>CM074857.1:10025000-20025000 GCA_037501455.1 Lantana camara | reverse complement strand
GAATCCTCTCGTCGTGCTCGTCATTTCTATGGTTTAATTTCTGAGTTTGGAGTGAGTTTTATATGCCTTAGCTTCCCTACGTGAATAGTAAGGGTTTGGTGTTTTTATGGAATACTTGTTCTATGCTTGATGTTATGGAATCCTAGCTTTATATATGAGTTATATAGGTTGTATGTGTTACATTTATTGCATTTAATCCTTTGGTAGTTGAGCATTTATTGATGATCATGATTTTTGCTTGATTCTTGCATTCCTTGGATCATGCCTTTAATTCCGTTTTTCTTGAGTTATTTAAGTGCCAATATGTTGAGCATGATTTATGTGAATTATGTGTGCAATTTGAGAAGTTGGGCAACTTTAAGGTTTGGGATTTTGGCCATTTTTGGCAAAATTTGAAGCTCCCCTGCTTCTGTAATGTGTTTCTGCTCCAGCTTTTCGAACCAGGCCGGAACGGCCGTTCCCGCCCCAGTTATAAACTGGGAACGGCCCTTCCGGGCCATTTTACTGTTCAGCGCCGAGAGTGGGAACGGTCGTTCCCAGTTTGCACTGGGAATGGGAAGGGCCGTTCCCATGGCCAAACCTTTGATTTTAGTTCAACCTTACAGAAGCACGGGGAGAGTTCGGGATTTTTGGGAACGGCCCTTCCCGTACCCAGTACAAACTAGGAACGGCCGTTCCCATCCTCCAGAAACTTTTAGCGAGGGAAGGAACGGCCGTTCCCACCCCTTTCCGAGACCTGGGAGCTGCCACTGCTTCTTTTTACTTCCCTTATGCATTTGTATGACTTTAATTGCTATTCTTTTGCATGTTAATCGTTATAACTTGATTTTAATTGTATGATTAATTATAAATAAATATGTTGTGCTATAATTTGTGAATTATATGACCTAATTGTAATATTTTATATGTGATCATGAATCATGCATTTTGCCGAGCGTCCTATTTGGGTTCATATAGAGTCTAAGTCTTGGGCTTTCGTGTTTTCTTTTCAGAGGAGGTTTCAGTTGACGAGCCCGAGGCGTAGGTTGTTCACGTCTGCTCGCTTTTTGTCACGCACAAGGTGAGGTTTAGGACTTTTATTAGTTAAGTGACCTAAAGCCTTATGTGGTGTTTTCAAGCCGTGCATGTGACCATATATTATATATATAGATATGTATGTGTTGATTAGAATATGTTTATGACCTTGTGAATACTCTTGCTTTGGAAAGGTACTATATAAGCATATGTAAGCTAAGTTTTGGAAAAGGCTTTATGTTTCAAGTTAGCGAGATCGCCATGAAAGATTTGGCATATGCTATGATTTGTGTTTGTGGATCCAAGGAGCTACGGGTAAGGAACCCTCGGGACGGTTCGGGCCGTCGAGGTTCGGCCTGTGCGTAGTCTCCATCCGATATATCACACGCGACTCCGGGAGCTAGGGAAGGTGTGATATTTCGATGCCTTCGGCGTAAAAACCGGGGAGGGCACGATGTGGGTTCGCTACCCCTCGTGAGTCTGTATATGTATGGATGGTTAGGGCCGCCGGTGGCTCTTCCATCATTGGTGTAGAGGAGGGTGTGTGATTTCTATTTTGTTGTTCTGAGGAGTAAAGGTTGGAAGCTCGTTCTCACCGAGCATTATGTTATGTTGTGTTATGTCAGGAAGCATGATTCGGGATAGTGTTTATGAAAACTTTTAAAGTATATGTATTTGTTTTGAAAGCTTTAGTTTGTAAAACCTATCTCGGTTCATAATTCCACCCTTTTTCTTTGTGCTCTGCTTTATATATATAGGGTGTGGGTGTGCGTTAGCCCCCTCACTCAGTCAGTTGACTGACCCTCGTTTACTCTTTTAGTTGCAGGTTTTGGAGCGTGAGCTAGGCGGAGAAGTGTGTCTTCTTTATGCACTTGTCGGTCTAGGTCTCGTTAGGTGCATCTACATATTTGCACTTTATTACTTTGTATTTGTATAGTTGACTTGTAAATACTATTTTGCTCGAGCCGTGATGGCTTTTGTACAGGTTGTATTGTTGGTACCTATATGTAAATCCTATATGGATAGGTGTGGGTTGGTACCTATACGTATATATGTGATGATCGTTTACTTGTTGCTTTTATTTATTCGCTTCCGCATACTCTGATTCGGTATTGTTTAGCTCCGCCTAGCCTAGAGGGTGTGTTTGGTCTCCCGTTCGCTATGATTCGGATTCGGGTACGGACATTCCATTTCGTATTCGGGTTTGGATTATGGTGCGGGGGATGTGGCCCTACGTGTGGGTGCTACACAGCCCGAGGTTTCGCTGGGGAGAGGAATGGTGGTCAATGGCTACTTGTCCTCTGAAATGGGAGAGAAGAATTCGTCTGATGGGTGGAAGAAGGAGACGGCGGCGATGCGGTGGTGAAGGGCTGAACCGCGACGGCGGTTCGATGGAGAAGAAGACTGCTGCGCCGCCACTAGAAACCGAATAGGAGAAGGCGTCGCTAGAGGTGCTGCTCTCTGTGGCTTCTCTTTTCGGATGAGGCAGAAGCGAGGTGGTGGTGGCTGACTGGCGGAGGATGCGCCGCTACTGTTGCTCGTTGGAGAGAAGGGGAGGAGGAAAAAAAATGTAATGGCAGCTAGGGTTTCGAGCTCTTAAGGGGATTTTCTCCCAAAATTGCAATGAAGTCCCTCGAGAGTTTAAGTCATTCGATTGAGTCCCCACGTTTCCAATAAGATCAATTAAGTCCAATTAAAGATTAGAAAATTATAAAAGTACCCCCAAGATTACGAGTAGGGTCCAATTAAGTCCAAATTGAATTTCTCATAATTAAAAAAATAGATCCTCAACTATTATTAATTTCAAATTAGACCACATAATTTAATTTAAAGAGCAATTAGACACTAATCACATGTTTCAATTGAGTCCACATATTTTCATAAGGTTGCAAACGAGTCAATTATTTTACTAAAACATAAATAAAGCAATTCAAGCACAAGCAGAGTTAAATAAATAACAATCTAATCGCACGAAAATAACATCGTATCTTGCTCCGAAAATGCGGGGTGTTACATGGGGTCCAACTTCCCCACATGTTTGGATACTTCGACTTTCTTTAAGACCAGATCTCCCAATTGGAAGGTTCTTTCCTTCACACGCTTGTTGTACTGTTGAGCCACAGTTGCCTTATATTTGTGTATCTTGGCCCAAGCTTGGTTTCTTCTTTCATCCAATAAGTCCAATTCCAAGCTTCTGTTATTCTCGTTAAGTTGAGGCTCAAAATAAGCTACACGAGTGGATTCATTTGCAATCTCAGCTGGTATCATTGCTTCTAACCCATACACGAGCGCGAAAGGTGTTTCGCCAGTGGCCGCTCGTGGAGTAGTGCGGTAAGCCCAAAGTGTCCCTTGCAACTCTTCTGCCCATTCACTCTTCTTGTTTTCCAGCATCATTTTCAAGTGCTGCAAAATGACTCTGTTTGTAACTTCTGCTTGTCCATTGGCTTGGGGATGGCCTATGGAGGTAAAGCGTTGTTCAATCCCCAATTCTGAACACCACTCTCGTGTGTCAGCGGCTATGAACTGGGATCCATTATCAGAAATAAGCACCCTCGGAATGTCGTATCTACATATGATGTTTTTGCAAATGAAGTCCCTCACAACCCGGAAGGTGATGTTTGCCACAGCCTCGGCCTCGGCCCACTTGGTGAAATAATCGACAGCCAAAATGACAAACTTATTTTGTCCAACAGCGATGGGTAAGGGGCCCACAATATCTATTCCCCACTGGTCAAAGGGCCAAAAAACGTCTATCGGGATCATTTGAGCGGCTGGCAGTTGAGGGAGATTGGAATGGAATTGACACTTTGGACACCTTCTGGAAAATTCGAGGGCATCATGCAGAACCGTGGGCCAATAAAACCCACTCCTTAGAATCTTCTTGGCCAGAATACGCCCTCCTGAGTGATTTCCACAGCTCCCACTATGAATGAGTTCAAGCGTTTCTCTCGCCTGCGAGGGCCTTAAGCACCTCAATGGAGGCCCTTGAAATGATTTCTTGAACAGTCTTCCCCCTGAATCTAAAGAGAACCGTGGGGCCTTGCTCCTTATTTTCTGAGCCTCTACCTTATCAGTGGGACAAATACCATCTCCAAAGAACCTGATGATGTCATCCAGCCAACATGGTTCAAGCGGATCAATCATAGCGACCACCTCCTAGGCAATTTTCTCCTTAATCAGAGGCTCTTCCGTTCTAAGGAACGTCACCGAGCGCTCAGAAGTGCCTTCCAACGCCGAAGTAAATTTTGAAGGAGCATCAGCTCGCTCGTTCTCGGCCCGTGGGACTTGAAGCAGATGAAATTCTTTGAACTTCCCAATGATTTCCCGAGCCTTGCTTAAGTACTGCACCATGGTGGTTTCTCTAGCCTCATAAGTTCCTTCAATTTGGCTCGCAATTAACTGTGAATCTACATACGTAGTAATTCTAGAAGCTCCATTCTGAGAAGCAATTTCTAATCCTTGTATAAGGGCTTCATATTCTGCCTCGTTATTCGTGACTTGAAAATCCAACCTGATCGCAAAGTCCAACTCAATCCCATTAGGGTCTCTGAGGGCTACCCCTGCTCCTCCCCCTTGAGAGGTTGAGGAACCATCCGTGTGCAGGACCCACAATCCTTTGCCCTCAGGAACAACGGGCTCTAAACCAAAGCGCTCAACCAATAGATCAGCTACAACCTGAGCTTGTATGGCAGTTCTGGGCTCAAAGCATAAATCAAACTGGCTCAATTCAATGGCCCATTTTATCAGTCTCCCTGACACGTCTGGCTTGGACAAAACTTGCTTCAAGGGTTGATCAGTGAGTACCGTTATTGAGTGTGCTTGAAGGTAAGGCCTCAAACGTCTCGATGCATTAATGAGGGCAAACGCAAATTTTTCGATTTCCAAATATTTTTTCTCAGCTCCTTACAACGTCTTGCTTAAGTAATAAACGGGCAAGTGTTTCCGCTCTCGTACAGCTATCAACACAGCGCTCGTAGCCTCGGTCGAAACAGAAAGATATATAAATAGCCTTTCGCCTTCGACGGGTTTAGTCAGTAGAGGAGCGCTTGATAGATAAGCCTTCATATCGTGTAGAGCCTTTTCACATTCCTCCGTCCAAGCGAAGTTCCGGGCATTCCTCAAAATCTTGAAGAAAGGAAGATTCTTGTCCGTCGAGCGCGAAATGAATCTGTTCAAGGAGATGATCTTTCCTACCAATACTTGCACCTCTCGGAGATTTCGAGGGGAGGGGATCTCCAAGACAGCCTTGATCTTCTCAGGATTGGCTTCAATTCCCCTCTGACTGACCATGTATCCTAAGAACTTTCCCCCTTGCACTCCAAAGGTGCACTTTGAAGGGTTCAATTTCATCCCATACTGACGCAGGATCGAAAAAGTACGCTTGAGATCTTCCAGATGTGAGTCCTGACGCTCGTTTTTAACAATCATATCGTCTATGTAAACTTCCATGGACCCTCCAATTTCATTTTCAAACATCTTGTTGATAAGCCGCTGATACGTGGCTCCAGCGTTCTTCAGCCCAAAAGGCATGACTAGGAAGCAAAACACCCCCAAATGGACAACAAATGAAGTTTTGGGACGGTCCTCCGGAGCCATAAAGATCTGATAGTATCCTTGAAAGGCATCCATCATGCTCATAAGTTCACATCCAGCGGTCGAATCCACCAGTTGGTCTATCCGGGGCAGTGGGTAAGGATCCTTAGGGCAAGCCTTGTTAAGATCAGTGAAATCATTGCACATTCGCCACTTGTTCGCACTCTTGGGCACCAAAACCACATTACACAACCATTCTGGGTATAAGATGGGCTCGATATACTGAGCCTCCAAGAGTTTAATGACCTCCTCTTCGGTGACCTTCTTTCGAAAGTCGTATACGTCTCGTTTCCTCTGCTTGATGGGCTTAAACGAGGGGTCCACATTAAGCCTGTGGACGATGACACTTGGGTCAATCCCTGTGAGGTCAGAGGCCTTCCACTCAAATACATCAACGTTCTCTCTGAGGATGTCAATCATCAGAATTTGAGAAGGCCCCGAGAGGTTGGACCCTATTTGAGTAGTCTTATCCTTGTTCCCAGGTTCCAACTCAATAGAAAGGAACTTCTCCGAGGGTTCAATCCTTATTTCAGGGCGTGGAAGTTCGAGCGCCCTCTTCTTTCCGATCAAGCGCTCACCATGATCGGGCTCATCCTTCTCCCGTTCGTCTCCCTCTGAGGATGATTCTTCGACTGTCCCTGGCGGGGTACTCTCGTGGGGATTCTTGGTACTAGCATTCTTCCTCTTCTTATTCTTCTTCTTGTACAACTTGGCCCTTTTGCGTATTGGGCCATCTTTGTCCAGGTTGGAAAAGTCTACAGAATTTTTGGTAGATCCGATTTGGAAGGTTTTCTCCGCTTTAGGCTTCTGAGGGACAACATGTAACATTCCCAAGCCTCTCGCACATTGCACAACACTTCCCCCACGCCCTCGGGGGTGGGGAACTTAATCTTCTGGTGATAGGTGGAGATGATGGCTTTGAAATCAACGAGGGCTGGGCGCCCAATTATGATGTTATAGGGAATATCAATTTCTACCACGGCATATGTGACTGCGAGCGTCTTACGCTGGGGGGCTCGGCCAAATGAGGTGGCCAAGCGTATTTGCCCTCGTGGGACAACTTCTGATCCCCCAAAACCAATGAGAGCTGTTTGGAGAGGCTCTAGAGGGAGGTTGGCATTCATCTTCAAAAATGTAGAGTAAGGCAAAACATTAACAGAGCTTCCACTATCCACTAACACCCTTTTTACAACATGATTGTGGACATCCACACTAACCACCATGGGGCAGTCAGAAGTCTCACCTTCCCCATGGGGTGTTACAATGTGCCCCAAATCCCTATCATCAAAGCCTATTACATCATTTTCTCGGGAGCGCTGATCCTTGGCCTTCTGTATAGCATAAACGGACTTGGACACGGATGGGTGTTGGTCGTAACTCCGGACATACCTCCGCCGAGCGGTATTGGAATCTCCCCCTGAAGAGCCTCCCGCTATCATGTTGATGACCGCAAAAGGCGTATTCTCCTGCTCGGGGGCCTTTCCCTTGTTGCCCCGATGGCTGCTGGTCTCAGGGGGGCCTCTTCCTCGCGGACTTCTTGACCGGGACGGGCTCCTTCCTCTCTCCCGGGAATGATCTCGACAGCGCTCATCAAAGCGCTCCAGGATTTTCACAAATTCCTTCAAATGTCCCCCCGCAACGAGCCTTTGAATCTCAGCTTCCAGCTGGCGACATTCATCCGTGTCGTGCCCCTTCTGCTTATGGAAGGCACAGTACTTATTTGAACGTTTCAGCGACTCAGTCTCTCTCATCTTGATGGGTCTCTTAAAGAGTTTCTTGTCAGAGAGGTTATAAACCTCTGAGTTCGGTCGGGTGAGTGGAATACGCTCGGAACGTCGAGGGGGCAGTGGCGACCTTTTACGCTCCTGATGGCGTTCCTTCTTAACAGTGATTTCGCGTCCTCATTCCGGGTGGCGCTCGTTTCTTGTTGGGTTGTGATGCCTGGGTCCATTCGTCTCGTACATGTCTTCGAGCGCGAAAAACGGCTCGGCAACCTCCCTTAAGGCCATGAGTGTCCCTGGCCTTCTCTTCACGATAGCATCAATAAATTTTTTGCTCACATACTGCTTGTGATCCACGGCCTGAAAGAGCACCGGGAGCAAGAAGTCCATGGACGGCCTCTCCACTTGCAGAATCTCTTTGTTGAAGCGGGCGAAGAACGAGCGAAGAGACTCATTCTTACCCTGCACCACATTGTAAAGGGCAGTGGGTGCAGTGACTGGGGCCTTCAGAGAATTGAAGTGGTTGAGGAAAGCGTCGGCCAACTCTTTGTAGGAGTGTATCGACCGTGGGGGCAGTCTCTTGTACCACTCCTGTGCCATTCCTACCAAGGAAGTGACAAAAACCTTGGCCCAATAGTTGCTAGAATGCTCGTAGAGGTGCATCAGATGTAAAAAATGGTCCAAATGTTCAGCCGGATCGGTTTTACCATCGTAGCGGTTGATGGAAGTGGGGATTTTGGCCATTCCTGCTTGGGCCATCAAAACTTCTTCCACGAGTGGGGAACCCCTTGCTAATGGATGGTAATCGTAGGTGTAGAAGTTCTCCTCCTGCTCCTTTCGGCGAGGGACCTGCGGTTGTCGGTCCTTGGGACGAGCGTCTTTGTCATCGGCTCGTTCATCCCTACTGTGGGAGATCTGAGACCGTGCTCGAGAGAGCTGTCCGACCATGTCCTTCAAAACTTGCAGCTGGTCTTGCACAGCCACGAGGATATTAGGATTCGTATCCCCTTCCCGGTCTCCTTGTCTGGCGGCACGGGAAGCCCTCCTGGACACGTGGGAGTCCCCTTCATTCTCGTTGACCCTCTCAGTGGGTTCCCTGTTTCTGTCTACAGGGTGACGCTCGTTTTTGCCCTGGCAGGGCGTCCCATTAACTGGTGGTGGTGGTGGTGGCGGCACCCTGGGGACGGCCTGAGTTTCCCTAATAGGAAAAGTTTGCAATCCGCCCAAAGGGGCGGCGGTTTGAGTGGCCTGCCCAGAGGGGAAGTACATGGAATGGAATCTTTCCCATGCCCCCTGGGCCGCCTGAACCTCACACTGGGCATAAAGAGCCCTCAATTGCTGAGTAGTTAGTGGAGGTAACTCTACTCCTTCAACCTCTCTGGGAATCACCACCGGGAGCTGGATTTGGCCGGCGAGGTACGGTTGAACCGGCGGCACCATAACAGTGGGAGTAAGCGTTTATCCCGGCGGCGGCATCATGTAACTCTGACCTCCTGGATTTGTATGGGCATGTACCCATTGAGTTTGGGGAGGCTGTGGAAGAGCAGGGTGAGGAATTCCTCCGGCGGCGCCAGAAGCTGGTGGTGCCGGAGGTGCTGGTGGGGGAACTGAAGATTCTGTCTGCGTGGTCACCCCTGTGGGGGGTACCCCACCCTCAGTGACGGTAGGGGGTGGGCCTCCGCCCACAGGGACGGAGGGAACAATGGTGTTGACATCATGGGAAGTGTTATCCCCTCCTCCCGTGGCGCTGGACCTTGTAGCAACCATAGCTGTAATGACTTTGGGTGTTCGCTTTTCAACTAGCAGAAGAGAAAAAAAGAGGTTGAGAGCTGGTTTCCCACAAACGGTGCCAAAAATGATGGGTTCCGAAAAGGGGGGATTAGAATCCGATCAATTTAGAATTTGTTTGAATGGGGAAATCGCCGGAATCTCGCCGGAGAAAATGGGATTCTACCTGCTAGGACAAACACACTGAAAAGTCAGAAGGCCAAGCTGGGGGAACCGGGGGTGATACCCAGTTTGGCTCTCCGACGCCCAAGTTAGACGATCTGAAAGAGGAAATGTAAGCTAAGTAGGGGTTGCAGTAATGAGGATCGCTTACAGTGAAGAAGATGACTCTGTTTATTTATAGTTGAGGGTTGGTAAAGGACCCTTTGGTCATTTGCCTCATGTGGTCCTGGCCGAATGTTGCCCTAACACGTGGCGCTGCGAGAGAGAAACCTAAGAAGAATCTTCTGCAAAAGCTGCTGAGAGTTAGTGTTGGCAACAGAGGCAAGTGCGCGGGCATGTACGATGTGTCAAAGAGCCGTTTGGGAGGTTGGTAACGAGGGCTTAAGAGCGCGCTCGTGACAACCAGAAGCCTTGGAGACCAAGATATCCGCTAGGGGATGAGGGTTGGAGCTTGTTGTAAGAGATTGAAGCGGGAGCCTCTCCGAGGGAATGTAGCGCTCGAAGTAGGCTCGTTTAGATTGATTGAGGTACTAGTCATGCAGTACCAACGACGCTTGTGGAAGAGCGGTAAGAGCAATAGTGTTGACGCACGTGTATCCGCAGCAGAGTTGACGCGTGTCCTTGCGGGATGCTAGCGCTCGAAGGTTTGAGCGCTCGGATATGTCTGATGTAATCTTAGAGAAGCAAGTGTCATCATCCTAAGGTGCCACGTGCCAAGATGAGGACAAGCGTGTTTTGACCCCATCAATATGAAATGGTGTTTTTGAAATGAAATTGCAATGAATTGTATGGGTTATGGGGTAAGGGCATTATAGGGTTTTCATCTTCTCTCGTTGACCAGATGGGAATAGGGGGCGATGAGTTTATTTTATAAAACATAGGGTTTTTTGTGTCATTTTATTTTTCATAGGGTTTTTGGTGATAATTTCGAATAACACAGGGTTTTTGGGGTAGTTAGCTCATAATTTAATTAATTACATTTGAAAAATTAAAACAAAAAACTTTTCTTATTTCAACTAAACTAAATATTTTAGGCCAAGAGGGGTTGGTCCAAGTGGTTAATGAATTCATTCTCGAAAGTAAGGTCCCGAATTCGAATCCCACATGGGGGTGCGTGTGTTAATAAAAAAAAAATAATAATAAACTAAATATTTTAGTATGCATGATTTTACTAATCAAAATAAAATTGATTGTTCTCATATTCTCAAGGTAAAAATATTATATTTAATTAAATAAATTAATACAGCGGAAAATTAATATTATAAAATAACTATTTTAAAAAATAATAATTATGCTATTGGTGTATGAGATTTTAACTAGTTATTTGTTATTGTTTGTTCCTTTCATTTTTTTAATCCTAATTGAAACACAGAACCACGTAGAGGTAAAAACTAAGTCACACGCTCATCTATATATATATATATATGTAGATCATTCACAGGAGAACTATCCCAAACAACCACTCTGTCGGAGATCACGTGTTTCATTCGTCCCTTCCATGAACTGATGCTGATTGTTGAATAAATATTAAAAATTATACCGTAAACAAAATAAAAGTATTGATCGAAAGGTGTTTTTTGTTTTTTTTTTTTTGTTTTTTGTTTTTTTTGGAACTCTTTAAGGTGTTTTCGTAATAAATAACGCACCATGCGGCTAGATTCATTTTGTTCAATTGGGTTGAAAAGCTATCCTATTGAGCTCTAATGTACTGATATTTTTATAAATATTATCGTATCGAATATTCGTATTAGATACGTATCATATGAAATTTTTTTTTTTTTAAAATTATATTATCGTATCGTATTCGTATTACCATATTCGTGTTCATACATTGATCTTTGAAAAAATCAGTCTTTTGGGATCCATGACTTGCCTTAAGCAACATGATTGCTTCTGAATGCCCAAGGTCCAATCAATCGAAAAATCTTAGTCCAAATTCGGTTCGGTTGAACCCAACAAATTAAAAGGGTGAGTATATTACAATTGTTATTTGATTGATCACTCTTCCTAAATTTTTCCTTAGCCACACGACAAGTGTAAAATACTCGCCCCCTTTGGTGGTGTACGATCTGACGTCAAAGCATAGTCATTCAGAATTTATATGTGTAAGATAATATAGAGAGGTGAGGACACGAGATTGTGAGGAAAATGGTTTGCTCCAAGCAGTACGGGTTCTCTCCTGTAAGGACAAACACACGTTAGAGCGCCAAAATGAGGAATATGTGGGAATGTTCAGTCTTGACTCTCCGACACTCAAATCATAAGCCTTATAAGGAGATTTAAGTGAGTTAGAGAGAAAAAGAGATTAGGATTACCTTTTTTTCATGTGGTGAAGTTACTGTAACTTATATAGGAGTAAGGGAAGAGTCTTCTTGTAATTTAATTGTTGACAAGTACAAAGGTCCTTGCCCTAGACACGTGTCTCATTGAAGTTGTGTTAGGTCTAAAGTAAATTTAGGTCTGAAAAACTAATACCGAGGTAGTGGAAGCATGCATATAGTTGTGTACGGAGTATCAGAGGCAGTACTGGTCGATTTGAGGAGTAAGACCCTCGGTAGGTTGAGAGGACGTTTGATTCTCAGGCGAGATCCTTGGAGTGTAAGCCCAACGGATGGCTAGTAATAAGGCTCATAAGGCTCGATGACTGAGGGGTGCCTTTGTGTTATTTGTTGTGTTTTTCAGGGATGCTAGGACTTGAGATGACGTCTAGCTGGATTTTAGACACACGTAGTGTGTTCTTATTTGATTTGGGATATTGACGTGATAGCATTTTATTGACAAAATTGCAAAAATCGTCATGTAACTTACACCTTTTCGAACTTCAATCCTTTATGATATCGCGTTTTCAATTTTGTCCTGTAATTTAAAAAATTTTGCAATTTTCGTCCGATTTCGACCCAAAATTGAAAATTTTCCAATTTTTGCTGACTTGGCTCAAACTCGGGCCGAATTTGGGGATGTTTTTGCTGACTCATCTATAAAACTTACGTGGGGTCCACGTGGAAGGTTGACATGTCATGATGTCAATTAAAAAAAAAAAGAAATACATAAACATAACAAATTAAAAAAGGGAAAATCTTTGAATAGTACCAAAAAGTTGAAAAAATTCCTTTTAGGTCCCCAGTTTTGAAAAAGTTCCCATTCAATCCCCAATTGAAAAACAAAATTCCTTTTAGGTCCCCACAAATAGTACATGTTCGTACATTGTCTTTAGGAATTGCGTACAATTTGTAGGGAATTGCGTATAAAAATCCCGGAATCTCGTATATACGAGATTCCGGGATTTAGATACGCAATTCCCTAAAAATTGTACGCAATTCCTGAATTATTATACAACCTTGGGGAGTGAAAAGAAATTTTGTTTTTCAATTGGGGAGTGAACAGGAACTTTTTCAAAATGGGGGAGTGAAAAGGAAATTCAGTTTACACTTGGGGATTTTTGAGGAATTGTCCGATTAAAAAATTATATATATTTAATAAAAATATGAAAAAAATAAAAAAAAAAATG
The DNA here is from genome assembly GCA_037501455.1 of Lantana camara. Taxonomy (NCBI): domain Eukaryota; kingdom Viridiplantae; phylum Streptophyta; class Magnoliopsida; order Lamiales; family Verbenaceae; genus Lantana; species Lantana camara. Next base: position 20,012,214 of record CM074857.1, on the reverse strand, counting down.
CAGAAAAAAAAAAAAATAATACTCAAGGTTGTAGTTTTCAGACCATCTTCACGACCACAACACCAAATCGTTGCCAGACAACCGTACCCATCGGAGCACCCATAATTTGAGTTTGATTTCTCCCATTTCTTCTTTTATTTTTCCTGAATTTTTATTGCTGTTGTTGTGAAGAAAAAAAGGCAGGGGATAGTTGGGAGTGAAGTAAAAAACGCAGGGGAATTTGGTGGTGGTGAAGAGGCCAACTTGGGGTGGTTGCGCTGCATTTGGGCCGACAGCGGCGGCGGATAATGCGGGAAGAAGATGGCTAGGGGCGGCGGCGATTTTGGATTCACGACGGTGGTAGCGGCGACCATTTTGGATTCTTGACAATTCCCGTGAAGAGGATGAGTTGGGTGAGGTCGGAAATGAGGTAGATGGTGGGGCATAGGGTTCCGACGAGGTGGGGGGAATTGGAGAGGTTGGTGCCGAAGGAGAGGGTGGTGACGCGGTGGGTGGCGGCGGAGCAGGTGACGCCGGCGAAGGAGGGGGGGCCGCGGAGAGGAAGACAGCACGGAGGGGAATAGTATGTATGTGTATATATATATATATATATTTTTTTTTTTTTTTTATTTTTATTGTTATTATTTTTTCATTATATATTTATGTTATTTGACAAATTTTAATTATATAATATTTTTTAATTTTTTAAATTGCCATGTTGTGTATATATATGTTTTTCATTTTTTTTTTTTTTACATGGCAGCAGGTAATCTTTAATTGGCCTAATCCGCAAAAAAAAAAATCCCAAATTCGGTTCGAATTTGAACCACGTCAGCAAAAATTGAGGATTTTTTAATTTCAGGCCTAAATCGGACGAAAATTATAAATTTTTTTAAATTACCGAACAAAATTAAAAAAGGCATAAGTTACAGGACGATTTTTGCAATTTTAATCATTTTATTTGACCACATCATTTGTCTCCCAACTCGCTAGTTATATTGGTGTGACTATAGAATTACTTTGAATTTGAGGGACATCCAGTTAGGCGGGAACACAAGCGCTCGACTACGGCACATTAAATGAAAAGGTGGCAACATGAGCGCGAGGAACGAGGAAACAGCGCACGTGTCTTGGGAAGTGCACGATGTTCCACTAAAGTGGTGCGGTATTTTAGGCGTAATTATCACGTCTTTTGAAATTAATTTATAATATGAAACCGACATTTGATAGGCAAAGAAAAACTTAAAAAGAGCAACAAATTGTTACATTAAATGTGGCAGATAAGACCTGGTATCCCTATTTTAATAGTGTTTACTTCATTGTGGTTACCGGTTGGGGCCTCGTGGGAGCCCATTGGCCTTGTGGTGTCAGTTGGCTAGGTTACGTAGCAACACCCAAATGAGGTTGCTAATTAGCCTAATGTGGATGGGCAAAATTAAATTACTGATTTGCCCTACTTTATTGTTGAAAAAGATCCCAAAGGTCATTCCTTCTCCACTTATGCCTAAATAAATGGATAAAATGGGAATTTCATAGCTACACAAATGGACAAAGCAAATAAAAGTAAACAGCCCAACATTTTACTCTCATTACCCTGTGGATTAGGCACCCCAAGTAAACACTGGGCTGTCTAATTAAATCATAATCCATCCATTGATAACCCAAAACCGATGGAAAGCTATAAGGTCAAGTAAACTATTTCTACAAATATAAATAATCAACAAAAAGGATAAAAATATATAAAACATTAACGAGAAGTATAGACCAATAAGGAATTTCATATATTTTAAATTGAAAAAGTTACCAATTTAACTTTTAAATCTCCCTATAAATAAAATTACGTATATAATAATGCAATCCGATATTGAACAAAACTTAAATATTGAAAACAAAATTAAAATAAATGAAGATAATTTAAAATTGAAAGATTTTGTCACTTTTAGTTTAACTTTTTTTTTTTTAACATACGCACACCTAAACTTTTAATTTAACTTAAATATAAATTTAAAAAAAAAAATTAACTATTTATAAATAAAAAATTCAAATAAATTATTAAAACTCGAACTTAATATATCATTTAAGCATAACTATGTCCCAGTAGAAAGACTTTTTTTGTAGTACCACATAGATAATGTTTAAGTAAAAAAGTGTATAAAATAACTAAAAATATTGTAAATTAAAATTACAAAAATATAAGAAATAACTCAAAAATTAATCGATGTTAAATATATTTGAAGAAATAAATACTAACTAATAAATTGTATAAACGAAATTAACCAAAAAAATTAATGAAAATAAGAATAAAATAGTAAGACAATAAACAATCTGGGTAATGTGGGATAAATCTCCAATTGGTCATCATATTTTTATTTAACTCCCCATTTTGGCAAAATGTCATATAATTTTCACATAATGTAGTACTTAAAATACCTCTCAAAATATGTTGTATAATTTTCATAAAATGTAGTACTAAAAAGTTTTAATGTGTATTTATATCCTATTATGTTGTATAATTTTATGGGGAGTAATGTAAAAATATTCCAAATTGATGGGGAGTTATTTCAAACTGCCCCACAACGATCAACGAAAATAACAAAAAATTACAATAAACTTGTCCAATCACATTTATGTCACAATAAACAAAAATAATAATATAATTTAATCAAAACATGAACAAAAAATATTAATAAAAAATCAATAAAATAGAAGAAGACAGTTAAAACCATAAAACTAAAATCATAAATAAAAAATAAGAACTAAATATAAAATTAAAGGAAACAAAATGAACACAAAATAAATATATATATATATATATTAGTACATATACATATAAATGATAAATTATACCAACAGTGAGCTTGTTGGCTCCTTTGTTCACCAAAAATAAATAAATTATACCAACAGTCAGTTGGCTCAAGTGGATAAGGACTTGAGTTTATTTAAGTAAGGACTTGATCAGTTCGAAAATTATGTAGGAAGAGGTCCCTGTGGAAACCCCTTTTAGTAACTCGGGAGATTAGTTTCAGTTGAGTGCGGGAAAAACTCTGAAAGATCAAAAATAAATGACAGAGAGATAAAAAAATAAAAAGACAAATTATGTTATTAGAAGAGAGTGTTTGTGCTGAGAAATGACAAATATAATTGTTAGTGGAAATAGTCCTTTGTACACAAGGAGAGAGAGTTAACTGAGAAAGGGAGCAAGATTAACCTTAAAAAATTAGAGTGAAAGAGAAAGTTAGGCAAAAAATCAATAAATAAGAGAGAAAGTTGGCAAAATTTTATATCACATAATATTTTAAATTTAAATTGAAATATATTTTTTAAAATTTTTGCATTCAAAATAATTCCATAAATTGATAATTCAATTTAGGGCAATTTCTAAAAATTAAGGAATTTATAAAATTGCTAAATAAATAAATTAATTTAATAACTATCGACCAATCAAAACTTTTAGTTTTAATTAAAATCTAAAAAAAAAAACCATAAAATTCGTTTCAATCAAATTGATTCAATTATGATCAAACATACCCTTTCTCTCTCTCTATATATATTGTCAATCATGCATATGCACACCCTCTCGCTTACTCGTGGCCTATGATATACGAATACTTTTAAAAATATTATTTTATCATGGCGTGTCTTGTCGGATATTGTTTTCAATATTTATCACGTGAAGAATTTAGGAAAAAATCTATATTGTCATATTTGTATATACGTTGTATCTGTATTCGTATAATATATTCGCTGCTTCCCAATACCTGTAGATATAAATGATTATACAGTATCTCACATTTCTCATTAAGTCGAATTGTATACCGATCATTACTATTTTTTTTTATTTTATAGCATACTTTCATGGGTCGAGTCGGGACAGACCACTTAGGATGTAAAACTCTACCTATCAATGGTAACTGCATTTCCAGGAACTCGAACTCAAGACTTTTAGTTAAACTACCGATCATTACTTTTGAACATTTATTCATTCCTCTAGAATGTTTTCAGTACATTTTATATAAATTTTGGGGATAAATACAGACACCCCTCATCCTTTGGGGAGTTTTGCGTTTTGCCCCATTTCCTTCAAATCGGTGCATTTAATCCCCTCACCTTTGAAAAATATTCATTTAACCCCTTTCCGGCTGAATATTCCTGGAATATTCCGTCGGACTTTGTGGAAAAAATTTGGGGTGATTTCTAATGGCAAATTCATACAAATCAGATGTCAAATGTGTTGATATTATATATCAAATCGAAGGTCTTGATATAAGGAACACAATGATTGTTTCAAAATCAAAATCCGACAACCAACAAAAGAGAAATCGCCGGTCAAAGATGGTGCATGACTTGCGAAGCTTTGCAAGTGAATTTCGGCGCTTCCGACGGCCAATAGAGTCGAATGGGGTATGAGTTTTGTTCGTCATGGAAAGAGGAACACGATGGTAGTGGTCTTGACTCTTGGGTCGCCGTAACGGAAGAGAAATCGACGGTCAAAGTTAATTTTGAACGGAATATTCCGCTGGAATAGTGTCAGAGGGGTAAAGTGTTACGTTTTGCAAAGGTGAAGAGGGGATATGCACCGATTTGAAGTATATATAGGGGGCAAAGTGCACAACCCTCCAAAGGATAGAGGTGGCTGTATTTATCCCTAAATTTTGAGTGTTTGCGAAATATAGTATATTATTATTTAGCTTAGAAATTTTTAATTGGTAACTCATGTAAAACAGAATAATATAGTTTCTTGGAACGAAAATCCCTAGGCTGTTTATTATTTTTTGTGAATTTAAGGAAAGAAACTTTTCGACCAAAATAATTTTATATTTTTTATATCAAATAGTGGCGCTATAATTACTCATGCTTGAGGCATGTTGTTAGGATTTTATTTTTCTATAAACAAAAGATATGTATATTTTAGAAATACTTAATATGATATATAGTATTATAGTTATTATATTATATATATGATGCAATCTTTAGATTGTAATGTTTACCGGATTTCAGAATATATATATGAACTAGTGGTAACTGGGGGTGTGCATAAACCCCTACAACCTGTTAAATCCTTTCAAACCGTATCAAATCGCCGGAAAACCGACGGTTGAAATTAAAAAAAAAAAACTATAGTTAACAAATATTACAATTCGTTACATTAGGGTCGGGTGGTGGGTTTAATAATTCAAATTCGACTAACCACAACCCTACCGCTATATATATATATATATATATATTTGTAATTGTAGTTTCATAAATACATAATGCACAATACAATTATTATGTATAATATACAAATTATACATATATATATATATATATATATATATGATATATATTTTTATGTTGAACTAATATTATACAAGGTTTTTGATAATCTATAAAATTATACTACATGATTTATATTTATATGATTATATTATTTATTTAATAATGTATATATATTTTTCTTCATCTACTTTGAAATCATTATGTATTAGTGTTACAATAGATTATTAAACTAAAATAAATTATTATATTATTTATATCTTTTTGGTTATTGAGTTAAAATTATGAGTACTGTAAAAGACTTTTATTAAATATATATATATAAAATCCGTCAAACCGTCAATCCGCCCGCTATATAACCGCATCCGTCCAACCCGAATCATTCAGCTTAAAAAAATAATTATGTATTTACAGTTTATATTTTTACAAACCCGCATACTTCGGATTGATAAAATTTTACTTGCAAACCACTCATATCCGACCTCGTACCCCCTAGTGGTAACTTATGCAACCAAAAAATATGTGAGACAGCTGGTTGACAAACTTACAAGATTTTTAGACTAATATTTTAGAAATATTTAAACTGGATATTTAATGTCGACTGCGTAACTAGTTCTAATTATAAATCCCTCAAAAAGTGAGATGTATAACTAAAAATCCTAAAATTATTTAATATATATCTAATTAAACTCAAGATTCAAACTCCTAAAAAAAATTTAGAAATAAATTTGTGCTAGGATTAATACCATGACAAATGTTTTCACTAAAGTAATAGTTTAGGAATATTCTTTAGGGAGAATTACATCTGACTACCCTATATTTAGGTTTAATTACAATGCAATTCATAATTATCGAAAAATTACATTTTAGTCCCTATAAATCTTGTTTGGTTTGAGACCCCTTAACGGAATTTGTAAAAATACACTTATGCCCCTGACAGTTTTATGAGTATTATATTGAATATATGACCAAAATTACAAAATCGTCCCTAAAGTTTACAAAAATAAGAAAACGATCCCTACAAAATATGACTTTAACAACAAATTAGAGGTATTTTTGGAATGACATAACGGAACCCTAGGGATCACAAACGGTTCTCAAAGTTAGGGACTAAAATGTAATTTCTCGATAATAATGGACTGCGTAATTAGGCCTAAATGCAAAGTAGTCGGATGTAATTCTCCCTATTTTTTATAGAGCTATTTACACCATACCCCCTGTGTTAGGTGAAATGGGTAAAAAAGACCCTGTGTTACAAAAATTAACACAGGGAACCTTGTGTTTTCAAAATATTTGCATGCCGAACCCTAAAAATTTCTAGTATTGGTAGAACACTAATTTTCACTATTTATTGGATGCGAAATAACTAATTTAACCTTTTATATTATGATATACATAATCTCACATCTCTCTATGTGCAATTTTTTATACTTGTTTTCTTCATGCAATTTTTATTTTGTACAAGGTTTCGGTGTATATAAAAAAAAGGACTTCGGTGTATATAAAAAAATATTGAATAATATAGAGAGATTTAAGATGATGTTTATCATAATATTAAAGGTTAAATTAGTTATTTTGCATCCAATAAATAGAGAAAATTAGTGTTCTACCAATACTATAAATTTTTAGGGTTCGGCATGCAAATATTTTGAAAATACAGGATTTTCCGTATTAATTTTTATAATATAGAATTTTTTTTACCCATTTCACTTGACCGGGGATATGATGTAAATAACTCATTCTTTATAATATCATAAATAAACCCGTAATTATTGCCGGACACCAAAGTAGACCAACAAGCGGAAATTTCTCGTCTTTGGTCCACACTAAGGAAAATTATCTACTCTAGACGAATGTCCATTTCAGGAGCCTTATTCCCCACTCACATTGAAGACCAAAGTAAACATTTTCTTGTCAATCAAGTATAATATTCGATTATTATTGTTAGAATTCTGACTTCCTAAGTGCTCACCACGGCTTGAACTTCACTATATATGCAGCCTCCTCTCCTCCACTTCAAATGTTATGTACGTAGATTCATCATTTTTCTTGCATTCGAAACTAAATTCTGCAGCCATGAATAGGAAAGAGGCTTCTTTTAGGGGGAGTTCTATTCCCCTCGTGGGGTGTATCCTGGACATCCTTTTACTGGTGATTTCCGGTGGGGATGGTATTCCGTTGGAAGACAAAGCAAACGACGTCGGGACGGAGAGTAATGTGGCAGCTCCGAAACATTTTCGAACAATTCAACATGTTTGGGGAGCTTGATGTATTGAAGATCTGTAAACTTTTATGAGTGCCTGTATTGTCCACTTCGCCTCTGTGTAGCACTTTCTTGATCAAGAAACTTGTGTGTGCTAGAATTTTGAGATGTACTTTTAATCTTTCTCTTTCTTCAAGATTTAACTGAGTGTTTTGTTTTAATCTTGAGGGCTTTTGTTGATGTAATCTTGAGGGTTTTTCTTGATGTAATATAGTTAACGACTTTATTAGCCTTGCCGTATGCACTGATCAATTTCTCACTCCTTTTTCTGTTGAGTTTATTGCATAGAAACCCTAGGTCTTAAGAGAACTTTATGCTGCAGGTTGTTCGGCGCCATTAATCAAAATTCAGAGACTACCACAAGAAAACTCCCATGAACGCAAGCTAGAGCTAGCTACAAATATCACAAGATACATGGCATCAAGATAATATGAATTGCAGATCATACAAATCGAATTCGGATAAAGTGAATACTGAAAAATGACTCCACTTTGATCTGTCAAAAGTAATAAAATGATGGAGCACTATGTTGGCGTGCTCAAGAAACCTGGACATTAATTAGTGGATATTTAATCAGCTCTCGCACGTCATGAATCGGATTGTTATTCGTATTTTCTTGAATTATTTTTCTAGGGTTATTTTAGAATCATTTTAATTAGTCCCTTAATGTTACACATGGATCTACAACTATTCCTATTCCAGATTTTGATCCAGCCGACTTGAGCCATGAGGCTACGAGAGAAACGAAAACAGCTTCAATTATATTGAACCTTTATTTAATTTGATTTAGCTATACATAGATAGAAAGACCTATAATGAGAAACTACCAAGGGCCTTATCCAACCGCAGGCTGACAAGCAATTGGGTTCGTGGTGGTGCTTCATGATTCCAAATATACGTTAATCCCTCGTGTTTTGTTCCAGTAACACATTCGTCCTCCTATCATTTTCCGGACCAAAAAGCTATCACAAAATATATTTTTCAGGGCAAAATGGTGAATCTCAATCTTAATTTACAGTTTAATCCAGAAATTTTATTTTGTGTAATACTTGAATCCCCCATATTTTATTTCTGAATTCCACTTTATAGTAGCTGAGAGAGCCATATAGGGACCACTGTGTTACTAAAACGAAACATGAGGGACTAAAGTTGCAATTTAAACATGAGTGGGGAGTGGCTAAAGTGACGCTGAAATGAGACATGAGTAGAGATGTAAACGGATAATAAACAGAGCGGATGTGCAGTATCCGAATCCGAATCCGTTTGGTATATCCGCTATCCGAATTCGTATCCGTTATCCGACGGATAATGAAAATACTAGCCTTATCCGAATCTGACGGATATTATCAGAATATCGGATTATCCGTATCCGTGAGGATATCCGATTGGTGAATTATCTGATATTCGAATCCGATATCCGAATTCAAATCCGTTTACCTATTTTAAATACATTTTCTAATAAAAATAATAGATTAAAATTTCATAACACAATTAAATATTAAATACATACAAATATTAATATAACTAACTATAAATCTATTAAATTTATAGAAACATTAACTCATAAGTATGATATATGATTTATAATACATGTTCACTGTTATTAATTTATAAAGTTTATTATTATAAATGATATGATATATGTTTATTATTATTATATTTTTTATAATTCTCAAATAATTATATAATGTATATATTAATATATGTTTCATTAAGGTATAAAAAATATGTATAGATATATATGTTATCGAATGCGGATTACGTATAATGGATATATCTAACGGATGTATAAACGAATCGGATGTTAATCGGATCGGATGTGTGATTACCATATCCTTATCCGTTTATAACTCGGATGTCTATAATCGGATACAGATAATATCCTCTTTGAACGGATTCGGATGCGAACGGATATCGGATTTTCGGATATCCATTTACAGCCTTAGACATGAGGACCAGTGGCATTATACCTTTTTTTTTTTTTTTTCTTTTTGCATTTTAAAGTTATAAGTAGTCAATTTGATCATAGGTATAGCCAACAGGGGTTGGCCAAGTGATCCAAGGGTTATTCTTTTCATTACATAATTTACATAATTAAGCATCAAGTATATGTAACTCTATCTCCCACCAAAAAATATATGTAACTCTATCACTAAAGTAGCCATCTTTTCTTGATTCCACATCAATATTGTACTAAATAGACATATAGGGTTTTATTCTTGTAATCCTTTATCGAGGAAACTGGCGTGATACATACTCTTAGATGGGTCACGAATCAAATGCCATGAAAATATGAAATATATTAGGGTAATTTACATTTGACTACTCTGTATTTATGTCTAATCACAACACAGTTCATCATTATGGAGAAATTTCATTTTAGTCCATATAAACCTTGTTTGATCTGAGGTCCCCTAACGGAATTTATAAAAGTACACTTATACCTCTTACGGTTTTATGAGTGTTACATTGAATATATGACCAAAATTATAAAATCTTCCCTAAAGTTTACAAATATAAATAAAAAGATCTCTACAAATTATGAATTTAATAACAAATCAGGAGTATTTTTGGAATGATATAACGGAACCCTAGGGACTACAAACGGTTCTCAAAGTTAGGGACTAAAATATAATTTCCTGATAATGATGGACTACACTGTAATTAGACCTAAATACTAATTATTTCATTAAATTAAAGTAACATGCATTGTTGAACAATGCTCTCTAACACAAAATTTAATGATTCTTTTCAATCCAATCCCCAAAAAGTAGTGTATTCCATTAAGAAAAGCTGGCGGCTGAAAAGTTGTGTTCCAATATGCATGACTAAGGGGTAATTACACTGGTATCCTAAGTTTTGGTCTAACTATGTTCAATGTAACACTCATAAAACCGTTAGAGGTATAAATGTACTTTTACAAATTTTGTTAAGGGACATCAGACCAAACAACATTTATAAGAACTAAAATATAAGTTCTCGATAATGATGGATTACGTTATAATTAGACTCAAATGTAGGGTAGTTAGATGTAAATGACTCTACATATTATTATAGTAACGAATATAAATATATAGATATTCATAAACTATTAAACATGACATCATTAGAATTTAGGGATCTGGATGTAACGTGAACTCTGTAAATATGGGAAGTTTTTGTAATTTCCAGAATATCGGAGGTAGTTTTGTATATTAAGTCAAACCTCAGGTCATGTCGGTGTAATTATCCCAAACTTAACTTTCATAAATATCAGCAGTTGTGGCATCAGGTGCCATTGGCCTTCTTATTTTACACATACCTGAAGTTTTCAGAATGCAAATCAGCTATACTATCATCGTAGCTGGAAATAAGAAGTTTTGGTAATCAGAAAATTCTGGTTACTGGAATTATGATACAATCATACAATCAAGTGGAATTTTATTGATCACCAAAATTCACAAATGTACAAAAAAGGCCAAATCAGGTTACAATGAAAAAGAATTTCAATCCGTTTCGTTGATCACAAACAGTTTTTGTCCATCGATAATCATATCGACATCAACAATTTTGCCTCCATCTTCTGATAAAATACATAAAGATCGATCTAGTGTCATTAACAGCTGCTTTGATGCTTCTTTTCTTAGCTCTTCAATAGTAGGAGGGATCCACATTACAAGGCCGCGTTTTCTACCCTCATCGGGATGCCACGGATCGAATGGAAACACAGTACACTTCTTTCTATGCATTCTATCTGCTATAAAACAAAATTTAGGCCGTTAAATTAAAAGCTATCAACAGCTTAAATTATAGCACAAATTACATTTGATACCCCTACGGTTTGGTGAAACTACACAACACTCCCTGATTTTTCATTTATTGCTCACTATCTTTGATTTTTCAGGCAAAACTTCTGTTGGATTCTGGTTATGTTTACACCACTAGAAGTATATTCTATTAATAGTCCAACGATGTAAGAGTCGATGCAGTTTCAAGAATAATCGACGCAGGTCAAAGCCTCTCTTGTCCACATTTTTTACAAATTTACATGAACAGTGAATCCTTGGGTGGGCTATTCGTAATAAATGAAACATGAGGGAGTTTTTTGTAATATCATCTAAACTGAGGGATGGGAATGTAATTCACCCTAAATTATATAACGGGTTTTATGGATTTAAGTCTTGAAAGTACCTGTATCCTCTTGAGAGCTCTCAGGATATTTTGATAATTGAGCAATCTTTGTCTCCTCCAGAAGTCTAATCATGTTTTTGTTTCCACAAACTCGGCCTTCATCTATTGGAGTGTTTCCCCATCTGAAAATTTCGTTTCCAGAATTAGTTTTGCCATTAAACATGCTCTATCAATTTCATAACGAGGAGATATAATACCTGTCCTTAGAAAAAACACTTGCTCCAGCTTCCAAAAGCAATTTAGCCATTAAATACAATCCTTGTGATGCAGCTACGTGCAGTGGGGTTCGTTGATCATAATCACTGGAGTTCGGATCAATGCCATTGGATAACATCCTTCTCAGCAAATCTGAGTCCCCTCTTACAACAACCGTGCACAAGAAGCTACCGGCATTCTCAATCTTCAATGACGCCCCTTCTCTTGTAAGTATTGAGGCAACTTTGTCGTGCCCGTTTTTTATGGCTTCAAACAATGGAGTATTACCAAAATCATCTGCTTAAAGCACACAGCTTTCATTTTATCTTTCTGATTATGGATATCAATAATTGAATATGAAGTGTATAGTAATCTTCTCTTTTTGTTCTTGAGTTTAATTACCTTCGGCATTGATGTCTACACCTTCTTGTATAAGGAAAAGAGAAATATCTTCATATCCTTTTGATGCAGCAAGATGCTGGGGCGAAAACACACACATCTTTAATTTCCATTACACATTTAAGTGAAAGAAAATAACATTTGTTTAAGGTGAATTACACTACCACCCCCTGAGGTTAAATGAATTTACGAATTAATCCTTGTAGTTTGAGAATTTAGATTACGGTCCTTTAGTTTTGAAAGGAAAGTGTAAAACTTCCAAAAATAGGATATTTTGGAAATTTTACTCATTTATTGCAAAACTTAGAGAACATATTGTAATTTCTCAAACCGGAGGGATTAATTTGTAAGATCCATAACCTCAGTGTAGTAAATGTGATTCGTCCTATATTTAATAGAGTTGAATCCATACCAATGCTGTTCTTCCATCATAATCCTTCTTATTAGGATCAGCACCAGATCGAATTAGTCCTTTCACTTGAAGCAAGTCTCCATAATATGCTGCACTATTCACTCTCAAAGCAAGCTCAGCTTCGTGTTTCCCTATATGGAAAGTAATATCCGACTCCACTTGCTTCACCCGAAGATTAGATTCTTTTCCCTATCACAAGAAGAATCCATTTTCAAAGAGAATTCTATATACTAAGAGGAGTATGTCGGAAGAAGTGCAGTGAATTACCTCCAACAAATTAGTCAAGACTTTGCGACCATCATGAAAGCATATATCTAGAATGTTGGAGAAAGATTGTTTATCAATGCGCAGAAGTCTACAGAGTTCACAAACACGAACGGTGTATGGTTGAGGAATGTTGCAGAGAATGGAAATCTCTCCAAATAAGCTGTTTGGCTCGAGAAGAGAGACTGTGTCTTCTGATCCATCTGGAGATATGCCAACTTCCTCCTGGAAATGATAGTAAAGTTTGAAAAGTATCAAGGATTTTGGAAGATTCCATGAATGAGAAAAAAAGTTGTAAAGGGCAGAATGTTGTGTACCAGTACACCATGGCAAACAAAATAGAGTTGATCAACAACATTTCCTTGTTCCATTATTACTTCCCCAGGTAAAAAAAATTCCTCATGGACGCGGGTTACCTGCACAAGACGGTATGTATTGCTTCTCTTTATACTTCCGAAAAATAGACTCTTGAACTAGATTGAACTGACACAATGGGGGATTGAATAAAATCAGTCAATAAATGAATTACTTGCACACGTTCCCATGTTATGGCTATGACTTAAGACCATAAAAAAATGTTGTGATAAGAATAATCTCACAAAAGTTCACATGAATCTGAAATTTGCACAGAAACCCCCGGTGTATCTCACAAGTTGCATATTCATATTTCAAGATCGAATTTTTTTATTTTTTTGATTTATTCAAAGATAATTGTGAAAGTTTATGCTCGGCCTAACTCACCTCAAAAGCTAGCTGATGAGCTGAGGGTTGTCTTGCATTTATTAACTAGCACATGGTTTGATCTTTTTCCAATGTGGGATGCTAACAATAATAAGTTGAAATGATAAGCTTGAAGTATTCGTGGATACAAGTTAAAACCAAGGGGCAGTGAACTAGTTTTAAGTTTCACAGGAAGTTTCAAGAGATTTTTCACATCACACTGTGTTATTTTTATGATCATTATTAGCAATCACACAAGTGTTTGGATGCAATAAACTTCTCAATAAACAATAGAACAACTTACAATTTGATTGATGAATTCCGAGGAGCAACCCTTGAAAAGAGGAACATTCTCCACATACGACTTGTAAAGAGTTTGTGATATCTGCAACAAAAATTGAATGACATTAGCCACCAAAAAAGCTCATTTTTCACCAAAGAAAATTACCTATATGTTCACAAATGTCTCAAAATCTATGAACATCTTTTCATGGTTATTAACTTCTTACCTTGGCACGGATGGAGATGGGGATATCTTGGAGAACAGCAGCATCAGTATAGTTACTCTCATACTGCAAACGAAAGTGCCCTTTTATCTGATCTCTTAGATCCCTCCCCAGTCTGTTTCTGTTCATAAATTTAATGAGATCCGTCATTTTGTCTCTGTATCTTACTGTTTTCGATCCTTTCACAATCAATGCAGTCATGTTACCAATCAAATACGCCCCGAGAATCATATCAAACGAGACGTAAATCATAATGAATATCATTTCCCTCAGATTCACAGCATGTATATCTCCATAACCAACCGTTGCCATAGTTACAATGGCGAAATACAATGAAGTAGTGTATCTCTTCCATATGTCAATCTCTCTGAAGTGAGAATAACTATAGTCACCCAATTTCAGACTACCAATCCATGTATACCCTTCTTTCTCTTCTGGGAGTGTAGTAGCTAAGTAGTAGAAGATACAAGCTGCTGTATGCGTGCAATAGAGCTCCACAGTAATAAGTTTCACAATCCTTGTGAAAAGATAATTGATTCTGATATCTTTTTCCATCCTCTGGAAGAAATCTGTCACTTTTCGAACCCGAGTCAACCTGATCCATAGAAGATACCTCACTTCTTCTTTTTTTCCACATGCCTAATTAACATGTTAATATTATTATTATATATCAAAATCTCACATATAATGACAATTACACAAACTAACCCTGAGGTTTGAGAAATTACAAAATCCCCTGTTAACAAACTTACACAAAATCCAGATCCATGAAGTTTGATGATCACATCTCTAATTATTTATGAATACACTAGTTTTTCCATTAACACATGCTGATAAATATCTGAATTTAAATTTATGAGTATAAAAGCATGCATTTGTTCAAGCCTCAAGGTATGCTGGAGGGAAGTTCTAGTAATTCTCAAACTTGAGGGAAGCTTGTGTAATTAGACCAAACCTCAGGTTATGCCAGTGTAATAATCCCTTCAATAAATAAAAATGACATATTCAAGAGACCAAAGGCCAAACCTTGTAGATAATATCCCAAGGCATACAACCTAAAAGGTCAGGCATGAAATGAGATTTGAGGTACCTGTGAAAATCCAAATCAAAGAATGATTTGAACATAACTAATTAAATAATAACAATATGAGATTTAATATGATTAAGAGTGTAAATATAGGGAGGGAAGTGATGGACAGAACTTACCGGAAGGCTATAGAGTTGTGGTTGTAGACCATTTTATAGGAATGGGCATCTTTATAAACCACAAAGAATTGCAAGACAATGTCGAGGAGAAAAGCCACTTGACCAACAACGTCCAAAATGAAAAGGTTCTCAGGGAGTCCCCTGAAGAATCCAAACTCCATTGGAGTAAAGAATGATGAGTAAATTGCCCATAGTAGTATGAATTTCTCCCATGCCTTGTACCACCTGCATTTTTCCCTCAACAATCAACATTCCATTTGTAAATCGAATTGCAATGTAATAATTTCACAGCTAAGGTCTTTTCTTGAAATTACAATACCATTATGATTAAACCACAATACATGACCTAACTACACAAACTTCTCTTGAGGTTTGAGAAATGACAAACACTTCCCCTATCAAAGGATATATATTACATCTAGTTCCACAACTTTTGATGCTCTCATTTCTAATTT
Source organism: Lantana camara (assembly GCA_037501455.1). Lineage (NCBI taxonomy): Eukaryota > Viridiplantae > Streptophyta > Magnoliopsida > Lamiales > Verbenaceae > Lantana > Lantana camara. The sequence continues at coordinate 19,996,389 of CM074857.1, read as the reverse complement.
TGTACAAACACCCTACCCTTGATACTTCCCGAGCAACATCTAATTTTGAGTTTACAACTATAATAGCATGCTTTACGCCAAATATCAACGTATACCAGGGGAAGTTTGTGTAATTAGGAAAACCTCAGGTTATGCAACCGTAATATTAGCTAGGCCATGTTTTCTGACATTCTGCCAGATAAACCTTACTGTTTTACACTTCTACCAGCCAAACATAACCACCTTTCTTACATTATATTTCCTGGTACTGCAAATACTATTTCTGGTAACATCACATGTGACATACTAATTTGTTAGGCCATTTTGTGTTCAAATCAATTAAAGTTCTTGTCCCAACTCACGTTACACAAGAAACCAAAGATAGCTAATATAGTACAAGAATCTAATAATGTCTAGAGGTCCCATAACATTTGTGGCAGATACGCTTTCTGAATTCTGATATGCGCCCATGACACTGACACTTACATCTAACTCGGTTTTTATCTGCTTATCAAAACAAGGACACATTGCTATATAGTAGTTGAGATTATCAATCAATCAATTATTAAAATCTTGTCCCATATACAAGTGTAGGTTTCTTCCACAAATTTCAGATGAAACCAAAATCTTGTTACACCATCGGAGAAGTTCTTCAATTGTTTCAACCACTCATATCTCCCTAATTCTAGTCCAGTCTTGTTTCGATCAAATCGGTATAACCCAACAATCTTTTTACAATGTCAATTTGAATTTTAAGACAAAGAAATTAAACAATTAAATAAAAAATGCCATACAGTTGATACGAACTAGAATTTTCTCAATTGTCTCCCCTATTCCTTTTTTAATTTGGCATTAGTATTGAATTAATTAATTGAATGTAAGGAGTTTCATACTCATCATAGTTTTTCTTGGCCGGTATTCTCACATTATTTTTCTCCAAGAAACTGAAAAGAAAAAAAGCATTTTATATAAAAGAAAAGAAAGTCAAATTTAAGCCTCCAAAGAAGATCAAAGTCAAACCAAACTCAAACTACTAATAACTTCCTGACACGTGTCACCAACAGCAATTTCATCCCTTAATTTTCGAAGCTGATCTTATACAAATTAGTAATTACAAATTATTATGATACTATTCCCTCTCCCGCAATTACATACAACTGGGAAATATTGTATAAGCATTAAGCACACCCCAACACACACACGACGTTGTGAATTGTGATGTATAGAGACACGGCTCTGTGTATGTATATGCTTCGAAGTTGGAACGTACATACCTGTTAGCAGGATCAATGAATAAGCCTTCTGAGAGATCTTTCAAGCCGTTCACAACTCGCTGCCTGCTGAAGCGTCGCTGAGTCGAGTCGAGTCCCAACTCGTTCTGTATCAGCGTTAATCTGCTGCCTCGCGACGATTTCATTCGGTCCCTCAAATCATCCACCTCGTACTCCTCTCCTCCATTGCTGCTACTACTACTCCCCTCGTCTCCATTCACAGCCGATGAAGTTTTTCTGAACGACGGCATCTTCATCGGTCCGCAATATCTGAATCCAATCGACGACGGAAGAAATTGAATATGCGATTTCGAATGGGTTTTAATGGGGTTTATTGATCGACGAAATCTCGAATGAAATTAAGAAAGTGTTTCCCTATTTGGGCGATGAGGATCAAGGAAAGTTCCTGAAATATTTGGATATACAGTTGTGGGCGAGATTATAGGGAAAAGATTATCTGATGTTGGCCGGAGAGAGAGAAGGGTCACGTCACGTGTGTGTGATTGAGAAGTTGTTGATTGGATTTCACGGGAAAAGGAGGAAGAATGTCACTGTTGAGAATGGGAGTGGTCGAGATTTATGGCTGCGGAGGAGTACGGTGAGAAATGGTGGGATTTTGCAGCTGGGTATTTATAGGCAGCTGAAACTGAAAGGTCCTTTTTTATGCAGAAATGAGAAATCTGTGTGTGTGTGTGTGTGTGAAATGTGAATTTATAAATGTGAGGATGATGAGATCGGTCGCAGTCGTGTGTTTATTTTGTAATTTTGCAAGAATTTCTTTTTTTTTTTTTTTTTCTATCCCAGACCATGGAATTAATGATATTTTGATGGTATCATGTAGATAAATATATTTATAGTCCCAAATGCAGAGAATAATTTGTTACTATTTAAATGTCAATATTAGTTTAACACAATTAAATTATTAACAATTTTGAAGGATGAGATAATGATGCTTTTTTTACCTATTGTACAAGAATTATAAAATAATTAAAGTTCATGTTAATATATATATATACAGAGAGAGAGAGAGAGAGAGAATTAAAATGAATATTTATTATTCTTAATTGATTGAAATTGAAATTGATAGAATAGAATGTAATGCAACTATTTTTTGATATTAGAAGTTCCATTTTTTATTTTAAGCCTAAGGTAACTTCAAATTTTCAGAATAGTTGTAGCACCTTTTAAGGTGATTATAACTCAATTGAGAATTAGTTACCGAAGTTAAAAGAGTGACGGTAGATAACAGGTGTCCATTCAAAAAGATATATAAAAATTTGGATAAATTGTGGTAACCCCTTATCTTCCGGTATATGAGGCAATCTTTGAAAACTCCCCATGAGTTGAATAATTTTTAGTTTATTTTCCATTTTTAAAAATATTTCAGTTCACTCCCCAGATGAGATACATATTTTGAGTTTATTCCCCATTTTTTGGGGCACTTAGGATATATGACCAAAAATATACGACATAACATGATTTAGATACGTGATTCTTCAGTTTTTATACAAGTAAAAAGACTCAAGAATCACGTATCTAAATCGTGTTATGTCGTATATTTTTGGTCATATGTCATAAGTGCCCCAAAAAATGAGGAGTAAACTCAAAATATGCATCTCATTTGGGGAGTGAACTAAAATATTTTTTAAAATGGGGAGCAAACGAAAAATTGAGTCCACATTTGGGGATTTATCGCATATTTCCCGCTGGTATATTTGGTATTTTTTCCCTTAACTTTTAAATTTGTGAGATTTTCCCTCTAACCTTTATAAAACGTATAATTTTTCTCCCTCTAGACATTTTCGATGGACAATCCTTAGAATATTCCGTTCGAACCAACACAAGATAAATTTTGATCGTCGATTTCTCCTCCGCCACGAAGACCAAGAGTCAAGAGTACCACCATCGTGTTCCTTTCTCCAAGACGAACAAAATCTATACCCCCATTTCCATCCTATTGATCGTCGGAAGCCGCCGGAATTCGCCTACAAAGCTCTGTCTTCCGTGCGCCATCTTTGACCAATAATTCTTCTTTCTCCGGTTGTCAAATTTTGGTTTCAAGGCCACCATTACGTTCCTTGCATCGAGAGCTTCGATTTGATGAATAATATTAACATATTTGACATCTGATTTGAATAGATTTGCCTCTAGAAATCAAGTCAAAGTTTTATTAAAAAAGTTGAATGGAATATTCTCCAAAATTCAATCTAAAAGAGGTTAAGGGTTAAAAGGAAAATCACACAAATTTAAAGATTAAAGGAAAGAATGTGAAACGTACTAAACGATAGGAGTTGTTGCAATTTACCCTAAATATTTTTATATTAGAAATAATGATATTAACCTGCAATTGTTGAAAGGTTTACATACCGAAAGTTTATTATGTGAAATCAAACATTTGTTATCTATATTTATGAAAACTAAATGTAACTTTAAATGTGTAGAGCTGGATACTACATTAGTCATTAATTAGTAGGTTATATGCAATTTGTGCGTAAGCAAAGTTGAAAATGGTACAAGTGGTTTGTTTATATATAACATTGACACATGTTGGGTTTTGTTTCCAACACGATACCCAGAACTGGATGGAAGTTGGAACATGGCGGCCGGGAGCCGCCTTTTTGCGTTGATCAAGGCGTCTATTATTAAATTAAGTGTTAAACATTTTTTTTCACACTGATATTTGATATATTTTATATTTTATATTTTGGTACTCCAAGTTTGAAATTTAATATTTTAGTACTTAATTTTTGAATTTTATCTCATTTAAGTACCTAATTTCGAATCTAACCAATAAAAAAAATGACACGTGTGGTATCTTAATAGGTCATATTTGAATTGGGTATTTAAGTGAAATGAAATTAAAAGATTTGGAATCGAATTCTCAAATTTAAAAGTAGGATGCTAAAATGCAAAATATTTCATTGAGGAGCAAAAACTATTTCATCCTTAAATTAATAATTTTTTCATTTTCAATATAATTATAATTTATAATGCACATTAAAAAGAGAAAACTGTGTGCATACAATTATTTATACTATAATATTCAACGTCATGACCGGATTTTTTTTGTTTATTTATTTATTTATTTTTCATCAATTTAATAATATTCAGTCTACCTTAGCGCTTTTTTTTTTCAAATATAGTCCGTAAATAGCTAAAAGATTAAAAGATTCTTTTTTCAAGATAATAATTTTAAATTCCAATCTCTTTTTGTATGTAATATACGAAAGTGTAAATTGTTTTCTACATTTAATAATATTAGAAGTCGTTTATTTATCGCAAAAGGTTGAATCCCCAACCCTAAGGGCCCCCCACACCCCAACCCGACGAAACAAGTGGAAGAAGGTAAATCAGGTACTCAGCGGCCCGTTAAGGGAGAGGTGTGCTCCTCACTAGGTCTACAAGGAGTCCCACCCTCAAAGCCCAAATTGGACTCAAGAATAAAGCTCCCACACTGCAACCTGTGGGAATCGAACCTTGCACCTTGTCGCAAATCTGTCCCTACGAAACCAACTAAGCTATGCCCTGCGGGCACAGAAGTTGTTTACTTCTATATATTATGATGAGTGAGTTATTTTACAACCCATAATAAATTGTTTACTTTAATGGGTGGTGGGCCTATGGTTTAAGAGCAAACCCGTTAGATTTGTTGATTAAGTATGAGATATTAACTTTGTGAAAATGTCGTTGTTAATTTGTCTATCTCAAACAACTAATGTAAACAAATCATTTTCTGTTTTTGGGCAATTAACCCAATTTTTATATTTTACTAACCAAAACCTATTGGATTACTCTCTAGTGAAGTAAAGGACTTCTTAGACTAAAAGATTCTTTTTTCAAGATAATGACTTTAAATTCAAACCTCTTTCTGTAGTATATGAAAGTGTAAATTGTTTTCTTCATTTAATTTAATAATATTAGAGTACAAAAAAATATATAGAATAGAGAAAACCCTAAAATCCTATACACTAGAGGATTCTATAAAATAATTACAATTAATTATATCCTAATTATATCCTAAATATAATACAAAAGAATATCTCTAATACAGAATAACAAATCTCTTAAGGATATTTAGAAGATATACAAATATATATACTATAACTTAATATGCATTCACATTCCCCGCAATCTCTAGTCGCCTAGAAGACATAGAGCTTGATCTCGTGCAACGTAGAGAGAATTCCATCTTGGTGGAACTACCAGAAAAGGTTTCAGACTGAGTTCCAAAGAAATACGGGCGTACCGAAGTTCAAAACCAAGCAGCAAAACGCCATTTTGACGGTTAGGCCGCATACCTAACAGAGCATCAAAAGGTGACGGAGGTGACGGTCGACAGAGCATCACATCGACAATTAATTATATCCTAAATATTATACAAAAGAATATCTCTAAATATAACAGAATAACAAATCTCTAAAGGATATATATGAGATATACAAAATATATATACACAGTATATGCGTGTGAAAAAAAATATATTATTCAATGTCAAATCGTGAATTTTTTTTCCCGAATTTGTTTATTCATTTTTCACAACTTCAATAAGGTATATGCTCTAATCCCTTTTGCTCCCACTTTTTTTTTTTTTTCAGTCTTATATATTTTTTTAATCTTTTCTTCTTATATTTTTTTAGTGTTATTTTGATTAATGTGATATCATATTTTTATTCGATTTTACAATTACATTTCTAAATAATATTTGATTTTTTTGGTATGTGCCGCATGTAAAAAAATTAATTAATTTAGTCACAAACACAAAATTTTATACTTCATATTGATAGTATCAATTGTTTAATATATATGAATCATTTTAAAAAAATTTGATGGTGTCAAAGAATATCATAAGTATTGATTTGAAGCTCAAATGATGTTGATGAATCCTTTGATAAATTTTTTGTTTTGTTTCTTATATATGTATATATATTAATAGAAAAACTTTTAAACCCTTATCAAACTTACCGGACAGGGAGTTCATGATTTGTTAACAAACCATCCAAATTATAGGTGTTTTATACTTTTATATCCGAACAAAATTTCATTGTACACTGTTATCATTACTTTGCGTTTTTTTTATAAAAATCATCTCTGCATGATTTTTTGCAGTTTCAATGAATCTTTAGTGATTTTGGTAAATTTTTTGTGGTTTTAGTATAGTAAACATGTGAAGCGCACATAACTTAGTAAGGACAAATTTGTCATTTCAAGATTTAATAAGGATAAATTTGCACTTATTAAAGTCATGTGCACATCACATGTTTAATGTTCAAGCCACCAAATCTACTAAAAAAAATAAGTTAGACATGGTCTTTTATAAACACGCGAAGTATGGATTGCGGTGTGCAACAAAATGCGAAGCAGAAATGACGGTATGTGCTTGTGTTTTTCTAGTAGGAAGGATTCACAACCGCTCGGGTGAAGACATTTTTCTCCTTTTCAAGTGATTCTTTGTTCGAATTACATCTACATATAAATTCTGAATGACTAGGTTGTGATGTCGGATCACGCCATTTTAATATGTAATTAAACTTAAGTCAAGTATCAAAGTGTAAAAATATTTATAGTATGCATGGGAAAAAAATTTATCCTAAAATATAATTATAAAAGTTAAGGTGTAAATATACTTAACAAGGAGTGTCAATATAATTTACTCTACTTTTAGTTTAAGAATCCAGCTAAAAGGACTCCCCATATATTATTTTTTATATATTTAGAAAAACAACATATTAGGTATAACCGTATAACTCGATATGAAGCCACGTCGATAGTTTAAGAAAACAAAGATAAAGAAATACATCAATTAACATAATAATCAAACAAATACAAATTTAATTAAACCTATCGATTTATGGCCTGATGAGCCCGCAAGATCCCCTGCACATCACGAAATTAATGTTAATAAGGTTGTAATGACCCTTTACTAAATAGAGTTTTAATTTATGGTTAGTTTAATAATATCTTGTGGTGTTGTGTCAGGCAACGTACACAATACTTCTTATATTGGGAATTTAAAAAAAATTATATCGTTATCTTCATATCGTATCATGTTCATATTATGATAGTTATATCCCTACATTTAGGGGTGTAAACGGATAATAAACAGAGCGGATGTGCAGTATCCGAATCCGTTTAGTATATCCGCTATCCGAATCCGTATCCGTTATCCGACGGATAATGAAAATGTTATCCGTATTCGAATTCGACGGATATTATCCGAATATCGGATTATCCGTATCCGTGAGGATATCCGATTAGTGAGTTATTCGATATCCGAATTCGAATCCGTTTATCTGTTTTACATATATTTTTTATAAAAAATAATAGATTGAAATTTCATAATACAATTAAATATTAATGTAACTAACTATAAATCTATTAAATCTATACACATTAACTCATAAGTATAATATATAATTTATAATATATGTTTACAATAATTAATGGAGTTTATTATTACAAATAATATGATATACGTTTACGGTTATTTTTTTTATAATTCTCAAATAATTATATAATGTGTAAATTAATATATGTTTCATCAAGGTATAAAAAATATATAGATATATATGTTATCGGATACGGATTACGGATATATCTAACGGATGTACGGATCGGATGTTAAACGGATCGGATGTGTCATTACCATATCCTTATCCGTTTATAATTCGGATGTCTATAATCGGATACGGATAATATCCTCTTTGAACGGATACGGATAATATCCTTTTTAAACGAATTCGGATGCGAACGGATATAGAATTTTCGGATATCCATTTACAGCCCTACCTACATTATATGTTTTAATTAAAATTAAAAAGATAGTTGATTGGGTTATTGATAACCCATGTTGCGGTTTGACTCTGATTCGTTTTAAAAGGTTAGAATTAATCTCATCATTTCATAAACTAATTAAATTCTTCGTGCAAGTCACTTATAAGCCGCCCATGCTTTATGGCAAGGCAATTTATATAATAACCTTTTTTTTCCTTCTGATAACACATGTATGGCATATGAATATGGACATGATTATACAAATACAATAATATTTAATATGGTATTTAATAAAGTAAACACGATAAAATAATACTTTAAAGAGCATTTATACATTAGAATAACATATATATATATATAGAAGCATCTAAAACTTTTGAGTTTTGAGGAATTAAAAATGTTATATAACATTATACACGAGCATTCACAATTAAGAAAACTTAAGCTGGGAATTAACGAGGCATTAAATTCAGTTGATTGCCGTCAATAACCTTTCCAGCTTATTTTAAAGGGTAAGTTACACTTGAATTTACATGTAACTAAGGGTATCATCTAAAGATGAAGTCTTTTTGTTTAGAAAAATCATATTTTCATTCCTTAAAATTTGTTAATGAATTACAAACATCCTTTTTATTGGTTTTGCTACGAGTTAAATTTAAATATTCCTCATTAAAAATTTTATCATGTGATGAAGTACCAAAGTTTTCTCACCATAAACACCGTATGTTTCATAGCTTCTAGTGGTAGTAATAATCTCATACTAATTTTCAATAAAATTTTACAATCTCAATTATTTAATACGAGCCAAAATGATAAGTTTAATTTCGATTGTTTTCTTTGGGTCGAAATTTAATTTCGATTGTGTTGTTAGATAGATAAAATAAATTTGAGAATTTGCATTAGTGATGATTATTAATTAATAATCCCGTAAGTTTCAGTACTATACATGTAAATTTGATGTAGCTAGTTATTTCATTTGAAAATATATATGTACGGTGGCCTTGCTAGTTAGGTATTTCTCTTATCAGGATAAATAAAATTAACAAAAAAAAAAGGAAAAGGAAAAATAAACAAGAATTGGACAAGGACATCATCGCTTTCAATACCTAGTTTGGTCAACTCATCTTGATTAATTAAGTTAATCTCGTTCTGCCAACGTTATTATAAATTAATTAAGTTGATAATTCCCACTATATATGTCATGACGTGAGATGATAAGGGAATAGGACACATGCAAGCAATACATATAAGAGCACAAAAAACCCATATTTAAAAAGTTAAAAGTGATTAAGCCCTAATTAATTAATTACGGCTCTTTTAGGAGCACAATGATAACCCTACAAAGTTAGCTTCACTTCTTCACAACTTATAAAGTCATGTTAGGCAACATGTTTTATTATTATTATTATCATTTTTTATTTTTTTGGTATGTGCTTGAAATTCTCTTTTATTTTTTTTCTATCATTGGATCATAATAAGCTAATTTTTGGGTGTATTTGATATGTTTTTCAAAGCTTATAAGAGATTAAAACAAAAGGTAATTTGATTTGTTACATAATTGAGAAGATATTTATATTATATTAAAAAGTTGCACAGTATATTAGTGATTTCTTAAGAAAGACGAGAAAAATGACCATTTTCTGTACGCAATTGTTGTTCGAGAAAAATATGATCCGATAAGTATGTTATAAAGGGGATGGGTTGTCCGCCGTTGGGAATCATCTATTCGGATGGATTTTTTATGGGTTTCGGATAATTGTTATTTAATTTTCAGAATGTTACAGTTTAATTTAAGTGTTATTCCCACCCACGGACATTGATGTTAACTCATTTATGTGAATTATAGATGTTTTGAGTTTATTGTGAACACTGAAAATTAACAAGTTTTTAGAATGACATTAAAATCACTAGAAGGAGGAGAAATTCACATTACATGTAAAAACACAGTTTTCTAAACATATTATCATTATTATGTAATCTATATTTAATTACTGCTAAAAGATTTTATTTTCCAATTAAATAATCTTCAATGTCATTAGTAAGAAAAATGATGTTTAACTAATCCTGACATTTAATGACATCCTTATAGCGACAAGTAATATTATCACGAAATATATATATAATTTTATTTTCTTTTGTCAGAGGATAAAATACTTGTAATTACGGACAAGATAAAAATACTAGATCTTGACTGTCACATTTGAACTATTAATTGGTGGCACTGTAAAAATATGTTGTCATTTAATGGATATCCTTTGGGGGGGGGAAAAAATTTACATTACCATTGTTTAAATCACCAATACTAATTTTCATAAGTAAATATATATTTTTTGGTAGAATTCATAAGTAAATATATGATGACCTTTTTCTCGTGAACTAATCCATAAACCACCTAACGAATATACTTTGGAAAAACAAAATTTTATTCGACGTTATTTCAAATTTATTATATTGAAAAATGTTATTTATTTAGAATAGTTAGGGCCTAATCTTGGAACTCAGTAATATGCAAAAATGATTAATTTTCTAGTTCTAGTTTAGAAGCACGAATTATCAGATAATGAACAATTAAAAATAAATTCTTCCGTGAAATTTAAACAATGAAACTTGTAATGGGAGACGTAAAACATTCGTAATAGTTTAAAATTTAATTCAGTTTTTACTAGTAATATGCACCTAAACGACATAATATTGTATTATTTTTTAATCTCTGCTCTGATTTGTGATGAGTTCGACCATGGATCGAGCACGTCTATATAAATTTCTAGGTAAAAATATAAAATTTGTTCGAAAGTATTCTATTTTGGCAATTTAATTCAAATTCTATTGCCGTTTCCAATTATGTCAAGGACGGACCACTATTTAGTATGTAAAGTTTTCCCTATCAATGGTAGATACGTTTTCAAGAACTCGAACTCGAGATCTCTGACTAAACTAATATAGCATCGAATCACGAAATTATACCACTTGGTGATGGTTTAAGTCTTTTATGAGTTTTGGGCTACACCAAAAACTGTGATGGAGGTCTGATGGTCCTCTTAAGTATTTCGCTATTATTGGTTTCACAGCTTAATCAGTATATTTTTCGAACCCATTCTAGTCTTCTAGATGTTGAAATCATTAATTGATAAGCTTTTTATATCGTCTTTCTTAAAGTGTATATGCCTGGAGTATGTGTATATAATCAGTTATGACTTTTGATTGTTACTAATATATATTAATTTCACCTTTACTTTTTCCCTTACATTGATTGCAAAAGGTACCTCCACTGCATATGCTAATTAAAGAAAAAATTGAAGAGTCAAATAGAGGATGGGAAGTTTTGAGCCACACACTATCATCTAATGGGAAAACCACCATTTCTATTTGAAAAAAAAAAACAAGAAAAGAGGAAAATCCACTAGTGATTAGCTGTTATTGTTTAAAGCCCTCAATCTCATTTAGTAATGAATTACTTGTGCTTTAAGCACCTTCATTAATTGAACAAATCAAGGTGCCAATTACGTCAAACTAAACCCACGATCCCACTTATAAAAGGGCTGAACAATGATATATGAATATAGGGAAAATCTCATTTTGGGTTACACAAATTAATCTATTTTTACTTTTGGTCCCATTGACTACAAAATTCTCATTTTTGGTCCCGTACATTTCAAAAAATCTTAAAATTGGTCCCCCGTTAACCATTCCGTCATTTGACTAACGGTTGACCCACATGTCCGTTTAAACAGGGGACCAATTTTGAGATTTTTTGAAATGTATGGGACCAAAAATGAGATTTTCCCCATGGCTTTAAACGGACATGTGGGTCAACTATTAGTCAAATGACGGAATGGTTAACGGGGAACCAATTTTGAGATTTTTTGAAATGTACGGGACCAAAAGTGAGAATCCTGTAATCAATGGGACCAAAAGTAAAAATGGGTTAATCTGTGAGTTAATCACACGGGGATGATCACGAATACTTCTCTAAAGTTTAATCTAAAAATGAGAAAATCGAAATAACAGATCACTATGAGCGGGAACCATATAGGACGTACTCGTGCCAATAAGGATTAATCCAAATAGTTAAAGTGTTCTTTTTTCAAGATAATGATTCGGGTTCAAATCCTTCTAACCATTTAGGAGGTATATTACAAAAATAAAAAATAAAATCATATAAGGTATACTCGTAATTATATGTATATTATCCCTTAGCCCATCGTAATGAAATAATTAATTGGATATGATGCCATGAACTCTCAATTATTGGTGCCATGGACTCTCAATTATGTAGAGATAAGAAATAATGATCAATTTAGATCTCACGATATAAGTATTGGTCTAAATTAAAGGAAATAGTTTCTTTGTTTATTAATGTCGCGAGTGCAGTAGAGAAACTTATACAACTTCACATGCAGTGGTCTTTAGCACGGGGAATTTGTACCTTTTTCTAACTTAAAAAAGTAGCACATTTAGATTTGGGGTCTTCTTTGAAAACTCCCTATGAGTTGAAAAAATTCCTCAGATCTGAGAAATATATATAAGATCCGGTGATTTAATTACGTGATTCTTGAATTTTTATACAACATTTCAAAAAAATGAGGAGTAAACGAAACTTTTGATTTTCATATGGGGAGTTCAGAGAAATTTTTTGAAAATGGGGAGTAAAGAGGAATTTGAGTTCCCATTTGGATTTCGGGAATTTCCCGTTTAGATTTTGATATGACAAGTTTTGTCCCAATTAATATTGGGGTGTGGGTGTTTATAATTCACAATAAATATTACATTACTTAATCAGATCGAACATAGAAATATAAATGGAATTTATGCAAACTGAAATTGCACTCCTTAAAAGTAAGATACACAAGTTGCACCCTCTCATGCAAGAGCATTTCTAAAAATATTATTTTCTCATATGTTAAATATTCGAATCGGATATCATATCCGACGTTTCTTAATGAAGCATTCAAGAAAAAAATTGTATTACGTATGTATATCGTGTCATGTTTGTATCGCCGTATTCATATCAGTACGTCATAGGTTACACCGCACCCAATAAAAAAGATCTAACAAGAAATAAACATCATAAGAGATGGTCAATGACAAACGAGGTTTTTGATTAAAGAGATAAACTCTCAAAATAGATGCTCAAACTATCAAAAGTAGAAACACAACTTCAAACCGCGAAACAACTACGATCACAATAATAATAGGGGTATAAATATGTGAGAAAGGATTTTGAAGAGATGGATAAAGGTTAAAGATTAGGTACGAACAAGAGGGAGAGACGATGGTGGTGGCAGCAAGAAAATTTCAGCAACGGTGGCTGTGAGAGGGTTCCAATCTATGTTTTGAAACCCGGATCGGACCAGCCGGTCGGACCGGTTCGACCGATGACCGGAGGCCTGTCCGGTCCGGTTATACCTCTAAAACCAGTTCCCGGTTGGACCAATCTAAACCGGTCAAAAACTGGTTGTTTGAACCCTGCATGCTTAAGAAGAGAAAGCAATGTCCCAACCAATTGGGAAACATTGATGTTTGTTTCATAAAATTCAAATTAAATATTAATACTAATACTGAGATTCTTATTAGATTCTTAATACAAAAAAAATAGTCCCTTTTTAATGGTAATTTATTCGGAAAAACTCCCATAAAAAATAAACTTATCTCTAGATTATATTTAAACTTTGAGTTTTGAGTATTAATTATGACTATGTATATTACAATACATTGTAAGACTCAATTTAAATATGGATAAAATAATGTGTAATATTTTATTTTTGATAATATATATCTATATAAATATATTTTATGTGATACTTTTTTTATTTTTTCCACAATAAAAATATGATATTCATTAAATTAATATTTTATTTATATTATTAATTTGCTAGATGTTAATTATTTTTCCGTTTAGTTAGATAGTTTATCTATATGTTGTAAATTTATAATTTGAAATTTTATTATTAGCATTTGAAAATTAATAAATAGTTGAAAGTAATTTAAAATTATATCTAATTTTCCATATTATTTAGTTTATCTAATTATTTTTAATTAATATTTACGATATTATACGAATATATATAATTAAATATAATTATTACGTAATTATAACGTCATATCGGTCCGACCGGTCGAACCAGTAAAACCAGTAGCCAGTAAAGAGTCCTGGTTCGATGTTCGGTCCGGATTTCAAAACATAGGTTCCAATCTACGTATTGATCGTATTGGAAAAAATTTTAGTATAGTATTCTACTAGATACAAAATTCTATAATTAGTTTTCAAATATAAATTACAAAGTTTTCAATAATAGTACTGCATTACAAGCTCTACAATCTTCTTTCTTGAATACACTCCACCCGAATTATGGGTAATTTTAACCCGAGTCTAGCTCAGCAAAATTGGTATAATTAGGGGGACAAGTGTTTACATTTGCAATATGGTAGGTAGAAAATTTAGAAAGATTAACCAATCAAAAAGTTTTTTTTGATATATAATACACTTATGATTGCCAACTTCAAAAAGGTGATGAGGCAACTGATAAGCAAACAAGAATGTAATGCGAGTCTGTGGAGGCACAAACCACTAACTGTTATTGTTTAATTAAGACCACGGACCTTAATTGGCTGCTAAAATCAAACGCACCCTAGCTAGTGTTAAGTTAATTAACCCAACTTTAAGGATAACACTAATATAAGCCGTAATGAAGAGAGAGTGATGAGATAAATTAGATAAATACACTTAAACCTAATTTGTCGGAAAGCACTCGAACCCACTTCATGCAATAAAGATATTGGTACAATGCCAATTGGAAACCCTTGTGCATACTTTAGTTGTAGATCGGAAGAAACTAGAGAACTTGACTATAAAGAAATTAGAGAACTTGTACGCTTCAGGTAAGGGACCGCTTCTCTTAATACCAGACTGAGATTTACAATGATTTATCCCCCTCACAATCCTGTCGGGTCAAGGTGTTGAGACGCTTGGGGTGAACAATTTCGCCTTTTGAGTGGATGGAGGGATCACGATTTCGCATAACTTATCTCACTCTTTGTTTTCTTTTTTTTTTTTTTGAAGAATCACTCTTTGTTTTCCACAATACCAACATTACAACCATTAAAAATTAAGTAAATTACATTTAATTTATTTCTCGTTGGGTGTATTTGCACATAAACACCCTTCAATTTTAAAATTACACTCGCTTATAATTTGTTAGTGAGTTATCAAAGTCATTTCGCCACTAATGACGTTAGATCATAGGTAAAATAGTGGCAGGACTTCATACTTATTTTGACTAGATTGATAGTCTCAATTTTCTAATGGCCATCATTTTGCGAAGTTTCAATCGTATTGATAGTTTATCAAAACAAAATTTATGTTTTCATATATTGATCGATTTGATAAGTTCCACTATAATATATAAAAATTTAGTGAAAAAAACCCACCCCCTAACAGAGCCTGAAGTAAGGATGCATGCAATTTGCAACTCATTAGCAAACCATAAATTTTGATGTCTGAGAGTTTCCTCCCATTCAATTAAGTGACAAATTAATCTCGCAAAATATTGAAGGTGCTTTTCAATGAGATCTCTCCCAACATAGCAAACCATAAATGAAAGTATAATATTGATACGAAGGGGGTCCGTTTGTAGATTTGGGGATAGGGGTCGAAGATGTAATTTTAAACAATATCAATTTGCATGGAGAAATTTGCAATTTTCGTATACCAACTCACCCCAATTCGCAATTTTGGTACAAAAATTTTTCCGGTGAAAAAACTAGCCCATAACTTTAAAACTTCGCAATTACATGCACTATTTGACCCGCATAGACAAAACCCGTCGGAAAACCCATCCGGATCTCCACATGTCCGTTGGAGAATTTGCCACAAAGGGGGTTTCGCAAGTTTCGGATGGGTTTTCCGGCAGGTCATATCTATTAGGGGTCAAATAGTACATAAAATTACAAACTTTTAGAGTTATGCTTTAGTTTTTTCACAGGAAATTTTTTTGTACCAAACTAACAAATTAGGGTGAGTTGGTATATCAAAATTGCAATTTCCTCAATTTGCATGCGTTCAAACTAGGGATGTATACGAATCGAACCGAACCGAACTTTGTTGTTTTTTTCTGGCTCGAGGTTCGGCTCGAACTTATTTTGCTCGGTTCGGGCTCGTGTTCGAGTTCGACGAACTCTATTTTTTTGATTCGAGGTTCGGTTCGTCCACTGGTTCAAGTTCGGTTCGGCTCGGTCACGAATTCGAACCCAAGATATAATCTTCATAAAAAAAATCAAAAATAAAATATATATATATATATATATATATATATTAATTTTTTTTAAATATAATAGGTCGGCTCGCGAGCCACGAACAAGAGTAAAAAGGTTCGGGTTCGGGTTCGAGTTTGAGTTTGAGTTCGGTTCGAACCTCGGCTCGAACTTTTCGAATTCGAATTCGAACTTTAACCAGCTCGGTTCGATCAGCTCGCGAACCGGCTCGGTTCGTATACATCCCTAGTTCAAACATTGATATATATATATATATATATATATATATATACATTGTAAGTTGAAATCTCTAAAACCCAGGGTCATCAATTGATTTCATCGTACAAAAACCTCAGTTGTCATACTTGTCTATCACAAAAGTAACGACAATATGATTAACCAGAATCCCCCCCCCCCCCCCCCCCTAGGACTAGAATTAATTAAATATGAATCAGATTCCTGGACTGCAGCGTTCACAAATTTGAATCGATTAAGTGGCCTAGGAACATTGCAAGTTAGAACACTGAAACCTGACCTTTAAGACATTTTTTATCATAGAAAGCTGAGAAATGTGACAGTACCACCATAACTGAGTGCAGTACAGCAAGTTATGATCTCACCACCACAAACTGGAAACTCCTTATTTATTCCGCAACCTAAATAGTGATCTTAGTTTTACCACTTTTAGCTATGACCAAATAGTGATCTTAGTTTTACCACTTTTAGGTATGACCATGCATTTGAATAACGGCCGCAGCTCGTTACTTTGGTCCTTGCGCTAACTAGAAATGTATAAAGTGTGACAAATTGGCACCGCAGAATTCTATAATCCGGTGCAACATTCAACAAGAGTTCAGTTTCAACACTAGATATAGCAGAAATATGTGTGTGTGTGTGTGTTGCATACTTCGAGTGAACCACAATATGATTAACAATAGTATAGCAACCAGACCAAGATCGATTATATTTAGGGCTGATTATAGTCAGACCCCCTTAGATTTTGCCTAAACGTAGTTTCCCGACATATAAAAATAACAATGACCCCCTAACATTTTGATCCATCTTAGAGTCTCAGACCAACCTTAAACTTTTTGGAGGGTTTCTGACTATTTGCTGGTCTCTACACAAAATTTTGATAAATATCTACCTTAAATCTTTTCTTTTCAGACAACTCTTAATCTAGTTGCGTGTATTTGAGAATCCGTTTGCAATACAACTAAACTGAAAGAAGGTTAACCTTAAATTTATCTGAGAAATTTTTAAAAAGTTTTTTAAAATTCCATTTTAAGGTTTAAAATAGTGTGAGGGCATATCAAATTCCTTATTTCCGTTGGGTTTTTTTATAACATCAAGAATGGGGCGTCAATGTAACTACGCAAAACACGCATGGTCTTAACAAATTTAGGCCTAACCTCAGGGGATGTCTACATATAACAGCAATGAAAGCCAAAAAGAATCAGTAAAAAGTAAACCTTGCAGTAATTCTAATTCAAGGATCCTGTACTCTCAAAAGTAAACTTCTTGCTCAGATTCTAACTGATAAATTTGCACAGCTTTACCAAAACCACTTTTTCCAATTAAAAATCTAGTTTGCAATAGTATACCTCTTTTTTAGCTTCCATAAATTTCCCAATTTCTATTAGTCAACCTAATCCTCTCCCACAGGTTAGACAATGGAACTCTTCAAATTTGCTGTAGGTGTTGATATACAGTAGTCGTGCAATGTGTAAGAAGTCCCAGTAAAGGGAAACAAAACCTTGATCATTAGCCAAACTATCAGGCAAAACTTACTTCGGTCTAAAGTAAAGCAGGAACACTTCGATGTCATCAAGAACACCACTTCATCAGAAGTTTCAATCTGCAACAAGGAGCAAAAACAAATTAAGGAAACAAGTTATTAGAAAAATACATCTATTTTGAGGCATGGAATTCATGAAAGTCCAATGAGATTTTACGATCACAAAAAGCATTACCTATTACTGAGCAATGGCTCAAATATGTTTAGCTCTCCAATCAACTTTGAAATTGTCATCGTCTTCATCATCACTTGATGAACCTTCGTGACTTGATTCCTTGCTTGCGGACTTTGTATCTTTAGCACCAACAGCAGATCTGGAAGCCCTAAGCTCCAGCTTTTTCCTTCTTAACATCTCTACCCTCTCTACATAGGACCTAGAAAATCGATGTTCGAAAGAGGCATTGTCAGGAGTAGGCTAAAGCTAACCTAACCAAACTCCTAACAAAATAAATTCCTTTTCCATATTAGTAAGTTACCTCTGCTCAACTGTCTCTTCCTCTTCAATCATTTCAGCTGCATCAAACTGCAACACATCACCATTAGTAAGTCGGTGAAGCTCAGTGAAAACCCACAAATGTAAGGCTCATTCTGTTTATTGATTAAGTGACAGTGCGATAAGGGCTGACCTCTTCCTCCTCCAAACGATTATCTATCTGTTGTATATCCTCTTGGATTAACTTTTCAAACTCCTTGTATTCATCCCTACCCAAATTGGTCATAGACAAAATGTTAATGAGATCAAAGGGGAGTGGAGAGGATAATACAAAGGGAGCAAATATAATAGGCTTATAGCCAGGAGTTCATTCAGAAATCATTGAACAAATGTCAGCAAGATAAATTGCTGAGAACATTTCCCATCCTATGTCTTAAAACGGTTTGATAAACATGGTAAACTTGGAGAGGAAATTTTGCAATTAAGAAGGCAAATGAGTGTAATTAACCCTTACGTTAAAGATGCATTAGCAGGTCTAGAAAAATGAGAAATGTAAAGTTGCATTGGCATATATTGGGAAAAAAAAATTATAAAGAAAACTCACTTTACATCTGGCTTCACTGGTGTAATGCCCCGTGCACGTAAATCAGCATCTTTGTCATCAAAAAATCCTTGAGGAAGAGCTCCTTTCACTTGCTTAGATTCTAACCCAGCGGCTGTTTGTGACACATGACTGAAATCCTTGGAAGCCTCACTTTCGGAGATTGCCTCCATAGCTTGAGTTTTTGCAGAAATAGATTCTTTTTTTAGTGAATCAGGGTTTTCAAACTTACCCGAATGTCTTTCTAGAAAATTGGAAACAAATTAGGTACAGTTTATCAAAGAAAGTGTAGACTGTAAGCATATAAGTTATAGATCAAGGTAGTCCAAATAAAAATTCAAGAACAGATTCCTACCATTTTTCTGCCTCTTTGGTTCATGATCATCAAAAAAATTCGGAGGGAGAGTAGAAGATCGATGTGTAGACAATCTAACTGAAGATTCAGACTTCTCTTTCAACTCTGTGGACGATTCAGGTTTGGCTTTAGGCTTCGGCAACTCTTTAGCAGACTCTGGCTTAGAATTATTCGGTTGTTTAAGTACAGCAGCATTGGCTTTGAGTTTGTCAATAGCCTGAACAAACAATTTAGAGAAGTTCAAGAGGTATATAGTAACATCCGTTGATAGAGATAACATTTCTGTTACCAGATGAGAAACGAGAAAAACAAGAAATCCTCGGAAGCAGATTTGCTCATATAATACTAACATAAATGGGTAAAAAATTGCAGTAGTTTGGGTAAAAGATGGGATCTTGATTTCTAAGTAGTAAGTCTTAACATGTAGTTTCATACTTTGTCCCTCTAAGAAGGGAAGAGGGAGAGGAGACATGGGTATAAGTAGCAAGATAAACTATGTACAATCACTTTATGGTAATGAATGGAAAAAATATTTCCCATCTGTTACATTTGAATAGGCAGAAGGAGAGGATGGATGCAACCAGAGGCACAGAAACATGACTAACTATTTATTTCCTTCCATTCTCTTTGCTTTACAAACTAGAGAGACCTTGGCAGATATGACCTATTAGAAAGGATATCATCACCAACAGAATTTTTTGAAACTTTCACATCAAACAAACTGACCAAGTTCTTGGGTTCCACAAATGCACATAAACCAGAGTTGCTGCCTCGGGATAATAAGCAGTGGAGTCATCAACAAGTAACACCAAGTGTTTCCCCACTATGTCACTCTCCACTACAAGTTCATAATCACAATTTTTTATACGAAAAGTTTCTCTATGAAGATTTAAAAAAAAAAAAATTACCTCATGATGTTTGCGAGAAGCTTGGTGTGCAGGCCAAAGTGACTCAGATTTGATGACAACATCACAAACTCTACATACAGGTTGTTCGTGTTCATTATACCTGCATTTCAAATTGGCAAAGTGATTCAGCTAGGTTAGCAGTGAGTCGACAGAACATGCAACCAAAAGGGCACAATCAATGAAAAACAATTTGAATATGAGTATATCCAAGTATGCCACCAAACTATGGACACTTGGACAGTTCTGCTGTTGATGTTACTCTACAAATAGAACCAAGACACTAGTATGCTAAAGTTGAATTTCATATGCATCAAATTCTTTAAATTCCAAATTAGGCATGAATAGTTTAGCCTCAACTATTTTAATTAACCTTCTGTTTGAAGAGGATTCAAGAACCACCTTCTAAATATTTCAACTTTCCTAGAATTTATAGTATACATGTAAATAACCTACTAAATATTTCAACTTCATCTTCTATGCTAGGGCATGCAGCTCGATAGCATACATGTAATTGCAGACACCATCACACCACCATATAAACTTGCATAACACCATAGGCATAGAAGAGTTGAAATTATAGCACGCATTGTCAGGAGTTCAACAGTCAATACAAGTACAAATTTTTAGGTAGTTAAAAGATGCTGGGACCTGATAATAAGAAAATTTTCTCCTATAAATGGATAGTAGGACACTAGAAGTACCTAAACTCCGCGTTCAAACTTAGAAGAGAAACAACAAGAAAATTGCAATACCTTACAAGGGGAGAATCTATTTGCTGCTTTTCCTGCTTTTGTGCATTCAGTTTTGCTCGAAATGCTTTCTTCTTGGCCTGAGCATCCATTTTCAATTATTTTTATATTATCTGTAAACAAACACAGTCAATAGTTAGATTCTTGACTTTATTCCTGAAGATATAATATACTTGGTATTCTCAAACGCACTCACAGTTTTAACTAAACAAAGAACATAAATGTCAAAGAACGAAGTCATGTACAGAAAAGGAAGACAACTTATTGACAGTTTGGTCGAGTGGTCTAAGGCGCCAGATATAGGGTTCGAGTCTCATTGGCATTTGGCGGTAGTTGGGAACCAGCATTAAAAAAAGAAAAAAAGAAAACTGATTGAAATACAACCATAGCTATGTTTTCTATCAGGGTAATGTGCATCGTTAAACTGAAAACCTAAGCAGAAGTTAGTAATATCCTTAATCGAATGGTGAGTAAGAAGTTGGCAAAAGAGCATTGCAAGCTAATTAAACTTGTTCACTCATAAGCACTCCCAGTACAGATATGCTACCATCCAACCAGCCAACCAGAGAATCCATCAATGCAAGAGGGCAATATTGTAGTATGAATTCAGAACTGTTGTCAACCTATTTTACTATTTTTATTTATTTTCAGAAAAGAAAAAAAAAACACCTGGTAGATCTCTGATTAAATAATTATTCAAATTGAGTGGCCAGTTGTTTGAACTAAACTCTACACCAAAATCAAAACGAGATCGAAATTAGAGTCCATATGAAAGTAGTACATAAACTTGCATCAGTGCCGTCACACACGGATAGAAGCTCAATTGCTCAAGAAAAGCAAACTGAATGAACTTGCAAGAAGGTGCAGGACATAGACATGTTGAAGATACCACATTTTCACGAACCAAAACATCAGAGGAAATACTTAGACACATATATAATTAAAAAAGAAAAATCACAAAACTCAAAATTCCGATCACGCCATGTAATTTCAGAAAGCCAACTCAAAGGCGTATGCACGATGAGAAAATACAAAACGAAAATAAGTCTGACAATGAGCAATCACCACAAACCCAGATGCTAAACACAGCTCAAACCAAATACTCACCAAAAAAGTAAAATGGGGCAGAAAGTTACCTAGCAACGGGAAGAGGGAGGGAAAACCGAGGACAGGGTTCAGAATTGAGGGCAGAAACAAAGCTGCCGCGGGGCGGGGCGCGGCGGCCTGGCCGCCTGGGGCAGTGGCGCCGGTGGAGTGGCGGTGAGAGGAGAGGGACGAAAGGGAAGAGCGAGAGAGATGGGAATTGGGATAAACAACACGCTTAATAAAATCTGTAGAGAAAAAAATGTGTCGTCCTCAATATCTAATTCTTATTTACTTGTATCGATATTGAACTCTAATTATCTTAAACTCCATATTATACTATTATAATATCTATATATCTTATAAAAGCACGAATAGAATTTTTGGTTTCTTATAAAATACAGATTGCCTATAATATTCTCACAATAATTATTTCAATAATTATTAGTTAAGGATATCATGTAAATACATGTTATAAATTATTAATTAATTATATTTAAAATCACTTATTAACATAAAAGGACTCTTTGTAGAAGTAAAATTTCTCCAACTTAACTTTAAAAAGATATATAGTTCAACAAGGATTGTTTTAATATTACTATATTAATTAATTGTATTCAAATTTTATAATATAAGTTGTCTATTTTTTTTAATTTTAAGGCCAATAATTTAAAATGTTATAATAAGATATATCTAAAAACGAATTGGAAAACAACAAATTGATTTACTTTATTTTAATAAATTTTGTAATTATGTAAAATAAAATATTATTTAAATAAGTTATATAAAATAACTTTCAATAAATCAAGCATAATGTAAGTCTAATTATGTAAGTCCATACTTCTATTTATCTAAATCCATAAACTTTCTTAAAATATAATCATATTATAATTCTATAAATTTATCTAATTAACAAAATAATATAATTTAATGATTTATATAAAATATTTTTCAATAAATTAATTAATCCTAATGTAATATTTTTTAATTAACTAATACTAATATAATTTTAATTATCTAAATCTAACTAGCCATATAATCTTCCTTAGTTTATATGATAAAATATAAACTATATACTTCAAAGCACGAATAACGTTTTTGGTTTCTTAATTCTACAATTTTAATTAATTGTATTCAAATTTTATAATATAAGTTGTCTATTTTTTAATTTTATGGCCTATAATTTAAAATGTTATAATAAGATATATCTAATGAATTGAAAAAAAAACAAATTGATTCAATTTATAAAATTTTGTAATTATGTAAAATAAAATATTATTTAGATAAGTTACATAAAATAACTTTCAATAAATCAATCATAATGCAAGTCTAATTATATAAGTCCATAGTTCTAATAATCTAAATACACAAACTTTCTTAAATTATAATCATATTATAATTCTATAAACTTATATAATTAACAAAATAATATAATTTAATGATTTACATAAAATATTTTTCAATAAATTAATTAATCCTAATATAATATTTTTTATTTATCTAATACTAATATAATTTTAATTATCTAAATCCAACTAACAATATAATCTTCCTTTAATTTATATGATAAAATATAAACTAAATACTTCAAAGCACGAATAGCGTTTTTGGTTTCTTAATTCTACAATTTAGAATTGTAGGTTCTCATACCAAAGTTACTTTAAATTAAGATATAAAAATAAACTCAATGTGTGTGCATATAAAAATAAGATATAAACTAATTTTATACATAATTTTTACAATATTCGATTAAACATTTATATAAATATACTCTTTTAATTATTTCTACTATATATATAAAATCAATTATAAAAAAAAAATAAACATAAATCTGAAATAATACTCACTTGAAGAATACAAATAAAAAAATAGAATGCAAGATCAAATGACAAGGAGAATATAAAAAAAAAGATAAATAAAATAAAAAAGAGACAAAGAATAGTTGGTTAAAAAAAAAAAAGAATTACTTGATTTTAATGTATATGCAAATGCCACTAAAATTAAGAACGATTGTGAAATATCTTTACAAATATATGTGAGAATTAATATAGCGTAATGGTAACAAAATTTCGAAAATTAGATTAAAATTTTCAAGATGTTAGATTGGGTGTCAGTTCAAGAAAGATATGGAAATTTTTTTAATTTAATCTAAATGAGATTGATTCAATAGTTATCAATTTATTTTTACATTCTCCAAAGTAGCAATATACAACTTATTGGCCGAATCAAAACTT
Source organism: Lantana camara (assembly GCA_037501455.1). Lineage (NCBI taxonomy): Eukaryota > Viridiplantae > Streptophyta > Magnoliopsida > Lamiales > Verbenaceae > Lantana > Lantana camara. The sequence continues at coordinate 19,971,957 of CM074857.1, read as the reverse complement.
GAAAGACATTTTGACTTGTGATCATTGCTTAGAAACAATGGTTCTTGAACAGTTTTCAATGTGCTCGAAAAGCAAAAAAATAAAACAAAAATACAAAGAATTTCTAAAGCATTATGCATTAGACAAACAAGGTAAATATTCAAATGATTTAGAGGAAGAATTGAGGCAGAATATAACAAACTTTTGCAACAAAAAGAGATTATTTGGCTTTAAGAGTTGAGAATTAATTGGCTCAAAATAAACAAACAAGTTTCTTTCATCTGTCAGCCATAATGAGAAGAAGAAGGAATCAGATGAATGTTCTGAAAATAGACAATGAATGAGCAACTTACAAAGATTATCAGGTGTTTATTTGTCTAATTTCAAAAATTAAAGCTCCACAAAAATAAACGAGTTTTAGCCCATTACGTTGTGCAACATTTTGCTCAAAATAATCATCAACATGATTATACTTCGTTTAAAACGTATATTAAAAAAATTAATACTCACTAGAAGAATACAAATAAAAAAATAGAATGCAAGATCAAATGACAAAGAGAATATAAAAAAGAGATAAATTAAATAAAAAAGAGATAAAGAATAGTTGGTTAAAAAAAAGAATTACTTGATTTTAATGTATATACACATGCATACCAAAATTAAGAACGACTGTAAAATATCTTTACAAATATATGTGAGAATTAATATAGCGTAATGGTAACAAAATTTCGAAGATTAGATTAAAATTTTCAAGATGTTAGATTGGGTGTCAGGAAATTTTTTTAATTTAATCTAAATGAGATTGATCCAATAGTTATCAATTTATTTTTACATTCTCCAAAGTAGCAATATACAACTTATTGGCCGAATCAAAACTTGAAGGACAATTTGACTTGTGATCATTGCTCAGAAACAATGGTTCTTAAACAATTTTCAATGTGCTCGAAAAGCAAAAAAATAAAACAAAAATACAAAGAATTTCTAAAACATTATGCATGATACAAACAAGGTAAATATTCAAATGATTTAGAGGAAGAATTGAGGGCAGAATATAACAAACTATTGCAACAAAAAGTGATTATTTGGTTTAACAGTTGAGAATTAACTGGCTCAAATTTAGGGATAAACAACCAAGTTTCTTTCATTTGTCAACCATAATGAGAAGAAGAAGGAATCAGATGAATGCTCTGAAAATAGACAATGAATGAGCAACCAACAAAGATTATCGGGTGTTTATTTGTTTAATTTCAAAAATTAATGCTCCACAAAAATAAACGAGTTTTAGCCAATTACGTTGTGCAACATATTGTTCAAAATAATCACCAAAATGATTATACTTCATTTAAACCGTATATTAAAAAAATTGCGGGATCGAACTAGAATAGCTTCATTCCCGACCAAGGCACCTATTACAATATCTTGATGCCTAAATAAGTGTTACGAATGCTACATCACTCCAACGATAGAAAAAGGGGCATGGTGCTGAAATTGAATATTGAAACAACGTACGAAAAAACCTGGTAGAATTTCTAAAAAGACTTTTAACTTTCTTCAAATTCCCGATGAAAATCATCAATATCATTATGAGCAGAATGTAGAGGATACAATCGGAGATTCTATAGAATGGTGAACCAACGGAGGTTGTACGGATGTGTGGCATTAGATAAGGCAATCTCGTTCTTTTTATTTGTTTGTAATATGCATGGAACAACTTACATATATAATTGAAGAGAACACTTCGGCCGGACTTGGAGCCACTTATGGTATATTAGAGAAGCTCTTACATGATCTCACACTTGCTTTTTGCGGACGACTTAATATTGAGAGTCAAAGCTATCGTGGATGGAGCAAAGTGCATTAAAAGTGTAGTTGAGACGTTTTGTAAGGAGTTGGGCCTCAAATTAAACTTATGCAAATCACATGTGTTGTTTGTTGCACCTTATGTGACAAATGATTTAAAACAGTAGGTTAGTAGAATTCTGGGCATGAAAAATACAGACAACTTAAGGAACTATTTGGGGGTGCAAATGAACTTTAGCTGTAATTATAATGAGCATTTCCCGATTGTGATTAATAGAGTCGAAAAACATCTCTTGGGATAGAAAGCCAAAATGACAAATATTTACAGATGAATGAAACTTATTAAGTCCATCACGATCTCGATCTCCATCAACCACATGCACACAAATTGGCTCCCCAATCAGATGTAGGATAAACTTGATCCACTCAAGCACAACTTTCTTTAGGCGATTAAGATAACAAGGAATGAACCCATCTTGTAGGGTGAAAGAAGGTGACTGCAAAGAAGTAAGAATGTGGATTGGGTTTTAGAGAAGCCCCAAAAGGAAATATAGTGATGCTAGCTAAAACGTGATGAAGAATGCTTAACAAGGAGACAGTGGTATACATCATAAAAATATTTAAAAGAGGATAACATTCTTGATCGAATATAAGCCTCGACTTATAGGTTTCCCGAGCATGGAAGGGGATAGTTAAAAACACTTGGACGGTGGAACCATTTTGAAAATGGAGGATTGGGAACGGTGAAGGGACATCTTTATGGAATGATAGATGGTTATCACAAGGCAAACTGGCGGACATCTTTGGAGATAACATTCATGAGGAGGATAAAGATCTTATGGAATGTAATCTCATTGGAACAGATAAAAATTGAAACCTGAATAAGTTGAAAACATCACCGTCCAAAGAGGTGGTGAATGAGGTACTTAGTGTCCTAACGCTGTGCATGATAACGGAGATAAGAGAGAATGAATTGGGTCAACTAAAGATAAATTCTCCTATAAAATGACTATACTCTACTTATAATATCGGATGAGGCATGCAAGAAAAAACTTTAAATGAATTTGAAAACTACCTTGCCCCAAAAATTCAAGATTTTCCTATGGCTTTGCCAATATGATAGCTTGCTTACAAATGTATTGGAGTATGATAGAAAATTTGGAAAAAACTTGCGAGTGTCGGATGGGCTCAAAGAGAGCTTTAATAGCAAAATACTGAGTAATATGTTCCTAAAATATCCTGGGTGGGTTGTGTTGATCTTAACGCTCTAGAATTTTTGGAAAACGTGGAACCGATGGAGCTATCAAAATGTTATGAAGCTTAAAAATGTCGCTATTTGCCACATAAAAAAGTTATCTACGACCTTAGTACTAATCAATAAGGACACAAAACACAAGCAAAAAAAAATCTGCACTTAGTTGTAATGAAATAAATCCGAGAAGTGATGGGTAAAACTAAAATCGGATTGAAGCTTTTATAACTACACCAACAGGGGCGTCATTCGAGATGACAATTGAAGATCAATACTAGGATATGTTATAAATCTTGGTATAGTTTCAATAATGTAGCAAAGTTATTGAACTTACCTAAAGGATTAAAACTAACTTTGGAGAGATACTTTTCAAAAATTAATGTGGAGATTGATTTGAAGACGGTCTTTAAATGAATAACAATGAAGGATACTCAAAAACAACTAATGAGAAATGTAATATTTGATTGGCGAAGGTTACTCTAAAGATTTTGAGAAACTTAGATTAAATAAACCTCGAGAGAAAGAAACATGATGATGGATAAATTGGTGAGGATAGGTCATAAGGTTCAAGATGGTTATTGCTGCTAGGATGTTCTCATTCTTGAACATATAAGCCTCAACTTATGGTTTCCCGAGCATGGAAGGGGATAGTTAGAAGCAGTTGAATGGACGTCTCTATGGAATGATAGATGGTTATCACAAGCAAACTAGCGGACATCTTTGGAGGTAAGATTCATGAGAAGGATAAAGATCTGATGATATGTAATCCATTGCACAAATAAAAACTGAAACTTGCATAAGTTGAAAACGTTATTGCCTAAGGAGGTGGTGGATGAGATACTTAATGTCCTAATTACATTGCATGATAACGGAGATAAGAGAGTTTTGATTGGGTCAACTAACGACAAATTATCCTATAAATCGGTTATAGTTTACTTATGGTGTCAGATGAGACAGGGGAGAAAAATTGGAAATGAATTTGGAAATTACTTTGTCCCCAAAAGTTCAAGATTTTCTTGTGGCTTGCTAACATGATAGCTTCCTCACGAATGTGCTGAAATATGACAGAAAATTTAGAAAAAACGATGAATATACACGCTGCTATATAGGACATGAATATGTGGACCACATGCTCAGAAGTTGTCCATTCGCACTCCGGGTGTCGGACAAGATTATTGATGCACAAACTGAACGAAATTTTCGTGGCATGCGAGTGTCGAACGGCCTCAAAGAGAGATTTTATAGCAAAATTCAGAGTAATATGTTATCTGATTATCATGCGTGGATTGTCTTGATCTTGACGCTCTAAAATCTTTGAAAAACATGGAACCGATGGAGTTATCAAAATGTTATAAAAGTTAGAAATTCCACTCTTCGCCACATAAAAGAGTTAATGAAACCTCAACACTAATCAGTGTGGACAAAAAATACAGATAAAAGAAAAATATACACTGAGTTATTGTGGAATAAACCTGAGAAAGAATTAGTGAAACTAAACTCTGAGGTGAGCTTTTATAACCAGGGGAATCATTTGAGATGACAGGGGCGTCATCGAGATGACAGCTGAATATGGGTGTTAGGATACGCTACGGATCTTAGTAGAGTTTTAATAATATAGTGGAGTTATTGAGCTTACGCGGAGTATTAACACTAACTTGGGAAAGACACTTTTTGAAGACTACTGTGGGTATTGATTCGAAGATGGTCATGAAATGGATAACAATGAAGGATATTGAAATGGAACAAATGAGAAATGTAATTTTAATTGACAAAGTTTACTCCAAAGGCCATACGAAACTTGAATTAAATAAATCTCTAGAAAAATAAACATGATGACGGATAAACTGATGAGAATAGGTCATAAGTTTCAAGATGATTACTACGGTTAGGATGCTCCACCGGCAAAACTGGGTGATCTTTTAGGTTTTTTCCTATAATTTTTACATGTCTTTTCATTTTATTAAATATATTTGGAAGTTATAAACTATTACTTATGCTTAAAAGCTAGAATTATTTGGCCAAATTACTATACACTTAAATATTTTATTTTTTTTATATAATAACAAATTTTCAAATATTTTAATTGTTTATTTATTTGGATGTTCTCTACTTCGAATTTTCACTTATCGTAGATGATTTGAAAGAGAAATTTCTTATAAATATTTTTGTATGTGTATATTTATTTAATCAAAATAAATATTTTTCATATCTTAATTTGTTCAATAAATATAATAGCTAAATTTATTTAAAAAAATTAAATGATAAACATGCAACGCACGTTCACCTCACTAGTCTACAAAAACTAGAAAAAAATGTATACTATTATATTAAATGAGATTACTATTTTAATTTATAGGATTCTAAAATTAAATTCTTTTCTATTTATTTTTTTCATAACTCTCGTGTTATATTTTATTTATATTTAAGTTCTTTTTCTTCTCACAGCTCAATGACTACTCTAATATTTATTTGTTATACTTTTTTCTTTTTTAATTTTAATTTTATATTATTTTTATTTATCTAATATTATCTTATTTTACTGGAAAAAAAAAAAGCTAACCAAAAATATAATTTTATTTTATTTATTCATTTATCTATAACAAATTTGTAACTACATTAAAAAAGGGCAGTTAATTATGAGGATCAAATATCTTTAAAGGTTATCCTAAACCCCCTAGTCTGAAAAATGTATGTTTTAGGTTACCAATACACATGTTATTTTTCCTAAACCCCCCATGACTCTGAAACGTCTGTTTTGCCCCTGTTTTTTTTTTCTTTCCTAAATCGATTCGCAATTTGGAACGATTTATTCCATGTTCTGCAACCACATTTCCACTTCGTTGATAACGAGAGCTAACAGCGACGACTGCCGGATAAAGATAGGCGACGACAACGGCGACGAAAACAGCAGGATATTGATAAGCGGCGACAACGAGAATCGATTTAGTCATCGTGCCCTATTTCATGTGCTGTTACAGGGTATTCTTAGCATTGAATGTTAATTGAATGTATTTTTTGCGTTAATTGAATGTTAATTATATCAATTAGACAATATAATTCACTGATAATTTGTATCGAATTGAATTGTTGATAATTTGTATCGATTCGAATTGTTGATCCACTGCAACCTGATAGTTCGAATTGGTATTCTGAAGATTGCGATGGCCGGTGATGATGCTCAGGACAAGCAAATCTTAAGAAGTTATTGGTTTAACGGCGAAATTATAGTATTTCCAATTTGGCGGAGCGCGTCAGTGGAGGAGATTCACGCGCAACTTGGTGAAGAGTGTTCAGACTTCAACTTTGGTTCTTACGTGGTATAGTACCATGCTCCCCATAAAAAAGGGTTGTGGGTCAGTTTGCGACGCGATGGGTAGATTCCGACTATGATCCAACTTCATCAACTTGCCAAACTCAACATTGTGGAGATGAGGGCGATTCAGCCTCCTACTTATTTAGGTGGGAAGCAGGCATCGAGGTGAAGGTATGAGATTTCTAATTAATTTTGTTTTGTATGAACATTATATTAATACTGGTTAGTAATCTCATTTTGTGTTAGGAAGAGAAAATATAACCCCTACGCATATGATTCATGATTGGCCACTGTTCTTTCTGAAATTGAGGATTGACCAGATTCACTACCTGTTCTGGAGTTGAGGATTGATTTTATTCACTTTTTTTTAAGGAATTTTATTTGTTGTTGTAATCGAATACACTCTCTCTTATGATTGTTTATGTTTGTTTGAAATTACGTTAATAAATTGCTTGATGATGTTTTCTCAATTTGATCTATGTGTTGGAAAACAGGAATCAGAAAGCAGCGGAAATTTAAAAATTTTCCAACAAAAGGATCGAAACTCGCAATCGTGAATCCGAATTCGTAGGGATTAGAAACTTACTTTTCAATAATCTTTCTTGAAGCGTTTCAAGCCACCCAAGAACGCTCTTCTCGCGGCTAGATCCCCTTTCCTTGGTAAAGCTCGAATCTTTAAAAACTTCTAACTTGAAGCTCTCTAGAGATAGTCCACCAACTTGACCACAATCTAACTAGTAAGGATGCTAGTTCTCTAGTTAGTGTTTGGGCTTGACCTAGGGTTTATTTGATCTTGGAGAAAGGATGGTGTTCAACACATGAACCAAAAGAATTGTCAATTACCCTCAAGGGGAGCTCGAGCTCCCCTATATATAATTGGGGAGGGGTGGCCGAAACCCTAGTCCTTATGGACTAAGGATTTTGGTCCCTCTCTCCTATTACTTGATCATCAAGTAATTTTGAACTTTGACTTTGAATTCTAATTCAAATCAACTTTTAAGAGAGCTAAAATATCCAAACTCCTTTTGGATAGTATTATACTTTATTTATTAATAAATAAATAACTTATTTATCTAATTAATTAATTCATAATTAATTAAATAGATTAATTTCTCCAAAATAAGACTTTCATTTTAATTCAAAATTAAACCAAAGTCTATTAAATAATAAACATATTAATTATTTAATACATAAACAAATATACACGTGTGGAACACGTGTCCATAAGAACACGTGTCCAGTCACGTGACCCACACGTGTGGTTTCACACGTGTGGAACCCACTTGGTATGATCAACTCGTTTGATCATTTTAAAGCCCTAACTCATATAACCAAGTTGTTGTGTGTGACCTTCTAGGTTCTCAATTCAATTAGCAGTGACCCTAATTAATTAATTCACTAATTAATTAATCAGTCCACAGATTAAACGACCATAGTCTAGCAACAGGTGTTTAACCCCTAGCTGAATTGGAATGTCTCGATTCGACAGAACCTTTAAGTCATTGATTCATGTGAGATACAATCCTCCTACTTACTATCTCTCAACCAAGATCTAGGGTAAGGGAATAATCAGAACCCTAATAATCTGGTCTTAAAGATAAGTGCATTTCATATCCATTTGATCTCAATCCAAGAAACCCTTTTCTTGATGTCTTGATCTACTGCCTTGGCCAAGGACTCCATATGGCATATGAATGACTTACACAATAAGAGATCACCTTGCAAATGCAAGTGTAGGTCCTTTCTTGATTCTCATTCAATTTCATGAGTCACTTGTGTAGCCCCAGCATAAGCCTTGAATCTGTTGTCTAAGGCGACACCCTTTAAAGCTTATACCTAAGACTACATAGTTAACTCGTAAAGCGACATGGAACCTCAAGTCTAAGGATCAATTGATCACATCGATGACTCGTGAGATATTTCCTAATCTAGAAGTTTCCATTTCCTGAAATAGAAACTTCCTTTCCCATTTAGGAATCTTCTCACAAGGGGCACCTCAGTGAACTTACTTATGGAAGTAAGCACCCTCATGTATCACGCACATATCAACTATACACTTTGCACCTCCATGAAACAAGGTGGTCCTTCTTAAGGGCGTGATCCCACAAGCAAGCCTTAGAGGAGTCAGGTTGACACTCCCACTGTCTATAGGACTCATCGGCTTGAAGTATTTTACTAATCATGACTTATGTAATATAGGGCTCGTTTCATGAACCATTTCACCTAAATGGTAGAGTCCTAAAGTCATCAGGATTAGGGGAGTTCTCATACATGCACAACTAAAGTAAACGCATACCAAACAAGAGCATATAAAGAAGTGTTGCCTCAATTCGTTATTTTATTCAAAGATTGTCTGTGATTACAATAAGAAAAAGTACAAAGCGGATATATAATCGGCTTTCTAGGGCACTATTCCTAACACTATGGAAATGAATTGCTTGTTCAGGTTGTTGAAACTTGATCACTTATTTGATATGAATTGCTTGTTCAGGTTGTTGCAGTTTGTTCACTTATGTGGTAATGAATTACTTGTTGAGTGATGAGTTAAATATTCGTGTATGATGGTAGACTTTGTTAAGTGATGGGTTAAATATTCGTAATTAAGAGCAGACTTTGTTGAGTGATGGGTTAAATATTCGTAATTAAAAGCAGATTTTGTTGAGTGGTGGGTTAAATATTTGTAATTAAGAGCAGACTTTGTAGAGTGATGGGTTAAATATTCGTAATTAAAAGCACACTTTGTAGAGTGATGGGTAAAATACAAATGATGGGTCAAATATTCGTAATTAAAAGCAGACTTTGTTGAGTGATGGGTTAAATATTCGTAATTAAAAACAAACGATAGTGTATGATCCTATTATGCATTTAATAGAAGAATAATTGGAAGGACTGAAAGTCTACATATTATGAGAACAAACATATTACCTATCATAGTTTTTCACTAAATATCATCATAAAATGATATGAAACGATAGTGTATGATCCTATCATGCATATAATAGAAGAATAATTAGAATGACTGAAAGTCTACATATTATGAGAATAAACATATTACCTATCATGATTTTTCACTAAATTTCATCATAAAACGGTATGAAACGATAGTGTATGATCGAGAAAAATGCAGGAAACTACCTCGTGTTAGGCGAAAATAGTAGAAAAAACCCCCAACGTATGGAATATCATCCAAACAACCCTGTGGTTTCTAAAAGTTTGCAAAAAAAAACCCTGAGCGCGTTGTGTGGCCCGTATGCTCATTGACTGCGTGTATGGAAGGGATTTTTGGAGTGAAAAGTCATTTATGTTGGGTGGTGGGCCCAGAACAGTAACGGTCCGGGACCACATTTTAAAATTTTATTTATAACACAAGTATTAAAATATTTCTAAAACATTTTAATACAATAGCGGAAGACTAGCCGGATCTACTCAAGTATATACATGCAATTGATAATAAATTTTAAATCACTTAAGCAGATAAATATCTAACATGCAATCAACACTTAAGAGCATATAATTTATCATGCTTAAAATAATATAACTGTAAAATATTACCGTACTGCAAATATGGCTATCTAACGGTATTTTTCCAGCACATTTGCTTTCACAGAAGACGGTTACCGCGTTCACCTCCCGGAAACCCGATACACGATCACTCCTCGTGAAACCGGCAGAGCTTCCCTACAATAACCCCAGAGAAACCCTCTGAGTGTGGGCTCCGAAAGTATTTCTCTAAATACTTAGAGAAAATATTTTCTAGAAAAACTCATTTTTCTATACTAGAAAATTCCCTAATTCTCTAATAATTAGGTGATTTATATATTAATTATATAATCACCTAATTATGTATTAATTAGTCCTTTAATTAAGGATTAATTAAACTAAAAGAGAGAGAGTATTCTTCAGCTACAAAAGGCAAATTGCTGCCAAAATGAATGAGAAATGAGGCAAGAGGGATCAGCTATTTATAGCAAAAAAATCAGGTGTAATTTGGTCATTTTAGGAATAAAATGAAGGCCAATTTGGTTATTTTGCAATACTGCGTACAAACCGTGTACAAATTGGCTAATCCGATCACGCCACGTGGCAGGACTCTCCGCCGTGAACACGCCGCCGCCAACCACGCGCCGCCACAAGCTGGCCAAGTGGTTGGCGCGTGTGCAAACACATAGAGCCACCAGAATCTGACACATGTCCGAGTCCGGTCCGGGTCTGACCCTATCCGTAGATCGGCCCGTTAACCCGGTTCTCTGACCCGTTTGACCGGATTATCCGGCCGTTGACTGACCCGCCTAGATCCAATATGGACCGTTCGCGGCGCTGACGCGACGTGATCTACGCCGTACGCGTGGGCCGTCACTTTGTGCCCAGTCAGCACCACCTCACGTCTCTCCGCTGACGTGGCATGCCACGTCATCAAAAATTAAAAATTTTATTTTCTCCAAAATGAAATTCCAGGCATTTCTAACTCTTTGGAACTTTGATTTATTTTCTTAAAATAAATCCCTTAACTATTTTCAAACACTTTGAAAAATTCATTTCTCTTTCTCCTTCTAATATTTTCTCTTTGGGTTTTCAATTGGGCCTTACAGGGGGACTTGAAGGACTAATTAATTTTAGCTCCAAACGGGGTTAATATATTATCATTTCATGATAGTAATTAATTACCGTTTAACAATATTTAATTCCACTAAATAAATATTGTTGCACTCTAAAATTAATTAAATTATTTACGAATATCACTATCTAGAATAATTTTGCATTTCACTCCTCCGTGTAGATATCCATGAAAAAATAAATTGCAACTACTATTATTTATTTTTCATCTCCAATCTGAAATTTATTGATTCGCCTTAAGTTCAAATTCTCTGTATGTGAAACACATTCAACATACAACTTCGGTGACGTATCACGCGAAGTGCTTTGGCCAAAGTCTTAATTCGAACATTTGCAAATCTATTTCAGGGATATCTTTTACCTTCCAGCAAGGTCACAGATTCCTCGATCAATATAACTCTTTAGCACATTTCATGTTGTCACCGAACGTACAAAGTATTTTGGCCACCGTTACCGAGACCTCACTTCGAGTATATTACAATGACTAACACTACATGCCTAAAACCAAAATATTGTAAGGATTAAGAGTACAATGCTTCTTGAGATTTTATTCATTTTAGATAACAGTATAAAATGAATAATCTCAGTGGTCCAGTTCGATGTTTCCAATCCTCTTGAAAATCATCAACGTGTTATAATCGGAATCACCATTCCCTATGACGAAAGACTAATCATCTTATATAACCACGTTATAGTCTTGATAAGAACATATTCTTATCTTATCGACTAGAACTTTAACGACACTTGATTTCAGTATTCAAAGACTTTTCCTATGAAACACATTTTATATAAGAATACCACCACACGCCATTAATTATCAATATGTGAAATACTCACAACTCGCTGTAAATTTAGTTTAATTAATTCAACAAATTGAATTTTTAGGGCACCATTCCCAACAATTTATGCCCTTACTTTGTTTTGCTTTTGTCTGATCCATCGTTATTGAAGAAGCTCATTTCAAATTTTCAACCTTGGAGCTCGTGAAACACACCAATGGTTGCCTCAAGAAGCTTCACGGCGGGAGGGTCCAAGAAGATGAAGTCCGAGTTCGAAATTCGATACCTTCCATGCCAAACTGTTTTTGCGGTATGAAGGCTTCGATGAAGGTGGTTGAATCTTGGAACAAATCCAACAAAGGGCTTTTGTATTATTCTTGTGCCTCTTCCAAATGCTCATATTTCAGTTGGGCAAACCCTATTCTAGCTAAATGGGAGCTTATTGTGGAAGGAAACAATAATCGTTGCGACGGTATAAACGAATTTTAGGATGAATCTGAAGCTAACATCATTTCTAGGTCATCAGAGGTTGGTATGTCCTCATTGAAGGCTGACGAGAAGAAAGAATTTCTGCTATGGGCCATATGTATGGGATTGTTCTTGTTGTTGGTGATTCTTTTGTTAAAATGACATGTACTGCTATTTGAAATTGTATTGAATTTTTTGGATTTCCAACGAAGGTTGTATGTACTGCATTTTGGAATGAAATTGAAGAATAAGGTGTTTGGTTGAATTTGTTTGCCCTTTGATATGCATAAGATACTCTGTCTTTTAATAAACATGCAAGAAAAACGCTGTGATTTTTTATTGTTGCCAAAAAAAAACCCTGTCAGATTGTAACATGAATTGGCAGTTTTACTGAGCAGAGTAACACAATGCATCCACAAGAGTCACAAAATAAAATTAACAGACTGTATTAGCCATGAAAAGGTGAACATTAATGTCTGCATTCACAAACCAAAAACCCTTTCCCAATTAACAAAAGATAAATGTCGGTGTGGGGTTACACATCCCACATACCAAAAAGTGGACCACCATTGAAAGGTTCCAACAAATATTGTTTAAAGCATTGAAATAACAAAAGAAAAGGCATAGCTTTACAGATCCAGATCTACATAACTTCATAGTCATGGTCTCCAGGGCATATTGTTTCTTCTCTTTTATGCACGTCATCTTACGTTCCGAAAGGCTTCTTCTTCGGTTCGTCTCTTTATCCATGGTCTTCTTCTTTGACGGGCTGCACTTGGGCCAACTGTTTCAGGAGGTGGAACTTGCATCCTAGGTGTTCTAACAGCCTCAGAGTGTGTTCGTGTAGATCCAGTTGTAGTTGGTGTTGAAGCCTGTGTATTTGGCACAACCGGCTGTGCAGATGGTGTTGGGTTTATTGTGGAAGATTGGTGTTGAGTAGTTTGATTGGCAGCTTCAGTTGCAGCAACTCTGGCTCTCCGGGCAGCACCATCTCTTTCTCTTCTTATGTTGAATACCATACTTCTTCCTCTCTGACTTGGTACCTTCGGAAATTGAGGTATTAGTTTAATTTCTAATAAAAACTAATAATTAATTAATTTTTTAAGATAGATAATTGTACTGTAGGTCTTCTAGAGCGCGTGTCCAGGGCTGTTAATCCAACATGTGCAATGGAAAGTCAAAATCATCAGTTAATCCAACCTTTGCAATTGAAAATATTAAAGTAACATACTTACAGTGTAAAATCTTGAATTGGGATAAGGAGTGTTATTGCAACTCTTGACGTTGTGACCAAGGCCAAAGCACCTACTACATGTATGTGTTAGGCCTACTTGGGAGCTTGGATGTCTCCTTTCGTCGTCTCCCTTTCTGCGTGCCTTTTTCGGTCTTCCAGGTTTGGGTTTGTACTTTGGCCCTTTGAGTGGTTCGTGTCCAGTTTTGATGTAATGTTTCTTTCCTGGAACACCATGAACAACATGCTTATATGCCTCAATGTAAGCAGGTTTTTTGTAGCAAGCGTCGATGTAATCTTCAACTTGCTGCCTCATATAAGTTATACGAGGGGCAGCATGCCAGCATGGATACCCTTTCAACTGGAAAAAACCACCGGTACATCTCCTCTCATTTGAATTTCAAACTCCATATCACCTGCCCATTGAGGAATACAATTCCTCCCCAATTCTACTTGTTTTGTTCACCTTTTCCAGTATATTAGGACAGATAATACCCTGAAAACTAGTCATTCCTTGTCTTTTCACAGCAATTCTATTCATTACCCTAATCTAATCCACTCAAACATGTCTATCACAGGTTTTTCTCTTACAGGTAAGATCATGTTATTGAAAGACTCGCATAAATTGTTTACCAACACATCAGACTTACAGTTATTTCTGAAATAGACCCTTAACCAAGAATCAGGATGCAAATGTAATTAGCCAATCATAGGTTATTATTTGTCCATCCTCATGTCTTGGATCTTCATTCTTGATATTGTCCATGGCATCCCTGAACTCAGGTTTGTTGGCAGCAGATGTTGCTTGCCAGAAAAGATTTTTCAGCTTTTGTCCTTTCCAACGAATGCTAAAGTTCTGATATAAGTGCCTCAAATAGTACCTAATACAAAAACAATATCTTAGACGCCATATAATTTGGAACACAGATAATTTTAACCAAAAATTAACCATAGGGTTGAATAAAGATTAATTACCTGTGCTCACACTCGAGAGCAACCTCATTCAGTGTATCTAACAGACCCTTTTGCTTATCACTTATGAAGGTCCATCTCTCTCCTTCTACACCACCACGCAAAAACCATTTCCAAGTATTGTTGTTTTCACTTTTCATATGAGCAAGTGCAATAGGCCAGAGATTGTCATTGCAATCCTTCCCAACTTCGAAAAATAGCTGGCCTCCATGAACTGTCTTGATGAAACATCCATCAGGACCAATCAAGGGCCTACATCCATCTAAAAATCCACTCTTCATTGCAGCAAGGCTGTAATAGAGCCTGTCAAATCTTAGAGTGTCTGGATCATCTATTCTTTGCAGTATAATTGTATTTCCAGGGTTCTTTTGCCTGACAGTTTCACAGTAATCCCATAGTAGTGCAAACTGCTTTTCATCATCCCCTCTCAGTTTTTCCTGGGCTAGTTTCTTGGCTCTTAACCCCACAAAGAAACTTATTTCAACTCCAACCATCCTCTTTGCAATATTACAGAAAATGCCAATCCTTAGATCAGGATGATCCCTCATAATCTGTTATACAAATAAATGAAACATTGTCATATATAACACATACATAATTCACACATAATTAACTACCTCTTCCATCATTTTAGCAATGTAGGCTGCATTTGCTCTTGAGTTTTTGCTTTTTTTTACACAGCTGTGTTGTCCCTTCAAGGTTTTCACTTGAAATTGTGAAGAGTTCTGCATAACTGATGCATGTATTCTCCAACCACATCCATCTCCTTTACACAATGCTGTAACTCTGGTTTTCTCACAATTATTGAAGTCAAGCTCAAAGCCCTTCCTAATGCTCCAATCTATGAGGACTTCCTTGTACTTGTCCACTCCTAAAAATGTCAGCCCAATATGGAATTTGAGTTTATCAATACTGTCACCATCTTTAAACATTGCAAATTTTGGTCCCTCATGATCTGATTCAGGAGCGACATCAAAATTTTCATCCCCTTCAGCATCACTGTACCATTCAGCTCCATCTCTGCTTTGCTCTCCACCCATTCCCTCAACATCTGCTACTCTGGCGTTCCTCCTTTGTTCCATTCTTTTTTTCCTCATTTCACTTAACTTCTTCCTCTTTACTCTTGTCCCTCTCATTGAAGATATCATCTTTTTGTGAGCCTTCCACATCATCATACCAGTCAGATGGATCATTTGATTGGTTATCTACATCACTAGGAGACTCTTCAATATCAGATTCCTCCCAATCCCCATTGTCTCCATGAGACACTTCAATATCAGACTCCTCCCAATCCCCATCCCCAATGTCTTTAAAAGGTAACTAAATGAAAATTAATCAAGATTGACTTTGGTGATGTGATGTCTTCTTCCACCAAGATACAGAAGATCACGGTTTGGAATTTTTACGAAATTTCCCCCAATAAATAGGTTAATGTGGTACCCCTAGACTCCCATTCTGTAACAGAAGGTGAAAACAAGTACATTCAAATTAAACTCTAGATTTTATATCACAAGTGAAAATAACACTTAAGTAACTTTCAAATCAATGCAACGTTGAGCTTATATCAGAAATGAGTGGAACGAAATGTTACCATCTCAAAGTAGCGCAAACCCTAGTTCACCCCAGAAAATTAAAACCTTCAAGTAGGTGTTCACATCCACACGTAAATCACTGCAACCTTAAACTAGAAAATAAAAATGAGAAAAAAAACAGGCACCCACTCATGCTCATGCCATATACCTTGCAATAAAGCTTTCACGAACTGATAACAGTGTATCCGCCCACTTCTTGTACCCAAATGTGCAATGTAATGAGATTAACCTGAGTAGATGTAAATGGCGAAGGGATTCATGGAATCGCAACAAGGGTTTTGTGGTTTCGGAAAGGGGAGAATTTTCCCACCAATTTCTTCCTCATCTGATAATTGTGTTTGAAAAAGAGAAAATGGATAATCACAGTGTACTTGAAACGTACAAAGGGGGTATTTTAGGTTTAACACATTTTACATTTGACCAAATGAGGTCAAGGAGCGGTGTGCAAAAATTAAAATAACACAGGGTCTTTTTAGCTAATTTTCATGAGAGATTTTCTACAATTTGAAACTAATACGGGGGGTTAGGTGCAGTTAACTCGTGTATGATCCTATCATGCATATAGTAGAAGAATAATTGGAAGGACTGAAAGTCTACATTTTATGAGAACAAACTTATTACCTATCATGATATTAAAACATGAATTTTAACAAGCTGTACATTTTGTTCTAACCAGAATTCTTATTTACTCTACAAACTGCACAATTAGTTACACATGACCACATCATTACTCAACAATCTGCACATTTAGTTCTAACCTGAATTCTTATTTACTCTACAAACTGCAAAAGTAGTTATACATGACCACACCATTACTCAACAATCTGCACGTTCAGTTTACACAAACTACATAATTAGTTACACAATTCTAACCTGGATTCTTATTTACTCTACAAACTGCACAATTAGTTACACATAACCACACTATTACTCAACAATCTGCACATTCAGTTTACATAAGCCGCACAATTAGTTACACAAGTTGTTTACTCTACAAACTGCATAATTAATACTATCATGACCACACCATTACTCAACAAGTTGTACACCATTACACCATCTCCATAACAAAATCTCAACTTATCAGACTAACTGTAATATATAACAAAACATCACTTTATCAAACAACAATAAACATTTCATGGTGCTCTGCATGAAATTCATTCAAAACAATAATAAACATTTCATTACAGAACCAGTAATATACACTACATTCAAACTAAATGTAATATTTAAACATTAAACAATCTACAAACAACAAATTTTGGAGAAGCCATATCTATATTATGTGGGAGGAAACTGATTAACCTTATCTGGATCACCTGGTAGGATCTTGGAATGGACACTCTCCACAGAGTGTTCTTATCCGAGGTAATCCTCGTCGTCAAGGGACTCAGGGTCCGAGTCCCTATCATCAATGTTGTCCGCGTGGAGGTGCTCCTCTTCACCCTCCAAAAAGTGTGCCCGCCGCACTTCGAAGATAAACCTAAGGTCATCATAATAAGGGCATCCACTAGCCCTAATCTTAGAATCCCGGCGAATGTCCTATATAAAATTGTACATTAAATAATGAACAAAAATTAATTAAAAAAAAAGGATTGAGTATGAATTCAACTTACAATAGTGTCATCCACTCGAAAATGTATTAGATCAATTAACGCATGAATGTCATGACTAGCTCGTTCAAGTCCACGACACCCCAACAATCTACGGAAGTTGTAAAATACTATCCGCAGTCTCTCCACCGCTTCTATGACATCTCGTGGCCAGTATTGTTATTGGAATCGCACTGACATATCAAACGACATTAGAAACAGGGCTGTCTCCATGCTGTCTAGCCGATCGATTTGGTGGTCTGCGGCATATAGCCGGAGAGGTCCAACCATGAATACTTCGGCCTCGCCACGAATGGGTGTTGGATTACCAGGGTGATTCATGATTTTGTTGTTCAAGGATTCGAGATCTGGGAGAGAAAGAGAAGGACTTTTTGGATGAAATGAAATGGGGGAGAAAATGTGCAAAATTTCAGCGTCTAGGGCAAGATATTAATAAAGATGAATGAGCTAGGAAACCTAGAGTCGCATCCTTTCGTCGTCACCCCTGTAATTTTGGGCGGTCAAACTATAGGAAACAGTGCAAGCAGCTTTCTATTTAATTAACGCCCCCCATCGGGAATGCATGATAATTTATTAAGTTTGTAGTGCAAATATTCATTTTATTAGTTATTAAAAGGTTTGTTTGTCTAGTTAAAGAAAAATAAATAGAGAAATTTGAAAAATAGCGTTGAGAACGTCGATTTGTAGGTCAATAATCTAGCCGAAATAAAAATCGCCGATGCTAAATTTTTCAATTTTTCGCCCGAAAAGGATCGCCGGAAAAGAGTCAGAGGCAATGAGTTTACTGTCAAGAAGAAAACATCAGATGCGATGAAGATGACAATTGATATCTGTGTCCTTCTTCATTTTAATAAGCGCATTATGGTACTTTTACAGGATTTGGGGGGTTTAAAAAAAATAGAAAGAATAACAGGGATCTAATATAGCTATTTTCCAAGTTGGGGTTTAGGATAAATGTTTTACTAAGGATTGTCCATTAATTCTCCGTATTAAAAAACTATCATAAAATAAATACTAATATGAAATTTCTAATTAAATATATATATTTAAATAATAATATTTTTTTTATTTATATATGCATAGAGTATGCGGATGTTATTAATTATGCTATCAATTTTGAAACTTCCTAATATCCTGACAGGTGTCGAATCTGTCAAAATAAAATATAATCTGGTTTACGACTAAAATAGAGTATAGCGCAAACGGGTCGTATCCACAGAGATTGGAAGAAAATAATTCAAATTAATCACAGGAAAATTCACGAAAACTAACAAGTAAAGTTGGAGGGGGGGTTAAGTTTTAACTAAACTAATTAAACTAACTAAAAGGCAACTAAACGAAAACACTAGATCACTTGAGAGTTGGTTTTGATAAATCAGTTGTAAAACAATACCTAGCTAGGAATCACAATTCAATTAAGACATCGATCATAGATGCAAAGATAAATTCAAATTATTCAAGTAGATTAGCTATGGCAGATAGAGACACTCGACTCCGCCTCGTTTTCTCTTAAATCGAAGAATAATCTAGAGACACTAGACAATTATTCCCTAATCAATTCACAACCCCTAGAGACCTTGACAGGATTTAATGAATCGACAACATTAAGAATCAAGAAAACACTAATCCGAATTAACCTAATTACAACCGCGTTAGATTTAAATCCGATTATTAACTCCCTTAACGAATCAAATTCGACTTTATGATTTCCTATTGTTAATGCACCACTAATTATCTATCAAACACTATGTATACTTCATGCAATCAAGAATGACGATATGCAATAACTTACTTAGAAAATTGGGCCATAATCAACTAAGTAAATTAATCACAATAACACGACACACGGAGAGTTAACAAATACTTGAAATTAAATTGAATTATAAGAACAAATTTGGTCTCACGATGTCGAAAATAAATCATAAACTCCTAGCTAAGTACTAAGGAAATTAACTACTCATAATTCTAAAATATGAAAACATAAAATAAACGAAAAGCATAAAAAGGAATGCTAGATGAATGATTTTCGCCGCTCTCGGATGTCTCCAAGCCGCCGCTGCTGCGTGAAGAAAAGTATGAAAAGGTTGCCAAATCTGCTCTCAACGTTGCATATAAATAGCCGTCGAAGCCACACCTCACAAATCCTAGTCCAAATTGCACTTTAATTCTACGCCCAAACTTGCTGCCAAAGTCAATCCAATTGGGCTTTTCAATTAAATAAATCCAAGGCTGCAACAATTCTCCACAGAGGCCCACAAATTTACAAGCCCACTTCTCAATTAAAACCAATTCAGCAGCTTCCCAACTTTCTAATGCGTGCGTGAACAAAGCCCGCCCAAAACAAACTCTTCTCAAATGAAATCAGCCCATCAGCACACAAATCTCCTAAACCACGAATCAATTCAGCCAAACTAGATGGGCTGTCAACGGGTTGGAATCGGGCCGAATCAGGGGATTCCGGATCTCAATCCGATATTGGATCCGAATCTGAATCCTATATACTTTTAAATAACAAATTTATTATAAAAAAGTAAATGTAATTACATAATATTTGATAAACAATTGTAATTTAATGGATTATTTGGTCGTTTTATTTATATTTATTTAAAATAGGTTAATTTAAATTTATTTCTAAGGAAAAATATATACTTTTAAATTAAACAATTCAAAATTTATTATTGTTCAAAGTGATAAATATGTAAAAATTTAAATTTCAATCATTTTACTTAATATTATATACTCTAGTAAATAATTTATTTAATTAAATATTATATATATAATCGGATTCGGATTCTTAACGGATCGAATTCCTTAATTTCATATTCGATCAATTTATTTCGGATAACGAATATTTATAATCGAATATGATCCGTCAGATATTTTTTTCGAACGAATATACTAAAATTCGGATCGAATTCGGATTAAAATCCGATCCGTTGACAACCTAAATATTCTGCCTCAGAGTGCCACACGTATGGCCAGCAACATTAAACCTCTTTATTTTGGCCTAGAAAATTTCCAATTTAATAATATTGATCCAAGCTGCATTCATGATCAAGGCATCAGATAATATTTAATTTAAGCTCTAAAATTCAGTCACACATTCACGGAAAATACGAGATTTAAGCCCATTATCATATCCTAACCATAATTATCCCAATTATTTCTCCTTTGCTTTACTTGAATCTATGCTTTATTTCGACTTGGGAATATACTTATACCCAAGTAATTAAACATAAATCGAAAGCAAAAATAATAAATAAGTAGTTTTAAATTAGGAAATTATCTTTTTTATAAATTAAGCTATTTTGATATTAATGCCTTATATACTGAAAATTAATATTTTTAAAATTCAATGAATTAATTGGTTCATAAACCACCCAATACTAATTTCATAATTCAATTTTATACTAATTTAATTAGAAATTTCAAATTCTAAAATAATAATCGTTTTACCCCTAAATAGTTTAATCCAATTCCATTACTGAGAAACGGCTCTAGAAAAAAAAAAAAAAAAATAATTCGTTCATAATATTTTGAAGCGCAGTCGTAAGTTTAATCCAATTCCATCAACTTAAACCCCAGAATTTCGAAATAGCACATAAATACCAGTCTAGAGTAGCCGGCGGACGACAGTCGGGCGCACAACAGTGCAGAAATTCAGAGATTGAGATGGGGGAGAGAGGGAAATACCTGGTATTGCTGGGAGCAGGAGCTCTATTGGGTTCTGCTGCTACCGTTGTTATCTTCAAGCTGCTGCCCAGGTATTGCTATGCTACCTTACATTCTTCTCTTTTTCTCACTTTCAATTGTGAGTTTTCTGTCATGGACATTAGTTTGTGTTACCAAAATGCTGTTGTGGTTTGCAAGTCGATACTTAAGTTGATAGTTTATTGGGTTTTGCTTGATCATCTTTTCAGGCGGGTGGGAAGGCAAGGTGTAGAGGAAAATGAATTGAAGGGTATGTTGACTGACTCGCATTGCCTTTTTGAGCTGTATTATTCATTTCTGTTTTTCCCCTTTTGGACCGTGCATTTGATTCGTTTGAAAACGAGACAGGACATTATTATACTTTATTTCTTTCGGAAAGGAAGTTGGATAATGTTCTGGTTTAAGGTTCATTGTTTCATAATTCTTGTGATTTTTGATATGCATTGATGTGAATTGTTGCGCCATTGAATTCAATGTGGAATGCAATAACAATTATGGGAACTGAGATTCAGGTGTTGAATATCAGACTTAGGACATGTGACACTAATTGCACTAGTTCGCAGCAGCCATGATATGATGGTCTGCAATCAGAGTCACATGATTAGTGCTGTCATATGTTTTCTTTGCCTTCAAATATTTGTTGTTTTTCCCCTCAAGAAAGAAATATGCTCTAACCAAAAAATCAAAATAGAAGTGTAGTTGGTGAGTCTGGTCACTTACTTGCCAATTTGTCTACCTAGGAGACAGAACTTTGAGTTTCCATAAAAGGTGATGTTCTATGTATTTGGAGTGATTGAAGTCAGTCAACTCACTATAGAAATCTTGCTATTGTTCATTAACTATCTTCGTTCGTTTTAATGAATTGGCTGATAAGACATTTGCTCTTACAGGCCATAAAGTCTTGGAGCATGTGAACAATGGCAAGGCCGGTTCTGACATTCTAATGGATGAAATTGTATCTGAACAACTGACAAGGTGAAATAAGGTTTTGTGCTCTGATTACACTGATTGTTTCAGTATGAATTAAGTTGAACAAGCTATGGTCGGTTAACACTGTTTAGCAGCTTGTCACATATTCAAGATTACAATTTAAACCTCAATACAGCTGTTGCATATATCAGGAATATTCAGTTCTTTGGCCTGGAACACCAAAAAAAAGTGGTCTCCTCTTATGTTGTGGTCATTGGTCTTGGCGGAGTTGGGAGTCATGCTGCATCCATGCTTTTGAGGTCAGGTGTAGGCAAGCTTCTCCTTGTGGATTTTGATCAGGTATGTTAATTTTATAACACGTTGCTTCCTAATTTTTAATGTCCTACATTGAAGATTTTGAGATCTTATCTTAATCTCTTCTTCATTTTTTCTCTCATTCACAACAATCCTTGAGAAATGGAAATGCAGGCAAGTCATCATATTTTAGTCTTTTAGTCTCCTAGCAAGTTGAAGCTTGTTTAGAACCCTTTATATGCTCAAACATCTAATCATATGTATGTGTATTCTACTAAATTAAGAATTAGTTATCATTCGTTAATTGTTTTTGAAGGTCTCAGTTTCATCATTGAATAGACACGCTGTTGCAACAAGAGAGGATGTTGGTACCTCAAAAGCCTATTGTCTGAAGAAGCATTTCTCAACAATTTTCCCAGAGTGCCATGTAGAAGCAAAAGTGCTGCTATATGATTCATCATCTGAAGATGAAATTCTTTCCGGGCAACCCGATTTTGTCCTAGATTGCATAGATAACATTGATACCAAGGTAAACACGCATTTCTAGTCAAATTTTGTAGTTCTATTGTAGTCTTGAATTCAACTCTGAGTGTTTTAACTTCTAAGTTGTTGATTGTTATGGGCTTGTAAAACTCCTCTTTACCTCCAATGTGCCTCCATTCCTGTTTATTGGTTTAGTGGGGTTTAGTGGAAATGTCCTTATCTGGTATTCTGGCTATTCTAATGTTTGCATCTCTGAGATCTGTACGTAGTGAGCTAGTCTTTATTGATACTATGCTGCCATTTTGTTGAACAATCTGATTATTTGCCTTATACTGTCATTTTGAAATGTCTAAAGTTGTTGGTACTTGGTTTATTATGGTTTGCAGGTGGCACTTCTAGCTGCATGTGTGCGAAGGGGTTTGAAAGTTTTATCTGCAACAGGAGCTGGGGCAAGAACTGATCCAACAAGAATTCGTGTGGCAGATTTAAGAGAATCAACTAATGATCCACTATCTCGTGCAGTAATGATCTGATCCTGTTTCTTAGTTATATCTGTGATCTTCTCAATTATGATTTCATGGAACTTTTATTTAAGAATGTTTTTCATTGAATTGTTAGTATTCGTCAATCTCATTCTCGCATCTCTATTCAAAAATGAATTTAAAAATTGATATCTATTTGCTGACCGTAAAACTTCTTTGTTTGGAACATAACTGAAGTCAAACATCACTACTTTCAATCAAGTTAGTTCTTGCACGTATGATTGTTGTTCGACTGATCTAAGGTGGTCGTCTGTGCGTCTTGTATCCATTAAAGCTTAGGTGTTTTGAAAAACTCTACCGCCTCTACCTTTATTTATATGTTCCTTCAACCAGGACGAAGTTGTAGGCAATATTTGAAAAGGATGGAATCCCATTCAGCATCCAGTTTTGGTTGAGAATAATTAACATTAACTACTCAACTATAGGTTTGAAGGACGATTTGTTAGTGTAAGAGAGGGGTTTTTAGATTTGGCTAAAAATGAGAAAGTTGAGGCATTTCGTAAATGGAATAGGCTACTTATAAGCAAGTCCACTAATCACTGCATGAAAATGAACTGTCATATCGTGATTGCTAACTTGTATGAGTTAATAACTGCTAATTCATCATTTAGTCTCACTTTAGTCAGGTGCATTTTTGCTTTTGGACATTGCTATTACAATTATAAATCCAGGAATGTTGTTAAGTTTACATTTGATTTCATGAATGATGCAGAGTTTGTATGTAGTAGAGTGATCACGTTGAGCATCATTTTATTTAACTAGACTTATCATGGTTTTGGGGCTCTATATTTTCCATTTTGCACATATAGTACTGGATACTGCTTTTGCTGGGTTCATTTATTCTCTTAAAATTTTGTTAAAGCAGCTGATTAAAACTCTCAAATACATGAGTTTTCAGGTAAGACACCGTTTAAGGAAAGATCACGGCATCGAAGGTGGTATTCCTGTAGTTTTCTCACTGGAGAAACCAAAGGCGAAACTGCTTCCTTTCAAAGGACCGAGTGGAGAAGATGAAAATCCTTCAGATTATCAAGTAAGCACTTCAGTCTTTCCATCGGAATATCTAAGGCTCCTTTTATTTTTGAACTCTGTGGAATTTTCTATTCTTGTAGCAAATTTCTTTTAGTCGTAAAATGGGTTCCTTCTATATTGAGGACTATTAGAAATTTCTATACTCAAGTTTCTGTAGTCTATTTTTCTGAATTCACTAAACAGATAACACTTAATTGAATTGATTATCAGATTGTTCCAGGTTTCCGAGTTCGCATAATCCCAGTCCTAGGAACAATACCAGCAATTTTTGGACAAGTCATGGCTTCATATGTTGTAACTCAGCTGGCAGAAGTGCAAGTTCATATGGAACCGGTTGTGAATTTTGATATGGATCATTACCGTGTCCTCCATCAGCGCCTTATCGAGCATGAAGAGTTACAATATGGTACAGCAATGCAAGTTCAGGTACTCGGTTGCTCATTTCCCTGCCAAATTCTTGGTACCTCAGATGACATATGAAGGGGTCACTGTAAGATGTCTTAATTAGTTGGGATTCCGAGTAGTTCCATTCATCCTGATGATCTTGATTTTTATTTCATTTTAGTTGCTTTTTAGAGAGCAAAGGATGCTTGATTGTGATTAAAGTGCTTATGAGGAAACCACTGCCTTTCTCTACTTAGAGGGAGACCCAGGAACCAGAAAAAAAATGGAAATAAGTGTTTGAGAAATTATGTCAATTTCGTTGATAAAGGTTTGTCGAAGCAATCAGGAAACCTAAAATTCTATGTTGTGAAAGTGATGTAACAGTTGTAGAACCGGAAATATTACAAACCAAAACAAACGAGGAAAAATATTAACAAAGTAAAAGAAATTCTAAAGAATCTCTTAATTTGACTAATTTACTCTCGAGAACTGCAACCACATGCTGCAATAGAAAATGCTTTACCGGCCATCTTCATTTAGTTGGCACCCTGTCATTCATCTAGACTTGTATTCACAACAGACTGCTCCACTTTCAATTTTCGCATTGCTTATATCCGTAATTTGTGGTCACATGGTTCTTAACTCCTGTAGGTGGATGTTGAGGAGATTATGTATATAGCCAAAGAGCTATGGCATGGACGCAGTGCAAGAGATCAAACTCCTAAAGATGTTGGACGTGTAATGTGGCGTTCATTCAGAGAATTAATGCTTATCAGGTATGCATTACTTGTATCAAAAGAAAGCTTTCTCGGAGGGCTTTGGAATTAAAACATGAATATGGTTTTCTTTTCAAACAAAAAATTTGTCAGGTGGTAAAATGTAATAATAGAACTAGACCGACATTTAAGGCTTGTAATATTATTATCTTAAATAATTTATATTAGAAACTAGCAAAGCCTTGTTCCATACATTAGCCTGCTACATCAACTTAGTGGACCTTTGTAATTTAAATATCTAATACGGGAATTGCAAGATATTAACTGTTCTCTGGTCTATTATATCATTTCAGATGGGATCGCTCGAAACCAGCTACAGTATCGAATCTGGTTCTCCTAAAATTTAAAGAGGTATGACTAGCTCAAGTTGTTGAGAGTTGGAAATGCTCTCTTTGAGCAATTATACTTTTTCAAATCTGCAGATCTCTGAATTTCCAAACCTGTTATTCCCATTTGTCTCAACATTCATTAGAAAACAAAGTCAAGGATTCAATATACCCCTGCCAAAATGTGAGGCTCTGGAAAGTACATACTAGATTTTGGGGTGATATTTGGTTCCTCCAAATTTGACATCTTGACATGTTTAAAGATATTCTCAAAAGTCTAAAGTCTTTTCCACATAAAGGCAATTAAATACATGTGCAACACCTTTTCTAGCATTCGGCATACAGTTGATGAGTTTATGAATCCCAACTTTGTATAACTGAGAGTGAAACCAAGAAAACCGTTAGATACTTAAGAAAGCTTACTGTTCCTTTGCAGGCTGATGAACATGAATCAAGGTCACTGGAAGATATAAAAGAGAAGGAGCCAGAGTTTTACAGTAGAGTGACATCTGTGCTGAAGCGAGCTGAACTCGACTTTGCTTTATGACTCCAACGATAGGTACAAGGGGCCTGGTTAAACTTCTCCCCGGTTTAAGTTCATGATACAACCTTGACACGAGCCGTGTATGGACATCGGTGGCAATTTACAGCAGATGCATCAAGTTGCTTAGTTTGTTGTTGTAGGAAAAGTTTTGGTAGAGGCTTAACTGTTATTGATCTTACAACACTCGCACACAAGTGGATGAAACTCAAGAATAGAAGTAGCTGTAGTAGGATCATCCACTTGATTTGCTTTGTTTCTCTGTTCATGATTCTTTTTAAAGAATTAATTACTTATTAGATTATAATGATTAATGAACATAAATTTTAGTTGGAGATAGGATTAAACACAATTCACATCGTTAAACTATCTTAAACTATCTTCCCTGCATTAAGAGTGTGTTTGAGCTTATTTTAAAGAGCTTAGATGCTCTTGCATCTTATAAGACGTTAGATCCTATTAAAAATAAGACGTAATAAATCATGGGCTTATAAGAAAATGTTAGTAATAAAAAATTTGTAATTAATATGTTTAAAGAACTAGTTCTCCAACTTATTTTAAAGGAGCTTATAAGCTCTTAAGTTCTGATGAATATTTTTTAAAATATTATTTTATTACGTGCATGGTATCGAATATTTAAATTTATTGTTTTTGTGTTGTGTTGTCTATCTTTGTCATTATTCCGTGTATTATAGTTTCCTAACATTTTGATTTTGGAACTTATAAACTCTGTTCATAAAATATTAACAGAACACTCTACAATATCTTAGAAGTTGTCCTAAAAAAAACAATATCTTATATTGGAGGGCTTATAAGTTGCTTTAAGAAGCTAAAATTCACTTAAACGCCTGCTATATAAATACCTTCGAACTTTTGAAAACTTCAAATACGCAAATACCCTCTATGACATGGCAAAAAACGATCGGATCACGTGGCGCGCCATTGAAGGAGCCACGTGGACTCCACGCCAACACGGATCACTCAGGTGTTGCCACCTGGACAACACGTGGCAAAATGTCCATCTCAGATGGATCGATCGATCTCAGCCATTTGAGTTCTTCACCCCGGACATGGTCGAAGGAGATCCCGTCTATCCGACCTGAAGGCAATATGATCTCGATCTGGGCACCCCGACATCGATCCGAAGCTGGCCATCCTACACGGAAAGCCAAACCTCGATCCTGAGATCGACGCCCTACGTCACCAGACACCAAGATACCATAAAGCGTCTTTGTTGGCACACTTGCAGCTCTCTCATTCTCCAGGATGAACGTATTAAGGAGCATTCAATGCTCTACTGTACCTATCTATACCAAAAGGGGAAAGAAAGTACGCTCGACCTCCTCTTGGCTAGCTTTGGCATCCGACCACCAGGTCGATCGCCAACAGTGCAATTAATGTATAATCGCGGTACACGTACTACTGTGTGAATCGGCCAAAATTATAAATACTCCCCCCCCCAGTTTTTGGTAAGCATTCAACAACATTTATTTCACACTTATTGCACTTATTTCTCTCACTAAGAACTCAATACTGACTTAAGTGTCGGAATGCCAAAACTGGACCACACCTCCAGTCCCCCAGCTTTGGCCTTCTAGCTTGCGTGCGCTAGTGTTTTTAGATCGATAAAGAGACCACTCATACAGATTCTTGACTGATCAACCCAAACCTGCCACCTAGTTCGACAACTCGGATCGACCAAATTTGAGCCGGATCAGTTTGACGCCGTCTGTGGGAAACCTTCTCCTTCTTTCTATCGATTTAGATAAAAACCTCAGCACCCCTCCCCTACGACGATGGTGAAAACGAGGCTAACGCAACGCGACGAAGACATGGAGGAAGTTGCCAAAGGCAGATACGATGTCAACGTGCCGCTTGACAACCCCTCCACTGCTCTTCCCATCATGGGAAACGTCGGCACTAGCGCCTGCATCATCTTACCTCCACAGGAGGCCGCGCCCAGGATTGCCATCACTCAGGCAGACCTGGATGCGTACCTCGACCAATGGAGGGACGAGATCAAGAGGCCCAAATCGAGGGTCGTGAACCGAGGTGCCCTGATCTACCAAGGGCTAGCCCCACCACCATTCCAAGCCCTGTGATGGCCAACACCGTTGGCCCCCCGGTCCAGGCCTATGGGCCATCTGTTCCTTACGTTTTCCAGCCACTCGACGGTAAGTCAGCCCAGGTCATTTGGGGACTCAACCCCCCAAACTGGTTTGGACCAGGCCCATTGGTTTGCCCCCATTTCACCTCCGGCGATGGGAAGTAAACAGGGCCCGATCGAGGGTCACGGGGAGTCGGACCACCCAAGCAACATTAATCACGGCAAGCGTGTGGTTGACAACGACCACGATGATTTCGAGGACCTGCGAAACCGAATTCCCACTTGGTCCGCGGGAGATGAAGCGACAAGAATCACCGCGACTCGATAAGAGAACGAGCCAGATCACTATATCGATCCGCCAAGGAGACGGGTCCAAGATCCCTGGGGGATCGGGGATCCGTGATCTCCCAGAGGAAGGTCAACCTACGCGAGGGACTGAATCGACGCCCTCTGTGTTTTCGGAGCGATAGGGAGGAAGCTTCCCCCTTCTCCGAGGATATCCTCTGTACAACCTGCGGCGGAGAGAGAATCCCCACAGGGCTGCCTCTATACAACGGGACGACCGATCCCGAGAAGCACTTGACAACCTTCGAGAACAGGATGCTACTACACCCCCACCCGCAGCAGATTTGGGCCAAGCTATTCCTCATCACGTTGATGGACCCGACGCAAGACTGGTTCATCCGTCTGCCGCCTCGATGCATCTCGACCTACAACCGTTTTGTAGATCGATTCCTGGCGTAATTTAACTCCGTGACGGGAGAAAAGTTGTCGCCCTCCTATCTCAACAACCTTCGCCAAGAAGGCGGCGAGTCCATTAGAGACTTTTTCACCCGGTTCTCGAGGGAAGTGGTTCGGGTCGAGGACCCGACGATGGACACCTTGCTGCTTGTCGTCCATCGAGCTTTACGTAACCGCATGTGGGCGGATGAGATCATCAGGGCTGAACCCCGGAACCTGACCGAGATACAAGACATCACTCGTGGCTTCATGCGGGTTGAAGAGATGACCCTCGCTCATGGGCCCCTACCCCGATCTGAGGGGCAAAACTTTGGGTCGGGCTCAAACCCTAACCGGAAGGGGAACGAGCCCAAGAAGTCCAAGGGAAAAGTCAATCCACCGACCCAGATCGACCGACGAAACTATATTTCCCTGAACGCGTCCGTTGAACAAATCTTTACCGTGATCGACAAGAAGCTTCTAAATAAGCCAAAGACCATCCACGAAGGTCCGAAGACTCAGAAGTCTGGAAAGTTTTGTGGTTACCATCAGGAATGGGGCCACACCACTGAAGAGTGCAATGCCCTCGGCGATGAGATCGAAAAACTCATACGAGGAGGGCACTTAAAGGACTTTGTTAGCAAGATCGACCACTATTCTGAGAAGACCCGTCGACCCCAGGAGCGCCCCCGATCTCGGTCGAGGTCGCCACAAAGGAGGTCTGGAAAACAACCCCTTGAAAGGACCAACGACAACCCCCTAACAAACGGCACCATCTACATGATAGCCGGGGGGCCCGAATGAGGTGACTCCAATACTGCAGGGAAGATGAACATCAGGAAAGCAGCAAGGGAATACAACGGTCCCCACGAGGAGGTCTTCTAGATCGACCAGGGTAGTGAGTGGGAGAGGTGGGAGGTTAGTTTTAGCGAGAGTGCCAGCCGCTCAGGCCCACATCGGGAGGGCGAAACGCCTAGTTGTCCGATGGTGATGACCTTAGGTGTGACTAACTTTAATGTAACCAAATGCCTTGTTGACGATGGAAGTAACAGGAACATGCCCACATCGGGAGGGCGAAACGCCTAGTTGTCCGATGGTGATGACCTTAGGCGTGACTAACTTTAATGTAACCAAATGCCTTGTTAACAATGGAAGTAACATGAACATTATCCTTTACTCTACTATTGTAAAAATAAGATTGCACAATCTAAAACTCGCCGAACGCCCTTGTCTGGCTTCGGGGGGTCGGAGGTCATCCCACTTAGGCACATCCGACTACTCACCTCAATGGGAACATCGCCACGTCGAGTCACCCAGGAGGTCGAGTATGTAGTCATGAACATGCCCCTCGCTTACAACATGATTTTTGGATGACCTGGCCTAATCCAATTCCAAGCCATAATCTCTACCTACCATCAAAAGCTAAAGATGCTGACGCCGAGTGGGGTCGGAGAAGTGGGGTGCAATGTCACCGACAGTAAGGCGTGCTACGCCATCACCCTAAAAAAGCCGAAGGACAAAGAGGTGACTGAATGTCTCGATCTACAGGCCTACGCAGACAGCGAAATCGAGCTACCAACCTCACAAAGTGGCGTGGAAGGCTCGCAGGTGGCTCGAAAAAGAAAGGCATGTGAACGGCTCGAACCCTCTGAATCGCTGAAAGAAATACCCCTTGTACCAGGTGACAGCAACAAGTCAACCAAGATCGGAGCAAACATTAACCCCCAGCATAAGATCATGATGATCGACTTCCTCCGAGAGAACGTCGATATCTTTGCTTGGACTGCTCAGGATTTAACCGGGATCAACCCGAAGGTGGTCTGCCATCGTCTCGAAATCGACCCGACATACAAACCCATCAAGCAAAAGCTAAAAGTCCAAATCAAAGAGAGGAACAAGATCATCGAGGGTGAGGTAAAAAAACTCCTCGACGCGGGCTATGTTACCCCAGCTCAGTACGTCAATTGGCTATGTAATGTGGTCCTCGTGCAGAAAACAGGAGAAAAATGGAGAATGTGCAACGATTTTACCTATCTCAATAAGGCTTGCCCGAAAGACCCGTACCCCTTTTCCCTCATCGACCAACTTGTCGACTCGACAGCTGGATGCGAAATGTTGAGCATGATGGACGCCTTCCAAGGGTACTACCAGATCTCCATGGCCCCCAAGGACAGTCCGCACACCGCCTTCATAGTTGTGAAGGGCATCTACCGTTTTAAGGTAATACCGTTCGTCCTTAAAAATGCAGGGGTTACCTACCAGAGACTGGTAAACCTGATGTTCAAAGATGAATCGAAAAAACGATGGAGGTTTATGTGGATGATATGATTGTGAAAAGCAAGTGGGCTTACGAACACCTTAGCCACTTGCGCCGATCGTTCGAGGTGCTTAGGCAATATGAGATGAAGCTCAACCCAAAGAAGTGCACATTCGGGGTCGAGGGCGGAAAGTTCCTGGGGTACATGGTGAGCCAACGAGGAATCGAGGCCAACTCGGCTAAGATCAAGGCCATCCAGATCATACCTCGACCCCAGTGCGTAAGCCAGGTTCAGTCCTTAGTTGGTCGGATCATTTCCCTCAATTGGTTCATATCCCGATCATCCGAGCAGAACCTCCCATTCTTTCAGAATATTAAGAAATTTAAAGAAGTTCGAATGGAACGAAGAGTGCGGTAGAGCCTTTGAACAACTTAAAGAGTACTTGTCGTCTCCACCGTTATTGGCTAAACCCAACGAAGGGGAGAACCTGTACCTCTATCTATCTCTCTCCAATGAAACTTTCAGTTCGGTCCTTATCGCTATTCGGGATTGAAAGCACATGCCAGTATATTACCTAAGCAAAATCCTACATGGGGCGGAGCGAAACTATCTCGAGGTCAAAAAGTTGTATTCTCACTGACGCATGCCGCTCGAAAACTGCGACTTTACTTACAAGCGCATTCGATAATCGTCTTGACCGACCAGCCACTCAGACAGGTCTTAGCCAAGCCCGACGTCTCAGGTCTTAGCCAACCACTCAGCCAGGTCTTAGCAGTCCCAAAGATAACTGATGTGTTGATAAGGAAATTCCTCTGGAAGAATATAATCTGCCGCTTTGGGGTTCCGAGGGTTCTCATCTGTGACAATGGGCCTCAATTTCAAAGTGAGAACACTAAACAATATTGTCAAGACCTCAGGATCAACCTCAGATTCACTACAGTTGGCCACCCTCAAGCAAATGACCAAGCAGAAGTCGCCAACAGAATCATCATCCAAAACTTGAAAACCCGTCTCGATACCAAACTAGGCACATGCGC
The DNA here is from genome assembly GCA_037501455.1 of Lantana camara. NCBI lineage: Eukaryota > Viridiplantae > Streptophyta > Magnoliopsida > Lamiales > Verbenaceae > Lantana > Lantana camara. Next base: position 19,939,200 of record CM074857.1, on the reverse strand, counting down.
GGACGAACTCGACGACGTCGTATGGGCCTACCGAACTACTCCCCAAACCGTCATAGGCCAAACTCCCTATTCTTTAGTATACGGGTTGGAAACAGTAATTCCTTCAGAGCTATTGCACGAAACAACTCGTGTCACTCAGTATCAGCTCGATAGGAACAACGAGAATCGATCTGATGACTTAGACCTGATCGAAGAGAAGAGGGAGCGCGCCTACCAAAAGATCAAACAGTACAAAGCGGCCGCGGCCCAATCGTACAATAAGCAAGTCAGGCCCAGGTCATTCCAGATCGGGGACCTAGTGTTAAAAAAGGCTGAAGTCCTACAACATGTTGGGAAACTCGAACCTAACTGGGAAGGACCTTATCGGGTAACCAAGATCGACAAGAACATGGCGTATCGACTCAAAGATATGGCTGGCGATCCCCTACCCAGACCATGGAATGCTCACAATTTGAAGAAATCTTATATCTACACACCTAAATCAACAGGATACTGAAGGAAGGCCAAAGAGAAGGGAGATTTCTAAGAGGGCCAAGGCTTGGGATCATTTTATTCTCTATGTTGATGAATTTGGAAAACCAAGAGCGAAATGTAAGCATTGTGGTCGAACCTATGCAGCTGATCCAGCAAAAAAAATGGGACTTCGGGTATGAATAGTCACATGAAGGTATGTAAGAAACACCATGATAATTTTTCATCTGGTGATATTCATACAATTCAAAGTTATTGTCAAAGTGTGACTGGTGGTAAAGATATGTCTTCTAGTTGGAAATTTGATTATGAGGCTGTGAGAAAGGCACTGGCTCGTATGACTATTGTTGATGAATTACCTTTTAAGTTTGTTGAGAATGAAGGATTTAGGCACTTTATGTCTATTGTGTGTCCTCAATTTCATGTGCATTCAAGAACGACCTTCACGAGAGATTGTTACAAGTTATATTTTGATGAAAAAGCAAAATTGAAGAATTATTTTAAGAAATCTGGACAACGCCTCTCATTGACCACCGACACATGGACTTCGAATCAAAGATTAACATATATGGCTTTGACTGGTCATTTCATTGATGAGGACTGGAAATTACATAAAATCATTCTTAATTTTATTCCGTGGAAATTACATAAAATCATTCTTAATTTTATTCCGTGGAAATTACATAAAATCATTCTTAATTTTATTCCATATCTTTCACATAAAGGTGATGAAGTAGGCTTGTTAATTGAAAAATGCTTGCTTGATTAGGGTGTTGATAAGATTTTCACAATAACTGTTGATAATGCTTCATCAAATGATACAACTGTGGCTTACTTGAGAAGAAGATTGACTACGTGGGGTACTTCTATTTTGGGTGGGAAGTATTTGCATATGAGGTGTTTGGCTCATATTGTGGCTCTTGTTGTTAGAGACGGGTTGAAAGAGATGAATAAATCTGTTGAACGTGTTCGCACTGCTGTAATATAGCACCCATACGTAGGGCCACATCCCTCGCACTATAATCCAAACCCGAATACGAAATGGAAAGTCCATACCCGAATCCGAATCATAGCGAACGGGAGACCAAACACACACTCTAGGCTAGGCGGAGCTAAAAAATACCAAATCAGAGTATGCGGAAGCGAATAATTAAGGCAACAATTAAAAGATCATCACAAATATACGTATAGGTACCAACCCACACCTATCCATATAGTACTTACATATAGGTACCAACACCAAATCCTGTACAAAAGCCATCACGGCTCGAGCAAAAAGGTACACAAGTATTTACAAACCATATCTATACAAGTACAAAACAATAAAGTGCAAGTATGTAAATGCACCTAACGAGACCTAGACTGACAAGTGCATAAAGAAGACACACTTCTCCGCCTAGCCCATGCTCCAAAACCTGCAACTAAAAGAGTAAACGAGGAGTCAGTCAACTGACTGAGTGAGGGGGCTAACGCACACCCACACCCTATATATATAAAGCAAAGCACATAGCAAAGGGTGGAATTATGAACCGGAATAGGTTTTACAACTAAAGCTTTCAAAACAAATACATATACTTTAAAACCTTTTTACAAACACTATCCCGATTTATACTTCCCAAACATAACACAACAGCATAATGCTCGGTGAGAACGAGCTTCCAACCTTTACTCCTCAGAACAAACAAAACGGAAATCATACATATCCACCTCTACTCCGTTGATGGAAGAGCCACCGGCGGCCCTAACCATCCATACATATACAGACTCACGAGGGGTAGCGAACCCACATCGTGCCCTCCCCGGTTTTTACGCCGAAGGCATCGAAATACCACACCTTCCCTAACTCCCAGGGGTCGCGTGTGATATATCGGATGGAGACTACGCACAGGCTTAACCTCGACGGCCCAAACCGTCCCGAGGGCTCCTTACCCGTAGCTCCTTGGATCCACAAACACAAATCATATCAAATGCCAAATCTTTCATGGCAATCTTGCTAACTTGAAACATAAAGACTTTTCCAAAACTTAGCTTACATAGGCTTACTTAGTATCTTTCCCAAAACAAAGTTGTTCACAAGATCATAAATATATTCTAATCGACACATACATATCTATATATATATAATATATAGTCACATGCGCGGCTTGAAAACATCACATAAGGCTTTAGGTCGATTAACTAACAAAAGTCCTAAACCTCACCTTGTGCGTGATAAAAACACGAGTGGACGTGAACAACCTACGCCTCGGGCTCGTCAACTGGAACCTCCTCTGAAAAGAAAACACGAAAGCCCAAGACTTAGACTCTATATGAACCCAAATAGGACGACAAAATGCATGATTCATGATCACATACAAAATATTACACTTAGGTCATATAATTCACAAATTATAGCACAACATAATTATTTATAATTTATTATGCAATAAAAACCGAGTTATAACGATTAACATGCAAAAGAAAAGCAATTAAAGTCATACAAATGCATAATTGAAGTAAAAAGAAGCAGTGGCAGCTCCCAGGTCTCGGGAAGGGGTGGGAACGGCCCTTTCACTGTAGGGAACGGCCGTTCCCACACTCGCCCAAAGTTTCTGGAAGATGGGAACGGCCGTTCCCAGTTTGTACTGGGGACGGGAAGGGCCGTTCCCCAAAAATCCCGAACTCTCCCCGTGCTTCTGTAATGTTGAACTAAAATTGGTTTTGGTCATGGGAACGACCCTTCCCATTCCCAGTACAAACTGGGAACGGCCGTTCCCACTCTCGGCAATGAACATAATATGGCCCGGAAGGGCCGTTCCCAGTTTATAACTAGGACGGGAACGGCCGTTCCGGCCTGGTTCGAAAAGCTGAAACAGAATCAGCCATTACAGAAGCAGGGGAGCTTCATTTGCGTGCCAAAAATGGCCAAAATCAAATACCTAAAAGTTGCCACAACTTCCCAAATTGCACAAATAATTCATATAAATCATGCTTGACATATTAACACTCAAATAACTCAAGAAAAACGGAATTAAAGGCATGATCTAATGATGCAATAATCAAGCCACAATCATGACCAACCATAAATACTCAACTACCAAAGGATTAAATGCAATAAATGTAACATATACAACACATACAACTCATTTAAGAAGTTAGGATTCAAGAATAACAAGCTAGGAGCACATATTCAAGTTTTAAGCCAAACCCTTACTATTCACGTAGGAAAGCCAAAGCACATAAAACTCACTCCAAACTCAGAAATTAAACCATAGAAATGACAAGCAAGACGAGGGGAAACCGAAACATACTCAAGTTCGGAAAAAGACGAAGAAACGAGGGAGATCTTGGCTTGAGAAGGTTGGATGATCAACTTGGGGTTTTGGCTTCCTTGGACAAGAGCTGCTGCTGCTTCACGTAATGAAGGAAAGGGAAAAATGGTTCAGCCTTTAAGGTTAGACCGGTTCGGTTCACGGGTTCGGTTCAAGGTGTTCTGGTTCAAGTAGGTTCGATTCAACAATTACGGGTTCAGATAAGGCCAACTCACATAAAACGAGTAATTCACATACAACATTAATTCAAATAAATTCATATAAGTTCAAATAATTTATATAAGTCATATACAATTAATCTAAAACGCAAATAATATTAAATCACATAATTTACCTGTACCGACTGTGAGTCGGGGTGTCACATGTAAGATATGTCAAACAGTCACCTGTTAGATTGAGAAAGTTTAATAATTATGTGGCTGAGGAGAAAGTGCAAAGTAAGAAATCTTTATGTCTAAATGTTCCAACTCGATGGAATTCAGTTTATATGATGTTAGAAACAGCTTTGATATATTAGGGTTTGTTTGATAGATATGAGATTTATGATGCTGATTTTCAGGCTGATTTTACTCCCGGTAGAAGTCAAGGAGATTTGGGACTGCCATCAAAAGAGGATTGGGATATGATGGATAGATTGGTTACCGTATTGCAACATTTCTATGAACTTACTCTTCGAGTATCTGGTTCTTTATTTGTGACATCTAACACTTTTCTTGATGAGATTAGTGATATAGATTTTTTTTTTTTTGGTACAAGAGATTAGTGATATAGATGATTTGCTAAAAGAATGGTTCAAGAGTGGCGATGATGTGCTGATAGACATGGCAAAGAGAATGAAACTAAAATTCGACAAATATTGGGGGAATATCTCAAAGATGAATATGATGTTATATGTTGCGTGATGCTTGATCCTCATCACAAATTGGAATATGTTGAATATGTTTCCAAGAATATGTACGGTGAAGACACTGGACAAGACATGCTAAGTTTGACCAAAAAAGCCCTTTATGATGTTTTTGAAGAGTACAAGGAGCTGTTCTCTGGTACACTTCCACCATCACGGACTTCTAGTTCATCCCCTTGTTGGGAATAGTGCCCTAAAAATTCAATTTACTGAATAAATTAAACTGAATATACAGCGAGTTGTGAGTATTTCACATATTGATAATTAATGGCGTGTGGTGGTATTTTTATATGAAATGTGTTTCATAGGAAAATACTTTGAATACCGAAATCTGTCATTAAAGTTCTAGTCGGTACGATAAGAATATGTTCTTATCAAGACTATAACGTGGTTATATGAGATGATTAGTCTTTCGTCATAGGGAATGGCGATTCCGGTTATAACACGTTGATGATTTTCAATAGGATTGGAAACATCGAACTGAACCACTGAGATTATTCATTTTATACTGTTATCTAAAATGAATAAAATCTCGGGAAGCATTGTACTCTTAATCCTGATAATATTTCGCCTTTAGGCATATAGTGTTAGTCACTGTAATATACTCGAAGTGAGGTCTCGGTAACGGGTGGCAAAAATACTTCGTACGTTTGGTGACAACATGAAATGTGCAAAAGAGTTATATTGATCGAGGAATCTGTGGCCCTACTGGAAGGTAAAAGATATCCCTGAAATAGATTTACAAAAGTTCGAATTAAGACTTTGGCCAAAGCACTTCGCGTGATACGTCACCGAAGTTGTATGTTGAATGTGTTTCAAATACAGAGAATTTGAACTTAAGGCGAATCAATAAATTTCAAATTAGAGATGAAAAATAAATGATAGTATTTGCAATTTATTTTTCATGGATATCTACACGGAGGAGTGAAATGCGAAATTATTCTAGATCGAGAAATTTGTGGATAATTTAATTAATTTTAGAGTGCAATAATATTTATTTAGTGGAATTAAATATTGTTAAACGGTAATTAATTATTATCATGGGATGATAATATATTAACCCATTTGGAGCTAAAATTAATTAGTCCTGCAGGTCCCCCTGCAAGCCCCAATTAAAAACCCGAAGAGAAAATATTAAAAAGGAGAAAGAGAAATGAATTTTCAAAGTGTTTGAAAATAGCCAAGGGATTTATTTTAAGAAAATAAATCAAAGTTTCAAAGAGTTGGAAATGCCCGAAATTTTATTTTGGAGAAAATAAAATTAAAAATTTTTTTTTTAAAAAAATAAATATTTTTTAATTGCTGACATGTCAGGTGCTGATGTGGCACCTGACGTGTCATGCCATGTCAGCAGGTCCGGGCCCAGTGGGCGCTGGTGCAGCGCCGCGTGGACGGTGCAGATTGAGACACCTCATCGCAAGTGGGTGGCCCATATTTGATTTGGGCTGGCCGGTCAACGGGTGGTCAAACGGTTCAACACGTGTTGTGTCCTGTTGACTGTGCGTGTTTGTACACGCGCCAAGCACCTGGTAGCCTTCCGACGGCGCGTGGTTGGTGGTGCTGGATTCGCGGCGACGAGCTCTTCAACGTGGTGCAATCTGATTGGCCGTCCGGGATGAGGTTTATACGCGGGATTGTGAAATGACCTTTTTACTTTTGCATTTATGCCTAAAATGACCATTTTGCCCCTGACTTTTTTCCTATAAATAGGGTCATGCATTCATTCATTTTTTGCATCAAATTTTGGGCAGCTTTGCATGGGAATTTCGGCCTTAATGTTGAGCTTCTCTTTCTTTAATTAATCCCTAATTAAGGGATTAATTAATATATAATTAGGTGGTTATATAATTAATATATAAACCACTTAATTATTAGAAAATAGGGATTTTCTAGTTTTAGAAAAATGAGTTTTTTCTAGAAAAATATTTTCTCGAGTATTTAGGGAAATACTCGCGGAGCCCACACTCCGAGGGTCGAGTCGGGGATATTGCTGGGAAGCTCTGCCGGTCTTACGAAAGTAAAAGGAGCTGGAAAAATGCCGTTAGATAGCCATATTTGTTGTACGGTAATATTTTACAGTTATATTATTTTAAGCATGATAAATTATATGCTCTTAAGAGTTAATTTCATGTTAGATATTTATCTGCTTAAGTGATTTAAAATTTATTATCAATTGCATGTATATACTTGAGTAAGATCCGGCTAGTCTTCCGCTATTGTATTGAAATGTTTTGAAAATATTTTAATACTTGTATTATAAATAAAATTTTTAAAATACGGTCTCGGAACAGTACCATTTCGGGGTCCCTGTACCAGCAACTGGTATTAGAGCCGTGCTCTAGATATATACATGCATTGATATAATGTATGCGATGCATAATTTTAAATGTGCTATTGTGCACGTAAATTCTATCAAAGGAGGTTGGTTTTTCAGTGGGACCGTTGTGACCCCTCCAGTGTTTCCTGGGAATTTACGTGGAATGGAATTTCTTTGGGAAACAATTTAATTATTTTTCCTGAAAAATTACCAAATCAGTAAACATGATTTAAATTATGTGATAATTTATTTATAGCATGTTTACTTTATGCCATTTATTTTAAGCATGATAATTATGTGATAATTATATGCAAGCATGCTTAATTATTTTATTTTATGGCATGATCGTGATAATGAGATATTATGTTATTTACAATTATGCTACTTTATTTAATGTGATTAAATGATGTTGTTTAATAGAGATTAGACGCGATGCATAATTGAACTAATATTTTTCGGCCTAATTAATAAATAGTTATTAAATTGCCTTAAAATACTATTGGGATTTTAAATATGATTTAATAATCCTAGTGAGAGCGTATTAATAAGATTAAGCACTTCCTAAAATAAGACGCCAAAAGTGATTATATGGTAATAAAATGATAATCCACACCTTTTAAAAATTCAAGTGGGAGCGAGATGAAAAGAGTTGGATTCTCACGGCCTCCATTGCCGGTCTATAGTATAGTGAATATGTACTACTCCCTTCGGCGGGTATATATTCGTGGTATACAAGATTAGACTTCTACGGATAGAATAAAATACGGGAAAGTTAGCTCGACCACGCCTCCGTGGAGTGTCTTGACCTACTCGTACGGACTTTTAGGTAATAGTGCACACTTGACTAAGTAATGTATTAACCTCCCTTCGGAGCTATGTTACATTCACTTAGAGGCCAAGGGTTGACGTTGTGGATTAACATTGTTTGGTAAGAGTTACCTAGATGACATGTTAATAAAGAATAGTTCCTACTTTTCTAAGCGGTTTTCGACCTCGCCTCCGAGGAGTCAACTGCGGTTAGTTAAGTCACCATTGCATAAATCAAAATATTTACGTGGATTTCATTTATTGGTTAGACGCAGAAGAAAGTGGAATACATAATCATAACTTGTATTTATTTAGTTAATTTAGTTTTACAATTACGATCTCCCTTAGCCCACTCGGAATAATCTTCAAGGAAATAGGCTAGTAGGGTTCAACTTTGTTGACTAGGAAATGAATCTTGACATCGTGTTAAGACACGAAAGTTTAAGTACTCACTGAACCTTATCCAGAAAATTCAAAAACTACAACTAATCAGGATAAGAAAGACTTGATGCTTATTCCAAATGAATCAAGTATGATGATCTGACTAGTCTTATATCCTGACATCTGTTTTGGATGTTCTTGAGCACCAGATGTATGAGATGCCTACTGATAAGGACATGTTTTGAAAACAGAATCGTACGAAGGTACGAGCCACGAAGAAGGTTGTTAGTTAAAGATTTTAGAAGGATCACCGATTCAGAATCATATTATGAATATGATAACTAATCTGAACGAGACTGAAAGCTTCTGTACTTAAAGAAACAATCTTAACAGATATGAGGCGATCCTATACTCTCTGCCTAAGTCGTTTGAACGTTCAAGATTAATTTTAAATATTTTTCGAAAACCTAACCTGAACCATTGAACGACCTCAATATGGCAGAAAGGGTGATATCTAAGGTAAAAGTTCTCTTTAATCAGATATCAATATCCACGGCCTAGAAAGCCAGTAAGTGGAAGAAAGAAAAAGGAAAGGTTCTCAATCTTAGGTTCAGAAATAGAAAGTCAAATCCGACAATGGAAAAGTGTTTCTATTTCGGTGGTAACGGGTATTGGAAAGAAAATTAGCCAAAATACTTAGTTTGTCCATTTGCTACGCCGTTTAGATAAGAAATGAAGATATCTTACTCGTTGAAAGTATGTTTAGTTGGAAATTCACCAAGACTCCTGGAATATGGATTCGAGCTCAACTAATCATATTTGCAATTCGTTGCGAAGATTCAAACTAACCAAAAAGTTTAAAAAACGGCTAACATGCAACTACTGCTAAAGGATAATACAAGTTTATTTGTAATAGCAGTAAGGACTATAAAGTCGTATTTTGGCAATAGGGTTTTATAATTATACGTGCTGTATAAACAGAAATTTAATTTCTGTAAGTTATTTGATAACTAATGGTTTAACTGTTTGTTTTGAACAAAAGTTTACCGCTAAGCAAAATAAAAGGTTTATTTGCTCTGGCACAATAAAAGATGGTCTTTTATACCTCAAAGAAAACCCTAATTTAAGTTTAACATTAAGAAGCTTGACTTACCATCTAAGAAGAAAAACTTCTACGTGGCACCTATCTATTGGTCAATCGAATCTGAATAGGATCCAAAGATTGATTGTTAAGTCCTATTGACTTGAAAATAGTGTCAATCTGCGAATCCTATTTAGAAAATAATAATGACCAAGAAGCCTTTTTTGAGACAAAGGGTATTTAAGCCATAAAATTGCTTGTGTCAGTTCATATGGATATGTGATCCTATGAATGTTCAAGCAAGAGGAAGTTTTGGATATTTCATCATTCGTTTGGATGATCACTCTAGATACAAATATGTTTGTTTGATGAGACTTAAGTCTGTATTTTTGAAGAGTTCAAAGAATATAAGACTGAAGTCAAAGAGTCAAATTAGAAAATATATCGAGGCACTTCGATTAGATCGAAGTAGTGATAAGTATCTATGTTCATAATTAAGTAGAATTTCTCAAATGGGATTAGATCTCAATTATCTGTATGAGATACGTCTTCACAAAGATGTATTGCAGAAAAGAGAAATAGAATTCTAATAATGATGGTAAGATTCATGAAGAGTCATGCTACCCTGCGAGGTTCATTTTGGGGTCTTGCACTCAAAACGACAATGCACATTAAACCTAGTTCTATCTAAGTCAGTTCCTAAAACACTAATGGATCTATAGCTAGGGTGAAAACCCTGTGTCTCTTATCTATGGATTTTAGGTAGCTTGGTCCACGTGTTAAGGAAGGATACTGATAAGTTAGAATAAAGAACAAAGGTTTACTTGTTCTAGAGTTATCCTAAAAGAACAAGAGGATGTATATTTTGTAATTTGAGAAATCACAAAAGATGTTTGTGAATATTTCAAAGATGATTACATAAATAACCACAAAGGGTGGAAATAAAATAGTGTTAAAAGAAAATAATAGTATTTGATACTAATTTCCATAAACTCGTAATAACTGAAGATGTATTAGATACATGTTATGTACCAAGTACAACATGTGATGTAAAGACGTGTACACGAGAGCATCATTGTAGTGGAAGGATTGTCAGGACACCTGACAATACACGCAAGATTAACCCAAGTGGTAGAATCTGACGTAGCTGATTCTGTCATATGTAATGAATCTGTAGAAGATACAGACGCTGACCGTTCGGACAAAATCCATGGAATCTTAGTTAGAATCTTAGTATTCTAACAAAGTCTCGAACTTGTGGAGACGCCTGAAGGCATTAAACCCATTAGATGCAATTGGGTTCTACAAGAAAATAAAAGGAGAAATGGACAAAAGTAGAGACTTTAGAGTAAAACTTATGGCATGGGATTTTACCCAGAAAGAAGAAATCATTTATGAGATCTTCTCGCCTATAGCAGGGCTTAAGTCCATAAGAACTCTCCTCTCCATTGTTTCTCATTTTGGTTATGAGATTTGACAAATGGATGCAAAGACTATGTTCTTGAATTGGCACCTTCGAGAAGAAGAGATACATGGTACAACCTGAAGGCTTCACAGCCAGAAGTTAGGTGCATATAGTATGCAAATTTGATAGATCATTTTGTAATCTTAAGCAAGCGTCTGGATCATGAAACATCAGAATTAAAGAGGCAATTTAAATTCTTTGAATTTGAGCAATTGTCTGATGAACCATGAGTGCATAAATGACATCATGATAATACTGTAACATTTTTGTACGTAAACAATATTCTGCTCATAGGGAATGATGCAAGAGTTTCGTAAATGGTCAAGATTCGGATGTCAAATCAGTTTGACACATAAAACCTAAGTGAAACCAATGTTATTCTAAAGGATCAGACTTTCGTCCTGATCATAAGAATAAGAAGATTGGTTTATTACAAGAAGCATATATAGATAAGATGCTGGTAAGGTATAATATGACAAATTCCAAGAAAGGTTCATTACCTTTTAGATAAGAAATTTATCTATATATCTCGGGATCAGTGTCCTAAGACAACTAAAGAGATAGAAGACATGATTAAGAGTTCCGCAGCGGAAGCTTCATGTATGTCATATTATGTACAAGACCAGCTGTTTATTATGAATTAGGTCCAAGTCAGCAGATATTAGTCAAACCTTAGAATCTGGCACTGGGTAGTAGTAAAAGCGTATATTGGAGTACTTGAGAAGAACTCAAGATTATATGCTAAGTCTACGATAGTGATGAGCTCATTTCAATAGAGTACACAGATTTGGATGTACAATCTAATTTGTATTCTAGATGTTTGACGTCAGAATACGTCTTTACTCTTGAAAGAGTAACCGTTGATTGGGGAATGTTAAGCAGACTTGTATTGCTTACACCGCCATAGAAGTTAAATGCATGGTAGCTTGAGAAACAACCAGTTAGATGTATTGGCTTCATGATTTCCTAGTTGTTGGCTAAGAGAAACATCTAACAGATTCCTTCACCAAAGTTTTGGCGCAAAAGAGTGCAAAATGAGTTTTGATACTCATGTGAAAGGAATAAGACTTAAATGTGTGGCCAAATTGAATTTAGGGCAAGTGGGAGATTGTTTGGAATAGTGCCCTGAAAATTCAATTTACTGAATTAATTAAACTGAATTTACAGCGAGTTGTGAGTATTTCACATATTGATAATTAATGGCGTGTGGTGGTATTCTTATATGAAATGTGTTTCATAGGAAAAGACTTTGAATACCGAAATCACGTGTCATTAAAGTTCTAGTCGGTACGATAAAAATATGTTCTTATCAAGACTATAACGTGGTTATATAAGATGATTTGTCTTTCGTCATAGGGAATGGTGATTCCGGTTATAACACGTTGATGATTTTCAATAGGATTGGAAACATCGAACTGAACCACTGAGATTATTCATTTTATACTGCTATCTAAAATGAATAAAATCTAGGGAAGCATTGTACTCTTAATCCTGATAATATTTCGGCTTTAGGCATATAGTGTTAGTCACTGTAATATACTCGAAGTGAGGTCTCGGTAACGGGTGGCCAAAATACTTTGTACGTTTGGTGACAACATGAAATGTACTAAAGAGTTATATTGATCGAGGAATATGTGGCCCTACTGGAAGGTAAAAGATATCCTTGAAATAGATTTGCAAAAGTTCGAATTAAGACTTTGGCCAAAGCACTTCGCGTGATACATCACCGAAGTTGTATGTTGAATGTGTTTCACATACAGAGAATTTGAACTTAAGGCGAATCAATAAATTTCAAATTAGAGATGAAAAATAAATGATAGTAGTTGCAATTTATTTTTCATGGATATCTACACGGAGGAGTGAAATACGAAATTATTCTAGATCGAGAAATTCGTGAATAATTTAATTAATTTTAGAGTGTAATAATATTTATTTAGTGGAATTAAATATTATTAAACGGTAATTAATTATTATCATGGGATGATAATATATTAACCCGTTTGGAGCTAAAATTAATTAATCCTGCAGGTCCCCCTGCAAGCCCCAATTAAAAACCCGAAGAGAAAATATTAAAAAGGAGAAAGAGAAATGAATTTTCAAAGTGTTTGAAAATAGCCAAGGGATTTATTGTAAGAAAATAAATCAAAGTTCCAAAGAGTTGAAAATGCCCGAAATTTTATTTTGGAGAAAAAAAAAATTTAAAATTTTTTTTTTTAAAAAAAATAAATATTTTTTAATTGCTGACGTGGCACCTAACGTGTCACGCCACGTCAGTAGGTCCGGGGCCAGTGGGTGCTGATGCAGCGCCGCGTGGACTGTGCAGATTGAGACATGTCATCGCAAATGGGTGGCCCAGATTTGATTTGGGCTGGTCGGTCAAATGGTTCAAACCAATAGGGTCGGATCCTATTCGGATAGGGTCGAACCGGGTCCGGTCTGGGTAGGACTAGACCCGAACACGTGTCGCGTCCTGGTGGCTGTGTGTTTTGTACACGCGCCAACTACCTGGCAGCCTTCCGACGGCGCGTGGAGGCACTTGGCGGCGCGTTGTTGGTGGCTTTGGATTCGCGGCGACGAGCTCTTCAACGTGGTGCAATCTGATTGGTCATCCGGGAGGCGGTTTATACGCAGGATTGTGAAATGACCTTTTTGCCCTTTCATTTATGCCTAAAATGACCATTTTGCCCCTGATTTTTTACCTATAAATAGAGCCATGTATTCATTCATTTTTTGCATCAAATTTTGTGCAGCTTTGCATAGGAATTTCAGCCTTAATGCTGAGCTTCTCTTTCTTTAATTAATCCCTAATTAAGGGATTAGTTAATATATAATTAGGTGGTTGTATAATTAATTTATAAACCACTTAATTATTAGAAAATAGGGATTTCCTAGTTTTAGAAAAATGAGTTTTTTCTAGAAAAATATTTTCTCGAGTATTTAGGGAAATACTCGCGGAGCCCACACTCCGAGGGTCAAGTCGGGGATATTGCGGGGAAGCTCTGCCGGTCTCACGAAAGTAAAAGGAGCTGAGAAAATACCGTTAGATAGCCATATTTGCTGTACGGTAATATTTTACAGTTGTATTATTTTAAGCATGATAAATTATATGCTCTTAAGTGTTAATTGCATATTAGATATTTATCTGCTTAAGTGATTTAAAATTTATTATCAATTGCATGTATATACTTGAGTAAGATCCGGCTAGTCTTCGCTATTGTATTGAAATGTTTTAGAAATATTTTAATACTTGTATTATAAACAAAAATTTTAAAATACGATCCCGGAACAGTACCATTTAGGGTCCCTGTGCCAGCACCCCTTCGGATAGTAGTGATGGAAGTTCATCTCCTTTATCCGAGGCTGAGCGAGAAAGAAGAGCTACAAGGGCAAAAAGGAAGAAGTATCATAAGATGATTTCAGAGATTGGAAAAGTGGATCAATCAGAGGTGGATATGTATTTGCATGAAGGAATTGAGAAAGATTCTGATGATTTTTAAATCATCGAATGGTGGAAAATGCATTCTCCAAGATTTCCCATTTTATCTAGATTGGCTCGTGATTTGTTTGCAATACCGGTTTCTACAGTGGCCTCTAAGTCGGCATTCAGCACCAGGGGGTGCATCATTGATGACTTTAGATCTTCATTAACTCCAAAGATGGCACAAGCTTTGATTTGTTGTCAAGATTGGCTTCGTCGCAGTCCAATCAAATCCATTGAGGAAGAATATGAGTTCATTCAAAAAATTGAAGAAGTTATGGAATAATATTTATGTTTTTTATAAAGCTATTTTTCATTTTGTAATATTTATGTTTTCTGTTTTTAGATTTGGTGTCTGTTGTTGGAACGGAGTCAAACGTCATTGGATTATGATGGGTATGAAAATTGAAGAAGGTATGAAACACTTATTGACTTATTTTTTTTCATTCTTGATCACATATATACCTTTTATTTTATTTTTGAAACATCATTGCAATTTATTTTGTAGGTGTTAACTGTTGAATGAATGATCAAGCATGGAAGGAAGTTCAGAAGTTGTTGTTCAAGATCAAGAGCCCTCTGTACTTTTGTTGAATGTTCTTGAAAACTTTGAATCTGACTTGGTTTATCTCAGTTTGTGTTGGATTTGTTGAATGTTTTATATTTGTTAAAGACTACTACTGTTGTGTATGACTGACTGTATTCTGAACTTGGCGGATGTATTTTGAATATGTTTTGTGCATTGTTAGTTTGTTACAGGTTTTTGGGTTTTTTTTTTCCCCGTTTTTTTTTTTATAATTTTTCCAGGAAATTTCGGTATAATGGTTTTTCACCGAACCAAACCGAAATTATTTCGGTTTTTACCGAACCAAACCGTGAAATTCGGTTCAGTAATCAGTTTTTAAAAATGACATACTGAAGTTTCGATTTACCGAACTTTCGGTTCGGTTCGGTAAAACCGATTGAACACCCCTACTGCTGAGTTTCTGGTTGAGTTTGTGCCGGATCTTTTTGTTTCGACTCTGCATTGTCACTGAAATGCAAGGCCTCAACTGGAATCTCTTCAAATGATGAACTAACGGCTGGACTAAAAGCATTGGAAGGTGGATTCATTGTTGTTGAGTCAGTATTTTCAGCTTCTTTTTCCATTTTTGTAATATATAAGTGAATAATAGTAAGGGATAATGATTTTCACCCATCCGAACTATAGGCCATTTGGCAATTCACCATCCAAACTATTTCGCCCCCGAAACCACTATCTAAACTTTCAATTCCTGACAAACCACCATCCCACAGCGGTTTTGACCCTTTTTTCAGCTTCAGGCTTGAGCAAGTCAGCAAGACAACAACTCTCAAGGTAAATTTAGTCTGAAATTTTAATATTTAGTAAAATCGATTTTCACACTTGTTACCCTTTAATTGATTACGAGATCTTTGGGGTTTTGTTGTGATTTACAATATATCCTGTTTTGAGGGTTTTCTTGAAATCGATTTGTCAAAGAAATGACTATGCATCCCAGATCTGTTATTTTTATGGCTTTATTTCTCATTTTTTCACTTATTAATTACTATTAGAGATAATGATTTTCACCCATCCGAACTATAGGCCATTTGGCAATTCACCATCCAAACTATTTCGCCCCCGAAACCACTATCTAAACTTTCAATTCCTGACAAACCACCATCCCACATCGGTTTTGACCCTTTTTTCAGCGGTTTTGACTCATTTTTCAGCGATTTTGGATGTTTTAACACTTGTAAATCTGTCTCTCATTGTTATTTTTCCATGATTATGTGTTAAAACATCCAAAACCGCTCAAAAAAGGATCAAAACCGCTGTGGGATGGTGGTTTGTCAGGAATTGAAAGTTTAGATGGTGGTTTCGGGAGCGAAATAGTTTGGATGGTGAATTGTCAAATGGCCTATAGTTCGGATGGGTGAAAATCATTATCTCTAATAGTAATTAATAAGTGAAAAAATGAGAAATAAAGCCATAAAAATAACAGATCTGGGATGCATAGTCATTTCTTTGACAAATCGATTTCAAGAAAACCCTCAAAACAGGATATATTGTAAATCACAACAAAACCCCAAAGATCTCGTAATCAATTAAAGGGTAACAAGTGTGAAAATCGATTTTACTAAATATTAAAATTTCAGACTAAATTTACCTTGAGAGTTGTTGTCTTGCTGACTTGCTCAAGCCTGGAGCTGGATATGGCGACACACAACGGCGAAGAAGATGTCCAAGATGGCGGAGAAGATGGCTAACACAGCGACGGAGCTGGGGTTGGAGCCTTGACCCCTTGACAGTAGCAGCGGCGCAAAGATAGGGTTTTTCTCTGAAATGAGTTTGGTTGTCTCATGTCTGAACTCTGAAGTCTAAAGTCTAAACAAGAGTCAAGATTCAAGAAGTTTGATAATTGATAGTTGGTACTTTGATTTTGAAACACAATTTTGCTATTAAAGGTGTGGACTGTGGAAGACTTAAAGTATTATTTAATATTATAATATATATACAAAGAATCAGTATACTATTACTAATACGTAATATGTATTTTATATATATATATATATATAATACATATATATGCTTGGTATTCGGTACGATACGGTATACTGTATGGGAATACCGATACCGTACCAAATACAGATTTTTCTAGAAAAAAAATAACCGAATACCGAACTGTAGTTTCGGTTCGGTAATCGGTACGAACCGAAACTTCGGTTCGGTCGGTTTTCCTGGAATTTACCCATCCCTACCTAAATCTGTAGCCGAATTGGAGCCAGTAGAGCCCAATCTCGAGCTTGTTTCAAACTTATCAATATTAAAGAAATGTAAATTTCGAGGTCGAATTCGCACCAGAATCGACCCGTTTCCAACAGTGTTTCACTTGTTAGCATTTGACGTACGGTCATGCTCCCGAAGAGGAGTGAGACCCCCCCACCAATCACTTGTTATTTTTAAAACAATTGAAATTTCCATCGAGATCGACCATCGATCCGACGAGAACAAAGGTAACCACTATGAATTTCAAGTCCCACGTTAGGATCGATTTCCAAATAGGTCGAAATACCAAGCAAGGTTATCAAAACATTCCGCTGAGGTTGAATCACCCAACTCGACCCAAACACGAATAAATAACAGGCCTATGTTAATACGACTAAGTGAAATCGCATTCGCATCGTTGCATGCATACCCCAACTTGTAGTTAAAAAAAACGCAAGTATGGAAGTACATTCATTCACAAAATATGATCGATCCCACCCACGACGTGGGTCGTCATCAAACATTAAAGGACATCGGGCTACCCTCGATGTGGCCCAATGCCGTAGAAAATATTAGGACATATAAAATCAAAGAAAAAACAGATATTCACCCGGCTACATCCCAGCACGGTGGGTCGAATCAATTGCTTTAGAAACACTAGAAAAAGTAAAAGTTAGGATGGTGGAGCATGATTCGAGCTGCTAGGTGGAGGTCCTGAGGTCGCTGTAGCCTTGTCCCGGCCCAATCGTGTCGGTGGCGGAGCTTTCGACCTCGATAGGCTGAGGGAGTTTGTACACAGGAGCCCTCTTGTCCCTCTTCGAGTAAGCTAGATCGATGGCGAAACCGTATTTATGCTCAAGCCAATCGATCTCCACCGACGGCTCTAGGTCTTCTTCGAGAGGGTCAGGGTAGGGGTCAGGAGGGTGTACACCAATGGTGGAGTTGTCAAAGGTCACTGGAATCAGGCCTTACTTCTTCAGTTGGTTGTAGGCAAGTTTGAATCCCGCCTCCATGTCGACGGCCCCCATCACAGGATTGGCCTCTTCGAAGGTAGGCCCCTCGATGAATTCTCAAACCGCGTAGTGCTCGATCCCTGCCTTCGCCTTCCTGAAAGATTCCACCATGGAATCGATCTTGGCCTGGGCTTCCTCCAGCATCTCCTTCTTTCCGTCATCTCTATCTCTGAGAAGGTTGATCTGCTCCAAAGCACTCTGCAGATCGACCTGTTGGGAAAACGAGACAGAAACGCAGCGTAAATTTAAAAAAAAAATTACCTAAAGATAGAATCGAAACTTGCAATTCTTATTTCCAGATTCGTAGAGATCAAGAATTTACAACAATCGTCGCTTTCTTGACACGTTTTGAGCCGCCCTCAAACGCGCTTCATGCGATAATGGCAACTCGCCCTTCGAAAGTTTCTTTCTACTTCAGAATCCATTGTAGGTTTCCTCTAGAGTAATAATCCACACCAACCTAGATTGAAATCATGTTAGGGAAAGTGCTAACGATATAACATATGTAAAGAAAGAAACATGAAACGAGAAAGGCATGATTAAAAATCCCTTTTGAAACCCAGCTTTGTGAAAACAGAAATCTGCACACTATAAAACCATCGTGAATAGGAAGGATGCTAGTTCTATATTCGGTGTTTAGGCTCTAGGGTTTAGTGTATAATTTAGAGGAGGAGAAATTGTGTATCACTATCCCATGGGGTTCGAACCCCTTTATTTATAAGGGTAGGGTTTGAACCCCTTTTCCTTGTTGGACAAGAATTCCAAACTCCTTTTGGAATGGGATTTCTTACTTGGAGACTAAGTCTCTTACTTTGACCAAAAGTCTTCCTTTTGTTCAACTTGGAAAGCAAGATTCTAATCTAACTCTCTTAGATATTTTATTTTACTTTATTTATTTTACAATAAATAACTTGAAGACTAATAATATGATTAATTCATAATTAATTATTTATTAGACTTTATTTCTCCAAATTAGGACTTTAATATTAAATCAAAGTCCATTAAAT
The DNA here is from genome assembly GCA_037501455.1 of Lantana camara. NCBI lineage: Eukaryota > Viridiplantae > Streptophyta > Magnoliopsida > Lamiales > Verbenaceae > Lantana > Lantana camara. The sequence goes on along the minus strand of CM074857.1, from coordinate 19,920,195 downwards.
AATTTAACACATTAATTATTTAATGTATATACACTTACAATCACGTGACTACACGTGTCCCTAAGGACACGTGTTATACACGCCTCCCACACGTGTGCTTCACACGTGTGGACCCCACCATTCACTTAATGGTTCGATCAACTCGTTTAATCGATTCAAGCCTTAACCCACGTGATCGGGTTGTTGTGTGTGACCCTCTAGGTTCTTAATTCAATTAGCAGTGACCCTAATTGATTAATTCCCTAATTAATTAATCAGTCTACAGATCAAACGACCATAGTCTAGCAACAGGTGTTTGACCCCTAGCTGAATAAGAATGTCTCGATTCGACATAACCTTTAAGTCATTTCATGTGAGATACAATCCTCCTACATCCCATCTCTCAATCAAGATCTAGGGCAAGGGAATAATTAGAACCCTAATAATCTCGATTTAATGTTAAGTGCACTTCATATCCATTTGATCTCAATCCAAGAAACTCATATCTTGATGTCTTGATCCACTGCCTTGGCCAAAGACTCCTAGATGGAATATGAATGACTTACACAATAAGAGATCAACTTGCTCATGCAAGTGTAGGTCCTTTATCGATTCTCATATACTTTCATGTGCCACTTGTGTAGCCCCAGCATAAGCCTTGAATCAGTTGTCTAAGGTGACACCCTTTAAAGCTTACACCTAAGACTACAGAGTTAGCTCATAAAGTATCAATGGAACCTCAAGTCTAAGGATCACTTAATCACATCAATGACTAGTGAGATATTTCCTAATCTGGAAGTTTCTATTTCTAGATATAGAAACTTCCTTTCCCATTTAGGAATCTTCTCACATGGGACACCTCAGTGTACCTACTTATAATAAGCAAGCACCCCCATGTATCACGCATGTATCAACTATACACTTTGCACCCCATGAAACAAGGTGGTCCTTCTTAAGGGCGTGATCAAACGAGTAAGCCTCGAACGAGTCAGGTTGACACTCCCACTGTCTTTAGAACTCATCGGCTTGGAGTGATTTCTAATCATGACTTATGTGATATAGGGCTCGTCTCATGAACCACTTCGCCTAAATGGTTGAGTCCTATAAGTCATATTGATTAGGGGAGTTCTAATACATGCGCACATAATGGAAACACACGAAAACATGTATTGGCATATAAAGAAGTGTTTGCCTATGATATTAACCAATCGTATATTATTCAAAGATTGTCTGTGATATTAGGAAAGTCCCAAAACGGATTATGACTAATCGGCTTTCTAGGACACTTTTCCAACACGACCGCCCTAGTGCGCGCCTCCTCACCCTTCCAACTTCTCTCCCCCTTTAACTCCGTGACCATTTTCTCGAGGTCCGCCACCTTTCCAGTATCCATAGACCTTAGTATCCTCTTTGCGGCTCTGTGCTTCTCCTTATACTTCACCATTTCGGCCTCGAAGACATTGCCGCTGAAATGTGTTAATATCAGTAGGGAGGATCTCATGACGATCGAAATCAAAGTGGTTAGGTCGATATCGAAGCGACTAAAAAAGAAAGAGCTAACGATCTGAAAACACTTACACTGAAAAGGGCCTCGCTGAAGCGATACCACTGATTGTGACTTGGTTCTTGGAACAACACCCTTTGCTCCTCGATCACGCATCCGGCGTTGAAGAGTGCCCCAACAAGTCGATGTCGGGCTTTCCGACGATAAAGTTCCTCACCAACACGTCTCCCCGCTCTCTCTCGAACTGTGGAGGGTTGATTTTGTGGAAATTGAGCAGTTACCCCTCTAGATCGCAGTCGTTAGAGTCCGCATCGACATCGACGACAATATCAGGCCCCCTGTTCTTTCGCTTGCGCACGCATTTCCCGATCCCATGCTACGTTTCCTGAGGAAGAACCATATCATAAGGGTTGGTGTTGGGGTCGATATATATGTCTCAGTGATCCAAATTTATTATTTGTTCCGGACCCTCCACTTCGGGTTCAATAACCGTCGATGGTTGGCCAACAGATCAAGTGTCGTTTAGCTATGACTGGGATTGGGGTCGCGGGACTGAAGGAGCTATGTTGTGAGGTCACTGTGCCAAAACTTGGGCCTCAGACAATGATTGGTTGATGGTCGCGATCCCGGTATCGATCTCCTCCATGGCAGCCGGTGGGAGGGGGTCGTTCTTGTTAAGGTTCATGGTGGCCTGGACTCTCCTTGCGCGACTCATTCTCAAGATGTGCAAACCTGCGAGTGGCACAACATCAATTAGAAAGGACATTGGAGATCGAAGAAAACAAGCATAACAAATTACAGAAAGACAAGAAATAAAAGACAAGGATTGAAATACGATCGGGCAGGGTCAAGTCGATGAGGGAGGCTTACCAAAGCTAAAATTTGTAACCTCGTCCCCGGGACCAAACGTGCCTCGATCAGATGACCGGTCCTTGTCAGATATGCGGGATCGAGTGGCCCCAGTTTGGCCAAGAGTTTGAAGTTCCTTTATAGCCACGATCGTTTGCTCTTGGGAAGCTTCTTGGGTTCGGTCGTGGTCCAGGTGGTTTGAAAGGGAGGCGACATTGGGCAGTCAATGAAGAAGAATATTTCCTTCCAATCCTTCCCATTTGAAGAGGTAGGGATGTCGATAAGTTTGCGGTCTGCCTGAGCCTGCAAGTAGTAGTACCTACCCCGGATTTGATAGAATTGTTAAGGGTGAAGTACTCCCCAAGATCCTCGTTCCTAGGCTCGAACGCAAGGCACCTTATTATCATGATAACGGTATGCATCAAGGTAATGGAGTTCGATACAAGCGGAGTGGGCGATGTTTAATCGATCGTAGAAGGTTGACATCGGCGGGCAAAAGGGAAACCTAAAGCCATGCTTCATCAACGCATAGTACAGGCCAAAGGAATGTTGAACCCGCGGAGCCCCTATTGTCTCTCCTTCTTCAGGCAAACGAACCATGAACCCTTCAGGCATACCTGAGAGCCAGTTGCAAACCTCGCGGAACTCTTCATCAGATACTTTTGAAGTCCGCTGAGTGACCTGGGTTAGGGTCCTATATACGTGTCTGGACCTATCTGCCGGAGGCTGCACTACAGTCACTTCCTTCGCCCTTTCGACCTCAACCTCATCTGGTTCATCAACCAATAATGTCCGCCTCGACGTTGATGCCTGCCCCCCTCGGTTAGCCATAAACCTCTGTGCTTCGACCTCATCAGAAGAATCCAGTAGAGAGGGACCTCACTCGTTTCCCCCGCTCGATCTGGTGAAGGGGTGAAAGGTGGATTGGCATCGTTGCTAGCGTCGACCTCTACTCTGTCCGGAACTTGTGCCATACTTGTGCAAAGAAGACCAAGGAAAGATCTCAAAATTACCTGTCTCTAAAACTCGAACTAAGCCTTCGATCCAAGAATGCTAAAGAGTTAAGGAAGCGCAGAGCAGCTCGAGCACCTATTGATGAAAAGTGTGATGAAAGGGGGGGATGGCCGCCTATTTATAGAAGGTGAAAAAGTAACTCCTCGAAATGCGAAACGGCGCCATCATTGCTCTCCCCAGGTCGATTCACTCAAAAAACGTGCCCCATTAATGCGGCGGTGAATCGAGTTCCACAATTGTAACGGTTCCCATACCCAATGCCAGGTCGACAAAATTTACCCCCGCGAAAATTCACGCTGGTAATTTGAAGGGCATCTGACATGACAAAAAACGATCGGACCACGTGGCGTGCTGTAGCACCCGAGCGTAAGGTACCACATCCCCCGTACCGAGACCCGACCCGAATATGAAATGGACACTCCATACCCGAGCTAAATCGTAGCGAACGGGGACGTACACACACGCTATGCTGGGTGGGACTAACCCTTAAACCATAAAATCAGAGCAAAACATTAAAGCGGAAGCACAACTGATCATAATATATATACCATGAGCATTCAAGCTCCAAAAATAAATCATTTATAATATCGAGTCATAAAATAAGCATGAGATGAGTGTACTATATAAAAAAAATGCTAGACTCAAATACAAATCCCCAAAGACTCGGATTCCCGCCTAGCAAATCCCCAAAACCTGCACAACTGAAAACCAAATGGGTTCAGTCCAAAAGGGACTGGTGGGTATAAAAACAAGGCATAAATATAATATAAGATAGTATTTAAACATTCACATGCAAGCTATAATCCCAAATGAGGTTTTTAAAGCATTTCCCAAGTGGTGAAATAAGGAAATCATCAAAAGGGATTATAACAACCAATTTTCATTAGGTCTTTCATGGCCCGGCGAGTGGGCGTGCATCATCTCCAACTAACACCTTGTGTAATTCATTAATCATTCATTCTTTCTTTCTTTTCATGCGTTACATTCTTTCGTGCACATTCATGAACATTTACACCTTCTTCCTCCCGGTGATGGACAGGTTTGCAAGGCCTGGCCATCCATTCATTGACCAAAAGGGGTTACATGACTCCCCAGATGGCACTCAGCGTCCATTCCTTGCTAACTCCTAACGAGGTCTGGTTACGCCGTTATTTGGTTGGAACTAGTGTAAGGGATCACCGGCGGCCCATGCCTCCCTGGATAGCCACTCACACTAAGTCCCTGGGCCCCATTCTGTGCATTCATTCATTTCTCGCCAAAACATTTGGTAGGGTTCATAAAATAAAGGCTTTACGTTGCAATCATTTACTCTTGAAACTACTCTATATACATATAATAAATTTTGGCCGAAATCTTTACACATTGGAAGTATATAGGGTCATTTAACTAAATAGTAGAGAAACCCACCTTAGAACGACAAAAAGAAGAGCACAAGAGCCTCACTGACCGGCCTCGTCTCCAACTGGATCGAAATCTGTGCAAGGAAGGTGAAGTGAGACTCAAATGACCATATAAGACGCTCGGCAATGTAATGATATGAATGCATAAAAGATGATATTATGTAATGAACATGTTCATGTGCACGATTAATATCTCAAAGACATATATACTATCATTCCATTCATTTCAAGAAACGTTTGAATCCGTTCAAGTTCATAATTTCATATTTCATACCAAATCAATCCAAGGAATTCAAATAACGATCATAACACGTACTATATCATGTTTACAATTAGAGAATAAACAAATAAATACATTCAAATCGTTAACGGAAATTCGATAACAAATTACCCCCAAAAACATAAAATAAATATAATATATAGTAAATAATACTAAATAATTAAATAAATACACTATGAAATATATATATATACATACGTACACTACCATACATGCACTAACATATATATAAACGTACATAAAACATTAAATCACATGCATGCAAATATTAACAATATCAAACATGCATGCATACATAAATATATATATATATATATATATACACATAAATATATATATATATATATACACGTATGCATACATGCACACTCATGCATTAATACACAAATATAAGCATGCATAAATAATAAATCACATGCATGCATAACCAATTCATGCAAAAAGGAACAAGGTAACAGTTAAACACTTAACAATTAAATAGGGAAAAAAGAATGAAATGCAACAAGAGGTGATCTCCCCTCCCAGGGAGATTTTGCACACAAAAAGTCCCCTCCCGGGGACTTTCATGCAGGGGAGCTTCTGCACAAAGGGTCCCCGGCCGGGCACTTTCGTGCCCAAAATCTCCCAGCCCAGGGAGATGCTTGACAGTCGCGAAACTGGCAGTAAACAAGCTCATTTCCCCTGTTCCAAAGGCAAGAAAATCACAGCAGCAGATAGAAAACAATAAGGCACAAACTCAGCAGCAAAACGGCACAAAAGCTCCCACAAATTAACTGAAAACGAACAACAACTAAGCAAGGAAATAAGCAGCAGCTGACAGCAACAGTTCAAGACGAAACAGGGCACAAAAAGGAAGCAAAACAGGGCAGCAACCATTCCACTCCTCATGCAACATGATCAGGTATGTATATGCAACAAACAAGGCAAAAATGAGCAGCAAATGACAGCAAAATCAGTCCCAAAACGCTGCAACAGCAGTATATAACGTGAGGGAGGAAAATGAACTCAAGTTTCAACCAAATTCCCCAAGGTTCATTAATGGCTTCTCAATGAATTCTCAACTACCAAGAAATACAAGATCATAAATGAAATAAAGGAAGTAAAATAATCACTTTCATGCTTTGAATCAAATAAAAACTCTAAGTACTCATTGAGATCAAGAATTTTATACAAAACCTAACTATTCATATAAATCTCCAAACTTCATGAAAACATGCTCAAAATTGGGGATGCATGGTTCAAAATGATCCCTAATGAATGTATATTACAACCCTAAGCTCACCTTTTGAATTGGATGAAGGTTGGAAGAGATTTGAGCCTTGAATCTCCAAGTATGACAAAGTGACGGGAATGAACTGGAGAGCAGGGGTTTTTGCTGAGTTTTTCTCTAAGTGTGAGGGTTGATCCGGTTGGGAGAGAGAGTGGAGTGATAGTGGGCTGAACTAGGGTTCCAAGGAATCCAACCATGGTTAATTTGGTCAAGGTTTGTGAAAGATATGGCCATTTTGGTGAGCTGTGGCAGTTTTGGCAAACGTATCATGTTTCGGTTGAATTTCAGAGATTCAAATAATTTTGGAAAAATATGAGCCTAAGTTCATTAAACTCGAATTTTTGTTACGAGTTGAACGAAGTTGACGGAACTCGATCCCGAGTTCCTGAGGTCAAGATATCACATACGGAACCAAGGGTGCGCTAATTGCTCGTTAGCCCCCCGATTCGGATTCCAAGAACAAAATAAATTCAAAACTCATGCAAATGAATCCGAAAACATGAAACAAACATATATTCATAATCATGACATGTATAACTCCAACATATTAAATTTTCACGATTTCGATATCAAATCATATAAAAACGAAGAGCAATTTCAACACTCATGAACAATGCATTTACAAATTCATAATATTCCATAATAAATAACAAAAGTTAAATTCATAATTAAATAAACAATTTAAAGTCAACGAATTAATATAAATTTAATATTAATAAACTTAAGATATAATTATTTAACATTTTAACATTTAATATAAAATTAAATATACAAAACACTTATAAACAATTAATTCGCGCAATTTGGTAAACACATACGTCATATCTGTACGGCCGAAATATCGGGGCGTCACACGTGCCATCGAAGGAGCCACGTGGATCCCATGCTAACACGGACCACCCAGGTGTTACCACCTGGACCACATATGGCAAAATGTCCACCTTAGATCGATCGATCGATCTCAGCCACTTGAGTTCTCACTCCGGACATGGTCGAAGGAGATCCCTTCGATCCGATCTCAAGGAAACATGATCTCGATCTTGGCACCCCGACACGATCTGAAGCTGGCCATCTTGCATGGAAAGTCAAACCTCGATCCTAAGGTCGACGTCCTACGTCACCAGACACCAAGATACCATAAAGCATCTTTATCGGGACACGTGCAACTCTTTCATTCCCCAGGATGAACGTACTAAGGAGCATTCAATGCCCTACTGTACCTGTCTATACCAAAAGGGGAAAGAAAGTACGCTCGACCTCCACTTGGCTAGCTCTGGCATCCGACCACCAGGTCGATCGCAGGCAGCCCAATTAATGCATTATCGCAGTACATGCACTACTGAGTGAATCGGCCAAGACTATAAATACTCCTTCCCCCCCCCCCCCCCCGCGGAATAGTTGTTGGCAAACATTCAATAGCATTTATTTCGCACTTATTGCACTTATTTCTCTCACTAAGAACTCAATACTGATTTGAGCGTTGGAGTGCCAAAACCTGGACCACACCTCCAGTCCCCCAGCTTTGGCCTTCTAGCTTACGTGTGCTAGTGTTTTCAGATCGATAAAGAGCCCACTTATACAAATTCTTGATTGATCGACCCAAACCTGTCACCTAGTTCGACAATTCGGATCGACCATATTTGAGCCGGATCACTTTAACAAACTATTTTCCGCTCTTTATAATATTTTAAAAATAATATTTTGTAACTATATATATTTTTTCTAATTATAAATGGATTAATATTATCTATAACATTTGTAGTACAAACTAAATGCTATAGTATTTTTAGTTAAAATTCCATTTTTCCATTATGTTTAGGAATAATAGTCGAAACATAAAAAGCTAATTAGAATTGGCAACAAAAAAAAAAAAAGGAAAAAAAATATACGGACACTTCTAAAAATATTATTTTATCATGTCGTGTCGGACACTCGTATTCGAAACCATGATGACACTCATGTCCGACATCAATGGAAAATTAAAAAAAAAAATCTGTATCACCTTATCCATATCGTGTCCATTTTACCATATCCGAATTGGTAGATCATAGATAGAATCCTAATATAAGTAAAAGTCATTTTATAGAATAGGAGCATCATTAAAAAATGAAGCCAATCAAGTAATTTTGAATTTACACCAAATTCAAGTAATTTTATTAAAACAACATATTATTAGGAGGAAATGGACCATTTTTAATGGGAAATAAAAACTTTATTGAAATTTTATTATTTTTCCTATAATTCTTTTCCTTTTGCTTTTAGCGTAATGGGTTTAACATCCATTTTATAATTTATAATATCCATTTTATAATTTTTTAAAAAAAATTATATTTTAAAATTTACGATTTTCATTTTAAATTTTAGCTCTAAACTTCTTTTACGGACTAAGATGTCACAATTTAAAAGTTCACACCATAACATATAAAGTAGGGTTTACTCTTCAGAATATTGATTGTTTTGTGATGTATCCTCCTGCCTTGATCGAAAACTTTTGTGGGGAATTTTTGGTCCAAAGAAAGGGCGAAGCAATGTCGGAGTCTTTCTACGAGGAGAATCAATGATAAGTTAGTTTAAGAAAGATAGAACAATCTCAAGAAAAATGAGAGTAAAGTGATTTGTAATCAGTTGCAAAGGTACTCTAATGGTGGTGGAGGTGCGCATTAGAGGTGGGTTGATTTACGCATCTTGGTTCGCGACGTAAGAATCATATTAATTGATTGAGTAAATCAATCACATGATTCTTGTACCAAATCGGTCCTTTGATCTTTCCCATGATTCATTGCCTTATTGATTGCCCAAGAATCACGTAATTTGTCTATTAAGTCAAACTTACCTTCCAAACACATAGTTTTTGATGGAAAGACTTGTGTATAAATATGGGGGTATGGAGGAGGTCACTAAGCACAAAAATCTCAAGTCTTTTCTCCACCCCATCAATTGTGAGGTTTTGAGTGCTTAGAAGATCACTCCGAGTGGCACATCGAGATCGGGAACTCTCAGGGCTTTTCTGGCATATTTCGGTAACTCCAAGAGATAAGAAATTAGCAATAGCTGGAGGTTAGTATACGATTCAATTCCGCTGCGTATTTCATAATCCGATTTTATCTATGAAATTAAAGTATGTCTAACATGTGATGTGGTATCAGAGCATGTTTTATCTCCGCCTTGCATATCGTGATTTATTTGGGCAAATCAATCCGTGAAACTGTATGTGAAATAATATTTATACATCTGGGTTTTTATGTTCATTCACGGTTTGATTTATAGTGGAGAAATAATTCTATGTTCCTTTATTGATATACCGAATCATGCCTTAGTAATTCTCGAAAATAATGGATATTGATCATGAGATAAGTCAATAATGATTGAGATTTGGGAATAACAATAGTCAATCGTGATTTTCAAATTGGACAACAACACAGTATCCATGATTGAACTAATATGAAGGCTAAGATGATGATGATGATATGAGCTTTTAATGCAGATTAGAGTTTTTATATCGTTTCCTTAATATTTGTGATGTTGTACATTTGGAATTTGGAAACTCATCAATCTGTTTTATTGTATGCACTAAGGGACACCTTTGTTGGGTGATTTATGTTAGAAATAAGGTTCGAGTTTAATAAGATATCCTCTGTTATAATTAATTCTGTTTGAACCTTATGGACGAGCATTGTATATGTTTAATGATTCAATGCATTGAGATTAATTTGTCATATTTATGTGCTTCACACAATATGTGTCCATGGGTGTTTGCTTTTGGGTTGTATACAAGTTTTTTTTAATTGCATATAGTAATGAGCAATTGATTGATAATGTCTAGTGATTAAATAATTTTATTTAATTGGATCTAGCCACAACAGCCTAAGTTGAGTAAAATTATTTGTTGGGATCACATAAAGCATAAAGACATTGAGTTTTTATTTTTATTTTTATTTTTATTTTGTCTATATAATTCATAAATTTTAATTAAAGAGTAGCCACATCATTTTTGATTAAAATTTTAAAGATTGGGTCAGTTAAGAAATAGACATTTAAATATATGATAACTCGTTAATTCGTCATCGTTATGATTGAATTATACCCCGAGTTGTGCTTGAATTGATATTATCTTGAAAGAAATTGATGCTTTGTTGTTTATATTGTAGATTTGGGGTTCGAAAGCGAGATTGGTGTGAATTGGATTGTTTTATGAAGAAATTTGGGTAAAAGCTGGAATTACTGCGTTGCTGGCTTGCTGTATGAGGGATTATGGAAGAATCCATGCGGAAGGTTGGGTATTATTTTGTGGTTTGTATTTAATAGGAATGGGGGAGCAACTGTTGGAATTAATTATGGGTTGCGGCGTGAGTGTGATGGACTTTGAGAAATCAAATTAGCTTGACTTTGTCGTATGGACTGTGCATGGAATAATCAAGAGCTAATTATTGTATATGTTGGGATTTGATTTGGGCTGGTAGTTGTGTAATGATGATGGGTTGCACTTTTCTTTGGAATTAAATTGGATTTGGCCCATGTTTATGTTGGAACTTGGAGAGCAAGCCATACGTCCAATTGCATGAGAAGTAGGAAACCGGATTGGAGGCAACTTCTGGGGCTATTTATTGACTTTGGCTGATAGCTTAGGAGGGACGGAACAATTGGAGGCACAGTAAACTTGGGACTTTTTGGGGCGTGACTCGGGAGCAGCTGATCGAGAATTGATGCAACCTTGAGAGCAGAATTCGACATCACACTTCTTCTTTATTTCTTTTGCTTTTTAGTTGATTTATGTTAAAGAATTCCTTTAGTATTGTTTTTATGAACTTTAGTAGCTAAGTTTTTAATTACCTAGCTAGGGATTAAGATTCGATTTTGGATATTGTGAGACCTAAACGTTTTTATCAATTCATGTTTATTTAGGCATTTATCTTATCTCCGTATTACGCGTTTATTGTGATTGATTTATTTAGTGGTAGGGCCCGACCATCTAGATAGATTTAATTGCATATTGTCAATCATGATGCTTGAAGTGTATGTAAAGTTGATTGATAAATTGTGGTAAATTAGTGACAGGGTCTTAGCGATAACATTCCTCGTTCACTAAGGGATTTGATAATCAAATTTAAATCTTGCGTATGTCACGACTTTGTTGATTAGGATTGGTGTTTTTATCGTTCTTAATGCTGCGAATTCATTAAATCCTGTCGAGTGTCTCTAGGGGTTGTGAATTTGTTAGGGAAGATTGAGTGTCTCTAGGTTATTCGACTAATTAAGTAAAAACGAGGTTGAGTCGATTGTCTCTATCAACTATAGCCAATCTGTCTGAATAACTTGAATTCATCTTTGAGTCGATGATCAATATAACAATTCGAATCGAATATCCCTGGCTAGATAATGTTTCCTCTGATTGATTTAACCCTACGTGATCTTGCTTGCTTAGTCTTAGTTAGCTTTTTAATTCTTGTTATTTATTTTAAATCGCATACTTAGGTTAGAATAATTCTAAAACCCCCCTTTTAATTGTTACTTCTCGTGAATAACTTAGAATTGTTAGAAATAAATCAACCAGTCTCTGTGGATCGACCCTGTTTGCACTATACTCTGTGTTTAGTCGCTGAATAGGAACTTTATTTATTTTTGACGGATTCGACACCTATCAATATATATGCATAATTGGTCACTTGCATAATAAATAAAATTATTGGGTGCCCTTCTATAATTACCCACAGGAATTATGGAACTGAACTTGGTAATTTTATTTAAAGGATAGAATGATAACTCTATCATAAAGAATGAATCTAATTGAAATGAAAATTTAGCCCACAGGCAATTTTTATGTCACTAGATTCATTATTTTCATAATTGCATTGGTGAATTATGATTAAAGTTTTGCCTCAAATATTAAGTTAAGCATGTATGTTGTATTTTGCAGTTTTCAATTATGTGACTGATACCCGAGTAGAAATCCCTGTCTTAATTAGTGAAAATTTCCAAAGTTGGAAGAAAAGTGTTCTTCTTCATTTGGGATACATGGACATTGACTATGCTACAAAAAAGGACGAGTCTATCGTAACGGATAGCAGCACTACGGTTGATAAGGCTCTTTATGAAAAATGGGAGCGGTCTAACCGCCTAAGTCTCATGTTCATAAAGAGTCGAATCCCTGCTGATATCCGTAGCTCTGTCCAGCATATTGAGAATGCTAAGGAATTGCTGACAGCTGTTGAAAAGCAATTCAAAATTTCTCAAAAGTCATTGGCCAGTACTCTCATAATGAAGTTCACATTATTAAGGCTCACTGGTGTGAAAGGTGTTCGAGATCACATTAATAAGTTGCGTGATTTATCGGGACGACTCAAGGCACTTGAGGTTGAGATGTCCGAATCCTTTCTAGTGCACTATATACTGAACACTCTCCCAAGTCAGTATGGGCCATTCAAGATTTCCTATAACACACATAAGGACAACTGGACAATAGAAGATCTATTGACCATTTGTGATCAGGAAGAGGCCCGTTTGGCACTTGAAATGGGAGAAAGTGCACTATTGGCTCATGGAAAGGGATCGGCTCAAGTCAAGAAAAGGGGACATGAGAAGTTACGCACCCAAGCTGACATCAAGAAAGAATCCAAGTGTTTCTTCTGTAAAAAGAAGGGACATATGAAGAAGGATTGTGCCAAATACAAAAAATGGCTTGAGAAGAAAGGTAACTTAATTTGTCTTGTTTGTTATGAATCTAATATGGTTAATGTTGCTTATAACACATGGTGGATTGATTCGGGTTCCACAATCCATATTTCGAATTCCTTACAGGGATTAGGAAACCTGCGGGACCCAGTGGGAGCTGAACAATGCATCTATTCTGGAAATGGGATGCAATCAAGAGTTGGGGCTATAGGGACCTGCGATTTAGTACTAGAGAGTGGCTTTATTTTAACATTGGAAAAGACCTTTTACATTCCCAGTTTTTTTAGAAATTTAATTTCTGTATCAAGACTTGCTCCTTTTGGATACAATTTCAGTTTTTTGAACAATAATTTCAATTTATATTATAAATCTGAACTTGTTGGGAATGGTTTATTAATTGATGGTCTTTATTCCATTAAATTACAAAATGATGCCACTCATAATGCTATGCATGTTCAAGTTGGTACTAAACGATGTGTTATAAATGAGGATTCCTCTACTCTATGGCATCGGAGATTGGGACATATCTCCATTGAGCGAATTAAAAGATTAGTAAAGGACGAAATACTTAGTATTTCATATTTTACTGATTTTGATACTTGTATAGACTGTATAAAGGGAAAGTAGACTAACTTAAGACGGGTGCCAAGAGAAGTTCTGCTATATTAGAATCATCCATTCTGATATTTGTTGCCCAGACATGGATGCTTATAGTCAGAAATATTTCATCACCTTTATAGACGATTACTCACGTTATATGTATCTCTACATGCTTCATCACAAAAATGAAGCTTTGGAAGCCTTTAAAGCATTCAAGGCTGAAGTAGAGAAACAATGCGGTAAGCAAATTAAGATTGTGAGAACAGATCGAGGTGGTGAGTATTATGTTAGATATACATAAGATGGACAAGCACCAGGCCCATTTGCGAAATTTCTTCAGGATAACGGTATAGTTGCCCAATACACCATGCCAGGATCACCTGATCAAAATGGTGTTGCGGAACGAAGAAAACGAACCTTAATGGATATGGTGCGCAGTATGCTTAGCAGTTCAAAGCTGCCTAAGTCCTTATGGGTTGAAGCTCTTAAAACAGCAGCTTACATATTAAATCGAGTTCTAACCAAGGCTGTCTCTAAGACACCGTTTGAGTTATTTAAGGGTTGGAAACTGAGTTTACAACATGTACCCGTATGGGGATGCCCATGTGAAGTAAGAGTTTACAATCCACAAGAAAAGAAGCTGGATCCTCAGACCATAAGTGGATACTTTATCAGTTATGCTGAAAGGTCTAAGGGATACAGATTCTATTGTCCATCACGTAGCACAAGGATTGTGGAATCAAGAAATGCAAAATTTCTTGAAAATGACTCAATTAGTGGGAGTGACTTTATTCAGGATAATCCTGTGACAAGTCAACATCCTTCTTCAAGTGAGCGATTGGTTATTGTTCACAACAACCCTGAGGTACAACCGGTTATTGAACAACCAATCAATGAGATTCCACAGGCTGTTGAGAATGACCTAGTAGATCAAGTTGTTCAAGATAATTCGCAAACTATTGAACAAGTTGAGCAACATATCCCTCAGGAAAATATTGCCCCAACATTAAGAAAATCTACTAGGGAAAAGAGATCAACAATCCCTAATGACTATGTTGTATATCTTCAAGAATCTGACTATAATGTTGAGAATGATCCCGAATCCTTTTCGCAAGCCATGAGTTGCGAAAATTCAGAGTTATGGTACAATGCTATGAAGGAAGAAATGAATTCCATGAAGTGTAATGGTGTCTGGGATCTCGTTCAGTTGCCTAATGGTCTAAAGGCCATTGGATGCAAATGGGTCTTCAAAACTAAAATGGACTCATTTGGCAACATAGAGAGATATAAAGCCAGACTGGTTGCAAAGGGGTTCACACAGTGACAAGGAATTGATTACACTGAGACTTTCAGTCCCGTGTCTAAAAAGGATTCCTTGCGCATAATATTGGCATTGGTAGCTCATTTTGATCTTGAACTGCAACAAATGGATGTGAAAACAACCTTCCTTAATGGTGATCTAGAGGAACAGGTATATATGGAACAACCTGAAGGATTTTCCTCTAGTGAAGGTGAACACTTAGTATGCAAGTTAAAGAAATCTATATATGGACTGAAACAAGCCTCCCGTCAGTGGTATTTAAAATTTCACAATGTTATCTCTTCATTTGGATTTGTTGAGAACATTTTGGATCAATGTATATACCAGAAGGTTAGTGGGAGAAAATTTTGTTTTCTCGTTCTATATGTAGATGATTTTCTCCTTGCGACTAATGACAGAGATATGCTACATGAGGTGAAACAGTTTCTTTCCAAAAATTTTGATATGAAGGATATGGGTGATGCATCTTATGTCATTGGCATCAAGATTCATCGAGATAGACATCAAGGTGCTTTAGGTCTATCTCAAGAAGCTTATATCAACAAAATTTTGGAGAGATTTCGGATGAAAGACTGTTCACCTAGAGTTGCTCCAATTGTGAAGGGTGATAGGTTCAGTTTGAGCCAATACCCGAAGATTAACTTTGAGATAGAGCAAATGAAGGACATTCCATATGCTTCTATTGTTGGAAGCTTAATGTATGCTCAGGTTTGCACCAGACCTGACATAGCTTTTGTAATTGGAATGTTAGGAAGGTATCAGTCCAATCCAGGTCTTAACCACTGGAGAGCTGCAAAGAAAGTGTTGAGATACCTACAAGGAACAAAAGACTACATGCTTATGTACAGACGATCAAATAGCTTAGAGGTGGTTGGTTACTCCGATTCTGATTATGCCGGTTGTGTTGATTCTCGTAAATCAACATCAGGATACATTTTCATGTTAGCCGATGGAGCTATCTCCTGGAGAAGCGCCAAGCAAAGTTTAACTGCCACTTTTACTATGGAGGCTGAGCTTGTCTCTTGTTTTGAGGCTACCTCACATGGAGTATGGTTGAAGAGTTTTATTACTGGGCTTAGAATTATGGGCTCGATATCTAAGCCAATAAAGATATATTGTGACAATTCAGCTGCTGTCTTTATGGCTAAAAACAACAAAAGTGTAAGTTGAAGCAAGCATATCGACATTAAGTATTTAGCCAGACGAGAGCGTGTTAAGGATGAGAAAGTGGTCATTGAGCACATCAACACGAAAGTCATGTTAGCTGATCCTTTGACTAAGGGCATGCCACCACAGAAATTTAAGGATCATGTAGTCACAATGGGACTTGGTCCCACTATGTAATAAATAAAACTCTATTTAAGTTGATATTTCTCGTATTTAAGTTTTGTGTGCACATTTATTGATTGTTTGAGAAATATCTTTAAAGTAAGGACCTAGAATGAACATATGGTTTATTCATAAAGAAACTTGGGAATGGTTTAGAAACATAACACATCGTGATACATGGAAGATACTACTCACAATCTAACAAGAAAATATCGCTGTGATTCATGCATTGTATTTCTAGTCAAGCACATATGGATCATTCGGACCAAGTGCGAGAAGGTAAGAATCATATTAATTGATTGAGTAAATCAATCACATGATTCTTGGACCAAATCGGTCCTTTGATCTTTCCCATGATTCATTGCCTTATTGATTGCCCAAGAATCACGTAATTTGTCTATTAAGTCAAACTTACCTTCCAAACACATAGTCTTTGATGGGAAGACTTGTGTATAAATATGGGGGTATGGAGGAGGTCCATAAGCACAAAAATCTCAAGTCTTTTCTCCACTTCATCAATTGTGAGGTTTTGAGTGCTTAGAAGATCACTCCGAGTGGCACATCGAGATCGGGAACTCTCAGGGCTTTTCTGGCATATTTCGGTAACTCCAAGAGATAAGAAATTAGCAATGGCTGGAGGTTAGTATACGATTCAATTCCGCTGCGTATTTCATAATGCGGTTTTATCTATGAAATTAAAGTATGTCAAACACGCGACACTTTATACGTTTTTGGTGTTGAGTTCAAATGCTTGTTCTTGCGTGATATTTTTCGAAATTTCGACTCCACTTAATTTGTAATTGGATTTCGAGTTGTGCAAGTGCAACCGATAAAAATCGAGAAAAAAAACCTACAAAGCAAGCGTTAACACTTTACTGAATTAAGTATCTAAAGGAGAAACTAAAGCCTCTTTGATAGGCACACCAGGGCGTGTTGGAGGAGGTCTATTAGCAGGCCTACTAGGATTTTCCTTGGTTGGCAGCTTGTAGAAGACATCTGTGCCATCAAAATTTTCAACTAACATGGTTGGCCAACCCATCATAATTAAATGCGTACAAAAGTGTTATTTTCCAACAAAATCACCGACTCATATAATTTCACGATTCAAAATTATTGCTAGTTTAACTAAATATTTTATATTCGAGTTTTTAAGGAATGCAATTATTTTTAATGTGGAATGCACTATTTAACCAAAAATTTTATATTCGAGATTTTAAGGAATACAATTATCTTTCATATGGAATGCAATTATAACCGATAGAAAATGTTTTACGGTTAAATCATACCTGAATGATTATCTAATAAGTCATTGGAAGCATTTCAAATTTAAATAAATAAGAATATTAAAGAAAAAAATCTAAAAGTAAACTAACAATTAGGTGGTGCACTAATTAATCCTCACAATAAATAAAATAACCATGTAATGAAATGAGTATAAATAAATGATTGGAAATGAACACAAAATAGCAACATTTTCTTAATTGTTGGTTAAAAAAAGGGTAAATTAATAATTAATCCCTGATAAGACAAAAAACTATATTTTTTTAATTTCCTAATTAAACTCCAAAAATACATAAAAATATCATAGATGAATTGAAGAATGACACCAATATTCCACCAATGTAATTATCTTTCATATGGTATATTTGAGTTTTTAAGAAATGTGATTATCTTTCATATGAAATGCAATTATTATCGATAGAGAATGTTTTATACCTAAATAATACCTAAAAGATTATCTTTTTTTTTTTTTTTTTTGTTGACGGGAAATGATTATCAAAGTCATTGGGCGCATATCAAACTTAAATAAATAAGATATACTAGGAAAAAAAAATCCCAAACTAAACTAATAATTAGGTATTGCACTAATTAATCCTCACAATAAATAAAATAACCATATGAGTGTAAATAAATGACTGAAAATGAACACAAATAGCAACATTTCTTAATTGGTGATTAACATTTGTCAAAAACATTCCGATATTAAAATTTAGGGATAATTACGAACAACCCCCTGAAGTTTCGCGAAATTATAGATTAACCCCTGAGATTTGAGAAATTACGAACCCCCCGACCTTTACATTCTCTTTCACAAATTTCACCTACCGTTAATCACACTGTTTAAACTCATATTTACATTCTAAAAACACCCTTAGGGGGTATATTGCAATTTTACTGATTGCAATTTTACTGAGAGTTTAATGATATAATAATATTAGTTAACTTTGAATTTTTTGTATTTAAAAAATTGTTATTTAATTTAATATTTTATATTTTATCTGTAAATATAAATTAAATTAGATATTCCATGCATATTTATTTTTATGAAATATGATAAAAAGTTATAAATTTTCTCTTATATTTATATCTTAATTTTAAATATATTTTGTACAAATTCATTTAAAGTTAATTTAAAATAATTTATTTGTAATTATAACAATTTGTTCCTCAAAATAATAATTCATATAAAAAAACCACACAAATATTAATTAGTGCATTATCAAAATTTTCCCTCAAAATTAAAAATAATAACAAACACACCAACATCAATAAATGCATTAGTAAATTCACATAAATATCTGTTAGAATCATTTAAATAATTATTTCAAACGTTAAATATTCATGATCAATATCTATAGAAAAATATTAGGTGCTAGGATGAAATTAGTTTATAATAAAAATATTAAAATATCATTAAGTAGTATTAATTGAAAAAAAAAAGTTAAATAGACACAAAACTCAAGTATTTACATCAAATTCCTTAAGAATTTCAGTGATTGCATTAACCCCCTCTACCTTTGAGCTCTTTATTACATATATCTCCCTGAGTTTCAGCATATCAGGGATAAAATAGGAAATTTGACACATTTCGTTAGATTTAACGGAGAAAATAACAGTTCAATAGGAGTTTCCAATTTCTCAAAGCTCAGGGTAATATATAACTTGGCCAAAATCTTAGATCACTAAAATTTAAAACACTTGGCTGTGTTTGTTACTTTTACATAATCTTTTCACTTAACGGAAAATATAATTAGTTAGTCAAAGAAGCAAGGCAAGTGGAGGACTAATTTGATCAAGCTACGTTGCGGTCGCAGCTCCAGTTCTGAGTCCATGGAATAGGGTTCTTGCTGCTCCAAGTTTCCGATAGCAGTCATCAATTGCTATTTCCTGCTACTTCGCCATGGACTCCAAGCTCTCGCTGTCGCTCTCTTTACTCTTCGTCGTCTCTCGGTTTTGCCTCTCTTTCTCAGGTTCTTAATCACATCTGTTGCTATTGCCTTTTTGTTCGAATTTCCTGAAAATATTGGCTGCCAGCAAAGTTCAATGCGCATTCCGATTTTTTACTTTTTTGTGGCTGAATCCCTGCTTTATTTGGTTTTCAATTTCCATGGGAAATGCTCTAGCCGCTTTTAGGTTTTGGTTTTAGTGGTAGCGGATGCATTTTGTTCGCGAGGACAAATGTAGATGATTTTGAGTTTATAATGCGTCCAGGATGAGGGTGTGGAAGGAGGAATTCCCCCCCTTTTTCCCAAATCATAAATAGGTTTCACTAGTGAATTCGGGATGTACGACATCTTGCTTAATTTCCTTCTCATTTTTGGTTCGGCCTTAATTAATTGTGCTTGATAACAACGGGTTATGCTAGTGATAATCAGTTAGTTAAAGAAGAGCTGTATTACAGGTAATTGAGAGTAGAGGAGAAATCTTTAATGCAGTAAGACAATCTTTTCTTGTTGAAATATTATTTTGCTTTCTAACGATAATGCAAGATGGAGTAATCGAACTAATAAGTATTTGGTATAGAATGGTGGAAATGGCACTTAAGAAACTCTGCTTACTGACTAGAAGCACTAGAAAAATCCATTGAGTTCTATAATTCTAGTTTTCTAAATAGGAAATGAAAATTTAAATACGTGGGATGGTTGCACATTGTGTATTTGCAATTTCATTTTATTTGTTTCGTTAAACTAATGTTCGACATAGGTTTATAATGTGATGGATTTACCCCTTCATTGTTTTTGCAAATAGTTCGTACGTTGTACAAATTAAGTGATAAATAATACAGGAAAGTGAATTTATAGTTTTAGTATACTTACTAGTTACTTATTGTTTTGTCACTCCCATGCTTAGGAAGTTTGTTACTTCATTAAGATATAATTTATTCTCCATTTTGTGGGGTTAAAGTTCCCAGGATATTTGGCTTATATAATTGTGATTTATGACAAAGTTTTCGTTCAGAGGGTATCAGTGGAAAATGAAGCTGAAGTATCTGATATTGAGTTCCAAGTCTAGTTGCATCTCAAACATTTTATACATAAAAATCTTTAATCCAGTTTGTTGAATGTAAATCTATCTTTTCCCATATGCACTTAGCAACATGTTTTGATACAGCTAGATGTTCTTATAGCATAGTGGCAAAGTATGTTGAGTTTGAGGGTTAATGTTTTATATTTCTACCAGTCCTGTAGCTCTTGTCAGACCGCTGCAAGATGACTTGGATTTTACTTTTACAATTGATCGTTTGTCTTTTCCTTTCTCAGCTGTTGTCATTATATTCCGTGTCTCTGTGCTTCTTCCCCACCTAAGCTTTAACAAATTCTTTTTCAGCTTTAGAAGAGACAAAATCAATTGAGTCTGTTCCTGATCTTGAAAAGTCCATGTACACTCCTATTGCTGGATTTCCATGTGTACGGCTGCTCAACCTTTCAGGGGAAATTGGTTGTTCAAGTTGGTACTTATATCACAATATTCCTGCTATATTTATTTCGAACATTACACAGCTCATTCACTAATGATCAATTTTCACTTTAGACCCTGGCCGTGAGAAAGTTATTGCACCAATTGTCAGATATAAGGATGCAAAGGAGTTGGTTGGATCAGCTGCGATCTTGGTCTCTGTAGATGAGTTTGAAAGTTTACTTTCAAGGCATGCAACTACTTCCTTCTTATTTTTGACCTGAAGTTTGGGTTCATGTTCTATCTTTCAAACATTCTTTCTTCGTATTCTTTGTGTTGAGGTTTAGCATATTTTTAGTCTTTGCTAGTGCTTAACCTCTCTTGAATAGGATATTGGTAATAGTTGATAAAATGTTCGTAAGTTTGGCCAAGTGTCTGGATATCTTCTAATCTTTTTTGATTTTTCCTTCTCCTTTACCTCCTACTTCTGCCGCCGCCTATTGCCTGCTAAACTGACAAATAAAATATTGATACGATTCTCACCAGTTTATAACTTTCAAAACCTTGATATGTTCCCAGGGAGTAGGAAATTCTTGGAGGTAACAGCTGCCTGAGACCTAGTCATTAGGAAAATAGCTATGGTAGAATTTTATTTTTGGCGAGTATTAGACTTGACCTGATTGGTTTTCAATGAAAAATGAAAATAGAGCATGAAAGTAGCTAGTCAGATTTGATTCTCTCGCAAACCCCTGTATCTGTGGGAATTTGGTTCAGATTAACATTCATTAGTGAGAAAATCTGCTTAAATGTCCATATCCAGTGAAAATGGGAATATATATGAGAGAAGCTACAAGCTGTTGAATCCTTTATTTCTATCGATGCTGCACAGTTTAACTTGCAGGTGTCTATAATAATGCTAGCAAGTAATCCTTCTTATTTGGAGTTCTATTTACATCCTATCGACGTTGTGTACCCTTGATGTTTTGGAAACAAATCCTGTTGTCCTGTACTGATTGCAGTTATTGATTATCAAAAATATCTGTTGTATATGGCTAAACCTTTTTGTTGAAACTAAACACTTTATGCTCTAGCAACAAGGGCCTAGCCATTAAGCCAAATTAGAAAGCCTGTTTTTGAGATGTCCATGCAGAAGGTTTTACATTGTGGCTGTTTTTTTAATTAACAACCCCTCGAAGGGGAAGAATCTTCTAAATGTCCTTAGAAGAGATGGTGGGTTGTAGATAAAGAATTTTAGTGTGTATAAAGTTTTATTTTTTGGCGGCATTGTGTATAAAATTGTTTAGAGGGTGAGTATGTGTACTAATTGTATAAAATAAATAGTAACATGTGTACTAATTTGTGAACGAGGAAATTTAATTTTTAAATTGAGTCTTTAATAGGTGTTAAAACTTATGCTTCTTTATGATGCTGGCTTTGCCTATAATGTCAGTGTTGCTTGTTTGATATTCTCTTCTGTGTGCAAAATTGTCAAAGACATATCTGCATCTTTCCTGCAGAAAGGAAAAAAAACAGATGAGAGGAGAAGAAACAATAATTACATTTACGGTTGATCACCAGACAGTCGACAGGATTCTCTGATAATTGATGGAAACTCCTAATACTGACGCAGAAGTAGAATTTGCCCAAGTGACAATCATCCATTTTTCCTCATCCTATTCCTTGTTTACTATTCATACTAGAAAACATATCAAGTACATACTTACATGACCAAATTCATGCAGAAGCAGCAGAACACCTTTCAAAACCCTAGTACCAGCTTATTATCCTTCTAACATGTTCTTCTACCTCTGTGTCTGTAGTCAAATGTTGTTTGACAGGATCATTCTATCAAACATGCCTTTCAAAACAAAATCATTGATTAATAGGTGTGTGCAAAAATATATTTGAAACTGGAATCTATAGTTACTTCATATGGAACCCCTATTTCTTGCTCCAATTCTGTTACTACTTATTCGGAGATGGTGACTCTTGTAATGTTCGCATTATAGCTGTTATAGATAGGCTACAGTTTTTGTTTTCCTTTTTCCCTCCTGTTTTCAGGGCTTTATCAAGTTAGTGTTTACTTCACTGTGCACACCATTTTTACTGAGGTTGTGCTCCTTTTCAATGATGTTAACTTCTCTTTTAAATAATTCTTGTATGTTATCTGTTCCAGAGCATCAAAAGATCCGGAGTTTGTTAGGAAAGTTGCTGGGATTTTGGTTGAATCAAGAACTCAGGATCAAAATGGTTTGAAGGGTAAATGACTTATTTGGTTTTTGTTTCGTTTCATGTAACATGGGTGAAGCAAATACTTAGGAAATAACTGTGCTATGTTACCTTTCAGGATTCTCTCAAGATGCAAAGTTTCCGCAAGCAGAATTTGCTCCATATCAAAGCAACAATTTTGAGTGGAACCCAGCTGTATGTTTACAAAAAATGAGTAGCCTCTCATATTAATTGGTTTGCAACACTCCTCTGTCGTTTATGAGTGTTATGTAAACACTTCAGCTATGATATTTCTCTAGTGGGAATAATTTTACGTTGTCGAATAAGGGGTTTCTTCACTACTTGTTGATTTGTGCTTGCATTATCTCCCATCTCCGAAAAGGATTACTCATAGTTTTTTCTTCTACACCTTCCAGTGTTTTGGATCCTTTTTCTCTATTTTCCTTTTTTATTTTCTTGGGGTTGGGGTGTGGAGGGCTGAACGTTTACAAGATGGGGGTGGTTTTGATTTTTAGCTCTGTCAGTCAGTTATGACTGTTATAATGCTGTCTGAATTTCTCCCTTTTACTTAATACCTGCTTCACCATCCAATTACATTATCAGTGTCTATGTTCTTCATATAAATATGGAATATTGTGCCAGAAATTGATAACTGAATCGAACTGTGGTGCCTTGTTGGTCCTCTGTTCATATGGTAGACACATGCTCAGTTATAGTAGACAAAATACAAAAACCGGTAAAATATGCATGTATGAAACTTGTGTCAGAGACAGTTTCTGAAAACCTAATGGGACTGCTGCTCTCTATTGGTTGCACCAGTCTTAGGAAGCCTATTTGAAACTCTGGATGGACCTCCTCACCCAGCACATCGAGTGTGAAAGTGAAACTGCACTAAGTCTATATGTTTATGACTATACTGGCTGTCATGTAATGCAACAGCGTAGGTTTCATTATCAGATTTAGTTAAATATGGTTGAGATATATATATGCTGGAAAAAGGAACTAATTGAAATTGACTGGTCTTACATTTAAGCCAAAAACATTGCTATGTGAGGCCAGACATGTGTATGTAGACGTATGCTTTTATGTTTCTCTATGGCATCGGACATCTGTTTTTATAAACTACATCGATGTTTATCTTATGCAGGGATCTGGAAGCATGTGGAAGGCTTATGACTTTCCTGTATTTTTGCTCACCCTGACTAGCACACCAATCTTGCAAGAGGTAGTGTGTTTGGAAGATATTATACCCTCATCTGAATTTTCACTTCTTGGTTAATCACTGAGTTGGTTTTGTATTTGTAGAAATAAAAATACTTTCATGTGGAAGAAATGACCCCCTGTTTAAGAGAAAGATCATATTAGGTTACTTTCCTAGGGTAATTTGCAGAATACGGTGATCTTGGAAAGTGGCAAAAGAACACGTTCTGATGGGAAAATGCTAAATGCCTTATGCTTTTGGAGAAAGATCTGCTTGCTTGCTCAAATTCATTTTGACTTAATGAAAAATCCAAAAAGTGCCCTTGTATAATTTATGTTTCCTAAAATAATAGGTCTTCTCTCTCAGTCTTCGTATTTTCTTTTGACCTCTTCTTGTTCACCACCTACCCTGCCATTGCCATCCCACTCGGATGCACCCAGCCTCTTTGGCAAAAAGCCCGTCAGTTATGGTAAAGTTAAATATGGTCAATATCAAATTACGCGCGGGCTGTTTCGTTTTTGTTCTTTTTAAACAACATGAAGAACTGTTTAACCTTTTCAGCGCCAGTTTGATTGGTCTAAGATAGCTAATTATGCTACACCAGTTTTGTCCTTTTGGTTGGTGGGAAATGGAAATGTTCTATTCTCTCAGTTTGATCTTGTGGAATTCATGGTCTTTGCATTGTATCGCCAATTTTACAAGGCAAAACAAAATCTTTCTCCTTGTAGGCTGCCTTAATAAATGAGAAGAGAAAAACGTCTCAAATTCAGACTGTTGCTGAGTTTGATCTAGTTATGCAGGTAATAAGTTCTGCATAAAACTTCTTTGGTATTAGAATGTAATCCCCACTGTAGAGTATATTAGTTGCTGACTAATGTGCATGTTAATTTTTTTTCCAACTAGACTACAAAATCTGGTACTCATGATTCAGACTCCTGTCTGAAAGAAGGATTTTGCCTTCCTCTGGGCGGATACAGGTTAATTTCTTGAATTTTGTTTCAAATTTGCTTGAGAATTCTATTAGCAATGTGGCTAGAAAATGTACTCATGCATGTCACCAATTTTACGATATTATGCCTTAGATTCATGATGCATATTAACGATAAGAATTAGACATTTGTAGTCTTTGTTTATTTAACTATGTACTCCTTTTCACCTCTTAATTAAAGTGATGTCGGTATGATGTAGACCTTCAGTGTTGGCTGGAGGAAGCTGTTTCTTTATTCCAGGATACTCTGATGTTCTGTTTTTTCGATGCAGTTAAAAGTTATTCCTTTTAAACGTTGCACCTGATTTGTATACGGATTATCTAAGCTGTGTCTGACCTACATAGCAACCACTTGTTTGGAGATCTTTGAGTTCTGTGACATTTTCGAATTTTTGTATCCCGTGACTCAGTGTTTTAGCATCTTAAAGATTTTAACTTATTTTATCTCGCTGTACAACTGGTATGAGTTAAAGGTTTAACTCCCATTTAGTCCATTGCTTATGATATGAATTCAGACTGTTGCAAGGCCTTACCTTAGTTTTTGAACGCTGGATATTTAATTGAAGGGCAGTGTCTGGTCAGCACTTCCACCAATTAATATATCATCTTCAGAAAAGGCAAAACCAATTGTACTGATGATGACATCAATGGACTCTACATCCTTTTTCCGTGATAAAAATCTTGGAGCGGAGTCCCCTTTATCTGTAAGTTATCTTCTTTCTGATTCTATGTTATTACTTTGTTATTAATTTGGCGGAAGTTAACCTCGTGCTCCTATTAGTAACCCATTTCTTATAATAAAAACCTTTCTTAATTTTTAAATGAATGTCTAGGGATTAATTGCATTGCTTGCTGTAGTTGATGCGCTTTCGCGTCTAGATGGGTTGGAGAAACTTGATAAACAGGTTTGTCTCTGTCCAAGCACTCATTTGCTTTTAAATATCACAGCTCACTTTCTGTTGAGAGTTTCTCTTATTATCATAATAGACCATACTTCAAATTGCTTATATCAGTATTAAGCTAATGGTTCAATTACATCTTCGTTTCTTCGCAGAAGTGTTTTAACTGCTACACAGTTAAAATTGTTGAAAGACTTCCTTAACAAATTAAGATATTTTAACATGTCTAAGCTCTATATGCAAAGATTTATTCTACATGTTTACATGCTTCAGCTTGTTTTTCTGGCTTTAACTGGAGAAGCCTGGGGCTACCTTGGTAGCAGGAGATTTTTTCTAGAATCTGATCAACAATCAGAAACCGTTAAGGGCCTCAACCTGGCGATGATTGATTCGGTATTTCTCCTTGAGCCACATACTTAGTAATTGGATATGAAGATATTTAGAATGCTAAAATGTAATTGATTTGCAGGATTGCTTACTTTCAATGGATTGAACTAGGGAAATTCTGATATGAATGGCTGTTTTAATCTAATTGCATCATGTTGTTGGATGGATTGCTCATTTTCAGTTTTGGTTGTTTATTCCTAAAAGAGTGTTCTAAATGTTGTTAATATTTTCTGTTTCCGCTTCTCCTGCTGAAGTTGGTGAAGGTTTTCCTTAGTTGTTGATAGACTCCCATCTCACTGTTTCTAACAGCCCACATTCTACAAGTTTTTCTTTCAATATTTTTTTCTTTTTTTGCGTAACCCTCTGCTTTGCAAAAATGTTGAGGTTTCTATGTGTTGACAACTAGAACCATTTACTGGATTTCCCTTTGTGTTAGCATTGTAACACACCTTCCTTTTTTTTTTTTTTTTTTTTTTGTAAAAGTTTCTTATCTGATCATTTTACCGTGTACATCATTGGTGGGTCTACTCAAGTGTATATCTTTGGTTTGAAAGTGAATTAGGTTCCCTGGCACAAGCTGTGCTGTAGATGAAACTGTTAGCTGAAGAGTTGCAAATCTAGTGAAGTATAGCTTGAAACAAGCTGGGTTGATATTCCATTTGACATAATCTTTGTCATGTTTACCAGTGTCTAGAAGAGACTATGGGTCTTAACTTGTGTGTGTCGGTCTCATACTGCTTGATTTTGGTCTGATTCACCAATGTGACAGTTGTCCTTGCACTCTTTTTTTGATTCAGCATTCACATTTCTGCTTCAAGTAAAATTAAAAAACCAAAAACTGTAGACTATATTCTTATTTTTTTAAATGCGTGTGATATTGGTATATTTTTGGGTGCATAAAAATGCAGCTATTACTGAATTTACGGTTTGAATGTAGGTAATTGAAGTTGGGTCTGTTGGAAAGAGCTTTCCCCAGGGAAACAAAACATTTTTTGCTCATACTTCAGGGGTAAGGCACTGCTTGTTCTTGGAGTTTAACTTTTGTCTCATGGAACGAAATCCTCCTGGCCTATATCTAAGTTGACAGCTTTCTTCTTAATTGTTCCTTGATGCAATAATTTGAATTATGTTAAGAACAACTTTGTGTCAAGCTTACTCCGTAAACTTTGCAGGGTGAGTCCTCTGTGAATGGCCCGTTAAACGCGTTACAACATGCACAAGATTCCTTGATAGCTGAAAGCATTATGGTCAAAACAGCAAGCAAATCGAATCCTGGTGTGCCGCCATCCTCAATAATGACATTTCTGAGAAAGGTCAGGGCTCTTAAGTACAATCTTTTGTTTTGAAGTACTGTTTATGCACCATAGAATATATAGCCAAAAAGAACTTAAGGAAGATGAGCAAAAATTAGTAAAGAACCTAAACAAGAGAAGTGCATGCAGAAAAAAAGGCAAATATAGATGTAATCAGTGCAATACCCTAATGTTGGCAATATGGTTCTCTTGAATAACTCTGGTGACAGACATAGATGATACTTGTCAATTTACATTATGTACAAATTTGAAGCCTGAAATGACATTGCAATTCCCTGAAAAAGGCCTAAAATAGAATACATGCACAGTTTTTGTTGTTGATGGCACTTGTTTGTGCCTTAAATTGCCTCTTGCAAAAATTTTCTCTATTTACATTAATGAGAACATTTTTCAACATGAGAAAATGCATAAAGATGGAGGAACACCTCGCCTGAATAATTCCAGATATATAAGGCTTTTCCTAGCTTCTGTGGTATCTGTACAATTCAATGCACTAAGTAAGTCCGTTCCATGTGAATTAATTGGTCAGTAGAGATGTGGCAATTCTGGAAAGTCTGGCATTCGTTCCAAAATAGCTCTAGCCCAGTGATTTGTCTCAAATTTTGGAATTACACAACGTTGTTGGATGAATCTTCCTCTGGGTGAGTTTGTGGTTTGAAGTGTGTTTGCTCATGTTTCATAGAAACATGCAAATGTATGATGATAAAGTACCAAAAATTGAGGCACATGCAGGAATCGCAGTATTATAATAAGAGGCCCTTAAATTCGTAGTCATGCTGCACTGATAATTGATAATTTAACAAGTTAACTCTATATAAATTCTCTTAACTAGTGAACCGACTCTTAGCTTTATCTCACATTTGCACAAATTCATCTAAACTGCGAACAAATATAATTTTATATGATATCAGGATAAAACCAAAACATTGATGATCCAGATTAACTTATCCATAAATTATAGTCCGGCCTAATCTAATGCGCAAAACAAATACGCCCTTTGAGTGGATAACTTTCCGGGATTATTTTTAACAAAAGGTTTTGCTGAACTTTGTGCTCTCCGATTGAATCTTGCAGATGCCACACATTTCTGGTCTTGTGTTGGAAGACTTTGATTCTGCTTTTAGCAACGAGTTCTACCACAGTCATCTTGATGACCTATGTTAGTAAACCCAAATTCTGTTATTCCAAGACATGCACAACGGTTGCATAACCTATATTGCATTTCTTAAAAAGGTCCACATGTTCTCTTGCAGTGAATGTAAATTCTTCATCCATTGTAGCAGCTGCTTCTCTTGTTGCTCGAAGTCTATACATCCTTGCTGGTGGCAAGGATCCTTCTGCGATCAACGGCATAAAAATCAACGCCACCTTGGTGGAAGAGCTTCTTGGCTGCCTATTAAATTGTGAACCTGGGTTATCATGTGCTCTGGTGCAGCATTATATCACACCCTCAACAACTTGCCCCAGCCATTACGTGGGTGTTGTTCTGGGAGAACCATCTTCTTCATCTTATCCTCCCTATGCAGGAGATATTTCAAGGTTTGTGCGAAACTTTTTAGCTGACAAGACGTCAATCAAGTCGGAAAATAGAAGCTCGTTGTGCCCGAAAGATTGCACAGGTGTTGATGAATTGTGCATCAGAGAAGAGACTGACGGGAAAGGTGTATGTGTTATCTCCTCAACCAGGTACCGAGTTAGTTGTCTAACTGTTGTTGATTATAGAGTTGCGCTAAGATTAACCTTACCACCCGAACTGTAGAACATTTTAAGTTGCCACCTGAGCTTGATGAAATGCTTCAAATTGTCATCTCCTTCTACTTTTTGTCTGAAAAAGAATGCATGTCACGCACTGACATCTCTCATGTGTCCTTTTTCTGGCAAAGAAATGGACGAAGATGGCAATATGAATCACAGCGGATACTTTACGTGACAACTTAAAATTTTTTGTATTTCAGGTGGTAAGTTGTAAATTTGGGCATAGTTTGTGGGCAAACTTCTTTTTCCTCTACTAATTATGCCTACTTTTTACTTTTCAAGTGCGTGATTATTAGTATAGCATAAAGGGACAGAGTTCTACCTTTCAAACAGCTATAAATGAGATCTTTATTTGTAGCATACAAATAATAGTGATACCAAATTATAAGCCTATAAGGGTTGGCATAGTTATCTCGATATCTGATATTTCCAAATAAACCTTAAGGAATAAGCTTCAGCTTGGAGTAAATATTCAAAGTTTTGATCTTTCTTACTCTGCTTGACTGGTTTATTACATCAATTATTGACATACCTTGTATGCCTAATGATAACTTGCAATTTATGTCAGGTATGTCCCTGCGTATTCAACTCGTTTGAAGTATGAATCAGAAAGCTGGACTGTTTTACCTCTAAACTCTTCAGACATAATGGGAGCATTGGACCCTGTCTGGACAGAGAGTAATTGGGATACAATAAGTGTCAGGGTGTATGCAGTCCAAAACTCTACCTATGACACCCTAATTTTCCTGTTGGGTATTGCTGTCACTGTTTTCGCTTACATTTTGATAGAGGTTGCTCGAGCCGTCGTTAGAAAGGCCTTGAAGCAGGACTGAAACACGATTCTAGTGGTTCCATCGTTTGCCGGCTAATTCAATGTTACCAAATTCGACATATTGGCAACAGGAAATATGAAATTGGGAAATGTAAAGAAACCATTCTCTCTCTATTAGTACCTCAATTGGAACAGGAATCCGCCTAGATTCTTTTTTGATGTAGCATTTTTTGAGCTGCATCTTTGTTTTAGACTTAGTTGGCAGATGATGATTGTAGCATAATACACTGAAATTTGGAGCCCTATATATATATATATATATATGTTTATCCTTGCCCAATGCACTTATTTTCTTGAATTGTCTGTCAATTCAGGATTGGGAAGAGCGCAGATTCATATTAGCGTTTCATGTTTCTTTCAATCCATGTTATTCTTCATAGTTCTGCAAGCTATGAAATCTTGAATATGTGACAAGTTGGTTTCTACCATTTGAAGTCCCAAAGTTGTTTTGATCGATCCCACTCTTTGTATGAAGTGGGTGTATCTTTTTAGGAAGTGACTTAATATTAGAAATATATGATATCCTTATGTTTAAAAAGATTTTCTCAATCTGGAGAAAGCTTAAAGAATTAAATGGCAGCATCAGTAGTATTAATATATCTACATGTCTAATTCTAGAAATTTAGTAGTAGTTTGTGTTTATGTGCATTGTAACTTGTGACTACGTGTTAAAATCCTTAAACTGATGTAGATTAATTATAATCATTATTGTTTAACTGGAAACAAAAATGTTACTTTATTTTCGAGATGAAATAGGTATACATAGAGGAAAATACAACTTACTTTGTGTAATATTATTGATTTTTAAATATTTTACATTACTATCTTTTATAAAAAAAATTTAAATTGTCATCTCACCATTTAAGTGTCAATACATGTCATTTATATTGAAATTGTCAGTTGTCACAAGACAACACAAACAGATGGTGCAGTTTTCACCACGCATTAAACAGCAAAAACCGACTCAATTTGATTTCGACATTTCTCCCAAAAAAGAATAAATATCGAATAGGCAACCGTGCAAAACCGACTATATCCATACCCGTTTCAGTCGACCCATATAAGAATATGGAGCTCCCTTTTCCAGATTGAATTGTGGAGAACACAAGTACACACAAACACCTACGCCACACTCCCCCCAATTCTTCTCCTACTTTTCCCCCAATTCAACAACACAGAAAGCTGTAATCCTCTCAATATACTGAGATGGGATTGGGTCAACTCGCTTCTCGAGCCCTTCTCCGATCAGCTCGCCTTGCCGCCGCCAAGCCCCATCACATCCACCACCGCGCTATCGTCACCACGCCGGAGCTTCACAACGCCGGAACAGCTGCCGCCGAGGCCCAGCCCGAGCCAGATCTCCCCAAGAGGACTCCCGTCGCTGGCGCCCGAGTGCATTTCCCCAATCCTGAAGATGTTATCGAGGTGTTCGTTGATGGGTATCCGGTCAAAATACCTAAGGGAATGACTGTGCTTCAGGCCTGCGAGATCGCCGGAATTGATATCCCTAGGTTTTGCTATCACAGCCGCCTCTCGATCGCCGGCAACTGCCGCATGTGCCTTGTCGAGGTCGAGAAATCGCCCAAGCCTGTAGCCTCCTGCGCCATGCCCGCGCTTCCAGGTTTAGTGTTTTTGAATTTTGACAAGGGTTATTCGAATGGGGTTTGCTTGGTGGTGCGGATTTTGCTGTTATATTCGTACCTATTGCTTGATTGACGCTGAATATCGTTTATGCTGATGGGTTTAACTTTTATGTGGTGACTATAAAACGTAAGCTTGATTTTGGTGAAATTGATCATAGGTTCGATCAATGAAAGGAAAGTCTAGTGCATTGCCGTTCTTAAAAATTATTATTAGCATTTTCTATAATCTTGCTGCTTTATAATAATGGTTTCTCCATGGAACAATTCTTGATCTTTTTGTTTATAAATTGGTCATATTAATAATCTGAGTGTATATTAGTAAAAGAGGAGGCCTTACTGTGGGATATTGTGGGTCTGGATAAGGCGAGGGAGATGGACACATCATGGTTTACTAATTCACCCTGCGGTGATAACAAATTATTCCTGAGTATTGGTGTAATATGCGTCTGATGGTGCTCATAGAACTATTGCATTTTAGGTTTTCTATTTTTATCCTTTTTTTTTGGATAGGATGATTTGAATAAAGCTTATGAACCTAAGGATGTATGTCATTTTAGTATTTAATATTAGGTGTTTGGTTTTGTTTGTTCTCCCTTGCTTTTGGTGCAAAATTTGTCAGCATTTGTCTTGTTTTCTTAAAATCATGATCTCCTTTGATCTAGGTATTTTGTGTTTTATTTACGGGTTATTAATGTCTGTCACAGGAATGAAAATCAAAACTGATACACCTCTTGCAAAGAAGGCAAGAGAAGGCGTAATGGAGTTTCTATTGATGAATCATCCACTGGACTGCCCAATTTGTGATCAGGGTGGGGAATGTGATCTCCAGGATCAGTCTATGGCTTTTGGGTCTGATCGAGGTCGTTTTACAGAAATGAAGAGATCAGTTGTGGATAAGAACTTAGGCCCATTGGTCAAGACAGTCATGACTCGATGCATTCAGTGCACAAGGTGCAAATCTAATTCTATGCTTCACTTGTCAATTTAAGTATTATGTCTTGACCTATAGTGCTCTATATCCACCAGGGTTGCATATTCTGTGTCTATTGTATTAAGTGGCAGGAGGCAAAATCAATTTTATCTGGAAATAGATAACTAGAAATTGGTCACAACAGCATCTTATCGGAGCAGGCTAAAATATATGTTAATCAATTATTGGTGATGTTTTATCATCTCATTAGCATGAATCTGGAATTTAAAAGGAGACTGAGCTGATCAGTGGATTTACTTACTGGATAAACCTTCTGGTTATACTGACTGCGAGTGGCTATTGATGCCTGAAATTAGTCTGAATTATAGTTCATCAGCTACTTCCGCATCTGTTTTGGATGAAGCACATTTGACCTACTATAATTGTAAATCGGAAGCTTTTAATAATTCATACGACTTCTCTAATATTCTGTATTCATAATTTTATGTTGCTATATCTCTATTTTATGAAGCTTTATTTCTTGCAGTCTTATTTGTTAACTTATTGATGGGGATAGTTTCTTCTCTGCTATATAAAAATTGCAAGGAAAAAGAAAACTAGAGGAAAATTTTCTGGCTACCTGAGTGATTTCATTTGATTGAATGTTATTATGTTGAGTATTATATATTTTGCTGTTCCAGTTGGCTTGTCTACTGTGGAATAACTGTATCATTCAATTTGGTTATGGCAGTTACTTATTTTGTCAGCCATACCGAGATGTTTGAATTAGAATGTCTTGATAGCACGAACTGTGTTTTGATATGCCTTCATTGTCAAACAGGTGTGTGAGGTTTGCCACAGAAGTAGCTGGTGTTGAGGATCTGGGTATGTTAGGTCGTGGAAGTGGAGAAGAAATTGGTACTTATGTTGAGAAACTCATGACAAGTGAATTGTCGGGAAATGTGATTGATATTTGTCCAGTTGGTGCTTTGACCTCAAAGCCGTTTGCCTTCAAAGCCCGTAACTGGGAGCTCAAGGGGACCGAGAGCATTGATGTCACAGATGCAGTTGGTTCAAATATTCGCATTGATAGCAGAGGTCCTGAGGTCATGCGCATTTTGCCGCGATTAAATGAGGTGACATGATACTCCAATGTGATAATCATAGCATTTTAGTGTTAATCTCAAGATGATGTCTTTTTAGTTATGCATGCAGATTGTCCACAATATACACTTGTGGAGTAGTTAAATATTAGTTTTTTTTTTTTTAACAATCGAGTTCCTGTATGCAAGTATTTTCTGTGAAGATGGAGCATTCTGTATTTGTGGTTAACTCATTTCATGATTTTCGGTATTATAAACTTTACCAATATAATATGATTTTATGCTTTTCAGAGACATGATCTTGCTTGTTCTCTGGTGATGTGTACAGGACATCAATGAAGAATGGATATCCGATAAGACGCGTTTCTTCTATGATGGTCTGAAGAGGCAAAGGCTAAATGATCCCATGATTCGTAGTGCAGATGGACGTTTTAAGGCTGTAAGCTGGCGCGATGCGCTTGCTGTGGTGGCAGAGGTCATCCACAAAGTTAAGCCAGAGGAAATTGTTGGGGTTGCTGGTAAGCTGTCTGATGCTGAATCTATGATGACCCTGAAGGATTTCTTAAACAAGATGGGGTCAAACAACATTTGGTGCGAAGGAAATGGTCCAAATCCGAATGCTGACCTGCGTTCTGGATATATTATGAACTCTGGCATCAGTGGGTTGGAGAAAGCAGATGTCTTCCTTTTGGTTGGTACACAGGTAAATATTCTGACTCATTTGATTGATGGATATGACTTAGAGACACCTCCATTTAAATGGCAATGGATTTAAGACTCAGATTCTGATTTCCTGTTACCCGGTTTACGCTCATAGGAATTGATTTACACCAACTGCAAAAAGAGCTAATTTTTTTTTTTTTTACTAAATCATTT
The DNA here is from genome assembly GCA_037501455.1 of Lantana camara. Classification (NCBI taxonomy): domain Eukaryota; kingdom Viridiplantae; phylum Streptophyta; class Magnoliopsida; order Lamiales; family Verbenaceae; genus Lantana; species Lantana camara. The sequence goes on along the minus strand of CM074857.1, from coordinate 19,885,167 downwards.
ATGGTTTAGACGACATGTAGTCAGAACCCTGGTGTGGTGAGTTAGCTATGGAGGATAATATCTTGATGATTATTTCTGCAAAAAGCCCCCAAAAATCCATTCATGTCTCACGTGCCTAACCCAGCATAGATTTATGATGAGAAGAGTTGAATTTAGTTATTGTATCTTGATGATTTTTACTCAAAACATTTTTGTCAGGATTCCCCTTTTCTCAAATGCAAATACACGATAGACTTAGAGATGAGAAGAGGCGGTTTATTATTGTCTATCACCTTAATGAGATTTAAGATATCTAGCATGTTGTTTTGTTCTTTTTAGCATTGATAGCTATAAGATTCTTTTGTTCCAGCTTTGTCATAACCTCACTTGTTATTTTGTATTATCAGCCACGTGTAGAAGCTGCCATGGTAAATGCTAGGATTCATAAAACTGTCCGTTCAAATAATGCAAAGGTTGGTTATGTGGGCCCTTCAGCTGATTTCAACTATGATCACGAACATCTTGGCACTGGCCCGGAGACTCTAACTGAACTTGCAGAGGGACGCCATCCATTTTACTCTGCCCTATCAAATGCTAAGAATCCTGTCATAATTCTTGGGGCTGGAGTGTTTGGCCGCAAGGATAAGGAAGCAATATTTTCGGTGGTTGAGACAATTGCGAAAAAGGTAAATGCAGTCCGGCCTGATTGGAATGGTCTAAATGTGCTGCTTCTAAATGCTGCACAAGCTGCTGCTCTTGACCTTGGACTTGTACCAGAATCAGAAAAGGCATTAGAATCTGCAAAATTCGTGTATTTGATGGGTGCCGATGACGAGAAATTGGACAAAGTTCCGGAGGATGCCTTTGTGGTTTACCAAGGTCATCACGGCGATCATGGTGTGTATCGTGCCAATGTGATTTTACCTTCATCAGCTTTCACTGAGAAAGAAGGCACATATGAGAATACAGAGGGCTGTGCTCAAGTTACTGTTCCTGCAGTTCCTACAGTTGGTGATGCCAGAGATGACTGGAAAATAATCCGAGCCTTGTCTGAGATGGCTGGTGTGAAACTGCCTTATGATTCAATAAGTGGTGTTAGATCAAGAATTAGCACTGTCGCACCCAACCTTCTGCATGCCGATGAGAGAGAACCGGCTGCATTTTCTAGCTCGTTATTGAGACCTGAGGTGAAGGAGAAGATAGATAATGTTCCCTTTGAACCTGCTGTCGAGAACTTCTATATGACGGATGCAATCACCAGGGCTTCAAAGATCATGGCACAATGCAGTGCATTATTGTCAAAGAAGTAATAACTGGGCCGTTGTTATATTCTCCGAATAAGGTGTCGTTTCATTTTTTTTTTTCTTTATAATGCAGTTTTTGGGATTCATTTTTGGAAGCGAAGAACCCTTGATAAGATAGTACCCTGTAATGCAAATTGCAGTGCCATCAATATTGTGCTCATAAATGGCACGATAAATTGGAAAAGCATGGTGTGTACCTTTTGTAACTTAACCACTCCTTATTTCTGATGCGGCGGGATCAACAGCTTTGCCTTGGTAATTTGGTTCTGTTTTTATGGTTCCATCGAAGGATGTAGTTTTCAGGTGATTCTGAATAAATATGTTAAGTCTTATACATTTTAATCGTAATGTTTATTATTGCTTGGGAGATGGCGACTGATGAAGTAAAGTTCTTACGCTCTGAGGCAGATTTGAGCTTGAATACAGCTAACGAAAGTTTTTTTTTGTTTTTGGGGAAGCCTTTTTTCTCTTTTTTTTTTTTATGAACGCACTCCTCAAATCGGATTCAAACCTGGGTCATTGTCTCGAATAGGCCTGACCATGGATGGGTATCATTTCACCCATATTCAAATCCAAATATTATTTAATATTTTGAAATCCAAATTTAATCCAAATCTAATATAATTAAACTCAATAGATTTCTATTCAAATTAAATCCATTTGAATAGATGGGATATACAAACCCATTTAAATATTTCAACTCCATATTTAAATTCATACCGAACCCATTGGATGATTGTAGGTTTTAAGATATTTATTTTATGTTTTATATATTCTATTTATTTATTTTTAAAAATTAATAATTATAAAATTCATTTAAAAATAAGAAAAAATTATTTTGAAACTAAAAAAAAAATCTATATTATTTAAAAAAACGAAGTTGTTTTTGACCAATTTAACTTATTTTTTTTTATCTATTTTGCACCTTTTTGATCTATTTTGGATATTTTTCATCCATTTTTGAATCTGTTCGATTTATTGTAGAATAGTTTAATTCGTTTTGGATCCTTTGAATCCATTTTGAACCCGTTTCACTTATTTTTTTTCGACCTATTCGATCCGTTTTGGACCAATTTGACCCATTCTAAAGACCCGTTTTATTATTTTTCGACATGTTCGACCTATTTTGGACCAGTTACACTCATTTTTCGACTTGTTCGACATATTTTAAACCCGTTTCGCCCATTTTGGACTTGTTTTTTTCATTTTTCGACCTATGTTAAACTGTTTGACTCGTTTCGGACTTGATTGACCTATTTTGGACCCGTTTCATCCATTTTTCAACCTGTTCGACCTATTTTTCACCTGTTCCGCCCATTTTGGACTTATCTCACTCATTTTTCGACCTATTCAACATATTTTAGACTCACTTGATTAGTTTTGGACTAGTTTGACCTATTCTGGACCCATTTTTTCGAACTGTTCCATCAATTTTAGACCCTTTCGCCCATTTTGGACTCATCACACTCATTTTTTGACCTATTCGTTCTATTTTAGACCCAATTGACTCATTTTGGACTTGATTGACCTATTTTGAACCTGTTTCACCAACTTTTCGACCTGTTAGACCTATTTTAGATCCGTTTCACCCATTTTAGACTCGTTTCACTCATTTTCTGACCCGTTTTAAACTCGTTTCACCCTTTTCGATCTATTAGACGTATTTTATCTATTAGGATCCGTTTGATCCATTTTTGACATAATTGGATTCTTTCGACCAATTTTCGAATCGTTCCATATATTTGGACCCGTTCGATTCAAATTTTTTTTTTTATCTATTTCACCTATTTGGATCTGTTCGGTTCGACCTAGTTTTGATCCATTTGATCTATTTGGATCCGTTCGACTCATTTTCGATTCGTTTGACATATTTTGATCCATTTAACCCGTTTTTCAAAAGACCGACCCATTTTGGACCAATTTGACCTACTTGGATCAATTCGAACCATTTTCGATCAGTTTCATATATTTGGATCCATTTGACTTATTTGGATCCGTTTGACCCATTTGGACCAATTTGACCAACTTGGATCAATTCGAACCGTTTTCGATCAGTTTCATATATTTAGATCCATTTGACTTATTTGGATCGGTTTGACTCATTTTCGACCTATTTCACATATTGAACCTATTCTACCCATTTTCAATCTGTTTGACCTCTTTTTTCACAAGACCAACCCATCATACTGTTGGTGTGACGGGCCCGAGGCAGAGTGACGGTATAGCGTAATATTCAAAAAATTTCGCCATAACCTCGTTATCAAAATATTTCAAAAATATTTTAATAAAGCAGCGAAATAAATCGGGCAGCATAACTCTAATATATACAGGCATCGATAACATAATTTTAAATCATCTAGCATATAATCATAATATGCAAATAATAATTTGGGCAGCATAACGGTATTACCGTACTGCAATATTGGCTATCAACGACACTTTTCCAGCACCTCGATATTTTCTCGTGAAACCGACAGAGCTTCCTCGCAATATTCCCGATTGAGAAATTGGAGTGTGGGCTCCGGCAGTATTTCGCTAAATACTTTGAGAAAATATTTTTTAAGAAAAACCCTTTTTTCTAAAACTAGAAAATCCCTATTTTCTAATTAATTAAGTGGATTATATATTAATTATATAACCACCTAATTAAATAGTTAATTAATCCTTAATTAGGATTAATTAATCAAGAGAGAGAGAGTTAGCCTAATGCTTTTGAACTGCTAAAAAAAACTTCGGAACTCATACATTTAAAATGAACAAGAGCAGCCTATTTATAGCCTCAATTTGAGGGTAATTTCGTCCTAAAAACGTAAAAATGTCGTGGACGCCAAGTTCATGCAGCGAATCAGATCATGCCAAGTAGGAGCTCGCGCCGCCATGAGTACAGCGGCGCAAAGCACGCGCCCAGCAGACGTAGCCACGAGTACAGCGGCGCAAAGCACGCGCCCAGCAGACGCCTCACGCGCCGGCACGCACCGCCCAAGTGGCGGCTGTGCATTTGACGCGTGTGAGAGGCACGGCTGCGTGAGCAGCTGCCATGTGGCAGACCGGTCCGGTCCGGCCGGCGGTTCGCGGTTCAGACCGGTTCAGGGATGAACCGGCCGATTCAGCTTGGGCTCAACAACGCCACGTGTCGGAGTCTAATTCGTCCACGTGTCCGGGTCGGGCAAACCGTGACCCGACCCTATCCGAAGACCCGACCCGTTGACTTTTCAGTCAACATGATCTGGACCACTGTTCCCAGCGACGTGGCTCAATCATGTCCGTCCACGGGGCATACCATTTTGGCGCCCAGTGGCGCTGACCCGCTGACGTGGCGTGACACCTCAGCTGCCACGTCAGCATGTGCCACATCAGCAATATATTTTTTTTTTCGGAAAAATTTTATTTTCTCCAAAATAAAATTTCGGGCATTTCCAACTCTTTGGAATTTAATTTATTTTCTCAAAATAAATTACTTGGCTATTTTCAAAACCTTTGAAAATTTATTTCTCTCTCTCCTTTTAATATTTTCTCTTTGATCTTCGTTGGGGCTTGCGGGGGGACCTGCAGGACTAATTAATCTTAGCTCCAAACGGGTCAATCTATTATCATCCCATGATAATAATTGATTACCGTTTAACAATATTTAATTCCACTGAATAAATATTGTTGAGCTCTAAAATTAATTAAATTATTCACGAATTTCTGGATCTAGAATAATTTCGCATTTTACTCCTCTGTACAGATATCCATGAAAAATAAATCAATACTACTATCATTTATTTTTCACTTTCAATCTGAAATTTCTTGATTCGCCTTAAGTCCAAATTCCCTGTATGTGAAACACATTCAACATACAACTTCGGTGACGAACACACGAAGTACTTTGGCCAAAGTTTTAATTCGAACTTTTTACAAATCTATTTCAGGGATATCTTTAAACCTTCCAGCAAGGCTACAGATTCCTTGATCAATATTTCTCTCTAGCACATTTCATGCAATCACTGAACGTACAAAGTATTTTGGCCACCCGTTACCGAGACCTCACTTCTGAGTACATAACAGTGATTAACACTACATGCCTAAAGTAGAAACACTATCAGGATTAAAAGTCTAATGTTTCCGAGATTTTGTTCATTTTAGATAGCAGTATAAAATGAACAATCTCAGTGGTCCAGTTCGATGTTTCCAATCTCATTGAAAATCATCAATGTGTCATAATCGGAAACTCCATTTCCCTATGACGAAAGACTAATCATCTTATATAACACATTATAGTCTCGATAAGAACATTTTTCTTATCATACTGACTAGAACTTTAATGACACGTGACTTCTGGTATTTAAAGTCTTTTCCTATGAAACACATTTCATATAAAAATACCATCACACGTCATTAATTATTAAATTTGTAAAATACTCATAACTTGCTTTAATTTCAGTTTTATTAATCCAAAATATTTACAATATAATTGGATTTTCAGGGCATTAATCCCAACACATACAATCGTTAAGAAATTTTGAACTGCCTAAACAACATCTTCAGCTATCAATTCCCAAGAACTTAGCTCCAAAATCATCTGGATTGGCTGCACTATTTGGGTTATGGAGAAAATGACATCTTAAACCTCCTAGATAGTTGGCGTAGCGTATAATTCCTTTGTCTCATCTCTGTCCACTACCTGCTAAACACCTACAAGTTATCCCATACTGTTCATCGGGTCGATCCATAGGGTCAGACGTTAAGAGTTGTTCGAAGAAATTATTGGCTAAATTTTGAATGTCAGTGAGGTCGGTAAGATGTTGATTGCCCTCCTTAATCGTTGTTATAGCTCGTTTGAATTGCTTTTTCTTAATCGTAGAATGAAAAAATCGAGTGTTTCTCTTCACTTCCTCTAGTTATTTGCAGCTAGCTTTTTGATGCCCGAAATCCTCTTCCATCGCTAAGCATTTCTTCCAATCAGTAGTACATTTTTCATGTTGATAAGGTGTTGTAAGGTTTTACTACATTTAAAAACCAATCGTGCAAGTGTACACTAACATATGCGTAGCACAATAGGATCGAACCCACAAGGAAGGGAAATCAACCACTACTCTATATCCTTCTCTAATCTAAAGACCAAACGAAAAGTAATTGTTGTTGTTATCTATAAATCTACTAAAACAGAGATTAACAATTAACCAGAAATAAACGCAAGTACTACTAAAACACACGGATTAACTCAGTAAACTAAACAGGTAGGGGAAAAGTAATGAATCATACAATCAAGAGCTGATATGATACTCGTCTGACAAGTGTAATTCTACAACCTAGTCACTTATATTTGTATTACCCTCTCTCAAGGTGTAACCAAGTGCTTAATTAGTGTTCAATGTTGCTCTCGCAATCACTAATAGTTAATTAAACCATATGAATAAGACTAGTGCAATTCAATATTCTAGCGGCTCGGCATGGAATAAGATTACTGTTGTATAAGCTATGACCAAATCTTTTTATACCCTACAACTTACAAGTTGTGAAAACCATCTAAATTACCATCACTCTTTCGATCAATAGACAATTATGACACATGCTAAGGGTGATTAGGCCATCGCAAGTCAATTCAAACCTGTTTTCAAACTAAGAATTAACACAAGTCATTCAAGCATTTTATCAAACATCTATCATGCAATCATCATCACTCCCCCTAGCCCTAGAGAATTAGTTACTCATAATTAAAACAAAACTCCTAAAACTAAAGGAAATTGCATTAAAATAATTCATAGTCATCAAATCCAAACAAAGTTTCAATAACAAAAGTATAAACATTCAGTAGTATCTAAAAACGAATCTAACATACGCAAACTAATCAAAACTAAACTTAAAGGAATTAGTTTGTAAATTAAAGCAACAATAAAACCAAAGATCGTTCTAAGAATTCAATCCTCTCGTCTTCTCGAATCCTCTGGAAAATCTCTGAAACTCCTTGTCTTCTCTCCAAACCCTAGGTTTTCCCCTGGAAGAAAAGCTCTGCGAAAAAGACTCCAAAAACACACTAATATAGCTGCCCAAAGAATTCTCTCGCCGGCCTAGGTAACGGGCGTTACCTCTCCATGTACAATTGTTGTTAACGCCCGTTACTGATTGAAATCACCATAACGTTTTTATTAGTGGTAACGAGCGTTACCACTTTCCTTCTGCACAGGGGTAATGGGCGTTACCCCTCTTCTCTCGCCAAAAGCTCCACTCATGTGGCTAGTAACGGGGGTTACTAACTTTGTACTCCTAAGTGGTAACGGGTGTTACCACATTGTCTTCCAAAAATACGTGAAATTGCTTTGCTTCGCCGTTTCTCAACTCCTACTCTAAAATCACCTAAACGGAGCAAAATAAACACATAAACGCATCAAACAACACCAAAAATATGATCTAATTACGCTCAAAACCATGCAATTTCTACACACAACATAAGGTTCTACTCTGAAGGGTTCCTGTCATACTCCTGCTCAGCCCTTAGTGCAATCATGCAACTCTGTTTCCCTTGACTCTGTTAAAAACATTCCTGAAAACATCTAGGTTCCAGATCTTAAGATATGCTTTGAGTTTCCTTAACTTGTGTGGTAGTTTCCAAATACCCTTTGCGTCAATTGGTTGTGTCCAACTATCCGTAACAACTTGCTTGATCTTATGGTGTCGCAACCACATCTCTTGAAATCTAAATGAAGGTGGTTGAAACTCATGTTGTCACACGTGATGAGCAACGAACAATCATCTGAAATGCCACGAGAAAGATGTTTAATCTGTGTTGTAGGGTATATATCTGACCAACCTTCAGACACCAGCACCCAATCTAGTTGTTGCCAAAGGCTTTTGTTCTATCCAGGTATAAAGAGAACCCTCAGACGGTGGTTTAATTAATCCGCATTCCTGTATGAAATCCCCAAACTCTTCCATACCTTGTAAGTCTAGTGCTCTTCCACCCTTTCTCTCATCAACCTTAGCAATGATATTAAAATCCCCCAATAATCCAGTAGGCAATGCGGTCTACTGTTTCTCTCGTATAACCCCATAAGACTCTCCTTTAATTTTATATTCAACTTCTTTATTTCGAAAAACGGACATTTATAATCGGATATTATTCATCAGATATTTTATTGGTTGAATATATTAAAATTTGATGCATTCCACTAGATCAAGTGGTATGATATAAGTTGAAACTTCTCAATTCTCATCTTTGATCCAATAAATGACCTGATTGGTTTCTTGTCAAATATATATAATATATTTGATTACAATCAGGTCAATCCAATTAATCTTACAACTTCAACCATCTCGATTCGATCTGAAATATGAAATTCAACCCTGTCTAGATAGAGAAAAATCAACAAAAACTACGCGATGTTATTTAAGGTATTGAGCGTGACAGCTGGGGTAGAGATCGCACTTAGCAACACTACAAACTAAATAGAGAACATCAACACACGATGTTATTTAAGGTCTTGGGCGTGATAGATGGGGTAGAAACCGCACCTTAGCAACACTACAAACGAAGTGATAGAAATGATCAAGACAGGGTGGCACGTAACTTCAACAATCAACACTTTCCTCTCACAATCGTGAAGGTTAGACAGTGACTATTGGGTGCTCCGTAGTGAACTCATTTTCAAGGACCATTCAATCGACTAATCAAACTAAATTAATTTTAATTTTCTAAAATTTCTTATTGAATCACCACCTAATTTAAAAGTTTAAAGGGATAGATAGAAGTATCATTAAATATTTAAATTTTCTAACATGCCTCCTCATGTGCAGGGCGAAGGTTTTTTTTTTTTTTGTGGTTTTGCACCTACATTTTTCTTTTTTTTTTTTCCTTTTAATTGGATGATGGTAAGGATTCAATATCAGGATCTCTTTGGCTTGAGCTCTGATACCAGATTAAACAATCATCTAATCTAAAAGTTTAAACCGTTAGATAGGAATATTTAATAACCCTTCTCATATTCTTGATTCTTGATTGATGCAAGTGGTCATTAGTCGTCTTTATGAGTGTTCATGGGCTGTTCAGTTGACATTTCTTATTCTATTTTCATTGTATTAATAAATAGGTAGGAAGGCACACCGAATCCCTGCCTAGCCACATTTAAATGTAATCCAAGGGAGAAGAGGACCTCAGTCACTCTTATATGTTTGAAATATCTCGAAGCTGCACACTTTTGGATTTTAGTGGGGAAAAATGTAGAGGAAAGTTTTCCTCCTACTTCATATGATTACACTCAATGCTTTATTAATCAGATTATTTTCGTTTATATCTTCCTATTCTCTTGTTCTAGCTTGGGTTTTTAGTAGGATGGACGGACATAGATTCGTCATTTTTGTGTAGGAAACGAATTAATCTTTAACTTAATTAGAAGGGGTTTAACTTTATTTGAGATACCTAGTTCAAGAACTTCAGTTTTCTTTTTTTTTTTTTTTTTTTTTTTTAATTTTTACACACGCACACCCAAGCAGGGATTCGAACCCGGGACCTTGCCTTCGAGAACGAACCCATTAACCGCTTGGATCAACCCCTGTTGGCTAGTTCAAGAACTTCAGTTGATTTAGTAAAATAAGACATTAGATCCCTTTAACAAGGTTTAGGATTTAGATTTTGTTCTTGTGAATGAATTAGTTGGGAGGATTTTACTCATATTACACCTTTGCACCAGGCGAACTAAAAAATTGAACGGAAAACCAAAATAATTAGAAAGAAGAATTATGGATTTCACCAGTATTTATATAGAATTAAAAATCATCAGAAGAAAAATATACTCAATGCATGGATACGAACACGACACGATTACTTTATCATGAACTTTTTAATAAATTTTCTACTTAAAAAATGTCAGACACAATATTCATATAAAAATCCGACACAATTGTACATTATAGAAAAATATAAAAAATTGGGCAGACACTCCTCCATCTCCCTCTATATTTATATTAGCTCTGTCACTTACTTTCGGGACAATAATTGTTAATTTGCATCCATCCTATTAAATTTTCCTTTCTACTCTGTAATCAACCGTGACGACAAGTCTCACTAAATTAGGTGAAAATTAAAGCTTTAGAAATTAATGCGTACGAGAGATAAGAATGATCAAGAAGGTGAAAACTTGACTGCAACCAAATTGGGCAGTACTCTCTCATCATTAGAATAAAGATAAGCTTCAATAAAGTGATGTGATCAAAAGGATAAACCGATACATATAAGTTGATGATTGATTATGGGGTCAAGAAGCTACAAGTATGGGCCTATCTATATATATACACTCAATTAAAATGCTTTAAAAAGACTTTATTTATATATATTAGTGCTTATAAGATGATTTGGGGTACAGTAAGCTGATGTTGATGTCACACGCATCCACTGCTTTGCAACTTGGAAATGGACTAATTAGTTATGGCCATAAATTTAAAACTAAGGACCTTTCTCGTACGTATGTTATGTACATATATTGCCCATAAATAATTTGTGAGTGTTATGATGCATGCCCTTCTTGGAAAATCTGTCTGTTTCGTGCCATGTCATGTCTGTTGAAAATCCAGACAAGGCATGAAAATGTTGAGACATGGTAAAAAACTACAAGAGGAAAAATTGATAGAAAAACGTCACAAGTTTATCATAATTTACTGTTTCCATATTAAAACTTCTCGATGCCAACAGAGTTGGTTCAAAAGATTTTCTATAAAGTAATGATCCATATTCGAATTCCATTAGGGTGTGTATAAAAATATATATATATATATATATATTAAAACTTACCGATCATAATAGGGACGTGGTTGAAGAAAAAACATGATAAATAATGTATTTTGCCTAATTTATTTCCAAAATTCATATCATCAGAGAAGGTTATATTTTAACTTATCTCTCTACCAGCTCCAATTCCTACAAACTTCATGTTTAAAGTTGTCCCGCAGGTTTTTCATGGTCTTAAGCGTAAGGGGAGTTTATCAAATGTCGCACATCGAATATCTAAAGATATAATCTTTAATATAGAATCATTAATTGACAAATATCCCTCAACATCAACTTTTTGGATGAGTTAGGCCAAACACATTTTTTTTCAATTTTTTATAAAAATAATAGATGAAAATTCTCTTCCTTTTTCTTTAAAAAAATATTTTTATTTCTCATACCAGCTTCTTTATCTTTCTGATTACTATATATATATTTGTTTCATTAATATATTCACACGGAAAGCAGAAACTTTAAGAATAAATTTGGGTGACGAATAAAATAGATTCATCTTCAGATAAGGTTTAGAGGAGTAGGTGCAACATACTCCCATCTATAAATGATTCTCCATTATAAAATTGCAGCAAAATTTGCAGACAGAGAGACCAAAATTCAGCAGTTTTAACACTAATCATGGATTATTAAAACCTTAGACCTAGGTGGTTGGTACATGACAACATAAATAACTACAAAATTTTGCATTTAACTACAACATACATATTACATATTTAATTAATTATATTCGTAGTTTTGTTGGTTACCATAATAAATAAATAAATTATCTTCCTAGTTTGACATGCACTATTATTAGCACGAAAACTCGATCCAAATATAATAGAACCACCGAATTTCTTGCCTCCTGTCTAAGAAGTTGGAAGGCTACATATATGTCCTGTTCTGCTCGTCAGTTTTCAAGGAGCGATTTAAATATAAATAGGTCATGATTAAGCATATTAATATGTTTTAGTTTTAACTTCTAATAGATTTTATTGATGGTAATGAACTTCAATAAAAGTATATACTGTAAAAGTTAATAAATTAAAATAAAAAATACACTAATTAAAGATATTCATTACAGTGGATTCCAAGATTACTATCTTCTAACAAATTTATTTTTTTTAGAAGATAGTTTTATTGGGTGCCTGACGGTCCTTTTTTAACCAAAATCATTAAAAAAATATAGATAATGATATATTAAGTGTACAATAAGAGTTCGTCGGAATGATAAATTGTAAAAAGAGACAAAATTTGAATGGTAAAATTTTCTTTCCCTAAATTGTAAATATGTCAAAAGAATATTTAGTAATAAAAGTTATAATATTTAAATAGGGCTAATTACAGAACCCCGTCCTTTAGATCTTAGGGCGGATTGTCCCCTATCCTTTTATTTTGGGCGATTTGGCCTCTAAATTTTCAAAATTGTTGCACGTAACTCCCTTTTCAACTTTTTGGGGGAATATTCCGGTAATATTCCGATCAAGTTGAACTTTGACCATCGATTTCTCCTCCGTCACACCAACCCAAGAGTCAAGACTACTACCATCGTGTTCCTCTCCCCAAGAAGAACAAAATCCATATCCCATTCGATCATATTGGCCGTTAGAAGCGTTGGAATTTGCATGCAAAGCTTCGCCGGTCGTTCGTCATCTTTGATCGATGATTCTTTATTCGTTGGATGTCGAATTTTGATTTTGAGACCACCGTTTTATTCTTTGCACCAAGACCTTTGATTTGATGTATAATATCAGCCCGTTTGAAATTTGATTTGTACAAATTTAGCCTTATAAATCACGCTAAAAAGGAACAAACGGAATATTCTCTAAAATTCCACCGGAAATGGGTTAAGTGCAACAATTTTGAAAGGTTAGGGGGACAATCGCCCAAAATGAAAGTATGGGGGGCAGCCTGCCCTAAGACCCAAAGGACGGTGAGTTTTGTGTAATTAACCCTTTAAAGTAATAGTTTGAAGATTTTTCATGTTGATTTAATAAAATAAAATCAAAATAATTCATTTACTACAAAAGGGTATATTTAAAAAATTAAAAAGAACATATTTTTCTTGGTAGCATTAAAATTTAGAAACAAGTATTTTCTCATAGTATTGGTAGCATTAAAATTTATTTTGTTCGAAATTTGAAAATTAATGAAGAGGTGGTTGGAGACTTGGAGCCTAACAAGTGTTAAGTGTTGTGCCCCTAAGTTTAAAAGTTGGTCTCGCATGCCACACATATAGTTTTAATTAAAATTATTATATTTATTGTGGTTGGTAATAGCATATAAAAATTGTGGGTTTCCGGGATGCTTTCAAATGACATCATAATTTTCAGACAACAACATTAGACAATAGTCCAATTAACATTAATTATTCCAATTGATTTGGCAGCGATCGGAAACTCGTGTACTCAGCACCTTCATTCTAATTATGCGACCTAGTCACACATTCAATTAATCATCCTAATTAAATTGCTAACATCTCATAATTATATGTTTACGTTCTCCAACAAGTTATCTTTTCAGCTTAATCCAAATTTAGGATCTTAGGCATACAAAATATGTTAATTTAATTAAAAATCTCCTGTTCGAGTTTTTGAAACATAATAATTATCGATAAGAAAAAAATTTCATCTAAATGATTAATTTAACTCGAACCCAAATAAATAAGATCGAAAAAAAAAAAGCACTATATATAGTTTGAACATAGAAAATATAATGTCATTAGTTGGTTTATAAGAAATCTTATATTATAAATGAATCATTAAATTGCATTTTGAACCTATAAGTGGTCAGAATCCAATTTTAATTTTATAAGTATTCCATTAACTTATTATTATTATTATGAAAGCACACATTTCATTAACTTATTTGGTATTATATCTTATCACTTTTTAACACAATTGGTCCTATATCAATGTATTTGTTGATTTGATTTTAGCAAATTTATTAATCCTATAAACACACCACTCTCACTCTTTTAACATTTCTATGGGACCAAATGCGTCGAAATCAAAGAATCAAATATGCAAATCCTGACTAAATATGTTTAAAGCTAATAAGATATATGACCAAATGTATTACAAGAATACAAACTGACTAAAGTTGAATTCTGACCATACCTATCGTATAAAAATAAAATTTCACCTAAATTAGAAATTCATAACGGAATTGATCATGTAAAATTTTGTGACGGGTAAAAAGCATTTGTGAGTAATTTTTTAATAAACTAGTGAATTTTTTATGACACAAGCTAACTAATAGTAAAAGAAATATTATATTGTGGGACTCATTTTGAAAGATCAGTTGCTATAATAAATTATAAATATGAGAGGAGTTGAAGGTTAAAATTTGAAATACAAGTTTTAGGTGGAGATCAATTAATCGAGTGCAGAGTATCTAGGTTCCTTCCCAGACATCATGATAATGGATGACAACTTAATTCATGACATTTACAGCCAATGTACTTTGATAGTCAACTGTAATTATAACATGAGAACGATGCGATGCAAGGAAAACATGCATCCAAGAAATATCGGTAAACTAACATAAAGTGCGAATTATGGCAACTCAGAATTCACCCACACGATTTCTTGGCAATCATAAGCCCAATATGGCAACCTAACACAGCTTATTTCTCAAGTTTTTTTTTTTTCCATCTCTACCTTTGAATGTAATTTTTGCTAGCTGGAAAGCAAAAACATAAAAGTATATATATACATGGCCATTGGCCAACCATATATATATGTGTGTGTTGGAGATCCAATTAGAAAAATAGGTAAACAACATATTGCTGATTACAATCTAGTGGTATATATTAGTGGTTTGATGATATACTATTACAATTAAAAATCTCGCAATGTTTGAATTTTTAAATATGAATTGTTATCGATAGAAAAGACTTTATATTTTACTGATTTGCTTGGCCATCTTGATTTTGTGACCACTTAATTTCATAATAAATGATATATCGGGAAAAAAAAATCTTGAACTCCAATACGCCACTCTCATTTATATATTGAGATGATATAACATTTTCAATATAGCTAATTAATTTAAATTAGGGATAATTACAAACAACCCCTTGTGATTTGGCGAAATTACAGATTATCCCCTGAGGTTTGAGAAATTACGAATTCCCCCTGAGCCGTTATCTCCTCAGTTAAATTTAATAGAATGTGCGAAATTTACTATTTTGCCCCTAGTATGCTGAAACTCAGGGGGGTATCTATAATAAAGAGCCCAAATGTAAGGGGTTTAATGCAAGGACTGAAATTTTTAAGGGGGTTAATATAAATAGTTGAGTTTCGTGTCTACTTAATATTTTTTTAATGAATACTTAATGATATTTTAATATTTTTATGATAAACTAATTTCATACATACAGTTTATGGATGCCTAGTATTTTACTGTAGATATTGATCATGCATATTCAACGTTTGAAATAATTGTTTAAATAACTCTGACGGATATTTATGTGAATTTACTAATGCATTTATTGATGTTGGTGTGTTTGTTCTGATTTTCAATTTTGAGGGAAAAAGTTGGTAATGTACTAATTGATACTTGTAGGTTTTTTTATATGAATTTTTATTTTGAGGAAAAGATTGTTATAATTGCAAATAAATTATTTTAAATTAATTTTAAATGAACTTGTGCAAAATATATTTAAAACTAAGATATAAATATAACAGGGAATTTATAATTTTCTATCATACTTCATAAAAATGGATATGCATGAAATATCTAATTTAATTTATATTTATAGATAAAATATTAAATTTAAATTAAATAACAGCTTTATAAATACAAAAAATCCAAAATTAACTAATATTATAATTATATCATTAAACTCACAATAAAATTACGATATAGCCGCTAGGGGCGTTTTTTGAAAGAAAAAATGAGTTTAATCGGTGTAATTAACGGTGGTGAAATTTGTTAGAGAGTGTAAATGTCAGGGGGAGTTCGTAATTTCTTAAATCTCAGGGATTAATCTATAATTTTTCTAAATCTCAGGGGTCTGTTCGTAATTATCCCTTTAAATTATTGTCTTTCTTTGGGTGGGGTGGGTGGAATGGGACAATGGGGTATTTTTTTCTTTTTTTTTTTTTAATTATTAAATAGTTCCATAACAATGCCATTGTCGTCTATTAGAGAAAAGCCCACATCAGAAAAGTATTTACTAGTATAAAACAAAGAGGAACAAGAAATATGGGATTTAAATATGAACTCACTTATTTGGATTAAATTTTGGATCAATTACACTAATTTTCTTGTCTCTTGATGTTCAATCACGACAAATGCAATAGTTAGAAATTGATTCAATTACATAAATAAGAAGAATTAAACTTTAAACACACTATTATCAACTTGAATTAAGTTGCATAACTCTAAACAATTAAGAGGGAAATTCTTGTATGAGCCGGGTGTAGACACTGTTCCCTACACCCGCCTCTAATACATAAATAAAAAAATAAAATTTTTTTATTTTTATTTTTTTATTGTGTATTAAAGACGGGTATAGGGAACAGTGCCCTACACCCGGCTCATACAAGAATTTTCCCAATTAAGAGGGATCATGTGAATAATAACATTACCCAAAAAAATTGTATTAAACTGAAACAAGTATTTTGTGGAATTTAGTGCCATATTGCATGTACCAACTTCAATATCATGTGTAATTAGGACATATTGGACCCACAAGCTGCCATTGGTCCCACACATTTCGGTGACAAATCTAAAATTAAAAGGGGAATATCAAAAGAATTGGAATATAGGATGAAGAAGGAGATGATGAGAAGTCTATATTTTGGACAAGTGTGTATTCTTAGGGTTTTAGTTTAGTCTCTACTTTGATGCCTTTTAATTTTCTTAATATGCAAGAAAAAGTAAAAGCCAATAAAAAGAGTGTGAATTGAAACTCCTTTATTAAAATTTTTCCTTTCTTTTTAGCCCTCAAGGGTTGGTAACCACCATTTTCTTAATTTGTTTCAACCATTACAATCATCCTTTATAGTTGTCAAAAAGGAAAAATAAAAATAAATTATTCTTTATAAATTTATATTCTTTTATTTAAGTTAATTTGTTGTGGTGGCCAGTCAAAAGCCTTGAGTTATACTAATTGTATGGTGAGAGTGTGGTAGCTGTAAAGTATGATATTATATGATTAGCATTGTTGAAAGTGATTGTAATTTTAAAACGTAACATAGGAAAAAAAATATTGCACCACCTCATCATAAGTAGATTTTCAATTATCATAATAATCGATCTGAATTTAATGACCGTTTGTCATGAAATGAAGATAGCCGTATTTGTCATTGACTGATTAATTGACAGTCATGTTGGATCAAAACAAGAATTAGCTTAGTTGCTATATAATAACACTAGCGGCTAAACGATCGGACCGAACAAGCACAACTCTTTCGTTCTGATGGAGTTGTTTGTCCAAGTGACTGATCTTGCCATAATGTACTCCTACCTATACACTGGAAACCAATATAATCTCTCGCCTAGTGAAAAGAAAGAATTTTTTTAAAATTGGAGACAGTTGAATTAAAACTTTTGGGATACGAAATCCTAATAGTGAGGAACAGTCAAACGCTATATTAATTAATTAAACATCTTATATTTGAATCTTTTAAAAATCTTGTCAATCGTCATATGGTTAAAATTTGAAACTAAACACGTATTTACATAAGCAATTCACATACTTTGAGGCAAGAAAAAGCAGAGAAGCTGTCGAATTTCAAAGGGAAAGATGACCTACATAGATTAGCTTAGAACTTAAAAGCAGTATTAAGTAGAAGACTAGAAGCTAAGCCTTGATTATTAGATACATACATCCAACCACTCAATAATAAGCGAAGCCGAAAACGCGTCCCCCACTTTCTTTTGGCCTCGCACTGTCCCATATCTCCTCCTTGATCCTTCCCACCCATATAAATACCATTCCCCTTCCACACTTCATCACTCACCACTCAGCTTCTCTCTCTCTTTCCTCCCATGAAAATGGCGTCCTCCAATTCACAGCTGCTTCTGATTCTCACACTTTTCATCACCACTTCTTTCCACCTTACTGTTCAACAGACCTCTGTTTCTCTGTCCTTTCCCTTAACCTCTGTTCCCCTGTCACAAACCTCTGTTTCCAAAACGAGGCTTCTCTCCTCGCTCCTCGCCACACCATCTGCTTCTCACAAGAAGAATGCCGCCGCCGAGACATCTCCGGCGTTCAATTACAACGAGCAGACATCGCTCAGGTATTCCATGGCCCTGATCGTTTCTCTCCCGATTGGGACGCCGCCGCAGAACCAGCAGATGGTTTTGGACACCGGCAGCCAGCTGTCGTGGATACAGTGCCACCGGAAAACCCCCCAGAAGCCGCCGCCGTCGCCGTCGTTCGACCCCTCACTCTCCTCCTCCTTCTCTGCCCTCCCCTGCACCCACCCCGTCTGCAAGCCAAGAATTCCCGATTTTACCCTCCCCACCACTTGCGACCAGAACCGTCTCTGCCACTACTCTTACTTCTACGCCGACGGAACCCTGGCCGAGGGCAATCTCGTCAGGGAAAAATTCTCCTTCTCCGGTTCCCGAACTACCCCTCCCCAGATCCTCGGCTGCGCCACCGACTCCGGCGAGGCTGAGGGTATTTTGGGAATGAATCTCGGGCGGCTCTCGTTTGTTTCCCAGGCTAAAGTTCCCAGATTCTCTTACTGCGTTCCCTTCAGACAAGGCCGCGACAAGATTAATCCCACGGGCACATTTTACCTCGGCCAGAATCCCAATTCCGCTACTTTCAAATACATCAATCTTTTGACTTTCCCCCAGAGTCAACGCTCCCCCAATTTTGACCCCCTCGCCTACACCGTGGGCCTGGCGGGGATCAAGATTGGCGGGAAAAAACTGAACATCTCCGTCGCGGCGTTCCGGCCGGATGCCGGTGGCTCCGGCCAGACAATCATCGACTCCGGCACACAATACACTTTTCTGGTGGAGACCGCCTATGGCGCGGTGAGGCAAGAGGTTGTGAGGCTAGCGGGTTCGAAATTGAAGAAAGGGTACGTTTATGGAGGGTCGTTGGATACATGCTTCGATGGAAACCCTAGCGAAATCGGGCGGTTGATAGGTGACATGGCTTTTGAATTCGAAAATGGCGTGGAGATTTTGATCAATAAGGAGAGAGTCTTGGACGACGTGGGAGGTGGGGTCCACTGCTTGGCCATCGGACGGTCGGAATCGCTCGGGGTGACGAGCAACATAATCGGGAACTTTCATCAGCAGAATCATTGGGTGGAGTTCGATCTGAGAAGTCGACGAGTAGGGTTCGGAGTGGCGGATTGCAGCAAATCTCGATGAGAGTGGAATTAGAAAGTGTTCATTATACTGCATATTTGTATATTGTGTAGCGATACATAGTGATGGTGGTGATCAGAAATGAATAATCAAGTGTGTATTATGCATCTAAGTGATCGGAGTGGTCTACTTTGGTGTAGCCATTTTGTGATATGTGTAATGTGTTGGTTCCTCTCGCAAGGTAGTCATCATGTATAGTATACAAATGCTGGTTAAGTAGATTTCTAATAATATTTAGATTATTCGATGAATTCGGTTAATTTGCTATATATATCTAATAATTAATAAGAAAAGGATACTTTGGTATAAAAGTGATGGCTGATAGTGCAAATACTAACTCTACTGACTATTAGTCTATTACAATACTCAGATGACGCTAATAAGTGAAATTAATCGCGAATTACAGTACTAGAAAAATATCCTTTGCACTAAATTCTCAATATTAACTATCACCAACAGGCGTTAATGGATATTATTATTGACTATTTAATTCCATATTACCCCTTTAACTTCGATACTATTTTCCTTAGTGATCATAAATTAGAGTGTTTTATTCGAAATTGATCAAATATTGAAATAATAACATCAATAAATTTTAATTGAGAGGTTGGAAACTGTTCTTTTTGTAGAAATGTTGAGCTCTTTAGTAAACTGATCGAACATTAGTTAGTTAGTTAATTATTTGCACACGGAAAAAAAAATATACTGAGATGAATTGAACATATCAAACCCTCTAATAGTGGATGTGTCATGTGTATGTATATATATATATTTCAATTGAAATATATTATGTGGGAAAAGTGAGCTTAGCGTTTTAGTCAATCGATTAAAAGACGAGAAAATCAACATATGCTTCATAAATATCTGGGCGAATATCATGAGTGGCATACTTAATCTAATGAACTCATTCCTGAATACAACATTATTAAAAATGCATTCATTCTTCAGAATAAATGAATAAGGTACTAAAAAGGGCAAAACATCCTCCACAAGTATAGTTTCCGTGGTCGGTGAACTATTAATTAATTTAATTATTGCCACACGGTTTCCACCCTATTTGACCATTTAGACCTCAGTCTTAACTTGTTCAACCTTTTCCTTTCAAATTTCAATAACCAAAAAAACCTAATGTTTTCTCCCTTAAGTATCAGATATTATACACGTTTTCTAAGCCATTCCGCGTTATATCCCGTTAGACTAATTAAACTTGGTGGCGAAAAACTATATCCATGAAATTTTAAAAAATAACCGTCTCCATTCACAATTCTAATATTGTATGAATATTTTTTAGAAATATTATTGTATTGTATCGTATCAAATACTTTTTATGTGAAATTTTTTTTAAAAAAAAAATCTATATCATCATATTCGTATATATTGTACCGTGTCTATCAAATATCTCACATCAAAATTTAGAAAATGTGGTGTTTAATTTGTAATGATTTGACAATCCTTCCCTCAACAATTAATTTTTGGGGTAAGTTAGACCAAGCATATTATTTATCATGGTATCAGAGCAGGTTCTATTTTAGATCTATCTCCCCGACCCTCGCGCTTCAGCTTTCCAGTTTGTTCTGCATTCCGCGTCTCATCTTCCGTCCCCCTCAACAGTTAGTTTTCTATGCATCCCTCTCAACAATTAATTTTTTAAGGTGAATAGGGTCAAACACATTATACATAACTTATCGGATGAGTTATAACGAACACAATGTCTGTATTATATTTTTCTATCCATATATTATAGATTCACAATGTCAGGAATAGTACCTCATATAAGAAATCTGCGTCTTCCCGTGCTGTATGTACCAACTAAAATTATGTGGAGGGAAATCATATGTTGTGATTTGTGAAGTTTAGGAAACGTAATTGTCTCTATACCTTGTCTATTGGAGGTGTCTCATTCACGAACATCTCTTTTAATTTTATGTGCCCATTTCCACCTTAATTCATGCGACACCTGTTCCAGTTTTAAAATCACATCATTGACGAACGACATCATGGTTTCAAACTTTCAATCTCAGCTCCTTTTACATGATTTTCGAGTTGCGGAAATATGTGAATTTGAAGAAAATGAGTTGGAACCGAACAAGTGTCGTCCAACATTTTTTGACTGTTGTCCGTTGGTACTGACAAGGTTTGTTGGGGATAGTATAAGGGGGGACACGTAAAAATGAATTTAAGGAAGTTCGGACAATAATTATTGAGGATCAGAGACATGAAATCGTTAAAAAACAAATCCAAGGGCGGGCGTGGTGGGGCTGAACAGCACTGCAGCTTGCTTGCAACGTGGCAGACAATAACTCATCGCCCACGCATGATCCGCCACCAGATTGACGAACTTGCTAGTGGTTTCGAGAGGCGTAATTCCTTTCTTTCTTTTCTATTTTATGGTAACTCATTTTTATGGATCGAGACGAACAAGTTCTCCTTATCATTGATAATTGTATTTTTAGGATTCGAATTCAAAACTTCAAATTAAGTTATCATATTTTTGAATTATTAAATTACGTCACTTGATCGTACAATTTCTTTTTAAAAGTGATGATTTTTTATATATTCAAATTATTATTTTTTAATTTATAGTACTAATTAGTTGGATGCTGAAACTATCATTCAATATTTATATTTATGGTTTAAAATTATTGTTTTTTAACAATTGTCACTAAAAAATAATTGACGTGTATATATTCTAGATATTCCACATGTCTTATTTTTTAATTAAAATCACTAATAAATATTTAGATAAAAATTTATCACAAATACAAATATTAAATGATAATTTATAAGTCGGAATAATTTATAACGTGAATTAAAAAAAGAAAAAGAAAAAAACACAATAGTTCGAATGTTGAAAAAATTATTATCCTTTTCTTTAATCTAAAGTACTATTCTTATCTTTTCTCCTTTTTCTGTTTTAGTGCAAATATGGTAACTTGTCGTTATTATTAAAATAGTACTTAGGATTGATCATAAATAATATTTAAGATTGGAATGGTAATATGAAAAATACCCACCAAAACACTTACGTAAAATAATGTATTAATCCTTTTGACTTATTCACTTTTGCACACCGTTAGTCATTTCAAAATCATGTCCTTATCTATCTATCTATATATAATCCACTTTCTAATCAACTTTTCATGTTTCTAGAATTGACATGCAGCCCTTTTAACGAACGACACTCTAGTTACCTTTAGTCATTTAATTTGAAATTTTTACCTCCCCCTTTTCTCTTTCTTAAACTAAATAATTACACTACATGCAGCTAATTAGTTGTTAATAACTCTGGCTAATTCGATCAATTATTGTTATAATCTTGTCGATCCCTATCAGAAAAATATATTTAAAAATTTGTAAATTAAATGTGATTTTATTTACTGTCAACTTTTTTTCTTTATAAAATAATTTATATGGTAAATTATTTAATATTAATATTAAGTGAAATTTTTATATATATTTTTTAATTGCTGGAATTATTTGTTTAGTAGATTGTTTAATATTAATTTAATTAATAATTCAAATATGTTATCAATTGAGTCAACCTCTTTTTCTTCTTTTTCTTTCTATCTTATAACTTCTTATTCCATGATATTTCTGAAGTCCTCTTTCTTGTACACCAGATTAGTCTTAGTGTCCTCCGGCTCTAGGCCTACTCGTCCTCCACGAACTCTCAAGGTCTACTCGTCCTCCACGAACTCTCAAGGAGTTGCCTCATAAGCGAGCTTTCGAATTTTCTATTCTTAACTTATCGCGAGGTTGATCACGTGTTTTGTAGGGTGAGACTATTAGTTTAGTAAACAATTTTTTGATTTACGAATTCATTTATAATTGAACTCCAAACGAAAAGATGCACTCAAGTCTCAGAAGCTTGCGGATGGGGACGTGACAATATTAATGCTACATTACTACGTATTTGTTGGTAATTATTGAATGGGAAAATTAAGATTAAAGTTAATAATTAATAAGGACATATTTATATTCAATATATGCAATGTTTCCAAAAGACACGACATTTGAGATTAATAATTGTGACTAATAGTTGTCACTTTATACGAAAAGGTATGTTGTAACATTGCGTTTTTTCGATAATAACCGAAAAGATGTCTTATTAATTCTGAACTAGAAATGAAAAGGTAAACACCCTTTTGAAGAGGTATATTGTCATCTATATATAGACTCTACCATTATGCATTTCATACATTCAATTCTAGAATTACAAACAAATACACTTAGAAGCATTTAAGTTCTAAGAGAGTTCTAAATACTTAGAGTTCGTTGATCTCGTAATTTGTAGTGCTACTATTATGAGAAGTGATCGTTGTATCTTGGGAGACGATTGCCGCTAATCCGTAAGCACCTGAGCGGGGCAATTTCGTCTTAAGGAAAGAGAGTCGAACTCTTGCCTCGACCTTCGCAATTATCATAGTAAAATCACGCCCTTTGTTGCTCAAAAATATCCAACAAACTTAAGACGAAATTTTTGTTGATTTTACTATGGGCGAGAAGAACTCTAGTTCTAAGATTACTAGGAGGTTGGTTATAGAAGGTAAATCGGAAAAGGTTATCGAAATTGATTTCAAGTGGTTACAACAAAAGACGTTGTTCGATTGAAATTCTAAAGCACCGTAAGGAACCTTCCAAGTACGCTTTTCATTTTATTATTTCATGTGAATATATATCTTTAGTAGATATTTTTATGTGTTAAGGCTTTATTTCGATTTGATTATATATGTGCAAAAATATATTATTTATAAAATAATATATATATGGTATACGTTAATTAAGATAATTTGTTTATCTTAAACGAAATGGTGTGAAATGGTGAATAACGGCCTGCACCCCTTCGTCGTTTCATTTATTAATGAAATGATAGATGAAATGATGGTGGAACTAAATTAATTGTGGAGCATTTAAGGTGTGCAAGGATAATTTAATTATCTAGATAAAATATGAGATCAAATGCTCCCTAATTAATTAAGTAACTTTTTGGGAATGCAATTAATGAATAGTTGCCATATATTTCAAATAATTTGTTGCATATTGGCACCTTTTCATATTTCATTGCATGGAACCGATGTTTGGTTCGTGTAACGAGGCGAAGAGGTGTGTTTCAAAATTGAAGACATGCACCAACATTAATTACATGATCATATCCAAAAGTTGTGGAAATTGGATAGAACAATTCTTCAGTAATTTCAGATATTATATTGAAGGAGTGTCTTATTAATTATAATTTATGGAAAGTTGCTAAGACTATGCTATCAAACAATTTCGAATTAATGAATGAGACAAATGTGTCTATATCAAAAATACGTTGATAAGGCAAGTTTAAGAGCTTGCAAATTATTATATATGATATGTTGCTTTGAAGAAATGCAACTTAATGAATCTTTTCAAGAAGTGGCCAAGATTGAGAAACTTCCACTCGATTGAAAAGGGATCATATGAGCTTTGGAAAGATTATATACTTCCTACAAATACCTTAAAATGTGGGGGGGTTTGAATAAGTTCTTGAAACAAGTAAGAATACAGAAATGAAGAATATTGTAGTATTCAAAGATATTCTTGTAAAGGAAGAAAAGAATAAGTTTTAAGAAAAGAACTTATGGTGATGATCGAATTGATGAAAATTCGAGTTATGACCATCGAGGTAATATAGAACCAAGGCATAGCACGATGGCTATGGCCTAAAACTTGTGCTATACTAGTGATGGCCAAGCGACTATTGAAAGATATGTATAACGGTAAGTCTCGTCACATAAGATCGAGCCGTAATACCATTAAGCAGTTGATCTCTAGTGAAATTATAAAGATTGACTATGTAAAGTCAAAAGAAAATATAGTGGATCCATTGACAAAAGGCCTATTGAGAGATCAAGTATAGTGCTTGTCAAGGGGAATGAGATTAAAACCCATTATTAAAGTCCAAGTAATGGTAACCCAACCTTGTTGACTGGAGATCCCAAGATCTTGGTTCAATGGGACAACTAAGTTACAAGGACTAGTCGAGCACATAGGAATTCATTTCCAACTCATTCCTAGGACAATATAAGTGCTGTCTGCAAAGGGTAAGAGGTTAAGCTAAGACTTTTAATGATTCCTAGACCTACAAGGTGGAGTATAGCAGGATACTCTTTATTAGGAGATCACCTAAGTAAGTGTGAACATGATCGGTTCAAATGAAAACACTTATGAATCCAAGATGTTGTCCAAGGCCGAAACGGACAAAATCATGAGAACCACAAGTGTTAGAATGATTATTGTGTGAGTATGATTGTCTTGGTCTACACTAACGGCTGAACAGTTCAAGACATCATGTTCACTGATTAGCCAAGTAGATCCGATTATACATCACTATGGAAGGTTCAAAGCCACAAGCTACCTATCCCAATGCAATAATTGTTCGCATGAACTCTCTTATGTGTCTGCATTAGTCAAATGCATATCTTCAAAAGGAGAATTTTCCATTCATGTGGGGGATTGTTGGAATTTTGATATATTTATTTATCAAAATCTAATAATTATTGAATGGGAAAATTAAGATTAAAGTTAATAATTAATAAGGACATATTTATATTCAATATATGCAATGTTTCCAAAAGACACGACCTTTGAGATTAATAATTGTGACTAATAGTTGTCACTTTATACGAAAAGGTGTGTTGTAACATTGCGTTTTTTCGATAATAACCGAAAAGGTGTCTTATTAATTATGAACTAGAAATGAAAAGGTAAACACCCTTTTGAAGAGGTACATTGTCATCTATATATAGACCCTACCATTATGTATTTCATACATTCAATTCTAGAATTACAAACAAATACACTTAGAAGCATTTAAGTTCTAAGAGAGTTCTAAATACTTAGAGTTCGTTGATCTCGTAATTTGTAGTGCTACTATTATGAGAAGTGGTCGTTGTATCTTGGGAGACGATTGCCGCTAATCCGCAAGCACCTGAGCGAGGCAATTTCGTCTTAAAGAAAGAGAGTCGAACTCTTGCCTCGACTTTCGCAATTGTCGTAGTAAAATCACGCCCTTTGTTGCTCAAAAATATCCAACAATCAATAATTATTAAATTTTGATAAATAAAATTATCAAAATTCCAACAGTATTAACGTCTTTGGATCATCCGCGAGCATATGTAACATACCCCAAGCGGTTTAACTAATGTTTTTTCAATAGAGTATAGTGCATTTAAGCAAAACAGATTATAAAATAGACTACGTACCCTTTTTAGTATTAACCAATAGGGATAAATATAGACACCCACCATACGTTAGGGGTGGTGCCTTTGCCCCCTATATACTTCAAATTGGTGCATTTAACCTCCTTACCTTTGAAAGATGTTCACTTAATCCCTTTACGATGGAATATTCTTATGAAAAAATTTTGGTGTAATTTCTAATGGCAAATTCATACAAATCAGATGTCAAATGTGTTGATATTATACATCAAATCAAAGGTCTTGATGTAAAGAACACAATGATTATTTCAAAATCAAAATCCGACAATCAACAAAGGAGAAATCGTCGGTCAAAGATGGTGCATGACCTGAGAAGCTTTGCAAGTGAATTCCGACGCTTCCGATGGCCAATAGAGTCGAATGGGGTATGAGTTTTGTTCGTCATGAAGAGAGAAACACGATGATAATGTTCTTGACTCTTGGGTCGCCGTGACGGAGGAGAAATCGACTGTCAAAGTTAATTTTGAAAGGAATATTCCAGAAATATTCCGCCGGAATAGTGTCAGAGGGATAAAGTATTACGTTTTGCAAATATGAAGGGGGAATATGTACCGATTTGAAGTATAGGAGGGCAAAGCGCACAACCCCGATGAATGGGGGTTGTCTGTATTTATCCCTAACCAATAACTTGTACTATACTTCGATCGCATTAATGATTACGCAATAGTCATATTATAAAATTAAGGAAATTAATATTAAATGAATACATGTTACTTACTCAGTTATTTATTGATAGCATATATAAAAACGTTAATAGTTGTGTATACTCAAATGAAATTAATCTCACTACGGTCTTCTGGCCGGTT
This sequence comes from Lantana camara, assembly GCA_037501455.1. Lineage (NCBI taxonomy): Eukaryota > Viridiplantae > Streptophyta > Magnoliopsida > Lamiales > Verbenaceae > Lantana > Lantana camara. Next base: position 19,857,752 of record CM074857.1, on the reverse strand, counting down.
TATTTTAAAAAAAATAATAATAAAATTGATCGAGAAGCTAGATTCATTTATTTAGTTAATTTATAAGTGGTACTTACATAGAGAGAAGAAAGAACGACACTACATTTAGAGAGGTTCTTCGCTGGATTATATATATGATCCAATGCTTCACATTCCATCTCTACGTAAATTAAATAAATAAATTTAATTACGTATTCAAGTTAAATGTTATTATAAATACTTATTAAAATATATGTAATTTTATTTTTGTCGATATAAAGATATGAAAGGGGAGAGAAGAAAATATTGTGTTCTTTATCTTTTTTAGCCCAAAATCAATAGCGACAACTTGTATGAACCGAAACTTTACTTTCTTCATTAATTAATTAACTAAGTCGACACTGAAATGAAGTAAACAGTGCTAGAGAAATCGATCACACTCGTCCCGTCCAGCAAAAAGCTGAGGCAAGAAAAGCATTGCCTAGGTTGAAAGGCATGATCAGATTTTGGCTTATCCCGTGAAGTCTACAACTTGTCCAATAATTATCTGATTTAGTTAGTTATAAGTCCGAAGTGACTCAAAACTGCTTCATTAATGTGCTGATTACAACATCTACCAAAGCTTTTCATTTTCTTTCATAATTCCATCAATATTTCATTTCTTACATTATATGAATTTCATCAAGTTATATATACTCACACACCTTCAAATGGGGTTCGAATCCGGATCATTACCCTAAAAAATGAAATTTATTAATCACTTGAACCAACTCCTGTTGGCAAGTCATATATATATATATATATATATATATGTATATTACAACTGGAAAACATAAGAGTTTAATAGGCTAACCAACCATAATATATAATTAATTAATTGGCGATTCTAAGCTACCCAATCGATGAGTGGTGCCTAAATTTCTTTTATAAACAAGAAATCCTTATCAAATTATGATTTATGATTCACGGACTTTTCTAAATATATTATTTTGTCGTGTTGGATATTTCTCACTGAGTATATTTAAAGAAGAAAAGAAAAAACTCAATATCATCGGATCGTGTTTGTATTCCATATTCGTATTCAGTATTCATACGTTATATAGTCTATGATATACATAAAATATTAACGTGTTCGTGAAGCGTGTACATTCTGCTAGCTGTTTAGATATTTAAGCGGCCTAAGGCATAGAAAATGAAGAACTAGTGAAGCTTGTAGTCATGGATAAGAAGTTATAATGCGTTAATGAAAAATGCTCCACATTATCGATCTTTTTATTTTAATTTATTCTATATACTTTTGTTATATATATACATACTTTTAACTTGTTCTATATGGGATGTTTGACCAAATCCCTAACTAATAGAATTAGGCTGATTTGTAGGGAGTTTGTTTCCTATAGGTTCTCTATTTATCTTGGGTCTCGGTTGTATCTTTGTACACAGAAAACAATTACCAATAATGAAATCCTTTAACCTAGTTTCCCAAATACCATGTTTTATCAACCTAGTTTCCCAAATACCATGTTTTATCATGGTATCAGATCAGGTTCAGATTCTAGGGACTCAGAATTAAGCTTCATCATCGCCCATAACCTTTCTCAAACAATACAGCCGTGACCAACATGACAACACCTACCAACCAAGCCCTTGCCTTACAACTTACCCAAACAACCATGCCCAACTCGGATAATATGTCGATTGGAATCAAACTCAACAATGACAATTATCCGATTTGGGCTAGATTAATGAAGATGGCGATCGGAGGAAAAGGATGCCGCTCGCACATAACCGGTAACCCACCGGCACCAGAAGAATCAGACCCAACCTACGACAAGTGGGAACAAACCGATCAACAAGTTTTCACTTGGATCATCCAAAATTTGGAAGTCAGCCTCATTGTAAACGTTCTCCAATACCAAACCGCTAAATCGCTGTGGGATGGACTCGCCACGACATACGGGAGCGGTGGAGACCCGCTACAACTCTTCGACTTGCATCGAAGGGCCAACACCCAAAAACAGGGAGACGAAAGTCTAGAGGAATTCTGGAATAAACTCCAGAATCTTTGGATGGCCATCGATCGGAAACAACCAAATCCGATGAAATGCGAAGAGGACATGAAACTGTACAATCAGATTATCCAAGAACAGAGATTGTACCAATTCCTTACCGGCGTGGACGAAAAATTCAACAATATCCGGAACGATTTGTTGAAGCAGGAAACAAAGCCATCCCTCGAGGCAGCCTATGCTGCAATACGACGAGAAGCGGCTCGTCTCCAGATACTCACAATGACCACTGATGATAGAAGGTCCGAAAACCAGGGAATTGGGTCCGGACTCATGGTGAAGAAGGGGAGAACGCGTTCAGAGAGTGTTGGACGGGCAAATAGCTCCGCCGCACGCCGGCCATCACAACGCAACGATCGGGCAAATCTTATCTGTGGAAAATGTGGGAAACCAAGACATACAACAGAGGAGTGCTTTGAGATCGTAGGTTACCCGGATTGGTGGGAAGGCCCCCGGAAAAATGACCCAGCCGCCGCTGGGAGAGGAGGAGCTAGGCGGGCCAATCTCGCTTTGGGCGGAGGACTGGCGGAGATCAAATCAGAGGACGCCGCCGCAGGCGTCGTCCGGAGAGACACCAGTGCGGCGGCATCACCGGCAACGGCAGAAGGTGGGCGAGCTTTTCTCGCCGTCGGGAAATCTGGAGCAGACGGCGAAGAAGGAGGCAGCATACCAGGTATCGGGTTTGGGATTAATTGCCCAAACCCTAAACCCCAAATATATGCTTCTCTTGATTTTGCGAAATGCCCCCTCCTTTTTGGTAAAATGCAAAATGACCCCCAATCTCTTAACAAGTATGGTCTTCACACCCAAACACCTCATAATAAGGTTTCTAAATGGATTTTCGATTGTGGGGCGACCGATTCTATGACGTTTGATGTATCTGATTTAACTGGGCCCATTGTTCCGAAAAAATCACATATTCAAACAGCAAATGGAGAAATAGCTGTTGTTGAAAAAGAAGGACCTGTGCTTATTACTCCGAAATTAAAACTGAGCAATTGCCTCTATGTGCCTTCATTATCTTGCAAATTATTGTCCTTGAGTTAGATAACAAAAGAGCTGAATTGCACTGTCCTGATTTATCCTCGGTTTTGCTTGATACAGGACATTCGTTCGAAGGAGATCATTGGGCGTGGTACTGAGAAAGGAGGCTTATACTATGTGGATGAAGTGGAAAATCAGTCTACAGCTCTTCTGTCTGTTGGAGTGGCTAATACTCAGATATGGTTATGGCACAGACGTCTGGGTCACCCGTCTCTTGGGTATTTGCGATTACTTTTTCCAGCTTTGTTTAAGGATAATCAGACAGTAAATTTGGATTGTCAGACTTGTTTTTTGGCCAAGAGCCACCGAACTTCCTTTAAACAGAATAATACTCGTGTTCCAACCGCGTTTTCGTTGGTTCACTCTGATGTTTGGGGACCGGCCCCCGTTTCTAATAGTAATCAGTTTCGGTATTTTCTGTTGTTTGTGGATAATTTCTCGCGTATGACATGGGTGTATTTTTTGAGAAACAAGTCTGAGGTCTTTGAAACTTTTGTGGCTTTTTATAAAATGGTGGAAACTCAGTTTAATCACAGGATTAAAATACTTCGGTCCGATAATGGCCGAGAATTTGTGAACCAGGAGATGTACCAATTCTTCAAACAAAATGGCCTCATTCATCAAACAACCTGCCCCCACACTCCACAACAAAATGGGGTCTCCGAAAGAAAAAACCGTACCCTGCTTGAGATGACCCGAGCAATGCTCACCGAATCCGGGGTTCCAGACCACTTCTGGCCCGAGGCAGTTGCCACTGCCGCTTACCTCATTAACCGTCTCCCGACCAAAATCCTCGACTATAAAACCCCCTTGTCTATCCTTGAAACTCAAACCAACATACCGCCCCACCTCACCCTACCACCTCGTATATTTGGTTCCAATGTGTTCGTTCACGTCCCCAAAACCAAACGGACTAAGCTTAGTCCATGTGCCATACGCTGTGTTTTTGTTGGCTATGCTCCACATCAAAAGGGGTACCGGTGCTATAACCTGGTTACCCGGCGCATGCATGTCTTACTGGATTGTGATTTCGTCGAAACCGAGTACTTTTACCTCACCCAGTCCAGCGATCAGGGGGAGAAACAGGGTGATTCTCTGTACTGGTTAAAACACCTAGATGATATAAGCCCAAGAACAGGCGATCCAGCTGTGCAAGATCTCAGTACCACCAACACTGCACCAGCACCCAATGATCCTCCTTCAGATAATGTCCAAAACGAGGTAAATCACTCTGAGCACTCTGATTCCGTTTCTATACATAATGATATCACAACTACTCACATTGTGTCTGAGGAGAATACTACAGATAGCAATAGGTATTCGTTGCCGAAGCGGAGTAACCGAGGGGTTCCACCACATAGGTACTCTCCTGACCACCATTCCCGCTCTACCAAGTACCCTATAGGGAATATAGTCAGGGGGAGCATGTCTAATGTTGCCAAGGCATTTTTTGGGAATCTTTGTAAGGAAACAATCCCGAGAACAGTACAGGAAGCCCAACAGTACAAAGAATGGACATAGGCTATGAGAATAGAGATGGATGCTCTGATAAAAAACGAAACTTGGGAAAAGTGCAGATTACCAGAGGGAAAGAGGTCGGTTGGATGCAGGTGGGTGTTTACCATAAAGTACAATACAGATGGGTCAGTGGAGAGGTATAAGGCCCGCCTCGTGGCAAAGGGATACACTCAAACGTACGGGATTGATTATTCCGAGACATTCTCTCCAGTGGCTAAGTTGGATACGGTACGTGTTCTACTCTCAGTGGCTGCGAATCAAGACTGGCCACTACACCAGTTCGACGTAAAGAATGCCTTTTTACACGGGGACCTATCAGAAGAAGTCTATATGGAGCCACCTCCTGGATTCACTGGTGACTTCGGTAAAAGAGAAGTGTGCAAACTCCGTAAAGCCCTATATGAACTAAAACAGTCGCCCTATATGGACTAAAACAGTCGCCGCGGGCATGGTTTGGAAGGTTTACCACAGCTATGCAGCGGCATGGGTACGTTCAAAGTAATGCTGATCATACACTCTTTTTGAAGCGGAGGGGAGAGTTGATTACATGTCTGATCATATATGTGGATGACATGATCATAACAGGAAGCGACACGGAGGAAATAAGCTAACTTAGGGAGAATCTCTTTAAGGAGTTCGAGATGAAAGACCTTGGAGGACTAAAGTACTTTATGGGCATCGAAGTATTGAGATCGAAAAGGGGAATATTTCTTTCGCAAAAGAAATATGTACTTGATCTTCTTGCTGAGACTGGAATGGTGGACTGTAAACCAGTTGAAACACCAATACAGGTCAATCATAAACTGAGGATAGAGGAAAAAGGAGAACCGGCTAAGAAGGAATGGTACCAACGCCTAGTTGGTAAACTGATATATTTGTCACACACTAGGCCAGATATTACTTATGCTGTAGGAGTGGTGAGCCAGTTTATGCATCAGCCACAGAGAGAACATATGGAGGCTATTATCAGGATTATTGGATACTTGAAAGGCACTGTTGGGACAGGGATAATGTTCGGGAAACACGGCCGTCTAGAGATAGAAGCTTACACAGACGCAGACTGGGCAGGAAACCCAAATGACAGGAGGTCGACATCTGGGTTCTTTACACTAGTTGGTGGCAATGTAGTAACATGGAGAAGTAAGAAACAAAAGGTAGTAGCACTATCTAGCGCAGAGGCTGAGTTCAGGGGCATAGCCAAGGGAGTAACTGAGATTCTCTGGATAAGAAAGCTACTATCGGAGATTGGGATAAACCCTTCAGGACCAAGTACTTTGAAATGCGATAACAAAGCCGCAATCAGCATATCAGAAAACCCCGTACAGCATGATAGAACCAAACATGTGGAGGTAGATCGTCACTTTATAAAGGAGAAGCTCGAGAGTGGGATTGTCTCTATTCCCTTTGTCAGGTCCGAAGACCAGTTAGCCGATATACTGACCAAAGCAGTCACAAGCCAGACGTTTCGAGAAGTTCTGAGCAAGTTAAGGATCGGCAATCCCATCACTTAACTTGAGGGGGAGTGTTAACGTGTTCTATATGGGATGTTTGACCAAATCCCTAACTAATAGAATTAGGCTGATTTGTAGGGAGTTTGTTTCCTATAGGTTCTCTATTTATCTTGGGTCTCGGTTGTATCTTTGTACACAGAAAACAATTACCAATAATGAAATCCTTTAACCTAGTTTCCCAAATACCATGTTCTATCACATACAAGTATGTCTAATTACCATAAGATAACTCAATATTATTACGAAAATTAAAGTGGTATATAAATTAAATATAGTCACCAATTATACATATGAAGTGACAATACAGTTTATATCGTCGCAATTTATCTATTTCACAACAATAATTTTTGCTTTGTCACCAAATGGTCCAAAACAAGCTCAAGTTAAAAGTACTATCTTTCATCTTCTATAATTCATTCATATACACACGCGTCACGTGTATAAATAGGCGACCTAAATTAGGAGAGAGTCTTTAAATTCTAATTTGTACCACCTATTTGTACATGTAGCTCATGTATATATGTAAGTTAAATTAAATAAGAGATAAAACATAATTTGAACAAGAAATTCAAAGGCTCGTATGCACCTCCAACAAAATTATCAATTCCTAATCATCACCAAGAGTACTGAGTCATTGAATATTGACGATGACAACGTAGACATATTTTGGTTACTGATCATATTGCAAAAATGACTTTGATGACAATATAAATTATTTTATTTTGTCAATATATATACACATAATTAGTGATAATTTTTATATTGTCTTTTATCACCAACTTATTTATTTATTGCTTTGGTTCTTGTTGTGTCTCCATATTCGAGTGAAAAATAAACATTTTACAAAATTAAATAGTAGGTGAAGATTTATAGAAAAGTGCACACAAAATTTGGCAACGCCGCCTAAGTGCGATGTATATATTTTACGTGGTTGTGAAGAAAACAATGCACATTAAAAGGTCGGTTATGCATTTAATTGGGAGCACCTAACGTCAATTATTGTTAAGAAAAAGAAAGAGGTGAAAACCGAAAACTGAAAACGAAACAACTGGGGACATATATGTGGATATAATAAAAAAGCAGCAGCAGCAGCAGCAGCAGAAGAAGAAGGCAGCTTAATTAGTGATTAAATCGCTTTCAAATTCAATAACACATACAATTATATGAAGTCACTCATGCACGCAGGCACACACAGACACACACGTGGGTATGTGATATTGGGTCAATTTACACTCATGCTCATAACGTGGAACTCCCACTTTAATTGATTAATATTTATGGGAATCGACACTTGTGACTGAGAGTCTTTAATTAGGAAAAACATGTATCAATGGGCTAGAGGACACTACTCTCACGTTTCTGAATTGTCTATTTTACACTACTTTTATTGGATGGTTCGTTTCGTCAATACAAAAAAGTTCTTATGCAGTCATACACTCATACTATCTAGTTTTAGATAATCACCTTCGCTAACTATCTCAAATATGTTTCTTATAATTAATTGGACAATATTACTCGGTCATAACTCGTAAGGCCTCGTTTACTTACGTAAATTGGGCATGCTAACATGATGTAGTAGTAGTATGAGTTTTCATTTGTCTATTTTGATTGGGTCAAAGTCCGTGTCACAGGGTCTGGCCCATGTCATTAGCATGAAACGGTATGACTCACAAACAAGCGAAAACTTCGTGTTTGAAACTAAAATCTGTTAACATGATTTGCAAAATGTCGCCTTTGTCCACAAGTTGCGTAAATTTACAGTCCACTGTCACTAAATATTTGTCAGGCTAAAATTTCCAGATTGGGCGCCTGAAAATTAATTCTTGGCCGCCAAATTTTTTGGGGGTTCAATTATCCCGCCAATCTTTGCCCTTCAATTATTCATGGATTGGAATGATAAAACGATGAACTAAAATATCTAAGACAACAAAAATTTTTGCGTCCTTCATACAGGGCATCTGGGTCGGCTTCCTACTATTGTGGAGTGCTATAGTTGTCCATTAACCGTGAAGAGTGAAGGTATGTCTCTGTGAAATTTGATTCAGAATGAACCTTGAATTTGTTCATGCCTTTCTTGAGAATATTTTGTAATTGGGTTTATTAGTTGCGATCTGTGAAATCTGATTTGACAATGGAGTGGTGGCTCACGACGGTGAGGCGGTGGAAGGACTTTTTGCCCTAATCTGTTTTGGGCAAGGAAAGTGAGAGAAGAGGGGGCTGGAAGGGGAAAGAAACAGAGGATGGTGGTTAGCCTTTGGAGGCGGCGAACGATTGAAGCGGTGGTCGATGGAAAAGATGCTGGAGGAAAGAGAGCGAAAGAGAGAGAGCATGGCAAACAATTGAAAGGGGTATATACGTCATTTGTCATAATCAGCGCAAACACACAACAAAAGTACACGGAAAAAAAATAATAACTAGGTCGTTGCCAACATGTCGACTAATTCAATATTTTTGGTACATTTCATTTTCCGACAATAAAATAGGACTATATCTTTAAAATCAAGTAATTTCATACACATTTTTTTACCGGAAGTTGATTTTGCTAGCCGGAATTTATACGTGACGAACTAGGAGTTCCCATGTGTAAAATCGGGTTGGGTTTTCGGACCAAACCGGTTTGGGGTCAAAAAATGCATTAAGCTGTATGATTTTTAAGATACGGTCTTATTTTATTCCCGAAAAGTAAAATATACTAGAAATGCTGAATTGGTCGAGTTGGTATAATAAATTTGTAATTTTTCCTTACTCACGATCTTTCTTTTCTTTGTGTTCGAAACAATCTTCTTTTTTCTTTTTTTCTAAAAATTTCTAGAAATTTATTTCATTAAGATCCTACATTTTGATTATTTTCCGATGTATCTTTTTGACTAACTAAAGTACTTGCACCAAATTTAAGGGTCATATCTCCGCCATTATCTTGGTTGTCTTAAGTATCTTCTCAGTTCTCACCACTCGAAAATATACAAACTTTGTTAAGAAATTATTTTCATAATTTCATACCCTATGTAATACCCCACGGTGGAACCATATATCTCTGGAACCAACCATATTGGAATTCAAAAATCAATTATTTTCATGTTTCTTTATCTCAATTCTCATGCCAGGATTTTGATCCCAATGAAACTTTTTCATTTTCGATTTGCCAACTGTAAAAATTCCTTTTTTGTGAAGAGTCCCTGAGCTATGATTCATTGAAGAAATAAAAAGTTGTCCTCGCCTCTGTTAAACTATAGGGATCATAAATGCTGGTTTGGGCCAACAACCAGCTTCTTAGCGTAAAATTTGGACTTTTGGTTGCTAATTAATACTAAAAAGTTTTCTTGATTGATTTAGATACATATGTGTGGCTGACCGGTGAGAGAGTGGTGATGCCTAAAAATGGGTTGCCAATCAACGTCTAGTGAATTGGATTTTGATAGAGGTTTGAATAAATGTGCGTACCTATCTCCTACAAGGTCGAGTATTTATACAATGAGTTCGTCTTTAAGTCGATATGAACCTACTAAGTTTCATTGAATTTGGGAGTCGATACAAATAACATCCCAGTATTGCTTACCATACTTGGATAAGATGGTATGATTACAACGAGTCTTATCTGAAAAGTTTCGAATGCATGTTCATGTGCACCTCTCGATTATCATATGGCTCGAGGGATGAAGTCCCTCGTGCGAGTAGGTTTAAAGACCAACTGAGAGGAGCTTAGGTCGGTCAAGATGAGGGTCAAACCCCTAATGTCCTGTTCGATGAGCTCCCTGCAAGAGCGGGTGTGTCGAGCAGGGTGTTTATATCTCAAGTGTAGGGGCGGAGCCACCTGAGTCTGAGGACAAGGAGGGCCCCCAACCCACTAATTAATCCTGATGGTGCTAGGAAATGGAATCTGATTAAACAACCACCAATTTAGAATTTGTTTGAGGGGAAGACCATCACAGGCGTAAGAGCCTCAGGAATTGGGTTTCCAGAAATGCGTGGGTTCTTCCAGCTAGGATAACACCAGGGAAAAGCAGTAAGGATGCAAGAAAGATGAAGTGTTTATGTCTGGGAAGGAAAACCAGAGAATATGCACAGTTATGTCTGCAATGTCTGTGTAGGAGTTCACTTAGGGAATGTGTGTAGGAATTCCCATATTTATAGGTTGAGGGCGAGGGTAGCTTGGTAATTGTGGCCAAGTGGTCCCAAAACCCTGCGTTTCCCTAGACACGTGGCGTCGTGTGATGTTCTGAAAGTGACTTTTCTGAAAGATACCTACGGGTAGGTGGCAATAGCGTGTCAGAGGAATGTATACGCACTACCATTGTGTGTCAGAGGTGGTTACGGAGCTGTCAACCAGCGTCAGGGCACTCAGTTTAGTTTGCTCCTCACACGATTGGGTGTGCCCTAAATGGGAACCCTTTATTGAGGAGGGGATTAGCCTCTGGAAATCATGGATACCTTGTTGTAATGACGGTATGGGCATCACATGTGGTTCGAGCGTAAATATACCCTGGAAGGATTACCCGAGCGCTCGAGCACTCGAGGGGAGGATTCCCCTGGCGACTTTATTCGAGCGCTGGGACGCTCAAAGCATACAGAGCACCCGACCGTGGGAGGTCCACGTAGGAGGACTCCACTGTGCGAAGAGGCGGGTCCTTATGAGAGTAATGACCATCTCTGTGAGGCCTCAATGCGAGCGCTGAGAGGGATTAGTGGGGAATCCCACGCTCGATGTAAGGGCCCTGGCGAGCAGGCCTTATGGCATAAGGTAGTGAGTTGTATGGGTTGAGCTTACCCCACAAGCCCATATTCATGAGCATCTAAGCTCAAGAGATCTTGGGCTATCTGAATAAGCCGCCTGGATTGTGACATGTGTACGGATCTGATTCGAGTGTGATTTTGGCCCATCATTTTGCCCCCCAAATTCTGTAGTAACTGTAGCACCCTGCACGTGGGATACCACATCCCCCGCACTAAGACCCGAACCCGAGTACGAAATGGGAAATCCGTATCCAAGTCCAAATCATAGCGAACGGGAGACATACACACCCACTATGCTAGGCGGAGCTAAAACCAGACTCAGAGCGCGCAAAAGAAACAAATAACAAAACTCAACAATATAAAAGCGGAAGCACTTTATATATTTAACATCAAAAGTCGGGTAGATCAAATATATACAAGAGGGATAAATTCATAAATTATAACCCGTAGGATATATACATATAATCCCAAAAGTATCAAAACATATGCACGTGCAGCCAGAATACAACCTAACTCGACCTAAACAACGAAGTGTGACTCGAAAGACGCACTTCTCCGCCTAGCTCGAGCTCAAAAAGACCAAACCTGAAAAGATAAGGGAGGTGTCAGTCCACGACTGAGTGAGGGGGGTTAACGCACACCCATACACTATAAATATATATAGAGCAAATCACTTATTAAAAGGAGGAATCATGAACCGGGAATAAGTTTTGCATACCAAAGTGTTTTCAAAAGAAAACAAAACATATATATACGTATACTAAGTCAAAATGTTTCATAAATTCTTTCCCCGTTTCATAATTCCAATCATAAACATAATGCTCGCGCGAGAAACGAGCTTCCAACCTTCTCATACATAATCATAAAAACTAAAATCAAATATACAATCCCCCAAACTCCGCGATAGAAGAGCCACGTGGACTCTAACTATCCATAAATAACATAACCTCGAGGGGTAGTACTCCCCCTACGAGTCTTTCCCGACTTTTACACCGCGAGCATCGAAGAGAACGCCTTCCCAACTCCCAGGGTTGTGCGTAACACTTCGGATGGAACTATGCTAAGGAGTGATAATCCCGACGGCCCGACGCCGTCCCGGGTGTCGTCGCTCATAGATCCGGGGCCCAAACATACGGGACATATCATACATATACCAATCTTTCATGGTTTAACTCGCTAGCATATCATATCATATCATAAGGTTTTCAAACTCAAGCTTACATATGCCCATATAACTAATTTCAAAATCCAAAGGTGATTCATAAGATCATAACATATATATTCAACACATATCTAAGTATATATATAATATATAATCGCATGCGGGCTTAGAACAGTGCAGCAAGGGCAACAAATATTCAGGCCGAACTCATGCATAAAATCAGTCCAAAATGCACAAGAAACAACAGTAAAAAAACGCAACAATTGATAGCAACTCAATTCAGCCATGACAGCAGGTATATATGCACTAAAATCTACCATTTAAGCAGCTGAAATGAAGGAAAAGCAGGGCAATGTCACAGCAAAGCAGGGGCAGCGGATAGCACAACATATCAGGTCATTTCTCATGCATTTCATGCACCAAAATCATGCAAAATCTCCCAAAAACGCAGCAGCACAGTCAAGTGAAAGAGAATTCCTGACAACAGTTCAGTTTTTGCCAAAAATCCCCCAAATTCCATTCCTAAGCTCAAGTTCATTGATGGTAGGAGTTAATACACACAACAACCATGTAATTAATGCAAAGAAACAAGATCTAAAAGCATTAATGAACTCATTCTCAGCCATAAAACTCAAGAAATGCACCTAAGAGCAAGTATGCACCAACTTGAAGAAAACCTAACTATTCATCAATCTTTTCACTCATGCATGAAACCTTGAATTCAAGACATAAAATGGAGCATATATTGAAGCATAAATCATAAGAAACATGGATTTTACCTCTGATCATTGAGAGACGAAGAAAACAAGAAAGTCTTGAGCAATTTGATGAAGAAGATGATGAATAGCGACGAAGTCTCCTCCTTGCTTCTTGTGCTGCTGAATATCGATGGGAAGGGGAAGAAATGAGTATAAAATGACATAAAAATTGGCTTAAGATCAGATCTTAGGGTCAAAGTGGGGCCAACTCTTGAGTTTAGGTTCAAATGGGCTGAAAATGGCTTCGTCGGGGGTTCAAACGGCACCGAAAAAAATACGAGGTTAAATCCACTGGGTCCAGATCGTCGAAAGGAGTTCATCGCCGCAAACGGATCTCGAATCCGAGTTCCATAGCTCAAGATACGAATTAAAGAAGCTCAAGGGGTCCTATTTCAAATAGGTCCCTAAACTTTCAAAAAGTGGCAAATAGGCCCAAAGCCTATTTTCAATTAAGCCCTAAAACTATAAAAATCATGCAATTAAATCCAAATTAAATATAATTCAATTAAATTCATATAATTCAAGAAATTAGCATGCTAGAAAATTAAATGCATTTAAACACTTAGGCATAGATATGACATTTAAATCAATTAATTCAAGTAATTTTTCACATAATTCATATAAATATCAAATAAAGAGCATATTTCAAAATATAAACAAATTAAAGTATATAAAATTAAAAGTAAATACAGAAATTAAACTCACACGTGGTACGAACCTGTACGGTCGGACAAACGGGGTGTCACAGTAACACTTGATGTGTACTGTAGAATTTCAACCTGGGACTCTAGACTTTGAATATCCGAGGGTCTGGCCCCTCGTTTGAAAGTAGCGCTCGTGAAATCCCTATTATGACAGTTCTGACATCGCATTTAATGCGGCCTTGCCACTTTCACCGCCTGAGCAACTCCGCATTTAATGCTTAGTGGGGACGTGGTCGCGTGTATCAAGGAAACTGCGCGTGAATGTTGGTAATCGTGTGACGGTTACCAAAAGTGGGTGGTTTCCTAAGCGGGAATGATTGCGTTTTTGAATTTATTGTCCCAATCATGTGTATATCCCTTCCCTATAAATAGGGATTTGTAAATTATTTTAACTCTTTACGCATCCAGAACACTTCCAAGCTTTAACCAAACTTAGAGATTTTTGCAGATTCAGGCGACCTTCCGGCGAACTCCTTTCTTCTCCGTTCAAGGTAAACTTTGTTTTCTTTCTAACTTTTGCACTCTAACTAGCAGATTTAGGTTCTAGAGCCTTCCTTTCACCGTAGGCCCTTTCCAAAACTCCCCGCTTCTCCATATTTCTCCTGAAAAACTCTCATCTTCAAGACCAAGAAATAATGGTGGATGAAATCATTAACCAGACAGTGAGAGAGATCGATGAGATGTCCAATACAAGTTCTTCTCCCCAACATAATATTCCATACGCCTTCCCCATGGCGGAAGTTCCAGCAGAGACCAGGGATGGAGATCTTGACGTTGCGGTTCAAGGGTTGAACGAGCGTAATCCTGGGGGGGGTTGAACAAATTTTCAAGGAGATGGCACTGATAGAGGTAATGGAGCGCCAGGGTGAGAGGGTGTTTCCTGTACTGGACAGTGCGGTTAGGCTCCAAGATCACAGGGTCACGGTGGTGATTGCTGCCCCCCAAGAGAAAACGGGGACTTCCGAGCACCGTGCGGATGAAGAACCTCCTCGTAAACGTCGTCGAAAGGGGAAGGCACCAGCCGCCCAAGGGAAAAAGTCTAAAATCCGAGGAGAAGGCTCTGATCCCCACAAGACGGATAAGTCTCCAGACTAAATCCCCAGTAGCTTGATGGTAGGGAAAATGGCTTCCATGAGGGCCACAATATATTGGAATGAGGCTTTCACCTACCGTCGTCCTGAGCCGCACGAGTGTGCCAATAATCCTCCACCTGGCACGATGACAGTATACTAGGATATTGTATCCGCGGATGGCTTGAGATTCCCAATTCCTGCTTCGAGAGCCGAGATTTTAAATTATCTCAACTTGAGCCCCTTGCAAATTCTCCCCAGTGGTATTGCTCTCCTGAATGCCTTTGTGATCCTGATGAAGTGCATAGGCCATGAGCCCTCTATTTCTAATTTCAACAGCCTGCTCCAAGTGTCGCGTTTGCCCCGCTCGTCTCAGAGGGACGGCTTCTATTATATCCAAGCCAAATCTGGTATGAGAATGATCGATTCTCCCTCGACATCGTATGGCATTAACTGGAAGGAAAAGTTCTTTTTCGTGAGGGCACCTGCTAACAGCGATTTTGGGGTTCCTCGAGAGTGGGTAGAGCAAGATGAGGGCCCCATAGTGAAGTCCAGATCTACTTCATCAACCTTTGTGGAATGGGGTAAGAGTCTGGCCCTCGCCATGAAGGATGCCAACTGGCTCATCAAAGCCCAAGATTTGATAGATGATGAAGAGGTCTTATTTCGTTTTGGGCTCGTCAGTCTTCCTGACATGGTTGCTCGCCCACCCGCTCGTACGATGAACAGAGATGGTTAGATTCTAGGAATTAACTCCACTAACATCTTAGAATAGGGATGCTAACCCTTTGCTTAATGATGTGTCGTAAAGGGTGATCTGACCCTCGAATTCCTATTGTACAGAAATCGATATACTCATGGCGGGAGGAGGTGCTGAAAACATTACCGCTCTGATGCGCGGCCGTAGGCCAGCCAACCAACATCAGCGACCATAACAACAACAACAACAAACAGACCAACGAGGGGGCCGTGGCGGTAGCCGAGGAACCGGGCAAAGAGATGGTGGCCGAGGGAAAGGCCGTGGCGACGACCGATGTAGAGGTCGTAGAGATGGCAGAGGCGCGGAAAGGGGCGATGGTCGCGGTGGGGGCCAGACCGCCAGCCAAACGAGCGGGACGACTCGTGGTGCAACCCCAATGGGCACAATGGTTCCTGTGCCCTCGGATGATCCTGTTCAGCTGGGCCCCAATAAGTTCCCGCAACAACCGCTCGGGAGTGCTTATCAGGGACATGGACGAAGAAAGAGCCCAATCCTCGAGGAAGAGGAAGAGGTTGGTGGATTCCGTCCCTGTCTCTGGCAAAGGAAAAGAAGTGGTGGTGGGAGCCCCTGGGGAAGACGGAGATACTTCCTCTTCATAGGAGGAGAGCCTCTGGAAATTCGAGTGCAGAGGGGACGTTCATTATAAGTGGCCCGTGGATTTAGGCCCGATCCTCTTGGGCGGCTCCCCCTCTTCCCGCAATCTAGTTCACGGGCTTGTTCACTGTCTGCAATTCTCTGGGGACCACCGAAAATTATTCGAGCTGAGCGCTGCTCAGGTGGCAGAGGATGCTTGTTAGGCTCTTCTGGCGGTAAATATCTTGATGTTTTGATAATTTTTAGTTTTTCCAGAATTACCTAAAGCTTATTGAGATTCAATTCCTTGTGCAGGAGGTGGTCCCAAGGATAAAGAACCTTCAACGAGGCTCTGAGACATTCTCCGAGCGTAAGGCCAAATATAAGAAGTTGATGCGCATTGCAGATCCTGGCCGACTGTAGGGGGACTTGGACATGACCAAGGCTCAATATAACTCCCTCCGAATTGAGCATGATAAAATCAAAAAGAGGCTGAAAAAGCAAGAGGCTACTTGGGAGAGGTTGAACGAGCGTCATAAGAAACTGAAGGCTGAGCGGAACACTTTAAGGGATGACAAGGAGAAATTGTCCAAGGCAGTGAACGAGCGTACTCAACAGCTAGACAATGCGAAGAAGGAACTTGAAGATCTCCAAGGGCAAGTTCCTGACATTCAAGCTACGGCCGCTCGAGAGGCGGTCCTTAAGTTTGCCCGCTCAAAGGCCTTCCATTTTGCTACTAACCTCCACTGTTTCGATAATGTTGAGCGTTTTTTCAAGAAGACCGTCAGACAGATGATTACGTTGGGAATGGCGCCTCCCTCCGCTCGTTCGGACAATCAGCTGCGCATGGACTTGGATGAGAACCTAAAGCCACTCGTCCAGATAGGGGACCCATCGAATGACTTAACGGAGCCATAGTACAATAATTTGGTTGTCACGCTTCAAGACGAATTCATGGCTGCTCATCCGGTCGAGCCTGAGCCATGAGCATTGATAAGGGTGCCAACACCACTGCTCCTACAGTCAAAGGCCATCCTAGTGCACCTATCGCCGACGGTCAAGCCAGCATGCCTACTTCCGAGGACCAGACCGCCGTTTAAACTGCCTCTTCAGGGCCTGTTGATCCTCGAGTTCTTGCGCTTATTCCTCTGTCCATTGTGCCCCCTGCTTCTCACGCTCCAATCCCGATTGTTGAGGTGGTGAATCTGGAGGAGGATTCAAATCCTAACGCTCAGGAATCTGAGCCCTCAGCTGCCGTTTCTGGGAATCAGACCTCATAAGGTCGTCCCTTACTCCGCCTTCTACCAATTTTGAACTTTTATGACGATTTCCTTAATTTGCAATGTACTTTTTCTTGGTATTGTAATTTTTCTCCCCTAATGATAATGGAATTTGGTTTCTCCTCTTTGTGTTGTTGTGCTTTGGGTGATGTCTTTTCTTGATTGTTGGGATGATTGTGGAAATGCGTATAAGTATTCGGGCACGAGGGTATCCGCTCGAGGGATATCCTGGCCATGATCAGCATACAACTTGGACCAGAAAGTAACAACTTAGGTGAAATTATTCTAAGTATATGATATTTTCCGAGTGTAGCAGTAGTACAAATTGAACTTAGAAATTAACAAAGGAATTTTCTAAGTGTTTATTTTCCACGAGCGTACGCCGGAGGAGGGATCCGACCGATCAGCGATCGCGACCGCGAAGTAGAGCGATGGGTCTGGTTGGCCTAAATAGTAATAATAACGTCCCAATTGGATCCGCTCGTTTTAAGAGGGATCCGTACGAAAAATATACCAAGTCATTCGACATGGAGTGCCCTCGACACGGAGTTGGCATTGATATAAGACAAAGTAGATTATCACAAGATAATAATTAAATAAAACTGAACCAAAAATGCATGATGTACGTGGTTTGTATTTTTGTCAAAAGAAAATACACAGTGTCCCGAGCGGACGTTTTACAATGCTTGTAATTACACATAGAATCTTCTGAGGTTGCACGCATTCCATGGTCGAGGGAGACGCTCGCCTTGCAAAGTCTCTAGCAGGTACGTGTTGTTCGCTCGTACCTGAATGACTTTGAATGGGCCTTCCCAGTTGGGGTCCAACTTTCCCACATGGTTGGACACTTCAACTTTTTTGAGGACAAGATCTCCCATCTGAAATGTTCTTTCTCTAACACGTTTGTTGTAATGGTGGGCTACTGCCGCTTTGTACCTGTGTATACGGGCCCAAGCTTTGTCTCTTTTCTCGTCCAACAAGTCCAATTCAAGCGCCCGGTTACTCTCGTCAGTTGTAGGCTTAAAGTAAGCAACGCTTGCGGATTCATGAGCAACCTCCGCAGGTATCATAGCTTCAGAGCCGTAAACGAGGGAGTAAGGGGTCTCTCCTGTTACCGTTCGTGGGGTAGTACGATACGCCTACAGGGCTCCTTGGAGCTCTTCAGCCCATTCACCCTTTTTACTCTCGAGCATCGTTTTCATGTGTTGGAGTATGATTCTGTTGGTGACTTCACCTTGATCGTTAGCCTGCGGATGGCCCACGGAAGTGAAGCGTTGTTCAATGCCTAGCTTTGAGCACCATTCTCGGGTGCCAGCAACAATGAATTGAGAGCCATTGTCTGAAATTAGCACCCTCGAGATGCCATATCTACAGATAATGTTCTTCCAAATAAAACCCCCCCTTACCACTCTGAACGTGATTTTTGCGATCGCTTCAGCCTCGGCCCACTTGGTGAAGTAATCCACAGCAAGGATTACGAACTTTTTCTGTCCGACCGCCATTGGTAAGGGTCCTACTATATCAATGCCCTACTGATCAAAGGGCCAAGAAACGTCAATTGGGACTATTTGTGCAGCCGGCAGTTGAGGGATGTTGGAGTGGAATTGGCACTTAGGGCAGTTCTTGGAGTAATTGATGGCATCTTGGAGAACCGAAGGCCAATAGAATCCACTCCTTAGTTTCTTCTTGGCCAAAATACACCCCTTGGAATGGTTCCCACAACTTCCTCTATGCACATGTTCGAGCACCTCCCTGGCCTGCGAGGGTCTCAGGCATCTTAATGGAGGGCCTTGAAAAGACCATTTAAAGAGCCTACCCTCGTTTTCAAGTGAGAAAAGAGGGGCCTTACTCCTGACTCTTCGTGCCTCCACCTTACCGGTCGGATAAACTCCATCCCTTAGGAATCTGATGATGTCATCAAGCCAGTAAGGCTCGGATGGATCAATCATACTTACCTCTCCCGAGGGTTTCTTTTCGCTTATCAGTGGTTCCTCCGTCCTGAGGAACGTAACAGAACGCTCGCATGAACCTTTTAGAGCAGATGCAAATTTTGAGAGGGCATCGGCGCGCTCGTTTTTCGCTCGTGGAACTTGCAATAAATGAAACTCCTTGAATTTGGAAATGACTTCCTTAGTCTCTACCAAATATTGCACCATGGTGGTTTCTCGAGCCTCATAAGCACCATCAATCTGGCTCGCAATCAGCTGAGAATCAACATAGGCGGTGATTCGAGAGGCCCCATTCTGAAGGGCAATTCTGAGCCCCTGGATGAGAGCCTCATACTTGGCCTCATTATTGGTGACTTGAAAGGCTAGCTTGATTGCGTAATCGATTTCAACTCCATGGGGGCCTTTGAAGGTCACCCCGGCTCCTCCCCCTTGAGAGGTCGAGGAACCATCTGTGTGCAATAGCCACAGACCTTCATCCAACGAGGGTGCGGGCTCTAGACTAAAACATTCAACCAAGAGATCCGCCACTGCTTGAGCCTGTATAGTTGTTCTAGGCTCGAAATTGATGTCAAATTGGCTGAGTTCTATTGACCATTTTATTAACCTTCCTGAGACATCCGGTTTCGAGAGGACTTGCTTGAGTGGTTGATCTGTAAGCACGGTGATGGAATGAGCCTGAAAGTACGGCCTTAGCCGTCGCGAGGCGTTCACGAGGGAGAAAACAAATTTCTCTATTTCGATGTATCTTTTCTCAGTTCCTTGCAAGGTTTTGCTTAAGTAGTATACAGGCTGGTGCTTACGCTCGCGTATTACTACGAGGACTGCATTCGTGGCCTCTAAGGAAACTGAGAGGTAAATGAACAAGTTCTCTCCTGGGACCGGCTTCGTCAGCAAGGGTGCGCACGAGAGATACTGTTTCATGTCCTGCAACGCCTTCTCACATTCCTCGCTCCAGGCAAAATTACGAGCGTTGCGCAAAATCTTGAAGAAGGGTAAGTCTCGGTCAGCCGAGCGTGATATAAATCTATTTAAAGAGATGATCTTGCCCACCAATACTTGGACTTCTCGGACATTTCGAGGGGAAGGAATCTCCATAATGGCTTTGATCTTCTCCGGGTTAGCCTCAATACCACTTTGGCTTACCATATAGCCTAAAAATTTGTCCCCTCGGACGCCAAACGTACATTTGGAAGGGTTTAGATTCATTCCATAGTGACGTAGGATGTCAAAGGCTCGTTTGAGATCCTCAAGGTGTGAATGTTGGCGCTCGCTTTTGACGATCATGTCATCCACATAAACCTTCATGGATTTTCCAATTTTGTGCTCGAACATCCTGTTCACGAGGCGTTGATAAGTGGCTCCAGCATTTTTGTGCCTAAACGGCATGACCAGGAAACAGTAAACTCCCACGTGGACCACAAAGGATGTTTTGGGGCGATCCTTGGGCACCATGAAGATTTGGTAGTACTCTTGAAATGCATCCATCATGCCCATAAGCTCACAACCGACCGTCGAATCTACCAGTTGGTCAATTCTAGGTAGAGGGTAAGGGTCTTTGGGACACGCTTTGTTGAGATCCGTGAAGTCATTGCACATCCTCCACTTCTTGGCGCTCTTGGGCACAAGGACTACATTGCATAACCATTCTGGATACAAGATCTCCTCTATGTACTTACCCTCAAGGAGCTTGTTGACTTCCTCTTCAATAACTTGCCGTCGGAAACCATGGACATCCCTCATTTTCTGTTTGATTAGCTTGAAGGCTGGGTCTACATTGAGCCTGTGAACAATGACGCTCAGATCTATTCCGGTTAGGTCTGAGGCTCTTCATGCGAACACATCAAGGTTTTCTCTTAAAAAATCGATCATAATTATTTGCGAGAGACCGTCAAGACTGAAGCCTATCTGAGTGGTCTTATCAGGATTTCCGGGTTCCAATTCGATGGTCAGAAATTTTTCTGTGGGCTGCATTCTAACTTCTGACCGTGGGGTTTCGAGCCCCCGCTTTTTCCCTGTGAGTCTATCATTGGCCTCCTCCGAGGGTTCGTTGCCATCACTCTCCGAGGAGGACCCCTCGATAGCTCCCGGAAGGACTTCTTCACTGTCTTTGGATCCGCTGGAAGCTTTCTTCTTGTTTTTCTTTCGGTTCAGTTTGGCCCTCTTGCGCTCGGGGCCATCCTCATCCAGCTTGGGAAAATCAACGGATTTTTTGGTGGATCCCGCTTAGATTGTTTGCTTGGGTTTGTGGTTTCGTAGAGACAAAATATAACATTTCGAAGCTTCCTTGACGTTGCAAAGTACCTCGTCAGTCCCCTCGGGGGTGGAAAATTTGACCTTCTGGTGGTATGTTGATATAACTGCTTTAAAGTCAACGAGGGCCGGACATCCAATGATGATGTTATACGGGAGATCCACCTCGACCACTGCATAAAAGGACGCTTAACGTTTTTCGCTGTGGGTCGCGACCAAAAGAGGTGGCCAAGCCAATTTGTCCTCGAGGGACGATCTCGGAACCCCCAAAGCCCACAATGGCTGTTCTGAGGGGTTCGAAGGGAATGTTTGTTATATTCATTTTCTGAAACATTGAGTAAGGGAGAACATTCACTGAGCTTCCACTATCAATTAAAACCCTCTTTACAACGTGATTGTGGACATCTAGACTAACCACCATGGGGCAGTCAGAGGTTTCACCAACCCCATGAGGTGTTACAATATACTCGAGATCTTTCTCGGTGAATCCTACAACTTCATTCTCCTTCGAGCGAGGGGCGCCTTCCACAGAGTATACCGGCTTGGATTGCAAGGATCTCTGATCGTAGCTGCGTATATGATGGTGGCGGGAGGCGTTGGAACCTCCTCCTGAGGGTCCTCCAACAATCATGTGGATGACGGCAAAAGGCTGGTTCACAATTTCAGGGCCCTTTTGTTTGCCATGGCTGCTGGTCTTGGGGCGATTGTTGCGAGGGCTCCTTGAGCGCGAACGACTTCTTCCTCTTGCCCTGGCGCGCTCGGCGCAGTGCTGATCGTATCTCTCCAACACCCTCACAAATTCCTTGAGGTGCCCCCCAGCGATGAGTATTTGGATCTCGCTCTCCAGTTGACGACACTCATTGGTATCGTGCCCCTTTTGTTTGTGAAAGGCACAATACTTCCCCGAGCGCTTCTGAGCCTCGATTTTTCTCATTTTTGGTGGCCTCTTGAACAGTTTTTTATCCGCCATGGAATAGACCTCAACAATAGGTCCGTTGAGGGGGATGCACTCATATTTGCAAGGAGGAGGGGAGTTCCTTCGAGCAGGAGCAGGAGCAGGGCTGCGGCGGTGGTTTCTGTTGGACTCTCCCTTGTCCTCCAGGCCTTTGTCAGCCCGAGGGACGTTGGCAAGCTTTTGTGCCCTCGCAATGTACATGTCTTCGAGCGTGAAGAATGAGTCATTTATTTTTCTTATCTCCATCAAGGAGCGAGGCTTCTTCTTTGCCACATCTTCCACAAACTCTTTGCTGACATAATTCTTCATATTGATAGCCCCCGAATAACACATGTCTCAGGAAGTCCATCGAGGGCTTTTCCACCAACAGAATTTCCTTGTTGAACCTACCCAGCAAGGATCTGAGGGTCTCGTTGGGTCCTTGTACCAGGCTGTAGAGAGCCGTGGCCGTAGGCGCTGGTGCCTTCAGAGAGTTAAGTGGTTTAAGAAGGCATCAGTTAAATCATTGTACCCTCGAATGGAACAAGGGGGCAGCTTCTTATACCATTCCTGCGCCATTCCCACGAGGGAAATGACAAAAACCTTGGTCCAGTATTAACTGGAATTCTCGTAAAGGTGCATTAGGTGCACAAAGTGATCTAGATGTTCGGCTGGATCAGTGGTTCCGTCGTAGCGGTTGACGGAGGTTGGGATCTTTCCCATTCCGACCCGAGCCATTAATACTTCTTCCACGAGGGGAGATCCACCTTTCAATGGCCTGTAATCTCCGCTCTCGTAATCATGCTCTTCATAATCTTCTTCCCTCTGGCGGCGGGGGACATGGTTTCATGGGTTGCGAGCATCTCTGGCCCTGGACCTCTCGTCCCTAGCATGGGAGACTTGAGACCGCGCTCGAGAGAGCTGCTCCACCATTTGCTGTAGGTCTTCAACTTGATTCTGGACTGTAGCCATCTGAGGGTCGTTTCCCTCCCTCCTACTCACTCTTCTGGAGGCCCTGGACCGACCCTCCTCTTCTGTATCCCCCCTCTCTTGAGGGGGCTTTCTCTTTCTCAGCAGGTTGTTGCTCCTGCTCGCCCCTCGGGGGGGGGGGGGGGGGAGGGGGGGGGCTTCTCTCCCTTGTACTAGTGGCGGGAGTGGCGGCTGAGCCCTCAACACGTTCTGGGGAGCCACTAAAGGGTGTGTTTGCCATCCTCCTATTGGCGGAGCCATTTGAGCGCCCATTCTCGAGGGGAATTAGGAAGTGGTGAAGTGTTTCCAAGCGTTTTGAGCGGCCTGAACTTCGCATTGAGCGTATATATCTTGAAGCTGTTGTTGTGTCATGGGGGGCATTTCTACCCCCTGAATCTCCTTTGGGATGGAGTCCACTTGATAGGGCTGTACCATGGGTACCATTCGAGGCATCATCCCAGGCATCACGCTGGGCTGCATGAATACGTATCCTAGGGGTGGCATCGCCATGGAGTAGGCGGAGGGGTTGGTGACGGCGGCGGAGGGTACGAGCGTCGCAGGTGGAATAGCTGAGTCAGAGCCTCCAGCTCCAATTCCTCCAGCTGGGAGAGACCCCACCATAGTTTCCTTGCCTTTGTTTCCTGCAACGGTAGGAGGAGCATCGCCGTCCACGGTTGTATTGTTCGCGCGAGAAGCGGTGACTACGACGACATTTGCACCGCCCTCTGGGTTCTCCTCATTCACTGGAGGAAGAGTTCCTCTGTTGTCCAAAGCTCCAGATCTCGTTACAGCAACCATGATAAAAACTACTAGTGTTACTTTTCAACTAGCTGAAGAGGAAGAATCAGATGAAGATGAAGATGATGATGATAGTTTCCCACAGACGACGCCAAAAATGATGGTACTAGGAAATGGAATCTGATTAAACAACCACCAATTTAGAATTTGTTTGAGGGGAAGACCATCAGAGGCGTAAGAGTCTTAGGAACTGAGTTTCCAGAAATGCGTGGGTTCTTCCACCTAGGATAACACCAGGAAAAAGCAGTAAGGATGCAAGAAAGATGAATTGTTTATGTCTGGGAAGGAAAATCAGAGAATATACCTAGTTATGACTGCAATGTCTGTGTAGGAGATCATTTAGGGAATGTGTGTAGGAATTTTCATATTTATAGGTTGAGGGCGAGGGTAGCTTGGTAATTGTGGCCAAGTGGTCCCAAAACCCTACGTTGCCCTAGATACGTGGCGTCGTGTGATGGTCTGAAAGTGACTTTTCTGAAAGATACCTACGGGTAGGTGGCAATGGCATGTCAGAGGAATGTATAAGCACTACCACTGTGTGTCAGAGGTGGTTACGGAGCTGTCAACGAGCGTCAGGGCACTCAGTTTAGTTTGCTCCTCACGCGATTGGGTGTGCCCTCGATGGGAACCCTTTATTGAGGAGAGGATTGGCCTCTGGAAATCATGGATACCTAGTTGTAATGATGGCATGGGCGTCACAGGTGGTCCAGGCGTAAATATACTCTGGAAGAATTACCCGAGCGCTAGAGCGCTCGAGGGGAGGATTCCCCTGGCGACTTTATTCGAGCGCTGGGACGCTCGAAGCATACAGGGTACCCGACCGTGGGAGGTCCTCGAAGGAGGACTCCACTGTGCAAAGAGGAGGGTCCTTATGAGAGTAATGACCATCTCTGTGAGGCCTCAATGTGAGCGCTGAGAGGGATTAATGGGGAATCCCACGCTCGATGTAAGGGCCCTGGCGAGGAGGCCTCATGGCGCAAGGCAGTGAGTTGTATGGGCTGGGCTTACCCCACGAGCCCATATTCATGAGCGTCTAAGCTCAAGAGATCTTGGGCTATCTGAATAAGCCGTCTGGATTGTCACACATGTACGGATCTGATTCGAACGTGATTTGGGTCCATCAAATCCCTTTAAAATTGATTTTTTAAAATACAAATATATATTATTAAAAATATAAGAGTGTAAAATTTACTAGCTATTGTATATAATAAATGTTATATGTATATATTATATTAGATACAACTTAAGTTTCG
Organism: Lantana camara; assembly: GCA_037501455.1. Classification (NCBI taxonomy): domain Eukaryota; kingdom Viridiplantae; phylum Streptophyta; class Magnoliopsida; order Lamiales; family Verbenaceae; genus Lantana; species Lantana camara. The sequence goes on along the minus strand of CM074857.1, from coordinate 19,832,440 downwards.
CTCGAATATGAAAATAATTAAAAGGGTGAACTTTTTGTTATGATGATGCACCGAACACTTTAAAAAAAATTAATGTATTGTGTTTTTATGCGAGGAAAAATTAGTGTAATATATCTTATTATATAGATAATGTATCATATATTAGAAAGATAAAAGATATCATATATCACGTAGGTAATTCTAGTTAAAACCTAACTTTGTCAAATTAATATCACAAAATAAAATCTAATTTTCAATACATATTATTTTAATAAAATGTTGTGAATTCGAATTTTAATTTCGAATATAAAAAACTTAATAGTTTTTTTTATTCATCTGTTTATACTTTAACTTACATATAATTTACCGAGATGATTAATTACTACACTCAATAGTGGATATTATAATCCCAAAATAAATTTTAGTTTTTTTTCTTTAATAAGGGACATATTAGTATCTGTATGTGAAAACTTTAGTTTGAGAAAAAAAAAAATGGTGGGAGTAAATTGAAGTGAAAGTTCTAGTGTCTTTAATCAATTTCAAGTAGTTATTATTTTCTTCTATATATTAAGGCTTAGAAATTTTTAGCCCCATTAATGACAAATCCTGGATCCACCTATACTCAAGGGGGTTCATCTAAGAGAACCCACAATCCCGATTTGGATTTAACCGAAGTCTACATGTGGAAGTTCGATTTTTTTTTTTTTTTTTTGGTAAGATGGAAGTCTACATGTGGAAGTTCGATTTTGACTATATCAGAGTGAAGTTCTTGGATAATTCAGATTGTATTAATAAGCATAAATATTAATATTAGTGAAAAGTAATAAAATGGCAAGTTTGTCACTAAATAATTAAAAAGGGTGAAGAAACTTAGTGTTTTAAATTAAATTACATCATTTATTGGCATTCCCATAGCCATAGTTTAAGTAATTAACAACAAAAACTTCTGCTTCATTTATTTTCTTTTACTGATGTTCTCTTTCACCTTTTCCAAATTTGACAATACCAAATTATTAATAATGATAAGAAACAGATATATTTACTAGATTTTTAGACAACTACCCGTCACACTTCTGGGGAAATCGTTAAATCAATGTTATTCACGCATAATTTGTTCTTTCAACCTTTGATTTCACAACTTCCTAGTGCAACTATACATTTGTTTCACTCAAAGGAATAAATATATGCAAACCTTCGTTCCAAGTACAATTCTAAAATTTATATTAGTCATAAAATAAATTTATACAATATACACTACTAAAATTTATAATAGTCATAAAAATGATATGTACTCAATAATTAGTATGGCTGATAATGGGTCAGATTTTAATCTGAATTTAATTTGAATCCGATTCGAATTTTAGTATATTTATCAAATAAAAATGTCCGATGAATTATTTGTTATTATAAATATTCGTTCTTCGAAATAAATTGATCGAATATAAAATTAAGAAATCTGATCTGTTAAAAATTCGAATCCGATTTTAAATATAATATTTAATTAAATAAACTATTTATTAATAAAGAATATAAAGTAAAATAATTAAAAACTAAATTTCACATATTTATCACTTCAAAGTTTAAACAATAATAAATTTTGAATTATTTTCTTTATTTTTTTTTTTAATTAATAACTTTAAATTAACCTATTTTAAATAAATATAAACAAAATTACCAAATAAATAATAATTATTTGTTAAATATGATGTAGTTGTATTTATTTTTTTTATAAAACAATATATTTTATTGTTAATCGGATTGAATCTTTTATTGGATCTAACCCGATTTGATTACACATGAATTCAAAATCAATAAATTCAAATCCTATAAAATTCAAATTCGGATCCGGATCCGGATCCGCTTATCGGCTTTCCTTATTGGAATCGTAGTCGGAATCTCCTGATTCCAATCCGACCTGTTGACAGCCCAAACTATTAGGAATGACACTTTAAAGGGGATTTTGTGGATTTGGATCGGCCCATGAAGTCAGAAAAGTCTGTTTCGCTGTTCCAACAAACCAACCCAATTTCATGCTATGAATTATGATATCTGCATGAAGAGATAATTACCCATGGAGCCAACTATTATTCTATAACATTTACCAGGCACAAACATCTTACAACATAACGATTAGTGTGCCTAGTCCATAAAAATTGCCCTGATTCCACATAAACCAAAATTCTCCCGAATGAGATCAGCATCTTATAATCATGACAAGCAAATGAAACTGCTGAATTCAAGTTGATTGGTTTCACTTGTATTCATCTGCTCCATTGAATGAATTTCTTCACATTCCTTTTCCCAATTCTATTATCCCTTGGAACGGGATTTTGATGCTTTTAAGCTGCCCATTAGTGAAGTATACGAAGCGTAGTCGAGAACAAGCCCTTTTGCACTACGAAGGCTATAAACATCTTGAGGCTTTCCGTGTTTACAATGTCCCTCCAGTAAAATATTATATGTAACATCATCCGGCACAACCCCTACGTTTAGCATGGCATTTAGAAGCATGTCTGCATTTTTGGTCTGTCCTAACTTGCAGTAACCATTCATAAGCACATTGTAAGTCACAACACTCGGCGCATGTCCATCTCTCTGCATCTCTTTCAGCAACTTCGAACCTTTCCAAACATCTCCTTTCTTACAGAACTCATTGACGATCATTGTATATGTTCCAGTGTCGGGCTTCAGACCAACACTCAACATTTCTCTCAACATTTTTTCTGCATCAACAGATCGCCCTTCCTGGCACAATCCAGAAATAAGGGCAGTGTACGCCACGTCATCAAGCCGGATATTTTCTTGAATCATTCTCTTTCGATGCTCGAATGCAGTGTCCAGATCTCCTTCCTTACAACAGCCATCAATAAGGGTAGTGTACGTAAATTTATCGGGCTTTAATCCCTTCATACTCATCTCATCGATAAGATCATGTGCTTGCTTCAAGTCACCCTTCTTGCAAAGACCATAAATAAGTGTATTGTATGTGATAAGATCCGGCAACAAGCTTTGACTCAACATTTGTTTATAAATTTCCATTGCCAAATCAACCCTCCCATTCTTGCAATGGCCATCAATCAATGTAGTGAAAGTAACACCGTTTGGAACCAATCCTTTTACGAGCATTTCATCAAACAGTCCATTTGCACCATCCATTTTGCTTTCTTTACACAACCCATTGATAAGAACACTGTAAGTATAAACGTCAGGCTGAACTCCGCTTGCAAGCATAGCACTCTTCAGCCTAAATCCTTCATCCAAATCACCCAGCCTAATATATCCGTTCATCAAAGTATTATAACTAACAACACTAGGCCTTAGACCCCATTTTGTAATTGCATCAAAAACCGACTGGGCAACCCTAATATCCCCATCTTTACAAAACCTGTGCATCAAAATGTTGAAAAAATACAAACTTGCAGGATATCCGCATTCCAAAATCTCCTCATAAAACCCCCACACCAACTTGAAATATTTCAACTTCATTAAATGTTCAAGCACCTTCCTACAGGTATCAAAGGGAACCCATAATTTATGTTCTCTAGTCAATCTGTAGCATTCAATAGCATCACGGAGAAATCCTGATTCTAAATAAGCAGTGATTAGTCCAGAGAAAACATAAATATCAGATCTTTGATTACCTTTGGTTTCAAGTACGGCTGCAAAAACAGCAGAAGCTGACCCTTTCCCTTTTCTCGAAACTACGACCTCAATTAAGCTTTTCGCTTCCGAGAGCAATTGGTGGGTGCAAAGGAAGTGGATCATAGTGCAGTAAGAGTGAAGAGTGTGGCGGAAAGTGGAATTGGCGGGAGAAGAGAGCCATGTGAAGAAAGAGAAGAGAGAGAGTGGGGATAGAGAGAGAGGATTCAGGGTGATGAGGTTTATAATGTGTTGGGGTTTCAGAGAAGTGAGGAGGTGTTTGAGGGAAGCTTGGAGTGGTTTTGATGGAGTGTTTCGGATAGCTTCAGAAAGGGCGGTGACGATGGGATCCGGAACTGGGAATTTAGAATTGTAGCAAGATGGTGGCGGTGTGTACCAAGTCGTGGTAGTGGTGGCGGCGGCGCCGGCGGAGTAGAGGTGGTGGAGTGGAGGACGGCGGAGGAGGTGGATCGACTTTCCCGAAATGTTCTTGGTGGCCATATGGGGAATTTGGGCTTCGTTTGTTTTAAATACTTTCTTCTTCTATATTTTATTTTCGTTTTTTGGGCTTACACACAATATCTTTTTGCGGTACTCCATCTGTTGTTGGGCTGCATATGACAATTATTTTGATTAAGCTTTATTTCTAATATTCTATTGTTCCTGGGCTGCATCCGATCCGTTATTTATGAATTCAAATTTTATTGGGATAGTTGGAAACCGACCATCCTCTTTAAGAGAAAGGAAAAAAAAAAATCTATTTAGCCGTCTAAATAAGTTTTAACTTTTAACTGATATATTATTTAGATAAAATTTGATTTTGGTCCCTTTTTCTGAAACCAGATTAAATTTGATCCAAGTGAAGTAATGATTTTTTATGTGAATATTTTGTTTACAAATTTAATTTAAATTATAATATTATTTTGACATTAACTTTACTTATAAAATTTCTAAATATTTATACAAATAATATAATTTAGAATTAAACGGTTATAGAAACTAAATTATACTTCAGAAGTTGATTCCAGAATTGCTCATTTTCGGGGGTGTACAAACTCTAAAAATGAGCACTTATAAGTTTTGAAGTATTTGGAAAACCAACTTTTGCTTAATTTAAGCAGAAATAAGCCAGAATCCAAAAGTATTTTTGAATTCTACTTATAGATTATACGATTTTCTATATTTATTTAAAATTCTGTTTTGACAATAATATCCTTATTAAAATATTAATATTCCTAATTTAACCTTTTACCTACCAATACAAATCTAAGATTTATACGTTCATTATATTTTTCTTTTTCTATTACTTATATCTTTTCTTTTTTTTCTCCAATCAGAATTTCTTAATTTTAAAAAATCTTATAACTAAAAATTTGCAATTACGAGGTATATCCTTTCTTAAGGACCCATAAAAGGTCTGGCCCTATGGTTCAGTTTGGATCGATCTAGAGTGATCCGACTTCAGTTTGCTTAGAGTAAGCAAATTGAATGACGTAAGATGAGAGTCTTCTATAGAGTAACCAACAAGTAAGAGCCAAGAGAGGATAAGATTCACTACTAGAAAACATGGCTTTTGCAACCGGATTTGCAACCGAAAAAGAGCCCTTTGCAACCGAAAAATAGTGTTTAGCAACAGAATTGCAACCGAAAAATTCGGTTGCCAAAACCCTGGTTGCAAACTTTAGTAACCGAATTTTGCAACCGAATTCTTTGCAACCGAAATAGCAGCCGAATTTCTAGTTGCAAGATGCGCAAACGTGGCAGTTGCGCCACGTCACTTTGCAACCGAATATTCGGTTGCAAAAATATAACTAGCTTGCAACCAAAGATTCGGTTGCAAATTTGACATGGCACATAAATTTTGCAACCGAATTTTTAACCAAAATTATTAAAAAATTCGGTTGCAAAATAGCTAGACAAACTAGTACCAATTTTACAACCGAAATTTCGGTTGCAAAAATAATTTATTTTATAATTTTTTATATTTAAATAATTTCTCAATTGCCAATAGTCTTAAGATTTGCAACCGAACTTTCGGTCACATCAACTAAAATATAATATTCAGAACAATAGAGCTTTTTTTTTTTTTTTTTCTCCCCGAAAATCCAATTATAATCATATATTACCAATGAAAGTCATCACATCAAACCAACATTCTAATCAAAATATTCCATAAGATAATCATAATCATACCACAATACAAACATCCTGAATTTGTCCAATAACAACATAATTCTCCAATAATCTAAAGAAAAAGTTTTCTAACTCCATGTTCAAACAATACAACTTACAAGTTTTCAAGGTTATCGCCAAACTTCTTCTATTGGTTCTTCTTTCACGTTAGAGTTGATGTTGTCAAGCCCATCATCAAACTTCAATTGTACCTCTGACTTTAGAGTTGAAGTAATCTAACTGCTTTCTCGGCGATGTCCAAAGTTTAGCCAACACACAAGCACAACATTGAGATTAAAGTCATACCTATCATCCACAGGTACACAAGAATTAGATATTACTATATGTGTTGATTCATACTTCAAAAGATTCATGACACATAACAAAATCCAATCACTTTGAATAGGTACACAAGAACACGATTACAAAAGAAGCAAAGATTGTGTATTGGTTCATTTTTCAAATGATTCATGATACATAACAAAACCCAATCACTTTGATAGAGGTACACAAGAACACAATTACACAAGAAACAAAGATTGCTACTCTATGTATTGGTTCACGCTTGAGATGGATCCTTGATACATAACAAACCCAAGGAAATCAACAAGCCTGCAGAATGACCTACTCAAGGAGCTTGATCTGTTTTCCAAACTAAATATACCTGCTCTCTTGGTTTTAAATTTTGAGTTGTTCGATCAGTTACATGACAATGTGACAATACCAAGACCTCATTTACTTTCTCTAATCATTGTTGGGGATGGGAGGGAGACACAGGGGCTGGGAATGTGCATTTGTTTTTATTGAAGAAGGCTAGAAAGAACATTTATTACCTCCAATATATCCTTAGGTTCGTTCGTCTTGGCATCAATAAGCTTGATAGTCACTGGCTTTCCATCTTTTGCAGGAGTTACCTTCCAAAAGTATCAAAATTCAACATTTTCACTGAAAGATTTGTATATGCAACATGAATGGTGAGTCAATACCTTAGCTGCAAATACTCCGGTGTGATAATCAATTTTCCGTGGATTTATCAGAACTCTTTGAGCTAATTTGCCTATCTCGGGATCAAATCCAGGCATTAATTGGTCTAGTGCTTCAATGAATGTGACCTATACAATAGTAATCGCTAATTAGTTGCTTCTGGAGATTTGCAGGATGATATCTTGACAGTAATGCTGAAACAGAGGTAATTCAACATTGAGGTGAAATTGTTTGTAAGAGGAATAAATTACAAAATAAACAGGAAATTGTAAAAAAAAAAAAAAAACAATGATGTCTCACTCATTAAAGTATGGAAAGAAAGCAGTAGCTGAATTTGTGTTTCGATATTAAGTAGATCAGTATTTAATATTTTATTATTCAAAGCAAATATATTGCAAAATGTCTAATTTAACTTTCAATCAACTGAAACTTAACAAATGAAAGAATATTTTGTGGTTGTCGGACAAAATTCTTCACGAGAAAAGCATAGCAAATATGCAGCTAAGCAACTAAGCAAAGGAGGTTAGGGTATTCCGACAAAACAGTGAGATGGAGGTTCTATTGCTTTCTCGATCTCTTTCTTTCATTTTGACATTATGAGTAATTCCATCAATAAAAGACAAAATTAAAGTTAGACAAACTATATGTTTTTTGTTCCTTTTTTCCTTTACTTTTTTATTTTATTTTATTTATTGTTGTTGTTATTTTCTAAACTAACTGTTGAAGAAGTTGGTTTCAGAGGGTCGAAGATCAGAGAGAGCTTGCTAGAATTACCTCACTGCCAAGAGCGGTATACACGTCACTAAATTCAAGCCCTATATAACCACTTCCAACTATGGCAATCCAACCTGGAACAAATTCCAAATTAAGAGCATGATCACTGGTAATTACAGTCTTCCCTGCAGGTTCGAGATAAAAAAAAAATATACGTCTGCATATGCAGAGAACCAACTTCTGGCAGCTTTAACTGACAAGACTATATTTTAAATGGTGAATTTGTATAAAGCATGTTTAGATATGAGAAAGCCCAGACCTCTTTCATTTTCTGAAGGCTATAGAGTCTCACATGCCACAAATAAGCTCGTTTTGAAGTGAAAATGCAATATAACATTCCGAGTAACATGGATTATGATGCAGGAACTTGTGAAGCTTTAAAACACAGAATTTCATACAAATTTAGTCAACATTTGTCTATGTAGATACAAAAATCTTAAAATACTCTGTTATATATACAGGAAACATATTAAACAAGTTATAACATCAAAAACGTAAGTCATACAAAGAACATGTGATTCTTGCCTTTTGTCTTGCTTAAACTTCTGAAACCCAACTAAAGTTCTACTAGTGTTCAATCAGCCAACAAACCCCAAATATTATAAGCAGCTATATATTACAATTGGAAGTTCACAAGTAAAATTAAGAAAGAGAAAACCTAACAAACCTTATTTAATTTCGGGAACCAGAAAGAGATGAACGAAATTAATCAAACTCAGCAAACTAACCCTCACTTGCTTCCATTATTGAAACTCATCTTCTCAAAATACTTAAACGAGAGTAATGAAAGTAAGAGATTTACCTCATCTGGCGAAGAGGTGGCGGTGATGCGGTGTAGCCGGAGAAGAGCTCTTGTCGGCGGGTGAAGATGGTCGGCGATTGAGAGAGGTGGTGACCACCAGTTTCTACTGTGATTCCGCTGCTGAGACTATCCGATGGTGGTGAAATGGTGGGATCAGGTGGAGGGCTCACCCCTGTTCAGATCTGAGAGAGGGTTGAAGGAATCGGCGGCGACGCGGTGTTGCCGGTGAGGTGGCTGGCGAAGATGGCTAGTGGCGGTGGAGTAAAGATCTCGAGAGGGAGGCTGCTGCACTGCTGTTGAAGACCGAAAGGGGAAGAAGAGGAAATGAAAGAATGAGAAGGCTTGCTAGGTTTTCGGGATAAAAAGGGATCTCCTCTTCCAAAATTGCCATTAAGCCCTTCGAGAGTTTAAGTCATACGATTGAGTACTCAATTTTCCAATAAGATCAATTAAGTCCAATTAAAGATTCTAAAATTATAAAAGAACCCCCAAGATTTAAAAAGTAATTTCCAATTAAGCCCAAATACTAAAATTAAAATTCAATTAAGTTCGTGACTTTTCTAAAACATATGAATTTACCCACATAATTCGAATTAGAGTACAAATAGGTACAAAACACATATTTTAATTAAGTCCTCATATTTTCATAAGATTGCAATTGAGTCAATTAGACAATTAAAACATGAAATAAAGCAATTCAAGTAAGTGGCTAAGTGCAACGTTAAATAACTAACGTTTCAATCACAATAAGACGACATCATATCCTACTTCAAAGATGCGGGGTGTTACATTATATGTGATTACATATATTGTAGTATTTTAATACATCCTTATAACTATTATATTATGTCAATCAATTGTAAAATACATTTATACATTATTATATCATATGATTTATAATATCTATTATAAATGTAAATTATATTTGTTTATTATATTATTTAATAGATATATAGTATTTAATGAAGTTATATATGATTACATATATTATATTATTTTCCCTTATAGCTGTTACATTAATTATGTCGTCGATCACTTCTAAAACACATTTCTGCATCTTATATATATAATATCACACATTATATCAATACTCAAAATGTTGTACATATTATATAATATCATACTGGGAATCACCCCCACTTCCCCCAACTTGGCCTTCTGACTTTGCTTTGGTGTTTGTCCTAGCAGGTAGAATCCCCCATCTTTTCCGACGATTCTCAACTGGTTTCCCTACCTAAACAAATTCTAAAGTGATCGGACTATGTACCCTATATTCAGACCCATCACATATCATATATAATATCGTGTGTTTTGTATATTCTCAAAATTAAATGTCATATATGATATATAATATGATCACTATACAAGTATAACACCTTAATGATTTTACAATATATATTATATATCTTATGAAACATAACATTTAAATTTTATTACATAGTTTGCAGTAGTTACAATAATATATCAATAATTATCAATTAATACTATCAACTATGATCTATGATGCACGGATACTTCTAAAAATATCATTTTACCGTGTCGTGTCATGCCGTGTCGTGTCGGACACTCGTGTCCGACACTCCTTACGTGGGAAATTCAAGAAAAAATCTGTGTCGCCGTATCCGTGTCGTGTCGTGTCCGTGTCGCCGTGTCCGTATCCGTGCATCATAGACTATGATCATATAAGTAATTATAATTAATACTACTATAATTAATTTTCTTATTTTCACTTTAGAATTATATATATATTATGTTATAACATATATAGTCGTTTTGGAAAACTTATTATGCAATTTTTTCCCCCTATATTACATGTTATATAACATCTATCATAAATGTAAGCATTTTATATTATATTATTTAACAGATATATAGTTATCAATTATATCATTTAATATCTATTATATTATATCTTCTCTTGTAGAAATTAACTCGACCTGTACATCATATATAATATCATTATATAATATCATATTAATATATAATATCAATCTTAAATGTAATATCAGTATATTATAGTATTTAATAGACGTATAATCATGTATTATACCATTTGATATCTTTTATAGCGATCACTTGTGAAAATTATCCTAGCATATCATATATAATATCGTGTGTAATGTCAATTCTCAAAATTAAATGTCGTATATGATATATACAATATGATATCACTATACAAGTATAACACCTTAATGATTCATAATAAATATTATATCTTATAAAACATAACCTTTAAATTCTATTACATAGTTTTCAGTAGCTACAACAATATAACGATAATTATTAATTAATATTACCACAATATGATTATATAAGTAATTATAATCATTTTATATCTATTATACTATATCTATCGTTTGTAGAAATTACTTCGATCTGTACACCATATATCACATTACGCGTTATATCAATACTCAAAATATTTTATATGTTATATGATCGATATCATATCTAGAATATCTTAATGATTTATAATGTATATTATATCTTATGAAACATAATTTTAAACTTTATTACATAATTTATAATAATTACAACAATATATTAACAGTTATTAATTAATACTACCATAATATGATCATATAGAAGTAATTATAATTAACTAACTTTTTTTCACTTTACTATATTATAAATTATAATATTTATTATCATTTTAATTAGAAAACTTATGTTATACAATGATTAAAGGATTTAAAACTTTTTAGGAGGTGAGTAATTAATAATTATTATGTATATATTAAATTTAATAAAAGTAAAAAACTTTTGCAACTGATTTTGCAACCGAATAGCAACATATATTTTAAAAAGATATTACTTATTTTAATTTTATAAATTATAATAAATAAAAAGATTGTTGCAACCGAAATTTGGTTGCAAAGAGGTTGTACGAAAATTTTGCAACCGAATTTCAGTTGCAAATTTAACATTAAAATAATTAAATTAGTACAAAACTTTGCAACCGAAATTTCGGTTGCAAAAGTATTTTTGAAATTATTTTAAATGACTTTGCAGCCGAAAATTTTGGTTGCATTTCGGTTGCAATTCTTGTAGAACTGATTTTGCAACCGAATGTTATGTTGCAAATACTTTAATCAGGTTCGATTTTTTTTATTCTTTTTTTCAACCGAATTAACAACCGAAATTCGGTTGCAAAATATTTGCAACCGAATTAGCAACCTAATTTTCTGTTGCAAATACATTAAAAAATATTGACCATTCAACTTTTTTTTGCAACTAATATTGCAACCAAAGTTCGGTTGCAAAATTTTTGCAGCTGATTTGGTAACCGAATATTCGGTTGCAAAGCCAAATGGACAAATTTTGGTTTTCGGTTGCAAATTTAGTTGCTAAATCGGTCAAATTTGCAACCGAAAATTCTCGGTTGCAAATCTTCGGTTGCAAAAACCATGTTTTCTAGTAGTGATTAGAGTAAATCGAAGAGACAGAGTAACTTGGGAAATGGATTGTAAATGGGAACTGGGATTTATAAATACAAGCAGAGCATTAGGATTAGATGACACAACATAGAGAAGAGAAAAGAGAGTGAAAATGAGTGAGAGAGTTTAGGAGAGGACGCAACAATATATATATATATATATATATATATATATATATATATATGAGTGATATATATTTTTATATAAACAACGCTTATGTGGTTCTAATATGGATAACAGAATTATCCATGTAGGCTAAGTATGATGCATACTATGACATGTTTCATTTTCGATGTACATGTCATTTTTTAGGTGACAAATTGTATGAAAATGTGACTTTGTTTGAGTTACAAGTCGATTTTGAGGTTGAAAATATATATATATATATCCCAAAGATGTAAGTAGAAGATAATTGGTATCCAGATTTTATATATATTTATTCCTTATATTTATATCCCAACAATAAATAAAAATATCTTGCCTCGGGGATTTTTAACTAGTTTTATTTTGAAACGAAAATGCATGCAAGAATTTTCCGGAGAGTGAAGATGTTAACGTGGTAGTAGGTGAGAAAGTAGAGCATTTGGAGCCACTAGAGGAGGTGAGTTTTGATGAAAGTCCTAAGACTGATCCGGCCATCACCCGTGAACAGGATATTGAGGAACTAAAAGATGCCGGGTGTAGTGATTACGCGATAGACAATGATGAATCTGAAACCCAGAAAGAAGAAAGGAAATTAATAGAGTAGAATCAGCTCGCTAATTTGGGAACATCAGAGAGCGCAAATTCAACAAGCCAAAGCAGCTGTTGAACAAGCTAATAAGAAGGTTGCTGATGATTGTACTCTGAAATCTGAATGGGTCTGCTACAGTTCCTATTCAGATCGTTCCGGACTCGAGCAAAGATGTTGGTGACGTACCGAATTCTCGTGATGAAGAGGAAGCCTTGGGTAATTTGAGGGATGAAGATAAGAATTTCCTAGACTTGGAGGGTGAAAGAGATGCGAATGTTGGTAATACTTCGCATTCTGATGACGAATCTACTACTCGTAAAAGTAAGGGCTCATCTAAAGGTAATATGCAGCAAACTTCACAGAGAATTACACGCAGTTATACACGAGGAGGATATTATAGAGAGGGGGTCGGGCTAGAGGTGGACGTGATCATGGATACTATCGAGGGGGTCATTCAGGAGGAAGGCTTAGAGTTTATCAGCCTGTAGTTTTTTGGGCTTGTTTTTCGTGTTGTTCTTGTTTTTGGTCTTGTTGTTTTGTGGTTTTCGGTTTCCCTGCCCAATATAGACTTGGGTTCGGGTTTTGTTTTTCGTCTTGATTTTGGTTTTTGATTCCAGCCGCAGCCTAATATATTAGCGGACTTAATTGCGTTGTTTACTTAGGGCGAAAAAATACGTTGTAAACTTTTTCAGTTGGGTTTGCAATAATGCGAGGCGCGCCTGATGATAAGGGCTTTGGCCCTTTTTAAATTTTTTTAAAAAAAAATTTAAGTGGGCTTTAATTGATAGAACGGGGAATTCCCGAAAACTCCCCAAATGATAAGTCCAATTCCTTTTAGCTCTCCATTTTCAAAAATGATGTATTAAAACTCAAGAATCGCGTATCTAAAACCCCAAATGATATATTTGAAATACAAGGAAAAAATCACGTATCTAAATCCCAGAATCGCGTATCTAAAACCCCAAATGATGTATTTGAAAATGGGGAGTTAAAAGGAACTTTTTAAACTCACGGGGAGTTTTCAAAAATTACCCCTTGATAGAATTAGAACCAAACTTTTCTTTTTTTTTTTTAAATTGATAGAACCAACCTTGATAATCTGTAAGAGGACAACCTAGCTGGATCGAGTACATTTGCTTAAAGGCGTCAAAGAAGATCAATACTATGAATTAAATGCATCTTAGTGACAGGACAATGGACATCATCATATGACATGCTCAGAAGACTGAATTCATAAAAATTTCAAACCTTAACATTTCTGAAAACATTTATAATACGGCTAGAACCACCGTTGTATATGAACATGAATTCAAATCTTCAATTGACAATATCTAAACGCGGATATTTTTCTTTATTTTAGTACATAATATATAAATCAAGAAGAAAAGTGTGTGAATATGAATTTATATACATCATTATATTCCACCAAGAAAAAAATATATATATATATATATCATTATATACTGAAACATCCCACGTACGGTTGCTACTTACACTAGGCTCGAACGCGCCGCGGCCGGCAGCTGACAACCTCGACCACCGCCACACGGCGGCCTTTTTCCGGCCGGGAATAGTCGAAGCCAGTCTTCTTAATTTCCACGACATCATCTCTTGAGGATCCGCATACAGGAGCATGTAGCTTCAACCAATTAGGCTTGTTCTTTTTAACAACCTCACTCTTTGTCTTTGCATGACTAGAATCTATGTAATAGTTGAGCTGCTTTGATATCCTCTCTATCTCATAACTATCAAAAAGCGAATTACTACCACGACTGCTACTACTAGACCTTGAACTTGACAGGAATACGGTGGGTGAATCTGAGACCAATTGTACCTTTTTCAAAGCTTCTAGCTTGTACCTCGATGGTTTAGGCTCGATTTTACGTCTCCAAGCGTCGAACTCCCGGACTGTCCCCGAGCCGTCGGATCTTGATCCGCGCTGATACCATGCCCATGCAGCAGATTTAGCCAAAGCTAACTCGTCGACGAGGGGTTTTCCTCTTGGTTTTGATGATTTTCTAGTATCCATGGCCAAAATCTTTGAAGAAGTTATGGAAAATAGTGTGGTTGGTTGAATGAATTAAGGAATGGGAATAATATGTGGGAGAATGAAGTTCCACGATTGATGTATTAATGCATAATACGAGTGTTGCGGGGTTGGTACGAAGGTTCTACCATTGTGGACTGTATTGGGTTTTTGGGTATGAAAGCTGTTATTTGAAAAGGGTGTTTTTTGATGTCATGTGTGTGATGGCATTTAAATTAGTGGGGCATTTGGGCCACTTCCAACCTTAACGTTAGGTGAGGAATGTATGGTGGGGTTTCTAAGTTTGTATTTCTTTTAGCATGATTTTTTTTTTTTTTTTCAGAAAAATCTAAACTACAAGAAAGTCGGTGAATTTCGAGGAAAATTTTAGAAAGAAATTTATGAGGGAAATAAACCCAATGATGTTATTTTCTTGGAATATTTTTTGAAAAAAATTCCGAGAAATTCCTCAAGATTCGTTTGTTGTCTGGTAGTGAAAAATGAAGTACGTTGGTATATAAATTACTCTTGTTTTTCTTGGTGTTTTCGGATTAACATATATGCATCTCCTCTTTACTAGGTTTTCAATGCATCATTTATACAATTATACTATTTTGTGCTGGGGATTAATTTCCGTAATTTATCAATTCGGTATTAAATAAAATAAAGATTTTATGTATGAGCCTTAAGAGCACAACTATTATTATAGAGATAAGTTTATGTTTTAGTGTTAGGATTCTAACACATGTAAATGAGATATAGAATTTAAAGAATAAAACTAATGTTGTTTTATATTATTGCAAAAATTGTTTAGATAGATATCAACTGTAAGAAAATTAAAAACAACCCCTATTATAATTTATACGTATACACACATCTACATCAGTACATCACTAAATGCGCCCGTTTCTGTGTGGATTTGAGTGGAAGTTATTGAAGTATTGGTTATATTTTATTCATGGATCTTATCTTGTTTAGATGATTGATTTAGAAACTTGGGAAAAGCATATTAATTAGAGCTCTGGGAAAAGAGCAGAAAAGGATATTAGAGATGAAGTTTTGAGCTATTTCAAGATAGAAATAGCTAAAATTTGTTTAAATATAAAGATCATAAAATCACCCAAAAGCTAAAATTGGATAGAGGATGCTTTTTAGTTTTTAGTTTGATTTTATCATTTTTTTAAAATTTAGGTGGTTTACGTTTTAGTTCATACCCACCATATTATTTCTATCTGCATTTGTTTAGAAAATATTCCTTCACTCGTTCTTGACCTTATAATCCCGAATTGAGCTATTAATATTGTTTTTTAATTATTCTTAAAAAGAAAATAATAATAATATTATTAATAAATAAACTTTTGACTGGAGAAGACAATATATACGAATCAATTCCATTAACACTTCAAAAATTAATGCATTATTATCAAAAAATATTATTTCCTCTTAATGTGTTAGAGCTGATCTAGAATCTTAGGATTGGAAGATTATTATTCCGGAAAGCTAGTTGCCAATCCTACTATTTGGAGCACTTCATTCATTCATTATTGGCCAAAGAAAGGCGAGAAAGGGGAGAAACCACGCAATCTGTTAGGAGTTTTTGGATTCTTGTAATTATGTTCTTTATTATATATATGTATGTTGATGCATTGTTTTTAAAGCTATAGTGGTTTGTAGGCCCAAGTGTTTTGTACATATTTATGGTTCCTTCAGAAGATGTTGATAACGGTTTTTATACCGACAAATTTGGCACGGCACGGCGGGTAAACCCCGTAGCTGCTCCTTCTCCTGGCCTGAAAATGACCTTTTTCCATTAGTTTCTGTAACTTACATTATAACTACGTTAGCCTAAATTATTATCTAATGAGAGATTTTAAGTACTAATCTCTTTCAATTTTAATTTTGGTCGGGTCAATCGGGATTGGTCCAAATAGTTAAAGAGTTCTTTCTACACGGTAATAATTCAAATCCGAATCCTTCTAACCACTTAGGAGTGTGTGTATTTTTTTTTAAAAAAATTAATTAATTTTGGCCAGAGTGTGGGATGTTCACAGCAAGCAGTGCCTAGAAATGTAATATGTGACACTGTTTTAACTGCGTGATCAAAAAACTATAGCCTAGGCCTGCTTTGGTTGAATCCAATTAATCACACAATAAGTAAAAATTATTCACTCATTCGTTACACTGGTTTGACAAAACCAAATCCAAACGAGAATTACACAAAATTATCATGCCATGTGGATGGATTTTTCTTAACTTATGTGATTTAAAATATATATATGCCAATAAAGAATATTCTGTCGCAATAAATATTTTTTGAATTTCTTTTTTATTATCTGACATGACAGTGAATTGGTATGATATTTGATGTCAGGTGTCATGATTCAGCACCTAACACGTTAGCCCTAGGTTCTCGAGTGCTCAACCTCCCATCAACCCTTAAAACAGTGTGGATGAGTAGACTTGCCTCGGACATCACCCTAATCAAGTCGTCCTAGGCCGTGAGGTTGATTCTTGATCCCAGAACTTTATCATTAAATGTTGGAGATCATACACAATGTCACTTGTCCAAAACCCTACAGGTGCATTTAATACACATTAATTATGTGTACCAGGTTCACATAGTCCTACATCATAAATGAGCATCCCAGGCTCTCAAAGTCTAAATTGATTGTAGTACCCATCACCTCGTCGACGCCCATAGTGAATTCACGGAAGCAACTCCAAGTGGAGAAGACAAACCATTACCTTAAACCCTCCACGTGTTCAATATTTGGGAGTTAGGCCCGACCTGAAGTCACCCAATGTGCCAACAGTGGCCATCCAGTTAGGCCCCGGATCCTCCCGCCTCACCAGAATAGACCCCAAGTACCCTCACTCGAGGAGTCGGAATACTATAAGGAGAAGGAAAAGGAAACATACTACCCTCTACCTGCGCCCTAGAAACAACATCCTCCACCACCAATCCTACAACTAGCTAGACAAGAATATCCCGCTCAACAATACAAAAGTCTAAGGGAGGCTCCATCCTCATTTTGCAACGAAATCATTGATGCAAGTAGCTAGGAAAAGTTATGATCTCTCTCCTAATTTACAACAGGACCAACAACCTAGAGAAACACATAGCCTACTTCAAAATGAAGGTCATCCTATACCGCCACACCGAGCATATATGGGCAAAACTATTTGCAATCATTTCGTACCAACACATTGGTTCGCTCGAATTGAGCCCCGTTGTATCACTTCCTACCAAAACTTCGTAAGTTGGTTCTTATGCTACTTTTTTCTCCATGAACAAAGAAAAGCTCCTCTTGAACTTCTTGAACAACATAGTGTAAGGGGAGAACAAAACTCTGCATGATTTTTTCACTCGCTTTTCAAAAGCTGTTGTCAAGGTCGACGAGCCTGAAATCAAGCTCCTCACCCACAACCTTTACTACGCATTTTCCAACACCGAGTGTAGCTACCAAATCATTCTTCTCAAACCAAGCATAAGCCCGACTTTCCCTTTGGGAGAAACACCAAGAAGCATTACGCCTCCTCGACAATTATGCTGAGAATGTGTTGTTGGGAATAGTGCCCTAAAAAGTCAATTCAACGTAATCTACTTTGGCATTTTCCTTGTATCACAGACAATCTTTGAATAATATACATTTGATTATTATAGGCTAACACTTCTTTATATACAATACGTGTTTTGTGTGTTTCCATTATGTGTGCATGTATTAGAAGTCCCCTAATCCATCAGGATTTTAGGGTTTTGTCCTTAGGGTTAAGGGCACATGAAACAAGCCCTAATCTAAGCTGGATTAGAACTTACACTAAGTCGATGAGTCCAACAAACAGTGGTAGTATTGATTAGACTCGACTGAGACTTGTTTGTGCGATTGCGTCCTTAAGAAGGAACCATCTTGTTTCATGAGATGACAAAGTGCATGGTATATGCATACGTAACACACGATCACTAAAAAAAAAAAACAGCCAAAAATCGAATAAAAAAAACCGACGAAATTTACATGGCCAAAAAAATTTGCATTCCAATGGAAAAGTCGTCGAAATTCCGTCGGAAACTTTGGGGAATTTTTTTTAAGAAAATACGCCAAAAATTCCAACAGAATTTCGTTGGAATTCCGTCTGAAATTTTAGCGCAATTCTAAAAAAAATTGAGCCAAAAAACCCAACGGAATATTTCTGTTGGTTTTCCGTTCGAATTTCAATGAAATAAAAATTCCAACGAAAAACCGATGAAAAAATCCCATCGACTTTCTTTTATTCTTCATTAAAAAAAACCAACGGAATATTTCCTTTGGTTTTTCATTGGAATTGCAATGAAATTAAAATTGCAACGGAAACCGTCGGTTTTCTTTTATTCTGCAAAAAAAAAAAAAAAAACCAACGGAATTTTTTTGTTGGAATTTCAATGGAATAAAAATCTCAACGGAAAACTGATGGGATCTTTTATTCTTCATAAAACAAAGCCAACGGAATATTTCCGTTGGAATTTCAATGAAATAAAAATTCTAAAAATTTCGTTGGTTTTCCGTTAGTTTTCCGTCGGAATATTTTCCATCAAATTTAATTAGAAAAATACGATTATAGTTAATACAAATAATTATATATTTAAAAATTATATAATATACAAATTATTAATTATTAATATGATATTTTAAATATATACATTATTAATTAAAGCACAAAAGTATATAAGCTAACAATTTTAATATGATATCTCCATGAATATGATTATATTTAATTCAAATAATCATATATCTAAAAAATTTTATTTTAAACTAATAACAAAAAGTATTTAAATAATTAATTGAAATTAGTGTATAAGTATATTTAAAGACATAATATTAATAAGAAGGAACTTATCCAAGTTGGTTAGGGAGCCATTATTTTTTCCTTCGAGACCCGAGTTTGAATCCTCGCTCGCGCAAAAACAGAAATAATTAATTCTTGCAATGGCTCAAGCTCGGCTCGATGGTTTGGGTGTTGGCTCGTCCAAGGGGTGAGTGTGGCTCATTTCGGGGGTGGTTCGGGTCTCACAAATGATATTTTTAATTTATTTAAATTTATTCTTGTTTTCGTCGGAAAATTCCAGTTGGAAATCCGTCGGTTAGCTAAAAATTAAATTATTTTTGTTCCGTTGAAAATAAATTCCGACGAAAAATTGACGGAAATATTTCGTTGGTTTTCCGTTGGAAAATATTTTGTTGGAAATATAATTTTTCCGTTGGAAATATAACGGACCCGTCGGTACCCAATTCCGACAATGGGTTTTTCCACGGACGCCATCCCGTTGGTTTTCCATCGGAAATCTGTTTTTCCAATGGAAAACCTGAAAATTCCGTCGGTTTTCTCGGTCAGTTTTCGGTAGTTTTTTTTGTAGTGAATGGTGCTCATTGACAGAATGAGTACACTTAGTTGTCCCACGTGAGAATATTTCTAAATGGGAAAGGAAATATCCACTTCTAGGAGTAGAGACTTCTAGATTAGGAAATATCTCATAGTCAATGGCGTGATCAATTAATCCTTTGACTTGAGATTCCATGGTTGCCTTATGCGAGTTAACTAAATAATTTTAGATATAGGTCTAAAAGGGTGTCGTTCTAGACAACTGAATTATGACTTATGTCGGGATTACAGAAGTAGCACATGAAGGCATGTGAGAATCAATAAAGGACCTACACTTGCATTAAGCAAGATGATCTCTTATTGCATAAGTCTTTCATATTTCATCCTAAAACCCTTGGCCAAGGTAGTGGATCACGACACCAAGAAAAGGCTTTCTTACATTGAGATCAAATGGATATGAAACGAACTTAGCTTTAATATTAAGATTAATGGGGCTCTCATTATTCTCATGTCCTAGATCTTAATCAGGAAATGGAATGGTAGGAGGATCGTATATCACGGATGTTATTGACGGAAAGGTTCTTTTGATTTAATTCGTTGTTCGGGTAGGGGTCACACACCTGTTGCTAGACTACGATCACGTGATCTGTGAGCTAATTAATTAATATTCGTATTAATTAATTAGAGTCAATGATAATTGAATAATAAACCTAGAGGGTCACACACAAATGATAGGTTCAAAGGGTATTGTTAGAAAAATCAAGTAATTGATCGAAACGAGACCACACTTGTAAAGTACATGTGTGGAATGTGGGCAAGCTTTAGGCGCATAGTCTAATTGAGAAATTAGATCATGTGTTAATTAATTGTAGAATTAATTATAAAACCCAAATATAATTAATTGTTAGAATTAATTATAAAACTCAAATGAAATTAGTTATAATATTAGAATTAATTCTAAGCCCAATGAATAATTAATTATTGATTGGAATATTAGTTTATTTATTTATGAAATAAATATAACTTTATCCTACTTTATTTATTTGAGAAATAAATAAAAGATATTATCATCCTTATTTGAGAAATAATGGAGAAGATATCATCTTACGTTATTTGAGAAATAAGTGAGATGATTATATCAAAAACTTATTTATTTATGAAATAAATAAGTGAGATAATATCTTACTATCATAATTATTTATTTATGAAAAAATATAAAGATTGATGGTGCAGGAATTGGGTTTTTAAGATGCAACCAACACTTTAAGATTTTGTTTGGAAAGGGAAAACCATCACAGGCAGGGAGCCTCAGGAACTAGGTTTCCTTTTGAGCGTGGGTTCTTCCAGCTAGGATAACACCAAGGATGTGCAGTTAGGATGCAGTTATGGTGAAGGTAATGCAGAGCTAGGGAAGATGGAGAAAATGGAGGAAAAATATGCTCAGTCTTGGAAGTGCAGTGTGTATGAAGAAGATGACTTGAGGAAGAATGCAGGGGTTTCTTCCTATTTATATGTTAGGGGTGAGGATGCTTTGGGTATTTTGACCAAGTGGTCCCAAACCTGGTTGCCCTAACACGTGACGAACCGTGATGGCATGAAAGTGATGGCTCTTAAAGTGGGCGGCGTGTCAGGTACGAGGTGCGCACTACCACTGTGTCAGAGGTTGTTGATGAGGGTCTCTCGCTGGGAGGCTCACGATCTATCATGTAGGCGTACGGATGCTTCTTTTGGGGGAGATCTTACCCGAGCGAGGATGACGCTTGAAGGAAAACACGAGAGGGTTTTCTCTGGCAGATGACCTACGAGCGCCAAATATTCGAGCGTAAGAAAGGAGGTGCCCTCGTGAAGTGTTTCCCTGGGAAAGGCGACTTCTAGGGACCGTAGTACGAGCGCCAGGTTTGACAGCCTGAACCCCTTGCCCGAATAGTGGCCGAGGTGCATGGGCCTGGATTGGCGAACAAGTGAATGGGCTGGGTTGGTCCACGAGCCACGTAATGCGAGCGCCATGTTTTAGGTCAGTAGATGGTGACACATGGACGGCGTCGATCCGAATGCGATTTTGGGTCTCATCATTTTGCCCCCCAAATTCTGTAGTTACGTTTGAGCGTACTGCAAGATTTGGACCACTGAGCTCCGATTTTGAATTTTCGAGGGTCAATCTTTTGGAGAGATATGGCTGTTCGTCTTCGGTAACGGACATCCACTGATACAGCCATAAATGAAGTCCCATCCACATTTAATGCAGAGTGGAGACGTGGGCGCGTGGGAAGTTGAGTGGGCGCGTGCACGTGGGGAGGCGTGAGGCGGTTACCAAAAGTGGGAGTCTCCCAAGGCGGGAAATGATTGCGGTTTGAATTCTCCAACTTAAATTAATGTCAAATTCTCCCCTATAAATAGGGGTTTGAAAGGCATTTCCCTTTCTTTACGCATTCAAACTTCTCAAGCAAGATAGCAGCAACATCCCAGCAACTCTCTGCAATTTCTGTTCTTCAGCGAGTTTTTCTTCAGTTCCTAGGTAAATCTTCTGATTTTGCTTGTGCTAACCCTAGATTTAGGTCGTTCTGAGTGTAAACCTTGGTGAGGGAGAGCTACTGTGTTATCAGATTCAACCTGTTACCTTTCATCTTCACTAAACCTCTATCAAAAACTCTGTCTTCAAGAACAAGGATCAACAATGTCGGCCAATATCGTAGAACAAACGGCCGATGAGATAGAGGAGATGTCCGTAGGGAGTTCTTCTCCTCACGGTGATGTTCACATGGCTGTCCCACTAGCAAGGGCCTCTCCACGTGACGCGATCCCAACCGCTATTTCCCATAGCAAGGGCTCCGATAGAGGCTGGGGATGAAGAGCTAAACGCTGCAGTCCGAGGAATGAATGAGCGTGATCCACAGGGGGTGGATCAGATATTTGAGGAGATGAACCTTGTGATGGAGATGCAGAGGCAGGGGGAGTGGGAACTCCCCATATTGAACAGTTCTGTGAGGCCGCAGGATCACCAGATTACAATAGCGATTGCAGCTCCAGAGGGTGGTGCAGGGCCTTCCAAGCGTCGGGCCGAGGGTGAGCCTCCCCGAAAACGCCAAAGGATAGGGAAAGAGCCTGCGACGCGAGTGAGGCAAAATAACCCTCATCAAAGAGACAGATCCCCAGATGACATAGAGAGCATACTGACGCTCGAAGACTTGAAAGATTTAAGGACCAAAGTGTATTGGGATGAAGCAGTGTTCCCAATGCATCTTCCTGGGAAGGGAGACAGGGCCAACCGACCGCCTCCTGGAATGATGACCGTCTACCAAGACTCAGTCCTGGCTGGAGGCTTGAGGTTCCCAATTCCATCTCCCGTCGCCAATATTTGCAATTATCTTGTAATAAGTCCTTCTCAAATTCTTCCCAACGGCATCGCTTTGATAAACGTGTTCGTGATGCTGATGAGGGCCATAGGCCACGAGCCCTCGTTAGACAACTTCAACAGCTTAATCCAAGTAGCCCGTTCTCCACGCTCATCCCCAACAGATGGGTTTTATTATGCCCAAGCTAAGTCAGGGCTTAAGATGATTGACTCGCCCTCGAGTTCGTACGACGAGGATTGGAAGGAAAAATACTTTTTTGTGGGAGCTCCTGGGGGACTTTTGGGGCTCACCGCGTGTGGATAGTTCATAGTGAGGGGCCATTAGTTAGGAATAGATCAGAAAATAAGCTTTTCGAACATTGGGTGAAGAGTTTGGCCATCGTGATGAAAAACGAGAGAAAACTGATTAAGGCCAAAGATCTAATGAAGAATGAGGGGATACTATTCCATTACGGGCTCTCGAGTCCCCCCGACATGATAATCAACCCCCCAGCTTACATCATGAATCTTGACGGTTAGATCATAGGAACTAACTTTTCTAACAGCTTAGAGTAGCAATACTGACTTGTATAGGTTGTTGTATTTTTATGACAAGCATTTAATTGTGCTTCTCTGACGCTCATCTTCTTTCTTTACAGATGTACAAGTACTCATGGCCGGGATTGATGCCGAGAGTATTACACGAATGATGCGCTCACCGGGTGGGTGCCAATCAGCAGCAACAACAACAACAGCAGGAAATCCAACCCTCCAACGCCCCAAGGGGTAGAGGTGTCAGACGAGGCTCAGGACGAGGCGACGGCGGAAGGGGCGCTCACCGGAGTGGGGAGAATGTTGGTCGCGGTACAGACCGCATCAAAAATTTGACGCTCGAAGCCGCCCGCAAGGCTACTCTCCCCGCCGCCCCTGGAGGGCCCATTGCATTGAGCTCAGCCATGTAGCACCCTAACCCCAAGGCGCCACATCCCCCGCACTATAGCCTCGATCCACGTATGAAATGGACAGTTCATACATAAACCAAGACCACAGCGAACGGGTGACAATAAAAGTGACGAGCTAGGCGGGACACTCTCCCCAACATAATCAAAGCAACCATGAATAGAAAAGCGGAAGCAATAAAGTCATTCATATATATATAGGTACCATATTTACTACATAGATACATATAGGTACCCATTAACCATCAATACATCAGTAAGTATTCAAAATGTGACAATAACGAGCATAACATGAAATGTCTCAAAGTATTATACATGAAGGGTGCTAGACTCGTGAAGATGCAAAAGACTCGAACAACGCCCGCCTAGCACGACCACGCTCAAAGCGTACCTGAAAAGTGAAGTATCAGTCTACCGAAGACTGAGTGAGGGGCAATAATATATATCACACGTCACATGCAAGTTGTAGCCTCGGGTGAAGACTTTAGCATAAAATAGATATGTAATTTAAGAAGTTAATCTTTGCCCGAGATTACAACCAATCATTTTAACACGTTTATTTAATCATGCTTGTCAATGTCATGAACATGTGGCCCCGACGAGCAAGGGCAATCTCCAACCGAACTCCCAATCGTGAACAATACGTGATCATGCTTGCTTGCTTGATAAATACGTGATCATGCAATTTATTTAGTGCTCATATAGACAGTTTCATGCTTGAAATCATGCGATAACCCGAGGATAACCCGACATGCCGGATTAATCCCCAGTCTCCTTCTTCCTCCGGGTGATAGCGAGTTTACAAGGCTCGACTATCCACGACATGGTGTGTGTAGAGGACATGACCCTCTAGACACGGAACTCCTTCCACCACTAATCTCCTAGTGGCTTCGGGGGTGATCCCAACAATGTGAGGATAATTCAGGAGTTACCCGTCAGCCCTTGCTTTCCCGGTTGGCTCAAGAATTACCCTCGGGCCCACGTGCAATCATGTACTCGCCAAACATGCTTGAAATCATGATAATCAATACTTTCTTGCTTGGAAATGTTCATGGTTTGAAAATCATTTATAAGTATAATACGTTTTGGCCGAAAACTAGCACATAAGGGTTATAGGGTTCGTTTTACCAAAACAAAACCTCACCTTTCTTGCAAAATATAATAAAGAAGCGCTCTAAGGAGCTTGCTCCCCGTCCACGCCCTCGTGACCTGTGCAAATACGATGTACATTCGTGAGACATGACCTAAAATGACCAAAATGTGACGAACGGCGGAAATGTTTCGAGACGACCATGAAAATGCAATGTGGTATGATAACATTTCGTTTCACATCATATTAACACATATTATAGCAATTCGGGGTCAAAGAAGTCGTCGGGTCGAGGGGCTAATTTCGTAATTTTATGCAGTGAATTTTACACTGCAATACAGGTGGGAACGGCCGTTCCGGTCCCCTTTGAAAAATGGGAACGGTCGTTCCCATAAACCCCCAAAGCGCGCCAACGTTTTCCCATTTTAAAAACGCGCCTAGCCGGGAACGGCCCTTCCGGCTCCAAGGCCAAAATGGGAACGGCCGTTCCCGTGGTCGGCCGCCTATTTCCATTTGAAAGGTGGAAACGCCCGTTCCCACAAAGCCTTGAGGCTGGGAACGGTCGTTCCCAGTTTCTGTAAATGGAAAACAGAGCAAAAACAGAGCATGCTCTCGGGGAAGAAGCAACAAAGCAACAAAATTTCAAATGTGATCAAAATCATCATTTCCATGCAAACCAACCTTGAAAATGAAAGAAATGAAGAAAGTGGATGATGATGATGATGATGATCTCCTAATTCCTTGGAACACTTCTTGAAATCTTGATGATTGAAATGAAAAATCTCTTCCTTCTCCTTGCTTCTTGATACCGAGAGAGAGAGTGAATGAGTTGGGAAATATTTGATGAAAAAAAAGATCAAGGAAGAACCTTGGAGATGTATTACGTGATGCATCTCCTTGGTTTTAGTGAAATGTGCCAATTTGCCAATTAATCCTTCAACTCATGAGAGTATGCAATTGAGTAAATAAGCTTTTAAAATATAATCAATAAGGTCCTTAGAAGATCATGCAATTAAGTCCCTAGCATTTAAGGAAATATTCAACTAGGGACAATTTGGTAATTTTATCACTCTCGGTAATGGTTTTCATGCAAGAAATATTTTTCGTGCCATGAAATAATATTTTGAATGATATGAAATCATATAATTGATATAAATAAGGTTTCATGAATTTTACAAAAATATGAATGCCACGTAAGAATATATTATAAATTAAATAAATAAAATAAAACCTACGCTCAAAACGCACACGTGGCGTGCTTACCTGTTCATCCGGAAACCGGGGCGTTACAACTCTCCCCCCTTAGAAGAATCTGGTCCCCAGATTCTCTAGTCTTGCTCGAACAACTCTGGGTGGAACCGTTTCATTTTATCCTCTGTTTCCCACGTAGCTTCCTCGGTTTTATCGCTTCTCCACAAAACCTTAACCATGGGAATTCTCCGGTTTCTCAACTCCTGAAATTTCCGATCCATGATCTTAACCGGCCTCTGAACAAACGTCAAATTCGGTTCCAGCTCAACTTCTTCCACGGGGAGAATCGTAGTCTCATCGGGGTAATATTTCCTTAATTGAGATACGTGGAACACGTTATGAATCCCCGTAAGACTCGGTGGTAGGTCCAGTCGATAGGCTACCTCGCCTATTCTTTCAAGAATCTCAAACGGACCTAAGTAGCGAGGATTAAGTTTTCCTCCTTTCCCGATCCGGGTGAACCCTTTCCTTGGTGACACCTTCAAGAATACCCGGTCACCAACTTCAAATTCTAGATCTCTTCGACGCTTATCGGCGTAGCTCTTCTGCCTATCTTGCGCGGCTTTCATCCGTTGTTGAATCATCTGAACTTTTTCAATCATAGCTTGAACAACTTTGGAAGGCCTTTCTAATCTTTCACCTCTCTTTACCCCTTCCTGTTTCGACCATTTCCATTCTTCCAAGTCGAAAAACAACGGAGATCGGCACTTTCTTCCATAAAGTAACTCGTAAGGAGCCATCCCTATCGAAGCCTGAAAGCTGTTATTATAAGCAAACTCGATCAAGGGAAGCTGTTCTGACCACGAGTTCTGAAAATCCATCGCGCAAGCCCGAAGAAGATCTTCCAGATACCTGATTAACC
Source organism: Lantana camara (assembly GCA_037501455.1). Taxonomy (NCBI): domain Eukaryota; kingdom Viridiplantae; phylum Streptophyta; class Magnoliopsida; order Lamiales; family Verbenaceae; genus Lantana; species Lantana camara. The sequence goes on along the minus strand of CM074857.1, from coordinate 19,805,046 downwards.
TTTCAGTTTGGCCATCTGTTTGCGGGTGAAATACTGTGCTGAACTTAAGTTTCGTTCCCAAGACAGCCTGTAACTCTTGCCACAACTTAGAAGTAAACCTCGGGTCTCGATCTGAAACTATGCTCACCGGAATACCATGAAGTCGAATAATCTCTCTGTTATAGATTTCAGCCAACTTCGGGATCTTATAGGACATCCGGACCGGTAGAAAGTGAGCAGACTTCGTAAATCTATCCACTATTACCCAAATTCCATCAAACCCGCCTTTAACCTTCGGTAATCCGGAAACAAAGTCCATCGTTACTTGTTCCCACTTCCACTCGGGAATAGGTAACGGTTGTAGAAGTCCCGTGGGTTTTTGGTGCTCAGCTTTCACTTTCTGACAAGTCAAGCAATGTTTCACGTATTCTGCCACGTCTCTCTTCAACCCGTTCCACTAATAATATTGTTTCAAATCCTTGTACATTTTATTTCCTCCTGGGTGGATCGAGTAGGCTGACTTGTGAGCTTCTTCCAGCAGGACCCGTCTCAACTCTTCAGGTACTACTACTCTGTTCTTAAACCGAAGCAACCCGGTCTTATCAAACCCAAACGGACTCTCCGGGTCATCCTTAGCTTTACTTACAAGCTTTTGCACTTCCGGATCCTTATTCTGAGCCTCAAATAGCTGGTGCTTTAATTCCGGCTGAATTGTAATATTAGAAACCCGAGCCTTTAATACCATCGGGGCGACTTCCTTACTTTCCTTTATTTCCAAACTCGATACACTCGCCTTCCTGCTAAGTGCATCGGCGACCGCATTGGCTTTCCCGGGATGATACTTAATTGTACAATCATAATCTTCCAACTTTTCCATCCAACGCCGTTGCCTCATATTTAAGTCCTTCTGTGTGAATAGATACTGGAGGCTCTTATGGTCGGTAAAAATCTCAAAGGAAGTCCCGTAAAGATAATGTCTCCATTTCCCGAGAGCGAAGATCACGGCTGCAAGCTCTAGGTCGTGTGTTGGATAATTTCTTTCATATTCCTTTAGCTTTCGGGAAGCATAAGCGATCACTTTTCCTTTCTGAGTCAAGACACAACCTAAGCCTTCTTTAGAAGCATCTGTATACACTGCATATCCCTCTGAACCCTCGGGGAGCGTTAACACCGGAGCTGAGACTAACTTTTCTTTCAAAAAGTTGAAGCTTTGATCACACTTCTCGTCCCAGACAAACTTAACATCCTTCTTTGTCAACCGAGTTAACGGTGCCGCAATCTTGGAGAAGTCCTGAACGAATCTCCTGTAATAACCGGCCAATCCCAAGAAGCTTCTAATCTCCGAGGCATTCTTTGGTTTCTCCCACTTAAGCACGGCCTCGATTTTCGAGGGATCGACTTCTAACCCTTTTCCTGAAATCACATGCCCCAAGAATGAAACCCGATCGATCCAAAATTCACACTTGCTGAACTTAGCAAACAACTGATGCTCTTTTAGTGTCTGAAGAACGAGCCTGAGATGTCTCGCGTGCTCCTCGGCTGATTTCGAGAAAACCAGAATATCATCAATGAAAATCACCACGAACTTGTCGAGGAAAGGCCTGAATATCCGGTGCATCATATCCATGAAAGCTGCAGGGGCATTAGTCAATCCAAACGGCATAACCACGAACTCATAGTGCCCGTACCGAGTATTGAATCCTGTCTTTGGAATATCCTCTGCTCGGATTCGCAGCTGGTAGTATCCCTGTCTTAAATCCAATTTCGAATACACCTTGGAACCCTGAAGTATATCGAATAACTCCTCGATATGTGGAAGGGGATACTTGTTCTTAATAGTCATCCTGTTCAACTCCCTGTAATCGATACACATTCTTAGAGTCCCGTCCTTTTTCTTGACAAACAACACCGGTGCTCCCCACGGTGAAGAACTTGGCCGAATGTACCCAACTTCCAACAATGCCTCAAGCTGAATCTTTAATTCCTTCAACTCGGCTGGAGCCATCCGGTACGGAGTCTTTGAATACGGCTCAGCATTCGGAAAAAGATCGATCACAAATTCAATCTCTCGTTCAGGAGGCAAGGAATCCAATTTCTCTGGAAATACCTCGGGAAATTCCTTTACCACTTCGGTGTCCTCTAACTTCACCTGATCCTTTGGCTTGTTCAGTATATAAGCAATGAATCCCGTAGCCCCGTCTCTGACTAATCTTTGAGCCTCTGAAAACGAAAGTAAGGGTACGGTCTTCGAAGTACAACCCGTAACAACTTTTGAACCCAACTGAACCTTCTTAGCCCGATAATCCACAGTAGCACAATGTCTATAAAGCCAATCCATCCCCATAATAGCCCCGTATCTCTCCATTGGCATCACAATAAAGTCGGTCAGAAATTCCCGGCCTTCAATCACAACTGGAACATCCCTGTAAACCTGATCCGTCTCTCGCCTACTACCGAAAGGAGTACTAACTATATAGCGCACAGAAGTACACATAGCAGGCAAAGACAAAGTAATAGCAATAGAATGCGCAAGAAAGGAGTGTGTAGCTCCTGGATCAAATAATGTATGGATGTTCGTGCCATGAATGCAAATAATACCTTCAACTACTGCGGCGGGATCAATATCAGCCTCCTGCTCCTCTCCAGCTAGTGCATAAGCCCGAGCTCTCACCAGTGGCCTCGGTCCTGCAGGTGGTGGATCCTGACGATCCGGACAACCATCAACCAGGTGCTCGTTACTCCCGCAAATCAAACATAGACCTAACCGGCATCTGCAGTTGTCATAGGTGTGCGTAGGATGGCCACACCATCTACATCCCGGTTTCTGAGGTGGCTGGGGTGGTGCTGGAGCTCTCGGACCCTTCGGTGCTGGCCCTGCGTACTTAGGTTTCTTCCCGGTATCCCTCTGAGCTGGAGGTGTAGAGTAAATCATCGGCCTTTTTCCTAAACTCGAACCCTGGCCTGATCTCGAGCCTGAAGCCTGTCCGGTCCGTGCAGTAGCTTTCCTAGCTATATCAGAATCTTCAACCTTCAGGGCCTTTGCAGTAGCTTTTGCCCAAGTGCTGGTATTGGCTGCTTTCAGTGCATCCTGAATATCTGGCCTCAACCCCTGAACGAACTGCATCGCCTTGTGAAAGTCATCATTCGCTATGTTAGGTGCATAGCGAGAAAGTCTCTCGAACTCGGCGATATACTGACCCACAGACCTGCCTCCCTGCTTTAATTCTGTAAACTCCCTCAACCTGCGAGTACGGGACGCTGGAGGAATAAACTTATTTCTGAACTCCCGTACGAATACCTCCCAAGTAACCTCGGTCCCGGCTGCCTCCAGAACAATCTCTGTGCTCTCCCACCAGGAGTAGGCCTCGCCCTGAATAAGAGTGAGGGTGCAACGAGCCTTTTCCTGACTGTCACAAGGAATAAGCTGCCATATCCTCTCGATCTCCTTTAACCACATCTCTGCCTGTATATCGTCTCCCTTATAGAACTTCGGGGGACGCTGATTCCGAAACTCTCGCAAAATAGCAGAAATGGGGTTCTCCGGAGGTGCTACCTGCGCTGGTGGTGGTGGTGGGGGTACCCGTTCCTGTAATCTCTGATCAATTAGCCCCACTACGGCATTCATGAAATCCTGGGGCTGTGCCTGAGCAGGCGGAGGAGGTGGTGATCTCTCGTGGCGATGATGTCGGCGGTGATGATGCCTGTGCCTCGAGGATCGATCACTGGAACGTCTGTCGTGCTCCATCCTGAAATTAGATCACTAAACATGCGTGGCTTGATCAATAAATGCAAATGTGTGCATAGAATTCCAAGATATCAAATAGCACGTGTTCAAGGAAGATCAAGTAGCTCAAGTAATGCAAAGAAATAAATAATTCAGGTAAGTCAACCCAATGCAGACTCCCAAATACCACATAATCCTATGCCGTGCGACCTAGACCGACTGGACACGACTCGAGAACCTCGGTTTTGCAACCGGGCTCTGATACCACCTGTAGATGTAGCACCCTAACCCCAAGGCGCCACATCCCCCGCACTATAGCCTCGATCCACGTATGAAATGGACAGTTCATACATAAACCAAGACCACAGCGAACGGGTGACAATAAAAGTGACGAGCTAGGCGGGACACTCTCCCCAACATAATCAAAGCAACCATGAATAGAAAAGCGGAAGCAATAAAGTCATTCATATATATATAGGTACCATATTTACTACATAGATACATATAGGTACCCATTAACCATCAATACATCAGTAAGTATTCAAAATGTGACAATAACGAGCATAACATGAAATGTCTCAAAGTATTATACATGAAGGGTGCTAGACTCGTGAAGATGCAAAAGACTCGAACAACGCCCGCCTAGCACGACCACGCTCAAAGGGTACCTGAAAAGTGAAGTATCAGTCTACCGAAGACTGAGTGAGGGGCAATAATATATATCACACGTCACATGCAAGTTGTAGCCTCGGGTGAAGACTTTAGCATAAAATAGATATGTAATTTAAGAAGTTAATCTTTGCCCGAGATTACAACCAATCATTTTAACACGTTTATTTAATCATGCTTGTCAATGTCATGAACATGTGGCCCCGGCGAGCAAGGGCAATCTCCAACCGAACTCCCAATCGTGAACAATACGTGATCATGCTTGCTTGCTTGATAAATACGTGATCATGCAATTTATTTAGTGCTCATATAGACAGTTTCATGCTTGAAATCATGCGATAACCCGAGGATAACCCGACATGCCGGATTAATCCCCAGTCTCCTTCTTCCTCCGGGTGATAGCGAGTTTGCAAGGCTCGACTATCCACGACATGGTGTGTGTAGAGGACATGACCCTCTAGACACGGAACTCCTTCCACCACTAATCTCCTAGTGGCTTCGGGGGTGATCCCAACAATGTGAGGATAATTCAGGAGTTACCCGTCAGCCCTTGCTTTCCCGGTTGGCTCAAGAATTACCCTCGGGCCCACGTGCAATCATGTACTCGCCAAACATGCTTGAAATCATGATAATCAATACTTTCTTGCTTGGAAATGTTCATGGTTTGAAAATCATTTATAAGTATAATACGTTTTGGCCGAAAACTAGCACATAAGGGTTATAGGGTTCGTTTTACCAAAACAAAACCTCACCTTTCTTGCAAAATATAATAAAGAAGCGCTCTAAGGAGCTTGCTCCCCGTCCACGCCCTCGTGACCTGTGCAAATACGATGTACATTCGTGAGACATGACCTAAAATGACCAAAATGTGACGAACGGCGGAAATGTTTCGAGACGACCATGAAAATGCAATGTGGTATGATAACATTTCGTTTCACATCATATTAACACATATTATAGCAATTCGGGGTCAAAGAAGTCGTCGGGTCGAGGGGCTAATTTCGTAATTTTATGCAGTGAATTTTACACTGCAATACAGGTGGGAACGGCCGTTCCGGTCCCCTTTGAAAAATGGGAACGGTCGTTCCCATAAACCCCCAAAGCGCGCCAACGTTTTCCCATTTTAAAAACGCGCCTAGCCGGGAACGGCCCTTCCGGCTCCAAGGCCAAAATGGGAACGGCCGTTCCCGTGGTCGGCCGCCTATTTCCATTTGAAAGGTGGAAACGCCCGTTCCCACAAAGCCTTGAGGCTGGGAACGGTCGTTCCCAGTTTCTGTAAATGGAAAACAGAGCAAAAACAGAGCATGCTCTCGGGGAAGAAGCAACAAAGCAACAAAATTTCAAATGTGATCAAAATCATCATTTCCATGCAAACCAACCTTGAAAATGAAAGAAATGAAGAAAGTGGATGATGATGATGATGATGATCTCCTAATTCCTTGGAACACTTCTTGAAATCTTGATGATTGAAATGAAAAATCTCTTCCTTCTCCTTGCTTCTTGATACCGAGAGAGAGAGTGAATGAGTTGGGAAATATTTGATGAAAAAAAAGATCAAGGAAGAACCTTGGAGATGTATTACGTGATGCATCTCCTTGGTTTTAGTGAAATGTGCCAATTTGCCAATTAATCCTTCAACTCATGAGAGTATGCAATTGAGTAAATAAGCTTTTAAAATATAATCAATAAGGTCCTTAGAAGATCATGCAATTAAGTCCCTAGCATTTAAGGAAATATTCAACTAGGGACAATTTGGTAATTTTATCACTCTCGGTAATGGTTTTCATGCAAGAAATATTTTTCGTGCCATGAAATAATATTTTGAATGATATGAAATCATATAATTGATATAAATAAGGTTTCATGAATTTTACAAAAATATGAATGCCACGTAAGAATATATTATAAATTAAATAAATAAAATAAAACCTACGCTCAAAACGCACACGTGGCGTGCTTACCTGTTCATCCGGAAACCGGGGCGTTACAAGCCAGCTCCCGCAATCGCTCGGGGGATCTGGTCAGAGTAAACGATGAGATACGGGCCGAGCGTTCTGAGCGCTCGGGGAAAAGGAAGAGAATGCCGGACTCCATCCCCATTACCGGCAAAGGGAAGGAGGTTGTCGTGGGCCCTCACGACGAGGGTGGTGATACCTCATCCTCAGAGGATGAGGAATTTTGGAAAATCGAGTGCCAAGGGGACGCCCGGTACAAACGCCAGAGGAGAGACGGTCCGATCCTCACGAAAAAAAGTCTATCTTCTTACAATCTGGTCACAGAGGTTGTAAGCAAACTCCAATTTTCTGGCGATCATGATAAACTGAACGGGCATGACGCCAGTCGGGTTACTGACGATACCTGTCGTGCCCTCTTGACGGTGAGTTTTCCTAAGTTATTCTGAAAAGTTCTAACTTTTGGACGACTCCGGTGCTAACTTCTGTTGTTGCCCTTCAGGAGGTGATTCCCAGGCTGAAGAATTTGCAGGGGCGAGCGCAGGCCTACGCTGAGCACAAGGCCAAATACAAGAGGTTGCTGCGCATCTCTGACCACGGTCAATTGCAAGTGGACTATAACAATGTCTGCGCTCAACTTACAGCGTCCGAGCTTGAGCAACAGAGGTTGAAGGATGCTCTGAAGAATTTTGATGATGCATATCTGGCCTTAGACGAGCGTCATAAAAAGCTCAAGGAGGAGAGCGACCAGCTGAGGGTGGCCAATGGGGAACTGGAAAGATAATTGGCCGAGAGTACCCGCCAGAATGAAGCTGCTAAGAAGAACCTTGCCGATTTGTAGGAGAAGGTGGCTGGTCTGGAGTCGAAGGTTGTATGGGAGGCGGTGTTGAAGTTTGTGCACTCCAAAACATTCGCTTTTGTGGCCAACCTCCACTGTTTCGATAACGCCAGGAGATTCTTTTGGAAGGCGGTGGGACAAATGGTGAAATTGAGAATGGCCCTTGAGAGCGCTCGGACTGATGAGCGCTTGCGCATGGACATAGATGAAAATCTAGATCCCATTGTCTGTAACGAGGACTCTTCGGAGAGCCTGAGTACCAGGACATGGTGATGATGCTCCAGAGAGAGTTTATTGAGGCCAATCCTGTGGATCCCGAGCCTATTCGCATAGAAGACGACGGTATCACCGTCGATACTCAAGGCGGCGAGGATCCAGGCGATGCTGAAACCGCTAATGCCAATGTACTGGCCCCAATCTCCCTTTCGACTGCCCCTCCGGAGCCCGAGAGTCAACCCCAGTGATGCCCCTCTGTCCGTTATTTCAAGAATCTGCCTGTTTATTTCCTTTCTTGTTATGAACATTTAGTTTCTGTATTTGATCACCGTACTTTTGGCGGTGCGCTCGAACTTCTGTCTATTCTACTTGTGATAAAGTTTCCGCCAATGAAGCTTGATTTCTTTCAATATTAATGCTGAACTTTATCTGTCTATTCTTGTTTTTGTTGATGTTTGAATGTCTTACAATAAGAATGTGTGGGCACGAGGGTGTCTCTTTGGAAGGTACCCTGGCTATATTCATCATGGATTTTAAAATTAGGACTTAGAAATACTAGCACATTTGTAAGGGAAATATATGGGCGTGAGGGTGTTCCTTACGAGGGTACCCTGGTTATATCCATAATGGGGCTCGAATTTGAACTTAAAAATCCGCTAAGGATTTAATTAAGTGTTGGCTTTAAACGTGTGATGCACATCTCTAATTTGAGCGTTCCAGTAGCTTGAGTGAACTTAGAAATCAACTATAGGATTTGCTAAGTCTGGGACTAAAGCGAGCGCTGCTGTAGTGATAGCTTCGCATTTAGGTAAAGCGAGTTCATTCATACCTAAGAAGGTGAGGGTTATTGGGGGTTTACGAGGGCGAACTGGTGTGATCAGCATCCAATTGGTGTAAATTAAGCATTTAGCATCCCACCTTTTTTGACAAGCTCATTCTTAGGGTTTACACGCTTATGAGCGTCAAACTATTTAGTGTGGAGGGTTTTCAACACACAGATAGAGTTGATTTGAAACTGATTGTGTGGTCATCAAGCAGTTCGACGAGGAGAATGCTCGACACGGAGTGGCTGTTGATGCTATTGAATACTCAAGTTATTAAAATAAGCAAACGGCAAGTAAATGACAAATAGTAATCGGTAAAATACTTTCTGTTGTGCTTGCAATTAATGGTAATAACGACTATCATGCTTTCTGTCAAAAGAAAGTACAAAGTACCACAAGTGGGCAATTACAAAGGTTGACGCTTACACGTAGAACCGTCTAAGGTTACATGCATTCCACGGTCTAGGGACACGCTCGCCTTGCAAAGTCTCTAGCAGGTAGGTATTATTCGCGCGTACCTGAATGACTTTGAAGGGGCCTTCCCAATTAGGGTCCAACTTACCTACATGTTTGGAGAATTCAGCTCTTTTGAGGACCAAGTCCCCTAGTTGGAAGGTCCTCTCCTTGACGCGTTTGTTATACTGGTGGGCTACGGCCGCCTTGTACTTGTGGATACGAGCCCAAGCAGCGTTTCTTCTCTTATCTAGCAAATCCAATTCGAGCATCCGATTAGCCTCGTTGGTTGTAGGTTCGAAATAGGCAATGCGTGCGGATTCTTGGGCAATTTCCACAGGTATCATAGCCTCGGAACCATACACGAGGGAGTAAGGGGTTTCTCCAATTGCCGCTCGTGGGGTAGTACGGTACGCCCAGAGAGCTCGTTGAAGTTCCTCTGCCCATTCCCCCTTCTTACTTTCGAGCATTGTTCTCAGATGCTGAATTATGGTTCGGTTGGTCACCTCAACTTGACCGTTGGCCTGAGAGTGACCCACGGAAGTGAAGCGTTGCTCTATTCCTAGCTCATAGCACCAGTCTCGTGTGTCAGCGGCGATGAATTGGGAACTATTATCTGAGATGAGCACCCTCGGGTTGCCATATCTGCAGATGATGTTCTTCCAAATGAAGTCCCTCACCACTTTGAACGTTATCTTTGCAACTGCTTCCACTTCAGCCCACTTGGTGAAATAGTCCACAGCAAGGATTACAAATTTCTTTTGCCCGACCGCCATTGGAAGTTGCCCCACTATGTCGATACCCCACTGGTCGAAGGGCCATAAAACGTCAATAGGGATCATTTGGGCTGCCGACAGTTGAGGGGTATTGGAATGAAACTGGCACTTAGGACATTTCTTGGAGTAACTGATGCCGTCATACAGTAGCGAGGGCCAGTAGAACCCACTCCTCAATACTTTCTTAGCCAGAATTCGACCGCCAGAGTGATTCCCACAACTTCCGCTATGCACGTGCTCTAACACTTCCTTGGCTTGCGAGGGTCTCAGGCATCTTAATGGCGGGCCCTGGAAAGACCGTTTGAAGAGTCGACCCCTCGTATTAAGAGAGAAGCGAGGGGCTTTACTCCTAACCTTCCGTGCTTCCACCTTATCGCTCAGGCAGGTTCCATCCCTCAGAAACCTAATGATATCATTGAGTCAACAGGGCTCGGAGGGATCGATCACGCTCACTTCACCCGGGGGTCCCGTCTCGCGAATCAGTGGCTTCTCCGTTGTGAGGAATGTAACTGAACGCTCGCAGGTATCTTCCAGAACGGATGCAAACTTGGAAAGAGCATCCGTACGCTCGTTTTCCATCCTTGGGATCTGCAATAGATGGAACTCTTTGAATTTAGAGATCACCTCCTTAGCCCTTGCCAGGTACTTCACCATAGTGGCTTCTCGAGCCTCATAAGTGCTATCAATTTGACTTGCAATCAGCTGGGAGTCAACATAGGCAGTGACCCGAGCGGCGCCATTCTGAAGGGTTATCTTGAGCCCTTGGATTAGAGCCTCATACTCTGTCTCATTGTTGGTGACCTGGAATGCTAGTTTTATAGCGTAGTCCACTTCAGTTCCATGAGGATCCCTGAAGGTCACCCCCCTTGTGAGGTCGAGGAGCCATCTGTGTGCAGAAGCCACAGTCCCTCTTCCATCGAGGGCACAGTATCCAGATTAAAGGGCTCCACTAATAGGTCTGCCACCGCCTGAGCCTATATCGCCGTACGAGGCTCGAAAGTGATGTCTAACTGGCTGAGTTCAATTGACCATTTGATTAACCTCCCTGAGACGTCCGGTTTTGCTAGCACTTGTTTGAGGGGTTGGTCTGTGAGCACTGTGATGGAGTGAGCCTGGAAATATGGTCTTAACCTCCGGGAGGCATTAATGAGCGCAAAGGTAAATTTCTCTATCTCCATATATCTTTTCTCCGTCCCCTGCAAGGTCTTGCTTGAGTAATACACCCACAATTGCTTTCACTCGCGTACAGCTACGAGGACAGCGCTCGGGTCTTCTGAGGAGACAGAAAGGTAAATGAACAAGTTTTCCCCTGGGTTGGGCTTGGTCAGCAGTGGGGCGCTCGAGAGATAAGCCTTCATATCCTGCAAGGCTCTCTCACATTCCTCGCTCCAGGTGAAATTACGAGCGTTGCGCAAGCTTTTGAAGAAAGGCAGGTTCCTGTCGGCCGAGCGGGAGATGAATCTGTTTAAGGAAATGATCTTGCCCACCATCACTTGGACCTCTCTCACATTTCGAGGGGAGGGTGTTGGAAAACAGGAATCAGAAAGCAGCGGAAATTTAAAAATTTTTCCAACAAAAGGATCTTAGACTCACAATCGTGAATCCAAATTCGTAGAGATCAAGAAACTCACTTGGGTAGTAGCTTTCTTGACACGTTTTGAGCCGCCCTCAAACGCTCTTCATGCGGTAATGGCAACCCGTCCCTCGAAATCTCTTTCTACTTCAGAAACCATTGTAGGGATAACAATCCACACCAACCTAGATTCAAATCATGTTAGGGAAGTTCTTAACAATATAACATAAAGAAAGAAACATGAAACAAGAAAGGCATGATTGAAACTCCCTTCGAAAACCAGTTTTGCGAAAGTAGAAATCTGTCAGCCATAAAACCCTCGTGAAAAAATTCATCCTTCAGGATATGGACGAACGGTTTTTGCCATCTTCTTTGGTTCGATTTTTTCACTCATTTTCTGTGGGTTCAGAATCGTTTCATCATTCCTTCTGGTCGTTTTGCTTGATCCCCACTCCTTGGTAAAGCTCGAATCTTCAAAACTTCTAACTTGAAGCTCTCTAGAGATAGTCCACCAACTTGACTACAATCTAACTAGTAAGGATGCTAGTTCTCTAGTTAGTGTTTAGGCTTAACCTAGGGTTTCGTTTATCTTGGAAAAGGGATGGTGTTCAACACATGAACCAAAAGAATTCTCGATTAACTCTAACGGGAGCTCGAGCTCCCCATATATATAGGAGGGGAGTGGCCGAAATTCCTAGTCCTTATAGACTAAGGATTTGGTCCCTCTCTCCTATTACTTGATCATCAAGTAATTTTGAATTTGACTTTGAATTCAAATTCAAGTCAACTTTCAAGAGAGCTAAAATATCCAAACTATTTTTGGATAATTTTATACTTTATTTATTTAAAATAAATAACTTATTTTATCTAATTAATTAATTCATAATTAATTAACTAGATTATTTTTCTCCAAAATGAGACTTTCTTTTTAATTCAAAATTAAACCAAAGTCTATTAAATAATTAATAAATTAATTATTTAATATTTAATCAAATAAACATGTGTGGCACACGTGTCCCAATGACACGTGTCCAGTCACGTGACCCACACGTGTGGTTTCACACATGTGGGACCCTCTAGGTCCGATTAACTCGTTTAATCATTTTAAAGCCTCAACTCATGCAACCAAGTTGTTGTGTGTGACCCTCTAGGTTCTCAATTCAATTAACAGTGACCCTAATTAATTAATTCACTAATTAATTAATCAGTCCACAGATTAAACGACCATAGTCTAGCGACAGGTGTTAACCCCTAGCTGAATTGGAATGTTCGGATTCGACAGAACCTTTAAGTCATTGATTCATGTGAGATACAATCCTCCTACTTACTATCTCTCAACCAAGATCTAGGGTAAGGGAATAATCCGAACCCTAATAATCCAGTCTTAAAGCTAAGTGCATTTCATATCCATTTGATCTCAATCCAAGAAACCCTTTTCTTGATGTCTTGATCTACTGCCTTGTCCAAGGACTCCATATGGCATATGAATGACTTACACAATAAGAGATCACCTTGCAAATGCAAGTGTAGGTCCTTTCTTGATTCTCATTCACTTTCATGAATCACTTGTGTAGCCCCAGCATAAGCCTTGAATCAGTTGTCTAAGGCGACACCCTTTAAAGCTTATACCTAAGACTACAGAGTTAATTCATAAAGTGACAAGGAACCTCAAATCTAAGGATCAATTAATCACATCAATGACTCGTGAGATATTTCCTAATCTGGAAGTTTCCATTTCTTGAAATAGAAACTTCCTTTCCCATTTAGGAATCTTCTCACACGGGGCACCTCAGTGAACTTACTTATTAAAGTAAGCACCCTTATGTATCACGCACGTATCGACTATACACTTTGCCCCTCCATGAAACAAGGTGGTCCTTCTTAAGGGCGTGATCCCACAAGCAAGCCTTAGAGGAGTCAGGTTGACACTCCCACTGTCGGTAGGACTCATCGGCTTGGAGTATTTTACTAATCATGACTTATGTGATTAGGGCTCGTTTCATGAACCATTTCACCTAAATGGTAGAGTCCTAAAGTCATCAGGATTAGGGGAGTTCTCATACATACGCACATAATGGAAACACACAAAACACGTATTGGCATATAAAGAAGTGTTTGCCTATGATTATAATCAATCGTATATTATTCAAAGATTGTCTGTGATATAAGGAAAGTCCCAAAGCAGATTACGCCAAACCAGCTTTCTAGGGTACTATTCCTAACAGAGGGAATGTCAAGGATTGATTTAATCTTCTCCGGATTGGCCTCTATTCCTCGCTGGCTGACCATGTACCCTAAGAACTTGCCTCCCCCCCCCCCCGGAACGCCAAATGTACACTTGGAAGGGTTTAATTTCACTCCATAATGACGTAGGATGTTGAATGTTCGCTTGAGATCCTCCAGGTGGGAATGTTGACGCTCGCTTTTAAAAATCATGTCATCCACATATACCTCTATAGACTTCCCGATTTCGCGTTCAAACATCCTGTTGACGAGGCGTTGGTATGTCGCTCCCGCATTCTTGAGCTCGAAGGGCATAACTTTCAAGCAGTAAACGCCTACATGGACTACGAATGAAGTTTTGGGGCGGTCCTCGGGTGCCATGAAGATCTGATAATACCCCTAAAAGGAGTCCATCATACTCATAAGTTCACATCCATCCATCGAGTCCACTAGCTGGTCGATCCTCGGTAGGGGGTACGGATCTTTAGGGCATGCTTTGTTGAGATCAGTGAAGTCGTTGCACATGCGCCACTTGTTAGCGCTCTTGGGCACGAGCACCACATTACAGAGCCACTCAGGATGTAAGATCTCCTCAATGTATTGAGCCTCGAGAAGTTTGTTGACCTCCTCTTCGATGACCTGCCTCCTGAATCCATGAGCATCCTTTCCTTTTGCTTGACAGGTTTGAAGGACGGGTTCACGTTGAGCCTGTGGACAATAACGCTCGGATCTATTCCAGTGAGGTCAGAAGCCTTCCATGCAAACACATCAACGTTCTCTCGAAGAAAGTCAATCATCATGATCTGTGAGGGACCGTCGAGATTGGAGCCTATCTGGATGGTCTTGTCGGGGTTCCCCAGTTCCAATTTGATAGTCAGAAAGTTTTCTGTAGGCTCAATACGTGCCTCAGGCCTCGGAAGTTCGATTGCTCGTTTCTTGCCTGTGAGTTTTTCAATGGGACTCCCCGAGGACGTATGACCCTCGTCCTCCGAGGATGATTCTCCAATAGCCCCGGGGGGTGTGCTCCCGGCATCCTTGAGTACGCCCTCAACCTTCCTTTTGTTTTTCTTTTTATAAAGTTTGGCCCTTTTGCACTCGGGGCCATCTTCATCTAATTTTGGGAAGTCGACTGACTTTTTGGTGGAACCTGCTTCGATGGTTTGTTTGGGCTTGTGGCTTCGAAGGGAAAGGATGTAGCATTCCCAAGCCTCTTTAACATTGCACAGTACTTCGCCCGTTCCCTCGGGGGTGGGAAACTTGACCTTTTGGTGATATGTTAAAATCACTGCTTTGAAGTCAACGAGCGTCGGGCATCCAATAATGATGTTGTATGGGAGGTCCACTTCGACTACTGCATAAAGAACGCTCAAAGTCTTCTGCTGTGGGACGCGACCAAAAGAGGTGGCCAAGCGAATCTGTCCGCGAGGGACAATCTTGGAACCCCCAAAGCCGACGAGGGCCGTTCTGAGGGGTTCGAGGGAAATGTTTGTTATATTTATCTTTTAAAACGTTGAGTACGGGAGAACATTCACAGAGCTTCCACTATCAATTAAGACCTTCTTTACAACATGGTTATGAACGTCTAAACTAACCACCATGGGGCAGTTAGAGGTTTTACTGACCCCATGGGGTGTTACAATGTGCTCTAGGTCTTTCTCTGTGAACCCTACAACGGCATCCTCCTTTGAGCGAGAAGTGTTATTGATAGAAAGCACAGGCTTAGACTGGGAAGGTCTCTGATCATAGCTTCGGACGTGGCGACACCGGGACACGTTGGAATCTCCTCCTGAGGGTCCTCTAGTGATCATATGAATGACCGCGAAGGGTTGGTTCTCCACTTCGGATGCTTTCTCTTTGCCGCGGTCGCTGGTCCTAGCATGATGGCGATGGGGGCTCTTTAAGCGTAACCGGCTTCTTTCCCTGGCCCTCGCTCGCTCAGCACAGTGCTCGTCATACCTCTCCAGTATTTTCACGAACTCCTTCAGATGTCCCCCAGCGATAAGCCTCTGGATCTCACTCTCAAGCTGGCGGCATTCATTTGTGTCGTGCCCTTTTTGCTTGTAGAAGGTACAGTATTTTTCCCGAGCGCTTCTGAGCCTCGGTTTCCCTCATTTCTGACGCTCTCTTGAACAGTTTTTTATCCACCATGGAATACACCTCGGCGATGGACCTGTTGAGAGGGATGCGCTCGAATCTATGAGGGGGTGGAGAGTTTTTTCGAGCGGTAACTGGGCTGCGGCGACGGCTCTTGTGGGCGTCTCTGTCCTGCTGACTTTTATCAGTGCGAGGGGCGCTTACAAGCTTCTGGGCCCTCGCGATGTACATATCCTCGAGGGTGAAGTAGGAGTCGGTGATGTCCCTCAATTCTGTAAGGGAGCGGGGTTTCTTTTTGGCCACCTCCTCAGCGAATTCCTCGCTTACATAGTTCTTCATGTTGATGGCTCCAAACAGGATGTGACTCACGAAGTCCATCGAGGGTCTCTCCACCAATAAAACCTCTTTGTTGAACCTGCCCATGAAGGACCTAAGAGTCTCGTTCGGCCCTTGCACGAGGCTGTAAAGGGCAGTGGCGGCCGGAGTTGGTGCCTTTAAAGAGTTGAAGTGGCTTAAGAAGGCGTCGGTCAAATCATTGTACCCTCGAATTGAGTGAGGAGGAAGCTTCTTGTACCATTCCTAAGCCATTCCCACGAGGGATGTGACAAATACCTTCGTCCAGTAATGACTGGGGTGCTCATACAGGTGAATCAGGTGCACAAAATGATCCAGATGTCGGCCGGATCAGTTGTTCCATCGTATCTGTTGACGGATGTGGGGATTTTGCCCTTCCCCGTACGTGTCATCAGGACCTCATCGATAAGGGGGGAAGCGCCTGTCAAAGGCCTGTAGTTCCCGCCCTCGTGGCCGTGCTCCATATAATTATCCTCCCTCCCCTTGTATTTCTCATAGGAAGACGTAATGTTCCTATCTGGTAGGGTTGGACCATAGGCACCAAGTTTGGCATCGATCCAGGCATCATTCCTGGTTGCATATAAGTGTATCCTGGGGGTGGCATGACCATGGGATAGTCCGCGGGATTGACGACGGTGGTGGAGGGAAGGAGCGTGGTTGGTGGAAAAACGGAGCTAGTCCCTTCAGCAGCATTCTCTCCGACTGGGAGGGTTCCGGCGACGGCTACTTTGTCTCCTGCTCCGCCTCCCCCAGCTGGTGGAGTTGTGCCCCCAGCTGGGGGGTTGTTCTCCATGTTTTCCTCGTTAACGGGTGGCAGAGCACCTCTATTGTCCAGCAGTCCAGATCTGGTTGCAGTTACCATGATTGAAGACTGCTTGATGTTACTGTTCAACTAGCTCAGGGAAGAATCTGATGAAGATGAAAATGATTGTGACGGATTTTCCACAGGCGGCGCCAAAAATGATGGTGCAGGAATTGGGTTTTTAAGATGCAACCAACACTTTAAGATTTTGTTTGGAAAGGGAAGACCATCATAGGCAATAAACCTCAGGAACTGGGTTTCCTTTTGAGCGTGGGTTCTTCCAGCTAGGATAACACCAAGGATGTGCAGTTAGGATGCAGTTATGGTGAAGGTAATGCAGAGCTTGGGAAGATGGAGAAAATGGAGGAAAAATATGCCCAGTCTTGGAAGTGCAGTGTGTATGAAGAAGATGACTTGAGGAAGAATGCAGGGGTTTCTTCCTATTTATATGTTAGGGGTGAGGGTGCTTTGGGTATTTTGACCAAGTGGTCCCAAACCTGGTTGTCCTAACACGTGGCGAACCGTGATAGCATGAAAGTGATGGCTCTGAAAGTGGGTAGCGTGTTAGGTACGAGGTGCGCACTACCACTGTGTCAGAGGTTGTTGACAAGGGTCTCTAGCTGGGAGGCTCACGATCTATCATGTAGGCGTACGGATGCTTCTTTTGGGGGAGATCTTACCCGAGAGAGGATGACGCTCGAAGGAAAGCACGAGAGGGTTTCCTCTAGCAGATGACCTACGAGCGCCAAATATTCGAGCGTAAGAAAGGAGGTGCCCTCGTGAAACGTTTTCCTGGGAAAGGCGACTTCGAGGGACCGTAGCACGAGCGCCAGGTTTGACAACCTGAACCCCTTGCCCGAATAATGGGCCGAGGCGTATGGGCCTGGATTGGCCAACAAGTGAATGGGTTGGGTTGGTCCGCGAGCCCCGTAATACGAGCTCCAAGGTCTAGGTCAGTAGATGGTGACACGTGGACGGCGTCGATCCGAGTGCGATTTTGGGTCTCATCAAAGATAATATCTAGTTGTTATTATCTTAAGTATTTATTTATGAAATAAATATAAAGATAATATCATGTAGTTATTATCCTAATTATTTATTTATGAAATAAATAAAAGGATAATATCATAAAATATTTATTTATGAAATAAATATGGATAAAGTTGAAATTTTATTTATTTATGAAATAAATAAACAAGAGATAATATCCTAAATTAGTTAGTATAAAGATATTGATTAATAATTGAATTATCTTATGATTTTTCTCAATTATCTTATGATTTAAAATAAAGTTAAAGGAGAAAAAGAAACTCTCTCTCAATTGAATTGAAAGACACGTTTGTTTTAGATTAAAAGGAGAAGAGTTTTCTTTTAGACCGACATTCTTGAAGTGTCTTCTCTATTTCGGAGAAAAATAGAAAGAAAAACTCTCTCAACTCGAACCCGTAGAAAAATATGGAGTTCATTCTTTGAACACTTACGCGTGAATTATTTTACGCATCAATTGGGTTTTGAATGGGAGAAATTTTTCTTGCTCTAATTATTTCGTTTCGTGTTTCTTTCAATACACAGATTATAATACTAGCATACAATCACTAATCTGATTTGTGCCTAGGAATGGTGTGGATACATTCTAGAGGGCTTCTACTTTGAAGTCTCGAAGAAAGGAACTGATCAAGGAACGGGATATTCATCACTGCGTGAAGAACGTTTGAGTGTGGGTCAAAATATTTCAAGAAAGCTTCTAGTAAACTAAGTTATTGAGAAACTTGAGTTTCGAAATAAAAATTGCAAGCCAACGGTCCCCTTGCCGGAAAATTTTTTAAATTTCCGCAGCGTTTCGAACCCATTTTTCCAATACGTATGCACAGTAATGGACAAGAAGCTCCTAAAGAAGTCTAAACCCATTTGAGAGACCTAAAAGGGCGGGGAGTTGAGCAGGTTTTGCAGCTTCCACCAACAGGGAATCAAAGTTGCTTTAAGTACATAGTTTTGCATGTCTTATGAATGTGTTTTAAGTACTTTTGGGATAGTTTAATGTATTGTTGGTGCATGATCTAGGAAGAGAGAGTAGAAATAGAGCCGTAGAGTAGTTTTCAGTTATTAGAATTGAATCAATACTAGTTTTAGTTTTTCTTACTTTTTTGTTATAAAGGTTAGGGATAATTACGGGCACCCCTCTGAGGTTTGGCGTTATTATAGATTTCCCCTGAGATTTCAAAAATTAAGAACTCCCCCCTAACCTTTCAATCTGTCAGTTAACTTTAACATAGTTTATAAATTTACATTTTTACCCTCAAGAAAAAAAAAAATCAAAAAATTTTTAAAAACCTAAAATACCATATTTACCCTTTTCACATCAGGCGGGAATAACATATGGGTAAATGAGGAGTCACAATATCCTTTATTCACTCAAACTCTCTCACATTAATTTTCTCTCTCTAAAAACCCTTACACCCAAAAACTCTCTGCAAAAAACAACGCAAGGAAGATCGACGGAGAAGAACAAGTAGGGTGCAACTCCGGTCACCATTTAAGTTGCTCAGTCGACGCGGACGCCATGAAGGTAGGTTTGATTTTTCTTCTCTTTTTTCTTTATTTCATTTTTAGAGGTTTAATTTGCATTTTATTTTATTTTTTTTTTGTTCTTTTTCACAAAATTTTCGATTATATTTCGAGATGTATGCATGTTGTGTATGTGATGTTGAAGTGAACTTGTAATTTTTGTTATTTTTGTTGAATATATAAAAGTTTATTTTTTCCCCCTACATTTTTAGAAGAAAAACAAGTTTATATTTTTGCTTCAATAATGAAAAATACTTGTATTATTTACATTGGGTAATTCATTTTTAGCTGTTTCTTGTCATTTTTGTTGATTTTTTGGCTTAGAGATTGAGTAGTTAGTAAGTTTTTTTGAAAAATCAGTTTTCCTTTTGTTCTTTAAATGTTGTGTTGCTTTAACGTCTAAAATGTTATTTTTTAACTTTACATGTTGAAAACGAACTGAATCTATGCATTATTTCAAAGAAAAAATGAAGGATAACCATGTTATATGTTGTTTTTTGATTTGGGATTTATTTGTTAAGCATGTCCAATCAGCCAGTGAAATTAGTAAGGGTTTTTTAAGTCAAGGGGTTTTTTGTAATGCAAAATGTATTTCAGTTTTTTTTGACAAATATTTACTCATGTTGTGTTGTAGCTGCGATGACGGGTGGAATGGTGAAGGATCTTATTCTTCATTTCAAGGAAAAATTATTCATGTTATAAAAACGTGATGGGAATATATATACTTTCAATGAGTTCTATAAAGACGCATGTGTAACCTTGGCTGCCATTGACAAAAACAACGGAAATAATGACTATCAGCTTAGTTGGGAAGTTGACTATCTCAAGAAAAAGGATTGGCAAGGAGTGTACGATGATAGGACTCTAAAACTTATGTTCAAGTGGGCTGATACCAAGGAGATCCATATTAATGTGGAGGTTTTCAACATATTGCCTACAAGGCCATCACAACCACTGTTACTCCTTTGTGATGCTGCCCATAATGAAGATGTTGAAAGAGTAGAGAGTCAGGAAAAAAGAATTGAAGAGCCTCAAGATATGGGGTAAGGTAACTGGGATGACATCCCATGGGATGAACTTTATGATGATGGACCTCACCACAAACAATCTCAACTAGGAGATGAAATGGTTGAGTGTGTGACCCAATTGGCTGCTGATGAGGGTGCTAACGGGCTGCAGGGGGTACTTGTAACACTATTGAAACTCAGGGGGGTGATTGTAATACTACTAAAGTGGTCACACAAGAATGGGTTGATGGAGGATGGAATACGGTTATTGAGACTAGAGGATTGGATATACTGAAAGATATACCACCCACTGCTCCACAGCCTGAAGTTGTTGATGGTGGTGACCCAGAGGAGGATGATCCAGGAAATAATGATAAGGATGATAGTTTGGATTTCACTGAGAGTGAATCAGAGAAAACAACTAATGATGAAATTATATTTTCACCTTCTAGCTCTGAAAGGGATGATTCTTCTGACGAAGACTATGTCTACAAGCAAGAGGACAGGAGTGATGATGGGTTATCCAATTATGCTTCAGATGACAATTGTCATGGCTATCGTAGTGATGAATCTGACTTTAATGATGACCCAAGATTGGGTGGGGATAATGTGGGACCTAGGGATGTAAACAAGCCGAGCCAATTTTTTTCTTGGTTCGAGCTCGACTCGACTAAGGCTCGCGAGCGGCTCGGCTCGAGCTTCTTGAAAATATATTTTTATTTAAAAAATAATTATTTTTAATATTTAAATATATTTATATATTAAAATAAGTATATACATATATAATATTATATATTATTTAAGTATTTTTATATATATATAAATTAATATTTATTTATTTTTAATTTAAAAGAGTGGCTCACGAGCCACGAGCCTAAAATAAAATGGCTTGGGTTCTAGCTCGGCTCGAGAAAGCTAGCGAGCCGGCTCGCTTGTTTACATCCCTAGTGGGACCAGACTTGATACCAAAGGACCCAACTCAACCAATTGATTTCAAAAAAGGCATAGTATTTGCTGATGTTTATACCTTTAGGAAGCACATGATTGAGTATGTTATTAGGAAAGGATTGGAGATTATCAAGGATAAAAACGATAAAGATAGGTTCCGAGCACATTGTAGCGTAGCTGGATGCCCTTGGAGGATCCATGCTTTTGAAATGGCAAATGAAAGTTTTGAGGTAAAGGTTTGTGAGCCAAAACACACATGTATCAGGGTGCAAGGCACGAGAGAGGCCTCTGTCGAGTGGATGCTAGAAAAACTAGTAGATGCCCTCCGCAAGGATCCATGATTAGGCACTGAAAGCTTGAGCCTTATGATGGAGGGATCCGGTGTTGATGCTGTTAGGAATAGTGCCCTAGAAAGCCGATTGTATATCCGCTTTGTGCTTTTCCTTATTGTAATCACAGACAATCTTTGAATGATATAAGGAATAAAGGCAACACTTCTTTATATGCTCTTTTTTGGTATGCGATTACTTTATCTGTGCATGTATGAGAACTCCCCTAATCCTGATGACTTTAGGACTCTACCATTTAGGTGAAATGGTTCATGAAACGAGCCCTAAATCACATAAGTCATGATTAGTAAAATACTCCAAGCCGATGAGTCCTATCGACAGTGGGAGTGTCAACCTGACTCCTCTAAGGCTTGCTTGTGGGATCACGCCCTTAAGAAGGACCACCTTGTTTCATGGAGGTGCAAAGTGTATAGTTGATACGTGCGTGATACATGAGGGTGCTTACTTTAATAAGTAAGTTCACTGAGGTGCCCCGTGTGAGAACATTCCTAAATGGGAAAGGAAGTTTCTATTTCAGGAAATAGAAATTTCCAGATTAGGAAATATCTCACGAGTCATTGATGTGATTAATTGATCCTTAGACTTGAGGTTCCTTGTCACTTTATGAATTAACTCTGTAGTCTTAGGTATAAGCTTTAAAGGGTGTCGCCATAGACAACTGATTCAAGGCTTATGCTGGGGCTGCACAAGTGATTCATGAAAGTGAATGAGAATCAAGAAAGGACCTACACTTGCATTTGCAAGGTGATCTCTTATTGTGTAAGTCATTCATATGCCATATGGAGTCCTTGGCCAAGGCAGTAGATCAAGACATCAAGAAAAGAGTTTCTTGGATTGAGATCAAATGGATATGAAATGCACTTAGCTTTAAGACCGGATTATTAGGGTTCTGATTATTCCCTTACCCTAGATCTTGGTTGAGAGATAGTAAGTAGGAGGATTGTATCTCACATGAATCAATGACTTAAAGGTTCTGTCGAATCCGAACATTCCAATTTAGCTAGGGGTTAAACACCTGTTGCTAGACTATGGTCGTTTAATCTGTGGACTGATTAATTAATTAGTGAATTAATTAATTAGGGTCACTGCTAATTGAATTGAGAACCTAGAGGGTCACACACAACAACTTGGTTACATGAGTTGAGGCTTTAAAATGATTAAAAGAGTTAATTGGGCCAAGAGGGTTCCACACGTGTGAAACCACACGTGTGGGTCACGTGAGTGACACGTGTCCTTGTGACACATGTCCCGCACGTGTGAATATATATATTGTATATATATATATATATATATATATATATATATATATTAAATAATTAATGTGTTAATTATTTAATAGACTTTGGTTTAGTTTTGAATTAAAAAGAAAGTCTAATTTTGGAGAAAATAATCTAGTTAATTAATTATGAATTAATTAATTAGATAAAAATAAGTTATTTATTTTAAATAAATAAAGTATAAAATTATCCAAAAATAGTTTGGATATTTCTAGCTCTCTTAAAGTTGATTTGAATTAGAATTCAAAGTCAAAGTTGGAAAATACTTGATGATCAAGTAATAGGAGAGAGAGGGACCAAATCCTTGCCCAACAAGGATTAGGATCGGCATCACTCTCCCTTATCTATATATAGGGGAGCTCAAGCTCCCCTTTAGAGCTAATTGGCAATTCTTTTGGTTCATGTGTTGAACACCATCCTTTCTCCAAGTAAAACGAAACCCTATGTTAAGCCTAAACACTAACTAGAGAACTAACATCCTTACTAGTTAGATTGTGATCAAGTTGGTGGACTATCTCTAGAGAGCTTCAAGTTAGAAGTTTGAAGATTCGAGTTTTACCAAGGAGAGGGGATCAAGCCGCGAGAAGAGCGTTCTTAGGTGGCTTGAAACGCTTCAAGAAAGAATAAAAGAAAAGTAAGTTTCTTTTCTCTACGAATTTGGATACAAGATTGCGAGTCCAAGGTCCTTTTGTTGGAAAATTTTTAAATTTTCGCTGCTTTTCTGATTCCGTTTTCCAACAGATGCTCCGTATATGCAGCTGTATAGGGCTCGAAAATTGGCCCTTATAAAGATTGAAGGAAACCACAAAGATTCATTTTCCAAACTTCCAAAATATGCATCTATGGTGGTGAGAAGAAATCCAGGGAGTATAGTTAGATTTCAATTCCAAAGAAGCC
Source organism: Lantana camara (assembly GCA_037501455.1). NCBI lineage: Eukaryota > Viridiplantae > Streptophyta > Magnoliopsida > Lamiales > Verbenaceae > Lantana > Lantana camara. Next base: position 19,781,525 of record CM074857.1, on the reverse strand, counting down.
CAAATGAAGAACCTGTTGAGAACGAAAGAAGTACGGGATTGCCCTATGTCCCAACTTTCAAAAAGGATGCTTCTATGCTTCAAGCCTCTAGCGGTTGGATTTTTGAATGGTAAGTGTTTCTAAATTGAGGTGTGTTTTTTGTTCTATAAGTTTATCTGTAGTGGGAGATTTGTGATATAATTGTAATCCATAATTTTCTTTGTAATTTATAGGGTGTATGCCATTCTTGGCCTTTGATGGATGTCATCTCAAAGGTTCTTTTGGAGGAGTATTGCTATCAGCTATTGGACTTGATGATAATGGGGGAATATACCCAGTAGCTTTTCCTGTGGTTGAGGTAGAAGCGAAAGAAAGCTGGGGATTCTTCTTTCATTGCTTGAAGAAGTTGTTAGGAGGTTTCAACACAGATAAAATGTGTATTGTGATTGTTGCTAGAAAAATGATAAGGGGAAAGGAAAGGCAAGAGAAGGATCTAACGATCACCTTACTCGATAGACAAAGCAACTGGTAAAATGACAAGTATTGCAATTTTAAATATTTTCTCTGTTATATGATATAAATCTTAGGGGAGTAATTGTAAGTTGACAGAATTAGTTAGGTTTAGGTATAAGTTTGTTTGTATGTTGTGTTTATTGTTAGAAAATGGATAAGGGAAAGAGAACGACGATAGAGAGATCTAATGCAGATGATGACTTCCTTGCTAACATGCTCGAAGCAATTAAAAGAAGTAGGAACGAGATAAGGGGAGATGGAGGCTCCACTAGTGCTACCACTGCTCAAGATTCTGTCAACCAGGACTTGCCACATGATTTTCCTTCTACCACCGGATGAAAATTGCCTAGATGGATTTTGTCACTGCTTAGCATCTTTGTTTTTGGGAAATATGTAAAGAATGCTACTTGAAATATGTTTTGATGTTTGTTGTCATGAACTAATTTCATGACTTGAGTTCATGAATGTCCAATAGCTTTTTGTAGGTTATAGATATTGGGCATGTTTGTATTGGCATGTATGACATAACTCTTATGGATAATCTATGTGAATTTGGTAGTGCACTAATTGATATGTGTGTGTTTTCATATATGAATTTTTATTTTGAGAATTTTTTTTTAATAATGGAAAACAAATTATCTTAAACTAATTTTAAATAGACTTGTATAAAATATATATAAAATTAAGATGTAAATATAAGAGGGAATTTATAACTTACTATCATATTTCATAGGAATAAATATACATAGATTATTTATTTCAATTTAGAATTATAGATAAAATATAAATTAGTTAACAAATTTTCAAATAAAAAATTAAAAAATTAACTAATATTACAATTATATCATTGAACTTTTAGTAAATTTACAATTTACCCCCTAAGCGTATTTCTGGAAAATAAATTTGAATGAACCGTATAATAAGGGCAAAATTGGAATTTTAAACAGAAAACATGCTAACATCAACAATTTTAGACGGTGTGATTAACGGCCGGTGTTATTTGTGAGAGAGAGTATAAAGGTCAGGGGGGAATCTATATAATATCACCAAATCTCAGGGGGTGCCCGTAATAATCCCTAAAGGTTAAGATATAAATAGGTTTCGGATAGAACCATTTAGGACCCGAAATTTAGGCAGGTCCATTTTTTAAGATCCAGACTCAATCCAGGTTCCGATGGATTTGAATCTAACCCGATTGTCATCCCTACGTACATTTATAAATGTAATTAAATAGCAAGTTTTTATACTTAAATTAACATATATAGTTTTAAAAAATTTATTTTTTTGTAGGGAATAGCTACAACTGCACAATGAAACAATAATGGAGTAGGTTCACAATCTTTCACTATAACTTCAGACAACCTTACTTCAATATCCAGTCAGGGGAGGCCAACAAGAAATAGGGGAAATGCAAGTGTCTTTTGACGGTATTTAGACTTCATTTGGCATTATTTAAGTTACTTTTGCTAGGATCATAACTTCTCGTATATTGGTATGTATTTGAAATGTTCATGCTTAGATTTGATGATATGTGATTTATGAAATTTTGAAATATTATATGATGTTATTAGTGAGCTATTTTGATATAAGGATTAATTTGGCCGAAAAAATATATGACTAGCTACACTAAATTCAGAATTATAAGCTTTTGAAATCTGAATTATATGTTTCCTCTTATTCCCTCTATGTCAAGCTTTTCTTTCTTTTGCTTTTGGACAAAGATTTTAACTTTTGAGCAACTGTATCATCTTGCATCATGTAAAAGTTATCAGTAGGTTATTCATTCCCTTCATTTGCCACTTGCCATCTGGAGAAGCCATCCACAAGGCAATGATAGAACAATTTTTCTCTATTTTGTTCTGTATTAGCAACTTAAATTGTTGTCTTCATTCTACAAGTTTTACATGGTCGATATTTGTATTTTAAATTGTATAGATTTAACAAGATGATGAACTGAAAAAATATTTGAAACGTATTTTTTGAATGGTTTGAGTACGATTTATCATACAGACTAATATACATATAAGAAGTTTGATAACAAGCACACAAATAGAAAAAAGAAGGCGTAGCTCAGTTGGTTCCGGAGGAGCAGATTTGCTACAAGGTGCAACGTTCGATTCTCACAAATTGCAGTGAGAGTTTTATTCTTGAGTTCAATATGAGCTTTGAGGGTGGACTCCCCTTGTAGGCTTGTGGAAGGCACACCTCCCCCTTAACGAGCCGCTGAGTACCTGATTTACCTCCTCCCACTTATTTCGTCAAGCCGGGATGTGGGGGCCCCTTAGGATTGGGAATTTAATATTTTGCTGTAAGAAAATGTCATTTTCCAAGCTCCAACTATTATATTATTCTTTTCCTTCAATTTTTTAATAATTAATAGTTTTAATCTCAAGCTCTGTTCGCCAAGAAGCTTAAACTCAATAAAATAATTCAAAGTCGTCGAGTTTTACTCGAACAAACTCAGCTCATCCTACGTCTGGGATGTGGGTCACCCATGAATAAATCAGCTGACAAAAGGATGCTCAAAAACTCATTGAAACACGACCCAGTTTGGTTGTTTCAATTTTAACAACACGCCAACGGATTAAATCATACCTCCATTTTGTTGGAATACTATCAAATAATTGGCAAGCTTTGAATAAATTTGAATTTTCATACATAAGACGAAAAGTAGTGACCATAACCGGTGGACCATCATGTTGGTAGTTGCATTATTTCCCTTCTTAATTAATAATTTGTAGTGATGTTAACTCATGCTGCCACAGTCAATCTTGTAATTCCAAGATGCCATTAACCTTAAGAATTTTAGAATGTGCTGCTTTGATAGATTGATGCTGCTACATATTCATTTAACTTGTAAAAGTCGAAGATTTACCTGCACGAAAGAATATGAGGTCTGGGTTTTAGCTTTGAAATCTAATTATCTAAGTAGAAGTGTATTCTTCAACGTATTAAGCTAAAGAAGAGTTTGGTGGAAAATGTGACACTTAAGTTAAAAGAAAAAGACACTTTGGATAGATTTAAGAAAAATCATGTGTACTGATGATAAATTTAAGAAAAGTCTTCTCAGCATAAGGTGCGACCTTATGCTTACATAAAAGTCATCATGTATGCGATTAGATGATTTAAGTGAATGATTCTAATCTTATTGGGGTAATTGGAAAATCAACATTGATCTTTTTAAAAAATATATATATATATATATATATATGTACCATTTATGTAACTAATTCCCTTGCCTAAAAAATGCAAACATAATAACGATTCAGCTAAACCATTTCGAACAAACATGGCTCTATTCTTAAGCATAACAGAAAGTAACATAGTCCAAAACTTCGAATAAAAATAAGGTAAATTTTCGGAAACATGGATAAAAATCAAACCTCAAACATTATTAGTAAATATAATCGTTATTGAAACAGGCTGAATCGACAAGGGTGAGAGAAACTCAACCCCGTGCAGCCTGAAATGCAGAGGCTGAAGCAATCCAAACAGTAACAAAGGGAAACTCTTCCCTCTAAAGAAAACAATACTAGAAACAACAATGTCTTTGGAATGCAACGAAGAGTAAATGAACATGATTGTGATCACTTCTTCATGATGATGGTGGTTTCTGCAATCATTGAAGTGACCACATAAGGGTCCATGTTCGAAGCCGGCCTTCGGTCCTCGAAGTATCCCTTCCCTTCTTTCTCGGTGTCACGACCAACACGCACAGAGGCACCACGGTTCGCAACACCCTAAACAAGACACATTCATATACATAAAAAATTGAACATAATTGTTTTCTAATTATTTAAATTTAACAGGAAATGAAAAGAGACTTGTATTATTTACCCATTTAAACGAGTTGATATCGGCGGTCTCGTGCTTTCCGGTGAGACGACGCTCGTTGCCCTCACCATAAGCAGCAATGTGCTCCTTGTGCCTGAGTCCAAGCTTTTCAATAGCTTTCTTGATCACTTCATAGCCTCCTTCTTTCCTCATAGACTTTGTGCTGTAATTACAGTGTGCCCCAGCTCCGTTCCAGTCACCCTAGGTTATTAAAACCAAAACCTCATAAAAATCAGAGATTATATTTAAAAGAAACTTCTTAATTAAAAATGATCCAGAAAAACTAACCGCGATAGGCTTGGGATCAAATGATACCACAACTCCAGCAATTTCAGTGATCCTCTGTCAAAAGTGAGTGAACACTTCAATAAAATAATCTTATACAGTACAACATAATTGTATATAATATTAGAAAATGCTACAAAGATATGTTATTTACCTCCAAAATATAGCGAGCCATCCACAACTCATCACCGGCTGAGATGCCAACAGCGGGTCCAACTTGAAATTCCCACTGCAAATCGATGATCAAGTTATAAGATGATCGCCTTACATGATTATTGAATAAGGACATAGATTATCTAAAAAAACACAAACTATACCTGCCCAGGCATGACTTCCCCATTGATACCACTGATGTTAATTCCGGCATAAAGGCAAGCCTTGTAATGGGCATCTACAATATCACGTCCGAAAGCTTTGTCTGCTCCAATACCACAGTAGTATGGGCCCTACATAATACAAATCTTACATTAAGTTGATGATGAAAAAATAATACTAAGAATTCTAAAAACATTGAAAATTTCAAATATAAGTGAGAATCATCAGTACCTGGGGTCCAGGATAACCACCATTGGGCCATCCAAGGGGCCATTTGACATCCTTCTGCAGCAGAGTGTATTCCTGCTCAATACCATACCTTCAACAAACAAAAGTTGGAAAAATTAGAAATGAGAATTCAACAACGGTACACTGCAAGGAGATCTTGTCATAGTAATACCATGGTTCTTCAGAAGCAACATCGGGATGGCTGAAAATCTTTGCTGCATTGTGTCTCTTGTTTGTCGGAATCGGCTCACCGGCAGGCGTATAAGCATCGCACATCACCTAAAACACAGAAAAAAAGGGAAATCTTGTTAAATATCCAAACTAAAACAGAAAATCATCCTCTAAGTAATATAATGTAACTTACCAGAATGTTGTTACCCCTCCTGAAAGGATCCCTGAAAATTGCTTGGGGGCTGTTTAAATGACATCAACAAAAGCATTAATATTTCAAAAGAAATTGTAAAGTGACATATATCTCAGATAAAGAAAGTTAAATATGTTTTGCGCTTACTATAGGATCACTTCACTGTCTTCTCCGGGAGCTTGGCCCGTGCTGGAACCATCGTAGTTCCATTTTGGGAGTTTTGAAGGATCGCTCACTGGTCCAGCTAGTGTCTGAAAATACATAAATTAATTAGTTAATTCATTACCCTAATCATAAAATTGAACAATTAAATTCAAATTCTCCACTGATGTAGTCAGTTACCCTTGCTTTACTCCTAATGTCCATACCAGATCCACCAATCCTGTCAAGAATTTACGCCACACAAGGGAATAAGTAATAAATAAAATGATGGATCAAAGAAAACCATGAAGGAAACAAAACAACCGAATATCATTGTATTTGAATTTTGTGTCCACATGGGGCATACACATTGTAATCCAATTTGAGTGAACAACAGTATAATAAAGTAACAGTAGAAGATATTTATAAAGCAATTGTCCTTTTATGCGGACAAACATTAGATTAACTAAGGGTGAAAACAACAGAAAAGAAAACCAGAAAAAAAGCCAAGGAACGGAACAACCCCATTAGGGGAAAAAGGAATGGCTGAAATTTAAACAGATGAGATCGAGTACAACCAAAACGGTGTCGATCCTCCGCTTTTTGTCACTTCATCCAATATAATGGTTTCATCGAAGATGCTAAAACCAAGGCCATAGGCAAAAACCAACGCCTAAAATTGATTTTGAGTTATCACATCTTTCTTAATTTATTTCTGATGTTACATCTACTGCCCAAGCAGAAATAATTTTACACCAGTGGGCACGAAACTCCGCTCCATTAAAAATCATATATGGTACTGAAAAGGAAACAACATGAATATCGATCGATAACCAAAGGAAAAGAGAAACAGATTTAGATTAGTGTAAGATCTGCAGCAATTATCCAATACATAGAGGGAGAAAACAAAGAAACTCGATAGGCAGCCCATAAACATCCAGAAATCTCTCCAAAATAGAAGATACCGTCCACAAAGCACGCCAATTGGAACAAAAATCACCAAAACATAGAACCAGTGTGGAGATTGGACATATTCGTAGAAACAAAAATCAAAACTTTTCGCACAAATACGAGAAGGGAATCAGATCAAAGCCTACTTTCCAAAAAAAAATCAACAGAAACACATCCAACATGGATAAAGCGAAACAGCAACTGCAAAAACAGAGCAAGCCCACATTGATTGATAACAGAGACACCATGGAATCATCAGCCGCCCCAGCCCAGAAATCCATATTGGTCGGAAACAGAGTAAGAAAGTGGAGAAGAACTCACCAAACATATTCGGCTATGATCTTGTGAGTGGAGTCGGACAGGTTGAGATTGACGAGATCTGAAAGCTGAGACATATTTTGCAACTTTCAATGACTTCTCTCTATCTTTGATTGCAATCAAAACAAGAACAGGAATGCGGCTTTATATAGTGGCTGGCAGTGGTAGGGGTGGCCTATGCGAATGCGAGCTGCTTTAGTGTTTCACTCCTTCATAGAATACAATACAATTCATACATTATACTCAATTACTATTTTTATTATATTAAGGTATTTAGTATAATGAATTCTTTACTTTTTTTCTTTTATGCCCCGTATTTTAGCAATTTTATACTGAATCTCTGTACTCTCTAAACTTTTTTTATTTTTATTTACTTTTTTGTTATTTATTTATACTTAATCCTTTTTTTTTTCTCTTATATCATTCCAATTTTTTATTATGTAATATTTTTAATTTTTATTCAAATTATTACTTTAATTTTTTTGTTGTATAATCCATTTCTATGGTCGAGCCGGGAGTTGGGACGGACCACTTTAGGATATAAAGCTCTTCCTCTCAATGATAATTGTGTTCTCAGAACTCGTACTCTAGACCTTTAATTAAGTTAGCATAGCGCCGAATTACTATGTTATACCACTTTGTGGTAAATGATATTTTTGAAGTGTTGTCCTAATTTGAATTATTATATTTTATTTATTCATCTATTTATCAAAAAAATTTATAATTATATTAAAAATAATTATAAATTAAATAAAAACATAAAAATAATAAAAGTGTGCGTCACTAGTAGTTATTATTATTATTATTATTATTATTATTATTTCGTGTACCTAGGTTTAAGAAGGAAAAGGAAAAGTAATTTTGAATATTTGTAATATGAGAGATAAGAGTCAAAAAAGTCATTTTCGTGTTATGATGGCCTCTTTCATTGTGCAAGGTCCACACGGAACCACCGCAAGCGGCGGTTCTTCTGATCTAATTTTGAATTCGTCGGCGTTTCTACACAGTTTCTCCCGTCGCGGCAAATACACCCGAAAACGGAAAACAGGACAGCTTTCCGGCCATAGTAAATGACATGAGTTTTTTCTAAGCGTAAAAATAAAAATCAGATGAATATTTGGAGGATTTTTTGTTTTTTTTTTTTAAATACTTTAACTAGACTCGATAAAAATTCATTTTTTTTAAAAATTAGAGTTAGAAACTTTTTTTTGTCTTTTTTGAAAAGGACTTAGAAACTAGTTAAACGCATCAAAATAATTAAGTTTACAAACACCTCTCACTTATTATTTTCGATCAATTATTTATATTGTCTTATATATTATATTTTTAAATTTGTCCGCTTTATTCTTCTGTGTATTTCCTAAGTTTTACAAAATACCTCTTCCTTATTATTTCTATTATAAAGAAAAATACTTTTTCTACAACAGACTTTAAACAACTTCTTCTAAGTTCTAACCAACTTATTCATAACGTTAACCCGAAAATAAATATAGATTTTCAAATACGAAACTTTTCCATTCATATTACTATATGTTGGGTAGAATTGAAACAATCAAGAAGATTAATTTAAATAAATTAGTAAGTAAAAGTTATATATATAATTAACGCAGTTTATGGATTAAGTTAAAGAAAAAAAATCCATAATTAATGTCAGTCAACTATTGAAATTAGATTTATCTCTAAAAAGTTGAAAATTAAGTATTTAACTAAAATTATCTCAATTAAAATAAAACATACACTTTAAAACTAATATTACGTTGATATTGTATTCGCAAATTTATAAATTTAATTTATTTAAGTAATTGTTGGAAAGGTAGGTGAGTTGGAGTAGGTAACTGCTGACCCCGTGTGAAAATATCTAACATGGATTACGCTTGAGGAACTTTTTCACAACGTTAATAAAATTAAAAATAACAAATAAAGAAAAAGGTGACATTAAATTAAAGTCATGGAGTACTAAAAGTTCTATTATAAAAATATTATTTTATGGAACCCGTTTGTCCGAATCCTATATTCTATATTCAATATTCCTCAAATAAAAATTTTAAAAAAAAATTATATCATTATATTTATATCATTATATTTATATCATATAAATATTATATTGGTATTTTTATATTCAAATCGGTGTTCATTCATTATAAAAATGTAAGAGAAACGAAAATCAACATTTTTTTCCTTTTTCACTTAAATTAAGGTAGTTAATGATCAGTTACTATTTGGACCATAGCTTAAAGTTGTTGGATAGAATATTTCATCGTACACTTAGCGGAAAAAATCCTAAATAACTCCCCCAACCATTGGTCCAATTTCCTTCAACTCCCCCATTTGTATTCTCTCCCCACTAACTCCCCAACATACTTTAAAAATTTCCCTTTACTCCCTATTTTGGCTGAATTTACGAAGATGCCCTTAAACCCTATTAATTTTCCTCACAAACACTTTAATTCCTTAATTAAATGAAAACCCCCCAAGCTCCAAATAACCGGCGATTCCCAATAACCGGCGACGGACTCTGCATTTCGCGGCGATCGGACGTTAAGTGACATTGGAGCGAAATAATCGACGTTGGTGGCCGGGGTAGGGTTTGTTGCAGGAGGTTTGTGGCCGGACTCAGCAGTTGAAGGAGGTTTGTTGCCGGACGCAATTTTGCCGCAATAGGGTCGCGCGGCATTGAGGTCTGAAATATCAGAAAGAAAGTTTTGAAGCGACGACGAGGGCGAGGACCACGAAAATTGAGGTAATTTCAGCCAAAATTTTGGGCGTTTTTCATCAGTTTGCTCCAATACGAAATTGAGCGCATTAGGTTAAGTATTAGGTAATTTTGGTTCAGGAAAAAGGTTGGGTTTTCATATAATTTGAATGTCCTGGTGTATTTGGGCGTTGATTGAATAGAAATGCTGAAAAATTGGGTGTATGTTGGTTGAGTATAAAAGCCTTAGCTTTTCGTCCCCACATTATGCTTCATATGATATTCCAGAATTTAGACATCTTGTTATACCAATTTTGTACATGGAATTGTTCTTTAGATGAATTATTTGAAATGCCCTGAATTCTGTGAAGGTTCCTTCTCCCATGAATGCAATTGTTTATTAGTTGTTTGTTTGAAATTGAATGTCCTACATTGTTATGAACTATGTTTTGTTATATTTGGCAGCAATGGACCGCTTTCAAACCCGTTGTTCCCCCGTGGCATTCTGCAAAGAAATGGAAAATCTTCGGGTTTTAATGAGGCCCGTACACCATGAAGCCATTTCTAGATTACCATTTGGATGTTTCTTGGACATGTCGTTTGCATATGCATCCCATTCCAGACTGAAGCTCTTGATATCCCGATTCGACGTGCAAACCTGTTTTGTGGTTGTGGGGCAAGATATCGATGTTCCATTCACCGATACCGAATTCTGTATAGTTAATGGTTGCGGCATTATGGTTTGAGCGTTGATTTACACTCGAAACTGCCATCATCGACACTTGAAGAATTTTTTGGTAACGATCCATTGAAGTGTAAGAAGGAAATAATTGCTGAAATTATGAAAGAGCTGGTCCAGAGTACAGACAAGGATGATGTGGAAGATCTTTGCCGGCTGTATGTACTATTTGTATTCTCGACATTGTTGTTTCCTCAGAGCTCAGGTACTATTCCTAGATGACTCTTTTGCTATGTGGATAACCTGTCTTGCATTGGAGAGTATGCCTGGGGTGTGGTTGTTTATAAGTTTTTTGTAGGAGCAATGAGCCATTATCTGAACAATAATGCAGCCTACGTCAACGGTTTCGTGGCTGGTTTCATGGTATTAAGATCTATAGTATATGTTGTTTTCTATTATAAGTATAGTTCTGTTAAATAATTGAATACTGAATATGTGTTATGTTTAATGAAATAGGCTTGGTTTTACGAGCATTTTCCTACGCGTGGCTGTCCTACCGCGCTGAGGGTATTTCCGAGATTTTCTAGATGGCAAGCACAAGAATCCAATTTGCCCAGCAACTTTGAAAGAGGCCAGGTTGCACTGAATGGCATTCAGAGGATTGAGGTAACTCATTTAACATTTTAACTTTACTATTCTGAGTCTATTATTAATAACCAATTTTTTTGGTTATCATCTGCAGCTTGTGGACATTGTTGCAATTCAGTCGAGGGAGTTGCAACTGTTCCAACCTCCCACATCAAACACTAATATTGAATCAGGGACTATATCTTTGCTGAGGGAATTTGTTGCGAATCAACGAAAAGAGTTAAAGTTGTTAGGAAAATTGTTAAAGAATGGTGTTGAGGATGTGGAGGGTGGAGATTCTGAAACTGAGGAGATTTCAGCAAAGGAGAATGACAACGAAGATGGAGAGGGGCTTGCTGAAGACGGTGAGGATAACCTGACTGTCGGGGCGGAGGGTGAACGGGAGAGTGACATTGAGAGTGAGAGTGATGGGCTGATAGGTGAAAAGGTTGAAGAGGAACAGGATAATAAAAGTCCTGAAAATGCTGCAGTTAATGAGATGGTGGGGGTGGATTCTGAACAAGATGTTGAGAACAATGGGGAGGTTGCAGAAGAGAATGAAAGTAAAAAGGTCGAGGAAAGTGAGAAGAATGAGGAGCAGGTAGATGCGGCTGTTATATTAACTGATTTGCAAGAGAAAGAGGTGGAGAATGATGTGGAGGAGAAAGAAACCAAAGATGAAGGTGTTTTGGAGACTGGAGAGTATGTTGCGGAGCCGACATTGATTGAGGTTAAAGTAGTGAAGGCTGAAGAGGATTATGACTGTGAATCCATTTATGCCAATGGTTCCGATTCGAACAATTCACGTGCTGAGAGGAGAATGAAGAGAGTTGATGATACCGTTAGATCCCTTATCACTAGCTCCATTGTCACTAGCTCCATTGTTACTGATGTCAGAGAGAGGGCTGATAGGAAAAAGAAAAGAAAATCCCCCGACTTCGTTACACTTCCGTCGTTCACGGTCCCGAAGACCAAGAAGAAGGTAATATATCAGATTTTCAGTTAATTATAATCAATGTCAGTTAGTTATATGATAATATTACAATCTGTAAATTTACATTCTTGTGTTGTGAAGGTGAAAACCCTTATGGATGACTGCATTGAATATGTTGGGAGGTTAGACTACCCTGGACGGGAGGATCTTACTACAGAAGAACGCGAATTGATCGATGGATTCATCCGGGGTGAGTCGGGTGGGGAGGATGTGATTGTTGTTTACAGAGGGGTTGAAGAGGAAGTCCATAATTCTGACATTTACAGACTACTTTGGGGCTACGAGATGATGCAAAAGGTATTTGAGTGTTATGCTCAGATGCTGAACAGCAGGAAGAATTCGACAAAAATTTGGGTGATGTCAGCTCACGCGACAACCGAGATATTGAAGGGCCTGCACGGCCAAAAGTTCATCAAGGGTTCAAATAAGAGATTGCATCGTGTGGATATGGGAGAGCTTGATGCATTCTTCCAAGCCGGTGTCATGGGGAGTGTGCGTATGTATCTTGATCGTTTGAATCTCGATGTGTTGACAGGACACCGTTACATCATCTTCCTGATAAATACGAAATTTCATTGGCATATGGTGGTCCTGGACACTGAAAGGAAGGTATTCACACGTTTAATGTGCACAATTATGAGATCCCGAGTGATGAAGTTCAAGGTCAGGTATGTCCCCAGCAAGATCCCGGCAGCCTTGATTGCGGTGCCTTTTTCTTCCTGTTTACCGAATGCTTTTCTAGGGATGATCCTACGTTTTGGAGGGAGATGCCGAATGTGAAGATGCCGTATTACCGGGCTCATCTGGCTGCTACGATATTGAGTGAAGCAAAGATGCTATGTTGATTTGTGTAGGAAACATTTGTTTAATTTCTGGATAATTTCTGGGTTTTTTTTTTGTTGGTTTTTCTGTTATGTTGTTGTGACGGGACGTAATTTTTTAGTGTTGGCCCTTGAACATTTTGTAGCCTGATGCACATATTAATGCATTATAGTATCACAAGGCGTACCATTCGTACTAATTCAGTAATTGTACGTATCCTTTGCTGCGATGACACATCTTTCTTCATCTCGTATACACTTGTGAATATATTGGTACATAAATGGCCAAATGCCGCATCTAATCGGCCATATCACGTGTAATTTCTGGAAGACAATCTCGTATAAACTTATGAATATGTTCGTACATAAATGGCCGAATGCCGCATCTAATCGGTCATATCTCGTATAATTTCTGGAAAACAATCTCGTACACACTTATCAATATGTTGGTACATAAATGGCCGAATGCCGCATCTAATTGGCCTTATCTCGTATAATTTCTGGAAAACAATCTCGCATACACTTATGAATATGTTCGTACATAAATGGCCGAATGCCTCATCTAATTGGTCATATCTCGTATAATTTGTGGAAGACAATCTCGTATAAACTTATGAACATGTTCGTACATAAATGGTCTAATGTCGCATCTAATTGGCCATATCTCGTATAATTTCTAGAGAAGCTCCGCGTATAAACTTCTATTAACCCCCCGTAAGCCTGAATTACACAACTTTTAGTCGTATAAATGGTCATTGTTGGTAGAACAAGGTGACATAATTACATTGCATGTAATATAAGATCCCATAATAGCATTTGTGTCTCGATTGCTACATGGCACCACCACATATATGTTACTCTAGTATGTATCACTTGGTGCGATGTCCCAAACGCTTCAATTAAAGAATCTCATTTAATACGTATAGCACATAATAATGCATTATAGTATCACACGGCATACCATTCGTACTAATTCAGTAATTGTACGTATCCTTTGCTGCGATGACACATCTTTCTTCATCTCGTATACACTTATGAATATGTTCGTACATAAATGGCCGAATGCCGCATCTAATTGGCCATATCTCGTATAATTTGTGGAAGACAATCTCGTATAAACTTATGAACATGTTCGTACATAAATGGCCTAATGCCGCATCTAATTGGCCATATCTCGTATAATTTCTTGAGAAGTTCCGCGTATAAACTTCTATCAACCCCCCGTAAGCCTGAATTACACAACTTTTAGTCGTATAAGTGGTCCTTGTTGGTAGAACAAGGTGACATAATTACATTGCATGTAATATAAGATCCCATAATAGCATTTGTGTCTCAATTGCTACATGGCACCACCACATATATGTTACTCTAGTATGTATCACTTGGTGCGATGTCCCAAACGCTTCAATTAAAGAATCTCATTTAGTACGTATAGCACATAATAATGCATTATAGTATCACACGACATATCATTCGTACTAATTCAGTAATTGTACGTATCATTTGCTGCGATGACACATCTTTCTTCATCTCGTATACACTTATGAATATGTTCGTACATAAATGGCCGAATGCCGCATCTAATTGGCCATATCTCGTATAATTTGTGGAAGACAATCTCGTATAAACTTATGAACATGTTCGTACATAAATGGCCTAATGCCGCATCTAATTGGCCATATCTCGTATAATTTCTTAAGAAGTTCCGCGTATAAACTTCTATCAACCCCCCGTAAGCCTGAATTACACAACTTTTAGTCGTATAAGTGGTCATTGTTGGTAGAACAAGGTGACATAATTACATTGCATGTAATATAAGATCTCATAATAGCATTTGTGTCTCGATTGCTACATGGCACCACCACATATATGTTACTCTAGTATGTATCACTTGGTGCGATGTCCCAAACGCTTCAATTAAAGAATCTCATTTAGTACGTATAGCACATAATAATGCATTATAGTATCACACGGCATACCATTCGTACTAATTCAGTAATTGTACGTATCCTTTGCTGCGATGATACATCTTTCTTCATCTCGTATACACTTATGAATATGTTCGTACATAAATGGCCGAATGCCGCATCTAATTGGCCATATCTCGTATAATTTGTGGAAGACAATCTCATATAAACTTATGAACATGTTCGTACATAAATGGCCTAATGCCGCATCTAATTGGCCATATCTCGTATAATTTCTGGAAAACAATCTCGTACACACTTATCAATATGTTCGTACATAAATGGCCGAATGCCGCATCTAATTGGCCATATCTCGTATAATTTCTGTAAAACAATCTCGTATACACTTATCAATATGGTGGTACATGCATCTAATTGGCCATATCTCGTATAATTTCTGGAAAACAATCTCGTACACACTTATCAATATGTTCGTACATAAATGGCCGAATGCCGCATCTAATTGGCCATATCTCGTATAATTTCTGGAAAACAATCTCGTACACACTTATCAATATGTTCGTACATAAATGGCCGAATGCCGCATCTAATTGGCCATATCTCGTATAATTTCTGGAAAAGTTCCGCGTACAAACTTATTAAAAAATAAGTCAATACAACAAACACAAGTCACCACATCAAACAGAAGTCAATACATCAAACACAAGTCACCACAACTGAAAGAAAAACTACGAATGAATTTCAATAAACTAAGAATCAAGGGTCTCTTTGCAACCATGGCGATTGTGACTCTTTCGCTTGCACCGTGAACATGTAATTGCTCTTTTGACAACCTGAGATGGTATTCTTTTTTGTCTCCTACGTCCGGGTTGAACTCTCACTTCGGGTGGATAAACAAATTGATCCTGTTCGTTTTCAACAAAAACCATCTCTCCACCTGTTGGTATGGGGTAGATAGGCAACCTGTACGCTTATCTAAATGTCGCAACAGAATAAGTTTCGTCACAAAATTCATATAACGAAAATCCTTTGTCCTCAATACAAGCACAAGCATGCCTACAAGCTATTCTGAATATCTGCCACTGCTTACAAGTACATGTTCTTGTTTCCAAATCCACGGCATAAGTTGACTTACCCTCAGTAACTTCAAACAGAAATGGGCTTGCACGCTTTAAGGTCATTTTGCGACCCTCAATATAATTCTGCCTCAGTATCCCTTCTGGTTCAGGACATAGAAGTTCAATGTTGTATGTTTCTCCAAGATCGCGCTTATCCTTCATCATGGTAATTATTTGTACGCGTATCTGATCAACCATACCTAACATAGGTAGAACCCTTGCATTAGTCACCCAGGCGTTCCAAGACTCCGCAACGTTGTTATTTATGACACCAAATCGTTCGCCCGAAAAGAGAGAGTTCGCCCAATTCTGTGGCTCTGATTGCAGGATGAAGTCTTCTGCACGAGGCATAACTTTCACAATCTCAGCCACATATTTCTGGTAGTCATTGAACGAGGTAGGGTACGCGGCTTTTTGGAACATAGATTCCCAATGTTTTTTGTTCTTGTAAGGATAGAATCTGAGAATCCACAAAAAAAAAAAGGATTACGTAGGACAGAATAAATACTACATAAAGTTTGAGATTTTTCTGGAAAACAATCTCGTATACACTTATCAGTATGTTCGTACATAAATGGCCAAATGCCGCATCTAATTGGCCATATCTCGTATAATTTCTGGAAAAGTTCATGTTTCTTAATTAAAAAACAAGTCAATACAACAAACACAAGTTCATGTTCTGAATTAAATACTTCATGTTAACAAATAAGTAAATCAAATAAGTATGATGTTTCTTACCTGAGTCCGGAAATTGTCAACCAAATGTCGTAGACAATACGCATGGTGGCTGCCAGGAAAAACTATTGGGATGGCCTTCCGTAGACCAGAATGTCTGTCCGAGGAAAATGTATACGATCTAAAACTGATTATGCCTCGTGTCTGACTCGCTAATGCTTCATGCAATTTCCTACAAAACCATTCCCAATTGGCATCGTTTTCAGCGCTTACAACCGCATATGCGAGGGTGAAAAAACCATCATTGTCGTCCTTCGACACGGCAGACAAGAGACAACCTTTGAAGTTATTCTTGATGTGAGTTCCATCCAGAAAAATCAACTTCCGGCAACCTCTCAGAAAACCAACCAGACATGCATGAAAGCAAAGAAACAGCCTCGTGAATTTTTTGCTATTATCCACCTCATAATCAGCAAAACTCCCCGGATTTGTTTGTTTAACGGCATCAGAATACCATCTCACTCGATCATACGATGCACCATCATACCCATGGATATCATACATAGCTATTTCTTTACCCTTCCATACCCGTTTGCAAGGGATTTCAACACCATAATCCCTTTCTAAATCGTCTTTCATTTCTTTAGGAGAATACTTGGGACAAGTTCTAACCTTATCTTTCACAAGGTTCGCAATCCAGTTAGCATCAGCTCTAGGATGACCCTTCGACATCAGAATACCCTCTCGACACGTGTGCTGCAAGCAACATTTTCTTATTGCAAAATTTAAGTCTTTCTTGCCATAGGATGCATAGATACGCCATTTACAATTTCTATCGAGACACGCAACTATGATCTTCGAACTATCATTTTTAACATACTTGAATGAACGATGGATAGCCATGGAGTAATTTTTCAGTTTTGTCCGAAACTCACCCGCATCGATGAACCCTTGGCCTGCCGGTTATGCACATACTCCACGAATCTCGGGAATTAGAAACCATAGCCTCAGATTGGGGTGTAAGTGATGTTCTCGCATCTTCTCCTCGGTACCTAACAAGGCTGCCAAACAAAACAATGTAGCAAAACACAACGGGTCAGTTTCATCATTGTAGCAAAATACAACATGTCAGTTTCATCATTGTAGCAAAATACAACATTGTAGCAAAACACAAAGTACCTTAACCCAGTCGATCCCATATGCTCGATTTCATCATCCCTATCAGTGGCCTTAATATCAACATATGTCAAATTGAACGTTTTATGTAGATCAATCATGTTATAGACATCTTCATCACTCAATAACCTAACTTCATGATCCTTAGCATGAGACGCAGTGTAGGTCAATCTTAATTCATTCATGTTTACCTCAGGCCAACAACCACATACAATTGTCTTCAAAGTCGTCAAATTAAAGTCGACCCTAATTGAGATTACCTGCATTTTGTGATTATAACGAATACCACCAAGAAGACGCATAGGTGTGCTACATTCACCAACTTCATGTGGGCTACCCATGTCTAATGCCGAAACAGAGGCAACAATTAATTCAGCAAACTGAGCTAAAAAATGGTGGAAGGAAAGAATTAACTCAGAGGCAACAATTAATGCCAAAACAGAGGCAACAATTAATTCAGAAATTGCCTGAGATTAGCAAAGAGGGGAGTCAATAATCAGTCCTACATTTCGTCGGCGAAGGTCGTCGGAGTCGATTACAGTAAATTGCATCGACGGGAACGGCGAGAGAGATGGCATCTTCTAAATGTGCAGAGAAATTGCGGGAGAGGGTGGTACGTTAGGCAAGATGGAGTCGTCGCCGGAAACCCACCGGGAACGTCTTCAAATCGGCGCCGGCGGTAGAACACTTTCTTCCTCAGCGCTGCACCGATCCCCTTTTCATTTTTTTCCGGTGGTCGATGTTGAAATATACAATAACAATAATAATAGTAATAAAGGTGGGTAATATTATTAATGGTTAATCACTCAATTAAGTTATTAGGGGTTAATCACTCAATTAAGGCCATTAGGGAGCAAATAAAAATTCAAACTTTCATTTGGGGAGTTAGTAGGGATGGGCTAAAACTGAGGGAGTGAATGAGGATTTTAACAAACCTTGGGGAGATAACAAAGATAATCCCTACACTTAGCGTGTTTAAACTTTAATAGTTGGATAAGAAATATTTTGTAGGAAAAAATATTTTTTATCATCTGAATTTTGTTTTTTCTTTTATAATTTATCATCCTAACAAATTTTCGTGTAAACTGTTGATGTGTGTCGAAGCCACAAAAAATAAATCCCAAATATTGCACACGATTAAATTACAAAATAATGGCAACAGGTATCGATCCACGAGGATTGGGTGAAATTGTAGCTTTTATATGCTAAGCAAATGAACAAACAATTAAAATGGGGGGTTTTGAGATCTGATTATACTAATAATCAATTTAACTAAATAAACAAACGACAATTTAACTGAACTAAATTGAGATGTAAAGTAAACTAGCACAAATTCAGTGGGAATCAAATAGCTGGGATATTCCTACGCATGCATCAGACTATGATCACGGACAGGGTGATTAATTCCTCGTTAGGCTAGCTATAGTTACCAATTACCTTAGGCTCCCTAGTTTCTTCGTATTTTTAGAATAATCTAAAGAAACTTCTAAAGACTATTCCCTAACTAGCTAATAACCTTATCATAAACTCCTTCAAAGATTCAATTAACTAGTTGCTTTACGAGCTAAAGAAACACTAACCCTAACCGACTTAGTAGAAACTCCTACTTCGCCTAATTAGACTAGGGGTGTTCACGGTTCGGTTTTTCGACCGAACCGAAGTTTCGGTTCAGTTAACCGAACATTTGGTTTTCGAAAAACCTAAACCGAAACCGAACCGAAACGTGTTCGGTTCGGTTTTAACCGAACAGTTTCGGTTAGGTTTCGGTTTTCGGCCGAAAAACCGAACTCATATATTATTTTTTTAAAAAAATGAATAACATTACAGAAGCAGCAACAGACATTCATCATTGATCACTCATCTCCAACATTACAGAACCATTTGTCATGAAAATTGAAAACATTACAGAACCATTAGGCATGAAAAACATTACAGAACCATTAGGCATGAATTAATTGATAAATTATTTTGATAAACTCAAATCCGCAACCGAGAACACCCCTTAATTGACAATTTGGCGTAAACTTCAAACTTGTGCAGCTGAAACAAGAAATCAATAATTATCAAAAGACGAATGGAAGTCTTCATTAATCCCCTCAAGATTATTATACCTATCCATCTTAGCTATGACACTGACTTACCGGATTTTATCCTTAAAAATAGTTAGTACGTGCCGTCGGAGAAGAAGGACGCCTTCGTTGCCGTCTCATCGCCGTCACGTGCCTTTGAAACTGGAGTCTGGACTCTGGAGATGCGGAGCCAGAGCAGGCTAGCAGCGGATGTGATTTGGGAATCTTGAGGGGAATGGGGATTAACGAAGACTAGGGCTTGAGGCTTGGAGAAATTGGGGATCTCGAATCTGCTCAGCTGCTCTGGAGTTTGGAGAGTACAAAGTAATTAAATGTTTGATAATTGATATGTTATCTTAATTCCCAAAAACGTAACACGTTTTTTAATTTTTGATAACATATAAAATTATTAAAAAATATATATATTATTGGTTCGGTTTTCGGTTCAGTTTGGTTTAACCGTAAAACCGAATCGAAAAAACCGAAAAACCAAAAATCTAAAATAGGCAAACCGAAAATCGAACCAAACACTTCTCGGTCGGTTCGGTTTTCGGTCGGTTCGGTTCGGTTTTCTTGAACACCCCTAAATTAGACCGAATTATTCCACAACACAAAATTCAGCCGAACTTAACAACCTAGTGTTGATTGCCACTGTTTTAATTATCCGGCTAACTCCACCAAATAGATTAACTAGCTGTATGTGTGTTGATAACTCTAGGATTCGTGCACTAATCAAAGAATTGAACAACACTCAATGACATGAAATCGGAAATAAAATGGATAACTTGAATTAATCAACCAAAGGAAATTGTCTCACAACATCTAAAGCATACTTGGAAAATCCCAACTATAAACGAACTAGAAATCCATAACGAAATTCAAAGCATGAAAATAAAATAGCAACATAGTTTCAACAAAACAAAGGAAAGAAGAATAAACTAGTGTGATGCTCTCCTTCTTGTGTGTATGAACTGTGTCCACTCTCCGAGTCTCCGTTGTTGCTTCATGCTTATGTAGTGTAAAGGGGCTGAACTTCCTCTTCCACTTCCTTCCCACGTTCTCTTGGAATAATGCCCACTTCTCCCTCAATATTTGTTACACTTCAATGCCTTCAATTGTCATGAATTTCAGTTAGTGCTGCCCTTTAATGATCACGTTGTTGAATTCCCCAATTTGTGACTTAGTGGGCTTCTCTCTAGCCTTAACAAGTAGCGGGCCTGGAGCTTTATGGATTTATGAATTAAAGAAGACTTTCCCCAAGTATGTCTTGCCTTCAAGCGTGGGCCTTATGAACATCCTGGACTCAATCTCCAATTTACAGCCCAAGCTGTCTTGTTGGATCCCACTTGAATTAAGTATTGACACCCAATTCCACCAAAGTCCAAGATCATCTCTTCTCTAGTCCTCAAATTTGTGCAAGTCATAATTTCCTACAAGGGAACATTAAACCAATTAATAGTTCACCATTAAACCAAATCATGGAATAACATATCACAATTGTAAGCTCAATAATTGGTGAATAAAGGACTTATCAAATCCCCCCACACTCAGGCAATGCTTGCCCTCAAACACAAACTAGGATCAAAGATAAGAGAGAAATTCGACTCTATTTAATGAAAACATGAAATGTGCAATGTAAACTAGGAATGAAAGTATAATTTTCGCCTTACATTACCAAGTATTGAACCAAATGTAATGAGATTCCCACATAAGAAAACACAACGCCCGGTCACCATCTTAAGCACATGCATGATTTATCAAAGTTGAATTATAAACCATTTTAATCCTAGAAACCATATTCGACTTATGAGATGATCGGTATGCACAAGGAAGTTTCAAGTGAAATGGTAGTTGTAGGGAATTCGGGTTATTCGTAATTAAATCATTAAGGAACTTTAGCTAGGATTCGCTTGAATTGTCATTGGCCTTTTGACGCGAACGCAAACAATTGTGATGAATGTCATCCGGTTACTCAACCAATCACATTATCAAGTGGTTTAGCCTTACTCATAATTACCCGTTTTTATTGTGATAAATCACTTATTTAGTTGGGTAATCAACGGAGTATTCGAAAATTTCCTCACTCATCGAGATCATTTGGATCCGTTTTACGCAAGCACAAACATTTGTGATGAATGTCACCCGGTTACTAAGCCCCATTTAAACTTTTCGACGGATTTTTGGCGCTGCACATAATATATCATACCACTTAACTGCCATGCTTAAATTAAATTCCTAGCTCTACCAAAATGTCCCAAAAACGAGTGAAAATTCAAAGTGCATACCAAATTCAACTTCTAAGCTGCATAAGTTTCTATTCAAGAAATGGTGTCATTTTAATCATACAATTTTAACATTCTAACCATTTAAAACCGGGCACGCTATTTCCAAAAATGTGAGAATATAACCAACAAGTAGCCAATATTAAGCATGCAAGACTCAACCATACTTCCATATCCTTTTAAAATTTAATCCATCATTGCCTAAATCATGAAAATTCATCAAATAAGAATCAAATTAGGCCATATCTTATCTCCTAATCATGAAGGCCGCATAACACTATTCATAGCCTTATCATCCTCACAAATCATCCCAAAAGCAAAAACCACAACAGCAGCACATTACCACAGAGTTTCAGCCCCTTAATTCAGCCCCAAATATGGTCCAAATTCATGCAAAAATTCAAAAAATTGTGCACATGACAACCCTTAACTCCAATTCCCCCCCACACTTAAAACATGTTGTCCTCAACATAAAAATAAAGGAGAAATGGAAAACGAGGACTTCCCTGAACTCGGAAGGGTGTGATGGTAAGGAGTCAGACGCGGAGAATCCTGACTATGATCACGAGCAACCTCCCGTCAGTAGCATGCTGCCACTTTCTCCAATGTGGACTGATTGTTCGTTGGCCTTGATTGTTGCGTGAGGTTTCAGACCGACGGAGTCGCGGCCTGGGCATTGGTGTTTTGGCAGAAGCGGTGGAAGCAAATGAGACGGGGGTCTCTTCGTCGAAGTCGGATGGAGTGATGGTTTGTTTGGCCGGTGAATCATGCCGTTACCCATTTTGGAATTAGGGTGTAGTGTTCTTGCAAGGTGGGGATTTGGAGAGGAAGTACCATTGAGAGAGAATTCTTGTGATTTGGGAATATAGGATTGTGGGGTATCTGATTTGGGGAAAGTAGGGTTAAGGTGAAATGGGTCGGATTGCGGGCTGGACACGGGTCGTGGGTCAGGGTAACTCAGGCTATTCAAAACGGATCTTGGGTCCCTGACCGTGACCATGGTCAACCTGCTTCATAGTAAAATCTAGATCAGTTTCACCACTTCGTTTGTACCAATGTTCGCCCTCCTTCCCCCACAATTATCCAGAAATATGACAGCCAAATACACCTGTAAACACAAGAGGAAATATCACTACCAGATGAGAGAAAACGAGAAAACAAAACAAAACAAACAGGGGGCTGAAACTTGGGTTGCCTCCCAATCAGCGCCCTTGTTTAACGTCATGGACTCAACGTGTCTCGATGTTGCACTCAAGTTTCTAGAGGAGGATCCTCTAGATTGATCTCTTCAACCATGTGCGGTGCAAATCCTTCATAAAACAGCTTTAGTCCACGTCCTTTCTCCTCACTATACAAATTGTCAATCACTCGATCAGGGGGCTTAAGGATCTTCTTTTTCACCATCTCCATGATAGGTGGGTCTAGCCTATGTCGGGCTGCTCTATGGGACTGGGCTCCTCGTTGCAAAATAATATCATGCATATTCCCCAAAGGCGTCAGTCCCTTGGCATTTGTGATGGTCCAGTTAACTGCCTCTTTACATTTTTTAAGTGCTCTAACCAATTTCTCCTCTTCCAGACCATCAAGCATCCTGGACAGGATCACAGGTAGGGTCTCACAATGGCCCAAATATGCGCATTTTCAAAGCTCCGATATCTTTTCGAGTTCCAGTTTTAGAACCTGCAAAATTGAAGGTAACTGTTTAGTTTCAAACCTGGATAACTCAATAGGCACAAATTTTGAACTTGTAGTCTCCTTAAGCCATTGTAAAGCATGAACCTTACCAAGAACATCGTTAGAAGATTTAAAACGAACATAAAATCTCTTAAGCCAATCAACAGATATGTCATGACAAATAACATATTTCTACTCAACATCATTATTTAAACCAAAATCCTCACGAGTCAAATTTTCAATGATATCGACACTATAAACACTAGACACATCATCAACATGTTTCATAGCATCATACATATTAAATTTGACCATTGCACTATCAAACTCTAGAGTCAAAGAACCACTATGGACATCAATTTTCGCTTTGGCCGTACTAAGGAAAGGTCTTCCCAATAAGATCTCAGAGGACTCAGATGAATAATTATTTTCCATATCAATCACAAAGAAATCAACTGTAAAAATGAATTCATTAACTTGTACCAAAACATCTTCTAAGACACCTTCAGGATAGACAATTGATCGATCAGCTAATTGAATCATAACCCCGGTACTAGCTAATGGTCCAAGACCCAAAGAAGAATATACCGACAAAGGCATCACATTGATAGAAGCTCCCAAGTCACACATAGCCTTACCAATACCAATATTACCAATCTTGCAAGGGATAGAAAACATACCTCTATCACGACATTTAGGTGGTAATTTCCTTTGTAAGACGGCTGAAACATTCTCACCTACACTCACCTTCTCATTACCTGTCAACTTACGCTTATTGGTGCACAATTCCTTAAGGAATTTGGAGTAGCGTGGAACCTGTTTGATGGCCTCGAGGAGTGGAATGTTTACTTCAACTTTTTCAAAAAGGGCCAAGATGCTCTTTTCTTCTTTGTCTTTCTTGCTCTGAGCCAGTCTTTGAGGGAATGGTGGCGGGACTACCAGTGGCTTAGGCTTCTGAGTGTTTTCAGATAGACTGGAATTCTGGTCGTGATCATGGACAGGCTTCTTTTCAATCTCTTTTTCAACTTCTACATCGGATCTCTGTACCTGATCACGTTTTGAAATCCTGTCCACCGGAGACTGTAATTCCTTCCCGTTTCGCAACACAATCGCACTCACATTGTGTGTTTGCGATGGTAGTTTACCTCGACTCTCCAATTTGCTGACCGATGATGCAATTTGTCCGACATGAGTCTCCAAAACCTTTATAGTATCCTCCATCTTTTGAATCCTATTCGTCGTGTCCTGTTGATATTTCTCGTTATTAATAGCCAAGATACGAATAGCTTCACTAAGAGGCATACCTGAACCCAAAGGGTGTTGTGGTTGTGGCTGCGGTGGAGGTGGACGGAAGTTCTGATTATTCGGTTGGTTTTTGGCATAACTGAAATGCGGGTGGTACGTCCATCCGGGGTTGAAAGTGTTCGAGTAAGGATCGAACTTTCACTGCTGAAAATCTATGGCATTCACATTCGTGGTTGTCTCCTCGTGGAGTGTAGGGCACGTATCGGTTGGGTGCTCGGGGCTAGTGCAAATGCCACATACTCTCGCGGGTGGATTCTACATTCATTTTATGCACCAAAGTTGTTAGCAAAGACTTAATTTCGTCAAGTGAATTGGTGTTTACCTCGTTCACCCTTCTAGGGATATCCTGCCGAGCTCCAAATTGTTGAGAATTTGCAGCCATGGTAGATATGAGCTCTCTAGCTTCGGCGGGTGTCTTGCTAACAATGACTCCACCACTTGCGGCATCCATCATTCTGCATTCCATCGGAGTTAGGTCCTCGTAAAATTATTGAATGACCAATTGATCCGATATTCCATGTTGGGGGCAGCTTGCTAACAACTTTTTAAATCTCTCCCAATACTCATAAAGGCTTTCGGCATCCCTTTGCTTCATGCCACAAATTTCTCGCCTAATGTTTGTAGCACGAGAAGCCGGAAAAGTACATCTTAAGGAATTGTCTTGACATTTCTGCCCAAGTAGTGACCGTACCCGAAGGTAAGTAATATAGCCACTCTTTAGCCACATCTTATAACGAGAAAGGAAAGGCCCTTAGCTTGATTTGATCCTCCGTCACGTTTTGTGACTTCATGGATGTGCATACAAGGTGAAATTCCTTCAAATGCTTGTTTGGATCCTCATTTTCCAACCTACGGAAGGTTGGCAACAAATGGATGAGTCCCGACTTCAGTTCAAAGCCTTCTTGCAATTCTGGAAAGGTTATGCGGAGTGGCTGTTGTGTCTCTGTAGGTCGGGCAAGGTCTCGAAGTGTTCTGTTCTGAGCCATATCCTGACTGTGATCACTGTCAGGTTCACTGACAGTCTGCTCTTCAACTTCTAACTGTTGTTCAGTTTCAATGTCAGAATCAAGCTCAAACAGATTCGAACTTTGCTGCTTTCTTTGTTTAGACCACTTTCTAAGCTTCTTAGCGGTCTTTTCAATCTCGGGATCGTACGCGGCAAGTTGTCCCGTACGAAGGTTCCTAGACATAAGAAAAGAAACAAAATCAATTAAAAACCAATCCCCTGCAACGGCGTCAAAAATTGATGGGTGTCGAAACTACCAAAAATAAATCCCAAATATTGCACACGATTAAATTGCAAAATAGTGGCAACGGGTATCGATCCACAAGGATTGGGTGAAATTGTAACTTTTATATGCTAAGGAAATGAACAAACAATTAAAATGGGGGGTTTTGAGATCTGATTATACTAATAATCAATTTAACTAAATAAACAAACGACAATTTAACTGAACTAAATTGAGATGTAAAGTAAACTAGGACAAATTCAGTGGGAATCAAATAGTCGGGATTTTCCTACGCATGCATCAAACTATGATCACCGACAGGGTGATTAATTTCTCGTTAGGCTAGCTATAGTTACCAATTACCTTAGGCTCCCTCGTTTCTTCGTATTTTTAGAATAATCTAAAGAAACTCCTAAAGACTATTCTCTAACTAGCTAATAACCTTATCAGAAACTCCTTCAAAGATTCAATTAACTAGTTACTTTACGAGCTAAAGAAACACTAACCCTAACCGACATAGTAGAAACTCCTACTTCGCCTAATTAGACTGAATTATTCCACAACATAAAATTCAGCCGAACTTAACAACCTAGTGTTGATTGCCACTTTGTTAATTATCCGGCTAACTCCACCAAATAGATTAACTAGCTGTATGTGTGTTGATAACTCTAGGATTCGTGCACTAATCAAAGAATTGAACAACACTCAATGACATGAAATCGGAAATAAAACGGATAACTTGAATTAATCAACCAAAGGAAATTGTCTCACAACATCTAAAGCATGTTTGGAAAATCTCAACTATAAACGAACTAGAAATCCATAACGAAATTCAAAGCATGAAAATAAAATAGCAACATAGTTTCAACAAAACAAAGGAAAGAAGAATAAACTAGTGTGATGCTCTCTTTCTTATGTGTATGAAGTGTGTCCACTCTCCGTTGTTGCTTTGTGCTTTTGTAGTGTAAAGGGGCTGAACTTCCTCTTCCACTTCCTTCCCACGTTCTCTTGGAATAATGCCCACTTCTCCCTCAATATTTGTTACACTTCAATGCCTTCAATTGTCATGAATTTCAGTTAGTGTTGCCCTTTAATGACCACGTTGTTGAATTCCCCAATTTGTGACTTAGTGGGCTTCTCTCTAGCCTTAACAAGTAGCGGGCCTGGACCTTTGTGGATTTATGAATTAAAGAAGACTTTCCCCAATTATGTCTTGCCTTCAAGCGTGGGCCTTATGAACATCCTGGACTCAATCTCCAATTTACAGCCCAAGGTATCTTGTTGGATCCCACTTGAATTAAGTATTGACACCCAATTCCACCAAAGTCCAAGATCATCTCTTCTCTAGTCCTCAAATTCGTGCAAGTCATAATTTCCTACAAGGGAACATTAAACCAAATCATGGAATAAAATATCACAATTGTAAGCTCAATAATTGGTGAATAAAGGACTTATCAACTGTCATCTAATATTTATATTTGTAATATACTGTCATCTAAACTTTTTTTTTTTTTTGTGATTTTGATAAAAATACAATTAACGTGTGATATACCCTAAAAATAGCTACGACCCAACCCATGAAAACGGCCCAGAAAGTCCAAACTCTGGCTGAATAGCAAGTAGGAATGATCTACTTTCCAGCAGGAGCATATGTTGGAGCAGAAACGTAGCGGATTACCAGCAGACACTTTGACCCGTTTGAGCTAGGTCAGATCCAGGATTTGACCCACACGAGTTCAGCCTACCCCCACTTATATAGGGCACATTCCAAGTGGTTGAGAGGTGGGGGGGATAAGGAGAGATTTAAATTCAAAGTAATGGGGATAATATTAGGGGTGTTCATTCGGTAAAACCGAACCGAACCGAACCGAACCGAACCGAACCGAACCGAAATTTCGGTACATCATTTTGAAGAACCGAATACCGAACCGAATTTCACGGTTCAGTTCGTTAAAAATCGAAATTATTTCTGTTTGATTCGGTAAAAAACCGTTTTACCAAAACCATATAAAAAAAATGGAAAAAAACCCAAAAAATATATATTATATTATATATAAATATATATATTATATATATATATATAATATTATTAATATATGTTATATTTATGCATAATAGAGTCAGATTATTATTAATATATGATATATATATATATATTTATATATATTATATATAATTTTTTTAAATATATTATATAATTTCGGTATTCGGTACGGTTCGGTATACCCTACCGGAATACCGATACCGAACCGAATATCGAAATTTTTTAAAAAAAATATACCAAACCGAAATTTCGGTTTCGGTCGGTTTTACCGAATTGTGCACACCCCTAGATAACATCCCCACCTTTTTCTCAACTCCTAACAAATTAAGGGGCTATAAAAAGGGAGAGAAAACCTTAGGGAGAGGGCTAGTTGATCTTTGGCTATCGTGCCTTCATATTGTATTTATGCTCTTGATATTTCTTGTAAATTTCTTGAACAACCATCAATAATACGTCTTTATTTCTCATCATCTCCCTCAAATTTTCTCTTTTTATCAAGTAATTCTAAGCTAATTCATATAAATTTAGTGTTGCCACATTTTTATGCTCATCACTTGGCGCCGTCTGTGGGAACATTTGAGTTAAGGTGTGAGAAAATCGTTCATCAATCAACACGGCCATGGAGAAGCACAACACCAAGGCTGTTGCAACGCTAAACTGCCAGAACGTGCAGAACTACTTCGCTGTTGGAGCACTGGACGACCAAGATGTGCAGAATTACCTGGCTGTCGGAGCGTTAAACAGTCAAAATGTACAGAACCTCTTGGCTACTGGAACACTGAAGAACCAGGAAACGTGGAACCGTATTGTTGTTGGATCCATAGGAAACAACGGTCTAAGTGTTGGAGGTACAGAGAGGAGATCCGGCAATGATCTCCTAAGACTGACATGGGAGCCGCTAACTGAAGAAACATGGCGCACAAGGGGAGTCGCCCCATCGAGTAGCAGGTCAGCAGGTGGGGCTGTTACCAGAACTGTCGACAGAGATAATGTTTTAGGGCAGGTCACAAACCAGGCGAATTCGAACCTTTCACCATTAGAGAAGTTAGAAAACACTAAAAAAGCAGGAGGAAGCACTATTCTCTCAACTGGAGCATCCCATCCGGGAGGATAAAACCTGAGCCTTCCTGCTATCTAGGGAAGTGGAGGAAATGGTGAACCTCTCGAGGAGATCAACACACCTAGAGATACATAAAGCAATTGCTCTCGAATCTGTATATGAAGTATTCTTGGGCGATTCACCACACCACCAGGCCGTCAGCAAGGTTCTAGAAACGGATCTAATACCTCGATGTAGGTCCCAACCATCCTGGGCCACCAGGATGGACACGGAAGCAGACCTGCTATCCAGGTGCAAGCACCATATGTGCTGATTTTACAGGAAAATGGAGAAAACGGTCCAGGTACCCAAGCGTGAACGACATTCAATCAAGGCCAAGAAAAGGGGAAAACGTTCCACACAACTCCCTCTTATCATTCAAGTAGGGTTGGGACCGAACCAACCAACAGGTGGCGTGAGCACCAAATCTAACGTTAACCTTCAAGGAGGTGTAAGCGCTGAAACAGGAGGAACAACAAGGCTGTTGATTGAGACCAGCCTGGAAGTGCATAACCTCATCAGAACCAACTAGGAAGGAGACGTCCTCCATGCTGGTAGCAGAAAAGTTACGCTTCAATGGAATCAGGACACGCGTTATAGGGAAGTATGGTCACACCAACCACCTTGGAAAGATCGGGTTTGGTCCCACCTTGAGCTGAAAAGCTATAAACACTTTCCTGCCAGTAGGTAGGAATGGCGCGGAGTCTGCCCTGTCTAACGAGCAAGCAAACAAGCTGTCTAGTCCAATTTTCCGATCATCTTGATAAAAGAGCAATCAACATGGCCGAAGAACGAGGCAACAAGAAGCATAAAGAATACATTTTTATTCTAATATACTAGCCAATCCTCAATATATCCCTCTGCATACTCTTTAAGCTATCCAATGTGCAGGAATTGAAAAGAAAGCAAATGGAGAACAGGGTATGTGAAGATTCAGAAAATAGCAAGTTCATAAATAGCAAAAGAGAACCAGGAGCGACGAACACAAAAAGCTAGAATACGATGAAGATGAGAAAGAGAAGAGCACCCGTTCGAGAATACAACCAATAGAATACACCCACGAATGCAGAACATCCAAAACTTGAGAAAATTCTATTCTTGAAAGAAAAAGGGAATGAAACATCACCCGACAAGTAACATCTTACCTCATATCTCCTTTTATTGTTATTGTGAATAGATAGATCAATATTGTGCACATGTTGTAAATAACGAGGTTTGATATGTCGGAGTATGTGAAATGCATGTTCAATATTGTGTACATGATGCTTAATATGTTGGAATGCATGATATGTGGATATGATAATGTGATTTTGCAAAGCCCGATAAATTTTGGCGTTCTTGTATATTAACATATGAGAATAACTTGAAATGAGGCATGAGAGCCTCTCGATCAAAGCCCTATAATTCGGCATTGAGAAAAAATATTTTGCCTCGGATACCCGTCGAGGGGGAGTGCGAACGTCCCCTTGGGAAGGTGTCAGATTAGTGCTCCTTGATTGCATGATTGCAATAAAATATTGTTAAAGTGTTACCTCTGGAGGAAACATATATTTGGAAGGAGTGTGGCGAAACTCCTTGGGAAAGTCGGGTTCAAATCCCACCTTGGACTGGAAAAACTGTGATCTCGTTCCTGCAAGCAGGCAGGAATGCTCTGGAATACCCAGCATTGTGTGTCTTCTGGAACACTTTCATCATTTTGTGTCTCTTTTGGGACACTTTCTTTATTCAAAATTTCTTTTGTGATATCTTTCTCATGTAGTGTCTCTTCTGGGACATTCTTTTCTATACCGTGATCATCATTCATATTAGCTCCTTTTCTTTTACGAGGATTCTTATCCTTCGATCCTGGTGGTCTAACACGCTTCAGGCATGTCGTAGATTCATGAGCAACGTTTTTCTCAGATTGACCTTTTGGAATCTCAATTCGAGCAGGAGCATTAATAGCTGGTATATGTGACTTAGTCACTCGTTTTGCATCTGTAAAAGCATCTCGTAATTGATTTGCAATACTTTGCAAGTGTACAATCTTTTGTACTTCCATTTTGCATTGTTTTGTGTGTGGATCAAGATGCAATAGTGATGGTCCATACCATGTAATATCCTTTTTCAGCTGTTTGTTTTCTCCCCCTAATGCTGGGAAAACATTTTCATCAAAATGACAGTCAGCAAAACGTGTTCTAAACATATCACCCGTTTGAGGTTCAAGATATCTGATAATGGATGGGTTTTCATATCCAACATAAATTCCCAACCTTCTTTGAGGTCCCATTTTAGTACGTTGTGGCGGTGCTACAGGCACATATACTGCACAACCAAAAATTCTTATATAGGAAATATTTGGTTCTTGACCACGTGTAAGTTGAAACGATGAGTATTTATGAGAAGCACTTGGTCTAATGCTAATTAATGTCTCTGCATGCAAAATCGCATGTCCCCATACTGAAATTGGAAGCTTTGTTCTCATTATCAATGGTCTAGCAATAAGCTGAAGGCATTTAATTAATGATTCGACTAAACCATTCTGTGTATGGACATGAGCAACAGGATGCTCAACAGTAATTCCAGTTGCCATACAATCATCATTAAATGTTTGGGATGTGACCTCATCAGCATTATCCAATCGAATTTTCTTGCTTGTGTTATCAGGAAATTGTGCTCGTAATTTAATAATTTCGGCAAGCATTCTTGCATGCTATATTACGAGTTGATAACAAACAAACATGCGACCATCTGGTAGATGCATCGATCAATACCATAAAATATCAAAATGGTCTACATGGTGGATGAATTGGTCCACATATATCACTTTGAATACGTTCAAGAAAAGCAGGTGATTCATCTTTTATTTTAACTGGTGATGGTTTCACAATCAATTTCCCAAGAGAACAAGCTGTATACGGGTCCTTTCTTATTTGAGGAACCTTCTGGTTCCTTAAAGGATGCCCTTGTGTACTTTCAATGATCTTTCGCATCATTGTTAAACCGGGGTGACCTAATCGATCATGCCAAATAATAAAACCTTGTAGATTTACAAACTTCTGGTTTGTAATGGCATGTGCTTCGATTGCACTTATGCGTGTATAATATAAACCTAATGAGAAAGCAAGTAGTTTTGGAAAACACGCCTTTTGTTAGATTGAATACTTGTTATATACAAGTAAGAAATATGGTGTAGAAGTGAATGAATTATGTTTACCAAAATCACCTATTTATAGAAAAATTCCAATTAGCCATTGCAAACTAGCCGTTACACACACACACATATATATATATATATATTTTTTTTTTGTTTATTTATTTATTATTTAGAGCATAAATAAATATAAATGCAAGAATTAATGATAATAATTTATGCATGCTCAGAGTTGGTAAGATTATATGCAGAGCAAATAAACATATAAGTATAAATATTAACAGTTAGGTCAAAAAATTAAGTACATATAATTATATGTTGCATAAATAAATAAGTAGGAGGCACGACCTTCTATTTGCAGTAAATAAATATATTAAGGGGTTTTAACCCTCTAATTATATAAGTAAATATTATTAGGGGATTTAATCCTCCATTAGATATAAATATATAATATTAGAAAGCTTTAGCCATTCATTATATATATATATAAATATGTATTAAGAGAAGGCATTAGCTATTCATAATAATACTATAATGTAATTATATATATAATATGTATTAAGAGAAGGTTTAGCCATTCGTAATAATTCTATATATGAGAATGTAAATAAATAGATAGTATAGGAATATGAATAAATAGATAGAGAATATTACTCTTGTCTTCTGATTGATTCGTCTGAAGAATATTAGAACGATCGTGCTGATAACATATTATAAAATTGAATAATAAATAAGTGAAACAAGACAAAAAATATAAAGAAAAATATTACTGTCTGTAGGAATATATATTACTGAAATCGTTTAACGAATTATGCGTAGAAATGAACTAAAATGCACGACGGCAAATATTTACAATATACACAGTACTTTTACTGTTTATTTACCTGCGTGACGGTTCTACTGCATCCTTCAACTTGATTGTGAATATTGGCGGCTAGCTTATGGACAGCCCACAAGTTTGACATTTTTAACAAGGTACACGCAATATTTATCCAAATAGTATCATACATGAGCATGTGAATCATATAAAAAAATGAATATATATTTACAATACATTATATAATATTGTCAAAATAGTATAAGAAGTAAACTGCGTCCTTACATGTTTAGTGTGCTACTGTGGTTCTCCCCAAAAAAAAAAAAAAAAAAGTGTGCTACTGTGCTCACATGCATTTCCTCTAAATTTACTCAATCCGAAATGCACATATTGACTTTCTGAAATCGAATCTACATAACTGATAACAAACAAATAAAAGCGGAGGAAAAGAGAATACAAAGACAAAGACGAAATTCCTTAATTGGAGAAAACTTGGAGTAAAGCCACCAGGCCTCATATTAAGTTATTAGCAATTAAGAGGGTTCAATTTGTTGTAAATTATGATGTTTTGGGGGAAGGCAAATGTAATTTATTAATTAAAGGGGAAAAAAAATTTCTTTTGTCATCCCTTATTTTGCATATTTTCGCAATTTATGTATTTGATAAACTTTCGCTGCATATCGTATTCTAATATTTATATTTATAATATTTAAATATCTAAATATGATACGCGACATATTTATAAAATATAATAGACACACCAATTATATTTTAACTAAAATCACTAAAAAAAATTTAATGACAATATATTATAATATAAATACAAATATTAAATAATGATATATGATGGCCAAAATAATAATTAAAAGTGGGATGGTGTAATGGTAGTAACTAGTACGGTAAAGGACGGAGAAGCGGAAAAGCGACGAATGTAAGAAAGCCTAGTTATAACCGACACGTGTACGTTGGATTCGAAGAGTCCGAGAGAATCACGCAATTGTAACCTTGAAAGTCCCAATGAGAAAACAAGTGGGTGGGGTTGGTAACAGATTCTGGGCCTCCCTCTTTCTTTCCTAGAAAACATCGCCACAAACAATATTCTTTCATAAACTATACTGCGCGTCTCATTATTTATATCTGAATTATCAAATTTACCCTTTAATTTATATATATATATGGATATTGCTTTATATATCTTTACTACTTTACTTTTCAGTTCAGCTTTGAATCAACCACCAATGGTCTCGGTCTGGATGGCTAATCATATTAACACTATATAAAGTTGTGATGCACACACACGGGGTAACATCAACCCTATTAAAATGGTGCGGCGTTGATCAAAATATTTGTAAAAATGTGTTTAATATTTATTAACATATGCACGTTGAAGTGCTTTGGCTAGAGAATCGACATAGTGTAAGTATTTTAGTTAGGCATCAAGCGATCTTGATGAGCAGAGGGATCGTCTCAGATCAAGTGAAGTAAGACGCCTAGACTTGATCATCGGAGGAATTTTTGAAGGCCATTGGTATCTGTTGATGTAGGACTCGGGGCGGACTAAAATTATTTCGTGATAAATTATAATTGGGTCATATCATCTTATTTTTTATATTAATAAAAGGAAACAAATTGTGAATATAGTAAAAAGGAGAAAATGATTTAAATATTATAAGTTATCTACAATACTCGATTAAAGACCTTGAACATGAAAAACTAATTACTTAGAAGTAAATGAATACGCACTATTCTATTTTGAAATTTGGGTCAATTCCGGATATTTTCTGTTCTTGAGGGTGTTTTCGCTTTGTCCTCTGATATTTGAATCGGTTCAATTTTCCCTTTAATCTTTAAAAAATAATTTATAAGGACTACATTGTTGATGTGATTTAGTTAAGGGGTCGTTTTGTAAGAAAATTCATAGTTCAGGGACTTTTTTGTAATATTTTTCAAAAATTCAAATGTCAAAATTAACGGAACCCTAACGGCGTCTAGGGACCTCAATTGAAACAGTATTTATAGGGACTAATCCGTAATTTCCAGAAGTTGAGGGATTAATTTGTAATTATGCCAAACCTCAGGGACCTTGGTGTAATTTGCCCTTAAATGAAGTATATATCTTATTCAGAATTAAGGACATGTCAGAAAACTCAGAACTCTCGTGAGTATATATCATAGATTAAATCTATGGTGACAAAATGATGTCCTACTACAGAACACGAGTTAGCAACATTCATGGCGTTAAATGTAAATATGTCAGTAATTATTTATATTTATTAATTGTGAATCTCGCTGCCCTAAATTCTTTTAAAATTTTATTATTATATATAAGTTAATCTTAGGCATTCATATGCCAATAGGGGTTGATCCAAGTAGTTGATGAGTTCATTCTTGAAGGTAGGATCCCAAGCTTGAACCCCACTTGGATGTGCGTCTGTTAAAAAAATAAAAAATAAAAAATAAAAAAATTCGTAGGCATTCATATTTTTTGAGGGTTAGTGTGTCTTACCCCTTATCTTTTAATTGGTAGGATTGTCCGCCTAAACATTGTAAAACGTAATACTTAATTCCTTTTAGACAGTTCTGGTAGAATACTTTGGGAATATTCCATGTTAAACTTTGACCATAGATTTCTCTTCCGTCACGGTGAGCCAAGAGTCAAGATCATTACCATCGTATTTTTCTTTTCAAGACGAACAAAATTCAACCTCATTCGACTCTATTGGCTATTGTAAGCGTCAGAATTCACTTGCAAAGTTTCGTCGATCATGCGCATCATTTTTGACTAGTGATTCTTCATTTGTTGGTTGTCGGATTTTGATTTTGATACTAACGTTTTGTTCTTTGTATCGAAAGATTCGATTTGATTTATAATGTCAACATGTTTGAAATCTGATTTGTTCAAACTTGACCTTATAGATCACGCCCAAAAAAATTGAACAGAATATTCCATAAGATTTCGTCTAAAATGGGCTAAGTGTTACATTTTATAAATGCCAGAGGATAATCGTACCGATTCAAAATTTAGGGGACAAAGCGCACTGACCCTAAAAAAATAAGGGAATATCTGGAATTAGCCTTAAATTTTAATATATTTATTACTTTACCCTCTTTATTTTGTAGATTTGCCCATCTACTTATACAAAATTATAATTCACCTTTCATAGTAATTAGGATATATTTTTAAATAACTTCCAATTTTGCTATTAATTTACTTTAATTTCTTTTTCTCAATTTAAATCCATTTTTTATTTTTTTCAATAAAAGTTTTTTAATTTACTTTTCAAATATTAGAAAAATATCAATTCAATCTTTTTTATTCTCTATCTATAAAAAAAAGATGCTTTTTTTTTTTCTCTCAACTTAATCTTTTTTATTCCCTTTTCTTTTACTTTTTTTTTTTCATTCCTTCTATTTTTCTTCTTCTCAATGTAAAACCCTAATTTTTTAATATTCAAAATTTATACTAATTTTTTTTTTTTTAAAAAGTTGTCTAAGTTTAATTCAGTTATCAAATAGAGCAAGAAGAAAGGTGATATTAATTTATATTTGATTTTATTTTTATTTTATTATGAATAGATTATTTGGATAAAATTTATGATTGATTTGTTAATTGTGTTTACATGAGAATAAGTTAAAAATAATTGTGTTTAATTTTAGATAATCTAGTGTTGCTATGAGTAATGAGTTCTTGAACTGTGTCTTTCTTAAAGATAAAATATTTTTTGATGATATTTTGTTATTTACTTTATTATTTAATTTTAAATCATGTTAAATTGAAACTAATCTTATGATTTTTTCATTTTAACTATGTTTTTTTTTTTAGTTTCATACATAATATAGAAGGTGATCATTTTAAATTTAATTTTTTTTTAAAATTATACTTATTTTTATTTATCTACATTAAATAGAATAACATTTATATTTTTAATAGAATAACATTTATATTTTTAATAGAATAACATTTAATTTAAAATATGTTATATATATATTTTTTTGGGGGAGTTATTTAAAAGGACCAAATATTCTCAAAAGTTATCTTAAACCCCCTAGTTTGGGAAATGTATGTTTTAGGTTACCAATACACAAGTTATTTTTTCTAAACCCCCCATGACCCTGAAAAGTCTGTTTTGCCCCCACTTTTTCTTTTTTTTTTTTTCCCCCCTTTTTCCCCTCGCCGAAAAAATGGATTCCCATTTTAGGAAAGATTCATCTCATAATCTGCAACCACATTTCCACTTCGTCGGCAACGAGATCTAACCGCGACGACAGCATGATAAAGGTAGGCGACGGCAACGGCAACGAAGACAACAGGATCTTGATAAGCGGCGGCAACGGGAGTCGATTTAGTTATCGTGCCCTATTTCCTGTACTGCTATAAGGTATTCTCAGCGTGTGAATGTTAATTGAATGTATTCCTGACGTTAATTGAATGTTAATTATGTGAAATAGACAGTATAATTCACTGATAATTTGTATCGAATTGAATTGCTGATACTTTGTATCGACTTGAATTGTTGATCCTCTGCAAACTGATACTTCAAATTGGTATTCTGAAGATGGCGTTGGCCGGTGACGAAACTCAAGACAAGCAAATCCTAGGAAGTTGTTGGTTTAATGGCGAAATTACGGTATTTCCAATTCCGCGGAGTGCGTCAGTGGAAGAGATTCACGCGCAAATTGGTGAAGAGTGGTCAGACTTCAACTCTGATGCTTACGTAGTACAATACCGCGCACCCCATAAAAAAGGTTTGTGGGTTAGTTTGCGACGCTACGGCAGATCCCGACTATGATCCAACTGCATGAACTTGCCAAACTCAACATTGTTGAGATGAGGGCGATTCGGCCTCCTGCCTATTTAGGTGGGAAGCAAGCATCGAAGAGAAGGTATGAGATTTCTAATTTATTTGTTTCTGTATTAAC
Organism: Lantana camara; assembly: GCA_037501455.1. Classification (NCBI taxonomy): domain Eukaryota; kingdom Viridiplantae; phylum Streptophyta; class Magnoliopsida; order Lamiales; family Verbenaceae; genus Lantana; species Lantana camara. The sequence continues at coordinate 19,743,315 of CM074857.1, read as the reverse complement.
ACTATATTTATTAATTTCTGGTCAGTAATCTCATTCTGTGTCAGGAAGAGAAGATATAACCCCTACGCTAATGGTTCATGCTTGGCCACTGTTCGTTTTAAGGTTGAGGATTGATCAGATCCATTGCGTGTTATGGAGTTGAGGATTGATTTTATTCACTCTTTTTTAAGAAATTTTATTTGTTGTTTTAATCGTATATACCCTTTTATGATTGTTTCTATTTGTTTGAAACTACGTCGATAAATTGCTTGATGCTATTTTCTCAATTTGATCTAATGGAAACGTTAAGAATGCTTTGTCCAGTGAAACGTTAGAAATGCGTGATTAAAAGAAGACTTTGTCCAGTGAAACGTTAGAAATGCGTGATTAAAAGAAGATTTTGTCCAGTGAAACGTTAAGAATGCATGATTAAAAAAAGACTTTGTCCAGTGAAACGTTAGAAATACGTGATTAAAAGAATACTTTGTCCAGTGAAACGTTAGAAATGCGTGATTAAAAGAATACTTTATCCAGTGAAACGTTAAGAATGTGTGATTAAAAGAAGACTTTGTTCAGTGAAACGTTAGAAATGCGTGATTAAAAGAAGACTTTGTCCAGTGAAACGTTAGAAATGCTTGATTAAAAGAATACTTTGTCCAGTGAAACGTTAAGAATGCGTGATTAAAAGAATACTTTGTCCAGTGAAACGTTAGAAATGCGTGATTAAAAGAAGACTTTGTCCAGTGAAACGTTAAGAATGTGTGATTAAAAGAAGGTCATGATTCAATAAATCTTGACTCTCTCTATTATAATGTTGTGGTCATGATTCAAAAGATTCGCTCTATTGTAATGTTGTGGTTATGATTCAATAAATCTTGATTCTCTCTATTGTAATGTTTGTGGTCATGATTCAATAAATCTTGATTCTCTCTATTATAATATTGTGGTCATGATTCAAAAGATTCTCTCTATTGTAATGTTGTGGTCATGATTCAATAAATCTTGATTCTCTCATTGTAATGTTGTGGTCATGATTCAATAAATCTTAACGTTTAACTCTATTGTAATGTTGTGTTCATGATTCAATAAATCTTGATTAACTCTATTGTAATGTTGTGTTCATGATTCAATAAATCTTGATTAACGTTTCACTGGACAAAGCATTCTTTTAATTACGCATTTCTAATGTTTCACTGGACAAAGTCTTCTTTGAATCACGCATTCTTAACGTTTCACTGGACAAAGCAATCTTTTAATTACGCATTTCTAATGTTTCACTGGACAAAGTCTTCTTTTAATTACGCATTTCTCATGTTTCACTGGACAAAGTCTTCTTTGAATCACGCATTCTTAACGTTTCACTAGACAAAACATTCTTTTAATTACACATTTCTAACGTTTCACTGGACAAAGTCTTCTTTTAATTACGCATTTCTCATGTTTCACTGGACAAAGTCTTCTTTTAATCACGCATTCTTAACGTTTCACTGGACAAAGCATTCTTTTAATTACGCATTTCTAACGTTTCACTGGACAAAGTCTTCTTTTAATTACGCATTTTTAATGTTTCACTGGACAAAGTCTTCTTTGAATCACGCATTCTTAATGTTTCACTGGACAAAGCATTCTTTTAATTACGCATTTCTAATATTTCACTGGACAAAGTCTTCTTTGAATCACGCATTTGTAACGTTTCACTGGACAAAGTCTTCTTTTAATCACGTATTCTTAACGTTTCACTGGACAAAACATTCTTTTAATTACGCATTTCTAATGTTTCACTGGACAAAACATTCTTTTAATTACGCATTTCTAACGTTTCACCTGACAAAGTCTTCTTTTAATTACGGATGACCACACCAATACTCAACAATCTGCACTTTTGGTTCTATATATTTCATCAGTTTATCTGTCTTCATATATATAACTGTTAGGAAGAGTGCCCTAGAAAGCCGATTGTATATCCGCTTTGTGCTTTTCCTTATTGTAATCACAGACAATCTTTGAATGAAATAACGAATTGAGGCAACACTTCTTTATATGCTCTTGTTTGGTATGCGTTTACTTTAGTTGTGCATGTATGAGAACTCCCCTAATCCTGATGACTTTAGGACTCTACCATTTAGGTGAAATGGTTCATGAAACGAGCCCTATATCACATAAGTCATGATTAGTAAAATACTCCAAGCCGATGAGTCCTACAGACAGTGGGAGTGTCAACTTGACTCCTCTAAGGCTTGCTTGTGGGATCACGCCCTTAAGAAGGACCACCTTGTTTCATGGAGGTGCAAAGTGTATAGTTGATACGTGCGTGATACATGAGGGTGCTTACTTTAATAAGTAAGTTCACTGAGGTGCCCCGTGTGAGAACATTCCTAAATGGGAAAGGAAGTTTCTATTTCAGGAAATGGAAACTTCCAGATTAGGAAATATCTCACGAGTCATTGATGTGATTAATTGATCCTTAAGACTTGAAGTTCCTTGTCACTTTATGGGTTAACTCTGTAGTCTTAGGTATAAGCTTTAAAGGGTGTCGCCTTAGACAACTGATTCAAGGCTTATGCTGGGGCTGCACAAGTGATTCATGAAAGTGAATGAGAATCAAGAAAGGACCTACACTTGCATTTGCAAGGTGATCTCTTATTGTGTAAGTCATTCATATGCCATATGGAGTCCTTGGCCCAGGCAGTAGATCAAGACATCAAGAAAAGGGTTTCTTGGATTGAGATCAAATGGATATGAAATGCACTTAGCTTTAAGACCGGATTATTAGGGTTCTAAGTATTCCCTTACCCTAGATCTTGGTTGAGAGATAGTAAGTAGGAGGATTGTATCTCACATGAATCAATGACTTAAAGGTTCTGTCGAATCCGAACATTCCAATTCAGCTAGGGGTTAAACACCTGTTGCTAGACTATGGTCGTTTAATCTGTGGACTGATTAATTAATTAGTGAATTAATTAATTAGGGTCACTGCTAATTGAATTGAGAACCGAGAGGGTCACACACAACAACTTGGTTACATGAGTTGAGGCTTGAAAATGATTAAACGAGTTAATCGGGCCAAGAGGGTTCCACACGTGTGAAATCACACGTGTGGCTCACGTGAGTGACACGTGTCATTGTGACACGTGTCACACACGTGTGAATATATATATATATTGTATATATATGTATTAAATAATTAATTTGTTAATTATTTAATAGACTTTGGTTTAATTTTGAATTAAAAAGAAAGTCTAATTTTGGAGAAAATAATCTAGTTAATTAATTATGAATTAATTAATTAGATAAAAATAAGTTATTTATTTTATAATAAATAAAGTATAAAATTATCCAAAAATAGTTTGGATATTTTTTGCTCTCTTAAAAGTTGACTTGAATTAGAATTCAAAGTCAAAGTTGGAAAATACTTGATGATCAAGTAATAAGAGAGAGAGGAACCAAATCCTTGCCCAACAAGGATTAGGATCGGCGCCCCTCTCCCTTTTCCTATATATAGGGGAGCTCATGCTACCTTTTAGAGCTAATTGACAATTCTTTTGGTTCATGTGTTGAACACCTTTCTTTCTCCAAGATTAAATAAACCCTAGGTTAAGCCTAAACACTAACTAGAGAACTAGCATCCTTACTAGTTAGATTGTGATCAAGTTGGTGGACTTTCTCTAGAGACTTCAAGTTAGAAGTTTGAAGATTCGAGCTTTACCAAGGAGAGGGGATCAAGCCGCGAGAAGAGCGTTCTTGGGTGGCTTGAAACGCTTCAAGAAAGAACAAAAGAAAAGTAAGTTTTCTATCTTTACGAATTTGGTTACACGATTGCGAGTCCTAGATCCTTTTGTTGGGAAAATTTTTTAAATTCCGCTGCTTTCTGATTCGTGTTTTCCAACAAGTGGTATCAGAGCCACCTCGTTAATCGTGTTTCTGATTCGTCTCAATTATACTGAATTTGGTAGAAATTCTTAGGCTTAGATGCGAATTAGGTATTCATGAGTTCTTTTAGAAAGCCTGAAATACGAAACTGTAATTTTTCCTGAATTTTTGAAACTGTTTTCTTAAATTGTGATTTTGAAAACCGTTTTGATTGAAATATGTTTAAATCGAATTTTTTAATTTTGGATTGAACCGGGTTTTGGAGAAACCCAAAAATGCGAAACGGGACACGAAAAGAAAGGGGCTGGGCGTGCCAGCACGTCGCACGCCCAAGCCCCAACACCGCCGCCCAGCCCTCCCGCATCCGCGCGGGAGGCCTCCCGCCCGCCTAGGCGCCTTGTTCGCCTGTCCCGCAACCGTGCGGGACAGCCGCCTGCTCCTCCCGCAACAAGGGCGCGCCTGGCGCGCGCACGCTGGCGGCAATCGCTGCCGGCTGTGCGCAGCGCTGGCGCGCGCGTTCCTGCGCGGCGGGCGGGCGATCCCGCATCGTCCCGGGCCCGTGCTTTCGTGTTTCGTGTTTTTCGGTCCGTAAAATCCCGATTTAATTTTATTTTAATTTTATCTTTTAAAATCAGTTTTGCTAAAATAAAATTATTTTTTTTAAATTGGGATTTTTGAGAAATTAAAGCGATTTGGATTTTGGGAAAATTATGAATTTTATTTTCTGAAAATAATGAAAGAATAAAATTATTAATTTTGGAAATTAATTGGAATTTTATTGGTTTGTTGTTTTTCGGGTTTTATTGAAAAGGCTCTTGAACAAGAATTGCATCTAAGTCGTGTTTTAAGTCATTAGGACTTGAAACGAGAATTTTAATTTATTGGCTAAATTTAAATTCTTGCAAGAGCATGTTAGGTGATCATGGGTTTAGATCTATGTATGGTTTTAATTTATGCACATGAATGGTTTAAATTGGGGTTGGAGCCCTATAGTTGCGTTTTTCAATTGAGGTTGGAGCCTCACTTATGTGCGTACTGTTATGTGATTTATTATGTGGCTTTCCATATTACTGTTTTTGAGGCCGGGGTATGCCCCGTGTAATTGTCTAAGGCCAATATGAAGATTGAGCCTTATTACTTTATGTCTTTTTCTTTTTATTGTAATTTGAGAGTAGAGATAGGTGGTGAGGTTTTATTTTCATTTTGGAGACAATGCACCCATGGAGTAAGATGGACCACATTCAAGTAACAAGGAGGCCATAAGTGAAGACCCCTCAAAATGTTAGGGAGGGGAATCTCAATTGTTAAATGTAATAGAGATAGGGCTCGTATTTTGTTACCGCTTTCCCTTATGTGATTTAAACTGTTTATGTGGCATGTATGTTAGAACTTGTGATTGTGGAGTGGCTCCCACATATCACGCATAAGATAGGTAGAACCCATGATCATTACATGTTAGTATCATGCTAGGACATGTTATCTGTTTATGTGCTTGTTTGATATGCATTTAAGTGTACTTGCATTAATCAAGACTAATAAAATTGGATAACATATATGTTGGTGAGGTCGAACCGGACAACTCTCCGGTTGATTCGAAAATTCCCCTTAAATATTAAGCTAATTTCGAACAAATAGGTGTTTAATTCGAGATGCAAATTTTGAATTAAATTCCTAGCATTCCATCAATAGGTTTTAAGTTTAGTAAGAAGCTGGTTATTGTCCGCGAGTCGTGGGATAGCTAGTGGAGCTTATTAGTTCTTAGTTACCTAATTGATCATTTTAAATGATCAATATTTCATGGTCAATTTTGGCAAGGGCGATGTCCGCGAGTCGTGGGTCGTTCGAACTAAGTTTTGATCATGATCTTATGATTGATGGGTCTAGCTTAACGCCTAAGTAAATATGGATGTCGCACGAGTCGTGGGTCCATATTGAAAGATAGGTGATGCAAAAACAATTACTAAGAGTTCTAAAGGTGTTAGAATTGGTAAGTTGTACCTACCTAGGGTTCTTACTTAGAATGTCCGCGAGTCGTGGGTTCGAGGTAAAATGCCTAGGATCTTAGTACCCATTGGGAAACGTGTTCCTCTTAGATCTTTGGGAATTCTAGATCTTTGAAAAACAGTGGGAGCTACATTAGATTAAAGAGCTTATCTTTTGTATATCGTTATAATTCAGCATGCTCACTAGTTCTCTGTTTTACCATTTAGGTCGTAGATTCTGTAATTCTCTACGTGTTTTGAAATGGCAACCAAAAACCCTCTTGTATCGATCCTCGAGTCAAACAAGTTGACTGGTCCCAACTATTCTGATTGGCTGAGGAATCTGAAAATCATTTTAGATTCCGAGAAGAGAACTTATGTTCTCTTCGAAGGGGAGCCCAGTCCCGAAGGGGAGGCTCCCACTCGGGCCGAGCGGGATGCGATTCAGAAGTGGAAGGATGATAATCTCCAAGCCCGTTGCCTTATGTTGGCTAACATGTCTCCGGACTTGCAAAGACAACATGAGGCCATGGAATTTGCTTGGGAGATTTACGACCACTTAGAGCAACTTTACCGCCCTCATGAACGTGTTACAAGGTATAACACATCAAAGGAATTGTTCCACTTGAGAATGAGGGAAGGTTCAAGTGTCCATGAATATGGACTCAAGTTTCTTGCCCTTACTGAGAAACTTGCTTCCATGGACATGCCACTAAAAGATGAGCTTTCAGTGGATTTGTTGCTAGCTTCGCTCCCACCATCATTCAACCCATTTGTCCTTAACTTCAACATGAATCATGCTGGTGCTACTGTAGCTGAGTTGATTAGTCAGCTTGTGACTGCTGAAAGCACGATCAAGAAGGACAATAAGGTTTTGATGGTGAATGCTTCATCTTCCTCTTCTGGGCCTTCTAAAGGTAAGGGCAAGAAAGCCCAAAAGAAGAAGAAGAAACCCCTTAGGCCCACTGGTGGCATTTCGAAGGGGAAGGCCCAAAAGAAGAAGCGTGATCAGAAAGAGGATGTTTGCTTCCATTGTGGCAAAGCGGGACATTGGAGGAGAAACTGCCCAGAGTACAAGGCTACTCTAAAGAAAGGTATCTTTCTCGTTGAAGTAAATCTTTCTATTAATTCTAGTTCTTGGGTACTTGATACCGGTTGTGGAACTCATATCTGTAATGATGTACAGATGCTAAGTGAAGTCCAACAACTCAAAGAAGGAGAATGTGTCTTGAAGATCGGCGATGGCTCAAACGTTGAAGCTCGAGCTTTAGGCACAATTAGATTAGATTTAGGTAGTTTTGAGTTAGTATTAAATAAAGTCCTTTATGTACCGAGCATTATTCGTAATATAATTTCAGTTCCAATATTAGATTGTGAAGGTTATGAAACTTATATTAAGAATGGTAAATACTTTATCAAACGGAACAACTCTTCTGTTCATATCGGTACTCTAAGTAATGGACTTTACCTAACTCAAAATATCAATATTATGAATATACAACGAGAAACAAAGCGTAAGAGAGATAACAAAGTTTCAGCTCCCTTATGGCACGCTAGATTAGGACACATTTCCAAGAACAGAATTAGCAAGATAAACACTTTAGGATCATTCTCTGAAAATGATCTCAAAGAGTTGACTTCTTGCGAATCCTGTCTCAAAGGAAAGATGTCCAAAGTTCCTTTTAAAGGAACTGTGGAACGTGCCATTGATGTTTTGGATTTGATCCATACTGATGTTTGTGGACCGCTTAGTGTAAGCACTAGAAACAATCATCAGTACTTCATAACCTTTACTGATGACTTTAGTCGGTATGGTTATGTATACTTAATGAAGTATAAATCTGAAGCTTTTGAGAAATTCTTAGAATTTCAAAAGGAGGTTGAGAACCAAACTGGTCACAAGATCAAAGCACTTCGATCTGATCGAGGAGGCGAGTATCTTAGTGAAGAATTCCTTAATCATCTCAAAGATAATGGGATTATCTCTCAGTGGACTCCTCCGGGAACTCCTCAGCTTAATGGAGTTTCTGAGAGAAGGAATCGAACCCTACTTGATATGGTTCGTTCCATGATGAGTTTCACTAACTTACCACCTTCTTTCTGGGGTTATGCCCTAGAAAGTGCAGCAAAGATTCTGAATCTAGTTCCCTCTAAGTCAGTCCCCAAAACGCCCTATGAAATGTGGCATGGTAAAATCCCTAGTTACTCTTACTTAAGAATTTGGGGTTGTCCTGCTTACGTGAAGAGGACAGTGGGAGATAAGTTAGAATCTCGTTCTAACTTATGCTACTTTGTAGGTTATCCTAAGGAATCCATAGGATACTACTTCTATGATCAATCTGAGCAAAAGGTGTTTGTTTCCAGAAATGCCACTTTTCTTGAGGAACCGTTCCTTAAAGAAAAGAAAGGAAAGGAAAGATCATAGAATTAGAAGAAGTACAAAGTAACCCCACGCCACCCACTGAAGAGACGTCCCCTACTGATCAACTACAACCAATCACGAATTTCGATACACACGAAAACCCTCCTCTAAGGCGTTCTGAACGCACTCCTAGACAGCCGGAGAGATGGTATGGATTCTTCCATGAAATCTCTCAAAAGGATAATGATCCTTTAACATATGAGGAGGCACTTTCAGATTCTGACTCTGAACAGTGGATAGAAGCCATGAAATCCGAAATGGACTCCATGAACTCCAACCAAGTTTGGACATTGGTAGATTTGCCTGATGGGGTCAAACCCATAGGTTGCAAATGGATCTTTAAGAGAAAGCTTGGAGTTGATGGAAGCATTGCAGCCTACAAAGCAAGACTGGTTGCAAAAGGATTCACTCAAAGACCCGGCGTGGACTTTGATGAAACCTTTTCACCAGTTGCAATGCAAAAGTCCATTCGAATCATGCTTGCCATTACTGCATATTATGACTATGAGATATGGCAAATGGATGTGAAAACTGCCTTTCTCAATGGTGACATTGACAAAGACATTTATATGGAGCAACCCATAGGTTTCACATTCAGTGGGAGTGAGCAAAAGGTTTGCAAACTCCAAAGATCAATCTATGGATTGAAACAGGCTTCTAGGAATTGGAACATTCGATTTGATGAATCAGTCAAAGCGTTTGGCTTCATTCAAATTTCGAATGAATCATGTGTGTATAGAAAAGAATTGGAGACCTTAGTGCAATTCTTAGTACTTTATGTTGATGACATCCTTCTCATTGGGAATTCGAAGGATGACATGAAAGTGACTAAGTTATGGTTATCGAACCAATTCGAGATGAAAGATCTTGGTGATGCGTCCTATATCCTTGGAATTAAAATCTATAGAGATAGATCTAGAAGGTTAATAGGACTATCACAGTCGATGTACATTGACAAAATATTGAAGAGATTCAATATGGAGTCAGCAAAGGTTAAAAACCTTCCTATGAGTGTAGGAACATGTCTTTCAAAGAAGATGTGTCCTAAGACTAACCTTGAGAAGGAGAGAATGACTCATACACCTTATGCGTCAGCAATAGGTAGCATAATGTATGCAATGTTATGTACTCGACCGGATATGGCTTATGCACTTAGTGTGACAAGTCGTTTCCAATCGGACCCTGGAGATGGTCACTGGGCTGCCGTGAAGAATATTCTTAAGTACTTGAAAAGTACTAAAGATTTATTCTTAGTTTACGGAGGTCAGAAAGATCTTACTGTCGAAGGATACTGCAATGCAAGCTTTGCATCAGACTTAGATGATTTTAAGTCAATGTCAGGATACATTTTCTGCCTAAACGGCGGAGCAGTGAGTTGGAAGAGTTCCAAGCAAACAACCATTGCAGATTCGACCACTGAGGCCGAATACTTAGCTGCAAATGATGCAGCTAAGGAAGGTGTTTGGATTAGAAACTTCATTCAAGAGTTGAATGTTGTTCCTAGCATGAAAGACCCCATTACTGTGTTTTGTGACAACACTGGGGCGGTTGCTCAAGCAAGAGAACCAAGATCTCACCAACGGACCAAGCACATTATAAGGAAGTATCACCTAATCCGTGATATTATCAAAAGAGGAGATGTGCTAATTGAGAGGGTCACATCAGCAGAGAACGTGGCAGATCCACTTACTAAACCCCTTAGTCGAGAAGCTTTCCAAGGTCATCTTCAGAAGATGGGACTTAGAGTAGCTTTAGAATGGCTTTGACGGGCAAGTGGGAGATTGTTAGGAATAGTGCCCTAGAAAGCCGATTGTATATCCGGTTTGTGCTTTTCCTTATTGTAATCACAGACAATCTTTGAATGAAATAACGAATTGAGGCAACACTTCTTTATATGCTCTTGTTTGGTATGCGTTTACTTTAGATATGCATGTATGAGAACTCCCCTAATCCTGATGACTTTAGGACTCTACCATTTAGGTGAAATGGTTCATGAAACGAGCCCTATATCACATAAGTCATGATTAGTAAAATACTCCAAGCCGATGAGTCCTACAGACAGTGGGAGTGTCAACCTGACTCCTCTAAGGCTTGCTTGTGGGATCACGCCCTTAAGAAGGACCACCTTGTTTCATGGAGGTGCAAAGTGTATAGTTGATACGTGTGTGATACATGAGGGTGCTTACTTTAATAAGTAAGTTCACTGAGGTGCCCCGTGTGAGAACATTCCTAAATGGGAAAGGAAGTTTCTATTTCAGGAAATGGAAACTTCCAGATTAGGAAATATCTCACGAGTCATTGATGTGATTAATTGATCCTTAAGACTTGAGGTTCCTTGTCACTTTATGGGTTAACTCTGTAGTCTTAGGTATAAGCTTTAAAGGGTGTCGCCTTAGACAACTGATTCAAGGCTTATGCTGGGGCTGCACAAGTGATTCATGAAAGTGAATGAGAATCAAGAAAGGACCTACACTTGCATTTGCAAGGTGATCTCTTATTGTGTAAGTCATTCATATGCCATATGGAGTCCTTGGCCCAGGCAGTAGATCAAGACATCAAGAAAAGAGTTTCTTGGATTGAGATCAAATGGATATGAAATGCACTTAGCTTTAAGACCGGATTATTAGGGTTCTAAGTATTCCCTTACCCTAGATCTTGGTTGAGAGATAGTAAGTAGGAGGATTGTATCTCACATGAATCAATGACTTAAAGGTTCTGTCGAATCCGAACATTCCAATTCAGCTAGGGGTTAAACACCTGTTGCTAGACTATGGTCGTTTAATCTGTGGACTGATTAATTAATTAGTGAATTAATTAATTAGGGTCACTGCTAATTGAATTGAGAACCTAGAGGGTCACACACAACAACTTGGTTACATGAGTTGAGGCTTGAAAATGATTAAACGAGTTAATCGGGCCAAGAGGGTTCCACACGTGTGAAATCACACGTGTGGCTCACGTGAGTGACACGTGTCATTGTGACACGTGTCACACACGTGTGAATATATATATATATATTGTATATATATGTATTAAATAATTAATTTGTTAATTATTTAATAGACTTTGGTTTAATTTTGAATTAAAAAGAAAGTCTAATTTTGGAGAAAATAATCTAGTTAATTAATTATGAATTAATTAATTAGATAAAAATAAGTTATTTATTTTATAATAAATAAAGTATAAAATTATCCAAAAATAGTTTGGATATTTTTTGCTCTCTTTAAAGTTGACTTGAATTAGAATTCAAAGTCAAAGTTGGAAAATACTTGATGATCAAGTAATAGGAGAGAGAGGAACCAAATCCTTGCCCAACAAGGATTAGGATCGGCGCCCCTCTCCCTTTTCCTATATATAGGGGAGCTCATGCTCCCCTTTAGAGCTAATTGACAATTCTTTTGGTTCATGTGTTGAACACCTTTCTTTCTCCAAGATTAAATAAACCCTAGGTTAAGCCTAAACACTAACTAGAGAACTAGCATCCTTACTAGTTAGATTGTGATCAAGTTGGTGGACTTTCTCTAGAGATTTCAAGTTAGAAGTTTGAAGATTCGAGCTTTACCAAGGAGAGGGGATCAAGCCGCGAGAAGAGCATTCTTGGGTGGCTTGAAACGCTTCAAGAAAGAACAAAAGAAAAGTAAGTTTTCTATCTTTACGAATTTGGTTACACGATTGCGAGTCCTAGATCCTTTTGTTGGGAAAATTTTTTAAATTCCGCTGCTTTCTGATTCGTGTTTTCCAACAATAACTGTCATATATTTCATATGGTTCATCAGTTTCTCTGTTTTCATATATAACTGTCCACAAACATTTCATTACAGAACCAAAAATATACACTACAATCAACTAACAGTAACATTTAAACTACTAAAAACAATCCACAAACAACAAATTTTGGAGAAGCGTTGTCTATATCATGGGGGAGGAAACTGATTAACCTCATCCTGATCTTCCTGAGGGATGTTAGAATTAACACTCTCCTCAGAGTGTTCATAGCCTGGGTAATCCGCGCTGTCAAAGGACTCGGGGTCCGAGTCCCTATCGTTAATGTAGTATGCGTGGAGGTGCTCCTCTTCGCCCTCCAAAAGGTATGCCCGCCGCACTTTGAAGATATACCTAAGGTCGTCGTAATAACGGCATCCAAATGCCCTGACCTTGGAATCCCGACGAATAACCTATGTAAAATTAAACATTGAATAATGAACAATTCCAAAAAAAAAAAGGGGACACGAATGAATTCGACTTACCTCAATGGTATTCACTTCAAAATATACTAGGGTCTCAATTTCGGCGTGAATACGATTAGCACCCATTTTAACTCCAGGACACGCCAATAATCTACGGAATTCGTAAAATTTTATCCACGGTTCTTTCACCGCTGCTACAACATCTCGGGCCCAGAATCTTGTTTTGAATCGCTGAGTCAAATCACGCGCCACCTTAAACAGCACTGTGTCGAAGACTTCTAGCCGATCGATATCGTTGTCTCCGGCATATATCCGAAGACGTTCAACCATGTACGCTTCTACCCATGCCAGAATAGGTCTTGGAGGGGGATTCATGACTTTGTTTGTCAAGGATTGAGATATGGGAGAGAAAGAGAAGCAGGGCTTCTTGCAGGTGAATGTTTGGGGATGAAAATTTTGCAGATGTCTGCGTACAGGGCAAAATTGAAGATACTAATAAAGGTGATTGGACCGTAAATCAACCGTCGCACCCTTCGTCGCATTGTAAAGTTGATTGGTCAGTCCAAATTCCGGGAAAGCGTGCAGGCAGCTTTTGATTTAATTAAAGCGTCTCATCGGGAATACATAATAATTTATTAAGTTTGTAGTGTAAATATTCATTTTATTAGTTATTGAAAGGTCTGTTTGTCTAGTTAAAGAAAAATAATTCCAGAAATTATAAAATAGCTTTTCGAAACAGAGTTGCCAGAAACCCGTTTCGAAAAATAGTCGCCAGAAAGGCCATTCGGAAAGACTCGCCGGAAATTGGTTGCCCGGAATAGAGTAGCCGGAAAGATTAGACCCGGGAAGAAGAAGCAAAGATCAGACGCGAGAAGAAGACAATGAACATCTATGTTCTTCTTCAATTTATTAAGGGTATTATGGTAATTTTACAAGATTTGGGGGTTTTACAAAAAATGGAAAGAATAATAGGGATGAAATATATCTATTTATTGAATTGAGGGTTTAACAAAAGTCTTCAACCATACTAGGGGATGTTCATTAATTTGCCGTATATTTTTTTGTCCACTATTATTTAAAATTCTGGTTTCGTGCTTATGCGAAAAGAATCCAAAGTTCATTTAATTACGAAGTCAGAAAACATCCAAAAAGAAAAAAAGAAAACACGACCAGGTATTCAAGGCAAATTCACAATGACTCCCGTATCAAGATCAAAAGACTTGTTAATACTACTCTAATTAAGCAAGTAAAGCGCGGAAGAGATCAAATTAAAAATTAACCTTTATTATCTATAAATATTTTATCATTTATTCCCTTGCATACTAAGTGAAAACAAATCTTAGCCTTGTTTCTTGCTTTGAACTCAAGTTCCTACAACTTTCGATGATTCCTAAAAATCAACTCACTAATCATAATACACAACAAACAAGTTGATATTACATTGTTTCAAAGAAGTTGATATTACATCCCAATTCTTAATAAATAAATAATAGTTCACATGGTAAAGAAATCTTGGTTAAATCTTCTTGTTAAAAAATAACACGATGTATTATATAAATTATGTTTTAAATGAATGCAAACAATATTTTAATGAAGCACTTAACATTCTCTGTAGTAATCTTCACTGTCTTGGCCAAATTCTGCACATTGTATTAAATAAAAATGCTACTCTTACAGAGCTCTACTCCGGTGCCGTAAACACCTCTGCAAAGAATTTGCACCCAGCCATGGTTTGCCCTTCATAATCCAAAATAAATAAATATGAGTTTGTTTATTTTAACAAGGGTATTCCGTTACGAGATTACATAATTACGATGTGTAATTCAGATAAAAATATCAAAAATTTTAAGTATGGGTTTTAAAAACCATGAATTACTTCATTTTCTTAGGATTTATCATTTATGTCAATTTATGAATGAAACGTCTTTTTTAACTTTTTCTTTAAAATTTAAAAATAAACTCAAAATTTCAATTCTTTTTTTTGGTCCAAAAACTCAAAATTTCAATTCAAGATAAATAAAATAAAATTTTAAAATATTTGAATTTGAGTGTTTCAAGATTTTTTAAAAGTTATTAAGTTATGGAGAAAATAATTAGTTCACTTAGACAATCAAATAATTTAGTAAGTGAACATCGCAAATTCAAAACTCATTAGGGATAATCGGAGAACCAACAATAATTTTTTTTTTTTAAAACAAAAAAAAAAAACTTATAAATTGACCCCAATCTAATAAAACAGGGGCAAAATGAATTTTTAGAACTCATAACAACCGAATTTATAACATTTAAATTTTATTTAAGTGAATACGAATTGTAATTATACCAACTCTCAAATAATGCAAACGAAAAACCCTATATCTTAATTTTTGTCCCTCTCAAATAATCTCGTTTAATTTTATCCTAGTATATACCGAGTCTCCTTTGAAAAAATAAAAAGATCTGGTCCCAATGCTTGCCTGCTCAGCTGGTGAATCGTGATCGATTAATTTATTATTCGCGTCATTAAAGCTTTAATGAAATGATTGACTTAAAAATAATTGCAATAATAACACGCATCTGAGCTCCACCTCATATAAATAACATTACACCTTTCTGGTTAAAAGATTGCGATGAATATATGCCACTGAACAAGAATCTCCATTAATTTTCTTATTTTTTTTTTTCAAATAGATAATTAAGTCAATGCCAGAAATTATCCTATAGAATATTCAAAGTCTCTTCCCGACCCATTCCATTTTCATGGTTGGAAACTAGCAACGTCGCCGTATACAATAATAGAGTCTTTTATATTAATGAGTTTGTCAAATAATTAAGGCAAAATACACGAACCAAGACTTACATATATATATATATATATATATACACTCAAGTCAATTGCAGAATTTTAGACCCTTTTAAGGTAGCGTATAGGTACGTCTTGACTATTGACTTTGGCCCTTGCAACATGCAGAATTGAATCATAAGAGAGAGAGCAGGTGATTAAACATAAAGTATTATTTTGAATGATCAATTATTAGTGAAATTAGAGTTGTATTGTATCTGTAAAGTGTACCTTAGTTCCTCCGAAACACTGGCAAATCATAGTATGAAAGATTTGCTTTCCCTAATAATTCAAGCCAACAGCTTTGGTGGCAAGAAAATATATGAATTTCAATATATATTCTAATTTGTAGGAGTTCCATTATCATTATATATAGAGAAAATTTTACTGACCTTTCTGGCTTTCTCTAGTTATGCATAACTGGCTTTCCGTACTTCTCCTTATATTATTTTGTTTTTTGGATTGATCTTTTTTTTTTCATTCCAATTTTTAAGATATTTTGCATTTTAATATCAAATCTTTGAAATTTTATATTTTAGTATCTAATCTTTGAATTTTGCTGCACATAAGTGCCTGATTTCAAATCTAACTAATAAGAAAATGATACGTGTCATTTTTTTCGAGGGCACTTAAATGTACCAAAATTCTCTATATAGATTCTTCTTATCCAAAAGTCAGTTTCTTTGTTGATATCGGCTAGAAAGTGATCTAGATCTCTGATTTCTTTGAGATCTAGATCTCTATTTCTTATTTTTATTGTTTGTTTTTCTATTTTCTTTTATTATTGTTGTTTCTCTCGAGTGAGAGTACTTATTCTCTCGTATGAGAGCATATTTAGTTTGTTTTTCTTTAAGTTCGTAGATTTAGACGGTTACTATTGGCTGAATATGATTCGAGTTCAAATGATTGCATCTGCTTCAGGAATTAAAGTGATTGCATCTGCTTCAAGAATTAAATTAGATAGAGACACGTCTGATCATGAGAAGTCGGAAGGGGATTGGGTAAAAATTCATTTAAATGGAGCAGTTTTCAAAAGAAAGAAGGTTTATGTCATACCAAGAGTATGGACGAGAATCTTTTCTCATCTGGTAATATTTTCTCGAAAAGCGAATTCAGTACGATAATAGATGATATTGATATCAATGTGATACTTTCACACTTTCCGGATATTGAATTTAAAGTGACACATTACGTGACACTTAATACTTTTATGGGGACTTTGAACTCCCTGATGTAATTTCTATTTGTATTGTGGAAGATTTATGTAAAAAAAAAATGTAATAAAATTCAAAGATTGGGTATTAAAATATAAAAATTTAAAGATTGGGTATTAAAGTACAAAACATCCAAAAGGTTGGTGTGAAAAAAAGATTAACCTTTTTTTTTTTTTTTTGAGGTTATATTAATTTTCTCTTTTTGGTAAATATTAATTTGTTTATATAAGTTAATAGTTAATGTCTAGGGCCCTAAAAGGTAAAAACAGGCATGGAACTTTGACAGAAATAATAATATGAAAGAGTACCCAAAGATAGTGTTCTTTTCTAACCCCTCTAAGAGAACGACAGTCTTCTTTTGATTGCTAAAATAATTAACCAAGATATATTATTAATTCTTGGTATATAAATTTAGTATCGACACGAATATAAAATACAACACGAAAAAATTATATTATTAAAAGTTTCCGTATATTAGAATTTATAATTTATTTCTAACTTATAAAGAAAATATAATTTCAATTTTCTTAGTCACGCAATATATATCAATTTGGGCCACTTATGTCCTTGGAGGTTTCTTCTTCCTTCTTCTTCTTCTTTATTTTTTTTAATGAGAAAATAAAATTTTGGTCAAAGGTTAATTAATTATAAACTTCAGAACAATATATACGACTTCCATTATAAATTTATCAAAAGAAAATTAGTACGGTGACAACTTCACATGAAGAGACAGATAGTCGTATGCTAAGTTCAACATACAACTTCATATTTGCAAAAAGTTGTGTAACCTTTCGTTACTGCTTTGGTACTTAATTATTGAACTTTGGTATAAATAATTGATCATACCTAATAATATTAATGTTCAAACTTCAAGGCCACAGAAAGGTCATCTGACTGGCACTATATACTAAATTAACTATCAAGGGTTAAGTTTATAGACAGAGACAAGAACTAATGTTTATTAGATTTCTCTATGCATAATTAATTTCAAGTTGATGATTAGTATTAAATAGTGATTAGTAGCGGTCCGTTCTGATTAGCTGATTCACAGTTAGCTACTTCTAATCCTGGCATCCGCTTAATTAATTAAATTGATTACGACCTGTCATACGTACTAATCCTAATTTATCATTGTGATTACTGCATGCACTTTATTCGCCTAATCCAGGTAACATGTCTCCTTCAATCTTCATTAATCCCATAAATTATTAAGTTAAACACTACCTATTTAGGGTGGGTTCGAACCCTAAATTAATCGAAAGAGTAAGCTGTACTACATTTCTTATTTATGATAGTTGCGTACCGCGTACCTAGTACGTAATTTGATCACGGATAATTCTAACGAGAACCTGGTTTAGTTAAATCGGTGTAATGAGGGGTAAGTGTTTTACACTTACCGTGTAATTGATGGAAAATTTATGACGATTGATAAATCAAATAACAAATGTGATATACTTATCATTATAATTGATTAGGTTCGATCGAATTGATTTTGAATTAGAATTTTTTATTTCAGATTAATGTAGTATATATAGACATATAGTATGCAATCGTTAAACTACACAACTTGGTGCATTGCTATTCTTCAAAGATAAAAAGGGTGTTTTCAGTTATATATATTTAGTGATAGAGAGCTTGAATTGATGGAATGGCTAGTTCATAACGCTAATATTGACAAAAATTGTGTTAAAATAGCTTTCTTGTTCTTCCTTCTTTCTGCTATAACTGGAGAATATACATCGTCACCAATCTATCTATATTATAAAAGCACATAAGTTTCTTACAAAATGTTCATCGCCTAAAATACCCTCTTAATAGTTCTATTAATAATTATTAGTTAGGGACAATTATGTAAATACATGTTATAAATTATTAAATTAAATACATTAGAAAGTATTTATTTCAATAGGACTCTTCCGAAAAGAGAATTATATAAGATGCTGATCGCCTAAAATATCCTCATAATAATTATATTACTAATTATTAATTAGGACCAATTATGTAAATACATGTTATAAATTGTTAAATTAAATATATTAAAAGATATATTAATATACTTTAGTCCCAAGGTGTTAATTCGTATAAATTGTTAAATTAAATATATTAAAAGATATATCAATATACTTTAGTCCCCCGGTGTTAATAGGTTGCAACATAACTTCCTTTGTCAGAATTTAGACGGAAATAGTTATTCCTTTGATAATTTTTCAATTACCATTAATTCTAAAGAAATTAGATTTTTAATTCCATCGTGCATGAAAGGTTTTCTTCTCAATTTCAGTTTCGTTTGCTTAAAAATAAGAGCATTTAATTTTCTAATATTTTTTTCCGATGTTATAGTCCACTAGGGATTTTCTAATTCTTGTGTGTTTTTTTACTCATATTACATATTCAATTGTAATTATGGCTAATTCTTCTAATTATAATCAAATTTATGTATATTAGAAATATAATTGGATAAGGTTTCCAAATTATAAAACATTGTAGCGTAATCCTATTCAACGAATCTAGACTACTAATAATTCTAATTCTAATCAGATTTTAATAAATCTCTTTTAATATCTATAAATACTAACCTAATACTTAAAATTTATAACAGAAAATTTTGTTTTTCTATCAACACTAGATTTGAGTATTTGGTTCCATCGAACATCCTATACCAAAAGGCATTTTGTTTTTCTATCAACACGGTTTTCTATCAACACTTGAGCTACAATCGAACAAAAGAATACTCATCATATTTTTAGGTAAATTCTTAAATTACATATCTTCTATTCAAAAGTGTGAAAAATATTGTGTTAGATACTTCTATCTCATCATATTTTTAGGTAAATTCTTAAATTAACCATCTTCTATTCAAAAGTGTGTGATAAATATTGTTTTAGATACTTCTATCCAAAAGTGTATTTACCTAAATTGTGGAGTGTGATATTGTGTTAGATACTGTTCACTAGAAAATTAAAGAAAAAAAAATGATATCTTTATATTTGTAAGGAGTGAATAAAATAACTAAATAACATTCCATTGGGAAAAATGGTTGCGCCAGCCATGCATATGTTAGTAATTTTCTCTTTTACAACTCTTGATTTTAGTAAATAGTTAAAAAGTCCATAAATAATATTAAAAAGTAGAGAAAGACTGATAAATATAAAGATACCATTTTACAACTCTTGATTATAGTAAATAGTCAAAAAGTCCATAAATATTATTAAAAAGTAGAGAAAGGCTGATAAATATAAAGAAAATATTTAGATACTGCTCACGTAAGAAATTAAAGAGAAAAAAATGATATCTCTATATTCGTATCCTTTTTTATAAATTAATACTCAAATATATAATTTTTATAAATTTAAATTAATCGTAATTCACAAGCATTTAATTGGTGGGTCAACTATTTAAAATGATTATATAATTGGTGGAGGTTTGATCTATACACACAAATTTCACCTGAAGTTTCAGAAATTACAAAAAGCCCCCTTGACGTATTGTATGATTCGGCCTAATGCATGCTATTGATAAGTAAGTTTCAAGAGCGAAGTAGGATATTTATAAAAACAATATTCATCAATTCGGATGTAATATACATATTTTAATGTGGAAAGTTTTGTAATTTCTCAAACTTTAGGGGAATTTTGTGCAATTAGGTCAAACCTTAGGGTAAGCTCGGGTAATTATCCCTAAATTTTTTAGATTCTTGAAAAAAACTAGACCTAATAAAAGATAAAAGAAGGGCAGGAAAAACTTTCTTTATTTGAAGATCGCTACTTTAATTAGCTTAACTCACCACACTTCCCTAACATCCTTAACTCCTCTCCACTCACCCTCACACGCATATATAATCGACAGAGTCACAAAACCTCCATGCTTTTTCAGCTCCATCCTCAGAATTTTAGAAATCTTTTCAGCAAGATCTCTCCTTTCATGGATTTTGCAGCCATTGAGGAAAGCTCCAATAGTTGAATCAGTGAGGTCCGCCCCAATTTGTTTAACAATATCATAAGTCTTCTTTATTCTCCCATAACGGCACAGAAGATCAGTAAGACATGAGTAATGCTTATAATGTAAAAACAGGATTCTTCATAAAATATAATTAAAACTCCTTCAATTTAGAAAATATATAAATGTACTAGAGTGATGAATACAAGCTCAAAAAAATAAAATTTCTATTATCAAATGAAACACATTACCTTTCTCTACATGCACATACAAATATTCGTGTTTAAGAAATATTACTCATTAATAGATTATGAGTATAACCAAACGTAACGTTGTCACATTAGTTGATGTTAAATATGTGATTAACACTTCAGAAGTCAAGAATTAACCGACTTCAATTTGGGGATAAAAATGCACGCTTTTTTCATCTCTCAAACATAACCAGAAGGAAGAATTGTGTAAATGCTTAAAAATAGGTGATGAATGGAATAATGACCAACTAAAGCAACACACTTGGGAGTACTATACCAAACTATTCGATGGATATACCATCGAATGGTCACGAACCTTAGGGTGGTAGCGGAAATATAACTTGGCAAGAACGACCTCAAATGAGGAAACCCTAAGGGTAGTGAAGAGCATCCACCCATATAAAACGTTAGGATCAGATGGTTTCTAATCATACTTTTTCAAGACCTATTAGGACATAACAAGAGACTCTCGGTGGTGAAATTCACAAATGATTGCATGAAGAGAAAATCAATTCCCATGTAGGCTTGCTAAATGTTTATTTGCCATATTTCGAAAGTTAATGCTAAAAAAATAAATAAAAAAAAATTTGACCCATTACAATATCTTGGTACTTCAAGAAGTGTTACACACGTTACATCACTCCAAAGACAAGAAGGGGGCATGGTGCTAAAATTGGATCTTGAAAAGAAGTACGACAAAGTTTGGTGGAATTTTCTAAGGGAAACTCTAACTTTCTTCGAATCCCAACAAAAATCATCAATATCATCATGAGCGAAGTGGAGGGGATAAAATCGGAGATTCTATGGAATGGTGAACTGACGGAGGTTATACAGATAACATGTGGCATTAGACAATGGGATCCACTCTCGCTTTATTTGTTTGTGCTTTGTACGGAAAGATTTATGTATATGGTTGAGAAAGTTATTTCGACCAAATAATGGAGACCAATTGCGGTATGTTAGGGGGACCCTTAGACCTCACATTTAATTTGCTTTTTGTGGACGATTTAATATTTTGAGCCAAAGTTAACATGGATGAAGTGATATGCATTTAAAGTGAGGTTTAGGCATTTGCAAGGTACCAGACCTCAAATTGAAATTGATCAGATCACACGTATTGTTCGCACCTTATGTATCAAATAATTTAGAACAACAGATTAGTAAAATTTTGGGTATGGAAAGTACAACCAACTTAGAGAAATAGGGGGTGCAGACGAATTTTAATCGAAACTATAGTGAGCTTTTCTCAAAGGTGATTGAGAGGGCAAAAAAGCTCATTCGGGATAGAAAACCAAAATGCTAAACATTGTCAGACAATTATATTTATTTGGTTTATCATGAGTCAAATTCCATCTAACATATGTCTACGAATTGACTCACCAATCACGCGTGCGATAAACTTAGTCGACTCAATCGCAAGTTTCTTTAGGTGACTAAAATAATAAAGAATGAACTCATATTATAGGGTGAAACAAGGTGACTAAAAAGAAGCGAGAATGAGAAATGGGTATTAGAGAAGCCAACAAAAAAATAGCGATGTTCGCTAAAATAGGATGGGGAATGCTCAACAAGAAGACAACACTGCGGAGTTAGATATATAAGAAAAGATATTTAAAAGAGGGGGGAAGGGATATTCTTGAAAGTAAGCCTCAACTTTTGGCTTCTCGAGCATGAAAGAGGATTGTTAGAAGTATTTGGTTCGGTAAACCATTTTACAAATATTGGAAGATTGGAAACGGTGATGGGGTGTCTTTATAGAATGATAGATGGTTATCACAAGGAAAACTAACCGACATATTGAAAGATAACATTTATGAGGAAAATAAAGTTTTTATGACATATGATCTCAATGGAATATATAAAAAATAGAGCATAGCTAAGCTGAAAATAAAAGGAGACGAAATTAAATATAAATAATATAAAGTATGGTGAAACTAATGGTAATTCCTCCAATAAAATAATCTATAATCTACTTTATGGTATCGAATGAGATATGCGAGAAAATACTAGAAACAAATTTAGAAATTATCTTGCCCTTAAAAGTTCAAGATTTTCTTGTGACTTTGCCAGCATGACTGCTTGCACACAAATGCATTGAAGTATGACTGAAAATTTAGGAAAACCGATATATGTACATGTTGTTGTACAAGACGTGAAGATGTGGATCACGTGTTGAGAAGCTGTCCGCTTGCATTTCAGGTGTGGAACAAGATTGTTGATATGTAGACTGTTCGAAATCTTCGTGACTTGTAAGGTTCGAAATGGCTTGAAGAGACCTTTTAACAACAAAGTTCAGAGCAACATGTTACCAGAAGGTCCTGGGTAGATTGTCTTGATCTCAACGCTCTACAATCTTTGAAAAATACGAAACTGATGAAGCTACTAGAATATTATGAAGTCTAGCAATGTCATTATTCACCACATAAAAGAGTTATCTGAGTCCTTGGTACTAATTAGTGAGGACAAAAAACATAGGCAAAAGAAAACATGCGTTGAGTTAATTACCTTGGAATAAACGCGAGAAGGGATGGGTGAAACAAGATTTAGATGAAAGTTTTATAGCCACATCAGCAATGCTTCGACTAGGAACATCATTCAAGATGACAGTGGAAGATGGGTGATAAGATATTCTATAAATTTTGGTAGAGTTTCAACAAAAGTGATGAAGTTATTAGGCTTATGTGAAGGATTAAAGCTAGCTTGGGAGAGACGCATTATGAAGATTAATATGGAGATTGATTCGGAGACGGTGGTGAAATGTATAATAAAGAAGGATTATAAAGAGCACCCCATGAAAAATTTAATATTTGATTGTCGAAATTTACTCCTCAAGCTCTAGGAAGCTCAGATTGAGCATATTCCGATAGAAAGAAACATTATGGTGGATAAATTAGTGAGGATAGACCACAAGGTTCGAAATGGTTACTGAGTCTAGGATGGTCTACCAACGGACTTGAATAAATCTTAACTTGAGGCTACTATTCTTCTGTTGGTTTACAAAAAATCCAATACATTAACATACAAATGTGAAGAGGGTGATTCTTATAGAAAATGCAAAAACCTTTACATATTGAGTTATAGCAAAGAAACATTTCAAAACTTTATTTAAAAATCAAAGATAAATCACAAATTATATTAATGAAAACCAAATTATAGAAAGAATAAAGTACATATAATTAACATAGTATTTTATATGATCTTTTAAATTTTTTAATTTAAATTTTATATATGTCTTTTCATATACATTATCCATTTTAAATATTTTATTTTTATACAGTAACATAATTTCAAATATATATTTTGATTGTTTCTTTATGAATCGAATATTTTTCTAATTTAAATTTTTACTTATTAGATATGGTTTGAAAGGGAAATTTCAAATAAAATGTTTTGTATGTGTAGTTTTACAAAATCAAATTGATTCATTAAAAATTTTATTATATTTATTTAATTAAATTAGATACTTTTAATAAATTAATTTACTCAATAAACGTAATAATTAAACTTATCGAAATAAACTGCATGATAAACGTGCAACGCATGTTGATTTTGCTAGACATCTAACATATAAAAAATACAAACTTTTAACGTGCATCAATAAGTACCTATATAGAGGCTATACAGATAACATGTGACAATAGACCAGGGGATCCACTCTCACTTTATTTTTTTGTGCTTTGTATGAAAAGATTTATATATATGATTGAGATAGTTGTTTCGACCAAATAATGGAGGATGTCTACGAGACCCTTCGATCTCACACTTGTCTTTTAAAGACGACATAATATTTTGAGCTAAAGTTATTGTGGATGGAACGATGTGCATTTAAAGTGAGGTTTAGGCGTTTGCAAGCTAAGGTACCAGACCTCAAATTGAACTTGAGCAAATCACACGTATTATTCGCACCTTGTGTCAAGTAATATAGAACAACATGTTAGTGAAATTTTGGGTATGGAAAGTACAAACAACTTAGGGACCTAGGGGGTGCAGACGAACTTTGGTCGAAATTATAGTAAGCTTTTCTCGATGGTGATTGAGAGGGTAAAAAAACTCCTTCAGGATAGAAAGCCAAAATGCTAAATATTGTTTGACAATTACATTTATTCGGTTTATCATGAGCTCGAATCCCATCTACCATATGCCTACGAATAGGCTCCCCAATCACGCGTGCGATAAACTTGATCGACTCAATCGTAAGTTTTTTTCGGTGACTAATATAACAAAGAAATGAACCCATCTTATAGGGTGAAAGAAGTTGACTAGATAGAAGTGAGAATGGGGATTGAGAGTTTTAAAAGCAAAAAAAATAAAATAAAATAGTATAGCGATGTTTACTAAAATAGGATGGGGAATGCTCAACAAGAAGACAACACAGCGGAGCTAGATACATAAGAAAAGATATTTAAAAGAGGGAGAAGAGATATTCTAGAAAGTAAGCCTCAACTTTTGGCTCCTCGAGTGTGAAAGAGAATTGTTAGAAGTATTTGGTTGGCAGAACCGTTTTACAAATATTGAAGGATTGAAAACAATAACGGGGTGCCTTTATAGAATGATAGATGGTTACCACAAGGCAGACTAACCGATATATTGAAAGATAACATTTATGAGGAGAATAAAGTTCTTATGACATATGATCTCATTGGAATAGATAAAAAATGGAACTTAGCTAAATTGAAAACAAAAGGGGACAAAAATTAAATATAAATAATATAAAGTGTGGTGAAACTAACGATAATTTCTCCTATAAAATGGCTTATAGTCTACTAATGGCCCAAAATTTTAGTCAAAAACTCATGAATGCATTGAAGTATGACTGAAAATTTGGGAAAAACGATATAAGTACAAGATGTAAAGATGTGGATCACGTGCTGAGAAGCTGTCCGTTCACACTTCGGGTGTGGAACAAGATTGTTGATATGTAGACTGGTCGAAATCTTTTTGGCTTGTAAGGTTCGGAATGGCTCGAAGAGAGATTTTAACAACAAAGTTTAGAGCAACATGTTACCATAATGTCTTGGGTAGATTGCCTTGATCTCAACACTCTGCAATCTTTGAAAAACACGAAACTGATGAAGCTATTAGAATATTATGAGGTCTAGAAATGTCACTCTTCACCACAAAAATGAGTTACCTGAGTCCTTGGTAGGTGAGGACAAAAAACATAGGCAAAAGAAAAAATTCGAGAAGGGATGGGTGAAACAAGATTTAGATGGAAGCTTTTATAGCCACACCAGCAATGCTTCGACTAGGAGCGTCATTCAAGATGACAATGGAAGATGGGTGCTAAGATACTCTATAAATATTGGTAGAGTTCCAACAAAAATGACGGAGTTATTAGGCTTACATGAGGGATTAAAGCTAGCTTGGGATCGAGAGGCGCATTCTGAAGATTAATATGGAGATTGATTCGGAGACGTTGGTGAAATGCATAACAAAGAAGGATTACAAAAGGCAACCCATAAAAAAACTTAATATTTGATTGCCAAAATTTACTCCTCAGGCCCCTAGGAAGCTCGGATTGAGCACATCCTGAGAGAAAGAAACATCATGGTGGATAAATCAGTGAGAATAGACCACAAGATTCAAGATGGTTACTGGGTGTAGGATGGTCCACCAACAGAGTTGAATAAGTCTTAGTTTGAGGTTACTATTCCTCTGTTGGGTTGTAAAGAATCCAACACATTAAGATACAAATCTGAAGAGGATGACTCCAATAGAAAATGCAATAACCTTTACATTTGGAGTTATAACAAAGTAACATTTCAGAACTTTATATAAAAATTAAAGATAAGTCATGAATTATATTAATGAAAACCAAATAATAGAAAGAATAAAGTACATATAATTAACATAGTATTTTATATGATCTTTTAAATTTTTAAATTTATATTTTGTATAAATGTCTTTTCATTTATATTATCTATTTTAAATATTTTATTTTTATACAGTAACATAGTTTCAAATATATATATTTTGATTGTTTCTTATTAGTTGAATGTTTTTCTAAGAAAATGTTTTGTATGTGTAGTTTTACAAAATCAAATTGATTCGCTAAAAATTTTATTATATTAATTTAATTAAATTAGGTACTTTTAATATATTAATTTACTCAGTAAATATAATAACTACACTTATCGAAATAAACTAAATGATATAATTCTAAAAAAATTAGATTTTTAATTCCATCGTGCCTGAAAGGTTTTCCTCTCAATTTCAGTTTCATTTGCAAAAATTTAGTTGCAAAAAACTTCATAAAAACACTAAAAGTAAAACACCAATTATATTAAACAAATAAATAATACCATGAATAAACTATATATAATTAATATGGTATTTTATATGATACTTTTATATTTTTGTCTTTATTCTTTTATATATATCTTTTTACTTATTAAATATATTTGAAAGTTATGAACTATTACTTACGATTAAAAGTTAGAACTATTTGGGAAAATTGATATTATACTCTTTAAATACTTTGTTTTTTTTATTTTTTTTGGTGAAATACTTTGTTTTATGATACAACATAGTTTCAAATACTTTTACTGTTTATTTGTTTAGATATTTCTCTATTTCAAAATTCTACTTATTGTACATGATTTGAAAGAGAGATCTCATATAAATATTTTCGCATGTATTACTTTTTAAATATCCTAATTTATTCAATAAATATAATTGCTAAATTAATTTAAATAAAAAACGTGCAACGCACGTTCACATAACTAGTTAATAGAAAGTTGCCATTTGCAAGAAAACGAAAAATTGTTCTTAAATGACCATATAAAAGCTATGAACAATTATTTAAATTTCACGTTATATTACAAAAAATGAAAACTGACAAAATTCATTTAGATCGTGGTAGCTGACAATCGATGACACCAATATAGTGATGGACGATAAATTTATTAGAGTTCAGAAATAGTCGAAAAGAGATGAAAACTTATAAACTTTAGGGAAAATTACATCCACCTATCCTGTAGTTAGGTGTAATTACAATCCAGTCCATCATTATCGTGAAATTACAAATAAGTCCCTATATTTCAAGTTCCGTTTGAGGTCCCTCGGAACCGTTAGGGTTCCGTTAGATTTAGGTCTGTAATGCCGAAAATACCCTTAGGGACTGCAATGTTATTATCATATTATTCAGGGATCGTTTTGTTAAAAAATATAAACTATTAGTATCTTTTTGTCAGAATTATATTAATATCATATTTCCTCAAAAATCCAAAAAAAGAAATATATATAATTAGTAAACCTTATTTTTCTTGTGTATATTTAATTAGTAAACCTTATTATTATTATTATTATTATTATTATTATTATTATTAATTTATAATATGTAACATATTATATGTATATGTGCGTATATCCCTTCTCCCCCAAATTGCAGAGGTCGCCGACAAGAGAAATTGCAAGGATCGTCGGCTCACCGGCGACCAAATCTGCCTCCTCTTCCCACCCACGCAGCATAACCATTCCACCACACGCCTCACCTTCTCCTCCGTCATTCCATTACCGCGCGACGGTCCTTCTTCCCCACCACCACTCCCTCCACTGACAAACAAAAAGAAATACTCCCTCCCTCTGCAAATTTCTATCCGTCATCGAAGAAATTTCTATCTGCAAATTTGTCTCTCTCTCATGGAAGAATCTTCGAAATGGCGGTGATGGCGGATCTGGTTTGGAGGGCCACTGAAAGTGATTGATGGTGGTGGTGCGGAGCCGGATCTGGACACGATCGGTCGATTCGGTGGTTTTGGTCATGGGTGGAGGTGTTGATTTAGCGGATCTAGTGATGGTGGTGGTGGTGGGTGATGTTGAGTGGAATTGGTGGCGGTGAAGAATAGGCCGCGGCGGCCATGAAACTTTTGCATCGCCTCTGTGTGTGTATGTTGCAGATCTTGGGGTTGTAGGCGGCGGCTGTAGTGAAGGAGGTCGATGGTGCTGGTCTTGGGGTTGTAGGCGTCCTCTGAGAGTGTATTTCTGAAATTTGTGAGTGCGAGTGATTGTGTATGTGGAGAAGAAGAACGGGTGGTGTGTTGGTTGTGGTTGTTGACGGAGATGGAGACACATGAGGGAGGATCTCGTGGTGGTTGACACCTTGACGGTGATGGTGGTTGACGGTGATCTCACAGGAAAGCCGCAACTTTGATCCTTCACGCAGCCACCATTGCTAAATATCGGGCCACGAAATTCGTATCAATGCAATCCTCATGTTACGGTGATCGAAAAGCACTATCCGTACGTCAAATTCGGCGAAGAAACGAGAATTCCCCAATTCATGCGCCATTCATTTTCTTCACAGTAGGGTGGCGGGGGATTTTTTATTTCTCTTTTTTCTTTTGAGTTTTGATTTTAATTTAATTTTATTAATAATATATTATGTAAAATAAAATATAATTTGCATTAATAAAATTATTAGAAATATATTAATTTTCTTCAAAATACAAAAATATGATTTTTTTTTTTGATTTTTTTAAATATGATTATATAAAAGAATATATATTTAATAACTAATTCCAAAATATAAATATACACAAGAAAATTAAGGTTTACTAATTATATATATTTCTTTTTTTGGATTTTTGATGAAATATGATATTAATATAATTCTGACAAAAAGATACTAATAGTTTATATTTTTTAACAAAACGATCCCTGAATAATATGATAATAACATTGCAGTCCCTAAGGGTATTTTCGGCATTACAGACCTAAATCTAACGGAACCCTAACGGTTCCGAGGGACCTCAAACGGAACTTGAAATATAGGGACTTATTTGTAATTTCGCGATAATGATGGATTGGATTGTAATTACGCCTAACTACAGGGTAGGTGGATGTAATTTTCCCTAAACTTTATTATAACATAAATTATTCAACTAAGCTAAAAAATGTGTTGTTGCTTGTTAGATTTAAAACCACCAATCTAGCCGTATATACCAAAAGTTTGCATGAAAGTGAAAGCTATTTTGGAGGTCAACTTCGAACATGAACACCCCTTCTCAGAATTGAATAAATAACAAAGAAAAGTTAATAAATTTGGCTTAGTGTACGGGTTATAATTATTAGGCACATAGCTTAAATAATGCTCACAAGAAGTCAACAATCCTTTCTATAAATTTAATTGGCTGTAGTATTAGAGTTTTTCAACTATGTATAACAGTATAAGATGTTTGAATGTAGAATATCGGTAATAATGTATAACTTATGATATGGATACGATTATAATTATAACAATATAGATTTTTTTTTAAAGTTTTTTATATGAGGAGTGTTGATCATGTTATTGAACACAAACATTTGTCATGATACGATATGATAAAATGATTTTTAAAAGTATCCATACATTAGAAATGAATTCTTTAAAATTTGCGGAGTTCTTTTTGTGGGCAGAAAATTATATATGCTTTTGCTTAATTCATATTACAAGAACTATGTTCACTTCTAAGTTCTAATATCAGATAATGACATTTCAGCTCTAAATAACATAAATGTTCTTGTTTATTCCTCTCCACAGTTCACACAAAGTCTATGGACAATTCAGTGGCAGATTTTTCGTAATATTCTTGAACAAAATGGTATTTTTCTTTGATCATATTAATTATTAAGGGTGTGATACAAATTACAACCCAACCAATTAAATATCATATATGCCACATGGTGTGCCTTTTATTCCAGATCCTTACATATACATAATAAACATTAAATAATTCATATCTTCCGTACATGATATAAGTTCTTAATGCTAATTACAATGTATCTATTAAAAAAATATTTTATTCTTGATAAAGTCGTCGAAGCTTGCTAATATTCCGCCATAACTCTTTTACACAAACAATTAAATCTGTTGCTATTAATAATTTTCGATTATCTTTTACGCATATAAAAAAAAATCAATAATAATTACCACCAAGTAATAAATAAAGAAATACAAAAATAATAATGACTATTCTCATAGTAAAATTTTAGTATAATAATTATTAATTAATAATACTAGACAAAAAGAATAATAGCCGAATACTTTCCGAATAAAAGCCATCGTATATATAGTGTTTAGATTGTAAGAATTTGCAAAATTCGATTGCCTATAGATCTTGGAGATCATCAAGTAAGCATAAAGCTTACATTTATCAACTAATTATATATGAGTTCATTGAATTAACAAAAATCTTGACTTCCAGAATTGTTCCCCTTTGGGAGACTGCAAAATATGCTTGGCATCTGGTGCTGCATTTGCAGTTGGAGTTGTTCCTTGTTTTATGCTACTGTAGCAACAACGGAACTTATTCTGCCCTCTCCTTTGCTTTAAGGTTTTCACTTATCCTTATCTAAATCAAATGCAATACCATGACCATGTACATAATCGTGACATCGTCGCATTTTCCAATAAAGTCGTCTTTCAAATCATTGTTAATTAAGTATTGCCCGCTGTTAAAGTTGCTATGATTGTCAAACTATCGTCAATAATGTATTACATCATATTTGTACTTTTTAACCGTGGTTTTGCTACCGTAATAATGTTCTAATTAAACAAACATGGTATCGAACTACAAAACTACACTACTTAGTGTAATTTTGATTTTTTCCCCAATTTCAATAGTAATTCATAGAGTTAGTTAACCCATTACGTGCATATTGGTGTACGTAATTAATACTGTACACCCAAATCTATTACTACCAATAGTTCCAAAATGAAATCGAGGCACATGCGGACGTGATCAAAAGCTCTAACTTAAGACATAAATTTGTAGACTTTTGTGATTTCATGCTTCCTTGTCATAGATTCCCACATCCAAAGAGATTTACTATATATTTACAAGCAGTGGCTTGAATTGAAGAATGACTGGAATAGATAGCTAAATAAATCCAGAAGGGACGGTGGAGGAGAGCTTCTGCATTTATTCGAAAAGCAATGCTCGTGGGATGTTGCACTATCTTTTACTTTTTTTACTGGGATCGAATAAAACCATTCCATAATTATTGATTTATTGGTAAGCAGACAAAGTCAAAGACAATCGTACACATACAAAAATAATGGCATTCTTCATTTGCCTTTCGCACCGGTACTTTTTGTTAATTTTGTTTTTCATTTGTTTGGATTCGAGTTGGATTGGTCCATTTAGGTGTAAAGTTCTTTCGATATCATTTGATAGCACATGTAAAAAATAGTACGAGTACGAGATATTTGATTTTGATTAAGCTAGCATAACACCGAGTAGCAACTACACTACTTGATGGTACACAAGAGTGGAAAAAGTATGATAATTTTATCTCGAACCTGATTCAGCCAATTCGGTGTAATGAAAGTATGAGTATTTTACTCTTATCGTGTGGTTCATGAAAAATTTAGAAAGAGTGATAAATCAATCGTAAGTGTATTATACTTGCAATTATAATTGGTTGGGTTCGGGTGAATCGGGTTTGCAATTATAAGTCTAAGCCCATAAAAAAAAAAAAAAAAGAAAAGAAAAGAGGTGAAAAAAAAAAAAAAAAAAAAAAAGTTAAAGCAAGATTCGGGTTTTACAAATGGTCTGGCCCAATTTCAGATAAAATAATGTAGCCCACTTAACTAGATGGCCCAATAAAACCCATTTTCCCGCCTAGAATTCATTCTGAAACCATTTCAAAAGAAAGTGACACAGATCCTCTGAGAAGAATTGGAGATGGCGAACGAAGTATCGGAAGAACATCGGAATTTGTCTTCCAAAGTGGCTAGGATATTCGACGATGTTCGGACCTCGAACGCCACCCACATACGTAAGGTCAAGGAACTTGCTTCTCTACGCTCCACCACGCCGCCGGCGGAATTCTGCGCGGTGTTTTGCAGAGCCCTAACGCCTATTTTTGATTTCAACCGCCGGACCGCCTCGGCCGAACGTGTCATCAAGTTCTCCACTGTATTTGCTTGCTTCCGAGGTGGGAAACGCGATCCTAATGATGAATTTTTGGAGAATTTTCTCAGGTTTCTGCTTGTGGCTGCTACTGCGGCCAACAAGACTGTGAGATTTAGGGCTTGTCAGATCGTTTCTGAGGTATGTGGAGCGCGTTTCCACTTTTATTTTTGTCAAATTCTCGAATTCGAGGTAAGCATTTTTGAATTTTTGAGATGTCTTTGATACTACGTACGGGGTCGCCTTAAAACTTCTTGTAGTGGAGTAATTAAGAGAGAACAATATTGGGAGTTTTATGGATTTTATAAAAAATTTCTTTAGTGTGAGTTGAGGAATAGATGCAGGTAATTGCAAGAGTGGATCTGATATTTTCCAACCAATTTTAATCCTTTACATTGGAATCTGAGGAAATATATATGATGATATTTACATAGTTCGGGGATTTTGTGAATGGGTGGGTAAAGTTATGAACTTGGACGTTGAGTTCTTTCATCTCTTTTTCTCTTCCTTCCCCTGTTGCCATAGTTCTCTCCAACTGGGGAAAATTTATCTGGTTTCCAATTTTAGGCTATCCTTCCATTGGTTGGATGATTTTTACTGACTTACATCATGCATGAGCACTTTGATTAAGTTCTGAAATGACCTCCTTATATAATGAAAGAGTAATTCTACATATTTATCCCTGTTAGATCATTATGCGATTGCCGGATGACGCAGAGGTGAGCAGTGAACTTTGGGATGAGGTGATAGAATGTATGAAATTACGTGTGGGCGATAAGGTTGCTGCAGTTCGAACATTTGCAGTCAGAGCTCTTGCACGCTTTGTAAATGATTCTGAGAATATAGACATCCTCGAATTGTTTCTTGAGAAACTACCATTGGAGCAGAATGGGGTGAGTTCTTCACCTGGTTGCACTTTTGGTTTTCCTTATCATATTCCTACATGACAGAGATCTGATGCATTCTGTCTTCATTGAAAACCTAAAAAAATGGACATGAAAACCTTAATATGCTTTTCTCCCTAGTCCATACCATTTAAGTTCTGTTTTAGCACCATCAAAATTATTTTTCAAATTAACTACGTTAAGATAATCATTTATGTGGTAAAATAAGATAAGGCTTTCTATCCTACAAATGGGATCCCGCGTGCACTCTTTTTATAAGTCTATTTCATTTCATTTATTTTATACTGTAAATATGCAGGATGTTCGAAAGATAATTGTGTTGTCTCTGCCTCCTTCAAGTGCAACCTTATCAACGATAACCGATTGCACTCTGGATGTGTCTGAGGCAGTAAGAAAGGCAGCATACTGTGTGCTGGGTAGTAAATTCCCCCTACAGAGTCTTAGGTAACCCCATTTTAAGTTCTCTTATTTTTCTGGTTCACCTGAGACATTTTTAATTTATTAATTGGTGTTGCAGTTCTCTGGGAGGCTTACTTTGAAAGCTATTACTTATTTTAAGTACATTAAATTTTGTGACTTTTCTTTTTCCTGCTTTGCCTCTAGTCTTAAATCCTTGAAAGTAGTAGGGAAGGAGATGTAGAAATGTTCTATTCTTGCCCACTTTCTGTTTGATTCCACTTTCTACTCTAGCTCATAAGTATTTACCTATCAATGTATGCATTTCCGTGTGATATTACGGGTTTTTTGTTGTATCTACCTCATTTTAGTTTCCTTGAATCAGTGATTGTCATGAGTTATATTTAACATTTAAATAAATCATCAAATAAGATTACTAATTGAAGTGTAGCATAGAGTTTGAGTAGAACATCAAATAACAAACACATTATAACTGGAACCTTGTTAATTTTTATATAACTGGACATTAATACATTAGTCATGTTCTCCACTTTAATTAATTGCTGATGCTGTTTACAAGTCCAACTTGATCTTTACTACTTTTTTTGTTAAATAGCTTGGCAGTATCGTAATTCTCTTTGACGTGAGTTCTCACAATGGTCCTTTACATGCTAATTCTGCTATGTAGAAATTGTTGTGGGGATTGAGAAGATTCCGGCTTAAGTTGATGTTTTGTGTAGCTCTGTGCAAGACTTCATCTTGTACCATGAGGCAGTATTTGGGGGCGGGGAAAATAACTGCTGATTTAAATTACAATGTATAATATTGACTGCATGAAATGTCAAAAGTAAAAACCCACTCAATCTCCTAATTATGTTCTGTGTTCTATAGCATCAAGCTGAGGACAAATATTCTTCAAAGAGGGCTTGCTGATCGCTCAGCAGCTGTTGCAAAGGAGTGTTTGAAGTTGATGAAAGATGAATGGCTTGAAAAATGTTGCAATGGGGACCCCATAGAACTGCTTAAATTTCTTGATGTTGAAACCTATGAATCAGTTGGGGAACTAGTAATGGCCACTCTACTGAAAGAAGGAACAGTAAAGCTGGAAAATGGCCAAACTATTCGAAAATTCTTTACATCCAATTGTAACTCAGCTGAAGGTTAGTTTTGCCATATATGCCGATTTAAACATTTGGGTCTTTCTTTAGCTCCCTGGAGGATCATATTCATGTGATCATTCTTTTCATCTATCAATCCTTGCTTGGGCCTTGGTGACATTTGATCTATCATGACATTCCCTCTTGTTTCATAGCAATTCTATGTCCCATACTCTTGAGCAATATCTGGGAAAGGTCATTCAATTGATATTGCTATATCCTTCTTTAAAGGTTAGCAATTTCTCATGGCCGATACTTGATTTAGGTTAATAGGTACGAGCACGACATACTTTATTGCTTCACAGCTATATTCAATATCACCAGAAAATGTGCTAGAGATCCCTTTAAAATCTGTTAGTGAATTCTGTTGTTGTTACAAATTTGGAATGTAGAACCCAATATAAGGATTATCCATTTTACATTGATACTTACGTGGTCTTTGCATTTGCTTGCTTATCAAATCTTTGATCTGTTCAAATCTGGGCTTTGATCTATACAACTGTTACAAAAGTGCTTAATAACTTTAAAAGAAAGTTGAGGTATCAGCTTTCATGTTTTTGTCGTCTACATAGTACATAGTTATGGATCACAGATTTTGTTGCATCCCAGTGGTTGATTTATCCACTAGTGTCCCATAAGTTCATAAAATGTGTGTGTTTCATGTTAAGTTCCCATAATCTTATGCTTTTTAAATATCAGGACATGGTGGCCAATCTATTGAACTAATGGATGCAGAGGTTGCTCTTTTTTGGAGAATGGTCTGTAAGCACCTGCATACTGAAGCACATGTAAGTTTACTGTTGATTTTTAAACACATACCATGCTGATTTCTGATCAGTATCTTTCCCTGGCACATTAATGAATAATATGTTAATGGAACGGTCTGTTTATTTTTGATATTGATGCGTCTCAAAATTTGCATCACCCTATTTGTACGGGAATCTAGGCTATTGAGACTTTAATTTCCTACAAAGATGGTTATTGGGAAAAGGAGAGTAAAACCTGCAAAGAAAACGTCAAATACAGTATAACACTAAATTAAATAATATTAGTATATAGAGAACGAGAAAATCTACAGAAATAAATAATAACGATATACTAATGAAGATAGCAATAATCCACCGATCAAGAAGATGCGTAAATATAAAGAAATAAAGCAAGTTTATCATGTCAAGCAGATTTAGAAGAACTAGCAGATTTCTGGAGATATTCAGAAAGAGAGAGAAGAGAGAATATTGAGAGAGAGAGAGAGAAGAGAGAATTCTGTATATTTCGTAATGTAATTCCTCCCATAATACAAATCTTAACTCCTATTTAAGGAGATCTCTAGGGTTTTACACTTTATTAGGGTTTCCTATCTTCTAGGGAAGTTGGGTAGTTAGAGAAGAAAGTGGGGTAGTTTAGTGGATATCTATTCCTGACTACACGTTATAAGGATGAGGTTTAATTTCTTGTGGGAAAAGACTCCTAAAAAATAGGTACAACTGATTTATCCTAATTTTAGGGTACATCATAATTCCCCCCCACTCTCTTAGTCAAAATGAAATTTAGGCTAAGAGAGTAGAGAAGGTAGCCTCTATGTCAAATTTGCGGCCTCCTTCCTCTTTTAGGATGAACAAGAGCTTGTTGGCCTCCTTCCTCTTCCGGAACAAACAAAATTTTTGCAGCTTCCTTCCTCCTCGGGGATAAACAAGAGTTTTGTGGCTTTCTTCCTCTTCAGGGATGAACCAAAGCTTTTCGGCTTCCTTCTTCTTCAAAAGTTTCGCGGCTTCCTTCCTCTTCAAGGATAATGGTACCTGTTTAAAGGGTAACCTTATCAGCTTTTTCTGGAAAAACGTCTTCAAATAGTTTCCTGAAATGTTAGACAACCATTCTACCAAGGAAATCGGGATGATCAAATGTTTAGAGCTTTTAAGAATTAAAATTCTATTAACAAGATTTTACGAAGTAGAATTATTCAAAGGATTTTTTGCCTTTTATAAAGAGAAGCATACGTGAAAACATAATTCATGTGAAATATAGAGTAGGAAGAATCAATACTGATAATGTTTTAGGATAATACGGCTAACCGTGATGCCTAGGAAGGTGTTATCTAAACCCAAGCAACATCTTGACATCCTTTGTAAGGGTGATGATACCACTGAGCCTCCTGTTACCAGCGCTCCTCCTTCTGTGAGACGTTTCAAGAATAAGGCGACAGGTATAGGGAGCAACATCTTCGAGCCTTCCTGGGAAGCGCAGGAAACCTTCTCCCTGCTGCAAAAGAGGGATGCTGATTTGAGGCTCTTCTTCCTCCAAGAAGTCTTGTAGGGTGGTTCCATAAGATCTTTGTGCAAGGACGTCGTCCTATAAGATTTTCATATAAGGACATTCGTCCCTTAAGTTTCGTACTAGGACGTTCGTCCCTTGAATTTCGCACTAGGACGTTCGTCCCTCGAGTTTTGCATTAGGACGTTCGTCCCTCGAGTTTTGCACTAGGATGTTCGTCCCTTGAGTTTTGCATTAGGACGTTCGTCCCTCGAGTTTTGCACTAGGACGTTCGTCCCCTGAGTTTTGCATTAGGACGTTGTTTTGTTTTGCGCTGGTACGTTCGTCCCTTGAGTTTTGCATTAGGACGTTCGTCCCTTGAGTTTTGTGTTAGGACGTTCATCCCTTGAGAAATGAGCTCATTAAGTTGGTATGCCTTCTTTAGATGATTACACCATCTTCCTTAGTGATTGAGGAAACACGATTTGCACACCTCCTAGGTAAGGAACTTTTTTTTTTTTTTAATTTTGTATATTTCAGGGACGCGGTAGTTTGTCTGCCATCTTCTTTTTAAAGTAGGCTAGAAGAAG
Organism: Lantana camara; assembly: GCA_037501455.1. Lineage (NCBI taxonomy): Eukaryota > Viridiplantae > Streptophyta > Magnoliopsida > Lamiales > Verbenaceae > Lantana > Lantana camara. Next base: position 19,705,464 of record CM074857.1, on the reverse strand, counting down.
CCAACCTTTAGAGTCTTCCTGGCTAACGTCATCCTTCCTGACTGATAACCGTATCCTCCCTCGTGTGTTTTCTTTTTCTTGTCGCACTTGGTGTCCTTCCTCCCTTAGGAGGACTGCTCTGATGGCCTGTTGTTCATGGATAAACGATCATATAGCGACCCTCCTGCGAGCGGTTTCACAGAAAGCAGTATTCCTGGTAAGTACTTCTTGAGCTTCTCGAAGGCATCTCGACATTCCTGGTTCTACTGGAATTTGTTGGTCTTGCGTAACACTTTAAAGAATGGGAGGCTTTTGTGATGAAGGCGGGATACAAAGCGTTCTGCTGATGCAATCCTTTACGTGAGGAAGGCGAGATACGAAGTGTTCTGATGATGCAATCCTCACTGGGTTGGCATGCACCGATTTGGCTTGTTCCAGGGGGTCTGGTCGCCCTCTACTGCATTCCTACTGAATTGTTTGCTAAGGTGTTTCTGCTTAGGGAGTTTGCGGGACATCCCATTACTGAGCTTCCTCTTGGGTGCGAGGTTGAGTTTCTCTTTATGGTGGCGGTCGCGCTCCTCTGTGGTAGGTGTTGGCAGGCTTGGATTACTAGTGACAAGTAATCCTGGATGAGGGATCCTCACAGGTACCTCTCCAGTGGGGCTAGTCGTTCCGACTGGCCAGGTTGCTCCTGGAGCAGATTCAATAGCGGATAGGAATCACTGTAAGCTCGCTCGCTACCAAGTTGGATGTCAAAGAATGTTCGGTAGTCCTTGGGATGGGAATCCTTGTTGATCCTGTCCAGGTGTTGCCATCGGACATAGGCACTGTTCCTGCATTTCCTGAACCGGTTGAAGCTCGGTATCGTTTTCTCCTCCAGACGCCACGTTCGTATACACCGGAACGCAACGAAGGCTTCCTCCCGTAGTAGATTCGAAATTGTTAGTTGTTGAAGTAGCCATAAAAGATGTGGATCTAGTTCCCTCACGTCTATAGCCCAAAGTTCCCACAGACGGCGCCAGATGATGCGTCTCAAAATTTGCATCACCCTATTTGTACGGGAATCTAGGCTATTGAGACTTTAATTTCCTACAAAGATGGTTATTGGGAAAAGGAGAGTAAAACCTGCAAAGAAAACGTCAAATACAGTATAACACTAAATTAAATAATATTAGTATATAGAGAACGAGAAAATCTACAGAAATAAATAATAACGATATACTAATGAAGATAGCAATAATCCACCGATCAAGAAGATGCGTAAATATAAAGAAATAAAGCAAGTTTATCATGTCAAGCAGATTTAGAAGAACTAGCAGATTTCTGGAGATATTCAGAAAGAGAGAGAAGAGAGAATATTGAGAGAGAGAGAGAGAAGAGAGAATTCTGTATATTTCGTAATGTAATTCCTCCCATAATACAAATCTTAACTCCTATTTAAGGAGATCTCTAGGGTTTTACACTTTATTAGGGTTTCCTATCTTCTAGGGAAGTTGGGTAGTTAGAGAAGAAAGTGGGGTAGTTTAGTGGATATCTATTCCTGACTACACGTTATAAGGATGAGGTTTAATTTCTTGTGGGAAAAGACTCCTAAAAAATAGGTACAACTGATTTATCCTAATTTTAGGGTACATCAGATATATACCTTGAGTTGTAATCTCATTTTACTACCCAAGCCAGTTTTTTTGTCATAAAAAAACCTTAACAAAACTGGAGTACTAGACTTATATTTTCGTTTTCAATTTATCACAAGAAAATAATCCCTTGAGAGGTTTAAAAGCTGATGTCTGCTTCAACTTTGTAGTCTTTTATTGATTTTTTTGTGTGTGACCAATCAGACAAAGGGATCTGATGCTGCAATGACCATGGGAACAGAATCAGCAGTATATGCCTCAGAAGCTTCAGACAACAATGATCTTCTTGATAGTATCCTTCCTGCTTCTGTTTCTGAATACGTTGAATTAGTCAATGCTCACATTGCTGCTGGTGGGTGAAATTTTTAAAAGACATATTTTAATTATATTTTATGCCAGTCATTTATATACACATATGATCTCACAGGGCCAAATTACCGATTTGTATCTCGCCAACTGTTACTTCTTGGTGCTATGCTTGATTTCTCTGATGCCTCAAACAGAAAGGTGGCCAGTGAATTTGTTCATAGTCTGTTGCATATGGCCTTTGATCATGAAATGGATGATAGTGGAAATGAAGTGGTCATTGGAGATGGTTTCAATCTGGGAGGAGAGAGAGATTGGGCTGCTGCTGTAGCAGAATTGGCGAAGAAAGTCCATGCAGCCACAGGAGAGTTTACAGAGGTTTTTCTTGCAGTGGTAGAAGAGCTTGCTAGGCCTTGCAGGGAGAGAACAGCAGACTGTAAACAGTGGCTTCATTGTCTTGCTGTGATTTCACTTCTTTTGGAAAATACAACTTCACTTCGTCAAATGCAGGGAAGAGCGATTGATCCTGCTGAAATCCTCCACTCTCTATTACTTCCGGGAGTATGTTTATGGGAATCTTATTGTTTTTATCTGAATTAGTTATTGCAATCTTTTCTAATTCTTGTGACTTGGACTTTCATTTGATGTTTTCTTTTCCCCTGTAATTGTAGGCAAAGCATGCTAACTTGGATGTCCAGAGGGCTTCTATTAGATGCCTTGGTCTTTTTGGACTGTTAGAAAGAAAACCTAGCGACAATGTAGTGAGGCAATTAAGATGTTCATTTGTGAAGGGCCCTCCAACCATTTCATTAATGGCTTCTAAGGCTTTACTTGATCTTGGAATATGGCATGGTCCAGATGAAATGGATAAAACTATGAACTGTAATCTCTCATCAGAACTCAGTGATGATAACAAGTGTTCAACTCCTGTTGAATTTTGCAATGGAAGTGAAGATTTGGATATTAAACTGCTTGATTTGTTGTGTGCGGGGCTCGAACATGATTGGGATGATTTTGTAGAGGTCGAAGAAAGTGAATCAATTATAGACACTCTAGGAGAAGGCTTGGCAAAAATTCTTCTGTTGAGCAATAAGTTTCAAGAATCACTTGCTTCAACACATCACTTGCTATTGGCTAAGCTCATTGGCCTTTACTTCACCAGTGAGGGTGAGAAGCTTCAGAGGTTAAGACAGTGTCTCTCAGTTTTCTTTGAGCACTATCCATCCCTTTATGCAAATCACAAGGTCTGAGTTAATACAGAAGTACTTACTATGTTTCTGAGTTAGTTCACCTGCATTAGTAGGATTGTATTATTTTCCTCATGAAAAAGTTTTCCCTGAAACTGCAGAAATGTTTATCTAAGGCTTTTCTGCCGGTTATCCATTCCTTGTGGCCTGGCATCAACGGCAATGCTGCAGGATCTAATGTGTTGGTTTCTAGCATGCGCAAACGTGCCGTGCAAGCATCACGTTTTATGTTGCAAATGATGCAAGTTCCTTTGTTTGCAAAGGAGGCTACAAAGCAGGATGATAATGGAAATGAGAATACTGATGTTGAGAAAGATCGTTCTCCTGATTTTGAGAGTGGAGAGGAAGGGCTCGCAATACGCATTGCAGTAGAGGTACTTATGTTTCTTTTTGCTACATATTGGTTTTTGCGTGGGTGTTGACTTGTGATACACAATGCAATATTGGTATATATGTAAATCCTTTTGTGGTGTCCATATGTGTTACGGGAACCAAGATTTTCAAATATTCAAGAATTAATTTGTTTACTCTGCCTTGGATGTTGACATATATATGTCTGTGTGTGCATATATGTAGTATTTAAGTTTGTTATTGAAGTATTAAAGAGATTTAAAGTTCTAAAATATTCCAGAATTGCAGTTTTTGTCATTATGGCTACCGTTTTAGAATCAAGGGTTCTAGACTTATTATATGGTGTCTTTGCATGGGCAAACATAGCAGATTTAATTGGCATTTGGTTACTCTGAATGAAGAAAGGGAAACTCTTTCAACTCAGGAAAAATCAAGGCTTTAATAAATGATGTCTTTTCTCGTTTATTTGTCTGCTCTTTCCTTACATAACATGCATGAGGTATGGTGTCATTTTACGTGGGAATGCTTTTCTTTATCTTCTTGGTTTCTCATTCGCTGCTGTTGAATTTCACATGATTATTCGTTGATCTCCTAATCAAGGTGGCAAGCTTCCAAGCCAAGAAGACAGCTGCAGAAAAATCATACCTGGCTGCAATTTGTAGAATACTTGTCTTGCTTCAGTTTCGGGTGACAGAACAAGGCCCCATTAAGTTCATGCGCATGATTCTAAATCGTGTCTGTGCATCAGTAGCAGCTGAAAAAGAACTTGTGAAAGAATTGAGGCGAATGGCTGAACGCTTACAGGCAATAGATAGAGAGCCAGACGAGAAATTGTTGCCTGATCAAACTAATCTGATCTTAAGTAACATAACAAATACTCTTCTCCTTTTCCTTTTTATGTATTCTTCTGATAGTTAAAGCGTTAATAAACTCAATTTATGAACAGGAACATTAGAACTACAGTTTAACTTTGATGAGAGCGAGGGCGTGGAAGTGCCCCCAACACCAGCACCACAATCAACCCGGCAAAGCCGTGCCAGAAGACAAGCAAAGGACAAAGAATCCTCCTCCTCCTCTGATGAAGAAATTTCTCCAACTTCTGTGGTTCCTGCTATTGTTGCTACAAGTGGTGTGACCCGTTCGCAAAGGGCAAGCAAGACGGCAGCAATGTCAAGAATGGCGGCCAAGACAACATTCAGGATTGATGAGGATGATACTGATGAGGAGGATGAAGATGCGGAAGGTTCACAGGTCACTTCAGAAGATGATTCTGAAGCTTTTGAGTAGTCCGGTTTATGATGGTTGAAATCTTTGTTAAACTTTTCCTTGTCATTTTGTATGAAGCATGTGTGCATCTCGTACAAGTAGCAGAAATCTGGTAATCTTATGTTGCTAGCAAATTCTGATGTCTATGTATGTATGTATGCTGTGCATGTATGCACTATATATATATTTTTGTTGGTAAGATATGCACTATATAGATGATGGTATTCAAATTGGCAACTGCCAAGTATTTCTATTCGGCCCAATATTTGAATGGGTCAGGCCTAATTGTCCATTTTCGAGCTTACTGTTTAGGGCTGTCAAGGGTTAGATTCAGACCGGATCATGAAATTCTAGATCCAAATCCAATAAGAAGATACGATAATAGAAAATGAATCCGAATACTAAGTCCACATGTTGTCGGGTTGGATCAAGTTTGATAAAAGATTTGATCCAAATTCAATTAATAAATTCAAATTTTTTTGTAATGATTGCTTTACAATTGTGGTTAGGGCTGTCGATGGATCGGATTTTAATCCGAATCCAATCCGAATTTTAGCATATTCGTCCGATAAAAATATCCAATGGATCATATCCGATTATAAATATTCGTTATACGAAATAAATGGAGCGAATATGGAATTAACGAATCCGATCCGTTTAGAATCCGAATCCGATTATATATATAATATTTAATTAAAATAAATTATTTACTAGTACATAATATTAAGTAAAATGACTAAAATTATAATTTTCACATAATTATCACTTTAAACAACAATAAAATTTGAATTATTTACTCTAAAAGTATATATTTTCCTTTATTAATAAGTTTAAATTAACTTATTTTAAACAAATATAAATAAAATTATCAAATAATCCATTAAATAATTATTATTTATTAATATTATGTAATTATATTTATTCTTTATATTAAATTTGTTAAATAAAAAAATTAAATTTTATTGCTAATCGGGTCGGATCTTTAATCGGATATAATCCGATCCGATTATGCATGGATTCAAAATAAATGTCGGATCAGGTTGTTAGATCCTCTTGTTGGATTCGGATCCGGAATCCCCTGATCCTGTAACGCCCCGATTTTCAGACAGTCAGGTACGCTCGACACGTGTGGGTTTCGAGCGTTAGGATTTTATTTTATTAATTTCGTTTAATTGATTTAAATGTGTTATATTAATTCTTATCAATTGTTTTCAACATGATTACGTGAAATTATGTGATATTCATTTCATTTTGAGAATTCTTGTAAGAATGGACTTCAATTGTTACGTGAATTAATTGCCCAATTTGTATTAATTGCATGATTGTCCTTAATTGTTCATTTACATAAATTAGAGGACCAAATTACATGAAAACCTTTGAGGACTTAAATGATCATTTCCAAACCTTAGACACTTAATTGCATTACTTATAGAACTCAAAGGACTTGATCATAAATATTGCATATTTCCCCAAATGTAACGATATATGCATCCCTTCCTTGCCTTCCATCTCATTTCTTCAAGAATCATCATCTCTTCTTTCTCCCTTCTACCGAGCCAAAGACATCAAAAAGGGAAAGGAGATTTTATCATTTTCAAGCCATGATCATGGAGAAATTAGGAGTTGAAGCATCATCTCATCTTCATCTTCTTCTTCCATCTTTTATTTCATTTCAAGGTATAGAAGTATATATATGATTTCTTGGAATTCATGTATGAAGCTAGGGTTAGTGGTGGAGCTAGCTAACTTGATTATTTGCTATTAGAAGCATGAATACTTGATTATAATTTGAAATCATGCATGAATTCTTGAAGAATTTGATGATAAAGGATGGATTTATATATGAACTTGAAATTGATGAATTGAGATGATTTAGCATGGAACAAGTGTTTATATCGTGTTTTATTGTACTTTAAGCATATATACTTATTCACTTCCATGAATTATTATGTTTGGAATTGAATTATGTGAGTTTGATGAGGTTTGGGAGTGGTTCGTGCATCCTCTGTTCTTCTCCCCTGTTTCTGAACCTTCTGTGTAACAGGAACGGCCGTTCCCGCCCCTTTTGAAAAGGGGAACAGCCGTTCCCATTGTTTGAATTATGTGTCATGCGGCGAGGACGGGAACGCCCGTTCCCACTTTGTCTTACAGACGGGAACGGCCGTTCCCATCTTCGGGGAGCCGCTTCGGGACTGGGGAACGACCCTTCCCATTTTGTACTAAAGCCCGGAACGGCCGTTCCCAAGCCACTGGAAGTGCAGAAAGTTTCTGCACAAAATTACAATTTTAGCCCCTCGTTCCAATGGCTTATTTGATCCCGAAGTGCTATTATATGATTGATTATATGTCGAAACAACATGTTTTCATGCTACATTGTGTATTGCTCGATGTCTCGTACTTGATCATGCCGTGCGTCATCATATGGAATAATATGTTTGAATTGTAGTCTCATGCACGTACATTGTCCCGTTTCTTGTCCAGTTATTCTCCAGGGCGGAGATTGTGGATCATGAGCACGTTCACGCATTCACGAGTCGTGTGTCGCCTGTCAGGTGAGGTTTAATTTCTAGTTATATAGAACCCGTATAACCTTTACGTGACTGTTTTAACCAAAAGGTATTTATAGTTATATTTTCATGAAATCATTTATCGTTCCAAGTTATATTATTGTTCATTAATCAAGCAAGTAAAGCATGTTAGTGTTCACGCATCAAAACATGCCATGTTCATGAATGCAAGCAAGTGTGTTCTCTTGGCCAGGTCCTCCTTAGTGGGGGCGCTGGATTGGTTTTCGTGCCAATGATTGTCCGTCCAATCACAAGATGAACAATACCCTACCGTGTACGTATGTTCTCTTGGCCAGGTTCTCCTCAGTGAGGGCGCTGGACTGGTCTTGCCAGTGGTTGTCCGTCCAGCCACAAGAAGAACAAAACCCTATCGTGTACCTAAGTTTCCCCTGGCCAGGTCCTTCTTAGTGGGGGCGCTGGATTGGTTTTCGTGCCAATGATTGTCCGTCCAATCACAGGAGGAACAAACCCTATCATGTTACAAGCACGCCATGTACCGATTGCATGATTCCCATTCCATGAATGTGCTAATTGAATACACCTGCATGATTGCATGATAACGGACTTGAGTGATCACCTAATGATTAACAAGTAAGCAAGCATGTTTATTGATTGCGTGAAAATAAACTAGTGATTAATATTGATAGTTGTATTCTCGGGCGAAGCCATGTTATTATTAAACCGTATAATTATCTTTTATAAATCTTTACCCGAGAATATAACTTGCATGATATCTGCGCTAATATATATGTAAACCCCTCACTCGGTCTTCACAGACTGACGCCTCCACCTTTCAGGTTATTGCAGGTGCGTGCTAGGCGGGAAGTGAGTCGAGTCCAGTTGTTAGAGTTGAGTCAAACACGGTGCATTACTTGATTGTTTATTTATTGTCTGAGAGATCATGTTTACATTATATGTTATTTATTTCAAGGAGATGATAATGTATTGATATATAAGTTAGAATATATTTTATTAAGTAAATGGAAATGTCATGCCCTGATAAATGAAAATATTTGCTAGTGATTGATTTATGCTTCCGCTTTATCTTATTGCATGTTTTAGTTTTCCCGCCTAGCCTGTCGTCTATTGCATAGTCACCCGTTCGCTATAGGTTGATTCATGTACGGAGTGGCCGTTTCGTAGGTGGATTGACCTATAGTGCGGGGGTGTGGTACCTCCACGTGTTAAGGGGTGCTACAGATCCGGCCCGAATCCGACCCGTTGACAGCCCTAATTGTGGTGAATGGTCCATTAGTTGGGGATAGGCCATCCTTCAACTAAAGAATGAGAACCAGTGAACCTAGCCCAATCCAAACTCAGTGAATTGGGTTGGACCCATTTAACCCCTATCGGCATGGAAATGATGGCACAGATTAGGGCTGTCAATGGATCAGATTTTAATCCGAATCCGGTCCGAATCCGATCCGAATTTTAACATATTCGTCCGATAAAAATGTCCGATGGATCATATCCGATTATAAATATTCGTTATCCGAAATAAATGGAGCGAATATGGAATTAACGAATCCGATCCGTTTAGAATCCGAATCTGATTATATATATAATATTTAATTAAAATAAATTATTTACTAGTACATAATATTAAGTAAAATACTAAAATTATAATTTTCACATAATTATCACTTTAAACAACAATAAAATTTGAATTATTTACTCTAAAAGTATATATTTTCCTTTATTAATAAGTTTAAGTTAACTTATTTTAAACAAATATAAATAAAATCATCAAATAATCCATTAAATAATTATTATTTATTAATATTATGTAATTATATTAATTCTTTATATTAAATTTGTTAAATAAAAAAATTAAATTTTATTGCTAATCGGGTCGGATCTTTAATCGGATATAATCCGATCCGATTATACATGGATTCAAAATAAATGAATCCGAATCCTATAGGATTCGGATTCGGATCCGGTTGTCGGATTCGGATCCGGAATCCCGTGATCCGGCCCGAATCCGACCCGTTGACAGCCCTAGCACAGATTTATGATAAAAGTTTTCATTGAATTTCTCATCTACTAGGTATTAGATGTTTTTACAACATGACAAGATTATAATTATGTATTAAAGTTATGAAACTCACTCTTGATCCCATAAAGTAGTCACAATTAGTCTCATTTCACAAGTTTTCTTATTCCTTTACATATACATATATATAAATATGTCAATTAACAATAAAGTTAGAATACAAAATCCGATAAGATCATAATCATTTCACCATGCGAAGCCAAATGCCTCAATCAGAAGAATTTTTCAATGTAAAAATGATAAAAGCCTGCAACATTCATTAAAATATGTCCTCCGTTTCGAAACTTGGGACTTCAATTAATCGTTATTATATAGTTTTTCATCAATAATATTTCCAATTACCGCATTCTTTTTTTCCCTAAAATTTTATCATCCATTGACCCTACATGAGCATGCTTACAATATAAGAGTATTTAGAAGATTCATGCCGGTCGCCGGCCTAGCATTTGTGTGTGCAATTACTATTAAATATGAATGTTGTATGGTGTAGCCACCCCTACAGATTATATTCTTTATTTATTTATTAATTTATTTGGTAATAGACCCTATTTATATATTAATGTTAATCTTAATAATTGCGGGATTAAACAAAGGAAGGCGCCCTTTGCGAAGCAATTTCCACACTATGAGACAAAACGGCAGCATGCGACATCAACATTTCAGTTTTTCCATGATTATTTATTGAAATTAAATAATTTAGAAGATAATAATAGTTGAAAATAAAAATGGAGTGAAAAGAAATATAGTTGCTTGCTTCCAATTGACTTTATCACCGACAGTGCGTGAATCGCGATTCATTATTTTCGAAAATTGGGAGTGTTCCCCATAAGCAAGCTACACACACATGCAATCATCAATGAAGTCCCATTATCAAAATTAGTATATAACAGGAATATCTTGATTTGAAGATATATATAATGGAGAATGGTTTTTTGTTTTTTGGGTTTTCTGTTATTTTTCCCCCCGAGTTTGGGTACTTGTGAGGGGCATTATGCATGGCTCTATTTATAATTTCAAAGTTTGAGGTTTAAATTAATGACCAGGGTTTCGTTCAAGTGAAAGTGTAATGTAACTTATTTATTCATACATGCATGACGGTGCTAAATTTTCTATTTTATGAAATTGTTTTTAAATGCATCAAATGTCATATACCTACTTGACATACGTGACATCTAATAATTCTAGTTCGTTCCTGGTCCTATTTTACCTTAATTGTTATTTGAATAAGTCAAAGTTTTGTATTAGTTCGAGTGGGGCTCCTAACGTGAGAAATATTAGTGTAATTGAAATTCCTGAACAGTTATACATTTATGTATTGATAAGACCATTCACTATTTTTTGAAACTCAATCGGTTTATTGGATATTCATGCAGATTATTCAAATAAAGATCCTTCTGTACTGCATTGCACATATATATTTGCGGCCCCTCTCAACATTAAATTCACTTCACAAGTTGAACTCTCCTTTTTGCTGCAAATTGCAACAAATCCAAAAGAGTGAGAGTTTCTCAGAAAATGATCAGCTTCTCAAACTGTGAGCTGGATTGATATAATTCGTGTAGGATTTAATCCTTTTCAACTTTCAAAAGAGATTTATTGTGTGGGATTGACATTTCTTCGAGGGAAATTACATGAGAAGCATCCAAGTAAATGTATGTCCGTGCATGAATTCTTGAACAACAGGTCAAACGTTGTCTGCTGGTCCAACGCGACAAACATTTTTACTTATTATATTACACCCTTCTTTATTGTTCTTCCTATGCATGTCGACCATACATGCTATCTTTCTTCTTTTTTCTCTTTTAAATTCTATTTTATGCATGTCGACCTACCTTATTGTAACTTTTACTTGTAAATGTTAATTGCATTCGGTTTTCCTGCGAACTGATGAATTTATATCATATAAAATAGGTAATAATGAACGTCCTATATGCACTCAATGACGTGCCTTAGTTGAGAAAATTCTAGCCTAGATTGGTGGGAGTGAACCCAATCATTTATTTCACCCTAAATTTCACTAAAATTTGGTGCATTTTGCAGTTGAAGTGTCTAAAATATCTTTATAATTAATTATTTCATAATTTTGACTAAAAACTATCGCCCAGTGGTGTAGTTAAGCGGTTCAGCGAGTCTCTGGAAACACAACTACTATTGATAAGGAGAATTTTACACCCTAAGTGTTCCGTCCCTTTTCAACTCATGAAAATGGGCTATAGAACCAAAAAAATAATTTTGACTAAAGCCTAAATTGAGTAGCATTCTTCACAAGAGCGAGCTACGCCTTAAGAACAAGTAATTTTAATCTTGGTTCATTCAAATTGGTATAATGAGGGGGTGAGTGTTATACATTTATCGTGTGGTTGATGGTTAAAATTTAAAGAGAGTAACAAATAAATTTGAAAAGTGTAATATACTTGTCACCGTAATTGATTGAACTCGATTGAGTTGGGTAATCAATAAATAAAATGGGAAAAATGCTAAATTAGTCAATAGATAACAAAATTTATCTGCAGGGATGAAAGTTATATTATAACAAGGGTTAAACATTTTTTGCACCCCAACGTTTGAGATATTTTGCACTTTAGTATCCAATCTTTAAAATTTAAGGATTCAATACTCAACTTTTGAATTTTGTTTCACTTAAGTGCCCAATTTCAAATCCAGCCAATAAGTGCAAAACACGTGTCATTTTCTTAGTGACCGGCTGCAGAGATGAAAGTTATATTATAACAAGGGTTAAACATTTTTTGCACCCCAACGTTTGAGATATTTTGCACTTTAGTATCCAATCTTTAAAATTTAAGGATTCAATACTCAACTTTTGAATTTTGTTTCACTTAAGTGCCCAATTTCAAATCCAGCCAATAAGTGCAAAACACGTGTCATTTTCTTAGTGACCGGATCTGAAATTGGGCACTTAAGTACAATAAATTAAATTCAAAAGATAAGTACTAAAGTGTAAAATTTCGAAGGTTGAGTACTAAAATGTAAAACACTCCGAAGATTGGGTACTAATGCGTTTTTGCATTTTAACTAGTTTACATCATATACTTCTAATAATTTTTTCTTTTAAATGTATAGTTATTTGCTGGTGTCACTAAATTCAGATTATACTAAAATGTTCTTTCTTTGTTTTTATAGCTCGATGCTTGTCCAAATCGACTGTAATTTAAGTACGTGCAAATAGCTGTGACGGGCAAAGACGGCAACTTGGACTTGCGTCAACCAACCTAGTTTGTATCATTCTGAAGATAACTGTGTTAATTATATAATTTGTTTTAACAATTTCTTTTCCAAATCCACTTATTAATTTATATGCTATTGGAAGGTTAAGCGATGTGTTTAAGGTAATGAGAAAATTGTAAATTTAGAATATTAAGTAATTTCAAATTGATCTTTAGCTCCATTTTTTGGTGGTAATTTAAAGACTCTAAGTGGTGAAAACTTGGAATTTAGGAATAAATTTCCCACTAGTTTCAAATTATACTTACCTGTTTTAGTCACATGCATGCAGGGCACATCTCTCCTGAAAATATTAAGAGCTCGTTTACTTTCATGTTAACAGGGAGATATCTCCATTTCACTCCTTATTTCTTCTGTTTACTTTCATATCATTAAATTCATGTTTTTGGTCCAGGCACGTGTGCCAAAACGGAAAAAGGAGAGTGCTACTTCACATGCAATTTTGCCATGTGAAGCTTCACATGATTTTTATCTTGGAGTGTTTAGTTATCTTTGGCCTCAGATTTTCAATTATATTACCCACTTGCCATTGAAAAATGATTACCTTTCCCCTCCAAAATCCTTTCTCTCTCTAAAAGGAAGCTTCTATTTTAAAATGGGAGTAGAAAGGTAAATTCATGCTAAACACATGAAAACATGAATATAAAAGTAAATAGACATACCTCACAAACGATCAATATCATATTTACAAAATGAAAAAGTAAACACTAGAATAAGGCTAATAGTTTAGCTTCACTAACATGCTAAAATCTATCATCCAATATCCTTTGTGCCAAAGTAAACGAGACCTAAGGTGGCAATTTTTTGTTGACGTATCCGAACCAAGAGCCACATAGAGTTGACTGGTAGGCATCAGGCAAGGATTGGGGTCGACACTACTCGCTTATTCACCTCTTTATCGCCATACGGGCTTGAGCGTCGAAATTTTAAACTCTTAGATCAAAAATTCTGGATAGTAAGATCAAAAACCCATTCTTTTGCCACCATTAATGCAAAAATTAGAATCCATCTCGAACACGAATATTGATCGCATCCCTTATGCAAAACAAGTTCTAATTTCGAAGGTATATAATGGAAGATATTTTTGACTAAAAAGATAAAAAATTAGATGACTGATATTTCTGAAGAAAGATCACTCGTATCACGCTTTTTCTTAACCTAAGATTTCTACTAATTACAAATTAAATTATAGCCAACTCATTATAAAGTCATGCAAAAGACTAATATATTGAGAAAATGCATATAGAGAATGAGGTAAAGAACGCAACAGAAATACTTACATAAGATATGACGATTACCTTATTATAAAACTGCTAAATTATGATAAAGATATTGCTATTTAGAGAAGTCCACCTCAGCTAAATTGCGAACAAGTTGTTTAACTTTTATTTATTTTTAAATCCAAAGAGTTTAAATGCTTTTCGCTGCTATCAGTACATCATAAAATAAAACCTTTTGTACCATAATCAAAGACAACTATGTTAAATCAAAGGCATACAAATCAACCATATTATCATTTTATACATAAGAGGTTTGGCTTCATTAGGCAGAAAAGAACAGAAACAACAAAAGACACAGTCATGGAAGCAACATTCGTTTTAGAAAAATCTTCTTCGTTCTTAACTTTATTATTTGACGTACCAATCACAAAATATTATAATAAAATTATTCCATTCCACTGCTTATTCTATTGTATAATTCATTCTGTTCCGGTCTCATTCCATTCGTATATACCAGTCATGCTGTTATAATAAAACAAAGGACAATTACCGTAATTTTAAAGTTTAATTCAATTATAAAAGAAAATCCTCATAATTGGATATTTACGAAAACTATTCTGAAATTTGATCAAGGAAGACACCCAAATAATTTTTTCTTTTTTTGTAATTTTTCTATTATAAAAATTTTCTGTAATTTTGAATATTAAAACACAAAGAGGTATTCGTAAATTTTTAAAATAAAAAATATTTGTTCAATATACTTTGTTTTCACTTTTCAGTTTTAATTTCTATTTTCTTTTTCCCGATTTTAATTGATTTGATTTATTTCAAAATAACAGAAATATCAATTAAACTATATGTCTGTCCTTTGATCCAATTTGTTAAAAAAATTATTTTTTCAAAATAATAATTAGAATTTGGAACCCTCTTCTCACCTGGAGTGTTTTTAAAAAAAAGCAGGTTTCTTTTTTTTTTTTTAATAGACAGGCTTTTGATGTTGTAAAGACAAAGTTAAATAAAAGGTTGAGAGATGACCCAAAAAAAAAAAAAAAAAAAAAATAAATAAATAAAAGGTAGAGAGGAAACATATAAGGTTGATCTGATCCTTTCGAATTTTTCCACTCAAAGTCGTAAAGTGCTATGTTTGAGGTCGTCAGTTGTTACTCTCGTTATTATAATACTGCCTTCGTTGAAGTCGTGTTAAGAGTAACTATACCCTCTGGGCTCTGATATTAGATATACCTAACTATGTCATGTACATCTACACACAATCACATAGTTTCACCAATTATTCTTATTGAAAAAGTTAAAATTCAGAATAGTTATCTATTCTCCGTTTCGATCTCTTTCTAATACATGCTTCTTGCTTCTTAATTAATTAGTTCATTAAAACTAAATATTCTAACTTGCTTACGCTGGTCATTTATAAAAAAAAAATTATCTTCTGGAAATTCTTTTTCCTTTAGTATTATTTTATATACTAGAGCCAAACAAGTATATATTACATTAGTAATCCACAATACAAATAAAAAAAAAAAAGCAAATTAATAATTTGTATTTATCTTGTTTTTCCTAACCCAATTGAGTGAGAGATTAATTACTTGATATATTGAAGGTGTTTTTCATGAGAATCTCCCCCAACGTAGTTTTTTATATGACAAGAGAGATGAACAAAGGAGAAATCTTCATTGACAGACATAAGAAAAAAGTTATATAATTACACCGACTCAGCTCCTATTTATAGTTACAGCTGGGAGCTTCGTACACGTGTCGTAATTGGGAGGTTTTAATTAACTAACCTCAACCCTTGTTTAATTGGTCAATCTTAAGCTGTTTTAACTAACTTAATCCCATAGCTTAATTACCCGGTAATACCCCTCTCAAACTGGCGCAGTGATGTTTATCATGCCCAGTTTGGCCACGTGTGAATGGATCGAAGAGATGGGAAGCCAACGGTTTTGTGAAGATATCTGCTATTTGGTCGTGAGTACGAAGCGGAAGAAGATGGATGAGGCCTTATTATAACTTTTCAAGCACCACATAACAGTCAATTTCTATGTGCTTTGTACGTTCATGGAAGCTTGGGTTGACAGCTATATGAATGACTGATTTATCGTCGCAGTAGATCAGTGCAGGTTTCGTAGTTTGAATTCCTAGATCGCTGAGCAAGTATTTGAGCCATTGGATCTTACAAGTTGTAGTAGCTAAGGCTTGGTATTCAACTTCTGAGGAAGAGCGGCTGACGGTTGTTTGCTTCTTGGATTTCCAGCTTATTAGTGCGTTTCCTATGAGGATGCAATATCCAGTTACGAATTTCCTGGAGTCTAAACATCCGGCCCATTCAGAGTCACTGAATGCTTTGATATCTGAGTCAGAATTTGCTGGGAAAAAGAGGTCCTGTCCTGGGTTGCTTTTGATATATCTCAATATTCGTATGGCAGCTTGTTGATGATCTGTTGTTGGTGCAGATAGGAATTGACTTAGTTGTTGGACGCTATAAGCAATATCAGGCCTTGTTGTGCAAAGGTATAGAAGGTGGCCAATCAATCTCATGTAGCTTTGAATGTCTGCATATGGTTCACCTTCTATCAGGCCTTGTTGTGCAAAGGTATAGAAGGTGGCCAATCAATCTCCTGTAGCTTTGAATGTCTGCATATGGTTCACCTTCTTTTGTTATCTTGATTGTTGAATCTATTGGAGTCTGTGTAGGTTTTGCAGCTAGCATGCCAGAATCTTCAAGGAGCTCCAATGCATACTTTCTTTGATTAATTGTGATTCCAAGTTTTGATCTTGCAATCTCAAGTCCTAAGAAAAATTTCAGCTGTCTAAGATCTTTTATCTTGAATGTTGCATCCAAGAACTGCTTGATTGAGTCAATTTCTGTCTGACTATTGCCAAAAAGGATTATTCATCTACATAGACCAAGAGAAAAGTAAATGCATTAGTAGATCGCTTTATAAATAGGCTACAATCAAAGAGGGATTGAGAATATCCCTGGGAGATTAGAGATGATGAGAGCTTATTAAACCATTGCCTGGAGGCCTGTTTTAACCCATATAAGGGTTTTCTAAGCCTGCAAACTTTGTTAGGTATATCAGCCATAAAACCTTGGGGTAAAGTCATGTACACTTCTTCATTTAAATCCCTATGAAGAAATGCATTATTTACATCAAGTTGTTGAAGTAAACATCCATTGCTAGCTGCTAAGGCAAGTAATAATCTTATTGTTGTTATTTTTGCAACAGGGCTAAAGGTGTCAAAGTAATCTATTCCTACAGTTTGTGTGTAACCTTTGGCAACCAATCTTGCTTTATACCTTTCAATGGAGCCATCTGCTTTGTATTTATCCTATATACCCATTTACAACCAATGAGTTTCTTACCTATGGGAAGATCAACTACCTCCCAAGTGTGTGTAGACTGTAATGCTTCAATTTCCTTTTACATAACATCTTTCCACTCATCAGGTAATACAACTTGTTTGTATGTTTTTGGTTCAATGTGAGGAAATGTTGAGACTGAATTGTTTAAAACTGGCAGAGAGTTTATTATAATCAATGACAGAAGCTAAGGGAAATGGTACACCTGATGATTGAGAAAATTGCAAAATTGGTATACCATCTCCCCTATTTTAGCCGTTCTGGTACACTAACTTTTCATGCGACAAAATAACCCCCAGAACTGTCAAAGAATAACAAAATAATGCCAATTTTACCCGAATAGGCATAAACCCGCCGGTGATCCGACCTATTTTCAACATATTTTTGCCTAACACCTGTTCCAATGGGTCGGATCACCGATGGGTTTATGCCTATTCAGGTAAAATTGGCATTGTTTTGCAAATTTTTGACAGTTTTGGGGTTATTTTATCGCCGGAAAAGTTAGTGTACCAGAACGGCTAAAATGGGGGAGATGGTATACCAATTTTGCAATTTTCCCCTGATGATTCATGAGATGATTTGTGCATATCAGTTACATCTGCAGATGATGAATTGATTAGATCACAATGGTAATCTTGCAGATATGAGGGGGCTTGTCTGACTCTATGAGACCTGTGTTGCTGAGAAGGTACACCTGCAACCAAAGAAGGTGGCTCATTAGAAGGTGGTTCAGTGTTCTGAGATAACATTCCTGATTCAAGGATTTGATCATTATTAGAAGAACTTGCAATCCTGAGATTTCCAGATGGTGAAGATGAAGAAGATTGCTGTGCACCCTGAGAATCAGGAACTTCTAGAGTATCCTGTAATGAAGAATCTATGTAACGCCCCGATTTCCAGACGTTCAGGTACGCGTGTCACACGTGTGATTTTGAGAGTTAAGATTTATTTTAATCCTTTCGTTTATTAAATTCTTACATTTCATGAAAATTATATGGATTATATTTCAATGTGTTCACGTGAAAATACTTGTTACGTGAAATAATTGCCGGAAGTGATTTAATTTCCAAATTGTCCTTAAGTGATCATTCTTTTAAATTCAAGGACTAAATTGCATAGACTTTGATGGACCTAATTGACCAATTCTTAAAACCATCCATCCTTAATTGCATGACTTGAAGAAATGAGGGTTTAAATAGCAATTTATACATTTCATCAAAATCAAGGATTGTGATTCACGTAAGAATGCTTCCTCATGCTTCCAACTTCATTTTTATCTCAATCTTCATCCAACTTTGCTTCCATAAGCTCTCGGTTCATCTAGCAAGAAAGGAAGAAGAGATTTCACCATCTATCTTCATCATCTTCTTCCATTTATTTTCTTCAAGGTATATGTGTCAGCTAGCATGGATGATTCTTGTTAATCTTTGAGAAGCTAGGGTTAGTGAATTTATGGATTATATGTTGTTTGCAGTATGAATATGTGATTATAACTTGAAGAGATGCATGAATTGTTGAAGAATTTGAGCTCATATGATGAATTCATATATGAACTTGAAGCTTGTGATCTTTGATAATTTTGTGTGATTCATGTGTTTCTATGGAACTTTATTGTATCTTGAACATATATGCATGCTAATTTCCAGAAAAATGAGATTTTAGAGCTTGGAAATTCATGTTTTGGGTTGGTTTTGAGTTTGGCCGAGACTTTCCCCTGTTTTCTGCTCTGTTTTTCTGCAGAACTTGAAGGTCGCGCCTCCGACCGAAAATACACATAAAACCGGTCGCGCCGGCGACCCAATTTTGGCCAACTTTCGACTTTTTTAAAAATTGCATGAAAATTCATGAAAAAATTAGGTCGCGGCCGCGACAAAAAATAGAGTAAAAATGGTCGCGCCCCGACCCCTTCGTAATCTGCATTTTGTCCAACTTCGCACCTACGCCATTTTCACCTCGCTTTGAACTAGAAAACGTGCCATATAGCGTTGGAAAGGTCTATGTGTCTAGTTTCATATCCAATAAACAAAATTTAATTCCCACTTCTATAATTTAAGATATTCCAGTTTTACCACAGCATGCGTATTTCTGAAAATTGCAAACTTTTGCCAAACTTTGCCAAAAACCATCTTATTGCAATCCTTTCACTTCCTTGGCTCCCATATGAGACTTATATGATTGGAATACTTGAATAAGTGATGATTATGTGGCTATTTGACATTTTATGGTCTTTACTTACTTAAACTTAATTGGTAACTCCGTGCTTTACATAAAATGAAATTGTATGATTACATTCCTTGAATACGTGATCTCCATGAAATTATTTACTTTCTTGTAAATTATTCCATTGCATTTCTAAATATCTATATGATCATTACATGCAAGTATATGTTCATTTCATAGAAGAATATGTTCATGGTTACGTCGTGCGTCACATTTGGTATCATTATCAGGTCGTATCTCATAAGTACACTACGTTTCCTTTCTTGTCCAGTTCTTCTCCAGGGCGGAGATTATTGATCGATTGAGCACGTACACGTATCCATGAGTCGTCGTGTCGCCTGTCAGGTGAGGTTTAATTGCTAGTTATATAGAACCCGTATACCCTTATATGAACTTTCGGTCAAAAGGTATTTATATCTATAGTTTTCCACGAAATCACTCACTATTTCAAGCAAGTCATGTTCATGAAAAACAAGCAAGCAAGCCATGTTATTGTCATGAATCAAGCACGTTTGGCGAGTAAAGCATGTTCACGATTGGGCCCGAGGGTAGTGGCTTGAGCCAACCGGGAAAGCAAGGGCTGACGGGTAACTCTGGCGCTATCCTCACCACATTGGGATGACCCCTGAATCTGCTAGGAGATTAGTGAAGGAAGGAGTTCCGGGCTTAGGGATTCATGTACCCTCTGCTCAACGAGTCGTGGATGGTGAAGGCTAGCTACCTTCCCATCATTGGAGGGAGAAGGAGACTGGGGACGGGTCCGGCACCACAGATTGTCCTCGGGTTATTGCATGATTTTCATTCCTTGATTGTATTGCCTGAATACACTATTACACCTATGCACTGTAACTGAATTGCCTGATCGCTCGTTAAATAATCACGCAAGCATGTTTCATGTACACTTGGAGTAAGGTTGGAGAATGCCCTCACTCGCTGGGCCACGTATTACATGAATTGAAATGAATAAATTATGAAATTGGATAGTTGTATACTCGGGCGAAGATTACTTCATTATTGAACTTATATTCTTACCTTTTCTAAATCTTTACCCGAGAATATAACTTGCATGTTAACGGTGCTAATATTTATGTAAACCCCTAACTCGGTCTTCACAGACTGACGCTTCCACCTTTCAGGTCCTTGCTGGTGCATGCTAGGCGGGAGTCATAGTCAAGTCCAGTCCTTGTAGTCGAGTCAAGCACGGTGCATTTTCATTATTGTTGCATAACAATTGTGGTTTTTATTATTTGGTATTTATTGTATATTTAGGAGATGATAATGTATTGATATGTGGATCTAGTCAAGATAGTATGGCTTCACTATTGGTATTTGATATTGATTATATTATGCTTCCACTTTATTTTTTATTATGTTATTTGACTTGAGGATAGTCCCGCCTAGCTAGTTGTTATTTTATTTTTATTGTCACCCGTTCGCTGCAGGTTGGTTCATGTACGGACTATCCATTTCGTGGGTGGATTGACCTGTAGTGCTGATAGACAAATCTTGAACCCAAGTGTAAGTTCTAAATCCGATTGCAACACTTAAGGTATCGTATCCACAGGGAAGGGAATTCAACGACCACTTTTATGACTATTTCTAATCTAAAGACCGGAAAAGATTGACAAAGTTGTGCTATACTATTATGACAAAATTAAACTTAAATAATAAGTAATCAAACACACGAGCTAACAAATAAACGCAAGATTTAACCACTTAATTAAAACAGGTCGGGAAGTAAATCATATGCTCTTTTGTGATCAAATCAATACTCAAGTACGGATGTATGATTCTTCAACCTAATCACGATGTTATACCTAGCTTCTTTCAAAGGCTAGATGTCTAATTAATTAAGCCAAGTGTTGTTCCCACAATCACTTAGTAACCAAATCAATTGAATCAAGCAAGATTAGTGTATTTAAAACCTAGCGGCTTGGCATGGAATTCTAAATACGGGTTGTAGAAATTAGGGTTAAATTTCTTTAAGCCCAAAAAGTCTAAGTTTTGGAAAACACTCTCAATTATCCTCAATCTCTCGATTATCGGATAATTTACAATATGTTCATGGATGGCCAATCCATTCCCAGCTTACTCAATACCGTTTTCCTAACAAAGAATCACACAAATTAACTCGAGCATTAATTCAAACACCTTAGATGCATAATCCTTACCCCCTAACCCCAAGAGATTAGTTCCTCATATTTGAATTAAAACTCATTAAAATCAAAAGAATTGCATTCAAAATACTCATGTCTAACATAAACATCAAAACGGAATTAATAATTCTGAATTCTAACCTAATTATCCAAAAACGTATCTAAAGCGAATAACTAATTATGCTAGAATTGCAAAACCAAAACTTGAGGAATTAGTTTGATCGGAAAGCAGTAAATAAAACCAAATTGATAAAGTCTTGTGCTTGAAATCAATCTTCAACTCTATGTCTTCGTGTTTCTTCTTCCTCCGAGTGTTCTTGAACTTCTGGGAAAAACGTAGTCCAAAAGCTCTCTTATTCCGCCTCAAATCCGCGTTTAAATAGAAGTTCCAAAACCTAAACCGCCCCGTGACACGGGCGTGCAAAGCTCATGCCTAAAATTGTGACACGCCCGTGTCACGTATTAAAACGTATCCGCGCTTTTCTTACTTGACACGGGGGTGTCAAAACCTGTTCTTCTTGATGATACGGGCGTGCAAAGTCTCCAGGCCTCTCTGTACCAAGTCACGGCCGTGCAACAAATTACTCTACATTGGTGACACGGGCGTGTCACCTCCTGAAATCCGAGGGTCACTTCTGTACTGAGACACGGTCGTGTCTCAGTTTGCTCTTCCATGGGGACACGGGCGTGTCCCCTAGAATTTCTCGTTTTTCGCCCTTGATTGCATGGTTTTGCTTTTACTCCGTCTTTTCAACTCCAAGGTGAAAGGTACCTAATAAGGAGCATAAATCACGCTATAAGTTCTTAAAACTGCTAGAATTTAACTACAATTGCCCTACAAATCCATGCAATAAACCAATACATCAAACTCCCCCAAACTTAGATATTGTTCGTCCTCGAGCAATCAAGAAAATTACATCAAACTATCCTCAAAATCAATCTCTCAATGGGGCAATTTTCAGAATTTCACTAAAACAAGTCTAGCTCATCAAACACATTTCAATCAAGCACAAGTATCAACACAATGGTATAAATCAAATATCCTCGTGTAGTGTGTGAATTCGAACAAGAGAATGTACAATGGTCAGAACACCAAACTAATGATTCCTTCCTAAGTACCAATGATAGACTTCGGAAAACATTCTTTGCACCTATCTCCACTAATGGAATTAACCAAGAATTCAGGATCGGAAGGTCTTTCGAGGCTTGTAATGTGGGCTCGGGGTTAAGGTTATGGAATTTTTAGTATAGTAGTGACTCAACACACCTAGCTCACCCATTCAAATCTCCTTGGTCGCCATCTTTGTCTTTCCCCATTAAACTCCCCCAAACTTAGACTTGTCTAAGTTTGTCACAGACAGTCTAAAATTTTCTTCTGTTTCAAATCTACTCAATGTTTTTCTCCATAAAAATTTTTTTCTTTTTTTCTTTGTCTACTTTTTGCTTACACAACTCGTTCTTTTACTACTTCCTTTTGAATTCTTCTTTTCTTTCAGCATCTAAGAGTATCTCTTAATTCTTCTCTTGGTTTCTCATCAGGAATTTAGCAGCATCTTCAATCGATTCAAACGAGTGAGCAAAGTGTGACTCAAGGGTAAGTTTATGGTGCTGTGCCTGTGGCTTATAATGTGGCTACAAAAATTAATGGCACAACACTTAGGCTCAGCGGGGTCAATAGGATTTCGTTCTTTAGTACAAATGGCTCAATAGCGAGGCTACCTCCGACATGAATGCCTAAGTCATCTCCCTAACTCTTCGTCAATTCAAAATTTCGCTTCAATAGGACTAAAATGCATCCTAATCCACTTCTCAGTATTATTCAAGAATTACTAACTCAGTATCCTAACCTAAGTACATGAACTTGTTCCAATGTGCACAAAAATAAGGATATCCCACCATTCCAAAGTATCAATACTCACACCTAACTTCATGCATTCAACTAGCCTAACTCACTTTGGCAAAATTCCAACAATCAAACCTCATCGAAAAAATTAAAAATTTTGGCTTATTTTCAGCAATCATCTTTTCATGCTCAAAGATATCACAAATTCAAGTAAGTCAATCCCCCAACGCATCTTCCTATGCGAAATATTAACAGTACACTCCAAAACTTTTTGCCCTTCTCCCCCAAACTTAAATCATGCAATGTCCCCATGCATAAAAGAAAAAGGAAAGAAGGCAAAAAGAAAACTCCCTCAATACTGCGAAGAACCCGGCAACAAGCTATTCATCAACCCTAACCTGCACTTAAACGACTAAAACACGGATCATAAGCTAAGCAGAGCAAATGATAATCAACATGCAATTAACAAGAAGGCCCTGTCGTCAAGTATCGCAAATAACCATAAGAATAATTAGCACAGTGCAATTAGTTAGGTTAGTGTGGTGAATTATATCATCATACAGACCAAGGCAAAGAAAATGAAAGACTAGAAAAGAAATCACTCAAGGAAAAGGTGGCGGGTAATGTGGCGGCTGGCTTGAGCTACTCGCTCCGGCGCCTCCAAATTGTTTGGCGAGGTATGCGTGGAGGTTCTCGAACTGACCATCAATGTGGAGCTGCAAGGCATCAAGCCGGGAGTCCACATGCTCTACGAAACTGTCCATCCGCGCATTCTGGGATGCCATATAATCCCGCATGTAAGCGGGGATTTCCTCCTCGTCGTCTTGGACCATTGGCATCTGTGCTCCTCGCCCGCCTTCCTCCCTATCCGGTATCTGAGCAAGCCTCCTTTGCTGATCAAGAGTGAGGTCATCATATTTGGCCACACCCCACCTGTACATTCGCTCAAACCGGTTCCTTTCCCTTTCCGGATACCAGGGTAAAACCCTGTCCTTTAGGCTCCCGGCAGACCATCGGATGAATAGGTCCATCTTGATGAACGTCTGCTCTTCAACATAGGGAAAGTTGGATAAGGGCTCCGTATCCTCTTCAAGCCATCCTACCTCTCTGGCGAGCTTCGTCACATAGGCTCCATGACCTATAGTTCCCGATGCCCTGCCTGCCACCTCCTTTAACT
Organism: Lantana camara; assembly: GCA_037501455.1. NCBI lineage: Eukaryota > Viridiplantae > Streptophyta > Magnoliopsida > Lamiales > Verbenaceae > Lantana > Lantana camara. Next base: position 19,680,820 of record CM074857.1, on the reverse strand, counting down.
TGTACATGAATTCCGTTGTGGCATCAAACTGCACCCCCTCTTTCATGAAATACATGATGGCCAACTCAAACCCGTTTATATTGCCATCACTCTCATGCCTCGCACATATTCCCATAGCTAGTAGCCTATGCACCATTCGCCAGACTAAGCTATCAAGCCATGTGGCCTTAGTATTACGCGGGTTGTAGGTCGGGGCACCAGCTTTGAGAGGGAAAGACCGCCACACCGCCTCCCTGTCCTCAGTAGACCAATTTGGCAACGTTGTCATCTCGCACATAGGAAACCCTAAGGCATCCCGAATATCATCTAGATTTAAAGATTCGGTATCCTCTCCATCTAATGTGAAATTGAGCTTGGTGTTGACTTAATCCCAAGTCATGGTGGTGAAGAATGCGGTTGTCAATTCCGGATATGTATTAGCCGGAACCATCATGAACGTCCTCCACCCTATATTGTTGAACAACACCTCAATCTCTTCCCAAACTCCTAGTCTCCGAAGTGTGGCGAGATGCGGGAACTTTGTGGGCATGATATTACGCGTCGTATTACGGTTATAAGGGTTCCCAAGCCCTTCCAGGGTGACATTCACGGAATCCCGTGGTTGGCGGCCGGTTGGCCCGGACGAAGAGGTGAGTTGCAGAGGCGCTGGTCTCTTGTTGCGTCCCATAGTTCCTGCACAAAAATACCCCCATATCAACAACAAAATCAATTCAAGTTCAATGGGGCATTTTATCGAACATCTTGTAAGCACCAATAAGAAGTCTAGGATCTCATCAAATCATGCATAACATTTCATCACCCGAGACCTAGTCTTAGCCCTCAATACCACCATAATCGTTTAAAGCTCATAGAGACTCAATTTCTTCCCCAAACGTGTACATAACCGCCCACACAAATCTCCAAACCTTACAAAATTTGTAACAATGTAGAAGAGCAAGGGCCAAAATTTTCCACTACAATCCAAACACCTAACTCTAGCATGCTCAAAACTCGACTAAGGAGCAAGAATTCAGAAGAATTATATCCAACATGCTTAAATAAGAGATTAGGGTTCACCCTCTTAATGCCTAAAAATTTCAATTTTATGCCAATTCCTAGTTCTACTCATGCCCAAAACTCAAAATAGAATCAAGAATTCCAAAGAAATCACACATAAGCATGCTTCATAGAACTAGGGTCTAACTTTTCTCAATTGAAATACAAGAAATTAAAGTACCAAAGAGAAGAGAAGACTTACCCGATTAATATAGGATGTAAGGTGTAATGTGTGTGTGTTGTTTTGCCGGATTATGACCTAAGAAACAATGGTGGTGGTGCTTGTGCCGTGTGGGAATGGGGGAAGACGAGAGATGAGAGAAGAGAAGAGGAGATTTTTGTGTGAAAATAAGAAAAAGGGGGAGGAACCCCCGTTTTATCTCGGCCGAACAGACACGACACGCCCGTGTCGTTTATTATGCTGTATGGATGACACGGGCGTGTCATCCCTTACCTGGCGATTTCTGTACTCTGACACGGGGGTGTCGATTTTTCCTTAGGGGCCTCGACACGCCCGTGTCGTTTCTCGCTGGCAGCACTGTACCTAGACACGGGGGTGTCATGGATGTTTACATATGGGAGACACGCCCGTGTCTCCCCCAAACTTGGACTTTTGCTCAAAATTCCGCACCTATTAGCTCCAAATCATCCATTCACTTCATAATCCGTCCACTCTATTCGAACCAAAATACCTGAACACGAGACAAAAGATATCATCAATCACAAGCTTAACTACCTAACGCGAAAGAAAAGAAAAACGACAAAGGAAAGAAAAATAGTTCTAAGTTATAGTCGTTAGCTTGACTTCATGACTCCTGGCTAAGGTGCTGGAGCTGTTAACACGCACGAGACGTGTTCGCCAATTCGATCTCCGGCAAGATATGGCTTGAGTCTTTGTCCATTCACCACAAAGGATGGTGAGCCTTCATTGCCTATCTCCACCGCTCCATTCACCAAGACTTTTACTACTCTGAACGGACCGGACCACCTTGACTTAAGTTTCCCGGGGAAAAGCTTCAATCTAGAATTGTACAACAACACCAGTTGACCCTCGACAAACTCCTTGACCCGAATATGCTTATCATGCCACTTCTTCGTTCACTCCTTATAAATCCGGGCATTTTCGTACGCTTCTAACCTTAATTCCTCCAACTCTTGCAGGTCAAGTATCCTTTTTTCTCCGGCTCTTGTGAGATCAAAATTTATAGCCTTAATGGCCCAATACGACTTATACTCGATCTCGACGGGGAGGTGACAAGCTTTACCATAAACCAACTGATACGGAGAAGTTCCTATAGGTGTCTTGAACGCGGTCCTGTAAGCCCATAACGCGTCATCCAATTTTGAGGACCAATCCTTCCTAGAGGGGCTCACCACCTTCTCCAAAATCCACTTCAACTCCCTATTTGTGACCTCCGCTTGCCCACTTGCTTGGGGATGATACGCCGTAGTTACCCGATGCTGGACCCCGTATTTCTTCAGCAGAGCTTCCAAAGGCTTGTTGCAAAAATGCGTACCTCTATCACTGATTAATGCCCGTGGGACTCCGAACCTATTGAAAATGTTCTTTTGTAAGAACTTAATCACCACCTTCGAGTCATTGGTCGGAGTTGCCACGGCCTCAGCCCACTTGGATACATAATCCACCGCTACCAAGATATACTGATTCCCATACGACGGTGGGAAAGGTCCCATGAAATCGATTCCCCAAACATCAAACAATTCAACTTCCAAGATATACTTCATGGGCATCTCATCTCTCTTACTAATGTTCCCGGATCTCTGACAAGTATCACATTCCTTGGCAAATTTGTAAGCATCCTTAAACAGCGTTGGCCACCAAAACCCAGACTGTAATACCTTGGCTGCTGTCTTTCGACCACTAGAGTGCCCTCCATATAAGCTTGCATGACATCTCTCAAGCACTTCATCAGCCTCAACCTCCGGGACACATCTCCGTACTAGACCATCTGAACAATGCTTATATACATATGGCTCTTCCCAATAATAACGTTTCACTTCGGATAAGAATCTCTGTTTCTGATGGAAATTCATGCCCGGTGGTAGAGCTTTGCAAACCATGTGATTCACGATATCTGCGTACCAAGGAACTATTGCATCGGCTGCAAACAACTCCTCATCTGGGAAATTCTCAGTAATCTCCTCCTCGTACTCATCCTCCTTGTCCCCAACCTCTAATCTTGACAAGTGATCTGCAACTAAGTTCTCCGTCCCCTTCTTGTCACGAATTTCAAGATCGAACTCCTGAAGCAATAGAATCCATCTAATCAAACGGGGCTTTGAATCCTTCTTCGAGAGGAGATACTTGATTGCTGCGTGGTCCGTGTAGACAATTGTCTTCGAACCTATCAAATAAGACCGAAACTTATCAAAAGCATCCACAATAGCTAATAATTCTTTTTCAGTAGTAGCATAATTTAATTGTGCATCATTTAAAGTTTTGCTAAAATATGCGATAACGTGTAAACGTTTTTCTCTTCGTTGGCCAAGCACAGCTCCAATGGCCAAATCGCTCGCATCGCACATTAGCTCGAACGGTATAGTCCAATCCGGTGCAACCATAATTGGTGCCGAGGTAAGCTCCTTCTTCAACCTATCAAATGCAAGTAAGCAATCATCATTAAACACGAATTCAGAATCCTTTTGTAGTAACTTGCATAAAGGTAAGGTAATTTTTGAAAAGTCCTTGATGAACCGGCGATAGAACCCGGCATGACCAAGGAAACTTCTCACTCCCTTGATATTGGTAGGTGGAGGCAGTTTTGCGATCACATCAATCTTGGCCTTGTCCACCTCAATGCCTTTCTCCGAAACTTTGTGACCCAACACTATTCCTTCCTTTACCATGAAGTGGCACTTCTCCCAATTTAGCACAAGGTTAGTTTCTTCACATCTCTGCAAAACTTGAGCAAGATTATGCAAGCAGGAATCGAAAGAAGAACCAAACACAGAAAAATCATCCATAAAAATTTCCATTGTGCGTTCTATAAAGTCAGAGAAAATGGCCATCATGCATCGTTGAAAAGTAGCCGGGGCATTACACAACCCAAAAGGCATACGTCTATACGCAAAAGTTCCATAAGGGCAGGTAAACGTACATTTTTCCTGATCCTCTGGAGCTATAGCAATTTGGTTATACCCTGAATACCCATCCAGAAAACAGTAATAAGAATGCCCGGCTAACCTCTCTAACATCTGATCAATAAAGGGAAGTGGAAAGTGATCTTTACGAGTGGCATTGTTCAACTTTCTATAATCTATACAGACTCTCCAACCCGTGACTGTCCTAGTTGGTATTAACTCATTCTTTTCATTTTTAATTACAGTCATCCCCCCTTTCTTGGGCACTACCTGTACAGGGCTAACCCACTTGCTATCCGAGATAGGGTAAATTATCCCGGCATCTAACAATTTCAGTACCTCAGCCCTAACTACCTCTTTCATGTTCGGGTTCAGTCTACGCTGATGTTCTACGGAGGGTTTATGGTTATCTTCCATAAGAATTTTATGCATGCAAATAGATGGGTTAATCCCCTTAATGTCAGAAATAGTCCAACCTATTGCTCGTTTGTGTTCTCTCAAAACCCTAAACAAGGCATCATGCTGTGAATTAGTTAAATCAGAGGCAACTATAACAGGCAGTGTTTCAAATTCACCCAAATAAGCATATCTCAAATGAGCGGGGAGGGGTTTCAGTTCTAACTTGGGAGCTGTTTCAACAGAAAGACGAAGAGTGGGCTTACCTGTACCCAACTCTTCATATACAAACCTCTTTCGGAATGGTACGTAGGGGGTGGCTTCGAGTGCCTTTGCGTAGGCGGCCAATTCTTCTAATATGTCTTCCCCATCAATGTGGTCAGTGAGTCCTCTTAAACAGAGTTCGAGAGGGTCCTCGTTGCTTATGGACATCGGTGTCTGAGCTCTGATTTCCACCATATTGCATTGTTCTTCGATCACCGGTCCTTTCATTGCTTTGAACAGATTAAACTCCACCTGTTCATCCCCCACACGAAGAGTTAGAATGCCACTCTTCACATCAATTAAGGCTCCTGCTGTGGCTAGGAAAGGCCTCCCTAAGATGAGCGGCATGTTTTGGTCTTCCTCCATTTCCAAAACTATGAAGTCTACCGGCAGGTAGAACTTCCCAACTCTGACTAGAACATTTTCCAGGATTCCCGTGGGGTACTTGACTGATCGATCCGCTAGCTGTAGAGAAACGGTAGTTGGCTTTAATGAATTCAGTCCAAGTTTCCTGCAAACAGATAATGGCATTAGGCTCACACTAGCACCAAGATCACATAAAGCTTTATTAAAGGACATATGACCAATTGTGCAAGGAATTGAAAAACTCCCTGGATCCTTAAGCTTTGGTGGAAGCTTATGTTGTAGAATGGCGCTGCACTCTTCAGTAAGTGCAATTGTGGCATAATCCTTCAATTTCCTCTTGTTGGAGAGGATCTCCTTCAAGAATTTAACGTAAGTGGGCATCTGAGCTAGGGCCTCGGCAAAGGGGATGTTAATGTGTAGTTCCTTGAAGATATTCAAGAATTTCTCGAATTGTTTCTCCAACCTTTGCTTTTGAAATCTCTGCGGGAAAGGAAGTGGTGGCACGTACGGTTTGGGTGCCACTGATGTCTTTAGCTTTGAAGGGGGCTCACTTGTCAGTACTTCTTCCTCCTCCTTCGATGCCTCGATTACTTTCTCAGGTTCCACAACAGAGTCCTTTTCCTTTCTCACTTCGGTCTCCACCGGTATTGCAGGCCCCTTGTAAGTCGTGCCACTTCGTAGTGTAATGGCCTTACACTGCTCTTTCGGATTCTCCACAGGTTTGCTTGGAAACATTCCTTGGGCTCTAACATTGATTGAATTAGCCAACTGGCCCACCTGCACTTCCAAATTTTTATTTTGAACCAGCACCTGTTCTACCTGAGATTCGAGTTTCTGATACCTATCATTCGAGACATTTATGAACTTCTCGAGGGCCGCCTCCCACCCCGGCTTCTGTTCCTGCGGTGGTTGTGGAGGGGGTGCGAATCTCTGCTGATTTTGATGTGGTGGATGCTGTCCCATTTGCCTTGGTTGGAACTGTGGTCTCTGGTTTGGGTTTGGGTTCTGAACATTCTGATTGTTTGACCACGAGAAGTGCGGATGATTCTTCCACCCTGGGTTGTAGGTGTTCGAGTATGGGTCGTTTGCTGGTTTTTGATTCTGCACGTAATTGACTTGTTCTTGACCAACAACAACCTGTGCACCTGCATTGGTAGAAGGACAAATATCAAATGAATGGGGACCACCACAAATTTCACATAATACCTGCAGGGCGTTTGACTGTGCCACTGTGTTTCGTGCTGTCGCAATTGCAAGTCGGTCTAGCTTCTGGTTCAGTGCTTCGAACTTGGCATTGAAAGCTGTCACAGTGTCAGTGGCGAGTATGCCTGCCTCAGGTTTTGGAGGAGGAAGGCTCCTCTCCTTTGTCCAACTGCTATTTGCTGCCATCTTATTCAGAAGTTGCATTCCTTCTTCCTCAGACAGTGCCATAAATGCTCCTCCCGCTGCTGCATCGACCATGATTTTCATGTTCTCTGTCATTCCGTTGTAAAAGATTTGTACCAGTTGCCATCCTGGAACACGGTGGTGTGGGCATTTCCTTTGCAATTCCTTATATCTTTCCCATCCTTCATACAACGTTTCCCCATCATAGAGCCTGAAGCTCGTTATTTCATCTCTGTACCTCATGGTCTTGCTAGGAGGGTAGAATTTGGCTAAGAAGGCCTTAGAGAGGTCTGCCCATGTCTGAAGTGTCTCATTTGACAAGGTCGAAATCCATGTCCGGGCTTTGTCCCTTAGGGAGAAGGGAAAAAGCCTAACTCTGATCGCATCATCAGAAGCGTTGTGGATCTTAAAGGTCGAGCAGACATCCAAAAAGTAGGACAAATGCGATGCGGGGTCTTCATGTGGTAAACCCCCAAACGGGTTCTGTTGTAAGAGGTTGATGAACCCAGTTTTGATTTCAAAGTTGTTCGCCTCCACGGCGGGGCGAGTCAAGTTGTTCTGGATTAAGCCAATGTTAGGAATGGCATAATCCTGGAGTGTGGTTGGTTGCTCGTTTATGGGTTGTGCCATTGGGATTGGGTTTACTTTCTGCTTCTTTTCCTTTTTTCGCTTCGTTCGATTCGCCCTACAAGTCTTCTCAATTTCAGGATCGTAAGGCAAGGGTTCCAAGCCTTTCGATCGTAGCATAAACTAGGTACCTGCAATGGGGAAAACCCGTGGTCAAATTCAACGCACTTCAAAAAGAAATCAAGCAGAAAGGGTGGTCTAAAGCACCAGAAAAAATCACTAAAGTAATATTGAACTAAACGCCTTCCCCGGCAACGGCGCCAAAAACTTGATAGACAAATCTTGAACCCAAGTGTAAGTTCTAAATCCGATTGCAACACTTAAGGTATCGTATCCACAGGGAAGGGAATTCAACGACCACTTTTATGACTATTTCTAATCTAAAGACCGGAAAAGATTGACAAAGTTGTGCTATACTATTATGACAAAATTAAACTTAAATAATAAGTAATCAAACACACGAGCTAACAAATAAACGCAAGATTTAACCACTTAATTAAAACAGGTCGGGAAGTAAATCATATGCTCTTTTGTGATCAAATCAATACTCAAGTACGGATGTATGATTCTTCAACCTAATCACGATGTTATACCTAGCTTCTTTCAAAGGCTAGATGTCTAATTAATTAAGCCAAGTGTTGTTCCCACAATCACTTAGTAACCAAATCAATTGAATCAAGCAAGATTAGTGTATTTAAAACCTAGCGGCTTGGCATGGAATTCTAAATACGGGTTGTAGAAATTAGGGTTAAATTTCTTTAAGCCCAAAAAGTCTAAGTTTTGGAAAACACTCTCAATTATCCTCAATCTCTCGATTATCGGATAATTTACAATATGTTCATGGATGGCCAATCCATTCCCAGCTTACTCAATACCGTTTTCCTAACAAAGAATCACACAAATTAACTCGAGCATTAATTCAAACACCTTAGATGCATAATCCTTACCCCCTAACCCCAAGAGATTAGTTCCTCATATTTGAATTAAAACTCATTAAAATCAAAAGAATTGCATTCAAAATACTCATGTCTAACATAAACATCAAAACGGAATTAATAATTCTGAATTCTAACCTAATTATCCAAAAACGTATCTAAAGCGAATAACTAATTATGCTAGAATTGCAAAACCAAAACTTGAGGAATTAGTTTGATCGGAAAGCAGTAAATAAAACCAAATTGATAAAGTCTTGTGCTTGAAATCAATCTTCAACTCTATGTCTTCGTGTTTCTTCTTCCTCCGAGTGTTCTTGAACTTCTGGGAAAAACGTAGTCCAAAAGCTCTCTTATTCCGCCTCAAATCCGCGTTTAAATAGAAGTTCCAAAACCTAAACCGCCCCGTGACACGGGCGTGCAAAGCTCATGCCTAAAATTGTGACACGCCCGTGTCACGTATTAAAACGTATCCGCGCTTTTCTTACTTGACACGGGGGTGTCAAAACCTGTTCTTCTTTATGACACGGGCGTGCAAAGTCTCCAGGCCTCTCTGTACCAAGTCACGGCCGTGCAACAAATTACTCTACATTGGTGACACGGGCGTGTCACCTCCTGAAATCCGAGGGTCACTTCTGTACTGAGACACGGTCGTGTCTCAGTTTGCTCTTCCATGGGGACACGGGCGTGTCCCCTAGAATTTCTCGTTTTTCGCCCTTGATTGCATGGTTTTGCTTTTACTCCGTCTTTTCAACTCCAAGGTGAAAGGTACCTAATAAGGAGCATAAATCACGCTATAAGTTCTTAAAACTGCTAGAATTTAACTACAATTGCCCTACAAATCCATGCAATAAACCAATACATCAAGTGCGGGGGTGTGGTACCTCCACGTGTAGGGGTGCTACAATCTATGTCAGTATAAGTAACATCAGATGAATTAGGTAATGAGAGTAGCTAAAGTTTGGAATTGTTGTGTTTATCAAGAAGTGTAAAGCAACTCTTTATGAATTGGAAATTTCTAGACATAAAAATATCTGAAGATTGTAAATCTTGCAGAATGTAACCCTTGGTTCCAAGCTTGTAGCCAAGAAACAAACACTTCCTTGCCCTTGGATCAAACTTGGACCTGCTTTAACAAATAGTAAAGGCATATCCAAGACAACCAAAAACTTTAATGTCAGAGTAAGCAGGCAGCTGATTATGCAATAGCTGATATGGAGATTTATTACTTAATAATGGAGTTGGCAATCGATTAATGATTTAAACAGACTGGATTACACAATAGGATCATAAGTTCTTTTGTATTCCAGATTGAAAGAGTAAAACCCTGGCTACATTTAGGATGTGTTGGTGTTTTCTTTCCACAACACCATTTTGTTCAGGGGTTTCAATGCAAGAAGTTTGATGAAGAATGCCTTTCTTGGAATAAAAATCATGCATTAAGAACTCAGGTCCATTGTCAGACCTAACTGACTAAACCTTGAGATTGAATTGGTTTTCAACCAGATTTATCAAAATTTACAATTGAAACCGTATCTTAGATTTTTTCTTTACCATAGCAACCCAATTAAAGCTTGTGTAATCATCCACAACAGTTAGGAAATACTTGTGACCTGCAATGGAGGGAACAAAGTAGGGTCTCCAGATGTCTGCATGAAGCAATTGTAAAGGCATAGAAGTGGCAGTTCTACTTGAAGAGAAAGAAAGCTTCTTTTGCTTAGAAAGATGACAAATATCACAAGGTCAAAAGAAGTTTTACACTTTATTGATTTGTCTAAGGAATTCAGTACATTCAGTGTTGAAGAGGGTACATATCCCAATCGAAAATGCTATAAAGTGCTAGAGTCAACAACATTAGAACTTGAAAAATTTACAACAGACTTAGAAAAGAATCAATTGCAGTTGACTGTAAAACATATAGACCATTAGTGAGCTTAGCTAAACCAATCATCTTCCAAGTCCTGTGATCCTGAATAATGCAAGAAGAATTTTGAAAAATGAAACGATAACCAGGTGATTTTGTTAACTAAGGATCATACATCAAATTAAAGGAGAAGTTTGGAATAAACAACACATTATGCAATGTAAGATCAGCAGATAGAACAATAGTTCCAGCATGCTTTGCTAATACATGGCTACCATTAGGAAGCTTAACAGAGACAGGACTAATGGACTAAAGAGTAGTGAACTTGTTAAATGAAAAACATATGTGATTCGTTGCTCCAGTGGCCAAAATCCAAGAGGAATGAACACTGGAACAAGCAAGAACATAATTACTTGAGGAGAGAGAAGGTCCAAGGTTGGTGGAAAGAGACTCCACAGTAAGTTGATTAACATGATGTTGCTGAGAAGATTCAGGTTGTTGAATTAGGTGCAACAACCTCTGGAACTGCTCCTGAGCAAAGGAAACTTGATGATTCTCTGGAGCAGATACAGTGATTTGAGAGGGATCAGTATCCTGAGAGTCAGAAGCATCTTGTTCCTGAGATTCTTGGCTATACAAAGTAGCAGCAACAGGATTCTTGAAGCAAAAATTTGGGGGAAATGTAAATTTCTTGTAGCAATTGTTTTCTGTGTCATTGGGACCTCCACAGTGCCTACATGATTTGCCTGTGCCTGTAGAATTTTTAGAGAAACTCTTGAAATGCTGACCCCTACCAAAACTCTGAAATCCTTGAGAGTCTTGGCCAGTAGTGTTAGGGAATTTGGAAGAACTAGCTCCTGGTGTCATAGATTTGTAGCCTGAAGATTTGAACCCTTGGAAACCTTGAGAACCTTAAATAGTGAATGACTTATGTGAAGAGACAATAGAGAGTTAGCGTTCTTGTTGAACAACTATACCAAACACCTTAGTGATTGGAGATAATGGATCTAGGAGCATGATCTGAGATCCAACGCCCGAAAATCGATCATTTAAGCCATTAAGAAAGCGAATCACGCAGTCACTTTGCTAATAGCGTTTAAATGTATCAATCGCTCCATAAGCACAAGGCGTAGGACAGGTGCACACAGGCAAGGGACGAAAATTAAAGTACTCATTCCATAAAACTTTCAATTTCGTGAAATAATCGGATACAGAAAGTCATCATCTTGCTTGATAGAGTACAGATCCTCTTGAATTTCAACGATGCGGAAGCCATCACCACGATAGAAACGATCACGGAGATCGGACCATACATCTAATGCCTTATCCATCCAGAGAATTGATTGCGCAATAGTGGGGCAAACGACGCGAGAGATCAAAGATATCACCATCGTGTTACAACGTTCCCATACCGGAAGTAGAGGATCTATTGGTTGAGGCATGGCGATGGCGCCAGAGACGAATCTGATATTGTTCTTGGAGAGCAGCGCCATTTTCATACCTCTCACCTAGGTGATAATTCGAACCATCAAGAGGTGTTGAAACTAGATTGAGCCCTGGATTCTCATTCGCACGGAGAAAGAAGGGACTAGATACGGTCAATTTGGACTCCGCCGCAGCTATGGCTTCCTGTGTAGCCATAGAAATGGCAAGAACAACACAAAGAAAAAGATGAACACTAAAGCAAATCGAAGAAACAACAAAGATCTGAAGAAATCTAGGGTTAAACTCCTGATACCATGATAAGAGAGATGTACAAAGAAGAAATCTTCATTGGCAGGCATCAGGAAAAAATTATATAATTACACTGACTCAACTCCTATTTATAGTTACACTACAATAAAATATATATTATAGTACACTTCTTTTAGGATATTTTTTAAAAAATATCTCAAAAATAATTTTTTGGGACACTTACAAAATTAAAGACATTTATTTGATATTGGCGCTTAAAAATCCCTCCAATTAATTTACTTAGTCTTTTAATTTGGTTGGTTTCTCTAATCACGATGTCCACTAGTATTCTATTTTTCTCTCTCTTTCTTTTTCTTTCTTAGGGCTCTTTTTTCTTAGAGTTCTTATTTCTTTTCTTTTTTCAATACGATAAAAAAAAAAAAAAAATTTCTTCTACTCCATCGCGACAAAGAAGATTCACACAATTTTACTCTAGCATCAAGACGTCACTTTTGTTGGCTGTTATTTCAGTAATTAATTCGTATTTGACGTGTTTTTTTCTATGATTTTGATTTTGATTTTGCTTTTAATCTTCTTGAAGTTATGTTGAATTGATTTGTAGAAATCTTCTCTAAGCCTATGTGGATCTTGTTTTCTATTTGCAAGTAGTTAATGATGCACCAATTCTGTATTGTTTTTATTGATAGTTAAATGAAGATAAAAAGTCTTTCTAGAGAATATTTGTTAATCAGGTATGCTCCATGAGTTTCTTGTTTGACATATGTGTTATACTTGTATATTGTCTAAACTTATTTGTTAACAAGAGAATCTTTCTGTAATTTTTAAGGAGGATATCCCCACCATTGACAAGAAAAGGTAATTTATTAGAAGTGTTTTCACAAATATATTTCAATGAATTTATTGACCCTATTTTATTTAAGTTGATTATCCTATTCTTTAATTTTCTTGTTTTACATAGGAATAAATTTTCACATTCACTCGAAAAGAGGTTAGTAATATATCCTTTACTCTCAAGTCATTCAAGTGTTAAAATTTGAATAATTTTTTTATTGCTTGTTGTCTTACCGTCTCCTACTAATTTAAAATTATGATTGCACATTAAATGGACACTCATTTATTTGACAATTTATGCTTTTTGTTGGTATTATTAGATTATATATGAAAGTTCACATATTGAATTTGAAATATGAGTGAATTATATATCTATATATTATTCATTGCTTTATATATATATATATATGGATTAATGTATATTTTGTGAATGCAGGTTATTCCAGATGACAAATTCAATTGGTGAATTATCTTATATCATGTCGAGAACTCAGATTTTAGAAATTGAGTTTGTAATATTGGGGAGTTGGAATAATTGTCTTGTATACATATTGATCTAGAAATTGATGACATTTTTAATATTTTTATGAGTTTTATTAAAAGAATTCATTTTTTGATTCCAGTATATTGTAGTTTAGATTTGTATAATTTCCTAGCATGTTATGAGTGATGGAAACAAAAAATAACAAAAAATATCCTTTGTTTAAAGATATAAAAAAAATAACAATAACATATAATCGGAAACGGTATAAATTTAGAGACATACATAAGTGTCCCAAGATTAATTACTCACTAATTCTCGAATTTTGTATAGGGACACTTCTTTGTGTCCTATCTGTGCACTAAAAGGACAAATATAACTATGTCAATAAGATGAGTTATTGAGACATTTTAAGTGTCCCAAAACTTTATGCGACACCAATACATGCGACACTTATATTAAGTGTCCCAAAAATTAAAAGTGCCTCAATATATACCATATAAGGACACTTTCTTGTGTCCTAATAACCCATTTTTGTTGTAGTGAATTACAGCTGGGAGCTTTGTACACGTGTTGTAATTGGGAGGTTTTAACTAACCTCGACCCTTGTCTAATTGGTTAATCTTAAACTGTTTTAACTAACTTAATCTCATAACTTAATTACCTAGTAATAATATTATATCTACAAGGTTTGAACCCGAGTTCTTATTTAAGTGAATTCAAATCCTTATTCGCTCAAATCATTTGCGAGTCGAAAATAATTTGCCTTTGCACACGTCCAATGAGTCGAGCATTGCTGATATGTATAAGACTATAAGAGGCACCACATACATATAGACCGGAGAGGGGGGCAGAAAACTAATGTGAAAACTAATGTAGTCCACAATTGACGCGTCAGCGCCACATATTCACACCTCTCTCTCATAATCTCCGGGGGTGGGGGGTGTTTATCTTTGGGGACTTTAAAAGTACAGCCATTATTTTTCCAACGGTATCCCAATGGTACATAATAAATGCAAGGATGCTTCTCTCTCAAAATACAAAATAATAAGAGAACTGCGAGCTTCATTTGTCTACTACTACTTCTCTCCCCCCCTTCTTCTCACACATATGTTGCCTGTAATCACTCAATTGCTCCTTTGAACAAACAAAGATAACATGGAATTGAAAAACATGGTTGCTCTTGTTTCTCGTACTGGAAGACATATGCAGCGCTACAACTTTCATGGCCACCGCCAAGTTGTCGGGTTCGTCTCTTTCTCCCTCTCTCTCCCGCACTACTTAGTTTCATGTTTATCTGTTTAATCTTGTTTCTACGTGGTAAACTAAGAGCTGACTCCTTCGTGGTGAAGTAAACCTTCCATAAAGAACTGGATAATTAGTTGGGTTCGGTGAAATTAAGATGTAGGTTTTCCAATTCCCGATTAGGGAGATGGTTATTTAGCCACTGAGACACAACCACGAACCAGTAACCATGTCAGTAGTTTATTTAACTAATCAAGACAAAAACTTAATTCTACCGGCAAAACGAACAGATTGTTTAGTGATAAAGTATATGTTATTGGAGCCGTGGTTATGATTTCAAGATTTAATTGAATTATCTGTGCTACTATCGTTGGCTGGGGCAGTTTCGAATCTTGCACCTTTCTGCGTGATAATACAATCATGTACTTTTGTCTTACTTGTTAAGAATTCGCGTTTCTGTACCAGGCGACGACTTTTACCGACTCCATTAGAAAGAGCTAGCGTAAGGACTTTTCCAAGTCGGTTTACGAATTGACTTTAATCACGACAAAACACTAACTCAGCTTTCCTCGTCATTGCCAATTTGCCATACAATTATTTTCGAATTATGTCAGCCCTTCGACGAGATATGCTGGACCTGCCAAAAATCTAATAATTGACAAATATAATTAAATAGATGTTCCAGATATATCAAAATTGACATATGTATATAAATAAATAAATAGGAAAATATAATTAGAAATTGACGCAGTTAATTTCATGGTAATTATATATGCCTAAGCATTTCTAAATATCTGTGCAGATGTATCCCCTACAGATACAAAAGCAGTTGTGGGACGTTGCCCATGGTGGCTGAGGAAGAAATTGAAGTTCTTGTTATAACTTCGCAGAGGAAAGGAAAAGGGATGTTATTTCCAAAGGTAATTTTCTGCCATACTCTTTCCTTTCGGAAAGTTTTAGTGCTTAACGGACTCAGTCGAATCCCAATTAGTCGTATAGCAAGTTTATTATATTTGTTATTTACTTGGTCGCTCTTATTAAAATTTACACTAATCACGTGACAAGGTAAAAGTTAAACCATCCTTCTCTTATTGTACTGGTTTAGTCTGAGTTTGGTAACTTTGGTTCGGCTAGGATTATTCATTTTGGATTGTCTATTTATACAATACTATTGTATTCAGGGCGGTTGGGAGAATGACGAATCCATTGAAGATGCTGCTCTGCGTGAAACCGTGGAGGAGGCAGGGGTGGTGGGCGACGTTGAGGTTTTGTTCTTTCCTTCTCACGAATTAAATGTTATTTCGTATCGAATCATTTGAATATAAGGACTATTGAAATAGTAAGAAATTAAGCAAGTTGTTCAAATTTTTGCAGAATAAATTGGGTAAATGGAACTTCAAGAGCAAGAGCAGTGACACACTCTATGAGGGCCACATGTTCCCGTTGCTTGTTAAAGAGCAACTCGAATTTTGGCCCGAGAAAGATGTCCGTCAAAGATTATGGGTAAATTGTTCTCCACAAACTCATCTGTCTGTGCTCAATTATTGAAAAAAAATTGTGTTCATAAACTTACATATTTTTTTAAATTTAATTGTGACAGATAAGTGTTAGAGAAGCTAGAAAGGTTTGTCAGTACTGGTGGATGAAGGAGGCCTTAGAATTACTAGTCGATCGTCTGACAGCACAAGCTAACGAGGCTAAAGCAGATATTGATGCAGTTAGCCAGGGCTGGAAATCTAACTTGTAGTGGCAATAAGAGAGATTTATATTTAGATATACAAATGTGAGGCGCATGGAGAAGAATCCACTTCAATTTTTTGAAGGAAATCTTCGGAATCAGAGTTAGCAACATTTAACTTTCGTTCCATTTTCTCAGAGTTGCAAGTGTTGTATAGCTATAGCCTAAGTTGGTTCAAAGAATTTAGTGGGCTTTTAAATAATATTTTGAAATGTGTAAGACTAAGATTTAATATTTCAGACCTGATGATAAACCATGGGCAGTTGTTAAAAGATTACGTATCTAACTTAACTCATCCAAGAAGCTTAACTTTTGAAGCGTAATATAAGTTGCCAAAATATTATAAGATAATAACCCCTTTAGTTTATTCAAAATGGGACGATCAACACAATCTCCCTTCTAAACAATACATTCATATTCTTCCCAACTTTATCTGCCCCATTTCCAGTATGTATATATAGAGGCATATGGACTATATATAGTTGTAATTACTAGAAATTATGTGTACAGGCGACAATCAATCCTCTTTGTCCTTGTTAATCTCATAAAGTATGACGATAAGAGTGGTTATGAAGGCGTAATCAACTTTCGGATAAACAGTCACATCGAATGTGTCCTTCCCAAGCAGAACACTCCCAAATGTATGCTTCTTCTGCATCTGCATGCGTTTCGAGTTTTGGACAAATATCAGATTCTCAAATCCCTAATTAAATAAGTGACATAATTAAAAAAGAAAATTTACCATGGCAATAGGTGTGGAAATATCCCTGCCATATATGACACACGACCTCTCAAACCAGCTCCCAACAACCTTAAAATCCCATAAAATCTCATCCTCGTTCCCACACAGAAACACTTCCAACGCTGTCTTGAATTGGACAAGTGAGGACTTCTTAACACTGAAGAGCAGCTCGCTCGAGCCCGAGCTATCTCCCCGGAACACGAGCCACCTCTTGTGTGCACTCAGAATCTGGGAAAACATCACAAACGAGATTAATCTTTAAAAAAAAAAAAAATTAAGCAAATTTGGACTTAGAATAATTATATTGGGACCTTTTTCTTAAGAGTTGCAATGGGATAGCCTCCAGCATCGAGCAGGACGTGACGATCATGCAAACTGAAGAGCTTCTCTGTGACTTTAAAGACAATATTCCCCTTATCATCCATGATCACGAAGTTTCCATCTGTTACACCCACTACTTTCCTCACCACCGTCAGACGAAGGTGTTGCGGAACGCAGAAATCCGAACTTATTACGCTCGTTTGGATTCTTCCCGCTTCCGCTATGTAAGTATCCATATTATTAATTTGTTAATTTGTGAGTTAATCGTGTAGCTTATTAGCTGCTAATGTATATATGATGCTGGTTAGCAACTTAATTAAGGGAGCTAAACTGGGGAAAGGTTCTGTGTTTACCTTTATCATGTCTTGAACAATACTTTTAACAAATCAGGCAGGGTAATGCAGTGGGAGGATAGTTGAATTCGATAACAGGAAAGGTATATTTCACAGAATCGTTTCCCATTTTGCATGCTAATTGCTATTAACATGGATAGAGCCTGCTTAATCTTTTGGCTTTAACATGTATTCGTTTATTCTTGCAATGAACCCAAACCAATTATTCGAATAAATTTAAGCCACCAAAAAAGATTATTAGTATATTGCATTTGATTATTATCATGTAATAAGATAAGTATTTAGTATTTATGCATATAAGCATATTACATGTAGTTTTTTTTTAATACTCAATTAATATTAAGTAATGCTTTGATTGTAAATTTATTATTTTAAAATCAATTATTGTCAACGAATCACGTCCGTTGCAAAAAAAAACCTGTAAAAAGTTGTTTTTTTAGGAGTGAGTAATTTTGGGTAAGGAGATTAGAATTAAAATTAAAGGTTGTTTTCATACCTAGGCAAGGTATTTTTCTTTTTTAGGGTAACTCTCAGTTGCTCAAGGGAGCAGGGCATTACATAAAAAAAAATAAAACTCGATGAAGTTTCCACTTTCTTAATTTTAGGGATTATTACAAAAGTAAAATCAAGGACCAAAAAAGAAAAAAAGAAAAGTAAAATCATAAAGGAGATATATAACAAAAAGTTCGTGATAAAGCTTCCAAAAGTTTATAGGGTATTGAACAAGTAAAATTAAAAAAAATAATAAAAATTTATGCTTGTATTATGATCGTTTTTTTAATTTTTTATTTAAAATTTTAAATATTTCGAATTGTCATAAAATTTTCAAATTGTCATTCGTACTTTTTAAAAAAAATTTCAAATTGTAATCTCAACCATTTACGTGTTAACATGTGACTCTAAAAAAATGTGACTCATTTTTTTTCAAAATTTTTTAATTTTTCACCGAAAATGTGACTTTTTTTTTTTTTAAAGAGGATCAATGCTGGTTTCCCAACTATCCCCAATGAGACTCGAACTTATGACCTACCAGTTCAAAGGTGCAAATGCTTACTACTTAAACCTGAAAATAAAACACGTGTTAACACCTAAATAACCGAAATAATAATTTGAAATTTTTTATAAAATATAGATAATAATTTAAAATATTTAAAATTTCAAATAAAAATTTAAAAAATTTAATCATAAAATTGAAAAAACAATTATAATACAGGTAATTTTTTTTCTTTTAAGAAAAAAATAGGAAGCTCATTCGGCTATTTCGGCTTCTAGTATATATTACAATTTGCTTGTTCCACTTTCACCCCATCTATAATGTGTGTTGCATGTTGGGCTTAAGTAGACTTTTATGTTTAGTTTTGGTGGGCTCGGCCGTGCACATGATTTATATATTCTCCAAAGTCCAAACCCATATTAAAGAAGGCTACGCCTACAAAGCTTATCAAATTAAAATAGTTTTTGGTCCACGTCCAACTAACTGCTGTAAGTAAATATATCATTTCAAAAAAGAATTTCTTTAATTTTTAATAAAAGAGTCTTAGGAAAAGAATAAAATGAGTTTATCCTAAAATACAAACTTAATGATTCAAGAATATGAATTTATTTTTTATTTTGGGATAAATATTTTGAATATTCCGTACTATCGCGATTTTTGGAGTTTCCATACTGAATTATAAAAAGTTGACGTTTGCATCCTCAACTATTGTCTTTTAACAAACACTACAAAAAAAAACACTTTTTTATGACAAAATAATTTGCCGCAATACATGACAATTTTGTCACAATAGATCTATTGTGACGATTATTTTTGTCACAGTGGTCGTCGCAACAGGCCCGTCGTATAAGGTCTCAGACGACAATTTCTATGTTCATCATAATAGGTTTGTGACAAAGAAAAAACTTCATTCTTGTGACAAACTTATTGTTATAACAATATATATGTATTGTCACTAAAGGTCCGGTCAAATGATCACTTATTATGACAAATGTTTTTGTCACAATATCATGTTCTATTGTGACAAACTTTTTGTCACATATTAGACACTTATCGTCATCATAGTCATATATTTGTCACTACAATCATGTCAGTTGGACACCTCTTGTGACAAAGATATTTGTCACCACATCATATTTTGTCGCAAAATAATTAAATAAAAAAAAATTAAAAATTTTATTTGTGTGAGACCCCGAACCACTCCTGGCACGAACCACACCCACCCCTCAGACGAGCCAGCACTGAACCCATCGAGCCAAGCACGAGCTAACGCGAGAATTAATTCTTTTTAATAATTGCGCTAGTTGGAAATCGAACTCGGGTCTCCAAGATAGAATATTGACTCCTAAACCAATTTGGACAGCTTCTTTCATGTTAATATTATGTCTTTTAATATATTTAATAACAATGGAATATATTCATACACTAATTTCAATTAATTATTTAAATATTTTTGTGTTATTATTTAAAAATATAAAATATAAAATATATAATTATTTAAATTAAATATAATCATATTTATGGAGATATTGTATTAAAATTGTTAGTTTATATACTTTTAGGTTTTAATTAATAATTTATATACCTAAAGCTATATAAAATTTCGTATTGCCAACAAATATATTATCACATAACATATTTCTATTATGCTAATATGAATATATCATAACAAAAGAATTTTTAAAATAATAAATTTTTATATGACAATATTACATTTTGTCACGACAAAATTAATTATTGTGACGGCCAATCATTTATCATAGCATTATATTTCTATGGTAACAATAAGAACTTGCTACAATTAAAAGTTTATATAAAACAAAAATATTTCACATGACAATAATTAATTTTGTCACCACAAATGACCTATTGTGACAATAAAAAAATTATAATGATACCATAATTTTATAATGACTATTATAAGTTGTCACATGCAAATAATTTATAAAATAACAATACTTTATATGATGATATTATTTTTTATCGCGATAAAATAATTTCTTGTGACAAACCTAAAATTTGTCATATATATGATACATAAGTGGGCAAAGTATTTCGTCACAAAAGGTTAAATAATTTGTCACCGTACATTGTACCATTTAGCGTGACATATGTTTGAATATTTTGTGACGAATATTAAATTTTGTCACATTTATGATACATAAGTGGCAAAACATTTCGTCACAAAAGGTTAAATAATTTGTCACCGTACATTGCACCATTTAGTGTGACAAATGTCTGAATATTTTGAGACGAGTATTAAATTTTGTCATATAAAATAAAGTCTTTCGTGACATATAAGAATTTGTCTCTTAAAGTTTATTTTGTGGTGACAAACTTATATATCGTCGCTATAGTGTAATCTATTATGACGCTATTATTTTTCGTCACAACAAATTGTCACGAAAAATAGTTTTTTTTGTAGTGAAATTACAACCTCATTCCACTCATCGTGTGACACGTGGAAGAAATTTTGTGTACATGTCACACATCCATTAGAATCAAGTTGTAATTTGTTAAAAAATAATAGTCGAGGATTCAAACATCAACTTTTTATAGTTCAGGATGGAAACTCCAAAAATCGCGATAATACAAAGTGTTCAAAATATTTATTCCTTTTATTTTTTTTCCAAATAATACGTCTTTCAAATATCCTACATGTATATCCTACGTGTAAAGAATATGTCAGCATGATCGAGGTGTATCATGTATGTATAAATTGTAATAAGATTGGAATATAATAAGTTCTTTAATTTTTAATGCTTTGAATTTAACTTGGGGTAAGAAAGTGAAGTCCAATAATAAGATCCGAAAGTAATGATAATTAGATATGGGGCTTCACTTTTTTTTTTAAAAAAAAATTTGCATGGAATCCCAGCTAAAAAGTACGTAAAAGTGTTGTTGACGGGACTGACTTAGTGCGATGGAACAGTTGTATTCTTTTGTCCTAACTCAACAAAGTTTGTTAATTCCAAAAAAAACAAAGTTTGTTACTATTATTTCAGATCAGCGGAAAAACTATACAAGGTATCTACAAAAGTAATTTGTTACATCATGTGGATGAAAGAGTAGCTAGGATTAACTTCGATCATCATCTTATAATTTATGATACAAGTATGAATACGACGATATATACACGACATGACATAGATATAATGATACTTATTTTTTCTTAAATTTTTCATGTGAGGAGTGTCAGACACGATGTCCGACACGACAACACACGAAAAAATGATATTTGTAGAGGCGTTTGTGCATCATAGGCTATAATACAATGTGATTTCATATCCCATATTGTTCAAATTGATCCCATTAATTAAAAGTTCTTGAATTAAAGTCAGGGGTGAAAAACAAATCAAACTATATTATATATGATTTGAAATCGATAGTTGATTCGTTTTAAACTCGAGTCTAAACGCCACTTTTTTTTTTTTTTTTTTTAAATTTATATCTCGACTTGAATTTGACTAGATTTATTAAAAAAATGTATAATTGATGTATAAGTATCTAACCACTTGAGATTAGAGTTCATTTGAGCTAGTTTCATTTAATAATAAGAATAAGTTCGAATAAGATTTCAAACTGCATGAAAAAATCAAATTAAGCTAGAATACTAACTCACATAGTTGCAGGAGAGGCTCGATTCAATTACATTTCCGATTAAAGTCTTGTTGAGACTTGCATTTAAATAATTTTGATTATTTTGTAATAATCACATAATATTGAATAATATGTGAAAGTTTATACTTGACTTAACTCTCCTAAAAAACTAACCGGTGATGTGAAAGTTGTACTGCCTTTATTTGAAAGCACATCCGGAATAGGGATGCAAATGAGCTGAGTCGAGCTGAGCCTTGAGTTATTTGCTCAAGCTCGGTTCGACCAAGGCTCGCGAGCAACTCGACTCGACTCGAGCTAAATAGGGAGTATATTTTTTAATTAAAAAATAATTATTTTTAATAATTAAATATATTTATATATATAAATCAATGTATATATGTAATATTATATATTAATTAAATATTTATATAAATATATATATATAAATTAATATATTATTTTGCATTTAAATATAGAAAATAGCTTGGGTTCGGGCTTGACTCGTCAAGCTCGCGAGCCGACTCGACTCATTTGCATCCCAAGGCCGGAACAATCAGGGTAGCATTTATTTAAAAGCATATGGCTTGATCTTTTTTCCAATATGGGATGTTAACACACTCTTCGCACGCCCAGGTCGGAACAATCAGGGGTCTACACTAGAGTGTGAAACCTAATTTAATTCAGTGCTATGAAAGTTTATACTCGACCTAAATCACCTCAAAAGTTAGTTGATAAGGTGAGGATTGTTTTGCATTTATTAATTGACACATGGTTTGATCTTTTTTCCAACGTGGGATGTTAAAGATAATAAATTTGATGGAAGATAGATGAAGATTTTATGAAATTGTTTGAGAAGCATGGGATGTGATACGAGATATTCATGATATATATAGGAAAAAAAATTGAATAAACCTAACATATATTAATATATAAGAAATTTTTTTAAGATTTTACCGCATGTAATTGAGATAGAAATAAAATATATCTAACATCTTAAATATTAGAAAAGATAATTTCGTTATTAAATATAATGATATATCACATAATTAGGCTCAGAGTGCGTATCTGAAACACAATTAATTTGAAGAAGCCTATAATCTGCAACGACATCAAATTATATTCATTTTCAAAGGAGAAACTGTTATTATTTTCTTACATAGATTTACACCTGAAGTTTATAAGATGACATTATTACATCAATGAATTATTTAATTCAGAATAGGAATTTAAAGTGCATCTGATATGGTTTCGTATCATAAGAGACTTTAGAGCAGTCTCGGGCTCGTAAGAAAAGGGGATGAGATAGAGGGATAATCCGGTAAAGACCGATCGGCCGGAGAAAGATTGAGACGAGAAAGATTTCAGATTAGAGAGATTAGAGAAATTGAATTATTATTGCTTAACTGTAATGAAACGTGAACTAACAATATATAAAAGTAAGATATCCTAACCCTAGAAGAATTCTCCACTACTAAAACTTAACTATCAAGTAACTACTACTAAACATAATCCTATTTTTAATGTATATCTTAAATATAATTAAAAGATATCAATCTATCCAATTCCTATTCTTATTCTCTCTTGATACGGCATATCTTCTACTCTTATCTCTTGATACACCATATCTCCGTCCATATCACTCCCTTGCTCATCAAAAACCACCTTGTCCTCAAGGTGTAACTCGGGAACAACCCATCGAACATTGCCCGTCGGTTCCCATGAGATGGCATCAAGAGACCCAAGAGGAGTTGTTTCTGAAATTACAGAAGTTGGCTCTTTCGAAATTGGTTGCTCAGGAGTTGTTTCTACAAGCATATAATCAATTACTTGTTTTTCCACATAAGATCCTTCTCAATTGCATTCTCAGCTCCCACATAATCATTACTGTTCGAATTCTCTTCACAATGATCGACATCTTTTTTAAAAGCCCTTGCAGTGTGGTCATCTTCAACTGCATGAGTATTTTCTTCAGATACCACTTCGTCCTTAGATTCCACCACACACTTTTGATAATCCAAAATCGATCTCGTCTTCAATCCCATCTGTTGTGCCTTTGCTAAAAACCCAAAATAATCTACACTTAGCGGATCGAAATGACACATAAACTTTTGGATAAAATCCACCCAAGAGTCCACTAAGTTATTGCGTTGACGCCATCGAAACCAATCAAGGGCTGGTCCCTCCAGCATCAAACCAACCTTATCCAATCGAGAGTCTTCTGGAATGCCGTAGAACACGAAGTATTTGTGGGCCTGAAAAAGCCATCCTAAGGGGTCGTTTCCGTCGCACTTAGGCATCTCAATCCACAACTTAGGTATCGGATTGGGGTTGAATGTTGGATGGGCTTCGGCACACCGAATCACACTGGACGAACCTGAATCTGCTCGCAAAATGTAGACTGACAAGTCGTGTTGCAATTTCTGCATCGTTTGATTGAGTTGTTGCAATGCTGCGGTGTGGGAAATCATCTGTCCAACAATTTGTTGTTGGAATTTTTGAAAACTTGCCTCGGACATTGCGTCTCTCAACGAAAGCACCAATGATACGGTTTCGTATCATAAGAGACTTTAGAGCAGTCTCGGGCTCGTAAAAAAAGGGGATGAGATAGAGCGATAATCCGGTAAAGACAGACCGGCCGGAGAAAGGTTGAGACAAGAGAGATTTCAGATTAGAGAGATTAGAGAAATTGAATTATTATTGCTTAACTGTAATGAAACGTGAACTAACAATATATAAAAGTAAGATATCCTAACCCTAGTAGAATTCTCCACTACTAAAACTTAATTATCAAGTAACTACTACTAAACATAATCCTATTTCTAATATATATCTTAAATATAATTAAAAGATATCAATCTATCCAATCCATATTCTTATTCTCTCTTGATACGACATATCTTCTAGTGCTCTTCTCTCTTGATACACCATATCTCCGTCCATATCAGCATCCAATATGTACTTGTGTGGCTGAAATTTTTCAGAAGAGAAAATATTCATACCCATCTATTTTTTTTGATCTCTCAGAGTTTCTCCCCACCCAATTGAGTGAAAAACTAATCTCCCGAGGTAGCTGAAGGCGCTTATTGCGGGGACCTCTCCTAACGTAGTTTTTTACATCTACAAGGTTCGAACCCGAGACCTTACTTAAGTGAACTCAAGCCCCTATCCACTTGAGCCAACTGCCCGTTGGTATTCATACCCATCTATTGTTAATGCACAAATACGGGTAAAAAGAAACTTAAGAACCAAGAATAAGAAAGGAAGAAAAAGAGTAGACAGTTTTGGACCCATAACAAATTTTATTTTTTAACAAACTTTCCCTAAATTTTAGGAAACTAAAAAAGAATTCTTAACATACTCTTATAAGATTTGCTCCGACACATTGTACTATAGTTATGAGTCTTATGAATTTCAAGTCAAATATTGATGGGAAATATAAAAAACAAAGTAAAGTATTCATAAAACATTAATTATGAAATCACCAAAATCAATGAATCCGGGCTTAATGTAAATTTTTCAAAGGGAAGAAGTTGTAATTTTAAAACTTTAAGGAAAACTTATAAAGCATGTTCATGCAGTTATCCCCTCTCATAATTAAAAGTGTTGTAATCTCCACGTTTGTTTTCAATTATAATGACATATGATCTCTACTTAAATACTCATCCCAAACCACAAAGCAGCCATTTCATTAGCTCTTACTAGCTAACACACTGCCACTAAAACCTCCTCACATTAATCTCCCCATCTCTCTCCCTCATACACACACACACAAAGCAGAAAAATGGCTAAAAATGCACGTCAATTCATTCCAATCTCGGCATTGATTTGCCTTCAACTACTTTTCTTCTTCATTCCCACCAATTCCTCAAGCGACGCTTTCCTCTACGGCGGCTGCTCACAGATAAAATATGCTCCCAACTCCCCCTACGAAGCAAACCTCAATTCCCTCCTGACAGCACTCGTCAACTCCGCCACTTATTCCTCATACAACAAGTACACGGTAATGGGATCCAGCCCACAAGACGTCGTCTACGGTTTGTACCAATGCCGCGGTGATTTAGCCATGCCCGACTGCGCCACCTGCGTTGCGCGGGCCGTCACCCACGTTGGCCCGCTATGCTCCCAGACTTCCGGCGGCGCCGTGCAGTTGGAAGGCTGCTTCGTGAAATACGACAACGCTTCGTTTATCGGGGTGGAGGACAAGGCGGTGGTGATGAAGAAATGCGGGCCGTCTGATGGGTACAATGCGGACCAGATGGCCCGCCGCGACGCGGTGCTGGCGGGGCTGAACGGGGCAGGTGGGCCCTACAGGGTCGGCGGGGCGCAGGATGTTCAGGGGGTGGTGCAGTGCGTGGGGGATCTGAGTAATGGGCAGTGTCAGGACTGTTTGACGGAGGCGATACGGCGGCTCAAGGCGGAGTGCGGCGGCGCTGTGTTTGGGGATATGTTCTTGGGGAAGTGCTATGCTAGGTACTCGACGAGTGGGGCACAGGCTTACGCAATGTCCAACCATCATGGAGGTACGTGAGAATCTAATTTAACCAAGGTTTCTTGATATGATGAGCTGAATCGTGAAACAATATTCTTGCCTAATAAAAGTTGGTCCCTATATAATATTGAGTTTTTCATAATATTGAATAAAATCTCAAAAAGGAATATTAGTATATTGGTTAATAATTTTGTAGCATACCATTAAGAATATTATTTTACTGTGAGGGTTTGATTGATATATATCTTTGATAATTTAATTGGATGAATTTTAAATAAATCAACTTTGAGTTATAAAATTTTGGAAAAAATGACCTGCTTACATTAGAATATTCTTATGAAGACTTTATGCGAATTTTAATTGTTTATGAGTTTTGCATTATTGTGGAGAATAAGAATTTATTTGTGATAATGTTGTATATAGGTTCGTCGCATAGCGAGTCAGAGAAGACATTTGCTCTGATAATTGGATTACTAGCTGGAGTAGCATTGGTCATCATCTTCCTCACTTTCCTGAGCAGATTATTTGGGAGAAATGGTGAACACTTCTAACATATATACCTTGATTAATTTCTTATTAATTCCCATTATTTTTAACATGGATTAATTGAATTCTTTTTTCTGCAGGAAAATAGTAAATAAATATATGACAAATATGGTGGCATTTCACTGTGATGCCCCCTCTAAACATGCTTTAGATTTGCCCTTTATTTTTTTGTTTTTCATTTTCCATTCTCTTTATTGTAATGGATACCAATTTGGCTTTCTATCTTTGTTCGTTCCTTTTGATTAAATTTACTTTGGGGTTCTGTCACAAAAGGGAACGGTGTGGGAAAAGAAAAAATGTAAAAGTTTCCTGAATTAAGTAGAGAAAAGGGGGAAAATAAAATGTAGCTTTTGAAGATTCCACCCCCTTTCTGCAGTGGACAAAAGTTGTGTTGTATAATTCACAAATGGTGTATTCTTTTTGTAAAGGTGGTGCTAGCTTTCTTTGTGGAGCTTAATCCTATGGTGATTTGTGAAGAAATTATTATGTCTTTTACTTTCATATAAACTATAGTCTATAACTAGCTCTCAATGTACAAATATTAATATTTACTTTAACTAGCTAGATCTAAAAAGAATTGTGTTGAAAGAATGAATTAGTTGACAAATTTTATTTACAGGATCTCCTATTTTAAGTCTGTGTTTTATCTTCTATTCCATTCACATACACGCGCTAAGTTTATTATTAATAGATGGCCTAGATTAGAAAAGAGATCTTTTAAATCTTTTTAATATTATAATTATTTCTTTCTCCTATTCTTGGTCATCTATTTATACATTTGACGCGTGTACGTGAGTGAAATAAAAGATAAATTACAAATTTAAAACAAGATATATATGCTGAGCCGGCCTTCCATTTATTTCGTGAAACTTTTACATGTCTTCACTAGTGCTTAATTATTGCAACCAAACACCATGTTAAGTAGAGGCCAATATTACAAATCATTCACAATGTATAGATTCACTAGAAAATTCCATCTACACAAATACTTTGAATCCAATTGAATCTCCCATACGAAATGTCTTCTTTGGACATGAAAGATATATGCAAATCACGTTGTTAACGAATGCATGAAACATATTATTGTATATGATGCACGGATACTTCTAAAAATATTATTTTGTCATGTCGGACACCATGTTCGACACTATTCACGTGGGAAATTCAAAAAAAAATTCGTGTTGTGTCGTGTCCATGTTGCCGTGTCCGTATCTGTGCAACATAAATTATTTTGAGATAATCCCTAAAGTTTTATTTTTAAGAAAAAGATATACAAGAGCGAATAGTTTGTTTTTGTATTTAGGAGGTGTACACAAGTTCCGCCACTGGTTTAATTCTTGCTTTTCGATTTTCAAAATCGGGTTCATTTAAAAAATTTCTCTTACACCTCTATATGTCGATCAACATGATATATTCCAATTGGCTGAATCAAGCAAATATTCGAATCATAACCACATTAATAATCTTTAATTCTTTATCTGTATGTAAATGTAACATGATGGATGCAGATCATAGAGGAATCATACTGTATATTCAGATCGTGATAATGTCTTAATTAAAAGCTTCACGAGGTACGTATAATAGTAATACTTAAACACGAAGATTTGATTTAATATTTTAATTGCATGATAGAGAAAGAATCAATCCTGAGTCAGAAAAGGTTTGAAACTGAATTGACAGCCATTCGACTTTTCTCAGATGACTCTTTGTTAATTACGCACTATATCACATAACAATAAAGTTACAAAGCTACCTTTGACATCTCTTTGCCAAAGTGAAAAGGAATCATTTTGCATGCATCATGAGAGAAGTTGTTTCTACGTTAAAGTGAATAATTGTTTTGGAGAAGAAATTTCCTATTTTGAGAAACATTTTTGGGTTAAATAGATATAGACTTGAGCCCCTCAAATTTATAATACATGGATACGAAAACAGGGTATGAATTTTTTTTTAAAGGGTATTGATGTAAAAGGAAACTTTACTGTTCTGGACAGAAATGGATGTATTTATTCTGGTCATTTTAAATTTTTAATTGATCATGATAAGACAAGATATATGTAACCATTTTTTTTTTCAACATATAACCATTAATAGATTGTAACCATTACGACAAGATATAACCATTTAATTGACAACAAATGAATGTATTTGTAGCACCCCGAAGCGCAGAGCACTACATGTCCCGTACCATAGTTCTACATGTGTAACGAAATGGGAACTCCGTACACACACCAAGTTACAGCGAATGGGAGACAGACAAAATCTCTCATAGGCTAGGTTGTCTAGATCCTAATACAGAGTGCGCAAAGATAACAAAAGCAAATGCGGAAGCACCAGGATATCAAACATACAGTTATACATGCTCAAAATCAAGGGCGACGCCACATTGCCATAAGTGGGGTCAATTGACCCCACTAAAATAGGAAAATTAGTTATAAACATGTATATCTTTTATATGTAATTAAATTAATGGTTTTAAAAATAGGTATTTTGACCCCACATAAATAGAGAAAAAATTGTATTGGCCCTTTAAATTTCAAATTATGTGTAAATTAAAAAAACATTTATAGTCTAAAAGTAAAAATAAAACTATTTAGGGGTGTGTACAAAATCTAAAAATATATAGAGATAAGTACTTGTTTTCAACAATTAACTAATTAGTTTTTTTTTTTATGGTTAATTAAATTCTATTTAGCTAATATTATTCTTATTAAAATATTAATATTTTTTAATTAACCTTTTTATATCCCCATGGAACTCTATATTTATATGATCATTATTTCTTTTCTTTTCATACTTCTATTAGATTTTTATAATCTTAAACATCTCAATTAAAAATGTAATAAAATGTTTGTAATTACCAAGTATTTTTTTTATATATTCTTTTTGTTTTCTTAATTCTTATGAATTCATTTATTTTGAAGTCATTTTCATTATCTATTTTTTCACATGCATTTCATTTATTATGCATACTTATCTTATATAATTTTAAACTATTATTTATATTAATGTATTATTTAAATCATATTATGTCATGCCCCGTTTCCGGGATGTAACACGGCAGTGCCCCTGATTCCCAAGAGACTCAAGGACACTAAGCCTCGATGAACAGAGCAACTAAGTTCAAAATAAAATACTTAAAATAAATTCTTAAAACAGTGCAGTGGAGAAGTCTTACCTATTACAAATCTTAATTCAAAGTCTCAAACATAAGCAATCCCAACTGTTCTAGTCTAAATAACTAAAAGTCCCCAAATATCAAAGTAAGAAATAAAATACTGAAAGATAAACCGACTTTCACGTCCATTTCTTCTAACTCCAAAGCCAACTAATTATCTGGAAAAAAAAAATATTAGCGAGGGGTGAGCCGCATACTCAATAAACAATTCTCAAAATCAATCTATTGGATCAAACGTAATTTTTTTTTATAGAGATCTAATGACGTATTAAAATATTAGACAATTCAAATCATCATATCATGCAAATCATTACATATCACATATAACATAGATTTTCCGAAATCATATTTTTCCATTGAGTACATAACATAACAGATGAACCCTTGGTTAGAGGGTACGTACAGATAACCCTCTTAAGGGACGAAACATATAACATAACAGATGACCCTTTATGGGACGGAACAGATGACCCTCTGAAGGGACGACATAACAGATGACCCTCTTGAGGGACGAACAGAGATGAGCCTTGACCAAGGCACGCAGACGACTTCAGAGACAAACATACGTAACTCAATGGAATCAGATAACAAACTTTACTTATACACATAAAAGTTATTCATGTTTCATAATTTAGTTTCTAAACATCAATACAAACCACCACCATTCACATATAAACAATTATTACACAGTTATAAAACAATATTATTCATAAACTTAATATTAAATTCTTCGAAACAATAGAAAAGTATCGAAAATTACTTACCTTGAAATGTTTGAAATTCTAGAAAACTTTGATAGCTGATTGGCGAAAGCTCTAAGTCGACCGAAGTGAATCTAGATATATAATCCAGCAATTAGCCAAAAAGTTCCAACAATGGAAAATTAGATCTCATGACTACTCAAATTTCGTTATAATTCTAAGTTAAGTACGTCAATTATCCCAACATTAATCTAATTAATTAAAGTTGATCTTACCAATTCGACTGAAATAAGAACTAAGTGATAATAACCACTAAATTGCCATTCGATGTCCTATGAACTAATAATAAGTCCATGCATATGTATACAGTTGCCTCCTGTGGATATTTCATGATTATATTATGGTCTTCATAAATTATATACTTAAAACTTGAATTGATAATACTATTCCATGTGTTAATATAACTTCTCTCCACCGGCATTGCATAAAATATGGAGTTCCTTCCACCCACAAGAATTTTGTCTCTCGAACCACCCATCATAATTACCCCAATAGGTAATATTTCTGACAAATGAATTTACGAATAATACCTATTTCAGCCTATTGCAATTAAACTTTCCAACGATACTTGAGCTTAATTCATTGATCTCACCTGCAAACTATGGAATAAGATCGACACCGAATTAGAGTCAATCGTCGTGTGTGGTGTTCTCTAGTGAGTCGTTCTCCTCTCCCTTTTCTTAACTCGATTCTTTACCTCGTCGTCTCTTTCTTTTATAAAAATATATGAGCAGAATTCTAATAGGGTTGAGATAAGTCGGTTTTCACTAACTTAGTGGGACTCCCACTTCCCCACAACTCTCTATAAACCGTTAATATTATTCTTATCTATCATATATTTTATTATCAAAATAAAAAGTAAAAGATAAAAAAAAAATTAAATAAAATTTTAAATACTAGAAATGAATAAATAAATAAAAATTACGGGGTATTATATCCTTCCCCCCTTATAAAAAGTTTCGTCCTCGAAACTTTGCGTACCTTCAGTTTCATCATCTATATCACCTTCTTGATTAGCTAATGCGAAAATTCTGCCATTACTGTTCTTATTCTGATCAGGTGCTTTAGTTGACGCATCATTATGGAATGGGCAATCTCTAATGCGATGATCTGATCGACCACATCGAAAACAAGCTCTTGATTTTCGACGGCACTCACCGGTGTGAACCCTTTGACAATTGTCACATTCCTTAGTTTGTAGATTTATACTTTCATTGCTCATCTTGATCATCTTATTTTCGTTATTATCTTGCCCAAAATGCTTTATTTCTTCTTGTCGAAACCTTTTGATTCTATTTTCCTCATCCCTCCTCTTAATGTCCGCCTCTGCTCTTATAGCTGCACCTAACAACTCATCAAAACTTCTAGCCTCGAAAACAGCAAGTGCTGACTGGATTCGACTTCTTAAACCCTTGGTGAACTTGTGAATTTTCAGTAGTGGGTCAGCCATAATCGTTGGTGAGTACTTTCCTAAGGAGTGGAATTTGGCTGAGTACTCCACCATCGTCATGCCGGACAATTGCAGCAGGTTATCGAACTCCGCCATCTTTTGGAGTCGAATCGCCCTTGGAAAGAAATATTGTAAATACGCCTCCCTGAAACGCTCCCATGTGATTGGTCCTTCTTCTACCATCGACGGGGACATGCCTTCCCACCATCTTGCTGCTTCACCCACCAAAAATGGCACTACAACCTTAGGCCTAATGGCCAATGGGACCTCCATCAACTCGAAGTTATCTTCTATCTCCTTGAGCCATTTTGATGCCGCTTCTACGTCATGTGAACCATCGAATGTTGGTACATTAGCCCTCCTCAAAGCTTCGTAGTGAGACTTAGTTCCATTGTTAGCAGGTGGAGGATTTACAGGTTCGACCATTTGCTGGTTTGCTCTATAGCTTGGGCTACAGCTGTGGCGATTGCAACTAAGTCTTTTTGTCGAATTCCAGGTTGGTTCATAGGAGGTGGGTTCACTTGATTGTTTGCCAGATCGTTGTTCAGCTCATTGGGGTTGGTTGCATAGGCGGGATTCTGGTTACCGCGTCTGGGTCTGCCGGCCATCTTCATAATAAAATGATACTTAAGTTAGCAACTAAGGACTGCCTAAGATGAAAGCTCGCTTTTCTAGAATAGGTGGTGAATCAGTTATCAGGCATAATATGTTCATTAGCTCTAGTCATGAAATCAATATACTATAGTCTAAAGTTTTATATGAGGCGTTCAAACAATTCTTACCTTAAGTCATGTCTTCTATGCTCAAGTATCTAAACCCATAGGTATTCAGTGATCGCAGCCTAAGCTCTGATACGACTTTTGTCACGCTCCGTTTCCGGGATGTAACACGGCAGTGCCCCTGATTCCCAAGAGACTCAAGGACACTGAGCCTCGATGAACAGAGCAACTAAGTTCAAAATAAAATACTTAAAATAAATTCTTAAAAGAGTGCAGTGGAGAAGTCTTACCTATTACAGTTCTTAATTCAAAGTCTCAAACATAAGCAATCCCAACTGTTCTAGTCTAAATAACTAAAAGTCCCCAAATATCAAAGTAAGAAATGAAATACTGAAAGATAAACCGACTCTCACGTCCGTTTCTTCTAACTCCAAAGCCAACTAATTATCTGAAAGGGGTGAGCCGCATACTCAATAAGCAATTCTCAAAACCAATCTATTGGATCAAACGTAATTTTTTTTTATAGAGATCTAATGACGTATTAAAATATTAGACAATTGAAATCACCATATCATGTAAATCATTACATATCACATATAACATAGATTTTCCAAAATCATATTTTTTCATTGAGTACATAACATAACAGATGAACCCTTGGTCAGAGGACACGTACAGATGACCCTCTCAAGGGACGAAACATATAACATAACAGATGACCCTTTATGGGACGGAACAGATGACCCTCTGAAGGGACGACATAACAGATGACCCTCTTGAGGGACGAACAGATGACCCTTGACCAAGGCATGTAGACGACTTCAGAGACAAACATACGTAACTCAATGGAATCAGATAACAAACTTTACTTATACACATAAAAGTTATTCATGTTTCATAATTTAGTTTCTAAACATCAATACAAACAACCACCATTCACATATAAACAATTATTACACAGTTATAAAACAATATTATTCATAAACTTAATATTAAATTCATCGAAACAATAGAAAAGTATCGAAAATTACTTACCTTGAAATGTTTGAAATTCTAGAAAACTTTGACAGCTAATTGGCGAAAGCTCTAAGTCGACCGAAGTGAATCTAGATATATAATCCAGCAATTAGCCAAAAAGTTCCAACAATGGAAAATTAGATCTCATGACTACTCAAATTTCGTTATAATTCTAAGTTAAGTACGTCAATTATCCCAACATTAATCTAATTAAAAGTTGATCTTACCAATTCGACTGAAATAAGAACTAAGTGATAATAAACACTAAATTGCCATTCGATGTCCTATGAACTAATAATAAGTCCATGCATATGTATACAGTTGCCTCCTGTGGATATTTCATGATTATATTATGGTCTTCATAAATTATATACTTAAAACTTGAATTGATAATACTATCCCATGTGTTAATATAACTTCTCTCCACCGGCATTGCATAAAATATGGAGTTCCTTCCACCCACAAGAATTTTGTCTCTCGAACCACCCATCATAATTACCCCAATAGGTAATATTTCTGACAAATGAATTTACGAATAATACCTATTTCAGCCTATTGTAATTAAACTTTCCAACGATACTCGAGCTTAATTCATTGATCTCACCTGCAAACTATGGAATAAGATCGACACCGAATTAGAGTCAATCGTCGTGTGTGGTGTTCTCTAGTGAGTTGTTCTTCTCTCCCCGTTCTTAACTCGATTCTTTACCTCGTCGTCTCTTTCTTTTATAAAAATATGTGTGCAGAATTCTAATAGGGTTGAGATAAGTCGGTTTTCACTAACTTAGTGGGACTCCCACTTCCCCACAACTCTCTATAAACAGTTAATATTATTCTTATCTATCATATATTTTATTATCAAAATAAAAAGTAAAAGATAAAAATAAAAAAAAATTAAATAAAATTTTAAATACTAGAGATGAATAAATAAATAAAAATTACGGGGTATTATATATTATATTTCCCATAATAATTTAAAATATTTTAGGGATAAATTTAGGAACTTGATAAAAGTAAAAAATCATTATCAACTTTTGTCTGCAAACCTTGCTGTTTTTGCGGTTCCAAAATTGAAAAAAAAATAAAAATGTAGAGGACAACTGTAAAACTAATATTTTAAGTAAAATATTTTTTAACATTATTTTATTACGAGTAAAATATTTTAATATTATTTTATTATGAGTAAAAAAATTTCGACCCCACTTTTTGATAGTTCTGGAGTCGCCCCTGCTCAAAATATAAACAAGATTTACAAAAATTAATCGAGTCAAATTATACAAGTACTCACATGATCGAGCTTAACATATCTTATACATGTATTCTCAAATTCAAATCTTATTAGCATATACATAATTTCCAAAACTACATAATTTCTAAATAAAATACATGAGACTCGCTACAAAACTCCAAGACTCGAAAGACGATTGCCGCCTAGCTCAAACTCCCAACAAGCACCTACAACTCAAAAGCAAAAAGGGGAAAAAGAAGACAACGAAGAGGGGTCAGTCCTAAATACTGGTGAGGGGACTAACACACGCACCTGTACATATACATAAGAGTATAGCATATTCAAAATTAAAGAGTTAATGAACCGGGGCGTGGTTTTTGCATTCTAAAGTATTTTAACCCGTGATAATACATATAAAGAAAAAGGTTTAAGGTCGAAGGCCAAAATCAATCAATTTTAGAAGTTATAAGTCCACTCCCGTTTCACGAACGACATTCGGAATCAAAATCAAACTAACTCGGCGAGTACGAGTTTCCAAACCAACCTACTTCATATTCATAATCAGAAATAAAGGCAACACTAAATTCAGAATCAATCCCACCTGCTCCGTTTGGGGAAGAGAGGTGCGACCCCTCTACCCCGGCTCTCGAAAAAATATATAAGTCGGGGGATCCTACCCGCTCCTTCGACGGTGGCTCCCGTTGGCTCAAGAAAACCCGTCTTTCCCTCGACCTCCCGAGGTTGGGCTAAGTCTCTCAAAGATGGAGTTGTGTTGATGGGAGAGCTCGGCGACCCCACGGCCGTCCCGAGTTACCATACCACTTCTCCGGGGCCTAAGGCAAAGTGCAAAATGCATATACATATTCACAGACTTATCTTTCAAAGTCAAATCTCGCTAGTGCAAAACACACACCAACCCTTTTAAAAAATAAACAAACGAAAACATAGCTTATATATACATAAAAGCGTTTTCAAAATATTCATAGCAAATGGGTCAATTCCCACAAAATACATTTCAAACACGTATCTATATATATATATATATAAGTCGCATGCGGGCGTAAAACTCATGTAGGGTTGTAGGTCATATTAACTAAAAGAAAGAAAACCTCACCTTGTCAACCAAACCGGACTGAACAAACCGGAACACACCTAGGGGACTACCTCGTCACCCAGGGGACAAACCTAAGAACAAAGCAAACAACAAAAGAGACGCTTAGACTCAAAATAAACCACTTAAACCCTCGGCAAATGCATATGAATGCAAATGATGCGTACAAATTGAAATAAGATAACACTTAGGTCACATTAGGTCATAGCTCACATATAAGCACTGAAATCGTATTATAAGTTCAAGATAAGGATCATATCATGCAATATAACTAGTTAACGAAGCATAGAAATCAGGAAAGAAGCAAGAGAGGCCATGCAACACTCAACAAATCAAAAGAACAACGCAAGTGAGGCAAAGAGTTGAGAAAGAGGTAACACGTAAGAGATATAAGATCATAGTGCACATAAACGCATCTACTGTTGGACAATACGAATCAGAAAGCAGCGGAATTTAAAAAATTTTCCCAACAAAAGGACCTTGGACTCGCAATCGTGTATCCAAATTCGTAGAGTTAAGAAACTTACTTTTCTTTTATTCTTTCTTGAAGCGTTTCAAGCCACCCAAGAACGCTCTTCTCGCGGCTTGATCCCCTCTCCTTGGTAAAGCTCGAATCTTCAAACTTCTAACTTGAAGCTCTCTAGAGATAGTCCACCAACTTGATCACAATCTAACTAGTAAGGATGCTAGTTCTCTAGTTAGTGTTTAGGCTTAACCTAGGGTTTCGTTTATCTTGGAGAAAGGATGGTGTTCAACACATGAACCAAAAGAATTGCCAATTATCACTCTCTAAGGGGAGCATGAGCTCCCCTATATATAGGAAAGGGATGGGGCGGCCGAACCTAGTCCTTACGGGCTAAGGATTTCGGCCCCTCTCTCCTATTACTTGATCATCAAGTAATTTTGACTTTGACTTTGAATTCAAATTCAAATCAACTTTCAAGAGAGCTAAAATATCCAAACTATTTTTGGATAATTTTATACTTTATTTATTTTAAATAAATAACTTATTTTATCTAATTAATTAATTCATAATTAATTAACTAGATTATTTTCTCCAAAATTAGACTTTCTTTTTAATTCAAAATTAAACCAAAGTCTATTAAATAATTAACACATTTAATTATTTAATATATATATACAATATATATTCACACGTGTGGGACACGTGTCACTCACGTGACCGACACGTGTGGTTTCACACGTGTGGAACCCCTTAGGCCTGATTAACTCGTTTAATCATTTTAAAGCCTCAACTCATGTAACCAAGTTGTTGTGTGTGACCCTCTAGGTTCTCAATTCAATTAGCAGTGACCCTAATTAATTAATTCACTAATTAATTAATCAGTCCACAGATTAAACTACCATAGTCTAGCAACAGGTGTTTAACCCCTAGCTGAATTGGAATGTTCGGATTCGACAGAACCTTTAAGTCATTGATTCATGTGAGATACAATCCTCCTACTTACTATCTCTCAACCAAGATCTAGGGAAAGGGAATAATCAGAACCCTAATAATCTGGTCTTAAAGCTAAGTGCATTTCATATCCATTTGATCTCAATCCAAGAAACCCTTTTCTTGATGTCTTGATCTACTACCTTGGCCAAGGACTCCATATGGCATATGAATGACTTACACAATAAGAGATCACCTTGCAAATGCAAGTGTAGGTTCTTTCTTGATTCTCATTCACTTTCATGAATCACTTGTGCAGCCCCAGCATAAGCCTTGAATCAGTTGTCTAAGGCGACACCCTTTAAAGCTCATACCTAAGACTACAGAGTTAACTCATAAAGTGACAAGGAACCTCAAGTCTAAGGATCAATTAATCACATCAATGACTCGTGAGATATTTCCTAATCTGGAAGTTTCCATTTCCTGAAATAGAAACTTCCTTTACCATTTAGGAATGTTCTCACATGGGGCACCTCAGTGAACTTACTTATTAAAGTAAGCACCCTCATGTATCACGCACGTATCAACTATACACTTTGCACCTCCATGAAACAAGGTGGTCCTTCTTAAGGGTGTGATCCCACAAGCAAGCCTTAGAGGAGTCAGGTTGACACTCCCACTGTCTGTAGGACTCATCGGCTTGGAGTATTTTACTAATCATGACTTATGTGATATAGGGCTCGTTTCATGAACCATTTCACCTAAATGGTAGAGTCCTAAAGTCATCAGGATTAGGGGAGTTCTCATACATGCACAGCTAAAGTAAACGCATACCAAACAAGAGCATATAAAGAAGTGTTGCCTCAATTCGTTATTTCATTCAAAGATTGTCTGTGATTACAATAAGGAAAAGCACAAAGAGGATATACAATCGGCTTTCTAGGGTACTATTCCTAACATCTACAACACACCATACTCACAATATATAACTTATAACACATCATACAATGCATATGGGTCAAGAATGGGGCGGGAAAAGAGTAAACAAAGCAAGCAAACGAACAAAAACAACACCCGAGCACACAAGGTAACAAGTAAGGCATAAATGAACACATCTTGCACGTTTCATATCAAATTCCCAACATAAATCCCATATTTCAATCATAACACATAATAATACATGTTAGCAAAACATAAGGATCAAATTAGGGGTGGGAGAGCGAAAAACAAGCGAAAAGAAAAAAGAAAACCAAGTTCGGAGCAAAGGGAGCCGCTGCCTTAAATCCACCCTGGTGGATTATTTTCAAAAGGGGAATCCACCGCCATAGATTTAGGTCAGCAAACTCCAACAGGGCCTGCCTCAAATCCACCCCGGTGGATTATTTTCAAATGGAAAATCCACCCCGTTGGATTTGGTTCAGAGGCCAAAAACTCAAAGAAAAGCTTGCAAACTCCCTAAAAACTCCAAGCAATCTATACTAACATCAAGTTAACACATATATGTAAGTTATGGTAGCAAAAATTCATGCATTTCATGCTAATAAATGAGCCAAAACCGAAGCAACAAGTGATACAAGTGAAAAAGGGTTCAAGTTCATATAAACCTTCAAAGTTCATCAATGGTAAACTCATGGATTCTCAACCACCACTTAAATCAAGTTCATAAAGTCATAAAGGATGTCTTAGGATCATATTACATGCTTTACATCAAAAGATTTCACAAGGAAACATGCAAGAATCATCAAAAAACTCTAAACCCTCACTATTCATGCCATATGCCATAAAATGCTCAAATCATGGAGAAATCTGGCAAACTTATAGTTAAAATGATCACAAATGAATGGAGAGAACAAATATTAACTTACCTCTTGAGTTGGAAGAGATTGATCAAGGTTTGAGCTCAAATTCTTGGAGTGGTGAATAATTTCTCTTCTTTCTTCCCTCTTCTCCCTTTGTCTCGATTTTTCCAGCAGCTTTTTCCCTTTTCTCTTGTAGTCTGATCGAAATGAGGCTGAGAGATAAGGGTAGGGAAGTAATTGAGTGGAAAGTGGGCCTAAGAATTAGTCAAAAAGGAGTTGAAATGAAAAAGTTATGGCTATTTTAGTCAAAGGTGGCAAATCTGTCACACGGGCTCGGTTCGGGCGAAATTCGGAGGATCGAACGGGCTTAGAAAAATACAAAGTTGGGTTCCTTACCCCGTATCTTTGTTACGAGTCCAACGCTTCTTCTGAAATTCAAATCCAAATTCCCGAGCTCGAGTTACGCCTTCCGGAACCCAATGTGCGCTAAAACAAGTTAGGCCCTCGAGTCCCTAACAAATAAAACGGTTCAAGAACCGATCAAACGAATTTAAAAACATAAAACGAGCGCGTAAACAAGTTCATAACACACATATTCCATGCATATCACGTAGTCACAAAAATCGAAAACAAATCCAAACTCAAACGAATTAAAATGAGTCAAAAGGTTAAAGACGTTCAAGTATCTAAACACATACTTAGCAAATAATTGAAATAGATTTAAGAATGTCAATTAAACATTAAAATAAACAAGAAATCGCATAATTAAATAATTTAAAAGTGCAACTAACACTCTTGTTACGACGTACCTGTACGGCCAGACGAGCGGGATGTTACAGTATTTATTCTGGTTATTTTAAAATTTTAATTGATCATGATAAGACAAGATATATGTAACCATTTTTTTTTCCCCAACATATAACGATTAATAGATTGGTGTAATTATTATCAACTGTACTCTTGTAAATAACTTTACTTTATGTGAGGATAACTGGTACCATGCACATTTACTCTTTATTTGTTTATGAGAAAGAGTTGATCTAAAAGATGATAAGACATCTTAAAGTTTTTTTCTACATATTATCTCGATAATAGTTAATAATTTAATCTTGAATATTGATGGTGTCTAAATTTGGTTTGGTGCTTTGGATGTTGATTTTGAAATCAAATCACTCAAAAAATTGTATGTTGGAAAAGATGTGGATTTAGTTGGAAGCTCGAAACAATAACAAATGTGAGCTGAAAAGCCAAGACAGGGGAAACAAGAGTTGTATAACTTTTCGGTTCTTCGACGCTCAAGACAATTAAATTGATCGAGAAGAGATTGATGTAGAAACGGTAGGTAAGAAAGTATTTAATGCTAGAATTGTAACATCCCGGATTTTAGGGCCTAGAAGAAATAGGTAAATCAAAGATTAGAAGAAAGCACTAATTCGTTATGTATTTCATTTTATGTGAACAATGTGCTTTTATGCCTCGATTATTAAATGTTTTTTCATTACACTGTTATGAATAGTAGCATGGAACTGATCCTAAGGATACATTGTCTTGAGCCTATTGTCGGTATAATTAAGCCATCTCATACTTCATCCTGTTGTACTCTTTTGTAAACTATTTTGATCAATAGCGATAATCCTTATTCTTTATACGTTATGCTCCCCACCTACTGGCAAAGTCTTATATCTCTTTATCTTCCGCTGCACCGTGTCATACTCTTTACTCATATATTATCCTGACCGTTCACCGTAGTATTTCCTGAGTGTTGGGTCTAACCTGCACTTGGGGAGTATTGCGGTGCGGGAGTTGTAGTACTGGGGAGGTGTTACAACTTAAAGTGGTATCAGAGCTCCAGGTTGCGGAAATCTGGGGTTCATGGTTCTTAGAGTCTCATAAGTATTCTTGCATCTATAGTGCTTAAATTGTGATCAATCACTGTTTGGGGCTGCCAACCAACATGTGATTTGTTACAATTATAGTACTAAACCCTTCCTTCATCAAGTCCACCATATGGTTTCAATCCACACCAAAATTCCAAATTTTATCGTATCCTTCTAAACTCGTGGAAACCATCAAATTCATTGGTGAATTCATAAGATCTACATCTCCTTCATCATCATACTCACATTTTTAACTTGTGAAGCTCTTCACTTACACTTCCTAGCTCATTTACGTCCCAAGTTATTATAGGTGCTTCAAGATACCAATAGGACCGAAAGTTAACATATTGATTTCTTATGCCTTTACATGACTTACCTTTAGGCCTTGTGTGTATTAAATGCTATTACTTGGAAATTTTCATGTTCATTTGCAAATCATTCTCAACTATAATGCATTATATTCTCTCTATAAGGGTGATTGCAGTTTAAAATTGTCATCCCCGAAACTGTTAAAGGTACGCATTCTAAACACGCCAGTTATTGCTTTATAAGATCATGGCGTCACGCATTCATTGTACCGATTATGTGCGCATTTAAGATTTTCACTTGAAAAAATTACCTTATGTGTTTAAAGTAAGTTCTATTTTGAAAATCTGCCTTATTATGAATAGAGGATACAAACACCATCTACAGTTATCATAAAACATGAGTAGAATCTGAGGATAGATTCTCTTTAAGGGGGGTGGATTGTAACATCCCGGATTTCAGGGCCTAGAAGAAATAGGTAAATCAAAGATTAGAAGAAATCACTAATTCGTTATGTATTTCATTTTATGTGAACAATGTGCTTTTATATCTCGATTATTAAATGTTTTTTCATTACATTGTTATGAATAGTAGCATGGAACTGATCCTAAGGATACACTGTCTTGAGCCTATTGTCGGTGTAATTAAGCCATCTCATACTTCATCCTGTTGTACTCTTTTGTAAACTATTTTGATCAATAGCAATAATCCTTATTCTTTAGACGTTATGCTCCCCGCATACTGGCAAAGTCTTATATCACTTTATCTTCCGCTGCACTGTGTCATACTCTTTACTCATATATTATCCTGACCATTCACCGTAGTATTTCCTGAGTGTTGGGTCTAACCTGCACTTGGGGAGTATTGCGGTGCGGGAGTTGTAGTACTCGGGAGGTGCTACAAGAATAATCACTTGTGTAATAAATGAGGTTGTATCTATAGGTGAGAGTCTTTGTGTATACTTAGTACACATATTTAAAGGTGTATTAAATGTAAGACATGATACATGTGACAACATCATGATTAATTTATTTTCATCCTTGTTTGTCCTACAATATCATAATCCGCAACTTATATTAATGCTCCTGAGAAGTAATAATCAATACAAATATTCTAATTTTACTCAATATTTTTCCAATTTTTCTTTAATTTCGGATATGGATTATGTAAGCACAATTATAGATTTTTATTTTGATGTCTATA
This sequence comes from Lantana camara, assembly GCA_037501455.1. Lineage (NCBI taxonomy): Eukaryota > Viridiplantae > Streptophyta > Magnoliopsida > Lamiales > Verbenaceae > Lantana > Lantana camara. The sequence goes on along the minus strand of CM074857.1, from coordinate 19,637,768 downwards.
TTGATTAGCCATGTCATGTTCCATAATTTTCAAAATTCGTTATTACCTTATCAATATTTTTTTATCGTCCCCATATTCATATCCATGCAATACTAACTCATCACTCACCGATCTTAAAATCAAAGGTTTGAATTGATGTACGCACTCAATAGACATATCTCAAGAGAACCTATAGAACATGCACCTATACATCTAGTAAAACTTAGTAATATAGGAACAGAAACAGAAAATCTGTTAAAGCATGTGACGCCCCCATAATTCGGCCGTACAGGTATGACGTAATTGTTTATCAAATTGCGCGAAATAATTATTTATACGTGTTTTTATAATTAATTTTTATTTAATTATATTAAATGTTAATTATATTAATTATTATAACCTAAGTGGTTTTATGTTAAATATTAATTAATTCGTCCACTTACATTAATTGAATTTAATTAAGGAAAATTGCCATTAAAATTATAAGTTATGCATGCATGTTATTTACATATTGTTTACGTATTTATTTTATATTAATTGATAATGTTATGAATTTTATTGTTTCATTGCTTATGAGTGACATTTACGTGTTTCGTTTCTATATGAATTGATACCGAAATTTCATGCAAATTTAGGATGTTGGACTTATACGTGTCTTGTATATGAATATATGATCGTCTCATGTTTTCGGGTTCGTTTGCATACGTTTCAAATTTATTTTGATTTTGGAATCCAAATCGGGGGCTAACGAGCAATTAGCGCACCCTTGGTTCCGTATTTAATATCTTGAGCTAGGAAACTCGGATTCGAGTTTCGTCAATTTCGCTGAACTCGCAACGAAAATTCGAGTTTAGTGAACTTAGCCTTATATTTTTCCAAAGTCATTTGAACCTCCGAAATTCAACCGAAACACGAAACGGACAGCAAATCTGCCACAGTTTACTAAAATGACCATATCTTATTCAAACCTTGACCAAATTAACCATGGTTTGATTCCTTGGAACCCTAACTCAACCCTCTAACCATCCCTAACCACCCCAAATCGAGATAACCCTCAGAACTTAGAGAAATTTAGCCATTCTTCCTCTGTTCCAGTCATTCCCGTAACTCTTGCCACCCTTGGAGATTCTAGCTCAAATCTCTTCCAAACTTCACCCAATCTTCAAGGTAAGCTTAGGGTTGTAATATACATTGAATATGTGTCATTTTAAGCTATGCATCCCCAATTTTAATCATGTTTTCATGGGTATTTGGCTGATTTGAAGAAATAGTTAGGTTTGGAGTAATATGTTGATCTCTTTGATTTCTTGATGAATTTGAATGATTCCAAGCATGAATATGATTGTATTGATCTCTTCTTTGCATTTATGGTGATGTATTAGGGGGTAGTTGAAGCATTCATGAGGTATCATTAATGGAAATTGGTTGAAATTGCATGAAATGTTCTGTTACTCTTCCTTTTTTCACGTGAGTGACTGCTGCTGCGTTTGAGCTTGTTTTATGCTGTCAATTGCTGCTCTTATTCACCTTATTTGTGGCTGATATGTTGGTTGAAATGTGCTTGGGGTGTTGCTCTGTTTTTCTCCATTTTTGCTGCGCCATTTTCTGTTGTATTGCTGCGTCTTTTTCTGCATTGCACGAGGTCGCGCCCGCGACCTGTTTTGCCTGGAATTCAGACGCGCCCGCGACCCCTATTTCAGTTGCTCTCGTATTCTGATAAATTGGAAGAAATTTGCTGAAAAATAGGGTAGCGACCGCTACCATTTCATGAAGAAAATGGGTCGCGGCCCTCTGCAACAATCTTAGTTTCAACGCAATGCATGGCCTTTTTAATTGCTTTCCACGATTCCTTCTTTTGCATGCATGGTTTTAATCGTTAATGGCTGTTGCATGCATGCAATAATTACATTTGTTTTGTTAATGTAAAGCATGCCTGTTATGATTTAATTCATATTGTTTTATTAAATGCATGCTATCATTTTTAATTTGTTTGTTATTTGATGCATGCTATGTATTTACTCCATTACATGCATGGTTCATTATTGTTTCCTAATTCCTCATTTGCATGCATGCACAATTATTCCTTTTGTTGTATTTGCATGTACTGTACGTGCATTAATGTAGATATATGTGTATATATATATATATTTAAATATTGTTGAATTTAATTAAATTTTAGAATTTAAGTGTGATTTTAATTTGTGTTATTTAATTTCCGAACATGACTTAAATGGTTCTATTTGTCTATTTTTTTAATTGCATTGATGTTATACTACGTGTTATGATCGTATTTGAAATTCGTGGAGCAATTTGATTTAAATATGAATGAAATGAACGTTTATATGTCTTTAAGACATTAATAGTGCACATGAACATGTCTATTACATAACATACTCGTTGATGCATTCATATCATAATCATTTCATTGCCCAGCGTCTTATTTGGTCATTTTGAGTCTCACTTCACCTTTCTTGCACAGATTTTGATCCCGTTGGAGACGAGGCCGGTCCGTGAGGCTTTCGTGTCTTCTTTTGTCGTTTCAAGGTGGGTTTCTCTTCTATGTAGATATATGACCCTATATATACCTTAAATGTGAAAGTTTTCGACCAAAATTAATATATATATAGAGAGTCGTTTTAAAGAGTAAATGTTTTCAATGTAAAGCCTTATTTTATGAATCCTACCTAATGTTTTGGCGAGAAATGATCGAATGCACGAATGGGGCCCAGGGACTTAGTGTGAGTGGCTATCCGGGGAGGCACGGGCCGACGGTGATCCCTCACACTAGTTCCACCAATGAACGGCGGCGTAACCGGACCTCGTTAGGAGTTAGCGAGGAATGGACGCTGAGCGCCATCTGGGGAGTCATGTAACCCCTTTTGGTCAATGAATGGGTGGTTGGGCCTTGCAAACCCGCCACCAACCCGGAGGAAGAAGGTGTAAATGTTATTGAATGTGCACGAAAGAATGTTATGCATGAAAAGAAAGAAAGAATGAATGTTTAATGAATTACACAAGGTGTTGGTTGGAGATAATGCACGCCCACTCGCCGGGCCAAGAATGACCTAATGTAAATGAATCGTTATAATCCCTTTTGATGATTTCTCTATTTCACCCACTTGGGAAATTCTTTAAAAACCTCACTAGGGATTATAGCTTGCATGTGACTGTTTAAATATCATCGTATATTATATTTATGCCCTGTTTTTATACCCACCAGTCCCTTTTGGACTGAACCCGTTTGGTTTTCAGTTGTTTTATGCAGGTGTCAGGGAGCTAGGCGGGAATTCGAGTCATTAGGTCTTGCATTCGCTTCTAGCTCTTGTATTTTGGTCTTACACTTGCATACTCTTACTTTTGATCACTGTATATGAATATTGTTATGGAGCGTACTTGTTTTGGGCCGTGACGGCATGTGAATGATGTATATGATCTATTTTTGGAGCTTTGATGCTCAGGGTATATATATATGATATATGTTCAGTTATTGCTTCCGTTTTATTGTTAACTCTGATTTTAAGGTTCAAGGGTTAGTCCCGCCTAGCCTAGAGTGTGTGTTTGTCCCCGTTCGCCGTGATTTAGCTCGGGTATGGATTGTCCATTTCATATTCGGGTCGGGTCTCGGTGCGGGGGATGTGGTACCTTGCGCTCGGGTGCTACAAAGCATCTAGGGAAGTAAAGATTTGTATAGAACTCATTGTGTTATGCCAAGGAAGATATAGGAGAAATATATTTATCCTACTAAATCCTTACAAGTCAGGGATTATAGAATCTGCCATAAAGGAAAACTCCCTAAATTAAGGTATATTTCCTAACACTCCTCCTCAAGCTATGTAATCGGATTCCCGATTCTTAGCTTGTCCAAAATTGTCTTGAACACCTATCCTGTAACAGCTTTCGTGAGAATATCGGCCAGCTGATCTTCAGACTTTATGAACGGAAGCTCAATGGTGGCATCTTCTAACTTCTCCTTTATGAAGTGCCGGTCAACTTCCATGTGTTTAATTCTGTCATGCTGTACCGAGTTTTCAGAAATGCTGATTGCGGCCTTATTGTCACACTTTAACTTCCCAATCTCTGTCATTAGTTTCCTTAACCAGATGATTTCTGTTACAGCTTTTGCAATTCCCCTGAATTCTGCTTCGGCGCTAGAAAGAGCTACTACTTTCTGTTTCTTACTCCTCCAAGTAACTACATTTCCTCCAACAAGGGTAAAGAACTCTGAGGTGGATCGTCTGTGGTTCGGATTGCCAGCCCAGTCAGCATCAGTGTATGCCTCAATCTCCAAGTGTCCATGCCTTCCAAACATAATCCCAGAGTTAATTGCACGAAAAACCCCTGTGTTATGCCTAATTAGCACTCTGAACCCTGTGTTTCAATAATTAGCATAGAAAACCCTGTGAATTACTTTAATTATCACTGACAACCCTCCGTCCGCGCTTGGCATCACACGCGCTCTAAATGCAACTGAAATTACGAATTCTTACACTTATTTATTGTTAAATGACATTTATAACCCTCTATTTTTATTTTTCTTCTTTTAAAGAATATATTAAAACTAATTACAAAATTCTATTTTTAATTCTTTTCCTTTTTTTTTTTCATTCTTTCCCCCGTTTCAATTCTCCTTTCCTGCTTCCCCCTGCCGCCGTCTTCTTCTCCTTTCTTGCCCACCCTCACCGCCGCCCGCCAACAGCCTTGAAGGTCCACCGTACCTCCACCGACGACGCACCATCACCACCTCGCTTACAAAACCACCGCCACCACAGTTTTCAGGCTTATGACCGCGCCACCATCACCTTGCTTACGCAACAACCGCCGCCGCCGCCATCAATCACCGACACACACCACCACCACCACCTGGTTACGGATCCAAAACAGGATGAACTGGAGTGGCGTGGCTGATGGAAGCTGGGTGAATTGATTGCCTATTATTATAAGGGTTTTTATTGATTGTTGCTTGTTTTCTGTGCGTCCGTTGCTCATTGTGCTGACTGATGTTATGGAGTGAAGCTTCGGCTTGGTTTGCTTGGTGAGTGGATGTGAAGATGTGGGTTTTATTTGTTTGATAGTGAAATTGAGAGTGAAATTGAGGAGATCCGGGTCGAACCGAGGCGGAGGGCGACGGTGATGGTGGTGGTGGCGGAGCGCGAATGTTGGTGGCGGACCAGATCTGACAAGTTCCAGATCTGGCGCGATGGTGGTGGCGGAAGTGGTGAGCGTTGGGGGGTGGGGGCGGGGCGGAGTAGCGGTGGAGATGAAGGGCCGGGGGGTGGTGGGATGAATTTTGGTTGTGGTACAGGTGCAGGCGCAGGCGCAGGGCCAGGCATTTGGAGAAGATGATCTCTTTTCCTTTCTTGTTTTAAATTTCTTTTAAATGTATATGTGTAAATAATATATATATATATATTTGTTGGGAAATATATATTATATATATATGTGTGTGTGTTTACATTATATAATATATTATAATAGCATTATATAATATATTATAATAGCATTTACTTTATATATAATATATTATATAACACACATATATATAATAATTTATATACAATGTAAATTAAAATTATAATTAGTGTATAATATATGTAAATTTTAAATTATAAAATTTTTAATTTAAGTATTTTTTTATATATATTTTTTAATTTTTTATGAAGGTGAGTGATGGTAATGTCAAAGAGGGCAAAAAAGACATTTTCGTCCCCTAATTACTGCCTGAGGGTAAAAGGGGGCGGTGAGCAAATTTAAAATTTCACAGGGTTTTAGGTGCTAATTGTTGAAACACAGGGTTTTTTACGCTAATTAGCCAAATCACAGGGTTTTGGGAGCAATTAACTCCATAATCCCACTCTCTATGGAGCCTTTCAAGTACCGGATTATTCTTATTACTGCTTCCATATGGTCCTTCTGAGGCTGATGCAAGAACTGACTAACTATCCCCACTGCATAGGCGATGTCCAGCCTAGTGTGGGATAAGTAGATCAGCTTTCCAACCAGTCACTGATACCGTTCCCTTTCAGCGAGCTCTCCATCCTCATGTAACTTGAGCCTGTGGTTTACCTGAATTGGGGTGTCAACGGGTTTGCAATCCAGGAGCCCGGTTTCTGGTAGGAGGTCTAGAATATACTTCTTCTGTGAGATGAAAATTCCTTGTTTAGATCACATTACCTCTATCCCTGAGAAGTATTTAAAGTCCCCCTAGATCCTTCATTTCGAATTCTTTGGACAGATTTTCCTTCAGCTGTTCTATTTTCTCCTTATCGCACCTGGTGATGATCATGTCATCCACATAAATGATCAAACATGTTATCATGCTTCCCTGGGTTTTTAAGAACAGGGTGTGATCTGAGTTGCTTTGCCTGTGCCCGTACTTCTTCATGGCTACTGTAAATCTCCCGAACCATGCACGAGGGGATTGTTTGATCCCATACAATGCTTTCTTTAGTCTGCACACCTCATTTGTCCCAAAATTCTTAGAAAAACCAGGAGGGGCCTCCATATATACCTCGTCTGTTAGTTCTCCATGCAGGAAGACATTCTTTACGTCGAACTGGTGTAATGGCCAGTCTTGGTTTGCTGCTACTGAGAGAAGAACTCGCACTGTATCAATCTTTGCCACTGGTGAGAATGTCTCAGAGTAGTCAATCCCATATGTCTGGGTGTACCCCTTTGCCACGAGACGTGCTTTATATCTCTCCACCATTCCGTCTGCCTTGTATTTGATGGTGAATACCCACTTGCACCCCACTGGTCTCGTGCCTTGGGGTAGTTCACACTTCTCCCATGTTTTATTCTTTTCCAGCGCATCCATTTCCACGAACATGACCCTTCTCCATTCCTCTATTTCCATGGCTTCTTGTGTTGTGCTTGGGATCTATTCTTTGTAAAGACAGCTCAGAAAAGCCTTAGCCATGTCAGACATGTTTCCCTTCACTATATTACCCACAGGATATCGAGAAGTTCGTGATATCTGTTTGGGTGAATATCGATGTGGGGGAACTCCCCTAGTACTTCTCTGTGGCAGAGTGACCCTCTGTAATATCTGAGACAGGGTTAACTGTATCTGGAACAAGATCACTATCAGAAATTGAAGGAGAAGGGATCGGATCTGTTACCTCAGTTTGGATATCATGCGGAGGAGGATGATTGGTGATGGTACTGAGCTAGATGTTGTCAGGGACAGACGGAGAAAGAGAACCAGAATCAATGGGAAGACCAGAGTCTGAACCAGAATTAATGAGAGGACCAGAATCTGAGTCAACTGAGTCATTGAGCTAACATAGTGAGTCACCCAAATTCTCCCCCTGAGAGCTATGTTAGGTCTGAAAGTAGTATTCTGATTCCAAGAACTCACAATCCATAATAACGTGAAGCCATCGAGTGATGGGGTTATAACACCGGTACCCCTTCTGATGAGGTGCAGACCCAACAAACACGCATTTGATTGCACAAGGTTCTAGTTTGGTTCGTTCAGCTTTGGGGATGTGGACAAAGACTGAACATCCAAAGATCTTTGGTGGCATGGTAAGGGACGGGGGTATATCAGCTTGTGTTTGGAAGACTGACAGAGGTGTTTGGTGGGATAGGATTTTGGTGGGTAATCTGTTGGTGAGGTAGGTTGCTGTAGCTACTGCTTCGGGCAAAAAATGTTGGGGAACTTGTGATTCTGCTAAGAGGGCTCGGGTCATCTCGAGCAGGGTTCTGTTTTTTGGCTCAGCAACCCCAATCTGCTGAGGTGTGTTTGGGCAAGTAGTTTGGTGGATAATGCCCTGATTGGTTGTGAATTCTTTCATTTTTTGGTTCACATACTCACGGTCATTGTCGGACCTGAGTACTTTGATCTTCTGGTTAACTGGGTTTGAACCATAGAAAAGAATGCCATAAATGTCTCACACACCTCTAATTTGTGCTGAAGAAAGTATATCCACGTCATACGAGAAAAGTCATCAATAAACAACACAAAATAGCGAAACTGATTCTGATTAGTAACCGGGGCGGGTCCCCAAACATCTGAATGCACTAAAGAAAAAACAGATTCAACCCAAGTGTATGTGGGTTTAAAAAAGGTTCTATGACTTTTTGCAATTGAACAAGTCTGACATGACAAACTGAAATTTGAATTATTCTGAAACAGTGAAGGAAATAACAATCTCATATACCCAACAGAGGGATGTCCGAGGCGCCGGTGCCAAAGCCAAACTTGTGTATCTGCAGTACCCTTTGACAGAAGACTTCGAGAGGGTTGTTCCAATTCATCCACATAATATAGTCAGTCCCGCTTAGTACCACGCCCAATTATCTCCTTCGTATGAATGTCCTGTATTAAGCAGAAGCGAGGGTATATTAGGACCACACAATTTAATTCACTTGTCACATGACTGAGAGATAGAAATTTGTAAGACAAAGACGGAACATAAAGATAATTTCTCAGTTTTAATCGAGGTGATATATGAACCGACCCTTCCCCCTTAACTTCCATCAGACCCCCATTAGCAGTTTGAATACTAGGAGTTCTCAAAGTGGACATTTCAAATATATCAGACGGATCATACATCATAGTATCCGTAGCTCCGCAGTCAAGAACCCATTTTGATAATTTGTGTGGGGTATTGTGTGAAGCTTGCAAACTAGAGGGACCACATTGCACTTTATCAAATATGGGGGGTTGATTCGTAAATAGGGATAAAGGGGGGCATTTATGAGCAAATAACCTAGGGTTTGAGTCATTTGACTCAAACCCTTTACCTATGAGGCCAGATCCTTTTGCTGCTTCTCCAGCGGCGGCTGCAATGTTTGCTCTTCGTTCCACCGTTCCCATCGCCTGACCGAACGCCGCCACACCGGCGTCTCGTGGTTTGATGGCGCCTATGGTGGCATCGTCTCCCCCTTTCTTGGTTGCCCAGCCGCGATTCGGCGATTCCACAGTGGCGTTCGAACGTCGCGGCCCACCACCGGCCGTTGTGCGGGTTTTCTCCTTCCTGTTGCCTTTAAGTTCAAAGCATCCCTCCTTCGTATGTCTGGGTTTTCCACAATAGGAACATTCCAGTTCTGATTTATCTTCTTCTATGATGCACGGACACTTCTAAAAATATCATTTCTTCGTGTCGTGTCATGTCGTGTCGTGTCATGCCGTGTCGTGTCGGACACTCCTTACGTGGGAAATTCAAGAAAAAATCTGTGTCGCCGTATCCGTGTCGTGTCGTGTCCATGCATCATAGATCTTCTTGTAGTGGGTTTCGCCGGTTGTTGCTCTCGATGTGCCGGTTTCCCTCAGTTTTTCGGCCACCTTTGCCGTCTCTCCCCACCAAGCCTGTTCCAATGCCCGATGATGGAAGATCTCCGTCGCCATTGGTCGCCGTCCTCAAGATTTGGAGACGGGCAGCCTCCCTCCGGATTGTGGCGTACGCGGTTTCGACTGAGGGCTTTATTTCAAGTTTTAGCAAGTCCCGCCTAATTGGATCGTACTTGTCATTAATTCTGGTGAGAAATTGATATAATCTTTGTTCTTGTACGATTTGGTTGAAGATTGTAATATCTTCCGGACACTTCATTGGATTTGGTTGTTTTCGATCAATTGCCATCCAAATCCCTTGAAAATGGTTCCAGAAATCTTCCAATGAATCGAGGCCTTGTTTCTGTGTATTTGCCCTTTGGTACAGATCGAACAACTGAAGGTGGTCCGAACCGCTGCCGTACGTTGTTGCAAGACCGTCCCACAATGCTTTCGCAGTCGGGTATTGCAATACGTTGTTTATTAGATTTGCTTCCATGTTTTGAATGATCCATGTGAACACATTTTGATCGTTTTGTTCCCATTGATCATATGTTGCATCGGTGGTGCTTGGTGCTTTGGGAATTCCGGTGAGGTGTGAACAACAACCCCGTCCTCCGATTGCCATCTTCATCAACTGGGCCCATACCGGGTAATTATCGTTATTTAATTTGATGCCTATTGAGAGGCTTTGGTTGGTAATGGTTGGTTGTTGTTGCATATTGTTTCGCAACAGGTCTGCTATTTGTTGGGATAACTCTGTGTTTTGGAGAGATAACTCTGTTTCTGGTTTTGGTTCTGTAGGATTGGTCATCTTGATCGATGCCGAGGGGTTTGGGAAAGGGTTTAGGACGATGATGATAAATCTGAGTCCCTAGGATTTTCAACGTTGCTCTGATACCATGTTAAAGCATCTAGGGAAGTAAAGATTTGTATTGAACTCATTGTGTTATGCCAAGGAAGATACAGGAGAAATATATTTAACCTACTAAATCCCTACAAGTCAGGGATTATAGAATCTGCCATAAAGGAAAACTACCTAAATTAAGGTATATTTCCTGACAAAATCAAATGCAATTCTTAAAGCTCAAGAAAAGATGATGACATGAAAGTTAATTAGATCTCATAGGATACCTAGGAAATTTTGATGTTCTACAACGTGGGAAGATGAACCAAATGCTCTGTTCACGGTTAGCTGATTATGAGAATCGCATGCAGAACTATAAGTTAGCAGTCAGAACAGATATATTATCACTCAAATAGCAGAATGCATATTATCAGCTATAAACTTTGTCCGGCAGTAGCCTCTGCTCATCATTCTCATCGAAGTCCACTCTTTCATCTCCTTCGTAATCAATACCGAGTACGCCACTCTTCTTTTGAGTATATTCCTCCACTAAAACAGTACTAATGCCTGTTTCCACCTGCTGCAGTTCTGATTCGGCCAAAGCATCGAGTCTTGCTCGATCTCTGTCTCTCGGATACGTGCAGTAGAGGAACGAGTACAAGCAACAGCAAATTGCCATTGGAATGCCTAGCGTAGTGTAGAGTGCTTTGCCAAGTGATGCAGCATTTTCTCTGTCTGTTTGGATGCTTTCTGAGTCGAGTGATCCCTCTCGAGGAGGTCTGTAGCCGTACACATGCTGAGCTAATACTCCAACGACAGGAGGAGCAAATGAGGCTAGTATGGATTCAAAACAGCTGTCCAAAGCATAGATGCTTGTGCGTGCTCTCTCTGGAACTATTTCTGCAAATATTGGACTGTTTTCATAGAGCAAAGATAAGAAACGTTTGTCATAAAGAAGATAGCAATAGCAATAATCTCCTTTAACACTTATTTCAAAATGAAATTTGGGGATGTTATAAAAATGTTATAAGCTTATTATAAGCTCCAAAAAACATTTAATTTGCTATAGGAAAGCAGAAACGACTAAAAATAAGCTTAATTAGTCAAAGTAACAAGAATTAATACGTACTTGTTAGTTGCTGGAGCATTCCAAGACATGAATAATCCCATAACAAAGAGCACAAAACCATGCATTGCTGCAGTTGAAGGATCCTCAGGCAACCCCAGCATCAAGATTGCTGCTAAAGGTATAGCCGAACCCGAACTTATCTGAGACATAATTACCCTCCCAGCATTCGGCAACCGTTTAGCAAGAACATCTCCCATCTTGCCACCAAACAATCCCCCTAGCGCGAAAGCAGCATTAAATAATGTCCATATGATTGCTGTTGCCTCGTGAGAGAACCCCGTCAGCTCCAACCACATCGGCACAAAAGCCAGAGACGACCCCCCAAATGACCCCGATACCCCTTGAGCCACCAGTACTTGGAATGAGGGTAGTTTTAGAACCCTTTTCGCCTCTTTGATAAACTCTTCCAAAGGTTTGCTTGGATCTTCTTGGTTTTTTATTTTACCGTCTTTGGTAGTATAGCGAGGATCTTTTGCAAAGAGGCGGACAAGAATACCAATAAGGATACTCAAGAACCCTATTAGAAGGAAGGAGATTCTCCAGCCCGGGACGCCCATGAATGATGTGGAGGCCAAAAGGACAGAGATTAGCCCACCAATAATTGAACCTAAGTTTCCTGTCAATTGCAGCCATCCAAACGCGGTGCCACGATTGCTGTCATTGGTTGAGTCGGCAACGAGGGACTGAATTGCTGGTATGACTATGGAAAGTCCGACTCCATTAAGACCTCTTGAGATTGCCACCTACGTAATAAGATGAAACACTACACATCTGATGATGCAACTATAGTAAACCTACAAATGGATGCTAAGTTCAATTAGAGTTGGACTTCTTCGAACTCATTCGACAAAATTGGATTGTAAATCCTAAATTTTCAAACAAATTTCATCATTCGTAGGCTAAGAAGGCTGCTTCTAAAAACATAGCATAAATTAATTCAAATTTTTACAGAGCAACATGCTTGATAGCTGATATCTCTCCCACAATCTGAAACACATTTAAACCTCACCCTCTTACTTAACCAAAGCACATCAACATATATCATCTATATTCTGCAATGAAACATAATAATTCCCTTTCTATATCAATCAATTGGATTTGGATACCAACCAAAGAGGCTAAGTTTCTGAGATTGGCCAAAATTACTGGCATCGATTTAGGAGGAAGCTGGAAACTACATTCCACATCAGTAACCAAAATAGTAAATAGACAAACGCATTGCAGAAACTTGCAGCAGTTCAAAGAGAAAGAGAACTCATATGTCAAAACAGAGAGATACTTTTGGTTGAAATTAAGTTTACCTCGGCAAAAGTGGAGGATATGGCGACAAGGAAGGTGGCGGCGGCCCAGAGGAAGGCGCCGAGGGCAATAACGTGTGTCCGGTTATGGCGGACGGCGAGATAGGCGGCGAGTGGGTAGCAAGAAGACTGCACTATGGATCTGAAGAGAGTGAGGGAGCCGAGGCGCGTTGGGTCGGCGTGAAGCGCGGCGCCGACTTCTTTGTAAACTCCCGGCAACAATGATTCGTCGGCGCGTTCCATTATGCCGGCTAAATTCACGAGAATGAGAGTCAGAGTTTGTGTCTCCGATCCCATTTTCGTCAGCTTCTTCACGGGAGTTGACTAAGACAGAGAGTGAGGGTGATGTTAGGTGGGGTACTTATGTACCATGAAATAACCAGATTTTATTGGAAAAGAGTGTTGTACTAATAATCAAGTGTCAGGTGTGTCTTTGTCTTAGGAAGATCCGAATGTAGCTGGATTTCAATTCACTGCATTGATGTGAAATTTCAATAAAAATGATTGATAATCACTAACAAGAGTACGAGACAACTACTAGCTTTGTGAGTTCAAAGATAAAAGCTTTTTTTATTTATTTTTGGTTGAAAAAGATGAAAGCATTTTACTCTTCGGCTGATAAATAATTCTTAAAGCAATTCCCGGCGTAAAATTAAATAACACCCAACTTAATTATTTATATTATTTTTTAAATATGACGTTATTTTCTTTCTAATTTTTTGTTAGTTGATTAATAGATTTTTTAATTAAAATGTCTCAAATATTTCAATTCCATTTAGAATTTTATTTTCTATCCATTTTATTTTTCTCACTCAATCAAAAGCCTTAACTAAAATATTTGAAAGAATGTTGGACGTCGGAAGAAATCTGTTTGACGAAACAATCAATTGAAGGCAAAAATATGAAGGAGGAGTTAAATTAACTTTAAATTCATTCATTTAAATATGAAAGGAGTAAAATAGATTTTAAACTCAAAAAAATAAAATAAATGATACAGTCAACACGAGTGAGTTGCACACTCCAATACGAGGGATAAATATACTTCTTTTTTAAAAACATGAGGAGTTGTATACTATTAATATTTTTAGAAGAAAATAATTTGATAATTATTTTTTTCACGTAGGGTCCTAAAATTTTTTCCTCTCAATATTTAGACTAGTCGCTTTTTTTGGGTGGGGTGGGGGGTTGTTTTACTATTTTAGGTTAGATGCTTAGGGCTCGTTTACTTCCCCATTAACCCCTGGTTTCCATCTCTTGTCCCTTAGTTCCCATGTTTACTTTCTACATACAAAAGCCTGCAAATTCCGTACCGGCCCGTAGAAACCGCGTGTTGATGGCTAGTCCAGTAGACATGGGAAAATGGCGTGTGCTAGGAGACATGTCATTTCCTCTTGAGGCCATTTTACCATTCAATCCAAGAGTTGACGTTATTTACGGAGAATTGCCATTGAAATTAGGGTTCCCTCTCGTTTTTTCATTTCCTGCTGTTGAACCAAAGATTTGTGGTACAAATAATTTGATTTTCCCTCTTTCTTCCACTTTATACATTCAATCTTTGGCAAAGAGAAGAGGATGCTGGTGATTTGCTCACTTGGAGGTAATGTGCTCTGCATTTGACATTTAATTACCCAATTCTTGGTATTAATATTGCAAACCCAATTTTATCTACGCAGGAATTAGCTTTTCCTCAACGAATTTCCGGTTAATCGGCGTTGAAATTAAACCCTCACCGTATTGTTTTCGGTAACATCTTTTTACTTCATTATTTGGCCATTGATTTGATTATTATTGTGGGATGTTAAGTATCTTCTGTTCGTTTTTGGCACAATTTCCTGAAGAGAAACTATATCACCATTAGTTTATGCATTCGGAATATTAGATAATTGTTGATTAATAGATTGTTTTACCCAGAAAATGGTCTATGCTTTGTTAAAACTTTGCTACTGCTGTGTTTTTTTTTTTTTTTTATATTTTTGGTCCAAGCTTTATGACATTGGCTAATTGTATGTGTATCTTTAATCTGGAATTAATGAAATATGTAGAATGGCAACTTTCATGGATGAAGAAGAGGCAGTCATTGCTTTGGAAACAATTAGGTTTCAAGTGTTGAATGTGTTGATAATGGTTTATTGGGTGTTACAAAGTGGTGTTTTGGATGATGATAGTCGTCGGCGATGTTATCATCAATATAGTTTGTTGGCTAGGATCCCTGCACAGATTGAACATCTAAACGGACTTGTCAAATTCAGTGAGACGGATTGTATTGATCAATTACGTTTAGGTCGGAACGCTTTTGGTAAGTTGTGCTTAGTTCTTCAACATAGGGGTGGGTTAAGTCTAACTCGCGGGGTTTCTGTCATGGAGCAAGTTGCTATGTTCCTTAGTATTCTTGCACATCATCAAAAAACTCGTGTTGTAAAGTTGTCCTTTCTTCGGTCTACTAGGGCAGTAAGTCGTCATTTCCATAGTGTTTTAAACGCAGTTCTGAAATGTTATGAAATATTTGTGGTTAAACCTGTACCAGTCGAGGATGATTGCGAAGACGAGCGTTGGAAGTGGTTCAAAGTGAGTTTTATATATTTATTAATTAAGGGCATTGAGGACTGAAGTTTGTAGTTTTCATTGATATTATTTGGTTATGGTTTTTAGGGTTGTTTGGGTGCTTTAGATGGAACATATGTACCAGTTAGAGTGTCTACAGCTCATCAAGCCCATTACCGTAGCCGAAAGGGTATAGTTGCTGTCAACACTTTAGCCGTTTGCGATAGAAATTTAAACTTTGTTTATGTCCTTACTGGATGGGAGGGTTCGGCGGCGGATGGGCGGGTGCTTAGAGATGTTATCTATAGACCGAATGGACTGAAGGTTCCTAGAGGTTAGTCTAACTCACATGAATACTAGAGTTACTTGATTATTAAATTACTTATTCATAGCAATATTGGTAGTTTTTTTTTAGTATTCGCATGTAGTAATGACCCTTTTTTTTTTTTAGGAAATTATTACCTTTGTGATGCCGGCTACACGAACGGTGAGGGTTTCTTAGCACTGTATAGAGGAGTACGGTACCACTTGAAAGAATTTGGTACAGGAACATCCAAGCCACAAAATTACAAAGAACTGTTCAACCTCCGTCATTCGAAAGCAAGGAACGTTATTGAAAGAGCGTTTGGGATTCTGAAGCTTCGGTGGGCGGTGCTACGTAGTCCCTCTTTCTATCCAATACAGATACAAAATAAAATTATTATTGCTTGTTGCCTTTTACACAATTTCATTCGTGTGGAAATGAGTATAGACCCATTAGAAGCATTGGTATCTGAGGAGCCGGAGGTAGATGAGACCGTAGGAGAGTTTGTTGATCATATTCAGACCACCCAAGCGTGGAACAATTGGCGTGAAAATCTTGCCCAAACTATGTACAACGAGTGGCCAGGCCGACATTAATTTTTATCTACGTATTTCTTTAACAATTTTACATTCCTATTATGTTGTGTAATAACTTAACAAGCAAAAATGGTTCTGTTGAGCACTTGAAGACATGTGGTGTAATAACTTTATTATTTTAAACTTCCATTGTCTGTATATGGAGCCTTTGTCCTTGTTTGTGATTGTTTGAGCTTTGTAATGATGAATTATTCCTACATCCGTATGTTATTGTTTAACCCTACAATATGTATGCATTTAGTGTCACAGATATCTTCGATGCCACATACGGAGGGTATAGGTACTTCAAAGGTGAAAGGACGACGCGGGTAGACTGTACAGGAAGAGAACACCCTTGTGCTAGCATTTCGGGATATAATTGCTAACGAATGGAAGGCTCCCAATGGTTATCGAAGTGGATTTTTGGTTCAACTTGAGAGCAGGATGAAGGATTATATGCCTAGGACTGATCTCAAAGCAGAGCCGCATATTTCCTCTAAATATACTTCATGGAAAAAAACATACCACCAGATTTCCAATGCGTTAAGTTTCAGTGGCCTGAACTGGAACTCCAGCACTTTTACTGTTGAAGCTGAATCTTTTGAATGGGAAAGTTTCCTGCAGGTAACATTTTCGGCCCTACAATTTGCATTCCATAATGTTTAAATCTCTGAAATTTGTTCATGAAATGTTTATGTGGTTGTTTATTCTTTGAATTCATGTAGCAGTTATCTAAAATTGGTATATGAAATGGTTATGTGGCTGTTTATTATTTGATTTTGATGGGGCCCTACCCACCTAGGACACGTGGCTAGCCTTAAAAGAGTTAGAAGGATACGCAAGTAGTTCACGATGAGCTGTGTGGGGGAGCTCGCTCTCCAGAGTCCTATAAGCTTCCAGTACTACTCGTTGGGCGAGCTCAGGAATGACGAGCTGTATTCGGAGCTCGCTCGATACGTTCGCTCCTCGGACTCTAGTCACAGAAGGATACTTGGGTAGCAAAGATAACGTGATGGAGAAGGTAAGGAGTCTTGATGATAAGGACGAAAGAAGATGAAACGATAAAATGGAATCCGATATGGAATTGGAGAAGTAGTAAACCCTAATAGGACTTCGGGTCTATATAAGGAGGGGTTTACTACGTTACGAGGAAAAACAGAAATACAAAAGAAAAAGGAGAGAGAGAGAGAGAGATAGATTTGGCGAGTACTCATCATTGGCGCCGTCTGTGGGAACGAAAAGCTTATTTCGTTCCTTTTTTAGTGCTTGTCGAGTTTTTTCTTCTTATTTTCTTCTTTTCAGGAAGATGACGAGGGGACAGATCAACCAGGTATTGGACTAAATTGATCAAATAATGGCGAACAATCGCGGAGAAGGAGGAAGCAGAAAGATCGATTACGCCACCTCCGAGAACGCGAAACAGAAAGACATCCAGGGTGAGGAAAGGCAGACACCAGCCGTGCTGCCTGCTAACATGACGATGGATCAGCTCCGGGCCCTGGTGGAGATGATTGTTGAAAAGCGAGAAGCTCGGGCAGGAGCTAGCCATACGAGGAGCCACCGGAGAGCGGTGGGAGATGAGGCCGATACCACGGCTAAGGGAAAGCAAACGGAGGTACCCCATATTGATCTGGAAGATAGCTCTGAAGACAAGGACTATTATGAGGAGAACGGTCAAACACCAATTCAGGCAACATCAAGAAATAGAGGCCCGGTTAACAGAGAGACTAATAACTGGGAAAAACAGATGCAGGATATGGGAAAAATGATAGAGGAGATGAGGAAGAATTTACAAGGCCCCACGCTGGAGAAGAAAAAAGGAAGCGCATTCACAGAAGAAGTCTTAAAAGAAGATCTCCCGTATAACTTTAGGTCGGGGCAGGTAGCGAATTTTGATGGAACAGGTGATCCCGCAGAGCATATAAGTGAGTTCGAACACGTGGCAATGCTGCACAAGCTATCAGACGGGATTAAATGTCGTGTGTTTGTAACAACGCTTAAAGGGCCAGCTCGAAGATGGTTCTCGTGGTTACCCCCAGGTATGATAAATTGCTTCGAAGATTTCTGCAGGTTGTTTACGAACCAATTCGCTAGCTCGCTTCATTATAAAAGGAATGCACTCAGCTTGTTTACCATAAAGCAAGAAATAGGGGAGTCACTTCGAGCTTACGTACAAAGATTTAACAGAGAGGCACTCGACGTACCCTTCGCGACAAATGAAGTAAAAGCTAGCGCTTTCACACAAGGGCTTCAAGGAGGTGAGTTTTTTAAGTCACTGGCACTGGATCCAGTGATAGATTTTGATGACTTATTACGACGAGCTGGGAGATACATAAACTTAGAAGAAGCAATGGCTACAAAGAAAGCATCTGTTGGAGAACTTAGCCGGAAGAGAGGGATTCAGGAAGCTTTTCAGTTAAGGGAGCTGAATCGGGAAGAAGGAATAGGAAATCGCAAGTTTGCAAGATATGGGTTCTATACTGAACTGGAGAATACACCAGATGTAATCTTGCAAAAGATAAAACAGGTGGAGGGGTTCCGATGGCCGCGAACTCGAGCACAAATGCCTAAACGACCTCCGTCGGATAGTTTCTGCGAATATCACAACGAGTAGGGACATTACACTGCTCGGTGTGGACACCTAAAAGATGAAATTGAAAGATTGGTGCAAGAAGGAAAGATACCAGAGCTCGTCGTAGGTACAAGTGAACTCGGAGAGAATGGAGGAGCACAACCTCAGAGGAGAAGGCGAATAGATACGGACAAGCAACAAGAGGAGCCCCAGGTTCGCGGGATAATTCAGGCGATTGTTGGGGGGCTCACTGATGGAGAGCAAACAGAATTGGCACGGGCGTGGAACGCCCAACACTTGAGAAAATATCATATTTAAGATAATGGTGCGGTTGTACTCTTTTTCCCTCGCGAAGGCTTTTTGCCACTGGGTTTTCCCTTTGCAAGGTTTTTAATGAGGCAACACAACGCGAATGAGCTCAAAGCAGTTTATTTTATTTTTGTTTCGTTGTTTTGCAACTTTTATGATATTTTATTTCAATAAACAAGTATGGCTTTGTCTGGAAATCCTGTAGCAAACAGGCAATCACTAGCTCGCGTGATTGGGAAATCATGTAGCGAACAGGCAATTACTAGCTCGCGTGATTGGGAAATCCTGTAGCGAACAGGCAATCACTAGCTCACATGATTGGGAAATCCTGTAGCGAACAGGCAATCACTAGCTCGCGTGATTGGGAAATCTTGATGCAATTCAGGTGGCCATGGCCGAAAAGAAAGATATGCTCACACTCATGATAAAACTAAATTTCGGATATGATAAAGGATATAATAGGATAAGCATATCACAATAAGTTATAAATAAGGATCATCGTCCAAAAGTCTGTCAAACACGCGATATAAAGCTAAAATTGCTCGCTAAAATTGTATACGAATCATATTTTGCTTATCATGAATGTATGCGAGCTGAGGGGAATAGCGAGGTAGCGAGCTGTTCTATTTGCCCTCATTAACATGATGGTGGGACCGTCGCCGGTGCTAGCTATCAGTGCGAACTGGTTGTCGTCCCGAAATTTGGTGTGCTCACCCCAAAATAGGTTCCTTTGTGAATCTATGCCCTCATTAACATGACGATGATTCGAGTTGTGACAGAGACAGGAGCATAGCTCATTTCGTGCTTGCGACCTATTTACTCGCCCTTGCCCATTGGCTATTAGGGTCGGCACTTGTATAGCATCTCTAAGCGAGCTGGCTGCTCGCTCAGTGCATGGCACGGTGCGTAAGGTATGTGATATCAAAAGGGTATCTAGGACCAGCAGCTATAGACCAAAAATACGATATGGGTGAACGATAAATCTTGTTTTTTAGTAGATATAAATTTTGCTAATTGTACGAACTGTTTTGCTCGCCGACGAGGTATATGCTGTAAATTGGCTCGGTTGAAACTTAGTTGGGCGAGCTGAGTGCTCGATGGTCAGTATAAATGTTATTATACAGTTCTTGAGTTGTTTGAGTAGTGGAACATCCAGTGAGGAAGTAATATTGAGAATGATACTCAAGAGTGGTTTGTTATCACAATGAGGGGATTAGCAAAAACAGGTTTGGACGAAAACTCCCAAGGTTTTTGATATTTATATACATAAAATCATAAGTCCAAGGGGTGCTCTAAAAGGAGCCTATATCAACTATCGATGATTTTTTACGAGCAGCTATTAGAACACTTTTAATTGCATTTTTATTTGAAAAAGGGGCATCAAATAGCTCTACAGAGGGCTCATTTCACGATCCCAACACGCAGTTATATCAGCTCAGGCGAGCTGACAGGGTTCGTGTATAGGCGTGATGCTGTTTTGCCCACGAGTTGGGTTTGTTTGTTGCTAGGAACGAGCTATTTGTAGATGTGCCGAGTTGCGTAGCAGTGCCAGATGTGGCAAGCTACTGCAGATGCAGTGAGCTGCGTTTGATGGCGAACTGTTCTATTCGCCCTCATTCACATGATGACAGGTTTGTTGCTAGTGCCCTAGCTCGCGACGAGCCTGTCGTTCGCCCTAGAGTGCGATATGGCTCCTCAAGGCGAGCTGCCTAGGTTCATGTATTGGCGTAATGACGTTTTGCTTGTTGGTTGGGTTTGTTTGCTGCTAGGCTGGCTGCTCGCATGCCATGAAAGTCTGGTTGGCGAGTTGTTTGTCGATGTTATCTGTAGTGTTGTTGTGATGGATATGGCGAGCTGTGACCGATGCGGCGGGCTACGTTTGACGACATAGCTCGTTTCGTGTTATCAGGATACTAAGCCTAGTGTTGCTCGATAACGAGTACGAATGCGTTCGGGTCATGACGCTCATAAGGTGGTGAGCTGTTTGCTTGCCCTTGCCCATTGGAGGAGGTGATCGGCACTGGTGCAACGTCTTGGAGCGAGCTTACTACTCACTCAGGGATGCCGGATGTACATGCAATTGACGTGTGCAGGGCTAATACGACATTCCAATATAGTGGGGCACAGTGCTTATAGTATGTGATATGAAACGGCTATGTAGGGACAACAACCATAGATAAAACAAAAATAATAATAATAATAAAAAAAATATATAAGATATGAGTGAACGATAACTCATATTTTCGGTAGATGTAAAATTTTTCTAGTTTTAATGATTCGGTTCTATTAGTTTTGCTATATGAACGGAGGACACTGCGAGCTGCCTTACGCGCCGAGTTCGGAGCCGGCGAGCTGAGAGTAGCTGTTATGAGAGTGACGACTTGTGATGCCATACTTACCTTCGCTGTTATATGGCTGCAATGCCTATCTTAGCGGTTAGATGGCAAGCTGAGGGGTGCGGTTATGTGGCTATGTATGACGGAGATGCAAATATAGGGGGTGACGAGCTATGTTTCTCGCCTTCTTTTCTGGGATAAAATACCGACTAAATTTTTGTTGTATTTTGATACACCTAACAGACTCTGTTTTCTTGGAACGCTAATAGAGTTTATTGATGTAATTCTTCATACTGTGATCAATCGCTTTTGGGTGCGGTTGGTTGAGTTAGTTCGTTGACCCTAAGCTAGTAGTTTTTTGTGCGTCGTATCCCGGTTTCATTTAGGTTATGATTACCGCTCGCAGCGAAAGTACTTGAGCGGTTTCTCCTGTGATAGGCATGTTCATTGAAACAACTATATTAGACAATGATACGAATGGAAATTCGTGTAGCTTTTAGCTTAAATGTTTATGTATCATCGACTCGAGAGGGAATTTATGGCGAACTATGGGATGTTCTGTACATGGCTGGCAAACATTGTGTTTAGTTAAGGTATACTTTGGGATGCTCGGGGAGTCTTTGACGTTTCTTGATTGACGAGCTGGTCTGCTCATTCTCATTGCATTGTTAGCGAGCTGCTGCAACAGATTGTTTTCCCGGAGTAAGGTAGTTGTTGTATGTTGACTTGATTGTGGGTAGCTGGGCGAGCTATTCGATGATATGGTGAGTTATGCTGCTTGGCCTGAGGTTATTGTTTGAATGGAGAGGTGGCGAGCTGTTCTATCTTCCCTCTTAGCGAACTGGTGATAGGATGGCTACTGGTACAAGGTCTGGTGGTGGTTAGGTCGCGTGATGGTTATGGGGATGACGAGCTGGGTGCTGCTCGTCCTCATTCCTTTGATCCGGAGATCACCGAGTGTCCGATACTCTCTGGCGAGCTTATTGCTCGCTCAAGAATGTTGATGGTGCGCGCTATTGACATCATTTATGTGTGTGTTCATCGCGGTACAAGGGTTTGGTTGCATGATGGTTAAGCAATCCACTTGTTCTACAATGCTGCTATGGCGAGCTGCGTTGCTTGTTTATCATTGTACATAGTCTTTCTATGCTAAACTTGCTGTTTTTCCAAAAAGGGCCATGTTGGCTGGATGCGATACCAGTGCACATGGACGACATGTGCGGACGAAGAAGTGAGAGGTTAGGCTACTATGTGGGGTTTTGTTATAAATGATAACCAAATGTTAAAGGGTTTTCTTTAATAAGGACTAGATGTTGTCCCACCTAAATATGAGATTTTCAAATTTCGAATTCCGACGCTAGGATTTTTTCTTTTTGGGGAGGAGTTGTGCAAGATTCGGCAGAGAGCGAGTGCACAGCTTAAGGCGGCCCAGGCGAGCTGATGGATTTCGTATGTGGGGCGAGCTGCTGTTGCTAGCGGGATCACGCTGTTGCTCGCGGTGACGCGCTATTGCTCGTGGAGGCGCGGTGTTGCTGCTCGCAGAGGCGAGCTATTTTGGAGTTATTTGGTGTTATTATCAGATGCATGGGCACTGTCTTGATGAATGTTTCCCTTGGGTTAGAGTTCCTTGGAAGCATACTGAAACTATTTAATTATATTGATGAATGACGTTGTTCGATAAAAGGCCAAAATGAACTTCATTTTCTTGAGCACTATTCATGAATCCATTGTTATTCTTTTTCTTGAAGGATTCCAATTTCCGTTGTTGCTAGTCCTACAAACCTCACTCCAGGAGTGGTTCGCGGTGGGGGCATGAGTAGCACTAAGGCGAGCTCGCGCCACGGTTGTTCGCAAAAGAGAGAATAATCGTTGTGTTTTTTTTTTTTTTCCAGCTTGTCATTGAGGGACGATTTCGTCGCCTGGGTGTGAGTCTATGGCGAGCTGCTTGTTCGCAGATGTCACAATTTCCATAATTAGTTGTCATTGTTTGCATTGTATGGGCAAAGTTTTGGTGATATTGGTCATGTTACTTGGGAGTAACAATCGCGGTATTGCATAGTTCAAGGCACCCATATGCGAGCTGCTGTTATACAAAGGTTGTATGCTGCGCGGTAGCATATTTTGTTCGCTCATAGGTTTTAATGCTGACTTTCTTTACCTTGGGCACCATCAAATTTGTTCATCGTAATATTACATTAAATGTTGCGGGTGATAGTTCTCTTGTTGGCGAGCTGTTTGATCGCCTTACTCAGGGGAAGTGAGGGAGCTCTGCTGGTGGGCAGTTTCGCAGCGAGCTAGCTGTTCGCGACATCCCACGGATGCATCAAACAAGGAGCGCGCTGTTTGCTCAGTGTCACGGCTTTGACGAGTTGCATGTTTGTATGTATTTACATAACTGCTCTTTTTCATAATTGCATTTATGGATTTCAATATCGATTTCAATATCGCCATATATGAGTAGCTTTTCCACAAGTTGAATCACTCTTCCCTTGATAGATGGCTGACCACAATCATATTAATCCGGTCCAGGCACGGATACATGGACCAGACTTGGGGGGGAGTAGTGATGGGGCCCTACCCACCTAGGACACTTGGCCAGCCTTAAAAGAGTTAGAAGGATACGCAAGTAGTTCACGACGAGCTGTGTGGGGGAGCTCGCGGTATGAGCTCGCTCTCCAGAGTCCTACAAGCTTCCAGTACTACTCGTTGGGCGAGCTCAGGAATGACGAGCTGTATTCGGAGCTCGCTCGATACGTTCGCTCCTCGGACTCTAGTCACAGAAGGACACTTGGGTAGCAAAGATAACGTGATGGAGAAGGTAAGGAGTCTTGATGATAAGGACGAAAGAAGATGAAACGATAAAATGGAATCCGATATGGAATTGGAGAAGTAGTAAACCCTAATAGGACTTCGGGTCTATATAAGGAGGGGTTTACTACGTTACGAGGAAAAACAGAAATACAAAAGAAAAAAGAGAGAGAGAGAGATAGATAGATTCGGAGAGTACTCATCAGATTTCGTGCAGCAATTTCCAAATCATTCTTGTATCCGGGGAAAACCTTTTCCCCTTTATGAGGCATGGGTGGAAATTTATGGAAAGGATAGGGCGACGGGTCATAACGCCATGGATTGGTCCGCTGCAGCAGAGCAAACGCCGATTGATCTCACAGTCGACAGAGAGGAAGCAAACACTCCAGCATACCACTCATCCATTCCTGTTGAAATGACTGAACAGGAAGTTAATCAAGAAAAATCAAATGCCTCGCAGCCTAACCAGGAAACTGCCGGATCAGCGGAAAAAAAAAGAAAACGGTCAGAGAAAAATGGTGAAGTCATTGCTGAAGCCATAACTAACTTTTTCAATGAGAGTACGGCATCTTTGCGTGAGGTTGCTTCGAAACTTGGGGCTGCTAAGGAGACTATGAAACGACAAGAAGACATCTTCGCGGCAATTGGATCCTTACCGATGTTTATCGAGATCAAAGATCACATCAATGTCAGCAACATGCTAGTGAATAACCCAAGTCAACTGAACATGTTTTTTGGGATGAACATCGATGCTCGGATCGTCATGGTTCAAATGGCAATTGATGGTAAACTTGGTTAAATTAAATTCTGAACAAGACAGATTAAGTTTTTATAGATGATGATTAAGCAGCTTTTGTAGTGGAATTATTAGTGCTTTTTGTAATGGTTTGTCATCTGGATAATATAGTAGATGTTTGCAGGTTATGTCAATAGTGGCATAAGTTTAGGCTTGGTTTGTTATGAATTGCAGGTGCTACCTTTTGATGAGGGATTGAGTCCCATTTTGGCTTGTTTTTTTAGGAATTGTATTTGTCATCTTATGAATGGCAAAGGTTAATATTGGTATAAGTTCTTGCTACGTTTACTTAATGAGGGAGTGAGACCCTTTCATGCTCCAACTTGACTAAATTGGTTATGTATTTGATATTGTTATTTATGCATTTGTTAGGTTTGATTTGAGGTCTACCTAAGAGTTTGTCATTAAAATATAGGAACATAGAAAATGCAATACTTGCAACAAAGGTGAGTACAGAATAGAAATTGGATAAAGTACAGTGGAATGACAAAATCATTCCTTCATGGAAATGGTAATGGACACAGACGAACCAAAAACAAATAACACATAACGAAGGCGGGTAAGGAAACAAGATAGAGATCATCAGAATCACTCCTCGTCGGAATCGGAGTACACGAGCGGGTCAACGTACAGATCTGGTGTGTCGTTTTCAAAATTAGGAAATCTCCTCTTCCTAAATGTTTCATGTAAGTGATCCCACAACGGGAACCCATGGTTGCGATAATTGGTTTGACTAGGAGTCTCCTAAGTCACCAAAAAAAAAAAAAGGGCAAAAAAATCAGTTTATTTTAAATCATGTGTAGACAAATAAAAAACATTAATGAAAGAACCTGATTTAGATGAACCCTATTGTAGTCCTCGTTAACTTGGATCTCGTCATTTATACTATCGTAGCTCACTCCAGGAATTTTTAGAAATTTGCGAAAATCTATGTAGTCTGCTCTAAGTGAAGTAACAAGCCTCCTAACGCGACTTTGACCTATTCCAGCATGCAATTTCGTGGAGATCTTACGGGCCATCACCGTGCAACCGTAACGAGCTGCGATGGGAGTAGTTACGATATTGTTGGCTGCGTAGTCAGACAATTCGTAAGCAACTACATTTTTTAAGCAATTGGCGCAAGGATATCTCGGTGGTTCTCCCATCTACTCTTTTGTTGGTGTTTGATTCAATTAAATTTTACTCAATTCATGGATCAGCCAAAATATATATAGACTCTAGCAATGTTGAAAGCTAAGTCCAGTTGCATGTGCAATCTTGGTAAAACGAATAAAATCTGAACATCTGATAATGAATCTTACCATTGATGTCAGGAATATTTGTGGCGTATAACTTGAATTTTACCTATATCTTATGGATGTACCATGCAATCTTCAATGCAATCTTCAGATTCACATGAAACACAGTACCATGCAATCTACACATTTCCAACTTTAATAAGTACATAAAAAAAGTAGAGGAGACATGCATGCAAAATGGAATATATTCCCTTCTATTTCGACATACAAAAGTGTACAAAGAGCAGTACATTGATTTAAAAGGGTCTTACATACAAGCTAATGTAAAACAGAAGACCTAATTCGACTTGTCCAATACAATTGTAAAGTTATGACTGAAAATTCCATAACTTGCAATATCAAACATTACAAACATCGTTAATGAATCGGTTCGACGCTCAACTTCATTCATAACCATGTCGTAACTCACACAAACAAAATTAGCTATTAGTTTAAGCAACTCCGAGCATGCAACCTCTGCATCAGTTACAGTTACAACATGGTTCTTAGTCACGGTTTCTCGTACTTCCTGCAACAAAATAACCTCTAATCAGCTATCAGCAGGAAAATTTTCATTCAATGTCTTTATAAGAGTGCTCATGACAATGTTGAATCTACAACCTGCATCTGAAAAAGTAAAAAAATGTTCACATGACAACTTATTGCTTCTCTGAAGGACAATTTAACACAGGAAAAAATAGAAAAATTACTTCACAGAGACTAACTATTCTTGCACGGTTTGCCACCCTATAAGGAATCATGCAGTACCTAAATATTCTTATGTAGTGGTGCCTTGTAAAGATTTGGCTACATCTTGGCAGCCTTACTTGGATTCTATGACAATTTTAGCATGCCTATAACTGTGCCTTTCAAACAAATGTGTTACATGCTATAATAAAAATTTGTATATAACAAGCACCAAATGCGAATAAATTTACACAACTGAAATTACAAGAAAGAGAGTACAACATGTGTAGACGTGATGCTGGTAAAGATGCACTAACATTTGATGATCATGAATTTCCATGCTTCAATTGTCAAGCGAAAGTGGCACTAAAATTATTGGTGGATCATGCTAAGGTTTACGGTGTGAGTACAGTGTCGACGGCAATAAGATGCATTACAAGAGTGGCAGAAGAAATGAGCCAAAAATTTGAAAAGCTATATACGTGCTACGATATTCGAGATATTGTGGCTGTCTATAGAGAGGGTTACCTGCGTTACGAGACATTTGTGGCGAAAACTGACGTTTTCTATGACACAGAGACAAACAAATTCACGGTTGGTGAAGTCTATCACGCACAGAAGAAAACCTTGGTAAATTAACAGTAATACTTAATTGTTGAATCTTCAACTCTTCAATTAAAAATTAAATTGGTTGTATTTTAATTTTTCAGGGAGTTTATTGGCCGAACGAGCACGCCGTTGAAAAAAAATTCATAAAGCATGGCTTCTCTCAATACAAAGAATTGCACCTACTGTTCAAAAGACTTAAATTTCACCTCCTACATGGGGAACCGCCGGAGCACGATCAAGATCCTGAATATTTTGCAAAGACCGACTCGGAATGTGGAGAGTACGAACTTGATAATAATTACGGAGATGATAGCCCCCGTGATTGGTAGACAGCTTACCGTTTAGTTCTGCTGTCAAATCCCATGAACTTCCTGTATGCAACCATATTCAGAAGGATTTTACGCATATTTCACTTTATCGCCTGAAATTTAAATAAACTTTCCAGCCACCACCGGAGTCTTCTTTTTCATGCGTTCTTTGCGCGATTGGTGCCTTAATTTTCTTCTGGCGATGGAGAGCAGGACAGTAAAGCATATCAGCGAAACTGTATGAGACCTTTTGATGTTCTAGATTTGAATCTTTGAGGTTGTAATCTGTCTTATTTTGTTTGCATTTCATTTCCATTTTGATATATCTGCAATGTTTTTCTGGAAATGGTTCTTAGTTTGTTTTATCTTGCTTTTTTTCTTTTGTTTATTGATGCCAACTAACGCTTCAATGGTTGTTAATGGGCAGATTATCTTGTTAATATGTTTACTTCAACATCGTCAGCGCAGAGTGAGTCGAGACCATTCTGTTATTGTGGTGTCAAGCCCGTGTTTTCACTTCTAAGACTCCCAAAAATCCTCATCAGAGGTTTGCTAAATGTCGCAAGGGAACTTGTCGCATGTGGGTGTGGATTGATCCAAAACCGAACCCTGAAATGAGAGCACTTTTCGCCAACTACGACAAAAAGATCGCTGTCTGGGATGCTAAAATTAGACTTCTGAAGTTGAAGTTTAATTATTTGGCAGCTCTTCTTCTTGTCTCATCTAGCCTTCCTAGTACGATGCTTTATTTGATTCCTCTTTGTGTAAGATTATGGGTGATTCTTCATTTTTGGTAATATATTAACCCTCGATTGTAATCCTACATTTAAACAAGCATGTAAATATTTGCAGTGTTTATTGGGTTGTTTATTTTCTCGTTTGACGAATGGGGAGAAGCTGGGTTTGTAGAGTTAGGCCATGAAACTCATAATTAAAAGTTGGGTTTGTAGAGTTAGGCCATGAATATTTGGAATTAAAAGTTGGCTTTTTAGAGTTAGGCCATGAAACTCGTAATTAAAAGTTGGGTTTGTCGAGTTAGGCCATGAAACTCATAATTAAAAGTTGGGTTAGTAGAGTTAGGCCATGAATATTTGGAACTAAAAGCTGGCTTTGTAGAGTTAGGCCATGAAAACTCGTAATTAAAAGTTGGGTTTGTCGAGTTAGGCCATGAAAACTCAGAATTAAAAGCTGGGTTTGTAGAGTTAGGCCATAAAATTTTGGAGTTAAAAGCTGGGTTTGTAGAGTTAGGCCATGAATATTTGTGAATTAAAAGATGGGTTTGTAGAGTTAGGCCATGAATATTTGGAATTAAAAGATGGGTTTGTCGAGTTAGGCTATGAATATTTGGAATTAAAAGTTGGAATGTGCGACATGGTTCATAATCATAAAATGGTCATGTATCTTCCAAAAGGTGATTAGAATCTATTTCTGGGAACAAAGAAAGTAGCAAATAATCAGCAAGTTTATGCAAACAATGTATTATTCAGTCCAGGTGACTACATTCTTCTAAGGCATTTCATCGAACAACTTGCGAGCACTTCTTACATTGCATTTATTGAAATGTAATATCTCCAATTCATGGCCTACAATCATGCTTTTGCAATCCTGTCCATGGCATTACAATTATTGAACATCATGAACCACCCCCAACATTCATCATATCAAACCTCTCGTAAAATAAATCAATTATTGATCATTAGGATGCCTGGCAGCCCACTGTTACCTTTAAAAACAGTAAGTTCACCCCCTATTGATTTAGCTGTCACCGATCTGTGCATAGATGCTCCCATTTTTATTTTCTCACCCATCGGAATTTTGTTGCAAGTGAAAAAATGGGAGCATCTCTGTACAGATAAGTGAGATCTAAATCGTACATAGACAATCTACCATAAGAGATCTATAAAAGTGGGGATTTGATGTCTGGCAGCCCACTGTCACCTTTAAAAGCAGTAAGTTCACCCTCTATTGATTTAGGTGTTATCGATCTGATCATAGATGCTCCCATTTTTATTTTCTCACCGATCTGAATTTGTTCCAGGGGAAAAAAATGGGAGCATCGATGCACAGATCAGTGAGATCTGTAGAAGTGGGAATTTGGTGGTGAATATGAAGGAGATTTGCAAAAAGAGATCCCATCGCCGAAAACCGTTTACACATCACCTTGGATAATGGGGGAATTAAAAGACGAGAGTTGGAGAGTCACGCCTTGGAAGACTAAAAGAACTTTCTTTATGACACGTTTTATGGTGGATTAAAAGGCAGACTTTGTCCAGTGAAAGGTTAAAAATGCGTAATTAAAGACCAGTGAAAGGTTTAAAATGCGTAATTAAAGGCAGGCTTTGTCCAGTGAAAGGTTAAAAATGGGTAATTAAATGCAGGCTTTGTCTAGTGAAAGGTCACTAAAGGCAGGCTTTGCCCAGTGAAAGGTTAAAAATGTAGCACCCCGCACGTGAGATACCACACCCCCCGCACTAAGACCCGAACCCGAATACGAAATGGGAAATCCATATCCAAGTTCAAATCATAGCGAACGAGAGAGATAAACACCCACTATGCTACGCGGAGCTAAGACCGGACCCAGAGCGTGCAAAAGAAACAAATAAGAAAGTACAACAACATAATAGCGGAAGCACTTTACATATATTAACATCAACAGTTGAGTAGATCAAATATATACAAGATATACAAGAGCGGTAAAGTCATAAATCCAAAGCGCTAAACATAATCCGTAGAATAAATACATATAATCCCAAAAGTATTAAAACATATGTACGTGTAGCCAGAATACATCCTAACTCGACATAAACAACAAAGTGTGACTCGTGAGACGCACTTCTCCGCCTAGCTCAAGCTCAAAAGACCCACCTGAACAGATAAGAGAGGTGTCAGTCCAACGACTGAGTGAGGGGCCTAACACACACCCACACTATAATTATAGAGCAAAGCACTTATTAAAAGGGAGGAATCATGAACCGGGAATAGGTTTTTCATACCAAAGTGTTTTAAAAGAAAACAATACATATATACATATACTAAGTCAAAACGTTTCATAAATCCTTTCCCGTTTCATAATTCCAAACATAAACATAATGCTCGCGCGAGAACGAGCTTCCAACCTTGCTTCTCATACATAATCATAAAAACCGAAATCAAATATACAATCCCCCCAAACTCCATGATAGAAGCGCCACGTGAACCCTAACTATCCATACATAATATAACCTCGAGGGGTAGTACTCCCCCTACGAGTCTTTCCCGGCTTTTACGCTGCGAGCATCAAAGAGAATGCCTTCCCAACTTCCAGGGGTCGCGCGTAACTCCTCGAATGGAACTATGCTAAGGAGTGATAATCCCGACGGCCCGATGTCGTACCGGGTGTCCTCGCTCATAGATTTGGGGCCCAAACATACGAGACATATCATACATATACCAATCTTTCATGGCTTAACTCGCTAGCATATCATATCATAGCTTAACATATCATATCATATCATAAGGTTTTCAAAATCAAGCTTACATATGCCCATATAACTAATTTCAAAATCCAAAGTTGATTCATAAGATCATAACATATCATGTTCAACACATATCTATATATATATATATATATATATATATATATATATATATAATGACATGCGGGCTTAGAAATACGAGCACATAGGGGTTTTAGGTCATTTAACTAAAAGAAATTCCTAAACCTCACCTTATACACAAGAACAAAAGAAACTCGTGCGTGCCGACCACCAACAACTAGGTCTCGGGCTCAACAACCTCCTCGGGAACCTCCTCTGTGACAAATAAACACAAAACCCGAGACTTAGACTCAATTATTCACCAAATAGACGCACGGCGATGCGAATGTATGTAATTTATGCATATGAGATGCGAGAATGCGACACTTAAGTCATTCAAGGTTGTAACACGTATCTCATATTAAATCACTTCATAAAATTAAATCAAGAATTATAACATATAATATAACAAATTAATATTATAAATAAATCAATTCATAAAATTAAAATTAGGCTAATAACAAATATCATTCATTTAATTTGAATTCGTAAATTAAAATAAGCTTCATAGTTATAATATATAATAGATTATTATATATAATTAGCAAATAAAACTAATACTATTAGTGTTTTATATATATACACATAACAAATTCAATAATATAACATTTAAATATAGGTAGCATATTAAATATATATATACATATCATGCATGCATACACGTACACAATTACACATGCATGCACACAACAAAACAAACACATGCACATGCATAACATTTCATGCAAACAAGCAATACATTACACAACTATGCACAAAATAAGACAACCAAGAACAAGCAGCAATAAGTCTCCAGCAGTCGGCTCCCCGCATGAGGAAAGATTTCTACACAAAAGCCCCCGACCGGGGAAGGGGAAGGCAGAAAGTTTCTGCATAAACCTCCCCTCCCGGGGAAGAATAAAACACAAAATCTCCCCGGCCGGGGAGATTGTTATTGAAGGAAAGAACAGCAGCAGCAGGGCTGCTACGTGGGGGAGAAAAATGCAAGCAACAGCAGCTGAAACAGGCAGCAACATCAAAGTTATGACAGCAGTTTGTTTAAGCACAAAATCGACCAAAAACGCAGCTGAAACAAAGGGAGAATCCAGGGCAACAACCAAGGCAACAGAGGAAGCAAATACACAAGATATTCAGGCCATTCCATTGCCAAATCCATGCTCAAAATGCCACAAAACTGACAGCACAAATACAATAGGTTTGCAGTCCATTTTCTAGCATAAAACTCAACCAATTTGCAACAAAATGAAGGTTAAATGCAAGCTACATGACCATGGAACAGGGATGGTAATATACATGAAAATTAGGCTTCAAATCATGCAAGAATTCATGCAAAATCGCATCCAAATCACAACAACAACGCAGCTGCAGCAAGGTTATGACAACAACTATTTTCATGCTTAAAAACCATTCTAATGCTGTTGAAAATGCATGAAAACAGGGCAACAACATCATATAACATGGCACCATGAGTTCTAATCATTTTCCATGCATTTCATGCACAAAACTCATGCAAAATCTACCCAAAAAAAAAAAAAAAAAATTGCAGCAAGCACGTTAAACTTGAAACCATGACAGCAGTTCGGTTTTGAGCCTAAAATCCCCTATTTTTCATTCATTAACTCAAGTTCATTAATGGTAGAAGTTAATATACTCAACAACCATGTATTTAATGCAAATAAACAAGATATAAAAGCATAAATGAACTCACTCTCTAGCTTAGAAGTCAAAATAAACACATAAGAGCATGTATTCAAAATTTCAATGAAAACCTAACTATTCATTCATATAATCACTCATGCATGAAACCTTGAATTCAAGACCCAAAAAGGAGTATATATTGAAACATAAATCACAAGGAACACGGATCTTACGTTAGATCTTTGAGAATCGAAGGAAACAAGAAGATCTTGAGCTAATCTTGAGCTTGAAGAAGGTGAATATACACTACAAGAATTGCGAGGGAATAAATCCCTCGGAATTCCCTCAAAAACTCCAAGGGAAGTTTAAGGGAATTCCGAGGGATATTTTCCCTCGAAAAATTCCAAGGGAATTCACCCAATGTTCCCTCGGAAATCCCTCGAAAATTTTAGCACCAAGGTTAGCCGCCAACTTTTCCGAGGGATTTCCGAGGGAAAACTCCCTCGGAAAAATAAAATTTATTTATTTTTTAAATTAAAATAATTTTTCGAGGAAATTCCGAGGGAAAATTCCCTCGGAAAATTCAAAACATAATAAATTTTTAAATTAAAATTATTTTCAGAGGGATTTCCGAGGAAAATAATCCCTCGGAAATATTCACAATTTTAGTTCTTCCATTTTCCGAGGGATTTCTGAGGGAAAACTCCCTCGGAAAAATAAAATTTATTTATTTTTTAAATTAAAATTATCTTCCGAGGCATTTCTAAGGGAATATTCCCTCGGAAATTAATTTGATAAATTCCCTCGTATTTCCCTCGGAATTGCCTCGGAATATTTAATAATTATTTTTAAATTATAAATTATATAATAATTTATTAATTATAGTTACAACCCATGACTATATAAGTATTATTATTGATATTCTAAAGTATAATTTTATTAAATTAGTGAACTGATGGTTATACATATGTAATCAAATATTCGGTAATAATTCGAACGATATCATAACGTTAAGGGCATTCGTTTTATTTTAAATTGAAATCAAAATTTGTTTTCACATTTTTTGGAAGAGAATTTTTTCTTATTGAATTAAATAACAAGGAAAACACCATGTTATTAAATTTAATATTTAAAAACAATGTTTTCTCTTTTTTGTAATATTTAGTTTTTTTCAAATTCCGAGGGAAAACCATTTTCCCTCAAAAATCCCTCAGAATTCCCTCGGAATTTGGAATATATATTTTTTAAAATTAAGCACTACATAATAATTTATTGAGTTTAAATACAATCCATGACAATTATATGTATAATTAGTGAATAAAGTAAGATAATTTTAGTTATTAAATGAGTGAATTGAAGGTTATACATATGTAATCAAACATTCGGTAAGTATTTCGAACGATATCATAACGTTAAGGACATTCATTTTATTTTAAATTGAAATTGAATTTCGTTTTCATATATTTTTGTTAGAGAAGTTTTTCTTAATTATTTAATTAAATAACAAGAAAAACATCATGTTATTACATTTAATATTTAAAAAAAATATTTTCTCTCTTTTTT
Source organism: Lantana camara (assembly GCA_037501455.1). NCBI lineage: Eukaryota > Viridiplantae > Streptophyta > Magnoliopsida > Lamiales > Verbenaceae > Lantana > Lantana camara. The sequence goes on along the minus strand of CM074857.1, from coordinate 19,603,343 downwards.
TAAATATTTAGTTTTTTCCAAATTGCGAGGGAATTCCGAGCGATTTCCCAGGGAAAACCATTTTCCCTCGGAATTCCCTCGGAATTTGAGATATATATTTTTTTAAAATTAAACACTAAATAATAATTTGTTGAGTTTAAATACAATCCATGACAATTATATGTATAATTAGTGAATAAAGTAAGATAATTTTAGTTATTAAATGAGTGAATTGATGGTTATACATATGTGATCAAACATTCGGTAAGTATTTCGATCGATATCATAACGTTAAGGACATTCATTTTATTTTAAATTGAAATCGAATTTCGTTTTCACATATTTTTGGTAGAGAATTTTTTCTTATTTAATTAAATAACAAGGAAAACATCATGTTATTACATTTAATATTTAGGAATAATATTTTCTCTTTTTTTTTAATATTTAGTTTTTTTCCAAATCCCGAGGGAATTCCGAGGGATTTCCCAGGGAAAATCATTTTCCCTCGGAATTCTCTCGGAATTTGAGATATATATTTTTTTAAAATTAAACACTAAATAATAATTTGTTGAGCTTAAATACAATCCATGACAATTATATGTATAATTAGTGAATAAAGTAAGATAATTTTAGTTATTAAATGAGTGAATTGATGGTTATACATATGTGATCAAACATTCGGTAAGTATTTCGATCGATATCATAACGTTAAGGACATTCATTTTATTTTAAATTGAAATCGAATTTCGTTTTCACATATTTTTGGTAGAGAATTTTTTCTTATTTAATTAAATAACAAGGAAAACATCATGTTATTACATTTAATATTTAGGAATAATGTTTTTTCACTTTTTTTTTTTAATATTTAGTTTTTTTCTAAATTCCATTTTACAATATATATATTTTAAAATTAAACACCACATAAGAATTTGTTGAAAATTATAAAACTTTACATAAAAACGTTAAAAATCGATTTTTTACTTTTCTTTCTCTACATAAGAGTTTTAAATTATAAAGCTTTACTATTTAAAAATAAAAACGTTAAAACAAAACAAAAAAACAAAAACAAAAACAAAAACGTTGTTTACTTTTTTAATTATCTTACAGATACAATATTTAACGTTTTATTTTAGTTTTTAGCTGAACACTTATTGTAGAAAAAAGAAAACCCACCATCCGCTTCTCAAATCGATTTTGGGGAAAAACTTCGAACCCTAGTGTCGCCCTCCGCTTCACGCTATCATACCATCCTCCCGCCGCACTTCGTCCTCTCCGCATCATGACTGCTCGCGGTCGCCTCGCCTATCCGCATCCCTCTCAAGTCCCGACTTCTCTCTGCCAATCCGCCTCTCAAGTCTCCAAGGGAAATTTTCGACTTCGCCATCTTGTCGTTCCGTCTCTGCTTCACGACTTCTCCTTGATAATCCACCTCTAAAGTCTCACCAAGGTATTTAATAGAGATTTGTGTGGCTGTTTTTGAAATTGTGCACACTGTTGCTCTTCTTATAAACATCTATTTCAGTTTACCTTATGTCCTTGTTTTGTGTATTTTCAGATCTTGCAGCATGGGTGACCAGGCCGGTAGTGATGCATTTCAGATCTTATTTTTGCGGTTTTCATGGTAATGTTATTGGATTTTTAGGTGCTTTTGGTGAGGGACCCAGTATGGGGACCCAGTATCTAGCTTTATGTAGCGTCTGGAACGCTGGGCCACCACATCCCCCGTACTAAAGCCCAATCCGCATACGAAATAGAAAATCCGTACACGAATCAAGCAGTAGCGAACGGAAAACAAACAAAACGCTACCTAAGCTAGACGGTACCTAGACCCTGTACAACAGATAAAACAAACTTGGAAGGGAAATAAAGCAAAGAATACGAATTTACAAAAAACTTTAAATCAACAAACATATCGATTCAATCATTATCAACTACACGGGTTCAACTGGTCTTAGAAACCTATCCCGAAATAATCACAATCAAGCAAGTGCATAAAATAAATACGGGTTCAACTGGCCTTTGAAACCTGTCCCGAATTCCAATTATTCAATCAATAATCATAAACCTGTACAGAGTATATACAATTACAAGTCACAATTATAACTGAAACAGAACACTTAACCAAAGACACTGACTCGACAGACACGACACATCGCCCCTAACTCGAACTCCAAGAACCTGCACCTGCAAACTAAAAACATAGGTGGGGCGAAGATCAGTCCACTGACTGAGTGAGGAGGCTGAACACACACACACTATACATTATGAACCAGAGGTAGGGTTTTGCATACCAAAACCATTTTCAAATCAAACTTATCTTATTCAAAACTTAACAAACTGAGCATAATCATATCATATCAAAAGAGAAAGCTTCTATCCCGTTTCATAATCAACATAACATATCATATTCTAATACCCGGCGAGTACGGGTCTCCAACCTGACTTTCATATCTTATCATACATATCAAAACTGAAAATAAACAGATATCATAAAACAATCCAACCCCAACACCAAGGTAGTTTGGGGGAGCAAGCCCTCACTACTCAATACCAATACGAATACATACGGGGTAGCTAACCCACACTGTGCCTTCCCCTGTTATCCACCGAGGGCTCAAAGCACAACGCCTCCTCAACCTCCATGAGTCACACGTGAGTACTTCAAATGAGAGCGTGCACAGGGGTCATAACCGGTGACCCCATGGTCATCCCGGGTCTCCCTTACCCACGTCTCAGGGGCCCAACACATCAGAACAGAGCATATCAGATCATAACTCGGTACAAATCATACTTATCATACCATAATCATAACTTACGTACCTTATCAGAACATACCTTACCTTGTAACTTAGCATATGCTATAAACGTACCTCTCCGTGTCATCCTAATCCGTAGCTGGCATAAAGACACACGGTTTGGAGCATAGCCTTGTTGCAAAACATTTCAAGCTTACATACGCTCGCATATATATAGTTCGAAAACCTTTAATCGTATGACAAATTCTTAAACATATCATATAAGCACATATCTATTATATAAATATAATAGAATAATCGCATGCAGGTTTGAAAACGAGCACAGAGGGTTATAGGTCGCTTTAACTAAACAAAAGTCCTAAAACCTGACCTTACACCGACGAAAATGGAAAATGCGAGCAAGGAAGTCCCACTGGAACCCAGACAGCTGACAGACACTCCCTAGAAACCCCCTGAACAACTGAACATACAGAACACAGGAATTAGACTTAAACAACAACCACATAGACGCACGGCCATGCTCACGAATGCAAATGATGCAACATATAATTCACATATATACAATCAAATCATTCATGGCAAATTACAATTCAATTTACATGTCAAAAGATGCATAGCTTATAAAATTCGTACCATCAATTAAATAAAATAATTCAAGATATTAAGAATTCAATTCATATCATGCACCAAGTCTCAAGAAAATAGACACGAATTACATAACAATTTATATACAAAATACACATTGACATATTTCACGATATAATAACGATTAACATACTTGACAATTCATTCAAATTAAATACAATGTATCTTTTCATAATTTATTTCATGGGTTTCATATGATATCATAATCAATTTAGTATCTAAAATTACACTAAACCCCTTAAAAGCAAGAAATGTATACGAGGAGCGGCATAAACGAGGCAATTAAATTCTATAAATCACGAATCAAGCTTTCATACATCATAACATATTTTTGTATATCATACAACTCATAATTTCAATTTATCGTTCATACATGATCGAAATTTTCAATTAAAACAATTAACGAAATAAATACAATAACTTCAAAAATTCATAACAGATCAACCAGGCACCCGATTGACCAACGGAAAGTGGCATTGGACTCACCACGCCGAGAAGAACAAATGCCCTGAGACCGCTGGAGCGCCGCTACCGGAGCCGCCGGAACAGTGGTCGACCGCCGTCAGAACCTGCCAGAAAATTCCCCAAAATCACCCGTATAAGAACTCCTCGTGCTCGTTCCAAATTCTCGATCAATTTCTGGAAATTCCAAGCCAATCGTCCCCAATTTCAGATCCAATAATACGAAACCCCAAAATCTTCAAAATCAAATTACTTCCAAACCGGTGAACAAAAATCGAATATGTAAATTGCATTGGCTTACCCATGACGATACCTTCGAAACGCCTATAGCATTTCGCCGAAAAAGTTACCGAAAAATCGACCGACGTAGAACCGCCGCATGCCGCCATGTGCCGCCACCATACGGTCGAATCTGGAGTCGGATGAACTAGAAATGATAGATCTCGTCGTGCCGAATAACTTTCGTGAAGGGTTCATTGCCAAAAGATCGATGAAAAGGGACCCGATGTCCTCAAAAAATTATGCCGCCACCAAAATCACCGAAACCACCACCTACGGTTAAAATCTGATCAAAACGATGACGAAAATGAACTTAGAGGGTCAAAAAATGGTAGAAAACACCAACCTTTATCGAAAAAAGCCGATGGAACTGCGGAATCGCCGCCGCTACAGTAACGCGCCGGGAAATCCTCTACCAGGCTCTGAGGGTCGTGTCGAAGAAAAACCACTGGAAACCGCCTGGAGGAGGCGGCGAAGTCACGGTGGTCCTCCTCCCTTTTTGCCGTGACTAAAAATGGCAAAAAAAGTCCGCTCCGCTAGTCATCGGGCCAAGATCTTGGTACGGTTGTGTTCGCGTCGTCGAGCTCTTCGAAATGGACTACTCAATCGTCAGATTCCATCGTGTATCGGCCGAGTTTGAGATGTGTGTGTGTGTCACGGTGTGGAGTGTGTGTGTGGTGCGGGTTGGATCGCTAGAGGGAGAGAGAGAACGAGAAAGCTGAAGTCTAGCACGTTTAACGAGGATCTGAGTATTTTATCCTGGGTCCTGAACGTACGGAAACGATCGGAAGAAAGGGTTAACAACGTCAGAATTGGGCAAACTTAGAGTCTACGGACTCGTTTCGATGTCCCAAACGCATTATAGGGGTCCAAGAAGTCAAAATCTCGATCGAACGAGAAATGACCGATAAACCCCTAAAAGAAGAAGATTACAAACAGGCCCCTAAACTCTAAAAGGGTTCAAAATAGGGTCACGCAAAACACAAAATCACATAATTAAACACATAGAAAAGTTGAAACATGGCGTACCTTGTACATCGGATGAACGGGATGTTACACTTTATTTCACAACATGATACACAAAATAAGAGCTTCCAAATTTATGCAAATTATGTCGGATGAGCTTGGGGCAGATGTGAGGATTTTCTTTCTCCTCTCTTGGAGCTTTGATTTGTTATTTATTTCTATATGGTAGTTGATGTTGAACTTGATTACTGCTCAATTAAACCATTCATTGTCTAGTGCCTAGGGATATTTCAAGGGCTGATTCAACATGGGAGGCTTTCAATGAATCAAATTATTGATAGGAGTGAGCAGACAACAGGTATTATCTATTGATATTCTATTTACTGTATTCAATTGTTTTGAATGTGAAGGCCACTCGTCTAGTGAGATCTTATTATTCTTTAGGCTATGAAAATTTAGTGTGTGTTTATTTTTTCCCGTCGTTTTTTCTGTTATGACCTAAGATTTGCTCTTCATTTCTGTCTTCCTTAAAGTACATTTCTGAATCAGAAACAATGACAAAAATGTTTCTTCTTATGATTGAGAAAGTCTGAAAATTGAAGTCTTTGCAATTATTAGAGAGTTCTTCAAGTAGATATTGTATTTGAAGTTGGATTATTTTAAAATTTTAAACAAATTGGTAACAATTGATAGCAGTTCTTGTCAATTCTTGATGGGTTTTGTTAAATTGGGTTTTTAGCTGCCAGTTCATGTCTGGGGGAGATTTCTGAAGTTAACGGCTTATTTTGTTGGTTTATTTTGTATCTTACTTGGTATATTTCTGAGTTCAAATCAGTGTGTATGCATTCTTCTTTCTCCATGCATTAATCTCATGAAATCTCCAAGCTATTACCTATATTATTCGCGTGTCTGCTTCTGGGTTTGAAAATCCCATTTAGATACTTAGATTGTGTTTGTTTGCTTCAGTTTTTTACCTGTGTTTGAAATATATATTAGATCTGCAAATTAAATAGTATTCTTTATACTTTAATAAATGTCTGTAAAACATCTTATTTTCTTTTGATTGTTTTTTTGTGTGTTCTTAATCATTCTCTCTGTCAGGATGAATTGACTGCGCTGGATCTTTGCCTCCATTCTGGTAGAGATCTAAGAACTTACGAACTCATCAAGATACTAAAACAGAATCCCTAGCCTTCAAGAATTCAACAGCCGATCTCATTTAGGATTTTGTAAGTGTAGTGTTCTTCTCTAATCTAACTTATTGAGTATTTGAATATGCCAAGCAGTATGGAGTACTATAATTACTCATACAAGTAGCAGACAGGAAATATGATAATAATTCTTATGTTATTAACTTCTTATCAGAATATTATATGCTTGTAAAATTCTTAGACTGCACTTCCTTCTGTTCAATTTCCCAATTATCTGTTTTTGTTTGTTGGAACATCCTTGTACTGTTAAGTTGGAACACCTTTATTTGGAGTTAAGTTGTTTTTTCCAAATTGCACTATTTATCCTTAATGTTGTACAGGTTTAATGTTTGCTGAAAATAAAACATCTTAGCTGGACTCGAGACTTGTGCAAGACAAAGTAAGTGTTGCTACAAATTTCCTATTTTATTTTCTGTGTATCTGATTAATTTGGGTTAGTCTTGTGTAGTGGAGGAGTTTAGGACTTCGTGGAAGGGGTGGAGACTCCGTATTATTTGTTGTTGGTTTATTGTTGCTTGCTTGTTGTGATAGAATAGGTGGATGATACATACTCTGTGACAATATATATACATGAGGATGACTATGCATGAGGTTTAGTTTAAAACTAAGCTAGACTTTGAATAAACTAAAAAGTTTAGCTTTTAACATGGAATACTATAATGCAGCTCTTTTTATTCCAAGTCAGATACTATAATGTGAAGATTTTTAGCTAGGCTTTGTTTATTCAAAGTCTTTAGTAAAAAAATTTTAGTTCAATATTCTTTTTGAAACAGTATGTAGAATATGATCTAACTTTTTTCTTAAAAGCGATTTGAATGTGAGCTTATGTAATATGTTTGTTTATGGAACAACACGTAGTTAAAATCTGCATTACCACATTTTTAAGCTAGACTTGGTAATTCTTAGTTGAAGATGACTTGGAATAAACAAAGCTAGACGTTTTAGTTTTTAACTAAGCTAGACATGGAATAAACAAAGCTGCATTACCAGAATATTTTTAATAGTTTTTACTTAGTTTTGGATATTTACATTATAGTATTTCTTGAAAATATAGCAATATTGATTTTAGATTAAATATCCCAACACTCAAGAATTCTTATTGTAAAATTTCAGTTTTAAAATATTGAGGATTTGTTTTTGTTTTTCTTCTTTATATTTATTGTTATTATGCTTTCATATATGGTTAAATATTTTTTGGGATAAATTTATTCTCTGATTTATAGAAATTTCTCGAATTAATTGGAGCGGGTGATAATCTCTCCTTACCCTTAATTTGTTTTTCAAGGTTAATGTTTGCTGAATGTAGAATTAACTGGACTCGAGTCTTTGCTAGTTTAGGAGGAATGCTTCTGAAAGGGCAAAAGGCTGATGGAATGGTGATGAGATGAAACTGTATGGTTTTGAAGTATGGCTTTATAAGATTGCCTTATAGTATGCTTGATTGGAGTAATGAATTAGATGAAATTGTATGGTTTTGCATAAGTTTGTTGAATCACGGCTATATAATATAGATTTGCTTACTTTTATTACATCATTTGTAGTATGGATTACCTTCATTGCGAAGAATGTTTGAAGATTTTGAGTAAAAAGAATGCATTTGGATTTTCAGAATTTGATTACTCATATACAAAATGTATTTAGAATTAGAATGCATCTCAAATTTTTAGATTCAAACCAGGTATAATAACAAATAAAAATAAATAAATAATTTTAAATTTTCCGAGGGAATTCCCTCGGAAATGTTTTTGTCCAATTTTTTTTATTTCTATTTTCCAAGGGAATTTCCGAGGGAATTCCCTGGGAAATATTTTTGTCTATATTTTTTATTTTATTTTCCGAGGGAATCCCCTCGGAAATCCTTTTGTCCAATATTTTTTTTAATTTTATTTTTTTTCGAGGGAAATTCCGTGGGAATTCCCTCGAAAATATTTTTCTCGGAAAATTTTCCGAGGGAATATGGTCATTGGGTACATTCTGAGGGAATTCCGATCATTTTATTTCCCTCGGAAACATTCCCACAAAAAATTTTCCCTCGGAACTAATTCCAAGGAGGCTTTTTCCGAGGGAATGGTTTCCCTCAGAAAATGGCATTTTCCGAGGGAATTCCGAGCCATTTTTCAAGGGAATCCCTCGGAATTCCCTCGAAATTCGCCTGTTTTCTTGTAGTGATAGTTGAAATCTCTTCCTTGTCTCCAAGATGCTGCTATCTCGTGTGAATACGGAAGGAATGAGGCTGAAATAGTACAAAAAAAAGATAGAAATCAGGTCCAAAATTCAAGGTGGGTCCAGATTTAGGATGTTGGTCCAAACGGGGCAGAAAATGGCTTCGTCGGAGGTCCAAACGACACCGAAAAATTACAAAGTTAATTCCATTGGGTCCGGATCGTCGAAACAAGCTGAACGCTGTAGACGGATCTCGAATCCGATATCCGTAGCTCAAGATATGAATTAAAGAAGTTCAAGGGATCCTATTTTCAATTAGGTCCCTAAACTTTCAAAAAGTGTCAAATAGGTCCAAAGCCTATTTTCAATTAAGCCCTAAAACATTTAAATATCATACAATCAAGTCCAAAAGCATATAATTCAATTAAATTCATATAATTTCAAGAAGTTAGCATGTTAGGAAATTAAATACATGTCATATAAATTCAAAACTACAAGATTTCAAATAATAAAAACACTTAGGCATATTTATGACATTTAAATCAATTAATTCAAATAATTTCATACAAATATCAAATAAAGCGCATATATCAAAATATAAACAAATTAAAGTATAGTATTAAAGACAACTATGGAAATTAGACTCACACGTGGTACGAACATGTATGGACGAACGGACGGGTTGTCACAAAAAATGCGTAATTAAAGGCAGGTTTTGTCCAGTGAAACGTTAAAAAGTTCCCATTACATCATGTGAATCTTAATTACATATTTAGTGTTTATAAAAGTTACCATTACATGTTGTGAATCTTAATTAACTATAAACAATGGCACTCAACATTGAGTTACATGTTGTGGACACTTATGCTATTCCACAATGTTATTGAATCTTGACTACAACATTACAATAATGATACTCAAGATTTATTGAATCATGACCACAACATTACAATAATGATAATCAAGATTTATTGAATCATTATTGTAATGTTGTGGTCAAGATTCAATAACATTATGATATTGAAGATTTAACTTTTCACTGGACAAAGCCTGCCTTTAATTACGCATTTTTAACCTGTCACGGCTTTAATTACGCATTTTTAACCTTTCACTGGACAAAGTCTGCCTTTAATTACGCATTTTTAACGTTTCACTTGACAAAGCCTGCCTTTAATTAAGGATTTTCATGGCATAACTTTACAAACCCAACTTTTAATTATGAGTTTTCATGGACTAAAAGAAAGTTATAAAGATATGTACAAAGAAAGTTAACATATGTGATTGACAAAGAAAGTTAACATATGTACAAAATTATAAAAAATCAATATTTCATTCATACAAGATGTTGACAGCCAAATTTCAGTAGCATGTGGGCGATGTGAACACGGTAATCAGCAATGGGGACTCCCTTTGCAAACTTGTTGAACTCTGTGGTGTGCTTTGCAAGTGACTCCACGAAGAGGCAAATAAACGCCCCACAGTCCAAGCTTTTTGGTGCTTGAGTACGGAAGGATGTGGGCTGTGGGTACTTTTTAGCTGCAACAATTTTGGCAATACCCTTGTATTCCCAATATGATTTCATGAAATAACCCCATACCTTCTCCGCATGGCGTGTTTTAGGTGAGTTCATGGAGTTGTACGCCAAGAACTTATTCTCCATTGTGTTGTACACTACCAAATGCCAATGATTGGTAGTGTTTAATGGGAATATAACATATCGGCATTAGTCAATGACACCGCTGTTGAGCATTTCCAGTTGTAGCACTGCATAATTCCTCAATTTGGGGTCTTGAAGAAGTGTAACCATCCTTCTCACTAACAGATAGTGAGTTTTCGTGGATCCCCTCACCAAGTCTATTATATATTATGTGAGAAATGAAGAAGCGTAATAGATTTTGTGGGATTTTTGGGGAATGTAGTCACTACCCATCAGAATATCAAAATAGGCCTCGAAAAGCCTTTGATTTATTGACTGACCCCATAACAATCTCAGAATATCACTCACAAACACCCGTGTTTCATCGCCACAGTAATGTACCACCTTATCACTGGCAATAAAATAAAATAAAATAATATTACGCATTGATACAAATTTGATTTTCAAATTACTAAACTAATTACGCATCAAAGACAACTTACTTGAACGTCGCAGAGTAGGCATCAATGATCCCATCGATCACCTTAAGGGCTTCATCGTTCAAAGATGCACGCCCATCAAAATCCTTTCTACTAAGAAACGACTTCAAATCTCTATCAACAGAATAATATGGGGCATCAAAATCATTATCATCAGCCTCCTCAACAACATGAACTGCTTCATGAGGGAACTCAGCGGAATCTTGACAAACAATAACCGCACCTCACTCAACCACATCAGCAGCAGCCCCCTGAACTTCAACAGCAACATTCCTCCATTCAGTCCTCAAATCAGTCAAGACATCACAAACAACAAGATCTACATAATCACGCCTCGAAAGCTTCTGCACTGTAACGCCCTGGTTTTCCATTTATGTATCATGTGATATTTTATATACATTTCATAACATTATATGCAATATATCTTCATGCATTTATATGAATTACCGTTAACGTGGAATTTACGTGAATTAATTGTGTATGTAATTAAATGCTTCTATGTGTCCTTATTTGATCATTTACTAAATGAGTGAACTTAATTGCATTATATAAATGGGAGTTAATTGGTCATTTACATGGAATGAAACTTGATTGCATACACTTATATATTTCAAGGACCTAAGTGCAAAAGGTGATGATTCATCTTGGTTAGTGAAAGATATAATATATCATATGTATATCCTCTCTCCCACATTTCATTCCATACATTTTCATCATATATACACACACTCACACCCACATATATCAATCCAAACACACCAAGAAGGGAAGGAAGAATTCATCTCTTTTTGAAGCAAGATTCTTGGAGGATTTGTGAAGCTAGAAGCATCATCTTCATCATCTCATCATTTCATCCATTTCTTCTTCCATCTTGAGGTATATGGAGAATTTGATTGAATCCCTTAATGTATATTTGAGTAGGGTTTGATGATTGAGTGATGTTTTCATGACCACTTATGGATAGAAGTATGTTTAGGGTCATTATAATTCAAAGTTTGCATGAAAACATGAGTTTCTTGGAAGGTTGAAAGGCATGAAATATTTTGGGGTTTGAATGATGATTTATTGATGAATCAAAGCATGTTCCTTGGTCTAAATGGTGTCTAATTTATATATATGTGTTATATGCATGATATATGATTGTTTTGGAGTGTTTTGGTGTTTGATTTCTTCCTCCCTCGTTATACCCCGTTTTTCCTTCGTATATGTTGCTGGAGAGTGATCCACGGGCGTGGATTTTGACCCAAGGCCATGGATTTTCGCCCAGAAACTTGGGAGTTTCGGTAAGAGAATCCACGGGCGTGGATTTTTGTGCATGGAAAAATCCACGGTCGTGGATCTTCCCCTGTTTTCAGCCTGAGTTTGTTTTGTTCCGTTTACCCCTCAAACGAACTCCGATTGACCTGATTTTTGAAACCACGGAAAGCTCTTGAAGTCTAGAACAACATCCAATTGGAATCACCTCAATATCGTTTCTAGTTTGTGAGCTATAATCAATTATTTTAGGTGTCGCTACTTTCCCAACAAACTGCACTTGCTTAACTTCAAGCTTATGCCATTTTCTCCTCGCTTTGAACTAGAAAACGAGCCATATATCCTCGGAAAGGTATTTGTGTCTAGTTTCATTCGGAAAACAAAACTGAATTCCCATTTCTAGAATTAAAGATATTCCAGTTTTCCTACAGCATGTGTGTTTCCTAAAATTGTCCGTTTTTGCCAAACTTCACCAAAACCTTTCTTATTTCATTCCTTTCACTCTCTTAGCTCCCATATGTGAATTATATGATATACATAATTGATTAATTGATAAGTATGTTCCTACTTGACACTTCTTGGTGCTTAATTGCTCAAACGTGATTGTGTGATTCCATGCCTTACATGAATTGAACTTGAAATAATTGAATGATATGAATACATGATTTCTTGATATTAATTGCACCTCTTAGGTGTTAATTGGTTTTCATACATGCTAAGTGTCACTTGATTGCTTGTTTTATTTATTTAGATGAGCATGGTCGTGCGTCATACTTGGTCTCATATTGAGTCTCGTCTTACGAGTTTCCACTATTCCCTTTCTTGTCCAGTTTTTCTCCAGGGCAGAGATCATAGATCGTTTAGGCACTTTCTTGTGTCCTTCTCTTGTCCCGTCGCTCGTCAGGTGAGGTTTAAATTCTAGATATATAGAACCCTTACAACCCTTATGTGATTTTCGGCCAAAACGTATCTATATATCTATAGTTTTCGAACCTAATGATTTTCAAATGATTTCACGAAAATGGATTGATTGATTGATTAATTGATTGTTTGGCGAGTAACTATTGTTCACGTTGGGTCCGAGGGTAGTGTGTTGAGCCAACCGGGAAAGCAAGGGCTGATGGGTAACTCTTGAACTATCCTCACCATTGTGGGATCACCTCTGAATCCACCAGGAGGTTTGGTGGAGGAAGAAATCCCATGCGTGGGAGTTATGTTCCTGATGTACACCATGATTGGATGGTTGGATCTTGCAAGCCCGCCATCACCCGGAGGAAGAAGGATTTATTGATTGAAATTGCTAATTGTGCACATAATTGTTTATGTGATCACCTATTTCTTTAATTAAATTGAAGTATTGTACACTGTCAGAGAAAGGTTGGAGATTTGCCCTCACTCGCCGGGCCACTGATTGATTGAATTGATTAAATGAAATGTTAAACCTGATAGTTGTATTCTCGGGAGATGTTTACTTTATTATCGATCTTATAATTTTTCTTTTCTAAGACTTCACCCGAGGATATAACTTGCATGTTGTTTGCGCTGATATTTATTTATACCCCTCGCTCAGTCCGTGTTGGACTGACACCTCAACTTTTCAGTTTTGTAGGTTCGTGCTAGGCGGGAATTAGAGTCTAGCCTGTCTGTTATTCGGGTCTAGCACTTCACCTTCATATTTTGTTCATATACGGTTACTTATTCTATTTTGTATTATGCCTGAGTTAATGTTGGGAACGATATTGTAGTGATATGTAAATGTTGGTATCTATTAATAAATATGTAAATATGGTACCTATAAGTATTGAATGTTATTGCTTCCGCTTTTATTGCTCCAAATTGTTTATTGGTTTTACTTGAGGGTACCCGCCTAGCTTTTTAGTTTCTTTTATTGTCTCCCGTTTGCTATAGGCTTGATTCATGTATGAATTGCCCATTTCATATGTGGATCGAACTATAGTGCGGAGGATGTGGTGCCTAGCGTTCTGGGTGCTACATGCACATCTTCAACCTTCTCCTCCTCTACAACATTCTCCTCCTCTACAGCATTCTCCTCACCACCATCCTGCTCCTCAGCTTCAACCTTCTCCTCACCACCATCCTGCTCCTCACCTTCATCCTTCCCCTCACCAATATCTCCTTCAACACCTTCTACAACAGAGTCCTCAGTAGCTGTCTTCCTTCTTTTGTTAGACTTTACACGCTTATTAGATTTTTTTCCTCTTACCATCTTTCTTCTCCTCGGCCACATCATCCTCGTCACCATCATCATCATCATCATCATCAACCTCATTTTGAAAGGCAGACTTTGGTACATCCTCTACACAAGCTAGCAACCTAAGCTCCGTTTTATCAACAGGTTTAATTTGATTTAGCTGCAAGCAAAGGCTTAAATTGTACAATGTAAGCGTCTAGTTCCTCATAATTCATGTATACATAACGTTTTCAATCATAATGGTTACTTACGTCGGAGAAGGTTAGCTTGCTGAAGCGCTTTTCAATTTTCTTCTTTTGTGCAGGTAAATTACTCTTCTGCCACTTCAAAAAACGTGGGAAGGCCTGTACCAACACGGCATGCCCATAGGAGGGAAAATGCTCATGGAACCAAGCCTGGATTTAAAACATACTAGAGGGATCAAAAAGACAAACACAACAGCGTAGATATAAAAACAAAATAACAATATATATATTCTTACCATGAGCCCCATGGTACATCCGTCAAGAAACTGTTTGCAATCAACTTTAAACTTCTCAATTGACAAAACCAAAAAATTATAAACAACAGCACCCCAAGTGAATCGGTCGATATACTTTAAGTCATCTACATAGTATATCAGACGAATTGGCAGCTTAAGTCTGCTACGTGGAAACAACAATGTAGAAAAAACAAATAATATGAACATTCTTGCAAAATCATCGATGCCTTCGGCATCACTCCTAGAAGCCAAGTCCTGTAACCTGGCCAATATGTTAGAACGTGTCACCCTACCGTTTTTGTTGTCAAAATACAGTTGTCGGAATCGTGATTTCACTCTAACATAAGGATCAACGGGGTGACCCTCACATTGTAGCCCCAACACAATTGAGAGCTCTATGTCAGTAAAAGGTACACCGACTTACCCAAAGTTGAATGTCCGTAGGTCCGAGTTAAAACGTTCCAGCAGCGCCCCAACGCGTTTGTTTGTACCTTGAACTCCATACATGTGAAGGAATGCACCAAATGAAGTCGCCAATATCCTTTTCCTTTGGGCATCAGTTAGCACACCAATTCCGGCCATTTTTCTGTGAAATGTTGGTGAACAACAACAGAGTATTTTGTCACGTTGCGGAGATTTATCACGAAGGTGACTTTTCCGGGAGCTGGACCTACTTGAGATTTGCTTCAATCGAGCCATCGGAACTAATTGACAATGAAAACTGCAAAATCTGCAAATGGACACAAAATTGGTATAATTGCAATCCCTAAATGCCGAATTAAGACCCTCTAATCTGGAACTAAAAGCCTAAATCGTCGTATCAGAATGGTTACATTTACCAGAGGTGGTGACGTTTTCTTCCTCAATAAACGAACGACGGATGTATGGAGGCCGGAGTGCTCGTCGGCGGTGGTATGTAACGGCAAGTCGAGTGTAAAGATTCTCAAAGATGATTCAAATGAAAGGAACCCTGACTCTTGAACTCAACAAGGGCAACACGGTCTTTTTACACGTTTTGGGGGGTTTACAAAAAATATGTTGTGTATTGGGGCTGTAAAACAGGCCAATTTCAAACTGGGGTGTTTAGGATAAGTTATGTGCCCTATCAGGGATGAAACATTAATTCTCCGTTGTTTATATATATTAAAGTATTTATATTTAAAAATAGAGTATAATTCGTAAAACTTAAAGTACTCAGGTTTAAAATTGAAGTATGGAAGAACAAAAACAAAAGAGTACTGTTCGTAAAAGTTAAAGTACTTACATTTTAAATCCGAGTATTATTCATAAAATTTAAAATAATTAGATTTATATTTGAAGAATTGTTAAAAAATATAAAAAGTATTTAAATTTAAAAGTAGAGTATTATTCATACAAGTTAAATTACTCAGGTTAAAAATTAAAGTATAAAAAGGAAAAATAAAGAATAAGAAAATAAAGAAAAAATAATTAAGGGTATTACAATCAATTTATATGAGTAAATAGTAAAATCTAATTATAGATTTGAATGAAGAAGTTAGTATTAATATTTTTTATATGTAAGAATAAATTAAATTATTTTCGATTGAGAGAGACTTATCTATTATAAACTTTTTTTTTGGTACAAGAATTGTTTTATTAATTAATATTAGCATATCAAGGTTATATTCTTCTATTATATATTTTATATGAGAGTGTCAGGAAATTTTATAATAAAATAAAGCAAACGGCTAACATATGACAATCGTTTCTTATTAATTTAAGGGAAAAAGATTTTTTTCCATTCGAATTTTGTTCTTTTTTTATTTACCATTTCAATCAATTTTCGTTGTATATCGCCATTCAATGTTTGTATTTGTAACATACCGCTATGTAAATCTTTAACCTTTTATTTAGTGGTTTTGATTAAAATACAACTGATGTGTATGCTTTATAAATATGTCACGTGTCATGTTTTTAACACCAAAACCACTAAAAAGAAAGTTTAAATGGTGTGTGTCATGAATACAAATATTGGATACCGGTATCAACAAAAATTTATGGGGATAGTAAATTACAAAAAGACGTAAAATTTGGATGACAAAAAATCTTTTCCCTTAATTTAATACAACTTATGCGCTAAAACTGCATTTCAAATAAAAATAATAATACTGGATCTGTACTTAACTTACCGATATCGAATAGAAGTGAATTGATATAGAGGTTTGTACCAAATAATAATTATTAGTAATTTGGCACACTCATTGCGTATTTATGTAAAAAAATATTATTATTTAAATATATTAAAATTAATTTTTATATTAATATATATTCTATAATTATTTTTAATATAATTATTAAATATGACAAATGAAGAAATAACATAAAATATGAAAAAAACACTATATAAAAAAGAAAAGAAAATGAATTGATGCGAGTGAGATAAGAAAAGTTAAGAAGGTATTATTGGGGTAATAAAATAAATAAATAAATAAAATAAAACAATGCATGAGAACAATACAAATACAATAAATAAATAAAAAGAAAAGAGTACAAGAGCCCAAAGCAGTTAATAAAAAAAGAAAAAAAGAAAAAAATTCAAGAGTCTAAAGCAGTTATTATCTGCTTTTCTAGCTTAATTTTATTATTTAACACACACACACATCCAAACGAGAATCAAACCCGGGACATTACCTGGAGAATGAAACCATTAAATCATATACCTCTGCCTTACAAAATTCAACGAAGCACCCCCTTTACATTTGTGCTTACGAGCAAGTGTATTATCTGAATTCTCAACAAACATGTTTAAAAAGCAAACAAAACCCAACACATATACACACCCCTCGTAACACACGTTATAAGAAATCCTGTGAATTTCGGCGGGTGTCCTTCTATTTTTGAGAGATATCTGACGACATTCTGATTGTTTTTAGCATTTCTTTTTAAAATAAAAATTGAAAAATTCCGATAGGATTCCCATCGATTTTTATAAAATAAAATTTATAAAAAAACAAGGGGTTACGTCGCCAATTTCCCGTTGGTGTCATTTAACAATAATATTATAGTTAATCGATAATAATATAGAAAAAAATCCTGATGGGTTTCCGGCGCAATTCTAACTGATGTTCATGTTGTTAAAAAAATAAAAATTCAACAAGAAAATAATATAAAAACAGAATATTCTAATTATACGAGAAAAATATAAAATAATAAAAATTAAATTTTTTTAATAGGAGTCCTGTCGGATTTTATAAAATAAAAATAAAAAAAAAGGGCAGGTTATGCTGCCAGAATTCCGTGTGATGCGGCATAAAACTGATACATGCCCAGAGCAGGAAGCAGGGAGGATGGACTTGCATTCCAGGTAGCAGGAGGGGTGAAACTACATTCCTGATCAGGATTTAGGAGGAAGGCAACTGATCTCTTAATGGACGTTTGGGCCTATTGCAATAGTTGGGCCAGGCCCAAGACCCGCCCAGTCGAGCCCAGATTAAAGTATACCAGATTAGGTCAAGTTGCGCTTGTTAGAGAAAGTGGATGGAGAAGGGGAACTCCAATTTCAAACAGGATAACCTCCCCCCACTTTTCTCTCCAACTAACCCACCTTGCCAGAATATAGGGAGAGAGAGGATATAAAAGAATAAGGAGGCCGATGAAAAGGGGGGAATTTTTCAATTATGTACAAGCGACATTACTATCTCAGATTATCTCTGTATTTTGCATTACTGATTCTCAATAATAAAAGATCTGCTCTTTTCTTACTTTCCTCAAGTTTCCCGTCTACTTAGTAGTTTCCATATAGTTTCTATAAATTTAGTGTTGCCACAGTTTTTTATCCGCATCACTGTGGATATTGCAAAATAAAAAATATAATAATAAACTGGCGGAAATTCCCCGTCTGTTTTAATGTGGCGCAATACAACACATCCACATAAACATCCCCCATCCAGTAAAGCACTGACACGTGGACCTCATTACGTGTGACCGCTATAAAGACTACCACATTAAGTGAAATTCAAACTTCAGTAAAGACTCCCCTCTTGAATCAAGCCTTGAAGTCACCTCGTCCGTCAACCGTCAGGTCCACTTTGATCCTCTAGGTTCATTATTCGATTAGCAGTGAGTTTAATTGATTAATACCCTTATTAATTAATCAGCTCACTGACCACATGATCATAGTCTAGCAACAGGTGTGTGACTCTTAACCGAATAACGAATTACTTGAAAGAACCTTTTTAGTCAATGACAACTCATTAAATACAATCCCCCAACTAATTTCATCTCTCGATTAATATCTAGGGTACAAGAATAAATAGAACCCTAATAATATTAATCTTAAATCTAAGTTCATTTCGTATCCATTTGATCTCGATCCAAGAAACTCCTTTCTTTATCTCAATCTAACTGCCTTGGCCAAGGACTACAATATGGAATACGAATAACCTATGCTCTAGGCAAGC
Organism: Lantana camara; assembly: GCA_037501455.1. Lineage (NCBI taxonomy): Eukaryota > Viridiplantae > Streptophyta > Magnoliopsida > Lamiales > Verbenaceae > Lantana > Lantana camara. The sequence continues at coordinate 19,584,378 of CM074857.1, read as the reverse complement.
GTAAGTCCTTTGTCGATTCTCACATGCCTTCACTTGTCACTTTTGTAATCCCAACATAAGTTAAAATACGGGTGCCTCGAGCGAGACCCTTTTAGACCTATATCTAAGATTGCATAGTTAACTCACATAAGATAACTATGGAATCTCAAGTCCAAAGATTAGTAAACACGCCATTGACTTGTAAGATATTTCCTAATCTGTAAGTTTCTATTTTTAGAAATGGAAACTTTCTTTCCCATTTCGGAATGTTCTCAAGCGTGACAGCTCAGTGTAATCATTTTATTAATGAACACCCTCGTGTATTGCGTACACATTCACATGAACTTTGTCATCCCATGAAATAGGATAATTCCTTTTTAAGAACGCAATCCCACAAGTAAGTCTCAATCGAGTCTAATCAACACTCCCACTATTTGTTGGACTCATCGATTTGGAGTACTTTCTGTTGGGAATAGTGCCCTGAAAATTCAATTTGTTGAATTTATTAAACTGAATTTATAGCGAGTTGTGAGAATTTCACATTCTGATAATTAATGGCGTGTGGTGGTATTCTTATATGAAATGTGTTTCATAGGAAAAGACTTTGAATACCGAAATCACGTGTCATTAAAGTTCTAGTCAGTAAGATAAGAATATGTTTTTATCAAGACTATAACGTGGTTATATAAGATGATTAGTCTTTCGTCATAGGGAATGGTGATTCCGATTATAACACGTTGATGATTTTCAATAAGATTGGAAACATCGAACTGGACCACTGAGACTATTCATTTTATACTGCTATCTAAAATGAATAAAATCTCAAGAAGCATTGTACTCTTAATCCTGATAATATTTCGGCTTTAGGCATGTAGTGTTAGTCACTGTAATATACTCGAAGTGAGGTCTCGGTAACGGGTGGCCAAAATACTTTGTATGTTCGGTGATTACATGAAATGCGCTAAAGAGTTATATTGATCGAGGAATCTGTGGCCTTGATGGAAGGTAAGAGATATCCTTGAAATAGATTTGTAAAAGTTCGAATTAAGACTTTAGCCAAAGCACTTCGAGTGATACGTCACCGAAGTTGTATGATGAATGTGTTTCACATACAGAGAATTTGAACTTAAGGCGAATCAATAAATTTCAAATTAGAGATGAAAAATAAATGATAGTAGTTGCAATTTATTTTTCATGGATATCTACACGGAGGAGTGAAATGTGAAATTATTCTAGATCGAGAAATTCGTGAATAATTTAATTAATTTTAGAGTGCAACAATATTTATTTAGTGGAATTAAATATTATTAAACGGTAATTAATTATTGTCATGAGATGATAATATATTAATCCGTTTGGAGCTAAAATTAATTAGTCCTGCAGGTCCCCCTGTAAGCCCCAATTGAAAACCCGAAGAGAAAATATTAAAAGGAGAAAGAGAAATGAATTTTCAAAGTGTTTGAAAATAGCCAAGGAATTTATTTTAAGAAAATAAATCAAGTTCCAAAGAGTTGGAAATGCCTGAAATTTTATTTTGGAGAAAATAATTTTTTTCAAAAAAAAAAAAAAAAATGCTGACGTGTCACACCACGTCAGCAGGGTGGGCGCAGGTGGCGGCCACGTGGCGGGCCGCATGTACAAAATGTGGACGGCCGAGATTTCGCCACGTCATCGCTCACGGACGACCCAGATGCGGTCGGGTTGGGTCAGCCACTGGGTCGGTCAACGGGTCAGGGTCAACGGGCCGGACCAACGGATAGGGTTGAACCGGAACGAACACATGGCGTCACCAGGATCGGCCACATGTCGAACCGGTTCGGTCGGACCGGACCAAGACCCTTTAAACCCTAGTTGCGTGTGAAACACACGCGCCACCTTCTGGTGGCGCATGAGGGCGCGTCCGGCGGTGGATCGGTGTGTTCTCGGTGGCGTTGGATTCGTGGCGACGAGATCTACGACGTGGTCACCTCGGTTTTTATGTCCAAGTTGGCTACGCAAGTGGGGGTATGAAATTACCATTTTGCCCTCGATTTTTCCCCTATAAATAAGGGCCTTGGGTCCTCATTTCTCATTCACAACTTTGGGAGGTGGTTTTGGCTGAGTCTAAGCTTTGAAACTATATCCCTTTTCTCCTAGTTAATTTTGATTTATTTTGGAATTAATTTTAATTAGGTGTTTGTATAAAACGCCTAATTTCGGGAGAATAAACCCTGAAAAGGGTGTTCTAGTTTAAAGTTTTATTTTCTCTAAGTATTTAGAGAAATATTTTCGGAGCCCACACTCCGAGGGTGTCCCTGGGGTTATTGCAGGGAAGCTCTGCCGGTTTCACGAGGAGATCGGGTATCGGGTTCATAGGAGGTGAATTCGAGAGCTGGAAAAATGCCGTTAGATAACCATGTTTGCAGTACGGTAATATTTTACAGTTGTTTTATTTTAAGCATGATAAATTATATTCTCTTAAGTGTTAATTGCATGTTAGATATTTATCTGCTTAAGTGATTTAAAATTTATTATCAATTGCATGTATATACTTGAGTAGATCCGGCTAGTCTTCCGTTTTTGTATTAAAATATTTTAAAAATATTTTAATACTTGTATTATAATAAAAATTTTAAAATGTGATCTCGGACCACTACTGTTCTGGGTCCACCTCCCAACAACTGGTATCAGAGCCGTGCTCTTGATATATACATGCATTGATATAATGCATGCGATGCATAATTTTAAATATGATACTGTGCACATAAATCCTGTCAAAGGAGGTTGGTTTTTAAGTGGGACCGTTGTGACCCCTCCAGTGTTTCCTAGGAATTTGCGTGGAATGGTAATTTTCTTGAAATCGATTTCAATAATCTTCCTGGTTAATTACCGAATCAGTATACATGATTTAAATTATGAGATATTATTTATAACATGTTTACTTTATGCCATTTATTTTAAGCATGATAATTATGTGATAATTATATGAAAGCATGCTTAATTGTTTTAATTTATGGCATGATCATAATAATATGAGATAATATGTTATTTGCAATTATGCGTATTTTATTTAATATGATTAAATAATAATGTTTAATAGAGATTGAACGCGATGCATAATTGAATTAATTTTTCGGGCTAATTAATAAATTGTTATTAAAGCCTTAAAATATTATTAGGATTATAAATGTGATTTAGTAATCCTAGTGGGAGGGTATTAATTAGATTAATTACTTCCAACAATAAGACGCCAAAAGTGATTATTAAATAATCAAAAGATAATCCACACCTTTTAAAAATTCAAGTGGGAGCGAGATGAAAAGAGTTAGATTCTCACGGCCTCCATTACCCGTCTATAGTATAGTGGATACGTACTACTCCCTTCGGCGGGTATGTATTCATGGTATACAAGATTAGACTTCTACGGATAGAATGAAATACGGGAAAGTCAGCTCGACCACGCCTCCATGGAGTGTCTTGACCTACTCGTATGGACTTCTAGGTAATGGTGCACACTTGACTAAGTAATGTATTAACCTCCCTTCGGAGCTCTATTACATTTACTTAGAAGCCAAGGGTTGACGTGGTGGATTGATATTGTTTGGTAAGAGTTACCTAGATGACATGTTAATTAAAGAATAGTTCTTGTTTTTCTAAGCGGTTTTCGACCTCGCCTCCGGGAAGTCAACTGCAGTTAGTTAAGTCACCATTGCGTAAATCAAAATGCGTACGTGGATTTCGTTTATTGGTTAGACGCAGAAAAAAGTGAAATACATATTCATAACTTGGTTTTATTTATTTATTTCAGTTTTTTTTAATAATAACGATCTCTCTTAGCCCACTCCAAACTATTTGTCTATAAGGAAATAGGCTAGTAAGGGTTCGACAATGCTGACTAGGAAATGAATCTTGACATCGTGTTGAGACACAAAAGTTTACGTACTCACTGAACCTTATCCGAAAATTCCAGAAACTACAGCCAGTCAGGATTAGAAAGACGCTTATTCCAAACAGATCAAGTGTAATGATCTAACTAGTCTTATGTCCTGACATCTGTCTTAAAAGTTCTTGAGCATCAGACGCATGAGATGTCCACTGATAAGAATGTGTTTTGAACACAGAATCGTACGAAAGTACGAGCCAATAAGAAGGTTGTTAGTTATGAGGATGTTTGAAGGATTACCGATTCAGAATCATATTATGAATATGATAACTAATCTGAAAGAGATTGAAAGCCTCTGTGCTTAAAGAAATAATCTTAACAGATAGGATACGATCCTATACTCTCTGCCTAAGTCGTTTGTACGTTCAAGATTAATTTTAAATTTTTTAAAATCCAACCTGAACCAATGAACGACCTCAATATGGCAGAAATGGTGATATAGACTAAGGGAAAAGTTCTCTTTAATCAGACATCAATATCCACGGCCTAGAGAGCCAGTAAGTGGAAGAAAGAAAAAGGAAAAGTTCCTAATCGAAGGTTCAGAAATAGAAAGTCAAATCCGACAATGAAAAATTGTTTCTATTTCGGTGGTAATGGGTATTGGAAAGAAATTGTCCAAAATACTCAGTTTGTCTGTTTGCTACCCCGTTTAGATGAGATATGAAGATATCTTACTCGTTGAAAAGTATGTTTAGTTGGAAATTCACCGGATAACTGGTGTGCGAACTTGAGATCAACTAATCATATTTGCAAGTCGTTGCGAAGATTCAAACTAACCAGAAAGTTTGAAAAACGGCTAACACACAACAACTGCTCGGGGATAATATAAGTGTAATTGTATTACCAGTAAGGACTATAAAGTCGTATTTTGGCAATAGGGTTTTAATATTATACGTGCCATATATACAGAAATTTGATTTCTGTAAGTTATTTGATAATTAATGGTCTAACAGTTTATTTTGAATAAAGGTTTACCATTAAACAGAATAAAAGGTTTATTTGCTCTGGCACAATAAAAGATGGTCTTTTATACCTCAATGGAAAACCCTAATTTAAGTTTAACATTAAGAAGCTTGACTTACCATCTAAGAAGAAAAACTTCTAAGTGGCACCTATCTATTGGTCAATTGAATCTGAATAAGATCCAAAGTCTGATTGTTGAGTTCTATTGACTTGGAAACAGTATCAATCTGCGAATCCTATTTAGAAAATTAAAATGACCAAGATGCCTTTTTTTTAGACAAAGGGTATTTAAGCCATGAACTTGCTTGAGTTAGTTCATACAGATGTATGATATTATAAGTGTTCAAGGAAGAGAAAGTTTTGGCACTTCATCATTCATTTGAATGATTACTCTAGATACAGATATGTTTATTTGATGAGACTTAAGTCTGTAATTTTGAAGAGTTCAAAGAAACAAGACTGAAGTCAAAGAGTCAAATTAGAAAAACATATCAAGGCACTTCGATTGGATCGAAGTAGTGATAAGTATCTATGTTCAGAGTTAAATAGAATTTCTCAAATGAGATTAGATCTCAACTATCTGTATGAGATACATCTTAGCAAAGATGTATTGTAGAAAGGAGAAATAGGACTCTGATAATGATGGTAAGATTCATGAAGAGTCATGCTACCCTATGAAGTTCGTTTTGGGGTCTTGTGCTCAAAACGACAATACACTAAACCTAGTTCTATCTAAGTCAGTTCCTAAAACACTGATGGATCTGTTGCTGGGGTGAAAACCCTGCATCTCTTATCTTATGATTGGAGGTAGTCTGGTCCATGAGTTAAGGATGGATCCTGACAAGTTAGAATAAAGAACAAAGGTTTACTTGTTGTAAGGTTATCCTAGAAGAACAAGAGGTGGTATATTTTGTAATTTGAGAAATCACAAAAGATGTTTGTGAATATTTCAAAGATAATTACATAGATAACCACAAAGGGTGGAAGCAAAATAGTGTTAAAAGAAAATAATAGTATTTGATACTAATATCCGTAAACCCGTGATAATTAAAAATGTATTAGATACATGTGATGTACCAAATACAACATGTGATGCAGAGACGTGTACACGAGAGCATCATTGTAGTAGGAGGATTGTCAGGACACCTGACAAGATACCTAAGATTAACCCAAGTGGTTGAATCTAACATATCTGATCCTATCACCTGTAATGAAGGTATGGAAGAAATAGACGTTGACCGTTTGGTCAATATCCATGGAATCTAAGTTAGAATCTCTGTATTCTAACAAAGTCTTAAACTTGTAGAGGCGCCTGGAGGCATTAAACCCTATTAAATACTATTAGGTTCTACAAGATGATAAAAGGAGAAATGGACAAAAGTAGAGACTTTAAAGCAAAACTTATGGCAAGGGATTTTACCCAGAAAGAAGAAATCATTTATGAGGTCTTCTCGCCTATGGCAATGCTTATGTCCATTACACTCTCCATTTTATCTCATTATCGATTATGAGATTAGATAAATGGATGTAAAGACTATGTTTTTGAACGGGTAATTTCAAGAAGAAGAGATACATGGTATAACCTGAAGGCTTCACAGCCAGAAATCAGGTGCATACATTGCAAGCTTAATAGATCGATTTATGATCTTAAGCAAGCGTCTAGATTATGGAGCATCAGAATTATAAGGCAATTTAGATTCTTTGGATTTGTATAATTGCCTGATGAACCATGAGTGTACAAAATAACATCATGATAGCGTTGTAACATTTTCATTTTGTACGTAAACGATATTTTGCTCATTGGGAATGATGCAAGAATTTGGTTAGTAGTCAAGATTCAGATGTCAAATCAGTTTGACACGTAAGACCTAAGTGAGACCAATATTATTCCAAGGATCAGACTTTTGTCCTGATCATGAGAATAAGAAAATTGGTTTATTGCAAGAAGCATATATAGATAAGATGCTGGTAAGGTATAATATGACAAATTCCAAGAAAGGTTCATTACCTTTTAGATTTGGAATTTATCTATCTCGAGAACAGTGTCCTGAGACAACTGAAGAGATAGAAGACATGATTAGAGTTCCGCAGCGGAAGCTTTATATGTGTCATATTATGTACAGGGCCAGATGTCTATTATAAAATAAGTCTAAGTCAGCAGATATTAGTCAAACCCTAGAATCTGACGCTGGGTAGTAGTGAAAGCATATATTGGAGTACTTGAGAAGGACTTGAGATTATATGCTTGTCTACCACAGTGGTGAGCTCATTTCAATGAAATACACAGATTCGGACTTACAGTCTGATTTGTATTCTAGATGTTTGACATCAGAATACGTGTTTACTCTAGAAAGAGCAACCGTTAATTGGAGAATGTTAAGCAGACTTGTATTGCTTACACCGCCATGGAAGTCAAATACATGGTAGCTTGAGAAGCAGCCAATTAGATGTATTTGATTCATCCCACTTGTTGGCTCAGAGAAACGTCTAATAGATTCCTTCACCAAAGTATTGGCGCAAAAGAGTGCAAAAAGAGTTTTGATGCTCATGTGAAAGGAATAAGACTTAGCTATATATATAATTTAATTTAGGGCAAGTGGGAGATTGTTGGGAATAATGCCCTGAAAATTCAATTTGTTGAATTTATAGCGAATTGTGAGTATTTCACATACTGATAATTAATGGCGTGTGGTGGTATTCTTATATGAAATGTGTTTCATAGGAAAAGACTTTGAATACCGAAATCACGTGTCATTAAAGTTCTAGTCAGTAAGATAAGAATATGTTCTTATCAAGACTATAACGTGGTTATATAAGATTATTAGTCTTTCGTCACAGGGAATGGTGATTCCGATTATAACACGTTGATGATTTTCAACAAGATTGGAAACATCGAACTAGACCACTGAGATTATTCATTTTATACTGCTATCTAAAATGAATAAAATCTCAAGAAGCATTGTACTCTTAATCCTGATAATATTTCGGCTTTAGGCATGTAGTGTTAGTCACTGTAATATACTCGAAGTGAGGTCTCGGTAACGGGTGGCCAAAATACTTTGTATGTTCGGTGATTACATGAAATGCGCTAAAGAGTTATATTGATCAAGGAATCTGTGGCCTTGCTGGAAGTTAAGAGATATCCTTGAAATAGATTTGTAAAAGTTCGAATTAAGACTTTGGCCAAAGCACTTCGCGTGATACGTCACCGAAGTTGTATGATGAATGTGTTTCACATACAGAGAATTTGAACTTAAGGCGAATCAATAAATTTCAAATTAGAGATGAAAAATAAATGATAGTAGTTGCAATTTATTTTTCATGGCTTTCTACACGGAGGAGTGAAATGTGAAATTATTCTAGATCGAGAAATTCGTGAATAATTTAATTAATTTTAGAGAGCAACAATATTTATTTAGTGGAATTAAATATTGTTAAACGGTAATTAATTATTGTCATGAGATGATAATATATTAATCCGTTTGGAGCTAAAATTAATTAGTCCTACAGGCCCCCCTGCAAACCCCAATTGAAAACCCGAAGAGAAAATATTAAAAGGAGAAAGAGAAATGAATTTTCAAAGTGTTTGAAAATAGCCAAGGAATTTATTTTAAGAAAATAAATCAAGTTCCAAAGAGTTGGAAATGTCTGGAATTTTATTTTGGAGAAAATAATTTTTTTCAAAAAAAAAAAAAATGATGACGTGGCACTTACGTGTCACTGACGTGTCACTCCATGTCAGCAGGGTGGGCCCAGGTGGCACTGACTGGGCGGCCATGTGGCGGGCCGCATGTACGAAATGTGGACGGCCGAGATTTCGCCACGTCATCGCTCACGGACGACCCAGATGCGGTCGGGTCGGGTCAGCCACTGGGTCGGTCAACGGGTCAGGGTCAACGGGCCGGACCAACAGATAGGGTTGAACTGGAACAAACACATGGCGTCACCAGGATCGGCCGCGTGTCGAACCGGTTCGGTCGGACCGGACCTGACCAAGACCCTTTAAACCCTAGTTGCGTGTGAAACACAGAAGGTGGCGCGTGAGGGCATCTCCGGTGGCGGATCGGCGCGTTCTCGGTGGCGTTGGATTCGTGGCGACGAGATCTACGACGTGGTCACCTCGATTTTTATGTCCAAGTTGGCTACGCAAGTGGGGGTGTGAAATTACCATTTTACCCTCGATTTTTCCCCTATAAATAAGGGCCTTGGGTCCTCATTTCTCATTCACAACTTTGGGAGGTGGTTTTGGCTGAGTGTAAGCTTTGAAACCATGTCCCTTTTCTCCTAGTTAATTTTGATTTATTTTGGAATTAATTTTAATTAGGTGTTTGTATAAAACGCCTAATTTCGGGAGAATAAACCCTGAAAAGGGTGTTCTAGTTTAAAGTTTTATTTTCTCTAAGTATTTAGAGAAATATTTTCAGAGCCCACACTCCGAGGGTGTCCCTAGGGTTATTGCAGGGAAGCTCTGCCGGTTTCACGAGAAGATCGGGTATCGGGTTCACAGGAGGTGAATTCGGGAGCTGGAAAAATGTCGTTAGATAGCCATGTTTGCATTACGGTAATATTTTACAGTTGTTTTATTTTGAGCATGATAAATTATATGCTCTTAAGTGCTAATTGCATGTTAGATATTTATCTGCTTTAGTGATTTAAAATTTATTATCAATTGCATGTATATACTTGAGTAGATCCGACTAGTCTCCCGTTTTTGTATTAAAATGGTTTAGAAATATTTTAATACTTGTATTATAATAAAAATTTTAAAATGTGGTCTCAGACCGCTACTGTTCTGGGCCCGCCTCCCAGTACTTTCTTGTCCAGCTTAGATTATGGTTTGTTTCTTGTGACATTATGCTATAATGACCAAACCCTAAAAGCTTTATGGACTAAGGGAGTTCAAATACATGTGCACGTAAAGTAAACACTCAAAGCATACAAGAGCACATGCAACGCCCCGACTTTTCAGCCGTACAGGTATGACGTATGTGTTTACGTATTTACGTATTTTAATTATTTAATTATGTTATTATATGTTTGATTTATATGTTAATTGAAATTCGTTGAATTATTTGAATTCTTGAACGTATGAACCTACATGAATATGAATGCATGTCGTTTATATTTGATTTGATTTCTGATTTTTGTGAAAACTTGGTATGCATGAGTTATGTGTGTTATGAACGTGTTTTGATGCTCGAAGCTTGATTTTGAAATTGTTTGACTTGGTTTCATATTTATTATGTTTAACGGAACCAAAAAGGGGCTAAAGAGCATTTAGCGCACCTTAGGTTCCGGGTGGCATAACATGAGCTCGGGAATTCGGATTCGAATTCCGTCACCACTATTTACCTTATATCGACGATTCGGATTTAATGGAACAAGCTTTATATTTTTCTAATCCCGTTTGAACCTCCGAAATTCCATCAAAACAAGCTTCATCTGTAGATTTACTACCCTTAGCCATTTTTAGCCTAAATCTCTCAATACTTAACCAAATTAGTCGAGGTTTGGCCCCACATGATCCCAATTAAACCCCCTATCTGATTTCCTAAGCCTCATTTCGTTCATTACACAAGAAAGGAGGAGAAATCTCAGCCAAAAGCAAGAAACAAACCCTTACCTCGTCACTATTCACCCCTCCATAATTTTGAGCTCATAAATTCTTCAATCCTTCTCTAATCCGAAAGGTAAGCATATATTTGTGTTCCCCACTTCCTTGTGGTCATTTGAAGATATAGTTTGCTAGTTTTCATGGAGTTTTGAGCATGTTTTGAAGATTGGAACGAATAGTATAGGTTTTATATGAATTCTTGATCTTATGTATTTCTTTGAGTTTTTGGATGGTTTGAAGTATGATTATTGATCACTCTTGTACCCTTGTTGCATTTATGAACTTGTTTTGCATGGTTGTTGAGCATTGAATGACTTGCCATTAGTGAAATTTGAATTTCTTGAAGATGAAGTTGCATGATAGATCATCCTTTCCTTCTCCTTTCTTGATCGATTGATATGTGTTGATTATGGGATGAATTTGTCATGTTTTATGCTAATTTTTCATGCCTAAAGTGTAGCCTAAGGATAACTTGAGTGTTGCCCAGTTTTTTAAGCTTTTCCTCGCCAAAACAGAGCTTTGGTTTGCTGCAAATTTTCGAGCACGAAGCTTAACACGGCCATGTCATGATTGGCTTGAAAATGGACACGGCTGTGTTGATCTTTCGAAACTCAACTTTTCATTTCTAAAAATTGGACACAGTCGTGTCCAATTACAAAGAAACCTGACACGGCCATGTTCAGAATTGGGATTTTATTTTCTAAAAATCGGATACGGCCGTATCCAAGCCTTTTGAAAATGTAACACTGCCGTATTGCACTAGATGGCAGCCTCGAGGTGTTCTTTCGTTGCTTCTCGTTGTGGTTTCCTACCCCGTTTATGACTTATATGCAATGTGAACTAGTTAAATTACATGTTATGATTGTGTCATGAGATTCATGGATTGAATTGATATGATCTTGAAAGCTATGAACGTGAACGAATGACTTTGCTCGTTTATGTGCCTTTAAGGCATTAATTGTGCACAAGAACATCTTCATAACATGATTATGTCTCTTATGCATCTCATATCATGTTCATACCATTGCCGTGTGTCGTATATAATCATTTTGATTCTCAATTCACCTCTTTTGCACAAATTTTGGTACGGACGTAGGCCAGACCGGTCCTTGAGGCTTTTGCACCTTTTTTTTTTTTTTTTGCGTTTAAGGTAGGTTTCTCTTCTATTAGTTAAATGACCCGATATATCTCCAATGTGTAAAGTTTTGAGCCAAATTAGTATACTTATATATTGAGTATTTTCAGAGTAAATGATTTCCAACGTAAAGCCTTTTCTTTTATGAACATCCCTACCAAATGGTTTTGGCGAGTTGAATGAATGCACTGAATGGGGGCCCTGGGACTCAGTGTGCGTGGCTATCTGGGGAAGCTTGGGCTGACGGTGATCCCCTTACACTAGTTCCGCCAAAACTACGATCTTATCGGCCCTCGCTAGGAGATTTGCGAGGAATGAGAATCGGGCTCTTGGGGATTCATGTACCCCACTAGCCATAATGAATGGGTGGTCGGGCCTTGCAAACCCGTCCACCACCCGGGAGAAAAAAAGTGTATATGAACAATTATGAATGATCGAATGAATGTGCACGAAAGATTATGTGTGATAATTAATGAATAATGTTAATGTTTACACATGCTGAAGGTTGGAGACTTAGCCCTCTCGCCGGGCTCACGAATAACATAACAAATGAATATAATTGTTCTAATCCCCTTTGATGCTTTTCTTTGTTTTACCCGCTTAAGAAATGCTATAAAACATCACACGGGATTATGGCTGCATGAATGTGTTTAAATACAGCGATACTTATATATTATACCCTGCTTTTATACTCACCAGTCTCCTTTAGACTGAACCCTTTTTGTTTTCAGTTTCTGCTTGCAGGTTTTGGGAGTGCTAGGCGGGAATCCGAGTCTTTTTCTTTGGTGTCTTGTATTCGGGTCTAGCATTCTCTTCTGGTCTCACATACACTCATGCTATTTTGTATTATGATTATGATTATGGATACTTAGTTATAGGTCGTGATGGCCTTTTGAATACTTGTAAATGTTCTTATTTTGGAGCTTGAAGGCTCATTGTACATGTTATGGTATTTATATAGCTTCCGCTCTTACTGCTTTACTCTGTTGTTCTTGTATCTTGGTTTATGAATGGTTTAAGGGTTAGCTCCCGCCTAGCATAGCGAGTGTGTTGCATCCCCGTTCGCCTTGATTTGGCACGTGTATGGACTCTCCATTTCATATATGGGTCGGGTCTTGGTGCGGGGGGATGTGGCGTCACGCGCTCGGGCGCTACAACACATATAAAGAAGTGATTGCCTTTGATCAAATCATTTCACTTATTATTATTCAAAGATTATCTGTATTTTACAAAAAAATAGATAAAGCGGACATAACAGATCGACTTTAAGGGCACTATTCTTAATAGAAACATCTCACACGTTCCAAGTCACGCGCGCCGTTCTCGATTTCTCACACCCACGCACCACCTTTTCATTTAATACGCTATCGTCGAGCGTCCATACTGTCACTTTTCATTAAATACATCGCAGTCGAGTGCACTAAATCTCGCCTCCATAAGTGTCCCTCGAGATTCAAATCAACACTGCTTGCCGCAATCATGTGACTAGAGAGTTGGGGGCAAATGATATGGCCTAAATATAACCTAGACACATCATTGTCCCCTAGCCTATGAAAACAAGACACGTGGACCCTCGAACCGCCTCGGGACAGTCCCAAAGCCTCACTTTTGGAGAATGAAGTCAACAAAACAACTCTTAAAGCACCCCTCGGCTACAAGAGGCCTAATATTGCAACCGTATCCCTCAAACAAGCATGGGGCTCAATATCCCCCTCGACTACCTCAACGGTCAAGCCCCTCGAAGATAGCCCAGTACACTCTGACATTCCGTACACGGAAGTGCTCCTGCTACATCCACCTTTACGGCTGCTTTTATAGGCCTATAGATGCTTTACTCTAACTACACAACCATTGGACCACGTGTTTAGGACAACAACCCCTTTGTACCTACATGTCACAAAATTACGCAAAGACCCTTGCCTTACTCCTATGTAAACTACAATGATCTCACTTCTTAAGTAAGTCATTCCAAGCTATTCTGATCAATTCATATACTTTCTCTCTAGCTCACTTAAATCTTCATATAAAATTTACTGATTTGAGCATCAAAAAGTCAAAACTGGCAATTTCCCCATATTTCCCCAGTCTTGGCCTTCTAATGTTTTTGTTTGTCTAGCAGGAAAAACCCAGAAGCCACTCGGATCAAGCCACTGTTAATCCTATCGAGTGCCCCTCGATCCAGTGCCACCTTATATAAATTCTGAATGATCGTGTAGTGACATAGAATTACTCACGGTCAATTTATACATAGATAAATTTAATAGTATCTATATAAACAATTTAGTTTTCCTTTAAAATAAATAAAAATAAATTATCAATCAAAAATTAAAACAAAAATAATTCATTCTTAAGACTAAAAGTAAGGTGGTCAACATAAAAGTAATTGAACAGAATTTTTTAAAAATATATATTCTAGTGTACATAACTTTATCAATTCGTATTTGTCATGGTAAAAAATATTATATATAATTAAACTATTTATATAGAAATAAACTTTAATATAAAAATTAATAATATAAAGTAATCTTTTTCTCTAAAATAAATATGTTGGTTTTGCCTAGACTCATTAAAATTAATTATTGGTCGGTTTGGTCTGATTGTGGTGCATGAAGATTAATCCATGCACCGGAAAGCACCAGATGAGGTCCCCTTCGACTATCATCTTCTCCAAGGTACCAAAATGATAAGCCCTTTGGAACATTCCAGACATTCTAGAGCCCACACCCTTCTACACACTATCATTCAACACTTCTAGCTCGTCTCCCCTTAATAAATCTCCTCCTTCCCTCAATTTCCACACACAAAGACAGAGAATCATGGCCCTGTTTGGTGACCCCTTGAGGCGATTCTTCTTCAACCCAACAATCTACCCTTCATCTCCCGGATCGCCGGCGCTCCTCGATTGGATCGAATCCCCGAGTGCTCACATCTTCAAACTCAACGTCCCTGGTCAGTTCTCTGCACGATTAGCTAAACTAAACACTTGAAAACACATTTCTCTTTTGTGACATTGATGAGCTTGTTATTGGGTGGTGGTGATTGGATGCAGGGTACAGCAGGGAGGATGTGAAGGTCCAGGTGGAGGATGGGAATATACTGGTGATTAGAGCAGAAGGTGGGAAAGAGGGGTCTTCGTACGGGAAGGAGAAAGACAGTGTTTGGCATGTGGCGGAGAGGAGAGCGCTGGGGAATGGGGATTGCTCGAGGGAAATTGAATTGCCAGAAGATGTGAAGGTGGATCAGATCAAGGCCCAGGTGGAGAACGGCGTGCTTACGGTGGCTGTGCCCAAAGATACAACTCCCAAGCCTTCTAAAGTTCGGAATATTCATGTTACCAGCAAACTTTGAGACCGAGAACCCAGCTCGGAATGGAGAATCGGTTCTCAGAATGTGTATGATTATGCAATAAATTTATGTGTAAAAACGTTGATGTGGAGAGACTCAGTCAAAATTCAGATATATATGCTTGTGCTTTTATATATGTATGGCGTCTTGATTCTTGAAGTTCGAAACGAATCACTAGTCTGGTAGCAGAGTACAAGTTCTGAGAATTTTATTATGAAATAGTTGCAGAGGTTTGAAAATACCACTGAAATGATGTGAGAAAATTTTCAACGAATAAGCTGCGAAACTTGAACTAACATGGAGGACTTTTTAAGGAAAATAGGACTCTAACTAGGACTCATCAGTACTAGGAAATTTTTTTCCGCGATGAAGCAAATTGGTTTCCTTATTGGTCTTGTTATTTTTCTTCTATTAGATGTGATATAAAAATAATTGTTTATAGTTTAACTCCTAATGCAGCTGTGGCCCGTGTGCTGATGTTTTTGATATTACCATTTATGCTTCAAATTTTATTGCTTTGAATTTGCAATGAATACCTCAAGCGATTTCTTTTCCTAAAAAAAAAATCTTTTAATAATAAGGAAAAGAGAATTTTGCGTGGAAGAATATGGTTGATCTGTCTTAAATCCGCTCGATCTGAAGTGGACGATCTGAGGGTCAGATTTGGATCAATCAGTCAAGAATTTGTTTGAGTGGGCTCTTTATCGACCTGAAAGCTCCAGCAAGCGTGAGTTCAAAGCCAACTTGGGGGACTTGGGGTTATTACCCAAGTTTGGCACTCGGACGCTCAAGTCAGTGTTGAATTCACTTAGAGAGAGAATAAATGCAATTTAATGCGGAGTAAAGGTTTACCTTCAAGGGTAGCCACGGTCAATTAATAGAGTAGTGCGTGTACTGTAATGGCGCATTAATGGCGTTGCCAGCCATCGATCTGAATGTCGGATGGTGGAATTGGCGCGCAGGAGGTCGAGCGTACCTTCTTTCCCCTTTGGGTAGAGGCCGGGACTGACGGGCATTGAATGCACCGTAGTACGTCTGTCCTAGGGAATGAGAAGGCTGCACGTGTCCCGAAAGGAGTGCTTTATAGTATTCGAATGTCCGCTGACGTATGTAATCGATCTGCAGATCGATGTTGCCTTCCGGGGTCAATTCTGTTTGGGTTTCCTCCTCAAGGGAGCAGATCGTGGGGCGGCGCATTGTGACGGATCGGGGTCAAGCGACCTACAAGATCGATCTAATAATCGTATCGATCTGGCTCTATCGATCCGCCAATCAGGCCATGCTTACTCGCCACGTACTGTCCAATGGCCGCCTCTGGTTTGCCTAGGCGGGCGGAAAAGTCCACGTGGTCCCCACGGGGCGCGCCACGTGGCCATGTATCATCATGCCATGTCAATGGTAATTAAATTCTTTTTTTCTAAATAAAAAGATAAGTAAAATTATTATTATTATTATTATTATTATTATTATTATTATTATTATTTGTTGTGAACTAGTTAAAATTATTTTCTATGTTTAAAATCCAACTTAATTTTTTCGTTTTGATTTATTACAACTTAATAAATTTTAATAAAAAAGAAAAATTTAAACACCGAGAATATCAACCTAACTAAATGGGGTATTAAAAAAAGATAATTTTCTAATCCTTTCATGTTCCTTATGTGCCATCACATAAATGCTTTTGATACTTTAGTCTTGGTGTGAACAGCTCTATTTTTGCTGCTGACATGTTACCTTAAAATAAAATTTGCAAAATCAAATTATTTTTGACGGGTCAAATTCTACCACCTAAAGACGCACACAATTTGGTTAAGAATAATATGGATTATGGCAAGGATTGCTGATTAGAGGGGAAAGAATCACCGATGGAAATAGATCCTTTGTATTTACAACACAAATTCCGGTCAATTAATCCAATGCATCAAGAAAGAAAAAATGTAAGTCGGTGAAATTGAGTATTTAAGAGAACAACGATGTTTTGCTGGTGTTTCAAATTTATTATAATCTATTATTATTGGTTAAGAGCCTGCCACGTTTCAAATTTGTACTAATCTATTATCATTGGTTGTGACAGTAGTTCTCTAATACTTTCTTATATTGTTGAGTTTTGTTTTTAATGAAGAATTAGTCCTTTGATATTTTAGTCTGTGTTGATATTTATGTTGAGGTATCATTATATTATGTGAATTAGTAAGATAGATTAGTTAATATATCTCATCTATCATACAAGTAGATTGAATTAAAGAGATAATAAAATTTTGTTGTTCATGTCAACAGGGACAAAGCCAGGATTTCATGGAATGGGGGCGAAAATTAAAAATATATATAATATTTTTTTAAAATAAATATTATTTTATTAAAAATAAAATATTATTTTATTCCATATATATAAATAAAACAAGTATAATTTAAAACAAGTATAACGTAAAATTTAACTTATTATTTTATCATTAAAGTCTCAAGAAAATAGGTGCATTATCATGAATTGTTGAAGTGTAAACTCTCAAGAAAATAGATGAATTATCATGAATTGTTAAAGTGTCATGGTGTATTGCTATTTTGAAGTAAAGATCCAAATTCCTTTTACTCATAGTTCCTATATAAATTAAAAAAATCATGGACTCAATTTAACATGATTTAAAATAAAATAATAAGTCAAATAACAAAACAACGTAAATAAATGAAAAATCATTTATCTTTAACTATTCTGATAGTCATAGAGATAAAGATAACTTAACAAATTAATTATAAATGTTATCCATAATTAAAAAAATAATTAAAATTATTATTTAAGATACAAGTTTTTAACTAAATAATTTATCCATAATAAAAGAAAAACTAAAATTAACACGATTATCTTCCTAATAAAAGTCAAATTAAAATTATTATTTAGATACAATCTTTAAACTAAATAACCTATCCATAATAAAAAATAAAATTAAGACAGTTATCTTAATAAAAAATAAAGAAATCTTAATATACATAAATCATATCAACACTAAATTATATAAAATTAAAGAGAGTATATATTATTTAAAATTAAACACAGTTATTTTTATCCTATTCTCATAGATATTTAAATATAGAACTCTACCACTAATAAACTATGCTGAATTAAAATTAAACACAGTTATCTTTATCCTATTCTCATAGATATTTAAATATAGAACTCTACCACTAATAAATTATCCTAAATTAAACACACACATAGTTATCTTTAACCTATACAATCTTTTCTCAAAATATTAACGTGATTTATCATTAACAATTAATCATAAATTTGATCTAAATAATTTATTCATAATAAAACTATAAAAAATAAACTAAAACTAAATATAAGTTAATATTACCTACTGGTTTTATTGAATAACTTGGATCACGATCAATTTTTTTTTCCCCACAAATGTAGATTTTGAAAATTAGAAAAATGAGAGTTTTAAGTTGAGCACAAGAAAAAAGGGAGAATAGAAAAATTAAAGAGGAAGAAGATGTAGATAAAAGATTAATTTAAGATTTTTTAATATGAAAAAGAAGATCAAAAAACTTAAGAGACATAAAAGATTAATTTAAGATTTTTTAATATGGAAAAGAAGATCAAAAAACTTTTTTTTATTGGGAAACGAAGTAAAAAGTGTATTTGGATTGAGAAAACTAATCAAAATTAAAGTAAATTAATACTAAAAATAAATTTTAAATTGGTGAGGTGTAATTTTATTTGGAAAGGGGGGCAAATTTATAAATTTAGGGGGGGCAAAATAATAAAAATTTTAAAATTTATATATCGTAAAAAAAAAATTAAAATTTGGGGGGGGGGGGGGGGGGGGGGGGGCATATATATAGTAAAAAAAAAAATTAAAATTTGGGTGGGGGGGGGGGGGGGGGGGGTGGCATGTCTCCGTCTCTGCATGTCAAGATCATTAATAAAAGTATTTGAAAACTTTCAAGATAAAACTTAGCCACAAAACGTAATTACATTATATTCTTAGTACTTGTCATGTTGCAGTTAAATTTGATGGCTATGGAGGGGTTCAATGGTAGCCGTTGGATTAGCTTTTATCAGAACCATAAGATTAAATTCAAATTAGTTCCTAACGACATCGCATCAACTAATCGTGAAGCAATCTCAGTCGTCCATTTCAAAGATGTTGATCCTAAGGCCACATCTATCTCTTGCTAGACTCTTATCCCAGCCGTTGATCCAGCATCTAATCCAAGGGTGAGCAATGGAATGGTGTCTAACGGCATGGAGGGGACCAATTTGATCTGATATGTTGCTACTGAAATGGAGGAGATTATTCCTTTAGCTTTTTGTTAATTGATGTTGATGTTTTGGTATTTAAGGATTGTGTTGATGACTTTGTACGCAAGTTTTGCCATATGCTAACTCTAATTTTCTCATCTCCATTCTCTCTATCTCTCTCTGTTTTGCTGGGTTTGTTCATCATTTTCCAACTGCTGCAATTCATTGTTTCATTAATATCATATATCATAACAAGTGGTATCTAGAGCCACTCAATTCTTATGGACCAAATCATGGCGGAAGGATTACGTTCGAAGAATCTAGAAGAGTTGCTATAAAAACAAGAAGGATCATTGATTGAGGAGAGGGCCATGCGTTTAGCAACTGAGCAACGTATGGAGGGCAAGTCTAATGATCTTTCAAGAACATTAGAGAAGTTGGCGATGCAGATGAGCTCCATAGCGGATCAAATGCACCAGTACAATAAAAACAAATCTGTATTGGGTGAGGGATTGTCGCCTGCAACTGGGTCAGGAGGAGGTTCAGTGGCCAATAACTCTTCATCGGAGGACATGAGATCACGGGTGTAACAGCCCGAAAACCCGCCTATCGATATTGTCCGCTTTGGTGGGTTAAGCGACACCACCCTAACGGTTTTGTTTCTCCCGGTGGAATTTAAGCCCGAAGGCGCCCACCCAGGAAAAGGCCTCAACAGGGAAGAGGTATCCACCCCCTTATAAGGAAGGCTTCGTTCTCCTCTTCTTCCGATGTGGGACAAGCACTTTGAGCTTTACAATCGACTGTAAAGCTCAAAGTGCTTGTCCCACATCGGTTGGAGAGCGGAACAAAGCCTCCTTTATAAAGGGGGTGGATACCTTTCCCTTGTTGAGGCCTTTTCCTGGGTGGGCGCCTTCGGGCTTAAATTCCACCGGGAGAAACAAAACCGTGAGGGTGGTGTCGCTTAGCCCACCAAAGCGGACAATATCGACAGGCGGGTTTTCGGGCTGTTACAAATGGTATCAGAGCCGGGACCCGGGCCGGTGTGCCAGCGAGGACGCTGGGCCCTTATGGGGGGGTGGACTGTAAAGCTCAAAGTGCTTGTCCCACATGTTGGAAAACACGAATCAGAAAGCAGCGGAATTTAAAAATTTTCCCAACAAAAGGACCTTGAACTCGCAATCGTGTAACCAAATTCGTAAAGATAGAAAACTTACTTTTCTTTTATTCTTTCTTGAAGCGTTTCAAGCCACCCAAGAACGCTCTTCTCGCGGCTTGATCCCCTCTCCTTGGTAAAGCTCGAATCTTCAAACTTCTAACTTGAAGTCTCTAGAGAAAGTCCACCAACTTGATCACAATCTAACTAGTAAGGATGCTAGTTCTCTAGTTAGTGTTTAGGCTTAACCTAGGGTTTAATTTAATCTTGGAGAAAGGAAGGTGTTCAACACATGAACCAAGAATTATCAATTAGCTCCATAAGGAGCTCGAGCTCCCCTATTTATAGAGAGGGGAGTGCCGAAATTCCTAGTCCTATATGGGCTAGGATTTTGGTCCCTCTCTCCTATTACTTGATCATCAAGTATTTTCCAACTTTGACTTTGAATTCTAATTCAAGTCAACTTTTAAGAGAGCTAAAAATATCCAAACTATTTTTGGATAATTTTATACTTTATTTATTATAAAATAAATAACTTATTTTTATCTAATTAATTAATTCATAATTAATTAACTAGATTATTTTCTCCAAAATTAGACTTTCTTTTTAATTCAAAATTAAACCAAAGTCTATTAAATAATTAACTAATTAATTATTTAATATATATATAATATATATATATATACACACGTGTGTGACACGTGTCACTCACGTGAGCCACACGTGTGACTTCACACGTGTGGAACCCTCTTGGCCCGATTAACTCGTTTAATCATTTTCAAGCCTCAACTCATGTAACCAAGTTGTTGTGTGTGACCCTCTAGGTTCTCAATTCAATTAGCAGTGACCCTAATTAATTAATTCACTAATTAATTAATCAGTCCACAGATTAAACGACCATAGTCTAGCAACAGGTGTTTAACCCCTAGTTGAATTGGAATGTTCGGATTCGACAGAACCTTTAAGTCATTGATTCATGTGAGATACAATCCTCCTACTTACTATCTCTCAACCAAGATCTAGGGCAAGGGAATAATCAGAACCCTAATAATCCGGTCTTAAAGCTAAGTGCATTTCATATCCATTTGATCTCAATCCAAGAAACCCTTTTCTTGATGTCTTGATCTATTGCCTTAGCCAAGGACTCCATATGACATATGAATGACTTACACAATAAGAGTTCACCTTGCAAATGCAAGTGTAGGTCCTTTCTTGATTCTCATTCACTTTCATGAATCACTTGTGCAGCCCCAGCATAAGCCTTGAATCAGTTGTCTAAGGAGACACCCTTTAAAGCTTATACCAAAGACTACAGAGTTAACTCATAAAGTAACATGGAACCTCAAGTCTAAGGATCAATTAATCACATCAATGACTCGTGAGATATTTCCTAATCTGGAAGTTTCCATTTCCTGAAATAGAAACTTCCTTTCCCATTTAGGAATGTTCTCACACGGGGCACCTCAGTGAACTTACTTATTAAAGCAAGCACCCTCATGTATCACGCACGTATCAACTATACACTTTCCACCTCCATGAAACAAGGTGGTCCTTCTTAAGGGCGTGATCCCACAAGCAAGCCTTAGAGGAGTCAGGTTGACACTCCCACTGTCTGTAGGACTCATCAGCTTGGAGTATTTTACTAATCATGACTTATGTGATATAGGACTCGTTTCATGAACCATTTCACCTAAATGGTAGAGTCCTAAAGTCATCAGGATTAGGGGAGTTCTCATACATGCACAGCTAAAGTAAACGCATACCAAACAAGAGCATATAAAGAAGTGTTGCCTCAATTCGTTATTTTATTCAAAGATTGTCTGTGATTACAGTAAGGAAAAGCACAAAGCGGATATACAATCGGCTTTCTAGGGCACTATTCCTAACAATCTCCCACTTGCCCGTCAAAGCCATTCTAAAGCTACTCTAAGTCCCATCTTCTGAAGATGACTTTGGAAAGCTTCTCGACTAAGGGGTTTAGTAAGTGGATCTGCCACGTTCTCTGCTGATGTGACCCTCTCAATTAGCACATCTCCTGTTTTGATAATATCACGGATTAGGTGATACTTCCTCATAATGTGCTTGGTCCGTTGGTGAGATCTTGGTTCTCTTGCTTGAGCAACCGCCCCAGTGTTGTCACAAAACACAGTAATGGGGTCTTTCATGCTAGGAACAACATTCAACTCTTGAATGAAGTTTCTAATCCAAACACCTTCCTTAGCTGCATCATTTGCAGCTAAGTATTCGGCCTCAGTGGTCGAATCTGCAGTGGTAGTTTGCTTGGAACTCTTCCAACTCACTGCTCCGCCGTTTAGGCAGAAAATGTATCCTGACATTGACTTAAAATCATCTAAGTCTGATGCAAAGCTTGCATCGCAGTATCCTTCGACAGTAAGATCTTTCTGACCTCCGTAAACTAAGAATAAATCTTTAGTACTTTTCAAGTACTTAAGAATATTCTTCACGGCAGCCCAGTGACCATCTCCAGGGTCAGTTTGGAAACGACTTGTCACACTAAGTGCATAAGCCACATCCGGTCGAGTACATAACATTGCATACATTATGCTATCTATTGCTGATGCATAAGGTGTATGAGTCATTCTCTCCTTCTCAAAGTTAGTCTTAGGACACATCTTCTTTGAAAGACATGTTCCTACACTCATAGGAAGGTTCTTAACCTTTGCTGACTCCATATTGAATCTCTTCAATACTTTGTCAATGTACATCGACTGTGAGAGTCCTATTAACCTTCTAGATCTATCTCTATAGATTTTAGTTCCAAGGATATAGGACGCATCACCAAGATCTTTCATCTCGAATTGGTTCGATAACCATAACTTAGTCACTTTCATGTCATCCTTCGAATTCCCAATAAGAAGGATGTCATCAACATAAAGTACTAAGAATTGCACTGAGGTCTCCAATTCCTTTCTATACACACATGATTCATTCGTAATTTGGATGAAGCCAAACGCTTTGACTGATTCATCAAATCGAATGTTCCAATTCCTAGAAGCCTGTTTCAATCCATAGATTGATCTTTGGAGTTTGCAAACCTTTTGCTCACTCCCACTGAATGTGAAACCTATGGGTTGCTCCATATAAATGTCTTTGTCAATGTCACCATTGAGAAAGGCAGTTTTCACATCCATTTGCCATATCTCATAGTCATAATATGCAGCAATGGCAAGCATGATTCGAATGGACTTTTGCATTGCAACTGGTGAAAAGGTTTCGTCAAAGTCCACGCCGGGTCTTTAAGTGAATCCTTTTGCAACCAGTCTTGCTTTGTAGGTTGCAATGCTTCCATCAACTCCAAGCTTTCTCTTAAAGATCCATTTGCAACCTATGGGTTTGACCCCATCAGGCAAATCTACCAAGGTCCAAACTTGGTTGGAGTTCATAGAATCCATTTCGGATTTCATGGCTTCTATCCACTGTTCAGAGTCAGAATCTGAAAGTGCCTCCTCATATGTTGAAGGATCATTATCCTTTTGAGAGATTTCATGGAAGAATCCATACCATCTCTCCGGCTGTCTAGGAGTGCGTTCAGAACGCCTTAGAGGAGGATTTACATGTGTATCGAAATTCGTGATTGGTTGTGGTTGATCAGAGTGGGACGTTTCTTCAGTGGGTGGTATGGGGTCACTTTGTACTTCTTCTAATTCTATGATCTTGCCTTTCTTTTCTTTAAGGAACGGTTCCTCCAGAAAAGTAGCATTTCTGGAAACAAACACCTTTTGCTCAGATTGATCATAGAAATAGTATCCTATGGATTCCTTAGGATAACCTACAAAGTAGCATAAGTTAGAACGAGATTCTAACTTATCTCCCACTGTCCTCTTCACGTAAGCAGGACAACCCCAAATTCTTAAGTAAGAATAACTAGGGATTTTACGATGCCACATTTCATAGGGCGTCTTGGGGACTGACTTAGAGGGAACTAGATTCAGAATCTTTGCTGCACTTTCTAGGGCATAAACCCAGAAAGAAGGTGGTAAGTCAGTGAAACTCATCATGGAATGAACCATATCATGTAGGGTTCGATTCCTTCTCTCAGAAACTCCATTAAGCTGAGGAGTTCCCGGAGGAGTCCACTGAGATATAATCCCATTATCTTTGAGATGATTA
Organism: Lantana camara; assembly: GCA_037501455.1. Lineage (NCBI taxonomy): Eukaryota > Viridiplantae > Streptophyta > Magnoliopsida > Lamiales > Verbenaceae > Lantana > Lantana camara. The sequence goes on along the minus strand of CM074857.1, from coordinate 19,559,896 downwards.
AGGAATTCTTAACTAAGATACTCGCCTCCTCGATCAGATCGAAGTGCTTTGATCTTGTGACCAGTTTGGTTCTCAACCTCCTTTTGAAATTCTAAGAATTTCTCAAAAGCTTCAGATTTATACTTTATTAAGTATACATAACCATACCGACTAAAGTCATCAGTAAAGGTTATGAAATACTGATGATTGTTTCTAGTGCTTACACTAAGCGGTCCACAAACATCAGTATGGATCAAATCCAAAACCTCAGTGGCACGTTCCACAGTTCCTTTAAAAGGGACTTTGGATATTTTTCCTTTGAGACAGGATTCGCAAGAAGTTAACTCTTTGAGATCATTTTCAGAGAATGATCCTAAAGTGTTTATCTTGCTAATTCTGTTCTTGGAAATGTGTCCTAATCTAGCGTGCCATAAGGGAGCTGAAACTTTGTCATCTCTCTTACGCTTTGTTTCTCGTTGTATATTCATAATATTGATATTTTTAGTTAGGTAAAGTCCATTACTTAGAGTACCGATATGAACGGAAGAGTTGTTCCGTTTGATAAAGTATTTACCATTCTTAATATAAGTTTCATAACCTTCACAATCTAATATTGGAACTGAAATTATATTACGAATAATGCTCGGTACATAAAGGACTTTATTTAATACTAACTCAAAACTACCTAAATCTAATCTAATTGTGCCTAAAGCTCGAGCTTCAACGTTTGAGCCATCGCCGATCTTCAAGACACATTCTCCTTCTTTGAGTTGTTGGACTTCACTTAGCATCTGTACATCATTACAGATATGAGTTCCATAACCGATATCAAGTACCCAAGAACTAGAATTAATAGAAAGATTTACTTCAACGAGAAAGATACCTTTCTTTAGAGTAGCCTTGTACTCTGGGCAGTTTCTCCTCTAATGTCCCGCTTTGCCACAATGGAAGCAAACATCCTCTTTCTGATCACACTTCTTCTTTTGGGCCTTCCCCTTCGAAATGCCACCAGTGGGCCTAAGGGGTTTCTTCTTCTTCTTTTGGGCTTTCTTGCCCTTACCTTTAGAAGGCCCAGAAGAGGAAGATGGAGTATTCACCATCAAAACCTTATTGCCCTTCTTGATCGTGCTTTCAGCAGTCACAAGCTGACTAATCAGCTCAGCTACAGTAGCACCAGCATGATTCATGTTGAAGTTAAGGACAAATGGGTTGAATGATGGTGGGAGCGAAGCTAGCAACAAATCCACTGAAAGCTCATCTTTCAGTGGCATGTCCATGGAAGCAAGTTTCTCAGTAAGGGCAAGAAACTTGAGTCCATATTCATAGACACTTGAACCTTCCCTCATTCTTAAGTGGAACAATTCCTTTGAAGTGTTATACCTTGTAACACGTTCATGAGGGCGGTAAAGTTGCTCTAAGTGGTCGTAAATCTCCCAAGCAAATTCCATGGCCTCATGTTGCCTTTGCAAGTCCGGAGACATGTTAGCCAACATAAGGCAACGGGCTTGGAGATTATCATCCTTCCACTTCTGAATCGCGTCCCGCTCGGCCCGAGTGGGAGCCTCCCCTTCGGGACCAGGCTCCCCTTCGAAGAGAACATAAGTTCTCTTCTCAGAATCTAAAATGATTTTTAGATTCCTCAGCCAATCAGAATAGTTGGGACCAGTCAACTTGTTTGACTCGAGGATCGATACAAGAGGGTTTTTGATTGCCATTTCAAAACACGTAGAGAATCACAGAATCTACGACCTAAATGGTAAAACAGAGAACTAGTGAGCATGCTGAATTATAACGATATACAAAAGATAAGGTCTTTAATCTAATGTAGCTCCCACTATTTTTCAAAGATCTAGAATTCCCAAAGATCTAAGAGGAACACGTTTCCCAATGGGTACTAAGATCCTAGGCATTTTACCTCGAACCCACGACTCGCGGACATTCTAAGTAAGAACCCTAGGTAGGTACAACTTACCAATTCTAACACCTTTAGAACTCTTAGTAATTGTTTTTGCATCACCTATCTTTCAATATGGACCCACGACTCGTGCGACATCCATATTTACTTAGGCGTTAAGCTAGACCCATCAATCATAAGATCATGACCAAAACTTAGTTCGAACGACCCACGACTCGCGGACATCGCCCTTGCTAAAATTGACCACGAAATATTGACCATTTAAAATGATTAATTAGGTAACTAAGAACTAATAAGCTCCACTAGCTATCCCACGACTCGCGGACAATAACTAGCTTTACTTACTAAACTTAAAACCTATTGATGGAATGCTAGGAATTTAATTCAAAATTTGCATCTCAAATTAAACACCTATTTGTTCGAAATTAGCTTAATATTTAATGGGAATTTTCGAATCAACCGGAGAGTTGTCCGGTTCGACCTCACCAACATATATGTTATCCAATTTTATTAGTCTTGATTAATGCAAGTACACTTAAATGTATATCAAACAAGCACATAAACAGATAACATGTCCTAGCATGATACTAACATGTAATGATCATGGGTTCTACCTATCTTATGCGTGATGTGTGGGAGCCACTCCACAATCACAAGTTCTAACATACATGCCACATAAACAGTTTAAATCACATAAGGGAAAGCGGTAACAAAATACGAGCCCTATCTCTATTACATTTAACAATTGAGATTCCCCTCCCTAACATTTTGAGGGGTCTTCACTTATGGCCTCCTTGTTACTTGAATGTGGTCCATTTTACTCCATGGGTGCATTGTCTCCAAAATGAAAATAAAACCTCACCACCTATCTCTACTCTCAAATTACAATAAAAAGAAAAAGACATAAAGTAATAAGGCTCAATCTTCATATTGGCCTTAGACAATTACACGGGGCATACCCCGGCCTCAAAAACAGTAATATGGAAAGCCACATAATAAATCACATAACAGTACGCACATAAGTGAGGCTCCAACCTCAATTGAAAAACGCAACTATAGGGCTCCAACCCCAATTTAAACCATCCATGTGCATAAATTAAAACCATACATAGATCTAAACCCATGATCACCTAACATGCTTTTGCGAGAATTTAAATTTAGCCAACAAATTAAAATTCTCGTTTCAAGTCCTAATGACTTAAAACACGACTTAGATGCAATTCTTGTTCAAGAGCCTTTTCGATAAAACTCGAAAAACAATAAACCAATAAAATTCCAATTAATTTCCAAAATTAATAATTTTATTCTTTCATTATTTTAAGAAAATAAAATTCATAATTTTCCCAAAATCCAAATCGCTTTAATTTCTCAAAAATCCCAATTTAATCAAAATTTTAAAATAATTTTATTTTAGCAAAACTGATTTTAAAAGATAAAATTAAAATAAAATTAAATCGGGATTTTAAGGACCGAAAACACGAAAAACACGAAACACGAAAGCGAGCCCGAAAAGGGCCTATCCGCGCGAGGCGCCGTCGCGCAGCAGCGCGCACAGCGCGCGGCAGTTGCCGCTCGCGTACGCGCGCTGGCCGCGCATCATGCGTGCGCCGCGCGCAGCAGCGCCCGCCACGGCTAGGCGGGCTGGACGGCTCCCGCGCGATTGCGGGAGGAGCTGGGCGGCGGCGACGGGCCTGGGCGTGCGACGTTCTAGCACGCCTAGGCTCGTTGCTTTTTCGTGTTCCGTTTCGTATTTTGGGTTTCTCCAAAACCCGATTCAATCCAAAATTAAAAAATTCGATTTAAACATATTTCAATCAAAACGGTTTTCAAAATCACAATTTAAGAAAACAGTTTCAGAAATTCAGGAAAAATTACAGTTTCGTATTTCAGGCTTTCTAAAAGAACTCATGAATACCTAATTCGCATCTAAGCCAAAGAATTTCTACCAAATTCAGAATAATTGAGATGAATCAGAAACACGATTAACGAGGTGGCTCTGATACCACTTGTTGGAAAACACGAATCAGAAAGCAACGGAATTTAAAAATTTTCCCAACAAAAGGACCTTGAACTCGCAATCGTGTAACCAAATTCGTAAAGATAGAAAACTTACTTTTCTTTTATTCTTTCTTGAAGCGTTTCAAGCCACCCAAGAACGCTCTTCTCGCGGCTTGATCCCCTCTCCTTAGTAAAGCTCGAATCTTCAAACTTCTAACTTGAAGTCTCTAGAGAAAGTCCACCAACTTGATCACAATCTAACTAGTAAGGATGCTAGTTCTCTAGTTAGTGTTTAGGCTTAACCTAGGGTTTAATTTAATCTTGGAGAAAGGAAGGTGTTCAACACATGAACCAAGAATTGTCAATTAGCTCCATAAGGAGCTCGAGCTCCCCTATTTATAGAGAGGGGAGTGCCGAAATTCCTAGTCCTATATGGGCTAGGATTTTGGTCCCTCTCTCCTATTACTTGATCATCAAGTATTTTCCAACTTTGACTTTGAATTCTAATTCAAGTCAACTTTTAAGAGAGCTAAAAATATCCAAACTATTTTTGGATAATTTTATACTTTATTTATTATAAAATAAATAACTTATTTTTATCTAATTAATTAATTCATAATTAATTAACTAGATTATTTTCTCCAAAATTAGACTTTCTTTTTAATTCAAAATTAAACCAAAGTCTATTAAATAATTAACTAATTAATTATTTAATATATATATAATATATATATATACACACGTGTGTGACACGTGTCACAGTGACACGTGTCACTCACGTGAGCCACACGTGTGACTTCACACGTGTGGAACCCTCTTGGCCCGATTAACACGTTTAATCATTTTCAAGTCTCAACTCATGTAACCAAGTTGTTGTGTGTGACCCTCTAGGTTCTCAATTCAATTAGCAGTGACCCTAATTAATTAATTCACTAATTAATTAATCAGTCCACAGATTAAACGACCATAGTCTAGCAACAGGTGTTTAACCCCTAGCTGAATTGGAATGTTCGGATTCGACAGAACCTTTAAGTCATTGATTCATGTGAGATACAATCCTCCTACTTACTATCTCTCAACCAAGATCTAGGGCAAGGGAATAATCAGAACCCTAATAATCCGGTCTTAAAGCTAAGTGCATTTCATATCCATTTGATCTCAATCCAAGAAACCCTTTTCTTGATGTCTTAATCTACTGCCTTGGCCAAGGACTCCATATGGCATATGAATGACTTACACAATAAGAGATCACCTTGCAAATGCAAGTGTAGGTCCTTTCTTGATTCTCATTCACTTTCATGAATCACTTGTGCAGCCCCAGCATAAGCCTTGAATCAGTTGTCTAAGGCGACACCCTTTAAAGCTTATACCAAAGACTACAGAGTTAACTCATAAAGTAACATGGAACCTCAAGTCTAAGGATCAATTAATCACATCAATGACTCGTGAGATATTTCCTAATCTGGAAGTTTCCATTTCCTGAAATAGAAACTTCCTTTCCCATTTAGGAATGTTCTCACACGGGGCACCTCAGTAAACTTACTTATTAAAGCAAGCACCCTCATGTATCACGCACGTATCAACTATACACTTTCCACCTCTATGAAACAAGGTGGTCCTTCTTAAGGGCGTGATCCCACAAGCAAGCCTTAGAGGAGTCAGGTTGACACTCCCACTGTCTGTACGACTCATCGGCTTGGAGTATTTTACTAATCATGACTTATGTGATATAGGGCTCGTTTCATGAACCATTTCACCTAAATGGTAGAGTCCTAAAGTCATCAGGATTAGGGGAGTTCTCATACATGCACAGCTAAAGTAAACGCATACCAAACAAGAGCATATAAAGAAGTGTTGCCTCAATTCGTTATTTTATTCAAAGATTGTCTGTGATTACAATAAGGAAAAGCACAAAGCGGATATACAATCGGCTTTCTAGGGCACTATTCCTAACACCACATCGGTTGGAGAGGTGAACAAAGCCTCCTTTATAAAGGGGGTGGATACCTTTCCCTTGTTGAGGCCTTTTCCTGGGTGGGCGCCTTCGGGCTTAAATTCCACCGGGAGAAACAAAACCATGAGGGTGGTGTCGCTTAGCCCACCAAAGCGGACAATATCGACAGGCGGGTTTTCGGGCTGTTACAACGGGGGAGCTATGGAGGTATTTCTTCATCTCATAAGTATATTGAGTTTCCTTGTTTCGATGGGTCTAATCCTAAAGCTTGGGTTAGGAAAGCACAGAAATACTTCCAGTTGTTACCGACTGTATTAGAAAGTGAGAAGATTACGCTAGCTTCAATTTATTTCTAAGTTATTGCTGAAACATGGCTACAGAGCCTTATGGAAACATCGCCATTATTAAATTGGGAACAGTTAATTGAGGAAGTTTTGAAACGTTTCGATGATGGGGACAGACAGATGGTGGTGGATGAATTTCATAGACTTGGGCAAACTGGAACTGTGGAGCAGTATCTAATCAAGTTTGAGGGTATAAAATCACAAATGCTCTTGTTCTGCAAAAACTTGACAGAGGAATATTTTAATGTTATGTTTGTGTGTGGGTTGAAAGAGGAAATTCAGGCCTCTATTTTTTATTCTAAACCTCAGACTTTGGGGGATGCTATCATGTTTGCTAAGAGACAGGAAACTGCGGTTGATGCAATTCTGGTTAGAGCCAATGGTAGTGGTAAGCATAACAGTTCTGCCTAACCATATGTGAAGCTACACTAACCAAACGTGTCATCAAGGACTGGTAATTCGGACAACAGAGTTGCTCAGTTCAACAAAAGCTTACCAACTCAGAGGAAGCTACTTACTGCGTCTGAAATGAGAGCCAAAAGGGAGAGGAACTTATGCTATAACTGTGATGAAGTTTACATTCCGGGCCACAAGTGTACTCAGAAGCAGCTTTTCATTATAATACCTGAAGAAGATGATGAAGGAGATCCCGAGAGTCCTGGAAATGATGGGAAAAATTTTGATGGGGAAGATGTTACAATAGCAGTACATTCCATAACTGGTAGGTAGAAATCTCACATGTTTAAAATGGAAGGAATGATTGAGGATATGGAAATTAGGATGATGATTGACTGTGGGGCCAGTTCGTGCTTTGTTGATCAGAAGTTAGCTCAGAAACTGAAAAGCAAGAGGGAAAGCACTAAACCAGTAAGGGTAAGTGATAGTGCCAAAAATATTTCTAAGTGTTGAGCTCCACCCTTTCGAGGTCCGCTCCTTTCAAGGTCCGCTCCTTCGCATTCCACCTTCACGTTCCACCTCAAGCGGTCCACCGCAAGTGCGTTCCACCACTTCGCGTTCAACCTCAAGTGCGTTCCACTTTCACGCTCAACCTAAGCGCTCAACCTTAGCGATCAACCTAAGCGCTCCACCTTCGCGCTCAACCTAAGCGATCAACCTTAGTGCTCAACCTAAGTGTTAGGAATAGTGCCCTAGAAAGTCGATTGTATATCCGCTTTGTGCTTTTCCTTACTGTAATCACAGACAATCTTTGAATGAAATAACGAATTGAGGCAACACTTCTTTATATGCTCTTGTTTGGTATGCGTTTACTTTAGCTGTGCATGTATGAGAACTCCCCTAATCCTGATGACTTTAGGACTCTACCATTTAGGTGAAATGGTTCATGAAACGAGCCCTATATCACATAAGTCATGATTAGTAAAATACTCCAAGCCGATGAGTCCTACAGACAGTGGGAGTGTCAACCTGACTCCTCTAAGGCTTGCTTGTGGGATCACGCCCTTAAGAAGGACCACCTTGTTTCATGGAGGTGGAAAGTGTATAGTTGATACGTGCGTGATACATGAGGGTGCTTACTTTAATAAGTAAGTTCACTGAGGTGCCCCGTGTGAGAACATTCCTAAATGGGAAAGGAAGTTTCTATTTCAGGAAATGGAAACTTCCAGATTAGGAAATATCTCACGAGTCATTGATGTGATTAATTGATCCTTAGACTTGAGGTTCCATGTTACTTTATGAGTTAACTCTGTAGTCTTTGGTATAAGCTTTAAAGGGTGTCACCTTAGACAACTGATTCAAGGCTTATGCTGGGGCTGCACAAGTGATTCATGAAAGTGAATGAGAATCAAGATAGGACCTACACTTGCATTTGCAAGGTGATCTCTTATTGTGTAAGTCATTCATATGCCATATGGAGTCCTTGGCCAAGGCAGTAGATCAAGACATCAAGAAAAGGGTTTCTTGGATTGAGGTCAAATGGATATGAAATGCACTTAGCTTTAAGACCGGATTATTAGGGTTCTGATTATTCCCTTGCCCTAGATCTTGGTTGAGAGATAGTAAGTAGGAGGATTGTATCTCACATGAATCAATGACTTAAAGGTTCTGTCGAATCCGAACATTCCAATTCAGCTAGGGGTTAAACACCTGTTGCTAGACTATGGTCGTTTAATCTGTGGACTGATTAATTAATTAGTGAATTAATTAATTAGGGTCACTGCTAATTGAATTGAGAACCTAGAGGGTCACACACAACAACTTGGTTACATGAGTTGAGGCTTGAAAATGATTAAACGAGTTAATCGGGCCAAGAGGGTTCCACACGTGTGAAGTCACGCGTGTGGCTCACGTGAGTGACACGTGTCACTGTGACACGTGTCACACACGTGTGTATATATATATATTATATATATATTAAATAATTAATTAGTTAATTATTTAATAGACTTTGGTTTATTTTTGAATTAAAAAGAAAGTCTAATTTTGGAGAAAATAATCTAGTTAATTAATTACGAATTAATTAATTAGATAAAAATAAGTTATTTATTTTTATAATAAATAAAGTATAAAATTATCCAAAAATAGTTTGGATATTTTTAGCTCTCTTAAAAGTTGACTTGAATTAGAATTCAAAGTCAAAGTTGGAAAATACTTGATGATCAAGTAATAGGAGAGAGGGACCAAAATCCTAGCCCATATAGGACTAGGAATTTCGGTACCCCCCTCCCTATAAATAGGGGAGCTCGAGCTCCTTATGGAGCTAATGACAATTCTTGGTTCATGTGTTGAACACCTTCCTTTCTCCAAGATTAAATTAAACCCTAGGTTAAGCCTAAACACTAACTAGAGAACTAGCATCCTTACTAGTTAGATTGTGATCAAGTTGGTGGACTTTCTCGAGAGACTTCAAGTTAGAAGTTTGAAGATTCGAGCTTTACCAAGGAGAGGGGATCAAGCCGCGAGAAGAGCGTTCTTGGGTGGCTTGAAACGCTTCAAGAAAGAATAAAAGAAAAGTAAGTTTTCTATCTTTATGAATTTGGTTACACGATTGCGAGTTCAAGGTCCTTTTGTTGGGAAATTTTTTTAAATTCCGCTGCTTTCTGATTCGTGTTTTCCAACACTAAGCGCTCCACCTAAGCGCTCCACCTTCGCGCTCAACCTTCGCGCTCCACCTTCGCGCTCAACCTTCGCGCCCAACCTAAGCGCTCAACCTTAGCACTCAACCTTCGCGATCAACCTAAGCGCTCCACCTTCGCGCTCAACCTTCGCGCTCCACCTTCGCGCTCAACCTTCGAGCTCAACCCTCGCACTCAACCTTAGCGCTCAACCCCAAACGCGCTCCACCCCAAGCATGGCGGTTGCGCACGTTCACACGTCACTCCACCACTTGGCGCACGACCCCACAATATTCTCACCCTCTACACCGCTCAGCTTAAGGTATAAATACCCCTTTTTCTTCAGAACTAGAAAGGGGGCACTCTTTTTACATACCGAACCTCTGCCTAAATTTTCGGTCAATTCTTTCCCGCCTGAGATAATCTCACTGTCTTGAGCGTCGGAGAGTCAACACGGGAAACACCTCCCGCCTGGTATTCTCACGTTTGTCGCTGATCTTAGCAGGTCGAAGAACCCACCATTTGGCTGATTTGCTGGAGATTTGGAGCCGATCCCGTTCAAGTTCCGGCGAACCAATTTTTAGCATCATCAGTTTGGCACCGTCTGTGGAAAAACCAGCATTTTCCCAACTTTCTTCAAGCTTCTTTTTGTGTTTTTTGTGAAAGAATGGCCGGATCTGACAACATTAGCCATGGCAAGCGAAGCTCTGGCTTACCGCCGTAACTATCCCCAACTCGAGTAAGTCAAGCGAACATCAACATGAGTCAAACGAATATCGACGTGTTATGCCGTCTGCCGCCGGCGTTCTCGCATAAGAGAAACCACACCGGAGCTACCGTGGGTTTCAATCTGCTCGTGTAACCCATGCAAACTCTCGGTACAGGAATAAGCCAAATTCATTCAACATTCCAGCAGGTTTAAACCCTTTGCTACTAAACTAGTTGTTGTTCAATCCGCGTTGGGGACTCCAAGGAGGAACGCAAGCCCAGATTGGAGGAGTCCAAGCCACCATTGCTCCACCTCGCACTACCATCTTGACGAGTGGGGCGGAACGCACGACGAATCGGACGCTACAAGAGAAACCCCTCTCCTTGGGTTTGGCGGATTAGAGCTGTACGCAATGGGCCAAGTAAAATTGGCGAGCTCCTTAGGTTGCGCTCCGAAAAGAGCCACGGTCCCATTGATATACACGGTGGTCGAGGTCAACCTCCCATACAACGTGATTCTTGGGAGACCCGCTCTTGTAAAGTTCAAAACCATTCATTTAGTGTTCCATCGCAAAATGAAGTTCCCAACTCCCAACGGAGTTGGAGAAGCAAATTGTCAGTTGAAAGAGGCTTGGGAGTGCTACATGCTCTCAACTGTGAAGCCTAAGCCTATTCAAGAAACCCCAAAGTCGTTGGAAGCTGCTCACAAGGAAGATGACGAGATGCTTGATATGGAAGAGATCACTCATCCCCAAAAACGTAAGTTGGAAGCCAAACAAAGTGAGCACAAAGAAACAAGGTTGAAGCCAACCGGAGACTTTACAGAGACTGAGCTCATCCCTGGTGATAACTCGAAAACAACTAAGGTTGGCGCTCAAATCAAAGGGAAGCAATAAGACATGCTTATCACTTGGGGAACGCCAACAATACGTTGCTCCCTAAACCATGGAACAAGAACAACTTGAAAAAGTTTTACGTATAACAGATTCGACATCACCATCGTTCCCCTCGAAGCACTCCAGAACAACACCCGCTTCTCCAGTCGCATCAGCAACGACCTCATCATTGACGGCGCGCTCCTCGCGAGCCCCCTCGTCCCCCTCATCATTGACGGCGTGCTCCTCGCAAGCCTCCTCGTCCCTAACACGCTCGCCTTGAGCATTCTCTCCAAGAGGAATGCTTTCACCCGCTGCGTGAGCGGCTCCCTTGGCAGCAAGTATAATGTTGAACTCATCCAAGGCAAACCCGAACTCGTGGTTACTAAAATCATTGGTGTCGGGTCCCGTTGCGCCCTCTTGGCCGAGGATGGGCCTCATCCCGCTATCCTTGTCGAAACCAATGTCATCCATATTTGCATCCTCGTGAATGACCCCTATGTGAACGAGTTGCTGATAAGCTCGTTCAAATGCCTTTTGAATCTGTGTATAACTACTGAGGTCGCTTACAACCTCGAACACGGGGCTTCTCATAAAGCACTTAATCCCTTCCATCAATTTAGCATGCCTCCTGACCGCCGCGTCACGATCAGACACTTCGAGCTTTGCGCTCAGCGCGAGCCTGCTCACTTTCCTTGAGCATCTCTCACTTTTCCACAAGCTTCAACTTGCACCTCTTCAGCTCTCCTTTGACATTGGTCATCTTCTCATTAACCTTTTCAAGGTCATCCTGAAGGACTTTATTCTCAGCTTCGAGGAGTTTAATATGCTCATTATAGCTAGAGAAAAGGGTCGCCGAACGTGAACCTCATTCTCCTTCCTGTTAATCTCTACGTTGGCCTTTTTGAGCTCCCTCTCAAGATCCTGAACTCTCCTTTCGAGGTAAGCAACAACACTCCTATACAGGCGCTTGGCGATAAGAAGTTGAGCGCGAGTTCAGATCGAAAGGGTGGATGGGAATATTCCAATCGAAAGGCGACCATTTCAGGATTACTCTATGAGTGCCTCAATTATTCGACACTCGAAGAGTGGGGGGCAATTGATAGTGCCAAAAATATTTCTAAGTGTTGAGCTCCACCCTTTCGAGGTCCGCTCCTTTCAAGGTCCGCTCCTTCGCATTCCACCTTCACGTTCCACCTCAAGCGGTCCACCGCAAGTGCGTTCCACCACTTTGCGTTCAACCTCAAGTACGTTCCACTTTCGAGCTCAACCTAAGCGCTCAACCTTAGCGATCAACCTAAAAGCTCCACCTTCGCGATCAACCTAAGCGCTCCACCTTAGGCGTGCTAGGCGGGCGCTCAACCTAACCGCAGTGCGCACGCCTTCTCGCGAGCATCGCGCGCGCTTTGCCTAGGCGGGAAGGTAGGCGGGCGACGGGAGGCTCCTGTGCGGTTGCGGGAGGAGCAGGCGGGCGTGCCTAGGCGCTGGCGGGCAGGCCTCCCGCGCGGTTGCGGGAGGGACGAGCTGGCAGTCCCGCGCAGTTGCGGGACTGCTGTGCGGGACGGCGCGGGCCTGGCGTCGCACGCCTAGGCTCGTGTTTTCGTAAGGCGATTTTCGTGTTTCGTGTTTCAGTTCAAAACCAACAACAATCCAAAATTTAAAAAACATGATTTAAAAGGATTTCAATCAAAACGGTTTTCAAAAACACGATTTAAGAAAACAGTTTCAGAAATTCAAGAAAAATTACAGTTTCGTAATTCAGGCTTTCTAAAAGAACTCATGAATACCTAATTCGCATCTAAGCCTAAGAATTTCTACCAAATTCAGAATAATTGAGACGAATCAGAAACACGATTAACGAGGTGGCTCTGATACCACTTGTTGGAAAACACGAATCAGAAAGCAGCGAAAATTTAAAAATTTTCCAACAAAAGGATCTAGGACTCGTAATTGAGTAACCAAATTCGTAGAGATTAGAAACTTACTTTCTTAATTGTCTTTCTTGAAGCATTTCAAGCCACCCAAGAACGCTCTTCTCGCGGCTTGATCCCCTCTCCAAGGTAATCTCGAATCTTCAAACTTCTAACTTGAAGCTCTCTAGAGATAGTCCACCAACTTGATCACAATCTAACTAGTAAGGATGCTAGTTCTCTAGTTAGTGTTTAAGCTTAACCTAGGGTTTAATTTATCTTGGAAAAAGGATGGTGTTCAACACATGAACCAAAAGAAGATCATCAATTAGCCTCAAGGGGAGCTCGAGCTCCCCTATATATAGGAAGGAGGGTTGGCCGAAAATCCTAGTCCTTATGGGCTAGGGTTTTGGTCTCTCTCTCCTATTACTTGATCATCAAGTATTTTCCAACTTTGACTTTGAATTCTATTTCAAGTCAACTTTTAAGAGAGCTAAAATATCCAAACTATTTTTGGATAATTTTATACTTTATTTATTTAAAATAAATAACTTATTTTATCTAATTAATTAATTCATAATTAATTAACTAGATTATTTTTCTCCAAAATAAGACTTTCTTTTTAATTCAAAATTAAACCAAAGTCTATTAAATAATTAATCACATTAATTATTTAACACATAAATAAATATACACATATATTTACACACGTGTGAGACACGTGTCACAAGGACACGTGTCACTCACGTGAGCCACACGTGTGGTTCATACGTGTGGAACCCTCTTGGCCCGATTAACTCGTTTAATCATTTTCAAGCCTCAACTCATGTAACCAAGTTGTTGTGTGTGACCCTCTAGGTTCTCAATTCAATTAGCAGTGACCCTAACTAATTAATCAGTCCACAGATTAAACGACCATAGTCTAGTAACAGGTGTTGAACCCCTAGCTGAATTGGAATGTTCGGATTCGACAGAACCTTTAAGTCATTGATTCATGTGAGATACAATCCTCCTACTTACTATCTCTCAACCAAGATCTTGGGTAAGGGAATAATTAGAACCCTAATAATCCGCTCTTAAAGCTAAGTGCATTTCATATCCATTTGATCTCAATCCAAGAAACCCTTTTCTTGATGTCTTGATCTACTGCCTTGGCCAAGGACTCCATATGGCATATGAATGACTTACACAATAAGAGATCACCTTGCAAATGCAAGTGTAGGTCCTTTCTTGATTCTCATTCACTTTCATGAATCACTTGTGCAGCCCCAGCATAAGCCTTGAATCAGTTGTCTAAGGCGACACCCTTTAAAGCTTATACCTAAGACTACAGAGTTAACTCATAAAGTAACATGGAACCTCAAGTCTTAAGGATCAATTAATCACATCAATGACTCGTGAGATATTTTCTAATCTGGAAGTTTCTATTTCCTGAAATAGAAACTTCCTTTCCCATTTAGGAATGTTCTCACACGGGGCACCTCAGTAAACTTACTTATTAAAGTAAGCACCCTCATGTATCACGCACGTATCAACTATACACTTTTCACCTCCATGAAACAAGGTGGTCCTTCTTAAGGGCGTGATCCCACAAGCAAGCCTTAGAGGAGTCAGGTTGACACTTCTACTGTCGGTAGGACTCATCGGCTTGGAGTATTTTTACTAATCATGACTTATGTGATATAGGGCTCGTTTCATGAACCATTTCACCTAAATGGTAGAGTCCTAAAGTCATCAGGATTAGAGGAGTTCTTATACATGCACAGATAAAGTAAACGCATACCAAACAAGAGCATATAAAGAAGTGTTGCCTCAATTCGTTATTTCATTCAAAGATTGTCTGTGATTACAATAAGGAAAAGCACAAAGCGGATATATAATCGGCTTTCTAGGGCACTATTCCTAACAATCTCCCACTTGCCCGTCAAAGCCATTCTAAAGCTACTCTAAGTCCCATCTTCTGAAGATGACCTTGGAAAGCTTCTCGACTAAGGGATTTAGTAAGTGGATCTGCCACGTTCTCTGCTTATGTGACCCTCTCAATTTGCACATCTCCTCTTTTGATAATATCACGGATTAGGTGATACTTCCTCATAATGTGCTTGGTCCGTTGGTGAGATCTTGGTTCTCTTGCTTGAGCAACCGCCCCAGTGTTGTCACAAAACACAGAAATGAGGTCTTTCAGGCTAGGAACAACATTCAGCTCTTGAATGAAGTTTCTAATCCAAACACCTTTCTTAGCTGCATCATTTGCAGCTAAGTATTCGGTCTCAGTGTGCGAATCTGCAGTGGTAGTTTGCTTGGAACTCTTCCAACTCACTGCTCCGCCGTTTAGGCAGAAAATGTATCCTGACATTGACTTAAAATCATCTAAGTCTTCGACAGTAAGATCTTTCTGACCTCCGTAAACTAAGAATAAATCTTTAGTACTTTTCAAGTACTTAAGAATATTCTTCACGGCAGCCCAGTGACCATCTCCAGGGTCAGATTGGAAACGACCCGTAACACTAAGTGCATAAGCCACATCCGGTCGAGTACATAACATTGCATACATTATGCTACCTATTGCTGATGCATAAGGTGTATGAGTCATTCTTTCCTTCTCAAGGTTAGTCTTAGGACACATCTTCTTAGAAAGACATGTTCCTACACTCATAGGAAGGTTCTTAACCTTTGCTGACTCCATATTGAATCTCTTCAATTCTTTGTCAATGTACATCGACTGTGATAGTCCTATTAACCTTCTAGATCTATCTCTATAGATTTTAATTCCAAGGATATAGGACGCATCACCAAGATCTGTCATCTCGAATTGGTTCGATAACCATAACTTAGTCACTTTCATGTCATCCTTCGAATTCCCAATAAGAAGGATATCATCAACATAAAGTACTAAGAATTGTACTGAGGTCTCCAATTCCTTTATATACACACATGATTCATTCGAAATTTGAATGAAGCCAAACGTTTTGACTGATTCATCAAATCGAATGTTCCAATTCCTAGAAGCCTGTTTCAATCCATAGATTGATCTTTGGAGTTTGCAAACCTTTTGCTCACTCCCACTGAATGTGAAACCTATGGGTTGCTCCATATAAATGTCTTTATCAATGTCACCATTGAGAAAGGCAGTTTTCACATCCATTTGCCATATCTCGTAGTCATAATACGCAGCAATGGCAAGCATGATCCGAATAGACTTTTGCATTGCAACTGGCGAAAAGGTTTCATCAAAGTCCACGCCGGGTCTTTGAGTGAATCCTTTTGCAACCAGTCTTACTTTGTAGGCTGCAATGCTTCCATCAACTCCAAGCTTTCTCTTAAAGATCCATTTGCAACCTATGGGTTTGACCCCATTAGGCAAATCTACCAAGGTCCAAACTTGGTTGGAGTTCATGGAATCCATTTCGGATTTCATGGCTTCTATCCACTGTTCAGAGTCAGAATCTGAAAGTGCCTCCTCATATGTT
Organism: Lantana camara; assembly: GCA_037501455.1. Taxonomy (NCBI): domain Eukaryota; kingdom Viridiplantae; phylum Streptophyta; class Magnoliopsida; order Lamiales; family Verbenaceae; genus Lantana; species Lantana camara. The sequence goes on along the minus strand of CM074857.1, from coordinate 19,543,669 downwards.
AAAGGATCATTATCCTTTTGAGAGATTTCATGGAAGAATCCATACCATATCCCCGGCTGTCCAGGAGTGTGTTCAGAACGCCTTAGAGGAGGATTTTCATGTGTATCGAAATCCGTGATTGGTTGTGGTTGATCAGTAGGGGACATCTCTGCAGTGGGTGGCGTGGGCTCACTTTGCACTTCCTCTAATTCTATGATCTTCCCTTTCTTTTCTTTAAGGAACGGTTCCTCAAGAAAAATGGCATTTCTGGAAACAAACACCTTTTGCTCAGATTGATCATAGAAGTAGTATCCTATGGATTCCTTAGGATAACCTACAAAGTAGCATAAGTTAGAACGAGATTCTAACTTATCTCCCACTGTCCTCTTCACGTAAGCACGACAACCCCAAATTCTTAAGTAAGAATAACTAGGGAATTTACCATGCCACATTTCATAGGGCGTTTTAGGGACTGACTTAAAGGGAACTAGATTCAAAATCTTTGCTGCACTTTCTAGGGCATAACCCCAGAAAGAAGGTGGTAAGTCAGTGAAACTCATGATGGAACGAACCATATCAAGTAAGGTTCGATTCCTTCTCTCAGAAACTCCATTAAGCTGAGGAGTTCTCGGAGGAGTCCACTGAGAGATAATCCCATTATCTTTGAGATGATCAAGGAATTCTTCACTAAGATACTCGCCTCCTCGATCAGATCGAAGTGCTTTGATCTTGTGACCAATTTGGTTCTCAACCTCCTTTTGAAATTCTAAGAATTTCTCAAAAGCTTCAGATTTATACTTCATTAAGTATACATAACCATACCGACTAAAGTCATCAGTAAAGGTTATGAAATACTGATGATTGTTTCTAGTGCTTACACTAAGCGGTCCACAAACACCAGTATGGATCAGATCCAAAACCTTAGTGGCACGTTCCACAGTTCCTTTAAAAGGAACTTTGGACATTTTTCCTTTGAGACAAGATTCGCAAGAAGTTAACTCTTTAAGATCATTTTCAGAGAATGATCCTAAAGTGTTTATCTTGCTAATTCTGTTCTTGGAAATGTGTCCTAATCTAGCGTGCCATAAGGGAGTTGAAACTTTGTCATCTCTCTTACGTTTAGTTTCTCGTTGTATATTCATAATATTGATATTCTGAGTTAGATAAAGTCCATTACTTAGAGTACCGATGTGAACGGAAGAGTTGTTCCGTTTGATAAAGTATTTACCATTCTTAATATAAGTTTCATAACCTTCACAATCTAAAATTGGAACTGAAATTATATTACGAATAATGCTCGGTACATAAAGGACTTTATTTAAGACTAACTCAAAACTACCTAAATCTAATCTAATTGTGCCTAAAGCTCGAGCTTCAACATTTGAGCCATCGCCGATCTTCAAGACACATTCTCCTTCTTTGAGTTGTTGGACTTCACTTAGCATCTGTACATCATTACAGATATGAGTTCCACAACTGGTATCAAGTACCCAAGAACTATAATTAATAGAAAGATTTATTTCAACGAGAAACATACCTTTCTTTAGAGTAGCCTTGTACTCTGGGCAGTTTCTCCTCCAATGTCCCGTTTTGCCACAATGGAAGCAAACATCCTCTTTCTGATCACGCTTCTTCTTTTGGGCCTTCCCCTTCGAAACGCCACCAGTGGGCCTAAGGGGTTTCTTCTTCTTCTTTTGGGCTTTCTTGCCCTTACCTTTAGAAGGCCCAGAAGAGGAAGATGGAGCATTCACCATCAAAACCTTATTGTCCTTCTTGATCGTGCTTTCAGTAGTCACAAGCTGACTAATCAGCTCAGCTACAGTAGCACCAGCATGATTCATATTGAAGTTAAGGACAAATGGGTTGAATGATGGTGGGAGCGAAGCTAGCAACAAATCCACTGAAAGCTCATCTTTCAGTGGCATGTCCATGGAAGCAAGTTTCTCAGTAAGGGCGAGAAACTTGAGTCCATATTCATGGACACTTGAACCTTCCCTCATTCTTAAGTGGAACAATTCCTTTGAAGTCTTATACCTTGTAACTGTTAGGAATAGTGCCCTGGAAAGCCGACTGTATATCCGCTTTGTGCTTTTCCTTATTGTAATCACAGACAATCTTTGAATGAAATAACGAATTAAGGCAACACTTCTTTATATGCTCTTGTTTGGTATGCGTTTACTTTAGCTGTGCATGTATGAGAACTCCCCTAATCCTGATGACTTTAGGACTCTACCATTTAGGTGAAATGGTTCATGAAACGAGCCCTATATCACATAAGTCATGATTAGTAAAGTACTCCAAGCCGATGAGTCCTACAGACAGTGGGAGTGTCAACCTGACTCCTCTAAGGCTTGCTTGTGGGATCACGCACTTAAGAAGGACCACCTTGTTTCATGGAGGTGGAAAGTGTATAGTTGATACGTGCGTGATACATGAGGGTGCTTACTTTAATAAGTAAGTTCACTGAGGTGCCCCGTGTGAGAACATTCCTAAATGGGAAAGGAAGTTTCTATTTCAGGAAATGGAAACTTCTAGATTAGGAAATATCTCACGAGTCATTGATGTGATTAATTGATCCTTAGACTTGAGGTTCCTTATCACTTTATGAGTTAACTCTGTAGTCTTAGGTATAAGCTTTAAAGGGTGTCGCCTTAGACAACTGATTCAAGGCTTATGCTGGGGCTGCACAAGTGATTCATGAAAGTGAATGAGAACCAAAAAAGGACCTACACTTGCATTTGCAAGGTGATCTCTTATTGTGTAAGTCATTCATATGCCATATGGAGTCCTTGGCTAAGGCAGTAGATCAAGACATCAAGAAAAGGGTTTCTTGGATTGAGATCAAATGGATATGAAATGCACTTAGCTTTAAGACCGGATTATTAGGGTTCTGATTATTCCCTTGCCCTAGATCTTGGTTGAGAAATAGTAAGTAGGAGGATTGTATCTCACATGAATCAATGACTTAAAGGTTCTGTCGAATCCGAACATTCCAATTCAGCTAGGGGTTAAACACCTGTTGCTAGACTATGGTCGTTTAATCTGTGGACTGATTAATTAATTAGTGAATTAATTAATTGGGGTCACTGCTAATTGAATTGAGAACCTAGAGGGTCACACACAACAACTTGGTTACATGAGTTGAGGCTTGAAAATGATTAAACGAGTTAATCGGGCCAAGAGGGTTCCACACGTGTGAAATCACACGTGTGGCTCACGTGAGTGACACGTGTCACACACGTGTGAATATATATATATATTATATATATATATATGTATTAAATAATTAAAGGTGTTAATTATTTAATAGACTTTGGTTTAATTTTGAATTAAAAAGAAAGTCTTATTTTGGAGAAAATAATCTAGTTAATTAATTACGAATTAATTAATTAGATAAAAATAAGTTATTTATTTTATAATAAATAAAGTATAAAATTATCCAAAAATAGTTTGGATATTTTTAGCTCTCTTAAAAGTTGACTTGAATTAGAATTCAAAGTCAAAGTTGGAAAATACTTGATGATCAAGTAATAGGAGAGAGAGGAACCGAATCCTTGCCCAACAAGGATTAGGATCGGCGCCCCTCTCCCTTTCCTATATATAGGGGAGCTCATGCTCCCCTTTAGAGCTAATTGGCAATTCTTTTGGTTCATGTGTTGAACATCTTCCTTTCTCCAAGATTAAATTAAACCCTAGGTTAAGCCTAAACACTAACTAGAGAACTAGCATCCTTACTAGTTAGATTGTGATCAAGTTGGTGGACTTTCTCTAGAGACTTCAAGTTAGAAGTTTGAAGATTCGAGCTTTACCAAGGAGAGGGGATCAAGCCGCGAGAAGAGCGTTCTTAGGTGGCTTGAAACGCTTCAAGAAAGAACAAAAGAAAAGTAAGTTTTCTATCTTTACGAATTTGGTTACACGATTGCGAGTTCAAGATCCTTTTGTTGGGAAATTTTTTTAAATTCCGCTGCTTTCTGATTCGTGTTTTCCAACAAGTGGTATCAGAGCCACCTCGTTAATCGTGTTTCTGATTCGTCTCAATTATTCTGAATTTGGTAGTAATTCTTAGGCTTGATGCGATTGAGTATTTGTAATTGTTTTAGAAAGCCTGAATTACGAAACTGTAATTTTTTCCTGAAAGTTTCTGAAAATTGGTTTTTACAAAATTTGATTTTTGAAAACAATTTTAGATTTGAAACTGTATAAACTGTTATTGGATTTCTTGGATTGGTTTTGCTTTTGAACGAAAACACGAAACGAAAAACCGGATCACGACGAACACGCGAAACCCCGCGTGCGAAGGCGTTGCGCGCGCGGGCTTCGCGCGCCACCGCCCGCCTGTCCTAGGCGTGCGCAGGGCAGCCGCCTAGCACCTCCCGCACGCCTGTGCGGGAGCGCGCCCGCCCAGGGCGGCCGAGACTGGCCGCCCATCGCCCATCGCCCACCGTCGCCCGACAGGGCCGGCCTTGGCCGGGCGCTGTGCGCGCCTGCCGTGCGCGTCCGCGCGCGCTTGCGACGCGTGCTCCCCGTTTTGCGTATGGGCCCCGTTTTCCTGATCCGAACTTTCGTATTTCGTGCAATCCAGTCCGAATTTTTGTTTTTTTTTAATTTTAAAATTTTATTTTTGAATATTTATTTTAATTTTTGAATAAAAAACTTGAAATTGGGAATTTTGAGAAATTGAAACGGTTTATATTTTGGGAAAATACACCTTTGATAAAATTATTAATTTTCATAAATTAATTGGAATTTTATTTGTTTTGGTAATTTGGGATTTATTGAAAACTTTTATAAATAAGACTCGCATCAAGTCGTGTTTTAAGTCATTAGGACTTGAAACGAGAATTTTAATTTATTGGCTAAATTTAAATTCTCGCAAGAGCATGTTAGGTGATCATGGGTTTAGACTTATGTATGGTTTTAATTTATGCACATGGATGGTTTAAATTGGGGTTGGAGCCCTATAGTTGCGCTTTTCAATTGAGGTTGGAGCCTCACTTATGTGCGTACTGTTATGTGATTTATTATGTGGCTTTCCATATTACTGGTTTTTAGGCCGGGGTATGCCCCGTGTAATTGTCTAAGGCCAATATGAAGATTGAGCCTTATTACTTTATGTCTTTTTCCTTTTATTGTAATTTGAGAGTAGAGATAGGTGGTGAGGTTTTATTTTCATTTTGGAGACAATGCACCCATGGAGTAAGATGGACCACATTCAAGTAACAAGGAGGCCATAAGTGAAGACCCCTCAAAATGTTAGGGAGGGGAATCTCAATTGTTAAATGTAATAGAGATAGGGCTCGTATTTTGTTACCGCTTTCCCTTATGTGATTTAAACTGTTTATGTGGCATGTATGTTAGAACTTGTGATTGTGGAGTGGCTCCCACATATCACGCATAAGATAGGTAGAACCCATGATCATTACATGTTAGTATCATGCTAGGACATGTTATCTGTTTATGTGCTTGTTTGATATGCATTTAAGTGTACTTGCATTAATCAAGACTAATAAAATTGGATAACATATATGTTGGTGAGGTCGAACCGGACAACTCTCCGGTTGATTCGAAAATTCCCATTAAATATTAAGCTAATTTCGAACAAATAGGTGTTTAATTCGAGATGCAAATTTTGAATTAAATTCCTAGCATTCCATCAATAGGTTTTAAGTTTAGTAAGTAAAGCTAGTTATTGTCCGCGAGTCATGGGATAGCTAGTGGAGCTTATTAGTTCTTAGTTACCTAATTAATCATTTTAAATGATCAATATTTCGTGGTCAATTTTAGCAAGGGCGATGTCTGCGAGTCGTGGGTCGTTCGAACTAAGTTTTGGTCATGATCTTATGATTGATAGGTCTAGCTTAACGCCTAAGTGAATATGGATGTCGCACGAGTCGTGGGTCCATATTAAAAGATAGGTGATGCAAAAACAATTTCTAAGAGTTCTAAAGGTGTTAGAATTGGTAAGTTGTACCTACCTAGGGTTCTTACTTAGAATGTCCGCGAGTCGTGGGTTCGAGGTAAAATGCCTAGGATCTTAGTACCCATTGGGAAACGTGTTCCTCTTAAATCTTTGAGAATTCTAGATCTTTGAAAAACAGTGGGAGCTACATTAGATTAAAGACCTTATCTTTTGTATATCGTTATAATTCAGCATGCTCACTAGTTCTCTGTTTTACCATTTAGGTCGTAGATTCTGTGATTCTCTACGTGTTTTGAAATGGCAACCAAAAACCCTCTTGTATCGATCCTCGAGTCAAACAAGTTGACTGTCCCAACTATTCTGATTGGCTGAGGAATCTAAAAATCATTTTAGATTCTGAGAAGATAACTTATGTTCTCTTCGAGGGGGAGCCTAGTCCCGAAGGTCATCTTCAGAAGATGGGACTTAGAATAGCTTTAGAATGGCTTTGACGGGCAAGTGGTAGATTGTTAGGAATAGTGCCCTGGAAAGCCGATTGTATATCCGCTTTGTGCTTTTCCTTATTGTAATCACAGACAATCTTTGAATGAAATAACGAATTAAGGCAACACTTCTTTATATGCTCTTGTTTGGTATGCGTTTACTTTAGCTGTGCATGTATGAGAACTCCCCTAATCCTGATGACTTTAGGACTCTACCATTTAGGTGAAATGGTTCATGAAACGAGCCCTATATCACATAAGTCATGATTAGTAAAGTACTCCAAGCCGATGAGTCCTACAGACAGTGGGAGTGTCAACCTGACTCCTCTAAGGCTTGCTTGTGGGATCACGCCCTTAAGAAGGACCACCTTGTTTCATGGAGGTGGAAAGTGTATAGTTGATACGTGCGTGATACATGAGAGTGCTTACTTTAATAAGTAAGTTCACTGAGGTGCCCCGTGTGAGAACATTCCTAAATGGGAAAGGAAGTTTCTATTTCAGGAAATGGAAACTTCCAGATTAGGAAATATCTCACGAGTCATTGATGTGATTAATTGATCCTTAGACTTGAGGTTCCTTGTCACTTTATGAGTTAACTCTGTAGTCTTAGGTATAAGCTTTAAAGGGTGTCGCCTTAGACAACTGATTCAAGGCTTATGCTGGGGCTGCACAAGTGATTCATGAAAGTGAATGAGAACCAAGAAAGGACCTACACTTGCATTTGCAAGGTGATCTCTTATTGTGTAAGTCATTCATATGCCATATGGAGTCCTTGGCCAAGGCAGTAGATCAAGACATCAAGAAAAGGGTTTCTTGGATTGAGATCAAATGGATATGAAATGCACTTAGCTTTAAGACCAGATTATTAGGGTTCTGATTATTCCCTTGCCCTAGATCTTGGTTGAGAAATAGTAAGTAGGAGGATTGTATCTCACATGAATCAATGACTTAAAGGTTCTGTCGAATCCGAACATTCCAATTCAGCTAGGGGTTAAACACCTGTTGCTAGACTATGGTCGTTTAATCTGTGGACTGATTAATTAATTAGTGAATTAATTAATTGGGGTCACTGCTAATTGAATTGAGAACCTAGAGGGTCACACACAACAACTTGGTTAAATGAGTTGAGACTTGAAAATGATTAAACGAGTTAAAGGGGCCAAGAGGGTTCCACACGTGTGAAATCACACGTGTGGCTCACGTGAGTGACACGTGTCACACACGTGTGAATATATATTATATATATATATATATATATATATATATGTATTAAATAATTAAAGGTGTTAATTATTTAATAGACTTTGGTTTAATTTTGAATTAAAAAGAAAGTCTTATTTTGGAGAAAATAATCTAGCTAATTAATTACGAATTAATTAATTAGATAAAAATAAGTTATTTATTTTATAATAAATAAAGTATAAAATTATCCAAAAATAGTTTGGATATTTTTAGCTCTCTTAAAAGTTGACTTGAATTAGAATTCAAAGTCAAAGTTGGAAAATACTTGATGATCAAGTAATAGGAGAGAGAGGAACCGAATCCTTGCCCAACAAGGATTAGGATCGGCGCCCCTCTCCCTTTCCTATATATAGGGGAGCTCATGCTCCCCTTTAGAGCTAATTGGCAATTCTTTTGGTTCATGTGTTGAACATCTTCCTTTCTCCAAGATTAAATTAAACCCTAGGTTAAGCCTAAACACTAACTAGAGAACTAGCATCCTTACTAGTTAGATTGTGATCAAGTTGGTGGACTTTCTCTAGAGACTTCAAGTTAGAAGTTTGAAGATTCGAGCTTTACCAAGGAGAGGGGATCAAGCAGCGAGAAGAGCGTTCTTAGGTGGCTTGAAACGCTTCAAGAAAGAACAAAAGAAAAGTAAGTTTTCTATCTTTACGAATTTGGTTACACGATTGCGAGTTCAAGATCCTTTTATTGGGAAATTTTTTTAAATTCCGCTGCTTTCTGATTCGTGTTTTCCAACAGTAACACGTTCGTGAGGGCGGTAAAGTTGCTCTAAGTGGTCGTAAATCTCCCAAGCGAATTCCATGGCCTCATGTTGCCTTTGCAAGTCTGGAGACATGTTAGCCAACATAAGGCAATGGGCTTGGAGATTATCATCCTTCCACTTCTGAATCGCGTCCCGCTCGGCCCGAGTGGGAGCCTCCCCTTCGGGACTAGGCTCCCCTTCGAAGAGAACATAAGTTCTCTTCTCAGAATCTAAAATGATTTTTAGATTCCTCATCCAATCAGAATAGTTGGGACCAGTCAACTTGTTTGACTCGAGGATCGATACAAGAGGGTTTTTGGTTGCCATTTCAAAACACGTAGAGAATCACAGAATCTACGACCTAAATGGTAAAACAGAGAACTAGTGAGCATGCTAAATTATAACGATATACAAAAGATAAGGTCTTTAATCTAATGTAGCTCCCACTGTTTTTCAAAGATCTATAATTCCCAAAGATCTAAGAGGAACACGTTTCCCAATGGGTACTAAGATCCTAGGCATTTTACCTCGAACCCACGACTCGCGGACATTCTAAGTAAAACCCTAGGTAGGTACAACCTACCAATTCTAACACCTTTAGAACTCTTAGTAATTGTTTTGCATCACCTATCTTTCAATATGGACCCATGACTCGTGCGACATCCATATTTACTTAGGCGTTAAGCTAGACCCATCAATCATAAGATCATGATCAAAACTTAGTTCGAACGATCCACGACTCGCGGACATCGCCCTTGCCAAAATTGACCACGAAATATTGACCATTTAAAATGATCAATTAGGTAACTAAGAACTAATAAGCTCCACTAGCTATCCCACGACTCGCGGACAATAACTAGCTTTACTTACTAAACTTAAAACCTATTGATGGAATGCTAGGAATTTTAATTCAAAATTTGCATCTCGAATTAAATACCTATTTGTTCGAAATTAGATTAATATTTAATGGGAATTTTCGAATCAACCGGAGAGTTGTCCGGTTCGACCTTACCAACATATATGTTATCCAATTTTATTAGTCTTGATTAATGCAAGTACACTTAAATGCATTTCAAACAAGCACATAAACAGATAACATGTCCTAGCATGAAACTAACATGTAATGATCATGGGTTCTACCTATCTTATGCGTGATATGTGGGAGCCACTCCACAATCACAAGTTCTAACATACATGCCACATAAACAGTTTAAATCACATAAGGGAAAGCCGTAACAAAATACGAGCCCTATCTCTATTACATTTTTACAATTGAGATTCCCCTCCCTAATATTTTGAGGGGTCTTCACTTATGGTCTCCTTGTTACTTGAATGTGGTCCATCTTACTCCATGGGTGCATTGTCTCCAAAATGAAAATAAAACCTCACCACCTATCTCTACTCTCAAATTACAATAAAAGGAAAAAGACATAAAGTAATAAGGTTCAATCTTCATATTGGCCTTAGACAAATACACGGGGCATACCCCGGCCTCAAAAACAGTAATATGGAAAGCCACATAATAAATCACATAACAGTACGCATATAAATGAGGCTCCAACCTCAATTGAAAAACGCAACCATAGGGCTCCAACCCCAATTTAAACCATCCATGTGCATAAATTAAAACCATACATAAGTCTAAACCCATGATCACCTAACATGCATAAATTGCAAGAATTTTAATTTAACCAATAAATTAAAATTCTCGCCTTAAGCTCTAATAGCTTAAAACACGACTTAGATGCAATTCTTGTTCAAGAGCCTTTTCTATAAAACCCGAAAAACAATGAACTAATAAAATTCCAATTAATTTCTGAAAATTAATAATTTTATTCTTTCAATATTTTCATAAAATAAAGTTTGTAATTTTTACAAAATTAAAATCGCTTAAATTTTCAAAATCCCAATTTAAACAATTATTTCAAAAATAATTCCAATTTAATAAAATAAAATTTTTTTTTTAAGAAAAATTAAATCGGGATTGGATTGGACTAAACACGAAAATCAAGATCGCGAAACGAGGGCCAGGCCTCGCCCGCACACCAGCCCAGGCGGACCGCACGCATCGCGCGAGCTTCGCCTAGGCGGGAAGGCAGGCGGGCGACGGGAGGCTCCCGTGCGGTTGCAGGAGGAGCAGGCGGGCATACCTAGGCGCTGGCGGGCAGGCCTCCCGCACGGTTGCGGACGGGCTAGCAGTCCCGCACGGTTGCCGGACTGCTGTGCGGGACGGCGCGGGCCTGGGCGTGCGACGTCCTAGCACGCCTAGGCTCGCGTTTTCGTAACGCGATTTTCGTGTTTCGTGTTTCGTATTTCAGTTCAAAACCAACAACAATCCAAAATTTAAAAAACATGATTTAAAAGGATTTCAATCAAAACGGTTTTCAAAAACACGATTTAAGAAAACAGTTTCAGAAATTCAAGAAAAATTACAGTTTCGTAATTCAGGCTTTCTAAAAGAACTCATGAATACCTAATTCGCATCTAAGCCTAAGAATTTCTACCAAATTCAGAATAATTGAGACGAATCAAAAACACGATTAACGAGGTGGCTCTGATACCACTTGTTGGAAAACACGAATCAGAAAGCAGCGAAAATTTAAAAAATTTCCAAAAAAGGATCTAGGACTCGCAATCTTGTAACCAAATTCGTAGAGATTAGAAACTTACTTTATTAATTGTCTTTCTTGAAGCGTTTCAAGCCACCCAAGAACGCTCTTCTCGCGGCTTGATCCCCTCTCCAAGGTAATCTCGAATCTTCAAACTTCTAACTTGAAGCTCTCTAGAGATAGTCCACCAACTTGATCACAATCTAACTAGTAAGGATGCTAGTTCTCTAGTTAGTGTTTAGGCTTAACCTAGGGTTTAATTTATCTTGGAGAAAGGATGGTGTTCAACACATGAACCAAAAGAAGATCATCAATTAGCCTCAAGGGGAGCTCGAGCTCCCCTATATTTAGGAAGGAGGGTTGGCCGAAAATCCTAGTCCTTATGGGCTAGGGTTTTGGTCTCTCTCTCCTATTACTTGATCATCAAGTATTTTCCAACTTTGACTTTGAATTCTATTTCAAGTCAACTTTTAAGAGAGCTAAAATATCCAAACTATTTTTGGATAATTATATACTTTATTTATTTAAAATAAATAACTTATTTTATCTAATTAATTAATTCGTAATTAATTAACTAGATTATTTTTCTCCAAAATAAGACTTTCTTTTTAATTCAAAATTAAACCAAAGTCTATTAAATAATTAATCACATTAATTATTTAACACATAAATAAATATACACATATATTTACACACGTGTGAGACACGTGTCACAAGGACACGTGTCACTCACGTGAGCCACACGTGTGGTTCACACGTGTGGAACCCTCTTGGCCCGATTAACTCGTTTAATCATTTTCAAGCCTCAACTCATGTAACCAAGTTGTTGTGTGTGACCCTCTAGGTTCTCAATTCAATTAGCAGTGACCCTAATTAATTAATCAGTCCACAGATTAAACGACCATAGTCTAGCAACAGGTGTTTAAACCCTAGCTGAATTGGAATGTTCGGATTCGACAGAACCTTTAAGTCATTGATTCATGTGAGATACAATCCTCCTACTTACTATCTCTCAACCAAGATCTAGGGTAAGGGAATAATTAGAACCCTAATAATCCGCTCTTAAAGCTAAGTGCATTTCATATTCATTTGATCTCAATCCAAGAAACCCTTTTCTTGATGTCTTGATCTACTGCCTTGGCCAAGGACTCCATATGGCATATGAATGACTTACACAATAAGAGATCACCTTGCAAATGCAAGTGTAGGTCCTTTCTTGATTCTCATTCACTTTCATAAATCACTTGTGCAGCCCCAACATAAGCCTTGAATCAGTTGTCTAAGGCGACACCCTTTAAAGCTTATACCTAAGACTACAGAGTTAACTCATAAAGTGGCAAGGAACCTCAAGTCTTAAGGATCATTTAATCACATCAATGACTCGTGAGATATTTCCTAATCTGGAAGTTTCTATTTCCTGAAATAGAAACTTCCTTTCCCATTTAGGCATGTTCTCACACGGGGCACCTCACTGAACTTACTTATTAAAGTAAGCACCCTCATGTATCACGCACGTATCAACTATACACTTGGCACCTCCATGAAACAAGGTGATCATTCTTAAGGGCGTAATCCCACAAGCAAGCCTTAGAGGAGTCAGGTTGACACTCCTACTGTCGGTAGGACTCATCGGCTTGGAGTATTTTTACTAATCATGACTTATGTGATATAGGGCTCGTTTCATGAACCATTTCACCTAAATGGTAGAGTCCTAAAGTCATCAGGATTAGGGGAATTCTTATACATGCACAGATAAAGTAAACGCATACCAAACAAGAGCATATAAAGAAGTGTTGCCTCAATTCGTTATTTCATTCAAAGATTGTCTGTGATTACAATAAGGAAAAGCACAAAGAGGATATACAATCGGCTTTCTAGGGCACTATTCCTAACAGTGAGATGGCTAACACAGCTTTTGAGAGGTTGAAACAAGCTGTCACAACCACACCTGTTTTGATGCTTCCAGATTTTAAGAAGACATTTGTTCTTGAAACAGATGTAAGCAATGGAGGGATTGGAGCTGTTCTAATGCAGTAAGGCAGACCAATAGCCTACTTGAGCAAGGCTTTGGGAGAAAAGAACAAGGGCTTGTCAGTTTATGAGAAGGAATTCCTGGCCGTATTGTTAGCTGTTAACAAATGGAAGCATTACTTGCAAGGGAATCACTTTGTGATTGAATCAGATCAGCAAAGTCTAAAACACATGGTGGAACAGAGATTGGGAACTGCTTTACAACAGAGATGGATCTCTAAGCTCTTGGGATTCGACTATGAAGTACAGTATAAAAAGGAGGTGGAAAATAAGGTAGCTGATGTCTTATCAAGAGTGAGTAATTTAGAGGAACAATGCAGTATGATTACATCAGTTGTTCCAGCTTGGGTTACTGAGGTAAGTGACTCCTATGCATCAGGTCTTATTTATTCACAGATTGTACAAGCAAAAACAGTTGATATGGATACTTATCCAGAGTTTAAGTGGAGTGGGGGATTACTGAGGGAAAAAGGAAAGATCTGTGTGGGAAATGATGTGGAGTTAAGACAAAAGATCATTAAATCTTTGCATGACACTTATTTGGGGGGACATTCTGGGATTGGTGGTACAGTTCAAAGAGTAAAATCAATGTTTTCTTGGCTGAAGTTGAAGAAAGAAGTGGAAACTTGGGTCAAAGAATGTGATGTCTGTCAAAGATCAAAGCATGAGAATGTTAAGTATCCAGGTCTGTTACAGCCCTTACCGGTTCCAGAACAAGCGTGGATACATGTTTCTATGGATTTTATAGAAGGATTACCTCCAGGTGAAGGAAAAATATTTTGGTGATTGTTGATAGGTTTATCAAATATGCTCATTTCTTGGCTCTCTCATATCCTTTTTCAGCTGAAACAGTAGCCAAAATGTTCATTAATAACGTTTATAAATTACATGTGATGCACGCCAAAAAATGGGACAACACCAACTTTATATTAACAAGTAAGAACTATGGATTAAGGACAAAGCTGAGCCAACCACGAGAAGAAAGATTCGAGCTATTAATATTGTTTATCACAAAGAGAAGTTTCAGATCGTTGGGAATGAAAGAATACAAGATATGCATGTGTTTCTCCAGAAAGCAGTTAATCCTCTCTAATGGAATCCTCCCTCTCTTATATCTAATCCTCTCCCACGTTTTTAGTCAGAGGTGGTTCAGATCCCCTGAGAGAAGTGGGGGAGAAGCTATCTATCCGTCCACTTAAATTCAAACTTCCCCTCATCCCTTAACGTTCTCAACTGACTAAACGTGTTTTGGCATGGGGTGAGCTCTTTGGGCCCGTTCAACATTAGTGGGCTTCTGATCTGATTGGGCCTGACTTAGCGGTCTTTCTGCCGATGACCCGTAGAGCCGTGACACTCTTCCAGCCAGACCTGTATATTCCTCTCTAGTGATGGTGATCATGGGCTCAGGCCTTGCTGGATTGCCATTGGGCCTTCTTCGTGAGTTGAGTCTGGCAAATATTTTATGGGTTTCTTGGGCCGCCCTCTGAGGTTGGGCCGTTTTCGATTTTATGGTACATCATTCACTCCCCCCACTCTTGTAGTCGGAGGTATCCAGCTATGGGAGTGTTGTGATACGCTGCCCTTTCCAACTTTGACGTGAAGCATCCCCACCAGTCTTCTGGGATCACTTCAGCTAGGACGGCCTTATCATGCTCTCCTGGTGACGGCAACCAGGATTATCCCGGGTCACTTGCTTCCTATTAGTCAGCTTGGCCTCAGCAACCATCACGCATGACCCTCTGATTGTGCAGGAACTCATAATTCTTTTTCCTGGCTAATTACACACTTCTTTCCCCATAGTGGCTAAAAAAAGGGGTTAGGTGCAACAAAATATTGTGGAATAATTATCTAAATCTTCTGTTAGTTTTTCCTTCAACACATATGTCGTACTAAGGTAACATACCAAACATATATGCTAATTATGAGGGGGTAATACCTCAAATATTCATTAATTATAAAGGGATAATATCAAAGTGTATATTCATTGTAAGGAGATAATAATTCGTGAGAATTTTACTTGACCTGGGATTTGAACTCCCAATAATAAAGGAGGGGCCGATATTTTTAAATCATAAGCGTCTCTTCAATTACAAAAACCCTTTGTTTCCCACACCATCAAGCGAAACCCTTCGTTTCTTGGGTAGACACTATTTTTCCTTTATTTATTCTTACTCCATTGATCATAGATTTACCATCCTCTGCATCAGGTAATCCTCTCTTCTTCTTTACTCCTTCTTTCTCTCTTTTTTTTTGTTGTGACTTCGCTGTACTTACTGTTTTGTTGCTCCCTGCTCTATTTCGCAGCAAACCCTTCCATCACCGTTGTCAGTGGAGTTCAGCAACCAAAAGGTGAGACCTCGTCTGCCCTGTTATTGTGGTTATCTCATTCTTCCCATTTAATCCACCCTGGGGTCTTGAACTCTCTAGTCTTTTCTTCGGTCCATTCAATACCTTCTACTGATAAGATCCCCGGCTGTGTTTGCGATTCAGGTCTTATTGCTACGCTTTTCTCAGACAGTACTCGTAAGATAGGTAATTCTTTGTCTCTCATATCTTCTTGGGATACCATCTCTTTTTTGCTTTTGTTATCACGAATCTTGGATTCCTGGATTTTGCATCGGTACTCTTTGATACTCGTATTTTGCCATGATAACATCTTCTTGTTCCTTATGCACACTTGAACCATACCGTCTTTGGGGCGCTGTCTCGCATCCATTATTTACCACTTTGACAACTCAGGGGCCTACCTTGTTTCCTCAACATCTCTGTGTTTTTCTTTTCTTTTTGCTTTCTCCTCCCTCTTTCTAGTTGGGCAGCAACTTTGGGTGCCCGGTCCTTCACCCTGCTTGTGGTCATCATGGTTACGACTAAACCTCAAGCTTTTGAGTAAGATCAAACCAATCAGGTTCAAGGAAAAGATGTTCCTGCCTCCCAGGACGCAGCAGTTACTCCTGAGCAGGGGGCAAACCAGTGGCTATGATACACAGGGGGAGTCATCTCGCGAACCTGCCAGGACCAGTGAGGAGGATGTTTTGTCCGACAACGAGAGCGACTCCACCGATTCTGGGAATGGTTCCACTGACAGTTCCGAGAAAATAGGAGAAAGAGACGGCTCTGACGAGAAGGAGGAGGAGGGAGAACAGGAAGTAGACGGTCCTGATCCGGAATGTGCCGCTATTCAGTCGGTTCTGACTAAGAAGGATCTGCTGAGGCTTCGGAGCACCTTAAACATTCCTGCAGAGTGGGAGCTCCGAGTCCCCTGGCGACACGAACGCCCGTACCAACCACCTTCGGGCTTCCTTTGCTTCTACGAGGCCCAAATGAAAGCTGGATTACGCTTTCCTCTTCCCTCGTTTGTTGTGAAGCTTTCCCGGAAGCTGCATGTGTGCTTATCACAGTTAACCCCAAACGCCATATCCATCCTTATTGCTTATGTTGTGTTGTTGAAGCATCTTAGTAAGCCGCTTCGGGTTCATGACTTTCATTCCTTCTACTATTTTCGCTCCATCGCTCCGGGCGAGTTCTATAGACTTTCTCGCGGGACAGCGACCTTCCTAAAGGCTCCTAACTCACCTAGGGGTTGGAAAGCTCGGTACTTCTTTGCACGCCACCAGCAGCTTGAAGGGCTTCTTAATGTCTTCTCTCTCCATCTAGCCCGCTCCGCTCGCGGGAAGAGTTCAGCCATATCTACAGGCTCTTCAGACTTACTAAAAGAATTGAACACCCAGGCTTACCTCACCCGGAAGTTATGTAATGACCTTTTGCTCTCGCATTTTAGACTTACCCCCATCGCCAACCTTCTAGATGCTTCCACAGGCATCCTTGCATCACTGTTTTTATTTAATAAGTTTTCTTTATAAGTTCTGATCTTAAGATCGTATTTATCTCTTGTTGCACCTTGATACTCTCAATTGCTCATTCTTTCTCTATTTATGGATTGCAGAAATAGAACTGATTGCAATGGCCAGTTTCAATGTAGACTCTTCGAAGAACCCTACTCCAGGCTATTCTTCTTCAACTCGTCGCTCAGGATCTGCTGGCTCTTCTTTCGATAACAAGGTCATTACTGAGTCGTCGGAAAGGAACTGCTCGAAAAAACACCTGAACAATCACCCAGGAAGCAGCCCAAAAAGGCTGAGGGAATCTGGGTTTTCTGCTGTCCCACCATCAGGAATGTTACCGCCCGTTTCTGGGTCCTCTACTGTTGTTTCTGCGGGAGCATCCGCAGGTGCACCTTCGGCCGGAGTGCCTCCACTGCTATCCAGGGCGACTGCCGGATTTGTGGACTGCCGACAGCGGCCTTCCTGGGAGGTTTCTGCTACTGCTTCCATATTTGTCAAAAAGGACAGTAAGGCGGCTCTGCAAATGCTTCAGGGCATGCCTACTACCCCTGACCAGTATTACTTTAACAACGTGCCCCTCGAGGAGATTCTGAAACAGGTGGCCCTGCTCGCTTCACAGGTATTATTCTGACACTTTTGTAAATTCCATTTTCCTACCCTGTGCTTTCCTTCTCGCTTTTGATTTTTGTTTATTCATTGTTGCAGACCGGCATGATGATTGGTCGATGGTTGGCTAAATGTGGGTCGCCGGTCGAGGTGAAGATTACCGGTAAGTACGAGGAGCTAAAAAAGGAGCACTTTGAGGCCAAGGAAGAATACGAAAAGGCGAAGGCAAATCTCGAGGCCAAATACCAGGATACCAAGAGTGATTATCAAGATGAGTGCTTCCGAAAGAAGAAACTGGAGCAGAGTATGGAGATTCTCCAAGGTTCAGCTGGAAGACATCCGCCAACAAGCTTACCAGGACTTTCCTCACTCGAAGATTGGGCAACAACTGATAAACAGTATTTTCCAGAGCCAGATGGAGGCACTCAAGATGTCTTCCTCATTTCAGCAAACAGTTGTACCCGCTCCTCCACCTTCCGGCACGGCTATGGCTATATTTCACTTTTCTGAGGGCTTCAAATCTTGCAAGAGCCAACTGCTATCATCTGGCAAGCTACCTCCTGAATTTGATTCGTCCTTTCTGGACTCTAAGGCAGCTGTTGAAGAGAGTTTTGGCGATCCTGGGATGATCCTTAGGGGCGGCAATGTTATGTTCTTTCCAACAGGTGCGCTTCTCGCTCATCCCTGCTTTTTCTAATATTCCCTAATCCTTTTCTTTGATATCCATTTGCAAGGATTTGATCATCCTCTCTTCGTTTCACAGACCGAGGAAAACAAGCCTTGACCGCAGGCTCGGAAGGTGGCACTGACTCTAGTAAAGTGGTGAAAGCTCTGGATCTCTCTGCTCATACTGTCCCAAGCGTCGCATCGCCATCTGTTCATCAGGGTCGCATGCCTCTGCCAACCGAAAGTTCTTCTTCCTCTCAGCCAGCTGACGGCCTCGGTCCTGCCGAGGCACCTCCTGCTGCCTCTACCCCTCCTGGCAATCAGTAGGAGAATCGAAATCTTTTTCTCAGGGAATTTAGCTTTTGATTATCTTTATTGCATTTATAATTCACAAACTCCGCTAGCTTTGTTCTTTTCGACTTTCTGGATTTGTTTTGTTGTGTGATTGATGTTGGGTTTTGAATATTTTCGCTGGATATTTCCGTACATCGTGTTTTCAGGCCGATGTTTGCGAGCCTTTATTATTAATTATAAGCATAGTATCGCTGAATCTTCTCCATTCATGCCCTTCTCTCTCCTCTCTTATTTTTTTTTTCTTTAAAAATTGATAAAGGAGAGAGACACCTTTCGCTGTATTAGTTAGGCAATCAAACCAAACAGGGGTGTTTCCCGATCACGCCTGCCTAGTAGCAGGGCTGGGACTACTATTTATGTGATACAAGGCAGGATCACATCCTAACCTTCCTAAGGAGTTTCGCCACACTTCTTCCAAGCGCACATTTCCTCCGGATGTGGCATTTAACTTATATCTAATTGCTTTCACGCAATCAAGGAGTATCAATCCGACTCCTTCCCAAGGGGACGTTCATTTTCACATTCGATGGGTACCCGAGGCGAAATCGTTTTGTCTAAGGGTGCCGAAATCATCTGGCTTTGTCAGATTGTTTCATCTCACACGCATAGTAGTTCAACTACACATGTTTCAATGCATCAACTCACGTATTTGCATTCTAGAATGCATGCTTCGATTCACATCTCTTTCATCATTGATTTATATCCCTTTCATAATTGATTCACATGCTAGAGATCCCCCCTAACCCCCCCCCCCAATTTTTTCTTTTTTTTATTGCACATGTTAGTTTCATACGTCGGCCATGGATGGAAAAGTCATAAGAGTGTGTGAAGGTCACATGATTTATTCATACCGTGATACTGTGTCACAACATCCCTACACTTGTTTGCAAAAATAATGCAAAAATAGAGAAACCAAATGACTAAAATTAAACGTGGGATAGTTCAGGAACATCATATCAAAGGGGAAAAAAAAAAGGAGCAGACTGACTCACTGACACCATCACATGATTTCACTTTATTTATCCATTATTATCATAAAAAGAGAGAATAAATAATTACTTGCCAAGTAGTTCCATCTTCTCTCAAGAGTAAAATCTCTTCAAATTCTGTACATTCCAGGGCCGCGGGAGCGGGATTCCTCCAATATCCTCCAACTCATAGGCCCCTCGCCCCACAACTTTGGTGACTTTGTACGGTCCTTCCCATGTAGGACCCAATTTTCCCACCGGTTTCAAGGCATCGGCTTTCCAAAGCACCAAATCTCCCATTTGGAATTCTCGTGGCCTTACTTTTCGATTGTACGCACTCGTCATCCTGCTCTTGTATCGTGCCATACGAATGAAAGCTCGATCCCTTGCTTTTTCAATGGTACCCAGATTCTCCCTCATTAGCACCTCATTTTGTTCGGCATCATAAGTTGCTAAACGATGCAAAGTCATGCCTACTTTCGCCAGAATTACGGCTTCAGCCCCGTACATCAAATTGAAGGGAGTTTCACCCGTAGTACTGCTCGGCGTGGTGTGATATCCCCATAGCACCATGTCCAATTCTTCCGTCCACTTCCTTCGGGCACGTTCCACCCTAGTCTTGAGTCCGTGCAGGAGGATCCTGTTCATTATCTCCACTTGACCATTTGCCTGGGGATGGCAGACAGCGGAAAAGCATTATCGAATATGGAGGTTTTCACACCATGCTCTCAAGTGTGCTCCCTTGAATTGTCGGCCATTGTTGGACACTAGCTCACGAGGTATCCCGAAGCGACACACTATGTTCCTCCTTAGGAATTTCACCACCTCAGCCTCGGTGATCTTTACTACGGCCTCGGCCTCTACCCACTTGCTAAAGTAATCCACCGTTACAATCATGAACCTTGTTTGACCTTTTCCTGGTGGCAGTGGCCCTACGATATCGATGCCCCACTTAGCGAACGGGCACGGGACGTGCATGGCTGTGAGGTGCTCTCCTGGTTGATGTATCAGTGGGGCATGCTTCTGATATTTCTCACATCTTGATACGAAGTCCCTAGCGTCAGCCTTAATTGTCGGCCAGAAGTATCCGACTCTCAATATCTTGCGCGCCAATGTATCCCATCCTAGATGGTTTCTGCAGCTTCCCTCATGAATCACCCGAATGACGTATTCGCTTTCGTCTTTGGAGAGGCATCTCAACAACGGCCTGGTCAGCGACTTCTTGTACAGTATTCCTCCGATCATCACGAAACGAGCCACCTTACTGCGCAGACGAGCCGCTTCCTGATTGCCTGCGGGTGTGGCACCTCCTGCCAAGTAATCCAGTACATCCTGCCTCCAATCGAGAGCCTCCTATATGGGCATCACTTCCTGCCCTTTGCCAGACCTGGAACGCGCCAAAACCGTAATTCTTCGAGAATGGACATCCTCCAAGGAGCTCGCTAGTTTCGCTAGGTGATCAGCCTTGGAATTCTCTCTTCGAGGTACTTGGTGCAGCTTGAAGGAAGACAAGCCCCGTCGCATCTCTTTAATGATTTTTAAGTACTCCATCATCCGTTTTTCTTTCGCTTCGTACTTGTTGGGTTTAGTGCCCTGAAAAATCCAATTTCTTTGTAAATACATCGTATTTTGTTGGATTAATAAAACTGAAATTATCGCAAGTTATGAGTATATTAACATAATTAATAACGTGTGATGATATTCTTATATGAAATGTGTTTCATAGGAAAGGACTTTGGATATCGAAATCACGTGTTATTAAAGTTCTAGTCGGTAAGATAAGAATAAGTTCTTATCGAGACTATAATGTGTTATATAAGATGATTAGTCTTTCGTCATAGGGAAATGGAGTTTCCAGTTATAACACATTGATGATTTTCAATAGATTTGGAAACATCGAACTGGACCACTAAGATAGTTCATTTTAAACTACTATCTAAAATGAACAAATCCTATGGAGCATTGAACTCTTAATCCTGGTAGTATTTCGACTTTAGGCATGTAGTGTTAATCATTGTAACTTGCTCATAAGTGAGGTCTCGATATCGAATGACCAAAACCTTTGTACGTTCAGTGATTACATGAAATGTGCTAAAGAGAAATATTGATCGAGGAATCTGTGGCTTTGCTGGAAAGTTAAAAGATATTCCTGAAATAGATTTGCAAAGTTCGAATTAAAACTTTGGCCAAAGTACTTCGTGTGATGCGTCACTGAAGTCGTATGTTGAATGTGTTTCACGTACAAGAGATTTGAACTTAAGGCGAATCAGGAAATTTCAGATTAGAAATGAAAAAATAAATGATAGTAGTATTAATTTATTTTTCATGGATATCTACACGGAGGAGTAAAATGCAAAATTATTCTAGATCGAAAAAATTCGTGAGTAATTTAATTAATTTTAGAGTGCAACAAATATTTATTTAGTGGAATTAAATATTGTTAAACGGTAATTAATTATTATCATGGGATGATAATATATTAATCCGTTTGGAGCTAAAATTAATTAGTCCTGCAGGTCCCCCTGCAAGCCCCAATTAAAAACCCGAAGAGAAAATATTAAAAGGAGAAAGAGAAATGAATTTTCAAAGTGTTTGAAAATAAGCCAAGTGATTTATTTTAAGAAAATAAATCAAGTTCCAAAGAGTTGGAAATGCCCGGAATTTTATTTTGGAGAAAATAAAATTTTCATCGAAAAAAAAAAAAAAAAAAAAAAAAATCGGTGATGACATGGCAGATGACGTGGCAGTCCACGTGGCATGCCACGTCAGCAAGTGGGTCCAGGTGGCGCTGACTGGGCAGCCGTGTGGCACGCCACGTGTGAGACACGTGGATGGCTCAGATCGCGCCACGTCATCGCGGAAACAACGGTCCAGATTTGATCGGACCGGGTCGGTCAAACGGGTCAGGGTGTCGGGTCAACGGGCCGGGTTTCGGATAGGGTCAAACCGGGTTCGGATTCGGGTAGGTCCAACCCGGACACGTGGCCGAATCAGAATCGGCCACGTCATGAGCAACCCTAGCCGAAGGTGCAATGCACGCGCCACCTTGTGGCCGCGCGTGCGGGCGCGTGGAGTCGAATTCCGGCGATCGGCCGGCGGCGTTGGACTCGTGGTGAAGAGAGCTTCAACGTGGTGCTCTCATATTCCGTCAATTTTGCAAGTGGCAGTGCAAAATGACCAAAATACCCTTCCACTTATGTTTAAAATGACCGTTTTGCCCTCGGGTTTTTGCCTATAAATAGGCTGACCCCCTCCCTCATTTCTCATAACATTTTGGGAGAGGTTTTGGCTAGTTCTTAGCTTTGAAACCATATCCCTTTTCTCCTAGTTAATTCCGATTTATTTCGGGATTAATTTTAATTAGGTGTTTATATATAAACGCCTAATTTTGGGAGAATAAACCCTGAAAAGGGTTTTTAGTTTAAAGTTTTATTTTCTCTAAGTATTTAGAGAAATACTTTCGGAGCCCACACTCCGAGGGTGTCCCTGGGGAAATTGCAGGGAAGCTCTGCCGGTTTCGCGAGGAGGTCGGGAATCGGGTTCTCAGGAGGCGAGCTCCGGGTGCAGTAGCCATCTTCGGTGAAAGGTATTTTATATTGTTTTTATTTAAGCATGATGAATTAGGTGCTCTTAAGTGTTAATTGCATGCTTCAATTATCTGCTTTATGATTTAAAATTTATTATCAATTGCATGTATATACTTGAGTAGTTCCGGCTAGTCTTCCGCTGTTTGTATTTAAATATTTTAGAAATATTTTGATACCCGTATATTAAGAAAAATTTTAAAGTACGGTCCCGGACTGCTACTGTTCTGGGCCCGTATCCCAGCAACTGGTATCAGAGCCTTGCTCTAGATATATACATGCATTGATATGATGCATGCGATGCATAATTTTAAATCTGCTGCTGTACACGTAAATTCTATCAAAGGAGGCTGTTTTTTTAAGTGGGAATGTTGTGACCCCTCCAGTGTTTCCTGGGAATTTACGTGGAATGGTAATTTTTCAGGGAATCAATTTCAATAATCTTCCTGGTTAATTACCGAATCAGTAAACATGATTTAAATTATGAGATAATTTATTTATGACATGTTTACTTTATGCCATTTATTTTAAGCATGATAATTATGTGATAATTATGTGATAATTATATGCGAGCATGCTTAATTGATTTAATGGCATGTCATGATAATATGAGATATTATGATATTTACAATTATGCGTATTTTATTTAATGTGATTAAATAGTAATGTTTAATAGAGATTAGACGCGATGCATAAATTGAATTAATATTTTTTGGCCTAATTAATAAAGAGTTATTAAATAGACTTAAAATATTATTAGGATTATAAAAGTGATTTAGTAATCCTAGTGGGAGGATATTAATTAGATTAATTACTTCCAACAATAAGACGCCAAAAGTGATTATTAAATAATCAAAAGATAATCCACACCTTTTAAAAATTCAAGTGGGAGCGAGATGAAAAGAGTTGGATTCTCACGGTCTCCATTACCCGTCTATAGTATAGTAAATATATACTACTCCCTTCGGCGGGTATATATTCGCGGTATACAAGATTAGACTTCTACGGATAGAATGAAATACGAGGAAGTCAGCTCGACCACGCTTCCGTGGAGTGTCTTGACCTACTAGTATGAATTTCTAGGTAATGGTGTACGCTTGACTGAGTGATGTATTAACCTCCCTTCGGAGCTCTGTTACACTCACTTAGAGACCAAAGGTTGACGTGGTGGATTAACATAGTTTGGTAAGAGTTACCTAGATGACATATTAATTAAGAATAGTTCTTGCTTTTCTAAGCGGTTTTCGACCTCGCCTCCGGGGAGTCAACTGCGGTTAGTTAAGTCACCATTGCGTAATTCAAAATGCTTACGTGGATTTCATTTAATGATTAAACGCTAAAGAAATAATATACAGATTCATAACTTGCGCATATTTTAAATATTTCAGTTTTAAAACAATGACGTCCGCTAGCCCGCTTCAATCGATTATTAAGGAAAATAGGCTTGAAGGTTCAAACTATGCTGATTGGAAAATGAATCTTGATATCGTGTTTGGACACGAGGGTTTGAAATATGTGCTTACTGAACCTTGTCCGGGAGTACCAGAAACCACAGCCACCCAGGCTTTGAAAGACAACTATGCCAAGTGGATCAAGCATAATGATCTGGCTATGTCTTACATCCTGGCATCTGTCTCAAATGTTCTTAAGCATCAAATGCACGAGATGCCTACTGCTAAGAACATGATGGAACATCTTCATCAGATGTTCGGTGGACAGAATCGTGCACGTAGGCACGAGCTGATGAGAAGGTTGGTGGTAACTAAGATGTCTGAAGGATCACCTGTTCAGGATCATGTTATGAACATGATGGCTTATCTGAACGAAATTGAGAGTCTCGGTGCTAAGATGGATAATCTCAGCAAACAGGACATGATCCTGTGCTCTCTGCCAAAATCATTCGATACGTTCAGGCAGAACTATTCTATGAATAAGTTGGATTTTACTCTGCCTGAGCTAATGAATGAACTCAAGGTGACAGAAGGGGTAATGAAAGCTAAGGGAACGGTTCTCTTGGCACAGGCATCGACTTCCATGGCTCCAAAAGCCAATAAGTGGAAAAAAGGAAAAGGAAAAGTTTCCCATCCTAAAGGTAAGGTTCAGAAGAAAAAAGCTAAGCCAAGCAAAGGAAAATGTTTCCATTGTGGAGGTAATGGGCACTGGAAAAGGAATTGCCCAAAATACTTAGCCAGTCTTCCTGCTAAGTCGTCTGCACAAGGTATGGTGATGTCTTGTTTATTAGAAGTATGTTTAGTTGGAAGTCCACCAGATTCCTGGTGTGTGGACTCAGGTTCAACTAATCATATCTGCAATTCATTGCAGGGATTCAAGCTAACCAGGAAGCTTGAAGACGGCGAGATGCAGCTACTGCTCGGAAATAATACTAGTATATCTGTATTAGCAGTAGGGACTATAGAACTATATTTTGGCAGTAGGGTTTTGATTTTGAAAGACACTTTATATGTACCGTCTATACGCAGAAATCTGATTTCTGTTAGTTGTTTAATGAATAATGGTTTTGGTGTTTATTTTGAACGATGTTTAACCATTAAGCATAATAAAGGGTTTATTTGCTCTGGTACAGTAAGCGATGGTCTTTTCTTATTATACCCTGATAAAAATCCTAATTCCGAACTTAACACTACTAAACTTGACTTACCATCCAAGAGAAAAGCTCCTATGCCCAACGAGGCTTATAAGTGGCACCTAAGGCTTGGTCATATTAATTCGAATAGAATCCAAAGACTAATTTCGGATGGACTATTGAGTCCTTTGGACTTGACAGAACTTCCAGTCTGCGAATCCTGTTTAGAAGGAAAAATGACCAAGAGGTCTTTCAAGACTAAAGGTAATCGAGCCACAGAGTTGCTTGAATTAATTCATACGGATGTGTGTGGTCCTATGAGTATTCAAGCAAGAGGAGGTTTTGAGTATTTCATCACTTTTACGGATGATTATTCAAGATATGGATACGTCTATTTGATGAGACATAAGTCGGAAGCTTTTGAAAAGTTCAAAGAATATAAGGCTGAAGTCGAGAATCAAATTGGAAAACGTATAAAGACACTTCGATCAGATCGTGGTGGAGAATATTTGTCTACAGAGTTTCTAGAATTTCTCACTGCAAATGGGATTAAATCTCAATTATCTGCACCGGGTACACCCCAACAGAATGGTGTTGCAGAAAGGAGAAATAGAACTCTAATGGAAATGGTAAGATCCATGATGAGTCATGCTACCCTACCGAGTTCGTTTTGGGGCTTTGCTCTCGAAACGGCAGCTCACATAATAAACCATGTTCCATCCAAGTCAGTCCCTAAAACACCAATGGAACTGTGGCGAGGGCGGAAGCCCAGTGTCTCCTATCTTCGGATATGGGGAAGCCCAGCCCATGTGTTAAGAAAGGATCCTGACAAGTTGGAATCAAGAACAGAGGTTTGTTTATTCATAGGTTATCCTAAAGGAACAAGAGGTGGGATATTTTACGATCCGAGAGATCACAAAGTGTTTGTAAGCACTAATGCTAAATATCTCGAAGACGATTTCGTAAATAACCACAAGGGTAGAAGTAAAATAGTGTTAGAAGAAATGACAGTATCAGATACTGAACTCCAAGAACCCATAACAACTGAAAATGTGATAGATACATATGATGTACCAGATACGACATATGATGTAGGGATAAGTACACGACAACCTCGTCGTAGTGGGAGGATTGTCAGGGCACCTGACAGATACTTAGGATTAACCCAAGTGGTTGAATCTGACATATCTGATCCTATCACATATGATGAAGCTATAAAAGACATAGACGCTGACCGTTGGGTCAAAGCCATGGAATCCGAGTTAGATTCAATGCATTCTAATAAAGTCTGGGAACTTGTAAAGGCGCCTGAGGGCATTAAACCTATTGGATGCAAATGGGTTTACAAGCGGAAAAGAGGAGTGGACGGAAAGGTAGAAACCTTTAAAGCAAGGCTTGTGGCAAAGGGTTATACTCAGAAAGAAGGTATCGATTACGATGAAACCTTCTCGCCCGTAGCTATGCTTAAGTCCATAAGGATTCTTCTCTCCATGGCCGCTTATTATGATTATGAAATCTGGCAAATGGATGTAAAGACTGCCTTCTTGAATGGGCACCTTCAAGAAGAGATATACATGGCTCAACCTGAGGGCTTTATAGCCAGAAATCAGGAGCATATGGTATGCAAACTTAATAGATCAATCTATGGTCTTAAGCAAGCGTCTAGATCATGGAACATCAGATTTAATGAAGCAATTAAATCCTTTGGATTTATACAGTTGCCTGATGAACCATGTGTGTACAAAAGACATCAGAGTGGTGTTGTAACATTTTTAGTTTTATACGTAGACGATATTTTGCTCATTGGGAATGACACAGGAGTATTGTCAGCAGTCAAGATTTGGTTGTCAAATCAGTTTGACATGAAAGACCTAGGTGAGGCCAGTTATATTTTAGGGATCAGACTTTGTCGTGATCGGAAAAATAAGATGATTGGTTTATCACAAGCAGCATATATAGATAAGATGCTGGCAAGGTACAATATGGCTGACTCTAAGAAAGGTTCATTACCTTTCCGACATGGAGTTCATCTGTCTCGAGATCAGTGTCCCAAGACAGCTGAAGAGACAGAGGAAATGAAAAATGTTCCATATGCTTCGGCAGTCGGAAGCCTCATGTATGCCATGCTATGTACAAGGCCAGATATCTGTTATGTTGTGGGTATGGTCAGCAGATATCAGTCAAACCCTGGACCCCAACACTGGATAGCTGTAAAGCATATATTAAAGTACTTGAGAAGAACTCGGGATTATATGCTTGTTTATCGCAGTGATGAGCTCATTCCTATAGGGTACACAGATTCAGATTTTCAATCTGACTTAGATTCTAGACGTTCGACGTCTGGATACGTGTTTACTCTGGGAGGAGCAGCCGTAAGTTGGAGGAGTATTAAGCAAAGTTGTATTGCTGACTCCACCATGGAAGCCGAATACGTGGCAGCTTCGGAAGCAGCCAAAGAAGCATATTGGTTTAGAAATTTCCTAATAGATTTGGAAGTCATCAAAGATGGACTTACACCAATCACATTGTACTGTGACAATGCTGGAGCGGTGGCCAACTCCAAGGAACCTCGAAGTCATAAACGTGCAAAGCACATCGAGAGAAAGTTCCACATTATTCGAGATTATGTGGAACGTGGAGAAGTGGCAGTAGTAAAGATTGACTCGATAAATAATCTGGCAGATCCCTTCACTAAGACTTTGGCGCAAAAGAGTTTTAATACTCATGTAGAAGGGATGGGGCTTAGATGTGTAGCCAATTGGATTTAGGGCAAGTGGGAGATTGTTGGGTTTAGTGCCCTGAAAAATCCAATTTCTTTGTAAATACATCGTATTTTGTTGGATTAATAAAACTGAAATTATCGCAAGTTATGAGTATATTAACATAATTAATAACGTGTGATGATATTCTTATATGAAATGTGTTTCATAGGAAAGGACTTTGGATATCGAAATCACGTGTTATTAAAGTTCTAGTCGGTAAGATAAGAATAAGTTCTTATCGAGACTATAATGTGTTATATAAGATGATTAGTCTTTCGTCATAGGGAAATGGAGTTTCCAGTTATAACACATTGATGATTTTCAATAGATTTGGAAACATCGAACTGGACCACTAAGATAGTTCATTTTAAACTACTATCTAAAATGAACAAATCCTATGGAGCATTGAACTCTTAATCCTGGTAGTATTTCGACTTTAGGCATGTAGTGTTAATCATTGTAACTTGCTCATAAGTGAGGTCTCGATATCGAATGACCAAAACCTTTGTACGTTCAGTGATTACATGAAATGTGCTAAAGAGAAATATTGATCGAGGAATCTGTGGCTTTGCTGGAAAGTTAAAAGATATTCCTGAAATAGATTTGCAAAGTTCGAATTAAAACTTTGGCCAAAGTACTTCGTGTGATGCGTCACTGAAGTCGTATGTTGAATGTGTTTCACGTACAAGAGATTTGAACTTAAGGCGAATCAGGAAATTTCAGATTAGAAATGAAAAAATAAATGATAGTAGTATTAATTTATTTTTCATGGATATCTACACGGAGGAGTAAAATGCAAAATTATTCTAGATCGAAAAAATTCGTGAGTAATTTAATTAATTTTAGAGTGCAACAAATATTTATTTAGTGGAATTAAATATTGTTAAACGGTAATTAATTATTATCATGGGATGATAATATATTAATCCGTTTGGAGCTAAAATTAATTAGTCCTGCAGGTCCCCCTGCAAGCCCCAATTAAAAACCCGAAGAGAAAATATTAAAAGGAGAAAGAGAAATGAATTTTCAAAGTGTTTGAAAATAAGCCAAGTGATTTATTTTAAGAAAATAAATCAAGTTCCAAAGAGTTGGAAATGCCCGGAATTTTATTTTGGAGAAAATAAAATTTTCATCGGAAAAAAAAAAAAAAAAAAAAAAAAAATCGGTGATGACATGGCAGATGACGTGGCAGTCCACGTGGCATGCCACGTCAGCAAGTGGGTCCAGGTGGCGCTGACTGGGCAGCCGTGTGGCACGCCACGTGTGAGACACGTGGATGGCTCAGATCGCGCCACGTCATCGCGGAAACAACGGTCCAGATTTGATCGGACCGGGTCGGTCAAACGGGTCAGGGTGTCGGGTCAACGGGCCGGGTTTCGGATAGGGTCAAACCGGGTTCGGATTCGGGTAGGTCCAACCCGGACACGTGGCCGAATCAGAATCGGCCACGTCATGAGCAACCCTAGCCGAAGGTGCAATGCACGCGCCACCTTGTGGCCGCGCGTGCGGGCGCGTGGAGTCGAATTCCGGCGATCGGCCGGCGGCGTTGGACTCGTGGTGAAGAGAGCTTCAACGTGGTGCTCTCATATTCCGTCAATTTTGCAAGTGGCAGTGCAAAATGACCAAAATACCCTTCCACTTATGTTTAAAATGACCGTTTTGCCCTCGGGTTTTTGCCTATAAATAGGCTGACCCCCTCCCTCATTTCTCATAACATTTTGGGAGAGGTTTTGGCTAGTTCTTAGCTTTGAAACCATATCCCTTTTCTCCTAGTTAATTCCGATTTATTTCGGGATTAATTTTAATTAGGTGTTTATATATAAACGCCTAATTTTGGGAGAATAAACCCTGAAAAGGGTTTTTAGTTTAAAGTTTTATTTTCTCTAAGTATTTAGAGAAATACTTTCGGAGCCCACACTCCGAGGGTGTCCCTGGGGAAATTGCAGGGAAGCTCTGCCGGTTTCGCGAGGAGGTCGGGAATCGGGTTCTCAGGAGGCGAGCTCCGGGTGCAGTAGCCATCTTCGGTGAAAGGTATTTTATATTGTTTTTATTTAAGCATGATGAATTAGGTGCTCTTAAGTGTTAATTGCATGCTTCAATTATCTGCTTTATGATTTAAAATTTATTATCAATTGCATGTATATACTTGAGTAGTTCCGGCTAGTCTTCCGCTGTTTGTATTTAAATATTTTAGAAATATTTTGATACCCGTATATTAAGAAAAATTTTAAAGTACGGTCCCGGACTGCTACTGTTCTGGGCCCGTATCCCAGCAGTACTTGCTCTCTACCTGGCATGCTACCAGCTGCGAGTCCGAATATACTATCAAACTCTTAGCCCCCACTTCAACTGCTAGCTTCATCCTCGTAATCAGCGCCTCGTACTCAGCTTCATTATTCGACTCTTGAAGCTAAAACGGATGGCGTATTCAAATTCGTCCCCCTCCGGGCTGGTTAGAACCACCCCTGCTCCGCTCCCCGTGCAGGTAGCAGATCCGTCAACGTGCAGCAACCAGGGACGTTCCGCTGGCAGAGATGGTCCTGTCATTTCCGAGAGAAAATCTGCTAAGGCCTGTGCTTTGATTGTCGTTCGTGGTGAATACGAGATGTCTAACTCTCCTAGCTCCATTTCCCACTTAACGAGCGGTCCCGAGGCCTCCGGCTTACCAAGTATTTGCTTCATGGGGTGATTGGTGCGCACAACTATAGCGTAAGAGAGGAAGTATGGACGCAGGCATCGGGCAGACACCACCAGGGCCAACGCTAGTTTCTCCATCTCTGTGTACCTCTGTTCGGCCCCTTGGAGGACTTTGCGTATGTAATATATTGGTTTCTGCACACCCCCTTCCTCTCGGATCAGGACCGCACTTATTGCTTGGTTGGTAACAGCCAGATATAGGTATAGGGCTTCTCCTGGTGCAGGCTTTACTAACAGTGGGATGTCGGCCAAGTATCTTTTGAGGTCTTTGAACACCTTCTGGCATTCTTCGCTCCATTCGAAAGAGGTAGCCTTTCTAAAGACTCGAAAGAATGGAAGGCTCCTTTCCGCTAGGCGTGAAATAAACCGACTTAAAGCGGCTATCCTCCCTGTTAAACGCTGCACTTTGTTAGTTGTGGTAGGCGTCTTCATTTCTTGTATTGCCTTGATCTTGGTAGGATTGGCTTCTATTCCTCGTTCTATCACTATAAAACCTAGAAACTTTCCCCCTTTTACTCTGAATAAGCACTTCTTCGGATTTAGTTTCATATTATACCGGCGGAGCACCTGAAATGCTTCCTCCAAGTCAGATACGTGGTCTGCTGCCTCCCTACTCTTCACCAGCATGTCATCCTCGTACACTTCCATATTTCGCCCTATTTGGTCTTTAAACATCCGGTCTACCAGTCGTTGATAGGTGGCTCCGGCGTTCTTGAGTCCAAAGGGCATTACTACATAGCAATATGTTCCTCCCACGGTGATGAAGGCCACTCTCTTTTGATCTTCCGGGGCCAAGGGAATTTGATTATATCCCTGATAAGCGTCCATCATACTTAGGAGCTCACATCCTGATATTGAATCCACAAGTTGATCAATGTTCGGAAGGGGATAGAAGTCTTTCGGACAAGCATCATTCAGGTTCCGAAAATCCACACACATCCTCCACTTGTTTGAAGTTTTTGGTACCAGAACAACGTTTGAGAGCCATTCCGGGTACTGAATTTCCTTGATATGCCCGGCTTACAGCAATTTATCCACTTCTTCTTGTATTATCTTGTCTCGGTCTACTCCGTGAGCCGGTTTCTTTTGCTTAACCGGACGAACCGACGTATCCATACTTAATTTGTGAACCACAACTGAGGGGTTGATCCCACCTAAATCTTTGGATGACCATGTGAAAACATCCATGGTTCTCCTAAGGCACTCCGTCAGCTTCTCCTTTAGCCCGGTTTCCAATTGCAATCTTACGCGGACGGTTTTGGAAGGATCACCAGGAACTAGCTCTACCGTCATCAATTCTTCTGCCGGCTGTATTCTTGGGTAGGCCTTCTTCCTCTCTTCGTCGCATTCCACCACTTTCTTTCCCTTGTCATCCCTGTTCCTCTTCTAACCATTCTGTAATGCGTCCTGTCTATCCCCCAGCTGGACCGTCTTAACGTAACACTTTCTGGCCGTGTGCTGGTCCGCTGTTGCTTCACCCACACTGTCAGCTATAGGAAATTTGACTTTCATATGGTACGTTGATATTACCGCTTGGAAGGTATTCAATGACGGTCGTCCCAAGATAGCGTTGTAAGTTGAATGCATATCCACTACCAAGAACTGTACCATCTTCGTCTTTATTAAGGGCGGAGTTCCCATCTTCAAGGGTAGAGCTACCATCCCCATGGGACGCACCGTTTCTCCTGCAAAGCCATACAATGATGTCTCAACTGGCTCCATCTTCACCTCTCCCAGATCCATCTGCTGGTATGCACCAAGGTACAGCACATCCACCGAACTTCCACTATCCACAAAGATCCACTCTACGTCATAGCTTGCTATCCTAGCGGTGATAACCAAAGCATCATTATGAGGGACGCACAGTCCTGTCATATCAGTAAGACCGAATTGCACTACAGGGAGGTTTCTGCTTTCCTCCAGCTTCATAACATCAGCACCAGGCGGCCCTGTGAAAGTCGCGTCCCTGGTATGAGCCCTTCTGGCTCTATGGGAGTCGCAGTCAGTTGGCCCCCTGAAATCATCTTTATCACTCCCTTACTTGCGCGATTCTCGGCCCTAGTGGAGTTCTCTGGTTGTTCTGGTTCTGTCTTAGGGACGTACGGTGCGATATTGTCCTTCCTAGGTGCATTCCACCTAGGCGGCTCTCTCGCGCCCGGCTCCCGCCAGGACTGACCTCTCCCCACTGGTCTTCTCCAGGTGGAACCCCTTCCCGATACCCCTGTTTCTCTTTTCGGGAACATCTCCCAGCCCTTTGATCGGTCTTTGCAAATCAGCTCCTAAAGGTATCCCTCTCATATCAACCTTTCAATTTCATCCTTCAAGTGACAGCATTCATCCGTGTCGTGTCCGTATTCGTTATGAAACCTACAGAATCGCTCCGAGGGTGCTCTGCAGGGGCCACCTTCCGATCCCCTGGGCCAATTGACTAATCTGGTGCTTTATATTTGCATCAGAGTCTGCGAGGGCGTGGTATGTAGTGTGGTGTACTGGTCGAATTGCGGCCCGAGCGATGAAGGTCTTTCGCGTGTCTCATTACTCCTGGCCCGTTTGAATGGTCCTTGAATGCGAACATCGCCTTTTCGCTCTCTTCGTCTCTCTTAGATCTCCATATACTTATTCATCTCTGCTTCCTCTGCGTTTACTTCCTTTTCGGCTCGTGCTAAGAGCTCGTCCCAGCTCCTAATAGGATCCCTAGCCAGTGACCTATGGAGTTCACCCCGTCGAAGCCCTTCCTCAAATGCGCTAGCCCGGACCTCCGGGGTAGCCAGTGGTACATCTAGGCAAGCTGAGGTGAACCTCGCTATGTAGCTTCTCAAGGGCTCATTCTCTCATTGCTTCACGGTAAATAAAGTATTATTTCCCTTGGGTTGCTGCTTGCTACTAGCAAATTGATGGAGGAACAAGCCTGAGAACTCGGCGAACGAATGTATGGACCCTGGCGGTAGTTGACTAGCCCATTCCTGCGTGGTGTGCGTGAGCGTTGTTAAGAATACTCTACACTTGACACCATCCGAGTACTCATATAGGAGGGCAAGGTTCTCGAAGCGGTGAGGTGGTGTTGTGGATCCATAGTCCCGTCGTACTCGGGGAGGCCCGATATCTTGCAACCTACAGGGAGGCGGTCAGCCATCACCCCTGGGCTTAACGGGTTTCCTCTTTTCACTACACTTAGTGGCCCGATGTGAACTTTTTTCTCCAGCTCCAATAGTCTCTGTTGCAGGTGGGTGGTCAAGTCTGTGAGCTGCTCTACTCCAGCTATGGTTTCGGTCTCCCTACTGGTATCTCGCCAGTCAGCCCATCCGAGAGATGCCTCCCGGCCCTCCGACTGTCCTATAACCTTCCCTGTTTCAGTGTGTATCCCCCCTTGCAGGTGGACATTGGAGTTAATGTTGACGGGCTGTTGTGGTGTCAAGCCTACTCGAATGACTGCGCGGATGGTTGTTCATGGTGGGGTACCTGAGATACCTCCCACTCCCGTCAGGGAGATCGGTGCCAGGGGTACATGGGCCCGACTAGCCGGCCTATCGCTTGGTTCTTCCTACGAGCCTGTCTCTAAATGTTGCTGGGATGAATCGCTCATCAACGCTTCCATCACCATTCCTGGCGCAGTTGCGCGAATCACATCCTGCACTGCCCCCTCAAGTTGTGCCGGTGAAGCGGAACTTCCCAAGGCTCATCGGACCGCTTTCAAAGCGGAACTTTATATCAAATCTGTAGTCTTTCGGTTAATCTCCTCCCACCTCGGATATGGAGACGATCCAGGGGGCCTCACCCCCTCGCGGTTGGCATCTAGAGGTGGGGTTTTCGAACTCTTCCTCCCTGATAGCGATGTTTCTTTAGTTCTTCTTTCCGAGCTTTCGGTACTTAAGCTTTCGGGATCGACAGCGATGCGACCTGGCTCTTCCTGGTCGTCCACCGTCCGTGCATCCAGAAATTCCTGTACATCCTGGCGGGTTAAGGTCCCTGCGACTATGAGATCCTGCGTATTCTGAGCGTTTAGCATTCCAGCAGCTAGGAGACCCTTCATGTCTTGATCAGTAAGCGTTCCAGTGGCCACCAGTTTGCGCACGTCTTGGCTGGTTAGCGTCCCGGCAGTCAAACGATCTTGAATTTCTAGGCTACTCAGTGTCCCGGCGGCCGTGGTGTCATGCTTCTCTGTAACCATGTCGATTGTTACACAAATTCCTCACGCCTTAACCCAAAGTTCCCACAGACGACGCCAGGTGATGCACGCTAAAAAATGGGACAATACCAACTTTATATTAACAAGTAAGAGCTATGGATTAAGAAGACAAAGCTGAGCCAACCACGAGAAGAAAGATTCGAGCTATTATTATTTTTTATCACAGATAGAAGTTTCAGATCGTTGGGAATGAAAGAATACAAGATATACGTGTGTTTTCTCCAAAAAGGAGTTAATCCTCTCTAATGGAATCCTCGATCTCTTATGTCTAATCATCCCCACGTTTTTAGTCAGAGGTGGTTCGGATCCCTTGAGAGAAGTGGGGGAGAAGCTATGTAGCACCCTAACCCCCAGGGCACCATATCCCCCCCACTATAGCCTCGATCCACGTATGGAATGGAAAGTCCATACATAAACCAAAACTATAGCGAACGGGTGACAATAAAAATGACGAGCTAGGCGGGACACTCTCCCCAACAACACCAAAGCAACCATGATAATGAAAGCGGAAGCAATTAAATCATTCATACATAGAGGTACCATATTTACCGAGTAGATACTTATAGATACCAATTTAACTATCACTACATTATCATCTCTTGATAATATACATATTCAAGTATCCAAAACGTGACAATACTAATAACGATCGATAACATGAAATGCCCCAAAAGTACTATACAAAAAGGGTATGAAACTAGACCCGTGGAAATGCAAGACTCGAACAACTCCCGCCTAGCACGACCACGCTCAAAGGGTACCTGAAAAGTGAAGTATCAGTCTATCGAAGACTGAGTGAGGGCAATAGTATATATAACACACGTCACATGCAAGTTGTAGCCTCGGGTGAAGACTTTAGAATAAAATAGATATATAATTCAAGAAGTTTAATCTTTGCCCGAGATTACAACCAATCATTTTAACACGTTTATTTAATCATGCTTGTCAATGTCATGAACATGTGACCCTGGCGAGCAAGGGCAATCTCCAACCGAACTCCCAATCGTGAACAATACGTGATCATGCTTGCTTGCTTGATAAATACGTGGTCATGCAATTTATTTAGTGCACACATAAAAAATTTCATGCTTGAAATCATGCAATAACCCGAGGATAACCCGACATGCCGGATTAATCCCCAGTCTCCTTCTTCCTCCGGGTGATAGCGAGTTTGCAAGGCTCGACTATCCACGACATGGTGTGTGTAGAGGACATGACCCTCTAGACACGGAACTCCTTCCACCACTAATCTCCTAGTGGCTTCGGGGGTGATCCCAACAATGTGAGGATAATTCAGGAGTTACCCGTCAGCCCTTGCTTTCCCGGTTGGCTCAAGAATTACCCTCGGGCCTACGTGCAATCATGTACTCGCCAAACATGCTTGAAATCATCAATTGCTTGCTTGAAATGTTCATGGTTTGGAAATCATTCATAAGTATAATACGTTTTGGCCGAAAACTAGCACATAAGGGTTATAGGGTTCGTTTTACCAAAACAAAACCTCACCTTTTCTTGTAAATACAATAAAGCAGTGTTCTAAGGAGCTTGCTCCCCGTCCACGCCCTCGTGACCTGTGCAAACACGATGTATATTCGTGAGACATGACCTAAAATGACCAAAATATGACGAACGGCGGAAATGTATCGAGACGACCATGAAAATGCAATGTGGTATGATAACATGTCATTTCACATCATATTAGCACATATTATAGCAATTCGGGGTCAAAGAAGTCGTTGGATCGAGGGGCTATTTTCGTAATTTTATGCAGAAACTTTTGTTCTGCAATCCAGGTAGGAACGGCCGTTCCGATCCCCTTTGTAAAATGGGAACGGTCGTTCCCATGAGTTCCCCAAAACGTGTCAGCGATTTTAAAATAAAAGCACGCCTTTTAGCTGGGAACGGCTCTTCCGGCAGCAAGGCCAAAGTGGGAACGGCCGTTCCCATGCTCGGCCGCCCAGTTCATTTGAAAAGGTGGGAACGCCCGTTCCCACAATACCTTGAGGCTGGGAACGGTCGTTCCCAGTTTCTGAAACTTTGAAGAACAGAGCAGAAACAGGGGAAGGCTACGGGAAACAACAAAGCAAGCACCAAAAATCCATTTTGATCAACACCAGCATGTATTTTCTGGAAATATACATGCATATATGCTCAAGAAATGATATTATAACACCTAAACACTTAAAGCACAAAATATCCTCAAGAATTTATGATTTCAAGTTCATGATCACACTTGATCATTCATGCCAAATTTTCAATGATTTCATGAATAAATCATGTTATAATTCGTGATATAATCAACCAATCATGCTTCCAACTAGAATTAATTCATCCAGCACACCCAAGTAAAACCCTAACTTATACATATATGATCAAAGATCATCAACTCATGCCAAACCCACCTTGAAAACTAAGAAATGGATGAAGAAGAAGATGATGATGATGAACTTCCAATTCCTTGGAAGATTTCTTGAAATTCTTGATAAAATGGATGAAAATCTCTTCTTTCTTTTTAGCTTGATGAACCGAGAGGGAAAGGAGATGAATATGTTGGAAAATTCTTGAATGAAATGAGAATATGGAAGCTTTGAGGTGATATAACGATTCATCACATTTTGAAATGAGTGAAATGTCCAATTTGCCAATTAATCCCTCATTTTGTGAGTTTATGCCACCAAGTATACAACAATTTAAAATATATTCAATTATGTCCTTGGAAAGTTATGCACTTAAGTCCCTAAAGTTAGAAAAATGAGCAAGTAGGGACAATTTGGTAATTTAAAACACTCTCGGTAATTATTTCATGCAATAAATATTTTTCGTGTCGTGAAATAATATTTTCAATGATATGAATTCAAATAATTGATACAAATAATGTTTCGGGAATTTTATAAAATTTATGAATGCCACGTACGAATATGTTATAAAGTTAAAGAAATAAAATAAAATCCTACGCTCAAACGCACACGTGGCGTGCTTACCTGTTCATCCGGAACTGGGGCGTTACAAGCTATCTATCCGTCCACTTAAATTCAAACTCCCCCTCATCCCTTAACGTTCTCAAATGACTAAATGTGTTTTGGCATGGGGTGAGCTCTTTGGGCCCGTTCAACATTAGTGGGCTTCTGATCTGATTGGGCCTGACTGGCCGTCTTTCTACTGATGACTCGGAGAGCCGTGACACTCTTCCAGCCAGGCCTGCATATTCCTCTCTAGTGATGGTGATCATGGGCTCAGGCCTTGCTAGATTGCCATTGGGCCTTCTTCGCGAGTTAAGTCTGGCGAATATTTTATGGGTTTCTTGGGTCGCCCTCTGAGGTTGGGTCGTTTCCGATTTTATGGTACATCAACATGGATTACCACATTCAATTGTGTCTGATAGAGGCAGGATTTTCACAAGCCATTTTTGGAAGGAATTGTCCAAGATATTGGGGATAAATTTGTCTATGTCTTCAGTATATCACCCTCAATCAGATGGACAGACTGAGAGGGTGAATCAATGTTTGGAAACGTATTTGAGGTGCATGTGTCATTTGAAACCTAAGCTATGGAAAAAGTGTCTGCCGCTTGCTGAATTTTGGTACAACACCAACTTTCACACAAGCTTGAAGGTTACTTCATATAAAGCTTTGTATAGTTGCAAACCTGATAAGAATATTTTGGGGCCTTATGTTGAGAGTATGGATATTGATCTTCAGAAATTTATGGATGAAAGAGTCAGGTTCAATACCATGTTGAAGGAAAATTTGGAAGCAGCCCAGAATCATATGAAGGTGTATGCTGATAAGAAAAGAACTGAGAGAAAGTTTAAGGTGAGTGATGAGGTATATTTGAAGCTTCAACCCTACAGACAGGCCTCAATTGCTGTAAGGAAGAACATGAAATTGGCACCTAAGTTTTTTGGTCCATACACTGTCATGGCAAAGATAGGACAAGCTGCGTATAAACTGAGGCTGCTGGTGATAGTCTGATTCATCCAGTTTTCCACGTTCCGTTATTAAAGAAGAAAGTGGGATCAAAACATGTAACTTGTCATGAGTTACCTGGAGTCACAGATAATGGTCAATTCAAGGTATATCCTTTAGCTGTGTTGGGAAGAAGGATTGTACCGCGAAATAATAGGCCTGTAGCGCAAATATTAATTTAGTGGGTTCACTCAACCAAGGAAGAAGCGACTTGGGAAGATTATAATGTGATGATAAGAAAATTCCCAGATTTTGATCCTTGTGGACAAGGATCTCAAAATGTAGCCGTTGGATTAGCTTTTATCAGGACAGTAAGATTAATTCAAATTAGTTCCTAACAACATCGCATCAACTAATCGTGAAGCAATCTTAGTCGTCCGTTTCAAAGATGTTGATCCTAAGGCCACATCTATCTCTTGCCATACTCTTATCCAACCTTTGATCCGGCATCCAATCCAAGGGTGAGCAATGGAATGGTGTCTAACGGCATGGAGGGGACCGATTTGATCTGATATGCTGCTGCTGAAATGGAGGAGATTATTCCTTTAGCTTTTTGTTAATTGATGTTGATGTTTTGGTATTTAAGGATTGTGTTGATGACTTTGTACGCAAGTTTTTCCATATGCTAATTCTAGTTTTCTCATCTCCATTCTTCTCTCTCTCTCTCTGTTTTGCTGGGTTTGTTCTTCATTTTCCAACTGCTGCAACCCACCATTTCATTAATATCATATATCATAACGGTACCAAATTTGTAGTTATATCACATTGTTAGTACCAAATCTGTATAAATCATCGTATTCTTTACTTTTCCGTATTTGCTTTAATTTAGTTATCACCTATGTGGCACATACACTTTTAAAAATAACATTTTGCTGCGTTGTGTCGTGTCGAGTCGGATATTCGTGTCCGACACTCTTCATATAGAAAATTAAAGAAAAAATCTATATCGTCATATCCGTATCCGTACTTGATAGGTTATCACCTCTAAAGTTTTCGTTACTTATTATTTAAGAAAAACAAAACGAAAAATTAAAGTTTGAATTCAACACCAACTTGGCATCAAAAATCAACAAAAAGCAGCTAAACCAACCAACCAAGTAAATAATCGTAAATAGGCCCAATAGGCCCATAAATGAAGATACTTTACTTTACTTAGCTCTGTCCCTTTGCTCCCTCTTACACCGACCCCTATTTCTGAAAATCTCCACCCTCTATCTCTCTCTGCATCTCCAAACCAAATTCTCTCTTTCCTCTCTCTCAGATCAAAATCCAATGGCCTTGGAGTGGGTTGTTCTTGGCTATGCCGCTGGCGCAGAAGCAATCATGCTCCTCTTCCTCACCCTCCCGGGTCTCGACGCCATCCGCAAGGGCCTAATCACCGTCACTCGGAGCCTTCTCAAGCCCTTCTTGTCCGTGGTGCCCTTTTGCCTCTTCCTGTTAATGGATATCTACTGGAAGTACGAGACCCGTCCCAGTTGTGAGACCGAGTCTTGCTCCCCATCCGAGCATCTCCGCCACCAGAAATCCATCATGAAGTCGCAGCGCAACGCCCTCCTGATCGCATCCGCCCTCATTTTCTACTGGCTTCTCTACTCTGTCACGGGGCTTGTTGTCAAGATCGATCAGTTGAACAAGCGGATCGAGAAGTTGAAGGCCCAGTGATTGATTTTAGAGCCTGCTCTCTTTGCGGCATCAGATTGAAATTGAGCGCCCTTTGTTCCGGGTATTTGTCGTTATTAGTGTTGCGAAAAGTATGTCATGAGACTTAGCTTATGTTTTCATAAATGTTAGGATCTGTTCTAATTCTTGTTGATGTGTGGTTACTGCGTGCGCTTGTTACACTTAAATTGCCTGATTCGGGTTATGGGATTTGAGTCTTTGACATTTCTAGTTGTCTGTTTATTTTATATGATTATGTTTTCCATATTGGGGTTCTGACCGCTGAAGAATTCCTACATCAATTTGTTTGAAATTGGTACTTAGATTCGAGGAGAAGTAAGGGCTGGGGTTTCGAATGAAATTGCCAGATTTCAGGTTTAGAATAAATTATATTTACTTTATATATTTTGGATTGAGCTGAACAAGAAATATCTTTGCTCTTTGTCAACTATGAAGTGATTTCAGTTTCTTTTGATAATTTACTCTGATGGTTATTGCATAATCTTCATATGATTTTTTCATGTTAACATGGATTTGTTCTTCTGGTTTTCTGATGTTTGTCAATATGTCAAGAATTTCAACCTTAGTGCAGAGTGTAAACCTCCTGTTTACTGATCATTCCTTAGTTGTGTTTAACACCATTTGTCACTCCCCAGATCATAAGTGTCTTGATTGTGGTAGCTCGAAAGCTTCTTTGGAAATGTGAACTGCAATCCTTTTCTAGTGAAATCTCTTTAATTTTCATACTAATTTTTTCTCACAATGTTGGCTGACTAAGTATAGGTTTATAAGATAGAGTCTGCAATCTGCAATTTGCATTGTGGTTAGTTGGAGAAGACTTGTGAATGCGACTGATGAAGCTCAGTCGATAAGTAGATTGCGTAACGAAAGTGAGAGGTTAACATCCAGTGTGTTTAAATTCTGCTACCTCAAGTTTTAAGCTCAGTGCAATAACTCTTGATTTTAGTGCATTGCCTTGATCTACTATATTTTGCTCTTATCTAAGTAAATCTGTGGATGTTCATTGTTATGGGCTCACAGTCTTACACTTTGTTCTTAAAATCAGCAGCTATGTTTGTATAACCTGTTCCCTGTGATCACGGGACGATCCATCCAATTGCTGTGTTCTGTGAACTCATTGTCCTTATATTGAAACCAACTGTTTTCATTTTTGTTTTCCAGTTGTTAGAGGTGGTTCATGAGTAAAACTGATTTGTTTTTACACAATATCGTTCCTTGAGGTCATTCACATTCTTCAAAGCTGTTCTTGTTTTTTTTTTTTTTTTTTTCTATATTTGATTCGAGCCGGGTTGGACCATTTATGTCTAAAACTCTTTCCCTCAATGGTTGTTGCTTTCCCAAGGACTCGAGCATGAGACCTCTAATTAAGTTAGTATAGCGTCAAACCGGTAAGCTATACCACTTAGTGGTCTCCATAGGTAGTCTGAATCCATTGATCAGTCTGTGATCCAAATTTTGCGTAGTAATCCCTTTCGTAGTCACGTAAGTGTTCATATGGAACAGTTTGATGATGGGATGATGATGTTTCGATGGCTTAGCCTGGGTTTTATGCTAGATTACATAATCCTATCACCATGGCCATTCTATCATTGCAGTGCTTGAACTGGGAAATTCGGTGTTTGCATCTCGCTTTAATTGTTATAGTGTAAATGTGTAATCGCTTGCAAGAATGACTGAGTAGCTCAAATGTTCGAAATGTGTCTAGGTTCTTCTTTGAAGAGGGGTTTTGTCACTTGTGCTGTTGCTTAATTGAGAGGATTAGAATCGTTAAGCCATACTTAGGTGTTGGTTTATTAATGTAAATGCATATATTCTGCCCACGAGGTGCTTTGTCCCAAAGCATAATAAAATGGACTAATCATGAAATATATATATATATATATATATATATATATATATATATATATATTACCTTATAGCCTTGCGATCTTTGTGGCTATCGTAAACCAAGTGTCAAATATATTACATTTATTTAGTTAATATAATTAGACAAATGTAAAATTGGTCCTATAAATTTTTCGTTGGTAATCTAATACTGTCGTAATCTTGTTTTGCATTTAAGTTTTATAATTTTTAAAAATCTGTAATGTTGGTTGGATTTTTATTGGAAAATTAATTTAACGTGGGAAATATTTATGTGGCAATCACATTAGCAAAATAAATTGGGTAAAATGCCGACTCAATAAAATGGAGAAAATGATGACTCAAAAATATACAAAATTGATCTATAAAATTTTTTATCTTGGCAATTTAATTTTGTGCGTATTAACATTTGTAATTAAGTTTTATAACTTTTAAAATTTTGCAATGTTTATTGTCGAAAAATTAAATTGTCACTGACAATGTCTAAGTGGTTGTCACGTCAATGACATAAATTT
This sequence comes from Lantana camara, assembly GCA_037501455.1. Lineage (NCBI taxonomy): Eukaryota > Viridiplantae > Streptophyta > Magnoliopsida > Lamiales > Verbenaceae > Lantana > Lantana camara. The sequence goes on along the minus strand of CM074857.1, from coordinate 19,500,389 downwards.
GAAAAAATTTAACTCAATAAATTTAAAAAAAAAAATGCTTATTCAAACTTTAAGCAATTTTTTTATTTTATTTTTATGATTATAATAAGCTGAATAGTTTTTCTTTTATTTTCTACTATATATGCATAAAATTAAAAACAGTATTTTAAAGTGTAAATATAATAACGGCATGATCTTCTGTCTCTTCTTTTTTTTTTAAAAAAAAATTTTGAACTGTTATGAGTTTTAGATATTAATTAAATTTAAAGATCAAAAAATATATGTTTTTATTAAATTGTTCTGATTTTTTTTTTTTTTTTACATATTTTAATAACAATTTAGTTTGAGTAAATATTTTCTCCAATTTATTGAGTCGATATATTTTTTTTAATTTATACTAGTGATGTGATAACCACGTAATTGTTTTCGACGATAAGTAATTATCCATGCGGATCATTGCGAAAGGGTCCTCCTATCATTGTCCACTTCATCTCTCAACGAGTGATGTTACGCCAACTAACCTGGCGGCTTTTCGGTTCCATGATATGTGACTCCGACATCGTGATCGCCAACGAATAGTAACTGAGAATTGGGTGCAGCTGGTTTGGGGTTCGGTACTCTGAAAGCTGTCGCAAAAGTTGTTCCGTCTAAAACTACTACACTTGAAATGGTGGAACAAGAGTGTGTTTTGGAAACTTGTTTGACAGGGTGAGTGCCGCAGAAGACGATATATAGCAGAGAGAAATAAAATTCTAGGTATGGAAGAGGACTTCTTGATGTAAAAAGCGGTGTGTAATTAAATGGGTTGACGAGGGAGAATGAAATACTAGATATTTTCACGCCTTCGTAAAGAAGAAGAGATTCAGGGGTCAAATATGCATGATTCGTCAAGGAGAGCATGAGATTGTAGACCAACTAGGTATTCGAGAATCAGCGAACAAGTATTTTGAGAAGCTCCTTTCAATAAAGCATCATATTCTTCATTTACAGACAAGAACGACGTCACAGTAGTATTGATGAAACCAGCTCTACTTCAATGTCTAGGAAGTAGGAACCCAAGCCCACTTCTGAGCAGACTCCCCTTTTGGATATCAAGGAAACTTACTCCACTTTGATACCAAGGAGCCCAAGTGCCCAACCCTTTCTCGGGGATACTTAAAAATTTACTCTACATCGATATTGAGGATTTTGAGCCCTTTTTTTTTTTTTGGCAAGGCTCCCTCCTTTGATATTGGGGAAACCAGCTCACTTCGATATCAAAGAGCCTAAACTCATTTTTAGGCAAAACTCTAATCTTCATATCTACGAGATCCCTTTAACGCCCGATATCGAGGAGCTTTATAATTGTTCAAAAAAAAAAAGCATTTTCAGTACACAGTGCATTGATAAGTTGGAGATCATTCTCAGGTGGATGCATCCATACCAAAAGGAAGTGCTCGTTGTATTCCTGCCTCAGTTAGTAGAAGTTTGTTATGTACCTGCATGGGAACTACCAAATACCAATCTATCCGGTAAGGGCTTACCACATTTGGTATCTCTTAGGACAAGTGGCATTCCCTCAATCAACATACACATGATGTAGTGGAGATCCATTCAAACGCTTTATTACTTTTCAAAATGTACCTCGGGTAAATAGTGTCATCACATCCATGCATTGTAAACCATTCAAATCATTCTTACCTACAAATACTCTAGCTTTCATGCTTTTTGATGAATAGTTGTCTAATTTCATCGTCGGAGTGTAAATGTTGATAAAACTTTTAGCTGAGCCTCTTAACTTTTTTATTCTTTTGTTGACAGATTAGACCCACATTTTCATCCATTTAACACTCTAGATTACCTAAACCAGTTTCGATTTGCAACAAAATCCATATTAAAATTCGTCCCAATAATCTTATATCACACTTAAAAAACCAAATAGTTCAAAATGAATTTTGCTCATAATTTCTCTATATAATGTTACCCTAAAAGTGATGATGTGCGGACGAGGACATTGTGACAAAAAGTTCCTAAAACTTTTATATGAAAATATCTAACATGGTATTCTATAGAACACAATAATCCAAAATATAACTTTAGGAGTGCACGTGAATCAAAACTTAAAAGTTTGGCTTGTATCATCTGAGTTTGGTTGTCTATATATATTGGAATATGGATTTAAATGGAAAATTATAGTAAATTAACAACAGTTGACATGGCCGAGTTGGTCTAAGGCGCCAGATTAAGGTTCTGGTCCGAAAGGGCATGGGTTCGAATCCCATTGTCAACATTATTTTTTCACCCACGAGGCCACGAATCCCCATTTTCTTTGACCCAGTTTTAGGTGCAATATCATGATTACCTTGAATAGTATTTAAATTTTAAATCTTGAATTTATTTATAGTTAAAAATTAAAATCTATCATCGATCACCATTGACCATTACCAAAATCTAACATTTCAAGTATTTTCTACATAAAGGACTCTATATTATTAAACTCCGGAGACTATTATTTATAATTAACATTATATGCTTTGATAATGTTTAATATTTTGGTCACATTCCTTTCCCCCAAAAAGGAAAAAGGAAAAAGGAAAATGGGAAAAAAAAAAAAAAAAGAAAAGAAAAGAAAAGGATTGTGGCCTTATTTTGTAAGATGAGCTTCATAATATAAAATATATTTACATCAACTTTCTAGGAAGTTTAATGGGAATACTATTAAAATCTTTAAAATTTACCATTCATGTTAAATTTTCTTCAAATATTTCGTATGCTTATATCACCTAAAAAGCATCATTTCGTGCAATTTATCAATTAAAGTCAAAATTCTAGCTCAAATTTAACTCGATCAAACTTAAATAATTATAATGACAATTGTATTACACTTGTTATTTGATTTGTCATTCCCTCTGAATTTTTCACTAATCATACAACAAGTGTAAACATTCACTCTCTCATAATACCGGTTTGATCGAGTTAGATTCAGGTTAGAATTATCCTCGTATTAGTATCAGTCAAGGTTATATTTTTTTATCAATTGATTTTCACAACTTTTACCTAGATCTATAAGTAAAATTTTAGAGGAAAATTTTCTGAAATGAGAGTAACTAATTTATAATTCTACTGAACCCAAGGTTATTTAGTAGATGTACAATTTTCGATTATAATCTTTGATGTATTAAGCAGGCAAATCTATTCTATACTATAATATATAAGAAGGGTGTCTTTTGACCCAATTGTGTCAATTTTAACTCAATACTTTGTTCTCTTTTTTTTTTTTTTTTTAATTTTTTTATTCTCAAAAAATTATTTCATTGGTCAATTTTCTTTCCAAAATATTGGGATTTTCAAAACTATAATTAATTATCAAATCACATTAATTAACTTATTAATCTTATAAAATGCCCGGTTAATAATTAATCACAAAATCTTTAATATTTTTAAGACTTCCAATTAATAATATTATATTTATATCAAGTAATTAATCAATTCCACCTAATTAAAGAAACAATTTACTATATAATAAAGTGCCAATATATGATGAAATCTTAAAGGGGATTAACTTTTTTGTAGCACTTCTTTTTAGTAAGTAATAAAGTGCCAATATATGATGAAATCTTAAAGAGATTCCTTTCCATTATCAACTATTAATTCATTATTTATAAGTATTGATTTAATTAAAAGGATTGACATGTTAAAAAAACACTTAAATGTTAAAACATTATGTAACCATTGAATATACCTCAAGTATACGGGATGTATAGTAACATCTTCTGGGGTTAATGAAGGAGATTTTATATTGTGAATCATCAATCACAATTTATATATTGAAAAAATTACTTTTTATAATATATTGTTTGTGTATTATCTTTAACGTTTACTTTCTTTTCATTGTAGTTTTTCAGGGATAAAAGAAGGTTGTTGGCATGCTATTCCACCCTATATCTTATAGGAACTATGAAGTGAGTGTTTTTTTCTTCCACCTTCATAATACATATATTTTAATTTCTCATGGTATTTATTTGTAAATTAATTTATGATTTTTTTCTCATTTTTTTGATAAAGAAATACCTTTTAAAGTTTTTGTTCAATTGTACCAATCCGTGAGAAGGAAATTAATAATTATACATATCTTTGTTCAAAGATAATTTATCTATATTTTAATTTTTTTTTTGTGCTATTTATTTGTATACTAATTTATGAGTTTTTTTTTTTTTTTTTTGCTTTCTCATTTTTGGTATAGAGAAATACTTTTTGAAACCTTTATTCAAATATCGATTCATGAGCAAGGTAATTATACATATTTTTGTTGTATGATAATTTATATATTTTTTTACTATATCATTCTGAAGCACGGGATTTCGCAAAATCTTCCCAAAATAATATGTTTATAAACAATAATATATATATCTATATCTATACCTATACTATAATATTTAGGAAGACTGTATTTTGACCCAATTAAATCAATTTTGACTGAATACTAATTTTCTAGAATTTTAAAATTTTTTAATTGTTAAAATCATTTTAATGGTAAATTATTTTACATTAATTGTAATCTTAATTTTATTTTCTAAATAATTCAAATCTAATATTAATTATAGTATAGATTTACAAAATTATTTTAATATTAAAAAATCATCCCAATCATTCTTCCTTAAATATCCAATTTTAAATTTTAAACAATATATAAAGTAATTATCTTTAAAGATAATTTGTCAAATTCAATTTTCAAAACCCAAAAAATGGGCAAATTGATTGCATAAATGGTCATATTCATAGTTTACACTATAATAGAGTTGCTCATAATAAAGGATTTTAGTTTGTTAGCTAACTAAATATAAATGAAAATTTCTTAATTTATGCTCAGTTTCAATTTTCCCTTAATTAATTTTAAGATGCATGAAATTTTCTTTATAAATTCAATTATCACACTCAAAATTATACGAATTAGAGTTTCACTTCATGGTCCAAGAAATTTTATATGGAAAAAAATGCAGACCGTTTTAAATGTGAGAAAACTTTATTATTTTTTTAATTAAATCTAATTATCTTTTATTTTGCTTTCGTTAATTGTGCTTTAAGATTTGCATTTCTTTAATAATTTTTCATTGTGTTTCATTTTCATGATTTGCCGATATATATATATATTTTTTGATCTCTCAGAGTTTCCCCCCACCCAATTGAGTGAAGGACTAATCTCCCGAGGTAGCTGAAGGCGCTTATTGCGGGGACCTCTCCCAACGTAGTTTTTTACATCCGCAAGGTTCGAACCCGAGACCTTGCTTAAGTGAACTCAAGCCCCTATCCACTTGAGCCAACTGCCCGTTGGTTTGCCGATATATATATATATATATATATATATATATATATATATATATATATATATATATATTATTGTGTACTATTTTTTTTAATTATTCATTATTTTTTTATGATAATTTGTTGATATTTTGGTTTGTGAATCTTCTTACGATTTTTATTCGATTCATAAATTTCTTATTTAATTTAATTGTGTTTTATATTTTAATCTATTTTATTAATAGTTTATTCATTTTTTTCTTTAGTTTTTGTTACATTCTTTTAGTTTTATCTAAAAATTATTTTTTATTAAATTTGATGAATTTAAATAATCTATTTTATTTTTATATCAATCGCTCTGATGGGACCAAATCACGCTCGAATCAGAGCCGTACACGTGTCATCACCTGAAGACCCTAGAACTTGGACGCTCGCGTTACTGGGCTCGCAAGATAACCCAGCCCCATCGCTTATTAGTATCGCTGATCCAAGCCCATGGGCCATGCGCCTCGGCCCGCTTCTCGAGCGGGAGATCTATCCACTCAAACCCCACTGGCGCCCGGGGAATGGTCTCCCAAGACCTACCCCCTTCCCTCCAAGAAACATTTCGTGAGGGTTCTTACTGTCCCACGCTCGAATAGTTGACGCTCGAGGACCGTCTGCCAGAGGAACCCCTCTCGTGCATCCCTCCGAGCGTCACCAATGCTCGAGTGAGGTCATCACTGACTCTCAGGCATCTGTACGCCTGCGCGGCAGATCTTGAGCCTCCTAGCGCTCGTATTATCGCTCTGTAACTACCTCTGACACTAGGTAGTGCGCGCACCACCTGATACTCCCCTACCTTTCCGGGATGTCACTTTCACACCATCACAGATCACCACGTGTCTAGGGCAACACTGGGATTGGGACCACTTGTCACTATTAGTAAAATACCCATGCCTTCAACGTATAAATAGGGGGATTTTCGCTTCTTCTTCCCCAAGTCATCTTCCCTACAGATATCACACTCCTAAAACTGGGCATTTTCCTCGGATCTTCATCTTCCTCAAAAGCTCCTGGCATTTTCACCACTTTTCTTCTCTAAGCTCACGCTTCATATCACTCTCAGCTTCTTTGCTGCACGATCATCTTGGTGTTATCCTAGCTGGAAGAACCCACGCTTGAAGGAAACCAGTTCCTGAGGCACCTCGCCTGTGATGGTCTTTTCATTTTTAAACAAATCTTGAAAGTGTTGGTGATTTAGTACGTTTCTAGTTCTTGCACCATCATTTTTTGCGCCGTCTGTAGGAAACCATCATCATCATCTTCGTCAGTTTCTTCCTCTCTAAGCTAGTTGAGATATAACACCTTCAGCTGTAGACATGGTTACTGCAACAAGGTCTGGAGTCCTGGATACTAGAAATGCACTTACGCCTGTCAATGAGGAAAATATGGAAGGGGGTACACCCAACGTCTAAGCTGGAGACGAAGTCCCCTCTGTGGCCGGGAAAGGAAACGGAGGAAAAGGGGCTTTACTGGCAGGAGGAACCGAGGCCGGAGGCCCTAATTTTGCCATCCCCCCTGTGACCCCCACGCCCGCCACGGCAGCGATCAACACATCCAAGACGATGCCGCCACAGGGATTCGCATATGTGCAACCCACCATGATGCCCGGAATGATGCCAGGCATGGTGCCAATGGTCCAGCCATACCAGGTGGGTACATTGCAGCTTCCTATGTCTCTCCCCAGGGAGATTCAAGGGGTGGAAATGGCGGAAATGATGTCTCAGCAGCTCCAGGCACTCTACGCTCAATGCGAGGTACAGACCGCACAAAATGCCTGGAGACATTTCACTTCCGCATATTTCCCCTCGGGGATAGGTGCCCAGATGGCCCTTCCGGTTGGGGGGCTTCAAACTCATCCCCTCATGATGGCCCAGAATGTTCTGAGAGCCGAGCCACCTCTGCCACCACCAGTGCAAGGGAAAGATGCTCCCCCGAAGGTGGATCAGGAACCACGCCCAGTGGAGAAGGAGAAAGCCCCTCCGGTAAGGGGAGATGTAGAAGAAGAGGTCCAATCCCAGGCCACAGGAAGGACGAACAGGAGGGAAGAAAACGACCCTCGTTTGGCTGCTGTCCAAAACCAACTTGAATGATTGCAGCAGATAGTGGAGCAGCTCTCTCGAGCGCGGTCTCAAGTCCCCCCCGTTGGGGACGAGAGGTCCAAGGTTAGAGACGCTCGCAACCCGCGCAACCGTATCCCTCACCGTTGGAGGGAGGAAGACTACAATGAGTATGACCGCGAGGGAGAGAACCATAGGCCTCTGACAGGTGGTTCGCCCCTCATTGACGAAGTCTTGATGGCCCGAGGGAGGATGGGTAAAATCCCCACATCCGTCAACTGCTATGACGGGACCACCGACCCGACCGAGCATCTAGATCATTTCGTGCATCTGATGCATCTCTACGAGCACTCCGACCATTATTGGACGAAGATTTTTGTCACTTCCCTCATGGGAATGGCCAAGGAATGGTACAAGAAGATGCCCCCTCATTCCATCCGAGGGTATGGAGACTTGACTAATGCTTTCATGAGCCACTTCAGTTCTTTGGAAGCACCAGTATCCGCTGCCACGACTCTCTACAGCCTGGTTCAAGGACCTAATGAGATGCTCAGGTCCTTCATGGGCAGGTTCAATAAGGAAATCCTGCTGGTAGACAAGCCCTCAATGGATTTCTTGAGGCACGTACTCTTTGGGGCAATCAACATGAAGAACTATGTTAGCAAAGAGTTTGTGGAGGAGGTAGCAAAGAAAAAGCCTCGCTCGCTGATGGAGATCAGGGATATAGCTGATTCCTTTTTTACCCTCGAAGATATGTACATCGCGAGGGATCAGAAGCTTGCGAATGCCCCTCAGACCAGCAGAGCCCCAGAGGACAGAGGAGACTCTAAAAACCGCCGCCGTAGCCTAGTGCCCGCTCGAAGAAATTCTCTGCCTCCTTGCAGATACGAGCGCATCCCCCTCAACCGTCCCATTGCTGAAGTCTATTCCATGGCAGACAAGAAGCTTTTCAAGAGGCCGCCCAAGGGAGACTGAAGCTCAGAAACGCTCGGGCAAATACTGCGCTTTCCACAAGCAGAAGGGGCATGACACCAATGAATGCCGCCAACTAGAAAGCGAGATCCAGAGGCTCATAGCCAGGGGGCACCTCAAAGAATTTGTGAAGGTGATAAAAAGGTAAGATGAGCATTGCGCTGAGCGTGCCAAATCCAGAGGGAGAAGCCGCTCGCGTTCTAGGAGCCCTCACCACCGCCATGCTGAAACAAGCCACCGTAACAAATAGAAGGTTGTTAAGAGGGAGAACCAGCCCTTCGCAGTCATCCACATGATAGCTGGTGGACCCTCGGGCGGTGATTCTAACGCTTCCCGCCGCCGCCACATACGCAGCTATGATCAGAGATCCTCAAGGCCCCAGCCGGTGTATTCAGTGGAAGGATCCTCGCGCTCGAAAGAGAATGATGTTGTAGGGTTCACTGAAAAAGATTTAGAGCACATTGTAACACCCCATGGGGTCGGTGAAACCTCTGAATGCCCCATGGTGGTTAGCTTAGACGTTCACAATCATGTTGTAAAGAGGGTCTTAATTGATAGTGGAAGCTCAGTGAATGTTTTGTCGTACTCCACGTTTCAGAAGATGAATATCACAAACATTCCCCTCGAACCCCTCAGAACAGCCCTTGTTGGCTTTGGGGGTTCCGAGATCGTCCCTCACGGACAAATTCGCTTGGCCACCTCTTTTGGTCGCGTCCCACAGCGAAAGACCTTGAGCGTCCTGTATGCAGTTGTTGAGGTGGACCTCCCATATAATATCATTATCGGGCGCCCAGCCCTCGTTGATTTCAAAGCGGTTATCTCAACGTACCATCAGAAGGTCAAATTCCCCACTCCCGAGGGGACAGGTGAGGTTCTGTGCAACGTCAAGGAGGCATGGGAATGTTACATCCTTTCCCTTCGAAGCCACAAACCTAAGCAAGCCATCTAAGCGGGCTCCACTAAAAAGTCGGTTGATTTCCCGAAATTAGATGAAGATAGCCCCAAGCGCAAAAGGGCCAAGCTATATAAGAAGAAGAACAAGAAGAGAACCGCGAGCGAGGACAAAGGAACGAAGGACGGCCCTCCCGGAGCCGTGGAGGGCTCTTCTTCAGAAAGCGAGGGCAGTAACCCCTCAAAGGAAACTAATGATAAGCTTACGGGTAAGAAGAGGGCGCTCGAAGCCCCTTGGCTTGAAGTTCGCATGGAACCCACTGATAAGTTCTTGACCATCGAATTGGAGCCAGGAAATCCAGATAAGACCACGCAAATAGGCTCCAATCTTGATGGTCCTGCACAGATTATGATGATTGATTTTTTGTGGGGGAATTTGGATGTTTTTGCCTGGAAAGCTTCTGACCTCACGGGGATAGATCTGAGCGTCATTGTTCACCGGCTCAATGTAGATCCAACCTTCAAACCCATCAAGCAGAAGAAGAGGGACATCCATGGCTTTAGGAGGCAAGTTATTGAAGAGGAGGTCAATAAACTCCTCGAAGCTCAGTATATTGAGGAGATTTTGTATCCCGAGTGGATTTGTAATGTTGTTTTCGTGCCCAAGAGCGCTAACAAATGGCGCATGTGCAACGACTTCACAGACCTCAACAAGGCATGCCCCAAGGATCCATACCCCTTGCCGAGGATCGACCAGCTGGTAGATTCGACGGCTGGATGTGAACTCATGAGTATGATGGATGCCTTCCAGGGGTATTATCAGATCTTCATGGCGCTCGAGGATCGTCCAAAAACTTCTTTTGTGGTCCATGTGGGCGTCTACTGTTTCAAGGTTATGCCATTCGGACTCAAAAATACAGGACCAACATATCAGCGTCTCGTTAACAGAATGTTTGAGCGCGAAATCAGAAAGTCAATGGAAGTGTATGTGGATGACATGATTGTCAAGAGCGAGCGCCAACGCTCCCATCTGAAGGATCTCAAGCGAGCATTCAACATCCTGCGTCAATATGGTATGAAATTAAACCCCTCTAAGTGTACATTTGGCATTCGGGGAGGAAAGTTCCTGGGGTAAGTGGTTAGTCAAAGGGGTATTGAGGCTAACTCGGAGAAAATTAAAGAAATTTTGGACATACCCTCCCCTCGGAATGTCAGAGAGGTCCAAGTGTTGGTGGGTAAGATCATATCTTTGAACAGGTTCATATCCCGTTCGGCAGACAGGAACCTGCCCTTCTTCAAAATCCTGCGCAACGCTCGTAACTTTGCTTGGAGTGAGGAATGTGAGAAAGCATTGCAGGATATGAAACGATACCTCTCGTGCGCCCCTTTGTTGACAAAGCCGGTCCCAGGGGAGAGGCTGCATGTATATCTCTTCGTTTCCTTGGAAGCTACGAGTGCGGTTCTCGTCTCCGTGTGAGAACGTAAGCACCTGCCTGTTTACTACTTAAGCAAAACCTTGCAGGGGGCGGAGAAGAGATATATGTAGATAGAGAAATTTGCCTTTGCACTCGTTAATGCTTCCAGAAGGTTGAGGCCATATTTCCAAGCTCACTCCATCACGGTGCTTACAGACCAACCTCTCAAACATGTGCTCTCGAAACCGGACGTCTCAGGGAGGTTAATCAAATGGTCAATTGAACTTAGCCAATTTGACATTACCTTCGAGCCACGCACAGCGATACAGGCTCAAGCAGTGGCAGACCTGCTGGTAGAGCGATTTGGTCTGGATATGGGACCTTCGGTAGAAGATGGGTTATAGCTTTTGCACACAGATGGCTCCTCGACCTCACAAGGGGGAGGAGCCGGGGTGACTCTTAGAGATCCTCGCGGGACCGAAGTTGATTATGCGATCAAACTGGCGTTCCAGGTCACCAACAACAAAGCAGAGTATGAGGCCCTCATCCAAGGGCTCAGGATCGCCCTTCAGAATGGGGCCTCTCGGGTCACTGCATATGTTGACTCCCAGCTGATCGCAAGTCAAATTAACGGCACTTATGAGGCTCGAGAAGCCACTATGGTGCAGTGCTTAGCCAAGGCCAAGGAGATTATACCTAAATTCAAGGAATTCCACTTACTGCAGGTCCCGCGAAGAAAACGGGCGTGCGGATGCCCTCTCAAAATTTGCGTCTGCTCTGGAAGACTCTTGCGAGCGTTCTATCACATTTCTTAGGACGGAGGAGCCACTCATCCGTGAGGCGGAACCTTCGGGCGGAGTGAACATGATCGATCCCTCCGAGCCGTGTTGGCTCGATGATGTCATCAGATTCCTAAGAGATGGAACCTGTCCGAGCGACAAAGTGGAGACACGGAAAATCAGAAGTAATTAAAGCCCCTCGCTTCTCGCTTGACATCGAGGGCAGACTCTTCAAGCGGTCTTTTCAAGGTCCACCATTAAGGTGCTTAAGACCCTCGCAAGCCAAGGAAGTATTAGAACATGTGCATAGTGGAAGTTGTGGGAATCATTCTGGCGGTCGAATTCTAGCTAAAAAGGTGATAAGGAGTGGATTGTATTGGCCCTCGGTGTTGCAGGATGCCATCAGTTACTCTAAGAAGTGTCCTAAATGTCATTTTCATTCCAACACCCCTCAACTGCCAGCCGCTCGAATGATCCCTATTGATGTTTCGTGGCCCTTTGACCAGTGGGGCATCGATATAGTAGGACCCCTGTCAATGGCGGTCGGACAAAAGAAGTTTGTGATCCTCGCTGTGGATTACTTCACCAAATGGGCTGAAGCTGAAGCCATCGCAAAAATAACGTTTAAGGTTGTGAGATACTTCATTTGGAAGAACATCATCTGCAGATATAGTATCCCGAGGGTACTCATCTCGGATAACGGCTCCCAGTTCATCGCTGCTGACACAAGAGATTGGTGCTATGAACTAGAGATCAAGCAACGCTTCACTTCCGTGGGCCATCCTCAGGCCAATGGTCAAGCTGAGGTAACTAACCGCACCATACTCCAGCATTTGAAAACGATGCTCGAGAGTAAGAAGGGCGAATGGGCAGAAGAACTCTAAGGAGCCCTCTGGGCGTACCGTACTACACCCCGAGCGGCAATGGGAGAAACCTCTTACTCCCTCGTATATGGCTCCGAAGCTATAATACCTACGGAAATTGCTCAAGAATCCGCACGCGTTGCCTATTTCGAGCCTGCAGCCAACGAGGATAACAGGGCGTTTGAGTTGGATGTGCTAGATGAGAGAAGAAACACTGCTTGGGCTCATATACATAAGTACAAATCGACCGCGGCCCGTCAGTACAACAAGCGCGTCAGAGAAAGGACCTTCCAGCTAGGGGATTTGGTCCTCAAGAAAGTTGAAGTGTCCAAGCACGTGGGTAAGTTAGACACTAATTGGGAAGGCCCCTTCAAAGTTATTCAGATACGAGCGAACAATACCTATCTGCTAGAGACTTTGCAAGGCGAGTGTCTCCCTAAACCGTGGAATGCATGTAACCTTAGACGGTTCTACGTGTAGTTACGACATTTGTAATCTCCTGATTGGAGCACCATGTATCTTCTTTTTGACAGAAATACAAAAAATATATCAGTAAGTACTTTTCAGTTATTCATTGTCATTTGCTTGATTTAATCAATGGTTTTGCCCTATCAATTCCATCAACGCCCATTCCGCGTTGAGGTGTACCACGTCGAACGGCTTGATGATCGCTTGGACCGGACCCCCCTGAAGTGTGGACCCTTCACTAGGTCATAGCTATCAATGCGTTGGGGATCTTCCACACTGAATAACTTGACACTCGTAAGCGCCTAAATCCTCGAAATGAGCGAGTCAGAAATGGGGGACGCTATATGCTTAGTTACACCAACTGGGTGCTGACTGTGACACCCCGACCTACAGTCGGTACAGGTAGATTATGTGGTTTAATATTAATTGCGTTTTAATTAAATGTGTATAAACTATATGAATTTATTTGAACTTATTTGAATTAATTGATTATGTGATTTTGGTGTTTTGGACTTATTGAACCCTTTTCCTCTTAAACCGAATTCAACCGAACCGGAAATCTTAAACCAAACCCGTGAACCGAACCCGGTTAAGCCTTAAGAGTGAACCATTCTTTCCTTCCTTCTCTCATTCTCACGTAATAGCAGCAGTAGCTTTTGGCCAAGAAAGAAGCAAACCCTCCATTTTGATTCAAGCTTCAATCAACCATAACTTCTCAATTTCTTGACCAATCTCTGAGCTTAAGTAAGTTTCGGAAACCTCTCGACATGCTCGTCATTTCTATGGTTTAAATTCTTCTCTTGGAGCCTTGGATGGTTTCTTTTGATCATGATGTGAATAGTAAGGGTTTAGCTTAAATTTTGAATATGGGTTCTATACTTGTTATATTTTGAATCCTAGCTTTATATATGAGTTATGCATGTTGTATATGTTGCATTTATTGCTTGAAAGCATTTGTTAGTTGAGCATTTATTGAGATTATGGGTTTAAGCTTGTTTTGTTTCATTCGTGGTTCATTGATGTTTAATCCCGTTTTTCTTGAGTATTATGAGTGGTTTATGTCAAGCATGTTTTATATGATTTGGTTGTGCATACTGGTAAGTTGTAGCAGCCCTTAGGTCTTGGATTTTGCCATTTTTGGCCATTTTTGAAGCTTCCCCTGTTCTGATTTTGCTTCTGTAATTCGAACCATGCCGGAACGGCCGTTCCCGTCCCAGTTATAAACTGGGACCGGCCCTTCCGGGCCCTTTTAATGTTTCCTACCGAGAGTGGGAACGGTCATTCCCAGTTTGAACTGGGAATGAGAAGGGTCGTTCCCATGATAAAAAATTTTAGTTCAAGTTACAGACGCGCGGGGAGAAGTTCGGGTAGTTGGGAACGACCCTTCCCGTCCCCAGTACAAACTGGGAACGGCCGTTCCCATCTTCCAGAAACTTTTAGCGAGGCCAGGAACGGTCGTTCCCTATAGTGAAAGGGCCGTTCCCAGCCCAGCCGAACCCTGGGAGCTGTTACTGCTTTCCATTTTCCATTTTATGCTTCTTTATGCAATTCTTTGCTTTTCTTATGCTTGTTTAAGGTTGTGACTTAATCTTAATTGCTTGATAAATTATGAATAATTTTTATATGCTTTATTTTGTGATTTATATGATTTGATTCACCATTGTTTCACATCCAAGCATGAGTCAAGCATATGCCGAGCGTCTTAATTGGTTCATTTAGTGTCTAAGTCGTGGGCTTTTGTGTTTCTTTTCAGACGGTGCGGCCGAGGTCGAGCCCGAGGCTTAGTGTGATCACTCTCTTTCCTTTCTTTACACAAGGTGAGGTTTAGGAGTTTTTATAGCTATTCGACCTATAACCTTTATGTGTTGTTTTCTTGCCCCGCATGTGGAGGAATTATATGTATATGTAAATACATGTTATATAATATGTGTTATGATCTTATGAACCATCCTTGGTTTTGAAAAGTAATATGAAGGTATATGTGAGCCATTGAGAAAATGTTTAATTTCTGTATGTTAGCGAGTGGAACCATGAAAGACTGGTTATATGTTGTGATTTGCGTTTGTGAGCTCGAGGAGCTATGGGTAAGGAGCCCTCGGGACGGCATTGGGCAGTCGAGGTTAAGCCTGTGCATAGTCTCCACCCGAAGTATCACGTGCGACCTCGGGAGCTAGGGAAGGCGTGATATTCCGATGCCTTCGGTTTTTCCGGGGAGGACCCGTTGTAGGTTAGCTACCTCTCGGGGGTTTGTTATGATATGGATGGTTAGGGTCAACGCGTGGCTCTTCCATCATTGGAGGAGATGATGTTTATTATGATTTGTGTTTTATGGTATGAGGAGTAAAGGTTGGAAGCTCGTTCTCGCCGAGCATATGTTATGTTATGTTTGGGAAATATGAATCGGGATAGAGTTGTGAAATGATTCCAAGTATAATATGTTGTTTTGAAAGTTTGGTTTGCAAAACCTATTCCGGTTCATAGGCCCACCTTTTGTTAAGTGCTATGCTTTATAATTATATAGGGTGTGGGTGTGCGTTAGCCTCCTCACTCAGTCAGTGGACTGACCCCTCGTTTATTCTTTTAGTTGCAGGTTCTTTTGGGGCTTGAGCTAGGCGGAGAAGTGTGTCTTTCTTGCACTTGTCGGTCTAGGTTTTGCTAGTGGCATTTACTCACCTGCATATTTTATCATTTTGTATATGTCTATTTTGGATACTTATATGTTGCTTGAGCCGTGATGGCGTTTGTACAGGAATTAAGTGTTGGTACCTATATGTAAATAATATGGATATATACGTGATGGTACCTATAAGTATATATGTGATGATCTTTTGTTGTTGTTTTTATTTATTCGCTTCCGCGTACTCTGGTTTGGTGTGTTTAGCTCCGCCTAGCCTAGAGTGTGTGTTGGTCTCCCGTTCGCTATGATTTAGATTCGGGTACGGACATTCCATTTCGTATTCGGATTTGGATTATAGTGCGGGGGATGTGGCCCTACGTGTGGGTGCTACATCCTTAAGTGGTATCAGAGCGCGGTTGCAAAACCGGGCTCTAGTGTCGTGTAAGTCCGTCTAGGTCGTACGGCTTAGGGCAATATGATTATGCGATTATGTGGTTATATGGCTTGAATATGTAACTACTTGATTATTTGATTACTTGACTACTTGTCTAATTTCTTACTTGTATACATGGTCATATATTAATCCACATGCATCCATTTTGTTTGAATTTGTGTATTTCAGGATGCCTCCAAGGAGATAAAATAACCGCGAACGTACTCCTGATCTTAATGAACCGGCTCCCCAAAATGCCCCTCTGCCACCACCTATGAATGCGGAGAACGTTGTTCAAGCTCTCCTTAATCAACTTCAACAAAACCAAAGGAATCAAAACCCGGGTGAAGGGCAAGATATTTCTGGTGTGTATAAGGATTTTCGTAGCAACAATCCTCCAAAGTGGTATGGGGGAGATGATATCAAAGCGGAGGAATGGCTATCCGAGATTCGAGGGATTTGGGAAATATGTCCGGGGAGTTCCCAAGATAAAGCTGTTTGTACGGGTCGTATTATTCAAGGACAAGCGGCCGTCTGGCTTAGGAGTGTACGATCCAAGTTGAAAAGGAATGGAATAGAATTCAATTGGGAAACTTTTGTACGAGAGTTTTATGAGAAGTATGTACCTCATAGTGCTCAAGAACGTCGATTGCAAGAGTTTACGGATTTGAGGCAAGGTACTCGGACGGTGGAGGAATATATTCTGGAATTTGAGAGACTCGCACCTTATGCTACTCAGATCACCGATCATGATGATCACAAAGCCCGTAAATTTCTCCATGGACTTCGTCGGGACATTCAAGAGTTGCTCAAAGCCGCCAATGTGAGCACTTGGGCTAAGGTCACAAAGCGGGCCTTACAAGTTGAAGCCCAAAATATAAGGTTGAAGTCTCCACCTTTCTCTTCTTCTCAGAGTTCGGGATCCGGCTCTGGATTGGGTAAAAGACCCGTGTCTTATGCTCTGAGAGCTTCTGTTTCACCGGCTTTTCGTCCCCAGGGTTTCAGGAACAAAAAGCCCAGATTTACCGGTCCCGTAGCACCTCCTGCAGTCCCTGCTTTACCGGCTCCGGCTCGGACTCCGCCTCTTTGTGCATATTGTCAGGGAAAGCATCCAGTTGAGCGTTGTTGGAGACTTTTGGACAAGTGCTATGTCTGTGGGTCTTCCGAGCACAAGGTGGATACTTGTCCAAATAAGAGGCCAGTGGTTCCGGCACGGGTTTATGCTCTAGAAGGAGAAGAGGAAGCAGCCGATGTGGATCCTAACGCTGTGATTGAAGGTACTATAAACATTCATGGCATATCATTTCATGCATTATTCGATCCCGGGGCTACACATTCATTTATTTCCCGGGATCTCGTTGCTTCTTTGCCTTTGCATGATGAATTATCTGCGCATGTGTATGTGGTGAGTACCCCGTTGAGGGGATCCTTGGAAGTTGACAGGGTGTTCAGAGAGTGTCCCGTGAATTTTGAAGGCAGAGTTTTTCCCGCGGATTTGATTATTATGCCAATGAAGAAGTATGGGGTTATCTTTGGTATGGATTTTCTCTTTCGACATCGAGCTCAGTTGGATTGTTACACTAAGAAGATTTCTTTGGATACCGTGGTGTTTTCGGGTGAAAGATTGAAATCTAGCCCATTCGTGTCTTTTATGGAAGCTAATAAGCTCCTCCGGGAAGGTGCCACAGGGTTCGTGGCTTATCTTCTTAACAAGCCAAAGGACCAGACTAAGCTTGAGGAGACTGAAGTTGTAAGAGAATTTCTTGATGTGTTTCCTGAGAGTTTGGGTTCCTTACCACCCGATAGGGATATTGAATTTATAATTGATCTCTATCCTAGAGCAGAACCGTTTTCTAAAACCCCTTACGGGATGCCTCCTGCAGAGTTGAAGGAATTGAAGACTCAGCTTGATGAGTTACTAGTTTGTGGTTATATTCGTCCGAGTATTTCACATTGGGGTGCTCCGGTTTTATTTGTGAAGAAGAAGGATGGATCTCTAAGGATGTGCATTGACTACCGTGAATTAAACCGGATGACAGTGAAGAATAAGTACCCACTACCTCGGATTGAGGAATTGTTTGATATTTTGCAGGGGTCCCAAGTGTATTCCAAGTTGGACTTAAGACAGGGTTATTACCAACTCCGTATTCGGGAAGGAGATATTTCTAAGACAGCATTTAACACCCGGTACGGACACTTTGAGTTCGTGGTGATGCCTTTTGGGTTGACTAATGCTCCAGCCGTGTTTGTGGATATGATGCACCGAGTATTCAGACCGTATCTCGACAAGTTTGTGGTTATCTTTATAGATGATATTTTGGTGTATTCGAGAACCGCAGAAGAACATGCTTATCACTTGAGACTTGTCTTGGAAACTCTAAGGGAGCACAAGCTTTATGCTAAGTTCAGTAAATGTGAGTTCTGGATTGATCGAGTCACCTTCCTTGGCCACATCATTTCGGGTAAAGGAATTGAGGTCGACCCTTCCAAGATTGAAACCGTGGCTCAGTGGGAGAGACCGAAGAATGTCTCTGAAGTAAGAAGTTTCCTGGGGTTAGCGGGTTACTATAGAAGATTCGTGAAGGATTTCTCCAAGATTGTGTGTCCGTTAACTCGCTTAACCAAGAAAGAGGTAAAATATGAGTGGGATGATGCGTGTGAGAGGAGTTTTCAAGCCTTGAAGGAAAGGTTAACTTCAGCACCAATTCTTACCCTACCCGAGGGATCCGAGGGCTATTCAGTTTATACAGATGCTTCAAAGGAAGGCCTCGGATGTGTGTTAATGCAAGATGGCCGAGTGGTAGCCTACGCTTATAGAAAGTTGAAGGATCACGAGAAGAATTACCCTACTCACGATCTTGAGCTTGCGGCGGTTGTGTTTGCTTTGATGAAATGGCGCCACTACCTTTACGGGACGACATTTGAGATTTTTACGGATCATAAGAGTCTGAAATATCTTTTCACTCAGAAGGATCTTAATAATAGACAGAGGCGCTGGATGGAATTCTTGGAGGATTATGACTGCACAATTCAGTATCATCCGGGTAAGGCCAATGTGGTGGCCGATGCTTTGAGCAGAAAAGCTAGTGTTTCGGGGTTGAAAGTAGAGGTTTCAGAACAGAGTTCGGCGATTGTGGTTTCAGTGGCTCGATTAGCTAGTATTTCGGTTCAGCCTGATTTGAAACAGAGAATAATTGAGGCTCAGGCTACAGATGCAGAGATTCAGAAATTGGTACTTCGTTCTAGAGTGGATCCAGAGATAAAGTTTGGGTTTGATGATTCCGGAGTATTCAGGTTCAAGACAAGAGTTTGTGTTCCGGAAGAACGTAAGAAGCTAGTACTTGAAGAAGGGCACCGTTCTGGTTATTCCATTCATCCCGGTGGTACTAAAATGTATCGAGATTTAAAAGAGTTCTTTTGGTGGAATGGTATGAAGAGAGATATTGCTAACTTTATAAGGCGATGTCTCACGTGCCAGGTGGTGAAGGCCGAACACCAAAAACAAGGAGGAGTTCTCCAACCACTTCCAATACCTGAATGGAAATGGGGGCAAGTAACTATGGATTTCGTGTCCGGTTTGCCGAGATCGAGAGGAGGATTTGATGGAATTTGGGTGATAGTGGATCATTTAACCAAGTCAGCTCACTTTCTCAAGGTTAAGATGTCCTATAAAACCCCGAAGTTGGCTGAACTTTATTGTGATGAAGTTGTAAGATTGCATGGGGCACCTGCTAGTATTGTTTCAGATCGTGATCCGAGATTTACAGCTAAGTTCTGGCAGGACTTACAGAAACGGTTGGGTACCAAACTTAATTTTAGCACCGCTTTTCACCCTCAAACGGACGGACAATCCGAAAGATTGATTAAGTATTTGGAGGACTTATTAAGGGCGTGTGCTTTGGATTTCAAGGACAAATGGGATAAACATCTAACTCTGGTCGAGTTTGCTTATAACAACAGTTTTCAGGCTTCTATTGGTATGGCTCCGTATGAAGCACTTTGTGGAAGGAAGTGTAGATCGCCTCTCTTTTGGGATCTTGAGGATTGGCGATGGACTGAATAAAATAAACTTGAGAGGGCCACCCCTCGGGAGAGGTTGGATAAAACTACTGCTAAAGTTAAACTTATTCAACAGAGAATGAAAGCAGCTCAGGACCGTCAGAAGAGCTATGCGGATAAGAGAAGGAGACCCCTTGATTTTGAAGTAGGAGATCGAGTTTTCTTGAAAGCATCTCCTAGAATGGGTTTCTCACGAATAGGTCGAGGTGGGAAGCTTAACCCGAGATACCTTGGACCTTTTGGAATTCTTGAGAAGATTGGAGAAGTGGCTTACCGGTTGGATTTACCACCAAATTTGACCGGGATACACAATGTGTTTCATGTCTCTCAGCTCAGAAAGTTTTATCCCGAAGAAGCAACCATACTCCCTGTTGAAGAAGTGCAACTTGAACCGGATTTAACAATAGTAAGACACCCAGTTGAGATTCAAGACCGAAAGATACAAGTGTTGAGAAATAAGCAGATTCCCTTAATCCGTGTATTGTGGTAAGATCAGAAATCAGAAGAATCTACTTGGGAGACGGAGGAGAAGATGAGACAGTTGTATCCGGTTTTGTTCTCAGGTCAGGCAGTGAACCTGGGGACCAGGTTTTCCGAAGGGGGGGAGGTTGTGACACCCCGACCTATAGTCGGTACAGGTAGATTATGTGGTTTAATATTAATTGCGTTTTAATTAAATGTGTATAAACTATATGAATTTATTTGAACTTATTTGAATTAATTGATTATGTGATTTTGGTGTTTTGGACTTATTGAACCCTTTTCCTCTTCAACCGAATCGGAAATCTTAAACCAAACCCGTGAACCGAACCCGGTTAAGACTTAAGAGTGAACCATTCTTTCCTTCCTTCTCTCATTCTCACGTAATAGCAGCAGTAGCTTTTGGCCAAGAAAGAAGCAAACCCTCCATTTTGATTCAAGCTTCAATCAACCATAACTTCTCAATTTCTTGACCAATCTCTGAGCTTAAGTAAGTTTCGGAAACCTCTCGACATGCTCGTCATTTCTATGGTTTAAATTCTTCTCTTGGAGCCTTGGATGGTTTCTTTTGATCATGATGTGAATAGTAAGGGTTTAGCTTAAATTTTGAATATGGGTTCTATACTTGTTATATTTTGAATCCTAGCTTTATATATGAGTTATGCATGTTGTATATGTTGCATTTATTGCTTGAAAGCATGTGTTAGTTGAGCATTTATTGAGATTATGGGTTTAAGCTTGTTTTGTTTCATTCGTGGTTCATTGATGTTTAATCCCGTTTTTCTTGAGTTTTATGAGTGGTTTATGTCAAGCATGTTTTATATGATTTGGTTGTGCATACTGGTAAGTTGTAGCAGCCCTTAGGTCTTGGATTTTGCCATTTTTGGCCATTTTTGAAGCTTCCCCTGTTCTGATTTTGCTTCTGTAATTCGAACCATGCCGGAACGGCCGTTCCCGTCCCAGTTATAAACTGGGAACGGCCCTTCCGGGCCCTTTTAATGTTTCCTACCGAGAGTGGGAACGACCGTTCCCAGTTTGAACTGGGAATGGGAAGGGCCGTTCCCATGATCAAAAATTTTAGTTCAAGTTACAGACGCACGGGGAGAAGTTCGGGTAGTTGGGAACGACCCTTCCCGTCCCCAGTACAAACTGGGAACAGCCGTTCCCATCTTCCAGAAACTTTTAGCGAGGCCAGGAACGGCCGTTCCCTACAGTGAAAGGGTCGTTCCCAGCCCAGCCGAACCCTGGGAGCTGCTACTGCTTTCCATTTTCCATTTTATGCTTCTTTATGCAATTCTTTGCTTTTCTTATGCTTGTTTAAGGTTGTGACTTAATCTTAATTGCTTGATAAATTATGAATAATTTTTATATGCTTTATTTTGTGATTTATATGATTTGATTCACCATTGTTTCACATCCAAGCATGAGTCAAGCATATGCCGAGCGTCTTAATTGGTTCATTTAGTGTCTAAGTCATGGGCTTTTGTGTTTCTTTTCAGACGGTGCGGCCGAGGTCGAGCCCGAGGCTTAGTGTGATCACTCTCTTTCCTTTCTTTGCACAAGGTGAGGTTTAGGAGTTTTTATAGCTATTCGACCTATAACCTTTATGTGTTGTTTTCTTGCCCCGCATGTGGAGGAATTATATGTATATGTAAATACATGTTATATAATATATGTTATGATCTTGTGAACCTTCCTTGGTTTTGAAAACTAATATGAAGGTATATGTGAGCCATTGAGAAAATGTTTAATTTCTGTATGTTAGCGAGTGGAACCATGAAAGACTGGTTATATGTTGTGATTTGCGTTTGTGAGCTCGAGGAGCTATGGGTAAGGAGCCCTCGGGACGGCATTGGGCCGTCGAGGTTAAGCCTGTGCATAGTCTCCACCCGGAGTATCACGTGCGACCTCGGGAGCTAGGGAAGGCGTGATATTCCGATGCCTTCGGTTTTTTCGGGGAGGACACGTTGTAGGTGAGCTACCTCTCGGGGGTTTGTTATGATATGTATGGTTAGGGTCAACGCGTGGCTCTTCCATCATTGGAGGAGATGATGTTTATTATGATTTGTGTTTTATGGTATGAGGAGTAAAGGTTGGAAGCTCGTTCTCGCCGAGCATATGTTATGTTATGTTTGGGAAATATGAATCGGGATAGAGTTGTGAAATGATTCCAAGTATAATATGTTGTTTTGAAAGTTTGGTTTGCAAAACCTATTCCGGTTCATAGGTCCACCTTTTGTTAAGTGCTATGCTTTATAATTATATAGGGTGTGGGTGTGCGTTAGCCCCCTCACTCAGTCAGTGGACTGACCCCTCGTTTATTCTTTTAGTTGCAGGTTCTTTTGGGGCTTGAGCTAGGCGGAGAAGTGTGTCTTTCTTGCACTTGTCGGTCTAGGTTTTGCTAGTGGCATTTACTCACCTGCATATTTTATCATTTTGTATATGTCTATTTTGGATACTTATATGTTGCTTGAGCCGTGATGGCGTTTGTACAGGAATTAAGTGTTGGTACCTATATGTAAATAATATGGATATATACGTGATGGTACCTATAAGTATATATGTGATGATCTTTTGTTGTTGTTTTTATTTATTCGCTTCCGCGTACTCTGGTTTGGTGTGTTTAGCGCCGCCTAGCCTAGAGTGTGTGTTGGTCTCCCGTTCGCTATGATTTAGATTCGGGTACGGACATTCCATTTCGTATTCAGATTTGGATTATAGTACGGGGGTTGTGGCCCTACGTGTGGGTGCTACACTGACCGCCCCAGTTCGCGCTTGTAAACCCCCCAGAGACCCTCATCTTCTATGGAATGCGTACGCTCGTAGAGAGCAAACATTGGGCTAATTCTCTCATAGACGCCTAAGTATAAAACTCACACTACGGCTACACCCGCCATTGTTTAGACACTTACCAAATCCTACTGTTGATTTCTAAGTTCATCTTAGAGTTACTGGAACGCGCGAGGCAAAAATACACATCACACATTTAAAAAGGCCAATACTTAGCAAAATCCTTGTTGGGTTCCTAAGTTCAATTTCGAGCCTTATTGATTGGATATGGCCAGGGTACCCTCGTATAAAATGCCCTCGTGCCTACACATTCGCATACTACAAACATTCATACATCATGAAGAGGCTAAACAGACAACGTTCAAAACTCAGCACAGTTGAAAGGAAGAAAGCTAATGTTGCAAAAGATAGAGGAATAATCATTGCAGAAGTCAGAAAGAAATGCATTGCTAAAAATATAGAAATTAGTTACAAAGGTTCAGAAATTTCGAAAGATGTTCATAACAGAAATGGGGTCAACAGTAGACATTCAGAATTGGCGACGGAGAAAAGAAGAATCTTGAGGGTTGGCTTCAGGAAGCTTCTTGAGGGCCATCTCCAGCATTGGCGTTTGGCACGTGGGTGCTGACGGGCTCAGGTGGTGCGGTCGCTAAGGGCACCGGAGCAAAGACCTCTGAGCTTGAGGGTTAAGCATCACCGTAGCCTTTTACACCTGGAGCGTCCTCCTCGCCTCGATCGTCAACCATTACAAGCTCAGGATCAGGGGGGTTAGCCTCCATGAACTCATTCTGGAGCATGACAGCCAAGTCGTTGTACTCCGGTTCCGTCAAATCCTCGCTCGGATCCCTGTCCTGGTTGGGTGGCTCTAAGTTCTCATCAAGGTCCATACAGAGGCGAGGGTCATTGCGAGTGCAGGAGGGCACCTCTCCCAACTTGATCAGTTGGCCCACGAACCTCCAGAAAAACCGCTCGATATTGGGGAAGCTATGGAGGTTGGTGGCAAAGGCAAAGGCTTTAGAATGCACGAACTTAAGAAGAGTCTCCCGGGCCACCCTCGTTTCCAAATCCGCAGTCTGGCCCTGGAGGTCAGCAAGTTCCTTCCTCATCAGTTCAATCCCTTGGTTACGCTCTGTTAGGTACCTGCTCAGCTCCTCATTATCAGCCTTTAGCTTGTTGTGTCCCTCTTTCAGCTCTTTGTGACGCTCGTCCAGTTTTAGCCATGCGTCCTCTCGATTTTTAAGCTCCGCTTTCAGCTTGTCGTTCTCGAGCCTGAGCGCGGTGAGCTCTGCAGAGACATTGTTATAGTCCTCTTGCAGTTGGCCTGGGTCCGAGATACGCAATAACTTCTTATACTTGTCCTTATGCTTAGAGTAGATCTCCGCTCGCCTCTCCAAGTTTTTAAGCCGGGGAATCACCTCCTAGAGACGTCAAATGGGTTAAGTCTTTTCAGTACAAGGAAAGAATAAAAATGGTTCCATGGAAAGTAAACACTCACCGTCAGGAGGGCGTGACATGCATCCCCGGCAACCCGAGCGATCCCATGCTTATTCAATTTCTCATGGTCCCCGGAGAACTGGAGTCTGTGCACAATCCCCGTAACCAGGTTGTGGGTTGAAGGGCTTTTCTTCAGGAGTACCGGACCCTCCTCCTCCGAGCGTCGGTAACGCTCATCCCCGGTGCGCTCAAATTTCCAAAAATCCTCTTCTTCTGAGGACGAAGTGTCACCTTCCTCGCCCCTCGGGCCCACTACAACCTCTTTCCCTTTGCTAAAAATGGAGAGTGAGTCTGGCATCCTCTTCCTCTTTCGCGAACGCTGGGCCCGCACTTCCTCCACCAACTGTGCCAGGGTTCCCGAGCGGTTCGCGGGAACCATCAGACCCCTGTTGGGTCGGACCCTCAGGAGCGGTCGGGATAATGGGAGCCTGAGTATCATCCAACGTCAGGTCTTCTATGTGAACCTCAAGGCCTCTCCCCCGACCGCCATCTCCTCTCCCGGACCCTCACCGGGAACCTCTGCCTCCTCGAGGGGCGTTCGAGGGTTGTGTTGGATGCTGTTGCTGATGCTGCTGCTGGCCGCCCGCCCTGCGAGCGCGCATCATTGCAGCCACACTGTCTATGCTCGAGCCAGCCATAAGTATGTCTACGCCTGCAAACAAGGAAGTAAATGAACGTTAGATCTTACGCTCAGAACACTTGTCAGAGAACAACAAGCACCTTCAAAAGAGTTAGCATTCCTATCCTAAGAGTTAGCAGAGTTAGTTCCTAGAGTCTAACCGTCCATGTTCATTATCCCGACGAGAGGATGAGAGACCATCTCGGGGGGGGCTCATGAGCCCATAGCGAAACAACACCCCCTCATGCTGCATCAATGGTTTGGCCTTGATAAACCATTTCTCATTCTTCATCACGAGGGCCAGACTCTTTGCCCATTGCTTGAACAATTTATCCCTATACCTCTGCTTCACAAGGGGCCCCTCACCGTGTGTCACCCACTCCCGGGGAACCCTAAAGATCCCCCCCGGCGCCCCCACGAAGAAAAATTTTTCCTTCCAATTTTCCCCATATGACGTGGAAGGAGAATCAATCATTTTCAGGCCTGACTTGGCTTGCAGGTAATAGAAGCAGTCCCTCGGGGATGAGCGTGGAGACTGGGATACTTGGATAAGACTGTTGAAGTTGTCAACCGAGGGTTCGTGGCCCGTGGCCTTCATAAAAATTACAAAAGTGTTTAGGAAGGCGATCCCGTTGGGCAGAATTTATGAAGGGCAGAGGTTGAGAAAGTTTAGAATATCGACAATCGGAGTTGGGACTGGAAACCTCAGACCCCCTGCAAGGACGGCAGCGCTATACACAGTCATCATACCAGAAGGCGGATTGTTGGCGTGCTCGCGGTCCGTTGGAAGGCGTGTTTTGTGCACAGCGTTGTCCCAGTAAACCTTGAGCTTCAGCTCTGCTAATTCCGCGAGCGTCATGGTGCTCTCTATCTCATCCGGGGATCTGTCCGTTTGATGGGGGTTGTTTACCCTCACTTGCGTCAAAGGTTCCTTCCCTTTTCGACGACGTTTGCGAGGGGACTCATCTTCCGCTCGATGCCCGGAGTGCCCTTCTCCTCCTTGAGGCCCCGCGTAGCCACTGTTACTTGATGGTCCTATGGTCTAACTACACTGTTCAACACAGGGAAAACCCTTTCCCCTTGCTGCTGCATCCGGAGGGATAAATCCATCTCCTCGAATAGTTGGTCCATGCCGACTGGGTTGCGTTCATTCGTCCCCTGAACGGCCGTCCCCAATTCCTCATCCGCAGCGTCACCATGGATCTCTTGCACAAGAATGGCAACTGGTATATTATCATGAGGGGAGGAACTCCCCACAGACATTTCATCTATTTCCCTCACCATTTCATCTACAATATTCCCCGCCATTACGGAACCTTATGGTAGAAGGTGTAGTTTCTTTTACAGAAGAGGTCTGAAAGAAGATGGGAGAATTTTGAGTACGATGAACTCACTAAGGATGATTCTCACTCGGAAAATAACGATCAGTTGTGACCTAAATCTAGGGTTAATCAAAGATTGCGGAGAATTACCTAAGTTTGAAAGAGAACTCGCCGGAAAACTGATGAGAATCACAGAAAAGTTGCAGAAGTTTTTGCTGCTGTATTGCTTGTGAAGACTGAAGGTGTAAAAGGTTCAAGGGCTCTCCAAATCCCTATTTATAAGGGGATTTTTGCATTTACTTAGGGTTGGGATTCGAAATGGTAATCATTTCATGCTTTGAAAAATCCCCCACCTTTGATAACCGCCTCACGCATTCCGGAGTGCACGCGCCCACTCAGCGACACACGCGCCCACGTCTCCACTCTGCATTAAATGCGGATGGGGCATCATTTATGGCTATTCAGAAGATATCCGCTACAGAAGGCGGAGAGTCACTTCCCTCCAAAAGATTGACCTTCGAATATTCAAATCCCAGGCTCAGTCTTCAAAATTCTATAGTGCGCTCAAGCACGACTATAGAATTCGGGGGGGCAAAATGATGGGACCAAATCACGCTCGAATCAGAGCCGTACACGTGTCATCTCCTAAAGATCCTAGAACTTGGACGCTCTCGTTACTGGGCTCGCAAGATAACCCGGCCCCATCGCTTATTAGTATCGCTGATCCAAGCCCATGCGCCTCGGCCCACTTCTCAAGCGGGAGATCTGTCCACTCAAACCCCGCTGGCGCCCTGGGAATGGTCTCCCAAGACCTACCCCCTTCCCTCCAAGAAACACTTCGCGAGGGTTCTTACTGTCCCACGCTCGAATAGTTGACGCTCGAGGATCGTCTGCCAGAGGAACCCCTCTCGTGCATCCCTCCGAGCGTCACCAACGCTCGACTGAGGTCATCACTGACTCTCAGGTATTTGTACGCCTGCGGGGCAGATCTTGAGCCTCCTAGCGCTCGTATTACCGCTCTGTAACTACCTCTGACACTAGGTAGTGCGCGCACCACCTGATACTCCCCTACCTTTTCGGGATGTCACTTTCACACCATCATAGACCACCACGTGTCTAGGGCAACACTGGGATTGGGACCACTTGGTCACTATTACTAAAATACCCATGCCCTCAACGTATAAATAGGGGGATTTTCGCTCCTTCTTCCCCAAGTCATCTTCCCTACAGACATCAAACTCCTAAAACTGGGCATTTTCCTCGGATCTTCATCTTCCTCAAAAGCTCCTGGCATTTTCACCACTTTTCTTCTCCAAGATCACGCTTCATATCACTCTCAGCTTCTTTGCTACACGATCATCTTGGTGTTATCCTAGTTGGAAGAACCCACGCTTGAAGGAAACCCAGTTCTTAAGGCACCTCGCCTGTGATGGTCTTTCCATTTTTAAACAAATCTTGAAAGTGTTGGTGATTTAGTACGTTTCTAGTTCTTGCACCATCACGCTCTACTTTAAATACTTTTAATTCTTATCGTCATATTTTATTAACATTAATTTTTGGTTTCTATTTTTTTTTAAAGTTTCAATATATTTTATAATTTCAATTTATTAACTTATTTGTTTCTTTGTATATTCCCTTAAAATTATGCATTACTTATTAAAATTAAAATAATTTATAATTTTCACTAGAATGCCATTTTATTGGTAATATTATTTTTTTAAAATTTTATTTTTAATTCTTTCATTTATTCTTCATATTTCGTTTATTGAAAAGGTGATTTTAATTTATATTTATTTCAATTATTCATTATTTCTTTATGTGTATTTTGTTTGACTTTTTGGTTTGTAAATCTTCTTCAAAATAACTTTTTATTCGATTCGTAGATTTAGTATTTATATTAGTGTTTTATGTTTTAATTTGTTTTAGATATATATATATATATATGGTTTTTTTTTTTTATGTTTTAGTAAACTTTATTTAAATAGTAATTTCTTATGAAATAAAGAGCTAAAATAAAGGCTTAATGAAAACATAAAGAACTATAATAATAATAAAAAAAAAAAACTTAAGTTAATATAATTTAAACTTAAGTATATTAACATAATAAAAATTGAATTTGAAAGTAAATCTATATATTATTTTTACTAAATATGTATGTATGGATTATTTTTATCCTTGCCAACAGGGATTGGTCCAAGTGGTTAATGAGTTCATTCTCGAAGATAAGGTTGCGAGTTCGAATCTCGTTTGGATGTGCGTGTGTAAAAAAAAGATTATTTTTATCTTTCAAGCTCAATATAATAATCGTATTTAATATTATAAATTATATGCTATACCTTAAATCTTGAGTTATGCATTTTTATTACGCCAAATTGTAAATCCCTGTTTTCGAAGGTTAAAATACGTTATTTTTTGGAAGCCTAAATTTTACCTTAGTAAATAGGGCTCGTTTCTTTTGTTAAAATAAGAAAATGAGAATACTTGACATGTTTGATCGAATTTCACATTAAAACATATTTAGCCAAAAAATTAAATATAAAATAATATTTTATATAGTCATCAGGAAACCCGTCCTACCCACTCGTCATCAAGTCAAAACTCTTCTCAACTTTGTTACATTGTTGCCTCCCACTAATGCTATCATTATATATATTAAATAAAATCATTTTACGTTTGAATATAAAATTAATCAAATCGTTAGTACTAAGGTTTAATAAATCTTTTTAGAATCAAAGACACTATTATTAATAGTATCAGTATCACTTTTGTTGGGATATAAAAAGTATCAAAAGATTATTCCCTACGATCTCGACCGTCTATTAATATGAGATCGTCTATTAATATATTTGACATGTACGAGTGAGTGATATAAGAAACGAAATAGGTAATTGAAATAGAAAATTTAAAATTGTATACCTTGCGGTTATTCTGTTAACAATAAAATTAAGTCTATGAAGACTAACTATTACATAATAAGATAAGATTAATTATAATTAAGACCTAATGTTCTTCAAAATGCACAAAAGAGTCTATAAAAATTAATAGATAATTAGAGTGTTCATGCTATTTTGAGAACGTGCACACATGTCCTTCTTCAAGATAAAAATTGTGATTATTAATATTATTAATTTTTTAAAAAATTGTAATTAAAATTAAAAGACCTTACTCTTACAGAACTAATTAAGGTATTGACTTACTTCGTACTGCATACATCTTTATGAAGATGTGTTTTGAACCTCTTCTTTTTGTGCCTAGCTATTATATCATATAGTCTTTACGTGCATGTTATACTATAAAGATATGCTACAAATAAATATGTAACTCTATAATTTTCTATTAAATTACTTATACAGTTACATTTATTAAATCTATACATACATGTTCTTATATATACGTGCATATATAATGTAATATGTATAACAACAAACTTAATTAACAATAACCAATGAAATATCGTCTATGTATCGAAGTGATTCAGTGAATATAAACAATCAATCATCATAAGATACAATTTTACCTTATTAAAAAAACATAGGACGATCCATATCTAAGGTATGGAATATAAATTTATAATAAAAAATTGACCTTCTATGACAAAGCCTCGAACAAATATTGCTCTACTAACTGACAATACTCGTTCCCCCGGATATGGCAATTCAAGTTTTTCCAAATAACTAACCTTACAATTATTGAAGAATTTTACTTCGATTACTGATTAAGTTCTTATAAGAAAATGTCTTTGGATTTTCAAAAAATAATTTTAATTTGTATGTCTAGAAAATATGTCTGTGTTTCTTGCTACATAAGGGGGTTTTCAGGCATGGATGACACTAATAGTTATTAATTATCTTGCTTAAGTCCAACATAAAATCAAGTAAATTCAATCATAAACCAAATAAATCTTATTTCTTCAAATTTATCTATCATTTATAGTTTATTAGGTTTTTCATACCGTCCCTAAAAGAATCAATATATCCATAAATGATATATATCTTATGTATTTCTGCAAATTATGAGGGATCCATCTGCCTATAATTAATATTCCCTTTAAATATTTTTGAAAAAGAAGAACAGAAAACTCTTCCCGTCTCTCTAATCCAACCAAAAATTCGAGGATCATCTGTAGTGCATCTTATTTTTTTATTAGAAATAAACGCAACAATCTATCTTGTACAGAAACATACACAAAGTAAGAAACAAAAAATCAATAAAAAAATTTAATAAGTCTCGACCAATAATACTTACGTCTTTGGATAAGGGTAGAGAAAATTTTTACTATAAAAAAAAAAATTTACAAAGATTTATTGGATACTGACGTAGGCCAGACTCGTCGAGCCACGTGGATCACATAGACTAGTCCCATGGCACCGTGTGTCACGCATAGCGGGCCTGACTCAGCAAGAGGTGCCACGTGGGTCAACTCGATAGGTAGCCTCCAGGTCGGCTAATGCCCCCGAAGGTCCCCAACGGCCAAGTACGTCGAAGGAAAATCGACGTTCCCCACAACGAGTCGAGGGTCAACTGTCGAGCCGTCCCCCTCTAACTTGACTATCGACTCGAGCACTAGAGTGGGGCCCCTCAGCCTCCTCTAGCATTAAATGCGGACTGTGCGTCCGTACCGTACCTAATGGACATTAAATGCACATGCAAATAGTACGAAAAGGTCATCATTAACCCCAGTGGTATAAATACACCCTCATAAATGTCATTTGGTAAACTCATTTATTGCACTTCAAGTCTAATCGATCTCCTCTCCATAGCACTGACTTGAGCGTCGGAGTGCCGACATAGGGTAAAACCCCACCAGTCCCTAGTCGGCCTTCAGCTAACGTTTTCCTTCCATCTTGCAGCTCTAATCCTCTTCGAGTATACCACATCACTACAAATTCTAAGTGATCAGTCGGATAACTCTCGACCACGTCAGCAAATTGGATTTCGACCCGATCATTTTGGCGCCGTCTGTAGGAATACTCGAACAGAAGCCTAGCAAGAATGGAACTTCGTAGCCATAGAGTATTTAGATCTGACGGACAAGAGATCACAGCGGCACCAGGCGGGAATGGCCCCAGCACGGTCCAAGCCTAGCCAGGGGATAACCCTAGGGGAGTCCCACCCCCGATGGTTTACTCGGCCCCTAATTTGGACGCTTACTTGGAAAAGTGTCAGGCCGAGGCGGCTGCTGCGGCTGCGGAAGGCCGAGCCCCTGTGTTCCCGAAAAAACCTCGAGCCAGCCCTGTCGTTCCTTCTCCCAGGTAGTACTCGCATTACTAAGGGCCTCCCGCCCATTACGGATATCCTCCTCCGCATAGGGGGTATGCACCACCACCACCTGCATATTACCATCCCGACTACTGCGGCCCGCCTCCACCACCTGGTCCAACCCAGTGGCAAGGGGCAGGTCGAAGGCAACAACCCACCGAGGTTTTGCCCCCCGGAACAGGAAGCCAAGTCGGGTCGTCGCTGTGACAAGAGGCCCGTCGGAGAAAATAAACAAGAGGTCGATGCTCCTAGACTTAAAAGAAGGGAAGAAGAGCGAGACGCCGCTCACGTAGCTGAGACAGCCAATGAGTTCCGAGAAGTGTCTCCAAGTGGGGAGAGAGAGAGAGAGAGAGAGAG
The DNA here is from genome assembly GCA_037501455.1 of Lantana camara. Lineage (NCBI taxonomy): Eukaryota > Viridiplantae > Streptophyta > Magnoliopsida > Lamiales > Verbenaceae > Lantana > Lantana camara. The sequence goes on along the minus strand of CM074857.1, from coordinate 19,468,210 downwards.
AGCCAAGGAACTTGGCTGTTTTTGACTGGTTGGGGGCTAGGGTCGACCCTGAAGCCCCTAGGTGGTCAAACTGAGGTATTGAGGTCGGGAAAGATGACCTTCGGAATATATTGCCTCCACGCGAGAGACCCCAGCCCCAACCTGCTAGGGATCCTCTCAAGCACCCGCCGTCTCGAGCTCCTCCCGTCATCGACGTTCAGGATGAGGAGGAATCTTACTACGATCCCCCGCTGCCACGATAGGGTGGTAACCATTGACCCCAACAGTACCAATTCAATGCTTCCCATCAACAAGTCCAATAGCCAACCGGAGGTACAGAAGCGCCCGGGAGGCCAGGTCCCCATTTTGTGAAGAAATTATTCGGGCCATGGCCAAAGACAAGATGCCCACAAACCTCCCGACCTATGGAGGAAGCACTGATTCGGAAAGGCACGTGGATTGGTTCGAAATCGAGATCAGCATGTTCGGCCACTCCCCCGATGTGTGAGCTAAGATCTTCACTACGACCCTGGTCGGGGCAGCCCAGGACTGGTTCTCAAGGCTGCCCCCGTGAAGTATCAGGTCATACGATGATCTGGTCGACAACTTCGTTGCTCACTTTTCCTCTGTCAAGGGCAACAAGTTGCCATCGACTCACCTCTACAATATCGTCCAAGGAGAACATGAATCACTTAGGGATTTCTTTACTCGGTTTTCCCAAGCTGCATTTCAAGTCCAAGCTTCGAGTATGGATATGCTGATCCATACCCTTCATGTTGCCCTGCGAGATAAAGAATGTGCAGGGCACATTGTCAGAGAGAACCCCGGGTCGATCGCCAAGATTCTAGAAATTGCTGGCGATTGGATGCGAGTCGAGGAGGTCAAGTTGGCCAACAAAAATGGCTCGGGAAGTAAGCTCGAGCCCTTCCGGCCATACCGGTCCGAGCCCAAACGTGATGCTATGGTTCGAACCGACCAAGGGTCCGGGAGTGGGTCAAAAAAGTACTATACTCCCCTGAATCAGCCCATTGAGGAGATCTACCATGTCTTAAACAAGAAATTATTTAAGAACCCCAAGCCGATCAAGGAAACCCAGAAGACCCGAGACTCGGGAAAATATTACCACTTTCACCGACAAACTGGCCATAACACTTTCGACTGTTTCGCCCTTAGGGATGAGGTCGAAAGATTGATTAAGGGTGGCCATCCACTACAAGAAATCCTGCAAATTCCGACGGAAAATTCCGAGGGAATTCCGACGGAATTCCGACGGAAATAGTAAATTCCGACGGAATTCCGACGGGACACATGCCGTAGGAAAACCCTCCCTCGGAATTCAAAACCGACGGAAAACCGACGGAATTCCGAGGGACAAAAATCATAAAAAAAAAAATTAAATTTAAAAAATTCCGACGGAATTCCGAGGGAAATTCCGTCGGAATTTGCTTTAAAAAAATTTTTTAATTAATTATTTCCGACGGAATTTCCCTCGGAATTCCGTCGGAATTTATTGGAAAAAAAAATTTTAATTAATTATTTCCGACGGAATTTCCCTCGGAATTCCGTCGGAATTTACTGGAAAAAAAAATTTTAATTAATTATTTCCGACGGAATTTCCCTCGGAATTCCGTCGGAATTTACTGGAAAAATAAAAACTTAATGCGCCCCTGGGGATTCGAACTCCCGACATTGTAGTAGTAAGACCTTATGGAAACCAAGGTAAACCAGTTGAGCTAGATCAATTCATTGGTTTAGTTTGATACAAATATATATATATCATTTGAAATAATAAAATCATAAATTTTGTAGACTATATTTAAAATTGAGTTCTAAGAAAATATTAATTATAACTACAAATATTATAATACGTCACAAGAATTCAATTTAAGCATAGATAAAACCGACGGAATTCCGACGGAAATCCCGTCGGAATTATTTAATATTATTTTTAATTTTTATTTTTAAAAAATCCGATGGAATTCCGACGGAAAATTCCGTCGGAATTATTTAATATTATTTTTAATTTTTATTTTTAAAAAATCCGACGGAATTCCGACGGAAAGTTCCGTCGGAATTATTTAATATTATTTTTAATTTTTATTTTTAAAAAATCCGACGGAATTCCGACGGAAAGTTCCGTCGGAATTATTTAATATTATTTTTAATTTTTATTTTTAAAAAATCCGACGGAATTCCGACGGAATGCCCGTCGGAATTATTTAATTTCTATTTTTATAATTTATATTTAAAAAAACCGACGGGAATCCCATCGGAATTCCGTCGGAATTATTTAATATTATTTCTAAATTTTATTTTTAAAAAAATCCGATGGAATTCCGACGGAATTTCCGTCGGATTTATTTAATTTTTATTTTTAAAAAAAAAAAACAAATTCCGTCGGAATCCCGTCGGAATTCCCTCGGGAATTCCGAGGGAATTCCGACGGCCTGTTTCCCTCGGAATTTTCCGTCGGATTTCGGCGAATTTCTTGTAGTGATCTACAAGAGTTTGTCAAGAAGCTCGATGAGCTCGCCCTCCGATCGAGCAGAAGATTGAGGTAAGCAAAGCCCTCCCTGGAATCGCGAAGCCAAGCAGCCAGTCGAAAGGGATATTCACAATCTCCCTTACCTGGGTCGAATCGATATGATCGCCGGGGGGTCAACTGGAGGAGACACGAAGTCTGTCCGGAAGAGAACTCGGAGGGAGGCTCAGCACAGCTATTATGGGCAGAGCGAAGTGATGCAGGTTGACCAAAAAGAGAAGTGGATCGAGGAAGAAATTACTTTCAGCGAAGTGAAGCTCCCGACCCCGGCTGGCATTGGAGAAGTCAGATGCGATATCCCGACCCCGGCTGGCATTGGAAAAGTTAAATTGCCCAATAAGCGTGTCGTGCCTGTGCTTTAGATTCTGGATTTTGATGAGGAAGATCTTGAGGATCGAGACATCCAAGATCCCGAGAGATCCCACAAGACCACTTTGAAGCTTGCAAAGAAGAAGAGGAAAGCGGCCGAGAGACATGTCGAGGCCGCTAGTCAGACTGAGGAGATCGAGCTCCTTCCGGGTCAAATTGAAAAGATAACTCATGTTAGAGTATCCCGACCCGGTAAGGAACTCAAACAGGTCTTTTTAATTCAATTTCTTCAGAAGAATGCGGATTTCTTTACTTGGAGTGCCAATGACTTAGTGGGAGTCGACCCAACTATCATAATGCATGACCTTAATGTCGACCCTCCTTCAAGCCGGTCAAATAGAAGTTACGCACTCAGAGTGTCAAGAGAAATGAAATCATCAAGGAAAAAGTCAACAAGCTACTCGATGCTGGTTACATTACCCCAGCCAAGTATGTAGATTGGCTTTGCAACGTGGTCCTAGTGGCCAAGACCGGGGGCAAATGGCGCATATACAATGATTTCACTGACCTAAACAAAGCATGCCCCAAAGATCCGTACCCTCTGCCTCGTATCGACCAGCTAGTCGAGTCGACGGTCGGGTACGAACTGATGAGTATGATGGATACCTTCCAAGGGTATTACCAGATTTTTATTGTGCCCCGAGGATGAAAAGAAGACTGTTTTCATAGTCGTAAAGGGCATCCATTACTTTCAAATAATGCCCTTTGGGCTTAAAAATGCAGGGGCCACATATCAGAGATTGGTGAATCGAGTGTTCAAGGAAGAAATCGATAAAACTATGGAGGCCTATGTCGACAACATGATCGTTCGGAGCAAGAAATCATACGACCATCTTGCAGACCTTGGTCGAGCATTCGACCTCCTGAGGAAATACAATCTGAAGCTCAACCGGAATAAATGCACATTTAGCGTGGAGAGAGGCAAGTTTTTGGGCTACATGGTAAGCCGGAAAGGGATTGAGGCTAATCCCAAGAAGAGTGAAGTCATACGATATATCTCCAGCCCGAAAATAATTCGAGATGTTCAATGTCTAGTCGGCCGGATCATTTTCTTAAATAGGTTCATATTGAGATCGGCCGAGAAGAGTCTCCCATTCTTCAAAATTCTAAAAACATCAAGCAGTTCAACTGGATAGAGGAATACGAGCAGGCATTCGAGGCACTGAAGTAGTACTTCGAGTAACCTCCTTTGCTGGCTAAGCCCGAGCCGGGCAAAAGGCTATACCTCTACTTAGCCGTTTCGAGCGAAGCCATCAGCTAGGTCTTAGTGGCAGTAAGAGAAAGAAAGCATATGCCGGTCTATTATATGAGTAAGATCCTATACGGAGTAGAGACTCGGTACATGGAGATCTAGAAGATTGCATTGGCTCTGGTGCACACGGCCCCGGAAGTTGAAGCCATACTTCCAGGCCCACTCAATTATAGTGCTCACCGACCAACCACTGAGACAAGTTCTTGAAAAGCCAGATGCGTCGAGAAGGTTAACCAAATGGGCCATCGAGCTGGGACAGTTTGACATATCCTATCAACCTCGTTTGGCTTATCAAGCGCAAGTTTTGGCAGAGTTCCTGATCGAGAAGGATGCACCCTCGACCCCCAAAGAATCAGGCCATTGGATCCTCTCAGTTGATGGCTCATCGACCACATCTGGGGGAGGTGTTGGGGTCTCCCTGAGGAATGCAGAAGGAGATGAGCTTGATTTTGCCATCTGCCTCGGGTTCTCTGCAACCAACAATGAGGCCGAGTACGATGCCCTCATAGTTGGGCTAAAAATTACGATGGAGCAGGGAATCAAAAATCTGACAGCTTTTACCGACTCACAACTAGTGGCGAGTCAGGTCAAGGGAACCTATGAGGTAAGGGAAGAATCGATGGTGAAATATCTAGAGAAGGTGAAGTCCCTAGCGAAAGGGTTCAAGAGTTTCAAACTCGAACACATCCCTCAAGAAGAGAATGAGAGAGCCGATATACTCTCTAAGGTAGCGAATGGATTGAGAGGAACAAGGGATAGATCGATTACATTCCTAATGTCCTCGACCAGATCAATCGATGAAAAGAGTAAAGCACTTCTAAGTATCGACCTAGCGGAGCCGTGCTAGTTGGATGAATTAGTTCTTTACTTAAGAGACAGGGTCCTTCCCGAGAATAGAGTAGAACGACGTCGGCTAATGGCTCGATCCGTGAGTTTTATGCTCGATCCTGTTGGGAGGCTCTTCAAGAGATCATATCGAGAATCGGCCAAGAGGTGCCTTCGACCTTCCCAAGCCAATGAGGTTCTCGAGGAAGTACATGCTAGGTCCTACGGAAATCATGCGCCGGGGGGAGGGGAATGTTGGCCAAAAAGATAACTCGTTGCGGATACTATTGGCCGATCATGGTTAGAGACTCGATCAATTTTGTGAGGAAATGCCCAAGTTGCCAAAGGCATGCCCACCTTACACACCAACATTCAAGAGAGATGACACCCATCGACGTAGCTGGGTCTTTCGATCAATGGGGAATCGACATAGTAGGCCTTTTTCCATTGGCGCTGAGGCAACATCAATTCGCCATCGTATGCGCGAGTACTTTTCCAAGTGGGTCAAAACAGCATCGGTCCCCAAGATCACTTTCCAAGTAATGATCCGGTTCCTATAGAAAAACATCATCTATCGATTTGGGGTCCCGAGAATGTTGATCTGCTATAATGGGCCTCAATTCAGAAGTGCACATTTCAGGAAGTACTGTGCCGATATGGGAATCAGTTTGAGATTCATCTCGGTCGGCCATCCTCAAGGCAACGGTCAGACCGAGGTAACCAATCGAATCACTATCCAAAACTTGAAGACCAGGCTCGACGCGAAGAAGAGGGCTTGGGCGGAAGAACTCGATGGAGTATTATGGGCTTATCGAACAAATCCTCGAACGGCCACCGGGGAACCCCTTTTCTTGATGGTCTATGGGTCGGAGGCCGTAATACCCGCCGAGCTGATACATCAAACAACCCGAGTATCTCAATACCAGCTAGAACGAAATCAAGAAAATCGACAGTTCAAGCTGGGTACCATTGAAGAGAAAAAGGAGCAAGGGTTTCGCCGGATGTGGCTTGGAGTTATAACAAGAAGGTCCTATTCCGACAGTTTCAAGTTAGGGATCTAGTCCTAAAGAGAGTCGATGTGACCAAGCATGTGGGGAAGCTCGATGCCAATTGCGATGGGCCCTATCGAATTGCCGAGGTCAGAAAGAATCAAGTTTATCATCTCGAGGACATGAATGGCAATCCAGTGCCTCGATCCTGGAATGCGCATAATTTGATGAGATTTTATGTTTAGGGACATGCAAGTTGTGAGTCAATTGTAATTATCTTAATAAAGTTGATTCCGTTTTTCCGACTGTCATTCTTAATGTTTACGAGTTAAATAGTTCGAGTGTACCATGGATCGTCATGCTTGAATTGTTCTCGATTAGATTTATATTGATTGTCGACCAAACAATTAAATTTGAACATGCATAACCGAAACATAATAATTCGAATAGAAAGCTCTTTAACTAAATAAAGACCGACTCGCAAGTCAGCAAATTACAAAACTTGGGCTCTCGCCCTTTGGATTTTTAAATCGAGAACACTCCTTGACCACCCCGGGCTGAGTTGGTACTTCTACACTACAAATAAAAATGAACAAAATAAAACAGGAGATTTCAATAAAGACCCATGTCGGGCCGGGAAATCATTCAGAGTCGGCATCGACGACGTTCTCGGGGGCTTCCTTGACAAAGTTAGGGTCGACTAAGGGCTCTTCCATGGCCTCATCCCCGAATAGCTCTGGGAATATTGCGGAATGCACAAGTACGTGCTCGGGGTCAACTCCCTGGGGCATCTTACTCGAGTCCTCTTCTCGTTGGAAGTAGATGGACTTAGCCAAATTAATAGCAAAGCCAAACTCATGTGTGTCCCAGTCGATCGCAGGAGCTGGAGTCGAGGAGGCAGCCGTCGGTGGGCAAGGATCGGGGCATCGAATGCCAATCTTTTGTCTAATCGTAGTCGGCCGAAATGTACCCCATTGACCTGCCCTGGGCTAAACAAAGTTCGAACCCCTCTTTCAGGTCATCAATCCCGAAAGTTGTTGTGGCCCTTAGGAATGTCGGGGATTTCATGAAACGGTATACCCCATATCGCTCGGATAAGGCCACAATCTCATCGAGGGCCCTCTTGCAGTGATCGATGACGAGCCGGGCACCCCTTGTTTCGCTGACATTTTTCCCATTTTTATGGATATTTAATAACTCGAGGGCTTGGCTGTCGATCTTCTTGTTGGCGTCTAGAAGCTTCCTGTTGGAGTCATCCAGTTGACGCTTGAACTCGGCCGTGGAATTCTCGGCTTGCTGCTTGGCTAGCAAAGCCTCCTTCAACTTGCCCTCGGCCTCCTTCTGGGCAACCTCGAATGCCACCAACTTGCTCTTTAGGGTTTTGACCTCGGAATCGACCACCTCCTTGGCTGCCAACCTTACTCGCCCCTCCCGGTAAATCTGAGCACTCCGACTCATGTGGAAAGGTCCTGCGAGACCTATCACGAATCAAAAGTCGAGTCAGCATTCGATTTAACAGTAAGAAAGCAGAGCTACGAGAAACCAAGGAACTTACCGCAAGCATTTTCATGGCCGTGTTCATTTTCCAACTCTAAATCGATCATCTCCTAGCGATATTTTTGGTTGGAAATGGTTTGAGCGGCAGCGTAGAGTGCGTCCATTACCCAGCTATCTCGTAGCTGGGAGCCTACACGCCGAGCCTGACCCTCCTGGTCGACGCTGCGAAGACCGCCCAGGAGGTGAGGCTCTGATATTATGCGTATTTTGAAGAAATTTGCCATGTCTTCCTCGGGGGTTTTGAACGGATTGTTGAGTGACACCACAGCTTCACTCGAAAAAGGGGTCAGGGTCTTAGTCGTACCAGACGGAGTTGAAGGCAAGGAGGAGGTCGAAATGTTACCACGTGAGTGGTCGACCCTTTTGGTCGGTCGGAGCCATGGCCCATGTTAAAAGGCCTGGGAGTGCCGAGGTGGACCTCCTTTTCTTTCCGGTGTTTCTTATTACGAGGATCACTATCCTCGACTGCTGGGTCTTTTCCCCTCTTGGACTTCTGTTAGGGTTGAGCTGCAGGTTGTGCTTGAGCAGCCTCGGGGGCTGGGAGAACGGCATCAACCGTCTTATGCTGATCGAGAGTCGCTTGTGCCTGCGACTGTTCTCTTTGTCTCTCGGCCTCCTCCATGTCAACCTGCATCTGGGCTAGTCTGGATGGCATTATCACTTGACCTGCAAAATAAAGGTAACTCGATTAAATCGAGAAAGAACTCAAACATCGACATACAATAAAGAAGAACAAAAAATGTAAAGGTGTCTTGACTCGATCCTCCTAGTACCCGGGTCGAAATAACGACTTTGGACTCTTGGGTCTAGTCCAAAATTCACAAAAGTTTGGGCCTCAATTAATTTCTTGCAGTCGAACATTTCTAATGCCCGCATATCTCTCAAAAAGGTGTTCGATCATTGGGTTGCGAATTTGGGTAGGGTCGCTCTGGGCTGCCAGTTCCAAACCCGATTGGCCAATACCGGCTAGCCGACCGAGCTCTCGATGTAAATAAATTGTTCCTTCCACCCTTAACCATTCATAGAAGTGGGGGAAGTGATGAGCATGTGGTTGTTTTTGGCGGCCAAGGAAACAAATCCAAACCCCGAGCCTGACGCCTTGAATAGTTCTTCCAGAACCCCCCATTGGGATCCCAAAGTACCTCATTAGGACTTGGATTCCGTTGACCATCCCGTACGCGTTAGGCATCAATTGGATCGGGCTAATGTTGAGAGAGTTGAGGAGCTCAAGCACATTATTGTCGATGGGAACACGGAAGCCTGAGGTGACCATCTTGTAAGTAACAGAGATACAACCCGGGGGAGGATCGGTCAACTTGTGGCCACTTTTGGGGCGGATGACACTATAGTCGCCGAACTCGGGGGCTCCACCGAATAATGTGTCCCGGATCGATTCGAACATTTTGGGTGACACTTTGCTTTTGACTTCCCTCGGGTCTTTTTCCAACTGATAGGTCGGAGATCGAGGCCCTGGCGGAAAGTATTCTTCCTCTTCATCCTCATCAACCAACCTATATCTACCGGACGTCGAGGGACCTACCTCAGGAGCTCGACTCGAGGGCTCAGGGTCGACTTTCATCCCTACTGATGGGATTGTTGAAATTAGCTCGACGGAGATAACTGGACCCGCTGGGGAAGAAGAGTGCCCATCCCATGAGTCGAAAGAAACCTCCATTATGTCAACTTCCCGGTCGAAGGCCTGCTTAGACTGCAACGATTCCCCACTCTGAGTACTCGAGATATTTTGGTTCGACATGTCCCTGGAATCAGTGGTTCGACATGTCCCTGGAATCAGTGGCCCAACTGGAAACCCTAGAACTTGAACCAGCCGAGTTCGAAGAAGATATCCCTGTACTCGAAATTAAAACTTCGACTGAATCCCTCTTTTCAATAGGCCCCTTTCTCGTTTTAAGGAATGAGGGTTTTATATCATGCAGGAAGTCGAAAATGATTTAAGATGGGGTTCTTCTCACTCGAAGATCAAACCCTCCCCAAAAACAAAAGCAAAATCGACAGAAAAAATAAGCCTAAAAGATTCGAGTCGAGGAAAGACATACTTAAGAAAGCTTGGCGGAAGATCGACCTACTTGATTGCTCCGAATTCGACTCGAGGGTCTTGCTTGTTCTGGTCGAAACGCTCTGGTTTTGCTGAGGAAGTTTAAGTTTGCAAAAGTGAAAATTGAAAGTTACTGAGCCATGAGGCTTATATAGGGGTACTTTGGGTAGGAAAATCGAAGGCGAACCGTCGCAATGATTATGCTATGGCCCACTTTCGAATTCGAAAGGTCGCCACCACGTCATCCTTGCGGCCAACCTTTCCGGGGCACTTGTGACGTGGGCCAGAATTATCTAGCCACGTGGACTAGTCCCATGGTGTCGTGTGTCACGTATAGCGAGCCTGACTCAGCAAGAGGTGCCACGTGGGTCAACTCGATAGGTAGCCTCTAGGTCGGCTAACACCCCCCGAAGGTCCCCAACTGCCAAGTAGGTCGAAGGAAAATCGACGTTTCCAGCAACGAGTCAAGGGTCAACTGTCGAGCCGTCCCCCTCTAACTCGTCTATCGGCTCGAGCACTAGAGTGGGGTCCCTCAACCGCCTCCAGCGTTAAATGCGGACTGTGCGTCCATACCGTACCTAATGGACATTAAATGCACCTACAAATAGTACGAAAAGGTCATCATTAAGCCCAGTGGTATAAATACACCCTCATAAATATCATTTGGTAAGCTCATTTATTGCACTTCAAGTCTAATTGATCTCCTCTCCATAACACTGACTTAAGCGTCGGAGTGCCGACATAGAGTAAAACCCCAGTCCCTAGTCGGCCTTCAGCTTATGTTTTCCTTCCATCTTGCAACTCTAATCTTCTTCGAGCATACCACATCACTACAAATTCTAACAGCATGATTGGTATGATGGAATGGGGTGGGAATGGAATGGGCATTACTGCATCCATTCATAAACCCATGATTAGTACCAAAACATGATTAGGAATGCCCATTCCCACAAGCATGGAATTACCCATTCCCCCCATGGTATTAGTCATTCCCAATGTTTAAAATTTATTATTATTTTTATATTGTCGTCACGTATTTGTTAAATGCATATTATTATTCCCTCAGTAATGTCCATTCCAACAAACATGGGATTACCCATTCCTTTGGTCCCCCATGGTATTAGCCATTCCCAATGTTTAAAATTTATTATTATTTTTATATTATCGTCACATATTTGTTAAATGCATATTATATTTTATTATTTTCATAAATAAAAATTAAATACTATTAATCACGTTGAAAATTTAATAAATTATATTATATATATATAAATATAAATCTATTATATATTTAAAAAACATGTTCAAAATATTATTTTATTTATAAAATTTTATAAATTCAAATATTTTATAAAGAACAAATTTTGAAATTTATATTAAAATTTATTTTTAAATGTCAAAATATATATTAAATATAATAAATAATTAATACATAATCTATGCATGAATAAAAAAATAGTGTGTATATATATATATATCCCAAACTCACTCTCGCACTCACATATATATAGTACATATAGTAAATGTCATATATATAACACGTTCGATATAAATATTAATAATATATTTATATATGAAAATATATAGTTACTCAAAATAAAAAATTTAAAATATATCTTTAATATAAAAATATTTGTAATTATATACTTTTATTATTATTATTATTATTATTATTATTATTATTATTAATGAAATAAGTTTAAAATTTTTATTTCATTCCTAATTTTATTACTTGGCGTACCAATCATAGCAATGTCATAATAAAGTCATTCCATTCCTTTGTTCATTCCATTACAAAGTTCATTCCTTTCCTACTTCATTCCATTCATGCATACCAATCATGCCGTAACTGATCAGTCGGATACCTCTCGACCACATCGGTAGACCGAATTTCGACCCGATCAGATACTAATTAAGTTTTTCCCTAAATAATAAATTCCTCTTGTGACCTGTGGCACACAACTTTTCGACCGTCCAGGTATGTCTTCACGAGTGAGCTAAATATGCTTTTAAATTATTTAATTATGCAATTACGTGTTTATTATAATGTTTATGTGCTATATTTGAATTATATGAATTATTTGCTAAATGTTTTATTTGAATTTTGAACGTATTTGCACGTATGATTTGCTACTTGAACCGTATACATTCGAATTTGATTTTGATTTCTATGGGAACTTGGTATACATGAATTATGTGTGTTATAAACTTGTCTATGTGCTCGTTTTATGTTTCTGAATTTGTTTGACGTGGTCTTTGACCATTTTATGATTTTGGGGACTTAAGGGCCTAAAACGTTTTTAGCGCACAATTCTGTCACCATCATTGAACTCATTTCGATGATTTGGAGCTAATGGAACAAACCTTATACTTTTCTTAAACCCGTTTGAATCTCCGAATTTCACCCAAACCGAGCCTCACGCGCAGATATGCCACCTCTTACGGTTTTGACCATATCTCTCTCATTTCTTGACCAAATGGGCCCACTCTTGGACCTACACGACCCTAACTCACCCCTCTATCCTCCCACTTGCTCATTTTGGACTCCAAGAAGAAGAGAAGAGAAGAGAAGAGAGAGAATCAGCTGAGAAAGAAGAAAGGAAAGAGAACCCATCACAATTCACATTCTTGGAGATTTTGAGCTCAATCTTCATCATCCTTCAACCATTTCAAGAGGTAAGCATGTGTTCTTGTTCTCTATCTCCTCGTGGTTCTTTTAAGCTATGGTTTGTGCATTTTCATCAAGGTTTGAGTATGTTATGAACTTAAGCATGAATAGTTAGGTTTTATGAGATTTGAGGCATGAAATGTGATCAATCAAGCTTCATTTATGCATATATGTACTTGCATTTGAGATATATGAAGTGTATGAGGTTCCACTAGTGATGTACAGTTGAAATTTTGGAGCTTTTATGGAGTTTATTGGACTCATTTCTTGTCGATGCTTTGTGTGTGAGTTGTGGGGTATTGTGTGCATTGTTTAGCTGCCTTTCTTGCTTCGATATGCCTAAGTGTGAACTTATATGACGTGTATTGCATCATATGCATCCATATGCATTTGCCGAGCGTTTCTTTGATTCATCTTGAGTCTTAGTATTGTTTCTTGTGTTTAGATTGCTTGAGTGGAGTAGCTCGTTGGTATGGAGCCACTCCGTTGGTGTGCGTTGAGCTTGTTTGTTTGGTTTGCTCATCGAGGTGAGGTTTCTTTCTTTTAGTTATTACGACCTACAACCCTAAATGTGTTTTGAGCCCGCATGCGACCTACGTACATATATATGTATTTAGATACGTGTTTGGTATGTATTTTGTGGGAATTGACCCGTTTACTATGAAACCATTTGAAAACGCTTTTATATATATACGTAGCTATGTTTTGTTTATTTGTTTTGAAAAGGGTTGGTGTGTGTGAAATGAATTTGAATATGTAGCGAGGTTTGACTTTGAAAGATAAGTCTTTGAATTTGAGTTTGAATATGAATCCCTAAGTTTAAGTTTGAATTTTGGTCCCGGAGTCTACGAGTCAGGAAGCCCGGGACGACAGAGGGCCGTCGGGATGGGCCTAAGCATAGTTTCCAAGTTTGATAGGATCAATCCTGAACCCACTAGGAGATTAGTGGGGAATGTAATCCTCGGGCGTGAGCATCATGAAACTCACGTCCCACACATACAGTTTGGATAGTTAGGGTATGTACAACCCTTCTATCACCCGGTGTGGAGGAAGGTATGTTCGATTTAGTTTTCGTTTGAATTTGGATATGAATTTGAATTCGATATGAAGGAGGTTAGTCTGAGAACTTGTACTCGTCGAGTCAGTTTGAATTTGATTATGAATTTGATTCGTGAAATGGGAGTGGATTTCTAATTATTAAAATTGGTGATTTTGGCCTTCGGCCTAACTTTTCTTCTATATATAGTATTACGAGATCCAAAATGTTTTAGGTTGCAAAAGTCACGCCCTCGTTCATGAATTTTATGACTCTGAATATGCTCTGCTCTTATGTACATGTACGTATGGGTGGGTTAGCTCCCTCACCAGCCTTTAGGACTGACCCTTGTTGTTGTTTCCCCTTTTTTCCATTTTGTTGTTGAGTTGCAGGTACAGGGTTCGGTTTGAGCTAGGCGGCGGTTTTCTTTAGGTCGTTCGAGTTGAGTTGTTCGAGTCTTTTGCATACTGCGTCTTTATCCTTTCGCTTTGGTATTTTGGAATTATGTATAAGCTTATGTTTATGACTCGAATATGAAGAATTTTAAGATTTATTTGACCCTGGAGTGGCATTGCATGTATCTCTTATATTCTTTTGAGCATGTATGTTTGTATTTGTTGATCCTATTATTTAAGTGCATGTTTTGATTTTATTTGCATGCTCTGTATTAGGGTCTAGACTGCCTAGTTTAGGTGAGTTTTTGTTTGTCTTCCATTCGCTATGACTTGGTGCGTGTGTGGAGTTTCCATTTCGTTACACGAGTCGGGCTATGGTGCGGGGGATGTAGTGCCCTCCGCTCCGGGGTGCTATATGACCCAACCCGACAAAAATAAAAAAGAAAAGTTTTCCAGCTTGTAGTCGAACAATAATTCATATTTTTCTTCTTCCCGAGTTGTACTGTTGAGTTTATCAAGTCGGGATGCAATTTGAATCCACCAAAAAAATTCTAAGACAAAATAACATTTCTATAATTCAACCAAAACAGATTTATATTTACGTATTAACCTTTTTAAATAGATATAAAGTTGGGGGAATATAACAAAACTCGCCAAGGTACAAGACAAATTTGACATCACTCCCCCATGGAAAAATATCAATATTAACTTTCTAATTCAAATTTGTAATTTAATTTCACTCTCCATTTTGGATGAAATTACTAAAATAGCCTCGAAAAAACATGAAATGACATAACACATCACTCTCCCCTCTTACGCAAACCATTTTGTTAACATAATATCTACATGATTTTATACTTTTATTTTGTATGTTAATAATTCAAAATATAATTTGCATACTTCATATGTAAAAATTAATATACATACATATATATATATATATATATATATATATATATATATATATATATATATTTTGTGTAGGTGGATGATGGAGTAAAAATTAATTATTGATTTATATTTTGAAGTATTAATTAGAAACTATAAAGTATTGAAATTATAAAGCAGAGTATCCAGATTTAAAAGCAAAGTATTATTTGTAAAAGTTAAAGTACTTAGGTTTAAATTGAAGTACGAGAAGAAAAAAAAAAGGAGTATTGTTCGTAAAAGTTAAAGTACTTACATAAATTAGAGTATTATTCATAAAAGTTAAAATATTTAAATTTATAATTGAAGTATTGTTCATAAACATTAAAGTATTCAAATTTAAAAATAGAGTATAAAAGTTAAAGTACTCACTTTTAAAATTACAGTATGAAAAAAAAATAATAATAATAAGTAAGGGTATTGTAGTCAATTTTGATGAGTGAGGAATAAAATCAAGTTATGAATTTAAGTTAGGGAGATAGTATAAATTTTTTTTTTAAAAAAAGAGTAAACTAAATTATTTCTAAATTAGAGGGAATTATTAATTATTACCCAATAAAGTTAACAAAATATAATACTAATAAATTTTCACATTATTACTTCACTTGACAATGCGGACCTTCTGGTTGGCAAAATATACGGACCCCACCAAAGTGGGTATATTGGAGTAGTCAACATTAATATCCCGATTTAATTTATAAGATTTTTGTCAAAACCATTTTATTACATTTAATGAATTGCATTACACGAAAATTATAGTAAATTTCGTATTGATTACTATCATTACTCTGTGCATCAATTACAAAATACTATAACATGCATGCCAGGTAATTAATATTTGGCGTGACCAAATTTAATTTAGGTTAAAATATATTCATGCATTAGAATTTGGGTCAATTCATTCACCAAAAACAAATAAAAAACAATATAATTTTGTGTAAATTCTATAAATTTTCAAGATTATTCAAAAAATTAAAGATTGATTTTCCCATCTTGGAATTATCTTTCTTTATCAGTTTCTTTTCTTTGTCAATTCATAATTATCTATTAAAGGAAAAGAATTGGAAAATAGAATGCTAGGTTTTCTTCCTTATATCCAATTTCAAAAATTTAGTAAAATTCCTCTTATTTCCAAATTCATAAAATATTTAATTAGGAAAATAGAAATAAAACCAAATAGTAAAAATGGTAATAAATATGTACAAGGAAGAAAGGAAGATGGTCCTAATTTAATACAGAGTAAATACTTAGACACCCTGAAAATCTCTTCCTCTCCTCTCCTGTCATGGAGAAAACAGTCTATGTATGAGTTATGACTCCGACAAAGAACATGGAACCAACCTCCTAACTACCTCAAATCCTAGAATTCTTCATCAAAATTTGGTAGAGATTAGCAATCGTGGAAGTATTTTTTGTGGGTTTCGATTCCCACGCTCTTGAATATGGGGCAGTTTAATTTCCACCACCTTCTCCTGGTAACGGCCGCCGTTCTCCTCCTCCACCCCCCCTCCGCCGAGCCGGACATCGCATCGGACCGCGCTGCCCTTATCGCCCTCCGTTCCACCGTGCTCGGCCGCCCTCTGCTCTGGAACCTCTCGAGCCCCACCTGCTCATGGACCGGAGTTTCCTGTTCGCCGGATAACTCCTCCGTCGTCGAGCTCCGCCTCCCCGGAATGGGGCTCTCTGGAAACCTTCCGCCGAACACAATCTCGAAACTTACGGCCCTAGAGGCTCTCAGCCTCCGTTACAACTCCCTCTCCGGCCCGCTTCCGGCGGATCTCTTTTCGTCGCTCACTTCTCTTCGCAATCTCTATTTACAGCACAATTTCTTTAGTGGAGAAATTCCGGATTCCTTATTCTCTCTTACGTCCCTTGTCCGCCTCAATTTGGCGCATAACAACTTTTCCGGCGGGCTGTCGCCTTCGTTTAACAACCTGACTCGTTTGGGGACGCTTTACTTGCAGGATAATAATTTCTCAGGTCCAATCCCTGACTTGAATCTGCCCGGATTGGTTCAGTTCGACGTTTCCAATAATAATCTCAGTGGCCGGATTCCCAAAGGGCTTTCAGGAAAACCCGTGAGTTCATTCACCGGGAATTCACTTTGTGGTGCCCCTCTGAATTCTTGCGGTGATGAAGGAACCAAGAAAAAGCTCTCCGGCGGGGCGATTGCCGGCATTATAATCGGCTCTGTTCTTGGGTTTCTCCTGATCTTATTGCTTCTGTTCTGTTTGTGTAGAAGGTTTATTCGATCAAAGAGTGAAACTGGATCAAACGATAAGGAAGTTGAAAATCCCCGTGGCGGGGTGGGTGGCGGAATAAGTGAGGGGACGGGCAGTAGTTTTGCATCAACGGTGGGGACGAAGGAAAAAGAGAAGAGTGAAGGCAATGTGGTTGGTGGCGGGAAGAAAGAGTTAACTTTCTTTGGAAAAATGGGTTGGAATTTCGACATGGAAGACCTTTTGAGAGCATCAGCAGAGGTCTTGGGGAAGGGAACGTTTGGAACGTCATACAAGGCGGTGCTGGAAGCCGAGCTGACCTTGGCGGTGAAGAGGCTGAGAGATGTTAAGTTGGGGGAGAAGGACTTCAGGAAAAGAATGGAGGAAATTGGAAGAATAGATCATCAGAATTTGGTACCATTGAGGGCTTATTACTATAATGCTGATGAGAAGCTGCTTGTCTATGATTACTTGCCAATGGGGAGCTTGTCGGCACTCTTACATGGTCAGTGTTACTTTTTACTTGATTTATTTTGGAATTCTTTGTTAATTTTCTTGCAATGTGTGGACATTGGAAAGGCAGCTTGAGACCTATGGAGAATCTGAATGTGTCATCTTAAGTATTAGGGATATTTACATGGACATAATCAAGGGTTTTGCTTAATTAAGTTCCCTGATGTATTCTAAGACTTGGTCTAACACATGTAATTGTAGCCATGAATATAAATTCAAATACTGATTATTAAGTTTCGGCGGAAAAATAAAGTATCCGTGAAAAATTAGAGATGGAATCAATAACGTGGATGTCCAAGATGTAGTGTAAATTCTTTGATAGGGGAAGTTCGTGTAATTTCACAAACCTCAAGGAAAGGGGAAATTTGTGTAATTATTCCAAACCTTAGGCATGTCAGTGTAATTATCCCCAAGTTCTATTCAATTTTTTCTTGCAATCTATTCGGTACCATTATTTACATGATCGTCAATGTTATACTCAACGATTACAGGAAACAAGGGAGGTGACAGGACCCCATTAAGCTGGGAGACAAGGGCCAACATTGCCCTTGGTGCTGCCCGCGGAATTTCGCACCTCCACTCGCAAGCCTCATCTTTTTCCCATGGCAACATCAAGTCATCAAACATTCTCCTCACTATATCATACGAAGCACGTGTTTCCGACTTTGGTCTTGCTCCCCTCGCAGGGTCCGCACCGGCACCCAACCGTGGCGCAGGCTATCATGCACCTGAGGTGACCGACCCTCACAAAGTCTCCCAAAAGGCAGATGTTTACAGTTTTGGAGTGTTGCTGTTGGAGTTGCTGACGGGGAAGGCTCCGATGCATTCGTTGAGTACGAATGAAGAGGGTGTTGATCTCCCAAGATGGGTTCACTCCATCGTGCGGGAAGAGTGGGCTTCTCAAGTGTTCGATGATGAACTCGTACGGTACCCTACGGTTGATGATCATATGGTTAACCTGCTGCAGATTGCACTCGACTGTACCGAACAATATCCCGACAAGCGTCCTTCGATGGCTGAGGTGACCAGCAGAATTGAAGAGCTCTGTTCGGGGTTGAACAGGGATCATAGTGGTGAAATTGTGAATTTGGCTGAAGAATAGTGTGGATGATTGCTTTTCTTAGTTTGTTCTTTGTGTTATATATTTTTATACCATTCTTTGATTGGAGGATCAAGTGTGCATTTTGGCTGATTTTGTTCCCTTTTTTCTATGATATTTCGGCTTTCTTGGAGGGTTTCTGTTCTGCATTTGAGTGATTGGTTTTGGAAAAAGGCTTCAGTGTATATTTAGATTTGAAAAGAGGGGTTTCAGTTTATATAACACTTCATTATTTTAGTATATTTTGAAGTGTATTCTTTTGTTTAATTTTTGGATATGCAAAATGATATTGATATCTCAGCTCTAATTTAAGTATTTAACAAGTGATAAAAAATTAAATATTATTTTTTCGGATCAAACCCCAATGTACCTCAATGGGTTTGAATCTCGTATTTCATTTCATTGTATATCGGTAGATAATTGATGAAAATTAAAATAGAAAAATAATTGTAAAATATCATAGAGATTCTGTTTTAATATCAATACTAAAGCAGGAATAGTAGCAAATGTTAATTTTCATCTCCATATCGTATTGTGTCAAATATCTGTATTGAATACTTTTCATGTGAATTTTTTTAAAAGAGTATTATTATATTCATATCGCGTCCTATCCGTATTACTATACTCGTGTTCGTACATGCCAGTGATCTCCAAAGGGTATATTAAACTCATATAGGGTGTCATGTTTAATTTAATGTAGTAATTAAAACTGTACGACATAGTGCCGTCTTTGATAAAAGACTCATCAACAATAAGTCTGCCAAAATCATAATTGATTTTTAATGAGAATTGACGCACTTGGAACATAAATTAAAGTCAATTTCTCATCGCATTAAATATGTATTCATTTAATTTGTACTAATAAACCATTAATATAATGCCAAAAGATTAAAAAAAAAAAAGGGGAAAATTTAATGTTTTCTTCATGTTTGTGTTGCTATTTTTTTTAAAAGACACCAAAATAAAATCCAAACCACCTTGTGCCTCCGCACCTAGCCACCAAGACGCAGCCGCCGCCACCACCACCAAATTCGGCAAGTCGGCGGCCCAGACAGAAGAATAAGGCGGAGCTATTGGGTTATTAACAAGCCATTTACTTTTTTGCTTTTAAACTAAATCAACTGGAATTAAAACTTACAAATGAATAATAAAAAAAGTAACACAGGCTTAAGGTCGCAATTCTAATAAATTTATGGACAATCATACTTGCTCCACGTATAATAGAATAGAAACTATCATTCTCAAAATTAGACCTGATACACCGTGAGAATATAACCAACAAAGAAGACCCACCCCCAGATATTTTCAAAGCTTGTAGATTCCAGATTGTGATCAGGCGTGTCTCTATTTGATTTGATCTTGAAGTAAAGGTAGTCATCCATAAATGACAAAAGAGGACCACCCTGCGATAAAAAAGAAGAAGAAAGTAAAAACAACTCTCATTCGAGAGAATATCAGCTCTCATACGAGAGAATAACAACTTTCATACGAGAGAGAACTTAAAAAAAAGATAAATAAACGGATCAAAAGATTCAGATCTCTTCCAAATCTAAAAAGAGATCTGAATCTCAAGTGTGGTAGGTTTCTCTGTTGGCCATTCAAACCTTTTTTTTTTTTTTTTTTTGGCATTCTTTTTTCCCACTAATTGTCAATATTATTAAGAAGATCCTAATAAATTTATAAGTCTAAAAATTATTGGACAACTATATTATTAGGATTAGGATTAGGAATTTTCCTTTGTCCGTAACTTTTCTATTATATATACTAGCGTTACTGGTCACACGGTTGGACCGATTCGTATTTCTCAAACAAATACGAGTTCACGGTTCCGCATCAACCATACGAATTCTCACTCGCAGTATCACATCAACGATGAAATCGAGGGAGGATCACAGGAAACAGCTCGAGTTAGAGGAGGCTCGTAAGGCTGGGCTGGCCCCGGCCGAGGTGGATGAGGATGGAAAGGAAATCAATCCTCACATTCCACAGTATATGTCTTCTGCTCCTTGGTATCTTAATGCAAAGACACCCAGTTTGAAACATCAAAGGAACTGGAAGTCGGATCCAAACTATACCAAATCATGGTATGACAGAGGTGCCATGACTTTTCAGGCTGAGAACTACAGAAAGGGTGCTTGTGAAAACTGTGGAGCTATGACGCATGATAAGAAGTCATGCGTGGAGAGGCCTCGGAAATTGGGGGCGAAAACGACTGGCAAAGATATTGCTGCAGATGAGAAGATAGAGACCTTTGAGCTTGACTACGATGGAAAGCGAGACCGTTGGAATGGTTATGATGCAGCGTCGTATAAAAGCGTGATACAGAGATATGAAGCTAGGGATGAAGCTAGAAGCAAATTTTTGAAGGAGCAACAGCTTAAGAAGTTGGAGGAGAAAAATGATACTCCAGATGGGGTTAGTGATGATGAAGATGATGAAGACTCTCTGAAAGTTGATGAGAGTAAGCAAATGGAGTTTGGGAAGGTTGAAAAACGTGTGCGTACTACGGGTGGTGGTAGCACTGGAACTGTTAGGAACTTGCGCATTCGAGAAGATACTGCAAAATATCTTCTGAATCTTGATGTTAACTCTGCCCATTATGACCCCAAGACCCGTTCTATGCGTGAAGATCCTCGGCAGGACATGGATCCAAATGAGAAGTTCTATGCGGGAGATAATCGGAATAGAATCAGTGGCGAAGCTCTGGAGTTCAAGCAGCTGAATATTCATGCTTGGGAAGCATTTGATAAGGGACATGACGTTCATATGCAAGCAGCTCCCTCTCAAGCTGAATTGCTTTACAAAAATTTCAAGATCAATAAGGAGAAGTTGAAGCATCAAACTAAAGACACGATCATGGCGAAGTATGGTAATGCTGCTGCCAGCGGCGAAGAACTTCCACGAGAGCTTTTATTGGGTCAAAGTGAGAGAGAGGTTGAATATGATCGTGCTGGTAGAATCATAAAGGGCCAGGAGACCGCTCTCCCCAAGGCCAAAAGCAAGTATGAAGAAGATGCCTATATTAACAACCATACTAGTGTTTGGGGTTCATGGTGGAAGGACCAGCAGTGGGGTTACAAGTGCTGTCAGCAGACAGTTAGAAACAGTTACTGTACGGGTGCTGCCGGTATTGAGGCTGCTGAAGCTGCAGCTGATCTCATGAAAGAAAATATTGCTTGTAAGGAGGCAACTGAAGGGGAATACGAAAGAGAGGTCGAGGGCCGAAAGAGGCAAAGAGAAGATGGCAACTATCGAGTGAGACCGGTTTCGACTATGAAGATGATCCTGATTTGATTTAAGGATTATTTTTCTGCATAATCGCTTTTGTTGCCCTTTTTCAGCCCCTTGAAGTGAGCTGTTAGAAGAATTACCTATTAAAGTGTATGGTATTGGCCTATGGCTGCTAGAAAGCTCAAGTGTTTGTGCTATCTTGTTAAATTAGAACTCCATCATTTGATGCATAAAATAGACAAAGCTCAAAATTATAGTAGGTAATTTGGTTAGGTATATACATTTTGTAATAGAAAACGTGCTTTTGACTTCTTGTTTTTACTACTAAGTCTACATAGCTAATTCTTCACATAGTTTTCTTAATTACACAAAACACCCTCCAGCAGTCCAGCTAATATATAAAACTGAAATCCATCAAACCCAATAAATGCTTAAATTGAGAAGGTGAGAGAATCTTTGCGAAGATATCACCGATTTCACCTTTTGCTCATTACACTAAACTGATTGCTATGTAGAGAGCAGCTTGATTATCACACGATAACGGTACGAGAACAGTTACTTCAACGTTAAATTCTTTCATAATGTAGCTTATCTACTTCAACTCACACACACTTGAAGTCGTGCACCTATACTGAATCTTGAAAGTGTAATATCACTAATTCACTATAGAAAATATCATTTAGGGCGATTCCTCAACTCTTTCAAAATTGCACATAAGTCCTTAGGTTTATTAACTGCGACAAGTTAACCTGCTTTTTATAAAGTTTATAAAATAAGTTTAACTAAAGAATAATTTTCAATTATTAAGAGCAGGTCCAGAAGCTACTGAAGTATACTTCAGTCCTCATAACCGTACAGATATGATCGCAACGGATTACCTTTTATTTTTCAAAGTTTACATTTTAATCCATTAACTTATTTCCTTGGCACTTTTAACTCATAAAACTTACTTTAGTTACAATTAAATACTAAAAAATCTCATACAACCTCTAAATCTAATCACAAAAATGTCCAAATTTTTTTTTGACTTTTTCATACAAGTCCTTAAACTTTCTAAAAAGCTCATTTTTCACCTCCAATTTTTTATTTATTTTAAAATGATC
This sequence comes from Lantana camara, assembly GCA_037501455.1. Classification (NCBI taxonomy): domain Eukaryota; kingdom Viridiplantae; phylum Streptophyta; class Magnoliopsida; order Lamiales; family Verbenaceae; genus Lantana; species Lantana camara. The sequence goes on along the minus strand of CM074857.1, from coordinate 19,445,450 downwards.
CTAAACTCAGAATATTTCTAAAACAAAAAAGTTGATAAGTATGAAATAAGTGCATGAAGTTTATATGATTACAAAATAGGCTTTCTAGGCAGAGGGTATTTGCAAACATGTCCCAACCTTTTTAGTTTTTACAAAACCAACCTCTGATCTTTTATATTTTACGAAATAGGCGGTGAAACTTTTATTATTTTAAATCAAACTCTTATTGCATGTTTACTTCTTAGGATGAATGTGGATTAGATTAATAATCATACTTAAATTTATATTTACTAATATTTTTGCGAGTTCGGGATTGATGACACGGCCCCGGATGATCGATATTGGATAAAATGTTGATTATTTATCTCATATTCCTTATAAGATGAACAATCCACCATCATATCCCACCACTCATCCCATTATTCATCTATCCCATCCCATCCTAACCAACAAAGTAAATATACAATTAATGTACAACTTACGGTAAGTAGCTCCAACCATTTATATTTAAAGTGCTCCAATGGCAGGAGTTAGCATATAATTTCAGTATTCTTTGTACGCAATTTCAGATATCAAATCTCATCTTCTCTAGCATGCTCCAATCTGTTACAAAACTTAAATGTTTTTGGGTTGACGTCTATATTATCTTCATTTATTATGCAAAAGAGTGAATAGAAGTTTATATTATCGAGGACAATTGAGGGCATCCTCCAAATAAACTCAATCTTGCTATACTAAAATCCGGGGGAAATTGCAAATTTTAGTATATCAAATCAATTCAATATTTTCGGTATATTTTATGTTTTGATAGTAAAATGGGATTATATCTTAAAAATCATGCGAGTTAATGCATTTTTTTTATTGGAACCCGGTTTTGTCTGTCAGAAACTCAACCTGATGAACTAGATTCCGGCGGGTAAAATCAATTTTTGGATAAAAATTTGCATTAAATTACTTGATTTTAAAGATATGGCCCTATTTTATTGTTGAAAAATAAAATGTACTAAAAACGCTGAATTAGTCGAGTTGGTTTATCAAAATTGCAATTTTCCCTTAAAGTTAAAAGCACGACTTAAAAAAATCTGCTAAGAATCAATTTTTTCTTACAACGAAATTGAATTAGTGTTCCAACCTCCGATCATAATGATTTTTAAGGGCTAAATCAGATAGTTAACATTTACAAGTACAAATCTGGAAAATATTTTTCATTGAATAATGTGCAAAGTACCAGCTGTACATCTATTTATATACATGAGCTGAGAATCAAATAAATATATGCTAGGAAGGATCTATACCATACACGTGTATAGATCTTAGCTAAGGAAGAGTAATAAGCTGTAAATAAACAAAAATGACTTAACAAACTAACTGACTAACTATTCTATTCAATCTTTAATACACCCCCCTCAAGGTGGATGGAAGATATCCTTGATAGCCAGCTTGTCCATGAGAAACCGAAGCTGAGAAGTAGCTAATAATGCCTTAGTAAAAATGTCTGTCACCTGATGCACAGAACATATTGGAAGCAACTTAAGGAAACCAATGGAGACCTTATCTTGAACAAAATGACAGTCCACTTCAATATGTTTGGTGCGTTCGTGGAACAAAAGATTTTTAGCAAGATGAACTGTAGCTAAATTGTCACAAAAGAGCACCGCAGGAGCAGAAAATGGTACTTGAAGATCCTAAAGCAGATGAGACTACCATACAAGTTCACAAGTTGCCATGACAAGGGCTATGTATTCTGCTTCAGCAGAGGATCTGGAAACTACTGTTTGTTTCTTAGACTTCCAAGAGATCAAAGAGTAGCCTAAAAACACACAGAAATCAGTAGTTGATCGCCTTGTGTATGACGCCCCAACTTTTCGGCCTTACAGGTACGTCGTCAAGAGTGAGCTAAGTGCGCTTTTAAATTATTTATTTATGCAATTACATGTCTAATTTAATGTTTAGATGCTTATTTAAATATTTATACGAATTAATTGTTGAATTTGATTTATGAACTTTGAACGTATTTGCCTCGTTTGATCCCGTTCCTGACCCATTTGCTTCGGAACTTGTTCCCGAATTATGTGAATACGTGACATGTATGAAATACGTGTGCTATGAACTTGTCCATATGCTTGTTTTATGTTTTTGAACTTATTTGTTGTGGTCTTGGACCATTTATTTGATTTAGGGACTTAAGGGCCTAATGAGAATTTAGCGCGCCTTAGGTTCTGGAAGGTATAACTTGAGCTCGGGAGTTCGGATTCGAATTCCGGAAGTACTGCTGGACTCGAATTGAAAATTTGGAGTTAAAAAACCTAGCCTTGTGTTTTTCTAAGCCCGTTTGGATCTTCGAATTTTGCCCGAACCGTGAGCCTTGAGTAGATTTGCCACCCTTTACCGTTTTGCCCAGTAATTGACTCGTTTTAACTCCGTTTGACCTGATTCTTGAACCTACTTGACCTTAACATCTAACCTTACCCCTCACTCACTCAAACACTTAGGCCAGCCCCAAGAGAACCGAGAGAGAGAAGGAAAAGGGAGGAGAGAAAAGGGATTCTCTAAACTATTCACCCAAGGCCGATTTCAAGCTAGTTTTGCTTTTTTTTCTTCTCTAATCGAAGAGGTAAACAGGTATTCTTGTTCTCCAATTCATGGTGCATCTTTCAAGCTATGATTTGTTAGTTTTATTGGAGTTTTCTTGTGTTTAGATTGTCCTTAAGGAGTAGCTCGTTGTTGTGGAGCCGCTCCGTAGGTATGCTTTGGGCTTGCTTTGTCCGGTTTGTTTGTCAAGGTGAAGTTTTCTTTCTTTTAGTTAATATGACCTACAACCCCTAGGTGATTTTGAAACCCGCATGCGAATACGTATATTATATGATAGATACGTGCTTGAAATGTATTTTGAGGGCTTGTCCCGCTTGTTAAGAATCTTGAAAATAGCTTTTATACGTATGTAGGCTATTTTCTTGTTTTGTCTTGAAAAGTCTTAAAGCGTGCTTGTGTGTCTTGCGAGAAAATGACCTTGAAAGATAGGTCACTTGAACTTGTACTTGACTTGCTTGGGCCCCCGGAGGTTATGGGTAAGGAGCATCCGGGACGGCCAAGGGGTCGCCGGACTCACCTCCTGTGCATGATCTCCACTTGAAAGGATAAACTAGAACTTACTAGGAGGCTTGATGAGGAATGGAGTCATTTGGGCGTGAGTGTCACGAACTCACGACCCACTTAATTACTTGGATGGTTAAGGGTAGGATTCACCCTTCTTTCACCCGGAGAAGAAGTATGCTTGTTTTGCTTTGTCTTATTTGACTTGATCTTGTCTTGAACTTGAGAATCTTGGATGGAGAACTCGTACTCGCCGAGTTAACTTGTCTTGTCTTGTCTTGAATCTATGAAACGGGAATGGACTCTTAATTCTTAAAATTGGTTGTTTTGGCCTTCGGCCTAACTTTCTTTTAAGTATATATATATATATATATATATATATATATATATATATATTACCACAGGAAACGTTTTAGTATGCAAAAACCATTCCCGGTTCATGGATTTTTCATGAATTGATACTTGCTTTGCTCTATATGTATACGGGTGCGTGTGTTAGTCCCCTCACTAGTCTTTAGGACTGACCCTCATTGTTGTCTTTCTTTTCCCCCTTGTTCTTTAAGTTGCAGGTGCAGGTTTGGTTCGAGCTAGGCGGAGGTCTTTCTTTTGGGTCATTCGAGTCTTGTAATCCGAGTCTTTGGCATGTTGCATCTTTAATATCTCGCTTTGGTATTTGTATAAGCTTGTATATGAGCACGAACTTAAATTTGGAGATTTATTATGATTAAAATTGGTCGTGGTGGCTTAGCATCTATATTTGATTTAAGTGTTGCTCGTGATATGCATGTTTGTATGGATCCTGTTGCTTCCGCTTATGGTTTGAATTTTGTTGCGCGCTCTATATTAGGGTCTAGACCGCTTAACCTAGGGATTGATTTTGTTTGTCTCTCGTTCGCTATAGCTTGGTGCGTGTACGGAGTCCTTGTTTCTTTACACGTGTCGGGCTATAGTGCGGGGGATGTGGTGCCCACCGCTTGGGGTGCTACATTGTGTCTTGACAAGAAGCCCAACCAGCATCCAAAAAAGCTATGAGCTTGAAATTTGATGCAGCTGAGAAGAAAATTCCCTGACCGGGAGTGCCCTTAAGATACCTCAATAGGTGATGAACAACATCCAAATTAGTGGTTCTAGGTTGTGAAACGAATTAACTAAGCTTATTGACAGTGAAACATATGTCTGACCTTATTAAAGTTAGATATAAGAGCTTGCCAATGAGCTGTCTGTAAACAGTGACATCTGGTAAAGGACCATCATCAAATGAATTCAATTTGAGGTTAAGATCCATGGAGTAGGTAATGTTAGGAATAATGCCCTTAAAGCAGTTTTTATGCTTTACTATTGTCTTGTCAAATCATAAACAGTCTTTAAATAATAAACGAGATGATTTTGTTCATAGGCAATCACTTTTTTATGTGCTTATTTATGTCTGTTTGGGTTGACTGTATTTTGTATGTTTTGAACTCCCCTAATCCGATGAGGCCGTTAAGAACTTTGCCGTTATAGGAACGACACATGAAACAAGTTCTTAACTCCATAGGCGAGGATTAGAAACTTCTCCAAGTCGATGAGTCCGACAGACAGTGGGAATGTCGACCTTGACTCCGTTTAGACTTGCTTATGTGATTATGTCCTTTTGAAGGATCATTAAGTTTCATGGAATGATAAGTACATAGGTTGATGCGTGAGCTATATGCCCCCACAACCCTGTGTTTTTCAAAAAGAGCTAAAAAACCCCTGTAAAAAAAAATTAGTAAAATAAACCCTATATTTTTTATTTTTTGCAAACCGCCCCTTTACACCATTTAGTCAAAGAACCGACGTGTTTTGTCAAAATTGCCCTTCTTTCATTACAATACATTCTTAAAGAACTATATGCACCCATAACCCTGTGTTTTATGAAATGAGCCAAAAAAACCCTGTAAAAAATTAAATAGTCCAAAAATTATAATATATATATATATATATATATATATATATATATATGTATATATATGCAATAAATAAAATATTAATTGTATATATATATATATATATAATTATAATTAGTGTACAATACATATATATTTTCATTATAATATTATTTATATATATTTTTTAAGATTTTTAATAAATATATATTATAATTTATATATTTATATACATTATATATATACATATTAGATATTATTTATATGTATTGTAAAATAATTATAATTATATATATATATATATGTATATTAAATAAATTTATAAATAATATTTAATACGTATAGTACATTAGTAATTTTATACATATAAATGTATATATATAATATATTATATAATACATACATATATATACATATAAAAGAAATTTCAAAAGAAAAAAAAGACATTACGTATATACATATTAAATATTATTTATATGTATAGTACAATAATTATAATTATATATATATATATATATATATATATATATATATATATATATATATATATATATCAATAAATTTATAAATTCTACCAAAAAACAAATAAATAAATTTATAAATAATATTTAATATATATATATATATATATATATATATATATATATATATGTATATTCAATAAATTTACAAATTCTACCAAAAATAAATAAATAAATTTATAAATAATATTTAATACATATAGTACATTAGTAATTTTATACATATACATGTATATATATAATATATTATATAATACATACATATAAAAGAAATTTCAAAAAAAAAAAAAAAAAAGTTGATAGGATTTCTTCCGCCAGCGAAATTTCAAAATCACGCCTCAAGGTTTTTTCTGCAAAAATTTGAAAACATAGGGTTTTATATGATAATTTTTTTTTTCACGGGGTCTTTTTTTATCATTTCACATGACACAAGGGGTTTCCTTGCAAAAAACCCAAATATAATGTTGGGGTAAATTTGTCATTTTACGCGACAAAGTAAAGAAAAATCCAATATCACACGCAGTAAACGCGCGTGTGATTCAAAAACGCGTCTCAGGGTTTTTTCTGCAAAAATTTGAAAACATAGGGTTTTATATGAGAATTTATTTTTCACGGGGTCTTTTTTGATCATTTCACATGATACAAGGGGTTTCCTTGCAAAAAACTCGTTGATGCGTTCATAATACATAAAGGTGATTGTTACTAGAACTTCATCACTGAGATGTCCCGCGTGAGAACATTCCCAAATGGGAAATGAAGTCTCTTAGAAACTTCCAGATTAGGAAATATCTCACAGGTCAATGACGTGATTAATAATCCTTAGACTTGAGATTCTGTAATATCTCATATGAGCTAACTCTGTAATCTTTGATATAGGCTCAAAAGGGTGTCGCCATATAGACACCTGAACCACGACCTATGTTGGGATTACACAAATGGTATATGTAGAATTAGTAGAATCGATAAAGGACCTACACTTGTTAAGAACAAGAATGATCTCTTACTGATTAAGTTGTTCGTAGTCCATTAATTATTAAACCCTTGGCCAAGGTGGATAAAAGATCAAGACATTAAGAAAATGGGATTTTCTTGGATTGAGATCTAAATAGATATGAAACGAACTTAACTTTAAAGATCAAGAATATTAAGGCTTTGAGAATATTCACATGCCTTTGTTCTTGATTGAGAGATGGAGTTGTAGGAGGATCGTATTTCACTGATTGTCATTGACTGAAAGGTTCTTCGATTCATTTTGTTATTCGGCTAGGGGTCACACACCCATTGCTAGATTACGGTAGTGTGATCTGTGAAGTTATTAATTAATTATGGGAATTAATTAATTACTGTCACTGCTAATCGAATAATGAACCTAAAGGGTCACACACAAATGCCAGAATACGAAGGTTATGGTAGGATGTTAATACGATTAACGAAGGTTCCAATTGTTGATCGAAAATGGGGCTGGAACATGTGGGCATTGCCACGTGTCAAAAGGCACGTGACTGCCACGTGTCACGTAGCCTGCGTGGCTGTCACATGTCACGCACACGTAGCACGTACGTGGCTCCAAACGTGTAATTATATTACATGTGAGTTCTTTTCTAGAATTAATTAATTAAATTATAATTAATTAATTTTAGTCTTTTAATTAATTTTGAATTAATTGTTAAGACTATTCTCAAATAAACTTAACCCAATAAATAATTAATTAGGAATTTAATTACTTATTGAATCTTGACTTTCAACTTTAGGAAAGTTGGAAAGTCCAACTTCCTATTGTAGGAGAGAGAAGATTATTCTCGCAAGACTTGGAGAACAAGTTGAGAACTTATTCTTTCAATTAAATTAATAATTAAATTAGTTAATTAGTGAGCAAGAAAACAAAGTCCACTAGGCTTATGGAAGCCGTAGTAGGTTCGAACCCCACTAGTATTTACACTAGTGGAGGTGCTTCTCTTATTCTTTAGACCAACACTCAAGAAGTGTTAAGTTTTTGAGAAAAATAAAAGAAAAGTTTTCAAGTAAAAATCCTAGCCTAACACAAGCTACAGAGCTAGCATTCTCACTCGCTTGATCGTGTTCTAGGACTGGTGTGGATACGCTTTGGAGGATTGCCTACTTTGGGATCTAATCGAAGTCCGTTCGAGGGACTTTCCGCTTGAAGGGTGTTCGTTAGGCGGTAACGACATCACAAGAAAGCTTCAACCAACGTGAGTTCCTTGATACACCCTACGATACGATACGAACATTGCAAGTTTATAGATCTGCTTTTGAAAAAAAAAAAATTAAATTTTCGCTGCACAACTCTGTTTGTTTTCCAATAAGTGGTATCAAAGTCACCTTGCAACGTTCGTATTGTGTCTCTATTGCTTTTTGAATTTTGACTAAAAATTCTTGAATTTGGATTATTGGTTATGCATTTTTGGTTTTTGTTTAAAAACGAATTTGTCGGATCAATACTGTTTCTTGAAAATTGTGAAAAATTATTTTCACTTAAATATGGTTTTAAGCTGTTTTAATCTGATTTATATCGAACTGTTTTAATTCGAAACAAAAATTGGAATTTTTGGAAATTACGAAACGAATTCGGAATGGGAGTATAGCTACGCGCGATTGCGCGCGGCCCTGCGCTTCTCGCTCATGGGGCGGTGGAAGCTACCCCGCCTTGTCTACTCCCGCCCGGCAGTGCGGGCGAGGTGCTGCGTGCAGCCCTGTGCGCTGCTGCCTCCCGCCTGGGACGGCTGCGTGGGTCTTGTGCACGAGACGGCCTGCTCGTGCGAGCCATGCACGCGCGCTTCGCGCGGACTGTCCCGGGCCCGGTTTTCGTTTCGTGTTTTCGGTTTCGTTAAAACCCCCTTTTATAAAATTTGATTTTATTTTAAAATTTGATTTTTAAATTATAAAATTATTTATTTGAAATAATTATAAAATTTAGGATTTTTTTTTTTTTTTTTATGAATTAAAGTCTAGTTCTAATTTTTCGAGAAAATTATAAATATCACTTTGAATGATATTTTTGACAAAAATTTAATTTTGAATTAATTGAGATTTTGTCAAATTGATCCGGGTTCGATTTTGAGTAAATTCTTGAATAATGAACTAATACTCAAATTACTTAAGTTAATTGTAACTTGAAGACAAGGGAATTTTAAATTTAATTGGTAAATTTATATCAAGCGGAATCATGCTAGTTTAGGTGATCATGGGTTAGTCTTATGAATGTTTTAAATTCTGCACATGGATGATTTCAATTGGGGTCGGAGCCCCATGGTTGCGCGTTTTCAATTGGGGTTGGAGCCTTACTTATGTGCGTACTGTTATGTGTTTATTATGTGGCTTTCCTTATTATTGTTTTTGGGCCGGGGTATGCCCCGTGTATTTGTCTATGGTCAATATGAAGATTGAGCTATATTACTTTATGTTAAGAGAGTAGAACTTAGGAAGTGAGAATTTTTCTTTTCATTTTGGAGACAAGCACCCAAGGAGCAAGAAGGATCCACAAGGAACACTTGAAGAACGGTGGCCATAAGTGAAGACCCCTCAAAATGTTTAGGAGGGTTTCTATTAATGTAATAGATAGGGCTTTCCATTAAATTCTGTACCCCTATGTGATATGAACTGTCTTATGTGACATGAATGTTAGAACTAGTGCTTATGGAGTAGCTCCCATAATCACATATAAGATAGGATACCCATGATCATCTCATAATTAGTATCATGTTAGGACATGTTATCTGCTAATTGCTATTGTGATGCACTTTATGTGAAACTGCATTAAACAATATAATTAAAATTTGGATAACATTATATGTTGGTGAGGTCATTCCAGACAACCCTCCGGAAATTCGAAAATCCCACTTAAATATTGAGTAATTCGAATAAATAGGTATTATATCACGGTAATAAAATTCCTAGCATTCCATCAATAGGATTTAGAACTTAATAAGTGAAACTAATTGTTGTCTCTCGAGTCATGGGGTAATTAGTGTAGCTTATTAATTCTAGTGTCCTGATTAATCACTTTAAGTAATTAATATGTCTTGACCATTTTAGAATGGGTGATGTCTCACGAGTCGTGGGTCGTTCCGCACTAAGTTTGGTTGAGATCTTATGATTGATGGGTCCTGCTCGATACTAAAGTAGATATGGATGTCTCACGAGTCGTGGGTCCATGATTGAAAGATTAGTGATGCAAAAATATTACTAGGAATTCCATGGGGGTGGAATCGGCAGTTCGTACCTACCTATAGATTCTTAGACCTTTGGATATCTCACGAGTCGTGGGTCCAAACTAAGAATGCTTGGGATCCTAGTACCCGTTGAGAAAATAAGTTTCTTTTAAGGTCGTGGGGATTTATAGACCTTCTAAAAACAGTGGGAGAACATATTTCTAAAGACCTTGATAATATGTATAATCGTTATTATTCAGCATGCTCATGATTTCTCTGTTTTTCATTTAGGTTGTAGTTCTGTGATTCTCTACAATTGAAATGGCAACTAAAAACCCTCTAGTATCCATCCCCGAATCAAACATGTTGATGGGGCCCAATTACTCTGATTGGCTTCGGAATCTAAATATCGTTTTAGATTCTGAAAAGAGAAGATATATTCTCTTCGAGGGAGAGCCTGTCGCTGAAAGAGAGGCTCCGACTCGGGCTGAAAGAGAGGCCATTGCGAAATGATCTAAAGACAATCTTCAAGCCCATTGCCTCATGTTGGCCAACATGTCTCCGGACATGCAAAGGCAACATGAGTCAATGGAGAATGCTTGGGAGATTTATGACCATCTTGAGCAATTGTACTGCCCCAAAGAGCGTGTTTTAAGGTACAACACCTCTAAGGAGCTCTTTCATCTCAGAATGAAAGAAGGTACAAGTGTCCATGAGCACAGTCTCAAGTTTCTTGCTTTTAACGAGAAACTGACCTCCATGGAAATGCCACTAAGTGAATAACTCGTTGTGGACTTGTTGCTCACATCACTTCCACCATCATTCAATCCTTTCGTGCTAAACTTCAACATGAATCATCCTCATGCTACTGTAGCTGAGCTGATTAGTCAAGTTGTAACTGCTGAATACACGATCAAGAAGGATCACAAAGTAATGATGGTCACTTCCTCTTCTAGGCCTTCCAAAGGCAAAGGGAAGAAAGTTCCCAAGAAGAAGGGATCTCTTAAACCCGAAGGAGGGATTAAAAAGAGAAAGGTCAAGAAGAAAAGAGATCAGAGAGAGGATGTTTGCCACAATTGTGGCAAGAAAAGGCATTGGAAGATGAACTGCCAAGAGTACAAGGATACTCTAAAGAAAGGTGCGTTTATTGCTGAAGTAAATATATCTATTGATTCTAATTCTTGGGTACTTGATACCGGCTGTGGAGCTTATATATGTAATGATGTACAGATGCTAAATGAGGTTCGATAGCTTGAAGAAGGAGAATGCGTCTTGAAGGTTGGGAATAGATCAAGTGTTCAAGCTCAAGCCATTGGGACGTGTAGATTAGATTTAGGTGTCTTTACTTTAGTTTTGAACAAAGTCCTTTATATACCTTCTATGATTCGTAATATCATTTTCATTCCAATACTTGATTGTGAAGGTTTTGAGACTTTTTCTAGAAATGGAAACTTTTATCTTAAGAAGAATAAAACTTCTGTTTTACTTGGTACATTATCTAATGGACTTTATATGACTAAAGACACTAATATTTTAATATACAACAATTAAACAAACGCAAAAGAGATGACAGGATCTTGGCTTCTTTATGGCACGCGCGTTTAGGACATATTTCTAAAGATAGGATTGCTAAGCTAACTAATTTAGGATCCTTCTATGATAATGAACTTAAAGAGTTAACTCATTGTGAATCATGTCTTAAAGGAAAAATGGCGAAAACTCCCTTTAATGGTAAAGTGGAACGTGCCACTAAAGTATTGGATTTAATCCATACTGATGTTTGTGGACCACTTAGTGTAAGTACGAGAAACAATCATCACTGTTTCATAACCTTCATAGACGACTTTAGTCATTTTGGTTATGTGTACTTAATGAAGAATAAATCCGAAGCCTTTGAGAAATTCTTAGAATTTCAAAAGGAGGCTGAGAACCAAACCAGTCACAAGATTAAGACACTTCGATCTGATCGAGGTGGCGAGTATCTAAGTGACGAATTCCTTAGTCATCTCAGAGATAATGGAATTATCTCTCAGTGGACTCCTCCAGGAACTCCTCAATTAAATGGAGTTTCGGAGAGAAGGAACAAAACCCTACTTGATATGGTTCATTCCATGATGAGCTTCACTAAATTGTCACCTTCATTCTGGGGTTATGCCTTAGAATCAGCAGTTAAGATTCTGAATCTTGTTCCCTCCAAATCTGTACCCAAACCCCATTTGAAATGTGGTTCGGCAAAATCCCTAATTATTTTTACCTAAGAATTTGGGGTTGTCCTGCTTACGTGAAGAGGACAGTGGGAGATAAGGTTGAAGCTAGATCAAGCTTGTGCAACTTCGTAGGATATCCTAAAGAGTCAATAGGATATTATTTCTACGATCCTCTTGAGCAAAAGGTCTTTGCGTCAAGAAATGCTACTTTTCTTGAGGACTCGTTCCTTAAAGAAAAGAAAGGCAAGATTGAAGAACTCGAAGAGGTTCGAGACCAAGGTCCCACACCAAGTTTGGAGACTAACGTCCCTCATCTAATCCAAGAGAGTGATACACGCATAAATCCTCCTCTAGTAAGACGTTCTGAACGCATTCGTAGACAACCAGAGAGATGGTATTGTTTTCTCCACCAAACATCTCTAATGGATAACGATCCATTAACTTATGAGGAGACACTGTTAGATTCGGACTCTGAGCAGTGGAAAGAAGCAATGAAATCCGAAATGGATTCCATGTACTCTAATCAAGTCTGAACCTTGGTTGATCCACCAGATGGGATCAGGCCTATAGAGTGCAAATGGATATACAAGCGCAAGCTTGGAGTAGATGGAAGCGTTGCAGCCTTTAAAGCAAGATTAGTTGCTAAGGGTTTTACTCAAAGACCAGGCGTAAACTTTGATGAAACCTTCTCACCGGTTGCAATGCAAAAATCCATTCGGATCTTGCTTGCCATTGCTGCATATTATGACTATAAGATATGGCAAATGGATGTGAAGACTGTCTTTCTCAATGGAGACATTAACAAAGACATTTACATGGAACAACCCATGAGTTTCACATTCAGTGGGAGTGAACAAAAGGTTTGTAGGCTCCAAAGATCAATCTACGGATTGAAACAAACTTCTAGGAATTGGAATATTCGATTTGATGAAGCAGTCAAATTGTTTGGCGTTATTCAAAATCTGAATAAGTCCTGCATGTACCAGAAAGAATTAGAAACCTCGGTTCAATTTCTAATACTTTATGTAGATGACATCCTCCTCATTGGGAATGCGAAGGATGACATGAAAGTGACAAAGTCTTGGTTATCGAACTAATTTGAGATGAAGGATCTTGCTGATGCATCTTACATTCTCGGGATAAAGATCTATCGGGATAGATCTAGGAGATTGTTAGGATTATCACAGCCGGTTTACATAGAAAAAAATACTAAAGTGGTTTAGTATGGAAGATTCCAAACATGGGAAACTTCCAATGGGCCCGGGAACAGTTCGTTCGAAGAATCTGTGTCCCAAGACTGAACTTGAAAAGTCCAGGATGTCCAAAATTCCTTATGCGTCAGCAATAGGAAGCATAATGTATGCAATGCTATGTACTCGACCGGATGTGGCGTATGCACTCAGCGTGACTAGCCGATTCCAATCCGACCCTGGTGAAGTTCACTGGACTGCTGTAAAGAACATCCTTAATACTTGAGAAGAACTAAGGATTTGTTCTTGATTTACGGAGGCCAACAAGATCTTGTCATTAGAGGATACTGTGATGCAAGCATTGCATCGGATATGGATGACTTTAAATCCATGTCAGGATACATATTCTGCCTGAATGGCGGAACAGTGAGTTAGAAAAGTTCCAAGCAAGCGACCACTGCAGATTCGACCACTGAGGCCGAATACTTAGCTGCAAACGATGCAGCTAAGGAAGGTGTTTGGGTAAGAAACTTCATCCACGAGTTGGGTGTAGTTCCTAGCATTAAAGACCCTGTTACAGTGTTTTGTGACAACATAGGGGCAGTTGCTCAAGCAAGAGAACCAAGATCTCACCAAAGGACCAAGCACATTTTCAGGAAGTATCATTTAATCCGTGATATAATCAAAAGAGGAGATGTGCAAATTGAAAGGGTCACATCGACAGAGAACATGGCAGATCCACTTACAAAATCCCTTAGGCAACAGGCTTTCGAAGGACATCTTTAGAAGATGTGACTTAGATTAGCACCTGAATGGCTTTGACGGGTAAGTGGGAGATTGTTAGGAATAGTGCCCTTAAAGCAGTTTTTATACTTTACTATTTCTTTGTAAAATCACAAATAGTCTTTGAATAATAAATGAGATAATTTTGTTCATAGGCAATCACTTCTTTATGTGCTTATTTATGTCTGTTTGGGTTGACTGTGTTTTGCATGTTTTGAACTCCCCTAATCCGATGAGGCCGTTAAGAACTTTGCCGTTATGGGAACGACATATGAAACAAGTTCTTAACTCCATAGGTGAGGATTAGAAACTTCTCCAAGTCGATGAGTTCGACAGACAGTGGGAGTGTCGACCTTGACTCCGTTGAGACTTGCTTATGTGATTATATCCTTTTGAAGGATCGTTAAGTTTCATGGAATGATAAGCATACGTTGATGCGTTCATAATACATAAGGGTGATTGTTACAAGAACTTCATCACTGAGATGTCCCGCGTGAGAACATTCCTAAATGGGAAAGGAAGTCTCCTAGAAACTTCCAGATTAGAAAATATCTCACAGGACAATAACGTGATTAATAATCCTTAGACTTGAGATTCTATAATATCTCATATAAGCTAACTCTGTAATCTTTGATATAGGCTCAAAAGGGTGTCGCCATATAGACACCTGAACCACGACCTATGTTGGGATTATACAAGTGGCATATGTAGAATTAGTAAAATCGACAAAGGACCTACACTTGTTAAGAACAAGAATGATCTCTTACTGATTGAGTTGTTCGTAGTCCATTAAATATTAAACCCTTGGCCAAGGTGGATAAAAGATCAAGACATCAAGAAAATGAAGTTTTCTTGGATTGAGATCTAAATGGATATGAAACAAACTTAACTTTAAAGATCAAGAATATTAAGGCTCTGAAGATATTCCCATACCTTAGTTCTTGATTGAGAGATGGATTTTAGGAGGATCGTATTTCACTGATTGTCATTGACTGAAAGGTTCTTCGGTTCATTTTGTTATTCAGCTAGGGGTCACACACCCATTGCTAGATTACGATAGTGTGATATCTGAAGTGATTAATTAATTACTGTCACTGCTAATCGAATAATAAACATAAAAGGTCACACACAAATGCCCGAATATGAGGGTTATGGTAGGATGTTAATTGTTGTAAGGTTTTACTACAGTTAAAACCAATCGTGCAAGTGTACACTAACGTACACATAGCACAATAGGATCGAACCCACAGGGAAGGAAAATCAATCACTACTCTATATCCTTCTCTAATCTAAAGACCAAATGAAAAGCAATTGTTGTTTTTATCTATAAATCTACTAAAGCAGAGATTAACAATTAACCAGAATTAAACACAAGTAATACTAAAACACACGGATTAACTCAGTAAACTAAACAGGTAAGGGAAAAGTAATGAATCATACAATCAAGAGCTGATATGATACTCGTCTGACAAGTACAATTCTACAACCTAGTCACTTATATTTGTATTACCCTATCTGAAGGTGTAACCAAGTGCTTAATTAGTGTTCAATGTTGCTCTCGCAATCACCGATAGTTAATTAAACCATAGGAACAAGACTAGTACAATTCAATATTCTAGCGGCTCGGCATGGAATAAGATTACTGTTGTATAAGCTAGGACCAAATCTCTTTGTACCCTACAACTTACAAGTTGTGAAAACCATCTAAATTACCATCACTCTTTCTGACATGGCATAATAATACGAGAACACGTGGCACGCCCGCGTAGGCGATACGTGGCCACCGCGCCAACCTGGGCAAACCAGAAACGGCCTCTTGGACAGATCACCAGATCGATATCAGGTCCTCAGATCATCAGATCTGCTTGAGGACACCAGATCGATTTGCATGTCATCCGATCATCAGATCAACAGATCGATTTGCTCTCTCCTATGAGGAAACCCACAGCATTAAGGATCCCGGAAGGCAATATCGATCTCCAGATCGATTACCTACGTCACCGGACACCCGAATACTGTAAAGCACTCCTGTCGGGACACGTGTATCCTTCTCATTCCCTGGAACAGGCGTACTATGGCTCATTAATGACCGTCAGTCCCTGCTTTTACCCAAAGGGAAAAGAAGGTACAAACGACCCGCCTCAAGCCAGTTCCATCGTCCGATATCCAGATCGACGACTGGCAACGCCATTAATGCACACCTATAGTACACGCATTACTGTGTTATTTGTCCATGGCTATAAATACTCGCCCCTTGAACAGTAGTTGGTAAGCCTTTAATACGCATTCAATTGCATTTATTCTCTCTCTATAGAGCTCCATTACTGACTTGAGCGTCGGAGTGCCAAACTTGGGTAAAACCCCAAGTCCCCCAAGCTGGTACTTAGCTCACGTGTGTTAGTGCTTTCAGGTCGATAAGAACCCACTCAAACAAATTCTTGACTGATTGACCCATATCTGACAGCCAGATCGACCACGTCAGATCGACCAGATTTGAGCCAGATCAGTTTGGTGCCGTCTGTGGAAAACCCCCTTTTTTACATCGACCTAGATAAAAGCCCCTCTAATCCCCTTTTCAAACACGATGGTTAACACGAGGAACACCAACCGCGACGAGGACATGGAGGAGGTTGCCAAAGGCAGGCATGACTACAACACGCCGCTTGGTAACACCTCCGCTGTCCTACTGGTCGGTCCCAGCTCCAATGTTCCCCAGCCTCCGCTGGAGGTCACCCCCAGGTTCACTGTCACTCAGGCGGACCTTGATAGCTTTCTCGACCAATGGCGGGTCGAGGTCGAGCGTGCCCAAACTGAGGGCCGCGAACCCAGGCACCCCGAGCTCCCAAGGGCCAGCCCAGCCACCACCATACCTAGCCCCGTGGTAGGCAATGCGTTGGACCCCACCATCCAAGCATACGGAAACCCGGTTCCCTATGTCTTCCAACCACTAGATGGGCGACCGGCTCAAATCATCTGGGGCCTTAGCCCCCAGGTCGGAGCTGGGCAGGTTCAAGAATTCGCTCCGCCGCCGCCACCCCCCGCAGCGAGCAAAGAAGTTCCCCGCGAGGGCCACGGGGACTCCGACCATCCCAGCCGTAACCACCGCGGCAAACGCGTGGTCGATGAGGACAATGAAGAGTTCGACGATCTCCGAGCTCGGATCCCAGCTCGATCCTCTAGGGAGGAAGCCGCCAGAATCGCCGCCGCTCGCGCTGGGAGAGAGCAGGACCAAGGTGTAGACCCACCGCGGAGACGGGTCCAAGACCGCCTGGGTGACCGTGGATCCCACGTCACCCAGAGGTAGGTCGACCTCCGAGAAGGACTGAACCGACGCCCTCTCCGTTACCACAGCGACAGGGAGGAAGCTTCTTCCTTCTGCGAAGATATTCTCCGGACGACCTGTGATGGAGATCGAATTCCGACCGGCCTACCCATGTATAACGGGACCACCGATCCCGAAAAACATGTGACGGCCTTCGAGAACCGGATGCTGCTACACTCCCACCCGCAGCAGATTTGGGCCAAACTCTTCGTCACCACATTGACGGGCCCTGCGCAGGATTGGTTCATCCGTCTGCCGCCTCGATGCATATCGACCTACAACCAATTCGTAGATCGATTCACGGCGCACTTCTCCTCGATGTCCAGGGAAAAGCTACCACCCTCCTATCTCAATAACATATATCAGAAGGAGGGTGAGTCCCTGCGAGATTTCATGACTTGCTTTTCGAGATAAGTGGTTCGGGTCGAGAACCCGACGATGGACACCTTACTTTCCGTAGTCCATCGAGCCCTTCGTAACCGCCTTTGGGCAGATGAGATCGTCAGGGCCGGGCCCCGCAACCTGACGGAAATACAAGATATCGCCCACGGCTTCATGCGCGTTGAGGAGATAGCCCTCGCGCATGGACCTCCGCCTCGATCTGAGAGGCAGGTCATTGGGTCTAGCTCACCCCAACACCGGAAAGGGAACGAGCAAAAGAAAATCAAGGGGAAAGTCGACCAATCGACCCAGGTCGACCGACGAAACTACGTCCCCTTGATCAAGTCCATAGACCAGATCTACGTAGTCATGGACCAAAGCCTTCTAAAAAAACCGAAGCCCATCCGAGAGGGCCCGAAGGCTGAGAAATCGGGGAAATTCTGTGGCTACCATCAGCAATGGGGCCACACGACCGCGGAATGTAACGCCCTCCGCGATGAGATCGAAAGACTCATTCAAGGAGGGCATCTGAAGGATTTTGTTCGACGCATCGACCACTACTCGGAGAAAGCGGGGAGGTCGAGCGATCGCAACCGCTCCAGGTCTAGATCTCCCCCTAAACGATCAGGGAAGCAGCCATTGGAAAGAGCTGAAGACAATCCCCCTACTCACGGCAAGATCTATATGATAGCCGGGGGGCATGAGGGCGGTGACTCCAATGCAGCTCAAAAGAGGAACATCAGGCGAGCAGCTAGAGAGTTCAACGGTCCCCACGAAGAGGTCCTCTAGATCGATCAGGGTAGAGAGTGGGAGAGGCAAGAGGTTAGCTTTAGTGAGAGTGATAGCCGCCCTGGCCCCCATCGGGAAGGCGACGCGCCTAGCTGTCCGATGGTGGTGACCCTGGGCGTGGCTAACTATGATGTAACCAAATGCCTAGTTGATAATGGAAGCAGCTCGAACATTATCCCCTTACTCGACTCTTGTAAAAATGAAATCGCATAATCTAAAACTCGATCCGATCCGAACACCGCTCTCCGGGTTCGGTGGATCGGAAGTTATACCGTTAGGGCGCATCCGACTCCTCACCTCGATGGGAACATCCCCCAAGAGGGTGACCCAGGAGGTCGAGTACGTCATCGTCAATATGCCCCTAGCGTATAATATGATCTTCGGTCGGCCTGGCCTTATTCAATTCAAAGCAATCATCTCAACGTACCATCAAAAGCTGAAAATGCCCACTCCGAACGGGATCGGAGAAGTGACTTGCGATGTCATGGACAGTTGGGCTTGTTATGCTATCGTCCTGAAAAAGCCATCTGGGAAGGAGGTGGAGGAAGAACTCGACCTCCAGACCTATGCCGACGGGGAGATCGAGCTACCCACGAAGGAGTGCGAGGCAGAGAGATCCCCCGTAGCTCGAAAGAGAAAGGCCAGTGAGCGGCTCGAGCCCTCTGAAGAGCTAAAAGAAATTGCCCTTATCCCCGGAGACAACAATAAAACCACCAAGATCGGGGCGAACATGCACCCCCAACATGAAATCATGATGATAGAATTCTTGAGGGATAACTCTGACATCTTCGCTTGGGCAACCAAGGATCTGATCGGGTCGACCCGAAGGTGATCTGCCACCGGCTCGGGATCGATCCGTCGGTCAAGCCCATAAAATAAAAGCTGAGACCTCAAAGTCGGGCAAGGAATGATATAATCGAGGTCGAGGTCAATAAGCTCCTCAACGCTGGATACGTTACTCCGGCTCAATACGTTGACTGGTTGTGCAACGTACTCCTCGTGCAAAAAACGGGCGGAAAATGGAGAATGTGCAACGACTTCACCGACCTCAACAAGGCATGCCCAAAAGACCCGTATCCGTTGCCCCGAATCGATCAGCTCGTCGACTCGACAGCCGGGTGCGAGATGCTCAGTATGATGGACGCATTTCAAGGCTACTACCAAATCTCTATGGCTCCCGAAGATCGAAAGCATACCGCCTTCATTGTGGTAAAAGGAATATACTGCTTCAAGGTCATGCCCTTCGGGCTAAAGAACGCAGGAGCTACATACCAAAGGTTGGTCACCCTGATGTTTAAGGATGAGATCGGGAAGACCATGGAGGTCTACGTCGACGACATGATCGTGAAGAGCCGATGGGCGTACCATCATCAAGATCATCTGCGCAGATCATTTGAGATCTTACGGCGATATGGGATGAAGCTCAACCCTGACAAGTGCACGTTTGGGGTCGAAGGAGGGAAGTTCTTGGGGTATATGGTGAGCCAACGAGGCATCGAGGCCAATCCCACCAAGATCAAGGCCATCCAGATCATACCACGACCTCGGTGCATCAACCAGGTCCAATCACTCGTAGGACGGATAATCTCCCTCAATCGGTTCATATCACGATCATCAGAACGAAACCTCCCATTTTTCAAAGTATTGCGGAATCTCAAGAAATTCAAATGGAACGAAGAATGCGATCGAGCGTTAGATCAATTGAAAGAGTACCTGGCCTCTCCCCCATTGCTGGCCAAGCCAAATGAGGGAGAAACCTTGTACCTCTACCTGTCCCTTTCTAACGAGACCTTCAGCTCAGTCTTGGTCGCCATTCGAGATCGAAAACACTTACCGATCTATTACTTGAGCAAGATCCTGCACGGGGCGGAACGGAATTATCTCGAGATCGAGAAATTCGTGTTCGCCCTCACGCACGCAGCCCGAAAGCTACGTCCGTACTTCCAGGCCCACCCCATAGTTGTCCTAACAGATCAGCCGCTTAGGCAGGTGTTATCCAAACCCGATGTATCGGGTCGAATGATGAAATGGGCGGTCGAGTTGAGTCAGCATGACATCACCTACCAACCCCGGGCCGCCCAGCAAGCTCAAGTTCTGGCTGACTTTCTAGTCGAAAAGAACACTAACTCGATGGAGATCGTTCGTACCTCGCCTAGCTGGACCATGTACACGGATGGCTCATCGACCTCTCAAGGAGGGGGAGTGGGCATCTCCCTTATAAACTCAGACGGGCTACAGCTCGATTTCGCCATTAAGCTCGATTTTAAAGCGACAAACAACGAAGCTGAGTACGAAGCACTGGTGGCAGGGCTAAGGTATGCCGCGGTGAACCAGATCGACAGGTTAGCCGTTGTAACTGACTCCCAGCTCGTCGCCGGCCAAGTCAACGGCACGCACGAAGCTCGGGAAGAGTCCATGGCAGCGTATCTCAAAATGGTGAAAGAGCTGACCTCGAAGCTGAAAGAGTTCAAAATCGAGCAGGTCCCCTGCGAAGAGAACGATCGAGCTGATGCCCTATCGAAGTTGACCAACGGATTCCAAGGAACAAAGGATTCAACCATCTCGTTCATGGTCTCAGGGGGCCGTGCGATCGATGAAGGAAAGGTCGAGATCGCCACCATCGATCCGCCGGAGCCTTGCTGGATGGACGATCTAATCGCTTACCTCAAAGACGGGCTTTTGCCCCAAAATCGAACTGAGGCCAGGAGAATAAAATATCGATCTCTGCTCTATATGATAGATCGTGAAGGCAGGTTGTTCGAAAAGTCCTTCACCGGTCCCCCTCTAAGGTGCCTACGACCTAGCCAAGCCCAAGATGTCCTGGAAGAAGTCCATGAGGGATGCTGCGGAAACCATTTCGGAGGTCGAGCTCTAGCTCGAAAGATCTTAAGGAGTGGGTATTTTTGGCCGACTATGGTGTGGGATGCGAAGATCCACTCTAGGAAATGCCCCAAGTGCAAAAAACACGGCAACCTAATCCACACTCACCCTGCGTCCATGATACCGATCGATGTGTGCTGGCCCTTCGACCAATGGGGGATCGACATCGTCGGTCCCTTCCCCTTGGCACCCAGACAGAAAAAGTTTGCCATAGTATGTGTCGAGTACTTCTCAAAGTGGGTTGAGGCCGAGGCAGTCCCCAAAATTACTGATGCAGTGATAAGAAATTTCCTCTGGAAGAATATAATCTGCCGTTTTGGGGTTCCGAGGGTACTCATCTGTGACAATGGCCCTCAATTTCAATCTGAGAATACCAAGAGCTATTGTCGGGACCTCGGGATCGACCTCAGATTCACTACAGTTGGCCATCCGCAAGAAAATGGCCAAGCTGAAGTCACCAACCGAATCATTATCCAAAATCTCAAGACCCGCCTTGATGCCAAACTGGGGGCATGGGCGGACGAGCTCGACGGCGTCCTATGGGCATATCGAACTACCCCGCGGACAGCCACGAGACAAACACCATACTCTCTGGTTTACGGATCCGAAGCTGTCATCCCATCAGAGCTGTTACACGAAACCGCTCGTGTATCGCAATACCAGCTCGACCGGAATACAGAGATCAGAGCTGAAGATCTAGATGTGATTGAAGAAAGCAGGGAACACGCCTATAAGAAGCTCAAACAGTACAAGGCAGCAGCAGCTCGATCGTACAACAAACACGTGAAGCCCAGATCGTTTCAGATCGGCGACCTAGTGTTAAAAAAGGTCGAAGTCTTGCAGCATGTCGGAAAACTTGAGCCTAACTGGGAAGGACCCTATCGCGTCACGGAGATCGGAAAAAACATGGCCTACCGGCTCGAAGACATGGCCGGGGAGCCATTACCCAGACCGTGGAACGCGCACAACTTGAAGAAATTTTACACTTAGCTTTCAAATTATTTCAAGTTGTAACGGTTAAAGCGGTCGAATTCGCCTGAGAATCGATCTCTATTCAGTAAATTAATACACATGTTTGGGAACGACATCCGATTGGAATCAATACGTAATCCTGTACCAGGTTACTATCCCTTCGGGTAAGCTCTCATTCGACCTACGGTCATGAGTCGAGGTGGGAGCGAACCCCCCCCCCCACATCCAATCGTTAGAGATCGAGATCCAATTAGGTCGTTTTCAGACCCAACGAGATCCTAAAAATCCTAACGTATTGGGTGATTTTAAATCATTGTTAGAGATCGAGATCCAATGAGGTCGCTCTTAGACCCAAAGAGATCCTGAAAATCCTAAGGTGTTTAATGCTCAAACTCCGTTAGAGATCGAAAAGGTAGATCCTAAGATCCAATGAGGTCGCTCTTAGACCCAAAGAGATCCTGAAAATCCTAACGAATTTAACATATTCAAACGTCGTTAGAGATCTAGATCCAACGAGGTCGTTTTTTAAGACCCAAAGAGATCCTAAAATTCCTAATGAACCTAATGATCCAGATATCCAAGGAGATCGTTTTAGATCCGAGGAGATCCAGAGATTAATGGTTTTCAAAAATTAAAGATCCAGAGATCCAAGGAGATCGTTTTAGATCCGAGGAGATACAGAGATTAATGGTTTTCAAAAATTAAAGATCCAGAGATCCGAGGAGATCGTTTTAGATCCGAGGAGGTCCAGAGATTAATGGTTTTCGAAAATTAATGATCCAGAGATCCAAGGAGATCGTTTCAGATCCGAGGAGATCCAGAGATTAATGATCTTCAGAGGAAAGATCCTAAGATCCAATGATATCGATTTAGATCCAAGGAGGTCTAGAGATCGATCCGATGAGAACGCAGTAAGGTAAAAGGACCAAGGAAAAAATACGAACACCCGAGACTAGATCGACATCCAAACGAGATCAAATAGCGTGACTAACCTATCGATCCGAAAGCGATAAAAATCTAGCTAAAGGGTAAGCAAAACCTGGATCGACAAACCATACGCACGCCAGATCGAACAAATACTCAACTTGCAAAGCAAAAGAAGTATGAAACAAAGTTCATTCATGCGAAAAATAGACCCCCAGATTTGAAGGGTTTGATTCTACCTAGCGCATCGAGCTCACCACGCGACGTGGCTCGATGGGCAAATGTTAAAAAACAAGCAGAAACAAACTGCAAGTATTCACCTAGCCACAGACCGGCTAGCAGGTCGAATTGAATGTTTTGAAAGTAGTAAGAAAATGAATCAATCGATCTCGACCCGGGTTGAAGTAGATTCTTGGGCAGATCGATATCTGGCTCTCTCGAACTTGCGGGCGCTGGGAAGGAAATGCTCGACCTCGACCGGTTGAGGCAGCTCGCATGTCACCTGGGACTTGGTCTTCTTAGCCTGGGCCATCTCAATGGCGTGCCCATACTTGTAGGTCGCCCAGTCGATGTGAACCGACTCCTCTTCTTCAGGTTGATCAACGGCACCCGGATCGGGGAGCATGGGTCCGATCGATTCAAAGTCGAAATTCGGAGGGAAAATGTCCTGAACCTTGAGCTGATTAATGGCGATTTGAAACCCCTTCGCCAGATCGTTTTCTCCCACGATCAAACTGGCCTCTTCAAACCCAGGGCCCTCCATGAATTCTCGAACTGCATACCGTTCGATCTGGAGCTTGCACTTCCTCAGATCATCAGCAGCCTTGCCGATCTTGGCCTTGGCGAGGTCGAAGGTCTCCAGTCTGCCCTCCTCCTTGGTAGCAATCTTGGCGCTCTCGAGCTCCTCAGCGAACTCCACCCTTAGTGCAGCAATAGCATTCTCGTGTTGCTTCTCAGCATTTGCCAAAGCCTCCTGGGCACTCTGCATTCGGGCCTCCATCGTATCCCTCTCCTCGACCCGGATCCTTTTCTCCTCCCTAGCTTTGCGGAGGTCTTCTTCGAGCTGATGGATGATTTGGGGATCCATCGAAGCGAGCTGTGCCTTTGCGCTCCGGTATTTCTCCTTGTACCTCTGTTTGCCGGATTTAAAGACCTCCGCCTCCTGGATCGAGTTCGCCAACACGGGGAGGACGTCCTGAAAAGCAATATGCATATCGATCAGAAACAAAGGGATCGATCAGCAAGAAGCAGAGATCTGGGGGTTTGAGTAATATTGACTTAAAACGCCTTCCCCGGCAACGGCGCCAAAAACTTGTTGTAAGGTTTTACTACAGTTAAAAACTAATCATGCAAGTGTACACTAACATACGTGTAGCACAATAGGATCGAACCCACAGGGAAGGAAAATCAATCACTACTCTATATCCTTCTCTAATCTAAAGACCAACCGAAAAGCAATTGTTGTTTTTATCTCTAAATCTACTAAAACAGAGATTAACAATCAACCAAAATTAAACACAAGTAATACTAAAACACACGGATTAACTCAGTAAACTAAACAGGTAGGGGAAAAGTAATGAATCATACAATCAAGAGCTGATATGATACTTGTCTGACAAGTGCAATTCTACAACCTAGTCACTTATATTTGTATTACCCTATCTCAAGGTGTAACCAAGTGCTTAATTAGTGTTCAATGTTGCTCTCGCAATCACCCATAGTTAATTAAACCATAGAAACAAGACTAGTACAATTCAATATTCTAGCGGCTCGGCATGGAATAAGATTACTATTGTATAAGCTAGGACCAAATCTCTTTGTACCCTACAACTTACAAGTTGTGAAAACCATCTAAATTACCATCACTCTTTTGATCTATAGGCAATTATGACACATGCTAAGGGTGATCAGGCCATCGCAAGTCAATTCAAACCTGTTTTCAAACTAAGAATTTACACAAGTCATTCAAGCATCTTATCAAATATCTATCATGCAATCATCATCACTCCCCTTAGCCCTAGAGAATTAGCTACTCATAATTAAAACAAAACTCATAAAACTAAAGGAAATTACATTAAAATAATTCATAGTCATCAAATCTCAACAAAGTCTCAAAAACAAAAGCATAAACATTCAGTAATATCTAAAAACGAATCTAACATACGAAAACTAATCAAAACTAAACTTAAAGGAATTAGTTTGTAAATTAAAGAAACAATAAAACCAAAGATCGTTCTAAGAATTCGATCATCTCGTCTTCTCGAATTCTCTGGAAAATCTCTGAAACTCCTTACCTTATCTCCAAAACCCTAGGTCTTGCCTTCGAAGAAAAAACTCTTCCTAAAAAGACTCCAAAAACGCACTAATATAGCTGCCCAAAGAATTCTCTCGCTGCCCTAGGTAATGGGCGTTACCTCTCCATGTACATTTATTGTTAACGCCCGTTACTGCTTGAAATCGCAATAACGTTTTTATTAGTGGTAACGGGCATTACCACTTTCCTTGTGCACAGGGGTAACGGGCGTTACCCCTCCTCTCTCGCCAAAAGCTCCACTCCTGCGGCTAGTAACGGGGGTTACTAACTTTGTACTCCTAAGTGGTAACGGGAGTTACCACATTTTCTTTCAAAAATACGTGAAATTGTTTTGCTTTGCCGTTTCTCAACTCCTACTCTAAAATCACCTAAACGGAGCAAAATAAACACATAAACACATCAAATGACACAAAAAATATGATTTAATTACGCTCAAAACCTATACAATTTCTACACACAACATTAATATGATTAACGAAGGATCAAATTATTGATCGAAAATGGGGCTGGAACACGTGGGTATTGCCACGTGTTAAAAGGCATGTGACTGCCACATGTCACATAGCCTGCGTGGCTGCCACGTGTCATGCACACGTGGCACATACGTGGCTGCAAACGTGTAATTATATTACACATGAATTCTTTTCTAGAATTAATTAATTAAATTATAATTAATTAATTTTAGTCTTTTAATTCATTTTGAATTTGTTGTTAAGACTATTCTTTAATAAACTTAACTCAATAAATAATTAATTAGGAATTAAATTATTTATTGAATCTTGACTTTACTTTAGGAAAGTTGAAAAGTCCAACTTCCTATTGCAGGAGAGAAAAGATTATTCTTGCAATACTTGGAGAACAAGTTGAGAACTTATTCTTCCAATTAAATTAATAATTAAATTAGTTAATTAGTGATCAAGAAAACAAAGTCCACTAGGCTTAGAGAAGCCCTAGTAGGTTCAAACCCCAATAGTATTTATACTAGTGGAGGTGCTTCTCTTATTCTTTAGACCAACACTCAAGAAGTGTTAAGTTTTTGAGAAAAATAAAAGAAAAGTTTTCAAGTAAAAATCCTAGCCTAACACAAGCTACAGAGCTAGCATTCTCACTCGCTTGATCGTGTTCTAGGACTGGTGTGGATACGCTTTGGAGGATTTCCTACTTTGGGATCTAATCGAAGGCTGTTCGAGGGACTTTCCACTTGAAGGGTGTTCGTTAGGCGGTAACAACATCACAAGAAAGCTTCAACCAACGTGAGTTTCTTGATACACCCTACGATAAGATACGAATATTGCAAGTTTATAGATCTACTTTTGGAAAATTTTTATACTTCCGCTGCATAACTCTGTTTGTTTTCCAACAGGTAACGGCTTAAAACCCAGATAACCAGAGTCTTCCAA
The DNA here is from genome assembly GCA_037501455.1 of Lantana camara. Taxonomy (NCBI): domain Eukaryota; kingdom Viridiplantae; phylum Streptophyta; class Magnoliopsida; order Lamiales; family Verbenaceae; genus Lantana; species Lantana camara. The sequence continues at coordinate 19,418,619 of CM074857.1, read as the reverse complement.
GAGCTGCAAAGTGCACTTTCTTTGACATAAAACAATGCGTGACTTAGATCTAGCAACCTCCAGGCCAAGAAAGTATTTCATGGATCCAAGATCATTCAACTTGAATTGTGTATGTAAAAACTACTTCAGATCATGAATGAGATGTTGATCAGGCCTAGAGATGATGATATCATCAACATAAACTAACAAGGTTATAAAACTGGAACCAGAACCCTTGATGAATAAGCAGTAATCTGCCTTTGACTGTTTGAATCCCAATTTCACTAGAGAAGCTGAAAACTTGGTATACCACTGCCTAGAAGCTATTTTGAAACCATAAATGGACTTATTTAACTTGCAACCTATTTTGGCAGAAGATGAAGAAGCAATTAAACGTGTATATCCCTGAGGCAGATCACACTTCTTCAAATCAGTCTCCATTCAGAAAACATTATTAACATCAAACTGTGCCAGTTGCCAATCATTAGTACTTGCAAGGGCCAAAATAGTTTTAACAGTTACTAACTTGGCCATAGGTGAATATGTGCCCATAAAATCAGTCCATTCTAATTGGTTGTAGCCTTTAGCCACCAATCTAGCTTTGCACCTTTGCAAAGAACCATTTGAGTTGAACTTAGTTTTAAAAACCCACCTGCAACCAATTATATGAGAACCTTCTAGTAAAGAAATAACAGTCCAGGTCTGATTAGATTCCATGACATCTAACTCATCTTTCATAGCTTGCCTCAATTCTGGAAACTGAGTTGCTGCTTTATATGTCTGAGGCTCAAGAATGGTAGTGATGCTCACTGAAAAAGAGCTTGTGAGCAGGGGAAAGGTTATCCTAAGATACACAAGAAGATAAAGGATAAAAGCTATGATCTGATGTCAGAGGTGTATGGTGTAGAAGGCCACAGTGATATCCTGTAAATAAGAAGGCCTGTGTGTTACTCTGGATGATCTTCTGCAAGGTTCAGGAACTGTTGCAATAGGTGGTGAAGGTGTACTAATAGGATCATCTTGTGATTGCACTAATATAGTTAGTGATATATCAGGAAGTGTCCTGAGGAGGATAAGAAACAAAAGTATCTTTGAAGGAAAAGATGGTTTCATGGAAAACTACATCCCTGGATATGAAGATCTCTTGGGATGTGAGATCCAACAACTTATATCCTTTGACCCCAGGTGGATAACAAAAAAAGGCATAAGATTTAACTCTAAGAGAGAACTTATGTCGCTGAGAATGAAGTGTAGATACAAAAACTTGACATCCAAAGACCCTGAGAACTGTATAATCAAAGGGTTTGTGAAATAAGAGTTCAAAAGGTGACTTAGAATCAAGATGGAGTGAGGGAGTTCTGTTTATCAAGAACACAACAATTAATAAACTCTCAGTCCAAAACTTCAGAGGAACCCTGGATTGAAAGTAAAGTGCTCTTGCTACATTCAAGAGATGTTGAGGCTTTCTTTCCACAACTGAATTCTGTTGTGGTGTTTTAACACAGGAAAACTGATGTATCACTCATTTTTCCTTAAAAAAATATGTGATGGATAATTCAGGGGCATTATCTGATCTGAATGATTTTATGGATTTCTGAAATTGAGTTTGCACCATTTGGAAGAACTAAGGAATAATAGACAAAACTGTTGGAAAACACGAATCAGAAAGCAGCGGAATTTAAAAAATTTTCCAACAAAAGGATCTTGGACTCGCAATCGTGTAACCAAATTCGTAGAGATAGAAAACTTACTTTTCTTTTATTCTTTCTTGAAGCGTTTCAAGCCACCCAAGAACGCTCTTCTCGCGGCTTGACAACCCGTCCCTCGAAAGTCTCTTTCTACTTCAGAATCCATTGTCGGGATAGCAATCCACACCAACCTAGATTCAATTCATGTTAGAGATGTTCTTAACAATATAACATAAAGAAAGAAACATGAAACGAGAAAAGCAGGATTGAAACTCCCTTCGAAAACAGTTTTGCAAAAGTAGAAAACTGCCAGTCACAAAACCCTCGTGAAAAAATTCATCCTTCAGGATATGGACGAACGGTTTTCGCCATCTTCTTTGGTTCGATTTTTTCATTCGCTTCACGTCGGGTTCAGAATCGTTTCATCATCCCTTCTGATCGTTTTTGCTTAATCCCCACTTTTGGTAAAGCTCGAATCTTCAAAACTTCTAACTTGAAGTCTCTAGAGATAGTCCACCAACTTGGCTACAATCTAACTAGTAAGGATGCTAGTTCTCTAGTTAGTGTTTAGGCTTAACCTAGGGTTTTATTTTATCTTGGAGAAAGGAAGGTGTTCAACACATGAACCAAGAATTGTCTATTAGCTCTAAAGGGGAGCATGAGCTCCCCTATATATAAGAAAGGGGAGGGACGAAATTCCTAGTCCTTAATGGGCTAGGATTTTGGTCTCTCTCTCTCCTATTACTTGATCATCAAGTAATTTTGACTTTGACTTTGAATTCTAATTCAAATCAACTTTCAAGAGAGCTAAAAATATCCAAACTATTTTTGGATAATTTTATACTTTATTTATTTAAAATAAATAACTTATTTTATCTAATTAATTAATTCATAATTAATTAACTAGATTATTTTTCTCCAAAATAAGACTTTCTTTTTAATTCAAAATTAAACCAAAGTCTATTAAATAATTAATCACATTAATTATTTAATACATAAATAAATATACACATATATTTATACACGTGTATGACACGTGTCACAATGACACGTGTCACTCACGTGAGCTACACGTTTTCACACGTGTGGAACCCTCTTGGCTTGATTAACTCGTTTAATCATTTTAAAGCCTCAACTCATGTAACCAAGTTGTTGTGTGTGACCCTCTAGGTTCTCAATTTAAGTAGCAGTGACCCTAATTAATTAATTCACTAATTAATTAATCAGTCCACAGATTAAACGACCATCGTCTAGCAACAGGTGTTTAACCCCTAGCTGAATTGGAATGTTCGGATTCGACAGAACCTTTAAGTCATTGATTCATGTGAGATACAATCCTCCTACTTACTATCTCTCAACCATGATCTAGGGTAAGGGAATAATTAGAACCCTAATAATCTGGTCTTAAAGCTAAAGTGCATTTCATATCCATTTGATCTCAATCCAAGAAACCCTTTTCTTGATGTCTTGATCTACTGCCTTGGCCAAGGACTCCATATGGCATATGAATGACTTACACAATAAGAGATCACCTTGCAAATGCAAGTGTAGGTCCTTTCTTGATTCTCATTCACTTTCATGAGTCACTTGTGCAGCCCCAGCATAAGCCTTGAATCAGTTGTCTAAGGCGACACCCTTTAAAGCTTATACCAAAAACTACAGAGTTAACTCATAAAGTAACATGGAACCTCAAGTCTAAGGATCAATTAATCACATCAATGACTCGTGAGATATTTCCTAATCTGGAAGTTTCCATTTCCTGAAATAGAAACTTCCTTTCCCATTTAGGAATGTTCTCACACGGGGCACCTCAGTGAACTTACTTATTAAAGTAAGCACCCTCATGTATCACGCACGTATCAACTATACACTTTGCACCTCCATGAAACAAGGTGGTCCTTCTTAAGGGCGTGATCCCACAAGCAAGCCTTAGAGGAGTCAGGTTGACACTCCCACTGTCTGTAGGATTCATCGGCTTGGAGTATTTTACTAATCATGACTTATGTGATATAGGGCTCGTTTCATGAACTATTTCACCTAAATGGTAGAGTCCTAAAGTCATCAGGATTAGGGGAGTTCTCATACATGCGCACGTAATGGAAACACACAAAACACGTATTGGCATATAAAGAAGTGTTTGCCTATAATCAATCGTATATTATTCAAAGATTGTCTGTGATACAAGAAAAGTCCCAAAGCAGATTACGTCGAATCGGCTTTCTAGGGCACTATTCCTAACAATCTCCCACTTGCCCGTAAAAGCCATTTAGGTATTCTAAGTCCCATCTTCTCAAGATGCACTTTGAGAGCCTATTGACTTTGGGCGTTTCCAAAGTGGATCTGCTATATTCTCTGCTGATGTGACCCTCTTGTTTACACATCTCTTAGGAAACACCTTTTCCTTATAAAGTGATTCGTAATCACGTGTTCAGTCTCTTGGTGAGGTCTTGGTTCTCTTACTTGAGCAACCATCCATTTTATCATACAATATGATAAAGGAGTTGTTTCATGCTAGGAACTTCATCTAACTGGTTAGATGGAGTTTCTTACCCAAACACTTAACTTAGCGTTATATAATACGACTAAGTTCTCAACTACGACAGTCGAGTTTTGCAATGTCCGTCCTTGGAACCCTTTCCAACACATTGCATTACCATTCTGGTAGAAGTTGTATCCTTGCAATGATTTCATAATCATCCATGTTTGATGAACGGTTACATCAAATATCCTTCTAACAACAAGATCTTTTGGGCTCTGTAAACTAATACATATCCTCATTTCTTCTCAAGTACTCTGAGGACATCCTTTACAGAGATCTAATGACCTTCTCTGAGGTCATATTAGATTCGGCCTACTACGCTTAGTGTTGTGCCATATCTAATTTAGTACATAACTTTTCATACATTATGCACCCTTTCACTTAAAGGGATTTTGGACATTCTAACTTTCTCAAAGTTTATCTTAGGACACATACTCTTCAAAAGAGACGTTCCATTGTCCATACTAAACTCCTTTTAGTACCGTGGTTATGTACTCATTTTGTGATAATCCTTTTATTCTCTTAGATCTATCTTCTATAGATCTGAATGTCGAGAATATAGGATAATCACCAAGATCTTTCATGTCAAATTGTTTCTTAAACAAGAATTGGTAACTTTCACGTCATCCTTGACATTCCTAATGAGAAGGACATCGTCTTCTAAAGAACCAAAATTGACTCTTACATCACTAACTTTCATATGTACACTCTGAGACTTATTCGACTTCTATCTGTGTCAAACGATTTGACTGTGGAATCGAATTGTCTAACTCCTAGAAGCCTTTATCAATCCACAGATTGACTTTAGGGATTTGCATACCTTATGCATACTCCCACTGAATATGAGATTTATAGAAATACCTTATTTCAGTCTCTTTCAATCTCATATTGAACAAGATAGTTCTCATATTTATTTATCATATCTCATAGTCAGAATATGAGGATGTGGTAAACATAATCCAAATGGACTTTTGCATTTCAATCGTCAAGAAGGTTGTAATGCTTTCCATTTACTCGAAGCTCCACGAGCTTGATCCTATCAGGTGGATCAACCAAGGTCAAAACTTGGTTTGAGTATATGGAATCCATATTGGATTTCAAGGCTTGCTTACACTACTCAGATTCCAAATCTGACAGTGTCTCCTCTTCAAGTAATTCCTTGGCTATCTAGGAACGCGTTCTAAACACGTCTTAAGAGAAGGGTTTCACACGTGTACATACTCTAAAATTTGGCTAAATTTTATCAGATGGGCTCGTTTCTTCTATATGTGGCGTGGATATTTATCCTTAAATTTCTTTGAGGTCTGCTTGCTTGTCTTTCTTCTTCTATAGGAACGATTCCTTGAGAAAGATACATTCCTTGAGACAAACAACCTTTGTCTAAGGGAATTGCAGAAACAATATTCAATATCGTTGTATAAACTTGAACTCATTTCAAACTTATCTCCCACTATCCTCTTCACTTAAGAGGATTCTACTAAATTCTTGGATAAGAATAATTAGGGAATTTAATATGCCACATTGCATAGTGCAACTAAAGGACTGATTTTGGAAGGTACTAAATTCAAAATCTCTAACTGCATATTCTGGGAGTTTATTCCTAGAATGATTATAAGTCAGTAAAGCTTGCTATGGAATGGACCATGTTGCATTAGATTTCATTCCCTCATTCGGAAACACTAAGGTGTTCTCGAATTAGTTTACTGAGAGATAATCCTATTATCTCTAAGATGAGTAAGGAATTAGTTGCTAAGATATTGGCTATCTCGATCATATCGATTTACCTATAACTTATGACTACTTCGGTTCCTAACCTCCTTTCGAAATTCTAAGAATTTCATATAAGTTTTGAATTTGTACTTTAACAAGTACATTCATTCATAATGATTAAACTGACGATTGTATCTAGTGCTTACATTAAGCATCTTACACTCATCAGCACGGATCGAAATCCACTATAATTTTGGAACGTTCCACGTTTCTTATAAACGGGATTCAGGAACGCTTCCCTCATGACAGGATTCACAGGAAGTCAACACTATAGGTTCATTTTCATAGAATGATCCTAAGGTGTCTGACTTGCTAATCCTTTTATATCTCAACGTTCCAAAGTAATTCGAAGCTTTGTCATCTCACTTACTTTTGTTATCTCGTTGTATGTTCAGAACATTAGTGCCTTGAGTCTTTGCACAACGGCTTATGCAGAATTGACTTAAGACTAGTAAATTCTATTCCTAGTAGAATTACTAAACGAGGTAACATTTCAAAGTACTCATACTCTTTGCAGTTCCCTTTCAAAGTCCTTATTTGCTACCATAGAAGCAAACGTCCTATTTGATCTCTAGTGTCTTTTGGGCGTACCCATTACATGCCCCTCCATTGGGCTCTTAAGGGTTTCTTCTTCTTTAGGCCTTCAAGCCTTTAACTTAGGGAGTTTTAGAAGAAGAATTAACCATCTCAACCTTTTATTCCTTCTTAAGGATGCTCTCAACCATTATCAACTTAAATGATTAACTATGCTACATTAGCATCATTCTAGTTGAGCATAAAGGGTTTGAATGATAGTCGAAGCAATGTAAGCAATCAGTGCATTGAGAACTCTTTTCTCAGTTGATGATAGAGACCATAAGATCTTCAATTAAGATCTTTAGACCTTGTTCGTGTGCACTTGTTTCCTCATTTGGAATATTGAATAATTCCATAATGTTATACCTTGTAACATTTTTATGAGGTGGTTCAATTGCTTTTAAGTGGTTTGGAAAAATCCATTCACCTCAGATTGCTTCTCTTTTGGCCCGGGTCGACTTTTCACAATTGAAAACTTCGCCCTTTAGAGAACGCCTTTCTCTAGTCGGATTCTAAAATGAATTTTAGGATCCGAAGCCATTTAGAGTTAGTCAGGACTTAGTCAACTTATTTGACTTAAGGATGGATACGAATGGGTTTGCATTTCATATTGTAGAGAATCACAGAACTACAACCTAAATGCTAAGCAGAGAAAATGTGGGCATGCTGAATTATAACGATATACAAAAGATAAGGTCTTTAATCTAATGTAGCTCCCACTGTTTTTCAAAGATCTATAATTCCCAAAGATCTAAGAGGAACACGTTTCCCAATGGGTACTAAGATCCTAGGCATTTTACCTCGAACCCACGACTCGCGGACATTCTAAGTCAGAACCCTAGGTAGGTACAACTTACCAATTCTAACACCTTTAGAATTCTTAGTAATTGTTTTTGCATCACCTATCTTTCAATATGGACCCACGACTCGTGCGACATCCATATTTACTTAGGCGTTAAGCTAGACCCATCAATCATAAGATCATGACCAAAACTTAGTTCGAACGACCTACGACTCGCGGACATCGCCCTTGCTAAAATTGACCACGAAATATTGACCATTTAAAATGATTAATTAGGTAACTAAGAACTAATAAGCTCCACTAGCTATCCTACGACTCGCGGACAATAACTAGCTTTACTTACTAAACTTAAAACCTATTGATGGAATGCTAGGAATTTAATTCAAAATTTGCATCTCGAATTAAACACCTATTTGTTCGAAATTAGCTTAATATTTAATGGGAATTTTCGAATCAACCGGAGAGTTGTCCGGTTCGACCTCACCAACATATATGTTATCCAATTTTATTAGTCTTGATTAATGCAAGTACACTTAAATGCATATCAAACAAGCACATAAACAGATAACATGTCCTAGCATGATACTAACATGTAATGATCATGGGTTCTACCTATCTTATGCGTGATATGTGGGAGCCACTCCACAATCACAAGTTCTAACATACATGCCACATAAACAGTTTAAATCACATAAGGGAAAGCGGTAACAAAATACGAGCCCTATCTCTATTACATTTAACAATTGAGATTCCCCTCCCTAACATTTTGAGGGGTCTTCACTTATGGCCTCCTTGTTACTTGAATGTGGTCCATCTTACTCCATGGGTGCATTGTCTCCAAAATGAAAATAAAACCTCACCACCTATCTCTACTCTCAAATTACAATAAAAAGAAAAAGACATAAAGTAATAAGGCTCAATCTTCATATTGGCCTTAGACAATTACATTGGGCATACTCCGGCCTCAAAAACAGTAATATGGAAAGCCACATAATAAATCACATAACAGTACGCACATAAGTGAGGCTCCAACCTCAATTGAAAAACGCAACTATAGGGCTCCAACCCCAATTTAAACCATCCATGTGCATAAATTAAAACCATACATAGATCTAAACCCATGATCACCTAACATGCTTTTGCGAGAATTTAAATTTAGCCAATAAATTAAAATTCTCGTTTCAAGTCCTAATGACTTAAAACACGACTTAGATGCAATTCTTGTTCAAGAGCCTTTTCAATAAAACCCGAAAAACAACAAACCAATAAAATTCCAATTAATTTCCAAAATTAATAATTTTATTCTTTCATTATTTTCAGAAAATAAAGATTGTAATTTTTCCAAAATTTAAATCGCTTAATTTCTCAAAAATCCCAATTTAATCAAAATTTTAAAATAATTTTATTTTAGCAAAACTGATTTTAAAAGATAAAATTAAAATAAAATTTAAATCAGGATTTTACGGACCGAAAACACAAAAATACGAAACACGAAAACGGGCCCGAAAAGGGGCCTAGCCGCGCGAGGCACTTTCGCGCAGCAGCGCCCGCCGCGACTAGGCGGGCTGGGCAGGCGTCCCGCGAGGTTGCGGGACGGGCTGGGCGGGCGCGCCTAGGCGCGCCCGGGACGGCTCCCGCGCGGTTGCGGGAAGAGCTGGGCGGCAGCGGCGGGCCTGGGCGTGCGACGTACTAGCACACCTAGGCTCGTCCTTTTCGTGTTCCGTTTCGTGTCCAGGTTTCTCAAAACCAATTCAATCCAAAATTAAAAAATTCGATTTAAACATATTTCAATCAAAACGGTTTTCAAAAACACAATTTAAGAAAACAGTTTCAGAAATTCAGGAAAAATTACAGTTTCGTATTTCAGGCTTTCTAAAAGAACTCATGAATACCTAATTCGCATCTAAGCCTAAGAATTTCTACCAAATTTAGAATAATTGAGACGAATCAGAAACACGATTAACGAGGTGGCTCTGATACCACTTGTTGGAAAACACGAATCAGAAAGCAGCGGAATTTAAAAATTTTTCCAACAAAAGGATCTTGGACTCGCAATCGTGTAACCAAATTCGTAGAGATAGAAAACTTACTTTTCTTTTATTCTTTCTTGAAGCGTTTCAAGCCACCCAAGAACGCTCTTCTCGCGGCTTGACAACCCGTCCCTCGAAAGTCTCTTTCTACTTCAGAATCCATTGTCGGGATAGCAATCCACACCAACCTAGATTAAATTCATGTTAGAGATGTTCTTAACAATATAACATAAAGAAAGAAACATGAAACGAGAAAAGCAGGATTGAAACTCCCTTCGAAAACAGTTTTGCGAAAGTAGAAAACTGCCAGTCACAAAACCCTCGTGAAAAAATTCATCCTTCAGGATATGGACGAACGGTTTTCGCCATCTTCTTTGGTTCGATTTTTTCATTCGCTTCACGTCGGGTTTAGAATCGTTTCATCATCCCTTCTGATCGTTTTTGCTTAATCCCCACTTTTGGTAAAGCTCGAATCTTCAAAACTTCTAACTTGAAGTCTCTAGAGATAGTCCACCAACTTGGCTACAATCTAACTAGTAAGGATGCTAGTTCTCTAGTTAGTGTTTAGGCTTAACCTAGGGTTTTATTTTATCTTGGAGAAAGGAAGGTGTTCAACACATGAACCAAGAATTGTCTATTAGCTCTAAAGGGGAGCATGAGCTCCCCTATATATAAGAAAGGGGAGGGACGAAATTCCTAGTCCTTAATGGGCTAGGATTTTGGTCTCTCTCTCTCCTATTACTTGATCATCAAGTAATTTTGACTTTGACTTTGAATTCTAATTCAAATCAACTTTCAAGAGAGCTAAAAATATCCAAACTATTTTTGGATAATTTTATACTTTATTTATTTAAAATAAATAACTTATTTTATCTAATTAATTAATTCATAATTAATTAACTAGATTATTTTTCTCCAAAATAAGACTTTCTTTTTAATTCAAAATTAAACCAAAGTCTATTAAATAATTAATCACATTAATTATTTAATACATAAATAAATATACACATATATTTATACACGTGTGTGACACGTGTCACTCACGTGAGCCACACGTGTGGTTTCACACGTGTGGAACCCTCTTGGCTTGATTAACTCGTTTAATCATTTTAAAGCCTCAACTCATGTAACCAAGTTGTTGTGTGTGACCCTCTAGGTTCTCAATTTAAGTAGCAGTGACCCTAATTAATTAATTCACTAATTAATTAATCAGTCCACAGATTAAACGACCATAGTCTAGCAACAGGTGTTTAACCCCTAGCTGAATTGGAATGTTCGGATTCGACAGAACCTTTAAGTCATTGATTCATGTGAGATACAATCCTCCTACTTACTATCTCTCAACCATGATCTAGGGTAAGGGAATAATTAGAACCCTAATAATCTGGTCTTAAAGCTAAAGTGCATTTCATATCCATTTGATCTCAATCCAAGAAACCCTTTTCTTGATGTCTTGATCTACTGCCTTGGCCAAGGACTCCATATGGCATATGAATGACTTACACAATAAGAGATCACCTTGCAAATGCAAGTGTAGGTCCTTTCTTGATTCTCATTCACTTTCATGAGTCACTTGTGCAGCCCCAGCATAAGCCTTGAATCAGTTGTCTAAGGCGACACCCTTTAAAGCTTATACCAAAGACTACAGAGTTAACTCATAAAGTAACATGGAACCTCAAGTCTAAGGATCAATTAATCACATCAATGACTCGTGAGATATTTCCTAATCTGGAAGTTTCCATTTCCTGAAATAGAAACTTCCTTTCCCATTTAGGAATGTTCTCACACGGGGCACCTCAGTGAACTTACTTATTAAAGTAAGCACCCTCATGTATCACGCACGTATCAACTATACACTTTGCACCTCCATGAAACAAGGTGGTCCTTCTTAAGGGCGTGATCCCACAAGCAAGCCTTAGAGGAGTCAGGTTGACACTCCCACTGTCTGTAGGACTCATCGGCTTGGAGTATTTTACTAATCATGACTTATGTGATATAGGGCTCGTTTCATGAACCATTTCACCTAAATGGTAGAGTCCTAAAGCCATCAGGATTAGGGGAGTTCTCATACATGCGCACGTAATGGAAACACACAAAACACGTATTGGCATATAAAGAAGTGTTTGCCTATAATCAATCGTATATTATTCAAAGATTGTCTGTGATACAAGAAAAGTCCCAAAGCAGATTACGTCGGATCGGCTTTCTAGGGCACTATTCCTAACAAAAACATCTGCCTTGGATTTAAGCAAAAAGATCCAGGTAAATCTAGTACAATCATCCACTAAAGTTAAGAAGTATTTGTATGGATTGTTAGGGGCATGATTAAAAGGACCCCATACATCAGCATGTATAAGCTCAAAGGGTTGTTTTGACTTATTATTAGAAGTAGGAAAAGATAAACATTTTTGCTTGGCTAAAAGACGAATGTCGCAAACAGAGTGATCCGTTTTAACACTGTGAAACCCCAATATAGACCTCAGCTGGTTAAAAACTGGAAAGGACACATGACCTAGCTTATCATGCCAAGTGGCTATAGACAGTGATAACTCATTAATTCAATATTTTTATGATTGAATTTTGCCCCGAATTGTGCTTGAATTGATACTATCTTGAAAGAAATTGATACTTTGTTGTTTATATTGTAGATTCGGGGATTCGAATGCAAAATTGGTGTGATTTTGATCATGTTATGACAGAATTTTCGTAAAAGGTTGACTAATCGAGACTGGACTTACTGTGTCAACTGACTGGCCGCGTGAGTTATTGGGAAGCAATCTGGGAGTTATGTATGTTTCTGGAGTGATGGAATATTTCTTAATATTGATTTGTTTAATGGAAGTTGGGTTAGTTGGTGAACATTAGGAATGCATACATGCATATTTGTGGGAGAATTATGGGGCTGATGGATGTTTCACGTAGCCTTGGAATTTAATGGAGTTGGGCTTAGCATGACTTTATGGCCGCCAGAGTGGGTCACGTGCGTGGAGTCTATTGGAGAAGCCCAAACACTTGGGATTAATTGTAGAGGCCCAGGTTTAGTGTTGATTCTTGGAGGGAAAGAATTAAGATCCGATTTGCATGAGGTTTAGAATTCTAATTTGGAAGCAAGACTTGGGTTATATATTAATGCATCGGACAGCTTTTTAGGGATAGTCCGTAATACTTGGAGCAGATTTTGGGCGTGATTTCGAGAGCAAAGTTCGAGCTTTTCGAAGGCAACGACGAGGAGCAAGATTTCGTCACAGTTCTTCATCTTAGTTTAATTCCTTTTATTTTCTAGACTATGTTAAAGAATTCCTCAATTATTATTTTGATGGATTTTTGCAACATGAGTAGCTAAGTTTTTAATTATCTAGCTAGGGATTAAGATTCAATTTGGATATTGTGAGACCTAAACGTTTTTTTTGCTAATTCATGTTTATTCAGACATTTATCTTATCTCCGGTTTTCATGTTTATTGTGATTAGGTAATTTCGGGATAGTGCACGATCTCTAGTTTGTTTTAATTGCATATTGCCATTTATGATGCTTGAAGTGCATGTAAAGCTTGATGGATAAAAAGTGGTAAATTACTGACAGGGTTTTAGGGATAGAATTCCACGTTCACTAAGGGATTTGATAATGTAATTTAATTCTTGCGTGTGTCATGACTTGGTTGATTAGGGTTGGTGTTTTTATGATTCTTAATGCTGCGAATTCATTAAATCCTGTCGAGTGTCTCTAAGGGTTGTGAATTTGTTAAGGAAGATAACTGTCGAGTGTCTCTAGGTTATCCGATAAATTAAATAAAAACGAGGTTGAGTCGAGTGTCTCTACCAACTATAGCCAATCTGCCTGAATAACTTGAATTTATCCTTGAGTCAATGATCAATATAACAATTCGAATGAAATATCCCTGGCTAGATAGTTTTCCCTCTAATTGATTTAATCCTACGTGATCTTGCTTGATAATTTTAGTCAGCTTTTTAATTCTTGTTATTTTATTTTAATTGCTTACTTTTGTTATAATAATTCAAAACCCCAAAACCCCCCCTTTTTAATTGTCACTTTTCGTGAATTACTTGGAATTGATGGAAATAAGTCGACCAGTCTCTGAGGATCGACCCTGTTTACACTATACTTTGTGTTTAGTTGTTGAATAGGAATTTTATTTATTTTTGACGGATTCGACAACTGTCAGACACTTTATTTGTCAAATGAACAAAAGAATAATTACTGAATGAAGACTCAGGAATTTGCAAAACATACAATCCATCTTGAAGTTTAGCCTTGCGAATCATCACTTGTAGTTTGATGAAATCTTGCATCAAGCATTGATTGACTAAGAAAGAGATTGATAAAGGAGAAAACTTCAACAAATAACTGAGAGATAACAGGTTGAATCTAAACTGAGGAATAAAGAGAACATCATGCAACACTAGGGAAGGATGAAGTGTAATATCCCCTATATAAGTGACTGAAAATGTTGTTCCATCAGGAAGTAAAACCTGAGTATCAGAGATGGCTGTAATGTTGTCAAATAAAGAAAGATCACATGAAATTTGTCTGCTAGCACCAGAGTCAATCACCCAAACAGATTTTCCAAATGCAGAGTATAAAGAAGCATTCAAGGAAATACCTGTAATGGATGTTTGATGATTAGAAGGTCCAGGATCCTGTACTAGAGTTGCGACTTGCAACTGTGAAGACAACAAAGAGAGTAAACTCTGGTATTGTTAATCAATCAAAGTACGAAGAAAATTATTTCCTACAGTAGATGAAGAAGAACCAGTATTTGAAGTAGAGGAACTAGAAAAAGCAATGTTCATTTGGTTAACAGTAGGTTGAGATATAGATGGTTGATGAATGGATTAAGGATTACGAACACGATTGCCACTGAAATAGCCAGGTGGATATCCATAAAACTTATAGTAGTTATCCACAATGTGTGTATTGCCTCTATAATGTGAACATTCAATTCTCCCCTTTCTAGAAGATGCAGTACCATGGCCAAACACAACACCATGCCCAGATCCAAAGGAAGTTCTAAAAGAACAAAAAGAACTATATGCATTTCTAGCAGCAAAAACAACAGGAGCAAGTGAAGAAGAAGTAACAGAACCTAATCCTCTTCATTTCTCCTCTTGACTAACCAGCGCAAACACCTTACTAATGCTAGGGAGAGGATCCATCATCAAATTTTGACTACGAATTTGGGCAAATGACTCCTGAAGCCCCATGAGGAAGGCCATGGCACACTCAGACTGATAATAAGCACACAAAGTATGCACACCATCGCAAGAGCAATAATTACATGAACCAATGGGGCGGTAATTAGACAATTCTTCTCAAATTGCCTTAAGCTTTGTGAAATAGATGCTTACAGATTCACCATCATGCCTCGTAAAGAGAAGAGCCTCCCGGAGTGTTGGAAAACACGAATCAGAAAGCAGCGGAATTTAAAAAATTTTCCAACAAAAGGACCTTGAACTCGCAATCGTGTAACCAAATTCGTAAAGATAGAAAACTTACTTTTCTTTTATTCTTTCTTGAAGCGTTTCAAGCCACCCAAGAACGCTCTTCTCGCGGCTTGATCCCCTCTCCTTGGTAAAGCTCGAATCTTCAAACTTCTAACTTGAAGCCTCTAGAGAAAGTCCACCAACTTGATCACAATCTAACTAGTAAGGATGCTAGTTCTCTAGTTAGTGTTTAGGCTTAACCTAGGGTTTAATTTAATCTTGGAGAAAGGAAGGTGTTCAACACATGAACCAAGAATTGTCAATTAGCTCTAAAGGGGAGCATGAGCTCCCCTATATATAGGAAAGGGGAGGGACGGCCGAACCTAGTCCTTATTGGACTAGGATTTGGTTCCTCTCTCTCCTATTACTTGATTATCAAGTATTTTCCAACTTTGACTTTGAATTCTATTTCTAGTCAACTTTTAAGAGAGCTTAAAAATATCCAAACTATTTTTGGATAATTTTATACTTTATTTATTATAAAATAAATAACTTATTTTATCTAATTAATTAATTCATAATTAATTAACTAGATTATTTTCTCCAAAATTAGACTTTCTTTTTAATTCAAAATTAAACCAAAGTCTATTAAATAATTAACTAATTAATTATTTAACATATATATATTATCACACGTGTGTGACACGTGTCATAGTGACACGTGTCACTCACGCGAGCCACACGTGTGAATTCACACGTGTGGAACCCTCTTGGTCCGATTAACTCGTTTAATCATTTTCAAGCCTCAACTCATGTAACCAAGTTGTTGTGTGTGACCCTCTAGGTTCTCAATTCAATTAGCAGTGACCCCAATTAATTAATTCACTAATTAATTAATCAGTCCACAGATTAAACGACCATAGTCTAGCAACAGGTGTTTAACCCCTAGCTGAATTGGAATGTTCGGATTCGACAGAACCTTTAAGTCATTGAATCATGTGAGATACAATCCTCCTACTTACTATCTCTCAACCAAGATCTAGGGCAAGGGAATAATCAGAACCCTAATAATCCGGTCTTAAAGCTAAGTGCATTTCATATCCATTTGATCTCAATCCAAGAAACCCTTTTCTTGATGTCTTGATCTACTGCCTTGGCCAAGGACTCCATATGGCATATGAATGACTTACACAATAAGAGATCACCTTGCAAATGCAAGTGTAGGTCCTATCTTGATTCTCATTCACTTTCATGAGTCACTTGTGCAGCCCCAGCATAAGCCTTGAATCAGTTGTCTAAGGCGACACCCTTTAAAGCTTATGCCTAAGACTACAGAGTTAACTCATAAAGTGACAAGGAACCTCAAGTCTAAGGATCAATTAATCACATCAATGACTCGTGAGATATTTCCTAATCTGGAAGTTTCCATTTCCTGAAATAGAAACTTCCTTTCCCATTTAGGAATGTTCTCACACGGGGCACCTCAGTGAACTTACTTATTAAAGTAAGCACCCTCATGTATCACGCACGTATCAACTATACACTTTGCACCTCCATGAAACAAGGTGGTCCTTCTTAAGGGCGTGATCCCACAAGCAAGCCTTAGAGGAGTCAGGTTGACACTCCCACTGTCTGTAGGACTCATCGGCTTGGAGTATTTTACTAATCATGACTTATGTGATATAGGGCTCGTTTCATGAACCATTTCACCTAAATGGTAGAGTCCTAAAAGTCATCAGGATTAGGGGAGTTCTCATACATGCACAGCAAAAGTAAACGCATACCAAACAAGAGCATATAAAGAAGTGTTGCCTCAATTCGTTATTTTATTCAAAGATTGTCTGTGATTACAATAAGGAAAAGCACAAAGCGGATATACAATCGGCTTTCTAGGGCACTATTCCTAACAATCTCCCACTTGCCCGTCAAAGCCATTCTAAAGCTACTCTAAGTCCCATCTTCTGAAGATGACCTTGGAAAGCTTCTCGACTAAGGGGTTTAGTAAGTGGATCTGCCACGTTCTCTGCTGATGTGACCCTCTCAATTAGCACATCTCCTCTTTTGATAATATCACGGATTAGGTGATACTTCCTCATAATGTGCTTGGTCCGTTGGTGAGATCTTGGTTCTCTTGCTTGAGCAACCGCCCCAGTGTTGTCACAAAACACAGTAATGGGGTCTTTCATGCTAGGAACAACATTCAACTCTTGAATGAAGTTTCTAATCCAAACACCTTCCTTAGCCGCATTATTTGCAGCTAAGTATTCGGCCTCAGTGGTCGAATCTGCAGTGGTTGTTTGCTTGGAACTCTTCCAACTCACTGCTCCGCCGTTTAGGCAGAAAATGTATCCTGACATTGACTTAAAATCATCTAAGTCAGATGCAAAGCTTGCATCGCAGTATCCTTCGACAGTAAGATCTTTCTGACCTCCGTAAACTAAGAATAAATCTTTAGTACTTTTCAAGTACTTAAGAATATTCTTCACGGCAGCCCAGTGACCATCTCCAGGGTCAGATTGGAAACGACTTGTCACACTAAGTGCATAAGCCACATCCGGTCGAGTACATAACATTGCATACATTATGCTACCTATTGCTGATGCATAAGGTGTATGAGTCATTCTTTCCTTCTCAAGGTTAGTCTTAGGACACATCTTCTTTGAAAGACATGTTCCTACACTCATAGGAAGGTTCTTAACCTTTGCTGACTCCATATTGAATCTCTTCAATACTTTGTCAATGTACATCGACTGTGATAGTCCTATTAACCTTCTAGATCTATCTCTATAGATTTTAATTCCAAGGATATAGGACGCATCACCAAGATCTTTCATCTCGAATTGGTTCGATAACCATAACTTAGTCACTTTCATGTCATCCTTCGAATTCCCAATAAGAAGGATGTCATCAACATAAAGTACTAAGAATTGCACTGAGGTCTCCAATTCCTTTCTATACACACAGGACTCATTCGAAATTTGAATAAAGCCAAACGCTTTGACTGATTCATCAAATCGAATGTTCCAATTCCTAGAAGCCTGTTTCAATCCATAGATTGATCTTTGGAGTTTGCAAACCTTTTGCTCACTCCCACTGAATGTGAAACCTATGGGTTGCTCCATATAAATGTCTTTGTCAATGTCACCATTGAGAAAGGCAGTTTTCACATCCATTTGCCATATCTCATAGTCATAATATGCAGCAATGGCAAGCATGATTCGAATGGACTTTTGCATTGCAACTGGTGAAAAGGTTTCGTCAAAGTCCACTCCGGGTCTTTGAGTGAATCCTTTTGCAACCAGTCTTGCTTTGTAGGCTGCAATGCTTCCATCAACTCCAAGCTTTCTCTTAAAGATCCATTTGCAACCTATGGGTTTGACCCCATCAGGCAAATCTACCAAGGTCCAAACTTGGTTGGAGTTCATGGAATCCATTTCGGATTTCATGGCTTCTATCCACTGTTCAGAGTCAGAATCTGAAAGTGCCTCCTCATATGTTGAAGGATCATTATCCTCTTGAGAGATTTCATGGAAGAATCCATACCATCTCTCCGGCTGTCTAGGAGTACGTTCAGAACGCCTTAGAGGAGGATTTATATGTGTATCGAAATTCGTGATTGGTTGTGGTTGATCAGAAGGGGACGTTTCTTCAGTAGGTGGCGTGGGGTTACTTTGTACTTCTTCTAATTCTATGATCTTTCCTTTCTTTTCTTTAAGGAACGGTTCCTCAAGAAAAGTGGCATTTCTGGAAACAAACACCTTTTGCTCAGATTGATCATAGAAGTAGTATCCTATGGATTCCTTAGGATAACCTACAAAGTAGCATAAGTTAGAACGAGATTCTAACTTATCTCCCACTGTCCTCTTCACGTAAGCAGGACAACCCCAAATTCTTAAGTAAGAATAACTAGGGATTTTACCATGCCACATTTCATAGGGCGTTTTAGGGACTGACTTAGAGGGAACAAGATTCAAAATCTTTGCTGCACTTTCTAGGGCATAACCCCAGAAAGAAGGTGGTAAGTCAGTGAAACTCATCATGGAACGAACCATATCAAGTAGGGTTCGATTCCTTCTCTCAGAAACTCCATTAAGCTGAGGAGTTCCCGGAGGAGTCCACTGAGAGATAATCCCATTATCCTTGAGATGATTAAGGAATTCTTCACTAAGATATTCGCCTCCTCGATCAGATCGAAGTGCTTTGATCTTGTGACCAGTTTGGTTCTCAACCACCTTTTGAAATTCTAAGAATTTCTCAAAAGCTTCAGATTTATACTTCATTAAGTATACATAACCATACCGACTAAAGTCGTCAGTGAAGGTTATGAAATACTGATGATTGTTTCTCGTGCTTACACTAAGCGGTCCACAAACATCAGTATGGATCAAATCCAGAACCTTAGTGGCACGTTCCACAGTTCCTTTAAAAGGAACTTTGGACATTTTTCCTTTGAGACAGGATTCGCAAGAAGTTAACTCTTTGAGATCATTTTCAGAGAATGATCCTAAAGTGTTTATCTTGCTAATTCTGTCCTTGGAAATGTGTCCTAATCTAGCGTGCCTTAAGGGAGCTGAAACTTTGTCATCTCTCTTACGCTTTGTTTCTCGTTGTATATTCATAATATTGATATTTTGAGTTAGGTAAAGTCCATTACTTAGAGTACCGATATGAACGGAAGAGTTGTTCCGTTTGATAAAGTATTTACCATTCTTAATATAAGTTTCATAACCTTCGCAATCTAATATTGGAACTGAAATTATATTACGAATAATGCTCGGTACATAAAGGACTTTGTTTAATACTAACTCAAAATTACCTAAATCTAATCTAATTGTGCCTAAAGCTCGAGCTTCAACGTTTGAGCCATCGCCGATCTTCAAGACACATTCTCCTTCTTTGAGTTGTTGGACTTCACTTAGCATCTGTACATCATTACAGATATGAGTTCCACAACCGGTATCAAGTACCCAAGAACTAGAATTAATAGAAAGATTTACTTCAACGAGAAAGATACCTTTCTTTAGAGTAGCCTTGTACTCTGGGCAGTTTCTCCTCCAATGTCCCGCTTTGCCACAATGGAAGCAAACATCCTCTTTCTGATCACGCTTCTTCTTTTGGGCCTTCCCCTTCGAAATGCCACCAGTGGGCCTAAGGGGTTTCTTCTTCTTCTTTTGGGCTTTCTTGCCCTTACCTTTAGAAGGCCCAGAAGAGGAAGATGGAGCATTCACCATCAAAACCTTATTGTCCTTCTTGATCGTGCTTTCAGCAGTCACAAGCTGACTAATCAGCTCAGCTACAGTAGCACCAGCATGATTCATGTTGAAGTTAAGGACAAATGGGTTGAATGATGGTGGGAGCGAAGCTAGCAACAAATCCACTGAAAGTTCATCTTTCAGTGGCATGTCCATGGAAGCAAGTTTCTCAGTAAGGGCAAGAAACTTGAGTCCATATTCATGGACACTTGAACCTTCCCTCATTCTCAAGTGGAATAATTCCTTTGAAGTGTTATACCTTGTAACACGTTCATGAGGGCGGTAAAGTTGCTCTAAGTGGTCGTAAATCTCCCAAGCAAATTCCATGGCCTCATGTTGTCTTTGCAAGTCCGGAGACATGTTAGCCAACATAAGGCAACGGGCTTGGAGATTATCATCCTTCCACTTCTGAATCGCGTCCCGCTCGGCCCGAGTGGGAGCCTCCCCTTCAGGAGTAGGCTCCCCTTCGAAGAGAACATAAGTTCTCTTCTCAGAATCTAAAATGATTTTTAGATTCCTCAGCCAATCAGAATAGTTGGGACCAGTCAACTTGTTTGACTCGAGGATCGATACAAGAGGGTTTTTGGTTGCCATTTCAAAACACGTAGAGAATCACAGAATCTACGACCTAAATGGTAAAACAGAGAACTAGTGAGCATGCTGAATTATAACGATATACAAAAGATAAGGTCTTTAATCTATTGTAGCTCCCACTGTTTTTCAAAGATCTAGAATTCCCAAGGATCTAAGAGGAACACGTTTCCCAATGGGTACTAAGATCCTAGGCATTTTACCTTGAACCCACGACTCGCGGACATTCTAAGTAAGAACCCTAGGTAGGTACAACTTACCAATTCTAACACCTTTAGAACTCTTAGTAATTGTTTTTGCATCACCTATCTTTCAATATGGACCCACGACTCGTGCGACATCCATATTTACTTAGGCGTTAAGCTAGACCCATCAATCATAAGATCATGACCAAAACTTAGTTCGAACGACCCACGACTCGCGGACATCGCCCTCGCCAAAATTGACCACGAAATATTAATCATTTAAAATGATTAATTAGGTAACTAAGAACTAATAAGCTCCACTAGCTATCCCACGACTCGCGGACAATAACTAGCTTTACTTACTAAACTTAAAACCTATTGATGGAATGCTAGGAATTTAATTCAAAATTTGCATCTCGAATTAAACACCTATTTGTTCGAAATTAGCTTAATATTTAATGGGAATTTTCGAATCAACCGGAGAGTTGTCCGGTTCGACCTCACCAACATATATGTTATCCAATTTTATTAGTCTTGATTAATGCAAGTACACTTAAATGCATTTCAAACAAGCACATAAACAGATAACATGTCCTAGCATGATACTAACATGTAATGATCATGGGTTCTACCTATCTTATGCGTGATATGTGGGAGCCACTCCACAATCACAAGTTCTAACATACATGCCACATAAACAGTTCAAATCATATAAGGGAAAGCAGTAACAAAATACGAGCCCTATCTCTATTACATTTAACAATTGAGATTCCCCTCCCTAACATTTTGAGGGGTCTTCACTTATGGCCTCCTTGTTACTTGAATGTGGTCCATCTTACTCCATGGGTGCATTGTCTCCAAAATGAAAATAAAACCTCACCACCTATCTCTACTCTCAAATTACAATGAAAAGAAAAAGACATAAAGTAATAAGGCTCAATCTTCATATTGGCCTTAGACAATTACACGGGGCATACCCCGGCCTCAAAAACAGTAATATGGAAAGCCACATAATAAATCACATAACAGTACGCACATAAGTGAGGCTCCAACCTCAATTGAAAAACGCAACTATAGGGCTCCAACCCCAATTGAAACCATTCATGTGCATAAATTAAAACCATACATAGATCTAAACCCATGATCACCTAACATGCTTTTGCGAGAATTTAAATTTAGCCAATAAATTAAAATTCTCGTTTCAAGTCCTAATGACTTAAAACACGACTTAGATGCAATTCTTGTTCAAGAGCCTTTTCAATAAAACCCGAAAAACATTAAACTAATAAAATTCCAATTAATTTCCAAAATTAATAATTTTATTCTTTCATTATTTTCAGAAAATAATATTCATAATTTTTCCAAAAACCAAATCGCTTTGATTTCTCAAAAATCCCAATTTAATCAAAATTTTAAAATAATTTTATTTTAACAAAACTGATTTTAAAAGGATAAAATTAAAATAAAATTAAATCGGGATTTTATGGACCGAAAAACACGAAACTCGAAAACACGAAAACGAGCCCCGAAAAAGGGCCCAGCCGTGCGAGGCACCGCCGCGCAGCCGCGCGCGCAGACGCGCGCCAGCCGCGCGCACAGCGGGCGGGATGAGCCGCTCGCGTGCGCACGCTGGGCGTGCATCATGCGCGCGCCTGCGCGCAGCAGCGTCCGGCATGGCCTGGGCAGGCGTCCCGCGCGGTTGCGGGACGGACTGGGCGGGCGCGCCTAGGCGCGCCCGGGACGGCTCCCGCGCTGTTGCGGGAGGAGCTGGGCGGCGCGACGGGCCTGGGCGTGCAACATGCTAGCACGCCTAGGCTCGTTGCTTTTCGTGTTCGTTTCGTATTTCTGGGTTTCTCGAAAACCCGGTTCAATCCAAAATTAAAATTCGATATATTTCAATCAAAACGGTTTTCAAAATCACAATTTAAGAAAACAGTTTCAGAAATTCAAGAAAAATTACAGTTTCGTATTTCAGGCTTTCTAAAAGAACTCATGAATACCTAATTCGCATCTAAGCCTAAGAATTTCTACCAAATTCAGAATAATTGAGACGAATCAGAAACACGATTAACGAGGTGGCTCTGATACCACTTGTTGGAAAACACGAATCAGAAAGCAGCGGAATTTAAAAAATTTTCCAACAAAAGGACCTTGAACTCGCAATCGTGTAACCAAATTCGTAAAGATAGAAAACTTACTTTTCTTTTATTCTTTCTTGAAGCGTTTCAAGCCACCCAAGAACGCTCTTCTCGCGGCTTGATCCCCTCTCCTTGGTAAAGCTCGAATCTTCAAACTTCTAACTTGAAGCCTCTAGAGAAAGTCCACCAACTTGATCACAATCTAACTAGTAAGGATGCTAGTTCTCTAGTTAGTGTTTAGGCTTAACCTAGGGTTTAATTTAATCTTGGAGAAAGGAAGGTGTTCAACACATGAACCAAGAATTGTCAATTAGCTCTAAAGGGGAGCATGAGCTCCCCTATATATAGGAAAGGGGAGGGACGGCCGAACCTAGTCCTTATTGGACTAGGATTTGGTTCCTCTCTCTCCTATTACTTGATTATCAAGTATTTTCCAACTTTGACTTTGAATTCTATTTCTAGTCAACTTTTAAGAGAGCTTAAAAATATCCAAACTATTTTTGGATAATTTTATACTTTATTTATTATAAAATAAATAACTTATTTTATCTAATTAATTAATTCATAATTAATTAACTAGATTATTTTCTCCAAAATTAGACTTTCTTTTTAATTCAAAATTAAACCAAAGTCTATTAAATAATTAACTAATTAATTATTTAACATATATATATTATCACACGTGTGTGACACGTGTCATAGTGACACGTGTCACTCACGCGAGCCACACGTGTGAATTCACACGTGTGGAACCCTCTTGGTCCGATTAACTCGTTTAATCATTTTCAAGCCTCAACTCATGTAACCAAGTTGTTGTGTGTGACCCTCTAGGTTCTCAATTCAATTAGCAGTGACCCCAATTAATTAATTCACTAATTAATTAATCAGTCCACAGATTAAACGACCATAGTCTAGCAACAGGTGTTTAACCCCTAGCTGAATTGGAATGTTCGGATTCGACAGAACCTTTAAGTCATTGAATCATGTGAGATACAATCCTCCTACTTACTATCTCTCAACCAAGATCTAGGGCAAGGGAATAATCAGAACCCTAATAATCCGGTCTTAAAGCTAAGTGCATTTCATATCCATTTGATCTCAATCCAAGAAACCCTTTTCTTGATGTCTTGATCTACTGCCTTGGCCAAGGACTCCATATGGCATATGAATGACTTACACAATAAGATATCACCTTGCAAATGCAAGTGTAGGTCCTATCTTGATTCTCATTCACTTTCATGAGTCACTTGTGCAGCCCCAGCATAAGCCTTGAATCAGTTGTCTAAGGCGACACCCTTTAAAGCTTATGCCTAAGACTACAGAGTTAACTCATAAAGTGACAAGGAACCTCAAGTCTAAGGATCAATTAATCACATCAATGACTCGTGAGATATTTCCTAATCTGGAAGTTTCCATTTCCTGAAATAGAAACTTCCTTTCCCATTTAGGAATGTTCTCACACGGGGCACCTCAGTGAACTTACTTATTAAAGTAAGCACCCTCATGTATCACGCACGTATCAACTATACACTTTGCACCTCCATGAAACAAGGTGGTCCTTCTTAAGGGCGTGATCCCACAAGCAAGCCTTAGAGGAGTCAGGTTGACACTCCCACTGTCTGTAGGACTCATCGGCTTGGAGTATTTTACTAATCATGACTTATGTGATATAGGGCTCGTTTCATGAACCATTTCACCTAAATGGTAGAGTCCTAAAAGTCATCAGGATTAGGGGAGTTCTCATACATGCACAGCAAAAGTAAACGCATACCAAACAAGAGCATATAAAGAAGTGTTGCCTCAATTCGTTATTTTATTCAAAGATTGTCTGTGATTACAATAAGGAAAAGCACAAAGCGGATATACAATCGGCTTTCTAGGGCACTATTCCTAACACGGAGTTGATAGATCCGCGGACCATTGGATTGCTGGAAACGGTCACGGAGATCAAGCCAAATCTCGCGAGCAGTATTGGAAAAAAAAAATCGAAACTACAATCTTCTTGCTCACTGAGTGGAGTATCCATGAAATCGGAACATGATTATTACGAACCATGCCTTATGGCGAGCTTCGGAGTTGGTCGTCGGCGGAGTAATGATGGAACCGTCAAGGAAGCCTTGCTTGTTTTTGGCGGAAAATGCCATCAACATAGAGCGACTCCAGGTGTTGTAGTTGTCGCCTGTGAGTTGCTGAGAGACCAGGAATGAGTTGAGGTGCTCTGTCGACGGAAGGAAGAAAAGATCACTAGGCTGGAACGAAGAAGAGCCAGCGGAAGCATCACCGAAAACATGGTGAAGCTAAAGGAATCAGAAACAAAGAAGCGGTGGAAAAACACACCAGAGAAGACAATAGAAAACACAATCGGCAGACGAAAGGCCACTGAAATGCGAAATAAAAAAAAAAGGTCACTGGTACCATATTAAAAGTACAAATCTGAAAAATATTTTTTATTGAATAATGTGCAAAGTACCAGCTGTACATTTATTTATATACATGAGCTGAGAGTCAAATAAATATCTGCTAGGAAGGATCTATACCATACACGTTTATAGATCTTAGCCAAGGAAGAGTAATAAGCTGTAAACAAACAAAACTAACTTAACAAACTAACTGACTAACTATTATATTCAATCTTTAATAGTTAACATTTCAATAGCAATATGCTGAGTCTACCACATCAACACAGTAGATGCTAAGATCATGAAATTTGATATGAAAACAGCAATGGTGTGAAACAGGCTTAGAGACATTTGACCTTGTCTCGAACTATATTCCTACAGTGAAATTTCTTGGAACTCTCTAACATCAAATACAATAATTAAGGGCTTTCAGAAAAGAAATCAGTCTAGTTCTAAAGAAAAAATATACTTAAAAATTCTCCAAAAAAAACAATCTTCTTCCCTCACATAATTAAAGAGTTAATCTAGTACTCCGGTTATAAAGATCTTTTTAGTTCTAATTCAAATAGTTATTGTTCTCAAGCACTTAAAACTTGAAAAATGATATAAGAAGAAGTAGGAGCTGTGAATACTGAATACCCTTTACCACTTGATTTTCACATAAAACTTATATTCCTCAGTCTAATGCAGTTTGAAATCTTTAACATCACACACTATTGAGGCTTCCATGGTCCAAACAAAATCAATCTTGCACCAACGAGAAAAGTAATTAAAAAACTCTGCTAAAAATTAAGATTGTCACTCATATGAATAGTAAACTAATGTTACAACCTTAATGATTCTTTTAAGATTTAAATTGAAAGGTTAAACGTCTCAGAAATGGATATGAGAAGCAATAAGAGTTGTGAAAGAACCCTAAACACTTGCACAAATTATATTAATCCACTGAATGGTTTATCATCAAACACAATCAATTATGACTACAGTGTTCTAAAACGTGAAAACTTCTAAAAGTATTATTTTTTCGTGTTGTGTTGGACATTTTTGTTGAATACCGTCTCAGACACTTCTCATGTGAGAAATTCTCAAAAAATTTTGTATCGCCATATTCCTATCATATTGTATTTATGTCGCCGTGTCCATATCCCAACATCATAGCTACAACCTAACTGTTAAGTATAGATTTCACTTCCGTTTTTTCCTTTTATTGTGTTTTATATACTTATATTCGTTAATCGCTCCATTTCAGGGACATCATGTGTTAGAGTTGAAAAATGGAGAAACGGAGCGAAATCGAAAGCATGAGGGCTGAATTTGAAAGGGTTGTACGGCTGTTCAACCCTAGGAAGGAGAACGGCAGTAGTGGAATGTTGTTCAACCCTTGCTAGAGTAATTTGGAGAATGGCCGTTCAATGTTACAGAGATGCAAGGCTATGGCCGAACTATCGTTCATCCCTGCCAGTACAATTTAGGAAACGGACATTCGGCCGTATACTTTGTAAACGCGATTTTTCACACAAACGGCCGTTCAAGTGATTAGTGAAAGAAAAGTGAACGGTTGTTCGTCATTTGAAAAACACGTTTTTGCTTCCTTTGGCCATATATCTGGGAGTCAGCTCATTTTATCCATTCATACTTTAACCTAGTGGGGATTTAAGCTTTTAGAGGTGCTTGGAAGTCATCAATTCATGTTTTAGCTTGGGAAATGAAGATGAGAGCTCTTTAGTATCAAATTACTCTTACTTAGCCTTCTATTTACTTAAATTGTCTTTAATATTAGTTTATTTCATTTCCTTGTTGAGAACAATGTACTTTTTATTGGGATTTGACTATGTTTAGACTTGAATGCTTGGAATTGATTTGGATTTAATAAATTCGAATGTATTTATGTTGATTTCCTTGAATCCCATGCTTGAATTACTGAATATGAGTAGTGATTTAGGAAGGGGATCTATATCTCTCAATGGAAGTTTGTTCTCGACCTACTAGCCGAGACGGGACTACTAGAGTGTAAACCATTTGACACCCTCATAGCAGTCAACCATGGCTTAAGAATTAGGGAAGGAGCTTAAGGGACCGATAGGGCCAAGTATCATCATCTGGTGGGAAAATTGATTTAACTTTCTTACACTCGGCCCGACATAGCCTATGTGGTCGGGGTACTAAGTCAGTTTATGCACCAACCGCAGAAAGAGCAACAAGATGCAATACTCAGAGTCTACCGCTACCTGAAAGGGTGTCTAGGAAGATGAGTCATTTTTCAAAAACATGGACATCTGGATGTTAAAGCATATGTTGAGGCCGATTGGGTAGGAAATCTCACTAATAGAAGGTCGGCCTCTAGGTACTTCACACTTGTCGGAGGAAACTTAGTAACTTAGAGGAGTAAAAAACAAAAGGTGGTGGCCCTCTCGAGTGCAGAAGCGGAATTCCAAGGGGTTGCACGAGGGGTAACATGGTACTTTGGTTAAGGAAATTGCTCGCAAAAATTGGATTTCCAATGAAATAAGCATGTAAACTGAGATGTGATAACCGGACAGCTATTAGTATTTTCAGAAAACTCGGTACGACACGATTGTACAAAACATATAGAGGTAGACCGTCATTTCATCAAGGAAAAATCGGAGAAAAGAAGCATAGATTCCCATACGTTCGATTAGAAGACTAGTTGACCAACATCTTGATGAAGACTGTTAATGGAAGGATATATATTCAACAAGGTATTGAACAAGTTGAGCATTGGAGACCCTACTGCTCGACTTGAGGGGGAGTATCAACATAAGGAAAGCTGAATTATTGGGATTATAATTCGGTAATTAATTGTGTAAATCCTTTCCTAGTTTAGCCATAGTCTTGTACTTTGTATTCAGTTATTCATTCTTTCTTAATGTACAGAATTACAGAATACACTTTGAGTAATAAAGAAAAGCCTTCCAACCATATCGTTCTTTACATTTAACAAATACTCTTTTATAGGTCTTTGATATTTTCAATGATACTCCAACGACTACTATGAAATATCACAAAATATATATATCCAAGATCAAATTTTTATCGCAATAAGATCTCAATTATTATTAGGGTTAATTACACTTAGCCCTCATATTAGATGGGGTAATTACAAATCGCCACCATTTTTAGATTTAATTACAGACACCACCTGCACAGAAGATTTTAATTACAATGAACCCCCAAATTTTTAGGGTTCCATCGAAAACAGCATGAACTTCCTGTTATACCCCTAAAGATTCCATTAACTTATCTCTAAAAATAATGCCAAAAATTTTTAATTTCTAAATGATAATTTTACCCCTCGCTGATTTCTAAACAAAAAGAAAACGTGCAAAGGGTCTCTTTCCATCTTCCAACACTTGAGGCTCGAAGATCAGTGGAAGCAAACCCTTGTTTAAAAATCAACTTTCGTCCATGCTTTAAATCGCCAAAACCCAATCTTTAACCTTGATTTTGAGTGTTTTGTTACCAAAATTTTGCTCGTTGTACTTCATTTACCTTACAACCCGATGAATTTCATACTTTAGGGGAAGCTGTAACTGGGTCCGTCATATTTTCGCCATGCACTACAAGAAAACCAACGAATTCCGAGGGAATTCCGAGGGAAATCATTCCCTCGGAAAAAGCCTCATCGGAATTGGTTCCGAGGGAAAATCTCAATATTTATTTCCCTCGTAATTCCCTCGCAATTCTCTTTCCCTTGGAATTTTCTCAAAAACTACTTTCCGAGAGAATTCCGAGGGATTTTTCCCTTGAAATCTTGTTTTCTATCCTTCAGCGAATTTTATTCTTTTCGAGGGAATTCCGAGGGATTTTTCCCTCGGAATCTTGTTTTCTATTTTAGTGAATTTTATTCTTTCCAAGGGAATTCCAAGGGATTTTTTCCTCGGAATCTTGTTTTCTATTTTATGAAATTTTATTTTTTGAGGGAATTCCGAGGGATTTTTCCCTCGCAATCTGGCCATTCATTTTGTAGAAATTAATTTACAATTGAAATTCTTTAAATATTTGAGATAATTATTGTACCTTTTGTGAAAATTATATATTTATAATGCGAGAATAACTATATATGAGACATCACATCTGAAAATATAAATATATTAAATATACAATATCAATTAAACAAAATGCCAAAGCAAGAAATTGTATATTCTTACAATAACAAAGATTATACATAGAAATAACAAAATATTTCACATACAAATCCAAATGTTGCCTAACAACAAACATATGACTACAGTTAGTTGTCTTCTTCATCTTATTTGTTGAGTCTCTGAAAATTCTTATTACTGAGAGCATACAAATCCTCTGTTCCTTGAATTGAATAGACAGGACTTGAATTCCTGCTAAAAAACAAGGGTCATGCAAAAATTTCGAATTAATAAAAATGCTGAAAGGTTGAACAAAGCTTAAAGTAACACAGGATTGACAATGAGTGTCATTACAAACTAAGGGAAAATGTTTGGTTCAACAATTTTCACAAGAGCTTTTAATTAAGTCAAACCTCACCGTAGTTAGTGTAATTATCCCAATAGACAAATAGTACGGCTTCCTAAAGCATTTTACATGCACAAGAACCTTCAGTGACAGGACTAACATGTAAGATCCAGTGGCAAAAGGAAGGGTGTCTCCAGCAAAGCAGCAGTCGAACTTATCAAATATTACATCATTAATGTACAAATCACATAGCTATGCAACAACTTGTGAATGTAAATAAAGAAATATTAAAAAATAAATTTATGTAACTGCCGCATTATTTAAGCATAGATTTGTACAACATGAAGCTTACTTTAGGCTATAGGCTCTCATGAACCCTATACGTTACAACTGGACGAGCCTCTGTATGTGTATCCCAAAGCTGAAAATTATAAGAGAAGCAAAAAAAAAAAAAAAAAAAGGCTTTTCATTCGTATTGCATCTGAATTCAACAATAAACGGTGAAATAACGAAACTGAAAAACGGCACAACTAGGGAATGCTGAAGAGGCCTTCAGAGTCATAAAATCACGGGTTAAGATATGCCTTCCGTCATTGGCAAACTTCAAATTAGTTATTTAATGTTAATAGAATAGTAACAAATATTGGCAAAGTCTATGGCAAATAAATAAAAAGATTGGCAATCAACATTAAAACAATAAGACAAATTGCACAAAATAAATAATATTTTAATGTTATTTACTCATATATATGTGTGTGTGTATATCTACAGAATATTTATCATCCTCTTATTCCACAACAACATGCAAGTTACAGCAAAGAAACAACAAACAATGAGAAGGCTCCATCCATTCCCCCCAATTACTAACTTATATCATAATCTATGTGCGTGGATATATATAAAAATATATTACTAACATGTATCAATAATAAAATGATAAAAAGTATAGCCACAATTACTTTCTCTTGCACAAAGTCTCTAGTCTAGACAAAGTGTTCTATCTTCAGCAAACATTAAATCTGAAAAACATTAAGATCAGTATGGATTAATAAGTGAATAACACACCTTCACTCTTTTCAGTATCGAAATGATCACGCACCGACTGCACAATAAATAATAACGAAGCAAGATAAATAGGCAAGTAACGAAAAGATCAGTAGTTTTGAGTGCAAGAATTGTTGCTGATAATTTCTTACATTCAACACTGTGATAACAATATTAAGTGTCGTGAAACAAAGACCGAACTGAAAATGGTTCGAGAAAAGCTGTTTCACTAACACAAGAAACTAAAGAACTCTACACAACGCAACCAACTATTTTACCATCAGATTTGCAAACATAAGATGCATACAAAATACATACCAGGATAGTGTTGCACAAAGATTTAAACCTAAACAAATGAGTTTTTCAACCTTAAACAAGAAAGGAAAAAAACTGGGAAACAACGGTGAACTAGTGATGCCAGCATAAACTAATCTCAAAAAGATTCAAAATCAAAGATCAACTGGGAAAAAGAAGCCTAAGATGCCAGAAAGACTCACGGGGAAAAAAAGCCTAATGTACTTGATGTACTCTAGGCATGGATTCTTTTCGACAAGCTTTGGAGGATAGAATGTTTCCTTTTTCATCACATTCACATCAGCTTGCAAAGGAAACATCATATTAATTTATTATCACATTGATAACAACAACGACAGTGCATCTGTTGAATTATGATTCTAATACCTGAAGAATCGATTATATAATACGCCAAATTCGATCTCAATCAAACCCAAAAGGAAAACAAATAAATCCAAAAAAGGGTAGGAATTACACTTGATGACATTGGGTTTCCTTGAGAGCATTCCGATGAGAGAAACCTCGCGAAGAGTGGTGGGCAGAACCCCTTCTTCGTCTTCGTGGAACTGAAGTCAGCGAGGCGAGGGCAACGACGACAACTCTGACGGAGAGGGTTCTTCCGACGTGGGCGGTGCCCGAATGTAGCTGGCGGACGGGTTGAAAGTGTTTTAAGCAGCACGACGGTCACTAGGGTTTGAGAAACTAATTTTAATTTAAAAAATTAAATAAGTATAATTTTCCAAGGAAAAATTCGCTCGAAAAATTCAAGATTTAAATATATGAACATTTCCAAGGGATTTATTCCCTCGAAAATTAATTTTAGTTTAAAAATTAGGGAATACGGAAACTAATTTTAATTTAAAATTAAATAAGTTTTAATTTTCCGAGGGAATGTTCCCTCGGAAATCCCTCGGAAAACTTGGCAGCTAACCTTGGCGCTAACATTTCTGAGGGATTTCCGAGGGAATATTCGAACAAAAAATAATTTGGCGAATTCTCTCGAAATTACCTCGGAATTTGGTTGTTTTCTTGTATTGATGAAAGGTGAGATCTTTCTGCCATGAAGGTAAGGATTTCTTTATTTTTGAAAATTTTAACTCACAAATCCTCGTTCGTAGCTTTGTTGTTGTTGTATTTTGATTTTGAACATCACCCGCAACCTAAATCCTCTTTTGGATTGATTTCGAACCATGAAAATTAGGGGTTTTTTTATTTTTTGGGTCATATAGGTTCTGTGCGACTCTTTTATGCACGCGTAACTAAGGTTTTTACTGAATCTGATTGATTTGTTGGGAAAAACACGATCTGAAAGCGCAGCGGAATTTTAAAGATTTTCCCAAAAAGTAAGATCAAACTTGCAATTTCTATTTCCAATCTTAGGATTCAAGAACCTACAAGAATCGTCGCTTTCTTGATATGTTTTGAGCCACCCTCAAACACGCTTCATGCAGTAATGGCAACCCTCGTCCCTCGAAAGATTCTTTCTACTAGATTCCATGATAGGTCTCCTCTAGAGTAATAATCCACACCAGTCCTAGATTCAAATCATGTGAGTGAGCATGCTAGAACTGTTAAATGTGTAAAGAAAGAAACATAAGACGAGAAGAAAGAGAGCAAGAGAATTATCCCATCATGAAGCCATCATGTACACGTTTGGGCGTGATCTCTCTATCACACGTAAGAGGAAAAATTCAAACCCCTTGGCTTATTTATAGCCTAGGGTTTGAACCTCCAAACCCTAATTGGAATTGGATTCCAACTTTGACTTTACTTCTATTTTCTTTCTTTCTCTCCAAGTAATAATCTCTTACCTAGATAAGATATTATTCTTCTAGAAAAAGATCCTCTGATCAAATTAGGAATATTTAATTATTCCAATAATAATAATAATCAAATATCTTATTCCAATAATATTTATTCTAATCATATTAGAATTAAAATTTACTAGAATATGATGGGGTCTGAATCGGGATGTGTCAAACTCCGATCACCTTCTATTTGATATTGTGGGGAAAACGGAAAACACTCGCCGGAAGTGAGGTGGATTCTACCTGCTAGGACAAACACCAAGAACAAACAGTCAGAAGGCCAAGCTGGGGGGACTGGGGTGATGCCCAGTTTGGCTCTCTGATGCTCAAGTCAGTTAAGGAACTGGAAGAAAAGATAAGTATTTACAGAGCTCAAGTATGGAAGCTTGCTTACAGTGAAGGAGATAAACTCGTATATTTATAGTTGAGGGTCGGGGACCCTTTGTCATTTGCACCGTGTGGTCCTGGCCGAATGTTGCCCTAACACATGGCGTTGTGAGAGAAACCTAGGAGGAATCTTCTGCAAAAGCGGGTGCCAATGTAGTGCGGGCAGCAGTGGCAGGTACGCGGGGTGAGTTGGTGGTTTCAGAGAGCCATTTTGGGGAGGTTGGTCATGAGGGCAAAGAGCACGCTCGTGTCAACCGTGCGCCTTAGAGGCCAGTGAATCCGCTAGGGAATGAAGGCCAAGGCTTATGCAACGAAGGGGAGTAGAAACTTCCCTGAGGGAGAGTAGCCCTCGAAGAGAGCTTCCTTGATAGATTGGAGCTTAGCCGGGCATTGCGAAGAGCGCTCGTTAGAGAGCGGTGATGTTGATCACGCGTGTGCGCAGCAGAGATGGCACGTGTCCTTGAGGAACCTTGACGCTCGGGGGGTTGGGGCGCTCGTGTATAACCGCCTTAATCACAAGAGAACATGTGTTACTATCTCGAATCGCCACGTGTCCAAACGTGGGACGAGCGTATTTTGACCCTATCAGAATAAGAAATAGAAGATATTTAATATTTATTTATTTATTTATTCTAATCAAATTAGAATAACTAAATAATGAAATACTCAAATACTTAGAATCAATTCTCTAATTAATTCCATGAAGGGTTTTAGAACTAATTCTCTAATTAAATTCCAACGAGCTAAAATTAATTCTCTAATTTATTTTATTTGGCTTTATAATTAATTTTCCTAATTAATTATATTAGGGATTTATAATTAATTCTCTAAATTGATTATACTTGGGCTTTATAATTAATTCTCCAATTAATTAACATATGGTCCAATTTCTCAATCGGACCATACGCCCAACTCGAGCTCACGTGCCATACGTGTATATATTACACGTGTGGTCTCGTTTCGATCAACTATTTCCTTCAATACCCTTTGAATCTGGCATTTGTGTGTGACCCCCTAGGTTCATTTTCAGTTAGCAGTGAGACTAATACTCTTTATTAGTTCACAGATCACACGACCATAGTCTAGCAATAGGTGTGTGACCCCTACTCGAACAATGAATATATATTCGAAAGAACCTTTCAGTCAATGACAACTTGTGAGATACAATCCTCCTACCATCCCATCTCTCGATTAAGATCTAGGGCATGGGAATAATGAGAGCCCCACTAATCTTAATCACAAAACTAAAGTTCATTTCATATCCATTTGATCTCAATCCAAGAAACCCTTTTCTTGATGTCTTGATCCACTACCTCGGCCGAGGGTTTAGTATGGCATATGAACGACTTATGCAATAAGAGATCTTCTTTCATTAAAGCAAGTGTAGGTCCTTTGTTGATTCTCATATGCTTCCATGTGCCACTTGTGCAGCCCCCGCATAAGCCTTGAATCAGTTGTCTCGTGAGACATCCTTTAAAGCTTATACCTAAGACTACAGAGTTAGCCCACAAAGCATCAATGGAATCTCAAGTCAAATGATTACTTTACTCACGCCATTGACCTGTGAGATATTTTCTAATCTGGAAGTTTCCTCTTCCTGAAGTGGAAACTTCCTTTCCCATTTTGGAATCTTCTCACGCGGGATACCTCAGTGTACCCGTTCTAATAACGAGCACCCTCATGTATTGCATACACATCAACTTATGCACTTTACACCCCATGAAACAGGTTGCTCCTTCTTAAGGACACAATACCACGAGCAAGTCTCAATCGAGTCTAACACTCTCACTGTTTGTTGGACTCATCGAATTGGAGTGGTTTCTAATCCGGTTTTGAGTTAGGGCTTGTTTCATGTGCCATTCACCTAATGACAAAGTCTCTAATGGCCTTATGGATTAGGGGAGTTCTAATACATGTGCACATAATGGAAACACACAAAACATGTATTGCACATAAAGAAGTGTTTGCCTATGATAATAATCAATCATATATTATTCAAATATTGTCTGTGATATTAGGAAAGTCCCAAAACAGATTATGACTAATCGGCTTTCTAGGGCACTTTTCCCAACAATCTCCCACTTGCCCATAAAATCCATTTAGGTACTCTGAGTCCCATCTTCTCAAGATTTACTTTGAGAGCTTATTGACTTTGGGCGTTTCCAAAGTGGATCTGCTAAGTTCTCTGCTGATGTAACCCTCTTATTTACAATTCTCTAAGGAAACACGTTTTCCTTTATAAAGTGATTCGTAATCACATGTTCAGTCTCTTTGTGAGGTCTTGGTTCTCTTACTTGAGTAACCATCTATTTTATCATACAATATGATAATGGAGTTGTTTCATGCTAGGAACCTCATCTAACTAGTTAGATTCGGTTTATTACAAACACTTAACTTAGCGATACTTAATATGGCTAAGTAATCAACTACAATAGTCGATTTTTGCAACATCCGTGCTTGGAACACTTTTCCAACATGTTATTTTACCATTAGGGTAAAAGTTGTATCCTTTCAACGATTCACAATCATCTATGTTTGATGCAACGATTACATCAAAGTATCCTTCTAATGATAAGATCTTTCTGGGCTCTATAAAGATATCCTCTTCTTCTAAAGTACTCTGAGGGTATAGTTAACAGCAGCCTATAACCTTCTCTAAGGTCATAGATTCGGCTCACCATGCTAGATGTTGCGCCACTTCTAGTCTAGCACATAACATTGCATACACTATGCACCCTTTCATCTAAAGGGGTTTCGGACATACTAACTTTCTTAAAGTTATCTTAGGATACATACTCTTCAAAAGAGATGTTCCACTGTCCATACTAAACTATTTTAGTACGTGGCTATGCACACGATTATGACAATCCTTTCATTTTCTTAGCCTTATCTCTATAGATCTAAATTGAGAATTTATGACTTATCACAAAAATCTTTCATGTCAAACTGTTTCCTAAACAAGATTTTGGTAACTTTCATGTCATCCTTTTCATTCCTAATGAGAACGATGTCATATCTAAAGTAACAAAAGTTAAAGCTAACATCACTAACTATCATACTGCATTTGAGAGTTATTCGACTTTCATCTGAGTTAAACGATTTTGACTATCCTATGGAATCGAATTTCTCGATCACCTAGAAGCCTTTATCAATCTACAAATTGACTTAGGGGTTTGCATACCTTATGCGTACTCCCACTGAATATAAGATTCATAGAAATACAATATTTCAATTTCTTTCAATCTCCTATTGAGGAAGACGGTTCTCACATTCATTTAACATATCTCATAGTCAGAATATACAGATATGCTAAAAGATAAACCGAACGGACTTATGTATTTTAACCATCAAGAAGATTGTAATGCTTTTCATTTACTCCAAGCTCTACGAGCTTGATCCTATCAGGTGGATCAACCAAGATTCAATCTTGGTTTGAGTATATGGAATTCAACTCGGATTTCAAGGCTTATTTACACTACTCAGATTCCAAATCTGATAGTGCCTCCTCATTAAGTAATTCTTTAGGCTATCTAGGAATGCGTTCAAAACGCATCATGAAGGAGGACATCACACGTGTACTTGCTCTAAAATTTGGCTAAGTTTTATCAAATGGACTTGTTTCTTCTATATGTGGCGTGGGGTATTTATCCTCAAATTTCTTTGAGGTCTGTCTAGTTGCCTTTCTTCTCTTATAGGAACAATTCCTTAAGAAAGGTACATTCCTTGAAACAAACAACTTTGTTCAAGAGAATTTCATAAACAATATTCTATAATTGAACTCGTTTTAAGCTTACCTCCCACTATCCTCTTCACTTTAGAGGATTACCCTAAGTTCTTTGAAAAGAATAACTAGGGAATTATTGAATGCTACATTTAATAGTGCAATTAAAGAACTGATTTTGGAAGGTACTGGATTCGAAATCTCTAACTGCATATTCTAGGGGTTTACTCCTAGAATGATTATAAGTCAGTAAAGCTAGCTATGGAACGAACCATATCCTATAAGGTTTTGTTCCTTCATTCAAAAACACTAAGGTGTTCTTGAACTAGTTTACTGAGAGATAATCCTATTATCTGTAAGATGACTAAGGAATTAGTCACTAAGGTATTCAACATCTCGATCAAATCGAGTTATTCATAGCTTATAACGACTTCGGTTCCTAACCTCCTTTTAAAATTCTAAGAATTTCATATAAGTTTCGAGTTTATATTTCATCAGGTACACTCATTCATAATGATTGAACCGATGATTGTATCCAGTGCTTACAGTGAGTAATAGATAAATATCAGTATGGATCAAGATCTACTGTGTTTAACACGTTTTCACGTTTAACGTAAATAGGGTTTTGGGAACGTTTTCCCTTAAGACAAGATTCACATGAAGTCAACTCTATAGGTTCATTTTTGTAACGCCCCGACTTTTCAGTCGTACAGGTATGGCTTATGTGATAATTATGTGCGCGTTAAATTAGTTCAATTATGTAATTATATGATTTACTTTTATTATTATTTCAATTTTTGAATTATTTGAATTTGAATTTATATGAATTTGTGAACTATATGCGCTTGTGTGACTCGTTTGCTTGCCATTTCTATATGGAATAAATTCGAGATTTTGTGGAAATTTATTATGTTGGAGATATACGTGTTATAAATATAGATATATGCTCGTTTCATGTTTTCGGATTCATTTGCATGAGTTTTGAATTTATTTTGATTTTGGAAACAAATCGGGGGCCAACGAGCAATTAGCGCACCCTTGGTTCCTATGTGATATCTTGAGCTCAGGAACTCGGAATCGAGTTACGTCAACTTCATTGAACTCGTAACAAAAATTCGGGTTTAATGAACTTAGCCTCATATTTTTCTAAAGTTATTTGAACCTCCGAAATTCAACCGAAATATGATATGCTCGTCAAAACTGCCACATCTCACCAAAATGGCCATATCTCCCACAAACCTTGACCAAATTAACCATGGTTGGATTTATTAGAACCCTAGTTCACCCCACTATCACCCCACACTCTCTCCCAACCGAACTACACTCCACACTTAGAGAAAAACTCAGCAAAAACCCCTGCTCTCCAGTTCATTCCCGTCACCTTACCATACTTGGAGATTCACGACTTAAATCTCTTCCAACCTTCATCCAATCCAAAAGGTGAGCTTAGGGTTGTGATATAAATTCATTATGGGTCATTTTGAATCATGCATCCCTAATTTTGAGCATGTTTTCATGGAGTTTGGGGAAGATGACGAAATAGTTAGGTTTTGGTGCCATAACTTGATCTCCTACATTCCTTGGTGCTTTCGTTTGTTTTAAAGCATGAAAATGGTTACCTTAACTCCCTCTTTTCATTTATGATCATCAATTATGTGG
Organism: Lantana camara; assembly: GCA_037501455.1. Classification (NCBI taxonomy): domain Eukaryota; kingdom Viridiplantae; phylum Streptophyta; class Magnoliopsida; order Lamiales; family Verbenaceae; genus Lantana; species Lantana camara. The sequence continues at coordinate 19,379,867 of CM074857.1, read as the reverse complement.
TATTTGAAGGATTTATGAGTTTTTATTAATGGAACTTTGAAGAAATTGCATGAAATGGTCATCTGTTTCTCCTCCTCACGTTTGATCACTCTGAGAGCATGTTTGAGTGTTGTTTTGTGGTTGTTTCGTTGCATATTTATGGATAAATCATACCTGGGCATGTTGGTTAAGTTTTGGCATAGCTGTTTCTCTGTTTTCGTGAGTTTTGCTGCTGGTATTGGGCGGTCACGGCCGCAACCGCGATTAGTGTAAAAACGGTAGCGGCCGCGACTTGTGAGTGTGTTTGTTGTGTTGCTATCTCAGGTCGCGCCCGTGACCTGAAACATGTGTATTTCTAGTCATGCCCACTACCTATTTTTTGCCATTTTTTGAGTTATTGAAAATTGGAGAAAAAATTCTGATTAAATTGGGTAGCGGCCGCTACCATTTCATGAAGGAAATGGGTCGCGGCCGCGACCCTTCACAAATCTGCATGTATTTTCGAATTTCAAACTTAAATTTCATGGTTACCTTGGCTCGTTTTTGGTTCATACACTTCATTAACATGTCATATAATGTGTTATCTTGTGTGTTATGAAATTTTATGATTTTTCGTGGAATATTTTACGAGTTATGCCTCCGCGTGTCTTTATTGCTCTAATATGCGCATGCAAGGATCTTAGCTCTCAACTTGAACCCTAATTGCTTATATATTTCTTATCTTATGACTTGTATGATATGTATACATGTTATATTACGTGTTATGATCTTTATTTGAATTCTTTGGATTGATTTGGTATGAAATACGGAAATTATGAGCTTGAACGGATTTAAACGCTTCTTGAAAGGAATGGAATGATAGTTTATACGTCATCGTGCACATGAACGTGTTCATTACATAATAACCTCTTTTATACATTCATATCATGATCATTACATTGCCGAGCGTCTTATATGGCCATTTTAAGTCTCACTTCACCTTCCTTGCATAGATTTCGATCCAGTTGGAGACGAAGCCGGTCAGTGAGGCTCTTGTGCTCTCCTTTTTGTCATTCTAAGGTGGGTTTCTCTACTATTTAGTTAAATGACCCTATATACTCCTAATGTGTAAAGATTTCAGCCAAAATTATTATATGTATATAGAGTCGTTTCAAGAGTAAATGATTACAACGTAAAGTCTTTCTTTTATGAACCCTACCAAATGTTTTGGCGAGAATGAATGAATGGATGCACAGAATGGGGCCCAGGGACTTAGTGTTAGTGGCTATCCAGGGAGGCATGGGCCGACGGTGATCCCTTACACTAGTTCCAACCAAACAATAGCGTAACCGGACCTCGTTAGGAGTTAGCGAGGAATGGACGCTGAGCGCCATCTGGGGAGTCATGTAACCCCTTTTGGTCAATGAATGGATGGTCAGACCTTGCAAACCTGTCCATTACCCGGAGGAAAAAGGTGTAAATGATAATAAATGTGCACGAAAGAATGTAATGCATGAAAAGAAAGAAACAATGAACGTTTAATGAATTACACAAGGTGTTGGTTGGAGATAATACACGCCCACTCGCCAGGCCACGAAAGACCTAATGGAAATTGGTTGTTATAATCCCTTTTGATGATTTCTTTATTTCACCCACTTGGGGAAATGCTTTAAAAACTTCATTTGGGATTATAGCTTGCATGTAAATGTTTAAATACTGTCTTACATATGATATTTATGCCCTGTTTTTATACCCACCAGTCCCTTTTGGACTGAACCCATTTGGTTTTCAGATGTGCAGGTTTTGGGGATTTGCTAGGCGGAAATCCGAGTCTTTGGGATTTGTATTTGAGTCTAGCATTTCTTTTTTATAGTACACTCATCTCATGCCTATATTATGACTCGATATTGTATTTTGGAACGCATATGATAGTTTAGATCGTGATGGCTCTTTTGGATATTTGCATATTGTAAATGATCTATTTTTAGAGCTTGAATGCTCATTGTATATATCATCATCAGTTATTACTTCCGCTTTATTGTTTTACTCTGATTTTATGGTTTAAGGGTTAGTCCCGCCTAGCATCGCGTGTGTGTATGTCCCCATTCGCCGTGATTTAGCTCGGGTATGGAGTGTCCATTTCATATTCGGGTCGGGTCTCAGTGCGGGGGAGGTGGTACCTCGCGCTCGGGTGCTACAATTTTCGTAGAATGATCCTAAGATGTCTAACTCGCTAATCCTTTTGTATCTTAACGTGTCAAAGTTCTCTGGAAACTTTGTCATCTTACTTACTTTTGTTATCTCGTTGTATGTTCAAAACATTAGTGCTTTGAGTTTTGCACAACGGATTATGCAAAATTAACTCAAGATTTGTGAATTCTATTCCTATTAGAATTACTAAACTAGATAACCTATCAGAGTACTCATACTCTTTGTAGTTCCCTTTCAAAGTCCTTATTTGCTACTATTAAAGCAAACGTCCTTATCTAATCTCTAGTGTCGTTTGGACGGATCCCATACTTGCCCCTTCATTGGGCTTTTAAGGGTTTCTTCTTCATTAGCCCTTCAAGCCATTACCTTAGTGGGGTTAGAAGAAGATTTAGCCTTCATAACCTTTTAGCCCTTCTTAAGGATGCTCTTAACCATTATTAACTAATGAATACTATGCTACAATAGCATCATCATTGTTGAGCATAAAGGGGTTAAATGATGGTGGAAGCAATGTAAGCAATCAGTGCATTGAGAACTCTTTTCTCAGTTGATGATCAAGACCAATAGATCTTCAAATAAGATCTTTAGACCTCGTTCGTGTGCACTTGTTTCCTCATTGGAATATGGAACAATTCCATAATGTTATACCTTGTAACATTTTTATGAGGTGGTTCAATTGCTCTTTAAGTAGTTGGAAAAATCCATCCACCTTAGATTGCTTCTCTTTTGGCCCGGGTCGAATTTTCACAATTGAAAATCTCGCCTTATAGAGAACACTTTTCTCTTTTTGGATTCTAGAACGAGTTTTAGGGTCCGAAGCCAATTAGAGTTAGTTAGGACTTAGTCAACTTGTTTGACTTAAGGATAGATACGAACGGGTTTGCATTTCATATTGTAGAGAATCACAGAACTATAACCTAAATGCTAAGCAGAGAAAATGTGAGCATGTTGAATAATAACGTAATTCATAGGATTTAGGTCCTTTATCGTATGTAGCTCCCACTGTTTTTAGAAGATCTTAAAATCCCAACGATCTTAGAGGAAACTTGTTTTCCCAATGGGTACTAAGATCCCAAGCACTTTATCTTGGACCCACGACTCGCGGACATCCTCAATAAAGCCTTAGGTTGGTACGACTTGCCAATTCCATCACTATGGAACTCTTAGTAATATTTTTGCATCACCCATCTTTCAATTGGACCCACGACTCGTGCGACATCCATATTTACTTAGGCGTTAAGCAGAACCCATCAATTATAAGATCATGATTAAACTTAGTCCGGAACAACCCACGACTCTCGGAAATTGCCCATTCCAAAATAACCATAAAATATTAATTACTTAAAGTAATTAATCAGGAAACTAAGAACTAATAGGTTTCACATAGCCGCCCCACGACTCATGGACAACAACTAGCTCCCCTATTAATCTTAAATCCTATTGATGGAACGCTAGGAATTTTATTTAAAGTTTTCTCTTTATACAAAATACCTATTTTTCAAAATTGCTTAATATTTATGGGATTTTCGAATACTGGAGAGTTGTCCAGTTTTGACCTCACCAACATGTACAGTTATCCATTTTAATTAGTCTTGTTTAATGAAGTTTCACATAAATGCATTTCACACAAGCAATTAGTAGATAACATGTCCTAGCATTATACTAATATGAGATGATCATGGGTTTTCCTATCTTACGCGTGATATGTGGGAGCCACTCCACAATCACAAGTTCTGACATACATGCCACATAGAACAGTTTAAATCACATAAGGAAATTGGAAATAAAACGATGTCCTATCTATTACAATAATAGAAAACCTCCTAACATTTTGAGGGGTCTTCACTTCATGGCCTCCTTGTTACTCCATGAGTGCAAATCTCCAAAGTAAACTAAAAAACCTCATTTTTTAAAATCTACACTCTCTGCATAAAATAATATGGCTCAATCTTCATATTGGCCATAGACAAATACATAGGGCATTCCCCGGCGTCAAAAACAGTATTATGGAAAGCCACATAATAAACACATAACAGTACGCACATAAGTGGGCCACTGACACCAATTGAAAAATGCAACTATAGGCTTCCAACCCCAAATTTAAACCATCCATATGCATAAATTAAAACATCCACAAGACTAAACTCATGATCACCTAATATTCTATAATTGCAAGAATTAAAATTTACCAATAAATTTAAAATTCTTTTAACTTTAAGTTCTACTAACTCAAAGTAATCTAAAAACAGTTCCTTGTTCAAGAATATATTTAAAATCAAAAGCTCAAGTCTGAGAAAATTCAAGTTAATTCAAAATTAACAATTTTATAAAATTATTATTTCAAAAATAATAATATTAATTTTCCCGAAAAATAAGTCTGACTTTAATTCCCAAAAATTCCCAAATTATGATTTTATTTCAAAAATAAAATATTTTTCAGTTAAAAATAATTTTAAAATAATATTAAAATAAAATTTGGGTCCGCGCGCGCGATGCCGCCTAGTAGGCCCGCTCGCGCTGCGCAGCAGGCCTGCACGCAGGAGTGGGCGGACGCCCTGCCTGTGCGAGCACGCTGGTGTGCGCGCAGACGTGCATGCTGAGCGGCCTCCCGTTGCCCGACGACGTCTGACGCGTTGTTTCCGGCCTCGATTCGATCCGTTCGCGTGCGACGACGATGATCGACAAACTCGCTTGGTCCTCGTCGTCCCGCACCGACTTTCGTGCTAATTTTTTAAAAAAAAATCAGTCTAAATTCGGGAATAAAAATCACGATTAAAATAAATCTAAAATTTAAAACAAATCTAATAAATTTTCAGAAAACCTTTTTCTCAAAAATTTCAAGAAACCTCTCAGATTAAAAAGCTCAGATTACGAAACAAATTTAAGAATACTTAACTGTAACTCAGATTCAAGAATTTCTCAAAATTCAATTAACAGAAGATAGATTAGAAATAGACCTTGCAAGGTGGTTCTGATACCACTTGTCTGGAAAAACACGATCAGAAAGCGTAGCGGAATTTTAAAAATTTTCTTAAAAAGAAATATCGAACTTGCAATTTCTATTTCCAATCTTAGGATTCAAAAACTTACAAGAATCGTCCCTTTCCTGACACGTTTTGAGCCGCCCTCAAACGCGCTTCATGCGGTAATGGCAACCCTCGTCCCTCGAAAGATTCTTTCTACTAGATTCCACGATAGGTCTCCTCTAGAGTAATAATCCACACCAGTCCTAGATTCAAATCATGTGAGTGAGCATGCTAGTACTATGACATGTGTAAATAAAGAAACATAAAACGAGAAGAAAGAGAGCAAGAGAATTATCCCATCATGAAGCCATCGTGTCGACGTTTGGGCGTGATCTCTCTATCACGCGTAAGAGGAAAAATTCGAACCTCTTGGCTTATTTATAGCCTAGGGTTCGAACCTCCAAACCCTAATTGGAATTAGATTCCAACTTTGACTTTACTTCTATTTTCTTTATTTCTCTCCAAGTAATAATCTCTTACCTAGATAAGATATTATTCTTCTAAAAAAAGATCCCTAACCAAATTAGGAATATTTAATTATTCCAATAATAATAATCAAATATCTTATTCCAATAATATTTATTCTAATCATATTAGAATTAAAATTTACTAGAATAAGAAATCGAAGATATTTAATATTTATTTATTTATTTATTCTAATCAAATTAGAATAACTAAATAATTAAATACTCAAATACTTAGAATTAATTCTCTAATTAATTCCATGAAGGGTTTTAGAACTAATTCTCTAATTAATTCTAACGAGATAAAATTAATTCTCTAATTAATTTTATTTGGCTTTATAATTTGTAACGCCCCAATTTTTCTAGTTATGCATTACGTGACATTATATGAATTATATTCTTATACGTTTATGTGAAAATATATGATATTATTCTCAAATCATGAATTATTGCATAACTCGTATTTGAGTGATACATGAATTAATTGTCAAACATGATTTATTTGATTATATGACCTTACTTGATCTATCCACATAATGTGGACTTAATTGCATTAATATAATATAAATGAATCATGCATACATAGATAGATATTTATACTTGACTATATATTTCTACAACTTATATATATATGCATCCACTTGATCATTATATAATATAATTGCATTTACACCCTCATTCGACTCACTTCTAACATGTAATTAAATAAGTAATAAGGGTCTAGTTGCAATAATCACAACCATGCAAGACTTTTACACTCTCATCATATATACATATACACATTTATATATATTATATACATAATATCTACTTTTACTTTATACATATAAGTTATATATCTATATATTACATTACATACACTCATTCATCTCTCCCAATTCCATTTCATTTCATTTCATCAAAAATCCCACACACACACACACACTAAAACATGGGAGAAACACCAAGAAGAGAAGGAAGGGAGAGTTCATCATTTCAAGTTTAAATTCAAGGAAGAAAGTTGCATAAATTGGAGTATCATCACCATATCATCCTTTCATCCTTTCTTTCTTCTATTTGAAGGTATAAATGAGAATTTGATTCATTTAAGGATCCATGATTGAAGTAGGGTTTGGTGATTTGAATGTGAATCCTTGTTTATTTATGATTAGAAGCATGAGTAGGATCTTTAGACTTCAAAGCTTGCATGAATTCTTGAAGAAAATGAGACTTGGATAATATGAAAAAATATGGGGTTTGTATGATGATTCCTTGATGATTTGATCACGATTTAAAGGTTTAAATGATGCCTAATTGATATATATGAACCATATGCATGTTTTATGTTAGTTTTGAGTTGATTCTTGTCTTGGTTTTGTGTTGGGAAGGCTTGGGAACCAATTCCCGTGCATAGCCCCTGCTTTCCCCTGTTTTTTCCGCCCAGATTGCTTAACATGGCCGTGTCCAACCTAGTTCATTTTCAACACGGCCGTGTAAGAAGTTCGAGTTGGAATATTTCTGCACAACACGACCGTGTCAGCTTTCAGGCCAATCTTGACACGGTCGTGCCGACTTCGTTTGAACTCCGTTTGACCTGATTTTTAAACCCACGGAAATCTCTTGAAGTCTAGAATAACTCCAATTGAAATCACCTCAATATCTTTACCCATTTGTGAGATATTATCAATTCTTTTTGGTGTCGCCACTTTACCGACAAACTACATTCACCCAACTTCAAGCTTACGCCATTTTCTCCTCGCTTTGAACTAGAAAACGAGCCATATATCCTCGGAAAGGTATATGTGTCTAGTTTCATATCGAACAAATAAAACTCAATTCAAACTTCTAGAACTCAAGATATTCCAGTTTCCCTACAGCATACGCATTTCCTAAAATTGTCCGTTTTTGCCAAACTTCGCCAAAACCTCTCTTATTGCATTCCTTTCACTTCCTTGGCTCCCACATGTGAGTTATATGATATATATGCTTGGTTAATTGATAATTATACTTTTATTTGACATTCCTTAATTGTTATTGCATGACATATTGATCATGACTTTGTCGTGCGTCGTAAATAGTTCATGCGAGTCGTGTCTCACGAACATTTGTCCCTTTTTACACAGATTGTCTTCCTGTTGACGAGGAGCAAGCTCCATAGTTGTATTCTTGTTAATTTTCGGCACAGGTGAGGTTTAATTCTAGATATATAGAACCCATACAACCACTACGTGATGTTTTCGGCCAAAATGTATCTATATATCTATAGTTTTCCAAACCTTATTGATTTTCAACTGATTTCAGGGAACAGATTGATTGATTGATTGATTGATTGGGCGAGTAAAGCATGTTCACTTTGGGCCCGAGGGTAGTGTATTGAGCCAACCAAGGAAGCAAGGGCTGACGGGTAACTCTTGCACTATCCTCACCAATTTTGGGATCACCTCTGAATCCACTAGGAGGTTTGGTGGAGGAAGAAATCTCGTGCGTGGGGATAAAAGAGGAAAGTTTGCAAGCTATGGTATCAATGGAACATTCACTTAGGAGAAAGATGAATAGAGTATCGAAGATGTTTGGGTTCGAGGTTGCCATCAACTAAGAGTGATGTTTATAACCTGTAAAATAAACATGTGAGACCACATTATTAAAGAAGTTGGTTAACAGGGGACAAGAGGTTCATTTAACTCAAGAGAGAAAGAAGGAAGTTTTGCGGTTACTAAGGATTCAAGATTTGGAATTTCAAATAAGTCGAGGATCTTCTACTAGTTGGAACTAAAATCAAGATGTGAGAGGAAAGTAACTTAAATGATTCGGGTTGAGGTCAAAATTTGTGAATTAAGTTTGAGATGAATCGAGACACTTCGAACTTTGAATAGGGTTTGGATCAATTGGGAAGATTTAAGAAATTGATCTATTTTGGGTTCTTGGAAACAACAAGTAGAAGAATAGAACGTTGAAGTAATCAATGTAGCTCTACAAAGAATCAGGATATTTTGCATTTCGGGTCAAAAAGGAAGATGGATATAAAGGAGTAAAGAAGATTGATTAATATAGTGGGTTTAAGTTCAGGGAAAGCCAAGATTCTTAAGATTCTATCTTCAGTTAAATTTAGTTAATTTTCGGATCCAAGATGAATTGCTATATGGTGAGGTTAAATTGGGAAATATGGAGCAACAAATGGAAACCGTGAAGAAAGATAAGTTATACAACCAATTCAAGTTCAAAAAGAGTAAATTGAGAGGACTTCAACCGAGGTAACGCCTAAATGAAGTCGGGACAACAATGGGAGATTAGCCCCTTGAGAGAAGTTGGGATACTAACTTCATAAGTGGAAAAGAATTTGAATTGAAGAATTACAAACTCGGATTATAAGGTTATACGAGTGATACAAGGAATCTTCGATCGAGGAGATAATTGTTGTGAAGAATCGGGTTCAAGAAATTCCAATCCCGGGCGATGGAAAGGGATGGGTTGAGAATAGAGAATTTTGAAGAATTGGAAGACCGTGGGGAAAACAAGAAATGATCAACCATTCGGGATAAGTTTATGATTCAACAAACAAGGAACAAATGCCGGGTTAAAGCTTATCACTACCACGGTGACAGGTTCAATGTATCCATAAGCACGTGCATCATACATCGCATTCAATTAGCTAATCTCTTTTATTTATACGTGTGTGCATCTTTAATTGACATAATTTCTCCAACATGTCTTACCCTTAACTGTTTAAAGAGTGTTATGTGCATTAGCTTATTAACGACATGCATTGTTAGGTGTTTACTTGATAGGAAGTTTCCTTCAACTCACTCATCAATTATTTTCAACCGAGCCATATTTGAATCAAGAACAAGGGAAATTTTGGGTTACACAGACTGAGTAAAAAGGAATGGGAATTTCGAGGTACAGGAAAAGTAGAGCCGGAACTAGGAGGGAAAGGAGTGGATTGCTATTATTTTCGATCACTCCAAAGCGAATGCGAGTGTGATTATCGGACATGGCATGACTGGAATTACATATTTCGAGGAAGCTAAGCCGAAGAGGTTAAGAATAGAGCTGAAGGTTTGGAACAAAAGAAGAAGTGGGTTTTATCCCTACCCAAATTCAAAGTAAATGAGAGCAAGGTCACCGAACACGCGGAGTAGCGAGGATCATTTATACCAAGGAAGTTTAGTTGAAGGAGTTGAGAATCTTGGATCCAAGAAGCGATAAAACGAGTTCAACGGATAAGAATAGAAATGCCTAAGGGGGAGAGCACGCCCGGGAGATGACTTAAATTCACGGTTGTGCTCAAACGGGTTGCTTCAAAAAGGAATAATGGAAATGCAAGAGGTAACCGGTAACGAGATCCTACAAAGCAAGGACAAAAGACGAATTGAGAGATTTTAACACCCGGTGAAATTAGAGATCGAGGCGGGAAAAGACTTCGTGAATAATATCAAAAGAGGATCAACATCATTGGACTCTTATTACCGGACATGTATGAATTCAAGTCTTCCAAGGTTGAACGGATTGAGTTCTCTAGATAACATGTTTCTTGTCTTGGAAATGATAGGGCCATAAGAGAACTTCGAGAAAAATTTGGTAAGGAAGGTACCGGATAGGAGCATGCGGCTTGTCGGTTGTTTTCCATAATAAACCGGAGACACCATTAGGGTGAGGACTATGATTCGAGTTATTAAAGATTGGATAGAGTAATTGAGAAACCGGGTAAAGTTTGTAATGCGGAGCCGATCTAATTATCACATTTCGTGACGGACAAAGTGAAAGTAATTCAATCTAGCGTTGGCCATCGCATGAATAGGACCAGTTACCGGCTCGTCAGTTGTTTCCGTAATGAACCAGGGATACTTTTGGGATTAGAGGTTAGAATTCAAGCTACTAAAGATTAACTTGAGTATTCGAAAAAGGTCGAGTATAATTCGTGGTGAAGAAGAGGTGAATTGGATTAATATCAAGTGTGCACCGAAGATTGGGAACTTCAGACCGTGATACTAGTTGGGATAGGAGAATTGATCATGGAAGCAGGATTGAATTGTCATTTAAGCATTGGATATCGAGAATTTCAATGTTCGACGCTTTGGGTGGAAGAATCTCCAACATCAAATCGAGTGTTGAAACGGATCACAACCATGGAAGATTCTCGAACAATGGTGAACGGTACATCAAGCATCCATGGCACATGCATACACGCAACTTAAATGAGAATAATTTCATGATGCTAAGTGATTCGATCGTTAGTTGAATTAATTTTTTTTATGACCGATAATTGGCATGTTTGTTACCTTCAACCTGTTCTTTACGTGAAAACTTGTGCGAGTGTTTATTTAATTGCTTTTTCGTGCTTGGTTGAGAGACGGGGTTCTCTCACTACGTGTCTGAGAGACGGGGTTCTCTCACTGCGTGTTAGAGGGACGGGGCTCTCTCACTGCGTGTTAGAGGGACGGGGTTCTCTCCATGCTTGCTTGAGAGACGGGATTCTCTTTCGTTACATGTTTAAGAGACGGGGCTCTCTCATTGCTTGCTTTAAAGTTAAGAACTAGACAATGGACCTGGGGACCAGGTCCTCTTAGGGGGAGGGAGGGGGAAGTTGTAACGCCCCAAATTTTCTAGTTATGCATTATGTGACATTATATGAATTATATTCTTATACGTTTATGTGAAAATATATGATATTATTCTCAAATCATGAATTATTGCATAACTCGTATTTGAGTGATACGTGAATTAATTGTCAAACATGATTTATTTGATTATATGACCTTACTTGATCTATTCTCATAATGTGAACTTAATTGCATTAATATAACATAAATGAATCATGCATACATAGATAGATATTTATACTTGACTATATATTTCTACAACTTATATATATATGCATCCACTTGATCATTATCTATACTATTATATTAAGCGAGAGAGCCAAGTTTGGTCTCTTGGACTCTCCATTTCTTTTTATTTTTTATTTGTTATTCTTCTTTGATTTTAGAAAAGAAACCCACCCCATGTACAACATCAACCGTTCTCAAACTATTTTCTTGGACTCTTTATTTCTTCTTAATTTTGTTTTAATTATTTTTTAACAAAATACTCAAGTACAAAACTAACTCATTTCAAATGTGTAAAATACTAAATCTTAATTTTTATTTGTTTACAATATTAATATTGGACTATCCATTTCTTTTCTTTTTTTTTTTTCAGAAAAGAAATCCACCATAAGTACAACATCAACCGTTCTCAAACTATTTTCTTGGACTCTTTATTTCTTCTTAATTTTGTTTTAATTATTTTTTAACAAAATACCCAAGTACAAAACTAACTCATTTCAAATGTGTAAAATACTAAATCTTAATTTTTATTTGTTTATAATATTAATTTTTTATCTGCACACGCATTAGAGTATGCAGAGTTGCTAGTATAATATAATTGTATTTACACCCTCATTCCACTCACTTCTAACATGTAATTAAATAAGTAATAAGGGTCTAGTTGTAATAATCACAATCATGCAAGACTTTTACACTCTCATCATATATACACATACACATTTATATATATTATATACATAATATCTACTTTTACTTTATACATATAAGTTGTATATCTATATATTACATTACATACACTCATTCATCTCTCCCAATTCCATTTCATTTCATTTCATCAAAAATCCCACACACACACACACACTAAAACACGGGAGAAACACCAAGAAGAGAAGGAAGGGAGAGTTCATCATCTCAAGTTTAAATTCAATGAAGAAAGTTGCATAAATTGGAGCATCTTCACCATATCATCCTTTCATCCTTTCTTTCTTCTATTTGAAGGTATAAATGAGAATTTGATTCATTTAAGGATCCATGATTGAAGTAGGGTTTGGTGATTTGAATGTGAATCCTTGTTTATTTATGATTAGAAGCATGAGTAGGATCTTTATACTTCAAAGCTTGCATGAATTCTTGAAGAAAATGAAACTTGGATAATATGAAAAAATATGGGGTTTGTATGATGATTCCTTGATGATTTGATCATGATTTAATGGTTTAAATGATGCCTAATTGATATATATGAACCATATGCATGTTTTATGTTAGTTTTGAGTTGATTCTTGTCTTGGTTTTGTGTTGGGAAGGCTTGGGAACCAATTCCCGTGCATAGCCCCTATTTTCCCCTGTTTTTTCTGCCCAGATTGCTTAACACGGTCGTGTCCAACCTAGTTCATTTTCAACACGGCCGTGTAAGAAGTTCGAGTTGGAATATTTCTGCACAACACGACCGTATCAGCTTTCAGGCCAATCTTGACACGGCCGTGCCGACTTCGTTTGAACTCCGTTTGACCTGATTTTTAAACCCACGGAAATCTCTTGAAGTCTAGAACAACTCTAATTGGAATCACCTCAATATCTTTTCTCATTTGTGAGATATTATCAATTCTTTTTGGTGTCCCCACTTTACCGACAAACTGCATTCACCCAACTTCAAGCTTACGCCATTTTATCCTCGCTTTGAACTAGAAAACGCCATATATCCTCGGAAAGGTCTATGTGTCTAGTTTCATATCCAACAAAAAAACTCAATTCCAACTTCTAGAACTCAAGATATTCCAGTTTCCCTACAGCATGCGCATTTCCTAAAATTGTCCGTTTTTGCCAAACTTCACCAAAACCTCTCTTATTGCATTCCTTTCACTTTCTTGGCTCCCGTATGTGAATTATATGATATATATATTCTTGGTTAATTGATAATTATACTTTTATTTAACATTCCTTAATTGTTATTGCATGACATATTGATCATGACTTTATCGTGCGTCGTAAATGGTTCATGCGAGTCGCGTATCACGAACACTTATCCCTTTTTACACAGATTGTCTTTCTGTTGACGAGGAGCAAGCTCCATAGTCGTATTCTTGTTAAATTCGGGCACAGGTGAGGTTTAATTCTAGATATATAGAACTCATACAACCCCTAAGTGATGTTTTCGGCCAAAATGTATCTATATATCTATAGTTTTCCAAACCTTATTGATTTTCAACTGATTTCACGGAACGGATTGATTGATTGATTGATTGGGTGAGTAAAGCATGTTCACTTTGGGCCCGAGTGTAGTGTATTGAGCCAACCGGGGAAGCAAGGGCTGACGGGTAACTCTTGCACTATCCTCACCAATTTTGGGATCACCTCTGAATCCACCAGGAGGTTTGGTGGAGGAAGAAATCCCGTGTGTGGGAGTCATGTTCCCGACGTACAACCGTTCATGGATGGTTGGGTCTTACAAGTCCACCATCACCCGGAGGAAGAAGGGTTCATGAAACTGCAAATTGTACACTGTAATAACTTGCATGATAACCATTGAATTGAAACCTAAATATTGATTGCTCACTGTTGGTGTAAAGGTTGGAGAATTGCCCTCACTCGCCGGGCCACGGATTGAATTGATCATGATTGAATTATTAAATTGATTAGTTGTAATATCGGGCGAGTGCTACTTATTATTGAACTTATATTGTTTCTTTTACGAAAACTTACCCGAGATTATAGCTCGCATGGTAATTGTGCTTATATTTATTTAAACCCCTCACTCAGTCTTTCATAGACTAACACCTCACATTTTCAGGTTTTCAGCGTTCGTGCTAGGTGGGATTGAGTCTTTCGTTTTGGGTCTACCACTTGTCTTTCTCATTTTCTTGTATTTTACGGATGCATATATAGATTGTTATAGTTTTGGTACTTATGTATATTATTGATGCAAATATGTATTGTTATGTCAGTTGGTATCTATGTATTAACTATGACTTACTTTGATACTTTTGGAAGAATGTATATATGGTTGATGATAATAAACTTGAATGATGAAATGAAATAAATGTACAGTATGCTTCCGCCTTATTGTTTATGCATGTTGGTATTTAATTGAGGGTTAGTCCCGCCTAGCTAGTGGTTTATTTTCTTTTGTCACTCGTTCGCTATAGTTTTGGTTCATGTACGGATTATCCATTTCGTATGTGGACTGAGCTATAGTGCGGGGGTGTGGCATCTCGGCGTTCTGGGAGCTACATAATTAATTCTCTTAATTAATTATACTTGAGCTTTATAATTAATTCTCCAATTAATTAACATATGGTCCAATTTCTCAATCGGACCATATGCCCAACTCGAGCTCACGTGTCATACGTGTATATATTACACGTGAGGTCTCATTTCGATCAACTATTTCCTTCAATACCTTTGAATTTGGCATTTGTGTGTGACCCCCTAGGTTCATTTTCAGTTAGCAGTGAGACTAATACGCTTTATTAGTTCACAGATCACACGACCATAGTCTAGCAATAGGTGTGCGACCCCTACCCGAACAATGAATATATATTCGAAAGAACCTTTCAGTCAATGACAACTTGTGAGGTACAATCCTCCTACCATCCCATCTCTCGATTAAGATCTAGGGCATGGGAATAATGAGAGCCCCACTAATCTCAATCATAAAGCTAAAGTTCGTTTCATATCCATTTGATCTCAATCCAAGAAACCATTTTCTTGATGTCTTGATCCACTACCTCGGCCTAGGGTTTACGATAGCATATGAACGACTTATGCAATAAGAGATCTTCTTGCATTAAAGCAAGTGTAGGTCCTTTGTTGATTCTCATATGCTTCCATGTGCCACTTGTGCAGCCCCCGCATAAGCCTTGAATCAGTTGTCTCGTGAGACATCCTTCAAAACTTATACCTAAGACTACAGAGTTAGCCCACAAAGCATCGATGGAATCTCAAGTCAAAGGATTACTTTACTCACGCCATTGACCTGTGAGATATTTCCTAATCTGGAAGTTTCCTCTTCCTGAAATGGAAACTTCCTTTCCCATTTAGGAATCTTCTCACGCGGGATACCTCAGTGTACCCGTTCTAATAACGAGCACCCTCATGTATTGCGTACGCATCAACTTATGCACTTTACACCCCATGAAACAGGATGCTCCTTCTTAAGGACGCAATCCCACGAGCAAGTCTCAATCGAGTCTAATTAACACTCCCACTATTTGTTGGACCCATCGACTTGGAGTGGTTTCTAATCCGGATTTGAGTTAGGGCTTGTTTCATGTGCCATTCACCTAATGACAAAGTCCCTAACGGCCTTATGGATTAGGGGAGTTCTAATACATACGCACATAATGGAAACACACAAAACATGTATTGCATATAAAGAAGTGTTTGCCTATGATAATAATCAATCGTATATTATTTAAAGATTGTCTGTGATATTAGGAAAGTCCCAAAACAGATTATGACTAATCGGCTTTCTAGGACACTTTTCCCAACATGAGTTTGGTTATAATCTTCATGGCCAGAGGGGGAATTAGGAGTGGAATAATCTTAACAATGACACCAGATAATGTTTTGTTAGTCAGTAATTCTTTATCGTTAAACATTATAGGCTTATAACCTTTTTTGTGCATTTGGATTGCTCTGTTTATTGAAGTAGTGTTAGAGGTTGTAACATGTTTTTGTTTCATGGGAAGTCTTAATGAAAGCAGTGGAGAACAGAAGTCTAGAGTTCAAGGTTGATTGAGATTATGATGCTGCTATAAGGGTCACTGGTTTCTTTTAATATTTTGTCATTTTGGTAGAAGTCCATTATCAAAAACAAAAAGTCCATGCATGCTATTGCTAGATTCATGCAAAAGGCATTTACCACTTATTATTCGTCTTACTATTGTTGATTCATGCAAAACAGATTTGTCTTTGACATATCTAAGCTCGAAGAGCGGCAAGAGAAAAATGAGTTGATCGAGAAAATCCCCCTTTTAATTTCAAGGTGAATTACTCATTCACTTTATATATATATTGTTTTGATCCTATTTGTAGACTCACTTGAATGGATGCCATGGTTCCAGGTCCCACAGCAGAAAAATGGCTAGGATGTGAGTAATTTGTTCTCTGGTACATAAATCTGTTTATTATCATGCAAGGGGAGATTATTGTGTTGATATCTTTCTATTATTTTTGTTGTACAAAGGGCACACAAAGAGTTGTTGCTGAAAGAGCGCATTCTATCAAGCCACACTAGAAACAAAAATGAAAACCCTGTAGCGGAATCCTCTACCACAACATTTTGCGGTTGTATGGATTATTGTTGGATGAACTATGGCTATTTACTTGGTACTAGATTTAGGAAGGAATTATACCTAGTGCTATGGTTTTTTTGATGCCATTGAATGTCACTTATCTATGGGTTGTAATAGTCCATGAATAGCGATGAAGGGAAATTGCAAAATTGGTATACCATCTCCCCCATTTTAGTCGATCTAGTACACTAAGTTTTCCGGTAGCAAAAAAACCCCACAACTTATTAAACAATGCAAATTAGTGCACTTTTTACCTGAATAAGCCGAAACCCGTTCAGATAAAAAGTGCACTAATTTGCTTATTCTAGATAGTTGTGGGGTCTTTTTGCTGCCGGAAAAGTTAGTGTACCAGAACGGCTAAATTTGAGGAGATGGTATACCAATTTTGCAATTTTCCCTAGCGATGAATATCACTGAAGTATGGATACTCTTTTTGTTATGATATGAAGATTGCTTAGGCAATGCATGTGTTGTGATTGGCAATGTAATGGTATTTTACTATGAATTATAGTGCAACATGATGATTATGCAGCTGTTATTAAGGATAAGCACGGTAGTTATTCCATTGCACAATGCTACAATATTACGGTTTACTATATGCTAGGTAAGTATCTAGTGGGTCATTCTTATAAAAATCTGCCACGTTTTTAGTCCCACCAGTATCTACTTTTCTTTTCATTTTAATTTTTAAGTGCTTTTCATTAAAAACAAAGTAATTAATTAAGGCCTAACTAAAGTTAAACCAAAGTTTGAAAACCATTAAATTCTAAAGGTCTCGTTAGGTGAGAATCTTCATCTTCCATAACTCTATCTAACGCATTAACGATAGAATTGGAAAAGTTTAAACAAAAATTTTTTTACCTTAAACAAAAAAAAAAAATCTTCTTTCTAGTTTTTAACAGCTTTTCTTTACATTAAATAACATGATTGCACCAAGTTTTTTCTTTTTCTCACGTTTAATGCGAAAACATCACAGATAATACTAATTATGGTTTTGCCAAAGTTTTTTCTTTTTCTAACTATTAACACCAAAAAAGAATATTTCTGCTTCTCATTTTTTTTTGCTGATTTATTATTACTTAAGAATATTTATGTTTCTCATTTTTTGCTAATTTACTATTACTTAAGAGTATTTCTGCTTCTCATTTTTTTGCTAAAAGATACATGACATAGTTATTGCTTCATTTTTTTTTTTTAATATTTATTTATTTTTTATTTTTTTTTTAATATTTTATTTTTTCAATTCCCTACTTCAACATTAGGGGGGGGGAAAAAGATTAATTTTATTTTCAGCATTTGTAATTCCATGGTTGAATTGAGCAAACAAAAGAAAAGAAGAAAAGTTTTTCAGTATAAACTGGAAAGAGAAATCTGTTAAGCAGAATTATGGAAGATGAACAGGTTCTCACCTAACGAGACTTTTAGAATTTAATATTTTTTAAACTCTGGTTTAACTTTAGTTAAGTCTTAACTAATTATTTTATTTTTAATGAAAAGTGATTAAAAATTAAAAAGAAAATAAAAGTAAATACTAGTGGGACTAAACACATGGCAGATTTTTATAGGAATAATCCACTGGGTACTTACCTAGCATATAGTAAACTCAATATTACATGTTGTATTACTCGCACAATTGATATTTAATTTTTGCCCTCAACCAATATTACAATGATAGTTGCAAAACTTGGCGGAAAAAAAATTACAGTAAACCCCCATTTCAGAAAATTTAATTACAAGGGTAGTACTGGAATATAAAAATTGACCCTAATCAATTAGGGTATTTATGGGTTTTTACAAAAAAATTTGCTGATGTCAACAACATTTGGATGGAACCTAAAAATTTGGGGGTTCTTTGTAATTAAAATCTCTAAATAGGTGGTGTCTATAATTTTATCTAAAAATGATGGTGATTTGTAATTATCCCATCTAATATGGGGGCTAGATGTAATTAACCCTTATTATTAACATAATCCTTACGAAACAAAAGAAGGAAAATTAATTTTTGGAGAGACATTAATCAATTGATATTCACATCCTCCTATGTTATCCTCTCACGTTATTCTTCAAAGAATGAATAAAACGACGAAAACATGGGGTTTGAAATTTGATTCAATGTGTTTTCCCCAGGAAACCATTTCTTATTTTTCCTCTTAAGGAAAAAGTTGAAAACGATATGATATAAGCGCACAATCAACGATTGTAATGGAGACGTATACTGTGCTGCAGTTGCACCACCTCAATCATGCAGTTATTGAACAGGTTTAACACGAGCCAATATATAATTGGATCGGGAGAGATCGTAATATTTGAACTCCAAAAAAAAATTGAATAAAAAATAAAAAGAAAACAATTATTATAAGCAATTGGATCAGTAGAGGCCGTTGTATTTGAGATCCGAAAAAAAAAATTTAAGTAAGAAATCGAAAAAGAAAATTTATTATAAACCTAGAGAAATTGTAATATAGCGAAACAAGAACAACAACAAATGGAATTAGTGATGAAAACATCTTAGAAAAGCAGTTCCCGAATGTTCTGCTTTTACCCAAAAAATATTTATATGTACATATATTTCATAATATTTAATAAGCAATATCTGGAAGATTTAAATCTGGTTTCCCTTTTCAAAGCAGACGTGAAGACTTCCGTTGGATAGATGGATTTGTATATAAAGTTATAATTTATCGTGTACGGATATGAATACGGTAATATGGATATGATACGATATAGATATGATGATACGGATTTTTTTTTTTGAAAATTTTATACGAAGAGTGTTAGACATGATATATATCCAACATAAATGTATATCCGACACGATATGATACGACAAAATAATATTTTTAAAAGTGTTCGTGCGTCATACATCATTATATCATACCTTATACCTAAACCCACTTAAGCCATTATTAAAAATTATATGAATGGTAGTGCATATATTTGATGGAATTTTAATAGATTTAAAAATATTTACTAAAATAGTTTCATTACAATTACTTTTAATTTTTAAATATAGAGTAAATGATCTCTATTCATATTTTTCCTCTCAACAAAATCTAAACATTCACACTTATTTCACACACTTGGACGAGTATAAAGTATAAACATATTCTGATATCCACACACATATTCATACCTGCGCGCACATTATTCACATATAAACACACATATGTCCACACACAAACAAATCATCTACGATGCATAGATACCTCTAAAAATATCATTTTGTCGTATTGTGATCTCATATCGAATATTTGTATGTGTTCAATACTCCTCACATTAAAGATTTAAAAAAAAAATTTGATATCATTCTGTTCATATCTGATATCTGTGTAGCAAATCATATACCTCCATGGCCACGCTACACATACACACAAAATCAATTTAATATACAAGATAAATTTAAGTATAATTTATGAAAGAATATGAAATTTGATTTTGACAAACTATTTGACGTATCCAAATAAAAGAATTGAAAGCATGTGTCTTCCAAGTCCAAATAACTTTTAAAACCATCCATCTATAATTCCTAATCTAATCCTGTTAAACGTCCCAATAATTAAAGATGTAGAGTTCAATATATAATGGTTTGGCAACCCTCTCCTCAATAGCTAGCTTTTGGGGGTGAGTAAGGACAAAACACATTTTTCAATATGGTATCAGAGTAGGTTCACAAATGTTTCGATTCCTGTACTTATCTCTCCACCCGACCGAGTGTTTCGATTCCTAGCTTGCAAATGTTTCAATTTTTGCCATGTTCACGCTCCAATAACTAACTTTTGAGGGTGAATAAGGCTAATCAAATTATTCAATAAATCCAAATCTATTTATTCCAATGTGGCTAAACTATCGAGTTTGCACATCATCAACGAACGCAATAAGATCCTTTTACGAAATTTAATATAATTTTGTACTTGCATTTTATTACCATTTCCATATTTTTATATTCCAAAATAAATCCAAACATCTTATAGGTTATAAGACTATCTTCTTATTTTTCCCTAAAAAAAAAAAGAAAAGAGACTAGCTATCTTCTTATTTTTAATTTTACAACATAATTTAAATTTATTTTAGAAAGATAAACTAACAGGAACAGTAAGGTTTTTATTAGGGCGATGGGCCAACAACCTATTCCGATCCGAACCGTTGTTCTCTCTTTTCAAGGGAGTTTTGACTTCTAAATCTAGGATTGAATTGACTATTTTACACATAATTTTTATTATTTTATTATTATTTATCTAGTACGGGTGATATGTACCTATAAATATGCAAAATTAAATTGATATCTAAACAAATGTCAATGCTATGTAATCGGAGGAGAAGAGATTCATTCACTTTTAACCAAAAGTCACGAATTCAATCATAACTTTGGGTATATATAGAATAATTTAAATCTCCTAGTCATCTATATCGTCCTTTGAAACTGTTTACTTTAGGTATGGAATAATTTTTTATTCCCTAATCAATTGTCTCACTTTTTGAAGTATCTATAATTTAGTGATGAAACTAGTCACTGTAATCGATGATGAAGCCCAAACAACATTAATATCATACGTAAACAATTCAAAATAGAATCAGGGATCTCGATATCCCAATCACTAGAACCGAGAATTAAATAAATCGAAATATGTGCTGCTTTATTTCCGTCATGATGCATAAAACAGAAGAAAACCTCCACGATATGGGAGAGTTAACTCCTTAATATCATTTATGATAGGGACCTGAACCCAACCAATTCATCTCGTCGAATTGAAGCCTTGAAATCATATCCAGATAGTCACTTTCAAGAACCAATTTCAAGAAATTCAATTCGCCCACAACAATGGTTGCTCAATATTTTAAAATTTTCATTTGGTTATTTTTATGTCACTCAAATAAAATTCTATCTCTACTGCACACTCAATCGATTAGGGTTTATGTGTGGAGGATGAATTTTGATGACTTGTAATTTTGATTAGCAAAGTGGTCTTCCCACAATGGAGTAACTGTTACACAATTTGCCAATTTGGGGACCCAATATTTTTCACTGACCCAACATCTGACCTTACCTTAGTGAATTAAATAGTTTTGATTTTTGAATGTTCTGATGTTTTTCACGGACGCAACATCTGACCTTAGTGAATTAAATAGTTTTGAATGTTCTGATGAAAGCCTACCAATCAATCAATCAATCAATGCAAACAAAGGCCAAACATCAGAAACGTGTATATTGTGAGAACATGCCAACTTGATCAAGTCCCTCTCATGCTTTCTCAATTTTTCTGTCCTCCCTTTCTCCGCAACCTAAAACTCGTGCACCTGCACGAAGCCGTGAAAAGCCATATTTATTCGAAGTTGAAATAAATAAATAGGAAAATTTTATTTTTATTGTTCGAGACATATGATAAAATCTTTTTCTAATGTTTAAGTTTTTTTTTTTAAGGTGAAAGCCATAACTTTGAAATTTTAATGGATATCGTACAACCCATGGTCCAATTTCGTGGCTACTATAATGTATGAAACACTACACGCTAATTGATGAGGCCTGAAAATCACTCTCGAATCAGAGCCGTCCACGTGGCAGCACACCGCTGACTAATACCCTGACGCTCGCCTTAGTGGGCTCATGGGCCTTCACGCCGCTCGAATGCCAGCTAATGTCACCCATCAGTCAGCGGATGACCATTCGGGCCAAGGGCCCCAACCAATGGGTTTGACGCTCGGATAGCGGCCCTCAGGGTTATCCTTCACAGGGAAGCACCCATACGAGGGCCCCACTGATACGCTCGGGATTCCGACGCTCAAGGGTCATATGTCGCGGGGAGGCCATCCATGCATTCTTCGAGCGTCACCAACGTTCGGGCATGACCATGCCCCGTTTCGTTGGATCCGAACCTCGGCAGAAAGAATCCTAGGCCCATCCCCCGCGTAACCCTCGTCAACAACCCCTGACACAAAAGTACTGTGCCCCGCGCACCTGACACGCCGTCACCCTTTTCAGGGATGTCCTTCTCACTCCACCAAAGTCTGACGCGTGTTAGGGCAACACAGGTTTGGGACCACATGGTCAATTTACCCATTTGCCCCCATCCCTAACATATAAATAAGAGAGAAAGTCATGCATTTTCTCCCAAGTAATCTTCTGCACAAAAACCATACACACTGTTCTGGGCATTTCTCGGCTGACCTTCTCAAGCTTTTTATTTCGCCACCGTAACACTACCATTGTAGCTTGCGCATTTGGTGTTATCCTAGCTGGAAGAACCCACGCTCAAAAGGAAACCCAGATCCTGAGGCTCTTACGCCTGTGATGGTCTTTCCCTTTTCAAACAAATTCTAAAGTGTTGTTGCATTAGGAAACTCAGATTCTTTGCACCATCATTTTTGGCGCCGTCTGTGGGAACTCCATCATCACCATCTTTGGTATTGCCATTTTTCTTCCTCTGAAAGCTAGTTGAAAAGTAACACCCAAACCTTGAATCATGGTAACTGCGACAAGATCAGGAGCATTGAGAGAGAGAGGATCCCTTCCCCCCGTCAACGAGGAGAACCCGGAAGGCAACGTCCCCGCCGGGGAAGTAAACCCCCCAGCTGCAGGAAACGGGGGTGAGAACACAGAACCTGCGGGGGCAAATCTCCAGTTAGGAGGAAATGTCGTGGGAGGACCTAGCACCGTTGTTCCTCCAGCAGCTCCCGCCGCCCATGCTTCCTATCCGTACACCGGGATGTATCCCATGGCCATGCCACCTCCGGGATACTCGTTCATGCAGCCAGGGCTGATGCCCGGAATGTTACCGGCGATCCAGCCTTACCAGGTGGGGACTCT
Organism: Lantana camara; assembly: GCA_037501455.1. Classification (NCBI taxonomy): domain Eukaryota; kingdom Viridiplantae; phylum Streptophyta; class Magnoliopsida; order Lamiales; family Verbenaceae; genus Lantana; species Lantana camara. The sequence goes on along the minus strand of CM074857.1, from coordinate 19,356,308 downwards.
GAATCTCCCCACCTCTTTGCCAAGAGAAATACAGGGGGTGGAGATGCCCCAAGTTACTAGCCAACAACTTCAGGCGCTATATGCGCAGTGCGAAAGTCAAGCGGTGCAGAACGCCTGGGAGCATTTCACGGCCGCATACTTCCCATCTCAGGCTGGCGCTCGTCTGGCCCCACCACTTGGCGGGCTTCCCGCACATCCCCTGACAATGGCCCAGAACGCGTTAAGGGCACAGCAACCTCCCCAACCGCCGAATCCGGAGAATGAAGCCCCACCGAGGGTCCAACCAGAACGACCTGTGGGAGGAGACGAGAGGGCCCCTCGAAATGAGGTGGCCGGAGAAAATGAAGAGGTCCAGTCAAGGGCCACAAGGAGGGCAAACCGCAGAAATGTCGGTGACCCTCAATTAGCAGCTGTGCAGGATCAGATACGAGGGCTCCAAAACGTGGTAGAGCAGCTCTCTCGAGCGCGGTCTCACGCTTCCCGCGATGGGGGCGAGAGGTCCAAGGCCAGAGACGCTCGGCGACCACGTAGCCCCGTTTCCCACCGAAGAAAAGAGGCCAGCTATGAAGATCCCGACGAGCGAGACTACAGGATCATGGCGGGCGATTCCCCCCTCGTCGAGGAAGTTCTGATGACCCGTGCAGGGAAGGGTAAAATTCCCTCATCAATCAACAGATATGATGGTACTACAGATCCGGCCGAGCATCTGGACCATTTCGTGCATCTTATGCATCTCTATGACCATCCGGACAACTACTGGGCCAAGGTGTTTGTCACTTCACTCACAGGAATGGCCCAAGAATGGTACAAAAAGCTCCCCCCACGCTCCATACGAGGGTACTATGACCTGACGGATGCTTTTGTCAGCCACTTCAATTCTCTGAAAGCGCCAGCCCCGGCCGCGACCGCTCTTTATAGCCTGGTCCAAGGGCCGAACGAGACCCTCAGATCTTTCATGGGGAGGTTCAATAAAGAAATCTTGCTGGTTGAAAAGCCCTCGATGGACTTCTTGAGGCACGTGCTGTTTGGAGCCATCAACATGAAGCATTACGTCAGCAAGGAGTTTGTGGAGGAAGTGGCCAAGAAGAAACCACGCTCGTTGATGGAGATTAGAGAGATTGCAGATTCCTTCTTTACCCTCGAGGATATGTATATTGCGAGGGATCAGAAGATGGCCAATGCCCCTCGCCCCTCCAGAAACCACGAGGACAAAGGGGAGTCCCACCGGAATCATCGACGCAGCCCCATACCCGCTCGCCGTCATTCCTCTCCCCCGCGGAGGCTCGAGCGTGTCCCCCTCAATCGCCCAATTGCCGAAGTATATTCTCTGGCGGACCAGAAGCTGTTCAAAAGGCCACCCAAGCTGAGAGAGACTGAGGCACAGAAGCGCTCGGGGAAATACTGCGCTTTCCACAAGCAAAAGGGGCATGACACTAATGAATGCCGCCACTTGGAAAAGGAGATCCAGCGGTTGATTGCTGGGGGGCACCTCAAGGAGTTTGTAAAAGTACTGGAAGGGTACGACGAACATTGCGCAGGACGGGCGCTCGAAAGAAGGAGAAGTCGCTCACGTTCCCGTAGTCCTCGTCGCCAGCGCCCGGAAACCATCGAGCGCAACAAAGGGAAAGGGGTAGACATGGATAATCAGCCCTTTGCGGTCATTCACATGATTGCGGGAGGGCCCTCGGGGGGCGATTCCAATGCTTCCCGTCGCCGCCATGTACGAAGCTACAATCAAAGGCCGGCACTCCCTCGCTCTGTGCTCTCCGTGGACAGCTCACCACGCTCAAAAGAGGATGATGTTATAGGATTTACAGAGAAAGATCTTGAACACATTGTAACACCCCATGGGATAGGAAAAACCTCTGACTGTCCCATGGTGGTTAGTTTAGACGTTCATAACCACACTGTAAAGAGGGTTTTATTCGATAGTGGAAGCTCTGTGAACGTTCTCCCTTACTCAACGTTTCAACAAATGAATATAACAAACATCCCCCTCGAGCCTCTCAGAACCGCCCTCGTAGGGTTTGGAGGCTCTGAGATCGTCCCTCGTGGACAAATTCGCTTGGCCACCTCTTTTGGTCGCGCCCCACGGCGAAAAACTTTGAGCGTCCTCTACACCATCGTCGAGGTGGATCTTCCTTACAACATCATCATTGGGCGCCCAGCCCTCGTGGATTTCAAGGCTGTAATTTCCACCTATCATCAAAAGGTCAAGTTCCCAACCCCCGAGGGTACCGGAGAAATTCTGTGCAACGTAAAAGAAGCTTGGGAATGCTATATACTTTCGCTTCGGAGCCACAAGCCCAAGCAATCCATTCAACCTGGGTCTACTAAGAAATCTGTTGATTTCCCAGAGTTAAATGAGGATGGCCCTGAGCGCAAAAGAGCCAAGCTCAACCGAAAGAAGAATAAAAAGAAGACAGCGGGAGACGTTCAGTGCTCGGAGAGTGGGCCGCCGGGGGCCGTTGACGGTTCTTCCTCAGAAAACGACGGTGATGAGCCCAAGAATATTCTCACTGGAAAGAAACGAGCGTTAGAAGCACCGAGGCCGGAAGTTCGGATTGAACCCACTGAGGAGTTTTTGACCGTCGAATTGGAGCCTGGAAATCCAGATAGAACAACCCAGATTGGCTTGAGCCTGGATGGGCCCTCGCAAGTTTTGATGATCGACTTCCTAAGGGAGAATCTTGACGTGTTTGCGTGGAAAGCTTCTGACCTCACCGGAATAGATCCGAGCGTAATTGTCCACAGGTTGAACGTGGATCCAACCTTCAAGCCCATCAAACAGAAGAAGAGGGACGTTCATGGATTCAGGAAACGGGTCATCGAAGAAGAGGTTAATAAATTGCTTGATGCTCAGTATATTGAGGAGATCTTATATCCAGAATGGCTCTGCAATGTGGTGCTCGTTCCAAAGAGCGCCAATAAGTGGCGCATGTGCAACGACTTCACAGATCTTAACAAAGCGTGCCCAAAAGATCATTATCCACTACCGAGGATCGATCAGTTGGTAGATTCTACAGCCGGATGTGAACTCATGAGTATGATGGACGCCTTTCAAGGATATTATCAAATCTTCATGGCGCCCGAGGATCGCCCCAAGACTGCGTTTGTTGTGCATTTAGGTGTTTACTGTTTCAAAGTCATGCCCTTCGGGCTCAAAAACGCGGGAGCGACTTATCAACGCCTTGTCAATAGGATGTTCGAGCGCGAGATTGGAAAATCTATGGAGGTATATGTGGATGATATGATAGTCAAGAGTGAGCGCCAACACTCCCATCTGGAAGATCTCAAGCAGACTTTCGACATCCTTCGTCGATACGGAATGAAGTTGAATCCCTCAAAATGCACCTTTGGCGTTCGAGGAGGTAAGTTCCTGGGATACATGGTTAGTCAACGTGGCATAGAGGCAAACCCCGAGAAGATTAGAGCCATCCTGGACATACCCTCCCCGCGTAATCTGAGAGAGGTCCAGGTGCTCGTGGGAAAGATCATTTCACTAAATAGGTTCATCTCCCGCTCGGCGGACCGGAACTTACCCTTCTTTAAAATTTTGCGCAACGCTCGAAACTTTTCCTGGAACGAGGACTGCGAAAAGGCCTTACAGAGCATGAAGCAGTACTTGGCGAGCGCGCCTCTGCTGACCAAACCGCTCCCGGGGGGAAAACCTGTTTGTATATCTGTCAGTTTCTTTAGAAGCCACGAGCGCTGTCCTCGTATCAATCCGCGAGCGTAAGCATATGCCGGTATATTACCTGAGCAAAACTCTACAGGGGGCCGAGAAAAGATACATGGAAATTGAGAAATTTGCCTTTGCGCTCGTTAACGCATCCAGAAGGTTGAGGCCATATTTTCAAGCTCACTCCATCACAGTGCTAACAGATCAACCACTCAAGCAAGTCCTATCCAAGCCGGATGTTTCGGGAAGGTTAATTAAATGGGCCATTGAACTCAGTCAATTTGATATCTCCTTCGAGCCACGTACAGCCATACAGGCTCAGGCAGTGGCAGATTTGTTGGTAGAACGTTTCAATTTGGAGACTGTGCCGCAGGAGGACGAGGGTTTATGGCTTTTGCACACGGATGGCTCCTCGACCTCACAAGGGGGCGGTGCCGGGGTGACCCTCAGGGATCCCCTCGGAACAGAAGTTGACTACGCAATCAAGCTAGCGTTTCAAGTCACCAACAATGAAGCCGAGTATGAGGCACTCATCCAAGGGCTCAGGATTGCGCTTCAAAATGGGGCCGCTCGTGTCACAGCATATGTTGATTCGCAGTTGATCGCGAGTCAAATTGATGGTAGTTATGAGGCCCGAGAAGCCACAATGGCACGGTATCTATCGAGCGCCAAGGAAGAGATAGCCAAGTTCAGGGAATTCCATCTTTTGCAAGTTCCGAGAGCAGAGAACGAACGCGCTGACGCTCTCTCGAAGTTTGCGTCCGCTCTTGACGGCCACAGTGAACGCGTAGTTACGTTTCTGAGAACAGAGGAACCACTGATAAGTAAAGGCGAACCCTTGAAAGAAGTGCACATGATTGACCCCTCCGAGCCTTGCTGGCTTGACGAGATTGTCAGATTCCTCCGGGATGGAACATGCCCGAGTGACAAAGTTGAGGCTCGAAAGATCAAAAGTAAGGCCCCTCGTTTCTCGTTGGATACCGAGGGCAGATTATTCAAACGATCCTTCCAGGGTCCACCAATGCGATGTTTAAGACCCTCGCAAGCTAAAGAAGTTTTAGAGCATGTACACAGTGGAAGTTGTGGAAACCACTCGGGCGGACGAATCTTGGCGAAGAAAATTTTAAGGAGTGGATTTTATTGGCCCTCGGTATTGCAGGATGCCATTCAATATTCCAAAAAGTGCCCCAAGTGCCAGTTCCACTCCAACACTCCCCAGTTGCCGGCAGCTCAAATGATTCCTATTGATGTTTCCTGGCCTTTTGATCAGTGGGGCATTGATATCGTGGGACCTCTCCCAATGGCGGTCGGGCAAAAGAAGTTCGTAATACTTGCTGTGGATTACTTCACCAAGTGGGCTGAAGCAGAAGCGGTCGCCAAAATAACGTTCAAAGTTGTGAGAGATTTCATTTGGAAGAATATCATCTGCAGATACGGCATCCCGAGGGTGCTCATCTCAGATAACGGTTCCCAGTTTATTGCTGCGGATACGAGGGATTGGTGCTATGAATTAGGGATCGAGCAACGATTCACTTCCGTGGGCCACCCTCAAGCTAATGGTCAGGCTGAAGTGACCAACCGAACCATACTCCAGCATTTGAAAACGATGCTCGAGAGTAAGAAAGGAGAATGGGCTGAAGAGCTTCAGGGAGCTCTGTGGGCTTATCGTACTACTCCGCGAGCGGCAACGGGGGAAACCCCTTATTCCCTCGTGTACGGCTCCGAGGCCATGATACCTGCGGAAATTGCACAAGAATCCGCACGCGTAGCCTATTTCGAGCCTACAGTCAACAACGCCAATAGAGCGCTCGAGTTAGATTTGCTGGATGAAAGGAGGGATTCTGCGTGGGCACGTATTCACAAATACAAAGCAACCGTCGCTCGCCAATACAATAAACGTGTTAAAGAAAGGACTTTCCAACTAGGGGACTTGGTCCTCAAAAAAGTTGAAGTCTCAAAACACGTGGGTAAGTTGGACCCTAATTGGGAAGGCCCCTTCAAAGTCATTCAAGTACGAGCGAATAACACCTACTTGCTAGAAACTTTGCAAGGCGAGCGTCTTCCTAGGCCATGGAATGCATGTAACCTTAGAAGGTTCTACGTGTAAACTTCAACCCCTTTGTAATGGCCCGTCCGCGGCATGAGATGTTTTTCTTTAATGAAAAGCGCGTTGTAATAATTCCCAAGAATGCATTTATATAACAGTAAGTGTTTAATTCTTTGTTTTTGTTATCCATTTGTTTTCTTATTTGATCTAATGATTCGAGCGCCAAAAGACCTACTCCGTGTTGAGCATCCTCCACGTTGAACGGTCTACACAATACAACAATCGTTTCAAAAACTACACTGTCCAGGTGTTGATATTCATCCACCTATAACAGTTTGAGCGACTTGTAAGAATTGGTCCCAGAAATGAGCGCGTCCGACAACGGGGAGCCCAACGCTCAACTTACGACCAGCTGAGTGTTCATCGCTCCAGCTCGTACACGTAAGAATCCCTTGTGACCCTCATCCCACTGGGTAAGAGCACGCTCGTAAATAGTGGATGCCACTAACACTACAGCTACGCTCGTTTTAACCCTTACTAAGCCAACCCTACAGGCCAAATGTCTACGGCCGGTACTCAACTGAATCTTTAGGGATTTCCTAAGTTCAAACCCAAACCTCAAGGAGAATATGGCCTGGGAATATTCATAACAATCACCCTCGCGCCTGAGTCTCCTCAAAGGTTTTCTAAGTCCAAATACACAATTCATTTCCACTATGGCCAGGGAACCCTCCTAAGGGTCACCCTCGCGCCCATACTTACAATAAGCCAACCGCCTGTTGTCGCGAGCATCTAAACTTAATATGCATGATGATGAGTGTCAGAGGACCGTTGTAAAAAAAAAAAAAAAAAAAAAAAAAAAACGCCTTGGCCTACTTACACACTAATCGCAAACGCTCGAACAAGCAGATATCAATATGAAAGCGGTGTGCGCAGTGGAATAGTGTCATTCATCATTTGAAAGCAAATAAGACAACATCCAGATATTCAGACATTCAGATATTTAAAAACGAAAGAAGTACAAGATTAAAATTGTTCATAAAGGAAGAGTTGAATACAAGAGTAAAGTTGTTCATAAAGGGGAAAGAGGCATTCGAGCGAACAAGAGCAAGAGAATGGCAGTCATGGAAGCTTCACTGGGCCGGAGCGTCAGGCTCAGGGGGGGCGGTCGAAAGGGGAACTGGAGCCAGTACGTTAGCATCAGAGGTATGGTCCTCGCCTGGTTCATCCGCATCCGCTACGTCCATAAGAGTGCCCTCATCATCAATCAAAAGAGGCTCGGGATCCCTCCGGTTTGCGGCGATAAACTCCCTCTGGAGCGTTTCCACCAGCTCCTGATACTCGGGCTCCGCCAGGCTTTCCGAGGGATCCTCCTCCTGGACCATTGGCTCGCCGTTCTCATCAAGTTCCATGCGTAAACGAGCGTCGGAACGAGCGCTTTCTGGGGCCAGTCCAAACCTCACCATCTGCCCAATCGCCTTGTGAAAGAAGCGCCGAGCGTTATCGAAGCATTGAATGTTGGCCGCGAACACAAAGGCCTTAGAGCGCACGAATTTCTTCACCGCCTCCCAAGATACCCTCGCCTCCAAGCCCTGTATTTTGCCTTGCAAGTCTGCAAAGGCTTTGTTGGCTACCTCATTCTGGCGAGTGCTTTCCGCCAGTTGCCCACCCAGCTCCGCATTTTGGGCCCTCAACTGATCTCGCTCTTCCTTCAGCTTCTTTTGACGCTCGTCAAGTGCAAGATAGGCCTCATCCGTCTTCCGGAGATTCTCCCTCGCTTGATCCAAGTCACGGTGGGCTGCAGACAGTTGAGCGTGGAGGTTGTTGTAATCCTCTTGCAGTTGGGCCGGGTCAGAGACGCGCAGCAATTTCTTGTACTTGGCTTTATGCTCAGAATACGCTTGCGCTCGCCCTTGCAAGTTTTTCAGCCTCGGGATTACCTCCTGGAAGCAATAAACGAGGGTCATAATCTGAATATGGAAGGAAGAAAAGAAGATTTGATATAGAGGAATAAGGAATTACCGTCAAAAGGACGTGGCATGCGTCATCCGCAACGCGAGCGGCGTCATGATTGTTCAGTTTGTCATGATCGCCGGAAAATTGTAGTTTTCCAACGATGTCGGAGACAAGGTTGACAGAATAACCGCTCTTCTTTAGGAGTACAGGGCCCTCAGTCCGCTGCCGCTTATAGCGAGAGTCACCCTTGCAGCCTATCTTCCAAAATACTTCATCCTCAGAAGATGAAGTGTCGCTGCCCTCGCCGCGGTGGCCCACGACCACCTCTTTACCTTTGCCTGAAATGGGGAGAGAGTCGGGCATCCTCTTTCTTTTCCCCTGACGGTCGGCACGGAGGGTCTCGTGGATACGGACAGGCTCACCCGAGCGGTTCCGTGACCCGCTGGAACTAAGGGAAATCGGGCCCACGGGGGCAGCCGGCGGAGGGGTAGCCTCATGGGGACCCTCCAGCGTTAAGTCCTCGATTGGGCCCCTCGGAGGAACCTCATCTTCTGCACCCCCATGAGCATGGCCTCGCCCGCGACCGGCCGCTCGGCGGTTTACCCTCGCCCTCGGGGGGCGGTTCTGCTGCTGTTGCGGCTGTTGGGGCTCAACTGCGGGTCCTTGGGCACCCAGCATACGGGATAAGGCCTCAGCATTCATGCCTTGTGATAGAATTTGGATGCCTGCAAGCCAAAGGAAACGAGCGTCAGAAGACTGATTATCTGGATCACATAAACAAGAAAACAACGGTAACGTTAAGTCAGAAAAATATTCTAAAGGTTAGAGATGTTAGTTCCTAGAATCTGACCGTCGAGGGCCATGATGTCAGATGGGGGATTGAGTATCATATCCGGGGGGCAAGATAACCCGTAACGGAACAATATCTTTTCATTCTTCACTAAGGCCTCCGCCTCAATCCACTTCTTTTCAGCCCTCATCTCGAGCGCCAACCCCATCGCCCACTCCTCAAAATCCTTGTTCCTCATCCTCTCCCTAATCAGGGGACCCTCACCATGAATCAGCCATTGTCGGTGAACTCCGAAAATTCCCCCGGGGGCCCCCACGAAAAAATATTTCTCCTTCCAGTGCTCGCCATATGAGGAAGATGGAGAATTTATCATCTTAAAGCCTGATTTGGCCTGAGCGTAGTAAAATCCATCTGTGGGCGACGAGCGTGGTGAGCGGGCCGCTTGGATCAAGCTGTCAAAATTGATGATCGAGGGTGCTCTGCCCAGGGCCTTCATCGTTATTATGAACGTGTTGATTAGGGCTATGCCGTTGGGGAGAATTTGTGAAGGGCAAAGCCCTAAGTGTTGGTAGATGTTGGCGGCCTCGCGAGCGATGGGAAACCTCAGACCCCCAGCAAGAACTGCGTCCCAGTATACAGTCAGCATCCCGGGCGGTGGACTATTGGCTCTTTCTCCCTCCTCCGGGAGCCTCGTGGGAAACACGGCTTCATCCCAATATGCCTTCGCCCTCAACTCATCCAAGTCACCGAGGGTCAGAATACTCTCAATTTCCTCCGGAGACCTATCAGTCTGATGGCGGTTGTCTTGCCTTACTCGAGTGACAGGCTCCTTGCCTCTCCTATGGCGCCTTCTGGAAGGCTCAGCCTCGAATGGACGCCCGGAGGGTCCCGCTTCACCCTCGGGAGCTGCCATTGCCACTGTGATCCTGTGATCCTGGGGTCTCACAGCACTGTTCAAAACTGGGAGTGCTCTCTCCCCTTGTCTCATCATCTCCATCACATTGTCCATCTCTTCAAAAGGATCTTCCTGCTCACCGGGAACACGCTCGTTCATCCCTTGAACGATAGCGTTCACCTCTTCCTCCCCGGCGTTAACTGGAGCCTGGGTCACTGACATCGCCATGGGAATACCTCCACCTGGATGCGCCCTATTTAGGGGAACAGCTACGGGGACATCGCCGTGAGGGGAAGAGCTACCCACCGACATCTCCTCAATCTCCCTTACATAATCATCGGCTTGATTTCCGGCCATGGTCAGTTTTCAATTTTTGGGGGAATAGGATTTCTAACAGAGAGCTTAAGGGGGGATAAGACTTTCTGAAACAAATTCAACGGTGGATGGTGGTTTTTCCTTCAAGGGTTTGTCTCACACAACCTAAAGCTAATGTTAGTACGGGGAAAATAAGAAGAAGAGTCAGGAATTTTTTACCTAAGATTTGGAGAAGAAGAAATTCGCTGGAGCAAAGGACTCTTGCTATGGATATGCTTGAAGGAAGTCTGAATGCGTGAAAGAGCTTCCAAGGCCCTGCAAACCCTTATTTATAGGGGAGGTGGAACACGGATTGGGGGTGAAATTTCAAAAATGCAATCATTTCCCGCCTAGGAAACCCCCCACTTTTGGTAACCGCCTCACGTCTCCCGGAGTCCACGCGCCCACGTCCCCACTCAGCATTAAATGCGGACTTGACAGCATTTAATGCGATGTCAGTTTGTGTCCGTTACAGAAGGCCAGCAGTCTCCTCGAGGGTAATGCCCCTTCCCTCGGATATTTGAAATTCAGGATCCCTCCTTTATAAATTCTACAGTACGCTCGACGCGATACTACAGAATTTGGGGGGCAAAATGATGAGGCCTGAAAATCACTCTCGAATCAGAGCCGTCCACGTGGCAGCACACCGCTGACTAATACCCTGACGCTCGCCTTAGTGGGCTCATGGGCCTTCACGCCGCTCGAATGCCAGCTAATGTCACCCATCAGTCAGCGGATGACCATTCGGGCCAAGGGCCCCAACCAATGGGTTTGACGCTCGGATAGCGGCCCTCAGGGTTATCCTTCACAGGGAAGCACCCATACGAGGGCCCCACTGATACGCTCGGGATTCCGACGCTCAAGGGTCATATGTCGCGGGGAGGCCATCCATGCATTCTTCGAGCGTCACCAACGTTCGGGCATGACCATGCCCCGTTTCGTTGGATCCGAACCTCGGCAGAAAGAATCCTAGGCCCATCCCCCGCGTAACCCTCGTCAACAACCCCTGACACAAAAGTACTGTGCCCCGCGCACCTGACACGCCGTCACCCTTTTCAGGGATGTCCTTCTCACTCCACCAAAGTCTGACGCGTGTTAGGGCAACACAGGTTTGGGACCACATGGTCAATTTACCCATTTGCCCCCATCCCTAACATATAAATAAGAGAGAAAGTCATGCATTTTCTCCCAAGTAATCTTCTGCACAAAAACCATACACACTGTTCTGGGCATTTCTCGGCTGACCTTCTCAAGCTTTTTATTTCGCCACCGTAACACTACCATTGTAGCTTGCGCATTTGGTGTTATCCTAGCTGGAAGAACCCACGCTCAAAAGGAAACCCAGATCCTGAGGCTCTTACGCCTGTGATGGTCTTTCCCTTTTCAAACAAATTCTAAAGTGTTATTGCATTAGGAAACTCAGATTCTTTGCACCATCACTAATAATGATACATATTTTTTTAAATTTCGTAGCATATGGTAAGGCACTCTTCGTGCTATTGATGAGTAGTTAGCAAGAACATTAATTAATGTAATTAATAAGTTGGTCATTTAAACAAATATAAACGTAATAGTTGTATAATTGCATCAACGTTGTATTTAGCTTTGATTTGAAAAGCTTATATTGAGAGTCAATAAAAAAGTTTTTATTAATTAAACGAAAAATCGAACATTATAAATGTCAAAATAAAATTGGGTAAATCAAAGTCCCTTCATGAAATAAAATCGAATTCCTAACAAGATTATTGGCTACGTACCTTATTCTTGTATCTATGAATCACAGAAAATGAAATATTAAGAATGGAGATAAATTCTCTTCCATATTACAAATAATAACACCACCAAGTTACTATCTTTCAACTTTTTCACTATATTTTCAATATCCCTTTTAATAATAATGGAATTCCAACCTTTTCCAACAGCCAAATTAGCCGCTCTAATGCCACAATGACCTCCACTTCCTTTGTCAAAAAATAATCCCTTCCCTGCAGAGCGAACACCATCCGATCACCGTTCCTCCACGGTCTCTAACCATTACCCAAACCCAAAATTAATTCTCCCCAATAAACAAATTAATTAAAGCGTCGCCAAAATTAATCTTAACAAATGATTCGTCGGACAATTAATTACCACTTTATTGATGCTTAACTAATTAGATATTTTACTTTCTTTATTTTTTATATTTTTTTTCCTTAACGGCGATCCTAATTCCTTTTCTAATCTCATCCTTTCAAAACCTCTTTACACATTTTACCGCCGCACATCTTTACCTTGGGTGAAACATTCGCCTTTTACAAAAAATTCTGCGCACTACTACTATCCGACCGACCCTGATGATTCATCTGTATAAAGAAGTGATAGAGCTATCTTATGAGCACTTAAAACCAAAAAACTACCATTACTTTTATTCTCTGGATGCATATGTAAGAGGAATTTAAGAATTTTAAGTAGCAAGGCAATATAGTTATGTACCAAAAACAAACACCGTGCAAAACAAAGAAACATACAAAAAGTGGACTAAACTTCCGTTTAAAGAGCAAACACACAAATATTAATTAATCTATTGGAACCCTTTGATTTGGAACTTTTAGTACCCTTCACATTTAATGACGTATTTCTAACTATAATAAATCCAACTGCGATAGTAACTGGATTTGGAATAATAATCATGTTTCCATTAAAATATAACAAATTCTTGGATTGTAAAATAGTTCTAAATTTTCTTGTCACACCCTTAAAGAGTCTATAATGTGTGTGTCAGTGCATGTGAATGAATTTGGAAATAAGAAACGGAAGTCCAATTCTAAGTAACATTCGCCTGTATGCCATTTAGTTGACTTTAAGCATTATGAAATAACGTTAATAATTTACTTGTTTGGTTTGTCATCGCATCCATCGCCATATATCATTTTTTTTTTTTTTTTTGAAACAATATATCATTAAATGTCAATAACAATATTAAATAATAGAAGCCATGCATCCATAACCTAAACTGTATATTGTACCTAAAAATTTATTGGCCGGCACGTACGGTAAAAATATTAATTAACTTTTAAATGAAGAAATAATGTATTATTATGTTTATAGCGTATGGCATCCCTAAGTCCCTAAGTCCAAGTTCAAAGTATTAGAGTAAATTAATGTACGATTAAAGGGCGGCTGAGCTTAGTTTCTAGAATAACCGATAAATAGTTGAGAAGTGATAGGGTTTCCAATTATTGAGTGTTAGGTTAATATTTTATAAAATTGGCTGCATATCTTACAATAGGATTTTAGGAAAATCAAATTAGTTACATGTTATTTATAGTAAATTAGTTACATGTTAACATTAACGAAGAGAAGAATATCTCGAGTTGTCAACTGGCGCCACGTGGCATGATATGGAAATCTTGCTGGATATCCACTCTAAGTCGGATGCATCGACTCCTCACGCCTCGTTTTTGAGACGATATTTATAGTTTAGGACGTTTTCTCAAGACTACCTGTTTGATCAAACTTCTCTAGAATTAGGTGGTTTCTCGACCGATAACCCCTCAACCAGACAGTTGATTCAATCAAGAGTGTCAAGTATGGAAGCAACATTTAATGCAGGAGATCCCCTCCTGCAGGCGCATTAAATTACTGTCATACCCTGCAAATCCTATAACAGAGCAGGTATAAGGAATTATGTTGTTCTTTACCTGTACCATATCATGCATTAAATGCACCGTTAACTATATGTACTAAGCATGCAATGCAAACGATCCAAGCCAAGCCTCGATGTTTTTTGTTGGCTTGGGCTCGGTCCTAAAAATATCAGCTCGGGATTGGCTCGCGAGCCAACGAGCCAAGATAGAGGTGGCTCAGGCTTGGCGCGCAATAAGGTTCAAACGAGCGGACCTACCAATCATCCTCTCCCCCTTTCCCTGAGGGGAAGTGTAGGCATCAGAGAGGCCCCGTGCAGTGCTTGCCTTTCTACCTTTCTCCGTATTGCCGAGCTGAGCCCACGAGCCATAATGAAAATCCTCAAATACCATTCTTTTGATCCTACATCTGAACAATTTTCTTCTTTAATCCCTAGATCTGAATTCTTTATATAGATCCACTTCTTTTTCTATATATACATTCAAAATGAAACCAAAAATCTAGATTCTTTTTGTATGTTAGCAGTGGAAAAAAGAGATGGCAAAAGTGTTGGAAAAACGGAATCAGAAAGCAGCGGAAATTTAAAAAAATTTCCAACAAAAGGATCGAAACTCGTAATCGTGAATCCAAATTCGTAAGGTAAAGAAACTTACTTTTCAATAATCTTTCTTGAAGCGTTTCAAGCCACCCAAGAACGCTCTTTTCGCGCATTGATCCCCTCTCCTTGGTAAAGCTCGAATCTTTAAAAACTTCTAACTTGAAGCTCTCTAGAGATAGTCCACCAACTTGATTACAATCTAACTAGTAAGGATACTAGTTCTCTAGTTAGTGTTTAGGCTTAACCTAGGGTTTATTTTATCTTTGAGAAATGATGGTATTCAACACATGAACCAAAAGAAATTATCAATTACTTTCTAAGGGGAGCTCGAGCTCCCCTATAAATAATATAGAGAGAGGCGGCCGAAACTTAGTCCTAATGGACTAAGGATTTGGTCTCTCTCTCTCTTATTACTTGATCATCAAGTAATTCCAAACTTTGACTTTGAATTCTAATTCAAATCAACTTTTAAGAGAGCTAAAAATATCCAAACTCCTTTTGGATAATATTATACTTTATTTATTAATAAATAAATAACTTATTTATCTAATTAATTAATTCATAATTAATTAAATAGATTAATTTCTCCAAAATAAGACTTTCATTTTAATTCAAAATTAAACCAAAGTCTATTAAATAAACATATGCACGTGTCCATGTATGACATGTATTATATAAATACTTATATAATATATAATATTATATATATATATATATATACTTATTTTTATATATAAATATTAAAAATAATTATTTTTTAAATAAAAAAATATGTTTTTCATGGCTCGCGAGCCGAGCCGAGCCGAGCCGCTCATAAGTTTGGCCGAGCCGAGCTCGAGCCAGGAAAAAAAGGTCTGGCTCGGCTCGTTTACATCCCTACTCACGTGACCCACACGTGTGGAACCCTTTTGGCTTGATTAACTCATTTAATCATTTCAAAGCCTCAGTTCATGTAACCAAGTTGTTGTGTGTGACCCTCTAGGTTCTCAATTCAATTAGTAGTGACCCTAATTAATTAATTCACTAATTAATTAATCAGTCCACAGATTAAACGGCCATAGTCTAGCAACAGGTGTTTAACCCGTAGCTGAATTGGAATGTCTCGATTCGACAGAACCTTTAAGTCATTGATTCATGTGAGATACAATCCTCCTACCTACTATCTCTCAACCAAGATCTAGGGTAAGGGAATAATCAAAACCCTAATAATCTGGTCTTAAAGCTAAGTGCATTTCATATCTATTTGATCTCAATCCAAGAAACCCTTTTCTTGATGTCTTGATCTACTGCCTTGGCCAAGGACTCCACATGGCATATGAATGACTTACACAATAAGAGATCACCTTGTAAATGCAAGTGTAGGTCCTTTCTTGATTCTCATTCACTTCCATGAGTCACTTGTGCAGCCCCAACATAAGCCTTGAATTAGTTGTCTAAGGCGACATCCTTTAAAGCTTATACCTAAGACTACAGAGTTAACTCATAAAGTGACATGGAACCTCAAGTTTAAGGATCAATCAATCACATCAATGACTCGTGAGATATTTCCTAATCTTGAAGTTTTCATTTCCTGAAATAGAAATTTCCTTTCCCATTTAGGAATCTTCTCACACGGGGCACCTCAGTAACTTACTTATGGAAGTAAGCACCCTCATGTATCACGCACGTATCAACTATACACTTTGTACCTCCATGAAATAAGGTGGTCCTTCTTAAGGGCGTGGTCCCACAAGCAAGCCTTAAAGGAGTCAGGTTGACACTCCCACTGTCTGTAGGACTCATCAGCTTGGAGTATTTTACTAATCATGACTTATGTGATATAGGGCTCGTTTCATGAACCATTTCACCTAAATGGTAGAGTCCTAAAGTCTTCAGGATTAGGGAGTTCTCATACATGCACAACTAAAGTAAACGCATACCAAACAAGAGCATATAAAGAAGTGTTGCCTCAATTCGTTATTTTATTCAAAGATTGTCTGTGATTACAATAAGGAAAAGTACAAAGCGGATATACAATCGGCTTTCTAGGGCACTATTCCTAACAAAAAGAACCAATAACTTGTGGGCAAAAGATCTAGATTCATTTTCTTATGTATAGAAACAGGAAAAAAAAAAAGAGGGTAGCACTTAGAAATTGCGACGGTGGTGGCAGGCGGCTTGAAAAGACGGCATGCGGTGGTGGCAAGGGCGTGAGGTGACAGCGCGCTGTGTTGGCAGGCGGTATGAGAGAGTGGGTGGTTGGATGTGGCGAGGTGGTGGCTCTATGTTGCTGATTGTTGAACTCTTGCATCAGGCGAGGCTGAGTTTTCTCCTTTGGGTGATGAGAGTGGAATGAGAATAAATTGTGGATCTGGGTAGGTTTTCACTTTTGGCGGCTGAAATTGGAATGAGAATGAATGGGCTAGGGATTTCTTTAGCATATACATATATATATTATTCTTAATTATAGTTTAGCTCGTGAGTCGACTCGCGAGCTATGAAATGTGGAACATATGACTCGGGCTTAGTTCGCAGACTTCACGAGCCGAGTCATTGGTCAGTTCTGCTAGTAAATATCGAAACCAAGTACTAGCTTTTGTCGAGCTGGCTCAACTCGTTTGCATCCCTAGCACGCACAATGTACCCTCCTATAAATACCCTTAATTTATTACTTAGATAAGAAACTATTCTTGCATTTAATACCCTCTCACTTACTCTCTCGATATGCTTCTTCTTCTTCTTCTCTCTCTCTGTATCTATTTATCTATCTTAAACTGTCTGAATTCTCTGAAAGCATAAAGTATAAAATAAGAGAGTAGAAGTGCTTATCTATAAGAGAAGAGAGATAGACATGTGTCATTTCTCAATTGGATCCCATTTCGATCGTTGGGGTTTTTCAAAATATGTGTCCCAGCGTGTGAAATTCAAAGAGCGCAATCACTGCATGCAGGCGAATCACCTTCACGTCCGACAGTTACCCCAATTGTCGCCATTATTGCATGCAACCGTCCAGTCATCATTAACCTCACGCTGCATCTCTCGACCAAAAAGGTCGATCACCACGCCATTTGTTTTAATCAACCTAGGAGGCTTATGACAAAGGGATATCTTGACTTGTCAGCTTGCGCCACGTGTTGCCACGTGGCAATCATCTGGAAGCCTTGCTGGATATCCATTCTATGTTGGACGCACCGACCCCTCAAGCCCCATTCTTGAGCCGGTACTTATAGTTTGGGACGTTTCCTTAAAGCTTCCTACTTAGGCAAGCCTCCTTCGGGCCAGATGGTCTCTCGATCGACAACCACCCAGACTGTCAGGTATGGAAGCAACATATAGAGCAGGTATAAGGAACCATACCGTGCATTAAACGTATTGTTGACTATGTATACTAAGCATGCACAAGTCTCCCTCCTATAAATATCCCGTAATTTATTAGCTAGGTAAGGAACTATTCCTGCATTTAATACACTCTCTCTACATCGACCTCATATCGACCAGCTTGACTGTTTTGAGTATTGGAGAGTCAAAATGGGTCCAAACCCCTGTTTCTCCTATTTTAGCCTTTGAGCTCACGTTTATTGTTGTTTCCAGCTTCCAAGTAGATTCACACTTCCCCTTCTACAAATTGTTGGATGATTTGGCGTCCAGCTCAACATCTAGAACAACCAATCAGATTTAGACACCATCAAATAATTTTATGATTTTAT
This sequence comes from Lantana camara, assembly GCA_037501455.1. Classification (NCBI taxonomy): domain Eukaryota; kingdom Viridiplantae; phylum Streptophyta; class Magnoliopsida; order Lamiales; family Verbenaceae; genus Lantana; species Lantana camara. Next base: position 19,338,676 of record CM074857.1, on the reverse strand, counting down.
CTTTCTTTCTCCTTTTAATCTCTATAGTTGTTGTCGAGTGTTAGGTAAATATTTTATAAAATTAGATACAACTCTTACTATAAGATTTTAGAAACATCAAATTATTACATAATTGTCGTTAGTATTAATCATTTTATTTTTATTTTTATTTGGAGCATGAAATCAACCGTCAATTACAATAACTAGTCTCCTGGCTAAGTTGTAGGCACCTGATCAAAAGATGATCATCAATCGTCAATTATAATGATTAATTCTCTTGCTGAATTGTGGGTACTGTTGACCTCTTTGGTACTTAAATGGTAAATTTTGATGCTTCCAAAATATTTGATATGTTTGTACATATTTCCATATATTCTGGGTATCACATGTTTAATTCCATCACGGAAAGATTATTTGAATTGCATAAAAATCTTTCTTTAATCATATTGATCACAATCCATGATTTTATGCAACTTGTAATTTATTTCTTCCGCACATTAATTTATTACATGCCTAGAATCTTTATTTGTATGACAACCTGGTACTTTTGAAATTCGTCTGGAACTTCTCTAAAAATCTTTCCTTTTGTACCAGAATCAATCCTAAATGGCTCTTTTCCTTATTTTACACATTATAGTCATTGTGTTACTTGTTTTTGGGAGAAAATTCGTGAGAAATCAGGAGGACGAAAAAAGAGTGTTGAACCAACATAGTGAAAACGGTAATATCGAGTTTCATATACGATTTGGTGTTTTCTTCTAATTCTTGTTTGTTTGTTTGTTATCTCGAGGGACTTTGGAGGTGAAGAGATCAAACTTAGGCTCAAGAATTACTTGGAGCAAGCTAAGTTGTGCAGGGTTGTTGGGTCGTGGAAGTAGTCGGTCGATAGCTAGTTCCAGCTAGGTGTGAGTGACGTTAAGCGTACTACACTGAGGTCATGGAAGCTGAGTGGTCGCGATACTACATCCAAAATGAGCCACGCTATCTTGTTGCCAAGATTGATGATTGATTATATTGTATCTACTCTCATAGGGAGTTCTTTTTTAACTCTCCGGTTCTTATTGTTTTGCTTTTGGAACTTTGTTGTACTTGCACTAATATATTTGAGTGAAACAGGTTTTTATCCTAAGTGAAAACTTGGGACAGGACGTAGGTCCTCGGATTGAACATGGATAAATTGTCGTGTCATTTACTTTGCTTATTTTCATCATTGCACTATCTAGTACTTCGTTATTTCGTACCAGTAACCATTTCAAGCAAAATTAATTTCCGCTATGTTTTATAAAGTTTTATAAAATTTTAAAAAAGATTTTAAGATCTAATTCAACCCCCTTGTTAGGAAAACTCACATTCATCAGATACCTCAAGAAAATGAGATAACAACCAACTCAGAGATACTAAAACTACTCCATACACAAAGCTCAAGATCCGAACCACCGATATTTAATTAAAGATAAAAGAAGAAACAGTCCCACTCAACCACAATTTATAATTTAGAGATAATGATTTTTGCCCATCTGAACTATAGGCCATTTTGCAATTCATCCTCCAAACTATTTTGACCCCAATACCACCATCTAAACTATTAATTCGTGACAAACCACCATCCCAAAGCGGTTTTGACTATTTTTCAGCGGTTTTGACTCAAAAATGCCACACATGTGATATGGTGTGAGAACACCAAGGGTAAATCTATGAAAAAATAACAAAGAGAGACAGATTTACATGTATTAAAACATTCAAAACCGCTAAAAAAAAATTCAAAACCGCTGAAAAAATAATCAAAACCGCTTTGGGATGGTGGTTTGTCACGAATTAATAGTTTAGATGGTGGTATTGGGGTCGAAATAGTTTGGAGGGTGAATTGCAAAATGGCCTATAGTTCGGATGGACAAAAATCATTATCTCTATAATTTAATGGTCTTGTCTTATGAGTCAATTGTTAATACTGGTTCATAAAATTGGCCAAACATTCTCCTCAAACAAGGAAAAAATTAAGCAAGTCATGTATTGCAGTCTGTTAGGTGAGTACGTACGGACGCCATTTATAGAGCATGCAATAATTAAAAATAAATCTGTGTAAATACACATATTTAGGGTGTGTGAAAAAGTAGCATGAGAAATAGTAGAATAATTGAAAAAGTGGGGACATTGGAAGACATCCAAATTAAATTGCGTAAAGATTTTTCACGTGCAGAAGCATATGTGGTGGTTCTTCCTCTTTGATCATATTCTTTCTTCATCCATCCAAGCACGTGTTTTTCACTTTCTTAAAAAGCCAGCCATTCATTGGCTCGCCAACAGCCCCCACACCTTCTACAAATATCCATTCTGTTTCTCTCTTTTTTATTATTATTATTATTTATATATATTTAATATTTGTTATCCTTTTACATACTTACCTTCCCTCACTTGCGTTGTTTCTTGGTCTGAAAATGGAGATTGATTTCCTCGGCCTTAATTCCTCCAAGTCTATCGCCGACCGACAGAGGTCCGAGGATGCATTCTCGGATTCAGGTTCTTTTTTTGATTAGTCGTTTTAAGCATGCTTGTCTCTGAGAATTGATTCATATGGCGAAATTCAAGAAATTAAGTATCGTTGTTTTTTGCAGGCAATGGAGAAGTTGAGACATCCTTGTCTCTTAGTACAAGTTCTTCACTTGATTCCCAGAGAGAAATTCTGAATTTTTGCGAGGTTCTTTTTCTCTCTCTGTCTCTTGTGTGTGTGTGTGAATTGGAGTTTGAACGAAATTGAAATTGAGAGTGTTTGAATTGGTGGTGCCGACAGAAGCAGAAGCAGAAGCAGACATGGGAATTTCATTACAAGCAGGGAAGAGAACAACCTAGTTTAGTTGTGGTTCCCACACCAGTTTACCCGTCCTCTCGAGCCACCGCTTTCCTCTACGATCTAAACGACAGGTACGCAGATCTCACCCCCAAAATTTCCAGAAATTATCCTTATAACAGCTATACATATTTTGAAATTTATCCCTTTTGCAGGGGTTTCTCCGAACTCCCACCTGAGGCTCCTGCTTCATTAGCCATGCTCTATGCTTCTTGCCCCAAAGTTTTCAAAGACAATTTACAAGAAAAGGTTTTATTCTCTCACCCTTGCAAAATTTCCTTCCCCAATATGTAATTCTCGTCAATTAAATTGTCTTTCCTTCAGCTGCAGGCCGATACCAATTTATTCGTGGCCGGAACAGCAACCCCGGCGATCTCCGAGGATGCCAGGATATGCAAAGGAGGTATTCTTGGATGTGTATATATATATGTGTGTTTATACTGTAACGAAATGTTATGTTGTTTTGTGATTAAAATGGTGGATGTTAATGTTATGAACAGGGTATACTCCCACAGTGGCCATGGCTCGGAGGGCAACCTTGGCCAGATTTCTTGAGAAGCGCTTGCATAGGTATGTATAATTATAAATAGTTCATTGCACAGCACCTGACGAAATTATTACCCCAAAAAGAAGAGTTTTTTAACCGACATAGTATTTGTTGTGGCAGGATGAATAAAGTAAAGGCGTCCCATCTCATCCGCACAAATTCTGAGGTTTGCAACCACAAAAGAAACAGCAGTCTCATCAGACCTTGATGTCTCCAAGGTACTATGCTCATCATTAATTTCTCCAAATTTCACCTCAAATAGTCATATATATATAATGATTTTCCGAGAATTTCTTGCTAATTATTGGATTGTGATTTTCCACAGGCTATGAAGACGACAAGGAAGAGAAGACTCTAGTGTAATATATATCAGATTATTTGTTACATTTTTACCTAAGATGGAGTTGCTACTCATCCATATGGACAAAGTATTGTTACCCTACGGTAGCCATTGATAGAAAGAGTAATAAGCTTTCATACAGGAGATCATGGTTCTTGTTATCATCAGCAAGCCTCTCCCAAGTTGATGTCTTTTTTCTGTGTATGAAACTGTAAACTAGAATGATTATTGATTATTGCTGTGTTATTTATTTATTATAATCACCATATAATTTTCTCCATTTTTAGAGGTGTTTATTTTATTTGAGAATATAAGAACTAGAGGAAAAGCCGTCTTCCATTAATTAGTAAAATAAAATAAAGTATTTTAGTCCGAGGTTTAATATACTTCAAACGTTAGATGATTCTCTGTATTTTATAAGTTCATATTCCTCCTTTTCTTTGGAGTACTATTTATACAATGTTTATATGATTTAGCACCAAAGTTCATCAAGGTCACGGGCCTTTGATTAACCTAAATTTAATAATTTGTTCTAGTAAATAGTGTTCATCGGATCAAAGATGAAGGTTCGGGTGACAAGTCTCATAGCTGCGTAACTGCTAAGCAAGGTCGCGGGTTCAGACCCTAACCTCATGGATGGTGTTCCTAGGTTGAAAAAATCGGTTATTTATTAGGCATTTCCAGTGTCCGAACCCGGAAAACAAAAACAAAGTTTCAAACAAGAAAAAGAAACAATCAAATTAATAACTGCAGCAAAGGGAGTTATCCTTCATATCTTCAACCGGGAACACTAAACAAAGCAAAAGGAAAAACTATTATTTCAGTAGGTGTAAACCCTCAACTGCAGTAGATCCATTAAGGACCAAGTGGATGAAAAGACAGCAGGTACACTTCGAGACTATTAATGTTATTACATAGAAACCTTGCGTTGAAGTGCAGCAAATAAAACAATGCCACCATACCCCACACATATGGATTAATTCAACACCACACAATTCTTCTAATTATCAAATCTCACTCACTAGTATTTCACACTATCTGTTAAACTACATTATTTTGCTGTTTTTGAGTGTTTAATAAGCCAATCCATGACGGCGTCTATGTTCACAGAATCCTTACACGAGATCATGTAGCAGCACACTTCCCTATCTGTTATTGAATTCAGGTCTCTGGACATGGGATTGAAAAATAAAATTGTAAATGTAAATGAAGTTTGAGAGGAAAAGGATACGACGTAAAGACTATCAACAGAATTAAAACTTACAGTTGGTCAACTAGTGCTTGCTTCGAAATAGCTTCAGACTTGTCAATTTTGTTTCCAAGAACCAGCAAAGGAATCCCACTTAATGAAGGTTTCTTCAGAAGATCATGCATTTCACTTCGCGCTATAGGAATGCCATCTCGATCAGCAGCATCAACCACATATCTGCCTCAAGTGAACGATGACGTATCATTATTTGTGAAAGAGTTGATGGAATAGAGAAACACAAGTGAGAATGAATACTATCTCTATAATAAGATCCAATGTCTAGAGAATCATACAAAAAACTTCTAAAGATCTTACAATTTTTCAATATCAATTCACAAACTAACTGGTTGTCACTTAAGTTCTCTATCATACCGACTCCGTGAAAATGAATACACAAAGCCCGAAAGAATGGACACATTTTACAAAGTTCACAAGAAAAATGGACGAAATAACACGAATAAGCACCAAAAAGTACAACAAAAGGAGCGAACGAAAGCACTTCCACATGGCATAACAAGTCAGGGGAAATTAGGAGTATGAGAATTACACTATTGCTGAGACACCACGACAATAGCGCTCCCACATGGTACGAAATCTCCGTTGCCCTCCCAAGTCCCACAGTTTTATGGTGACATTTCCTTTTGTTACTTTACGCATATTAAATCCCACCTGTTTTTCCAAAAAGCAGGAAAAAAAAAAAAAAAATTTTCCTTTAGAAAGGGTTAATAGAAGATAGGAAGCTTAGGTAGTTTCACATAAACAAGTCAAAGATACCTACAGTTGGAATCATATCCTCACTATAGCCTCCTGTCTGATGGAAAACAACAATCAATAAAAACTTTGAAATCAGAAATGAGAAAACGAGAGAGAGAGAGATATGCAAGTATGCAAATATTTGAAGTTCACTCACAGCAATGGCATTAACTAGTGATGTCTTCCCTGCATTCTGAAGACCCACAAGAGACAGTTCCATTTCCTGTTTGAAGAACAAACTGACATGCCATTGCCAGAAATAAACAGCTTTAGGCTTTAGAAATCACATTACGCTCTTTTTGATTTAGCAGAATCCAAATCATGAAGGTTTTGTATAATTGAAATATGATCTCTCCATAGCTACCCAATTTCAATTAGTCAACAATAGCATGCTACCAATAACAGGAAAATTTGTGCAGCAAACAATTGTCTCTTGTATCTCACCAGCCGCTTGATTATTTAAGAGCAAATTTCATTTTTTGTCCAATAGGATTAGGCCTTTTACAATTTTAGTCTCATTCCTTTGAAATTAGACACATTTAGTCCCATTATTTTCAAAAAGTTACAATTCTGATCTCATCCGTCAAATAATCAATTGAAAATGTAATTTTTTGCAGTTACGAGCAATGTGGGGGGAAATTATTGTCCATTAGGTTGTTTTTTGTGGGAATTTGCTTAATTTAGGATACTAAAATGCGGTATTAATAAGCAAAGCATTATTAAGGGGGGGTTTGGTAATTAATCACGTTAACACACCCCCTCACGCCCAGGCCCGAGTAACCGAATAATCGGGGTCAACGTGGAGCGTGAAATTTAAATGCAGGATACAACCTAATACCATGTTAAAGTATATGCTTGAACTAACTCATCTCAAAAGCTAACTGATGAGGTGAGGATTGCCAAGCATTATTAAGGTAGCACATAGTTTGCAGACTCGTAGGTTTTAAGTGTTGACATATATATACAGAAGCAAAGGTCAAATGTGCAATTAGAAATGATGACTACCCGACTTATATTCTGAGGCTAAGTCAAACAGGCTATCAAATCATTCCTAGAGAGATATTTTAAGTGCCTAGTACTAAATGATATAAAATTACGGAAAGACACACAAATATGACCAAGTTTTGGGAGTATGATAGAATTACCACCAGTTATACCACAATAAATAAATCTGGTCATGTCACAACTTCAACAAGTTGATGTGTTCGTTAGCTTTCCACCATGGGATATTTCCATTCTAAAATGATTGATTATACCAAAAACTTAACGAGGATTGCAAAATAAAAAAGTAACTTTTATTTTACAAATAAATTTCCTCTATCCATTCAAGCTAGATTGAATGAGGATTGTGCTCAATAAATTGTTTAGACTCTAGCATCATTAATATAGAATACGACACCATCTGCTCTCAAACAAATAAACTCCAGAACACTTGGCTGTTCTCCCACAACAATGAACCAGAAAGAGACACCATGCTATGTTCATCACTATGCTTTATCAGTCATTCAAACTAAAAACAGAAGGAAGGTTTTTGAAAGCTCAACACAATAGAATGGTCAAGGCTAAAGTTGATAATGGCTCAAGGTCACAGAAGCAACTAAAATTGCACTCATTCGCCACCATGGGGTCAAGAAACAAGATATTACATAAAAGCCTATGTTCTCAAATTCAACACAGAAATTAATTCATCAAAACTCGACCTTCCCGTGATTTCTGACAGCCTACAAATTCAATCTACTTGGAAGACAAAAAACTCCCTCCCATTTCTGGGTAAAACATATATGAATTTCCATCTCCATCTATGGTAACCACACAAGATAAATTCAAACATTTAAGCAATCCATCGATATGACAAAGCTATAAATAACCTTAAACCTCAAAGGGAGAAGAACACGTTAAACGATTAAACCCCAAATAAAGAGCATCAATACCATTTCCCAAAAGAATTCAAGGTAAGAGGCAGCAAACAAAGAAATGCAAACGAACTGAAAATCCATTAAGAACACAATTAAATAGATACCTCCGGAGCCAGTTGAGAAGGGAATCCCACAAGCCCATATTGAAGAAGTAAACAATTCAATTCGGGGAAATCAATTAAAGGCAGATTGAAGAAAGGGAAAGGAAGCGTTGTTTGGAATGGAATGTATAGTTCTCGGACACTCCGAAGCAGCAGAAAGGTGACACAAGGACTGCAAACGAGGAACGCAAGTACAAGTACAAAACTTCACCGACTCAGAAACCAGAAACCATCCTCTTTTCTTTTGCGTACAACGGCGGATTTTAAGTTTACCTATTTACGCTATAATTGCATTTATATAATTACCAAAAGATATTATATTACTTTTTTTTTTTTTTTTTTTTTCCCCCCTAGCAAAACAAGTAATCACACAAGGTTCAATTAAGTCTATGAAATTATCAAGCCAACAAGGGTTAATCCAAGTGGTTAATGAGTTCATTCTCGAAGGTAAGGTTTCGGGTTCGAATTTCATTTTGGTGTGCGTGTATTTAAAAAAAAAAAAAAAGTCTATGAAATTATCAAATTCTGATCGAAAGAGAAAAGGAAAAGATTAATGAGAATGTGAGATTAATAGATAAGTAATTAGTTGATACATGTTCTCTGTGTGGTGGAAAAAAATAAATTAATTAGATAAAAAAAAAAAAAAGACAAGTTCAAAAGATCAGTATATCACAATTGAATCTCGCGCTTAATAATAATAATTTACTGTTCAGCACATACGGGTAAAAAAGGAATATTAGGTCTGAATTGTGATGAAATCTATTTAAGGGGCAGTGAGTAAATAATTTTAAAACACAAGATTTTTTATATAATTTTTTATAATATAAGATTTTCTCAATCCTTTTCGCATAACATGGGATTTATAAAATATATAACTCAATTATCTTTACGGCAACCATAAAAGTTATAAGTGCATAAAAACTAAAGGGTTAATCTTTCTTTGCATCCCAACCTTTGGGGTGCGTTGCACTTTGGTACCCAACCTTTCATTTTTGACAAATCAGTACCCAACCTTTATAATTTGGTCAATTTTAGTACCTAAGTCAACATTCCGGCCAAAATCACCGGCCAAGGCTTTGTGCGTGTGTTACACGCGATTTATTAAGGGCAAATGAGTCTTTTCCTTTTTTTACTAATTAAGAAATTAAAAATTACAAAAAAAAAAAAAAAGGGGGAAATGGAAGAACCAATGAGTTCTCTCTTTCGTCTCCCAATCTTCTCTCTCTCTCTGTATCCACAAGCAGCACTTCTTCTGTTTTAGCAAGAAAAAACCCAATACCAACCCAGCAACACAAAAATCAAATTGATCTTCTAAAAGGATCCGATTAACGATTTTCTTTCACAATTTTTGCATGGTTTCAATCTTCAATCTCAACTATATGGGTGGGGGTGGTGGTACTGGAAGTACAACCCCTCAAAATGACGGAGTTCATGATTCGTCCACAGGGACGCCGGACCACCCTTCCGCGGGCTCAGCCGCCGTCGTCGGTCACCCACCTCCGATTCCCTCCTCTCCTCTCTCCCCCCTCTTCTTGCACTCCTCCGGCAACCGCTAACTTCGAATCGCCTCCCAGATCTCCATCTCTCTTCTCCAAAGAAAGAAGCCCAGATCTTTGTAGCCGTGTGCTCTTTCTTCTTTGAGAGATTTTGTGTGAATTTTTTGTGCTGTGTGTGCGTGTTCTTCTGCAATTTTGGTGTTGGTGTAAGGTGGTGCAATTTCAAGCTGCGGCGGTGGTGTTAAGTGGCGGTGGTGGTGCAAAGCAGGCGGCAGTGGTGGTGCGAGATAGCGATGGCGACGGTGGTGGGAATCAGAGTCGCCGTCCACCCATTCTTTCATGCTTCCACTCTGGCGAGATCTCATCCCCTTTTGTTCCCCCTCTTTTCCAGATCCAATGAGAGAAAGAGCAGGGGAAAAAGAAATGAGATCGGAGAGCTGATTGTGGTCGGATTGTGGTAAGCAACGGTGGATGAGAGGTGGAGAAAGAGAAGGCGGCGACGGTGGTAGAGGGAGAGGCGCCGGCAGCGGTGGTGGTGGAAAATCCTGCAAATTCCCCCAAGAACCAGCCTTTTTACGAAGAGGAAGAAGAGGAAATCTGGGTTCTTTCATTTTCCCTTTTTTTTTTTTTTTTTTGTATTTTTTAATTTCTTAATTAGTAAAAAAAGGAAAAGACTCATTTGCCCTTAATAAATCGCGTGTAACACACGCACAAAGCCTTTGCCGGTGATTTTGGCCGGAATGTTGACTTAGGTACTAAAATTGACCAAATTACAAAGGTTCGGTACTGATTTGTCAAAAATGAAAGGTTGGGTACCAAAGTGCAACGCACCCCAAAGGTTGGGATGCAAAAAAAAGATTAACCCAAAACTAAATATAAAGACCATTCATTCATACTTCTCGAACCAAAATATTGACACATGTATTTCAAAGCATAATCATCAATTATATTCTTTTTAAAAAAAAAAAACAAAGATGCGTTCATATTTTTTATGATTTATAGAACTTATAACTAAGACAAAACAAGATATTTCTCCCCCACACTTGTCCATTCACTCGTCCTCGAGAGAAATAAAAATCAATTGAAACATCACTCCCATCAAACACATTCACCAAAGCGAACCTCGAATTTTCGCCTAAACAAATTTAGCAAATTAAACACATTACTCAATCATATGGAATTCAACTAATTAGTACAGAAATCATACCCTCGTGTGTAGTGTGAATTGAACAAGAGAATGTACAAAGATTAGACAAATAAGTTAATATTTTTCGCATAAGAACCAATTGTCAACTTCGAATACACCCTTCACTCCAATCTCCACTAATTTGGTCAACTACTAACTCAGGATCGAAAGGTCTTTCGAGCTTGTAACATAGGCTTGGGTCAAGGTAGGAAAAAGTAAATCAAAGGCTAACACACCAAGCTTACACATTTAAAATTAATCCCAAGTGTTTCCCTTTTTATTTCTTCCCAAAAGACTCCTCTTTTTCACAACTAATTCCCAACCCTTCTATCGAATTTTCAACAAGGCTCATACTCTCTTATTTTTTTCTTTTCACTCTTACTTTTTTTTTCTCTTTTTTTCTTTTCAACTCAATTTTTTTTTTCTCTGCACATTTTCTTTTCTTTTCTTCTTGATTTCGCTCTCTTTTTTTTTTCTTTTGTTTCATCAATTTCACAATTTTTTTCTATTCAACACAATGAAACTTCCACACTTCAAACCAATTCCAAAAAGGAAGTCTAGACATCAACAATATAATCCCAAAAAGAAAATGAGTAAGCAAGGCGTAAATAAAAATAAGGGTAGGAAATTGTATTGTGCATTAGGCTTGTAACGCGGCTAAGAAAGAAATTTTGCACAATACTAAGGCTCAGCGGGGTCAACAGGGCAATGTTATTTAGTGAAAATCAGTAAAAAGGCTAAAAACACCAACAAGAATGCCTAAGTCATCTCCCGAATTACTCGTCAACCAATCTATTTCGCCTCGAAGGGAGTTAAAGTGGATTCTAATCAATTTTCAGCACTTTATTGAAAAATATAACCGAGCTATCTAAACAAAGTACATAAACTGTTCAATTAGTGCGTGAGAAATAAGGGCATAAAGTCATACTAATTAATCAAACTTCACACAATCTTTCATGTATTTAAGTGCCTAATAAGTTCTAGCAAAAATTCAAAGCTCAAGCTTAAGCAAACACATTCAAAACAAGAATAAATTATGCACAATTTCTAACATCCTCAAATTCAAGTGAACAACAAGTAAAAACAGTTGTTGCAGGAAAAAAAAATCGAGTTTAAGCACGTAAGCCAAGTAGTAAATAGGCTTATCCCTCCCCCCCACACTTAAATCATGCATTGTCCTCAAGGCATAAAAAAAATCGAGAAAAAAGAGGACTTCCCTGAAGCGTGAATCTGGGGAGTATTTTTCTTTTTTTTTTTTTTTTTTCCCTCAAAAAATGTATGAGGTCTAGGTATGGCCAGACCTTTCTGTCAAACCTGTACAGATGTATCAACAGTGTAACAGCAACAAATCGGCAAAATTTGGGCAAACAAGGCGCGCCTGAAAGACAACTAAGAGCAGCGACCAACTTAAATGGAGGTAGAACCTCCATATAGATCCCCTCGACTATGTGGTGCTGAATCTTCTAATCCATTACGACCTCTAGATTGGGGATGATGATTCCTAGAGGTTCTCAACACAATTCGACACTTATAAAAAAAATTTCCACGATCCCTCACAATGACTAGTGGATTCCTGAACTCAAAAAATACGTGAGATCTGAAGAAAACTGTGGTTAAATAATCAATAATTTCAGCATACCAGTGCGTGACCTCAAAGCGTGGCCACGTCTTACGGTCACGTGTCCCGACAAATTGCTCATCCAGCAGTGCAGCTTGTGTCGACATTGAGACTGCATAATTTCCTCCAGATTTGAAGTCATAACTCAGATTGTCCAAAAATTTCTTTAGTTTCAAAATAGGTGCCTGAAACACGAAGGGATTTAGTTCAGTTATAGCAATAGGCACATCAAGAATCAGAACATCCCTATTCATAGACTTAAAGGCCTCCAATGGTAAAACCATCCCACAAGGATCATCAGCTAACCCAATATATTTTGGCTTACTCTCAAAATTTTCAAGACTTAGTTCATTACTCAGCTCATTAGTCAGGTTTTCTATCACAGCAATGCTAAAAACACTAGAAAATTTATTAGGACCTTTACTTGACTCATAAACATTAAAATTCACAACATCACCATCAAATTCTAGAGTCAACAAGCCCTTTTTAACATCTATTTTAGCATTAGCAGTACTAAAAAATGGACGACCCAAAAGGATATCAGAGGATTTCTCAGAATAGTTATCCTCCATGTCCAACACGAAGAAATCAGCCGGGAAGGCTAAATCATTGACTTGAACGAGGACATCTTCCAAAACACCTTCCGGGTATGCGATAGAACGGTCCGCCAATTGTATGATAACACCTGTACCTTTCAAGGGACCAAGATTAAGTGCATTATAAACAGATAAAGGCATAACATTAATAGATGCATCCAAATCACACATCGCCTTTTTAATGCCTAAATTCCCAATCTTGCACGGAATGGAAAACATACCTTGATCATGGCATTTGGGGGGAAGTTTCTTTTGTAAAACAGCAGACACGTTTTCCCCCACACTAACCCTTTCATTCCCCTTTAACTTCCTCTTATTGGTACAGAGTTCTTTTAGAAACTTAGCATACCTGGGTATCTGTTGAATGGCATCAAGCAGCGGTATGTTCACCTCGACTTTCCGGAATGTCTCTAGAATGTTCTTTTCTTCCTTCTGCCTTTTCATCTCGGCTAGACGTTGCGGAAACGGGGGTGGTATCACCAGGGGTTGCGGCTGTGTTACAATCTCAATCTCTTCGTCACGGCTAGAGATCGAGGCGCGGTCATTCTTTAAACCCGTACCCTCCTTCCGAACGTCTCCTGACTCAAATTTTCTGCCTATGCTCTTTTCTGGTGGCGGAGGGAGCTCTTTGCCACTTCAGAGGGTGATTGCGCTAACGTTCTTCCTGGGGTCTTCCGTTTGCGAGGGCAATTTCCCTTGATTCTCAATCCTGCTCAAAACCGTTGCAATCTGTCCCAATTGAGTTTCCAAATTCTTGACTTGATTTTCCAAGTTATTGAATCGGATGTCTTGGGGGGTTGAGGGTTTGATTGGGTTGTTGGTTTTGTTGGGATTGCGGAGGCAATTGGCAAACTCTCGCTACTTGAGGAATTCCTGCACTCATGTTAGATGCTAAAGCAGATATCATATTCTTGAGTTCCTCAAACTGGGAAGAACTTACCTCTTTTACCTGTCTCGTCATGTCGGACTTGGCGTAGTATTTTTGTGAGGCCCTAGAAATTCTGCTAATTAGTTCCATCAGTTCCGCAGGTGTTTTGATCATAATGGAACCTCCACTCGAAGCATCCAACTGCCTTTTGTCAGCAGGCATCAGGCCTCTATAAAAGTTATGAACAACTGAATTTTCCGGCAGGTTGTGATGTGGGCACATTGCAAGCAAATTCTGGTATCGCTCCCAATACTCATGCAAGGCTTTATGTTCCTTTTGCTTAATGGTAATTATCTCCTGAAGGAGATCCAGGTATCGCTCAGCTGGGAAGAACCTATCCAAGAATTTGTCGTGCATTTGCTGCCAAGTAGTAATGGTTGCTGAAGGTAGAGAGTACAACCATTTTTCTGCTGCATCTTGTAGGGAGAACGGGAAGGCACGGAGTTTGATTTGGTCTTCGGTAACTCCATGAGGCTTTGTTGAGCAGCAGACCGTGTGGAACTTGCTCAGATGTTGGTGAGGGTTTTCGTTTTCCAGACCGCGAAAGATGGGGAGTAAGTGAATTGTACCCGTCTTTAGCTCAAAACCAGCACCCACCTCTGGAAAAGTGATACAGAGGGGCTGCTGTATGGCGGCAGGGCGCACCAGATCCTCCATGGTATGACGTTCTGCTACTGCCATCGTTAAGGTACGGTCAAACCCTTCTGTTCGTCTTCTGTATGTTCCGACTCAGTACTGGACTCTTCAGATTGGTTCAGACTGGATTTTCCCGCGAGCTTCTTACGTGTTTTGGTCTGTTTCCTTAACGATTTTGCGGTTCTTTCGATCTCGGGATCGAAAATCGGCTCGTCAATTCCACGAATGCTCCTGTTCATAAAAAGAATTAAATTCGATTAGCACCAATCCCCGGCAACGGCGCCAAAATTTGACAGGTGTCGAATCCGTCAAAAATAAATATAAATCCGATTTACAACTAAATAGAGTATAGTGCAAATGGGTCGAATCCACAGAGATTGGTTGAAAATAATTCTAATTAATTACAGAAAAACTCTCAAGAATTAACAAGTAGAAGTAAGGGGGGTTTTGAATTTAACTAAACTAATAAAGCAATTAAAATTAATAAACTAGGAAGGAAGCAATTAAATCACGTTTGAAGTTGGGTTTTGATAAATCAATGGGAAAGATGATACCTAGTTAGGATTCACAATTTAGTTTAGGACATCGATCATAGACGCAAAAATAAATTCAGTTATTCAAATAGACTAGCTATAGCAGATAGAGACACTCGACTCCGCCTCGTTTTCTCTTAAATAATAGAATAACCTAGAGACACTCGACAGTTATTCCCTAATCAACTCACAACCCCTAGAGACACTCGACAGGATTCAATGAGTCAACAGCATTAAGAATTAAGAAAACACTAGCCCAAATTAACCTAGTCACGACACGTGCAAGATTCAAATTCGATTATTAACTCCCTTAGTGAATAAGATTCGACTTTACGACTTCCTCTCACTAATGTACTACTAAGTATCTATCAAGCACTACGTATACTTCATGCAATCAAGATTAGCAATATGCAACCATCTACTTAGAAAATCCGGCCGTAATCAACTAAGTAAATAAATCACAATAAACATGACAGTCGGAGAATTAATAAATACTTGAATTAAAACTGAATTATAAAAACCAATTAGGTCTCACGATGTCAAAAACATAAATTGTAAATTCCTAACTAGGTACTAAGGAAATTAGCTACTCATAAAAATCATGTCCAAAAGCATAAAATAAATAAAAAGCATAAACTAATTAAAACTAAAGAAATTAGAAGGTGCTGCTCTCGGAAGCCTTCAATCTGTCCGAACTGCTGCTACGTTAAAAGTTATATGAAAGGTGTATATGGAGGTTGTCCCAAATTTGCATCCCATCAGGTCATTAAATAGGCTCCATGACAATCCTCAAATCCTAGTCCCAAAAGGACTACTCTTCACGCCAAAAGACTTGTCCACCAAGTATTCAAATTGGAAATCAAAGTGGACCTCACCAACACACAATCCAAATCCAACTTGGACTTTAGCCTCAACACACACGCACAAGACTGTTGCACAAGCTTGGACTTCCAATTAAAAATTCCCAAGGCATGCACATGGGCCTAACCGCCCAGGCCCAATTCCAATTAGAAGCTCATCAACCCACTTTCATTATTCCTTAGGGCTGTCAACGGGTCGGATTCGGACCGGATCAGGAGATTCCGGATCCGAATCCGATAAGAGTATCCGATAACCGGATCCGAATCCGAATCCTATAGGATTCGGATTCATTGTTTTTTAATCCATACATAATTGGGTCGGATCCGATCCGATAAAAGATCCGACCCGATTAACAATAAAATTCATTTTTTAAGATTACAAATTTGATATAAAAAAATAAATATAATTACATAATATTTAATAAATAATTATTATTTAATGAATTATTTGATAATTTTATCTATATTTATTTAAAATAGGTTGATTTAAACTTATTAATAAAAGAAAATATATATTTTTAGAGAAAAAAATTTAAATTTTATTATTGTTTAAAGTAATAAATATGTAAAAAGTTTAATTTTAATCATTTTACTTAATATTATGTACTTGTAAATAATTCTTTTAATTAAATATTATATATAATATCGGATTCGGATTCTTAACGGATCGAATCCCGTAAATCCATATTCGCTCCATTTATTTCGGATATCGAATATTTATAATCGGATATGATCCATCGGATATTTTTATCGGACGAATATGTTAAAATTCGGATCGGATTCGGACCGGATTCGGATTAAAATCCGACCCATTGACAGCCCTGTTCCTTATGCAGGCAAACGTGCACCCAGCAATATCCACAATTAATTAGTCCTTCTTTCAGCCCATCAATACCAGAATAATTTTTACAAGAAAATCACTCCAGCCGGCAATATCCATCTTTTTAAATTGTCATTCCCAACCTCTCTAATTAGGTTGAATATCGCCAGAATTGAATCAAAAAGCGTTCCTGCACTACCCAAACACCAAAGACATCAAAGGCACCAATATATATCACTTTAAACTCTAAAATTCAGTCACACATGTACGAAAAATACGAGGTTTAACTGTGTTATCAATTTCCTTACCCAAGTGATTCATAAAACAATATTTATATTTCTGAAAATTCATAATCAAGAAGCAAATTGAATTGAATGCATTAATTTGATAGTAGAAATCCACGACCATACCCTTGCCTCCATTATTTCAATTGAACGAAGATTTTCTTAACTCTAGAAAACCGTTGACAGTTGCAACTTGGAACCATTAAAAGCATAAGTTCATTCGAATGCATTCATAATATTCTTTAACAAGACGTGTCATTACAATTAACAATGCGAATTTTCAAATAAGTAGGCCATGAACACATTTATTGATTAATCAGGCCAATATTTTGTAACAAATGATCGATCAACTTCAGCCAAATCATGAATTAAGGGAAGCGATCCTACGAGATTGCTGATCAATAAGAGCAGCAGTTGAAGGGCTTTGCTGCAATACGACTTCATAGCCATCGCTCCAATTTTCCATTCCAAGACCCATCACTTGCCAAAAGAGGGCACCACCACATGGTCCTCCTCTTCTCGCACACATATAAACGCTGTTGAATATGCTGCCCAAATACGCATCTCTTTTGCCGACGCTGTAACCTGATGATCTCGACGATTTCCCAAACTCGGTCACCATCAATGGCTTATTCAGGATCGATTTACAGTCCTCTATGTGTCCTGATATCCATTTCTCTACAAACTCCGCTTGCCCCTGTTCGTTTGCGCCGGGAACCCTGTATATTGATGTAGCAATATGAGATTACCAGGTCGTGTTAATATTGATTGAAATGAACTTGTCAAGTAATATATGTACCATTGATCTGGGTAGAGATGAATGGTGGCGAAGTCGACTTGAGGAATGCGGTTATTGGCGATGAAATCAGTGCCAACTTCGTAACCTGGATTTATTTGCTTCCTTTCAGGCATTGACTCGCCGTAATATCCTTCCAATCCAATTTCTACAAGATGGTTCTTGTCCATTGATTTTACATGTGCTGACATCTCCGCCACCCAGTTCTAAGAGTTATGTAATATATGTCAGTATTCCTATTCCACAACGATATATCTTATGGTGAAAATATATATGGTGACAATTGTATATATATATATATAGACGCACTTGAATAGATTTTCCAGAGAGGTCAGATTGGCAACGGGGCTCGTTCATGAGCTCCCATGCAAGTATTGTGGGCTCATCTTTGTAAGCAACTCCAGTTACGGTATTCACTCTTGTCACTACCGCCTGCATCCGCATCATCATCATCACTTAGTAACTAATTAAGAAACTTTAATTATAAAAGTGAATTCTATTTTTTTCAAGAAAAAATATTCTAAACAAAGAAGGAGATACATCCTACATATATAATTATTGATAACTGGGGCTATTTTAATTCTACCTTTAGATGATTATACTCAACTGTATTTTCAAGGCCATTCTAGTTCGAACCTAACCCGTTTAAACCGGTGTAATAAAGGAGTAAATGTTTTATACTTACCGTGTGGTTAATAGAAAAGTTAAAAAGAATGACAAATCAAATGACAAAATATAATACACATGTCTTGTTGATATATTGGGTATTTTCCCTACATTTAGAACTTTAAATAAACTCTATAAGTTTATTAATACTAAATTTAATGAATCGGAAAATGGTATTCGTATGGCCTTTCACATTCCTTCACAAATTCCTAGAAAGAAAAGAATTAAGTTGATAATTCATAAAACGTTGAAATACCTTGACATGATTTTTGTAGAAGCCTTTAATAATAGGATGAGTGAAAAAATCATCTTCATTGTTCAAGTAATGTCCCTGATCTCTAGCCCACTGAACATACTGTTTTTTACCACCATACCCTTCCCAGTTATTGACAAGACTCAATATCAGATATATCCCATGCTTTTTCGCTTCAGACACCACAAAATCCAGGCCCTGCATGCGTAGAATGAAACAACATTAATATAAAAACATGGCCTACTATTGAAATTTCCAGACAATTATATATATATATGTTAATTTAAGTACCTTAAACATATCCTCATTATATTTTCCAGGAGATATCTGAAGGGCCCTATAGCCGCCGTCACTAAAAGCCCAGGTTCTGGCCACATTCATTCCATACTTGGAAGCCTGTCCGAATGTATCCGTGACTTTGTCCCTAGTCGAAGGATCCGAGGCCGTATACATTAACCAGTAAGAATTGAAGCCATTGAAGAAGAATGGATGATCATTCATCAAAAACTCGCTGCCTCTTGTCCCAACAAAACCACCACGGCCCAACACCGCCCTTGCCTCACCGGAAACCATCAAAAGGGATGCAGCGAAGACAAAACCAATCATCACCAAACTCTTTGACAATCTCCACATGTTTAATTTGGATGAATTGATGATTTTTAAGTAAATATATCTATGTATTTTGTGTATGCTGTAGGTGCTCTAATGCATCATGCATGGGGAAGTATATATAGGAGGAGATTGATGGCCAAGATTTACAAGTAAGAATGGGGACATCATGGGTATGTACAAAGTGATGCACTGATGCTATACATTGCTTGCTCAAGGTTACAAGTGCAAAACTGTTTTCTACTTTGTTTACAAATCTTATCAATATAACACGACAGATTATAGTTTAACGCGTTGTATGGTGAATTTGAAAGGGTTACTTGCAAACTTATAGTAGGTGCCTCTTTATGGTTAGTCTCCTCGATCGGTTCTCTCTTTTATTATATGATCAAAATTGGCCCAAACACGAAAATTTTAGCTCAAACTCAATTCAATCGATGTCAACCAATTATATGATAAGCATAATACGATTGTTATTTAATTAGTTATTCTCCCAAAAATTTATATCAATCACACAACAAATATTAATACTGCCGCCACTTTGGGCCAAAATTAGCGTGACATTAGGGTAATTAAGTTCTTTTTCAAGGTCAACATTGATATCATATTTGACCGGTAATTATTATTAACTACTGATTCTCACAATTCAGTCATCTTAAGTAGAATAAATATAATTTTCAAACTCATTAATTAAAAATAATAATTACGCAAAATGTGTAACAGCACCGTAAGTAGACTGATATACATTGATAGCACTTAAAACGCAATTAAATACTCTCTTAATCCAGGAACTTTTTGTATCCATAGGTAGTTCAAAAAGACGAAGTTTGTGTACGAGGTACAACGTCCCATGACGTGTAACAGAATTCATTACCCTAAAGAGTACAAGGAATAAAACTATAACAATAAATTGTTCTTTGATGATGCTGATATGGTTTCACAACTTGGATAGAGGGAAGGAGAGGCCACAATTGACAGTTTAGCTTTTTAAGGGATCGAGACAGGCCCATTAATATCCGGGCTAAATTCTCAATATAATTCTCGGCCCATCATCATCTGGGCCCCATTGAAACTAAGTATAACTTCTGACAAACATATGATATTTGGCATCATTGGGCCTTGGCCCGAATTTGGGGGTCCATTCTGAAAATTAGCCTGGTTAAGGTTTTTTTTTTTTTTTTTATAAAAAAGAAACACCCACCCCTAATTAGAATTCGAACCTGATCATTATCGTGAAGAAAATTACTTGGATAAATCCTTGTTGACAATTAGTCTGATTGAGTTTATTGTAGACTAGCAATTACGCACACTCGATATGTGTGCTAAAAGACAAAATATTATTATTAAAATTAATTTTTTATATTAATAAAAAATTAAATAATTATTAAATTATGGTAAATAAATTTTATAATATCATATTAGTAAAAATAAAAACATAATAAAAATATATAAAAGTTATTTAAAAAAAGACTACGTGACAGAAAAGAAAGTTTAGAGATCATACGTGCAATAATAAAATAAATAAATAAAGAGTTTCAAAGACAAAATAGTGGTAGAAAAAAAAAAAGGTTCAAGAATGGAGGGCAGAAAAGAGGAGTCCAAGACATTTTATTTGCCCCTCTCAGTTAATACTAGTAATTACACACATTCAATGCTTGTGCTAAAAAATATTAATTATTAATATTAAAATTAATTTTTTTATATTTATCATTATTTTTAATATAATTACTAAGTTGTAGTAAATAAATTTCATAATATCATATTAGTCAAAACAATAATAAAATAGAAATTTAAAAATACGAAGGAAGGAAATAATAAAAATATCAAAAAAATTATTAAAAACAGAATTAAAGTAAGTGAGAGAAAAAGAGAGTTAGAGATTGTTAGAATTCTCTTGTATATGGAAGGTTTGACTTCCCGTTTAGGACCATAATTTGTAGAGATTGAGGCTGGTTTATAGGGATCCTTTGTCTGTAATGTTAGTTATACATAGGGCCTCTTGTACGGTGAAAACTAGAGAACAAAAAACACAAAAAACAATTAATACAATACAAAAATTCTTCCCCGAATACGATGTTTTAACATGGTATCAGAGTAGTGTCAAAATTCTTGGGACTCAGCTTTAAACATCACCATCCCACACCAATCCCGAATCTTAATTGACCGAGACCCAGCATACCTCAACCAAACATGTCGACATCCATCGACACCAACCAAGAGTTATCACCACAGATTGCAAGCTTGTTGTGCAAAAATCCCCAAAACCAACCAACTGAAGGCGTCGGTCGTTGATTACCACCTCGCAAAAACCGATCACCGATAGGGTGTGGCCATTGGTGGGAAAGCCATCGGAAGACCAGCGCTGGCGGTGAGGCGAAAGAAAGCAACCGAAAGGCCAACGTCGCAATCATTGACAAACGGGCCACCGAAGAAACAGGGACAGAAGACGCCGGTGCAAGCATCATCAGAGGAGACGCCTGTACAGCGGCGGAGGGAGTCGGTCGTGCCAATGCCGCCATCTTTCCCGACGAACCAAACTTAAAAAGAGGCATAGCGGCGGACGGGGTAAAGGGTTTGGGGGTGTAACGCCCCAATTTCCGATTGTTCAGGTACGTGCGACACGTGTGATTTTCCGAGAGTTAGGATCTATTTAATTCTTTCATTTACTAATTCATACCTTTCATGATATTTAAAAATTATATTTCAACATGTTTATTTGAAATACTTGTCAATTTGAGATTTGTGACGTTAATTGAATAAGATTGTTACGTGAATTAATTAACGAACGTGACTTAATTGTTTAATTGGCCTTGAGTGATCAATTACCTAAATGTGGGGACCTAATTGCATGATTATGCATGAATCTAATTGAGCAATTTCCAAACCTTTCATCCTTGATTGTACAACTGATGTATCAGTTTATTGCATGGATTTGTAGGGCAAATTTAGTTAAATTCAAGCAGTTTTAAGAACTTATAACGTGATTTATGCTCCCTATTAGGTACCTTTCACCTTGGAGTTGAAAAGATGAAGTAAAAGCAAAACCATGCAATAAAGGGCGAAAAAACGAGAGATTCTAGGGGACACGCCCGTGTCCCCGTGGAAGAGTAAACTGAGACACGCCCGTGTCTCAGTACAGAAAAAGCCCTCGGATTCCAGGAGGTGACACGCCCATGTCACCTATGAAGGGTAATTTGTTGCACGCCCGTGACTAGGTACAGAGAAGCTGGAGATCATGACACCCCCGTGTCATCAAGAAGAACAGGACTTGACACGCCCGTGTCAAGTAAGAAAAGCGCGGATACGATTTAATGCGTGACACGGGCGTGTCACAATTTTAGGCATGGGCTTCGCACGCCCGTGTCACGGGCCGGTTTAGGATTCGAACTCCTATATATACACGGTTTTGAGGCGGAATAGAGGAGCTTTTGGACTACGTTTTTCCCAGAGGTTCAAGAACACTTGAAGAACGAAGAAACACGAAGATAGAGAGTTGAAGATTCATTCCAATCACAAGACTTTGTCAATTTGGTTTTATTTACTGCTTCCCGATCAAACTAATTCCTCAAGTTTTGGTTTTCAATTCTAGTAGAATTAATTTCTTGTTTTAGATTCGTTTTTGGATAACTAGGTTAGAATTCAGAATTATTAATTCCGTTTCGATGTTTATGTTAGACATGATTATTTTGAATGCAATTCCTTTGATCTTAATGAGTTTTGATCCAATTATGAGGAACTAATCTCCTAGGGTTAGGGGGTAAGGATTATGCATCTAAGGTGTTTGAATTAATGCTTGAGTCAATTTGTATGATTCTTTGTTAGGAAAACGGTATTGAATAAGCTGGGAATGGATTGGCCATCCATGAACATGTTGTAAATTATCCGATAATCGAGAGATTGAGGATAATTGAGAGTGTTTTCTGAAACTTAGATCTTTTGGGCTTAAAGATATTTAACCCTAATTTCTACAACCCGTATTTAGAATTCTATGCCAAGCCGCTAGGTTTTAAATACACTAATCTTGCTTTATTCGATTAATTTGGTTACTAAGTGATTGTGAGAACAACACTTGGCTTAATTAATTAGGCATCTAGCCTTCGAAAGAAGCTAGATATAACATTGTGATTAGGTTGAAGAATCATACATCCGTACTTAAGTATTGATCTGATCATAAAAGAGCATATGATTTACTCCCTGACCTGGTTTAATTAAGTGGTTAATTCTCGTGTTTATTTGTTAGCTCGTGTGTTTGATTGCTTATTAGTTAAGTTTAATTTTGTCATAATAGTATAGCACAACCTTGTCAATCTTTTCCGGTCTCTAGATTAGAAATAGTCATAAAAGTGGTTGTTGAATTCCCTTCCCTGTGGATACGATACCTTAAGTGTTGCAATCGGATTTAGAACTTACACTTGGGTTCAAAATTTGTCTATCAAGTTTTTGGCGCCGTTGCCGGGGAAGGCGTTTAATTCAATATTACTTTAGTGATTTTTCTGGTGCTTTTGACCACCCTTTCTGCTGGATTTCTTTTTGAAGTGCGTTGAATTTGACCACAGGTTTTCCCCATTGCAGGTACCTAGTTTATGCTACGATCGAAAGGCTTGGAACCCTTGCCTTACGATCCTGAAATTGAGAAGACTTGTAGGGCGAATCGAACGAAGCGAAAAAAAGAAAAGAAGCAGAAAGTAAACCCAATCCCAATGGCACAACCCATAAACGAGCAACCAACCACACTCCAGGATTATGCCATTCCTAACATTGGTTTATCCAGAACAACCTGACTCGCCCCGCCGTGGAGGCGAACAACTTTGAAATCAAAACTGGGTTCATCAACCTTTTACAACAGAACCCGTTCGGGGGTTTACCACATGAAGACCCCGCATCACATTTGTCCTACTTTTTGGATGTCTGTTCGACCTTTAAGATTCACAACGCTTCTGATGATGCGATCAGAGTTAGGATTTTTCCCTTCTCCCTAAGGGACAAAGCCCGGACATGGATTTCGACCTTGTCAAATGAGACACTTCAGACATGGGCAGACCTCTCTAAGGCCTTCTTAGCCAAATTCTACCCTCCTAGTAAAACCATGAGGTTCAGAGATGAAATAACGAGCTTCAGGCTCTATGATGGGGAAACATTGTACGAAGGATGGGAAAGATATAAAGAACTGCAAAGGAAGTGCCCGCATCACCGTGTCCCAGGATGGCAATTGGTACAAATCTTTTACAACGGAATGACAGAGAACATGAAAATCATGGTCGATGCAGCAGCGGGAAGAGCATTTATGGCACTGTCCGAGGAAGAAGGAATGCGACTTCTGAATAAGATGGCAGCAAATAGCAGTTGGACAAAGGAGAGGAGCCTTCCTCCTCCAAAACCTGAGACAGGCATACTCGCCACTGACACTGTGACAGCTTTCAATGCCAAGTTCGACGCACTGAACCAGAAGCTAGACCGACTTGCAATTGCTACAGCACGAAACACAGTGGCACAGTCAAATGCTCTACAGGTATTATGTGAAATTTGTGGTGGTCCCCATTCATTTGATATTTGTCCTTCTACCAATGCAGGTGCACAGGTTATTGTTGGTCAAGAACAAGTCAATTACGTGCAGAATCAAAAACCAGCAAACGACCCATACTCGAACACCTACAACCCAGGGTGGAAGAATCATCCGCACTTCTCGTGGTCAAACAATCAGAATGTTCAGAACCCAAACCCAAACCAGAGACCACAGTTCCAACCAAGGCAAATGGGACAGCATCCACCACATCAAAATCAGCAGAGATTCGCACCCCCTCCACAACCACCGCAAGAACAGAAGCCGGGGTGGGAGGCGGCCCTCGAGAAGTTCATAAATGTTTCGAATGATAGGTATCAGAAACTCGAATCTCAGGTAGAACAGGTGCTGGTTCAAAATAAAAATTTGGAAGTGCAGGTGGGCCAGTTGGCTAATTCAATCAATGTTAGAGCCCAAGGAATGTTTCCAAGCAAACCTGTGGAGAATCCGAAAGAGCAGTGTAAGGCCATTACACTACGAAGTGGCACGACTTACAAGGAGCCTGCAATACCGGTGGAGACCGAAGTGAGAAAGGAAAAGGACTCCGTTGTGGAAACTGAGAAAGTAGTCGAGGCATCGAAGGAGGAGGAAGAAGTACTGACAAATGAGCCCCCTTCAAAGCCAAAGAAGTCAGTGGCACCCAAACCTTATGTGCCACCACTTCCTTTCCCGCAGAGATTTCAAAAGCAAAGGTTGGAGAAACAATTCGAGAAATTCTTGAATATCTTCAAGGAGCTACACATCAACATCCCCTTTGCCGAGGCCCTAGCTCAGATGCCCACTTACGTCAAATTCTTGAAGGAGATCCTCTCCAACAAGAGGAAATTTGAGGACTATGCCACTATAGCACTTACTGAAGAGTGCAGCGCCATTCTACAACATAAGCTTCCACCAAAGCTTAAGGATCCAGGGAGTTTCTCAATTCCTTGCACAATTGGTCATATGTCCTTTAATAAAGCTTTATGTGATCTTGGTGCTAGTGTGAGTCTAATGCCATTATCTGTTTGCAGGAAACTTGGACTGAATTCATTAAAGCCAACAACCGTTTCCCTACAGCTAGCGGATCGATCAGTCAAGTACCCCACGGGAGTCCTGGAAAACGTGTTAGTCAGGGTTGGGAAGTTCTACCTGCCCGTAGACTTCATAGTGTTGGACATGGAAGAAGATCAAAACATGCCGCTCATTTTAGGGAGGCCTTTCTTAGCCACAGCAGGAGCTTTAATTGATGTGAAGAGTGGCATTCTAACTCTTCGTGTGGGAGACGAACAGGTGGAGTTTAATCTGTTCAAAGCAATGAAAGGACCGGTGATCGAAGAACAATGCAATATGGTGGAAATCAGAGCACAGACACCGATGTCCATAAGCAACGAGGACCCTCTCGAACTCTGTCTAAGAGGACTCACTGACCACATTGATGGGGAAGACATATTAGAAGAATTGGCTGCCTACGCAAAGGCACTCGAAGCCACCCCGTACGTACCATTCCGAAGGAGGTTTGTATATGAAGAGTTGGGTACAGGTAAGCCCACTCTTCGTCCTTCTATTGAGTCAGCTCCCAAGTTAGAACTGAAACCCCTCCCCGCTCATTTGAGATATGCTTATTTGGGTGAATCTGAAACACTGCCTGTTATAGTTGCCTCTGATTTAACTGATTCACAGCATGATGCCTTGTTGAGGGTTTTGAGAGAACACAAACGAGCGATAGGTTGGACTATTTCTGACATTAAAGGGATTAGCCCATCTATTTGCATGCATAAAATTCTTATGGAAGATAACCATAAACCCTCCGTAGAACATCAGCGTAGATTGAACCCAAACATGAAAGAGGTAGTTAGGGCTGAGGTACTGAAATTGTTAGATGCCGGGATAATTTACCCTATCTCAGATAGCAAGTGGGTTAGCCCTGTACAGGTAGTACCTAAGAAAGGGGGGATGACTGTAATTAAAAATGAAAAGAATGAGTTAATTCCAACTAGGACAGTCACGGGTTGGAGAGTCTGTATAGATTATAGAAAGCTGAACAATGCTACTCGTAAAGATCACTTTCCACTTCCCTTTATTGATCAGATGTTAGAAAGGTTGGCCGGGCATTCTTATTACTGTTTTCTGGATGGGTATTCAGGGTATAACCAAATTGCTATAGCTCCAGAAGATCAGGAAAAATGTACGTTTACCTGCCCTTATGGTACTTTTGCGTATAGGCGTATGCCTTTTGGGTTGTGTAATGCTCCGGCTACCTTTCAACGATGTATGATGGCCATTTTCTCTGACTTTATAGAACGCACAATGGAAATTTTTATGGATGACTTTTCTGTGTTTGGTTCTTCTTTCGATTCTTGCTTGCATAATCTTGCTCAAGTTTTGCAGCGATGTGAAGAAACTAACCTTGTGCTAAATTGGGAGAAGTGCCATTTCATGGTAAAGGAAGGGATAGTGTTGGGTCACAAAGTTTCGGAGAAAGGCATTGAGGTGGACAAGGCCAAGATTGATGTGATTGCAAAATTGCCTCCACCCACCAATATCGAGGGAGTGAGAAGTTTCCTTGGTCATGCCGGGTTTTATCGCCGGTTCATCAAGGACTTTTCGAAAATTACCTTACCTTTATGCGAGTTACTGCAAAAAGATACTGAATTCGTGTTTAATGATGATTGCTTACTTGCATTTGATAGGTTGAAGAAGGAGCTTACCTCGGCACCAATCATGGTTGCACCGGATTGGACTATACCGTTCGAGCTAATGTGCGATGCGAGCGATTTGGCTATTGGAGCAGTTCTTGGCCAACGAAGGGAGAAACGTTTACACGTTATCGCATATTCTAGCAAAACTTTAAATGATGCACAATTAAATTATGCTACTACTGAAAAAGAATTATTAGCTATTGTGCATGCTTTTGACAAGTTTCGGTCTTATTTGATAGGTTCGAAGACAATTGTCTACACGGACCACGCAGCAATCAAGTATCTCCTTTCGAAGAAGGATTCAAAGCCCCGTTTGATTAGATGGATTCTATTGCTTCAAGAGTTCGATCTTGAAATTCGTGATAAGAAAGGGACGGAAAACCTAGTTGCAGATCACTTGTCAAGGTTAGAGGTCGGGGAAAAAGAGGATGAGTATGAGGAAGAGATTACTGAGAATTTCCCTGATGAGGAGTTGTTTGCAGCCGATGCAATAGTCCCTTGGTATGCGGATATCGTGAATCACATGGTTTGCAAGGCTCTACCACCGGGCATGAATTTCCATCAGAAACAGCGATTCTTATCCGAAGTGAAACGTTATTATTGGGAAGAGCCTTATGTATTTAAGCACTGTTCGGATGGGTTAGTACGAAGATGTGTCCCGGAGGTTGAGGCTGATGAGGTGCTTGAGAGATGTCATGCGAGCTTATATGGAGGGCACTCAAGTGGTCGAAAGACAGCAGCTAAGGTATTACAGTCTGGATTTTGGTGGCCAACGCTGTTTAAGGATGCTTACAAATTTGCCAAGGAATGTGATACTTGTCAGCGATCCGGGAACATTAGTAAAAGAGATGAGATGCCCATGAAGTATATCTTGGAAGTTGAGTTGTTTGATGTTTGGGGGATCGATTTCATGGGACCCTTCCCACCGTCGAGTGGAAATCAGTATATCTTGGTGGCGGTGGATTATGTATCCAAGTGGGCCGAAGCAGTGGCAACTCCGACCAATGATTCAAAGGTGGTGATTAAGTTTTTGCAAAAGAACATATTCAATAGCTTCGGAGTTCCACGGGCATTGATCAGTGATAGAGGTACGCACTTTTGCAACAAGCCCTTGGAAGCTTTGTTGAAGAAATATGGGGTCCAACATCGGGTAACTACTGCATATCATCCCCAAGCAAGTGGGCAGGCTGAGGTCACGAATAGGGAGTTGAAGTGGATTTTGGAGAAGGTAGTGAGCCCCTCCAGGAAAGATTGGTCCTCGAAGTTGGACGACGCGTTGTGGGCTTATAGGACCGCATTTAAGACACCTATAGGAACTTCGCCGTATCGGTTAGTTTATGGGAAAGCATGTCACCTCCCAGTCGAGATCGAGTATAAGTCGTACTGGGCCATCAAAGCTATAAATTTCGACCTCAAGAGAGCCGGAGAGAAAAGGGTACTTGACTTGCAAGAGTTGGAAGAATTGAGGTTAGAAGCTTACGAAAATGCTCGGATCTATAAGGAGAGGATAAAGAAGTGGCATGATAAGCATATACGGGTTAAGGAGTTTGTCGAGGGTCAATTGGTCTTGTTGTATAATTCTAGATTAAAGCTCTTTCCCGGGAAACTTAAATCGAGGTGGTCCGGTCCATTCAGAGTGGTAAAAGTTTTAGTGAATGGAGCGGTGGAGATAGGTAATGAAGGATCACCCTCCTTTGTGGTGAATGGACAAAGACTCAAGCCATATCTTGCCGGCGATCAAATTGGCGAACACGCCTCGTGCGTGTTAACAGCTCCAGCACCTTAGCCCGGAGTCAAGGAGTCAAGCTAACGACTATAACTTAGAACTATTGTTCTTTCCTTTTTCTTCTCTTCTTTTCCCTTTCTTTAGGTAGTTAAGCTTGTGATTGATGATAATTTTTGTCTCGTGTTCAGGTATATAGGTGCAACTTTGGCGGATGAAAACACCTAGGAACGTGTAGTGCGAAATTTTGAGCGAAAATTCCAAGT
This sequence comes from Lantana camara, assembly GCA_037501455.1. Lineage (NCBI taxonomy): Eukaryota > Viridiplantae > Streptophyta > Magnoliopsida > Lamiales > Verbenaceae > Lantana > Lantana camara. The sequence continues at coordinate 19,309,438 of CM074857.1, read as the reverse complement.
TTGGGGGGAGACACGGGCGTGACCCCCATTAGGCATAAACCGAGACACCCCCGTGTCTCGGTACAGAAGGGCCAGCCGAGAAACGACACGGGCGTGTCAAGTTCCTTAAGCAGAAATTGACACCCCCGTGTCAGAGTACAGGAATCGGTTGGTAAGGGATGACACGCCCGTGTCATCCATCCAGCATACTAAGAGACACGGGCGTGTCACGACTGCTGGCCTGAATTAAAAGGGTTCCTCCCTTGTCTTGTAATTTAAAACACACGCACACTTATTTTCTCTTCTTCATCTCTCTTCTTCCCCACTCACACACGATTTACACACTTCCACCAATTCTTTGGTTCATAATCCGGCAAGGCACTCCCACATTGCACCTCACACTCTAAATCTATCGGGTAAGTCTTCTCTTCTCTAGGGTACTTTAATTTCTTGTATTTCAATTGAGAAAAGTTAGACCCTAGTTCTTGAACCATGCTTGTGTTGTGAATTCTTTGGAATTCTTGTTTCTATTTTGAGTTTTAGCATGATTAGAACTAGAAATTGTCATAAATTTGCAATTTTTGGGCATTAAGCGGGTGAACCCTAATCTCTTATTTAAGCATGTTGGATATAATTCTTCTGAATTCTTGCTCCTTAGTAGAGTTTTGAGCATGCTAGAGTTAGGTATTTGGTTTGTATTGGAAAATTTGGCTTTTGCTTGTACACATTGTCATGAATGTTGCAAATTTTGGAGAATTATTGTGGGTGGTTATGTCCACGTTGGAGGACGAAATTGAGTCACTATGATCTTTAAACAAATTTGGTAATATAGAGGGCTAAGTCTAGGTATCGGGTGATGAAATGCTAGGCATGATTTGATGAAATATTAGGCCCCTTACTTGTGCTTACAAGGTGTTCGATAAAATGCCCCTTTGAACTTGAATTGATTTTCTTATTGATTTTTGTGCAGGAAATATGGGACGCAACAAGAGACCCGCCCCTCTGCAACTCACCTCTTCGTCCGGGCCAACCGGCCGCCAACCACGGGATTCCATGAATGTCACATTGGAAGGGCTTGGGAACCCTTACAACCGTAATACGACACGTAATATCATGCCCACAAAATTCCCGCATCTCGCCACACTTCGGAGATTGGGAGTTTGGGAAGAGATTGAGGTGTTGTTCAACAATATCGGGTGGAGGACGTTCATGATGGTTCCGGCTAATACTTATCCGGAATTGACAACCGCTTTCTTCACGACCATGACTTGGGACCAAGTCGACACCAAGCTCAATTTCACATTAGATGGAGAGGATACCGAATCTTTAAACCTAGATGAGATTCGGGATGCCTTAGGGTTTCCTTTGTGCGAGATGACCACGTTGCCAAATTGGTCCACAGCAGATAGAGAGGCGGTGTGGCGGTCTTTCCCTCTCAAAGCTGGTGCCCCGGCCTACAACCCGCGTAATACTAAGGCCACATGGCTTGATAGCTTAGTCTGGCGAATGGTGCATAGGCTACTAGCTATGGGCATATGTGCGAGGCATGAGAGTGATGGCAATATAAACGGGTTTGAGTTGGCCATCATGTATTTCATGAAGGAGGGGATGCAGTTTGATGCCACAACGGAATTCATGTATAAGTTAAAAGAGGTGGCAGGCAGGGCATCGGGAACTATAGGTCATGGAGCCTATGTGACGAAGCTAGCCAGAGAGGTGGGATGGCTTGAAGAGGATACGGAGCCCTTATCCAACTTTCCCTATGTGGAGGAGCAGACGTTCATCAAAATGGACTTATTCATCCGATGGTCTGCCGGGAGCCTAAAGGACAGGGTTTTACCCTGGTATCCGGAAAGGGAAAGGAACCGGTTTGAGCGAATGTACAGGTGGGGTGTGGCCAAATATGATGACCTCACTCTTGATCAACAAAGGAGGCTTGCTCAGATACCGGATAGGGAGGAAGGCGGACGAGGAGCACAGATGCCAATGGTCCAAGACGAAGAGGAGGAAATCCCCGCTTACATGCGGGATTATATGGCATCTCAGAATGCGAGGATGGACAGCTTTGTTGAGCATGTGGACTCCCGGCTTGATGCCTTGCAGCTCCACATTGACGGCCAGTTCGAGAACCTCCACGCATACCTCGCCAAACAATTTGGAGGCGCCGGAGCGAGTAGCTCAAGCCAGCCGCCACATTACCCGCCATCTTTTCCTTGAGTGATTTCTTTCCTAGTCTTACATTTTCTCTGCCTTGGTCTGTATGATGATATAATTCACCACACTAACCTAACTAATTGCACTGTGCTAATTATTCTTATGGTTATTTGAGACACTTGACGACAGGGCCTTCTTGCTAATTGCATGTTGATTATCATTTGCTCTGCTTAGCGTATGATCCGTGTTTTAGTCGTTTAAGTGCAGGTTAGGGGTGATGAATAGCTTGTTGCCGGGTTCTTCGCAGTGTTGAGGGAGTTTTCTTTTTGCCTTCTTTCCTTTTTCTTTTATGCATGGGGACATTGCATGATTTAAGTTTGGGGGAGAGGGACAAAAAGTTTTGGATTGTATTATTAATATTTTGCATAGGAAGATGCGTTGGGGGATTGACTTACTTGAATTTGTGATATCTTTGAGCATGAAAAGATGATTGCTGAAAAGAAAATAAGCCAAAATTTTTAATTTTTCGATGAGGTTTGATTGTTGGAAGTTTGCCAAAGTGAGTTAGGCTAGTTGAATGCATGAAGTTAGGTGTGAGTATTGATACTTTGGAATGGTGGAATATCCTTATTTTTGTGCACATTGGAACAAGGTCATGTACTTAGGTTAGGATACTGAATTAGTAATTCTTGAATAATACTGAGAAGTGGATTAGGAGGCATTTTAGTCCTATTGAAGCGGAATTTTGAATTGACGAAGAGTTAGGGAGATGACTTAGGCATTCATGTCGGAGGTAGCCTCGCTATTGAGCCATTAGTACTAAAGAACGAAATCCTATTGACCCCGCTGAGCCTAAGTGTTGTGCCATTAATTTTTGTAGCCGCATTATAAGCCACAGGCACAGCACCATAAACTTACCCTTGAGTCACACTTTGCTCACTCGTTTGAATCAATTGAAGATGCTGCTAAATTCCTGATGAGAAACCAAGAGAAGAAATAAGAGATAATCTTAGATGCTGAAAGAATAGAAGAATTTAAAAGGAAGTAGTAAAAGAACGAGTTGTGTAAGAAGGGGACAGAAAAAAAAAGAAAAGAAAAAAAAAATGAAAAAAAAAAGAAAAATATATATACTTTTGTGAAGAGCATTGAGTAGATTTGAAACAGAAGAAATTTTAGACTGTCTGTATGTGACAAACTTGGACAAGGTCCAAGTTTGGGGGAGTTTGATGGGGAAGACGAAGATGGCAACTATGGAAATTTGAATGGGTGAGCTAGGTGTGTTGAGTCACTACTATACTAAAAATTCCATAACCTTAACCCCGAGCCCACATTACAAGCCTCGAAAGACCTTCCGATCCCTAATTCTAGGTCAATTCCATTAGTGGAGATAGGTGCGAAGAATGTTTTCCGAAGTCTATCATTGGTACTTAGGAAGGAATCATTAGTTTGGTGTTCTGACCATTGTACATTTTCTTGTTCGAATTCACACACTACACGAGGATATTTGACTTATACCATTGTGTTGATTCTTGTGTCTGATTGAAATGTGTTTGATGGGCTAGACTTGTTTTAGTGAAATTCTGAAAATTGCTCCTTTGAGAGATTGATTTTGAGGTGGGTTGATGTAATTTTCTCAATTGCTCGAGGACGCGCAATATGTAAGTTTGGGGGAGTTTGATGTATCAGTTTATTGCATGGATTTGTAGGGCAAATTTAGTTAAATTCAAGCAGTTTTAAGAACTTATAACGTGATTTATGCTCCCTATTAGGTACCTTTCACCTTGGAGTTGAAAAGATGAAGTAAAAGCAAAACCATGCAATAAAGGGCGAAAAAACGAGAGATTCTAGGGGACACGCCCGTGTCCCCGTGGAAGAGTAAACTGAGACACGCCCGTGTCTCAGTACAGAAAAAGCCCTCGGATTCCAGGAGGTGACACGCCCGTGTCACCTATGAAGGGTAATTTGTTGCACGCCCGTGACTAGGTACAGAGAAGCTGGAGATCATGACACCCCCGTGTCATCAAGAAGAACAGGACTTGACACGCCCGTGTCAAGTAAGAAAAGCGCGGATACGATTTAATGCGTGACACGGGCGTGTCACAATTTTAGGCATGGGCTTCGCACGCCCGTGTCACGGGCCGGTTTAGGATTCGAACTCCTATATATACACGGTTTTGAGGCGGAATAGAGGAGCTTTTGGACTACGTTTTTCCCAGAGGTTCAAGAACACTTGAAGAACGAAGAAACACGAAGATAGAGAGTTGAAGATTCATTCCAATCACAAGACTTTGTCAATTTGGTTTTATTTACTGCTTCCCGATCAAACTAATTCCTCAAGTTTTGGTTTTCAATTCTAGTAGAATTAATTTCTTGTTTTAGATTCGTTTTTGGATAACTAGGTTAGAATTCAGAATTATTAATTCCGTTTCGATGTTTATGTTAGACATGATTATTTTGAATGCAATTCCTTTGATCTTAATGAGTTTTGATCCAATTATGAGGAACTAATCTCCTAGGGTTAGGGGGTAAGGATTATGCATCTAAGGTGTTTGAATTAATGCTTGAGTCAATTTGTATGATTCTTTGTTAGGAAAACGGTATTGAATAAGCTGGGAATGGATTGGCCATCCATGAACATGTTGTAAATTATCCGATAATCGAGAGATTGAGGATAATTGAGAGTGTTTTCTGAAACTTAGATCTTTTGGGCTTAAAGATATTTAACCCTAATTTCTACAACCCGTATTTAGAATTCTATGCCAAGCCGCTAGGTTTTAAATACACTAATCTTGCTTTATTCGATTAATTTGGTTACTAAGTGATTGTGAGAACAACACTTGGCTTAATTAATTAGGCATCTAGCCTTCGAAAGAAGCTAGATATAACATTGTGATTAGGTTGAAGAATCATACATCCGTACTTAAGTATTGATTTGATCATAAAAGAGCATATGATTTACTCCCCGACCTGGTTTAATTAAGTGGTTAATTCTCGTGTTTATTTGTTAGCTCGTGTGTTTGATTGCTTATTAGTTAAGTTTAATTTTGTCATAATAGTATAGCACAACCTTGTCAATCTTTTCCGGTCTCTAGATTAGAAATAGTCATAAAAGTGGTTGTTGAATTCCCTTCCCTGTGGATACGATACCTTAAGTGTTGCAATCGGATTTAGAACTTACACTTGGGTTCAAAATTTGTCTATCAACAACTTACACACTTTAGGGACTTAATAGCAATTTCAATCAATTCACCAAAACCAAGGCATGAATCACGTAATATATTTTCTTCCTTATTCTTCCATCTTTATTTTCACACAAAATATCAAATATTTGCTTCCCATTTCTACCGGTCAAAATATCAAGAACGAGGAAGAAGGATTTCATCAATTCAAGCTAAAATTGTGGAGAAATTATGAACTTGGGAGCTCAATCATCATCTTAACTTCATCTCCTTTTTCTATTTTCTTCTAAGGTAAAGATGGAGATATATGTTTGATTTCTTGATAATTATATATGAAGCTAGGATTTATGGTCCTTTTTCATTTCATGAGCTTATATGATTTATATTTGATGATTTTGGATTGATTCTATGCACCTATCACTTGAAATCATGAAGATTTGAGCTTGATTGATCATGGTATGCTTATAGGCTTGATGGATGAATTTGGCATGATCAAGCATGAATTAAGTGTTTATATTAGACTCTATTGTACCTTAAGCATATATGTATGTTTCTTTCATAAAATTAGGCATTTAAAGATTGAATTATGATGATTATGGTGAATTTTGATTGTGGTTCGAAGCTCCCCTATTTTGCTGCTATGTTCTGTATCTTCTGCGTAACGGGGAACGGCCCTTCCCGTTCCCTTTGTATTTGGGGAACGACCGTTCCCATGTTTTGAAATATGTGTATGCCGGCGAGAACGGGAACGACCGTTCCCACTTTGGCTTACAGCCGGGAATGGCGGTTCCCATTTTCGGGGAGCAACTTCGGGGAGCTGGGAACGACCCTTCCCATTTTGAACTAAGGGTCGGAACGGCCGTTCCCAGGCCCCTGGAGAGGTAGAATGTTTCTGCATAAAATTAAGAATTTCAATTTCCATTCTAATGCCTTTATTGATCCCAAATTTTGGTTATATGATATATTTCATGCCAAAACATAATGTTTACATGCTACATTTATCAATGCACGTCATCTCGTTACTTGATCGTGTCGTGCGTCGTATTTGATACCATTATTGAGTTAGTGTCTCACAAGTACACAATGTCCTGTTCCTTGTCCAGTTCTTCTCCAGGGCGGAGATTATTGATCAATGAGCACGTTCATGCATCCCTGAGTCGTCGTGTCGCCGGTCAGGTGAGGTTTAATTTCTAGTTACCTAGAACCTATACAACTCTTACATGAGATTTCGGCCAAAAGGTATTTATATCTATAATTTTCCATGGAATTACTCATGATTTCAAGCAAGCCAAGTTTATTGAAAGCAAGTCATGTTCATTGCAAGCAAGCCATGTTATTGTCATGAATCAAGCATGTTTGGCCAGTAATCATGTTCACTTTGAGCCCGAGGGTTAGTGTATGAGCCAACCTGGAAAGCATAGGGCTGACGGGTAACTCTGCACTCCCCTCATCATGTGGGATCACCTCTGAATCCACCAGGAGGTTTGGTGGAGGAAGAAATCCTGTGCGTGGGAGTCATGTTCCTGACGTACACCATGTCGTGGATGGTGAAGGCTAGCTACCTTCCCATCATTGGAGGGAGAAGGAGACTGGGGTCGGGTCCGGCACCAAGGGCTGTCCTCGGGTTACTACACTGTTTTCACGCATTGATTGTATTGACTGAATACACTATTGTACTACTACACTATAACTGAATTGCATGATCACCTGTTAATTAATAAAGCAAGCATATATTGTTCACTATTGGTGTAAGGCTGGAGATTTGCCCTCACTCGTCGGGCCACGTATTGCATGAAACTGAATTAAAGGAAGTGTTGAATTGGATAGTTGTACTCTCGGGTGAAGAATATTCCATTCTTGAACTTATATTATTTTCCTTTCAAAAACTTTACCCGAGAATATAACTTGCATGTTATGTGTGCTAATATTTATTTATATCCCTCACTCAGTCTTCATAGATTGACGCCTCCACCTTTCAGGTTTGTGCAGGTACATGCTAGGTGGGAATCGAGTCAAGTTCAGTCTTTGTAGTCGAGTCTGTTGGAAAACACGAATCAGAAAGCAGCAATTTAAAAAATTTCCCAACAAAAGGACCTTGGACTCGCAATCGTGTAACCAAATTCGTAGAGATAGAAAACTTACTTTTCTTTTATTCTTTCTTGAAGCGTTTCAAGCCACCCAAGAACGCTCTTCTCGCGGCTTGATCCCCTCTCCTTGGTAAAGCTCGAATCTTCAAACTTCTAACTTGAAGTCTCTAGAGAAAGTCCACCAACTTGATCACAATCTAACTAGTAAGAATGTTAGTTCTCTAGTTAGTGTTTAGGCTTAACCTAGGGTTTTATTTAATCTTGGAGAAAGGAAGGTGTTCAACACATGAACCAAAAGAATTGTCAATTAGCTCTAAAGGGGAGCATGAGCTCCCCTATATATAGGAAAGGGAGAGGGACGGCCGAACCTATTCCTTGATGGGCAAGGATTTGGTCCCTCTCTCTCCTATTACTTGATCATCAAGTAATTTCCAACTCTGACTTTGAATTCTAATTCAAATCAACTTTCAAGAGAGCTAAAAATATCCAAACTATTTTTGGATAATTTTATACTTTATTTATTTAAAATAAATAACTTATTTTATCTAATTAATTAATTCATAATTAATTAACTAGATTATTTTTCTCCAAAATTAGACTTTCTTTTTAATTCAAAATTAAACCAAAGTCTATTAAATAATTAACACATTTAATTATTTAATATATAAATACAATATATATACACACACGTGCGGGACACGGGTCACAAGGACACGTGTCACTCACGTGAGCCACACGTGTGATTTCACCTATGATGCACGGACACTTCTAAAAATATCATTTTGCCGTGTCGTGTCATGCCGTGTCGTGTCCGACACTCGTGTCCGACACCGTGTCCGACACTCCTTACGTGGGAAATTCAAGAAAAAATCTGTGTCGCCGTATCCGTGTCGCCGTGTCCGTATCCGTGCATCATAGGATTTCACACGTGTGGAACCCTCTAGGCCCGATTAACTCGTTTAATCATTTTTAAGCCTCAACTCATGTAACCAAGTTGTTGTGTGTGACCCTCTAGGTTCTCAATTCAATTAGCAGTGACCCTAATTAATTAATTCACTAATTAATTAATCAGTCCACAGATTAAACGACCATAGTCTAGCAACAGGTGTTTAACCCCTAGCTGAATTGGAATGTTCGGATTCGACAGAACCTTTAAGTCATTGATTCATGTGAGATACAATCCTCTCTGTGATTACATTCAAAGCGGATATACAATTGGCTTTCCAGGGCACTATTCCTAACAATCTCCCACTTGTCCGTCAAAGCCATTCTAAAGATACTCTAAGTCCCATCTTCTGAAGATGACCTTGGAAAGCTTCTCGACTAAGGGGTTTAGTAAGTGGATCTGCCACGTTCTCTGCTGATGTGACCCTCTCAATTTGCACATCTCCTCTTTTGATAATATCACGGATTAGGTGATACTTCCTCATAATGTGCTTGGTCCGTTGGTGAGATCTTGGTTCTCTTGCTTGAGCAACCGCCCCAGTGTTATCACAAAACACAGTAATGGGGTCTTTCATGCTAGGAACAACATTCAACTCTTGAATGAAGTTTCTAATCCAAACACCTTCCTTAGCTGCATCATTTGCAGCTAAGTATTCGGCCTCAGTGGTCGAATCTGCAGTGGTAGTTTGCTTGGAACTCTTCTAACTCACTGCTCTGCCGTTTAGGCAGAAAATGTATCCTGACATTGACTTAAAATCATCTAAGTCAGATGCAAAGCTTGCATCGCAGTATCCTTCGACAGTAAGATCTTTCTGGCCTCCGTAAACTAAGAATAAATCTTTAGTACTTTTCAAGTACTTAAGAATATTCTTCACAGCAGCCCAGTGACTATCTCCAGGGTCAGATTGGAAACGACTTGTTACACTAAGTGCATAAGCCACATCCGGTCGAGTACATAACATTGCATACATTATGCTACCTATTGCTGATGCATAAGGTGTATGAGTCATTCTTTCCTTCTCAAGGTTGGTCTTAGGACACATCTTCTTTGAAAGACATGTTCCTACACTCATAGGAAGGTTCTTAACCTTTGCTGACTCCATATTGAATCTCTTCAATACTTTGTCAATGTACATCGACTGTGATAGTCCTATTAACCTTCTAGATCTATCTCTATAGATTTTAATTCCAAGGATATAGGACGCATCACCAAGATCTTTCATCTCGAATTGGTTCGATAACCATAACTTAGTTACTTTCATGTCATCCTTCAAATTCCCAATAAGAAGGATGTCATCAACATAAAGTACTAAGAATTGCACTGAGGTCTCCAATTCCTTTCTATACACACAGGACTCATTCGAAATTTGAATGAAGCCAAACACTTTGACTGATTCATCAAATCGAATGTTCCAATTCCTAGAAGCCTGTTTCAATCTATAGATTGATCTTTGGAGTTTGCAAACCTTTTGCTCACTCCCACTGAATGTGAAACCTATGGGTTGCTCCATATAAATGTCTTTGTCAATGTTACCATTGAGAAAGGCAGTTTTCACATCCATTTGCCATATCTCATAGTCATAATATGCAGCAATGGCAAGCATGATCCGAATAGCCTTTTGCATTGCAACTGGCGAAAAGGTTTCATCAAAGTCCACGCCGGGTCTTTGAGTGAATCCTTTTGCAACCAGTCTTGCTTTGTAGGCTGCAATGCTTCCATCAACTCCAACCTTCTCTTAAAGATCCATTTGCAACCTATGGGTTTGCCCCCATCAGACAAATCTACCAAGGTCCAAACTTGGCTGGAGTTCATGGAGTCCATTTCGGATTTCATGGCTTCTATCCACTGTTCAGAGTCAGAATCTGAAAGTGTCTCCTCATATGTTAAAGGATCATTATCCTTTTGAGAGATTTCATGAACGAATCCATACCATCTCTCCGGCTGTCTAGGAGTGCGTTCAGAACGCCTCAGAGGAGGATTTTCGTGTGTATCGAAATTCGTGATTGGTTGTGGTTGATCAGGAGGAGACGTTTCTTCAGTGGGTGGTGTGGGATCACTTTGTACTTCTTCCAATTCTATGATATTGCCTTTCTTTTCTTTAAGGAACGGTTCCTCAAGAAAAATGGCATTTCTGGAAACAAACACCTTTTGCTCAGATTGATCATAGAAGTAGTATCCTATGGATTCTTTTGGATAACCTACAAAGTAGCATAAGTTAGAACGAGATTCTAACTTATCTCCCACTATCCTCTTCATGTAAGCAGGACAACCCCAAATTCTTAAGTAAGAATAGCTAGGGATTTTACCATGCCACATTTCATAGGGCGTTTTAGGGACTGACTTAGAGGGAACTAGATTCAAAATCTTTGCTGCACTTTCTAGGGCATAACCCCAGAAAGAAGGTGGTAAGTCAGTGAAACTCATCATGGAACGAACCATATCAAGTAAGGTTTGATTCCTTCTCTCAGAAACTCCATTAAGCTGAGGAGTTTCCGGAGGAGTCCATTGAGAGATAATCCCATTATCTTTGACTCGAGGAGTTCCCGGAGGAGTCCACTGACAGATTTATACTTCATTAAGTATACATAACCATATCGACTAAAGTCATCGGTAAAGGTTATGAAATACTGATGATTGTTTCTAGTGCTTACACTAAGCGGTCCACAAACATCAGTATGGATCAAATCCAAAACCTTAGTGGCACGTTCCACAGTTCCTTTAAAAGGAACTTTGGACATTTTTCCTTTGAGACAGGATTCGCAAGAAGTTAACTCCTTAAGATCATTTTCAGAGAATGATCCTAAAGTGTTTATCTTGCTAATTCTGTTCTTGGAAATGTGTCCTAATCTAGCGTGCCATAAGGGAGCTGAAACTTTGTCATCTCTCTTACGCTTCGTTTCTCGTTGTATATTCATGATATTGATATTTTGAGTTAGGTAAAGTCCATTACTTAGAGTACCGATGTGAACGGAAGAGTTGTTCCGTTTGATAAAATATTTACCATTCTTAATATAAGTTTCATAACCTTCACAATCTAATATTGGAACTGAAATTATATTACGAATAATGCTCGGTACATAAAGGAATTTATTCAAGACTAACTCAAAACTACCTAAATCTAATCTAATTGTGCCTAAAGCTCGAGCTTCAACGTTTGAGCCATCGCCGATCTTCAAGACACATTCTCCTTCTTTGAGTTGTTGGACTTCACTTAGCATATGTACATCATTACAGATATGAGTTCCACAACCGGTATCAAGTACCCAAGAACTAGACTTAATAGAAAGATTTACTTCAACGAGAAAGATACCTTTCTTTAGAGTAGCCTTGTACTCTGGGCAGTTTCTCCTCCAATGTCCCGCTTTGCCACAATGAAAGCAAACATCCTCTTTCTGATCACGCTTCTTCTTTTGGGCCTTCCCCTTCGAAATGCCACCAGTGGGCCTAAGGGGTTTCTTCTTCTTCTTTTGGGCTTTCTTGCCCTTACCTTTAGAAGGCCCAGAAGAGGAAGATGGAGCATTCACCATCAAAACCTTATTGTCCTTCTTGATCGTGCTTTCAGCAGTCACAAGCTGACTAATCAGCTCAGCTACAGTAGCACCAGCATGATTCATGTTGAAGTTAAGGACAAATGGGTTGAATGATGGTGGGAGCGAAGCCAGCAACAAATCCACTGAAAGCTCATCTTTCAGTGGCATGTCCATGGAAGCAAGTTTCTCAGTAAGGGCAAGAAACTTGAGTCCATATTCATGGACACTTGAACCTTCCCTCATTCTCAAGTGGAACAATTCCTTTGAAGTGTTATACCTTGTAACACGTTCATGAGGGCGGTAAAGTTGCTCTAAGTGGTCGTAAATCTCCCAAGCAAATTCCATGGCCTCATGTTGCCTTTGCAAGTCCGGAGACATGTTAGCCAACATAAGGCAACGAGCTTGGAGATTATCATCCTTCCACTTCTGAATCGCATCCCGCTCGGCCCGAGTGGGAGCCTTCCCTTCGGGACTAGGCTCCCCTTCGAAGAGAACATAAGTTCTCTTCTCAGAATCTAAAATGATTTTTAGATTCCTCAGCCAATCAGAATAGTTGGGACGAGTCAACTTGTTTGACTCGAGGATAGATACAAGAGGGTTTTTGGTTGCCATTTCAAAACACGTAGAGAATCACAGAATCTACGATCTAAATGGTAAAACAGAGAACTAGTGAGCATGCTGAATTATAACGATATACAAAAGATAAGGTCTTTAATCTAATGTAGCTCCCGCTGTTTTTCAAAGATCTATAATTCCCAAAAATCTAAGAGGAACACGTTTCCCAATGGGTACTAAGATCCTAGGCATTTTACCTCGAACCTACGACTCGCGGACATTCTAAGTAAGAACCCTAGGTAGGTACAACTTACCAATTCTAACACCTTTAGAACTCTTAGTAATTATTTTTGCATCACCTATCTTTCAATATGGACCCACGACTCGTGCGACATCCATATTTACTTAGGCGTTAAGCTAGACCCATCAATCATAAGATCATGACCAAAACTTAGTTCGAACGACCCACGACTCGCGGACAGCACCCTTGCCAAAATTGATCACGAAATATTGACCATTTAAAATGATCAATTAGGTAACTAAGAACTAATAAGCTCCACTAGCTATCCCACGACTCGCGGACAATAACTAGCTTCACTTACTAAACTTAAAACCTATTGATGGAATGCTAGGAATTTAATTCAAAATTTGCATCTCGAATTAAACACCTATTTGTTCGAATTTAGCTTAATATTTAATGGGAATTTTCGAATCAACCGGAGAGTTGTCCGGTTCGACCTCACCAACATATATGTTATCCAATTTTATTAGTCTTGATTAATGCAAGTACACTTAAATACATTTCAAACAAGCACATAAACAGATAACATGTCCTAGCATGATACTAACATGTAATGATCATGGGTTCTACCTATCTTATGCGTGATATGTGGGAGCCACTCCACAATCACAAGTTCTAATACACATGCCACATAAACAGTTTAAATCACATAAGGGAAAGCGGTAACAAAATACGAGCCCTATCTCTATTATATTTGACAATTGAGATTCCCCTCCCTAACATGTTGAGGGGTCTTCACTTATGGCCTCTTTGTTACTTGAATGTGGTCCATCTTACTCCATGGGTGCATTGTCTCCAAAATGAAAATAAAACCTCACCACCTATCTCTACTCTCAAATTACAATAAAAAGAAAAAGACATAAAGTAATAAGGCTCAATCTTCATATTGGCCTTAGACAATTACAACGGGCATACCCCGGCCTCAAAAACAGTAATATGGAAAGCCACATAATAAATCACATAACAGTACGCACATAAGTGAGGCTCCAACCTCAATTGAAAAAACGCAACTATAGGGCTCCAACCCCAATTTAAACCATCCATGTGCATAAATTAAAACCATACATAGATCTAAACCCATGATCACCTAACATGCTTTTGCGAGAATTTAAATTTAACCAATAAATTAAAATTCCCGTTTCAAGTCCTAATGACTTAAAACACGACTTGATGCGAGTCTTATTTATAAAAGTTTTCAATAAATCCCAATTTAACAAAACAAAAAAATTTCCAATTAATTTCTGAAAATTAATAAATTTATCAAGAATGCAATTTCCCAAATTATAAACCGTTTCTATTTCTCAAAAATCCCAATTTTAAGTTTTATTCAAAAAATTAAAAATAAATATTCAAAAATAAAATAAAAAATTGGGACTCGATTGCACGAAACACGAAAACGGATTACGAAGGAAAACGGGGCCCGTACGCGAAAGGGCTGCGCTCGTCGCGAGCGCGCGCGCGCTGCACGCACACGCCGCGCGTGACCCTCTCGGCCAGTGCGGGCGGGCAATGGGCGGCGCGCCCGGAAGGGCCTCCCGCGCGGATGCGGGAGGGTGCTGGGCGGCTGCCCTGCGCGCCTAGGTCGCGCGGCCCTCTCGGCTAGTGCGGGTGGGCGATGGGCGGTGCGCCCGGAAGGGCCTCCCGCGCGGATGCGGGAGGGTGCTGGGCGGCTGCCCTGCGCGCGCCTAGGTCAGGCGGGCGGTGCGCGCGAAGCCCGCGCGCGCGACTCCTTCGCGCGGGGGGTTTCGCGTGTTCGTCGTATTCCGTATTTTCGTTTCGTGTTTTCGTTCAAAAGCAAAACCAATCCAAGAAATCCAAATACAGTTTATACAGTTTCAAATCTAAAATTGTTTTCAAAAATTAAATTTTGTAAAAAACAATTTTCAGAAACTTTCAGGAAAAAATACAGTTTCGTAATTCAGGCTTTCTAAAACAATTACAAATACTCAATCGCATCAAGCCTAAGAATTTCTACCAAATTCAGTATAATTGAGACGAATCAGAAACACGATTTACGAGGTGGCTCTGATACCACTTGTTGGAAAACACGAATCAGAAAGCAGCGGAATTTAAAAAATTTCCCAACAAAAGGACCTTGGACTCGCAATCGTGTAACCAAATTCGTAGAGATAGAAAACTTACTTTTCTTTTATTCTTTCTTGAAGCGTTTCAAGCCACCCAAGAACGCTCTTCTCGCGGCTTGATCCCCTCTCCTTGGTAAAGCTCGAATCTTCAAACTTCTAACTTGAAGTCTCTAGAGAAAGTCCACCAACTTGATCACAATCTAACTAGTAAGGATGCTAGTTCTCTAGTTAGTGTTTAAGCTTAACCTAGGGTTTTATTTAATCTTGGAGAAAGGAAGGTGTTCAACACATGAACCAAAAGAATTGTCAATTAGCTCTAAAGGGGAGCTCATATATAGGAAAGGGAGAGGGACGGCCGAACCTATTCCTTGATGGGCAAGGATTTGGTCCCTCTCTCTCCTATTACTTGATCATCAAGTAATTTCCAACTTTGACTTTGAATTCTAATTCAAATCAACTTTCAAGAGAGCTAAAAATATCCAAACTATTTTTGGATAATTTTATACTTTATTTATTTAAAATAAATAACTTATTTTATCTAATTAATTAATTCATAATTAATTAACTAGATTATTTTTCTCCAAAATTAGACTTTCTTTTTAATTCAAAATTAAACCAAAGTCTATTAAATAATTAACACATTTAATTATTTAATATATATATACAATATATATACACACACGTGTCACTCACGTGAGCCACACGTGTGATTTCACACGTGTGGAACCCTCTAGGCCCGATTAACTCGTTTAATCATTTTTAAGCCTCAACTCATGTAACCAAGTTGTTGTGTGTGACCCTCTAGGTTCTCAATTCAATTAGCAGTGACCCTAATTAATTAATTCACTAATTAATTAATCAGTCCACAGATTAAACGACCATAGTCTAGCAACAGGTGTTTAACCCCTAGCTGAATTGGAATGTTCGGATTCGACAGAACCTTTAAGTCATTGATTCATGTGAGATACAATCCTCCTACTTACTATCTCTCAACCAAGATCTAGGGTAAGGGAATAATCAGAACCCTAATAATCTGGTCTTAAAGCTAAGTGCATTTCATATCCATTTGATCTCAATCCAAGAAACCCTTTTCTTGATGTCTTGATCTACTGCCTTGGCCAAGGACTCCATATGGCATATGAATGACTTACACAATAAGAGATCACCTTGCAAATGCAAGTGTAGGTCCTTTCTTGATTCTCATTCACTTTCATGAATCACTTATGCAGCCCCAGCATAAGCCTTGAATCAGTTGTCTAAGGCGACACCCTTTAAAGCTTATACCTAAGACTACAGAGTTAACTCATAAAGTGACAAGGAACCTCAAGTCTAAGGATCAATTAATCACATCAATGACTCGTGAGATATTTCCTAATCTGGAAGTTTCCATTTCCTGAAATAGAAACTTCCTTTCCCATTTAGGAATGTTCTCACACGGGGCACCTCAGTGAACTTACTTATTAAAGTAAGCACCCTCATGTATCACGCACGTATCAACTATACACTTTGCACCTCCATGAAACAAGGTGGTCCTTCTTAAGGGCGCGATCCCACAAGCAAGCCTTAGAGGAGTCAGGTTGACACTCCCACTGTCTGTAGGACTCATCGGCTTGGAGTAATTTACTAATCATGACTTATGTGATATAGGGCTCGTTTCATGAACCATTTCACCTAAATGGTAGAGTCCTAAAGTCATCAGGATTAGGGGAGTTCTTATACATGCACAGATAAAGTAAACGCATACCAAACAAGAGCATATAAAGAAGTGTTGCCTCAATTCGTTATTTCATTCAAAGATTGTATGTGATTACAATAAGGAAAAACACAAAGCGGATATACAATCGGCTTTCTAGGGCACTATTCCTAACAGAGTCATGCAAGGTTCATTTATTTATTATTGCATATGATTTATTGTTATTGTTAGTTATTATGTATTTTAGAGATGATAATGTATTGATAGTAGAAATAGGATGCTTTCGTGGTTTGTATTTGATATTGAACATATTAGGCTTCCGTTTTATTTTATGCATGATGGATTGATTAATTGGTTTGGGGTTAGTCCCGCCTAGCTAGTTGTCATTTATTTTTTTTATTGTCTCCCGTTCGCTATAGTTTAGTTCATGTATGAGTCGTCCATCTCATATGTGGATTGAGCTATAGTGCGGGGATGTGGCACCTTTGCGCTTCTGGTGCTACAGGGGGTAATGACCCAAACCCTAGCTTCCTTTTATTTAATAATGCCGAATTTGCAAAAGTACCCACAAAGTCTGAAAAATTGCAGCATGAACTCCAAAGTATGAAGAAATGCGGGTTTCACACCCAAACAAATTCCAACAGATCATCACAATGGATCTTTGACTATGGGCCAACGGACTCGATGACATTTGACTCATCCGACATAATTGATCCTAAAACTCCGGAAAAATCTCACATTCAAACTGCTAACGGAGACCTGGCACTCTGTTATGATCTCACCAAAACTGAAATTGAGAAACTGTCTTTATATTCCTTCGTTGTCATGCAAATTATTATCTTTGAGCCAAATAACGAATGAACTTAATTGTGTGGTTCTAATCTATCCTCAGTTTTGTGTGATACAGGACATTCATACGAAGGAGATCATTGGGTGTGGTACTGAGCGTGTGAGATTATATTATGCCAATGAGGTAGATCACTCTTCCAAAGCTTTTCTTTCGAAAGGAAAGACAAACACACTACGTTGGCTCTGGCATCGACGCCTTGGACATCCGTCACTCGGGTATCTAAAAATGTTATTTCCTATATTGTTTCAGAATAATCAGTCTTTGGATTTATCTTGTCAGACTTGTCTTTCTGCTAAAAGTCATAGGACTTCCTTTAAACCCAATAACACTCGGGTTCAGACTGTGTTCTCTTTGGTCCATTCGATGTCTAGAGGTCAGCCCCTGTTATAAATCAAAACCAGTTCAAATATTTTGTGTCATTCATTGATGATCATTCCCGCATGACATAGGTATATTTTCTCCGCCATAATTCTGAAGTGTATGATACATTTGTGGCTTTCTTCAAAATGGTGCAAACACAGTTTGATCACAAAATCAAAGTGCTTAGGTCAGACAACGGACGAGAATATGTTACTCAGGAGATGAACAGATTCTTCCAGGAATAGGGCCTCATCCACCAAACCACTTGCCCTAATTCCCCGCAACAAAACGGGGCAGCCGAAAGAAAAACCGAACCATACTCGAAATAACCCAAGCTATAATGGCGAAATCCCGTGTCCCAAACCAATTCTGGCCTGAAGCTATTGCCACTGCAACCTATCTTACGAACTGGTTACCCACAAAAATCCTTACCCATAAAACACCACTATCAGTCCTCCAAACTCAAACCAAAATACCACCCCACCTTACACTATCACCTCGAATATTTGGGTGTACCGTTTGTGCATGTTCCGAGGTCTGACCGGATAAAACTTGACCCTTGTGCAGTGAAATATGTCTTTGTGGGTCATGCCCCCCATCAGAAGGGGTATCGATGCTATAATCCAATCACTAAACGCATCCACGTTACCATGGATTGTGACTTCGTTAAAACAAAGTACTTCTACCGCGCCCAGCATAGCGATCAGGGGGAGAACGGGAGTGAATCCCTATGTTGGCTAGGTTATTCTGATCTGATAGATCCCGTGATTACATCTAAATCTGGTCAAAGCAATGAAAACCTCAGTACCACTCCTGCACCTACACCCAATGATCCACCTTTAGATGATGTCCAAAACGAGGTAACTGATCTTGTGAGTGTGAATCCCACTTTTTCTGTTGTTACCCCCGATGCCGGAGTGAATCCCTATGCTGGATAGGTTATTCTGATTTGAGTGATCCCGTGATTACATCTGAATCTGGTCAAATCAATGAAGACCTCAGTACCACTCCTGCACCTACACCCAATGTTCCTCCTTCAAATGATGTCCAAAATGAGGTAGCTGATCTTGTGAATGTGAATCCCACTTTTCCTGTTGTTACCCCCAATGTCGTTAATATTGTTTCTGCGAATGCAGTAAGTCACAAGTATATTTTATCTCCAAGGAGTATGAGAGGGGTACCTTTTCACCGATACTCACCAGATTATGTGTCCCGATCCGCCAGATACCCAGTAGGGAACATGGTCCAGGGGAGCATGTCAGATATGGCAAGAGCTTTCTTTGGCAATCTGTACATTGAGAAAATTTTGCAATCAGTACAGGAAGCCAGCCAGGATAAAGAGCGGTAGAAGGCAATGGGAACTAAAATGTATGCTCTGATTGGGAACAAGACATGGGGAAAATGCAAACTTCCCAAAGGAAAAAAACCAGTCGGCTGCAAATGGGTCTTCGCTGTGAAACACAAAGCTGATGGCTCTGTAGAGAGGTATAAAGTCAGGCTGGTTGCAAAGGGGTACACTCAGACCTTCGAAATTGACTACTCCGAAACTTTCTCTCCTGTGGCGAATTAGACATAGTACGGGTTCTACTTTCAGTAGCAGCCAATGAGGATTGGCCACTTCACCAGTTTGATGTAAAAAATGTCTTCTTGCACAACGACTTGATTGAGGAGGTGTACATGAAACCTCCCCCAGGATTTACTGAGGATTTCAAACAGGATGAGGTCTACCGACTCCATAAGGCACTGTACGGATTGAAACAGTCACCAAGAGCCTGGTTTGACAGGTTCACTTTGGCGATGCAGAGGCATGGGTATGTGCAAAGTAATGCTGATCACACCCTGTTTTTGAAAAAGAGAGGAGAGTTGATCACTTATTTGATTATATACATGGACGACATGATCATAACAAAAAGTGACATTGAAAAGATAGCCCAACTCCGGGAAAACCTGTTCAAGGAATTTGGGATGAAAGACCTTAGAGGGTTGAAATACTTCTTGGGTATAGAAGTTCTACGTTCAAAGAAGGGGATATTTATCTCACAGAGAAAATATATCCTAGACTTGCTGGCAGAAACTGGAATGCTGGACTGCAAACCAATTGATACTCCGATATAAGTGAACCACAAACTCAAAATAGCTGAAAGTGGGGAACCAACAGAAAAAGACAGGTACCAACGGTTGGTGGGGAAACTTATCTATTTGTCCCATACGAGACCAGATATTGCTTACGTTGTGGGAATTGTTAGCCAATTCATGCATAAACCTCACACGGAACACATGGAAGCCGTGGTGCGGATTATCCGACATCTTAAAGGAATAGTAGGCACGAGGATCATGTTCGAGAAATACAGACATCTGGACATAGAAGCCTACACCGATGCAGATTGGGTCGGAAACCCGATTGATAGGAGATCCACCTCTGGGTCTTTGCACTTGTTGGAGGAAATGTGGTAACTTGGAGGAGTAAGAAGCAGTAGGTTGTGGCCCTATCGAGTGTAGAGGCAGAATTCAGGGGTATAGCAAAAGGAGTGACAGAGATTCTTTGGCTAAGAAAACTGATGAAAGATATTGGCATGACCCCTAAGGGTCCGAGCTACCTAAAGTCCGATAACAGGGCAACAATCAGCATCTCAGAAAATCCCATACAGCATGATAGAACTAAACATGTGGAAATAGACCGACACTTCATAAAGGAGAAACTGGAAAATGACACCATTACAATTCACTTTGTCAGATCAGAAAATTAGCTAGCAGATATACTAACCAAGGCGGTCACCGGTCAGTATTCCAGACGGACTGAGCAAGTTAAGGATTGGGGACTCCATCACTTAACTTGAGGGGGAGTGTTAAATTCTCTTGTATATGGAAGGTTTGACTTCCCGTTTAGAACCCTAATTTGTAGAGATTGAGGCTGGTTTATAGGGATTCTTTGTCTGTAATGTTAGCTATACATAAGGCCTCTTGTACAGAACAAAAAAACACAAAAAGCAATGAATACAATACAAAAATTCTTCCCCGAATACCATGTTCTAACAGAGATAATATGTTTGTAACGGTGAAATAAATAAATAAATAAATAAAAAAGTTTAAGAGATAAAGCGGTTGTTATGGGATAGAAAAGAAAAAAAAAGTTCAAGACACCAAACGATTTCTATCTATGTCTCACGCTTAATATAATAGTGTAGATAATAAGAAACCATCGACAAAGCATTTTAGCTAGCTTGAGAAATATCTTTATATTGAAATTTTTGGGTATGAAAAATCCGCACCTTCTTGAACAATAATATATGAAAGGAAGTGCAAATTACTTGTTAGTTGATTACAAATCTAATATTTTTCTAAATAATAATAAATCAAAAATGATCAAGATCGTTTGTAAAACGGGGCTAGAAACTTATATTATAAAAAATCATGTAACATTTTTCAGTTTGTAAAATTATTATTATCAAAAGAATGAAAAGTTTATCCATATATATTATGACATCATGCACCTCTCATAGTGATCTCATCACTCGAAATATCCTTCAATTAAGTGTAACCATTAGCTAACTGCCGCCATAAATTTATTTACTTATTAATTATTAATGGCATGCGGGGAAGAAACATAAGGCGGTCTTCTTTGACTTATTAAGCAACAAAAACCTCTTTTGTCAACTTCCACGAAGACTTGGTGAAATTGGACAAGTTGAATCCAAGTAAAAAGACATTGAAATATTCTTCTACATTACTTATTATGATCATATTATTTTAATAATTAGGTGTGTGATTGCGCTTAGAGATTCGTCCATTCTTAATGTCTAAGTGTCCGAATCCAGTTTTGATAGTAAAAAACAACTTTAATAATTTAAATTGGGTTAATTATATTTTTCCATCTAAAATATTACTTTTTTTATATTTTACTATCTTAATTACTTTCTAATGTTATCGATTGTTACCTGAAGTATGACAAGTATTGCAGTTTAGCACTTAAAGTATCTTTTGTGCCACAATACTTTAAATTAGAAAATGTAATTAATCCTTTTAAATTTTTTAATTAACTTTTAAAGTGTCACAATTTAGTAAAAAAAATCATTACCATAGAAAAAAAAAAATAGTGGGAAATAATTCGAAAACAAACAGAATATATTTATGTTGTTCCTTGAAAAAAGGAACGAGCATGAGATGTTTATTCAAATATTCCTCAAATTATTCAAACAAAAATTCAGTATGTCTAGTTTAACAGAAAATTGAAATAATTATGAGGGGGTAACTAGTGTAATAAAATAGTGGCCATGAATTGTGAAGCTTGGTCGATGATAATAACCCCATTGACAACATGACAATCACTAAAGGGAAATTGTCATTATAATTAATATTTCTTTTGACAAAAAACCACAAAAACATTTCAATAATATTCATAGATTTCGGCTGTCGTAATAATTATTTGCAATTCAAAATCATGTTAGGAATGAAAGCAGTGAGTGGATGGGCTTAATGCCTTAATCCAGATGAAATTAAATTAAAAAGGTAAGGTCATTTTCAGCAAGAAATGCCGTCGCCGCGTTGAACATTGATCTTAAATCTCAATTGGGTTTTATTTTTAACGCTAAAACACGAAAGAGAAAAGCCAAAAAGTTGTTGTCTCAACTTCAAACCAAACTTACCACTAAATTTTGTCCTTCTTAAAGTCAACACTGAAGGTTAAAACTTGTGTTTAATCATAAGGAAAGTTATCCCAAAAGTACATTTCTAGTACTATGACAAGGTCACTGATATTTACCGGACGTGTGAGGTAAGTAGTGGATGTTGAATTTGAGGAAAAGGGAGTTCAAAACATGGAAATATGATTTTTAATGTGTTGAAATAACTTTGTGAAAGTATCTGTTGATGGGTGGATTAGGGAAAGACCAAATTAATTAAAGAAATTATTTACAAGATAATAGTGTAAAAATAATCCCTCAAATAGAGACATTTTGGAAAATGAACATTGATTTTTATAGATCCAAGTGTAAAATAGTATTCATGTAGTTATTTGGGATGAACTGAGTCGATTCAGGGTATATATATGAGCGATTCTACAATATGAAAGGTGAATAAACAGTAATTTTTCACTATATGAAGAGAACAAACTATACTTTTATCCGGAAATATGATATTTAATATCATAAAACAACTTCGGGGAATTCCCGAAAACTCCCCAAATGATAAGTCCAATTCCTTTTAGCTCCCCATTTTCAAAAATGATGTATTAAAACTCAAGAATCGAGTATCTAAAACCCCAAATGATGTATTTGAAATATAAGGAAAAAATCATGTATCTAAATCCCAGAATCGCGTATCTAAATCCCAGAATCGCGTATCTAAAACCCCAAATGATGTATTTGAAAATGGGAAGCTAAAAGGAAGTTTTCAAACCCATGGGGAGTTTTCAAAAATTGCCCCCAAACAACTTGATGAAATTATAATAAAATTTAGGTTTGAATAGTTTGCAGTTTGCACTAAGATATCATGCACAGTAATAAATTGAAAAATGATCCGTGAAAAGGGCATTTTGGAAAATGAACATTCTTTTGCTAGGAAAAAGTATATTCACATTTACGACATGATTGGTATGCATGAATGGAATGAGGCAGGAAAGTAATGAACTTTGTAATGGAATAATCAAAGGAATGAAATGACTTTATTATGGCATTGCTATGATTGGTACGCCAAGTAATAAAGTTAGGAATGAAATAAAAAATTTAAACTTATTTCATTAATAATAATAATAATAATAATAATAATAATTAAAAAAAAAAATATATATATATATATATAATTAAAAATATTTTTATATTAAATATATATTAAAATTTTTTATTTTGAGTAACTATATATTTTCATATATAAATATATTATTACTATTTTATATCTAACGTACGTATTATATATATGACATTTATTATATGTACTATATATACGTGAGTGTGAGAGTGAGTTTGGGATATATATATATATATATATATATATATATATACTATTTGTCTATTCATGCATAGATTATGTATTAATTATTTATTGTATTTAATATATTTCTTGACATTTAAAAATAAATTTTAATATAAATATCAAAATTCGTTCGTTATAAAATATCTAAATTTATAAAATTTTATAAATAAAATAATATTTTGAACATGTTTTTTAAATATATAATATATTTATATTTAATATAATTTATTAAATTTTCAACGTGATTAATATTATTTAATTTTTATTTATGAAAATAATAAAATATAATATGCATTTAACAAATATGTGACGATATTATAAAAATAATAATAAATTTTAAACATTGGGAATGGCTAATACCATAGGGGACCAAAGGAATGGGTAATCCCATGCTTGTGGGAATGGGTATTACCGCGAGAATGAGCATTCCTAATCATGTTTTGATACCAATCATGGGTTTAGGAATGAACGCGATAATGTCCATTCCATTTCAACCCCATTCCATCATACCAATCATGTCGTTAGGGTAAAGGGTAAAATGGGGGTCATGTAAGTTGTAACTATTTGGAATGTAACAACTTTATAGTGAGGTTGGGTAAACTATAATTTTGACTAAGCCTTTTGTTTCCTGAAAACACAGAGGAGAAGTTTTTTTTTTTTTTTCCGACCAACACGGCCAAACTACAACGACTCAACGAAAACAAGATCAGAAATAAACAATGGAAAATCAGAAGAATCAACGCAAGTCGAAACCACGTTTCTATCAAGCTTGTTAACTACTATATTAGCACCACGTTTAATGGAAGAAAACCGAACACTCGAGAAGGAAGTGAGAAGATCTTTGATGTACGAAAAAATGTACCCCACCAGGGAAAGGCCCTCATCCCCACTTTGAAGTCTGGCGAGCACATCAGAGTTGTTCCCTTCAAATATCACTCGCCTCTACCCGAAATCTTGAGCTAACCGGACCACCGACAGAGCAACCATGGTCTCAGAAACAAACGGGTCCAATATGTGCTACCCGAAGTCTTGCACAACCAGGTGTGACCCCAAAGTTGTCAATCACTAGGGTCAAAAAATTTACCTTTTAGAACATTATTTAACAAAATTTTATAATTTTGTGTTTAAATTTTTATACAAATTTAAAATGAACTAATAATCAAAATATAAAAAAATACTAATTTATGAATTAATTTATTTAATCTAAAGAAAATGATATAATGGGTGTTTTTAAACACTACTCCAAGATTAAAAATTAAAATAGAAGCTAAAGTAGTAAAATTTTATAATAGTTTTAAAAAAAAAGTGAGAAATAGAAAAACAATAAGTGAACTGATTGAAGAGAAAAGTTGACATTCACCTTTTAGTTTTTATCAAGTTACTAATTTAATAGGATTTCAATAATATATTAATATAAAAAATAGTTTAAAAATTATTTACAATAATTATTTATAATAAATGAAATGCATGTGAAAAATGGATAATGAAAAAATAAAAAATAAAATGACTTAAAAAAAAATTATAAAAATTAAGAAAAGAAAAAAATAAATTTACTTAGTAATTTTAAATGTAAAAAATAATTTAAAAATATTAATATTTTAATGAAAATAATATTATCTAAACAGAACTCCATTTAATTAGGGGTCAATTATAATTTACTTATTTTATTATGGGGTCAAATTGATGGTGCAGAAATTTGTGAAGGACTTAAACACCAAACACTTTAGAATTTGTTGATAGGAAGGAAGACCATCACAGGCACAAGAGCCTCAGGAACTGGGTTTCCAATGAGTGTGGGTTCTTCCAGCTAGGATAACACCAGGAAATCGTGCAGTGAGAGTGCAGAAAAGGGTGAGATTCAGGAAGCTTTGGGAGAAGTTGCAGAGGAAAAATGGTGCCTAGTTCAATACGTGGTGTTTTCAGTGAAGAAGATGACTTGGAGGAGAATGCATGAGTTCTCCTATATTTATATGTTAGGGACAGGGGTAAACGGGTAAATTGACCATGTGGTCCCAAACCTGTGTTGCCCTAACACGCGTCAGCCTTTGGTGGGGTGAGAGGGACATTCCCGAAAAGGAGACGGCGTGTCAGGTGCACTGTGCACAGTACCTTTGTGTCAGAGGTTGTTGGCGAGGGCAGTGTAAGATGAGGGACAAATATCTCCTTCTGAAGGTGAGAATCCCTCACATGAGGGGCAGACTCATTCCCGAGAGTTGATGACGCTCGGCAAATCCACGGATGGGCTCCTCACGATAGATGACCTTTGAGCGACAAGACCACGAGCGTCAATCGTGGGGCCCCCATGCAGGTGCCTCCCTGTGAAGGGTAAGCCTGAGGGCTGACAAGCGAGCGTCACACTCGTCGGATCTGGACTTTTACCAGAGTAGTCGTCCGAGGCTTGACGGTCAATCCTCATTTACAGATGAGTGGGCTGGGAAGGCCCACGAGCCCTTCTAGGCGAGCGTCCGAGATTTAGTCAGCGATATGCTGACACGTGGACGGCTCTGATCTGAGAGTGTTTTTAGGCCTCATCATTTTGCCCCCCAAATTCTGTAGTATCTCTTCGAGCGTACTGTAGAATTTATAAAGAATGAACTATGAATTTCAAACATTCGAGGGCTAAGCCATTGCCAGCGAGGAGACTGCTG
Organism: Lantana camara; assembly: GCA_037501455.1. Classification (NCBI taxonomy): domain Eukaryota; kingdom Viridiplantae; phylum Streptophyta; class Magnoliopsida; order Lamiales; family Verbenaceae; genus Lantana; species Lantana camara. The sequence continues at coordinate 19,283,105 of CM074857.1, read as the reverse complement.
GTCTTCCGTAACGTACACAAACTGACACCGCATTAAATGCTGTCAAATCCGCATTTAATGCTGAGTGGGAACGTGGGCGCGTGTACTCCGGGAGACGTGAGGCGGTTAGCAAAAGTGGGGGAATTTCCTAGGCGGGAATGATTGCGTTTTGAATTTTCAGCCCTAATCCATGTAAATTCTTCCCTATAAATAGGGGCTTGCAGGGCTTTGGGACCTTTTTTCACGCATTCAAACTCTTTCAAGCACATACGCAGCAAGAAATCTCCGTCTGTTCTACAGATTCCGGCGAACTTCTTCTCTTCAAATTTTAGGTAAAAATTCCCTTCCCCTCTTCTTATCTTCCCCGTGCTAACATTAGTTTTAGGTTGTGTGAGTGAATCCCTTGAGTGAAGAGCTACTGTCCACCATTGTACTTGTTTCAGAAACATCCTCCCTCTTTAAGTTCTCTATTAGAAATCCTGTTTTCCAAAGTTGAAAAGTGAACATGGCCGGAAATCAGGCGGACGATTACGTAAGGGAGATTGAGGAGATGTCAGTGGGGAGCTCTTCCCCTCATGGCGATGTCCCCGTAGCCGTTCCCCTAAATAGGGCGCACCCAGGTGAAGGTATTCCCATGGCGATATCGGTGGCCCAGGTTCCGGTTGACGCTGGGGAGGAAGAGGTAAACGCTGCCGTTCAAGGGATGAACGAGCGTAATTCCGGTGGGACGGACGATCTCTTCGAGGAGATGAACAATGTGATGGAGATGCAAAGACAAGGGGAGAGAGTATTCCCAGTTTTGAACAGCGCTGTGAGGCCCCAAGATCATAGGATCACAGTGGCTATGGCGGCTCCCGAGGGTGAAGCGGGGCCGTCCGGGCGTCCGTTCGAGGCTGAACCTTCCAGAAGGCGCCAGAGGAGAGGCAAGGAGCCTACCACTCGAGTAAGGCAAGACAACCGCCATCAGACCGACAGATCCCCAGACGAAATTGAAAGTATTTTGACCCTCGGTGATTTGGAGGAGTTAAGGGCGAAAGCGTATTGGGATGAAGCCGTGTTTCCCATGAGACTTCCTGAGGAAGGTGAGAGGGCCAATCAACCACCGCCCGGGATGATGACGGTCTATTGGGACGCAGTACTGGCTGGGGGTCTGAGGTTTCCAATCGCTCATGATGCCGTCATCCTTTACCATCATCTAGGGCTTTGCCCTTCACAAATTCTGCCCAACGGCATAGCCCTAATCAACACATTCATAATAACAATGAGGGCCCTGGGAAAATCACCCTCGATAATCAACTTTGACAGCTTGATACAAGTAGCTCGTTCGCCACGCTCGTCGCCTACAGACGGATTTTACTACGCCCAGGCCAAATCAGGTTTTAAGATGATAGATTCCCCATCTTCCTCTTATGGCGAGCACTGGAAGGAAAAATACTTTTTTGTGGGGGCTCCCGGGGGGATTTTCAAAGTTCATCGGCAATGGTTGATTCACGGCGAGGGTCCTTTGATTAGGGAAAGGAGAAGGAACAAGGATTTTGAGGAGTGGGCGATGGGGTTAGCCTTCGAGATGAAGGCTGAAAAGAAGTGGATTAAGGCGGACACATTGATAAAGAATGAAGGGGTGTTGTTCCGCTACGGATTATCCTGCCCCCCTGACATGATACTCAATCCTCCAACTGACGTCATGGCCCTCGACGGTTAGATTCTAGGAACTAACATCTCTAACCTTTAGAATAGTTTTCTGACTTACCGTTATCGTTGTTTTCTAGTTTATACGATTCAGGTAATCAGTCTTCTGACGCTCGTTTCCTTTTACTTGCAGGCATCCAAATTCTATCCCAAGGTATGAATGCTGAGGCCCTCTCCCGTATGTTGGGTGCCCAAGGACCAACGGTCGATCCTCCACAGCAGCAACAGCAGCAGAACCGCCCTCCCAATGCTCCGAGGGGTAGGGTAAGCCGCCGAGGATCGGGCCGAGGACAAGGAAATGCACGAGGGGGCGCGGGGAATGTGGCTCCTCCCACGGGCCCCATTGAGGATTTAACATTGGGAGGTGCCCACGAGGCCACTCCTCCGCCGGCGGCCCCCGTGGGCCCAATTTCCCTCAGTTCAAGCGGGTCACGGAACCGCTCGGGGGAGCCCGTCCGTATTCACGAAATTCTCCGGGCCGACCGCCAGGGGAAAAGGAAAAGGATGCCGGACTCCCTCCCTATTTCAGGTAAGGGGAAAGAGGTGGTCGTGGGCCACCGTGGCGAGGGCAGCGACACTTCATCTTCCGAGGATGAAGAATTTTGGAAGATAGGCTGCAAAGGCGACTCCCGTTATAAACGGCAGCGGACAGAAGGCCCTGTGCTCCTGAAGAAGAGCGCTTACTCTGTCAATCTTGTCTCCGACATCGTCGGGAAACTCCAGTTTTCCGGCGATCACGACAAGCTGAACGAGCATGACGCCGCTCGGGTTGCCGACGATGCCTGCCATGTCCTTCTGACGGTAAGTCTATACTCCCTTACACAAATTTTTTATTTATATTTTATTATTATTTTTTATTTTTTTTTTACGCTCGGATTATGACCCTCGTTTACTGCTTCCAGGAGGTAATCCCGAGGCTGAAAAACTTGCAAGGGCGAGCGCAAGCATATTCTGAGCATAAAGCCAAGTACAAAAAGTTGCTGCGCATCTCAGACCCTGTCCAACTGCAGGAGGACTACAATAATATCAGCGCTCAGCTGAATTCCGCCAACCTCGAAAACGCTAAGCTGAATGAAAATCTGAAGAAATCTGATGACGCCATACTGGCCTTAACCGAGCGTCATAAGAAACTGAAGGATGAGCGGGATCAGTTGAGGGCACAAAATGTACAGCTGGGTGAGCAACTGGCGGAGAGCGCTCGCCTGAACGAGACAGCCAACAAAGCCTTTACTGACTTGCAAAGCAAAGTGCAAGGCTTGGAGGCGAGGGTTTCCTGGGAGGCAGTGAAGAAGTTCGTGCGCTCCAAGGCCTTTGTGTTCGCGGCCAACATTCAGTGCTTTGACAATGCTCGGCGCTTCTTCCATAAGGCGATTGGGCAAATGGTGAGGTTGGGACTGGCCCCGGAGAGCGCTCGATCCGACGCTCGTCTGCGCATGGACCTTGACGAGAACTGCGAGCCAATGGTTCAGGAGGAGGATCCCACGGACAATCTGGCGGAGCCTGAGTATCAGGAGTTGGTGGAGACACTCCAAAGGGAGTTTATAGCTGCCAACAGGGTAGATCCCGAGCCTCTCCTGATAGAAGATGAGGGCACTGTCATGGACGTCGCAGATGCCGAGGAGCCTGGTGAGGCCCAAACCTCTGATGCTAATGTGTTGGCTCCGGTTCCCCTTGCGACTGCTCCTCCCGAGCCTCACGCTCCGGCCCAGTGAAACTCTTTATACTGATCCCTTCCCTTGCTGATTTAAAACCCTTTGTTGTACTGATGAACAATTTATGCTTGTACTTAATTTCCTCGTTATTCACTTGACATTATGGGTTTCTTTGCATACTTTAGTACTCTTTCTCTACTGTTGTGATATCTGAATGCTTTTTCCTTTACGCTTGGACGGTGAATGATGTTAATTTGTTGAGCTTTGCCATTTTTACATTGTCTCTCACATTTGGAAGTTTGCACGAGGGCGCTCCTTGCGAGGGTGCCCTGGCATTCATCACAATGCGCCATTAGTTCAAGAATTGGCAGCGTTCGTCGATCCGAGGGACGTAAATACGGGCGCGAGGGTGTTTCCCATGGATGTCCCCGAGCCGTATTCGCAACTAGGCTAGAATTTGAACTTAGAAGATCCTTAGGGATTTGCCTAAGTATTGGCCCAATAATGTGCACCCTCGTTCCGGACGCCCCAATGAGTTATACGCGCTCTAGAAATCAACAGTAGGATTTGCTGAGTGCAAGAAAGAATAGAGCGTAACCATAGGGTTAGCGTTATTTCGAGGAGCCTTTGAAGGGACTGGTTTGAAATCCGTTATTTTATGAGTGTATTTTTACTCAATAGGGTGAGGGTCATTCGGGTGCTTGCGAGCGTGAGCGAGAGTGGTTAACACTCATCTGGCTACAAATGGGCATCGCGCTCCCCGTTGTCTGACACGCTCAAATTTAGGACTTTATGCCATAAACTGTTCAAACTGTTATAGGTGGATGATCATCAACACCTGGACAGCGTAGTTTTGGAATGATGGAAGTTTCGCTTAGGCTTTTCGACGTGGAGGATGCTCAACACGGAGTAGGCCTCTTGTCGCCCGAATTATTAAATCAAAATAATCAAAACAAGCAAATAATAATAAAAACAAAGAGTTAAATTCTTACTGTTGCATAAATGCATTTTTGAACATGATTACAACATGCTTTCCGTCGAAGGGAAGCCCTTCACGCCACCAACGGGCCATTACAAAGAAATTGATGTCTACACGTAGAACCTTCTGAGGTTACATGCATTCCATGGCCTAGGGAGTCGCTCGCCTTGCAAAGTTTCCAATAAGTAGGTGTTGTTTGCTCGTACCTGGATGACTTTGAAGGGGCCTTCCCAATTAGGGTCCAACTTACCCACGTGTTTGGAGACTTCAACTTTTTTGAGGACCAAGTCCCCTAGCTGGAAAGTCCTTTCTTTAACACGTTTATTGTACTGGCGAGCAACGGTTGCTTTGTATTTGTGAATACGTGCCCAAGCAGCATTCCTCTTCTCATCCAGCAAATCTAATTCGAGCGCCCGATTGGCCTCGTTGGCGGCAGGCTCGAAATAGGCCACGCGTACGGATTCTTGCGCAATTTCCGCAGGTATCATGGCCTCAGAGCCGTACACGAGGGAGTAAGGGGTTTCCCCCGTTGCCGCTCGCGGCGTAGTACGGTACGCCCACAGAGCTCCCTGAAGTTCTTCAGCCCATTCTCCCTTCTTACTCTCGAGCATCGTTTTCAAATGCTGGAGTATGGTTCGGTTGGTCACTTCAGCTTGACCATTAGCTTGGGGATGACCCACGGAAGTGAATCGTTGTTCGATCCCTAGTTCATAGCACCAATCCCGCGTGTCCGCAGCGATAAACTGGGAACCGTTATCCGAGATGAGTACCCTCGGGATACCGTATCTGCAGATGATATTTTTCCAAATGAAATCCCTTACGACTTTGAACGTTATCTTAGCGACCGCTTCTGCCTCGGCCCACTTGGTGAAATAATCCACTGCAAGTATTACGAACTTCTTTTGCCCAACCGCCATTGGAAGAGGTCCCACGATATCAATGCCCCATTGATCAAAGGGCCAGGAGACATCAATAGGAATCATTTGAGCTGCCGGCAACTGAGGAGTGTTGGAGTGGAACTGGCACTTGGGACATTTCTTGGAATATTTAATGGCATCTTGCAAAACCGAGGGCCAATAGAACCCACTCCTTAAGATTTTCTTCGCCAAGATTCGTCCGCCTGAGTGGTTCCCACAACTTCCACTGTGTACATGCTCTAAAACTTCTTTAGCCTGCGAGGGTCTCAAACATCTCAGCGGTGGACCCAGGAAGGATCGCTTGAATAATCGACCCTCGGCATCCAATGAGAATCGGGGGGCTTTGCTTCTGATCTTCCGAGCCTCAACTTTGTCGCTCGGGCATGTTCCATCCTGGAGGAATCTGACAATTTCATCAAGCCAACAAGGCTCGGAGGGGTCAATCATGTGCACTTCTTTTGAAGGTTCGCCTTTACTTATCAGTGGCTCCTCCGCTCTCAGAAATGTAACAGCGCGTTCATTATGGCCATCCAGGGCAGATGCAAACTTTGAAAGAGCGTCAGCATGTTCATTTTCTGCCCTCGGAATTTGCAAGAGATGGAATTCTTTGAACTTGGCTATCTCTTCCTTGGCGCTCGCCAAGTACTGTGCCATGGTGGCTTCTCGAGCCTCATAACTACCGTCTACTTGACTCGCGATCAACTGCGAATCAACGTATGCCGTGACACGAGTGGCCCCATTTTGGAACGCAATCCTGAGCCCTTGGATGAGGGCCTCATACTCAGCTTCGTTGTTGGTGACTGGAAACGCCAGCTTGATTGCGTAGTCAACTTCTGCTCCAAGGGGATCCCTGAGGGTCACCCCGGCTCCTCCCCCCTGTGAGGTCGAGGAGCCATCCGTGTGCAAAAGCCATAAACCCTCATCCGCCAATGGCACAGTCTCTAGATTGAAACGTTCAACCAACAAATCGGCCACTGCCTGAGCCTGTATGGCTGTACGGGGCTCGAAGGAGATATCAAACTGACTAAGCTCAATTGCCCATTTAATTAACCTTCCTGAAACATCCGGCTTAGATAGCACTTGCTTGAGTGGTTGGTCTGTGAGCACTGTGATGGAGTGAGCCTGAAAATATGGCCTCAGCCTTCGGGATGCGTTAACGAGCGCAAAGGCGAATTTCTCAATTTCCATGTACCTTTTCTCAGCTCCCTGTAGAGTCTTGCTCAGGTAATAAACTGGCATGTGCTTACGCTCGCGGATGGCTACGAGGACAGCGCTCGTTGCTTCCAAAGAGACTGATAGATAGATAAACAAGCTCTCCCCCGGGATGGGCTTGGTTAATAAAGGCGCGCTTGACAGGTACTGTTTCATGTTCTGCAGGGCCTTTTCGCAATCCTCGTTCCAGGTAAAGTTGCGAGCGTTGCGCAAAATTTTAAAGAAGGGTAAATTCCGGTCCGCTGAGCGGGAGATGAACCTATTTATTGAAATGATCTTACCCACGAGCACCTGGACCTCTCTCAGATTGCGAGGGGAGGGTATGTCCAGGATTGCTCTAATTTTCTCGGGGTTTGCCTCTATGCCACGCTGACTGACCATGTATCCCAAGAATTTACCACCTCGAACGCCAAAGGTGCATTTTGATGGGTTCAGCTTCATTCCATAGCGACGGAGGATGTCGAAAGTTTGCTTGAGATCCTCCAGATGGGAGCATTGGCGCTCACTCTTGACTATCATGTCGTCTACATATACCTCCATAGATTTTCCAATCTCGCGCTCGAACATTCTACTGACGAGGCGCTGATAGGTCGCTCCCGCGTTTTTGAGCCCAAATGGCATGACTTTGAAACAATAAACACCCAAATGCACAATAAACGCAGTTTTGGGGCGATCCTCGGGCGCCATAAAGATTTGATAATATCCCTGAAAGGCGTCCATCATACTCATGAGTTCACACCCGGCTGTAGAATCTACCAACTGATCGATCCTCGGTAGGGGATAATGGTCTTTGGGGCACGCTTTGTTAAGGTCCGTGAAGTCGTTGCACATACGCCACTTATTGGCGCTCTTCGGGACGAGCACCACATTGCAAAGCCATTCTGGGTACAAGATTTCCTCGATGTACTGAGCATCAAGCAGCTTACCAACCTCTTCTTCGATAACCCGTTTCCTAAAGCCATGAACGTCCCTCTTCTTCTGTTTGATGGGCTTGAAGGTCGGATCCACGTTCAGTCTGTGGACAATGACGCTCGGATCTATTCCGGTGAGATCAGAAGCTTTCCATGCAAAAACGTCTAAGTTCTCCCGTAGGAAGTCGATCATCAGAACTGGCGAGGGTCCATCTAGGCCCGAGCCAATCTGGGTGGTTTTATCCGGGTTTCCAGGCTCCAATTCAACGGTCAAAAACTCCTCGGTGGGCTCAATCCGAACCTCCGGCCTCGCTGCTTTCAACGCTCGTTTCTTCCCAATTAGCGTATTCTTGGGCTCATCACCCTCGTTTTCTGAGGAAGAGCCCTCGACAGCCCCCGGTGGCCCATTCTCCGAACACTGAACGTCTCCAAGGGTCCTCTTTTTATTTTTCTTCCGGTACAGCTTGGCTCTTTTGCGCTCAGGGCCATCTTCGTTCAACTCTGGGAAATCAACGGACTTCTTAGTGGACCCAGGTTGAATGGACTGCTTGGGCTTGTGGCTGCGAAGCGAAAGTATGTAGCACTCCCAAGCTTCTTTGACGTTACACAGAATTTCCCCAGTACCCTCGGGGGTTGGAAACTTGACTTTTTGATGATAGGTGGAAATTACGGCCTTGAAATCCACGAGGGCTGGGCGCCCAATGATGATATTGTAAGGGAGATCCACCTCAACAACGGTGTAAAGGACGCTCAATGTTTTTCGCTGTGGGGCGCGACCAAAAGAGGTGGCCAAGCGAATCTGTCCGCGAGGGACGATTTCGGAACCTCCAAACCCCACGAGGGCAGTTCTGAGAGGTTCGAGGGGGATGTTTGTTATGTTCATTTGTTGAAACGTTGAATACGGGAGAACATTCACAGAGCTTCCACTATCAAATAAAACCCTCTTTACAGTGTGGTTATGAACGTCTAGACTAACCACCATGGGACAGTCAGAGGTTGTTCCCGTCCCGTGGGGTGTTACAATATGATCAAGATCTTTCTCTGTGAACCCTATGACATCACCCTCCTTCGAGCGCGACGAGTTGTCCACGGAGAGCACTGGGCGAGGGAGTGACGCTGTTTGGTTATAACTTCGTACATGGCGGCGGCGAGAAGCATTGGAGTCGCCTCCCAAGGGCCCACCTGCGATCATGTGAATAACCGCAAAGGGCTGGTTTTCCATGTCCACCCCTTTCCCTTTGTTGCGCTCGCTGGTCTCAGGGCGATGGCGACGAGGACTTCGGGAACGTGAGCGGCTTCTTCTCCTTTCGAGCGCTCGTTCAGCGCAATGCTCATCATACCCTTCTAGAACTTTTACAAATTCCTTGAGGTGCCCCCCCAGCAATCAGCCGCTGAATTTCCTTCTCCAGCTGGCGGCATTCAATAGTGTCATGCCCCTTCTGCTTGTGGAAAGCGCAGTATTTCCCCGAGCGCTTCTGTGCCTCGGTTTCTCTCAGCTTGGGCGGTCTCTTGAACAACTTCTGGTCCGCTAGAGAATATACTTCGGCAATTGGGCGGTTGAGGGGGACGCGCTCGAGTCTCCGTGGAGGGGATGAACGACGGCGAGCAGGTATAGGGCTGCGGCGGTGACTCCGGTTGGGCTCCACTTTGTCTTCGTGGACTCTGTTGGCGCGAGGGGCATTTGCCATCTTCTGATCCCTCGCTATGTACATATCCTCGAGGGTAAAGAAGGAGTCAGCAATCTCCCTAATTTCCATCAACGAGCGCGGTTTCTTTTTGGCCACTTCCTCCACAAATTCCTTGCTGACGTAATGCTTCATATTGATGGCCCCAAATAGAACGTGCCTCAGAAAGTCCATCGAGGGCTTTTCTACTAGCAAAATCTCTTTGTTGAACCTCCCCATGAAGGATCGGAGAGTCTCGTTCGGCCCTTGGACCAGACTATAAAGAGCGGTCGCGGCCGGGGCCGGTGCTTTTAGCGAATTGAAGTGGCTGACAAAAGCATCCGTCAAGTCATAATACCCTCGGATTGAGCGCGGGGGGAGCTTTTTGTACCACTCTTGGGCCATTCCAGTGAGGGAAGTGACAAACACCTTGGCCCAGTAGTTGTCCGGATGGTCATAGAGGTGCATTAGGTGCACGAAATGGTCCAGATGCTCGGCTGGATCCGTAGTTCCATCATATCTGTTGATTGACGAGGGAATTTTACCCTTCCCTGCACGGGTCATCAGAACTTCCTCAACGAGGGGGGAATCGCCCGCCATGATCCTGTAATCTCGCTCGTCGGGATCTTCATAGCTGGCCTCTCTTCTTCGGTGGGAAATTGGGCTGCGTGGTCGTCGAGCGTCTCTGGCCTTGGACCTCTCGTCCCCCTCACGGGGGGCGTGAGACCGTGCTCGAGAGAGCTGCTCTACCACGTTTTGGAGCCCTCGAATTTGGTCTTGTACAGCTGCTAGCTGAGGGTCACCGACATTTCTCCGGTTTGCCCTCCTTGTGGCCCTTGATTGGACCTCTTCATTATCTACGGCCGCCTCATTTCGAGGGGCCCTTTCTTCTTCTACAACTGGCCGTTCTTGCTGGACCCTCGGTGGGTCTTCATTCTCTTGATTCGGTGGTTGGGGAAGCTGCTGTGCCCTTAGCGCATTTTGAGCCATTGCCAAGGGATGCGCTGGGAGCCCTCCAAGAGGTGGGGCCAGACGAGCGTTAGCCTGCGAGGGGAAATAGGCCGCCACGAAATGCTTCCAGGCGTTCTGAACGGCTTGACTTTCGCACTGCGCATATAGCGCCTGAAGTTGCTGGCTGGTAACTTGGGGCATCTCCACCCCCTGTATTTCTCTTGGCAAAGACGTGGGGAGATTCAGAGTCCCCACCTGATATGGCTGGATCATCGGCACCATCCCGGGCATCATTCCCGGCTGCACAAATGGGTATCCCGGAGGGGGCATGGCCATGGGATACATCCCAGAGTATGGGTAGGAAGCATGGGTGGTGTGAGCTGCAGTGGGAGCAACGGTACCAGGTCCTCCCGCAACGTTCCCTCCTAGCGGGAGATTTGTCCCCGCAGGTTCTGTGTTCTCACCCCCGTTTCCTGTGGCTGGGGGGTTTACTTCCCCGGCAGGGACGTTGCCCTCTGTGTTCTCCTCGTTGACGGGGGGCAGAGAGCCTCTCTCTCTTACTGCTCCTGATCTCGTCGCAGTTACCATAATTCAAGATTTGGGTGTTACTTTTCAACTAGCTTTCAGAGGAAGAAACTGGCAATACCAAAGATGGTGGTGATGGTTTCCCACAGACGGCGCCAAAAATGATGGTGCAGAAATTTGTGAAGGACTTAAACACCAAACACTTTAGAATTTGTTGATAGGAAGGAAGACCATCACAGGCACAAGAGCCTCAGGAACTGGGTTTCCAATGAGTGTGGGTTCTTCCAGCTAGGATAACACCAGGAAATCGTGCAGTGAGAGTGCAGAAAAGGGTGAGATTCAGGAAGCTTTGGGAGAAGTTGCAGAGGAAAAATGGTGCCTAGTTCAATACGTGGTGTTTTCAGTGAAGAAGATGACTTGGAGGAGAATGCATGAGTTCTCCTATATTTATATGTTAGGGACAGGGGTAAACGGGTAAATTGACCATGTGGTCCCAAACCTGTGTTGCCCTAACACGCGTCAGCCTTTGGTGGGGTGAGAGGGACATTCCCGAAAAGGAGACGGCGTGTCAGGTGCACTGTGCACAGTACCTTTGTGTCAGAGGTTGTTGGCGAGGGCAGTGTAAGATGAGGGACAAATATCTCCTTCTGAAGGTGAGAATCCCTCACATGAGGGGCAGACTCATTCCCGAGAGTTGATAACGCTCGGCAAATCCACGGATGGGCTCCTCACGATAGATGACCTTTGAGCGACAAGACCACGAGCGTCAATCGTGGGGCCCCCATGCAGGTGCCTCCCTGTGAAGGGTAAGCCTGAGGGCTGACAAGCGAGCGTCACACTCGTCGGATCTGGACTTTTACCAGAGTAGTCGTCCGAGGCTTGACGGTCAATCCTCATTTACAGATGAGTGGGCTGGGAAGGCCCACGAGCCCTTCTAGGCGAGCGTCCGAGATTTAGTCAGCGATATGCTGACACGTGGACGGCTCTGATCTGAGAGTGTTTTTAGGCCTCATCACAAATAATTATAATTTGGTGTATTAACAAAATAATATATATATATATATATATATATATATATATAAATAATCGAAACTGAACTTTTAGTACTTAGAGTAGTGTAGCGTCGCCCCTGTGCACAACCAACCTCAATGCCAATCGCATTATCCTCCTTAAATATAGTGTCGTTGAAGTTGAGCTTGATCCAACTCCCTTCCGGCTTCCTCCATTTGTTTTCATCACCATTATTATCAGTCATGAAAACCTGTATATGTTAACACAATGAAAATCTGTATTTTTTATTAATTATTTACTAGTAATTACACATACTCAAGGTGTGTGGAAAAAAATATATATTATTAAAATATATTTAAATTAAATTTTTTATATTAATAAAAATTAAATAATTACTAAATTATGATAAATAAATTTAATAGTATCATATTAGTACAAAAAAAAAAAAAAAAGAATAGAAAAAAATTATTAGAAAAATTAATATAATGAAAGAGAAAAAAGAGTCGAGAGTTAATACTGATGGTGCAGGAATATCGGTTTCCTAAATGCAACAACACTTTAGTATTTGTATGAAGAGGGAAAGACCATCACAGGCGTGAGAGCCTCAGGAACTGGGTTTCCTTGTGAGCGTGGGTTCTTCCAGCTAGGATAACACCAAGAGTGCAAGAGATAATTGTGATGCAACTGTGGTGAGGTTAATGGAAAGCTTGAGAAGATCAGTAGGAATGCCCAGAACAATAGAGTGTGTCTGCAGAAGATGACTTGGGGGAGAATGCAAGTGTTCTCCCTTATTTATATGTTAGGGGTGAGGGTAGATTAGGTAATTTGACCGTGTGGTCCCAAACCTGTGTTGCCCTAACACGTGGCTGCCTGTGGTGATATGAGAGTGACAACTCTGAAAGGTAGGCGGCGTGTCAGGTGCGCGGTACGCGCTGCCTTTGTGTCAGAGGTTGTTGACGAGGGTCGCGCGGGTAGAAGGTCCCGGATCCGTTTTATGAGGGTTCAGATTCACCACAGCGGGGAAGGATCATACTCGAGCGCTGGCGGCGCTCGAAGGGCGCACGGATGGGTTCCCCACGGCCGATGGCCATTGAGCGTCAAAACCACGAGCATCGGGAACCTGCCTCGCGTGGGTGCCCTCCTGAGAAGGGTAACCCTGAGGGTTGAGATGTGAACGCCGAGCCTGTCGGTTCAGGCCCCTTACCTGAATAGTTAGCCGAGGCTCAATGGCCTGTATTAGTTGGCAAGTGAGTGGGCTGGGTTGGCCCGCGAGCCCATCAATGCGAGCGTACAGTCTTCAAGTCAACCGATGGCGACACGTGGACGGCTCCGATACGGGCGTGTTTTTTAGCCTCATCATTTTGCCCCCCAAATTCTGCAGTATCGCTCGATCGTACTGTAGAATTTAAGAAGAATGGAGCCCTGAATTTTTTAATATCCGAGGGTCAATCCATTGCCAGAGAAGTGACCGCTTGCCTTCTGTAACGGACACAGTCTGACACCGCATTAATTAAAGTCATGTCCTCATTTAATGCTGAGTGGGAACGTGGGCGCGTGCACTCCGGGAGACGTGAGGCGGTTACCAAAAGTGGGGGGTTTCCTAGGCGGGAAATGATTACCATTTGAAATCTTAAACCCTAATTAATGTCGGCCTTTACCCCTATAAATAGGGATCTGCAAGGCTTTGAAGCCTCTTTCACGCATTCTGTCTTCTTCAAGCACATACTTAACAAGAACTCTCTGCAACTTTCACCGACTCCGGCGAGTTTCCGTTCTTCAAACTTTAGGTAAAACTCCATAACATTTTCCTTATTTTCCTCGCGCTAACATTAGGTTTAGGTTGAGTGAGTGAAACCCTTGAGTGAAGAGCCCCCTTCTACTGTTGTATTCATTTCAGAGAGTCTCTCCTTCATTGAGTTTTCTGCGAGAAACTCCATCTTCAAAAATCGAAAGGCAAACATGGCCGGACACTCAGCTGACGATTATGTAAGGGAGATTGATGAGATGTCAGTGGGGAGTTCTTCCCCTCACGGCAATGTTCCCACAGCTGTTCCCTTGGCTAGGGTGTCCCCAGGTGAGGGGATTCCCATGTTGATTCCGGTAGCCCAGGCTCCGGCTGATGCCGGGGATGAAGAGGTGGATGCTGCTGTTCAAGGGATGAACGAGCGTGCTCCTGGAGGGGTGAATGACCTCTTTGAAGAGATGCATAACGTGATGGAAATGCAAAGGCAGGGAGAGAGAGTATTCCCGGTGTTGAATAGTGCCGTACGACCCCAAGATCACAGGATCACAGTGGCCGTGGTGGCTCCCGAGGGCGAAGCAGGACCATCCGGGCGTCCATTTGAGGCTGAACCTTCCAGAAGGCGCCAAAGGAGAGGAAAAGAGCCTGCCACTCGAGTAAGGCAAGATAACCGCCATCAAACTAACAGATCTCCGGATGAGATTGAGAGTATTTTGACGCTCGGCGATTTGGAGGAATTGAGAGCCAAGGTATACTGGGACGAGGTTGTATTTCCCATGTGCATTCCCGAGGAGGGAGAGAGGGCCAACCGACCGCCGCCTGGGATGATGACGGTCTACTGGGACGCGGTTCTGGCCGGGGGCCTGAGGTTCCCCATCTCGCCCGTCACTGCCAACATCTATCACCACCTGAGGCTTTGCCCTTCACAAATTCTGCCGAACGGCATAGCCCTAATCAACACTTTCGTGATTATGATGGTTGCGCTAAGTCGCGATCCCTCGATCGTCAATTTTGATAGCTTGATACAGGTGGCCCGCTGAACACGCTCGTCCCCTACGGACGGATTCTATTACGCCCAGGCCAAATCGGGCTTTAAGATGATAGACTCTCCATCTACTTCCTATGGCGAGCATTGGAAGGAGAAGTATTTTTTCGTGGGGGCTCCAGGGGGGATTTTTAGGGTTTATCGCCAGTGGTTGATACATGGCGAGGGTCCTTTGATTAGGGAAAGGACGAGGAATAAAGCTTTTGAGGATTGGGCACAGGGGTTAGCCTTCGAGATGAGGAGTGAGAAAAAGTGGATTAAGGCTGAAACCCTGGTGAAGAACGAGGGAGTGTTGTTTCGTTATGGCTTGTCTTGCCCTCCAGACATGATACTCAACCCTCCAGCTGACATCATGGCCCTCGATGGTTAGATTCTAGGAACTAACTGCTCTAACTTTTAGAATAGCCTCCTAACTTGGTGTGATTGCTGTATTTTTTGTATCTGTGGTCTAAGCAACCAATCTTCTGACGCTCGTTTCTTCTTACTTGCAGGTGTTCAAATACTATCGCAAGGAATGAATGTTGAGGCTCTTTCACGCATGCTAGGCGCTCAGGGAGCCGGTGCTAACCCTCAGCCACAGCAGCAGGAACGACCCCCAACTGCCCCGAGGGGCAGAGGAATCCGACGGAGGTAGGGGCGAGGCGACGGAGGTAGGGGTATCGGTAACGAGGCTCCAGCTGTTGGTCCCATCGAGGATTTGACAGTGGAGGGTACCCACGGGGCTACTCCTCCGCCGGCGGTCCCCGAGGGTCCGATTTCATTGAGTTCGAGCGGATCCCGAAACCGCTCGGGGGAACATGTCCGTATTCATGAAACTCTTCGGGCCGACCGTCAAGGGAAAAAGAAGAGGCTGCCGGATTCCATTCCAATTTCTGGCAAGGGGAAAGAGGTGGTCGTGGGCCACCGTGGTGAGGGCAGCGATACTTCATCTTCTGAGGATGAAGAATTTTGGAAGATTGGCTGTCGGGGTGACACTCGATTCAAGCGCCAAAGGAAGGACGGTCCCGTCCTACTGAAAAAGAGCGCCTTTTCTGTCAACATGGTCTCCGACATCGTCGGAAAGCTCCAGTTCTCCACCGATCACGATAAATTAAACGAGCATGACGCCGCTCGGGTCGCGGACGACGCTTGCCATGCGCTTCTGACGGTAAGTCCTTGGTGCCCTCTGGAGATTTCCCACTTCCATTGTTCCCATTTTAATGCTAACCTTTGCTTCTAACTTTCCAGGAGGTGATCCCCAGGCTGAAGAATTTGCAGGGCCGAGCGCAGGCCTACTCCAATCATAAGGCCAAATACAAGAAATTGCTGCGCATCTCTGATCCTGGCCAATTGCAAAAGGATTATAACCGTATCCACGCCCAACTGACTGCTGTCAATCTTGAGAGGGATCAGTTGAGGGAGAATCTGCAGAAGGCGGACGCAGCTTATCTTACCCTTGACGACCGCCATAGGAAGTTGAATGTAGAGCGCGACCAACTGCGGGTCCAGAACGGGGAGTTAGGCACGCAGCTGGCAGAGAGCACACGCCAAAACGAAGTTACCAATAAGGCGCTCGCTGATCTGCAAGGGAAGGTGGAAGGACTGGCTGCGAGGGTCTCTTGGGACGCAGTAATGAAGTTCGTGCGCTCCAAAGCGTTCATATTTGTAGCCAACATCCAGTGCTTTGACAACGCTCGGCGCTTCTTCCACAAGGCTATCGGGCAGATGGTCAAACTGGGCTTGGCTCCTGAGAGCGCTCGGACTGACGTGCGCTTGCGCATGGATCTGGATGAAAAATGTGAGCCCATGGTCCAAAACGAGGATCCTACTGAGAACTTGGCGGAGCTGGAATATCAGGAATTGGTGGAAACGCTCCAACGGGAATTTATTGCTGCCAATACTATAGGTCCCGAGCCCATCCAAATAGAAGACGAGGGCACCGTCATGGATACTGCGGACGTCGAGGAACCTGGCGAGGCCCAAACTTCTGACGCCAACGTGCTGGCCCCAGTTCCTCTTGCGATTGCCCCTCCAGAGCCCAACTCTCAAGCCCAGTGAAGATCCCTTGGATGTTGATCCCTTTCCTTGCCGGTTTAAATTCCTTGTCATATTTATGAACAATTTATGTTTGTACTTAATCCTCCAGTTACTTTCTGAATATTTTGGATCCATTTATGCTCCTTCTCTATATTTGAACTCTTCTTCTCATATATTTTGGATCCATTTATGCTATTTCATTGCGCTCGCCGTCTTCTCTTGTTTGAACTTTTACGATGAACGTGTTTGTGCACGAGGGCATTTTTGAGGGTGCCCTGGCATTCATCACAATGTGCCATCAGTTTAAAGCTTGGCAGCGTCTGGCGATTTAAGGGGCGTAGATACGGGCGCGAGGGTGTTTTCCAAGGGGGTTCCCTGGCCGTATCCGTAATGAGGCTCGAATCTGAACTTAGGGAAACTTCTGAGGATTTGCCTAAGTATTGGCACCAATAATGTGCACCCTTGTCTCGAACGCTCCCTTGGGTTGCATATACTTTAGAAACCAATCAGTAGGACTTGCTAAGTATCGGATTAAAGAGAGCGTAACCATGGGGTTAGCGTCATTTCGAGGAACCCCTGAAAGGATTGGTCTGGGATCCACTATCGGGTCATCGGAGGTTTACGAGCACGAACTGGAGCAGTGAGCACCCAGCTGACGTAAATTAAGCGTTTAGCATCCCTCCATTTGACACGCTCGTACTTAGGATTTTATATACTTACAAATTGTCAAACTATTACGGGTGGATGGTTATCAACACCCAGATAGCATTGCTCCAAAACAATTGGGGTATTACTTAGGCCGTTCGACGTGGAGGATGCTCGACACGGAGTAGGCCTTATGTTGCTCAAATAATTTAACCAACAGGAAAGCAAATAAATGACATAATCAAAAAATCAAATACTTACTGTTGTATTTGCAATTTCCAAAATGAATACAATATGCTTTCTGTCAAAAGAAAGTACCCCATGCCACCAATGGGCAATTATAAAAAAACGGATGTTTACACGTAGAACCTTCTAAGGTTACATGCATTCCATGGCCTAGGGAGACGCTCGCCTTGCAAAGTCTCCAGCAGGTAGGTGTTATTTGCTCGTACCTGAATGACTTTGAAGGGGCCTTCCCAATTGGGGTCCAATTTACCCACGTGTTTGGAGACTTCAACTTTTTTTAGGACCAAGTCCCCTAGCTGGAAAGTCCTCTCCTTAACACGTTTGTTGTATTGGCGAGCTACGGTCGCTTTGTACTTGTGGATACGTGCCCAAGCAGCATTCCTCTTCTCGTCTAATAAATCTAATTCGAACGCCCGGTTCGCCTCGTTGGCAGCAGGCTCGAAATAGGCGACGCGTGCGGATTCCTGAGCAATTTCCGCAGGTATCATAGCCTCGGAGCCATAAACGAGGGAATAAGGGGTTTCCCCTGTTGTCGCTCGTGGAGTAGTACGGTACGCCCACAGGGCTCCTTGAAGTTCTTCAGCCCATTCTCCCTTCTTACTCTCGAGCATCGTCTTCAGATGCTGGAGTATGGTTCGATTGGTCACCTCCGCTTGACCATTGGCTTGAGGGTGGCCCACGGAGGTGAATCGCTGTTCAATTCCTAGCTCATAGCACCAATCCCGCGTGTCAGCGGCGATGAATTGGGATCCATTATCTGAGATGATTACCCTCGGGATGCCGTATCTGCAAATGATGTTCTTCCAAATGAAGTCCCTCACAACCTTGAACGTTATTTTCGCGACTGCTTCAGCTTCGGCCCATTTAGTGAAGTAATCCACAGCGAGTATTTCGAATTTCTTTTATCCGACCGCCATTGGGAGGGGTCCCACAATATCAATGCCCCACTGATCAAAAGGCCACGAAACATCAATAGGAATCATTTGAGCTGCCGGCAACTGAGGGGTGTTAGAATGAAATTGGCACTTAGGGCATTTATTGGAGTAGTTAATGGCATCCTGCAACACCGAGGGCCAGTAGAACCCACTCCTTAAGACTTTCTTTGCCAAGATTCGACCGCCTGAGTGGTTCCCGCAACTTCCATTGTGCACATGTTCTAAAACTTCCTTGGCTTGCGAGTGTCTCAAGCATCTCATCGGTGGGCCTTGGAAAGATCGCTTGAATAGTCGACCCTCGGCGTCCAATGAGAAGCGAGGGGCTTTGTTTCTGACTTTCCGAGCCTCAACTTTGTCGCTTGGGCTGGTTCCATCCTGGAGGAATCTGATAATTTCGTCGAGCCAACAGGGCTCAGAGGGGTCAATCATATTCACCTCCTTCGAAGGTTCGCCTCTACATATCAGCGGTTCCTCTGTTCTAAGAAATGTAATAGCACGCTCGCTAAAACCGTCCAGGGCAGATGCCAATTTTGACAGAGCGTCAGCACACTCGTTTTCTGCTCTCGGGATTTGCAAAAGGTGGAATTCCCTGAACTTGGCTATCACCTCCTTAGCGCTCGCCAGATACTGCACCATGGTGGCTTCTCGGGCCTCATAAGAACCGTCAATCTGACTCGCGATCAACTGTGAATCAACATATGCAGTGACCCGAGTGGCCCCATTTTGGAGTGCAATCCTGAGCCCCTGGATGAGGGCCTCATACTCAGCTTCGTTGTTGGTGACTTGGAAAGCCAGCTTGATGGCGTAATCAACTTCAGCTTCGAGAGGGTCCCTGAGGGTCACCCCGGCTCCCCCCCCCCCCCCCCCTTGCGAGGTCGAGGAGCCATCTGTGTGCAGAAGCCATAAGCCATCCTCTGCCGAGGGCCCGGTATCTAAGTTGAAACGCTCCACCAATAGGTCGGCCACGGCCTGAGCTTGTATCGCCATGCGAGGCTCAAAGGTGATGTCGAATTGACTAAGTTCAATTGACCATTTAATTAATCTCCCTGAAACGTCAGGCTTTGCCAGCACCTGTTTGAGGGGCTGATCTGTGAGCACCACGATGGAATGCGCTTGAAAATAAGGCCTTAGCCTCCGAGAGGCATTAACGAGCGCAAAAGCAAACTTCTCTATTTCCATGTATCTTTTCTCCGCTCCCTGTAGAGTCTTGCTTAAATAATACACCGGCATATGCTTACGCTCGCGAATTGCCACGAGGACAGCGCTCGTGGCTTCCAAGGAAACTGATAGATATACAAACAAGCTCTCCCCCGGGATAGGTTTGGTCAACAAAGGCGCGCTCGAAAGGTACCGCTTCATGTCCTGCAGGGCCTTTTCGCAGTCCTCGCTCCAGGTAAAGTTGCGAGCATTACGCAGAATTTTAAAGAAGGGTAAGTTCATGTCCGCTGAGCGGGAGATGAACCTATTTAATGAAATGATCTTACCCACAAGCACCTGGACTTCTCTCAGATTGCGGGGCGAGGGTATGTCCAGGATTGCCTTAATTTTCTCTGGGTTTGCCTCTATGCCCCGTTGGCTGACCATGTATCCCAAAAATTTGCCACCCCGCACGCCAAATGTACACTTGGATGGATTCAATTTCATACCGTAACAACGCAGGATACTGAACGCTCGTTTTAGGTCTTCTAGGTGAGAATGCTGGCGTTCGCTTTTGACGATCATGTCATCCACATATACTTCCATGGACTTTCCAATCTCACACTCGAACATTCTGTTGACAAGGAGTTGGTATGTCTCTCCTGCATTTTTGAGCCCAAAGGGCATAACTTTGAAGCAATAAACACCCATGTGGACTACGAAAGCAGTTTTAGGACGATCCTCAAGAGCCATAAATATCTGATAATATCCTTGGAAAGCGTCCATCATGCTCATAAGTTCACACCCAGCGGTCGAATCCACCAACTGATCAATTCTAGGCAAGGGGTACGGATCCTTAGGACATGCCTTGTTGAGGTCTGTGAAGTCATTGCACATACGCCACTTGTTGGCTCTTCGGAACGAGCACCACATTGCACAGCCATTCTGGATATAGAATTTCTTCTATGTATTGAGCGTCAAGCAGTTTATTGACTTCTTCTTCTATGACTTGTTTCCGGAACCCATGGACATCCCTCTTTTTTTGCTTTATAGGTTTGAAGGCCGGATCCACATTCAGCCTTTGGACAATAACGCTCGGATCTATGCCAGTGAGGTCTGAAGCCTTCCAGGCAAAGACATCAATATTTTCTCGCAAGAACTCAAGCATCATAATCTGAGAGGGGCCGTCGAGGCTGGAACCTATTTGCGTGGTCTTATCTGGATTCCAGGGCTCCAATTCGACGGTCAGGAAGCTCTCCGTAGGTTCCACCCGCACCTCAGGCCTCGGCTGTTCGAACGCTCGTTTCTTGCTTGTAATTCTCCCGCTGGTATCTCCCGAGGGTATATGATCCTCGTCTTCCGAGGAGGAAACCCCAACCTCTCCGAGGGGCGAACTCCCAGCATCTACTGGTTTGTCCGTGGCCTTCTTCTTATTCTTCTTTTTATAGAGCTTGGCCCTCTTGCGCTCGGGGCCATCTTCATCTAGTTTGGGGAAGTCAACGGACTTTTTGGTGGAACCTGCTTGGGTAGGTTGTTTGGGCTTGTAGCTTCGAAGGGAAAGTATGTAGCACTCCCAAGCTTCCTTAACATTACACAATACCTCTCCGGTACCCTCGGGGGTGGGAAACTTGACTTTTTGGTGATAGGTGGAAATTATAGCTTTGAAGTCAACGAGGGCTGGGCGCCCAATGATGATGTTGTATGGTAGGTCCACTTCGACCACCACATAGAGAACATTTAAAGTTTTTCGCTGCGGGGCACGACCGAAAGAGGTGGCCAAGCGAATTTGTCCGCGAGGGACGATCTCGGAACCCCCAAAGCCGACGAGGGCTGTTCTGAGGGGTTCGAGTGGGATGTTTGTGATGTTCAATTTCTGAAACATGGAGTAAGGCAAAACATTCACGGAGCTTCCACTATCAATTAAGACCCTCTTTACAACGTGATTGTGAACGTCTAGGCTAACCACCATGGGGCAGTCAGAGGTTTCACCGACCCCATGGGGTGTTACAATGTGCTCTAAATCTTTCTCTGTGAAACCTACGCTCTCGTCCTTCTCCGAGCGTGATGATTTATCAATAGAGAGCACCGGCCTGGGCTGAGAAGATCTTTGGTCATAACTCCTCATGTATCGACGTCGGGAAGCGTTAGAGTCGCCTCCCGAGGATCCACCGGCGATCATGTGAATGACCGCGAAGGGCTGATTCTCAACCTCCGGCCCTTTCCCTTTGCCACGGTCGCTGGACTCGGTGTAGTGGTGGCGAGGACTGCGTGAGCGCGAACGACTCCTTCCTCTAGTGCGCGCTCGTTCAGCGCAGTGTTCATCGTACTTCTCTAGCACCTTTACGAACTCCTTGAGGTGCCCCCCGGCAATAAGCCTCTGAATCTCACTCTCGAGTTGGCGACACTCGTTGGTATCATGCCCTTTCTGCTTATGGAAAGCACAATACTTTCCAGAACGCTTCTGAGCCTCGGTCTCCCTCAACTTAGGCGGTCTCTTGAACAGTTTTTTATCCGCCATGGAATAAACTTCAGCAATTGGGCGGTTGAGGGGAATGCGCTCAAACTTACGCGGAGGGGAGGAATTACGACGAGCGGGAATAGGGCTGCGGCGGCGACCCCTGTTAGAGTCCATCCGGTCCTCGGGTGCTTTGCTAGGGCGAGGGGCGTTCGCCATTTTCTGATCCCTTGCGATGTACATATCCTCGAGAGTAAAGAAAGAGTCCGCAATCTCCCTAATCTCCATCAGCGAGCGTGGCTTTTTCTTGGCCACCTCTTCCACAAATTCCTTGTTGACGTAATGCTTCATGTTGATAGATCCAAACAGAACATGCCTCAAGAAGTCCATAGAGGGCTTCTCTACCAACAAGATCTCCTTGTTGAATCTTCCCATGAAAGACCGTAAAGTTTCGTTTGGCCCTTGGACCGAACTGTAAAGAGCGGTCGCGGCTGGGGCCGGTGCCTTCAAAGAGTTAAAGTGGCTGATGAAAGCATCCGTCAAGTTATAATACCCCCGGATTGAGCGTGGGGGAAGCTTTTTGTACCAGTCTTGGGCCATTCCCGTGAGAGAAGTGACAAACACCTTGGCCCAATAATTGCTTGGGTGATCATACAAGTGCATAAGATGTACAAAATGATCCAGATGCTCGGCTGGATCAGTGGTTCCATCATACCTGTTGACAGCTGTGGGGATTTTGCCTTTCCCCGCATGGGTCATTAGTACCTCCTCGACGAGGGGTGAATCGCCCGTCACGATTCTGTAATCCCTGTCCTCGGGATCCTCATAGCTGGCTTCTCTCCTGCGGCGGGAAATTGGGCTACGTGGTCGGTGAGCGTCTCTGGCCCTGGACCTCTAGTCCCCCTCGCGAGGGACTTGAGACCTTGTACGAGAGAGCTGCTCCACCACATTCTGGAGCCCCTTGAGCTGATCTTGTACTGCAGCAAGCTGGGGGTCGCCAACATCTCTGCTGTTTACCCTCTCCGTGGCCCTCCACTAGACCTCTTCGTTGTTTCCTGTCCCTTCATTTTGAGGGGCTTTCTCGTTTCCCGCTGGCCGCTGGCCGCTGCCCTTGCTGGACCCTCGGGGCGGCCTCATTTTCTTGAAGCGGTGGTGGGGGGAGGTTGCTGGGTCCTCAACGCATTCTGCACCATTGTCAGCGGATGAGGCGAAAGTCCTCCAAGGGGCGGGGCCGCTCGTGCACCCGCCAATGAGGGAAAGTAAGCTGTAGCGAAGTGTTCCCAAGCATTCTGTACGACTTGACCTTCGCATTGCGCGTACAGTGCCTGGAGTTGTTGTGTAGTGATTTGGGGCATTTCTACCCCTTGTATCTCTCTCGACAATGACAGGGGGATATTCAGCGTCCCCACTTGATATGACTGGACCATAGGCATCACTCCGGGCATCATCCCGGGTTGCATAAAAGGGTATCCCGGTGGAGGCATGGCCATGGGATACATGCCTGCGTAAGGGAGGGAAGCGTTGTCGGTGTGAGCGGTAGGTGGAACAACGGAACTGGGCCCTCCCACAACGTTCCCTCCAGGCGGGAGAGTTGCAGCCACTGTTTCTGCATTTTCGACCCCATTTCCCGCAGCTGGCGGGTTCGTACTGCCGGCGGGGATGTTGCTCTCCGTGTTCTCTTCGTTGACTGCGGGAAGAGCGCCCTTGTCTCCCACGGCTCCGGACCTTGTTGCAGTTACCATTTTCAATGCCAAAAGGTGTTATATCTCAACTAGCTTTCAGAGGAAGAATTTGGTGATGACAGTTGTGGTAGTGATGGATTTCCCACAGACGGCGCCAAAAATGATGGTGCAGGAATATTGGTTTCCTAAATGCAACAACACTTTAGTATTTGTATGAAGAGGGAAAGACCATCACAGGCGTGAGAGCCTCAGGAACTGGGTTTCCTTGTGAGCGTGGGTTTTTCCAGCTAGGATAACACCAAGAGTGCAAGAGATAATGGTGATGCAACTGTGGTGAGGTTAATGGAAAGCTTGAGAAGATCAGTAGGAATGCCCAGAACAATAGAGTGTGTCTGTAGAAGATGACTTGGGGGAGAATGCAAGTGTTCTCCCTTATTTATATGTTAGGGGTGAGGGTAGATTAGGTAATTTGACCGTGTGGTCCCAAACCTGTGTTGCCCTAACACGTGGCTGCCTGTGGTGATATGAGAGTGACAACTCTGAAAGGTAGGCGGCGTGTCAGGTGTGCGGTACGCACTGCCTTTGTGTCAGAGGTTGTTGACGAGGGTCGCGCGGGTAGAAGGTCCCGGATTCGTTTTATGAGGGTTCAGATTCACCACAGCGGGGAAGGATCATACTCGAGCGCTGGCGGCGCTCGAAGGGCGCACGGATGGGTTCCCCACGGCCGATGGCCCTTGAGCGTCAAAACCACGAGCATCGGGAACCTGCCTCGCGTGGGTGCCCTCCTGAGAAGGGTAACCCTGAGGGTTGAGATGTGAACGCCGAGCCTGTCGGTTCGGGCCCCTTACCTGAATAGTTAGCCGAGGCTCAATGGCCTGTATTAGTTGGCAAGTGAGTGGGTTGGGTTGGCCCGCGAGCCCATCAATGCGAGCGTACAGTCTTCAAGTCAACCGATGGCGACACATGGACGGCTCCGATACGGGTGTGTTTTTTAGCCTCATCAAATACATTATTGAAATGATAAAATAAATAATTAATAAAAAAAAGAAAAAAGAAAAAGGAGTCTAGGAATAAAAAACCAAAGAATTTAAAAATTAAAAATATCAAAACAGTTTTTCAGCAAATTAATGAACACCCCCTAGTATGATTGAAGACTTTTGCTAAACCCCCTAATTCAATAAATAGATATATTTCATCCCTATTATCCTTTCCATTTATTTTAAACCCCCCAAATCCTGTAAAAGTACCATAATACCCTTAATAAATTGAAGAAGAACATAGATGCCCATTGTCTTCTTCCCGCGTCTGATCTTTGCTTCTTCTTCCCGTGTCTGATCTTTCCGGCTACTCTATTCCGGCATCCAATTTTCGGCGAGTCTTTCCGAATGGCATTTCCGGCGACTCTTTTTCGAAACGGGTTTCCGGCAATTCTGTTTCGAAATGCTATTTTATAGTTTCTGGAATTATTTTTCTTTAACTAGACAAACAGACCTTTCAATAACTAATAAAATGAATATTTACACTACAAACTTAATAGATTATTATGCATTCCCGATGAGACGCTTGAATTAAATGAAAAGCTGCCTGCACGCTTTCCCAGAATTTGGACTGGCCAATCAACTTTACAATGCGACGAAGGGTGCGACGGTTGGTTTACGGTCCAATCACCTTTATTAGTATCTTCAATCTTGCCCTGTACGTAGACATCTGCAAAATTTTCATCCCCAAACATTCACCTGCAAGAAGCCCTGCTTGTCTTTCTCTCCCAGATCTCAATCCTTGACAAACAAAGTCATGAATCCCCCTCCAAGACCTATTCTGGCATGGGTGGAAGAGTACATGGTTGAACGTCTTCGGATATATACCGGAGAGAACGAAATCAATCGGCTAGAAGTCTTCGACACAGTGTTGTCTATGGTGTCGCGTGAGTTGACTCAGCGATTCAAAACAAGATTCTGGGCCCGAGATGTTGTAGTAGCGGTGAAAGAGCTGCGGATAAAATTTTACGAATTCCGTAGATTATTGGCGCGCGTGTCCTGGAGTTAAAATGGGTGCTAATTGTATTCACGCCGAAATTAAGACCCCAATATATTTTGAAGTGAATTCCATTGAGGTAAGTCGAATTCATCCGTGTCCCCTTTTTTTTTTGGAATTGTTCATTATTCAAAGTTTAATTTTACATAGGTTATTCATCGGGATTCCAACGCCAGGGCATTTGGATGTCGTTATTACGACGACCTTAGGTATATCTTCAAAGTGCGGCGGGCACATCTTTTGGAGGGCGAAGAGGAGCACCTCCACGTATACTACATTGACGATAGGGACTCGGACCCCGAGTCCTTGGACGGCGCGGATTACTCAGGCTATGAACACTCTGAGGAGAGTGTTAATTCTAACATCCCTCAGGAAGATCAGGATGAGGTTAATCAGTTTCCTCCCCCATGATATAGACAGCGCTTCTCCAAAATTTGTTGTTTGTGGATTGTTTATAGTAGTTTAAATGTTACTGTTAGTTGATTGTAGTGTATATTTTTGGTTCTGTAATGAAATGTTTAGTGTTGGTTGTTTATTGTTGTTTGATTCTAGTATATATATATCCTGCAAGGAAGTTTGTTTTAGATGGAAGAAATGCGTAATTAAAAAATGCTTTGTCCAGTGAAACGTTAGAAATACGTAATTAAAAGGTGGACTTTGTCCAGTGAAACGTTAAGAATGTGTGATTCAAAGAATACTTTGTCCAGTGAAACATTAGAAATGCGTAATTAAAAGAATGCTTTGTCCAGTGAAACGTTAGAAATGCGTAATTAAAAGGTGGACTTTGTCCAGTGAAACGTTAAGAATGCGTAATTAAAGGTGGACTTTGTCCAGTGAAACGTTAAGAATGCGTGATTCAAAGAATACTTTGTCCAGTGAAACATTAGAAATGCGTAATTAAAAGAATGCTTTGTCCAGTGAAACGTTAAGAATGCGTGATTCAAAGAAGACTTTGTCCAGTGAAACATTAGAAATGCGTAATTAAAAAGTGGACTTGTCCAGTGAAACGTTAAGAATGCGTAATTAAAGGTGGACTTTGTCCAGTGAAACGTTAAGAATGCGTGATTCAAAGAATGCTTTGTCCAGTGAAACGTTAAGAATGCGTGATTCAAAGAAGACTTTGTCCAGTGAAACATTAGAAATGCGTAATTAAAAGGTGGACTTGTCCAGTGAAACGTTAAGAATGCGTAATTAAAGGTGGACTTTGTCCAGTGAAACGTTAAGAATGTGTGATTCAAAGAATACTTTGTCCAGTGAAACATTAGAAATGCGTAATTAAAAGAATGTTTTGTCCAGTGAAACGTTAAGAATGCGTGATTCAAAGAAGACTTTGTCCAGTGAAACATTAGAAATGCGTAATTAAAAGGTGGAGTGAAACGTTAAGAATGCATGATTCAAAGAAGACTTTGTCCAGTGAAACGTTAAGAATGCATGATTCAAAGAAGACTTTGTCCAATGAAACGTTAGAAATGCGTAATTAAAGGTGGACTTTGTCCAGTGAAACGTTAAGAATACGTGATTTAAAGAAGATTTATTGAATCATGACCACAACATTACAATAGAGTGAATCAAGATTTATTGAATCATGAACACAACATTACAATAGAGTTAAACGTTAAGATTTATTGAATCATGACCACAACATTACAATAGAGTTAAACGTTAAGATTTATTGAATCATGACCACAACATTACTGTAACATCCCGATCGTTCGAATTATAAGGTATGTCACCTTTTAACTTTTATGTGTTTAATTAAGTGATTTTATATTTTTCGTGGCCCTATTTTAAACTCTTTTAGAGTTTAGGGCCCTTTTTGTAATTTTCTCCTTTTAGGGGGTTTTTCCGGTCACTTCTCGTTCGGTTGAGATTTTGACTTCTTTGACCCCTTCAACGCGTCCGGGGCGGCGAAACGAGTCCGTAGACTCTAAGTTTGCCCAATTCGGATGTCGTTAGCTCGTTCGTTCGATCGTTTTTGCGTACGAGGACCCGAGATATATACTCGGATTCCCTCGTTTTGCGTGCCATTTCAGCAGCTCCAGCCGCATCGTCTTCTTCCTCGCGCAGAGCACTATTCACGCAGTGAAGGTGCAATTTCACACACATACTCGTTCTCCCTCGTTTCTCGATGGAATTCGACGAATCAATAGTGAAAATTCATCAGTTCGACGAGCCCGTCACAACCGTACCAAGATCGTGGCCAACCGAAGACCGACGGCGGCGCATCCGCCACCACTTCGCCGCCGGCGTTCCGGCGAGTTTTGCGAGCGGAGCTTCACCCTACCCTACGTTTTTGGACCTTCCCGTTCCATTTCCGGCCTCTGTTCAGCACGAAAACCACCGCAAGTGGTGGTTCCGGCGAGGCAACAGCGACAGAAACTTCTGCAGCAATTTCGGCCCTTTTTCCGGCCGGTTTTGGTGGTGGTCGCTTCACGAAAGTTGCTTGGAATGACGAAACGTAGTGGATGGCATCGGCGGGGTTCCAAGAACCGGCCGTTGGCGGCGGACCGGTGGTGAACCGGTGGTGAACCGGCGGGTTTGAACCGGTTACTGTTCCGATGATTTTTCCGGCGATTTGACTTGGGGCTTTCGTAGGGCTCGTTACAAGCTTTCCAGCGGTATGCCCGGATTTCTTTTTCGTTTTGCGGTTTGCAGTTAATTTCAGTTTCCGTCGTTGGGATTTGGTTCGGTTTTTCTTCAACGAAGTCCCGTGTGTTTAGCTTTTTCTGAAATTGGTTGGGGGCTTTTATTGAGTAGGCCGAGGCGTACGTTTCTGTCCTTCCGGGGATTTTTCCGACCACCGGAGGCGGTGTTCCGGTGACGGCCGGTGGCTGTTCGGCCGGCTACGGTGGCGGCATTCCGGCGACTTTCGGACAGTAGGTCCGTTTCGTTGTGGTGAGTCCAACGCCACTTTCCGTTCGTCAATCGGATGTCCGGTTGATTTTATATGAATTTTTTTGAAGTGGTTGTATTTACTTTTGTTAATTATTTGTAATTGTCAGTTAATTACTGTAAGCGTGAATTACTGATTGAATTGTGCTCCAATGTGTATGAAAACTAGTATGAATTATAATTTGATATATTTGGATAATTTGATTTGTAAATTGAACCCCGACTTGTTGATTTTGCTACTTGGTAAGTCTAGAGGGGGTGTTTGCGTAATTTTTGAAAAAGTGGGAATTTGTTTGATTTGAATTAATAGACCTTAGTAATGAAATCTAAAATGTAATGTATGAATTGAATATGTAACGTATGAATTTAATGAACTTAGTTTGATTAGAATTTGACTTATATGAAATATGAACCTTGAATGATTAAATAACTTGCTTTGAATTTGTATAAGACTTCGTGAGGTTTAAATAAATTAGAAGCATGCTACAGTGATTGCTTGACTTATTAATACTTGGAAATTTGTATGAAATGCGATATGAATTGTCTGAACTTTGTTAATTGAATTTGTTAGGTATTAAATGAATTGATATGAAATGATATGAAGTGCTTTGCCTTTAATTTTGTTATTTGCATTAATTATGCACATGAACATGCCTTAATGTTTTGTTTCGCATATAATTTATATAAATTTTAACCTTGCTGATGTGATTGCATTTATTAAGTGTTTGAGCATATGCCGTGCGTCCCTATGTGGTTGTCTGCTTGAGTCTGAGTTCCGTGTTGTGTTTGTGTGTTCAGTTGGTACAGGTGCACCCGGGGTGGTGACTTGAGGTCGTGCAGGTTCCGGGGTGGACCTTCTGCTTTGTATTTGGCTCCGTTTGGTGTAAGGTGAGGTTTTAGGATTTTTGTTTTAGTTACAGCGACCTACAACATTCTGTGCTCGTTTTCAAGCCTGCATGCGATTATTCTATTATATTTATATAATAGATACGTGTTTATATGATATGTTTATGAATTTGTCATACGATTAAAGGTTTTCGAACTATATATGTACGAGCATATGTAAGCTTGAAATGTTTTGCAACGAGGCTATGCTCCAAACCGTGTGTCTTCATACCAGCTGCGGATTAGGATGACACGGAGAGGTACGTTTATAGCATATGCTAAGTTGCAAGGTATGGTATGCTCCGATAAGGTACGTAAGTATGATTTTGATTCGATATGATAAGTTTGATATGTAGCGAGTTATGATATGATCTGTCTGATATGCTCTGTTTTGATATGTTGGGCCCCGAGACGTGGGTAAGGGGGACCCGGGACGACCATGGGGCCGCCGGTTATGACCCCTGTGCACGTTCTCATTTGAGATATTCACGTGCGTCCTAGGGAGGTTGGGAAGGCGTGGTATCTTGAGCCCTCGGTGGATAACCGGGGAAGACACAGTGTGGGTTCGCTACCCCGTGTGTGTTTGTATCTGTATGAGTAGTGAGGGTTTGCTCCCCGAACTACATGGTGTTGGGGTTGGATTGCTTATGATATTTGTTTGTTTTCTGTTATGATACGTTTGATTCGATATGGAAGTAAGGTGGGAGACCCGTACTCGCCGGGTATATGATTATGATCTGTTATGTTGATTATGAAACGGGATAGGAGCTTTCTCTTTTAATAAAACGTGAGTTTGCTCAGTTTGTTAAGTTATGAATAAGATACGTATAAGTTTGACAAGTTAAGATATGTATAAGTTTGATTTGATAGGATATGTGTAAGTTCGATTTGAAAATGGTTTTGGTATGCAAAACCCTACTCCCGGTTCATAATCTCTCTTTTGATACGCTCTGCTCCTTATTATGTATAGTGTGTGTGGGTTCAGCCCCCTCGCTCAGTCAGTGGACTGACCCTCGCCCCACCTATGTTTTTAGTTTGCAGATGCAAGTTGTTGGAGTTCGAGCTAGGCGGCTTTGAGTCGGGTCTGTCGAGTCTGTATCTGTCCGTTTGATTTTGTTAATTACTTTGTTCCGATTTATGTATGAAAATTATGTATATAGTATGTTCTGTACAAGTTGACGTTTATGCTTTGATCATATGAATTTTCGGGACAGGTTAGGGCAGGGTGTGGATTAGTTAAACCCGTTTATTTATGTTCGTGGAATTAGTTGAACCCGTTTATTTATGTTCGTTGATTAAAGTTTTTGTTAGTTCATATTTTGCATCGCTTCCGCATTCGGGTTTTGCTTATTTTACTTGTACAGGGTTTAGTTACCGCCTAGCTTTGGTTGGTTTTTCGTTTGTCACCCGTTCGCTGTGACTTGGTGCGTGTGCGGACTTTCCATTTCGTACCACGTGTCGGGTCATAGTGCGGGGGTGTGGTGCCCCACCGCTTGGGGTGCTACATCTTAAGTGGTATCAGAGCTACCAGGTTTAGAACCGGTGCTCTGGAGTCGTGTCGTGTCAGTTTAGGTCGTACGGCATAGGAATACTTGTGCATTGCATTTGGCAGACGTGAAATTTTGACTTGTATGTATGAATTTGTCTGAGCTTATGTGATTGTGTGCACACTATGATTACGAATTTTTGTAAAAATTATTATTGTTATGCTTAAATTTTATTAAATTACGTATTGAATCTGCATTACTTAAGTGTTCTTAATTGCTTTTATTACTTGACATATCCACGTACTAACCCGCATGCATAGATGTTTATTCGATTTGTGAATTGCAGGACGTTACTTCGACATCAAATTGTAAATAATCGTGACAATTCTTTCCACTTCTATCAATCTTTGACAGGAGATTCAAAGAAGCCATACTCTAATGAGAGACAATGGACCTCTACAAGAATTCAGAACAAGGAATCAATGCTATCGTTATGAAAACGGGTATTATACATTCATGGCACGTGCATCATGCATTGGATTAAATTATAATTATTTCGAACATTTGTTGTACGTGCTTGGTTATCTCCCTTGCTGATTAATGCGTGTATGCCATACACATCCTTAACCCCACATGCATTAGCTTCGTGGTTGTAATTTAGGTATTCCCCTACCTGATCCACTAAGTGCTGTCTTGGTCGAAGCAACGTTTGAATTCGAACAGGGTTTGACCAGAAAATATACGGTCGAGCCAATAGCTTCAAGATAGGGTGAATGCATGTAAGATAGAATGTTGGGTTGTGGTCAATCTCTCTACACGATGCGATACTCATAGCCTCATAAATGATTTGATGAAAGTCGGGGTATTTCTAGATCCAAGCTGAATTGTCGTGATGTGGGATTACTTGAAAGACAGGAAATAACAAATGGGAATGATAAAGAAAAGTAAAGAAATTCTGGGTGGATTTCGGGCGATCATGTATAAACAATTGGAAGAAAAAAAAAGGGGAGTTCATTTAATTCTACGAACTCCTAAAGAGTGAACCAAGGAAGTTTTGATTAAAGTGACAACCATGAAGAAGACTCGGGAAACAATCGGAGAGTAATTACTAAAGAAAATACAGAATGCTAATTCCATAAGCGTAGAAGACTTCAGGTTCAAGAAATCGTACTTCCAAGCCGTGGAAATGTCCAAGTGATGCTAGATAATTCTGAAGATAAGAAGACCGTGGGGAAAAACAAGAAATCTTTTAACTATTAAGTTGCTTTCAGGATATGTACTTACTACTTGGAGGCTCGGGAGTAACATGGTTTATAAGAAAGTCAGCATTTCTAACTCTGGAAGGTGTGAGGTGACAATGAAGAGATCAAGACACTTGTATCATTCAGAGAATTCTAAGCAGGAAATCGGGTTACTATTATAAAGACACTCACTAGAGTAGTTACACTTACACAAAGGAAAAAGGGGAAAATTGTGCAAGCAATGGAATTTTGTGCCGAGGTCATTGAAGATCAACTCCACCAAATATTAAGGGTAAGGTTATCTTTTACAACGACGGTGTACTAAGCAAGACGGTGTAAAGATTCTTCATTTATTTCTCCATGATTGTCCTGAGAGATTTCACATTTGAAAGAAATGGTAATTTCCGATTACCGAGGATCCTATTGGGATTTCAAGAGATTACACGGATTACTATACCCCGAGAATCAAGTGAGACGATCCAAGATCAGTTGAGTACCCGAGAATCTGAAGGAATACTAAAGAATGCAAGTTTGAACGGGAAGTTGAAACTATGGCCAGTTAAGGAGTTGATTAACCTTTCAAGTTAAAGAATTTCCAACCTCGACTCCACTACTACGGTGAACGGTACACTGAGTATTCATGGCATTTGCACACATACATTTCATAAGTAATTGTATTTTATTTTATTTTGCTTGACTAATGTGACAATATGTAATGTTTGGCGTTACTTTGATGGTAATAACGTGGCTAACTGCTTTAATTTTTATAATTTAAGAATTTATAGATGTTGTGAATTCTTGTAACTGAATGGATTACATGCTTGCGTGAATTGTTCGTATTTCAGTGTTTATACTTTTCTTAATGGCTCACTAACCCTTCTTGCACATACATACATATTATAATTTTATCTTACAGGGATCCCATCGTGATATTCCCCTTGAGGTGAGCATGGATGATGAGTCTATATTCTAGGGATACTGATATCAGTCGTGTAAAGGTGCACTATACATGCATCCCATGTTTTGCATCCAGTGTTATTTTGATGTGTGTATGATTGAATACTGAGTAAGTGAACTTTTCTGCTAGAGAGTTGTTGAGATCTCTCTATTTACGTGTTAGGGAGATGTGGGATTCTCCCTATTTATGTGATAGAAAGATGTTGGATTCTTTCTAAATTATGTGAGCAAGAGATGCTGGATTCTCTTGAATTAGATGTTTGAGAGATGTTGGATTCTCTCGAATTTAGGGTTTGAGAAATGCTGGATTTTCTCAAACTAGGATGTTTGGAAGATGTGGAGGTCTGCCAGACTTAGGTTGAGAGACGGGGCCCTCTCGATTATGTAGTTGAGAGACGGGGTTCTCTCAATTCTGTGCCTGAGGGATGGGGTCTCTCTTTTGATGTGCAGGGAGACGGGGCTCTCCCTCTCTTGCGTGCTGAGAGATGGGATTCTCTCTTGTTTGTCGCGGCTGAGTTAAGTGTGGTCTGATGTTGGTTACAATCGACGAGGAAGCGACTAACGGTCAAGTGTTTGAACAAACCTCTGTAACTAAGGAACTCTGCAGGGAGTTGACGCAATCAGTGAGAGTAAACATCACAGTCCGGGCTATGACTCTACACGATTTCAGGAGATGGATTGAAGTATTTCAGTTCGAAGCTTTACGAGTCAGTATTAGGACCTCAGGACAGGTCCTTTTGAAGGGGGGAAGATTGTAACATCCCGATCGTTCGAATTATAAGGTATGTCACCTTTTAACTTTTATGTGTTTAATTAAGTGATTTTATATTTTTCGTGGCCCTATTTTAAACTCTTTTAGAGTTTAGGGCCCTTTTTGTAATTTTCTCCTTTTAGGGGGTTTTTCCGGTCACTTCTCGTTCGGTTGAGATTTTGACTTCTTTGACCCCTTCAACGCGTCCGGGGCGGCGAAACGAGTCCGTAGACTCTAAGTTTGCCCAATTCGGATGTCGTTAGCTCGTTCGTTCGATCGTTTTTGCGTACGAGGACCCGAGATATATACTCGGATTCCCTCGTTTTGCGTGCCATTTCAGCAGCTCCAGCCGCATCGTCTTCTTCCTCGCGCAGAGCACTATTCACGCAGTGAAGGTGCAATTTCACACACATGCTCGTTCTCCCTCGTTTCTCGATGGAATTCGACGAATCAATAGTGAAAATTCATCAGCTCGACGAGCCCGTCACAACCATACCAAGATCGTAGCCAACCGAAAACCGACGGCGGCGCATCGGCGGCCTGAAGGTGGCGGGTGGCGCCACCACTTCGCCGCCGGCGTTCCGGCGAGTTTCGCGAGCGGAGCTTGACCCTACCCTACGTTTTTGGACCTTCCCGTTCCATTTCCGGCCTCTGTTCAGCACGAAAACCACCGCAAGTGGTGGTTCCGGCGAGGCAACAGCGGCAGAAACTTCGGCAGCAATTTCGGCCCTTTTCCCGGCCGGTTTTGGTGGTGGTCGCTTCACGAAAGTTGCTTGGAATGACGAAACGTAGTGGATGGCATCGGCGGGGTTCCAAGAACCGGCCGTTGGCGGCGGACCGGCGGTGAACCGGCGGGTCTGAACCGGTTACTGTTCCGATGATTTTTCCGGCGATTTGACTTGGGGCTTTCGTAGGGCTCGTTACAAGCTTTCCAACGGTATGCCCGGATTTCTTTTTCGTTTTGCGGTTTGCAGTTAATTTCAGTTTCCGTCGTTGGGATTTGGTTCGGTTTTTCTTCAACGAAGTCCCGTGTGTTTAGCTTTTTCTGAAATTGGTTGGGGGCTTTTATTGAGTAGGCCGAGGCGTACGTTTCTGTCCTTCCGGGGATTTTTCCGACCACCGGAGGCGGTGTTCCGGTGACGGCCGGTGGCTGTTCGGCCGGCTACGGTGGCGGCATTCCGGCGACTTTCGGACAGTAGGTCCGTTTCGTTGTGGTGAGTCCAACGCCACTTTCCGTTCGTCAATCGGATGTCCGGTTGATTTTATATGAATTTTTTTGAAGTGGTTGTATTTACTTTTGTTAATTGTTTGTAATTGTCAATTAATTACTGTAAGCGTGAATTACTGATTGAATTGTGCTCCAATGTGTATGAAAACTTGTATGAATTATAATTTGATATATTTGGATAATTTGATTTGTAAATTGAACCCCCGACTTGTTGATTTTGCTACTTGGTTAGTCTAGAGGGGGTGTTTGCGTAATTTTTGAAAAAGTGGGAATTTGTTTGATTTGAATTAATAGACCTTAGTAATGAAATCTAAAATGTAATGTATGAATTGAATATGTAACGTATGAATTTAATGAACTTAGTTTGATTAGAATTTGACTTATATGAAATATGAACCTTGAATGATTAAATAACTTGCTTTGAATTTGTATAAGACTTCGTGAGGTTTAAATAAATTAGAAGCATGCTACAGTGATTGCTTGACTTATTAATACTTGGAAATTTGTATGAAATGCGATATGAATTGTCTGAACTTTGTTAATTGAATTTGTTAGGTATTAAATGAATTGATATGAAATGATATGAAGTGCTTTGCCTTTAATTTTGTTATTTGCATTAATTATGCACATGAACATGCCTTAATGTTTTGTTTCGCATATAATTTATATAAATTTGAACCTTGCTGATGTGATTGCATTTATTAAGTGTTTGAGCATATGCCGTGCGTCCCTATGTGGTTGTCTGCTTGAGTCTGAGTTCCGTGCTGTGTTTGTGTGTTCAGTTGGTACAGGTGCACCCGGGGTGGTGACTTGAGGTCGTGCAGGTTCCGGGGTGGACCTTCTGCTTTGTATTTGGCTCCGTTTGGTGTAAGGTGAGGTTTTAGGATTTTTGTTTTAGTTACAGCGACCTACAACATTCTGTGCTCGTTTTCAAGCCTGCATGCGATTATTCTATTATATTTATATAATAGATACGTGTTTATATGATATGTTTATGAATTTGTCATACGATTAAAGGTTTTCGAACTATATATGTACGAGCATATGTAAGCTTGAAATGTTTTGCAACGAGGCTTTGCTCCAAACCGTGTGTCTTCATACCAGCTGCGGATTAGGATGACACGGAGAGGTACGTTTATAGCATATGCTAAGTTGCAAGGTATGGTATGCTCCGATAAGGTACGTAAGTATGATTTTGATTCGATATGATAAGTTTGATATGTAGCGAGTTATGATATGATCTGTCTGATATGCTCTGTTTTGATATGTTGGGCCCCGAGACGTGGGTAAGGGGGACCCGGGACGACCATGGGGCCGCCGGTTATGACCCCTGTGCACGTTCTCATTTGAGATATTCACGTGCGACCTAGGGAGGTTGGGAAGGCGTGGTATCTTGAGCCCTCGGTGGATAACCGGGGAAGGCACAGTGTGGGTTCGCTACCCCGTGTGTGTTTGTATCTGTATGAGTAGTGAGGGTTTGCTCCCCGAACTACATGGTGTTGGGGTTGGATTGCTTATGATATTTGTTTGTTTTCTGTTATGATACGTTTGATTCGATATGGAAGTAAGGTGGGAGACCCGTACCCGCCGGGTATATGATTATGATCTGTTATGTTGATTATGAAACGGGATAGGAGCTTTCTCTTTTAATAAAACGTGAGTTTGCTCAGTTTGTTAAGTTATGAATAAGATACGTATAAGTTTGACAAGTTAAGATATGTATAAGTTTGATTTGATAGGATATGTGTAAGTTCGATTTGAAAATGGTTTTGGTATGCAAAACCCTACTCCCGGTTCATAATCTCTCTTTTGATACGCTCTGCTCCTTATTATGTATAGTGTGTGTGGGTTCAGCCCCCTCGCTCAGTCAGTGGACTGACCCTCGGCCCACCTATGTTTTTAGTTTGCAGATGCAAGTTGTTGGAGTTCGAGCTAGGCGGCTTTGAGTCGGGTCTGTCGAGTCTGTGTCTGTCCGTTTGATTTTGTTAATTACTTTGTTCCGATTTATGTATGAAAATTATGTATATAGTATGTTCTGTACAAGTTGACGTTTATGCTTTGATCATATGAATTTTCGGGACAGGTTAGGGCAGGGTGTGGATTAGTTAAACCCGTTTATTTATGTTCGTGGAATTAGTTGAACCCGTTTATTTATGTTCGTTGATTAAAGTTTTTGTTAGTTCATATTTTGCATCGCTTCCGCATTCGGGTTTTGCTTATTTTACTTGTACAGGGTTTAGTTACCGCCTAGCTTTGGTTGGTTTTTCGTTTGTCACCCGTTCGCTGTGACTTGGTGCGTGTGCGGACTTTCCATTTCGTACCACGTGTCGGGTCATAGTGCGGGGGTGTGGTGCCCCACCGCTTGGGGTGCTACAATTACAATAGAGTGAATCAAGATTTATTGAATCATGACCACAACATTACAATAGAGTTAAACGTTAAGATCTATTGAATCATGAACACAACATTACAATAGAGTGAATTAAGATTTATTGAATCATGACCACAACATTACAATAGAGTGAATCAAGATTTCTAACGTTTCACTGGACAAAGTCTTATTTTAATCACGCATTTCTAACGTTTCACTGGACAAAATCTTCCTTTAATTAAGCATTCTTAAACTTTCACTGGACAAACCCAATCTTCAATTACGCATTTCTAACGTTTCACTGGACAAAGTCTTCTTTTAATCACGCATTTCTAACGTTTCACTGGACAAAGTATTCTTTGAATCACGCATTCTTAACGTACTGGACAAAGTCCACCTTTAATTACGCATTCTTAACGTTTCACTGGACAAAGTCCACCTTTTAATCACGCATTTCTAACGTTTCACTGGACAAAATCTTCCTTTAATTAAACATTCTTAAACTTTCATTGGACAAACCCAACCTTCAATTACGCATTTCTAACGTTTCACTGGACAAAGTCTTCTTTTAATCACGCATTTCTAACGTTTCACTGGACAAAGTCTTCTTTTAATCACGCATTTCTAACGTTTCACTGGACAAAATCTTCCTTTAATTAAGCATTCTTAAACTTTCACTGGACAAAGTCTTCTTTTAATCACGCATTTCTAATGTCAAAATCTGCCATTATCACCCATTCTTAACGTTTCCATTAGATCAAATTGAGAAAACAGCATCAAGCAATTTATCGACGTAGTTTCAAACAAATAGAAACAATTATAAAAGGTTGTATACGATTACAACAACATATAAAGTTCCTTAAAAAATGAGTGAATAAAATCAATCCTCAACTCCAGAACACGCAGTGGGTCTGATCAATTCTCAACCTCAGAACGAACGGTGGCCAAGCATGAACCATCAGCGTAGGGGTTATATCTTCTCTTCCTGACACAGAATGAGATTACTGACCAGAAATTAATAAATATAGTGTTAATACAGAAACGAAAAAATTAGATATCCCATACCTTCTCTTCGATGCTTGCTTCCCACCTAAATAGGCAGGAGGCCGAATCGCCCTCAGCTCAACAATGTTGAGTTTGGCAATTTCATGCAGTTGGATCATAGCCGGAATCTGCCCGTCGCATCGCAAACTAACCCACAAACCTTTTTTATGGGGTGCGAGGTATTGTACTACGTAAGTATCAGAGTTGAAGTCTGACCACTCTTCACCAATTTGAGCGTGAATCTCTTCCACTGACGCACTCCGCGGAATTGGAAACACCGTAATTTCGCCATTAAACCAACAACTTCCTAGGATTTGCTTGTCTTGAGCTTCGTCACCGGCCAACGCCATCTTCAGAATACTAATTTGAAGTATCAGTTTGCAGAGGATCAACAATTCGAGTAGATAAAAAATATCAGCAATTCAATTCAATTCGATACAAATTATCAGTAAATTATACTGTCTATTTCACATAATTAACATTCAATTAACGACAGGAATACATTCAATTAACATTCACACGCTGAGAATACCTTTTAGCAGTACAGGAAATAGGGCACGATAACTAAATCGACTCCCGTTGTCGCCGCTTATCAAGATCTTGATGTCTTCGTTGCCGTTGCCACCGCCTACCTTTATCCTGCTGTCGTCGCGGTTAGATCTCGTTGCCGACGAAGTGGAAATGTGGTTACAGATTATGAGATGAATCTTTCCTAAAATGGGAACCCATTTTTTCGGCGAGGGAAAAAAAGGGGAAAAAAAAACAAGAAAAAGTGGGGGCAAAACAGACTTTTCAGGATCATGGGGGGTTTAGAAAAAATAACTTGTGTATTGGTAACCTAAAACATACATTTTCCAAACTAGGGTGTTTCAGATAACTTTTGAGGATATTTTGTCCTTTTAAATAACTCCCCCACAGTTTTTCTCTGCCCTTACACTTATATATTAATATAATAGTGTAGATGAAAATTTTAGCCAAAATTCCTCAAGTTTCTTTCTATGTCTTATTTGATGACAAATAGAGCTGCACGTGTGGGTAGCTAGCTATACCTCGTAAATTGATCATTTATCTCCAAGAACGATGAAATGAAATCACATATAAAACCTGATCAAATGTAAGACAAATTATTCAAAGTTGATCAAACTATTAAATCGTAAAACATTGCTTATACAAAAAATATTGGTGGGAGAAGAAAATTTCAACATTATCCTTAAAATCACCTCAAAATTAATGGCCCAACCAACCCCAGCCTAACTGGCCCTTTTGTATTTATACTCCTCTTTCCTCTCTGGGCTAAAAAATATTTACTGCTGTTAATCAATTTGTTTAACTATTTTTTAAAAATCAAATAGTAATCAGCGACAAGATATTTACTAAACTGAAACTGAGATTTTCTCTTACACATCATAAAATGATATTTTTCAAATACATTAGAGAATGAGACGTTTTCTTGTAGTCATAAAATGTGTTACATGTAAGAGTGACTTCGAACTGTAGCAATTGGGCAAGTATGAGAGGCAGACTGGCATCGCATTTTCTTTTTTATTTTGAACAAGACTGGCATCGTATTTAATAACATAACCATCATCTCAAACAAAACGGTCACCCAGATTTGAGGGACATATATATATATCATTTAATTGTGAAATAAAAATCTATTCAAATTTTTTTTTTAACAAATAGATTTCGAACCTATAATTGTTTAGAAATCAAGTAAAGTCTACCTCTGAATTCTGATGATCTATCAGACCAAAACTCTTTGGATAGGTTTGAAGAATATTCAAATCTCTCTTTCAGAACAAATAAATGGTTTCAGTTATTGCATGTTTGTTTGGGATTTAATTCGTTATGATCATTGAATGTGGACTGGCTGGAACTCTTACAAGGTCAGGGTGACAATTAATTGATGCTCATAATTTTATGATTTTGGTGATTAATCTGTTGTATGCGTGCACGGATGGCTAAAACTTGGAAGATATGAACATGTCTATAATGATTTAATTTTGTATTGGATAGGGAATATAATCTAACCAAAATTGAAATAAAAGATAACTTGTACATATGGCTAAATTAAATTTGGCTATTCTTTCCTTTCTTAAACACAATTATTATTGGATTGTTGGACTTAAGCATGGGATATAATAATAAGATCATTGAAGATTAATCCAATTAATCTTCCTCATCAACCTCTCGGAAGTCGGAAGATTATAGGCTTATAAATTGCAAGTTCGATCCTCCAACTTTAATCTTAACCTTTCTTGAATGTTCATTACAAATCCGATAATTTTTGCAATTTTAGGTATTAGAACGTTGAATGTTTTATTTCTTGTCTGAGTTGATGGCGTCACCCCTTAGTCTCTCAATCATTTAATTACGTATTATTTAATAGTTTATATGATCTTCGATTTTTTTTTTTCCAGCCAACTTTACTCTTCACAATTCGTATTTCAATAACATGGGTTCGAAGAAGCATTGATTTTATGTCACAGAGACAATTAAGTGACACATTGCTTGAGAGGCAAGAGGTTAATTACGTCGATAACTCAAGCAAGAAATGAATTATTTGGCGGAGTTACACCTGTATTAATTAAATTTAAAAAGATTACAGGACTTCATTGAGAAATTTAGAAAGATTAGGATTAAAATTACGAAATGTGCAAAAACTAACATGGCCAAAATTGCAATTATGTATATAACGTAATTTGCACATAAATTGGGTGTAGGAAGATAATTATGTTGAACAAAAGAAATGAGTCTTGGAAGTTATGTCGTACGCGAGTTCAATAATCTAGGAATATATTTGTTTTATTTTTGACTCGGCTCTATTTAATTCTAAAAATAAATTAAGATTTTATATCGAACGTACTTGCTTAATTAATAGTTATATTTTAGAAGTATGAGTTGACCTGGTTCTTTTGCCAACCCTAGCTAACTAATATATTGACTGAGTTAGGTATCTACACCCTGAGGACTGAGGTTGAGAGTTTAATCACATCATCCTCCGTCTTATAATTAATTTTAAAACTTACCCATACTTTTTTAATTATTGAGCATGGCCAATATATATATTTGAGGCAGAAAATGGCCAATATCATTTTTATCTTATAATAGGAATGAAGAATAAATAATTAATTAATTTCTCTGTTAACTTGTCTCATGTGGATTAATTACCAAAATATACCTTAATAATGTTTAATAACTCTCACTTTATCACATAATTTTAAAGTGAGTTAGGACGAGCAAATATTTAATTTTAAATGGTACCAGAATAGGTTATCAGCTACCTTTTAAAGTGAATTTGGCTAAACAGTAAACACATACTTTAACATTTCTTTTTTTTAGACATTTTTTATGTGCACCGCTCAATTTTCTTGGCCGAAATACTATTTCTCCTCAGAAATATTTAGATAATACATGTGGGAATTGTGGAAATTTATCAAGTAAAATTCAGAGAAAGCAATTATATGATTATTTTTTGATAGTTAGATCAACTACAGCAGTCAATTGTAAGACAAAAATAATAAGTACTGAAATATGTATAGTTTTGATATTAAGAAATTGCAGAAATTAACTTGCATGATTATTTTAAGTAAAAGAAGAGCACTATAATTATCCATATTTGATAAAGGAGATTATATATATTTATATATATATATATATATATATGAAATGAGAAATAAGATCAAGAATGAAATCGAGGGAAAACCACTATAAAAAAATTGATCGAAACAGAGTTATATTAAAATGGCAATACCATTCCGGGATTTATCAATTAATTTATTTAATTATTTCATTCACAAATTATCAGTTGTATTCTATGGTGGAAAAGAAAAGAAAAAGACAAACTTTGACAAGTGAGATTGGATCGTTTTGGCCTTTATTCACCAAAAGTTTACAGAAAATTGATCGAACTTTACTAATCAAATTTACACAAACATGACGCTCAAAAATTCCAAGAATCTTCATCCGCCACCAGAATCGGATACTGTTCAACAACTGCCAAATCTTTATTGCCATAATTATTATGATCATGATTATTGAGGTCACTGTCATCGTTAATCAGCATCTCCAAACCTCTGAAATCATCGTACCAGATATCGTTCATGATCTCGCTGTAATAATCATTGAACCCCGCCGTGAACTGCAGCTGCTCCTCCACCACGTTCGCCGCTGGCGAAGGGTTGTAGCACGAAGAAGAAGAAGAAGACGTCGTCGAGGACGACGAAGGGGTGGAAGAGTAATTTTCGTCGCAGGATAGGAGGATCTCGTGGGGCTCAATTACAGGGATTTCATCGATGCAGAAATCGTTGTTGACTAATCCCATCGCGTCAAACGCAATTTCATCACCGTCATGCTTCCCTGAGTTGGCAATGGTGGCGGTTGACTCTAACATGGTGACCTCAGGCTGAGGATGAGGCTCCGCCGCGGGAATATTTTCCGGCGGTGGCAGCTGTTGGGCTGCCGGTGGTTCTCGCGGCGGTTCCTCGGTTGTTGCTGGCGGCGGCAGAGGCTTGTGTGTCAGAGGGTCAATTCCCATTTTCTTGAGCTTCTTCTTAATGTGAGTGTTCCAATGATTCTTGATTTCGTTGTCAGTTCTTCCCGGGAGATGTGAAGCAATTTTCGACCACCTGAAAACAAAAAAAGCTCCGAAATTTAGAAACTTAATTTCCTCGCTAAGTTTGCCATTTCTTTTTATTTACAAAATAAACTTTAGAAAGCCAAAAAAAAAAAAAAATTATATTTGATAATTGATATCATTCAGGCTCTGCATGTGGCTGGCAATGCAATAAAACCCACTAAAGCAGCCGAAACAATGATGGGATTCAGATCAATGACCA
The DNA here is from genome assembly GCA_037501455.1 of Lantana camara. NCBI lineage: Eukaryota > Viridiplantae > Streptophyta > Magnoliopsida > Lamiales > Verbenaceae > Lantana > Lantana camara. Next base: position 19,239,985 of record CM074857.1, on the reverse strand, counting down.
CTTTAAATAAAATCATTTAAAAGAATTAAATTTTTAATTGTCCAGAAAAGGTGTACCTGTTTCCGAGCTGGGCATGAAGATCAATAACCATTTTCTCTTCATATTCAGAGAGAAGTCCTCTCTTCACATCAGGCCTCAAGTAATTCGTCCATCTCAATCTGCAGCTCTTTCCACATCTCAGCAGCCCTGCACCAAACATATTAATTATTACCCTAATATTCAGTACCAAAACTATTTAATCAAATCCCATTCCAGGAAAATAAAGAAATAGAAACCTGCAAGTTTGGGTACAGCTCTCCAGCAGCATTGGCCATTGGTGAGGATGAAATTGATGAGTTTCTTGTCTTCTTCAGCAGTCCATGGTCCTTTCTTCAGTCCCACTTTGTCACAGCATGGCTGTCTTCCCATCTTCTTCAGTACTTTAAAATCTTGTACAATTATCCAATCACTCTCTCTTTCGGACCGATGGGTAATTCTAGCCTTAGCCGGGTCTGGATTAGAATTTTCTCCGACTGATATATGAAATGGTGCAGAGGAATTGAAGCTAAGGTATATGTTGGGGAGACGAGACTTACAAGCACCACACTAGCCTGCTTATATATAATGAGAATTTTAGGAACACCTCAGGCTAAGGTCCAACTTCTGAGTATGACCCACTTTCAAATTAAATATAAACTGCGCACTTAAAAAAAATAGAGAAGCTTTTTAATTATGTTAAGAAAATTCAAATTTCAAAATAATTAAAAGAAATGAATATATCGAAGAGAACTGAACTGGTGTTAATTAAGTGATAGAAATAGGGCGAGGGCGCTCGTGTTGATGTCAATTGTCAACCTCTGGAAAGCGCCACCTCAACATACCTTAACCTTACTTCAATTTCAAGCATACGGATTTTTCATACTCAACCATTCTTTTCAGATTCATAAAGTTAAACTAAAAAAATAAATCCTTTTGGATAAAATTAATTATAAAAATATTATAAAATAATTTTTCAAGTATTAATTATTACAAATATTAAAGTCGGCAATGTTTTGTTTTTAATGCAAATGAAGATTGCAAGACTAAAATAACATTTTACTCAACAATTTTTTTGCGTTGGCGATGGGATTTTAGGAGTCCTGATATAATTAATAATAAAAGAAAAACTATTTTGTAGTTGCCCAAAAAATTTGAATTGCAATATATGTAATTTTTCCTTCCTTTTTTCACTATATATTAAACAAAAAAAAAAATCATGATATTGGAATATTCTTGTATGGGTAAGGTAACACCCTCATATGGAAATTGTTTTGCAAGAGTTTTAACTAGAATTGGGAAATGTTATGTTCTAAATAATCAATTTGGCTATAATATTTAGGTCGTGACAAATTCTTTAATTAGTAACTTATAGTAATATTATTAAATTGGGAAATCAGGATATATAATTTAAAAACCACACAAGCATAAAGTCCGCGTAATTCTTTAACCAATTTAATAATGCCCATTTGTCATACATTATAATTTTAAAACTTTTGATCCCTTTAGAAGTAGAATACCTGGAAAACAAATAACATTTCTTAAATAAGCTTGCCTTTCCCGATTCAAATTGGTACTCGATTTATTCTATAAATATAATAAAAAATAGATGAATAAATAAATATAAAATAATCAAATATAATAAATAGGTAAAGACTAAAGTGACAAGCTGTCAAGAATGCTTAATTAGAGGGTAATTAAATACTATATAGTATGAGGAAAATATTTAATTTTGATAATTAATTATAAGCAGCTGACACGGGTTCAGCAGAATCATTGTCATTATACTTGTAGAATAACATTAGTTTTCTACACTCTAAAATGGACCCACATTCTTATTTGCAAAGCAAAAATTGTCCTACATTTAATTGCTAAAGATTAAAACATAAGTAAAATACAGCTGCGGTGAAGTAACAAATAAATAACCCTTATTGATAAGCCTCTCGGGCTCAGGCTAACTTCTTTATTTCTTTGAGGGAATGGCAAAGATATATATTTTGTTATACATACATACCAATACAAATATACGAGAAACATAATACGTATTAACACGAATAATTAGGAGATGATCATCGCCTGATAAAGGGTCCTTTTAATTGGTTGGGTTCAGCCGATCGAATCGAGTTTGGAGTAGAATTTTCCACCAATCACAGGACAACTATAAAACATTCGGCCTCTCGTTACACCAATTTGGTCGAATTAGACTCGAATTAGAATTACCCTTTATGCACATATACTATATATTTTATAATGAACAGGTTAGCTCTTTGTTTTTGGCACACAACTTAAAATTTATGAATTGATCCACCTTCTAAAATGCTTACTATTCAGCAAGATCGGTTATCGGAGTTTTTGATGTATCTATAATTCAGTCTTGTTATTGCAGGATTTAAAGTGTTACAATGAAGTGAGAAAAATTTTAATCATTGAAATCTAGAACAAATAAATTAATTATTATAATACTTTGAGTATTATAATATAATATCATTGACCATTTTATCAATCGCGTATCACTGAAATTTTATTTACAGATTACGTACACCATTTTTCTTTCTTAATTACTGACATTACAGGTTGTTGCAGGAAGTTTAAATTGAGAATTTCACAATTTACATAAAGCCTTATTATAAATATTAAATAAATGATGATTTTGTTGTTTCAGTATTTGTTTTGTTATGATTTAATTTGTTTTTTCTCGTCGCAAAATTATTTTGTAGTTTGATTTAACTTTTCTTTAAATTTATTATTATTATTATTATTATTATTATTATTATTATTATTAAGTTAACTTTTCTTTAAATTGATTAGTCGCTAAGAACAATTCATTTAAACAGAAAAAAGAAAAAAAAGGGTACGACTTTTATGATCCTAATTGTTATTAAAGAAATGATCGAACATACAATTAATTAGTCATTTTTTGTTCATATTAAGGATTCAAAATATATTATTCCTCGGGTCATAGAGTTGGTATACAACTTGCATGGTGCATATTTCTATATTTTGCCTGTTAATGTATAGAGGAAAGGAAAAAGGATTTTCTTATTCATTGTATTGTTCTTGTTCCTGAGATTACAGAGAACCCTATACTAAATAGAAGAAAACACCGTAATCTAGGGATTGATAGCCTCCTTAACTAAGGTAAGTAAATCCCTTCCAAATTGGGCTATAATCTTCTAACACTCCCCCTCAAGTTAAGTGATGGGATCTCCGATACTTAACTTGCCTAATGCCTTCACGAAAACCGGTCTGGTAACTCCCTTAGTTAGGATGTCCGCTAGTTGTTCTTCGGACCTCACGAACTGAAGCTCAATGGTACCTTCTTCCAACTTTTCCTTGATGAAGTGTCTATCAATCTCTACATGCTTTGTTCTATCATGCTGCACAGGGTTCTCTGATATACTCATAGCGGCCTTATTGTCACATTTTAGCCGCCCTGGACCTTTCGGAGCCACCCCTAACTCAGTCATTAGTTTTCTCACCCAGATAACCTCTGTCAGCGCCTTTGCAATACCTCTAAATTCCGCTTCTGCACTCGAAAGGGCAACCACTTTCTGTTTCTTACTTCTCCATGTCACTACGTTTCCTCCAATAAGGGTAAAATACCCTGAAGTGGATCTCCTATCATTTGGATTTCCTGCCCAATCAGCATCTGTGTATGCTTCAACGTCCAAGTGACCATGCTTGCCAAACGTGATCCCATTCCCTGCGGAGCCTTTTAGGTATCTTACAACTCTCATGACTGCTTCCATATGCTCCTTTTGAGGCCGATGCATAAACTGGCTGACCACCCCCACGGCATAGGCAATATCGGGCCTAGTGTGGGAGAGATAAATCAGCTTTCCCACCAGACGTTGATATTGTTCCTTGTCGGCTGGTTCTCCGTTTTCCTTAATCTTTAACCTGTGATTCATCTGAATTGGAGTGTCAGCTGGCTTGCAATCCACCATCCCGGTTTCTGCAAGTAGGTCCAGTATATATTTCTTTTGAGAAATAAAGATTCCTCGCTTGGACCTCAGGACTTCAATCCCCAGAAAGTACTTTAAACCTCCCAGATCCTTCATTTCAAACTCCTTAAACAGATTATCACGAAGTTTATCCATCTCTTCTTTGTCACTTCCTGTAATGATCATATCATCTACATAGATGATCAGACATGTGATCAAGTTGCCTCTCCTTTTCAAAAATAGTGTGTGATCAGCATTGCTTTGTTTGTATCCGTACCGCTGCATTGCAACAGTGAACCTCTCAAACCAAGCTCGTGGAGACTGCTTGAGTCCGTACAGGGCCTTTCGAAGTCTGCATACCTCATTACCTCCAAACTCATCTGCAAAGCCAGGAGGTGCTTCCATGTAAACTTCCTCATTTAGGTCTCCGTGTAGGAAGGCATTTTTTACATCAAATTGGTGGAGTGGCCAATCCTGGTTTGCAGCGATTGACAGTAGAACCCTGACTGTATCTAGCTTTGCCACTGGAGAGAAGGTCTCAGAGTAGTCGACCCCATAAGTTTGAGTATACCCTTTCGCCACTAGTCGAGCCTTGTATCTCTCCACCGTACCGTCTGACTTATGTTTGATAGTGAAAACCCACTTGCACCCTACTGGTTTCTTGCCTTGGGGTAAATCACATTTTTCCCAAGTTCCATTCCTTTTGAGTGCATTCATTTCCACTTCCATGGCATCCCTCCACTCTTTACCCTGTATAGCCTCCTGAACTGTTCTGGGAACTTTTTCCCTGTATAGATTCCCCAGGAATGATTTGGCTACTTCCGACATACTCCCCCTGGCTATATTTCCCACTGGGTATCTGGAAGTTTGAGAAATCCGATCCGGAGAGTACCGGTTTGGGGGCACCCCCCTGTTGCTTCTTTGAGGTAATGTGTACCTATGGCTTGCTGCATTATCTGAAACAGGACTAACGGTATCTGCAACATTGGTTTCATTATCTTGAATGGAAAGAGGGGAATCAGAATGAGTTACCTCGTTTTGGACATCATGCGCAGGAGGATGATTGGAGGTGGTACTGAGCTCGATAGAGGGGGACGGCGTTGGTTCCAGGTTGTGCAAATCTGTTAACCAGCATAGGGAGTCATCTAGACTGCCCCCCTGAGCACTATGCTAGTTTCGGAAAAAATACTCTGTTTCCAGAAACTCACAATCCATCGTGACATGAACTCGGCGTTTAGTGGGATTATAGCATCGGTACCCCTTTTGATGTGGGGCGTATCCAAGAAACACGCATTTGATAGCACAAGGATCCAATTTTGTGCGTTCTCCCTTTGGAACATGAACAAACACAGAGCATCCGAATATCCGAGGAGGCATTGTAAGAGAAGGAGGTATGGGTGTTTGTGTTTGGAGAACAGATAATGGTGTTTGGTGGTTGAGTATTCTTGTGGGTAGGCGGTTAGTCAGGTAAGTGGCAGTGGCAATAGCATCTGGCCAAAAGTGTTTGGGAACACCAGATTCGGTCATGAGGGCACGGGTCATCTCAAGAAGAGTTCGGTTTTTTCGTTCAGCGACACCATTTTGCTGGGGGGTGTTTGGGCAGGTGGTTTGATGGATCAAGCCATGTTCTCGGGTAAAGTTGCTCATCTGTTGGTTAACATACTCACGTCCATTATCCGACCGAAGCACCTGAATTTTCCGGTTAAACTGTGTTTGTACCATGTTATAAAATGCCACAAAGGTGTCGAACACTTCTGATTTGTTGCGAAGAAAGTAAACCCATGTCATTCGTGAACAGTCATCAATAAACAACACAAAGTACTAAAACCGATTCAGAGTTGAAACTGGGGCAGGCCCCCACACATCCGAATGAACCAAAGAAAAAACAGACTCAACCCGAGTATTTGTGGGTTTAAACACCGTTCTATGACTCTTTGCAATAGAGCAAGTCTGACAAGATAAATTCAAATGCTGATTATTCTGAAACGAAGTTGGAAACAATAAACGTAAATACCCCACAGATGGGTGCCCAAGCCATCGGTGCCAAAGCCAAACTTGTGTATCCGAAGTCCCCTTTGAGAGAAAACCCTTGGAAGGTGATTCCAATTCGTCCATGTAGTACAGGCCGTCCCGCTCAGTACCACGCCCAATGATCTCCTTCGTATGAATGTCCTGTATCAAGCAAAAACGAGGATAGATCAGCACCACACAATTTAGCTCACTAGTCACATGGCTTAATGACAACAGTTTACAGGACAAGGAAGGAATATATAGGCAATTTTTGAGTTTTAGTTTTGGAGATATGGAAACCGAACCCTCCTATTTAACTTCTACAAGTTCCCCATTAGCTGTCTGAATGTATGGTTGTGTCGGTGTGGTGGGTTCAATTATGTCTGACGGATCAAATGTCATAGTATCGGTGGCCCCGCAGTCAAAAATCCACTGCGAAGCTTTGGGTAGATGGGTTTGTGTGTGACAGATTCTACTTTGCGGGGTGGTAGTGTTATTTTTAGGAATATGTGGGCCCATTTTCAAAAAAGAATTTAATTGGGGTTTGACCATCATGGAACTAAACAAGGGGGACTGTTGTGCAAATATGGGATTTGGGGGTCCTTTAATAGAAAAAGGGTTAGGGTTTGGGTCATTACCCCCAAACCCAATACCTGAGATTTCTCCTCCCATGGAAGCAGCGGCGGGAACAGCTGCGACGGCATTCACCTTCCGTGTCCCGGCCGCCGCTGTACTGGTGGCTCCGCCATTGACGCCGCCTGCAGCGGCACTGCTCTGCCGTGAATCGCCTCCGTCCCCCATAGCTGCGTTGGCGCGCCTTCCACCGCTCACAGTGGTCCTGCCACCTCCTTCCCCATTCTTCCGGTTGCCCACCCACCATTCAGGATATCCGATAAGTTCGAAACACCCTTCAATGGTATGCTTTCTTCTCCCACAGTGAGAGCATTCCAATTGGGATTTATCTTCTGGAGGTGGGGGTCGCCGGATTCCGCCTTCACTCTGCTTGGCCCCATCGGATCTGACTCGTCCGTGTTTCTCCTTCTTCGCAATGAGCCCAGACCCAACGCCCGATGATGAAGATTTCGATACGCCGTCGGTCGCCCTTTTCATTATTTGAAGGCGAGCAGCCTCCCGTCGGACAGCGGCGTAGGCGGTTTCAACTGAGGGTTTCGTGTCCAATTTCAGAAGTTCCCGTCTCACACAGTCGTATTTTTCGTCTATACCGGTGAGGAATTGGTATAGCCTCTGTTCCTGTATTATCTGATTGAACGTGGTAATGTCGTCTGGGCACTTCATCGGGTTTGGCTGTTTCCGGTCGATTGCTGCCCAGATGTTCTGGAGTTTGTTCCAGAAATCTTCTAGGCTATCAAGTCCTTGCTTCTGTGTGTTGGCTCGGCGATGGAGTTCGTAGAGTTGGAGCGGATCTGAGCCGGATCCGTATGTCGTGGCTAAGCCATCCCATAGAGCTTTCGCCGTCGGGTACCGTAGAACATTATTTATCAGACTTATGTCAATGTTCTGGATGATCCATGTGAACACGTTTTGATCTCTTTGTTCCCATGAATCATATTCTGAGCTATCTACTGCTGGGGCTGGAGGGATTCCGGTAAGGTGCGAGCGACCACCACGTCCCCCGATTGCCATTTTCATCAATCGGGCCCATATCGGGTAGTTATCACTATTCAATTTGATGCCAATGGTAAGATTTTCTGAATTGGTTGGGATTTGCATATTGTTCTGCCAGAGTTTGGTGATTTGGAGGCTGAGTTCATTGTTTTGTGGTTGGTTTTTTTCGGATGGTTCTGTCATGGTTTTGGGTGTGTTGAAGGTGTTGCTGATTGGGCAGATTTCAAAAGGTTGAGGGGGGTATCAATGGGACGATGATGTTTGAACTGAGTCCCGATGATCGTTGCTGCTCTGATACCATGTTAATGTATAGAGGAAAGGAAAAAGGATTTTCTTATTCATTGTATTGTTCTTGTTCCTGAGATTACAGAGAACCCTATACTAAATAGAAGAAAACACCGTAATCTAGGGATTGATAGCCTCCTTAACTAAGGTAAGTAAATCCCTTCCAAATTGGGCTATAATCTTCTAACATTGCCCACAAAGGATTAAATACATAGATTTATTATCTCTCCACCTTTTATAATTCAAGAGGGTTGTATAAGTACAGCTATTTTTTATTTAGAAGTCGTTTACTTCATTAGAGAGTAATCCAATAGATTCTGGTTAGTAAAATATAAAAATTGGGTTAATTATCCAAAAATAGAAAATGATTTGTTTACATTAGTTGTTTGAGATAGGTAAATTAACAACGACATTTTCACAAAGCTAATATCTCATACTTAATCCACAAATCTACCGGGTTTGCTCTTAAACCATAGGTCCATCACCCATTAAAGTAAACAATTTATTATGGGTTGCAAAATAACCCACCATCCTGATATATAGAAGTAAACGACTTCTTAGTGTTTAATTTCTCTTATTAAAAAATTTTATTTAATCAATATCTTACACTGTAAAATTTTTTTTTTCCATAATGAATAAAGTATTAATTTACAACTTTGGATAATATTTATATTTTCTAAAACACTTAAAACTCACCTTTCAAAAATTACTGTATATGACGTTGTACTACTTATCAAACAAAAACTAAAACATATTTATCTTTGACTGGCATTCATATATTTATTACGTATTTACATTACACGGATGAGCATTAAACTTCAAGAGTAATTTGGAGTTCTTCAAATGTCAACGTTCCAGATTTTCATATTTATCTTTGACTCAATTAAATTAACAAATTGACTTAAAACAATTTGACGCTCACGGACTTTCCTAAATTCATAAGCTATGTATAATTTATTTGATGGATTTGTCCACGGATTTTGTTAGAAATCTATACTATTATATATTTGATAACGATGTTTGACTTTTCAACTGTGTATTTTCAATGACGTGGAATTTTGTGGTTTTTTTGAAGTTTTTAATTACATATAAAAAATGTGATTGTCTTATCTTTATTTTATATATTATTTTATTATGAAAATAAGTAGTAACTAAGGAAAATAATTATCTTTGGCAAGTTTGACTAAATGATAATTTGTCTTTTTTTTTAGATTTTTAATTAAATAAAAAAATATGATTGTCTTATCTTTATGTTGTATATTATTTTATTAAGAAAATAAATAGTAATTAAGAAAAATAATTGTTTTGTCAAGATTCATAATATACTTTTTATTTGTATTTTTTTTCTAAATGATGAAATTTTAGAATTCTGAATCTATACTATTATATATTTCTGAACCATGTTTCTGTGTATTTTTTATGATGTGTAATTTTTTTTTTTTAGGTTTTAAATTAGATAGAAAAAATGTGATTGGTTGATCTTTATTTTGTAAAATATTTTATTATGAAAATAAATAGTAATTAAAGAAAATAATTATCTTTGTTAAGATTTATAATATACTTTCCATGTAAGAATTTCTTAAATTATATATATATATATATATATATATATATATATATATATATTTTATCAATATAAATAAATGTTATTAATTTGATTATTAAAAATATATAAATGTTAAGAAAGGAATATATAAATGTTATATTTGTTTGCACCCACAATTAAGGAGACTTAATTGACATCCACCCCATAATTGGGTTGGTATTTAATATTATTATTATAATTAACGAAAACTTACGTTAATAAAGTTTAGGTTGAGAACTTTTGTATATTCAGTACATCATCCATTCCATAGTTTGAGAGATCTTTATTATAATTATTAATTAGATTAAAAAGATATCCAACAAAAAAACTATAACAAAACTTATAGAATGTTAAATTGTAATTCATGGCCTTGGTGAGATTTTTCAAGTTTGAAATCCCTGATGAGGCTGAGGAAGTTCAAAAGATTTTGTGATTTCTGACTCAATCTCTTAAGGTACGGATTATTTTTATTTTCATAAATTATCATATTTGAGATTTTAAAAATATGGGTATGCAATAAACGAATTAATTCAAAGTTTAATTGTATTATTTGAATCTTATATTTTGAATTAATTATTTTTAGGATATCAAGTAGCAATTTAATTTATTGATGGAACTGACGAAGTTTGAAAATCTTGACGAGATTAACGAGGGTTAAAGAACTTTCAAAATTTTCGGATCAATTTCATAAGGTACGAGTTATTTTTGTTTTTGTTTTTGTTTAATTATATAGATTTAATCTTATATTTTGAACTCATTAGTTTTAGAATATTTTGACTAATTTTGAATTAATTCATTTTTTAATATCAAGATGCAATCCAATTTTGTATTGATATTATTAGAATATATTATTGTTGATTCCATGTTGATGCGAAAAAGTTGATGCCATGTTGATGCGAAAATGTTGATTAAGGTTATAATAACCGCTTTCTTTTATGTTTATGAGGTTGATGCCATAACTAAGGTTTGTAGGCTAGAATTGTATTAATTCTAAACTGAAAATAATTTATCAAATTATGAACTAATAGTAAGAACTAAATTGAATTCCAAACAAATTTAGTACCATTATAAAATGTTATAATCTGACCAAAAAAGAAAAAGAAAATATTGTAATTATAATTATATTAGAAATGACACGACAGCTTTCTTTTATGCTTATGCGATGCAAATCGTTATGAAAAGTGATATTTTTGTAATAACTAATTTAGGTCAAATAAATCAACTATCTATTTTATTTTTATTTTGTGCAGGGATAAAATGAACAACAATCAAATCAGTTACAAGCTTGCACGATTGAATAGAAAGAAAGAGTTATATATAAAACGGTATAGCGGAGTAAATGATGATTTAGTGGCCAAACGTTTGGCACGACTACAGATAGAATATTAATTTTTGCCTGGACTCCATAATAACTCTCCAACGAAGTACGGGATTCTAATATCTATAGCCCACCATCAAGAGGCAGGCGAGCAGCCCGAGGAACATCAACACGTTCAAGACGAGGGTCATCATCTCAACAACTGATTTAATGCATGATGGTTAGATTATTTCGAATGATATGCTCCCCATTAATATTTTACATAAATGTTGGTATATATTTATTGAATTTTGATAAATATTTTATTGAATCGTGATTACATCTTTTGTCATACATCATAATATTTATATTTATTCAATATAGGGGAAGTACAAGCTGCTGGTGGTGGTCATGACCAATTCAATTCACAAGAACTCTGTTCTGTTCCTCTTTTACTCGGTATAATTTAATTGTTTAGGCATTGATCATATTATTTAGTTATATATGTTCACTTATTTTGTAAACGTATACTATTATATCCATAGATCACATTATCGATGAGCATAGAATTATTAGAGATCAAGGTCAAGTTGATGCAAGAGGATGTGTGGAAACTACAAATCGTACTATTTCTTCTTTTATATATAATTTTTGTTTTAATTTCAACCTTTTATTTTGTTGATTTAATGATTTTTTTATGTATATTAGGTGTTGATCAGAATATTATGGTACAAAAATCTCATATTTTTGATATTCCACACAATCAATTAGCTATAACTGGTACATCTATTTATGAGCATGGTTGTACAAATATAGCTCAAACATATGTGAATCGACCTGAGGAGCATGACTCTAACTTACAGAATATGTATCTTATGTTAATTTGCCACAATTCATTTTTTATTTCAAATTAAAGCACTTTCATGTATCTATCATAACATTACGTACTACTAATTAGGAGGTCAAGGATGTGAATTTTCGGAGTTAGAAAATGAAGTTTTTGTACCCAGTACGTTTCCATTGGGAAACAACAATGATCTCGGGACACCAACATCTATATATGTTTCAATGATGTAAAGTATTGTAATCCAAAACTTTTTTTACCATTTGCATATTTTATGAATATATTATTTTGTATATTTATTCATGGATTTCATGTATTCAACTATTTTTTGAGTTTTTGGTATTTTAGTCTTTATTTTGAATTATTTATAACATGCTCTATAAGTACCGTTATTCCCTTGTGAATCGCAAGATAGAATATTCGAATCATTAGGGAGGATTATTAGTAATTTCTGTATTGTTGGGAATTGTTAGTTGCCCAATATTATTTTTATAGGTTAAAAACTTCATTGAACTTATTGGCTAAGATTAAGTTGTATTTATATATAAGCATTCAACATACAATATTGTGTTTAATAATTGCGTTTCTAAAAAAGATTTCAATAAGTTATAGTTAATATTATGTTAGATCAGTTAGATTTCAATGGGTTATAATTAATATTATGTATTTCTTGTGAAAAAACCGATCATAAAAATATGATAATATTAAAATAGAAAAATATTCAAAAGTGGAGCAATGTATTAAAAATAATCCAAAATTCTTATTGATAGTATTAGAACTGGTTAGTTATTACGAAAGAAAAAAATGATGTTCGATGTAGTCGCCATTAGAAAAATCAACAACCACAAAATATGGAGCAATGTCGACGGGAAAAATGACAAAAAATGAGATCACAAAAGGCAATAAAATTATGAAAATAAATATTGAAAAAATAAAAGAAAGGAGAAAAAATTAATAAATAGAACAAGTGACAAAATCATAATTCAAATATTTGTGATGTAAAAGAAAAATTGTTGCATTAAAAAAGTTTCGTACAACAAAATCATATACATGGAAATCTAAATTGTGTGATTGAGAGTAAAATCTAAATTGGTGATAAATAATAAATTGAAATATTATAGTATCGCTCACAAAATATATTAAGTCCTAAAATCACTATGGGGTGAATCTTCAAAAATAAAGAAGATTAAGAAAGAAAGAAACGAATCTAACTCATTAAAAATTAAGAAATGTTTAAAAGAATTATAAAAGCTACACAAACTAAAGACAATAAAATTATAAAGAAATGTTCTTGAATTCAGAAAAGAAAACTAATTTCATTATAAATTTGTAACGGCATGATTGGTATGATGGAATGGAATGGGAATGAAATGAGTATTTTCATGTCCATTTTCAAATCCGTGATTGGTACAAAATATAATTGGAAATAATCATTACTGAGGTAATATACATTCCTACAAATTTGAGTTTATTCATTCCTTAGGTACCCCATAGTATTAATAATTCTCAATCTTCAAAATTTATTTATTTTTTATATAATCGTCATATATTTGTTAAATTTATATTATATTATAACTTTTTTATTATTACGAATATATAATAACGTTGAAAATTTAATAAATTGTATTAGATATAGGTATAACTACAAATATAAATATATTATATAAATAAAAGTACATGTTGAATATATTATTTTATTTACTTATAAATTTATTGATATTTATAAAAGATTAAGATATTCTATAAAAATTAAATTTGATACTTATATTAAATTTATTTTTAAATATCATGCATTATATTAAATATAGTAAAATCTCATAATCTATGTATGAATATAAAAATATTAATATATTTTATAATAATTATATATATTTATAAATCACTCTCAATATATTTATATTCACGGTATTAAATTTACAAAAAAATGCCTTACTTTAAGAATATAACTAATATTTAATTTTGCTAATATTAAAGAAGTCATTTGTTTTGCATATTTTGTAGGCTGCCAAGAGTAATTGGATTGCATATTTGTAGGTTGACCCAAGTTATTGAGTTGTAATTTATACATTCACAAATTTATGATTTTTTAAAACTCTGTATCTCATTCGTTTGAAATTTTTGTTTATTCCATTTTCAATTTGAATTGATCACTCCGTGCATAGCACGGGATATATACTAGTATTTAAATATTTAATAATATTTTTATCTAACGGTGTAAATTTTTAGAGTTGATGATCATTAATATGATATCAGATCATCCAAGCTAAAAAGTTTTATGATCAAATTCTCACCATTTTCAATAAGCTAGATGAGCAAAAATACGTTTTTTCTTTCTTTTTTTTTTTTTTCAAGTATTTGCAGACATTACCTAAGTATTTGTGCTCAATTTTGTGGACTCAAACTTAAATTCTAAATTTGTGCTCGATCTTGTAGAAACTTTAGTTTCGATTGAAATTAAGAACTAGAACGGCCATATGATAATCTTCCACATATATATACCACCTTCTCTAATCAAAATCATCCATCATTAATTGATGTGTATTTATTAATGAAACAAAAGAGAGATTCAATCCAACAAAATTTGCATATATTCTATTTAGAAGTTATTTGAAAGGCTCCGTCAAACTTACAGTTTGTAAGTATTAGTCTTGCATCATTCAATCTTATGACTGATTTGGATTTTGGACCTCATCAATTGATAGTTGTTGCCAACCACGTGAGATGTAACAGAATTGAATAAACTATCTTATAAATGATCATATCTACTGACTTATGATATCCAGATACAAACATTGCGATATAAGACATATCCAATATGACACGACGGAGACATGGATTTCTTTTTTAATTTTTTACATGAAGAGTGTCGGATATGGTGTTTGAGACAAGTCTCCAACACGATACGACACAACAAAATGATATTTTTAAAAGTGTTTGACTGTTTGTACATCATAACTATCGTCAATGAGCGATATATTTTCTTGAATTTTCAAACATTATATTTTAATGGGTAATTAAACCATGTCACGAAGATGAAAAAAACATCTATAAATTTAGATATTATAATGTCAGACGCCATTAATATCTTAAATATAATCAAACTGCAGAAACATAAAGAATACGCAGCGTTTGAATTTCTTCTACATCCAGCTATAGGAAATACATTAATCTATCGTATAAACAATTTTATTAAATTGTTTCGATGGAATATCTAACTTGGGACCAGATAAATGTGTTGAATTATTCATATAATTGGACGATAATTTCTGTAAGAAAAAAAAAAATGGGATAAAGAACTAATTAGCTGTATTCCAAAAGAATACATATATAGAGAAATAGACTGGGTAAAAGATGCCCTTATAAACCGAGTTATCGTACAGTGTCGTAGACAATGCATAAATCTCGTGAAAAGTCAATTCCCATGCACGCACGTGTGTGTATATATATACATACAAAAATATATAGAGATATTGACTCACAATTCTTCGAATTAGATTTTGTGATTTAATTTTATACTTTATCTCCTATCTTGCGTATTGAATGATAATTTAAACTAGAAATTTAAATGAATAAAAAGTAGTATCATTATTAAATATTTAAAAATCTCTAAAATTACGTACATACGCCATATGTATCGACGTGTGGTTGAAATTGCAAAAAACATAGATAATTGCACTGCGGAAAAAATTAAAAAAAAAATAAACAGTTATTTCCAACCATATCCTATATGTAGTTGAGTGAAATAGAAAATAAAATATACATACTATTTCGGCCGGAGATGTTTGGAGTTGCCACGCGCAACTAGCATGTAACTTTGTAATTGACGGTTGGTACTTGGAACAACTTGCCCAAACATTGAGCTACGAGGCCCTCTAGAAGCTATCGACATTGTTGTGATCATCGATTGTCAAATGAGAACTCTCCGGTTCCCATCGCTTTTGCCTGAACGTTTGGACGTCTCCTTTGGCAATTGATGATCCATTTGAGTCAATTAGTATTAGGAGCGGGTACTCGAATCTGTACACTATAGAGCTTGTAGTGGTGATTTTGTTTCTAAGCGTGGGTATTTTAACTTAGTTGTACTTAATGATCTGTAGATCATGAATAAATGTATTTACGTTGATTGTTTGATTGGTTTATTTATGAGAGGCCTCATTAATAATTCCATGTTCGTCTTTACCGGGGTTTTTAAAAAAAAAAGTTATTTAGGTCCATCATTTACTATTTTTCATAAATTTATCTAAATAATCGCACATGATTAGACCAAGATTTTAATGCATGGTTCAAAACCGTGTCATATATATTGTTTTCTATATTTCTTCATTTGAGTTTTCTGAATGATCTAACAATTGTAATAATATATAAACAGAGAGAACATAAACAAAGCAATAGTTATACTTGGTAAGCTTTGTATATATGAAAGAAAAACGCGTTTCCAGAAACATATCTATCATCACCATCAACAAACTGCAGTGAACTTGTTGGAGTTTAACCCAACTTGAAAGAAAGAAAGACGCGTTATAAGTGTGAAAACGTGAATTCGAGGCTGTCTTTGTTGAACCTTCATTCGTTTATGCAACTTTCTCAAACTAAGACGATTCCATTCACACACTTCCTTTTTACCGATTATCACTTGCACCAACACTTAATAAACAATTCTAAGATCTTTCTTGATCTAATAAATGATTAGTAGAAAAACAAACAATTAATGTTTTTAGATTATTGAGATCATGAAATTTAATTTCATTAATTGTCGTCATCCCAATATAATCTAATTTTGTTTTCAAGAGCATTTTTACTTTTGGAAGTCGATCGATCATTCAAAATTTTGTATTTTGAGAAACCGTTTGATTTGGGAGTTATCTGAAAGAAGGAGTAAATATGAACTCAGGGCCAGCTTGGTTAGTGCTTACCTACCGGAATAAATGAGAGAGTATTTATATGCTCAGTCATTGAGTAGTGGCGGCCACCGTATAACATGCCCTGGCTAACAGCTGGCGCTCTATTTCGATACATTAAACATATGGTCGACCATTTATTCTATGAATGGTCAGTGACACTGAATTAGCGAGGGTCAAGGCCACTCATCGAGTGGTCTCTCTCGAGCTGGGGATCGAACAGGCCACACTGGCTCCAAAGAGGCTGAACTTCCATCTTACCCCGAGGTCGGACAGCAGGATCCATAGGTGGTGTAGATAGTCAGGTGTCCACATAGGAAAACGCACTGGGCAATAATTAATTATCATCCTAAATATAATCAAGAATTAAACAATTGTGATGTATTTTTTTTCATTTACATTTTATTGATAATCAGAGTCGATGTTGATCCAAAATCCAAATGCATCATTTTATTGATAAAAGTATGTTAGACATAATGTTGACTTTCCCCTGTGAAGAGCTCATTAAAAAAAAGGCATTAAACCATTATTCGCCACCTTATACCATGTAGCTTTCCAAATTCAATCATTTTATTTATGTCACTTTGTCAAAAATATTTTAAATAAATATAGTGGGCTATAGTCCAATCATTTTCGGTTTAAATAATCGGATACTTTCTTAAAATGCACTTCCATTTTTTTGTCAAATAAGTCCATCAATCCCCCCCCCCCCCCCCCTAGGTCTTCTCTAATGATAAATTTGTATATGTAGAATTTTATGGGATTTTTTATTATTGACCCTCCTCATCAAAATTAAAATTAATATTAGTGAGGGTCAATATAATAAATTATTAAACCCCTTTAGTATTATGCTTTGGCCGACCTCCCTAACTAAAATTTTTGACTCCGCCACTGTGTGAAACTCATAATTAAAAGACTTTGTGATCACATACATATACGTCTCTGACTTTATGATCATGTTTTACACTTATCTTTTAATTGACGCTAAATTTAAAAAAATAATTAATTAAATAATAAGTATAATATAATTGTTCATATTATTGATCGGATTCGATGAAACCATATAGATTAAAAATTCTCATTTAGTACAATATATTATAAGAATTCAAATATAGACATGTTTTTGCATGCGCCCCACGGGAGCTGGTCCAATCGAGTGGTGCTTGCTGCAGCCCACAACTGGCCAACTTTAGTTTAAACACGTACGTAAATAGTATATTTGAGCCACTAAAGTGCTACTAATGATTTCAAAGTTTAAATTCGAGAGACCAGAAATTGCTCTTGTAAGCGTGTCATAAGCATATATCACACTCAAGATTTTAAGTTATTTTGTGATAATTACATGTAAATCCCACTGTAATGCAAGTTTAGTTAGAGGGAGGCCCCCATTAATAAAGGTACCTTATAAGTGAAAATCGTAGTGGAAATTTGTTGGTTTCTCAACAATATTTTAGATTAGACTTATAGTTTTAAGGATTTTCGAAATTCATGACTTGTCTTGTTATACTTTTATGACCGCGGAATTTTGTTGTGGATATTGTATGATTTGATATGAAATTGTGGAATTTTTTTGGCTTCTTAATAATTTTCTAGGTTACGTTAGACTTAAACCACAAGTTTAAGGATTTTAGAATTGACTTGTCGTGTTCATAGAGTACTATGAAATGCTGTTGTCGATATTGTATGATTTCAATGTTATGAAATTATGATTGTCTTCTTAGGTGTAGTTTATATATGACATATATATAATTACAATCTCAAAATTAAAATTTACAATAATGATTCGTTTCATGTACATGTTACTGTACCACAGTTATGTATCACATAATTGTAATATATACCACAATATATATTCTAAGTCGGACGTGTTTGTGGATAGAATAAACTCCCATGAATATCCCTTACGTAAATACAGTGTGGAAAAGTACGTCTTGAGAAAGACTACTAATGACATTTAGACTTGAGACATATTTATGATTACGGAGTTTCTTCTAATTTTAAATCTATATATATTATAAAAGTGCGAGTTGGGTTTTTTGGTTTCTTGAAACTTTGAGATCGGCCAAAATACCCTCATAATAATTATATTAATAATTTTAATCAAGGATAATTATGTAAATATATATTATAAATTATTAACTTAAAAATTATTAAAAAACTACTTATTGACTTAAAACATGACTCTTAATAGAGAAGAATTGAGATTTTTTAAATTGATTAAAAACATGTATAATTCAATAAGGATTCTTTTAATATTAAGATATTAATTAATTGTATTCAAATTTAATAATATAAGATGTCAATTTTGCCTACAATTTAAAGTGTTTGTTATAATAAGAGATGTCTAACGAATTAAAAGACAATAAATTAATACATTATAAATTTTGAAAAATGGAATGTTTTCAATTACATATAACTAAAGCATGTGAAACTAACATGCCAAAAATTTCAATTTTAAAACCTACAAAAGTGTTTATTATAATACGAGACATCTAACAAATTGAAAGACAACAAAATAATGCATATAATTTTGACAAAGGAGTGTTTTCAATTGAATATTGCTAAAGCCTATATCTCTCATTTTATAAAAATCTCATATGTGAGTTATATAATAATATATTTTGGGATTGAAAAATTCTTTTAACAATATAAAATTTTTTAAAAAATAAAATTTTATTACCACATGCCATAAAATTTTATTGTAGGTCCGATATTTTTATTTAACTTTTAGTCTCAACATTTTAATGAAGTTACAATTTAAGTTCCACTATTAACTTTTTCAACGGAAAAGACATGAACGTTTCATATGCGCCATTGGTGGAATTTACTACTTGTGTTTTAAGCGGAATGTTATCAATTCTAACTATATTTATTGAAAAAAAATCTTGGATTGACTTCTACTTTACTAACTAATTTACGAATAATTTAACTCATAAATATGACTACAATTGGTTGCATATCACCTAAAACACAAGTTGCGGGAGGGCTCTCCTAACGACCCACGTGAAGTGCACAAATCTTTTTTCATCAACAAAAGTAACATCCTGTCGGACTAAAAAGGTTTTATGTAAATAATGGTGCACACAACCAAATACTTTATATGTTTGTAATATTAAAATTATACTGCTTCAATATAAATTTAATAAAATTGTATTAGAGCGAATGAATATAATTATTAAAGAATAAAATTTCTATTATCAAATGAGATATATTGTCTTTCTAAACGCAGAATTGATCATGTTTAAGAAAAATTAATTGTTAGTAGATTATAGACATAATCAAACGTAGTGATGACGATATTAATATTGAGTGAACTATCGAAAAATAGTTGAGAGCAAGATTTGATCGAGAGGATTGAAAACAAAGACAGTTGAAAGAAGCGAGACTTGATCGAGAAAAATTGATTTTGGGATATTACCACAGTGGTGGTTTGGGGGATAGAGAGAGAGAGACGAGAAAGAGATGTAATATAGAGGTAGAGGGTTTGAAGGTGATTTATAATATAACATAGAAATAATTAGTACACATTATTGTTACTTTTTTTTTTTTTGGTTATAATCAATTAATAGATAATATGGCTAATATTTTGTTAATATAATTTGCCAATATGAAAAAAAATATTTGTTATATTATAATTAATGTTATATTATATGATCATATCAGAATTTGGTGGCTGATGAAGTTGCTTAATTGATCAGCTTGATGACTCAATAATTTATTTGAAAGAAAGTCTTCTCAACCTGAAAATGGGACAAGGGAAAAAAATAGTGAACTGGATCGGGTCACAGGTGGTCATGATGACGTAAATCCCCTGATGCCTAAATCAACAATTAGCTCGAGAATCTTATAAGTAAATTAAAGTACTCGAAAAGTGCAATGGATGTGCTTACCAACTGAGATGAATTCTACGAGTATTATGGTGGTGGGCCTTTGTACATGCCTAAGTATACATACTTAATGTGCATTAAATGCATCTATAGAGTTGATGGTTGTAGGTATGGTGCACTTAAGTGAAATAGGTCAGGAGATTATCTGCATTTAATGCACATCTTGCATGATTCTTGACTTACATCTCAACTGGGGAGGTCGAAAGACATTGTCACCCGATCATTTTCTCAGGCATAAATTGACCCCTCTATCTTGGGTCGGGAGGGAGGTCGAACGTGCAACTAACTAAGACTGATACGTCGAGCTTTGTTTCATTCCATGTTTTGGTAGGTATCTTCGTGACATTATGCCACGTCATAAGCCCCCAAAGATCACCAGGTAGAGCTGGCGGGCTGACGGTCTTTAGACTTATAGAGGCGTCATTTACGCACAAATCAACTCGCCATACAGTAATCATGACAACGTTTTGTTTTTTCCATTCCCTGTAAATAGGGCTTTTCAATCATTTTTAGAAGTTATTTTTACTGAAGAGCATATCGAGTGAGTCAGAAAGTATCGTGCGAAAAGTTATTTTAATCTGAGTTTCGAAAGACAAGCTTGAGAGAAGTTGGTCGAAACGCTTTCTTACTTTCCACTTAGGTATTATCTCGATCCAACTCTGTACGCGTTTCTAATTTTTTTTCTTCCCACTTTTATATACTTTTAAGATGGCATCGAGAAAGAAGATTTCAATGCCTACCCATAAGACAATCATTCCTGAGCTTTAAAAGCCTCTAATCCTCGACTTATAGCTTCGGGATGAGATCGAATTGGAGGAAGAGCAGTTGGAGACTATAAACATTTGTCTGAATCCACCTTCTATATCTTACTTTATATAAAAGAATTTTAAGTTGGAGTCGAGATGATTTGAGCGATATTGTAATTTCTTAACTTGGTGGGGACAAATATTATTAACACTAAATATCTTATATAAAGTATTACATTCCTTAAAAATACTTATTTAAGTAAAGGGAAAATTGTTCAATTCATCCTACCGAATGATCCAACTTGCAATTGGTGGACATAATTTTAGACTTTTGCAAATCTCATCCTACAATTTTTAATTTGATGAAATTATAGGACAATGGTTGGTCGGAATTGGTGACGTGTCAACCGGATAGACACGTCACTGGACACGTGGCATTTTTAAAAAATAAAATAAAAATATATATATATATATATATATACACACATATAGAAAATTAAAATATTAAAAAATATTATATAAATACTGTATATATGATATTTATATACATTATATAAATATATATATATGTATATATTTTTTAAATTTTATAAATAATAATGTATATTATACCTTAATAAATAATAATAAAATATATCATATATTTATATATTACATATTATTACTTTTATATAAACTTACTGCACGCACGTCTACACCAGGCCACCAAGCCATGGGAATCAAACGGCGCAGAACCACCGTACCACTCCGGCGTAGCACGACGCGCCACCACGACCGGACGCCAGCGCCTACCGATCCCCCACCATCGTACCCCGAAAGTATCCCATCCAGCACCACCACAACACTCCGACTCCGACCAATGTCTCACCACCACCGCACACGGATGCCGCTCCGAGCCTCCGGCGCAGCACCACCACTACTCCTCGAGCGTGGATCTGTGCGTGTGTGTGGAGATCTGATTTTTTGTTTGTGTGTAGGTGGGTGTCTGCAAATCTGATGGTTTGTGATGGTGATGGTGTCTTTAAATATGTGAATCTGAAATGGGAAGGGGGTAGGCAAGATGGATGGTGGTGATGGTGGTGGTGGTGGCGGCGGCGGCGGCGGCGGATTTCGGGGAAGGGAGGCGGTGGACTTCGGGGATAGAGGTGGTGATGGTTGCAATGGCGGGGGCGGCAACAACGGCGGTGGTGCTGGTGGACGGCCTCCCTCTTGCAGGCTTGCTGGAGAAGAAGATAGTACTAAAATTATGCTGAAATGGAATTTCTTTTTATTTTTTATTTTTTTTTATGTGGAAAAAAAATGCAACATGTCCAATGACGTGTCATTTCGGTTGACACGTCACCAATTTCGGCCATCCATTATCCTATAATTTCATCAAATTAAAAATTGTAGGATGAAATTTGCAAAAGATCAAAATGATGTCCATAAATTACAAGTTGGATTATTCGACCGGATGAATTGAACAATTTCCCCTTTAAGTAAATTAGGATAACTTAAAAATTAAAAATAATATTCATTTAATCTACAGCAAAGATGATGAACGAATTTTACATATCAAAATAAGTATATAGAGTCAAATAAAAAACAAATATAAATTATAATTTATTTTTTCATGCTAATTTTACAATATACCTTATAAAATTTTTTGTTTATGAGATGGTGTCTAATCTGAGTTTCGAAAGACAAGCTTGAGAGAAGTTGGTCGAAACGCTTTCTTACTTTCCACTTAGGTATTATCTCGATCCAACTCTGTACGCATTTCTAATTTTTTTTTTCCCATTTTTATATACTTTTAAGATGGCATCGAGAAAGAAGATTTCAATGCCTACCCATAAGACAATCATTCCTGAGCTTTAAAAGCCTCTAATCCTTGACTTATAGCTTCGGGATGAGATCGAATTGGAGGAAGAGCAGTTGGAGACTATAAACATTTGTCTGAATCTACCTTCTATATCTTACTTTATATAAAAGAATTTTAAGTTGGATTCGAGATGATTTGAACGATATTGTAATTTCTTAACTTGGTGGGGACAAATATTATTAACACTAAATATCTTTTATAAAGTATTACATTCCTTAAAAATACTTATTTAAGTAAATTAGGATAACTTAAAAATTAAAAATAAGATTCATTTAATCTACAACAAAGATGATGAACGAATTTTACATATCAAAATAAGTATATAGAGTCAAATAAAAAATAAATATAAATTATAATTTATTTTTTCATGCTAATTTTACAATATTCCTTATAAAATTTTTTGTTTATGAGATGGTGTCTATTATGCATGAACACAAATATGATACAATACAAATTGATTTTTATGTTTAACAAGTGGGGAGATATTTGACATAATATCCAATACAAACGCACAATCAAAAAATATTTTTAAACGTGTTCGTGCATCATAGGAGGATTTTTAGTTTGAAACTATAACTTTTTTATTTGTATAGTTGAGAGTTATATTAAAAATTAAGTTTCAATTGAGCACTAATTATTCTAAAAAGTTGATATTTTAAATAATTTAATTTAATATATTAATAATTATAAATAATTAGATAAATCGTGCATTTAATGTGCAACGCACATTGTTTTTACTAGTACTTATATAGAGACAAGAAATTAATAAAAAATTTACCTAAAATTGGTAATTATAATACACGGATACGGACATGACACAATCAACATACGGGATAAGATACAAATTACATTTTTAGAAGTGTATATGAATTATAAGTTTGGTAATAATGTATAAATTACATTTGTGTTAACTGATTTTACTATTCAAATTTACTTAAAACATTAGAATTTCCTACCTTCTATGATAATAAATTCCCCCGACAGTATAAAGAACAACACTAGATAATTAAGAAACTCGATCTTTGTAAATTATATACTTTGGAAAACCAGATGATTACATATTTTAAATTTTTTGGTACCCAAAAAAAAAAAAAAAAAGAAATGGAAGATGGAATTTTGGGTGTAGCCACCAAAACAATTTAAAGTGAAAGTTACAAGTTACAAACAAACACGCGTTTTTTGATTAGCTAAAAACCA
The DNA here is from genome assembly GCA_037501455.1 of Lantana camara. Taxonomy (NCBI): domain Eukaryota; kingdom Viridiplantae; phylum Streptophyta; class Magnoliopsida; order Lamiales; family Verbenaceae; genus Lantana; species Lantana camara. The sequence continues at coordinate 19,215,790 of CM074857.1, read as the reverse complement.
AAAGTTAAAGATGAAGTCAAAAAGGTTGGTTGGGACCAATCATTTTTAATTTGTGCATATGAGTGTGAAATCCAACTCAAATTCTTGTGGATTATACAGATTTCTTGACGAGAGAGTGATGTTACTATGATCATCCCCATTCTTTCTTCAATTTATTATTAACAAAAAATGCACAATATTTTGATTATTATTCTTCTTATTCTTAGCTATCCAAAATAGTCACGTAACATGTTTGAAACAGTCATATTATATATGTATACGTATCCACTTCATTCCAACACTCCAACTTAATTCTCATTTCATTCCCAAATGGTCTCACACATTTCTTCTATAGTTCCAATAATAATAATAATAATAAATAATATTGATGGGTCCAACTCTAAGAGCCACGTGGCTAGAATCGTGAATAAATGATGACTCGTCAAACTCGTGTATGGACAAGTTCCCAAAAGGTTCCAACCAACAAAGAGTTAGAGAGTTTTATGACACTTTTAAGTACTAGAACTTCAGACAACGCGTAACTAATAAAAACAGACAAATAACAACAAAACCAATAATCCAAAGTCAGTGGTAAGTATATACAAGAACTAAGAAATTAAAATGATCTCCTAGACAGGAAATAGAAAATCAGAAAACCAAAATTATTGTGAACTACACCTGAATTTGTACTGGATATTGCTAGGAAAACTGAAAATTAGGGAGTTCGTTGTATATGGTAAAGTTGACTTCCCTTAATTAGCTTTAGTCTTATACATTTTTTTGATCTGTCAGAGTTTCCCCCCCCACCCAATTGAGTGAAAGACTAATCTCCCGAGGTAGCTGAAGGCGCTTATTGCGGGGACCTCTCCCAACGTAGTTTTTTACATCCCCGAGACCTTGCTTAAGTGAACTCAAACCCCTATCCACTTGAGCCAACTGCCCGTTGGTATTAGTCTTATACATTATTTATACTATAATCTTGTACAATGTAATTACATAATACAATCAATACAAGAATATTTCCTCCATACATCATGTTTTCTCTAAAGTCTAACATGGTATCAGAGCAGGCGACAATCCATTAAACGGATCCGACCCTTGCTCATCACGTACCGTTACCTCTCTCAGCCATGGCCGACCTCAGCGGCACACCCAGTTCCGGCAAGGAATCGCAGCAGCCCATCGATTCCTTGGCCACACAGCTAGCTAGAATTATCGAAACCAAATTCCAAACCTTACAGCCCCAAGCAGATACAATCAGTTCCAAATACCACAAACAGTAAACATAAACACCAAATTAAATCAGTTCAATTTTTCCCTATGGTCCCGATTAATGAGAATGGCAATCGGAGGAAGGGGGAAACTCAGTCACACCACCGGAGTACCTGCACCTCCGACGATCGAGCACCCAACTTACCACAAGTGGGAACAAATCGATCTAATTGTTTGTTCGTGGATGCACATGGGATCAGACCTCGTTCCCAACTATGTCGAGTATCCAACGGCAAAGGCTTTATGGGACGGTCTGACTGCAACTTACGGGTCCAGCGGGGACGGATTTCAGATTTTTGATCTAACCGTCCGGGCGAATAGTTTGAAGCAAGGAACAGACACAATAGAACAATATTACAGTAACCTACAGAGAATCTGGCGAGAAATCGAGGTCAGGTAACCAAATCCGATGTCGTGTAAGAATGACATCACTGTATTCAATCGCCTCAGGTCCGACACACGCCCGTTCTAGTTCCTCACTGAGGTAGATGATCGCTACGACACTGAACGGCGAGATCTCTTAGAAGAAACACCCTACCGTCGGTTGAGAAAGTGTACACCACCATCCGGCGAGAGTCAACACGGCGAGAGATCATGAGTGTTGATCGGACGACATCATCGGCGGGGCGCCCTGGGATCGGAACAGGCTTCATCGCCAAAAATCAGTCACTGAAAGGGGTGGACACCTCTAGATCTTAGTCCAAGCCACCACCACCGCGACGAAGCCCCTCCACAACCCCCCAAACCAGCGGTGGTGGATCTGACCGCGACGGCCCTAACGGCGGCGGATTTGATCGCGGACGCCCTCAATGCGGTAAGTGCGGCCGTATTGGTCATAAAAAAGAAGATTTTTATGAGGTTAGCAGCTTTCTTGAAGGGTGGCGCAGCCGGCGTTGTGATGGCGTCGCGCCGGGCTACAACGGAGCAAGAATAATGGCCACCGCTGACAGCCATGAAGAAGTGCAGACCGGAGAAGTGGCGGGGATGGCGGCTCAAGCAGTGACGGTAGCTCAGCCGCTGGGAAGGAGAGAAAGTGGAGAATGGGAAATGTCGGCTGGAGATGGAAATAAGGAGCAGGAGGGCCATTTAGGTCATGTGAGAGGTTTGACAAAATTTCCTAAATACCCCTCAGATTATATTTCTCCATTACGTACAGTTATTTCCAATATTTCCAAGTCTTTGTTTAATAAGGATGTGCTAAATGATTTAAAGGACTTGGAATGTTCCCCATTAAATAATAATGCAAGTACAAGAAAGGCTTGCCGCATCAGGCAGAAAATAAGGAGTCTTGGTGGGTCTTTGACTGTGGGGCCACCGACACTATGAACTATGACCCCACCGACTTCACTAGTAACACTCCATCCAATAAACCAGCGATTCAGAATGCTATTGTTGGACTCTCCTCGGTTCAGGGATCGAGAACTATAGATATTTCCCCCACGTTGAAATTAAATAATTATCTTCTTGTACCTGATTTATCCTGCAAGTTGTTGTCTATTAGCCATGTAACGAGAGAATTAAATTGTATGGTCCTGATGTACCCTACTTTTTGCTTGTTGCAGGATATTCAGTCAGGGAGATTGATTGGGCGTGGTACTGAGTAGAACGGGTTGTATTACATGGATGAGGTGGCTCACCAAGGAACTGCAACGCTTTCTCACGAGACAGTGAACCGCCAACAGTGGTTGTGGCATAGACGGTTAGGTCACCCGTCATTAGGGTATCTTCAGTTTTTATTCCCTAAGATTTTTCCACAGAACAGTCAGTTGTCCTGTGAGACTTGTTTACTTTCGAAAAGTCATAGACAGCATTTTTCACCTTCGAACTCTAGAGGTACGGATGTTTTTCCTTAATTCATTCAGATGTGTGAGGACCTACCCCGAATATTGGTGACCATGGTTTTAAGTATTTCGTTTTATTTGTGGATGATTGTTCTCGCATGATGTGGGTTTATTTTCTGAAAAATAAGTCTGAAGTACCTGTTGGAAAACAGGAATCAGAAAGCAGCGGAAATTTAAAAAGTTTCCAACAAAAGGATCTTGGACTCGCAATCGTGTATCCAAATTCGTAGAGATTAGAAACTTACTTTTCAATAATCTTTCTTGAAGCGTTTCAAGCCACCCAAGAACACTCTTCTCGCGGCTTGATCCCCTCTCCTTGGTAAAGCTCGAATCTTCAAAACTTCTAACTTGAAGCTCTCTAGAGATAGTCCACCAACTTGACTACAATCTAACTAGTAAGGATGCTAGTTATCTAGTTAGTGTTTAGGTTTAACCTAGGGTTTAGTTTATCTTGGAGAAAGGATAGTGTTCAACACATGAATCAAAAGAAATCAATCACTCTCTAAGGGGAGCATAAGCTCCCCTATATATAGGAAAGGGAGTGGCCGAAAATCCCTAGTCCTTATGGGCTAAGGATTTTGGTCCCTCTCTCCTATTACTTGATCATCAAGTAATTTTGACTTTGACTTTGAATTCTAATTCAAATCAACTTTTAAGAGAGCTAAAAATATCCAAACTCCTTTTGGATAATTTTATACTTTATTTATTAAATAAATAAATAACTTATTTTATCTAATTAATTAATTCATAATTAATCAACTAGATTAATTTTCTCCAAAATAAGACTTTCTTTTTAATTCAAAATTAAACCAAAGCCTATTAAATAATTAACACATTTAATTATTTAATATATATATACACGTGTGAGACACGTGTCCCAAGGACACGTGCTCCTCACGTGACCCACACGTGTGGAACCCTCTTGGCCCGATTAACTCGTTTAATCATTTTAAAGCCTTAACTCATGTAACCAAGTTGTTGTGTGTGACCCTCTAGGTTCTCAATTCAATTAGCAATGATCCAAATTAATTAATTCACTAATTAATTAATCAGTCCACAGATTAAACGACCATAGTCTAGCAACATGTGTTTAACCCCTAGCTGAATTGGAATGTTCGGATTCGATAGAACCTTTAAGTCATTGATTCATTGTGAGATACAATCCTCCTAGTTCTATCTCTCAACCATGATCTAGGGTAAGGGAATAATCAGAACCCTAATAATCCGGTCTTAAAGCTAAGTGCATTTCATATCCATTTGATCTCAATCCAAGAAACCCTTTTCTTGATGTCTTGATCTACTGCCTTAGCCAAGGACTCCATATGGCATATGAATGACTTACACAATAAGAGATCGCCTTGCAAATGCAAGTGTAGGTCCTTTCTTGATTCTCATTCACTTTCATGAATCACTTGTGCAGCCCCAGCATAAGCCTTGAATCAGTTGTCTAAGGCGACACCCTTTAAAGCTTATACCTAAGACTACAGAGTTAACTCATAAAGTGACATGGAACCTCAAGTCTAAGGATCAATTAATCACATCAATGACTCGTGAGATATTTCCTAATCTGGAAGTTTCCATTTCCTGAAATAGAAACTTCCTTTCCCATTTAGGAATGTTCTCACACGGGGCACCTCAGTGAACTTACTTATTAAAGTAAGCACCCTCATGTATCACGCACGTATCAACTATACACTTTGCACCTCCATGAAACAAGGTGGTCCTTCTTAAGGGCGTGATCCCACAAGCAAGTCTTAGAGGAGTCAGGTTGACACTCCCACTGTCGGTAGGACTCATTGGCTTGGAGTATTTTACTAATCATGACTTATGTGATATAGGGCTCGTTTCATGAACCATTTCACCTAAATGGTAGAGTCCTAAAGTCATCAGGATTAGGGGAGTTCTCATACATGCATAGCTAAAGTAAACGCATACCAAACAAGAGCATATAAAGAAGTGTTGCCTCAATTCGTTATTTCATTCAAAGATTGTTTGTGATTACAATAAGGAAAAGTACAAAGCGGATATTTAATCGGCTTTCTAGGGCACTATTCCTAACAGTACCGTCCACAATCAAATTCTTAGGTCTGATAACGGAGGGGAATATGTGAACTCCACTTTAAAGCAATTTTTTCAGGAAAATGGGTTAATTCATCAAACATCTTGTCCCCACACCCGTCAGTAAAATGGAGTAGTTGAACGTAAGAACCGACAACTTCTTGAGATGTCTAGGGCCCTTATGCTTGAGTCTCAGTGCCTAAATACCTTTGGCCCAAAGCAGTTGTCACCGTAGTAAACCTTGTTAACCGCCTACCCACTAAACCGTTACATCTTAAAACACCACTGCAGTTTTTAAGTAGTCAGGTTAGCATACCCTCCTCCTTAGCTGTCCCTACTTGGTTTTTCGGGTGTTTGGTCTTCGTTCATATCCATAAATCAGAACGTACCAAACTTGATCTTTGTTCTCTCAGGTGTGTGTTTGTGGGGTATGGGGTTAACCAAAAAGAGTATAGTTGTTATCACCCTCCTACTCGTCGCCTTTATACGACCATGGATTGTGATTTTCTTGAAACCGAATATTTCTTTAATCAACTCAGTGGTCAGAGGGAGACACAACAACAGGAACAACAGGATCCACTAAGTTGGATATCACACTCTTGGCCATACACTGTCCTAACAGAACAAGTAGGCGGAACCATCGAGCCAACCCCCACAGTATAGCCCCACGTGCAATCACCTGCCCTAACTACCCCGACTGATAATCCTGAGGTACGTAATTGTGATTCCAGTAATTCCACTTGTATTTCTTCAAATCGGTATGAGCCTAACAGTGCAGGGCATGACGAGGATTTAGAAGAAAATGAGGTTCAGGTACAAGGGGAGCTACGGGAAGAAACAGTGTAAGAAAACATATATGTTTTGCCACCTAGAGCTACTCGAGGGGTGCCACCAAAGAGGTATGAACCAGAACTTGTGGGGAAAAGAGCCAAGTATCCGATAACTGATCTGGCTAAAGAAAACTTATCTCAGTCGGCTCGTGAGTATATCACCTCTGTTTACTCCACCATTGTTCCAAGTAAAGTTGAAGAGGCACTCATAGATGAAGAGTGGGTTCGTGCCATGAACACTGAGATGGAGGCATTAGAAAAGAATGGAACGTGGGAGAAATGCTAGCTACCCCCCGGAAATAAAGTAGTAGGTTGTAGATGGGTCTTTACCATCAAGCACCAAGCAGACGGGAGCATTGAAAGGTATAAAGCAAGGTTGGTTGCAAAGGGATATATACAGACCTATGGCATCGATTATTCAGAAACCTTCTCTCCGGTGGCAAAGATTGACATAATCAGGGTAATATTCTCGATGGCAGTCAATCGAGACTGGAAGTTGCACCAGTTTGATGTTAAGAATGCTTTGCTGCATGGGGATCTTAGGGAAGAGGTGTACATGGAACCCCCACCAGGGTTCACAAATGGTTTCAGGAACAGAGAGGTATGCAGGTTGAAGAAAGCTCTGTATGGGTTGAAGCAGTCACCTCGAGCCTGGTTTGGAAGATTTACTGCTACCATGAAAAAGTATGGCTACCAACAGAGAAGCTCAGATCACAAACTCTTCCTTAAAAGAAGAGACGGGCTGGTTACTTGTCCCATCATCTACGTCGATGACATGATTATTACAGGGGACGATGCATATGAAATTTCCCAGCTAAGGGAAAACTTGTTTAGCGAATTCGAAATGAAAGACCTAGTAGAGCTGAAGCATTTCTTGGGGATAGAAGTGTTGAGGTCTAAACGAGGCATTTTTATCTCACAGCGGAAGTTTATTCTGGATCTCTTAGCTGAGATAGGATTTCTTGAGTGCAAGCCAGCTGATAAGCCGATTGTTGTCAATCATGGATTACATATAATAGAGGGGGCAAAGGAAACTGATAAGGGGCAGTATCAAAGGCTGGTTGGGAAATTAATTTACCTATCCCACACTCGACCAGATGTAGCTTATGCAGTTGGAGTTCTCAGCCAATTTATGCATCAGCCTAAAAAAGAACACATAGTTACAACATTGAGAGTGTGCCGTTATCTAAAAGGGCACCCAGGGAAAGGTGTTCTTTTTCAGAAACATGGACATCTGGATATCGAAGCTTACACTGATGCAGACTGGGCTGGAAATCCAGTGGACAGACGGTCTACAACTGGGTATTTCACACTAGTTGGAGGGAATGTGGTGACCTGGAGGAGTAAAAAGCATAAAGTAGTGGCACTTTCAAGGGCAGAAGCGGAGTTTCGTGGCATTGCACGACGGGGTGACTGAGGTCTTGTGGTTAAGGAAGCTACTCGCAGAAATTGGTTTTCCAGCACCAGGAGCTTGTAAGTTGAGGTGTGATAACCGAGTTGCCATTAGCATATCAGAAAATCCGGTTCAACATCATCGAACCAAGCACGTGGAAGTAGACCGACACTTCATTAAGGAGAAGTTAGAGGAACAAGTGATTGACGTCCCGTTTGTACGGTCAGAGGATCAGTTAGCGGATAATTTGACAAAGGCAATGAATGGAAGGATCTTCGCTGATGTCCTAAGCAAGTTGAGCATCGTCGACCCGATACTCGACTTGAGGGGGAGTATTAGGAAAACTGAAAATTAGGGATTTCGTTGTATATGGTATAGTTGACTTCCCTTAATTAGCTTTAGTCCTGTACATTATTTATACTGTAATCTTGTACAATATAATTGCAGAATACAATTAATACAAGAATATTTCCTCCATACATCATGTTTTCTCTGAAGTCTTAACAGATATTAATAATCAAGCCTAAATTCTTTTCATTCATCCATCATCTAACACAATATAACAATTTTAAATTGATATTCTGTACTGTCTACGATTCCATGATTCAAATGTCACGTTATAAGGTCTGGAGAAGTCCATTTACCTAATTAATCTCGTTACATCACAGGTAAGTACGGAATAAAGCATTCTTAGAGACCATAAAAGTATTTAAAATAATATATTTCTACCCCATATATATACCAATAATATGTGTCACAATTACCAGAATTAGAAGCCACAAAGTATTTCATAAACATGTACAGGAAAGAAGTGGGATATCCCATAACAATGATTACCTTAACAAAGTAGTAATAAACAAATCCAGACAAAAGAAAAAGGCAACAAATGTAGTGGAATACTGAGATGGATGGTCGGGAAATTATCAAGAAACAATTAATAAAATAAAATAAAACCTTTTTATTGTTTTTTTGATAATGATGGTCTGTGAAAGAAAGTAAGTTAATTAATTAATTGATGGGGGTAGGCAAATATATTATATCCACAGACAACAAAAGGATGTGGGGGTTGGCAAGATTTATTTATTTATGGAAAAAGAGAATATATTTCAGCCACATTTAGAAGCTTTATATATATTATTTATCTGTTTTTCCTTTTTCAGAGTATTATGAGAATTATAAAAAAACAAAGATTTTGAAGCGTGCTTATGGTTCTGGGGCGGTGGCGGAATCAGAGGGCCGGGGGGGCGGTGGCCTCCATGCGCAGGAATTTGATTGGTTTGGAGAAGTGGATTGTGGGACCCACCTACTCCCCACTTCTCCAAACATGCATGAGAGATGATATATATATAACCATCATCATCATCAATTTAATGGAATTAATATTGGTTTGTTCATGGTGGTCGTCGGCAGGTTGGTATTAGTTTCAAGGCTTTCGTAAAGTAATATTGTTTAATAATGGATGACTTAATTAAAGAAAATTATCATAGATTTATGGAGATGTGCTCAAATAAATCTTAAGTAAAAATTTATTAAGGATGGTAATCCAATTCTTCATCAATTTACTAGCTAGTTTAACTGAATATTAATTTTGTGATCGGGTTCATGAGAATTCAATTACTTTTAATATGGAAAATTTCACGCTTATTTAGTTCGACTTAACTCCAACTCAAATGAATTAAAAGAGCTAAAGACAAAAATAAAAAATAAAAAAATTTAAAAGCTTTATTTTGCAAGGACTTATGTGATTATGAAGTTCCAAGATTAATTTGCTACTTTGGAGTTTTAATTTTGGAATTCTTTATAGGAAAGCTTCTCTCTTCGTTTTCTTCTCCGATTTATATTCGAATCAATTCGACTATAAAAGAATATGTAGTTTAACTTAACTAACTTCAAAAATTAGCTTCTAAAGTGAGCATTCTTTAAACATTATTAGGTAATAAATAGTTTATTATTTAGTCGAACTATGGATCATTAACCTACAAAATTTATCGCTCAGTTTCTATGGATGATCATTCCATACTTAGAGACCCAAATGCAATTCTTGTAATTAAGCTAGTAAAGCACCAACTATCATTTTCAATACAATTCTCTTTGGTAATTTCATTAATTTTTAAAATATAAAATGCAAATCATCATGATATGTTAAAAAAAAAAACTATGACAAACCCAATGGCTAATATGAATAAAGGACATAGTAAACTTTATGATAGTAAGATATTAAAAGAAATTTGGTACACAAACCATCCCTAATATAATTTAACAACAAACATTATGCAAAATAACAATAGAGCACATTTATATATATAGCCAATTAGGGCAAAATTTTTGCTACATAATTTCTTTTATTCCCAAATCAACTAGTGCCGGTCGGAAACTTCAAGAACATATAAAGGGCTTTATGTTAGTTAATTAAAATTAATTATTGACCACTTTTTACTAAGTAACTTATGTTATCCTATCCTATAATATAATGAAACTGTCCTTATTATAATTATGAAACAAATTGAATGCAAGAAACAGGATTTATTTCCTTTCCAGCACATAGAGATGTCATGAATTGGTAAGGGCATATATATATATGATACTAAAACTACTTTATGTTTTTAAAATTAATGCGCATTATATAATTCCATGCAGCTAAAAAACATATGGCCGAGGTATATTCAATTTAGCCAATCATAGCACAACGTGTCAACCTCCGAACAACTTTTACTACCAAATTTCGAGATTAAAAAAAGGTACAATGAAATGTCTTGTTCTATATATGACATGAGCCAACATGTTTCTGATGTATTGCTGACGAACACAACTAAGAAACGACATTTTTCATTTTTAGTAATCAAATTCTTTTTTGTTGTTATTTCTATTTATATTATAAATTCAAATCGGGATCTCACCCTTATTCCTTAATTAGTATCATTATTCAGTTAATGTTTTCAATTGTTAGCAGGTCTCGTATTGACTAAACGCTAAATCATGTACTACTAAATAATATTTGACAATTCTCTTCTTATCAATTAATTTTTAAAGTGGGTAAGATCAAACCTATAATATGTAATACCGACGAAGATCGAATAGTGTCATTTGAAGTACTTATATTATACATATAATAAGACTTCACTTAAAATATATTTATGAAATTAAATTATATTAGGATCAAACTTATCTCCCATTGCATGTATCCATCAGGGTCCCCATTTCCTTCGATCAGATTGCAATTCTTTTCTTGGTAATTGATGTTTACATATGTACCAAGTTAATGGAAGTATCAAAAACAAAGTGACAAAGGCATGACCAGGAAAGCACGGACACGCCTAAAAATGTGTCCGTGCAGTGTCCGACACGTGTCGGATACGGACACGCCTCGGACACAGCTCGGACACGTGTCGGACACGGCTGAAGGAGTGTCCGGGAAAAAAAAAAAAAAAAAAAAATTGGGACACGGTGTCGGACACAGCGAGGTGGAGTGTCCGACACGGCTCGGACATGGCTCGGCAAATTTGATCATTTTTTTATGTTTTTTTTAATATTTTTTGAATTTTTTGGAGAGAAAATTGAAATAACAAAACTTATTTTAGTTTTCAATATTATATATTTTTATAAATATTTTATGATACATAGATTATACTTATAAAATATTTTTATTTCTATATAAAATATATTTATTTATATAAAATATAACCGTGTCGTGTCCTAAAATTTTGAAAAAATTCGTATCGCCGTGTCCGTGTCGTGTCCTAAAATTTTGAAAAAATTCGTATCGCCGTGTCTGTATCGTGTCATGTCCGTGTCGTCGTGTCCGTGCAACATAGGCATGACTTACGCGGTTTAAGCTTGACATAGGACCAAAATAAGAACAAAACTTGACCTAGTTTTGTGAGTCTAAGCTTGCCAGTTGCCACCGCACCAGCAAATGACAAAAACAGGCCTAGAAAGACAAAGAGAAACACTAGCTACAATAGCATCATCTTCTCCATTTTCATACGTTGATATATATATATATATATATATATATGTCTATCACTTTCAGAAAAATGATGGTAAATTAAAATGATAATGCCATAATGGGCTCCCAATCCCATTAGTATATATTAACCTTATCCTTTGCTACCACACCATATGTATATGTTTCTACATTGTTCTTGTCAATGTGTACAGTCTTGGTGGGGTTCCATGAGAGAGGAGAAAATGGAGGGGAGACATTATATTTTGGGGGGGCACTTTTGCACTTGTTTCAACCATTTTCCAACACATTTCACTCACTTTTTGGCCGAGTTTGGAGTTTGTTAGGATTGGATACTTTTATTGGGATTCGTTGGAGCAAAGGGTTTGGTGCATTAATATTTGGCAATTACTCCTTTTAAGTTGCGAAAAGAAAAGTTTCTTTATACATTGGATTCAATCAAAGCATCCTATTGGTTGAAAGTTGTGAAGAAATCATGCTTTGTATTTTAGTCAAAACACATTCTTATGTTTGGGGGAATGAAGGCCACGTCACTTGGGGGAATGATTGTGAGGGCAGAAGAATTTTAAAGTTTAATGACAATAATCAAAAGGAAAAGCATCATTCATGACGTACATATCCCAAGGGAGGGAAAAGAAATTAAAAGGCAAATAATTATCATGTCCTATGTTTCTAACTATGTCTAGAGTTGTTATTTATCTTTATTTTGGAGTCCTCCATCTATAGGTAAATTGTGGTTACACATCGCAACAATGCCAATGGTAATGTCTAAAACTCAACATTATTAATAGAACAACTGGGCAAAAGATTTAAAATAAGAAAACTTTTGGAGTGGGATATCTGCACCAAAACGTTTTGATTGGCTTTGGACCACGTACTAAGTTTTGCGACAAAGATGTGTCCCAACATTAATTACCTAACGTTTAGGATTCAATATGTCAAGTGTGAACTTCAATATTCATAAGTATATAAGCAACGTGGCCCATATAGTTCTTCAAGTAGTTTAGCCCACAAAAGTGAAGAAAGAGCCCAACCCACCGACGAAATTTTATGGCCTTTAGACTAAGATTTTATACAGTATGAATTTGTCCTTTTCTTAAATGGGTTAACCCATCAAACAAAAGGTGCTCCGAAATAGTACAGTGAACAAATGCATTTTGCAGATTTGAGAATGCGTAAAACGGTGCTAATTGCTTCATCGTTTTACAAAATCATTAATCACACCAGAATTGATGAGAACTCCAAAAAATCGTGCGTAGATCATGAGTTTATCACCAGTTATCTGCAGAAAATTCAGAAGTAGCAGCCCAAATTATGGTCGAAGCTTAAAGTTTACAACGTTCGTACTTAACCATTGTGATACTCACACAAAATAACGTAATCATCAATTACATACAAAACACATTTTATGCAGAACACCAACGGGAATGATTTCCCAGCAGATAAAGATTAACAAAAAGACATCTAACAGAATTCGAGACACCAAGAGATGGAGGCAAATATTCAGAAATCTCCAGTTACCGAGCTACAGAAGCAAAGCAAAATTTGTTGCATTCCCATGAATCATAGATTAAAATTTTGATTCAGCCTAACATACAATTAAAGAGACAACAGTCATTAACTTCATGAATCACGAGGAATGCGACCAATCAAAAGCATGAAGCGCATAAAAAGTTATAGAATCCTTTGCCCTCACAGATTGGTAATTACAGTTTGAGCTAAGAAGAAAAGGCCATCAATCAACAAATTATATGAAAAGACTGGTGCAACAAAGACCGGCTCTGGACCTATTTGAACCAAAAGCAATGCTAACTGATGCTTTCTATAAACAAAATTTACAGGTTTGGTGATTAAACTAACCTCAACTAAGTTCTAGCTTGATTTCAACTGAATGATTGTATTCCGTGTCTTTTCTTGGAATACCAGCAGAATCCATTGTACCACAATTGTAACCATCCATAAGCAACTTCCCAATTTTCGATCTCCACTCAGAGCTATCTGCCTCGCCCTTCCTGTCATGAACAACCCGGTCATAGTAGTTGAGCATTGTTCCAAGACCAGTATTCGGTGCCCAACCATATTCCATTAACACCCGAGCTTCTCCTTCAGTCAAATCATCACCTATCTGTATGTTATTGAGGTCAAGTAAGTAAGAAGCGGTGGTTCAGAATATCAGCAGAAAAAACAGGCTAATGGTGCAGGAGATGATTTCATTCAAACAACTTATAGTATAAACTTTCACAGCCCTTGAGAAAAACAAAGTTAAAAGCCAAAAGAAATTAAATCAAGGTCCAGTAAACTTGAGAAAAGTATAAGCAAAAACCCCAGAAAACTGTTGTGCTTTGTATTCGACGGATGATCATAAACCAGTCTTCCCAACACACTAAACCCAAAACCAAATTGATGCGTCACTTGGTAATAGAATTTCAGATTCCATGTCAATTAAAAACAGTTTACATATACCTATATTACCAGGAAAAACAACAGACAGAAAGAGACGAGGACTTTTTTCCAGCAAAAAGAAGCTAATGCAAGTACAAAGTCCATTGAATATTACAGCATTTTGACTGAATAAATCCATATCCATTAGCAACCCAGTAAAATGAGGATAGAAAAGAACAAGATTGTCAATATCCAACTTATTAATAAAATTTAAACCAAGACGAAACAAAAAAGGAATTCCTTCTATGAACACAAACTCCTGTACTAGCTGCCGCAACAAATAACAAGTGCATCTTACTCGTGCTTTCATTCGCATGCATAATGAATTGAACAGCAAGTAAATTAAAAGACGAAAAGAACAAACTACTCGAGCATTTTCATTTAAAGTAATCACCGTCAATGCTTTGTTCTCAATCAACGTAATCCTGCTGCAGCTGGTGAGCTTCATAGCAATCACTAGTCGTTTGATCTGCCAATTTATAGGCAAAGAATTTTCCAATTCAAAGAAGTATGTTGCATAACCATATTCGGGGCGTTCGAGCACTATCCTGCAAGCATGAAAACATATTGTCTTCATCCCAGTGGAACATATATAAATATGCCTCCTTGACGTCTTGACAATGATTACACCAATCTTACCTGTTATGCCTTTCAAAGACAAAGATAAATGACTGGAGGTCCCGGCACCATCCCCATTCTACAGGCCAATTTCGGAACTGTAAATACCGTGCCTAAAACAAAAATACAGCAATTAAACGACGACAAGAATTAGAAAACAGTTGCTTATAATCAGATAAAGATGCCAATAGAGTTCCACGGTCCCTTATATGGATGCTACATCTATCGGCTTCAGTGAAAATGAATACCTGCTCCACAAGTGAAAAAAGACATTCCAAACAGTAACTAGCCTTTTCGCCCTTATAACATCGCATAGGAGCAAACTTCAACAAAGTCTCTCGCTGAGAGAAAAGCTGTTTCACATATAATCAAGATCAGACTCCTCCAACGGGAGATCTCAAGTAGATAATGCAACAAACTATCTTGAAAGTACATTACTTGGGACAACATGTTGCTAGATGACAAAAGCCACAAAGTTCAGAAAATTCAGCTACAAGATATGATATTTAGATAAATGAGAATCTGTAGGCCCACCCAAGAATCGAAACAGCAAAAGACACTAAAGATCAACATAACCAACAATGAATCTGTGATCTAAAGTTTAATCTTTTCTTGTGCCACTTTAATCATACATATCGTCACAAGGCAACCTCTGTAATGTTTCGTACTTCCAAATTCACTATATCACGTTTCAAACACCATTGCTGTTGTATATGACCCAACAGAGATAAAATATATTGATATTGGTGAAGACATGCCAGTAGCATAAGGATATTCAATAAATTGTCAAGAAACAGAAATATGCTATGCAATCAGCTGCCATAATCACCAACAACGGACTTGTATATGAAAGAAAATTAGGGCACGTGATGGAAACTTCAGCAGTTATACATCACAAACATGCATCATAGGCTTGTATAGTAAATATGCAATGGAAAGGATGCTTTATAAATCATGATTATATTCAATACCTTTCCTATAACTGCTTCCAGATCTGCAAAGCTATCGTTGGTGGATGAATCATCCAAAGTTTCGTCACTTTCGGGTTCCCCATAAAGCTTAATTTCATCAACTGAAACACCTTTTTCAGTCAGCACCTGCATGGAGATTATATCAGAATGTAACCCCCAATTTGACGTGAGGACATTGCGTAGCCACATACAGTACCTTCAGGAGTCCAGGAGCATCTTCTTCCATGGCAGTTTCAACTGAATCCCTGCATTGAAGAGAAAATAGGCTGAAAAGTGAGTTTTATTATTTATTAAGCAAAGCAGAATACAATATATAGAGTAAACATTAAACAAAATAAGGAAAAACCTATCACCCAAATTAAGACTAATCCCATTACTACACTATCCCAATAATATAGCCAAACTATTCTGAATCTGGAATAGAACAAATGAGAAATATTACAAACAATGAGCAACATTTTCATTACGATTTTATATTCCTTTGCTCAAATGACCGGAGAACTTACGTAACAGTTTTTCGCCTTTTTCTTGGACGGTTGACTTTCAACAATTGAGTAGGTTTTGATAAAACTGGTGTACTACCCAATGCGGAAGGAAGCATTCTGCTTATGCATCCTGAATTTTGGTGAGTATTCAAACTATGATATCCTTTTGAGGGCAGCAATTTCATCCTCTCCCGAAGCAACATATGATCCAATTCATCTTCATCACTAGCAGGTTCAACCTCAGTTTTCACTAGGACCAAGTTGCTGAAGGACATTAGGCCCACTGTAGAAACATTGCAACTCTGCATTTCATTGCAATTTGGTGGTTCAATTTTGACTTTTGCTAAGATCGGTATATCTGAACCTTGTGTGGTCCTAACTCCAGTGGACACAGGAGCCTTTCGTTTATCTGGTTCATACTTCAAGCATTCACTTCCTGAAGAGGAGTCCTTATCATTTCCTTGAATCCTCAGTGAATCTGTATAAGTGGATCTGCTTCCTGGAGGGCAATGACTCGATACTTGGGGAGGTTTTGAGGAACTCCATATACTGTGCGATGAACCATGTCTCAAAATTGGATTGTCAGACATCGCATGCCTTTGATCAGCAAATATTTGTTCTTCTTTTCCAGTTTCAGCAGGATTCTCCTGTGACCAGTCTCTTTTAATTTATAGATAGAAAAGTAAAACAAAACTAATCAAACAAAGAAACAACTATTCAGACCTTAAGAACTATCAGAAAGCTATGACAAGAATGAGCTAACATCAACTTTTAATTTTACAGGAGTGAGTCCTAAAAAGTAGAAGAGTACCAGATTGGACGATGGTGACAAGGGCATGAAAGGCAAGACTATGACAGATATCCCCAGTCTGACAAGAACAAGATATATAATGGGCAACCTGTAACATCTGTTGCCTTTTCAAAATCATAAAAAGTATGTATTTAAAAGCCAGTACAAGTTATCACACTGGTAGAGGCTTCGCCTTATCCTAAATATTTGCTGAATATCCATTACATATATTGATGACTAGATACAATCATCATCATAAAACCTTTTCGCCAGAGGCTTATAGCCCAAAACACATTTTATAGGCTTATAGCTTCAATTAGACGACCCTTACAATGGCTCAGTAAAGATAAAGTTGGACAAGACTATGCTATCATGAATATTATTTCAACCTGAGAAGCCTTACACAGCCCAAAACACTAGCCCATGCATCTTAGTATTTTTCTTCAGCAAATTTATAAGCATGCATAAATGTATTAAATATTGTATGGTCTTGCAGGAAAGCTCTAAGTAGCAGGAATCTTGGAGTTCAGTTTCTACCCTGCAATTGATTAATTACGAGATACCTACACTATATCACAGAACAACTGCTTGAATCCCAAAGTCAAATTTGAAGCTTATCAGATTAAAATCTAAAAGATGCAGGCGCTAACCAAGTTACAAATTATACTTTAGTGAAAAAGAAAAGCAGCTGAAATATCACAGAAGAAAACTACCTCCAGCTTGACTGGTGCCAATTCCAAACATTTACTGCAAGGCAAAAGAAATTGTGAATTAAATTACAGAAGAAAAATAAATTTTTCTTTCACATATCAAATTATGAAAATGAGGAAGACCTTCTCACTCAAATTATCAAATTATGATAATGAAAAAACTTAAAAAGATGATTCAGACTATTTTAGTCCAGAGAATTGAGGAAGACCTTTTCACTCAATCTCTTTAAAAAGATGAACATGAATAGAATGCTTATGCAAGTACAAACATGAGAACTATTCATTGATTATGCATCACTTTCATTTCTTTTTTCACAATAAGCAACCACATCATGATGGTTTTAATTTTTTTCCTAAAATAAAAATTGAATGAAACTTAGAGTTGATTATTTTTCTTACCAGTTCAGTTTCATCCAATAAATACACGATACAAACAGAGATTTTAATAGAGTATTTGAATATCATGCAGCAACATGCATCAAATCAATGTCTAACTCATATGATGCAATTACAGACAAGAGAAACCTTTTCAGAAGCCTCCTCAACCGTTCTTTTAATACTACATGATCCAGTTCATCAAGTTGTTTCTGACTCATCCCAAGATCAATGTTAACTGCTTGGATTTCAGCTACAGTGGAACCATGCATAGCATTTGGACGCTGAACAGCATTGTCAGCACACACAACCTTCACCGGTGCAGGGAGCTTCCCATGTAACAATCCGTGGCACGAACTTTGAACTGAATCCTTTTCTGGTGTAGCAGCAGCAGCATCAATAATATTTCTTGAATTCAGGCACTCACGTGCTATATTTTCTTGGCAGTTAGATTCTCCAAGTTCACCAGTGCTTTCTAAGACCAAAATTATTGAAAAACAAGTGAAACTCAAGCTTTCAGATTATTGTGCAGCAAATAGTATTTTTATAAACCTATATTTTAATGAATTGGGGCCTCAGTTATCATACTTTTATTTTTCTGTGCAGAGGCCGTGGCTTAGTAGTTTTAGCAAAGGTAGTAACAATATGAGAATGACTGTTTCCACATTCCATATTAAATTTAATTATGGAAACCATTGTAAGATAATTACCTTCGTGTTTTTGTTCCGTTGATATTGCCTCAATCATCTTTTCATCTTCAGAGCGACCAGACTGTAAATGCTTCAAGTCAGATAGATGAACTAGAACAAACTAACATGCTTACGAGCTTAGTATAATAAAACTTTCTGATGTGGAGCATGAAGCAGAATGGTAGGCAGTAAAAATATGCCAATACTAAGAGAGAACAACAAACGGCGTCAACATGGCAATTGTAACATTCACTCTCATGTCAAGCATTCAGGCCATTGGAGATACTATTTTAACAATGAAGCTTAAAGATATCTTATTGTTGTAGGAAATATGACCATCCACCAAATCTAGAGTGACAGTGTACGTAACTATTAAATAAAAGTGTTTGCGCCAGTGAAGTAAAAGACTAGTCTCACTTTTCAACTTACAAGAGGCAAAATTGTCATAATAGTTCTTACAGATATACAAAAGATTTTCAACCAACTGCAAACGACCTCCAAAATAAAGCAAAACCATAGAACACAGTTACTCCCTCTAGGCTGAAATTGAACTGGCATACATAATTGAAAGATGATTTTCATCTGTGGCCGTCCACAGATATAATCTTTAACATAAGATATCAATATCGAAATAATAATAACAAATCAGGAACTGCACGACATAGATGGAAATACGAATTTGCACTAAATATCACGCATAGCGCATTCGATGAGCAACAAAGCAAAACCAAAAACTTAATACTATCACCTGCGAATCACATCGCCCACCGCCCATTTTCTCCGCCACATCCTCACCCAGATTTCTGCACGCAATCAAACCCAATTCTAAGAGCATGTATATTAAAACAAAACACCCAATTTTTCTACGGAGCAATACAATTCAAGAAAGAATTCTGGGGAACAAAGAGCATGTATATTAAAACAAAACACCCAAATTAGAAGCAATACAATCCAAGAAAGAATACTGGGGAGCAAATCAATAACGCTGGTTGGTAAAACAAGAACTTGCCTCTCCACTCTGACGACGGAAGCACGATGATTCTCCAATAGCAACTTGAGCCGCTGTTTCAGCGGCACGAGCTCGAGTTCCTCCGACCACGACGTACCTTTCTCGAAATTGATTTCAGCTTGAG
This sequence comes from Lantana camara, assembly GCA_037501455.1. Taxonomy (NCBI): domain Eukaryota; kingdom Viridiplantae; phylum Streptophyta; class Magnoliopsida; order Lamiales; family Verbenaceae; genus Lantana; species Lantana camara. The sequence goes on along the minus strand of CM074857.1, from coordinate 19,196,240 downwards.
CCATTCTACTTCAAAATAATTTAATTGCTTATCTCTTTCTGTTAAAGCACTGTGCATGTAGGGTACTACGATGAAATCCCGGAAGCCATCTCAAGGGGGTTTACTGAAGCAAAAAGATGGAATCATGGACAAGAAAACTAGGGCTTTTGGTGGCCACGCATAGAATAGAATATGTAGAGAGAGGGGAAGTGTAAAGTTTGTAGTTTGTAGATGTGTTGGGCGTGAATGTATGAGTTGGCGCGCAGGGAACTACAGTAGTACAGGGAGAGAGCGAGAGAGAGAGAGAGAGGAGGAGAGAGGAGATTGGGATTTTATTTTTTTATTTTTTTTTTCCCCCCAAAATTGGGATGGTTCATTCATTACTGGTTAATATGACGAATGGGCTTTTCAATGGGCCCCTTTTTTAATCTGAATGTGGGCTTTTATTAGGCTTCATCTATAACGAAATGTCCAAATACTTTGAATAGAACTTTACTTGTGGGCATTTTTAGTTTTTCTCTTGCGCCAAAGATTTTTATTTATTTTTTTTCACTTTTTTAATTTATTATCTCAATAAATTTTTGTTGTATAATGTCATCCAATATTTGTATTTATAACGTATTACCGTATAAACTTGTTTTACTGGTTTTAATTAAAAATCATAACACGTGACTTTGGCCTTTGGGGCTAATTTTAAACACTCATATCTTTTGGAAATTCTAGTCACCTCATATTTTTTTGAGTTTAGTGGACTTTGACCCTCACTATTAAATAAGTGGGATTTTTCTATTTAACATTAGAAAAATGTTATACTTTACCCTTTTCGGCGGAATCTTGGGAAATATTTCGTCGGACTTTTTGGAAAAAATTGTGGGTTGATATTATACAAATTGAAAATCTCGACATAAGAAAATATAAAGTTGGTTTCAAAATTATAATCCAACAATCAACGAAAAGAGAATCACCAGTCAAAGCTAGCGAATAACCGACAAAACTTTACAGGCAAATTTCGATGACTTTTGGTAGTCAATTGGGTCAAATGAAATATGAGTTTTGTTCGTTTTGGAGAGAGAAAATGATAACGGTGGTCTTTACTCTTTGATTATTGTGACGGAGGATAAATCAACAATCAAAATTAATTTTAATTAGAATATACGGGCTTTTTCTAAAAATATTGTACTTTCCAAAGCATATTGCACATATGTTGTAATTTCTGGGGCTATTGTAAAAATATTGTAAGCCGGTTTTAAGGGGTTTTTTTTTTTTTTAGATTATTTTATGAAACCGGTTTCAACGTTACCGGTTTATTTTTGGTTTATTTTTTCATCAAATTTTCAAGACTAAAATCGTAAATAATTGAAAAACTTAACGGGTACGAAAACAACCGGTTTCCATGTAGGATAATTATTTTTCCCTCAAACTTCCAAGTTCCAATCCTCAAACAATGTTTATTGAAAATTTTTTCACCAAATCAATAATATAGCATTCTGTATAGCATGTTTTCTATTTCCAAAATTTTATAGAGGCCGTTCTATGCAAGGAGTTATAATATTATTTTTTTTTTATCTTATAACGATATCTTGTTTATTAATAATGGAAACCGTTATACACTTATACTAAACTCAATTGAAATTAATATGTAAACTTATGATTTTCTTTAAATTGAATCTCTCTAAATGCAATTAAAATTTTACAGTTTTCAATAATTTTGTTTTCACTTAATTTAATTCGATTTCATATGAAAAGGATATTTGGAAGTTTGCGGGGAAAAATAATTATCCTACATGGAAACCGGTTGTTTTCGTACCGGTTAAGTTTTTCAATTATTTATAATTTCAGTCTTGGAAATTTGATAAAAAAATAAATCAAAAATAAAACAGGTAACGTTGAAACCGGTTTCATAAAATAATCTAAAAAAAAATTTCTTTAAATCGGCTTTATAGAAAACGGCTTACAATATTTTTACAATAGCCCCAGAAATTATAACAAATGTGTGATATGTTTTAGAAAGTACAATATTTTTAGAAAAAACTCAGAATATACCGTCGGAATAATATAAAAGAGATTAAGTGTAATATTCTATAAAATTTAGGAAAATAATCGTACGGATTTAAAGATTGAGAGGAAAGCGCCAGACCCCAAAAAACATAAGTGTTTGATATTAGCCCAAAGATTTAATAACTGAATTAGAATTAGGATTTAGGAACCTATAGGATCAGGGATTCATCAATATCAAATTCGTATTAATTCGAATTGAACAATCTGATACGATTATTAATTTGATTCATTAAGCAGTAAAATAAATTTAAAAAAAAAAACATAGACCACAAATATGTAATATTTACCCGAAACTTACTGAATAAAGAATTATATAATATTTTTCCTAATAATAATTTAAAATTGGGGTTATAATTAATAACTCCCTTCCGATTAGAAATAATTTAGTTTACTCTTTCATATAGAAAAGAAATCTATATTAACTCCCCAATTCAAATTTATACCCTTACTTATTTCTTTTTACTTTTCATACTTCAATTTTATATTTGAGTACTCTAACTTTTATGAATAATACTCTATTTTTTTGAAACTCAAACCCCCAAAGGGGAATATTATTGAACATCAAGAGGAACAATAACAAAAATACAAGGAATAACAGGAAAATTAACGCAGGCCGAAGCCGCAATTCCTACAGATTTGTGAGCTATTATATTAGCATCACGTTTAATAATAAAAGAAACAGGCTCCTTGAAGTTGAAGATCCGATCTGGGTGAAGTTCCGCAGCCACCTTTTCTCCGGATTGAAAAGAACACTTTGGCCTACAGCAGATAACTCGGCCAAAAAATTTCCTCGGAGAATCACAAAACATAATAAAAAAGAACATAAAGAAACTGACTAAACTAACTTCCATACGAAAGGGACAAAACTTCTATACGGAAGAAATAAAGAACTTGAAATATAACATAACCTAAAGAAAAAACACAAACCGACGTAACAAATCTGAGAATCTGACAACAGAATAGATCTGAATCAATCCGGCGGTGGAGCATAGTATTCTCCACCGCCGGATCGAAACTTCAATTGATTGAATGCTTTGTCTTGAGTTTGAAACACGATGCTTTGTCTCTATTTTTAAATATGGATACTTTATAAACAATCAAAATTCGTTCTCTCTCTTAGCAAGGCAAAAGCTTCCCTCTCAACTCCGATCCGGCGGTGGAGAACACAGTTCCACCGTCGGATCGGTCCAAATTTGTTCTGTTTTACTCAATTCTTTTTCGTTCATTAGGATCCGCCCAGATCTACTGCCACTCTTACGGATCTACGGTAAGTTTCATCACCAATCTTCCAGATCTACTGGCTTCCTCCCAGATCTAGCGGATTTCTCTATTCATAGACGATTTCTTTATCTGTTTTTTTTTTCTTTTTGGTATGTTTTCTTTCATTTCTTCCGTATGGAAGCTTTATCCCTTCCGTATGGAAGTTTTGTCCCTTCCGTTTGGAAGTTTAGTTTTACCTTTTCCTGTGTTTATCCGGGGAAATATTCTGGCCGAGTTATCTGTTGTAGGCCCAACTATCTGTACTCAATTCGGAGAAAAACATCAGATCGAGATCAACTTGAGAGGATCAATCTTCAAAGAGTCATTTTCTTTTACTAATTGTGATGCTAATATAATAGCTCACAAATCTGTTGGAATTGCGGCTCCGGCCTACGTTAATTTTTTTGTTGTTGCTTCTTGTATTCTTCTTATTGTTACTCATGATTTGCTATAATATTTCCATTTGAGGGTTTGGGTTTTCAAAAAAAAAAAAAAGGATACTTTAATGTTTATGAACAATACTTCAATTATAAATTTATATACTTTAACTTTTATGAATAATACGCTATTTTAAAACGTGAATACTTTAACATATAAAATAAAAGTATAAAATCGTGTATGTTAGTTATTATGTTAACAAAATGGTTGTTGTGTGAGGGAAAAGTGATGTGTTATGCAATTTCCTATTTCTTCAAGGCTATTTTGGTAATTTTATCAAAAATGGAGAGTAAAATCAAATTATAAATTTGAATCGGAGAGTTAGTATTGATATTTATTTTATGGGGGAATGATGTGAAATCTATTTTATGCCTTGAGGAGTTTTGCCACATTCCCCCATTAAAATATGTTGATTTTAAATATAAAATGACATTAAAAATGACATATCACATTAGAAAATCATGGAAGATGTATCATTATTAACATACATATATTGAATTTTTATTTTGGAAAATAGAAAACAACAGAAACAAGAGGGTAAGGTAAGAATTGGTTTCGAATCAATTTTCATACCAGAGAGAAGAATTTGGGAGAAAAATTTCACTCCATTCACATACCTGATTTTTTTTTTTCAAAAAAAACCATCAAGAAGATCATATATAACAATCGACGGAACCAAAATACAAAGCATGGGACAATTACGAACAACCCCATGAGATTTGACGATATTACAAATTATCCCCTGAGGTTTGAGAAATTACAAACTCCCCCCCGGCGCGTTATCTCCTCCGTTAAATTTAACGGAATGTGTAAAATTTACTATTTTGCCCCTAGTATGCTGAAACTCAGGGGGTATATGTAATAAAGAGTCCAAAGGTAAGGGGATTAATGCAAGGACTGAAATTCTTAGGGGGGTTTATGTAAATACTTGAGTTTTGTGTTTACCTAACATTTTTTTTTTAAATGAATACTACTTAATGATATTGTAATATTTTTATGATAAACTAATTTCATACATGCAGTTTATGGATGCCTAATATTTTACTGTAGATATTGATTATGCATGTTCAACATTTGAAATAATCGTTTAAATGACTCTGAGGATATTTATGTGAATTTACTAATGAATTTATTGATGTCGGTGTGTTTGTTATAATTTTCAATTTTGAGGGAAAAATTTGATAACGCACTAACTGATACTTCTTGTGTGGTTTTTTTATATGAATTTTTATTTTGAGGAAAAGACTGTTATAATTGTAAATAAATTATTTTAAATTAAATTTAAATGAACGATCACTACACCACCTCAGCAGATGCATGTAATATCTAATTTAATTTATATATATAGATTAAATATTAAATTCAAATTAAATAACAACTTTTTAAATATAAAAATTCCAAAAGTAGCTAATATTACAATTATATCATTAAATTTTTAGTAAAATTACAATATCCCCCTAAGGGTATTTTTGGAATGTAAATATGAGTTTAAACGGTGTAATTAACGGTGATGAAATTTGTGAGAAAGAGTGTAAAGGTCAGGAGGGAGTTCGTAATTTCTCAAATCTGAAGGAGTAATTTGTAATATCGCCAAATTTCAGGGGGTTGTTCATAATTATCCCTTTTGGAAAATAGAAAACAGTAGAAACAAGAGGGTAAGAATTGGTTTCGAATCAATTTTCATACCAGAGAGAGAAGAATTGGGGAGAAAATTTTCACTTCATTCACATACTTAATTTTTTTTTTTTCGAAAAAACCATCAAGAAGATCATATATAACAGTCGACGGAACCAAAATAAAGCATGGGACAATACCTCCGTTTCATAAAATATTAAGTGACAAATAATTATAGAAACAATTACTGTCTTAAGGATTGTGAGACATGGCAACAAACTTCCATGATTCCATTGTGATCCTCTCTATATATTTCCCTTTCTTATGGAGCACAAATCCACCGCAATCGATCAGCAATCTTGTTTTGTGTTTTAAAAGTAATCATTCAGGAAACATAGTAATCTATTAAAAATTTTCTGATCAAGTAACTCTTCAAATGCAAGATTAACTATTATTAACAGTTAAAAGTTTCGGTTATGCAAAATTTATGGCAAAATGACGAGGAAATTATTGTCATTAACAAGGTTTCTCAATTCTTCTAACTTAAAATGCTTTTTTTTTTTTTTTTATAAATATATCTTGAAGAAGATGGTTCATCCCTTTCTCATCACCACCCCTACAGCCCTACTACATTTATATGCAAATTTTCCTCACAAACATAAACAATTAAAAAGAAATTTCTCGTTATCTTTCTATTCCATGTCCTTCTCAAATGTATTTTTCTCAAGTATTTGATCAAAGATTTTGATTTCTTCTGTATTAGATATTTGATCAAATAATTTTAAGGCATTACACTCTGTCTCATTTTTAGAACTTTTTGCTCCTTCATTCTCATTTGTATTTTTCTCACACACTTCAATTCAATTTTTTTGTTTGTAACTTTTCCCAAATTGATTCTCTCATCCTCTTTCACACTTTTCACTCATCAAATGCAACATTTTTGACCCAATTCTAAGTGGATAAAGAAGTTGTATACTTTTTTTTTTTTTTTAAGTGGGGAGGCCTTGGAGGGCCGAAATTAATTCAAATCAGTTAAAACGTTGTCCAAAGTGTACAACGGAATATCAGAAGAACCAATGCAGACCGAAGCCACATTATGAGCTAATAAATTGGCGACAACATTCACACCACATCTAACACAGGAAAATTGAAAACTAGAGAAACAAGGAAGAATAGAGTTAATATCACTAATCACGTTCCCTAGCAGAGAGAGATCTTCCTCTTGGCATCTTAGTTGGGAAATAACATTAGAATTATCTCCTTCAAAAAATCACCTTACGCCAACCAAAATCTCGGGCAAGTTTGACCGCCGAGTAAGCTGCAACAGTTTCTGCCACTCTAGGATCCGATGAGTAGCATCTTTTGTCCGTCTCCCAACCCACACAATTACCTTCCGAGTCTCGGGCCACCACACCAATCCTGATCGAATTCTCCTCCTTGAAAACCGCTCCATCGAAGTTCACTTTAATCCACCTAACGTCGGTTTCTCCCACTTAACAATCTCTCTACTTCTCGCCATCTCCACAGGAGCTGCATCAACTAACTGAGGCTGCAAGTGAAAAGTGTCAGCCATAGCTATCAATTCGTGGGTTGTTTCGATTCCCCATCCGCGTGCCTGGAGTTTCTATTGAACCATAACAACCACATCAACGTCACTAGTCTGACTCCATCCTCCGACGATAGTTTCTCCAAAACTGCAAGCCTACAACTAAGCCATTTCGACTGTCGCCCACTATCTGTTCCACAATAGCCCAAGGCAGATTAGCCATAGCCTAGGTTTGTCTAATAAGCGGACACAAGAACAGCGCATGGCCAAGGTCTTCCTCCATTTCTCCACAATGAACACAACCCTCGTCCACCCCACAATGTCGCTCGCGTAAATTACAAACCGTCGGTAGACTATCGTTGCAAACACGCCATAAGAAAACCTTAATTTTCGGCATCACATTCAACCTCCAAATCAACTTCCAGATTTTATGATTCGTGCTAGTGGAAGTCGAAGAAGCCTCACCCGCCGCCAACTACTTTGCTAGATAGTAAACTCCCTTAATCGAGAACTTCCCGTCCCTCGCCTGATGCCAAATTAGCGTATCTTCTCGACGACCCTCACCCAGTGGTAAGCTAAGGATAGCATGGGCATCCTCCGGATAGAAGGAATTGAGGATCAAGACCCGAATCCCAGCAGTTTAGGCCCGATTTCATGAGGTCCGAAACCCACTTTGGTTTGAGGAGAGCGTCTGCCCGAAACCTCGGTCTAAAAAATGGTTCCACCGGCACCCACCTATCCCGCCAAACGTGGATATCCTGCCATCTCCAACTCACCACCTCGTCCCAGCAGCGAGAAGATATCTTGCTTGGTATATCCCTCTCCAAGTTAACGACGAAGACCTACCCAACTTTGCATTCCAAATGTCTGAATGAGGAAAGTAATGCTGGGAGGTGGGCCCAGAACAGTAGCGGTTCGGGACCATATTTTAAAATTTGTTTATAATACAATTATTAAAATATTTCTAAAACATTTTAATACAATAGCGGAAGACTAGCCAGATCTACTCAAGTATATACATGCAATTGATAATAAATTTTAAATCACTTAAGCAGATAAATATCTAACATGCAATTAACACTTAAGAGCATATAATTTATCATGCTTAAAATAATATAACTGAAAAATATTACCGTACTGCAAACATGGCTATCTAACGGTATTTTTCCAGCTCCTGAATTCACCTCCCGAGAACTCGATACCTGATCTCCTCGTGAAACCGGTAGAACTTCCCTGCAATAACCCCAGAGAAACCCTCGGAGTGTGGGCTCCAAAAATATTTCTCTAAATACTTAGAGAAAATAAAACTTTAAACTAGAAAACCCTTTTCAGGGTTTAATCTCCCGAAATCAGGCGTTTTATATAAACACTTAATTAAAATTAATTCCAAAATAAATCGGAATTAACTAGGAGAAAAGGGACTTGGTTTCAAAGCTTAAACTCAGCCAAAACCATTTCCCAAAGTTGTGAATGAAAAATGAAGGGCCAAGACCCCTATTTATAGGGGAAAACTGAGGGTAAAATGGTAATTTCACATCCCACTTGCGTAGCCAACTTGGACACGAATTCCAAGGTGACCACATCGTAGATCTCAGCACCACGAGTCCAGCGCCACCAGCCATGCCGATCGGAAGCCGGACGCGCCCTCACTCGGCCCTAGGGTTTCTGGACCAGACCGGTCCAACCGAACCCGGTTCGACACGTAGCCAATTCTGGTGCTGCCACGTGTCCGGTCCGGTCCAACCAGACCCGGTTTAACCCGACACTATCCGTTTCCGACCCGACCCGTTGACCGGTCCGATTCCGCGTACACTGACATGGCGCAATCTCTGCCGTCCACTTGGCGCGCCACGTGGACGTTGCGTCAGCGCCAATTGGGCCCAGATATTCTATCTTTCCAAGAGTACTACCCTGTACGGAGTCTATGTCTGGGGAGCATTTTTTTTTTTTTAAATTTAAAAATTTTCGGGTATTTCCAACTCTTTGGAACTTTGATTTATTTTCTTAAAATAAATCCCTTGGCTATTTTCAAACACTTTGAAAAATCATTTCTCTTTCTCCTTTTAATATTTTCTCTTCGGGTTTTCAATTGGGGCTTGCAGGGGGACCTGCAGGACTAATTAATTTTAGCTCCAAAAGGATTAATATATTATCATCTCAATTCTCATGGTAGTAATTAATTACCGTTTAACAATATTTAATTCCACTAAATAAATATTGTTGCACTCTAAAATTAATTAAATTATTCACGAATTTCTCAATCTAGAATATGTTCGCATTTCACTCCTCCGTGTAGATATCCATGAAAAATAAATTGTAACTACTATCATTCATTTTTCATCTCTATTCTGAAATTTATTGATTCGCCTTAAGTTCAAATTCTCTGTATGTGAAACACATTCAACATACAACTTCAGTGACATATCACGCGAAGTGCTTTGGCCAAAGTCTTAATTCGAACTTTTGCAAATCTATTTCAGGGATATCTTTTACCTTCCAGCAAGGTCACAGATTCCTCGATCAACATAACTCTTTAGCACATTTCATTTTGTCACCGAACGTACAAAGTATTTCGGTCACCGTTGCCGAGACCTCACTTCGAGTATATTACAGTGACTAACACTACACGCCTAAAGCCGAAATATTGTTAGGATTAAGAGTACAATGCTTCCTGAGATTTTATTCATTTTAGATAGCAGTATAAAATGAATAATCTCATTGGTCCAGTTCGATGTTTCCAATCCTATTGAAAATCATCAACGTGTTATAATCGGAATCACCATTCCCTATGACGAAAGACTAATCATCTTATATAACCACGTTATAGTCATGATAAGAACATATTCTTATCTTACCGACTAGAACTTTAATGACACGTGATTTCGGTATTCCAAGTCTTTTCCTATGAAACACATTTCATATAAGAATACCATCACTAGGGCTACAAACAAGCTGAGCCAACTCGTGAGCTTGACGAGTCGAGTTCGAGTTGACTCGGCTTGAAATCGTGCATGGACGAGCTCGATCCGAGCTGCATCAAGCCCGAGCTGCCCAACAAGTCAATCTCGATCCTATTGTGTCTAGGCTCGCGAGCCTAGACATATATATGTAGTTTTTTTTATAATTTATATATATATATATATATATATATATATATATATATATTAGATTTTATATTATATATACATAAAACATATATATAATATATATTTTACTTATAATATATTATACATACATATAACATAATTAATTCTATATGGTCCAAAATCCATTATATTATGTAAAAGTACATTTATATATCATATAATATATTATATATATCTTAAAATCTTAAAAATATATGATTTATCAATACACATAGTTTGACAAGATAAAATCAATCATGTATTATAGGATGTGTCCTTAATAATATATGAGATAATAATGTATTTTATTTAATAATTGAAATAATATATATTAATATATATTATACATCTTAATAGGTTAAATCAATATTATATATGTGTACATGTGTTTTTTATAATGGACCAAATACATTTCATCATTTCATGTATTTTATTTTATATATTTATAACTTGTGTATCAAATTCATAATTATATAATTTACTAACATACGAACTACTATGGTTTAATGATGATAGGGTCAAAATACGCTCGTCCTACGTTTGGACACGTGGCAATCCGAGATAGTAACACATGTTCTCTTGTGATTAAGGCAGTCATACACGAGCGCCCAAACCCCCGAGCGCCAAAGTTTCTCTAGTACACGTGCCATCTCTGCTACGTACCTACGTGATTAACATTGCCACTCTCTAACAAGCGCACTCCGCAACACCAGGCTGAGCTCCAATTTATCAAGAAAGCTCTCTTTGAGCGCTACACTCCCTCAAGGGAGTTCTTCACTCCCTCTGGTGGCATAAGCCTTGGCCGTCATCCCTTAGCGGATTCTCTGGCCTCCAAGGCCCTTGGTTGACACGAGCGTGCTCTTAAGCCCTCGTTACCAACCCCCTAAAACGACTCTCTGACACCCCGTACATGCCCACACACCTACCACTATTGCCAACACTAACTTTCACCGGCTTTTGCAGAAGATTCCTCCTAGGTTTCTCTCATAGCGCCACGTGTTAGCGGGCAACACTTGGTCAGGACCACACGGTGCAAATGACCAAAGAGTCCCTGACCTTCAACTATGAGTAGACAAGCTCATCTTCTCCACTGTAAGCAATCTCCATTACTGCAACTTCATATTTCACATATTATCTCTTTCAGATCATCATCTGACTTGAGCGTCGGAGAGCCAAACTGGGAATCACCCCCAATTCCCCCAGCTTGGCCGTCTGACCTCTGTCTCTTGGGTGTTTGTCCTAGCAGGTTGAACCTACCATCTTTTCTGGCGATCACCATTGGTTTCCCCACCTTCAAATAAATTCTAAAGTGATTGGACTCTGTATCCCATATTCAGACCCATCATTTTTGGCGCCATCTGTTGGGAAAGCCGTTCTCAGCTCATCTTTTTTGTTTTCGCTAGTCGAGAAACAAACACCCAACACCTTCATAACCATGGTAGCTACAAGATCTGGAGCTATTGGAGGAGGATCATCTCCTCCCCATGATGCCAATATCGCCACCATTCCATCTGCAGTCACTGGTGGAGCACCACCCTCCGGAGGTGTGCCTCCGCTTATAGAATCAATGATTCCGCCACTAGCACCGCCCGCTTCTAGCGCCGTTGGAGGTGCTCAACTCCCCTCTCTTCCACAACCCCCCCAGAATCAGTGGGTTCATTCTCATGCAAATCCAGGAGGGCAACACTACATGATGCCGCCTCTAGGATATACGCTCACGCCCTCTATCATGATGCCACCAATTCAACCTTACCACGCCAGCCAGATCCAACTCCCAGTAGTAATTCCTAGGGAAATTGAAGGGGTGGAGTTGCCGCCCTTGACTCCTCAGCAACTGCGAGTCTTATACACCCAATGCGAGATCCAAGCAGCCCAGAATGCATGAGAGAAATTCTATTTCCTGTATTTTCCTCCTGGGCAAACCGCCCCTATAGCTTCGCCCTTGGGGGGAATACAGGGGCATCCCCTCCTACAGGCTCAGGTCGTGTTGAGGGCTTAGCCACCGCCTCCACCCTCGAAGGATAAAGAAGTCCCCAACCCAGGGGGAGTCGAGCGCCCCCAAGCGGACAAAGGCAAGGAGCCTATCGAAAGGATTGATGTCGATGAAGAGGTCCACTCTCGGGCATCAAAACAAGGGCTACAAGCCTCCCGCCGAGGTAGCCAGGTAAGAAGAGAAGATCCCAACCTCCTCGCGGCTGTGCAAGACCAGCTGCAGGAGTTGCAGGATATGGTGGGACAGCTCTCAGGAGCGCGATCCCAAGTCCCCCACGCTGGGGACGAGCGTGAAAAAGTCAAAGATGCTCGACGCAACGTCCGCCAACAGCATGTTACCCGCCATGTGGAGCAGGAAGAAAATTTTGGATGTTACAACCCCCATCCGCTCGCAAAAAGGTCTCCCCTCGTGGAAGAAGTTTTGGTAGCCCAAGTCGGCATGGGCAAGGTCCCGACATCAGTCAACCGCTACGATGGGACCACCGACCCCGTAGAGCATCTGGACCATTTTTTGCATCTAATGCACTTGTACGAGCACTCTAGCCATTACTGGGCAAAAGTATTTGTTACCTCTCTCATTGGAATGGCCCAAGAGTGGTATAAGCGTCTGCCGCCAGGATCAATCCACTCCTACGGTGAGCTCACAAATGCCTTCCTGAACCACTTCAATTCCTTGAAGGCACCCGTCACCGCACCCACTGCCTTGTACAACTTAATCCAAGGCGAGCATGAATCCCTTCGATCATTCTTCGCTTGTTTCAACAAGGAAGTGCTGCTAGTAGAGAGACCGTCTATGGATTTCCTGATACACGTCCTTTTCAAGGCCTGCAATCATAAGCAATATGTGAGTAAGAAATTTGCTGATTCCATTGTGAAGAAAAACGCCCCGCATCTCTCATGGCAATGAGGGAGATAGCCGAGCCCTACTTCGCACTCGAAGACATGTACGGGTCCAATGCTCCATCGGACCATTTAAAAGCGAACGAGGGCGAGAGGAGCCTCCTCACAGAGAGCGCCGTAAGTCACCTCCTCCTCCACGGAGACTAGAGCGTGTCCCTCTTAACAGGCCTATCTCGGAAGTTTACGCCTTGTCTGACAAGAAACTCTTCAAAAGGCCCACGAAGATGAAGGAGACGGAGGCCTTAAGGCTCTCGAACAAGTACTGTGCTTTCCATAAGCAAAGGGGGCACGATACGGATGAGTGCCGCCAGCTGGAGGTTGAAATTCAAAGGCTCACCGCTGGAGGCCACTTGAAGGAGTTCGTTAAGGTGTTGGAGCGTTATGATGAACGCTGCAATGAACGGGGAAGGGAAAAGAGGAGGAGCCCTTCGCATTCAAGGAGCCCCCGAGGGAGAGGCCCTCCTGAGAGCAGCCATCGTAATAAAGGAAAGGCTCCTGAGAAAGAAAATACCCCTTTTACGGTCATCAACATGATAGCCGAAGGTTCATCTGGAGGAGATTCTAACGCTTCCCGGCGATGGTATATCCGAAGTTATGATCAACACCCCTCGGTACCCAAATCAGTCTTTGCCATCCGGGAGTCCAAAGTTGAACGCTCGAAGTAACATGATGTGATAGGATTTACAGATAAGGACTTAGACCATATTGTAACACCCCATGGGGTCAGTGAAACCTCTGACTGGCCCATGGTGGTTAGCTTGGATGTCCACAATCACATTGTAAAAAGGGTGTTAGTGGATAGTGGAAGCTCTGTTAACGTTTTGCCCTACACCACGTTCTAAAAAATGAATATCACCAACATCCCGCTCGAACCGCTCAAAATAGCTCTCATTGGCTTTGGGGGTTCTGAGGTTGTCCCACGAGGGCAAATTCGCTTGGCCACTTCGTTTGGCCGAGCCCCACAGCGCAAAACGCTCATGGTCACCTACGCAATAGTGGAAATTGACATCACATACAACATCATAATCGGGCGACCGACCCTTGTAGACTTCAAAGCGATTATCTCCACCTACCACCAGAAAATCAAATTCCCCACCCCCGAGGGTGTCGGAGAAGTTTTGTGCAACGTACGAGAGGCTTGGGAATGCTACATGCTATCCCTTAGAAAGCCTAAAACAGAGAAAGCATTTCTAATCGGGTCCACCAAGAAATCCGTTGATTTCCCCAATTTGGACGAGGACGGTCCCGTGCGTAAGAGGGCCAAAATGAACAAGAAGAAAGATCCCCACGACAAAGATACCCACGAAGCTGCCCCGCCAGGGATAGTTGGAGAGTCTTCCTCTGAGGGAAACGAGCGTGAGCGAGGGGAGCCTAGGGATGATGGCCGTCTGATAGGAAAAAAAAGGGCGCTTGAGCTCCCCCGTCCAGAGATGAGGATCAAGCCCTCAGAAAAATTCCTTACTATTGAGCTAGAACCAGGGAACAAGGATAAAACTACCCAAATTGGGTCCAACCTCTCTGGACCCTCGCCGATCATGATGATAGACTTCCTCCGAGAAAATATTGATGTTTTTGCATGGAAAGCCTCGGATCTTACCTGGATCGACCCAAACGTCATAGTCCACAGGCTAAATGTGGACCCATCCTTTAAGCCAATTAAACAGAAGAAGCGAGATGTGCACGGCTTTCGGAAGAAAGTTATTGAGGAAGAAGTTAACAATTTTCTTGAAGCTCAGTATATCGAGCCCATACTGTATCCAGAATGGTTATGTAACGTGGTACTGGTGCCCAAGAGCGCAAATAAGTGGCGCATGTGCAATGACTTCACGGATCTTAACAAGGCTTGCCCTAAAGATCCTTACCCATTGCCCCACATAGACCAGCTGGTGGACTCAACTGCGGGCTGCGAACTCATGAGTATGATGGATGTCTTTCAAGGGTACTATCAAATCTTTATGGCCCCGGAAGACCGTCGCAAAACCTCATTTGTCGTCCACTTGGGTATATATTGCTTCTTGGTCATGCCCTTTGTGCTCAAGAACGCTGGGGCCACTTATCAGCGCCTCGTAAACAAAATGTTTGAAAGAGAAATTGGGGGATCCATGGAAGTGTACGTCGATGATATGATTGTTAAGAGCGAGCATCAAGGCTCACACCTAGAAGATTTCAAGCGCACTTTTGCCATTTTGCGCCAGTATGGGATGAAGTTAAATCCTTCAAAGTGTACTTTTGGAGTACGAAGGGGAAAATTCTTAGGCTACATGGTCAGTCAGAGAGGAATTGAAGCCAACCCCGAAAAAATCAAGGCTATCTTGGACATCCCCTCCCCTCGTAATCTCAGGGAAGTGCAAGTGCTAGTAGGGAAAATCATCTCTTTGGACAGATTCATCTCGCGCTCGGCGGACAGAAACCTTCCTTTCTTGAAAATCTTGCCAAATGCGCGAAATTTTGCTTGGATTGAAGAATGTGAAATAGCAATACGAGACATGAAGGCTTACCTTTCGAGCGATCTGTTATTAACAAAACCCGTTGAGGGCGAAAGGCTGTTTATGTACCTCTCCATTTCAACCGAGGCAATGAGCGCAGTACTGATAGATGTACGGGAACGTAAGCACTTGCCTGTTAATTATTTGAGCAAAACATTACAAGGGGCCGAGAGGAAGTATTTGGAAATTGAGAAATTCACGTTCGCCCTCATTAATGCATCACGACGGTTGAGGCCTTACTTCCAAGCACACTCAATAACTGTCCTCACTGATCAGCCTCTGAAGCAAGTGCTGTCCAAACCAGATGTGTCGGGAAGATTGATAAAATGGGTCATTGAGTTGAGCCAGTTTGACTTAAGTTTCGAGCCCAGAACTGCTGTACAAGCGCAGGTTATAGCGGATTTGCTGGTTGAACGCTTCGGTTTAGAACCTACTGTTCTAAAGAACGATGGTCTATGGGTCCTGCACACAGATGGTTCCTCAACCTCTCAAGGGGGAGGAGCAGGGGTAACCCTTAGAGACCCCAACGGAGTTGAGTTAGACTTTGCAATCAGGTTGGATTTCCAGGTCACCAACAATGAGGCAGAATATGAAGCCCTTGTTCAAGGATTGAAAATCACTTTTCAAAACGGAGCCTCCAGAATTACCGCCTATGTGGATTCACAATTAATTGCGAGCCAGATTGAAGGAACTTATGAGGCTCGAGAAACCACCATGGTGCAGTATTTGAGCAAAGCCAAGGAAATTATTGGGAAGTTCAAGGAATTCCATCTACTCCAGGTCCCACGGGCAGAAAACGAGCGCGCTGACGCTCTATCAAAATTTGCCTCGGCCTTGGAAGGTATCAGTGAGCGCTCCGTTGCGTTTCATAGAACTGAAGAGCCTCTGATAAAAGAGCAGGGCACCAAGAGAGCGGTGGCCATGATTGATCCGCACTAGCCGTGCTGGCTTGATGATATTATAAGATTTCTTAGGGATGACGTTTGTCCCACTGACAAGGTGGAGGCCCGAAAAGTCAGAAACAAGGCCCCTCGGTTTTCTTTAGACTCTGAAGGGAGATTATTCAAGAAGTCATTTCAAGGACCCCCAATGAGATGTCTAAGGCCCTCGCAAGCTAAAGAAACGCTCGAGCTTATTCACAATGGAAGCTGTGGAAACCATTCAGGAGGGCGTATTCTCGCAAAAAAGGTCTTGAGGAGCGGGTTTTATTGGTCCACGGTTCTCCAAGATGCCATTGAGTTCTCCAGGAAATGCCCTAAGTGTCAATTTCACTCTAACCTCCCTCAACTGCCAGCCGCTCAGATGGTCCCCATAGATGTCTCATGGCCCTTTGACCAATGGGGGATCGACATTGTGGGTCCCTTGCCCATTGCGGTCGGACAGAAGAAGTTTGCCATTTTAGCTGTCGATTATTTTACCAAATGGGTCGAGGCTGAAGCCGTAGCAAAGATTACTTTCAGGGTCGTGAGGGACTTCATTTGGAAAAACATTATCTGCAGATATGGCATACCAAGGGTGCTCATTTCAGACAATAGGTCCCAGTTCATAGCAGCTGACACCCGAGAATGGTGTTCAGAGTTGGGTATTGAGCAACGTTTTACTTCCGTAGGTCATCCCAAGCCAATGGACAAGCGGAAGTCACCAACAGGATCATTTTGCAACATCTGAAAACCATGCTAGAAAGCAAAAAGAGTGAATGGGCAGAGGAATTGCAAGGGGCACTATGGGCTTATCGCACTACTCCACGAGCGGCTACTGGCGAGATACTTTTTACGCTCGTATATGGGTCAGAAGCAATGATACCTGCGGAGATTGCACAAGAATCCGCTCGAGTAGCATACTTTGAACATAAAGCCAACGAGGAGAGTAGGGCAGTGGAATTGGATCTCATGGATGGAAAGAGGGATAAGGCATGGGCACTCATCTATCAATACAAAGCCTTTGTCGCTCGACAGTATAACAAAAGGGTAAAGGAAAGAACTTTTCAGTTGGGGGACTTGGTCCTTAAGAAAGTGGAAGTCTCAAGGCATGTGGGCAAGCTAGATCCCAACTGGGAAGGTCCGTTCAAAGTTATACAAATACGAGCAAACAACACATACACGCTCGAATCACTGCAACGCGAGCGTCTCCCACGCCCCTGGAACGCATGCAACCTCAGGCGGTTCTACGTTTGAGTTTATTTTGTAAAGCATGAAGCATATGTTATTTCTCAAGAAATTTATAATGAAAATTGTTCCTCTCATTCATTTCATCTGAGTATGCAGGCTGTTGAGAATTCTCCCTTGGAATCTTAAACCCAAGGGGCATGAATTTCCTCGTAATTTAGGAATCGGCATAACTCCAAGAGGTTGCTTATCCAGCATCTCTAAGGATACGCCCAAAGTCCACCCCGTACGCACGAGCATCCTAGTAGGCCTGGGTAGCCTATACCATGGGCACCTAGCGCTCGAAAACAGGACTTGCTACGCAATTGTATTTTGCAAGAAACAAAGCAAAATCTTCACAAGTCTTGAACAAGGGCAGCCTCCCAGTAAGACCCTCGTGAATACTCAAGACTTAGTAAAATTTTCCAAGTTTTTAAGCAAAATTTTCACAAGTCTTGAACGTGGGCAGCCTCCCAGTAAGACCCTTGTGATTACTCAAGACTTAGTAAAATTTTCCAAGTTTTTAAGCAAAATTTTCACAAGTCTTGAACGAGGGCAGCCTCCCAGTAAGACCCTCGTGATTACTCAAGACTTAGTAAAATTTTCCAAGTTTTAAGGCAAAATTTTCACAAGTCTTGAACGAGGGCAGCCTCCCAGTAAGACCCTCGTGATTACTTAAGACTTGGTAAAATTTTACAGGTTTTTAAGCAAAATTTCACAAGTCTTGAACGAGGGCAACCTCCTAGCAAGACCCTCGTGATTACTCAAGACTTAGTAAAATTTTCTAAGTTTTAAAGTAAAATTTTCACAAGTCTTGAACAAGGATAGCATCCTAGCAAGACCCTCATAGTTACTCAAGACTTAGCTAAAACAGTGCATATTTTACCAAACATGTTACCCAGAATCTTAGCATCATGCGATTTTGTTACAACAAACGCTGTTGGAAAAACACGAATCAGAAAGCAGCGAAAATTTTAAAAAATTTTCAACAAAAGGACCTTGGACTCACAATCGTGTATCCAAATTCGTAGAGATAAGAAACTTACTTTTCTTTTATTCTTTCTTGAAGCGTTTCAAGCCACCCAAGAACGCTCTTCTCGCGGCTTGATCCCCTCTCCTTGGTAAAGCTCGAATCTTCAAACTTCTAACTTGAAGCTCTCTAGAGATAGTCCACCAACTTGACTACAATCTAACTAGTAAGGATGCTAGTTCTCTAGTTAGTGTTTAGGCTTAACCTAGGGTTTCGTTTATCTTGGAGAAAGGATGGTGTTCAACACATGAACCAAAAGAATTGTCAATTAGCTCCAAGAGGAGCTCGAGCTCCCCTATTTATAAGAGGGGGAGGACCGAAAATCCTAGTCCTTATGGGCAAAGGATTTTTGGTCCCTCTCTCCGATTACTTGATCATCAAGTAATTTTGACTTTGACTTTGAATTCAAATTCAAATCAACTTTCAAGAGAGCTAAAAATATCCAAACTATTTTTGGATAATTTTATACTTTATTTATTTAAAATAAATAACTTATTTTATCTAATTAATTAATTCATAATTAATTAACTAGATTATTTTTCTCCAAAATAAGACTTTCTTTTTAATTCAAAATTAAACCAAAGTCTATTAAATAATTAACACAATTAATTATTCAATATATATATTTACACGCGTGGGACACGTGTCACTCGCGTGACCCACACGTGTGGTTTCACACGTGTGGAACCCTCTTGGCCTGGATTAACTCGTTTAATCATTTTAAAGCCTCAACTTATGTAACCAAGTTGTTGTGTGTGACCTCTAGGTTCTCAATTCAATTAGCAGTGACCCCAATTAATTAATTCACTAATTAAATAATCGGTCCACAGATTAAACGACCATAGTCTAGCAACAGGTGTTTAACCCCTAGCTGAATTGGAATGTTCGGATTCGACAGAACCTTTAAGTCATTGATTCATGTGAGATACAATCCTCCTACTTACTATCTCTCAACCAAGATCTAGGGCAAGGGAATAATCAGGACCCTAATAATCCGGTCTTAAAGCTAAGTGCATTTCATATCAATTTGATCTCAATCCAAGAAACCATTTTCTTGATGTCTTGATCTACTGCCTTGGCCAAGGACTCCATATGGCATATGAATGACTTACACAATAAGAGATCACCTTGCATATGCAAGTGTAGGTCCTTTCTTGATTCTCATTCACTTTCATGAATCACTTGTGCAGCCCGAGCATAAGCCTTGAATCAGTTGTCTAAGGCGACACCCTTTAAAGCTTATACCTACGACTACAGAGTTAACTCATAAAGTGAAAAGGAACCTCAAGTCTAAGGATCAATTAATCACATCAATGACTCGTGAGATATTTCCTAATCTGGAAGTTTCCATTTCCTGAAATAGAAACTTCCTTTCCCATTTAGGAATGTTCTCACACGGGGCACCTCAGTGAACTTACTTATTAAAGTAAGCACCTTCATGTATCACGCAAGTATCAACTATACACTTTGCACCTCCATGAAACAAGGTGGTCCTTCTTAAGGGCGTGATCCCACAAGCAAGCCTTGGAGGAGTCAGGTTGACACTCCCACTGTCTGTAGGACTCATCGGCTTGGAGCATTTTACTAATCATGACTTATGTGATATAGGGCTCGTTTCATGAACCATTTCACCTAAATGGTAGAGTCCTAAAGTCATCAGGATTAGGGGAGTTCTCATACATGCACAGCTAAAGTAAACGCATACCAAACAAGAGCATATAAAGAAGTGTTGCCTCAATTCGTTATTTCATTCAAAGATTGTCTGTGATTACAATAAGGAAAAGCACAAAGCGGATATACAATCGGCTTTCTAGGGCACTATTCCTAACAAGCGCAAGGTAAAAATCTCACAATCAAATAACACAAGGAATAGAAGGAGACACTATTGTGAAAAGGAACATCTTCATTCATTAAAGTTTCATTAAGTTACAAAATAGGGGCACGTGGGCCCTTAGAATTCCTACAAAATTTAAGTATCAAATGGGAAGAAAGAGAAATTTCAGCATGAGCAAAGAAAGAAGAGCATCAAGCAGTGGGAGCAACATCTTCATCCAAGATCACAAGGATATTTTGGGCCACAGGACCATGCACGGGGGGTCACCGGCTCTTGTGCTTGAGGGGCTTGTTCATCCTGGTTCTGGGCAGCTGGCGGAGGAGCGGGCTCGTTATTTCCTTGCGGTGGTGGGACTATAGGCTCATCGTCCCCAGTGGGAGCATCTTGGTTTGCTAGATCTTGAGCGTTGCCAGTTGGCGCCACGATCTCGTTTGTTGGAAGATTTGCTGGAACGACGCTGGCATTGTTGGTCCCCTCACTTTGTTCCGCCTGAGAGGCTTCCTCCAGAGGATGAGCCGCCATGTATTCATCCTAGATGAGCGTGACCAGGAAATTATACTCCGGCTCGGAGATGTTGGACTGAGGATCTTCGCGGTCGTCGTCCTCCTCAACGCAGTGCTCGTTGAACATGAGCCCCTTGTCCTGCGCCTCACGAATGGATGGATCTGTTAGGCCCTTGTGGATACCCTGCTCAATCGCCAAGTTGAAGGCTTTTTTAGCCTCATCAAGACAGTGCAAAGAGGCCGCGAAGTTGAACGCCTTTGAATGGTAGAACTCGATGAGCGCCTCCTTGGCTGATTGCTCAATGCGATGTGGAAGTTGATCCAGGGTATCCGCATACTTCTTCTCCGCCTCAGTGGCCCTCGTCCTCCATGCGTTACGGTCGACCGTAAGCTTTTGATGGTTCTCATTAAGGTTATTGTGTTGTGTGCGCCAACTCCTCCGAGCAGTCTCAGCGTTCGTGAAGTCCTCCTGTAGCTTTTTCATCTCTTCCTCCAATTTTTTATGCTCTTTCTCAAGGGAAAGGAACTTGACCTTCTCCACCTCTAGTTCATCCTGAATCTGGGCAGGATCGTTCGAGCGGGCCATCTTTTCGTAATTAGCTTTGCGGTCAGCATAAATCGTGGCACGCATTTAGATGTTTTTAGCCCTCGGAAGCACTTGCTGCACGGGCTCGAAAGGGCAGGAGTGTTAGTGAAAATTTTGGAAGAAGACATCTTCAAAAAATAAAATAGAAAAGAAAAGAAGAAGAAGAAAAATTTAAGTTACAAGGAAGAAGGGAACTTACAGAAATGAGGGCATGAACCATGTCACTGGTCACCTTCTCCACGGATTCGGAGTACAAGGCCCTATGGTCCGCTGTGAATTGGACCCTCTCGTATAAACCCTCGCTGATGGTTTGTGCGACCGTTCCGTACCTCAACAATACGGTGCCTCCATCCGTGGAACCCTTGTAGCTCCTATCCCCTCGGCGGTCAAAATCCCACAAATGCTCTTCCTCTGAGGAGAAAGTGTCTCCATCTCCCTTGGGCCCCTCCACAACCTGTTTGCCCTTGTCGGTTATAGAAAAGGAATTCGGCATCCTTTTCCTCCTTCTGGAGGTTGAGGTGTTTCCTCCTTGAGGATCTCTGATAGTGACGCTCGTCGGAGACCTTGACCTTGGCGGCGGAACCGGAACAGGAATAATGGCTCCACTCGTTTGAGAAGCGGCCGGGGCCCTAGGAATCACCCATGTATCAGGGTTGGGTGCTTGGTTATTTCCTCAACCCTGATTGGCGCTCGAGCCTGCAGCGTGTCTGCCACCACGACCGTTACCACGACCTACGCCTCGGGGTGGTAAGTTCTGTTGATTTTCTTGGTTGGTCTGACGCCTGTTGGCATTGGCGAATCGGGCAGCATATCGGATTCCTCCAGCCATGATGATGTTTACTCCTGGGGCAAGAAAAAACAACGAGGGTCAGAAACCCTTGAACAAACCTCACAAAATACAAGTAAACAGTTAGCATCCCTATCTACAAGTTAGTACCCTAAAATCTAACCGTCTCTCTCCAAATCCCGAGCGGGAGGGTTACTGAGGCATTGAGGATTATTGGAGAGCCCACAAAGGAACATAAGTTCATCATCATCTATCAACTCTTTGGCCTGAACCAACCGGCCCTCGTCCTTCAACATTCCGGCCAAATCCTTAGCCCAATTATCAGGGAAAGTGGGGGCCTAAGCGATTCTTCACAAGGGAGCCTTTCCCATGAGAGATCCACTCTCGTGACACCCCAAAATCATCATCCATGGGGGCTTTGACAAAGATAAACTTCTCATTCCAGTCTGGGCCGTAAGTGGAGGAAGGAGAGTTGATCAATTTTAGATGGGCCTTTGCTTGGACGTAGTAGAAGAAACCCGCCTCGGGGGACGAGCGCGGGGAGCTGACGACTTGAAGTAGGGCGTTGAAATTTTCCATTGAGGGCTCGTATCCAGTACACTTCATGAGGATCACGAAGCATGTTATCAAAGCGAGGCTGTTGGGCACGATTTGCGAGGGGTAAAGGTTCAAGTTATTTAAGATATTAGCCACCGGAACTGGGATCGGAAACCTCAAGCCCCCAGAACTGACCGCATCCTTATAAACCGCCATCTCACAAGAAGGTGGGTGGTTGGCACGCTCGTGATCAGCAGGGATCTTCCAGGTGAAGCGCTCGTCCCAATATATTGGTGCCAGCATAGTCTTGATCTCCCCAAAAGTAATTGTGCTGGGAGTCTCATCAAGGGTACGCTCGGTCGCTTGCATGCCTGAGCCCTCACCCTCGTTTGACCCTTTGGTCTTCTTAGCTTTTCTGGGCCTCTGGGACTTCTTCATTTTGCCCTTGGCATGGGCTCTTTCGGAGGGCCCCGCTTCTCCCTCAAATTCGGGGGTCGGGGCCACGACGGCCACGGTCACGGCATGGCGATGAGGGTGGGTTGCACTCTCTGTTATCGGGAGAGTCACCCCTTGCCTCTCCGCTTCCATCACCATGTTCATCTCCTCAAGTATATGTTCAACCCCTCCTGGGTTCCTTTCCTCCATAGCCGATACGACAACGTGCAATTCTTCATCCCTTGGAGATGAATTCTGACTCGCCACCTCCTCTACCTCCCGGGCAAATTCTTCCACGTGATCTCCAGACATGGTTTGAGAAGGATTTTCGAGAAGGGGAAGGGTTTTCTTTTAAGAATCGGAAGGAGATGCGGAATACAGGGACTTTGGGAAATAAGGGAGATGTATTGAAAACTAAATCCTAATCTATTCTGAGGTTAGCAAAGTTAGAAGATTTCACCGGAGGTTACCTTGAGTTTTCTGAAAAAACTTGGAAGAGAATTGCGAAATACTTGGAATTTGCTTTGCAAAGGGTTTTTCTGCAAAATATGCTCTGAAGATATGTTTGCGTAAAGGATGAAATGGATACAGAATCCCTTATTTATAGGGGTGGGAGTTGGTACGTTTCTGGCAAGTAATTCGAAATTACAATCATTTCCCGCCTAGGAAACCGTTCACTTTATTGAACCGTCACGTACTTCCCAAGAATCACGTGCCCCACGCGCATCAGCATTTAATGCATAGACGTTTCAAGCGGTCAGAAGAAAGGACCGCATTTAATGTATAGACGTTTCAAGCGGTCAGAAGCAAGGACCGCATTTATGGCGCAATCAGAAGGATGATTGCCCAACATGCCATGCCTTGTACAAGCGCAACGCTCGATGGATTACATTGGTGGAATTCTACAACCCTTATCATCAAGGGCTACAGAATTGGGGGGCAAAATGATAGGGTCAAAATACGCTCGTCCCACGTTTGGACACGTGGCAATCCGAGATAGTAATACATGTTCTTTTGTGATTAAGGCAGTCATACACGAGCGCCCAAACCCCCGAGCACCAAAGTTTCTCAAGAACACGTGCCATCTCTGCTACGTACCTGCGTGATTAACATTGCCGCTCTCTAACGAGTGCACTCCGCAACACCAGGCTGAGCTCCAATTTATCAAGAAAGCTCTCTTCGAGCGCTACACTCCCTCAAGGGAGTTCTTCACTCCCCCTCGTGGCATAAGCCTTGGCCGTCATCCCTTAGCGGATTCTCTGGCCTCCAAGGCCCTTGGTTGACACGAGCGTGCTCTTAAGCCCTCGTTACCAACCCCCTAAAACGGCTCTCTGACACCCCGTACATGCCCGCACACCTACCACTGTTGCCAACACTAACTTTCACCGGCTTTTGCAGAAGATTCCTCCTAGGTTTCTCTCATAGCGCCACGTGTTAGGGCAACACTTGGTCAGGACCACACGGTGCAAATGACCAAAGGGTCCCTGACCCTCAACTATAAATAGACAAGCTCATCTTCTCCACTGTAAGCAATCTCCATTACTGCAACTTCATATTTCACATATTCTCTCTTTCAGATCATCATCTGACTTGAGCGTCGGAGAGCCAAACTGGGAATCACCCCCAGTTCCCCCAGCTTGGCCGTTTGACCTCTGTTTCTTGGGTGTTTGTCCTACTAGGTTGAACCTACCATCTTTTCCGGCGATCACCATTGGTTTCCCCACCTTCAAACAAATTCTAAAGTGATTGGACTCTGTATCCCATATTCAGACCCATCAAATGAGATAATATGTAATTATGTATCATATATTATAATAAAATATATATTTGTATTAGTAGTATACATAATAAATATACATTATACCTTATGATAAATATACATTATGCCTTAAATCTTCATAACATTTAATTTACTATGTGTATGATCTAATAAGATAATATATAAAATATATCATATATTCTAATAGATTTATGTTATATTATCTGATGTGGGCCCCTTTTTCAGATTTAATTATTCAAGAATTATGGAAAATTATTACGTCGGTTGAACAGAAAATAAGAAGTTGAGAAAGTGGGGAAATAAAAAGTCAGCAAAGAGAATGTGCAGAAGTATCAAGTTTTCAAGTGCCCACGTGCCTACAATCTAGGGGGAATATTCCAAATATACACAACTAATTCTGGGTGGAGAATAAAAGCAGAAGATGGGAGAGGAAGAAACATATGTTATTTCACCGTCCACAAGATATTAGTCTTTGAGAGTTCTTGAGAGAGATAGTTTGAGATAATTGCAGTCACTTTATTTTTTCATTGTTTATTATTTTCAGAAAAGTCATAGAATTTATAAATTTATCATTGTACGATTGGAAGCATATCATAGAAGATCAGAAGAATCCAATTACTCGTTTTCTCCATTAAATTATTATTATTTCAGTTTCTATCTCTACTTCTTACGTTATTTATTTTTAATATCAATTTTCTGATTAATCTTTTGTTACAGCTTGGTGAAATCTAATTTTCCAATCAAACAAATTATTTTGGTATTAGTTGATTTTTTGAGCTAATATCATTGCGGTATGTGCTTTTAATAATACACTAAATGTATCTCATATATAATATATATGAGTGTGATACAATCTTACTAAAGTTTATATATTTTACTAACATTTATGATTTAAAAAGATATATGCCTCATATATTTATTAGAAATATATTCTTTAATAATATATGTTTTTTAATAATAAAAAATTACTTATATATATACTGATTTTATTTTTTAAAAAAAAGGAATTGTATTTGAAAGACTAAGGCCTAAAAGATTTAAGTCATTAAATTAGATTCCAAAATTGTGAGAATTAGAGGTGAACAGAACACCCCCCAAATAATAATTGCTCAAACCATTGTCACAGCTACCACCTTCCATCGCCGCCGGCTACTTCGACCATTTGCAGTGCTGCGACCATCCGCTGGCTACATTCGGCCCTCTTCACCGCAACCGGCAAACTTGCAACTTCGGACACTGCCCGGTTCATCTTTTCTCTACAGATCTGAGAATTCATCTTCAAGACTTCAGCCGCCTCCCATCACTTCCAAGGCACCACCACTCCGCCAGCCTTCAAAGCTCTTCTCAGCCACCATCCACCATCTCGCCTCAGATCTTCCTATACAGATCTAAGGTTCTACAACTCAATCAGATCTAAATTTATTCGGTAGAGACTTCAGTCACCTCCCATCACTTCCAAGGCACCACCACTCCGCCGCCTTCAAAGCTCTTCTCAACCACCATCCACCATCTCGCCTAAGATTTTCCTATACAGATCTAAGGTTCTACAACTTAATCAGATCTAAAATTTATTCGGTAGATCTAAGATTGTTGCTTCGTTCTTAATTTCTTATATTCTTTTGTTCAATATTTTCAGTTTATTGCAATTGAGGATTCAAGCTCTTCAAGCCACCGATCTGATCTCAAGCTTTCACCAAGCCGATCTCAAGCCTTAGAAAATGGAGCTCTTCGATTTCAAGCTCAAGCTCAAGCCTAGTCTTCCCTTTTCAATCTCAAGCTCAAGCCTGATTTTTTAGGCCAAACTCGGCTCGGCTCGTTTGCAGCCCTAACCATCACACGCCATTAATTATCAATATGTGAAATACTCACAACTCGCTGTAAATTCAGTTTAATTAATTCAACAAATCGAATTTTCAGGGCACTATTCCCAACAAGTAACGCGCCATGTAAAGCCTGCTAAGAAGGCTATTCGGGTTACGAACGTTACGCCATAATTGTTTGGCGAGCATAGCTAAATTAAAGAGTTTGAGTTCCCGAAAGCCAAGTCCACGCCACCCAATGGATTTTCTTGGAACTCCGATTGTTCCACCAAAACTGCCTAATGATAGCTTCCAAATCCTAAATAATATTGTCCGGGAGTAGGAAACAATTCATGGTATATGAGGGAATCGCTTGCAAGTTGCAAGACTGCTTTGAAGAGCACCAAAGAAGTCGTATACTTGAACACGAAATTTTACTAACTTATGACATTCCTTCTCCTCTAATTTTGTCATTTCCTAAATATGGTTTTTTTCTAATTTTGGTGTGTTTTTTTTAGGTATATTGTACTTTTAGTGTATTGTAACTTTGGGGTTTTTCGCTTTTTGAAAAAACAGATTTAACAAAAAAAATTATGAGTGTGTATGTTGCAATCATAATTTTTTTGTTAAATCCGTTTTTTAAAAAAGTAGAATCACTATTCACTATAGTGATTCCACTTTTTCAAAAAGCGGAAACCCAAAATTGTAATATAACCAAAAAATACACCAACACTACAATATCTCTAAAAAAACACACCAAAATTAGAAATTCACCCCTAAACATAATCGGTAACCAAAAAATAATCTATCAATAGTGATAAGTTCATAAATCATGAGAAGATGAGTAGATGGTTAAGTGGTAAGTATTTGCACTTATGAACTAGTAAGTCACAACTTTAATTTTATTAGGGGTAGTTGGAAAATCGTCATGAATCCTCTTAAAAAATTTTTTTAATAAATCATGACTACAATTGGAGTAAGCGCAAATAAACTATTTCTAAATTTCTTATTTTGGGTTTGTGTCGTATTTTATTTGAAATAATTCTCTTAGCTATATTAACAATTTATCAATCCAAATAAAGCTTCTATTTCTTTTATTTCAATTTAAAATTAAAATTATACCAACAAACTCTATGTTCCAGGGAAATCTAGTTTAAATTTGTCTTTTAATTTTGAATGGAAAAGTTGTTGCAGCCGATCTTCTCATTGAAATTAAAATTTGCAATTTTATATGTAAAAATAATATATAATAAACCACCCGTCAAATTATGGTCAAATTCGTAGTTAACTAGTCAAATTTTGAATCGTTTTAAATTGTCTATTAAACTATATTACGTTCTCATTTACCGTCTCCCTCCTCTATCAAAAAATATGTCAAAACAGTGAGAGATGGTAGGTTGAGAAATATAGAAACATTTTAAAGTGTTTAGGTAGTTATAAATTTGATTATAGTTTCACGTATAATTTATTTTTTCCTCTTTTATAAATATGAAAAGTTATTTTAAAATAACATAAGAACAAGACTATCAAGTTTACATCTAAACTCGAATATTAAAATAACTTATACTCCAAAAATTATTGGACCAATTCCTTCTTCGCTTGTTTGGCTCAGCATATTGGATCAAATTCTCATTTTAATTAACAATCAAAGAAAATAATTTGTGTTGAACATACAATTTAAACAAAGGACAACTAACCCAAAATTTCCCCTAACTCATGTTCTTGTCATCTACACAGAACCTCAAAACTGGTCACATGTGTTAACTTATTTAATTTAATTAATAATGACCCCCAAATTCTCAGATATTGCTCTAATGTCCCAAATAATCTGTGTTGTTAATCTTTTTTTCTTTTTCAAAAAAAAAATAAATAAATAAATAAAATAAAATAAGATTAAAAAAAAGCAACTTATTTGACCGTTGAAACCAGCTGTATTCTCCGACAACCTCAGCGGTCGTATCAGCTATGGTTGTGTTCTGCCCATAATATTAACCCAAGAAGCAGAAAATATATAGACTATAGTAGCCCATAACGGCTACCAACAAAGTGGATTTCTTAATTCGAGGCATGAGAGAAACTCCCAATGAACCACACTGCACAGTGGGACTGTAAAAAGGTCACATCTAACAAAAAAAAAAAAAACCAATATGATAGAAACAAGCAAGAAAAGCAATAAAAGAAAACAGGAGTAATAGGACAGAATGAAGATGATCTCCAAGCCGTTGGATCCATCTCCCCAGAACTTCTTGTGATTGATGCTCTCAACCAATTTTCCTCTCTTAAATACCCTTTTTCACTCACTGAGTCTGTATTCTTTTTGAATTCAGTCTCATTCCCTTGTGCTTTTCTTCCTAAGCAAAGCAAAAGGCTTTCTTTGAATTTTTTATTTTTTGAAGGTTGGTTGAATTTATGTGTTTGGGTCTATACAAGGATACTGGGAGGATAATGGCATTGGTTCCCCTTATTCTTTTGGTTTTGACAGTGTCGGCTGTTTCTACTGCTGAAGGTAATATAAACAACGCATTTATCTACCTAATTTGCTCCATAAAAATCTATTCTTTGTGAATTTGTGGTTAGTTTAATGGTGGGTTGTTCTGTTTGATTCATTTCTTTAAGATTTTCTAAGCTTCTGTGTTTGTTGGGTTATCTTTGTTGGTATGTGTGGCCTACTGGGGTGGTGGTGAATATATTAGATTTTTTAGCTGAGGCAAGCATTTGAGATGGACCAAGAACTAGATTGTTCATGTGATTGATGTTCATTATTTGCATGTTTAGCATCATGAGATATGTTTTCAGTGTTTCCAGGTAAGGACATGCAAGTAGTGGATTAATCCTTATTTTATCCTACTTCTTTATGTTTGGTGGTGAAATCAAGATTAGCTAGTTGTACCAGGATTCATGTAGAGGGGGATCGCATTTAGGAGTATGTAAAGTTTAGAACTATGGGGAATTACATTTTTATTCTGTAACTGTAAGAGCAAATTTCTTCAACTTCTTCCTTTTTTTCATGAATGTGTATAAAAATCTACAAAAAAAAAATGGAAAATTTGTTTGGTGGAGTGTAGCTGGATGCCATTATACGAGCAACTGCCAGTGATATTGCTGCAAGAGGCTTGGGCCTACAGTCCCAGATTTTCAGACCCTTTTTTTGTTCTTTTTTTCTTAAATGTCTGTATTGCTGGTATGAATAAGTGCAATATTTATTTTTGTGGCTTTTACTTTATTTTTTGCAGTTATTTTATCCTTTTTTTTTTTCTTCCCTATAACAATTTATTCTATGGGATTGAAGATCCTGAAACCGGACAAACAAACCCAAAAAGTTTGTGGTTTCCAGCTCATTGGTATGATATGATGCTTGAGTGTCTCCTGTTGCATGTCTATGTCCAAACATAAGCCACAAGCTTTTCAAGTTCTTTCCAATAATGTAACATACCCTTGTGTCCTGATGCGAGATTCCATGGGAGGTATATTTCTTCCCATATATCAATAATTGCAAATGTGTGTGTGTGTTTGTGTCCCTAGTGGAAAAGTTGTGATCTTTAGACCTTGGAGCTTATCAATGAAAAGCTTAACTATCTGCTAATCTAGAGGGAAAAAATGTGATTATATGGACTGTAAAAGATCAATTGAATTAGAGCAAACGGAATAACTAAGAATCGAATTCTCTTTCCGCAGATGCCTTCATTGGAGTGAACATTGGAACACAACTTTCTGATATGCCACACCCGACTCAAGTAGTTGCACTTCTCAAAGCCCAACAAATCCGCCATGTTAGACTCTACAATGCAGACCGTGGTATGCTCCTTGCACTTGCCAACACAGGGATAAAAGTTGCCATCACCATCCCCAACGAGCAGATCATAGGCATCGGCCAGTCAAACTCCACCGCCGCCAATTGGGTATCACAGAACGTCGTGGCCCACTACCCTGCAACCAACATCACAACAATCTGTGTTGGCTCCGAGGTCCTCACATCCCTCCCCAATGTGGGCCCTGTTCTAGTCAACGCCTTAAAATATATCCAGTCAGCATTAGTCGCATCCAATCTCGACCGTCAGGTCAAAGTTTCGACTCCTCTTGCTTCCTCCATCATACTTGATTCCTTTCCCCCGTCCCAAGCCTTTTTCAACCATTCGTGGAACCCTGTTCTGGTCCCCGTGCTCAAGTTTCTTCAGTCAACAGGCTCGTATTTTATGCTTAACGTGTACCCTTACGACGACTACATGCGGTCGAATGGGGTTATTCCGTTGGATTATGCCCTTTTCAAGTCCCTCCCCTCGAATAAAGAAGCTGTGGATGCGAACACCCTCCTTCACTATTCTAATGTCTTTGATGCAATGGTGGATGCTGCTTACTTTGCAATGGCTGATCTCAATATCACTAATGTGCCCGTTATGGTGACCGAATCTGGGTGGCCTTCGAAGGGGGATTCCAACGAGCCAGATGCCAATTTGGAAAATGCCAATACATATAACAGCAACTTAATCAGACACGTGCTCAACAAAACTGGGACGCCTAAACATCCCGGGGTTGCTGTGAGTACTTATATATATGAGCTCTATAATGAGGACCTGAAGACAGGGCCCATTTCGGAGAAGAATTGGGGCTTGTTTGATGCCAATGGGGTCCCTGTTTATATTCTGCGCTTGACGGGGTCAGGCTCGGTTTTGGCTAATGATACTGCTAATGGAACTTATTGTACTGCCAAAGAAGATGCTGACAAAAAAATGCTGCAGGCTGCTCTGGATTGGGCATGTGGGCCTGGAAAGGTGGACTGTTCTCCTTTGTTGCAGGGACAAATGTGCTATGAGCCGGACACTGTGTTTGGTCATGCCACGTATGCGTTTGATACTTATTATCATCAGATGGGGAGGACGCCCGAGAGCTGTGATTTTAATGGAGTGGCTACGATTTCCACCACAAATCCAAGTAAAGAAAGATCGAATTTTTCAAGACTTGTTTTTCTTTTACATAAATTTGAATGAGAGATCTAACATTTTTGTTCGTTCGTTTGTGGGGAATGTTATTGCAGGCCATGGTTCGTGCATATTTCCTGGAAGGTAAAATGTGTTTCCTTTTAACTTAACACTCTTGCCTCTTGCGTGCACACACACATACACACTTATGAGGATATGAGGAGCATACATTAAACTATCTTGTTTGTGTTTAATGCAGCAGTGGGAATGCTAGTCTTCTGAACGGCACGATCCCGGCTATGGATTCCAAAAGCTCAGCTGCTGCTGTGAGGTTTCTCTACAGCAATGCATTTCTTGTAGCGAATGCTGTGATTGCTGTATTATGGATTGGGGTTCTATTGTAGTTTGTTATGTCTGGAACTAGCTCGATCGGGCGCAAGCAAATGAAGTTTTGGCCAAGTTTCTCTGTCACCTACCTAAGTCGATCTCTTTTACTCCTGCAAAGATTGTGAAATAGCAATCGAAGAACGAAAATTAGGAGAGGTTAATTTATTTATTGGTTTCCAGTATTAAAAGGGAGGCTTTTAATTAAGGATCAGGATGTAGGTACATGTGATTTTTTTTTGAGAAAGTAGCAGCATGTACAGAGAACGATGTTTTTAGAGTATGGATTCTTGTTGGTTGTTGCAGTGATGATGAGGGGATGAGAATGGATTAATCGAGGTTTCTTTTGGAGCTCTTCACTGATTTGAAATTCTTGTTGATGACTGAGTTTGATTGGTTTTTTTTTTTTTTTTTTGGGGTGGAAACTGAGTTTGATTGGTTCTCGTTTAACATATATCTTGACAATATCATTAATTCTCGTTTATTTCGTGTTCGAGTCGGATGGAATGGCATAAAAATATTATTTCGCTGCGTTGTGTCGTATCAAATACTGTATGAAATATTTTTAATGAAAATTTTTGAAAAAAATATTATATTATCATATTCATTTGTTTTGTATGGGGTATATCTGACAATATTTGGTTTTCGGCAGCCAAAATGAATAGCATGATGTGTTTTCAATTTCCTTTTCATATATGATTTGACCTTGTTTTCCGTGTAGTTTTCATGATAATTTTTAACATTTTCTATATTTCACTATTTATTATTTATCTTGTGGCTTGTGCCATTATTTAGGCATATAGGTAATAGGCAAGTCCAATGAGTAACGACTTAACTGTGCAACCATCTTCCTGAAATGTGAATGGGCTTCCCCAACCCCAAGTGGGCCACTTATGGCTGGCCATGAGAATTGAGAACTAAAGTAACAAAATGCAAAATTTTAATTAAGGAGTTTTATGTTTTGAGACTTATTTTATATTTCTATTTATAGAAAAGAAAGAATAGATACAAATATGGATATTACTATTTATTTGATTTCTATCGATTAATTCAATGAAATATTGATATTCTTAGTGTTACATATTGCTTTATTGACATAGTTAAAGCCACCCTTTTCTTTCATTAGGATAATGATTGGAGTTCAAATTCCTCTGATTACTTGGAGTGTGTATTTAAAAAAAAAAAATATATATATATATTAAAGAAAGCCCTTCCAAATCTAATGATTGTAAGACTTATTTGCCATCCTACTTATTTCTCCCTTTCTTCTTTTTCGGTAATTTTCTTATATTTGTGTCCTCCAGGACTTTCAACCTAAAAAAATTAAAAAAGGATTTGTTTGCAAAGGTGAGAAGAAGAAATCGGGTTCTTCACTTCTTTGTCAAAAAGAAAAAAGTTGAGGTGGCGTGACTGGCATGTAAAGTAGCTAGGATTTTCCTTAATTAAATTAATGATAAAGGAAGAAAATCATCAATATTAGTGGGGTGGTTTAATATTTTCATGCTCTATCTTTAACTAATTTTATCTAATTCGAATTCGTTATTAAACCAACATGATGAAAAATAAGGTTGAAAAAACGACATCTTGGTTTTTATAACTAAAGAAACGTGATTTTGGGAGGTAATTTTAACTAATTAGTAGTAAATTTAGTATACGGTCCTGATTAGAGTTTGTGAATTCGAGTTTTTTCTCAATAAATTTTTTTTTTGTATTTTATTTAAAGAAAGAATTGAAAGCAAGGAAGATGGCATATCTCTTTATGCAAATGTAGCTCTACTTTATTATATTCTTCTAGTTTTGTCTGTTTGATTTCTGTATTATATTCCAGGAATTGGTGGAGAGGACACAAACCTTACAAGGACGTTACATCCTATGAAGATTCTCAAATACTCTGTTAATTACTTTCTTGTTTCATGAAGCTGTCCAAACAAAAGAAAAAAATATATAATAACTTTGAACCTTCTAGTGTCTCTAACCATATTAATATGTACTTGCCAACTTTACATTGCTTTCCAACCAACTCCATCTTCCATATGCCTCCTCTATCTCTCTCTGCGATATATAATTTGAACTTCGTGAAAAGGTCTCTCACTTTTCACCATAACACATGCTTAAAATAATGAGTAA
Source organism: Lantana camara (assembly GCA_037501455.1). Taxonomy (NCBI): domain Eukaryota; kingdom Viridiplantae; phylum Streptophyta; class Magnoliopsida; order Lamiales; family Verbenaceae; genus Lantana; species Lantana camara. The sequence continues at coordinate 19,161,980 of CM074857.1, read as the reverse complement.
TATATAATTTTTATGGAGTTAAAAGAAATAAAACCAAGTTAGTTCGATAAAACCCAAATATTATTAATTTAAATAGCCTATTATATGTAGCGGGCTATAAAACATGAACACAATGATGTATACACGGCACGGCGGCGATATATAATCTTTTAAAATTTGTCGACATGAAATGTGTTAACACAATATTCAAATAATATTTTTACAAGGATTTCTATGTGAACAACAAGTATTATCATTTGTCGTGCTATTAGATTTGGTATTTTATATCTTAGCTTGAGGTGAACTGTAATGTTTTTTTCATTTTTATATACATACCCTCAAAATGATCAGAGAATTTAAATTTAAAGTTATTATTCTAATTAAAGAATCTTTTAATTATTTAAATCAATCACGGTTAGAGAGACGAACGTTAATGTTGAATATTTACGACTAAATTTATCATATCAGAAACTACAAGTTGGTTAAAAAAAAACAACAGAATAAAATAAAAAAAGAAATTCAGAAGATAATCGTAGAATGTACATTGTCTAAATGTTACCTAACAAAATTTGTTTTCGTTTTCGATATTAGGCGAATAGCAATAAATGAAATAATACAAATATATAGTGCTTAAAAAGAAATTAAATATATTATCGGTGAGTTTAGGTGTAATTAGTCCGTTTGATGTTATTAATATATTAGGGTTCTTGTCACAGGCTTATTCATATGTATTGGGAGGCTAAAATCAATCATACATTGAAAGAGGTTAATGATAGTGCGGACAAACGTGGTAAGATGGAAAATGAGATTTCAAACAAATTGCATTGTGTAGGATTTGCCACTAAAAAGTATTTAGTTTTGTTTTACTTGTTTGTGTTTGAGCTTGTGTCCATGTCTGTTGAAAAAAAAAAATTTAATTAAATATTTTCTTGATAATTTTTTTTTACTCGTATATTTTTAAGTAGTCAGAGGTATTCGAACTCGCGTTATTGTCTTGGAGAAAAAACTTTTTAATTATTTGGATTAGCTCCCGTTGTGTCAAGGATCGCCCTAGCTATAGACCCCCTTGGCCCGCAATTCAACGTGGCCACCGGGCCACCCCGCAAGTAAGATCGAACTGACGACAAGACAAGCTGCTATCGAGTCTTAGATGTTAGGGTTTTTGTACATGTAAATAGTTAGATAATTGGTAGTGGACAGGTTGCTGCCGTTTTGTCCGTTTCATCGCGTTGTACAACCTAGGGATACAAACGAACCGAGCCGACTCGCGAACCTGGTGAGCAAGCTCGAGCCAAGCCCGAACTCAAGCCCGAACTCAAGCCCTTTGAGTCTTGGCTCGTGGCTCGCGAGCCTATATATTTAATTAAAAAAATAATATTTTAATTTTTATATATATAAATATTTTATTAATATATAATATTATATATATATTTATTAATTTTTATACAAAATGAATAAAAAAACAATATATTTATTATCTATATTCATTTAATATATATTATTATATATAAAAATATATTAAATTATTAAAAAAACTAATTTTTTTTTATCAAAAGTAAAATAACATGGGCGAGCCTCGAGCCGAGCCGAGCCGCTCACGAACATGGCCGAGCCTCGATTTGGCTCATTTGCATCCCTAGTACAGCCCCTGGAATAGCAAGCGAGGACAGATCAGAATTTTTTTTAAAAGTATTATAAGGGAGAACAGTGAGTCGAAACAAAGTTAAGCAAGCATCTATTGTGATCTTGGATATTTCTCCCCGGTCCTTTGTGAACGACCACAATCGTGTAATATTCTTTGAGAATTTAATGAAAGTGAATTTTCCTTTAACGTTGTTGTCCCTCGAAAGCGTCCCATTGGGGTGGGTGTGATTGTGACGTACAACGGACGTACGTTACGAGTTAGGCGGATGTAATATGCAGAAAGCTCGCTACTAGCCACACGGTGCACATTTTCTAACAACCTACTCGGTGCCCCGTGAGACATTGACACATTTCCATAATAGTTTTATGTTTTTTTTTTTTTTAACATTTCCTTGATAGTTGGTGCTGGAGTTAGATTCTTTTATTTATATTTCCTAAAATGCCCTCAGTTTTACCTGTCCATATACTACTTTTGAGGACTGTTAGTTATTATTAATTTTTCTTAAAAAAAAAAGTTACTATTAATTTATTATAAATCTACATAGGTCGTTTTGTAATTGACTAATTTCATATTATCATGAAGGATGTTTTCGAAAATTTCATTTTTCTAAATCATTTTTGCGCGGGCATATAGATATTTAACAAATTATGTCAACTCTTGCAATGGAAATACTAGAGAGACTAGTTTATAAATTATAACTATACCTAAATAAGTACCAGTTTATAGACTTATAAGTTATACCTAAATGTTAAGTAGTGTATCTATATGTAATTTTAATGTCATGGAAAATTGGCAAATTGGCATAGGGGAAGGCAAGGAACAATGTCCATTTGTCTTGATTTGTTCAGAAACTACATCACCAGCTAGTCAATTCTTCGAACACTTCACGCGCATTTGTCGTCTTCTTCTTCTCCCCTCAAATCAACGCGATTCCAACGCGCACAACAGTGGCTCAAGGTCTGCTCAATAGAAAGGGAAAGAGGGCAAAAAAAACAGGCATACATACTTAAAACTCAAGAAAGCACTCGAATAAACCTGTTTTTGTTGCTGTCAAGTTCTTGACTTCGCAAACCCACGAGCAGAGATTCAGAGAATCAGTAGATTTACAAGTAATTACAGCTCCGACCCACGTGAAGCCTCGTGCTTCGTTATCTTCACCTAGCACATCCAGCATATTTAAACCTCTCCAGCACTCGTAGATAATATACAGGCCATAGTCAGAGCTCGAAATTTCCAAGGTGCACATGTGAGAGATGTCGGTGTCTTGTGGGGTGGAATGCGTGGTGGTTCTGGGGTGCATGCGGTGGGCGTGGAAGCGCTGCACCTATATCGGCTCCGACGACAGCGCCACCTGGCCCACCGCCACCTCCGAGGAATTCGAACCCATTCCTCGCATTTGCCGCATCATTTTAGCGGTGTACGAGCCCGACCTCCGCTGCCCCAAATACTCGCCGGAAGGAGGCTTCCGTCTAAACCCCGATTGGGTTGTTAAACGGGTCGCCTACGAGCAGACCTGCGGCCACGCGCCCCCTTACATAATATACATCGACCACGATAATCGCGAGATTGTGCTAGCGATTCGCGGCTTGAATTTGGTTAAAGAAAGCGATTATAAGCTGCTGCTTGACAATCGGCTCGGTATGCAGATGTTCGATGGGGGATATGTGCATCACGGGCTGTTGAAATCGGCTATATGGGTTTTGAACGCTGAATCGGAGACTTTAAGGAAACTGTGGGAGGAGAATGGGGGAGAGTACAAGATGGTTTTTGCCGGACATTCTTTGGGGTCAGGTGTTGCGGCTTTATTGACTGTGATTGTGGCAAACCATGGGAATAGATTAGGGGGCATTCCGAGGAGTTTGATCAAGTGTTATGCAGTGGCTCCGGCGCGGTGTATGTCGCTCAATTTGGCCGTCAAGTACGCTGATATTATATGTTCCGTTGTTTTGCAGGTGAGTGGTTTTTATCATGCCTTGCCTTCAATTTCATTGTGATTTTATTCATTTGTTATAGCTGGTTAATCTGATAATGATTTTCTTGAATATGATATCTGTTGGCCTCCGTCTGATCTGTTTTTGTCCGCAGCAAGAGATTGCGTGTGTTTATTTTTCCTTCTTGAAATTGTAGCTGAAAAAACTGACCGACTGAAATTTCTTCGCTAATATTCATTAACTATTGAAAATTAAAGAATCCTAATTTTAAGATTGTAATGTGCAGTTAATGAACTAAAAAGTTAGGTAAAATAGAAAAGGGCTTGTGAAGATTGTGGAGATCCTATTAAAACTGAATCACTTCGGTCGTATCGAAAGAAATTACTTATCCTTGCAAGCAGGGATAATGTGAGTTAAGTGATGCTAGTTCGGCTAAATGGGGCTCCCAAATAAATTAACAAATGGCTGCAAAATCTCGTTCCATATTTGTTGCAGCTGTAAAACATTTTGCTGGATTTGCATTTGTTCAGCACGATCCAGCTGCATACTGATGATCCCACATTTTTCTTCACCCTTTCTTTTCCCTTCAGTATATCGTTTTTCTCTTTTCCTCGTGAGGTATGTATGGCGATATATTGTTAAGCAAGGTGAAAGGTTCAGGCGTTCCTATCATATTTTCCTGCATATATTGGAGATTTTCATATTCTGGATGGACATGCCAAATATGTCACTAACAATGTAGTAGCTGACAGTTTCATTTTGGGGCATCATGTAACATCTCGAGATTTATGAACGTATGTGATACCAGCGAGACTGGGAATGTGAGATTAACATGAAATAAAGCTTCAGGTATTGTTGCAATTCAGCTCAAAAGAAAGAAGGGTGATTACGAAGATGGGGATATTTTAAAAGTTGAGAATTCTATTTTTTGATGGAGGATGTAAAACCGGATTGACGTGTTTATTTATAAGAACTAGCAACATTGCACACTCAATGTGTGTACTGGAACTAACATAATAAAAATAATTTATTGCTGTGGTTATGAAGTAGATTAAATGGAAAGAAGAGAGAGGAGAGAGAAATGAGAAAGAGAAGGAAAATATGGGAGAAAGGAGGAGAGAAGAGTGAGAAAAAGAGGAATTAAATTTTCTTTATTTTTTTGGTGCAAAAAGGAGGAATTAAATTAAATAAACATCGATACACGAAATTAAGTATTTAGACCCAAAGGCAGTTACTCTAGGGGTTTCACGCTTTATCAAATAGTATAGATGTAAAGCTTGGAGAAACAACTTCTAGCAACTAGCCTCTTGATTCAGATATGACCCTGATTTTCCAATCTTTATGTTGAATGTGAATTAGAGGTCCACCGCAAAGAAGTAACAAAAATTTCTCAATTCAGTTGCAATCTCACTTGGTGCATAATATATTGTTCAAAATAGTTGAAATTCTGAAATTAATGATGCTCTTGTGAATTGGCATTGTTCAGGATGATTTCTTGCCCAGAACACCCACCCCATTGGAAGACATTTTCAAGTCTATCTTTTGGTTAGTAGTTATCAGCTAAGAGGCTTGTAATGTTTTGGTCAGCTTGTTCTCCTAAAGGAGTGAAGTTTTACTATCATTTAACCAGGGGTTAATGATTTCAACAGTTTGCCTTGCCTATTGTTTCTTGTATGCCTGAGGGATACATTCATACCTGAAGGTAGAAAGCTCAGAGATCCAAGAAGACTATATGCACCTGGACGGATTTATCACATAGTTGAACGGAAATTTTGCAGGTAATGTTAAAACTAGTGCGGGTTTATTATTCTCTTATGGGAAGAACAAAATCAGCTTGAAATTAGTGAACATTTTCGTTTCTTTCCAATTGTTTCACAGTTTCATTTTATAATCTGGATATATCCATTTCAGGGTATTGAAATTTTGATTTTGTGTTTAACTAATGTGGTAGTACAATTCTATATTCCGAACGAAATTTGTCTTGGAGTAGACCTATCACCATCTCTCTGAATTGTTTCTATACCAATCAAAGACTGATGACATGATGCCGATGACCATTTTACTCTTGCATGGTTTTAAAATAGTTAATATGCATGGACCATGAGCAATAGAAATTAGATGATTACACAGAAATTGAATTCTCTGCTTGCCGAACAGATGTGCAAGGTACCCTCCAGAGGTTAGAACTGCTATTCCTGTGGATGGAAGATTTGAGCATATCGTCTTATCAAGCCATGCTACTGCTGATCATGCTATTATTTGGATAGAACGAGAGGCAGAAATAGCCCTACAAGTAAGTATATTGTCAGCTTTAGAGCTCTTATCCTTTTTCATTCCCGTTTAGTTGTTCCACATTAGTCATTATACATGCACTATATTCTTTTGTCAAACCTTACAACCATGATTTAAGTATCTCGGAAAACAAACATCGACTTTTTCACCAAATACATTAAAGAGTAATGATTGTGATTTACTTGAATACATAAATCAATGTTTAATTTATTGGCTAAAATCTTCTCTTTTACATGCTTTCTTGTCTTCATAATGGGTAGCTCTCCACTGTGTAGTTATAAGTTTTGGGCTAGATATGTGAGAGATCAGAAATTTTACAACCCATCACTTCCTACTGAGTAATTATAGATATAAGAATGCTGACAAAATTGCTTGATGTGTGTAAGTGTAAAGATGAAGGCTCTTCACTCCTTTTTATCATAATTGGTTGACATGTTGCTGGTGTTGCTCATAATGCTTTCCTTCAAATATAGGAATTAGGAAGCTAACTGAAAAACCACTTTTATACTATGATTGATATTCCCGGAAGTTCGTTTCATATTCTTTCTTCTTCAATGTTTGTAAGGAAAAGTCTGTTTCTATGCAGAGGTTAAAGGAACCCAGTAAAGAGACCATAACGACTCCACCAAAAGTACAGAAGCTCAGCAGGAAGGTGACCTTGGAAAAAGAACACAAAGCCGCACTCGAGAGAGCTGTCAGTTTAAATATACCTCATGCTGTAACTTCTGGTGAAGAAGATTCCTCTGGCAACACTGAAGAGGGATCTTCAGCCGACAAAAGTTTAGATACTTGTCCCGATGATAGTGATCATAATGCATCAGAAAAAGCAAAATCGGTTTGTAAAGATTCTAAGACCAACTGGGGTGAAGTAGTTGATAAACTTTTCAGAAAAGACGATTCAGGGAAATTGCGTCTGAATAGAGATTCTTCTATTACCGAAAGTGGCTCCTGAGTCCTGATTCATCCATTTTCACCTCATGCTGGTGTAGAGATTTATCTTCTCTTTGGTGGTTGATTATCCTGCCATTCTTTGTTGTACACAAGCTTGTAAAAGTACTGAAGCCGGATCTTTGGGTGGTTCAAGTGTATATTGGTGTGCAGAGTATTGTGAAAACAGACGATCATAGTCAAATTTAGAATTTGATACCAACTGGGTTTTTGCTCAAATTTTATTACACTCTCACTTCCCCAGAAATTTAAAGTAGTACCAAAAAACTCTCTTACACATGATTATATTTCTTAGGTATGCTTAGGGTATGACCTTTACTCTAACGCATGCTAAAATTGAGGTTACATATCTATAAGTATGTATGGACGTCTTTGATTCATATGATATGGCTGGAGAAATTGGGGTATGGGTTGATTAGAATATTTCATACCTGCATGAGCAATTTCTCTTTCTTTGGAAGATTGTAGTAGATTATATCCTCCTTGCAGTTTGTTTTATTAATCGTTCCATTTAGTACATTGCGGATGATCTTCTTTTTAATCATTGCATTGTTCTAGGAAAATTTTTCAGAAATGACAGATGCACCCCCTGCTGGTTCTGATATTATTACATTGGAAACCCCCTGCAGGTTCCATTCAATTCATGGTGAAATATAGTCAATTCAAGAAAATTTTCGTAAGAAATCCTACCGGATATATATATAATACACATAAATACATATATTATATATATGTATCACACATATTTTATTATATATAATATATATTATATATAGGGCAAATTATATTTAGGTCCCTGAGGTTTGCCCTAATTACAAATCAGTCTCTCTTGTTTCGAAAATTACATATTAGTCCCTAAAAACACTGTTTCAATTGAGGTCCCTAGACGCCGTTAAGGTTCCGTTAATTTTGACAGGACTACATTGTTGATGTGATTTAGTTAAGGGGTCGTTTTGTAAGAAAATTCATAGTCGAGGGACTTTTTTGTAATATTTTTCGGAAATTCAAATGTCAAAATTAACGGAACCCTAACGGCGTCTAGGGACCTCAATTGAAACAATGTTTTTAGGGACTAATATGTAATTTTCGAAACAAGAGGGACTGATTTGTAATTAGGGCAAACCTCAGGGGACCTAAATGTAATTTGCCCTATATATTATATATAATATATAACAAAATATATATTATTAATACAAGTGTATAATATATAATATATAATAGCATATATATTAAAATACATATAACAAAATGCATATTATAAATAAAAATATATAATATATAAGTGTATTACATATTATATAAAATATAATACATATATTAAATATATAATATATGAAATTAACGGATATGGACCCAAAAATAAAAATTGAAATTAATGAATGAACAATGACTTCCTTCTATTTTTGGACGGAAGTCCTTAAAATGACAAAAAAAAATTACTGCGAGACTAAAAAAACCACTTTTGAAAACCACAGGACCAAAAGTGAGAATGACCTTATAGTGTGGTACTAAAAATACAATTTGCTCTATTTTATTTCATAGTTTAGTTTAGAAATATGATATTATTGAGTATAGTAGCTTTGTCAGAAAACGACTAATATTATTATAGTAAATTATATTTTATAAAATTAACAAGTAAACAAATATTGATATTAAATTGAATAATAAATATCCGAAACAAGACAAGAGATAGAGAGAAAAATATTGCTATCAATAGTAATTTGTATTACTGAATTTCTGTATCGAATTGGTGTACAAAATGAATTGAAAGTAGCACTATTTATTAGCGAAAGTTTAATGCGTTGCATTAAATGTTTGCTAGACTATTCACTCTGACATCTTAATTTGCTATCGAACATTGTGGCTGTTGAATTGTGAATGTATTGTAGCTTCCTCAATTGTCAACTTTGGCGGCTTGGACATCCCATACCAAATATGATATTTCAACACTTCCTCTTGGCATGTTCATGTGATCGTATCTTTGTCTACGTTTTTTGGTGCTGCCTCATTAAAAACCTTATCAGGAAAAACCCAGTGGGATAAAAATCCGAAGAAGGAAAAGAGTACAGCTGCTTATGCTTCCCCTGATGTTGACATTAGTGAGATCTTTTGATAGATCTCGGAGCTGGCGCATTCCAATATTGTGAACATGTTTTCTAAAAGTTGTAATGGGGAGTGCCTTTGTAAAGAGATCTGTGGAGTTGTGACATGATTGAACATATTGAACACTGATTTCTCCACTCTTCTCAAGATCTTGTGTGTATAATGGAAGAACTTTGGTGGGATATGTTTGGTTCTGTCAGTTTTGATATATCCCTCATTTATTTGAGCAATGCATGCAACATTGTCTTCATATATCGTTGTTGGACTTTTATCAATTGTTATGACGCAGGAGGTCAAGATGTGTTGTGTTATAGATCTTAACCAAACACATTCTCGATTCGCATTGTGAAGTGCAATGACTTCAGCATGGTTGAAAGAAGTAGCAACAAGTGTTTGTTTCTACGATCTCCAAGAGATCGCAGTGCCTCCAAGTGTAAATACGTAACCTGTTTGGGATCTAGCTTTATATGGATCTGATAAATATCCTGCATCTGCATAACCAACCAAAACATATTTTGTCTTTTTAGAATAAAATAATCCCAAATCAACTGTACGTCGAAGATATCGGAATAGATGTTTAATCCCATTCCAATATCTTTTAGTTGGGGATGAGCTGAACCTTGCTAATAAATTAATTGCAAAAGATATGTCAGGTCTAGTACAATTAGCAAGATACATAAGAGCCCCAATTGCACTGAGGTATGCTGTTTCAGATCCTAGAACTTCTTCATTTTCTTCGCGAGGGCGAAATAGATTTGTTTCTACACTAAGCGATCTCCCAATCATTGGATTGCTCAAAGGGTTTGCTTTATCCATATGAAAGCGCTTCAACGCCCTTTTGATATAAGCTGATTGATGCACAAAAATCCCATTTTGTTTATGCTCAATGTGCAAACCAAGACAAAATTTAGTTTCCCCAAGATATTTCATCTCAAATTCATTCTTTAAATATACTTCTGTTTCATGGATTTCTTTGACAGTTCCGATAATGTTTAAATCATCAGCATAGACATCAATAATAACATATCCGGATGTTGTTTTCTTAATATATAAATAGGATTATTTACATATCCTTTCTTTGATAGGAATTCGCTCAAGCGATTGTACCACATGCGTCCTGACTGCTTTAACCCGCAAAGAGATCTTTTTAATTTGATCGAACATTTCTCTTTAGATTTTGATTTTAATGCTTCAGACATTTTAAATCCTTCAGGGACTTTCATATAAATATTGCTATCAAGTGATCCATACAAATAAGCTGTAACAACATCCATTAGACGTATTTGCAATTCTTGGGAAACTGTAAGGCTGATTAAATATCTAAATGTAGTTGCATCCATAACAGGAGAATATGTTTCCTTATAATCAATTCCGGGTCTTTGAGAAAATACTTGGGCAACAAGCCTTGCTTTACATCTTGTGATTTCATTTTTCTCATTTCGTTTTCGTACGAAAACCCATTTGTACCCTACAGGCTTTACACATTCAGGTGTTAGGACAAGAGGTCCAAACACATTTCTTTTATTCAAAGAATTTAATTCAGCCTGAATAACGTCTTTCCATTTATGCCAATCATGTCTATTTTGACATTCAATGATAGATCTTGGTTCAGGATCTTCATTTTCATGAATGATATCTATGGTATAAGAAAATATTTCATCAATGTTGATATCACTTCGATTCCATAGCTTTCTTGAATACAAGTAATTAATTGAGATTTCTTCATTGATCTCACTTTGTGTTTCTTCTGGAACACTTTCCTCGTTTTGTGTCTCTTATGAGACACTTTCCTTATTCAAAATTTATTTTGTGATATATTTCTCATTTGGTGTCTCTTCTGGGACACTCTTTTTGTAAACACTACAACCCCGCACTGTTATATTTCTCGAGTGGATGTGAGACCTAGCACTTGAGAGATACTTTGGCGAACGGACAAGACAATACGATAACAGAGTATAAAAGTAGCAATACAACGGAAGATAGTAAAAATTTAAAACTTTTAAAACATGAATAAGGAATGCAACACACAAAGCCAATTAAAGGCTTTATAATATTAAACAGGTAGTATCAGTACGAGAGCATTACAGTAATAAGGCAAAATAGAGTATGCAAGAAGCATATTGTAGTATGTACATACTCTAGATTTAAGCACACCAAAACAAATCCTGATAATATAAACTATGACACCTTAGAGCTTCAAGATACCTCTAAAGAGTCATTCAGCAAAATACTTGAAATCATGAATTGGAAAAAATAGGAGGGTTAGTCAAAGTGACTAAGTGAAGGGATAATTCAGCTTATAAATATCATGAGTTTTTGAATGAATAAAGTTTTCACCAAGAAGATCTTGGTTAAGAAAACAATCACCAGAAATCAATAACAATATTTGGTTCATATCGATTTTTCCAATAACAGGGAATAGGGGGGATATATGTTATATTTTGAAAGATATGAACCACTTGACAAGAATATTTTTTGCCCGCAAGTTAGGCAGTCTCCAACCTTAACTCCTTATAAAACTCAATAAAATTAGTAGCGACACTGATCAAGGTATCGATACTCAATGAAACATGATAAAACCAGCCTTCTTCTCCGGGTGTCACATAGGGAAGCTAACCCTAGTGACAATATACAAGATGTTGGGAGGGACGTACCTTTCCCGACACTTGATGTGGAGTAACCAACCTCCGATTAAACCATCATCAAGGTCTAGTCGGCGGTCGGAATTGTAATAGCCATTGGCGCACGCCTATCGGTCTATTACTCTACCATAATCGTCGGGCCCACATGAAACAATAGATTTTACTTGCTTAACAATAAGTGAATATTTCAAGATAAAACCTTTGATTTGAATACTAGAAGAGTATAATTTAATATTAAAATATTTTTCCCAACAAGGGATAGTATTATATAAATAGGGAAATAAACAAATTAATACTTGGGTAGGCCAAAATATTTTTGTATATATAGTCATGATTCCAGTTGAAAATATTTTAAACCTCACCTAGTAAGATTTTTTTGAGATCACACAAAGTCTTGAGGATCCCACTGCTCAATTTTAACTTCGCCTGAAAGTAGTAAACTACTACAAGCTTAAGTCTAAGTTCTTACTATGCTAATGAAGTATGAGAGTATGAAGGAGTAAGCAAGTTATAACAAGGAATACTAGCAACAATACAAGGAAGTTCCTATAATCTAGAGTTTAAGTGAGTTTTCTAATTAAAGTGATACTATTGAATTTATTAATTGAATAATTATTAATCAAGTTATAGAACCTAATCATAAGTTCCTAAGAATAAATCAAGTTTATTTTTAATGAAAGAGAAACTAATTTTGAAAGTATTATTTAATCCCCAATTTTGGAAAAACAATCTTAAATTAAAATTCTAATCAAGTTTAATATTCAAAAATTAGTATTTAAAAATAATTACTATTTAAGTGTGGGGGATTAAAACACGCACTTAAACACCTAATTTAACACATACCTACACACACTAATCCAGAACATTATGAACATGTTCGTATTACTACTTGAATGTTCATAAGGGTTCTAGGCATACTTGATCACTATAATGGTCATAACATATAATTAAACCATAAATGAGCAAAATATATCACTTTGCATGAAATATAATTCAAAATTTAATTCCCTAAGCATGCTTTTATTTAAATCTGCAAGAATATATTCATGAACACCTAAGCATGTAATTAAACTATAATATATATTAAAGCATGAAATTAATTAAATATAATTTACAAATATAAGCATATAATTTTACTAATTACGAAACATGATAATATAAAACATGATTTCATATTAAAGCATTAACTAGGCATGAATTAATAATACTAGTTATACTATATTAATGAAGCATTAATTAAAGTATAAAAGAAATAAAAAAAGAAAACTAACCTATTTGGTCAGTAGCTCTCGTGAGCATGAGGAAGAGGGAGATTTGTGATTTTTTTATGTGCAAGAATGTGAGGAATTAACGGGGTATTTATAGGTGGAATTTTGGGACATAAAAGGTATTATAGAATTTGTATAGATATAATCTAACTTGTATATAGATAAAAGATAACGTAATGATTCTTATCAAATGTCAGAATACTCATCAATGCTCAGTAAGAATCTTATCTATGTAAAACGTGGGTAAAATTTTACTTTTAGTGTACTGTTCATGGACGTAGTTTAAAAATGGTGTGTTTTTGTCAGATAGTTTAATTTTAGTGTAAAACGCGTATTGGAAAAACGTCTCACTACTAGAAAATATGTCTTTAGCAACCAAAATCACAACCGAAAAATAGTATTTAGCAACTGAATTGCAACCGAACAATTCGGTTGCCAAAACCCTGGTTGCAAAAATTAGTAAACGATTTTTGCAATTGAATTTTTTGCAACCAAAATAGCAACCGAATGTCTGGGTGCTAGTAGTTGCTGACGTGGATTGTAAGCCACGTCACTTTGCAACCGAATATTCAGTTGCAAAAATATGATTGATTTTGCAACCGAACATTCAGTTGCAAAGTTGACGTGGCACATTATTTTTGCAACCGAATTTTTTGTGCAAAAAAGTAAAAATATTAACCAATTTAGCAACCGAAATTCTGTTGCAGAAATGAATCATTTTTTAATTAATTTGCAACCAAATTTCTGTTTGCAAAAGATAATTTTTCAGTCGCAAAATAATGTCAAATTTACAAGCGAATTTTCGGTTGCATTACTTAAAATTTAATATATTTATTTCATTTTTTTAATTTAGTATTTAATTTCATAATTTTTTTAAATATCAATTATAAACTTATATCGCCAATAAAGTTAACCTACGAAACATACACTTGAATGAAAATATTATACAAACCAAAATATCATACAAACTAACAATAATCATAATAATACCACCAAAATACCAACAATTCCAAATGACCTTTCAAATTACTCTGTACTAGGCATGTAAATGGGCGGGCATTACCCAGGCCCAGACCCAATAAAATCATGAAATACCCAGCCCCAGACCCAAATATTTTACCCAGACCCAGGCCCAGACCCAAATTCAATTTATTATTTTAATGGGTATGAGACCATACCCAGACCCAAATTATACCCAGTACCCATTTACCCATATACTACCCAAATTCTATCATAAATTTACCATTCTCAAGTTTTGACCCGTTTACTTTATTTTGAACCCATTTAATTCGTTTTATTCATTTTCGGCATATTTTGTACCAATTTCACTCGTTTTTGAAGCGTTTGACCCGTTTTTGAACTATTCTACACATTACGTACCCGTTTCAGCCATTTTCTGACCCGTTTCAACCATTTTCTGACCCGTTTCAACTATTTTCTGACCCGTTCGACCCATTTTAATCTTTTTTCGACCCATTCGACTTATTTTAGACCTATTTAATCATTTTTTAGCCCGTTTGACCTATTTCAGACCTATTTCAACCGTTTTTCGACCTATTCGACCTATTTTGGACCATTTTCAACCGTTTTTAACTTGTTCAACCTATTTCAACCGTTTTTCGACCCCGTTTGACCTATTTTGGACCCATTTCGACCGTTTTTCAATGCATTCAATGTAATTTAGACCCATTTTAACTATTTTTTGACCCGTTCTACCTATTTTCAACCTATTTTAATTATTTTTTGACTCATTCAACATACTTTCGACCCATTTAATCATTTTTAACCCGTTCGATCTATTCGATATATTTTGGACCCATTCGACCCATTTTGACCCAACTGGGTAAAACAGTTCAAATGGATAAAAAATGGGTCAAACTGATCAAACTGATCCAAAATTGGTAAAACGGTCCAAATGGATCCAAGTGGATAAAACAATTCAAATGGGCCAAATGAATCTAAAATGGGTTAAACGGGTTAAATTGATTCTGAATGAGTTAAATGGATCGTCAATGGGTCAAACGGGTTAAATGAATTCAAAATGGGTCAAACGGATCCAAATGGATCATGTAAATCCAAAATGGGTAAAATTGATTCAAAATGGGTAAAACGGTCCAAATGGATCCAACTGGGTAAAACAATCCAAATGGGTCAAATGGATCTAAATTGGGTTAAACGGGTTAAATTGATTCCAAATGGGTCAAATGGATCCTTAATAGGTCAAACGGGTCAAATGGATCCAAAATGGGTCAAACGGATCCAAATGGGTCAAATAGATCCAAAATGGGTAAAACGGTCCAAATGGATCCAACTGGGTAAAATTATCCAGATGGGTCAAATGGATCTAAATTGGGTTAAACGGGTTAAATTGATCCCAAATGGTTCAAATGAATCCTTAATGGGTCAAACGGATCCAAATGGGTCAAGTAAATCCAAAATTGGTAAAATTGATTCAAAATGGGTAAAATGTTCCAAATGGATCCAACTGGGTAAAACAGTCCAAAATGGGTCAAATGGATCTAAATTGGCTTAAACAGGGTTAAATTGATTCCAAATGGGACAAATGGATCCTTAATGGGTCAAACGGATCCAAATGGGTCAAGTAGATCCATTTGGATCAAATGGATCCAAAATGGGTAAAACGGTCCAAATGGATCCAACTGGGTAAAAAAATCCAAATGGTTCAAACGGAACCAAATGGGTCACATGGATCTAAAATGGGGACAAACGGGTCAAAAAACGGGTTAAACGAATTCAAAATAGGTCGAACGAATTGAAAAATGGGTGAAACGGGTCCAAAATATGTCAAACGAGTCTAAAATTAGTCGAACAACTCAACAACTAGATCAAACGGGTCAAAAACAAAATAAATGAGTCCAAAATAGGTCGAATTGATAAAAATATGGGGTGAAACTGGATCAAAACGGGTCAAATGAGTCCAAAATAGGTCAAACGAGTCGAAGAACTGGTAAAACTGGCCCAAAACGGGTCAAACATGTTGAACAATGGGTGAAACGTGCCCAAAATTGGTGAAATGAGTCCAAAAAAGGTCAAACCAAAAAAAAAAAAAGGCGAAACAAGCCCAAAATGGGTCGAACGAGTCAAAATATGGGTGAAATGGGTCCAAAACGGGTCGAATGGGTCCAAAATGGGTCAAACAAATAAAAAAACAGGTGAAACGGGTTCAAAATAGGTCGAACGAGTCGAAAAACGGGTCAGACGGGCCCAAAAAGGGTCGAATGAGTCTAAAATAGGTTGAACGGATTAAAAACTGGTGAAACGAGTCCAAAACGAGTCAAGTGAGATCAAAATAAGTCGAACAAGTCGAAAAACGAGTGAAACGGACCCAAAACGGGTTGAACGAGCCCAAAATAAGTCGAGCGGATAAAAAACGAGTGAAACGGGATCAAAATTGGTCAAACGATTTCAAAAATGGATGAAACGGATCCAAAATATATTGAACAGGTTGAAAAACGAATGAAACGAGACAAAAATGGGTCAACATAATAATAGTAATGATAATAATAATAATAATAATAATAATAATAGAAAAAAAAATTTATTGGGTAGACCCAGATCCAGGCCCAAATAGAGTGGGTATACTTTTTACCCATACATTCAGACTCATTGGGTCTATAATGGGTCTGGGTAGGATCTGGGTCCAACCATAAATAATGGGTAATTATTGGGTTTGGAGCTGGGCCTGGATAATATCCGCCCATTTACAGGCCTACTCTGTACTACAATCTAACCTTATAAACAAAATGCTTACAACCACAAAAAGAATATAAATCATAAACTATAATGATTTTCATTATAAACAACATGAACCAAAAAACTCATTTTCTCATTCTCAACAAATAAACATCAACCCAAAAATGGATTCATTAAGACAAATATACATGTCAATTCAAGAAACACAATATATAACAACATATGGTGGAAAAAAACTATGAACCATTATCACAAAGGCATACCTAGGATGAGAAGAACCTTTGATTGCTTTGTCACCATAATTCCTCTAACACTCATCGGGCAGGATATCAGCTCGTTTGCTTTTCCAATGCAAGAACTTCACAAGACCTATTCAACCTATGCTTCTAGTTTTCACCAAGACACCAATATTAAAATCCCACAAAAAATAGCACAAAAATGATTGTATGAAAAAAAAAAAAAAAAAGCAAAATGAACAAAAGAAATATTAAAACAAGTTTTAAGTAATTACACGAAATAAGTAAATATACTCATAAAATTAAGAAAATACCCAAATCTGGAGAGGTTGGATTGGAAAGTGAATGGGTTGGCTGTGTGGCACAACCCATCGTGGTTATGATTCTAGATCTGAAGAGGGGGAGAGTGGCGGAGGGGGCTAGAGAAGGGAATCGGTGGGTCGGCACTGGAAAGGGGTGGTGGTAGGCTGAAGGTAGGCGATGAAGGTATTGGGTGGCGGAGCGGGCTCGAGGAGGAATGGCGGTGATGCAGCGGTCGGCGGCCGCGAAGAAACGGGGAAGGAAGCACCGTCGGTGGGAGCGGGGAAGGAGGAAAAACTTTGAAGGTTTTTTCACTTAATTGAGGGAGATTTGACTTGAGAGTGTGGGGAATTAAATTGAGGAAATTTTGGGGAAGAAAAACGGGGGAATGAAAAATTTTGGGTTTCCTGGTAGAAATAAATGGGTGGAACTAGAGAAATTTAGGGGTTGAAAATCTTTTATATTTCTTATTTTATTTGAGGGGGGAACGAGGAAAATTTTGGGGGGTGATTAAATTATTTAAGTTTTGTTAAATATGTAAATTATATCTATGTATAATATATTATATGTTATACTATTTAATAGTGATAGTAGCAAAAAATGACTAAGTAACCCTTTCGTATTTTAGACTATCCATGGACCTCGTTTCCCTTAAAATTAGCTAAGACAAGTGCTCGTCCTATAATTGGCTAAGGCAAGTGCTCGTCCTATTAAGTGCTCAGCTCGTAAGTGCTTGACATATCCCTTAAAATTGGCTAAGGCAAGTGCTCGTCTTATCAAGTGATCAACTCGTAAGTACTTGACATAACCCCTAAAATTGGCTAAGGCAAGTGCTCATCCTATCAAGTGATCAGCTCGTAAGTGCTTGACATAACCCCTAAAATTGGCTAAGGAAAGCGCTCGGCTTGTAAGTGCTCGCCCCTTGAGCGCTTAGCACGAGCCCAACGTCGACGGTTGCCCCCACTCGCCAACCACCCCACGATCTAAGTACGTGGTCCGCAATTCCCACTAAGTCAGATCGAGCTCGCGCTAACTCAAACCGAGAGTATATATATCATTTTTTTAATCAGAATAGGGAGACACACAAATTACACACCAAAACTCTGTCGAAATTTCTATTCATCACATTCCATTCGCAACAACTGAATTGGTGAAAGAACCCACACTTAATTGATTCGTCGGAGATTCGAAGCCGATTACACACTTTCAAAGGCGACCAATTTCCGGTGTTATCAGTTTGGCGCCGTCTGTGGGAAACCACCGGATTTCCCAATCTTTTCTCAAAGCTATTCTCTTTGTTTCGTTTGGAAGATGACAGGAACTGAAACTAGAGGGCATAACGAGCGCAGCTCTAGCTTGCCGCCGCGACTAACCCCAACCTGAGTAAGTCAAGCGAACATCAACGTAAGTCAAGTGAATATCGACGTGTTATGCAGCCTGTCGCCGGTGTTCCCATATAAGAGAAACCGCACCGGAGCCACCGTGGGTTTCAATCTACCGTGCAACCCATGCAAGCTCTCGGTACCAGAATAGACCAAAATTCACTTAACATTCTGGTAGGTTTAAACCCGTTGCTACTGAACCCATTGTTGTTCAATCCACTCTGGGGACTTTAAGGAGGAATGCAAGCCCAGATTGGAGGAGTCCAGACCACCATTACTCCCCCTCTCACTACCATCTTGATGAACGGAGCGAAACGCACGGCAAACCGGCCGCTACAAAAGGAACTGCCTGTTCAAACGGATCCCCAACCTGTTCGTATCGAGGTAAATCCATCGGTAGCGGGATCGAGCCGAGTGCGAGACCCTGTCCTACCTCCGGATGATAATGATCAAGTTCCGATCGTGCGACACGATGGGAAACAGACCAGGGTGGAGGACGAGGAGGAATTGGATTCTCTCAATCCCGCTCAACATTCTGAAACCCGAATGGGGGGAGAGAGAATGACCGCCTCACTCAGTTGGAAGTGGAGAACCAAAACTTGCATACTGCCTTGAGTAAGATCGTGGAAGGGTCTCAGGTTAGCGACCAGGAAGAAGTTCACCACCAACATACACGACGTCGGGGTGAGGAAGTTCATCACCGATTTGCACGGCATCGGGATGAGGGTTGACAAGCCCCAGCGTCGTCCAGCTCGAGGCGATCGAGAGAGGCCCATCGAACTCTCCCCTTATCGGAGGAATATACTGATGGCACGAGCAAGAAATTCAAAGGTTCCCATCAACGTTCCTCGTTATGACGGTACAGGTGATCCCGAGGAGCACTTAACAGCCTTCGAGCACCTCATGCATTTGTATGAACATTCATTAGACTTCTGGTGTAAAATCTTCGTTACTTTGCTCTCGGGGAACCGCTTATGATTGGTTCAAGCGGCTTCTCCCGGGCTCGATTCGGAGTATTGATGACTTGTACAAACAATTCGATAGCCATTTCAGCCCTTTGAAAAAGACCAAGTTGCCCACTACATACCTCTGGAATGTCGAGCAGGGTCCCAATGAAACTTTACAGGAATTCTTCGCTCGTTTTGGTGCTGAACTAACCAAGGTTGAAATTCCGTCCGTTGATTTCCTGAGGCAAGTGGTTTACCGAGGGTTGAATGACTCCAAGATCAGTACAGAGTGTGGAGATGCTATTGCCCGTAAAAAACCCAAGGATATGGTTCAGCTCCGGAGCATAGCAAGTGAGTACATGGAGCAGAAGGACATGGCACGTATGAAACGAGAGCGCAACCGTGATAGACCACCAAGGAGCTCTAATCGGGAGGAACGTAGAGAGAGACCAGCGGGACCTTTTCTTGGGGGACCGCGAGTTGAGCTTACAAAACGTAATTCCAAGATCCTGAATATTATCGGTTCCAAGATGTTCGTAAAGCCACGTCCGATGGCTCAGAGCGAGAAAAACTCTCGCTCCAACAAGTATTGTGCGTTCCACCAACAGAACGGACATGATATGGATGAATGCATCAACTTGGAGAAGGAGGTCCAACGCTTGGTAGCCGGTGCCAAGCTATCAGAGTTTGTTAAGTCCATGGATCAAAATCATAGGAAGCGAGGAGATAGAGCCCGCTCTCGTTCACGCAGCTCTTGCCGATCTCGTTCGCGCTCTCGTAGCCCATGACGTCGACGAGCAGCTGAAGGCACTAAGTAAGCACCTAATGATAACATACCCACTCATGGAGTGGTTAATAAGATTTCTGGAGGAGCAACAAATGATGATACCAAGACCTCACGAAAGAAAGCAGGGCACCGATTTAGCCAAGAGCCTAACACTCCTACTCAACACATCTTCCATGTTGAGAACGGCGAGGTCTTGAGTTTTATAGATCGAGACTTTGATAATGTCGTCGTCGATGAGGATGGTGAGTGCCCGGATTGTCTAATGATAATTGATGTCGACATCTAAAGCACCCAAGTCAAAAGGGTATTGGTAGATAGCGGCAGCTCGGTGAACGTCTTGCCACTCTCCACCTTCAAGAAGTTATGTGGGAATGATGTCACGCCGGATGCCGTAGAGACCCCTCTCCTCGGCTTTGGCAGATCAGAGCTATACCCGCTCGGCCAAGTAAGATTGGCGAGCTCCTTAGGCTATGCTCCAAGAAGAGCCACGGTCCCATTGATCTATACGGTGGTCGAGGTTAACCTCTCATACAACGTGATCCTTGGGAGACCCGCTCTGGCGAAGTTTAAAGCCATTCATTCTGCGTTCCACCGTAAGATGAAGTTTCCAACTCCCAACGGAATCGAAGAAGTAAATTGCCAACTGAAAGAGGCTTGAGAGTGTTACATGCTCTCGATTGTGAAACCTAAGCTAATTCATGAAACTCCAAAGCCATCATAATCTGTTAATGAGGATGAAGACAAGAGACCCGATATGAGGGGAATCCCTTATCTGAATAAACGCAAGTTAGCGGTTCGGCAAAATGAGCCCAAGGAAACAAAGTTGAAGCCAACCGAAGATCTCAAAGGATTCGAGTTCATCCCTGGTGATAGTTCGAAAATAACTAAGGTTGGAGCTCAATCCAAGGAAAAGGAACAAGTCATGATTGACTTCTTAAACGAAAAGGCAGTCATATCCGCTTGGAAGCCTCGGCCCAGGCCTCGAAACGCGATCAGTTTGGGAAAATTCTATGCGTAAGATTTGTTGTATTTTATCTAAGTATGATATTTGGTTTTCTTTATCATTTAGTTTAGCTTTGCATTCAGCTTATGTTAGGAAACAAGACATTTGTATTTTCACAAGTATTCCTTCGATTCAATGAAAAGCAAAGACCTCTCCGCTTTGCTCGTTTTATCTCGTGTTTGAATACTTAACAAAATTTTCTTAACATATGAGTTTGGCTCAAGAAGCCTATTCGAGGGGGGAACCAAGTCCCTCCAGTAAAAAATAATCTTAACACAAATTTTGTTCTAAAGTTCAAACACAAGTCCGAGCACCGCGCTCAGAAGGTCCGAGCACTATACACAATGCATGGAATTCAAACACAACACTTAGTCAATTTTCCATTACCAAGTATGAGTTAAGTGAGTTACATGTCAAAGTCTGATCGCAATACTTAGAAATTTTTTCCTTCAATTTCCATACATCTTCATACAACCATACATGCATCCAAATTAGCTTGCCGAAAACATCTTACATTTTATACCAATAGCTTTACAAAGTTCGAGGGGCCCTCTACACAACAAATTCAAGCGGCTCCCTTCACAAAACAAAAGCAAGATGGACTAAGTTACGAAGGTCTCGGAAATACATCAAATGCAAAGAAGTAAACAAATCATACTAAGGAACATCTACATTAATGTGATCCATAACATCGCCGATGATCTGTTAGGTACCTCTGATGTCGTCCTCGGTACATTGATAATTACCACCTGCCCACTCGGTCGTCTCGACCGTGGCACTCTCGTCGTCGCGCTCGTATCGAGCCTCAATCTCCCTGCGCTCGCCTCGAGCCTCGACCTCCTCACGCTCGCCTCGAGCATCGGCCAACTTGCGCTCGCTTCGAGCCTTAGCCAACTCGTGCTCGCCTCAAGCCTCAGCCAACTCGCGCTCGCCTTGAGCCTCGCCCTCGGTCGGAACACCATAGCCCTCGGTCTAAGTAGCACCCTTCTCAGCAACCATGGCTCCGATCTCATCAATGGCAAATCCGAACTCACTTGCATTAACATCCTCTAAGGCCGAACCCTGTCCATCCTCGCGACCAAGTATTGGCCTCATCTCATCGTCTTTGTCAAGTCCGATTGCATTCACATCAATTTCTTCACGAATAGTGCCCAAATGATCCAACCGATTGTAAGCTCGATCAAATGCGGCCTGGAAATGAGTGACATTGTTAAGTGCACAAACAGTTTTGAACACCGAACTCCTCATAAAGCGCTCTACCCCCCGACCACTTCCGCGCTGGGCCGAGCAGCGGAGGCACACTCTAACGCTTCAAGCGTTGCGCTCAGCTCAGAACGCATCTTCTCACCTTCCTCAAGCTTCACGCTCAGTTTCGAGCACACCATCTAGCTTTTCTCAAGCCTCACGCTCAGCTCAGAACATGGCTTACTAGCTTCTTCAAGACTCGCGCTTAGTTTTGAGCACACCTCCTCGCTCTCATCTGAATTTCGGAAGAATTAGCACTAACCTCGTTCTTCTTAGGCACTCTACAATCGGCCCCCTTGGCCCCTCCTGTTGCCTCTACTACTCCCCTCAGTCCCAACGGCCTCGACACCAACACTCGAACCCTCAGCAGCTCCCTCAATCTGAGTAACCCGCTCGCCACTCGTATCAACTTCACTATCCCAACCCGACGAATAAGGACTACGATATGTAAAATTGAATTCAAACTTACTATGGTAATATTTTTGAAAAAGCTAAAACCCTAATTGAAATTTTTTGGGCTGAAGGGGATTCGAACTTACGGTAACAAACGAGGTGAAAAATACTCAGAAAATTCAAAGGACTTAACATTCTCGCTCCACGAGCACCTAGCATGCTCCGTACTCAAGGAGCGGAGGGGCAAATGATAGTAGCGAAAAATGACTAAGTAACCCTCTCGTATTTTAGACTATCCATGGACCTCGTATCCTTTAAAATTAGCTAAGACAAGTGCGCGTCCAACAATTGGCTAAGGCAAGTGCTCGTCCTATCAAGTGGTCAGCTCGTAAGCATTTGACATAACCCCTAAAATTGGTTAAGGCAAGTGCTCGTCCTATCAAGTGATCAGCTCGTAAGTACTTGACATAACCCCTAAAATTGGCTAAGGGAAGCACTCGGCTTGTAAGTGCTCGCCCCTTGAGCGCTTAGCACGAGCTCAACGTCGACGGTTGCCCACACTTGCCAACCACCCCACGATCTAAGTACGTGATCCGCAATTCTCACGCCCACTAAGTCAGATCGAGCTCGAGCCAACTCAAACCGAGAGTATAAATATCATTTCTTTCACCAGAATAGGAAGAGACACAAATTACATACCGAAACTCTATCAAAATTTCTATTCATCACATTCCATTCACAACAACCGAATTGGTGAAAGAACCCAAACTTAATTGATTCGTCGGAGATTCGAAACCGATTACACACTTTCAAAGGCGACCAATTTCCCGCATTATCAAATGGTCATATAGTTGTCTATATATTACTTAATAAATTTATAATTTCATATGATGTCATTTAACATAACTTATAGCATGCATAATATCATTTAATAGAGTTATAATTATATATTAATTATAGAATTTAATAATATTAATAGGTATTATATTATAATGAACTCACAGTAAATACCTCCAAAACTTATTTATTTTAATTATTCCAAGTAAATTTAACTCAAGTTTCAAATTTCACTAATATTCCCTAAAGTGTGAACCTCAAATCAATTTTCAAATTAATTGTTTTGATACTTGATCTTCATCTACGAATCGATTCAAATATTTTAATTATAGCTAATGAATAATGATTTATTAGCTATAATATATATATTTTTTCAATGAATATAGTTAAATATCATATTGTACTGTTAATGCAATTATATAAGTAATTATAATTAAGTGATATTGGGACCAAAATATAATTGAGTGATATGGTACAAATTTTAAATGTCCTTTTAAACTAGCTATTAATATCATATCAGTACCAATAAAATCATCTTAATAATTTATATATATATTGTGTATATTATATGTTATGAATCAACAATTTCAATTAGAATATATACTTTTAGTGATTGCAATAATTAATATATTATATAATATTATTATATGATCATCTAATGTGATCGGCCGGCCACCGGCAATTACATATATATAGGGCTATTAGTCACCGATAGATCAATGATATATCATCAATTAGGAAAATATTGTTATTATAGTATTTAATAGATCAGATAATGATCTATTATACCATTTAATACTTGGGACCATATATTATATTATTTTAAGATAAATAGATCACTTATAGCTATTACATCATAAGTTATATAATGTCTCTCATAAATGTCAATTTCTATTACTTTTTTTGAGTTTACAACTCGAATTATAAAATATGTAAGTTTGCAACTTCAACTATTAGTATAATCAAAATGTTTTATTCATATATAATATATATCATAAATGTAATATTAGTATATTACAGTATTTAATAGATGTATAATCATCATTTGATATCTTTTATAGCAGTCACTTGTGGAAAATCACGCTAGCATATCATATATAATATCGTGTGTTATGTCAATTTTTGAAATTAAATGATGTATATGATATATATGATTATCAGTGAAGAGTTTTCTCAAGTAAATCATTATCAGTGAAGGGTTCACCACACAATTTCAGCTTAGAACTGATTTTGAAAACTATTGAGTTATACTCAGATACAGTCTTGAAATCTTGTAGCCTCAAATGAATCCACTCATAACGAGCCTTAGGGAGGATAACAGTTTTCTGATGATCATACCGCTCCCTTAAGTTATCCCACAATTCAAGTGGATCCTCTACAGTTAAATACTTAGTTTTCAATCCTTCATCATGGTGATAACGAATAAAAATCATGAACTTAGCCTTATATTGGCTCGATGCATCATTTTCTTTCATAATTATTTCACCGAGATCTCTTGCAGTTAAATGAATCTTTGCATCAAGAACCCATGGCAAATAATTTTTTCCAGTGAGATCTAGAGCTGTGAACTCAAGCTTCGTAAGATTTGACGTACTTGCAACCTTGTCTTGTGGTTGATTAGTCTGGAAGAATTAGAACGATCATGCTGATAACGTGATATGAAACTGAATAATAAATATTCAAAACAAGACAAGAGGTAGAGAGAAAATTATTGCTATAAGTAGTAATTTGTATTACTGAATTTTCGTATCGAATTGGTGTACAAAATGAACTGAAAGTAACACTATTTATAAGCGAAAGTTTAACGCGTTGCATTAAATGTTTGCTAGACTATTCACTCTGACATCTCAATTTGCTATCAAACATTGCGGCTGTTGAATTGTAAATGTATTGTAGCTTCCTAAATTGTCAACTTTGGCGGCTTGGACATCCCATACCAAATCTGATATTTCAACAAATATAACCGGAATAGGACCAACCTATGATGCACGGACACTTCTAAAAATATCATTTTGTCGTGTTGTGTCGTGTCAGACACTCGTGTCCGACACTCCTCACGTGGAAAATTCAAAAAAAAAATCTGTGTCGCCATATCCGTGTCGTCTCGTGTCCGTGTCGCTGTGTCCGTATCCGTGCATCATAGGGATCAACAATCCCTATTATTTATCTTAAACCCACCATTTGGAATTTTATACATTTAACATCCCCAATACAAAACGTATTTTTTCTAAACTCCCTAATCACCTAAAAAGTCTATTTTGTCCCTATTTTTTTACTTTTTCCACACTTTTTTTGCTTCCTCCACACCCCATCTTCTTCATCATCTCCACCCTCCTTCAAGTTGGCCGGAGCTCCGCCGCCACCACCACCGGACCGCCGTCGGAGGTGGTCCAAAAATCCCCAAAAAATTCACCGAGAACGTACTCCTCGTCCTCGTTCTATATCTTCGATTAGTTTTTTAAAATTCGAAGTCATTTGTCCCCAATTTCAGATCTAAGAATTTTAGATCTAAAAAAGAAATGTCCATAACTCCCAAACCGCTTAACAAAATTCGATTCCATCACTTGCAATGGTTTCTTCTGTGTCGAGATCTTCAAGATCCATACAAAAAACGTCGAAAAATATCGCCGGAAAGGAGAGACCCATTTCCCATTTTCTATTGAAAATTTGCATGTTTCGATCGACCTCTCCGTCGCCTTCTCCGGTCATTTTCAATAGACGGGGTTACCACCAATGAAGTCGCGTCGTCGAAATGAGTAAAAACACGTAGCTCCCGTCTCCGGAAAGTGGCCGGAGACGGCGCCGCCACCACCTCTTGAAAACCTGCGTTTTCTAAGGGGGAAAAAAAAAAAAAAAAGAAGAAAGGAGGAAGAAGAGAAAAGGGGTATGGGGAGTAATTTTTCATATTTTATTAAGGGTATTTTAATCTTTTTACGCGAATTGGGGAGTTTTAGGAAAACTTTCATGAATAATTGATCCTTAAAACATTTAAAAAACCAATTGGGGGTTTAGAAAAAATATTAGGGTCTACTAGGGATGATTTATTAATTATCCGTCATTTTTTGTTACCTTACTCTCAATTTTTTAATTATATATACTAGTCTTTTCCCATATTTTCATTTTTATTTTGTATTTATCTTTTAAAATATTAACATATAAATTCTAATTTCATATATATTTAAATAATAATAATTTTATTATTCACACATACGAAGAGCATGAGGAGTTACTTGCATATATTAATTTCTAAAGCTCGGCAATTTACAGAAAACATGCAAATTTGACGTAGGCTCTAGTTATGCAGTGCCGACCATACCTTAAGCTTCAGAAGTCGCGGAAATCAAATTGAAGAGAAATGCAAAAGAGCCGTACAAAGAATGATCAATTTGGGTGCATCATTCCAAAGCAATATATTATCACGCTGCGTCATGTAGTATAGCTCGTAAAACTAAAACACATTCATTTTCCATATTTTTCTCAAGCGAAGCATCACTACTTTAGTATGTTCAATTCTCTAACATAATAGGATGGGGAAACACTGAAACAGGAATCTAAAAAGCCATTCAGCAGTTGGAATCCCAAATATAATACAGCTAAAGATATCTCTTTTAACTAAACATCTTCACAAATTCATATTCAAGACTGCATTGCTTCGGCATGATAGTTCTCGAGTTCCTTGTCAAGTTCATCAGCTGATTTCTCCACGTTTCTCTTTCTTTGCGGAGCTCCACCTCGGCCACGGCCACGGCCACGACCACCACCACGGCCACCACGCCCACGGCCGCCTCCATTAATAGAACCACCTCGACCCCTTTGCCTGATCAGGAAAAAACAAAGAAACCACTTTAGCTGTATTCACTAAAATAAACACAACCGACCCTCGCACGGGGCAGATCTCAATTCCTTGACCAAATATTTAACTATTTAATCTTGTCAAGACCTACTAAATGTTAAAGTCCAAAAGAATTGCCACCAAAACAATGTCTCGGTTCCATTTCAAATATCGCTGACTATCCAGGAGTGAAAAAAAATCAGTTTTGAGGTCCGATATACCACATTATCTGAAAAAAAATAGAAGACCCGAGGACGACTTACCCAGAACCACGATTAGCTGCTACAAAGCCACCTCTGAAACGACCACGTCCAGACCTGCACAACAACCAGCATCTTAGAAAACTTGGAATCCTGCCATCTACACTAGATTAGAATAACAGCCATGTGAAAAACCAGAACTACAACTAACAAGGTGGAACAAAGGAGCACTTCAATATTACAACATGAGAAACTATATGACAAGCCATCTGTCAAAGTGTTTTGACAGGCCTGATTCCTGAAGCAACTCAATAAAAAAAGTAACAGGTGCCAAATGATAACTCATTGGATAGATTATAGTAAAACCCACAATCAAGACCACCTCCTCATGCATTATGAAGAAGGGTAGCTGTAACACAAAGTAGTTTCACAATCTCCTGGGACTGATCGGGCAACCATACCATGATCAACCCAATACCAGATATAATAAACCATTGAACATGATCCTTATAAGCAATAGTGATGATCAATCAAAAGACACAACTAAGCTTCACAACAATGTTTTCACTTTATTTGTAATGAACCCCGGGAAAATGTAAGTGTTGAGGAAAAGTAGAATGATTGTAGTAACGTACGACATGAGAACTGTCCTCTTTTTCCCATTTGTTGCTCCTACTACTTTCATGTTAGCTGAGCCAGGAGTCTGGTTAGTGTTGGCACCAATTATCACAATCTTCATGGGTCTTCCATCCAACTGGACATTGTTATATTTCTTAAGAGCTTGATAGGCATCACTTGTTCTTGCGAAAACAACCTCGGCCGAACCCTGCATCACATTTGAAATAATGTAAACTTCTAAAGGAAACAGAAGGAACACAAAGCTGTTGGATCATTCCTGAATAAGCACTTTTTAAAGACATGTTTTACTAAACCTTTGCGAACAAGAACACTTATTCAGCAACAGAGGATATTCAAACGTAGGTCATAGATGGACCACCTCAAGTGTCAACATTATATCAAACTTCAAATAGCTGAAGGACAAAATATATGTTAATGTATTATACAGCCCAAAGCTTCAAACTTACATTTGGGCGACCATTTTTGTCAAAGTGAATTGCATATCGTATCAACTCTCCAATCTCAGAAAAGAGATCCTGCATCACAAGTGTCTTTTCAGTGAATATTCATAAGATCTCATCTGAATGTCGAATAAAATGTCAAAAGCTAATACCATACCCTTATATCTTCGTTGGTCACCCCAATGTCCAAGTTAGAGACATACAACTTTGTTCCAGTTTCCAAACCCGGCAATCCAACTGCTTTAAGACTATCCTCAAACAGACCATTTTGCCACGGCAGATTCCTGTTTCTGCGGATAGACTGACACAAGCAAACCAAAAATATTATGCACATTGAGGTAAGTCATTGCTAGTATGTGACCAAATATAATAAAGTACTGTTCTTCAAGATAAATAGATATCACCAAGGTTCCATGAAGAAGCCACGTCGAAAAGCTCAAACAAGATAATCTAATACCATTCGAAAATGTGACACGTAATTTAGCCTATTTTGGAGCTGAGATTGGACCCACAACATGCCAGATCATGCCATGCAGAAGGTGTGACATCAGTTCGGAAGTTCAGCGAAGGAAGCCACCTTAGCAAAACGCCATGAACTGAGATATGACTGAATTCTCGCCCCAAAGTAATTGCAGTGTGTAGCTATAGCATCCACCATAAAACAATTCCCCATATATGAAAGGATTCAAGATAAATTCCATCTCTTAACAGCCGACAACAACAATCTAGAGATCTCTCTGCTAAACCATAATCAATAAAGATGTTAACGCATTTGGGTCCTTCAATCGTTAGAAGTTTATAAACGTTGAAATCCTCAGGTTTTCAGGTGGGGAAACTCCTCTACATAAGATGCTAAACAGAAATGTTCCGTAAACAAGCAGCGAACTTTTCCAATTTTGACAAAAAGAATTCAAAATGCTCATGAGATATCCACAAAACAGAGGAACCATCAGGCACCTATCATTGACTATATAACAGCTTTTGTTCCTCACAAAGGAACTTGTAGGCTTCTCCAAGGACCAAATAGGATAAAAAACCCCCAGATTGAATTTCAAAAGCAACTAGAGAATACTTGAGCATAGCAGTTTTGTCAACAAAATGCATAGGACATCCATAATTTTGAGCTTGCCTTGGCAATAGTGTATGCAGAAGGCCGAGCATTTACTCCAAGTGGATTTCTGCGAGGAGCCCCAAATGTTCTTCCCCCTCTGGATGACCCTCCTGCCCCTCTTCCACGGTGGGGCCTGCCTTGGCCCCTCCCTCTGTTGCTGTTTCTCCTGTTCTTTATCATATCTTCTAGAGACATGTCCAAAGAAGCCATTGCTAACAAGAACTGCAAGATTCTATCAAAATATTTACAAATAAGAAACAGCATGCGAAAAAATAACAGCAACGTTTCAAGCACATAAATTCCATAGACATGCCATCACAAAAGAGAAGTGCAAGGAAAAGAAACTGAAAACAAATACCACCAACACTATGGCTATGAGGTTGGTCAATTGCAGGAATAGGAAGTATATAACTAATCACTTTAAATATTTCTTAAATAACTATTTATATTGCTATATTTTTTGGACTTGGAATCTGTGTTCTTCCACCAGCTTGAGTACATTTAGATGGAGGAATTAGCTTGTTAACATGTACATACTACCTTCGCAAGAGAAATGGCTTACAAATGGTTGCAGTATTTATCTTGGTATCGTCAAACCAGTCGTAGGGTAGAAAGAGCATAACTAATAAAGTATACGCTTACTGTTGTATCTTTCAACAAAAAGGAATTGGCTAGGATAGTCTCGGTCCTCCCAAAGCAATCATTATAACCTAGAAATCTCTTCAAACCCTTATAGAACATTAGGCAACTCTAGCTTGTGGGAAATTTTCCTTTCTAGCCACAAACGCATCGACTGTATCTTTGACCTGAATCCAGCTTCTACCAGGGCTTTTTTGCTTCACTTGCCCTCTCATTTCTTTCCTAA
The DNA here is from genome assembly GCA_037501455.1 of Lantana camara. Classification (NCBI taxonomy): domain Eukaryota; kingdom Viridiplantae; phylum Streptophyta; class Magnoliopsida; order Lamiales; family Verbenaceae; genus Lantana; species Lantana camara. Next base: position 19,131,241 of record CM074857.1, on the reverse strand, counting down.
TATACATGACTTTGCTCCACTGGTTCTCATTTGCATAGATATTAGACAAAAGGACTGGGGCTCCCCCTCTCTCTTTCAATAACTCAATCTTTCTTAAAATAGCTTCCCCAAACTCCAAGTTATTATGAATTGTACAGGCACTTAGCAAAGATCCCAACACAGCCAGATTAGGCTTCATTGGCATGTTTTCAACAACATTAAAAGCTCGCTCAAGCATCCCAGCTCTCCCCAAGAGGTCAACAAGACATCCATAGTGTTGAAGATCAGGTTCAATCCTGTATTTTGTACTCATTGACTCAAAAATGTATAAACCTTCTTTAATTAGACCTGATCGGGCACAAGCAGAAAGAAGAGCAACAAAAGTTACTGCATCAGGAACAACTCCACATACTTGGTCCATTTGAGAGAACAAGTTCAGAGCATCGAGCCCTCGCCCATGCACTGCATATCCTGAAATAATTGATGTCCAAGAATACAAGTCCCTTTTCTTATTTTCGTCAAAAACTTTTTGGACATTGGATAAATCTCCACATTTTGCATAGGCATCCATTAGTGAATTAATAACGGAAACATCAAGTTCAAGCCATCCTGACTTCTCTAAAAAACCATGCAAGCATTTCGTAAGGTCCATGGATTCTAAACTACCACAAGCTGACATTGTAGAGATCATAGTAATGGCATTAGGCTTCAATTGGCCGGCATTAACCACCAGCTTTTTAAAAACGTGTAGTGCATCACCATAACTAGATTGCGAGACAAGCCCTGAAATTAAAGTTGTCCAAGAAACAATATCTTTTTCGGGTATTCCACGGAAAACTAACCGTGCATCTGTGGTAGATTCACATATCATGTAGGCATTAAGAAGAGAATTTTGAACAAACAAATCATGACTAAAACCCAACTTCACAACGTGACTGTGAACTTGTCTAACGATACTGAGATCATAAATAGCCCCACATGCCTGGAGCAAGAAAGAACACGTGTATTTTTCAGGAATAATCTCTTGGCTAAGCATTCTCATGTAGAAATCAAACGCAATTTCTGGATCAGTAGTTGCAAAGAATCTGATCATTATATTCCAAGAGAAATTGTTGGGTTTTCGAATTTGATTAAATATTCGAACTCCAAACTCCATTTTAATTGTTCCATTGACAACTTCCAATTCAATCAAACTCAAATATAAAAGACGGCTCATGACGAATGGGTTGCGATGAAGACCTGAAACAAACAGGTAAGACAGAAACTGTTTGAAATGATGAAATGTTTTCAAGCATTGTTCTTCAACGAGTTGTAATCTTGGGTGCCTTTGAAACAATTGGTTATGGTGAACCCAGTTGGAAGAATTGGTTAGGGATGAATACTTGACAGTCCTACACAAGGTTGATGGTGGCAGAAATGATTTTTGGTGGAGCTTGAGAAAAGCAATTCGCTTGTGTAGAAAAAAGTTCATCAGGCGCATTCAGAAATACAATTTTATGGCTGTGAGTGCAATTGGGAAGTTCACCACAGAAATAGAGGATCTTGTCTGTTTAAGGGCGAACGGTGGAATCCTATTGGGTAAGTTTCATTCTTCGGCTGTTATAATTTCCTGGACAGCAGAATCTTCCCCACTATTAGTTCTATATCCTTCCTCTTGCTTCATCATTCTATTTCCCTTGTCATTACAGAACCGAGAGAAACGTTACTGTTTTGGTAAATACAATTTCTTTAGCTGTAACTCAAGGTAATTAAGTACGCCTAATTCGTACTTTCTGCTCTTAAATTATGTATATTGACATCTTGTCCCTTCCACCAAATCCAAAAATTCTTATCACGTAGCAGCCAATAATTTCCAGAAAAAAAAATCAGGCAGAAATTCACTTTGACCAGATGAGTAGGCAGCAATAGATCTGCAACAGCAGGCTGTTCCTCACCCAGACAACATCAACATATTAGTCAATCGTGAGTAAAGGATGCATTCACGCAAATCATATAATTATATCTCAGAAGAAAACGTAGAAATACATCACAAATTCACAACATATTTCAGCCAGAAAAAGGAAAAAACTGGCAATCAACTGCTTCTGAAAAATCAAGCCCTAAACTGGAAGAAATCATGCTTCTTAGATCAGCACAAGAAAATTCATGTTGCGTTTCAACAATAACTCGCAACAAAATTCTTAAAAATAAGAAACGCAATTCAAAAATTGGCATCCACAGAGGATCAAATCAGAAACGTAATAAAGAAATACCTTAATCTGATTGCGGGGTAGGCGAACAAATCTTCGATTTTCGGGGCGATAAACAGGAAATTGAGAATCAGAGAGGAGCTAACAAAAGACTTGGTGACAGAGAGAGGTGATTTGTGGGAGTAGTTTACGAGAATTTGATTGCTGAGAGGAAATTGTTTCAGGATCTAGGTTTCAGAGAAGAAAAGATGCGTAGCGAAGAATTCTTGTAAGGTATCAATCAGTTAAATAGACTACAGAAGAGAAGACGGCGTGTTATTCGGAGAAGGATTTTCCTATGGGCTTCATCAGTTCATTGGGCTATGGTAAAAAGATTTATAATGGGCTTTGTATTGGGCTACAATGAAAAGATGGGATATGTCAAAACTCGACTCAATTTTCTTTTTTAGAAACAATTGCTAATATATTGAGTGTCGACTGTCGAGTATGTTTTCCAAAAAGAAAAAATTTAAGTGTTGGGAGACAAAAAAAAGTCTTGGTGCTTTTGATTCTTTGACTTTTTTTTTTTTTTGTTGCCCAAAAATTTTAAAATATTTTCTTTTCTTTTAATTCATCACGTATTATCTTTTAATTCTTTTTTTCTCTCCATCATGTTAATTTTTTTCATATTTTTTTATCTTTTTTCCACATATTTTTTTATTTTTTATTATTGATGCGCGCCAAAAAATGGGACAACACCAAATTTATATTAATAAGTAAGAACTATGAATTAAGAAGACAAAGCTGAACCAAAAACGAGAAGAAAGATTCGAGCTACTATTTAACTTGAATTGAGTAAATTTTGGAAGAACCGTAGTCTCTGGCTAGCCTTTGAATTTGAATTGTGGAATTGATTTTGGAGAATTTTTGGACTTGAAATGGAATGATGCTCAGAGAGAGGAGGTGTGGAGATCCTTCCCATTGCGAAAGGGTGTCCCTAGTTATTCCCCCGGAATACACATGATAGCTATCTTGATTCATTGGCTTGGGTGCTAGTGCATAGGATTTTGGTCACGGGATTTTGTGCTCGATATGGAAGGGACAGCCACATCACTGAGATGGAGCTGGGAATAATGTACATGATGAAGGAAGGCATCAAATTCGATGGTACGATTGAATTCCTTTGGAAGCTTCAAGAGATTGCAGGAAATAGCCCACGGCGCGTTTGTGACTATGTTTGCACGTGAGATGCAGTAGCGGCCTAGAGGATTGTTGCCAGTTAACTTCGGTTTCGATATTGGTCCACAGTACTTGGAGAATGTGAGTTTGGCAATTGCATGGGAGAGTGGACAACAAGGAGCATATTTTGCCATGGTGGCCAATCAGCAGTGGCGGAGTCAGAAATTTGATTCGGGGGGGGGGGGGGGGGGGGGTCATATTAGAATTTTGCGCATATATATATAGAGAGAGAGAAAACCTTGTCAAATACTGAAAATGCAAGATAAACCTATATTTCAAAAATTAGCATAAAAAATCCTATATTTTATAAAAATAAACATAAAAAATCCTCACACATTGTTTGAGTCATACGTGTTGCCCTTATTCACGAAAATAAAAGCAAAAATTAGACAAAAAATATTTGCAAATAGAAAATTGCAAAGAAATATAATAGAATATAACAGAAAATATTAGAAACGGTATATACAAGAAATAAATGCAGAATATAAATACCACAAAAATTCTTATCAGGAAGTAAAACATGAAAGGAGAAAGACATAAATCAAAAGTGGGTAGAAAACATACATTAAAGAGAAATTAATGGGTAAAAAGTTACATATTAAAATAAATTATTTTAAGATCTATCTAAGAAATTTTGTGAATATTGAGGCAAAATTGAAATTATAAAAATTAAGTGATCATACATATAAGTACAAAACACATTTTTGTAAAGAAAATTCGCTGAACCCGAGCATCCAGTCATAAGATTTTCTATACAAAATTAAGAAAAACACAAAGTTTTCTATGAGATTTTGTATAACATGAGGTTTTTTACGCTCATTTCGAATAACACAAGGGAGTTGGGTGCATATAACTCATATATTATTTGTGTGGTCTCAATTATTAACAATTTACTATATTGACCCTAAGTAGTATTAATTTTAACTTTAATGAGGGGGGTCAATAATGAAAAATCTCAAAATATTATATACATATATTGATATATTTATATATATATATATATATAATAATATAAATATAAAAAAAAAAAGAAGTTGAGGGGGTTCAATTGCACCCCCTTGTGTGAACATGCCTCCGCCACTGTTAGGGATAGAGATAGGCTCTGGCAGATGTATAGTTGGGGTAAGGCACGGTTCGATGAGCATTCAGAGGTGCAGAAGGAGCGTTTAGAGCAGATTCCCGATAGGCCGGATGACGAGTTTGGGGTCCTTCGCAATGTCGCGCCGATTGTGGTTGATGAAGCCAATGATGGAGTTTCGGTTAGTGTGATGTTGGGATTAGTGCCCTGAAAATCCAATTTCTTTGTAAATAATTCGTATTTTGTTGGATTAATAAAACTGAAATTATTGCAAGTTATGAGTATATTAACATAATTAATAACGTGTGATGATATTCTTATATGAAATGTATCATCGGAAAGGACTTTGGATATCGAAATCACGTGTTATTAAAGTTCTAGTCGGTAAGATAAGAATAAGTTCTTATCGAAACTATAATGTGTTATATAAGATGATTAGTTGACGCGTGTTGAAACGCGTAGCTCCACCAGATGGCGACACGTGTCCGGGTCTGGTCCTACCCGGACCGGACCCGGTCCGACCCTATCCGCATATAAGCCGACCCTACCCGTTCAAACCAGGTTCGACCCGCTTGACCGACCCAGCCCAAATCGAATCTGAGCCGTCCGTTTGCGCTGACGCGACGCAATCTACGCAGTCCGCTTGGCGCGCCACGCGGCGCTGTGTCAGCGCCAACTGGGGCCCAACCCGCTGACATGGCGTGCCACGTCAGCAAAACGCCACGTCAGTTTTTTTTTTTTTTTTAAATTTAAATTTTATTTTCTCCTAAAATTACGGGCATTTCCAACTCTTTGAAACTTTTGTTTTATTTTCTTAAAATAAATCTCTTGGCTATTTTCAAACACTTTGAAAAATCATTTCTCTTTCTCCTTTTAATATTTTCTCTTCGGGTTTTCAATTTGGGGTTTGCAGGGGGACCTGCAGGACTAATTAATTTTAGCTCCAAACGGATTAATATATTATCATCTCATGACAATAATTAATTACCGTTTAACAATATTTAATTCCACTAAATAAATATTGTTGCACTCTAAAATTAATTAAATTATTCACGAATTTCTCGATCTAGAATAATTTCGCATTTCACACCTCCGTGTAGATATCCATGAAAAATAAATTGCAACTACTATCATTTATTTTTCATTTCTAATTTGAAATTTATTGATTTGTCTTAAATTCAAATTCTCTGTATGTGAAACACATTCATCATACAACTTCGGTGACGTATCACGCGAAGTGCTTTGGCCAAAGACTTAATTTGAACTTTTGCAAATCTATTTCAGGGATATCTTTTACCTTCCAGCAAGGCCACAGATTCCTCGATTAATATAACTCTTTAGCGCATTTCATGTTGTCACAGAACGTACAAAGTATTTTGGCCACCCGTTACTGAGACCTCACTTCGAGTATATTACAGTGACTAACACTATATGCCTAAAGCCGAAATATTATCAGGATTAAGAGTACAATGCTTCCTGAGATTTTATTCATTTTAGATAGCAGTATAAAATGAATAATCTCAGTGGTCCAGTTCGATGTTTCCAATCCTATTGAAAATCATCAACATGTTATAATCGGAATCACCATTCTCTATGACGAAAGACTAATCATCTTATATAACCACGTTATAGTCATGATAAGAACATATTCTTATCTTACTGACTAGAACTTTAATGACACGTGATTTCGGTATTCCAAGTCTTTTCCTATGAAACACATTTCATATAAGAATACCACCACACGTCATTAATTATCAATATGTGAAATACTCACAACTCGCTGTAAATTCAGTTTAATTAATTCAACAAATTGAATTTTCAGGGCACTATACCCAACAGTCACCTGGAATTTGTGTCCAAGTTGTGTACGCAAGTGGGGTTGAAATTACCATTTTACCCTCGGTTTTTCCCCTATAAATAGGGGGACTTGGCTCCTCATTTTTTCTCACAACTTTTGGGAGAGGTTTTGCCTGAGTTCTCGGCTTTGAAACCATATCCCTTTTCTCCTAGTTAATTCCGATTTATTTTGGAATTAATTTTAATTAGGTGTTTATATATAAAACGTCTAATTCAGGAGATTAAACCCTGAAAAGGGTTTTCTAGTTTAAAGTTTTATTTTCTCTAGTATTTAGAGAATACTTTTGGAGCCCACGCTCTGAGGGTTTCTCTGGGGTTATTGCAGGGAAGCTCTGCCGGTTTCGCGAGGAGATCGGGTATCAGGTTCTCGGGAGGTGAATTCCGGGCGCGGTTGCCATCTTCGGTGAAAGGTATTTTATATTATATTTTGTTTAAGCGTGATAAATTAGGTGCTCTTAAGTGTTAATTGCATGCTTTATTTATCTGCTTTGTGATTTAAAATTTATTATCAATTGCATGCATATACTTGAGTAGTTCCGGCTAGTCTTCCGCTGTTTGTATTTAAATATTTTAGAAATATTTTGATACCTGTATATTAGGAAAATTTTTAAAGTACGGTCCCGGAATAGTCCTATTTCGGCTCCCTGTACCTGCATGTGAGAGGCCTTCGCACAGAGTTGGCAGGATTAAGAGCTGATTTGACCGCCATGACCACAAGGATTGAAAATTTAGCTCATTATGTGGATGAGCGATTTGATGAGTGGGAATCTCGGGTGGAGTCGAAGTTTGAAGGGTTCTATGCTCATCTTGACCAGTATTTTAGAGGACCCCCATCACCTTGATTCTGCTATCATTTTTTCCCTGAATTTTTAGACATTCTATTTAGACATGTTCTTTGATGTGTTTGGATGTTTTTGATACGCTTATTTCTTTGCTTATGTTTGGAACTTCATGAACTTTTATGCAATGTGCCCTTTCTTACCTTGAATTTGTGACTTGTGTGCTGCTTGTTGAAGGCATGTTGATTAGCAATTGCCCATGCACTTGATCCATGTTTTCTGGTCACATATCTCAGGTTTTGGAAGCTTTGCTCGCACGTTGCAGGGTCTTCAATTGATAAGGGAGTTTTCTTAAACTTTAATTCTTTCATTTACATGAGGACATTGCAAAAAATAAGTGTGGGGGAGAGCTATGGTGATGATTATGAGATTTCTTGGATATTTGCAGGATTAGATGTCTTGTTAACCTTGTGAATTGTTAGGAATTGAGAAATTGTGAAAATTTTCCCCCGTTTTGAACTTTTTCTTCGAGGTTTGACTATTGAGATTTTGCTAGAATGAGTTATGCTAATTGAATTAAGGAAAATTTGCATGAGATTAAATAATTTAGTGTGTTAGTATGCCCTTATATTTTGAGCACTTTTGAACGTGATGATGTACTTTGCTTAGAAATATGAATTGATGATTTTAAAATAAGTCTAAGAATTGATTAGGATGTATTTTAGTCCTATTGAGGCGAAATTTTGAGTTAATGAAAGATTACAGAAGTGAAGTAGGCATTCGTCGGAGGATTTTAAGCCTTTCTTTTTAGCCGTTTTTCACTAAATAACTTCTTATTGATCCCGCTGAGCCTAATTGTTGTGCAATGATTTTTGTAGCCACATTATAAGCCTAACGCACAACAAAATAAACCACCTTGATAAATTTTACACCAAGGCTTGCTCGTTGATTTTTTTTTTAAGTGAATGGCTATCTTTTGACCCCTTTTGATTGTTCTTGTGATCGAAATTGAGAGACATATGTAAAGAAGGAAAAAGAATGAGAGAAAGTTGTGAAAAAGAAAAGATATGAAAAAGAGAAGAAAGAGCAATAGAAGAAAAGAAACGAAAATTTTGTGCAAAGTGTGAAATTGGAATAGTGGGATACAAATGTCCAAGTGTGGGGGAAGTGCTTAATGGCGAATGAAAGTGGCGTGTTTTGTATAGATTAAATGGTGTAAGCTTGGTAAGTAGCCACTTGATCTAAAGTTTCCATAACATTACCCGCAGCCTACATTACAAGCTCGGAAGACCTACCGATCCTAATTCTTGAGTTAGTTCCATTAGTGGAGATAGGTGCGAAGAGTGTATTCCGAAGTTGATGATTGGAACTTAGGCGAAAATTGTGAATTTGTCACTGTAATCTTTGTACATTGTTTCATTCGAATTCACACACTACACAAGGGTATACTTCTCATACTATGCTTGATGATCTTATGTTTATAAGTACTTGGTTTGATATGCTAGACTTGTTTAGGCGAAGGTTTGATGATTGCATTAAAGTCGAGGTTTGATGGGGATATGTTTTCTTTATTTTCGTATTACTCGAGGATGAGCAATAGGCAAGTGTGGGGGAATTTGTTGAGTGTAGAATTCGCATGGATTTAAGTGTTAAGTAGAGCATATTTTTGTATCGTTTGATGCGTTTATGTGTTTATTTTGCTCCATTTAGGTGTTTTAGGGGTTGGAATTAAGAAACGACGGAACGAGGCAAATTCGCATATTTTTTGAGGAAAAAGGAGTAACTCCCTTTACTCCTTGGAAGTACAAAGTTGTTAGCCCCCGTTAACAGAGACAGAAGCATCACTTTTGGCGAAGTAGAGGGGTAACGCCCGTTACCCCTAGGAACAAAGAAAAGTGGTAACACCAGTTACCATTTATAAAAGCATTATGGCGATTTCAGCTAGTAACGGGGCGTTAACGAGAATTGTGCTTGAGATGGTAACGCCCGTTACCAGAGTCGGCGAGAGAGGATTAGGGCTGCTATTTAAGTTTGTTTAGGAGTCTCTTTTTAGGAGGGAGCCTCTTCTGATTATTCTTCAGTTGGTGACCTAGCTTGGAGAGGAAGACACTGAGCTTTGGAAGAGCTTTTCAGAGAATTTCGAAAGGATCGAGTTCTTAACAATTTCCATTTCCTTTGATTTTATTTATTGCTTTAATTATCAAACTAATTCCTTTAAGTTTAGTTTTAATTAGTTTACATGTTAGTTTCGTTTTTCCAGACTTTATTGAATGTTTAGGGTTTTATTTATGAGACTTTGTTTAGACTTGATGAACATGAATTTAGTTAATGTAATTTCCTTTATTTTTATGAGTTTTGAGTTAATTATGAGTAGCTAAATCCTTGGGGCTAGGGAAGTGATGATGAGTGTATGTTAAGTGTTCGATATGATGCTTGAATGACTTGTGCTAATTCTTAGTTTGAAAACTGGTTTGAATTGAATTGCCATGGCCTGATCACCCTTAGCATAATCTAGAATTACCAGAGAATCGAGAGATTAATGGTAGTTGAGATGGTTTTCATAACTAGTAGATGTTAAGAATGCAAAGAGATTTGGTTTTTCGTCTATACAACAGTAAACCTTATTCCATGCCAAGCCGCTAGAACTAGATTTGCACTAGTCTTGATCATATGGTTTAATTAACTATTGATGATTTGCGAGAGCAACATTGAACATTAATTGAACACTTGGTTACGCCTTGAGAGAGGGTAATATTGTAACGCCCCGACTTTTCGGCCGTACAGGTATAACGTCACGAGTGGGTTTGGACTGAGAGTTATGTGACCTTTATGTGGTTTAATTGCTATTACGTGATTTATGTGACTTAAATGATTATGTTCTTTAAACTTGTTTTAATAAGTTACCTGTTAATTTAATGTTCTATTTTGAATATGTACGTATTTGATCTTGTATGAAATCCTTGGACTCAATTGAATTTTGAATCGGACCCCAATCACTCACCAACCAAACCTTGGGACCCTAATTGAATACTTGAATTGTTGAGGGACCAAAGTGTAAATTCTCCCTTTTTCTTCCCTTCATATCACGATGCAAACACCCCTCCCTTATCTCATTCTTCTTGTTCTAATTTTCTCCCAACATCAAAGCTTCAACCCTCTATCCTTTCTTCCCTAAATCGAGCCCCAAGCAAGAGATAAGAAAACAAGGAAATTCCATCAAGCTTTAGGACAAGAATCAAGCTCCAATCTTTCTCTTATCCCTCTCTCTTCCAAGGTATATATGAATATATGTATATATGTGTATATATGTGGTAGATTTGTGTAACTTTGAAGTTTTGGATGAAACTTGGGATAATTGGAGAATTAAGTGTTGTAGTTGTTGTCTTGGGCTTTAATCCTTCATTTTTCCTCCTCTCTTGCAAGGTTTGTGTATATATATGTATATATGTGTATTTGTGTATATATATGTATATATATAGAATTGTGTATGGTGGATTGAATGATGATTTGGTGATGATATATGCATATATGTATGATATGTGGTGTATTTTGATGTATATTAGTGCTTGTTTTGGTCCGGATATGTCTTGGGGTGGTTTTGGAACATTTCTACTTGAACCCTTGCTTCTTGGCCATGGATTTTCGGAGAAGATGACCCAACACGGCCGTGTCCAACTTTAGTTCATTTCCAACACGGCCGTGTCAGGGCTTCGAGTTGGAATTTTTATTTCCGACACGGCCGTGTTAGCTTCTAGGCCAAACTTGACACGGCCGTGCTGACCTCGTTTGAACTCCGTTTGACCTGATTGTTGAACCCACGGAAACCTCTTGAAGTCTAAAACATTATACAATTGGAATCACCTCATTATCTTTTCTAATTTATGAGATAAGATGATTTTAAAATTGTGTCGCCACTTCGCCGAACTTCTTCATTGATCCAACTTTAAACCTACGCCATTTTCACCTCACTTTGAACCACGATTCAAGACACCTACCATTTTAAAGGCCTATTTGTCTACTTTCATATCCAATAAAAAAAACTCAATTTACACTTCTACAACTCAAGATATGATCAGTTTTCTACAGCTTGTGCATTTTCGTAAAACTGTCAACTTTCACCAAATCTCGTTTTCTTGCGTTCCTTTCACCCTCTTGACTTCCGTATGTGTTTTAATTGATTCATATGCTTATTTAACTTGTTATATTATGTGTTAGGTTGTATATTTCAAATTTATGGCCTAATTGGAATGCCCATTATTGAATTATGAACTCTTATGCTTTCATGTGTTACCTTGTATTGCTTCCTTTGTATTCGTTGCCCTTATACGAAATTTAACTTTAGGAATCCCTTATGTACGCTATTATATGCATTTTAAACATGTTTAAATATGTGTTATGAATACTATATGAAGTTTAGGGCCCGATTTGATATGAATCTTGAAAGATACGAAACGCATAAATATGAACCGCCATGTCTTGAACGTTTTGAATGAATTACTTGATTACATGACCTCATAACATTATTCATGCTTTTTATGCATCTCATATCATGTGTATAACATGTCGTGCGTCTTATGTGGTTCACTTAGAGTCTTGAGTCTCACAAACACCACTACATTGTCTCTTGTACAGTTTCTCCATGGCGGAGACGTGCCGGGTTCATAGGCTACCTCAAGTCTTCTTTCCTTTTGGTATTGTTCGGTAAGAGGTGTAACAGGTGGGTTTCTCTTCTAGTAGTTATGACAACCCAATATATTCCTTATGTGAAAGCTTTGAGCCAAATTATTATACGTATATAAATATCGAGTCCTTTTTAAAGAGTCTATGATTTCCAACGTAAAGCCCTTCCTTTATGAATTCCCTACCTTATGTTTTGGTGAGATCATTGATCACATTGTTTATGGGGGCCCGGAACTTAGTGTATTGTGGCTAACCGGGGAGGCAAGGGCCGACGGTGATCCCATACACTAGTTCCAACAACTATTAACGATGGAACGGATCTCGTTAAGAGTTTTGACGAGAAAACGCTAGTCGGGTAATGAGGACTCATGAACCTCATTGCCACTATGTATTAGGTGCCGGGTCTTGCAAGTCCGTTCACCACCCGGAGGAAGAAGGTGTAAGTGTTTATGATTATGAATGATATGATTATGATTATGATTATGAACGAATATGTATGAATGTGTATGATCACTAATGAAAAGAATGAATTGATATGCACACACGAGGAGAAGGTTGGAGATTTTACCCACTCGCCAGGGCTCACGTAATGACCGCATGATTATGATTATGAATGAAATTGATTGTTGTAATCTCGAGCGTTGTTTTCTTTGTTTTAACCCACTTGGGAAATATCTTTAAAAACCTTGTACGAGATTATAGCTTGCATGTGTGAGTGTTTAAATTCAGCGATAATATTATATTATGCCCTGTTTTATACCCACCAGTCTCTTATAGACTGAACCCGGCTTTGTTTTCAGTTCTTTTGCAGGTTTTGGAGTGCTAGGCGGGGTTCTTAGTCTGTTGAGTCCTGTGGTCATGTTGGAGTCATTTCACACGCATATTGTATATTGAATAAGTCAAGAAGTATGTATGAATTGCTTTGATTATGTTTTATTGATTCGGGATAGATTGAACCCGTGATTATGATTTACGACTTATGATTTATGTATGAAATTTCGGGACTAGGTATCTATGTTAGTTGAACCCGTCATCTGCTGCTTATATTGTGTTTGACATTACGTTTTGCTTCAACACATGCTTTTACCTTGTAGGATTGTTTTCTTGGTTTCGAGGTTCTAGCTCCCGCCTAGCATAGTACGTGAGTGGTCTCCCGTTCGCTATGATTCAGATTCGGGTATGGACTTCCCATTTCGTAACCGGGTTTGGATCATAGTGCGGGGGATGTGGTGCCTTCCATTTGGGGTGCTACAAATATAAACTTAAGTGACTAGGTTGTAGAATTACACTTGTCAGACGAGTATTATATTGACTCTTGAATATATGAATTATTACTTCTCTGCCTAATTAGTTCACTGATTTCAATCCAAGTGTGTTTAGTTCTGTTAATTGCGTTTTATTATAGTTAATTATTTCAATTCAGTTCTAGTAGAGTAATAAACAACTTGATTTCGTTCGGTCTTTAAATTAGAAAGAAATATACAGTAGTGATTGATTTCCCTTCCCTATAGGTACGATCCTGTTGTGCTACGCGTATATTAAGTGTACACTTGCACGATTGGTTTTAACTTAGTTAAATCTAAATAACAACAGATGCCTTCCTTGGTCCTGTTCGATCGGGCTTCTGATCCGATTGGGCCAGACCCGGCTGTCTTTCTGCCGATGACCAGGAGAGCTGTGACACTTCTCCCACCAGAGAGGTGTATTCCTCCCTTCTGTGGTTGATCATGGGCTTGGGTCTTGCTGAATTGCCCTGTTGAGTCGCTATTGGGCCGTCTTTGCAGGCTGATCCTAGCGATTATTTCGTAGGTTTCTTGGGTCGTCCTCTCAGATTGGGCCATCGCCGGTTTTGTGGTACATCATTCACTCCCCCCACTCTCGTAGTGGGAGGTATCCGGCTATGGGAGTGTCGTGATGTATTGCTCTGTGCAACGCTAGAGGGTAGTGCATCCTCACCAGTCTTCTGGGATCGCTTCAGTCAAGACGGTCTTATCATGTCCTCCTGGTTACGGTAGCTAGGATCGCTCTGGATCGCCTACTCCTGCTAGTCAGCTTAGCCTCGACAACCCTCAGGCCTAACACTCCAGCTATGCGAGAATCTAGGGTCCTTTTTCCTGGCTAGACACAAACATCTTCCCCGATAATGGCTTCAGATGGAGTTAAATGAATTCGCATATTTACGGCAATTATCTAAATCTCCTCCTAATTTTTCCTTCGAACACATGTGTCACAATAAGGTAATATGTCAAATATACACTAATTATGAGGAGATAATATCTCAAATATGCATTAACTATATTAAGATAATATTTTAGGTGTATATCTGTTATAAGGAGATAATATCTCTTGAGAATCCTACTTAACCTGGGATTTGAACTCCAATAATAAAGGAGGGGCCCGCGTTTTTAAATTCCAAGCGCCTCTTCGATTACACCCCACTTCGTTTCTCGCGTCATCAAGCCAAACCTTCGTTTTTCGGGTGAGCACTATCTTCCCTCTATTTCTTCTTACTTCATTTATCACAGACTCACCATCCTCTCTCCTTTGCAGCACTTGTGTTCTTATCTTCTCTGCGTGTCTCTTCAGTTCTGCGCCAGGTATTTCTCTCATCTCCTTTGCCTCTTTCTTTTTCTCCTCTTTTCGTTTGCGATTTCATTGTACCTATTACTGTATCACTTCTGGTTCCCTTTCGTAGCAAACTCTTCCAACGCCATCGCTAGCGGAATCCAGCAACCGAAAGGTGAGACCTTATCTACTTTATTATTGCAGTTATCTCACTCTCTCGTGCAATTTACACTAGAATTTTAGACTCTATGTCTTTTCTTTGGCCTATTTAATAACTCATGCTAATAGGGTCCTCGGCTGTACTCGCGATCCAAGTTTTATTGTTGCGCTCGCACTGGATAGTATTCGCGAGATAGGTAATTCCTCGTCTCTTCTCTCTTCTTGGGATCATCTATTTCTAGCTTTCATTGTCATGAATCTTGGGTTCCTGGATTTTGCGTCGGTACTCTTTGATGCTTACATTCTGCTTATGGTAACACCCTATGTTCCTTATGCATATATAAACTATGCCATCCTCGTGTACTGTCTCGCATCCATTATTTACCACTTTGACACCTCGGGGGCCTACCTTGTTTCCTCAATATCTCTGTTTTTTATTTTTTGTTTTGCTTTCTCCTCTCTCTTTTTAGTTAGGCAGCAGCTTGGGTGCCCGGTCCTTCACCCTGCCTGCGATCATCATGGTTACGGCCAAGCCACTAGCTCTTGAGCAAGATCAAGCCCGATGATTTGGCGTCGGCCTAGTTAGTGACTTCTTGTACAGAACTCCTCCGATCATCACAAAGCGAGTGGCCTTGCAGCACAGACGTGATGTTTCTTGGCTGCCTACAGGTACAACACTTCCTGTCAAATAATCCAGTACATCCTGCCTCCAATCGAGAGCGTCCTGCATTGGCCTTACTTCCTGCCCTTCGCCAGACCTGGGGCGTGTCAAAATCGTAATTCTTCGGGAATGGAAATCTTCCAGGGAGCTTGCTAGTTTCGCTAGATGGTCAGCCTTGGAATTCTCTCTTCAAGGTATTTGGTGCAGCTCAAAGGAAGATAACCCCTGTCGAATTTCTTTAATGACCTTTAAGTACTCCACCATCCGTTCTTCTTGCGCTTCATACTTGCCCTCTACTTGGTATGCTACCAACTGCGAGTCCGAATAGACTATCAAACTCTTGGCTCCCGCTTCAACGGCTAGCTTCATTCCGGTAATCAGCGCCTCGTATTCTGCCTCGTTATTTGATGCCTTGAAGTTAAAACGGATGGCGTATTCAAATTCGTCCCCCTCCGGGCTGATTAGGATCACCCCTGCTCCACTTCCTGTGCAGGTAGCAGATCCATCGACATGCAGCAATCAGGGACGTTCTGCCTGCGGAGCTGGTCCTGTCATTTCCTAGAGGAAATCTGCTAAGGCCTGTGCTTTGATTGTCGTTCGCTGTGAGTACGAAATGTCAAACTCTCCTAACTCCATTGCACATTTGACGAGTCGTCCCAAGGCCTCAGGCTTACCTAGTATTTGCTTCATGGGGTGATTGGTACGTACAACTATAGTGTGAGATAAGAAGTAGGGACGCAGACGTCGGGCAGACACCACCAAGGCCAACGCCAGTTTTTCCATCTCTGTGTACCTCTGTTCGGCCCCTTGGAGGAATTTGCTTACGTAATATATCGGCCTCTGCACCCCTTTTTCCTCCAGGATCAGAACTGCGCTTATCGCTTGGTTGGTGACGGCCAGGTACAGGTACAAGGCCTCTCCTGGTATGGGTTTTACCAACAACGGGATGTCGGCCAAATATCTTTTTAAATCTTCGAACGCTTTTTGGCACTCATCGCTCCACTCAAAACGGGTAGCCTTTCTCAAGATTCGAAAGAATGGAAGGCTCCTTTCCGCTAGGCGTGAGATAAATCAACTTAAAAAGGCTATCCTACCTGTCAAACATTGCACTTCATTGGTTGTGGTGGGCGCCTTCATTTCTTGTATTACCTTAATCTTGGTAGGATTGGCCTCTTTTCCTCATTCTGTTACTATGAAACCTAAAAACTTCTTCCTTTTCACCCCGAATGAACACTTCTCAGGATTCAGCCTCGTATTGTACCGGCGGAGCACCTGAAATGCCTCCTCCAGATCAGATACGTGGTCTGACGCGTCCCTGCTCTTCACCAGCATGTTATCCACATAAACTTCCATGTTCCGCCCTATTTGGTCTTTAAACATCCGGTCTACCAATCGTTGATAGGTGGCTCCGGTGTTCTTGAGCCAAAAGGCAATTACCATATAACAATATGTTCCTCCCGCGGTGATGAAATCTACTCACTTTTGATCTTTCAGGGCCAAGGGAATTTGATTATACCCCTGATAAGCGTCCATCATACTTAGGAGCTCACATCCTGATGTCAAATCCACAAGTTGATCGATGTTCGGAAAGGGATAGAAATCTTTTGGGCAAGTATCATTCAGGTTCCGAAAATCCACGCACATCCTCCACTTGTTTGGAGTCTTCGGTTCCAGGACAACGTCCGAGAGCCACTCCGGGTACTGAATTTCCTTGATATGCCCAGCCTGTAATAGCTTATCCACTTCCTCTTGTATTATCTTGTCTCGGTCTGCTCCATGAGCCCGTTTCTTTTGCTTGACCGGGTGAACCGGTGTATCCACGCTTAATTTGTGAACCGCAACTGAGGGGTTGATCCCAACTAAGTCTTTGGATGACCATGCAAAAACATCCATGTTTTTCCTAAGGCACTCTGTCAACCTTTCCTTTAGCCTGGCTTCTAGTTGAGATCCTATGCGAGCTGTTTTGGAAGGATCACCGGGAATTAGCTCTACCGTCATCAATTCCTCCGCCGGCTATATCCTTGGGTAGGCCTTCTTTCCGTTCCCCTCTTTGTTGCATTCCATCACTTTCTTACCCTTCTCATTCCTGTTCCTCTTCTGACCCTTCTGCTGGGCGTCCTGCCTGTCCCCCAGCTGGACCGTCTTAACATAACACTTCCTGGCCGTATGCTGGTCCGCCGTTGCTTCACCTACACCATCAGTCATGGGAAATTTAACCTTCATATGGTATGTTGATATTACCGCGTGGAAGTATTCAATGACGGTCGTCCCAAAATAGCATTATAAGCTGAATGCATATTCAATACTAGGAACCGTACCATCTTTGTCTTTATTAAGGGCGGAGTTCCCATCTTCAAGGGTAGAGCGACCATCCCCATAGGATGCACCGTTTGCCCTGCAAAGCCATATAATGATGTCTCAACCGGTTCCATCATCACATCTCCCAGATCCATCTGCTGGTGTGCACTGAGATATAATATATCCACCGAACTTCTACTGTCAACAAAGATCCGCTCTACTATGCTGGCGGTGATGACCAGCGCGTCATTATGAGGGGTGCATAGTCCTGGCATATCAGCAGGACCGAACTGTACAACAGGAAGGTTTCTGCCTTCCTCCAGCTTCATAACATCAGCACCAGACAACTCCGTGATAGTCACGTCCCTGGTATGAGCCCTTCTGGCTCTATGGGAGTCGCCATCAGTTGGTTCCGCAGAAATCATCTTTATCACTCCCTTGCTTGCGCGATTTTCGGCTCGAGTGGAGCTCTCAGGCTGTTCCGGTTCCGTCTTAGGGACCCGCGGGGCGATATTGTCCTTCCTGGATGCATTCTACCTGGGTGGCTCCCTCGTGACTGGCTTCCACCAGGGTTGACCCCTCCCCACTGGTCTTCTCCAAGTGGAACCCCTTCCCGACACTCCTATTTCTCTTTTCGAGAACATTTCCCAACCTTTCGCTCGGTCCTTGCAAATCAGCTCTTGGAGGTATCCTTCTCGTATCAACCTTTCAATTTCATCCCTCAAGTGGCGACATTCATCCGTATCGTGCCCGTATTCGTTATGGAACCTACAAAACCTCTCTGAGGGTGCTCTACGGGGGACCACCCTCCGATCCCTTAGGCCAATTGACTAAGCCAGTGTTTTGTATTTGCATCAGAGCCTGCGAGGGTGTGATACGTAGTGAGGTGTACTGGTCGAATCGCGGCCCAAGTGACAGAGGTCTCTCGCGCATCTCGTTACTCCTGGCTCGTTTGAACGGTCCTTGAATGCGAACATCCTCCTTTCGCTCTCTTCGTCTCTCTTGGGTCTCCATATACTTATTCATCTCCGCTTCCTCCGCATTCACCTCCCTCTTGGTGCGTGCCAGGAGCTCGTCCCAACTTCGAACAGGATCCCTAGCTAGTGACTTATGGAATTCACCCCGTCGAAACCCTTCCTCGAACGTGCTAGCCCGAACCTCTCGGGTGGCCAACGGTACATCTAGGCAGGCCGTAGTGAACCTCGCTATATAGCTTCTCAAGGGCTCATTTTCTCGTTGCTTCACGGCAAATAAAGTGTTGTTTCCCTTCGGCTGTTGCTTGCTACTAGCAAATTGATGGAGAAATAGACCCGAGAACTCGACAAACGAATGTATGGATCCTGGCGGTAGTTGACTCGACCATTCCTGCACGGTGTGTGAGAGTGTTGTTAAGAATACTCTACATTTGACACCGTCCGAATATTCGTATAAGAGGGCAAGATTCTCGAAGCAGGTGAGATGATGTTGGGGATCCGTGGTCCCGTCATATTCGGGAAGGCCCGATGTCTTACAGCCCGTCGAAAGGCCGTCAGCCATCACCCCGAGCTGAATGGATTTCCTCTCTTTACCACACTCAGTGGCCCCGTGTGAACTTTTTTCTCTAGTTCCAACAGCCTCTACTATAGGTGGGTGGTCAAGTCCGTGAGCTGCTCTACTCCAGTTACGGTTCCAATTGCCCTACTGGTATCCCGCCAGTCAGTCCATCCAGGTGCTTCCTTCCGGCCCACCAGCTGTCCTGTAACTTTTCATGTTTCAGCGTGTGTCCCCCCTTGCAGGTTGACATTGGAGTTAATGTTGACGGGTTGTTGCGGTGCCAAACCTACTTGAATGACTGGGGGGAGTCGTCCGGGATGATTCTCGCTTGAGGGATCCAGACGGATGGTTGTTCGTGGCTGGATACCTGGAACACTTTCCTCTCCCGTCTGGGAGATCGGTGCTAGGGGTACACGGGCCCGATTAGCCGGCCTGTCATTTGATTCTTCCTGTACGCATGTTCCTAAATGTTGCTGGGATGAATCGCTCATCAACGCTTCCATCACCATTTCGGGCGCAGTTGCGCGGATCACTTTCTGTACCTTCCCCTCAATTTGTGCCGGCGAGGCGAAACTCCGTAAGGATCCTCGGACTGCTTTCAAAGCGAAACTTTGTATCAGATCGGTAGCCTTTCGGTTAACTTCCTCCCATGTTACATGTGGAGACGACACAGGGTGCCTCACCCCACTGCGAGTGGTGTCTGTAGGCGGGCTAGCTTCCAAGGAAGACACACCACCTCCCCCTTCCTTAGTGTAAGGGAGGGGATCGAACTCTTCCTTCCTAGCGGCGATGTTTCTGCTGGCTGGGTTTCTTCAGTTCTTCTCTTTGAGCTTTCAGTACCTAAGCTTTCAAGTTCGGCAGCGACACAACCCTGCACTTCCTGGCTGTCCAACGTCCTTATGTCCAGGAACTCCTGTACATCTTGGCGAGTTAGCGCCCCTGCCGCTATGAGATCCTGCACATTTTGAGCATTTAGCATTCCAGCAGTTAGGAGACCCTTCGCGTTTTAGCTAGTTAGCGTTCCAACGGCCACCAAGCTGCGTACATCTTGACTGGTTGGCATCCCAGCAGTCAGACGATCTTGAATTTCCTGGCTACTCAGTGCTCCAATGGCCGGGGTGCTATGCTTCTTCGTCACCATGTCGATTGTTGCACGAATTCCTCACGCCTTAACCCAAAGTTCCCACAGACGGCGCCAAGTGATGCACGCCAAAAAATGGGACAACACCAAATTTATATTAATAAGTAAGAACTATAGATTAAGAAGACAAAGCTGAACCAAAAACGAGAAGAAAGATTCGAGCTACTATTGTTGTTTATCACAGAAGGAAGTTACAGATCATTGGGAGCAAAAGAGTATAAGATACTCGTATGATTTCTTCAAAGAGCAATTAAAATTTTCTAAATGGAGTCCCCCCTTCCTTATATCTAGTCTTCTTTCCCATTTCTAGCTAAAGGTGGTTGGGATTTTTTGAGAGAAGTGGGGGAGGAGTTATCTATCCACCATATGAATTCAAACTCCCACTCATCCCTTAATGTTCTCAACTGACTAAACGTGTTTTGATCTGGGATGGCTTCCTTGGGTCCGTTCGATCTTATGGGGCTTCTGATCCGATTGGGCCAGACCCGACTGTCTTTCTGCTGATGACCCGGAGAGCTGTGACACTTCTCCCACCAGAGAGGTGTATTCCTCCCTTCTGCTATTGATCATGGGCTTGGATCTTGCTGAATTGCCCTGTTAAGTCGCCATTGGGCCATCTTTACGGGTTGATCCTAGTGATTATTTCGTAGGTTACTTGGGTTGTCCTCTCAAATTGGGTCGTCCTCTCAGATTGGGCCGTCGCCGATTTTGTGGTACATCAATTATTATTTTGACTAATATGATCATGCTTCTTTTTTTTTTATATATTTTTAATTTATTTTAATCCATATGATTTTTTTTTAATTTTTTTTATTCTATATTATTATATTTAGCTTTTGACCCATTTAATATTTTTTATTTTTTATTAATATAAAAAGTTTAATTTTAATATATTTTAATAGTTATTTTTTTTTTGGGATACACGTATTGAGTGTGTATAATTACTAGTCCTTATAAATTAAGCATATAAATAATTAAGTACAAATAACTCAGCATTATATAACCAATTTTTTTTTTTTTTTTAACATATACCCCCAAGTGGGATTCAAACCCGATTATTCTGGAGAATTAACTCATTAACCACTTGAACCAAACCAATACTTGTTAAATGACTTAAACCATTAGTGAATTGGCTTATGTTAAATGTTGATGGAGCATTTCAAAGGAATCTTTATTCTGTGGGCATCAGAGGTCTTATCAGAGATAAAAACGGTAATGTGATCTATGCCTACAGCCCAGGCATCGGACATGCCACCAATATAGAGACAGAATTACGCTGCATTGTTTGGGGGGTTAGGAAAGCGACTGAATTAGATTGCGCTAATCTCTGGGTTGAGGTCGATGCAGAGGTGGCGAATGCTATTTTGCATAGAGGAACTTCAGGCAATGTATACATCCAGAGAGCTTTCACGGAGGTTAACAAGTGTTGGGCTAATATGAACATGAGGATTTCTCATTTGTTCAGAGAGGAAAATATGGCGGTTGATTACTTTGTAGCCTAAGGAGCACGGATCCAACATGAATGGTCCTTTCCTAATTCCCCTCTTGTTGGAAATATTATTGGAATTATAAGAATAGATAAATGGAAATATTCATTTAAAAAATGACAAAATATAATAATATGGTGAGATGGGGATCATCCTTATGTTTAGGTAATTTTCTAAACTTCAAGCATTGCGTGTTTATGGATTTTAACATGTTAAGTTGCTTGATGGTTGTAATGAAATGGGTATGTGGTTGACGATGCTAGTTATTTGCAATTTAAATATAATCTGAGCTCATCAATTTGTCTGGTCGAGATGGACTTTTCTTTGGTTATAGGATTATTATAAGAGTTCAGGTTCTGATGAGTGCTTAAAGTTTGTAAGGAAGTGTTTTTTAAACATACACTTGTGGTGAAGGGTGAGGATTGGTGATCGACTTACAAAACATCATATGCATACAGGGAGTTCAACATACTACCCCTTCTTTCCTTCTATGCCCATACTTATATTATGTTTGTTACTTTGGAGATATATACTGCACTTGATCTTTATCTTGGTTGGAAGGCTCATGGCACTGCTTGACAGGTTTTAAGTGCAGCTGCCCTGGAACAATGTTGACCGGAGAATGGTCACCTGAAGTTGCTAGCATGTAGCTTGAGAATTAACAGCTCCTGTTTTGTACGTCTTGACAAATGCCAACCAAACAATATCAACTATAGCCATGTGGAATTAGCGATCGGGATGCGGTTTTTCGTTGTCAGATGAGTATCATACCAACGCTCATCGAAATTGCCCAGACCTTAGGAGGCCAGCGGGGTATCCGATTTGTTCGCTTAACATGAGGGGTTGTTATTGTAAGAATTTTTCTTATTGGACTTCTATTAATTGATGGTTGTATTAAAATAAAACGGGCTAAATAAATACGGTTAATGGGACAAGACTTATCAGGCCTATTTATTTGACCCGCTATCTTTAAAGGCTTGATTTTAGTAGATGAGGTCTGACAGCGGGTGTAGGCCCACTCTAGAAAGCCCGTGATGGGAGGGTTCCTAGGGTTTTAAATATCGTGGCTAGGTCCCCTCTCCACTCCACGTTATTGATATCTGCTTTCCCATTAAGTTGTCAACTGTCGATGAGAGAAGGAGAGGAACACCTAGCCAAAGGAACCGATCATACCAAGTGCAATTGTTTAACAACACCGGTAATAATCTGATTTAATATAACGGAATTCAGGTATGCTCATGTACTCTCAATTATATCGGTATGTCTATACTTTTAATTGTTTTGGTGTTCTAAATTCATGGTGTTGATCTTGGCGAAAAATCTTACAGTTGGTATCAGAGCCATACATCTATGAATTTAGAATCCTATTTCTAAGTATTTAATTGATATATAAATATCAAATACGAATTTAAAATTTTCATCACAGACAAATTCGTATTTGATATACATATACAATATTATCAAATTTACGAAATTTAAATTTCACATGTTTTCCTATTACTATGATCATCTGCACAGGAATCATAATTGTTAGTATGTGATTATGTATGAGAAAATATCTTTATATGTACATGATCCGATGATTTACAACAATCTTGGTTTCTTTGGTTCTGCTACATCAATCTTCTATTCTTGGGGTAAATTGAATTGCGGTGGATCCCACTATTAATTAGGCTTATTGTATACCTTGATCTTGTTTGGTACAAAATCACTGCTATAGATAAATATAGTTCTTTCTGAATTCTCTATGCTATATTTAGTGTCAGTTACCTTACTATGACGGTTCTTAGTGCTTGCATAAGATCATAGCCATCTATTTATTTTTTCTGATATTATGTTATTCGTGCTTATGCGGATTTCTATGGTTATAGGAGGCAATTATCATTCTAGTGATGATATTCATAATAGAGGCCTATATGTTTGGGGTCTACTTAGTTTTAGATAGCATCATGATTAGTATGACACACAGAAACATAGTGTTTCAATTTTGCACTTAATTTGCGTGGCGACTTGTTCGATTTCCAATCCATAAGACGATGTTGATTACTTATGTACAAATTTTGGATCTACGAAGTTTGATTCCATTTGCTTTGGGGTGGTAGTTGTCGTAGAATTGATGAACTTTGGACTTGTAAATATATGTGTGTATTATATTTAAAAATATAGTAATTGTCGAAGTCTTGAAGGAAAGATCCAAAGTTTGATTTACTGATCCTATTAAAACATGTAGAAAAGGACCATATGATATGAATGTCTAAAGTCTGAATTAGAATGATATTTGAAATTGGTTTTAATTAATCACATATTATTCACTTATTTTGTTAAGAGTGAATATCATATAAATATCGTATAGGATCTGTAGTATTATTTGATTGTCAGAAGGTGTTCTTATACTTTATGAATGTTTCAATTTTCTTGACATATAAAATTGGGTCAATGCAATAAAGTGGGGTCTAGTTTGTTTATATAAATCTCAGTCCCTTTTATGAATTTGAAATATAATAATTTCTTGACTAAATTTTTTTATATTAATCAAGCAAGCTATATTTAAAGTAAATTTAAGTTTTGATCTTATTTAATTACTTATGTCTGATGCACACAAATATTGATCGAGAGGATGGCTACTTCTGCTTATTGGTGAACTGATTTACATTTACTTCCTTGACTTTATGTATCAAATTCCTAACGATGATACACTTAAAAGATTCATTTTGTCATGGGGTCTAGAATGAAGAAAATGCAGGTGTTTACCTCAGTTTTGGCATGTTTAGAAGAAAATTGTGATCAGGCAACCTTCATTCAATGAGTTTTACAGTTGGATGTGTTTTCTTGCACTGAGCTTTTTGAGTGGGGAGCATACTTTGTACGGTTAGTTGTCCCTTGGCTCTCAAATATTGTTCGGTTCAACTTGAGAAATTTATGATCAAATAATTTATATTGAGTGAGAATTATATTGGGATTACGTTATTTATTATTCGCTAAATTTTCATAAAAGGTGAATGTGATATAAGATTCACGTATTTGATCATATTAGTTGGAATCGAATTTATTTTGACTGACTACTTTGCATGCGTATTCACACAAATTAGATCTTGGGAATAATTTGCATGCAACATATTATATTATAGATAACTTCCAAAAGTACATATTTTTCGTACTTTATTTTGTAAGAGTATTTGCATACATATCGTGCATGTGCAAATTTTGGACAATTTATTTGAACTCGGCTATGTTCTTAATTTATTAAGTTTAAGTAGATAGTTACACCAAAGTGTTCTATTTATGAAGACTTGTAAAATTCGGAACATGCATATTTCGAGTGAATGTATTATTATGCATTCTTACTTGCCAAAAGGGGTGAGATATGTATAATAATTTTATTTTATTTGTGCAAAGCATATTGATAGGGATACATCAATCGAGAAAGTTTAGTTTCCCAAAGGAAGCAATTTTCGAACATTGAGATATTCCTATACCGTTTTGCACGGAGGGGCCTATTATGTATGACATACTCTGCCCAAAGGGAGAGTTTGTCATGACACCCTGGACTCTCTATAGCCTAAAGCTATATTTTCTAGGCTTATTCTTATTGATTGTCTGTTGATCATAATATGTTGTGTTATTGGTCTCCCATATTATTACTATGAGTTTGAATAGTATATTTCTTGTATACGTAGTTTGAAGTATACACAATAATACGTTGAACTCCATCATGTGTATGTTATATGATCTTATGTGATGAAGTGTCCTATATTCAAACGTGCATGATATATCACATGAATATTGAGGAGTTCTTATGATGCATTATATGTCCTCACATGTTTAAATGGAGTTTATATGCATAGATATTTTGAACTATTGATGCAGAGCATATTAACTGAAATTTACTAATTTAGAGGATTTGTTCTCCCAAAGGAGTCCACTTTTTGAAAATTAGGATATTCTTATACCGCTCTTACATGGAGAAAATATGTTTTGTGTGATAAACTCTGTCCAAAGGGGAGTTCGACATAACAAGTGTTAATTTTCTCATAAATAAGCTATATTGGTTCCAGCTTATTTTAAATAAGTGTTCTTGTTACATAATTACATTGCATTTATATAAAATTGTGCATGTAATTATAAACTTATTGTGTATTAGCATAAATGATGGGCTAATATTTTTTGGGTTGAGCTTGTCTTCCTGCTGTGGTATTTGGAACAATATTATTGATTGTTTTGATTTTAGGCCCTCGAGAATTTACTTGGAACAAGTAAAATAGTAAGCCTAAATATAAAATTTTGACACAATGTACAGTATAACCTGGATAAATTAATACTCGATAATTTAATAACCTCACTAAAATAATAATTTTCTTCGGTCCCGAGTCGGGATCAACGTGGTAAATTAATAATTCGCTAAATTTATAAGATAATACAAAAAAAAAAAATTCATATAGGTCCCATTTGATATATAAATTAATAATTCATCTGTATCAAAATATTTCATACATAATACATAAGTAAACTAAACAGGTTTATGAAAATATGAATCTAATGTTGTTTGTTTCTTCTTGAAATCAATATCACCTTGAATCTCATCTCTAACCCTTCTTATTGCATTAAGAATATCAGGTGTAGTCTTCTCATATTGCAAAAGAAAGTGATGTAAGGTGATTGTTGCTTTCAGAGCATCTTTGCGCGAAACTTGTTCTAATTCCACACTATCATCTTCCACTTCATCTTCTTGATGTGTTTCTATAACACTCTCAATTATTTGTTCATCCGTAGGTAGCTCAAAACTCGTATGTACGTGTAACTACATTAATAATTGAGTGGATTTATACATTTTAATGAATGTAGGTACATGTAACTACATTAATAACTAAGTAGTGATGGTGCAGAAACTTGTAAAGGATTTAAACACCAATCACTTTAGAATTGGTTTGTAGAAGGGAAGACCATCACAGGCGTTGAGCCTCAGGAACTGGGTTTCCAATGAGTGTGGGTTCTTCCAGCTAGGATAACACCAGGAAATCGTGCAACAAGGGAGCAAGAAACGGCGAAATATATGAAGCTTCGGAGAAGATGAAGATGCAGAGGAAAATGATGCCCAGTTCAGTAGTGTATTGTCTCCAGAAGATGACTTGGGGGAGAGAGCATGTGCTCTCCCCTATTTATATGTTAGGGGTGAGGGTAAATGGGTAAATTGACCGTGTGGTCCCAAACCTATGTTGCCCTAACACGTGGCAGTCCGTCAGGGTGTGAGAAGGACGTTTCTGAAAAGGAGGCGGTGTGTCAGGTGTACGGTGCGCACTACCTGTGTGTCAGCGGTTGTTAGCGAGGGTCGTGGGAGAGGGAGACCCAAGGTCCTCCTTGCTAAGGTTCGGATCCATCGCAGTGGGGTAGGATCAGGCACGAGCGCGGGTGACGCTCGAAGCGTGTACGGATGGGCCCCCCACGGCAGATGACCCTTGAGCGCCAAAATCCCGAGCATCCAGAATGAGGTCCTCGTGCGGGTGTTTCTTTGAGAAGGCTGACCCTGAGGGTCGGGACTTGAGCGTCGGGCCCATCAGTTTGAATCCTTTATTTGAACGGTTGGCCGAGGCTCGGAAGCCTGTACTGATGAGCAAGTGAGTGAGCTGGGTAGGCCCGCGAGCCCATCAATGCGAGCGTCCAGTAACACAATCGTCAAGCGTTGACACGTGGCCGGCTCCGATTCGAGAGCGGTTTTGTGTCTCATCATTTTGCCCCCCAAATTCTGTAGTATCGCTTTGAGCGTACTGTAGAATTTTCGGAGAAGCAAGTTTTGAAAAAGAAATTCTTGAACATCCGAGGGTCAATCCTCTTTCAAGAGAAATGACCTCTGGGCTTCCGTAACGGACACGTTCTGACATGGCATTAAATGTAGTCCTATCCGCATTTAATGCTGAGTGGGAACGTGGGCGCGTGACTCTGGGAGACGTGAAGCGGTTCCCAAAAGTGGGAGTCTCCCAAGGCAGGAAATGATTGTGTTTTCAAATCCCCACCCTTAATTGACGTAAATCACTCTCCTATAAAAAGGGATCCGAAAGACTCTCTTATCCCTTTCACGCATTCCGTCTTCTTCAAGCAAATACACAGCAACAGATTTTTGCAACTCTTACCGATTCCGGCGAGTTTCTGTTCTCCAAACTCTAGGTAAAAATCCGTAAACCCTTATTTTCCTTACTAACTTTAGATTTAGGTTGTGCGCGAGTGATCTCTCTAAGTGTGGAATCCTTTCTACCGTTGAATCCATCCCAGAATCTTTCTTCTCCACTGAGTCTTTTGCTAAAAGCTTCATCTCCAATAACCAGAACCCAGACATGGCAGACCGTGATGCAGATGCTTATGTAAGGGAAATAGATGAGATGTCAGTGGGGAGCTCCTCACCTCATGGTAATGTACCTATAGCTGTTCCCATGGCTAGGGTGTCCCCAGGTGAGGGGATTCCTACTGCGATTCCAGTGGCCCAGGCTCCGGTTGATGCCAGGGATGAAGAGGTCGACGCCGCCGTTCAGGGGATGAACGAGCGTGCTCCTGGAGGGGTAAATGACCTCTTTGAAGAGATGGACAATGTGATGGAAATGCAAAGGCAAGGAGAGAGAGTATTCCCTGTGCTTAACAGCGCTGTGAGACCCCAAGATCACAGGATCACAGTGGCCGTCATGGCCCCCAAGGGTGGTGCAGGGCCATCCGGGTGTCAATTTGAGGCTGAAACTTCCAGAAGGCGTCAAAGGAAAGGAAAGGAGCCTGCAACTCGAGTGAGACAAGACAACCGTCACCAAACCGATAGATATCCGGACGAGATTGAGAGCATTTTGACGCTCGACGATTTGGAAGAGTTGAAAGTGAAAGCTTATTGGGATGAAGCAGTATTTCCCATGCGACTTCCCGAGGAGGGGGAGAGGGCCAACCGACCGCCGCCCGGGATGATGACGGTTTATTGGGATACTGTCCTGGCCGGGGGCCTGAGGTTTCCAATTGCTCACGCCGTCGCCGTCATCTACCATCATCTAGGGCTTTGCCCTTCACAAATTCTGCTAAACGGCATAGCTTTAATCAACACCTTCGTAATAATGATGAGAGCCCTAGGCCATGCATCCTCGATCGCCAATTTTGACAGTTTGATACAAGTAGCCCGCTCAACACGCTCGTCCCCTACGGACGGGTTTTATTACGCTCAGGCCAAGTCGGTCTTTAAGATGATAGACTCCCCATCCACCTCCTACGGCGAGCATTGGAAGGAAAAGTATTTCTTTGTGGGGGCCCCCGGAGGAATTTTTGGGGTTCACCGACAGTGGTTAATACACAACGAGGGTCCTTTGATTAGGGAAAGGATAAGGAATAAAACCTTTGAGGATTGGGCAAAGGGATTAGCCCTCGGGATGAGGGGTGAGAGAAAGTGGATTAAGGCTGAGGCCTTGGTGAAAAACGAGGGAGTGTTGTTCCGTTATGGCTTATCTTGCCCTCCAGATATGATACTCAACCCTCCAACTGACATCATGGCCCTCGACGGTTAGATTCTAGGAACTAACTGCTCTAACTTTTAGAATAGTCTCCTAACTTGGTGTGATTGTTGTATTTTTGTATTTGTGATGCAAACAACCAACTTCTGACGCTCGTATCTTCTTACTTGCAGGTGTCCACATACTATTGCAAGGTATGAATGCCGAGGCTCTTTCTCGCTTGCTGGGCGCTCAGGGACAGGGCGCTAACCCTCAGCCCCCGCAACAACAGCATAACCGCCCTCCCAACGCTCCAAGGGGGAGGGGAACTAGACGAGGAGCCGGTCGCGGCTATAATGGCGCTCGTGGGGGCGCGGAGAACGAAGCCCGTAGGGGCCCAATTGAGGATTTAACGGTTGATGGCGCCCGCGGGGCTACTCCTCCGCCGGTGGCCCCCGAGGGTCCAATATCACTGAGTTCGAGCGGCTCCCGCAATCGCTCGGGGGAACTGGTCCGTATCCATGAAACCCTCCGGGCCGACCGCCAAGGGAAGAGGAAGAGGCTGCCGGACTCCATTCCGATTTCAGGCAAGGGAAAAGAGGTGGTAGTGGGACACAGGGGCTAGGGCAGCGACACCTCCTCATCAGAGGATGAGGATTTCTGGAAGATGGGCTGCAAGGGCGACACTCGCTACAAGCGTCAGCGAACCGAGGGTCCGGTACTTCTGAGGAAGAATCCCTACTCCGTAAACCTCGTTTCGGACATTGTTGGAAAACTCCAATTTTTCGACGATCACGATAAGCTGAACGATCATGATGCCGCTCGTGTTGCTGATGACGCTTGCCACGCCCTTCTAACGGTAAGTCCTTAATATCTTATACGGAATCCCAACTTCCAGTACTCCAATTTTAACGCTAACTTTTGTTTCTGACTGTCCAGGAGGTGATCCCCAGGTTGAAGAACCTGCAGGGGCGAGCGCAGGCCTACTCCAACCATAAGGCCAAATACAAGAAATTGTTGTGAGTCTCCGATCCCGTCCAACTGCAAGAGGATTACAATAACGTCCACGCTCAACTGACTGAAGCCAATCTTGAGAAAGACAGGCTGAGGGAGAATCTCCAGAAGGCGGACACAGCCTATCTTACCCTTGACGAGCGTCATAGGGAGTTGAAGGTGGAGCGCGACCAACTGAGGGTCCAAACTAGGGAGTTGAGCACGCAGCTGGCAGAGAGCACTCGCCAAAATAAAGATACCAAGAAGGCACTCGCTGATCTGCAAGGGAAGGTGGAAGGACTGACGGCGAAGGTCTCCTGGGACGCAGTAATGAAGTTCGTGCGTTCCAAAGCTTTTGTATTTGCAGCCAACATCCAGTGCTTTGACAATGCTCGGCGCTTCTTTCATAAAGCTATCGGGCAAATGGTAACACTTGGCTTGGCTCCTGACAGCGCTCGAACCGACGAGCGCTTGCGCATGGACCTGGATGACAACTGCGAGCCTATGGTCCAAGACGAGGATCCCACTGAGAGTTTGGCGGAGCCGGAGTACCAGGAGTTGGTGCAAACGCTCCAATGGGAGTTCACAGCTGCCAATACTATAGTTCCCGAGCCCATCTGTATAGAGGACGAGGGCACCGTCATGGATGCAACGGATGTCGAGGAACCGGGCGAGGTCCAAACTTCTGACGCCAACGTGTTAGCCCCAGTTCCTCTTGCGACCGCTCCTCCAGAGCCTGACTCTCAAGCTCAGTGATAATCCCTTGGTTGTTGGGTCCCATTCTATGCCGGTTTAATTTCCTTTTCCTACTCATGAACAATTAATGTCTGTACTTAATCCGCCAACTGTTTTCCTGAATGTTTTGGATTCCTTTATGCTTCTTCCCATATATTTGAACTCTTCTTTTACTGCTTGAATGTTTGCGTACTTTATCTTTTATTTTTAAATGATGAATGCTGTCCTTTTATTGCGCTCGAGGTTTTTATATTGTTCTCCCTTGTTTGAGCGTTTGCGATGGGCGTGCGTGCGCACGAGGGCGTTTTCTTTGAGGGGGCCCTGGCGTTCATCACAATGCGCCATCAGTTTAGGATTTGGTAGCGTCTAGTGATTTGAGGGACACAAGTACGGGCGCGAGGGTGTTTTCCATGGGGGTTCCCTGGCCGTATTTGTAATGAGGCTCGAATTTGAACTTAGGAAACCTCTGAGGGTTTGCCTAAGTATTGGCCCAATAATGTGCACCTTCGTCTCGAACGCACCAGTGAGTTGTACACACTTTAGAAATCAACAGTAGGATTTGCTAAGTATGGGATAAAATAGAACGTAACCGTGGGGTTAGCTTCATTACGCGGGCACCCCGTTGATGTAAATTAAGCGTTTAGCATCCCGCCATTTGACACGCTCGTTCTTAGGACTCTACTTACGAATAGTCAAATTATTCCAGGTGGAGGGTTCACAACACCCAGATAGCGTTGCTTCAAAACGATTGGGGTATTACGCGGACCGTTCGACGTGGAGGATGCTCAACACGGAGTAGACCTTCTGTTGCCCGAATCATTTAATCAATAGGAGAACAAATAAATGACATAATCAAAGAATCAAATACTTACTGTTATACTTGCAATTGTCAAAATGAATACAATATGCTTTCTGTCAAAAGAAAGTACCCTAGGCCGCGCATGGACAATTACAAAAAACTGACGTTACACGTAGAACCTTCTAAGGTTACATGCATTCCATGGCCTAGGGAGATGCTCGCCTTGCAAAGTCTCCAGTAGGTAGGTGTTGTTTGCTCGTACCTGAATGACTTTGAAGGGGCCTTCCCAATTGGGGTCCAACTTACCCACATGTTTTGAGACTTCAACTTTTTTGAGGACCAAGTCCCCTAGCTGAAAAGTCCTTTCTTTAACACGTTTGTTGTACTGGCGGGCTACGGTCGCTTTGTATTTGTGGATACGAGCCCAAGCAGTATTCCTCCTTTCGTCCAACAAATCTAATTCGAACGCTCGATTGGCCTCGTTGACAGCAGGCTCGAAATAGGCAACGCGTGCGGACTCTTGAGCAATTTTCGCAGGTATCATAGCCTCGGAGCCATAAACGAGGGAGTAAGGAGTTTCCCCTGTTGCCGCTCGTGGGGTAGTACGGTACGCCCAAAGGGCTCCTTGAAGTTCTTCAGCCCATTCTCCCTTCTTACTCTCGAGCATCGTCTTCAGATGCTGGAGTATGGTTCGATTGGTCACCTCCGCTTGTCCATTGGCTTGGGGGTGGCCCACAAAAGTGAAGCGTTGCTCGATTCCAAGTTCGTAGGACCAATCCCGTGTGTCAGCGGCGATGAATTGGGATCCATTATCTGAGATGATTGCCCTTGGGATGCCGTATCTGCAAATGATGTTCTTCCAAATGAAGTCCCTCACAACCTTGAACGTTATCTTCGCAACTGCTTCAGCTTCGGCCCACTTAGTGAAGTAATCCACAACGAGTATCACGAATTTCTTTTGTCCGACCGCCATTGGGAGGGGTCCCACAATATCGATGCCCCACTGATCAAAAGGCCATGAAACATCAATAGGAATCATTTGAGCTGCCGGCAACTGAGGGGTGTTAGAATGAAACTGGCACTTAGGGCATTTCTTGGAGTAGCTAATGGCATCCTGCAACACCGAAGGCCAGTAGAACCCACTCCTTAAGACTTTTTTTGCTAAGATTCGACCGCCCGAGTGGTTCCCACAACTCCCACTGTGCACATGTTCTAAAACTTCCTTGGCCTGCGAGGGTCTCAAGCATCTCAACGGTGGGCCCTGGAAGGATCGCTTGAATAATCGACCCTCGGTGTCCAATGAAAAGCGAGGGGCCTTGTTTCTGATTTTCCGAGCCTCAACTTTGTCGCTTGGGCTGGTTCCATCCTGGAGGACTCTGATAATTTCGTCGAGCCAACAAATCTCGGAGGGGTCAATCATATTCACCTCCTTCGAAGGTTCGCCTCTACTTATCAGCGGCTCCTCTGCTCTAAGAAATGTAACAGCGCGCTCGCTAGAACCATCTAGGGCGGATGCGAACTTTGAGAGAGCGTTAGCACGTTCGTTTTCTGTCCTTGGGACCTGCAAATGGTGGAATTCCCTGAACTTGGCTATCACCTCCTTAGCGCTCGCCAGATACTGCACCATGGTGGCTTCTCGGGCCTCATAAGAACCGTCAATCTGACTCGCGATCAACTGCGAATCAACATATGCAGTGACCCGAGTGGCGCCATTTTGGAGTGCAATTCTGAGCCCCGGGATGAGGGCCTCATACTCAGCTTCGTTGTTGGTGACTTGGAACGCCAACTTGATTGCGTAGTCAACTTCAGCTCCGAAAGGGTCCCTGAGGGCCACCCCGGCTCCTCCCCCTTGTGAGGTCGAGGAGCCATCTGTGTGCAGAAGCCATAGGCCATCTTCTGCCGAGGGCACGGTATCTAAGTTGAAACGTTCCACCAATAGGTCAGCCACGACCTGAGCCTGTATCGCCGTACGAGGCTCAAAGGTGATGTCGAACTGACTAAGTTCAATAGACCATTTAATTAATCTCCCTGAAACGTCCGGCTTTGCAAGCACCTGTTTGAGGGGCTGATCTGTAAGCACCACGATGGAATGCGCTTGAAAATAAGGCCTTAGCATCCGAGAGGCATTAACGAGTGCAAAAGCAAACTTCTCTATTTCCAAGTATCTTTTCTCCGCTCCCTGTAGGGTCTTGCTTAAATAATACACCGGCATATGCTTACGCTCGCGAATCGCCACGAGGACAGCGCTCGTCGCTTCCGAGGAAACTGATAGGTAGACAAACAAGTTCTTCCCCGGGTTAGGTTTGGTCAACAAAGGTGCGTTCGAAAGGTACTGCTTCATGTCCTGTAGGGCTTTTTCGCAGTCCCCACTCCAGGTGAAGTTGCGAGCGTTACGCAAAATCTTAAAGAAAGGCAGATTCCTGTCCGCTGAACGGGAGATGAACCTGTTTAATGAAATGATCTTACCCACAAGCACCTGGACCTCTCTCAGATTGCGAGGGGAGGGTATGTCCAGGATTGCTTTAATCTTCCATGGGTTTGCTTCTATGCCCCGTTGGCTGACCATGTATCCCAAAAATTTGCCACCCCGCACGCCAAATGTACATTTGGAAGGATTCAGTTTCATACCATAACGACGCAAGATATTGAACGCTCGCTTGAGGTCTTCCAGATGAGAATGCTGGCGTTCGCTTTTGACGATCATGTCGTCCACATATACCTCCATGGACTTCCCAATTTCACACTCGAACATTCGGTTGACAAGGCGTTGGTACGTCGCTCCTGCATTTTTGAGCCCAAAGGGCATAACCTTGAAGCAATAAACACCCATATAGACTACGAACGCAGTTTTGGGACGGTCCTCAAGAGCCATAAATATCTGATAATATCCTTGGAAAGCGTCCATCATGCTCATAAGTTCACACCCAGCGGTCGAATCCACCAACTGATCAATTCTAGGCAATGGGTACGGATCCTTAGGGCATGCCTTGTTGAGGTCCGTGAAATCATTGCACATAAGCCATTTGTTGGCGCTCTTCGGAACGAGCACCACATTGCAAAGCCATTCGGGATATAGAATTTCTTCTATGTACTGAGCGTCAAGCAGTTTATTGACTTCTTCTTCAATGACCTGCTTCCAGAACCCATGAGCATCTCTTTTCTTTTGCTTGACAGGTTTGAAGGCCGGATCCACGTTCAGCCTGTGGACGATAACACCCGGATCTATGCCAGTGAGGTCGGAAGCCTTCCAAGCAAAGACATCAATATTTTCTCGTAAGAATTCAATCATCATAATCTGAGAGGGACCGTCGAGGCCGGAGCCTATCTGCGTAGTCTTATCAGGATTCCCAGGCTCCAACTCGATGGTCAGAAAGCTCTCTGTAGGTTCTACCCGCACTTCCGGCCTCGGCTGTTCGAGCGCTCGTTTCTTGCCTGTAATTTTCTCGCTGGTATCTTCTAAGGGTATATGATCCTCGTCTTCCGAGGAGGAATCCCCAACGGCTCCGAGGGGTGAATTCCCCACATCCTCGGGTTTGCATGTGGCCCTCTTTTTTTTTTCTTCTTGTAGAGTTTGGCCCTCTTGCGCTCGGGGCCATCTTCATCTAACTTGGGAAAGTCAACGGATTTTTTGGTGGAGCCCGCTTGGGCAGGTTGCTTGGGCTTGTGGCTTTGAAGGGACAGTATGTAGCACTCCCAGGCCTCCTTAACATTACACAGCACCTCTCCGGTACCCTCGGGAGTGGGAAATTTGACCTTCTGATGATAGGTGGAAATTATAGCTTTGAAGTCGACGAGGGCTGGGCGCCCAATGATGATGTTGTATGGAAGGTTCACTTCGACCACCACATAGAGAACATTTAAAGTTTTTCGCTGCGGGGCGCGACCGAAAGAGGTGGCCAAGCGAATTTGTCCGCGAGGGACAATCTCGGAACCCCCAAAGCCAACGAGGGCTGTTCTGAGGGGTTCGAGCGGGATGTTTGTGATGTTCATTTTCTGAAACGTGGAGTAAGGCAAAACATTCACGGAGCTTCCACTATCAATTAGGACCCTCTTTACAACGTGATTGTGAACATCTAAGCTAACCACCATAGGGCAGTCAGAGGTTGTACCCTCCCCATGGGGTGTTACAATGTGTTCTAAATCACTCTCGGTGAACCCTACAATCTCATCTCCTCCTGAGCGTGACGGCCCATTGAGGGTGTACACCGGCTTGGGTTTGGAGGACCTCTGATCATAGCTGCGTATGTGCCGATGGCGGGAGGAATTTGAATCTCCTCCCGAGGGTCCTCCAGCGATCATGTGGATGACCGCAAAGGGTTGATTGTCCGGGGGGACCATCTTCTGTTTGCCTCGCTCGCTGGTCTCGGGGTTGCGACGATGAGGACTCCTTGAGCGTGAGCGGCTCCTATCCCGGCCTCTAGGACGTTCAGAGCAGTATTCGTCATACCTTTCGAGCGCCTTTACAAACTCCTTCAAATGCCCCCCGGCTATGAGCCTCTGGATCTCGCTCTCCAACTGTCGGCACTCGTTCGTGTCGTGCCCCTTCTGTTTGTGGAAGGCACAGTATTTTTCCGAGCGCTTCTGAGCCTCGGTTTCTCTCAACTTTGGTGGCCTTTGGAACAGCTTCTTGTCCGCCATGGCATACACTTCGGCTATAGGACGGTTGAGAGGGATGCGCTCGAACTTTCGAGTGGGTGGAGAATTTCGACGAGCGGGAATAGGGCTACGGCGGCGGCCCCTGGTTGAATCTCCTCTGTCCTAGGGGGCTTTGCTGGGGTGAGGGGCGTTCGCCATTTTCTGGTCCCTTGCAAGATACATATCTTCGAGGGTGAAAAACGAGTCAGCTATGTCCCTTATTTCCATCAGCGAGCGGGGTTTTTTCTTGGCCACTTCTTCTACAAATTCCTTGCTGACGTAATGCTTCATATTGATGGCTCCAAACAGAACGTGCCTCAAGAAGTCCATTGAGGGCTTCTCTACCAACAAGATCTCCTTGTTGAACCTTCCCATGAAAGACCGGAGGGTCTCATTCGGCCCCTGGACCAAGTTGTAAAGGGCAGTTGCGACCGGGGCCGGTGCTTTTAAGGAGTTGAAATGGCTTACAAAGGCATCGGTCAAGGCATAATACCCTTGAATTGAGTGCGGGGGAAGTTTTTTGTACCAATCTTGAGCCATTCCAGTGAGGGAAGTGACGAACACCTTGGCCCAATAGTTGTTAGGGTGATCATATAAATGCATCAGATGCACAAAGTGATCCAAATGCTCGGCTGGATCGGTGGTTCCATCATACCTGTTGACAGATGAGGGGATTTTGCCCTTCCCCGCGCGAGTCATCAATACCTCCTCAATGAGGGACGAATCGCCAGTCATGATTCTGTAATCCCTGTCGTCGGGATCCTCGTAGTTGGCTTCCCTTCTGCGGCGAGAAATTGGGCTGCGCGGTCGGCGAGCGTCTCTGGCCCTGGACCTCTCGTCCCCATCACGGGGGACTTGAGACCTTGCTCGAGAGAGCTGCTCAACCACATTCTGGAGCCCCTTAAGCTGGTCCTGCACAGCGGCAAGCTGAGGGTCTCCATCGTTTCCGTGGTTTGCCCTTCCGGTGGCCCTTGATTGGACCTCTTCATTGTCTCCGGCCCCTTCTTTTTGAGGGGCTCTCTTATCTTGAGGGGCCCTCTCATTTCCAGCGGGTTGCTGCCCTTGCTGGACCCTCAAAGGGGTCTCGTTCTCTTGAATCGGCGGAGGGGGAGGTTATTGGGCCCTCAACGCGTTTTGAGCCATCGTCAACGGGTGAGCTGGGAGTCCTCCAAGGGGCGGGGCCACTCGTGCACCCTCCAGTGAGGGGAAGTAGGCCGCAGTGAAATGTTCCCAAGCATTCTGCACGGCTTGGCCTTCGCATTGTGCGTACAACGCCTGAAGTTGCTGAGTAGTGACCTGAGGCATTTCTACCCCTTGTATCTCCCTAGGCAGCGACAGAGGAAGATTTAATGCCCCCACTTGGTAAGGCTGGACCATGGACATCATTCCAGGCATCATTCCAAGCATCACTCCGGGCTGCATAAGAGCGTATCATGGAGGTGGCATGGCCATAGGGTACACGCCAGGATGATGGGCTGGAACGTTTTGAGCGAAGGTTGGGGGAGGAGGATTGGAGCCAGATCCTCCTGCCTCGTTTCCTATTGGGGGAAGAGCGGCAGTAGCGGCATCAGTGTTTCTGGCGATAGGCGGAGGCGTGCCTCCGGCGGGGATGGGGTGGTTCTCGGCGTTTTCCTCGTCCACGAGAGGAGGCCCACCTTTGTTCCCCAGGGCTCCGGATCTTGTAACAGTTACCATGATGAAGGCTGTTGGTGTTATTTTGCAACTAGCTCAAGAGGAAGAATCTGATGAAGACGAAGAGGATGATGGTTTCCCACAGACGGCGCCAAAAATGATGGTGCAGAAACTTGTAAAGGATTTAAACACCAATCACTTTAGAATTTGTTTGTAGAAGGGAAGACCATCACAAGCGTTGAGCCTCAGGAACTGGGTTTCCAATGAGTTTGGGTTCTTCCAGCTAGGATAACACCAGGAAATCGTGCAACAAGGGAGCAAGAAACGGCGAAATATCTGAAGCTTCGGAGAAGATGAAGATGCAGAGGAAAATGATGCCCAGTTCAGTAGTGTATTGTCTCCAGAAGATGACTTGGGGGAGAGACCATGTGCTCTCCCCTATTTATATGTTAGGGGTGAGGGTAAATGGGTAAATTGACCGTGTGGTCCCAAACCTGTGTTGCCCTAACACGTGGCAGTCCGTCAGGGTGTGAGAAGGACGTTTCTGAAAAGGAGACGGTGTGTTAGGTGCACAGTGTGCACTACATGTGTGTGAGAGGTTGTTAGCGAGGGTCGTGGGAGAGGGAGACCCAAGGTCCTCCTTGCTAAGGTTCGGATCCATCGCAGTGGGGTAGGATCAGGCACGAGCGCGGGTGACGCTCGAAGCGTGTACGGATGGGCCCCCCACGGCAGATGACCCTTGAGCGCCAAAATCCCGAGCATCCAGAATGAGGTCCTCGTGCGGGTGTTTCTTTGAGAAGGCTGACCCTGAGGGTCGGGACTTGAGCGTCGGGCCCATCAGTTTGAATCCTTTATTTGAACAGTTGGCCGAGGCTCGGAAGCCTGTACTGATGAGCAAGTGAGTGGGCTGGGTAGGCCCGCGAGCCCATCAATGCGAGCGTCCAGTAACGCAATCGTCAAGCGTTGACACGTGGCCAGCTCCGATTCGAGAGCGGTTTTGTGTCTCATCAAGTAGATTTATATATTTTATTAAGATATACATAGAATATTGAAAATGTATCAGCAAAAATACATGAATTTGGTTAAGTATGCATAATTAATAGTCAATGTATAAATTAGTTTTCACGTACACCTAGGTACATTCATAATATGGACCCAAAAAGTATATAATTTATAAATTAATAATTATTAATTTATATGATTAATTAATACCTCACTAAATTAATAAAATTTGACGGTCCCAACAGTATTAATTTATCGAGGTTATACTGTATTGTTAATTGTGGGCTAATTATAGGCATGAAGTTGCTTTTAAAAAGATTACTTGAACCTTTAAATTCGTGAACCATATTATCGGACTATATGTTATTTGTGTAAATTGTTCTTCCATATTTCTTACAATATGGATTAAATATGCTTTGTTATTCTATTGGCAACTTTTGCTAAATTTAGTCTTGTTTTCAAGATACCTTTCTTGAGATGTAAAGAAAATTATTTTCCAAAGTGATTTCAAAATAGCCGAGTTAGGGTTTTTTTTTTTTTTTTTTAGATATAAATGGGTGGAAGCTATAATGATATTGAAGAAAATGTCAAATTCTAAAATTCCGCATTGATTGTAAGAATTTGACTGAGTTTCACCTTAAATTGTTACTATATCTATCATGCCTAGTTCCAAATGAATTGATGCGAATAAAAAGAATTTCTTCCATTCAAACTTGAGCATAAATCTTCACCAAATATGTGTAAAATTGTCAGTTTTGGGTCAGTATGCAATATTTGAAATTATTTGATCTTGCACTTTATTTGACTATCGCTTGATTCAAAAATCTGATTTTTGTCATATGCATACTAATATTGGTTAAATCTGAAATGACAAAAGATATTGCATATGACTGATAATTTTAAATTTTGATCTCCACAACTAGTTTGATTCTCAATATGTGATAGGAATGTGTGAAAGAGATCGTAAACTCTTTTGAGATAATTTATTATTTATGCAATGAGTTCTTTCACTTTGAGATCCTACTCAGTAGATATCTTAAATTTTATTTGGATAAAGATATCTTGCATTTATTGCAAATTAGGGAATGATTTTTATTTTGTTATTAAATTGATCCTGGAGAAAATTTGTTGGTTGTTAGTTTTGGGTTATATACTTAACTCGAGTCATGTTGATTATGGTTCAATTTTTAACTTATCTAGATATATGGGAGTTCATACCGCCATGAAGTCATATTAGTCTTCAATCTATCTAGATGCGTGGGAGTTCTTTCAGAATTGGTTCTGTCAAAATTTGTTTTCATAGAAATTATTTAAAAAGGGGGTGAATGTGGTCACATTAGTTTTTTAATAATTTCTTGCAAATTGTAAAAGATAGAACTTCTTGTTATGGAATAAATGACACACTCCATAACTTTTGTGAACGCTCATATATTGATTGTTAGAATGTCCTGTTGATTTAGTGAAATATCTTGAAAATAATAGACTTGATTATTATTATTACTATTCTTTCACTAAAATTTGAGATAGATCGATATTTTATATAACCTACATGTGCATACTGTTTAGTAGGTTTGAGAAAGGAAACATTTTGAAAGTGAATTTTGGAACATTGATTAATTCATTGTGGTTTTTCTAAGTTTTATTGAGTAGAAAATTACAAGCCACAAAATAGGAGACCTATGTTTGGTGATTAACTCTCCTAGTTTCCGTATTGATATGGTTTTGTCTAGATAAGTGGTTTCTTATAAAGAAACTTGATGAGGACAATTATCTTGGTTAATAAGACATATTTGATTGGTCTATTGAGGAAGCATATTGTATTCTGTCTCTATTTGCTATTGTTGATTGGGTATTCATAATTTTCACGTAGATATGTGATGATTATTGAATTAGTGGGAGTACATTATATCTCTTAAATTTTATGATGATGATATACTACTTGTTAGTAGTGATAATGTTACTCCATTAAACTGGTATGTCGTTATTTTACATAGCACATTACCTACGCTAGTATGTAAATCTCTTGCTATGTTGACAAGAGAACACACGTGAGTGCAACTTAGCTTTACAATGTGCATATTGGTCTATGTGATTTGTTTACATTCATAATGTAAATAACATATGCCTTTTGAATATCTTTTGCATACTCAATGCGAGACTATTTTGACTCATTAATGATTCTTTTATGTGCACATGATTGAGTTGTGTATCTCGCATGTATATTTGTCTTAAGATTGGGTGTGTTCTTAAGAAATATTGGGTATGTCTCATAAACACACCATATTGTATATTGAGCATTAAATGAGACATACATAACTTCCTGAGAAGTTATTGAGTTTTCTTGGGATTTCATGTTGTTTTAGAAATTCATATCTTACAAGAGAACTATATTTCCTTTGGGTTTCATATTGTTTCTGAGGCCCCGTATTATGATAAGGAAATTAGATTTTCTTGGAATTTCTTATTGAGCAGAAATTTGTATTGTACAAGAAAATCGAAGGACCGACAATGAAATAACATATTTGGGTCATATATTGGATGTTATTTCTTGTTACACCACCACGTCTCTGAATCAATGTCAGTGGAAGTTGCTGGTATTTGTGACCATGGAAGGTCTTGTATCAATAAAGGATGCAATCACTGCCATGATCCAATATTTAGTGCTTTAGCCGGACCGGATTGTTGAAAGTCTTGTCTATTGCCGTATTGTCTTTTCAAAATCCGTGGCCACAGTCAAAATTCTTGTGTGTAATTTAGCCCGAGAGTCATTTTGATTAAAAATGTGTCATTTTTCCCTTTTTTGTTTTTGGAGTCAAAACTTCAATTAATATTGTCCAGTGGGAGAAAATAAGAATTTTTCTTATTGGACTTCTATTAATTGATGGTTGTATTAAAATAAAATGGGCTAAATAAATACGGTTAATGGGACAAGACTTATCAGACCTATTTATTTGACCCGCTATCTTTAAAGGCTTGATTTTAGTAGATGAGGTCTAATAGCTGGTGTAGGCCCACTCTAGAAAGCCCGTGATGGGAGGGCTCCTAGGGTTTTAAATATCGTGGCTAGGTCCCCTCTCCACTCCACGTTATTGATATCTGCTTTCCCATTAAGCTGTCAACTGTCGGTGAGAGAAGGAGAGGAACACCTAGCCAAAGGAACCGATCATACCACGTGCAATTGTTTAACAACACCGGTAATAATCTGATTTAATACAACGGAATTCAGGTATGCGCCTGTGATCTCAATTATATCGGTATATCTATACTTTTAATTGTTTTGGTGTTCTAAATTCATGGTGTTGATCTTGGCAAAAAATCTTACAGTTATTTGTCTGGTGCCCATACACGGTTTATTTGTGTACTGGGGCCAACAGGAACTTGAGATGGTTTTGGATTTTTTGAAATTTTGCCCACCATTTGTCTCTTGCCGTTTTTATTTTTCATGGGCACTCAAGTTTTAACAGTTTACTTGATCCGTGGATTATGAATGCTTGTATCTTTACTTGGCTCTTTGGTTGACTATATATGAGGATTCGGTAAAAACCCCACAATCTTGTGCCTGTTTTAAAAAAGAAAAAGTTTGGCATTACGTAAATCGAAATTGCATCTTCTTTAGTAAGAGAATATGCTACATAGTTAGTTAAAAGTAAGAGAAATACAAATGAGAGTCTTCATTTCCATTATAAGATTAAACTAAACTCTAAGAAAGAGATAGAACTTTCATACGGAAAATTTAAAAATACAACCTAAAAAAATGATGGTAGCGGTAGATCTATGAAGAAACCTTAACTTTCATTGTCGCCGCTCTCTCAAATTTATTTTATAGCTATCTTCTTAGATTTGTTTTGCTAAATCTTTGTTTTTTCTGAGATTGGGAGATATAAATCTTTGTTTTGCTAAATCTTCATTTGGTGTCCATTTTCTTTAAGATTCCAAGTAATCGATTTACGTATTTGTTATGCCCTAAAGAGAGAGAGCGAGAGAGAGGAAGACCAAAACTCCGACTCATTTGGTCAATTTTTTTTTTTTTGCACAAATTCTTTCATCCCATAAGTCATTGTCGAACCAAAAATCACAATCCAGACTTAAATCAATTCTAACCCATCATATCACTGATGATAAGTGTTATTCAATTAGTCTTTATTCTATAATTTTCACCAAATATATGATAAATATATAATTTATTCATTACACTAATTTGATCAAGTCTAGTTATTACTTAAACTATCTTTGCTATTCGCCTACTGGAAAATCAAAATCCTCGCCAAATCCAAATTTGGGCGAATTCAGACTGATTCCGATTAATTCGACCAATTATATCAATATCTACAATATAACCAAGTTAATGATTTGTTAATTAGCACGAGCGCATTGATCATTTCACTCTTCAATTTGCATGTCTAGAGACTAGAATAGACTAAAATTCGCCTGTCTAGAACAGATTAGGAATTACTTTTTTGGATCCAAATGAAGTCCAAAAACCTAATTCATGTAAGTATGGAATTCTTTTTCTCAATTCAGAGAAAAATTTCACAGAAAAAAGAAAGAATATTGTGAGAGCTAGGGCTGTTAAAAGAAATGGAAACCAAAAATCGGCCGAAACGCGCTGAATCGTACGAACTTTCTTCATTTCGGTTTTCAATTTTATTTTTCTACAAATTCAATTTTATTTTTTTGTTCGGTTGTCTGATTAAACCAAACTGAAAACTGATATCTTCTTCTTGTTTTTTTTTTGTTCAGTTAATCGAGAAATTGAACGGTTTTATTTTTATAGTTTTATTTTTATTTATTACTTCTATTTTCTAGTAATTCTAGTTTGAGAATTGAGTTTCTAACTTGGTGTCTCTCTCTGATCTCCCAACCTTGTTCCTCCAACCCGCTGTCAAGAATTGTATTAGTTAATTTTCAGTAGTGTTAATCCACTTAATTAGAGGATTGTTGCATGTGTATGTCAATTTACATAATTATGAAAAAAAAAAAAAAAAATTTGGATAAAGTTTGAAACGTGAGTTAAAACCAATTGAACTTTTCAAAATCGAAACTTTTTGGTTAATTGAACCGAATTTTTGGTTCAGCCAAAACCTGCCAAAGGAACACCTACTGGCTACAGAGAGCTCTTCTTTGGGAGATTAGCAGAGAAGGAGCTGCGGCACGCCGCTCCAACCACGGCGACGCTTTGAGTTTGGGAGATCATGTTATGAGGGTGATCTCTTTTCTCAACACCGTAGCTCTAGCTCGCCGCCCTGTCGTCTGCATCAACAGCATTATATCAACCTTTTGATTCGACATTATACGTCGCCTTACATAGTATGCACAAGTAAATACAGCTAGCTTTCAATACAGTTTAAAAAAATAACAATCAGCGGTTGGTATTCATATTCCAACGCTTTATTCAATATGCCAGATTCCTTTTCATTGATGTAGAAACAAGAAGATTAAAGCGAGGAGGACCATTTAGGGCCCCTTCTTGTAGTGAATTAAGATTCCATGGTGGGTCTAACTTGACTGG
The DNA here is from genome assembly GCA_037501455.1 of Lantana camara. Classification (NCBI taxonomy): domain Eukaryota; kingdom Viridiplantae; phylum Streptophyta; class Magnoliopsida; order Lamiales; family Verbenaceae; genus Lantana; species Lantana camara. Next base: position 19,086,864 of record CM074857.1, on the reverse strand, counting down.
GAAAAAGACATCATTGTAATAAGATGCACCACAAAAGGGGAATAATGTTCCTCGTCTTCTTCCACCAAGATTTCTCAACCTTAATCCCCACTCTCAGACTACCATCGATAAAACAAACCTTAAAAACCATTTCCTGACCACCTTTTCCCACAGATCTGCGGTTTCGATCCACAGATCTGATGATTGTCAACCTTTACTAGTAGATAGTTGATACACCAATCCCACCGGAATGAAAACTTTAGTGGTGCAGAACGATTTGAGTCGAGCTCATACAACCCTCAGACAACATCAAACAACGCAGAATAATCCCTAACATTCGCCATGGAAGTAAAACAAATATTAAGACCAGAGAACGTGGACAATTTCCCAACACATGCAACGGCCAACATTCGCCAGTACAAACAACATTAACAAACTAAGCAAAGTCCGGAGACATCACGGGATCAGCTCCCTAAATCTACATTCAAGCTAGACAAACACTAAATGTTAAACACATCACTCGACACAAGATACAAACAAACACTTATCGAAGCAAAGCAACCATCAAACTCCTAAAAATTAAGTCAAGACAACAGTCAAGTTAACGACCTTGACGCTCCTCAAGCCTCCACACCATTCTGCACAGGAACCTTCCTCGGCCTTCCCCTGGGTCTCCCAGTCTTGGAAACGCTAGGCGGGCCTGCAGCAGGTTTTGCTTTCTTGGGGACAGGGGGTGCGTTGGGGTCCTTTCTCGGGCGGCCCCTCGGGCGGGGTGAGGCAAGGGTGTTGCCAGGTGCCAGAGCCTCCTTGGGCTTCGGGGGGCGGCCTCGGCCACGCTTGATGGGGGCATCCGCCCCCGCCTTGGAGTAGTTGTTGTTGACGAAGAGAAGCTCGCCACTCTCCTTCATGCTGTTCAGGTGGGATGTTAGCATGTCTTCATGCCCAGCTGGCATTTCTCCGTAGGTAGATTCCATGTAACTTGAGATTGCAGATCGACTTGCACCCTCTGCTTGCTTCAGTGCGTCTATGGCTTCCAGTATCATCTGTCGAGGAAGAAGAACATAAACCCATCTCAGAAAGTCGTGAAATTTTTAACTTGGTGTGCGAAATTGAAACCGTTAGGGTTGGAAAGGCCCATGCTTAGTGAAAAAATTGAGGGTAAGAGAAGGAAAATTCCGATCTTCGGCCCTAAATCCTGCATACATTCGGAAACCCTTTCTTGCCAGCTTAAACAAAATTCCTGAAACTAACTTTTTTTAACTTTTTTCAGTGTAATCAAGTACAGTATTTGAACTTACAAGCAAATGAAAAGAGTAAATGCATATGCAGACATACATGTAAGTAGTAGCCTAGTTAAGTTGGCCTCAAAACCCAGATATTCACGAAGTCAAACAGGCGAAAATGAGGGTTTTATACAAGCAAACAAAATTTCGGCTCCCTCCAGAAATGTCAAGCCCATCACTATTCTCGAGCATTAAACAGTCAAACTATGTAAACTCCAAGCATAAATCACGTACGAGCAAACAAAACCTCAAAAAAAAAAAAAAAAAAAAGAAGAAGAACAGCTTGAAGATGCAAAACGGAAGCGGAAAGAGAAACCGAGAGGCTACAGAAGCAGTAATTTGAAGCTTTTACCTCTGGGTACGGGGGGAGTGACAAAGGGTTGCTGAGATCTTCAGTCGCCATTGAAGCTTAACAGCGAGGTTTAGAGAGAGAAAAACCGAAACAGAGAAAAGGATAAAAGTTAGAGAGAGAGGGAACCCCACCAGGCAACAGGAAGAGAACCCAGGAGTCAGCTTCACAGTAACAATAGGGAAAAAATATACTTTTTTACCTTTAGAGAGAGAAAGGAAAGAGCTTATGGACAAAATTGCGACGAGGGTTTTGATGAAACAATGAATGCTTTTTATTACCGTTGTGATGCGAAACTGGGACCCAATGTACTCTGATTCTCAGTGCAGATATATCAGACGTTTGGATAACTAAGTATATATGTATGCATAATAATAACAACATTATTATACTTGCATAATAATAAAATTTAATTTTAGCTAATGAATTAAGCATTAAAAAATATATACATATATAAAAATAAAGTATTAGTCTTGCTAGTTTATATATATTATCGTTAAAAAAATAGTAGTTATGCTCTCTATAAATTAGTGTAACAAGGGAAAGCGTCCACATAATTTTTATAAATTTTTAAAAAAATAATTGATTAAATATCATACATAATACATTATACATTTAATGATATAATTAGTTGGAGTCGACAAATTTGGGTAATAATTTTGGATTATAATTTTCATAAACTATTATAAGTTAGGCATAAATTCTTTAAAATATGTATCAATTTTAACTATTTTAAATGGTGGAACAATTTGTTAATAAAGGTGGGTTCAAATAGTTAAATGTTTTTTCTTTAAGACAATAATTTGAATTCAAATCTTACCATCCACTTGAATGAATGTATATTTTTTTCTTTTAAATAAAAAAAGTGGTGGAACAATTTGAAATCCATCCGTTTTAGCCTATTTTAAGACATGGAATGACCGGATGATTTGAAATGCTTCCATTACGAGTAACATCACATCTTTTATCCCCATAAATAAAAAAATAAATAAAATAAATCACATCACAACTTGTATACCTTTTTTTTATCCCAACATTTTTTAAAATCTTATACATGATAACACAAAAAAGAAAGATTTTAAAAATTCGAAGCACATGTTTTGTCCTAACCGGATTATGAATTTGAATGTACCTATAAATTTAAAGATGAGATCCCTAGTGTTCAAAATTTCTATTTAAGCTAGTATAGGCAGCAATATATATTCAAGAAACATATATATAACAATGAACAAGGAAACGAGAACAACAGTGATAAGTTCAAGCCGTAAGGAATTCATCGACTCAACTAAACACTCCTTGCAAGATCCGAGATTAAATTACTCGTATCTTGTAATGGAATTTCATCCGAGACTATCTCAACAGACCTCAAACCACGAAGATGCTGCAAAATTTCATGCAGAAGAGGCAGTCCCTTATTCCCCTTCATCATTGACCGTATGCAGTGCTTCAGAAACTCCTTATCTGCTTCAAGAGCTTGCAGCCTCTCATAAACATGCACAAGCTCCTCATGCATAACAATCACTTTTCTTTCCCCCTCAGCTTCTTCCTCCTCATTAGCTGCGTCGAAAAGCGGGAGCAGCTTCTTCGTTGTACCATCTTCGGATAACTCTGCCTCATCACCATTCAATGATGCAAGCACTTTTGCTTCCAAAGCCTTGACTTCATCGAGAATGCTCAGCCTTTCTTCATCAAATTCTGCCAGGGAGAAGTCGGGTGTAAACTCGGCTCCCATTTCTTCCGGGTCTTCGAAAGGGTCGGCTAAATTCTGGTCGTGATGAATGTCTAAGTCGTCTTCGCAGTTTGGAATGAGTGTAATTGATTGCGTGCCGCTCCCGTTTCTGCTCCTGAGAAGCTCCGACACCTGATTTTGACACATTTCCAGCTCCTTTTCGAGGTGCTGCTTCTCTTTGTCTCTTTTTACCATGAGATCATTCAAGAGCTGAAGTGCTTCCTGATCGTATTCTGCTTGTTCTTCCATCATTCTTTGGTATTGAAGTGCTTCCATTTGCATTGCAGCTTTTTCTCCCTGAACCTTTGTTATCATAGCCATCGTTTGGCTTGCAGCTTCTGCAGCAGCTCTTCTCTCTTCCTCTAACTCTGCATATAATGCATTCAGAGCCTTCTGTTGGGCTCTTACCTTGGTCCTCAATTGCTCTGTTGTCATTAGAGATTCATCCTCGGCTTCCACCTCGCTGGCTATGCTTCCATCGAACGAATCCTCCATTACCGGTTCGACTTTCTCAATCGTTTTGCTATCGAGACTGTCCGTGATCACGACTCCAGGAGGGTGTTTCTCTTCTTCGACTTCTTTCTCTGTATCAGAAGATGTATAGTGATTTTCAATACTTACAAGTAAACCAGATAATTTGTTAAACCATCCAAGGGAAATGATCTAATACATACGAACTTAGAATTTCTTTTTTCGGATCATACATATGAACTTAGAAGTCTTTTCTTCGGGATTCTACACATGATTAAAAGGGAACTAAAATCTAACAAAAAAAAGCGAGAGAAAAACAAAATTCTGCAAGCTAGAATTCACAAAGTACCTGGAGAATTGTCCACCCCTTCAATCTCTGCTGCTTCAGAATTACTCTTGTATTCATCATTTTGAGTCGGAAGCAGATCAGCCTTTTCTGAATGGATTTCAACAGATGAGACCTGTTCATCTTCATCATCATCATCATCTTCTTCCTCAACACGATCTACTTTAGGGGCCGTATCGATCAGCTCAATGCATATGAATCTATCGGAGTCTGTGTACTCTGCATTCTGCAAAAGCATGTCCGCTATATAAAGAGACTCATCATCATCTTCATTGCATCCGAGGCTCGACAAAGGATCGTCAGTCGATTCATACGTGAAGTCAGATTGCACCTGCATCTTCGTCTCATGCTTCTTTTGATCTGCCTCATCACACAACGATTTACCAACACTTTTAGTTTCCAAATCCACCACTTCTGCAATGCACCCTTTTTTCTGCATACAATAGTAATTCAGAACATCCCAAGTGGGCTTGAACACAAAAGACGGAGGCCTGAGACTGTTTCCGCCCAAGATCTCATCACAGCAAGAACACCGGCGATTCTGATCCTCACCGCCTTCCACCGGCGCACCCTCCCTCACCCAAGCAAACCAAGCATTTACCGACGAGATTTCATCCGTGGGAGTCGGAGAACTGCAGTTTCTACACATGTTGGTGGATTCTGCCAATCTGCTGTGGTTGGAGCAGTATGCCATCTTTGAGATCTCGGCTCCATGTGCTTCACAGACATGACGACGCTCGCGGTGTGAGTCGGAGCACAGAATGTGGTCTAATCTGCTGCACCAAGAGCAGGACGGCTTGAGGCCAAAGTATGCCGCGAACTTCGATATGAGATGGGAGAACAAAGAGTTGGCAAGGAGGAGGAGGATCAGAATCCATTCAAGAAATGCATACACTAGAATCACAATGGTTTTGTGGCAGTTTTTGTGCAACATTGTTGCAAATTTGTTGCCTGCCATTGCTCTTCTTAGGCATCAACTCACAGTCTCTCTCTCTTTCTCTGTGAAAGCTCATGTGAATTGGGATTGGTTGTTCATATCATGTTATAGATTCATATCATATGAAAGCATAATTTTGGGCCATTCCATGTGAAAAAGCTGGTGCCAAAGTTTGGTGATGTGATTGAGCTTTTGTTGGAGCGGCAAAGATCCTAGCTTTATGAGTATTGGTGTTAAATTTCCCATTATGTTCTGGTTAAGTGGGTGGTTTTTTACACTACACAAACTATGAAAAGTCAAAATCATCTGCAATGGTATGCACGCGCACATCTTGCACATATATTGTTTTATTTTTGTGGTGTACGTGTTCAGTTTCTTTTTGCAATTTCAACATTGGTTAGAGTAATAATCAAGCATTTAGTTGTCGCAACTAGTGTTCTTGATTGGCCAATTGATTAGGATTAATACAATTAGTGACGGAATCAGGATTTATATCGAGGGTACGAGAAGCAAAATTTTCTAAGTGCAAAAGTTGAGAGGGGGACGCGCTCTTTGGCCCCCCTTAATGATGGTTAGGCATCCTATTTATGTTTCTTGATCAAATTTGGGACTTTGTATTATTATTATGTATAAACTATAAAGTACATAACATTGATAATTTTGTCTTGGCTGAATTGAATTTGGTTTTATTGCAGAATGATGCTGTAAAGTACCACATCTTTTATATTATATATTCCTTAACAAAAGGAAATTAGGTTCTTTTGCATGTCTAAGTACATTCGATAGTTGCTAGTAGAACAATTGTCCGGCCCACCACCATCTGCATAATGACTTGCTAGGCTGTTAAATCCCACCCAAAAAGTGTACAAATTCGTTCACAATGAGGAATTAATAATATCTTAATTTATTTTGCCTTTTTCTTTTCTTTTGTTATTTACCTTTATTTTTCCGGCCACAATTGGGGATTCCCCAATTGTGGAGTCAATTTTTAGTTTGCTACCTAAATCGTAATATGTTGTATATTTTTGGCAATATGTCGTATGTGCTGCAAAAAATGGGGAGCAAACTAAAATTATGATTCTCATCTGGGGAGTGAACAAAAATAATTTTAAAAATGGGGAACAAACTAAAATTTTTTCAACTTATGGGGAGTTTTCAAAGAAGGCCCCTTTTTTTTCTCCCACCTTTTTCTTTGTTTTGGTGGAGTCGGAAGCATATTTAGACACATGATTAGGGGACTCGGGACCCGACACATCCACCATTAATAGTTCGTGATTGTTCAAGTCGCAATTTCAAAAGATATTGTTTGACGTTCTCTTCGAAAGATATCGTTGGGCGCTTAATCGTATAACCTTATTTGTTAACCAAAAAGTTGAGTTAAACTTTGATTATTTTTTGGTAAAACGAACAATACGCATGAAATGAAGATAAAGGTAATATTAATCAAACCTTAATGAAATAATATATCGAGACAAATTAATAATGAATAGCATCGACGGGAATATCAATAAGGGAAAAAAAGTTAAAAATTGAGTAAAGCGAAAACAAAATGGATCAAATTAAGGCATCAGATAGTGATGGCTTACTATCCCTAAATTATGTCTAGAACAACTTTTGGGATTGTTGTTGGACTAGTAAACCTAATTAATGGGTTCAAAAGCTTATTTTTCCTACTTTTCAGGCCTCATTTTTATTTTTTTTTTTAAACTCAAACCCTCAAAGAGGAATATTATTGAACATCAAGAGGAACGATAACAAAAATATAAGGAATAACAGGAAAATCAACGCAGGCCGAAGCCGCAATTCCAACAGATTTGTGAGCTATTATATTAGCATCACGTTTAATAAAAGAAACAAACTTCTTGAAGTTGAAGATCCGATCTGGGTGAAGTTCCGCAGTCACTTTTTCTCCGGATTGAAAAGAACACTTCGGCCTACAGCAGATAACTCGGCCAAAAAAATTTCTCGAAGAATCACAGAACATAATAAAAAAGAACATAAAGAAACTGACTAAACTTTCATACGGAAGGGACAAAACTTCCATACGGAAGAGATAAAGAACTTGAAATATAACATAACCTAAAGAAAAAAACACAAACCGTATAGACGTAACAAATCTGAGAATCTGACAGCAGAATAGATCTGAATCAATCCGGCGGTGGAGCATAGTATTCTCTACTGCCGGATCGAAGCTTCAATTGATTGATTGGTTTGTCTTAAGTTTGAAACACGTAGATTAGGGTTTTGATTTTTGAGAAAGTTTAGGCCTCATTAAGGTCCTCAATTAACCTTTACTAAATCATCATCCTTTTTCGAAAGTTTCCATTGCTTTTTAGTTTTTTCTCAAATAAAATCTACTTATTTGGAAATTTAAATTCACAATCACAATCATGGCCGTTGCTCGTGGGAGCCATAATTATGTTATCTTTTTTTGCTTTATTTTCAGATTAGAAAAACGTATCCATTAGAGAAAAGGGAACTCATCTTTTCTAATGACCATTCATGGCGTTTTTCTTCTTCTTTTTTCTTTTGAATTAATTAATTTTGAAAAATTGAAAAATAAATAGGATATTTAAATTTAAAATTTATTTGAAAAAATCGAGATCTTCCAAAAGTTGGGTATGGTATAACTTATAACAAATGTTTAACTTCTTCTTTTGCTCAAGAAAAAGTTGAAAGCAAACATTACAAAAGCCCTTCGATCTAAATAGCTCTCCGCACCAAGAGTTGGGGAGAGAGTTGCGTTGTCCCCTGAATCTATAATTTTTGGTGAAATGAAAACCTTTTCAAAGAAAGCAACAATCTGTCAAATTTGCGTGAAATGGGAATTCAGTAAAAACATCTACGATTCAAATCACAAATTCCATAAACGAGGATCAACCCTCTTGAAGATCAATATTCCCCCAATCCCCAAACGAATCAAATCAACCCAAACTCGACCTAGTAATTTCATAAGCCAAGAAGCACGCTGCGTTTGCAGGAACACTGCGTGCCATTGCCGGCCCAAAACCCTTATACAGCCCTTTAACTCCTTCAGATTTCAAGATCTTCTTGAAAGCATCAATAGATCCCGAAAACTTAGGATTCTTGTAGTCATCCACCTGCAGCACGCTCTTGACGACATCAGTTGGGTAAACAAAACCCCAGAAAGAAGCTCCAGCTAAGCCGCCGGCCATTATAAGGGAACCTCTGCCTAAACTAGAGGTGTCCGGTCCTCCAGCAAGGTACTGTTTGAATCCTTCATAGACACCAAACATGGCAGCATTTCCAGGCACTTCACGTGCCATCGTGGGAACCAGGCCCTTGAATAGACCTCTCGCCCCTCCTTCTGATTGAAGAACATGTCTAGCCACGTCCATAGGCCCACCGTATTTGAGGGTGACGGTACCCGGGCCTGCAGTTGCCATTGAACTTTGGGCTTGCAATCTACATCATGGGAAATAGTATTTTTACAAAATGTATCAGACAGAAAATTGACAGTCTTTTTTAGGAGTGAGTAACATAACTAGCATGACTTCGGTTATCTTTTATCTCAATATGCATTCAATTGATGATTTTCTGATAATGACCGCAAAAACTCCTTCAATGAGTACAATCACAATTCGACAAACACGGAAAATGAAGGCAAGACATGACTACGAATCTCCTAAGTTTAGAATGTAACAGCAAGCCTCAGGTTACCTTCGAATATGACCTTAAGGGTACACAAATGATGTACCTTATGAATATCACACATTTGGTTATCCTCTTAGTGACTTTTAGGGTAAAGTAAACCTATACCTCCTTCAAGAAAGAAAATATTATAACATTGATACCAGCAAGTTTAAAAAACTAGAAACAACTTTCTAAAACCTTTAAAGGTTACACACAAACAACCCCTCAGTCCTCAGAGTTCCAAAAGATTACACAACCCACTCCCCAATATAGGGTGGTTTTTGTAATTTTAAACATTTTTGGAACTGGTTTATGGTTTTTGAAACTTGCAGGCACCAACTGTAATACGACAATCTCCAAAGGGGTGTAGATGTAATTAATCTAACTTTGACTGGGGGAGGGCTCAGTTTTCTCCAATGACAAAGCAGTTCACACATAAAGCAGAAATATCACATTGTGAAGCATGCAGTCTAACACTGACCTGCACTTGATCAATTCTGTGGGGCATGCAAGAAAGGAGACAGCAACACCAGCTCCAGCCCCACAAACAACCTGCTGGCTAACTGTGAGAGGAACGCCAGGTGCGGACCTCAAATATGCCTCCATTTGACCTCTAACTGTGAAGAGCAACGCATTGAAGGCTGCCACTGTCGCGAGAGGGGCCCCCATACCCTTGTACAAACCCCGTGGACCTTCCGAAGCCAACGTTTGCTTCACAGCATCTACGGCACCTGCATATTTTGGAGGCTGACCTGGAAGCGGAGTAGGTTGACTTTGGAGCTTGACCTTAATTGTGTCGAAAGGGTGCCCGACTATCAATTGTGCTGCCCCTCCGACAGTACCGGCAGCTAGATCTTTTGCCACGTCACCCATCTACACAGTTTTTAGCACAACAAAGTGAACACTCGAACAAAATGTGCACAGTTAGTATTATTCACGAAAACTTTTCAAAATCAACAACCTCATATCGAGATGCTAATATTTGGTTTTTATGAAACATTTTGATATGTTTCGTTCTACGGTCAATCATTTCATACAAAAAAAATAAAGAAAAGGAATTGGCATGTAAAATTAAATTCAAAATTTTGGCAAAACTTGCTGAAATCTGTTGGTTGTAATTTAGGCACACAGTTAGTGTAATACGAGAAGAAACAACTTCGACAGTCATATACAAATAGGGGAATGAAGTGCAGAAGTTATATCCATGTTGTAAAGTACTAGGAATATCTTCTAATGATAACACCATAAGATAAACTTAAGAGCTAAATGAGGATATCCTGCAGTCATACTGCAACACAAACAAACTTGAAATAATGAATTCTATAGAAGCACATGTAGCAGGAAAGGACCTGACTCCGGTAATAACTCTCACATTTTCTCAATCGGGACGTGACAAACCTTAAATTTTCCTAAATAAAAAAACACAAGGAGACAGTAGAAAGAGAAAAAAAATGGAATTCTGTGTAGAGTAAAAAGAATGCACCGGAGAGCAAGATAAGAATAAATAGACATGGAATAAAAAATACAGAACAACAAAAGTTCCATTGGCCAAAGGTAATGTGCAGATGATGTAACAAACCAATAGGACCCACAATTATTCCAACGGGATACACATTTTCAGTGTTTTATTTGGCAAAAAAGTTTCTCTTCGAAATTTTCGCAAGATATGTTATTACATCTAGGTTAGGTCACTGATCAATATGCAAACTGCAAAGAAATCAGGATTGCTTCAAGCATATTTGCAAATACTCTCGTGATCCCCGAACTGAAGAATACTAAGAATGAATGATTTTGCACAGTTGAATATACATTATGCTATTGGCCACATGAACGGAAAGTGAAATTGACAGGGGACATTACTGATGTATTTCCTCAAAACCGATCCTTCAAATGGTTCGAAAGGGTACATAACTAAACTGTTTCCAAGCTCCAATTACAAAATGGTTACTTGAGACAGTATACAAGATCCACGTAATTCAAGCCAGGTTGTATGTATTACCTCTTCAAGCATCATTTCACAGTTAAAAGCATCAAACTTGAGTCTTTTCGCCTCTTGGTTAGGTAAAATCACAAAATTTACATAATAAGAACATAATTCATGAATCCATATGAAATAACTACCATAGATTATTCAGAGAGTCACCACCAAGCATCATTCCAGCATCAATATAACAAAATCGAGTTCACCCTCAAGATATATTGAGATTTCATTCAAGTTCACAAAGGCCAAGGCCTTTATCGCCTCTAAAGATTTATGATAGCAGGTACCGATCCTCAATCTCCAAAAAAGTCAAAAACTGATCTAGAGAAAAAGCAAAAAAGATAAAAAAAAGAAACAGAAAAAACTCACCTTTATCGCACAAAATAACCTCTCGCACCTTCTACCCCAAATGCTATCAAACAACGAGCCAAATTAATGACACCCTTCTGAGCTAAAACCCCAGAAATGCAATCTGAGATTCGAAATCACACAATAAGAAAGCCAATCACGACACCAATACAGACATCAGTGGAGACATTAACCCATAAAACATTCAAATCAAGAAAAAGAACGAAGTCTAAAAATAGAAAAATACCAAAAGGGTATTAGTTAGTTTCCATGTGAAGCAGATTAAAATCAAAAGGATAGGCAACTGCGTATCCTTCCCGACTCAAGGAGTGGGATACCGATTTAGACGAGGAGGGCTTTATGAGTTTTGATGCTGTCACTCTATATAAAAGTGCAGCTACAAGAAGTAGGTGATAGAGAATAGTAATTACACGCGAATCTAAAATCTTGGCCGAAAATCAGAGCCACATGAGTGAAATATAATACACGACAAACATGGGAGTTTGAAATGCAGAGAGAGAGAGAGAGAGATGCAGACCAGTTAAAAGTGGGTGAGGGAGATGCGGCCGGAGTTATTGGGCCAATCTCAACCTCTCGCGGGACGAAGACAAATTGCAGACATACAAGGATGGGTCATGGGATCCTAATAGATTCCTATTACCAAATCCTTTACCAAGAAAAGCTCATTTTTTACCCTTTTTTTCCCCTTAATTCGTTGATTACATCATACTCCACCCGAATCTTGCACTAGAATTATTGCACGATCAAATCAACTAATCAAGTACAAATGGGAATGAGTAAGTCGCGGGGATGTTGAAACAGTGAGGAGTTTGGATTGAGATTGGGTGTATGAATTTCGGGTATAAACCTATATAAATTGATTTTAATAAATTTCTGACCACCTATAATTTTGCTGGCCTCAGATCCAATAAGTTTTACATATTTCGTTTGTTAGCATCTGTAATGCACGGATACGACGACACGGACACGACAAGACACGGATACGGCGATACGGATTTTTTCTTGAATTTCCCACGTAAGGAGTGTCGGACACGGTGTCCGACACGACACGACACGACACGATAAAATGATATTTTTAGAAGTATCCGTGCATCATAGGTTAGCATGCAATTTCTAGTTTCTCACGCAGTTTTAATATTTAGAAAGTGGTGTGCTCGAAGCTTATGAGATGGAGGTCCTATTTTAATCCTTTTCCTTAAATTATTTAAAGAGATAATGATAATTACATTACACTCGTGCCTTTGGATACATAGTTGTGAAATATAGATTAAGAATTGGATCAATGATCATCAAACAAATACAAATAGATCACTTAAGTTAAAAGTGTCGACCGCCAAAGTGGCTTTACATGGTAATGACTCGGAATTGAATCCTTTAACCACCTGGGGATGTATGTTAAAAAAAAAAAAAAAAAAGAAGTTAAAATTGTAGACCAAGAACTTGCCCAAAAATTAAAAATAAAGTGTACCAAGCGAATTAAAAGTAGGCAAAAACCTTTTGTGGCCATTTGTTACAAAATGACTAATCTCCATGCATTTGATCCCCCCACCCCAGCCCTGTAGGGACTGGAATATAGATAAGATTGAATCTTAATGCCTGTAAGTATTCATGTTTCACTCGAACCACATATGCTGGTGTCGAGCACATATTAGATCATTTTGGAAAACTCACTCCAAAGCTCAAAAGACAAGGCCATGGAACGGCATCTCCCTTTCTCTGCTAGACAAAGAGCTTACTAAAACATCTGATTTGAACATTTAAATTCAAAACTAACTCAGCCACACTGTTCAATCATTCGCATACATTATGAACGAATGGACGAATGGCCCGATAACTTTTGCGATCACAACCGAAGAGTATTACAGAACAACCAATTAAGCACACTTTTTGCCAAGAAACTTGAACACCGGACATAAAACACAGAAGCTTTGGACGACAAATGTGGCAATTCATCAAGAACAGACAAAAACAGTATCAAAATTCCCCCATGGCGGCTTTTAACCAATGCGGTTACTGGCATTCTGTCCTCAATAGGATATCTCCTTACGAAATTATTAAGGAGAATGCAACAAAATAACAAGCAACATATAAAAGGCCGAGGGACCAATCCATCATTAAGCAATATAGCTTTAGGTGGATGATTTCGTTTTAGAATACTAATTAGTTACTATTTAGTCAACCGAATAGACAAAACAGAAGATTAAAAGCAACCTATATAGCCTTGAAAACCAAGAACTCTGTTTCCACTACCAAATTTACAGTTTCCTCGAGTAGCTAAGCTAATATGAACATAAGAAGACTGCAAAAAGGGTCTCTCTTTATCTACTCAACCGACCCCATTTATAGTTCATTTCAATTTTCATATTTACTCAATGCTTTTGAAGAGAATGCTCAAGGACCAACCTTAATCGGCTACCTAGTACATCCAATTCTGCAATTCTTTGCTGCTGCCAACGCACTTCGAAACTCTCTGCACCGACCCCTTCACCGCCTGGACCAGCTAAAAGCCTTCTTCTTACATCCTTAAAGCACTCATCAAATACGCTAATAACCACCTTTGCAGCCACCTCCCCTATTTCATTATCACAGCTATAATCAATATTCTGCGCTGTGGATCCCACTTTCATGGCCTCTGTCCTTCCACCAAAAGTATCATTTCCCTCGTCCTCCATAACTGCCTCTCCTTCCTCTTCCCCTTCAAACTCCACATTCACGTCACTCAACTTAATTTCTTCTTGTTCACCCTCATCACAATCATCTCCACAAGCAATCCTGCCTTCCTCACAATCCAATTCTGAATTGGGATCCTTCACATCATTCTCTCGATCAAAACCAGGCATGATCACAGGCAATGTAGGCGAAAAATCGACCTTGACTCCAACAAGATCCAATTTTTTCAGATTCCCATCACCATCACCACCATTAGCATCACTACGATCATTATAAATACTGTGATTCGCACCCACATTCCTCGCGCCACTGAAAGGCGAGGTGGCGGCATAATCCGGGTGCCAGAGATGATTCGACAAGTCGTAAAGCTCACGATCATGCAGCGACAACTGCGATCGATCAAGACCCTTGGACAACCGAGACGAAATGACCCGAAACTTCTTCCGAAGCCTCCGAAGCTTCTCGGAGAGCTGCGATTTGGTGTAGGGCTGCGACATGGTGTTGGAAAACCGCGCGTAGAAGATCCCCAAGTCCCTGGGAAAGGCTAGGTTCTGAGAAGCGCAATCCAAAAGCCCCTGCAAGAAGCGGATCTCGTCCGGTTCGGTCCATATCCGGTGGAATTTGAACGGCGGAGGTCTGCCGTCAATTGGGTCGAGTGGTGGCGGATTAGGGTCGGGGGTTTTGCGTTTGATTGGGAGTTTTGAAGAGGAGGAGGGATTGTTGTGGGGCTGAATTAAGGTGGAGGCCATGGCTAGGGTACCAGGACGGGGCTCAGCCTCAACTATTGTTCTGTTAATTTTATCCCCCTTGTTTGAAAGAGTAATGCAAATATAATTAGATTGTGATTTTGATTCGTGTTTCTCGGTTGGTTAGGCTTCGATTAGGCCTAGTTTGGTTTAATTTACTCGTAGTTATGAGATTAAGGTTGAACCAAAAGTCCTATTTTTCCACAATAGGTCAAAGTTACATGAGAGAATTAGGTCCCAAGGGACGCCCAAGTCTTTTTTTAGGGATATAACCCTCAATTTCTTTTCCCTTTTTCTTTCTCCAATATTTTCTGACGTGTCATCTTTATATACTAATCAAGTTGCAATTAACTCGTTTTGTAAAAGGAAGAAATTTTAGGGGTCCTTCTGCAAATAAAATAAATTTATAAGTTATAACAAAACGAAAACAAAAGCCCTAAATCTAACATAATTTCTCCATTTTTCCTTCCTTTCCTCTTCCGCTCTTATCCCGTTCTTCTTCTTCGGCTACATCCCCCAGATCTGTCCCTTTGTTCGCATATCATATCAGCATCATCATCACGTATTTGAAGTTGACCCAAACCACAGGTTTTAGGGCTTGAAGTCGAGCATCTAAGGACTGGGCTTCATGAGCAATGAACAACTATTAAGAACATGAACCCCAATCCTTAGAAGCTAACTCCAAGCTCCAAAACGGTGATTTGTTTTCGCGTTCGTCTGCCTCTATTGAAGAAGAAGAAGAAAGAAGGGGAGAGAGAAAGCAGCTAGGGTTTTGCTTGAAGTAAGGTGTGAGGATTACAAGTGATAATTGGAATATTTATGGAAGAATTAGGTGTACATGCATTCAATTAAATTACCATGCATTCAATACTATGACGGTTGGTTGTTGAGGAATAAATAAATAAAGAATGAGATTTAATAAATAAATCGCACAAGCGATTTATTGAATCGCGCAATCGATTCTTCATATAGAGCTAGTTTTTTATTTGTTTTAAATATTTATTTGATTTATTTTTTACCCTAAACCCTAAAAATTTGATATAGTTGAATGTATCTGCAAACTACAAACCGAATAATATTGAATGCATGTAGGCCTAATAAATCGCTCACACGATTCTTCATCAACATCTAGTCCTTTATTTTATTTAAATATTATTTATTTATTTTCTTTATTTAATCGCCTGAGCGATTAAATATTAAAAATAAATATTTCTATTTATCTGATTAAATTCTAGTTAGCTGATGAATCTAGTGCGCGATTCATCAAATCGCGTGAGCGATTCTGGTTAATCGCTCACGCGATTTTATAAATCGCTCACGCGATTCAATGAAGAATAGTAAAACCATTAAAACTGTAAAATACAGCATACTAGATATATAAAAATAGAACAACATTCAGTCTGCTTTCATTACAAAACCAGTAAAATACATTACAATCAAACTAAATATTTTACGGGGGAGAAGGAAACTGATTAACCTCCTCCGGATCATATTGAGGGATAATGGAATTAACACTCCCCTCAGAGGACTCAAGGTAAACAACGTCGTAAAAGAAATCGGGGTCTGAGTCCCTATCACTTATGTGGAAAGCGTGGAGGTGCTCCTCTTCGCCCTCCAAAAGGTGTGCCTGCCGCACTTTGAAGATATACCTTAGGTCGTCGTAATAACGGCATCCAAATACTCTGGCGTCGAAATCCCGCCGAATAACCTATGCAATATTAAACATTGAAAAATGAACAAACAAAGATCAAAAAAAATGCCACTGATGAATTCGACTTACCTTTGTGTTATTCGCATCATAATATTCTAGGGGATCAAGTTCGGCACTAATACGATTAGCAGCCAATTTAACTCCAGGACAGGCCAAGAATCTACGGAATTCGTAAAATTTTATCCGCAGTCTTTTCACTGCTGCTACAACATCTCGTGCCCAGAATCTGGTTTTGAATCGCTGAGTCAAATCAAGCGACACATTAGCTAGCACTGTGTCGAAGACTTCTAGCCGATCGATTTTGTTTTCTCCGGCATATATCCGAAAAGGTTCAACCATGTACTCTTCCACCCATGCCAGAATATTTCTTGGAGGGTTATTCATGACTTTATTTGTCAAGGATTGAGATACGGGAGAGAGAGAGAGAGAAGCAAGGAGGCTTCTTGCAGGTGATGAAAATTTTGCAGAAATCTGAGCACAGAGCAACTTGAGGATACTAATAAAGGTGATTGGGCCTTTAACCAACCAACAGTCGCACCCCTGGTCGCATTGTAAAGGTGACGGTCAAAATTCCGGGAAAGAGTGCAGGCAGCTTTTCATTAAATTCAAGCATCTCATCGAGAACATCTGTCAGACGCGGGAAGAAGACAATGGACATCTATGTCCCTTCTTCAAATAAAATAAAGGACTAGACGTTGATGAAGAATCGCGTGAGAGATTAACCGAATCGAGTCCGCGATCCAATGAAAATACAACAAATTATTTATAATATCTAATATTTAGAACAAGAATGAATCGCGCGCGAGATTAATTAATGAATCGCAAGTGCGATTCATTAAATCGCTTGCGCGATTAAATAAAGAAAATAAATAATTCTATTTAGCTGAAGAATCCTGTACGCGATTCATCAAATCAAGTGCGCGATTCAATTAAAACATAAATAATTTGATATAGCTGAAGAATTTCGTGCGCGATTAATCAAATCAAGTGGGCGATTAAATTAGGAAAAAATAATATTTTGATTTTTTTACAGAATCGCGTGAGCGATTAAATAATAAAAATAAATATTTCTATTTATCTGATTAAATTCTAGTTAGTTGATGAATCTAGTGCGCGATTCATCAAATCAAGTGAACGATTAAATTAAAAAAATTAATATTTCGAAACACATAAATACAAATTTCAATATTTCAATAATTCTAGTTAGCATTCAATATTATTCGGTTCAACATGCATTCAATTAGTTGATTGGTACATGAATTAAACACATAAATACAAATTTCAATATTTTTGTCCGTATTTTTTTTTTAGTACTGATCATCAGCTTCACCATCAGACGTTTCTGAAGTTGAACCACACCACAGGATTTGGGCTTGAAGTTGAGCTGATAGGGATTGGGCTTCATGAGCAAGAATGAATGATGATACATTCATTAACAACAATAAGGTACTTCCTTCCTTATTGAGCTTCATGAACCCCAACCCCTATCAGCTAACTCCAAGATCCAAACCGGTGGTCTGTTTTCGTTCGACTACCTCTGTTGAAGAAGAAGAAGAAAGAAGGGGAGAGAGAAAGCGGCTAGGGTTTTGCTTGAAGGTGTGAGGAGGATGCTTGGTGGTAATTGGAGTATTTATAGGAAAATTTAGGGCTACACACTTTTATTAATTTAAATAAAATAAATCGACGTGCGATTCATTAAATCGATTGCGCGATTAAATAAAGAAAATAAATAAATAATATTTAAATAAAATAAATAAATAGATGTTGATGAAGAATCGCGTGAGCGATTAATTAAATCGCTTGCGCGATTTATTAGGGAATTGTACATTTTGTAGGAAAGAAATTAGGGTA
Source organism: Lantana camara (assembly GCA_037501455.1). Taxonomy (NCBI): domain Eukaryota; kingdom Viridiplantae; phylum Streptophyta; class Magnoliopsida; order Lamiales; family Verbenaceae; genus Lantana; species Lantana camara. The sequence goes on along the minus strand of CM074857.1, from coordinate 19,068,788 downwards.
AAAAATAAATCAAATAAATATTTAAAACAAATAAAAAACTAGCTCTTTATGAAGAATCGCTCGCGCGATTTATTAAAGAATTGGACATAAATATTATGAATACATACTATGTAACTTAAATATTGTATTTATCAACTCCAAAAAATATTTCGGATGCTAAACGTAACCTTAAAAAAGAGGTATTATCGTCATCCAGAATATCCAGTGGTTCCCCACGCATGAGAAACTCAATGTAATATAAGGAATAGAGTCCACAACCGCCACTGAAAAAAAAAAAATAGAAATTAAATAAAAATATAATAAAAAATTTTAGAGTTAGTAAATTTTAAATGTACCTTCGTTTATTTTTTGGACACGGAGCAAGTTGCAACTTCCACATGTGCTTGAGGCTGTCACGTAATTGCCTGAACTTTCCTGTGTGGGCCAACAATTTGGGAAAGAAAACACACAGATGGTTCAAAGCAATTTGGTAATTCCTGTGGTCAAGGGAACCACCACCGCTGTCGTAAACTTTGATGACTCCCTCTTGGGGCAAAATCTCGACGGCCACCCAATGGGAATTTCCTGAGTTGACAATGCCATAAAATTTTGTAGCTCCTTCCCATGCACGGCCATGCAAAAATGGTAGAGAACCAGTTGTATACGACAGAACAGTGTCCTCCTTCCATTTGATGGGATCATTCCAGATCCTTCGCATCACATCAAATGAATGCGAGGCAGTCCGGATGTCTTCTTTGGGTTCATTCACAGGCCTCACACCCTTGGCACCCTTGGCACTCTTGGCACCAACCCTAACTCCAGCTTTGGCACCCCTCGGAGCATTGGCAGCAGTATCTGGCTTATTTGTAATAACGAGATTGCCATCTTCACCTGTGCAAACTGAATCTTCCTCTGTAATGAGACCCCTTGATAGATAATAATTCGTTTTAAGATGTTGGAAGAAAGTCTCATCGAGGACCAAACAATCCTGAGCATATTGATCTGGGAGCCTTTTTTGTTTAAGCCTTATATTGGCCAAACACTCTTCCAAATGCTACAACGAGTGAACCAAAAAAAAAACAATAAAGATCAACTATGCATCATACAGGTATTGACTAACATAAACTATATAGGAAGTTTACCTCGGATACCAACCATTTTCCATTTCTGAGGATGGTTAGGAAGAATTCCGCGTCGAAATCCGCAGTTTGTCCAGGAATTCGGTCTTTCGGCCCTGCACTAAGAACCCAGTTGTACAAGTAGCTAGAACCAGATTTGTCCGTATTTTTGGATAACCATCTGTTGTGAGATTGAGAGATGGTTTCTACGGTTTGCGGACAAGGCAGTTGGGGCTGAGCCGTTAAGGCAGGTGTTGCTTCTTTAGCCTTGACTCTAGCTCTGGCTGTAGCTGTGCAAAGCCTCTTAAGTTGCAGCGTATAAGGTGACAGGAGGTAGGCGGGCCTTCTTTTATTTCTCTTTGGTCTTTGACGTTTAGACCCTTCAACCTCCTGCACCATTACACTACGGCCTGCTTGGTGTTCTTTTTCCTTCTCCAAATGCTGCCATATCTTCTCAACAGTTGCCTTCACATATTCAGAATGAGCTTCAGCTTGGTCTTCTTTCTCCTTCTCCAAATGCAGCCATATTTTCTCAACAGTTGCATTCAAAGATTCAGAATTAGCTTCCGCTTTCTGGATAAACTGTTGAATTTCAAAAGGGATTTGCACTGCAGCAGCTGGTGCAGGTGATGGTGATGTGTCAGGTGCTGTGGAAGTTGGGGGTGCGGTGCCCCAATCAATTCCTGCGGTAGGTGGTGCTGTAGTTGGATGTGATGGTGAGGGGAACCAATCCATGTTAGAATTCATGAGATTATCATCTTCTTGGACTGGATGGGGCAATTCATCCCCAATGATCAAAAGGGTGCACCCTTTCAAACACTGATGTAGATAATCAATGGGTGCATCCTCTTCTTCTGAACTTGTTTGTTCATGAAGGTCCCTGATGTAACTCATATTCTTTTCAATGCTGGAGGGCAACAAAAATGGACGTACCTGATCCTGTTACATAAAAAAATAATAGATGTTAAAGGTATTCGGTGATCCATGACAAAGAAAATAATATAAATTTTGTTCTAACCTCAGGTCCATGGTTATTTAACTTTTGCCGCAATTCTTCAATATCGATTGGGTTCCCTCTACTGTGCATCCATCTGAACATCCTGGGGAGTGGTAGTTTGGACATGTGGGAATCATCATGTTCTAGGCCGCCTCCATAAGAACTTGCTATCGTTGGGCACATTTCGTAAGCCCACGCCTACAAGGAACAAACAGAAAAAAAGGTGTATTATAGATTTTGTTTCAATTAAATCGCGTGAGCGATTCAACAAGTTGCGTGAGCGATTCATTAAATCGCTTGAGCGATTCACAAGTCGCGTGAGCGATTCATTAAATCGCTTGAGCGATTCAACAAGTCGCGTGAACGATTCATAAATTCGCGTAAGCGATTAAGCTGAATAAGAGAAATATGATGATCATAATCACCTGCAAGGCCCATGGAAAACCTGAAACATGATAGGTCTTCGGTTTAGAGTCAGATTCTGTAGGGGGCAGCCATTTAGCAATATCCTTTTCCCTTTTTTTTATTGAATCCATTGTCGCCTTGAATGACACTAGTCCCCAAGGATATGAATAAAAAAAATCCAAGTCACTTGCAAAACAAAGATGATCCCTATTTACAACTCTCCCATTTTCAATACCCAACAACATGTTTTGTACAAAAAGCACATGTGCTATCTTCAAACGGTCTTCCACCGCAATCTTTTTATTGAATAATAAAATTTCCAAATCAGTGTCCTTCACTTTTGATTTCCATTTATTTCGGAGGATCCTCTTAAGAAAATCCTCGGCATTATTTATAACACTCAACTCATCAGCTCTATCGGGCATCTTACCTCCTCCACAATAAAGCCCGGTGACAAGAGCAAACTCCCTTAAGCCAAACCTAACTGGCTTTTGGCCTATCAAGACCCACAGCTCATTCTCTTTCTTGGTGGGTAGGGAGTACATCATAAGATAATGAAGGAGGCTGCCTGAAAACCGCTTCCAACCAGAAGGCAGCTCTTCGGTATATTTTCTAAATACTCCTCCGAAATTTATTTCGTTCTCCTGAAGGAATTCTTTTACTGGGGAAAGACGCTCCCATGATGACCGGACTGTGATCCTCACAGTTGAAGAGAAGAAGTACCTTTCCCAGAAAGGGCGCATGTTGAATTTTGAAAAATCAATGCTCCGGGTGACCTCTTCTTCATACACTTCCTGTAACTCATCGTCATCATCCTCCGCCTCATCAAATAACCCAATCATACCCATATTGTTCGAATGCCTTCGCTTACTCCTATTTTCCCTTATGTACCAGTCCCCTTGCGCAGTTTCTTCATCTCCGGTGTGTTCATCATCTCTGAACTCCTGAGATGTATAGGATCAAAATACCATTTGTCAATATAAAAGATTTGAAATACACAAAAGGTGCCATTTTGATCACGTACGCGACTCAATCAATCGATTAAGCGAGTACTAGATACTTTCGGTATAAACAACCCAAAAAACACAGTATATAAACAAGAGAATATAGTATCAACTCCAGAACGAAAGTTGAAAACAAAAAACAAAGAACCATTACGTTGTAATCGGCCTCTTGGGATATCTGCATGGGATCAATAGTGCCTTCTCCTTCCCTTACTGGGCTTTGGTTTGCTCCCGCTGATGACATCTTGTTTGGTTGATCGTAAAAATGTGATAATAATCTGAATATAGGAGAGAGAAAATGGATGAAAACCCTAGTTTTTTTGCTTGTGAGGAAGATGAAGAAGAAGAAGAAGAACAGTCCTTTACTTTACTTTCCTTTTTACCTTTCTCCTCTTTCTCGCTAAAAGTTTGCTTATAACTGTTATCAAATTAATTAATGATGTGATTGGTTTGACTCTTGTGGTGATATATATATTAAATATAAATAACTGCCAGACAAAAAATGAAAAATTTTAATATAATGTACACAATGGTTGCCGCCTTATCGGACATGTATATTACAAGAGGTTTAATTTTAGAGAATTTGATTGCGAACTACCTTAAGAATCGCGTGGGCGATTCATGAAGTCGCCCACGCGATTTAACACGTTTTGTGGCCACAATCAAGATCACCTTATGAGAATTGAGTCAAATTTGTAATGGGATCATTTTATTGTTGGTTATAGCGAAGCTTGATTTGAATGTACCAATCACAATGTTTTCTACATGGTATCAAAGATGATGTTAGGATTTGTTTGGGATTATGACTAATGCTTGCAATACATCGTAGTACACAGATAAGAATCGCTATGGGGCTCATATCAAACACGAAAGAAACATGCTGGGGGACTAGCAAAGTAATATAAACCTATATTAAGTGCGAAATAAATTAAGAATCGCGTGGGCGATTCATGAAGTCGCCCACGCAATTCAATACGTTTTGTGGCCAAAATCAAGATCACCTTATGAGAATTGAGTCAAATTTGTAATGGGATCATTTTATTGTTGGTTATAGCGAAGCTTGATTTGAATGTACCAATCACAATGTTTTCTACATGGTATCAAAGATGATGTTAGGATTTGTTTGGGATTATGACTAAGGTTTGCAATACATCGTAGCACACAGATAAGAATCGCTATGGGGCTCATATCAAACGCGAAAGAAACATGCTGGGGGACTAGCAAAGTACTATAAACCTATATTAAGTGCGAACTACCTTAAGAATCGTGTGGGTGATTCATGAAGTCGCCCACGCGATTTAACACATTTTGTGGCCACAATCAAGATCACCTTATGAGAATTGAGTCAAATTTGTAATGGGATCATTTTATTGTTGGTTATAGCAAAGCTTGATTTGAATGTACCAATCACAATGTTTTCTACATGGTATCAAAGATGATGTTAGGATTTGTTTGGGATTATGACTAATGTTTGCAATACATCGTAGTACACAGATAAGAATCGCTATGGGGCTCATATCAAACACGAAAGAAACATGCTGGGGGACTAGCAACGTAATATAAACCTATATTAAGTGCGAAATAAATTAAGAATCGCGTGGGCGATTCATGAAGTCGCCCACGCGATTCAATACGTTTTGTGGCCAAAATCAAGATCACCTTATGAGAATTGAGTCAAATTTGTAATGGGATCATTTTATTGTTGGTTATAGCGAAGCTTGATTTGAATGTACCAATCACAATGTTTTCTACATGGTATCAAAGATGATGTTAGGATTTGTTTGGGATTATGACTAAGGTTTGCAATACATCGTAGCATACAGATAAGAATCGCTATGGGGCTCATATCAAACGCGAAAGAAACATGCTGGGGGACTAGCAAAGTACTATAAACCTATATTAAGTGCGAACTACCTTAAGAATCGCGTGGGCGATTCATGAAGTCGCCCACGCGATTTAACACGTTTTGTGGCCACAATCAAGATTTCTAAATACAAATCATTAAGACAAGTTACATTATGGATTTCAAGATATAAATCAATAAAAATACTGCTAAAAACAACAAATTGACTATTATCAACTTGTTCACAATATTTTGTTCTCTTCCTTCTGGAATGAGTGGTGTCCTCCTGCTTGAGACTTCACCTTCATCGTTCTGTGGCTCTTCTATTGGATTACACCATTGAGAAAAGCCATGCAAATTGCAACAATAAAATAATCTTCCCCTGTTGGAATTATCTGCTCTATCGACCACCTTGATTGTAGCCCACTGATCGCAATCCCTGCATTTCTCCTTTCTATATCTAAGAGAACTTTTGCGTGTAAAAGCTGAGCTATTTGAGCTTGCCATGATCTTTAAATTCCTTAATGATAATCAGAAGAATTATATAGTGATCCCCACCAACGGCTATAATTAGGATATAAACAGTGTATAACTGCCATATTATAACGGCTATAATATTTTGTAATATTATCATCATCCAGGGGCTCTTTTGCAAACTCACAAATTTACGCACTGCCCCTCCTAATCGAATATAAAATAAATTTTTTCTGTTTCCTTTGGCGAAACCCTAATTCTCTCCTTTTTCATCTATCTTCTTCCATCCTCTTACGTTGGATATCTCCGCCGCCGCCCTCTCCAATCCACAGGAACAACAATCCTTCGCAGAACTGTAAGAGTCTGCCCTATTAGTTTGAATTGCTCTTGAAAATTATCATGTTTGCTGTATGATTTCCGCCATACAGTAGGAATCAATAGGTGTTTCTTTATTTGGTCCATGTAGTGTTTACTCGTTGTAGATGAACTATGCGATGTGCAATACAGAAGATAGTTTTGAGATGCTTCGTGCAACCTTTGCATAACAATGGAAAGAAACCGTGGAAAATGCAATTGAATCTTTATTATAGATTTACAAAGGTTGCACGAAGCATCTCAAAACTATCTCTTGTATTGCACATTGCATAGTTCTTCTACAATGCCTAACGATCTATTGCAAGGCCAAACAAAGAAATCTATTGATTGTTACTGTTTGGCAACAAGTCCTACGGAAATGACGATTTTCATGAACATTTCAATCAAATACGGCAGATTTTGTGATTAAGGAGGAAGACAGATAGATATGTTAATATCCATAATGTTAATAAACCCCATTGGCTGAAGAATCGCATGCGCGATTCATTAAATCTTGTGAGCGATTCACTAAATCATGAGCCCGATTATTTTAAAAATAGATTAATGGATCAGGCTGAGTGTTTTTTAAAGTGTCATATATCGAATTAAATTCCAAATTTTATTATATTATAATATATTAATTGAATTTTGGGCGCGATTAATTAAGAAGAGTTAGCGATTCAGTAAATCTTGGGCGCGATTAATTAAAAAAAGAGAAATATGCCCAATTGCCTGAAGAATCGCTTGAGCGATTGATAAAGTCGAGTACGCGATCCATAAAATCGCGTAAGAGATTCATTAAATCGTCTGCGCGATTAATTAAAAATCGAAGCTGTATTATACAATTTATTTATCTAAATGACATTCTGTTATTTATCTAAATCACATTATGATAACATGAACATGTAGTCTTTTTGTGACTTTTTCTTGTGCGCGATTAACAAAAGAGAAATATGCCACTTGGCTGAAGAGAAATATGCCCAATTGCCTGAAGAATCGCTTGCGCGATTGATTAAGTCGAGTACGCGATCCATAAAATCGCGTAAGAGATTCATTAAATCGGCTGCGCGATTAATTAAAAATCAAAGCTGTATTATACAATTTATTTATCTAAATGACATTCTGATCACATGTAGTCTTTTTGCGACTTTTTCTTGTGCGCGATTAACTCAAAAGAGAAAGATGCCACTTGGCTGAAGAATCGCTTGCGCGCTTGATTAAGTCGAGTGCGCGATCCATAAAATCGCGTAAGAGATTCATTAAATCGTCTGCGCGATTAATTAAAAAATAAAGCTGTATTATACAATTTATTACACAATTATTTATCTAAATGACATTCTGATCACATGTAGTCCTTTTGTGACCTTTTCCTCCACACTTTGAACAGGTATTGTACCTTTTTCTTCCCTCAGAAGGTGCCCAGAATCTAGTCATCCTCTTTATTCCAACACGCACCTTCAGTGGAGGTGGCAGTACTTGTTTTATACCTATATCTTCAGGCAATTCCCACTGTAACTCTGGAGGTGTAGGAAAAATTATCTCAGAATATGCAAGTATGTAGTACTCAACAGTGTAAAATTGGGAGCATAGGGAATATATCCTTTGTCTAAACCCTATTGGGTTTTGCTCCCTTAACGCCGATAATGCATGGGGGCAGGGGATCTTATCCATCTGGAAGACACCACATGTGCACGTCATATTGTTCAAGTCAACCATAACCTCTGCTCCAATTCCACGAACAGAAAATTCATGAGCATTGAACTGTTGTGCAAGGCATCCTTTGGATTTCTCCAGATTACTCCGGAGAAGTTTCTCTTTGGATGGCACCAGGACTGTACTGCAGTTGATCATGTCCGTTCTCCGGGTGTGGAACCAATCAGCCAATATTCTTATGATAGACTCAAACAGAGCAGGGATAGGATACTCCCTTTCAAATCGAATCCTAGAATTAACAGACTCGGCGATGTTGCTAGTCAGAACATCATACCTGTTTGTTTTAGAATGCACCCTGCTCCATAACTCAAAACCAACTTCATCCTTCAAGTACTCTGCAGCACGTTTGTGAATACGTTCGATATCTTTGTAGTGCTCCATGAAATCTTCGACGGTGTATGCTTTAACTGCCCTAAAAAATGGCTCAAGGATTACACTTTTTTTAAAACGTTGTCTCAAGCTCTCCGATAAGTGCTTCGAACAAAATCCATGATGAGCCTTAGGATAAATCTTAGCAACCGCATTTTTAATGGAGACATGTCTATCCGATATTATACAGAGATCATCACTATCCGGTGCTATCCTTTTTAAATTTATAAAAAACCACTCCCATGATGCATTATTTTCGGAATCAACCACTGCCCATGCAATCGGATAGGTATGGTTCTCACTATCTTGTGCAGTAGCCAATAAAAGAGTACCATCGTATTTACCGGTTAAGAAACAACCATCAACGTCTAACACCTTGCGCATGTACGTAAAACTCCGTATGCATGGTCCGAATGCAATAAAAAAATGAAGAAACCTGTTTTCGTTGGCAAGAACCAATTCAGTGACGCTTCCTTGATTCTTAACAGTTAGCATATAACGATATGCATCTATAATTGCATATCCATGCTCAGGTGATCCCCTGACAATATTTTTTGCATGTATTCTGCCCATCCAACATTTCCAGTAACTAACCTTGGCCCCCAATTCAGCTTCGACGTACTTTTTAATTTCGCCTGGTGTGGGACCTTTCTTGTCAAAAAACAATGGCTTCACTAAGTCCCCAATCAATTTTGCGGTAGCCTGTTGATGAGTGGTACTTGCTTCTTCCAACCCACAAGTGTACATCCGGTTATACTTTCTGAGGATAAATCTGTCAGAATTAACATATTTAACACACCGAAACCACCATTTGCAATCCTGCGAATAACATCCCAGAACAAGAAGGGACTTTGTAGATTTTATCGTTCGTAATTGGAAGCTTCCCTTACATGCAACAAGGTTGATCTTCATGATGGCATCTTCTTTGTTTATAAACTCTTCATCCTCATTAAAACCTGAGCCATCATCCCATGTATGACTTTCAATCCTGGCCTCTGGATTATCATAACATATAATGGCTTCCTCCTCATTAATACATTGATCGGGCACTTCTTCCTCGATCACATTTTCATAAGGATTTTGAAGATCTTCATTACAACGATCTACCATTTCTTCGTTTATAGAAAGGGTGTTATTGGGAAGATTGAATTCTTGATCGTTGATATCAGGGAGACTGAAGTCTTCATACTGATGCTGGTATTGATCTTCACCCTGAGAAGTAAACCCGCTTGTACCAACATGTTCGGATTCTGTTCGACTCTCCTTCCTATCCAAGGAAACCTTCAAAACGGGCCTCCAACCTTGAGGAGAGATATCGGCAAAATAAACTTGTAGGTCGTGATCAGTCTTTATTTCAGTTGGATAACAGGTTGGAGGTGCACTTGTAAGAGAATATTTCACGCGCACATCATCATGGGAGCAAGTAAGTCGTCCTGATTGTTCTATAATATCACTTATCAACATTTGGAATGTAGTCTGGTTGCTCACAAGAATAGCAGAAGTTTGCTTGCTCTCCGCAACCCAATTCAAACACGTGGTTTCTTCTTCCCACACTCCAAATTGAAATCCAATAACAAATTTTGACATAACCCAGTCGTCGTTCCTTTACAACATTAAAAAAAAAAAAAAATTTAACCATGCATGCAGTACAAAATTGAGAAACAAAAAATTTGATCGCGTGATCGATTGATAAAATCGCGTGCGCGATTCATCAAATTCGCGTGTGCGATTAACTAATCGCGTGAGCGATTTTGAGAAATCGGGCAAGCGATTAATAAAATCTAGTGCGCGATCACGCTGTATTGTCGTTATATTGGCGTCCAAAATAGGTTAGGGAATGTACTGCATTAAACCCAGATAGATGGGGTTCAGAAAAAACTCAGTTAAATCATTCAGTGAAAACGAAGTTCAACAAATAGGTTTGAGAAAAAATTTAAATGAATCGCGTGAGCGATTTATAGAAATCGCGCAAACGATTGATAAAATCGAGTGCGCGATCACTTTGTATTGGCGTTATATTGGCGTCCAAAACAGGTTAGGGAATGTACTGCATTAAACCCAGATAGATGGGATTCAGAAAAAACTCAGTTCAATCATTCAGTGAAAACGCAGTTCAAAAATTAGGGTTCAGAAAAAATTCAAACGAACCGAAACCTTTCAATACCTTTGATTGTTGTTGTTTGCCATTGTACCTGTAATCAGAGAAAGTTTTTGAAGAATCAAACGAACATTGCACAACACTGCAATCGGAGAAGAAATCTCAAAAAAATAGGGTTTTCGTCGCATACAGGAAGGAGAGAGAAATTGAGAGAATTGGTTGAATGTGATTTGGGGCCAGATTCTAATTTTGTATAAATTTTGGGGCCAAAAAGAGTCTGCAAAATCCTGACGTGGCAACTATTTAATTAAGCTGAGTAATTAATTAAGAGCTAATCAAGCAAAGGGTTATATAACCAATTCTTTTGAAACTAGGGGTTACATAACTAAAAAAAGACTTGGACGTCCCTTTTAACCGAATGCCCCAAGTTACATACTATTTTGAAAGGAAGAAAACTATTTTTGTAAAGCTTAAGCCGCCCTTAAGTAAAAAGCTTCCATCTTGACCGCCGTTGGAGAAAACCCACCACTCAATTCCGGCGAAAATGTAGACAACGACGTTGCGGATGTGAAAAAGAAGAGGAAAATGAAGTGGGCCGACGAAGAGGAGAGCAAGAAAGAAGGAAAAGTTGGAACTTCGAAAGAAAAGATGTTCTTGGAGCTGCTAGAACGGGTTCTGGGAAAACCCTTGCATTTTTCGTTTTACGCCTAGAGATGGGACTGTTGTCGTTGTCGTTTGTGCAACAAGGGAGTTTGGCCATGCAGGTATATAGACTTTATTTTCTGGGCAGAAGAAAATTAAAAGATTGTATGCCTCTATAGTTAGTTTCATCCATATCTGACTGCCGGAATTAGTGGGCTCCTTCTGTAACTTGTATTTAGGCTTAACTTTTGCATGATCCTGTGGATGGTTCTTGTGGGCTGGCTATATAGTAGGTGTTTTGAATGTTATTACTTGAGAAATAAACATTGATTAGGCTAATCTTCATGTTAATGGTTCAGGCGCATGATGTGGGGAAAGACCACCTGAAGTATCATTCACAGACATTGGGACTTGATCGTGTCGTTCTCCGGGATGCTGAGGTGGCTCAAAATGGTTGACTTGATCACTTAGAATTTGTAATGAGGGGACCTCGAGATGGAGGAGCAAACGTGAGCTAAAGACCGATAAAGGACCTGTAGGGGTTTTCCCTTTGTCGGTACTCCGACGCCCACGTCAGTATCGAGTGGTTGAGAGCCTTTCGAGTTGATTTGGGAGTAATAAATGTGCTTGTGAAATGGTATTTATGAGGGAGTATTTATACCCGAGGGGTAATGATGGTTGTACAGTACTTGTTGCAGGTACATTTAATGCTCTGCGCCAACTTGGTACGGTTTGTTAGCCTCATTAAAGGCTGGAGGTTGCGGTGTGGGACCCTCTGGGGATCGATGTGATTTCAACATGCCCGCGAGCCAGATCGACGCTCATCTGACCCGTTTCAGGCAGTGGTCGGTCCGGACCCATCTTGGTGGTTCAAGTCCGCCTTCTGTTAAGAGTTTGGGACAGGATAGGTCGACTCGTGGGAGTACACATGGCACTCTTGACCAGTCTACATAGTCAACGGGGCACGTGACAGGCACTTAATGGCCCACTTCATGCTTACGTGGGGGGTACCGGTTTGGGCCACGTCATTAGCCCCCGAGAAGGGGGCGTCACAGGACACGTGGCGACCGTCTTTTCCTTGTCAGAGCTCGCTTCTCTAGGTAATCATGGCGACGGTTCGCATTCGGCATTCCCGCCCAAAGTGTCCCTATAAATAGTCGCCTAAGACTTTCATTTGTCACTTCTAAACTTCAGAGCTTTTCGAGAACTTCAAAGCTTTTCGAGTTAAGCAAGCGGGATATTCGGTTCAATCTCCGTCAATCAGCGAGTTTTTCCGGTAAGCCTCCTTGATTCGATCTCTTTTTCTCTTGTGGTCTGAATTTCATTAGTTTATTTTTCCTTGAGTGTTCGTAATCGAGAGAGAAGTGTTGGAAAACACGAATCAGAAAGCAGCGGAATTTAAAAATTTTCCCAACAAAAGGACCTTGGACTCGCAATCGTGTAACCAAATTCGTAAAGATAGAAAACTTACTTTTCTTTTGTTCTTTCTTGAAGCGTTTCAAGCCACCCAAGAACGCTCTTCTCGCAGCTTGATCCCCTCTCCTTGGTAAAGCTCGAATCTTCAAACTTCTAACTTGAAGTCTCTAGAGAAAGTCTACCAACTTGATCACAATCTAACTAGTAAGGATGCTAGTTCTCTAGTTAGTGTTTAGGCTTAACCTAGGGTTTAATTTAATCTTGGAGAAAGGAAGGTGTTCAACACATGAACCAAAAGAATTGCCAATTAGCTCTAAAGGGGAGCATGAGCTCCCCTATATATAGGAAAGGGAGAGGGACGACCGAACCTATTCCTTGTTGGACAAGGATTTGGTTCCTTTCTCTCCTATTACTTGATCATCAAGTATTTTCCAACTTTGACTTTGAATTCTAATTCAAGTCAACTTTTAAGAGAGCTAAAAATATCCAAACTATTTTTGGATAATTTTATACTTTATTTATTATAAAATAAATAACTTATTTTTATCTAATTAATTAATTCGTAATTAATTAACTAGATTATTTTCTCCAAAATAAGACTTTCCTTTTAATTCAAAATTAAACCAAAGTCTATTAAATAATTAACACATTTAATTATTTAATACATATATATATATATATATATATATATATCCACACGTGTGTGACACGTGTCACAGTGACACGTGTCACTCACGTGAGCCACACGTGTGATTTCACACGTGTGGAACCCTCTTGGCCCGATTAACTCGTTTAATCATTTTCAAGCCTCAACTCATGTAACCAAGTTGTTGTGTGTGACCCTCTAGGTTCTCAATTCAATTAGCAGTGACCCTAATTAATTAATTGACTAATTAATTAATCAGTCCACAGATTAAACGACCATAGTCTAGCAACAGGTGTTTAACCCCTAGCTGAATTGGAATGTTCGGATTCGACAGAACCTTTAAGTCATTGATTCATGTGAGATACAATCCTCCTACTTACTATCTCTCAACCAAGATCTAGGGCAAGGGAATAATCAGAACCCTAATAATCTGGTCTTAAAGCTAAGTGCATTTCATATCCATTTGATCTCAATCCAAGAAACACTTTTCTTGATGTCTTGATCTACTGCCTTGGCCAAGGACTCCATATGGCATATGAATGACTTACACAATAAGAGATCACCTTGCAAATGCAAGTGTAGGTCCTTTCTTGATTCTCATTCACTTTCATGAATCACTTGTGCAGCCCCAGCATAAGCCTTGAATCAGTTGTCTAAGGCGACACCCTTTAAAGCTTATACCTAAGACTACAGAGTTAACTCATAAAGTGACAAGGAACCTCAAGTCTAAGGATCAATTAATCACATCAATGACTCGTGAGATATTTCCTAATCTGGAAGTTTCCATTTCCTGAAATAGAAACTTCCTTTCCCATTTAGGAATGTTCTCACACGGGGCACCTCAGTGAACTTACTTATTAAAGTAAGCACCCTCATGTATCACGCACGTATCAACTATACACTTTGCACCTCCATGAAACAAGGTGGTCCTTCTTAAGGGCGTGATCCCACAAGCAAGCCTTAGAGGAGTCAGGTTGACACTCCCACTGTCTGTAGGACTCATCGGCTTGGAGTATTTTACTAATCATGACTTATGTGATATAGGGCTCGTTTCATGAACCATTTCACCTAAATGGTAGAGTCCTAAAGTCATCAGGATTAGGGGAGTTCTCATACATGCACAGCTAAAGTAACGCATACCAAACAAGAGCATATAAAGAAGTGTTGCCTCAATTCGTTATTTTATTCAAAGATTGTCTATGATTACAATAAGGAAAAGCACAAAGCGGATATACAATCGGCTTTCTAGGGCACTATTCCTAACAAGAAGAACCCCATCTCGAATCTCGTTCGACTCGTTCCCTAACACAACCCTTGATCCTTATTTCGAGGAGAAGGCGGAACTTTAGGGAAATAAATCGAGGTTTTTAAAGTTTGAGCAATGGGATGTCGTCTTCGACCTCAACTAGTTCTGATTTTTCGGATAAGATTCCGGGCCCTGGGGATGAAATTGGTTCGGGTGACTCGACTTCAAGTGAAGGGGAGTCTGTTCAGTCTCAGGTAGCCTCGGAGGAAGAGGTGAATGTGGTAGAGGTCTCGGAAGATTCTCGAGATAGACATTCGACATCACCGGCCGACCCAGTCATGTCAACAGAACCACTAACAGTAGCTGTCCCAGTGGGAATGACTTTGGGGCCGGAATTCTCGAGTAGAGTTGGCGAGGCGGGACCGTCTACCTCGGGCCAACATGAAGAAGAGGAAGAGGGTATCTTTATCCCATACGACACGAAATCTCCGGCCCGATTCTTGGATAAAGACCCCCGACTGGTTCCAAGCAAAGTGTCGGCCAAGATGTTTGAGGAAATGAGGGAGATCCTATTCGGGGGAGATGTCGAGCTGGAGGGGTATAGTGTAATTCGACCCAGAGCCGGGGAGACAATGACTGATCCCCCTCCGAATTGTATCACGGTGACTTGAAAGATGATAAAGTCAGGATTTCGAGTTCCTGTCGACGATGATGTCCTCGACATATTGAACCATCTCAACATAAGCCCGGTTCAGTTGATGCCGAATGCCCACGCCCTGGTAAATAGGATTCGAGTCCTTATGCAATATTTTGGTCTCCCGATGCTTGGCGTGGCTAAGGAACTTTTCAAGGCAAGCATCACCAAGGAGAGATCGGGCTCGGGTTACGAGTTCGTGCAGTTGGCGTTTAAGCATAACCACAAGCTCACGACCTCCCCGACCTCATCAAACGGTTAAACCTGGAAACAGCAATTTGTTTATGTTGAGAGTCGGACGGGGTGGCCCAATTTGTTCAATAGGATGTGGTGCTGGAGGCCCAACACGACACTACCGATCGCCATGCCTCGGTGGTCAAACGTTTTTATTCGAGACATGTTGGCTCTCGGGCAATTCGACTGTAAGAGATTGATTGAGGACAAGATGTTGGTTAACTTCGGTCTAGCTCCCGGAGTCCCTAGTCGAAGCTTCAACCCTGGTATACCAAGTGGTCGAGTCGGGGGGTCAACGTTTGAGCTTTTGTTAAACATTATTGCAATCTTTCAGGTCGATGATTCTAATCTGTTTCTTTTGTCTTCTTTCAGATAAAGCAATCATGAGCCGACTAGCAGTGATGCCGGCCGACATGGAGGAGCTCGAGGGAGTGCAGGAAATAGCCCGGACAGTTGAGCTTGCGGGCCCCCATAAGACAATGGATGCCCCTTTGCCAAGGAAAGGGACTGGTTGAGATAGAGACAACGTTGCCGTAGGCGGGCCGACTAAGCAGGCGCCTGGTACTCAGGCCTCCAAGAAGAAAGATAAGGAGGTTGCAGTCGACACGGATAACAGGCGAAAAAGATCTAAGAAGGACAAGGACCCCAAGACCCCCAGGCCGGTGAACACGGGTAGGGGCTCGGACCATCCGGGCGGCGGTAGCCAATCTAAGGTTACCGTTTCGACCAGCTCCCTTCCATCAACTCCCTCGGCTACGGAGAAGGTGCCGACTCTTTTCTCATTCGAAGCCCTCAAGGTGACGAACATGCCGTTTCGAGCCCCCGAGGAGGACGTCTCCAACTTCTTCAAGATGCTCAAGATCTCCGAGCCGCATCTTCTAGGAGGTCTGAAACTCCTTGATCATAAGGGCCGGCCTCACCGAGTTGGCTCAATGCCCCGTGACAACCGTGCGACTGGGGCGATCTACCACTGCTGCCAGACTAAAGCAGACCACGAGTCGAGGTGGCAAATGAGCGACATCGAGCTAGAGATGTCGACGACCATTAAGGCCATCGGGGTAAGTCGTGTTGCTTAATTCCTTCATTTTTACCCGAGTCAATAATATCGTGTTGCCTAACCTCTTATTCCTTCAAATGTTTAGCTTTCGCAGGACATCTATCACCTGGGTCGGAGAGCCCACTTAGAGGCCAAGGCAGGGATCGACTCAGAGGTGGAAACCTTGAAGAGGAAGGTCCTGGACTTAGAGACTGAGAAGGCGAGCTTAAGCTCGAAGGTTAAGGCGGCGGAGCTGGCAAAGGGGAAAGCCGAGTCGGCGTCTGAAGAGTTCAGGAAGCAGCTGGACGACAATAAGAAGGAGCTGCTCGATGCACACAAGAAGCTCGACGACCAATCGTCTAAGATGGTCGAGCTCTTCAGAGATGGGGAAAAAACGGGGGAGATTAAGGGCGTTAGGACGGCCATCGACCGGTGTCAATAGATATTCGACCAGGTGGTGGCCGATTCAGAGCAATATGGGGCATACAGATTCACGAAGTCTCCCACCTACAAATGGTCGACCGCTACGTTCGGCATAGCCGATATGAAGGAGGGCTTTGAACTCTGCCTAGCCCAATGCAGGTCGGAGGGTTACATTCCCGTCAGTTATGATACGAACAAGATAGGTATCATGTGCCCTCATCCGAGACCTCCGCCCCCAGAAGCCGCCCATACGGAGCCGGAACTCGACTGGTCGAAGCATGAGTTTGGCTTCGCTGTGTCACTGGCCAAGATCATTTATGCCGGGCGTGACGACCCCAAGGGGTCGATCCCATGGTGCTCAGCCAACCGCGGGTGTTCCCTGAGATGTTCGCCGAGCTGAGTGCCAATCCTAATGATGAACATGCCACCGATCGCTCCGACGAAGAAGTCGATTAATCTAGCCAATCTGCTCTAACATTTCTATTTCTTTGCAATTCCGATTATAATTTGTTATTAGCTTAGTTTTTAGCAAGTACTAAATCGACCCGGGGTGGCTGGTGAGTGCTCCCGATTATAAAATCTAAAGTCAGTTTTTGTCGACCCGGGGTGGCCGACGAGTGCTTCCGTTTAGAAAAATCCAAATGTAATTTACTCCTGTTGACCCAGATCATTTCGTACTTAATGAAATTCCTGTTCTTAAGTCTACTCTCGAATTAGCATTTTTGATTATGCATGTTCAATTTAAACCTATGATGCACGGATACAAATACGGCGACACGGACACGATACGATACGGATACGGCGACACGGATTTTTTCTTGAATTTCCAACGTGAGGAGTGTCCGACACGGTGTCGGACACGACACGACACGGTAAAATTATATTTTTAGAAGTGTCCGTGCATCATAGATTTAAACCATAAAACTCAACTTGTAAGTCGAAATAATCGGGGGGGAGTGGTAATGCAATCTAAGCCGAAACTTGGGAATTGGATAATTTAACCCATCGAAAGCATGATAGTCGAACGAAGTGTTTCGATCTTATTGATTTTGCAAGCAATTACATTTTATAACTTCTCAAACATAGAATTTCCTAAGGTTGTAAGCGTTCCAGGATCGAGGCACTGGATTACCGCTCATTTCCTCGAGGTGATAAGCGTGATTCTTCCCAACTTTGGCGATTCGAAATGGACCTTCCCAGTTGGTGTCGAGTTTCCCGACGGGCTTGGTGACGTCAACCCGTTTTAGGACAAGGTCACTTACTCGGAATTGTCATGGAAAGACCTTCTTGTTGTAACTTTTGGTCATTGACGCCCGATATTATTGCATTCGACGGAAGCCTTGCTCTCTTTTTCCTTTAATTGTGTCCAACTCGAACAGATAGTTATCCTGGTTTCTATCGAGCAGATAATGCGATACTCGACTAGTTTGGTGTATCAACTCTGTCGGTATCATGGCCTCGGAGCCATAGACCATCGAAAACGGGGTCTCCCCGATGGTAGTTCGAGGGGTAGTCCGGTAGGCCCACATCACACCGTCGAGTTCTTCGGCCCAGGCTCCCTTTCTCTCATCGAGGTGCGTCTTCAAATTTTGGACAATAGTTTGATTGGTGACTTCAGTCTGGCCGTTAGCTTGCGGGTGGCCTACTGAGGTGAAACGTAAGCTGATGCCCTGGTCCGAGCAGAATTTCTTGAATAACTTGCTCCGAAACTGGGGCCCATTGTCGCAGATCAAGGTCCTCGGTGCTGGGAGGCGGGCCCAGAACAGTAGCGGTCCGTGACCACATTTAAAATTTTTTATTATAATACAAGTATTAAAATATTTCAAAAACATTTTAATACAAAAACGGAAGACTTAGCCGGATCTACTCAAGTATATACATGCAATTGATAATAAGTTTTAAATCACTTAAGCAGATAAATATCTAACATGCAATTAACACTTAAGAGCAGATAATTTACCATGCTTAAAATAAAACAACTGTAAAATATTGCCATACTGCAAACATGGCTATCTAACGACATTTTTCCAGCTCCTTGCCCTTTCGTGAGACCGGCAGAGCTTCCCTGCAATATCCCCAGGGACACCCTCGGAGTGTGGGCTCCGAAAGTATTTCTCTAAATACTTAGAGAAAATAAAACTTTAAACTAGGAAACCCTTTTCAGGGTTTATTCTCCCGAAATTAGGTGTTTTTATATAAACACCTAATTAAAATTAATTCCAAAATAAATTAAAATTAACTAGGAGAAAAGGGACTTGATTTCAAAGCCAAGATTTGTCCAAAACCATCCCAAAACTGAATGAGAAATGAGGGAGGGGGGTTAGCCTATTTATAGGCAAAAACCCGAGGGCAAAACGGTCATTTTGGATACAAAAGCAAGGACAAAATGGTCATTTCACAACCCACTTGCGTAGCCAACTTGTACACAAAAATCGAGGTGACCACGTCGTAGGTCTCGTCGCCACGAATCCAAAGCCGCCGAGCACGCGCCGTTCCGCCGCCGGACGCGCCCTCACGCGCCGCCACAAGGCGGCGTGTGTATTTCACCCGCGGCTAGGGTTTGGAGCTCACGTGGCCGCTTCTGGATTGGCCACGTGTTCGGGTCGGCCCGGCCCGAAACCGGACCCGGTCCGACCCTATCTGAGACCCGACCCGTTGACCCGATTTTCGACCCGTTTGACTGGGTTATCCGACCCGTTGACTGGCCCGGTCAGATTGAATCTGGATCGTCCTTGCGCGTCGACGTGGCGTGATCTTATCCGCACACGTGGCGCGCCACGCGGCCGCCCACTCAGCGCCATCTGGACCCACTTGCTGACGTGGCATGCCACGTGGACTGCCATGTCATCACCGAATTTATTTTATTTTATTTTTTTGATGAAAATTTTATTTTCTCCAAAATAAAATTCCGGGCATTTCCAACTCTTTGGAACTTTAATTTATTTTCTTAAAATAAATTCTTTGGCTATTTTCAAACACTTTGAAAAATTCATTTATCTCTCCTTTTAATATTTTCTCTTTGGGTTTTCAATTTGGGGCTTGCAGGGGGACCTGCAGGACTAATTAATTTTAGCTCCAAACGGATTAATATATTATCATCTCATGACAATAATTAATTACCGTTTAACAATATTTAATTCCACTAAATAAATATTGTTGCACTCTAAAATTAATTAAATTATTCACGAATTTCTCGATCTAGAATAATTTCGCATTTTACTCCTCCGTGTAGATATCCATAAAAAATAAATTGCAACTACTATCATTTATTTGTCATATCTAATTTGAAATTTATTGATTCGCCTTAAGTTCAAATTCTCTGTATGCGAAACACATTCAACATACAACTTTGGTGACGTTATCACGCGAAGTGCTTTGGCCAAAGTCTTAATTCGAACTTTTGCAAATCTATTTCAAGGAGATCTCTTACCTTCCAGCAAGGCCACAGATTCCTCGATCAATATAACTCTTTAGCGCATTTCATATAATCACCGAACATACAAAGTATTTTGGCCACTCGTTACCGAGACCTCACTTCGAGTATGTCACAGTGACTAACACTACATGCCTAAAGCCGAAATATTATCAGGATTAAGAGTATAATGCTTCCTGAGATTTTATTCATTTTAGATAGCAGTATAAAATGAATTATCTCAGTGGTCCATTTTGATGTTTCCAATCCTATTAAAAATCATCAACGTGTTATAATTGGAATCACCATTCCCTATGACGAAAGACTAATCATCTTATATAACCACGTTATAGTCTTGATAAGAACATATTCTTATCTTACCGGCTAGAACTTTAATGACACGTGAGTTCGGTATTCAAAGTCTTTTCCTATGAAATACATTTCATATGAGAATACCACCACACGTCATTAATTATTAATATGTGAAATATTCACAACTCACTGTAAATTCAGTTTAATTAATTCAATAAATTGAATTTTCAGGGCACTATTCCCAACACTCGGCATCCCAAACCGGCATATAATGTTCTTCCAAAGGAAACGGGTCATCACGGTGTGGGTGATCCTGGGGACCAAGGCAGCCTCGACCCATTTTGAGAAATATTCCATGCAGACAATAACAAACTGGTGCTGCCGGGGGCGATCGGAAAAGGCCCCACAATGTCGATCCCCCATTGGTCGAAAGGCCATGCATGTCGACAGGGATCATCTCCTTTGGATGGTGGTGCGTAAGGTTAGCGTGCTTCTGGCAGCTGGGACATCTCTTCACAAAGTTGATCGAATCCCGTATCAGGGTAGGCCAGTAGTAGCCGGTCCGAGCAACCTTCTTGGCTAGGATTCGACCTCCGGTGTGGTTTCCGCATGGCCCGGCATGCACTTCTTCGAGAACCTCCTTGGCTTGGGAAGGTCGTAAGCACCTCTTAGCCGGTTCCCTATAGGATTTCTTGAACAGCATGCCATTCGGGTCGAGCCCGTAGCTCGAAGATCGAGCTACTAGTCGACCCCTCTCCGTCTTGTTCTCTGGTAAGAATCTATCCCTTAAATGCAGGACCACATCATCCAACCAGCAGGGCTCCGCTGGGTCGATACTAAGGACAGACTCTCCTTTTTCCTCTATCGAGCGAGTCGCATTAGTAAAGAACGTAATCGACCTGTCCCTTGTTCTCCTGAGGCCATTGGCTACCTTGGAAAGGACGTCCGCTCTCTCGTTCTCTTCCCGAGGGACCTGCTCAAGTGTGAAGTTTTTGAATTTAGCGGCCCACATTTTTACCCTCTCCAGATACTTTACCATCGACTCCTCTCTCGCCTCGTATGATCCGTCGTACTGGCTTGCGACTAATTGGGAATCGGTTAGGGTTGTGAGGTCATAAATTCCTTGTTTGTTATCGATTTTCATTTCTGTTATGAAGGCCTCATATTCGGCCTCATTGTTCGTGGCTGGAAACTCCAGGCAGATGGCAAAATCGAGCTCATCTCCTTCAGTGCTTCTTAGGGATACCCCTGCACCCCCCAGACGAGGTCGAGGATCCATCGACTGATAATGTCCAATGACCCAGACTCCTCACCGTGATTGTCGGGGGGTCTTTTTTGACCAAAAAATCGGCTAGGACTTGGGCTTGATACGCTAACCTCGGCTGGTAGGTTATATCGTACTGGCCCAACTCGATTGCCCACTTAGTTAGTCTGCCCGAGCAGTCCGACTTCCTCAGTACCTGTCGGAGGGGTTGATCTGTGAGTACGGTAATTGCGTGGGCTTGGAAGTACGGTTTTAGTTTCCATGTTCTGTGGACTAGTGCGAGGGCAAATTTCTCAATTTCTAGGTACCGCGTTTCAGCACCATGCAGGATCTTACTTACGTAGTAGACTGGCATGTGCTTCTTTTCCCCGGAGAGCGACCAATACGGAGCTAGCTACCTCGCTCGACACGGCCATGTAGAGGTACAACTCTTCTCCGGGCTTAGGCTTGGCCAAGAGTGGGGGTGACTCCAAGTATTTTTTCAACGCCTTGAATGCCTGCTCGCATTCCTCGGTCCACTTGAACTCCTTAACGTTCCTCAGAATCTTGAAAAATGGGAGGTTCTTTTCGGCCGATCTTGAAATGAATCGGTTGAGCGATATGATTTTGCCGACTAAGCATTGGACCTCTCGAATCGTTTTTGGGCTAGACAAGCTGCAGACAACATTACTCTTCTCTAGGTTTGCCTCGATTCCCCTCCGGCTGACCATGTAACCCAGAAACTTTCCTCCCCCCACTCCGAAAGTGTATTTATTCGGGTTGAGCTTCAAGTTATATTTTCTGAGGAGCTTGAATGCTCGCTCAAGATCCTGGAGGTGGTCACTCGATTGGGTTGGCCTCACAGTCATGTCATCAACGTAAACCTCCATAGTTTTCCCGATCTCTTCCTCGAAAATTCGATTCACCAACCTCTAATAAGTAGTCCCCCGTATTTTTAAGTCCAAAGGGCATTACTCGAAAGCAATAGATACCCTTTACAACTATGAAAGTGGTCTTGTCTTCATTTTCGGGCGACATGAAGATCTGATAGTAGCCTTGAAATGCGTCCATCATACTCATCAACTCGCAGCCTGCTGTTGAGTCGACTAGTTGATCTATGTTGGGCAGGGGGTATGGATCTTTGGAGCAAGCTTTATTCAGATCTGTGAAGTCATTGCACATACTCCATTTTTCTCCCGACTTGGCGACCAGGACCACGTTACATAACCAGTCGACATATTTGGCTGGTGTTAGGAATAGTGCCCTAGAAAGCCGATTACATAACCATTTCAAGCTTTTTTCAACGCCTCGAATGCCTGCTCGCATTCCTCGGTCCACTTGAACTCCTTAACGTTCCTCAGAATCTTGAAAAATGGGAGGTTCTTTTCGGCCGATCTTGAAATGAATCGGTTGAGCGATATGATTTTGCCGACTAAGCATTGGACCTCTCGAATCGTTTTCGGGCTAGACAAGCTGCAGACAACATTACTCTTCTCTAGGTTTGCCTCGATTCCCCTCCGGCTGACCATGTAACCCAGAAACTTTCCTCCCCCCACTCCGAAAGTGCATTTATTCGGGTTGAGCTTCAAGTTATATTTTCTGAGGAGCTTGAATGCTCGCTCAAGATCCTGGAGGTGGTCACTCGATTGGGTTGACCTCACAGTCATGTCATCAACGTAAACCTCCATAGTTTTCCCGATCTCTTCCTCGAAAATTCGGTTCACCAACCTCTAATAAGTAGTCCCCCGTATTTTTAAGTCCAAAGGGCATTACTCGAAAGCAATAGATACCCTTTACAACTATGAAAGTGGTCTTGTCTTCATTTTTGGGCGACATGAAGATCTGATAGTAGCCTTGAAATGCGTCCATCATACTCATCAACTCGCAGCCTGCTGTTGAGTCGACTAGTTGATCTATGTTGGGCAGGGGGTATGGATCTTTGGGGCAAGCTTTATTCAGATCTGTGAAGTCATTGCACATACTCCATTTTCCTCCCGACTTGGCGACCAGGACCACGTTACATAACCAGTCGACATATTTGGCTGGTGTTAGGAATAGTGCCCTAGAAAGCCGATTGTATATCCGCTTTGTGCTTTTTCTTATTATAATCACAGACAATCTTTGAATGAAATAACAAATTGAGGCAACACTTCTTTATATGCTTTTGTTTGGTATGCGTTTACTTTAGCTGTGCGTGTATGAGAACTCCCCTAATCCTGATGACTTTAGGACTCTACCATTTAGGTGAAATGGTTCATGAAACGAGCCCTATATCACATAAGTCATGATTAGTAAAATACTCCAAGCTGATGAGTCCTACAGACAGTGGGAGTGTCAACCTGAATCCTCTAAGGCTTGCTTGTGGGATCACGCCCTTAAGAAGGACCACCTTGTTTCATGGAGGTGCAAAGTGTATAGTTGATACGTGCGTGATACATGAGGGTGCTTACTTTAATAAGTAAGTTCACTGAGGTGCCCCGTGTGAGAACATTCCTAAATGGGAAATGAAGTTTCTATTTCAGGAAATGGAAACTTCCAGATTAGGAAATATCTCACGAGTCATTGATGTGATTAATTGATCCTTAGACTTGAGGTTCCTTGTCACTTTATGAGTTAACTCTGTAGTCTTAGGTATAAGCTTTAAAGGGTGCCACCTTAGACAACTGATTCAAGGCTTATGCTGGGGCTGCACAAGTGATTCATGAAAGTGAATGAGAATCAAGAAAGGACCTACACTTGCATTTGCAAGGTGATCTCTTATTGTGTAAGTCATTCATATGCCATATGGAGTCCTTGGCCAAGGCAGTAGATCAAGACATCAAGAAAAGGGTTTCTTGAATTGAGATCACATGGATATGAAATGAACTTAGCTTTAAGACCGGATTATTAGGGTTCTGATTATTCCCTTGCCCTATATCTTGGTTGAGAGATAGTAAGTAGGAGGATTGTATCTCACATGAATCAATGACTTAAAGGTTCTGTCGAATCCGAACATTCCAATTCAGCTAGGGGTTAAACACCTGTTGCTAGACTATGGTCGTTTAATCTGTGGACTGATTAATTAATTAGTGAATTAATTAATTAGGGTCACTGGTATTTGAATTGAGAACCTAGAGGGTCACACACAACAACTTGGTTACATGAGTTGAGGCTTTAAAATGATTAAACGAGTTAACCGGGCCATGAGGGTTCCATACGTGTGAAACCACACGTGTGGGTCACGTGAGTGACACGTGTCATTGTGACACGTGTCCCACACGTGTGAATATATATATTGTATATATATATATTAAATAATTAAATGTGTTAATTATTTAATAGACTTTGGTTTAATTTTGAATTAAAAAGAAAGTCTTATTTTGGAGAAAAATAATCTAGTTAATTAATTATGAATTAATTAATTAGATAAAATAAGTTATTTATTTTAAATAAATAAAGTATAAAATTATCCAAAAATAGTTTGGATATTTTTAGCTCTCTTGAAAGTTGATTTGAATTAGAATTCAAAGTCAAAGTCAAAATACTTGATGATCAAGTAATAGGAGAGAGAGGAACCAAATCCTTGTCCAACAAGGAATAGGTTCGGTCGTCCCTCTCCATTTCCTATATATAGGGGAGCTCATGCTCCCCTTTAGAGCTAATTGGCAATTCTTTTGGTTCATGTGTTGAACACCTTCCTTTCTCCAAGATTAAATTAAACCCTAGGTTAAGCCTAAACACTAACTAGAGAACTAGCATGCTTACTAGTTAGATTGTGATCAAGTTGGTGGACTATCTCTAGAGAGCTTCAAGTTAGAAGTTTGAAGATTCGAGCTTTACCAAGGAGAGGGGATCAAGCCGCGAGAAGAGCGTTCTTGGGTGGCTTGAAACGCTTCAAGAAAGAATAAAAGAAAAGTAAGTTTCTTATCTCTACGAATTTGGATATACGATTGCGAGTCCAAGGTCCTTTTGTTGGAAAATTTTTAAATTTCCGCTGCTTTCTGATTCGTGTTTTCCAACAACTGGCGTGATGTATCCGGCATCGAGCAGCTTGTTCACCGACTCTGGGTGCGCAACCTTTGCTTGATGGGCTTGAAGGAGGGATCCACATTAAGATGATGCATGATCACGGACGGATCGACCCCTACCAAGTCGTTGGCGCTCCATGCGAAGACATCAGCATTTTCTTGAAGGAACTGGATTAAGAGTACCTGTTCATGCTCTTTACCTGGATCGGGAAGACCGACGTGCGTGATCTTCTCAGCCTGTCCTGGTAGAAGTTCGACTTCCATGGTTTGGCTAGAGGCCTCGACTCGACTCTCGACGAGCTTTTTTTTCTTTTTGGCTCGTTTGGAAATACGGGCTGGCTTATCGGTCTGGGCGTCAAGATCCTCGATTTCATCCTCATCTCCTTCTGGCAGACCAAGAATGGCCACCACTCGTCAGTCGGGCAATTTTACCTTCTCCATGGAGATCGAGTAACATGCCCAGGCCATCGGTACGTCTCACCTTAATTCCCCAATCCCTGCTGGTGTTGGGAGTTTGATCATCTGACGGTACGTGGAGATCATTGCCCGGAAATCGATCAAACCGGGCCTGCCCAATATTATGTTGTAGGCCGAAGGATGATCAACCACCAGGTACTCTATCTCCATTGTCGACCTCTTAGGGAGAGTCCCCATGGAGGTGATTAGGCGGACTCGGCCTTTGGGGTAAACTTCAGAGCCCCCGAATCCGGTCAACGGAGTTTTGAGTGGTTCGAGGTTTAATTTTCTAGCCAAGTTCATTCGATTAAGAGTCGAGAGATAGATAATATTTACTGAACTTCCATTATCAACAAGGGTTTTAGATACAACATAATTGGCTACGTCTAGCGTAACCACCATCGGACAACTAGGTATTTCGCCCTCCCGTGGTGGTATGCCGACTAGGTCCTTGTTGCTAAAGCTAATATCCTGATCTACCCAGCTCGTA
Organism: Lantana camara; assembly: GCA_037501455.1. Lineage (NCBI taxonomy): Eukaryota > Viridiplantae > Streptophyta > Magnoliopsida > Lamiales > Verbenaceae > Lantana > Lantana camara. The sequence continues at coordinate 19,042,177 of CM074857.1, read as the reverse complement.
CTCGACTCGACCTCCTTGACTATACGTGGGGTCCATAATAGTTCATCTGGGCCTATCTCCTCGTTCTTTTCTGGGCGGACTTCGTGTCCCCTCCGGCTGGCCCCCCAGCAATCATGTTGATTCGACCGAGACAGGGGAGGTTATGTTCATTCCTCTCGGTCGGTTGTTTTGCCTCCCGATGCCAGAGTGGGCTGCGCTCCTCAGCGCGGAGGGCCAACTCATCTAGCTTTTTGATGAATTCTTAAAGGTGGCCCCCTTGAATCAACCGTTCAACTTCGGCGCGGAGGGCGAAGCAATCAGAGGTGTTATGGCCAGTCTGTCGGTGGAAGTGGCAGTATTTTCCAGAATCCCTCGTCTTTTGCGTCTCCTTGATGGGCTTGGGATTCTTGAACAGCTTTTTATCGGAAATGTTATAAATCTCCTCAATCGATCGGTTCAGGGGAGTAAAATGTTTCTTGGGGCTACTCCCCGAGCTTGGGTCGACTCGACCCTTGTTGTCTCGCCTCGGATCACTCCTCGGTGGTTGGGTAGCCTTCATCTTCTTGTTCGACCCACCTCTTTGGGCCATTTCCACTTCTTCTACTCTCATCCATTTTCCCGTTATATCGAGAAGCTTGGAAATTGAATCGGGGTTCTTTCAGACAATGTGGCGGGCACACTCCTTGTCTCGTAGGGCGGTGTGGAGGGTCGGTATCAGTATATCCATGCATGGAGCCTGGACCTGAACCGCCACTCGAGAGAATCGGGTAAAGAAGTCCCTCAGTGTCTCGTCTTCTCTTTGCACGATATTGTAGAGGTAAGTGGCCGGCAGCTTATCGCCCTTTACGGACGAGAAGTAGGCAGTGAACCACTCTATCAGTTCATCATATGAGTGGATACATCTCGGGGCCAGCCTTGAGAACCAGTCCTGGGCTGCCTCGACAAGAGTGGTGGCAAAGATCTTGGCCCGGACGTCTGGCAAATGACCGAACATGCTTATTTCGATTTCGAATCGATCCACATGCCTCTCGGGGTCGGTTACTCCGTTATAGGTTGTTAGATTGGTTGGCATTTTGTCCACTGCCATGGCGGCAAGTATCTCTTCGCTAAACGGGGATCGAGCCTCGCGAGAGCTTCTGTACTGACGAATCGACCATCGCTCGTGAGGTAGGGCGTCATCCCGGCCCCTCCGATACGGAGGAGGGTTATTATGAGACCCTTCCCCCTCTTCTACGTCGGCCCGAGGAGGAGGGAGATGCGGGGACCTATCGCGTCGTGGCCGGCGGTTTTGGAGGTCATTCCTACCAATCTTGATACCTCGGTTAGATAGCCTGGGGGCTTCAGGGTCGACCCTAGCCTCCAGACAGTCGAAGACCCCTAAATTCCTTGGTTGCTGTTCCCTTCTTTCGCTATGGGACGAGCTTCTTGATCTACCTTCGACCCTTGATCCGCGGGCTGTTTTACGATCCTCTTCTCTCCTCTTTGACTTGGACGGATCTGTCCCTTGGTGGGTTTGGTCCATTGGACGTTTTTCTCATCGCCGACCCGACTCGCCCTCTTGTTCTCGGGTTACAACTTCGGTGCGCTGCTACCCTCGACCCACCCCTTGCCCCTGGGCTGGACCAGGTGGTGGGGGTGGGGCGTATTGATCAGGGTGATAATAGATAGGAGCCGGGTGATACCCCCAAGGTGGGGGAGGCGGGTACCCGTAAGGCGTGGGTGGCCCGTAATAGTGCGCGTATTGCCCGGCAAAGGGTATGGCAGGGCTGGCCCTTGGTTTTTCAGGGAAAATAGGGGCCCGGCCCTCAGCAGCAGCCGCGATGGCTTTCGCCAACTTGGTACGGTTTGTCAACCTCATTAAAGGCTGGAGGCGGCGGCGTGGGTCCCCCCTGGGGATCGATGTGATTTCGACATGCCCGAAAGGTTGATTTGGCTTGAGCTAAGTCGGCGCTCATCCGACCCGTTTCAGGCATGGTTCGCCGGAACGGTAATATAACGGCCGGAACGGCCGTTCCGGAACGGGAACGGAGGCTGCCGTTCCACTATTCCCGAGTGGAACGAAAACTGACCTGGAACGGTGCTTTCATGCTGTGTAACGGCGTTCCTCGCCGTTTTATAGGTGGAACGGAACGGAAAAGATACTTTTCCCTACTTTTCTTACGAGACGCGGTGGAGGTGGATAAAGACGGCTTTCTGTTTTCATATTTGCAGGAAAGGAACCGATGAAGACGAAGCTTTAGCTAGGTTTTCATTTAATTAATAGAACTAATGGGCCCAAATAGGCAAATATAAAAATAACCAATGGGCTACATTTTTATCTTAATTGTTTAAGTCTTTGAATTAATAATTCTTAAAAGTTAGGGCTGTCAATGGATCGGATTTTAATCGGAATCCGGTTCAAATCCGATCCGAATTTTAGTATATTCGTCCGATAAAAACGTCTGATGGATCATATCCGATTATAAATATTCGAAATCCGAAATAAATGGATCGAATATGGAATTAAAGAATCCGATCCGTTAAGAATCCGAATCCGATTATATATATAATATTTAATTAAATAAATTATTTACTAGTACATAATATTAAGTAAAATGATTAAAATTAGAATTTTTACATATTTATCACTTTAAATAATAACAATTTTTGAATTGTTTACCCTAAAACTATATATTTTTCTTTATTAATAAGTTTAAATTAACCTATCTTAAGTAAATATTAACAAAATCATCAAATAATCTAATAAATAATAATTGTTTATTAAATATTATCTAATTATATTTATTTTTTTATATTAAATTTATTATTTAAAAAATTAAATTTTATTATTAATCGGGTCGGATCTTTTAGAGGATCTGATCCGACCCGATTATGCATGGATTCAAAATAAATGAATCCGAATCCTATAGGACTCGGATTCGGATCCGGTTATTGAATTGTCTTATCGGATTCGGATCCAGAATCTCTTGATCCGGTCCGAATCTGACCCGTTGACAGCCCTATTAAAAGTTAAAAGATGCAATGTTTTGGGCTAATACAAGTGTCCATCCTTTTATGTAATAATAATAATAATAAAACCTAATTATATATATATTAAATTATACGAGTACAGGAGTATTCATAATTGTGAATTTGTATTTTATATTTCAAATTTTCAAATTTTTATTGAAATAAAATATTAAATCAAACTAAATTAGAATATTTTTTTGTCAACATGGGTTGATTCAAGTGGTTAATAGATTCATTCTCTAGGACAATATTTCGGGTTGGAATCCTGCTTGGTTGTACGTGTGTTAAAAAACAAATCAAATTAAAATATTTTTATTAATGAATAATTTATTTTATCAATCATTATGTTGTAGAAATATACTTTAATATTATGGTATTTCTTTAATTCAGTATTAGATTTGATAAATAATATTCATTGACATTGTGGCTGCACATTTTAAAAATATTTGAACCCAGTCGTATTGATATAAAAAATATATATATGAGATATTATCTAATATCGGCCTATAGAATTTTTTAAGGTTTTTTAATGTTGATCGCGTTTTTGCCGCGACCGTTCCGCGACGTTGCATCGGAACTGGAACGGTGGTCTCCATTCCGTTCCCCGCGACCGCGACGGTGAACCATGGTTTCAGGTAGTGGTCGGTCCGGACCCATCTTGGTGGTTCAAGTCCGCCTTCCGTTCAAGTCCGCCTTCCGTTAAAGGTTTGGGACAAGATAGGTTCCGGACCCATCTTGGTGGTTCAAGTACACATGGCACTCTTGACCAGTCAACACGGTCAACAGGGCACATGGCGGGCGCTTAATGGTCCACTTCATGCTTACGTGGGGGGTACCGGTTTGGGCCACGTCAGGACTGGTTATTGGTAATTCGACATGATGGGGAGAAGCGGAACGTATTGCGAAGGAGTAAATCTTTGTAGCCACCTGGTCGGTTTCTTATCCATCTTCAGAATGCTAAAGCATTTATATGTAAGAACCTAAAGGCATGACCTCTTTTCCCCACTGATGTAAATTTTAATTATTTGAATATCTGTTGCAGCAAGCATGGTTAATCAATTGTATTATCTCATCATATAATTATTCTGTTACAGTCATATGCAAGTCTAGGTTGTCGATCCTCGTTCTCTAACTAAAATGCGGTTGACGTTTTAAAGGATGAATATTGTTTGGGTCGGTCGTCGGTCTTTTCTAATTGAAATATGAGTCTCAGTTAAAGAAGCTTGACTCCTCGTTTTATTCAGAGCAGTTATGTTTTAAAGAAGCTTTCTATTAATATCAGTTACCAATGATATTAATGCGGGTAATTCTAGCCCGAGCCTGGCTCGGCCAAACCGGTGTAACGAGGGGGCGAGTGTTTTACACTTGCCGTGTGGTTGGTGGAAAGTTTGGGGAGAGTGACCAATCAAATGACAAGTATAATACACTTGCCTTTTTAATTGGTTGGGTCTGGCCAAGGCGGGTCTGGGCTAGAATTTTCCTATTAATGCCTGCTTTCTCAATTATTGTATTCTTATTGGAAAGAACAGACTACTAAAGGTATTCTACATTATTTGAACTTTTCAAAGTCTTTAATAACAATCACGAAACCTTCAATTATAGTTTCACCTCAAATTAATTAAGCCTTGCTTCATAAGTAATGGATGGAGCAATTCAAATAATATTGTAAACGTTTGTTTCTTATTCCTGATCTATAATGTCCTTGGAAATCTTCGGAAAGCTGCCTTATTTAGTTGGGAGCATTATAATACGACATGATTTATGTTCTCTGAAATTTCATGGTGTACCTGAGTCTATGACTAAGAGGTGGTTTGGCTGAGCTTATGAGATGTTAAAATAAGATCATAGGAGCTTATACAAGCTCTTTTAAAATAAGTTGGGAATACCAACTTATATGGCTTAACATATTCCCCTTATTTTTGTCCTAATTTGTTACACAATTGCCATTACAAACATCTCATAAGATCATGATCATATTGTTATTCTAATGCTTTGAGAGCTTATTTTTTAAATTAAGATTCAACATCTTATAATTTCGAAAAACATCTTGTTTTGCTTGAGCTTATTGATTAATTTTATCCTTTTTGTTCAAAAGTCTTTCTTGCAATTTATATTTTTGGGATCCGATCAAGTATCTTTTGTGTTGATATGGATTTCTTTTAAATTTTCTCTCCATTCTCTATCATCTTACTGGTTTGTGCTTTCTTGGCAGGTTGGCGGCTTCTTGGCTTTGCTTTACATCTCCTTCCAAAGTGAGTTTTAAACATGGACAATAATGCTTCAAAGTTCAGGAAGAAATCACGTAAACTTGAAGGGGGTCGACATGGCTTCAGGAAGAGCAAACTGAGAAAGGTGAGGATGACACAAGACAGTTTGTTAGATACTTGGGGAAACCCGAAAAGGTTGCAGTTTTGAAAATTATGTTGTCAGTTAACCCAACAAATTTGTACTTGAAAGAGTATGTTACCATTTGAGAGCTCGAAGTTAACGTTATTATATCCAAGTGGTTTCTTTTCTCATGTGCAGTTTTGCCTATTCATTGCAAGGTCCAATATTTTGAACACTTTTCGGCGAGGACATGAGAAATGGGAAATAAGTTTGAAGTCATGCCAATTTACAATATCCATCATTTCACATCCGAACCTTTTCTTAGGGCGATGGGTCAGAAAACTCAGGGCTCGGGGTAGTATTACACTCGTTGACGTAAGCATTCGAGTAAATATTTTGTGGTTAATGAAGTTCACATTTGCCATATTTTGTACACTATTCATGTACATGCATAATTCATTTGTTAAATTTATAACAATCAGTCTTGATAGTCTCAACATTTATCTAAAAGGTGCTCACAGACACTGAAATAACTCGCTGTTTTATCATTTTCATTATCAGTTTCTGCGTGAAGCTACATAATCTGCGAAATGATACAATGGTGCTGCCCTCAAAGTATCAAAGTGGAGCAACTCTTCCTTGGCTTTCGCCACCAGTTCGTCAGCATACTCCTTTGCCTTTTCAATTCCCATCAGCCTTGGGTACGTCGCCTTCTCACTCATCAAATCTTTTCCAGCCGTCTTCCCCAATTCCTCAGACGACCCCGTCACATCCAAAATATCATCCACCACCTGAAAAAGCAGCCCTATGCATCTCGCATACTTCCTCAACCTCTCGACCTCACCCTTCTTCCCTCCCCCCAACACTGCACCGCACACAACCGCAGCCTCAAAGAGCTTCGACGTCTTGTGCTCATGAATATACTCCAACTCCTCAAGTCTCACTTCCTTCCCCTCACTACATAAGTCCTCCATTTGCCCCGCTGCGAGCCCTTCAGCTCCAACGGCCAACCCCAACTCCCCAATAGCTTGAACCACTCTTTGTGGGGGCACATTTCGGGTCTCAGACGCCACGTGCTCAAAAGCAAGAGCCAATAGGGCGCCTCCCGCTAGGTAAGCTATTACCTCCCCAAATACCTTGTGGTTTGTCGGTTTGCCTCTGCGCAGGTCGTCATTGTCCATGCACGGGAGGTCATCGTGGATGAGTGATGCTGTGTGGATCATCTCAATGGCACAAGCCACCGGGACGGCTGTAGCCTCATCTCCCCCAACTAGCTGGCAGGCAGCAAGGCAGAGCAGGGGCCGGACCCGCTTTCCCCCTGCAAGGAGGGAGTACCTCATGGCCTCATGGATTTTGATTGGGTCTTCGAGAGGGACAGCGACGCCGAGGGCTGTGTTTACTTTCTTTGCCTTTGTTGTCATGAATTCGTGAAAATTGAAATCTGGAGAATCTAAGTTGAGTTCATTGAGGGAAGTGGTCAGTTGAGCTTCTTGGACCCGGATAGATGATTCAACAGTAGGTGCGTCCACAGCATTGATGGTGGCTTGGGTGTTCATGGTGGCTTTCTGAGTTTTTTGAATCTAACCAAGGTGTTTTCAGGTATATTTGCCAGAACTGTCATGGTTCTATATACATATACATATATACACACACACACACATGCATTTCACATGATTGATGAGATTCTTTTTTGTTCTCTACTCTTATGTTTCTGCATGTACAATGTGGCTGTGCCGTTAAACATGGCATGAGACTATGTTATTCCAGAGTTTAGAACTTTTGAAGTAGAGGCATACAGCTAGGCTTTGAACCAAGAATCTTTTTTGTATTAAACTCCTTTTTAATTTTCTTCAATCGAACTCATTGCTCAACTGGAAGTAACTAAACGAAGTCTACTGTTGTGTTGCTGGAGTTACAAATTATTGTAATTATGACTGTAGGGTAGAGTTCAAGAAATAAAACCTTATTCGATTTGGCTGCAGCATGATCTATAGTCTTTGAAAATTGTTATCCATCACATGATACAATTCAAATTAATAAGAGCTTACAAGTTCTGTAATTTGTAGAATCAATACATCCTATATTTACTCAACTTTAGAGCTGGAAACTGAAGTTTTAAATTGTTTGCAGTTGGCCTAATTTATCTTTAACCTTTTATGTTTTTAAAATTGAGAAAAAAAACTATCTACGTGTCAAACTATGGCTACGACAATGCAATGAGTTGACTTCTTTTCTGAGGCAGTAGAACGGAGAGCCGGAGACAATCCTATTGTTTGTTCGTCTTTCCTTATTCCAGCCATGTCAATCGACCGGGATAAATCTTTCAAAGTGCCTCTTGGATTATATTAAATTTCTCTGATCATCGTGTCTCTCCGTTTTGGTGCTTATTTTTGGACGGAAGGTGCTGGCATTAGGGGAAATTCCCAGCTAAAAAGTGGGACAAAACCGGAATGAGATGATTATTTGAGAATTTTAATATAGTTCAGATGTCAATTTTTAATTATTTTAAAACTAGTGTAAACCCCATGCATACAATAAGAAAAAAAGAAATTACTTTAAAAAACAATTGAATTATGTGTAATATATTAACACACAAAAATGGCCAATTAGTAGATATTAAAATTAAATTTGCTAAATTGTATAGCAGTATAGTAAGTATATATTTTGATCAAAAAGTAACATAGTAAGTAATGTATACAAACTAATTTATTTAGTTGATACCATTTTTTAAATTAAATAAAAAACAAGTAATATGTAAGAAAACACACTATATAATATAAATATGACATAGTATATATATATATATATATATATATATATATATATATATATATATATCCAAATTTAAAATATATTTAAATGATAAAATGAGTATTATATATTATAATTATCTAAATTTCAAGCATTTTGAACGGATAAAATTGAGAAGTAAATGAATAATATTAAAATAAATAAAAAACTAATAAGAATAAAATCAAGAAAATAAGAAGTATGAAATAAAATAAAAAAGCATTTTGAACGTATAAAATTGAGAAGTAAATGAATAATATTAAAATAAATAAAAAACTAATAAGAATAAAATCAAGAAAATAAGAATTAAGAAATAAAATAAAAAAAAAGTAGGTGGAATATTAAAGATTTATACAAATACTTAAAAAATAAAAAAAAGAATATAAGAAAGTTCAGCGCCCGTAAAAATACAAAGTAAAATAAATTATAAGAAAATCTGATACATTAAATATTTTTAATATTATAGTATAAAACCAAAAAATATATAAAGAGACACCTAAAAAAAATTAAATGTGCTAACTTGAAATGACAATAGCAAGTATTGAAACTCTAAATTAAATGAAATAAAAATCTCAAAAAAAATGTTTTAGTAATAAAATAAATCCAAGAGAATTATAAAAATTGTAAAAATTAAAACAAAGATTACAGGAAAAATTTATTAAAATCTGAAATATATTTATAGATCAATCAAAGAATTTTAAAATCTAACTACATTGTCACATTCAAGAAACAACCCAAATATTAAATTATGAAGCAAAACTATTTTTTGTGGAAAAACAACAAAAGAACACACAATTACATCAAAGCTTCACAGAAGACATTCTCAAGCATCTCTGGCAACGGCTCCGCTAACAGGTCAATTGTTTCTCTTCATGGCCAACATGTCCGCACATTGATTCATATCAAGTAAAACTTGAATACATATTAAAAAGTTGATAATCAATAAATTTGAAGATTTATTATTATAAAATAACCTTCTTCTTTCCCTTTTCAAAATTATGGTGGTATTTTCATAAAATTCTTTTAGTTACACTATTTAATACAAACATTAAAGTATAACAAATGTTAAAGTCGCAACTGGAAAAAATAAGTAGCCAACATAAGAAAATCAAATAAGAAAAAGATTAAAAAAATATATATATTGCAAAATAAATAGCCAAACAATATTTATAATACATTCTCTAATATCATAAAATAGAGCACAAATATTAAATATTCAGCGAAGTTGCAAATGTACAAACCAAAATATCGAACGAAATTAAGGAAAAAGAAAGAAAGAAAAACATTCAAAGAAATACCAAGAAATCAAAGAAAAAGAAGAAGATAAAAAATAAAAAAAAACACTAAAAAATAGACTAAGAGTAGATTATTTATAGACATTTGAATTTACACATTTAAATTTCAAACTTCAAAAACTTTACTAAATTAAAATAGCAAATCTTGGCTCTTGGGTATGATTTGTAGTAAATATTGGACATGATTTGTAGAATATATAATGTAAACAATTTGTGCAAATTAATCATCATCAATTAAGGAATTGGATAATTATGATATAAAAAACTAATGACTTGCATGATTTAAAATAAATTTACAATAATAATTTTTTAAGACAATTAAAAAAATTCAAAATTTTAAAAAATTAATATTTGGTCAAATTGACACAATTGATTTAAAATACATCCTTCCTATATATTATAATATATAGCGTATACCCCATGCGATGCACGGTAATAATATATAATATAACTTATAATATTATGTATAAATCTTGTAAATTAAAATAATTTTAAAATAAATAACTGAATCATATAGAATGAAAATAATTTACACAATATATATTTTTTATAAATAATAAATAAATTGTTGTTAAATCGTTTCTTTATTATAATTTTATTTATTTATTAATTAGAGACATTATAAAAGGCAAATAAATTTAAAGAGAGTATATAATTATCGTCCAATCTTAAATAATAATAAGTATATGTAGAATTTTTACTACATCACAATTTATAAGTTCACGAGGATAAAAAATAAATAAAATTCATGTTAATATCATATTTTAATTAAATAGGTTAAAATATATGGAAGATAAAAAAAAAAAAAATTATATAGAAAGAAATTTAATTAAATTCAATTATCATGTAATGATTTCATAAATTGTGGAATTGATTAAAAAGAAATTTGAATTATATTAAAATTGCATTTAATGTAAAAACAACTTACCTGATGAGACCAAATTACGCTCGTGACACGTATGCGATACGTGGCCCAATCTTCGCATCACAGCGTGGCACATTAAGGACACTTCAAATCATCCCTCGTGATTGGTTATTCCCCTCGAGAAAATGATGGTCCCATCTTCACAAGGGACCTTGGTCTTCCCGAGCGTATGAACAAGATTTTGGATACGGACACCGCTCAACCCTCGGGAGTACCCCCAAACTGGCCCACGAGAGCACTCCCCTGACATCACAAGGGTAAAGCTATTCTCTTCATATCATGCTTTTGGCCCAGGCATCCCCTCGGACCAAGCGAACCCACAAAGCCCTTATCCAAAACCGAGCGTGCTTGGCCCTCGGTAACAACCCAAAAAGTTGACACGCAATACATGCCCACGCACCTATCACTGTTGCCGCCACCAACCTTTTCACAGGCTTTTGCAGGAGATCCCTTTTAGAGACTCCTCATTGCGCCACGTGTCTAGGGTAACATCAATGCAGGACTACATGGTTGCAATTACTAAAAGGGCCTTGACCCTCAACTATAAATACTCAGATCTCACACATGCTCTGTAAGCAAGCTTCATTCTCTCAAGCTCTGTTTTACATACTTCATCTTCTTCATCCATCGCCTGACTTGAGCGTCGGAGAGCCAAATTGGGTCTAACCCCCCATTTAGGGCTGCAAACAAGCCGAGCCGGCATGCGAGCTTGGCAAGCCGAGCTCAAGCTGACTCGGCTTGAGATCGTAGTTGGGCGAGCTCAATCCGAGCTTTGGCGAGCTCGATCCAGCCATCGAGTCGAACTCGATCCTGGTGTGTCTAGGCTCGCGGCTTGCAAGCCAGCTCGCGAGCCTAGGCTTACATATGTAATTTTTTTTATCATTTATATATATATATATATGTATATTAGATTTATATTATATGTAAATATATATTTTATGTTATATATATAAATATAATATATTATATATACATATAAATAATCCTTTTATTAATTATATATGGTTCAAACTCCAATATGTATTATGTAAATGTACATTTATATATCATATAGTATATTATATATATCTTAAAATCTTAAAAATATATAATTTACCAATGTATATAGTTTGACAAGATAATATCAATCATGTATTATATATATGTGTCCCTTAATAATAGATGAACTACTAATGTATTTAATTTAATAATTAAACTAATATTTATTTATATCTTATACATCTTAGTAGGTTAAATCAATATTATATATGTGTACAAGTGTTTTTGATATTTCATGTATTTTATATATTTATAACTTTGTGTCTCAAATTCTTAATTACATATATAATTTACTAACATGTATGGTACAAACTATTGTGATTTAATGAGATAGTATGTAGTTATGTATCATATATTATAATAAAATGTGTATGTGTATTAATAATATATGAACTAATAATGTATCTTATTTAGTAACATAATATATATGATAAATATACATTATACCTTAAATCTTAATAATATTTAGTTTACTAATGTATATGATGATATTATCTAATAAGTTATCTATTATAATAGATTCATATTATATTATATCATATGTGAGTTTAATAATTGACCAAACCATCATATATATTCTTATATATTTTATATTTTTGTATGATAAAATTTTAATAAATGTTATTTAATAATATAATATTAATATATATGATTAATTAATACAATTATAATATACATATATATATATATATATTATACAATATATTATTATATTATATAATTATGTGTTATATATATATATATTACTAATTTTATTAAAAATAAAAGGAATTGTTAGAAGAAAAAAAAAAAGGAAAGAAAAAACTTCAAGCCTTACCGAGCCAAGCCGAGCCAATCCCGAGCTAGGTGCGAGCTGAGTTCAAGCTGCAAAATTCCAAGCTTGACAAGCTCGATCCTGAACTCGAACTAGGTTCAAAAATATCAAGCTCAAGCTCAAGCCTAGTATTTTATGCCAAACTTGGCTCGGCTCGGCTCATTTGCAGCCCTACCCCTATTCCCCCAGCTTGGCCTTCTGACTGTGTTTGTTCCTAGCAGGTGGAATCCATCTTCTCCGGCTATCATCGTTTGAGCTTTCTGACTCTCGTTTCCCTATACAAACAAATTACAAAATGTTGGTGTTTGCCACCTTGGATCAGACCCCATCCTTTTTGGCGCCATCTCTGGGAAACCAGTCTTCTTTTCCCCTTTGCTAGTTGAGAAACAAACACTTACCTCACTATGGTGACCACCAGATCAGGTGTTGCGGGAGGTGGAGGCGACCTCCCATGCGGCGGAGACGACAACGCACTTGTTGTCACCGCTATCGGAGTCATACCGACTGTGGGAGAAGCCTCCCATGCAGCGAACCCAAATAGGCCAGAAAGGGAGGCTAACCCAGAGCGGCCCGTCGCACCCACCGGCGGAGGAATAGGGGGATCCGGTTCCAACGTTCCCCTAAATCAGCCCTCCGCCATCGCCGCTAGCATAGACGGTTACCCTATGATGGTGCCGTCACTAGGCTACATGCTTACGTCGCCCAACATACTGCCTGTTGTCCAGCCTTATCATGCGGGACAGATGCAACTTCCTGTTGTCGTTCCTAAGGAAATTGAGGGGGTGGAGGTACCCCCCATGACACCCAGACAGTTGCAGGCCATTTACACTCAATGCGAGGTCTAGGCGGCTCAGAATGCCTGGAAAAACTTTACAGCCACCTATTTCCCCTCAGGGCAAGCCGCTCAGATTGCCCCACCCATGGGAGGCTAGCAAGTTCATCCACTGATGGCCGCACAAACGGTTTTGTAGGCTAGGCCACCACCACCACCACCAGTCAACATAAAAGAAGCTCCCCCGAGGGAGCGTAGGAACGCCCACAGGCTGATAAAGGTAAAGAGCCTGTGGAAAGAATTGATGTGGAGGCTGAGGCCCATTCCTAAGCCTCGAAACGAGGCAGCAAAGCAGACGGAGAAGACTCAAACCTACTCGCGGCTGTGCAAGACCAGCTGCAAGGTTTGCAGGATATGGTTGAGCAGCTTTCTCGAGTGCGGTCTCAAGCCCCCCAAGCCGGGGGTGAAAGAGCCAAGCCCAGAGACGCTCGTCGCCAAGCCAATTGGAACCACGCTCCTCGGCACCAGGAACAAGAGGAGAATTATGAAGATTATGACAACGAGGGGGGATACCACTACCCCCTGGCGAGGGGCTCTCCTCTCGTTGAAGAAGTTTTGATGGCCCAAACAGGAATGGATAAAGTCTCCACTTCCATCAACCGCTATGATGGGACCACTGATCCTGCAGAACATTTAGACCTTTTTCTTCATCTAATGCATCTCTATGAGCATTCCAGTCATTACTGGGCCAAGGTGTTTGTCACCTCCCTAGTGGGAATGACCCAAGAATGGTACAAACGACTGCCACCCCGCTCGATTAGGGGGTATGGAGACCTCACCAATGCTTTCCTGAACCACTTTAACTCCCTGAAGGCTCCCGTCACTGCGCCCACGGTCCTGTACAATTTGGTCCAAGGTAAGAATGAGTCCTCCGGTCCTTTTTCGCTCGATTCAACAAGGAAGTGCTCTTGGTCGAGTGGCCCTCCATGGATTTCTTAATCCATGTGCTCTTTAAGGCCATCAACCACAAGCATTATGTGAGCCATGATTTTTTTGAAGCCATTGTCAAGAAGAGACCCAAATCCCTCATGGCCGTGAGGGAGATCACTGAACCGTTCTTTGCGTTCGAGGATATGTATAAATCCAATGCACCACGTCCGTCAGGACACCACAAGGGCGAACGTGGGCGAGAGGATACCCACAAGGAACATCGTAAATCCCCTCCTCCCCCTCGTAGGCATGAGCGCATTCCTCTCAACCGCCCAATTTCTAAATTCTACTCGCTCTCGGACAAGAAGCTCTTCAAAAGGCCCCCCGAAACTGAGGGAGACTGAATCTCAGAGGTGCTCGGGGAAGTATTGCACCTTTCACAAACAAAAGGGGCATGATACAGATGAATGCCGCCAGTTGGAGAAAGAGATATAGAGGCTCATCGTCGGTAGCCATTTGAAGGAGTTTGTTAAAATTTTGGAGAGGTATGGCGAACACTGTAGCGAGCGGGCCAAGAACAGGAGAAGGAGCCCAGAAAGCAGTAATATGGGCAAGTAGAAGGTGTCTGAACCAAAGAATGCACCATTCGCAGTCATCCACATGATCGCTGGGGGCTCATCGGGAGAGGATTCCAATGCCTCTCGCCACTATTATGTGTGCAGCTATGATCAACGGCCCTCGGTACCCCAGCAAGTATATGCCATCAAGGAATCAAGCGCTGCCAACTCCAAGGAGAATGAAGTGATAGGGTTCAGTGATAGAGACCCAGGACATATTGTAATGCCCATGGGATCTGTGAAACCTCTGACTGCCCATCGTGGTTAGCCTAGATGTGTATAATCACGTTGTAAAGAGAGTTCTTGTTGATAGTGGAAGCTCAGTAAATGTTCTCCCCTACTCCACTTTTCAGAAAATGAACATCACAAACATCCCCCTCGAACCCCTCAAAACGGCCCTTATTGGCTTTGGAGGTTCTGAGGTTGTCCCTCAAGGGCAAATTCACTTGGCCACCTCATTTGGTCGTGCCCCGCAGCGAAAGACTCTGATGGTCACATATGCGGTAGTGGAGATTGAGATCCCTTACAACATCATCATTGGGCGCTCGGCCCTTATTTATTTCAAGGCGATCATTTCCACCTACCATCAGAAAATCAAATTCCCCATCCCCGAGGGTGTTGGTGTGGCGGGCCCAAGGCAGAGTGACAGTACAACGGAATATTTCAAAAAATTTCGCCATAACTTCGTTATCAAAATATTTCAAAAAATATTTTAATAAAGCAGCGGAATAAATCGGGCAGCATAACTCTAATATATACAGGCATTGATAACATAATTTTAAATCATCTAGCATATAATCACAATATGCAAATATTAATTTGGGCAGCATAACGTTATTACCATACTGCAAATTGGCTATCAACGGCACTTTTCCAGCACCGCGATATTTTCTCGTGAAACCGGCAGAGCTTCCCCGTAATATCCCCGATTAAGAAATTGGAGTGTGGGCTCCGACAGTATTTCGCTAAATACTTTGAGGAAATATTTTTCAGAAAAACCCTTTTTTCGAAAAACAGAAAATCCCTATTTTCTAATAATTAAGTGGATTATATATTAATTATATAACCACCTAATTAAGTAATTAATTATTCTAATTAAAGATTAATTAATCAAGTAGAGAGAGAGAGTTTCGGGAGCTGAATATTGAAAGCCGAAAATTGTTGAATGAAATGAGGAATGCATAGGTTATTTATAACCCCAAATTCAAGGGTATTTTCATACATTTTCCAATTTTGCCGTGCACCCCAAGTTCATGCAGCAAATCCGGAGGCGCCACGTGGAAGAGGAGCTCGCCAGGAGTCCGTAGCCGCCGAGCACGCGCCGGCACGTGGGGCACACGCAGGTGCCGCATGGCCGGTTCAGCCGGTCCGACCGGCGGCTTAGCGGTTCAGACCGGTTCGCCAGTGAACCGGTCGGTTCAAGTGGTCTGGTCGGCTGACACGTGGCGAATCCCTATTCGTCCACGTGTCCGGGTCGGGCAAACCGTGACCCGGCCCTATCCGAATACCCGACCCGCTGACCCGCTACCACGACCCATTGACTTTTCAGTCAACATGATCTGGGCCGCTCCTTCTCGATGACGCGGACAGATCCCATCCGCCCGCGTGTCTCGCCATTTGGCGCCCAGTCAGCGCCACCTGGCGCTGACCCGCTGACGTGGCGTGACATCTCAGCTGCCACGTCAGCATTCCGCCACATCATTTTTTTTTGGAAAAATTTTATTTTCTCCAAAATAAAATTTCGTGCATTTCCAACTCTTTGGAATTTAATTTATTTTCTCAAAAAAAATTCTTTGGCTATTTTCAAACTCTTTGAAAATTCATTTCTCTCTCTACTTTTAATATTTTCTCGTTGATCTTTGTTGGGGCTTGCGGGGGGACCTGCAGGACATAATTAATCTTAGCTCCAAACGGGTCAATCTATCATCATCCCATGACAATAATTGATTACCGTTTAACAATATTTAATTCCACTAAATAAATATTGTTGAACTCTAAAATTAATTAAATTATTCATGAATTTCTCGATCTAGAATAATTTTGCATTTTACTCCTTTGTACAGATATCCATGAAAAATAAATCAATACTACTATCATTTATTTTTCACTTTCAATCTGAAATTTCTTGATTCGCCTTAAGTTCAAATTCCCTGTATGTGAAACACATTCAACATACAACTTCGGTGACGCACACACGAAGTACTTTGACCAAAGTTTTATTTGAACTTTTGCAAATCTATTTCAGGGATATCTTTAACCTTCCAGCAAGGCTACAGATTCCTCGATCAATATTTCTCTTCAGCACATTTTATGCAATCACCGATCGTACAAAGTATTTTGGCCACCCGTTACCGAGACCTCACTTCTGAGTACATCACAGTGATTAACACTACATGCCTAAAGTAAAAACACTATCAGGATTAAGAGTCTAATGCTTTCGAGATTTTGTTCATTTTAGATAGCAGTATAAAATGAACAATCTCAGTGGTCCAGTTCGATGTTTCCAATCTCATTGAAAATCATCAATGTGTTATAATTGGAAACTCCATTTCCCCATGACGAAAGACTAATCATCTTATATAACACATTATAGTCTCGATAAGAACATCTTCTTATCATACTGACTAGAACTTTAATGACACGTGACTTCTGGTATTTAAAGTCTTTTCCTATGAAACACATTTCATATAAAAATACCATCACACGTCATTAATTATTAAATTTGTAAAATACTCATAACTTGCTTTAATTTCAGTTTTATTAATCCAAAATATTTACAATATAATTGGATTTTCAGGGCATTTATCCCAACAGAGGGGACGGACGAGATCCTGTGCAATGTCAAGGAAGCATGGGAATGCTACATGTTGTCCCTCAGAAAACCGAAAGCGGAGAAAACTTTCTAGATTAGATCCACCAAAAAGTCTGTAGATTCCCCAGTTTGGACGAGGATGGTCCCATAAGGAAGAGATCAAAACTTTACAAGAAGAAAAACAAAAAGAAATCTACGAGCGGGAAAGATAACTCCGAGGGTGGTCCACTCGGAGCGGTGCAAGCATCTTCCTCGGAAGAAGACGCGAGTGAGGACGGGCTCGAGGGTGAGGGCAACCGTCTCACAGTAAAGAAGAGGGCGCTCGAAACTCCCCGCCCTGAGGTACGGATAGAGCCCACTGAAAAATTTCTGACCATTGAACTTGAGCCAGGCAACAAGGAGAAACAACGCAGTTTGGCTCGAGCCTTACGGGACCCTCGCAGATCATGATGATCAATTTTTTGAGAGAAAAAATTGACTTTTTTACATGGAAAGCTTTAGATCTTACAGGGATTGACCCCAGTGTCATCGTCTACAGGCTCAACGTGGACCCCGCCTTCAAACCCATCAAGCAAAAAAAAAAAGAGATATCCACGGATCTCGGAAGAAGATTATTGAGGAGGAAGTGAACAAGCTCCTCGAGGCTCAGTACATTGAGCCAATCTTATACCCTGAATGGCTGTGCAATGTCGTTCTCGTGCCCAAAAGTTCCAACAAGTGGCGAATGTGCAATGATTTCACGGATCTCAACAAGGCCTGACCCAAAGATCCGTACCCCTTGCCTCAGATTGACCAACTGGTGGACTCAACAGCAGGTTGCGAGTTAAAGAGCATGATGGATGCCTTCCAAGGGTATTATCAGATTTTCATGGCTCCCTAGGATCGCCCAAAAGCCTCCTTCGTAGTGCATTTGGGAGTATATTATTTCTTGGTCATGTCGTTTGGATTGAAGAATGCAGGAGCAACGTATCAGTGCTTTGTTAACAGAATATTCGAGCGTGTGATAGGCTGTTCCATGGAGGTCTATGTAGATGACATGATCATCAAAAGCGAGCGTGAGCACTCCCACCTAGAGGATTTGAAACGAACTTTTGACTATTACGCTAGTATGGCATGAAATTGAATCCATCCAAGTGTACATTTGGAGTACGCGAGGCAAGTTTTTGGGATATGTGGTCAGCCAGAGCGGAATTGAGGCCAATCCTGAAAAATCAAAGCCATCATGGAAATCCCCTCCCCTCAGAACGTCGGGGATGTACAGGTCTTGGTGGGGAAGACCATCTCCCTTAACAGGTTCATATCACGCTCGGCAGATAGAAATTTGCCATTCTTCAAAATATTGCGCAATGCTAGAAACTTCGCGTGGATAGAGGAGTGCAAGAAAACACTATAAGATATGAAGGCCTACCTTTCATGGGTGCCACTGCTAACAAAACCGATCGAGAATGAAAGTCTATTCATCTACCTCTCGGTTTCTCAGGAAGCAACGAGCGCGGTCCTCGTGGCTATACGCGAGCATAAGCACCTACCGATCTATTATTAGAGTAAAACTTTATAGGGCACGAAAAAGAAATACTTAGAGATTGAGAAGTTCGCATTTGAGACCATATTTTCAGGCACACTCCATCACAGTGCTTACATACCAACCGCTGAGACAAGTCTTGTCAAAAACTGATGTTTCAGGAAGGTTAATTAAATGGGTAATTGAGTTGAGCCAATTTGACATCAGCTACGAGCCAAGGACGGCCATGCAGGCACAAGTGGTTGCCGATCTTCTAGTCGAGCGCTTTGGCCTAGAGCCCATACCTGCAGAAGACAATGGCTTATGGCTCTTGCACACATATGGCTCCTCGACCTCTCAAGGGGGAGGAACAGGGGTGACCCTTAGAGATCCCGATGGAGCTGAGATAGATTTTGTGATCAGATTGGATTTCTAAGTTACCAACAATGAGGCAGAATATGAGGGTCTCATCCAAGGGCTAAAGATTGCTCTAAAAAATAGAGCTTCTCGAATCACGGCCTATGTTGGCTCGTAGCTAATCGTGAGCCAGATTGAAGGGACATATGAGGCTCGAGAAGCCACCATGGGGCAGTACTTGGGAAAGGAGAAGGAAGTCACCGGCAAGTTTAAAGAGTTTCATCTTTACAGGTCCCGAGGGCAGAAAATGAACGCACAGATGCCCTCTCTAAATTTGCTTCAGCCCTCGAAGGATCGTGCGAACGCTCCGTTACTTTTCTAAGAGTAGAGGAGCCTTTGATAAAAGAAAAGGTACGCCCTCAAGAGGTAAAAATGATTGACCCATCCGAGCCTTGTTGGCTCGATGATATCGTCAGATTCATTAAAGATGGTGTCTGCCCTACGGACAAGGTAGAAGCAAAGAAAATCAAGAACAAAGCCCCTCGGTTTTTTCTCGACCAGGAAGGGAGACTTTTAAGAAGTTGTGGGAACCACTCTAGTAGGTGTATCCTCGCTAAGAAAGTGTTAAGAAGTGGCTTCCCCTATAGATGTTGTCTGGCCTTTTGATCAGTGGGGCATTGACATCATAGGGCCACTACCAATTGCTGTGGGATAAAAGAAATTTGTTATCTTGGCAGTGGACTACTTCACAAAATGGGCGGAGGCAGAAGTAGTTGCCAAGATCACTTTCCGTATGGTCAGAGACTTCATATGGAAAAACATCATCTGTAGATATGGTATTCCGAGAGTATTGATTTCAGATAATGGATCCCATTTCATTGCAGCAGATACCCGAGAGTGGAGCTCGGAATTGGGTACTGAGCAACGATTCACTTCCGTGGGGCATCCTCAAGCCAACAGTCAAGCTGAAGTTACTAACAGGATCATCTTACAGCATTTGAAGACAATGCTCGAAAGCAAGAAAGGTGAATGGGTGGAAGAGCTACAAGGAGTCTTATGGGCTTATCGCACAACCCCTCAAGCCGCCAAGGGCGAAACTCCCTATTCCCTCGTATACGGTTCAGAAGCTATGGTACCTGCAGAAATTGCTCAAGAGTCCGCATGCGTTGCTTACTTCGAACCTAACTCTAATTAGGGAAATAGGGCTCTCGAGTTGGATTTGCTTGAAGAGAAAAGGGATAACACTTGGACGTGTATCCACAAGTACAAAGCCTTAGTGGTGAGACAGTACAACAAGCGTGTCAAAGAGAGAACATTCCAGTTAGGAGACTTGGTATTGAGAAAAGTTGAGGTATCAAGGCATGTGGGAAAATTGGACCTAAATTGGGAAGGATCCTTTAAGGTCATCCAAGTAAGAACCAATAACACCTACATACTCGAAACACTTCAAGGCGAGCGTCTTCCTCGACCCTGGAACGCATTTAACCTTCCACGGTTCTATGTTTAAATTTCTAGAATTTCTTGAAGAACACATCCTATAAAATCACAATTATGGGCTCAATGTAATCCTTTATTAAAGAAAGAAAACAAAGGAATTTACTTCTTTTAGACAAGAAAGTTTTTTACAAAGCATACTTTCTAACACGCTATTCATGTTAGAAAACACGAAAGAGTTGCGCAGCGGAAGTTTAAAATTTTTCAAAAGTTTAATCGTTGTCTTGCAAATTTCGTATTGTATCGTAGGGTGCTTTAGAAACTTACAAAGGTAGAAGCTTTCTAGTGATGTTGTTACCGCTTAACGAACACCCTTCAAGGGAAATTCCTCGAACGACCTTCAAATTAAACTCCAAATTAGAAGCCCTCCAAAGCGTATCCACACCAGTCCTAGAACACGATCAAGCGAGTGAGAATGCTAGTTCTATGACTTGTGTTAGGCTAGGATTTTCTTTGAAAATTTTTCTTTTGGATTTTCTCAAAAACTTAACACTTCTTGAGTGTTGGTCTAAAGAATAAGAGAAGCACCTCCACTAGTATAAATACTAGTGGGGTTCGAACCTACTAGGGCTTCTTTAAGCCTAGTGGACTTCGTTTTCTTACTCACTAATTAACTAATTAATTATTAATTTAATTGAAAGAATAAGTTCCCAACTTGTTCTCGAAGTCTTGCAAGAATAACCATCTCTCTCCTACAATAGGAAGTTGGACTTTTCAACTTTCCTAAAGTTAAAAGTCAATATTCAATAAATAATTTAATTCCTAATTAATTATTTATTGGGTTAAGTTTATTTGAGAATAGTCTTAACAATTAATTCAAAATTAATTAAAAGACTAAAATTAATTAATTACAATTTAATCAATTAATTTTCTAGAAAAGAATTCACGTGTGGAATAAACCACACGTCGGAGCCACGCATCAGCCACGTGTGCATGACACGTGGCAGCCACGCAGGTATGCGTGACACGTGGCAATGCTCACTTGTTACAGCTCCTTTTTCGATCAACAATTTGATCATTCGTTAATCATATTAACATCCTATCATAACCCTCGTATTCTGGCATTGTGTGTGACCCTTTAGGTTCATTATTCGATTAGCAGTGATATCAATAACCCTCGTATTCTGGCATTTGTGTGTGACCCTTTAGGTTCATTATTCGATTAGCAGTGATATCAATTAATTAATTCCCTAATTAATTAATCACTTCACAGATCACACTACCGTAATCTAGCAATGGGTGTGTGACCCCTAGCCGAATAACGAAATAAACGAAGAACCTTTCAGTCAATGACAATCAGTGAAATACGATCCGCCTACAACTCTATCTCTCAATCAAGAACTAAGGCATGAGAATATTCTCAGAGCCTAAATATTCTTGATCTTTAAAGTTAAGTTCGTGTTATATCCATTTCGATCTCAATCCTATAAAACCCCATTTTCTAGATGTCTTAATCTTTTATCCACCTTGGCCAAGGGTTTAATGTTTAATGGACTACGAACAACTTAATCAGTAAGAGATCATTCTTGTTCTTAACAAGTGTAGGTCCTTTATCAATTCTACTAATTCTTCATATGCCACTTGTGTAATCCCAATATAGGTCGTGGTTCAGGTGTCTGTATGGCGACACCCTTTTGAGCCTATATCAAAGATTACAGAGTTAGCTCATTAGAGACATAACAGAATCTCAAGTCTAAGGATTAATGAATCACGTCATTGACCTGTGAGATATTTCCTAATCTGGAAGTTTCTGGAAACTTCCTTTCCCATTTAGGAATGTTCTCACGCGGGATATCTCAATGATGAAGTTTTTGCAACAATCACCCTTATGTATTATGAACGCATCATCGTATGCACTTATCACTCCATGAAACTGAGTGATCCTTCAAAAGGACATAATCACGTAAGCAAGTCTCAGCAGAGTCAAGGTCGACACTCCCACTGTCTGTCGGGCTCATTGATTTGGAGAAGTTTCTAATCCTTGCCTATGGAGTTAAGAACTTGTTTCATGTGCCGTTCCCATAACGACAAAGTTCTTAATGGCCTCATCATATTAGGGGAGTTAAGTACATGCAAAATACAGTCAAACCCAAACAGACATAAATAAGCACATAGAGAATTGATTGCCTACTTTAAGGGTACTATTCCTAACGATTCAATCTTCCCTTGGATCCCTAGGCAGATTGCCACACAAGACCAAGGCGAGCGAATCCCTTGTGCAAGGGTCATATCACTTTTATCGAGCGCTAACTCCGCATCGAGCGTCCTCCGCGTCGGAAGACTTGAACACACACTTGCCCGTATCCCCAGCAGTTAAAGCAGTTCTGGGATGGCGGCTGAGGGCTGACCAACTAGATCCTACATCTAGTTCGCGCTCAAAAACCTAGCTGAGCAACTAGAACCTGATTCTAGCACACGCTCGAAACATTGAAACACTTAGTGTAGCGCCCCACTTGTATATATATATGGAGAGGAACGCTCCAACCCCCCGCACCGATATACTCATCAAATAATGGTGTAAGCCATCACTCAACAAATACACCGGCGAACAGTTGATGAAGATCATGATGAATGCTCAATGATAATGCAGCGGAATTTAGGAAAATTTGAAACTTTTAAATCCATGCGTGGTAGTGACAAGTAATGAGCACATAAGAAGAACAATACGATCACGTTTAAGTAGAAGAGACAAGTAATGATATGATATAAGTAATTGGACAATATCACGGGAGCATGTAGTAAGTAGAGTAGCAATGTATCAACTTATAGAATAAAGCTAGGAACATACGCAGCCATATATCACAATGCAGGACACAAAATAGATTAATAACATATAAGTCCTGACTCGGGCAAAATAGACAATCTAGAGCTTCAAGATACCCCTAGAGTGCGGCTGCAAGGCCTGAAACCATGAGGCCAGAAAACAGGTAGAGGTATTAGTCAAAGTGACTAAGTGAGGGAGTACATAAAAAGGAATACTCTTGAAATGAAAGGATATTTAAAATGAATAAAGTTTACCTTGAAGAATGATTTGAAAGATAAATGCTTTATGAAAACATTTGTTATGCAAATGATGATGTCACACGCGCACACATATGATATGATTTGGTTCATATGATTTTAATAAAGCGGGATAGGGGTAAAGGATAACTTTGATAAATATAAACCAATGTTTATAAAATGATTTATGCCCGCAAGCTAGGCATCTTCCACCCTTACTCCTTGAAAACAATGAACGATGAGCGATGTTGGATCGAGATCAACAACATCTTGAAAATACGCGCATGCACCACCCTTCTCCGGTGTCACTTCGGGTAGCTAGCCTTAGGTGACGATAAACGATGAATGAGATAAGGATTTACGGTCCTTTGTCTGACATATTGTCCTGACATAACCAACCTCCGATTAAAGTCGGTGTCAATTATCTAATGGTGACGGCCGGTATTAGTGATGTTGTTGGCGCTCACCTCCCGGGCATCACTTCCACACATAACCGTCGGGCCCAATAACGATGAACGATAATGCTTGCATATGAATGACCAACCAGAGTAAATTCGAATGCTTAAATATAATGAAGTCCGTGAAGGACATGTATAAATGATGCGATGATGAACGATTAATGACAAACTTTGAATAAATGAATATGAATGTTTGAAACGATAAATGAGATGAATATGATATTTGAACGATAAATGAATATGATATTTGAATAAATGATAAATGAAGTAAACGATTGATGAAAGAGTTATCCCGATAAGGGAATAGTTTAAAGTAATGCATTGAAAGAACTAGGTGTTGATTTTGAAAACATTTGATACTATAGATATAATCATGGTTCCAGTTTGAAATAGTTAACCTCACATAGTAATAGGTAAAGATACGTAGTATGATTAAACAGTGCCCTGAGGATCCTAGTGCTCAACCTTAACTCCTGTAAATGATGTACTAAAGTGAGCTTAAGAACTAAGACCCACTCGACATGATGCATATGAATGATGAAGTCACATAAGGAGATAACACATGAGAGTAATACCATTTAAGGTATTAGAGATAAGGTATCACATAAAGAAACACATTGAAGTGAGTTATCTTAACGTGAGACTATGATCTTACTAAAATCGAGTAAGTATTAGTCAAATTATGAATCCTAACGTAACCCTAAGGTTATGAAACAAATCCACGAAACAAAACTCATTTTGAAAAGATATTTTAGACCCGAGGTTGGGAAACCCTAAGTGCAAACGTCTAATTAGGTATCCCGAATTTTATTTCATTTTACTATTTAAAAGTACTATTCTATATTACTATTCAAGGTTACTATTCACATGTCGGGTCAAAGGGTTCGGGTCAAACCCACACACTAAACATACACTAATGCACACACACGAACACACACACACGGCACACACATACACACACACGGCACAGACACACACACACACACTCTCTCTCTCTCTAATCAAATTATGATCTTGTTATAACCTATGGTTCAAGTTCATATTATTAGAAGTATGTGTGATCTAGATTAAAAGGTATAACCTAAGGTTACAAGGTCTAATTAAAGTACTATTCTATCTTAAGTTATAAGGTGTGACACTAATTAAGTGTATAAGATATGATCAAACAAGATTCCATTAATCCAAGTCATAACATAAGATCAATTCATAATATATGAATCATATAACAATGTAGCATCATATCATAACATAAGTCATAGCATAGCATAAGCATTGATCATATAATATGTGACAATTAAATCAATTGACAATATGTAACATGTTGTGACATAATTGATCATATAATACTATTCCGTTAAATAACATGCATAAACATAATTTAAATATCATAAACGTTCATCAATATACAACATATATAATCCCTAAAGCATGATCATAGCATATATTAAACTAATTCATAACATATTATAGCATATTATAAACAATTAAATCACATGAACAACTATTCAAATATATCATAAAAACTATACCATAAATACATAAAATAAAATCCTATATGGCTTAGAGAAGACCCTAAGACCCAACCTAAACATAATATAAATATACCATAACATAAAAACATAAATTAAACTAAAACATAACATAAAACTATAGCCTAAAAAAAATAAAACAACTAACCTAAAGGGGAGGGGAGGGGAGGCTCTCGGCCAAGAGGGAAAAGGAGGAAGAGAGGAGTGCTTGTCAACACAAGAAATGGTGCAAGAGGAAATGAATGAGTTAGGGGGTATTTATACTTGTTGGGAGGCCCCTCACCTTGAATAAAACTATCTCCAAGGGTAGGAGAGCAAATGGTAGTAGCTTCTCTTGTAAGCTTGGCCATAGGAATTAAATAAAAATCGAAAATGAAGGGTATTTAGGTAATTTAACATGGTAGACACGAAGACGAGCTGTTGGAAGTTATCTTGTGTGAATCGGCTCTAACGGTATCTCTTCCACTGATACCACTTCTGACTCGTCTGAAAAGCACTTGCAAAGTTGAGATACGTTGTGGATTCCCGTAAGACTTGCATGTAAATCCAATCTATAAGCAGTTTCTCCAATACGTTCTAGTATCTCATACGGTCCAACGTATCTAGGGTTTAATTTACCGTCTTTCCCAATTCGAGTAAACCCTTTTCTTGGCGATGCTTTCAGAAACACTCTGTCGCCCATTGCAAATTCTAGGCCTCTTCTGCGTCGATCAGCATAACTCTTCTGTCTGTCCTGGGCAGCTTTCATTCTTTGACGAATGATTTGAATCTTTTATATCGCTTCCTGAATCCACTTTACCGAATTTGTTCTTTTCGGTCCATTCTCTATTTGTCTTACTTCTTCCATAAAGGGCTTCATAGGTTCAGCTTGAATCGAAGCCTGATAACTGTTATTGTATGCAAACTCCACAAGGGGTAAGCAATCTTTCCAACTAACTTGAAAATCCAATGCACAAGCTCTTAGCATATCCTCCAAATACTTGATCATCCTCTCTGATTGACCGTCCGTCTGAGGATGTGCTGCGGTACTGAAGTTTAACTTTGTTCCCATCAAAGTCTGAATTCCTTGCCACAACTGCGAAGTAAACTTCGGATCTCTGTCAGATACTATGCTTTTCGGAACTCCGTGTAATCTCACAATCTCCTGTTGATACAGCTTTGCCAACGTGCTGACTTTATCCGTTGTTTTCACCGGTAAAAAGTATGCTGACTTGGTGAGTCTATCAATGATCACCCATATGCTGTCTTGTCCTCCTTTGACTTTGGGTAGTCCAGTGACGAAATCCATTGTGATATGTTCCCATTTCCATGTTGGAATCGGTAATGGTTGCAACATTCCACTTGGCTTCTGGTGCTCAGCTTTAACTTTCTGACAAGTTAAGCACTTCTTGATATAATTGGCTATGTCTCGCTTCATGCCATTCCACCATAAATGCTTCTTGACATCTTGATACATCTTAGTTCCTCTTGGAGGTACCGTATACTTGGTCTTATGCGCTTCGTCAAGAATCTCTTTCCTTAAAACAACTGGTATGCATATACGACCCTTGTATCTCAAAATTCCGTGTTCATCGGTCTTGAACTTTGTCTCATCATCCTTCTCCTTTGAATTAAGACACTTCTTAATCCATTCGTCATTCTCTTGAGCTTCTAACACTTTCTCCTTCAAAGGTGATATCATTACAATATTTGCGATTCG
This sequence comes from Lantana camara, assembly GCA_037501455.1. Lineage (NCBI taxonomy): Eukaryota > Viridiplantae > Streptophyta > Magnoliopsida > Lamiales > Verbenaceae > Lantana > Lantana camara. Next base: position 19,014,830 of record CM074857.1, on the reverse strand, counting down.
AGCTTTATGTATCACCTGTCGTACTTCTTTTCGAATCTCCGGATTTGCTGAAATCTGTGCTAAAGAAGTCTTCCTACTTAAGGCATCTGCAACAACGTTTGCCTTTCCTGGATAGTATTGAATAACACAATCATAATCTTCTAAAATCTCCATCCATCTTCTCTGTCGCATATTCAACTGCTTCTGAGTGAATAGATAGCGCAAACTCTTGTGATCTATGAAGATCTCAAAAGAAACTCCATACAAGTAGTGTCTCCATTTCGATAGAGCGAAAATCACTGCGGCTAACTCCAAATCGTGTGTCGGGTAATTGGCTTCATGAGGTTTAAGTTTCCTCGATGCGTAAGCGATCACCTTTCCATTCTGTATTAATACACTTCCCAAACCTTCTTTCACGGTGTCAGTGTAAACAGTGTATCCTTTCTTGCCTTCTGGTAAAGTTAAGATCGGTGTTGTTGTCAATCTCCTCTTCAATTCTTGAAAACTCTGCTCACACTTGTCGGTCCATTCAAACTTCCCTTCCTTCTTGGTTAACTTTGTGAGCGGTGCTGTAATCTTTGCAAAATCCTTGATAAATCTTCTGTAATAATCTGCTAGTGCCAAAAAGCTTCTTACTTTTGATGGATTCCTTGGTGGCTTCCATTCCATAACTGACTCGATCTTGGAAGGATCGACTTCAACTCCTGATCCTGAGATAATGTGTCAAAGAAATGTAACTCGTTCTAACCAGAACTCGCATTTACTAAACTTTGCGTATAGCTTGTGATCCAGCAAAGTGTTTAGCAGTATACGAAGATGCTCAGCATGTTCCTCTAGTGTCTTTGAAAGCACTAGAATGTCATCGATGAAAATTACCACGAACTTGTCGAGGAATGGTCTGAATATTCTGTGCATCATATCTATGAATGCAGCCGGTGCATTAGTCAGACCAATTGGCATTATTATGAACTCGTAATGACCATAACGACTGTTGAAAGCAGTCTTAGAATATCTGCTTCCTTGATCTTCAGTTGGTAGTATCGTTGTCTCAAATTCAACTTAGAATATACCCGTGCTCCTTGAAGTATGTCGAATAACTCTTCGATGTGAGGGAGTGGGTACTTATTCTTGATCGTCATTCTGTTGAGTTCCCTGTAATCAATGCAGAAATGTAATGATCCATCTTTCTTCTTGATAAAAAGCACAGACGCTCCCCATGGCGATGTGCTCAGTCGAATATATCCTGCCTCTAGCAATTCATCCAATTGATTTCTCAATTCTTGAAGTTTTGCTGGAGCCATTCTATAAGGCGTCTTGGAAAACTGCTCTGCTCTTGGTATCGTCTTGGAAAACTAATTCATAACATATCATAGCATATTGGAAAACTTCTCTAATGACAACGCCCGAGCGCTGCCCTCAACTCTCATTGGGACCGAATTGGAGAGACCGGTCCCCACCCCTTTGGTTGGTGTTAACCCCCTGCCGAGGGATAATTCTTGTATCGGGGATGGCCCTTCGGCCTTCCCTTGGCCCCCTTCCAGGGGTGCTCGAACTACTTAGGGCGGCCATCTCCTCGGCTGCCGCTTGAGCGTCCAGGCCGTGGTTGTTGCTGTTATTGTTGCTGTTGTGGGTTCCGAGGGCGCCTCCGAGCGTACAGAAGCACTGCCACATCACGCATACCTCCTCTTCCTACCATCAGTATGCTTGGGCCTATATATATATATATATATACAAAAAAAATGAAGGAAGAAAACGAGGGTCAGAACTTCTTGATCGAAATTTACAAGGGGTAAAGTTAGTGATCCTATCTAAAGTTAGTATCCTAAAATCTAACCATCTCTCTCCAAGTTTCGAGCGGGTGGGTTAGCAATCATATCAAGATCATTCATGAGCCCGCAGAGGAACAACAGCTCCTCATCATCCATCAATTCTTTGGCTTTAATCAGCCAACCATAGTTCTTCATCGCAAGGGCCAAATCCTGAGCCTAAGATAAAGGGAATGTGGGCTCCAAACGGGACCTTGCAAGGGGCGTATCTCCATGAATTACCCACGCTCGTGGGATGCCAAAATCTTCACCCTCGGGAGGCTTCACAAAGAAGAACTTCTCCTTCCATGCAGCGCCATACAAAGTTGAGGGGGAGTCAATGAGCCTCAAATTAGATTTTGCTTGAACATAGTAAAACCCCGCCCTAGGAGATGAGCAGGGAGAACGAACCACTTCGAATAGACTATTGAAGTTATGTATCGAGGGATCGATTCAAGTACACTTCATCAGGATTACAAAGGTATTAAAGAGGGCTATGCCATTTGGGACAATTTGAGAAGGGCTCAGGTTCAAGCAATTGAGAATACTTGCCAGTGGAACAGAGATTGGAAATCTTAACCCTCCTGCTCCTACTGCATCCCTGTATACCGCCATTTTTCCGAGAGGTGGGTTATTAGCCCTCTCGTGCGCTACTGGTATCCGATATGTAAATCACTCATCCCAATATCTTGGAGCCCTCATCGTAACCAAATCTTCCATGGATATGGTGCTCTGAATCTCATCAGGGTTTATATCAGTGGCCTGCATGCCAGAACTTTCTCCCTCAACAGATTTCTTGGATTTCTTATGTTAGGAATAGTGCCCTTAAAGCAGCCTTTATGATTTACTATTTCTTTGTATAATCACAAACAGTCTTTGAATAATAAACAAGATGATTTTATTCATAGGCAATCACTTCTTTATGTGCTTATTTATGTCTGTTTGGGTTGACTGTGTTTTACATGTTTTGAACTCCCCTAATCCGATGAGGCCGTTAAGAACTTTGCCCTTTTGGGAACGGCACATGAAACAAGTTCTTAACTCCATAGGCGAGGATTAGAAACTTCTCCAAGTCGATGAGTCCGACAGACAGTGGGAGTGTCGACCTTGACTCCGTTGAGACTTGCTTATGTGATTATGTCCTTTTGAAGGATCATTCAGTTTCATGGAATGATACGTGCATACGATGATGCGTTCATAATACATAAGGGTGATTGTTACAAGAACTTCATCTCTGAGATGTCCCGTGTGAAAATATTCCTAAATGGGAAAGGAAGTCTCCTAGAAACTTCCAGATTAGGAAATATCTCACAGGTCAATGACGTGATTAATAATCCTTAGGGTGTCGCCATATAGATTACTTGTGTAATGTCTCATATGAGCTAACTCTGTAATTTTTGATATAGGCTCAAAAATGGGTGTCGCCATATAGACACCTGAACCACGGTCTATGTTGGGATTACACCAGTGGCATATGCAGAATTAGTAGAATCGATAAAGGACCTACACTTGTTAAGAACAAGAATGATCTCTTACTGATTGGGTTGTTCATAGTCTATTAAATATTAAACCCTTGGCCAAGGTGGATGAAAGATCAAGACATCAAGAAAATGGGGTTTCCTTGGATTGAGATTTAAATGGATATGAAACGAACTTAACTTTAAAGATCAAAAATATTAAGGCTCTGAGAATATTCTCATGCCTTAGTTCTTGATTGAGAGATGGAGTTTTCGGAGGATCGTATTTCACTGATTGTCATTGAATGAAAGGTTCTTCGATTCATTTCGTTATTCGGGTAGGGGTCACACAACCATTTCTAGATTACAGTAGTGTGATCTGTGAAGTGATTAATTAATTATGGGAATTAATTAATTACTGTCACTGCTAATCAAATAATGAACCTAAAGGGTCACACACAAATGCCAGAATATGAGGGTTATGGTATGATGTTAATTGGATTAACGAAGGATCAAAATAGTTGATTGAAACGGGGCATAAAACGTGACTGCTGCCATGTGTCATGTACACTTGGCTACCACATGTCACGCGGCCAACGTGGCTGCCACGTGTCACGCACACGTGGCTTCACGCGTGGCCTCATCTGTGTGGTTTATTCCACACGCGAATTCTTTTCTAAAATTAATTAATTAAATTGTAATTAATTAATTTTGATCTTTTAATTAATTATTGAATTAATTGTTAAGACTATTCTCAAATTACTTAACCTAATAAATAATTAATTGGGAATTAAATTATTTATTGAATATTGACTTTTGACTTTAATTAGTAAAGGTTGAAATGTCAAAACTTCCTATTGTAGGAGAAAGAAGGCAACTCTTGCTAGACTTGGAGAATAAGTAAGAACTTATTATTCCAATTAAATTAATAATTAAATGAGTTAATTACTGAGCAAGAAAGCTAATCCCATTGTGTCTTGGAAACCCTAGGGGTTCAAACCACCTTGTATAAATATAAGAGGTGGTGCTTCTCTTATTCTTTAGACCAACGTTCTTGAAGTGTTAAGTTTTTTAGAAAAATGAAAGAAAAGTTTTTCAAAGAAAATTATCCTAGCCTAACACAAGCCATAGAACTAGCATTCTCACTCGCTTGATCGTGTTCTAGGACTGGTGTGGATACGCTTTGGAGGATTACCAACTTTGGGATCTAAACGAAGGATGTTCGAGGGACTTTCTGCTTGAAGGGTGTTCGATAGGCGGTATCAACATCACAAGAAAGCTTCAATTAAAGTGAGTTTCTTGAAACACCCTACGATACGATATGAACATTGCAAGTCTTTTAGATCTACTTTTGGAAAAAAATTTAAACTTCCACTGCGCATACTCTATCGTTTTCCAACATCTTAGTCCTCTTTCTGCGCTTGGTAGAGGGATTCTCCGAGGGACCGGCCACCTCCTCCTGAGCGGGGCCTGGGATAGCTACGGTCACTGTATTACGCTGGGGATTAATGAAACCCTCCGTCAAGGGCAAAGTCACCCCTTGCTGCTCTGCTTCTAAAACCAAGTCCATTTCTTCAAAAATGTGGTCAACTCCGCCGGGATTCCTTTCCCTCATAGCCGACACGGCGGCGTCCAGGTCTTCATCTCTGGCCTCGCCAAACATTTCCTCCATCGTTTGATAGTGCGGGGTAGGGTTTTGAGAAGAGGAACTAGAACTGGTCATATCATCAATCTCCCGCACAGTTTCATCAATGATTCTCTTAGACATTGTGAATGGGGGATGGTTGGTAGAAGTGGCCAAAGGGCATGAAGAGGAAGAAACCTACGGATCTAAAGGTTTGCAAGGAAGATGTTAGTGAACAATCAAGAAAATACCTAAGAGTTCTTGAAAACCTTGAAGGTTGCTTTGGAAGTGTTTGCGTAGAGAGGAAATCGGAATGAAGCCAAATCTCTATTTATAAGAATGAGAGTTGGTGGGATTTGTGTAATAAATTCAAAAGTTGCAATCATTCCCGCCTAGATAACTGCCCACTTTTGTGAACCGGCACACGTCCCAAGAATCACGTATCATTTCCCGAGTGGTCAGGGTGAAAAGACTGCATTAAATGCGGCCTCAGAGTGGAGCCCGCGAGCGTAAAACTTCCCCGCCAAGAAATGACCCTCGAGATTTAAAAGTTTTTGAATTCTACAGTCCACATTACTGTGAACTACAGAATTGGGGGGCAAAATGATGAGACCAAATTACGCTCGTGACACGTAAGCGATACGTGGCCCAATCTTCGCATCACAGCGTAGCACATAAAGGACACTTCAAATCATCCCTCACGATTGTGTAGTCCCCTCGAGGAAATGATCGTCCCATCTTCACAAGGGACCTTGGTCTTCCCGAGCGTATGAACAAGATTTCGGAAGAAGCACTCCCCTGACATCACAAGGATAAAGCTATTATCTTCATGATCATGCTTTTGGCCCAAGCATCCCCTCGGACCAAGCGAGCCCACAAAGCCCTTTATCCAACCCCGAGTGTGCTTGGCCCTCGTTAACAACCCAAAAAGCTCTCTGACACGCAGTACATGCCCACACACCTGCCACTGTTGCTGCCACCAACCTTTTCACAGGCTTTTGCAGAAGATCCTTTTCTGAGACTCCTCATTGCGCACGTGTCTAGGGCAACATCAATGCAGGACCACGTGGTTGCAATTACGAAAAGGGTCTTGACCCTCAACTATAAATACTCAGATCTCACACATGCTCTGTAAGCAAGCTTCATTCTCTCAAGCTCTATTTTACATACTTCATCTTCTTCCGTCGCCTGACTTAAGCGTCGGAGAGCCAAACTGGGTCTAACCCCCCATTCCCCCAGCTTGGCCTTCTGACTGTGTGTTTGTTCCTGGCAGGTGGAATCCATCTTCTCCGGCTATCATCGTTTGAGCTTTCTAACTCTTGTTTCCCCACACAAACAAATTACAAAATGTTGGTATCTGTCACCTTGGATTAAACCCCATCACTTATATTACATTGTTCCCTTAATTGCGTAGAATTAATTAATTACTTGACATAACTATTATATTATTAATTGCAAGTTTTTAAAATGTTAATGAATGTATGGTTAATTATCAATAGACCATTTCCTATATTTATAAGATTAATAAGTTAATTAATGTGATTTAGTAAATAATTAAAGTTTTCCAAATATCAAATATTTTGAAAAATCAATTGACCAATGAAATAATTTTTAAAGAATAAAAAAATTCAAAAAAATCACAAATTTCTATTCAGCCAAAATTGAAAAAATTAGGGTCAAACACACCCTTCCTATATATTATAGTATAGATAGGTAGATATAGATTTGGATAATTAATTGCAAATATGACCACAGTTTAGTGGTATTATGTTTTTTCCTCCTTTTAAATTTATTACAAAACTAACTCTTCTATCTATTTTTTAAATTTGCCAAAACCGTTCAGCGAAATATGTCAAAAACTTTTACAAGCTAAAATGCAAGATTAATGTGCAATATGCCAAATTAATGTGCAATAAATCAATTAGAGAGTAAGTTAGTGTCTTTATTTTGTAATTTTTCAAAGTTCTATTTTTAGCAAAGACAAGTTAGTGTCTTTATTTTGTCATTTTTCATTAATAAAGTTCTATTTTTCGCAAAGATGTATTTGCTTAATCAAGTTTCCTTTGTGTATTTGAGATTTATATGATCGATAATTACGTAATATTGTAGCAACATATTCAATGAGGTCTTACTGCTTACATGCTTACATTCTAGTTTTAGATTTCTCATTTCAGCTTTGTTTTTCTTTCTTAATTTTAATCATTATCAATATAGATAACGTATATAAAATGAGTGAAATAAAAAATTAAATATATATAGAATTGAAATAAAATATCCAATAACATACGTGAATGTCTAAAATAGAAAATAAAACATAAACTCAAAATAATATCTAAAATCATAATCTATACTATTATATTAAGCGAGAGGGACAAAGCCGATCTTTTGGATTTAGTCTCTACTTCTTTTTTTATTTAATTTATTTATTTTTCTCCATCACATACCGAACCTAAATTTACCATTAATCGCACTTTTCCATCGCTTCACTTTTTATCTCTTTTTTTATTTTTTTTATTTTTTTTTCCTCATATTTTTTAATTTATATTTTAACTATTTCCTATTAATATATAATTATTAAATTTATATTAAATTAAATATTTTAATTTGATATATTTAAATATTTTGTTTTCACATATATATGTGCAAAATTACTAATATATAGGGAAAAATGCAAAATCAGGATACCAACTATCCCGAACTAGCGTTTTCGGGACACTAAATTTTCCGGTGACAAAAATGTCCATTATCTCTAAAAATCTGTCAATTTCAGGACAAATTCGCCGGAAATTGCCACGTCATCACCGGAAATCAATTGACGTGTCCAATTTAATGACGTGTCATTGCCATGTGTCTTAGGTTCAGAGACACGTCGCTGAATTTTCCACGTCAGCCCATTCCGCTGAACTTTTTCCCAGATTTGACATAATTTTGTAGTTATTGGCCTTTTTTTGTCACCGAAAAAAATAAGTGTCCTAAAAATGTTAGTTGGGGTCAGTTGGTATCCCGATTTTGCGTTTTTCTTGAAATAATAATAATGTCCCCCTGTGGACCCCGAGCCACCATGGCCAACCCAAAGATAGCCACATGTGCGCCACGTACGCTCCATGTCGGTTCATGTGTTCGACACAGAGGGGCACGTGGAGGCCGAAGAAGGCCACGACGTGGACGCCGGACACCCTGCTATGCAGCACCCTAAGCCGACTCAGATCGATAAAACGACCTCAAGGCTAGCCCCAGTTGTCTAAGTCAGCAGATCGATAAGACTAGAGCCAGATCGATATGGTTCTAGCTCACTCCAGATCGAGATGATACAACCTCAGTTAGATGGGCATATCCACCTGAAAATACGGACGCTAACGACAAAGTATTGATCCCTTGGATCAATATCATACGTTACCAGATTTAAGCCAGATCAATATTGATCATGCTCGAAATCGGTCTGGTGTTCTGGTCGATTCCGGAGCTCGAATCACTTAGAATTTATAAGGATGGGATGACCCTCGATCGGATCTGAAAAGAGTAACAAACGTGAACTGAAGGACAAATAGGGGAATGGGGGTTATATCTCAGTTTAGCACTTCGACGCTCAAGTCAGGTACTTGCTTAAAGAAGTTAGAGTAGTACTGAAGGTCGGATGAACAGTAGTTGTGCTTACCAATGCCATAGATGCTATGAATATTCATAGACCCAATGTGGGTGTGTGATACATGTTCACGCACTAGAGGTGCATTTAATGCTCTGGCCAGTTTGTTAAGGAACAGTAAGTACGGTATGATACCTTTATGTCGGACTTGGTCCCTTATTTCCCCTTACATGTCTCGACCCCTTATCATTCTCTTTGCTAGCCGTATGGCCTTGCGCGGTCGATGGGTTTGGCGGTCGAGAAATCCTTTTGAGGTCAAGAGCCTCACGTGGTGGGGGTTGGTACCCGAATATCTTATCCGGCCGATTGACCTCTACGGGATGCTCATCGACTGGTTAGTATCAAGGTGTCGAGGCTGGCCGACCGACTCTTCCGACGGAGTATTGTGCTGACGTGTTAATTCACGTGGAGTATGTTGTTGAGGTGTCACTCCTTAGTCATTGGGCCACGTGGCGCTCTTGGAAAGTGCCCCATCAAATATATATATTCACACTTCATTATTTAATTCCGCGATTGCTTCTTTGGGTTGGCCATGGTGGCTCGGGGTCCACATGGGGACATTATTATTATTTCAAGAAAAACACAAAATCGGGATACCAACTGACCCCAACTAACATTTTTAGGACACTTATTTTTTCCGGCGACAAAAAAAGGCCAATAACTACAAAATTGTGTCAAATCTGGGAAAAAGTTCAGCGGAATGGGCTGACGTGGAAAAGTCGCTGATGTGTCTCTCAACCTAAGACACATGGCAATGACACGTCATTAAATTGGACACGTCAATTGATTTCCGGTGATGACTTGGCAATTTCCGGCGAATTTGTCCCGAAATTGACAGATTTTTAGAGATAATGGACATTTTTATCACCGGAAAATTTAGTGTCCCGAAAACGCTAGTTCAGGATAGTTGGTATCCTGATTTTGCATTTTTCCCCTAATATATATTGAAATGACTTGTAGCACCAAAGGTGGAGTACTCTAACCACGTCTTAATCAAATTTAAAGGGTCACATTAATTGAACGGACTTCATAGTTAATTTTTTTAAAGGTTTAAAGTTTAAACTACTATTTCCTAACAACTCAACTTTGCGCTTTCAGCTGAGCAACAAGTACGTTAAAAGATAATTCAAAAATTAAAGCTTTGCTGTATGCCTTACACGGTTACACCACAAAAGAGCATCTCAACCATGGCAAATGCACGTGGTATATATATATTTTTTAAATTCATGTAATCTATATACATTATAGTTTATACATATATACATCAAGAATATCAAGAAAGGCATATATAGAGCCTTGTACCTTCCCCACAACTAATTGTTTTCCCTTTAGAACAATTTTCTCGGCCAAATTCAAAAACCTCACACAAGACACCATCAGCATGAGTCAGTACCAGTCCATTAATGGTGCAGAGACATCCATCACTCAACCATCATCAATCCAAGTCCAGGAAGAACCTCACACCACCACCTCCCTCAAGCCACTAAACCCAGACATCTCCCATTTCAATTTTCAACAATACACGACGTCAAAGACGACCATCATAAACGTAGCCTTGGAAATTGCGGTCCCGCTTCAAAACCCTGTCATACTCCACGAGGCCATGAGGCAATCCCTCCTCCGCCCTGGCGACAATCGCATCCGCGCCCTACTCTGCTTGGCAGCCTGCGATCTCTTGGGAGGAGATGAATCCACAGCCATCCCCATTGCCTGTGCTATGGAAATGATTCACTCGTTTGCAGACATTAACGCCGACCTTCGCTCAAATTCCCAAAGGGGTTCTGAAGAGGTAGCCAAGCACCTAGGTAGCGGTTCGCTATTGTCCCTCGCTTTTAAGAACGTGGCGGCGAGGACGGGAAATGTTGGCCACCCGCAACTAGTGGTTCGGGTCATTGCTGAGCTTGCTTCGGTTGTTGGATCGAAAGGATTCGTTGCTGGGGAGCTAGCGGATTTATGCAGTGAGGGGAAGGGAGATGTTGGTGTAGCTGAATTGAAGTATATTCATGTGTGCAAGACGGCGAGGGTGTTTGAGGCTGCGGTTGTGTGCGGAGCCATCATGGGTGGCGGTGATGGGGCTGAGGTTGAGAGGTTGAGGATGTACGGGAGGTATATTGGGCTGCTTTCTGAGGTGGTGAATGATATTGTCGAAGCAACGAAGTCATCTGAGAAGACGAAGAAGAAGATGGTGGTTGGGAAGGGCTTGGTGAGAAATACGGCGACGTATCCTGGGCTGATGGGGCTTGAAAAGGCGACGGTGTTTGCGGAGGAACTGGAGGCGAAAGCCATGGAAGAGCTCAGCCACTTTGATGCTTTCAAGGCTGCGCCTTTGTATCATTTTGTTCATTACGTAGCTTCCGGTCAGAATTAATGATGTAATGATATTGGCAAATTGCATTATGATGTAATGATATTCGGTTAAATAATGTAATTAAGCGTGTTAACGAAAAGTAGTACCATTCATCACGCTTGTCGGCCGATAAGCAAGAATAATGCTTGTTGGAAGACTCAATGCTCTTGTATTTGTGTTTGATGAGATAGAGTAGTTGTGGACTTTAGCTGTTGGGAAATTTGATAAGAACATTGAATTCTCTGGTTGAAATACATGAATAAAACCCTGAGCACTTCGTGATTATCTGTTCACATTTTGGGATTTCCATAGTGATAAGAACGATATTGCGAACTTATCGAAGGAGATTTCGGAGTAGTCTCGAACTCAAGAAATATAGGGGAGAAGGGAGGTTTTACCGATAAGACCGATCGGCAACGGAGGAAGATTAGGGGAGAGAGAAATTAGAGAATTAGGGTTGGAAACTTGTAAATTGTATTGCTTAATGAATAATAATCTCAAACAACGTACAACTAAATAACCAAAAGATAACCTATCAAACAAGGACTCCCGCCAGAAAGGAAAATACAGAAATAACCATAAATAAACTCAAGCTAAATTACTGACTAACAATAATCAAAGTGATCAACCCATAACAAAAGCCTCATGCCACTTTGGCGCCTTAATCTTCCTAGCACTTCTGCGTACCTTCTTCTGACCCCCAACCATTTCTTTATCAATTTCTTCATCCGCAACAGCTTCATCATCAGCAAGCTCATCACTGACTTCTTCAACAGTAGGCTCAGCCTCTTCCACAACCACGTCTGCGACCATATCACTCTTCCGCCCTTCACGATGCACCTTGTCCTCAAGGTGGAAATCCGAAAAATACGGACGCATACACTCACCGGGATCCCACGGGGCATGATTCAAACACCCGTCTGACCAACTAAGAAGCCATTGCTGGCGTAACACAAACCGTTTCTCTGGCAATTTCAAACCACCAACCAACTCAGGGGGAAGAGGTCGAGGCTGCAGATTAGCCAACTTCCCGTGGAGCCATCGTAACAAGGAAACGTGAAACACCGGTTGAATCCAGGATGTCTCCGGTAACCGCAACTGATACGCAACCGACCCGATGCTATCCGCAAGGGTTGAATGCACGAAATTTGATTTCGTATAAGGTAATCCAATGAAGATTTGATCATTCCACGAACCACTGTGCCAATAAGGATATCCATTCTCCCAAATACGTGATTGTGGAATCTCCAGAGGCCCAACTGTGTAGGAGAAATCTCCATTTGCAGGAGCCGAAGGACTTCGCCACGAAGTGAGTGTATTCTTCTCACTCCCATGCACATCAGCACCGATTGTCATCTTCTCCACGAGTGAATCCGAAGCATGTTGAAAACTCTCTGAGATAATCTTACCATTGGAGTCATCATGTAAGACAAGATTCCCGCTATCCAATAGGATAACATTAAAATTCAGCCCACGACTTGAAAGATTAGTCGACCTAATGATCTCCTTTCTTCCATCCGTGATTACAAGAGTGTCATCTCTAGATATCTCCAATATCTCATCCTCGGGAACAACCTCATCGGGTTCATCCCGTATAGGTGGGTAAGCTGATAGGGTAGCCTCCACTTCCTGTGCCAAAGCGAAAGATGCCGACAGGGAGTCGGGCTTCAATAAAACAATCTCCTGAAGGAGACGATATTTCAAATCAGCGTGAAAAAGAGATTGAAGAGCTTTGTCCGACACACCAGCCATATTCACCAATATCTGCTCAAACGCGACCTGATATTCCCTGACCGAACCGGTTTGTTGAACCTTGGTTAGCATACCGAAATAATCCACAAAATTGATGGGATCAAAACGGAGTTTAAATTTGGCCACGAAATCCTGCCAAGAGTCGAGTAATCCGTGTCGTTGCCTCCAACGAAACCAATCCAGAGCCGGACCTGCGAACATGAAGCCCACGGTAGCCAAACGGGATTCTTCGGGGATGCCGTAAAAAACAAAATATTCCTGAGCCTGGAAAAGCCACCCTAACGGATTGGAACCGTCACACTTGGGCAAATCAAAACGAAGGTTACTACTCAGCGTGGGACCTCCTGAAATGGGATTCTCCTCCGGAACAGGCGAAGAAGTCGAAACCCTATCCAATGGTCGTTTATCCCCGCGGCTGGATAGAAGGGAAAAGTCTTGCTGTAATTTTAGTACGACCTGTGGCTTAATTGATTAACCGTTGCGTTCTGGAACGCAAAGTGAACATCAAGTCGCTTCTGAAATTCCTTGAAATTTGCCATACTGACGGATTCCGACATCGTGACAACTCGATGAAAGCACCAGTGATAAGAACGATATTGCGAACTTATCGAAGGAGACTTCGAAGTAGTCTCGAACTCAAGAAATATAGGGGAGAAGGGAGGTTTTACCGGTAAGACCGATCGGCAACGGAGAAAGATTAGGGGAGAGAGAAATTAGAGAATTAGGGTTGGAAACTTGTAAATTGTATTGCTTAATGAATAATAATCTCAAACAACGTACAACTAAATAACCAAAAGATAACCTATCAAACAAGGACTCCCGCCAGAAAGGAAAATACAGAAATAACCATAAATAAACTCAAGCTAAATTACTGACTAACAATAATCAAAGTGATCAACCCATAACAAAAGCCTCATGCCACTTTGGCGCCTTAATCTTCCTAGCACTTCTGCGTACCTTCTTCTGACCCCCAACCATTTCTTTATCAATTTCTTCATCCGCAACAGCTTCATCATCAGCAAGCTCATCACTGACTTCTTCAACAGTAGGCTCAGCCTCTTCCACAACCACGTCTGCGACCATATCACTCTTCCGCCCTTCACGATGCACCTTGTCCTCAAGGTGGAAATCCGAAAAATACGGACGCATACACTCACCGGGATCCCACGGGGCATGATTCAAACACCCGTCTGACCAACTAAGAAGCCATTGCTGGCGTAACACAAACCGTTTCTCTGGCAATTTCAAACCACCAACCAACTCAGGGGGAAGAGGTCGAGGCTGCAGATTAGCCAACTTCCCGTGGAGCCATCGTAACAAGGAAACGTGAAACACCGGTTGAATCCAGGATGTCTCCGGTAACCGCAACTGATACGCAACCGACCCGATGCTATCCGCAAGGGTTGAATGCACGAAATTTGATTTCGTATAAGGTAATCCAATGAAGATTTGATCATTCCACGAACCACTGTGCCAATAAGGATATCCATTCTCCCAAATACGTGATTGTGGAATCTCCAGAGGCCCAACTGTGTAGGAGAAATCTCCATTTGCAGGAGCCGAAGGACTTCGCCACGAAGTGAGTGTATTCTTCTCACTCCCATGCACATCAGCACCGATTGTCATCTTCTCCACGAGTGAATCCGAAGCATGTTGAAAACTCTCTGAGATAATCTTACCATTGGAGTCATCATGTAAGACAAGATTCCCGCTATCCAATAGGATAACATTAAAATTCAGCCCACGACTTGAAAGATTAGTCGACCTAATGATCTCCTTTCTTCCATCCGTGATTACAAGAGTGTCATCTCTAGATATCTCCAATATCTCATCCTCGGGAACAACCTCATCGGGTTCATCCCGTATAGGTGGGTAAGCTGATAGGGTAGCCTCCACTTCCTGTGCCAAAGCGAAAGATGCCGACAGGGAGTCGGGCTTCAATAAAACAATCTCCTGAAGGAGACGACATTTCAAATCAGCGTGAAAAAGAGATTGAAGAGCTTTGTCCGACACACCAGCCATATTCACCAATATCTGCTCAAACGCGACCTGATATTCCCTGACCGAACCGGTTTGTTGAACCTTGGTTAGCATACCGAAATAATCCACAAAATTGATGGGATCAAAACGGAGTTTAAATTTGGCCACGAAATCCTGCCAAGAGTCGAGTAATCCGTGTCGTTGCCTCCAACGAAACCAATCCAGAGCCGGACCTGCGAACATGAAGCCCACGGTAGCCAAACGGGATTCTTCGGGGATGCCGTAAAAAACAAAATATTCCTGAGCCTGGAAAAGCCACCCTAACGGATTGGAACCGTCACACTTGGGCAAATCAAAACGAAGGTTACTACTCAGCGTGGGACCTCCTGAAATGGGATTCTCCTCCGGAACAGGCGAAGAAGTCGAAACCCTATCCAATGGTCGTTTATCCCCGCGGCTGGATAGAAGGGAAAAGTCTTGCTGTAATTTTAGTACGACCTGTGGCTTAATTGATTAACCGTTGCGTTCTGGAACGCAAAGTGAACATCAAGTCGCTTCTGAAATTCCTTGAAATTTGCCATACTGACGGATTCCGACATCGTGACAACTCGATGAAAGCACCAGTGATAAGAACGATATTGCGAACTTATCGAAGGAGACTTCGAAGTAGTCTCGAACTCAAGAAATATAGGGGAGAAGGGAGGTTTTACCGGTAAGACCGATCGGCAACGGAGAAAGATTAGGGGAGAGAGAAATTAGAGAATTAGGGTTGGAAACTTGTAAATTGTATTGCTTAATGAATAATAATCTCAAACAACGTACAACTAAATAACCAAAAGATAACCTATCAAACTAGGACTCCTGCCAGAAAGGAAAATACAGAAATAACCATAAATAAACTCAAGCTAAATTACTGACTAACAATAATCAAAGTGATCAACCCATAACAAAAGCCTCATGCCACTTTGGCGCCTTAATCTTCCTAGCACTTCTGCGGACCTTCTTCTGACCCCCAACCATTTCCTTATCAACTTCTTCATCCGCAACAGCTTCATCATCAGCAAGCTCATCACTGACTTCTTCAACAGTAGGCTCAGCCTCTTCCACAACCACGTCTGCGACCGTATCACATCGCTAATATGATGCGTGGGATGCAACACGGGTTTAAGCAACAAATGTTGCAAATTGCTGAATTATTGAAATTAAGGCCGTAAATGATATTCAAAAATTCGATATTCGTCTGCATCTGAATTCGTTTAAAGAGAATATTATTCGAATTCGTTTAAAGAGGATATTATCCATATCCACTTATAGACATCCGAATAATAAACGAATAAGGATATGATAATCACACATCCGATCTGTGTAAATATCTGTTAATATATCCGTTATCCGATTTATCCGTGATCGGTATCCGATAAATAATATATTATATTAAAAATGTATATAGACACATATTTTTCCTTAATATATATACACATATGAGTGTATACATGTATATTATATTATTATTTTTCTCTCTATTTAACAAAATAATATAAGTTACATATAGTTTATTCACACATATGTGTATATATAATTGATCACACGACATCACTATATTCACTAAGAAAAATGAAAATGATATATATAGAGAGAAATATAGTTATTATTTCTCACTCGATCTAAAATACATACATCTAACGGTATATAATTATTAAATAATTTATGCTATAAATGAATAGTTAAAAATCCGATTAAAATCCGATATCCGTCTGAATTCGTCTTATATCTGTTTAAAGAAGATATTATCCGAATCCGTTTAAAGATAATATTATCCAATCTGATAATCATAAAGATATGATAATCATACATCCAATTTGTTTAACATCTATTTACACCCGTAGTTACAGTTTACACAAAATTGGAAATGAACAAGAGTAAGGGCCGGGACAAGTGCAGAACCCGTATAGCTTATTAAGATGAAAGTGAAAATGATTGGCATATCAATTAGTATAATAGATTATGGATGAAAGTGAAAGTGTATCAATATTATTTATAATAGATTATGGATTAATAATAATTTGGATTGATTATGAATGGTGGTTCTTTCTGCTGGCAGCACTAAAGCACGGACATGGCAGTTTTTGGTCCCGTGCAGTGTCCGACACTTGTCGGACACGGACACGGGTCCGACACGCCTCCGACACGTGTCGGACACGGCTGGAGGCGTGTCCGGAAAAAAAAAAAAAAAAAAAAAAAAAAAAAAAAAAAGGGACACGGTGTCGGACACGGCGAGGGGGCATGTCCGACACGGTTCGGACACGGCTGGGCTTGTTTTTTATTTTTTTTATATTTTTTATGCCTTTTTTAATATTTTTTTGAATTTTTTGGAGAGAAAATTGAAATAACAAAACTTATTTCAGTTTTTAATATTAAATATTTTTATAAATATTTTATGTTACAAAGATTATACTTATAAAATATTTTTATTTTTATATGAAATATTATTATTTATATATAAAATATATTTATTTATATAAAATATAGCCGTGTCGGAGCCGTGTCGTGTCCTAAAATTTTGAAAAAATCCGTGTCGCCGTGTCCGTGTCGTGTCGTGTCCGTGTCGCCGTGTCCGTGTCCGTGCAACATAGGCTGGCAGATGTAAAAAATTAAATCAAGAAAAAAAAAAGGAAAATACTTTTTTTATTTCATTTTCAAAAATAATGATGGGACCTAAAACTACATTCGAATCAGAGCTGTCCACGTGTCAACACCCGGCGATAGAGGAGTTGGACGCTCGCATTGATAGGCTCGCGGGTCACCCCAGCCTACTCCCTCGCTTACTAGTACAGGCCCTTGAGCCTCGGCCAACCATTCCGGTAAAGGGTTCAAGTTGGCGGGCTTGAAGCTCACATCCCGACCCTCAGGGTCACCCTTCATGGGGAAGCATCCACACGAGGGCCCATCCTTGGTGCTCGGGATTTTGGCGCTCAAGGGTCGTCTGTCGTGGGGGCCCTCCGTACACCCTCCGAGTGTCACCAGCGCTCGTACATGATCCTGCCCTACTGCTATGGATCCGAACCTTAGCAAAGAGGATCTTGGGCCTTCCCCCCACGTGACCCTCGCCAACAACCTCTGACACAGAGGTGGTGCGCACCTTACACCTGACACGCCGCCTCCTTTTCAGAGGTGTCATTCTCACGCCCCCATGGGCTGCCACGTGTTAGGGCAACACAGGTTTGGGACCACACGGTCAGTTTACCCGATTTACCCTCACCCCTAACATATAAATAGGGGAGAACACATGCTCTCTTCCCCAAGTCATCTCACTTACAAAATACACTCACTCACTGTTCTGGGCATATTTTTTCTCTGTTTCTCTTCATCAAGCTGGGCATTATTTTCACCATTGTTGCATCTCCACTGCACTGAACCCTTTGGTGTTATCCTAGCTGGAAGAACCCACGCTCAAAAGGAAACCCAGATCCTGAGGCTCCTTCGCCTGTGATGGTCTTTCCCTTTACTCACAACTTCTAAAGTGATTGGTGTTTAAACCCCTTTACAAGTTTCTACACCATCATTTTTTGCGCCGTCTGTGGGAAATCCATCACCACCGTCTTCATCACCATCAGTTTCTTCCCTAAAAGATAGTTGAAAAGTGACACCAGCGACTCTGAACATGGTAACTGCAACGAGGTCAGGAGCAGTAGGAAGCAAGGGTGCTCTTCCCCCTGTCAACGAACAGAATACAGGAAACAATGCTCCAGTCGGAGGTACACCCCCGCCCGCGGCCGGAGATGGGGCCGGGAACACCGAAACTATCGCTGCCACCCTTTCCCCCGTTGGAAACGAGGCAGGAGGCTCCGGCTCTGTCCCTCCTCCGCCAGCTCTCGTTCATAATTCTCATGCCGCCCACCCCGGTATGTATTCCATGGTCGTGCCACCGCCGGGTTATGCGTACATGCCAGCCGGGGTGATGCCCGAAATGATGCCCATGGCTCAGCCCTACCAGGTAGGAATGCTAAATCTCCCTTTGTCACTACCTAGGGAGATACAGGGAGTGGAAATGCCCCAGATAACTACTCAGCAACTTCAGGCGCTTTACGCGCAATGTGAGGGTCAGGCGGTCCAGAACGCTTGGGAACACTTCACCACGGCCTATTTCCCATCACTGGCAAGTGCTCGAACTGCCCCGCCCCTCGGAGGGCTCCCAGCTCACCCGTTGACAATGACGCAAAACGCGTTGAGGGCCCAGCAACCTCCCCCACCACCGATTCAAGAAAATGAGGCCCCACCAAGGGTCCAGCAAGGGCAGCAACCTACTGGAGATGAGAGGGCCCCGCAAAATGAGGGGGCCGGAAACAACGAAGAGGTCCAATCAAGGGCCACAGAAAGGGCAAACCGCAGAAATGTCGGTGACCCTCAGCTTGCCGCAGTGCAAGATCAGCTTAAGGGGCTCCAGAATGTGGTGGAGCAGCTCTCTCGAGCAAGGTCTCAAGTCCCCCGCGAGGGGGGCGAGAGGTCCAGGACCAGAGACGCTCGCCGACCACGTAGCCCAATTTCTCACCGCCGAAGGGAAGCCAACTATGAGGATCCCGAGGATAGGGATTACAGAATCGTGACAGGCGATTCCCCCCTCATCGAGGAAGTACTGATGACCCGCGCGGGGAAAGGCAAAATCCCCACGTCCGTCAATAGATATGATGGGACCACTGATCCAGCTGAGCATCTGGATCATTTTGTGCACCTGATGCATTTGTACGATCATCCGAGTAACTATTGGGCCAAGGTGTTTGTCACTTCCCTCACTGGAATGGCTCAAGATTGGTACAAAAAGCTTCCCCCGCGTTCAATCCGAGGGTATTATAACCTGACAGACGCTTTCATAAGCCACTTCAACTCTTTGAAGGCACCAGCCCCAGCCGCGACCGCTCTCTACAGCTTGGTCCAGGGGCCGAACGAGACGCTCAGGTCCTTCATAGGAAGGTTCAACAAGGAAATCTTGTTGGTAGAGAAGCCCTTGATGGATTTCCTGAGGCACGTTCTTTTTGGAGCTATCAACATGAAGCACTACGTTAGCAAAGAGTTTGTGGAGGAGGTAGCCAAGAAAAAGCCACGTTCATTGATGGAGATTAGGGAGATAGCGGACTCTTTCTTCACCCTCGAGGATATGTACATCGCGAGGGACCAGAAAATAGCGAACGCCCCTCGCCCCAGCAAAGTCCCCGAGGATAGAGGAGATTCTAACAGGGGTCGCCACCGCAGCCCTATTCCCGCTCGTCGTAATTCCTCACCTCCGCGTAAGTTTGAGCGCATTCCCCTCAACCGCCCCATCGCCGAAGTGTATTCCATGGCGGATAAAAAACTGCTCAATCAACCGCCCAAGCTGAGGGAGACCGAGGCTCAGAAGCTCTCAGGAAAGTACTGCGCTTTTCACAAGCAGAAGGGGCATGATACCAACGAGTGCCGCCAGCTTGAGAGTGAGATTCAGAGGCTTATCGCTGGGGGGAACCTCAAGGAGTTTGTGAGGGTGCTGGAAAGATACGATGAACACTGCGCTGAGCGAGTGCGAGGTAGAGGAAGGAGCCGTTCGCGCTCGCGCAGCCCTCGCCACCACCACACCGAATCAAGCGACCGCGGTAAGGGGAAGGCAACGGATGTTGAGAATTAACCTTTTGCGGTTATCCATATGATCGTCGGTGGACCCTCGGGGGGCGATTCTAATGCTTCCCGTCGCCGCCACATTCGGAGTTATGACCAACGTTCAGCCTTGCCCAAGCCCGTACTCTCTGTCGATAGCTCTCCATGCTCGAAAGAAAATGACGTTGTAGGGTTTACGGAGAAAGATCTGGAATACATTGTAACGCCCCATGGGATCGGTGAAACCTCTGACTGTCCCATGGTGGTTAGTTTAGATGTTCATAACCATGTTGTAAAGAGGGTTTTGATTGATAGTGGAAGCTCTATGAACGTTCTCCCGTACTCAACGTTTCAAAAAATGAACATAACGAATATTACTCTCGAACCCCTCAGAACAGCCCTCGTAGGCTTTGGGGGTTCGGAGATTCGCTTGGCCACCTCTTTCGGTCGCGCCCCACAGCGAAAAACTTTGAGCGTACTTTACACCGTCGTTGAGGTGGACCTCCCCTACAATGTCATCATCGGGCGCCCAGCCCTCGTGGATTTCAAAGCTATAATCTCCACTTATCATCAGAAAGTCAAGTTCCCCACCCCCGAAGGCACGGGCGAGATTCTATGCAATGTTAAAGAAGCTTGGGAATGTTACGTCCTTTCCCTTCGAGGCCATAGGCCCAAACAAGCCATTCAGGCAGGATCCACCAAAAAGTCGGTTGACTTCCCCAAATTGGACGAGGATAGTCCAGAGCGTAAAAGGGCCAAGTTGTATAAAAAGAAGAACAAAAAGAAGACCCCCAGTGGGCCCCAACGCTCGGAAGACGGGCCGTTCGGGGCCGTCGAAGGATCCTCCTCCGAGAATGAGGGTGTCGGGCCCTCGGGTGAGGAAGGAAGCAGGCTTACTGGAAAAAAGAGAGCGCTCGAGGCTCCGAGGCCTGAGGTTCGTATCGAGCCTACCGAAAAGTTTTTGACCATAGAGTTGGAGCCGGGGAATCCAGATAAGACCACCCAGATTGGCTCTAACCTCGACGGCCCCTCCCAGGTTATGATGATTGATTTTCTTCGAGAGAACCTCGATGTATTTGCTTGGAAAGCTTCTGATCTCACC
The DNA here is from genome assembly GCA_037501455.1 of Lantana camara. Classification (NCBI taxonomy): domain Eukaryota; kingdom Viridiplantae; phylum Streptophyta; class Magnoliopsida; order Lamiales; family Verbenaceae; genus Lantana; species Lantana camara. The sequence goes on along the minus strand of CM074857.1, from coordinate 18,993,519 downwards.
GGAATAGATCCGAGCGTTATAGTCCATAGGCTGAACGTGGACCCGACCTTCAAGCCTGTTAAACAGAAGAAAAGGGACGTTCACGGCTTCAGAAGACGGGTTATTGAAGAGGAAGTAGGTAAACTCCTTGACGCCCAGTACATTGAAGAAATTCTATATCCAGAATGGCTTTGTAACGTGGTGCTCGTTCCCAAGAGCGCCAACAAGTGGCGCATGTGTAATGACTTCACAGACCTCAACAAGGCATGCCCCAAAGATCCTTATCCCCTGCCAAGGATTGGCCAGTTGGTAGATTTGACAGCAGGGTGCGAACTCATGAGCATGATGGACGACTTTCAGGGATACTATCAAATATTCATGGCGACCGAGGATCGCCCCAAAACTTCGTTCGTTGTGCATTTAGGGGTTTATTGTTTCAAGGTCATGCCATTTGGGCTAAAAAAAGCGGGGGCAACTTACCAGCGCCTAGTCAACAGGATGTTCGAGCGTGAAATTGGAAAATCTATGGAAGTCTATGTGGACGATATGATAGTAAAAAGTGAACGTCAGCATTCCCATTTGGAGGATCTCAAACAGACCTTCAACGTTCTGCGCCGTTATGGAATGAAGTTGAACCCCTCGAAGTGCACGTTTGGTGTTCGGGGTGGTAAGTTCTTAGGGTATATGGTCAGTCAGCGTGGCATAGAGGCGAACCCTGAGAAGATAAAGGCGATTGTGGATATTCCTTCCCCTCGGAATGTGAGGGAAGTACAAGTGTTGGTGGGCAAGATCATCTCGTTGAACAGGTTCATCTCTCGCTCAGCAGACAGGAATTTACCTTTTTTCAGAATTTTGCGCAACGCTCGCAACTTTGCTTGGAGTGAGGAATGTGAGAAGGCCTTGAAAGATATGAAGCAATACCTCGCGAGCGCACCGCTGTTGACCAAGCCTAACCCCGGAGAAAACTTATTTGTTTACCTCTCAGTTTCCGCTGAGGCTACGAGCGCTGTCTTGGTGGCTGTCCGCGAGCGTAAACATATGCCGGTCTACTATTTGAGCAAAACTTTGCAAGGGGCGGAGAAGAGATACATGGAAATAGAGAAATTTGCTTTTGCACTCGTTAATGCATCTCGAAGGTTAAGGCCTTATTTTCAGGCCCATTCTATCACAGTGCTCACAGATCAACCCCTCAAGCAAGTACTATCCAAGCCAGACGTATCAGGAAGGTTAATCAAATGGTCAATTGAACTCAGTCAATTTGACATCACATTCGAGCCTCGTACGGCGATACAGGCTCAGGCAGTAGCGGACTTATTAGTGGAGCGATTCAATTTGGACGCCGAGGCCCCAGCAGAAGAAGGATTATGGCTCCTGCACACAGATGGCTCCTCGACCTCACAAGGGGGGGGGGGGGGAGGGGGAGCCGGGGTGTCCCTTAGAGACCCTCGCGGTATGGAAGTGGATTACGCTATTAAGCTGGCATTCCTGGTTACCAACAACGAGGCTGAGTATGAGGCTCTAATCCAAGGGTTATGGATAGCCCTCCAGAATGGTGCCGCTCGAGTAATAGCTTATGTGGACTCTCAGTTGATTGCGAGTCAAGTTGATGGCACTTATGAAGCTCGAGAAGCCACTATGGTGCAGTATTTAGCAAGGGCTAAGGAGGTGATCGCCAAGTTCAAAGAGTTTCATTTGTTGCAGATCCCCCGAGCAGAAAACGAACGTGTCGATGCCCTCTCCAAATTCACTTCAGCCCTCGATGACTCATGCGAGAGCTCCGTCACGTTCCTCAGGGCAGAGAAACCACTGATTAGGGAGGTAGTACCCTCGAGCGAGGTAAGTATGATTGACCCAGCTGAACCTTGTTGGTTGGATGATATCGTTAAGTTTATCAAGGATGGGATCTGTCCGAGCGATAAGGTGGAAGGCAGGAAGGTTAGGAGTAAGGCTCCCCACTTTTCTCTCGATAGCGACGGTCGGTTGTTCAAACGATCTTTCCAGGGTCCACCGTTGAGATGCCTACGACCCTCGCAGGCCAAGGAAGTATTGGAACATATGCACAGCGGGAGTTGTGGGAATCATTCGGGCAGTCGAATATTGGCCAAAAAAGCCTTAAGGAGCGGGTTTTACTGGCCCTCGGTATTACAGGATGCCATCAGTTACTCCAAAAAATGTCCTAACTGCCAATTTCACTCTAACACTCCCCAGTTGCCGGCGGCTCAGATGATCCCTATCGATGTTTCTTGGCCCTTCGACCAGTGGGGCATCGACATTGTGGGACCCCTTCCAATGGCGGTCGGGCAAAAGAAAATTGTGATCCTCGCTGTGGATTATTTCACTGAGTGGGCTGAAGCTGAAGCGGTCGCCAAGATAACGTTCAAAGTTGTGAGAGATTTCATTTGGAAAAACATCATATGCAGATATGGCGTCCCGAGGGTGCTCATCTCAGACAACGGCTCCCAGTTTATCGCTGCTGACACACGGGAGTGGTGTTATGAACTAGGAATTGAGCAACGATTCACTTCCGTGGACCACCCTCAAGCCAACGGTCAAGCTGAAGTGACCAACCGAACCATACTCCAGCACTTGAGAACGATGTTCGAGAGTAAGAAAGGGGAATGGGCCGAAGAACTTCAAGGTGCCCTATGGGCATATCGCACCACCCCCCGAACGGTGACCGGGGAAACTCCTTACTCTCTGGTGTATGGTTCCGAAGCCATGATACCTGCGGAAATCGCCCAAGAATCTGCACGTGTTGCCTATTTCGAGCCTGCAACCAACGACGCCAACCGGACCTTTGAATTGGACTTATTAGACGAGAGGAGGGACTTAGCTTGGGCTCGCATCCACAAATACAAGGCGACCGTATTCCACCGGTATAACAAGCGTGTCAAAGAAAGGACTTTCCAACTAGGGGACTTAGTCCTCAAAAAAGTTGAAGTTTCTAAACACGTGGGTAAGTTGGATCCCAATTGGGAAGGCCCCTTCAAAGTTGTCCAAGTACGAGCAAACAACACCTACTTGCTAGAGACTTTGCAAGGCGAGCGTCTCCCAAGACCCTGGAACGCGTGTAACCTCAGAAGGTTCTACGTGTGAACGTCAGTCTTTGTAATTGCCCGCTCGCGGCATGGTGTACTTTCTTTCGACAGAAAGCATATTGTAATCATTTCAAAAGTTGCAAGTATAACAGTAAGTATTTGATCCATTGTTATGTCATTTACTTGTTCTCTTTTTTATTAATGATTCGGGCAACAGAAAACCTACTCTGTGTCGAGCATCCTCCACGTCGAACGACCTAAATAATACCCAATCCTTTTAAAGCAATGCTATCTGTGTGTTGAGAACCCTCCACATTGAATAGTTAGTTTGACAATTCATAAGTGTATAAGTCCTAAGAACGAGCGTGTCAAGAAGTGGGGTGCTAGAGGCTTAATCTACGCCAACTGGGTACTCACCCCGGCAGTTCGCGCTCGTAAACCCCAATGGCCCTCGCCTTCTTAATTAAGAATACACTCGTGAATAGCAGAAGTTGAGCACTTGAGTGCGAAGGTAGCATTACAGCAACGCTCATTTTTATTCTCATACTTAGCAAATCTCGGAACACTCAAGATGAAGGTGCACGTCACATGTTTAAGGCCAATACTTAGCTAAATCCTTAGGGGTTTTTTGAGTTCAAATTCGAGCCTCATTGTGAAGGTGGCCAGGGAACCCTCTTAAGGAACACCCTCGCGCCCATACTTGCATCTCTCAAGTCACTAGACACTACCAAATTCTAAATTGATGGCACATTGTGATAAACGCCAGGGAACCTTCAAAGGAAATGCCCTCGTGCGCACACACACCCATCGCAAACACTCAAGCAAGAAAGACAAGTGTACAATCGCCGAGCACGATGAAACAACAGCAAATCCAATCCATATTCAAGAACAAAGGAAAGCGCGCAAACATTCAGGCAGTAAAAGAAGTGTTCGAATATATGGGAAAAAGCATAAAGGAATTCAAAACATTCAGAAGAAAGTCGGCAGATTAAATGCAGACATTAATTGTTCATGAATAGGAAAAGGAAATTAAACTGGCAAAGATAGGGAATCAACAACCAAGGGATTATCACTGGGCTTGAGTGTCAGGCTCCGGAGGGGCGGTCGCGAGAGGAACTAGGGCCAATACGTTGGCGTCAGAAGTTTGGGCCTCACCTGGTTCCTCGATGTCCGTTGCATCCATGACGGTGTCCTCGTCATCTATTGGGATAGGCTCCGGAGGGGCGGTCGCGAGGGATTATCTATAGGGAATCAACAACCAAGGGATTATCACTGGGCTTGAGTGTCAGGCTCCGGAGGGGCGGTCGCGAGAGGAACTAGGGCCAATACGTTGGCGTCAGAAATTTGGGCCTCACCTGGTTCCTCGATGTCCGTTGCATCCATGACGGTGTCCTCGTCATCTATTGGGATAGGCTCGGGGCCTAGGGGATTGGCAGCTATGAACTCCCGTTAGAGCATTTGCACCAGATCTTGGTACTCCGGCTCTGCCAGGCTCTCAATGGGATCCTCGTCTTGGACCATGGGCTCGCAGTTTTCATCTAGGTCCATGCGCAAGCGCTCGTCGGTCTGAGCGCTCTCAGGAGCCAGGCCAAGTTTCACCATCTGCCCGATCGCTTTGCGAAAGAAGCGCCGAGCGTTATCAAAGCACTGGATGTTGGCTGCAAACACAAAAGCTTTGGAACGCACGAACTTCATTACTGCGTCCCAGGAGACCTTCGCCGCCAGTCCTTCCACTTTCCCCTGCAGATCAGCGAGAGCCTTCTTAGTATCTTCATTTGGCGAGTGCTCTCTGCCAGCTGCGTGCTCAATTCCCTATTTTGGACCCTCAGTTGGTCACGCTCCTCCTTCAACTTCTTATGACGCTCGTCAAGGGTAAGATAGGCTTCGTCCGACTTCTGTAGATTCTCCCTCAGCCTGTCCTTCTCAAGGTTGGCTTCAGTCAGTTGAGCGCTGACATTGTTGTAATCCTCTTGCAATTGGCCGGGGTCGGAGACTCGCAGCAACTTCTTGTACTTGGCCTTATGATTGGAGTAGGCCTGCGCTCGACCTTGCAAATTCTTCAGCCTTGGGATTACTTCCTGGGAAGCCATAAGCGAGAGTCAATATCAGAAAAATAGAGGAAAAAAGTGGGGATCTTACAAGGGGAATTAAGGACTAACCGTCAGGAGAGCGTGGCATGCGTCATCCGCGACCCGAGCGGCATCATGCTCGTTTAGTTTGTCATGGTCGGCAGAGAACTGGAGCTTTCCAACGATGTCTGAGACCATGCTGACAGAGAATGTGCTCTTCTTCAGCAAAACGGGACCATCCTTCCTTTGGCGCTTGTACCGAGCGTCTCCCCGGCAGCCTATCTTCCAGAAATCCTCATCCTTTGATGAGGAAGTGTCGCTGCCCTCGCCTCTGTGCCCCACTACTACTTCTTTTCCCTTGCCAGAAATTGGAATGGAGTCTGGCAGTCTCTTCCTCTTCCCTTGACGGTCAGCCCGGATGCTTTTGTGGATACGGGCCAGTTCCCCCGAGCGATTACGGGAGCCACTCGAACTCAGTGAAATTGGACCTTCGGGAGCCACCGGCGGAGGAGTAGCCCCGTGAGCGCCATCAACCGTCAAATCCTCAATAGGGCCCCTAGGAGGAGCTTCGTTCCCCGCACCTCCGCGAGCTCCATTATGGCCGCGGCCGGCTCCTCGTCTAGTTCCCCTCCCCCTTGGAGCGTTGGGAGGGCGGATTTGTTGTTGTTGTGGGGGCTGAGGGTTAGCGCCCGGTCCCTGAGAGCCTAGCATACGAGAGAGAGTCTCTGCATTCATACCTAGGGATAATATTCGGACACCTGCAAATAAGAAGATACGAGCGTCAAAGGTTGGCTATTTGGATCACAAGTACAAGAGTATAACAATCAGACCAAGTTAGAAGACTATTCTAAAAGTTAGAGCAGTTAGTTCCTAGAATCTAACCATCGAGGGCCATGATGTCAGCTGGAGGGTTGATTATCATAACTGGGGGGCAAGACAAGTCATAACGGAACAGCACTCCCTCGTTCTTTATCAAGACCTCAGCTTTAATCCACTTTTTATCACTCCTCATCTCGAGGGCTAATCCCTTTGCCCAGTCCTCAAAAACCTTATTCCTTACCCTTTCCCTAATCAATGGCCCCTCGCCATGTATCAACCACTGTCGGTGAACCCCAAAAAATTCCCCCTAGAGCCCCCATGAAAAAGTATTTCTCTTTCCAATGCTCGCCATAGGAGGTGGAGGGAGAATCTATCTTCTTAAAGCCCGATTTGGCCTGGGCGTAATAGAACCCATCTGTAGGGGACGAGCGTGTTGAGGGGGCCACTTGTATTAAACTGTCAAAATTAGCGATCGAGGGTTCGTGGCCCAGAGCTCTCATCATAATTACAAAAGTGTTGATTAGGGCTATGCCGTTCGGCAAAATTTGTGAAGGGCAAAGCGCAAGGTGGTGACAGATGGTGGCGACGGCGTGCGGGATGGGAAACCTCAGGCCCCCGGCCAGGACCGCGTCCCAGTAGACCGTCAACATCCCAAGCGGCGGTCGGTTAGCCCTCTCTCCCTCCTCGGGAAGTCGCATAGGAAATACTGCCTCATCCCAATACACTTTTGCCCTCAACTCCTCCAAATCATCGAGCGTCAGGATGCTCTCAATCTCATCCGGAGATTTGTCGGTTTGGTGACGGTTATCTTGCCTCACTCGCGTTGCAGGCTTCTTTCCCCTTCTTTGGCGCTTTCTAGGAGGTTCAGCCTCAGCATGATGCTCGGAAGGCCCTACACCACCCTCGGGGGCCTCGACTGCCACTGTGATTCTATGATCCTGAGGCCGCACAGCACTGTTAAGCACAGGGAACACCCTCTCTCCCTGTCTCTGCATCTCCATGACGTTTCCCATCTCCTCAAATAGATCATCCATACCCATGGGAGCACGCTCATTCATTCCTTGAACGGAGGCATCAACGTCTTCGTCCCTGGCTTCAGCCGGAGCCCTGGCCACTGGGATGGCGGTTGGGATCTCACCGCCAGGAGAGGCTCTGGCCAGCGGGACAGCCATGGGCACGTCACCGTGAGGGGAAGAGCTCCCCACCGACATCTCATCTATTTCCCTCACGTAAGCTTCTGTGTTGCTATCCGCCATATCTGGGGTTTCTATTGGTTCTTGAGATTGGAATTTCTCTCAGAAAGATTGACGGAGAAGGAAACGTCTGGAAGGGATTCAATGGCAGAAACAAAAACAGTCCCTCACTTAGAAAGTTTCACTCACGCACAACCTAAGTCTAAAGTTAGTACAGAAAATAAGTGTTTATGGAGTTTTACCTAAAGTTTGAAGAACAGAAACTCGCCGGAATCGGTAAAAGTTGCAGAGAATTCTTCCTGCGTATATGCTTAAAGAAGACGGAAGGCGTGAAAGAGGTCCCAAAATTCTGTAAATCCCTATTTATAGGAGGGGAGTTGCATTGATTAGGGCTAGAAATTCAAAAGCAATCATTTCCCGCCTTGGGAGACTCCCACTTTTGGTAACCGCCTCACGCCTCCCGGAGTACACGCGCCCACGTTCCCACTCAGCATTAAATGCGGACATGACACCATTTAATGCAGTGTCAGACTGTGCCCATTACGGAAGTCAAGCGGTCACCTCCTTTGCGGAGGTTTGACCCTCGGATATTCAAAATTCAAGACTCCCTCCCTTTAAATTCTACAGTACGCTCGAACGTAACTACAGAATTTGGGGGGCAAAATGATGGGACCTAAAACTACATTCGAATCAGAGCTGTCCACGTGTCAACACCCGGCGATAGAGGAGTTGGACGCTCGCATTGATAGGCTCGCGGGTCACCCCAACCTACTCCCTCGCTTACTAGTACAGGCCCTTGAGCCTCGGCAACCATTCCGGTAAAGGGTTCAAGCTGGCGGGCTTGAAGCTCACATCCTGACCCTCAGGGTCACCCTTCATGGGGAAACACCCACACGAGGGCCCATCCTTGGTGCTTGGGATTTTGGCGCTCAAGGGTCGTCTGCCGTGGGGGCCCTTCGTACACCCTCCGAGCGTCACCAGCGCTCGTACATGATCCTGCCCCACTGCTATGGATCCGAACCTTAGCAAAGAGGATCTTGGGCCTTCCCCCCACGTGACCCTCGCCAACAACCTCTGACACAGAGGTGGTGCGCACCTTACACCTGACACGCCGCCTCCTTTTCAGATGTGTCATTCTCACGCCCCCATGGGCTGCCACGTGTTAGGGCAACACAGGTTTGGGACCACACGGTCAGTTTACCCGATTTACCCTCACCCCTAACATATAAATAGGGGAGAACACATGCTCTCTTCCCCAAGTCATCTCACTTACAAAATACACACTCACTCACTGTTCTGGGCATATTTTTCCTCTGTTTCTCTTCATCAAGCTGGGCATTATTTTCACCATTGTTGCATCTCCACTGCACTGAACCCTTTGGTGTTATCCTAGCTGGAAGAACCCACGCTCAAAAGGAAACCCAGATCCTGAGGCTCCTTCGCCTGTGATGGTCTTTCCCTTTACTCACAACTTCTAAAGTGATTGGTGTTCAAACCCCTTTACAAGTTTCTGCACCATCAAATTCCCATGAGTTACTAACGGATAACCCATTGGAATCATTTCAATTTATTTTTTTGCTTCAGTGTTTCGGACGTGTTCCTATCGTAATTGTTTTAAATCTTTATTTGTCTTTATAATTTTCGACTGATAATTAACTGGACAATAAGATAACTAAATGTTTTGTACTTTAAATATTTTCCATTGGAAACTGATAGGGATAAATCTCACACTGCTGATGTGGCACACGTATCGTCGCGTGTCAGTTGGTCGTGAATCCAATTGGATGATATGTCCACGTCACCAGTCTCGACCCAAGACCCTCCTCCTCTCGAGTCAGCACTTTATCAATAGTATGAGATGCTTTATCTCCCTCTTTTGCCTGGTCCCACTCACCTCGAGCCAGATAGACCATCAATCGAGATGTCTCTCAGGTGAGCAATGACTCCAACTCAGAGTGTATAGTATAAGGCGCATTAAATGCAGGACATCCCTTCCTACAAACAGGGGCGACGCTACTAAAGCCCAAGTGGGATCATTTGATCCCACTAAATTTTATCTCCCATCTATATATATATATATATATTTATTTTTTATTTTTTTTATTTTAGTATTTAATTTTGTAGAATTAAATACAAATACAAATTTTTTAGATGATTCAGCCATTCAGGTCTTCCCCGCAAATACAAATTTTTTAGATGATTTGGGAGTTTACGTCTGTCATTCAATAAATAGTAGGATTTGAATACCTTCAGAAACTATTTGATTTATTTGGAAAAAGATTGTATGTACCTTAATTTTTGGCCGTTCATGGCAAAAAAAAAATGATTTTGGAATTGCCAAAAAAAAAATAATAATAATAATAATTTTGGTGGAAATTATCACTCCAATAATGAGTAAATCAATGCGAAAAGGTGGATTTTTTTTTTTTAAAAAAAAAACCTTTTGTATGATTAAAAGATCATGCATGCACACTTGTGAATGGTTTCTGAGACGGACAAAGTGATGTGGACCGGTACGATAAGTAGTTCTAGTGAAATTTATCCTTAAATTCAAGGGGTCTTCTTTGAAAACTCCCCATGAGTTGAAAATTTTTTTCTTTGCTCCCCTTTTAAAAAAAGTTCCTCTAAACTCCCCAAATGAAAATCAAAAATTTCGTTTACTCCCCATTTTTTTGAAATATTGTATAAAAATTCAAGAATCACGTAACTAAATCACCAGATCTGGTATATTTTCCTCAGATCTGTGTATTTTTTTGAAATGTTGTATAAAAATTCAAGAATCACGTAACTAAATCACCAGATCTGGTGATTTAGTTACGTGATTCTTGAATTTTTATACAACATTTCAAAAAAATGGGGAGTAAAGAGGAACTTTGATTTTCATCTGGGGAGTTCAGATGAACATTTTTTAAAATGGGAAGCAAAGAAAAATTTGAGTTCCCATATGGGGATTTTTCGGGAATTCCCCGTAAATTCAAACTTTCTCATCATTGTGAATTTATTTTGCTATGGGAAAAAACTTTATTTTAAAAATATAAATCGGGAGTAATTAGTATCCTATTTGCGGCATGCTTCCTGTCATGGTTATATATGTGTAACACATACACATGCTGACATGCATTTCACATGTTTGATGAGATGCTTTTTTGTTCTCTACTCGTATGTTTCTGCAAGTCAGCATGTGGCTGTAAGTGGAGGCATACAGCTAGGTTTTGACATTTGAATGAGGAATCTTTTTGTATAAAGAACTTTTCTAAGTGTCTTCAATCGAACTCATTGTTCAACTGGAAGTATCTTCAACTAAACGAACTCTAGTACTGTTGTGTTGCTGGAGTCACAAATGTAATTATGACTGTAAGGTGGAGTTCAAGAAAAAAGATCTTTACTCATTAAATTGTCATCCATCTCAAGATCAATTCAAATTGATAAGAAATTTGATTGCTTACAAGTTACAAGTTCTGTTTGTGTAATCAATGCATCCTATATGCCTAAAACTAATGTGCAAGAAGTAAATAACTGTTAAAATTTTCATTAATAAGAAATTCTACTTTTGCAAAAACTAAAATGTATGGTCTCCAAAAGGAGTGAACTGTGATTTGAAAGAGTCAAAATGTTGCCGCAAGATTTATAACCACAAAAGTATGCCATTTTGGGCACTTGATAGTAAGGGTACAACGGAGGAGTTTTTTCCCCCCCAACTCGTGCTAGTCAAAATGCGATGAAAAAAATCATGTGTTATAAATTGTTATTTAAAGGACTTTGTGTTAATTTTTTGTTTGTAATATCTTGACATCATTTGGTGTGTCTCACTTGTTAAATTTGTGGATCTAACTCTATTTTTTAGTCTAAAATGTCAATTATATCCTAATTCGTCCATTGTGGAATGTCAATTATTCCATAATTTTGACCATGATTTGACATTTTCGATGAAAGTGATGACATAAGAATGCTTAAATTTTATGTGGGATTGAGATTTAAAAACTTAGTTTATTAAATCTAAAAAAAATAGTATAATTGACATTTCACATTGAAAAGTGTTGTTAGATTTGCATATTTAGCGCGTGAGAGCACCCAACAATGCCAGGGTTTCACGAGCAAAAAATTGATGATACAAGATCTCTTGGATAATAAGTTATAACACATAATTTTTTGGCTGATTTTGATTAACATAATTTTTTTGTTTTAAAAAAAAACTCTATAAACTAGTCAAGTTCGAGTCTGAGTTAAAAAAAAAAAAATCGAAAACTTTAGCTCATCTAAAAGATATCGAGAAGGGATTACTCAAAGCCAACTAGGAAGAGAGGATGCTTGCACCAGATGATTCAATGCGAAAGAAATCTTTTTTGTATTCCCTCACATCCTTTTGATCTGCATTAATATTACTTGCATCTGGCACATCATCATCATCATTCACTTGAATATTCTCACGGGAAATTATTTGGATTAAATGTATATATAGACCAGGCATAAATACAAGAAAAGGGTTATATATTAAGTTAAACGAGCAAAATGATATTTTATTAACTATTACTTACATATGGATAAATAATGTACTTGGGATAGCTTACCTTTAAAAGTTAATTATTAAGGGAAGGGTGTCAAACCATTATATTTTAAACTCCACGTCTTTAATTATTCGATTTAAAATACTTGATACGCCCCCCTGCATCACGCCCAGGGCCGCGGAATGCATGACAAATTGTGGAGCGTGAACCTTGCAAAAATTGAAACATCCGAGGAAGTGGAAAGATAGGCCTAGAATAAAACCTGTTCTGATACCATGATAAATAATGTGTTTGACCTAACTCACCAAATATCCCACATCGAATAATAAAAAATGTAGAGTTCAACATATAATGGCTTGATACCCTCCACCCAATAATTAGCTTTTGGGTGTGAATAATGTCAAATACATTTTTTATCATGATATCAGAGCAGGTTCTATTCTATGCGTGATGATGGGGCCGGGTGGGGTGTGTCAAGTATTACATATCAAAAAGATGTAAAGTTTAATATATAATGGTTTGACACCCTCCCCTCAATAACTAGTTTTTGGGTGTCAAGTATCCGCATTAAAAAAATGCAGACTGTAATATATAATGGTTTGACATCATCCCGGGAGTCAAGTATCTCTCATTAAAAAAATGTAGAGTTTAATATATAATGGTTTGACATTGTTTGCACTAAAAATTCGTTGAATCTGCAATAAATTATTACAAGAAACAAGAAAATAGGGAAAACAAAGATTTTATTGATTTAATTTAAAAAGTGGTACAATCTCTGTTTGTTCCTCTGATTCTTCGGAGTAGATTTATCCGAGGGCTTGATGCTTGTTCCCGGATTGAGTAGAGTTTGGTTGAATCGACGGCGGAATGGCAAGGCTCGAACTTGAGAGCTTGAATGCTTGAATTCCTTCGATTCCTTAGTGCTTGATGCTTGAGAGTTTGTCCTTTGATTGTTTGTTTTGTGCTTTGTCCTTTTCGCTTATTTATAGGTGTAGGGGAGGCAATCCTTTCCATAATCGCCGAGAGAAGACTTCATTCTGATTGGTCCTCGTCGATTTTGCAATCTTTTACCATAAATCGGGAGATATGGTTTGATTTCCAAAATATGGTCTGTGACCTTCGTTATTTGGCTTGATTTGATTTTATTGCCAAATTTTAGCCTTCTACAAATGCCCCCTCGAGACTTTTTCACGTTCAATTACTTTGAGTAAGTGGACGAGTCTCGAAATTAATCATAAAAAAGATAAATAGTTTATACTCGTATCAAGGAGTCTTGATTTGAACTTGGTAGATAGTTTATGCTCGTATCGAGGAGCCTTGATTTGAACTTAATGGATAGTTTATGCTCGTATCGAGGAGCCTTGATTTGAACTTGATGGATAGTTTATGCTCGTACCGAGGAGCCTTGGTTTGAGTTTGCAGACAGTTTATGCTCCTATCGGGGAGGCTTGATTTGAACTTCGTAGATAGTTTATGCTCGTATCAAGGAGCCTTGATTTAGACTTCGTAGATAGTTTATGCTCGTATCAAGGAGCCTTGACTTGGACTTCGTAGATAGTTTATGCTCGTATCGAGGAGCTTTGATTTGAACTTGAATTTGAATTTGTAGATAGTTTATCCTCATATCAAGGAGTCTTGAATTTGTAGATAGTTTAAACTCGTATCAAGGAGCTTTCATGACAGTTTATTCTCTTATCAAGGAGAGTTCGATGACAAATTAATTTGAAGAGTTTAGATAGTTTATACTCTTATCCAGGAGCATTTGACCTTTCACTTGAATTTCAATTGCCCCCGGTATGAGCTCTGACAGTGTTTCCAATCATATCCTGCAGTTGTTGAATGGTTCCTTTTTTTGGTGCCATGGAGATGCTCCGGATGATGATTTGAGATTTTCCTCAGAATGAAGAGATGAGAGGCAGATAAGGTCCCACTGGGCGTGCCAATCTGTTTGCACTAAAAATTCGCGTTTATTGATTTTTAGTCAATATCGAATAAATAATACAAATTATTTGAAAATTCAAAGTGGGTCTTCAATCTTCACTTGATCCTCTTATTCTTCCTTCAAATTTAAAGTTGCTGAATCTTCAAACGGTTCTTGATGGTTTTAATGGTATGATCTTCTTCAACTTTAAATTTAACTTCAATAACGTTAATTCGTAGGTCTTTCGACTTATTTACGAATCAAACACCGGATTTTGAGGGATTTGAACTTCGGGCTTTGAGGGATTTGAACTTGAATAACGTTAATCCGTAGGTCCTTCAACTTGTTTACGAATCAAACGCCGGATTTTGGAGAATTCCATCAAGAACGCCTTCGAACTCGTTGGTAACTCCGTGGATTTAGCTTGAATATAACGCCGATTCGCCGGTATAACGCCTTGATAGCGGATCAAACGCCTTGATTTGGTAACTTCGGGGAAGAAAGGTTTTTATCCTTCTTCTTGAACTTGCAGAAAGGTTTTTAGCCTTTCTTGAACTTGTAGAGAGGTTTTTAGCCTTTCTTGAATTCGTAGAGAGGTTTTTAGTCTCTTGCACTTGTAGAGAGGGTTTTAGCCTCTTGAACTTGTAGAAAAGTTTTTAGCCTTTCTTGAATTCGTAGAGAGGTTTTTAGCCTTTCTTGAATTCGTGTTCTGTGTTGAATGAACAACCCACGGCCTCTTTATATAGGCATAGGATTCAAGACTTGTTGCTCAAGTCAAAGTTTATTTAATAATTATCTCTTTATATTTTTATTTTTTAAAGAGATAATATCAAATAAGACTTGAATTTGATTGGTCGGTGTGATGCAATACACCACATGTCGCCATATGATTTGTCTTGGCTTTCTTTGACTGCAAGACTTGATTTGATTGGTCAAAACATGTCACTTTGACACGTGTCATCACTTGATTTGTTGATAAAATAAACATTATAATATCAATTTAATTTTAACTATTTAATTTTGAAATTAAATTTAGGATAATTTCAAAATATAAAATAGCAAATTAAATTAATAATATAAAGTTTATTTGCTCGTCTACAAATGCCCCCACTTCAAGGCTCGGCGAAAAACATACTGAGTATTTGAGTGGAGACGGGAATTGAAGTACTCGAGTTTGCTCACTTTCCAGAGAAATATTCTTTTCTTCAACATGTGACTGAACTTGAAATTTAATTCAAGTTGCCTACGTACCCCATTAAGAGGATTAAGTCATGACGTAGTTCAACTTTTTTTCAAACTTGTTGACATTTTATACTCGTGTCAGGGAGTAAACACTTGAATTTGATTTTAAACAGTTTATACTCGTGTTAAAGAGTATTGGTTTGGATTTTATTTTAAACAGTTTATACTCGTATTTAGGAGTATCAGTGGCATTTGATTTTAAATAGTTTATACTCGTATTAAGGAGTAACTTGAACTTGAATTTGATTTTGAACAGTTTATACTCGTGTTGAGGAGTATATTTGACAATTTATACTCTTATCGAGGAGTCTTGAATTTGAATTTGAATTTATAGACAATTTATGCTCGTATCAAGGAGCTTTGATTTGAATTTGTAGATAGTTTATCCTCATATCAAGGAGTCTTGAATTTAAATTTGAATTTATAGACAATTTATGCTCGTGTCAAGGAGCTTTGATTTGAATTTGTAGACAGTTTAAACTCGTATCAAGGAGCTTTCATGACAGTTTATTCTCTTATCAAGGAGAGTTTCAACTTTCACTTGAATTTTAGTTGCCCCCAATATTTTCCTGGCGGTCTGTATCCACTTGCTGAATTTGATTTCTTTGATGATACATGATACTTCTTTTGGCCCCAACATGTTTAGGTTGCATGGTGTAGCTCCTTTTTATAACTTGACATTTGAATTTTGGAGAGGTGAAGTGATGTCTTTTGATCTCCATCAGAACTCCAAGCTTGATTTGTGAAGGTAGAGATGAGAGGTAAGATTTGTCCCACTGGACGTGCCAATCTGTTTACACTAAAAATTCGTTGAATCTGCAATAAATTATTACAAGAAACAAGAAAATAGGGAAAACAAAGATTTTATTGATTTAATTTAAAAAGTGGTACAATCTCTGTTTGTTCCTCTGATTCTTCGGAGTAGATTTATCCGAGGGCTTGATGCTTGTTCCCGGATTGAGTAGAGTTTGGTTGAATCGACGGCGGAATGGCAAGGCTCGAACTTGAGAGCTTGAATGCTTGAATTCGTTCGATTCCTTAGTGCTTGATGCTTGAGAGTTTGTCCTTTGATTGTTTGTTTTGTGCTTTGTCCTTTTCGCTTATGCTTGGGGGTTCCCCCCCCCCCCCCTGGACCTAGAGAAGGCCTCTTATTTATAGGTGTAGGGGAGGCAATCCTTTCCATAATCGCCGAGAGAAGACTTCATTCTGATTGGTCCTCGTCGATTTTGCAATCTTTTTCCATAAATCGGGAGATATGATTTGATTTCCAAAATATGGTCTTTGACCTTCTTTATTTGGCTTGATTTGATTTTATTGCCAAATTTTAGCCTTCTACAGACATCATCCACTATATAATGGTTTGACATCATCCCGGGTGTCAAGTATCTCACATTAAAAAAATGTAGAGTTTAATATATAATGGTTTGACATCATCCACTCAACAACTAGCTTTTGGGGTGAGTAAAGTTAAATACGTCATTCATCACATATATGCATACACCACATATAACATTGAAAAAGAGAAGAAAATACTAACCAAACCTTCAAATTTTGAAAATCTTGAATTTGTGATTGCTAACATGAAAAGAAAATAATGGATATTGTTGGAATTTGACATTTTATGGATGAATTATTCTTGGAGGGATACCAAATTCCTTGGTATCCATAGAATAAAGTGCATGAAAATTAAATAAATTGGAAGAAATTTATTTCTGGATGTTTATTTGAATTTGAAATAAGGTTGGTATCAGACAGTTATAAATTGTAATTGTGTGACATTAATGCACTGATATCTGGTAAAAAATGTTCCAGACGTTTTTGTAACCTTATTTTAGCATTATAGCTATCTTAATTGTAAGGTTTATGGCCTGACATAAAATAACAATTAATGGTCATTTGTATCATGACTTCTCCCCTATAAATACTAAGTTCTAGACCTCAGATAGAGAGAGAGATAGAGGAAACAAGTGATGGTTTAGGAAAGAAATAAAGAGTCTAGATAGTCTTCTGGATTGGTGCTGATAAACATCTTTGATCACAAAATTACACGCACTGGTATTTGTGAGTATTGTGAGAAAATACATTTTCAGCTTAAACACATGTTTTCTGAAGTACCAGCTAGGCAACACACTCTCTCATACGAGCCTTTTAGTGGTCGAAGTGAGATTCTCCTGAGATCGTGCGTATCTATGATTCGAAAATCTCTGGACTGTCTAATCCTAGAAGGAGCGTCGCGGCAACCCAACGCACCAGTAGTGGGGCGAATACTTCTTTAAGAAAAGCCGGCTTTTGCCAACGATTCAGACGTAATAAAATGATAAGTTTCCTCATTCATCTATTCTGGTACATTTCTGAAATTTATCTTGATATGGTTCTGCACTCTACTGGAACTTATATTATGTCAAATATGTCTGATCTGTATACTGGTACTTGCGTTGATATATTGGATATGTATACTGCTGGTATTTACATCTTGATTTATATATTTCAAAGAGCCTCTGGTACTTACACTACAAGAAAACTGTCAATTTTCGACGGAATTTTCCGACGGAAACATAAAATACCGACGGAATTCTGACGGATGTTTGTTGTCGCATAAGTAGTCCTTGGAAAGATTTACCGACGGCTTTCCGACGGAAATCTTAGCGAAATGTTAAAAAAAATAAACGACTTTCCGACGGAAAATTCGTCGGAAATCCTTCGGAAAATATATTTTCCGACGGACAGTCCGTCGGAAAATAATAATCCAAAATATTTAAAAAATTATTTCTGACGGAATTTTTCGTCGGTATTCCATCGGAAATAGAATTAAAATAAATAAACTAAAAAACAATAAAAAATTCGTTTGTGAGACCCGAACCACCCGGAAACGAGCTACACCAGCACCTCAGACGAGCCACGAGACAAGCTTAAAGCTCGGCGAGCCAACCAATGCGAGAATTAATTCCCACGATTATTGCGCCCGCGGGGATTCGAACTCGGGTCTCCGAGGAAGAATGGTGACCTCCTTACCAACTTGGATATATAACTTACCTCTTATTAATATTATGTCTTTAAATATATTTATGTACTTATTTCAAATAATTATTTAAATACTTTTTGTTATCAATTTAAAATATAAAATTTTAAATATATGATTATATGAATTAAATATAATCATATTTATTGAAATTTTTTAAAAATACTTATTCGAATGAAAATAAAACTCATTAGAATTAAGAGTTCTCCGATCTATTGAAAATATATAGAGTATGATAATAAGAATTCTTTCTAAAATTAATATATTAATTATAAGTTACATTATAAGATATTTGTACATTTAAAAATAAAATTAGTAATTAGCAAAATTTTTATTTATTTAAATTTAATAGTTTCTGACGGAATTACAGACGGAATATTCCGTCGGAAGCTTTCTTGAATTTTATTTTTCGAAGCTTTGTTGAATTTTATTTTTGCATTTCCGATGGATTACCGACGGAAATTCCGTCGGAAACTTTTATTTTTATTTTAATATGTTTTTAGCAATTCCCATCGGAAAACCGTCGGTTTTCCGTCGGAAACTTTATAATTTTCTGACGGCTTTGATCCCATCGGAAATTTCCCTCGGTAAAATTTTAAAATATAGAAATAATTATAAAATTTAATAGTTTCCGACGGAATTAACGACGGAATATTCCGTCGGAAGCTTTCTTGAATTTTATTTTTCGAAGCTTTGTTGAATTTTATTTTTGAATTTTCGACGGATTACCGACGAAAATTCCGTCGGAAAAATTTAATAGTTTCCGACGGAATTACCGACGGAATTGTCCGTCGGAAATGTTTCCAACGGATTGTTAGGAATAGTGCCCTAGAAAGCCGATTGTATATCCGGTTTGTGCTTTTCCTTATTGTAATCACAGACAATCTTTGAATGAAATAACGAATTGAGGCAACACTTCTTTATATGCTCTTGTTTGGTATGCGTTTACTTTATCTGTGCATGTATGAGAACTCCCCTAATCCTGATGACTTTAGGACTCTACCTTTTAGGTGAAATGGTTCATGAAACGAGCCCTATATCACATAAGTCATGATTAGTAAAATGCTCCAAGCCGATGAGTCCTACAGACAGTGGGAGTGTCAACCTGACTACTCTAAGGCTTGCTTGTGGGATCACGCCCTTAAGAAGGACCACCTTGTTTCATGGAGGGGCAAAGTGTATAGTTGATACGTGCGTGATACATGAGGGTGCGGTACATGAGGGTGCTTACTTTAATAAGTATGTTCACTGAGGTGCCCCGTGTGAGAACATTCCTAAATGGGAAAGGAAGTTTCTATTTCAGGAAATGGAAACTTCCAGATTAGGAAATATCTCACGAGTCATTGATGTGATTAATTGATCCTTAAGACTTGAGGTTCCTTGTCACTTTATGAGTTAACTCTGTAGTCTTAGGTATAAGCTTTAAAGGGTGTCGCCTTAGACAACTGATTCAAGGCTTATGCTGGGGCTGCACAAGTGATTCATGAAAGTGAAGGAGAATCAAGAAAGGACCTACACTTGCATATGCAAGGTAATCTTTTATTGTGTAAGTCATTCATATGCCATATGGAGTCCTTGGCCAAGGCAGTAGATCAAGACATCAAGAAAAGGGTTTCTTGGATTGAGATCAAATGGATATGAAATGCACTTAGCTTTAAGACCGGATTATTAGGGTTCTGATTATTCCCTTACCCTAGATCTTGGTTGAGAGATAGTAAGTAGGAGGATTGTATCTCACATGAATCAATAACTTAAAGGTTCTGTCGAATCCGAACATTCCAATTCAGCTAGGGGTTAAACACCTGTTGCTAGACTATGGTCGTTTGATCTGTGGACTGATTAATTAATTAGTGAATTAATTAATTAGGGTCACTGCTAATTGAATTGAGAACCTAGTGTTGGAAAACAAGAATCAGAAAGCAGCGGAAATTTAAAAATTTTCCAACAAAAGGACCTTGGACTCGCAATCGTGTATCCAAATTCGTAGAGATAAGAAACTTACTTTTCTTTTATTCTTTCTTGAAGCGTTTCAAGCCACCCAAGAACGTTCTTCTCGCGGCTTGATCCCCTCTCCTTGGTAAAACTCGAATCTTTCAAACTTCTAACTTGAAGCTCTCTAGAGATAGTCCACCAACTTGATCACAATCTAACTAGTAAGGATGTTAGTTCTCTAGTTAGTGTTTAGGCTTAACCCAGGGTTTCGTTTATCTTAGAGAAAGGATGGTGTTCAACACATGAACCAAAAGAATTCCCGATTAGCTCTAAGGGGAGCTTGAGCTCCCCTATATATAGGAGAGGGAGAAGGACGCCGAACCTAGTCCTTATGGGGCAAGGATTTGGTCCCTCTCTCCTATTACTTGATCATCAAGTAATTTCCAACTTTGACTTTGAATTCAAATTCAAATCAACTTTTAAGAGAGCTAAAATATCCAAACTATTTTTGGATAACTTTATACTTTATTTATTTAAAATAAATAACTTATTTTATGTAATTAATTAATTCACAATTAATTAACTAGATTATTTTTCTCCAAAATAAGACTTTATTTTTAATTCAAAATTAAACCAAAGCCTATTAAATAATTAACACATTAATTATTTAATCACCAAATAAATATCCACGCACATGCACACGTGTCCATGAAGGACACGTGTCACGCACGTGACCCACACGTGTGGTTTCACACGTGTGGAACCCTTTGGCCCGATTAACTCGTTTAATCATTTTAAAGCCTCAACTCATGTAACCAAGTTGTTGTGTGTGACCCTCTAGGTTCTCAATTCAATTAGCAGTGACCCTAATTAATTAATTCACTAATTAATTAATCAGTCCACAGATTAAACGACCATAGTCTAGCAACAGGTGTTTAACCCCTGGCTGAATTGGAATGTTCGGATTCGACAGAACCTTTAAGTCATTGACTCATGTGAGATACAATCCTCCTACTTACTATCTCTCAACCAAGATCTAGGGTAAGGGAATAATCAGAACCCTAATAATCTGGTCTTAAAGCTAAGTGCATTTCATATCCATTTGATCTCAATCCAAGAAACCCTTTTCTTGATGTCTTGATCTACTGCCTTGGCCAAGGACTCCATATGGCATATGAATGACTTACACAATAAGAGATCACCTTCCATATGCAAGTGTAGGTCCTTTCTTGATTCTCATTCACTTTCATGAGTCACTTGTGCAGCCCCAGCATAAGCCTTGAATCAGTTATCTAAGGCGACACCCTGTAAAGCTTATACCAAAGACTACAGAGTTAACTCATACAGTGACATGGAACCTCAAGTCTAAGGATCAATTAATCACATCAATGACTCGTGAGATATTTCCTAATCTGGAAGTTTTCATTTCCTGAAATATAAACTTCCTTTCCCATTTAGGAATCTTCTCACACGGGGCACCTCAGTGAACTTACTTATTGAAGTAAGCACCCTCATGTATCACGCACGTATCAATTATACACTTTACACCTCCATGAAACAAGGTGGTTCTTCTTAAGGGCGTGATCCCACAAGCAAGCCTTAGAGGAGTCAGGTTGACACTCCCACTGTCTGTAGGACTCATCGGCTTGGAGTATTTTACTAATCATGACTTATGTGAAATAGGGCTCGTTTCATGAACCATTTCACCTAAATGGTAGAGTCCTAAAGTCATCAGGATTAGGGGAGTTCTCATACATGCACAGCTAAAGTAAACGCATACCAAACGGGAGCATATAAAGAAGTGTTTACCTGTGATATTAATCATTCGTATATTATTCAAAGATTGTCTATGATACTAGGAAAGTCCCAAAACGGATTATGACTAATCGGCTTTCTAGGGCACTATTCCTAACAATCTCCCACTTGCCCGTAAAAGCCATTTAGGTACTCTAAGTCCCATCTTCTCAAGATGCACTTTGAGAGCCTATTGACTTTGGGCGTTTTTCAAAGTGGATCTGCTATATTCTCTGCTGATGTGACCCTCGTGTTTACACATCTCTTAGGAAACACCTTTTCCTTATAAAGTGATTCGTAATCACGTGTTCGGTCTCTTGGTGAGGTCTTGGTTCTCTTACTTGAGCAACCATCCATTTTATCATACAATATGATAATGGTGTTGTTTCATGCTAGGAACTTCATCTAACTAGTTAGATGGAGTTTCTTACCCAAACACTTAACTTAGCGTATATAATACGACTAAGTTCTCAACTATGATAGTCGAGTTTTGCAATGTCCCCTTTCCAACACATTGCATTACCATTCTGGTAGAAGTTGTATCCTTTCAATGATTTCATAATCATCCATGTTTGATGAACGGTTACATCAAATATCCTTTTAACAACAAGATCTTTTGGGCTCTGTAAACTAATACATATCCTCATTTCTTCTCAAGTACTCTGAGGACATCTTTTACAGAAATCTAATGACCTTCTCTGAGGTCATATTAGATTCGACCCACTACGCTTAGTGTTGCGCCATATCAAGTCTAGTACATAACATTTCATACATTGTGCACCCTTTCACTTAAAGGGATTTTGGACATTCTAACTTTCTTAAAGTTATCTTAGGAAACCTACTCTTCAAAAGAGATGTTCTATTGTCCATACTAAACTCCTTTTAGTATTGTGGTTATGTACTCGTTTTGTGATAATCCATTTATGCTCTTAGATCTATCTTCTATAGATCTCAATGTCGAGAATTTAGGATAATCACTAAGATCTTTCATGTCAAATTGTTTCTT
The DNA here is from genome assembly GCA_037501455.1 of Lantana camara. NCBI lineage: Eukaryota > Viridiplantae > Streptophyta > Magnoliopsida > Lamiales > Verbenaceae > Lantana > Lantana camara. The sequence continues at coordinate 18,971,002 of CM074857.1, read as the reverse complement.
AAACAAGAATTGGTAACTTTCACGTCATCCTTGACATTCCTAATGAGAAGGGTGTCGTCTCCTAAAGAACCAAAATTGACTCTTACGTCACTAACTTTCATATGTACACTTTTGAGACTTATTCAACTTCCATCTGTGTCAAATGATTTGACTATCCTATGGAATCGAATTGTCTAAATCCTAGAAGCCTTTATCAATCCACAGATTGACTTTAGGGATTTGCATACCTTATGCATACTCCCACTGAATATGAGACTTATAGAAATACCTTATTTCAGTCTCTTTCAATCTCATATTGAACAAGATAGTTCTCATATTCATTTATCATATCTCATAGTCAGAATATGAGGATGTGGTAAACACAATCTAAATGGACTTTTGCATTTCAACCGTCAAGAAGGTTGTAATGCTTTCATTCACTCGAAGCTCCACGAGCTTGATCCTATCAGGTGGATCAACTAAGGTCAAAACTTGGTTTGAGTATATGGAAACCATATTGGATTTCAAGGCTTGCTTACACTAGTCAGATTCCAAATCTGACAGTGTCTCCTCTTCAAGTAATTCCTTGGCTATCTAGGAACGCGTTCTAAATGCGTCTTAAGAGAAGGGTTTCACACGTGTACATACTCTAAAATTTGGCTAAGTTTTATCAGATGGGCTCGTTTCTTCTATAGGTGGCCTGGATATTTATCCTCAAATTAATTTGAGGTCTGCTTGCTTGCCTTTCTTCTTCTATAGGAATTATTCCTTAAGAAAGATACATTCCTTGAGACAAACAACCTTTATCTAAGGGAATCGCAGAAACGATATCCAATATTGTTGTATAAACTTGAACTCATTTCAAGTTTATCTCCCACTATCCTCTTCACTTAAGAGGATTCCATTAAATTCTTGGATAAGAATAATTAGGGAATTTAGTAGGCCACATTGCATAGTGCAACTAAAGGACTGATTTTGGAAGGTACTAAATTCAAAATCTCTAACTGCATATTCTGGGAGTTTATTCCTAGAATGATTATAAGTCAGTAAAGCTTATTATGGAATGGACCATATCCTGTTAGGTTTCATTCCCTCATTCGGAAACACTAAGGTGTTCTCGAATTAGTTTACTGAGAGATAATCATTTTATCTCTAAGATGACTAAGGAATTAGTTGCTAAGATATTGGCTATCTCGATCATATCGATTTACCTATAACTTATGACTACTTCGGTTCCCAACCTTCTTTTGAAATTCTAAGAATTTCATATAAGTTTCGAATCTGTACTTCAACAAGTACATTCATTAAACTGACGATTGTATCTAGTGCTTACATTAAGCATCTTACACTCATCAGCATGGATCGAAATCCACTAGAATCTTGGCACGTTCCACGTTTCACCTAAACCATGTTTCGGGAACGTTTCCCTTTAAGATAGGATTCATAGGAAGTTAACTCTCTAGGTTCATTTTCGTAAAATGATCCTAAGATGTCTAACTTGCTAATCCTTTTATGTCTCAACGTTCCCAAGTAATTCGAAGCTTTGTCATCTCACTTACTTTTGTTATCTCGTTGTATGTTCAGAACATTAGTGCTTTGAGTCTTTGCACAACGGATTATGTAGAATTGACTCAAGACTAGTGAATTCTATTCCCAGTAGAATTGCTAAATGAGGTAACATTTCAGAGTACTCATACTCTTTGCAGTTCCCTTTCAAAGTCCTTATTTGCTACCATAGAAGCAAACGTCCTATTTGATCTCTAGTGTCTTTTGGGCGTACCCCTTACATGCCCCTCCATTGGGCTCTTAAGGGTTTCTTCTTCTTTAGGCCTTCAAGCCTTTAACTTAGTGAGTTTAGAAGAAGAATTAACCATCACAACCTTTTATTCCTTCTTAAGGATGCTTTCAACCATTATCAACTAAATGATTAACTATGCTACATTAGCATCATTTTAGTTGAGCACAAAGGGTTTGAATGATGGTGGAAGCAATGTAAGCAATCAGTGCATTGAGAACTCTTTTCTCAGTTGATGATCGAGACCATAAGATCTTTAGACCTTGTTCGTGTGCACTTGTTTCCTCATTTGGAATATTGAATAATTCCATAATGTTATACCTTGTAACATTTTTATGAGGTGGTTCAATTGCTCTTAAGTGGTTTGGAAAAATCCATTCACCTCAGATTGCTTCTCTTTTGGCCCGGGTCGAATTTTCACAATTGAAAACTTCGCCCTTTAGAGAACGCCTTTCTCTATTCGGAATCTAAAACGAATTTTAGGGTCCGAAGCCAATTAGAGTTAGTTAGGACTTAGTCAACTCTTTTGACTTAAGTATGGATACAAATGGGTTTGCATTTCATATTGTAGAGAATCACAGAACTACAACCTAAATGCTAAGCAGAGAAAATGTGAGCATGCTGAATTATAACGATATACAAAAGATAAAGTCTTTAATCTAATGTAGCTCCCACTGTTTTTCAAAGATCTATAATTCCCAAAGATCTAAGAGGAACGCTTTTCCCAATGGGTACTAAGATCCTACGCATTTTACCTCGAACCCACAACTCGTGGACATTCTAAGTAAGAACCCCAGGTAGGTACAACTTACCAATTCTAACACCTTTAGAACTCTTAGTAATTGTTTTTGCATCACCTATCTTTCAATATGGACCCACGACTCGTGCGACATCCATATTTACTTAGGCATTAAGCTAGACCCATCAATCATAAGATCATGATCAAAACTTAGTTCGAACGACCCACGACTCGCGGACATCGCCCTTGCTAAAATTGATCATGAAATATTGATCATTTAAAATGATCAATTAGGTAACTAAGAACTAATAAGCTCCACTAGCTATCCCACGACTCGCGGACAATAACTAGCTTCACTTACTAAACTTAAAACCTATTGATGGAATGCTAGGAATTTAATTCAAAATTTGCATCTCGAATTAAATACCTATTATTCGAAATGAGCTTAATATTTTATGGGAATTTTCGAATCAACCGGAGAGTTGTCCGGTTCGACCTCACCAACATATATGTTATCCAATTTTATTAGTCTTGATTAATGCAAGTACACTTAAATGCATTTCAAACAAGCACATAAACAGATAACATGTCCTAGCATGATACTAACATGTAATAATCATGGGTTCTACCTATCTTATGCGTGATATGTGGGAGCCACTCCACAATCACAAGTTCTAACATACATGCCACATAAACAGTTTAAATCACATAAGGGAAAGCGGTAACAAAATACGAGCCCTATCTCTATTACATTTTTACAATTGAGGTTCCCCTCCCTAACATTTTGAGGGGTCTTCACTTATGGCCTCTGTAACGCCCGAGCGCAAGACGTCACATCCCCCGCACCATGACCCGACCCGTATATGAAATTAATTTTCATACACGTGCCGAATCATAGCGAACGGAGACATACACACTCGCTAAGCCAGGCGGGACTAGCCTATCACTTAAACCCCAACATCAACAACAACAATCAGAGTAACAGAACAACGGAAGCAATAGATTCATATTCCATATATTGAGCTATATGCTCTAGGTACCAACAGTTAATATTCAAGTACAATACATATAGGTACCATATACATGTACGCTCTCAATTCATATACAATATTCCAAAATGATCAAAAGAGTAAGCATATGCGTGTAAAAGAAAGAAAGGCTAGACACCATGCAAGACTCTCCTAGACTTGTATCCCGCCTAGCATCCCTCCTGCAAAAACAACTGCAATAACTCCGGGTTCAGTCTTAGACAGACTGGTGGGTATAAAAAGATAGGCATAATATCATAATATGACAGGATTTAAACACATACATGCAAGTTATAATCCTTATTCGAGGTTTAGAAGCATTTTTCCCAAGTGAGAAATAAAATACAACGAATAGGATTATAACAATTCATTTCATTCATTAGGTCATTAGTGGCCCGGCGAGAGGGCGTGCATTATCTCCAACCATCACCTCGTGTAATCTATTAGTCATTCATTCATTCATTCATACATTCATACATTTCATTCTTTCGTGCACATATACTCGATCATTCATTCAATCGTTCATATACCACCTTCTTCCTCCGGGTAGGGAACGGGTTTGCAAGGCCCGAACCCTCATTCATTAATGCTAGAGGGGTACATGAATCCCCAAAAGCGCGGGTCCCCTTTTCATTCACCAATCTCCTAGTGAAATCGAGGTTGTCGAAATTGTTGGAACTAGTATATGTGGATTCCCGTCAGCCCATGCTTCCCCGGTTCACCAATACACTAAGTCCCGGGCCCCCATTCATTGTGAACATTCATTACTCGCCAAAACTTTTGGTAGGACAATCATAATAAAGGCTTTCATTTAAAACGTTTGCTCGTTAAAAACTTGCTATAAATACATATATAGGGTTTTGGCCAAAATCTTGCACATTAGGTGTTCGGGGTCATATTGTTAACTAATAGAAGAAAAACCCACCTTTACATCTCTTACCGAACAATACCAAAAGGAAAAGAGACTTGAGGTAGCCTATGAACCCGGCATGTCTCCACCCTGGAGAAACTGTACAAAAGACAACATCGTGCAATCATGAGACTCAATACTCAAAATGAACCATATAAGACGCACGGCAATGCATTAACATGTGAATACATGCATGATCAATAACAATGTGCTAACAAGATGTTCATGTCATCATTAATGCCACTTATTCATATAAACAAGCCTTTCATTCATTACACGAGTAAATCGTGTTTGTTCATTATCATTCGTTTAATAGCATTCATTCGTTCAATATCCAATTCATTATACATTATTACACATCTCAACCATGCATGTGAATCATTTTGAAGTGTGAGGAATTCACTAAACATATAGAGATTGCATTGATTACACAAAGAGTCATGTTATAGCACTTAAACGTTTGTACATACATGTCACATTTGTCCAATGCAAATCAAGCCATAACACTCATAACCATCATCCAATAATCCATTAATATCATAAATACAAGTTTGAAGCACAAGAGATCAATTAAAACACATACGGATGTCAAGGGGGTGAAAGGAACGCAAGAAGACGGATTTTGGAGAAAGTTGACAGTTTGGGAAATGAACAAGCTGTAAAGAATAGATCATATCTTAAATTATAGAATTTGGAATTGAGTTTTGTTGATTGTAAATGAAACTAGACACATAGATCTTTTCAATGATATATGGCACGAATCATGATTCAAAGCGAGGTGAAAATGGCGTAGGTTTGAAGTTGGACCAATGCAGACTTTCGACGAAGTAGCGACACCATTTTCAAACGATCATATCTCACAAATGGATAAAGATAATGAGGTGATTCGAATTGGAGGATGTTCTAGACTTCAATAGGTTTCCGTGGGTTCAAAAATCAGGTCAAACGGAGTTCAAACGAAGTCAGCACGGCCGTGTCAATATTGGCCTGAAAGCTGACACGGCCGTGTCGGAATAAAAAAATTCCAACTCGAGAGCTTGACACGGCCGTGTTGGAAATGAACTAAAGTTGGACACGGCCGTGTTGGGTCATCTTCTCCGAAAATTCATGGCTAAGGAGCAAGGGTTCGAGTAGAAATGTTCCAAAACCACCCCAAGACATATCCGGACCAAATCAAGCACTAATATACATCAAAATACATCATAATTCATACATATATGCATATATTGTCATCAAATCCTCAATTATCCAACACATCAATATTATATCTATATACATATATATACACATATACACATATATACATATATGCACACAACTTTGTAAAAGATGGGGGAAAAGAATGATTAGAGCTCAAGATTACAACAACAACAACACTTATTTCACCAATCAATCCAAGTTTCATTCAAAATATCAAAATTACACAAATCCACCATATATACATATATACACATAATACCTTGGAGAATAAGGGAGATGAAGAAGGAGTTTGATTCTGGAGCTTGGGGGAAGAAAATTAGAGCTTGAAATCATTGTCTTCCTTGGCTTGGAGAGTGGCTCGATTGGAAGGAGAGAATGGATGGTTCTTGCCTTTGTGTTGAGAATGAAAACGAAGAACAACGGGGTGTGTGTATATATCGTATAATTAAGGGGAGAAAAGAAGGGAAATTGCACTTTGGTCCTTCAAAACTTTAAGTATTCCATTAGGTCCTAAGTTTTGATTGGTGAGTAATTGGGGTCCGATTCAAAATTCGATTTAGTCCAAGGATTTCATATAATATCAAATATGTACACATTCAAAATAAGACATCCATATTACAAGTAAATGTATTAAAACAAGTTTAATTAACATAATCACTTGAGTCTTCTAAGTCAAATAATAGCAATTAGTTCACGAATTAATAATTTAAACATTCACTGAGCAAATAAAACACATATAAGTCACAAAACTCTCGGTCTAAACCCACTCGTGACATCATACCTGTACGGCCAAAAAGTCGGGGCGTTACAGCCTCCTTGTTACTTGAATGTGGTCCATCTTACTCCATGGGTGCATTGTCTCCAAAATGAAAATAAAACCTCACCACCTATCTCTACTCTCAAATTACAATAAAAGGAAAAAGACATAAAGTAATAAGACTCAATCTTCATATTGGCCTTAGAAAATTACACGGGGCATACCCCGGCCTCCAAAACAGTAATATGGAAAGCCACATAATAAATCACATAACAATACGCACATAAGTGAGGCTCCAACCTCAATTGAAAACGCAACTATAGGGCTCCAACCCCAATTTAAACCATCCATGTCCACAAATTAAAACCATACATAGATCTAAACCCATGATCACCTAACATGCTTTCGCGAGAATTTAAATTTAGCCAATAAATTAAAATTCTCGTTTCAAGTCCTAATGACTTAAAACACGACTTGATGCGAGTCTTATTTATAAAAATTTTCAATAAATCCCAAATTAGCAAAACAAATAAAATTCCAATTAATTTCTGAAAATTAATAATTTTATCAAAGATGTATTTTCCCAAAATATAAACCGTTTCAATTTCTCAAAAATCCCAATTTTAAGTTTTATTCAAAAATTAAAAATAAATATTCAAAAATAAAATTTTAAAATTAAAATAAAAAATTGGGACTGGATTGCACGAAACACGAAAACAGATTACGAAAACTACGGGGCCCGTACGCGAAAGGGACCGCACGCACAGCGGTACGCGAGCGTACGCCCGACAGGCGCGCAGTGTGCGCATGCCGCGCGCGGTCCTATCGCCCAGCTTGCGGGCGACTGGCCGGTCTGTCCCGGCCAGGCCTGGGCGGATGCCCTTGCGCGCCTAGGACAGGCGGGCGGCGGCGCGCGAAGCCCGCTCGCGCGACTCCTTCGCGCGCGGGGTTTCGCATGTTCGTCGTATTCCGTGTTTTCATTTTGTGTTTTCGTTCAAAAGCAAAACCAATCCAAGAAATCCAAAAAGAGTTTATACAGTTTCAAATCTAAAATAGTTTTCAAAAAAATGAATTTTTGCGAAACCAATTTTCAGAAACTTTCAGGAAAAAATACAGTTTCGTAATTCAGGCTTTCTAAAACAATTACAAATACTCAATCGCATCAAGCCTAAGAATTTCTACCAAATTCAGTATAATTGAGACGAATCAGAAACACGATTAACGAGGTGGCTCTGATACCACTTATTGGAAAACACGAATCAGAAAGCAGCGGAAATTTAAAAATTTTCCAACAAAATAACCTTGGACTCGCAATCGTGTATCCAAATTCGTAGAGATAAGAAACTTACTTTTCTTTTATTCTTTCTTGAAGCGTTTCAAGCCACCCAAGAACGCTCTTCTCGCGGATTGATCCCCTTTCCTTGGTAAAACTCGAATCTTCAAACTTCTAACTTGAAGCTCTCTAGAGATAGTCCACCAACTTGATCACAATCTAACTAGTAAGGATGCTAGTTCTCTAGTTAGTGTTTAGGCTTAACCTAGGGTTTCGTTTATCTTGGAGAAAAGATGGTGTTCAACACATGAACCAAAAGAATTCTCGATTAGCTCTAAGGGGAGCTTGAGCTCCCCTATATATAGGAGAGGGAGAGGGACGCCGAACCTAGTCCTTATGGGGCAAGGATTTGGTCCCTCTTTCCTATTACTTGATCATCAAGTAGTTTCCAACTTTGACTTTGAATTCAAATTCAAATCAACTTTTAAGAGAGCTAAAATATCCAAACTATTTTTGGATAACTTTATACTTTATTTATTTAAAATAAATAACTTATTTTATCTAATTAATTAATTCACAATTAATTAACTAGATTATTTTTCTCCAAAATAAGACTTTCTTTTTAATTCAAAATTAAACCAAAGCCTATTAAATAATTAACACATTAATTATTTAATCACCAAATAAATATGCACGCACATGCACACGTGTCCATGAAGGACACGTGTCACGCACGTGACCCACACGTGTGGTTTCAGACGTGTGGAACCCTTTGGCCCGATTAACTCGTTTAATCATTTTAAAGCCTCAACTCATGTAACCAAGTTGTTGTGTGTGACACTCTAGGTTCTCAATTCAATTAGCAGTGACCCTAATTAATTAATCAGTCCACAGATTAAACGACCATAGTCTAGCAACAGGTGTTTAACCCCTAGCTGAATTGGAATGTTCGGATTCGACAGAACCTTTAAGTCATTGACTCATGTGAGATACAATCCTCCTACTTACTATCTCTCAACCAAGATCTAGGGTAAGGGAATAATCAGAACCCTAATAATCTGGTCTTAAAGCTAAGTGCATTTCATATCCATTTGATCTCAATCCAAGAAACCCTTTTCTTGATGTCTTGATCTACTGCCTTGGCCAAGGACTCCATATGGCATATGAATGACTTACACAATAAGAGATCACCTTGCATATGCAAGTGTAGGTCCTTTCTTGATTCTCATTCACTTTCATGAGTCACTTGTGCAGCCCCAGCATAAGCCTTGAATCAGTTGTCTAAGGCGACACCCTTTAAAGCTTATACCAAAGACTACAGAGTTAACTCATAAAGTGACATGGAACCTCAAGTCTAAGGATCAATTAATCACATCAATGACTCGTGAGATATTTCCTAATCAGGAAGTTTCTACCATTTAGGAATCTTCTCACACGGGGCAACTCAGTGAACTTACTTATTGAAGTAAGCACCCTCATGTATCACGCACGTATCAATTATACACTTTGCACCTCCATGAAACAAGGTGGTTCTTCTTAAGGGCGTGATCCCACAAGCAAGCCTTAGAGGAGTCAGGTTGACACTCCCACTGTCTGTAGGACTCACCGGCTTGGAGTATTTTACTAATCATGACTTATGTGAAATAGGGCTCGTTTCATGAACCATTTCACCTAAATGGTAGAGTCCTAAAGTCATCAGGATTAGGGGAGTTCTCATACATGCACAGCTAAAGTAAACGAATACCAAACAGGAGCATATAAAGAAGTGTTTCTGTGATATTAATCATTCGTATATTATTCAAAGATTGTCTGTGATACTAGGAAAGTCCCAAAACAGATTATGACTAATAGGCTTTCTAGGGCACTATTCCTAACACCTAGAGGGTCACACACAACAACTTGGTTACATGAGTTGAGGCTTTAAAATGATTAAACGAGTTAATCGGGCCAAGAGGGTTCCACACGTGTGAAACCACACGTGTGGGTCACGTGAGTGACACATGTCATTGTGACATGTGTCTCACACGTGAATATATATATTGTATATATATATATATTAAATAATTAAAAGTGTTAATTATTTAATAGACTTTGGTTTAATTTTGAATTAAAAAGAAAGTCTTATTTTGGAGAAAATAATCTAGTTAATTAATTATGAATTAATTAATTAGATAAAATAAGTTATTTATTTTAAATAAATAAAGTAAAAAATTATCCAAAAATAGTTTGGATATTTTAGCTCTCTTAAAAGTTGATTTGAATTTGAATTCAAAGTCAAAGTTGGAAATTGCTTGGTGATCAAGTAATAAGAGAGAGGGACCAAATCCTTGCCCCACAAGGACTAGGTTCTGCGTCCCTCTCCCTCTCCTATAAATAGGGGAGCTCATGCTCCCCTTAGAGCTAATTGGCAATTCTTTTAGTTCATGTGTTGAACACCATTCTTTCTCCAAGATAAAAGAAACCCTAGGTTAAGCCTAAACACTAACTAGAGAACTAGCATCCTTACTAGTTAAATTGTAGTCAAGTTGGTGGACTATCTCTAGAGAGCTTCAAGTTAGAAGTTTGAAGATTCGAGCTTTACCAAGGAGAGGGGATCAAGCCGCGAGAAGAGCGTTCTTGGGTGGCTTGAAACGCTTCAAGAAAGAATAAAAGAAAAGTAAGTTTCTTATCCCTACGAATTTGGTTACACGATTGCGAGTCCAAGATCCTTTTGTTGGGAAACTTTTTTAAATTCCGCTGCTTTCTGATTCGTATTTTCCAACAAGTGGTATCAGAGCCACCTCGCTAATCGTGTTTCTGATTCGTCTCTATTATTCTGAATTTGGTAGAAATTCTTAGGCTTAGATGTAAATTAGGTATTCATGAGTTCTTTTAGAAAGCCTCAAATACGAAACTGTAATTTTTCCTGAATTTCTAAAACTGTTTTCTCAAATCGTGTTTTTGAAAATCGTTTTATTTGACATTTATCTAAATTGAATATTTTTTTTTAATTGAAACGGGTTTTGGAAAAACCCAAAATACGAAACGAACACGAAATAGGACGAGTCTAGGAGTGCTAGCAAGTCGCACGCCCAGCCCGTCACCGCCGCCCAGCCCTCCCGCAACCGCGCGGGACAGCTGCCCGCACCGTCCTGCAGCAAAGCGGGACGCCCTGGTCGAGACCGCCCGCCATCGGGCGGGCACTGCTGCGCGCGACAAGCGCACGAGCCGCGCGCCCAGCGCACGCACGCGGGCGGCAATTGCCTCACGCTGTGCGCACAACTGGCGCGCGCGCGCGCCTGATGCCGCGCGGCGGTGCCCTCCCTTGGGCGGGTGGTTTCGGGCCAATCTTCGTGTTTCGTGTTTCGTGTTTTCGGTCCTTGAAAATCCCGATTTAATTTTATTTTAATTTTATCTTTTAAAATCAGTTTTGCTAAAATAAAATTATTTTAAAATTTTGATTAAATTGGGATTTTTGAGAAATTGGTCGATTTAAATTTTGGGAAAAATTGCAAACTTTATTTTCTGAAAATATTGAAAGAATAAAATTATTAATTTTCAGAAATTAATTGGAATTTTATTAGTTTATTGTTTTTCCGGTTTTATTGAAAAGGCTCTTGAATAAGAATTGCATCTAAGTCGTGTTTTAAACTATTAGAGCTTAATGCGAGAATTTTAATTTATTAGTTAAATTTAAATTCTTGCAATTTAAGCATATTAGGTGATCATGGGTTTAGATCTATGTATGGTTTTAATTTATGCACATGGATGGTTTAAATTGGGGTTGGAGCCCTATAGTTGCGTTTTTCAATTGATGTTGGAGCCTCACTTATGTGCGTACTGTTATGTGATTTATTATGTGGATTTCCATATTACTGTTTTGAGGCCGGGGTATGCCCCGTGTAATTGTCTAAGGCCAATATGAAGATTGAGCCTTATTACTTTATGTCTTTTTCCTTTTATTGTAATTTGAGAGTAGAGATAGGTGGTGAGGTTTTATTTTCATTTTGGAGACAATGCACCCATGGAGTAAGATGGACCACATTCAAGTAACAAGGAGGCCATAAGTGAAGACCCCTCAAAATGTTAGGGAGGGGAATCTCAATTGTTAAATGTAATAGAGATAGGGCTCGTATTTTGTTACCACTTTCCCTTATGTGATTTAAACTGTTTATGTGGCATGTATGTTAGAACTTGTGATTGTGGAGTGGCTCCCACATATCACGCATAAGATAGGTAGAACCCATGATCATTACATGTTAGTATCATGCTAGGACATGTTATCTGTTTATGTGCTTGTCTGAAATGCATTTAAGTGTACTTGCATTAATCAAGACTAATAAAATTGGATAACATATATGTTGGTGAGGTCGAACCGGACAACTCTCCGGTTGATTCGAAAATTCCCATTAAATATTAAGCTAATTTCGAACAAATAGGTATTTAATTCGAGATGCAAATTTTGAATTAAATTCCTAGCATTCCATCAATAGGTTTTAAGTTTAGTAAGTGAAGCTAGTTATTGTCCGCGAGTCGTGGGATAGCTTGTGGAGCTTATTAGTTCTTAGTTACCTAATTGATCATTTTAAATGATCAATATTTCATGATCAATTTTAGCAAGGGCGATGTCCGCGAGTCGTGGGTTGTTCGAACTAAGTTTTGATCATGATCTTATGATTGATGGGTCTAGCTTAACGCCTAAGTAAATATGGATGTCGCACGAGTCGTGGGTCCATATTGAAAGATAGGTGATGCAAAACAATTACTAAGAGTTCTAAAGGTGTTAGAATTGGTAAGTTGTACCTACCTAGGGTTTTACTTAGAATGTCCGCGAGTCGTGGGTTCGAGGTAAAATGCCTAGGATCTTAGTACCCATTGGGAAAAGTGTTCCTCTTAGATCTTTGGGAATTCTAGATCTTTGAAAAACAGTGGGAGGTACATTAGATTAAAGACCTTATCTTTTGTGTATCGTTATAATTCAGCATGCTCACTAGTTCTCTGTTTTACCATTTAGGTCGTAGATTCTGTGATTCTCTACGTGTTTTGAAATGGCAACCAAAAACCCTCTTGTATCGATCCTCGAGTCAAACAAGTTGACTGGTCCCAACTATTTTGATTGGCTGAGGAATCTAAAAATCATTTTAGATTCTGAGAAGAGAACTTATGTTCTCTTCGAAGGGGAGCCTAGTCCCGAAGGGGAGGCTCCCACTCGGGCCAAGCGGGACGTGATTCAGAAGTGGAAGGATGATAATCTCCAAGCCCGTTGCCTTATGTTGGCTAACATGTCTCCGGACTTGCAAAGGCAACATGAGGCCATGGAATTCGCTTGGAAGATTTACGACCACTTAGAGCAACTTTACTGCCCTCATGAACGTGTTACAAGGTATAACACTTCAAAGGAATTGTTCCACTTGAGAATGAGGGAAGGTTCAAGTGTCCATGAATATGGACTCAAGTTTCTCGCCCTTACTGAGAAACTTGCTTCCATGGACATGCCACTGAAAGATGAGCTTTCAGTGGATTTGTTGCTAGCTTCGCTCCCACCATCATTCAACCCATTTGTCCTTAACTTTAATATGAATCATGCTGGTGCTAATGTAGCTGAGCTGATTAGTCAGCTTGTGACTGCTGAAAGCACGATCAAGAAGGACAATAAGGTTTTGATGGTTAATGCTCCATCTTCCTCTTCTAGGCCTTCTAAAGGTAAGGGCAAGAGAGCCCAAAAGAAGAAGAAGAAACCCCTTAGGCCCACTGGTGGTGTTTCGAAGGGGAAGGCCCAAAAGAAGAAATGTGATCAGAAAGAGGATGTTTGCTTCCATTGTGGCAAAGCGGGACATTGGAGGAGAAACTGCCCAGAGTACAAGGCTACTCTAAAGAAAGGTATCTTTCTCGTTGAAATAAATCTTTCTATTAATTCTAGTTCTTGGGTACTTGATACCCGGTTGTGGAACTCATATCTGTAATGATGTACAGATGCTAAGTGAATCTTGAAGATCGGCGATGGCTCAAACGTTGAAGCTCGAGCTTTAGGCACAATTAGATTAGATTTAGGTAGTTTTGAGTTAGTCTTAAATAAAGTCCTTTATGTACCGAGCATTATTCGTAATATAATTTATGTTCCAATTTTAGATTGTGAAGGTTATGAAACTTATATTAAGAATGGTAAATACTTTATCAAACTGAACAACTCTTCCGTTCACATCGGTACTCTAAGTAATGGACTTTATCTAACTCAGAATATCAATATTATGAATATACAACGAGAAACGAAGCGTAAGAGAGATGACAAAGTTTCAGCTCCCTTATGGCACGCTAGATTAGGACACATTTCCAAGAACAGAATTAGCAAGATAAACACTTTAGGATCATTCTCTGAAAATTATCTTAAGGAGTTAACTTCTTGCGAATCCTGTCTCAAAGGAAAAATGTCCAAAGTCCCTTTTAAAGGGACTATGGAACGTGCCACTAAGGTTTTGGATTTGATCCATACTGATGTTTGTGGACCGCTTAGTGTAAGCACTAGAAACAATCATCAGTATTGCATAACCTTTACCGACGACTTTAGTCGATATGGTTATATATACTTAATGAAGTATAAATCTGAAGCTTTTGAGAAATTCTTAGAATTTCAAAAGGAGGTTGAGAACCAAACTGGTCACAAGATCAAAGCACTTCGATCTGATCGAGGAGGCGAGTATCTTAGTGAAGAATTCCTTAATCATCTCAAAGATAATGGGATTATCTCTCAGTGGACTCCTCCGGGAACTCCTCAGATTAATGGAGTTTCTGAGAGAAGGAATCGAACCTTACTTGATATGGTTCGCTCCATGATGAGTTTCACTGACTTACCACCTTCTTTCTGGGGTTATGCCTTAGAAAGTGCAGCAAAGATTTTGAATCTAGTTCCCTCTAAGTCAGTCCCTAAAGCCCTATGAAATGTGGCATGGTAAAATCCCTAGTTATTCTTACTTAAGAATTTGGGGTTGTCCTGCTTACGTGAAGAGGACAGTGGGAGATAAGTTAGAATCTCGTTCTAACTTATGCTACTTTGTAGGTTATCCTAAGGAATCCATAGGATACTACTTCTATGATCAATCTGAGCAAAAGGTGTTTCTTTCCAGAAATGCCACTTTTCTTGAGGAACCATTCCTTGGAGAAAAGAAAGGCAAGATCATAGAATTAGAGGAAGTACAAAGTGAGCCCACGCCACCCACTGAAGAAACGTCCCCTTCTGATCAACAACAACCAATCACGAATTTCGATACACACGAAAATCCTCCTCTAAAGCGTTCTGAACGCACTCCTAGACAGTCGGAGAGATGGTATGGATTCTTCCATGAAATCTCTCAGAAGGATAATGATCCTTTAACATATAAGGAGGCACTTTCAGATTCTCTGAACAGTGGATAGAAGCCATGAAATCCGAAATGGACTCCATGAACTCCAACCAAGTTTGGACCTTGGTAGATTTGTCTGATGGGGTCAAACCCATAGGTTGCAAATGGATCTTTAAGAGAAAGCTTGGAGTTGATGGAAGCATTGCAGCCTACAAAGCAAGACTGGTTGCAAAAGGATTCACTCAAAGACCCAGCGTGGACTTTGATGAAACCTTCTCACCAGTTGTAATGCAAAAGTCTATTCGGATCATGCTTGCCATTGCTGCATATTATGACTATGAGATATGGCAAATGGATGTGAAAACTGCCTTTCTCAATGGTGACATTGATAAAGACATTTATATGGAGCAACCCATAGGTTTCACATTCAGTGGGAGTGAGCAAAAGGTTTGCAAAATCCAAAAATCAATCTATGGATTGAAACAGGCTTCTAGGAATTAGAACATTCGATTTGATGAATCAGTCAAAGCGTTTGGCTTCATTCAAATTTCGAATGAATCATGTGTGTATAGAAAGGAATTGGAGACCTCAGTGCAATTCTTAGTACTTTATGTAGATGACATCCTTCTTATTGGAAATTTGAAGGATGACATGAAAGTGACTAAGTTATGGTTATCGAACCAATTCGAGATGAAAGATCTTGGTGATGCGTCCTATATCCTTGGAATTAAAATCTATCGAGATAGATCTAGAAGGTTAATAGGACTATCACAGTCGATGTACATTGACAAAGTATTGAAGAGATTCAATATGGAGTCAGCAAAGGTTAAGAACCTTCCTATGAGTGTAGGAACATGTCTTTCAAAGAAGATGTGTCCTAAGACTAACCTTGAGAACGAAAGAATGACTCATACACCTTATGCATCAGCAATAGGTAGCATAATGTATGCAATGTTATGTACTCGACCGGATGTGGCTTATGCTCTTAGTGTTACAAGTCGTTTCCAATCTGACCCTGGAGATGGTCACTGGGCTGCCGTGAAGAATATTCTTAAGTACTTGAAAAGTACTAAAGATTTATTCTTAGTTTGCGGAGGCCAGAAAGATCTTACTGTCGAAGGATACTGTGATGCAAGCTTTGCATCTGACTTAGATGATTTTAAGTCAATGTTAGGATACATTTTCTGCCTAAACGGCGGAGCAGTGAGTTGGAAGAGTTCCAAGCAAACGACCACTGCAGATTCGACCACTGAGGCCGAATACTTAGCTGTAAATGATGCAGCTAAGGAAGGTGTTTGGATTAGAAACTTCATTCAAGAGTTGAATGTTGTTCCTAGCATGAAAGACCCCATTACTGTGTTTTGTGACAACACTGGGGCGGTTGCTCAAGCAAGAGAACCAAGATCTAACCAACGGACCAAACACATTATGAGGAAGTATCACCTAATCCGTGATATTATCAAAAGAGGAGATGTGCAAATTGAGAGGGTCACATCAGCAGAGAACGTGGCAGATCCACTTACCATAACCCTTAGTCGAGAAGCTTTCCAAGGTCATCTTCAGAAGATGGGACTTAGAGTAGCTTTAGAATGGCTTTGACGGGCAAGTGGGAGATTGTTAGGAATAGTGCCCTAGAAAGCCGATTGTATATCCGCTTTGTGCTTTTCCTTATTGTAATCACAGGCAATCTTTGAATGAAATAACGAATTGAGGCAACACTTCTTTATATGCTCTTGTTTGGTATGCGTTTACTTTATCTGTGCATGTATGAGAACTCCCCTAATCCTGATGACTTTAGGACTCTACCTTTTAGGTGAAATGGTTCATGAAACGAGCCCTATATCACATAAGTCATGATTAGTAAAATGCTCCAAGCCGATGAGTCCTATAGACAGTGGGAGTGTCAACCTGACTCCTCTAAGGCTTGCTTGTGGGATCACGCCCTTAAGAAGGACCACCTTGTTTCATGGAGGTGCAAAGTGTATAGTTGATACATGCGTGATACATGAGGGTGCTTACTTTAATAAGTAAGTTCACTGAGGTACCCCGTGTGAGAACATTCCTAAATGGGAAAGGAAGTTTCTATTTCAGGAAATGGAAACTTCCAGATTAGGAAATATCTCATGAGTCATTGATGTGATTAATTGATCCTTAAGACTTGAGGTTCCTTGTCACTTTATGAGTTAACTCTGTAGTCTTAGGTATAAGCTTTAAAGGGTGTCACCTTAGACAACTGATTCAAGGCTTATGCTGGGGCTGCACAAGTGATTCATGAAAGTGAATGAGAATCAAGAAAGGACCTACACTTGCATATGCAAGGTGATCTCTTATTGTGTAAGTCATTCATATGCCATATGGAGTCATTGGCCAAGGCAGTAGATCAAGACATCAAGAAAAGGGTTTCTTGGATTGAGATGAAATGGATATGAAATGCACTTAGCTTTAAGACCGGATTATTAGGGTTCTGATTATTCCCTTACCCTATATCTTGGTTGAGAGATAGTAAGTAGGAGGATTATATCTCACATGAATCAATGACTTAAAGGTTCTGTCGAATCCGAACATTCCAATTCAGCTAGGGGTTAAACACCTGTTGCTAGACTATGGTCGTTTGATCTGTGGACTGATTAATTAATTAGTGAATTAATTAATTAGGGTCACTGCTAATTGAATTGAGAACCTAGAGGGTCACACACAACAACTTGGTTACATGAGTTGAGGCTTTAAAATGATTAAACGAGTTAATCGGGCCAAGAGGGTTCCACACGTGTGGGTCACGTGAGTGACACATGTCATTGTGACACGTGTCTCACACGTGAATATATATATTGTATATATATATATATATATTAAATAATTAAAAGTGTTAATTATTTAATAGACTTTGGTTTAATTTTGAATTAAAAAGAAAGTCTTATTTTGGAGAAAATAATCTAGTTAATTAATTATGAATTAATTAATAAGATAAAATAAGTTATTTATTTTAAATAAATAAAGTAAAAAATTATCCAAAAATAGTTTGGATATTTTAGCTCTCTTAAAAGTTGATTTGAATTTGAATTCAAAGTCAAAGTTGGAAATTGCTTGGTGATCAAGTAATAAGAGAGAGGGACCAAATCCTTGCCCCACAAGGACTAGGTTCGGCGTCCCTCTCCCTCTCCTATATATAGGGGAGCTCAAGCTCCCCTTAGAGCTAATCGGGAATTCTTTTGGTTCATGTGTTGAACACCATCCTTTCTCTAAGATAAACGAAACCCTGGGTTAAGCCTAAACACTAACTAGAGATGCACGGACACGGACACGGCGACACGGATACGACACGACACGGATACGGCGACACGAATTTTTTCTTGAATTTCCCACGTAAGAAGTGTCGGACACGGTGTCGGACATGAGTGTCCGACACGACACGGTAAAATGATATTTTTAGAAGTGTCCGTACATCATAGTTACTGTGTAATCCCTAAACTTTACATTTCGTTTGAGGTCACCGACGTCTTTTAGGGTTCCGTTAAGTTGATCAGTTGACCTTCACAAATTCCAAAAAGAATAGGAATCGTTTTGTAATTAAAAATACTATAGGGATGTAATTGTAATAAATTTAAAGGCAATTTAGGATGGAGAACTAACTAACCTAACAGAACCTTGACGAACGTTAGGGATCTCAAACGGAATGTAAAGTTTAAAGATTATTACATAGTAAATGTAGCACCCCGGTACACGTGGAGGTGCCACACCCCCGCACTATAGGTCAATCCACATACGAAACGGCCAATCCGTACATGAACCAACCTATAGCGAACGGGTGACAATGCAATACACGACAAGCTAGGCGGGAAACTTAAACATGCGACATGACAAAGCGGAAGCATACTTCAACAATAGCAATTATTTCCTTCAGTTCAATCATGACATATCTCATTTATCAAGTAGTGCATAATCTAGACTATCATATCAATACATTATCATCTTCCATTAACGAATAACAATAACTACAATTCCAGAATTAACACTAATAATAATAATAATAATAATTAAATGCACGAACCACGGATGACACGACTACATGAACTTGACCCGACTCGACTCACTCCCGCCTAGCGTGCACCTGCAAAACTTGAAAGGTGGAGGCGTCAGTCTGTGAAGACCGAGTGAGGGGTTTACATATATATTAGCGCAGATAACATGCAAGTTATATTCTCGGGTAAAGGTTTATAAAAGATAATTATACAAGTTCAATAAAAACATAGCTTCGCCCGAGAATACAACTGTCAATATTAAATACTTGTTCCTTATCATGCAATCAATCAATACATGGCCCCGGCGAGTGAGGGCGGTCTCCAACCTTACTCCAAATGAACATGGACATGCTTGCTTGTTTATTAATCAAGAGGTGATCATGCAATCAATTATCGTGCTATCGTGCAATAGTGTAATCAGGTAACATATTCATGGAGTAACAATCATGAAATAACCCGAGGCGCATCCGTGGTGCCGGACTCGTCCCCAGTCTCCTTCTCCCTCCAATGATGGGAAGGTAGCTAGCCTTCACCATCCACGACATGGTGAGCAGAGGGTACATGAATCCCTAAGCCCGGAGCTCCTTCCTCCACTAACCTCCTAGTGGATTCAGGGGTGACCCCAAATGTGGTGAGGATAGCACCAGAGTTACCCGTCAGCCCTTGCTTTCCCGGTTGGCTCTAGTCACTACCCTCGGGCCCATCGTGAACGATCATGCTACTCGCCTAAACATGCTTGAAATCATGAACATGGACAATCATGGCTTGCTTGCTTGAAACATGACTTGCGTGAAATAATATATGACTTGATAAAATGTAACTATAAATCGTGGTCAATAGTTTATGGAAATTATCAATATAAATACCTTTTGGCCGAAATATCACATAAGGGATATACGGGTTCTATGTAACTAGAAATTAAACCTCACCTGACAGGCGACACACGACTCGTGAATGCGTGCACGTGCTCATGATCCACAATCTCCGCCCTGGAGAGTAACTGGACACGAAACGGGACAATGTACGTGCATGAGACTATAATTCAAGCATGTTATACATATAATGACGCACGGCATAATCATACACGAGACATCGAGCAATACACAATGTAGCATGAAAACATGTTGTTTCGACATATAATCAATCATATAATAGCAATTCGGGATCAAATGGGCCATTGGAACGACGTCCCAAAAATCCCATTTTGTGCAGAAACTTTCTGCACTTCCAGTGGCCTGGGAACGGCCGTTCCGAGCTTTAGTACAAAATGGGAAGGGCCGTTCCCCAGTCCCGAAGCGGCTCCCGAAGATGGGAACGACCGTTCCGGCTTGCAAGCCAAAATGGGAACGGGCGTTCCCGTCCTCGCCGCCAAGCAAAACGTTCAAACAATGGGAACGGCGGTTCCCCAATTGCAAAGGGGACGGGAACGGCCGTTCCCGTTACACAGAAGAACCAAGAACAGAGCAGAACAGGGGATGCTCTCGGGACAAAACCAAGCATCCCCAAAACATCCCAAATCATCACAACATGCAAGAATTCTGGAAATATGTATGTATACATGTTCAATATACATTAGTATGCAACCAAAACACATAAATCATGCTTTAATCTCCATAATTACCAACTTTAGCATATATACAATTTCATCATATTATCTCATCTTCTTCAAGAATCACGCATGGAATTCAAGCCTAAGGCTCTTGATCATGTTTCTAACATTATATAGCCAAGTTACCAAATCAAAATCATAACCCTAGCTTCATGCATAATTATCAAGAGATCATATATATGCTCATATATACCTTGAGACGAAAATAAATGGAAGAAGATGATGAAGCTAGATGATTGAGCTCCTAAGCATGCAATTTCCTTGAAAAACCTTGATGAATTGATGAAATCTTCCTCTTCCTTCATGGAGGTTTTTGGTTCGGTGGAAAAGAGAGGAAAAAGGGATGATAATCTTGATGAATGAAGGATGATTGTAGAAGAGATGCATATAACGTGATATTTGGGGAAAAAATATAATATTTATGATTTAATCCCCCAACTTCATAGGTTATGCAATTGAGTATAAAAGGTTTGGAAAGTGATCAATTTAGTCCAAAAGATATTCATGCAATTTAGTCCTTAAATAAAAGGAAATAAGCAATTAAGGACAATTAGGCAATTAATACAAGTTGGGCAATTAATTCACGTACAATTGAATTCCATTCATGCAAGAATTCTCAATTAAAATAAATATCACATAATTTTCACGTAATCAAATTGAGTCACAATTTATAAAATTAATATAACACTTATAAATTGAATAATAAAATAATAAAATAAGACCCTAACGCTCGAAACTCACACGTGTCGAGCGTACCTGACTGTCTGAAATTCGGGGCGTTACAACTCTCTCCCCCTTAAGAGAATCCGTCCTCGGATTCCTTGTCCTGAATTCCTGAAATTTTGATTGGCTCTTACATGTTCATCCCACGCGGGTTAGCTACTCCCCGTCAGGGATTAGTTTGAAAGAGGTCTCTATTCCAAAAGTTTCTCCAATGTGTGAAATCACGGCCCTCAACTTTCCGAAGTCTAATCACTCAAGAGAAAATCTAACCTTCCACTAAAACAAGTTAACAAGTAGTTGAAAACACTGAGAGTGCCCCGTCTCTCAAACAATTAACGAGAGAACCCCGCCTCTCGAGCAAGTAACAAGAGAGCCCCGTCTCTTGACAACTCTGAGAGAATCCCCGTCTCTCACGCACACGAAATAAAATTCAAGCGAGCACTTAGGTACATATTTACAACTAATACACCAGGATCAGATAAAATTATCATTTACGCAGGTAATTGTTCACGTAACAATTATTAATAAACAATGAATCATATACAAAACTAGCAATTTGATAATAAACAATTAATAACAACAAGGAATCATATATAGAATTAACAAAGTAATGATAATGATAAATAATGATGCACGTGGTATGCATGATTAGGTGTACCGTTCACCGAGAATTGACGTTCCGGAACGGAGTTAATTCGGTTGAAACTTGATTCCTTTAGTTGAGATTTTTTGCCCCACGGGATACCGTTACGGTTCGCTGTTCCCAGTTCTGATAATCATCTCTGCCCTTGCGCTTTTTTCTAACATAATGCGTAAATCATCATTAATCACCTCATCTTCCGACCCGTCTGAATTACAGATTTGCCGATTGAACCATTCTTGCACTGATTCTCACATTTATTTTCCGATTCCTGAATTTAGAACATCCTGATATTTTTGTTAGAGTGTAATTGCCCGTTCAAATTTAAAAGACTGACTTTGTGTTCCAAGCAAGCTCTTGTCCAACGAGCGGGGAAACAGGTGTTACCATTTCTCTGACCTCAATAATTAAAGTAAACCTTTTCCCGAAGCAACATTCCTGACTTCTTGTTTGCAATCTGAAAGTTGAGCTCTTACTCCCTTAGTTAACAATACGGCAGATATTTGCAATAGAGGAATCAAGGTCGTCATCCCGTGAGAGTAACTCAGCAAGCACACTTGCATAGAACCCGAAGAAATCAGGTCCTAGTGAAACATCTTCCATTTGATTACTGAAATTTGGTAACATACCCCACAATTCCACGAAATATCTTGAAAGAGAGGATCACCCAGTCCTCTATCTTCCTGAAGTGTTTATGGTAGACTGGTATATTTATGAGGGCGACCGTAACAGCACGGATGAGGGCACCGTGTACCATCCCAGGCATCTCGAGGGTATAAGTAATAACTTCGTAAGAAAACTCTTGTCGAATTAAACTCGGTTATCCATTTGCCCTCTACTTCCCACTTTCTTCCATTCCACTTATGATAGACACTCTGGATAGCAAGAAGGATCAAGATTCAAGATTTACTATCCAAAGTTGGCCGGATCGAATCCCCTTTTCCATTTACTGAGTCAAATGATATCCTGAGTTTGTCGGAGGATCACTGACGGTGTACTCACTTTCTGGGAAACGATAATGGAACAAAGGTACTGTCGATGATGAGACTTTCCTTTGTGTAAAAGGAAGGAAAGGTTTAGCTAACTGAAAACTTCTTTCACATGGTTCTGATAGAGGATTCCCGACTCTCCTAAATGTTGTCCAGCTTCCGATTTAATCCATTCCCAGACCGGCTCTCCCCCTTAAGAAAATGGAAATTTTCTTATCCTTTGGGTTCCTTCTGTCCTTTCCCACTTGCAAGTTTCTCTGCTAATTCAATTCCCGTAATCTTTTCCTCATCTTACTGATTGTTAATCAAAATGTTGATTGATGATTTCTTTCTAATTCTTTCTGTTATCCACATACTCAACCTGAAGCTCCCTGACTATCCCCACTTTGATTTGATGTTTAAAATTCTTCAACATCCTGCCTTCACCTAATGCTTCCAGAGACTTGACATTCGTAAGGTTAACACCAAACCCCAAAGTAGAGAAGTTCGTTCTTCTATCCTTGCTGGAATTCCGAAATGCTAAGAAATTCCTGAAGGTTGCAAGACCCACTGAACATTCATCTGCTTGAACTTATCATCATTTTCCAGTTTCCCAAAATTTCCAATATCTCCTTCACACCTCCTGCTTTTACCAACTCCCAAACCAATACTTCTCACAACCCCAAAATTTTGCTAAACTCTCAATCCTAGTCACATAACCCGGTTATCACCATGGTACCCACTGATTCAAAATCTTTTCCTTAAAATTCAAGTGGTAGAAATAGGAGCAAGGATTGGGCAGAACATCCGAAAAGCCTATTGACAATAAACACTAAATAATGCATGATGATTAAAGTGCCAATGTTCATATTACCATCAATTTAAAATGCAACATATTAAAGCAATTATATCAACTTGAACCTATACTTATAAGTAAGGCAAGGTAAATAAGGTAAATAATTTGAACATACACCCAAGACATCAAGTAGGAAGTCTGCATTGAAGAACCTGACACCGTAGAAATGTTGGGCTCGGTTCCGGTATCCATTCCTAGCTTGTCCAAATTGCAACTTGGTCCTAGTGGTTGATCGGTCTCTTAAGTCTTCAAATCCTCCGGCCTTGATTTATGTATTTCTCGAAACCTGTCGCTCACAACTTGCTTTGCAATTAAATGCATGTGGGTGAAGCGTGTTCATGTCGCGTAATTGTCACATAATTAATGCCAGCAAAGATTTAATATATAATGCAACAATTAATTTACCAATGCTTGAAATATAACACGTCAAGCAAATAATTGATGCCGCTAACAAGAATTTAATATAAATTGAAGCAAGTATGTCATCAATATTTAAAATAACACGTTGTCACATAAATTTCCAAACAATTCAAGATCACTCAATGGAAATTAATAGCATGAATTAATACAAAGTACAAACTATCAAGTATTTCAAGTAATTCAAAGAATCCAAGTAACCAAGAAATTTTCAAATAAAATGCAAGACTCTCAGATTATCAAGTAATTCCTATGCCGTACGACCTAAACTCGACACGACACGACACTAGAACCTCGGTTTTGCAACCGGGCTCTGATACCACCTCAGATGTAGCACCCCGGTACACGTGGAGGTGCCACACCCCCGCACTATAGGTCAATCCACATACGAAACGGCCAATCCGTACATGAACCAACCTATAGCGAACGGGTGACAATGCAATACACGACAAGCTAGGCGGGAAACTTAAACATGCGACATGACAAAGCGGAAGCATACTTCAACAATAGCAATTATTTCCTTCAGTTCAATCATGACATATCTCATTTATCAAGTAGTGCATAATCTAGACTATCATATCAATACATTATCATCTTCCATTAACGAATAACAATAACTACAATTCCAGAATTAACACTAATAATAATAATAATAATAATTAAATGCACGAACCACGGATGACACGACTACATGAACTTGACCCGACTCGACTCACTCCCGCCTAGCGTGCACCTGCAAAACTTGAAAGGTGGAGGCGTCAGTCTGTGAAGACCGAGTGAGGGGTTTACATATATATTAGCGCAGATAACATGCAAGTTATATTCTCGGGTAAAGGTTTATAAAAGATAATTATACAAGTTCAATAAAAACATAGCTTCGCCCGAGAATACAACTGTCAATATTAAATACTTGTTCCTTATCATGCAATCAATCAATACATGGCCCCGGCGAGTGAGGGCGGTCTCCAACCTTACTCCAAATGAACATGGACATGCTTGCTTGTTTATTAATCAAGAGGTGATCATGCAATCAATTATCGTGCTATCGTGCAATAGTGTAATCAGGTAACATATTCATGGAGTAACAATCATGAAATAACCCGAGGCGCATCCGTGGTGCCGGACTCGTCCCCAGTCTCCTTCTCCCTCCAATGATGGGAAGGTAGCTAGCCTTCACCATCCACGACATGGTGAGCAGAGGGTACATGAATCCCTAAGCCCGGAGCTCCTTCCTCCACTAACCTCCTAGTGGATTCAGGGGTGACCCCAAATGTGGTGAGGATAGCACCAGAGTTACCCGTCAGCCCTTGCTTTCCCGGTTGGCTCTAGTCACTACCCTCGGGCCCATCGTGAACGATCATGCTACTCGCCTAAACATGCTTGAAATCATGAACATGGACAATCATGGCTTGCTTGCTTGAAACATGACTTGCGTGAAATAATATATGACTTGATAAAATGTAACTATAAATCGTGGTCAATAGTTTATGGAAATTATCAATATAAATACCTTTTGGCCGAAATATCACATAAGGGATATACGGGTTCTATGTAACTAGAAATTAAACCTCACCTGACAGGCGACACACGACTCGTGAATGCGTGCACGTGCTCATGATCCACAATCTCCGCCCTGGAGAGTAACTGGACACGAAACGGGACAATGTACGTGCATGAGACTATAATTCAAGCATGTTATACATATAATGACGCACGGCATAATCATACACGAGACATCGAGCAATACACAATGTAGCATGAAAACATGTTGTTTCGACATATAATCAATCATATAATAGCAATTCGGGATCAAATGGGCCATTGGAACGACGTCCCAAAAATCCCATTTTGTGCAGAAACTTTCTGCACTTCCAGTGGCCTGGGAACGGCCGTTCCGAGCTTTAGTACAAAATGGGAAGGGCCGTTCCCCAGTCCCGAAGCGGCTCCCGAAGATGGGAACGACCGTTCCGGCTTGCAAGCCAAAATGGGAACGGGCGTTCCCGTCCTCGCCGCCAAGCAAAACGTTCAAACAATGGGAACGGCGGTTCCCCAATTGCAAAGGGGACGGGAACGGCCGTTCCCGTTACACAGAAGAACCAAGAACAGAGCAGAACAGGGGATGCTCTCGGGACAAAACCAAGCATCCCCAAAACATCCCAAATCATCACAACATGCAAGAATTCTGGAAATATGTATGTATACATGTTCAATATACATTAGTATGCAACCAAAACACATAAATCATGCTTTAATCTCCATAATTACCAACTTTAGCATATATACAATTTCATCATATTATCTCATCTTCTTCAAGAATCACGCATGGAATTCAAGCCTAAGGCTCTTGATCATGTTTCTAACATTATATAGCCAAGTTACCAAATCAAAATCATAACCCTAGCTTCATGCATAATTATCAAGAGATCATATATATGCTCATATATACCTTGAGACGAAAATAAATGGAAGAAGATGATGAAGCTAGATGATTGAGCTCCTAAGCATGCAATTTCCTTGAAAAACCTTGATGAATTGATGAAATCTTCCTCTTCCTTCATGGAGGTTTTTGGTTCGGTGGAAAAGAGAGGAAAAAGGGATGATAATCTTGATGAATGAAGGATGATTGTAGAAGAGATGCATATAACGTGATATTTGGGGAAAAAATATAATATTTATGATTTAATCCCCCAACTTCATAGGTTATGCAATTGAGTATAAAAGGTTTGGAAAGTGATCAATTTAGTCCAAAAGATATTCATGCAATTTAGTCCTTAAATAAAAGGAAATAAGCAATTAAGGACAATTAGGCAATTAATACAAGTTGGGCAATTAATTCACGTACAATTGAATTCCATTCATGCAAGAATTCTCAATTAAAATAAATATCACATAATTTTCACGTAATCAAATTGAGTCACAATTTATAAAATTAATATAACACTTATAAATTGAATAATAAAATAATAAAATAAGACCCTAACGCTCGAAACTCACACGTGTCGAGCGTACCTGACTGTCTGAAATTCGGGGCGTTACAGTAAATATACAAATAATAAGAATTAAGTTATAATTAGATTAAACCTAAGGGTAGTTCGATATAATTATCCTAAATTAATTATTTACATGAAATTAATGGAAAACAATATTGGGGAAATTGACATCAAATTATTTTTTCAATCAACAACTCGACAAGTTGCTTTGCAATTATTTTTAACCTAACAGAACCTTGCAATTAGATATTTCATAATGTAGATATTTGGGGATTTATCCCACATTACCCGAAATTTTATATGTATTTCAATTTTATAATTGACAATACGCAAACTGTAGTAAGTAACACGTATCTACATTGTAATGACGTAACTTGTACAAGAAAACGAAAGGTGGAGTATTAATCAATCAACCCGTTTTTAACCGTCAATTTTTCATTAAAAATATACAAATTACATGATAATATATAAATATTACACTGAGCACCTAATTTAACTAAATAGGTGATTAAACTAGGTTTTTCCTTAAAACTCCAACTTTACGTTGAGCAATACAGAACCTTGACCAACGTTAGGGATCTCAAATTGTAAAATTGGTATACCATCTCCCCCATTTTAACCGTTCTGGTACACTAACTTTTTCGGCGATAAAATAACTCCACAACTATCAAAAATTTGCAAAATAATGCCAGTTTGACCCGAATAGGCATAAACCCGTCGGTGATCCAACCCATTTGAACAGGTGTCAAGCAAAAATGTGTTGAAAATGGGTTGGATCACCAGCGGGTTTATGCCTATTCGGGTAAAATTGGCATTATTTTGCAATTTTTTGACAGTTTTGGGTTATTTTGTCGCCGAAAAAGTTAGTGTACCAGAATGGCTAAAATAGGGGAGATGGTATACCCATTTTGCAATTTTCCCCATAGTAAATATGCAAAGAATAAGAATTGTGTTGTAATTAGATCAAACCTAAGGTAATTAGATGTGATTATCCCTAAATTAATTATTTACATGAAATTAATGGAAAACAATATTGGGGAAATCGACATCAAATTATTTTTTCAATCAACAACTCGACAAGTTGCTTTGCAATTATACTCTCAAATTTTAGCTATTTTTAAACCAATACTTAATCAAATTTTATATATTGACAATACGCAAACTGTAGTAAGTAACACGTATCCAATGAGATCTTATTGCTACTGCGTTCTACATTGTAATGACGTAACTTGTACAAGAAAACGAAAGGTGGAGTATTAATCAATGAAAACGTCATTTTTTCATTAAAAATATACAAATTACATGATAATATATAAATATTACACTCA
This sequence comes from Lantana camara, assembly GCA_037501455.1. Taxonomy (NCBI): domain Eukaryota; kingdom Viridiplantae; phylum Streptophyta; class Magnoliopsida; order Lamiales; family Verbenaceae; genus Lantana; species Lantana camara. The sequence continues at coordinate 18,942,455 of CM074857.1, read as the reverse complement.
GCACATAGTTTAACTAAATAGGTGATTAAACTAGGTTTTTCCTTAAAACTCCAACTTTACGTTGAGCAATAAGTATGATGGAAGATGCTGGGCGAGTTCAAAGTTTAGCTGTACTTATGCTTACTTAAATGGACTTGGGGAAAATATCACAAAGATAGAGATTGCATAATCCATGGTAGGGATGTAAACGAGCCGAGCCTTGGCCTTTTTTCTCAGCTCGAGCTCGGCTAGACCAAGGCTCGCGAGCGGCTCGAGCATCTTGAAAATATATGTTTTTTATTTAAAAAATAATTATTTTTAATATTTATATATAAAAATAAGTATATACATATATAATATTATATATTATTTAAGTATTTTTATATATATAAATTAATATTTATTTATTTATAATTAAAAATAGTAGCTCGCGAACCTAAAACAAAAGAGGTTGGGTTCGAGCTCGGCTTGGTTTGGCTCGAGAAAGCTCGCGAGCCGGCTCGCTCATTTACATCCCTAAATTCCATGCCATGTTTAAAGAAACAAATCACAAAAATTACAAGGTTGAATTTAATTATCAAACAAATCATTATAACTATAAAACTACAAAAAATACTTTGAGATTTGGACAGGGTTACGAAAATATTGAAGAATTAGAAGTTTAGAACCTTGAGAGACAAAGTTTAGAAATGAGAGATTAAAATTTGTGTGAGAGAAAGTCGAAATGAGAGACAACCTAACTCGAAATGAGAGATTAAAGAATGAATTTTTATCGACCAGCATTAGAATATTATTGAGTTTGATAATTATAGGCTCGATCAAGCCAGACTAGAAGCAGGATTTCCCGGCCCAATGCATGTGCCTATGTATATTTTTTAGTGAGATAAATGCCATTTATATATATCAATGAAATTTGTAGAAAAGTATACTTCCCCAAGTTCATAAACCTCACACAAGATATCCTCATCAGTCATGAGTATCCAGTCCACAAATGGTGCAGACACATCCACTACCCAAATCCAAGAAGCCCATATAATCACTTCCCTCAAGCTACAAAATTTGAAGATTCCCAATTTCGATTTTCGTGCATACACTGCAACAAAGACAAATACAATAAACACAGCCCTGGAAATGATCGTGCCCCTGCGAACCCCCAGTCAAATCCACGAGGTCATGAGGCAGTCCATCCTCCGCGACGGGGACAAACGAATCCGTGCCATCCTCTGCCTGGCAGCCTGCGAGCTCTTTGGAGGGGATGAATACGCAGCCGTCCCCATTGCTTGTGCTGTGGAGATGATTCACAACATTAATGCCGACTCTACCGAGAATTGCCACAATACTTTGAGAGAGGCAACGAAGATCCTAGCCAGGGCTTCGCTAGTGTCCCTTGCTTTTGAGCATGGGGCGGCGAATACCGGAAACGTTGACCCGAAAAGAGTGGTTCGGGTTTTGGCTGAGATGGCGGCGGCTGTTGGATCCAAAGGGATAGTTGCCGGGGAACTTGCGGATTTATGCAGTGAGGAGAAGGGAGATGTTGGTGTTGGTGAATTGGAGTATATTCATGTGCGCAAGACGGCGAGGGTGTTTGAGGCTGCGGTTGTGTGCGGAGCCATCGTGGGTGGCGGTGATGGGGCTGAGGTTGAGAGGTTGAGGATGTACGGGAGGTATATTGGGCTGCTTTCTGAGGTGGTGGATGATATTGTCGAAGCAACGAAGTCATCTGAGAAGAAGAAGATGGTGGTTGGGAAGGGCTTGGTGAGCAATACGGCGACGTTTCCTGAGCTGATGGGGCTTGAGAAGGCGAAGGTGTTTGCAGCGGAACTGGCGGCTAAAGCCATGGAAGAGCTCAGCCACTTCGATGCTTTGAAGGCTGCGCCGTTGTATTATTTCGCTGACTACGTAGCTTCAGGGCGAGAACTAATGGTTTAATGATATTTGTATTATGAAGTGATTAAATTAATTACGTAAAACTAAAACAAGAGATACAAACCTAGTCTGTACTAACTGATTTGGATCTCTTATTTCAACTTTCAATAGTGTATAATGTCATTCAAATAATTGGTGTGTGGTTGAAGTTAGGAACGAATTTCTTTGACCCCATTATTCCACCATCTTGGAGTCGCCCTACAAAATACGTGAGCGGATTCTCAACTTTTTTTTCTGCTTCAATCTCATACTTATTCTTAGATTTCTAGCACGTGTCTCACTAAATTCTAATTAAAAAAATAAATTTAGACAATTATTCACTCTCTTATAACATTAATTCACCACAAAATGAGATCGTTTCCATTATACTTTTTTTTTCTTTTTCTAATAATGGATTCTTGTTTTTCGACTATTCTTTCCAAAAAAACTAAATCTTTATTATCCTTAAAAAAAAAATTCTCTTTCTTTTCTCTTCTTCCTTAAATTTTACTAAACATTTTCATAATTCTTGATCCGTTAATGGGTTGTTGCTTGCCAACTTGCTGATTCAACACCATCAAAAACATCACATTTTTCAATCATTGTTTTGTTGTACAAATTGATGATTGATTTCAGCTGACGAGGTTTCTGTTATTAATTTTTGTAGAGTAAGCTACAGGATCATGTGTCTAATTACCAAGATATATACCTTGGCGTTTATTTCCATCACTAGGTGCATTGTTATTTTATTTATCAATCAGTTTTGACATTCTTAATCACATTGCTGTAATTTTCAAATTACTCACTAGAACTTTTTTTTCGGTGGTAGGTCTTATTATTAATTCAAACTCAGATCATGACTTTGGCCATCTCACGTTCTTTAGCTATTTATCTGGAGTGTTACTTCACAAAATTCTAATGATATTTCATTTCATTTAATTTAAATGGTATTGGATCATTATAGGTAAACTCTTTCTATCTTCTCATGAATACAAGCCTTTCAGTGAATGATACTATTTAAAAGATAATATTAAAAAAATTTACCAAAAAAAATAAATAATATTAAAATTGGGTGGCAGGTTGTATTGGGCCAACTCCTTTTACAAGAGGAAGATAGAACTTGTGAGCAAGTCGATGCGACACGTATATAAGTTGCTCTCCGGTATCCACTTTCCAGAAATTTCAATTGATAACAAGAATAACAAGACAAAGTAAAAGGAGAAAGAAAAAAGACCACAAATGTCGGCGGCGAAAATCACACCGTCGACGGCGGCGCTCTCTGCCACCATCAAACACCTTTCTTTAAGCCCTCGTCCGGCCCCAACCCTTTTAACCACCCGAATTATCAGACCCGGAATCGGTAGACGACCCAGAAATCTGGGGGTGGCAATGTGCTCGAAAGCATCGGAACCGCTTGAAGTCTGCGCCAAGGAGTCTCTCACCACTCCCAACAAGCTCGGAGACTGTAAGTGGAGTAATCTTCTTCGATATAAATTCCTCATTTCCGTTTTCTTTTTTTTCTCCACCCTGTAGAAGAATGTTGTTATGTAGTGTACAACCGTAAATGATGAACAAATAATTTGTCTTGATATTGTTTTCCATTAGCCAAAGGTTGTTTGAGATATGATTCTTATATAATTGTGTAATTTGTCACGAAATTTTCGAGAAACAAGTTATGTAGAAAGCAATCGTCTTTTTCCAAGAAAAAGAAGAAATCATTTGCACCCTTTTGTGGTTTCTTAATATTCGTTTTCTGCTGTGTTCTAAGGTCCTTTCACGCAGAGAGTTTTGCTTACATTGGAGGAGAAGCACCTTCCGTATGACTTGAAGTTGGTCAATTTGAAGAACAAGCCTGAGTGGTAAAGGTCTCATTTACCTCTTATATTCCTGTTATATGTGTTGCTTGACCATTTGGAACATATAATGTGGTATTTGTATTCCTTTCGTTACGTAATTATTATATAGTTTCTTGATAACGTAATTATTAAATAGGTTCTTAAACATAAGTCCGGAGGGTAAAGTGCCCTTGATAAAGCTCGATGAGAAGTGGATTCCAGATTCTGATGTTATAACGCAGGCACTTGAAGAGAAGTTTCCCGAACCCTCACTTGCAACACCACCTGAGAAAGCTACAGTGTATGATGCATGATGTGCCCTTAACTGTCTTATTCTGCGCACGTTTTATTTAGTATGAAGTTGCATTTCTATTAAATCCAGCAATCTTGGTCTTAGATGCATGAAAATTTCAATGATTTATTAATGGTATTTCTTGTTTCGGGCACTTGCTCATATTGTTCCTTGTTTGATGCCACTTGAAGGCAAATTGCAAATTGTGATTCTTGCACCTCGGTCATGACTGCTTCTGTGTGCTTTCACATGCATAGTGTGTTCTGTGAAAACCACCACTTCGGTTGGGCATATACCAAAATATTTTCTGTTAGTTGCCAACAGCCTCTCATATGCTCTTATTTCTAATTTGCAGCGGTTCAAAGATCTTTTCCACGTTTATTGGGTTTCTTAAAAGCAAAGACTCCAGTGATGGAACAGAGCAGGCGTTACTCACTGAGCTGAATGCATTCAACGATTATCTTGCAAATAATGTGAGCAACATGTTTTTATCTGTTGATGTTCACAGTGTCTATAACTATCTACTTTTCTATCATGAATGTAATAAAGAATTAACTCTGGTTTTGTGGAAATGTGGCTACACACCAAGTTTCTGTATTGTTAAAGGACTTGGCGAGACTACTAATGAATCAAGCCACTGATGACGTGGTGGCATAATAGGAAAATAGATCATGCTGACAATTTTTTAATCCAAATCTGATTATGCCTTAATGTTTTTTACATTTGCATATTCCACATAGGGCCCGTTTATCAATGGGAAAGCGATATCTGCAGCAGATTTGTCCCTTGCACCTAAGCTCTATCATCTGGAAATTGCTTTGGGGCATTATAAACAATGGTCTATCCCCGAATCTCTTACCTATGTAAAGTCATACATGAAGGTACACTTTGAACTATTGTATGCCTTCTTTGTATGAAGAATTGTTCAAAATAAGTTATCAACTTATTCGTTATAAGTCCTTTGGGTGCTTGAATCTCTTGATCTATCTTGAAAATCCCCTTTTACCTGCATACAAAGAAAAAATAACATCAAGGGCTTATCTTTTCATGATTAAATGACGAGATAAAATATTTAAGTAATAATATCAGTCATATAATCACTTAAATTTTTCTCGTTTAAGTGTTCATATAATTTGTAAAAGAGTATAGTTATCATAGCATTAGCGAGTAACAAGATAAGTCTCCTTAAATTGATGTATACCTTTTTATGCTCAGACTATATCCTCGATGGATTCTTTTATCAAAACACGAGCTCTAACGGAAGATGTGATTGAGGGTTGGCGTTCAAAAGTTGAAGGTTGATTGATCTACTACACTCATCATCACTCTGCACTGGCTTGGTTCAGCTTGTAGCCTTGTACGCCGAAGTACATGAAACAGTTAGTTACCTTGTATCTTTGTTATATATACATCATATTTCTGTGAGCTCATGTTTAAACATGTCGACTCTTGACCACATCAGTTTTGATATAGGAATTTTGATGTGCTTTTATCAATATGCGGTGTATTTGATGTACACAAGTTATGAATATATTTATGTTTCAAAATGTACAAGTGAATGGTCCTTGAACAGTGCAGAATGTGGAATCATTTGTGATTTGCTCGCTGTTAAAATAGTCGGCAATGAGAATAGATTACCACTGCATTGTCGCCTAGAAGGTTCAAAATGATTTTCTTAGTGCCTCTACATGTACTGACTACTGAGAGGTAGATGGTACACATCTGTATCGATCATAGGTGAAATTGATGTGTACCGATCATAGGTGAAATTTGACGAGTTTACCGTTTTTTTTGTTTTTTGGTATGTGGTTGGGTGGGATTAGGGGAGTTTCCTTTTCTAGTTGCATAAGATTTGGCCTGGTTACACTAAAGAAAGTTTGGTGATTGTTATTAGTTTTATTCTTTTAGTTTCTTTAGTTCAATTTTTTGGCCTCTTATTCCTTAAGATTGAATGATGAACTTATTTTCCATTTCTAAGTAGCAAAACAAGAAATATTGTAACCTGACCGGTTTTACTTTTATGCAATGGCCTAATAGAGTTCATAAGAAACAAGATACCTAGTGCTATACATTGTGAATTTATTGTTATAATAAGACCGTTTAAGGACTCGATATTTTCAGCATATATCTTAGTTATGTACACAGATCCTTTGTATATCATTACATTATTAATATTCTAATCTCAATTCTGTCTGGAAGCTATGTAAACAGCCAAATGATACAAAGGCGCCGCCCTCAAAGCATCAAAGTGGCTGAGCTCTTCCACGGCTTTAGCCACCAATTTGTTGGCAAACTCCTTTGCCTTTTCAAGCCCCATCAGTCTCGGGTAAGTTGCCTTACGACTCACCAAATCTTTTCCAGCCGTTTTACCCAATTCCTCAGACGACTTGGTCACATCCAAAATGTCATCCACCACCTGAAACAGCAAGCCTATGAACCTCGCGTACTTCCTCAACCTCTCAACCTCAACTCCATCCCCTCCACCCAACACCGCACCACACACAACCGCAGCCTCCAGCAGCTTCGACGTCTTGTGGACATGAATGTACTCCAACTCATCAACACCCACACCCTTACCCTCACTACACAAGTCCACTACTTGCCCCGCCACTAGCCCTTCCGACCCCACAGCCGACCCCAACTCTGCAACCGCTCGAACAACTCTATGTGGTCCGGCATTCCTTGTCTTAGACGCCACATGCTCGAAAGCAAGGGCCAATAGGGCATCGCCAGCTAGTATAGCCGTGTCCTCCCCAAACACCTTGTGATTTGTGGGCTTTCCTCTGCGTAGGTCGTCGTTGTCCATGCATGGGAGGTCATCATGGATGAGTGACATGGTGTGGATCATCTCAAGAGCACATGCCATGGGCATGGCCATGGCCTCGTCCCCTCCAACAAGTTCGCAGGCTGCCAGGCAGAGTACGGGCCGAACCCGTTTCCCCCCAGCTAGGAGAGAGTACCTCATGGCCTCGTGAATCTTGATAGGGTTTTGGAGGGGGACAGAGTCATCGAGGGCCGTGTTGACTTTCTTTGCCTTTGTCGTCATGTATTCTCGAAAGTCGAAATTGGGGAACACGATGAAGTCTTGTGGCTTAGAGGGGGAAGTGGTGATCACTTGTTGGAGTTGGAGTGATGGTCGAGTGATGGGTGTGTTCGCTGCTTTAGTGGGATGGATCTTCATGCGGATAGTCTTGGTGGTATGGTCTTGGCTGCTTGGGGATTTGGATTTGTGGAAGTATTTTTGAGGGGAAAAGGTTTGATTAGTGGGGATGTTTGCTAGGAATGCCATGGTTAGTTGATCTTGTGAAGAGAGTGTGGCGTGGAAGTGCATATATAAGCATATTAGGATGTATTATTCTATGCATGTTTGAGATGCTGTTTTGTTATCTATTCGTATTGACACTGGTTATGCCTTTAAACATGGCTTGGACTACACGGTGTTGAGATGGTGTGCTGTTGAGATGATCCACCCGGTGTACGTGACCCCAAATAGTCATTCTACTACGTATAGACATTTTTAAAAATATTATTTTGCCATGTCGTGAAGGACACCGTATTCGATACTCCGTCTCATGTGGAAAATTCAAGAAAAAAATTGTATCGTTATATTCGTATCATATGTTCATGTTGCTATGTTCCTATCCGTGAATCATAAGTCCCATTACCATTAGACCGGTTAAATGTAATATTCTTAAACTACATGGCGTTATGTGCAACTCACACATAATAGCTCATTTCACCCCTAAAAAATCAATCTCAAAACAATTTTCAATTTTCAACGTAAAAGTTGAGATTATAAATTTCAAGGTTGCACTTCCAACACTAGCTTCAAGTTTACATAATTTAATTAACTTTAAATTGTTCCTGTGAAACTATTAGTAAATTTACATAATTTACTTGGTTTACGAAATCACAATTATTGTTGTCATATTATTATTATTATTATTATTATTTCTTTCCGGGATTGTCCTCAATTATTTGGGTATAAAGGAACTTATTGGGCATGTGAAGACATAAGCTGGCTCTTAAGCATCTCCAAGCGAACAAAAACTCAAACGTAATGTAAAAATTTTAATAACCTATTAAATATTAATCTTCCTTAGTTATTTTTTTCTTTGATAGCAATCGAACTGAGCTAAACTAGTTGCTATCGATCAAAGCGAACAAAAACTCAAACGTAATGTCAAGGCCTTCCGGAGGAATCTTTCTTAGTTATGCTTTAAGGTAGAAAACAAAATAAAAGCTCACAGAATATGTTACGTGGTTGAACTTGACGTTAGCAATAGCATTGATGCATGCTATCCATTGATTGTGTAATTTTCAATTGCATAGGGAGTTTCATTGATAGATGATATCTATGTAACTTGTACAAAGCATATTTCAAGCCTGTTATATATAATGTGTGTTTTTTAGTGCAAAAACTCTTGTTCAGATCGGCGGTAGTTGTATCTCACTATGGGATTTTGGTTAGATATCAATATTACAATTGTATTATACCTTAATAAGAAGATTGAATGAAACACTCACAGCCAAAGTGGTCAAGGGGATTCGAATCCAAAATCATTATTTTAGAGAAAGAACCTTTAATCACTGTTGCCTGACGAGTCTCAATTATGTTTGAAAGCACTGTATATTGACATATCGAACTAAAGGCAACTTGGATTATGTCACTTTGTTCTAACCGGGAGTGCATATATATACAAGCATTCATGTTAGGTTAATTATATTAGTCTCATATTCAAGTCCCTGAAAACGGGGTTACTAAATTATCGTCCATAGAAACAATTTTATAACTACGGAATTAGAAATCCCAAAATAACGAATATATGATGAAAAATAGAATATAACTGGTGTTGTCTGAACAAAAGACAAAAGTATGACTGGAATCCTAGATTCTGTGGGAAAATTCCAAAACTATATTCTGATCGGGAGGAAATTAATTAAGACAAAGTATTACAGAAAATTAAATTCAGCCCAATATGTATTACAGAAAAGGCTTTAAGAAAGATAATTTCAGCCCAACTTCTTCCATATGGGTTGTGCTTGGACCACTGTATAAAAAACCCCATCACTCATGGGTATGGGTGTAGGAAGAGTTCGGCTAGGGTTGTCGAGGATTAGATTCGAGTCGGATTAAAATTTTTTAGGAATATTTGGATTAAAATCTTTAATTTCATGTCTGATACATTTATTTTGAAAAATCAATATTTATTATTGAATATGATCTATTAAATTTTTTATGGATCAATTATATTAAAAATCAATCTAAGATCGGATTAGACCTTGACTTTGATGATAGACCTAAGTTTAGCTCGAGCTTGAAAGAGTTGATTTGAATTTTAGATTCGAAATTATTGAGCTTGATCTAGGCAAGCCTCAACTTGTTTGATAGTTGAGCTTAAATTTAAATTTAATTTTCACGAATTCACGAGCTTGATCATGAAAATTTTCTTTTTATGTATATATAATTCAATACCTGATCTAATGTACGAACACTTTTAAAAATATCAGCATTTTTTTATATCGTGTTCTATAGGAAATTTATGATACGAGACTACTCACATAAAAAACTCAATATTCCACAAAAAAAAAAAAAAAAAAAAAATGAAAAACTCAAAAAAGAATTGATGTTTTCGTATTTGTATCCGTGCATTTAGTTCAACGACACATATCATATATAATGACCATTGTGCTAATAATTATTGGATTGATAGTTTTTTAATGTTAAATATATGAACAATGGTATATAATACAATTGTTATTAATTTTGTACATTAAAATCGTAATTATTATATAAAAGGTTAGTTAATTAAGTTTGGAGTTAGAATAAATTTTATTGAAAATGAAATAATGAATCAAGCTCAACCTCAAGAATTCTAATAACTGGAGCTTAAGTCCGAAAAGTTTAGACGCCTAAAACTCCAGTTGGAGCTTGAATTTGAATTTTTTTAAGAGAATTTTTTAATTTGATTTTTTTTTTTTAATTTAATAGTTTGGCTCATTTATACCTCCACCCCGCAACAAAGAATTCTAATGTAGTTCTAGTTAGGATAAAGTTGTACCAATATTTTAAATTCAATAATATAAAACAATATTATTTATAATCAAAGTAATGTCGGATCATATCATATTGGATTGTATTCGTTGGACACTAATATCGAAAAATGTACCGGATACTTTTCATGTGCATAAATTTTTTAAAAAAAAAAAATTATATCACCATATTCATATTATTTCGTATATCTATTGGCGCCCTCTCCACTTGCATCCCGTACTATCGGATGTAGATAACATGTGGGATATCTAGCTTTAGGGCAAGCAACAAAGTTGTCTGGTGCCCCCACAACTTCCTCGCATCTCTTCTCCTTGCTAAAAGCGTACGTCGAAGCCATGTTTATTATCATATTTATATAGTTTTGATTTCTTAAAATTAATTTTAATTATGTAGAGATAATTCTTTTTCTATTATTTTTGTGAACCCTTTATTAAGATTATTGTATATCGATAAGATATTCTCCTTATAAAGTAGTAATTAAGAATGCCATTTCCAGGCTTAAATATTTGTTTATAATGTTTGGATGGGCCCAATAATTAAATGGAATTGAGCATTGTGCACATGGGATGAGGATGGGTTTCATTGTCCTAAAGACCCACACCCACTCAAGGTGTGTGCATGCCCCTCTCCACGCTGTCACTGCCTCTTTGATTGCGATTTTTCTTATTTAAAACTAGTTTGGGTCCCATTATGTAATGAGTGACTTAAATAATTAGAACACTTAAAATTAGACGATTTTTTTTTTTCAAGAATAATATTTTTTATGAAATTAGATCATAAAGTAACACTGGTCCAGGGTTTTTATTACCCGTGAGGAGTAACAAAATGTTAAAAACCCAAACGAGTGTTACTCTATGAACTCGTTCCGTAAAAAATATTATTCTGGAAAAATCTTACTTAAAACTATCGATCTAAAGTGTGCATGTGGATAATTTTATTAAATTTTATTTTTCACCTAAATAAGTTCATAGTATTTAGAGTTAATTTTATCAAAACAAAAAAAGAGTGAAAGAATTTTGTGTAAATATGATTATTGTTAATTTAAATAAATTAATAAAATAAATTATAATTTCGATTCAATTGAGGAATAATTAATAACTAATAAATACAATTAAAATTTTCTTTTCTCAATCTCCTTTACAATTAAAAATTTCTTTTACATTGGACTTCCTCTTCCTCAAAGATTACATAATTATTACATATAATTCGTACCGCTTAGATAAATTATAAACTCAACCTCCGAAAATATATACAAATTATTATACCGGTGAAGTGACCCCTTTATTCATAACTTAAAATTTTAAAAAGTAAAAAATCAAATTATCCAAATATGTACTTCAACGGTAAATTAATTTTAAAAAGTATTTATCTTTTTTCGAGAAAAATTAATTTCAATATTTATATATTTTTTTAATCATCAACATGAGGATAAAATGGTCTTTTTACAAATTTGCCTAGGTAATTTGTAATTTTTTTTAAGTTTATACCATTAAAGTCGTAGTATTTTCATGTACGTATATAAGCAGGTATGATCGTAATTACAAAGTAGGATATATTATGATGTACGGATACTTTTAAAAATATCATTTTATCGTGTTGGATACCGTGTCCGACATATCTCGCATACAAAATTTAAAAAAAAAAATTGTATCGACCTATTCGTATCGTATCCGTATTATTATATCGGTATCCGTACATCATATAGGAGTATGCCCCAACAAATATCCAGGTGTGAAATGGTTTACAAAGTAGTCACAAATCATCAATTAAGTCATGAAACCAAAATTAGGAGTGATAAAATTAAATAATTTCCATCACAATCAGCTGGGAATAGACCTGTTGATGTCTTAATCATCTCCAAGGCAGAATCATTTGCAGGCCAATCCTACGATGATACGGCTTCTACTATTTTTAACTCAAAGACGGATTATTTATTTATGAATGAGATTACATGAAAAATGTAGACCACTTACCTAACTGCAATCAAATATATCCAAACACTAGAATTTAATTAATAATTAATTAATTATATATTAGGAAAAATTACACTGAAACTTATCTTTAATTATGTGCAGGCTTTAGATGCCCAAATCAAGTCTGCATTATTAGCATGCAGGCCAGGCCAGTTTATGTTAATTAAAAAATATTGTGTTGTAATTCTGAGGGTTTTGGAATAGTCACAAAGGACAGCCACGACCCCAAGATTCCTTTAGCTGAAAATACAATGCCATGGTTCCCAATGAAGACGAGCCTTGATTGTGACAAAGAGTTTTCATAGTTTATTGATGCTTCAAGATTGATTGTGTTCCGCCGAAGAGGGAAATCGAGCATAAAAACTACAAGCGCGCGTTTTAAAAAATATTATTTTATTATCTCGTGTTTTGTCGTATATTTATATTGGATATTGAATTTGACATTCCTTACGTGAAAAATTTTAAAAAAAAATCATATCGTATCATGTTCCTATTATCCTATATATGTCTGTACGTGCATGATAGATAAAACTGTGTATTCTGCAAAAGATTGATGTTTCGTTTTTCTTGCTATGTAAGGGAGGCTTGAGGGTGTTTTGAGAGAAGGGATAAGTGAGCGATTCTAATATATAGATATTTTTAAAAATATTATTTTATTATGTTACATACTTAAATTGTACGTTTTCCACATAAAAATTCTAAGAAAAAATTAATATAATTATATCCATACATGTATTTAGATCGGTGGATTCCAACAGGAATAGGTTGGAAGTGCATGTTTTACTACATGTTGTTTGCCTTCTAGTTCCATGGTTCCTTTTCGAGAAGAACTGATAAAAATTATTTGAGTTTGATTCGATTTTACCCTAATCGGGTAGTATACCAATCAAGAGAACTATTCCGATTTTGTAGAATTGAGGTTATAAGCTCTTTTGAACTACTTATAAATTATTTAGGTGCTTATAAATATTTACAAGTGTTCCATAAACTTTTTAACAATAAAGCTTATAAAATGCTAAGCTCCTTTAGAAAAAGTTGACTAACATCTTAACAAGTATCAATGGTTGTATTATTATTATTTTTTCAACTTGTTGGTTTAAGTGATTTTTTTTAAAACAATAACTCAAGTTCGAATCCCACCAGGGGTGTATTTAAAAAAAAAAGGTATTAATGGTTTTTTTAACAAATTTAATTACAAATAATTGTGATTATTAACATCTTAATTTTGTTTTATGCAAAGACTTTGAGAATTTATATGTAAAATACGCTCCAATATCATACATCTTTCAAAAACATCTTATAAATCTCTTTAAAACAGGCTTAGCCAAACACCATGTCGACAATAATCCTATGAGATAATTTCTTTTTGACCTAAATCAGCTTCTATTGCAGCCAACAAATCCCACATAGTAAGTACATGATATGTGCTCTTTGGCGAAGTTGAACTAAAAAAACAAGTCCCATGCCCGTGGATTGGACTACTGTTGGTGACAAATAAATTTCTATTAATTTTTTTCTTGTTGGAAATAAATTTCTATTAATACAGCAACGCACATGAGACGCCTTTTCATTTTCATCCTAATGTTGATTTCTACTTAATAGCTTAGTTTCCTTTCCTATCAATCATGTTAATTTCGCAAGTTTATATATTATAATCGTTCTTTTCTTTTTTCTAATAAATTATACCAGATCATGGCATCATTTGTAAATTCTTTAAAAAAAAAAAAAAAAGAATGTATTTTTGTTTTTTTTTTTTCATTTTCCTTTGAATAAAGAAAATAGACTTTAATTTTTGCTTTTAATCCTAAAAATCAAAGCTGAAAGGTTGACTTACGTGTGTCCCTTGTAATTAATTTTATCAATATACTGAGTAACATTTAACACACAAGGTTTAATAACGAATCCAATATTTATTTTATTAATAGTAAACATAAATAGATAGATTCCTTTTATGCTATGCTGGTGCAAAATTTTATTAGAAAGGTCAAGTGAAAGATATACACATGGACATGTAACTACTAACTAGTCATCCATCACTCTTTTATACAAAGCAGAAAATGAAAGGATAACAAGGAGGGAGAAGCACATGTGACCCAAAAACGGTTAAGAAAAAGGTAAAAAGGATCTTCACCTAAACCTTATAGTAAAACGTAAAAAATTAAAAGAAAATGTAGTAATCTTTTCTCTCTTTTTTTTCTTTTCTTAAAACAAATAAAATGAAAAACAGGATGAGAAAAGCTGACTTCCGAAAGTAAGAGGCAAAAAGACAGGATTTGACTCAATTTTGGGCCCGTTTTTCACACTCACTCAATTCTCTCTCTCTCTCTCTTTCTTTCATTTTCAAACAACTCAGCTACACACTTTGTTGCTGCAGGAGTTGGCGAGTTCCGAGTTGAGTTGGCCCACAACTCAGTGCACCGCCCAATTCGACTCGGTGCTACTCCACCGCCTTGAGCCGCCACGCAGAGGTGGCGATGAGTGGTCGAGTATGCCAACCCAGCATCAAACACCCGTCACTTTCATCGACCCTATACCCATCTCCGCCGGCAAAGAGTGCCAGGAGCATACTGGCTTGCTTGAACGCGTTTGAGCCCAAGTGGGCCGGGTCGAAACCGGCCGAACTCATTCTACCCCGCCACTGAGTCAGGGTCTCGTGCCGCTCCACACGCTCTGCTCCTTCGCACGCCACCACGTTGCATATCTGCCTGCCTAGGTAGACCTCCGTCATCAGCAAATCCTGGCTGTTGGGCTGAGTCAACCCGGAGCTCTCCAGCGAGTCAAACATGGTGGAGTAATAGTGCAGAGCCTCATTAAACCTGTCCAGGAAAACATCCCCGTTGTGGTTCGCCTCCTGCTCGACAATCGTCACGATTTTCGGCTTCATCGCCTTGATCGAATTCAGAACTTTATCAACCGCGCCGGGCCTGGATAGCAGTCTATGAAGCTCGAAAACCGAATTCACAGCCACCGCCTCCACGTTGCTGGGCTTGATATCCAACATATCTGCATCGAGATCCGCCAAAGAATTGGCTACGAATCCACGAAACTCGAATTCAACCCCAATCGTTTCCGCCAATTGAGCTAATTTCCAACCCACCTGCTGTAAAGCATCCGTGTTATCCGGCTGAGGTGGGCCGATTCCGGTGAGCCTGAACGCCGGCGGACCTCCTGGACGAAGAGCCAGAGCCTGCATCAAAGCGGGCCATTGCATCCCCTGTTTCAAGCTGAAATCAATAACATGTACTCTGTTTGCTCCAGCGAAGGCCTCCAATATCGCCTGATTCGCAGTGAAATGTGCGAATTTGAGATAAGGCCCTGTTTCATAGAAATGCATCTGCAGAACATCGGAATACGAGGTCTCGAGTGAATCCTGAGGGTAAATCTTGTAAATCTTTCGGGCCAGAGCTTCTGCGAAATAGGTGGCCACTTTTCTCATGGCACCGACTTGAGAAACAGCTAAAATACCGACGTGCTTAACCAGAGCCTCGGCCAATTTCATGTTCTCTTGTTGAACAGCCTCGGCACAGGCCATTAAAGTGTGGACGAGTCTCACTCCAGCTTCCTGTGAATCCACCAGTACCATCGGTCGCGCCGCCGTTGCAGACGCTGGCCCGGACTGTGAGCCACCGCTCTCGACAAATTCAGATCCGACGGAAGGTTTAATCCTCTTATTCCCGCTCCCAGAATCATCAACTACACCATTCTGATTATTCCCCAAAATAGCTCCGCCAGGAATTGCTCTCAAGTCATCGTCATAGATGAACTTTCCTCCCTGTTGAGCTTGGCCCTCATTCGAAAAGCAAATAAGATTAGTGGAAGATTCACCTGAAATTTGGCTCGAAATCATGTCGAATCCAGTGGAATTGCTGCTGAGCTCAGATAACATGCTCTCCACCCATCCGGAAAGATCTGACGGGTTGTAATGAACAGTATCGCTTGAAAGAACAGAGGACCCATCTTCCATGGTAGTACTACCCATTGCCATCTCCAATTGTTCCAGCTTCTCTGCAACATCCGCCATGTCCGAAGCCTTCACTTTGTATCCCAATACAGCGAATAGCTCATCCATACCAGCATCCGGCTGCTGCTGCTCCGCCCACATCTTCCCTTTCCCGGTGGAGGCGCCACCGCCCCCGTCGGCCTCCGCCGCCGATGTCTTTCCAAGATCGCGATCCCGCTTCATTTTTTCTGTAAATTTTCCTAAACTGATTCTTCAGGCAAGAGGGTTTTTTGATTTCCCCTTTTTGGGTTCTATTTTTGGTGGGCAATTGTTTCAAGAAACATGGATCATCACAAGTGGGTGGGTTGAAACTTGGAAGTCATGGCTTTGCTTGGTTTTTTGCATCACTTTAGTGTGCAAATTATAGTATTTTATTAGTAAAATAGAAGGAAAGAGGAAGGGGGTGATGAAAGGGGCTCGTGAAGAGGGCGCGAGCTTCAAGAGCGGAAACAGAGTCAGAGAGAAGAAGTGAAGGAGATAAGGAAGAGCAGATGCCTCTGCTTAGCCATAATAATGTGGGGATTTTCAGTTTTTCTTTTTTCTTTTTCCTTTTCCTAAAAACAAGTATTTAATTAGTGGATCGGTATTCGGTTCTTTATTATTTATTCTGGGGATATATATATATATATATATATGGGTCCTAAGTTAATAAGAGGAACACAAAACAACGCATAAAATTGAAAACAGAATATCAATTTCCCTTTTCTGTTGGTTCAGTTTAGTGACTTGACGAAGTCACCGAGCTTTATCATATATGGATACGAATACCATTGTACAATTATGTAGGTATGATTTTTTTTTAAATTTTTACGTCAATAGTATCGAATACGATTAGGGGTGTAAACGGATAATAAACGGTGTGGATGTGTAGTATCCGAACCCGAATTCGTTATCCGAATTCGTATCCGTTATCCGACGGATAATGAAAATGTTATCCGAATTCAATGGATATTATCCGAATATCGGATTATCCGTATTCGTGAGCATATCCGATTAGTGAGTTATCCGATATCCGAATTCGAATCCGTTTATCTGTTTTACATATATTTTTTAATAAAAAATAATAGATTGAAATTTCATAACACAATTAAATATTAATATAACTAACTATAAATCTATTAAATCTATACACATTAACTCATAAGTATAATATATAATTTATAATATATGTTTACAATAATTAATGGAGTTTATTATTACAAATAATATGATATACATTTACTGTTATTTTTTTTATAATTCTCAAATAATTATATAATGTGTAAATTAATATATGTTTCATCAAGGTATAAAAAATATATAGATATATATGTTATCGGATACGGATTACGGATAACGGATAACGGATATATCTAACGGATGTATAAACGGATCGGATGTTAAACGGATTGGATGTGTCATTACCATATCCTTATCCGTTTATAATTCGGATGTCTATAATCGGATACGGATAATATCCTCTTTGAACGGATACGAATAATATCCTCTTTAAACGAATTCGGATGCGAACGGATATCGGATTTTCGGATATCCATTTACAGCCCTAAATACGATATCCGACATGAGTAATATCCATACTTCATACACTAATTCTAATAAATATTAGTTAGGGGGTGAATATTTACACTTAAATATATTTGGTGGTTTTTGCAAATAATTTTAGAAAATGGTACTTCAAGTTTATTTTTACGGAGAATTAATGTTTCATCCCTGATAAGGCTAATGACTTATCCCAAACACCCTAGTTTGAAAATAACCAATTTTACATCCCCAATACACAATATATTTTTTGTAAACCCCCTAAAACGTGTGAAAAGGCCGTTTTGCCCTTCTTGAATTCAAGAATCAGTGTAACGTTCCTTGAATCATCTTTGAGAATCTTCATCTTTCAGAAGCCGATACCAACCGCCGCCGACGAGCACTCCGGCCTCCATACTTCCGCCCCCACATCTGGTAATTCTAACAACCCTGATACTGCAATTTAGGTTTTTAATTCCGGATTTGAGGGTATTAATTCGGCATTTAGGGCTTGCAATTAATTGGGTAGTTTTCGTTGTCAATTAGTTCCGATGGCTAGATTGAAGCAAATCTCAAATAGGTTTAGCGTCGGGAAAAGCAGCAGTAAAATTACGTGGCACGATGAAATACAATGTCGTTGCTCGCCAACATATTTTACTGAAAAAATGGCCGAAATTGGTGTGCTAACTGATGTCCAAAGGCAAAGGATATTGGCGACTCCATTTGGCTCATTTCTTCAAATGCACGGAGTTCAAGGTACAAACAAAAGCGTTGGGGCGCTGCTGAAACGTTATAACGTGGATCTACGGACATTCAACTTTGGGCAAGTCAGTGTACCATTTACTGACACATAGCACTCAATTGTGTTGGGGCTAAAATGTGAGGGTAACCCTGTTGATCCTTATGTTAGAGTGAAATCACGATTCCGGCAACTGTATTTTGACAACAAAAACGGTAGGGTGACACGTGCTAACATATTGGCCAGGTTACATGACTTGGCTTGTAGGAGTGATGCCGAAGGCATCGATGATTTTGCAAGAATGTTCATATTGTTTGTTTTTTCTACATTGCTTTTTCCACGCAGCAGCCTTAAGCTGTTAACTGGTCTGATATGCTATGTAGATGACTTAACGTATATCGATCGATTCGCTTGGGTTGCTGCTGTTTATAATTTTTTGGTTTTGTCAATTGAGAAGTTCAAAGTTGATTCCAAACAGTTTCTTGATGGTTGTACCATGGGGCTGATGGTAAGAATATATATATTGTTATCTTGTTTTTTATATCTACGCGGTTGTGTTTATCTTTTTGATCCCCCTAGTCTGTTTTAAATCCAGGCTTGGTTCATTGAGCATTTTCCCTCTTGTGGGCATGCCGTGTTGGTGCAGGCCTTCCCACGATTTTTGAAGTGGGGGAAGAGTAATTTGCCTGCACAAAAGAAGGAAATTGAAAAACGTTTCAGCAAGCTGACCTTCTCCGACGTAAGTAAACAATATGATTAAAAACGTTATGTATTCATGAATTATGATGAGCTATATGCTTATATTATACAATTTAATCGTTTGCTTGCAGCTATATCAAATTAAACCTGCTAATAAAAAGGAGCTTAAGTTGCTTGATTGTGTAGAGGATCTACCAGAGTCTGCCTTTCAAAATGAGGTTGATGATGGTGATGATGGTTTAGAGGATGATGTGGACGAGGAGAAGAAAGATGGTAAGAGGAAAAAATCTAATAAGCGTGCAAAGTCTAACAAAAGAAGGAAGGCAGGTGCCGAGAACTCTGTTGTACAAGGGGTTGAAGGGGATGTTGGTGAGGGGAAGGATGAAGCTGAGGAGCAGGATGAGGGTGACGAGAATGTTGTAGAGGATGAGAATGTTGTAGATGAGAAGATTGAAGATGTGCCGGAGCTTTCGAGGCGTGATTCTGTAGATCTTCTTATTTGTGACGTCATGTGTGATTTGAGGACTGAATGGGGGAAATCTGAGGATGAAGTTCAGGGGGCTGCTGCTGATGAGGATGAAGTTCAGGGGGCTGCCCCTGAGTTCCCTCATGAAGCAGTTCATGTTGTTGAGGAGGCTGATGATGATGATTTTGATGCCCCAGTTTATTCGGTTGCTGATGCTTTGAAGCCCTTTGTAGGTAGAAAGGATTTTGACGAGTGTGCATCTTTGAACGCTGAAGCCCTTAAGGTGATCGATGGGATCATTGATGACTACTCTAGCATATTCAAGTAAGTTGTTTTTTATGCATAATTAGTAATTTCAAAATCAAATTTATATCAATGTGTAATTCTATTTTATTTTATTGCCAGTGATAAGGAGGTATATGTGTGTGGCGATGAAAAGCGGGGTGTTTGTGAGTGATATTCTGAGATTGATATGGGGCCAGTCAATGAATCAAAGGGTTTTCGAGGACTATTTTCATATACTGATGGGTAGTGAGTACATTCCCACAAAATCCCACAAAATCTATTGCGCTTCTTCATTTCTCACGCAACATATAATAGATTTGGTGAAGGGATCCAGGAAAACCTACTATATCTCAGCAAAAAGGATGGTTAAATTTCTTCAAGTGCCCAAATTGATGAATTATGCGGTGCTGCAGCTGGAAAGGCTCAACAGCGGTGTCATTGACCAATGCTGGTACGTTATATTCCCATTGAACACTACCAATCATTGGCATTTGGTAGTGTACGACACAGTGGAGAAAAAGTTCTTGGCGTACAACTCCATGAGCTCGCCTAAAACACGCTACGCGGAGAAGGTATGAGGTTGTTTCATGAAAACATACTGGAATACAAGGGCATTGCCAAAGTTGATGCAGCTGTAAAGTACCCGCAACCCACACCTTGCCGGGCTCAAGCAACAGGAAGCTTGGACTGTGGGGCGTTTATTTGCCTCTTCGTGGAGTCGCTTGCAAAGGACACCGCGGAGTACAACCAGTTTGCAAAAGAGGTCCCCATTGCTAATTACCGTGTTCACATCGCCCACATGCTTCTAAAATTTGGTTTTCAACAGCTTGTATGAAAGAAATACTATTTTTTTTATAATTTTGTACGTATAAAGTTTCTTTGTAATTTGGTAAATGAAATTCCTTTATGTCCAGTAAAAGGTAAAAATTGCGTAATTGAAAGTTGGGTTTGTCCAGTTAAACGTTACAAATGCATAATTGAAGTCATGGTTTGTCCAGTGAAAAGGTTAAAAATGCGTAATTGAAGGTTGGGTTTGTCCAGTGAAACGTTAAAAATGCATAATTGAAGGTTGGGTTTGTCCAGTTAAATGTTAAAAATGTGTAATTGAAGTCATGGTTTGTCCAGTGAAAAGGTTAAAAATGCGTAATTGAAGGTTGGGTTTGTCCAGTTAAACGTTAAAAATACGTAATTGAAGTCATGGTTTGTCCACTGAAAGGTTAAAAATGCATAATTGAAGTTATGGTTTGTCCAGTGAAAAGGTTAAAAATGTGTAATTGAAGTCATGATTTGTCTACTGAAACGTTAAAAATGTGTAATTGAAGGTTGGGTTTGTCCAGTGAAACGTTAAAAATGTGTAATTGAAGGTTGGGTTTGTCCAGTTAAACGTTAAAAATGCATAATTGAAGTGATCATGATTCAATCAATCTTATTAATGTTGCAATGAAGTGATCATGATTCAATCAATCTTACTAATGTTGCAATGTTGTAATGATGTTATCATGACTTCAATCAATCTTATTAATGTTGCAATGTTGTAATGATGTGATCATGATTCAATCAATCTACTAATGTTGCAATGTTGCAATGTTGTAATGATGTTATCATGACTTCAATCAATCTTATTAATGTTGCAATGTTGTAATGATGTGATCATGATTCAATCAATCTACTAATGTTGCAATGTTGTAATGATGTGATCATGATTCAATCAATCTTATTAATGTTGCAATGTTGTAATGTTGTAATGATCTTAATAATTACGTATTTTTAACGTTTAACTGGACAAACCCAACCTTCAATTACGCATTTTTAACCCTTTCACTGGACAAACCATGACTTCAATTACGCATTTTTAACCTTTCACTAGACAAACCCTGACTTTAATTACGCATTTTTAACGTCTAACTGACAAACCCAACCTTCAATTACGCATTTTTAACGTTTCACTGGACAAACCCAACCTTCAATACACATTTTTAACCTTTTCACTGGACAAACCATGACTTCAATTATGCATTTTTAACGTTTAACTGGACAAACCCAACCTTAAATTACGCATTTTTAACCTTTTCACTGGACAAACCATGACTTCAATTACGCATTTCAGTAGACAAACCATGACTTCAATTACGCATTTTTATCGTTTAACTGGACAAACCCAACCTTCAATTACGCATTTTTAACCCTTTCACTGGACAAACCATGACTTCAATTACGCATTTTTAACCTTTTCACTGGACAAATCATGACTTCAATTACGCATTTTTAACGTTTAACTGGACAAACCCAACCTTCAATTACGCATTTTTAACGTTTAACTGGACAAACCCAACCTTCAATTACGCATTTTTAACGTTTCACTGGACAGACCATGACTTCAATTATGCATTTTTAACCTTTAACTGGACAAACCCAACCTTCAATTACGCATTTTTAACCATTCAGTAGACAAACCATGACCTCAATTACGCATTTTTAACGTTTAACTGGACAAACCCAACCTTCAATTACGTATTTTTAACCTTTCAGTAGACAAACCATGACTTCAATTATGCATTTTTAACGTTTAACTAGACAAACCATGACTTCAATTACGCATTTTTAACCCTGCTTTTAGTCTTCCAAGGCGTGACTCTCCAACTCCTTGCAATTAATTCCTCCATTACCCAAGGCGATGTGATTACAGATGGACTCCTTTATATTCACGACCAACTCCCCACTTCTACAGATCTCTTATGCTAAATCATCTATGTATTGGTTTAGCTCTCACCGATCTGTGTATAGATGCTCCATTTTTTCCATCTGCAACAAATTCAGATGGGTAAGAAAATAAACATGGGAGCATCTATACACAATCGGTGACAGCTAAACTAATAAGGGGGTGAACTTACTGCTTTTAAAGGTGACAGTGGGCTGCCAGGCATCAAATCCCTACTTCTACAGATCTGTAATGGTAGATCATCTATGTACGATTTAGATCTCACCGATCTGTGCAAAGATGCTCCCATTTTTTCCCCTGTAACAAATTGACATGGGTGGGAAAATAAAAATGGGAGCATCTTTGCATAGACCGGTGACAGCTAAACCAATAAGGGGTAGACAAGAGTGCAATGTAAGAATTGCTCGCAAGTTGTTCGATTAAATGCCTTAGAAGAACGTAGTCAGCTGGACTGAATTAATATATATTGTTTGCATAAACTGGCTGATTATTTGCTACTTTCTTTGTTTCCCACCTTTTAATTACGAGTTCTCGTAGCGTAACTCGACAAACCCAGCCTTTAATTCCAAATATTTATGGCTTGTTCTACAAATTCACCTTTTAATCACGATTCTCATAGCCTAACTAGACAAACCCAGATTTTAATTCCGAATATTCATGGCCTAACTCTACAAACCCAGCTTTTAATTAAAACTTTTTCATAGCCTAACTCAACAAACCCAACTTTTAATTACGAGTTTTCATCCCTTAATTCGACAAGCACAAGTTCTCCCCATTCGCCAAAGCAGAAAATAAACAACCGAATATACACTGCAAAATATTTACATGCTTGTTTAAATGTAGGATTACAACCGAGGGTGACCATACTACCAAAAATGAAGAATCACCCATAATCTTACACCAAGAGGAATCATCAAATAAAAAATCGTACTAGGAGGGCTATCCATGAGACAAGAAGAAGAGCTGCCACAAATTTTAACTTCAACTTCAGAAGTTTGATTTTAGCATCCCGCACAGCGATCTTCTTGTCGTAGCTGGCGGAAAGTGCTCTCATTTCAGGGGTGGGTTCTGGATCGATCCACACCCACAAGCGACAAGTTTCCTTACAACATTTAACAAACCTCCGATGAGGATTTCTGGAAGTCTTAGAAGTGAAAACACGGTCGAGACACCACAATAACAGAACAACCTCGACTCATTGTGCGCCGACGATGTTGAATTAAACATCTTAACAAGATAATCTGCCCATTAACAACCATTGAAGCGTTAGTTGGCATCAATACCATTTCCAGCTAAACATTGCTGATATAAACCAAAATGGAAATGAAATGCAAACGAAACAGGAAAGAATACAACATCAAAGATTCAAATCTAGAACGGCAAAAGGTCTCATACACTTCCTTGATATGCTTTACTGTCCTGGTCTCCGTCGCCAGATGAAAATTACGACACCAATCGCGCAAAACAAGCTTGCAAAAGAAGACTCCGATGGGGGCTGGTGAGACTTAGTAAAGCAGAGTTTTGGAGGAAGCAAATTTAGACTGGCGCTAGGAAAAACGTAAGGGCAACCCAGTCTTTTTAGGTGATTAGGGGGTTTAGGAAAAATATATTGTGTATTGTTGACCTTAAACATAGATTTTTCAAACTAGGGTGTTTAGGATAACTTTTTAACATTATTGGTCCTGTTTAATAACTGCCCCTTATTTTTAGTCCTTTTCCAGAGTTTGAAAATACTGTTTATTTGAAATTGAAGTATATATATATATTTGTATAGGAGAATAAAAGAACCAAAAGACCTGTTTTGGGTTTCCATAGTTTTAAAATGAGTTTGGTTTAAATTCTCTCCCTCTTCTCTTTTGTCTCTGCTTTCTAAACCCTAATCTATGCCACTCGATTCAAGAAAAAATAGTTAATTAAAGTTTTGGTCCGGCGGTGGAGAATACTATTATTGCTCCACCGCCGGAATTGGTTCACATTTATTCCGTTGCCAGCTTTTCAGATTTGTTCCGTCAAAATCCATCCGTATTTGTTACCAGTCTCTCGGATCTATCACCATCTTCTCAGATCCATCGTCACTCTTCCAGATCTACTGTCATCCTCCCAGATCTAGCGGAGATCTGCTCCGCCACTGTCTTTTTTATGTTGCAAAGACGATCTGCGTCCACTACTTTTATTAAGTTATGTTTTCTTTTGAGTCTTACGTATCAAAGTTTTATCTCTTCCGTATGGAAGTTTAGTTACTTTTTTAAGGTTCAATTTTATTTTTTTTCCGGTATTTTTCTTATGGAAGTTGAGTCTATTTAGTGAGGCTAACTGTGTAGCTCATTCGCTCTCAAAAATTGCAGCTTCGGCTTGCATTCGCTCATTGCAGTTTCGGCTTGCATTTGGTTGTACTACCTCATTTGATTATATAATATATTTCTTGCTTTTCACCAAAAAAAAAAAAAGTTTGGTTAAATTAAAAGGAAAATGTGGGAAATCTCGCCACATGGTGACCTGAATTTTACTTAGCTCCCTATTCCAAAAATTTATGATACTAACTTTCCAGTTGACTTTCATAATTTTAGTTCACTCTCCATTTCGTGTAAAATTACTAAACTGTCCTTGAGACATAACATGAAATGAGATGACACATCACTCTTCCCTCCCACAAACCATTTTGTTGACATAATACCACATATACTCGATTTTATACTTTTATTTTGTATATTAATACTTCAAAATATAATTTTCATACTTCATATGTAAAAATTAATATATATTTTTTGTGTGTAGGTGGATGGTGGGGTAAAAATTAATTGTTGATTTATATTTTGAAGCATTAATTATAAACTATAAAGTATCCAAATTATAATATAGAATATTGAAATTATAGAATAGAGTATTGAAATTATAAAATAGAGTATTATAAATTTTTCGAATTATAAAACAAAGTATCCAAATTATAAAATAGAGTATCCAAATTTAAAAATAGAGTATTATTTGTGAAAGATAAAATACTTAGGTTTAAAATTGAAGTACGAGAAGAAAAAAAGAAAAAAAGTATTATTTGTAAAAGTTAAAGTACTTACTGATAAGGCCAAAATACGCTCTAGACACGTATCCGACACGTGATCTGGTCAAAACATGACACCGTGGCACTTCAAGGTCCACGTCTCAAGCACCCCATCGAGATCAATTGTTCCCCTCGAGGGAAAATCCATTCCCTCTTCAAAGAGAACCATAGCTTCCTCCCGGGCGGACGAGCGTGACTATTGCAACGCAGCCCTCGAGGCCACCCCTGGGCTCGCTCTCGAGGTCATTCTTGTTGGAAAACACGAAAGAGTTGAGCAGCGGAAGTTTAAAATTTTTCCACAAGTTTAATCGTTGTCTTGCAATTTTCGTACTGTAACGTTAGGAATAACAAGAAACTCACTTTAATTGAAGCTTTCTTGTGATGTTGTTACCGCATAACAAACACCCTTCAAGCAGAAAGTCCCTCGAACGGTTCTTCGAATTAGACTCCAAAGTAGAAGGCCTCCAAAGCGTATCCACACCAGTTCTAGAACACGATCAAGCAAGTGAGAATGCTAGTTCTATAACTTGTGTTAATGGCTAGGGTTTTGCTTTGAAAAATTTTCTTTTATTTTTCTCAAAAACTTAACACTTCGTGAGTGTTGGTCTAAAGAATAAGAGAAGCCCCAACCCTTGTATTTATACAAGGTGGGTTCAAACTCTAGGGTTTCCCAAACCTAGTGGTTTTAGTTTTCTTGCTCACTCATTAACTCATTTAATTGTTAATTTAATTGGAAAAAAATAAGTTCCCAACTTGTTCTCCAAGTATTGCAAGAATAACCTTCTCTCTCCTACAATAGGAAGTTGGACTTTTCAACTTTCCCAAAGTCAAGTCAAAAGTCAATATTCAATAAATCAATTAATTCTCAATTAATTATTTATTGGGTTAAGTTTATTTGAGAATAGTCTTAACAATTAATTTAATAATTAATTAAAAGACTAAAATTAATTAATTAATTAATTTTAGAAAAGAATTCGCGTGTGAAATAAATCACATGCCTAGACCACGCAATGACACGTGTACGTGACACGTTTCGGCCACGTGTGCATGACACGTGGCAGTCACGTACCGTGCGTGACACGTGACGGGTCCACGTCATCGTGGGCCTCTTTTGATCAACAATTTGATTCTTCGTTAATCATATTAACATCCTACCATAACCCTCGTGTTCTGGCATTTGTGTGTGACCCTTTAGGTTCATTATTCGATTAGCAATGACAACAATTAATTAATTCCCTAATTAATTAATCACTTCACATATCACACTTCCGTAATCTAGCAATGGGTGTGTGACCCCTAGCCGAATAACGAAATGAATCGAAGAACCTTTCAGTCACTAACATACAGTGAAATACGATCCTCCTACAACTCCATCTCTCAATCAAGAACTAAGGCATGGGAATATTCTTAGAGCCTAAATATTCTTGATCTTTAAAGTTAAGTTCGTTTCATATCCATTTAGACCTCAATTCAAGAAAACCCCATTTTCTTGATGTCTTGATCTTTTATCCACCTTGGCCAAGGGTTTAAGTTTAATGGACTACGAACAACTCAATCAGTAAGAGATCATTCTTGTTCTTGCAACAAGTGTAGGTCCTTTGTTGATTCTACCAATTCTACATATGCCACTTGTGTAATCCCAACATAGGCCGTAGTTCAGGCATCAGTATGTCGACCCCATTTTGAGCCTATATCAAATATTACAGAGTTAGCTCATATGAGACATTACAGAATCTCAAGTCTAAGGATTAATGAATCACGTTATTGACCTGTGAGATATTTCCTAATCTGGAAGTTTCTGGAAACTTCTTTTCCCATTTAGGAATGTTCTCACGCTGGACATCTCAGTGATGAAGTTCTAGTAACAATCACCCTCATGTATTATGAACGCATTATCGTATCCACTTATCACTCCATGAAACTGAGTGATCCTTCAAAAGGACATAATCACACAAGCAAGTCTCAGCAGAGTCAAGGTCGACACTCCCACTGTCTGTCGGACTCTCAACTTGGAGAAGTTTCTAATCCTCGCCTATGGAGTTAAAAACTTGTTTCATGTGCCGTTCCTATAACGACAAAGTTCTTAACGGCCTCATCGGATTAGGGGAGTTCAATACATGCAAAACACAGTCAACCCAAACAGACATAAATAAGCACATAAAAAAGTGATTGCCTATGAACAAAATCATCTCGTTCATTATTCAAAGACTGTTTGTGATTTCACAAGGAAATAGTAAAGCAATCATCTGCTTTAAGGGCACTATTCCTAACAATTCTTCCATGGTATAATGGCAAAATTATTCCCTTCATGCCAGCGCTTTTAGCCCAGGTACCCCCTCGGACCTGTGAGCATCCAAAGCCCATATCAAACCCGAGCATGCCTGGCCCTTGGTAACAACCCTATAACGCTCTCGAACAAATAGTACAACAAAGCGCACCTGCCATTGTTGCCCTCCACCAACCTTTTTGCAGGCTTTTGCAGGAGATCCTTTTCAAAGGCCCATCATTACGCCACGTGTCTAGGGCAACACCAATGCAGGACCACTTGGTAGCAATTACCAAAAGGGCATTGACCCTCAACTATAAATACGGAGAATCTCATACGCTCTGTAAGCAAGCTTCATACATTTGAGCTCTGATTTATCTTCATCTTCTTCATCACCTGAAACTGACTTGAGCGTCGGAGAGCCAAACTGGGTTTAACCCCCCATTCCCCTAGCTTGGCCTTCTCACACTTTGCTTGTGTTTGTTTCTAGCAAGTTGAATCCATTCACTCCGGCAACCTCTGCCTGAGTATTTGATCCCCTGTTCGCCACTTAAACAAATTCTAAAGTGTTGGAGTTGGCCATATCGGATCACACACCACCACTTACATTTTGAAGTATTCAAATTTAAAGATAGAGTATTATTCATCAAAGTTAAAGTATTAATTTTTAAAAATGAAGTATAAAAAGGAAAACAAAATAGGTAAGGGTATTACAATCAATTTAGGTAAGTGAGGAGTGAGGTCAAATTATAAAGTTGAATTGAGGAGTTAATATAAATTTTTTTACATGAAGGAGTAAACTAAAATTTGTTTAACTCATGGGGAGTTAAAAATTACTGCCCTAAATTAAATCCCAATGAAAATTTTGGTAAAAATTCAAGAAATTATAATTTCATTATGACATATTAGTAAGGCCAATGTGGTCCAAGATTTTTTTAGGCTTAGGTTTTGGGTTCCGTTTAGGGCAATCTCCAAAAAATGAGTTTCACAAGTTTCGCTTTTCTCTAATTTTTTCATTTTTCTATATCTTATTTTTTTATTTTTTTGTCTATATTTTGTTCTTGTAATTCTTTTTTTTCTTTTATTCTTTTAAGACCTTTTCTTTTTTATGTACTAGTGAAACAAAGGTGCGTTGCACGTTTAACCTTTAGTTTATTTAAATAAGATTGGTTATTATATTTATTAAATAAATTAAGGTACTAAAAGTATTCACATCATGTTTTTTTTCTCTCGATACGTGTTTAATCCAAGTTTTCCAAAGTTCGTGGAGTATATTTCACTAATAAAAAAATTAAAATTTTCATGGGTGCTTTTCAATATCCTCCATCATCCATTTCACCACCATGTTCGAATCAATCTCCACATTATTCTTTGAGAAGTGCCCTATTCCAAGCTAATGTCAAATCCCTTATGTAAACCCAATAACTCTGCCACATTTATTGAATCTTTACGAAGATTCATAGTGTATCCCAGTACTCATCTTTCGTTGTCATCTTGAATGACCTCCCTAACCGAATCCCTTATCAAATTTATTCCACGACTACTCAACGAATATTTTATTTTGCTTGTGTCTTTTGTCCTCACTGATTAGTATTGAGGCATCAGATAACTCTTTTATGTGACGAAAAATGACGATCTTAGACTTCACAATATTCTGGTAGCTCCACCAGTTTCGTGCTTTCTAAAAATTTCAAAGCGTCAAAATTAAGACAATTCACTCTGAACATTCTGGTAGTACGCTATTAAAGCTCTCTTTGAGCTTGTTCGACCATCACAATCCACGAAGATCAGTCTATGCATTAACAATCTTTTCCCACACCCAGACTGTCAACAAATGACTTCTCAACACGCAGTCCACATCTTCACATCCTGTGCAACATGTGCATACATAACATCCCCCAAAATTCCAGTCATACTTCAGTACATTTATGAGCAAGCTATTATGTTGGCAAAGCCACAAGAAAATTTTGAACTTCTGGGCCAAGGTGATTTTCAAATCCATCTCTGATTTTCACATATGCCTCATCCTCCATAAACAGACTATAGACCGTTTTATAGGAAAATTTATTGTTAACCGACCCAATACAGAGTTTCTAATCTCCATTATCATGCAATGTAATTGGGACGCTAAGAATCTTAGTCATCTCTTTCTTGGGCAGTACTATTTTCAGCTTATTAAGGTTCTAGTTTTTATCCTTGCCAATGAAATTACATACCATAATTAAGTTCTTTATCCTTCTCATTAATGTTATCTGCAATGATTTTGGTGAGTTTTCCTTGTGATAATCATCTATCATTCCATAAAGACACCTATTCCATAAATGGTTCCACCATCTGAGTGCTTCAATCAATCCCCTTTCATGTTCGAGAACCTATAAGTTGAAGCTCGTGTCCAATGACACATAAGGTGCGAATAATACATGTGATTTGCTGAAGTTCAATTTGAGGCCCGATGTCTTGCAAAACACCTCAACCACACAACGGATGCACATCGCTCCATCCTTAGTAGATTTGCAAATCAAGTGAGAGATGTGAGGGTCTTTCTAACATACCATAATTGACTTTCAATGTCCGATTGAAGTAGCCTTCTCAATCATATATGAAATGCCACAACCACACTTTAAATACATTTTGTTCCATCTACAGTAGTTTTAGCTCTTAATATTATATTGTTCGTAAAAAGCAAGTGTGAGATGTGATCTCTGACATACCTTAATTAGCTTCTAGTGTCCGGCTAAATTATCCTCCTAAATCATATACGTAAGTTGTTCCATGTAGAGTACAAATAATTAAAGCGAGAGTGATTACCTTATCTAATGCCACACATCCATAGATCCTATGTCGGTTTACTATTACACAAAATCTCTGGTTGTATCCCCTCCATTTTGCTCTACTGATATTGATGATTTTTGTATGGAATTTGAAGAAAGTTAGATTTTCTTTGGAACATTTCACTGAGCTTTGTTGTATCATTTTCAAGATTAAATTTCAGCAATATCCCCTTTTTTTTTTCTTTCTTTGGAGTGATGTATCATTCATAACACTTTTTGAAACATCAAGATATTGTAATGGGTGTCTCGATCGAGAAAAACACTATTCTGGTTTGGGCTCACAATTTCTTTAATATACGGCTTAAACGGGGTATAATCATATTCGTGATCATTTTGAGCAATATGTTACACAACGTAATGGGCCGAATCTCGTTTAAATTTTTGGAGAATTAACTTTCAAAATCAGATAAATAAACGTCTGATAAGCCTTCTTGGGAATTGATATCTCTCTATGCAATTATTGATGAATTTCACCACCGCGTCTCTTACTATATCCTAATAGGTTTGAAAAAAGTAGGCTCGAAATAATAGGTGATGTGGGGATTATAATGGATAGCGCTTTGTACAGGTGCATGCCACCTTATCGTTGGTGCAAGCTAATACCAACACTCATCACCTTTTCGATAGTATATCCACTGAATAGTTTGGTGTAGTACTCCCAAATGTGTGCTGACAGGTGTCGAATCCGTCAAAAATAAATAAGATTCCTATTTAACGACTAAACACAGAGTATAGTGCAAACAGGGTCGATCCACAGAGACTGGTTGATTTATTTCTAACAATTCCAAGTTATTCACGAAAAGAAACAATTAAAGAGGGGGGTTTTTAGAATTATTATAACTAAAGTATACGATTAAAATAAATAACAAGAATTAAAAAGCTAACTAAAACTAAACAAGTAAAATCACGTAGGATTAAATCAATCAAAGGAAAATTACCTAGCCAGGGATATTCGATTCGAATTGTTATATTGATCATTGACTCAAGGATAAATTCAAGTTATTCAGACAGATTGGCTATAGTTGATAGAGACACTCGACTCAACCTCGTTTTTACTTAATTTATCGGATAACCTAGAGACACTCGACAGTTATCTTCCCTAACAAATTCACAACCCCTAGAGACACTCGACAGGATTTAATGAATTCGCAGCATTAAGAACCATAAAAACACCAAACCTAATCAACCAAGTCGTGACACACGCAAGATTTAAATTAGATTATCAAATCCCTTAGTGAACGAGGAATTTTATCGCTAAAACCCTGTCACTAATTTACCACAATTTATCAATCAACTTTACATACACTTCAAGCATCATGATTGGCAATATGCAAATAAATCTACCTAGATGGTCGTGCACTACCACTAAATAAATCAATCACAATAAACGCGAAACACGGAGATAAGATAAATGCCTAAATAAACATGAATTAATAAAAACGTTTAGGTCTCACAATATCCAAAATCGAATCTTAATCCCTAGCTAGATAATTAAAAGTTTAACTACTAAAATTCATAAAAATAAATAAAGAATTCTTTAACGTAAATAAACTAAATTGTCTAAAGAAGAAAGAAATTAAAAACAAGAAAAACTCCCGAAGTCGCTTCGTGTTGCTCGCGTCTCCGCTCCCCAAAGCTGCGTTCAAAAGATGTGTTACGTGATTCCTCCTAGTTGTTCCTCCAAGGCTGCTGAATATATAAGCTTTACCCATCTCTAATTCCTCATGCAAAAAGGATTGCAATTCTTGTCCTCCAAGAATTAAAACAAATGGGCCTAATCAAATTAATTTCAAATATAAGCACAACCCACAACATAAAAGCCCAATACTAAGTCTATGAAGCGCCGCCCGCAAATTGGTTTTCCAATTATTCCATGCACATGCAGCCCCAAGTCCACACCAATATGCAATCAGCAAATACAATTCATAACCAACTGCCTCAATTCTCCTTAATTCACTATACACGTGCAGCCCACTAATTCTTCCAACCTATTATTGATCTTTATGCAACAACAAATATCTCAATTCCAAATAGTGCAGCCTAACTCCACTAAAAACAATTCCCTCCGATTCCACGTGAATGCATGCATGACCATTCCAAGATAGCTCCCCAATTTCATCAAAATAAAGCACGCAGTAAGTCAGCAATGCCGTAAGTCCTGCTTTACAAAAATTCCTTCATAAAACAATCCAATTAGCATCTAAAAATCAAGGTGTGATTCAAAGTAGGGTAGAAAATCAACACAAACACCACGGAACCGAAAAAAAAACAAAAGAAAAAGAAACTGAGGGAAGAAAATGGCGCCTAAATCGCCAAAACTTGGGTAGCCTCCCAATAGCTCCCTTGTTTTATGTCTTAGGCTCGACAAGACTTGTTAAAGTGCTACTCAAATGGAGGTACACCCTCCATACAAATCCCCTCTACTGTGTGGAGCTGACTCTTCTAGTCCGTTGCGTCCTCTAGATTGGGGATGGTAAGTCGTAGAGGTTCGCAACATGACTTGATACTTCCTCATCAAATACTCCATCAATCGTGTGTAGAAATGCTTACCATGATCACTAAGAGTCCTGAACTCAAAAAAGATATGAGATCTGAGGAAGGTAGTAGTTAAATAATCAATAATATCAGCATACCAGTGCGTGACCTTAGAGCGTGACCACGTCTCATGGTCACATGTCTCGAAAAACTGCTCATCTAGGAAGTCAGCTTGTGTAGGCTTTGAATTAGCAAATTTTCCTCCTCCTTTGAAGGTATAACTCAAATTATCCAAAAATTTCTTGAGTTCCTCAATAGGTGCCTGCAAAATGAAAGAGTTTAAATTAGCCAAGTCATCGAGTAGTTTCAAATTCAAAGCCTTTTTACTCGCAGGATTAACACACCCTAATGGAATAACCATATCATAGCTATCATCATGTAAACCAACATGTTTCGCCTTACTCTCAAAATTTTCAACTACCAAATTTTGAATAGGTTCAAAACTTAGCTTTTCCACGTTGTTAGGCTCAGGCGTTTCAATACTTGGGTTTTCAATCATATCACTGCTAAAAGCACTAGATAATTCATTAGGACATTTTTTTGACTCATAAACATTAAATTTTGCAATATCACCATCAAATTCTAGAGTCAATAAGTCTTCTTGAACATCTATTTTAGCATTAGCAGTACTGAGAAAAGGTCGCCCAAGTAAAATATCAGAAGTACTCAAAGAACTTTCATCCTCCATATAAATCACATAAAAATCAGTAGGAAAGACTAATCCATCAACTTGCACAAGTACATCCTCTAATACTCCATCTGGATACACAATAGATCGATCAACCATCTGAATTATGATACTTGTATCTTTCAAAGGACCAAGATTCAGTGATGAATAAACAGATAGAGGCATAATATTAATGGGCGCACTCAAATCACACATTGCTTTCTTAATCTCAGTCTTGCCAATTTTACATGGAATGGAAAACATACCTTGGTCTCCGTACTTAGGAGGTAATTTCTTTTGTAAAACAGAGGAGACATTCTCTCCAACACTCAGGATTTCATTACCTTTTAGTTTCCGTTTGTTGGTGCAGAGTTCCTTAAGATATTTCGCATGTCGTGGGATTTGTTGAATAGCATCCAACAAAGGAATGTTGGCTTCAACCTTCCGAAAGGTCTCAAATATACTTTGCTCCTCCTTCTCTTTTCTTGCTTGGATCAGGTGCTCTAGAAATGGAGGTGGTTCCACCCATGGCTTAGGCTGGACTTTAATTTCTGACTCTTTGTCGCGACTGGATCCTAAAGCGTGGTCACGCTTAACGGTCAAGTCGTCTTTCTGATCAGTTTCAGCCTTGTTCTGGCAAATTTTGGTATTCTCCACAGCTGGAGGAAGTTCTTTATCACTTGGGATCGTGATTTCACTCATGTTTCGCCTCTGGTCCTCTGTTTGTGATTGAAGTTTCCGTTGATTCTCTAATCTGCTCAATGAGGCTGCAATTTGCCCCAATTGATTTTCCAAATTCTTAAAGGAGGTTTCCAAGTTATTAAATTGGATATCTTGTGGGTTGAAAGGTGGGTATGGTTGAGGAATTGGTAGTTGGGGTTGTGGAGGTCTAGGTACGAAGTTTTGGAAGTTTGGTGGATTCGGTGCATAACTCATACTTGGGTGATCATACCATCCGGGATTGTACATGTTGGAGTATGGATTGTATATCAGAGGCTGATATCCAAATGGGTTCGTATGTTCTAAAGTGTATGGACACGCATAGGTGGGATGCAACGTGCTCGCACACAATTGACAGACCTTCGCTACTTGGGGTACACCTGCACCAAGGTTAGAAGCCAAAACACTTATCATGTTCTTAAGTTCATCAAAAGGTGAAGAGTTGACCTCGTTAGCATATCTTGGAGTGTTTGCATAATTGTTGAACCGTTGTGCATTCGCAAACATTGTTGGATGATCGTCCTTTCCTGAATGCTCCTGTTCTTGAAAAGAAATACAATCAATTAAAAACACAGTCCCCGGCAATGGCGCCAAAATTTTCTGATTGCATATTGGTGTGGACTTGGGACTGCATGTGCATGGAATAATTGGAAAACCAATTTGCGGGCGGTGCTTCATAGACTTAGTATTGGGCTTTTATGTTGTGGGTTGTGCTTATATTTGAAATTAATTTGATTAGGCCCATTTGTTTTAATTCTTGGAGGACAAGAATTGCAATCCTTTTTGCATGAGGAATTAGAGATGGGTAAAGCTTATATATTCAGCAGCCTTGGAGGAACAACTAGGAGGAATCACGTAACACTTTGGAGGCAGGCTTCGGACGTTTGGGAGCAAGATTCGACATCACAAACTCTTCTTTTTTATTTCTTTCGTTTTTAGTTTATTTATGTTAAAGAATTCCTTTACTATTGTTTTTATGGATTTTAGTAGCTAAGTTTTTAATTATCTAGCTAGGGATTACAGATTCGATTTTGGATATTGTGAGACCTAAACGTTCTTACTAATTCATGTTTATTCAGGCATTTATCTTATCTCCGTGTTTCGTGTTTATTGTAATTAGGCAATTTCGGGATAGTGCACGATCTCTAGGTTGTTTTAATTTGCATATAGCCATTCATGATGCTTGAAGTGTATGTAAAGTTGATTGATAAATTGTGGTAAATTAGTGACAGGGTTTTAGCGATAGAATTCCTCGTTCACTAAGGGATTTGATAATCTAATTTAAATCTTGCGTGTGTCACGACTTGATTGATTAGGGTTGGTGTTTTTATAATTCTTAATGCTGCGAATTCATTAAATCCTGTCGAGTGTCTCTAGGGGTTGTGAATTTGTTAGGGAAGATAACTGTCGAGTGTCTCTAGGTTGTCCGATTAATTAAGTAAAAACGAGGTTGAGTCGAGTGTCTCTATCAACTATAGTCAATCTGTCTGAATAACTTGAATTTATCCTTGAGTCGATGACCAATATAACAATTCGAATCGAATATCCCTGGTTAGGTAATTGTCCCTCTGATTGATTTAACCCTACGTGATCTTACTTGTTTAGTTTTAGTTAGCTTTTTAATTCTTGTTATTTATTTTAATCGCATACTTAGGTTAGAATAATTCTAAAAACTCTCCACCGACGTGTGTCCATCCCTTCAAAAACCCCCCTTTTAATTGTTGCTTTTCGTGAATTACTTGGAATTGTTAGAAATAAGTCAACCAGTCTCTGTGGATCGACCCTGTTTATGCTATACTCTGTTGTTTAGTTGTGAATAGGTTTATATTTATTTTTGACGGATTCGACACCTGTCAAATTTTGGCGCCGTTGCCGGGGACATCAGCACTAAAGGGGGAATCACGTAATATTTGGAGCAGCAGTTTCGGAGTTTTGGAAGCAACACCGAGGAGCAGACTTCATCACAATTCTTCGTTTTAGTTTACTTCTTTCCCTTCGTTTTTAGTTTATTTTATGTTAAAGAATTCCTCGATTATTGTTTTCATGGATTTTAGTAGCTAAACTTTTAATTATCTAGCTAGGGATTAAGATTCGTTTTAAATATTGTGAGACCTAAACGTTTTAATCAATTCGTGTTTATTTAGGCATTTATCTTATCTCCGTGTTTCGCGTTTATTGTGATTGATTTATTTAGTGATAGGGCCCGATCATCTAGATAGATTTAATTGCATATTGCCAATCTTGATGCTTGAAGTGTAGTAAAGTTGATTGATAATTTGTGGTAAATTAGTGACAGGGTTTTAGCGATAGAATTCCTCGTTCACTAAGGGATTTGATAATCTAATTTAAATCTTGCGTGTGTCACAACTTGGTTAATTAGGGTTGGTGTTTTTATGATTCTTAATGCTACGAATTCATTAAATCCTGTCGAGTGTCTCTAGGGGTTGTGAATTTGTTAGGGAAGATAACTGTCGAGTGTCTCTAGGTTATCCGATTAATTAAGTAAAAACGAGATTGAGTCGAGTGTCTCTATCAACTATAGCCAATCTGTCCGAATAACTTGAATTTATCCTTGAGTCAATGATCAATATAACAATTCGAATCGAATATCCCTGGCTAGGTAATTCTCTCTTTGATTGATTTTATCCTACGTGAATTGCTTGATAGTTTTAATTAGTTTTAATTCTTGTTAGTTATTTTAATTGTTTACCTTAGTTTTAATAATTTAAACCCCCCCCCTTTTTAATTGTTTCTTTCCGTGGATAACTTGGAATTATTAGAAATAAGTCAACCAGTCTCTGTGGATCGACCCTGTTTACGCTATACTCCATGTTTAGTCGTTGAATAGGTTTACATTTATTTTTGACGCGTTTTTAGAATTATTCTAACCTAAGTATGCGATTAAAATAAACAACAAGAATTAAAAAGCTAACTAAAACTAAACAAGTAAGATCACGTAGGGTTAAATCAATCAGAGGGACAATTACCTAACCAGGGATATTCGATTCGAATTGTTATATTGGTCATCGACTCAAGGATAAATTCAAGTTATTCAGACAGATTGACTATAGTTGATAGAGACACTCGACTCAACCTCGTTTTTACTTAATTTATCGGATAACCTAGAGACACTCGACAGTTATCTTCCCTAACAAATTCACAACCCCTAGAGACACTCGACAGGATTTAATGAATTCGCAGCATTAAGAACCATAAAAACACCAAACCTAATCAACCAAGTCGTGACACACGCAAGATTTAAATTAGATTATCAAATCCCTTAGTGAACGAGGAATTTTATCGCTAAAACCCTGTCACTAATTTACCACAATTTATCAATCAACTTTACATACACTTCAAGCATCATGATTGGCAATATGCAAATAAATCTACCTAGATGGTCGTGCACTACCACTAAATAAATCAATCACAATAAACGCGAAACACGGAGATAAGATAAATGCCTAAATAAACATGAATTAATAAAAACGTTTAGGTCTCACATTATCCAAAATCGAATCTTAATCCCTAGCTAGATAATTAAAAGTTTAACTACTAAAATTCATAAAAATAAATAAAGAATTCTTTAACGTAAATAAACTAAATTGTCTAAAGAAGAAAGAAATTAAAAACAAGAAAAACTCCCGAAGTCGCTTCGTGTTGCTCGCGTCTCCGCTCCCCAAAGCTGCGTTCAAAAGATGTGTTACGTGATTCCTCCTAGTTGTTCCTCCAAGGCTGCTGAATATATAAGCTTTACCCATCTCTAATTCCTCATGCAAAAAGGATTGCAATTCTTGTCCTCCAAGAATTAAAACAAATGGGCCTAATCAAATTAATTTCAAATATAAGCACAACCCACAACATAAAAGCCCAATACTAAGTCTATGAAGCGCCGCCTGCAAATTGGTTTTCCAATTATTCCATGCACATGCAGCCCCAAGTCCACACCAATATGCAATCAGCAAATACAATTCATAACCAACTGCCTCAATTCTCCTTAATTCACTATACACGTGCAGCCCACTAATTCTTCCAACCTATTATTGATCTTTATGCAACAACAAATATCTTAATTCCAAAATAGTGCAGCCTAACTCCACTAAAAACAATTCCCTCCGATTCCACGTGAATGCATGCATGACCATTCCAAGATAGCTCCCCAATTTCATCAAAATAAAGCACGCAGTAAGTCAGCAATGCCGTAAGTCCTGCTTTACGAAAATTCCTTCATAAAACAATCCAATTAGCATCGATTTCGCATTTCGGCCCCAAATCTACAATATAAACAGCAAAACATCAAATTCTTTTAAGATAATATTAATTCAAACACAATTAGGGGCATAATTCAATCCTAAAGATGACAAATTAACGAGTTATCATGTGCTTTAGTTGGTCATTATTGGTTACTCATTCATCTTCTCGTTATGGTTGAGTGAAGCCTCTTTCTTCTCATTATGGTTGAGAGATGAAAGAAACGTTTATATTTATCCCTAAATTGGAGTCAATTAATTCTCAAGTCTTAAAACTAAATAATCTCTTCTTCTTATAATAGTTAGTTATATTCTGTCATCAATTATTTCTCCAAATCTTTCGAATATTTACATTAATTTCTCATACATAATGCTATAGAAATCTTTTATAAATTTATTTTCTTTTCGCTTTTTCGCACACATTGAAAATTGTTCAATGATCATTGTTCTAGAGCAATGACCCAAAGTCCTATATTTAACACTTTGTCATGTCCTTTATAAATATATTTGTAAATTTCACAATTGTCACTCTCAGAAAATCCCGATGTTAATGTGAGAATTATAACTTAATAAGAGATATGGATTATAAGGTATTACAAATTGGTTATAAAGTTGTTTATTACGATCTTGGACCATCAGTGTGATTCTTCTCCTTCCACAGATCGGATATCCATCTTTACCTTGCGTTCTGTTTTTATAATATGAACATGAGTAACTATATTTACATTCTCCATCCATCATACAAAAATTATTTAAGTTATTTCATCTACATGATTTATGCGCCATGTGTTTTATAACTCACTCATAAAGTTGGGGATTCTTTTTCTAATAAAAAAATTTTACACAAAAAAATTGATCAAGTTGATTGTGTGCTATAATTTTATATTTTAACCCAAAAACTATCAAAATATGAGCATATGACAACCATTTCTTTTGAAACTTGATTGTATGAATATGTTCAACCACATTTTCAGAAATCTCCTTACTGAATAAGTGATATTTTAAATTTTGTAACTTTTCTCAAAAAATTTGTGACGTCTTCCAAATCATGATCACTAAATGATACACTTAACAACTGATCATTGAGTGATATTATTATTGAATCAAAATATTATTTGGGTTTGTCCTTAATTTGGTATGTGCGTCAATATACATCAAAATCAACTATTCTTTCTTTTAACTAACTATTTTTTATCTCTTTTTAATTCTCTATTTTTTATTGATCTTGCATTCCATTTTTTTATTTATATTTCTCTAACGAACATTATTTAAGATTTATATGAATATTTTACTATTTATTTTATATATATAGTAGAAATAATTAAAAGAGTAAATTAATATAAAAAACTCAAGGAATGTTTAATTGAACACCATAAAAATATTTTATAAAATTAAATTATATCTTATTTTTACATGCACACATATTAAGTTTCCTTAGAATTCTTAATTTAAAGTAACTTTGGTTTGACGATCTGCAATTCTAAATTGTGGTATATATTAAATGTAAGAAATCAGAAACCCTATTTATACTTTTTAATATGTATAGACTATGTTAATTATCCTATCTAAATAACATTTACACATTTAATTTATATTTTATTATATAAACTAATGAAATATTATATTGTTAATTACATTTAGATAATTATAATTATATTAATATTAGTTAATTGTGATGAGACCTAAAATCACGCTCGAATCAGAGCCGTCCACATGTCAGCACATCGCTGGCTAAGGCCAAGACGCTCGCATTGATGGGCTCGTGAGCCTTCCCAGCCCACTCATTTGCCAGCTAAATATAAACCGTCAAGCCTCGGACGACAATTCAGGTAAAGGGCCAGAACCGACGAGTTTGACGCTCGCATCTCGGCCCTCAGGGTTACCCTTCTCAGGGAAGCACCCACATGGGGGGGTCCCATTAATGACGCTCGGGATTTTGGCGCTCAAGGGTCATCTATCATGGGGAGCCCATCTGTGGATTGTTCGAGCGTCACCAACGCTCGGGAGTGACCCTACTTCTCATGCGACGGATCCTAGCCTTCCCAAGCGGGTTTTGGTCCATCATCCCGCGCGACCCTCGCCAACAACCTCTGACACAAAGGTGGTGCGCACCATTGTACCTGACACGCCGCCTCCTTTGCAGAAACGTCACTCTCACACCCTCACAGGCTGCCACGTGTTAGGGCAACACAGGTTTGGGACCACACGGTCAATTTACCCATTTACCCTCACCCCTAACATATAAATAAGGGGAGAACACATGTATTCTTCCCCAAGTCATCTTCTTCACAAAATACCACACAACCGAACTGGGCATCATTTTTCCTCTGCATCTTCTCAAAAGTCTCATATACTCCACCATTTTCTGCACCTTTGCTGCACGATTTCTTGGTGTTATCCTAGCTGGAAGAACCCACGCTCATTGGAAACCCAGTTCCTGAGGCTCCTACGCCTGTGATGGTCTTTCCTCCTACATACAAATTCTAAAGTGTCTGGTGTTTAAATCCTCTACAAGTTTCTGCACTATCATTTTTGGCGCCGTCTGTGGGAAACCATCACCACCATCTTCGTCATCATCAGTTTCTTCCCTAAAAGCTAGTTGAAAAGTGACACCAGCAACTCTCAGCATGGTGACGGCGACAAGGTCAGGAGCGGTAGGAAGTAAAGGTGCTCGTTCCCCTGTCAACGAAGAGAATACAGGGAACGACGCCGCCGCTGTCGGTACGCCGCCTCCACTCACCGGAAATACTGAGGTCGCCGCTGCAACTCTCCCCCCAGAGGAAACGAAGCAGGAGGATCTGGCTCGAATCCTCCTCCCCCAACCTTCACCCAAAACGTTCCAACCTCTCATCACGGCATGTACTCCATGGCCATGCCCCCGCCGGGATACGTCCATATGCAACCGAGAATGATGCCCGGAATGGTGTCCATGGTCCAGCCATATCCAGTGGGCACACTAAATCTCCCACTGTCACTACCAAGAGAAATACAAGGGGTGGAAATGCCCCAGGTAACAACCCAGCAGCTCCAGGCTCTTTACGCACAGTGTGAAGGGCAGGCGGTACAGAACGCCTGGGAGCACTTCACTGCCGCCTATTTCCCCTCTTTGGCAGGAGCTCGAGCGGCTCCGTCCTTGGGCGGGCTCCCTGCGCATCCCTTGACGATGGCCCAAAATGCGTTAAGGGCCCAGCAACCTCACCCTCCCCCGCTTCAAGAAAATGAGGCCGCTCCGAGGGTCCAGCAAGGGCAGCAACCAGCGGGAAACGAGAGAGCCCCTCAAAATGAAGGGGCTGGAAACAACGATGAGGTCCAGTCGAGGGCCACAGAGAGGGCAAACCGCAGAAATATCGGTGACCCTCAGCTTGCAGCAGTACAAGACCAAATTCGAGGGCTCCAGAAAGTGGTGGAGCAGCTCTCTCGAGCACGGTCTCACGCCTCCCGCGATGGGGGCGAGAGGTCCAAGGCCAGAGACGCTCGCCGACCACGTAGCCCCATTTCTCGGTGCAGGAGGGAAGCCAGCTACGAGGATCCCGACGACCGGGATTATAGGATCATGACTGGCGACTCGCCCCTCATTGAGGAGGTAC
This sequence comes from Lantana camara, assembly GCA_037501455.1. Taxonomy (NCBI): domain Eukaryota; kingdom Viridiplantae; phylum Streptophyta; class Magnoliopsida; order Lamiales; family Verbenaceae; genus Lantana; species Lantana camara. Next base: position 18,900,079 of record CM074857.1, on the reverse strand, counting down.
TGATGACTCGCGCAGGGAAGGGCAAAATCCCCTCGTCTGTCAGTAGGTACGATGGAACCACTGATCCAGCCGAGCACCTGGATCACTTCGTACATTTGATGCATTTATATGATCACCCCAACAACTATTGGGCCAAAGTGTTCGTCACTTCCTTCACTGGAATGGCTCAAGACTGGTACAAAAAACTCCCCCCACGCTCGATTCGGGGGTATTATGACTTAACAGATGCCTTCGTCAGCCACTTCAACTCCTTAAAAGCACCGGCCCCAGCCGCAACAGCCTTGTACAGCTTGGTCCAGGGGCCGAATGAGACCCTTCGGTCTTTCATGGGAAGGTTCAACAAGGAGATCTTGTTAGTGGAGAAGCCCTCGATGGATTTCTTGAGGCATGTTCTTTTCGGAGCTATAAACATGAAGCACTACGTCAGCAAAGAATTTGTGGAAGAAGTGGCCAAGAAAAAGCCCCGCTCGTTGATGGAAATAAGGGACATCGCTGACTCGTTTTTCACCCTCGAAGATATGTACCTTGCGAGGGATCAAAAAATGGCGAACGCCCCTCGCACCAACAAATCCTTTGAGGACAGAGGAGATTCAACCAGAGGCCGCCGCCGCAGCCCTATCCCTGCTCGCCGGAACTCTCCCCCTCGGAAATTCGAGCGAGTCCCTCTCAACCGCCCTATAGCTGAAGTGTATGCTATGGCGGACAAAAAGCTGTTCAAAAGGCCGTCGAAGCTAAGGGAAACCGAGGCCCAGAAGCGCTCAGGAAAATATTGCGCTTTCCACAAGCAGAAAGGGCACGATACCAGCGAGTGCCGGCAGCTTGAGAGTGAAATTCAGAGGCTGATCGCCGGGGGGCATCTTAAGGAGTTTGTTAAGGTGTTGGAACGTTACGACGAGCATTGTGCAGAGCGAGCACGCGCCAGGGGAAGGAGCCGTTCACGCTCACGAAGTCCCCGACACCATCACTCCGAGCCCAGTGACCATGGAAAAGGGAAAGCTCCAGATATGGAAAATCAACCCTTCGCGGTCATTCACATGATTGCTGGAGGACCCTCGGGAGGCGACTCGAACGCTTCCCAACGTCGTTACATTAGGAGCTATGACCAGAGATCTTCCCAACCAAAGCCAGTGCTCTCCATTCGTCAACCCTCAAGCCCAGAGAGAGATGGGAGCGTAGGCTTCACAGAGAAAGACTTAGAGCACATTGTAACACCCCATGGGGTCGGTGAAACCTCTGGCTGCCCCATGGTGGTTAGCTTAGACGTTCACAATCATATTGTAAAGAGGGTCTTGATTGATAGTGGAAGCTCCGTAAATGTTTTGCCTTACTCCACGTTCCAGAAGATGAACATCACAAACATCCCGCTCGAACCTCTTAGAACAGCCCTTGTCGGCTTTGGGGGTTCCGAGATCGTCCCTCGCGGATAAATTCGCTTGGCCACCTCTTTCGGTCGCGCCCCACAGCGAAAGACTTTAAATGTTCTTTATGTGGTGGTCGAAGTGGACCTACCATACAACATCATCATTGGGCGTCCAGCCCTCGTCGACTTCAAAGCGATAATTTCCACATATCATCAAAAAGTCAAGTTTCCCACTCCCGAGGGAACAGGAGAGGTGCTGTGCAATGTAAAGGAGGCTTGGGAATGCTACGTACTTTCCCTTCGGAGCCACAAGCCCAAACAACCCACCCAGGCAGGCTCCACAAAAAAGTCTGTTGACTTTCCCAAACTGGATGAAGATGGCCCCGAGCGCAAGAGGGCCAAGCTCTATAAGAAGAAGAATAAGAAGAAGGCCACGGACAAACCGGAGGGTGCTGGAAACTCACCCCTCGGTGAGGTTGGGGCTTCCTCCTCGGAAGACGAGGATCCTATACCCTTGGAAGGTACCGACGAGAGGGTCACAGGAAAGAAACGGGCACTCGAACTACCGAGGCCTGAAGTAAGAGTGGAACCTACAGAAAACTTCTTGACCATCGAATTGGAGCCGGGGAATCCAGATAAGACCACGCAAATAGGTTCCAGCCTCGACGGTCCCTCTCAGATTATGATGATCGAATTTTTGCGAGGAAATATTGATGTCTTTGCTTGGAAGGCTTCCGACCTCACCGGCATAGATCCGAGCGTTATTGTCCACCGGCTGAACGTGGATCCAGCCTTCAAACCTATAAAGCAGAAAAAGAGGGATGTCCACGGATTCCGAAAGCAGGTCATAGAAGAAGAAGTCAATAAACTGCTTGACGCTCAGTACATAGAAGAAATTTTATATCCCGAATGGCTTTGCAATGTGGTGCTCGTTCCTAAGAGCGCCAACAAGTGGCGTATGTGCAACGATTTCACGGACCTCAACAAGGCATGCCCAAAGGACCCGTACCCGTTACCTAGAATTGATCAATTGGTAGATTCGACCGCTGGGTGTGAAATTATAAGCATGATGGATGCATTCCAAGGATATTATCAGATATTTATGGCCCTTGAGGATGGTCCTAAGACAGCATTCGTAGTCCATATGGGTGTTTATTGCTTCAAGGTTATGCCTTTCGGGCTCAAAAATGCGGGAGCAACGTACCAACGCCTCGTAAGCAGAATGTTCGAAAGTGAAATCGGAAAAGCCATGGAAGTATACGTGGATGACATGATCGTCAAGAGTGAACGTCAATATTCTCATTTGGAAGACCTCAAGCGGGTGTTCGATATCCTGCGTCGCTATGGTATGAAACTGAATCCATCCAAATGTACGTTCGGCGTACGGGGCGGCAAGTTTCTAGGGTACATGGTCAGTCAACGCGGCATAGAAGCGAATCCAGATAAAATTAAGGCAATTCTGGACATACCCTCCCCTCGCAATTTGAGAGAGGTCCAAGTGCTCGTAGGTAAGATCATTTCATTAAACCGGTTCATCTCCCGCTCGGCGGATAGGAATCTGCCCTTCTTCAAAATTTTGCGTAACGCTCGAAACTTTACCTGGAGCGAGGACTGCGAAAAAGCTCTGCGGGACATGAAACAGTACCTTTCGAGCGCGCCCTTGCTGACCAAGCCTAACCCAGGAGAGAACTTATTTGTTTATCTTTCGGTCTCCTTGGAAGCTACAAGCGCCGTTCTCGTGGCGATCCGCGAGCGTAAGCATATGCCGGTATATTATCTGAGCAAAACTCTACAGGGAGCGGAGAAAAGATACATGGAAATAGAAAAGTTTGCATTCGCGCTCGTTAACGCCTCTCGGAGATTAAGGCCATATTTTCAAGCACATTCTATCGTGGTGCTCACAGATCAGCCCCTCAAACAAGTGCTTGCAAAGCCAGACGTCTCAGGGAGATTGATTAAATGGTCAATTGAGCTCAGTCAATTCGACATCACCTTTGAGCCTCGTACAGCGATACAAGCTCAGGCTGTAGCCGACCTATTGGTGGAACGTTTCAACCTAGGTACCGAGCCCTCGGAGGAAGATGGTCTATGGCTACTACACACAGATGGCTCCTCGACCTCGCAAGGGGGGGAGCCGGGGTGACCCTCAGGGACCCTCTTGGAGCTGAAGTTGACTACGCCATCAAGTTGGCGTTCCAAGTCACTAACAACGAGGCAGAGTATGAAGCCCTCATTCAGGGGCTCAGAATCGCGCTTCAAAATGGCGCCACTCGGGTTACCGTATATGTGGACTCGCAGTTGATCGCGAGTCAAATCGACGGTTCTTATGAGGCTCGAGAAGCCACTATGGTGCAGTATCTGGCGAGCGCTAAGGAGGTGATAGCCAAGTTCAAGGAATTCCACCTTTTACAAATCCCGAGGGCAGAAAACGAACATGCTGACTCTCTTTCAAAATTTGCATCCGCCCTGGACGGCCACAGCGGACGCGCTGTTACATTTCTGAGAGCAGAGGAACCGCTGATAAGTAAAGGCGAACCTTCGAAAGAAGTGCACATGATTGACCCCTCCGAGCCTTGTTGGCTTGACGAAATTGTCAGATTCCTCCGGGATGGAACCAGCCCGGACAAAGTTGAGGCTCGGAAGATCAAGAGCAAGGCCCCTCGTTTCTCATTGGACGCCGAGGGTCGATTATTCAAGCGATCCTTCCTGGGCCCACCGTTGAGATGTTTGAGACCCTCGCAGGCTAAAGAAGTTTTAGAGCATGTGCACAGTGGAAGTTGTGGGAATCACTCAGGCGGACGAATCTTGGCAAAGAAAATCTTAAGGAGTGGGTTCTATTGGCCCTCGGTATTGCAAGATGCCATTAGATATTCTAAGAAATGTCCCAAGTGCCAGTTCCATTCCAACACTCCTCAGTTGCCGGCAGCTCAAATGATTCCTATTGATGTTTCATGGCCTTTTGATCAGTGGGGCATTGATATCGTGGGACCTCTCCCAATGGCGGTCGGGCAAAAGAAGTTCGTAATACTTGCTGTGGATTATTTCACTAAGTGGGCTGAGGCAGAAGCGGTCGCTAAGATAAAGTTCAAGGTTGTGAGGGATTTCATTTGGAAAAATATCATCTGCAGATACGGCATCCCGAGGGTGCTCATCTCAGATAACGGTTCCCAGTTTATCGCTGCTGACACACGGGATTGATGCTATGAACTAGGGATCGAACAACGATTCACTTCCGTGGGTCATCCTCAAGCTAATGGTCAAGCTGAAGTGACCAACCGAACCATACTCCAGCATCTGAAAACGATGCTCGAGAGTAAGAAGGGAGAATGGGCTGAAGAACTTCAGGGAGCTCTGTGGGCGTACCGTACTACTCCGCGAGCGGCAACGGGGGAAACCCCTTATTCCCTCGTGTACGGCTCCGAGGCTATGATACCTGCGGAAATTGCTCAAGAATCCGCACGCGCTGCCTATTTCGAGCCTGCTGCCAACGAATCCAATCAAGCGTTCGAGTTAGATTTGTTGGACGAAAGAAGGAATGTTGCGTGGGCACGCATCCACAAATACAAAGGGACCGTAGCCCGCCAATACAACAAACGTGTTAGAGAAAGGACTTTCCAACTGGGGGACTTGGTCCTAAAAAAAGTTGAAGTCTCCAAACATGTAGGTAAGTTGGACCCTAATTGGGAAGGCCCCTTCAAAGTCATCCAGGTACGAGCAAACAATACCTACCTATTGGAAACTTTGCAAGGCGAGCGCCTCCCTAGGCCATGGAATGCATGTAACCTTAGAAGGTTCTACGTATAAACATCATCTTCTTTGTAAATTGCCCGTCTGCGGCATTGAGTGCTTCCCTTCGACGGAAAGCGTGTTGTAATCATTTCCAAAAATGCATCTATATAACAGTAAGTATTTAATTCTTTGTTCTTATTATTTACTTGCTTTCCTATTTGATCTAATGATTCGAGCGACGAGAGGCCTACTCCGTGTCGAGCATCCTCCACGTCGAAAAGCCTACGCGATACTTCAATCGTTCCAAAGCTACACTGTCCAGGTGTTGATAACCATCCACCTAGAACAGTTTGAGCGATTTGTAAGAATAAATCCTAAAAATGAGCGTGTCGAACAACGGGGAGCACAATGCTCAACTTACGCCAGCTGAGTGCTCGCCACTCCAGCTCGTGCTCGTAAGAACCCCAATGACCCTCAACTTATTGAGTAAAAGTACACTCATAGAATATTGGATCCTGGGCCAACCCTTTCATTGGTCCCTCGTATCGACGCTAACCCTATGGTTACGCTCTATCCTCTCCCACACATAGCAAATCCTATTGCTGATTTCTAAGGGGCGTATAACTTATCGGTGCGTCCGAAACGAGGGTGCACGATTATTGGGCCAATACTTAGGCAAATCCCTAGAGGTTTCCTAAGTTCAAATTCGAGCCTAATTGCGAATACGGCCAGGGAACACGCGTGAAACACCCTCGCGCCCGTCTCTACGCCCCTCAAATGGCCAGGTGCTGCCAAACTTTAAACTGATGACGCCTTGCGATGAACGCCAGGGCGCCCTCGAAAATAACGCCCTCGTGCATACACACACTCATTGCAAGCGCTCAAACAACAGACATCGATATAACGGCAGCGAGCGCAATAAAAAAAAAGAGAGAAAAACATCATTCTCCATTCAAAAGTATAAGGAAAAGGAGCATAAAGGGATCCAAATTGTTCAGAAAAGTAACTGAAAGATCAAGTACAAGCACAAAATTGTTCATAAATATGACAAGGTATTTAAACCAACAGGGAAAGGGATCGGCATAAGGAGCTTCACGGGGCTGGAGCATCGGGCTCTGGAGGAGCAGTTGCGAGGGGAACCGGGGCCAGCACGTTGGCGTCAGAAGTTTGGGCCTTGCCATGTTCCCCAACGTCTGCGGTGTCCATGACGGTGCCCTAATCTTCTATTTGGATGGGCTCTGGGACCACAGTGTTGGCTGCAATGAATTCCCGATGGATTGTTTCCACCAGTTCCTGATATTCCGGTTCCGCCAGGCTCTCGGTGGGATCCTCGTCTTGGACCATGGGCTCGCAGTTTTCATCCAGGTCCATACAAAGACGGGCGTCGGTTCGAGCGCTTTCAGGAGCCAGTCCAAGTTTCACCATTTGTCCAATGGCCTTGTGGAAGAAGCGCCGAGCATTGTCGAAGCAATGAACGTTGGTTGCGAACACAAAAGCCTTGGAGCGTACAAACTTCTTCACTGCCTCCCAAGACACCCTTGCCTCCAAGCCCTGCACTTTGGCCTGCAAGTCAGCGAGGGCCTTGTTTGTTTCCTCATTTTGGCGAGTGCTCTCCGCCAACTGCTCCCCCAGCTCCCTATTTTGCACCCTCAACTGGTTCCGCTCCACCTTCACCTCCTTGTGACGCTCGTCAAGAGTGAGATAGGCCTCGTCCGCCTTCTGCAGGTTCTCCCTCAGCTGATCCTTATCGCGGTTGACCATGGACAGTTGGACGTGGAGGTTGTTGTAATCCTCCTGCAACTGGACGGGATCAGAAATGCGCAACAGTTTCTTGTACTTGGCCTTATGCTCGGAGTAGGCCTGCGCTCGCCCCTGCAGATTCTTTAACCTAGGGATTACCTCCTGGAAAGTCAGACACAAAGATTAGCGTTCGAATGGGAACAGTGGAAGTTGAAAACCTTCAAGAGGATACTAAGGACTTACCGTCAGAAGGGCATGACAGGCATCGTCAGCAACACGAGCGGCGTCATGCTCGTTCAGCTTGTCATGATCGCCGGAAAACTGGAGTTTCCCGACGATGTCAGAAACGAGGTTCACGGAGTAGGCGCTCTTTTTCAGAAGCACCGGACCCTCAGTCCGTTGGCGCTTGTAGCGGGAGTCACCTTTACAGCCTATCTTCCAGAAATCTTCATCCTCTGATGAAAAAGTATCACTGCCCTCACCTCTGTGCCCCACGACCACCTCTTTCCCTTTGCCGGAAATAGGAAGGGAGTCCGGCATCCTTTTCCTCTTCCCTTGACGGTCGGCCCTGATGGTCTCGTGTATGCGAACGTGCTCACCCGAGCGGTTTCGAGACCCGCTCGAACTCAGTGTAATTGGACCCTCGGGGGCCGCCGGCGGAGGAGTAGCCCCACGGACGCCATCAACTGTCAAATCTTCAGTAGAGCCCCTACGGGCCTCGTTCCCTGCATCTCCGCGAGCGCCATCGTGACCCCGACCGGCACCTCGCCTGATCCCCCTTCCCCTCGGGGGGCGGTTTTGCTGTTGCTGCGGGGGCTGAAGGTCGGCGACGGGCCCTTGAGCACCCAACATGCGTGTAAGAGCCTCAGCATTCATGCCTCGCGATAATATTTGGATGCCTGCAAGTAAAGAGGAACGAGCGTCAGAAGATTGATTGCTTGGATCGTATATACAAGAATACAACAATCACTGTAAGTTAGAGGACTATTCTAAAGGTTAGAGCTGTTAGTTCCTAGAATCTAACCATCGAGGGCCATGATGTCAGCTGGAGGGTTGAGTATCATATCTGGGGGGCAAGATAAACCATAACGGAATAACACTCCCTCATTCTTCATCAGGGTCTCAGCCTTAATCCATTTTTTCTCAGCCCTCATCTCGAAGGCTAACCCCTGTGCCCAATCCTCAAAGGCTTTATTCTTCGTTCTTTCCCTAATCAGAGGACCCTCGCCATGTATCAACCACTCGCGGTGAACCCTGAAAATTCCTCCTGGAGCCCCCACGAAAAAGTACTTCTCCTTCCAATGCTCGCCATAGGAAGTAGATGGGGAATCTATCATCTTAAAGCCTGATTTAGCTTGAGCGTAATAGAATCCATCGGTAGGGGATGAGCGAGTCGAGCGGGCCACCTGTATCAAGCTATCAAAGTTGATGATCGAGGGCTCGCGACCTAGAGCAACCATCATAATCACGAAGGTATTAATCAGGGCTATGCCGTTCGGTAGAATTTGTGAAGGGCAAAGCCTCAAGTGATGGTAGATGTTGGTAACGACAGGCGGAATTGGGAACCTCAAGCCCCCGGCAAGGACCGCATCCCAGTAGACCGTCATCATCCCAGGCGGCGGTCGGTTGGCTCTTTCCCCCTCCTCTGGAAGTCGCATGGGAAATACTGCCTCATCCCAATAAGCATTCGCCCTCAACTCCTCCAAATCATCGAGCGTCAAGATGCTCGCGATCTCATTCGGTGATCTATCTGTTTGATGGCGATTATCTTGCCTCACACGAGTGGTAGGCTCCCTTCCTCTCCTTTGGCGCCTTCTGGAGGGCCCAGCTTCAAATTGACGCCCGGATGGCCCTGCTTCGCCCTCGGGGGCCGCCATGGCCATTGTAACCCTGTGATCCTGGGGTCACATGGCACTGTTCAAAACCGGGAACACTCTCTCCCCTTGTCTCTCCATCTCCATCACATTGTCCATCTCTTCAAAAATATCATCAACCCCCCCTGGCGCACGCTCGTTCATCCCTTGAACAGCGGCATCAACCTCTTCGTCTCTGACAGCGGCCGGAGCCTGGGCCATAGGGATCGCCATGGAAACCCCTTCACCCGGGGACATCCTAGCCAGAGGGACAGCCGTGGGAACATTGCCGTGAGGGGAGGAACTCCCCACCGATATCTCATCAATCTCTCTTACGTAATCTTCAACGGGGTGTCCGGCCATGGTTGCTTTACGATTTTTGAAGATGGGGTTTTTCTCAGAAAACTCAGTCGAGAAGGGGAAGAATTTCTGGAGAAAATTCAGTAGCAGAAAGTGGCTCTTCACTCAAGGATTTCACTCACTCAACCTAAATCTAAAAGTTAGTATCAGAATATTAAGAGTTGTGGAGCTTTACCTAAAGTTTGAAGAACGAAAGCTCGCCGGAGTCTGTAAAGATTGCAGAAAATTCTTTGCTGCTTAAAGGCTGGAAGAAATCTGAGTGCGTGAAAGAGGTTCCAAAGCTCTATAGGACTCTATTTAAAGGGGATAATTTACATGGTTTAGGGCTGGAAATTCAAAATGCAATCATTTCCCGCCTAGGGAATCCCCCCACTTTTGGTAACCGCCTCACGTCTCCCGGAGTGCACGCGCCCACGTTCCCACTCAGCATTAAATGCGGACTTGACAGCATTTTAATGCGGTGTCAGTTTGTGTCCGTTACGGAAGGCCAGCGGTCACATCTCTAGTAAAGGCCTGACCCTCGGATATTCAAAATTCAGGGCTCCTTCTTTATAAATTCTACAGTACGCTCGAAGCGATACTACAGAATTTGGGGGGCAAAATGATGAGACCTAAAATCACGCTCGAATCAGAGCCGTCCACATGTCAGCACATCGCTGGCTAAGGCCAAGACGCTCGCATTGATGGGCTCATGAGCCTTCCCAGCCCACTCATTTGCCAGCTAAATATAAACCGTCAAGCCTCGGACGACAATTCAGGTAAAGGGCCAGAACCGACGAGTTTGACGCTCGCATCTCGGCCCTCAGGGTTACCCTTCTCAGGGAAGCACCCACATGGGGGGGTCCCATTAATGACGCTCGGGATTTTGGCGCTCAAGGGTCATCTATCATGGGGAGCCCATCTGTGGATTGTTCGAGCGTCACCAACGCTCGGGAGTGACCCTACTACTCATGCGACGGATCCTAGTCTTCCCAAGCGGGTTTTGGTCCATCATCCCGCGCGACCCTCGCCAACAACCTCTGACACAAAGGTGGTGCGCACCATTGTACCTGACACGCCGCCTCCTTTGCAGAAACGTCACTCTCACACCCTCACAGGCTGCCACGTGTTAGGGCAACACAGGTTTGGGACCACACGGTCAATTTAGCCATTTACCCTCACCCCTAACATATAAATAAGGGGAGAACACATGCATTCTTCCCCAAGTCATCTTCTTCACAAAATACCACACAACCGAACTGGGCATCATTTTTCCTCTGCATCTTCTCAAAAGTCTCATATACTCCACCATTTTATGCACCTTTGCTGCACGATTTCTTGGTGTTATCCTAGCTGGAAGAACCCACGCTCATTGGAAACCCAGTTCCTGAGGCTCCTACGCCTGTGATGGTCTTCCCTCCTACATACAAATTCTAAAGTGTCTGGTGTTTAAATCCTCTACATGTTTCTGCACTATCAAATTGAAAATTATTTTTTATAAATTATTCAATTATATTATTTTGATAATTAGATATGTTTATAAAATTATAATATGATTATAATTAAAGAAAGTTTATGAACTTAGATAATTAGAATTATGGAGTTCTATAATTAGAATTACATTAGGATTGATTTATTGAAACTTATCTTATTTAACTCATTCAATTTAGATCATATTTTATTTTAATTAATTATTAAATTTTATTAAAATTATAAAGTGAATTAATTTAATGTTTTCCAATACGTTAGATATATCTTATTATAACATTTTAAATTATAGAGTTTTAAATTAAAAAATAGACAACTTATATTATAAGTTTTGAATACAATTAACTAATATATTAATAGGGTTAATTATAGATAGCTCCCACGGGAGTATTAGAAACTATAACTTGTGATCCTCTTAGTCAAACAATTACACATACACCCATTAAGGAGTTTGAAAATTACATAAAACACCCATGAATTAAGGTTCTTTTAAATATTTTATGACATCATCAAAATTTTAACTTGATTTCCCTATTTTGACCCTTCATTTAGTATATATTTGAATTAGTATTGAAAATTTAAATTTAATAAATTAAATCATTAATTAATATAAAATAATATGATTTTGTCATTTTAAATATTAAATTATATATATAGATAATCTAAATTTAATGGGTTAAATATAATATTAGAAAACGTAATACATGTATTGATGGGGTCAAAATACGCTCGTCCCACATGAGGACACGTGGCAACTCAGGATGATAACACCTGTCCTCCTGTGATCAAGGTAATTATACACGAGCGCTCGGCCCTCAAGCGTCAGCGTTCTTCAAAGTCACGTGTCAACTCTGCTATGCGTGCACATGATCCACATCGCCGCTCTAACGAGCGCGGTTCAGACCAAATGGCAAAACCTCCAATCAATCAAGGAAGCCCTCTTCGAGCGCTACACTTCCTCAGGGAGGCTTCCACTCCAATTCATTACATAAGCCTTGGCCTACATCCCCTAGCGGGTTCCTTGGCTTCCAAGGCTCTTGGTTGACACGAGCGCGCTCTTAAGCCCTAGTTACTAACCCCCAAAACGGCTCTTTGACACACCGTACATGCCCGCGCACCTACTACTGTTGCCGACACCAACTTTCGCCAGCCTTTGCAGAAAAGATTCCTCATAGGTTTCTCTCGCAATGCCACGTTTTAGGGAAACATTTGGCCAGGACCACACGGTGCAAATGACCAAAGGGTCCCTGACCCTCAACTATAAATATGTGAGTTCATCTTCTCCACTGTAAGCAATTCCCATTACTGCAACTCTATACTTAGCATTTTTCTCTCTTTCAGATCTTCATATGACTTGAGCGTCGGAGAGCCAAATTAGGAATCACCCCCAGTTCCCCCAACTTGGCCTTCTGACTTTGTTTGTGTGTTTGTCCTAGCAGGTAGAACCCCCATCTTTTCCGGTGAACATCGACTGGTTTCCACTCCTAAACAAATTCTAAAGTGATCGGACTCTGTACCCCATATTTAGACCTATCATTTTTGGCGTCGTCTATGGGAAACCAGCTCTCAACCCGTTTTTTCCTTTCTGCTAGTTGAAAAGCAAACACCCAGAGTCTTCCCAGTCATGGTAGCTACAAGATCAGGAGCTGTGGGAGAAGGAGAAAACCCTTCCCAGGATACCAACATCGTCGTTCCCTCCACTGCCGCTGATGGAGCACCGTCACCTTCCGCAGTCGCTGGTGGAGCACCACCTGTCGGAATTGTGGCTCCGCCTGCAGAATCTACGGTTCCACCACCATCGCCACCAGCACTGCCCGTTTCTGGCACCGTTGGAGGTGCCTCCCTCTCTGTTCTTCCACAGCTTCCCCAGAACTCGTGGATTCCTACTCATGCGAATCCGGGAGGGCAACCCTACATGATGCCGCCGCCGGGATACATGCTTACCCCCACCGTCATGATGTCACCGGTTCAGCCCTACCACGCCGGCCAGATCCAGCTCCCGGTGGTGATCCTCAGGGAAATTGAAGGGGTGGAGTAACCCCCTCTAACTCCTCAGCAGTTAAGGGCTCTTTACGCCCAATGTGAGGTTCAGGTGGCCCAGGGGGCATGGGAGAAGTTTCACTCCATGTATTTCCCCTCCGGGCAGGCCACTCAAGTTGCCCCTCCTTTGGGCGGATTACAGACATACCCGCTTAGGGAGGCACAGGCCGTCCTAAGGGCACAACCGCTGTCCCCGCCTGCCAAAGAGACGCCCAACCAGGGCGAAAATGAGGGTCCCCCTGTGGGCAGGAGCAGAGAGCCCACGGAGAGAGTCAACGAAAATGAAGAGGACTCTCATGCCTCCAAAAGGGCCTCCCGAGCCACAAAACAAGGGGATAAAGAAGGAGATGTAAATTCTAATCTCCTCGTGGCTGTGCAAGACCAGCTGCAGGGGATAAAGGATATGGTTGGGCAGCTCTCTCGAGCGCAGTCTCAGATCTCCCACAGTAGGAATGAACAAGCCGATGCCAGAGACGCTCACCCCAAAGACCGCCATCCACAGATCCCCCACCGCAAGGAACAGGAAGAGAACTTCTGCACTTACTAATACCATCCCCTGGCGAGGGGCTCTCCCCTCGTGGAAGAAGTTCTGATGGCCCAGGCAGGAATAGCCAAAATCCCCACCTCTGTCAATCGCTACAACGGAACAACGGATCCAGTTGAACACTTGGATCATTTTCTACACCTGATGCACCTATATGAGCATTCGAGCCACTACTAGGCCAAAGTCTTTGTCATTTCCCCAGTAGGAATGGCTCAGGAATGGTACAAGCGACTGCCGCCACGCTCGATACATTCATATGAAGAGTTAGCCAACGCTTTCCTCAACCACTTCAATTCTTTGAAGGCCCCCGTCACTGCGCCCACTGCCCTCTACAATATAGTGCAAGGCAAGAATGAGTCTCTTCGCTCGTTCTTCGCCCGCTTCAACAAGGAAATCTTGCAAGTGGAGAGGCCTTCCATGGATTTCTTGATCCCAGTGCTCTTTCAGGCTGTGGATCACAAGCAGTATGTGAGTAAGAAGTTTGCCGATGCCATTGTGGAGAGAAGACCAGGAACCCTCATGGCCTTAAGAGAGGTCGCCGAGCCGTTTTTCACTCTCGAAGATATGTATGGGACAAATGGGCCCCGACATCACAGCCCAGTGAGACACGAGCGTCACCAGGAGCGGGGCCGGGAAGTTGTTATCAGAAAGGAGCGCAAGAAATCGCCCCCGCTTCCTCTTCGTTTCGAGCGCATCCCACTTACAAGGCCAAACTCCGAAGTTTATAACCTCGCCGACAAAAAACTCTTCAAGCGACCCGTCAAAATGAGGGAGACAGAGGCATTGAGGCGCTCGAATAAGTACTGTGCTTTCCACAAGCAAAAGGGGCACGATACGGATGAATGCCGCCAGCTGGAGGTGGAGATTCAGAGGCTCGTCGCAAGGGGCCATCTGAAAGAATTTGTGAAGATATTGGAGTGCAACGACGAGCGCTATCATGATCGTTCAAGAGAAAGGAGGAGGAGCCCGTCGCGCTCAAGAAGCCGGCGAGGGAGAGGCCCTCCTGAGAGCACCCATCGTAACAAAAGAAAAGCTCCTGAGCAAGAAAATACCCCTTTCGCGGTCATCAACATGATAGCAGGGGGTTCCTCTGGAGGAGATTCTAACGCTGCCCGACGACGGTACGTCCGGAGTTATGATCAACGCCCATCAACGCTCAAATCAGTCTACGCCATCCAAGAGGCAAAAGATCAGCGCTCAAAAGAAAATGATGTAATAGGATTTAATGATAGTGATTTGGAACACATTGTAACACCCCACGGGGTCAGTGAAACCTCTGACTGCCCCATGGTGGTTAGCTTAGATGTCCACAATCACGTTGTAAAGAGGGTGTTAGTGGATAGTGGAAGCTCTGTTAACGTTTTGCCCTACACCACGTTCCAAAAGATGAATGTTACTAACATCCAGCTCGAACCCCTCAAAACAGCCCTCATTGGCTTTGGAGGATCGGAGGTCATCCCACGAGGGCATATTCGTTTGGCCACTTCGTTCGGCCGAGCCCCCCAGCGCAAAACACTCATGGTCAACTACGCGGTGGTGGAGATTGATATTCCCTATAACATCATAATCGGGCGACCAGCCCTTGTGGACTTCAAAGCTATTATCTCCATCTACCACCAGAAAATCAAGTTCCCCACCCCCGAGGGCGTTGGAGAAGTTTTGTGCAACGTACGGGAGGCCTGGGAATGCTACATGTTATCCCTCAGAAAGCCTAAGACAGAGAAAGCATTCCAAATCGGGTCCACCAAGAAATCCGTTGACTTCCCCAATCTGGACGAGGATGGTCCCGTGCGCAAGAGGGCCAAGCTGAACAAGAAAAAGAACAAGAAAAAGAACAAGAAGAAAGATCCCAACGCCAAAAGCCCTCTCGAAAATGCTCCGCCAGGGACAGTGGGAGAATCGTCCTCTGAAGGGGACGAGCGTGATGGTGACGAGCCCCTTAGCGATGGAAGTTTGACAGGAAAGAAAAGAGCGCTTGAGCTTCCCCGTCCTGAGGTCAGGATTGAGCCCTCAGAAAAATTCCTTACCATTGAGCTAGAACCAGGGAACAAGGATAAAACTACTCAGATTGGGTCCAACCTCTCCGGACCCTCGCTGATTATGATGATTGACTTCCTCAGAGAGAACATTGACTTTTTTGCATGGAAAGCATCTGACCTTACAGGGATTGACCCGAGCGTCATAGTCCACATGCTCAATGTGGATCCCTCGTTTAAACCCATAAAATAGAAGAAACGGGACGTACACGGCTTTCGAAAGAGAGTTATTGAGGAAGAAGTTAACAAGCTTCTGGAGGCTCAGTACATTGAGCCCATCTTGTACCCAGAATGGCTGTGCAACGTGGTATTGGTGCCCAAGAGCGCAAATAAATGGCGCATGTGCAATGACTTTACTGATCTTAACAAGGCTTGCCCTAAGGATCTATACCCATTGCCCCCGGATAGATCAATTGGTGGATTCGACCGCCGGGTGTGAACTCATGAGCATGATGGACGTCTTCCAGGGGTACTATCAAATCTTTATGGCACCAGAGGACCGCCCCAAAACTTCATTTGTTGTTCACTTAGGGGTATATTGCTTCTTAGTCATGCCGTTTGGGCTAAAGAATGCCGGAGCCACTTATCAGCGTCTTGTCAATAAGATGTTTGAGAAAGAAATTGGAGGATCCATGGAGGTTTATGTCGATGATATGATTGTCAAGAGCGAGCGTCAGGGCTCGCATCTGGAAGATCTCAAGCGCACTTTTTCCATTTTGCGCCAATATGGGTTGAAATTGAATCCTTTAAAGTGTACTTTTGGAGTACTAGGGGGAAAGTTCTTAGGCTATATGGTCAGTCAGAGGGGGATTGAAGCCAACCCAGAGAAGATCAAGGCTATCTTGGAGATCCCCTCCCCTCGAAATCTCCGAGAAGTGCAAGTGTTAGTAGGAAAAATCATTTCCTTGAACATATTCATTTCACGCTCGTCGGACAGAAACCTTCCTTTCTTCAAAATTTTGCGAAATGCACGAAATTTTGCGTGGACTGAGGAGTGTGAGAAGGCTTTGCAAGACATGAAGGCTTACCTTTCGAGCGCTCCACTACTGACCAAACCCGTTGAAGGCGAAAGGCTATTTATGTACCTCTCCGTTTCAACTGAGGTAACGAGCGCGGTACTGATAGCTGTGCGGGAACGTAAGCACTTGCCTGTTTATTATTTGAGCAAAACATTAAAAGGGGCAGAGAAGAAGTATTTGGAAATCGAGAAATTTACGTTTGCCCTCATCAATGCATCAAGACGATTGAGGCCTTACTTTCAAGCGCACTCGATAATGGTCCTCACTGATCAACCTCTGAAGCAAGTGTTATCCAAACCAAACGTGTCTGGAAGATTGATAAAATGGGCCATTGAATTGAGTCAATTTGACTTAAGTTTCGAGCCCAGAACCGCTATACAAGCGCAGGTAGTAGCGGATTGCTGGTTGAACGCTTCGGTTTAGAACCTGCTGCCCCAGAGAATGAAGAGCTATGGGTCCTGCACACGGATGGTTCCTCAACCTCTCAAGGGGGAGGAGCAGGGGTAACCCTTAGAGACCCCAATGGGATTGAGTTAGACTTTGCAATCAGGTTGGATTTTTAAGTCACCAATAACGAGGCAGAGTATGAAGCCTTTGTGCAAGGATTAAGAATTGCTTTTCAGAATGGAGCCTCCAGAATCACCGCTTATGTTGATTCGCAGTTAATTGCGAGCCAGATTGAAGGAACTTATGAGGCTCGAGAAACCACCATGGTGCAGTATTTGAGCAAAGCCAGGGAAATCATTGGGAAGTTCAAAGAATTCCATTTACTTCAGGTCCCACGGGCAGAAAACGAGCTCGCTGACGCTCTATCTAAATTTGCTTCGGCGTTGGAAGGCACTTCTGAGCGTTCCGTCACGTTCCTAACAATAGAAGAGCCTCTGATCAAGGAGAGAATCGCCAAGGAGATGGTCATTATGATTGATCCGCATGAGCCTTGTTGGCTCGATGATATTATCAGATTTATTAAAGATGGCGTTTGTCCCACTGACAAGGTAGAGGCTCGTAAAATTAGAAACAAGGCCCCTCGGTTTTCTATAGACTCTGAAGGAAGATTATTCAAGAAATCATTTCAAGGACCTCCGATGAGGTGTCTAAGGCCCTCGCAAGCAAAAGAAACGCTCGAACTTATTCACAATGGGAGCTGTGGAAATCATTCAGGAGGGCGTATCCTGGCTAAGAAAATCCTGAGGAGTGGGTTTTATTGGCCCACAGTTCTCCAAGACGCCATTGAGTTTTCCAGAAAATGCCCTAAGTGCCAATTCCATTCTAATCTCCCTCAATTACCGGCCGCTCAAATGATCCCTATAGATGTCTCCTGGCCCTTTGACTAGTGGGGAATTGACATTGTAGCCCCCTTGCCCATCGCGGTCGGACAGAAGAAGTTTGTCATTTTAGTTGTTGATTATTTTACCAAATGGGTCGAGGTTGAAGCCGTAGCAAAAATCACATTCAGGGTTGTGAGGGACTTCATTTGGAAGAACATTATCTGCATGTATGGTATACCAAGGGTGCTCATTTCAGACAATGGATCCTAGTTCATAGCAGCTGACACGCGAGAATGGTGTTCAGAGTTAGGGATTGAACAACACTTTACCTCCGTGGGCCATCCCCAAGCCAATGGACAGGCAGAAGTCACCAACAGGGTCATTCTGCAGCATCTGAAAACATTGCTAGAAAGCAAAAAGAGTGAATGGGCAGAAGAATTGCAAGGGGCACTCTGGGCTTATCGCACTACTCCTCGAGCGGCCACGGGGGAAACACCTTTCGCGCTCGTATATGGGTCAGAAGCCATGATTCCAGCGGAAATTGTAAACGAATCCGCTCGTGTAGCCTATTTCGAGCCTCAGCTTAACGAAGATAACAGGAGCCTGGAGTTGGACCTACTGGAGGAAAGAAGAGACAAGGCCAGGGCTAAAATACACAGATATAAAGCAACCGTAGCGCAACAATACAACAATCGTGTGAGAGAAAGAACTTTCCAGTTGGGAGACTTAGTATTGAAGAAAGTGGAAGTATCCAAACATGTGGGGAAATTGGACCCCAACTGGGAGGGTCCTTTCAAAGTCATACAAATCAGAGCTAGCAACACTTACACCCTGGAGACACTTCAAGGTGAGCGCTTGTCTCGCCCTTGGAACACATGTAACCTCCGGCGGTTTTATGTTTAAAAGCTCTCTAGAAATAATGATGTAACAATCCCACTGATGGGATCTATGTACTACTTCAAATCTCAAGTAAGTTATAATGCATTTTCTTGAATATTCCTTTACTACTGCTTATAAATTGCGCAAATGGATATGACCCACGTCCCTCATTTCCACGAGCGTGGTTGGCAATCCGTTCCAGTACGTACAATATTATTGCACTTGGGTTACGCTTGCCGGCACTCTACTCCACGTGGGGGGACGCCCTCATAAGGATAGTCTGGTAACGCTCACAACCAACCACCAGTGTTGGAGAAAAATACGAGGAAAATCCTACTAGGCCTTGGTCGTTTGTCACAACGCCTTGCACTCGAAAACGGGATCGCCTACAAGTCCTAAAAATCAATGGGTGCTGGCGCGCTCGTTCAAGGGTAACGTCATTCGGAGTGAATTTTCACAAGTCTTGAACGAGGGAATTCTCTCAGTAAGACCCTCGTAATCACTCAAGACTTAGTAAAAATTTTCCTAACTTAAGAAGAATTTACACAAGTCTTGAATGAGGGCAACCTCACAGTAAGACCCCCATGATTACTCAAGACTTAATAAAATTTTCAAGTTTCAAAGACTTAATTAAGCAATGCAATTTTTACTAAGCATGTTACACACAATCTTAGTATTACAAGACTTTGTTACAACAAGTGCAAAGTAAAATTCCACAATCAAGAAAAAGGGGAACATTGTTAAGGAAAAGAAGGACTTTATTAATCAAGGCTCTTCGCCAAAAGTTACAGTATAAGGGCTCAAGGGCCCATAACATTCTTACAAAAAGAAAAACACCAAGTCAGGAGAAGAGGAATTGCAGCATAGACAGATGAGGAGGAACTTCAAGCGGCGGGGGAGCGACGTCTTCGTCCAGAACCACCAAGATGTTCTGAGCCACCGGACCATGCACTGGGCCCTCGGGCTCTTGTACTGGAGGGGCATTTTTCTCTTGGTGTTGAGCAGCTGGGGGCTCAGGCTCATGGTTTCTCGGCGCTCGCAGAGCATTGGGCTCATTGGCATTATTGGCAGGAATGGGGGCGTTCTCGGCATTGGAAGCTGAAGCGTTAACGATAGGCGCTGGAGGCTCATTTACTGGAGGGTTTTCAGCGTTGTTATTCTCATCATTCTATTCTGCTTGGGAGGCTTCCTCTGGGGGATGGGCAGCCATGTACTCATCTTGAATGAGATTCACCATAAAATTGTATTCCGACTCAGAGATGTGGGCCTCAGGATCATCCCGATCGTCGTCATCTTCCTCGCTGCGCTCATTGAACATGAGCCCCATGCCTTCCGCCCCACGGATAGCCGGATCCTTAGAGCCCTTGTGAATCCCTTGTTCAGTGGCCAAATTGAAAGACTTTTGAGCCTTGTCTAAGCAATGTAAAGAGGTCGCAAAATTGAACACCTTGGAGTGGCAGAATTTGATGAGCGTTTCCTTGGCTGATTGCTCAATGCGGTGAGGAAGTTGATCCATGGTGTCTGCATATTTTTTCTCCGCATCAGTAGCCCTCTTTCTCCAGGCATTACGGTCCTCTGTAAGCTTATTGTGATTCTCCTCCAGCTATCTAAATTGGTTGCGCCAACTCCTCCGAGCGTCCTCAGCGTTCTTGAAATCATCCTGCAACTTCTTCATCTCATCCTCCATCCTTTTATACTCATCCTTAAGGGAGAGATACTTGGCCGTTTCAGTGTCCAGCTCCTCCTGAAGCTGGGCGGGATCGTTCGAGCGCGCTATCTTCTTATATTTTGCCTTCCGGTCAGCGTAAACCGTGGCGCGCATCTGGATATTCCTCGCCCTCGGGAGCACTTGCTGCACGGGCTCGAAAAGGCAAAAGTATTAGCAACTATATTGAAGAGCAACACCTTCAAAAAATAATAAAATTACAAAGGAAAGAAAACTTACGGAGATGAGGGCTTGAACTATGTCGCTTGTCACCTTCTCCACCGACTCGGAGTACAGGTGCTTATGATTCGCAGTAAATTGGGCCCTCTCGTACAGATTTTGGCTGATACCCTGGGACACTACCCCGTGCCTCAGCATTACGGCCCCCCCTTCTGCGGAGCCCTTGTAGTTCCTGTCCCCTCGGCGGTCAAAATCCCATAAATGTTCCTCCTCCGATGAAGAAGTTTCACCGTCGCCACCCTTGGGGCCTTCCACAACTTGCTTGCCCTTGCCAGTTATCGCAAAGGCATCAGGCATCCTCTTCCTCTTGCGGGAAGGTTGGCTAGAGCCCTCCTGAGCCTCGTTTATCACCACGCTCGCATGGGGCCTCGTTTGGTTGACGACGTTGGTGTTGGTCACTCTCGAATCTGTCGCGGTCGGGGGCCGTACTATTATTCGGTTTTTTGCATTTGCCGCTCGGCTATCCCCTCGCCCCTGCGGCACTTGAGCGCCAGTTGCGGCGCTTGATCTGGCGTCCCTGTGGCCGCCACGTCCGTCACCCCGACCTGCTCCACGGCCTCGGGGATTTTGTTGATCACCTTGTTGAGCCTGACGCCTGTTAGTGTTGGCGAAACGAACGGCTTGTCTGATTCCTCCAGCCATCTCTAAAATATCTACTCCTGCAAAGAAGGCGAAAACGAGGGTCAGAAACCCTTAAATAAATCTTACAAAATACGAGTTACAAAGGCAAAGTATGGTTAACATCCCTATCTAAAAATTAGCGCCCTAAAGTCTAACCATCTCTCTCCACATCTCGAGCGAGAGGGTTGTCAAGATAGTGAGGGTCGTTAGTGAGCCCACAAAGGAACATGAGTTCAGCGTCGTCTATCCAGTCCTTGGCTTGGATTAGTTGGCCTTCGTCCCTCAACGCCACAACCAAGTTCTTGGCCCAGTCCCTTGGGAAGGCAGGTTCTAGGCGGCTGTTTACAAGGGACCCCTTCCCATGAGATATCCACTCCCGGGCAACCCCGAAATCATCGTCCGCTGGGGCTTAACAAAAATGAACTTCTGCTTCCAATCTGGGCCATAAGTGGTGGAAGGAGAGTTGATCAATTTCAGGTGGGCCTTCGCTTGGACATAGTAGAAATAACCCGCCTCCGGTGACGAGCGCGGTGAGCTAACTACTTGGAGAAGGGGCGTTGAAATTCCGCATGAAGGGCTCGTATCCAGCGCATCTCATAAGGATCACAAAGCTAGTTATCAAGGCGAGGCCGTTGGGCACTATTTGCGAGGGGCAGAGGTTCAAATCATTCAGAATGCTGGCCACCGGGGCTGGAATTGGGAACCTCAAACCCCCAGAACTGACAGCATCCTTATAGACCGCCATCTCACCGGGTGGTGGACGGTTGGCACGCTCGTGATCAGCAGGGATCCGCCATGTGAAGCGCTCGTCCCAGTATATTGGTGCCAGCATAGTCTTCACTTCTCCCAAAATAATAGTGCTGGGAATCTCGTCTGGGGTACGCTCGGTCGCCTGTATGCCCGAGCCTTTACCCTCGTTTGGCCCTTTGGTTTTTTTGGTTTTCTTGGGTTTCTGAGTCTTCTTGCCCTTGCCCTTGTCACGGGATCTCTCTGAGGGCCCCGCTCCTTCCTCGGGTTCCGAAGCCGGGGCTGCAACGGCCACCGTCACAGTGTGGCTATTGGGGTGAGTTGCGCTCTCTGTTATCGGGAGAGTCACCCCCTGCCTCTCCGCCTCCATTACCAAATTCATCTCTTCAAAGAGATGTTCAACCCCACCTGGGTTCCTTTCATCTATGTCCATAATGGCCGCTTCCAACTCCTCATCCCTGGAGAACCTGGAGGAGATGAGCTCTAGGTAGCCATGTCTTCCACTTCACGGGCGTATTCTTCTATGTGATCTCTGACCATGACTACGGTGGAATTTGGAAGGGATATGAGGATTTTGGAAGTGAGGGATTTTCGAAGAAATTTGGGATTTCTGGAAGGGGTAAAGCTTGAAGAATTACTAAATCCTAATTTGATTCTAGGGTTAGCAAAGTTAGAAGATTTCACTGAAAATTACCTTGGGTTTTCTGGAAAAACTGGGAAGAAGATTGTGGATGCTCTGAAACTTGCTTGCAAAGAGTCTTTCGAAAATGTCTGCTTTGAAGATTTATTCGCATAAAAAGTGGAATGGATACAGAATCCCCTATTTATAGGGATGGAAGTTGGTACGTTTCTGGCAAAAAATTCAAAATTGCAATCATCTCCCGCCTAGGAAACCGTTCACTTTATTGAACCGTCACGTACCTCCCAAGTCTCACACGCCCCACGTGCATCAGTATTTAGTGCTTAGACGCTCCAAGTGGTCAGAAGAAAGGACTACATTTAATGCGTGGACATTACAAGCGGTCAGGTGAAGAGACCGCATTTATGGCGCAATCAGAAGGATGATTGCTCAACACGCCATGTCTCATACGAGCGCCACGCTCGATGGATTGTACTGGTAGAATTCTACAGTTCTTATCACAAAGGACTACAGAATTGGGGGGGCAAAATGATGGGATCAAAATACGCTCGTCCCACATGAGGACACGTGGCAACTCAGGATGATAACACCTGTCCTCCTGTGATCAAGGTAATTATACACGAGTGCTCGGCCCTCAAGCGTCAGCGTTCTTCAAAGTCACGTGTCAACTCTGCTGCACGTGCACGTGATCCACATCGCCGCTCTCTAACGAGCGCGGTTCAGACCACATGGCCAAAACTCCAATCAATCAAGGAAGCCCTCTTCAAGCGCTACACTTCCTCAGGGAGGCTTCCACTCCAATTTATTACACAAGCCTTGGCCTACATCCCCTAGCGGGTTCCTTGGCTTCCAAGGCTCTTGGTTGACACGAGCGCGCTCTTAAGCCCTCGTTACCAACCCCCAAAACGGCTCTCTAACACACCGTACATACCCGCGCACCTACCACTGTTGCCGACACCAACTTTCACCAGCCTTCGCAGAAAAGATTCCTCCTAGGTTTCTCTCGCAATGCCACGTGTTAGGGCAACATTCGGCCAGGACCACACGGTGCAAATGACCAAAGGGTCCCTGACCCTCAAATATAAATATGCAAGTTCATCTTCTCCACTGTAAGCAATTCCCATTACTGCAACTCCATACTTAGCATTTTTCTCTCTTTCAGATCTTCATCTTACTTGAGCGTCGGAGAGCCAAACTGGGAATCACCCCCAGTTCCCCCAACTTGGCCTTCTGACTTTGTCTGTGTGTTTGTTCTAGCAGGTAGAACCCCCATCTTTTCCGGTGAACATCGACTGATTTCCACTCCTAAAAAAATTCTAAAGTGATCGGACTCTGTACCCCATATTTAGACCCATCATATATATATATATATATAAAGTGACAATATATAATTAATATATATATATAATAATGTAATATTAATATATGTTGTACATCATACATATTACATATTAGTATGTATGAATATATATGTATATTGGCGTGTTATATATATACGTATGAATGAATATATGTATTGCCGTGCGGTGGTGGTGTAATTAATATATATATATACATAAATATTACTTTATTATTTATTATAACTCTATATAACATCATTTTCTAAATATTATATTTAACCCATTAAATTCATATTTATTATATATAATTTAATATTTGAAATGATAAATCATATCGTCTCATATTAATTAATGATTTAATTTATTAAATTTAGATTTTTAATACCAATCTAGATATAGTTAGGAATAATTATTAAAATAAAAATTGTTATACTAAATGAATGGGTAAAATAGGAAAATCAAGTAAAAGTTTGATGATGTCATAAAAAATTTAAAAGAATCCTAATTTATGGGTGTTTTGTGTAACTTTCAAACTCCTCAATGGGTGTATGTGCAATTGTTTGACTAAAAGGGTCACAAGTTGTAATTTCTAATACTCCCATGGGGTCTATATGTAATTAACCCTATATTAATATTAAAACAGTCCTTGTTAAACTATATATATATTTTTTTGTTATGAAACTATTGATTAAAAGCAAGAACAATAACAAAATAAGGCTAAAAGAATAGAGGGAGAAGAGGAGAATTTGATTAATTCTTAAGTGTGTGTACAATGATCAATAAGCCTCAATTTATAGGTACTGTAATACAAGACAAAAGGAAAGGTTGACTAATCAATACCTTAATCATGGATATCAATCCCATAAATAAATCGATTACACAATCAATGGGCATTCATAATATTCATTGTTTATAACACTCCCCCTTAAATGTCCATTGCGGTTTGATGCACCTTGCTAAAAAAATATATTCATGGAGTACGCATATTGGTTGCCTCGTTAAAAACCTTCACTAGGAAAACCCAATGGGACAAAACCTCAACAAAGGAAAAGAGTACAGCGCGTATCCACTCCCCCTCATGTTGACATCACTTAATATCTTTATATCGACGCATTCCAATCTTATATATCAACTTCTGAAATATATCGGTCAGATTTTCACTCGAACATATTTGTATGCATTTATGTCTGCATTCTTCTGAAGGTCATGTACGAAAAAGAACTTTGTTGAAATATGTTGAGCTTTATGGCATCAAAATAGATATCATGCATCTTGATAGTCAATAAATAGAGGAACAAAATTATATGAATAAAATAAGCTCATATCAGGTATTTCACGTAGATATCAAAATTTATTTAATTTATCTTTAATGTCTTCGAATTGGAAATGAGTTAAATCTAGATAGTAGTTCACTGAAAATACTATGTGTTGCCTTATATTATTAACAAAATACATTAATGCCACAATAGTGATAAGATATGGTACTTCAGGACCAAGAATTTCTTCATTATATTCCTTAGGCCGAAATGGATCTTTTGTTATATCTAGTGATCTCACAACCATCGGGGTACTCAATAGATGTGCCTTATCCATATAAAATCGTTTTATAATCATTTCGGTACATTCCGATTGATGAACAAATATTCCACTTTTGCAATAGGCAATTTCTAATTCGATGCAAAATTTTGTCCTTCCAAGGTTTTTCATTTAAATAATTCATTACGTTTGATAACTCTTCAGGAGTCCCAATGATATTTAAGTCATCGGCATATACAACAACTAAAACAAATTTTGATCCAAACCTCTTTACTAAGACACAAGGATAAATAGAATCATTTCACTAAGGCGATTATACCATATCCGCCCACATTGTTTAATCCGTTTAATGATTTTGTAATTTTATTGAATATTTTTCCCGGGAACTTTTATATGCTTCAGGTATCTTGAAACCTTCAGGAATTTTCATATAAATTTTATTATTAAGTGATTTATATAAGTATGTTGCAACAACGTCCAATAGATGCATATCAAGTCTTTCATCTACTGCCAGACTAATGAGATATCTAAACGTGATTGCACCCACCACAGTAGAGTAAGTTTCTTCATAATCAATGCCAGGTTTTTGTGGAAATCCTTGTGCCCGAAGTCGTGCTTCATATTCATATGATTTTATTTTATTTGTTGTATTTATGTACAAATATCCACTTATACCCCACTGGCTTTACATTATCAGGTGTTTGGACTACTAGTCCAAACTTCACGTTTAGAAAGTGAATTAAGTTCTTCTTGAATTGCATCTTTCCATTTTGGCCAATCATTTCAATTTCTGTATTCTTCAACAGATTTTGATTCAAGATCCTCATTTTTCTTATAAAATATTTGTAGCTGCATTATGTGCAAGGATATTGTCGACAATTGTATTCCTTCGGTTCCATTTCTATTTCTGACATAACTAATTGAGATCACTTTATTTTTCATATTTACAGGTACCTGTGCTTCTTGTAAAGCTTTATTCGTAGTTATGTCTTGTTGAGCATTAGCCTCCTCACTGTTGATCATTTTGATCATTTGCTCATTTCTTTTTTCAGGATTCTTATCCTTGGAACCGACTGGTCTCCCACGCTTTAGGCGTGGTTTGGATTCATTTACTTGAATAGACTGTCCTTCTGGGATTAGTCCGATTCTAATTGGGGCATTTACAACTGGGATATGAGACTTGGTGACTCTTTTTTGGGTCAGTAAATGCATCTGGCAATTGATTTGCAATATTTTGTAAATAAATTATCTTTTGAATCTCTTATTCACATTGTTTTGTTCGAGGATCTAAATGATTCAAAGATAATGTATTCCAAGTAATTTCTTTTCCCAACTTTTTATTTTCTCCCCCTAATGTTGGAAAAATTGTTTCATTAAAATGACAATTAGCAAACCTTGCTGTCAATAAATCCCCAGTGATTGATTCAAGATATTGAATTATAGAAGGGAAATCATATCCAATATATTTTTCTAATCTCATTTGAGAACCCATCTTCATGCGTTGTGGTGGTGCAATAGGATTATATACCGCACATCTAAAAATTCTGAGATAGGAAATATTTGGCTCCTGACCAAAAGCCAATTGTAATAGGGAGAATTCATAGTAATTTGATGGTTTGATGCGTATAAGTGCTACTTCATATAATATATCATATCCCCGCGTAGAGATAGAGAGATTTGTTCTCATAAATAATGGTCTAGCTATTAATTGGAGGCATTTAATAATGATTTTGCTAAACCATTTTGTATTTGTACATGAACAACAGACTTTTCTACTTTTATTCTCGTAGACAAACAATAATCAATAAAAGCCTGAGACATAAGCTCACCTGCATAATCAAGAACGAATCGTTTGGGCTAATAATCTTGCAAAGGCTAGGTTGCAAGTTCATAATCAACACACATGTGATCATCTAATAGATGTATCAATTAAAATCATAAAGTACCTAAAATGGTCCATGTGGTAGATGAATAGGCCCACATATGTCACTTAGAATACATTCCAAAAATGCAGGTGATTCAATTCCAACTTTAGTTAATGATGGTCTTGTGATCAGTTTACCTTGAGAACAAGCAGCACAAGAGAATTCTTTAACTTGAAGAATCTTCTGATTCTTTAATGGATGCCCATTTGAATTCTCAATAATTTTTCGCATCATAATTGATCCAGGATGACCGAATCGATCATGCCAAATAATAAATGTATTTGGATTAGTAAATTTCTGATTTACTATCGCATGTGTTTCAATCATGCTGATATTTGTGTAGTACAAGCCAAAGGAAAGCGCAGGTAATTTTTCCAACACATACGTTTTACCTGTTAAGGTTGTGATAATGTAAAGATATTCAATCTTACCATCATTTGTAGTTTCAATATGGTAACCATTTCGCTGAATATCTTTGAAACTCAATAAGTTTCTTTGAGACTTACTAGAAAATAATGCATCTTCAATGATGAGTTTCGTTCCTCCCAGGAACATTATATTTGTTTTCCCAAACCCTTCAATTATTTTTGTACTACCAGATATAGTGTTAACATTTGCTTATTTCATAAATATTTTTTGTTTTCTAGTATAGTGTGCGTTGTAGCATTGTCTACGAGACATATATCTTTTTCATTTGTTTTGGATCCAGTTGAATGCTGGGGAAAATCCATACTCCTTTTATTATAAAAGAAAACAAATTAAGAGAATGAAGCTAGTAATTAAAAAAAATTTTGATACTTGAGTTGTAAACAACATGAGGAAGAATAATATAAATGAAATTCAAATTATAAGTTTATTCCCCAATAAAAAAAATTATATCGATATATAAGTGTCATTGAAGTAAACTTGTCCATATGAAAATTTTATTTATAGATATTTATATAATTGAAAACTCGATAATTTGATTAAGTACTCAATAATCTGACGTACTACGAGTACATGAGTCATTTTTCATATATAGGGATAAAGTCGAATCTATAATCATTTTGATGGAGTATCTCCTATATATCCTTTTGTACCACTTCTGGTGGTTTGGATAATTATAATTATAATCATGAGAGCGATCATAATACTTCTGTCCCAATTCGTGGATTCATTGTTCTTATTGATAATGCGATGCATTATCTCATTCTCTTCATGGACTCATTTTTTTCTTATTTATAATGCGATGCATTATCCCATTCACTTCAGGGAATGGTCAATCATTCGTGATTTATCAACAACTTATTAATATTTCAACCAACATGATACAAGAACAATATTGTTCACATCTTTCTCGTCAAAATTGCTACTTCTAGAGCATTATAAAATCAAAATTAAATTCTCCAATAAACTTTGATCGACATATATAAACCAAAACCTTCCAAATTCATAGCGATACATAATAATATCGACATATTGATATTATCAATATATATTTGATATGATGAAACACTAATATACTAAGGAAGCAAATATCAAGAATTATGATATTGATATTAAATAGCCGATCGATCATGTTAAGCGTCGAAAAACTAAAGTTTCATAAATTTCATATCAAGTATACTGACAACCATATGAAAAATCATCATGTAATTATTAATACTCTCAATAACTTTAGTGTATAATTTAGATGTGAAATCTAATCTATAAAAGAGAGTACGTTATATACCGATTATTAGTATATGGGGGGAAAGAACTATTATATAATGAAATAAAATCCATTCTTATAAATTTACGAATTACGAATAAAATATTTGCCTTAATATTGTCATGCGAAAAGTTTATGCAAAAAAAACCTCACTGATTTAATTTCCTACAAAAGATAGACTATAGGAAATAAGATTACATAATCAAATCCTTTCTAATGAACAATGCCATAGAAATATTTACAACTAAAAGGATACACATAATCATCCATATATATATTTTGTAAAATTGAATGGAAAGTACATATGAGCACTTAATAACCCTTTTCACATATAAAATATAATAAATTATCAAACGGTAATCATATCAATGAAACGAAAAGAGTGTATATTCGTACGTGTTTATTTTTATATGTAATCATATCTAATCTTTTATTCCATAATGGAAAAAAAATCCACATATTTATAGAAATGACATGATGTACGAAAAGATCAACATGCCAAAAGTATGTAATAAAAGACAGGAATATATTACTTTATTCACAATAAAGGTTATGCATTCATATACAACCAAATCTTCAACCTATTATTAGGTAATTGAACTTTTAAAGTGTTTATAATGAGGGTAAACTAATCTTCTGAATCATTGCAACAAACAAATATTCATTATTATCGTTTGATATCTCACAAATAGTGCAACATATATAGTAAACAATTAACAGAGCTAGCAAAATAACAAAATTACATAGTTAACAAATAATTATTGATTGATGTAATATTCAACAGATACATATTTCACATAATTTCATATTACCGTAAGAGCATGAGATAAATTACAAGGTTAATTATATGGATTTTATAAGGATTACTATATAATTCGAGTATAATCTCATAAAAGATTAGCATATAATTTGAGCATAATCGAAACAACGATTAACACATATTCATGATTAACACATAATTTTATTGAATTACAGTTTTGATAACAGAGGTTTAAAACGAAAAATTTAAACTCTGGTATCAGTGTAGGGCCATATAATCAAACCAACCTTATGGATTGTTTTATCGAATTGAATCTACCTCCAACCTTCAAGCTAATCGTGCGGATAACGTGTTACGAAACTATTGATTAAAAGCAAGAACAGTAACAGAATAAGGCTAAAAGAATAGAGGGAGAAGAGGATGATTTTATTAATTCTTGAGTGTGTGTACAATGATTAATAAGCCTCAATTTATAGGTACTGTAATACAAGACAAAAGGAAAGGTTGACTAATCAATACCTTAATCATGGATATCAATCCCATAAATAAATCGATTACACAATCAATGGGCATTCATAATATTCATTATTTATAACATTTTTAAGTTTAAAAAGTTTTAAGAGTCCTATTATAAGTTAATAAGTACTTTTTAAATATAGTTAAATTAATAATTTATAATATGTAATTACATAGTTATCCCTAACTAATGATTATTCATATAATTATTATGAGGGTATTTTAGGCGATCCGTATTTTGTAAGAAATAACTCGCACTTTTATAATATATATAGACATAGATAGGAAAAAAAAAAATATCTTTTGTATGTATAGATATGTCAAAATTTAAAAGTTTTATATCTGAACATTTGAGAATTTATATCACAGAGAAATAAAAAAGTTCTTTCAATTGTGGAATTTTGTTAACTGCAACAAAAACAAAAAGAAAAAAATAATTGGAAAAGAAAAAAATTATTTAGAACGAAAAAAAAGAGAAGAGAAAGAAAATCCAATAAGTTCTATATTGGTCGTAAGTGATCAGGAAGAGAAGAATTAGTCGTACGAGAAGCAACCGTGATTCATTCAAGCTGTTAAAAAAAAAAAAATTACTAAAACAATAAGTTTGGGTTAAAATCTTTTTAGTGACTTTGAAAATATGTATGTTTAAAGTTTTTTTTTTTTTTTTACCGTGTACAAATGCGCTTAACACTTTTTATTATCCACTAGATACTCAAATTTAGATAACAAAAAATGCTACGCACGGACCGCAACTTCGATCCGGCGGTGGAGATCACAGTTCCACTGCTGGATCGGTCCAGATCTATTCATCTTCTCTGATTTATTCCTTCGAAATCCGTTCAGATTTGCTGTCACTCTCACGGATCTACCGTAAGTTTCATCGCTATTCTTCGAGATCTACTGGCATCCTCCCAGATCTAGCGGATTTCTCTGGTTTACAGGCGATTTCTTTATCTGTTTTTTCTTTTTGTTATGTTTTATTTCGTTTCTTCCATATGGAAGCTTTATCTCTTCCGTATGGAAGTTTTGTCCCTTCCGTTTGGAAGTTTAGCTTTATCTTTTTCTGTGTTTATCCGGGCAAATTTTTGGTCGAGTTCTCTGCTGTAGGCCAAGCTATTTATTCTCAATCCGGAGGAAAAGCGGCTGCAGATCTTCAGCCGTATCGAGACTAATATAATAGCTCACAAATCTATTGGAATTGCGGCTTCGACCTGTATTTATTTTTCTGTTGTTGTTTCTGGTATTTTTCTTATTGTTCCTCATGATTTGCTATAATATTCCCCTCTGAGGGTTTTGGCTGTCAAAAAACTTTAAAAAAAAAAAAGAGTTATTATCATAAGGGATGTAAGAGAATCCAATAAAACTCAATTCCTATTATTGTGAGTTAGTGGACACATTATGTTAATCTTTTACTTCACTCCTCCACAATCGAAGAAGTGTGATAATCCCTAAATACTTACTGGAACATATAGTCCCTTGCAATTCTTTTTTTCTCATTGTTAAAGAAGATCAATATTGGTTCTCTAACTAGCTCTAATAAAATTCAATCTATCAGTTTATAGGTACAGATATTTATCACTTAAACCATCTGCAGGTTGACTTACAAATTGAATGTTCTTATTTCCTTTATTAAGATTTTAATTCGAATACAATAAAAACTCAATTAATTATATAAGAAAAAAAAAACAAAAAAAGAAATAGGACTTCTTTTGCATATTTTCATGATTATATTCACTTCAAGGGAATATTTGTACTTCCAAGTTGAAACTTGAAGGAGTTGGAATAGTTTTATAATTTTTTTTGGTGAGAAAGAAAAACCACAACTCAGTTTTTATTCTACTCAAGGATCAGAGGAATTTCTTACTGGGAGAGTCCCAAATGTCCCTAGATGTAAGAAGAAATCGTCTCGTGATTTTTTCTGGTCAAAATATCTGCACAACAATTATCTTTTCTCAAAGAGTCCCAAATGTCCCTAGATGTCAATAGAAGAAATTATCTCGTGATCTTTTCTGGCCAAAATATCTGCACAACAATTGTCTTTTCTCCAAGTGTATTGTAGCATAGGCTAGACAAGCTCCGGCGCGGTTCAAGAAAAAATCTACACAAAAAATCTGCACAACAATTGTCTTTTCTCCAAGTGTGTTGTAATCTCGCCTGTCACTGTTCAAGAAAAAATCTACAGTCTCCAATGATCATACCAAACGGCTAGGACTCAGTGTCCCCCTCCTCAATAAGTTTAATGATAACGTGAGAGTCAACCTCAAATAAAATCCGTTCAACCTGGCGTTCGAAGCCATTTTCATAGTTTTATAATAATGCCCAATTGCCGATTGATATATCCTTTATCTTTACACTGTTTGAAATGCTTTTCAGTCGCTATTCAGATTCAATACTCAGACTCATATATATATTTATATATATATATGTATATATATATATAATTTTTTTTTTCTTCAAATTTTTAGAATTTTCAAACTGTGAGAAAAAAAGAAAAACAAGTTGCATATTCCTTATATATTGTGGTGGTGATGACGATTGGTACTTGTTTTAGAGCTGCACGCCATTGATGTATTGTTATTTTCGTCTGCTTTAAATAGATGGTTCGAAAATTATAACTTTCGTAATAAGGATGAAGTTTCCAAAAATCTATATAGACTTAATTTGATAAGGAATTAAGGAAATTTATAGATTTGGTATATCAACTTGACAAATTCAGCATTTTTGGTGCATTTTATTTTTTAGCGATATAAAAGAATCATATCTTACAAATCATACGATCTAATGCATTTTTTTTGACCAAAAGTTTGTTCATCGGAAACGTGACGAACTCCTAATTTGCCACATGTAAATTCTGACGTGCAAAATCAGATTTCGATAAAAAAAAAAAAAACATTAAATTGCTTGATTTTAAAAATACGGTCTTATTTTATTACAAAAAGATGAAATATATCAAAAATATTGAATTTGTAGAGTTGGTATACCAAATTTATAATTTCCCATGATCAATTAAAAGATATGATGTAAAATAAATAGTCCAATATCATTTATTTTATTGTATTTTCTAAAATTTGTGGAGGCTGGATTTATAACTTATTTAGGGTTAGGGGTTTGAGAATAAAGGGAAACATCCTTAATGTTGGAAATAGTCATATATTTTTTATTTTTTGTACTCCTTGAAATCGTAAATGATTTTTTCTTTTAGTGAAATTAATACATAAACTTAACTCCATTGGAATAATGTGTCTTATGTTAAATAAATCTGGTGATTGGATGCTTAAATTCAAATTAAGAATCTTGATACAATTTGTTGACAAATTCCGAACCAAATTTGAGATTTTATGCGGTGTATTATTCTTTACTTTTTTGTAAGAATATATTATATGTCTATAATCTTATTTATACGGAAAGAATTGAACTCGTATCGAATAAATTGTTGTGAATGGATAAAGTGAGACGTCAGAGCGATCTTGAGCTCGTGGATAATCCGGCAAAGAACCCGCCGGCGGGAGAAATTGAGGTTGAAGAGAGACCTGAGAATATTAGGGTTGAAAGGAAATTCTATTTTTCGATAAAAAAAACCCACAAAGGTTCCAAACGATATTAAACTAGTTGCCCATAAACCAGGGACTCCCAAGCAATTAAAAGTACTGAAACCCAAACATGCGATAACTGAAATTACGTAATATAAAGGAACATTAATATTATCCTAAGTCCCTATGATTTTGGTAAGATAAAATCACGTTGCCAGGCTGGTTTGCTGCGCTATCTCACCGAACGCCGCACACGATCTTCAACTCCCGAAACTCCAGAAACTCCCACAAAGTTCCCATTTTCAACCTCAGCTCCATCAGCATCTTCTACATCAACTCCATCAACATCTACTGGCCCCGTATCACTCCCATCCCCATTAAGTCGCACCTTGTCCTCAAGGTGTAAAGTAGGAAAAAGACGACGAATACGACTCTCCGGCTCCCAAGTTGCGTCATCCAAAGAGCCGTCCGACCATCGAATCAACCACTGTTCTTGCTGCACCCCATTACGCAACACATGCTGAATTTCATGAACTTCAACTGGTCGGGAAGGCACACGACCATCCAACAGATCATCCGGCAATGCACACGGTTCCACCAACCCATTCCCTTCCTTAAACCAGCGTAACAAGGAAACATGAAAAACCGGATGTACGTGCGACGATTCGGGCAACCTAAGCCGGTAAGCCACCGGACCGACCCTCGCCAACACTTCGTACGACCCAAAATAATACCGAGCCAACTTCTGAGAACTACGACGAGCAACAAAATGCTGTCAATACTGTTGGAGCTTCAATAAAACCAACTCCCCGACCTTGAATTTAACCTCGCGCCGATGCCCATCAGCATTCGCCTTCATCCGCGCGCGAGCCATCCCCAAGTGCAACTTCAAACGCTGCAACAACTCACTCCTCTCAGCCAACAATTCAGCCACCGCAGGAACTTTATAATCAGTCGGACGATACGACAAGATATCCGGGGGAGGCCGCCCATAGACCGCTTGAAAAGGGGTCATTCCAATGCTCGAACTATAGCTCGTATTCAATGACTATTCAGCCCATGGCAACATCACCGACCACCTCTTCGGCTTATCATGGAAAAACGAACGAAGATATTGCTCTAGCACCCTATTTATTACTTCCGTCTGACCATCCGTTTGGGGGTGGAAAGCCGAACTCAATTTAAGGTTCTTACCACTGAGAGAATGCAACGCAGCCCAAAATTTGCTCGTAAAAACCTTATCCCGATCTGAAATAATGGAAGATGGAACCTCGTGCAGCTTAACCACAATCTCAGCAAATAAATGAGCCACCCGGTGCGCGTCAAAGTCACCCAGAAGAGCGCCAAAATGCGCATACTTTGACAGTTGATCCACCACAACCATAACAACGGAGAAACCCCGAGACAACGGCAACCCCATAATGAAATCCATGCTAACATCTTCCCAAATCCGTGCCGGAACCGGCAGTGGTTGCAACAAGCCCGACGGCGGCTGAGTCGATGCCTTAGTAGCTTGACATATCCCACACTTAGCAACATGATCCCGTACATCGGCCCGCATATTAGGCTAATAAAAACTCGACGCCAACCGCTGAAATGTCCGATGCACTCCCGCACGCCCGCCCATAGGTGAATCAAACCGAGTTCTTCCCAACACAAAGCCGATGGCCATAAAACATCAAACCATCGCGAACCGTAAAAGCTGCTGGTAGAGCCCTCTTTAGAAAATCTCGATACAGCTGTTGTAAATCCTCCTGGGACTAATTCTCATCTCGTAACAATTCCAAGATTTCCGGTAAAGGCTGCGACACAAGGGCGGTGAGACTGCCCGATACCACGTCGTCCTCACGCCGAGATAGCGCATCTACCACCACATTTGAATGCCCGGGTTTGTACTCAATACGGAAACGAAATCGGAGAAACTTCCGAATGTAAAATTGCTGATCCAGAGTCTGAATCACTTCTTGAAACAACTCTTTCAAACTTCGCTGATCAGTGCGAATAACAAATTCTCTACCCAACAAATACTGACGCCATTTCTGCACCGCTTCAACGATCGCAAATAGTTCTTTATGATAAGTGGACGCGGCCAACCGTCGTGGCCCGAATTTCTTACTGAAAAAAGCAACGGGCTGATCTGACTATAAAAGCACGGCCCCGACGCCCGTTCCTAAAGCATCCGTTTCCACCACAAATGTCTCCGTGAAGTTAGGGAGACGCAAAACAGGCGCCGAGGACATGGCTCATTTCAACCCCACGAATGCTGTAGCCGCCACATCGGACCATACAAACCCGTCTTTCTTTAGCAAGTCAGTGAAGAGAGCCGCCAATAGGGAATACTTGTTGATAAACCGCCGGTAATACTCGGTAAGTCCAAGGAAACCACGTAACTGTTTCACCATTTTAGGAACGGGCCAGTTAGTCATTGCTTCAATTTTACTGTCATCCACATTTAAACATCCATCCGCAATGATATGGCCTAAATAATCAATAGAACTCTTCGCAAAGGAACACTTAGATAATTTCACAAAGAATTCATTAGCCTTTAACAGAGACAAAACCACTCCTAAATCTGACACATGATCCGAAATCGAAGAACTATAGATGAGAATGTCATAAAAAAAAATAATTACAAACTTACGGAGATAGGCGGCAAAAAGGCGTTTCATGCATGCCTGGAAAGTGGAGGGCGCGTTGGTCAATCCAAACGCATCACCCGAAACTCATAATGGCCCTCATGAGTGCGAAAGGCGGTCTTATACACGTCCCTATCATGCATTCGGATTTGGTGGTAGCCCGAACGCAAATCCAATTTCGTAAAGACCCTGGCAAAAACCAGCTCATCAAATAGCTCATCGGCAGTGGGGATCGGAGAATGATCAGGCACTGTTACCGCATTCAGGGCGCGGTAATCAACACAAAAACGGTAAGAATTATCCTTATTTTTCACCAAAAGTACCGACGAAGAAAAAAGACTTCGGCTCGGTCGAATCAGCCCTTGTTCCAACATATCACGAACCAAGTGTTCAATCTCTGATTTTTGGAAATGCGGATAGCGATAGGGACGGACGTTCACCGGAGTGGTCCCTGGAAATAACCGAATTCGGTGATCACTCCAATGGGCCGGTGGTAGCGCGGTCGGCTCGGCAAACACCACTGCATATTGTTGTATAGTACCCCCACAATTTCAAGTGGAAACCCTTTAGGGAAACCCGTTTCTTCCTCCTGACCGTTCAGCGGTTCCATAGTCACTTCATAACAGGCTGAAATATCCGAGGCTTGCAATAAGCAAAACTGGTGAAGAGAGATTTCTTTCGGTTGTTCAAGGCTGCCTTGCAATATCACCGGCTGTCCCTTCCATATAAATTCCATAACATAGCATAATCAATTGCTACCCGGCCTAACAAACACAACCTCTGAACCCCCAATACGATGTGGGCCGCGTGAATTGGAAACACGAAGATATCCACCGGGAACTCCTGCCCCTGCATCAATGGGCGTACCCCCACGCATTGTTTTTTACATAACAACGACACGCCATTACCCATATAAACTCTGAAAGGCGGAACCGAACTCACCAGCAAGCTCAACTTTTCCACGATAGACGGGTGGATAAAGCTGTGCGTGCTACCACCGTCAATCAAAACTGTCACCACCATGCCCTCGAGCATACCCGTAAGGCGTAGAGAACGTGGGGTCTGACCAGCGGCGAGACTATGCAAGGTTGAAACATCCGCAGTCACAACGATCTCATCGTCCTTTACCTCCTCATCATTGTTGTCTTCTTCCTCGTCACCATAAAGAATCAATTAACGGCCACAGCGGTGACCCTTCACCCACTTCGCATCGCAATTGTAACACAACCCCTGAGCATCGCGAGCCTGACGCTCCGCGCGAGTCAACCGACTAATCGACGGAGTGGATGCGGATAACCCTGGTGCAGCAGGTGGAATTGGCGGAGTCGGTAGTAATGGCGGGGCTGCCCCCGACACCGAGTATCCAGCAGTGTTGGTCCCCGAAGGTCTAGTGGTCATGGGAGAACCACTGAACTGCCGGGGCGTAGATAACGAAAACCAAGTCTTATGCTTGGCCTCCAATTCACGTGCCAAACCGAAAGATGCGGATAGGGAATCCGGTTTCAACAGAAGGATCTCATGCTGCAAGTGTGGTTTCAAACCGGCGTGAAACAAAGACTGGAGATTCGGCTCCGAAACATCAGCGACGTTCACAAAAATCTTCTCGAAAGCCGTTTGATAATCCAAGACGGACCCTGTCTGCTGTACTTTGGCAAGCATGCCAAATTAATCAACATAGTTAAGCGGATCAAACCGCAGCTTGAATTTCACGACGAAATTCGCCCACGATTCCAGGAGGTTACTGCTTTGGCACCAATGAAACCAATCAAGCGCGGGCCCTTCCAACATTAACCCCACCGTGGCTAAACGAGACTCCTCAGGGATGCCGTAAAAGACGAAGTACTCGTGAGCCTGAAACAACTAGCCCAACGGGTTGGAACCATCACTCTTAGGTATGTCCAAGCGCAATTTGGAAGCGGCATTAAAAATACCCGGCGGCAGCACGTCCTCCCCCCGAGGCGCGAGCGCGGCACTAGTAGTCGTCGGTGCGCGACCAGAGTCAGGTACCAGAGTGTTCAATTTTAATTGCATCTGCTGGACCGCTTCGTGCAAAGTCTGCAACGCCGTAAGTTGGGAGTCAGACTGCTTCTGAAATTCCTTGAGGTTCGCAGCGTTGTTCTCCTTAAACTCGTTGAAGGTAGCGATACTTACGGAATCTTCCATAAAAAGAATCAATGAAAGCACCAATGTTGTGAATGGATAAAGTGAGACGTCAGAGCGGTCTCGAGCTCGTGGATAATCCGGCAAAGAACCCACCGGCGGGAGAAATTGAGGTTGAAGAGAGACTTGAGAACATTAGGGTTAAAAGAAAATTCTATTTTTCGATAAAAAAAACCCAAAAAGGTTCCAAACGATATTAAACTAGTTGCCCATAAACCAGGGACTCCCAAGCAATTAAAAGTACTGAAACCCAAACATGTAATAATTGGAATTACGTAATATAAAGGAACATTAATATTATCCTAAGTCCCTATGATTTTGGTAAGACAAAATCACATTGCCAGGCTGGTTTGTTGCGCTGTCTCACCGAACGCCGCACACGATCTTCAACTCCCAAAACTCCAGAAACTCCCACAGCGTTCCCATCTTCAACCTCAGCTCCATCAGCATCTTCAACATCAACTCCATCAACATCTACTGGCTCCGTATCATAAATTTGTTTGGATCTTTTTGGATTTTCTTTTTATGCATCAATCTAAAATGACTTTATCCTTAACTTATATAGGAGCAAATTATATCAGACTATCTTCGCAATAAACAAAATTATAATGCAGGATTTGTACTTTAAAAAATTATATTTTAGTCTTTATCCGTTATTTTCTGTTTAAGGTGCCACCTTCCTTGTTAGGGTTTCGTCAGGTCTGGCCCTTGCTGTAGCACCCAAGCGGTGGGCATCACATCCCCCGCACTAGAGCCTATCACGTGTAACAAAATGGAAGTTCACACACGTGCCAAACTGTAACGAATGGGTGACAAATCAAAAACTTTCCTAAGTTAGGCGGTCTAGACCCTCAAAATCAAAGTGCACAAACAAACAAGTAATAGCGGAAACGTTTAAAGAACATATAAAATCAAGCTAGTTAGCAAAATAATGTATCCCATGATCGACATATCAAGTAACAATTCATATACATACATGCCCATCCTGGGCTAATAAAAAAAAGACATCTTAACAAGAGTAAACATAATACAATTCCAGAATATCAAAGTATATATACAAGACTCCGACAAATGCATGCGACTTGAGCTACCCACAAGTACGACACACAGACCACTTGCCGCCTAGCTCAAGACTCTAAAAAGGTACCTGCAACTCAAGAGAAAAGGGGAAAAGAGAAAGAGCAACGAGGGTTAGTCCTAATGACTAGGGAGGTGGCTAACACATACACCCATGTGCGTATAGCGCAAAGCATTTATCAATTCAAGAACAATCCATGAATCGGGAATGGTTTTTGCGCTCTAAAACTATTCCCGTGATAATAGATATATAGGTACTCAAAAGAAGTTAAGGGCCGCAGGCCAAAATACCAACTTTGAGATATTTAGAAGTTCATTCCTGTTTCATAGATTCAAGACACTACAAGACAACTCGGTGAGTACGAGTTTTTCCAAGCTTCACAAGCCAAAGACAAGTACAAAACCAAAACAAGAAACAATTCCAACCAAGCTCCAAATGGGAAAGAGAGACGCGTTCTCTCAAACCCCAAGTCAAGTACGTGCATGAGATGGCTAATTACTCCTACCCGCTCCTTCGACGTTTGTCGCTGCCAGCTCAAGAAAATTCACCTTCCCCTCGACCTCCGGAGGTTGGTGAATTCTCTCAAATGGAAATATGCACAAGATGTGTGTCCGGGGACCCCATGGGCGTACCGGATGCTCTTTACCCATATTCTCGGGGCCCAAGCAATTCAAGATCAAGTTTCAAGTCAAGAGTCTTTCTTTCAAGACCAAATCTCGCTACACACGCACACACACTTCAAGTCTCTTTCAAAATAAAGAAAAATATAGCGTATGTACATATAAAAGCGTTTTCAAGGTTATAACGGCAAATGGAACAAGCCCTCAAGTACGTACTAAACACATATCTATCATATATATATACTCGCATGCGGGCTTCAAATCACATAGGGTTTAAGGTCGAGATAACTAAAAGAAACAAAACCTCACCTTATCGGAGTAGCAGGGACAAAAGAGTGTAAGGAAGACAACTAAGGAGCAACCTCGTCATCCACGGGAAGGTCCACTGAACAAAACAAACACAAGAGACTCTCTTAGACTCAACATGAACCAATTAGATGCTCGACAAATGCATATGAATGCAAGTGATGCTTATGAAATGCGACAAGGTAGCACTTAGGACATATTAGCTCACATTTCACGTCTCATGCATCAAAATAAACGCCATAAATCAATTAAGCATCAAGACACATCATACTCTAGGATCATAATCGGGGTGGGAGTAATGAGATAAAAACAAGAATGAACCATGAAAAACAAACTTTCGTGTCACCCTCCAAACACAAAAGGTGACACGCCCGTGTCTCAGTACAGGCACTTTGAGGCCTTGAGACACGGGCGTGTCAAGGGGCTAGTTATCCCTGAGACACGGGCGTGTCTCAGGTCAGAAACCTAGTCTCAAGCCCTTGCATCGAGACATGCCCGTATCTCAAAATGCAAGAGGGAGATGACATGGGAGTGTTATCCCCTACTGCAAGCTCGTCTTCAAAGATTTTCAGCTAAAACAAGAGGGAAAAAGCAAGACAACAACATGTAATCCAAAGACAACAACTAAACATACATCCAAGATAAAAAATCATGCATTTCTAAGCTCTAAAATACCATAAAACCTCAACATAACATCAAAGCAAAAAGGAGCACAGTGAAGATGCTCAAATTCATTCATTCTCCATCATGTTCATAACAACATCAATGGAATATCTTGCTATACTCAAATATCTTGAATTATAGGCAAGGAAACAAGGTATACAAGCTCAAAGCAACAAGAAGCACAGTGAAGAGGCTCAAATTCATTCATTCTCCAACATATTCGTAAGAGCAACAATGGAATATCTTGCTATACTCAAATATCTTCAATTATAGGCAGGGAAACAAGGTATACAAGCTCATATGAATTCAATTCCTATCATATTTCTCAAGAAAACATCAAGGAAGCATGTATTCCAAATCTTGTATATAACCTAACTATTCATCAATCTTCCAACTCATGCATGAAACCTCAATTAGAAGACACAAAAGGGAGCTTAAATCAAAGTATAAATCATGGAGATCACGAATCTTACCTCTGATCGTTGAGAGTCGAAGAAGGGAGGAAGTTCTTGAGCTTTTCTTGTGTGGAAGAAGATGAATAGTGGCTTGGCTTCCTTCTTGCTCTTGTGCTGCTGAAAATCGATGTGAAGGGGAGAAAATAATGAAGAAAGGGCTGCAAATTGGTTAAGAAAACATCTCCAAAGTCAAGGTGGGTCCACTTCTCGATTTTCGGGTCGTTTGAGCTAGGAAAAGGCTTCGTCGGGGATTCAAACGATATCGAAAAATTACGAGGTTAATTCCATCAAAACCAAATCGTCGAATCAAGTCCAATGGCGAAGACGAATCTCTAATACGAGTTCCCTAGATCAAGATATCGAACAACGAAGTTTAAGGTCCCTAAACTTTCAAAAAGTGTCAAATAGGCCCAAAGCCTATTTTCAATTAAGTCCTAAAAATTTCAAATAACATGCAATCAAGTCCAAATTAATTAAATTCATATAGTTCAAGAATTATCATGCTAAACAATTAAATCCGTATCATATAAGCTCAAATAAACACTTAGATATAATTGGCATTTAAATCAAATAATACAATTAATTGCATAAACATATTGAATAAATAGCATATAACAAGAATATAATTAAATCAACGTACAGAAATAAAGGCAAGTACGGAAAGTAAGCTCACACGTGGCACGAACTTGTACGGGCAGACGGGCGGGGTGTCACACTTGCAATTCCAAAAATACCCTTTATATTATTTTATTATTTATGAAATGACCAAAATACCCCCGGGGGCTGCTTTGATATATACATAAAAGTGAGGGTTCCTTTTGTTTTGAAATTATATTTTAGTCCCTAACTTTAGAGAATCATTTGTGGTCCCTAAAATCCGTTAGGGTTTTCTTATGTCATTCTAAAAATACCCCTATTTTTTTCAATTTAATTTGTGATTCAAGGGGCTATGTTAAATTTATAATTTGTGAGGATCGTTTTGTTTATATTCGTAAGTTTGAGGGGATAATTTTATAATTTTGATCATATATTTAATGTATGCTCATACAAACCCTTAGGTGCACAAGTGTACTTTTGCAAATTACATTAGTGATTTCAGACTCAACAAAGACTCATAGAAAATAAAATAAGACTCGTAGAAAATAAATATAATTTTTCAATTTAAATAAATTATGCTGTAGTTGTAATTAGATATAAATGGAGGATAGTGGAAACTAAATCACCTTATATATATATATATATATATATATATATATATATATTATATATTTTTTGAAGCTAAGACCCCACAAGACAGAAGTGGGGAACAACAACAGTAAGCTAAGCAAAGCCAAAACACCAACACCAAACCAAAAACCTAATGCAAATAAAAAAGAAGAGCAAAAATAGTAAAAGAAGGAATATCACCTTCCCCTTCAAGGAAAACATCTGCTCTCCTAGCTAAGATATGAGCAATACCATTTGCTTGTATTTAATTGTGTGACCAAGAGATCTCTGGAATAAAAGAGAGAATTTCACGGATGTCTTGCACAATATTTGTTGGGAAATACGAAACAGTAACGCAGCGAAATTAAATTTTTTTTGTCAAAAGCAAGATCTAGACTTGCAATTCCTATTCCCAATTCGTAAGGATTTCAAGAAACTTACTTAGATCGACGTTTTCTTGACACGTTTTGAGCCACCTTTAAACGCGCTAGCTTCAAGCAGCAAGTCCCTCGAACTTCTTCGAATCTTCAAGACTCCGAAATCGCAGTCCTCTAGAGTAATAATCCATACCAACCTCAATCACGATCTAAATAGAGAGGATGCTAGTACTATATTTAGTGTTTAGGCTATAGGGAATTTGTGTAAAGTGATTTGGAGAATTTTTGCTATCAATCTCCCATGGGGTTCGAACCCCACCCTTAAATAGGCTAGGGGGTTCGAACCCCTTGTCTTGTTGCCCAAGGATTCCAAATCCTCCAAGACTTTGAATTACTTGCTAGGTAAGAAAGTTTTTCTGCTTTGACCAAAAGTCTCATTTGATCAACTTGTCCTATAAGAAATTTCTAAGGGAAAAATGTTTGATTCATCCGTTTGCTTCGTCCGATTTGAAATCTATGGACACCATTTTGGGATTTGGTAAAT
This sequence comes from Lantana camara, assembly GCA_037501455.1. Classification (NCBI taxonomy): domain Eukaryota; kingdom Viridiplantae; phylum Streptophyta; class Magnoliopsida; order Lamiales; family Verbenaceae; genus Lantana; species Lantana camara. The sequence continues at coordinate 18,856,489 of CM074857.1, read as the reverse complement.
CTGGGGCTCTAATTTGTAAGTCAATGAAATTTACAGACATTGACCAAGCGGAAATTCTGTTCAGGCAAATTTTTTGTCCAGTTGTAATTTTCGGTGACACGTTGGATGGCACGTGTTAATAATTTTGCCAACTTTGCTTACACATAGGATATTTACATTTCCAGCTTGTAATTTGCCAAAAAAAAAAAAGATCACGTTCTATTTGTCTGACCTCGAATTTGTTGCTTAATATCTCAGATTGGAGGGAAAATTCCCCCCAAAATTCAGCCTTTTTAGTAAATACATGTAGGGTTTGCTTCTTCCATTGTCGGCTGAGCCAAGGAACCGAAGGACCATGTCTGAAATGCAGGGTGATGATGAATGTTATTGTGGAAGACGCGTTGTTACGAGAACTTCTTGGACCGATGAAAACCCTGGAAGACGCTTTAACTCGTGCTCTCGTTCAAGGGTAAGAACTTGATTTTGTTTTTTATTCTTGTCTTTTCTCTATTTCTTTTGTTATTCTTATATTTTATCTATGTTGGATTTACACATAATTTAGCTTTAAAGAAATTAATTTTCATTTTTATTCATTGATTAGAATGGTGGATGTCGGTTTTTTGCTTGGGTTGACGCGCCTCTCTGCGAGCGTGCAAAAATCATCATTCCTGGGCTTTTGCGTAGACTCAGAGCCCTAGAGACAGCCAACGCGGAGTTGGAAAGGAAGCAGAAGAAAGCATGGAAACTTCTATTCGTCACATGGGTTGTAATCCTAACATTCGTCGCGATCGTTAAGTTGATTGTTGTGGCTGGTGGAAAGTCAATATCTGGTTGAAAAGTTATCAAATATGTTATGTTATAGTACTCTTTTGTTGTAGGTTTGGTGTAATTTAAGCAACTATCTGATATATCCCTCTCTGTAAAACATGGATCCTTTTCTCTAACTTTCTTCTATGTATGTAATCAACTTTGGTTGTAGTTGATTTAGTTATGTATGTAGGTATGAAATGTTGGTGTAATTTAAGAACATGGAAGTATGAATGGGATGTGCTCTAAATTAGCTATGTTTGTAATTTAGTTGTTTGTAATTTGTAGCTGATTTAGTCTAATTTTCCGTCTATAAAATTTGCACTACTATGTTTCTTATAATTTAAGTAGTAGGAAATGGTGATGGCTTGCTGTAAGTCTTTGAAACTTTGTTGTGGGTATGTTTCTATAACATTTGTGTAACAATGGAGAGGTGTCTGTGTAACATGTGCAAAAATTTGAGGGGGGGTTTGCTGTACTTTAGGTCAAACTATGAGAAAATTTACATTGTAGAATTATTGAAGAACATTTATGCAGAAAATATACTTACATTACACTTAAGAAATCTACTTGTCGAATAAAACATAAATACACACTGTTTTCCACATTGTATAAAAAAATTAAATAGTACGATTGAAATTGTGCATTATCCAACTTCAACAACATCCATAACACCATAAAATATTAAGTACAAAAGTATCAGTTTAGTTGCATGGCAGATGCCATATCACAACTTAACAACTAGAACCCTAAAGATCAGCTTACCAGCATTCACAGATGCTATACAAAAAGATCATGACACCATACTTAATATAGGAATCCTAATATTGTTGCCTCATATGTGCAGCAGTATCATAACCTAATCATCACAGATTAAATAATCCCTAATATGTCAATGTTTTGCATCTCAGATGCATTAGGAACAGACAAAAATACAGATTATGACCATGCATCCCAGAAGCATATCACCATCAGAGGAATGACCAACGTTGTTTATGATTAAAAAAAAAAAAAAACAGTCTAATTCATCCAAAAGCCACCACAACTTTCACATTCAGACCACCCATCACCTACTTTTTCTTTGAAGCGCTTGCTTGAGTCGGTTGTGTATCAGGAATCATGAGATCACTGAGGTTTACAAATTTCTGACTTTCATCAATGTGAATCCTAACTGCTCTTCTTTGTGGGGTTGGCATAAACAATCTTGTAGAGCAAGTATCACCAGCAATAGGTGCTGGAGCTCTAATGTTAACACGGGTTTGAAGAACATGAGGTTGTCTTGGTGGCAAATTCTGTGCAGGACCTAAACTTGGCTGTTCCATTAGCATTTGGTCATACATAGATGGACCAGGAATGGTTGTTTGAGGAGTCATCCAGCTTGTTTGAATGGAATCATTTGCAGTTGATGTGTTGTCCCCTTCATTAAACTCTTCTGGAACTTGTTTTGTTGGTGGCTGAATTTCTGTAGCCCTTGAACTATTAGCATTCTGGCTTTGATCATTCAGAACTGTTGTTGATATGTTTCCCTGCATTACAAAATGTACAAACATAATGTCAGTTTATGTTAAAAATTACATGATAAGATATTAAGAAATAATATAGAATTACCTCTGTCAGCTCAATATTCTCATTCTGGCTATGATGATTCAGAACAACTGTTGATGTGGTCCCCTGCATTAATATAATAAAAAAAATATAAAGTCAGCTTATTTTATAAATGACATGAAAATAAATTAAGAAATAAATAAGAATTACCACTGTCCCCTGCCTAGAAGTACCTTCACTAAAAGGATCACTTGGTGCCTAAAAAATGAGAAAATGTCTTTAGCATGGCTTTAAAAATATTGTAAAAACAGACATGAAACAGATTTCAATACCTCTGGCTCCTGTTTAGAAGTGGCTTCCCTAAAAAGACTCCTCTACACGTGTATGTATATTGACAATATATTAATAAACATCTTCAAACCAAACTGGTAGGACAAAAAAATAAAACTTCCAAGACACTCTTCTAACCTGCTTTTCTTTTCTTTTAAGTCTTTTCCTTTGTGCTTTCTCACTTGCTTCATCGTACTCTGGTCTTTCTGGACATGCTCGTACGTTGTGGCCAGGTTCTCCACAAGTACTACAATGCACTGTAGGAGTTTGTCGCCTTAGTGCTATCAATGGTTGTCTTCCCCTTGCTCTCCTTCTCCTATTTAGCAGAATTTCCTCAGGCTCCCTTCTCCTTGTTCTACGTGGTCATCCAATCCCTCTTCCGAAATTTGGCAGCAAAGGAGGGATGAAAACAGATTGACTCCAGATCTCTTGGCCGCTTATGGGATAAATAACTGGAGCATATGCCTTTTTATATGTTTCAACTCTATAGCAGGGATCCACGAAATCTTCAGAATCAAGTTTTTGCTTATTAATAGCACTGATAGCATGGTGACAAGGAATACCGCTCAACTCCCATTTTCTGTATGTGCAATTCATGGTGCCTAAGTCAACAGCATACATCGCACCATCACAAGTAGAAATCTGATAATGAGTATTGTCATCTTTAATTTGTATGCAGTCTGCAACTCTTTTCACATGTTCATTCAAAATTGATTTGATCTTCGGACATAAATTTCCCTTCCAGCTGTTACACTCATCCCTCCCCTCCTGAAGCTTCTTCATAAGGTGTTCACGAATCCATTCCATCATAGTGATGATCGGTTGGTCCCTGCCTTCCAATATAGTGCTGTTGAAAGACTCACAACAATTGTTGAGGAGCATATCACTTTTGCTATCACCAGAAAAAAAAAAAAGCCCAACTCCATTGTTTTGGACCCCTTTCACCTAGCCAAAAAGAAATCTTCTCATCTAAAGCACTTAGCTTTATCATATTGGAACGAAACTGTCCTAAAGTTGTAGATTTGGCCAAGCTCCACAATGCATTCTTGTAAGCAGCACCTCTGAATCCAGCCTTCACGAAATTGTTCAGCAAATGCCTAACACAAAAACGGTTAGGAGACCCTGGAAAAACCTCAGCAATTGCATTGACAAGACCTTTATGCTTGTTGGACATAATTGTAAAACTTTCATTTCGCACAATATCTAAGTCTCTCTTGAGGACAGTTAAGAACCAGCTCCATATCTCTGTCCTCCCCACATGACAACTGCAAGTGCCACAGGGTAGATAGAGTTGTTAGCATCAACTCCAACGGCTGATAAGAGCACCTCTCCATGAGGACCGTTCAAGTGGCATCCATCGACACTAATTATCGGTCGGCATCCACGGTTGAACCCATCTTTGCAAGCTTTGAAACACACATAGAACCTGCTAAATCTCGGCTCTCCAGAAGAATTATCTATCCCAAGAATGATCGTTGATCCGGGATTTGTTTTTCGCAGCTCCTCGGCATATTCCCACAGTTTTGTGTACTGTAAGTCAGGTTTGCCTTGCAAAGCTTTCAAAGCAAGTCTTTTTGCACGATACGCCTGATCTTTGGATACATTAACTCGTAACTCATGAATCACATCAACCCGGAAGGGCCTCGGCTTTTTTCTTGGGATCAGACCTGAACAAATGTAAGTACCTTTCACTGAGCTAAGTGCTGTACATATTTTTGCATTCATTTGTAGGAGCACATATATGGTCAACAATGTACTCTCTGATGAAGAAACCGGTTTCATTCATCCTCTTAATCAAATGGATTCGCCATTCGCAATCCTCAGCCCTACAACAAGCATATACTCTCTGGGGATCATTTCTGTTAATTCTCAAATTCCTCCTCGTCATGATTGCATGAGATGTTATGCCCTTCGTGAAGTCATTTTTGGATACAAATACTAGACCAACAAAGAAGTAAGGATTCCATATATCCTTCATATCAAACATAACGAACTGTGGTAGATTTCCTACGTCATCTGAAAGTGCGTGTTCGTCCAGTTCTACATCACTGCCAACAACCTCATCCTCACTATTCAGCATCTCAACTCATCAACAAGTTCATCAATAACATCAGCATCTACATAGTAAGTAAAGTTTTTATCATCATCTTCGTGCACTTGATTTTCTGCCTCCTCATTGAAATCACTATCATCGCTGCTTATAACTTGTGTTTCAGATGGATCAGCAACCAATTCCTCCTCCGAATTAACCATTGTCTGTTCATGACTTTGCAAATAACCATCAGACTGATCAAGGAAAAAACTTCCATAGTTTTCATCGAATTCAGTACCATCATTGAGTGCACCAAGATTCTCTTTAACTTCAGGGTCAACATATTCAGTGAATATGGAGTCATCATCTGTTAACTCAGCTTCACCATGATAAGAGACATCATCTTCTTCTGAAGGCCATAACTCACCCACTGAGTTCTCCACGCTACGCACTGCAAGCTCAACTGCATCATCAAAATTGTCTTCACCTTGGCTTGGATTGCAGTAAACACCATCGACAAAGAGCGGCATGGCAATAGATCCTCCGGCAAACAACATCGTCTGAGCAACAAGCTCTCCATCGTTTTTCAGCAATAAAAATCCTTTACCATCACAGGATTCAATGTAATATCTCCTGCTCTCAGAAAGTCTAGGTATTGTGGAACATATATCATCCACTTCTTTAATGGTTATGTTCTGGCCGTCGATATAAACTGCTATTAAAACATGCCCTCCACTGTATTTTCCCTTAGGTACGAGAATGAAGGTCCCACCATAATGAATAGATAGACTCATATAATTGCTGTCCGGATCTACACAAAATAGAAAAAAAAAAGCCAAAAGTTAAATAAATACCAGCATTTAAGCTTCGTGTACAGTTCCAACAACCAATTTTTGGTAATAAATAACAAGGGTAAAACAAACCAAACAAATACCATACAGAATCCCAAAAAGAGTATAAAGAAATGGCTTTCTGATATACAAGGTCCACAGGTTTACAAGGACAAGAAGCCATACTAGGCCCACATGTTTGCAAGGTTCATATGTTTCGAAGAGTAAAACGGGTTTCGACAAAAAACCCACAATGAAAACCCACACACTTCGAAAAGATACAGATCTTGAGAAGGACCACTGATAGGGTCAAAATACGCTCGTCCCACGTTTGGACACGTGGCAACTCAAGATAGTAACACATGTTCTCTTGTGATTAAGGCGGTTGTATACGAGCGCCCAACCCCCCGAGCGCCAAGGTTCCTCAAGGGCACGCGCCATCTCTGCTACGCACATGCGGGGTCAACATTGCCGCTCTCTAACGAGCGCATTTCGCAAATACTCGGCTAAGCTCCAATCTATCAAGGAAGCTCTCTTGGAGTGCTACTCTTCCTCAGGGAAGTTTCCACTCCCCCTCATTGCATAAGCCTTGGCCTTCACCCCCTAGCGGATTCATTGGCCTCCAAGGCGTTCGGTTACCACGAGCGTGCTCTTAGCCCTCGTGACCAACCTCCCCAAAACGGCTCTCTGACACCACAAACTCACCCCGCGTACCTGCCACTGCTGCCCGCACTACATTGGCACCAGCTTTTGCAGAAGATTCCTCCTAGGTTTCTCTCGCAACGCCACGTGTTAGGGAAACATTCGGCCAGGACCACATGGTGCAAATGACTAAAGGGTCCTTGACCCTCAACTATAAATATACGAGTTCATCTCCTTCACTGTAAGCAAGCTTCCATACTTGAGCTCTGCAAATACTTATCTTCTCTTTCAGTTCCTTAGCTGACTTGAGCGTCGGAGAGCCAAACTGGGCATCACTCCCAGTCCCCCCAGCTTGGCCTTCTGACTGTTTGTTCTTGGTGTTTGTCCTAGCAGGTAGAATCCACCTCACTTCCAGTGAGTGTTTCCCGTTTTCCCCACTATATCAAATAGAAGGTGATCGGAGTTTGACCCATCCTGATTCAGACCCCATCATTTTTGGTGCCGTCTGTGGGAAAATCCGCCATTTTTCCTTCTGTCTCGCTAGTTGAAAAGCAAACACACTACCACCATGGTCACTACGTGTTCAGGAACCGCAGGGGGAGGAGATAATCTTCCCCAAGACGTGAGCAGACGTCCCCCTCCACCTATGATTGGTGGCGTAGCCCCGGCTGACGGGTCCGCTCCCCCCTTGGAGACAGTTGCTCCCCCCGTAGATACCCTCTCCACCGCCGTTGCAGAAGGATCTGGGATCCCTATTTCCCAGGGTCCAATCCACGCGCTGCCCGCCCAGCCTGGCGCGTATCCCTATATGATGCCGCCACCAGGGTACGACTTGACTCCGACACCCATGATTCCTATGGTGCAGCCTTACCACGCTGGACAGATACAGCTGCCCATCGTTGTCCCCAAAGAAATTGATGCGGGTAGAGCTGCCACATCTAACCTCGGAACAGCTGAAGGCTCTGTACACCCAATGTGAAATCCAGGCTGTCCAAAACGTTTGGCAGAATTTCACAACTACCTACTTCCCCCCGGGAACAGCCGCTCAAATAGCCCCTCCACGAGGGTGGCAGGTTCATCCTCTAACGGCGGCTCAAAACGTCCTGCAAGCCAGACCACCGCCTCCGCCTGCCAAAGAGAGGGAGGCTCCAGAAAAAGGGGGTGATGATCGTCCTCTGACCAGAAAAGGTAAGGGCCCGGCGGATAGCATCAACTTGGAAGATGCGAGCCTCCCGAGCCACCCAACAGGGGGACAAAGAGAAAGATGGAAATCCTAACCTCCTCGCGGCTGTACAAGACCAGCTACAGGGGTTAAAGGATATGGTCGGACAGCTTTCTCGAGCGCGGTCTCAGATCTCCCACGGCAGGGATGAACGAGCCGATGCCAGAGATGCATGATCCAAAGACCACCAGCCATGAATCCCTCACCGCCAGGAGCATGAAGAAAATTTTGGTACTTACGAGTATCATCTGCTTGCGAGGGGCTCCCCCCTCGTAGAAGAAGTCTTAATGGCCCAAGCAGGAATGGCCAAAGCTCCCACTTCCGTCAACCGCTATGACGGGACTACAGATCTTGCGGAGCACCTGGATCATTTCGTGCATTTGATGCACTTGTACGAGAACACGAGCAATTACTGGGCCAAGGTCTTTGTTACCTCCCTGGTAGGCATGGCTCAAGAGTGGTATAAGCGATTGCCTCCACATTTAATACACTCGTATGAAGAGTTGGCCAACGCTTTCCTCAATCACTTCAACTCTTTGAAGGCCCCCGTCACTGTGCCCACGTCCCTCTACAATGTGGTGCAAGGCCGGAATGAATCTCTCCGCTCGTTCTTCGCCCGCCTCAACAAAGAGATATTGCAAGTGGAGAGGCCTTCCATGGATTTCTTGATCCCAGTGATCTTTAAGGCTGTGGATCACAAGCAGTATGTGAGTAAAAAGTTTGCTGACGCCATTGTGGAAAGAAGGCCAGGATCCCTCATGGCCTTAAGAGAAGTAGCCGAGCCATTCTTTGCGCTCGAGGATATGTACGGGGAAGAATGGGCCCCGACACCCAAGTCCAGTAAGACACGAGCGCTACCAAGAACGTGGGCAAGAAGATGTTGTCCGGAAAGAGCGCAAGAAATCTCCCCATGCCCCTCGTCGTTTCGAGCGCATCCCACTCACAAGGCCAAACTCAGAAATATACAATCTCTCAGACAAGAAGCTCTTCAAAAGACCACTCAAGATGAGAAATACTGAGGCCCTGAGACTATCAAACAAGTACTGTGTCTTCCACAAGCAGAAAGGGCACGATACGGATGAGTGCCACCAGTTGGAAAACGAAATTCAGAGGCTTGTTGCTGGTGGCCATTTGAAGGAGTTTGTGCGAGCTCTGGAGTGCTACGACGAGCACTGTAATGAGAGATCTCGGGATAGAAGAAGAGACCCGTCACGCTCAAGGAGCCCCCGAGGGTGAGGCCCTCCAGAAAGCAGTTCTCATGGAAAACAGAAAATGATAGAGCAAGAGAACGCCCCCTTCGCTGTCATCAACATGATCGCAGGAGGCTCATCAGGAGGGCACTCCAACGCTTCCCGCCGTCGACACATAAGGATCTATGATCAACGCCCCTCAGTGCCCAAGCAAGTCTACTCCATCGAGGATTCCAGCGTTTCGGGCCCTCGCGAGAAAGAAGTCATAGGGTTTAGTGATAAGGATCTAGCTCATATTGTAACGCCTCATGGGGAGAGTGAAACCTCTGACTGCCCCATGGTGGTTAGCCTAGGCATACACAATAATGTTGTAAAGAGGGTGTTGGTGGATAGTGGAAGCTCCGTTAACATTTTGCCTTACTCGACTTTTCAAAAGATGAATGTCACAAATATATCACTTGAGCCCCTCAAAACAGCCCTTATTGGCTTTGGGGGCTCCGAAGTTGTTCCCCGCGGGAAAATTCGCTTAGCCACTTCTTTTGGTCGCGCCCCACGGCGAAAGACGCTCTTGGTCACTTATGCGGTAGTGGAGATCAAGATTCCTGACAACGTCATCATTAGGCGGCCCACCCTCGTAGATTTCAAAGCAATCATCTCCACATATCATCAGAAAATCAAATTTCCCACCCCCGAGGGTGTCTGCATATTTCTTCTCCGCTTCAGTGGCCCTCGTCCTCCAGGCGTTATGGTCATCCGTAAGCTTTTGATGGCTCTCATTGAGGTTGTTGTATTGCGTGCACCAACTCCTCCGAGCGGTCTCAGCGTTTGTAAAATCATCCTGCAGCTTTTTCATCTCAGTCTCCAGCTTTTTGTGCTCTGTGTCAAGAGAGAGGAACTTGGCCTTCTCTACATCCAATTCCTCTTGGATTTGAGCGGGGTCATTCGAGTGCGCCATCCTCTTGTAGTTGGCCTTCCGGTCAGCGTAAATCGAGGCGCGCATTTAGATGTTCTTCGCTCTCGGAAGAACTTGCTGCATGGGTTCAAAAGGGCAGAAATAAGTGACAAGTATAAAAGAGTAACATATTGAAGAATAACATTTTCCAAAGACAAAAATTACGGGTATAGAGGTGACTTAAGAAATTATGGCGTGAATCATATCGCCAGTCACCTTCTCCATAGGCTCGGAGTACAAAATCTGGTGGTCCCCTATAAATTGGACCTTCTAAAAAAGGCCGGTGCTGATGGCCCGCGAGGGCGATCCATGGTTCAAAAGAACGGGGCCTCCTTCTATAGAGCGCTTGTAGCTCCTGTCCCCTTTACGCTCGAACCCCCATAAATGCTCTTCCTCAGAGGAGGAAGTGTCTCCATCACCCTTGGGGCCCTCGGCAACTTGCTTACCCTTTCCGATTATGGCAAAAGCGTCTGGCACTCTTTTTCTTTTCCGGGAGGTTTGATCATTGCTCCCCCGAGCCTCCCTGATCACCACGCCCGTGGAGGGCCTTGTCTGATTGGCATTGTTGGGATTGGCCACCCTCGTATCCGCCGCAACCGGAGGCCGGGCCACTATCCTGTTTTCCGTGTTGGCCGCTCGATTATCACCACGGCCTTGAGGTGTCTGAGCGGAGCTTGAGCTAGCCCCTTGATGGCCGCCACAACCGTCACCCTGGCCCGTTCCTCGGCCTCGAGGGTTCTGCGGCTTTTCTTGGTGTTGTTGATGTTGCTGGCGGTTGCGAGCGTTAACGAATTGGGCAGCGTTGCGGATTCCTCCTCCAGCCATGATAATGTTTGCTCCTGGGCAGAAAGAAAACAAACAAACAACAAAGGTTAGAAGTATTTATGCGAACTCTTTTGGAATACAAGTGACAAATACAAGAAAACAGCATCCCTATCTAAAAGTTAGTGTCCTAAAATCTAACCGTCTCTCTCCAAATCTCGAGCGGGGGGGTTGTTGAGATAGTGAGGGTCGTTGGTAAGCCCACAGAGGAACATGAGTTCCGCGTCATCTACCAACTCCTTGGCTTGAATCAACCAGCCCTCGTCCCTCAACGCTCCAGCCAAGCCCTTAGCCCAGTTTTCAGGGAATGTAGGCTCTAAGCGATTCTTCACAAGGGAGCCCTTCCCGTGCGAGATCCACTCTCATAACACCCCAAAATCATCATCCGTTGGGGCTTTGACAAAGATAAACTTCTCCTTCCAATCTGGGCCGTATGTGGAGGAGGGTGAATTGATCAATTTAAGATGAGCCTTTGCTTGAACATAGTAGAAATAACCTGCCTCGGGGGACGAGCGCGGGGAGCTGACTACTTGGAGAAGGGCGTTGAAATTCTGCATGAAGGGCTCATAGTTTGTGCACATAAGGATCACGAAGCAAGTTATCAAAGCAAGACCGTTGGGCACAATCTCCGAGGGGCACAGGTCCAGATTATTGAGAATGGTAGCCACTGGAACAGGGATTGGGAACCTCAAGCCTCCAAAACTGACGGCATCCTTATAAACCGCCATCTCACCGGGGGGTGGACGGTTGGCACGCTCGTGCTCAGCAGGGATTCGCCAGGTGAAGCGCTCGTCCCAGTATATTGGTGCTAGCATAGTCTTTACCTCTCCTAAAGTGATTATGCTGGGAGTCTCGTCAGGGGTGCGATCGGTCGCTTGCATGCCTGAGCCCTCACCCTCGTTGGACCCTTTGGCCTTTTTAGCTTTTTTGGGCCTCTGGGGTTTCTTCCTTTTGCCCTTGGCATGGGCTCTTTCTGAGGGCCCCGCTTCTCCCTCGAATTCGGGGGCCGGAGCCGCGACGGCCATGGTTACGGCGTGGCGGTGAGGATGGGTGGCACTCTCCATCAACGACAGTACGATTCCCTGCCTCTCCGCCTAAAGCACCAGGCTCATTTCGTCAAAAAGGTGTTCCAAACCACCTGGGTTTCTTTCATCCATGGCCATAACGGCCGCGTCCAACTCCTCGTCCCTAGGGGAACCCGGAGGAGATGAACTCTAGGTAGCCATCTCCTCAACCTTGCGGGTAAATTCTTCTACATGATCTCTGGCCATGGCTACTATAGAATCTGGAAGGAATACGAGGATTTTGGAGACGAAGGATGTTCAGAGAAATTTGGGATTTCTAGAAAATGTGGAGCTTGAAGAATTACTAAATCCTAATCTGATTCTAAGGTTAGGAAAGTTAGAAGATTTCACCGGAGGTTACCTTGAGTTTTTTGGAAAAACTTGGAAGAGAATTGCGAATGCTTGGAATTTGCCTTGCAAAGGGTTTTCTGCAAAATATGCTCTGAAGATATGTTTTCGTAAAGGATGAGATGGATAGGGAATCCCTTATTTATAGGAAGGGAAGTTGGTACGTTTCTGACAAGTAATTCAAAATTGCAATCATTTCCCGCCTAGGAAACCGTTCAATTTATTGAACCGTCACGTACTCCCCAAGAATCACGCGCCCCACGCGCATCAGCATTAAATACATAGACGTTTCAAGCGGTCAGAAGAAAGGGCCGCATTTATGGCGCAATCAGAATGATGATTGCCCCACACGCTATGCCTTATACAAGTGCAACGCTCGAAGGATTACATTGATAGAATTCTACAGCCCTTATCACCAAGGGCTACAGAATTGGGGGGCAAAATGATAGGGTCAAAATACGCTCGTCCCACGTTTGGACACGTGGCAACTCAAGATAGTAACACATGTTCTCTTGTTATTAAGGCTGTTGTATACGAGCGCCCAACCCCCCGAGCGCCAAGGTTCCTCAAGGGCATACGCCACCTCTGCTACGCACACGCGGGGTCAACATTGCCGCTCTCTAACGAGCGCATTTCGCAAATACTCGGCTAAGCTCCAATCTATCGAGGAAGCTCTCTTGGAGCGCTACTCTCCCTCAGGGAAGTTTCCACTCCCCCTCATTGCATAAGCCTTGGTCTTCACCCACTAGCGGATTCATTGGCCTCCAAGGCGTTCGGTTACCACGAGCGTGCTCTTAGCCCTCGTGACTAACCTCCCCAAAACGGCTCTCTGACACCACCAACTCACCCGCGTACCTGCCACTGCTGCCCACACTACATTGGCACCAGCTTTTGCAGAAGATTCCTCCTAGGTTTCTCTCGCAACGCCACGTGTTAGGGCAACATTCGACCAGGACCACATGGTGCAAATGACTAAAGGGTCCTTGACCCTCAACTATAAAAATACGAGTTCATCTCCTTCACTGTAAGCAAGCTTCCATACTTGAGCTCTGCAAATACTTATCTTCTCTTTCAGTTCCTTAGCTGACTTGAGTGTCGGAGAGCCAAACTGGGCATCACTCCCAGTCCCCCCAGCTTGACCTTCTAACTGTTTGTTCTTGGTGTTTGTCCTAGCAGGTAGAATCCACCTCACTTCCGGCGAGTGTTTTCCGTTTTCCCCACTATATCAAATAGAAGGTGATCGGAGTTTGACCCATCCTGATTCAGACCCCATCAACCACAATACCCACTTTTTTTCCAAAAACCCACACACGACAACAACACATCTGAAACAAAAAAAAAAAAATTACAAAATTCCGACGATGCACTTACGATAGTGGGGTGATGTGCGCGCGCGTTCAACATCTCATCTTCTCCACACCATGGTTGTCGCGAAAAGAAGCAAGCTTTCTCCAACAGCAGCTACGCCTAGCACTAACTCAGTTTCAAATGAAAAAGGGGGAATAAATTGGGGAAAATGTTTGAGATAAAGTGGGTTTCCGAAAGTCCTTCAAGCTTCAGACAAAAAGCAAATGTAAGTTTAATTTGGAAGCTTAGCCTTGGTAATCGGAAAACCAATTTTAAAAAATATGGTGCAAGAATCAAGAATGGCACGTGCTGGTGCATGTATGATAATAGGAAAATCCCTTTTTTAAAAAAATAAATAAATTTTGAAAATTTTAAATTTTAAAAAAAAAATTTAAATACACGTGGCCAACACTGTGTACATCCGGTTGCCACGTCCTCTCTCAATCGTCCACGTCGACATTTCGGCGGATCAATGTCCTTTAATTGCATGAAAATAAAAATTGAAGCCCTAGATTTGCCAAATCCCAAAATGGAGTCCATAGATTTCAAGTCGGACAAAGCAAACAGATGAATCGAACATTCTTCCCAATTTCTAACTCTCTTAGATATTTTCATGGGATATTTTATTTATTCATAATAAATAAATTAATGTCAATAATTAATTAATTCAAAATTAATTATTTATTGGACATTTAAACTCTAAATTTGGACTTAATAATAATTCATAATTAAATTAAAGTCCATTAAATAATTAATCAAAATTAATTCATCACACAAGAAGTGACACGCGTCTCGCCCAGACACATGCCCCACACGTGTGGCTCCTTTCTCCAATTCTTAATTGGTTCGATCAACTCATTTAATCGATTCAAATTTTAACCCTTGTGATTGGGAATTTGTGTGTGACCCTCTAGGTTCTTTATTCAATTTGCAGTGACCCCGATTAATTAATCAGTCCACAAATCACATTACCATAGTCTAGCGATAGGTGTGCAACCCCTAGCTGAATAAGAATATATAATTCGAAGAACCCTTAAGCCATTAACATATGTGAAATAAGATTCTCCTACAACTTATCTCTTAACCAAGATCTAGGGCAATGGAATAATTAGAACCCTAATAATCTCGATTTTAATGCTAAGTTCATTTCATATCCATTTGATCTTGGTCCACTGCCTTGGCCAAGGACTCCAAGATGGAATATGAATGACTTACACAATGAGAGATCATCTTGTTAAAGCAAGTGTAGGTCCTTTATCGATTCTCATATGCTTTCATGTGCCACTTGTGTAGCCCCAATATAAGCCGTAATTTAGTTGTCTCGGGTGACATCCTTTTAGGCTTATTTCTAAGACTACAGAGTTAGCTCACATAAAGCATCGATGGAATCTCAAGTTTAAGAACTAATGAATCAAGTCAATGACTTGTGAGATATTTTCTAATCTGGAAGTTTCTATTTCGAGAAATAGAAATTTCCTTTCCCATTTAGGAATCTTCTCATACGGGACACCTCAGTGTACTCGTTCAAATCAAGCGAGTATCACGCACGTATCGATTATACACTTTACACCCTATGAAACAAGTTGATCCTTCTTAAGGGCGTGATCACATAAGCAAGTCTTAAGCGAGTCAATTCAACACTCCCACTGTAACACCCGGAACACTAGGTACCACATTCCCCGCACTATAGTTCAATCCACATATGAAATGGACAATCCATACATGAACCAAAGCTATAGCGAACGAGAGACAATAAAAAAAACAATGACAATAGCTAGGCGGGACTAACCCCAAACCAAACAATCAATTCAGAACAATAAAAGCGGAAGCACAAAATTTTTCATTATCAAATATCAAGTATCCAAAAGCATACTATCTATCCATATACATATCAATACATTATCATCTCCAAAATATTCCATAAGACATGCCAAAATATCATAAGTATCAATCCATGAAAGTAATATGAAGATGAAATGTGCTAGACCCAAATTAAAGAAAAGACTCGACTCTAATTCTCGCCTAGCACGCACCTACAAAATCTGAAAGGTTGAGCGCCAGTCAACAACAGACTGAGTGAGGGGTATATAAATATAAGCGTACATACATGCAAGTTATAATCTCGGGTAATATTTTTGTAAAAGAACAATATAAGTCAAGAAATAATATATAATATCGCCCGAGATTACAACTATCAATTTTATCAATTTATTAACAATTCCATTCAATCAGTGGCCAAGCGAGTGAGGGCAATCTCCAACCTTTACTCCAGACAGTGAACAATACTATAACCGTGTTTCCATTCAATAATCAGCATGCAAGTTATTACAGTGCACAATTAGCAGTTTCATGAACCGTTCTTCCTCCAGGTTGATGGTGGGTTTGCAAGGCCCAACCATCCAATCAGTGCGGATATCAGGAACATGGCTCCCACGTACGGGATTCCTTCCTCCACCAAATCTCCTGGTGGATTCAGGGGTCATCCCCAATGGTGAGGATAGGGCTAGAGTTACCCGTCAGCCCATGCTTTCCCGGTTGGCTCAAGCCACTACCCTCGGGCCCACAGTGCAATACAGTTACTCGCCCAAACAGTCAATTCAATTCAATCAATCGAGTTTTTTGAAAGATTTATAGATATATATACATTTTGGCCGAAAAGTTCATATAGGGTTATAAGGGTTCTATATATCTAGAAATTAAACCTCACCTGTGTGACCAAAATAAACAAGGATACAGCTCACGGGGCCTGCTTATCGTCACCAGGATGCTGGTCTATGCAAGAAAGACAATTGTCCGTGAGACACGACTCAAATGTACCAATTAGGACGAACGGCGTGATCATGAACAATATATCGTGCATTGATAATTTATGGAATGATATGATCATATTCATGCATAAAATGAGCATATAATAACACGTATCGATCATTTATGGCATTAGAAACGGATTTAAAATACTAAATTTCATTTGTTCATGGCTGGGAACGGCCGTTCCGGCTGTAAGCCAAAACTGGGAAGGGCCTTTCCCAGTCTCGCGGGACAGCTGTCAGGGGTGGGAACGGCCGTTCCCAGAATGAACTGGGACGGGAAGGGTCGTTCCCGTTACCCAGTTGCAGCAGGAGAAACAGGGCAATGCAGGGGAAAAACGAACCAAAACAATAATCCAACAAATGATCAAATACCCTGCTCAAAAGCATATAATTCATGAAATAAACATACTAGCATACTTATAGTTCAATAATAACTCATATAAACACTTAAACCCAAGCTTGATCATCAAGAATCACTCATTTCAAACCCATATGTCAACCTATGCTCCAAGCTTATAAACTTCATAATATATGAATCAAACTTAAGCTCAAAGTTCACCAACATACTTCCAACAACAAATACTTAATTCATCCAACTTAACCTATAACCCTAGCTACCACATTCAATTCAAGAAATTCATAAAAATCTCCATGGTTACCTTGAATGAAAGAAATGGAAGAAGAGATGAAGATATGATGATGATGATGCTCCAATGTATACAAAACCTACAAAATATAGCTTGAATGATGAACTTCCCCTTCTCTTCTTGGTAGGGTTTTTGATCGATGGAAATTGAAGCAAATGTATGAAATGTTTGTATGAGAGAAGGAAATGGTACGTGATGCTGCTATAAGGAAGAAAGAGATGCTCCAATTGCTATTAAATCCCTCAAGTTGTTAAGCCATGCAATTGAGTCCACTTCCATAATAAATGATCACTTAAGTCCAATGCAAAAGTCATGCAACTGAGTCCCCAATTTCAAGAAAATGATCACATAAGGACATAAAAGAAATCAAATCATGCTCGGGAATTAATTCACGTTTCACTCACATTCAATTTCTGCAATAAATATCAATTTAGTATGTCATGACATATAAAATTGAAGAAATGATCAAATAAATTTAAATTATTACTCTCAAAACTCACACGTGGCGTACTTACCTGAAAAGCCGAAATCTGGGGCGTTACAATCCTCCCTCCTTAAAAGAATCTGGTCCCCAGATTCACTGATCGGAAGGAAATAACTCTGGATGGAACCGTCTCATCTTGTCTTCGGTCTCCCACGTGGCTTCTTCAGTTTTATCACTTCTCCAAAGAATCTTAACCATGGGAATCCTCCGGTTTCTCAATTCCTAAAACTTCTTATCCAATATCTTAACCGGTTTCTGAACAAAGGTTAGATTCGGTTCCAATTCCACTTCTTCAACTGAAAGGATCTCGGTTTCATCGGGGTAATATTTCCTTAACTAAGATACGTGAAATACATTGTGAATCCCCGTGAGGCTCAGTGGTAGGTCCAACCGATAGGCAACTTCTCCAATTCTTTCACGAATTTCAAAAGGACCTAAATAACGAGGATTAATCTTACCTCCTTTCCCAATCCGAGCAAATGCCTTACGTGGAGACGCCTTCAAGAATACCCGATCTCCAACTTCAAATTCGAGATCCCTTCTACGACGGTCGTCGTAGCTCTTTTGTCTGTCCTGAGCTGATTTCATTCGTTGTTGTATCAGTTGGACTTTCTCAATCATTACTTGAACGGCCTTAGAAGGTTTTTCCAACTTTTTACCTTTTTTTACACCTTCTTGTTTCGACCATTTCCATTCCTCCAAGTCGAAGAACAACGGAGAACAATATTTTCGACCATAAAGAAACTCATATGGTGCCATTCCAATCGAGGCTTGAAAACTGTTGTTGTAAGAAAATTCAATCAAAGGTAGCTGATCGTGCCAAGAACACTGAAAATCCAAAGAACAAGCTCGAAATAAATCCTCAAGATATCTTATTAATCTCTCGGACTGACCGTCTGTTTGTGGATGAAAGAATGTACTGAACTGGAGCTTCGTAGCCAACAACTCTTGTAACTCTCGCCACAACTTAGAAGTGAACCGAGGATCTCTATCCGAAACAAGACTAACCGGAATCCCATGAAGTCGAACAATCTCCCTGTTATAAAGCTCGGCTAGCTTGCGAATCTTATAAAACATCCGAACCGGCGGAAAATGTGCAGACTTAGTCAAACGGTCTACAATCACCCAAATACCGTTGAACCCTCTTTCACTTTAGGTAACCTGGACACAAAATCCATTGTCACCTGTTCCACTTCCACTCGGGAATAGGAAACGACTATAGAAGACCTCCCGGTTTCTGATGCTCAGCTTTCACTTTCTGACAAGTGATACAATGCTTCACATACTCGGCCACATATTTCTTCAATCCACGCCACCAATAATATTGCCTCAAGTCCTTATACATTTTGTTTCCTCCAGGGTGGATAGAATAAGCTGATTTGTGAGCTTCCTCGAGCAATACCCATTTCAACTCTTCGGGTACAACCACTCGGTTTTTGAAACGAAGAAGACTGGTTTCATCGAACCCGAATGGACATTCCGGATCAGCTCTTGCTTTAGCTACCAATTTCTGAACTTTTAAATCATTAGTTTGAGCCTCGAATAATCCGTGCTTCAAGTCCGGCTGAATAGAAATAGTAGAAACTCGAGCCCTTATAACAATTGGCTCGATTCCACCACTTTCTCCCACTTCCAAGTTCGATACACTAGCCTTCCTACTAAGTGCATCGGCGACCACGTTGGCTTTGTCGGGATGGTATTTGATAGTGCAATCATAATCTTCTAACTATTCCATCCAACGTCGTTTCCTCATATTCAAATCCTTGTGAGTGAATAAATACTGGAGGCTTTTGTGGTCGGTGAAAATCTTGAAAGACATCCCGTATAAATAATGTCTCCACTTTCCAAGTGCAAAGACCACGGCGGCAAGCTCAAGATCATGTGTCGGATAATTCTTTTCATGTTCTTTTAACTTTCGGGATGTATAAGCAATTACCTTCCCTTTCTGAGTTAACATACATCCCTAGCCTTCCTTAGAAGCATCCATATACACAACATACCCTTCAGAACCTTCTGGAAGGGCTAACACTGGAGATGAGACTAACTTCTCTTTCAAGAAAGTGAAACTCTTTTCACAATCTTCATCCCAAATGAATTTCACATCCTTCTTTGTCAACCGGGTTAAAGGAGCAGCTAACTTTGAGAAATCCTTTACAAACCTCCGGTAATAACCTGCCAATCCCAAGAAACTTCTAATCTTCGAGGCATTCTTCGGTTTTTCCCATTTCAAAACTGACTCAATCTTCGAAGGATCAACCTCCAAACCATTACCCGAAATCACGTGACCCAAGAAAGAAACCCTGTCGATCCAAAACTCACACTTACTGAATTTTGCAAACAACTGATGCTCTTTTAAAGTCCTCAATACCAATTGAAGATGTCTCGTGTGCTCCTCGACAGACTTAGAGAATACCAGAATATCATCAATAAAAATTACCACAAACTTATCCAGAAAAGGTCTGAAATTCTATGCATCATATCCATAAATGGTGCAGGGGCATTAGTCAAACCAAATAGCATCACCACGAACTCATAATGCCCATACCGAGTATTAAATCCTATCTTTGGAATATCCTCTGCTCGGATTCGCAGGTGGTAGTATCCTTGTCTCAAATCAAGTTTCGAATAAACTTTAGATCCCTGAAGTATATCAAATAACTTCTCGATATGTGGAAGGGGATACTTGTTCTTGATTGTCATCCAGTTCAACTCCCTATAGTCTATACACATTCTCAAAGTTCCATCCTTCTTCTTTACGAACAAAACCGGTGCACCCCAGGGAGAAGAACTCGGCCTAATGTACCCAATCTCCAACAACGCATCAAGTTGAGTCTTCAACTCCTTCAACTCGGCCGAAACCATCCGATACGGAGTCTTGGAGTATGGCTCTGCATTAGGGTACAAATCGATCACAAACTCAATTTCCCGATCTGGAGGTAAAGAATCCAATTCCTCAGGAAAGACCTCGGGAAACTCCTTCACTACTTCCGTTTCTTCCAACTTAATCTGATCCTTGGGCTTGTTGAGAATATATGCAATAAAACCCGTAGCTCCCTCTCGGACCAATTTCTGAGCTTCGGTGAACGAAAGTAGAGGCACAGTCTTAGAACTCCAACCTACAATCAAATCTGATCCCAACTTAACTCTCTTTGCCCTGCAATCAACTGTAGCACAATGTCTGTACAACCAATCCATACCCAAAATAGATCTAGAATGAGTCATCGGCATCTCAATGAAGTCTGTCAGGAAAACTCGACCCTCAATACTCATCGGAACCTTCCTGAACACCCGATTAGTTTCTATACTACCACCGAAAGGAGAACTAACCACATAGCATGCAAGAGAGCGAATAACAGGCAAAGGCAAAGAAACAGATATAACACTCGAGAGAAAGGAGTGTGTAGCTCCCGGATCAAATAAAGTATGAATGTTCGTGCCATGTATGCAAATAGTACCTTCCACTACCACGGCAGGATCAATGTCAGCATCCTGCTGCTCTCCATCTAAGCACGAGCTCTAATCAGTGGTCTCTGACCCCCAAGTGGCGGAATCCTACGATCTGGACATCCATCTACCATGTGCTCGGCACTCCCACAAATCAAACATAAGCCCAGTTGACGTCTACAAACCTCATAGGTGTGCGTAGTCTGTCCACAGAAGGTACATGTATGCCTCTCGGGTGGTGGCAAAGCTGGCACAGCTGGAGCTCTAAACACGGGTCCCGCGGGTCAGGGCTTTTTTCCAGGGCCCTTCGGATCTGGTGGTGGAGAAGAATAAATCATAGGCTTCTTGCCTGAACTAGAACCCGAACCTGAACCTCTAAAACCAGATCCGGAGCCTGAACCCGAACCTGAGTGATAAGTAGATCGCCTTGCATTCACTGAATCCTCGACCTTCAATGCCTTTGTAGTAGCCTTCAACCAAGTGCTCGTGTTGACCGCCTCAATCGCTGCCTGAATATCTGGTCTAAGGCCCTGAACAAACTGCATTGCCTTATGGAAATCATCACTCGCTATATTAGGGGCACAGCGGGACAATCTCTCAAACTCGACGATATACTCAGAAACAGACCTGCTTCCCTGCTTCAATTCAGTGAACTCCTTCAATCTTCGGGTGTGCGAAGATAGAGGAATAAACTTGTTTCTGAACTCCCGAGTGAAAACCTCCCAAGTTACTTCCTCACCGACGGCATCTAGTATAATCCTTGCACTCTCCCACAAAGAATAGGCCTCGCCCTGAATCAAAGAAATGGTACAACGGGCCTTCTCTTGGGGCTCACAAAGAATGAGCTCTCAAATTCTCTCAACCTTTCTTAGCCACTGCTCGGCCTAAATATCATTTCCTTTAAAGAATTTTGTTGGGTGCTGATTCTGAAACTCCCTAAAAACCGCTGAAATCTGTGCCCCCGGCTGTGGTGGTGGAATAGGTGGTACTGGAGGAACATACACCTGGAGCCTCTGATCAATAAGCCCAACCATTGCGTTCATAAAGTCCTGGGGCTAAGCCTGAGGAGGTCGTGATCTCTCACGGCAATGATGATGATGATGTCGATGTCCCGGAGAACGCTCACGGTGATGTCTATCGTGAGCCATCCTGAAATCAAGTCACTAGTATGCATGTTCAATTAGTAGGTGCAAATGTGTGCAAATAATTCTCAAGTTGCACATAAATCACATAATTCAAGGAATTCCAAAGAGTTCAAAGAAGTTCAAGTAATTCAAAGAATTCAAATAGGTTCAAATAATTCAAATATCGATGCAAGACTCTCAAGTTAACAATTAATTCCTATGCCGTACGACTTAGACCCACAAGACACGACACTAGAGACTCGGTTTTGCAACCGGGCTCTGATACTACCTTAGGATGTAGCACCCGGAACGCTAGGTACCACATCCCCCGCACTATAGTTTAATCCACATATAAAATGGACAATCCATACATGAACCAAAGCTATAGCGATGGGAGACAATAAAAAAAAACGATAATAGCTAGGTGGAACTAACCCCCAAACCAAACAATCAATTCAGAACAATAAAATCGGAAGCATAAAATTTTTCATTATAAAATATCAAGTATCCAAAAGCATACTATTTATCTATATATATATCAATACATTATAATCACCAAAATATTCCATAAGACATGCCAAAATATCATAAGTATCAATACATGAAAGTAATATGAAGGTGAAGTGTGCTAGACCCAAATTAAAGACAAGACTCGACTCTAATTCCCGCCTAATATGCACCTGTAAAATTTGAAAGGTTGAGGCGTCAATCTACAACAGACTGAGTGAGGGGTATATAAATAGAAGCGCACATATATGCAAGTTATAATCTCGGGTAATATTTTTGTAAAAGAACAATATAAGTCAAGAAATAAGATATAATATCGCTCGAGATTACAACTGTCAATTTTATCAATTTATTAACAATTCCAGTCAGTCAGTGGCCCAACGAGTGAGGATAGTCTCCAACCTTTACTCCTGACAATGAACAATACTATAACCGTGTTTCAATTCAATAATGAGCATGCAAGTTATTACAGTGCACAATTAGCAGTTTCATAAACCCTTCTTCCTCCGGGGTGATGGTGGGTTTGCAAGGCCCAACCATCCAATCAGTGCGTACGTCAGGAACATGACTCCCACGTAAGGATTCCTTCCTCCACCAAACCTCCTGGTGGATTCAGGGGTCATACCAAATGGTGAGGATAGGGCTAGAGTTACCCGTCAGCCCATGCTTTCCCGATTGGCTCAAGCCACTACCCTCGGGCCCACAGTGCAATACAGTTACTCGCCAAAACAGTTAATTCAATTCAATCAATCGAGTTTTTTGAAAGATTTATAGATATATATACATTTTGGCTGAAAAGTTCACATAGGGTTATAAGGATTTTATATATCTAGAAATTAAACCTCATCTGTGTGACCAAAATAAACAAGGATACAGCTCACGGGGCCTGCTCCTCGTCACTAGGAAGTTGGTCTGTGCAAGAAAGACAATTGTCCGTGAGACACGACTCAAATGTACCAATTAGAACGAACGGCATGATCATGAACAATATATCGTGCAGTGACAATTTATGGAATGATATGATCATATTCATGCATAAAATGAGCATATAATAACACGTATCGATCATTTATGGCATTAGAAACGGATTTAAAATACTAAATTTCATGCAAAAACTTGACAAAACCCCCTGGAGCATGGGAACGGTCGTTCCGGTTTTGATCTGGAAATGGGAAGGGCAGTTCCCGGCTCCCCGAACCAATCCGCGCGCCTGTAAGAAATTTGCATTTGTTCATGGCTGGGAACGGCCGTTCCGGCTGTAAGCCAAAACTGGGAAGGGTCGTTCCCAGTCTCGCGAAACAGCTGTCAGGGGTGGGAACGGCCCTTCCCCGTCCCAGTTCATTCTGGGAATGGCCGTTCCCAGAATGAACTGGGACGGGGAAGGGCCATTTCCGTTACGCAGTTGCAGCGGGAGAAACAGGGCAATGCAGGGGAAAAACAAACCAAAACCATAATCCAACAAATGATCAAATACCAAGCTCAAAAGTATATAATTCATGAAATAAACATACTAACATACTTATAGTTCAATAATAACTCATATAAACACTTAAATCCAAGCTTGATCATCAAGAATCACTCATTTCAAACCCATATGTCAACCTATGCTCCAAGCTTATAAACTTCATAATATATGCATCAAACTTAAGCTCAAAGTTCACCAACATACTTCCAACAACAAATACTCAATTTATCCACCTTAACCCATAACCCTAGCTACCACATTCAATTCAAGAAATTCATAAAAATCTCCATGGTTACCTTGAATGAAAGAAATGGAAGAAGAGATGAAGATATGATGATGATGATGATGCTCCAATATATACAAAACCGACAAAATATAGCTTGAATGATGAACTTCCCCTTCTCTTCTTGGTAGGGTTTTTGATAGATGGAAATTGAAGCAAATGTATGAAATGTTTGTATGAGAGAAGGAAATGGTACGTGATGCTGCTATAAGGAAGAAAGAGATGCTCCAATTGCTATTAAATCCCTCAAGTTGTTAAGCCATGCAATTGAGTCCACTTCCATAATAAATGATCACTTAAGTCCAATGCAAAAGTCATGCAACCGAGTCCCCAATTTCAAGAAAATCATCAAATAAGGACATAAAAGAAATTAAATCATGCTCGGGAATTAATTCACGTTTCACTCACATTTAATTTATGCAATAAATATCAATTTAGTATATTATGACATATAAAATTGAAGAAATGATCAAATAAATTTAAATTATTACTCTCAAAACTCACACGTGGCGTACTTACCTGAAAAGCCGAAAGATGGGGCGTTACACCCACTGTCTTTTGGACTCATCTACTTGGAGTAGTTCTAATTTTAACTTATGTGATTTAGGGCTCGTTTCATAAACCACTTCTCCTAAATGGTTGAGTCCTATGAGTCAATTAGATTAGGGGAGTTCTAACACATGCGTAGTTAAAGTAATCATACAATCAAATAAGAGCATATAAAGAAGTGTTGCCTTATGATCAAATTAGTTCGTTCATTATTCAAAAATTATCTGTGATTTACAAAGGAAAAGCACTAAGCGGGTTATAAGATCGACTTTTAGGGCACTATTCCTAACAATGTTGCCCAGTTTCGGAATAGTGCAAATTATCCGAAATAACTTTATCAATCAAATTCTTGCAATCACCTTCAACAACAACTTTATACCAACCTCGATGCGCGGAAAATTTAACCGCCTCTAAGGCTGCATAGGCCTCAGCAATTTCAGGGGCAACCAAACCACCATGCCGACAGGACATCCAGCCCACGCACACACCAAAATAATCTCTTGCAACAACACCACACCCAATCTCACTTTGTTCGTTAAACACAACACCTTCAAAATTATTCTTCACGAAATTATCACTAGAAGGGGACCAGGATGAAGGAAAAGGAAACGAACTAGCTTTGTGTCGAACTCCATTCAAGAAAGCACAAGAGAATTTTTTAGCAAAGCTTACCATATCATCCGGCAAAGAGGTCTCACCCTCCATAACATGTTTGTTTCTATGCCACCAAAACCCGCAGAGAGTTGTGAGAAAGGAGGGGCCATCAACAACATCAAGTTGTTCGAGAGCAGAATGAATCCAAAGAGCTACAGAATCCACTACAAAGTTGATGTATTTCCATGAGAGGTTATAGAGGGCCCATACTTATCTAGCAAAATCACATCTAAGGAATAAATGGAAAATGTCCTCCTCAAAGAGACCACAAAACTGGCAAGAAGTATTAACATCACACTTCATATCGTACAAATTAACAATAGTCGCGAGGGCATTTTGCACCTGCGCCAAATAAAAACTCTAATCTTTGGCACAACACGAGAATTCCAAATAAAGTTCCAATCAGTGGAGTGAGACGGGCCAACTATCGAGGAAGAAGGGGCGAGGTGAGATCTTGCTACATGGTATGCACTACGAACCAAAAAAATCCCTGATTTGTTGAAATGCCATCAGTTTATCATGATTCGAGCGGGATCCCAAAGGTTGCACAAGAATGAGCTTAATGTCCCGAGGGAGAAAAGTATGATGGATTAGCTCCAAATTTCAAGTGTGAGTATCAGCATGTATTAGGTCCTTGACAAGCAAAAGGTTGGAATCGTCGAGGCAGGGAGTGATTAGCTTGAAAGGAAGTGGCTGGGGAAGCCATTGGTCATGCCAAATATTGATTTTTTCTCCATTTCCCACGCGCCATCTAAAGCCTACAATAATGAGACTTTGGGCAGCAATAAGACTTCTCCAAGTGAGAGACGGATTGTACCCAATTTTTGCCTCTCTAAAATCCACTCGAGCAAAATAACGTGCTTTGAGAACCTGAGCCAAAAGACATGAAGGGTTGTTGATAATTCTCCAGCATTGTTTCGCCAATAAAGCAAGGTTGAAAACTCTTAGATCGCGAAAATCAAGTCCCCTTTTCTCTTAGATTTACACAGAGAATCCCAACTGACCCAATGAATTTTGTCTTTTCATCATTATTCCACCTGAAGGCCCTCATCATCGACTTAATATCTTTGATTAAAGTTTCAGGAATCTTGAAACAACTCATAGAATAGGAAATAATAGGTTGAAGGACAGCTCTAATTAAAATCACTTTACCTGCTTGTGAAATAGTAATCCTAATTCTCTAATAGCTAGTCAACTAGTATATTCAGCATTCATGTTGTACGTGTGCAGTGTCTAGGTGCATGTGTAAGTAGTTTTTCGATGACGAAATATTATTTAATTTACCAAGCAACGGGAAATAATTTTTATTTTTCTTTCCATTAGGACTATGGAGTCGTAGTCAATAGTGGTGTGATGGTATCTGTAGAATTATTCAATTCTTGAATTGTGATGACTTGATGTTAGATTCACGTGAAAATAATTTTATAAATTGTAATGTACTCTTACATCATTATCTTATCTGAAGTTACGAAACAATTATAATGTGTATTGCACGATTTCTCTGACTACATATATAGCTAGAGATAATCTTTCGTAGGCGAGGTCAAAGTTATTGGTATGTAATTTCAATTTGATAAAACTCTTTGATTATATTTGTGTCCCATTAATTTTTCACACGTTGTCTCTAATTTTTATTTTTAATGAATAATTTATTTTGTCCTTGATATTTATTATTCAATATTTAAATTTAAATTAATAACTAAAGTTAGATATTTTATGCACGTCATGTAAAGTTTGCTAAGTACCATATTCCCATAGAATGCTGTAACTATATATATATATATATGAACCATAATTAATAACTCCTCCAAGTTAGAAATAATATAGTTTACTCCTCCATGTAAAAAAAAATTATACCAACTCCCTAATTCAAATTTATAATATGATTTTATTTCTCACACACCTAAATTGACTGTAATATCCTTACTTATTTCTTTTTCTTTTTCATATTGCAATTTTAAAGTTGAGTACTTTAACTTTTATGAATAATACTCTATTTTTAAATTTGAATACTTTAATGTTTATGAACAATATTTAGATACTTTAACTTTTATGAATAATACTCTAATTTAAAATGTAATTACTTTAACTTTTACGAACAATACTCTTTTTTCTTTTCTTTTTCTTTATTTTTCCTTATCGTACTTCAATTTTAAACTTGAATACTTTAACTTTTACAAATAATACTCTACTTTTAAACCTGGATACTGATGGTGTCTGATTATGTTTGGGTCAAACTCCGATCACTTTCTATTTCGTTGAGATGGGGAAACAGAGGATGTGGCTTGAAGATGCTCGCCGGAAAAGTAATGGGCTCTACCTGCTAGGACAAACACCAACAAAGTCAGAAGGCCAAGCTGGGGAACTGGGGGTGATTCCCAGTTTGGCTCTCTGGCGCTCAAGTCAGGATATCTTAAAGAAGATGAAGAATATAAGTTTCTGTATGAATGAATGCTTACAGTGAAAGAGAAAACATCGCTTATTTCTAGTTGAGGGTCGAGGACCCTTTGGTAATTTACCTCGTGTGGTCCTGCCTTAATGTTGCCCTAACATGTGTCGCAACGAGGAGAAACCTAGGAGGAATCTCCTGCAAAAGTTGGTAAAAGTTAGTGTTTGCAATAGTGGCAGGTGCGCGGGCTTGTACGGGTGTCAGAGAGTCGTTTTGGGGGGTTGGTAGCAAGGGCCGGAGGCGCGCTCATGTCAACCTAGGACCTGAAAGGCTGGCGGATCCACGTGGGGATTAATGCCAAGATTTACACAACGAGGGGGAACGCATCCCCTTATTTTGCAATTGTGGGGAGGTTCACTCGAGGGGAGATGTCGCTTGTGGGTAACCCCCTTGGGGAGTTGAAGCCTCGCCTTATAGCGTACGAACTGCTGGTTGGGGGAGCGGTTATAATAACCACATGCCACATGACGGTGAGACACGTGCCCCTCAAGGGTCTTAGCGTTCAAGGGTAAAAGTCATACGAGGGTGATCAGTTTCGGGGATTAGAGATGCCGCGTGTTAGACGCTGGGAGTGCCACGTGTCAAATTGAGGACCAAGCATATTTTGACCCCATCATTTTGTCGCCCAATCCTATAATCCATAGTGATAAGAGCTATAGGATTTTAACTTCTTCAAGATTTCGAGGGCGACGCTCGTTTTTGGGGTTTTTCGTGTTGCGGAAGTTCCTTCTGACAAGCAATTAATGAAGTCATTTCAAGTGACCGCTCGTGGAGCTCAGCATTAAATGCTGATGGGCGAGTGGGGGTGATTCTCAAGGAAACGGCACGTGAATCTCGAGAAGTGGGTGACGATTCCCAAATATGGGCAGTTACCAAGGCGGATAATGATTGCCATTGAATTTAATATACCCAAATCCCACCTTATAAATAGAGGATTCGCCATTCTCCTTCTTCTTTACGTGACCCAAAATTCAGAATCCCCTTTGTGCGAAACCTCTTCAGAGCAAATTTCAAAGAGCTTCACTTAATTCCAAGCTTTTTCTTCAGGAACCTAAAGGTAACTTTCTTGCAATTCTTCTAATTTCTGACCTGCTAACCCTAGTACTTGTTAGGATAAAAAAGACTCCCAGAAACCTATCTCTTCCCAGAACTTCTGTGCTTACAAAACCTCCCTCAAATCACCCAAATTTTCCAGAAACCATGTTAGGAGACCATGTCGAAGAATTTGCCCGAGAAGTTGAGAAGATGGCTAGCCAAAATTCATCTCCTAGGGATGAGGAGTTGGATGCAGCAGTGGGTGCCATGGAGGAGAGGAATCCGGGGGGGGGGGGGGGGGGGGGGGGAGGGGGTGGGGGGGAGTTGAACATCTTTTTAAAGAGATGAAGATGGTGATGGAGGCAGAGAGGCAAGGCGAGCCACTGCCAATAACGGAGCGAACGACTCATCCCCATCGCCAAACTGTTACAATGGCAATCTCGGCCCCCACCCTCGAGGGAAAAGATGGTGTGGGGCCCTCGGATGAACCCCCAGTTAGGGGCAACAAGAAATCCAAGAACCCCAGAAAACCCAGGAAGACCAAGGGATCAAAAGAGGGGGTCGGCTCGGGTATGCAGGCGACTGAAATACCCCCAGAGGAAATTCAAAGTACAGTGACTCAAGGGGAGATAGTGTCGATGATGGCCCCCATATATTAGGACGAGCGTTTCCAGTGGAGAATCCCTGCCTCCCACGAGCAAGCGAATAATCCACCCCCGGGGAAGATGGCGGTTTATGTGGACTCTGTGGTGTTTGGGGGTCTGAGGTTTCCAATATCCGGACCCGTAGCCGATATCCTTAATAACCTTAACCTGTGCCCTTCCCAAATTCTGCCTAACAATTTATCTTTAATAACCTTTTTCGTAATTCTTATGGCGTGTACCCAACATCAACCCTCATTTCGAAACTTTAATGCCCTTTTCCAGGTTGCCCTCTCACCCCGCTCATCCCCGAGGGCGGGCTTTTTCTATATCCAAGTAAAATCCGGCCTGAAATTGATTGATTCCCCCACAACCCATGGCGTAAAGTGGAAGAAGAAGTTTTTCTTTGTGAGGGCTCCTGAGGGTAAAGATTTTGGGGTACCCTGAGAGTGGGTTTCTCATGGGGACCCATCGTTAGGCATCGTTTACCCCACACCTTTCCAGAAAATTGGCCTAAAGATCTTGTCGGCGCCTTGAGGGACGAGGGTTGGATAATCCAAGCAAAGGATCTAATTGATGATGCTGAAGTCATGTTTCTTTGCGGAATTACAAATAACCCTTATTTTATCAGAAATCCACCCGCTCGGAATTTGGAGAGAGACGGTTAGCTTCTAGGGACTAACTTTAGATAGGAATACTAACTACTTGATTGTACTTGCACTCTCTTTCTGCAAAGATTTGTTATATCCAAGTTTTAACCCTCGTTTTCTTTCCTCTTTACCAGGCGTAGCTATCATAATGGCTGGTGGTAACATGCGCAACGTCGCTAACTTCATCAACAACAGTAATCGCCAAAACCTCCCCAATCAACAAGGCAACCAACAGATCCCTCGCGGCCGAGGGGCTGGCCGCGGTAACGGCCGAGGGGGACACCAAGGGGCCAGTTCAAGCGTAGCCCCACCACCCAGACACCGCGGAGAAATCCGAGCGGCCAACATAGAAATGAGAATTGTCACGAGACCAGCAGACATGGCCAACCAGATGGGAGCCACCCCTCCCTCTATAGAAATAACGAGGCCACGTCCGAGCGTGGTTATCAGGGAGCATCAAGGAGATGACGCTCAACCTTCCAGGAAAAGAAAGAGGATGCCTGACACCTTCCCTAAAATGGGCAAGGGCAAACAAGTTACCGCGGAGACGGAGAAACTTCCTATTCTGAGGAAGAGCGCTTGTGAAGTTTTGACCACATCGGAGACAGGCATTTCGAGCGCCTTCCTAGTGAGGGCCCCATCCTCTTATCCGAGCGTCCGCCCTCAAGAACCATCACTGAAGGGTTCTATGAGAGGGTGCAATTTACTGGGGACCATCAGGAGTTGTTTTCCCACAACTCTGAGAGAGTGGTTGTAGATATGGTCCATGCCCTCATCTCTGTAAGCCCTATTATTCTTCCTCCATTCAAACATTTGTTTATGCTTATATCAATACGCTAAGTATGAAATACTTTTCCCCTCTAAAAAAACACAGCAAGTACTCCCGAGGGCCAAGAATCTCCAGATGCGCGCCACCATATACGCTGAGCGTAGAGAAAAATACAAGAAGATGGCGCGCTCAAACGACCTGACTCAGATTCAGGAGGAGTTGGACGTAGAGAAGGAAAAGTTTCCCTCCATTGAGACCGAGCACAAAAAGTTGGAGGCGGAGATGAAGAATCTCCAAGAGGATTTCAAGAAGTTAGAGACGGCTCGACGGAAATGGCGCTCGGACTACAATACCATTCAGGAGAACTATAAGAAGCTGATGGAGGATCGGAACGAGTAGGTCACCAGGTCCAACGAGGACGAGAGGAAGTATGCGGACGTAATAGCGCAACTTCCCGAGCGAATTGAGAAGGCCGGTAAGGAGGCGATCATTAAGTTCTGTCATTCCAAAGCTTATAGCTTTACAGCATCGCTCCATTGCTTTGACGAGGTGCAGAAGGCCTTCAACTTGGCCATTGAACAACTGATCCACCTGGGCCAGGCAGAAGCTTTCGCTCGTGGATGGACAGATATGGGGCTGAGACTCAACGAGCGGTACGAGAAAGAGGAGGGAAATGAGGATCCAGAGGGTAACCTGGCCGAGCCGGAGTACAACTTTATAGTTGAACTCCTTCAAGATGAATATATGGAGGCTCATCCTGTGGAGGAATTACCCCAAGCAGAACAAAATGAGGGGGCCAATGATGCTGAATCTGCCCCCGAGGGCCCTCAGGAAATCATCCAACATGAAAACACCCCAGCTCCAAACTCCGAGAATGCTCCTGCTCCGCCAGCTAACGCTCCGGTGCCAGACGCTCAAAGTCCCATCAATCCTCCTCCTCCAGCACAAAGCCCTGTTGTTCCTGCTCAGAACATAATTGTAAATTTGGAAGAGGATGTCGCTCCTGCCGCCTGAGATTCATCTCTGTCCTCTTATGGAAAATTTAATTGTACCCCTTTTATATTTCTGAGGAATTCCATGGGCCCTCGTGCCCTTGTTTTGTAATCTTGAATGTTATCAATGAAGAATTCTTCTTTCCATAATTAAGTGTCTTTTATTTCTTGCCCTTCGGTGATGACTTTCACTCTGCGCTTGCCTTGTCAGAATCTTGTAATGTTTAAAATTCTGAGTGATAAGCTAAATAATAGATGTAACGCGAGGGTCTTACTTTGCGTTTGCCCTGCTTTAAGACTTGTGAAAATTTTATTAATTCTTAGTATGAACGCGAAGGTCTTACTTTGTGTTTGCCCTGCTTTAAGACTTGTGAAAATTTCCTAAGTAGCGTAAAAGGATCCTCGGTGGGCCCTTGACTGATACGAGGGTCCTGTTTTGAGGGTACCCAGGTTAGGGACTCTGAGAAGTTTGTTTTAGGGATTTTCCATTCATAGGATGTAACTTGATTAAGATGTGCAACGGGCCTTGCTTTCGAGCGCGGGGTGCTTGTATGGTGAGCCACCCTGGGCCTACTAGGATGTTTAGTCTGCGCAATTTAGCTTCTCATCACTTACCAAGTACTGTACGGGTACACTCGTGAGAAGAGGTTTGATCTTCATCTTTCACGTGCGTGAGACGCGTGGGTCCAGCTCAGGCGAATTGTTGGTCATCTAGGAATTTTAACAAGTCATTGCAGTCGCAAGGGCCTAAACTTTTGAAAACTTGTCTAAAAGTTTTCCATCCTAGTGCTTTGAATGGGGGGGATTTCTGTTACAAGGGAGCCCTGATCAGGGCTTGTGGAAACTTGTATGAAAGTTTCTTCCTAAGTATTGTATCGTTCGAGCGCTATCTGACAGCGGGACCCCGGTTAGGCTTACTCTAGGTGTGATCTTACCGCTTTTGATAAACGTGTATCGCCCTCGTAAGGGGGGTTCGCGCGCCTCGGACCTGTGTGGCGATTGCCTAGGTTTTCGAGGGGGAATCACTTACCATCTTTAAAAGATATCTCACATATAAAAGTCACTTTCAATAGATAACGCCTGAAAACAGGAAATACATAGACCCCAGAGGTGGGTTTTTCTTACAAAATTATAAATAACTTAAACGTAAAACCTTCGTAGATTGCACGTATTCCATGGACGCGGGAGACGCTCCCCCTGGAGTGTCTCGAGCATGTAGGTGTTGTTCGTCCGTACTTGTATAATCTTGTAGGGACCTTCCTAGTTGGGATCTAACTTGCCTATGTGCCTTGAGACTTCCACTTTCTTTAGGACTAAGTCCCCTAGCTGAAAGGTTCTTTCTCTAACCTTTTTGTTTTACTGCCGAGCGACGGACGCTTTATACTGATGGATCAGTGCCCATGCCTTGTCTCTCCTTTCTTCCAGGAGATCCAACTCCAGCGCTTTACTCTCTTTGTTGGCGGTGGGCTCGTAGTATGCCACACGTGCTGATTCCTGTGCAACTTCTACGGGTATCATTGCTTCTGAGCCATAAACGAGCGCGAAGGAAGTTTCACCAGTGGCCGCTCGTGGGGTGGTATGATAAGCCCATAAGGCTCCTTGCAACTCCTCTGCCCATTCGCTTTTCTTGCTTTCAAGCACTGTCTTCAGGTGTTGCAAAATGACCCTGTTGGTGACTTCCGCTTGCCCGTTAGCCTGGGGATGACCCACGGAAGTAAAGTGTTGCTCAATTCCCAATTCTGAGCCCATTCTCGGGTATCCGCTGCTATGAACTGCGAGCCATTGTAAAAAATGAGCACCCTCGGAATCCCGTATCTGCAAATGATGTTTTTCCATATGAAGTCCTTCACAACCCTGAAAGTGATCTTTGCTACGGCCTCAGCCTCGGCCCACTTGGTGAAGTAATCAATAGCCAAGATGACGAATTTTTTCTATCCGACCGCCATGGGCAAAGGGCCTACAATATCAATTTCCCATTGGTCAAAGGGCCATGAGACATCTATAGGGATCATCTGGGCAGCTAGCAATTGAGGGAGATTAGAGTGAAATTGACACTTGGGACATTTCTTGGAAAACTCCATGGCGTCTTGGAGGATTGTGGGCCAATAGAACCCGCTCCTCAGGACTTTCTTGGCAAGGATACACCCCCCCCCCCCCCCCAAGAATGATTTCCGCAGCTTCCACTGTGAATATGTTTGAGCTTCTCTTTGGCTTGCAAGGGCCTTAAACATCTCATAGGTGGGCCTAGAAAAGACTTCTTGAATAGTCTCCCCTTGGAGTCCAAAGAAAATTGAGGGGCCTTGTTCCTGATTTTTCGTGCCTCCGCCTTGTCAGTGAGACAAATGCCATCTTTGATAAATCTGACTATATCGTCGAGCCAACAGGGCTCGTGAGGATCGATCATAGCTACCATTTGTTTGGTGATCTTTTTCTTTATCAATGGCTCTTCAGTTCTAAAGAACGTGACAGAGCGCTCGCCGGTACCTTCCAGTGCTAAAGCAAATTTTGATAGAGCATCAGCACGCTCATTTTCTGCTCGTGGGACCTGGAGTACGTGGAATTCCTTGAATTTCCCAATGATCTCTTTTGTCTTTTTCAAATACTGCACCATGGTGGTTTCTCGAGCCTCATAAGTTCCTTCGATCTGGCTCGCAATCAATTGTGAATCAACGTAAGCGGTAATCCTGGAAGCTCCATTTTGAAAAGCAATTTTCAGCCCTTGTACGAGAGCTTCGTACTCCGCTTCGTTATTGGTGACTTGGAAGTCCAATCTGATTGCGAAGTCTATTTCGATTCCATTGGGGCTTCTAAGGGTTACCCCTGCTCCTCCCCCTTGAGAGATTGAGGAACCATCCGTGTGCAGGATCCAAAGGCCCTGGTTGTCAAGGATCGTGGGCCCTAGCCCGAACCGCTCGGTTAATAAATTCGTAACTACTTGCGCTTGTATGGCTGCCCTGGGCTCGAAGCTTTAGTCAAACTGGCTTAATTCGATGGCCCATTTTATCAGTCTTCCAGATACGTCTGGCTTGGACAAAACTTGTTTTAATGGTTGATCCGTGAGGACGGTGATTGAGTGTGCCTGGAAGTATGGCCTCAATCTCCGTGATGCTTTGATGAGGGCGAATGCGAACTTTTCGATTTCCAAATACTTCCTCTCAGCCCCTTGTAATGTTTTGCTTAAATAGTAAACGGGCAAATGTTTACGCTCCCGTATGGCCACCAGGACTGCGCTCATAGCTTCGGTGGAAACGGAGAGATACATAAACAACCTTTCACCCTCTATTGGCTTTGTCAGGAGTGGTGCGCTCGAAAGGTAAGCCTTCATGTCTTGTAATGCTTTCTCACATTCCTCAGTCCAAGCAAAATTCTGAGCATTACGTAGAATTTTGAAGAAAAGGAGGTTCCTGTCTGCCGAACGTGAGATGAACCTGTTCAAAGAGATGATTTTCCCTACCAACACCTGTACTTCCTTGAGGTTACGAGGGGAAGGGATGTCCAAAATGGCCTTGATTTTTTTTCAGATTAGCTTCAATCCCCCGTTGGCTGACCATGTAGCCTAAGAACTTTCCCCCTCGTACTCCGAAAGTACATTTTGAGGGATTTAACTTCATGTCGTACTGGCGCATAATGGCAAATGTGCGCTTAAGATTCTCAAGGTGTGAGCCCTGGCGCTCACTCTTAACAATCATATCGTCCACGTATACCTCCATGGACCCTCCAATTTCTTTCTCAAACATCCTGTTAACAAGGCGTTGGTAGGTGGCCCCCGTGTTCTTGAGCCTAAAAGGCATGACTAAGAAGCAATATACACCCAAATGGACAACAAATAAGGTTTTGGGACGGTCCTCAGGGGCCATAAAAATTTGATAATACCCTTGAAAGGCATCCATCATACTCATGAGTTCGCAGCAGGCAGTCGAATCTACCAGTTGATCACTTCGGGGTAAAGGGTAAGGATCCTTGGGACAAGCCTTGTTAAGACCAGTGAAATCGTTGCACATGTGCCATTTGTTAGCGCTCTTGGGTACCAGGAGCACATTGCCCAGCCATTCTGGATATAGTATGGGCTCAATATACTGAGCCTCGAGGAGCTTGTTAACCTCCTTCTCAATAGCCTTCTTTCGAAAACCATGCACATCTCGCTTCTTTTGTTTGACTAGCTTGAAAGA
Source organism: Lantana camara (assembly GCA_037501455.1). Lineage (NCBI taxonomy): Eukaryota > Viridiplantae > Streptophyta > Magnoliopsida > Lamiales > Verbenaceae > Lantana > Lantana camara. The sequence goes on along the minus strand of CM074857.1, from coordinate 18,820,707 downwards.
GGGGTCCACGTTGAGCATGTGGACTATGATGTTCGGGTCAATCCTAGTAAGGTCAGATGTTTTCCACGCGAAAATGTCAATGTTCTTTCTAAGGAAGTCTATCATCATGATTTGCGAGCGTCCTGAAAGACTGGACCCAATTTGAGTTGTTTTGTCCTTGTTCCCTGGTTCGAACTCAATGGTAAGTAATTTTTCAGTGGGCTCGATTCGGATCTCAGGGCGAGGGAGTTCGAGCGCCCTTTTCTTTCCCGTCAACTGCTCTCTGGTTGTTTCTTCCCCGTGCTCGTTAGCCCCCTCATCAGAGGAAGACTCACCAACCTCACCGAGCGGGGTTTCGGAGTTGCCTCCAACGCTTGTATCCTTCTTCTTGTTTTTGTTTTTATTCAGTTTGGCCCTCTTCTGTACGGGGCCATCTTCGTTGAGGTTGGGAAAATCCACCGACTTTTTTGTAGATCCAATTTGAAACGCTTTCTCATTCTTGGGCTTCCTGAGTGACAACATGTAACATTCCCAGGCTTCTCGCACGTTGTAGAGAACTTCCCCAACTCCAGAGGGGGTGGGGAACTTGATCTTCTAATGATAGGTGGAGATGATCGCTTTGAAGTCGACGAGGGTCGGGTGCCCAATAATAATGTTGTAAGGGATCTCAATCTCCACCACAGCGTAGGTGACCATGAGCGTTTTTCGCTGTGGGGCCTGACCAAAAGAGGTGGCCAAGCGGATCTGTCCTCGTGGGACCACCTCAAATCCTCCAAAGCCATTGAGGGCTGTTTTGAGGGGCTCGAGCGGGATGTTAGTAATATTCATTTTTTGGAACGTGGTATAAGGCAAGACATTAACAGAGCTCTCACTATCAACCAAAACCCTCTTTACAACGTGGTTATGGATATCTAAACTAACCACTATGGGACAGTCAGAGGTTACACCGACCCCATGGGGTGTTACAATGTGTTCCAAGTCCTTATCACTAAATCCAACTTCATTCTCCTTCGAGCGTTGATTGTTTGCTTCTTTAATGGCATAGACTGGCCTGGTCACCGAGGGGCGTTGATCGTAACTCCGGACATAACGACATCGGGAAGCGTTAGAATCCCCTCCTGATGAACCACCAGCAATCATGTTGATGACCGCAAAAGGGGTATTCTCCTGTTATGTGACCTTTTGCTTACCACGGTCGCTGCTCTTTGTAGGTCCTCGTCCTCGTGGGATCTTGGAGCGCGAAAGAGTCCTTCTCCTCTCCCTGGTACGCTCATTGCAGCGCTCGTCGTAGTGCTCTAAAATCTTCATAAATTCTTTCAGGTGGTCACCGGCAATGAGCCTCTGAATCTCGGCTTCCAATTGGCGGAATTCATCCGTGTCATGCCCCTTTTGCTTGTGGAAGGCGCAATATTTGTTCGAGCACCTTAGCGCCTCCGTGTCCTTCATCTTCGTGGGCCTTTTGAAGAGCTTTTTATCTGAAAGAGCGTACACCTCTGAATTGGGCCTACTGAGAGGAATGCGCTCGAACCGTTGTGGGGGAGGCAGTGACTTACAACGTTCTCGATGTGGCTCTTCTCGCCCCCGCTCGTTCTTAATGGGTCCGGAGTGCCTGGGAGCATTGGGCCCATACATGTCCTCGAGCGCAAAGTAGGACTCAGCAATCTCTCTCATTGCCATGAGGGACGTGGGGTGCTTCTTCACGATTGAATCCGCAAACTTCTTGCTCACATACTGTTTATGATTGCAAGCTTTGAAGAGTACGTGTATCAGAAAATCCATTGAATGCCTCTCCACTAAAAGGACCTCCTTGTTGAAACGAGCGAAAAAGGATCAAAGGGATTCATGCTCGCCTTGGATCAAGTTGTACAAAGCAGTGGGGGGGTGACAGACGCCTTTAGCGAGTTGAAGTGGTTTAGGAATGCGTCGGTGAGTTCACCATACGAGTGGATCGAGTCGGGTGGCAGACGCTTGTACCACTCTTTGGCCATTCCCACAAGGGAAATGAAAAAAACCTTAGCCCAATAGTAGCTAGAATGCTCGTACAGGTGCATTAACTGCAGAAAATGGTCTAGATGTTCTGCGGGATCTGTGGTTCCATCGAAGCGGTTGACAGAGGTAGGAACCTTGCCCATACCGGCCTGTGCCATTAAAACTTCTTCTACGAGGGGAGAACCCCTCGCAAGCGGATGATGACCGTAGCATCCAAAGTTGTCCTCCTGTTCCAAAGGGCGTGGAACATGCTGCTAGAGGGCAGGGCGAAGAACGTCTCTAGCATTGGCTTGTTCGTCCCCAGCATAGGGGACTTGAGACCGCGCTCGAGAGAGCTGTCCCACCATTTCCTGCAACCCCTGCAGCTGGTCTTGCACAGCCGCGAGGAGGTTGGGACCCTCTCCTTGACCGGCTCCCTCGTTGGGAGGCTTACGGCCCACGTTTTGAAGCATGGGAGTGGGCTTCCTCGTCGATGTGGATCCTTTCCATGGGCTCTTTGCCCTTGTCAACTTGGGGATGCTCGTCCCCTCCTTGGGTGGGGACTTCATTCCCTTTTGCTGGCGGAGGTGGCAGTTGAGCCCTCAAAATGGCCTGAGCCTCCATATGCAGGTGTCCCTGCAATTCCCCCAAAGGAGGGGCAACCTGAGTGGCCTACCCAGAGGGGAAGTACATGGAATGGAATTTTTCCCATGCACTCTGGGCCGCCTGAACCTCATACTGGGCATAAATATCACGTAGCTGTTGAGAGGTCAAGGGGGTAACTCCACCCCTTCAATCTCCCTCGGGATTACCACTGGAAGCTGGGTCTGCCCGGCGAGGTATGGTTGAACCATGGGCCTCATGACGGTAGGGGTGAGCGTGTACCTAGGGGGCGGCATCATGTAGGGGTGCCCTCTCGGGTTGGCCTGGATATTAAGCCATTGGTTTTGGGGAGGATTCGTGAAAGCAGAAGGTCGGGGGCCTCCAACAGTGGCAGAGGAGGGTGGTTTGTGATGCCCTGGCGGTGGCACTATCGGATCCGTGGGCGGAAGCATTCCTCCGGTGGGTGGCGCTCCGCCGGTCGCCACTGAAGGAATGATGCCGGCGTTGGTATCGCGGGGAAGGTCTTCTCCTCCCCCCACCGCACCTGATCTGGTGGCGACCTTGGCTTGAAAGGCAAAGGGTGTTTGTTCTTCAACTAGCAAAAGAGAAGGGTGAACTGAGAGTGGTTTCCCACAGACAGCGCCAAAAATGATGGTGTCTGATTATGTTTGGGTCAAACTCCGATCACTTTCTATTTCGTTGAGATGGGGAAATAGAGGATGTGGCTCGAAGAGGTTCACCGAAAAAGCAATGGGCTCTACCTGCTAGGACAAACACCAATAAAGTCAGAAGGCCAAGCTAGGGAACTGGGGGTGATTCCCAGTTTGGCTCTCCAACGCTCAAGTCAGGATATCTTAAAGAAGCTGAAGAATGTAAGTTTTTGTGTAAATGAATGCTTACAGTGAAAGAGAAGACGTCGGTTATTTATAGTTGAGGGTTAAAGATCCTTTGGTAATTTGCCTCGTGTGGTCCTGCCTTAATGTTGCCCTAACACGTGTCGCAATGAGGAGAAACCTAGGAGGAATCTCCTGCAAAAGTTGGTAAAAGTTAGTGTTTGCAACAGTAGCAGGTGCGCGGGCTTGTACCGGTGTCAGAGAGCCGTTTTGGGGGGTTGGTAGCGAGGGCCAGAAGCGCGCTCGTGTCAACCTAGGGCCTGGAAGGCTGGCGGATCCGCATGGGGATTCATGCCAAGATTTGCACAACGAGGGGGAACGCATCCCCTTATTTTGCAATTGTGGGGAGGTTCACTCGAGGGGAGATGTCGCTTGTGGGTAACCCCCTTGGGGAGTTGAAGCCTCGCCTTATAGCGTAGGAACCGCTCGTTGGGGGAGCGATTATAATAACCCGTGCCACATGACGGTGACTACACGTGCCGTTGAAGGGTCTTAGCGTTCAAGGGTAAAAGTCATACGAGGGTGATCCGTTTCGGGGATTAGAGATGCCGCGTGTTAGATGCTGGGAGTGCCACGTGTCAAATTGAGGACCAAGCGTATTTTGACCCCCCATCAGATACTCTGTTTTATAATTCAAAAAATTTGTAATACTCTATTTTATAATTTGGATACTTTATAGTTTCCAATTAATACTTCAAAATATAAATCAACAATTAATTTTTACTCTACCATCCACCTAAACAAAAAAATATATATATTAATTTTTACATATAAAGTATGAAAATTATAATTTGAAGTATGAACATACAAAATAAAAGTATAAAATCATGTATATGAGGTGTTATTTTAACAAAATGGCTTGTGAAAGGGGAGAGTGATGTGCTATGTCATTTCATATTTCTTCAAGGCTATTTTGGTAATTTTATAAAAAAGGGGAGTGAAATCAAATTACAATTTAAACTAGGTAGTCAGTATTTATATTTTTTTTTATGGAGGAGTGATATCAAATTTGTCTTGTGGCTTGGGAATTTTGCCACGTTTCCCCATATATACAATTTTGAGAAGATAAGGAAACATATTTAAATGAAAGAGGATTTTGCCTTTTCCAAATAGATCAAATAGACTTCACTTTCTCCTCCTTTTAATGCAGGAGTAAAGAGTCCTCTCTATAAACTTGGGAAATTATAGTTAGAACCTATCTTGATCAAATTACTGTACTGAGGGATGAGTGTTTTATATTTGTCGCATGGTTGGTGAAAAATATAGGAAGAATAACAAATCAAATAGCAAATATAATATATTTATTATTTTAATTGGTTGGATTCAATCGAACCAGATTTAGGAAAGAATTTTCCAACGAACTCAATATTGCTTGATTATCTAAACAATTACTACCATAAGATAAATATCAGAAAAGAATAATCAATGGGACGACAAAATGTGTGTAAGAGAATAATAAGAAAGAGAGGACGATAATAATCCTTTTTTTTTTATGTTTTCTTTGCATGACTCCCTGATGTCTACTATTTTTGGCTTCTTTGGCTTTATAAAATGAGGAGGAGTCCTCGTAAATTTTCCCACGATCTTTGACCGATTCGTTTCAAAAGGGAAAAAAAACCTATAAAATTAGGGGAAAAATTCATATTCATCCCTATGTTTTTAATGCAAATTCAAAATAATCCTTATGTCTTTGATTTATTTTAAATTTATCCTTTAAGTTATTTTTCTACCATAATTTTGGGTAAAAATTTATAAATAGACTAAAATACCCTTAAACTAAATTTGATCTATTTAAGTATAAAAATAATCAAATCATTTTCTATTTTTCTCAAACCATAAAAGAGATAAGAAATTATAAATTATTTAGTTTAATTAATTGTTATTAACTACATTTAATATTAAAAATATAAAAATACTAATGTATAAATTGAAGTTATCCACAATTATCCAAATTTATATTCACCAAATTAAAATAAATTATTAAATTCGAGATGTATTCAACTCATGCATGTATATATATATATAATTAATTGAGATATTTAAAATTAAAAGCAAAAATAATTAAATTTTTTACATAAATTGAGTGTAATTATAAAAGCACGTCAAGTTCATAAACGATAAAAAAATAAAGAAATTAATCAGCTATTAAAATGAAATCAACTAGAATGAATAAAACAAAATTGATTCTTAAATATAGTGTATGACCACGTACTTATTTCAATAAAATACATTTTAAAAAAAATCAGCTAGAAATAAATCATCTATGTAATTTTCCTCCACAACACCCACGATTTTTGAACTAAATTTCATGCCCTAAGTTGGTAAGAAGACTTGGGAATCTAAACTTCACATATTAAATATGATTATTTAAATACTTATAAAAAATAAGTGGTCAAGTAGCTTATTAAAATAAGTATGTGTCCATACGTAACATTTAGAAATCAATTTTTTTTTATTCATTTTAATTGATTTTATTTGAATAGTTAATTAATTCCTTTAATTTTATTTTTATCAGTTATAAACTTAACATGCTTTTGTAACTATAATCAATTTATTTAATACATTGAATTATTTTTGCTATTAATTTTAAATATTCACATTCATAATGTATATACATGCATGAATTAAATACATCAAATAGTAACAATTTATTTTAATTTGGTGAATATATGTCTTGATATTGTGGATAACTTTAATTTACATGTAAGTATTTTTATAATTTTGAGATTTAATGGAGTTAATAATTTATAGTTTCTTATTCCTTTCATGGTTTGAGAAAAATACAAAATGATTTAATTATTTTTATAGTTAAATAGATCAAATTTAGCTTAAGGGTATTTTAGTCTATTTATAAATTTTGGCCTAAAATTGTGGTAAAAAAATAACTTAAAGGATGAATTTAAAGTAAAATAAAAATATGAGGACTGTTTTGAATTTGGATTAAAAATATAGGGATGAATATGAATTTTTCCCATAAAATTAGAGAATGAAAATTTGAACTTACAGTACAGATGAAATTTTATTTTTAATATTTTCTCTTTTGATTGAAAGAGTAGAACAAAAAATTATTTATTTATTTATTTATTTTTAAAAATAAATTAGGTTGATGGAACAAAACTCTCAACCCTCAATATTTATTTTTAAAAATAAATTAGGTTGATGGAACAAAACTCCCAACCCTCAATTCAAGATAAGAGAATGTCTTGAGCTAAACATATTCTTATCAAGGATTTGCACTGTAAATCAATTCATAAAGATAAGAAGAGTTTGAATTCAATCGAATGTATATTTAGTAATTAAAATTCATACTATAATGTCTAATTACTAATTAGCAGCTGTAAAACTTAATTTAATGGCATAAAGTGATGCACTACAAATTATGGGAATTAAGTTACATTGTTCATCTTCAAAATAATTAATTATTTCAGCATACTTTGTGAAATTCAAACTTGAATATGCAAATTATAATGGTAGTTAAAGCAAGCGAAATAAGGGTGTCCAAGTTAATGTAAAATATTTAATCTATACTATATTATTAAGTGAGAGACCCTTAGAGTAACCGTTTGGTCTCTTGGACTCTAAAATTATTTTCTTTTTTATATATTTTTTTTCACTTCTTACAATGTGTTATTTTGTATTTATCCTTTAACTTCCTTTAATGTTTTCTTTAATTCTCACTTCATTCTAATTTTGTTTATTATATATTTTTATTATTTTCCCATATTTTTTAATTTCTTTGTTATATTATTTTTTACTAATCTCATTTTTTTTTATCATAAATTTATAATTATATCAAAATAAATATTAATATGAAGAATTTAATTTAAAATATATTTAAATAATAATAATTTTATTATTTGCACATGCATAGAGTGTGTGGGGTTGCTAGTTTAAATTAATTAAGGGAGTTTTTGACAAAATTTTATGTTTGACTAAAAGTTTTTAGTTCACCTCAATTCAAATAAATTTTTAGTTTGCATCCCAATAAAATAAATTGTCTATTTTAACTTTAATTTTCTTAATATGAAATATTTACATTTAAGTTTGTAGAACTATATTTAAATTTTGAAAAATTATTGTGATACGCAATAGTTGGTTATTGAATAAAGAGCTTTTATGTTAAATATGAAGTATTCACTTATATATTTGCGGAACTATATCACTATTGTATTATTTAGTACCTAGTAACTAAATGATTTAATGAATTTTATTTTTTTTAATATGGAGTATTTGCATTTGAATTTGTAGAACTATATCTAAACATTGAGAAATTCTTGAGTTATGCAACGGTTAGATATTAGATGAAGAACTTTTATTTTAATATGAAATATTTACATTAGAATTTTGAGCATTATTTTTTAATTTTAAGGATCTAATATTGTTTTTGATGGTGCGGGAAATGGGTCCCTAATATGCAACCGACGCTTTAAGATTTGTTAGTGGAAGAGAAGACCATCACAGGCGTTTGAGCCTCAGGAACTGGGTTTCCTTTTGAGCGTGGGTTCTTCCAGCTAGGATAACACCAAGAGTGCAAAGTGCCGTTTGTATGCAGCTGTGGTGGAAGGATGGCAGAGCTTGAGAAGATGAAGAGAAAATGGGGAAAATGTGCCCAGTTCAAGTGTGTGTGTTTCTATGAAGAAGATGACTTGGGGGAACAAAGCATATGTTTCTCCCTATTTATATGTTAGGGGTGAGGGTGCTTTGGGTAATTTGACCAAGTGGTCCCAAACCTGTGTTGCCCTAACACGTGGCGACCTGTAACTATATGAAAGTGATGGCCCTGAAAGTAGGAGGCGTGTCAGGTACGGTGTGCGCACTGCCATTATGTCAGAGATTATTGGCAAGTGTCGAGCGTTTGGGGAGACTCCAGATATGTCATGCAAGCGGACGGATGCCTGTGTCCTGGTGTATACCTTACCCGAGCATAGCTGACGCTCGACGGGACGCACGAAGGGGTTTCCTCTGGCAATTGTCCAATGAGCGTCGACGAAACGAGCGTGTGCAAATCTGGGCCCTCGCGAAGTGCTTTCTTGGGGGAATGATGGCTTTTAGGGACTATAACATGTGCGTCGGGTTTAACAGTTAGAACCCCGCTCGAAGATTGGGCCGAGGCTCATGGGCCTGGGTCCGTAATCAACAAGTGAATGGGCCGGGGTTGTCCCGCGAGCCCTGTAATGCGAGCGTCCAAGCTCTAAGTCTGTAGATGGCGACACGTGGATGGCGCTGATCCGAGCATGATTTTGGGTCACATCATTTTGCCCCCCAAATTATGTAGTAGCGCTTGAGCGTACTGTAGAATTTTAGAGAAGCGAGCCTTGAATTTTTTAATACCCGAGGGTCAAATTTCAGGAATGGAGTGACTGTCCGTCTTCAATAACAGACACTTTCTGACATGGCCATAAATGAAGTCCCATCCGCATTTAATGCGGTGGGGCAACGTGGGCACGTATACTCTGGGAAGCGTGGGGCGGTTACCAAAAGTGGAAGTCTCCCAAGGTGGGAAATGATTACCTTTCAAATCCCCAAACCCTAATCAATGTAAATCACTCCCCTATAAATAGAGGTTTGGAAGACTTTATCTCTTCTTTGCGCATTTGAATTTCTCAAGCAAAACAACAGCAACATTCTCTGCAACTTCTTGTGACTCCACAGCAAGTTTTTCTTCGACTCTTAGGTAAATCCTCGAAATTTTTGATTTTACTTGTGCCAACCCTAGATTTAGGTTGTGTTTGAGTGATACTTTTAAGTGAGGAACCTTTTTCCGTTGTTGAATTCGCACCAGAATTTCCCTTTCCCTCTGATTTTTTGTTTGAAAGCCTCGTCTTCAAGAGCAGAAGAACAACAATGGAGGATAATGTTGCAGATGGTTATGTGAGGGAGATAGATGAGATGTCCGTTAGGAGTTCTTCTCCCCATGACAATGTTCCCATGGCGGTTCCAATAGCAAGGGTCCCTGAAGAGACCGGCGACGAAGATCTAAATGCCGCCGTTCATGGGATGAATGAGCGTGATCCTCAGGGGGTAGATCAGATCTTTGAAGAGATGAACCTCGTGATGGAAATGCAAAGACAGGGGGAGAGAGTACTTCCAGTGTTGAACAGCGCTGTAAGGCCCCAGGATCACCAGGTGACTGTGGCGATCGCGGCCCCAGAAGGCGATGCAGGGCTCTTCAAGCGTCGGGCGGTTGGCGAACCTCCCCATAAAAGATAAAAGAATGGGAAGGAGCCAAGGACCCGGGTGAGGCAAGACAATCCCCATCAAACAGATAGATCACCAGACGAGATTGAGAGTATCTTGACGCTCGAAGACCTGGCAGATATGAAGGCCAAGGTTTACTGGGATGAGACGGCGTTCCCAATTCGTCTTCCTGTGGAGGGAGAGAGAGCCAACCGTCCGTCTCCGGGAATGATGACCGTCTACCAAGATTTGGTCTTAGCTGGGGGCTTAAGATTTCCAATCCCGACCGCCGTTGCTAACATTTGCAATTATCTCACACTCAACCCTTCTCAAATCCTTCCGAATGGCATAGCCTTGATAAACACCTTCGTGATCCTGATGAAGGTCACAGGCCACGAGCCCTCCATAGACAATTTCAACAGCCTAATTCAAGTGGCCCGCTCGCCCCGCTCGTCCCCCACAGATGGTTTTTACTATGCCCAAGCCAAGTCAGGTCTTAAAATGATTGATTCGCCTTCAACTTCGTACGGCGAGAACTGGAAGGAGAAGCACTTTTTTGTGGGAGCGCCTGGGAGGATTTTTGGAGCTAATCGAGGGTGGATAATTCACGGAAAGGCGCCGTTCGTTAGGAATAGATCTGAAAATAAGCTTTTCGAGCATTGGGCGAAGAATTTGGCCCTTGTGATGAAAAACGAGAGGAAGTGGATAAAGGCCATGGAATTAATGAAGGATGAGGAGGTATTGTTCCGCTATGGGCTAGTGCATCCTCCGGAGATGGTGCTCAATCCTCCCGCTCGGACTATGTTCCGTGATGGTTAGATTCTAGGAACTAACATCTCTAACGCTTAGAGTAGAAATAACACTTCTTGTTCTATGCCAGTACATTATTTTGTTGATGCTCATTTTATTTTTCAATTGCAGGTGTAGACATACTCATGGCAGGAATCGACGCGAAAAGTATTGCACAGATGATGTGCGCTCACCAGGCGGGCGCCAATCAGCAGCAGCAACAACAACAACAACAACCCCAACCCTCAAATGCTCCAAGAGGGAGAGGCGCTCGCCGAGGAACAGGGCGAGGTGAGGGTGGCAGAGGCGCTCGTAGGGGTTCCGAAAATGAGGGTCGTGGAGCAGGCCCTATCGAAGACCTGACCCTTGAAGGCACTCATGGTGCCACTCCTCCCGCTGCCCCTGAGGAGCCAATAGCGCTAAGCTCAGGCAATTCCTGCAACCGTTCAGAGGATTTGGCCAGATTTCATGATGCAGCGAGGACTGAGCACACGGGACAAAGGAAAATGATGCCAGACTCCGTCCCCATTTCAGGAATGGGGAAAGAAGTGGTCGTGGGCCACCGGGGCGTGGGCAGTGATACCTCATCGTCTGAAGATGAGGATTTCTGGAAGATTGGATGCAGGGGGGACGCTCGGTATAAACGCCAGAGGAGGGACGACCCGGTCCTTTTGAAGAAAAGTGCAGCTACTACCAACTTGGTTGTGGAGATCGTCGGCAAACTTCAATGCTCCGGCGATCATGATAAGTTGAACGAGCATGACGCTGCCCGCGTTGCGGATGATGTTTGCCATGCCCTCTTGACGATGAGCTCTCTTAAGTTATTCTGAAAAGTTCTAACTTTTGAACGAATCTGGTATTAACTTTTGTTGTCGGTCCTCCAGGAGGTGATCCCCAGGCTGAAGAATTTCACTACAAGAAATTCTGCAAATTCCAACGGAAAATTCCGAGGGAAACAGGCCTTCGGAATTCCCTAGGGAATTCCGACGGGATTCCGACGGAATTTGTTTTTTTTTTTAAATAAAAATTAAATAAATCTGACGGAAATTCCGTCGGAATTCCATCGGATTTTTTAAAAAATAAAATTAACAAATAATATTAAATAATTCCGACGGGATTCCGACGGAATTCCCGTCGGTTTTTTAAATATAAAATATAAAAATTAAAATTAAATAATTCCGATGGGATTCCCGTCGGAATTCCGTCGGATATTTTAAAAAATAAAATTTAAAATAATATTAAATAATTCCGACGGAATTCCGATGGGATTCCCGTTGGTTTTTTTAATTATAAACTATAAAAATAGAAATTAAATAATTTCGACGGGCATTGCGTCGGAAATCCGTCGGATATTTTAAAAATAAAAATTAAAAATAATATTAAATAATTCCGACGGGATTTCCGTCGGAATTCCGTCGGATTTTTTAAAAATAAAAATTAAAAATAATATTAAATAATTCCGACGGGATTTCCGTCGGAATTCCGTCGGTTTTATCTATGCTTAAATTGAATTCATATGACGTATTATAATATTTGTAGTTATAATTAATATTTTCTTAGAACTCAATTTTAAATATAGTCTACAAATTTTGTGATTTTATTATTTCAAATGATATATAAATATTTGTATCAAACTAAACCAATGAATTGATCTAGCTCAATTGGTTTTCCTTGGTTTCCATAATATCTTCCTACCGCGAGGTTGGGTGTTCGAATCCCCAGTGGCTCATTAAGTTTTTATTTTTCCAGTAAATTCCGACGGAATTCCGAGGGAAATTCCGTCGGAAATAATTAATTAAAATTTTTTTTTAAAGCAAATTCCGTCGGAAATAATTAATTAAAATTTTTTTTTAAAGCATATATTTTATTTTTTCAAAAAATACGACTATTACGACGGGATTTCCCTCGCAATCCCATCGGAATTATTTTAATTTAAATTTTTTTTTTTTTTGGTTTTGTCCCTCGGTTTTCCGTCGGTTTATAAATTCCGAGGAGGGTTTTTCCAACGGACTGTGTCCCGTCGGAATTCCGGGAATTTCTTGTAGTGTTTGCAGGGGTGAGCGCATGCTTACGCCGAGCACAAGGCCAAATACAAGAGGTTGCTGCGCATTTCTGACCCCCGTCAACTGCAGGTGGACTATAACAACGCCTACTCTCAACTGATTGCGTCTGAGCTTGAGTAGGAGAAGCTGAGGGAGGCCCTGAAGAAATCCGACGACGCATATCTGGGCTTGGACGAGCATCACAAAAAGCTCAAGGAGGAGCGTAACCAACTGAGGGTCGCTAGCGGGGAACTGGGTAGGCAATTGGCCGAGAGTACCCATCAAAATGAAGCAACTAAGGGGGAACTCGCCAATTTACAGGAGAAGGTAGCCGGCTTGGAGACGAAGGTGGCATGGGAGGCTGTGACGAGGTTCGTGCGCTCCAAAGCATTCGCTTTTACGGCCAACCTCCACTGTTTTGATAATGCTCAGCGTTTCTTCTGGAAAGCGGTAGGCCAGATGGTGAAGCTGCAGATGGCTCCTGAAAGCGCTCTGACGGATGAGCGCCTGCTCATGGACTTGGATGAGAATTTGGAGCCAATCGTCCGTAACAAAGACCCCTCGGAGAGCCTGACGGAGCCTAAGTATCAGGATCTGGTGATGATGCTCTAGAGGGAGTTTATTGAGGTTAATCCTGTGGACCCAGCGCCCATTACCATAGAAGAGGAAGACGGTGTCATTGTAGACACCCAGAATGATGGGGACCTTCATGACGTCCAAACTTCCAATGCTCCTGCGCTAGCCCTCATTCCAATTTCGACTGCTCCTCCAGAACCAGAGAATCAACCTCAGTGATGCCTCCTACTTGCTCCTTCCAAATTCAGCCTGTTTACTTCCCTTCTTGTTAAGAACATTTAATTTTTGTATTTGAATTTTGTACTTCCGATAATGCACTTTCTATTCCCTGCTAATGAAGTTTGATATCCTTCCTGTTGAATTTCGAGCGTCGCCTGCTTGTTTCTGTTGATGTTTGAATGTCTTGCAATGGGAATGTGTGGGCACGAGGGTGTTTCCTTTTAGGGTACCTTGGTTGTATTCCATCATGAATTTTAAGATTCGGACTTAGAAACGTTTAAACATTTGTGAGAGGGATATCTGGGTGCGAGGGTTTTCCTTACGAGGGTACCCTGGCTATACTCATAATGAGGCTCGAATTTGAACTTAAGAATCCACTAAGGATTTAGCTAAGTATTGGCCTTAAGTGTGTGATGTATACTTCTGATTTGAGCACCCCAGTAGCTTGAGTGGGCTTAGAAATCAGCCGTATGACTTGTCAAGTGTTGGATTAAAGCGAACGTGGCTGTAATGTTAGCTTCATACTTAGGTATCCGTGAGGGGATTAGCCCAGTGTTAGCTATTTATGAGCATACTCATACCTAAGAGGATAAGGTTCATAGAGGGTTTACGAGCGTGAACGGGTGTGATCGGCATCCAGTTGGTGCAAATTAAGCATTTAGCAACCCACCTTTTCGACACGCTCATTCTTAGGGTTTACACGTTTACGAGCGTTAAACTATTCAGTGTGGGGGTTCTCGACACAGATAGTGTTGATTTGGAGACAGATTGGGTGGTCATCAAGCCGTTCGACGTGGAGGATACTTGACACGGAGTGGGCCTTGATGCAATTAATTACTTAAGTCATTAATTAAAGAAAAAGCAAGTAGATGACAAATAATAATTGGAAAAATGCTTACTGTTATCCTTACATTTCTGTCAAAAGAAAGTACAAAGTGCCACGAGCGGGCAATTACAAAGGTTGACGTTTACACGTAGAACCGTCTAAGGTTACATGCATTCCATGGTCTAGGAAGACGTTCGCCTTGCAAAGTCTCTAGCAGGTAGGTATTGTTTGCGCGCACCTTAATGACTTTGAAGGGGCCCTCCCAGTTGGGGTCCAACTTACCCACATGTTTGGAGACTTCAACTTTTTTTAGGACCAAGTCCCCTAACTGGAAGGTCCTTTCTCTGACGCGCTTGTTATACTGGTGGGCTACGGTCGCTTTGTACCTGTGGATACGAACCCAAGCAGTGTTTCTTCTCTCATCTAGCAAATCCAATTCGAACGTCCTATTAACCTCGTTGGTTGTAGGCTCGAAATAGGCAACGCGTGTGGATTCTTGAGCAATTTCAGTAGGTATCATAGCCTCGGAGCCGTACACAAGGGAGTAAGGGGTTTCTCCCGTTGCCGCTAGCGGGGTAGTGCGGTACGCCCAGAGGGCTCCGTGAAGTTCTTCTGCCCATTCCCCCTTCTTACTTTCGAGCATTGTTTTCAGATGCTGAAGTATGGTTCGGTTGGTCACCGCAGTTTGACCGTTGGCCTGAGGATGGCCCACAGAAGTGAAGCGTTGCTCAATCCCAAGTTCGTAGCACCAATCTCGCGTGTCAGCGGCGATGAATTAGGAACCGTTATCTGAGATTAGCCCCCTCGGGATGTCATATCTGCAGATGATGTTCTTCCAAATGAAGTCCCTCACAACTTTGAATGTTATCTTCGCGACCGCTTCAGCTTCGGTCCACTTGGTGAAATAATCCACAGCGAGGATTACAAATTTCTTTTGTCCGACCGCCATCGGAAGGGGTCCCACTATATCGATGCCCCACTGGTCGAAGGGCCATGAAATGTTAATAGGGATCATTTGGGCTACCGGCAGTTGAGGGGTGTTGGAATGAAACTGGCACTTAGGACATTTCTTGGAATAGCTGATGGCACCCTGCAGCAGCGATGGCCATTAGAACCTATTCCTTAATACTTTCTTAGCCAGAATTCAACCGCCAGAATGATTTCCACAACTTCTGCTGCGCACATGCTCTAATACTTCTTTGGCTTGCGAGGGTCTCAGGCACCTTAATGGTGGACCCTGGAAAGACCGCTTGAAGAGTCGACCCTCATTGTTAAGAGAGAAGCGGGGGACCTTACCCCTAATCTTCCGTGCTTTCACTTTATCGCTCGGACAGGTTCCATCCCTCTAAAACCTAATGATGTCGTCGAGCCAACAAGGTTCGGAGGGATCAATCATGCTCACTTCACCCGAGGGTCCCGCGGCTCCGGATTTTCTCTCGGGAGGGGCATCTTTTCCTTGCGCTAGAGGCGGTGGAGGTGGCTGGGCCCCTAGAACATTCTGAGCCATCATAAGAGGGTGGACCGGGAGACCTCCAAGCGGAGGGGCCACCCGTGAGCCCCCCGCCTGGGGGAAGTAAGCGGAAGTAAAGTGATTCCAGGCGTTTTGTACGGCATGTGCCTCGCACTGAGCGTAGAGCGCCTAGAGTTGTTGCCGTGTCAATTGTGGCATCTCCACTCCTTGGATTTCCTTGGGCATGGAGACGGGAAGCTGTAACGTGCCCACTTGGTAAGGCTGGATCATGGGCATCATGCCCGACATCATTCCGGCCCCCATGGTGGGTTGCACATATGTGAACCTTGGTGGCGGCATCGCCATGGAATAAGTGGCGGGATTAGCGACAGGGGCGGCAGGAATAAGCGTCGCGGGAGGAGGAATAGAACCAGACCCTCCTGCACCATTTTCTCCGGCGGGGAAAGCTCCAGCTACTGTTTCCTGATCCCCGTTTCCGTTCCAGATAGCAGGCGGGGTCGCACCTCCGGCGGGTGGGTGGCTCTCCAAGTTTTCTTCATTGAGATGTGGTAGAGCACCTTTGTTGTCTAAAACCCCAGATCTCGTTGCAGTTACCATGACTGGAGATGCTGGTGTTACTGTTCAATAGCTCAAAGAGGAAGAATCTGAAGTAGATGAAGATGCAGATGATGATTTCCCACAGACGGCGCAAAATATGATGGTGCGGGAAATGGGTCCCTAATATGCAACCAACACTTTAAGATTTGTTTGTGGAAGGGAAGACCATCATAGGCATTTGAGCCTCAGGAATTGGGTTTTCTTTTGAGCGTGGGTTCTTCCAGCTAGGATAACACCAAGAGTGCAAAGTACCGTTTGTGTGCAGCTGTGGTGGAAGGATGACAGAGCTTGTGAAGATGAAGAGAAAATGGGGAAAATGTGCCCAGTTCAAGTGTGTGTGTTTCTGTGAAGAAGATGACTTGGGGGAAGAAAGTATATGTTTCTCCCTATTTATATGTTAGGGGTGAGGGTGCTTTGGGTAATTTGACCAAGTGGTCCCAAACCTGTGTTGCCCTAACACGTGGCGACCTGTAACAGTATGAAAGTGATGGCCCTGAAAGTGGGCGGCGTGTCAGGTACGGTGTCTGCACTGCCATTGTGTCAGAGGTTATTGGCGAGTGTCGAGCGTTTGGGGAGACTCCAGATATGTCATGCAAGCGGGCGTATGCCTGTGTCTTGGTGTATACCTTACCCGAGTATAGGTGACGCTCGACGGGACGCACGAAAGGGTTTCCTCTGGCAAATGTCCAACGAGCGTCGACTAAACGAGCGTGTGCAAATCTGGGCCCTCGCGAAGTGCTTTCCTGGGGGAAGGATGGCTTTGAGGGACTATAGCACGTGCGTCGGGTTTGACAGTTAGAACCCCGCTCGATGAGTGGGCCGAAGCTCATGGGCCTGGGTCCGTAATCAACAAGTGAATGGGCCGGGGTTGTCCCGCGAGCCTTGTAATGCGAGCGTCCAAGCTCTAAGTCTGTAGATGGCGACATGTGGATGGCGCTGATCCGAGCTTGATTTTGGGTCACATCAGTTTTATGTAACCGTTAATTATTAACTAAAAAACTTTTTTTTGAATATGAAATATAAAATTATTGTAATTGTGAAACTATATATAAATATTAAGGAGTTGTTGTGTAATGCAACCGATAAATGTTAAAAGAAAAACTTTCTCTTAATATAAAATATTTATATTTGAATTTTGAGCATTATATGTGAATTTTAATGAACTTTTGCTTTATACACCCTTTAGTTATTAAATATAGAAATTTTCTTTAAATATTAATTATATAATTATATAATTGCGAAATTATATCTAAATTTTAAGAAATTACCGCGTTATTCAGAAATATGACTAAATAAAAAATAATTAGGTTATTTCAAAATAGTTAGAGAATTAATTATAAAATTTATTAGATCGGAAAGTACAATAAAAATTCAAATCCTATTTAAGAATAAATTTAATCGGTTAAATAAATAATGCATTTTTAGAGAAAAGAAAAGAGAATATATAAATTGTTGGTGGTGGGACACTAGGACAGTAGTCTGAGGTTATGATGTAGGCCCAAATCTATATTCCTGAAAATTACAGTTTTATTGGTCTATTAATCACATGAAGTGCACCCAGGATACGGTCAACTGATCTTACACGCACTCTAAACACGTACGTGCCACGATCCTTTTGTTGCAAGTCTACTGCAGAATTTGAGATACACGCGCGTTTGAAGAAATTGGCCTGGATTAGGAGTTGAGTTGGGCCCACCGTAGACGGAATTTTTCGAGGTTCCATGAAGAGCCTTCATGTGGGCCCCAGCGCTTGACATATAATTGTTAGTTTTTTGAGGAGTCCGTTTCGGTCGTGTGTTACCACCAATTGTTAGTAAGTGAACCGACGGTCCGATCCGGTTCTTAGGGCCAAAATCGTCGGTTAACCGAGTGATTTTTCCAGCCCTAAACTAGTCCGAATCTCGTCGGTTTTGATGGTCAATCCAGAACGGATAAGGCACCGGTCACCGGTCAAACCGTTTGGACTGGTCGGTTCGATCCGATTTTTAAAACACTGGTTACCACTTTAATTGGTTTCATACAATGTTTTTTAAACCGGACCGGAGGGCGAACCAGTAGTCTTACTGGTTACCGGTTCAACCAGTTCGATCGGTCGAACCACTGATTCAACCGATGTGACGTAACAAATAATTAATTATTATTTTATAATTTATATAGTATCTTAAACATAAAAATTATACATATACATTTCAAATTTTAATTTTCTTCACATTTAGCACAAAACTAATATTACTTAAAATTCAATAAAAATACAAAATACTAATAAAATTTAATTTCAACGCAATGTTTAACAAATTTGAAAAGAGATAAATCTAACTCACTAATTTAATCATTAAATATGTATGCAGCCCATTAAAAGAACCAAACCCATAAAAATAAAAAGTTTTGGCCCATTGATCCCTTTACTAAAGTGAAAAAAGCATCCTCATTAATTCAAGTAATTAAAGGAAACCCTAAGAAACCAACTTTTTTATTTCTCCCTCACGCACTGTGTGCCGCCATTGAAGATGAAGATTTCGCTGCCATTGAAGATGAAGATTTGGCTTCGGACGACGACGGTTAATCAACTAATCTGCTATTTTCTTTCCTTTTTATTTAACTAAAGAAGAATTCGGCATTGCATTCCTGGTAATGTACTGTTTTCTCTCATTTTGTGTAGAATGGAAATGAAAATTATTTCAAAATCTTAAAAAGTTGTTAAGAAAATAATAAATAAGTTGATTTCAAACTTCAAATACAAAATAGGGCAAATTACATCCAGGTCCCCTCAGGTTTTCCATAATTACAATTTAGTCTCTATTTTTTCGTTTATTACAAAAAAATCCCTATAAATATTGTTTCAGTTGAGGTCCTTGGCGGAATAGTGGAAAAGTCAGGCATATACTTTTTCGTTTTTTACAAAAAAAGTCCCTGGGAACAGTGTTCATAGGGGTGTTTTTGTAATAAACGAAAAAGCAGGGACTAAATTGTAATTATGACAAACCTAAGGGGACCTGAATATAATTTGCCATAAAAAATATAGAGCTTGAAAAGGCAAAAAAATGAGATGAAAAGTTGCCAAAAAAAAAAAAAAAAGGAAAAGGAGCGTACAATTTCATAAACCGGCGGTCCGGTCCTGTCCGGTTATCAAGGCCAAAACTGCCGGTTAACCGTCCGGTTTTTCCGGCGCTCAACTGGTCTGATCACCTCCGGAAGATTTCGTTGCCATTGAAGATGAAGATTTGGTTTCGGACGACGATGGTTAATCACCTAATCTGCTATTTTCTTTCCTTTTCATTTAACTAAAGAAGAATTGGGCATTGCATTCCTGGTAATCTACTATTTTCTCTCATTTTGTATAGAATGGAAATGAAAATTATTTCAAAATCTTAAAAAGTTGTCAAGAAAATAATAAATAAGTTGATTTCAAACTTCAAATAAAAAATATGGAGCTTGAAAAGCCAGAAAAATGAGATGAAAAGTTGCCAAAAAAAAAGGAAAAGGAGCGTACAATTTCATAAACTGACGGTCCAGTCCGGTTATCAAGGCCAAAACCGCCGGTTAACCGACCGGTTTTTCCAGCCCTAAACTGGTCTGATCACAGCCGGTTTTAGAGGCCCAATCGGACCTGACCAGGCACCGGTGGAACCGATCGGACCGGCCGATCCGATCCGGTTTTCAAAACACTGGTTTCATATTGAAAATAGCCTTTTTCTTTTTCTTTTTATTTTATACCGACTGGTATATATATATATATATATATATATATATATATATATATATATATACTGAAAATGATTTTTTTAAAACAAACTATTAAAAGGGAAATTTTTATGCCAATAATGTACTGATCCAAATACGGTCATATGGATACGGTGATATAAATTTTTTTATGTGAAAAGTGCTCAACATGGTAGCTAAAGTGAATATCCAACCTGAGAAGAAAATTAATTTTCTTAAGTATGGAAGCGTCAGTCTTAAACCCTGGAGCTTCTGCTCCTTCGACCACTACAAACATGTGTAGATGTCAAACTGGACAGTCGAGACAGGATCAAAGTCCAATGACCTTAATCAGGAAGTCCCTCGACCCCAGTCTTTAAGTGTGAAATGTCCAATTAGTATTATCAGACTAACCAAGTTTCGATCGAGCAGAATGGTCCGTTGACCACCACATCACTCGACCGAGCAATCTACCTTTGACTAGGAGATCTTGCACGGACCAATAATCTCCCTAACTCAACATTAAATACCTAAAATACTCTACAAATTCTCTGACGCAAGTACGAGGTAATCTATGTCGCGTGCTCACCAATCACTACTGGTATACTTAATGACTGCGTGTACTAATCATGTATAAAGGCACACACTATAAATATTCCCATCATTAATGTCAGAAGATAAATACAATTATTACACTCTCTTTCTCTCTAGACTTTTACGTTTCATATGAATTGGGTATTCATCTATTCAACATGGTATTAGTAGATTTCTCTTCCGCATTCCTCTGATTCATCGTCTCCGATGTTTCTTCTCTCAATTCCGGTGATTTACCTTTATCTCACCGGCGATTTCTGTGCGCTACCTATTTTGTGTTTTTTTTTTTTACCCAATTTTTTTTTTGGCGAGTTTGTTGTTGTTTCTCATGGCGGCTAATCCAGTGAATGAGGCGTACATTGTTCACAATTCCGATCAACCGAATTTTCCTCTTACATCTGTCCTCATGAACAGTCACAATTTCATGTCGTAGAGTCGCTTGATGAAGCTTGCTTTAACGGCGAAGATGAAAATCAGATTTATCGACGGTTCAATTATGGAGCCTCCGCCTGTCTCTTCTGATTTTGCTACTTGGCAACGTGCTGATTCTATGGTGACTGCTTGGATTTTAAGTTCTGTGGTCCCTGAATTGCGTCCTGCCTTCTTATACTCTACCTCGGCTCGTTCCCTTTGGCTCGAACTCGAGCAGCGCTTTAGCCTGTGCAATGGTCCTCGATTATACCATATCAAGCGCCAGATTTCTGCTATTTCTTAAGGTAATTCGTCTCTTGCGACGTACTTCACTCGTCTCAAGTCACTTTGGGATGAATTGGCATGTCTTCAAGTGATTCCTAATTGCACTTGTGGTTGTACTTGTGGCTCAGCTAGAGCGGTTACTGATGCCTTGACGTCCGATCAATTGTTTCAGTTTTTAACGGGGCTTAATGAGGGTTTTGACTTGGCGAAGAATCAGCTGCTAGCTATGGATCCTCTCCCATCCGTTAACAAGGTGTTCTTAATATTGCAGCGTGTTGAATTGAAACATGAGATACAGACCACATTCACTGATCATGCGCCATACATGTTCGCCTCCCTCCCCCCCCCCCCCCCCAGTCCCGCCCTCATCAGTTCTTCTTTGATCAATCTCCACCTACTGCTACAGATCATGTTTTCCTTGCTAAGAAGCTACAATATAATAAACCTTCTGCTCCAGGTTGTCAGTCTTACAAAAGCAGGGATGATCGGTATTGCCCTAAACGTGATGCTCCAGGTCATACACTTGCTTCCAGATTCATGGATATCCTGATTGGTATAAACCACCTCCTGGTGCCAAACTCCAGAAAATGCCCATATCATCTACCTTGCCTCCCAAGTTTACTGCTCAAGCATCAGCCCTGTCTCACACTCTCTTAGAGACACCTTCTGTTTCTGTTGGCTCCTAGTTTGTTGATGATTCAATGGAGGCTTACATTTAACAGGCGGTTGCTAAGTACCTTACTCAGTTTCATCCTGGTCCCAGCACTCGCCATCAACTAGAGTTTGCTGGTAATTTTACTACTTACGCTCTATCATGTATTTTTTCTTCCAATTCCAATCTTTGGATCTTAGATATATGAGCAACAAACCACATGTGTTCGTCGTCCTTTTTTCTTTCCTCTAATTTGCCTATTTCTGGGACTAGGACAATGCATTTATCGGATGGCTCCACATCTTTAGTGACACATATTGGTCAATCTTCTGTTGGTTCGGGTCTCATTCTTAAGGATATCCTTGTTGTTCCTAGCTTTAAATTCAACCTACTTTCTGTTCAAAAACTTGCTGCCAATTCTGATTTAATATTCACGTTTTTCCCTACACATTGTTTAATACAGGACCGCAAGACTAACCGCTTTTTGGCCCGAGGTTCTCTGTGTGGCAAGCTCTATATTCTCCCCTAGCATCCCTCATCCAGTGCTGACAACAACAAGCCTATCAAGTCTGCTATAGCTTTAGCAACTTCTTGTACTAAAACTCCTTACAATGTCTGGCATACACATTTAGGTCACATCTCCCATTTGGTTTTCAGACATTTACCAACTCTTGTTTGTAAGGAATCGGTTGTTCCCCCAATTATTGATATTTGTCATTTTGCCAAGCAACATAGGGCTTCATTCCCATCAAGTACTTCTGTGTCGAACACTTGTTTTAAACTATTACACATGGATGTTTGGGGTTCTTTTCACCAAAAGTCTCATCAAGGTGCTTCATACTTTCTTACTATTGTCCAGGATTTTAGTCGTTCTACTTGGACTTATCTTTTGCAAAATAAAGCTATGGTTCCATCCACAATTATTTCTTTTCTCTCTATGGTTACAACTCAATTTCAAGCAACAGTTAAAACCATACACACGAACAATGCACTGAGTTTGTAAACTCAATTTGTCGTGATCTCTTTTGCCAAAAAGGTATCCTACACCAGACGTCTTGCGGGTACACGACTCAGCAGAATGGTTGAGTTGAGCGCAAGCATCGGCACATCCTTGAAATTGCCCGTGCCCTTATGTTTCAATCCAACATGCCGTCTTCATTTTGGGGCGATTCAATTCTCACAGTAACTTATATTTTGAACCGTTTACCTTCTTCTCAACTTCATTGGAAGTCACCCTATGAGATATTATTTGGTAAGACACCCCATTATGACTCATTACGAAGTTTTGGTTGCCTCTGCTTTGCTGCAAAAGTTACTCTTTCCAGAACCAAATTTGATACAAGGGCACATAAATGTGTTTTTCTCGGGTATTCCAACACGCAAAAAGCTTACAAGGTACTCAATCTTGCCGACTTAACTACATTCACTTTCATGTGATGTGATCTTTTATGAACATATATTCCCCTTTGTAACATACTGAACCGGTTTCTGCTCTGGAACCTAGTCATGATTTGGGTACCTCAACAGAATTACCTCCACTTAACACCCCTGCTTTGGTGTCCAACAATCGGGTCAGCACACGGACTAAGCATCCCCCTTCTTGGCTTTCAGATTATGTGTGTGCATCAGTGATACCATCTTCCGATTTGCTCCTCCAACCTGAGACTTCTGTTAGTTTCTTTCAAGCTCATATGGCTTTCCTCAGCGCAGTTGCAGATATACCTGAGCCAACAACATATAAACAGGCCATTAAATTTCCGGAATGGGTTCAAGCTATGGAGGATGAATTTCACTCGTTGGAGAAAAATGATACATGGGAGCTCACAACTCTTCTCCCTGAAAAGTCGCCTATTGGATCCAAATGGGTTTTTCGGGTCAAGTATAACAAAGATGGGTCTGTCGATCATTACAAAGCGCGTCTTGTTGCCAAAGGATTCAATCAAAGTTTGGGCAAAGATTATTTTGACGTTTTCTCCCCCGTCGCCAAACTTGTGACCGTTCGGGTGTTCATCGCTTTATCTACAGTCAAGTCTGGCCAATACACCAATTAGATGTTAACAACGCATTCTTACATGGACATTTAGATGAAGAGGTATATCTCCCGCCACCAGAAGGTTATATTGTTGCTTCTCCTGGCCAAGTTTGTCGCCTAAAGAGGTCTCTCTATGGCCTTAAACAGGCATCTCGCCAGTGGAATATTGAACTCACTTCTTTCCTGCTTGATGTTGGCTTCACACAATCTGCTCATGATCATTGTTACTTCTTCAAGGCTTGTTCAGATTCTTTCTTGGGCCTTTTGGTTTATGTTGATGATCTTCTCGTTACGGGTTCCAATGAAGAGGACATTATCAGCTTTAAACAGTCTCTACATGCTCATTTTACAATCAAAGACCTGGGCTATGCTAAGTATTTCCTTGGCTCGAAATCGCTCGTTCCAATTGTGGAACGATTTTGTCCCAACAGAAATATATTCGTGACATTATCAAGGATATCCGTTTAACTGATGCTATATCAGTCTCCACGCCTTTGCCTAGTGGTCACAAATTCATTGATGATGCTTCCCCACTTCTCTCTGATCCCTCTCAATACCATAATCTAATTGGTTGACTGCTTTACCTCAACCTGTCTCGCCTCGATATCAGCTATGCCGTGCAACAACTTAGTCAACATGTGGCTACTCCAACTCAATCTCATCTTGATGCAGCCTTGCATGTGGTCTGGTATTTGAAGGGTTTTTCTAGTGGTGGTTTGCTCTTTCCTACGTATACCCAGCTGCATCTCGAGGCCTATTGTGATTCCGATTGGACCTCCTACCCCACAACCCGTAAATCACTCACGGGATACTGTGTCTTTCTGGGT
The DNA here is from genome assembly GCA_037501455.1 of Lantana camara. Lineage (NCBI taxonomy): Eukaryota > Viridiplantae > Streptophyta > Magnoliopsida > Lamiales > Verbenaceae > Lantana > Lantana camara. The sequence goes on along the minus strand of CM074857.1, from coordinate 18,796,067 downwards.
CGATCACTCATTTCTTGGAAAACTAAGAAGCAAAACACAGTTTCACGATCCTCTTGCGAAGCCGAGTATCGGAGCATGGCCATAAAGTTTGTGAACTTCAATGGTTGTTTTACTTGCTTCATGATTTCCAGATTTCAGTTCGTACACCTGTTCCCCTTCATTGTGACAATAAATCCGCCATACACATCACGCAAAATCCCGTCTTCCATGAGCGTACCAAACATCTTGACATCGATTGCCATGTTATCCGTAACAAATACAAAGAGGGATTCCTTAACCTCTGGCATGTCTCCACACACGCTCAGCTAGCTGACATTTTCACGAAGGCCTTAGGTCCATCCGTCTTCAAATCGCCACTTTCCAAGTTGGGCCTCGTCTTCCACCAATTCCTAACTTGAGGGGCGGCTGTTAATATCTATTTATTGGCGTATTTGTTACGCTCTTCCTGTAGTGTATTTCTAACGCACTTACTGTAGATTCTCTTGTATAAATACCAACACTGTTACTTCTCTCAGTAGAGTTTTGATATAATGAAATTCCAGAAACACATTTTTCTCTCTCTCTAGACTTTTATGTTTCATATGAATTAGGTATTCATCTATTCAACAGTATGAAAACCTGGAAAGCACGGACACGCCAAAAAAAGTGTCCGTGCAGTGTCCGACACGTGTCGGACATGGCTGAAACGTGTCAGAAATAAAAAAAAATTAAAAAAAAAATAGGACACAGTGTTGGACACGGCTGGGTGAAGTGTCCGACACGGCGGGGCAAAATTTATAATTATTTAAAGTTTTCTTATGCATTTTTAAATATTTTTAGAATTTTTTGAGGAGAAAATTGAAATAACAAATTTTATTCTAGTTCTTAATTATACATATTTTTTTAAATATTTTATTTTAACTAGATTATACTTATAAAATATTTTTATTTACATATAAAATATATTTATTTATATAAAATATAGTCGTGTCGGAGCCGTGTCGTGTCCTAAAATTTTTAAAAAATCCGTATCGTCGTGTCCGTGCAATGCAGATTAAAACCATCCACCATCGAAACCCCTCAACATTAATGATACCAGAACCTCCCGCATCCCTTAGTCAACATTCTGGCCGAAAGAGATGGACAACTTTTGGCGGTTAATTGTCTGGCTAGGTATCCGAGAGTATTTGTTCAAAATCTCCCTGATGTATGCAATTGAGTTTGAATCCGCTTTTCTAAAGATCAAGGTATTATCGAAATATAGCGGACGACAGACGATCGGAGCGTTTCGACAGACAAAGATTTTTTACAAGTCTCCGCTTCTCTTCTTCTCTTGAAAAAGGCACGAAAGCACCTCCGCGTAGAAGAGAAACAGATAAGGTGAAAGGAGGTTCCTTTGACAGTTATGTCTCCCCATCGAAAATTCCATACAGTCAAGCATAAAAGAAAATAATATAGTAGAAACACAAATCATTATAAGCAAGGTAAAGGGGGATTAAGGGAAACCTAACTGGTCCAAGATACATTAGAGAAAATGCCATTCGACTCAATTGTATGTTTTGCTAAGATCAAATTTTAAAGAAAAAGTAAAGCAACTTTTTTTTTCCCCCTTTCGTTTTATGCTTTACAATGTTATTAAGCTCAAATGATATCAGAATGTTATCAGTAATTAGAGGATTAGAGATAAAAGTAGATTGAGATTCACATATATTGACATGCAAGAGAGACTTGATTATATAAACCAACACTTGAAAAACAATCTTACAAATACCATTGCAGAGGCTAATGAAACGAAATTGAGTTATAATATCAAGAGAGTGACATCAGAATCAAAGCAACATTAAACTTACTAGAGAAGTTCTTCTTGTTTAGAAAATTAAAAATACAAACACCAATATCACAACCAACGATGTGCTAATATTTTAGAAAAAGTAACGGGAAGACTATTACTTTCAGGAGGTTTGAGTGGATACATTTGTGTGAGAGAACTTCTTTTTTTGAAATCTGTATTATGTAGCCATAAAAAGTATTTCAATTTAAATTAAATATAAACATGAAGGTTCCTGCATAAGATCTTTAATTCTTTTATCTTTTCAATTAAAAATAATAAATAATGAACTCAATATAAGATTTATGTATTTAATTTATCACGTGCTTGTTTTGATGGATAGTTTCAACAAAACCTGCACAACATGACATCTAAGATAAAAGAATAGTTTTGAAAACAAGTTTAGCCATGCATTTTTTCATCAGATTAATTTCCACAAAATAACCAAACAAAATCCAACTCTTATCGAAATCAATCTCCAGAAATTTATAAAAACAAATATTAAATATTCTTCAAATATTTAGCACGTGCTTGAAAACAAGTTTTGATGGATAGTTTCAACAAAACCTGCACAACATGACATCTAAGATAAAAGAATAGTTTTGAAAACAAGTTTAGTCATGCATTTTTTCATCAGATTAATTTCCACAAAATAACCAAACAAAATTCAACTCTTATCGAAATCATTCTCCTGAAATTTATAAAAACAAATATTTAAATATTCTTCAAATCTAGATCTTTGTTTTGAATTCCAACGACATTCTGATCTCAAAAGAGATCTGTTGGATCTCTTGATCTGTGTTTTTTCGTTTATTAATTTCTTTTTTTTTAGTTGTCCCTCTCATATGAGAGTAGTTTTTTCTCTCGTTTGAGAGCTGTTATTCTCTCAAATGAGAGCTTTTTTATTTTCTTCTTCTTTTTTATTGTCGGGTGGTCCTCCCATTGAACAAACATCCGTCTCTTTTTTCACGTATGAATGGTTGTTTTTTACTTCAAGATCAAATCAAATAGAAACAGGCTGATCACGAATCGATCTGTATGACTGGATCTTTAACAATTAAAGAATCTGCAAGGGCTAAAAATATGGAATCTGCAAGCGCTGAAAATCTGTTGGTGGCGTGAATCAGCAAGGGTTAAAAATCTGGTGGTGCCGTTAGTATTAGGTTTGAGTAAAAAAGTCTCCTTTGTTGGTTATATTCCCCACAGTCTTTATAAGTATCAGTTCTAATTTTAAGAATGATAGTTTTTATTCTATGAGACGTGGAGTAAATATGATTATCTATAAATTTGTTAGAATTACGACTTCTAACCTGCGATATTTTTTTATTTTTCCTTTCTAAGTTTTAAGTTTGGTTGATTTGGTAAAGGTTTACGATTGAAAAAAAACTACATCAAGCGAAGCACTAACTTGAGTTTATCCAAAGATGTTTTAAATCGGGTAATAAATTTAGAGATCGAGAAAGAGGATGTGGGACCTTTTTCTTGGAAAACAATAATTACTAAATACTAACTAGTAATTAAACATGCTCTTAAAAACTAAAATTATTATTTAATTATATTTTCAATATATATTTTATAATTATATTTAATATTATTAAATTTATAATATATATTAAAAAAAATAATTAAAATATAAATTAAAAAATATGTAAAAAAATAAGAAAAAATATAAACTGAAAAGTAGAACTAAGAGATAAATAACACGTTACAGAATAATGAGGAAAAAAAAAAAAAGAATCTAAAATATTAATGGGTAATGTGGGATAAATCCTCAATTGGGTATCATATTTTTACTTAAAATGTCGTATGATTTTTACATAATGTAGTACTTAAAATACCTCTCAATTAAAATATGTTGTATAAGTTTCACAAAATGTAGTACTAAAACGTTTTAATGTCATATTTATATCCTGTAGTATAATTTTATGGGGAGTTAAGTAAAAATATTCCAAACTGACTGAGAGTTATTTTAAACTGTCCCAAATATCAAAACATTTACTTTAATAATTTCGAATTTAATATAATAATATAGATTGAAAATTTTAGAAAAATAGTAAAGTATAAAACTAGAGAGTGGTGGGGTAAAAGATAATTTTAACCCCAGATTGTTATTGGATAAGAAGCTTAATAATATTTTCTTTTCAATTACATCAGTCAATTTTAATTAATAGTTTGAAAAGAAAAAAGTTATAACTGATGGTGCAGAAATCTGAATTTCCTAAATGCAACAACACTTTCTATATTTATGTGAAAAGGGAAAGACCATCACAGGCGTGGAGCCTCAGGAATTGGGTTTCCAATGAGCGTGGGTTCTTCCAGCTAGGATAACACCAGGAAATCGTGCAGCAAGGGTGCAGGAAAGGGTGAAATGTATGAAGCTTTGGAGAAGATGAAGATGTAGAGGAAAGTGGTGCCAGTTCAATAGTGGGTGTATGTAAGATTACATGGGGGAGAAAGCATGTATTCTCCCCTATTTATATGTTAGGGGTGAGGGTAAAGAGGTAAATTGACCGTGTGGTCCCAAACCTGTGTTGCCCTAACACGTGGCAGCCCGTGAGGGTGTGAGAGTGACGTTTCTGAAAAGGAGGTGGCGTGTCAGGTACAAGGTGCGCACTACCTTTGTGTCAGAGGTTGTTGGCGAGGGTCGCGTGAGAGGAAAGCCCAAGGTCCTCTTTGCTAAGGTTCGGATCCATAGCAGTGGGGTAGGATCATGCACGAGTGCTGGTGACGCTCGGAGGGTGTACGGAGGGCCCCCCCACGGCAGGCGACCCTTGAGCGCCAAAATCCCGAGCATCAAGGATGGGCCCTCGTGTGGGTGCTTCCCCGTGAAGGGTGACCCTGAGGGTCGGGACGTGAGCGTCAAGCCCGTCAGCTTGAACCCTTTACCGGAATGGTTGGCCGAGGCTCATGGGCCTGTACTAGTAAGCGAGGGAGTAGGCTGGGGTGACTCGCGAGCCTATCAATGCGAGCGTCCAGCTGCTCTATCGCCGGGTGTTGACACGTGGACGGCTCTGATTCGAACGTAGTTTTAGGTCCCATCATTTTGCCCCCTAAATTCTGTAGTAACGTTCGAGCGTACTGTAGAATTTAAAGGAAGGGAGTCTTGAATTTTGAATATCCGAGGGTCAAACCTCCGCAAGGGGGGTGACCGATTGACTTCCGTAACGGGCACAGTTTGACACTACATTAAATGGTGTCATGTCCGCATTTAATGCTGAGTGGGAACGTGGGCGCGTGTACTCCGGGAGGCGTGAGGCGGTTACCAAAAGTGGGAGTCTCCCAAGGCGGGAAATGATTGTTTTTGAATTTTTAACCCTAATCAATGCAACTCCCCTCCTATAAATAGGGATTTACAGAATTTTGGGACCTCTTTCACGCCTTCCGTCTTCTTCAAGCATATACGCAGCAAGAATTCTCTGCAACTTTTACCGATTCCGGCGAGTTTCTGTTCTTCAAACTTTAGGTAAAACTCCATAAACACTTATTTTCTATATTAACTTTAGACTTAGGTTGTGCGTGAGTGAAACTTTCTAAGTGAGGGACTGTTTTTGTTTCTGCCATTGAATCCTTTCCAGACACTTCCTTCTCCGTCAATCTTTCTGAGAGAAATTCCAATCTCAAGAACCAATAGAAACCCTAGATATGGCGGATAGCAACGCAGAAGCTTACGTGAGGGAAATAGATGAGATGTCAGTGGGGAGCTCTTCCCCTCACGGTGACGTGCCCATGGCCGTCACGCTGGCCAGAGCCTCTCCTGGTGGCTAGGGCTCCGGCTAAAGCCAGGGACGAAGACGTTGATGCCGCCGTTCAAGGAATGAATGAGCGTGCTCCCGTGGGTATGGATGATCTATTTGAGGAGATGGGAAACGTCATGGAGATGAAGAAACAGGGAGAGAGGGTGTTCCCTGTGCTTAACAGTGTTGTGCGGCCTCAGGATCATAGAATCACAGTGGCAGTCGAGGCCCCCGAGGGTGGTGCAGGGCCTTCCCAGCGTCATGCTGAGGCTGAACCTCCCAGAAAGCGCCAAAGAAGGGGAAAGGAGCCTGCAACGCGAGTGAGGCAAGATAATCGTCACCAAACTAATAAATCTCCGGATGAGATTGAGAGCATCCTGACGCTCGATGATTTGGAGGAGTTGAGGGCAAAAGTGTATTGGGATGAAGCAGTATTTCCTATGCGACTTCCCGAGGAGGGAGAGAGGGCCAACCGACCGCCGTTTGGGATGTTGACGGTCTACTGGGACGCGGTCCTGGCCGGGGCCCTGAGGTTTCCCATCCCGCACGACGTTGCCACCATCTGTCACCACCTTGCGCTTTGCCTTTCATAAATTTTGCCGAACGGCATAGCCCTAATCAACACTTTTGTAATTATGATGAGAGCTCTGGGCCACGAACCCTCGATCGCCAATTTTGACAGTTTAATACAAGTGGCCCGCTCAACACGCTTGTCCCCTACAGATGGGTTCTATTACGCCCAGGCCAAATCGGGCTTTAAGATGATAGATTCTCTCTCCACCTCCTATGGCGAGCATTGGAAAGAGAAATACTTTTTCGTGGGGGATCCAGGGGGAATTTTTGGGGTTCACCGACAGTGGTTGATACATGGCGAGGGGCCATTGATTAGGGAAAGGATAAGGAATAAGGTTTTTGAGGACTGGGCAAAGGGGTTAGCCCTCGAAATGAGGAGTGAGAAGAAGTGGATCAAGGCTGAGGTCTTGATCAAGGACGAGGGAGTGCTATTCCGTTACGGGCTTATCTTGCCCCCCCAGTATGATAACCAATCCACCAGCTGATATCATGGCCCTCGATGGTTAGGCTCTAGGAACTAACTGCTCTAACTCTTAGAATAGTTTCTGACTTGGCTTGATTGTTATACTTCTGTGTTTGCTGTCCATATAGTCACCTTCTGATGCTCATGTTTTCTCATTTGCAGGTGTCCAGATATTATCATTAGGGATGAATGCCGAGGCTCTTTCTCGTATGCTAGGCACTCAGGGACGGGGCGCTGACCCTCAGCAACGACAGCAACAACAACGGGAACGACCCCTCAATGCCCCGAGGGGCAGAGGAATCAGACGGAGGCAAGGGTGAGGCGACGGAGGCAGGGACACTGGAAGCGAGGCTCCAGCCGTTGGCCCCGTTGAAGATCTTACCATAGGTGGCACTCGGGAGGTTACTCCGCCCCCCGCTGCTCCCGAGGGGCCCATAGCGCTCAGCTCCAGCACTTCCCGTAATCGGTCAGGGGAGCTGGTCCGCTTCTATGAGGCGATTAGGGCCGAGCGCCAAGGAAAAAGAAAGAGGATGCCGGACTCCATCCCAATCTCCGGTAAGGGAAATGAGGTGGTTGTAGGCCACCGGGGCGAGGGTAGCGATACTTCTTCCTCTGAGGATGAGGATTTCTGGAAGATAGGCTGCCGGGGAGACGCTCGGTACAAGCGCCAAAGAAAGGAGGGTCCTGTCCTACTGAAAAAGAGCGCATTCTCTGTCAACATGGTCTCCGACATCGTCGGGAAGCTCCAGTTCTCCGCCGACCATGATAAATTAAACGAGCATGATGCCGCTCGGGTCGCAGATGAAGCATGTCACGCACTCCTGACGATTAGCCCTTAATTCCCTTTGTAAAATTCCCACTTTTTCCATCTTTATTCTGATAGTGACTCTCGCTTATGGCCTCCCAAGAAGTAATCCCAAGGCTGAAGAATTTGCAGGGTCGAGCGCAGGCCTACTCCAACCATAAGGCCAAATACAAGAAATTGCTGTGAGTCTCTGACCCCGGTCAACTGCAAGAGGATTACAATAACGTCCACTCTCAACTGACTAGCGCCAACCTGGAGAGGGACCGGTTAAAGGAAGACTTGAAGAAGTCCAATGACGCTTATCTAGTCCTTGACGAGCATCATAAGAAGCTGAAGGAGGAGCGTGACCAAATGAGGGCTCAAAACGGGGAACTGGGCACGCAGCTAGCGGAAAGCACTCGCCAAAATGAGGAGTCTAAGAAGGCCCTCGCAGACTTGCAGGGGAAAGTGGAAGGTCTGGCGGCGAAGGTTTCCTGGGACGCAGTAATGAAGTTCGTACGCTCCAAGGCCTTCGTGTTCGCAGCCAACATCCACTGCTTCGACAACGCCCGGCGTTTCTTCCGCAAAGCGATTGGGCAAATGGTGAAACTAGGGCTGGCTCCTGAGAGCGCTCGGACCGACGAGCGCCTGCGCATGGATCTGGATGAGAACTGCGAGCCCATGGTCCAAGACGAGGATCCCTCTGAGAGCCTGGCAGAGCCGGAGTACCAGGATCTGGTGACGATGCTCCATCAAGAGTTCATAGCTGCCAATACCCTCGGCCCCGAGCCCCTCCAGATAGAAGACGAGGGTACCGTCATGGAAGCGCTGGATGAAGAGGAACCTAGGGAGGCCCAGACTTCTGATGCCAATGTGTTGGCCCCCGTTCCCCTTGCGACCGCCCTTCCGGAGCCTGACAACCAAGCCCAGTGATAATCCTCCAGCTGTTGTTCCCCAATCATGCTTGCTAGATCTCCCTTCCTGCTTATTAACATTTAGTATCTGTATTTAATTTTTAGGATTTCTTTAGCACATTTGAATTTCTTTATGCTTTTCCCCATATACTTGGACCTTTTCTCTTATTGCCTGGATGTTTATGTGCATTTTCTTCCATTTTTAAATATTGATCGCTGTTGTTTCATCGCGCTCGACGTTTGTACATTTGTCTTTCTTGCTTGAGTGTTTACGATGGGTGTGTGTGCGCACGAGGGCGTTTCCTTTGAAGGTTCCCTGGCGTTTATCACAATGTGCCATCAATTTAGAATTTGGTAGCGTCTAGTGACTTGAGAGATGCAAGTATGGGCGCAAGGGTGTTCTCTATGGGGGTTCCCTGGCCGTATTCGTAATGAGGCTCGAATTTGAACTTAGGAAACCTCTGAGGATTTAACTAAGTATTGGCCAAACGACGTGCACCTTCATCTTGAACGTCCCAGTGAATTGCACGTACTTAGAAACCACCAGTAGGATTTGCTAAGTAAGGGATCCAAGCGAGCGTAACCGTAGGGTTAGCGTCATTTTGAGGGACCCATGAAAGGATTGGTCTAGGATCCACTATTTTATGATCGTGCTCTTACCCAAGGGGTTGAGGGTCATCGGGGGTTTACGAACGCGAACTGGCACGGTGAACACCCAGTTGGCGTAAATTAAGCGTTTAGCATCCCGCCATTTGACACGCTCATTCTTAGGACTTTTACACTTATGAACAACCATTCAGTGTGGAGGGTTCTCAACACACAGATAGCGTTGTTTCGAAACGATTGGGGGTATTACTTAAGCCGTTCGACGTGGAGGATGCTCGACACGGAATAGGCTTTCGGTTGCCCGAATCATTAGCCAAAAAGAAAGCAAATAAATGACATAACAAAGAATCAAATACTTACTGTTATACTTGCAATTTTCAAAATGATTACAATATGCTTTCTGTCGAAAGAAAGTACACCATGCCGCGAGCGGGCAATTACAAAGACTGACGTTTACACGTAGAACCTTCTAAGGTTGCACGCGTTCGAGGGTCTCGGGAGACGCTCGCCTTGCAAAGTCTCTAGCAAGTAGGTGTTGTTTGCTCTTACTTGGACAACTTTGAAGGGGCCTTCCCAATTGGGATCCAACTTACCCACGTGTTTAGAAACTTCAACTTTTTTGAGGACCAAGTCCCCTAGTTGGAAAGTCCTTTCTTTGACACGCTTGTTATACTGGCGGACTACGGTTGCCTTGTATTTGTGGATGCGAGCCCAGGCTAAGTTCCTCCTCTCGTCTAATAAGTCCAATTCGAATGTTCGGTTGGCTTCGTTAGTGGCAGGCTCGAAGTAGGCAACGCGTGCGGATTCTTGAGCGATCTCCGCAGGTATCATAGCCTCGGAGCCGTACACCAGAGAGTAAGGAGTTTCCCCAGTCGCCATTCGGGGGGTGGTGCGATATGCCCATAGGGCACCTTGAAGTTCTTCGGCCCATTCCCCTTTCTTACTCTCGAGCATCGTTCTCAAGTGCTGGAGTATGGTTCGGTTAGTCACTTCAGCTTGACCGTTGACTTGAGGGTGGCCCACGAAAGTGAATCATTGCTCAATTCCCAGTTCATATCACCACTCCCGTGTGTCAGCAGCGATAAACTGGGAGTCGTTGTCTGATATAAGTACCCTCGGGATGCCATATCTGCAGATGATGTTTTTCCAAATGAAATCTCTCACAACTTTGAACGTTATCTTGGCGACCGCTTCAGCTTCAACCCACTTAGTGAAATAATCCACAGCGTGGATCACAAATTTCTTTTGCCCGACCGCTATTGGAAGGGGTCCCACAATGTCGATGCCCCACTGATCGAAGGGCCAAGAAACATCAATAGGGATCATCTGAGCCGCCGGCAACTGGGGTGTGTTAGAGTGAAATTGGCACTTAGGACACTTTTTGGAGTAACTGATGGCATCATGTAATAACGAGGGCCAGTAAAACCCACTCCTCAAGACTTTCTTGGCCAATATTCGACCTCCCGAATGATTCCCGCAACTTCCGCTGTGCACATGTTCCAACGGTGGACCTTGAAAAGATCGTTTGAATAGCCGACCGTGGCTATCAAGAGAAAAGCGAGGGGCTTTACTCCTAACCTTCCGAGCTTCCACCTTATCGCTCGGACAAGTCCCCTCCCTGATAAACTTAACGATGTCATCCAACCAACAAGGTTCAGCGGGGTCTATCACGCCCACCTCGCTCGAGGGTTCTGTCTCCCTAATCAGTGGTCTCTCTGTCCTGAGGAACGTAACTGAATGCTCGCACGAGTCGTTGAGGGCTGAAGCGAACTTGGAAAGAGCGTCAGCACGTTCGTTTTCTGCTCGGCGGACCTGCAACAAATGGAACTCTTTGAACTTGGCGATCACATTCTTAGCCCTCGCTAAATACTGCACCATAGTGGCTTCTCGAGCCTCATAAGTGCCATCGATCTGGCTTACGATCAGCTGGGAATCAACATAAGCAGTCACGCGGGCGGCACCATTCTGGAGGGCTATCCATAGCCCTTGGATTAGAGCCTCATACTCAGCCTCGTTGTTGGTAACCTGGAACGCCAACTTAATAGCGTAATCCACTTCTGAACCGTGAGGGTCTCTGAGGGTCACCCCGGCTCCTCCCCCTTGCGAGGTCGAGGAGCCATCTGTGTGCAGGAGCCATAACCCCTCTTCCGCTGGGGCCTCGGTATCCCAATTAAATCGTTCCACTAATAAGTCTGCTACTGCCTGAGCCTGTATCGCCGTACGAGGCTCGAATGTGATGTCGAATTGGCTGAGTTCAATGGACCATTTGATTAACCTTCCTGATACGTCTGGCTTTGCTAAAACCTACTTGAGGGGTTGGTCTGTGAGCACTGAGATAGAATGAGCCTGAAAATATGGCCTTAACCTTCGAGAAGCATTGACGAGCGCAAAAGCAAATTTCTCTACTTCCATGTATCTTTTCTCTGCCCCCTGCAAAGTTTTGCTCAAATAGTAGACCGGCATGTGTTTACGCTCACGGACAGCCACCAAGACAGCGCTCGTAGCCTCTGCGGAGACTAAAAGGTAGATAATCAAATTTTCTCCAGGGCTAGGCTTGGTCAACAGTGGTGCGCTCACGAGGTATTGCTTCATATCCTGCAAAGCCTTTTCACATTCCTTACTCCAAGCAAAGTTGCGAGCGTTGCGCAAAATCCTGAAGAATGCCAGGTTCCTGTCCGCTGAGCGGGAGATGAACCTGTTCAATGAAATAATCTTTCCCACCAACACTTGAACTTCCCTCACATTTCGAGGGGAGGGGATATCCAGGATTGCCTTAATCTTTTCTGGATTCGCCTCTATATCACGCTGACTGACCATGTACCCTAAAAATTTACCGCCCCGAACGCCAAATGTACATTTGGAGGGGTTCAATTTCATCCCATAATGGCGCAGGATGTTAAAAGTTCGTCTGAGATCCTCCAGATGGGAATGCCAGCACTCGCTCTTGACTATCATATCGTCCACATACACCTCCATAGACTTTTCTATCTCGTGCTCGAACATTCTGTTTACGAGGCACTGATAAGTCGCTCCCGCATTTTTGAGGTCGAAGGACATAACTTTGAAACAGTAAACTCCTATGTGCACCACAAACGAGGTTTTGGGGCGGTCCTCGGGCGCCATGAAGATCTGATAGTATCCCTGGAAAGCATCCATCATGCTCATGAGCTCGGATCCCGCGGTCGAATCTACCAATTGGTCGATCCTCGGTAGGGGATAAGGGTCATTGGGGCACGCCTTATTGAGGTCCGTAAAGTCATTGCACATTCGCCATTTGTTGGCGCTTTTGGGGACGAGCACCACGTTGCAGAGCCATTCTGGATATAAAATTTCCTCAATGTACTGGGCGTCAAGAAGTTTACCTACTTCTTCTTCAATGACTTGCCTTCTGAAACCGTGGACGTCCCTTTTCTTCTGTTTAACTGGCTTGAAGGCCGGGTCTACGTTGAGCCTGTGGACGATGACACTCGGATCTATCCCAGTGAGATCAGAAGCTTTCCAAGCAAACACATCGAGGTTCTCCCGGAGAAAATCAATCATCATAACCTGGGAGGGACCGTCGAGATTAGAGCCAATTTGGGTGGTCTTATCTGAATTCCCCGGCTCCAATTCGATGGTCAAAAACTTTTCGATGGGCTCGATGCGAACCTCAGGCCTCGGAGCCTCGAGCGATCGTTTTTTTCTAGTAAGCCTGCTTCCTTCCTCCCCCGAGGGCCCGACACCCTCGTTTTCGGAGAAAGATCCTTCGACGGCCCCGAGCGGCTCGTCTTCCGGGAGTTGGGGCCCACTGGGGGTCTTCTTTTCATTCCTCTTTCTGTACAACTTGGCCCTTTTGCGCTCTGGACCATCCTCGTCCAATTTGGGGAAGTCAACCGACTTTTTGGTGGATCCCGCCTGAATGGCTTGTTTGGGTCTATGGCTTCGAAGGGAAAGGATGTAACATTCCCAAGCTTCCTTAACATTGCATAGGATCTCGCCCGTGCCTTCGGGGGTGGGGAACTTGACTTTCTGATGATAAGTGGAGATTATAGCTTTGAAATCCACGAGGGTTGGGCGCCCAATGATGATGTTGTAGGGGAGGTCCACCTCAACGACGGTGTAAAGTACGCTCAAAGTTTTTCGCTGTGGGGCGCGACCGAAAGAGGTGGCCAAGCAAATCTGTCTGTGAGGGACAATCTCCGAACCCCCAAAGCCAACGAGGGCTGTTCCGAGGGGTTCGAGAGGAATATTCGTCATGTTCATTTTTTGAAACGTTGAGTACAGGAGAACGTTCACAGAGCTTCCACTATCAATCAAAACCCTCTTTACAACATGGTTATGAACGTCTAAACTAACCACCATGGGGCAGTCAGAGGTTTCACCGATCCCATGGGGTGTTACAATGTGTTCCAGATCTTTCTCCGTAAACCCTACAGCGTCATTTTCTCTCGAGCGTGGTGAGCTGTCGACAGAGAGTATGGGCTTGGGCAGGGATAAACGTTGGTCATAACTCCGAATGTGGCGGCGACGGGAAGCATTAGAGTCGCCCCCCGAGGGCCCCCCAGCAATCATATGAATGACCGCAAAAGGTTGATTCTCCACCTCCGCTACTTTTCCCTTACCGCGGTCGCTTGATTCGGTGTGGTGGTGGCGAGGACTGCGCGAGCGTGAGCGGCTCCTTCCTCTACCACGCGCTCGCTCAACGCAGTGTTCATCGTACCTTTCTAGCACCCTTACAAACTCCTTGAGGTGCCCCCAGTGATAAGCCTTTGAATCTCACTCTCAAGCTGGCGGCACTCGTTGGTATCATGCCCCTTCTGCTTATGGAAAGCACAGTACTTTCCTGAGCGCTTCTGAGCCTCAGTCTCCCTCAGCTTGGGTGGTCGCTTGAACAGTTTTTTGTCAGCCATGGAATATACTTCGGCGATAGGGCGGTTGAGGGGGATCCGCTCGTACTTACGCGGGGGCGTAGAATTACGACGAACGGGAATAGGGCTGCGGCGGCGACCCCTGTTAGAATCTCCTCTGTCCTCGGGGGCTTTGTTGGGGCGAGGGGCGTTCGCCATCTTCTGATCCCTCGCTATAAACATATCCTCGAGGGTAAAGAACGAATCAGCTATGTCCCTGATCTCCATCAACGAGCGTGGCTTTTTCTTGGCCACCTTCTCCACGAACTCTTTGCTAACGTAGTGCTTCATATTGATGGCTCCAAAAAGAACGTGCCTCAAGAAATCCATCGAGGGCTTCTCCACCAACAGGATTTCCTTGTTAAACCTTCCCATGAAGGATCGGAGCGTCTCATTCGGGCCCTGGACCAAGCTGTAGAGAGTTATCGCGGCTGGCGCGGATGCCTTCAGGGAGTTGAAATGGCTTATGAAGGCATCCGTCAGATCATAGTATCCTCGGATTGAGCGTGGGGGAAGTTTTTTGTACCAGTCTTGAGCCATTCCGGTGAGGGAAGTGACAAACACCTTAGCCCAATAATTGTTCGGGTGATCGTACAAATGCATCAGGTGTACAAAGTGATCCAGATGCTCAGCTGGATCAGTGGTCCCATCATACCTGTTGACGGATGTGGGGATTTTGCCTTTTCCCGCACGGGTCATCAGTACCTCTTCGATGAGGGGGGAATCGCCCGTCAAGATCCTATAATCCCTCTCTTCAGGATCGTACTCCTCATGATCGGCCTCTCTTCGTTGGTGGGAAACTGGGCTGCGTGGCCGGTGAGCGTCTCTGGCTCTGGATCTCTCGCCCCCGTCACGGGGGGCTTGAGTCCGTGCTCGAGAGAGCTGCGCTACCACATCCTGGAGCCCCTTGAGCTGGTCCTGCACTGCTGCAAGTTGAGGGTCACCGACGTCTCTGTGGTTTGCCCTCTCAGTGGCCCTCGATTGGACCTCTTCGTTGTTTCCAGCCCTCTCATTATTTTGAGGGGCCCTCTCATTTCCAGCTAGTTGCTGCCCTTGCTGGAACCTCGACGGGGCCTCATTTTCCTGAATCGGTGGTGGGGGTGGTTATTGGGCCCTCAATGCAGGCTGCGTCCTTGTTAGAGGATGAGCTGGGAGTCCTCCAAGTGGCGGAGCCACACGACTGCCTACCATGGAAGGAAAATACGCGGAAGTGAAGTGATCCCAGGCATTTTGAACAGCTTGCTCCTCGCACTGAGCGTAGAGCGCCTGCAGCTGCTGAGGGGTGATTTGTGGCATTTCCACCCCTTGTATTTCCCTTGGCAGCGATGTGGGGAGGTTTAGGGTCCCCACTTGATACGGCTGGACCACGGGTACCATTCCGGACATCATCCTCGGCTGCATATAGGCGTATCCCGGTGGGGGCATGGCCATGGAGTACATACCGAGATGGGAGGCTGGTACGTTTTGTGTGAGGGTTGGGGGAGGAGGGTTGGAGCCGGATCCTCCTGCCTTGTTTCTTTCGGGGGGGAGAGTTGCAGCGGCGACCTCAGCATTTCCGGTGGGTGGAGGGGGCGTACCACCAGCGGCGGCGGCGTTCCCTATATTCTCTTCGTCGACAGGGGGATGAGCAACCTTACTTCCTACCGCTCCTGACCTTGTCGCAGTCACCATGTTGAGAGTTGCTGGCGTCACTTTTCAACTAGCTTTTAAGGAAGAAACTGATGATGATGATGAAGACGGTGGTGATGGATTTCCCACAGACGGTGCCAAAAATGATAGTGCAGGAATCTGAATTTCCTAAATGCAACAACACTTTCTATATTTATGTGAAAAGGGAAAGACCATCACAGGCGTGGAGCCTCAGGAACTGGGTTTCCAATGAGCGTGGGTTCTTCCAGCTAGGATAACACCAGGAAATCGTGCAGCAAGGGTGCAGGAAAGGGTGAAATGTATGAAGCTTTGGAGAAGATGAAGATGTAGAGGAAAGTGGTGCTAGTTCAGTAGTGGGTGTATGTAAGATTACTTGGGGGAAAAAACATGTATTCTCCCCTATTTATATGTTAGGGGTGAGGGTAAAGAGGTAAATTGACCGTGTGGTCCCAAACCTGTGTTGCCCTAACACGTGGCAGCCCGTAAGGGTGTGAGAGTGACGTTTCTGAAAAGGAGGCGGCGTGTCAGGTGCAAGGTGCGCACTATCTTTGTGTCAGAGGTTGTTGGCGAGGGTCGCGTGAGAGGAAAGCCCAAGGTCCTCTTTGCTAAGGTTCGGATCCATAGCAGTGGGGTAGGATCATGCACGAGCGCTGGTGACGCTCGGAGGGTGTACGGAGGCCCCCCCCACGGAAGGCGACCCTTGAGCGCCAAAATCCCGAGCATCAAGGATGGGCCCTCGTGTGGGTGCTTCCCCGTGAAGGGTGACCCTGAAGGTCGGGACGTGAGCGTCAAGCCCGTCAGCTTGAACCCTTTACCGGAATGGTTAGCCGAAACTCATGGGCCTGTACTAGTAAGCGAGGGAGTAGGCTGGGGTGACTCGCGAGCCTATCAATGCGAGGGTCCAGCTCCTCTATCGCCGGGTGTTGACACATGGACGGCTCTGATTCGAACGTAGTTTTAGGTCCCATCAATAACAACCAACACATTGATTTAAAAAAAAAAAAAAAAAAAAAAAGAAGAAAACTCTTTATAAAAGATATGCATAGTCTTGCATCTAGGTGGTGGTGCGTACGTGGTTAGAAATATTTATATATGATCTTGCTAATCTTAAAAATTACACTTTGTTGTTCATAATTTATTAATTAGTGAAGGACTAACCTTTGTTAGGTTCCTATATGAATATCAAATGTTAATTCATTTAAATTTTATACGTAATATGAATAATCTATGAGATTGAACCATTAACATTATTAAAAAATCTCAAATAATACTGATAGGGTCAAAATACGCTCATCCCACGTTTGGACACGTGGCAACTCAAGATAGTAACACATGTTCTCTTGTGATTAAGGCAGTTGTACACGAACGCCCAACCCCCCGAGCGCCAAGGTTCCTCAAGGGCACGCGCCATCTCTGCTACGCACACGCGGGGTCAGCATTGCCGCTCTCTAACGAGCGCATTTCGCAAATACCCGGCTAAGCTCCAATCTATCAAGGAAGCTCTCTTCGAGCGCTACTCTCCCTCAGGGAAGTTTCCACTCCCCCTCATTGCATAAGCCTTAGCCTTCACCCTCTAGCGGATTCATTGGCCTCCAAGGCGTTCGGTTACCACGAGCGTGCTCTTAGCCCTCGTGACCAACCTCCCCAAAACGGCTCTCTGACACCACCAACTCACCCGCGTACCTGCCACTGCTACCCGCACTACATTGGCACCAGCTTTTGCAGAAGATTCCTCCTAGGTTTCTCTCGCAACGCTATGTGTTAGGGCAACATTCGGTCAGGACCACATGGTCCAAATCACTAAAGGGTCCTTGACCCTCAACTATAAATATACGAGTTCATCTCCTTCACTGTAAGCAAGCTTCCATACTTGAGCTCTGCAAATACTTATCTTCTCTTTCAGTTCCTTAGCTGACTTGAGCGTCGGAGAGCCAAATTGGGTATCACTCCAAGTCCCCCCAGCTTGGCCTTCTGACTGTTTGTTCTTGGTGTTTGTCCTAGCAGGTAGAATCCACCTCACTTCCGGCGAGTGTTTTCCGTTTTCCCCACTATATCAAATAGAAGGTGATCGGAGTTTGACCCATCCTGATTCAGATCCCATCAAATACTATCGAATCACTAACACTATCATAGTTTCTTAAAATAATTTGTTCCTTAGGTTGCTGTAGGCAATGACGGTGCAGGAAATATTGCTAAGGTGCCATTCAATTTAAATACGGCTGATAAACCTATTTGGTTATTAAGCTCCGACGGAAAATTCTACCTTAAGTCGGCCTGGCATTCTATAAGGCAGAAACGTGAACCAACGGAGCTACTTTGTGCTCTTTGGAGGGCTGATCTTACACCGACTATCACGATCTTCTTATGGAGGCTCATCAAGGATCTGATTCCGGTGGATGAAAGATTGCATCGCAAAGGACTCATATTTCCGTCTAAATGTCAGTGTTGCTCGGAAACTGAAAATCGGGACCATCTTTTTATCACGAGTAACAATGCCAAGATAGTGTGGGAGTATTTTGGGAACATCTTTGGGGTCAAAATTGTAGGCCTTCATAATCCGACTATGATAATGCACGGATAGATGACGTCCTCTATAATCAGAGGTAAAAAACATATATGCGTCATTGTCCCGAGTCTCATTCTGTGGTACATTTGGGTCGAGCGTAACAAATCAAAACACAAGAGCATGCGTTTCTCTCCTTATAACATTATTCGGGAAGTTAAGACTCACATCCTTCGTTGGGGGAGAACGAATCGGTCGAGTCGAAAAGCTTGGCTTGGTGATATTAGGAAGGCCAAGATTTTTGGAGTTCGCCTACAGCAACCTAAGGAACAACAATGCAAAAGGGTTCTACGGAAATGCCCAAGACAGGGATATCTTAAACTTAATACAGATAGGGCTTCGCGTGGGAACCCCGGGCCTTCCGGAATTGGTGGGGTGATAAGGGATAGCGAGGGAGATGTTGTTAAAGCTTTTAGTAGAGGTATTGGTATCGCCACTAATACTGTCGCCGAGTTGACAGTGCTGGTGAAGGGAGTTACAGAGGCTGTGGCTATGGGTTGTAATCGTCTCTGGATCGAGACAGATGCTCTGGTCGCTATGGCGATCATTCGGCGGGGACATTCTGGTGATATGATAGTAAATCAGCTTATTCAAAGGTTCTATTTGCAGGTTAGGAGCATGGAGGTCTCCATAACACATATTTTTCGGGAAGGAAATGGTCTTGCTGATTTTTTAGCTACTAAAGGTGCAGATAGCCAGGCGGCCTGGTCCTTTCCGGAAAATCAAATGATTAATGAAGCGAAAGGTTTTATTATTGTGGATAAATGGGGTCTTCCAAATTACCCGCTTCACTTAATTCTTTGCTTCAAACAATCTGCCAACAACTCTGTTTCTCTTGATTGTTTTAATTATTTTAGTTATAGAGTTTGCAGATACTCCCATGTGGATTACAAGAAGAATATGATGAGCGTCGATCACTGGAGAAACAACTCTTGGAGGACTAATATTGTTTCAGGGGAGAACTTCATTTTTAGTTTGTCTCTTCCTCACCATTATTACAACTATCCTAATATTATTTTAAGTGGGTGGAAAGATAACTCTGTGTTGCAGGCTAGACACAATAGCAAGGTGAGCTCCATTGGTCAAATTAGTAGCCCTGTCGGGGGGCTGCCAGATTGTTACTTTTATGAAATTGACGAAAGTTACTTATGCGTGAGCACAAACTATTGCCTTGCTTACAACAAAAGTCCTGAGGATGCTGCGGCGATACTTGAGACCAATGGTAGTGAGGTTCATACCGAAGCCCGGCAGTCTGGGCGCCTCCTCTATAGGCCTACGATTGATCCGTTTCATGCCGCGAGTAACAGGGACCGCCTTATTAATAATGCCCCCGTTTTTGGTTGTATTTTAATGCTTTCCATTTGGCAATTTGGTTGTAATAGCCTGTCTGGTCTCCTCTGACCGGTTTTTCCACAAAAAAAAAAAAAATCTCATGGTCTGTTCGACCGCAATTCACCTAAAATTATAAAAAATATGTAGCTAAATAATAAGTTGTACACATATTAACTCCGGGACATGTTATCTTTTAAAAAGATTATTTTTTCACATTATATTAAATCTATTAAGTGAAAATTTGAAATATATATATATATTATCTCGTATGTTCCACCGTATCTGTGTCATCGTATTTCAAATTTTTTTTTTTTTTTTTTTTTTTTTTTTGAGAGTTCTATATCTCTCATTCATGCATCATATATCTTGCTGCACAAACGCTTCACGTGGACGTCACGTGATTATTCGTCGTAGTTGTGAGATTCTTTCCGTTGGTCCCTCCAATCCCAGTCCCCAGATGCTCGTCCTTTTGAGCACTTACCTTTCATTCAGCTATCTTACATTCTTTCCCACCAAAAAAAAAACTATCTTGCATTCTTACTCAATTATGTAAAATATTATTACCTTCTAATTCGAAACGGATAACGTTATTGTAATATGATTGGTTTTGATCTTCTTTTTGTTAAACTGCGTTACATTTTATTCAGTAAGTTATATGATATTTTAACCGATCAAGCCCAAACGTAGGATAGCAATATTATCCATTATCAATTATTGCGGATGGGATCTTCTACTCCAAAATTATGTTTCATCTTATACTCCATTACTTGAATGTTTGACACGTGTCTAGATTCACTTATTAGGCTAACGGGGTAATTTAACAGAAGACAAAGGAAAGGTAATCTTATAGCCAAGAAATCTGAAAAAAAAAATTATGTATATCCAAAACACATAAAAAATGTATTAAATAAAAGAATCCTACTCCTGCTCTTTCTTGAAAAAACTATTTAATATTTCAATAGATAAATACTCAATTTAATTTAATGGTTAGATGTTAACTTGAAGATTCAACTGTAGAGAAAAATCTATTGATTTATGTAAAATTGGAGAAATCAAAGATTTAGACAAAACAACAGAACGTGAGTTTGGAGAGTGAAGAATACTCGAAGAGATTGAAACCTGAATAATACTTGAAGATATCAACCACCAAACAAGATTCAAAAGATTCTTCCCGGCTGCCGCACTCAATGGCCTCCATCGTCGCCTCGATCTCCTCTAGAATTTCTACTAATTTGAGGTAAATTTTATAGACTTTTGTGCTACTCTTTGGGGAATTAATGAGAATTTTGAATTGGGTGGATGATTTTGTTCATCGTTCCTTGTCGAAAATGATAGGATTCGTTCAGGATTGGTGTGGGAAAACACCTTGGTGCTACAACAAAG
This sequence comes from Lantana camara, assembly GCA_037501455.1. Classification (NCBI taxonomy): domain Eukaryota; kingdom Viridiplantae; phylum Streptophyta; class Magnoliopsida; order Lamiales; family Verbenaceae; genus Lantana; species Lantana camara. The sequence continues at coordinate 18,775,372 of CM074857.1, read as the reverse complement.
AATATTTCTGGTTTTGAGAGAAAAAATTGGAAGTCGAAATTAGGGAGAGTTTTTTCTTCGATTTATTTTCTTTCCGTTAAATTATCCCGTTAGACTAATAAGTGAATGTGAATACGTGTCGAACATCCAAGTAATGGAGTATAAGATGAAGTATAATTTTGGAGTAGAAGATCTCATCCGCAATTATTGTACAATTAGACAACTATATTCTAGGAAAAAAGTTGGTAAAAAACTAGAACAATATCCGTATTTACGAAACCCAAATCCATAATTTTAGTGTTCTAGAATTATTATTTGGTTGATCACATCTTATGATATACAGATATTAATACGGTGAATACGAACACGACACAATATGAATATAACGATATAGACTCTTTAAAAAAAATTCGTGTGAGGAGTGTTGGAAATGGTGTCCGACACGAATGTGTAATATATATGATAAAATAGTATTTCTAAAAGTGTTCGTGCATCATAAATCACATTATAATAAATAACGATTACAAAAGCTAATTAATACAAGAAATATATAATGTTTTTTATTTTATAATTGAAGGTATTATTTAATGTATTTTTATAATGTCCCACAGGGAAAAATATATAATGTTTTTTTCAAGAAATATATGTTATAATATTTTATAACTGTGAATTATAAAACAATTAATTGTATTAGCTAGTTAATTACAAGAATCTTGATATGGAACCAAAAGATAAAAAAAAAAAAAAAAGAAAGGCAAGAACCTTGATATTGCTCCATTTTAATTTATTAGTTCGCCCACTTTTATCTATTGACATTTATAAGAAAACCGGAAATTCTGCTTATTCATCAAGAACTCTTTCTCATTATCACAACAAGGAGCTCCATAGTTATTATTTTATATATATCCCTTCTTTCGAAAGAATTTTTAACTAAGGTTTGGGGTGTTTTCATTTTAGTATTCAATCTTTGGAATTTCATATTTTAGTATCCAATTTTTAAATTTTGTTGTATTTAAGTGTCCCTAACCAATAACAAAATAACACGTGTACCCAACTGACCAATAAGAAAATGACTCGTTTGATATTGGACACTTAAGTGTAATAAAATTTAAAAGTTTGGTACTTAAATGTAAAAATTCAAAAATTGGATACCAAAGTACAAAATATCCCAAATATTGGGGTGAAAAAAAAGATTAACCCTATTCTAAAAGATTAAAAATAGATTTTATATCATTAAGAGTGCAGACAGAGGAAGGAAAATTGAATAACTGAAGTGATCAGGGCTAGCTGAGGAGCTGATAGAGGTACGTTATGATCTGAACATGGTCGGCAACTTCATTTATGCCATCTTAATCAACTCATTCTTCTATTATATGGGAACCCTCCCCTTTTTTATTTTAAAAAATTAATTAAACTACGAAAAAAAATTCAAAAATAAATAAAAAAATATTTTTTTCTATTTTTTTAATTCAAGAATTTCCCCTATTATATTTATACCTGCATCTGCTCAACTACTATAGTTGACCGTTTGGGCACTTCCGTTGCAATTCGATTTTAGATAAGTGAATTTCTTCCCATATATTGTACTTCGGTTTTTCGATCGCTATATATGAAGGGGTCCTCGACTTAACCTCACGGTTTCGTTAATCGATTTTTTTAATATATATATATATATATATATATATATATATGTGGAGGTTTATTCGGATAAGTTCACTAATCCATATGTACTATATTTCCTACCTTCTTTTCATCAAATTTTACTATCTTTTAACAAAATATAAAGGATAATACTGGACTTCAATTGCATCGCATTCAATGGCATTTACAATCCCAAACTATCCCTGCCTATCTAGGTGAAGTTACAACCAGCTTGTCTGTCTATTACTTGTGCTGTTCATTCCTAAAAGCTAAAAGCTAGAAGCTACAAAGCTGATGAGATTATAGCCTGCAATGGCAGGATGCTTATCCTATTTCCAGCTTAAGACTGGTCAATTTTCACTGCGAAAAATTAACAGATTTCTTAAGCAATTAAAAGAATATTTGGGTAGACCTAAAAGGGGCTTAGTTTGCATCATGGTTAAGTACGTAAAATTCCAGTTGCTAACCTACAATGGTGAAAGTAAATGTCAAAGTCTTAGCCATGTACTTCTTATAATTTCTGATTTTGGCTTTTCAGGTTAGGCTGAAGTACAGTTTAGTTACTCCTATGTAATTATGTGGTGTTCGCTTTTAAAGCAATAAATGTGTACTTATCTTATGGAAGAAAATGTGATGCTTATCCACTTCAAACTATATGGTTAGGACAAAAATATTCTCAACTCTATGTAAAATGTAAATGCATGTCTGTATATGTGGTTCACCAAATTTTGGGATAGTATTTTTTGAACTAAATTTAACTCTAGCTACAGTAGATTTTGAAATAGAAGTAAAGTCTCGAGTGTTAAGCTAACTTTGTACTATTTTATATAAATGTCACATTGCAGAGATCGAGTTAATGTGGTGGATGGAACATGTATATTTTTCTCTTACCAAAGGCCAAATGAAATACTATGATCAAGTGGAGTCGATGAGTAATAGGGATTGGAATAAAATTACGTCCCGTCTGCGAATTCGCAAATTGTTATATTTTTATTGTGCACGTAAATGGTTTAAAAAGTTTAAGTGATAAGTGAATCATGAGTCAGTTTATTAACTTTTGGTGCTTATGGTTGGATTTATATATAAAGAGAGTCTCGACAATAATTTTACGGTCGTATTGATCGGTTTTTGGAGGTAAAAAAAAAGCCAAATGAAATACTAAATCTCTAAATAAGATTTAGGTTTTAAATACGGGTCATACGGATAGAATAATTAAGTTAGGAGGCTCACTCCTATAATGAGCACTTTAAGTACGCGAAATTGAAAAAAAAAAAAATTCGAGGGAAAAAAGAAAAAGTATACTTTACCCTTTACATTTGGATATATATGATCATTTTGCAATTTCTGCAAAATTCTCTATCACGACAACAAAATATAAAAGGACATATGATAAGTGTGTTTGCAAACTCTATTCAATAAGTAGAAGTTAAAGCAAAAGTGAAAGTTGTAAAAAATTGTAGTAAAAGCTGTGAGTATTTGATAAAAAAAATGATAAGTAGAAAAATAATTAATTGAGTGTTTGCAGAGAAAAGTTGATATTCACTTTTAATTTTTATAGAATTACTAATTTAACCTAAAATACTTTGAAACATTTTTGGACATTATAATATGATTTAAGTATTATATTAATATAAAAGTTATTATAATTTTATTTAAGTTTATTTATAATTAATCAAACATAGAATTATTCAATATATACCTTTATTTAAAAATTTATAAAAATTAAAAATAGAGAAAAGTTATACCTGATAATTATAGATTTTTAGTTATGAGTTTTTTTTTAGATTACGAAATTTTGATTGGAAGAAAAAAAAGAAAGGATATAATGAATAGAAAAGAAAAAAGTGTAATGAACGTATATAAACCTTAGATTTATATTTGTATGTAAAAGGTTAATTTAAGAATATTAATGTTTTAATAAGGATATTATTGTCAAAATAAAAATTTAAATAAACTTAAAAAAACGTATAAATAGCAGTAGAATCCAAAAGCATGTCCTTGGCTGCTTTTGGATTCGAGCTTATTTCTGCTTAAATTAAAGAGAAGTTGGTTTTCCAAACACTACAAAACTGCTGATAAATACTTATTTTTTAGAGTTTGCAAACACTCCTACCGTGTCTATTTAGTAAATAATACTTGTACATTAATTAAAAAAAAATGCAACAAATTTAATGAAGATAACAATAGTAATGCATGCATGTTATCTTCATTAATATCTATTAGTTTATATTATAAATGCTCAATCTTTTATATGTTTCAATAATAAATAGAATTATTATGACCTAAACATATTAAACTGTTCACGAGCTCCTTTTTTCTCCTTTAATCTCAGTTTAGTCCTTATATCCTATTACGACATTCGTTTTAATATACTATAAATTAAGTTTTATATTAATTTACAATAATCTAATAATAACATTTATTTCATCATGTTTGTAGTATTCAATAGTTTTAGTGGCCCATTTTTGTTTTGTTTGTTTAGGAACATTCGACATTGGACTCTAAACTATGTAGTATGTCGGGCTTTAGAAATTTGTTGGACTTGATCAACTGGACTTTGTCCAAAACATTAAAACCCTTGAATTTTTTTTATTTATTTATTATTATTTTTTTTTATTCTGATAAAAATTACAATTTAGTATACTAAGTTTATCGATTCAATATTTTTGGTATATTTTATTTTATGATAATAAAATAGCACCGCATTTCTAAAATCAAGCAGTTCAATGTATATTTTTTTTATTAAAAACTGATTTTGCATACCTGAATTTACACGTGGCGAGCTAGGAGATCACCACGTGTACAACTGGGTCAGGTTTCGGATGGCCAAAAATGGGATTCCCCTAAAAAAATGTATGAAATTGCATGATTTTTAAGATACGATTTTATTAATTTATCACCGAAAAATGAAATGTACTTGATCAAGTTATTATTATTAATAATAATATTATTATTATTATTATTATTATTATTATTATTACATTAGCAAATGAATCGATTAAGTTGGTAGACCAAATTTACAACTTTTTTATTTATTTATTAATTTATATGTTTACAACTTAATATATACGGATTATAATTTCATTCTTAATTCTAAGTATCTTTTTTCTTATATTACATCACAATTTCTTTTCTTTTTCGTTTTCTTGTGAAATTATACCAATTTCGGCATTTCGTAAGTATAAATAAAATGTGGTAGTTTTCTTAGGTACGTATCTTATATAAACCAAATTGATTTTAATTAAACAGACATATGGATAAAGCATATCGAATATATTTGCATGGGTTTCTGAATAAATGAAATTTGGGTCAACAATTCTAGGTTATAAACCTAAAATACTGTTGTCCCACCTCATCTAAATGAAATAGGTTAACCAAAGTTGACTTATTCGTTATTAATTACATTAGGTTGATATCCTCTTAAAGGTATTTTATTTTCGAATAAATTATACGACATCTTAATTACTTATAACTTGATTGTCAAGATTGGCTAAATGATAATCAAAATGAGTTGGGTTTCCATTTAATAGTTCAAAATTAAACTAACCTGCCCTTATTAATATTTTATTTATTTTAGTTTGTAGCATTTTATTTATAATTTTGCGGTTATGTATTGGTCAGAATTTGTGAACCCCAACCTTTTCCTTTTCGGGTGAAACCCCACTTTTATGCATGCATGGGTGCTTAATTAGCACAAATTGTGTATAACGTTTTCTACAGTAATAATTTCCTATAATGTTAATTAATAATTAATAAGCAACTTGTAATTTATATTTGGCATCTATCAATAATTTGTTATATATATAATTCACCCCTAAAAGTAGACGAATAATGACGCACTTGCAACTCGCAAGTACAATTTCAAGTCAAATGTTAATTAATTAATTTCTCTATATTCAATTTATTTGGCTCGATCTCAATATATAGGACTGTGCCACTGTGGAAATGTAAAATATTTCCCATGAATGACATATAAGCACTTTAGATACTCAAATAGTACCAAATTTCTGGTTAAACTAAGATGGCGCTGAATTATTAAACTAGATCAGTTAGTGGTAAATATCAACAATTTGTTATGTCAGCCTTTGCGGTTAGAATAATATTTCAATCGGTATGGTCATTTATGTACCTAATTAATCAGAATTCGTTCAACTCTAACTAATTATCTTTGAAAACTGCATTGTCCATGTTCTTGTTTCTGGAGAAAGTTTGCTGCAATTATACCATGTTTGCTTACATTGTCGAACTCGTGTTTTTCAGGGTAAGGAGAAAAGTAGCAGATGATGTGGAAATGCGTTGGAAGGAAAATTTACTTACGTAAACCAGGTGGAATGTTATACTTCTTTTTGTGGAAAAAATTATTCTGAATAACAGATAAGATTCGTAGTATTGCAAACTATGAATAATTAAAAATATACTAATTATAAGACAATTATTTGGGATCACAACTTAAAAATTGCCTACTTAGTGAATATTTTCTTAGTATTTGACTTGTAAACATAATGTATATTTTTGGAATCAAGTGCGGTAATTTCTCTAAAATAGAGCGTCCTAATATAATTTAAATAATAAAAATGACAATAATAGTTTTTTTTTGGTGGAAAAAAATGACAATAATAATGATCAACCACAATTTGCATAATTTCACATGACAAAATAAAAAAATAATAATAAGATTTCTTGATAAATTTTAATCATTAGGATAGTGTACTGTTTTAATTAAATAAAAGGTTAATTAGGAATCCTAACTCTTAACCAATAAGGGGTTTGAACCCTAAAGGGGTTTGGGCAAGTATTAGATATTCAGAGAAAAGAACAGAAAGTTTACAAACACTTAAACCTTTTCTAGCCAAAACACAAGCAACTTTAGAGTATCCAGAAGGAACTGTTCGATTCTAAGTAAGTTTTCGAAATTTACTTACTTTTGATTTTGGAATAAAGATTAAAAAACAAATAATTTCTTATTAAAAAATTTTAAATTTTTGTTGCGTGTTTCCTATATTTTCATAGTAGGACTCCATCACCCTCCAATATTAACAATTCGAATATGATATACAGTTGATTTTAGTTAATACTTTTAAGTGTCCAAATTAAGAAAACAATTGTACTGGGACGCTGCCCAAGTTCCGCCCAACTTGCCTAAACATCATTCGGGATTCCACAAAATAAACTATGACTTCCAGAATGTATTTGACCAATGGCCAAACAGTTGATCCAATCCTCGGAAATGAAAAACAAACCACCGTTCTAGACTTCTAGTCATACGTAGCCGTGTAAATTATGGACATTAACTACCTTGAATTTCAATTCCCCCTTTGTCTGCTGTTACATACGATTCTTTCATCATCATTAGTCGTTATTACATATATATACATACGCGTACCACATTGTATTATACAAATGTTTTCAACTGTTAACTTAATACCTAAATACCTAATACCATCCAAAGTCAAATTTTCTGGTCTTTCTTGGGACTTTGTTTACCACCCCACTAAGTGTGTATATATATATATATATATGTAGTATTTCAAACTTCAAAATTAATTCGGATTAGGCAATATTTGAACCTAATATATAGGACTTCGAGTTTTGAGTTGTAGTTTTGGTATTACAATTTGCATTAAAGTTCTTGTGCTTCATATAATCTATATCGCAACAACTGAACTTTGAAAGTTGAAGCAACCAAATTTATACCTAGATCTGCCATATATAAAGAAGATTTGATATATCTTGGTAGTTTGTTTTCTTCGTGGAAAGCAAGGTATGTAAGTTCTTAATCTTTGTATATCTATTCTCCATGTCAAAATTTTCTGTATTCTTATATTGTGTTCCAAGCCCTAAGTTATAAGGCTGTCGATAGAGTTTTACACCTTAGTACTGACTAAGTACTCTCCAAATAAATAGAATATTGGAATAACATGAAACGATACATGCATATTCCATATTCCGCAACTTGAGGAAGATATTATATGTTATCTTCGTATAATTTTTTGGATTCATAGTTTCCATTTTGAGTTTTGCATGTGATATGAAAGGTCTTTCTTCTTTTCTTTTCCCTAATTCGTTGCTTTCTAGTTTAATTTGCTTGCGTTGTTAATGCAGAAGATTGTCGGAAAATATGGACAAGAGTCCGAAGCAGTCTATTCTGGGATGGCTCGCGATCAGGTTATGTTTCTTCTTGGTTCTCGGTTGCACCACCACCATCCATGCAGCCAGGTATAGTAACAGTTTAAATCCTCGCAAACTTACATGCAGTAATTAATTCAAACAAATGTCTCGTATTCAACTCTTTTGATATATACAAATACAACTACTACCATCAGTAAGAATAATTCCGTAGTTTAATAATGCAAACCTAACTCGACATTACTCTGCCTTCTTGATTTATTCACCATTGATAACGACACATTGAATTAATGTAACAGTGGTACACGAAATTTTATTCAACTATGAACAAGTCGTAAAGTAAATGCAATTATTTTCGTAAAGACGGGGATGTGCGAATTAAGGACTAAGGTGGTCGTTATATTCGTGATGAATAGGTTATCTATCTCTAAACGTGCAGTTGGCGTCCAACCCCTTTCCTTTTCCAGGGAAATTTCCTTAACTAATCCTACTTCTGTAGAATCTCGTCACAACTAAAACCTGCCACTTTTGAATTTCTTGTCCTTCATGTATATAAAATATTCATATCCTCCAACCCCCACAAAGTATTGATACTTATAAATGAAATACACACAATGAGGTGCGTATAATTTTACGAGAGGACGGACTAGTCATTATAGTGACGGTGAATAAAGGAGAAGTGATAAATCATAAACGCATGGATCTTAATTAAGTTAATTCATTGAGTTTTACTTTTATTTTAGCCTAATACTAATTTTCGTTTCTTTTGGTGATTAAATTTTATTTACATGAATCCTGAGTATGATATCTGAGATGTAATTAATTTTTCAGGTCAATTCCAAAGAGTCATCAACCGTCGTCATCGTGGTCTCCGGTCAAGCTCCATGTATTAGGAAATCATGTAAGTTTAAAAGTTTAAATCTTTAGACTTAAATCGAAATAGGAGAGAAATAAATTCAAGATAATATATGAATATATATATATATATATATATATATATATATTCAAATAGGCTTTCCTTTTGATATTATGATGGTTCTTTTATCTCCTTTAATTTTCATTCTACTGATTTTATCTCTAATATCTTCCGCATTATAACTCTATCAACTCCATGAATATTTAAATTTTTATTTATTTCGTTTGTGCCATACTTTATGCAAGTAACATCCAATATTTATTTAAAAGCGTTTTGATAATATTTTCAATATATATTTCAATATTGCATTTATATTCACAACATTTTAATATATAGTGGAAGGGCAGAACCTGGAAGACGTCTTCCCTATGTAAACTAGAATTTCGGCTCCGCCCCTTTCTCAAAACCAAGTTCAACACAACGTAGTATAACAAAATCAAATGCATATTATATGATCAAATCGATCTGTTATCTGTATGAGCTGATTTTGAAATGATCTTTACAGGTGGAGATCGACAATGGCATCGTTAAGCTGACATTGTCGAACCCGAGTGGGCAGATCTCAAGTGTAGGGTACAATGGAATCGACAATGTGCTCGCACGTCGCTACCAAGAAACACGAAGAGGGTTAGTAGAACTAATTCCAAATATACATGGACAAATATTTTCTAGAAAATACCTACAAACATACTTACATTATAGAAAGGGATCTCAATCTTTCACAACCTTTCACCTATATAGTTATTCAATTTGCCCATGTTCTTTAGCTAACTGATCTTTGAAATGCAGTTATTGGGACATTGTCTGGAGCAGGCCTGAGACAGGGAAAAGTAACTTCGACATGTAACATCTCAAACTTTTCCTTTCGGATTTTAATTCATCCAAGAAATAATGCAACAAAACTAAATTTATATATATTAATCACTCAAATTAATGGTTTGATCAATGTGTCTTCCATCCCGTCACAGGCTTGAAGCTACAAGGTTCAGGGTTATTACAAAAACTAAAGATCAAGTTGAGGTTTCTTTCATGAAGACATGGAATGTCTCCCATGGTGGAAATTCCCTACCCCTCAATATAGACAAAAGGTACTTCCAAACATGAACTTATTACACATTCTATCTATTTTTATGTAAACAGCTTTTAAGAAATAAAGTACTTTGTGTGCTTAATTGATGATTGTAACTTTTGCCAGGTTTATACTACTGCGTGGATCATCTGGATTCTACTCGTATGCAATATTCGAGCATTTGGAGGGATGGCCCGATCTGAACATCGACGAAGCAAGAATCGCCATCAAGCTTAACCAGGACATGTATGCTTCAATTTCCATACTTAATTCTTATCAAATATCAATTATGTAGTCATTAATGCTAAAAACATGTTTACTTTGCTTGATTAGGTTCCATTACATGGCTATATCAGACGATAAACAAAGGATCATGCCAACAGACAGCGACAGAGGAGCAGGCCATGTTCTTAATTACAAAGAAGCTGTTCTGTTGACAAATCCCGCCAATTCTAAACTCAAAGGAGAGGTATACACAGGGATACAACGTATACATTTACAATAACTATGTTTGATTTATATACAATGTTTCTTAACGTTGTACCATTTGAATATAATTCATAGGTGGATGACAAATACCAGTACTCGGTTGACAACAAGGATAGTCATGTTCATGGCTGGATTAACTCTAATTCTGGTGTCGGGTTTTGGGTTATAACACCAAGCGACGAGTTTCGAGCCGGTGGTCCGGTTAAACCAGACCTCACATCTCATGCGGGGCCCACATCCTTAGCTGTGAGTATTTTGAATAGTGAATTATCTGCAAAATCTAAATTTCACAGGGTTTTTTATTAGACTTTTCATGGGCCTTAACTATAAAACAGGGGTTTACTGTAATTTAGTATATATACATAACTAACATAGTTTCTTCAACAGATTTTCTTTAGTGGACATTACGCTGGTCCGACTTTCGGAGTTCGATTACGCAATGGAGAGCATTGGAAGAAGGTGTTCGGTCCGGTTTTCATGTATCTCAACTCGGATTCGACCAACAAACCGAATGCACTTTGGAAAGATGCTAAAAAACAGGTAACTTTTCCTGCAAATGTTCAATCTCATGAGTTTTCTCCATATTTTAACTGCAAAATCATATGCTCAACCTCTGTTTGTGTTTTTACTTGGAAAATCAGATGTCAAAAGAAACCAAGAAATGGCCATATGATTTCCCATTGTCAGAAGATTTTCCCAAAGCCAGCGAGCGAGGCACCATCAGGGGTCGATTGCTGGTTCGTGACTCGTACACGGATAGAGAACCGGTACCTGCAAAATCAGCGTACATTGGATTGGCACCGCCTGGCGATGTGGGATCCTGGCAAGTTGAGACTAAGGTTGGTTACATTTTTTCGGCATTCTTCTAACATGGACATTTTTTTTAAGTAGCTTATGAGACTGTACTTAATTTTAAGTTCATATTAATGATGCTTCAGGGTTACCAATTCTGGACACAAACCGATGAAATGGGCCACTTCACGATAACTGGTGTAAGAGCAGACACTTACAACTTATATGCTTGGGTCCCAGGGGTCGTTGGAGACTATAAACACGACGCCGACATCATCATCCGACCAGGTTTCTTCTTTTTCTTAAGAAATAAACTCTAGAATGCAATGAAAATTTCTTTGAAATGAACTATAAACCTACTGATTTCAATATTTCAGGAAGCAAAGTTGACATGGGCCATTGTGTGTACAATCCTCCAAGAAACGGTCCAACGTTATGGGAAATTGGGATCCCTGATCGAAGTGCAGCCGAATTCTACGTCCCTGATCCTTCCCCGGAACTTGTTAACAAACTATTCATCAATCATAGAGACAAGTAAGCACTTTTCACAAAGTTCTTTCAAGCTTAAATCTCATACGTTGCTAAAATTACGAATATATTCCATCCAGGTATAGGCAGTACGGACTGTGGGATAGATACACAGATTTATACCCAGCTGATGATCTGGTCTACACTGTCGGCCACAGCGACTACCGCAAAGATTGGTTCTTCGCTCATGTTAACAGGTAGAGCAATTTTACCAACTTCTTCGAATATATTCATGATCTTTTGCTAACAACAACATTAACATAAATCGTGTGTTCCAGGAAAGTCAACGACCATAGCTACACTCCAACAACATGGAGAATTACGTTCGATGCACAAAATGTCGACAGGACTGGAGCTTATACTTTGAGGATGGCATTGGCATCTGCTAACATGGCTGAAATACAAGTATATATGCACAAAACTATGCCAATTCTAGTTAATTTCTCAATCTCAATTTCCATATAATATCAAACCAAAATCTAAAATTCAAAACTGTTTTTCGGTTTTTAGGTACGTCTCAACGACCCGTACGCTCGCCAGCCTCATTTGTCGACGGGGAAGATAGGAAGGGACAACAGCATTGCGAGACACGGGATTCATGGGCAGTATTGGTTGTACAGTGTTAACTTACCAGGATCGCAGCTTGTCAATGGAAGAAATACAATATATCTTAGGCAAGCAAGAGCCACGGGGCCTTTCACCGGAGTACTTTATGACTACATCCGCCTAGAAGGCCCGCCTCGAACACACGATTAAGACATTGGCGAGTTCAAAAGATGCACATATATACCACGTTTTTATTTATTTTTTCCTGGAGCCATCCATGAATTTGGAGAAGAGCAATGCTTTTTCACTTTTCCTTTTCCCCTTTATATTTGATTTATATTCTTGTTATAGTTTCCATACATTGTGGCGGCATAATAGGAGTAGCTTGTTTTTTGTTTTTTTTTTAAAAGTAGGTTTTAATTGTTTGATATTTTGATTGGAGTACATGTATCCATTTGTAATATATATATACGTTTCTTTAAGTACAATTTTTTTATTGAAATATAGTTGTAGACTTGTAGTGATAGTTTCAACTTTCAACAAGCAGCTGATTTCGGGCTATTTATTTAATTTTATTAATAACTTAAGAAAATATTTCATTCTTGCAATAACAATTCTTTTATTATTGAACCATGCATTTCGCATCATGGTCTTTTTAAGTTTTCCATTAAACCCAAATTGTTAATTTACTTGCATTACTTGTAGGCTGATTAGTTAGACCCGATTCCTCCAAATCAATATGACGAGAAAGAAAATATTTTAGATTTCTAAATAACAGATATAATAACAATCAATTTGTTGGAATGTGACGAATCAGGCTAAGGTTTGAGTTTTTTAACCAATCGAAACTCCATGTATTACAAAGATAATAGCACAATAAATGATATAAAATTTTCAACTGAAGTTGTATCAAATAACATCGTCTTAGTTTATTTATACATTTTGAGGTGTATTTCAATAAATACTAAGTTCGTGTCCTAATTTGAGCCGACTCGAATAAAAAATAAAAAGAAATTTATATATATATATAGAAGAACCCATCAGATCCATCCGAGCACGAGCCCCACGAGGCCTTTCTTAAATTCTTTTTGTGAGAGTGTGAGCTTACGCTATATTTTCCGATGCATAGCCACACATGCCAAGAGACATTCTTAACTTCAAACTCGATTGTGTTATCATTGGCAAAAGAGACCCATTCTTCTCATTTTGGTGAACCTCTTCTTCTTGCAAATGAAGACTTCGCTGGAAACAGAGCACCCTGTGAGGGCATTGGGATGGGCTGCTAACGACCCATCAGGAGTATTTGCTCCCATCAACTTCTCAAGAAGGTACCATCATTATTTCTATGAAATCTTTGTCTGCTCTCATGGGGTTTTATTATATTTAATTTGGTGTAGTGATGCAGGGAAACGGGCGATCATGATGTGCAGTTCAAAGTCCTCTACTGCGGTATCTGTCGCTCGGATCTTCACTTGGCCAAAAATGACTGGGGATTCACCATTTATCCTTTGATTCCTGGGTAAGCGTGCTTTTCTACTATGCAAGCTATAAGCGTCCTAAATGTAATTGTAGATGTTCTTTCTTGTGAATAATGAATGCATTAGCGCTCACATTGACAAGTTCATTTTTTACTTTCTTTTTTCTTTTTCTTGGTGATAATAGAAATAGTATATATAACTGCAAATAGTGAAGTGGATTGATCCAATTTGCAGGCATGAGATAGTAGGGGTAGTGACCGAGGTGGGCAAGAAAGTGGAGAAGTTCAAAGTCGGTGACAAAGTAGGCGTGGGATGCTTGGTTGGGTCGTGTGGCCAATGTGAGGAGTGTACTAAGGATCAAGAAAGTTACTGCCACAAGCAGATACTCACAATCAGCTCTCGTTACTATGATGGTACAGCCACGTATGGAGGATTCTCGAATTTGATGGTTGCTAACGAACATTTTGTTATCCGTTGGCCCGAAAACTTACCCCTTGATAAAGGTGCTCCCCTCCTCTGTGCTGGGATCACAGCTTACAGCCCGTTGAGGCGCTTTGGGCTCGACAAGCCTGGAGCCAATGTTGGCGTTGTCGGGCTTGGTGGGATTGGTCATCTGGCACTCAAATTTGCCAAGGCAATGGGTAGTAGGGTGACAGTCATCAGTACATCGGCTGATAAGAAGAAGCAAGCAATTGAAACTTTTGGTGCTGATGATTTCTTGGTTAGCCATGATCAAGAGCAGATGGAGGTAATGATTTTATTTGGGATTTGATTTGGGCCCTTCATGTCTTATTTATTACACTTAGTCTCACAAGGTTTACATGAGAATGTTAATGGAAATAATAATTTAAAACCCCTAACAATACCAGACGGAAAGACTACTGGTCTGACGACATCCATAATGTTAAGGGGTTTTATATGTAATTTCTGAAAACTACAGGGGATCTGTGTGTAATGTCTGGTTCATAATGTGCAGGCTGCTGTAGGAACCTTGGATGGTGTCATTGACACAGTCTCTGGAAATCACTCGCTCTTACCTCTGGTAAATTTGTTAAAGCCTCACGGCAGCCTTGTCTTGATTGGAGTTCCACCAAAACTTGAGGTTCCTATTTTCCCCCTGGTTATAGGTAAGAGTTTTAATCCGTTCAATTATATCAGGTCACACTGTAGTCCCAAGGGTGGGGTACTCTGGATTCTTGAATAATAGCAACTGATATTCACTTTGGAACGATAGGTGGGAAGGCGATCGTTGGAAGCGCGAATGGAGGAGTGAAAGAGGTGCAAGAGATGATTGATTTTTCAGCAAAGCACAACATAGTACCAGATGTGGAGATAATCCAAATGGACTACGTGAACACGGCTATGGAGCGCCTTGAGAAAAATGATGTCAAGTATAGATTCGTTATTGATGTGGGGAATTCGTTGAAGGCTTAGTGTGCTATAACTATGGCAGTATGGAACCACGGCTTCATTGGAGCTTTTCGAGTTGATTTGCATATGGAACAATCAAGATTGCTGGAATTTATCAATATAGTATGAGACATGCTGCCAACGTCAACAACGTTTAAATATGTAATAGAACAAAAACAAAGAGGGGTGCTTGTAACTTTGCAAAATATAAGAGGCTCAAATTATATTTTCAAATCAAAGGTCGTCCATAGATAAATATTTAACCAAATATTACGGGGTTCGAATCTTGGCTTTGGATATGAAACAACTTTAAATTTTTTGGCCAGCTGTCCTGCCTTATGAAGTACTTACAAGTCAACGAGGAAAATAGTTATTATAGTCGATAGTGAATGCCCTGATTTAATCCAAAATAAATAAATATTCTCAACCGCAAGGGTCTACACGTAATTGACCCAAAGATCAGTTGCCTATTTCAATATTTTTACTATAATTGCTAATATTAAGTAAGTTCATTTGGTTTGTTTATATGGGGTGTAGTTTAACGGTTTGGCGCTATGCTAGTTTAACCAAAGATCTCAAATTCGAGCATTTAGAAACACAACTGCCATTAGGATGAAGAGTTTTACCCGGCTCGACCATGAAAATGGGCTATAGAACAAAAAAAAAAAAAAATTGATAAACAAATAAATTGGTAGGTTTGCACGTGATTGTTTTTTTAGTGAGTGACGATGAGGATTCGATCCCATGATATTTTTGGTATTTACTTTGATGCTATATTTAATAACCACCAAATCTAAAAATTTAAACGGTTAAAAAGGAGTATCATTAAATATTTAAACACCTCAGAACCTTGTGGAGCTCCATGCACAATACCAAATGGACCCCCTTTTGCCTTCCAGCCGGGGGGAACTTAATATGATAGTGAGTGAATCCGACAGCTCGAAAATTGACCCGGTGGTTTATATATAATGCATATACGTACATATTATATATTATATATTATATATATACACATGTACACGTACATATTATATTTTGTACCATATTTAAAAATATAAACACGTATATATGCACTATATATAATATATATACGTATATTTTATATGATGTATAATATATGTATTACAATAATATGTATATATTTTATAATATATGTACACACATATATGTATATATTTTATAATATATGTATTACAATAATATATGTATATTTTATAATACACACACATACATTTATATTTATAATTCACGTAAATACATATATTATATATATGTATTACACATATTTTATTATATATAATATATAACAAAATATATATTATTAATACAAGTGTACATACATAGGTAATATATAATATATAATACGCATATATATTAAAATACAAATTATAATATATACGTGTATTACATATTATATAAAATATAATACATATATTATATATATATATGTATTATATATAATAAATATATAATATATGAAATTAATGGGTATGGCAAAAAAAAAAAGTAAAATTGATGGATGAACAGTAAATTGACGGATGAACAGTGATCTCCCTCAAGACAAAAAAAAAAAAAATTACTATGGGACTAAAAAAACTAAATCTAAAAAACATGGGACTAAAAGTGAAAATGACCTATTAGTATGGAACCAAAAATGCAATTTGCTCAAGCAATTATGTGCAAAAAGTTTCATCTAATTGTTAACTTGTCATTCTTTTTGGACTAAGACAATTCCGAAACTCCCACTAGGCATCACTGGAATACGTGGAGTCTGGTGAATGCAGAACAAGAAGATGACAGATTTTCTGAATCTCCACATAGCGACACATACCTAGACGTCATTGATATCGATTATGATTTTTACTCTGATACAAAAATGTGCGTGCAGATCGAGCAACGTACTCTTGTGAAGGAACAGGGGCACACAGTCCACTATGCTGATGAGTTTTTGGTTAGCCATGATCAAGAACAGATGGAGGTATTGTTTCTACTTGGGACTTATTTGGGGTGGAATTTATATTATTGATAACTAGTTCTAAACCCGTGCCTTGGCACGGGGATAATTATTGACAGTAAAATAAATAAAAAAATTTAAGTTATATACATATTTAGATAATATTAAATTATAAATCGATAAATAATTTCTTTCAAATAATTATAATCAATTTTAAAGTGTAGAACTATATAATGAAGAATCGAAAAGTATTGAAAAAAATATAAAATTTCATTACACACTATGGTAGAAAATTAAGTTATATATATTTTTAGATAATATTAAATTATAAATTAAAAAATACTTTTCTTTAATAATTATAATCAATTTTAAAGTGTAAAACTGTATGGTGAGAAATCAAAAAGGATCGAAAAAAATAACAACATGAAATGATGAGAAATCGAAAAAGTATCCAAAAAAATAACAACATGAAATGAGAATATAAAGAGATTTTATAAGGTCAAACTAATTTCATGTATTAACAGGATTGTAAATTTGTAATTCAATCAAATACGAACTACGATGGAAAACATTAAAAACATAAAATTTTAATGAGGTCGGCGCCTCCAATCAAGCTTCTTTTTGCGATATATTAGTTTATTATTTAGCATTATATGAAAAGGTATATTAACGAATAACAAAAAGAAAAGTAAATCAAATTTTCTTAAACATAATCATTTTACAAACTCATTCATAATAATCAAAATAAAAAACTGAAAGAACACATTTAAGAAAATTCATATGTTAACTATCTTAAAACAATATTGAATTTAAAGTACATATTCATCTTAATATAAAGGTTAAAAATCTAAAAGAATATTGAATTTATACATTCTTAATATAATGGTAAAAAATCTAAAAAAATATTAAATTTATACATTTATCTTAAAACGTGATTGATGAAACAAATTATGTGGTTATTAAATTTAATTTAATAAAAAAAAATCTTATATATATATCATAAACAAACAAATGAAAATTCAAATTGATAATGGTAAAAATAACTAAGTGACTCTCTCGTATTTTAGACTATCTATAAACCTCGTTTTATAAACTAGCTAAAATTGACTAAGGCAAATCCTCGTTCTATAAACTAGCTAAGGTCCTCGTTCTATAGAGTGTTCACCTCGTAAGAGAGCCCACTTCGTTCTAAAGAGTGTTCACCTCGTAAGAGTGCCCATCTCGTAAGAGTGCCCATCTCGTAAGAGTGCCCACCTCGTAAGAGCGCTCACCTCGTAAGATCTTGTTATATGCCTTAAAAGTGGCTAAGGCAAGTGCTCGTCTTATAAGTGTTCAGCGTGTAAGTGCTCGCCCCTCAAGCACTCAGCACGAGCCCAACGTTGACGGTTGCCCCCCATTCTCCAACACCCCGCATTCTAAGTACGTGGTCCGTAATTCTCGCGCCCACTAAGTTAGAACGAGCTCGCGCCTCTAACCTAGGGTATAAAAATCGTTTTCTTTCACCAGAAAAGGACACGCACACAAAAATATACCAAAACTCTGCCGAAATTTCTAATAAACTGTTCTCAATTCAAACAACCGAATTGGTGAAAGAACCCACTCAATTGATTCGTCGGAGATTCGAAGCCGATTACACACTTTCAAAGGCGACCAATTTTCGGCGTTATCAGTTTGGCGCCGTCCGTGGGAAACCACCGGATTTCCCAATCTTATCTCAACTTTTCTTTCGTTTCATTTGAAGATGACCGGAGCTGATAATCGTAACCGTGGCGAGCGAAGTTCCAACTTATTAAAGAAAAGAATTATAATTAATCGGCTTTGGTCATCTTCAAATTTATTAAATTTAAATATATTAATCACTCAAATTAATGGTTTGATCAATGTGTCTTCCATCCCGTCACAGGCTTGAAGCAACAAGGTTCAGGGTTATTACAAAAACTAAAGATCAAGTTGAGGTTTCTTTCATGAAGAAATGGAATGCCTCCCATGGTGGAAATTCCCTACCCCTCCATATAGACAAAAGGTACTTCCAAACATGAACTTATTACACATTCTATCTACTTTTATGTAAACAGCTTTTAAGAAATAAAGTACTTTGTGTGCTTAATTGATGATTGTAACTTTTGCCAGGTTTATACTACTGCGTGGATCATCTGGATTCTACTCGTATGCAATATTCGAGCATTTGGAGGGATGGCCCGATCTGAACATCGACGAAGCAAGAATCGCCATCAAGCTTAATCAGGACATGTATGCTTCAATTTCCATACATAATTCTTATCAAATATCAATTATGTAGTCATTAATGCTAAAAGCATGTTTACTTTGCATGATTAGGTTCCATTACATGGCTATATCAGACGATAAACAAAGGATCATGCCAACAGACAGCGACAGAGGAGCAGGCCATGTTCTTAATTACAAAGAAGTTGTTATGTTGACAAATCCCGCCAATTCTAAACTCAAAGGAGAGGTATACACAGGGATACAACGTATACATTTACAATAACTATGTTTGATTTATATACAATGTTTCTTAACGTTGTACCATTTGAATATAATTCATAGGTGGATGACAAATATCAGTACTCGGTTGACAACAAGGATAGTCATGTTCATGGCTGGATTAACTCTAATTCTGGTGTCGGGTTTTGGGTTATAACACCAAGCGACGAGTTTCGAGCCGGTGGTCCGGTTAAACTGGACCTCACATCTCATGCGGGGCCCACATCCTTAGCTGTGAGTATTCTGATTAGTGAATTATCTGCAAAATCTAAATTTCACAGGGCTTTTTATTAGACTTTTCAGGGTCCTTAACTATAAAACAGGGGTTTACTGCAATTAGTATATATTTTTATTGAATGTTTCTTCAACAGATTTTCTTTAGTGGACATTACGCTGGTCCGACTTTCGGAGTTCGATTAAGCAATGGAGAGCATTGGAAGAAGGTGTTCAGTCCGGTTTTCATGTATCTCAACTCGGATTCGACCAACAAACCGAATGCACTTTGGAAAGATGCTAAAAAACAGGTCACTTTTCCTGCAAATGTTCAATCTCATGAGTTTTCTCCATATTTTAACTGCAAAATCATATGCTCAACCTCTGTTTGTGTTTTTACTTGGAAAATCAGATGTCAAAAGAAACCAAGAAATGGCCATATGATTTCCCATTGTCAGAAGATTTTCCCAAAGCCAGCGAGCGAGGCACCATCAGGGGTCGATTGCTGGTTCGCGACTCGTACACGGATAGAGAACCGGTACCTGCAAAATCAGCATACATTGGATTGGCACCGCCTGGCGATGTGGGATCCTGGCAAGCTGAGACTAAGGTTGGTTACATTTTTTCGGCATTCTTGTAACATGGACATTTTTTTTAAGTAGTTTATGAGACTGTACTTAATTTTAAGTTCATATTAATGATGCTTCAGGGTTACCGATTCTGGACACAAACCGATGAAATGGGCCACTTCACGATAACTGGTGTAAGAGCAGACACTTACAACTTATATGCTTGGGTTCCAAGGGTCGTTGGAGACTATAAACACGACGCCGACATCATCATCCGACCAGGTTTCTTCTTTTTCTTAAGAAATAAACTCTAGAATGCAATGAAAATTTCTTTGAAATGAACTATAAACCTACTGATTTCAATACTTCAGGAAGCAAAGTTGACATGGGCCATTGTGTGTACAATCCTCCAAGAAACGGTCCAACGTTATGGGAAATTGGGATCCCTGATCGAAGTGCAGCCGAATTCTACGTCCCTGATCCTTCCCCGGAACTTGTTAACAAACTATTCATCAATCATAGAGACAAGTAAGCACTTTTCACAAAGATCTTTCAAGCTTAAATCTCATATGTTGCTAAAATTACGAATATATTCCATCCAGGTATAGGCAGTACGGACTGTGGGATAGATACACAGATTTATACCCAGCTGATGATCTGGTCTACACTGTCGGCCACAGCGACTACCGCAAAGATTGGTTATTCGCTCATGTTAACAGGTAGAGCAATTTTACCAACTTCTTCGAATATATTCATGATCTTTTGCTAACAACAACATTAACATAAATCGTGTGTTCCAGGAGAGTCAACGACCATAGCTACACTCCAACAACATGGAGAATTACGTTCGATGCACAAAATGTCGACAGGACTGGAGCTTATACTTTGAGGATGGCATTGGCATCTGCTAACATGGCTGAAATACAAGTATATATGCACAAAACTATGCCAACTCTAGTTAATTTCTCAATCTCAATTTCCATATAATATCAAACCAAAATCTAAAATTCAAAACTGTTTTTCGGTTTTTAGGTACGTCTCAACGACCCGTACGCTCGCCAGCCTCATTTGTCGACGGGGAAGATAGGAAGGGACAACAGCATTGCGAGACACGGGATTCATGGGCAATATTGGTTGTACAGTGTTAACTTACCAGGATCACAGCTTGTCAATGGAAGAAATACAATATATCTTAGGCAAGCAAGAGCCACGGGGCCTTTCACCGGAGTACTTTATGACTACATCCGCCTTGAAGGCCCGCCTCGAACACACGATTAAGACATTGGCGAGTTCAAAACATGCACATATATACCACGTTTTTATTTATTTTTTCCAGGAGCCATCCATGAATTTGGAGAAGAGCAATGCTTTTTCACTTTTCCTTTTCCCCTTGATTTATATTCTTGTTATATTTTCATACATTGTGGCATAATAGGAGTAGCGTGTTTTTTTTTTTTTTTTAAGTAGGTTTTAATTGTTTGGTATTTTGATTGGAGTACATGTATCCATTTGTAATATACTAGAAAAAATGCACGTGCGTTGCACGTGTAAGACTATTTTTAAGATAACTTATAAAGTTGAATACAATAAATTAATTATTTATACATTTCATCTCTATAAATTCATAGTGGATATTGAAATTATCCCATGGTGAAAAATAATTTATAAAGATATTGTGAAATACATTATATAATTTAAAATTTTCTCATATATTTGACAAATAATGATTATTCTAGATTTTGAGTAATTTCTGTATTATTTTAAAGGGTTCTAAAACATTTTATAATTAGTTCTCAATATGAAAATTAATTTATTTATATAATTATTTCAAATAATTAAATGATTTATTAAATTAAGAATATTAAATGATAATTAATGTGAATTTATGAAATAATTTAGAAAATAAAAAATTACTATAAATAACATCAATCAACCATAAAAAATATTTATCAATTCACTTGACAATCTTTTAAATAAATGTGCATAAAGAAGAGTGGAATTAAATAAAGAAAAATGTCATCTATATTAATGATATCTTGACAATATTCTGCTACAAATCTCAAAAAACAAACCTTTTTGTCAATGTAATGTTGAAAGTATTGAAGAAAGTGCGTTGAGATCCTTCACTTTTGTTGATATAGAACGTGAAAATATAAACAATGGATGTTATGGAAAAATAATAAATTATAGCATAGTATTTAATATGTCAATCCTGATAGGGCTAAAACACGCTCGTCCCACGTTTGGACACGTGGCACTTCAAGACAGTGACAAATGTCCTCCTGTGGTGAAGGCAATCATTCACGAGCGCCCAGACCCCCCGAGCGTCAAAGTCTCACAGGGACACGTGCCATCTCTGCTGCACACGCACGCGATCAGCGCTGCTGCTCTCTAACGAGCGCACTCAGCCATACTAGGTCAAGCTCTAAATCTATCAAGGAAGCTCTCTTCGAGCGCTACTCCCCCCTTAGGGAAGCTTCCACTCCCCCTCGTTGCGTGGGCCTTGACCTTCATCCCTTAGCGGATCTTCTGGTCTCCAAGGCCCTTGGATGATACGAGCGTGCTCTCAAGCTCTCGTTAACAACCCAAAACGGCTCTCTGACACCCCGTACATGTCCGCGCACCTGCCACTGTTGCCCGCACCACCTTTTGCGCCAGCTTTTGCAGAAGATTCCTCCTAGGTTTCTCCTCATTGCACCACGTGTAAGGGCGACATTAGGGTAGGACCACAAAGGGGTAAATTACCAAAGGGTCCCTGACCCACAACTATAAATAGGAGTCTTCATCTCCTTCACTGTAAGCAACCTCCATTACTGCACTTTTGCAACTTCTTTACTTTATCTTTCAGATCATCTTCTGACTTGAGCGTCGGAGAGCCAAACTGGGAATCACCCCCAGTTCCCCCAGCTTGGCCTTCTGACTTTGCTTTGGTGTTTGTCCTAGCAGGTAGAACCCCCCATCTTTTCCGGCGATCATCAACTGGTTTCCTTACCTAAACAAATTCTAAAGTGATTGGACTCTGTACTCCATGCCCAGACCCATCATTTTTGGCGCCGTCTGTGGGAAACCCGTTCTCAGTTCATCTTTATCTCTCTTTTTGCTAGTCAAGAAACAAACACCCAACACCTTCATAACCATGGTAACTACAAGGTCCGGAGCTGTGGGAGGAGGAGAGGATCCTCCCCATGATGCCAATATTGCCACCGTCCCATCTGCGGTCACTGGTGGAGCACCACCCGCCAGAGGTGTGCCTCCGCTTACAGAATCAACGGTTCCGCCGTCGGTACCGCCCGTTCCCAGCGCCGCCGGAGGTGCACAGCTACCCTCTCTTCCACAACCCCCCCAAAATCAGTGGGTTCATTCTCATGCGAATCCAAGAGGGCAACCCTATATGATGTCGCCTCCAGGATATATGCTCACCCCCTCCGTGATGATGCCGACGATTCAACTATACCATGCCGGGCAAATCCAGCTCCCGGTGGTGATTCCGAGGGAGATTGAAGGGGTGAAGTTGCCGCCTTTAACCCCTCAACAGCTGAGGGCTCTTTACGCCCAGTGTGAGGTTCAGGCGGCCCAGGGTGCCTGGGAGAGATTTCATTCCATGTATTTTTCCTCTGGGCAGGCCACTCAAGCTGCCCCTCCTTTGGGTGGATTGCAGATATATCCGCTTAGGGAGGCTCAGGCCGTCCTAAGGGCTCAACCACCGCCCCCACCCGCCAAAGAGATGCCCAACCAAGGCGAAAACGAGCATCCCCATACGGACAGGGGCAGAGACCCCACGGAAAGAATCAACGATGATGAGGAGGTTCATTCTCGTGCCTCAAAACGAAGGCCACAAGCCTCCCAACGAGGGAGCCAGGTGAAGAAGGGAAATCCCGGCGTCCTCGCAGCTGTGCAAGACCAGCTGCAGGAGTTGCAGGATATGGTGGGACAACTCTCAGGAGCGCGATCCCAAGTCCCCCACGCTGGGGACGAGCGTGAAAAAGCCAAAGACGCTCGACTTACAACCACCATCCGCTCGCAAAAGGGTCTCCCCTTGTGGAAGAAGTCTTGGTAGCCCAAGCTGGCATGGGCAATGTCCCGACATCCGTCAACCGCTACGATGGGACCACCAACCCCGCAGAGCATCTGGACCATTTTTTGCATTTGATGCATTTGTACGAGCACTCTAGCCATTACTGGGCAAAAGTGTTTGTTACCTCCCTCGTGGGAATGGCCCAAGAGTGCTACAAGCGTCTGTCGCCGGGTTCGATCCACTCCTATGGCGAGCTCACCGACGCCTTCCTGAACCACTTTAATTCCTTAAAGGCTCCCGTCACAGCACCCACTACCCTGTACAACCTAATTCAAGGCGAACACGAATCCCTCCGGTTATTCTTCGCTCGTTTCAACAAAGAGGTGCTGCTTGTGGAAAGACCATCCATGGATTTCCTGATCCCCGTCCTTTTCAAGGCCTGCAATCATAAGCAATACGTGAGTAAGAAATTTGCTGATTCCATCGTGAAGAAACGCCCCACAACTCTCATGGCAATGAGGGAGATAGCCGAGCCCTACTTCGCGCTCGAAGACATGTACGGGTCCAATGCTCCGAGGCATTTCGTACCCTTCAAAAGCGAACGAGGCCGAGAGGAGCCTCCCCACAGGGAGCGCCGCAAGTCTCCTCCACCTCCACGGAGGCTAGAACGTGTCCCTCTTAACAGGCTCAAAAGGCCCACAAAAATGAAGGAGACCGAGGCCTTGAGACGCTCAAATAAGTACTGTGCTTTCCATAAGTGAAGGGGGCATGATACTGATGAATGCCGCCAGCTGGAGGTTGAAATTCAAAGGCTTATCGCTGGGGGCCACTTGAAGGAGTTTGTCAAGATGTTGGAGCATTATGATGAACGTTGCAACGAGCGCTCAAAAGAGAGAAGGAGAAGCCCCTCGGGTTCAAGAAGCCCACGGGGGCGAGGCCCCCCAAAGAGTAGCCATCGAGGCAAAGGAAAGGCCTCCGAACAAGAGAATACCCCTTTTGCGGTCATCAACATGATAGCAGGAGGTTCATCAGGAGGGGATTCCAACGCTTCCCGACGCCGATTTATCCGTAGTTACGATCAGCGCCCCTCGGCGCCCAAATCAGTTTATGCCATTCAAAAGGCAAAAAATCAGCGCTCGAAAGAAAATGGTGTAATAGGATTTACTGATAGTGATTTGGAACATATTGTAGCACCCAATGGAGTCAGTGAAACCTCTGACTGCCCCATGGTGGTTAGCTTGGATGTCCACAATCACATTGTAAAGAGGGTGTTAGTGGATAGTGGAAGCTCTGTTAACGTTTTGCCCTACACCACGTTCCAAAAGATGAATGTTACCAACACCACGCTCGAACCACTCAAAACAGCTCTCATTGGCTTTGGGGGTTCTGAGGTTGTCCCACGAGGGCAAATTCGTTTGGCCACTTCATTCGGCCGAGCCCCACAGCGTAAAACGCACATGGTCACCTACGCAGTGGTGGAAATTGATATCCCATATAACATCATAATCGGGCGATCGACTCTTGTATATTTCAAAGCGATTATCTCCACTTACCACCAGAAAATCAAGTTCCCCACCCCCGAGGGCGTCGAAGAAGTCTTGTGCAACGTACAGGAAGCTTAGGAATGCTACATGCTCTCCCTCAGAAAACCTAAAACAGAAAAAGCATTTCAAATTGGGTCCACCAAGAAATTCGTTGATTACCCCAATCTGGATGAGGATGGCCCCGTACGTAAAAGGGCCAAGATGAACTAGAAGAAGAACAAAAAGAAAGACCCCCACAACAAAGATATCCCCGAGGCTGCCCCGCCCGGAACGGTAGGAGAGTCTTCTTCTGAGGAAAACGAGCGTGGTCAAGGGGAGCCTATGGATGATGGCCATCTGACGGGAAAGAAAAAGGCGCTCGAGCTCCCCCGTCCAGAAATGAGGATTGAGCCCTCAGAAAAATTCCTTACTATTGAGCTAGAGCCAAGGAACTAGGATAAAACTACCCAGATTGGGTCCAACCTCTCTGGACCCTCGCAGATCATGATGATAGACTTCCTCAGAAAAAATATTGATGTCTTTGCATGGAAAGCCTAAGATCTTACCGGGATTGCCCCGAGCGTCATAGTCCACAGGCTCAATGTGGACCCATCCTGTAAGCCAATTAAACAGAAGAAACGGGATGTGCACGGCTTTCGGAAGAAAGTTATTGAGGAGGAAGTTAACAAGCTTCTTGAAGCCCAGTATATCGAGCCCATACTGTATCCGGAATGGTTATGTAACGTGGTACTGGTGCCCAAGAGCGCAAATAAGTGGCGCATGTGCAATGACTTCATGGATCTTAACAAGGCTTGCCCTAAAGATCCTTACCCATTGCCCCACATAGACCAACTGGTGAACTCAACTGCGGGCTGCGAACTCATGAGTATGATGGATGCCTTCCAAGGGTACTATCACTTGGGTGTATATTTCTTCTTGGTCATGCCTTTTGGACTCAAGAACGCTGGGGCCACTTATTAACACCTCGTTAACAGGATGTTTGAGAAAGAAATTGGAAGATCCATGGAAGTGTATGTCGATGATATGATTGTTAAGAGCGAGCGTCAGGGCTTGCACTTGGAGGATCTCAAGCGCACTTTTGCCATTTTGCGCCAGTATGGGATGAAATTCAATCCTTCAAAATGTACTTTTGGAGTGCGAGGAGGAAAATTCTTGGGCTACATAGTCAGTCAGGGGGGAATCGAGGCTAATCCGGAGAAAATCAAGGCTATTTTGGACATCCCATCCCCTCGTAATCTCCGGGAAGTACAAGTGCTGGTAGGGAAAATTATTTCTTTAAACAGGTTTATCTCGCCCTCGGCGGACCGAAACCTCCCTTTCTTCAAAATTCTGTGCAACGCTCGAAATTTTGCTTGGACTGAGGAGTGCGAGAAGGCATTGCAGGACTTGAAGGCTTACCTTTTGAGCGCTCCGCTCCTGACCAAACCAGTTGAGGGTGAGAAGCTATTCATGTACCTCTCCGTTTCAACCGAGGCAACGAGCGCAGTTCTAATAGCTGTACGGGAACGTAAGCACTTGCCTGTTTATTATTTGAGCAAAACATTACAAGGGGCCGAGAGGAAGTATCTGGAAATTAAGAAATTCACATTCGCCCTCATTAATGCATCACGACGGTTGAGGCCTTACTTCCAGGCACACTCAATAACTGTCCTCATTGATCAGCCTCTGAAGCAAGTGCTGTCCAAACCAGATGTATCAGGAAGAATGATAAAATGGGCCATTGAGTTGAGCCAGTTTGACTTAAGTTTCGAGCCCAGAACTGCTATACAAGCGCAGGTTGTAGCGGATTTACTGGTTGAATGCTTCGGTTTAGAGCCTGCTGTTCTAAAGAACGATGGTCTATGGGTCCTGCACATGGATAGTTCCTCAACCTGTCAAGGGGGAGGAGCAGGGGTAACCCTTAGAGACCCCAACGGAATTGAGTTAGACTTTGTAATCAGGTTGGATTTCCAGGTCACCAATAACGAGGCAGAATATGAAGCCCTCATTCAAGGATTGAAAATTGCTTTTCAAAATGATGCCTCCAGAATTACCGCCTATGTGGATTCCCAATTAATTGCGAGCCAAATTGAAGGAACTTATGAGGCTTGAGAAACCACCATGGTGCAGTATTTGAGCAAAGCCAAGGAAATTATCAGGAAGTTCAAAGAATTCCATTTACTCCAAGTCCCACGGACAGAAAACGAGCGCGCTGATGCTTTATCAAAATTTTTCTCGGCCTTGGAAGGTATCAGTGAGCACTCCGTTACATTTCTTAGAACTGAAGAGCCTCTGATAAGAGAGCAGGGCACCAAGAGAGTGGTGATCGTGATTGATCCGCACGAGCCGTGCTGGCTTGATGATATTATAAAATTTCTTAGAGATGGCGTTTGTCCCACTGACAAGGTGGAGGCCCAGAAAGTCAGAAGCAAGGCCCCTCGATTCTCTTTAGACCCTGAGGGGAGATTATTCAAGAAGTCATTTCAAGGACCCCCGATGAGGTGCCTAAGGCCCTCGCAAGCTAAAGAAACGCTCGAGCTTACTCACAATGGAAGCTGTGAAAACCATTCAGGAGGGCGTATCCTAGCTAAGAAAATTCTAAGGAGTGGGTTTTATTGGCCCACGGTTCTCCAAGATGCCATTGAGTACGCCAAGAAATGCCCCAAGTGCCAGTTTCACTCTAACCTCCCTCAACTGCCAGCCGTTCAGATGGTCCCTATAGATGTCTCATGGCCCTTTGACCAGTGGGGGATCGACATTGTGGGCCCCTTGCCCATCGCGGTCGGACAAAAGAAGTTTGTCATTTTAGCCGTCGACTATTTTACCAAATGGGCCGAGGTTGAGGCCGTTGCAAATATTACATTCAGGGTCGTGAGGGACTTCATTTGGAAAAACATTATCTGCAGATATGGCATACCAAGGGTGCTCATTTCAGACAATGGGTCCCAGTTCATAGCAGCTGACACGCGAGAATAGTGTTCAGAGTTGGGTAATGAGCAACGTTTTACTTCCGTAGGTCATCCCCAAGCCAATGGACAGGCAGAGTCACCAACAGGATCATTTTGCAGCATCTGAAAACTATGCTAGAAAGCAAGAAAAGTGAGTGGGCCGAAGAGCTACAAGGAGCCCTATGGGCGTATCGTACAACTCCACAAGCGTCAACCCGAGAAATGCCATTTGCCCTCGTGTATGGATCCGAAGCCATGATACCAGCGGAAATTGTACACGAATCCGCTCGTGTAGCCTATTTCGAGCCCCAGGATAATGAAATCAACAGGAGCCTGGAGTTGGACCTGCTGGAGGAAAGAAGGGACAATGCGTGGGCAAAAATACACAGATATAAGGCAGCTGTGGCACGACAATACAACAAGTGTGTAAAAGAAAGAACGTTCCAACTGGGAGACTTGGTCTTGAAGAAAGTACAAGTATCCAGGCATGTGGGAAAATTAGACCCCAATTGGGAAGGTCCGTTCAAAGTCATACAAATCAGAGCTAACAACACTTACACCCTGGAGACACTGCAAGGCGAGCGCTTGCCTCGCCCTTGGAACGCATGTAACCTCCGGCGGTTCTATGTTTAAAAGTTCTCTAAAAATGATGATGTAACAATCCCACTAATGGGCTCTATGTACTACTTCAAATCTCAAGTAAGTTACAATACATTCTCCTGAATATTTCTATGCTACTACTTTTAAATTACGCAAGTGGATAAGACCCTTGTCCCTCGTTTCTACGAGCGTGGTTGGCAATCAATTTCAATACGCACGATGTTATTGCACATGGGTTACGCTTGCCAGCGCTCTACTCCACGTGGGGGGACGCCCTCATAAGGATAGCCTGGTAACGCTCACAACCAACATGATGAATCGAAAAAAAACACAAGGAAAACCCTAGCAGGCCTTGGTTGTTTGTCACAACGCCTTGCACTCGAAAACGGGATCGCTTGCAAGTCCAAAAAAAATCAACGGGTACAATCGCGCTCGTTCAACAGTAGCGTTATTCGGAATGAATTTGCTCAAACCTTGAACACCAGGGTGTTCTCAAGGGGGTGATCCCCGTGCTCGTTTAAAGGCAGCCGATTTTTACAAAATTCTTGTTAAGTACAAGCTAAAAATTCTCTGAGAAAGAAACTCACACGCTTACATGAAGGTTTGAATGGATTTATATGTGCAAAAATTTTCACAAGTCGTGAACTAGGGCAGCCTCTCAGTAAGACCCTCATAATTACTCAAGACTTAGTAAAATTTTCTAAGTGTAAAAGCAAAATTTTCACAAGTCGTGAACGAGGACAACCTCTCAGTAAGACCCTCGTAATTACTCAAGACTTAGTAAAATTTTCTAAGTGTAAAAGCAAACTTTTCACAAGTCTTGAACGAGGGCAGCCTCTTAGTAAGACCCTCGTAATTACTCAGGACTTAGTAAATTTTTCTAAATGTAAAAGCCAAAAATTTTCACAAGTCTTGAAAGAGGGCAATCTTCCAGTAAGACCCTCGTGCTTACTCAAGATTTAGCTAAAACCAGGCATATTTTACCAAGCATGTTACACATAATCTTAGCATTAAGAGTTTTTATTACAACAGGCACAAGGTAAAAATTCCACAATCAAGAAAATAAAGAGAGACATTATTATGGAAAAAGAAGAATTTCATTGATTGGGGCTTTCGCCAAAATTACAAGACAAGGGCACGTGGGCCCCTAACATTCTTACAAAATGAAGACTAAGTTGAAGGAAGGAGAATTTCAGCATAAGCATGTGAAGGAAGGGAATCATCAAGCAGCGGGAGCAACATCTTCATCCAAGACCACAAGGATGTTTTGGGCCACGAGACCATGAATAGGGGCCGCCGGCTCTTGTGCTTGAGGGGCTTGTTCATCCTGGTTCTGGGCAGCTGGCGGAGGAGCAGGCTCGTTATTTCCTGGTGCTGGGGGGACTATAGGCTCATCACCCCCAGCGGGAGCATCCTGGTTTGCTGGATCTTGAGCGTTGCCAGTTGGAAGATTCGCTGGAACGGCGCTGGCATTGTTGGTCCCCTCACTTTGTTCTGCCTGAGAGGCTTCTTCCGGAGGATGAGCCGCCATGTATTCATCCTGGATGAGCGTGACCAGGAAATTGTACTCCGGCTTGGAGATATTGGACTCAGGATCTTCGCGGCCTTCGTCCTCCTCAACGCAACGCTCGTTGAACATGAGCCCCATGCCCTGCGTCCTTGACTGACTGCTCAATACGGTGGGGAAGTTGGTCCATGGTATCCGCGTACTTCTTCTCCGCCTCCATGGCCCTCGTTCTCCATGCGTTACGGTCGTCCGTAAGATTTTGATGGCTCTCGTGGAGGTTATTGTACTGCGTGTGCCAACTCCTCCGAGCGGTCTGGGTGTTCATGAAGTCATCCTGCAGCTTCTTCATCTCAGCCTCCGCCTTTTCGTACTCTTCCTTAAGAGAAAGGTACTTGGCCTTCTCTATGTCCAATTCTTCTTGGATCTGGGCAGGATCGTTTGAGCGCGCCATCTTCTTGTATTTGGCTTTTCTGTCAGCGTAAACAGAGGCACACATTTGGATGTTTTTAGCCCTCGGAAGCACTTGCTGCACGGGCTCGAAAGGGCAGGAATGTTAGTAAAATTTTTGAAGAATAACATCTTCAAAAGAAAATTTTAAGTTACAAAGAAGAAGGGGGACTTACCGAGATTAGGGCGTGCACCATATCGCTGGTGACCTTTTCAACGGTCTCGGAGTACAGGTGTTTGTGGTCCGCTGTGAATTGGACCCTCTCGTATAAGTCCTCGCTGATGGTTTGGGCAACTGTCCCATGCCTCAGTAACACAGCGCCCCCATCTGCCGCACCATTGTAGCTCCTGTCCCCTCGTCGCTCGAAGTCCCACAAGTGTTCTTCCTCTGAAGAGGAAGTGTCTCCATCGCCCTTAGGGCCCTCAACAATCTGTTTGCCTTTGCCAGATATGATGAAGGAATCCGGTATCCTTTTCCTCTTTCTAGAGGCTGAGGCACTTGCTTCTTGGGTATCTCTGACATTGCCGCTCGTCTGAGGCCTTGGCGGCGGAATCGAAATGGGAATAAGGGCCCCACTTGTTTGAGAAGCGGCCGGGGCCCTTGGAATTACCCTTGTGTCGGAATTGGGTGCCTGTTTGTTGCCATGACCCTGGCTGGCGCTCGAGCCTGTAGCATGTCTTCCACCACGCTCGTTGCCGCGACCTGCGTCTCGGGGTGGTTGGTTCTACTGATTACCCTGGTTGGCTTGGCGCCTATTAGCATTGGCGAAACGGGCAGCATGACGAATTCCTCCAGCCATAATGATGTTTACTCCTGGGGCAAGGAAAAAACACTGAGGGTCAGAAACCCTTGAACAAACTTCATAAAATACAAGTTACAAATGCAAGTAAACAGTTAGCATCCCTATCTACAAGTTAGTGCCCTAAAATCTAACCGTCTCTTTCCAAATCCCGAGCGAGAGGGTTGCTGAGATAATGGGGGTCGTTGGTGAGTCCACAAAGGAACATGAGTTCCGCGTTATCTATCAAATCTTTGGCCTGTATCAGCCGGCCCTCGTCCCTCAACGCCCCAACTAGTTCTTTACCCCAGTTCTCAGGGAGAGTGGGGTCCAGACGATTCTTCACAAGGGAGCCTTTCCCATGCGAAATCCACTCTCGCAATACCCCAAAATCATCATCCGTTGGGGCTTTGACAAAAGTGAACTTCTCCTTCCAATCGGGGCCATACGTGGTAGACGGAGAGTTGATCAGTTTCAGATGCGCCTTTGCTTGGACATAATAGAAGAAACCCGCCTCGGGCGACGAGCGCGGGGAACTAACAACTTGTAGCAATACGTTGAAATTCGACATCGAGGGCTCATATCTGATACACTCCATGAGGATCACGAAGCAGGTTATGAGGGCGAGTCCGTTGGGCACGATCTGCGAGGGACATAGGTTCAAGTTATTCAGAATATTAGCCACCGGAACCGGGATAGGAAACCTCAATCCCCCAGAGCTGATTGCATCTTTGTAAACCGCCGTCTCTCTAGGGGGTAAGTGGTTGGCACGCTCGTGATCAGCAGGGATCCGCCAGGTGAAGCGCTCGTCCCAATATATTGGTGCCAACATAGTCTTAATCTCCCCCAAAGTAATGGTGCTAGGAGTCTCGTCAGGGGTACGCTCGGTCGCTTGCATACCTGAGCCCTCACCCTCGTTTAACCCTCTGGCCTTTTTAGCTTTCTTGGGCCTCTGTGATTTCTTCCTTTTGCCCTTGACGTGGGCTCTTTCGGAGGGCCCCGCTTCTCCCTCAAATTCAGAGGCCGGAGCCGCGATGGCCACGGTCACGGCATGGCGGTGGGGATGGGTCGCACTTTCTGTTATCGGGAGAGTCGGCCCTTGCCTCTCCGCCTCCATCACCATATTCATCTCCTCAAAAATATGTTCAACCCCTCCTGGGTTCCTTTCCTCCATAGCCGATGCGACGCGCGTGCAATTCTTCATCCCTTGGAGATGAATTCTGACTTGCTACCTCCTCAACCTCCCGGGGAAACTCTTCTACATGATCTCCAGACATGGTTTGAGAAGGACTTTCGAGAAGTGGAAGGGTTTTCTTTTAAGAATCGGAAGGAGAGGCAAAATTCAGGGATTCCGGGAAATAAGGGGGATGTACCGAAAACTAAGTCCTAATCTGTTCTAAGGTTAGCAAAGTTAAAAGATTTCACCAGAAAGTTACCTTGAGTTTTCTGGAAAAACTTGGAAGAAGGTTGTGAGTGCTCTGAAAGTGGTTTTGCAAAGAGTTTTTCGCAAGTGTATGCTATGAAGATTTGTTCGCGTAAAAGTGGGTATGGATGCAGGATCCCTTATTTATAGGGATGGGAGTTGGTACGTTTCTGGCAAGTAATTTGAAATTGCAATCATTTTCACTTTATTGAACCGTCACGTACTCCCCAAGAATCACGCGCCCCACGCGTATCAGCATTTAATGCATAGACGTTTCAAGCGGTCAGAAGAAGGGACCGCATTTATGGCGCAATCAGAAGGATAATTGCCCAACACGCCATGCCTTGTACAAGCGCAACGCTCGATGGAATATATTGGTAAAATTCTACAACCCTTATCACCAAGGACTACAGAATTGGGGGGCAAAATGATAGGGCTAAAACACACTCGTCCCACGTTTGGACACGTGGCACTTCAAGGCAGTGACAAATGTCCTCCTGTGGTGAAGGCAGTCATTCACGAGCGCCCAGACCCCCCCGAGCGTCAAAGTCTCACAGGGACACGTGCCATCTCTGCTGCACACGCACCCGATCAGCGCTGCTGCTCTCTAACGAGCGGACTCAGCCATACTAGGTCAAGCTCTAAATCTATCAAGGAAGCTCTCTTCGAGCGCTACTCCCCCCTTAGGGAAGCTTCCACTCCCCCTAGTTGCGTGGGCCTTGACCTTCATCCCTTAGAGGATCTTCTGGCCTCCAAGGCCCTTGGATGACACGAGCGTGCTCTCAAGCCCTCGTTAACAACCCAAAACGGCTCTCTGACACCCCATACATGTCCGCGCACCTGCCACTGTTGCCCGCACCACCTTTTGCGCCAGCTTTTGTAGAAGATTCCTTCTAGGTTTCTTCTCATTGCACCACGTGTAAGGGTGACATTAGGGTAGGACCACAAAAGGGTAAATTACCAAAGGGTCCCTGACCCACAACTATAAATAGGAGTCTTCATCTCCTTCACTGTAAGCAAACTCCATTACTGCACTTTTGCAACTTCTTTACTTTCTCTTTCAGATCATCATCTGACTTGAGCGTCGGAGAGCCAAACTGGGAATCACTCCCAGTTCCCCCAGCTTGGCCTTCTGACTTTGCTTTGGTGTTTGTCCTAGCAGGGAGAACCCCCCATCTTTTCCGGCGATCATCAACTGGTTTTCTTACCTAAACAAATTCTAAAGTGATTGAACTCTGTACCTCATACCCAGACCCATCAAATCCTAAATGTGCAAAATGTGAAAAGAAAAGACAAAGTAGATTTATATCTTGAAAATTCAAGCTCTCTGACACCTTAAAAAACAATAATTTATATACCTCCCTATTCAATACCTTTGGGGTTTTGACCAATATAATATGATGCTATTATACTTTCTTTTATCCTATTTGTTTGCTTATTAATGATGTAATAAGAAGTCATGCATAGGTAATTTGCAACTAATGCCTGTTTTTCCTAGCAATAAAAGAGCTTGTGCAGCAATAAAATTTGAAAACTAATTTCGAGTATTGTAATTTTAAAGGTGAATAAATAAATACTAAATCACCAAAATTCTTTTTTTATTGATTCTTCCAACCTCACAGCTAAGTAAAAAATAATTATCTAACAAATTATTACATGCAACTTTATCAACAACAGTTGCTAGCCAAAAAAAAGGTTCCATCAAATTAACATGAGTCCTAATAATGAGTATGCCCACATCTCCATCCAACCCCACACAAACACAAAATCCATCCATCAAGCTCGTTTTGAAAACCACTTTCAACAGTAATTTGATAGAAATTAGCACAAATGACCAAAATAAAACACAAATTTTATGATTTAGACAAACATCCATGTTATATTTAACACGATTCTAGAACATAGTTTTTACCGAAAGTTCATCGATTTCTCTTTAAAGTAATTGGTCTTGCCTACACTACAGATAATCGAATTTGAAAAGATCAAACAACAAAAACAGGTTCTTAATTATAACTTTCTAATAATAAAGAAAAAATGAGTAAAAAATATTATAATATATAAAAGTTTATTGTACCTTCTCTTAATTTTAATTTTAAGGTGGCCTTCATAATAGTGTGAGGTTCAAGTATAAATTTATTTAAATTTAATATTTCTCAAGGAATAACTTTTTTTTTCTAAAAAAAGACCCTAAATAAAAATTATTATAACCAAATATTGATGAATTTTTTTATTAAAAATTGAATTTGATATATATATATATATGTATATTCAAAACTTGCTAAAAATTCAATTTAGATCAATAAATAATAAAAAAGATAAAAACATATTACATACTTAATTAAATTAAAAGATAAATATTATTAAACACAAATATGAGAAAACCTTCTACTAAAAATTGAATTCTATATATCTTTATAAAACATAAAATAAATTAATAATATATTATATTCTCAATTTATTTAGCATTCAATTTAGATAAAAAAAAAATTAAAATTAATACAAAGTATAAATTTAGATTAAATTTTATTGTAACTTCTCTTTAATTTGAATTTTAGGATAGCAAGTTTCTAAATACAGAAATTTTCGGTGTTTTAAATAATTAGCCTAGTATGTATACAAGTGATATATCTCCGCAAAACACCAAAACTCAATAGAAGAATCATGACACCTAAAAATAATTGCATACAAGGGTTTAAGATTTTGAAATCGGTAAGTAAAGCGTAACAACTAAATATATATCTTATCACTAAAAATTATTTATAAAACCTTTCTGAGGTCGTATTTTCAAAGTTGATGAAAGTATCATCTCATATTATAAAAAGAATATTTTTGTATCAATCCATAAAAAGTAAACAAACATTCATATATAATAAATATAAATATCTGGATTAATCTATAAAAGAGAAAAGTGGACGAAAAATTATACAAAACCTGAACATTGTCACTCCAAGATGTTTTGTGTACTCTTTTCTAATACATTAACCACATGAGAATCGGAACAACAATCAAGAAAAAAATTAAAAATTAAAAATCCAAAAAAACAAAGAAGAACAAACAATTATAATTTTGAATATTAGAATTATGACTACATGATCAACCATTTCTAAGAAGTATATTTAATCACATGGCATAAGTTTGGGTGGATATGTTAGGAGTCATTCTATAATGAATTATTAATTACTAAAAATCAATAATTAACCCAAATAAAGTACGAATACTAATTAACGCTGATGATTTTAACCAATAAATGAATTGATACTATTGGACATTGAAAGAGAAGAAGAAGAAGAGAAGACGAAGAAGAAGAAGAAAGAAGAAAAATGGAATAGTTCGAAGTTAATACTTAATAAAATAAACTTAATTTAATATATATCAAATTAGTCTAAATAGTTTCATTTCCAACCTTTTCAATTTGTGTCAAGTAAATCAAATTTAGTTACATCAAATTAATCTAGCAGCATATTAATACATATTATATACTTAATTTAAATTAAAGATAAAATATTTAATTGAATTATTAATTTTTTTGCTATATAAATATCATAATTAAGTTGGTATTAACATATATTAAATATTCAATTCAAATTAAAGTTTATTCTACATTAAATGAGAATATAAATAGGGATGAGAATTGTAAAAGTTGTCACTTAAATAAAGATAAATTAATTCAATAAAATCAAATAAAATATTAAATTGAATTATTGAATTGTAAGCTACATAAATATTATAGTTAAATTGAATGATGGCCAATATACGTTTCTTTAAGTACAATTTTTTTTATTGAAATATAGTTGTAGTGATAGTTTCAACTTTAAACAAGCAGCTGATTCCCGGCTATTTATTTAATTTTATTAATAACTTAAGAAAATATGGGGCAATTTTTGAAAACTCCCCATGGGTTTGAAAACTTCATTTTAGCTCCCCATTTTCAAATACATCATTTGGGGTTTTAGATACACGATTATGGGATTTAGATACGCGATTATGGGATTTAGATACATGATTTTTTTCTTGTATTTCAAATACATCATTTGGGGTTTTAGATACGCGATTCTTGAGTTTTAATACATCATTTTTGAAAATGGGGAGCTAAAAGGAATTGGACTTATCATTTGGGGAGTTTTCGGGAATTCCCCGAGAAAATATTTCATTCTTGCAATAATAATTCACTTATTATTGAACCATGCATTTCGCATCATGGTCTTTTTAATTTTCCATTAAACCCAATTTCTTAATTTACTTGCACTACTTGTCAGTTGATTAATCGGCCCCATTCCTCCAAATCAATATAACTAGTGGGGGAGTATTTATTTTAGATTCCAAATAAAAAATATAATATAATTAGTCATCAATTTATTGGAACTAGTGAGGTGAACGTGCGTTGCACGTTTATCATTTAATTTTTTAAAATAAATTTAGCTATTATATTTATTGAACAAATTAAGATATTAAAAATATTTATTTTGATTAAATAAATATACACATACAAAAATATTTATATGAAATTTCTCTTTCAAATCATCTACGATAAGTAGA
This sequence comes from Lantana camara, assembly GCA_037501455.1. NCBI lineage: Eukaryota > Viridiplantae > Streptophyta > Magnoliopsida > Lamiales > Verbenaceae > Lantana > Lantana camara. The sequence continues at coordinate 18,737,379 of CM074857.1, read as the reverse complement.
AATTCGAAGTAGAGAACATCCAAATAAATAAGCAATAAAAATATTTGAAATTTTGTTATTATATAAAAATATATATATATTTAAGTGTATAGTAATTTGGCCAAATAATTCTAGCTTTTAAGCATAAGTAATAGTTTATAACTTTCAAATATATTTAATAAAATGATGAGACATGTAAAAATTATAGAACAAAACCTAAAAGATCACCCAATTTTGCCGGTGGAGCATCCTAAACGTAGTAATCATCTTGAAACTTATGACCTATTCTCATCAGTTTATCGGTCATCATGTTTCTTTTTCTAGAGATTTATTTAATTCAAGTTTCGTATGGCCTTTGGAGTAAACTTTATCAATTAAATTACATTTCTCATTTGTTCCATTTCAATATCCTTCATTGTTATCCATTTCATGACCATCTTCGAATCAATACCCACTTTAGTCATCGAAAAGTGTCTTTCCCAAGTTAGTGTTAATACTCCGCGTAAGCTCAATAACTCCACTATATTATTTAAACTCTACTAAGATCCATAGCGTATCCTAACACCCATATTCAGCTGTCATCTAGAATGACGCCCCTGTCATCTCAAATGATTCCCCTGGTTATAAAAGCTCACCTCAGAGTTTAGTTTCACCAATCTTTTCTCGAGTTTATTCCACGATAACTCAGTGCATATTTTTCTTTTATCTGTATTTTTTGTCCACACTGATTAGTGTTGAGGTTTCATTAACTCTTTTATGTGACGAAGAGTGGAACTTCTAAGTTTCATAACATTTTGATAGCTCCATTGGTTCCATATTTTTCAAAGATTTTAAAGCGTCAAGATCAAGACAATCCACGCATGATAATCAGATAACATATTACTCTGAATTTTGTTATAAAAGCTCTCTTTGAGACCGTTCGACACTCGCATGCCATGGAAATTTTGTCCAGTTTGTGCATCAATAATCTTGTCTGACACCCGAAGTGCGAATGGACAACTTCTGAGCATGTGGTCCACATATTCATGTCCTATATAGCAGCGTGTACATACATCACTTTTTCTAAATTTTCTGTCATATTTCAGTACATTCATGAGCAAGCTATCATGTTAGCAAGCCACAAGAAAATCTTAAACTTTTAGGGACAAAGTAATTTTCAAATTCATTTCCAATTTTTCTCCCATGTCTCATCCGACACCATAAGTAGACTATAACCGATTTATAGGACAATTTGTCGTTAGTTGACCCAATCAAAACTCTCTTATCTCCGTTATCATGCAATGCAATTAGGACATTAAGTATCTCATCCACCACCTCCTTAGGCAATAACGTTTTCAACTTATGTAAGTTTCAATTTTTATTTGTGCAATGGATTACATACCATCAGATCTTTATCCTTCTCATGAATCTTAGCTCCAAAGATGTCCGCTAGTTTGCTCGTGATAACCATCTATCAATCCATAGAGACGTCCATTCAACTGGTTCTAACTATCCCTTTGCATGCTCGGGAAGCCATAAGTGGAAGCTTATGTTCAAGAATGAGAACATCCTAGCAGCAATAACCATCTTGAACCTTATGACCTATCCTCGCCAATTTATCCATCATCATGTTTCTTTCTCTCGAGATTTATTTAATCAAAGTTTCTCAAAATCTTTGGAGTAACCTTCGCCAATCAAATATTACATTTCTCATTAGTTGTTTTTTAGTATCCTTCATTGTTATTCATTTAACGGCCGTCTCCAAATCAATCTCCACATTAATTTTTGAAAAGTATCTCTCCAAAGTTAGTTTTAATCCTTTAGGTAAGTTCAATAACTTTGCTACATTATTGAAACTATACCAAGATTCATAACATATATATCCTAGCATTCATCTCCAATTGCCATCTCGAATGACACCCCTATTGGTGTAGTTATAAAAGCTTCAATCCGATTTTAGTTTTACCCATCACTTCTCGAATTTATTTCACGACAACTAAGTGCAGATTTTCTTTTGCCTGTGTTTTGTGTCCTTATTGATTATTACTAAGGTCGTAGATAACTCTTTTATGTGGCGAATAACAACATTTCTAAGCTTCATAACATTTTGATAGCTCCATCAGTTCCATGTTTTCCAAAAATTTTAGAGCGTCAAGATCAACACAACCCACCCAGGATATTTTAGGAACATATTACTCAGTATTTTGCTACTAAAGCTCTCTTTGAGCCCATCTGACACTCGCAAGTTTTCCCTAAATTTTCTATCATACTCCAATACATTTGTAAGCAAGCTATCATATTGGCAAAGCCATAGGAAAATCTTGAATTTTTGGGGTAAGGTAATTTTCAAATTCATTTAAAGTTTTTTCTGGCATGTCTCATCCGACGCCATAAGTAGAGTATAGTCATTTTATAGGAGAATTTATCTTTAGTTGACACAATTCATTCTCTCTTATCTCCATTATCATGCAACACGTTAGGACACTAAGTACCTCATTCACCACCTCTTTGGACGGTGATGTTTTCAACTTATTTAGGTTTCAATTTTTATCTTTTCCAATGAGATTACATTGCATAAGATCTTTATCCTCCTCATGAATGTTATCTCCAAAGATGTCCGTCAGTTTGCCTTGTGATAACCATCTATCATTCCATAAAGATGTCCCTTCACTGTTCCCAATCCTCCATTTTCAAAATGGTTCCACCATCCAAGTGTTTTTAACTATCCCCTTCCATGCTCGGGAAACCCATAAGTCGAGGCTTATATTCGATCAAGAATGTTATCCCTTTTTAAATATTTTTTTGATGTATAACACCATCTCCTTGTTAAGCATTCTTCATCCCGTTTTAGCTAGCATCACTATATTTTCTTTTGGGCTTCTCTAAAACCTAATGCACATTCTTACTTCTTTGCAGTCACCTTCTTTCACTCTACAATATGGGTTCGTTCCTTGTTATATTAATCGCCTAAAGAAAGTTGTGCTTGATTGGATCAAGTTTATCGTACATCTGATTAGGGAGCCAATTTGTGTGCATGTGGTTGATGGAGATCGAGATCGTGATGGACTTAATAAGTGTCATTCGTCAATAAATATTTGTCATTTTGGCTTTCTATCCCAAGAGATGCTTTTCGACTCTATTAATCACAATCGGGAAATGCTCATTATAATTACAACTAAAGTTCATTTGCACCCCCCAAATAATTCCTTAAGTTGTATGTATTTTCCATGCCCAGAATTCTACTAACCTACTGTTTTAAATCATTTGTCGCGTAAGGTGCAAACAACACATGTGATTTGCATAAGTTTAATTTGAGGCCCAACTCCTTGCAAAACATCTCAACCACACTTTTAATGCACTTTGCTCCATCCACGATAGGTTTGACTCCCAATATTAAGTCGTCCGCAAAAGGCAAGTGTGAGATCATGTAAGAGTTTCACTAATATACCATAATTGGCTTCCAGGTCCGGCCGAAATGGTCTCTTCAATTATATATGTAAGTTGTTCCATACATATTACAAACAAATAAAACGAACGTGATTACCTTATCTAATGCCACACATCCGTACAACCTCCGTTGGTTCACCATTCTATAGAATCTCCGATTGTATCCACTACATTCTGCTCATAATGATATTGATGATTTTCGTCGGGAATTTGAAGAAAGTTAAAAGTCTTTTTAGAAATTCCACTGGGTTTTTTCGTACGCTGTTTCAATATTCAATTTCAGCACCATGCCCCTTTTTTATCGTTGGAGTGATGTAGCGTAACACTTATTCAGACATCAAAATATTGTAATAGGTGCCTTGGTCGGGAATGAAGCTATTCTAGTTTGATCCCGCAATTTTTTTAATATACGGTTTAAACGAAGTATAATCATCTTGGCGATTATTTTGAGCAATATGCTGCACAACGTAATTGGCTAAAACTCGTTTATTTTTGTCGAGCATTAATTTTTGAAATTAGACAAATAAACACCCGATAATCTTTGTTGGTTGCTCATTCATTGTCTATTTTCAGAGCATTCATCTGATTCTTTCTTCTTCTCATTATGGCTGACAGATGAAAGAAACTTGTTTGTTTATCCCTAAATTTGAGCCAATTAATTCTCAACTCTTAAACCAAATAATCTCTTTTTGTTGCAATAGTTTATTATATTCTGCCCTCAATTCTTCCTCCAAATCATTTGAATATTTACCTTGTGTGTATCATGCATAATGCTTTAGAAATTCTTTGTATTTTTGTTTTTTGTTTTTTTTTTTTTTTGCTTTTCGAGCACATTGAAAACTATTCAAGAACCATTGTTTCTGGGCAATGATCCCAAGTCAAAATGTACTTCAAATTTTGATTCGGTCAATAAGTTGTATATTGCTACTTTGGAGAATGTAAAAATAAATTGATAACTATTGGATCAATCTCATTTAGATTAAATTAAAAAAAATTTCATATCGTTTCTTGAACTCACACCAAATCTAACATTTTGAAATTTTTAATCTAATCTTCAAAATTTTGTTACCATTACGCTTTATTAATTCTCACATATATTTCTAAAGATATTTCACAGTCGTTCTTAAATTTGGTATGCATATGCATATACATTAAAATCAAGTAATTCTTTTTTTTAACCAACTATTCTTTATCTCTTTTTTATTTAATTTATCTATTTTTTATATTCTCTTTGTCATTTGATCTTGCATTCTATTTTTTTATTTGTATTCTTCTAGTGAGTATTATTTCAGATTTATATTTATTTTTTTTATAATTGATTTTATATATATAGTAGAAATAATTAAAAGAGTATATTTATATAAATGTTTAATCGAATATTGTAAAAATTATGTATAAAATTAGTTTATATCTTATTTTTATATGCACACATATTGAGTTTTCTTAGTATTCTTAATTTAAAGTAACTTTGATCTGAGAATCTACAATTCTAAATTGTAGAATTAAGAAACCAAAAAAGCTATTTGTGTTTTGAAGTATCATATAAACTAAAGGAAGATTATATGGTTAGTTGGATTTAGATAATTAAAATTATATTAGTATTAGTTATAAAAATTATTACATTAGGATCAATTAATTTATTGAAAAATATTTTATGTAAATCATAAATTATATTATTTTGTTAATTAGATAAGTTTATAGAATTATAATATGATTATAATTTAAGATATGGATTTAGATAATTAGAACTATGGACTTATATAATTAGACTTACATTATGATTGATTTATTGAAAGTTATTCTATGTAACTTATTTAAATAATATTTTATTTTACATAATTACAAAATTTTATAAAGTGAATCAATTTGTTGTTTTTCAATTCATTAGATATATCTCATTATAACATTTTAAATTATAGGCCTCAAAATTTAAAAACAGGCAACTTATATTATAAAATTTGAATACAATTAATTAAAATTATAGAATTAAGAAACCAAAAACGCTATTCGTGCTTTGAAGTATTTAGTTTATATTTTATCATATAAACTAAAGGAAGATTATATGGTTAATTAGATTTAAATAATTAAAATTATATTAGTATTAGTTAATTAAAAATATTACATTAGGATTAATTAATTTATTGAAAAATATTTTATATAAATCATTAAATTATATTATTTTGTTAATTAGATAAATTTATAGAATTATAATATGATTATATTTTAAGAACGTTTATTGATTTAGATAAATAGAACTATGGACTTATATAATTAGACTTACATTATGCTTGATTTATTGAAAATTATTTTATGTAACTTATCTAAATAATATTTTATTTTACATAATTACAAAAATTTATTAAAATAAAGTGAATCAATTTGTTGTTTTTCAATTCATTAGATATATCTTATTATAACATTTTAAATTATAGGCCTTAAAATTAAAAAAATAGACAACTTATAATATAAAATTTGAATACAATTAATTAATATAGTAATATTAAAACAATCCTTGTTGAACTATATATCTTTTCTAGGTAAGTTGGAGAAATTTTACTTCTACAAAGAGTCCTATTTTATGTTAATATGTGCTTTTTAAATATAATTAATTAATAATCTATAACATGTATTTACATCATTATCCTTGACTAATAATTATTGAAATAATTATTGTGAGGATATTTTAGGCGATCCGTATTTTGTAAGAAACTATTCGTGCTTTTATAAGATATATAGATAGATGAGATGATTCGGGTTAGGATTTGAATTTTCCAACCAACTGAAACTCAATGTAGTATAAAGATAATGGTACAACAAATGACATAAATTTTCAACTGAAGATGTATTAAATAACATCTTGTTAGTTTATTTATATATTTTGAGGTGGATTTTTATAAATACTAAGTTCGTGTTAATACTTTGATCCGACTCTGAATTAAAAAAAAAAAAAAAGTTTGTATGTATGGACAACTTATAAATTGGGGCATTTTCTTGAAAAATTGGGTATGCAAAAAGCACTTCACATCCGAGCACGAGCCCCACGAGGCAGTTTTTTAATTCTTTTTGTGAGAGTATGAGCGTATGATACATGCTCAGATACATAGCCACACATGCCGCGACATCATCAACAATTCAACATCAAACTCGAGTGTGTTATCATAAGCAAAAGAGACCCACTCTTCTCATTTTGGTGAACCTCTGCTTCTTGCATATGACGACTTCGCTGGAAACAGAGCCCCCTGTGAAGGCATTGGGATGGGCAGCTAAAGACCCATTCGGAGTATTTGTTCCCATCAACTTCTCAAGAAGGTATCATCATTAATATTTCCCTGAAATCTTTGTCTGCTCTCATGGGGTTTTCTTATATTTAATTTGGTGTAGTGATGCAGGGAAACGGGCGAACATGATGTGCAGTTCAAAGTCCTCTACTGCGGTATCTGCCGCTCGGATCTTCACTTGGCCAAAAATGACTGGGGATTCACTATTTATCCTTTGATTCCTGGGTAAGCTTGCCTTTCTACGATGTATGTTATAAGCGTTCTGAAATCTAAATGTAATTTGTGGATGTTCTTTCTTGTGCATAATTGAAAGCAATTTTTAGGGGGAATTTTCCTTTTTGGTTATAAAAAAGTATGCATAAATGCAAGTAGTGAAGTGGATTGATTGAATGTGAAGGCATGAGATAGTTGGTGTAGTGACCGAGGTGGGCAAGAAAGTGGAGAAATTCAAAGTTGGTGACAAGGTAGGCGTGGGATGCTTGGTTGGCTCGTGTGGCCAATGTGAGGAGTGTACTAAGGATCAAGAAAGTTACTGCCCCAAGCAGATACTCACAATCAGCTCTCGTTACTATGATGGTACAGCCACGTACGGAGGATTCTCGAACTTGATGGTTGCTAACGAACATTTTGTTATCCGTTGGCCCGAAAACTTACCCCTTGATAAAGGTGCTCCTCTCCTCTGTGCTGGGATCACAGCTTACAGCCCGTTGAGGCGCTTTGGGCTCGACAAGCCCGGAGCCAATGTTGGCGTTGTCGGGCTTGGTGGGATTGGTCATCTGGCACTCAAATTTGCCAAGGCAATGGGGAGTAGGGTGACAGTCATCAGTACATCGGCTGATAAGAAGAAGCAGGCAATTGAAACTTTTGGTGCTGATGATTTCTTAGTTAGCCATGATCAAGAGCAGATGGAGGTAATGATTTTATTTGGGATTTGATTTGGGCCCTTCATGTCTTATTTATTACACGTAGTCTCAGAAGTTTTACATGAGAATGTTAATGGAAATAGTAATTTAAAGCCCCTAACAATACCAGACGGAAAGACTACTGGTCTGACGACATCCATAATGTTAAGGGGTTCTATATGTAATTTCTGAAAACTACAGGGGGATCTGTGTGTAATGTCTGGTTCATAATGTGCAGGCTGCCGTAGGAACCTTGGATGGTGTCATTGACACAGTCTCTGGAAATCACTCGCTCTTACCTCTGGTAAATTTGTTAAAGCCTCACGGAAACCTTGTCTTGATTGGAGTTCCACCAAAACTTGAGGTTCCTATTTTTCCCCTGGTTATAGGTAAGCTTTTTAATCCATTCAATTATATCAGGTCACACTGTAGTCCCCAGGGTGGGGTACTCTGGATTCTTGAATAATAGCAACTGATATTCACTTTGGAACGATAGGTGGGAAGGCGATCGTTGGAAGCGCGAATGGAGGAGTGAAAGAGGTGCAAGAGATGATTGATTTTTCAGCAAAGCACAACATAGTACCAGATGTGGAGATAATCCAAATGGACTACGTGAGCACGGCTATGGAGCGCCTTGAGAAAAATGATGTCAAGTATAGATTCGTTATTGATGTGGGGAATTCGTTGAAGGCTTAGTGTGCTATAACTACGGCAGTATGGAACCACGGCTTCATTGGAGCTTGTCGAGTTGATTTGCATATGGAACAATCAAGATTGCTGGAATTTATCAATAATAGTATGAGACATGCTGCCAACGTCAACAACGTTTAAATATGTAATAGAACAAAAACAAAGAGGGGTGCTTGTAACCTTGCAAAATATAAGAGGCTCAAATTATATTTTCAAATCAAAGGTCGTCCATAGATAAATATTCTTAACCAAATATTAGGGGGTTCGAATCTTGGCTTTGGATATGAAACAACTTTAAATTTTCTGGTCAGCTGTCCTGCCTATGAAGTACTTACAAGTCAGCGAGGAAAATAGTTATTATAGTCGATAGTGAATGCCCTGATTTAGACCAAAATAAATAAATATTCTCAACTGCAAGGGTCTACACGTAATTGACCCAAAGATCAGTTGCCTATTTCAATATTTTTGCTATAATTGCTAATATTAAGTAAGTTCATTTGGTTTGTTTATACGTGGTGTAGTTTAACGATTTGACGCTATGCTAGCTTAACCAAAGATCTCAAATTCGAGCATTTAGAAACACAACTACCATTAGTATGAAGAGTTTTACCAGGCTCGACCATGAAAATGGACTATAGAACAAAAAAAATTGATAAATAAATAAATTGGTAGGTTTGCACTTGATTGTTTTTTTAGTGAGTGATGATGAGGATTCGATCCCATGACATTTTTGGTATTTACTTTGATGCTATATTTAATAACCACCAAATCTAAGAATTTAAACTGTTAAAAAGGAGTATCATTAAATATTTAAACACCTCTACAGTACGATACATTTTCTGCCGCAGAACCTTGTGGAGCTCCATGCACAATACCAAACGGACCCCGTTTTGCCTTCCAGCCGGGGGAACTTAATATGATAGTGAGTGAATCCCACAGCTCGAAAATTGACCCCGGTGGTTTACTTCAAAGGCCAAGATTTGAAGGATTTCCCCAAAAAAAAAATTATGTGCAAAAAGTTTCATCTAATTGTTAACTTGTTATTCTTTTTGGACTAAGACAATTCCGAAACTGGTGCACGCAAGAGTCCCACTAGGCATCACTGGAATACGTGGAGTATGGTGAATGCAGAACAAGAAGATGACAGATTTTCTGAATCTCCACATAGCGACACATACCTAGACATCATTGATATCGATTATGATTTTCTCTGATACAAAAATGTGCGGTGCAGATGGAGCAACGTACTCTTGTGAAGGAACAGGGGCACACAGTCCACTATATATGTGGATATAATGAACAAGGTTTGATATCCAAGGCAAAAGAAAGCCATTTCAAGTATTGAGCTGCTGATTTTTTCTCATTTTGGTGAATCTTTGTTTCGTAAATGGCGACATCGCTTGATTTAGAAACGCAGCATCCTGTGAAGGCATTGGCATGGGCTGCTAAAGACTCATCTGGGATTTTTACTCCTATCAACTTCTCGAGAAGGTTTTAATTGTTTATCTGATCGAACAACCTTTACCTTCATGATGATTATGTATATGTATAATGTATGTGTGTGTGTGTGTGCTGGTTTACAAGATGTTGGTGTGATGGCGCAGGGCTACTGCTGAGCATGATGTGCAGTTCAAAGTTCTCTACTGTGGTGTTTGTCATTCGGATCTTCACTTGGCTAAGAATGAGTGGGGATTCACCCTGTATCCGTTGATCCCCGGGTAAAACTTACGTTCTTGCAAAACTATTCTCTGTTTCATAAGAAAAGAAATTTAATTTTGGAGAAACAAAGCTTTCTAATGTATGGAGCTTGCACTTTTATCCCATAACATGTCAATTTTCATATGTATACTTATATGGTGAACTAATGGTAGATTCGTAGATGAACTAAGTGTACCTTGTATTCGGACACAAATACTGAAGTGGATGAATTGATACAGTCATGAGATAGTTGGAGTTGTCACTGAGGTAGGCGAAAAGGTGACCAAATACAAAATTGGGGACAGAGTAGGCGTCGGCTGTTTAGTTGGGTCATGCGGCGAGTGCCAAGAATGTACCAAAAATCAAGAAAGTTACTGCTCGAAACAGATAATCTCAATCAATTCAGTTTACTATGACGGTACCGTTACATACGGAGGTTTCTCAAACCTAATGGTTGCTAATGAGGATTTCATCATTCGTTGGCCTGAGAACTTCCCCCTTGATAAAGGCGCTCCTCTCCTGTGTGCCGGTATCACAACTTACAGCCCGTTGAGGCGCTTTGAGCTCGACAGGCCCGGAGCCAATGTTGGGGTTGTGGGTCTTGGTGGAATTGGCCATCTCACTGTCAAATTTGCCAAGGCAATGGGGAGCAGGGTCACAGTCATCAGTACATCTCCTAGTAAGAAGAAGGAAGCAATGGAAACTTTTGGTGCTGATGAGTTTTTGGTAAGCCATGATCACGAACAGATGGAGGTATTGTTTCTACTTGGGACTTATTTGGGGTGGAATTTATATTATTGATAATTACATTAGCATACCCTGAGCCCTGAGGGTTGCCTAATCACAAAAGTTTTTCAAATGTTTGAGAAATTACAAAAACTTCCCCTGGCATGTGTTGAGGTTTGACCTGATGCTTATAATGACAGTCCTAAATTTAAATTCAAATATTGATTAGTACTTGTTAAGGGACAATAGGATATTTCATAAAAAACTAGAATTGATAGCATCGCAATTAATTGATCCAGATATAATGTAAAATTTTTAATACGAGAAGTTTTTGCAGTTTTTGGAATTTAGGGGAAGTTTGTGTAATCAGGCCAAACCTTAATGTTTTCGGTGTAATCATCCCATCAAATATTTATATTGTTCCAATGATGTTCATTTGAAATTTTAAGATTGATAGTAATGTGGGTTTGCAATCTGCAGGCGGCTGCTGGCAGTTTGGATGGTATTATTGACACAGTATCTGCAAACCACTCCCTTCCGCCATTAGTGAATTTGTTAAAGCCTCATGGCAAACTTATCCTGGTTGGTCTTCCAACAAAACTTGAAGTCCCTATTTTCCCCCTTGTTCTAGGTAAGTCTGCCAATCTGCTTCGTTTTTATTACGCTGCCATTACTGCATCACATCTTAGCTCTTAGGCACATGTTGATGTTATGGAACCGTAGGTGGGAAGTCGATAGTCGGGAGCGCAAGTGGCGGAGTTAAAGAAGTGCAGGAGACTATTGATTTTGCAGCAAAGCATAACATATTACCGGATGTTGAGATGATACAAATGGACTATGTGAATAAGGCTATGGAGCGTCTTGAGAGAAATGATGTCAAGTACCGATTTGTTATTGATGTGGGTAAATCATTCAAGACTGAGTAATATTGTCGCGGTCGCCTTAACGTTTCGACAAATATCTTTACATACTTGTTCCGGTCTCTGACAAGTAAGATCTTTCGGTCTAGGTGTGTGGGAGCAGCACAAACGTCCCCCCATTGCCTTTTATTTATTGGAAACGAAGGAATAAGATTGGTATCATCAATCATGCATGATTATTAGGAGTAATTTACTTTGATTATATAATAATCAATTGTTTGAGTTATAAAAATATATAAACTTACTAAATCATTCGATATCTGTTTTTGGACTTGTTCACTATAATGTATTTAAACATTTCTAATTATCATAATCAACTAAGTTACTTCAATGGTGGGTTGGAAAACTTTTGATGTAATGCCTTTCGGATTTCTTTAAACTATGATTGTATTGGTAACAACAATGATTATATTATTCGATAATAAATAGAATATTAATTAATAACCCTAAATTATGCGGTAAAGAAATCTAATATAATTAATCATATCCATTGGGTCCGTCCTCTAACACAAGGTCAAAACACGAGTAAAATAAATAATTTTATATAAATAATAATTTAGCCCAATCAATATAATCAATTAAAATAAATCACTCCTTCATGTACTTTTGATTATGTTGTTCCTGATCATATCATGTATTATGTAGCGCTCGAGCGCGAGACGCCACATCCCCCCTCACCGAGACCCGACCCGTATATGAAATGGGAAGTCCATATACGTGCCAAGTCACGGCGAACGAGGACTCACTCACTCGCTATGCTAGGCGGGAGCTAACTCTCAAATCCAAATAGACAAACCAATCAAACAAATACACGTGCGGAAGCAGAATATATAATCAATCACAAATACAAGAATTAAACAACGCGTTCAACTAGCATAGATACCTAGTCCCGAAATCATAAATCATAGTATCGTATCATAGCCGTAACCTTCATACATTTATATAAACTTATACAATATACAATATGAGTGAAGTGACTCAGACTAAAGCATAGGGCTTGACAGACTCAGAATCCCGCCTAGCACTCCAAAACCTGCAAAAGAACTGAAAACAAAGTCGGGTTCAGTCTATAGGAGACAGGTGGGTATGAAACAGAGCATATCATAATAATATTGCAGAATTTAAACACCCACACATTCAAGCTATAATCCCGTGTGAGGTTTTTGAGATATTTCCCAAGTGGGTAAAATAAAGGAAAGCAACGCTCGGGATTACAACGATCACTTTCATAATTCATTCATTCATGCGGTCATTACGTGAGCCCGGGCGAGTGGGCGAATTCTCCAACCTTCACCTCGTGTGTGCATTATCTATTCGTTCATTCATTAGTGGTCACACAACAATCATTCATTCATTCATTATCTTTCATTCATAATCATAATCATAATCATTCATTCATATCATTAACACTTACACCTTTCTCCTCCGGGTGGTGGACGGGTTAGTAAGACCTGACCACCTCATTCATTGACCAAAGGGGTTTCATGAGTTCCCCAAAGGCGCTCAGCTCCCATTTCTCGCTAATCTCCTAGCTAGGTCCGGTATCTGTGGTTTGGTGGAACTAGTGTACGGGATTCACCGTCAGCCCGAACTTCCCCGGATGGTCCCGTACACCAAGTCCCAGGGCCCCCATTACGTGCATTCCTTCATGTTCTCGCCAAAAATATTGGGTAGGGTTTCATAAAGAAAAGGCTTTACGTTGGAAATCATTGTCTCTTTTGAAAAGACTCGATATATATATATACATACAATACTTTGGCTTAAAATTTTCAAGTTGGATATATTGGTCGATTTATATCTAATAGAAGAGAAACCCACCTGTTATACCTTCCCAAACAATACCAAGAAGAAAAAGAGACTTGAGGTATCCTATGAACCTGACATCTCCGCCTTGGAGAAAACTGTACATGGACAATGTAATGCACTCGTGAGACTCCAAATGAACCATATATGACGCATGAAAATGCATTAAACATGGTATGAGATGCATAATAAGTAAAATGATGTCATGAAGTCATGATATCAACTAATTCACTCAATAGGTTCAAATACATTCACTTCGTGAAGGATCCATATTCATACGTTTCATAACTTTCATAAATCATATCAAAATAAGCTATAAATCCCATATAACAATCACAACATATGCTACGACATGTTTACATTTCATATGAGTCGTACAAGAAAAGAAAAGTTATCATTTAGGGCAATAAACGAAGCAACGTAGCATGCATGCAAGCTAGGAAGCACCTAAGTCACATTAGGTCATATTAAATCATAGCTCACATAATTCACGTTAAATAAATTCATATATTTCCGACAACGAGCATAACTCACCATATAATTGTTAACAATTCATACATATCATAAAAGGAACAAAGAAATATCACACGGATTGAATAAATGAGGCATTCTTGCATGCATGCACGTATAAGAGCTTGTGAGGCATATCATGTCATATTTCGCGTATAAAAACATCGAAATTACACAACCATTCCGTAATGAAACATGTAACACATAATTCATGAAGTTAACAATACATTCATATCATATAATGAACAAAGAAATATCAAACAAGGCATATAAACAATGTACTAATTCATGCATGCACGTTATAAGGTATAACAAACATATTCTTCATATATCACGTAAACATGCATCGAAATTACATTATAAATCCATAATAAAACATATAACATGATATATAGCATGTTAACATCATATATTAATCATATATGAGCAAGGAAAGCCATGCAAAACACGAACAAAGTACGCAACAACAGTCATAACTACTCGAAACTGCCCTAATTTGAGGTCGCGGCCGCGACCATAACTCAGTTCAAATGGAGTCGCGGCCGCTACCATCTCCTCCAGCAGCAACACAACAGTCTCAAGTCGAAACATAGGTAAATTCTGGTAGCGGCCGCGACCAAGAATGGCCTGATTTCAGTCGCGGCCGCGACTGCTTGCAGCAGTTGTTGAGTGAAGAATTCGCATGAATTTAAACGTTAATTAGAGTATATTTTTGTGCCGTTTGATGCGTTTATGTGTTTATTTTGCTACATTTAGGTGTTTAAGGAGTTGGAGTTAAGAAATGACGATGCGAGGCGAATTCACGTATTTTTGGAGGAAAAATGAGTAACTCCCGTTACCCCTTAGACGTGCATTATTGTTAACCCCCGTTAACGGACAGAGGAGCATAACCTTTTTGCGAAGTATGGGAGTAACGCCCGTTACTCCCTGGCAGAACAACTCTGGTAACGTCCCATTACCAGAGGCAGTAGGAGGAGATCTTTGGCGCAGGAGGGGTAACGCCCGTTACCCCTGGGCAGAAGGAAAGTGGTAACGCCCGTTACCACTTATAAAAGCATTATTACGATTTCACGCTAGTAACGGGCGTTAATGGTTTGTGTACATGGAATGGTAACGCCCGTTACCTAGGGCGGCGAGTAGAATTTTGGGCTGCTATTTAAGTTCGTTTTGGAGTCTTTTTGGGGGGAGCCTTCTTTTGGGTTCGTGACCTAGTTTGGAGAGAGAGACACAGAGCTTTTGGAAGGAGGTGTTCAGAGAATTTCGAGAAGACGAAAAGATTGAATTCTTCAAACAATTTCAGTTTTTCCGGTTTTATTTATGGCTTTAATCATCAAACTAATTCCTCCAAGTTTAGTTTTAATTCGGTTACATGTTAGATTCGTTTTTCTGGATTTTATTGAATGTTTAAGGTTTCGTTTCTGAGGCTTGGTTTTGATTTGATGAACATGGATTCCTTTAATGCAATTTACTTTATTTTTGTGAGTTTTGATTTAATTATGAGTAGCTAAATCCCTAGGGCTAGGGGAGTGATGATGAATGCATGATAAGTGTTCGATATAATGCTTGAATGACTTGTGTTAATTCTTAGTTTGAGAACTGATTTGAATTGAATTGCAACGGCCTGATCACCCTTAGCATAATCTAGAATTACCGGAGAATTGAGAGATTGATGGTAATTGAGATAGTTTTCATAACTAGTAGATTTTAGGAATGCAAAGAGATTTGGTTCTTAATCTATACAATGGTAAATCTTTTTTCATGCCAAGCCGCTAGAATTTGATTTGCACTAGTCATGGTCTTGCTGGTTTAATTAATTATTGAGGATTGCGAGAGCAGCGTTGAGCTTAATTGAGCACTTGGTTATACCTTGAGAGAGGATAATACAAACATAAGTGACTAGGTTGTGGAATTGCACCTGTCAAATGAGTATTATATTGATTCTTGAATGTATGGATGATTACTCCCCAACCTATTTAGTTTACTGAGTTTAATCAACGCTTGTGGTAGTAGTTAATTGAGTTTTATCCTAGTTAGTTATTTTAATTCTGTTTTAGTCGAGTAGTAACCAATTTGATTTTTGTTCGGTCTTTAGATTAGAAAGAGATATTGAGTAGTGATAGATTTTCCTTCCCTGTGGGTACGATCCTGTTGTGCTACGCGTATATCTTAAGTGTACACTTGCACAATTGATTTAACTTATAAAATCATATCAACAAGTTTTTGGCGCCGTTGCCAGGGAAGGCGTTTTAAATCAATATTGCTTAAATATTTTGATCTAGTGTTTTAGACCATTATTTACTTTGTGTTCATAGTCTTATGTCATTGTGGAATTAAATTAAGGATTCTTTTTCCTTTTGTGCAGGTCCACGGTGCATGCGACGATCTCAAATTCGGAACTAGTACCCTTCGAACCGGAGATCAAGAGAACACTGAGTGCTATCAGGAGGAAGTGAAAGAAAGAGAAGAAACCAACTACCATACCGATGGCTGACCCACCTCAAGATCCACCACCACTGGCCATAAGAGATTACAATGTGCCAAATGCGGGGGCAATTCAAACCGTAACCCGTCCCCCGATTGCAGCGAACAATTTTTAGATCAAACCAGCTATAATAAATTTGTTGCAGAACAATCCGTTTTTAGAATTACCACTGGAGGATCCGACATCATATCTTGAGTTCTTTCTTGAGGTGTGTGATACCTTCAAGATCCACAATGTCACCACCGATGTTATCCGAGTGGGTTTTTTCCCCTTTTCACTAAGGGAACGAGCGAAAGCATGGTTGAGTACTGTACCAAATGAATCCTTCCAGACTTGGGAGGCACTGTCTCAGGCCTTCTTAGCTAAGTTTTTCCCTTTGAGCAAGACCACGAAGTACAAGAATGATATTCAAGGGTTCAGACAATTAGATGGGGAATCCTTCTTTGAGGCTTGGGAGAGATTTAAAGAATTGCAGAAGAAGTGCCCGCATCATGGTATTCCTGGTTGGTTACTGATTCAGACATTCTACAATGGGATGTCCCCAACTTTTAGAGGGGCGATGGATGCCATAGCTGGCGGAACATTTTTGTCAAAATCTGAAGCGGTAGCCGCCGAACTGTTAGATAACATGTCCCAGAATGATGTGTTTGTGCATGAGAGGAGCCATTCCCAACCAATCAAAGTGGCAGCAAGAGCCTCAGAGTCAGATGGCCTAACCACCATCAATGCCCAGTTTGAAGCTATAAACAAGAGATTGGACCAACTTTCTGTGAACGTAGTTGGAACTCTAGCCCAACCAGTTCAGGTAACTTGTAAAATTTGTAGTTGTCCATATTCATTTAACGTGTGTCCTTATACCAATGCAGGTGAACAGGTGCAAGAGCAAGTGAATTATGCAAATAACTCCAAGCCAGTGAATGATCCTTACTCGAACACCTACAACCCAGTATGGAAGAACCATCCTCATTTTTCTTGGTCTAACAATCAGAATGTCCAACAACCACCTTAGCTTAGACCACAGTTCTAGCCTAGGCCACAATTTCCACCGAGACAACAAGGCCAATTTTAGGACCAACAACAATATCCACCACCTCCTCCCCAAAATCAACCTCAACAGGTACAAAAGCAATGATGGAAGGCTGCACTGGAGAAGTTCATAGCCGTATCTTCGGATCGATATTAGAAATTGGAAACTCAAGTAGAACAGGCGGTGAATCAGAACAAGAATTTGGAGACTCAGATTGGTCAGATTGCCCAATCCTTGAATATGAGAGGCCCAGGAATGCTACCGAGCCAAACTGAAAATAATCCTAAAGAGCATTGTAAAGCCATAACCTTGAGAAGTGGTGAGGAGGATAAAGGACCAGGATTACTTGCAGAATCTGACAGCAACAATATTATTGGTAAGAAGGTTGAGGAAGTAGTTGAAACGGAGAAGGTGAACATAGAGGATAAAAAGGACGAGCTCCCTTCAATACCGAAAGTGAAGGTGGTCAGATTGCCCAATCCTTGAATATGAGAGGCCCAGGAATGCTACCGAGCCAAACTGAAAATAATCCTAAAGAGCATTGTAAAGCTATAACCTTGAGAAGTGGTGAGGAGGATAAAGGACCAGGATTACTTGCAGAATCTGACAACGACAATATTACTGGTAAGAAGGTTGAGGAAGTAGTTGAAACGGAGAAGGTGAACATAGAGGATAAAAAGGACGAGCTCCCTTCAATGACAAAAGTGAAGGTGGCACCAAAGTCATATGTTCCACCAATTCAATTCCCACAACAACTGCAAAAGCTTAATATGGAGAAGCAATTCGAAAAATTTCTCAATGTGTTCAAGCAGCTTCACTTTAACATTCCATTTGCAGAGGTGTTAGCTCAGATGCCTACGTATTTGAAGTTCTTGAAGGAATTGGTGTCGGGAAAAAGGAAGCTTGAAGACCTCGCCACCATTGCACTCACTGAAGAATGCAGTGCCATCATTTAAAGGAAACTTCCACCGAAACCCAAGGACCCAGGGAGTTTTTCTATCTCTCTTACTATTGGTTCTTTGCAATTTCATGATGTTTTATGTGATTTAGGAGCTAGTGTGAGTCTAATCCCCTTATCTACTTGTAGAAAATTGGGAGTGAAAGAGCTCAAGCCGACTAATATGACACTCTAACTAGCTGACCTGATCGGTGAAACACCCAATAGGAATTCTTGAGGATGTGTTGGTAAAAGTTGGAAAATTCTACATTCCTAATGATTTTATGGTCCTTGATGTCGAGAACGATGAGATACGCCATTGATTCTTGGGAGACCGTTTCTGGCCACGGCCGGGGCGAATATGGATGTTCAAAATGGACGCCTCACGTTCAATATATGGGATGAAAGAATGGAATTTAGGGTTGGTAGCAAGAACGAGGTCACACCATGTGACTCGTCACGTGGGGATTGTTGATCCCTAATCCGATTTTGAAAGTCAAGCTAACGACTATAACTTAGAACTAATTTGTCTTTCCCTCTTCTTTTTCTTTTCTTTGTTTTCTTTCCTTTCGTTCTCATTTTTCTCGTGTAATTTTAGTTCTCTCTCTTGTTTTGCTGGTTAGTTTTTGCGCTTTGTGGAGTTGGGCGTTGGGAAGGCATGCACAGACTGTGCTTTGAGCTTTAATTTCGGCATTGAGGTCCATTTATGTTGTTTGTGAGCATGTGTGTGCTTGAGATTGATTTGCTTGTGTGGAGAATGAATTGGCGCGATTTATTGCAATATGTGTTGTGAGATCTTTATATGTTTCGAGATTGGTGTACTATGGTTTGATTGATTATTATGAGTTAATTTGTGTTAATTAACGCGATTAAGCACCTTCCGAATTGTGTTCGTGTCTAACTCATGTTTTTGGGTGGAATTAATAGGAACGGGCGTTACCCTATTCTAGATGTTCTTTAGTAACGCCCGTTAATGGAGTCAGGAGCCTTAAGCATAGTTGGTAACGGGCGTTACCCTCTGTTAGGCATTTTCTTGTAACGCCCGTTAATAGGTACAGGCATCTGGGACAATAGGGGTAACGGACGTTACCCCCGGTAAGCATAAACTCAGTAACGCCTGTTACCGGTGTAGAATCGCGAATCCTTTGGGGGTTAGGAAACTCGTTTTTAAGGCTCAATTCTTTTCCTTTTCCAATTAGGATCTTCCTCCCCCACACAAACCTATAAAAGCCAACCCACCTCTTCTCACAAACACATGAGACACACCACCCATACAAAGAGTAGCACCACTTTTCCGGGGAACCACCATGCGCCGCCACCGTTCCCACCATCGCAAACACACACTCACTTTTCTCCCCTCTTGAGTCTTGGTAAGTTAACATCTCCCTCTCTTAGTATGAATTTGGATTTAATTCTTCCAATTTAAGGAATCGAACCCTAGGATTATTTGCATATTTAGGATGAATCTTTGGATAAATTGGTGAATTTGGAGAGATTAAGCATGCTAGAAGTTAGGGTGATGCTGAATTGAGTGAATTTCTTTTGAAGAACTCTAGTCTCTAATTAGCCTGGAATCCGAATTGTAAGGTTTGATGTGGAGAATATCGAGCTTAGTTGTTCTCCTATAGGATGGTATTGATTTGAGTTGGGTAGATTGAAGAATTTTAGCAAAAACTCACTCCCTAGGACTTTGCACATAAGGTGTTTAATAAATTGTCTAAGTGAATTGTGTTTGATATTTGTGTGCTTTGCTTGGCTATATTTGTTTATTTCAGGTATCATGGGACGTGCTAAGCATCCTCGAGCCATTGAACCCTTCATTACCTCATCCCCCTTGGATCATCAACCGCGGGAATCGGTCAATATAACTGTGAACACTATGGGCAATCCGTTTCAAAGGAATTTGATGAGAAATATTGTATCCACTCGGTTCTTTAAGAAGCATGGATAGAGAAATTTGAGGTTTGGGAAGAGGTGAAGAGACTGTTTAACAACATCGGTTGGGTGCCTTTCCTTACTAAGAAGGATTTGACATATGCTGAGATGACCGCCACCTTCTTCACTACGATGAACTTTAACCCGGTGGATAACACATTGACCTTCACTTTCGATGACCGGGAAACTCAAATTTGGGGTACGGATCGGATAAGGGAAATTCTACATTTTTCGACTCATGTTACTTCTTCATTGCCTAAGTGGGATGAGGCTCAGAGAGAGGCGGTATGGAGATCCTTTCCGCTGCGTAAGGGTGTCCCGAATTATTTCCCTCGGAATACTAAGTATAGTTACTTTGATTCACTGGCTTGGGTGATAGTGCATAGGATTTTAGCTACAGGATTCTGTGCTCGATATGGGAGTGACAGCCACATTACTGAGACGGAGTTGGGAATCATGTATATGATGAAGGAAGGCATCAAATTCGATGGCACGACTGATTTCCTCTGGATGCTTCAAGAAGTTGCAGGGAGAGCTACCGAGATGATAGCTCACGACGCGTTTGTTACTATGTTTGCCCGTGAGGTGGATTAGAGGCCTAGGGGGTTGTTGCCGGTTGATTTTGGTTATGATATTGGTCCACAGTATCTGGAGAACCTAGGTTAGGCTATAGCATGGGAGAGTGGATGACTCAAGGATAAAATCTTGCCATGGTGGCCAATCCGGGACAGAGATAGGTTGTGGCAGATGTATAGTTGGGGCAAGGCTCGTTATGAGGAGCTCTTAGCTCAGATTCCCAATAGGCCGGATAACGAGTGTGAGGTCCTCCGCAATGCTGCACCGGTTGTTGTTGATGAAGTTGATGAAGATACTTCAGCTACTGTGAGGACTCTTAGGACGGAGTTGGCTGGGTTGAGAGCTGAGGTGACCGCCATTACCTCAAGGATTGAAGATTTGGCACATTATGTGGAGGAGAGATTTGACGAATGGCAAGCTCATGTTGATGACAAGTTTGAGAGGTTCTACGCTCGTCTTGATCAGTATTTCAGAGGACCCCCAGCAGCCCCCTGAGCCCTGATCGCTTTGCCATTATGTTTCCCTTGCCTTAGTGACACTCTATTTTGATCATGTAGTCTTTGATTTTGTGATACTCTTGCTACTCTTAGTTCTTTGCTTATGTTTTGAACTCCATGAATTATTTTTATGCAATGTGCCATTTCTTTACTTGGAATTTGTGACTTGTGTGTTAGTTGTTGGATGCATGTTGATTGTCAATTGCCTTTGCACTTGATCTGTGTTTTCTAGTCACATATCTCAGGTTTTGGAAGCTTTGCTAGCATGTTGCTGGGTCTTCAATTGATAAGGGGGTTTTCTTGAACTTTAATTCTTTCATTTGCATGAGGACATTGCAAAGACTAAGTGTGGGGGAGATAATGATTATGGTTATGATTATGAGATTTAGTTGGATATTTGTATGAGTAGATATTTTTTTAACCTTGTGAATTGTTAGGAATTGAGAAATTGCGAGAATTTTGAAAAATTTCCCCCGTTTTGAACTTTTTCTGTGCAGTTTGATTGTTGAGCTTTTGCTTGAACGAGTTAGGCTATTTGAATTGAAGAAACTTTGCATGAGATTGGATAACTTAGTGTGTTAGTATGCCCTTATACGTTGAGCACTTTTGAACGGGATAATATACTTTGCTTAGAAAGGTGAATTGATGATTTCCAAACAAGTCTAAGATTTGATTAGGATGCATTTTAGTCTTATTGAGGCAAAATTTTGAGTTAATGAAAGATTAAGGAAGTGAGGTAGGCATTCATTGTCGGAGGATTATTGAGCTTTTGCTAGAATGAGTTAGGCTATTTGAATTGAAGAAACTTTGCATGAGATTGGATAACTTAGTGTGCTAGTATGCCCTTATACGTTGAGCACTTTTGAATGGGATAATGTACTTTGCTTAGAAAGGTGAATTGATGATTTCCAAATAAGTCTAAGATTTGATTAGGATGCATTTTAGTCTTATTGAGGCGAAATTTTGAGTTAATGAAAGATTAAGGAAGTGAGGTAGGCATTCGTTGTCGGAGGATTATTAGCTTTTCTTTTTAGCCGTTTTTTACTAAATAACGTGATCTTATTGACCCCGCTTAGCCTAATTGTTATGCAAAGATTTTTGTAGCCACATTATAAGCCTAATGCACAACAAAAATAACCCACCTTATTAATTTTACACCAAGGCTTGCTCGGTTGATCTTATAGTGAATATTTATCTGTGGATCCCTTTTGATTGTTCTTGTGAGTGAAATTGAGAGATATGTACAAGAAAGAAAAAGAATGAGAAAATGTTGTGAAAAAAAAAAAGAAAAGAAAAATTTATGCGAAGTGTGAAATTGAAAGAGTGGGATACAAATGCTCAAGTGTGGGGGAAGTGTTTAATGGCGAATGAAAGTGTCGTGTTTTGTAAAGATTAAAAGATGTAAGCTTGGTAAGTAGTCACTTGATCCAAAACTTCCATAACCTTACCGAAAGCCTACATTACAAGCTCGAAAGACCTACCGATCCTGAGTTTTGATTTAACTCCATTAGTGGAGATAGGTGCGAAGAGTGTATTCCGAAGTTAATGATTGGAACTTAGCAGGAAATTATGAATTTGTCATTCTAATCTTTGTACATTGTTTCGTTCGAATCACACACTACACAAGGGTATACTTTTCATACTATTTTTGATGATCTTATGTTTATAAGTACATGGTTTGATAAGCTAGACTTGTTTGGGCGAAGGTTCGATGATTGCTTTGAAGTCGAGGTTTGATAGGGATGTGTTTTCTTATTTATGTATTTCTCGAGGACGAGCAATAGGCAAGTGTGGGGGAATTTGTTGAGTGAAGAATTCGCATGAATTTAAGCGTTAATTAGAGTATATTTTTGTGTTGTTTGATGCTTTTATCTGTTTATTTTGCTCCATTTAGGTGTTTAAGGAGTTGGAGTTAAGAAACGGCGATGCGAAGCGAATTCACGTATTTTTGGAGGAAAAAGGAGTAACTCCCGTTACCCCTTAGACGTACATTATTGTTAACCCCCGTTAACGGACACAGGAGCATAACCTTTTGGCGAAGTATGGGAGTAATGCCCGTTACTCCCTGGCAGAACAACTCTGGTAACGCCCGTTACCAGAGGCAGTAGGAGGAGATCTTTGGCGCAGGAGGGGTAACGCCCGTTACCCCTGGGCAGAAGGAAAGTGGTAATGCCCGTTACCACTTATAAAAGAGTTATTTTGATTTCACGCTAGTAACGGGCGTTAATGGTTTGCGCATATGGAATGGTAACGCCCGTTACCTAGGGCGGCGAGCAGAATTTTAGGCTGCTATTTAAGTTTGTTTTGGAGTCTTTTTTGGGGGGGGGGGAGCCTTCTTTCGGGTTCGTGACCTAGTTTGGAGAGAGAGACACAGAGCTTTTGGAAGGAGTTGTTCAGAGAATTTCGAGAAGACGAAAGGATTGAATTCTTCAAACAATTTCAGTTTTTCCGATTTTATTTATTGCTTTAATCATCAAACTAATTCTTCCAAGTTTAGTTTTAATTCGGTTACATGTTAGATTCGTTTTTCCAGATTTTATTGAATGTTTAGGGTTTTGTTTCTTAGGCTTGGTTTTGATTTGATGAACATGGATTCCTTTAATGCAATTTACTCTATTTTTATGAGTTTTAATTTAATTATGAGTAGCTAAATCCCTAGGGCTAGGGGAGTGATGATGAATGCATGATAAGTGTTCGATATAATGCTTGAATGACTTGTGTTAATTCTTAGTTTAAGAACTGATTTGAATTGAATGGCGACGGCCTGATCACCCTTAGCATAATCTAAAATTACCGGAGAATTGAGAGATTGATGGTAATTGAGATAGTTTTCATAACTAGTAGATTTTAGGAATGCAAAGAGATTTGGTTCTTAATCTATACAACGGAAAATCTTTTTCCATGCCAAGCCGCTAGAATTTGATTTGCACTAGTCTTGGTCTTGCTGGTTTAATTAATTATTCAGGATTGCGAGAGCAGCGTTGAGCTTAATTGAGCACTTGGTTATACCTTGAGAGAGGATAATACAAACATAAGTGACTAGGTTGTAGAATTGCACCTGTCAAACGAGTATTATATTGATTCTTGAATGTCTGGATGATTACTCCCCAACCTATTTAGTTTACTGAGTTTAATTAACACTTGTGGTAATAGTTAATTGAGTTTTATCCTAGTTAGTTATTTTAATTCTGTTTTAGTAGAGTAGTTACCAATTTGATTTTCGTTCGGTCTTTAGATTAGAAAGAGATATTGAGTAGTGATTCATTTCCCTTCCCTGAGGGTATGATTCTGTTGTGCTACGCGTATATCTTAAGTGTACACTTGCATGATTGGTTTAACTTATAAAATCATAACAACGGCAGTCGCGAAATTGAACAACAATAGCCCTTGTTTTTCCTCCATTACACGCAACAGTAGCAAGGCACGAAGCAAGGCAGGAAGGACAACAAATAAGGCAACAGAATGTGTATAAAAGCTCAGCTAAAACATCCCCTAAACAACACACACACACATGGCAAGAGCATGGAAGCAAATCAAGCACCAAATCTCAAAATTCATTCTCATCAATGGAGGATCAAAGACCAGCTAATTCCCATGAATTTCATGCTTATAAATAAAACATATAAGCTATCTAGATCACATAAATGGCTTCATCTCAAGAAATGGATCAAGAATTCTCAAGAATTCATCAAATTTTTCATAAACCCTTACTATTCACTTCATAGATCATAACATGATCAAATCTCCATCAAATTCAGCAAATAAGGTGTCAAATTAGAGAAGAGAGGATGGAGATCACAATCATAAACTTACATTTCGAATTTGGAGTGATTTGGTAAGGTATTGAGCTCAAAAGGATGAAAAATGAATAGTGTTCTTTCTCTTCTCACAAGGGATCTCGGTTTGCTGCTGTTTTTGGCTTCTCTTGATCGATGGAATGGAATGAGAGGTAAGATTTCTGATTAAGGGTTAAGTGGGGGTCATGTGGGTCCAAACCTTACTCAATTTGGTTAAGTATAGCTCAAGATATGGTTAAAATGGTGAGAGGTGGTCATTTAGGCGGGTGAAGGATATTTCGGGCAAAATTTGGAGGTTCAAACGATTTCAAAAAAATATGAGGCTTATCTCATTGAATCCAAATCATCGAGTTGAGTACAACGGAGGTGACGGAACTCAAATCTGAGTTCCCGAGCTCAAGATATATCGCCCAGAACCAAAGGTGCGCTCAATGCTCTTTAGCCCCTGTTTTGGTCTTGTACCTAAAAATAAAATTCAAAATCGTAACAAACAAGTCCGAAATCATGAAACGAGCACATAGACATGTTCATAACACATAAATCTCCAACATATCAAATTTACACAAAAATTGAAAATCAAATCATATAAGAACGGCACGTAATCAAATCGAATAAGGGCATAACGATCAAAGAAATTCATATAAAAGTTCATTCAAATAATTCATATATTCAAAGAATTTCAAATAATATAAAAATAAAACAATTAGATACGTAATTAAAATAAATAAACACACAATTACTTATCACATCCGTCCTACCCGCGCGACTAAGAAGTCGGGGCGTTACAACCTTTTCCCCTTAAAAGAATCTATCCTCGGATTCACTGTTCGCCCGGACACAAAAAATGAGAGAATCCCGTCTCTCGAATAACAAGGAGAGAACCCCGTCCCTCGAACGACAATGAGAGAACCCCGTCTCTCGCGCAACAACAAGGGAATCCCCGTCTCTCACAAGCAACGAGAGCACCCCATCTCTCACAAACAACAAGAAGGGAACCACACTAGGGCATAAAATATGACACACCAAAGAACAAACACCACGAAGAAGACATCAAAACATTCAATTACTGTAACTTATAATCAAAACAGTCACACAAAAGTAGTTAACACGCCAGATGATTAAAGCACATTTTATCAAAATTATTTGAATTAACAATGCGTGCATGCATATGCCTTGTATGTCTGATGTACCGTTCACAGTGGAAACGAATTTGAAGTTAAGGCTTCCATGGTCCCAAAGTATGGTCCGAAACTAAAAGCTAGCTCGACTCTTGGCTTGTCTTTAATATCTTCAACGTGTCCACTTGAGAAGCTGATAAAACTCCATTTTTTTTTATTCCACTCTGATTGTTATCCCTTCTGACCTTCTTCCATCTCTTGGTTGTGCGTCGACCCTGATCCAATCAATTCGCCCTTCCAAAACGAGTCTTATACTACGTCTCCAAATTTCAGGTCAACCCTCTTTCCGGTCTATGTCTCCTTCTGTAATTTGGTGAAGCTCTTGAAATTCGAATAACCTTCTTCTTCACGAGTTCTTTCCAAATCAAGTTGTGATCACCGGTTCTCAAAATTTTGGATCAATCTCTTCGTGGATCTTTCTTTGTTCTTTCATCCTTTTGCGCCATTAAACGTGCATTTAATCCTAGTCCACTCAAATCTCTAATCGAGGGGAGAACTTCCTTGATAGTTCTTGAGGTTCAATTCAAGTCCTTCCATAGTCACTTCCTTCTGATTCCTTTCTTGTCAAATGCCTCCTAAGGCATCATGGAAAATGATTAGTGATTTAGTAGGGTTTTATTTTGTTGTGTTGTCTGAACCCCTTCCATACTTAGTTGAAATAGCTTCAACGGACACTATCACGAAACATGATGATCTGATTCAACTTCCTTTCCCCCAGAATTGACATAAAAGTCCAGCAGAAGCTCCCTCATAATTCCATGATCCTCAAAACCTGAGACACGATTGTGCAGAGAACCAATCATTTCAAGGTTGGGAGATTGAGTTTGTACGTGTCTCCTAATAAGAGATTAGCAGCATTATATATCTTGGTGTTTCCTCAGTAAAACTTATCTCCACTTGAAGGTCTTAGACTGATAGCCCATCCCATTCTTTTCCACCAAGATTTGTATTTTCGTCGTTCATACTAAAATACTTCTCCGAGTGCAACCTTACATTTAAGTTTTTCCCTCGGTCCCGCTCTCTCCCTTAAGAATCTCGCCTTCTCAAGTTGAGCTCTATCTCTGATCTTTTTATCGAAATTCCTAATCCCCTTCAACCGAGTAACTCTAGCTAGAAAATGGTTTGGTGTATTACCCACATTTATTTTGAATTGATTGATTTGGAATAACGTCCCTTGTCCATTGCTCCCTTAATTCTCTCTTTTAATCTTATTGAAATCCAGAATCCCATTCTTTTTCCCCGTTTGATCCGAATAACTCGAAGTCAAATCCAACCCTTAATCTCTAGATTTTGATTTTCTTCTCCGTCTTAACCTTATCACCCATAATGTCCATTCTGACCTGGTTCGGTAGAGTTTCGATTGAATTAGTAGTTGAAGCACCAACCGGACAAAGTATCCTAACAAGTAAACACTAAAACGATACATGTTGGGTTAAAATGTCTAATGTGTGGCACATATTTTCAACAAGGAAGATGCAACATCAAATCATTTTACAATATTAAAATGTATAAAGTAAGAATTTAAATAATAAAATACAATGTATGATGCACGTGCTATGAATGCATTGAACCTGCCACCGTAGTAGTGACTTTAGCACGACATCTTGTACTTTGATCTCGATGTTACAAGCATAAGTTATAAGGTTGAGTATGGCTCTGTCATCAATGATGATTCCTGATCCTTATACTCTTCTCTTCCTTGTATCCCCGCATGTTTTGAAGTCCTGAGAAGTTGATATAGCCCAATTTCTTCCGACTTCCCTTCGTATCCCCGCTTTATGTCCACTCGTTGATTCACGATAGTTGGTATATCAATTGTGCTCGCTTGCAAGGTTCCTTTGTGAATCCACGTGGTTGGTGTCTCTCCATTCCATGCATTTTAGTTGAGAAACTTCTAGCATCTCCTATAACAAATCCCGAACTTGTAATTACCCTCGAACTTCCTACTTTGACTTTTCATTTTGATAAGCTCCTTCAATCCTCGAGGTCTAGGTGGTAAACTTTGAATGATTCGATCTTGCATTGAATATCTTCATACTCGGATGAATATGAATTCCCCGCTCATCCCGTTGCCGCAAGCATCTTTTGAACTGGGGCTTCAAGTCCCCACGATCCTCCTATGTTGATAATCTTCAAGATTTGTTGAGAGGACGAGATTGACGAACTTCTCCATGATCAAGGCCTTCTCTCACAATGCTACGCGCTGGAGTATAGTTCCATTTTGTGAGTCATGAAGGTGTTGGGAATAACACAATCAGAAAACGCAGCAGAATTTAAAAATTTTCCCAAGAAGCAAGAACGGACTTGCAATTTCTATTTCCAATCTTAGGGATTCAAGAACTTACAAGAATTGTCTCTTTCTTGACACGTTTTGAGCCGCCCTCAAACTCGCTTCATGCGGTAATGGCACCCCGTCCCTTGAAAGTTTTTTTCTACATTAGATTCCACGATAGGTTTTCTGTAGAGTAATAATCCACACCAGTCCTAGATTCAAATCATGTGGATGAGCATTCTAGTACTATGACATGTGTAAAGAAAGAAACAAGAAACGAGATTAGAAAAGCATGATTAAACTCCCTTTGAAACCCAGTTTGACGAAATCGAAAACTGCGAATCCAGTCCTATTTTTTCAACAGAACACCCTCGTTGAAAAAACTCGTCCCTTCGCCAATTGCACGAACGGAGCTCGCCATGTTTAGTGGATCGATTTTTTCACTCAGAATCTCGCTTGAAAAAATTCGTTCCACCAACCCTTACTATCGTTTGGGCGTGATCTCTCTATCACGTGTAAGAGAAAATTTTCGAACCCCTTAGGCTATGAATAGGGCTAGGGTTTCGAACACCCCAAAGTCAAGTTGGAATTGGATTCCAACTTTGACTTTTCTTCTATTTTCTTTTTCTCCAAGTAATAAGAATCTTATTCAAAATAAGATATTTATTTCTTCTAGAAAAAGAGCTTCCTAATCATATTAGGAATAGTTAATTATTCTCATAATAAATAAATAAATATTTATTCTAATCATATTAGAATAATAAATAGAAAATACTTAATATTTATTTGTTTATTTATTCTAATCAAATTAGAATAACTAAATACTTAAATACTTAGAATTAATTCTCTAATTAATTCCAATGGGCTAAAATTAATTCTCTAATTAATTTCTTTGGGTTATATAATTAATTCTCTTAATTAATTATATTAGGGATATATATATTTAATTCTCTAATTAATTATATCTGGGCTTTATAATTAATTCTCTAATTAATCAACACATGGTCCAATTTCACAATTGGACCACACGTCCAAAACATGCTCACGTGCCACACGTGTACTTTGCACATGTGGTCTCGTTTCAATCAACTATTTGATCTTTCCTTCAATACCCTTTGAACCTGGCATTTGTGCGTGACCCCCTAGGTTCATTTTCAGTTAGCAGTGAGACTAATACGCTTTATTAGTTCACAGATCACATGACCATAGTCTAGCCACAGATGTGCGACCCTTACTCGAACAATGAATATATATTCGAAAAAACCTTTCAGTCAATGACATCTGTGAGGTAAGATCCTCCTACCAACCCATCCCTCGATTAAGATCTAGAGCATGGGAATAATGAGAGTCCTACTAATCTCAATCTTAAAGCTAAGTTCGTTTCATATCCATTTGATCTCAATCCAAGAAACTTTTTCTTAATGTCTTGATCCACTACCTCGGCCGAGGGTTTAGGATGGCAAATGAACGACTTATGCAATAAGAGATCTTCTTGCATTAAAGAAAGTGTAGGTCTTTTGTTGATTCTCATATGCTTCCATGTGCCACTTGTGTAGCCTCAGCATAAGCCTTGAATCAGTTTTCTCTTGAGACATCCTTTAAAGCTTATACCAAAGACTACAGAGTTAGCCCACAAAGCATCAATGGAATCTCAAGTCAAAGGATTACAGGTCAATGGCGTGAGTAAAGTAATCCTTTGACTTGAGATTCTATTGATGCTTTGTGGGAAGTGGAAACTTCCTTTCCCATTTAGGAATCTTCTCACGTGGGACACCTCAGTGTACCCGTTCTAATAACGAGCACCCTTATGTATTGCGTACGCATCAACTTATGCACTTTACACCCCATAAAACAGGATGATCCTTCTTAAGGACGCAATCCTACGACCAACTCTCAATCGAGCCTAATCAACACTCCCACTGTTTGTTGGACTCATCGAATTGGAGTGGTTTCTAATCCGGCCTTGAGTTAGGGCTTGTTTCATGTGTCATTCACCTAATGACAAAGTCCCTAACAGCCTTATGGATTAGGGGAGTTCTAATACATGCACACATAATGGAAACACACATAACACGTATTGCATAAAAAGAAGTGTTTGCCTATGATAATAATCAATCGTATATTATTCAAAGATTATCTGTGACATAAGGAAAGTCCCAAAGCAGATTACATCGAACCGACTTTCAAGGGTACTATTCCGAACAGAAGATACAGCACCCAACCTTTCATTCCCGTTGACTCCACAATCCCTTCATTGGTTAGTAGAAGAGACTTATAGCTGAGGTTGATAATAGCTTTGTTAGCGTGATAACAACCTATAACCAAAGATTCAACTCAAATGTAGATGCATGTGGATTAGTGTATGCTTATGGCATATAATTATAAAGCGCGTATTTAATCCAAAATACAACACATAATCAAAAAGTTTAAAATAAAACAAGCTCAAAATATAATTTCAACATCTTGCATCAAACACCATCAATTAAGGACAAAAATTAATGCAATACACACGTTGACAATTAGTTCTTATGTCGTACGACCTAAACTGACTCAATTACGACACGCGAACTCCGATTTTGTAACCTGGAGCTCTGATACCACTTAAGGATGTAGTGCCCGAGCGCGAGACGCTACATCCCCCGCACCGAGACCTGACCCGTATATGAAATGGGAAGTCCATACACGTGCCAAGTCAAGGCGAACGGGGACTCACTCACTCGCTATGCTAGGCGGGAGCTAACTCTCGAAACCAAATAAACAAACCAACCAAACAAATGCACGTGCGGAAGCAGAATATAAAATCAATCACAAATACAAGCATTAAGTAAAGGGTTCAACTAGCATAGATACCTAGTCCCGAAATTCAAACAGAAATCATAAATCATAGTATCGTATCATAGTCATAACCTTCATATATTTATATAAACTTATACAAAGCCGGGTTCAGTCTATAGGAGACTGGTGGGTATAAAATAGGGCATATCATAATAATATTACAGAATTTAAACACCCACACATGCAAGCTATAATCCCGTGCGAGGTTTTTGAGATATTTCCTAAGTGGGTAAAATAAAGGAAAGCAACACTCGGGATTACAACAATCACTTTCATAATTCATTCATTCATGCGGTCATTATGTGAGCCCTGGCGAGTGGACGAATTCTCCAAACTTCACCTCGTGTGTGCATTATCTATTCGTTCATTCATTAGTAGTCACACAACAATCATTCATTCATTCATTATCTTTCATTCATAATCATAATCATAATCATTCATTCATATCATTAACACTTACACCTTTTTCCTCCGGGCGGTGGACGATTTAGCAAGACCTGGCCACCTCATTCATTGACCAAAGGGGTTTCATGAGTTCCCCAAAGGCACTCAGCTCCCATTCCTCGCTAATCTCCTAGCGAGGTCTGGTATCTGTGGTTTGGTGGAACTAGTGTACGAGATTCACCGTCAGCCCGCGCTTTCCCGGATAGCCCCATACACCAAGTCCCAGGGCCCCCATTACGAGCATTCCTTCATGTTCTCGCCAAAAAAATTGGATAGGGTTTCATAAAGAAAAGGCTTTACGTTGGAAATCATTGACTCTTTTGAAAAGACTGGATATATATATATATATATATATATATATATATATATACATACTATACTTTGGGTTAAAACTTTCACGTTGGATATATCGGGTTGATTTATATCTAATAGAAGAGAAACCCACCAGTTACACCTTACCAAACAATACCAATAAGAAAAGGAGACTTGAGGTATCCTATGAACCCAGCATCCATGACGCACCGCAATGCATTGAACATGATATGAGATGCATAATAAGTAAAATGATGTCATGAAGTCATGATATCAAGTAATTCACTCAATAAGTTCCAATACATTCACTTCGTGAAGGATCCATATTCATACGTTTCACAACTTTCATAAATCATATCAAAATAAGCTACAAATCCCATATAATAATCACAACATATGCTACGACATGTTTACATTTCATATGAGTCATAAAAGAAAAGAAAAGTTATCATTTAGGGCAATAAACGAAGCAACATAGCTGCATGCAAGTTAGGAAGCACCTAAGTCACATTAGGTCATATTAAATCATAGCTCGCATAATTCACGTTAAACAAATTCATATATTTCCGACAACGAGCATAACTTACCATATAATTGTTAACAATTCATACATATCATAAAAGGAACAAAGAAATCTCACACGGATTGAATAAATGAGACATTCTTACATGCATGCACGTATAAGAGCTTGTGAGGCATATCATGTCATATTTCGCGTATAAAAACATCGAAATTACACAACCATTCCGTAATGAAACATGTAACACATAATTCATGAAGTTAACAATACATTCATATCATTTAATGAACAAAGAAATATCAAACAAGGCATATAAACGATGTACTAATTCATGTATGCACATTATAAGGTATAACAAACATATTCGTCATATATCACGTAAACATGCGTCAAAATTACATTATAAATCAATAATAAAACATATAACATGATATATAGCATGTTAACATCATATATTAATCATATGTGAGCAAGGAAAACCATCCAAAACACAAAAAAAATGAAAAACGAACAAAGCATGCAACAGTAGTCATAACAACTCGAAACTGCCCAATTTGAGGTCGCGGCCGCGACCATAACTCAGTTCAAATGGAGTCGCGGCCGCTACCATCTCCTCCAGCAGCAACACAGCAGTCTCAAGTTGAAACATAGGTAAATTCTGGTCGCGGCCGCGACCAAGAATGGCCTGATTTCAGTCGCGGCCGCGACTGCTTACAGCAGTCTCGAAACTGAATAGCACCAGCCTTTGTTTTTCCTCCATTACACGCAGCAGTAGCAACAAGAACAGAAAATAAGGTAACAAAATGCGTATAAAAGCTCAGCTAAAACATCCCCAAAACAACACACACACACACACGGCAAGAGCATGGAAGCAAATCAAGCACCAAATCTCAAAATTCATTCTCATCAATGGAGGATCAAAGACTAGCTAATTCCCATGAATTTCATGCTTATAAATAAAACATATAAGCTATCTAGATCACATAAATGGCTTCATCTCAACAAATGGATCAAGAATTCTCAAGAATTCATCAAATTTTTCATAAACCCTTACTATTCACTTCATAGATCATAACATGCTCAAATCTCCATCAAATTCAGCAAATAAGGTGTCAAATTAGAGAAGAGAGGATGGAGATCACAATCATAAACTTACCTTTCGAATTTGGAGTGATTTGGTAAGGTATTGAGCTCAAAAGGATGAGAAATGAATAGTGTTCTTTCTCTTCTCACAAGGGATCTCGGTTTGCTGCTGTTTTTGGCTTCTCTTGATCGATGGAATGGAATGAGAGGTAAGATTTCTGATTAAGGGTTAAGTGGGGGTCATGTGGGTCCAAACCTTACTCAATTTGGTTAAGTATAGCTCAAGATATGGTTAAAATGGTGAGAGGTGGTCATTTAGGCGGGTGAAGGATATTTCGGGCAAAATTTGGAGGCTCAAACGATTTAAAAAAAATATGAGGCTTGTCTCATTGAATCCAAATCATCGAGTTGAGTACGACGGAGGTGACAGAACTCAAATCTGAGTTCCCGAGCTCAAGATATGTCGCCCGGAACCAAAGGTGCGCTCAATGCTCTTTAGCCCCTGTTTTGGTCTTGTTCCTAAAAATAAAATTCAAAATCATAACAAACAAGTCCGAAATCATGAAACGAGCACATAGACATGTTCATAACACATAAATCTCCAACATATCAAATTTACACAAAAATCGAAAATCAAATCATATAAGAACGGCACGTAATCAAATCGAATAAGGGCATAACGATCAAAGAAATTCATATAAAAGTTCATTCAAATAATTCATATATTCAAAGAATTTCAAATAATATAAAAATAAAACAATTAGATATGTAATTAAAATAAATAAACACGCAATTACTTATCACATCCGTCCTACCCGCGCGACTGAGAAGTCGGGGCGTTACATATTAATTATTATTTAACCTAATAACCTAGCAGCTGACTTCTCAATTATACTGATATGCTGTTCAAAGAGGATGAAAATTTAGGGTGGGAGCAATTTGCGGGAACTTTTGGGGCGAGAATTCCTATGCACATATATAAAGGACATAAAGGTAATTTTGCGGGGAAAATAAGGGCTTAAACGTCCTTTCACCATAACCATCGTCAGTGGTGTAAATAATACCACCAATTTTGAAGAGATTATATGTCTGTCAAAAACGCGTACGGAACCCGGGGCTCCGGGAAATGGTATGATTGTTCAACTTGCAAAGTAAAGCTGTGGAAAGGAGGGTTTATTTACCCTAACCCCCTTTTTCAAAAGAAGTAAGTTGTTTAAAAAGTTATGTTCTAAAGTGAAGAACTTCGTCATAGAACTTGAAATTTGTATTTTTCATCATTAAACTCTAGAGGATTTTATAAGGGTGATTTGATTTTAAACCACATTGTTTGCACTAAAAATTCGCGTTTATTGATTTTTAGTCAACACCGAATAGATAATACAAATTATTTGAAAATTCAAGTAAAAGTGGGTTTTCAATCTTCAATTGATCCTCTGATTCTTCCTTCGAATTTCAAGTTGCTGAAATCTTCAAACACTCCTTGATGGATTTGATGGTTTGATCTTCTTCAACTTCGAATTTAGCTTATAATAACATTTCGATTTGTTTATGAATCAAACATCAGATTTTGGAGAATTCCGCCAAGAACGCCGATGAACTCGTCGGTAACTCCGTAGATTTAGCTTGAATATAACACCGATTCGCCGGTATAATGCCTTGATAGCGGATCAAACGCCTTGATTTGGTAACTTCGGGGAAGAACGCCTTTGAATGTCTTATCCGTAGGTCCTTCGACTTGTTTATGAATCAAACGCCCGTTCTTGGAGAATTCAGCCAAGAACGTCGGTAACTCCGTGGATTTAGCTTGAATATAACGCCGATTCGCCGGTATAACGCCTTGATAGCAGATCAAAAGCCTTGATTTGGTAACTTCGGGTAAGAACACCTTTGAATGCCTTAAAACTCCGTCTTGATCTTGTAGAGAGAACTTGGCCTTCTTCTTCTCCTAAGCTTCTTGGATTTGTGTTGTGTGTTGAATGAACAACCCATGACCTCTTTAGATAGGTGTAGGATTCAAGGCTTGTGGTTCAAGTCAAAGTTTATTTAATAATTATCTCTTATATTTTTTGAAGAGATAATATTAAATAAATCACATAAATATTGATAAGGGGAAAATCGGGAAGTCTGACTAAGCACCAGGTGTCATTCCCACATCGTTCCCATGTGGCAGTCTGGGCCACGTCAGCCCGTAACGTCCGACCCAAGCCAGCTGGTTTTCGACCCAGCCCTTTGTCCTGGGGCAACCTTCGTCCTGGGTCTCCTTTTCGACCCAGAGAAATGCGACCCAATGACCAATCGAGCCAAGGGCTATCAGACAACCGCGATTAATGCACGTGCTACCTTTACAGGCCGCATTAATTGCGGCCCGGTCAAGTACTGTACCCGGGTCTCTGGCGGGAACAGGAAAACAGTGCTTTAGCCGTAAAAGCACTGTTCCGGCCACCCAGCGCCCCCTTTTCACTAGACAAGATCCACACCCTCCTGAGGGTGTACTTGCACGCATTGAGGCTGTTGGGAAAACGAGACAGAAACGCAGCGGAAATTTAAAAAATTTCCCAAAAGATAGAATCGAAAACTTGCAATTCCTATTTCCAGATTCGTAGAGATCAAGAAACTCACTTAGGTAGTAGCTTTCTTGACACGTTTTGAGCTGCCCTCAAACGCGCTTCATGCGGTAATGGCAACCCGTCCCTCGAAAATCTCTTTCTACTTCAGAATCCATTGTAGAAATAGCAATCCATACCAACCTAGATTCAAATCATGTTAGGGAAAGTTGCTTAACGATATAACATAAAGAAAGAAACATGAAACGAGAAGGGCATGATTGAAACTCCCTTCGAAAACCAGTTTTGCAAAAATAGAAATTTGCCCACCATAAAACCCTCGTGAAAAAATTCATCCTTCAGGATATGGACGAACAGTTTTCACCATCTTCTTTGGTTTGATTTTTTCACTTCTATTCTGTTGGGTTCATAATCGTTTCATCATCCCTTGTGGTCGTTTTGCCTGATCCCCAAAAGTTCCTTCGAATCTTTCAAGACTTCACGATAGAAGCCCTCTAGAGAAATAGTCCACCAACCGCGACCACGATCCGAATAGGGAGGATGCTAGTTCTATATTCGGTGTTTAGGCTCGAAGAGGTTAGTGTATAATTGTGGAGAAGGAGAAATTTTTGTATTATGCTCTATGGGGTTCGAACCCCTCACTTATATAGGGTTAGGGTTCGAACCCTATTCCTTATTGGACAAGGAATTCCAAATTCCTTTGGAAAGGGATTTCTTGCTTGGAGACTAAGTCTCTTACTTTGACCAAAAGTCTTCCTATTGATCAACTTGGAAAGCAAGATTCTAATCTAAATCTTTTAGATTATTAATTTTACTTTATTTATTTTACAATAAATAACTTGAAGACTAATAATATAATTAATTCATAATTAATTATTTATTAGACTTTATTTCTCCAAATTAGAACTTTAATATTAATTCAAAATTAAATCAAAGTCCATTAAATAATTAACACATTAATTATTTAATATCTATACACATACATACACGTGACTACAAGTGTCCATAAGGACACGTGTCATACATGTGATCCACACGTGTGACTTACACGTGTGGACCCCACCATTCACTTAATGGTCCGATCAACTCGTTTAATCGATTCAAGCCTTAACCCACGTGATCGGGTTGTTGTGTGTGACCCTTTAGGTTCTTAATTCAATTAGAAGTGACCCCAATTAATTAATTCTTTAATTAATTAATCAGTCCACAGATCAAACGACCATAGTCTAGCAACAGGTGTTTGACCCCTAGCAGAATAAGAATGTCTCGATTCGACAGAACCTTTAAGTCATTGATTTATGTGAGATACAATCCTCCTACACCCCATATCTCAACCAAGATCTAGGGTAAGGGAATAATTAGAACCCTAATAATCTTGATCTTAAAGCTAAATGCATTTCATATCCATTTGATCTCGATCCAAGAAACCCTTTTCTTGATGTCTTGATCTATTGCCTTGGCTAAGGACTCCATATGACATATGAATGACTTACACAATAAGAGATCACCTTGCAAATGCAAGTGTAGGTCCTTTCTTGATTCTCATTCACTTCCATGAATCACTTGTGCAGCCCCAGTATAAGCCTTGAATCAGTTGTCTAAGGCGACACCCTTTAAAGCTTATACCTAAGACTACAGAGTTAACTCATAAAGTGACACGGAACCTCAAGTCTAAGGATCAATTAATCACATCAATGACTCGTGAGATATTTCCTAATCTGGAAGTTTCCATTTCCTGAAATACAAACTTCCTTTCCCATTTAGGAATCTTTACACGGGGCACCTCAGTGAACTTACTTATGGAAGTAAGCACCCTCATGTATCACGCACGTATCAACTATACACTTTGCACCTCCATGAAACAAGGTGGTCCTTCTTAAGGGAGTGATCCCACAAGCAAGCCTTAAAGGAGTCAGGTTGACACTCCCACTGTCTGTAGGACTTATCAGCTTGGAGTATTTTACTAATCATGACTTATGTGATATAGGGCTCGTTTCATGAACCATTTCACCTAAATGGTAGAGTCCTAAAGTCATCTGGATTAGCGGAGCTCTCATACATGCACAGCTAAAGTAAACGCATACCAAACAAGAGCATATAAAGAAGTGTTTGCCTATGATATTAGTCAATTGTATATATTCAAAGATTGTCTGTGATACTAGGAAGTCCCAAACCAGATTATAACCAATCGGCGTTCTAGGGCACTTTTCCAACAGAGGCCTCCAGGGCCCTATATAAGCCCTTCTCCATCACCATTGGAGGTAAGCTTTCCTTTGCGCACTGAGCTCCTCACTTTCAGTATATTCTCCTTACTCAGTTCACTGACTTGAGAGTCGGAGTGCCAAAACGGGTCAAACCCCCGCCTTCCCCTATTTTGGCCTTTGAGCTCACGTTTGCCCCCTTTCTTTCAGCTCAGGAAAGCACCAGAGTCTTCCCACTTTACAAATATCTTGGGTGATTGGGAGTCCTAATCGGTAGTCCAGCACACAGCTCAGATTTGGACACCATCAAATATTTATCTCTTTAATATTTTATTATTTTGAAAGAGATAATATCACATAAAATCACATGAGTATTTATCTCTTTATATTTTTATTTTTAAAGAGATAATATCATACAAGACTTGAATTTGATTGGTCGGTGTGACGCAATACGCCACGTGTCGCCATATGATTTGTCTTAGCTTTCTTTGACTGCAACACTTGATTTAATTGATCAAAAGATATCACTTTGACACGTGTCATCACTTGATTTGTTGATAAAATAAAACATTATAATATTAATTTATTTAACTATTTAACTTTGAAATTAAATTTAGGATAATTTCAAAATATTAAATAGCAAATCAAATTAATAATATAAAGTTTATTTATCCGTCTACAAATGCCCCCACTTCAAGGCTCGACGAAGAACATGCTGAATATTTGTGCGAAGGCGGGACTTGAAGTATTTAATTTAATTTATTTTTTTTTTGGAAAATTTAACTAAATTAATATTAAATATGATGATATTAAATCACATATTCAACCTCGAATTAAAATCAAAATTGGCTTAGGTCATCAAGGATTTTAATTGCCCAAGGAAAGTGAATAATCATGGGACTCATTTATGCAAGACGTCTTGTAAAAAGACTTTGCATGCATGCGGAAGTAAGATAAGAACTTCCAATTTGGATAGAA
This sequence comes from Lantana camara, assembly GCA_037501455.1. Taxonomy (NCBI): domain Eukaryota; kingdom Viridiplantae; phylum Streptophyta; class Magnoliopsida; order Lamiales; family Verbenaceae; genus Lantana; species Lantana camara. The sequence goes on along the minus strand of CM074857.1, from coordinate 18,697,809 downwards.
ATAGAAGTCCTTGTCCACCATAATTTGAATAGGAGAATTGGTTTCTTTCCTATTGCGCAGGACCTGCACTTTCAAACTTCAGAGTTCTAGTTATTACTTACTCTTGCCACAAGACCTCCAATTGAATTCAAATTCTTGGACCATGACGTGTAGGTCATCATGACTGCAATTTCATTAGATTCGGGAATCATAATCTTAATTGGATTAGAAGCTGCCAATGCCTATAAATAATGGCCTTCCCTAACCTCATAATTGCACCTCAATCACAGCAACATACTTCCAAGGAGAAATTGGAGGGAAGCAGTATAATTCGGAGGAGTAATTAAGGAGTGGTGCAGCAGAAACCCGGAATAATTAGTGGAAAGAGGCAACAAATCAAGAGCTACGTTTTCACGTGCCAGTTTGGAAGTCACTTTGCAGCATTTATTTGTGGAGGAGATCAATCTTTGCGATTGATAGCAACAATTCAGTGGCTGAGAAGCGAAAACATCAATTTAGCGTCTTGCTGACATTCGGTTATCATCTTTTTTTCCTTTGCTTTCATTTACTTTGCCGAATTAATAATCTCTCATCTTTTATTTTTTTTGTTTGCAATTTGAAGATCACCATGATATACTTTAAAGATATCTCAACTTGATCCGGTGTTAAACACTTGGCAATCCTTGATGATGAGAGACAATCCGAAGAGAAGGCTACATGCTTGGAGGTAGTTGACTACGTCAATACGCTTAAACGAGTGGTCCCAAAGAGTTACCTTAAACAAGATATCAAAGTTGTGGGCTCTACAGGCTGCGCACCATCAACTTACCGAAGGGCCAGATTACTTAACATCGCACCGTCAACTTATCGAAGGGCTAGATTACTTAACATCACACCATCAACTTATTGAAGGGCAACATTACTTAACATCACACCATCAACTTATCGATTACTTAACATCGCACCATCAACTTATCGATTACTTAACATTGCACCATCAACGTACCGATGGGCCATCATTAAGTCGAGGTATTATCAAAGGGAAAGCCAAGTGAAGAGACGACCTGAAATTCGATGGTAAATTTTGCTTTATCGATGGATACTGGGAGTGAACTGAAGATATCCGTAGTCGGTATGAAGACAAGTTACATGCCGCTCAACTACATAATGCGGTACGCCCCTCCTTATTTACCTATGATCGCAACTCCAAGGTTATCAAGGCGCTTATCGAAGCATGGTGTCCATCTACCAATACCCTCTTGACCTCACTTGACGAACTATCCATATCATTGTGGGATTTACTTGAGGAGCTTTCAATCCAATAAGAAGATACAAATCAAAGCGAAGTTGTGACTGAACTCAATTTATAACTTGGTATTTACTTGAAGATTATGAATCAAAGCAATGTTGTGAACTTATTCGACTCGTGATTTGTGATTTGATACTTATTTGAAGAATTTTTAATTCAACAAGGAAGCATAAATCAAAGCAAAGTCGCGAACTTATTCAACTTGTGATTCATGATTTGATTCTTACTTGAAGAATTTTCAATTCAACAAGGAAACATAAATCAAAACAAAGTTGCGACAACTTAGAAGATATCTAAGCTGCCTAAGTACCCTTTTAAAAGGGATCAAGTCATAACGTAGTTCAAATGGTTAACTTTGTTTAAAGGGGGGAGCCGTACACAGTTTATACTCATGTGGGCCAGGAGTATCCATTGCTTAACCACACTGAACATGGTGGGATATCTATCATTTTAACTACATGAAACATCGTTAGTGGAGTAAGTTAGCAGTTTAGCCACATACTTTACCATTGGTGGTTACCGTATATAGTTTATACTCATATGGGTCAGGAGTGACATGCAGTTTAGGCTCGTGCGTTGAGGAGCAATGCACTTGATTTTGACTTAAACAATTTATACTCATGTCAAGGAGTAAATACTTGAACTTGATCTTAAACAGTTTATACTCATGCCAAGGAGTAAACACTTGAACTTGACTTAAACAATTTATACTCATGTCAAGGAGTAAACGCTTGAACTTGATTTTAAACAGTTTATACTCATGCCAAGGAGTATTAATTTGGATTTGTACACAGTTTATTCTCATATCGAGGAGCCTTGAATTTGAATTTGTAGATAGTTTATCCTCATACCATGGAGTCTTGAATTTGAATTTGAATTTATAGACAGTTTACGCTCATATCAAGGAGCTTAGATTTGGGCTTCTAAATAGTTTTTACTCAGACTTAAGGTGTATATTTGATAGTTTATACTCTTATCATGGAGTATTTGAACTTTCACTTGAATTTTAGTTGCCCCCGGTATCTTCCTGGCGGTCTATATGCATTTCAGCTTTAACTTTTCTAGTAGAGAGCAAGTTCAAAACTAGCATCGGCTCTAAACTTCCAAACTGGATTGTTGTGGATGCCCCCAATGATGTTGGTGGCGTTATCTTATTCTTGTTGCTTTTAACCATACTGGCATTTGTTGAAGCTACTATACTAGTGACATTTGCATCAGCTGCGTCTTCACTTTCAAGAATAATTTTGCCTTCTCTTGCTAGAGTCATGATCTTATCTTTAAGGACGAAACATTTCTCTATCAGGTGGCTAATGACTTAATGATATTTACAGTACTTCGGGTCATTCACTTTTCCACTCTCCTCGGGGCATTTTGGCTCGGGTAGTTCAATCAATCTTTTCGCCAGTAGTTCATCAAAATGTGTGAGACGTCAGTGTCTGGAAATGGGTACTCTTTTTCTTGCATCTCTTTCAGTGTAAGTTGACATCTTTCATCCCGCGCAAGTTGGCTTCTTGTTTTGGTTTCAACCTTCTTTCCTTGGAGGAGATTTTAACATGTGTTGCCTTCACTGCCATAGACTCCTTTGTAAAGGGCTTGACGAACTTCTCACTCCCCCGCATATCATTTTCATCATTCCTTTGATTTTCAGTAGAAGAGTTAGTACCATAGTGTGTAATACTTAGTTCTATATCATGAGCTCGCATGGCCAATTCTTCAAATGTACGAGGCTTGATACCTTGCAAGATGTAGAGCAATCCCCAATGTATGCCTTGGATACACATTTCGATTGCAGATATCTCTGAAAGTCTATCCTTGCAATTTAAACTCAACGCTCGCCAACGATTAATGTAATCAATGACTGGTTCGTCTTTCCATTTTTTCGTATTAGTGAGCTCGATCATACTTACAGTGCGGCGCGTGCTGTAGAAACGATTCAAGAATTCTTTTTCCATTTGATTCCAAGTGTCGATTGATTCTAGCTCTGAATCAACATACCAATCGAAAGCATTTCCTTTACGTGACCGCACAAATTGTTTCACTAGATGATCATTATACGTCCCCACATTGTTGCCTGTTTCCATAAAATGAGCGACATGTTGCTTTGGATTGCCTTCGCATCAAATTGCTGAAAACTCGGTGGTTGATAACCCATCGTCATCCTCAAAGAATCAATGCGTTTAGTGTATAGCTTTGAGTATGTTGGAGAATTTTGCGAGGGTACACCATACTGAGCTCTAATTGCGTTGGTTATCATGTTTTACAAATTTTTCACAGATAGGGCGGTGATGGATGTAGTAGAGTGATTAGGCTTTGACCTAGAGTCATGTTAAGGAGACAAGTTCACTCGTTTTCCATCTACAATGGCTTGAACCGAAAGGGTCTGAGGGTTACAAGTAGACTGACCAGGATCGCCATTTTCTAACTTATTCATAAGTTGAGCAATCTGAAAGTCTTTATCCTCCAAAGTCTTTTGCAAGTTAGCCATTGCTTGAGCCATTTGGGCAACTTGCTCTTCAAGAGTAATAGTCTCCCTCTTTTCAGTAAAAAGAGTTTCTTTTGATTTAGCTTCCTTGGGGGTTGAAGGAGTTGAACCATCCGATGATTTTGAGTCACGACCGTCTGTAGAAGACCGCACAGTGCCATCAACTTCTTTGTTCTTCGGATTAAGTTGGTTCGCTACATTAGCTCCATTATTCTTCAGGTTAGGTTGGATTTTAGGGGCCATTGAGTATTCTTTGAATTTTGGTATATGAAAAGGAAGAGATGAGAGTTAAGATCAATCCCACAGGGCGTGCCAATTTGTTTGCACTAAAAATTCGCGTTTATTGATTTTTAGTCAACACCGAATAGATAATACAAATTATTTGAAAATTCAAGTAAAAGTGGGTTTTCAATCTTCAATTGATTCTGTGATTCTTCCTTCGAATTTAAAGTTGCTGAAATCTTCAAACGTTCCTAGATGGATTTGATGGTTTGATCTTCTTCAACTTCGAATTTAGCTTATAATAGCGTTAATCCGTAGGTTCTTCGACTTGTTTACGAATCAAACGCCAGATTTTGGAGAATTCCACCAAGAACGCCGATGAACTCGTCGGTAACTCCGTGGATTTAGCTTGAATATAACGCCGATTCGCCTGTATAACGCCTTGATAGCGGATCAAACGCCTTGATTTGGTAACTTCGGGGAAGAACGCCTTTGAATGCCTTAGAACTCCGTCTTGATCTTGTAGAGAGAACTTTGGCCTTCTTCATCTCCTAAGCTTCTTGGATTTGTGTTGTGTGTTGAATAAACAACCCATGACCTCTTTATATAGGTGTAGGATTCAAGACTTGTGGTTCAAGTCAAAGTTTATTTAATAATTATCTCTTATATTTTTTGAAGAGATAATATTAAATAAATCACATAAATATTTATCTCTTAAATATTTTATTATTTTGAAAGAGATAATATCACGTAAAATCTCATGAGTATTTATCTCTTTATATTTTTATTTTTAAAGAGATAATATCATACAAAACTTGAATTTGATTGGTCGGTGTGATGCAATACGCCACGTGTCGTCATATGATTTGTCTTGACTTTCTTTGACTGCAACACTTGATTTAATTGGTCAAAACATGTCACTTTGACACGTGTCATCACTTGATTTGTTGATAAAATAAAACATTATAATATTAATTAATTTAACTATTTAACTTTGAAATTAAATTTAGGATAATTTCAAAATATTAAATAGCAAATCAAATTAATAATATAAAGTTTATTTATCCGTCTATACATACTAATTTCCAATTAATCGTAATAAAATCTTTTTTAAGTATACCTATAAATCAAGTCTCTCCATCATGTCCGGGAGCCTCTTCTCACTGAGAATCTTGTATTTGAAAACTTTAAAAATAAACATATATAAAATAAATATTTATTTTTAGTAATTTTGTAATATCTAAAAAAATTAAAGTGAACTTGTTTTAAGGAAAAATAAATTAGAATCCAAAAGTATCTCAAATAAGCACGAGTAAGATAAGTATTTATTTTTAATAATTTACAAATATTTTGATTATTTTAAGGGGCAATTTTCAAAAACTCCCCATATGTTGAAAAAATTTTAGTTTGCTCCCCAGATCTAAAAAAATTTTAGTTCACTCCCCAATTGACAGGCATAATTTGAGTTTACTCCCCAATTTTGGGGGCAAATAACACATATGGCGAAAAATATACACCATATGACGATTTAGGTACACGATTCTTGAGTTTAAAATATACACCATATGACGATTTAGGTACACGATTCTTGAGTTTAATTAAACTCAAGAATCGTGTACCTAAATCGTCATATGGTGTATATTGTCAATTGGGGAGTGAACTAAAATTTTTTTAGATCTGGGGAGTAAATAAAAAATTGACTATACAATTGAGGATTTTTTCATAATTCCCCGTTATTTTAAACAAAAATAATTTAAAATCCGAAAGCAGGATATACTTTTGTCTTCTGGATTCTTGGCCAGCAACAACTTGAGCAATAGAGGAAGGTTTTGGAATTTAGCCCTTGTAATTTATATTTTTATTGTTTTTTATGGACACTCGAGTTTAAATATTATTGTTGATTTTTATTTTTTTTCAGACATCCGGGATTTGAACCCAACACCTTGTCTTGGTAAATAAATCTATTAACTACTTGGACCAACATTTGTTCATAAATATTATTATGAACACTTGTATTTATATTTGGATATTTTGAATAGTGTATATATGGGAATTTGGGTGATCCCTCAACGGCCGGCAACAATGTCGGTTTTATTTTTTCTTAAAAAAAATCTCTCCGTTATGTTGCTATCGGTTTTGCTGGGAGACTGGCAATCAGTGTTTTTAAAACCGGATTGGACTGACCGGTTTAATCGGTGACCGGTGCCTTGTCCGATCTGGCACACCCTGTAAAACAAGTGAGACCCGGACCAGTTTGGAACCGGAGAATTCGGCTGATTAACCGGTGGTTTTGGTCTTCAAAATCGGACCGGACCGTCGGCTCTTATTTTGCTGCCCTTTTGTTCTTTGATTCTGGGCTCTGACACTTCAGTGTTTTTTCTCTTCCATTCCGAGGGAGCAAGATTCATTTGTTATTCTTTTTCATAAACTTGTGTGTGTGTGTGTCAGAGAGAGAGGGAGAGAGATATCACCATTCAATTTAAAAAATGATTTGCAAGATGAGAAATTGAGAACTGAACAAGAAGAAAATAAACAGAGCATACTCTGGCGGTGATGCTGCAAGGTTTGATTAGGTTTTAATAGAATTTGATATAATTGTTCATTTTTGGGCTTTTGGACTTTTCTTGTGCTGGGTCAAAATATATGTTATATTCCTTTTTTATTATTTTCTCTTTTTTCTTTTACATGTTATGAGACATTTTAAATTTCATGAAAAATAGCAAATGTTTGAATGATCTAAAAAATATAAATATGTACGTTTTAAATGTAATATATTTTTTAAATATTATGTAAAATATTGAAAATTATAAACATATTTTGTACATGATCGTGTCGAATTTTGGATTGGTGATGTGTCTCGAAATAGCTAACTTTGACCACTTAGAATTTGTTGACGTGGTAGAGCTCGAGTTAGAGTTGACCTGGGAGAAAATTAGCAAACGTGAGCTACGGACCGACAAAGGACTGGAGGGGTTGTTCCCTTTGTCGGCACTCCGACGCTCAAGTCAGTGTCGAATGGTTGAGAGCTTATCGAGTGACTTGTACGCTATGAGTGTGGTGGTTGTCCGTTATCAATGGCATTTATGAAGGGGGTATTTATACCTATTGGGGTAATGATTACCTGTACAGTGCATCCTACAAGCGCATTAAATGCGTTACCTGCTCCGTACGGCCATGTCAGACTTCATTAAATGCTTGAAAACGGCGAAGTGGGCCCCAGGGATGGTCGACCTCGATTCGACCTAGTAACAACACGATCGAGTTTCCGCCGACTTACCTTGGACTTGGTCGATTGTACTTCGACGGGTCTTAAGGGTAGTCGGGTCGGTATTATTGAATGGTCAACATTTGCCTTCTCGGAGGTTTGGTCCTCGAGATAACCGACCTGGAGGCTTACGTGGCGCGTTTGACCGGTCCTTCACCCCACGTGGCACTCGGGTAGTGGTCCACGTGATGCTAGCGTGTGGGTACCGGATTGGCCCACGTCATTAGCCCCCGGAAAGGCGGTGCCACCCTGTCGTGGCAGCGGCCTTTCGAATTCCGAGAAGTGGGCCCCCAGGCGTAATGATGGCGACGGTTCGCCTTCGATTTTCCCGCCCAAGGTAACCCTTATAAATAGCCCCGTAAGGCCCTCATTTCTTCTCTTCACTATTTTAGAAAATTCAGGGCATTTCGAGTTCTTCAGAGCTTTTCGAATCAAGCAACCGGTGTTTTCGAGTCGACCGAGTCAACAGCGAATCTTTCCGGTAAGTTCGTTCGACCTAGCTTCTTTCCCTCTTACTGCTTCGATTCCTTTTATTTTATTTCTTCTTTCAATTTAAAAGTCCGTAATCGAGTGAGAAGAACCCCATCTCGAATCACGTTCGACTCGATCCCTGACACGAAAACCTTAACCCTTATTTCAAGGAGAAGGCGGAATTCAAGGGAATCCGGTCGAAGCATTGTTGAGCAGTGGGATGACTTCTTCTACCTCGACTAGTTCAGACCTGTCAGATAAGATTCCGGGCCCTGGCGATGACGTAAACTTGCTCTCCTCGACTTCAAGTGAGGAGGAGTCGGTTGAATCACAGGGCTCCGATAGAGTAGAAGTAGCAGAAGCGTCGGAGGACTCAGAGGATAGGTAGTCGGCCTCTCCCTCGGGTCCCATAACCTCAGCGGAACCCATAACAGCCATACCCCTAGTTGGGATGACCATCGGGCCGGAATTTTCGAGTCGGGTAGGAGGCGCTGGACCATCGACCTCCGAAAGTCGATGAGAGGATGGTATACACATCCCTTTTGGTAGGAAATCCCCCAGCCGAATTTTAGACAAGGACCCTAGGTTAGTCGAAAGCAAAGTATCGGCAAAAATGTTCGAAGAAATTAGGGAGATATTGTTTGGTGGAGATGTCGAGCTGGGGGGATACAGTGTAGTCCGACCTCGAAGAGTAGAATCCATGACCGACCCTCCGCCCAATTGCATCACTGTGACTTGGAAGATGATCCAAGCTGGGTTTTGAGTCCCGATAGACGATGACGTACTCGACATCTTGAACCACTTGAAGATTAGCCCGGTCCAATTGATGCCGAATGGTTATGCGATGCTCAACGGGATCCAAGTACTGTTGAAGTATTTTGGGATTCCTATGCTTGGAGTAGCCAAGGACCTCTTCAATGTGAGTGTGACCAAGGAGAGGTCCGGGTCAGGCTATGGGTTCTTGCAACTTTCGTTTAAACAGAAGCGCAAACTCACAACATCGCCGACCTCTTCAAATGGGCAATCATGGAAACAACAGTTTGTGTATGTCGAGAGCGAGTCGGGGTGGCCGAATCTATGGAACAGAATGTGGTGCTGGAGGCCAAGCCCAACATTGTCGATTGCCGCTACGCGCTGGTCGAATACTTTCATCCGAGACATGTTATCCCTCGGCCAGTTCGACTGTAGGAAGTTGATCGAGGATAAAGTGTTGGTCAATTTCGGCCTAGCCCCCGGACTCCTTAGTCGGACGTTCGACCCTGGTAAAGTGGACGGTCGAGTCGAGTGTTTAACCATTTGTACTTATCTTTGCAACTTGTTTTCTCTCTGGTCGATTCTAATATTCAACTTTCCTTTTGCAGATAAAGTAATAATGAGTCGATTGGCGAAAATGAGGGCCGACATGGAAGAGCTCGCGGCTCGGTATGCCATAGCAAAAGCGGCCGAAGTGGCACAACCCCACAAAACAATGGACGCCATCCTACCAAGGCAGGCGGATCAAGCAGGCAACGAGCCGACTGAATCGCCTGCCACCCAGACTGCGAAGAGGAAGGAGAAAGTTCCCATCAGGCAACGAGCCGACTGAATCGCCTGCCACCCAGACTGCGAAGAGGAAGGAGAAAGTTCCCATCATTGAGCCCGAGAGGAAACTTTCGAAGAAGGATAAAGACTTAAAAGGCGCGCTTATTCCCAAGCCGACGAGAAACGTCGAGCACATTGTTGGGGGAAGCCAATCGAGGGGTACGGTTTCTACCAGCTCGCTTCCATCGACTCCTTCAGGGACCGAGAAGGCGCCGGCCCCGTTTTCTTCCGAGGTCATAAGAGCGGAGCACCTCCCATTCCACCCCCCGGAGGATGATATGGCCGACTTCTTCAAAATGCTCAAAATTTCCGAGCCGCATCTTCCCGGGGGATACAAATTAATTGGGGATGACGGTAAGCCTCGACGGATTGGGTCGATTCCATGGGACAACCGTGCTGCTGGGGCGGTATACCACTGCTGTCAAGTCCCGGTCGACCATGAATCGAGATGGAAGATGTCTGAGGTCGAGCTGGAAATGTCGGCGGCCGTGAAGGTTCTTGGGGTAACAAACTGATCCTCCTTTCTTTTGTTTTGATTCAGGTTCGATTACTGATTACTTTGTTTTTGTGCTACAACTTGCTCAGGACATGTACCACATGAGTCGAAGGGCCCAAATCTATAAAGAAGGGAGGGCGCGCCTAGAGGCCAAGTCTGGGATCGACTCGGAGGTCGAAATCCTGAAGAGGAAGGTGATGGATCTGGAGACCGAGAAGGCGAGTCTCGGCTCTAGCGCGAAGGCGGCAGAGTTGGCGAAGGAGAAGGCGAAAACGGCCCTTGTCGAGACCAAAATGCAACTGGAGGCCAAGAAGGCGGAGTTGCTCGAGGCCCACAAGAAGCTCGATGCCGAGTCTTCAAAGGTACTTTCATCTTTCAAGAAAGGGGAAGCTGCGGGGCAAGTGAAAGGTGCTCGAATGGCTATCGACTGGTGCCAGCGGGTATACGACGAAATTGTGGCGGACTCGGAACGGTTTGGGGCTTACCGATTTATGAAGTCGACTGCTTATAAAAGGTCGACCGCCACCTTTGGGGTGGCGGATTTGAAGGAAGGGTTCGACTTATGTTTGGCCCAATGCCGTGCCGAGGGACTCCTTCCAGTCGACTACGACACGAGTAAAATTAGCCTCATGTGACCAGATCCTCGACCCCTGCCCCCACCAGCTGATGAAGATCCCGATGAGGATTGGTCGAAGCACGAGTTTGGATTCGCTATCCCTCTGGCCAAGTCTCTAGTCGGCAGATTCGAGGAGGACGCGAGTCAGATGCCTCAGGGGGTCGACCCCATGGTTCTGAATCACGCCCGGGTATTCCCAGAGCTCTTCTTCGAGAAGCCCGCGAACACTCCTTCCGATGAAGAGATCGACTAGGCCTTCCGATTTCCTGCATTGTTTCTGTCTATGTAATTTTCTTTTCTGTTTTAATTTTATGTACCAAGTCGACCCGGGGTGGCCGATAAGCGTTCCCATCTAAAAATCTAAGTGTAGCAGTTTTGAATTTTAATGAAATTTGTTCAAGGTTGCCTTCGAATTAGCACCTCCGAGTACGCATGTTCGAACTAAACCTAAGCAACTCATGAGTCGGCAGTATTGATTATTTAACCCATAGCGAGTATAATAACAACATTCGAAGTCGAAAATTAAAAGATGATTTACCAAATCAGTTGGGCCATTTAACCTGTCGAGGGTATGATAGCCGACTTTGAACTATTCCGATTTTATTGACTCACGCATTGAAATTTATATCATTTCAAACATAAAATGCCCTAAGGTTGTGGGCGTTCCATGATCGAGGCACTGGATTGCCATTCAAATCCTCTAGATGATAGGCTTGGTTTTTCCCCACCTTGGAAATTCTAAAAGGACCCTCCCAGTTTGCATCGAGTTTCCCTACATGTTTGACAACGTCGACTCGTTTTAGAACGAGATCCCCGACTCGAAAAACTCGGAGGAGGACCTTCTTGTTATAACTTCTGGTCATCACCGCCCGATACTGCTGCATCCGTCGGAAGGCTCGATCTCTCTTCTCTTCAATCATGTCTAGGTCGAACTGACGATTCTCTTGGTTGCGGTCAAGCCGGTAATGTAGCACTCGATCGGTCTGGTGTATCAATTCGGCGGGAATCACTGCCTCGGAACCGTAGACCATTGAAAATAGGGTTTCTCCGGTGGCAGTTCGAGGAGTGGTTCGATAAGCCCATAAGACACCGTCGAGTTCTTCGGCCCAAGCTCCTTTGCTCCCGTCGAGGTGGGTCTTCAGATTCTGCACGATGGTCCGGTTGGTGACTTCGGTTTGGCCGTTGGCTTGAGGATGGCCGACCGAAGTAAATCGCAAGCTGATGCCGTATTTGGAGCAGTAGCTCTTGAACATTTTGCTCCGGAATTGGGGGCCATTGTCACAGATCAAGGTCTTCGGCACTCCGAATCGACATATGATGTTTTTCCATAGGAATCGAGTCATCACTGTGTGGGTGATCTTGGGGACAGGCGCTACCTCGACCCACTTTGAGAAGTATTCTACGCAAACAATGACGAATTGTTGTTGTCTCGGGGCGAGGGGGAATGGCCCAACAATGTCGATTCCCCATTTATCGAACGGCCACGCTATGTCGACCGGGGTCATCTCCCTTGGATGTTGGTGGGTGATGTTCGAATGTCTTTGGCAGCTAGGACATTTCTTTACTAGATTGATCGAATCCCGTAAGAGGGTTGGCCAATAATAGCCGGCTCGAGATACTTTTTTGGTGAGTATTCGACCTCCCGCGTGGTTTCCGCAGGATCCAGCATGCACCTCTTCGAGAACCTCCTTAGCTTGGGAGGGTCGTAGACACCTCTTGGCCGGCTCCCTAACAGATCTCTTGAATAGCATGCCCTCCGGGTCAAGTTAGTAGCTTGCCGCCCGGGCTACCAGTCGACGCCTCTCCGTTTTGTTTTCGGGCAAGAAACGATCTCTTAGATGTAGGATCAGGTCGTCTAACCAACACGGCTCGACGGGGTCGATGCTTAGAATAGGTTTTCCCTTTTCCTCGATTGATCGAGCTGTATTTGTGAGGAATGTGATCGACCTATCCCTTGTCCCCCTGAGACCATTGGCTACTTTGGAAAGGACGTCGGCTCTCTCATTCTCTTCTCTAGGTATCTGCTCAAGACTAAAACTCTTGAATTTCGCAGCCCACTCCTTGACTTTCTCCAAGTATTTGGCCATTGACTCCTCCCTCGCTTCATAAGAGCCGGCATATTGACTCGTAACTAGCTGTGAGTCGGTTAGAGCCGCCAGATTATCGATGTCTTGTTCCTCGGCTATTCTCATGCCCGCCAGGAGCGCCTCATACTCGGCCTCGTTATTTGTAGCTGGGAAGTCTAGACAGATGGCGAAGTCGAGCTCATCTCCATCGATACTTCTCAAGGATACTCCCACTCCCCCGCCAGAAGAGGTCGAGGAACCATCGACTGACAGCGTCCAATGACACGCGGTTTTTCTCGGCGGGGCTGAGGGTTCTTTCTCGACTAGGAAGTCGGCCAAGACTTGGGCTTGATACGCTAACCTTGGTTGATAGGTTAAGTCATATTGGCCCAACTCGACAGCCCATTTGATTAGTCGTCCCGAACTATCTGGTTTGGCCAACACCTGTCTAAGGGGTTGATCTATGAGCACGACAACTTTGTGAGCTTGAAAATATGGCTTCAGTTTTCGGACCGTGTGGACGAGCGCGAGGCGAACTTTTCGATTTCCAAGTATCGTGTCTCCGCTCCATGCAAAATTTTACTGACGTAGTAGATCGGCAGGTGCTTTCTCTCTCTTATGGCGACCAAGACCGAACTGATCACTTCAGTCGATACGGCCATATAGAGGTATAAAACTTCTCCCTGCTCTGGCTTTGCTAGGAGTGGGGGCGATTCGAGATATCGCTTCAACGCCTCGAATGCCTGCTCACACTCTTCCGTCCATTTGAACTCTTTGACGTTCCTCAAAATTTTGAAGAAGGGGAGATTCTTCTCGGCCGACCTGGAGATAAATCGGTTAAGGGAAATAATTTGCCCAACTAAACATTGTACCTCTCGGATCGTCTTTGGGCTAGAGAGATTGCGGACAGCACTGCTCTTCTCCGGGTTGGCCTCGATCCCCCTTCGACTAACCATGTACCCGAGGAATTTTTCGCCGGACACTCCAAAAGTGCATTTGTTCGGGTTGAGTTTCAGGTTGTACTGCCTGAGCAATTTAAAGGCTCGTGCTAAGTCTTGGAGGTGGTCACTGGACCGTGTTGACCTCACTATCATATCGTCGACATAGACCTCCATGGTCTTGCCGATCTCATCTTTGAAGATTTGGTTGACTAGCCTCTGATATGTAGCCCCCGCGTTTTTAAGTCCGAAGGGCATCACTCGGAAGCAATAAACGCCCTTCACGACTATGAAAGCGGTCTTATCTTCATCCTCCGGCGCCATGAAAATCTGATAGTAGCCTTGAAAGGCATCCATCATACTCATTAATTCATACCCAACAGTCGAGTCGACTAGTTGGTCGATATTCTGCAGGGGGTAGGGGTCTTTAGGGCAGGCTTTGTTTAGATATGTAAAATCATTGCACATGCGCCATTTTCCTCCTGATTTGGCGACTAAGACCACATTGCACAACCGGTCGACATATTTGGCGGGTGTGATGTATCCCGCATCTAGCAACTTGTTCACCTCTTCTTCAATTATTTCATTTCTTTTAACACTTTGGGTCCGCAACCGTTGTTTGACCGGCTTAAAAGAAGGGTCGACATTGAGGTGGTGCATGATCACAAACGGGTCGACTCCCACCAAATCATTGGCGCTCCACGCGAAGACATCCGCATTTTCTTGAAGGAATTGTATTAGGAGTACTTGCTCGTGTTCCTTTCCCGGTTTGGGAAGACCGACATGTGTGATCTTCTCTCTTTGCCCTGGAAGAAGCTCAATCTGCATGGTTTGGGTCGACGCCTCCACTCGATTATCTGCTATTTTCTGCTTTTTTGCTTTCTTCGCCTTCCGGACAGGCTCCTCGCTGGCCGCTTTCGGATCCTCAATCTCATCTTCATCTCCGTCAGGGAGGCCCAAAATAGGGACGATCTGCCGGTTCGGCAATTTCACCTTTTCCATGGAAATCGAGTAGCACGCCCAAGCCATGGGCACGTCACACCTCAACTCTCCTATTCCATCAGGCGTTGGGAGTTTAATCAACTGATAGTAGGTTGATATAACTGCCCTAAAGTCGATTAAACCAGGCCTCCCCAAAATGATGTTATAAGCCGACGGCTGATCGACAACCAAATACTCCAGTTCGAGAGTCAACCTCTTAGGGAGTGTTCCCATGGAGGTGATCAATTGGGCCCGAACTTTAGGATATACTTCGGAACCTCCAAATCCTGTCAAAGAAGTTTTGAGGGGTTCAAGATTTAAACTTTTAGCTAAATTCATGCGGTTAAGAGTCGAGAGATAAACAATATTTACAGAGCTTCCATTATCAACAAGGGTTTTGGATACAGCATAGTTGGCCACGTCGAGCATAACCACCATCGGACAACTAGGCGTTTCGCCTTCCCGAGGTGGCATGCCGATTAGGTCCTTATTGCTAAAGCTAATATCCTGATCTACCCAGCTCTTGCTCGACTCGATTTCCATCACTTCGTGGGGCCCGTAGTAATTTCTTTGGGCCTCTCTCCTGGTCCTCTTCCGGGCAGTCTTCGTGTCGCCCCCGGCTGGCCCTCCCGCTATCTTATCGATTCGACCCAGGCAGGGGAGGTTATGTTCATCCCTCTCGGTTGGCGGTTTTGCCTCCCTGCGGTGGGGAGGGCTTCGTTCTTCGGCTCGAAGGGCTAACTCGTCGAGTTTTTTGACGAATTCCTGTAGCTCTCCCCCTCTTACTAACCTTTCGATTTCGTCCCTCAGAGCGAAACATTCTGCGGTGTTGTGGCCCGATTGTCGATAGAAATGGCAGTACTTCCCCGAATCCCTGGTCTTCTGAGTTTCCTTGATGGCTTTAGGATTCTTGAACAGCTTTTTGTTGGAGATGGTATAAATCTCCTCGATCGATCGATTTAGGGGCGTGTAATGCTTCTTTGAGCTACTTCCAGAACTGTGGTCGACCCGGCCCTTGCCATCCTTTCTTGGCTCGTTCTTGGGTGGAAGAGCGGTCTCTACTTTCCGACTCGGGGCTCCCTTTTGGGCCATCTCGACCTCTTCAACCCTCATCCAGGAAGAAGCAATATCAAGTAGCTTGGATATAGATGCGAGGTTTTTTCAGACAATGTGCCGAGCACACTCTCGGTCTCTTAAAGCTGCATGGATTGTGGGTATTACCATGACCATACTCGGAGATTGAACTTGCACTGCAACTTGAGAGAATCGAGTGAAGAAATCTCTCAGAGTCTCGTCCTCCCTCTGCACGATGTTATAAAGATAAGTGGCCGGCAACTTGTCGCCCTTCACGGAGGAGAAATGGGCAATGAAGCGCTCAATCAACTCGTCGTAAGAGCGAATACTTCTCGGAGCCAGCCTTGAGAACCAGTCCTGGGCTGACTCGACGAGGGTGGTGGCAAAGATCTTGGCCCTAACATCCGGCGAATGGCCGAACATGCTTATCTCAATCTCGAATCTATCTACATGCCGTTCGGGGTTGGACACGCCGTTATATGTTGGGAGGTTGGTGGGCATTTTATCCGCAGCCATGGCCGCCAAAATCCCTTCGCAAAAGGGGGATCGTACTTCTCGGGAGCTCCGGTACTGATGAGTCGGCTTCCTTTTGGACGGAGGTGAGCGATTGCTGTAGGATATCTCCTCGTCATCGTCGACCCGAGAGGGGGTCTTACCTTGGCATGATCGTTGGGGAGAATCTCCTCTCCGAGGTAAGCGGTTTCTCAAATCCTTCTACCCGACAGAAAACCCTCGGTTCGACAATCTGGGGGCTTCAGGAGTGGCCCTAGCCCCTAGGCGGTCCAACACTTTGGAATTCTTAGGTCGTTGCTCTTCCTCATTGTGGGAGGGACTCCTCGATCCTCTCGCAGCCCTCGATCATTGGGCGGGCCTACGTTCTCCCTCTTTCCTCTTGGATTTTGATAATCTCGCCTCCTGAGGATCTTGGCCCATTGGGCGTTTGCCTCGGCCGCGCGCCGACTCGACTTCATCATGGTGATAAAGCACCAGAGCAGGCTGATACCCCCAATGCCGGGGGGGTGGATACCCAAAATGCGCCGGAGGCCCACAGTAATACGAATATTGACCCGGCGAGGGGACGGCTGGACTGGCTCGTGGTTTCTCCGAGAAAACAGGGGCTCTGCCTTCAGCCGCGGCGACGACCGCCTCGGCTTGACACTTTTCAAGATAGGCGTCCAAATCTGGGGTCGCATAGACCATAGGGACAAGAGTGGCTCGAGACTCGGCTGCTTGTCGTCCCTGGACCTGACTAGGCCCATCTCCCCTATTTTGGATCTCAGTTTCCGAATCGTCCCCTCCTAGGGTGCGGTGACCGCGTATTTCCATTGCTCTTTGACTTCTTGCTCGTTTCCCACAGACGGCGCCAAAATGATCGTGTCGAATTTCGGATTGGTGATGTGTCTCGAAATAGCTGACTTTGGCCACTTAGAATTTGTTGACGTGGTAGAGCTCGAGTTAGAGTTGACCTGGGAGAAAATTAGCAAACGTGAGCTACGGACCGACAAAGGACTGGAGGGGTTGTTCCCTTTGTTGGCACTCCGACGCTCAAGTCAGTGTCGAATGGTTGAGAGCTTATCGAGTGACTTGTGCGCTATGAGTGTGGTGGTTGTCCGTTATCAATGGCATTTATGAAGGGGGTATTTATACCTATTGGGGTAATGATTACCTGTACAGTGCATCCTACAAGCGCATTAAATGCGTTACCTGCTCCGTACGACCATGTCAGACTTCATTAAATGCTTGAAAACGGCGAAGTGGGCCCCAGGGATGGTCGACCTCGATTCGACCTAGTAACAACACCATCGAGTTTCCGCCGACTTACCTTGGACTTGGTCGATTGTACTTCGACGGGTCTTAAGGGTAGTCGGGTCGGTATTGTTGAATGGTCAACATTTGCCTTCTCGGAGGTTTGGTCCTCGAGATAACCGACCTGGAGGCTTACGTGGCGCGTTTGACCGGTTCTTCACCCCACGTGGCACTCGGGTAGTGGTCCACGTGATGCTAGCGTGTGGGTACCGGATTGGCCCACGTCAGTACATATATTAATAAAAATAATATTAAATTATTTATGACGTCATAGCGGTTCGATCAATCGTTGAACCAATCGAACCGATAACTAGTAGGTCTAATGGTTCTATCTCCAGTCCGGTTTTAAAAACATTGCTGGCAATAAAAGGACTAAAGCGGACTATTATTTTCTTTACCTCTTTATTTTCTTCAAATCACATCACTATGCAATAATTGCAGCCCATTGCTATTATTTGTCGCTGTTTCTTTCACTCCTTTTTCCATGAAGATGACTAATTGACGTTTGATTGAAGGGGATGCAATTTTTATTTCAGTGGACTTCAGAAAAGTTACGAGAAAATCCTATTGTGATTCTATACTCTATTTATACAAATTGAGTCGGATTAGTGTTAGATAGATGAGATTAAGCTATTTTATCGGTTTTAATAACATTTAATTTTTTGTTAGTTAGTAGAGATTAGAGATTTCGGGTTAAGCGCATGAATCTCTGGTCCGCGCGTAACATCTCTTTCTCACCTATTAAATGTATTTTTCAATCGCGACAGAGTGGGTGCGATTAACCAAGATTATTATTTTATATTTCTCAATTTTATCCCCACTATTTGCCATTTTTTTTAGGTATTATTTCTTTCTGTCTAAAATTTTTCTGTGGTGTGAGATTTTTCAGAATCCTACATTATAAGATTTTTTTGTGGTGATATTCTTTGCTCTAAACAAATCGGTGTTATGATAAATTCTTTATTTTCTATTTCATAGTTGTTATGATTCTTGATTTTCTATTTCATAAATCAAGGTTTTCGATTGAATCATATATATATATATCTTTTTTAATTGAATAAAAATTGTAGTTATAGAAAAAGAGCAGAAATGTAAAAATATGTTAAGAACACTTTAATCTATCATATCAATCAGAAAAATACGCTTTTGTTACTAAGTTAGGTTCTAGCCACTTATATATATCAAACGGTAGATTGATATAATCTAATTATATATATATATATATATTTCTTTTTTAATTGAATAAAAATTGTAGTTACAGAAAAAGAGCAAAAATGTAAAAATATGTTGAGAACACTTTAATCTATCATATCAATCAGAAAATTACGCTTTTGTTACCAAGTTAGGTTCTAGCCAATTACATATATCAAACGGTTGATTGAGATAATCTAATTATATTTAATTTGAGTTAAAAAACCCAAAATAAATTGACTCAAATTAAGTCAAAAAAAACTAATCTCACCTATCAAACACTGTATAATATTAAAATATAATTTTTTTTTACAAATAATAATTGCGTATTTAGAAAATGTATCATTATTTAATCAGGTTATAACAATATAATATCTGAGTTAAAATATAAATAAAATTAGAATATATCCAATTCAAAATTATATTTCTACAAGTGAATAATCTACGTTCAATTGTAATTGTACTCAATTAAAAAAGCCCAAAAGTAAAAATTGCTACAATGATTAATGAGTTATCGACTTCTCGTAAATAAAATAAAATAAGTATGACTCTTAACTGCAGAGTGCAGACAAAATCAACACTATGGATATACGGACATAAAATAAAATATTGGTGATACTCGGAATATCACCACCAATTTCGGATATGATGTAATAATTAGTAATTTTAATTTTTAATCATGTTAGGGGCACTTAATAAAAATGACCAAATATCTTCAAAACTTATCTAAAACCCCCTAATTTGGAAAAAAGTATGTTTTAAATCATCAATACACATCTTATTTTTTGTAAACCCCCTAAAGCCCTAAAAAGTCTATTTTACCGTTATATTTTACTACAACCACACCATTTTTACTTCTTCCAATCTCATATTCATTTAATTATCTTTCTTCTTACTTCCCGTTCACTTTACCGATCAGTTTTCAAAATCCGACCACCTCATCGTTGTTGAAGAAGAAGAAGAAGTTGACACACCTAAGTTTAACCTTAGGTATTTTTTGTAATTTTTTCGATTCGATATTTTTAGATTCAAACTTGTAAAATTTCGGTAAATTTCAGAATTCTGTAGATATGTGAATAAATTTATGCAAATTTGATTTCTCCATGTAATTTTGTGAATATCTAAAGAGATTTCTGGGAGTTATAGATTTGAGATTTTTGTATATATGTGTGAAGAGATTTTTGTGATTTCTGATTTTTGCATATATTTGAGATTTTTGCGATTTGAAATTTCTGCATATATCTCAATAGATTTGATGTGTGCTACTAAATTCGCAATTGTTTTTGGTTGGGTAATCTGGTATTGGATCTGTTATTATGTGTTTTAAGATATCTGGTATATATACAGATATATATTTGAGATATCTAATATATGTATACAGATATATACAAATATATATTTGCAGAGATATATATTGGGTAATCTGCAGAGATATATATATAAATATATATATTTGAGATAGCTGATATATATATATAGATATATATCTGAATATATTTTTGTATAAACTAATTTGCATATGTTTCTATATAAATTTACTGTACGATTTCAATATATATCTAAATATATCTCTGCATCATTTTGGATTTCTGAGAATTCTGTAGAGATATATAGAGATATATAATTGAGATATTTGAGATATATACAAATATATGTATATTTGAATATATTTTTGTGTAAACTAATCTACATATATATTTTTGTATAAATTTACCATAAGATTTCAATATGTATCTAAATATATGTCTGCATAAATTGATTATGGGATTTCTACATATATCTGAATATATTTTGTATAAACTGATTGATTATCTGTTGTTGTATTTGTTCTCATAAATAGATTATAATTACCTATTGTAATGATTTGTTTTCTCACAGAAAACTGAAGAGTAATCGAGCTTCTGGAGGATGCATGACCATTTTATGATGATGAACCATGTTACAAGATCCATTTTTGAATTACAGAATTCTAGTTTGGAATTTATGTTTATTTTCTTCGGTTCTCGTTGTAATTTACGAATGAGCAAGGAATTTTAATCAATTTTTAGAGTGATGAATTAAAAATGAGGAACTAAACGTGCAGTTTGTAGAGTGATGAATTAAAAATGCGAAACTAAACGTGCAGTTTGTAGAGTGATGAAATAAATGGGGAAATAATAATGTTGTTTATGGAGTAATAAATTAAAAAATGCGTAATAAAAAACAGACTTTGTTAAGTGAAACGTTAAAAACTAGTAATAAAAAGCAGACTTTGTCTAGTGAAACGTTAAAAACTAGTAAAAAAAAGTAAACTTTGTCTAGTAAAACGTTAAAAATTAATAATAAAAAACAAAATTTGTTAAGTGAAACGTTAAAAACTAGTAATAAAAAGCAGACTTTGCCTAGTGAAACGTTAAAAATTAGTAATAAAAAACAGACTTTGTTAAGTGAAACGTTAAAAACTTATAATAAAAAGCAAACTTTGTCTTGTAAAACGTTAAAAATTAGTAATAAAAAACAAAATTTGTTAAGTGAAACGTTAAAAACTAGTAATAAAAAGCAGACTTTGCCTAGTGAAACGTTAAAAATTAGTAATAAAAAACAGACTTTGTTAAGTGAAACGTTAAAAACTTATAATAAAAAGCAAACTTTGTCTTGTAAAACGTTAAAAATTTGTAATAAAAAACAGACTTTGTTAAGTGAAACATTAAAAACTAGTGATAAAAAGCAGACTTTGTCTAGTAAAACGTTAGAAACTAGTAATAAAAAACAGACTTTGTTAAGTGAAACGTTAAAAACTAGTGATAAAAAGCAGACTTTGTCTAGTAAAACGTTAAATACTAGTAATAATAAGCAGACTTTGTCTAGTCAAACGTTAAAAACTAATAATAAAAAACAGACTTTGTTTAGTAAAACATTAAAAACTAGTAATAAAACACAGACTTTGTTAAGTGAAACGTTAAAAACTAGTAATAAAAAGCAGACTTTATCTAGTAAAACATTAAATACTAGTAATAATAAGTAGACTTTGTCTAGTGAAACATTAAATACTAGTAATAATAAGCAGACTTTGTAAACGTTAAAAACTAGTAATAAAAAGCAGATTTTGTTTAATAAAACATTAAAAACTAGTAATAATAAGTAGACTTTGTCTAGTGAAACGTTAAATAGTAGTTACCATTACATGTTGTGAGTCTTAATTCCATATTTGGTGTTTACAAAAGTTACCATTACATATTGTGAATCTTAGTTCCTTATAAACATTGGCACTCAATATTGAGTTACATGTCATGGACATTTACCTTTTTATGTAATGTTAATGAATCTTGAGTGTCATTATTATAATGTTGTCCCTTTTTATGTAATGTTATTGAATCTTGAGTGTCATTATTGTAATGTTGTCCACAACATGTAACTCAATATTGAGTGTCATTGTTTATAAGGAACTAAGATTCACAATATGTAATGGTAACTTTTGTAAACACTAAATATGGAATTAAGATTCACAATATGTAATGGTAACTAGTATTTAACGTTTCACTAGACAAATTCTACTTATTATTACTAGTTTTTAATGTTTTACAAAGTCTGCTTTTTATTACTAGTTTTTAACGTTTCACTAGACAAAGTTTGCTTATTATTACTAGTATTTAATGTTTCACTGGACAAAGTCTGCTTTTTATTACTAGTTTTTAACGTTTCACTTAACAAAGTCTATTTTTTTTTACTAGTTTTTAATGTTTTACTAGACAAAGTCTGCTTTTTATTACTAGTTTTTAAAGTTTCACTTAACAAAGTCTGTTTTGTATTACTAGTTTTTAAAGTTTTACTAGACAAAGTTTGCTTTTTATTACTAGTTTTTAACGTTTCACTTAACAAAGTCTGTTTTTTATTACTAATTTTTAACATTTTACTAGACAAAGTCTGTTTTTATTACTAGTTTTTAACGTTTCACTTAACAAAATCTGTTTTTTATTGCTAATTTTTAACGTTTTACAAGGCAAAGTTTGCTTTTTATTACTAATATTTAACGCATCACTCTACAAAGTCTGCTTTTAATTCCTAATATTTAACTCATCACTTTACAAAGTCTGTTTTTAATTCCTAATATTTAACGCATCACTCTACGAAGTCTACTTTTAATTTCTAATATTTAATGCATTACTCTACAAAGTCTGCTTTTAATTATGAATATTTAACACATCACTCTACAAAGTCTGTTTTTAATTACGAATATTTAACCCATCACTCTGCAAAGTCTGCTTTTAATTACGACTATTTAACCCATCACTCTACAAAGTCTGTTTTTAATTCCTAATATTTAACGCATCACTCTACAAATTCTGCTTTTAATTACGAATATTTAATCCATCACTCTACAAAGTCTGCTTTTAATTACGAATAATGAAACCATCACTCTACAAATTCTGCTTTTAATTACGAATATTTAATCCATCACTCTACAAAGTCTGCTTTTAATTACGAATATTTAACCAATCATTCTACAAACAAACTGATATGATCTGAACAAGCACTTCATTACTAGGATCTTTTCTCATCTCTTCTTTCTCTCAAATCATTCTACAAACAAACTGATATGATCTGAACAAGCACTTCATCACTAGGATCTTTTCTCATCTCTTCTTTCTCTCAAATTTCTTGTTCATTGTTTAATATGGAACTTGAAGAACATAATACGGAATATTAGAACCTGCAATTTGAGAAATTTTTTCAGTTATCTCCTTTAGTGCCTTAGTAACTGACCTGGATAGAGCAATTATACATTTTTATTATAGAAAAATAATTTTCATGGATGAAATGTGAAAACAATTCAAGAAAGAAGATAACATACTCAATTATAAACTTTCAGTTCTTATTAAAATTAAAATATCAAATTTAAGCAGAAATCTCTGGACATATATCAAAAATTTCAAATCTGCTAAGTTCTATCAAGTCTAAATCTCAAATCTAAATCTCTTTACACATATACTCTACCTTTGTGCCGCCACTGTCTCGTCGTCTGGATGAATTGGATGATGAGACCACCACGGTTCAACTTGTCTCATCGAGACGTTCGAAACGGCTACCAATTCGACCCCAAACCATCGCCGGAAATGCCTGTTTCAAGGTCTGAAAATCGTGCCGCCACGAGTGTCCGCCACAGCCGCCTTCAAACGGCGATTCCTCCGCCAATACTCCGTCTTAGCACCTGTTACCACAACCAAAATCTTTCTCTTGAAGAGTACTACAATGCCCATGCCTTGTTTGTGTCGATTAGCCACCGAAATCGCTGGAAAAAGGGTTGGAACTTGCACTGCCACTGTCTCGCGCGCCGCCTCTAGCTTCATCGGCCGATATCTCCATCACCAGGCCGTTTCAGGCCATGAGACCACCTCCAAGTTGTATCTCATCGAGAAGTTCGATTTGCATACCAATTTCGCTGGATTCCATTGTCGGATGAGGCCGAACGAGGCTGTCAAAGTTGCTATCAATTTTTAGTCGCTATTTCGAAACTTTGATCGACCATATCTCCTTCGTAGTTGGTCGGATTTCGATTTCGTCTTAGCCATTGTGATCATTGTTTCGAGATCTTTAATCTTGACTATTCGTTTACGTAAATCGATTGTCAGACGAAAAAATTGTAATTCTTGGGGTGAAGGAATGCCGGCACACGCAAGACAGAGAGGAGAGATAGAAGAGAGAGTGAGTGCTTCTGTTTCTTCAATGCAACAAGGGTATTATGGCCTTTTCACATGTGTTAGGGGGTTTACAAAAAATACGTTGTGTATTGGGGATGTAAAATAGGCGAATTTCAAACTGGGGTATTTAAAAAAACAATTGTACCTTATTAGGGATGATATGTTAATTCTCCGTTTATTAAAACCCTCTTACGATAAAAAATTTATATCCTTAAAAGTTAAAACCCTTTGAAATTTGAATTATATTGCAATCCTAAACATCTAACCATTAAACTTGCATTAATAAAATAAAACCCCGATCCTTGACTTTTACCTACTTTTGCGCAAAAATTACCCTTAATTAATAATTCCTTACATTATATTTAATAAATATATATGGATTAGTAATTTGTACATACGTACAAACATATATCTCGTAATTGATATTCTTTTATTAGGTTTTCTGATACCTTTGCGCCTCGTTTTTATTGGAATCCTGACATGGTGATTACGATTATATTGCCGGGCCGGTTCTTAATTAAATTTAACTTTATTTGAATCTAATAATAACATTATTATTTTTTTGGAACCGGTTAATCGGACCGTAGCGAGTTTAACGAGGACCCCCCCTCATTTGTTGCCATCTATGTTGCACGGACACGGCGACACGGATTTTTTTAAAATTTTAGGACACGACACGGCTCCGATACGGCTATATTTTATATAAATAAATATATTTTATATATAAATTAAAATATTTTATATAAAAATAAAAATAGTTTATAAGTATAATCTAGATAAAATAAAATATTTTTAAAAAATATGTATAATTAAAAACTAGAATAAGTTTGTTATTTTAGTTTTCATCCAAAAAAATTCTAAAAATATTAAAAAATGCATAAAAAACTTTATTTAATTAGAAAATTTGCCCCGCCGTGTCCGAGCCGTGTCGGACACTTCACCCCGCCGTGTCCGACACCGTGTCCTATTTTTTTTTTTAATTTTTTTTATTTCGGACACGTTTCAGCCGTGTCCGACACGTGTCCGAGCCGTGTCCGAGGCGTGTCCGTGTCCGACACGTGTCGGACACTACACGGACACTTTTTTTGCCGTGTCCGTGCTTTCTAGGTTGCCATAAAGGAACGACAATACAAAGATCCAATCCAAACATCATCAAGGGAAGATATAAAATGGTGCCCATGAAAATCATGGGAAGTGAATAAACTATTGCTCGAAATCTCATTGCTGCCATAACCTCCATGAGCAAAATAAACTCTGTACGACCGAGGTTTGCTATTATTGCACTGCCCAGTACAAAGGTGCCAATCATTACTGTTCATCTGATTTGGAAAGTAGGTAAGTTCCATTTGTCGTTCTCACAATTCCGCAAAGTTCCCGAGGCATTTCTTCTGCAGGGAAGTTCCATATATGCTGCATCTCTGCACCTTTAGAAGCCAACCAATCAGCCCCGCTGTTGCCTTCCCTATCGATATGGGTTAGGCGGATCTCCATCTGTGTTGAGACATTTTTAAACCAAGAGATCTCTCTGTTAATCTCCCAATTTCCTGTTTTCCCCCGTTCAATTATATTAATCACCGCTTGAGCATTAATCTCAATCCATAAGGCTTGAATCCCAAGCTTGGCAACTTGTTTTGCTCCTTCCGTCACAACCCTGATTTCTGCCTTAGTGTTCGTTGTTGTTCCTATACCATGACTAAAGGAGAAGATTACCGAACCATCCTCTGATCTAATTAGTCCCCCAATACCTGCCGGTCCGGGATTACCCCTCGAGGCTCCATCAGTGTTCAATTTAAACCAACCTCCAGGTGGTTTCCTCCATGTAACCATTTTATAGGTTGACGTAGTTTCCCTTTTCAACCGAATCCCTAAGGAAGAAGACACAGCTAAATCACCTTGCCACCAAGATGAATCCATACGTCGGATGTTATGTAGCCGAAAAAGATAGGTTTGTATTTGTCTTGTGATATTATAAGTGGAGAATGCCTTTCCTTCATGTTTGTTATTGTTTCGCGCTTTCCATATGTACCAGAAGATCAGTATGGGAATGACCAATCTGACATGTTTGTTGGTGCTAAAATAAGAAGAAGAAGACCAATGTTGTAGCATGATTATAGGCGATTCTGTGTCAATCATATTAACTCTGAATTTCTCTCCAAAGAATTTCGAAATTTCCTTAGCCTTTCCTCCGGCTATGAAAAGATGTCCTCTAGTTTCATAATCCCGACAACATGGACACTTCGAGACCAAGCATATACCCTTTCGCTGCATTCTCTCATCTGTTGGCAGCCAATCATGAAATAATCTCCATATGAAGATGAGAATGGTGGGTGTTAGGCTAGTCTCCCAAATTCTCTTAAGTAGGTTGGAGGCTTCTCATCTCTGCCGAATAGTCTCCCAAGTCTCTCGTGAAGAGAAGTTATCATCATTGCTACATTTCTAAAAAGGAATATCAGCCCCAGAGACTATCAGAACTGTTTTGATTTGTTCCAAGATGCTAGTACCCGCCTTTTCTTCGATTTTCTATTCATCCCAGATTTTCCCATTTTTGAAATCTACCACGATTTCTTGCCCCATCTGAGATTGTCCTGAGTCTAAGTTATTCTCATTTGCCTATCTGTCTGACCAAAAGGACATTTTTCCTTTCCCAACGGTCCACGTGATGTTTGGTTTCGCAGTATTTCGAATATTACAGAGCTTATGCCATACATGCGAATGCCTTCTAGAGTTGCAAGTAGAAGCTAGGTGAGAGTTAGAGCAATATCTGCTCAACATGAATTTAGTCCATAGGGATTTAGCTGTACGAAGCCTCCACCATAGCTTACAGCTGAAAGTACGAACTATATCATCTAACCTACGGACCCCAATTCCATCTTCATTTGTTGGAAAACAAAATCTTTCCTATTTGGTCTAATGCGTCGATCTTTTGTCTGAGGTAGTTCCCCAGAAAAATTTATTGAGCATGTTTTCGATCTTACTAATCACGCCCTTAGGAGGATCAACAGTTTGCAATGTGTGCATGGGGACTGAGCAGAGGGTGGACTTTATCAACTGCAGCCGACCACCATGAGATAAAAACACCGATTCCCAACCCATCACCATAGCCCGGATTTTGGCGATGATATCATCAAACAAGCTGCTTCTTTTTCGGCCCTTATACAGATAAACACCCAGATATTTACATGGCAAAGACCCTTGTGAATAGCCAAGGACATCCTTAATTGTGGCTACTGCTTCCATAGAATCGTTGCCAACTTTGAATGAGCTCTTTTGAGCATTTACTTTCTGCCCTGATATTGCCTCATAGCTATCTATGATAATTTTCACTTGCTCCAAACTATTCCGCCGTGAGTTAGTAAAGATCATTATGTCATCGGCATAGGCAAGGTGCGGAACAAAGAAATTACCCGGTATGTGAAAACGATATCTCTTCTCAGAATCGTATAGCAGGTTAAGGGATATAGACAAATAATCTGAAGCAAGAACGAACAAAGAAGGTGAGAGGGGATTACCCTGCCGGAGGCCTCGCGAGGACCGAAATATTTCTGTGGATATTCCGTTTATAAGGATAGAAAACCAACAGCTTCCAATACAGCTCTGAATCCATCTTATCCACTTATTCGGAAACCCTTTTCTTTCCATAACATCATAAATGAATTTCCACTCAATCCTGTCGTAAGCTTTTGTCATGTCAAGTTTCAGGATGACATTTTTATGCCGACTTTTCAAATCAATAGAATGAGCAAATTCTTGAGCCAACAGTATATTATCCCCAATCAGTCTTTCCTTGACGAAGCCAGATTGATTTTGTGACACCACACTCGGAAGAATTTTAGACAGCCTGGTATTTAAAATCTTCGTAAATATCTTATTTGATACATTACAAAGACTTATAGGCCTGTAATCGCTCTAGTGAGCCGGATTATCCTTTTTTAGTATAAGCACTATGGAAGTAGCAGTATATGCTCTCGGAAAAATCACTCCATTGTAGAAAGCCTGAGCTACAAGAAAGATTTCATCCTTTACTGTGTCCCAAAAATATTGATAGAATTTAGCCCCATATCCATCTGGTCCAGCCGCACTGTAAGGACTAATGCTGAACACAACATCCTTTATTTCTGCCTCTGTGATAGGTTCACACAGTCTGTCCCCATCCACTGTGCTGAGTGTGCGTTCTATCCTTTCTAAATCTCTGGTGTTGGCTTGTTGAAACTTAATAGTCAGCAATTTTTCAAAGTAAGTTTTTACCGAATCTCTGATTGTGGAGGTGATGTTATTTCAACATTGTTCTCCTTGATGAATTTTATTTTTCCTTTGAATCGCTTTTTCTTAACCAAGGAATGAAAGTACCTGGTATTTCTCTCCCCCTCATCAAGCCATTTGTAGGCGGATTTCTGTCTCCAAAAATCTTCTTCCATGAGGAGAATCTTGTGTCTTTCTGCTGTGTAGCGATTTAATTCCATGAGATTGTTCTCGGTAGGGTTGGCATCATATTCTTTCTCAGCCATTGCCACTATGTTTTTGGCCTCTTGCACTTTATCAAAGATATTTCCGAAACATTCTTTGTTCCAGTTTCTGAGATGTTGCTTCAATCTTTTCAACTTAAGGTGCAATTTCCATATCCCTTCTCCTTCAACTGGCTCATTCCAACTAGTGCGGACTATGTTGTTGATATCTTTATGTTGCAACCACATTTCTTGGAAACGAAATGGTGAAGGTTGCAATTCCTGAATTTTCTCACACTCAATCAGGAGAGGATAGTGATCCGATGTACTTCTGGCCAGATGTTTGACATTAGTAAGGGGGAAAATGTCGGCCCATTTTTTCGAAACAAGAACTCGATCCAGACGTTGCCAGAGTCCGCTCCTTTTCTATGTAAAATTTGATCCCTGAAATGATTGTTTGACAAGAGAGGTATCCATAATAAAATCATTGAATTCACTAATACCTTGGATATCCAGGCATTGCCCACCTCTTTATTCCTCCGTGTCTAGGATAATATTAAAATCCCCTCCCATAATCCAACGATCAAGAGTGGCTGAAGAGTTCCTGAAAGCATCCCAAAGTTTTTTTCTTGATACCGTATCATATTCTGCGTACACCACTGTAAGAAAGAAATGGGCTACCCATTTATCATTGTTAAGCCTGAGATGAAGAAATTATCGCTCGTTGCGAACGATAGTTACCTCGGTCTCTGTGTTAACAAAAAACCAGATATGGTTAGAGACATTGGTGATAACCTTATCAAAGCGGAACTTATAGCATATATAGCTAGACTCAAGAGAAATCATAGGTTCTAGAATTGCTAAAAAAGCAAGCTTATTCCTTTTTCGATAGTCCTTGAGGATACGTTATCGGCCCCCATTACGTATCCCCCGTATGTTCCATATGATGCCTCTCATCATGGACGAGTATTTTGTGAGGCTGACGATCGCAACGTCCTTTTAGGGGCCTGAAAGGGGGATGTTTGCTTAGCTTTCTTCTTCTTTTTCTCAACTAGCTGGAAGTCAGATGTGTTGGTGTCACCATCCAGTGAAGTGGACCAATTATATAAAGCTAGTTGTTTCTGCGTTTGTGGGTCATCTTCCTGTACTTCATTGTCATCAATTTCCAAAATGTTATCTGACTCCATCACTAGGGCGAGTTGACTATTTTGTGTGTCCACTGGCTCGGTCTGACTTGTGCCAATTAAGTTTTGCCATACCTCATTTAGATCCATTGCTCCAGTAGGTTGCATCACTTCTTGATTCACGTCTTGATTTTCCTTGTAATTATCCATCTCCTTTCTATTCTGCTTTTCCACATTCACACTGTTGTGCGTTTCTGAGGCTTTATTCCGGTTTCCATTAGGCTCTGTCATTGTCGTTTGTGCTATTTCCCCATCCTGTTTCTCCTTTAGTTGTTCAGTTTCTTTTTGTCCCTGTTCATTCTCGTGCCTCGTTTTCTGTACCCATTTGTTTTTTTCCTGAACCCCATCCGATGCCTTGGTGTTAAGCTTACTCTGGAGTGTAGCTTCTCTAGTTGTAGAAGCGACCGCCTTCCCTTTTAAGTTTTGTTGTGCCTCCCTTTTTTCTTGGATCACTTGTCTTAGATCAGGCTGTTCCTCAGTGGAATCTTGGTTTGATGTATCATGGCAAACTTTAGATTCATGTCCTAATCGGGAACATTTTCTGCAATAGGCAGGTGATTGTACCGAAAAATGACTAAGTAACCTCCTCGTATTTTAGACTATCCATGATCCTCGTATTCCTAAAATTGACTAAGGCAAGGGCTCGTCATACCAAGTGCTCACCTCGTAAGTGCTTAGTATATCCCTTAAAATTGGCTAAGGCAAGCCCTCGTTCTACCAAGTGCCCAGCTCATAGGTGCTTGACATAACTCCTAAAATTGACTAAGGGAAGTCCTCGTTCTGTCGAGGGCCCAGCTCGTAAGAGCTTGACATAACCCCTTAAAATTGACTAAGGGAAGAGCTCGTCCTATAGAGTGCCCAGCTCGTAAATACTAGCATAACCTCTCAAAATTGGCTAAGGGAAGAGCTCGACTTGTAAGTGCTCGGCATGTAAGTGCTCGCTCCTTGAGCGCTTAGCACGAGCCCAACGTCGACGGTTGCCCCACTCGCCAACCACCCCACGATCTAAGTACGTGGTCCGCAATTCTCGCGCCCACTAAGTCAGATCAAGCTCGCGCCAGCTCCGACCAGGAGTATAAATATCATTTCTTTCACCAAAAAAGGGGACACAAAAAATACATACCGAAACTCTGCCGAAATCTCGACTCAACTCTCTTCAATCCAAACAATCGGATTTGGTAAAAGAACCCACATTTAATTGATTCGTCGGAGATTCGAAGCCGACTACACACTTTCGAAGGCGACCAATTTCCGGCGTTATCAGTTTGGCGCCGTCTGTGGGAAACCACCAGATTTCCCAATCTTTTTCCAAGGTTATTCTCTTTGTTTTCGTTTGGAAGATGACAGGATCTGAAACTAGAAGTCGTGACGAGCGCAGCTCTAGTTTGCCGCCGCGACTATCCCCAACCCGAGTAACTCAGGCGAACATTGTAAGTCAGGCGAACATTGACGTGTTGCGCCGCTTGCCGCCTGCGTTCCCACATAAGAAAAATCGAACTGGAGCCACCGTGGACTTCAGTCTGCCCGTCCACTCCTTGCAAGCCCTCGGCACCGGAATGAATCAAAACTTAAACATTTCGGCAGGCATAAACTCGCTGCTGCTGAACCCATTGTTGTTTAACCCGGTATGGGGGCTTCAGGGTGGAACGCAAGCCCAGATCGGAGGAGTCCAGACCACCATTGCTCCACCTCGCACTACCGTCATGACGAGTGGAGCAGAGCGCACGGCCAACCGGCCGCTACAAGAGGAACTGCCCATTCGAACGGATCCCCCACCCGTTCGTACCGGGGCAAATCCAACGGTAGCGGGACCGAGCCGAGTACGAGACCCTATCCCACCTCCGGATGACGATGACCAAGTCCCGTTTGTGCGGCGCGATGGGAAACAGACCATGGTGGAAGATGAGGAGGAACCGGATTCCCTCAACCCCGCTCAACGTTCTAAAACTCGAGCAGGGGAGAAAGAGAATAACCGCCTCACTCAGTTGGAAAAGGAGAACCAGAACTTGCGTGCTACCCTGAGCAGGATCGTAGAAGGGTCTCAGGTTGGTGACGAAGATGAAGTTCATCACCGAGATGCAAGAGGTCGGGATGATGAAGTTCGTCACCGACCGGTGCGGCACCGAGACGAGGAGGTGGTCGACAAGCCCCAGCGTCGTCCTGTCCGAGGTGATCGGGAGAGGCCCATCGAACTCTCCCCGCGCCGGAGAAATAGGCGACCCCAAAGATCGAGGGCTGAGCGAGCCTCACCACTTTGCGAGGAGATATTGATGGCACGAGCAGGAGATTCAAAGGTTCCCACCAACGTTCCTCGCTATGATGGTACGAGCGATCCTGAGGAGCACTTAATAGCCTTCGACCACCTCATGCATTTGTACGAGCATCCATTGGATTTTTGGTGTAAGATCTTCGTTACTTCGCTCTCGGGAACTACTTATGATTGGTTCAAGCGACTTCTCCCGGGCTCGATTCGGAGCCTTGATCACTTGTACGAGCAATTTGATAGCCATTTCAGCCCCTTGAAGGAAACCAAGTTGCCCACTACATACCTCTGGAACGTTGAGCAAGGTCCCAATGAAACTTTACGAGAATTCTTCGCTCGTTTTGGTGCTGAACTAACCAAGGTTGAGAGTCCATCCGGCGATTTCCTAAGGCAAGCGGTTTACCAAGGGCTGAATGACTCCAAGATCAGTGCGGAGTGTGGAGATGCTATTGCTCGTCAAAGACCCAAGGATATGGTCCATCTCCGGAGGATAGCAAGTGAGTACATGGAGCAGGAAGACATGGCGTGTCCAGGATAGACTATCAAGAAGCTCAAATAGGGAGGAGTGCAGAGAACGACGAGCAGGACCCCTCCCCGGGCGGCCACGAGTTGAACTCACCAAACGCAACTCTGAGATTCTGAACATTGTTGGTTCGAAAATGTTCCAGAAGCCTCGTCCAATGCCCCAAAACGAGAAGAACTCTCGCTCCAACAAGTACTGTGCATTTCACCAACAGAACGGACATGACACAGATGAGTGCATCAGCTTGGAGAAGGAGATCCAACGCCTCGTAGCTGGTGGCAAACTATCAGAATTTGTTAAGTCCATGGATCGAAATCATAGAAAGCGAGGAGACAGAGCTCGCTCTCGCTCACGCAGCCCTCGTCGGTCTCGCTCGCGCTCGCGCTCA
The DNA here is from genome assembly GCA_037501455.1 of Lantana camara. Classification (NCBI taxonomy): domain Eukaryota; kingdom Viridiplantae; phylum Streptophyta; class Magnoliopsida; order Lamiales; family Verbenaceae; genus Lantana; species Lantana camara. The sequence continues at coordinate 18,664,854 of CM074857.1, read as the reverse complement.
CGCAGTCCGCGACGCGATCGACGAGTAGCTAAGGGCTCTAAGCAGACACCTAATGATAACATGCCCGCTCGAGGAGTGGTTAATATGATTGCCGGAGGAGCAACAAATGGTGATACCAAGACCTCGCGAAAGAAAACAGGGCGCCGATTTAGCCAAGAGCCTAACACTTCAGCTCAATACATCTTCCATGTTGAGAAAGGCGAGGTCCTGGGTTTTACCGATCGAGATTTTGATAATGTCGTGGTTGACGAGGACGGTGAGTGCCCGGACTGTCCAATGGTAATCAATGTCGACATCTACAACACCCAAGTCAAAAGGGTATTGGTAGATAGCGGCAGCTCGGTGAACGTCTTGCCACTCTCCACCTTCAATAAGTTATGTGGGAATGATGTTGCACTGGATGCCGTAGAGACCCCTCTCCTCGGCTTCGGCGGATCAGAACTATACCCGCTCGGCCAAGTAAGATTGGCGAGCTCCTTAGGCTGCGCCCCAAGAAGAGCCACGGTCCCATTGATTTATACGGTGGTCGAGGTTAACCTCCCATACAACGTGATCCTTGGGAGACCCGCTCTGGCAAAGTTTAAAGCCATTCATTCAGCGTTCCACCGCAAGATGAAGTTTCCAACTCCCAACGGAATTGGAGAAATAAATTGCCAGCTGAAAGAGGCCTGGGAGTGTTACATGCTCTCGATTGTGAAACCTAAGCTAATTCATGGAACTCCAAAGCCATCAGAAGTTGTTCATGAGGATGACGACAAGATGCCCGATATGGGGAGAATCTCTCATTCGAATAAACGCAAGTTGGCAGTTCGGCAAAATGAGCCCAAGGAAACAAAGTTGAAGTCAACCGGAGATATCAAAGGATTCGAGCTCATCCCTGGTGATAGTTTGAAAACAACTAAGGCTAGAGCTCAGTCCAAGGAAAAGGAGCAAGTCATGCTGATTCACCTCTTGAACGAAAAGGCAGTCATATCCGCTTAGCAGCCTCGGCCTAGGCCTCGAAAACCAATCAGTTTGGGAAAATTTTATGCGTAAGATTTGTGGCATTTTATTCCAAGTATGATGTTCGTTTTCTTTAACATCCAGTTTAGTTTGCATTCAGCTTATGTTAAGAAAGAAAGACATTTTATTTGCACAAGTGTTTAGTTCAGTTTGATTCAATGAAAAGCGAAGACCTCGCAACTTTGGTCGTTTTATCTCGTATTTGAACACTTAGCAAATTTTTCTTACAACATGACCTCGGCTCAAGAAGCCTACTCGAGGGAGGGAGCCAAGCCCCTTCGATACAAAAAACTAAACACAAAATTTTGTTCCAAAGTTCAAACACTAGAAGTTCGAGCACTGCACTCAGAAGGTTCGAGCACTACACACAATGCATGGAGTTGAAACACAACACTTAGTCAATTTTCACATCACCAAGGAGCTCGTTGTCAACAATGTGCTCGCCGATTTTGCACGCCTCAATGCCTTTGGTCGCCTTGACCATGACATCCTCGTCGCCACGCTCGTCCCGAGCCGCGACCAACTCTCGCTCCTCTTGAGCAACACCTTCGGTCGTCCCGACCACGACACCCTTGTCGCCACGCTCACCCCGAGCCACGATGAGCTCTCACTGAGTAACGCCTTTGGTCGTCTAGACCACGGTACCCTCGTCGCCACGCTCGTCCCGAGCCTCGACCAACTCTCGCTCATCCTGAGCAACGCCTTCGGTCGCCTCGGCCACGACAACCTCGTTGTCACACTCGCGCCAAGCTGCGACCAACTCTCGCTCATCCTGAGCTTCATCTTCGATCGCCCCGATCATGGCACCCCCATCGCTATGCTCGCCTCGAGTTATGACCACCTCTCGCTCATCCTGAGCAACGCCTTCGGTCGCCTCGGCCACGACAACCTCGTTGTCACACTCGCGCCAAGCTGCGACCAACTCTCGCTCATCCTGAGCTTCATCTTCGATCGCCCCGATCATGGCACCCCCATCGCCATGCTCGCCTCGAGTTATGACCAACTCTCGCTCACCCTCAACTTCACATTCGATTGGAACGCCATCATCCTTGGTCGAGTGGCACCCCTCTCAGCGACTACGGGTCTGATCTCATCAATGGCAAATTCGAGCTCATTAGCATTAACACCCTGTAAAGTCGAACCTGGCCCATACTCACGACCAAGTATCGACCTCATTTATCATCTTTTTTTAAGATAAATCGCATCAACCTCCGCACCTTCACGAATGACACCCAAGTAGTTGAGCTGGTTGTATGCATGCTCAAATGCGGCCTGGAATCCAATGATATTCTTAAGAGCACAAACAACATCAAACAATGGACTCCTCATGAAGCGCTAGCCCTCGACCATGTCCGTACGAGTCTGAACAGTGGATGCGCCCTCGAACTCCTCAAGCTTCGCATTCGGCTCAAGGCGCACCATCTCGCTCCGCTTAAGCCTTGCGCTCAGCTCAGAACGCATCTTTTCACCTTCCTCAAGCTTCGCGCTAAGTTCGGAGCGTGCCTTCTCGCTCTCGTTGAATCTTCTCTTAAACGAAACCAATCAGCAAATGTCACTGGATGATTCTCTTCCATCTTCTCGACTCTCTTCGCAAGAGCCGACATCTTGCCTTGAAGTGCTTGAGCCATCACATAGTTCCTGGATGCAAAGTTCGATTGAGCTAGAATATGATTTTCCTTCATCTGGACTCTTTCGTTTGCCTTCTCGAACTTGCCTTAAAAGTTTTCAAAGGACTTAGTGCGTAACTGGAGATTGGAGGTAGCTTGCCCATACAAATGTCTATGCTCGTTTTTCTATTCTTATAGCGGGAGGCAAGACGAGAAAAGTGCTCGATTCCCGTCATAAGATTCCAAAAATAAGCCAGGTATGAGTGTTCGACATAGCTATACTGGACGAACATAAACCTAAGGAATTAAATTATACTACTTCCTCGATGGCCTCGTTACCAACACCCGAGCTCTCAACAACCCACTCAATCCGAGCACCCCGCTCGCAACTCATATCAACTTTACTATTCCAACCCGACGAATAAGGATTGTGGTATGGAAAGCATCTCGACATACAGAAACCCAATCCAAGCAATTCAAGGATAGAGCTCAGAGATTACCTCAATGCTATGGAAAATCTGAGCAGCCCCTCGTTCTGCTCAAATGGATCCGAGCACTCAACACTCGTGGTAAAAATGAATTCAGTTCACCGTGGAAATATTTTTTGAAAAGTCAAAACCCTAAAATACGGAATAATACGGTAACGAACGACGCGAAAAACTCTTAGAAATTTCAAAATTTTAGGACTCGACATTCTCGCTCCACGAGCACCTCGCACGCCTCGTACTCGAGGAGCCGGGGGGCAAATGATTGTACCGAAAAATGACTAAGTAACCTCCTCGTATTTTAGACTATCCATGATCCTCGTATTCCTAAAATTGACTAAGGCAAGGGCTCGTCATACCAAGTGCTCACCTCGTAAGTGATTAGTATATCCCTTAAAATTGGCTAAGGCAAGCCCTCGTTCTACCAAGTGCCCAGCTCATAGGTGCTTGACATAACTCCTAAAATTGACTAAGGGAAGTCCTCGTTCTGTCGAGGGCCCAGCTCGTAAGAGCTTGACATAACCCCTTAAAATTGACTAAGGGAAGAGCTCGTCCTATAGAGTGCCCAGCTCGTAAATACTAGCATAACCTCTCAAAATTGGCTAAGGGAAGAGCTCGACTTGTAAGTGCTCGGCATGTAAGTGCTCGCTCCTTGAGCGCTTAGCACGAGCCCAACGTCGACGGTTGCCCCACTCGCCAACCACCCCACGATCTAAGTACGTGGTCCGCAATTCTCGCGCCCACTAAGTCAGATCAAGCTCGCGCCAGCTCCGACCAGGAGTATAAATATCATTTCTTTCACCAAAAAAGGGGACACAAAAAATACATACCGAAACTCTGCCGAAATCTCGACTCAACTCTCTTCAATCCAAACAATCGGATTTGGTAAAAGAACCCACATTTAATTGATTCGTCGGAGATTCGAAGCCGACTACACACTTTCGAAGGCGACCAATTTCCGGCGTTATCAGCAGGTAACCTTTCATATATGATCGGTTGAACCAAGATTCCCCAATTGAAGCCAATGCTGATTTTTGTCTTCAGGGGTTGGAGTAAATCCAATTCTATGCAAGCTCTGGCAAAGTCTGGTTTGTTACAGTCGAAAGTTCCTTCATAATACACAAGGGGCTCTCCAATTTGTTGGATAATGTCATGAAGCATCTCTGGTTTGAAAAATTAGGTTTTCAATTCTGGGAGTTTGATCCAGACCGGAGCGATTGAAGATTCGATTCTTGGGTTGAAGGTTGGTGTCCATTTTAACACTCGCATGGGATAGCCATCAAAGTTGATAATTCGGCGCAGCCAAATTTTTTAGTAATCTTCATCGCAACTAAGTCGTATTAGAACGTGTTTAACGTTCACAACCCCTAGTTTGAATTCTCCTTTCAATTCCAATTCCAAGAAAAGGTCATGGAGTCATTCCATCGTGGGGTAGCCATGGGAGAATTTTCCAATGAGGGCATATTGAAACGGTTTAGATAATTCTTCAATTTCATCGTCCTAGAGTTGGATGTGCGGGATTCTGTTATGCTCGGAAACAACACTGTAAGGCTTTCTTGAGGGGTCTTTGGGAAATACATGAACTTTTCCTAAACATGGAACCACTGGTTGCTTTGTAGTCGAGGCTGCAGAGGCATAGGAGCGTCGTTGTGGCAGTCCTTGTGGTTCCTAGTGTGGGGCTGATCTCGTATCAGCCATCAGGATGGTTTGGAGAATAAGGGTTTCCGGCTAGGCTGGCGGTGAATTGGCCAAAGCGGCGGCCTCAAGCTAGGTTTTAAGAGAGACGTTCTCAAAACTGAAGTTAATTTTAATAATATTATTATTGATGGTGATTTGTTGTGCTATAGTTTTCGCAGCCATGATAGAAATTAAAAGATATAATAAAATAGGTCAGACTTTTATATATACTAGTGAAGTTTTCGCAGCCTTGATAGAAATTAAAAGATATAATAAAATAGGTTAAAATTTTATATATACTAGTGAAATGAATATGTGTTGCACGTTTATCATTTAATTTATTTAAATATTTGTTGTGCTATCGTTTTCGCAGCCATGATAGAAATTAAAAGATATAATAAAATAGGTCAGACTTTTATACATACTAGTTAAGTTTTCGCATCTATGATAGAAATTAAAAGATATAATAAAATAGGTCAAAATTTTATAAATATTAGTGAAATGAACATGCGTGGCACGTTTATCATTTAATTTATTTAAATAAATTTAGCTATTATATTTATTGAACAAATTAGGATATTAAAAATAGCTAGTTTGATTAAATAAATATAATAACATTTTTAATGATCCATTTTAATTTTGAAAAATAACACGTATAAAAATATTTATAAGAGATCTCCCTTTCAAATTATGTACAATATGTAACACCCCTATAATTATCAATAATAATATTAATATTCATATAATATATAAGAGTAAATATATATTTTATATTTAATAATTTAAGTGATTTTTTTGGCCAAAACTATGGACTAATATCTTTTGATGGTACTAACAATGCAAGTTCAACAGGTAGTTTATTTAAATAAATTTTATTATTATATTTTTTTAACAAAAAAAAAGGATATTTGCATAAAATTTTTATTTCTAATTATAAACCATAAGTAAGGCCATTAAGATTGGAAAGACGTCCAAATAAAGAAATAATTTAAATTTGAGAACCATCCAAATAAAGAAACCAAATATTTTGTTGCTGATTTGATCGCTTTATGTGGGAATTTTCCCTCTAAAAAATTTACTATGTGGAATTTTGAGTTTATTTCAATTGGTGAAAGAATAACACTTGTGCAATGATATTTGACATATCCTTGGTGGTATTGCCATGTAAACAACAACAAGCCAAGTGGGCTTTTGGGTCGGGTTTTTGGCGGGATTCCGGCGGGTTTACAAGTCTTCGGTCAAAATCTGCATTACTTTACAATTTTTTGGGAGTTGTGGGATAAATTTGTTACCAGAAAAGATATTGTACCACTTTTGCTAAATGGGTGCAATTGATATACCATTTTTGCAATTTTTCCATAATTTGTCTAAATAATTCTAACTTTTAAACATACATAATATTCTAAATTTTTTTATTATACTTAATAGGTAAGAAACTATGTAATCACCTTGGACTAAATTTTCAATTTCGCGGAGTTACAGCATATCATTATTTTCAATATTATCGTCTTATTCCAAATCTCCATATTCTTCTTCATAATTGTATTTTGTTTATATAGACAATTTCTTTTTGTTGAGTTTCTTAATTCTTTTTTGAAGTCCCCCGACATTAGTTTAAAATAAGTGTCCCAAAAAAGTTACACATTTGTTGGTTCACATTAGAGTAATATGATTGCAAATAATCTTCGAAGTTCATTTGACTTTTAAAAAGTGATAGCAAATTAAAATAAATTAAAATATTATAAATATCTAATTTAATTAAATAAATATAATAAAATTTTTAACAAACCACTTTGATTTTGAAAAGTAATACATACAGAAATATTAAAAAAAATCTTTTTTCGTGATACTTTATCGATGTCGGTGGCGTTGATAATCTAATCACTGAAAGGGGATTGACCCTCTCTTTTGCTTTTGTTGCATCAAACGGGCTGATTCACTTGAGTTTGTTGTTGTTGGACTGGTGGAAGTGCTTGATACTCAGGTTTTTGTTCAGGGGGGCCTGCTGCAAGGGATGTTGGGGTGGCAGTTGGTTTCTCAAATCTTGAGGCCCCACAACATGTCTCCGGTTGGCGTGTCAGTGGACTTCAGGTCGAACCCTAGTTCTCAAGCGGTTGAACATGAGGGATGACCACAAGTATCGATGCCACTAAGAAGATCTTTCCTATTCATTTTGACCAGTGACTGCCAGCCTCTTTCCTGAGTTGCGAGTGGGATGGCCTGACTCCCCCCACATGCTCACCGACCTGTTGTTGTTGTTGTTTCTTCCTAACACCCACTGGTACGCACGGTGGTCGAGAAAAAAAAAATTGAGCCTGATGATAGGCTGGTGGTGCATACCTCCAAACCCTTATCATAGGTAGGCGTATTGGATGGGCCACGTGTATGGTGGTGGGTAAGCCACCGTTGGAGACGTCACCTCAACGGGGCTCGCTCAGGGCCTCTCAGGCATGTTAGCCTCCCTATTCTCCCTTACGGTAGAAGGGCTTCCTCTATGCACTGCTCAAAGTAGATAGTCAACTCCACCTCTGGAAGAACCATGCATGGTGGCATTTTGGCCTGCGAACTTTCTGCGTGGGGCGGGATGTGGTTGTTGCCTACATCCTCCCTCCCTTGGGTGATTTTCTCACTATTTTCAACATAGATCTATCGGTTAAATAAGAACCATGTACCTTCTAGATCATTTTAGAGATTTTTCACAAACGACACCAAAATGATGGTGCCCGAATTTGGTGCACTGAGCTGGAGACTGACTTAGTCACCAACACTCAAGAATTTGTATGGGTGGGAGCATCTCGATTTTAAAAATGACTGAAAAAGGAGTAGTAAACGTGAAATCAAAAGGTATATAACATTTTAGTATATACGATTAAAGGTGGTACCTCGATATTCGAAACAATCAGGTTGCCCAAGAGAGAGTAAAGGAACAGTGAGGTGGAGCTCGAAGGATAGTAATAAATGACTTACTTAATGCCATAAATGTTGGGGGTATTTATTGTGTGGGCCTCTATGCGTTCAGATACACACAGTCAAGGTGCATTATATGCATCTAATGTGGTAGGTAAACATGCAGCAAGACACATCGGATGTAGCACCCACACGTAGGGACCACATCCCCCACACTATAATCCAAACCTGAATACGAAATGGGAAGTCTGTACCCGAATCCGAATCATAACGAACGGGAGACCAACACACTCACTAGGCTAGGCGGAGCTAAAACACAACCAGAGTATACGGAAGCGAATAAAATAAAACCAAAGCAAGAAGATACATATCATAGATACGTATAGGTACCAACACATATACACATATCATATTTACATATAGGTACCATCATACAAATCCTGTACTATAGCCATCACGGCCTATACAAACATATGAGTATCAAGTCTCCAAGTCATAACCTATACAGATACAAAATAAGATAGAGTACATGGAAGTAGATGCATCTAACGAGACCTAGACCGACAAGTGCAAAGGTAGACACACTTCTCCGCCTAGCTCAAGTCCCAAAACCTACAACTAAAAGAATAAACGAGGGGTCAGTCAACTGACTGAGTGAGGGGGCTAACGCACACCCACACCCTATATATATAAAGCAAAGCACATAAAAAACGGTGGTCTTATGAACCGGAATAGGTTTTACAAACCAAACTTTCAAAAACAAACAAATATACTTAAAACCATTTTCATAAACTCTATTCTGATTCATAATTCCCAAATCATAACATAACACATGCTCGGCGAGAACGAGCTTCCAACCTTTACTCCTCCTAACAAATAAAACATAAGTCAGAACAAACCAACCACTACACCAATGATGGAAGAGCAACCGGCGGCCCTAACCATCCATAACATTAACAAACTCACGCGGGGTAGCTAACCCACAACGTGCCCTCCCCGGTTCTTACACCGAAGGCATTAAAATACCAAGCCTTCCCTAGTTTCTGGGGTCGCACGTGATACCTTGGATGGAAATTATGCACAAGCCGAGCCCCGACGGCCCAAAACCGTCCCGGGGATTCCTTACCCATAGCTTCTTGGATCCACATTCACGTAACATTCGCATACCAATCTTTCATGGCAAAATTCGCTAAACTTGAACAGAAAAGTCTTTTCAAAGTAGCTTACATACGCCTACATATTAACTTTCCAAATCAAACCTCATTCAAAAAATCATAAACATATCATATTCGACACTTTCTTAACTATATATATACAATATATAGTCACATGCGCGGCTCGAAAACATCACATAAGGCTTTAGGTCTTTTAACTATACAAAATCCTAAACCTCACCTTGTTCGTAGAAAAGAAAGGAGTGGAAGTGATCAAGCTATGTCTCGGGCTCGTCCCCGGTAACACCGTCTGAAAAGAAAACACGAGAGCCCAAGAATTAGACACTACATGAACCAAATAAGACGCTCGGCAAAATGCATGGCTTATGCTTGAATGCAAAATAATATGGAATGTATCACATAATTCACAAAACGTAGCATATAACAATTATTTACATTTTATCATGCAATTAAAATCAAGTTATAGCATTAAACAAGCAAAAGATTAACAATTAAAAGCATTAAAAAGCATAATTATGCAAGAAAGTAGCAGTAGAGGATGGGAACGGCCCTTTCACCGTAGGGAACGACCGTTCCCATTTTCGCTTAAAAGTTTCTGGAGTATATATGGGAACGGCCGTTCCCAGATACCTGATTGCTCCCCGTGCGTCTGTAAAGATTTGGCCTTGGGAACGGCCCTTCCCATCCCCAGTACAAACTGGGAACGGCCGTTCCCATTTTCGGCAAAATACATTAAAATGCCCCGGAGGGGCCGTTCTCAGTTTAAAGCTGGGACGGGAACGGCCGTTCCGGCCTGGTTCAAAATGCAAAACAGATCAGTTTTAACACAGCCGCAGTGGAGGCTCCAAAATGGCCAAAACCCAACACCAAGAGCTACAACAACTTACCAAACCATGCAAACAATTCATATAAATCACTTAGGACAAGTTAGCACTCATATAACTCAAAAATAACAAGATTTAATGCTAATGATCAATGAATGCAAATTCAAGCGCAAACACATGAACACATTGAATGCTCAACTAATACTTGATCTTTTGCAATAAATACAACATATATAATATGTAGAGTGCATTTATGAAGTCAAAATTCAAATATAACAAGTATAGCTCACATATTCATCAAATTAACCAAACCCTTACTATTCACGTAGGGAATCAAAAGCATACAAATGCCACTCCAAATTCAGAATTAAACCATGGAAATGAAGAGCTCAACAAGGGGTTTCCGAAACATACTCAAGCTCGGGAAAAGGTGGAGAAACGAGGGAGAACTTGTCTCTTGAAGATGGAAGATCAAACTTGGGGCTTTGGCTTCTCTTGGAGATGAATTGCTGCTATTGTTACGTGAATGAGAGAAGGGAAGAAATGGTTCAGCCTTTAAGGGCTGAACCGGTTCGGTTCACGGGTTCGGTTCAAGGTTTTTCGGTTCAAGTTGGTTCGGTTCAAAAGGTAAGGGTTCAACAAAGCCGAAATTCAATTATTTCATATAATTTAGGTAAAAATTCAATTCAAATAAAATCATATAATTCATATAAAATTAAATAAACGCAAATAATAATAAATCACATAACTACCTGTACCGACTGTAGAATGGGGTGTCACATCGCACCTACTCTATCAGAGAATTTGCAGAAGGATCTTAAACATTTAATGTTGAGTTAGAATAGATCTCAAACACTTTCCCTAGTCAAGCTTGACCGTTGGCTCGGTAGAGCTCTTCTTCAAGAGAGGTTTGGCTACTCATGAGGTTGCGGGATTTTGTGTTCAACATTTAAAGTTTGGGGTCAAGAGTAGGGTGTGCGCTCCAGAAATCATGGTCACATGGAATATCTCGTGTAGCTCCAGAATGGCGCCACGTGGTGCCAACTATCACATCAAGATACGACCTTCTCAAATTTGATGTCGAATATTATCCACTTCCTAACATTTTTCCACCACAACATATAAACCTTCAAAAAGTCCACTAATAATAGACGAAACTTCAAAAACTAAAGCACCACATGAAATAAAAATTAAATGAATTCCTTAAATCAATATTAATATTGAAATAGCCAACAGTGGTTGGCCTAAGTGGTTAAAGAGTCTTTCTCCAGGGGAATGACTCTTGGTTCAAGTCCCTTTGACCACTTTGGGGGGTGTACGTGTGTTAAAAAAAAAACCTAATATTCAAATAATTAAATTGAAAGTTAATCCTAATGTTCAAAATAAAATTACATAATCGATTGAAATTATTTATGTTACAATTGAATCAAAATCATAATTATACCACGTAATTTCTTTTCACATATATTGATTTGCAATTAACACATAATTACCTCATTTAATATTTGTTCTAAATTAGGTAATGCATTAGTTTAAAGGGCTATCCAGACACTCCCACATCCTTTAGCCCTTGGTGCGTTTTTCCCTCTAATCTTTGAATTAGTGATTGTACCCTAACCTTTAAAAAATATCACACTTAACCCCTTTTAATAAACTTTGACCATCAATTTCTCCTCCGTTACGGTGATCCAAGCTTCAAGACCATTGCCATCGTGTTCGTCTCTCCAAAGCAAACAAAGCCCATACCCTTGCCAACCCTATTAGCGGCATCGTGTGTCATCTTTGACCGGTGATTTCTGTTTTGTTGGTTGTCGGATTTTAGTTTCGAGACCATTGTTGTGTTCCTTGCATCGAGAGCTTCGATTTGATATATAATATCAACACATTTGAAATCTTCTTTGTACAGATCTGCTTTGCTAAGGGGGTTAAGTGTGACATTTTTCAAAGGATAGGGGGATAATCGCACCGATTCAAAGGTTAGGGGACAAAACGTATTAAACCCCAAAGGATAGGGGGATGTATGAGATTAGCCCTAGTTTAAATATAATACATGATTTAATTAATTCAAGCTCATGATTTAACTAATGCACACAAATTTCGCTCTACTTTTCCATAGTTGAACACATCTATATTTCATTTGTGCGACTGAATATGAAATTGTATTGTGTGTTATAGTTTGAGAATAAAATTCAAGAAATTACCTGAAAAAGTACGATGATAGATGAAACGCCTAGAGTATTAGAGGGGATAGGAGTATTTATGATATAAATCTTTAGTATTAGGTTAGTATTAATAAATATTAAAAGAAAATTATTAAAATTTGATTAGAATTTAATTATAATTAGAATTTGATTATAATCTTAGAGAGTTAAAAGAGTTTGATTATAATTTAAAAACCTTTGAATAGAATTAAATATGCTTAAAATTTTATAATTTGTTTATGTATTTAATTAATATCTTATTATACAACTTGTCTAACTTATGTAATTATATTGTTTTGTTAATTTAATATTTTTATAATTCAAGAAACAACATATAGTATATAGAGTTTAATAATTAATTAGGTGGTCATTGTGCTTCTACTTGAGATTCTCGGCCTGGAATTGTGGGTAACTTATTTCTTTCAATGTTTGGGGTTCTTCCTGATATAATATTTATTCTAGGTAAATTTTTTTAATATGTTGTTTCATCTGAAAATGTAATTTATCATGTTCGTGGTTGGTGGTTCTAAAATATGCTTTTAAAAATAAGGGTAGTTATTATACATAGACAAACGAAAGATGAGATTTTTATTTGTATCCGCAATAGACAATACTGTCATCCTCATGCTCTCCATCTATAGTACTGTGTGGTTCAACAACATTAAACAATTTTGATAATTTATATTGAGCTATCATATGATTAACTAAGAAGAATCAAAATTGATGTTGTCTGTTATAACTGCGGCAGACTATTCCCTAGTCCACGTAGTGTACTTAGTCTATAAATCAAGTGAGAATCCTGACCTTGCTCCAAAATAAAGTTCTTTTCTCTTCTTTTAATAATGTGTGGTGAAATGGAAAGTCTAGGATGATGAAAACTGAAATATTCAATTATTATATTTGGGAGTTGTTAACGAATTATTAGGGGTATAAACGGATAACAAACAGAGTGGATGTGTAGTATTTGAATCCGAATCCATTTAGAATATTCGTTCTCCAAATCCATATCCGTTATCCGACGGATAATAAGAAAATACTAATTGTATCCGAATCCGACAGATATTATTCGAATATCGAATTATCCATACCCGTGAGTAATCCGATTAATGAATTTTTCGATATTGAAATTCGCATCTGAATTCGAATATGAATCTATTTACATGTTTTGCGTATATGTTTTAACTAAAAATAATAGATTAATATTTCATAACACAATCAAATGTTAAATACATACAAATAATAGTTTAACAAATTATAAATCTTTTAAATCCATAAAAATATTAACTCATAATTATAATATATGTTCATTATTATTAATGAAGTTTATTATTATCAATATTATGATATATGTTTATTGTTAATATTTTTCTTTATAATTTCAAATGATTAATATAATGAACAAATTAGATATATCTAACGGATGTATAAACGGATCGAATATGTGATTACCATATCATTTATTCGTTTATAATTGGAACGTCTGTAATCGGATACAAATAATATCATCTTTAAACGAATTGAATGCAGATGGATATCGATCGGATTTTCTGATATTCATTTATAACCTTACGAATTATAGTACTTATGTTCCTGAAAGATTTGGTCATCTAACTTTATTTGTAGTGATAAAAGGTCATTCAAAGATCGTTTTGTCTTTAACAGATAGAACATGTTGTTGTCATTTTGCAGCAATTTAAGTGATTTATACAATTAATAACTCTTGTTTTTTTTTTTTTTTTTGGTTAAGATGACAATATCATGTAATAAATTCATTAAATATAAAAATGTGTTTGTATGCAGACATTTAGTTTGGATGCTTTTAGAACCCATAAATTTATGGACTATGGTTTTTGTCGAGTAAAGTCGAGGAAAATAAACATAAAGACAATTTGAGTGTTGCTAAATTTATTCATAAAATATTATGACCTTGAGATGTACCAAAGCAATATATCTGATGGGTCTGAATATGGGGTACATAGTCCAATCACTTTAGAATTTGTTTAGGTGAGGAATCCAGTTGATGTTCGCCGGGAAAGATGGGGGTTCTACCTGATAGAACAAACACAAAGACAAAGTCAGAAGGCCAAGCTGGGGGAACTAGGGGTGATTCCCAGTTTGGCTCTCCAACGCTCAAGTCAGATGAAGATCTGAAAGAGAGAATAAGCTAAGTGTGGAGTTGCAGTAATGGAGATTGCTTACGGTGGAGAAGATGAACTCGCAAATTTATAGTTGAGGGTCAGGGACCCTTTGGTCATTTGCACCGTGCGGTCCTGGCCGAATGTTGCCCTAACACGTGGCGTTGCGAGAGAGAAACCTAGGAGGAATCTTCTGCAAAAGCTGGTGGAAGTTTGTGTTGGCAACAGTAGCAGGTGCGCGGGCATGTACGGGGTGTCAGAGAGCCGTTTTAGGGGTTGGTAACGAGGGCTTAAGAGCACGCTCGTGTCAACCAAGAGCCTTGGAGACCAAGGAATCCACTAGGGGATGACGGCCAAGGCTCATACGAAGAGAAATGGAAGCTTCCCTGAGGGAGAATGGCGCTCGAAGAGAGCTTCCTTAGCAAACGGGGGCTTAGCCCAGTAATTACGAAGTGCGCTCGTTGGGGAGCGGCATTATTTGATCACGCAGGCATGTGGCAGAGACGGCACGTGTCATTGAGGAACCTTTACGCTCATGGGGGCTTGGGCGCTCGTATATAATTACTTTAGTCAAAGAGGACAGGTGTCGTTATCTCGAGTCGCCACGTGTCCAAACGTGGGACGAGCGCATTTTGACCCCATCAATATCCAAGTCCTACAATTGTTCATGGTAGTATTGTTTTAGGGTAGAGTAAGGGAGTTTGATTAGAATATTTTAAAATATTATGCGAATCATCATATTTAAATAACATTTATGTATTTAATTTATATTTTAGTATATAGACTAAAGAAAAATGATGCACGGGGTATGGACACGACGACACAGACACGGGTATTTAATTAACTTCGCCCGTGAAGTGGAAGACATGGCTACCCAGAGTTCATCTCCGCCGGGTTCTCCTAGGGACGAGGAGTTGGACGCGGCTGTGATGGCCATAGATGAAAGGAACCCAGATGGGGTTGAGCATCTCTTTGAAGAAATGCATCTGGTGATGGAAGCGGAGAGGCAGGGGGTGACTCTCCCGATAACAGAGAGCGCGACTCACCCTCTTCGCCACACCGTGACCGTGGCCGTCGCAGCCCCGACTCCGGAATCCGAGGGAGGAGCGGGGCCCTCAGAAAGAGCCCAAGCCAAGGGCAAAGGGAAGAAGCCCCAAGGGCCCAAAAAAGCTAAGGAGACCAAAAGGCCAAACGAGGGTGAGGGCTCGGGTATGCAGGCGACCGAGCGTACCCCGGACGAGACTCCCAGCAGAATTACTTTGGGAGAAGTGAAGACCATGTTGGCACCAATATACTGGGACGAGCGCTTCACATGGCGGATCCCTGCTAATCACAAGCGTGCCAACCATCCGCCACCCGGTGAGATGGCGGTTCATAAGGATGCAGTCAGTTCTGGGGGCTTGAAGTTCCCAATTCCAGTCCCAGTGGCCAATATTCGGAATAGTTTGAACCTCTGCCCTTCACAAATGGTGCCCAACGGCCTCGCCTTGATAACCAGCTTCGTCATCCTTATGAAATGCGCCGGATACGAGCCCTGGATGCGGAATTTCAACGCCCTTCTCCAAGTAGTTAGCTCACCGTGCTCGTCACCTGAGGCGGGTTATTTCTACTACGTTCAAGCGAAGGCCCACTTGAAATTGATTAATTCCCCCTCAACCAATTATGGCCCAGATTGGAAGGAGAAGAACATTTTTGTCAAAGCCCCAGAGGATGATGACTTTGGGGTGGCTCGTGAATGGATATCTCATGGGAAGGGATCCCTTGTAAAGAGCCGCTTAAAACCTTCCTTTCCTGAAGACTGGGCCAAGGACTTGGCCGGGGCGTTGAGGAGCGAAGGCTATCTAATTCGAGCCAAGGACTGGATAGACGATGCAGAACTCATGTTCCTCTGCGGGCTTACTAACGACCCTCATTACCTCAACAATCCTCCCGCTCGAGATTTGGAGAGAGATGGTTAGACTTTAGGGCACTAACTTGTAGATAGGGATACTAACTGTACCTTTGCATTTGTAACTTGCATTTTGTGAAATTTGATTAAGGGTTTCTGACCCTCGTTTTTGCCTTCTTTGCAGGAGCGGAAATTTTAAGGATGGCTGGAGGCATAAGAAGCGCTGCTAGGTTCGCCAACGCTAACAGGCGTCAAGCCCAGCAAGGAGAACAACAGAATCCCCGAGGCCGTGGAGCAGGCCGGGGTGACGGTCGTGGCAGCCACCAAGGCGCCAGCTCAAGCGCCGCACCTGGCGCTGAAGGGCCGTAAGGACAAGAGGAGAACCGAACGGCGAATACTGAGAATCGCATGGTGGTACGGCCACCAACCGTAACAGATACGAGGGTGGTCAACCCTAATGCCATCAACCAAACGAGGCCCCCTACGAGCGTGGTGATAAACGAGGCTCATGGGAGCGCTGGCCAAACTTCCCGCAAGAGGAAGAGAATGTCTGATGCCTTCGCCATAACCGGTAAGGGCAAGCAAGTTGTGGAAGGCCCCAAGGGGGCGACGGAGATACTTCCTCCTCGGAGGAGGAACATTTGTGGGACTTCGACCACCAGGGGGACAGGAGCTACAAGGTTCCGCAGACGGGGGTGCCGTATTGCTAAGGCACGGGACAGTAGCCCAGGCTATCAGCCAAAATGTTTACGAAAGGGCCCAATTTTCTGCAGACCACAAGCATTTGTACTCCGAGTTTGTGGACAAGGTGAAAAGCGACATGGTTCAAGCCCTAATCTCCGTAAGTTTCCTTTCCCTTGTAATTTCATTATCTTTTGAAGGTGTTGTTCTCCAATATATTCGTTAACACTTTTTCCCTTTCGAGCCCGCGCAGCAAGTGCTCCCGAGGGCGAGGAATATCCAGATGCGTGCCACGGTTTACGCTGACCGGAAGGCAAAGTACAAGAAGATGGCGCGCTCGAAAGATCCTGCCCAGCTTCAGGAGGAGTTGGATACAGAGAAGGCTACGTACATTTCTCTTAAGGAAGAGTACAACAAGGTGGAGGCCGAGATGAAGAGTTTGCAAGATGACTTCAAGAATGCTGAGAACGCTCGAAGGAGTTGGCGCAACCAATTTAACCAACTTGATGAGAATCATAAGAAGCTCACTGCCGACCGTGACGCATGGAAGACGAGGGCCATGGAGGCGGAAAAGAAATACATTGATTCCATGAACCAACTCCCTCATTGCTTTGAGCAATCAAATAAGGAGGCGCTCATCAAGTTCTGCCATTCCAAGGCGTTCAATTTTGCGGCCTATTTGCATTGCCTAGACGAGGCTCAAAAGGCCTTCAATTTGGCCATTGAGCAAGGCATTCATAAGGGCTTGACGGATCCGGCCATTCGTGGGGCGCAGGGTATGGGGCTCATGTTCAACGAGCGCTGCATGGAGGATGACGACGATCGTGATGATTCTGAGGCCAGAACGCTCATCCAAGATGAGTATATGGCGGCTTATCCTCCGGAAGAGGCCTTTCAAGCAGAACAGAATGAGGGGAATAACAATGCCGGCGCTATTTCTAAAAACCCTCCGATGAACGAGCCTCCAGCGCCTGTTGTTAACGCTCCCGCTCCTAATGCCGAGAACGCCCCCATTCCTGCTAATGATGCCAATGAGCCCAATGCTCCGCAAGCGCCAGGAAACAACGAGCCTCCAGCTGCCCAGCACCCAGATGAAAATGCCCCCCTAGCACAAGAGCCGGAGGGTCCGGTACACGGCCCCGTGGCCCAAAATATCTTGGTGGTTCTGGATGAAGATGTCGCTCCCGCCGCTTGAAGTTCCTCCTCATCTACTTATGTTGCAATTCTTCTTCTTCTGACTTAGTGCCTTTCTTTTTTGTAAGAACGTTATGGGCCCCTGCGCCCTTGTCTTGTAATTTTTGGCGAAGAGCCTTAATTAATGAAGTTCTTCTTTTCCCTCATAATGTTCTCCTTTTAGCTCCTTGATTGTGAAATTCTACTTTGCGCTTATTGTAACAAAATCTTGTAATACTAAGATTGTGTGTAACATGCTTAGTAAAAATTGTATTACTTAGTTAAGTCTTTAAAACTTGAAAAATTTTACTAAGTCTTGAGTAATCATGGGGGTTTTACTGTTAGGCTGCCCTCATTCAAGACTTGTGTAAATTTCGTTTCTAAGATTCAAAGAATTTTATTAAGTTTTGAGTGACTACGAGGGTCTTACTGAGAGACTGCCCTCGTTCAAGACTTGTGAAAATTCTTCTTAACTTGGAAAATTTTACTAAGTCTTGAGTAAGTACGAGGGTCTTACTAAGAGATTGCCCTCGTTCAAGACTTGTGAAAATTTTGCTTCTTAACTTGGAAAATTTTACTAAGTCTTGAGTAGGTACGACGGTCTTACTGAGAGATTGCCCTCGTTCAAGACTTGTGAAAATTTTGCTTCTTAACTTGGAAAATTTTACTAAGTCTTGAGTAGGTACGAGGGTCTTACTGAGAGGTTGCCCTCGACTTGGAAAATTTTACTAAGTCTTGAGTAGGTACGAGGGTCTTACTGAGAGATTGCCCTCATTCAAGACTTGTGAAAATTTTGCTTCTTAACTTGGAAAATTTTACTAAGTCTTGAGTAGGTACGAGGGTCTTACTGAGAGGCTGCCCTCGTTCAAGACTTGTGAAAATTCCTTCCGAATGACGTTACCGTTGAATGAGCGCGCTGGTACCCGTTAATTTTTGGGATTTGCAAGCGATCCCGTTTTCGAGCGCAAGGCGTTGTGACAAACGACCAAGGCCTACTAGGATTTTCCTTGCATTTTTCTCCGATTCGTCAGGTTGGTTCTGAGCGTTACCAGACTATCCTTATGAGGGCGTCCCCCCACGTGGAGTAGAGCACTGGCAAGAGTAACCCATGTGCAATAACATCGTGCTTATTGGAATGGATTGCCAACCACGCTAGTGGAAACGAGGGACGTGGGTCTTATCTATTTGCGTAATTTAAAAGCAGCAGTATAGAAATATTCAAGAGAATGTATTGTAACTTACTTGAGATTTGAAGTAGTACATATAACCCATTAGTGGGATTGTGACATCATCATTTCTAGAGAGCTTTTAAACATAAAACCGCCGGAGGTTACATGCGTTCCAAGGGCGAGGCAAATGCTCTCCTTGAAGGGTCTCCAGGGTGTAAGTGTTGTTAGCTTTGATTTGTATAACTTTGAAGGGACCCTCCAAGTTGGGATCCAATTTCCCCACATGTTTGGATACTTCCACTTTCTTTAAGACCAAGTCTCCCAGCTGGAAAGTTCTTTCTCTCACACACTTGTTATATTGTTGAGCTACAGCTGCCTTGTATCTGTGTATTTTAGCCCAGGCCTTGTCTCTTTTTTTCTCCAGTAGGTCCAACTCCAGGCTCCTGTTATCTTCGTTAAGCTGAGGCTCGAAATAGGCTACACGAGCGGATTCGTTTACAATTTCCGCGGGTATCATGGCTTCTGACCCATATACGAGCGCGAAGGGTGTCTCGCCAGTAGCCGCTCGTGGAGTAGTGCGATAAGCCCAAAGTGCCCCTTGCAATTCTTCTGCCCATTCACTCTTTTTGCTCTCTAGCATTGTTTTCAGATGCTGCAGAATGACCCTGTTGGTGACTCCCGCCTGTCCATTGGCTTGGGGATAGCCCACGGAGGTAAAGAGTTGTTCAATCCCTAACTCTGAACACCATTCTCGTGTGTCAGCTGCTATGAACTGGGATCCATTGTCTGAAATGAGCACCCTTGGTATACCATACCTGCAGATAATGTTTTTCCGAATGAAGTCCCTCACGACCCTAAAGGTAATTTTAGCCACGGCTTCAGCCACGGCCCATTTGGTAAAATAATCGACAGCTAAAATGACAAACTTCTTCTGTCCGACCGCGATGGGCAAGGGGCCTACGATGTCGATTCTCCACTGGTCAAAGGGCCATGAGACATCTATAGGGATCATTTGAGCGGCTGGCAGTTGAGGGAGGTTAGAATGGAATTGACACTTAGGGCATTTTCTGGAAAACTCAAGGGCCTCTTGGAGAACTGTGGGCCAATAAAACCCACTCCTCAGAATTTTCTTAGCTAGGATACGTCCTCCTGAATGGTTTCCACAGCTTCCATTGTGAATAAGTTCGAGCGTTTCTTTGGCCTGCGAGGGCCTTAAACATCTCATCGGGGGTCCTTGAAATGACTTTTTAAATAACCTTCCCTCTGAGTCTAAAGAAAACCGAGGGGCCTTGTTTCGGATTTTCCGAGCCTCCACCTTGTCAGTGGGACAAACGCTATCTTTAAGAAATCTGATAATATCAACAAGCCAGCAAGGCTCGCGTGGATCAATCATAGCGACCATCTCCTTGGCGATTCTTTCCTTGATAAAAGGATCTTCTGTTCTAAGGAACGTGACAGAACGCTCGGAGGTACCTTCCAATGCCGAGGCAAATTTTGATAGAGCGTCAGCACGCTCGTTTTCTACCCGTGGGACCTGAAGTAGATGGAATTCTTTGAACTTCCCAATGATTTCCCTGGCTTTGCTCAAATACTGCACCATGGTGGTTTCTCGAGCCTCATAAGTTCCTTCAATTTGGCTCGCAATTAACTGTGAATCAACATAAGCGGTGATTCTGGAGGCTCCGTTCTGAAAAGCAATTTTCAATCCTTGCACAAGGGCTTCATATTCTGCCTCGTTATTGGTGACTTGAAAATCCAACCTGATTGCAAAGTCTAACTCAATCCCGTTGGGGTCTCTAACGGTTACCCCTGCTCCTCCCCCATGAGAGGTTGAGGAACCATCCGTATGCAGGACCCATAGCCCCTCGTTCTCTGGAGCAGCAGGTTCTAAACCAAAGCGTTCAACCAGCAAATCCGCTACAACCTGCGCTTGTATAGCGGTTCTGGGCTCGAAACTTAAGTCAAACTGACTCAACTCAATGGCCCATTTTATCAATCTTCCAGATACGTCTGGTTTGGATAACACTTGCTTCAAAGGCTGATCAGTGAGGACCGTTATTGAGTGCGCTTGAAAGTAAGGCATCAATCGTCTTGATGCGTTGATGAGGGCAAACGCAAATTTCTCAATTTCCAAGTACTTCTTCTCGGCCCCTTGTAATGTTTTGCTCAAATAATAGACAGGCAAGTGCTTACGTTCCCTTACAGCTAACAGTATTGCGCTCGTCGCCTCGGTTGAAACGGAGAGGTACATGAATAGCTTCTCACCCTCAACGGGTTTGGTCAGGAGCGGAGCGCTCTAAAGGTAAGCCTTCATGTCCTGCAATGCCTTCTCACACTCCTCAGTCCAAGTGAAATTCCGAGAGTTACGTAAAATTTTGAAGAAAGGAAGGTTTCTGTCCACTGAGCGCGAGATAAATCTGTTTAAGGAAATGATTTTTCCTACCAGCATCTGCACTTCCCGGAGATTACGAGGGGATGGAATGTCCAAAATAGCCTTGATTTTTTCCGGATTGGCCACAATTCCCCTTTGGCTGACCATGTAGCCCAAGAATTTTCCTCCTCGCACTCCAAAAGTACATTTTAAAGGATTCAATTTCATCCCATATTGGCGTAAAATGGCGAAAGTGCGCTTGAGATGCTCCAGGTGCAAGCCCTGATGCTCGCTCTTAACAATCATATCATCAACATACACTTCCACGGATCTTTCAATTTCTCTCTCAAACATCCTGTTGACGAGGCGTTGATAAGTGGCTCCCGCGTTCTTGAATCCAAAAGGCATGACTAAGAAGCAATATACCTCAAGTGAACAACAAATGAAGTTTTGGGGCGGTCCTCTGGGGCCATAAAGATTTGATAGTACCCTTGGAAGGCGTCCATCATGCTCATGATTTCACATCCTGCAGTTGAGTCCACCAGTTGGTCTATGCGGGGCAATGGGTAAGGATCTTTAGGACAAGCCTTGTTAAGATCAGTGAAGTCATTACACATGCGCCATTTATTTGCGCTCTTGGGCACCAATACCATGTTACACAGCCACTCTGGATACAAGATGGGCTCAATGTACTGGGCCTCTAGAAGCTTGTTAACTTCTTCCTCAATAACTTTCTTCCGAAAACAGTGCACATCTCTCTTTTTCTGTTTGATCGGCTTGAAGGATGGATCCACATTGAGCCGGTGGACTATGACGCTCGGGTCAATCCCGGTAAGATCCGAGGCTTTCCATGCAAAGACATCAATGTTTTCTCTGAGGAAGTCTATCATCATGATCTGCGAGGGCCCGGAGAGGTTGGACCCAATTTGAGTAGTTTTGTCCTTGTTCCCTAGTTCTAGTTCACTAGTAAGGAATTTTTCTGAGGGCTCAATCCTCATTTCTGGGCGGGGGAGTTCAAGCGCTCTCTTTTTTCCCGTCAAGCGTCCATCATTAAGGGGCTCGTTACCCTCACGCTCATCCCCCTCAGAGGAGGATTCTTCTACTGTCCCTGGCGGAGCATTCTCGAGGGAGCCCTTGGCACTGGGATCCTTCTTTTTGTTATTTTTCTTGTTCATCTTGGCCCTTTTGCACACGGGACCATCCTCATCTAAATTGGGAAAATCAACGGATTTCTAGGTGGACCCAATTTGAAATGCTTTCTCAGTTTTAGGTTTTCTAAGAGAGAGCATGTAGCATTCCCAGGCTTCGCGCATGTTGCACAAAACTTCTCCAACGCCCTCGGGGGTGGGGAACTTGATTACCTAGTGGTAAGTGGAGATAATTGCTTTGAAATCCATGAGGGCCGGTCGCCCAATTATAATGTTATAAGGAATATCAATTTCCACCACTGCGTATGTGACCATGAGCGTTTTGCGCTGCAGGGCTCGGCCAAATGAAGTGGCCAAGCAAATTTGCCCTCGTGGGACGACCTCAGAACCTCCAAAGCCAATGAGGGCTGTCTTGAGGGGTTCAAGCGGGATGTTGGTAACATTCATCTTTTGGAATGTGGTGTAGGGCAGAACGTTAACAGAGCTTCCACTATCCACTAACACCCTCTTCACAATGTGATTGTGAACATCCAAGCTAACCACCATGGGGCAGTCAGAGATTTCACTGACCCCATGGGGAGTTACAATATGCTCCAAATCACTGTCAGCAAATCCTATTACATCATTCTCTTTCGAGCGCTAATCTTTTGCCTCTTGGATGGCATAAACGGATTTGGGCGCCAAGGGGCGCTGATCGTAGCTCCGGATATATCGGCGTCGGGAAGCATTGGAATCCCCTCCTGAGGAACCTCCGCAATCATGTTGATGACCACAAAAGGTGCATTCTCTTGTTCTGGGGCCTTTCCTTTGCCCCGATGGCTGCTCTCAGTAGGGCCTCACCTCCGCGGGCTTCTAGAACGCGACAGGCTCCTCCTTATCTACCCTGAGCGCTCGTTGCAATGTTCATCATAACGCTCCAACATCTTGACGAATTCTTTCAGGTGTCCCCCAGCGACGAGCCTTTGAATTTCAACCTCCAGTTGGCGGCATTCGTCTGTATCATGCCTCCTTTGCTTATGGAAAGCACAGTACTTATTTGAGCGTCTCAAAGCCTCAGTTTCCCTCATCTTCGTGGGTCTTTTGAAGAGTTTTTTGTCAGAGAGGTTATAAACTTCTGAATTTGGCCTTATAAGGGGGACGCGCTCGAAACGACGAGGGACGGGAGGAGATTTCTTGCGTTCTTTCCTGCTAACGTCTTCTCGTCCCCGTTCCTAGTGATGCTCGTATCTCACGGGGCTATGATGCCGGGGCCCGTTGGTCCCATACATATCTTCGAGCGTGAAGAATGGCTCGGCAGCTTCTCTTAAGGCCATGAGGGTTCCTGGCCTTCTCTCCACGATGGCATCGGCAATTTTTTTTTTCTCACGTATTGCATGTGATCCACAGCCTTAAAAAGCACTGGGATCAAGAAATCCATGGAAGGCCTCTCCACCTGCAATATCTCCTTGTTAAAGCGGGCTAAGAATGAGCGAAGGGATTCATTCTTGCCTTGCACTATATTGTAGAGGGCAGTGGGCGCGGTGACGGGGCCTTCAAAGAGTTGAAGTGGTTTAAGAAAGCGTTGGCCAACTCTGCATATGAATGTATCGAGCGTGGCGGCAGCCGCTTATACCATTCCTGGGTCATTCCTACTAGAGAAGTGACAAAGACTTTGGCCCAGTAGTGGCTCGAATGCTCGTACAAGTGCATCAAATGTAAGAAATGATCCAGGTGTTCTGCTGGATCTGTTGTTCCATCATAACGGTTGACGGAAGTGGGGATTTTGGCCATTCCAGCTTGGGCCATCAAAACTTCTTCCATGAGGGGGGAGCCCCTCGCCAGTGGGTGATATTCATAAGTGCAGAAATTCTCTTCCTGCTCTTTGCGGTGGGGGACCCGTGGCTGGCGATCTTTGTGACGAGCGTCTCTGTCATCGGCTCGTTCATCCCTGCTGTGGGAGATCTAAGACCGTGCTCGAGAGAGCTGTCCAACCATATTTTTTATCCCCTGCAGCTGGTCTTGCATAGCCGCGAGGAGGTTAAGATTTCCATCTCCTTCTTAGTCCCCCTGCTTTGTGGCCCGAGAGGCTCTTTTGGAGGCATGAGAGTTTCCCTCATCTTCCATGTTGATTCTTTCCGTGGGCTCTCTGCCCCTGTCCGTATGGGGACGTTCGTTTCCGCCCTGGTTGGGCATCTCTTTGGCGGGCGGGGGTGGTGGTTGAGCCCTCAGGGTGGCCTGAGCCTCCCTAAGTGGGTATGTCTGCAATCCACCCAAAGGAAGAGCAGCTTGAGTAGCCTGCCCAGAGGGAAAATACATGGAATGAAACTTCTCCCATGCACCCTGGGCCGCCTGAACCTCACACTGGGCATAAAGAGCCCTTAGCTGTTGAGGGGTCAAAGGGGGTAACTCCACCCCTTCAATCTCCCTGGGGATCACCACCGGGAGCTGGATCTGGCCGGCATGGTAGGGCTGAATCTGCGGCATCACGACGGTGGGGGTAAGTGTGTATAGTGGAGGCGGCATCATGTAGTGTTGCCCTCCCGGATTTGCATGAGTATGAATCCACTGATTCTGGGAAAGTTGTGGGAGAGTGGGGATGGAAGCACCTCCAACGGTGCTAGAAACGGGTGGTGCCGGTGGCGCTGGTGGCGGAATCATAGGATCTGTAAGTGGAGGCATTCCTCCGACTGGTGGTGCTCCATCAATGACGCCGGACGGAATGGTGGTGGTATTGGCATCACGGGGTAGATCCTCCCCTCCTCCCGCAGCTCCTGACCTTGTAGTTACCATGGTTGAGAAGATACTAGGTGTTTGTTGTTCAACTAGCAGAGAGAGAGAATTGAGATGAGAGCTGGTTTCCCACAGACGGCGCCAAAAATGATGGGTCTAAATATGGGGTACAGAGTCCAATCAGTTTAGAATTTGTTAGGTGAGGAATCCAGTTGATGTTCGTCGGGAAAGATGGGGGTTCTACCTGCTAGGACAAACACAAAGACAAAGTCAGAAGGCCAAGCTGGGGAAACTGGGGGTGATTCCCAGTTTGGCTCTCCGACGCTCAAGTCAGATGAAGATCTGAAAGAGAGAATAATCTAAGTATGGAGTTGCAGTAATGGAGATTGCTTACGGTGGAGAAGATGAACTCGCAAATTTATTGTTGAGGGTCAGGGACCCTTTGGTCATTTGCACCGTGTGGTCCTGGCCGAATGTTGCCCTAACACGTGGCGTTGCGAGAGAGAAACCTAGGAGGAATCTTCTGCAAAAGCTGGTGGAAGTTTGTGTTGGCAACAGTGGCAGGTGCGCGGGCATGTACGGGGTGTCAGAGAGCCGTTTTAGGGGTTGGTAACGAGGGCTTAAGAGCACGCTCGTGTCAACCAAGAGCCATGGAGACCAAGGAATCCACTAGGGGATGACGGCCAAGGCTCATACGAAGTGGAGTGGAAGCTTCCCTGAGGGAGAATGGCGCTCGAAGAGAGCTTCCTTGGCAAACGGGGGCTTAGCCCAGTAATTACAAAGTGCGCTCGTTGGGGAGCGGCATTATTTGATCACACAGGCATGTGGCGGAGACGACACGTGTCTTTGAGGAACCTTTACACTCATGGGGGATTGGGCGCTCGTATATAATTACTTTAGTCAAAGAGGACAGGTGTCGTTATCTCGAGTCGCCACGTGTCCAAACGTGGGACGAGCGCATTTTGACCCCATCAATATCCAAGTCCTACAATTGTTCATGGTGGTATTTTTTTGGAGTAGAGTAAGGGAGTTTGATTAGAATATTTTAAAATATTATGCGAAGCATCATATTTAAATAACATTTATGTATTTAATTTATATTTTAGTATATAGACTAAAGAAAAATGATGCACGGGTATGGACACGACGACACAGACACGATATGATGTGGGTACGGTGACATGTATTTTTTCTTGAATTCCTCGCGTGAAGAGTGTCGAACACGACACGACACGACACGAAACGACAAAATAATAATTCCAGAAGTGTCCGTGTATTATAGCTAAAGAAAGATTATATGATTAGTTAGATTTAGCTATTATAATTATATTAGTATTAGTCTATTGAAAAATATTGACGTAAAACATTCAATTATATTATTTTGTTAATTAGATAGGTTTATAGAATAATGATATGATTATAATTTAAGAGTTTATGGATTTAGAAAATTAGAATTATGGACTTAGATAATTGAAGTTACATTATGGTTGATTTATTGGAAGTTATTTTATATAACTCATTCAATTTACATAATAATTTATTTTACATAATTACCGAATTTTATTAAAATTTATAAAGCGAATCAAACTATTATTTTTTAATTCGTTAGACATCTCTTATTATAACATTTCAAATTAGTTTTAAAATTTAATTATGAGCAACTTATATTGATACTAGTGGAAATTTATGTTGTCAAGCCCAAGAGGTGGCCCAACTCATTTTGGGAAATAATCGAGCCCATGAGTGCTTAGGGTGGACAATATCCTGTTTCAGGCCTGCTCACTAGATGGGCTGATCAGCAGGTTAACCAGCCCAGCCAGTAGGCCCACACGAGTGCAGCCCTAACCACCCTTCCTTATTGTGGGGGATGATACCAGCTAGGAGAACGTGGGAAATAGTTGAGGAAGAATTCAAACTTCAAATGGTTAACCTCCCCTAGAAGAGATCTCCCCAACCTCTCAACCAGTTGTCTGTCCGGGTGCTACCTACCCCAGCTCCCACCTCCCAGCTCATCGACGCTATAAAAGGACCCCTACCAACTTCATTCTCCAACTTTTGGCACACGAGCTATTTGCATACAATTTACAGCATACTTGATTACTGAAGTGCGAGGCTTCCGGCAGGACTGCTATGCTCAAGTACCCTGCTGCTCTTTACTTTCATTATTGTTTTCTTAGTCATTTTTATTACTTTCTTTATCTCTTTTCCAACTGATTATTGACTTAATTCAGTGGAGGGTGACCCCTTTGTTTTGTAGGTCTTCCCCTTTTTTATTCCAACATGTTAGAGTCGGTGAAAAGAGGTGGATCGAGGCTTGGGACGCTATCATCTCTCGATAAATTCAGTGGTGCAGAAATTCAGCGCTATCTGTGGGAAAATCTGAGTTGAGGCGTGAGAATTCCATCAAGTCGCACATGGCTTCCGACGGACTGAACAACGCTCGTGCTACGACCGGACAGCTCCCTCCCCTAACCATTGGTGGGAGTGAACCTGAGACTCCAATGACTGGAACACATGTGAGGCAGTCCAGCCAAGCACGCAGGGTGTCAGGCAACCAGCCGGGAAGCAGCTTGCTCGCGGGTGATTTGCTGGCGCAAGAAAATGTCCCCCTGCAGGTGTTGGTGGACGCCATTCGAGTGTCGGCATCTAGGAACAACCCTCAGAGAGGAACCACCGAGAGTAACCCGGAGGCGGGCCTGACCAACGGCTCGGGAGGATCTGAGGACCAAGACCCGCAACTAGTAGGTAGGGATCCACCTGCTAACCTATCTGTCGCCACGGACCCCAGCAACCAACTAGCGCGCGGGGTGCTCCCACCTGTTCGTGATGAACATCAACCCACCTTGGAGCAGCTGGAGAGGCTCATAGCGTAGGTTCGCAACCACCAGCAGGCTGTTAGGACATCGGATACGGCCGAAGGGGCACCCCTACCGCTGGATTTGGAGGTCAGACCCTGGTCACTTATCGGCAGAGGAACTGGGAGAATTGGCAGTCTTGATCGCAGGCACCCAACAGGCCGTTAAGCCAGCCAACATGGCAGGTATCACGGGAGGGCTGAATAACCAAGTGATACGACCTGCTGATCCATCTCACCTCATCCCCGAAGAGCTTAAAAGAAGGATGGACGGTGCCATTGTTGCAGTTGTCCTCGTGCATTGTGCAGCAAACCCTCGAGCAAGTAGGAACACTAACCCGTGGGGTGGTATCACAGGCTGGTAGAACAGAGCCATCCACCGTGAGGACCCCGCTGCCCAAAGGAGCAGGAGGACGGACCTCCATCAGGAATCCCTCGTTGGTACAGGTACAGGTGCGGGACCAGATGTCTGCCGGAAGGGTCAACATTCACTCCAACGTGAACTTGCTGGAGGCAGGAAGTGGCGGAACCCAAGCAGCTAGCGGCTTAGTAGCATAGCACGTAGGGCTTCTACCACCTACGGATTACCAGTCTACTAGAAGGAATCATGTTGATGCTGAGCAGTCGGACTAGGCTGCTAGGCTACAGCAAAGGCTTGACGATGTGGAAAGACTGATGCGAGCAACTCTCACGCGTGTGCTTCGAAGAGGCGGACCATTCATCCAAGGAATCATGGGTGATGAGCTCCCTCCAGGCTGCAAGACGTCGGGGCTTCCCGAGTATAATGGCGCCACGAATTCCCAGAAGTATTTGGACCGGTTTGAGAACCTAGCCCTACTGTATCAGTACACCGAAGGAGTAAAGTGCAGGGTGTTCCTCACTACGTTTATTGATACGGCTCAAGAATGGACCAGCCAGCTCGCTCCGGGATCTATACACTCATTCGAGCAGTTCACTTCACTTTTTCTACACCAATTTGCTAGCAGTAAACACCATCAGAAGAATAATAACATTCTTTTTACAGTAAAGCAAAAAAATGATGAGACTTTAAGGAGCTACATCACCCAGTTCACAAAGGTCGAGCTGGAAGTCCCTTCCACCACTTTTCAGGTGCGGGCTAGTGCCTTCCAGCAAGGTTTGAAGCACGGGAGGTTTTTTAGGTCGTTATCCAAGAAGCCGACCGTCAGCTGGGATGACCTTGGCAAGGGCCGAGAAATACGTTAATGCAGAGGAGGCGGAAGTTGGAAAATAAAGAGATTTACATGATAGACGAAGAGATAGGAGAGAGGATGGATGGCTCCCCGCTTCACCTAAAAGGAGTCAAGGACCAGAAGCGCATTTGTTTTATTACAACCAGAGGTCAGCACAGGAAGGATCCCCCAAAAGGGGGTTATAAACCGTGAGAGACATTTAGTGCCCGAAAGACGAGCTGGAAAGGAGCTCATAAAGGAGTCGAAAGAGCCTAAGCAACTGGAAAACCAGGACCAACGAGCTGGAAAGGAGCCCGTAAAGGAGCCAAAATAGCCTATGCTAGAAAGGAGCCCGTAAAGGAGCCGAAAGAGCCTAAGCAGCTGGAGAACCAGGACCAATGAGCTGGAAAGGAGCCCGTAAAGGAGTCGGAAGAGCCTAAGCAGTCAGAGAACCAATACCAACGAGCTAGAAAGGAGCCCGTAAAGGAGCCAAAAGAGTCTAAGCAGCCGGAAGGCCACCTCAAAGAAATACCATTTATATCATAGTAGGAGGGCCCACGCCAAAGGAGCAACAGTTCAGGTGCCGGAAGACCATTCAGTTATGAGGGTCAACCAGACGGGCTGCTCATTCCAGCTGGAGGGTTCGCAACACAGCACGTGGTGCTATACCGCCTGTTGACCACCAGCTCAAGAGAGGCATACGAGCTGGAAGATGTCGATGGCATGAGGCTACCTCGACCATGGAACACCTCAAATCTGAAGAGGTTCTACGCATAATTCAACACCGGCTCTCGCTAACCAGCCTGCAGGAGCCCGTACCCCCAGCCGGGGAACAACCAACAAATATCACCAGGTTTTGCTTATTGTATATAGTACTTTACACCTCGTATTTAATTATCACCAGCTGCAGGTTATGTGATTAAGTAAGTAGAAATTCTAGACAACTGCAGCGTACATCGTACGATTTTCTCTCTTCATGCCTTTCTTTTATGATATAATGATGAATGATATAAGGTAGAGCAGTACGCATTATGATCGGTTAAATTGAAATTAAGCATGAATACCTGGTTAGAGCAGCCAAGACCGTACGGAGTACTTGTTAATTCTTGCTACTCTCGCAGCCAAACATATTTGACTACGAGAGTAGGGGGGATGATGATACTAGTGGAAATTTATATTATCAAGCCCAAGAGATGGCCCAACTCATTTTGGGAAATAATCGAGTCCATGAGTGCTTAGGGTGGACAGCAGCCTGTTTCATGCCTGCTCACTAGATGGGCTGATCAGCAGGTTAACCAGCCCAGCCAGTAAGCCCACACGAGTGCAGCCCTAACCACCCTTCCTGATTGTGGGGGGATGATAGCAGCTAGGAGAACGTGGGAAATAGCTGAGGAAGAATTCAAACTTCAAATGGTTAACCTCCACTAGAAGAGACCTCCCCAAAGACCTTTCAACCAGCTGCCTGTCCGGGTGCTACCTACCCCAGCTCCCAGCTCCCAGCTCCTCAACGCTATAAAAGGACCCCTGCCAGCTTCATTATCCAACTTTTGGCATACCATCTATTTGCATACAATTTACAGCATACTTGTTTACTGAAGTGCGAGACTTCCGGCAGGACTGCTATACGAGCTGCTCAAGCACCCTGCTGCTCTTTACTTTCATTATTGCTTTCTTAGTCATTTTTATTACTTTCTTTATCTCTTTTCCGACCAATTACTGACTTAATTTAGTGGAGGGTAACCCCTTTGTTTTACAGGTCTCCCCCCTTTTTATTCCAACAGGTTAGAGTCAGTGAAAAGAGGTGGATCGAGGCTTGGAACGCTATCATCTCTCGATAAATTCAGTGGTGTAGAAATCGGCAAGCATCATATATTATAAAATTCGAATACAATTAATTAATATATTAATATTATAATATTCCTTGTTGAATTATATATCTTTTTTTTATTGAAGAAGTTATATCGTACCGAGAGTTCTATTTTAAGTCAATATGTACTTTTAAAACATATATTTACATAATTATCCCTTATTAACAATTATTAGTATAATTATTTTGAGGTTATTTTAGACGATCCATATTTTGTAAGAAACAAAAAAATCAACTCTTGCTTTTATAAGATATATAGACTAGCAGAATGCACGTGGAATTCACGTATTAACCTGTATATTTATTTTGTTGTGTCAAAGTTTAGTTTTTACGGTTTTGTTTGTGTTTTTGGATTTTTAAAATTTTTTTTTTTATAATTATAATGTTTCATATTTATTATATTTTAATTATGGGATAACTACATACAGGTCCCTGAGGTTAGACCCAATTACAAAATGGTTTCTATTCTTCTAAATACTACATTGTAGTCCATAAACTTGTTAATTTATTAATTTTTGTATACTTTTAGGGACGATTTTGCATTTTTGGTCATACATTATACGTAACACTCACAAAACCTTCAGGGACATAAGTGTAGTTTTACAAAATTCATTAATGGATCTCACACAAAACAAGAAATATAGGGACTATAGTGTAATATTTAAAAGAATAGGGACTGGCTTGTAATTAGGCCTAACCTCAGGGACCTGTATGTAATTATCCATTTAATTATTTAAAAATTTTATGCAATATTTGTGTTTGTTGTTGCTAGCATCATTCTTTATTTTCTCGAAAGCAAGTGTTTTTTATTGTTTTTTCCTATTGTTCAAGATTCATTTCAACAACTTAATTTTTTTTGTTTTTCCTTTTTTTTTTTTGTTGGATATTTTTTCTAGGGAAAGGATGTTGGATTTCATCACCTTTGTCGAAGTTTTTATCCCCCTCAAGAATTTGTATCTCCTTATTGACTTTGTCTTTCTTTTCTGCTCTTTGAATATCTTTTATATTGTTTGGTTCCTTACTTTCCTGGGCTCTTTTTCCTTTAGATTTTGTTTTCCTTATGCTCTTCTTTTACCACTTTGAAATCTTATATGAAATATTTCAATGATTTTTATTTGAAATATTTACCTTCACATTCTTGGAATGCATTAGATTGAATCTCAACGATTTTTATTTTTTTTTTCTAGCTTCATTTACTTTATCAATAATATATCATTGTTTTCTCAAAAAAGAACTCGAATATTTTTGATGTTGGTCTGAAAATATTTTACCTTTACGAGGATTTTAACTTCACCTGTTTTGGCAAAATAAGATTAGGTAAAGTTAAAAATAAAATAAATGAATTTTTTTTCATATTATAAAATGAATATTAAGTTATATAAAAATTATAAACTTGAACCTCAAAATATTACATTTTGGTAGATGAAATTGGTTTTTTAGACATATTGATTTTGACTTTCTATTAGTATTCCTAAAACCTTTTTCGTCAATGAAACTAAACATCTTTCAAAAAATATCACATATAAATAATATTAAGATCAACTAACTATATCATACAAATTAAATTTAACGAACTATAATAATCAGAAAATAAGAGATAAACGGATAACTTACCTACTTTTTTATTCTTTTTAATATTATGACTTCAACATCAAATTACTAAATACATATCATATTGATAACACAACACTGAAATTACTTGGGATTAGTACATTGAATTTAAATCACCTTGTTTAAGATTTATAAACTCTATCGTTTTCTAAAATTCAAAAAACATAATATAAACAATTGATGTAATGGAAAAGTAATAGGTAATAGCATAGTATTAATATGTCAAGGCTGAATGAGCAAAATGTACAAACAAAAAGCAAGGTAGATTTATACCTTTAAAATTCAAGCTCTCTAGTAACTTAAATAATACCAATTTATGGCTCTCTATTTAATACTTTTCACCAACATAATATAATGCTATTGTATTTTTTTTTATTCCTATTTGTTTGTTTATTAATAATATAATAAGCAGTCGTGTAAGGGCAATTTTGTCTGAATAAATATTAAATCAAAAAATTTATCTTCTTATTGAATTTTCCAATTTCATAGTTAAGTAAAAACCAACTATCTAACAAATTATTAGGTACATTTTTATCAATAAAAGTTGGGCAAAAAAGGACCCGTCAAATTAACATGAGTCCTAATTATGTGTATATCCACATCTCCGCCTCAACCACAACACAAATACACAATTCAACCACTAAGCTCGTCTTAAAAAACCACCTCAACAACAATTTGAGAGAAATTAGTATAATCATCCAAATAAAAATACAAATTCTGTCATTTGGATAAGCGATCATATTATATATAATTCAATTTTGGAGCATATTTCTTACCAAAAGTATGTTGATTTCTCTTCAAAATAATTCGTCTTGCCTACGAATAATCAAATTTGAAAAGCTTAGACGACAAAAATAGGTCCTTAACTATAGCGTTTTGATAATAATGGAAAATTTGAGCAAAACATTATAATATATAAAAGTTTATTGTACCTTGTCTTAATTTGAAGAGCAAAGTAAAATTTTGGTCCAATAGGATTAGGTCTTTTGCAATTTTAGTCCCATATTTTTGGAATTAGATACATTTAGTCCCGTTATTTTAAAAAAAGTTACACTTTTGGTCTCAATCGTCAAATATTGGATGGAAATGGGAGTTTTGCAGTTAAGTGCATTTGGAGGGGAAAAATTACTATTTACTAGGTTGTATTTGGTGGAAGTTTGCCTGTTGAAACCATACCAAGACACCCTAACACCACAATAGAGTAAAATTTAATTTACCTCTTTCTGATATTCAAACTGTTTAAAAAACTTTCTTGAAAGAAATTTATTTTAATTTAACCCCCTGTGATATCTAAAAAAATTCACACCACCTCCCTACTCTAATTTTTAGCCTAAGTAAAAATACCATTTTATATATTAATTAGGTTTAAATGAGTATTAATATTTTTATTTTGGCCACATATTTATCTTGTTTAAATAATTGACTTTTATCATTTCAGTTATTTAAAGCAATATTTGATTTTTGTTGTCAATTTTTATTCTATTTGAAGTTGAATTAAGAAAAATACATTTTTTTTTAATTAATTGTTGCTAAAATTATATATTTGAACATAAATTGAGAGTAAAAAAAACATAATTTTTTATTGATATTGGAGAAGATGTCGTTGTCATTCATTCTAACTAAAAATAACAAAAAACAAAAATAAATTGAAAAAAAGGAAAAAATAGAAAAAAAATAATAAAAAAAAAAGTTTGTACTATGTGGAAAAGAATAAAAGGAAATGGAAATGAAGATGAAGGGAATTTTTTTTACTTAAAACCTGAAAAATGTATTTTATATTAAAATAATAGAATTTTTTAATATTATTTTAACACCTAAAATAACCTAATGAACAGTAACACCCCCCCCCCCGGCGCACTTAACGACAAAAATCCCATTCCTGTTCTATATTTGATGGTTGGGACCAAAAGTATAATTTTTTTAAAATAATGAGACTAAATCTGTCTAATTTCAAAATTGTGGAACTAAAATTGCAAAAAACCTAATTTTATGGGACCAAAAATTTAATTTGCTCTAATTTGAATTTTAAGGTGGAAACATGGAATTCATAATATTTTGATGTTCAAGTATAAATTTATTTAAATTTAATATTCCTCATAGAATAAAAAACTTTTTCAAAAAAATAAAAAAAATAATATATATATATATGTGTGTGTGTGTGTGTGTGAATGTATATAAAAAATATAAAATAAATGAAAAAAAATATTCACAACTTACTAAAAAAATTCAATTGTGATCAATAAATTATAAAAATTAACACATCGTACATACTTAAATATAAATATTATTAAACTTAAAAACAAGAAAATTTTATATTAAAAATTGAATTCTATATATCTTTTTAAAAGACAAAATAAATTAATAATATATTCCCAACTTATTTAAAATTTAATTTAGATAACAAAAAAAAAATCAAACTTAACACAGTAGTATAAACATAAATTAAATTTTATTGTAACTTCTCTTAATTTGAATTTTTAGGTAGAAATTTTCTAAATAAGAAAATTTTAGGGTATTTTAAAGATTTTCTAACCCGAAGAGAACGTAAATTTTCTATAATGTTTGGTATGAATTTCGAGTGATCTATGCTGTACGAACACTTCTAAAAATATCATTTTTTGCTGTATCCTGTCGTGTTATATCGGGCACCTCGTGCGGATACCGTATCCGACATTCCTCTCATGGAAAATTCAAAAAAAAATTTGTGTTGTCGTATCGTGTCATGTTCTTATCGTAGTGTCTGTATCCGTGCAACATAGCAAGTGATATATCTCGACCAAGCACCAAATCCCAATGAAAAAATCATAATGTCAAAATAATTTCCACTTACAAAGGTTTAAGATATTGAAATCTTTAAGTAAAGCGCAACAACTTAATAGTTTATCATTAACCGTTTTATAAGACTTTTTTGAGATCTTTTTTTCTAAATTGATGAAAGTACTACCCCATATTATAATTATAATGAGAATGTTATTTATTTATTTTTTATATATCTATAAAAAATAAATAGACATTCTTATATAGTAATTCTAAATATCTGAATCAATCTATAAAAGAAAAAATTGACTGAAAGATTATACGAAACCTCATTGTCACCTCCAGGAT
The DNA here is from genome assembly GCA_037501455.1 of Lantana camara. Taxonomy (NCBI): domain Eukaryota; kingdom Viridiplantae; phylum Streptophyta; class Magnoliopsida; order Lamiales; family Verbenaceae; genus Lantana; species Lantana camara. The sequence continues at coordinate 18,629,075 of CM074857.1, read as the reverse complement.
GTTTCCGCGCACCTTTTTTGGTACATTAACCAATGGGATTAATATTCTGAACATCCTGTACTATCGCGGTTTTTGGACTTTGCATCTCAAACTAAAAAAAGTCTACGTTTGCATCCTCAATTATTGTTTTGTGATAAATTGCAACCTCGTTCCACTCATCATGTGACACGTGGAAAAAATTTGAGGGACGTGTCACACATCCATTGGAACGAGGTTGTAATTTATCACAAAACAATAGTTGAGGATGTAAACGTAGACTTTTTTTAGTTCGAGATGCAAAGTCCAAAAACCGCGATAGTACAGGATGTTCAGAATATTTATCCCTTAACCAATTGAGAATGAAAATAACCAACAAGAAAAGATTTGAGAATTTAAAATCGGAACCAAAAAAAAAAGGAAGCAATTATAAATTTGAAAATTATAATTGTAGCTACACGAAAGAGTAACCATAATATCCACCTCGTCAAATTATCATTTTTAGGGTTAACAAATATTAAATTAACCATTTCTAAGAAGTATATTTAATCATACGCATGGAAATATGGCATATAAGTTTGAGTGTGTACATTAGGGCATTCTACGTTGAATTATTAATAATTAAAAATCAGTAACTAACCCAAATAAAATATTGATACTACTTAATGCTTGATCCGGCTGAAAATTGGTTTTGCTGAGTTGGGGGTCTAGCTGGCAATCTCGGGTCGTTCAGTCAAGAATTTATAGTGGTGGGCTCTTTAATCGATCTGAAAACGCTCAAGCGCACGTGAGCTCAAAGGCCAAATTGGGGGACTTGGGGTTGGGCCCAAGTTTGACTCTCCGACGCTCAAGTCAGTATAAGGAACGTGTTTTGAGAGAGTCATATTTATAGCCTTGGGTGATTAACACAATAGTGCGTGTACGGAAGCTATGCATTAAATGCGATCGAGAGCTAATCCTGATTAGGAAATGCTCGATCCCACCAAGGAGTATAAAGCGCGTCAATTTTTCCTTTTTGGTAAGACCTAGCGCAGTAGGCATTAAATGCACCGGCTTGTGGATGTAACAGGGAATAAGAATAGGACACGTGTCTTGACAGCGACGTGTCTTGGGTGCACAAAGAAGGGCTCGATGCGTAGCGTCGGCAAGCGGGGTCGATTGCCTCCAAGCCTTACCTGTTCTGCCAAAGTGACCAAGAGGTTGGATCTTTGGAGATGGAACTTGGCTCATGTGGGAGCAGACCAGCATCGATCCGACCCCCTACAGCCTCTCGATCCGGGCGCATGAGAGGTGGGGTTGGACTCGGAGGATGAAGTCGGGATGACCCATGGGGTGCAAACCTCAACTTGGGTCGGTCAAGACAGACGTGGGTTCGACGTGGCCCCACGTCGCGCATGCCACGTGGCCCAGTAGTATTATGCCATATCAATGCTGATTTTAATAAATAAATAAATTTTTAGTTAAAAAAATACACTATTGGACATTGAATGAGAAGATGAATAGCTAGAGAATTGGAATAATTCGAAAAATTAATACTTAAATAAAATAAAATTTATTTACTACATCAAATTAATCCAAATAGTTTCATTTGAAACATTTTCAACCGCGTATCAAGCCAATCAAATTCAGTTATATCAAATTAATCTAGCCGCTATTAACACATATTATGTACCTAATTTAAATTTAAGATAAAATAATTAAATTGAATTATTGATTTGTTTGCTAAATAAATATTATTCAAACCTTTTCAACTTAGTGTCAACTTAATCAAACTCAATTACATAAAATTAAACCAATGGGTACTTACGTATATTATATACCTAATTTAAATTAAAGATAAAAAATAATTATAGCTACAGTACACCTAAATCACAAAAAATCCCACAAATATATCTTCATTCGTAAATTACAACCAGAATCGAAAAAAATAAAACATAAATACCAAACTACAATACTGTAATTCAAAAACAGAATGTGCGACATGATTCGTCGTCATAAAATGGTCATGCATCTTGCAGGAACTCGACTACTCTTAATTTTCTGTAAAAAAATAAATCATTGCAAAAGGTGATTAGAATATATTTATGAGGACAAACTCAACAACAAATAATCAGTTGTTTATGTAGAAATATATTCAGATATATGCAGAAATCTCACAGTCAATTTATGCAGAAATATATAGAGATATATCCTAAAATCTCAAATAATTATTTTACAAAAATCTCAAATCTCAAATTTCAAGGAGAAATCTCTTTAGATATATGAGAAATTTCAACTTGTAGTAGAACACTTAAATTAATTGGTATTATAATTCGTAAAATTCCCATAACATAATAATGGATAGAGTGATTGTTAAAGAAACCAGCTAAAATACTCAAAACGTTAATAACTTTAGATTCAATACCAGATTACCCAATCAAAAATAATTGTAAATTTAGTAGCGTACATCAAATCTATTGAGATATATGTAGAAATTCCAAATTGCAAAAATCTCAAATATGTTCAAAAATAGCAAATCAGCAAAATCTCTTCATATATATACAAAAATCTCAAATTTCATAGCTACCAAAGTTTCTTTAGATATTCACAAAAATACAGGGTTTTTCTCTTTTTCTCTTTTCTCTCTAGTAGCCGCCTCTTGTTCCCAAATGTCCTTCAAATCTAGATCTTTGTTTTGTTTTCTTCAACAAGATCCAAATCTCTTGATCTGTGTTTTTTCGTTTATTTCTCTTTTTTCTTTTTTTTGATTGTCCCTCTCGTATGAGAGTAGTTTTTTCTCTCTCGTATGAGAGTTGTTATTCTCTCGCATGAGAACTGTTTTACTTTATTCTTCTTTTTTATTGCAGAGTGGTTCTCCCGGTGCTACAAGCATCCGTCTCTTTTGCCACTTATGGATGACTGCCTTTACTTCAAGATCAAATCAGACGGAGACACACCTGATCACGAAGTCGATCTGTATAACTCTATATTTAACAACTAAAAAATCTGCAAGCACTAAGAATCTGGTGGTGGCGTTGGTAATAGGTTTGAGTAAAAAAATCTCCTTTGTTAGCTATATTCTCACGGCCTTTACAAGTATTAGTTTTACTATTGAGAATGATAGCTTCTATTCTATTAGACGTGGAGTAAGGATGGTTGCCCACAAATTTGTTAGAATTGCGGTCTTGAACCTGCGTTACTTTTTTCATTGTTCCTTTATAGGTTTTAATTCTGGTTGATTTAGTAAATTTTCCCTTCGGGGTTTGCATTTCAAAAAGATATTCACAAAAATATATGGGGAAATCTCAAATCTCATAGCAAAAAAAAAAAAAAAAACTTTTAAATATATATAGAAATTTCAAATCACATATATGTAGAAATCTCATATTTGTTGAAATTTATTTACATATATATATAGGAATCTCAAAATTGCAGAAATTTATTCACAAATTTGAATTTAAAAATGCCGATTCTCTCTAACCACTTGGGGGTGTGTGTTTTAAATATATATATATATATATATATATATATATATATATATATATATATAGGAATCTCAAATTTACCGAAATTCATTCACAAATTTTAACCTAAAAATGTCGAATTAGAAGAGTTATAGAAAATACTTGAAATCAAACTTAGAAGAGATGGATGACCCAATGACTTCTTGTTCTTCAACAACGGTGAGGTGCGTTCGTCTATGGTGGTTGGATTTTGGAAATTGATCGGTGAAGAAAATCGAGAAGTAAGAAGAGAACAATGAAAATTAAAGGGATATGACTTGTCATTCTTCTAATTCATCAAGGGTATTATGGTAATTTTACGCGTTTTAGGAAATTTAGGAAAAATAAATCGTATATTGGAGATTTAAAATAAGAGAATTTCAAATTAGGAGGTTTAAAATTTTTTTGAGCCTTATTAAAAACTGTTTATTATATATATATATATATATAATAACAATTTTATTATTGGGACAGACCTCGAAAAGCTATATATATATACTAGTTTAGTTGAGCGCGCAATGCGCGGTAACCTATATATGCCCGTTAATATGAATAATTGTTATATAATTAACTATAATATTGGGTTGTATATTTGTATCTCAAAGATCATATGTTTTAAATAAGCTAATAATTCAAAAGTATAGTAGAGAAAGAAGTTATAATAGGTATGTATCAATGCATATATATAATCAAAATAATGGTGACGAAGAGTGATGGTTCTTCATCAGATTGCTTCATCAGAGTCATTTTCAGGATTTTACGCTACAGGAAAACAAGTTACCTTAAAAAATGGAGTATGCTTGAGTAACTTCTCATTAACACCAACAACAAACACAGGTGCAAACATAGGTGCATCCTTGTTGGGTGCATAAATAATGACCTTCTTTGCGTCACCCTGAGCATTACACAAGTTTAAATAGATCGAATATCACTTTTCAATGTCATGAAACAAACTTTCCTCCATACATGAATTGACCATAGGACAAAGGCAGTAAACATAAAAGATCAAGATTCAAGAAGTTACTCAAGCATATTATACTCCATTTTCAAGCATATAAAAGAGCACATAAATTTGTTGATATAACAAATGTTAAAAGATTCCAATGATTTTCACATTTGACAAAAATTTATGAACAGTTAATTATGATGCAAGGGAGCTAGAGAAATCATCAAATAACAAAAAGATAACTCGGGTGATATGAGAATTATCCAGCTTACTACTTTCAATACATCCATAACGATTACAATCTCAATTTGCAAAAAACAAACAAATGCTTCCTAGATGATTATCCAATATGGCAAAAAATAAAACCAGTTCAAACACGCCCTTTTTCAAATTACGGCTGCAAAACCCCATCAAGTTTTTTAACAGCCAACTCAAAATTCCCACATATCCAAGAACATTAACTTACACCCACTAAAGTCTATTTGTAAAGCTATACAACATAAGTTGAACTACCAAACTACATAATTTAAAGTAACAGTGTGCATATCATCACCCATTCAATAGAAACCCGACAGTCAAGAAGGTCTGGAATTCAAACAATTTAAATTAAAAGAAAATGTGGGAAAAAAAAAAACAGAGAGAGAACATAGACCTGGAATCCTTCAGAAACAGAACTACATGGAAATCCAATTGTTCTGCTAAAGCCAGTGCTGAGTCTGCCGACACTCCCAGGAGCAAAAGGTGGCTCGTTTGATACACCAAATGTTAAGCTATTGCAACCATGTGCTGAATTCGAGCAGAAACCTGTTGCTGGTGACTTGAAGCCAGATCCAGAGTTGTTTGGAAGATCAAAAATTGTGCTTGGAGCACCAGAAGCAGGGCTTCGTGGTGCTCTATCAAAACTGCGACCACCTGCTGAACCACTAAAAGTTGGTGATACACCAAACAAAGAATCTTTCTTGGGAAATGGTTTTCTCACAGATGGTTCCGATAGCGGAGCAGCAAATTCTGTACCAAAACTGAAGTTCGATTATTGCAATGGATTTCCTTGATTCTGGACTGGAAAAGTGGATCCTGCAAGATGATATCAGAATTTAAGTCATCATAGAAAATTTCTAATATTGGGATGTAAATAATCAGATGTAAAAGAATACTCACTATGCAGATAAGGAAATCCAATGAATATCAGCTACAACACTTTGAAACAAAAATACAAGCTTACCCTTGTGTAACTCATAAATCTCTAACTCTTATTTGATCAAAAAAGTAAGTTCTTCTCTTGGAACATAAAAGGGAGCATATGGACCGATCCCAAGGAATTCATCAGTTAATATTCCAAAGGTAGAGGAATATCCAGAAAGGACATTTTGGGAATCACTCTAATTGTATCTGTGTTCTTCCCGTTTGAAGAAGGGAACCTGATCTTTCTCAGAGTATTTGAATGAAATGATATGTTCTCTGGCCATATAGATCGCCAAGAGGAGATCATTGCTAACAGCATCTACCTTAGTGAACTAACTACTCTGCAAAACAATGCGAAAAATTTAAAGAAGATCTCACTTGTCATATAATCTATATTGTGTTCTTTATCCACGAAAGATTCACAAGGTCGTGGCCGAAAGGGATACTGCCGACTTACCTCCAAAGCATGATGAAGTGTTGCCGAAAGAGGATGACTTTAGCTCTACAGAAGCAAATGCACCAACTGGAGAACCAAAAGAAGTTGAAGTACCATACAGTGGACGGGCAGAAGAATTATTGCTTGATTTGATTGTTCCCACAAAGGTATCAACATTTCTGCCATGAGATTCCCAAACAGCTGCCAGTAAAACACAAATTGTAAACTTATGGAGTTATAAATACATTGAAACCCACTCCAAAAGGAAAATTTAATTTTCGCACACGGTCAGCATAATGAACTAACAAAATTGGGGATAAACTCACAAAAAAGAAAAGAAAAGAAAAGAAAAAACTAAAATGAAAATAAAAGCTTTGCTGAACCATTCTAGACCATTATGCAAGAAATTTCAGATCAATTATCGAGATGTTAACGCAATTTTCTTGCTTATTCGGTTATTACTAACTTATAGTTCATATTACTGAAAGCACTACAAAGTTGCGACAGTGACAGAGAATGAGAACTTACCAGAAGTAGAGCCAATCACCATTTTCTCCGGAAAACAGGAGCGGAATAATGGAAAATGTCAACACGAAAAGTTTCTTTGATTCTCTCTGTTTTGCGCAAAGACTAATTTCAGCACGAATAAGCTCGAGTGATAAATTCTTAATTTTGGAAATGAAAACACTCACCTAAAACAAAAACCACTCTGATCTTCTTATCAAATTGTGAGCTTCTCTTTGCTTCCTGCACCAAAATTCACAGTCTTAATCAATAGCTTGAGTAAGTTCACAAATTTGAAACCCAACATTGTGCCGAGCTTATTATTTTTGTACACTGTGATAATATTATTTTTTCGTGTTATAAATCAAGACTACAAAACTTCATAATATATGAAATTACAGAAAACTATGATGCAACTCAACTTACAAACATCAGTACCCATGGTTGCCTACTTTAGCCTTTCAGATCAAGTTTTTGAATGCAGAATGCCTACAACAAATTGCAGTTAGGTGCATATTTCTTCTCTCTCTCTCTCTCACACACACATACACAAATATAATTACATAACAGAGCATACAATAAAGATCAGGAGTTTAACGTAAAGATGATCAAGATAGATATGTTCACTTATAATGACAGACACAAATAAAATACTTGAATATGCTAAAATACTAAGAGAAGTGTGGGAAAACAAAAATTTTAAGCCAATATACACACAAAATTATCACAATATTACCTCAGTTACCCTGAAGGGGCGTCGTTCTAACTGAACAATGCATCTTACCATACTCAAAAAGTGGTTGTTCCAACCAAGAACAAATTTTTAGAAATGGACAACTCAAACTTGAGCTTAATTTCCCGAAACATCAAGAAAAAATAAAAAATCAATACAACGAAAATCTCGATTTGAGTAGTTCACATGAAGAAAATTATTATGATAAATGTCTTCAAATGAAACTTTGCAACCTCCCGAACAAACTTAATGGAAAACTATGGAAGGAAATATACATGCAATTTTACAAACCCCATGTGAACTATTTCTTAAGCACTTTCCTCCAAAATCAACTACATTTTTAAGCTCCCATGGAAATAAAAATATAGAAACCACAAAATAATGAATAAAAAGACAGTTAGTCGGTCCGGAAGCAATACCATCTTTGTCCCGTGCTCGACCGCGTGTGGAAAGTGTCATTCTTTCTGGTGATAACCTGGCAAATGACGCGGGTGTCTTCTCTGATGAAAACGGTGGGTGATGGTGGCGGCGATCCAAAATTGCGGTGTTGATTGCCCAAGAATATTAAAAGAAAAAGAAAGAAGGTATTGATGAAATTGTGGAAGATTTGCCGCCGATCGCTCTGGAGAAGTCGGTGAAGAAAAAATATGATGGAACTATGGAAGATTTGCCTCCGATCGCTTGGAGGAATCGATGGAGAAAAATAGGGAGTTCTCTCAGCAAAAAAGAAGAGAAGCCGATAGAAAAAAAAAAAATAGGAAAGGAATTGTCAATACGACGTCGTTTTGTAAGGGGAGAAGGAATCCAATGTAGCAAAAATTGTTGCAGCCGGACGACGAAAAATCCATTACCGCTCTTATATATATAGGTATAATCAATGTTTTGAAAACCGGACCGGACCGGCCGGTCCGACCGGTTCAACCGGTGACCGGTAGCCTGTCCGGTCCGGATGACCCTCTAAAACCGGTGAGTTTTGGACCGGTATCGAACCGGAAAAACCGGCCGGTTAACCGGCGGTTTTGGTGCCGGAAACCGGACCGGATCGCCGGTTCGTGAAAACGTGCACCGCCAGACGCCACTTCGCCACCTTCATGTTTGTCGCCGGCCACCGGTCGACTTTTTCCGGCAACCGTCTCCCTTCACGTACGTGACTAAAGATTTTTAAAAGAAAAAAAAAACAAAGAGAGAGGGAGAAGGGAGATGAGTCGAATCGTCGTCAGATTTGCGTGCTTGCGGGATTAATGCATAGTTGCGCTTGCCAGAGCGGAGGGGTTGTACCTATTTACGACTCTGAAAGTTTGAGCACAAGAAGCAATAAGTTGTTTCTCACTGCTGCATAAATGTCATTGGCAGAGAAATTGAAACAAGAGAATAAATATTGAAGGGGCGGCGGCGGCTAAAAGAAAACAACTGAATATAAGGTTAGGCTAGGCTATTGGATTAGGGTTTAGGTTTAAATGTCCTTTTTATTTTATTTTTTCCTTTTATAAACGTGTGATGAAAATAAAAATTATTGTTATATCAAATTTATATATATCTTTTATTATGTTATTTTATATAAAATATTATTTTTTCAATTTGTAATAAGAATACATTTTATAATATGAAAGTATTTGAAAAACTCATAATATTAATTTTAAATATTAGGATTTTGAAAGTATTGTGTGTAAAAATATTATAATATACCCTAATATAAATGTATAAATTTAATAAAATATTAATTATTTATTTATGACATCATACCGGTTGAACCAGTGGTTGAACCGGTTGAACCGATCTCCGGTCCGATTTTGAAAACATTGGGTATAATAAAGTATCCCACGTCCTGTCCATATTCACCAAAGAATCAAATTAAATATCATTTACGCAACCCATCCACCTAGAATTCAATTGGAGTAACCAAATCAATGAATACACCTACAATAGCAGCATTCATATCCACACCTGTCAGTCAACGACTCAAAGTGCGCCACCAATTTTCACAAAATAATTTTACTACATCTACAAAATACAAACATTACATGACAAAATACGGTTACAACGATATAAATTCAATAAAAAAGATCAATTATGATATCTAATATAAATATATAATATAATATAATAAAATAATATTTTTATAAATATTCGTACATCATACATCAGCTACTAAATAGTATTTGCAATCAAATTTGATTTTGAAAGAATTTCAGTCATTTTTTATGTTGAAAATATGAATTTTTTTAATAATTAAAGTTTTATAACATAAGCGGTGACATATTCGGGGTGTGGGTGTATAAACCAAAGTCAAATTTAGAGTTCCGACCTCATACAAATACAGAGCACAAACTCTTTTCTAGCCTATAAATACACCTCTTTGGCAACTGCAGTAGGATCAAAAACCCATTTCCATTTGTGTTGTGTAGTGTTGTGTACTCTCCAGTTTCCCTTGAATCTTGCTGAAATGGCGAAATCACCCGAGACAGAGCACCCTGTGAAGGCTTGTGGATGGGCAGCCACAGACACATCTGGGGTTCTTTCTCCTTTAAAGTTCTCAAGAAGGTCTGTGGATACGAAAACCTCGATCAGATCGATTGAAGTTTTGACTTTTATTTCTTGAAGAACGAATTCTAGTGAAACTTGAGTGCCGCTTTGTTATATATGTTCGATAATTGTGATTTTGTGGCTGTGCAGGGCTACTGGTGAGCGTGATGTGCAGTTTAAAGTTCTCTATTGTGGTGTTTGCCATTCGGATCTCCACATGGTCAAGAATGAGTGGGGTTTCACCCAGTATCCTATTGTACCTGGGTAAAGTCTTTTCTCCTTTTTTCTGTATGTATGTGGTTTGATCATGATTCACAGCTATTGAATGTTGGATTCTGCCATTTTCTCAACGCAAATTTGTATTGTAAATTTGTAAAATATTTAATTTCGGGAGCTTGGATGTGCCGAAAGTGTTGTTTCTAGGGAAGTATTTGGCCTAATTGACTTGTATTCTATCCAGAGGGCCACTCAGGACCACGGGTACTGATTTCGTGGTCCTGTAAGCTTTCTCTAGCTCGTGACTTTTCAAATTCTAAAGAATATGCTTGCGAATGATGTACCATTAACGCTTGAATATTATTTTGCTGGGTTTGGAAATTATCCCCTGATTCAGGCACTAATTAAGCACATTCTTCTTCGCTGCAGCCATGAGATCGTGGGAGTAGTCACTGAAGTCGGCAACAAGGTGGAGAAAGTCAAAGTCGGTGACAAAGTAGGTGTTGGCTGCCTTGTTGGATCGTGCAGGCAATGTGACCAATGCTCTTCTGATCTCGAAAATTACTGTGCCAAACAAATTCTCACCTACAGTGCTGTTTACACTGATGGGACCATCACATATGGAGGGTATTCTAATCTTATGGTTGCTGATGAGCACTTTATCATTCGGTGGCCTGAAAATCTGCCCCTCGATATTGGTGCTCCTCTCCTATGTGCTGGTATCACAACCTACAGCCCGTTGAGGCATTTTGGGCTTGATAAGCCCGGATTGAAAGTTGGTGTTGTTGGGCTCGGAGGGCTTGGTCATGTAGCTGTGAAGTTTGCCAAGGCGTTTGGGACTAAGGTGACGGTTATTAGCACTTCTTTGAGTAAGAAGAAGGAAGCCATTGAAAAGCTTGGTGCTGATGAGTTTCTTGTTAGCAGTAACCCCGAGGAGATGCAGGTAAATTTCACCCAAATCTGGTCTGGTTAATTTCTTGAGCTGATTGCACCCAAATCTGCTATGCTATGGTGAAGTTACTTTCTTGCCATCAATTTTGTTTTAAACCTATGTTATTTTATGCGATGTAGAATAAACCTGAGACAGTTGAAACTTTCAAATTGTATGAGTCACCGCCACCAATAAAATTTTAAGCAACTTGGGGCGCTATTGGTTGGATGACTCCAATTATGCACATCAAAACTTTAATAAAACGTATAATTCCGTGACAAGGTTATAATGGATGAGTTGTTCGTAATATTGTAACAAAATATAAAGGGTGATAGTGTAATTTCAAAGTGGAGCCCTTGTGTAAATATGCCTAACCACTGGGGGTTCTATATGTAATTTATTCTTAAACTTCTTGTGGGTGTATGCTAGGTAACCATAATATAGGGTTGGTGCAGTTAACTCTCAATTCTTCTTTTGAAATACGATCCAATTGTATGTAATTTTGTTGTTCGAATGTGTCTAGGCTGCTGTGGGGACGTTGGATGGTATTATTGATACGGTCTCTGCAACACATGCTATTGTACCTTTGATAAGTTTATTGAAGCCTGATGGGAGGCTTATCTGTGTTGGTGCTCCCGAGAAGCCTCTCGAACTACCAGTGTTTCCCCTAATCATGGGTTAGTAGCATTACAGTATATTGTCTTTGTTTACCGTTCACCCCTGTTGAATTATGGTAAAATATAAATGCATAACATAATCCATAATCCAATGGCAGGAAGAAAGTCCATATCTGGGAGTGGAATTGGAGGACTCAAAGAGACGCAAGAGATGGTTGATTTTGCAGCAGAGCACAATATACTGCCGGATGTGGAGATCATCCCGATAGACTACATTAATACGGCAATGGAGCGACTCTTGAAGTCTGATGTCAAGTACCGGTTCGTGATTGATGTTGAGAAAACATTGAAACCCGAATAAGGCTGTAATCGAATCGAAAGTTTGGATGTGTTTGTGGATGTTTTCTTGGTTCATTTGCTATGTTTTCTTGGTTCCGTTTTGTACTTCAGAGCAAAACCAGCATTGATGATGATCATGCTGCAGTTGTTTAGGATCAAATTGTAGCGAGAGTCTATCAATTCTATGCTGACTGTTTTGTTTGAGTGCTGCTTTAAAGCTAAAGATTGTACTATTTTGAGCTACTTCTGATTTGCCTTTAAATAATGGATTAATTTCCTCTCCAACCTCATGATATTTGGGGCAATTTTTGTTTTCAACACAAAACACAAACTTCATGGTTGGATACAGTTTTTAAGATAAAACTCAAAACTTTAAGGGTATTTGTTGTATTTAAACAGAAACCACATGAATGTAGATATAATTAACTCTTAACTAATAGAAATTGAATATCATTGGATATAATTAACTTTTAATTAATAGAAATTACGGGAAATATGTTGAAACTCCCCAAAGCGGGAGCCAAATTTCACCAAGGTCCCCCATGTAAAATTTAACCATACTAACTCCCTAGTTAAATTTGCTAATTTTACTTCAATACCCATTTGGTGAGAATTTACTAAATTGTCTTCTGAACATAACATTCCTACCCATTTCATATTGAAAAATAAAAAACGTCGGTGAGAGGGTGAGAGGTTAAGGGTTTGCTCATAAAACAAGCACACATTACGGCGAGAAGGTTTCCGATGCTGGGGAGTGAAGACGGTGAGCGGGTGCCTCACAGAGACGGTGAGGAGTGACGACGGTAATTGGGTCCCTCATAGCGATGGTGATGAGTGACGACGGTGAGAGGGTGTGATACAGCGACGGTGAGACGACACTGAGGCAATGCCAACAACGAGGACGACCGGCCGACAGTGAGGAAGAGTTCGGGCCAGACGAGAAATTCATGTTTTTCCCCTAAAAGTTCTGCCTTTTTTTCCCCTCTTTGCTCGAATACGATATTTCAATTTTTAGCTACGCTATTAGACCTTTTTTGTACACGAAATTGTCATTAAGTTGATTGAATTGAAATGCCCAGTTTTGTTTGTGTGTTGCTTGAACCGAAATGCCCTAATCTGTTAGTGAATTGTTTGAATCTAAAAGCCCTAGCCTTTTTTTCCCTCTTTGCTCCAATACGAAATTTTAATTTTTAGCTACGCTATTACACCTTTTTTGTATACGAAATTGTCATTAAATTGATTGAATTAAAATGCCCAGATTTGTTTGTGTGTTGCTTGAACCAAAATGCTCTAATTTGTTAGTGAGTTGTTTGAATCTAAAAGCCTAGCCTTTTTTTTCCCTCTTTGCTCCAATATGAAATTTCAATTTTTAGCTGCGCTATTACACCATTTTTGTACACGAAATTGTCATTAAGTTGATTGAATTGAAATGCCCTGATTTGTTTGTGTGTTGCTTGAACCGAAATGCCCTAATTTGTTAGTGAGTTGTTTGAACCTAAAAGCCCTAATTTATGCCCGAGGCATGTTACCATGCAAACTCGATGTTCCCCAATGGCCTTTTGCACTGAAATGCAAGAAATTCGGGTTTTAATGAAGACCGAACACGAAGAAGCCATATCTCGATGTCCATTTGATTTTTTTATAAACATGTCTTTTGCATATGCCTCAAATTCTCGAATCAAGCTGTTATTATCCAGGTATGACGTGAAAACCTGTGCTTTTTCTGTGGACGAAGGCATTCTTGTTCCCTTCACGGCTTCAAAATTCTACATAGTGACTGCTTCAGAATTCAACGTGCTGACACCTTGGATTGTGGTGCATTTTTTTGGTTATTTGCCGAATGTTTCGCACGGGATGATTCTACTTTCTGGAATGAGTCCCTGAATGTGAAGATGCCCTATTATCGTGTTCATTTGGTTGCTACTATCCTGTCTGCTAAAGACAATTTCAATGGTGATTGAAAATTGTTGTGTAGATATGTTGGTTGGGTATTTGGTCTGTTGTTGGTAAGTGGATATTTGCTCTGTTGTTGTGAAGGGCTGTATTTTTGTTGTTTGCCCTTGAACTTTATGATGTTTGTTGTTCAGGGATATGTAAGTAGTGATATCACATTTTGTAGTACTACAATGTAATATTATGGTACTGATATCACATTATTGATATTATGGTGGATGGCTGGATATGTAAGTTCAATTTTTTTATAGTTGATAATAAGCCCCGTAGTCAATAACAGTTTTGTAGTATTAAACTCACCTAATGTAGTATAAAAATGTCGTAATACCGTATTATATCCTATTATGAGGTATTGATTCCTGGAAATCTAGTATGTTGGGACAATAAGCCCGTAGTTGATAATATTTTTGTAGTATTAAACTCACCTAATGTAGTATAAAAAAGGTGTAATACCGTATTTATATCCCATTATGAGGTATTGATTCCTGAAAATCTAGTATGTTGGGACAATAAGCCCCGTAGTTGATAACATTTTTGTAGTATTAAACTCATCTAATGTAGTATAAAAAAGGTATAATACCGTATTTATATCCCATTGTGAGGTATTGATTCATGGAAATCTAGTATGTTGGGACAATAAACCTCGTAGTTGATAACATTTTTGTAGTATTAAACTCATCTAATGTAGTATGAAAAAGGTGTAACTGTTAGGAATAGTGCCCTTAAAGCAGCTTTTGTGCTCTACTATTTACTTGTAAAATCACAAACATTCTTTGGATAATAAACGAGATGATTTTGTTTATAGGCAATCACGTTTTTATGTGCTAATTTATGTCTGTGTGGGCTTGACTGTGCTCTCCTAATCCGATGAGGCCGTTGAGAACTTTGCCCTTATGAGAACGGCACATGAAACAAGTTCTTAACTCCATAGGCGAGGATTAGAAACTTCTCCAAGTCGATGAGTTCGACAGACAGTGGGAGTGTCGACTTTGACTCCGTTGAGACTTGCTTATGTGATCATGTCCTTTTTGAAGGATTATTCAGTTTCATGGAATGATAAGTGCATACGATGATGCGTTCATAATACATAAGGGTGATTGTTACAAGAACTTAATCACTGAGATGTCCCGCGTGAGAACATTCCTAAATGGGAAAGAAAGTCTCCTAGAAACTTCCAGATTAGGAAATATCTCATAGGTCAACGACGTGATTAATAATCCTTTGACTTGAGATTCTATAATGCCTTATATGAGCTAACTCTGTAATCTTTGATATAGGCTTAAAAGGGTGTCGCCATATAGACACCTGAACCACGACCTATGTTGGGATTACACAAGTGGCATATGTAGAATTAATAGAATCAATAAAGAACCTACACTTGTTAAGAACAAGAATGATCTCTTACTGATTATGTTGTTCGTAGTCCATTAAATATTAAACCCTTGACCAAGGTGGATAAAAGATCAAGACATCAAGAAAATTGGGTTTTCTTGGATTGAGATCTAAATGGATATGAAACCTATCATGTACGGATACGGACACGGCGACACGGACACGACACGACACGGATACGGCGACACGGATTTTTTCTTGAATTTCCCACATAAGGAGTGTCGGACACGAGTGTCCGACACGACACGGCATGATACGACACGGCAAAATGATATTTTTAGAAGTGTCCGTGCATCATAGTATGAAACGAACTTAACTTTAAAGATCAAGAATAACAAGGCTCTGAGTTTTTTCCCATGCCTTAGTTCTTGATTGAGAGATGGATTTGTAGGAGGATCGTATTTCACTGATTGTCATTGACTGAAAGGTTCCTCAATTCATTTCGTTATTCGGCTAGGGGTCACACATCCATTGCTAAATTACGGTAGTGTGATCTGTAAAGTGATTATTTAATTATGGAAATTAATTAATTATTGTCACTGCTAATCGGATAATGAAACTAAAGGGTCTCACACAAATGCCAGAATACGAGGGTTATGGTAGGATGTTAATTGGCATGAAGGATCAAACTGTTGATCGAAATGGGAGCATTTACATGTGGACTGCTGCCACGTGTCAAGCACAAGTGACTGCCACGTGTCATGCGGCCCGCGTGGCTGCCACGTGTCACGCACACATGGCTTCACGTGTGGCTCCGACGTGTAATTATTTTACACGTGAATTCTTTTCTAGAATTAATTAATTAAATTATAATTAATGAATTTTGGTCTTTTAATTAATTATGAATTAATTGTTAAGACTATTCTCAAAATAATTAACCCAATAAATAATTAATTATGAATTAAGTTATTTGTTAAATAAATTGATTTTTGACTTTATATTAGATAAAAGTTGAAAAGTCAAACTTCCTATTGTAGGAGAGAGAAAACATCTCTTGCTAGACTTGCAGAATAAGTTAAGAACTTATTTTTTAATTAAAAGTTAATAAATAATTAGTTAATTAGTGAGCAAGAAAACAAAGTCCCACTAGGTTTTGGAACCCTAGGGGATCGAACCAACCTCGTATAAATACAAGGGGTGGTGTTTCTCTTACTCTTTAGACCAACACTCAAGAAGGGTTAATTGTTTTTGAGAAAAATAAAAGAAAAATTTTCAAAGTAAAATATCCTAGCCAAACACAAGCCATAGAACTAGCATTCTCACTAGCTTGATCGTGTTCTAGGACTAGCGTGGATACGCTTTGGAGGATTGCCTACTTTGGGATCTAATCAAATGACGTTCGAGGGATATTCCCCTTGAAGGGTGTTCAATAGGCGGTATCGACATCACAAGAAAGCTTCAATCAACATGAGTTTCTTGAAACACCCTATGATACGATACGAACATTGCAAGTCTTTTAGATCTACTTTTGGGAAATTTTTAAATTTCTGCTGTGCAAACTCTGCTGTTTTCCAACAATAATATCGTATTTATATCCCATTATGAGGGCGATATGTAGTACAAGGAAGCAGAATTAAGGTATTTAATTAGCATTATGGAGTATAAATTCGTGAAAACCAAGGATTTCATCTAGTTGACCAAGCGGCGTGATTCCATACAACTTTTTTCCTCTAGTACAAATAGGGCGATATGAGTATAGGGAAACAATAATAGTGTATTTATATGTGGCTATATGTGGTGCCCCGACCCGGGGCCTCCATATACCCACAGGGCCCTGGCGTCATGTAATACCAGTCACTCTGCAAAACCTGTGTACACACTTATACAAAAGTCATATTTAATTTACAAATATATTACACTAAGGATATCCAAAATCAACATCATATTTATCTAAGTTCAAAAGTACTCTCATTCGACTAGCTCATCTCATCCAACTTATGTACACCTGAGATTTGTCACCGATTTAGTCAAACCAGTAAGCATAAGGTTTCTCCTACCTCAGTTTTTCCTGTCCGGAGTCGTGTCTTATATTCATAGATTCTGGAGAACAAAACAAAATAGAGGGAATATAGGGTGAGTCAAGTGACTCAGTGGGAATTAGCACAATAATAAGGAATAGAAAGATAGCATAGCAAATCAGAAGAATAACAGTAACAACGATAACATAAATGAAGAATGTGATAAATAAATAATGTTCACTGAGGGTCAAATGTTATAGTTCCTGCCTTGTATCGTCTTCCCAGATATCAGTCCAGGCAGTAGGCAGTGGGTAGTGGGCAGTAAAGTGACCAGCGACGGACGCATGGTCATTCCAAGGGCGCGACCCAAGGAATAACGAACTTTGGGGTCCCCACAGTCGTTAGTCTCCTTCATATCGGTTTACAGATGTAGCGCTCGAGCGCGAGACGCCACATCCCCTTGCACCGAGACCCGACCCGTGTATGAAATGGGAAGTCCATACACGTGCCAAGTAAAGGCGAACGGGGACACAACACACTCGCTATGCTACACGAGAGCTAACCCTTAAACCATACAAGAATGAGAGATACTAAAAATCAGAGCAAACTCAATGAAACGGAAGCATCTCATAAACGATAACATGTACATTAAGCTTTCAAGCTCCAAATACCAAAAATATATATATAAATATCCAAGTGTTCATGGCCCTCAAGGCCTATCATAATCAAAAAGCACCCCAAAGCGTTCATAAACATAACACAAAATAAATATGAGTACATGTGCGATAAAAGAATGCTAGACTCAAACATAAGACCCACAAGACTCGGGTTCCCGCCTAGCACACCCCAAAACCTCCAAGAAGAAACTGAAAACAAGGCGGGTTTAGTCTAAAGGAGACTGGTGGGTATAAAACAGGGCATATTAAATAAATATCGTGGAATTTAAACACATACATGAAAGCTATAATCCCGTATGAAGTTTTTATAACAATTCCCAAGTGGGTAAAACAAAGAAAAGCATCAACGAGATTACAGCATCATATTCATTCATTAGGTTATCCGTGAGCCTGGCGAGAGGGCTAAGTCTCCAACCTTCACCTTGTGTAATCATTAACATTATTCATTAGGTTATCACACACATAATCTTTTATGCACATTCATTCGATCAATCATAATCGTTCATATACACCTTTTTACTCCAGGTGGTGGACGGGTTTGCAAGGCCCGGCCACCTAACCATTATGGATAGTGGGGTACATGAATCTCCAAGAACCCGGTTCCCACTCCTCGCTAATCTCCTAGCGAGGGCCGATATTGCCTTAGTTTTGGTGGAACTAGTATATGGGGGTCACCGTCACCCCAAGCTTCCCCGGATCGCCACCTACACTAAGTCCCAGGGCCCCCAATCAGTGCATTCATTCAACTCGCCAAAATATTAGGTAGGGAAATTCAGTAAAGAAAAGGTTTTACGTTTGAAATCATTTACTTTTTAAAAGACTCGATATATATATAATAAGTTGGCTCAAAACTTTACATATTAGGGATATATCGGGTCAATTTATCTAATAGTAGAGAAACCCACCTTTAAAAGCAAAGGAAATGGCACAAGAGCCTCAAGGACCGGCCTTGTCTCCGACTGGACCCAAATCTGTGCAAAAGAAGTGAAGTGAAACTCAAAATGACCACAATTGAAGCACGACAATTCGATGAACATGATATGAGATGCAGAAGAGGTAAAATCATGTTATGAAGATGTTCATGTGCACAATTAATGTCCTAAAGACACATAAGCAAGCAATTCATTCAATACATGAAGGTATCATGCTCATTCATTTCATATCTTTCATAATTCATATCAAATCGAACCACAAACTTCACACAATAATCATAACACATATATCAACATGTATACAATGCATATAAGTCATAAACGAGGCAAGGGATTAAACAAACCAAGAAAGGAAATGAGAAAATAACTCACACACACACAAAGGTGGGGCTAAAAGCCATTAGCCCCAATCCCTTCACAAACCACTAACGGTCGTTAGTCCCACACAACACATAAAGCACTAACCCCCATTAGGGGGGGTCAGAAACTCGAGTAAGGGGGTTAACCCCCAAAACGCTAAGAAGCCCTAAGGGGCGTTAGACAAGTCTGGGGCTGAAATGAACAAATTTCAGCCCCTGTTTCACCCCAAAGGCACAACCAAACAAACACAACACCAAGCTAACACATTAAGGTAAGTTCATGCATAACAATATCATGCAATTCAAGCCAAAAAACAAGTTAAAATTGAGCCACAATGAAGAAGCAAAAGCAAGAGGTGTGAGCATGTCCAAGTTCTTCCATTTTCATTCAAGTTCATTAATGAAAACTTCATTAATTCCCAACTACCATGCAATATGAGTCCATATAAGTATAAAATCATGTCCTAGGATCATTTATCACTCATAAAACTCAAAGAAACTACAAGGAAACATGATTGAATCTCCAAATGATCACAAACCCTTACTATTCAATCTCTAAATCATACCATATTCAATTCTTGATAAAAACATGCAAATCATAACTTAAAATGATCACAAGGAGATGTAGAACACAAATATGGTCTTACCTTCAAGAGATGGTGGAAGATGGAGGTGAGATGAGCTCAAAATCTCAAGGGATGAATAGTGCCTTCTTCTTTCTTCATTTTCTTCTTCTTGGCTGCACTTTTTTTTTCCTTTTTGGGTGGGGTGGTTTGAAATGCTAAGGTAGGGAGAGAGAGAGGAGTGTATCTAGTTGGTATAGGTCAAGGTTTGGGGTTTAGGGGTGTTAGGTTGGGCCCACTAGCTCAAGAATAGTCGATGGATGTCATTTTAGGTACGAGGTGCTCGTTTCGGTTGAATTTCGGAAGTTTAAATGGCCTTAGATGGCTCCGAATCATCGAAATGAGTCTAATGGAGGTAATGAAACTCGAATCTGAGTTCCTGAACTCAAGTTACGCCGTTCGGAACCCAAGATGCGCTAAATGCTCTTTAGCCCCTTTTTGGTCCCGATCACAAAAATGAACTAAAAACTCAAACAAACAAGTTCAAAATCATGCAACGAGCATATAAATATGTTCATAATAAACATAATTCATACATATCAAATTTCCACGAAAAACAAAAATCAAATTGGATACAAACAAGATACATTCATAATCTTAAAGGCAACATGTTTAAAATCCAA
This sequence comes from Lantana camara, assembly GCA_037501455.1. Taxonomy (NCBI): domain Eukaryota; kingdom Viridiplantae; phylum Streptophyta; class Magnoliopsida; order Lamiales; family Verbenaceae; genus Lantana; species Lantana camara. The sequence goes on along the minus strand of CM074857.1, from coordinate 18,608,673 downwards.
ATAACGTTCATATTAAATATTCATATAAACTCAAAGATTATCAAATAAAAATATAATATAGAATTAATAACATAAATAAATAAATTAAAATACGCAATTAGTAAACACATACGTTATACCTGTACGGCCGAAAAGTCGGGGCGTTACAACAGAAATCGGTTACAGAATCAGGCTTAGGTAGGCTTAGGATAGGCTTAGAAAGCAGTTCAAAAAATGGCTATCAGTCAGAGGCTCAGAACACAAGGCAGTGAACATGCAGTAGGCAGTACAGTAACAGTTCAATGAATAGATCAACAGACAGTAACAGATTAGTAAATAGTTCAGGAGACAGTTCAGAGAATAGGTCAGTAAACAGTTCAAAAGGCAATTCAGACAATTTAAAGAGCAATGCAAAAGATAAGCCAAGGAACAATTCAAGAATAATAAAACAGATAGGATAATAGAAGTAGATAGAAAGAATCATGGTACGAGGATTGTGTTTTGTCTCCAACAAGAAGGGGTTATTCCCGCCTGTCAGTTAGGGTTGTTGAGCTGCGTAGTTTGTTTGTTGCTGCTCTAAATTACCTGACAAGAATAAGGTAATTAGTTAAGCTCATATTCTACTGATTGTGATTAATAATTTTTAAATACTAATGTTCATATTATATCGACATCAGTTGGTTAATCTTGGCGCGTTTAATAATAAGTCTGCCTATTACTGACTTATTCTTAATGCAGTTAATAATAATTCATTTAATAAGCAATTATATAAAATTATTGTGTATATTTATTAACAATTATGCAAGTTTTGATAAGTATATAAACAATATTATTAAATATCACTTAGTCCTCGAATTAATCTAATTTGTCCAATAGATTCCATCTTGTGGGGCCTATATCAAAGTCAAGGTCAAAACAGATTCTAGAATCAAGATTAAACTTTAATTATCATTGTAATTGTTATAATTACCATTATACGTAAACTTTAGTCATTAAAATTCAATTATTCCTTATAATTACACTTACAATTATAATGACGTGAGTCATTGTACACGTCACTGTAATTGTTTGTTATTATTATTATTACTATGTAACTTTTTTATTATTATTATTATTATTATTATTATTCAATTTAAACATAATTAAATCCCAATTGTATCAATCGTCTACAGAGTTATCAATATTATTGTGCGGATGAGTTCAGGAGGTCGAAAGAAATTTTCTGATATTTCTCCGGTGAGTCACCGTCGTTGGACCATCGCCGGACCGCCACTTCACGACACCGACAAATTCCCCAAAAATAACTGAAATGACCTCCTCTTTACGCTCGTTAGCAATTTTCAGTCAATTTCAACAGATTAATTCAGGTTAGGGAGTAATTCAAGAATCCACTTTTCAATCCTAACCCTAAACCCTAGAAATTGAAACTCAAATTAAACATGATCTAGTCAGAATCAATTCAAATCGCTTGCAGGTATATATCACCCAAATCGAACCCTTTAAAACCCACCTTTAATCTGTCAGAAAAGTCACCGGAAAAAGCTAAGATCTGTTCACCGTTGCTGCTTCACTGTCGCACTTCCACCACCGCTATTTTCAATAACCAGCCACCAGTTATAGACTCACCTCACCGAGCTCTTCAAAAGGCCTAAGGTTGCAAGTTATTTCTCCGGCCAAATTGCTGTCGGTGGTGAAGTTTCCGACTAAACTTTCGGCTTAGTTTTCTCTCTCGTCTTCAGACGAAACTTAAAGGTAGTCGCAGATTCACGTTCTGCTCGTCGAGACAATTGAAAAGCACTATGGGTTGTTGAGTTTTGGCCAAGGATCGTCGACGTAAGAAATTGGTGGTGATAGCTTTCTCGGGTGGGCCGCGTTCGGGGGGGGGGGGGGTTGTTTCTCATGGTGTTTGAGTGTGTGAGGTTTTAGATTTAGGTTAATGAATAGGTGAGGTGGGGTTATATCTGACCGGTTATGCGTCTGATTTATTTTTATTTATTTATTTTTTTTTCTTTTACCCCAAACTTTCCTAAATTCTATTTTCATAGTTCTCTTGAGGCATCCTATGAAAAATCTCCACAGCTGTATCAACAAGCCCAAATCCCATACATGCATTAATGATTTCAGTCCAAGTAACAACATCTTGCACAATCATCATATTATACGAAGTCTCAACATCTTTCTGTAAGAATATTTCTTATTGGACTTCTATTAATTGATGATTGTAGTAAAAATAAAACGGGCTAAATTAATACGGTTAATGGGATAAGACTTATTAGGGCTATTTGTTTGACCCACTATTGTTAAAGCCTTGATGTTAGCAAACGTGGTCTAACAGCTGGTGTAGGCCCACTCTAGAAAGCCCGTGATAGGAGGGCTCCTAGGGTTATATTTATTGATGGCTAGGTCTCCTCTCCATTCCACGTTCTTGATATCTGCTTTCCAATTGAGCTGTCAACTGTCAATGAGAGAAGGAGAGGAAGATCTAGCCATAGGGGTTGATGAAATACCACGTGAATCTGCCCAACAAGATCGGTAAATATCAGATTCAATTCAATAGTCAAAAATCAATTATATTTACACTCTCGATTATATTGGTGTTCTAAATTCATAATGTTGATACTGGCTAAAATTTCTTTTAGTTGGTATCAGAGCCATACATTCATGAATTTAGAATCCTAATATTTGAAATATATTGATTGATATAAAATATCAAACATCAATTTAATATTTTTTGTTACCTCAAAATCGATGCTTTGATATTTGATATTCAGTGAATTTAACGATATGTTATCAGAGTGCATATGTTCTGTTATTGAATCTTGATGACACTTGTTACATACATATTTGATAAAATATACTTGATATTTATATTTCTGTTTGATGTTTCCAATATGAAAATTTACTTGTTCCTATTTACTGTCTCACGACAGCACGACTTCATACTTGTTAAAACCTTGGAACCCAAGGTTGGAATTTTCAACTATTTTGTGTCAGCAGAAAATTTTATCACACTTTGAATACTATTAGCCAATTAAGTCACGGGAATAGTGGAAGTGAATGGATGTTATATTTAAAGAATTGTTTGATTGTTTTATACATATACGATCTAAAATTTATGAAATTATATAATTACTAAATATTTGAGGTAATGCGATGCGTGTATATAATTATCAAATATTTAAGTTATTCTTGGAATATTTAGGGTGTCTCTCTTCAATATTTCAGTGCGAGTTTGGTTCTTTCAAATCATCAATTTTATCTTCATATATGTTGTGCTAGTTGTATGTCTGGATTTAAGTTGTACTTAGTCCGTGGTTTTTTTTTTTTTGTTTTTGAAGAGGCCAATTATATGACATGTTTTACTTCCTGGACTCCCAAACAGGAAAATCTTCATTTGGGTAGAATTTTTGTCCTCTCAAAACTTTTGATATTTGCAGATCTAGAAATCTATTTGTATTTTTTCCTCAAGTTATTCCGTTGCCGACCGATCTGGAAGCAGCTGTGGGTTGAGGTCAGTAAGAACTTAAAATCTTAAACTTATATTAGTGTATAGTAGAGTTCATACAATTAATCGCGGTTTCATGTTCAAAGCTAATTTTATGTTTTTCCATATTTCATATTAATTGAGTATATGAATAATGTAAAAATCTTGGCTCTCTTGACGGTTATACAAATACTGGTTTCCTTTACTGCTTCACCGTATTTATGGAAAAAATGATGTTTTGGGTATATGTTTCTTGAAACATTTTTAATAGTAATATCCAATCAATCTTAACGAATTATGTGGTACACAAGGGATATGACATATTATATCTCAATCTTTATATTATTGGATTGATTAGAAACATGCATATTGTTTGAGTGATGAGCCACCAATTATCTTTGCTTTAGAAATTATTATGTGGAAATTTTGAATATTGTGTGGATTCTTAAGTTGCCCTATTAAAATTATCACCTTATGAAATTCGATTTAGAGGGGCTATTGATTTTTAAAATATCACAGTGCCAAATTTATATTTTCTAAAGATCCACACATAAATTTAAGAACTAACAATATAAGTGTATTTAGTGGTACTTGTACAACATCCACTCGTGGGATTAAGAAATCGTGATTCAGTTTTGGATTTACAACAAGTTTTGATAATGTTAGAATTATTCCCTTATGTCAAATATTTTATATTATTTGATAATTATATTGGGATAATCAATTATATTGGTTTTCATCAAATTGACTTGTGATGTCTACGAAATTCTTCAACATTCCCGACTCAATTAGCAATATTTTAGAACGATCAAGATAATATGTTTGTAGCATGGAAAGTTAGGCGTTTTGTAGCCGACGTGACTTTTGATATCGAGCCTCTTGAGTCCATGCGTAGACGAGTATGCTTTGTAAGGTTAGTTGCCTCTTTGCTCTCAAATATTGTTCTATTCAGTTTGAGAAGTTTGTGATCAAATATTTTATATTGATTGACCATTATATTGCGAGGTTATTGATTATTCGCTATGCTTTTATAAAAGGTGAATATAATATAAAATTCACTTCTTTGATTTTATTGGTTGGAATCGAAATATCTCTTGATTGATTATTTCATATGAGTAATCAAATAAATTAGATCTTGGGAATAATTTACATGCAATATATTATGTTATAGATAACTTCCAAAAGTACATAGTTTTCATACTTTATTTTGTGGGAGTATTTGCATACATGTCTTGCGTGTGCAAATTGGGCAATCTATTTGAACTCGGCTATGTTTTTAATTTACTAAATTAAAGTAAATAGTTACACCAAAGTGTTCTATTTATTGAGACTTGTAAAATTCGGAACATACATATTTTGAGTGAATGAATTACTATGCATTCTTACCTACCCAAAGGGGGGTGAGATATGTATGGTAATTTTACTTTATTTGTGCAAAACATATTGATAGGGTACATCAATCAAGAAAATTTAGTTTCCCAAAGGAAGCCATTTTCGAAATTTGAGGTACTCCTATACCGTTTTGCACAGAGGGACCTATTACGTATGACATACTCTGCCCAAAGGGGAGTTTGTCATGACATCCTGGACTCTCTAAAGAATAAAACTATATTTTCTAGGCTTATTCTTGTTGATTGCCTGTTGATCATAATATGTTGCATTTATTATTTTCATATTATTACTATGAGTTTGAATAGTAATATTTTTGTATACATAGTTTGAAGTATACAAAATAATATGTTGAACTCCATCATGTGTATATTATATGATCTTATGTGATTAAGTGTCCTATACTGAAAAGTGCATCATATATCACATGAATATTAAGGAATTCTTATGATGCATTATATATCCTCACTTGTTTAAATGGAGTTTATATGCATAGATATTTTGAACTATTGATGTAGAGCATATTGACTGAAATCTACTAATTTAGAGGGTTTGTTCTCACTACAAGAAAACAGCCGAAAACCGACGGAAATTCCGTCGGTTTTCCGTTGGAATTTCCGACGGAAAACCGATGGAATTCCCACGGCCAAGCAAAATTGCATTCCAACGGAAAAGCCGTCGGAATTCTGTTGGAAATCCGTCGGAAAAATTGGTGGAATTTTTAAAAAAAAATGCTCCAAAATTTCCAACGGAATTCCGTCGGAAATTTTGGCGCAATTCTAAAAAAAATTGCTCCAAATATGCCGACGGAAAAATCCCGTCGGTTTTTTTACTCTTCATTAAAAAAAATACCGACGGGATTTTCCCATCGGTTTTCCGTTGGAATTTCATTGAAATAAAAATTCCAAAGGAAAAACGACGGGAAAATCCCGTCGGTTTTTTTTATTATTATTCATAAAAAAAACCAACGGAATTTTTCCATTGGAATTTCAATGAAATAAAAATTCCGTTGGTTTTCGGTTGGAATTTTTCAATCAAATTTAATTAGAAAAATACTGTTATAGTTAATACAAATAATTATATATTTAAAAATTATATAATATACAAATTATTAATTATTAATATAATTATTTGCATTAATAATTCACGTTTGTTGATTTTGTGTAAACATCGGATAAATAGTACAAATAATTTGTAAATTTTGATATCAAAGTGGATCTTCAATTTTCGATCTTCTTCAACTTATTTAACTTTTATTAATTGGTTTGATCTTCTTCAACTTCAAAGTTAGCTTTTAATAACGTTAATCCGTAGGTCCTTCGACTTATTTACGAATCAAACGCTAGATTTTGGAGAATTTCGCCAAGAACGCCTTTGAACTCGTCGGTAACTCCATGGATTTAGCTTGAATATAACGTCGATTCGTCGGTGTAATGTCTTAATAACGGATCAAGCGTCTTGATTTGATAACTTTGGGGAAGAACGCCTTTATATAGGTTTAGGATTTAAGAGTTAGAGTTCAACTCAAACTTATTTAATAATTATCTCTTGTATTTTTTTTTTAATGAGATAATATCAAATAAAATCACTTGAATATTGATTTCTTTAATATTTTATTAATTTTTTAAAGAGATAATATCACGTGAATATTTATCTCTTTATATTTTTATTTTTAAAGAGATAATTTAAAAGAATACGTCACGTGTCGCCATATGATTTGTTGAGAAAATAAACATTATAATATTAATTAATTTAACTATTTAACTTTGAAATTAAATTTATGATATTTTCAAAATAGTAAATTAAATTAATAATATAAAGTTTATTTGTTCATCTACAATAATATTTGATATAATTTTAAGTATATACATTATAATTAAAACACAAAAGTATATAAGTTGTGGCGCCCTTGCCACATCCTGCACTAAGAAATACCCTGAGTGTTAGCTTTGAGCCTTCACTCGAGATTTTCCCCAGCGAACGGCGACGAACAAACAAACACAAGCACAGCGGAAGCATAAAACAAGGCCAATCAACATCAAACTTCAAATATAATTACAAGGCCGATATGGCCGACGACAAACGACAAACGACAACTACAAACGACAACCGTATTAGGTATAGGTACATAGACTGTACATACTGAGTTCTCCACAAAGGAGAAATTCCAAAACAGTGACTCCGAAACAAACTATCTAAACGGCACCTTACGACCTAGACCAACATACCGCATAGTCACACCTACCTGAAGTCAAAACCAGAAAACAAGGTACGTTAGTCAAAATGACTAAGTGAGAGGGTTATACATATGTATGAATAAGAGCAGAAATTTGGTTCACACTTTTACTCTTTTCAAAACACGATCAAAACGTATATGAAAGAATATCTTTCAGTTTGAACGAAACACTTGTGAACCAATAATCAAAACAAACGATCAATCACAATAACCCGGCGAGTACGGGTGAGTTCTCCAACCTTTCACAACCTGAACACAAGAAACACAAAACAATAAACCAGCCTTCTCCCTCCAATTGTTAGTCGAGGTGCCCCCCAACCAACCATACGATCATACAGATAGGGGTAATATGCCCTGGTACCAATAACCTCACTCTATACGTTTCGTAGTCAACCTCCGGCTACGTCCCGTATAGAGCTTCACAGAAGTACGTAGTAAAGATCAGCCTTTGGTGCACACCTCCGGACTTCACCCACTAGATACTTCAGGCCCATATTCCCTAAGGGCGTCCCCAAGGGTTCTATCATTCGATCACAACTCGTTTTTTTTCAAATACTTTCTTTCTCTTAACCATTTCATAGTTCAAAATCAAACTTTTCGTTCTCACACGTATATATAATATAACAAGAACCCATTTTATAAGGAAATCCGATTTTTCAATAAAATACTAAAATATTATAAAACAACTAATAATATATATATAGTATCAACGGTTCAAAATCAAACTCAATGAATAAGGGTTGGGTTTTAAGAATATATATATTTACATAATATATGTTTTGGCCCCAGTTGAAAACATTTTAATCCCTCACCTGAAAAGCTTCCATACTGCAAAAGAAAGACACGATCAACACGATCAGGGCTCTTCCCTGGGAACACCTGTGACACGCATATAACTGCAAATTATGACTCGGCTGACTCGTACGACTATCACATAAAACAAGGTATACATATTAATTTAAACAATCATATAACCGTACATGGCTTAATTGAATAGAAGCACTAAATAAGAGAAATTCCATAATTATTTCAATAATAAAACTTATAGCATTTTCAGAAAAATGAAAATTTTACCAATTTGGTTTTTCTTTAAAATTTCTCGATTATATAAAATATATCATGAAATCCAATTTAGTCTATTCGATATTTTACCGTATAATTATCATCATATTCCAATCGAAAATTCAAAATACAAGTATATTCTCGTGATTCAGGTAAAAGAAAACCAGCAAGGACAAACATATAAATTAAACTAAACCCATTTATAAGGCACATCAGCCAATTCTGTAACATATATCTAAATAGTGCATTAAGTCAGATAATTTTCTATAGATAACAACTTTAAAATGAAGTCTACCAATTAATATCCATATTAAATTTCGAACAATTAATTAGATTAAAGAACTTACAAAAGTGAGATGTAAAAGTCTTGGAATTTTCATCCGACCCAATACTGAAGAATTTAACTTTCAAAATTTTCATGAGAAACTATCTATTTATATAGATGTGGTGCTGTTCATAATATTTTTGCCGACTACGAAAGCAAGAGTTATCTTTAAGAAAAACTTACAAATTTAGAAAATAAACAATTTTATCAAATTAACCGATTCAATATTTATCCCAAAACATTCTTATTCACATATTGGTACATAAAATAGTTTAAGAGAATTCTATTAAGAGTTCATTTTTAATAATCTGAATCAAAAAACGAATACAATATTCTCAAGCAATATATAAATTCTAAAATTAAATCAAGTATATGTAAGGATCCATCGTTACATTCTATATCCCGCTTAAATCAATAGTAGAAGAAAAGATGTAAGATAATATTCAGACTAAAAGAATTTTAACGGGTAAAATATGGTATAGATACTTTCACGGAAAATTATATGATCCTTTTAAATTTTCAAAGCACAACTCGACCTAAACTTTGAGAGTCGAAGGGTCACGCTATTTTTAATCTGAACAATGGTAAGTAGCAGTGCACATAGTAATGAAGTCGGCGGACACAAAATAAAATTACAATTTAATGTTTAAAGCTAATTGGAAATATTTAAAATTCAATTAATATCATTGGTTAAAAGTGCGGTGGGTTACACGTTCAATTAATAGAATGCATTTTTGGTTTACGAAGAAATGAAAGTTTTGATAAAATGAACACATTTATGCCACTTGTCCTCTTCATGATTGAGTCATTGATTTTATCTCTTTGCAAAACTTACCAGTACACAACGCAGCCGCGCGGTGAGCACAGAACGAACTATTCTTTCGCCTTTTACTAAAGAATACCGTGTGCTCGCCGCATTTAAGCGGCATACGCCATTTTTTGGAGGGTGTTTTCCCTTTGGGGTTGGAAAAAAAAAAAAAAAAAACAACAACTTACCAGTACACAAAAATCACAAAAGAAACTTTGTGATTAAGTTTTTTTTTTTAATTGCATACATCATTGTGCTCGTTATCACATATTCACATGCATATATATGTTGTAGGAAATAATATTATTAAATATATATATATGCATGCAACACAAATATTGTACTAAATTATAATACTTAACGTAACAAATTAACATTGATAAGCATAGACGAGCACGATGACGGTGGTCTTGGAACTTGGATCTTCATGTCGGAGGAGAAATCGATAGTCAAACTTCGTCAAAGGGATCAAGTGAACGATTTTTCAAAGGTTAGGGGACAAATCGTCCGGATTCAAAGGATAGGGGACAATCCGCCCAATGGCCCGGGGGGGGGGGGGGGGGATTTGTGATTTACCCTTAATAGTTTCAACTATAATTAAACACTTAGTGTTAGCTGTAATATATATTCTATTTATTTTCGCAAGTGAGTTGAGTAACAGGGGTCAAACATATAATTAATTAATATATCTACCATTCAGTTACTATATATATATTCCAAATAATATCTTTAATTACGTAATTATAGTTATAAAAATTTGGTATTAAGCAACAATTTCGAAAAAAAAAACTCTATTAGATATCAGTTAATCTATGAAATAATTGTAGTTAATCACGCATTTTCGAAAATTTAATATTTTTAAAACACATATGTGTTAAATTAATAAATCAGCACATCATGCATACGCTATGCGATTAAATTTCTAGACATGTCCCGATCTTAACTAACTTACTTGTTTCTTTTGGTTCGGGATTTGGGATGTTGCACTCTCCCCCCCCTCCTTAATTGAATCTGGTCCCTAGATTTCTCTTCTGATCCTTCAAACAATTCGGGGTAGTGCTTTTTCATTTTCTCGTCTGTTTCCCATGTAGCCTCTTCAGTTGTCTGATTCCTCCACAACACCTTTACCAATGGAATTCTTTTATTTCTGAGTTCTTAATATTTACGATCCAACACTTGTACTGGTATCATGATGAAGGTTAAATTTTGCTCCAATTGCGCTTCCTCCACTGGGAGAATGTGAGATTCATCTGGATAATACTTTCGAAGTTGGGAAACATGAAACAAATTATGAATCCCTGTGAGATTTGGTGGTAAATCCAACCGATAGGCTGTTTTCCCAATTCGCTATAAAATTTCAAATGGACCAATGTATCTTGGATTCAGTTTTCCACCCTTTCCGATTCTCGTGAATCCTTTTCTTGGTGAGGCTTTCGAAAATACACGACACCCACTTCAAATTCCAATTCTCGTCTTTTCTTATCTGCATAGCTCTTTTGCCTGTCTTGGGCAGCCTTCATCCTTTGTTGGATGATCTGTACCTTCTCGATTGCATCTTGAATCAAATCTGGAGGTGTAGCTCGATGAATACCATCTTCAGTCCATCTCCAGTCCTCCAAATCCCAATACAGTGGAGATCTGCATTTTCTACCGTATAGAGCTTCATACGGTGCCATCCCAATTGAGGCTTGATAATTGTTGTTGTAAGCGAACTCGATCAGCGTCAAATGTTTGTTCCAGCTGTCATGGAAATCTAATGCGCAAGCCCTTAGCATATCTTCTAGGTATTTGATTAACCTTTCTGACTGACCATCAGTTTGTGGGTGAGCCGCAGTACTGAACTTTAATTTAGTTCCCAAATAGCTCTGCAAGTCCTGCCATAACTTTGAAGTGAATTTAGGATCCCTATCAGAAACGATACTTATTGGAATTCCGTGCAGTCTGAAAATCTCCTGATGATATAGTTCTGCCAATTTTTCCACTTTATCAGTTGATTTTACTGGGAAAAAATGAGCTGATTTGGTCAATCTGTCGATTATAACCCAGATACTATCATAACCGCCTCTAACTTTAGGAAGTCATGTTAGGAAATCCATAGTCACTTGTTCCCATTTCCACGTTGGTATTGGTAATGGTTGCAACATTCCACCTGGTTTCTGATGTTCAGCTTTCACTTGTTGGCATGTAAGACACCTTTTTACAAAATCTGGTACATCTCGTTTCATTCCATTCCACCAGAAATGAGCCTTGAGATCCTTGTACATCTTGTTTCCTCCAGGATGAATTGTGTAAGCAGACTTATGAGCTTCTTCAAGAATTTCTCTTCTCAATGTTGTTGGAATGTAAACCCTATTCTTATATCGAAAAATGCCTGTATCATCAAAACCAAACCTTGAGTCCGGGGTCTCGTTGATCCGTTTTGCCTGTCTCCGAACCCATTCATCAGTCATTTGTGCTTCCTTAACTCGTATACCCAAATCCGACTTAATGGTGATATTCGCCACTCGCGGTTCAGATGTAATACGAATTCTGTCAGACATGTTTTCATTTGAAGTTGAAGCCCCTTTCAAGCAAGCTATACTTATTTTTCTGCTTAAGGCATCAGCTGCCACATTTACCTTTCCAGGATGGTATTGAATTCTACAATCATAGTCTTCTAGGAACTCCATCCATCTTCTCTGTCTCATGTTTAGCTCCTTCTGGGTAAATAGGTATTTCAGGCTCTTATGATCGGTAAAAATGTCAAATGAAACACCATATATTAAATAAGTGTCTTGTTACATAATTACTCTACATTTAAATGAATTGTGCATGTGACAAGAAACTTTATTGTCTATTAGCATAAATGATAAACTATTACTCTTTGGTTGAGCTTGTTTTCTTGCCTTGGTATTTGAAATAATATTATTAATTTTTTGATTTTAGGCTATACGAAAATTTAGTTGAGACAATTAAAATTTTAAGTCTAAAATATAAGATTGGACACATGTTGAGTGTAGAATTTGCATGAATCTTAGCGTTAATTGTAGTATATTGTTGTGTCGTTTGATGCGTTTATGTGTTTATTTTGCTCCATTTAGATAATTATTGAGTTGGAGATGAGAAACGGCGTTCCAAGACGAATTCACGCGTTTTTGGAGGAAAAATGAGTAACCCCCGTTACCCCTTGGAAGAACAAAGGGGTTAACCCCCGTTAACAGACACAGGAGCAACGCTTTTGGCGAATCAGAGGGGTAACGCCCGTTACCCCTGGGCAGAAGGAAAGTGGTAACGCCCGTTACCACTTATAAAAGCGTTATTACGATTTCAAGGCAGTAACGGGCGTTAATGATAAGTGCACATAGATAGGTAATGCCCGTTACCTATGGCGGTGAGACAGAATTTAGGGTTGCTATTTAAGTGCATGTTGGAGTCTTTTTGAGGGAGTTCTTCTTCCATTCGAGACCTAACCTTAGGAGAGAAGTTCTGGAGTTTTGAAGAATTGTTAAAATAATTTCGAGAAGACGAAAGGATCGTGTTCTTTAACAATTTTGGTTTTTCTGTTTATTTACTACTTTAATTATCAAACTAATTCCTTTGAGTTTAACTTTAATTAGTATTATGCTAGATTCGTTTTTCCAGATTTTTACTGAATGTTTATGAGTTTGTTTTTGAGACTTTGTCTTGATTTGATGAACATGAATTCCTTTAATGTAATTTACTTTAGTTTTATGAGTTTTTCTTTAATTATGAGTAGCTAAACCCCTAGGGCTAGGGGAGTGATGATGAAAGTCTGATATGTATTTGATATGATGCTTGAATGACTCTTGCTAAGTCTTAGTATGAAGACTGGTTTGAATTAAATTGTGAAGACTTGATCACCCTTAGCATAATCTGGAATTACTTGAGAATCGAGAGGTTAATAGTAATTGAGAAGGTTTTCATAACTAGTAGATTGTATGAATGCAAAGAGATTTGGTTCTGGTCTATACAACAGTAAATCTTATTCCATGCCAAGCCGGTAGAATAGGAATTGCACTAGTCTTGGTCTTGTTGGTTTAATTAATACATTGATGATTGCGAGAGCAAAATTGAGCTTAATTAAATACACGGTTATACCTTGAGAGAGGATAATTTATATATAAGTGACTAGGTTGTAGAATCGCATTTGTCAACAAGTATTGTATTGAATCATAAATGCATAAGTCATTGCTTCCCTTGCCTATTTAGTCTACTGAGTTTGATCCGTGTTTAAGTGTGCTATTTGTGTTTTCTTAGAGTTAATTACTTCAATTTTATTCTAGTAGATAGAAATAACAACTTGAATTCGTTCGGTCTTTAGATTAGAAATAGATATTTAGTAGTGATTGATTGCCCTTCCCTGTGGGTACGATCCTATTGTACTACGGGTATATTAAGTGTACACTTGCACGATTGGTTTTAACTTAGTGAATCTAAACCACAACAACACAATCTGTTGTTAATTATAGGCCAATTGTAGGCATGAAATTGATCTTGAAAAATCCCCAAACTTGATATTTTTATTTATATGATCAATTTAGGTTTTCTTTTCTAATGTGAAATTTTAGTTACTTAAGTAAAATGCTTGTGTCACATTAGTAAGAATTTTTCTTAATATTATATGCTCTTAGATTACTTAAACTTTTAAATTCGTGAACCATAATCTCTGACCATAGTTATTCGTGCAAATTGTTCGGCGATATTTCTTACATTATGAATTAGAGATTTTTCTACACTTTGATGGCGACTTTACTCAAGCTATTTCCACCACCACCGATTCCGGATAAATGTTGCATGATCAAGGAGATAAGTGAGACCTCGAACGGAGTGGTGTTATTTTCGGAGAAAAGGGATGCAGTTGATTGGGGAGGAGAACCGAAGTCCCAAAATTCAAGAGGAGAGGATGTTTTGAAATTAAACACTTGGAGTTCAAGCTCCGGTGTTGTGAGTAGCAAGAACGAGGTCACTCCTTGTGACTCGTCGCTTGGGGATTACTAATCCCTAATCCGGTTCCCAAAGTCAAGCTAACGACTATAACTTAGAGCTAATCCCTCTCTCTTGTTTCTTTTCTTTTCTTTTCTTTTCTTGTTCGTTCCTTTCATTCGCCTCATTTTTCTCGTCTACTTTAAGTTCTCTCTCTCTCTTTTGCAGGTTAAGTGAGGTGTTGTCAGAATATGGAGGCAAGGACCGTGATTTGAGCTTTAATGTCGGCATTAAGGTCCATTTTTCTTATGCGTGAGCATGTGTGCGCATGACTGAATTTGCTTTTGAGGAGAATGACTTGTTGTGATATTTTGCAATATGTGCTTTGAGATATTTATGTGTTACGAGATTGGTGCACTATGGCTTGATTGCAAATTTTGGGTTAATCTGTGTGAATTAACGTGATTAAGCACCGTCCGAGTTAGCTTTTGGGTAAAGTTGAGTTTTATGTGAAAACGTGAGTAATGGGTGTTACCCCCCTTCTAAGCCTTTTCCAGTAACGCCCGTTAATGGAGTCAAGCGTCTCAAGAACTGTTGGTAACGGGCGTTACACCTCTTCAAGTTCAATTTAGGTAACGCCCGTTAATGGGTACAGGCGAAGTAGGACAGTAGGAGTAACGGGCGTTACTCCTGATAGGCATAATTAGGTAACGCCCGTTAACGGCCCGAAATTGCATTTTTAAGTTAAAAAGAGGAAGACTTGTGTTTGAAGTTAAATCCTAGTTCCTCTCAACTTAGGTCCTACCCCGCCATAACCTATATATTTGGCCTGCCCTCTCTTCTTTTCTCACATAACACAATCTCTTAGAAGAGAAGCAAGAAATTCTTCCTCTCCAAGGCATCACCACCATTATACTTACCCCTCCCTCTTGTGAAATGGTAAGTAATCCCTTTCTCTAGGCTTGATGATGGAATGAATTCTTCCTATCTAAAATGAATTTTGGGCTAGAATTGTTGAATTTGGAGAATTTATGCTAGAACTAGGTTTAATGATTTGTAGTGAGTTCATCTTGAAGTAAGTGAATTTTGGAAGAACCCTAGTCTCTAGCTAGCCTTTGAATTTCAATTGGGGAATTGGTTTTGGAGAATTGTTTTTAACTTGAGTCATAATACTAAAGCCTTGTTGATTTGAATTGGGTAGATTAAAGAATTTTGATCAAAACTCAAACCCTAGTTTAGTGCATACCAGATGTTCGATAAATTGTCTGAATGAATCATGATTGATTTTTATGTGCTTTTCCTTGTCTTATATGAATAATATAGATACTATGGGTCGCACTAAGCGCTCTAAAGTTCCTGAGCCCTTCATTACTTCATCCCGGCTGGATCATCAACCATTGGAATTGGTCAATATAACGGTGAATGCTATGGGCAATCCCTTTCAAAGGAATTTGACAAGGAACATTGTGTCTGCTAGGTTCTTCAAGGACACGTGGATGGAGAAGTTTGAGGCTTGAAAAGAAATGAAAAGATTGTTTGACAAAATCGGTTGGTTGCCATTCCTGACTAGGAATGATTTGACGTATGCCAAGATGACGGCCGCTTTCTTCACCACAATGAACTTGACAGGTGTCGGATCCGTCAAAAATAATTAAAATACCTATTTAACGACTAAACACAGAGTATAGTGCAAACAGGGTCGATCCACAGAGACTGGTTGATTTATTTCTAACAATTCCAAGGAATTCACGAGAAGTAACAATTAAAGGGGGGTTTTAGAATTATTCTAACCTAAGTATGCGATTAAAATAAATAATAAGAATTAAAAAGCTAACTAAAATTAAGCAAGTAAGTCACGTAGGATTAAATCAATCAGATGGACAATTACCTAGCCAGGGATATTCGATTCGAATTGTTATATTGATCATCGACTCAAGGATAAATTCAAGTTATTCAGACAGCTCGGCTATAGTTGATAGAGACACTCGACTCAACCTCGTTTTTACTTAATTTATCGGATAACCTGGAGACACTCGACAGTTATCTTCCCTAACAAATTCACAACCCCTAGAGACACTCGACGGGATTTAATGAATTCGCAGCATTAAGAACGATAAAAACACCAATCCTAATTAACCAAGTCGTGACACACACAAGATTTAAATTAGATTATCAAATCCCTTAGTGAACGAGGAATTCTATCGCTAAAACCCTGTCACTAATTTACCACAATTTATCAATCAACTTTACATACACTTGAAGCATCATGAATGGCAATATGCAAATTAAACAACCTAGAGATCTTGCACTATCCTGAAATTACCTAATCACAATAAACACGAAACACGGAGATAAGATAAATGCCTGAATAAACATGAATTGGTAAAAGCGTTTAGGTCTCACAATATCCAATTCGAATCTATAATCCCTAGCTAGATAATTAAGAGTTTAGCTACTAAAATCCATCAAAACAATAGAGAAATTCTTTAACATAAATAAACTAAAAACAAAACGAAAGAATTAAACTAAGAACGAAGAACTCGTGATGTTGAAGTTGCTCGCCAAGTCTCGAACTGCTGCTCCAAACTTCAAGAGTCTGCCTTGATTGTGTTACGTCCCTCCACAAAGCTGCTGCCAAAATATATAAACACGTCCCAAGTCTTTTTTTCCAAATTGGACTCCTACATCCATGTGAACTCTACGTCTTGTTCTCCAAGCAATTAACACACACACGGGGCCTTGTTTTCAATTAATTCCCAAAAGTCCTCAAAAGGCAATGCCAAAATGGGCCTCCCACAATTAATTCCTAGAATCTGGGTTCTCCACTAAACTCCATGCACGCGGCCCACTAAGACGAAGAAACAATGCAACCTTCCACAAATTAGAGTCAAGCCCATACCAAATAATTACATATATGCAGAACAGCCCCCAGGCCTACGCCAAGTCAACCGAGACAAAGTCAATTGCATGCATGCATCTCAAGTTAAATTCTTCTTTAATTCCAGAAGTCAGTAGCAACCATGCCCAGCCAGAGGTCACTTCTTTCGCTTGAAATTCTTCATAAAATGACTAAGTTTGTATCACTTTTGCCTTCAAGCCCCGAATCTACAATAAGAACAACAAAGCATAAATTTCTTTCAAGATAATATCAAATCAAGCACAGTTCGGAGTATAATTCAATCGTAAAGATGGTGAAATAACGAGTTATCAGAACTCCAACCCGGTGGACAACACATTGACTTTTACTCTAGATGACATGGAAACTCGAGCGTGGAATGCGAATCGGATACGGGAGATCCTTCGTTTCCCGACCCATGCCACTTCCTCCTTGCCTAAGTGGAATGATGCTCAAAGAGAAGAAGTTTGGAGATCCTTCCCGTTGAGCAAGGGTGTCCTGAGTTATTCCCCACGATGTACTCATGATAGCTATCTTGACTCCTTGGCTTGGGTGCTAATCCATAGGATCTTGGCTATGGGATTTTGTGCTAGATATGGAAGTGATAGCCACATCAATGAAACGGAGTTGGGAATAATGTATATGATGAAGGAAGGTATCAAGTTCGATGGTACGATTGAGTTTTTATGGAAGCTTCAGGAGATTGTAGGACGAGCCACTGGGACGATTTCTCATGGTGCATATGTGACTATGTTTGCCCGTGAGATGAATTGGAGCCCTCGGGGTTCGTTGCCCGTTGATTTTGGTTATGATCGTGGTCCACAGTACTTGGAGACTATCGATTTGAGTATTGCTTGGGAGAGTGGACAACTAAAGGAGTGTATTTTGCCATGGTGGCCAATTCGGGATAGAGATCGGCTCTGGAAGATGTATAGCTGGGGTAAGGCCCGTTTTGATGAGCTTTCAGTGATGCAGAAGAAGCTTTTAGCTCGGATTCCTGATAGGCCGGATGAAGAGTTTGGGATTCTCCGCAGTGCCGCGCCGGTTGTTGATGAGGCTAATGATGAAAACCCGGTTACTGTGAGAGGCCTTCGTACAGAGTTGGCAGGATTAAGGGCTTATTTGAGCACCGTGATCGCGAGGATTGAGGATCTGACACAGTATGTTGATGAGCGATTTGATGAGGGGAAGGCTCAGGTGGAGGCGAAGTTCAAAGGGTTCTATGCTCGTGTTGATCAGTATTTTGGAGGACCCCCATCGCCTTGATGATGCTATCTTTCTTTCCCCCGTGTTTGCGTTTATTTTAGACATTCTATTTGGGCATGTTCTTATTGCCTTAATCGGATATTTTGGCTACACTTAGATCTTTGCATATGTTTGAACTCCGTGACTTTTGTTTATGCAATTGTGCACTTCTTTACGTGAATTTGTCACTTGTGTGTTGATTGTTGAATGTATGTTGATTGTCAATTGCCTTGCACTTGATCCGTGTTTTCTAGTCACTTATTCAGGTTTTGGAAGCTTTGCTAGCACGTTGCCGAATCTTCAATCGATAAGGGAGTTTTCTTGAACTTTAATTCTTTCATTTGCATGAGGACATTGCAAAGATTAAGTGTGGGGGAGCAGTCTAGGGATGCTAGGAGTTTTTATTGAATATTTGCATGATTAGATGTTTTGTTACACTTGTGATTTGCTAGGAATTGAGAAATTTTGAAAATTTTGAAAATATTCCCCCGTTTTGAACTTTTTCTTCAAGGTTTGATCGTTGAGCTTTTGCTAGAATGAGTTGGGTTTTTTTGAATTGAGGAAAATTTGCATGAGATTGGATGATTTAGTGTGTTAGTATGCCCTTATATTTTGCGCACTTTTCGAACGTGATAATGTACTTTTCTTAGAAAGATGAATTGATGATTTCCAAATAAGTCTAAGATTTGATTAGGATGCATTTTAGTCCTATTGAGGTGAAATTTTGAGTTAATGAAAGATTAAGGAAGTGAAGTAGGCATTCGGTGTCGGAGGATTTTAAGCCTTTCTTTTAGCCGTTTTTCACTAAATAACGTTATCTTATTGACCCCGCTGAACCTAATTGTTGTGAAAAGATTTTTGTAGCCACATTATAAGCCTAATGCACGACAAAATAACCACCTTGATAATTTTTACACCAAGGCTTTCTAGTTTGATTTTATATTGAATATCTATCTTTAGACCCCTTTTGATTGTTCTTGTGATTGGAATTGAGAGATATATTGTAAAAGAAAGAAAAAGAATGAGAAAAAGTGTGAAAAAGAAAAGATATAAAAGAAAAGAAAGAGCAAAAGAAAAGAAAAGAAAATATTTATGCAAGGTGAAATTGAGAGTGTGGGATACAACTGTCTAAGTGTGGGGATTTGGTGTCAATGGCAAAAGAAGAGTGCCTAATCAGTATAAAGATTGAATGATGTAAGCTTGGTGAGTAGTCACTTTGTCCAAATTTCCATAACCTTACCCAAAGCCTACATTACAAGCTCGAAAGACCTACCGATCCCGAGTCTCGAGTTAACTCCATTAGTAGAGATAGGTGAGAAGAGTGTATTCCGAAGTTGATGATTAGAACTAAGGAGGAAATTGTGAATTTGTCATTCTGGTCGTTGTACATTGTTTCGTTCGAAATCACACACTACACAAGGGTATACTTTTCATACTATGTTCGATGATCTTGTGTTTATGAGTACTTGGTTTGATAAGCTAGACTTGTTTAGGCGAAGGTCTGATGATTGCTTTGAGGATGAGGTTTGATGGGGATGTGTTTTCTTATTTTCGTATTACTCGAGGACGACCAATAGGCAAGTGTGGGGGAGTTTGTTGAGTGTAGAATTTGCACGAATCTTAGCGTTAATTGGAGTATAATGTTGTGCCGTTTGATGCGTTTATGTGTTTATTTTGCTCCATTTAGGTAATTATTGAGTTGGAGATGAGAAATGGCGTTCCAAGGCGAATTCACGCGTTTTTGGAGGAAAAATGAGTAACCCCCGTTACCCCTTGGAAGAACAAAGAGGTTAACCCCCGTTAGTAGACACAGGAGCAACGCTTTTGGCGAATCAGAGGGGTAACACCCGTTACTTCTGGGCAGAAGGAAAGTGGTAACGCCCGTTACCACTTATAAAAGCGTTATTACGATTTCAAGGCAGTAACAGGCGTTAATGATAAGTGCACATAGATAGGTAACACCCGTTACCTAGGGCGGCGAGACAGAATTTAGGGTTGCTATTTAAGTGCATTTTGGAGTCTTTTTGAGGGAGTTCTTCTTCCGTTCGTGACCTAACCTGAGGAGAGAAGTTCTGGAGTTTTGAAGAATTGTTAAAAGAATTTCGAGAAGACGAAAAGATCGATTTCTTTAACAATTTTGGTTTTTCTGTTTATTTACTGCTTTAATTATCAAACTAATTCCTTTGAGTTTAAGTTTAATTAGTATTATGCTAGATTCGTTTTTTCAGTTTTTTACTGAATGTTTACGAGTTTGTTTTTGAGACTTTGTCTTGATTTGATGAACATGAATTCTTTAATGTAATTTACTTTAGTTTTATGAGTTTTGCTTTAATTATGAGTAGCTAAACCCCTAGGGCTAGGGGAGTGATGATGAATGTCTGATATGTATTTGATATGATGCTTGAATGACTTGTGCTAATTCTTAGTATGAAAACTGGTTTAAATTAAATTGTGAAGGCCTGATCACCCTTAGCATAATGTAGAATTACTTGAGAATCGAGAGGTTAATAGTAATTGAAAAGGTTTTCATAACTAGTAGATTGTATGAATGCAAAGAGATTTGGTTCTGGTCTATACAACAGTAGATCTTATTCCATGCCAAGCCGCTAGAATAGGAATTGCACTAGTCTTGGTCTTGTTGGTTTCATTAATACATTGATGATTGCAAGAGCAACATTGAGCTTAATTAAATACACGGTTATACCTTGAGAGAGGATAATTCATATATAAGTGACTAGGTTGTAGAATTGCACTTGTCAACAAGTATTGTATTGAATCGTAAATGCATAAGTCATTGCTTCCCCTGCCTATTTAGTCTACTGAGTTTGATCCGTGTTTAAGTGTGTTATTTGTGTTTTCTTAGAGTTAATTACTTCAATTTTATTCTAGTAGATAGAAATAACAACTTGAATTCGTTCGGTCTTTAGATTAGAAATAAACATTGAGTAGTGATTGATTTCCCTTCCCTATGGGTATGATCCTATTGTGCTACGCCTATATTAAGTGTACACTTGCATGATTGGTTTTAACATAGTGAATCTAAACCACAACAACACAATCTGTTGTTTATTGTAAGCCAATTGTAGGTATGAAATTGCTCTTGAAAAATCCCCAAACTTGATATTTTTATTTATATGATCAATTTAGGATTTTCTTTTCTAATGTGAAATTTTAGTTACTTAGGTAAAATGCTTGTGTCACATTAGCAAGAATTTTTCTTAATATTCTATGCTCTTAGATTACTTAAACTTTTAAATTCGTGAACCATATTCTCTGACCATGTGTTAATTCGTGCAAATTGTTCGGCGATATTTCTTACATTATGAATTAGAGATTTTTCTACACTCTGATGACGACTTTACTCAATATTTTAATCTTGTTTTTAAGATACTTTTCTTAAGATATACAGAAAATTATTTTTCAAAGTAATTTCAAAATAGTTGAGTAAGTTATTTTAAATATAATTCTGTGGAAGCTATAATGATATTGGAGAAAATGTCAAATTCTAAAATTCCGCATTAATTGTAAGAATTTGACTATGAGTTTCACCTTAAACTGTTACTATATATGTCATGTTTGATTCCAAATGAGTTGACACGAGTTACATTCGACAAGTACTTTTAGTACTTTGAGAAATTTTGTTTGAACTCTTATATTTGGAAACAAAAGAAAGTTCTTGAATTCAAACTTGAACATAAATCTTTATTTGATATACCATAAAATACTTGATTTTGGGTCAGTATGCAATATTTGAAATTATTTGATCTTGCACTTTATTTGACTATTGTTTGATCCAAATATCTAATTTTTGTCATATACATATTGATATTGTTTAAATATGAAATGACAAAATATGTTGGATATGATTGATCAATTTGAAATTTTAGTCTCCACTATTAATTTGGTTTTTCCTATATGTGATAGGATTGTGGAAGAGGTAACTCTTTTACAATAATTAAGTCTTTGCTATGATGAGTTTTCCCATTTTGAGATCCTATTTAGCAAATATCTTAAAATTTTACTTGAATGAAGATATCTTCCATTTTTTTATATATAAGGGAATGCTTGTAATTTTGTTATCAAATTGATCTTGGAGAAAATTCATTGGTTGTTATTTTTGAGTTATACACTAAACTCGAGTCATGTGGATTATGGTTCAATTTTTAACTCATCTAGATGTGTGGGAGTTCATACCGTCATGAACTCATATTAGTGTTTAATTTATCTAGGTATGTGAGAGTTCTTTCACAACTGTTTCTGTCAAAATTTATTTTCAAAGAAAATATTTAAAAAGGGGGAGAATGTGGATACGTTAGTTTTTTAATAATCTCTTGCAAAATTGTGAAAGATAGAATTTTTGTTATATGAAATAATTGAAACACCCCATGACTGTTGTGAAACGTGATCTTTTCTCAGTTGGTGTTGGTCATTAGCTAACCGACCAAGTATTTGAGACACTCATATATCAATTATTGGAATGTCATGCTATTTTAGTGAAATATCTTGAAAATAATAGACTTGATTATTATTATTACTATTATTTCACTAGAATTTGAGATAGATCAGTATTTTATGTAACCTACATGTGCATATTGGTTAGTAGGTTTGAGAAGGGAAATATTTTGAAAGTGGATTTTGGAACATTAATTAATTCACTTTGGTTTTTCTAAAGTTTTTTTTTTCCGTAGAAAAACACACGTCACAAAATAGGAAACTTGTGTTTGGTGATCAATTCTCCTAGTTTCCGTATTGATATGTTTTTGTCTAAATAAGTGGTTTCTTATAAAAGAAACTTGACGAGGACAATTATTTTGGTTAATAAGACATATTTTATTGGTCTATTGAGGAGCATATTGTATTTTGACTCTAGTTACTAATTGTTAATGGATATCAATAAATTTCACGTAGATATGTGATGATTATTGAATTAGTGGGAGTACATCTATATTTCTTAGATTTTATGATGATGATATACTACTTGTTAGTAGTGATAATGTTACTCCATGAAATTGATGCAACATTATTTTGACATGGCACATTACTTGTGTTAGTATGTAAATCTCTTAATATCTTGACAAGAGAACACATGAGTGCAACTTTGCTTTATAATGTGCGTGTTGCGCTATGTGATTTGTTTATATTCATAATGCGAAAAGAATATGCATATTGAATATTTTATGTGTACTCAAGGCTAGAATATTTTTGACTCATTAATGATTCTTTTATGTGCACATGATTGAGTTGTGTGTCTCGCATGTATATTTGTCTTAAGATTAGGTGTTGTTCTTAAGAAATATTGGCTATGTCTCATAAACACACCATATTGTATATTGAGCATTAAATGAGACATACATAACTTCCTAAGAAGTTGTTGAGTTTTCTTGGGATTTCATGTTGTTTTAGAAATCCATATCTTAAAAGAGAACTATAATTTCCTTTGAGTTTCATATTGCTTCCGAGACCGTATATGATAAGGAAATTAGATTTTCTTGGGATTTCATATTGCGTAGAAATCCGTATCATACAAGAAAATTGAAGGACCGACAATGAAATAGCATATTTGGGTCATATTGTGAATGCTATTTCTTGCTACACCACCACGTCTGAATCCATGTCAGTGGAAGTTGCTGGTATTTGTGACCATGGAAGGTCTTGTATAAATAAATAATGCAATCACCGCCATGATCCGATATTTAGCGCTTTCACCGGACCGGATTGTTGAAAGCCTTGTCTATTGTCGTATTGTTTTCCAAAATTTGTGGCCACAGTCAGAATTTCTTATGTAGTTTAGCTCGAGAGTCATCTTGATAAAAAATGTGTCTTTTTCTTTTTATTTTTGGAGTCAAAACATCAATTAATATTGTCCAGTGGGAGACTGTAAGAATATTTCTTATTGGACTTCTATTAATTGATGATTGTATTAAAAATAAAACGGGCTAAATTAATACGGTTAATGGGACAAGAATTATCAGGCTTATTTGTTTGACCCACCATTGTTAAATCCTTGATGTTAGCAAACGTGGTCTAACAGCTGGTGTAGGCCCATTCTAGAAAGCCCGTGATGGGAGGGCTCCTAGGGTTATATTTATTGATGGCTAGGTCCCCTCTCCATTCCACGTTCTTGATATCTGCTTTCCCATTGAGCTGTCAACTGTCGATAAGAGAAGGAGAGGAAGATCTAGCCATAGGGGTTGATGAAATACCACGTGAAACTGCCCAACAAGATCGGTAAATATCAGATTCAATTCAATAGTAAAAAATCAGGTATATTTACACTCTCGATTATATTGGTGTTCTAAATTCATGATGTTGATCTTGACTAAAATTTCTTTCACTTTCACACAACCACACTTTGCGTAGAACTCAATTAGTGAATTCTTCACACTCGAATTGCTCTAGACACCTAATTTATATGCATACGCATGAAGTCCCATGCCTTGCTTTATTGTTGAACTTCTTGCACATGCAACTAAGAGACTTTAAAGTGTAAAATAATGAAATCTCGAATCACCCAGTATCAGCATATCGTGCAGCAGTTCAAATGCTCTATCAAACATGCCATCCTTAACCACGCACACGAAATGATAGTATTCCAAGAAGCAATGTCCCTTTCGGGCATATCATCAAATAGTTTGATGACAAAATCCAAATGACCACATTTACCATCTTACTCTATCATATGATGCACCATCATACCCATGGATATCATACCGCCCAAGAGTGCGTTAGGGTCACCTTCTTCGTTCGAGCAAGCCATGAATTTATACAAAACAAAGTAAAAAAAAAAAAAAGGAAAGAACCACAGAAATGTAGAATCAACCCTAAGAAATAGAGAAAAAGAACGAAGTTGCCTGGGCTTAGAAACCACAGAAATGGAAACTCAGCCCTCGAGTTCGTCGGAGAGAGTTTCCGGTGCCGATTCACTTGAGCTCTCAAAACCAAAAATCGAGCTCTATCAGTCGCCGCCGACGAAATGGGGCGATACCGGCGAGATAGATGGAAGAAGAATTTCCCCTCTTTCCGAAATAGACCACCGTCACTAGCGAAGTGGGGTGGAACCAAAGGTGACGTTCTGTCGGCGAAGTGGGGTAGAAGAACTTTGGGGTGATGAAACTGTACGCCTTCATTTCATTTTGCTGCATACGAATGATAAACTAAGGGTAAAGTTGACATTTTAGGTCAGTGGGGAGGTAAGTAAAATTGTCAAACTCAATCGGGGAGTTAGTATGAACAATTTTTGGAGTGGGGAGCAATGTAAAATTTTTTATAGTCAAGGGGAATTAAAAAGTAGCACCCCTAGAAATTAAGTATGTATGACCTTTTAATTAATACTTACAAATGAGGATCTTTTTCAATGTAAACCAGCGGTGTCTAGGGATGTAATTGAGTCGAGCTGGCTCGTGAGCCACACAATCCTGCTCGGAAAAGCTCAGGCTTCAATTCAAACTTGGTGATAAGTGGTAGTTAAGATGGTAATGGTGTATAGAAACTAGAAAGTTAAGATGAAGATATGGTACTTTTTTGGTAGGATAAGTGGGTTGAAATTTCCCTCCAAAATGGTCACTCACGTGTAAAGTTTCTCCCCAGAATATTGAAATTAATGGAGTTAACAAAGTTTTGGATCAAAATTAAAATTTTTGACATTTGAAGTTAATTTTGTCGAAATATCAAAAGGGTGGGGTATTATTAAAAACTTTGGAACTAGAAAAAATGACCATTGTCCTATAGAACTAAAAATGTACTTTTTTTCATTAATATATTTTAGTTATGAAGAGTTTATGATAAGTTTTGAGGACTAGAGGAAATTAAATCCCCATTCTCTGTATAGTGAACATTGATAATAATTACTTCATATATTGGGATTTTTTGAAAAATTTTATTGTTTAAAAAAAAAATTTAGTTCACTCCCCACTTCAAATAAATTTTTAGTTTACTTCCTAAATTAAGATTTCATTTTTTATAAATTACCTACTAACATAAATTATCTATTTTACCCTTAATTATTTTAATATGATGCACTTAAATTTGAATTTGCAGAACTATATCTAAATTTTGAAAAACTATTGTGTTACACAACAGTTGTAGTTGGATGAAGAACTTTTATATTAATTTGAAGTATTCTCTTGTGCATTTGTGGAACTATATTTAAATTTTAAGGAACAATTGTGTTATTTAGCAATGAGGAGTTAAATGGAGAATTTTATTCTAGATATGAAGTATTTACATTTGTGTTTGTATAAATATATTTGAATTTTGAGGAATTGTCGTGTTATGATATGAAATACGTTTCTCTTAATATGAAATATTAATGTCTGGATTTGTAAAATTATATCTAAATATTGAAGAATTATTGTGTTACGACAATTAGATATTAAATTAAGAACTTTTATCTTGATATGAAGTATTTACTTTTGAATTTTGAGCACTATATATGAACTTTGAGAAATTATAATGTTACATAATTATTAAATGAAGAATTTTTCAATGAAAATGAAGTATAAAATTATGTTTTTGTAGAATTATATCTGAATTTTGAGGAATTGTTGTGTTATATAGTAATATAATTAAATGAAGGATAATTAAGTCATTTTAGAATAATTAGGGAATTAAACAAAAATTAAATTTTAAAATAGGGAGTACACTAAAATTTTTTATGGCTTGGGGTGTATATTCAAAATTCAAACATCATTGGGCGAGTTAACTCAAAATTTCCGCCATATTATATTTTTATGGCGTTGACTAAAGATAGTATTTAGAGATTTTACCCTCATAACCCGTTTCATCCGGCTAAATCGAATAGATTTGGCCGAGAACTGTTGCTTGAAATAAAAAAAAAGATTAATTGCAGTTGGAAAATATTTTAATTAGTCATTTTTAGATTGGGCCATGGGTCTAAAAGTTTAAAACTGCTTAAACTGCAACCAAATTCGTGTATATACTAGTAATTTTGACACATTTGTTGCATGTGCACATTCAAAAATTCGATTGTTTAAAATATATCAAAATTAATTTTTATATTAATATAAATTTTATCACTATTTTTAATATAATTATTAAATTAATATAAATAAATAGCATAAAAGAATAAAATACCAAGTAACACTATCTGATGGGGTCAAAATACGATCGTCCCACGCTAGGACACGTGGCATCACCGAGATGATGACGTCTGTCTCCCCAAGGTTGCACCCATCAGCACCCGAGCGCTAAGCCCAACGAGCGCAATCCTTCTTCGAGAGTTAAGGCCCACGAGCGCTGATACTCTCACGAACGCCATTCATACTGTATGATTGGCACGTCCACAAGCCAAGGGAGCCCTCTTCGAGCGCCACACTCCCTCAGAGTGGCCTCCCCTTCTGGCTCGTTGCTTGAACTGGAGCCTTCATTCCCCCCAGCGGATATCTTGGCTTCCAGTACTCCAGGTTGTCACGAGCGCGCTCTTAAGCCCTCGTTACCAACCACCCAAATGGCTCTCTGACACATCGTACATGCCCGCGCACCTGCCACTGTTGCCAGCACCAACTTTTGGCCGCTTTTGCAGAAGATCCCTCCTAGGTTTCTCTCTCATGGCGCCACGTGTTAGGGCAACATTCGGCCAGGACCACCTGAGGCAAATGACCAAAGGACCCTTGACCCTCAACTATAAATAGCTAAAGTCATCTTCTACACTGGTAAGCATTCTTCATCACTGAAACTGTGACTGAACTTACATTTCTCCTTCATACCTTGAACTGACTTGAGCGTCGGAGAGCCAAACTGGGTATCACCCCCAGTTCCCCCAGCTTGGCCTTCTGACTTTTATTGTGCTTGTCCCAACAGGTAGAACCCCCTTTCTCATTTCCGGCGAATCTCCGGCGGTTTCCTCCACAATTACAAATCGTAAAGTGATTGGATTCGGACCCTCACATTTCTGAACCCATCATTTTTGGCGCCGTCTGTGGGAAATCGGTCCTCCACCCCTTTCTTTCTTTTTGTTGGTAGAAGAGCAAGCACACTCTTACCCTTTCCAGTCATGGTCGCTACAAGGTCTGGAGCCGTGGGAGGAGGAGATAACGCCTCCCAGGATGCCAATATCATTATTCCCTCCACCGCTACTGGTGGAGCCCCGCCTCCTTCCGTCACCGTTGGTGGAGCACCTCCTGCCGCAGGAGTGACTCCGCAAGCAGAGTCTTCAATACCTCCACCTACACCGCCGGCACTGCCGATTCCCGCCGCCGCTGGAGGAGTCTCTCTCTCTGCTCCTCCGCAGCTTGCTCAGAACCCATGGGTCCATCCCCAGGTGAATCTCGGAGTGCAGGGTTACATGATGCCCCCACCTGGATATACCCTCACCCCGGCTGTTATGGCGCCGCCGGTCCAGCCGTATCATGCTGGTCAGATCCAGCTCCCGGTGGTGATCCCCAGGGAGATTGAAGGAGTGGAGTTACCTCCACTAACCACCCAACAGTTGAGGGCTCTCTATGCCCAGTGTGAGGTTCAAGCGGCCCAGGGAGCATGGGAAAGGTTCCATTCCATGTACTTTCCCTCTGGGCAGGCCACTCAAGTTGCTGCCCCTTTGGGCGGACAACAAAATTTTCCCCTCAGAGAAGCCCAGGCTGTCCTGAGGGCACAACCACCGCCACCACCAGCCAGAGAAATGCCCCAGCAGGAGGGCAACGAGCGTCCCTCCATGGGCAGGAATAAGGAGCCCACGGAACGAGTTAACGAGAATGAAGGGGACTCTCATGTCTCCAGAAGGGGCTCACGAGCCCCCAGGCACGGGGACAGACAAGGGGACGTGAATCCTGACATCCTCGCGGCTGTGCAAGACCAGCTGCAGGGTTTAAAGGATATTGTGGGACAGCTCTCACGAGGGCGATCAACTCAGATCTCCCCTAGTCGGGATGAACGAGTTGACGCCAGAAGCGCCCGTACCAAGGACCCCCCACCAAAGGTCCCCCACCGCAAGGAGCCGGAGGAAAACTTCGGTACGTATGAGTATCACCCGTTGGCGAGGGGCTCGCCCCTCGTGGAGGAAGTTTTGATGGCCCAAGCAGGCATGGCCAAAATCCCCACTTCCATCAACCGATACGACGGGACGACTGATCCAGCTGAACACTTGGATCATTTTTTGCATCTCATGCACCTCTACGAGCATTCCAGCAATTATTGGGCGAAAGTCTTCGTCACTTCCTTGGTAGGAATGGCTCAGGAGTGGTACAAACGACTACCGCCACGCTCGATTCACTCATATGAAGAGCTGGCTCATGCTTTCCTCAACCACTTTAATTCTTTGAAAGCTCCAGTCACCGCACCTACCGCGCTTTACAACGTGGTGCAAGGCAAGAACGAGTCTCTACGCTCGTTCTTCGCCCGCTTCAACAAGGAAATCCTACAGGTGGAGAGGCCTTCTATGGATTTCTTGATCCCAGTGCTCTTTCAGGTTGTGGATCACAAGCAGTATGTGAGCAAGAAGTTTGCCGACGCCATTGTAGAAAGGAGGCCAGGGACCCTTGGCCTTGAGAGAGGTAGCCGAGCCGTTTTTCGCGCTCGAAGACATGTATGGGACGAATGGTCCCCGGCATCACAGTCCAGCCAGGAACGAGCGACCCCATCACGAGCGGGGACGGGAGGTGGTAGCCAGGAAGGAGCGCCCTCAAGAGCGCAAAAGGTCGCCACCACCCCCTCGTCGATTCGAGCGAGTCCCGCTCACCAGGTTGAATTCAGAAGTCTACAACCTCTCCGATAAAAAGCTCTTTAAAAGACCCATCAAGATGAGGGAAACGGACTCGCTCAGGCGCTCGAGCAAATACTGCGCATTCCACAAGCAGAGGGGGCACGACACGGATGAGTGTCGCCAGTTGGAAGCTCAGATTCAGAGGCTCGTCGCAGGGGGCCACCTGAAGGAATTCGTCCGGGTGCTCGAGCGTTACGATGAACGCTGCAACGAGCGCGCTGGAGGAAGAAGGAGGAGTCCGTCCCGATCGAAGAGCCCAAGGGGTAGGGGACCCCCTGAAAGCAGCAGCCGCCGGGGCAGTAAAGGAAAAGCCCCTGAGCAAGAAAACGAACCTTTCGCAGTCATAAATATGATTGCAGGAGGCTCGTCAGGAGGGGATTCCAACGCCTCCCGCGGAGGTATGTCCGGAGCTACAACCAACGCCCAGCAGTGCCTAAACCCATCTACGCCATCCAGAGTCCAAGCGCTCAAAGGTCAAGAGAGAATGATGTAATAGGCTTCGATGATAGGGGTTTAGAGCATATTGTAACACCCCATGGGGAGGGTATAACCTCCGATTGCCCCATGGTGGTTAGTGTAGATGTTCACAATCATGTTGTAAAAAGGGTGTTGGTGGATAGTGGAAGCTCTGTTAATGTTTTGCCTTATTCTACATTTTTAAAGATAAAGGCTGACCTTCCGCTCGAGCCTCTCAAAACAGCCCTCATTGGCTTTGGAGGCTCTGAAGTTGTCCCACGAGGGCAAATTCGCCTAGCAACTTCATTCGGCCGAGCCCCTCAGCGCAAAACACTCTTGGTAACATACGCAGTGGTGGAGATTGACATTCCTTATAACATCATAATTGGGTGCCCTGCCCTCGTGGATTTCAAAGCCATCATCTCCACCTACCATCAGAAGATTAAATTCCCTACCTCCGAGGGCATGGGAGAAGTACTGTGCAATGTACGAGAGGCTTGGGAATGTTACATGCTGTCCCTTAGAAAGCCAAAAGCGGAGAAAACCTTCCAAATTGGTTCCACCAAGAAATCAGTGGATTTCCCCAATCTACATGAGGACAGCCCAGCACGGAAAAGGGCGAAGTTGAACAAGAAGAAGAACAAAAAGAAGAAGGGAGACAACGTGGAGAATCCCCTTGAAAGTGCACCACCAGGGACCGTTGGTGGATCGTCCTCGGAAGGAGACGAGCCAGTAGAGGGTGGACCCGTGCTCGGTGATCGCTTGACAGGAAAGAAGAGGGCGCTCGAACTTCCTCGCCCTGAGATAAGGATCGAACCCTCGGAGAAGTTCCTTACCATTGAGCTGGAGCCCGGAAATAAGGATAAGACTACTCAGATAGGATCTAACCTCTCGGGGCCTTCTCAGATTATGATGATTGACTTCCTCAGGGAAAACAGTGATGTGTTTGCGTGGAAAACCTCCGACCTCACAGGGATTGACCCGAGCGTCATTGTCCATAGGCTCAATGTGGATCCCTCTTTCAAACCCATCAAGCAGAAAAAGCGGGATGTACATGGCTTTCGAAAGAAAGTCATTGAAGAGGAAGTTAATAAGCTCCTGGAGGCTCAATATATCGAGCCCATCTTGTACCCGGAATGGTTGTGTAATGTCGTTTTGGTGCCCAAGAGCGCGAATAAATGGCGCATGTGCAACGATTTCACTGATCTCAACAAGGCCTGCCCTAAAGATCCTTACCCACTGCCCCGGATTGACCAATTGGTGGATTCGACCGCTGGCTGCGAGCTCATGAGCATGATGGACGCTTTCCAAGGATACTATCAGATCTTTATGGCCCCAGAAGACCGCCCCAAAACCTCGTTTATTGTCCATTTGGGGGTATATTGCTTCTTAGTCATGCCTTTCGGACTCAAGAACGCCGGAGCTACGTATCAACGGCTCGTCAACAAGATGTTTGAAAAAGAAATTGGAAGGTCCATGGAGGTTTACGTGGATGATATGATTGTCAAAAGCGAGCGCCAGGACTCCCACTTGGAAGATCTCAAGCGCACTTTTTCAATCCTGCGTCAGTATGGGATGAAGTTGAACCCTTCGAAGTGCACCTTTGGAGTACAAGGGGGAAAGTTCTTAGGGTACATGGTCAGTCAGAGGGGAATTGAGGCCAATCCGGAGAAGATCAAGGCCATATTGGAAATCCCCTCCCCTCGAAATTTGCGGGAAGTGCAAGTCCTAGTAGGAAAAATCATCTCGTTGAACAGGTTTATTTCGCGCTCGGCGGACAGGAACCTTCCCTTCTTCAAAATTTTGAGGAACGCACGTAACTTTGCTTGGACAGAAGAATGCGAAAGGGCGCTGCAAGATATGAAGGCTTACCTATCGAGCGCACCACTGCTGACTAAGCCCGTCGAAGGTGAGAGATTATTTATGTATCTTTCCGTTTCTTCCGAGGCCACAAGCGCTGTTCTGATCGCTGTACGGGAGCGGAAACACTTACCTGTCTATTATCTGAGCAAAACATTGCAAGGAGCCGAAAAGAAGTATTTGGAGATTGAGAAATTCGCGTTTGCTCTTATTAACGCCTCAAGAAGGCTGAGACCTTACTTTCAAGCGCACTCCATAACGGTTCTCACCGACCAACCCTTGAAGCAAGTGTTGTCCAAACCAGATGTGTCTGGAAGATTAATCAAATGAGCCATCGAATTGAGCCAGTTCGACTTATGTTTCGAGCCCAGGACCGCGGTACAGGCTCAGGTTGTAGCTGATTTATTGGTCGAACGCTTTGGTTTAGAGCCCACCGTTGCGGAGAATGAGGGGTTATGGGTACTGCACACAGATGGTTCCTCAACCTCTCAAGGGGGAGGAGTAGGAGTGGCCCTCAGAAACCCCGATGGGATTGAGCTGGACTTTGCAATCAAGCTGGATTTCCAAGTCACTAATAACGAAGCAAAATATGAAGCCCTCGTGCAAGGATTGAATATTGCTTTTCAGAATGGAGCCTCCAGAATCACCGCTTATGTGGATTCACAGTTAATTGCGAGCCAGATTGAAGGAACTTATGAGGCTCGAGAAACCACCATGGTACAGTACTTAAGTAAAGCCAGAGAAATCATTGGGAAGTTCAAGGAATTTCATCTACTTCAAGTACCGCGAGGAGAAAACGAGCTTGCGAACGCTCTGTCAAAGTTTGCGTCAGCTTTAGAAGGCACTTCTGAGCGTTCTGTCACGTTCCTTAGAACTGAGGAACCTTTGATCAGGGAAAGGGTCGCCATTGGAATAATCGCTATGATTGATCCAAACGAGCCCTGTTGGCTTGACGACATCATCGTTTTCCTTAGGGATGGAATTCCTCCCACTGACAAGGTGGAAGCTAGGAAAGTCCGAAGTAAGGCCCCTCGTTTCGCTTTGGATCGCGATGGGAGGTTATTCAAGAAATCATTCCAAGGACCCCCAATGAGATGCCTAAGGCCCTCACAGGCGAAGGAGACGCTTGAACTCATCCACAATGGAAGCTGTGGGAATCATTCCGGAGGGCGTATCCTGGCGAAAAAGGTTCTGAGAAGTGGGTTTTATTGGCCTACAGTTCTCTAAGATGCCATTGAATTCTCGAGGAAGTGCCCTAAATGCCAATTTCATTCAAATCTCCCTCAATTGCCAGCCGCACAGATGATCCCAATAGACGTCTCTTGGCCTTTTGACCAGTGGGGAATAGACATCGTGGGCCCCTTGCCCATGGCTGCGGGACAAAAGAAGTTTGTCATTTTAGCCGTCGACTACTTCACCAAGTGGGCCGAGGCCGAAGCCGTTGCAAAAATCACTTTCAGGGTTGTGAGGGACTTCATTTGGAAAAACATCATTTGCAGGTACGGCATACCGAGGGTGCTCATCTCTGACAACGGATCCCAGTTCATAGCAGCTGACACACGAGAATGGTGTTCTGAGTTGGGGATCGAGCAGCGATTTACCTCTGTAGGACACCCTCAAGCCAATGGGCAAGCAGAAGTTACCAATAGGATTATCTTGCAACATCTGAAAACCATGCTTGAGAGCAAGAAAAGTGAATGGGCTGAAGAGCTGCAAGGAGCGCTTTGGGCTTATCGCACCACTCCACGAGCGGCCACTGGAGAAACACCTTACGCGCTCGTTTATGGATCAAAAGCGATGATACCAGCGGAGATAGTAAATGAATCCGCTCGTGTCGGCTATTTCGAGCCTCAGCTCAACGATGGCAACAGGAGCTTGGAGTTGGACTTGCTGGATGAAAGGAGAGACAAAGCCTGGGCTAAGATCCACCATTATAAAGCCTCTGTGGCCCAACAGTACAACAAGCGTGTGAGGGAAAGAACTTTCCAGTTGGGAGACTTGGTTTTGAAGAAAGTGGAAGTGTCCAGGCACGTGGGGAAATTGGACCCCAATTGGGAATGCCCATTCAAGGTCGTACAACTCAGAGCTAACAACACTTACACCCTGGAGACACTTCAAGGTGAGCGCTTGCCTCGCCCTTGGAACGCATGTAACCTCCGGCGGTTTTATGTTTAAAAGCTCTTTGCGGAACATGATGTAACAACCCTCCTTGTTGGGTTCCTCTGTACTTCCAATTGTGAGTAAATTCCAGTATAACTTTTTCTTAATTGTTCTAACATTATGCTTCTTTGATCGCTTGATTGGATGAGACCCATGTCCCTCGTTTTCACGAGCGTGGTTGGCAATCCCCTAATATATGTATGCTGATACTTCGCACGGGTTACGCTGGCCAGCACTCTACTCCGCTTGGGGGGACGTCCTCATAAGGATAGACTGGTTACGCTCATAACCAATTAAACAAGATGGGGAAAATCCTAGTAGGCCTTGGCCGTTTCTTACAACGCCTTGCGCTCGAAAGTGGGATCCCTTGCAGACGGAACGTCACAAGTCTTGAACGAGATGGGGAAAATCCTAATAGGCCTTGGCCGTTTCTTACAACGCCTTGCGCTCGAAAGTGGGATCCCTTGCAGACGGAACGTCACAAGTCTTGAACGAGATGGGGAAAATCCTAGTAGGCCTTGGCCGTTTTTTACAACGCCTTGCGCTCGAAAGTGGGATCCCTTGCAGACGAAACGTCACAAGTCTTGAACGAGGGCAACCTCTAAGTAAGACCCTCGTAAATACTCAAGACTTAGCATAATTTCCGAGAATAAGAAGAAAGTCCCCAAGTCCTGAAAGGGGGGGGCAATCTCACAATAAGACCCTCACGACGGCTCAAGACTTAGGCAAATTTCCAAGGCTTATAACAAAAGCAAAATTTATACAAGTCTTGAAAGGGGGGGGGGGGGGCAATCTCACAATAAGACCCTCACGACCGCTCAAGACTTAGACAAATTTCCAAGGCTTATAACAAAAGCAAAATTTATACAAGTCTTGAAAGGGAGGGCAATCTCACAATAAGACCCTCACGACCGCTCAAGACTTAGACAAATTTCCAAGGCTTATGACAAAGGCAAAAATTTATACAAGTCTTGAGTGGGGGGGCAATCTCACAATAAGACCCTCACGATCGCTCAAGACTTAGGCGAATTTTCAAGTGTGACAGAATTACCAAAATTTCTCAGAAAGTGCTAAAGGCTCAACAGAGAAATAAAACATCCACAGAGTATGCTACACACAGTCTTATTATTATGAGATTTGTTCTAGAAAGCTCTAAGCATGAGTTCTGATTTCTAATTAAGTAAAAGAACAAAGTTATGAAGGAAGGGATGTATATTCACTGCAAGAAACATTACAAAACAAAGGGCTCAAAGGCCTATGAAGTATTGTTTCAAAAGAAAGAAAAGAGGCATTAAAACAGGAAAGTACATAAAAAAGTCTCAGGCGGCTGGAGCAACGTCTTCATCAACGATCACCAGTATATTCAGAGCCACGGGGCCATAAACTGGGCCCTCAGGCTCTTGCGGTGGGACTTGGGGATCGTCGGGCTCATTGGCACCAGGAACGGGGGCGTTAGCACCTTCAGCAACTGGGACAGGGGCATCCTCCATGACGGGCGCTTGTAGTTCATCTTCAGGGTCATCATTTTGAGCGGATTGAGCCGCACCCCCTTCCCGATGAGCGTCCGTGTACTCATCTTGGATCAGCTTAACCAAGAAGTCGTACTCCATCTCAGCAATGGCGTCCGCGGGGTCGTTGGGGTCCTCATCCACTTCCTCACAACGCTCGTTGAACATGAGCCCCGTGCCCTCTGCTCCCTTCATAGCCGGGTCAGTTAGCCCCTTGTGGATGCCCTGCTCAACGGCTAAGTTGAAGGCATTCTGGGCCTCATCCAAGCAATGCAACGAGGCTGCAAAGTTGAAGGCCTTCGAATGGCAGAACCTGATAAGGGCCTCCTTGTTCGCACGTTCCAGACTCCGAGGCCACTCGCTCATGGTGTCGTTGAATTTCCTCTCAGCCTCCAGAGCCCTCGTCTTCCAGCTTTCCCGCTCGGTCTCCGCCTTCTTGCAGCGCTCGTTAGCCTGGGCCAACTGGTCGCTCAAGCCGCTTCGAGCGCTCTCCACCACCTGAAAATCCTCCTTCAGTTTTCCCAGCTCCTCCTCCGTTTTATTGTACAAATCCTTGAGGGATTCATACTTTGCAATCTCAGCGTCCAGCTCCGCTTGAATCTGAGCCGGATCGTTGGAGCGGGCCATCTTCTTGTACTTGGCCTTGCGCTCGGCATAAGTGGAGGCTCGCATTTGCACATTTCGGAGCCGGGGAAGAACTTGCTGCATAAGTTGGAGGAAAGGGAAGTGTTAGCCAAAAAATGCTAACTTACAGAAATTAGCAAAGAAAGCAAGGAGTGAAGACTTACGGAGATTAGAGCGTGGGCCGCATCATAGGTCACTTTCTCCACAGACTCACTGAAGAGATGTCGGTGGTCCGCCGAGAATTGGGCCTTGTTGTAGAGATTCTCGGTGACAGCTTGAGCGAGCGTGCCAGGCCTCAGCAGAACTGGCCCACCGTCGGGGGCACCTGTGTAGTCCTTGTCCCCTAGTCGGGAGAATTCCCATAAATGTTCCTCCTCTGAAGAGGAAGTTTCTCCCTCGCCCTTGGGGCCCTCGGCCACCTGCTTGCCCCTGCCTTTTATTGCCACTGAATCGGGCATCCTCTTCCTCTTGCGGGAAGGCCTACTGGCGCTCGGTGGGGCCTCGGTTATTGCTAGGGTGGTTGTTGGCCTCGTTTGTTCTGCAGCCCGAGGGGATTGAACGTCTCCCGCTCTCCCTGTAGTCAACCGCCCCCTGGTCTCTCTGTTGGCCAGTCTACTCTCCCCTCGGCCACGAGGGGGTTGAACCTCTGGAATAGCGCTCGAACTGGCGCCCTGACTACCGCTACGAGCGTCTCCGCGGTTGCTACGATTGTGAGGGCGCTGTTGCTCGCGCTGTTGGTCCCCTTGCTGGGCTTGATTCCTGTTGGCATGGGCAAAGCGAGCGGCTTGTCTGATTCCTCCTGCCATCTCTAATATAGCAACTCCTGCAAGAATGGAAATTTCGAGGGTTAGAAATCCTCAAACCATCTGCTCAGATTGCAAGTTACAAGTACAGAGAAGTAGTTAGTATTCATTCCTATCTAAAGTTAGTGCCCTAAGAATCTAACCGTCTCTCTCTATATCACGAGCCGGAGGGTTGTCAAGGTAATGAGGGTCGTCGGAAAGACCACACAGGAACATGAGCTCCGCATCGTCTATCCAGTCCTTCACCTGTATAAGGTGACCCTCGTCCCTTAAGGCCTCAGCCAAAGCCTTTGCCCAATCTTTGGGGAGGGTTGGCTCCAAACGGCTCTTCGCAACCGAGCCCCAATTTGCGGACACCCCAAAGCCCTCTCCTGTGGGGGCCTTAACAAAGATAAACTTCTCCTTCCAATTGGGGCCATATGTGCTTGTGGGAGAGTTGATTAGCTTTGTACGAGCCTTTGCTTGAATGTAGTAGAAGCCCGCCTCAGGAGACGAGCGTGACGAGCTAACTACTTGGAAAAGTGCATGAAAGTTTCGCACAAAGGGCTCGTATCCAACACTCCTCATCAGAATCACGAAGCTTGTTAGCAGAGCCAAGCCGTTGGGCACTATTTGCGAAGGACAGAGGTTTAAGTCATTCAACAGGTGGGCCATTGGGATCAAAATGGGGAACCTCAAACCCCCTGAGCTGACCGAGGCCACGTACACCGCCATTTCCCCAGGAGGCGGATTATTAGCACGCTCGTGGTTTTCTGGGATTCTCCACGTATACCGCTCGTCCCAGTAAATGGGCGCCATCATCGTTTTCACTTCTCCCACGGTAACTGTGCTGGGAGTCTCATCGGGCGTGCGCTCGGTAGCCTGGTAGCCTGATCCTTCACCCTCGTTAGGCCCTTTGGATTTCTTGCTCTTTCCTTTATTACGGGCTCTTTCTGAAGGCCCTGTTATGACTTCGGCTGTCGGTAGCGGGGTCGCGACGACCACCGTTACAGTATGTCGGTGGGGGTGAGTGGCACTCTGAGTTATGGGGAGAGTAACCCCTTGCCTTTCTACCTCCATCACTAGATTCATCTCCTCGAAGAGGGGATCCACTCCGCCAGGATTCCTATCCTCCATGGCCATCACTGCCGCCCCCAACTCCTCATCTCTGGGGGAATCGGGGGAAAGAGGAACTCTCAGTGGCCATTTCATGGATTTCACGGGCGAATTCCTCAACATGTTGGTCAGCCATGGCAGAGGCTGAGATTTGGGAGAGATTTAATCTGGGTTAGAGAATGGGAGTTTTCTGGAAAGAAATTAGAATTCCCTAAAGGAGTAAAACCTAAGGGATTACAAAGTCCTAAAGTCCGAATCTAAAGTTAGCAGAGTTAGAAAATTACGCTGGAAGTTTACCTTGAAAGTTTCTGAGAAAATCTGGGAGAGAGGTTGAAGATGCTCTAAGAACTGGTGTGCGAGAGAATTCTTTTTGCAAAGGATGCTGGGAAGTTCAGAATGCGTAAAGAGTAGCAAGATCTCAGAATCCCATATTTATAGGGATGGGAGTTGGTGCCTTTTTCGGCAATGAATTCAAAATGGTAATCATTTCCCGCCTAGGAAACCGCCCACTTTATGGAACCGTCACATGCTTCCCAATGCTCACGCGCCCCACGCGCCCCACGCGCGCCTGCATTTAATGCTCTGATGTTTCGAATACTCAAGAATAGTACAACGCTCAGTGCAGAAGCATTACGAGCGGTCAGTTGAAAAGACCGCATTAATGGCACAATCAGAAGAAAAATCGCTCAACACGCCAAGCCTTATGCGAGCGCTACGTGCAAGAGATAGCACGCGTCAAAATTCTACAGTCCTTATCACTAAGGACTACAGAATTGGGGGGCAAAATGATGGGGTCAAAATACGATCGTCCCACGCTAGGACACGTGGCATCACCGAGATGATGACGTCTGTCTCCCCAAGGTTGCACCCATCAGCACCCGAGCGCTAAGCCCAACGAGCGCAATCCTTCTTCGAGAGTTAAGGCCCACGAGCGCTGATACTCTCACGAACGCCATTTATAATGTATGATTGGCACGTCCACAAGCCAAGGGAGCCCTCTTCGAGCGCCACACTCCCTCAGAGTGGCCTCCCCTTCTGGCTCGTTGCTTGAACTGGAGCCTTCATTCCCCCCAGCGGATATCTCGGCTTCCAGTACTCCAGGTTGTCACGAGCGCGCTCTTAAGCCCTCGTTACCAACCACCCAAATGGCTCTCTGACACATCGTACATGCCCGCGCACCTGCCACTGTTGCCAGCACCAACTTTTGGCCGCTTTTGCAGAAGATCCCTCCTAGGTTTCTCTCTCATGGCGCCACGTGTTAGGGCAACATTCGGCCAGGACCACCTGAGGCAAATGACCAAAGGGCCCTTGACCCTCAACTATAAATAGCTAAAGTCATCTTCTACACTGGTAAGCATTCTTCATCACTGAAACTGTGACTGAACTTACATTTCTCCTTCATACCTTGAACTGACTTGAGCGTCGGAGAGCCAAACTGGGTATCACCCCCAGTTCCCCCAGCTTGGCCTTCTGACTTTTATTGTGCTTGTCCCAACAGGTAGAACCCCCTTTCTCATTTCCGGCGAATCTCCGGCGGTTTCCTCCACAATTACAAATCGTAAAGTGATTGGATTCGGACCCTCACATTTCTGAACCCATCACTATCTTTGAAAAAAAATTATATCAAAAAGAAAAGAAAAAAGAATTGAAATGAGGTGAAAGAAAATATATGTTAAGAAAATGTAATATAATAAATAAATAAGAAAAACCTAAGAGAAGAAAACGAATAAAAGATAAATAAAGAAAAAGAAAAAAAGAAAAGAAAAGAGGACATCAAGAGACCAAAGTGATTACTACTTGAGTCTCTTACTTAATATATAGTATAGATATTGAATTAATATTAGATAAGTTGATTAATAAAGCTACAAAGTTATGAGATATGATTTATCTATATGCTCAAAGAGGATGCCTAAGCTTTGCCCTCCTTCTTTAAAAAATAAAATAAAATTTGTATTTATGAAATTATATTATATATATATATATATAATTACATATTCCTAATTTTTTATGGGTAAATTACGGCAATCCCCCAATCCTTTGGCATGTTTTGCACTTTCTCCCTTAACCTTTGATTTTGCGCGATTTCCCCTCTCACCTTTGAAATTTTTTGCACGTTACTCCTTTTGCACTATTCCGGTGGAATATTTCGTTCGAACCAATACAAGATGAACTTTGACCGTCGATTTCTCCTCCGTCACGATGACCCAGGAGTCAAGACCACCACCATCGTGTTCCTCTCTCCAAGATGAACAAAACTCACACCCCATTCGATCCTATTGATCGTCGGAAGCCGTCAGAATTTCGCCTGCAAAACTCTATCATCCGTGCGCCATCTTTGACAGGTAATTTCTCTTTATTCGGTTGTCGCATTTTGGTTTCAAGGCCACCATTGTGTTCCTTGCTTCGAGATCTTTGATTTTATGTATAATATTAACACATTTGAAATCTGATTTGAATAGATTTGCCCTCAGAAATCACGTCAAAATTTTGTTAAAAAAGTTTAACGGAATATTCCTCAAGATTCCGTCCAGAAGGGGGACAATGATACGTTTTACAAAGGTGAGGGGGAAAGTCGTGCAAAATCAAAGGTTAAGGGGGAAAGTGCAAAACGTACCAAAGGACAAGGGGGTTGCTGTAATTTACTATTTTTTATTATTAAATTAAAATTATAAATATAAAAGAAATTTATAAAAGAATATGTACATAAATTCCATCCAAACGCAAATCCATCTGACATATAATTGTACATACACATTCAACCCGAACCATTTAGTTTGAGAAAATGATTATGCATTTATAATTTTGATATTTATAGTTCTGCTTAGTTTGGATCTATGATGCACGGGTATAGACACAATACGATGTGGGTACCGCAATACAGATTTTTTCTTAAATTTTTCATGTGAGAAGTATCGGACACGATGTCCGACATGAGTGTTCAACACTACACGACACGATAAAATGATATTTTTAGAAGTGTCCGTGCATCATAGGTTTGGATCGGATGATATTTTCCTTATAAAGCCCTCCGTTCATACAGTTTTAGTATATGCTAGATCCATGCCTACTAGATCATTCCTCTTAAATTCTGAAAACTTGTCACTTTTTCTTTCTTCTTTATTCTTTATGCATTATTCTTGTTTTTTTTTTTTTAGTTTTTTTCATCTTTTCTATTTCCTTAGATTATTATTTCTTATAAAATATATAATTCTATTTATTTTTTAATTATGATATGTATAAAATAAAATATAATTATTTTTAGGGCCAATTTTTTAAAAGGACAAAATATCTCTAATACTTATCCACAACCCCCCAATTCAAATTTTATACATTTCACATCCCTAATATATAACACACTTTTCCTAAACCCCCTAATCACCTAAAAAGTCTATTTTCTCCCTATTTTTTTACTTTTTCCACACCCTTTTTGCTTCCTCCACACCTCATCTTCTTCATCATCTCCTTCCTCCTTCAAGCTTGCCGGAGCGCCGCCACCACCACCACCACCACCGAACCGTCGTCGGACCACGACCGGCCGCCGCCGGAGGTGGTCCAAAAATTCCCGAAAAATTCATCGGGAATGTACTCCTGGTCCTCGTTCCATATCTTTGATTAGTTTTTTAAAATTCGAAGCCATTTGTCCCTAATTTCAAATCTAAAAATTTTAGATCTAAAAAAGAAATGACGATAACTCTCAAACCGCTTGACGAAAATCGAATTCGTTCCTTGCAATATGTTTATCATGTCGAGAACTTCAAGATCCTTACCATTTTCGTCGGAAAATGTCGCCGGACAGAAAACCCATTTTCTATTGAAATTTGCAGGTTTCAGATGGACCTGCCGGCGCCTTCTCCGGCCATTTTCAATAGATGTGGTTGGTACCAATGAAGTCGCGTCGTCAAAATGAGTTAAAACACATAGGTCTCGTCTCCGGAAAGTGACCGAACACGGTGGCGCCGCCCGCAGGTGTTCCTGCGTCTTCAACAGAAAAAAAGGAAGAAGAAAGGAAAA
The DNA here is from genome assembly GCA_037501455.1 of Lantana camara. Classification (NCBI taxonomy): domain Eukaryota; kingdom Viridiplantae; phylum Streptophyta; class Magnoliopsida; order Lamiales; family Verbenaceae; genus Lantana; species Lantana camara. The sequence continues at coordinate 18,566,093 of CM074857.1, read as the reverse complement.
AAAAAGGAAAAAGAAAAAGAAAAAAGGGGAAGAAAAAAAAGGGGTATTGGGGGTAATTTTTAATAGGGAAAAAGTTTATTTACCATCCGAACTTTGCGCAATTTTGCAATTTACCATCCCAACTAACTTTCATTGCAAACCGCCATCCAATTTTTGCATATGTAACATACCGCCATCTAAGCTTTTTTTTTGGGTTGTTTTGACTAAAAAACTTGACACGTGGAATGCTTATAAAACATACACGTCAGTTGTATTTTCATCAAAACCATCCAAAAAAAAGTTTAGATGGCTGTTTGTTACAAATGCAAAGATTGGATGGTGGTTTGCAATGAAAGTTTGTTAGGATGGTAAATTGCAAAAAACCGCAAAGTTCGAATGATAAAAAATTATTTTCCCTTTTTAATATTTATTAAGGGCATTTTAGTCTTTTTACGCAAATTAGGGGGTTTAGGAAAACTTTCATGAATATTTGGTCCTTAAAACATATAAAAAACCAATTGAGGGGTTTAGGAAAAGTATTAGGGTATACTAAGGATGTTTGATTAATTATCCGTTATTTATATTACTTTTTTATCTAATATAAGGATGTGTATGGAGAATTAATTTCTTTTTTATCTACAAATTAATTTTACTTTTAAAATATATTCATTTTGTATTTTAATAACTCAAATTAGTTGAGTTCATGATAATTAATTTTTTAAATAATTAATAATAGTTTATAATTGAATAATGTGTTAAGAAAAAATAAATTTTATGTAATCTACATATAACATGTTCAAGGAGCTGTGATTTGATAAGTTAGGAAAAAAAAAATTTAAGTAATATATTAGATAGAAAAAAGAAATACAAATAATTAAAATTTATTTTTTATATATCATAATTAAAAAATAAATACAATTATATATTTTACAAAAATAATAATCTATCGAAATAAAAAAGTAAAATAATATTGAACAAAAATAAGAATAATACATAAAAAATAAAAAAAGAAAGAGGAAGCGACAAACATTAGAATTTAAAAGAAATAAGCTAATGGATATAAACCTAACATATACTAAACCGTTCACAGACATATTTGCAATCAAATTTGATAAGCTTAAAGTATCTCATTCATTTTTTTTTTTTTTTTTTTGAACAAGTATCTCATTCATTTCTTTGTGGAACATATGCGTTTTTGACTTTTCGGAATAATTAAAGTTTTATTCCGTAAGCGGTGACGTAGTTGGCTTCTGTTGTCAAAATGTGCTATAAGTACACCTCTTTTGCTGCTGCATTGCGATCAAAATATCAAATCATAAGCCCCAACTCCATTTATGTTGTGCAGTGCTGTATACTCTCCACTTTCCCTTGAATCTTGCTGAAATGGTGAAATCACCGGAGACAGAGCACCCTGTGAAGGCTTGTGGATGGGCAGCCAGTGACACCTCTGGGGTTCTTTCTCCTTTCAACTTCTCCAGAAGGTCTGCAGACACGAAAACCTCGAGCTGATCAGTTGAAGTTTTGATTTTTATTTCTTGAAGAACTGATTCTAGTGAAACTTGAGTGCCGCTTTTTTAAATATGTCTAATATTTGCGATTTTGGGGTTGTGCAGGGCCACTGGTGAGCGTGATGTGCAGTTCAAAGTTCTCTTCTGTGGTGTTTGCCATTCGGATCTTCACAAGGTCAAGAATGAGTGGGGTACTACCCGGTATCCTATTGTACCTGGGTAAAGTCTTTTGCCATCATGTGTGTGTGCGTGTGTGTGAGATTTTGATCATAATTCATAGCTGTTGAATGTTGGATTCTGCCATTTTCACAACGCATATTCGTATTGTAATATGTTTACTTTCGTGAGCTTGGTTCTGGTGGAACTTGGAAGTGTTGTTTCTAGTGAAGTATTTGGCCTAACTGATTTGTATTCCATCATGAGTGCCACTCTGGACCACGGTTACGGAATTTAGTGGTTCTATAAGCTTTCTATAGCTCTTGACTTTTCAAATTCAAAGAATATGCTTCAGAACGTTTGTAACATTTACGTTTGAATATTATTTTCTTGGATTTGGAATTACCCCTGATTCACGCACTAATTAAGCACATTCTTCTTCACCGCAGGCACGAGATAGTGGGAGTAGTCACTGAAGTCGGCAGCAAGGTGGAGAAAGTCAAACCCGGTGACAAAGTTGGTGTTGGATGTCTTGTTGGATCGTGCAGGGAATGTAACCAATGTACTTCTGATCTTGAAAATTACTGTGCCAAACTTGTTCTCACATACAATGCTGTTTACACTGATGGAACCATCACTTATGGAGGGTATTCTAATCTTATGGTTGCTGATGAGCATTTTATCATTCGGTGGCCTGAAAATCTGCCCCTCGATATTGGTGCTCCTCTCCTATGTGCCGGTATCACAACCTACAGCCCGTTGAGGCATTTTGGGCTCGATAAGCCCGGATTGAAAGTTGGTGTTGTTGGGCTCGGAGGGCTTGGTCATGTAGCTGTGAAGTTTGCCAAGGCTTTTGGGACTAAGGTGACGGTTATTAGCACTTCTTTGAGTAAGAAGAAGGAAGCCATTGAAAAGCTTGGTGCTGATGAGTTTCTTGTTAGCAGTAACCCCGAGGAGATGCAGGTAAATTTAGTTTACCCTTTTCTTTTTTTTTGGTTTGTGTAAATATACCTAATCACCGGCGGTTCTAGATGTAATTTACACTTAAAACTTTTTTGTGGGTGTGCTTTAGTTAAGCATAACATAGGGTTGGTGCAATTAACTCGGTTTCTTCTGGTGAAATACAATCTAATTAATTGTAAATTTGTTGTATGTATGTGTATAGGTTGCTATGGGGACGTTGGATGGTATTATCGATACGGTCTCTGCATCTCATGCTATTGTACCTTTGATAAGTTTACTAAAGCCCGATGGGAAGCTTATCTGTGTTGGTGCTCCCGCAAAGCCCCTCGAAGTACCTGTGTTTCCCCTGCTCACGGGTTAGTAGCATTGCAGTATATTGTCTTTGTTTACCGTTGTACCCTTGTTTGATCATGGTAGATTTTAAATGCATAACATAATCCAAAATCCAATGGCAGGAAGAAAATCTATATCTGGGAGTGGAATTGGAGGACTCAAAGAGACTCAAGAGATGGTTGATTTTGCAGCAGAGCACAATATACTACCGGATGTGGAGATCATCCCGATAGACTACATTAACACGGCAATGGAGCGACTCTTGAAGTCTGATGTCAAGTTCCGGTTCGTCATTGATGTTGAGAAGACATTGAAACCCGAGTAAGGCTGTAACCAAATCGGAAGTTTGGATGTGTTTGCGCATGGATGTTTTCTTGGTTTCATTTGCTAGTTCAACTCAGAGTTACCTAATACTCTCCCACCCCTTTCGAATTGCGTCCCAATTCTTAATACTTTTGCGTACCAATTCTCCAAATTAGGCGTACCGATTTACTGATAATTATAGTTCGATTTGTCTATGAAAAATAGCTAATATATTGATTTTAAACAATAATATACTTATACATATATATTCCATTATATAATATTCATTTATATAGCTGATTTAGTGTATTTGTAGTATAATCGTACTATTATCAATCATACTACTAAGCCTACTCCCGATGTGTTAATACTTTAACAGTATTTGCGTATTCGTAACTGTACCACCGTGGAGTACGGTATTATGGTTCAACTTTATGTTTTCTTGGTTTCATTTGGTACTTCAGAATAAAGATAGCATTGATAATGATGTTGAGCGCTGCTTGAAAGCTAAAGATTTTACTACTCAAAGCTACTTCTTTGCCTTTTATTAATGGGTACCTTCGCCCCTTCCCCCAAGAAAATAGTTGTTATTAATTAACACAAAACACAAACGTCATGGTTGGATCCAATTTCAGTATAAACTCAAAACTTTAGGGGTATTTGTAGTATTTTAACAGAAACCACATGAAAGTAGAGTTCCTTCCACATTGTTCTCTCAAACGCCCTGGTATACTATACTTGTTCACCTGCTTCGGTTTGGGGTACGATCAGTTCACCGGAAGGATCGCCCTCCCAGTTCGAAGTTCTTTCCTGGAAGTTTCAAGCTTGTTGACTATGACTAGAGTCGCAAATATAAGAGATTCGTGACTATGGCATTGGGACAGGGTCGAACTCATACATGAAACTTTTCGCTCGAGTTCAGCCGAATCCGGCAGGGTTCCCTCACAAAATCCCTCAGCCTTATCCCAAAACTCACCAAATACTCGTGTTTCCAAAAGATTGAACCCAACACTCGTGTTTTTCCCACGTTTTGGGGGATCAAGTTCCCAACAGGACAAGCCCACGCACACATACTTACTGAAATTAAAGCAAGACACGAATTTACGGGCTTACACCCAACCTTTTTCATATATTCATTCCAATGCAATATACAAAAGGACACCCTCACTTGTACACATTATTGGGACACTAATCACCCTTTAAAATCGTGTACAAAGGCCTACTTATATAGCCTACAAAATTGTGCGGTTGACAGCCCCAACCGCCTAGGCAAATTCGAATTTCAGTCTACACTAAGGATTGGGCAATTTTTCCGCCCAAAATTGCCCATAATGGCCACATTCCAGCTCCATTCGCCCACTAACTTGGCCGTTATCCCAGCCAACCGCCCAAGCCAAAGCTCACTCGAATCGGACTGTTTTTGGCGCCCAAGCATCTGAATTCGAAGCCATAACCGTTCCCGCCCATTTTTGACTTGCTGCCAACCCAGTGCGGGCGCGCCTAGGCGCTGCGAGCATATTTAGGCTCACGTGTGCGCCATTCCCGCTCACGGGCGCGCGCATGCCAGACTTGCCGCCTTCCTTCCGCTGCCTTGCGTGCACTGAGCCATCTCAGCATTGCGGGACAAAGCACATAGCGGCCTACGCCTTCCAGGACAATTTGCACATCAACCATCAACCTTGCGGGACAATGCGCACCGTCTGCGCCATTTTTAACAATCCTTGCGGGACACCTTGTTCAATGCGCACAAGCCACCAAGCCTTGCGTGCACCATGCACAACATATGCGCATGGCTTTGCTTATCGCCCAGGCATCAAGCCCCAACATCAGACAAACCTTGAACTTTCTGCCCCAAGCTCTTTCTCCATGAAAAGTTCTTGATTTCGGACATTCAGCCCCATCCTTACGCGTTTGCCCCGGAGTGTTTTAAGATCACACACCGTTTGTTGATTTTGCCCACCAAGATCAACTTTGCCATCGACGAACCAGTTCTGTTCAACCCATCGCTTGCACATAATAGAACCCATTTGTTAGGAAATTTGTGGGACTTTCCTTAACAAATCCGAGCACAATCCGTCCTTCCCTTGGCTTTGCACAACCAAACTCAATCACTTGGTTGTTTTGTTTGAACACCCATCAAACTTATGCATACTTCTTTGCCCAAGACTGCATCAACTCCCTTTTGGCATGCCTGGAATGGATAAAACGAGCCATTTCACTTGATCGGTTGCTCGTTGCCTTCCCTCATCCTTCCTTCAAAATCAATGTGTTAAGGCTCTTAGATCTCGTTTTAGGCTTTGAGATCAACATTCACGCGACATCAATTTTAATTTGTTTCCTTCATTGCCTCGGTTTCCTTCAACGCCTCATCTATGCAATGGACTCCGTCTCTTGCCTCATGGACTACTCCAGCAACAGCATAGCCCCGTTGCAACCTTGCAAATTTTCTTAGGAAACCCGACACCTTGAACAAGTTGTCAAACGGGACAACAATACCTCAAATTTGCCCATGCCAAGGACCAAAAATACGGCCACAACCTTGACTAACTTCAAACAATGCCGGTTGATTTCTTCCTTCATGAAATCAGGTTCAAGATCCGCCCCCACACATGCACAGATCTTCAAATCCGTCATTTGTCTTTATTTTTCATCTAAAAAAAAGCATCCAACGGTTATGAGTCGCGCACCAACTCATATGATTTCGTCCCCCAACGAAATCTTCAAGAGAGTCGCGCCTTTGCTCCGCCATCTTCCTTGCGTTCCCGGCCATGGATCCCTCAATGCAGCAACATGGAGTCGCCTCAACAACTCATTTGTGCAGGTTCTCGCCACCAATAGATCTTCTGCACAAGATCTATCCCGCAAGATAGATCTAGGGTCTGGACATTTCTTTTCGTTGAACAGCAACCACGCACAGCCAATTCCCCCACCGTTTGCCATCTTTGCTTCCTTCACTTCTGGCAAGTTCATCACATCAGCCTTGAGTTTTCAGAGTTGTTACCTCAAGGACTCGACCAACACCCTCTGAAACTCAATCCGCTCGCCAACATCAAACTCAAGTAAGGAATAATCGTCACCTTCATGATCTAGACCAAGGAAGTCAGATCTGGAACGGATGAGCAGCAAATTCTTCAAGAGATTCGTTCAACCTTGTTCCAGCCCTCAAATCTTCGGATTTTCAACCAAAGATTCCAGGTGAAGCCATCGCCACAAGTTAGGCTTCAAATCCTTGCATGCACTCAAGGATTTCAGCACCCACCTTCGTCCTTGTTCCCCTTCAAGGATCGAGATATGCAGCGAAAAGGAGTTGCTCATCAACTCCAAAATTTTGGACAGCTTCACCTCGAAGCATGATGCTTCCTTGCGTACAGATCCCTCCAAGCAAAAGATCTTCTTCTTGCACGCTTCAGGCTTGATCTCCACGAACAAGCTTCTAGGATCAGAACCCAAAAACCGGGCTATAATACCAATTGAGATAGGGTCGAACTCATACATGAAATTTTTCGCTCGAGTTCAGCCCAATCCGGCAGGATTCCCTCACAAAATCCCTCAGCCTTATCCCAAAACTCACCAACACTCGTGTTTCCCAAAGATTGAACCCAACACTCGTGTTTTTCCCACGTTTTGGGGGATCAAGTTCCCAAAAAGACAAGCCCACGCATTGCATCATTAATTTAACAAGCCCCATGCACACACACTTGCTAAAATTAAAGCAACACATCAATTTACGGGCTTACGCCCAACCCGTTTCATATATTCATTCCAATACAATATACAAAAAGACACCCTCACTTGTACACATTATTGGGACACTCATCACCCTTCAAAATCGTGTACAAAGGCCTACTTATACAGCCTACAAAATTGTGCGTTTGACAGCCCCAACTACCTAGGCAAATTCGAATTTCAGTCTACACTAAGGCCCAAAATTGCCCATAACCGCCACATTCTAGCTCCATTCGCCCACTGACTTGGCGGTTATCCCAACCAACCGCCCAAGCCAAAGCTCACTCGAATCGGACTGTTTTTGGCGCCCAAGCATCTGAAATTCGAAGCCATAACCGTTCCCGCCCATTTTTGACTTGTTGCCAGCCCAGTGTGGGCGAGCCTAGGCGCTGTGCGCAGACTTACGCTCGGGCGCGCGCCCTGCCCACTCACGGGAGCACGCATGCCAGACTTGCGGCCTGCCTTCCGCAGGCAGTGCGCCCACAACCATCTCAGCCTTGCGGGATAAAGCGTATAGTGGCCTAAGCCTTATAGGGCAATCTGTACAGCAACAATCAACCTTGCGGGACAATGCGCACCGTCTGCGCTATTTGTAACAATCCTGGCGGGACACTTTGTTTAATGCGCATAAGCCACCAAGCCTTGCGTACACCATGCACAACACATGTGCACGGCTTTGCTTGACGCCCAACCATCAAGCCCCAACATCCGACATCCTTACATTCAAGCCAAACTTTGTTGGGATAATTTACTTTGCATTGCGCCAAAGCACTTTAATTCCGAGATGATCCTCCAACCCGCATCCATCTCGCACCTTGACTCGTCCACCCATCGAGTCAAGCCTAGGCAACTTTTAACGGTGTAACAAACTTGAGAGAGGGTCGAACTCTTACACAAATCCCCTCAGCCTTATCCCAAAATCTCACCAACACTCGTGTTTCCCAAAGTATGAACCCAGCATTCGTGTTTTCTTTCATTTTGGGTGTTAGAGTTCACGCAAGCCAAAGGCAACACAATGTAACAACATTCCAACCATCCTACGCACGCACACTTGCTGGAATTTAAGCCAACACCGATACATTTACGGGCTTACGCCCAACCTTTGTTTTATTGCTCATCAATTCGTACAAAGGAATACATAGCCTTGCTTGTGCACATTGTTGAACTCTCCAACAACCCAAAATTGTGCACAACTATGCCTATTTATACAGCCTACAAAACTGATACGGTTGACAACCCCAACAGCCTAGGCAAAATAACCAACTAAGGGAAAGTCAAAGTGCTACAATTTTGTCCCGCCAAAACCGCCTCTTTTGTGCAGCAACCATCAGCTGAAGTCCTTCAACCATGCATAACCGTTCCCGTCTTCAAACGCGCACGTGCATCAGGCCAATAACCGTTCTCACGCGCCCCAGCTTTCATGCGTAACCGTTCCCGTCCAACGCATAACTTACAGCCTTGAGCGCATAACCGCCAATCTCGCGCGCGTCGTGCCAATCTCGCGCGTGTATCCGCACATGCTTGCTGCCTTTACGAGCACGCTGCCTGCTCAGCGCGCGTTTGCGCCCGCGCCCAACTTAGCCATTTACCTGTACTTGTGCGCACAACACCCGCCATCATTAGGTAGTGCTTGTCATTCGCGCACATCATCAGCATCCTTGCTCAGAACTTAGCATTTTCCGCCACTTAGTTGATTTACCGCACGGATCCCAGCTCCCATGCGCTGCACAAAGCCATGTAAGCGTACAACCCCAACACTTGTGCATGTTCTGCGCAACACATGTGCACAACGTCAGCCCAACATCTCGTCAAGCCCCATATTCTGTAAGTCCTTGCATCCAAGCCAATCTTTGTCGGGACAATGTGCTTTGCATTGCGCCAAAACACTTTAATTCAATGATACACCACCAAGCAAGCATCATCTCGCACCTTGACTCGTCCACCCGTCGATTCAAGCTTAGGCAACTTTCAACGGTCTAACAACAGGGCAGTACACTATGCTCTGTCGCGTCCCCTACTCTAATCAAAAGACTAAAGGCCCCTACTGAAAATAGGTTGCCAAACTATGACGAGAGTTTCGCCTTTTGAAGGCCCAGTCGCATAGGGTGACTAGCCCAGGTTGAGTCATAATGTTTATGTGGGTTACTGGTTAGTGTTAAAATTACAAAGATACACTCAAAGTAAAGCAGTAAATTAGTGGAACGTAATCCCTCTCTCCCAAATAGAAGGGTGAGAAGATATTATTGCCCAAAACAAATACAAAATACATTATATTCATTTATCTCCATCACCAACGTGGAACCTCTTTTAAATTAAAGAGAAAAAAAACCTATGTGTATTGTGTAACTATATATTATATTCACAACTCAATACAAACATGACGTACTCAATTTTGTATGTAATATCGTAGTACACAAAAGGATATCTTCTGCTACTTTTGGGGGGAAAAAATACCAGTTACGTGTGTATAGAGAATGATATTGTACATATATTGCAACAAGATTTTAATGATATTATGGGCCAAAGTGAGAAACAGGGGGGGCGAGATGTTAGTTGGAATCGGTGTCTAAACTTTAAAGTACATGTGGACAGCTATAACCTGATGGATATCGGGGCTCTAGGGCCACGATTCACTTAGAGTGGTACGGTTCGTAGGGGTGAGAGGGTGTAGGAACGGCTGGATAGAGTTCTGGTTAATCCGGAATGGCGGCTCCTTTATCCTGAAGGGGCTGCCTTAGTGCTGCCTAGAACTCATTCGGACCACCATCCTTTGATTACATTCTGTTTTGGAATTTCTTGGCCTCTAAAGAATCTATCTTTTCGGTTTGAGACGGCATGGAATGAACATCAGGGTTGTCGCAAGATTATTGAAGAATCGTGGGGGCTGGAGCAGCAGATTCAGAATAAACTTGCATGACTTCCGAACTTGCTGAAGAGGTGGAAATGTTAGCGCTTTTAGGAATATATTTCGCAAAAAATGCACTTTAAAGAATCGGATAAATGGAATTCAACGTTTGGCCCGCAATAGTCTACACCCTCAATTACTAGAACTAGAAAACATCTTATAGTAAAGTACAATGAAATACTCAAACAAGAAGAAATTCTCTGGCTCCAGAAGTCCCTAGTGAACAAGCTCAAATTTGGAGATCATAATACCCGTTTCTTTCATATCTCCACCATTACTCGTAGAAGACGAAATAAAATAAAGGCTTTGAAAGTGAATGGAAAGTGGAAAACGGATGATAAAAGGTTGCGGAAACATGTTCGGAGTTTTTTTGTGACAGTTTTTCGTGTGGGAGGTGAGGAACCCGTCGAGCAGCTAGGGCATAGTCCATTGCAACGCACTATCAGTCAACAATGGCGGGACACCTTATCCAGGCAGACGGATAGTTCGGAAGTGCATAAGGTGGTGATGTCCATGGATCCTTTTAAAGCACCTGGGCTGTTAGGAATAGTGCCCTTAAAGCAGAGGTTTACTTTACTATTTCCTTATAAAATCACAAACAGTCTTTGAATAATAAACGGGATGATTTTGTTCATATGCAATCACTTCTTTATGTGTTTATTCATGTCTGTTTGGGTTGACTGTGTTTTACATGTATTGAACTCCCCTAATCTGATGAGGCCGTTAAGAACTTTGTCTTTACGGGAACGACACATGAAACAAGTTCTTAACTCTTTAGGCGAGGATTAGAAACTTCTCCAAGTCAATGAGTCCGACAAATAGTGGGAGTGTCGACCTTGACTCTGCTGAGACTTGCTTATGTGATTATGTCCTTTTGAAGGATCACTCAGTTTCATGGAGTGATAAGTGCATACGTTGATGCGTTCATAGTACATAAGGGTGATTGTTACAAGAACTTCATCACTGAGATGTCCCGTGTGAGAACATTCCTAAATGGGAAATGAAGTCTCCTAGAAACTTCCAGATTAGGAAATATCTCGCAGGTCAATGACGTGATTAATAATCCTTTGACTTGAGATTCTGTAATGTCTCATATGAGATAACTCTGTAATCTTTGATATAGGCTTAAAAGGGTGTCGCCATATAGACACTTGAACCACGGCCTATGTTGGGATTACACAAGTGGCATATGTAGAATTAGTAAAATCAATAAAGGACCTACACTTGTTAAGAACAAGAATGATCTCTTACTGATTAAGTTGTTCGTAGTCCATTAAATATTAAACCTTTGGCTAAGGTGGATAAAAGATCAAGACATCAAGAAAATGGGGTTTTCTTGGATTGAGATCTAAATAGATATGAAACGAACTTAACTTTAAAGATCAAGAATATTTGGGCTCTAAGGATATTCCCATGCCTTAGTTCTTGATTGAGAGATGGAGTTGTAGGAGGATCGTATTTCACTGACTGTCATTGACTGAAAGGTTCTTCGATTCATTTCGTTATTCGGCTAGGGGTCACACAACCATTGCTAGATTACGGTAGTGTGATCTGTGAAGTGATTAATTAATTAGGGAATTAATTAATTGCTGTCACTGCTAATCAAATAATGAACCTAAAGGGTCACACAGAAATGCCAGAACACGAGGGTTATGGTATGATGTTAATATGATTAACGAAGGATCAAATTATTGATAAAAAATGGAGCAAGTAGCACGTGGGCATTGCCACGTGTCTCGTGACTGCCACGTGTCACGCGTAGCCTGCGTGGCTGCCACTTATTATGCACATGTGGCACGTACGTGGTTCCATTCGTGTAATTATATTACGCGAATTCTTTTCTAGAATTAATTAATTAATTGTAATTAATTAATTTTGGTCTTTTAATTAATTTTGAATTAATTGTTAAGACTATTCTCAAATAAACTTAACCCAATAAATAATTAATTAGGAATTAAATTATTTATTGAATATTGACTTTTAACTTTAGGAAAGTTGAAAAGTCCAACTTCCTATTGTAGGAGAGAGAAGATTATTCTTGCAAGACTTGGAGAACAAGTTGGGAACTTATTTTCTCCAATTAAATTAATAATTAAATTAGTTAATTAGTGAGCAAGAAAACAAAGCCCATTGGTTTAGGAAACCCTAATAGAGTTCGAACTGTTAGGAATAGTGCCCTAGAAAGTCGATTGTATATCCGCTTTGTGCTTTTCCTTATTGTAATCATAGACAATCTTTGAATGAAATAACGAATTGAGGCAACACTTCTTTATATGCTCTTGTTTGGTATGTGTTTACTTTATCTGTGCATGTATGAGAACTCCCCTAATCCTGATGACTTTAGGACTCTACTATTTAGGTGAAATGGTTCATGAAATGAGCCCTATATCACATAAGTCATGATTAGTAAAATACTCCAAGCCGATGACTCCTACCGACGGTGGGAGTGTCAACCTGACTCCTCTAAGGCTTGCTTGTGGGATCACGCCCTTAAGAAGGACCACCTTGTTTCATGGAGGTGCAAAGTGTATAGTTGATACGTGCGTGATACATGAGGGTGCTTACTTCAATAAGTAAGTTCACTGAGGTGCCCCGTGTGAGAACATTCCTAAATGGGAAAGGAAGTTTCTATTTCAGGAAATAGAAACTTCCAGATTAGGAAATATCTCACGAGTCATTGATGTGATTAATTGATCCTTAAGACTTGAGGTTCTTTGTCACTTTATGAGTTAACTCTGTAGTCTTAGGTATAAGCTTTAAAGGGTGTCGCCTTAGACAACTGATTCAAGGCTTATGCTGGGGCTGCACAAGTGATTCATGAAAGTGAATGAGAATCAAGAAAGGACCTACACTTGCATTTGCAAGGTGATCTCTTATTGTGTAAGTCATTCATATGCCATATGGAGTCCTTGGCCAAGGCAGTAGATCAAGACATCAAGAAAAGGGTTTCTTGGATTGAGATCAAATGGATATGAAATGCACTTAGCTTTAAGACCGGATTATTAGGGTTCTGATTATTCCCTTACCCTAGATCTTGGTTGAGAGATAGTAAGTAGGAGGATTGTATCTCACATGAATCAATGACTTAAAGGTTCTGTCGAATCCGAACATTCCAATTCAGCTAGGGGTTAAACACCTGTTGCTAGACTATGGTCGTTTAGTCTGTGGACTGATTAATTAATTAGTGAATTAATTAATTAGGGTCACTGCTAATTGAATTGAGAACCTAGAGGGTCACACACAACAACTTGGTTACATGAGTTGAGGCTTGAAAATGATTAAACGAGTTAATCGGGCCAAGAGGGTTCCACGTGTGGCTCACGTGTGAACCACACGTGTGGCTCACGTGAGTGACACGTGTCCTTGTGACACGTGTCTCACACGTGTGTAAATATATGTGTATATTTATTTATGTGTTAAATAATTAATGTGATTAATTATTTAATAGACTTTGATTTAATTTTGAATTAAAAAGAAAGTCTTATTTTGGAGAAAAATAATCTAGTTAATTAATTATGAATTAATTAATTAGATAAAATAAGTTATTTATTTTAAATAAATAAAGTATAAAATTATCCAAAAATAGTTTGGATATTTTAGCTCTCTTGAAAGTTGATTTGAATTTGAATTCAAAGGCAAAGTCAAAATTACTTGATGATCAAGTAATAGGAGAGAGGGACCAAATCCTTAGTCCATAAGGACTAGGAATTTCGGCCACTCCCCTCTTATAAATAGGGGAGCTCGAGCTCCTCTTAGAGCTAATCGAGAATTCTTTTGGTTCATGTGTTGAACACCATCCTTTCTCCAATATAAACTAAACCCTGGGTTAAGCCTAAACACTAACTAGAGAACTAGCATCCTTACTAGTTAGATTGTAGTCAAGTTGGTGGACTATCTCTAGAGAGCTTCAAGTTAGAAATTTGAAGATTCGAGCTTTACCAAGGAGAGAGGATCAAGCCGCGAGAAGAGCGTTCTTGGGTGGCTTGAAACGCTTCAAGAAAGACAATTAAGAAAGTAAGTTTCTAATCCTTCGAATTTGGATACACAATTACGAGTCCAAGATCCTTTTGTTGGAAAAATTTTAAATATCCGCTGCTTTTTGATTCGTGTTTTCCAACACGAACCACCTAGTATTTATACTAGGGGTGGTGCTTCTCTTTTTCTTTAGACCAACACTCACGAAGTATTAAGTTTTTGAGAAATTCCAAAAGAAAAGTTTTCAAAGCAATATTATCCTAGCCTTGACACAAGCCATATAACTAGCATTCTCACTTGCTTGATCGTGTTCTAGGTCTGGTGTGGATACGCTTTGGAGGGCTTCTACTTTGGAGTCTAATTCGAAGGCCGTTTAAGGGATTTCGCTTGAAGGTTGTTCGTTAGGCGGTAACGACATCACTAGAAAGCTTCTAACTTCGTAAGTTTCTAAAACACCTAACGTTACAGTACGAAAATTGCAAGACAACGATCAAACTTTTAAGAAATTTTAAACTTCCGCTGCTCAACTATTTCGTGTTTTCCAACACGGGCCGGATGGTTTCTAAGCGTTTTTCTACCAAACGTATTGGGACATCGTGGGGAATTCAATCACGAATTTTGTAAATGAATGCTTCTATCCAGCCAAGTTTCCGGAGCAGCTGGGGTGCGCTTTCATTTGCTTGATTCCCAAAGTTCCTCAGCCGGAAAGAATTAACCAATTTTGTCCCATCGCTTTGTGCAATGTGCTTTGAAGATCGTGACTAAATTACTTTTTACACGGATAAAACCTTTTCTCTCAAGCATCATGAGTCCGAACCAAAATAATTTCATTCCGGAAAGGAGTACGCATGATAACATATTAGTTTTGCAAGAAATTCTTCATAAAGTGCATCGTTCAAAGGATAGAGAAGAGGGAATGCTACTAAAATTGGATCTCGAGAAGGCTTACGATAAAATTAAATGGGAGTTCTTACGAAAAACTCTGGATTTTTTCGAGTTTTCTCCAAAAATTATTCAGCTTATTATGAGTGGAGTTGAATGCATTCGTCCTGAAACTTTGTGGAATGGAGAACCTACGGAAGGGATTGAACTGAAGTGTGGTATCGGATCTGCTTTCATCGTACCTATTTGTGCTGTGTATGGAGCGTCTTACTTATCTCATTGAGGTGGCGGTCTTAACAGGTGAATGGAAATCGATTAAAGCCAGCAAAAGGGGGACACCTATATCTCATTTACTTTTACGGATGATATCATCCTAGGGGGCCAAAGCCACAGTTATGGGGGAAACGTGTATAAAGGAAGTGATAGATAAGTTTTTTGGGGCGTCAGATTTAAAATTAAATTACCAAAAATCTCAAGTTTGGTTTGCTCCTAGTGTCCCTTTGGAGCAAAGGAATGCCATTTGTTTGAAACTTGGGATCGCTGGAACAAAGAGTTTGGGAAAGTACTTGGGGGTGAATCTTGAGCATGGGCGAACTTGTCGGGAATTATTTTCGACAGTAACTGAGAAGGTGGAGAGCAAACTCACAGGGTGGAAGCGAAGAATCTCAATTTAGCCGGAAAAGCAACACTCATGTAATCGGTTACGAATTCGATCCCGGTCTATCATATGCACACGACATGATTTCCAAATTCGATTTGTGACAAGCTGGACCGTATGAATCGTGCTTTTCTTTGGGTTATGGACATGAGTAAGAAACGTACTCATCTCGTGCGATGGGAAAAGGTGATTAAAAGTAAAGAGGAGGGTGGCCTCGGTTTGAAAGAAACGTGCAAGATGGATATTGCACTTCTTGCGAAAGTAGGGTGGCGATTGACAAGGGAGGAGAATAATATGTGGAGCAGATTATTTCGGGAGAAATATCTGAAGGAAGATGACATTATGGAGCATGAGCCTAAGCATACGGCGTCGTAAACTTGGAAAGGCATAGTTAAAAGCCTTTGGAGCATTGAGCATGGCAGCCGTTGGCGAATTGGAACGGGTGAGAATGTTTGGCTCTGGGATAAATGATAGTTGTCTTCAGAAACTCTTCTTGACAGATTGGGAAGTGGCATTGCGTAGGAAGATATAAACAAGGTAGTCCGGGACATTATCAACGCGAATGGAGAATGAGATTTCAACAATATAAGAATGGAACTACCTAAGGGGATTTTAGATGAAATACGTGAGATGCCTCTTCCAGAGAGAACTCCGAGACTGATAGGTTGATATGGATGGGAACGCCTAATGGTATATTTACGGTTAAGTCTGCTTACAGCCTACTGAACACGCGAGAACAGAATCGGGACAAGGGATGGAGCAAAATTTGGAAACTCTTGTGTCCTCAAAAGCTTAAAATTTTCCTTTGGCTCTGCAAGTACAATAGCTTAATGGAAAACGCTTTAAAGTTTGATCATAAGTTTGGGGCTTCAGAGTAATGTGGTCATTGTCAGAATGGAAGAGAAGATAGTGTGAATTTACTATTTAAATGTCTAGCGGCAGAAAAGGTATGGAAGCTGATAGTTGACCAGAAAAACTGGAATTACATTTGTAATTTGGTCCAGGGACAATGCATGGAAAGATTTGGAAATGCTGGTTTGGAACAAAAACTAAACTCCGAGTGGCCATGGTGGATTGTTGCTCTAGCTACGGTTTGGAATATATGGAAAGCACGAAACAAGCATGAGTATCAACACGTTCATGAGCCTCTCGAAACATAACACTACTTAACATCAGGAGTTTTGCAGGGGATATGGTGATAAGTATGGGGAGAAATGGATAGATTCCTACTTCCACGAGGGGTCTGCTTTATTGGGAAAGACCTGAGAGTGGTTAGGTCAAATTAAATTCCGACGGAAGCATGTACTCTCATACGATGAAGGCTGTAGCAGAAGGATTAATCAGGGATGCTGATGGGCGCTGGATTCTCGGTTATGCGATGAAGTTTGGAAGTTTATCTATTAATATGGCAGAACTTCTGGGTCTCCAGAAAGGATTGATGTTGGCTTGGGAGCAGCCGTTTCCCAGAATCGAAATTGAGGTGGATTCAAAGTTAGTGGTTAACTGGGTTTCGGATGGAGATGTAAAGGAACACCTTTGAAAAATGTTATTATGGATTGTTGATGCCTTCTTCCCAAGCCTTGGGAAGCTACAATTAAGCACATTTATCGGGAGAAGAATGGTACTATGGATAAGTTGGCTAGGTTGGGGCACAGTATTGCCACTGATTGTTTAGTTTGGGACTCACCTCCGATTGAGGTTGAGTAGTTCTTTTGTTTCATTTTTTCTTTTACCCTGTTTTAGGCCTCGTTGTTGACAAAAAAAAACACGAATACGTGACAACCTCCTGAATGAGAGACCAAGCAATCTCATCATCATCTGTGTGGCCATGTATTAGGAAACTAAGTCAGAAGCAAAAAAATAAAATTAGACTGATTTGGTTGAGTTTGTGAATAGCGTGAGCTTGATCATGATCCGCCCCTACCTTCTTTCCCAAACAAATATCCATTCTTGGAGCTCTCATTTGCTTTCTATTCATCTCCTCCAAATAAAAAATAATAAAAAAAATCACCCAGAGTTATCCTTACCTTCTTCTATTGGAAAATACGAATCAGAAAGCTGCGGAATTTAAAAATTTCCCAACAAAAAGATCTAGGACTCGCAATCGTGTATCCAAATTCGTAGAGTTAAGAAACTTACTTTTCTTTTATTCTTTCTTGAAGCGTTTCAAGCCACCCAAGAACGCTCCTCTCGCGGCTTGATCCCCTCTCATTGGTAAAGCTCGAATCTTCAAACTTCTAACTTGAAGCTCTCTAGAGATAGTCCACCAACTTGATCACAATCTAACTAGTAAGGATGCTAGTTCTTTAGTTAGTGTTTAGGCTTAACCTAGGGTTTAATTTATCTTGGAGAAAGGATGGTGTTCAACACATGAACCAAAAGAATTCTCGATTAGCTCTAAGGGGAGCTCGAGCTCCCCTATTTATAAGAGGGAGTGGCCGAAAATCCTAGTCCTTATGGACTAAGGATTTGGTCCCTCTCTCCTGTTACTTGATCATCAAGTAATTTTGAATTTAACTTTGAATTCAAATTCAAATCAACTTTCAAGAGAGCTAAAATATCCAAACTATTTTTGGATAATTTTATACTTTATTTATTTAAAATAAATAACTTATTTTATCTAATTAATTAATTCATAATTAATTAACTAGATTATTTTCTCCAAAATTAGACTTTCTTTTTTAATTCAAAATTAAACCAAAGTCTATTAAATAATTAACACATTTAATTATTTAATATATATATATATATATACAATATATATATTTACACATGTGGGACACGTGTCACAAGGACACGTCCACACGTGTGGAACCCTCTTAGCCCGATTAACTCGTTTAATCATTTTAAAGCCTCAACTCATGTAACCAAGTTGTTGTGTGTGACCCTCTAGGTTCTCAATTCAATTAGTAGTGACCCTAATTAATTAATTCACTAATTAATTAATCAGTCCACAGATTAAACGACCATAGTCTAGCAACAGGTGTTTAACCCCTAGCTGAATTGGAATGTTCGGATTCGACAGAACCTTTAAGTCATTGATTCACGTGAGATACAATCCTCCTACTTACTATCTCTCAACCAAGATCTAGGGTAAGGGAATAATCAGAACCCTAATAATCCGGTCTTAAAGCTAAGTGCATTTCTTATCCATTTGATCTCAATCCAAGAAACCCTTTTCTTGATGTCTTGATCTACTGCCTTGGCCAAGGACTCCATATGGCATATGAATGACTTACACAATAAGAGATCACCTTGCAAATGCAAGTGTAGGTCCTTTCTTGATTCTCATTCACTTTCATGAATCACTTGTGCAGCCCCAACATAAGCCTTGAATCAGTTGTCTAAGGCGACACCCTTTAAAGCTTATACCTAAGACTACAGAGTTAACTCATAAAGTGACAAGGAGCCTCAAGTCTAAGGATCAATTAATCACATCAATGACTCGTGAGATATTTCCTAATCTGGAAGTTTCCATTTCCTAAAATAGAAACTTCCTTTCCCATTTAGGAATGTTCTCACACGGGGCACCTCAGTGAACTTACTTATTGAAGTAAGCACCTTCATGTATCACACACGTATCAACTATACACTTTGCACCTCCATGAAACAAGGTGGTCCTTCTTAGGGCGTGATCCCACAAGCAAGCCTTAGAGGAGTCAGGTTGGCACTCTCACTGTCGGTAGGACTCATCGGCTTGGAGTATTTTACTAATCATGACTTATGTGATATAGGGCTCGTTTCATGGACCATTTCACCTAAATGGTAGAGTCCTAAAGTCATTAGGATTAGGGGAGTTCTCATACATGCACAGATAAAGTAAACGCATACCAAACAAGAGCATATAAAGAAGTGTTGCCTCAATTCGTTATTTCATTCAAAGATTGTCTGTGATTACAATAAGGAAAAGCACAAAGTGGATATACAATCGGCTTTCTAGGGCACTATTCCTAACATCTTCCACTCCATCATCACATATTCGAACTCTGCTATATTTTTTCCCTCCCCATTTTTTCTCTTGATTAATTCCTCAAAGATTCACGCACAAGCTGCATAGAACAAGTGCTCTTCTTTGTCTTCCTCATATTCATATTCATATTCTTCTTCACTTTCTTCATCTTCTTCAAGGTGATCACAATCATCAATGTAGCACCCCGACCGGTGGGTACCATATCCCCCGCACTAGAGCCTAACACATGTAACGAAATAGAAGTCCGCACACGTGCCAATCCATAGCGAACGGGTGACAAATCAAAAGCTTTCCTAAGGTAGGCGGTCTAGACCCTCAAATCAAAGTGCGCAAACGATCAAGTAATAACGGAAGCGATTACAGAGCATAGCATATCAAATTAGCAAACATCATAGTATACCCATATTCATCATATCAAGTCAAATTACATATTCATATGCCCATCCCAAGCTAAAAGAATAGATATCTAATAAGAGTATGCATAAATACATGTCCAAAATAAAACCATATGTACATACCAAAGCCACTACGTATGCATGAGACACGAGCTACCCACAAGTACGACACAAGGACAACTTGCTCCTAGCTCAAAACTCCCAAAAGTACATGCAACTCAAAAGAAAAGGGGAAAAAAAAAAGAAACAACAACGAAGGTTAGTCCTAATGACTAGTGAGGGGGCTGACACACACACACACCCATATACGTATAGAGTAAAGCACCTATCAAATTCATAACAATCCATGAACCGAGGATGGTTTTTGCAATCTAAAACATTTCCCGTGATAATAAATATATACTTAAAAGAAGTTAAGGGTCGGAGGCCAAATCTACTAATTTTAAGTATTTAAGAGTCCATTCCCGTTTTATAGATTCAAGACACGACAAGCTAACTCGGCGAGTACGAGTTTTCTCCAAGCTCCTCAAGTTCAAGACAAGTACAAAACCAAAACAAGAATCAAGTCCAACCAAGCTTCAAGTGGGAAAGAGAGACGCGTTCCCTCAATGCCCAAGTCAAGTACGTACATGAGACGGGGGCTAATTACTCCTACCCGCTCATTCAACGATGGTCGCCGCCAGCTCAAGAAAACCCACCTTCCCCTTGAGCTCCCGAGGTTGGGTGAATTCTCTCAAATGGAAATATACACAGGAGGTGTGTCTGGCGACCCCATAGCTATCTCGGATGCTCCTTACTTATATTCCCGGGGCCCAAACAAGTTAAGATCAAGTTCAAGTTCAAGTGGTCTATCTTTCAAGACCAAATTTCGCTACAAACACACGCACAGTTCAAGTCATTCCAAAACAAACGAAGAAATAACTTATATACGTATAAAAGCTTTTTCAAGGTTTTAGAGACAAATGGGACAAGCCCTCAAATACATATCAAGCTCATACCTATCATATATATACTTCGTATGAGGGCTTCAAATTACGTAGGGTTGTAGGTCATAATAACTAAAAGAACAAAACCTCACCTTTAAGTCGTAGCGGGAACAAAAAGAGAGCAAAAGAATGCCTAGGAAGAAACCTTTTCGCCCACGGGAAGATCCTCTGAACAAAAAAAACAACAAAAGATGCTCTTAAACTCAATATGAACCAATTAGACGCTCGGAAAATGCATATGAATGCAAGTGATGGGTATGAAATGCAGTGAGGCAGCATATTGAGCATATAAGTTCAATGTTCGTATAAGGGCATCAAAATCACTCCATAAAATCAAAACATAAATCATAACATATAGTATAACAAGTTAACAATGCATACAAGTCATAAACGGGGTGGGAAAAGGCAACAAGAAGCAACGGAACAACAAAACAAATACCCCAAGGGCTGCCACTAAGTGACACGACCGTGTCAAGTTTGCAAAGGGTTTGGACACGGCCGTGTCAATCCCAATTTTTCCAAAAAAATAAAGTTCCAAAACCTTTGACAGGGCCTCATAAATTCCTCCTCATGAATTGACATGACCGTGTTAATATTTTTCCAAAAATTCAAACCTTATGACACGGCCTCGTCAATTTCTCTTCAAGAATTGACGCGGCCGTGTTGGTCTTCTTGCACAAAAATTTTACAACAGCAGCTGCTGTGTTTTGGCATGGAAAAAGCAGGGGAAAGAGACAGCTTTAGGGTAAGCAAATAGACAACAAATAAGGCATGAAATGAGCATGAAAATAGCTGTAAATTCTCCGCACAAGAGCACACAACAACCGTTCAAAAGATGAGATGCAAAGGCTCAATATATAAACTTCTTCAACCTTAAGAAATTCAAGTTCCATTAATGGCACATCAATAAATACTCAACTACCATGAAATAGGAGTTCATAAATACAATAAAGATGCTTAAGAGATCAACATAGTAGCTTCAAATCAACAAATAACTCAAGGATATGCATATGATTCAAGAATTCATCGAAACCCTTACTATTCAACTCCTAACTCATATCATGCTCAAACCTTGAAGAAAATCTACAATCCATAGCTTAAAAGAACCACAAGGAGGTGGAGAACACAAATATATTCTTAATTGGATGAGAACTGATGAAGATATGAGCTCAAGAATGCATGGAGGTGAATAGTGCTAGGATTTCTTCCTTGTCTCGGTTTTGCGGCTGCTTCTTCCTTATTTTCTTTGTGCTGGCCGAAATTAGAGGTATGGGGTGAGAGAGGGTTAAGTTAGGGTCAAGTAGGTCCAAGTTTGGGGTCATTTGGAGCTAAAACGGGTCGAATATGGGTAAAACGGGTAGGGGTGGCGGGTCTGACACAAGGGGTTTCGGAGGTTCAAACGGGCTTAGAAAAATACAAGGCTTGTTCCATTGGTTCCGTATTGCCGATACACCTTCCTTAGCTGCTTCATTTGCAGCTAACTGTTCGGCCTCAGTGGTCGAATGTGCAGTGGTAGTTTGCTTGGAACTCTTCCAATTCACTGCTCCGCCGTTTAGGCAGAAAATGTATCCTGACATTGACTTAAAATCATCTAAGTCAGATGCAAAGCTTGCATCGTAGTATCCTTCGACAGTAAGATCTTTCTGACCTCCGTAAACTAAGAATAAATCTTTAGTATTTTTCAAGTACTTAAGAATATTCTTCACGGCAGCCCAGTGATCATCTCCAGGGTCAGATTGGAAACGACTTGTAACACTAAGTACATAAGCCACATCCGGTCGAGTACATAACATTGCATACTTTATGCTACCTATTGCTGACACATAAGGTGTATGAGTCATTCTTTCCTTCTCAAGGTTAGTCTTAGGACACATCTTCTTTGAAAGACATGTTCCTACACTCATAGGAAGGTTCTTAACCTTTGCTGACTCCATATTGAATCTCTTCAATACTTTGTCAATGTACATCGATTGTGATAGTCCTATTAACCTTCTAGATCTATCTCGATAGATTTTAATTCCAAGGATATAGGACACATCACCAAGATCTTTCATCTCGAATTGGTTTGATAACCATAACTTAGTCACTTTCATGTCATCCTTCGAATTCCCAATAAGAAGGATGTCATCAACATAAAGTACTAAGAATTGCACCGAGGTCTCCAATTCCTTTCTATACACACAGGACTCATTCGAAATTTGAATGAAGCCAAACACTTTGACTGATTCATCAAATCGAATGTTCCAATTCCTAGAAGCCTGTTTCAATCCATAGATTGATCTTTGAAGTTTGCAAACCTTTTGCTCACTCCCACTGAACGTGAAACCTATGGGTTGCTCCATATAAATGTCTTTATCAATGTCACCATTGAGAAAGGCAGTTTTCACATCCATTTGCCATATCTCGTAGTCATAATACGCAGCAATGGCAAGCATGATCCGAATAGACTTTTGCATATTGCAACTGGTGAAAAGGTTTCATCAAAGTCCACGCCGGGTCTTTGAGTGAATCCTTTTGCAACCAGTCTTGCTTTGTAGGCTGCAATGCTTCCATCAACTCCAAGCTTTCTCTTAAAGATCCATTTTCAACCTATGGGTTTGACCCCATCAGGCAAATCTACTAAGGTTCAAACTTGGTTGGAGTTCATGGAGTCCATTTCGGATTTCATGGCTTCTATCCACTGTTCAGAGTCAGAATCTGAAAGCGCCTCCTCATATGTTAAAAGATCATTATCCTTTTGAGAGATTTCATGGAAGAATCCATACCATCTCTCCGGCTGTCTAGGAGTGCGTTCAGAACGCCTTAGAGGAGGATTTACGTGTGTATCGAAATTCGTGATTGGTTGTTGTTGATCAGAAGGGGACGTTTCTTCAGTGGGTGGCGTGAGCTCACTTTGTACTTCTTCTAATTCTATGATCTTCCCTTTCTTTTCTTTAAGGAACGGTTCCTCAAGAAAAGTGGCATTCCTGGAAACAAACACCTTTTGCTCAGATTGATCATAGAAGTAGTATCCTATGGATTCCTTAGGATAACCTACAAAGTATCATAAGTTAGAATGAAATTCTAACTTATCTCCCACTGTCCTCTTCACGTAAGCAGGACAACCCCAAATTTTTAAGTAAGAATAACTAGGGATTTTACCATACCACATTTCATAGGGCGTTTTAGGGACTGACTTAGAGGGAACTAGATTCAAAATCTTTGCTGCACTTTCTAGGGCATAACCCCAGAAAGAAGGTGGTAAGTCAGTGAAACTCTTCATGGAACGAACCATATCAAGTAAGGTTCAATTCCTTCTCTCCGAAACTCCATTAAGCTGAGGAGTTCCCGGAGGAGTCCACTGAGAGATAATCCCATTATCTTTGAGATGATTAAGGAATTCTTCACTAAGATATTCGCCTCCTCGATCAGATCGAAGTGCTTTGATCTTGTGACCAGATTGGTTCTCAACCTCCTTTTGAAATTCTAAGAATTTCTCAAAAGTTTCAGATTTATACTTCATTAAGTATACATAACCTTACCGACTAAAGTTATCAGTAAAGGTTATGAAATAATGATGATTGTTTCTAGTGCTTACACTAAGCGGTCCACAAACATCAGTATGGATCAAATCCAAAACCTTAGTGGCACGTTCCACAGTTCCTTTAAAAGGAAAAGGAACTTTGGACATTTTTCCTTTGAGACAGGATTCGCAAGAAGTTAACTCCTTACGATCATTTTCAGAGAATGATCCTAAAGTGTTTATCTTGCTAATTCTGTTCTTGGAAATGTGTCTTAATCTAGCGTGCCATAAGGGAGCTGAAACTTTGTCATCTCTCTTACGCTTCGTTTCTCGTTGTATATTGATATTTTGAGTTAGATAAAGTCCATTACTTAGAGTACCGATGTGAACGGAAGAGTTGTTCCGTTTGATAAAGTATTTACCGTTCTTAATATAAGTTTCATAACCTTCACAATCTAAAATTGGAACTGAAATTATATTACGAATAATGCTCGGTACATAAAGGACTTTGTTTAAGACTAACTCAAAACTACCTAAATCTAATCTAATTGTGCCTAAAGCTCGAGCTTCAACGTTTGAGCCATCGCCGATCTTCAAGACACATTCTCCTTCTTTGAGTTGTTGGACTTCACTTAGCATTTGTACATCATTACAAATATGAGTTCCACAACCGGTATCAAGTACCCAAGAACTAGAATTAATAGAAAGATTTACTTCAACGAGAAAGATACCTTTCTTTAGAGTAGCCTTGTACTCTGGGCAGTTCCTCCTCCAATGTCCCACTTTGCCACAATGAAGCAAACATCTTCTTTCTGATCACGCTTCTTCTTTTGGGCCTTCCCCTTCGAAACGCCACCAGTGGGCCTAAGGGGTTTCTTCTTCTTCTTTTGGGCTTTCTTGCCCTTACCTTTAGAAGGCCCAGAAGAGGAAGATGGAGCATTCACCATCAAAACCTTATTGTCCTTCTTGATCGTGCTTTCAGCAGTCACAAGCTGACTAATCAGCTTAGCTACAGTAGCACTAGCATGATTCATGTTGAAGTTAAGGACAAATGGGTTGAATGATGGTGGGAGCGAAGCTAGCAACAAATCCACTGAAAGCTCATCTTTCAGTGGCATGTCCATGGAAGCAAGTTTCTCAGTAAGGGCGAGAAACTTGAGTCCATATTCATGGACACTTGAACCTTCCCTCATTCTCAAGTGGAACAATTCCTTTGAAGTGTTATACCTTGTAACACGTTCATGAGGGCGGTAAAGTTGCTCTAAGTGGTCGTAAATCTCCCAAGCAAATTCCATGGCCTCATGTTGCCTTTGCAAGTCCGGAGACATGTTAGCCAACATAAGGTAACGGGGTTGGAGATTATCATCCTTCCACTTCTGAATCGCATCCCGCTCCGCCCGAGTGGGAGCTTCCCCTTCGGGACTAGGCTCCCCTTCGAAGAGAACATAAGTTCTCTTCTCAGAATCTAAAATGATTTTTAGATTCCTCAGCCAATCAGAATAGTTGGGACCAGTCAACTTGTTTGACTCGAGGATCGATACAAGAGGGTTTTTGGTTGCCATTTCAAAACACGTAGAGAATCTCAGAATCTACGACCTAAATGGTAAAACAGAGAACTAGTGAGCATGCTGAATTATAACGATATACAAAAGATAAGGTCTATAATCTAATGTAGCTCCCACTGTTTCTCAAAGATCTATAATTCCCAAAGATCTAAGAGGAACACGTTTCCCAATGGGTACTAAGATCCTAGGCATTTTACCTCGAACCCACGACTCGCGGACATTCTAAGTAAAACCCTAGGTAGGTATAACTTACCAATTCTAACACCTTTAGAACTTTTAGTAATTTTTTTTGCATCACCTATCTTTCAATATGGACCCACGACTTGTGCGACATCCATATTTACTTAGGCGTTAAGCTAGACCCATCAATCATAAGATCGTGATCAAAACTTAGTTCGAACGACCCACGACTAGCGGACATCGCCCTTGCTAAAATTGATCACGAAATATTGATCATTTAAAATGATCAATTAGGTAACTAAGAACTAACAAGCTCCACTAGCTATCCCACGACTCGCGGACAATAACTAGCTTCACTTACTAAACTTAAAACCTATTGATGGAATGCTAGGAATTTAATTCAAAATTTGCATCTCGAATTAAATACCTATCTGTTCGAAATTAGCTTAATATTTAATGGGAATTTTCGAATCAACCGGAGAGTTGTCCGGTTCGACCTCACTAACATGTATGTTATCCAATTTTATCAGTCTTGATTAATGCAAGTACACTTAAATGCATTTCAAACAAGCACATAAACAGATAACATGTCCTAGCATGATACTAACATGTAATGATCATGGGTTCTACCTATCTTATGCGTGATATGTGGGAGCCACTCCACAATCACAAGTTCTAACATACATACCACATAAATAGTTTAAATCACATAAGGGAAAGTGGTAACAAAATACGAGCCCTATCTCTATTACATTTTTACAATTGAGATTCCCCTCCCTAAAAGTTTGAGGGGTCTTCACTTATGGCCTCCTTGTTACTTGAATGTGGTCCATCTTACTCCATGGGTGCATTGTCTCCAAAATGAAAATAAAACCTCACCACCTATCTCTACTCTCAAATTACAATGAAAAAGAAAGAGACATAAAGTAATAAGGCTCAATCTTCATATTGGCCTTGGACAATTAAACGGGGCATACCCCGGCCTCAAAAATAGTAATATGGAAAGCCACATAATAAATCACATAACAGTACACACATAAGTGAGGCTCCAACCTCAATTGAAAAACGCAATTATAGGGCTCCAACCCCAATTTAAACCATCCATGTGCATAAATTAAAACCATACATAAGTCTAAACCCATGATCACCTAACATGCATAAATAGCAAGAATTTAAATTTAACCAATAAATTAAAATCCTCGCCTTAAGCTCTAATAGCTTAAAACACGACTTAGATGCAATTCTTGTTCAAGAGCCTTTTCTATAAAACCCGAAAAACAATGAACTAATAAAATTCCAATTAATTTCTGAAAATTAATAATTTTATTCTTTCAATATTTTCATAAAATAAAGTTTGTAATTTTTACAAAATTTAAATCGCTTAAATTTTCAAAATCCCAAATTTTTTTTTTTATTTTAAGAAAAATTAAATCGGGATTGGATTGGACTAAACACGAAAATCAAGATCGCGAAACGAAGGGCCCGGAACGGACTGCACGCCCGCCCGAGACAAAGCCCGGCAGACGCGCAGCATCGCACGCATGGACGCGCGCACTAGCGCTGCGCGCAGCCGACAATGTGAGCTGCCACCGCGCGCGCATGGCGGGTATCCTCGCGCGCGTTGCGCGCATCAGCTGGGCGGGGACGGGCGGGCGTGGATGGCAGGCTCCCGCGCGGTTGCGGAAGGAATGTGCGGCGCGCCTAGGCGCTGGCGGGCGGCAGCGGCGGGCAGTCCCACGCTGTTGCGGGACTGCTGGGCACGCGGGCGCACGGGCCTGGGCGTGCTACGCCTTAGCACGTCCAGACTCGTGTTTTCGTAACGCGATTTCGTGTTTCGTACTTTTAGTTCAAAACCAACAACAATCCAAAATTCCAAAAACACGATTTAAACAGATTTGAATCCAAACGTTTTTCAAAAACACAATTTAAGAAAACAGTTTCAGAAATTCAAGAAAAATTATAGTTACGTAATTCAGGCTTTCTAAAAGAACTCATGAATACCTAATTCGCATCCAAGCCTAAGAATTTCTACCAAATTCAGAATAATGGAGACGAATCAGAAACACGATTAACGAGGTGGCTCTGATACCACTTGTTGGAAAATACGAATCAGAAAGCAGCGGAATTTAAAAATTTCCCAACAAAAAGATATAGGACTCGCAATCGTGTATCCAAATTCGTAGAGTTAAAAAACTTACTTTTCTTTTATTCTTTCTTGAAGCGTTTCAAGCCACCCAAGAACGCTCTTCTCGCGGCTTGATCCCCTCTCCTTGGTAAAGCTCGAATCTTCAAACTTCTAACTTGAAGCTCTCTAGAGATAGTCCACCAACTTGATCACAATCTAACTAGTAAGGATGCTAATTCTCTAGTTAGTGTTTAGGCTTAACCTAGGGTTTAATTTATCTTGGAGAAAGGATGGTGTTCAACACATGAACCAAAAGAATTCTCGATTAGCTCTAAGGGGAGCTCGAGCTCCCCTATTTATAAGAGGGAGTGGCCGAAAATCCTAGTCCTTATGGACTAAGGATTTGGTCCCTCTCTCCTATTACTTGATCATCAAGTAATTTTGACTTTGACTTTGAATTCATATTCAAATCAACTTTCAAGAGAGCTAAAATATCCAAACTATTTTTGGATAATTTTATACTTTATTTATTTAAAATAAATAACTTATTATATCTAATTAATTAACTAGATTATTTTCTCCAAAATTAGACTTTCTTTTTTAATTCAAAATTAAACCAAAGTCTATTAAATAATTAACACATTTAATTATTTAATATATATATATATATATATATATATATATATATATATATATATATATATACAATATATATATTTACACGTGTGGGACACGTGTCACAAGGACACGTCCACACGTGTGGAACCCTCTTGGCCCGATTAACTTGTTTAATCATTTTAAAGCCTCAACTCATGTAACCAAGTTGTTATGTGTGACCCTCTAGGTTTTCAATTCAATTAGCAGTGACCCTAATTAATTAATCAGTCCACAGATTATACGACCATAGTCTAGCAACAGGTGTTTAACCCTAGCTGAATTGGAATGTTCGGATTCGACAGAACCTTTAAGTCATTGATTCACGTGAGATACAATCCTCCTACTTACTATCTCTCAACTAAGATCTAGGGTAAGGGAATAATCAGAACCCTAATAATCCGGTCTTAATGCTAAGTGCATTTCATATCCATTTGATCTCAATCCAAGAAACCCTTTTCTTGATGTCTTGATCTACTGCCTTGGTCAAGGACTCCATATGGCATATGAATGACTTACACAATAAGAGATCACCTTGCAAATCCAAGTGTAGGTCCTTTCTTGATTCTCATTCACTTTCATGAATCACTTGTGTAGCCCCAGCATAAGCCTTGAATCAGTTGTCTAAGGCGACACCCTTTAAAGCTTATACCTAAGACTACAGAGTTAACTCATAAAGTGACAAGGAACCTCAAGTCTAAGGATCAATTAATCACATCAATGACTCGTGAGATATTTCCAAATCTGGAAGTTTCCATTTCCTGAAATAGAAACTTCCTTTCCCATTTAGGAATGTTCTCACACGGGGTACCTCAGTGAACTTACTTATTGAAGTAAGCACCCTCATGTATCACGCACGTATCAACTATGCACTTTGCACCTCCATGAAACAAGGTGGTCCTTCTTAGGGCTTGATCCCACAAGCAAGCCTTAGAGGAGTCAGGTTGACACTCCTACTGTCGGTAGGACTCATCGGCTTGGAGTATTTTACTAATCATGACTTATGTGATATAGGGCTCGTTTCATGAACCATTTCACCTAAATGGTAGAGTCCTAAAGTCATCAGGATTAGAGGAATTCTCATACATGCACAGATAAAGTAAACACATACCAAACAAGAGCATATAAAGAAGTGTTGCCTCAATTCGTTATTTCATTCAAAGATTGTCTGTGATTACAATAAGGAAAAGTACAAAGCGGATATACAATCGGCTTTCTAGGGCACTATTCCTAACATCTTCCACTCCATCATCACATATTCAAACTCTGTCATATTTTTTCCCTCCCCATTTTTTCTCTTGATTAATTCCTCAAAGATTCACGCACAAGCTGCATAGAACAAGTGCTCTTCTTTGTCTTCTTCATGTTCATATTCATATTCTTCTTCACTTTCTTCATCTTCTTCAAGGTGATCACAATCATCAATGTAGCACCCCGACCGTTGGGTACCACATCCCCCGCACTAGAGCCTAACACGTGTAACGAAATAGAAGTCCGCATACGTGCCAATCCATAGCGGACGGGTGACAAATCAAAAGCTTTCCTAAGGTAGGCGGTCTAGACCCTCAAATCAAAGTGCGCAAACGATCAAGTAATAACGGAAACGATTACAGAACATAGCATATCAAATTAGCAAACATCATAGTATACCCATATTCATCATATCAAGTCATATTACATATTCATATGCCCATCCCAAGCTAAAAGAATAGATATCTAATAAGAGTATTCATAAATACATGTCCAAAATAAAACCATAAGTACATACCTAAGCCACTACGTATGCATGAGACACGAGCTACCCACAAGTACGACACAATGACAACTTGCTCCTAGCTCAAGACTCCCAAAAGTACATGCAACTCAAAAGAAAAGGGGAAAAAAAAAAAGAAACAACAACGAGGGTTAGTCCTAATGACTACTGAGGGGGCTGACACACACACCCATATACGTATAGAGTAAAGCACCTATCAAATTCATAACAATCCATGAACCGGGGATGGTTTTTGCAATCTAAAACATTTTCCGTGATAATAAATATATACTTAAAAGAAGTTAAGGGTCGGAGGCCAAATCTACTAATTTTAAGTATTTAAGAGTCCATTCCCGTTTCATAGATTCAAGACACAACAAGCTAACTCGGCGAGTACGAGTTTTCTCCAACCTCCTCAAGTTCAAGACAAGTACAAAACCAAAACAAGAATCAAGTCCAACCAAGCTTCAAGTGGGAAAGAGAGACGCGTTCCCTCAATGCCCAAGTCAAGTACGTACATGAGACGGGGGCTAATTACTCCTACCCGCTCATTCAACGATGGTCGCCGCCGGCTCAAGAAAACCCACCTTCCCCTTGAGCTCCCGAGGTTGGGTGAATTCTCTCAAATGGAAATATACACAGGAGGTGTGTCTGGCGACCCCATAGCTGTCCCGGATGCTCCTTACTTATATTCCCGGGGCCCAAACAAGTTAAGATCAAGTTCAAGTTCAAGTGGTCTATCTTTCAAGACCAAATTTCGCTACAAACACACGCACAGTTCAAGTCATTCCAAAACAAACGAAGAAATAACTTATATACGTATAAAAGCTTTTTCAAGGTTTTAGAGACAAATGGGACAAGCCCTCAAATACATATCAAGCTCATACCTATCATATATATACATATTCGCACGCGGGCTTCAAATCACGTAGGGTTGTAGGTCATAATAACTAAAAGAACAAAACCTCACCTTTAAGTCGTAGCGGGAACAAAAAGAGAGCAAAAGAACGCCTAGGAAGAAACCTTTTCGCCCACGGGAAGATCCTCTGAACAAAAAAAACAACAAAAGATGCTCTTAAACTCAATATGAACCAATTAGACGCTCGGCAAATGCATATGAATGCAAATGATGCGTATGAAATGCAATGAGGCAGCATATTGAGCATAGGAGTTCAATGTTCGTATAAGGGCATCAAAATCACTCCATAAAATCAAAACATAAATCATAACATATACTATAACAAGTTAACAATGCATACAAGTCATAAACCGGGTGGGAAAAGGCAACGAGAAGCAACGGAACAACAAAACAAATACCCCAAGGGCTGCCACTAAGTGACACGACCGTGTCAAGTTTGCAAAGGGTTTGGACACGGCCGTGTCAATCCCAATTTTTCCAAAAAAATAAAGTTCCAAAACCTTTGACAGGGCCTCATAAATTCCTCCTCATGAATTGACATGGCCGTGTCAATATTTTTCCAAAATTCAAACCTTATGACACGGCCTCGTCAATTTCTCTTCAAGAATTGACGCGGCCGTGTTGGTCTTCTTGCACAAAAATTTTACAGCAGCAGCTGCTGTGTTTTGGCATGGAAAAAGCAGGGGAAAGAGACAGCTTTAGGGTAAGCAAATAGACAACAAATAAGGCATGAAATGAGCATGAAAATAGCTGTAAATTCTCCGCACAAGAGCACACAACAACCGTTCAAAAGATGAGATGCAAAGGTTCAATATATAAACTTCTTCAACCTTAAGAAATTCAAGTTTCATTAATGGCACATCAATAAATACTCAACTACCATGAAATAGGAGTTCATAAATACAATAAAGATGCTCAAGAGATCAACATAGTAGCTTCAAATCAACAAATAACTCAAGGATATGCATATGATTCAAGAATTCATCGAAACCCTTACTATTCAACTCCTAACTCATATCATGCTCAAACCTTGAAGAAAATCTACAATCCATAGCTTAAAAGAACCACAAGGAGGTGGAGAACACAAATATATTCCTAATTGGATGAGAACTGATGAAGATATGAGCTCAAGAATGCATGAAGGTGAATAGTGGCAGGATTTCTTCCTTGTCTCAGTTTTGCGGCTGCTTCTTCCTTATTTTCTTTGTGCTGGCCGAAATTAGAGGTATGGGATGAGAGAGGGTTAAGTTAGGGTCAAGTAGGTCCAAGTTTGGGGTCATTTGGAGCTAAAACGGGTCGAATATGGGTAAAACGGGTAGGGGTGGTGGGTCTGACACAAGGGGTTTCGGAGGTTCAAACGGGCTTAGAAAAATACAAGGCTTGTTCCATTGGTTCCGTATTGCCGATACAAATCCAACAGTGGTGTTGGAATTCGAATCCGAAATCCCAAGTTCAAGTTACGCCTCCCGGAACCCAAGGTGCGCTAAAAGCTCTTTAGGCCCTTAAGTCCCGTTAAAACAAATAAGGTCCAAAACCTCAACAAACGAACCCAAAAACATGAAATGAGCATACAAACATATTCATAACTCATATATCTCATGCATAGCAAGTTGTCACAAAAATTGGAATCGAATTCGGACACAAACTGATCAAGTACCAAGGCAACGAGCAAAACGTTCAAATAGGCAATATATAAACTTAACAAATATTCATATAAGCTCAAGAATAAATTTAAACATATAATTGCATGAATTAAATAATTTAAATACACAAATATCACACTTGTGACGTCATACCTGTACAGCCAAAAAGTCGGGGTGTCACAATCAATACTAATTTCATGATCTAATAAAATTTCCTTTGACTCAGTTTGATCCTTTCCCAATTGAAAGGATGGGTACCAAAGTCCAAATTCCATTTGTGCCATAATAGTTCTGGCAGAAAAAGGCATTCTAAAGGAACGTATTCACAAACACCAACAAACTAAGATGGATCCTGGTCAAAATACATAAAACCATGATTATTCATGTTTATGTAGCAACAAGCATTTTTATAGGCCAACAATATAATAGACAGTAATGATGATCATAAACAAAATTGATATTAATATACATACATTATCAACATCTAAAATCAATTAGTAGTTCTTATGACAACAACCTTGTTTTTAAATCCAAACAGTCATCCAAAACACTTCCATATATATAATTTATCTGTTTGGAACAAATACACAACAATACAATAAACCTATTGAGCAGAAATAAAACACCCAAATGTGAACAAGCAAATCATCGCTTCAAAAAAAAAAAAAAGAATACTTCAGAAACCTAAACCAAAAATTCTTGAACAACATACATATAGCCTTCTAAAGTACAAAGCATATTCGAAATAAATAAGTTTTACCAACGAATAATACCAAAAATCATCCAAAACACGCAGCAGGGAAAAAAATGTTGTTGACCTAAAAAATCACAAATTTTGGTTCATGAAACAAGCTGCGAAAATCGAAAAACCTGCAAAACAATTTGGGGAAACCAATTTTAAGCCAAAGAAAGAAGATGCTCGTGGAGTTCTCCGTTGGCCATTGTGTAGCTACAATGAAATACACTGGAATTCTTTTGGAAGAAAGTTTCTTATTCAACTAGGGCATGAGAATTGGGCGCTAGCAGTAACAAAATTGGGGAGGGGGAAAATATTTTCAGGGGCAAATCAATGTAAATTTGGCCAACGATTGGATACAAACATAATTTACATACTCATGTTAGAAATCATGTCTGATGAAACAGCGCAAAAAATTTTCATCTGAAGGAGCAGCGCAAAAATCACGGGCATGTACGACAAACCTACACCAGGAAAATCTTAGATTCTATAGATTTGAAATTTAAACGAATTCATGAATACATAGCTATCATTTAAATTTAAGGATTTTGAATCAAAATCCAATACATGATAGTTTCAAAATGAAAATAGCGTGACTCTAATACCACTTGTTGGAAAACACAGAGTAAAAAAAGCGAAAATTTAAAAATTTTTCCAAAGGCATCGTTCACTTGCAATGTTCATTTAAAAACTTTCAAGTAGGGATTCAAGAAACTTACAATTAATGAAGTTTTCTTGCGATATTTGATTAGTCTATCAAACAGCTTTCAAGCGGATTGTCACTCGAACGTTCTTCTTGAGAGTCCAAAGCAGGAATTATCACTCGATCGTTCTTCTTGAGAGTCAAAAGCAGGAATTATCTCTCAAACGTTCTTCTTAAGAGTTAATTCAAAGCAGGAATTCTCTAAAGAGTATCCACACCATTCCTAAATCATTATAGAGATCACGATCAAGATATAGGAGGATCAATATCACGATCGCCCGAGATGATGACTGTTTCATAGATGGACTAAGAACAACTTAATCGGTAAGATATCATCTTGCTATCATAGCAAGTGTAGGTCCTTATTGATTCTAACAATTCTCCATATGCCACTTGTGTAATCCCAAACATTGATTGGAATTCAGCTGTCTAAAGGCCACAGCCTTTTGAGTCTACATAAAAGATTACTGTAACGCCCCAAATTTTCCATACATATGTTATGGGATATTATATGTTCCATTATATTAAATTTCACAACATTGTATGTAATATATTTTTATGCATTTATATGAATTATCATTAATGTGGAATTTACGTGAATTAATTGCTAACGTGCATAATTGTTATTATGTGACTTTACTTGATCATTTCATAAATGTGTGGATTTAATTGCATAAACTATTTTTGGAGCTAAGTGATCATTTCTTTCTAACTCAACCTCAATTGCATGCCTTGTAAAGCTTAGGGACTTATATGCAAATTGTGGTGAGTCATGCATATATGTGGAAGAATTTTGTAATTATCACATTCATCTCTTCCATTTCATTTCATTTTCATCAAAGAACTCACACATACACACACTTATACACGGTATAAACACCAAGGAGGAGAAGGAAGATTCATCTCATAATTCAAGTCATATTTGGAAGGAATTGAGAAGCTAGATCATCATCATATCATCATCCCAACTTTTCTTTCTTCTATCTTGAGGTATAAATGGAGAGTTTGGTTGATCTCTTGAATGTTACATGAGTAGGGTTTGATGAGTATTTGATGGTTTCTTGTGTGCAAATGATTAGAAGCATGTTTAGGGTCTTATATTCCAAAGTTTGCATGAATATATTGAGGTATATGAAAGTTGGAAGCATGTATGTATATTTGGGGTTTTATGGATAAATTCTTGAAGAGTTGATGCATATCTCATGGTTTGATTGATGTATAAATGAAGTATAATGTGTAATTGGTTTGTTAGAGTAATTGTTATGGATTGGAGTTGCTTGTGTTGATGAATTTTGTGGTTTTGGCACGAAAATCCTCTGTTTTTCCCCTGTTTTGCTGCTACTGCGTAACGGGTCGCGACCGCGACTGAAAATAGGCCAAAATTGGTCGCGCCCGCGACCCCATTTTAGCCAAGTTTCGAGTTTTGAAAAATTGGAGAAAATTCGGCCAAAAATACTTGGTCGCGGCCGCGGCCATTTTGTAAAGGTTTTTGGTCGCGCCCGCTACCCCTCCAGAAACTGCATTTTGTCCAACTTCAAACCAACACCATTTTCACCTCGGTTTGAATTAGAAAACGTGCCATATAGAGTTGGAAAGGTCTATATGTCTAGTTTCATATCCAATAAACAAAACATAATTCCCCTTTCTAGAATTAAAGATATTCCAGTTTTCCCTCAACATGTACATTTTCTAAAATTGTCCATTTTTGCTAAACTTCACCAAAACCTTTCATATTGCATTCTTTTCACTTCTTTGGCTCCCGTATGTGACCTATATGAGTTATAAACCTTGTTTAGTGATACTTATGTTCCTACTTGACATTCCTTGATTGTTATTGCATGATATATTGATTAGGGCATTGTCGTGCGTCTTAAATGGTTCATGCGAGTCGAGTCTTACGTACACTTGTCCTTATTGCACAGATTTCCTTCCCGTTGATGAGGAGCACGCACCATAGTTATATCCTTGTTTTGATCATCACAGGTGAGGTTTAATTTCTAGTTATATAGGACCCGTACAACCCTTATGTGGACTTCGGCCAAAATGTATACATATATCTATAGTTTTCCCTAAACCTCAAATAATTTACAACTGAATCACTACTATTGTACTGAATTACTGTTACTGAATTGAATTGTACCGATTGATTGATTGATAGTGTATTGGGCAAGTAAAGCATGTTCACTTTGGGCCCGAGGGTAGTGTATGGAGTCACCTGGGAAAGCAAGGGCTGACGGGTAATCTGTGCACTATCCTCATCGTTTTGGGATCCCTTCTGAATCCACTAGGAGGTTTGGTGGAGGAAGAATATTCCGTGCGTGGGAGTCATGTTCCTAACGCACACCGTTATTGGATGGTGGGGCCTTGCAATCCCCCATCAACCGGAGGAAGAAGGAGACTGGGGACGGGTTCGGCACCACGGATTGTCCTCGGGTTATTGTTATGATTGTACTTATTGATTATCTGGCTTGAATACAATATGCAAGAATGCACAATAATTGAACTGCATGATCACCTATTGATTAATAAAGCAAGCACGAATTGTACACAGTCGGAGTAAGGTTGGAGAATTGCCCTCGCTCGCCGGGTCACTGATTGAAATGAATTGTAATTGATTGTATTGTTAAATTGGGTAGTTGTAATCTCGGGCGAAGATTATTTCTTTTATTAATTTATATTGTTTCAACTGTAAAAGACTTTACCCGAGATTA
Organism: Lantana camara; assembly: GCA_037501455.1. Classification (NCBI taxonomy): domain Eukaryota; kingdom Viridiplantae; phylum Streptophyta; class Magnoliopsida; order Lamiales; family Verbenaceae; genus Lantana; species Lantana camara. The sequence continues at coordinate 18,528,863 of CM074857.1, read as the reverse complement.
TAGCTTGCATGATACGAGCGCTAATATTTATTTAAACCCCTCACTCAGTCTGTGGTAGACTGACACCTCACAATTTTCAGGTCGTGCAGATCGAGTGTTAGGCAGGGATGAGTCCATTTTACAGCTTTTGGGAGTCTAGCATTGATCTTTCATTGTAATGCATGTCTTGAATGTTTATAAATTTTGGGAGTATGTATTGGTACCTATATGTATATTTTGTACTAGTACACTTGCAACTTGAATCCTTGGTGAGGTGCATATTAAATGAGAACATAGAATAAGTAGTGGTATGAATGTATAGTTCTATGCTTCCGCTTTTATTTTGAATTGTTGTATTATTTGAGGGTATCCCGCCTAGCTAGTGCAGGTTTTTTTTATTGTCACCCGTTCGCCATGAGTCCGGTTCATATATGGACTACCTATTTCATGTGCGAGCTAGACTTATGGTGCGGGGGTGTGGCATCTCGGCGTTCCGGGTGTTACATCTTAAGTGGTATCAGAGCCCGGTTGCAAAACCGAGGTTCTAGTGTCGTGTCTCGTGAGTCTAGGTCGAACGTCATTGGATTAATTGATAATTTGCGAGTCCTGCCTCTTAGTTGGAATTACTTGAACTTACTTAAACATCCTTGAGCTACTTGATAACTTGTACTCATAGTGATTCTTGGCATGAATTTTTGATTGATTGATTTCACGTTGCTTGAATTTTATATGTCCAATGTGTTTTAATTTTTATTTTGTTGAATTATTTGCCACATTCTGCATCAAATCTGTGTCTTTGGCATCAATTATGTGTCATGAGCATGTATTAATATTTGAGACAATTTGTGATTATAGGTTATAAAGATCATGTCAAACCACGGCCAATTTCTACAACAACATTAATTTACCGCAAGTCGTTCTCTCGCTTTGAAGTTACGAGGAATGCAATGAAAGCTATATAAAAGAGTTGGGAGTCATGGTTTTTCTTGATGGAGGTGTGTTTCGAAGGTGAGGATTCGGAATAAAAGGTTCGAATTGTGGAATGATTTTCAAGTTCTAAGGACTAACCATGAACCCTGTTAGAGCCTTAATTTTGGAGGTGTTGGCGATGACGGGAGGGAATTTGAGGCAGAAGAAGGGGTAAATTTAGAAATTTTAGGGTCCGGAAGAGGAAAGTAAATTATTTGGAGGGAGATGATCTTGTCACTAGGTTCAAGATTAGGAAAGGTCTAGCCCAAAGGTTGGATTTTTGGATAGGTTGGAGCTTATTTTCCATATCCAAGTTGAATGGTCATGTTGAGAGCGTGAAGTGGAAGTAACTTATAAGACCTAGTGAGGTTAGGGGACAATTGAGAAATGTGGTGTTTACAATTTACAAGATAGACATGAGGATTTACATTACGAAAAGAGGTGGATCAACCGGGATTCAAAAGATTTATTTGACGTAAGGAAAAGGTGAAGATGATGATGCAAGGTTTGGATTTGTAATTGAATTGAGAATCTTCCGCTTGTCGGAACTAAAATCAAAGTGTGGGAAGAAAGTAACTCAAATGATTCGGGTCGAGGTCGGAATTTGGAAATTAAGTTTGGGATGAATTGAGATATTTTGGATTTCGGGTTAAGAAAAGTCGGGTGCGAAGAGTTAAAGAGAACGACTAAAATGGTGATTTCAAGTTCGTGGTAAATTAAAGTACTAAAGATCTTATCTTTGGTCGGAAGGAGTTTATTTCCCCTATCCAAACTGAATTGTCGTGTTACAAGGCTGAATTGGAAGATATGGAGCAACAAATGGAAGCAATAAGGAAAGATTCAGAAACCCTTACACATCGATAATCGGGATAAAATTTGGGTTCAAGAAATCTCAAAATCGAGTCATGGAAAGGTGCGAGTTGAGACCGGAAAATTTTGAACATTTAGAGAACCGTGGGAAAACTGGAGATGATCAACAGATCAAGACAAGCTTGGAATTCAACCAACAAGGAATGAGTGCTGGATCAAAGTCTATCATTATTACGGTGACAGGTTCAATGCATTCACGAGCACGTGCATCATATATTGTTTAAATTATTTAAATTTCTTTAATTATATATGAATTCTTAATTGAGCTTAATTACTCCAACGCGTATATTTTTATTACTTACAAGTGTGGCGCATGCATTAGCATATTAACCCGACATGTATTGTTAAGTGTCTACTTGATAGGAACTCTCCCCACCTCACGTATCAAGTATTACGTCAACTGAGACACACCTGAATTATGAGAAGGAAAATAATTGGATTGCAAAGTATGGACCAAAAAGGGGAGAGTCGACCAGAGGATGACTTCAAATTTATGGATTGACTCAAATGGATTACTTTCAAAATAAGTAACAACGTTGCAAGAATCATCAACAACGGGACCCCTTGAAGATGGTAAAAAAAAAAAAAAAAGGGAAGAATTAGAAGACCTTGGTACTTGATGACTTCAAGATTTGGTTGAGAAGGTCTCGTGAGATTAATTTTAGAAAAGGCTAAGTACTTCAAGAACCAAAGGAAACATTCAAGCAATGGTGGAGATTTTGTACTCAGATCAATTTCAAACCGAGAAGGATGAAGCTTCAAGAAAAATTGGAGGAAGTGAGTAAATTAAGAGATGAAGTTATATATATATATATATTCAAAGAGTGCTTCGGAATTGACTTAACAAGGTGGGGCAAAGGATTAGTGAGGGTAACTTTGAGGGCAAAATCAACATCGTTAGTTTCTTTCGAGATCCATACAAAGTCAATCTTTCAATGGTGCAAGGATCTTGATGTGCAACGTGTATTCAGCCTTAAGGAATTCTAAGAATTGGAGAGGAGAATGTTAGTTGAGGAAAACGTAATACGAATAAGATGGATTACCAGTTCGTTGAATTTTCCCCGAAGGAACCAGAAAAACTATGCGGGTTAAAAGACTAGACTTTGAGCTATTAAATGAATACCTCGAGCATCCGAGAAGGTTGATTATAAAGTGTGATGGAGATGGGGTATGATTATGGAAAAGAACGAGTTAGTTGGGTTCAAATAAAGCATACACTTAAGAATTAAAATTTTCGGATCGTGGTGTTAAATAAGGTAAAGGACTTGATCACGGGTTGAAGGCCGAGTAATCACGAAAATATTTGTATTCACACTGGCCATTTCGGGGCAAGATATTGTGTTTAAAAGATGGATCGTGGAATAGAGACCGGGTGGTTATTAGAGTGTCGAATACACTGGGAAGTTTTGAGCACAAACTAAAGAATGAAAGCTCAATTGGGAATTTTGGACCGTGGTACCATTTAGGATAAGAGAAATTGATCATGGAAGCAGGATTGAATTGTCATTTAAGTATTGGATCTTGAGGATTTCAATGTTCGATGCTGTGGGTGGAGGAATCTCCAACATCAAAACAAGTGTTGAACGGATCACTATCATGGAAAATTCCCTAACAATGGTGAACGGTACACTTAATCATGCATATCATATGCATCATGAATTTTACTGTTGTTGTATTTGACTTCTTGTTAATTGTCATTTGGTGATATATGAGCGTTGGTTATGTGATTAACGTGATGCTACTTGCTCTATGTGACATTTATGTAAGTGTTTCTAAATTTTGTTTTCTTGATTCGTTGTTTTGGTGTGTGTTGAGAGACGGGGGGACGCCGGGGGGGGGGGGGGGGTGCTCTCTTTTCGTGATAGAGGGACGGGGTTCTCTCTCTACATGCTTGAGAGACGGGGTTCTCTCTTTACTTGTTTGAGAAACAGGGTTTTCTCATTGCTTGTGCTAGAGACGGGACTCTCTTATTGCTTGTACATCATTTTGAAACTCAACAGTGGACCTGGGGACCAGGTCCTTTTACTTGGGGGGAGGGGGGGGAGAATTGTAACGCCCCAAAATTTCCATTCATATGTTATGGGATATTATATGTTACATTATATTAAATTTCACAACATTGTATGTAATATATTTTTATGCATTTATATGAATTATCATTAATGTGGAATTTACGTGAATTAATTGCTAACGTGCATAATTGTTATTATGTGACTTTACTTGATCATTTCATAAATGTGTGGATTTAATTGCATAAACTATTTTTGGAGCTAAGTGATCATTTCTTTCTAACTCAACCTCAATTGCATGCCTTGTAAAGCTTAGGGACTTATATGCAAATTGTGGTGAGTCATGCATATATGTGGAAGAATTTTGTAATTATCACATTCATCTCTTCCATTTCATTTCATTTTCATCAAAGTACTCACACATACACACACTTATACACGGTATAAACACCGAGGAGAAGGAAGATTCATCTCATAATTCAAGTCATATTTGGAAGGAATTGAGAAGCTAGATCATCATCATATCATCATCCCAACTTTTCTTTCTTCTATCTTGAGGTATAAATGGAGAGTTTGGTTGATCTCTTGAATGTTACATGAGTAGGGTTTGATGAGTATTTGATGGTTTCTTGTTTGCAAATGATTAGAAGCATGTTTAGGGTCTTATATTCCAAAGTTTGCATGAATATATTGAGGTATATGAAAGTTGGAAGCATGTATGTATATTTGGGGTTTTATGGATAAATTCTTGAAGAGTTGATGCATATCTCATGGTTTGATTGATGTATAAAGGAAGTATAATGTGTAATTGGTTTTTTAGAGTAATTGTTATGGATTGGAGTTGCTTGTGTTGATGAATTTTGTGGTTTTGGCACGAAAATCCTCTGTTTTTCCCCTGTTTTGCTGCTGCTGCGTAACGGGTCGCGACCGCGACTGAAAATAGGCCAAAATTGGTAGCGCCCGCGACCCCATTTTAGCCAAGTTTTGAGTTTTGAAAAATTGGAGAAAATTCGGCCAATAATACTTGGTCGCGGCCGCGACCATTTTGTGAAGGTTTTTGGTCGCGCCCCCGACCCCTCCAGAAACTGCATTTTGTCCAACTTCAAACCAACGCCATTTTCACCTCGGTTTGAATTAGAAAACGTGCCATATAGCGTTGGAAAGGTCTTTGTGTCTAGTTTCATATCCAATAAATAAAACGCAATTTCCATTTCTATAATTAAAGATATTCCAGTTTTCCCTCAACATGTACATTTTCTAAAATTGTCCGTTTTTGCTAAATTTAACCAAAACCTTTCATATTGCATTCTTTTCACTTCTATGGCTCCCGTATGTGACCTATATGAGTTATAAACCTGGTTTAGTGATACTTATGTTCCTACTTGACATTCCTTGATTGTTATTGCATGATATATTGATTATGGCATTGCCGTGCGTCTTAAATGGTTCAAGCGAGTCGAGTCTTACGTACACTTGTCCTTATTGCACAGATTTCCTTCCCGTTGACGAGGAGCACGCACCATAGTTATATCCTTGTTTTGATCATCACAGGTGAGGTTTAATTTCTAGTTATATAGGACCCGTACAACCCTTATATGGACTTCGGCCAAAATGTATGCATATATCTATAGTTTTCCCTAAACCTCAAATAATTTACAACTGAATCACTACTATTGTACTGAATTACTGTTACTGAATTGAATTGTACCAATTGATTGATTGATAGTGTATTGGGCAAGTAAAGCATGTTCACTTTGGGCCCGAGGGTAGTGTATGGAGTCACCTGGGAAAGCAAGGGCTGACGGGTAATCTGTGCACTATCCTCATCGTTTTGGGATCCCTTCTGAATCCACTAGGAGGTTTGGTGGAGGAAGAATATTCCGTGCGTGGGAGTCATGTTCCTAACGCACACCGTTATTGGATGGCGGGGCCTTGTAATCCCCCATCAACCAGAGGAAGAAGGAGACTGGGGACGGGTTCGGCACCACGGATTATCCTCGGGTTATTGTTATAATTGCACTTATTGATTATCTGGCTTGAATACAATATGCACGAATGCACAATAATTGAACTGCATGATCACCTATTGATTAATAAAGCAAGCACGAATTGTACACAGTCGGAGTAAGGTTGGAGAATTGCCCTCGCTCGCCGGGTCACTGATTGAAATGAATTGTAATTGATTGTATGTTTAAATTGTGTAGTTGTAATCTCGGGCGAAGATTATTTCTTTTATTAATTTATATTGTTTCAACTGTAAAAGACTTTACCCGAGATTATAGCTTGCATGATACGTGCGCTAATATTTATTTAAACCCCTCACTCAGTCTGTGGTAGACTGACACCTCACAATTTTCAGGTCGTGCAGATCGAGTGTTAGGCAGGGTTGAGTCCATTTTACAGCTTTTGGGAGTCTAGCATTGATCTTTCATTGTAATGCATGTCTTGAATGTTTATAAATTTTGGGAGTATGTATTGGTACCTATATGTATATTTTGTACTAGTATACTTGCAACTTGAATCCTTGGTGAGGTGCATATTAAATGAGAACATAGAATAAGTAGTGGTATGAATGTATAGTTCTATGCTTCCGCTTTTATTTTGAATTGTTGTATTATTTGAGGGTATCCCGCCTAGCTAGTGCATGTTTTTTTTATTGTCACCCGTTCGCCATGAGTTCGGTTCATATATGGACTACCTATTTCATGTGTGAGCTAGACTTATGGTGCGGGGGTGTGGCATCTCGGCGTTCCGGGTGTTACATCTTAAGTGGTATCAGAGCCCGATTGCAAAACCGAGGTTCTAATGTCGTGTCTCGTGAGTGTAGGTCGAACGTCATAGGATTAATTGATAATTTGCGAGTCCTGCCTCTTAGTTGGAATTACTTGAACTTACTTAAACATCCTTGAGCTACTTGATAACTTGTACTTGTAGTGATTCTTGGCATGAATTGTTGATTGATTGATTTCACGTTGCTTGAATTTTATATGTCCAATGTGTTTTAATTTTTATTTTGTTGAATTATTTACCACATTCTGCATCAAATCCGTGTCTTTGGCATCAATTATGTGTCATGAGCATGTATTAATTCCATGCATTTATATTTGAGACAAGTTGTGATTATAGGTTATAAAGATCATGTCAAACCACGACCAATTTCTACAACAACATTAATTTACCGCAAGTCGTTCTCTCGCTTTGAAGTTACAAGGAATGCAATGAAAGCTATATAAAAGAGTTGGGAGTCATGGTTTTTCTTGATGGAGGTATGTTTCGAAGGTGAGGATTCGGAATAAAAGGTTTGAATTGTGGAATGATTTCCAAGTTCTAAGGACTAACCATGAACCCTGTTAGAGCCTTAATTTTGGAGGTGTTGGCGATGACGGGAGGGAATTTGAGGCAGAAGAAGGGGGTAAATTTAGAAATTTTAGGGTCCGGAAAAGGACAGTAAATTATTTGGAGGGAGATGATCTTGTCAATGGGTTCAAGATTAGGAAAGGTCTAGCCCGAAGGTTGGATTTTTGGATAGGTTAGAGTTTATTTTCCATATCCAAATTGAATGGTCATGTTGAGAGCGTGAAGTGGAAGTAACTTATAAGACCTAGTGAGGTTAGGGGACGATTGAGAAATGTGGTGTTTACAATTTACAAGATAGACATGAGGATTTACATTACGAAAAAGGTGGATCAACCGGGATTCAAAAGATTTATTTGACGTAAGGAAAAGGTGAAGATGATGATGCAAGGTTCGGATTTGTAATTGAATTGAGAATCTTCCGCTTGTCGGAACTAAAATCAAAGTGTGGGAAGAAAGTAACTCAAATGATTCGGGTCGAGGTCGGAATTTGGAAATTAAGTTTGGGATGAATTGAGATATTTTGGATTTCGGGTTAAGAAAAGTCGGGTGAGAAGAGTTAAAGAGAACGACTAAAATGGTGATTTCAAGTTCGTGGTAAATTAAAGTACTAAAGATCCTATCTTTGGTCGGAAGGAGTTTATTTCCCCTATCCAAACTGAATTGTCGTGTTGCAAGGCTGAATTGGAAGATATGGAGCAACAAATGGAAGCAATAAGGAAAGGTTCGGAAACCCTTACACATCGATAATCGGGATAAAATTTGGGTTCAAGAAATCTCAAAATCGAGTCATGGAAAGGTGCGAGTTGAGACCGGGAAATTTTGAACATTTAGAGAACCGTGGGAAAACTGGAGATGATCAACAGATCAAGACAAGCTTGGAATTCAACCAACAAGGAATGAGTGCTGGATCAAAGTCTATCATTATTACGGTGACAGGTTCAATGCATTCACGAGCACGTGCATCATATATTGTTTAAATTATTTAAATTTCTTTAATTATATATGAATTCTTAATTGAGCTTAATTACTCCAACGCGTATATTTTTATTACTTACAAGTGTGGCGCATGCATTAGCATATTAACCCGACATGTATTGTTAAGTGTCTACTTGATAGGAACTCTCCCCACCTCACGTATCAAGTATTACGTCAACTGAGACACACCTGAATTATGAGAAGAAAAATAATTGGATTGCAAAGTATGGACCAAAAAGGGGAGAGTCGACCAGAGGATGACTTCAAATTTATGGATTGACTCAAATGGATTACTTTCAAAATAAGTAACAACGTTGCAAGAATCACCAACAACGGGATCCCTTGAAGATGGTAAAAAAAAAAAAAAAAAAAAAAAAGGGAAGAATTAGAAGACCTTGGTACTTGATGACTTCAAGATTTGGTTGAGAAGGTCTAGTGAGATTAATTTTAGAAAAGGCTAAGTACTTCAAGAACCAGAGGGAGCATTCAAGCAATGGTGGAGATTTTGTACTCAGATCAATTTCAAACCGAGAAGGATGAAGCTTCAAGAAAAATTGGAGGAAGTGAGTAAATTAAGAGATGAAGTTATATATATATATATATTCAAAGAGTGCTTCGGAATTGACTTAACAAGGTGGGGCAAAGGAATAGTGAGGGTAACTTTGAGGGCAAAATCAACATCGTTAGTTTCTTTCGAGATCCATACAAAGTCAATCTTTCAATGGTGCAAGGATCTTGATGTGCAACGTGTATTCAGCCTTAAGGAATTCTAAGAATTGGAGAGGAGAATGTTAGTTGAGGAAAACATAATATGAATAAGATGGATTACCAGTTCGTTGAATTTTTCCCGAAGGAACCAGAAAAACTATGCGGGTTAAAAGACTAGACTTTGAGCTATTAAATGAATACCTCGAGCATCCGAGAAGGTTGATTATAAAGCGTGATGGAGATGGGGTATGATTATGGAAAAGAACGAGTTAGTTGGGTTCAAATAAAGCATACACTTAAGAATTAAAATTTTCGGATCGTGGTGTTCAATAAGGTAAAGGACTTGATCACGGGTTAAAGGCCGAGTAATCACGAAAATATTTATATTCACACCGGCCATTTCGGGGCAAGATATTGTGTTTAAAAGATGGATCGTGGAATAGAGACCGGGTGGTTATTAGAGTGTCGAATACACTGGGAAGTTTTGAGCACAAATTAAAGAATGAAAGCTCAATTGGGAATTTTAGACCGTGGTACCATTTAGGATAAGAGAAATTGATCATGGAAGCAGGATTGAATTGTCATTTAAGTATTAGATCTTGAGGATTTCAATGTTCGATGCTCTGGGTGGAGGAATCTCCAACATCAAAACAAGTGTTGAACGGATCACTATCATGGAAAATTCCCTAACAATGGTGAACGGTACACTTAATCATGCATATCATATGCATCATGAATTTTACTGTTGTTGCATTTGACTTCTTGTTAATTGCCATTTGGTGATATATGAGTGTTAGTTATGTGATTAACGTGATGCTACTTGCTCTATGTGACATTTATGTAAGTGTTTCTAAATTTTGTTTTCTTGATTCGTTGTTTTGGTGTGTGTTGAGAGACCGGGGGGGGGGGGGGGGTGCTCTCTTTTCGTGATAGAGGGACGGGGTTCTCTCTCTACATGCTTGAGAGATGGGGTTCTCTCTTTACTTGTTTGAGAAACGAGGTTTTCTCATTGCTTGTGCAAGAGACGGGGCTCTCTTATTGCTTGTACATCATTTTGAAACTCGACAGTGGACCTGGGGACCAGGTCCTTTTACTTGGGGGGGGGGGGGGGGGAGAATTGTAACGCCCCAAATTTTCCATTCATATGTTATGGGATATTATATGTTACATTATATCAAATTTCACAACATTGTATGTAATATATTTTTATGCATTTATATGAATTATCATTAATGTGGAATTTACGTGAATTAATTGCTAACGTGCATAATTGTTATTATGTGACTTTACTTGATCATTTCATAAATATGTGGATTTAATTGCAAAAACTAATTTTGGAGCTAAGTGATCATTTCTTTCTAACTCAACCTCAATTGCATGCCTTGTAAAGCTTAGGGACTTATATGCAAATTGTGGTAAGTCATGCATATATGTGGAAGAATTTTGTAATTATCTCATTCATCTCTTCCATTTCATTTCATTTTCATCAAAGAACTCACACATACACACACTTATACACGGTATAAACACCAAGGAGGAGAAGGAAGATTCATCTCATGATTCAAGTCATATTTGGAAGGAATTGAGAAGCTAGATCATCATCATATCATCATCCCAACTTTTCTTTCTTCTATCTTGAGGTATAAATGGAGAGTTTGGTTGATCTCTTGAATGTTACATGAGTAGGGTTTGATGAGTATTTGATGGTTTCTTGTGTGCAAATGATTAGAAGCATGTTTAGGGTCTTATATTCCAAAGTTTGCATGAATATATTGAGGTATATGAAAGTTGGAAGCATGTATGTATATTTGGGGTTTTATGGATAAATTCTTGAAGAGTTGATGCATATCTCATGGTTTGATTGATGTATAAATGAAGTATAATGTGTAATTGGTTTGTTAGAGTAATTTTTATGGATTGGAGTTGCTTGTGTTGATGAATTTTGTGGTTTTGGCACGAAAATCCTCTGTTTTTCCCCTGTTTTGCTGCTGCTGCGTAACGGGTCGCGACCGCGACCGAAAATAGGCCAAAATTGGTCGCGCCCGCGATCCCATTTTAGCCAAGTTTCGAGTTTTGAAAAATTGGAGAAAATTCGGCCAAAAATACTTGGTCGCGGCCGAGACCATTTTGTAAAGGTTTTTGGTCGCGCCCGCGACCCCTCCAGAAACTGCATTTTGTCCAACTTCAAACCAACGCCATTTTCACCTCGGTTTGAATTAGAAAACGTGCCATATAGCGTTGGAAAGGTCTTTGTGTCTAGTTTCATATCCAATAAACAAAACATAATTCCCCTTTCTAGAATTAAATATATTCCAGTTTTCCCTCAACATGTACATTTTCTAAAATTGTCCGTTTTTGCTAAACTTCACCAAAACCTTTCATATTGCATTCTTTTCACTTCTTTGGCTCCCGTATGTGACCTATATGAGTTATAAACCTTGTTTAGTGATACTTATGTTCCTACTTGACATTACTTGATTGTTGTTGCATGATATATTGATTAGGGCATTGTCGTGCGTCTTAAATGGTTCATGCGAGTCGAGTCTTACGTACACTTGTCCTTATTACACAGATTTCCTTCCCGTTGACGAGGAGCACGCACCATAGTTATATCCTTGTTTTGATCATCACAGGTGAGGTTTAATTTCTAGTTATATAGGACCCGTACAACCCTAATGTGGACTTCGGCCAAAATGTATACATATATCTATAGTTTTCCCTAAACCTCAAATAATTTACAACTGAATCACTACTATCGTACTGAATTACTGTTACTGAATTGAATTGTACCGATTGATTGATTGATAGTGTATTGGGCAAGTAAAGCATGTTCACTTTGGGCCCGAGGGTAGTGTATGGAGTCACCTGGGAAAGCAAGGGCTGACGGGTAATCTGTGCACTATCCTTATCGTTTTGGGATCCCTTCTGAATCCACTAGGAGGTTTGGTGGAGGAAGAATATTCCGTGCGTGGGAGTCATGTTCCTAACGCACACCGTTATTGGATGGCGGGGCCTTGCAATCCCCCATCAACCGGAGGAAGAAGGAGACTGGGGACGGGTTCGGCACCACGGATTGTCCTCGGGTTATTATTATGATTGCACTTATTGATTATCTGGCTTGAATACAATATGCCCGAATGCACAATAATTGAACTGCATGATCACCTATTGATTAATAAAGCAAGCACGAATTGTACACAGTCGGAGTAAGGTTGGAGAATTGCCCTCGCTCGCCGGGTCACTGATTGAAATGAATTGTAATTGATTGTATGTTTAAATTGTGTAGTTGTAATCTCGGGCGAAGATTATTTCTTTTATTAATTTATATTGTTTCAACTGTAAAAGACTTTACCCGAGATTATAGCTTGCATGATACGTGCGCTAATATTTATTTAAACCCCTCACTCAGTCTGTGGTAGACTGACACCTCACAATTTTCAGGTCGTGCAGATCGAGTGTTAGGCAGGGTTGAGTCCATTTTACAGCTTTTGGGAGTCTAGCATTGATCTTTCATTGTAATGCATGTCTTGAATGTTTATAAATTTTGGGAGTATGTATTGGTACCTATATGTATATTTTGTACTAGTATACTTGCAACTTGAATCCTTGGTGAGGTGCATATTAAATGAGAACATAGAATAAGTAGTGGTATGAATGTATAGTTCTATGCTTCCGCTTTTATTTTGAATTGTTGTATTATTTGAGGGTATCCCGCCTAGCTAGTGCAGGTTTTTTTTATTGTCACCCGTTCGCCATGAGTCCGGTTCATATATGGACTACCTATTTCATGTGTGAGCTAGACTTATGGTGCGGGGGTGTGGCATCTCGGCGTTCCGGGTGTTACATCTTAAGTGGTATCAGAGCCCGATTGCAAAACCGAGGTTCTAGTGTCGTGTCTCGTGAGTGTAGGTCGAACGTCATAGGATTAATTGATAATTTGCGAGTCCTGCCTCTTAGTTGGAATTACTTGAACTTACTTAAACATCCTTGAGCTACTTGATAACTTGTACTTGTAGTGATTCTTGGCATGAATTGTTGATTGATTGATTTCACGTTGCTTGAATTTTATATGTCCAATGTGTTTTAATTTTTATTTTGTTGAATTATTTGCCACATTCTGCATCAAATCCGTGTCTTTGGCATCAATTATGTGTCATGAGCATGTATTAACTCCATGCATTTATATTTGAGACAAGTTGTGATTATAGGTTATAAAGATCATGTCAAACCACGACCAATTTCTACAACAACATTAATTTACCGCAAGTCGTTCTCTCGCTTTGAAGTTACAAGGAATGCAATGAAAGCTATATAAAAGAGTTGGGAGTCATGGTTTTTCTTGATGGAGGTATGTTTCGAAGGTGAGGATTCGGAATAAAAGGTTTGAATTGTGGAATGATTTCCAAGTTCTAAGGACTAACCATGAACCCTGTTAGAGCCTTAATTTTGGAGGTGTTGGCGATGACGGGAGGGAATTTGAGGCAGAAGAAGGGGGTAAATTTAGAAATTTTAGGGTCCGGAAGAGGAAAGTATATTATTTGGAGGGAGATGATCTTGTCAATGAGTTCAAGATTAGGAAAGGTCTAGCCCAAAGGTTGGATTTTTGGATAGGTTGGAGTTTATTTTCCATATCCAAGTTGAATGGTCATGTTGAGAGCGTGAAGTGGAAGTAACTTACAAGACCTAGTGAGGTTAGGGGACGATTGAGAAATGTGGTGTTTATAATTTACAAGATAGACATGAGGATTTACATTACGAAAAGAGGTGGATCAACCGGGATTCAAAAGATTTATTTGACGTAAGGAAAATGTGAAGATGATGATGCAAGGTTCGGATTTGCAATTGAATTGAGAATCTTTCGCTTGTCGGAACTAAAATCAAAGTGTGGGAAGAAAGTAACTCAAATGATTCGGGTCGAGGTCGGAATTTGGAAATTAAGTTTGGGATGAATTGAGATATTTTGGATTTCGGGTTAAGAAAAGTAGGGTGAGAAGAGTTAAAGAGAACGACTAAAATGGTGATTTCAAGTTCGTGGTAAATTAAAGTACTAAAGATCCTATCTTTGGTCGGAAGGAGTTTATTTCCCCTATCCAAACTGAATTATCGTGTTGCAAGGCTGAATTGGAAGATATGGAGCAACAAATGGAAGCAATAAGGAAAGGTTCGGAAACCCTTACACATCGATAATCGGGATAAAATTTGGGTTCAAGAAATCTCAAAATCGAGTCATGGAAAGGTGCGAGTTGAGACCGGGAAATTTTGAACATTTAGAGAACCGTGGGAAAACTGGAGATGATCAACAGATCAAGATAAGCTTGGAATTCAACCAACAAGGAATGAGTGCTGGATCAAAGTCTATCATTATTACGGTGACAGGTTCAATTCATTCACGAGCACGTGCATCATATATTGTTTAAATTATTTAAATTTCTTTAATTATATATGAATTCTTAATTGAGCTTAATTACTCCAACGCGTATATTTTTATTACTTACAAGTGTGGCGCATGCATTAGCATATTAACCCGACATGTATTGTTAAGTGTCTACTTGATAGGAACTCTCCCCACCTCACGTATCAAGTATTACGTCAACTGAGACACACCTGAATTATGAGAAGGAAAATAATTGGATTGCAAAGTATGGACCAAAAAGGGGAGAGTCGACCAGATGATGACTTCAAATTTATGGATTGACTCAAATGGATTACTTTCAAAATAAGTAACAACGTTGCAAGAATCACCAACAACGGGATCCCTTGAAGATGGTAAAAAAAAAAATAAAGGGGAAGAATTAGAAGACCTTGGTACTTGATGACTTCAAGATTTGGTTGAGAAGGTCTCGTGAGATTAATTTTAGAAAAGGCTAAGTACTTCAAGAACCAGAGGGAGCATTCAAGCAATGGTGGAGATTTTGTACTCAGATCAATTTCAAACCGAGAAGGATGAAGCTTCAAGAAAAATTGGAGGAAGTGAGTAAATTAAGAGATGAAGTTATATATATATATATTCAAAGAGTGCTTCGGAATTGACTTAACAAGGTGGGACAAAGGATTAGTGAGGGTAACTTTGAGGGCAAAATCAACATCGTTAGTTTCTTTCGAGATCCATACAAAGTCAATCTTTCAATGGTGCAAGGATCTTGATGTGCAACGTGTATTCAGCCTTAAGGAATTCTAAGAATTGGAGAGGAGAATGTTAGTTGAGGAAAACATAATACGAATAAGATGGATTACCAGTTCGTTGAATTTTTCCCGAAGGAACCAGAAAAACTATGCGGGTTAAAAGACTAGACTTTGAGCTATTAAATGAATACCTCGAGCATCCGAGAAGGTTGATTATAAAGTGTGATGGAGATGGGGTATGATTATGGAAAAGAACGAGTTAGTTGGGTTCAAATAAAGCATACACTTAAGAATTAAAATTTTCGGATCGTGGTGTTAAATAAGGTAAAGGACTTGATCACGGGTTGAAGGCCGAGTAATCACGAAAATATTTGTATTCACACCGGCCATTTCGGGGCAAGATATTGTGTTTAAAAGATGGATCGTGGAATAGAGACCGGGTGGTTATTAGAGTGTCGAATACACTGGGAAGTTTTGAGCACAAACTAAAGAATGAAAGCTCAATTGGGAATTTTGGACCGTGGTACCATTTAGGATAAGAGAAATTGATCATGGAAGCAGGATTGAATTGTCATTTAAGTATTGGATCTTGAGGATTTCAATGTTCGATGCTCTGGGTGGAGGAATCTCCAACATCAAAACAAGTGTTGAACGGATCACTATCATGGAAAATTCCCTAACAATGGTGAACGGTACACTTAATCATGCATATCATATGCATCATGAATTTAACTGTTGTTGTATTTGACTTCTTGTTAATTGCCATTTGGTGATATATGAGTGTTAGTTATGTGATTAACGTGATGCTACTTGCTCTATGTGACATTTATGTAAGTGTTTCTAAATTTTGTTTTCTTGATTCGTTGTTTTGGTGTGTGTTGAGAGACGCCGGGGGGGGGGGGGGGGGGGGTGCTCTTTTTTCGTGATAGAGGGACGGGGTTCTCTCTCTACATGCTTGAGAGACGGGATTCTCTCTTTACTTGTTTGAGAAACAGGGTTTTCTCATTGCTTGTGCAAGAGACGGGGCTCTCTTATTGCTTGTACATCATTTTGAAACTCGACAGTGGACCTGGGGACCAGGTCCTTTTACTTGGGGGGAGGGGGGGGGAGAATTGTAACGCCCCAGATTTTCCATTCATATGTTATGGGATATTATATGTTACATTATATTAAATTTCACAACATTGTATGTAATATATTTTTATGCATTTATATGAATTATAATTAATGTGGAATTTACGTGAATTAATTGCTAACGTGCATAATTGTTATTATGTGACTTTACTTGATCATTTCATAAATGTGTGGATTTAATTGCATAAACTAATTTTGGAGCTAAGTGATCATTTCTTTCTAACTCAACCTCAATTGCATGCCTTGTAAAGCTTAGGGACTTATATGCAAATTGTGGTGAGTCATGCATATATGTGGAAGAATTTTGTAATTATCTCATTCATCTCTTCTATTTCATTTCATTTTCATCAAAGAACTCACACATACACACACTTATACACGGTATAAACACCAAGGAGGAGAAGGAAGATTCATCTCATAATTCAAGTCATATTTGGAAGGAATTGAGAAGTTAGATCATCATCATATCATCATCCCAACTTTTCTTTCTTCTATCTTGAGGTATAAATGGAGAGTTTGGTTGATCTCTTGAATGTTACATGAGTAGGGTTTGATGAGTATTTTATGGTTTCTTGTGTGCAAATGATTAGAAGCATGTTTAGGGTCTTATATTCCAAAGTTTGCATGAATATATTGAGGTATATGAAAGTTGGAAGCATGTATGTATATTTGGGGTTTTATGGATAAATTCTTGAAGAGTTGATGCATATCTCATGGTTTGATTGATGTATAAATGAAGTATAATGTGTAATTGGTTTGTTAGAGTAATTGTTATGGATTGGAGTTGCTTGTGTTGATGAATTTTGTGGTTTTGGCACGAAAATCCTCTGTTTTTCCCCTGTTTTGCTGCTGCGTAACGGGTCGCGACCGCGACTGAAAATAGGCCAAAATTGGTCGCACCCGCGACCCCATTTTAGCCAAGTTTCGAGTTTTTAAAAATTGGAGAAAATTCGGCCAAAAATACTTGGTCGCGGCCGCGACCATTTTGTGAAGGTTTTTGGTCCCGCCCGCGACCCCTCCAGAAACTGCATTTTGTCCAACTTCAAACCAACGCCATTTTCACCTCGGTTTGAATTAGAAAACGTGCCATATAGCGTTGGAAAGGTCTTTGTGTCTAGTTTCATATCCAATAAACAAAACGTAATTCCAATTTCTAGAATTAAAGATATTCCAGTTTTCCCTCAACATGTACATTTTCTAAAATTGTCCGTTTTTGCTAAACTTCACCAAAACCTTTCATATTGCATTCTTTTCACTTCTTTGGCTCCCGTATGTGACCTATATGAGTTATAAACCTTGTTTAGTGATACTTATGTTCCTACTTGACATTCCTTGATTGTTATTGCATGATATATTGATTAGGGCATTGTCGTGCGTCTTAAATGGTTCATGCGAGTCGAGTCTTACGTACACTTGTCCTTATTGCACAGATTTCCTTCCCGTTGACGAGGAGCACGCACCATAGTTATATCCTTGTTTTGATCATCACAGGTGAGGTTTAATTTCTAGTTATATAGGACCCGTACAACCCTTATATGGACTTCGGCCAAAATGTATGCATATATCTATAGTTTTCCCTAAACCTCAAATAATTTACAACTGAATCACTACTATTGTACTGAATTACTGTTACTGAATTGAATTGTACCAATTGATTGATTGATAGTGTATTGGGCAAGTAAAGCATGTTCACTTTGGGCCCGAGGGTAGTGTATGGAGTCACCTGGGAAAGCAAGGGCTGACGGGTAATCTGTGCACTATCCTCATCGTTTTGGGATCCCTTCTGAATCCACTAGGAGGTTTGGTGGAGGAAGAATATTCCGTGCGTGGGAGTCATGTTCCTAACGCACACCGTTATTGGATGGCGGGGCCTTGCAATCCCCCATCAACCAGAGGAAGAAGGAGACTGGGGACGGGTTCGGCACCACGGATTGTCCTCGGGTTATTGTTATAATTGCACTTATTGATTATCTGGCTTGAATACAATATGCAAGAATGCACAATAATTGAACTGAATGATCACCTATTGATTAATAAAGCAAGCACGAATTGTACACAGTCGGAGTAAGGTTGGAGAATTGCCCTCGCTCGCCGGGTCACTGATTGAAATGTATTGTAATTGATTGTATGTTTAAATTGTGTAGTTGTAATCTCGGGCGAAGATTATTTCTTTTATTAATTTATATTGTTTCAACTGTAAAAGACTTTACCCGAGATTATAGCTTGCATGATACATGCGCTAATATTTATTTAAACCCCTCACTCAGTCTGTGGTAGACTGACACCTCACAATTTTCAGGTCGTGCAGATCGAGTGTTAGGCAGGGTTGAGTCCATTTTACAGCTTTTGGGAGTCTAGCATTGATCTTTCATTGTAATGCATGTCTTGAATGTTTATAAATTTTGGGAGTATGTATTGGTACCTATATGTATATTTTGTACTAGTATACTTGCAACTTGAATCCTTGGTGAGGTGCATATTAAATGAGAACATAGAATAAGTAGTGGTATGAATGTATAGTTCTATGCTTCCGCTTTTATTTTGAATTGTTGTATTATTTGAGGGTATCCCGCCTAGCTAGTGCAGGTTTTTTTTATTGTCACCCGTTCGCCATGAGTCCGGTTCATATATGGACTACCCATTTCATGTGTGAGCTAGACTTATGGTGCGGGGGTGTGGCATCTCGGCGTTCCGGGTGTTACAATTACAGAGTTAGCTCATATGAGACATTGTAGAATTTCAAGTCTAAGGATTATAATCAGGACATTGACTTGTGAGATATTTTCTAATTTTGAGGTTTCTGGAAATGTCATTTCCCATTTAGGAATCTTCTCACGCAGGACATCTCAGTGAACTTTGTTCTAATAATAAGCACCCTTGTGTATTTTGTACGCATGAACTTATGCACTTTATACCACATGAAACTGGGTGATCCTTCAGAAGGACATAATTACACAAGCAAGTCTCAACAGAGTCAAAGTCGACACGCCCGCTGTCTGTCGGACTCATTAACTTTGAGTGGTTTCTTTTAATCCTAGCTTAAGTCAAGAACTTGTTTCATGTGTCATTCCCATAATGATAATGTTCTTATCAGGCTTATGAATTAGGGGAGTTCTTAACATGCACAGATAATCAAACCAAAACAAGACATCATATATTACATAAATAATTGATTGCTTATGAACAAAATTATTTCGTTTATTATTCAAATATTATTTATGATTTTAGAAGAAAATAGTAAAATAAATTATTTACAATATCAGCTTTAAGACACTATTTCTAATAATTTTATCCCATTAGTTACCTCCCCTTTATTCTAGCTTTAAGGGCATTATTCGAATATTGTTTGTTATTAGTTACCTCCCATTTATTCTTTTTATTTAATTGATTGTTATTTTAAATTTTAAAATTAAATAATTAAATCTATTCTTTTGCTCCTATTTAGTTGAAAGTTATTATGAATACTTTAATAAACTCTACAGACATGCAATTGTTTTTTTTCAATTATCACTTATTTTATTTATTTAACTTTAAGAAAATTTACGTTTTACTATACTATATTTATGCCTAATTACAATACAATACATAATTATCTGAAAATTATAATATATCCCTACAGTTATATTTCATTTATGGTTCATCACTTCCATTAAGTCTTAGGAACAGCTTTGTTGAATTCATAATACGTGGGAATTGGTTTGTTAGAATATGCATACATTAGGAATAATTTTGTAATTTTAAAAAAATTAATTATAATCGAAGGAAGTTTTCTATTGTTGTGATGTTCATGAGTTTTTTCCGCTGGAGTCACCCCTTAGAAGATTAACCAATCAGAGAATATGAGGAAGATGAAGCCACAAGCAAAACACCTACAACCATCAAACTGGACAAGAAGCAATGAACTTAACTTTGTTGTATAAGTTTTTTGCGTTGAACATGCACTCAAAATCACATAATTCTTCTATTACACTCAATTCACAACACACTTAGTTCTCCTTACTAGCGAATTAGGTTGCATTTCTCATTTTATGAGGACTTAATATTTCTTAATTCTCGCATTTAAAATATGAACGTGAATTTTAATGTTTTGATTTGAGATTATTGTAAAAATATAAAAGGATGAAATTATGTTAATTTATCATCACCGTGTGATCTAGCATGCACCATATGTAGTAGCTACTATTGTTCACAGTTTTGAGCTATATAAAAATAATAAAGCAAACTACAAAATCATCCCTCATGTATATATGTTCCAACAAAAAGATCATGAATTCAACAACGCAATTTTTTAGGGTAATTTGATAAAATCACAAAACAAAAAAATTTTAAGTGATATTTTGAAACTATCATAAACCAAACCTAATGAAACTGTAATGAAAATGAGAGATTACAAAAGAAATATAAAAATTAAAAATTATATTTATAAATTTCTAATAATCATCGATTATATTATAATTAGGACTAAATACATGTAGTTCGGTCCCATAATCTTTATCATTTTAGTGGTGGCGGCGACTAATGACAGTGTTTGCAATCAAATTTGATTTTTGTAGAATCTCATTCATTTCTTATGTTGAACATATGCGTTTTTGACTTCTGTAATAATCAAAGTTTTATTCCATAAGCGGTGACGTATTTGGCTGCTGTTGTAAAAAGTAAAGACTCATTACTCATGTCAAATTCATAGTACAAAGTCTGTGCTATAGCCTATAAAAAAACCTTTTTTTGCTTGTACCAGGGAAAAAAAAAAAAGACCTTTTTTGCCGCTGCATTGAGATCATAAACCCATTTCTATTTCTGTCGTGCACAAACTGATCTCCAGTTTCCGTTGAAGCTTGCTGAAATGGCGAAATCACCCGAGACAGAGCACCCTGTGAAGGCTTGTGGATGGGCAGCCAGAGACACGTCTGGGGTTCTTTCTCCTTTCAACTTCTCCAGAAGGCCTGTAAATACAAAAACCTCGGGCAGATCAATTGAAGTTTTGATTTTTATTTCTTGAAGAACAAATTCCAGTGAAACTTGAGTGTTGCTTTGTTATATATGTTCAATATTTGTGATTTTGGGTTTGTGCAGGGCTACTGGAGAGCGTGATGTGCAGTTCAAAGTTCTCTACTCTGGTGTTTGCCATTCGGATCTTCACATGGTCAAGAATGAGTGGGGTGCCACCCATTATCCTATTGTACCAGGGTAAAGCCTTTTGCCATCTTGTCTTCTGTGTGTGGTTTGATCATAATTCATAGCTGTTGAATATTAGATTCTGCCCTTTTCTCAACGCAAATTCGTATTCTAACATATGTAGTTTCGTGAGCTTGGTTCTGCTGGAAGTGTTATTTCTAGGGATGTATTTTAGCCTAATTGATTTGCATTCCATCATGAGAGCCACTCTAAACCACGGTTGCTGAATTCGTGGTCCTGTAAACTTTCTATAGCTCGTGACTCTTCAAAGTCAAAGAATATGCTTGAGAATGATAATGTACCATTAACGCTTGAATATTATTTTCTTAGCTATGGAAATTACCCCCTGATTCACGCACTATTTAAGCTCACTCTTCTTCGCCGCAGGCATGAGATCGTCGGAGTAGTCACTGAAGTCGGCAGTAAGGTGGAGAAAGTCAAACCCGGTGACAAAGTAGGTGTCGGAGGTCTTGTTGGATCGTGCAGGGAATGTGACCAATGTACTTCTGATCTTGAAAATTACTGTGCCAAATTTATTCTCACATACAGTGCTGTTTACACTGATGGAACCATCACATATGGAGGGTATTCTAATCTCATGGTTGCAGATGAGCACTTTATCATCGGTTGGCCTGAAAATCTGCCCCTCGATGTTGGTGCTCCTCTCCTATGCGCTGGTATCACAACTTATAGCCCATTGAGGCATTTTGGGCTCGATAAGCCCGGATTGCGAGTTGGTGTTGTGGGGCTCGGAGGGCTTGGTCATGTAGCTGTGAAGTTTGCCAAGGCTTTTGGGACCAAGGTGACGGTTATTAGCACTTCTTTGAGTAAGAAGAAGGAAGCCATTGAAAAGCTTGGTGCTGATGAATTTCTTGTTAGCAGTAACCCCGAGGAGATGCAGGTAAATTAAGTTTACTCTTTTTTTGGTTTGATTTGCTGGATTTCTTGAGGTGATCGCACCCCAATCTGTTAGGTGTATAGACTCCAAAGTCCAAACCTCCCTCCCTGGCGGCTGTATTTACACCTTGGTATCCGGAATTACATTTTCTCCCCCTATAGTTGCTTGTGAATTACGAATGCCCCTTCCATTAGGCTTTGTTAGGGATTTGAATTAAAATATTTTTTATGTAGTAAAAACTGATCAATATAAAACCACCAGTTTCATCAAAGCTTTTCTGGTTAACCTTGATGGTACTTCCAGCACCATACTCGGAACTTTTTTTCATAAAAAAAACCATGTATGCAATGGAGAATGAACCCGAGACAGTTGAAAATTTCAAATTTTATGAGTCACCACCACCAATAAAATTTAAGCAATCACTTGGGGTGCTATTGGAGGGATGACTCCAATTCTACACATCAAAACTTTAATAAAACGTACAATTACATGACAAGGTTATAATGATGATCATGTTTGTAATATTTTAACAAAACATAAGGGGTGATAGTGTAATTTTCAAAAGTAAGGGGCACTTGTGTAAATATGCCTAATCACTGCGGGTTCTAGATGTCATTTAATACTTAAAACCTTTTTGTGGGTGTGCTTTAGGTAAGCATAACATAGGGTTGGTGCAATTAACTCAGTTTCTTCTGGTGAAATACAATCTAATTAATTGTAATTTTGTTGTAGGCTGCTGTGGGGACGTTGGATGGTATTATTGATACGGTCTCTGCATCTCATGCTATTGTACCTTTGATAAGTTTATTGAAGTCCGATGGGAAGCTTATCTGTGTTGGAGCTCCCGTAAAGCCCCTCGAAGTACCTGTGTTTCCCCTGCTCACAGGTTAGTAGCACTGCCGTATATTGTCTTTGTTTGCACCCTTTCTGGATCATGGTAGATTTTAAATGCATAACATAATCCATAATCTATAATCCAATGGCAGGAAGAAAGTCCATATCTGGGAGTGGAGGTGGAGGAATCAAAGAGACGCAAGAGATGGTTGATTTTGCAGCGGAGCACAATATACTGCCGGATGTGGAGATCATCCCGATAGACTACATTAACACGGCAATGGAGCGTCTCTTGAAGTCTGATGTCAAGTACCGGTTTGTGATTGATGTTGAGAAGACATTAAAACCCGAGTAAGGTTGTAACCGAATTGAAAGTTTGGATGTGTTTGCGCATGGATGTTTTCTTGGTTTCATTTGCTAGTTCAACTTTATGTTTTCTTGGTCCCATTTGGTACTTCAGAATAAAGCTAGTATTGATGATATATGATCATGTTGCAGTTATTTAGGATCAGAATGTATTTGAGACTCGATCAATTTCATGCGACAGTTTTGTTGAATGCTACTTGAAAGCTAAAAATTTTGCTATTCAGAGCTACTTCTTCTTTGCCTTCTATACCCCCACCCCCACCCCCAACCCCCCTCACCAGAAAATAGTTGTATTTATTGTATTTAACCAAAAACACAAACCTCATGGTTGGATCTAGTTTTAAGAAAAACTCAAACTTTATGGGTATTTGTTTTATTTAACAGAAACCAGATGAATGTAGATATAATTAACTCTTAATTAATAAAAAATTAAGTATGTTTTGTAGCATTTCAAAAGGTTGATCACCACATCATCGCACTGTAGTATGAGTGCAGATAAAGCAATGTAATAAGTCATCACATGCAAAGGACCAATGGACGATAAGACCAAAATTAAACATTCTAAACAAGACATACAAGGTTGTAAAAGTAATTCATGCACGAGGGCTAGCAATGACAACAAAAATAAATTCATAAACAGAAAAAATCATAAGTAATTAAACATGAATTTAAACACAATAAATTATGCTTAAATGCTTGCATAATTAAAGACATGACTCTAGACGATACACCATTGAATGAAGACTTAATGAGCAACCGCTTAGCAGGACACCTACTTACAGTCAATATCAAAAGAGGATGAGGATTGGAATTGGGCCGGGTCCAACGGGTCTGGACCCGGACCCGCCCCCCAGACCCGCCCCATTGGGTCCTGGGGCGGGTCTGGATCCGAAAAAATGGACCCGCTACATCCGGGTCCTTAACGGGTCTGGATCCAGACCCGATCCGGACCCGGTCCCATATTTAAAAAAAAAAAAAAAATTTAAAATCAAAAAAAATATGAAATTAGCAATTAGGTCACGACTTGCAGATTCGAAAATCAAGCCACCTCTCTTTGCTTCTCTTTTCTCAATACACCGCCCTACTCTTGCTCTCTGTTTTCTCAATCCTGTCGCCCTATGCCGCCGCCATCAACGACGCCACCACCGCCACGTTGCTGCCTCCTTCTCAACTCTCTACCATCAGAATTTAGGTTTGTATGATTGCATACCTTGTCTCTCTTCCAGCACCTTGCAACGCCACCGCCTCACGCGGGTTTTCTTTGGCTTCACTTATCTGAGATCTGAAGTGGGGTAAGTTCTTTTCCATGGAAATTATTGTTTTATTTGCTTCGGCTGGAAGTGTGTATAAAGATGTTGTCTTTGTATGATACTCCTTTTCTTGAATACCATTTGGCCCATATTGGGAATTTCTTTTGTGTATTGGATTGCTTCCTTGTTGGAGGGTTTCACTTCAAATGGCATAAAAAATGGATCTTTAATGGTTTTGTTTGATATTGTGTCCAAAACTTATTAGGGTCTGTGGCAATTTTTACTTTGAGAACAATTAGATTCTTGCCTTCTTCAAGAGTAATAGCTTGGGAGTTGTCTGTTTGCACTAAAAATTCGCGTTTATTGATTTTTAGTCAATATCGAATAAATAATACAAATTATTTGAAAATTCAAGTTAAAGTGGGTCTTCAATCTTCACTTGATCCTCTGATTCTTCCTTCGAGTTTTAAGTTGTTGAAATCTTCAAACGCTCCTTGATGGATTTGATGGTTTGATCTTCTTCAACTTCAAATGTAGCTTTAAATAACGTTAATCCGTTGGTCCTTCGACTTATTTACGAATCAAACACCGGATTTTGAGGGATTTGAACTTGAATAACATTGATTCGTAGGTCTTTCGACTTATTTACGAATCAAACGCCGAATTTCGGAGAATTCCGTCAAGAACGCCTTCGAACTCGTTTGGTAACTCCGTGGATTTAGGTTGAATATAACGCCGATTCGCCGGTATAACGCCTTGATAGCGGATCAAACGCCTTGATTTGGTAACTTCGGGGAAGAAAGGTTTTTAGCCTTCTTCTTGAACTTGCAGAAAGGTTTTTAGCCTTCTTCTTGAACTTGTAGAAAGGTGGTTTTTAGCCTTTCTTGAATTCGTAGAGAGGTTTTTAGCCTCTTGAACTTGTAGAAAGGTTTTTAGCCTTTCTTAAATTCGTAGAGAGGTTTTTAGCCTTTCTTGAATTCATGTTGTATGTTGAATGAACAACCCATGACCTCTTTATATAGGCATAAAATTCAAGACTTGTGGCTCAAGTCAAAGTTTATTTAATAATTATCTCTTTATATTTTTATTTTTTAAAGAGATAATATCAAATAAGACTTGAATTTGATTGGTCGGTGTGATGCAATACGCCACATGTCGCCATATGATTTGTCTTGGCTTTCTTTAACTGCAAGACTTGATTTGATTGGTCAAAACATGTCACTTTGACACGTGTCATCAATTGATTTGTTGATAAAATAAACATTATAATATCAATTTAATTTTAACTATTTAACTTTGAAATTAAATTTAGAATAATTTCAAAATATTAAATAGCCAATTAAATTAATAATCTAAAGTTTATTTGCTTGTCTACAAATGCCCCCACTTCAAGGCTTGGCAAAAAACATACCAAGTAGTCATGCAAAGACGAGACTTGAAGTACTCAAATTTATTGGACATAACTTTTTTTTAAAGATGTGACTGAGCTTGAAGTTTAATTCAAGTTGCCTACGTACCCCCTCAAGAGGATCAAGTCATGACGTAGTTCAATTTTTTTTCAAACTTATAGACATTTTATACTCGTGTCAGGGAGTACACTTGACTTTGGCTTTAAACAATTTATACTCGTATTTAAGGAGTACTTGATTTGATTTTAAATAGTTTATACTCGTATTAAGGAGTAACTTGAACTTGAATTTGATTTTAAACAGATTATACTCGTGTTGAGGAGTATATTTGACAGTTTATACTCTTATCGAGGAGTACACTTGAACTTGAAGTTGATTTTGAACAGTTTATACTCGTGTTAAGGAGTATATTTGACAGTTTATACTCTTATCGAGGAGCCTTGAATTTGAATTTGTAGATAGTTTATCCTCATATCAAGGAGTCTTGAATTTGAATTTGTAGATAGTTTAAACTCGTATCAAGGAGCTTTCATGACAGTTTATTCTCTTATCAAGGAGAGTTTCAACTTTCACTTGAATTTTAGTTGCCCCCAATATTTTTCTGGCGGTCTGTATGCACTTGCTGAATTTGATTTCTTTGATGATACATGATACTTCTTTTGCCCCCAACATGTTTAGGTTGCATGGTGTAGCTCCTTGACATTTGAATTTTGGAGAGGTGAAGCGATATCTTTTGATCTTCAATTGAACTTCGAGTTCGATTTGTGAAGGTAAGAGATGAGAGGTAAGATTGTCCCACCGGGCATGCCAATCTGTTTGCACTAAAAATTCGCGTTTATTGATTTTTAGTCAATATCGAATAGATAATACAAATATTTGATAATTCAATTAAAAGTGGGTCTTCAATCTTCACTTGATCCTCTGATTCTTCCTTCAAATTTAGAGTTGTTGAATCTTCAAACGGTTCTTGATGAATTTGGTGGTTTGATCTTCTTTAACTTCAAATTTAGCTTGAATAACGTTAATCCGTAGGTCCTTCAACTTGTTTACGAATCAAACGCCGGATTTTGAGGGATTTGAACTTGAATAACGTTAATTCGTAGGTCTTTTGACTTATTTACGAATCAAACGCCGAATTTTGGAGAATTCCGCCAAGAAAGCCTATGAACTCGTCGGTAACTCCGTGGATTTAGCTTGATTACAACGTCGATTCGTTGGTATAACGCCTTGATAGCGGATCAAGCGCCTTGATTTGGTAACTTCGAGGAAGAAAGGTTTTTAGCCTTCTTCTTGAACTTGTAGAAAGGTTTTTAGCCTTTCTTGAATTCGTAGAGAGGTTTTTAGCCTTTCTTGAA
Organism: Lantana camara; assembly: GCA_037501455.1. Classification (NCBI taxonomy): domain Eukaryota; kingdom Viridiplantae; phylum Streptophyta; class Magnoliopsida; order Lamiales; family Verbenaceae; genus Lantana; species Lantana camara. The sequence continues at coordinate 18,501,452 of CM074857.1, read as the reverse complement.
TTCGTGTTGTGTGTTGAATGAACAACCCATGGCCTCTTTATATAGGTATAAGATTCAAGACTTGTTGCTCAAGTCAAAGTTTATTTAATAATTATCTCTTTATATTTTTATTTTTTAAAGAGGTAATATCAAATAAGACTTGAATTTGATTGGTCGGTGTGATGCAATACGCCACATGTCGCCATATGATTTGTCTTGGCTTTCTTTGATTGCAAGACTTGATTTGATTGGTCAAAACATGTCACTTTGACACGTGTCATCACTTGATTTGTTGATAAAATAAACATTATAATATCAATTTAATTTTAACTATTTAACTTTGAAATTAAATTTTGAATAATTTCAAAATATTAAATAGCCAATTAAATTAATAATCTAAAGTTTATTTGCTTGTCTACACTGTCATCTTCTTGCTTAACCTGAAGATTTGGGTTTATTCATTCAAATCTCAATGTAAATTAAGGGATTTTCAACTTCTAGTTACTCTCTTGACTATTCAAAATTATTCATGTTTAATTTTCACTATCTAAAGCTCACACCGAAATTTGAAAATTTAGCTTCGCCACTAATCATAATATGATGTTTATCTTATGGATATAATAGTTATCTGAATAAGTTCACTTTGCCCTTGAAAGTTGAAATTTGAAACGATTCACCTCACACGATGAAAGTCCTGGTCTTCCCACCAAAAAAAAAAAGGTAAAGGTCATCGTCTTTATATTCTTTAATGTGTTCACACACAAAAAACATGATAAAATTTACCAATTCATCAAAATGTAAAAGTGAAAAAAATATATAGATAACAAAGAAAGAAATTAAAAGAGTGCAAGTTTTGGCATTCAAATTTCAATGGGATAAAGGGCAATTTACATCTGGGTCCCCTGAGGTTTGGCGTAATTACAAATTAATCCCTGCACTTCCAGAAATTATATACAACTACCCTACTGTTTCCTTCCGTTAGAGGTCCCTAGACGCCGTTATAGTTCCGTCCAAAAAACTATCCTGAATATTATAAAAAAGTCCCTATATTTTACAAAATGTTACAAAACGAGCCCTCAAGAATACCCACATTTGGACGGAACTATAACGGCGTCCAGGGACCTCTAACGGAAGGAAACAATAGGGTAGTTGTATGTAATTTCTGGAAGTGCAGGGATTAATTTGTAATTACGCCAAACCTCAGGGGACCCAGATGTAAATTGCCCTAATAAGAATAAGATACGATATATATTCTTGGGAGAATTACATACGGGTCCCTCAAGTATGGCCTAATTACACAGCGGTCCACATAACTTTGGATTTTACATGACAGTCCCTAAGGTTTCATTCCGTTTGAAGTCCATAACGATCGTTAGAATTTTGACTTGATCTTCCGAAAATACCCCTGAATATTTTATTATTATATTTCAAATGACCAAAATGCCCTCGAGGACTGTAATGTAAAAATCTAGAAACTAAGGGATCGTTTTGTAATAGGCAAGAAACCTTAGGGACCTATTTGTAATTAATATTGTATTTGTAATATAGCCGCGTATTTGAAATGACAATATCACCCTCAATTGCAATATTTTGTACATTGCGCGGGTAAGCACCTCCCAAAAACACTTCACATTCCCAGCACTCTCTCTCTCTCTAGAAATGGAGAAAACCCTACGAGCTTACCAAGAATCCTCCATGGCCGTTCTCACTGAGCTTCTTCAGTGAAAGGGTTGTTTGGTTTTCTTGCTACGGGGGCCTTGTTTCGGCAGTCACATCTTGTATCTCGAGCTCCTAGCGCCATTGGTGAGTTTTAAACAGCACCCAAGACCCTTGTTTTCCATCAATTTTTTTTTGTAAGGTATTTCATATACAAATCTGGGATTTGACGTTGGAAATTAAATTTTTCTGGGTTTAAGGGCGTTATTGTGGGATCTGCGCAGGTTTTTTGTGAAAAAAGTTGTAATAATTCTGATTTAGGCAGTTTTTTTCCGATTTTTGGCTATTTAAAACCCTTTCAGGTGTAATACTCATGTTTTTTCTCAAGAATTTTGGGTTCTACCTTCCGTCTGTAAAAACCCTCAAATTTTTTCGCCTAGGGTTCAGCTATTTCGAAGATTTTAGGGCAAAGTTTTGATTTTTAAAATTTTTTTGTTGAAATTTTTACCAACTAATATACTGTGTTTTACGAAGCAGGTACAATGGTGGAAAAAACTTTTACATTGGTTGTACATTTCAGGGACACTATTGCAAGTCTCTACAATATTGATCCAGATAAGTACAGTTTGTTTGATTTTCATGCTGACATTAAGGACTTGTTGAAATTAGATGGTGATCATTATACTGTAGTTGCTTCTATACATCGGTCTACCTCTAAAATGGCTGTTTATGATGATGAAGATGTTCTGTTGATGTTTGAAAGGAATGCTACTGAAAATGTGTTTGATGTTTATGTTGTGTCATCTGTGAATGATTTGAATGCGAACATCCAAACGGTTAATGCTGAATTAAGTGAAAATAGGGTCGAAGTACAGAATTTGCATGGTGATTTGAACATTAATAGTGTTGTTGGTAATGTGCCTAATCCTAGAACAGATGAAGGTAGTTCGAGGAAGGGAAAAAAATGTGCAGGAAATTCTAAAAAAAGGAAAAAAGGTTCTGTTAACACCCAACAAAAAAAAGGAAAGCATATTCATTCTGATGATGAAGACAACAGTAGTGTTGATAGTCTTTGTGTGCATGAGATAGATGTAGAAAATCTTGACAATATAGACTTTGATGCTACTAATGAATCAGATGAAATGTCAAATTATGAATCTGATGACCACTGTGAGGCTATAAATTTTTCTGATGAAGAGTTTGATGATGACCCCCTTAAGAGTACATACAACTGTCAACCTGAGAATGTTGATCGTGGAAGTGGTAAAGTTCAGTTGTATGTGGGAAAATATTTCTCTGATGTTGAGCATTTGAGGAGAACAATGACAGAGTTTATGATTCAAGAAGGTTTTAATATTGTAAGGCTAAAGAATGATTTAAAAAGGTTTACTGCAGAGTGTGAGAGTTATGGATGTCAGTGGAGATTACATGCTTCAGTGATGATGGATGGGAAAACTTTTCAGATAAAAAAATACAACATGCTCCATTTTTGTTTGAGAGGTGACTGTACAAAGGAGGCTACTATTGAGTGGATAGCTGGAAAGTTGGTGAAATGGCTGAGGAAAACCCCTGACATAACTCCTAAGCAGATTCAAGCTAAATTGGACAAATACAACATTAAACCCAACTACATGCAAGTTTACAGAGCCAAACTGAAAGCATTAGAAAAAATAGAAGGGAGTCACAGTGAATCATATAGAAGGTTGCCATTTTATGCTAGGGTCTTACAACAATATAATGAGGGTACCACTGTCACTTTACAGTCTGAAATTCTTGATGAAGGGAGTCATAATTCAATCCCTACTTTCCAAAGGATGTTCATTGGTTTGTCTGCTACTGCAAAATGATTTTACTCTGGATGTGCACCCTTCATTGGGTTTGATGGATGTCACCTCAAGGGAGAGTTTGGGGGGGTTTTGTTGGCTGCAATTGCTCTGGATGGGAATAATGGACTGTATCCATTAGCCTATGCAGTGGTTGAAACTGAGAATAAAGCTAGTTGGACCTTTTTCTTTGAAAATCTTAGTAGAATGCTAGGTGGTTTTGATGAAAACATTCCATGGACCTTCATGTCTGACAGGCAGAAGGTTTGTTCTCCTTTAACTTATCATATTCTTAACTTAACTTATCATATTTTGATGTCCAAATGTACCCTTAACTTATCATATTCTTGTTCTTGCAGGGCTTAACTGAGACAATAAATGACATTGTACCACATGCAAACAACAGGAGGTGTTCAAGGCATGTTTATGCTAACTTCAGGATGAAATTTCCAGGATTTGCACTGAAGAGATACTTCTGGGAAGCTGCAAGGACATACAACAGAAGGGGTTTCATGTTTGCAATGAACAAGATCAAGGAGATAAACCCCAGAGCACATACATATTTGTCTGAAATTCCAGCCTCACAGTGGTCAAGGCATGCTTTTAATCCTGCTGTGAAGAATGACCATTGCACCAACAACATCTCAGAGTCCTTTAACCACTGGGTGGGCAAGCTTAGAGGTAAACCTATTCTTACTTTGGTAGATGGTATTAGGGCAAAACTTATGAGCAGGCTTAACCAAAGAAGAATAAAAGCCTTGAAATGGAAGAATCAAATAGTGCCCTCAGTGGTTAAAAAACTGAATAAGATAAGAACTGATACTAAAAAGTGCTCAATTTTAATGGCTGGTGATGACAAGTACGAGATACGAGATGGACCAACTCACTACGTGGTTGATATGGTAGCTAAAAGTTGTCAATGTAGAGAATGGGACATATCCGGCATCCCTTGCATGCATGCACATGTATGTATTGCCCACAGGAGAGAGAGATTGGAGGATTACACAGATGCAATATTCTCCAAGGCAACATATGAGAACTGCTACAAGCATATGATCTCACCTGTGCCCGATGAATCATCCTGGGAAGAGATGCCAGATGTAATTCCAAGAGATCTCAAACCACCCCAAAAGATGAGACTACCAGGAAGGCCCAGAAAAAATAGGAGAAAAGAGCCAGGAGAAAGTGAGCCTCTGCGCAGATCCACTTTTGTAAGATGCAAGTTGTGTCAGCAGATTGGTCATAATAGGAGAACTTGTCCTTCAAGGGGTCAGGTAGCTTACTTGTATTTAATTCCATTGCATTTCAGTTATAAATGGTTTGTCAATGTTTGTAAGTAATAACATTTTTGGAGTTTGTTGTTGTAGCATATTACTGATCAACCACAAAGTTCATGCATGGCAAACCAAACAACTACAGAAGCTGTACCTGAGCTGAGCACAGATGATTGGAATGAAGCAGACCTGGATGCTATGTATGCAACTCTTGATCAATTGGAGCCACAAGTGGAAGTCACACAGTCCACCAACCCAACAACTGTACAATTGCAAAGGGATGTTGCTGAGAGAGAGTGTGGTGAAGATGAGGTTCTCTATGTTCATAATGAAGTCCCAGGGGTGTTGACAAGGAACAAGACAAGAAACATTCAACTACAAAAGGAGGCAGCAGGTAACATTTGGTTTATCTAACGTATTGATCTTAAATAATGACCAATTTATCAGCATGTTATCTGTTTTAATGGTATGATAAAAAGTTAGGCAACAAAATTTCTTCTTCTTGCTGAGATGTATTTGTTGTAATTAATATGACACCACATTAATTTTCAGTTTGCTGCTGAGTTAATGTTCTGATAAACATGGCAAAATATTAATTTTCAGTGTTCTATGTGCAGTTGTGGTTCCCAAAAACACTGTAAAAAGGAAGAAGATGACTGTGCAGAAAAGATATGCTAAAAACAATCCCTCTCCCAAAGGTTTGAAGATCAAAGAGTCTGTTCCATCACAAGGAACAATTGCCAGTCAACCATTGGTGGGACAAGTGAAGGGTAAAGGGAAAATGGTCATGTCCCAGCCTGTTCCAATTAAGAAGGTTGACGATATTCTTTCCAAGTTGAGCAAAGATTTAGACATGAAATCCTACACCCAGCCCACAGTATGCTCCAGGGGAAAACAGAGAGAACCGGCCTCAATTGCTGCTGCCAATTCGAAGGGAACATCCATGGAAACAACTTCTAAAAGCAAGAAGAAGCTGGACTTCGAAATAATGCATCTTAAACGCAGCTTTGGTCTCTAGGAAGAAGGCTGTTATTGTTGGAAAACACGAATCAGAAAGCAGCGGAATTTAAAAAAATTTTCCCAACAAAAGGACCTTGAACTCGCAATCGTGTAACCAAATTCGTAAAGATAGAAAACTTACTTTTCTTTTATTCTTTCTTGAAGCGTTTCAAGCCACCCAAGAACGCTCTTCTCGCGGCTTGACAACCCGTCCCTCGAAAGTCTCTTTCTACTTCAGAATCCATTGTCGGGATAACAATCCACACCAACCTAGATTCAAATCATGTTAGGGAAGTTCTTAACAATATAACATAAAGAAAGAAACATGAAGCGAGAAAGGCATGATTGAACTCCCTTCGAAAACCAGTTTTGCGAAAGTAGAAATCTGCCAGCCATAAAACCCTCGTGAAAAAACTCATCTTTCAGGATATGGACGAACGGTTTTCGCCATCTTCTTTGGTTCGATTTTTTCACTCGTTTTCTGTTGGGTTCAGAATCGTTTCATCATCCCTTCTGATCGTTTTGCTTAATCCCCACTTTTGGTAAAGCTCGAATCTTCAAAACTTCTAACTTGAAGTCTCTAGAGATAGTCCACCAACTTGGCTACAATCTAACTAGTAAGGATGCTAGTTCTCTAGTTAGTGTTTAGGTTTAACCTAGGGTTTCGTTTATCTTGGAGAAAAGATGGTGTTCAACACATGAACCAAAAGAATTCCATTATTAGCTCTAAAGGGGAGCATGAGCTCCCCTATATATAGGAAAGGGGAGGGACGAAATTCCTAGTCCTTAATGGGCTAGGATTTTGGTCTCTCTCTCTCCTATTACTTGATCATCAAGTAATTTTGACTTTGACTTTGAATTCTAATTCAAATCAACTTTCAAGAGAGCTAAAAATATCCAAACTATTTTTGGATAATTTTATACTTTATTTATTTAAAATAAATAACTTATTTTATCTAATTAATTAATTCATAATTAATTAACTAGATTATTTTTCTCCAAAATAAGACTTTCTTTTTAATTCAAAATTAAACCAAAGTCTATTAAATAATTAATCACATTAATTATTTAATACATAAATAAATATACACATATATTTATACACGTGTGTGACACGTGTCACAATGACACGTGTCACTCACGTGAGCCACACGTGTGGTTTCACACGTGTGGAACCCTCTTGGCTTGATTAACTCGTTTAATCATTTTAAAGCCTCAACTCATGTAACCAAGTTGTTGTGTGTGACCCTCTAGGTTCTCAATTCAATTAGCAGTGACCCTAATTAATTAATCAGTCCACAGATTAAACAACCATAGTCTAGCAACAGGTGTTTAACCCCTAGCTGAATTGGAATGTTCGGATTCGATAGAACCTTTAAGTCATTGATTCATGTGAGATACAATCCTCCTACTTACTATCTCTCAACCATGATCTAGGGTAAGGGAATAATTAGAACCCTAATAATCTGGTCTTAAAGCTAAGTGCATTTCATATCCATTTGATCTCAATCCAAGAAACCCTTTTCTTGATGTCTTGATCTACTGCCTTGGCCAAGGACTCCATATGGCATATGAATGACTTACACAATAAGAGATCACCTTGCAAATGCAAGTGTAGGTCCTTTCTTGATTCTCATTCACTTTCATGAATCACTTGTGCAGCCCCAGCATAAGCCTTGAATCAGTTGTCTAAGGCGACACCCTTTAAAGCTTATACCAAAGACTACAGAGTTAATTCATAAAGTGACAAGGAACCTCAAGTCTAAGGATCAATTAATCACATCAATGACTCGTGAGATATTTCCTAATCTGGAAGTTTCCATTTCCTGAAATAGAAACTTCCTTTCCCATTTAGGAATGTTCTCACACGGGGCACCTCAGTGAACTTACTTATTAAAGTAAGCACCCTCATGTATCACGCACGTATCAACTATACACTTTGCACCTCCATGAAACAAGGTGGTCCTTCTTAAGGGCGTGATCCCACAAGCAAGCCTTAGAGGAGTCAGGTTGACACTCCCACTATCTGTAGGACTCATCGGCTTGGAGTATTTTACTAATCATGACTTATGTGATATAGGGCTCGTTTCATGAACCATTTCACCTAAATGGTAGAGTCCTAAAGTCATCAGGATTAGGGGAGTTCTCATACATGCGCACGTAATGGAAACACACAAAACACGTATTGGCATATAAAGAAGTGTTTGCCTATAATCAATCGTATATTATTCAAAGATTGTCTGTGATACAAGAAAAGTCCCAAAGCAGATTACGTCGAATCGGCTTTCTAGGGCACTATTCCTAACAATCTCCCACTTGCCCGTAAAAGCCATTTAGGTATTCTAAGTCCCATCTTCTCAAGATGCATTTTGAGAGCCTATTGACTTTGGGCGTTTCCAAAGTGGATCTGCTATATTCTCTGCTAATGTGACCCTCTTGTTTACACATCTCTTAGGAAACACCTTTTCCTTATAAAGTGATTCGTAATCACGTGTTCAGTCTCTTGGTGAGGTCTTGGTTCTCTTACTTGAGCAACCATCCTTTTTATCATACAATATGATCAAGGAGTTGTTTTCATGCTAGGAACTTCATCTAACAAGTTAGATGGAGTTTCTTACCCAAACACTTAACTTAGTATTATATAATACGACTAAGTTCTCAACTACGATAGTTGAGTTTTGCAATGTCAGTCCTTGGAACCCCTTTCCAACAAATTGCATTACCATTCTGGTAGAAGTTGTATCCTTTCAATGATTTCATAATCATCTATGTTTGATGAACGGTTACATCAAATATCCTTCTAATAACAAGATCTTTTGGGCTCTGTAAACTAATACATATCCTCATTTCTTCTCAAGTACTCTGAGGACATCCTTTACAGAGATCTAATGACCTTCTCTGAGGTCATATTAGATTCGGCCCACTTCGCTTAGTGTTGCGCCATATCTAATTTAGTACATAACATTTCACACATTATGCACCCTTTCGCTTAAAGGGATTTTGGACATTCTAACTTTCTTAAAGTTATCTTAGGACACATACTCTTCAAGAGAGATGTTCCATCGTCCATACTAAACTCCTTTTAGTACGGTGGTTATGTGCTCATTTTTGTGATAATCCTTTTATTCTCTTAGATCTATCTTCTATAGATCTGAATGTCGAGAATATAGGATAATCACAAAGATCTTTCATGTCAAATTGTTTCTTAAACAAGAATTGGTAACTTTCACGTCATCCTTGACATTCCTAATGAGAAGGATGTCGTTTTCTAAAGAACCAAAAATTGACTCTTACATCACTAACTTTCTTATGTACACTTTGAGACTTATTCGACTTCCATCTGTGTCAAACGATTTGACTATCCTATGGAATCGAATTGTCTAATCCTAGAAGCCTTTATCAATCCACAGATTGACTTTAGGGATTTGCATACCTTGTGCATACTCCCACTGAATATGAGATTTATAGAAATACCTTATTTCAGTCTCTTTCAATCTCATATTGAACAAGATAGTTCTCATATTCATTTATCATATCTCATAGTCAGAATATGAGGATATGGTAAACACAACCCAAATGGACTTTTGCATTTCAACTGTCAAGAAGGTTGTAATGCTTTCCATTTACTCGAAGCTCTAGGAGCTTGATCCTATCAGGTGGATCAACCAAGGTCAAAACTCGGTTTAAGTATATGGAATCCATATTGGATTTCAAGGCTTGCTTACACTACTCAGATTCCAAATCTGACAGTGTCTCCTCTTCAAGTAATTCCTTGGCTATCTAGGAACGCGTTCTAAACGCATCTTAAAAGAAGGGTTTCACACGTGTACATACTCTAAAATTTGGCTAAGTTTCATCAGATGGGCTCGTTTCTTCTATATGTGGCGTGGATATTTATTCTCAAATTTCTTTGAGGTCTGCTTGCTTGTCTTTCTTCTTCTATAGGAATGATTCCTTGAGAAAGATACATTCCTTGAGACAAACAACCTTTGTCTAAGGGAATTGCAGAAACAATATTCAATATCGTTGTATAAACTTGAACTCATTTCAAACTTATCTCCCACTATCCTCTTCACTTAAGAGGATTCTACTAAATTCTTGGATAAGAATAATTAGGGAATTTAATATGCCACATTGCATAGTGCAACTAAAGGACTGATTTTGGAAGGTACTAAATTCAAAATCTCTAACTGCATATTCTGGGAGTTTATTCCTAGAATGATTATAAGTCAGTAAAGCTTGCTATGGAATGGACCATGTTGCATTAGATTTCATTCCCTCATTCGGAAACACTAAGGTGTTCTCGAATTAGTTTACTGAGAGATAATCCTATTATCTCTAAGATGAGTAAGGAATTAGTTGCTAAGATATTGGCTATCTCGATCATATCGATTTACCTATAACTTATGACTACTTCGGTTCCTAACCTCCTTTCGAAATTCTAAGAATTTCATATAAGTTTCGAATTTATACTTTAACAAGTACATTCATTCATAATGATTAAACTGACGATTGTATCTAGTGCTTACATTAAGCATCTTACACTCATCAGCATGGATCGAAATCCACTATAATTTTGGAACGTTCCACGTTTCTTATAAACGGGATTCAGGAACGCTTCCCTTATGACAGGATTCACAGGAAGTCAACACTATAGGTTCATTTTCATAGAATGATCCTAAGGTGTCTGACTTGCTAATCCTTTTATATCTCAACGTTCCAAAGTAATTCGAAGCTTTGTCATCTCACTTACTTTTGTTATCTCGTTGTATGTTCAGAACATTAGTGCCTTGAGTCTTTGCACAACGGCTTATGCAGAATTGACTCAAGACTAGTAAATTCTATTCCTAGTAGAATTACTAAACGAGGTAACATTTCAAAGTACTCATACTCTTTGCAGTTCCCTTTCAAAGTCCTTATTTGCTACCATAGAAGCAAACGTCCTATTTGATCTCTAGTGTCTTTTGGGCGTACCCCTTACATGCCCCTCCATTGGGCTCTTAGGGTTTCTTCTTCTTTAGGCCTTCAGGCCTTTAACTTAGTGAGTTTAGAAGAAGAATTAACCATCACAACCTTTTTATTCCTTCTTAAGGATACTCTCAACCATTATCAACTAAATGATTAACTATGCTGCATTAGCATCATTCTAGTTGAGCATAAAGGGTTCGAATGATGGTGGAAGCAATGTAAGCAATCAGTGCATAGAGAACTCTTTTCTCGGTTGATGATCGAGACCACAAGATCTTCAAATAAGATCTTTAGACCTTGTTCGTGTGCACTAGTTTCCTCATTTGGAATATTGAATAATTCCATAATGTTATACATTGTAACATTTTATGAGGTGGTTCAATTGCTCTTAAGTGGTTTGGAAAAATCCCATCACCTCAGGTTGCTTCTCTTTTGGCCCGGGTCGACTTTTCACAATTGAAAACTTCGCCCTTTAGAGAACGCCTTTCTCTAGTCGGATTCTAAAATGAATTTTAGGATCCGAAGCCATTTAGAGTTAGTCAGGACTTAGTCAACTTATTTGACTTAAGGATGGATACGAATGGGTTTGCATTTCATATTGTAGAGAATCACAGAACTACAACCTAAATGCTAAGCAGAGAAAATGTGGGCATGCTGAATTATAACGATATACAAAAGATAAGGTCTTTAATCTAATGTAGCTCCCACTGTTTTTCAAAGATCTATAATTCCCAAAGATCTAAGAGGAACACGTTTCCCAATGGGTACTAAGATCCTAAGCATTTTACCTCGAACCCACGACTCGCGGACATTCTAAGCAAAATCCTAGGTAGGTACAACTTACCAATTCTAACACCTTTAGAACTCTTAGTAATTGTTTTTGCATTACCTATCTTTCAATATGGACCCACGACTCGTGCGACATCCATATTTACTTAGGCGTTTAAGCTAGACCCATCAATCATAAGATCATGATCAAAACTTAGTTCGAACGACCCACGACTCGCGGACATCGCCCTTGCCAAAATTAACCACGAAATATTGATCATTTAAAATGATCAATTAGGTAACTAAGAACTAATAAGCTCCACTAGCTATCCCACGACTCGCGGACAATAACTAGCTTTACTTACTAAACTTAAAACCTATTGATGGAATGCTAGGAATTTAATTCAAAATTTGCATCTCGAATTAAATACCTATTATTCGAAATGAGCTTAATATTTAATGGGAATTTTCGAATCAACCGAAGAGTTGTTCGGTTCGACCTCACCAACATATATGTTATCCAATTTTATTAGTCTTGATTAATGCAAGTACACTTAAATGCATTTCAAACAAGCACATAAACAGATAACATGTCATAGCATGATACTAACATGTAATGACCATGGGTTCTACCTATCTTATGCGTGATATGTGGGAGCCACTCCACAATCACAAGTTCTAACATACATGCCACATAAACAGTTTAAATCACATAAGGGAAAGCGGTAACAAAATACGAGCCCTATCTCTATTACATTTAACAATTGAGATTCCCCTCCCTAACATTTTGAGGGGTCTTCACTTATGGCCTCCTTGTTACTTGAATGTGGTCCATCTTACTCCATGGGTGCATTGTCTCCAAAATGAAAATAAAACCTCACCACCTATCTCTACTCTCAAATTACAATAAAAAGAAAAAGACATAAAGTAATAAGGCTCAATCTTCATATTGGCCTTAGATAATTACACGGGGCATACCCCGGCCTCAAAAACAGTAATATGGAAAGCCACATAATAAATCACATAACAGTACGCACATAAGTGAGGCTCCAACCTCAATTGAAAAACGCAACTATAGGTCTCCAACCCCAATTTAAACCATCCATGTGCATAAATTAAAACCATACATAGATCTAAACCCATGATCACCTAACATGCTTTTGCAAGAATTTAAATTTAACCAATAAATTAAAATTCTCGCTTTAAGCTCTAATAGCTTAAAACACGACTTGATGCGAGTCTTGTTTATAAAAGTTTTCAATAAATCCCAAATTACCAAAACAAATAAAATTCCAATTAATTTCTGAAAATTAATAATTTTATCAAGATGTATTTTCCCAAAATATAAACCGTTTCAATTTCTCAAAAATCCCAATTTTAAGTTTTGTTCAAAATTAAAATAAATATTCAAAAATAAAATTTTAAAATTAAAATAAAATTGGGACTGGATTGCACGAAACACGAAAAGGCCGGATCGCGAAACCGGGACCCGTACGCGGAGAAGACCGCACGCACGCGGCGCGCGCGAGGCCGCGCGCTGTGCGCGCCTGTCGCGCAAGCATGCGGGCGGGGTGGGCGGCCAGTCTCGGCCGCCCTGGGCGGGCGCGCCTAGGCTCCCGCACGGCGTGCGGGAGGGGCTGGGCGGGACCCAAGTGTGGTCTCTTGGATTTGTCTCTAATTTCTTTTTTTATTTAATTATTTTTTTTTAATCCTATACAGAACGTGTTTCAACTCCACTTTTCTCTTAACTTACTTTTATTCTCTTCTTTTATATTCTTTTTTTTTTTCAAATATTTTTTTAATTTATATTTTAACTATTTCCTATGTGACAAGAGACTAACTGGTTTATTATATATTATTTTTTTTCATATTTTCTAATTTCTATTATGTATTAGTTTTTAAACTTTAGTCATATTAAAAACAATTATAAAATAAATATGAATATAAAAATTTTAATTTAATATATATTTAAATAATTATAATTTTATTATTTGCACACGCATAGAGTGTGCCAGAATTGCTAGTTCTATTATTAAGCGCGAGACCCAAGTGTGTTCTCTTGGATTGGTCTCTAATTTCTTTTTTTATTTAATTAATTAATTGTTTTTCATCACATACGGAACGTGTTTCAAATCCACTCTTCTCTCAACTTACTTTTATTTTCTTCTTTTATATTCTTTTATTTTTTTCAAATATTTTTTAATTTATATTTTAACTACTTTTAAGAGACTAACCGCTTTGGTCTATTATATATTTTTATTTTTTTTCATATTTTCTAATTTCTATTTTGTATTAGTTTTTAAACTTTAATCATATTAAAAACAAATATAAAATAAATATGAACATAAAAATTTTAATTTAATATATATTTAAATAATTATAATTTTATTATTTGCACACGCATAGAGTGTGCCAGAATTGCTAGTATATATTATTCATTAAGTATGGAACTACATTAGTGTCGATTTTCCATGATATTAATCATTATCATAATTATTATTATTATTATAAATGTGGAATGTGGAGGCCCAAAATCACAAAAAATCTGTGAAGTGTGAGAAGTGATTAAACTTTAATCATTAAAGGAACGACATTCGTAAATCGGAATAACAATGATATTAATAATTATAATTTATAATATATAAAAAATAAAAACAAAAAAAATAAGAGGGATGGGGCGCTGGGCCGGACCCAGGCCCAGACCCATTTTTCGGCCCCATTGTATTAAATGGGCTTGGGCAGGGTCTGGATCCAAGTTTAAACAATGGGCAATAATTGGGTCTGGAGAATCCCCACCCATTTACAGGCCTACTCCGTTGGTACCATTAGAAAAAAATATGAATGCACCATCGGGGAACAAACATTTGAAAGTTGAGTTGAAACAAACTTCTGAAAACGGTCGTTCTCATATTGAGTTAGAAACACAAACTGCTCGAGATGCACACACACATTTATCTTCATATTGTATGATAAAACAAATATCTGTCTTACGCATCATTTTTTCATCAGCCACATCTCAATCTCTAGATGTTCCATGGTGAACATCGGTCCAAAAATTGTAAAAAGCCTTCAAATCATAAAGTTAATTTTATCCACTTAATCACATCAATGACTCGTGAGATATTTCCTAATCTGGAAGTTTCTATTTCTAGATATAGAAACTTCCTTTCCCATTTAGGAATGTTCTCACACGGGGCACCTCAGTGAACTTACTTATTAAAGTAAGCACCCTCATGTATCACGCAAGTATCAACTATACACTTTGCACCTCCATGAAACAAGGTGGTCCTTCTTAAGGGCGTGATCCCACAAGCAAGCCTTAGAGGAGTCAGGTTGACACTCCCACTGTCTGTAGGACTCATCGGCTTGGAGTATTTTACTAATCATGACTTATGTGATATAGGGCTCGTTTCATGAACCATTTCACCTAAATGGTAGAGTCCTAAAGTCATCAGGATTAGGGGAGTTCTCATACATGCGCACGTAATGGAAACACACAAAACACGTATTGGCATATAAAGAAGTGTTTGCCTATAATCAATCGTATATTATTCAAAGATTGTCTGTGATACAAGAAAAGTCCCAAAGCAGATTACGTCGAATCGGCTTTCTAGGGCACTATTCCTAACAGTTATTTTATTTTGTGTTCTCATCAAGATACATTATCTCAATCATCACTGTCTTTTGTTTTTTGGGTAACATTTGTGAATGATTGATATGTTTTGTTTTGGGGCTATATATGTTCAGTTAAATTATGTGTAGGGATACATGTATGCTAACAATTAAGAATGTTTGAAGACAAGAAATGTTGTTATTCGTATGATGTTTATGTAGTTGGATTACAATATCACCTTGCAGAGGTAGTAAAACAAAAACATAGCTAAGAGGGACATATTCAGTATTACAAGCTTTTGAAGAAGCTGTGAATCGGGTCTTTCCACTACCACAACATTGGCCCGACGATCCACACTAGTTGCTTCATCTTCATCATTCAAGGGTTGGACCTCCATAGGAACGCACCAGTGTGAGAACCCATGTATATCGCAGCAACAAAAGAGCTTTCCACGGTTACCATTGTCCTTCTCGACCACCTTAATTGTAGTCCATCGACCGCAATTTCCTTCCCTACATCTCTCTCTCTTGTATTTCAAACTTGTCAAATATGTGTTTGTTGAGTGCCGGGAGCTTGCCATTCTTTCTGGGGTCTGTAATGGTCGAATGGAGTGCTGAAGATATATATAGAACTCAATTCCAACGGCTATAAACGGCTATATTACAAATACAATATTAATTACAAATAGGTCCCTAAGGTTTCTTGCCTATTACAAAACGATCCCTTAGTTTCTAGATTTTTACATTACAGTCCTCGAGGGCATTTTGGTCATTTGAAATATAATAATAAAATATTCAGGGGTATTTTCTGAAGATCAAGTCAAAATTCTAACGATCGTTATGGACTTCAAACGGAATGAAACCTTAGGGACTGTCATGTAAAATCCAAAGTTATGTGGACCGCTGTGTAATTAGGCCATACTTGAGGGACCCGTATGTAATTCTCCCTATATTCTTTGGAATTAAATACAAGATTGAGACATGGGATTAATAGCAAAGAACCCTGAATCGTTTTGCAGCTCAGTTTGTGATATTATTCTGTTTCTTGAAAGGAGGTGTCAATAATTCTTTTACTAAATTCTTGATAATTGAGTAGTCGATTTTTGTTGTGTAATTGGATAGTAAATGTGGTTTCTTTCTAATACTGCCTCCACTAATTTTGTTTCCTTTTTGATTAGGTAGATCTGTCAATGACACTAGAGTGAGCGGAAGTATGGAATTAGACTTCGACAAGTATTGCGTTGTAGATGGAAGTCCTAAAACTGTTCTCCCAGCTCCCCTGGGAATCCCTATTAAAAACTCATAAAAGAAGAAGAAATGTATTGTTTTAAATTTTTGTGTGTTGTGCTGCAGGTAGGAAGGGGGTGCAAGGGGCGGAACCGGGTATAGTTCTTAGGTGGCGTCAAAGAGTGAAGATTACTTTTGGTGCTACAAAAGGATTCGAATATCTGCATGAGAAATTCTGTTTGAAATTAGTAGCGATTTGTGCAGTTTGTTTGGTTTTCTGAGCATTGAAGATTAGAGAATTTATGTTTTCTATTATAGTGTGTGTTGATTAGTATTGACATTTATGTAATATATTATGAGCAAATAGGTGATGTGTCGAAAATTGGTTAAATAGATTCAAAATGGGTTGAACACATGGAAAATGGGTCAAACGGATAAAAAATATCACAAATAAATCAAAATTTAATAAATGAGTCTAAAACGGGTTTAGGGTGGATCCGGATCCAACGGGTTTAAAAATGGACCCGACGGGTCTGGCGGGTCCAACGGGTCTGGCGGATCTGGACCAGGTCTGGATCGGGTCCGGACCCATCATGGGGCGGGTCTAGACCCGCTGGGTCTGACCCAGACCCGGCCCCGTTGCCATCCCTAGTCTGGATGACCGGTAAAGAGAAAAAATACAAATTATATGATCCACTGCTGTAGGTGGGAATAGGTTGGTGGCGGCGACGGGAGGTCGCACCACTCATACACTACAAAGAGGTGTGTGTGTGTCGGAAAGAGAATAAAGAGAGTTTATATCTACAGTTCCACCCCACACCCCTCTTTCATATTCACCAAAAATCAAATTAAATAACATTTACGCACAACATCCTCCTTGAATTCTATTGGAGTAACCGAATCCTTGATTGCACATACTAATTACTATGGCAGCATTTAATCATATTTATATTTGCACTAGTGTCCAGTCAGTGACTCAAAGTGCTCGACTAACTTTCATAAAGTAATGTAACCTGGAATCAACTAATAATAGTAGTTGGAAGTTGCAATCAATTATTGTGTCGGCTGGACCCGTAGGATATTATATGGAACACCTATGATATGTTTAGAAAAACCCATATAGCTATATTCTATTGGATGTCATTTTCACGTACTATTTGCATGTTTACTTTATGGGATGAAGATAAACCTACTTATATTTATATTTATTAATATTTTTGTGAGATCGGGTTAATGACACGGCGCTAGATGATATTGGATAAAAGGTTAATTATTCTTCACATATTTCTCATGGGATGAACAATCCACCATCACATTTCACCATTCATCTCAATACTCATCTATCCCATCTCATTCCAACCAACAAAGTAAACATGCAATATATGTGTTGGATATATGCCTTGGATTGATATCCCCAATTAATTGTTGGAGAATTATTCTGAATATCAATGTGTACAAAGACATATGAAGAGGTTGTTTGGAAAACTGTGCATTGATTTGCCTCACATTGGAAGAATAACATATAGTAGACAGTTTTATAAGTTAATATGTTGTGTATATTATTAAATTGTGGTACTCAAGAGTGAACTATGGGCTCACATGTGATGTGGTGCACCGCATCGCCCGCGCACGGGCTCTGGCCGGGGCCGGGCTTGGGCGATTGTGGCCTTGGTTGGCGGGCTTTGCACTTAACCTATCCAAATTCCCACTTTAATTTTGACTAACAGTGCCTGAGAGCTATAAATAGTCTGCAACCTTTCGCTTAAACCAGAGAAGTTAGGGATGATTAGGGGCGATTAAATAGCGCCACGACTATGGAGCAAAGGATTATCCAGGACCCAATTAGGAATGTTGTCGATGGTAGGACAAGATGAAATTCCTACTCACTGTCCTTAAGTTGGCCTCTTCACCAATTTTCACTGTCCTTAAGTTGGCCTCTTCCACCAATTTCAGAAGATCCCCCTGCTCCTCAGCAGCCTGTTGATGATCAACCAAAAAATAATGGAGACGCTTCAGCAACAAAGAAGGGAAAAAACAGAAGATAAACAGTTGGCTTGTTGACACATCCTCAACACTCTATTTGACAAACTGTATAAATGTACACCAACGTGCAGTCTCAGAGAGCTTTGGGTGGCTCTGGAATACAAGTATAAAGCCGAGGAGGAAGGTACAAACAAATATTTATTTTCTAAATATTTGGATTTCAAACTAGTTGACAATAAACCAATCCTGGAGCAAGTGCAAGAGCTCCAGGTGATTGCAAACAAGTTGAGAATGGTGAAAATTGTCCTTCCAAAAGTCTTTAGGTTGGAACTATTATATGAAAGCTCCCTCCAGCCTGGAAGGATTATTCTAAAAGGCTGATGCATAAATCTAAGGACTTGTCTTTGAAACAAATTCAAAAACATCTGCGTATTGAAGAGGAAACTCGAAAATGCGATGGAAAAAATTTGGTTCAAGGACAGTCTAGTATCGACTATGTTGAGGTTACAAATCCTAGAAAAAAGGATTTCGGGGTTAAAAAGAATTATGGACAATCTAAGAAAATCGGGCAGAAATCTGAATCTATTAATGCTACTAACAAAAGAAAAAGGCAAGTGTCATGTTTGTGGAGAAACATGACATTATGCGAAAGAATGCTCAAAACGGAATAATGGAACTGGTGTTGCAAACATAGTTGAAGAGAATCTGGTTGCCATGGTTACAGATCTAGCCTCAATGTGGCTATGATTTCTAAAATCAATATGACAAGTGAACTTTCAGGCTAGTGGTTAGATTCTGGAGCAACCGTTCACATTTGTAACGATCGAAAGCTTTTCAAGACCTTTGAAGAAATTGTTGGGTCAGATGGGAAACAACTCTAAAGCCAGTGTTGGAGGCAGAGGATCTGTTGAACTCAACTCTACCTTCGAGAAGAAATTAACTTTAATTAATATCTTGTTTGTACCAAATGTTAGGAAAAGTTAATTTCTGTTGATTTGTTAGACAAGAAAGGTTTTAAGATTTCTGTTAAGTTTGGAAATGTTATCAACCTGAAAAATGGCGACTTTGTAACTGGATGTACAAGATGTTGATTAATAATATAAATTCAGTTTCTGGATACATACTTTCTTTAAATTTTTATGGCATAGTTGATTAGGGCATGTTAGTGCAAAGAACTTGAAAAATAGGCATGCAATGAGATTAATTAATATTGGTAAAAATGGACTTGACAAATGTAAAGTGTGTGCAAAATCAAAAATTGTAAAAAACCTTTCCTAATATTAAAAGAGAATCACAAATATTAGATTTAATTCATACTGATATTTGTGAGTTAAATGGAATTTTAACTAGAAATGGAAAAAGACATTTTATTAATTCTATTGATGATGTTAGTCGTTTTTCTATATATACCTGTTACGAACTAAAGATAAAGCTCTTAATTCATTTGAATATAAATTAGAAGTAGAAACCCACCTTGAGAAGAAGATTAAGGTTCTATGTTTTGATCGAGATATAGAATATTGTTTGAATGTTTTTAATACACTTTGCGAAGAAAGTGGTATCATACATCAAACAACTGTCGATTATACACCCCAACAGAACAGTCTAACTGAAAGGAAAAATCGTACCTTTTTTGATACTGTAAATTGGATGCTAAATCATCCAAGAGGTTATCTCCTCTGAGTGCTACAAGGGATTGCCCAGACTAAGGTTTCTCCCAACCAATTTAGCTAAACTATCACCTAAACACGAGGAAAAATGCCAAATATCAAGAAGGAACTGTATATTTCGAGGACGAGCATTAAACCTTGAGGGAATACCTCCAACGAGGTTCAGAAACTCTCCCCCTTCACTAAGGGACAAAATCAGTTACTTTGTACGATATCCAAATACATTAAGGCACACTAATACTAGGGAGCAATACCCCATTTGACAACTAGTACGAGAATGTTCTCTACCTACCAAGGTCATGTGGCTTGGGACCACATGAACGTCCTTCAAGGAATTACTTCACGTGGTCTCCCTCGAGCTAGATGACCAACAATTAGTCAACATGCCCGAGAAGTAATACCACTTGAGAGAGGGACCACCTGCTACACATGCATCTTCCTCTCCAAGTCACCCATATAAATAGCTCATCCAGCCTCATCCTCTGTAAGTAACGTTTTCTACTCAGCCACTTACTGTTTGTATTTCACTCGCTAGAACCATGTGTCCACACTGGGGCAAACCTCGATTGATACTCTCACTTTCCATTTTTGCAAGTGACAAAGCAGGCCTCGATGCCTCTCTTTCATCCACCTTTCACTAAAAACCACAATTGGAGTATCATTTAAGCTCCGATCAATTTCCAACCACATCATATACATACGTATGTATTTAAATATTTATAGATATTATGTTGATTATTGTTTGATATATTTATATATATGTCATAATTTTTCTTATATTAAGTATTAGCATCTTTAATTTATATATTATCTTATATGATATGTTTTAATATATTATCTTATATATGTGGCGTCCGTACTTTCGACTTTATTAATAAGTAGCACCCGGAGCGGCGGACCACCACATCCCTCGCACCTAGAACCGAATCCACATATGAAATAGGAGTCCATACATGAACCCAAGTCTAAGCGAACGGGGAACTACACGCACACACTAGGCTAAGCGGGGGCTAAACTCTGACAGAGTGCACAAAACAATATAAAGTGCGGAAGCAACATATACCGGATCCAAAAAGATCTTACCACAAACATACATAAATATACACATGGCCATCCCGACCCAAAAATACATCAGGTATTCACAATATCTCCAAGGTACGATTAATTCAAACTACTCCAAAATATACATATTCAAGTCATAAGTATACAAAAGATGTGAGTATGGAATGCAAACTCGACCTAAACCCGAAAGTATGACATGGCGACGACGCACTTCCCTGCTTAGCATGAGCAACCTGCAACTAAAGGAGGGAAAAAGAGAAGGGTCAGTCACAACTCGACTGAGTGAGGGGGCTAACGCACACCCACACACTATATAAATATAGAGTAGAGCACATATTAAATAAAAGATTATGAACCGGGGTAGGGTTTTGCACACCAAACCATTTTCGGGACAAACTTATACATTTCATAATCAAAACAAAACGTACTGTAGTTTAAAAGAAACTCCTATCCCGTTTCATAATCAACGAATCATACAAAATCTCGATGAGTACGAGCACCTAACCCTTACTCCTCTACAATGTAAGAAAACCAAGCTAACGTAAATACATAAAACATATCCATCCCCAACAACAACGGTGTTTCAAGAGTAAAACCCTCTCCACCTAATTACCAATGCACATGGGTTAGCTAACCCACAATGTGCTTGAAGCACCATGCCTCCTCAACCTCCAAGAGTCGCGTGTAAGTACTCCAAATGGAGACTATGCACAGGCTTAACCCGACGACCCTTGTCGTCCCGGGCATCCTTACCCACGTCTCCGGGGCCCATTAATAACCAATTATCTCATTAGACTTACTTAATTCGCTACATAATTAAACATAACTTACGTACCTTATCTAGCATACCTTACTTTGCAACTCGGCATATGTTATACGTGTACCTCTCCGTGTCTTCCTTAACATGAAGATGATGAGGTAGATCCTAGCTTGCATGACAACACACGGTTTGGAGCATAGCCTCGTTGCAAAATATTTTCAAGCTTACATACGCTCATACTTATAGTTCAAAACGTTTAATCATATGACAAGATCATAAACGTATCATATGGCACATATCTAATATAAAAATATAGAGTATATTCGCATGCAGGTGAGAAATCATTACGTTTGGGCCATTGATCGATTAACTAAAAGAAACGATCCTAAACCTCACCTTAGCAAAAGTAGAGAGGAACCGGGGCCAAAACAAGCAAACTAACACCTAAACCTCCGGCTCGATGACATCCGGAAGAGGCTCTTGAAAGATTGGGGCAAGAAAGGCCTTAAACTTGAGCTTGAAAATGGCAAAAATAGAGGTTTGCTTCTCCTTCCTCTCTTGGAGCTGGTATGGTTCGAAATCAGGCGAAAAGAAATGAGGGAGAGAGAGATTATGGCTGATCTTAAGTCAAGAAAAGGACAAGAAATGATTAAGCTATCTCCAATTAGGTCTTAGGTACGTTTTAGGTACGCGTGGCCGAAATCTACGTCGTTGGCATCAAAAAATTACATGGCTTGTTCCATTGTCTCCGAATAGTCGATTCAAGTCCAATGGCCAAGACAGAACTCGAATCCAAGTTCCTGAGCTCAAGTTACGGAGAAAGACTCAAGAGTGGCCAATTTGCAAAATGGCCCAAAAGTTTGAATAAAAATTCAATTGAGTCCAAACAAGTTCAAACAAGTTTAAAACATACAATTAAGTCCTAAAATCATATAAGTCACATATTTCACGAATTTAGCATGATCGGGAATAAAACTCATATATCGCAAATTTCAAAAGTCGCAAGAATTCAAATCTTAAGGTCACTTAGGCAAATTTTTATCAAGTAATTCAAATAATTCATATAAGAAATAGAATTGCAAGATAGAATTTAAATAATGTATCACTTAAATAAGAGATTAAATGCAATAACGGAGAATAAACTCACACTTGGCACTAACCTGTACGTGCGTGTAGACGGTGATGGGGTCTGATCTGAGTTGTCAAACTCCAACACTTTAAAATTTGTATTGTGGGGAAACAGGGATTGAGAGCTTAGGCGAAGGTCGCCGGTGACGGTGGGTTCAACCTGCTAGGAACAAACACAACAAGGTCAGAAGGCCAAGCTGGGGGAATGGGGGGTGATACCCAATTTGGCTCTCCGACGCTCAAGTCAGACTCATATAGTGAATGAAGAAGATGAAGCAAAAACAGAGCTCAGATATGGAAACTTGCTTACAAAGTATGATGATTTCTGGGTATTTATAGTTGAGGGTCAAGGCCCTTTTGGTAATTGCCAACGTGTGGTCCTGTATTGATGTTTCCCTAGACACGTGGCATAATGAGGAATCTCTGAAAGGGATCTCCTGCAAAAGCCTGTGAAAAGGTTGGTGGCGGCAACAGTGGCAGGTGAGCGGACTTGTACTGTGTGTCTGAGAGCCTTTTGAGGTTGTTACCGAGGGATAGGCACGCTCGGGTTTGGATAAGGGCTTTATAGGCTCGCCTAGTCCGAGGGGACGCTTGGGCCCAAAAGCATGATCATGAAGAGTAGTCTTACTCTTGTGAAGTCAGGGGGTCCTTTCGAGCGTGAATTTGGGAGCATTCCTAAGGGTGGAGTGATGCTCGTATTTGAAGTCTTGTTCCTTCGCTTGGGAGGACCAAGATCTCTTAGGAAGTTGGGGAGGGGAATGCCCCACCGCGAGAGATGGTTTGAAGTGTTCTTGATGCCATGTTGTGATGTGGGGATTGGGCCACATGTTGCTTACGTGTCACGAGCGTATTTTAGCCTCATCAGACGGGGTGTCACATAATATATTATATTTTAAAAGATACTTATTTGTCATAATCATAGTGTGAGCCTCGATATATACATTTTCTATTTTTTATTCCAAAAAAATAAATAAAAGACAAAAAAAAAATCAAAAGTAAAAAGAAAATACTTTTTTAACTTTAAAAAATGGGGAGCGTGATGCATCGCGCCCACACACCAGGTGCATACAAGACTTTCGCCATAAGGGGTGACGCATCGTATCTTTTTGTAAAATGTCATATTCAGTCTTCAGATGATCAGATCAGACCTTTCCGCAAGCACAAACTCTTTGCTATATTTACACCTCTTTGGCAACTGCAGTAGGATAAAAATCCCATCACCATTTCTGTTGGGCAGTGCTGTATACTCTCCAGTTTCCTTTGAAGCTTGCTGAAATGGCGAAATCACCCGAGACAGAGCACCCTGTGAACATGGGCGGAGCTAGGGGGGGGGCATGGGGGGGCGGCCGCCCCCCCTAATTTTTTATTTTTTTTTAAATTTGTATATATATTTTGAAATTTTTATATTTTCGCCCCCCCAAAATTAAAATTTCGCCCCTTTAATTTTGTATATTTTAATTTTCGCCCCCCCTTATCTTAAATCCTGGCTTCGTCTCTGCCTGTGAAGGCTTGTGGATGGGCAGCCAGAGACACCTCTGGGGTTCTTTCTCCCTTCAAGTTCTCCAGAAGGTCTGTGGATATGAAAACATCGATCAGATCAGTTAAAGTTTTGATTTTTATTTCTTGAAGAACAAGTTCTAGTGAAACTCGAATACTGCTTTGTTTTATTTTTTGCTTATGCTTATTTGTTCAATATTTGTGATTTTGGGGTTGTGCAGGGCTACTGGTGAGCGTGATGTGCAGTTCAAAGTTCTCTATTGTGGTGTTTGCCATACGGATCTTCACATGATCAAGAATGAGTGGGGTATGACCCACTATCCTATTGTTCCTGGGTAAATATCTTTTCCCCTCTTTTATGTGTGCGAGTGGTTTGATCATAATTCATAGCTGTTGAATGTTGGAGTCTGCCATATTCTCAACTCAACTTCGTATTGTATTATAAGTAGTTTCGTGAGCTTATATTTTCTGAAAGGTGTTGTTACGAGGGAAGTATTTGGCATAATTGATTTGTATTATCGCATCATGACGGCCACTCTGGATCACGGGTACTGATTTTGTGGTCCTGTAAGCTTTCTATAGCTCGTGACTTTTCCAATCAAAGCTCGTGAATGATGTACCATTAAAGCTTGAATTTTATTTTCGTGAGTTTGGAAATTATCCCCTGATTCACGCTCTAATTAAGCATATTCTTCGCTGCAGGCACGAGATCGCGGGAGTAGTCACTGAAGTCGGCAGCAAGGTGGAGAAAGTCAAACCTGGTGATAAAGTAGGTGTCGGCTGCCTTGTTGGATCATGCAGGCAATGTGACCAATGCTCTTCTGATCTTGAAAATTACTGTGCCAAACAAATTCTCACATACAGTGCTGTTTATACTGATGGGAGCATCACATATGGAGGGTATTCTAATCTCATGGTTGCTGATGAGCACTTTATCATTCGTTGGCCTGAAAATATCCCCCTTGATATTGGTGCTCCTCTCCTATGCGCCGGTATCACAACCTACAGCCCTTTGAGGCATTTTGGGCTCGATAAGCCGGGATTGAGGATCGGTGTTGTTGGGCTCGGAGGGCTCGGTCATGTAGCCGTGAAGTTTGCCAAGGCTTTTGGGACTAAGGTGACAGTTATTAGCACTTCTTCGAGTAAGAAGAAAGAGGCCATTGAAAAGCTTGGTGCTGATGAGTTTCTTGTTAGCCGCAACCCCGAGGAGATGCAGGTAAATTCAGTTTACTCATATTTAGCTGGGTGAATTTCTCGAGTTGATTGCACCCAAATCTATTATGTTGTGGTTAAAGTTACTTGCCATCAACTTTTGTTTTAATCATAGGGCTTTGTTACTTTTACTTTTTGACTAAATTACATGTAGACCCCCCTATTACACCTTGGTAGACAGAATTACCGTTGCCAATGAATTAAGAATGCCCCTTCTACTACTAGGCTTTGTTAGGGATCTGATTGTTTTTCATTAAAATATTGATGTGTAGTAAACACTTATCAAGCAAATCAATAAAAAACCACAAGTATCATCTAAGCTTTTAAAACAAATCATGATGGCACTTCCCTTACCATCGTTGGAGCTTTTCAAATTGATCTGTTTTGAGCTCAGATTCAAAAGAAAACAAAGAAGTATGAGACAGAGAATCAACGTGTGGCAGGTGAAACATATCAGATTTTGTATCAGTCACCACCACCTATAAAAGTTAAGGAACTTGCGGTGCTATTGGTGGGATGAATCCAGTTCTACACATCAAAACTTAAATAAAACATTTGATTCCATGACAGGGATTATATGGGATGAGTGTGTGTCGTATAGTAACACAATATAAGGGGTGATAGTGTAATTTCCAAAAGTAAGGGGCGCTTGTGTAAACATGCTTAATCACCGGGGGTTCTAGATGTTATTTATACTTAACTTTTTCCTGGGTGTATGGTTGGTAACCATAACATAGGGTTAGTGCAATTAACTCTGAATTTCTTCTATTGATATACGGTCCAATTAATTGTAATTTTGTTGTGCGTATGTGTATAGGCTGCTGTGGGGACGTTGGATGGTATTATTGATACGGTCTCTGCACCTCATGCTATTGTACCTTTGATAAGTTTACTAAAGCCCGATGGGAAGCTAATCTGTGTTGGTGCTCCCGAAAAGCCTCTTGAACTACCGGTGTTTCCCCTGATCACAGGTTGGTACCATTGCATATATTGTCTTTGTTTCCCATTATACCCTGTTGAGCTATGAGAGAGATTTTAAATGCATAATATAATCCATAATCCAATGGCAGGAAGAAAGTCCATATCTGGGAGTACAATTGGAGGACTCAAAGAGACGCAAGAGATGATTGATTTTGCAGCAGAGCACAATATACTGCCGGATGTGGAGATCATCCCGATAGACTACATTAACACAGCAATTGAGCGACTCTTGAAGTCTGATGTCAAGTACCGGTTCGTGATTGATGTTGAGAAGACATTGAAATCCGAGTAAGGCTGTAATTGAGTCGAAAGTTTGGACGTGTTTGTGGATGTTTTCTTGGCCCCCGTTTTGTACTTCAGAATAAAACCAGCATTGATGATGATCATGTTGCAGTTGCTTGGGATTAAATTGTAATGAGACTTCATCAATTCTATGCTGACTGTCCTGTTGAGTGCTGCTTGAAAGCTAAAGATTGTACTATTTTAAGCTACTTCTGCCTTGCCTTTAATTAATGGGTTAATTACCTCTCCACCCCCCAATATTTGTGCTACTTAATGTATTTAACACAAAACACAAGTGGTTGGATCCAGTTTTAAGATAAACTCAAAACTTTAGGGGTATTTGTTGTATTTAAACAGAAACCACATGAATGTAGATATAATTAACTCTTAATTAATAGAAAGAAGTATGTCTGACCTTTTAATTGATACTTACAAATAGGGATCTTTTTCAATTTAGATATTGATACCGACTTACCAAATCCATAACTATATTGGATTATTGGATACTCGACTACTTTTGTTATGCAGCATTTGATCATAGAGCCATAAGATGCATATTTTTAGGATATTATACTAGACAAAAGAATTACAAACTATATGACTTAGAATCTCACGAAGTCTTAATTTCCTTATAGAAATGTTAAATTTCATGAAGATATATTTCCATTTATGTCTAGAAAACAAGAATGGATAAATATTTCACTAATCGTCCGAAAGAGGATGATGGATCAACATTTAATGCCATTAATCTTCTATCATCACCACCCCCCGTAAGACAAAGTACTAGAACAAAATCAATACAGCATATTCCCAAATCTCTATTGAATCTGCATCAAATACGTACCACAAAAATTGTAATAATCCGAAATTTCGAAAGTAAAAATAAAATAGATTATATATATAACATAATATTATAGTAAATCGTCACCCGTGAAAAACTCTGCAAAAAGAGATGGAAAATGTAAATAATAACATATAAAACCTTGTGTTATACGTAAATATCAAGAAAAACCCTGTGATTTAAAAACTGTCATAAAAGACCCTATATTTTAAAAAATATGCACGGAAAACCCTTCGCTTGGCAATTGTGCCTTACGTGTGAGCTGTGCGATTTTTTTTTTGAAAATTTTCATTTTTGTCTTTTTATAAATGGTCTTTTAGTTTCTATATTTTCACTTTTGACCCCAAAACTTATAAAATATTCCAAAAAGATCCTAGAATGCTCAATATATTAATAATTGATGTAAACTTTTTATGTATTTTTTATAAAGTTTTATTTAGTTTTCAAAATTATTTATATTAATGAATTTTAATTCTTCATAATATATTTCTAAATCTTTTTCTTTTTTTGATACTTTATAAGTTGTTTTTATATTTTATTCATTATACCCATATTATTTGCAAGCACATATTTTTCATTTCTTATAAAATTTTAATTTAGAATTAAATCTTTTCTAGTAAAAAGTTGTAATTTCTTCAATTTTTGCAATTTCTTTAATAATTTTTCTTCCTTAAATATTTTGCTTTCTATTTTTTCTAAAGATCTTATAAACTCCTTATATCTTTTATTTATGTTAAGCGTATGCTATTTGGTATGTTATATTACGTCTTCTTTTTATGTTTCTACAAATTTTTGCATTTCATATATTAAACTCATTTATTTGGTATATATAAATTTATTTTAAGTCATCAAGGTTTTTTATGCAAATTTTTATAAACATCAAGTTTTTTGTGCTAAGTTTTGGTTTAAAAGAAGGAAATTTTGGCGTGTGTGCATAACTCAACACGTTCAGGGTTTTTGGTGCTTATTTTAGGAAATATAGGATTTTTTATAACAGTTTTTGAAATATGAGGTTTTTTATGATAATTTGTCATTACACAGGGGTGATGGGTGCAATTTACTCGATTTTTTATTTTTTATTTTTAAAAATGTATATGATCTTAATGACTGCTAAATAACAGTGACTTGAATCATTTTATATTGATCTCATTAGTGATTCTAGAGAATGTGATTGTGAAAGACTACTATGCCAGGTAATAAACTTCAAGGTTGTAGAGGTTTTCTCATGCATGAATTTATAGCCTATATAAATGTTCACAAAACATGCATCACCTTAATAATGACAAAATAAATAAAAGAGAAATTTATATTTGACTAACCTGCATCTAAGTTTAATTACAACATAGTTCACATTACATTTTAGTACCTTTATTTTGCTGCCGAATCTATGGGGTGGTGACGGTCGTGGTGGCAGCGATTGGTTTGGCAGGAGTGTTGGCAGAGAGGATCTGATGGTGGGGGTGGCAATTTGGCATGGCAACGGTGGCAGCACTGATTTGGTGGTGTTGCTGGTGGCGGCGGTGGTGGATATGTTGCCACGAAACGGATTTTGCGATCTTCAAATGAATTTTCCGGTGGGTCTTCGAGTGAGTTTTCCAACAAGTCATATCTATTTGGGTCAAATAGTACATGAAATTGCAAACTTTTAGAGTTATGGGCTACTTTTTACATTTTGAAATTTTTTTTAACCAAATTGCAATTTCCGCCTGATAAAAGTTATAGTATCAAATTTGACACTGTCCCAATGAACGTTGATAAGAAAAACTATTTTAAACCCCAGATTCTTCCCTTTATTTTCCGGAAAAGCTCAAAGTTTGATATATATATCACAAAGACATTAATTCAAAGATGATTGATATTGAGAACCAAAAAGACATTCATTACATCTTCCATCATAGAATAAATTCTTGACTACATGATTTTAAAAAAAATGTGTCATGATTTCATTTCAATATACACAAGTTGCTCTCGCACGTCTACATTGACACCAGCATCTCAACCCGGCAAAGAGACAACGGTGATCGATCCTCAGCCACTCTCCGATTCAATCTCCATGAAAAACATGCGAACACGACGTTCGAACAGCTTCTCCGACCTTCTCCAAACAAATCGTGCATGTAGCACCCTCACGGTGGGTCACCACATCCCCCGCACCAAAGTCCGATCCACATACGAAATGGAGAGTCCGTACATGAACCAAACAGTGGCGAACGGGAGACTGACAAATTCACACCTAGGCTAGGCGGAACTTAGACCCTGAAAGCAAAACTCAAGCCACAACAAGAATGCGGAAGCGAACAAGCCATGCAATAATCAAAACATTCACAAGCAGTTGACGGGTTCAACTAGCATAAATACCTAATCCCGAATATCAAACAATAATCATAAATCCAACGGGTTCAACTAATTCAAGCAAACCTGTCCTAACCTGTCCCGAAGTATACATATCAATTCATAATTAAATTCTGGATATCATAAACAAACATATCTTATACATAAGCCGAATTAAAGAAATGCGAATGCAAGACAACCTACTAGACATAGACTCGAGAACCAGACTCCAAAGGACAGACACACTCCGCCTAGCCCGAACTCCAAGCAAAGCCTGCAAACTAAAAGTAAAAGGGGAGGGGTCAGTCTTAACTCGACTGAGTGAGGGGTTAACACACTCACACTATATATGTAAGAGCAAAGCAAGTATCAAACTCATAATGTTCATGAACGCAGGGATAGTTTTTGCACACTAAATCATTTCCCGTGATATATACATATAGGGCTTACTTTAGCAAAATCAAACAAACCAAAATAACTTACCGAACAAACTCAGCAAAGCTTATTAAATCTTAGCATATTCAAAACTTAGCTTATCTTATAAAAAATCCCTTTTAGTTTAACTTGGAATCTATCCCCGTTTCATAAACCTTAACAGAACATACATATCATATAGAACTCGCCGGGTACGAGCTCCGACTCCCCCAAACTCCTTATAACATAACATATCAGAATCAAAACAGAAAACTTACATACATATCATATCATCCTCAACTCCGGGTGATGGAAGGGTGTATACGCCCAAACCATCCAAACAAACGAGGGGAGCGCCTTGCGAGTACTCAAACCCTCAGGATTCCTTCCCTCACCAAACCTCCTGGTGAGTTCAGGGGTGATCCTCTGTAGACATATGGAGACTATGCACAGGCTTAACCTCGACGACTCTATGCCGTCCCGAGGGCTCCTTACCCATAGCTCCGGGGCCCAACATACACATATCATATCATAACCCGCTACAACAGAGACAGACAGACATAACTTATATATGTATAGGTATACATACCACTTTCCATTTCAATCAAACTCGGTCCTTGCCAAACTTGGCTCATGAGAAGTATACGGTTAGAAGCATAGCTTCACGTGGCAAAACATAATAAAACATTCCAAATCAAGCATACATAGGCTCGTACATTGCTTAACATACTTGCAACTCGAGGCATATTCAACAAATACATATTTCACACTTATTTATATACATATAAGGCTTATTAAATCACATGCAATCAAAATCGAGCACATTGCAATAAGGTGTAACTATATCCTAACCTCACCTGACACCGAAGAGGGCGAAGACACAACAAATGATCCACCCCGGAATCAACACGGCCAACAAAACACCACCCCGGGTGTACCTGAACAAACTGAATACAAAACAGGACTTAGACACGTGAATGAACCAAATAAACGCACGGCGTATGCTTGGCATGAAGTCATGGATCACGTATACACGCATAAAATACTCATTCGTTAATATTAAAATACCATTCATGCACCTAACATAGCATATAATGTGAATTCATACCGAAACATGTAATACAATTAAGATATAAATCAAATAGCGGCAAAAGAAATCAATTAAAAGCATAAAAACTCAAAACCAACCTACTGGACCACGGGAAGGGCCGTTCCCAGACACAAGGCAAAACGGGAAGGGCCGTTCCCACGAGCGCTGAAGGGCCGTTCCGGCCCAAAGAACAAAACGGGAACGGCCGTTCCCACACGCGGATGGGAATGGCCGTTCCGGCCCCAAGGCCAAAACGGGAACGGCCGTTCCGGACCGTCCTGCTCACAAAACAGAGCAGAAGCAGCAATGGCGTCGGGAGCCAACACCACCACACTCACACAGCCACAACCAACAACCAAATCATGCAAAATTAACGCAGTAAAGCATATATAACATATATGGCACATAATTACACTTAAGAGCTCAAGAAACGAGCTTAATCACGCCAAACCCCCGACCCGCTACTATTCATCACCTTCCCCAACAAAGCACGTAGGCACATATCCGAGGCACGACAGAGACGATAAATTAAAGCACGTAACGAAAGGGTCACAAATCTTACCTTGGGTCGTTGATCGGACGGTTGGATCTTCCAAACCCGAGCTCAAGGCTTGATGGCCAAAATGGGGAAAAATGCTTCTCTTCCTCTCTTCCTTGGAGCTGCTGAACGAGAGAGTGGAGAGGGAAGGAAAGGCTGGCCCCTTTTGGGGCTGGTCAAACGGGTCTGTTAAAACGGGTAGGGTTAAACGGTATCCGGTCCAAACGGATCGGATTAAAACGGTAGGGCTATTAATTGGCTTTAGAAATTAAAAGGTTAATTCATTGAATACGAATCATCGAAACGAACTCAACGATAGGGTCGGAATTCGAATTCGAATTCCCGAGCTCAAATAGCCACGAAGGCTCAAACGTCCTAATTATAATTAGGTCCCTAAATTGCAAATATTGGACAATTGAGTCCAAGACATTTAATTAAATTCTAAAGCACACATAATTAAAATAAATATCACGTTGACACGTAAGCATGCTAAATCACCTATTTCACAAAATTACTGAATTAAACTCTCTCGTGACGCCGTACCTGAAATGCCGAAGAGGCGGGGCGTCACAGTGCACATCTCCATTTCATTCAATCCAACTTCCATCTCTCCCTCATCACCATCTCCACCGGCAGGGGCGGAGCCAATTAAGGCCAAGGGGGGGCTTCTTCGGCCCCCATCCCACCCCACTAATTTCCTAAAAATTTATTTTTAAAATACAAATATATATATATATATATATATATATATATATATATATATATATATATATATATATATATATATATATATATTATTGAAAATAAATCAATTAACACTTTTTAAGAGTATAAAATTGACTAGTTATTATATATAATAAATGTTATATGTATGTATATATTATATTAGATATAACTGAAGTTTTGCTCGAATATGAAAATAAGTAAAAGTGTGAACCTTTTGTTATAATGCACCGAATAGTTTAGGAAAAAATCATTTGTATTATTTGTATTGTGTTTTTATGCAAAGAAAAATTAGTGTAATTTATCTTATTGTATAGATAATATATCATATAATATTAGAGAGATAAAAGATATCATGTCACGTAGGTAATTCTAATCAAAATCTAACTCTATCAATTAATATCAAAAAAAATTCTAATTTTCAATACATATTATTTTAATAAAATATTGTGAATTTGAATTTTAATCTCAAATATAAAAGACTTAATAGTTTTTTGTATTCAACTGTCTATATTTTAACTTACCTATAATTTACCGAAATGATTGATTACTACACTCGAAGTGGATATTATAATCCCAAAATAAATTTTAGTTTTTTTTTTTTAATAAGGGAATATTAGTATCTATATATGAAGATTTTAGTTTGAAGAAAAAATGGTGGGGGAAAATTGAAGGGAATACGAAACAGTTATAATTTATGAGTTATAATGTCTTTAATCAATTTCAAGTTATTATATATATTTTTTTAATATATTGAAACCTAAGAGTTTTCAGCCCCAGCTGATAAGAATTCCTGGATCCGCCTCTGTCCACCGGTGACCTTCTGCGCCGCCCCATCGAATGACTCCTGCATTACCCCACTCATCATCGAGGTATCCTGGACCCTCCTGATCATACGTCTGTGCGTGACGTGGATGCGTAGGTGCAGGTTAAGAACGTTATGGTATGACGCCATTGACGGAACAGCCCTCCGAGCCCGTTTGAGCGCGGAGAGAATCAATCTTGCGCATTGCGCGTTGGTTAAGGGCAATTCTCTCAACTCCCACGCCATGATCTGGCGGCAGATCGGGTCGTTCAAGAACTCGTATAGGTTGAGGACGATGGACTTGTCTGCTTCGGAATCACAGTACTGTGATAATAGATGTGGGAGTGGTGAATCTTCCGATTCGACCCATTCAGTGAACTCGGAATTGAGACAACGGCTCATCGCGGGTGCTCCAAGGAGGACATACCGTTTCAATCTCGATGTATTTTTCGTAGACGATATTGGGATGTGAATTCTGTGAATTTTCTTCCATGTTTGCTGGATTATGGTTGGTGTCTGTCGTACTTTTATATACGGTTATTTACATATTTCACCCCTGTGTTAGGTGAAATGGGCAAATAAAACCCTGTGTTATAAAAATTAACACAAAAAACCCTGTGTTTTTAAAATATTTACATGGTGAACCCTAAAAAATTATGGCGTTGGACACGCTCAAAAAGCACGACTAGAACACTAATTTTCTCTATTTATTGGATGCAAAATAACTAATTTACCCTTTTATATTTTGATATGCATCATCTCAGATCTCTCTATATTGTCCAATACTTTTTTATATGCACCAAGACTCTGTACAAAATAAAATTACATGAAGAATCCTATAAACAAGTATATGTTGAATACTTTTTTATATGCACAGAGACCCTATTTAAAATAAAAATTGCATGAAAAACCCTATAAACAAGTATAAAAAGAGGTATATAGAGAGTGATGAGATGATATATATCTGAATATAAAAGGTAAATAAGTCATTTCACGTCCAATAAATAGAGAAAATTAGTGTTCTAGTCGCGCTTCTAGCACGTGTCCAATACTAGAAATTTTCAGGGTTCTCCATGCAAATATTTTGAAAACACAGGGTTCTTCGTGTTAATTTTTATAACACAGGGTTTTTTGGTCCCATTTCACCTAACACAGGGGGTATGATGTACATAACTCCTTTTATATATATATATTCTGGTAATCCTAAATGCACTGGGGTTCGGATTCACAATTCTACATTAATTAGAACTCCTACTCCTAGTAAGACTCGGATTCACAATTCTACATTAATTAGAACTCCTACTCCCAGTAAGACTTGGAATTTTGGATTCACAATTCTACATTAACTAGTATTGAACCCGTGCCACGGGCCACCATTTTTTAAATATGACATTTTTAAGTAATTTAACCATTTCAGGATGACATTATATAATAAAAATCAATTATAATATACTTAAAAATAAAAAATATTAATTATTTTAATCAAACTCATAACTCATAATAAGTAATACATGACAATTATTTTCAAAATATGAAAGAAAAAAGAAAAGAAAAGAAAAGAAAGCCTTCCTTAAAGTTATCGTGTTGAAGTTATCATGTCGAAATAAATAGTGAGGATATTAAAATATGAAAGGATATTAATTATTTTAATCAAATGAACTTGAGATAGTTCATGTATCATAACTCATAATGAGTAATACATGGCAATTATTTTCAAAATATGAAAGAAAAAAAAATCTTCATTGAAGCCATCATGTTGAAGCTATCGTGTAGGAATAAATAGTGAAAACTTTTTTCACTACATCTGCACACAAACAAATAAATTAATGATCTACCACAAAAAATAACATAATATTCATATTCAAAATAAAATAATTATGAACAAATTTATAATATACCAATTTTGCTGGTTTCGTTTGCTACCAAAACAAATACATATATGTTGTCATCCTTACGACATCAAGGATGTAGGAATGAATAATCAAAACTCCTTCCACCATATCTGCAACAAAATAAATAAATTAATAATATAATATTATAAATAACACAATAATCATAAAAAATAAATAAATTAAGAATAAGAACAAATTGTATTCCTTCAAGGCATTTGCACTTCTAAATA
Organism: Lantana camara; assembly: GCA_037501455.1. Lineage (NCBI taxonomy): Eukaryota > Viridiplantae > Streptophyta > Magnoliopsida > Lamiales > Verbenaceae > Lantana > Lantana camara. The sequence continues at coordinate 18,465,707 of CM074857.1, read as the reverse complement.
AATTGTGATAGGATATAAATGAAGTTCGTTTCAAACTTCGATGAAATAGCAAATAATTATGGAGTTGTTGTCACTTTCCTGCATTTAAAATAATAAGATAGTTAATAAATATATATATAAAAGATGCATATATTATGGAATTAATAAACCATTGTTAATAAGATAGCAATTCAAGAAATGAATCCCTTTTACCTGTTCATAGTCGAGGAATATGGACCTTGAAAACTCCATAAGTTGAACAATTTTATCGTAAAACCAAATTAAAACAATTTGATCTACATTTTTTGCATAATCTTGTTTTAGGAGGTGTTGGATTTCTTTTGAATCAATCATATAGAAAGATGAAAATTTATATTGATTCAAAAAAAGCAATATCTTCTGAATGATTATGGAGATTTATAAATATGAGAGAGTGGTTTTATAAACTTGAGAGATACATGATATATGATTTCTCCACCCACCTATATATAGCACCATAATAATCTTATCCGATAGATATTTAATATTTTAGTTGAATAAATTAGATTTAATATTAATAATTTTATTTTAAATTCAAACATTTCTTACTAACAACTTTTGATTTATATGATAGAAGATATTGAGATTTTTATGGTACTTTTAATTTAAAGAGTCATAAAATTTTATATAATCATTAAATATTTAAAAATATTATTTATTTGCTTAATATATTGAAGTTTAAAATGATTTCTGCATTAGATTAGGGATTTATGTGATAATAGAATTTGAGATTTCCATAGTATGGTTAGGTTTAAAATTCAAATTATTCTAATTAATAGAATTTGAGAAACAAACGTGGAGAGTTATACGTTCGGTAGCTTAAAATTTTGAATTTTTTTATCAACTTACTAATTTAAATTTGAATTTTTTTTAACTAATATAAATCTCTTGATTTTGAATTCAAACATTTCTTAGTAACAAATTTTGAGATTTATATGACCGAAGATTTTGAAATTTTCACATTAATTTTAATTTAAAGAGTCGTCAAATTTAATGAGATTTTTGTCTAACGATTTTGAGATTTCTTACATAGTAAAATAAAATTTTATTGTGACTATCCACATCATCATACAAGTGAATAGCCTCAAGGGTTGTGAATTATATATATATATATATATATATATATACTAGTTCTAAACTGTGCCGAAGGCACCGGATACATTCAATTAAAAAATTAAATTATCTTTAAAAACACACATAAATCATGTTTAGAAAATTCATTTGTAAAAATTAAATAAAAGACTCAAAAATCACATGCATTAAACATTCATACGTTAATCATCTCAAAAGGTATTGAATTATAGATATAAAAAATTATATAAATAAAAAAATTAAAATCATTTAAAAAATATATATATGATCAAAAACTAAAAACTCAAAAATACATATAAAATCATAACAACGTAAGGTATATATAAGTGGTGAAATAAAATTAATTTAAACAAAAAATAAATACAGAAAAAATATTAAAAATATCTTCAAATATCAAATATGAAAATTATAATAAATTAGAGGCAAATATAATATCCGAGATACTTGAAGTACAAACAAATAGATAAAGAAAAAATTTAATGGATAAAAAAATGGAATACATAACTTAGTAAATGGTATGGAGAACTTACACATAGAGGAAGAAGGGTAGAAAAAAGGTAGAGACATAATTTAGAATGCAGTTCGGAATGCATAGAAAAATAGAACGTAATAGATGAAGAATAATTTGGGATAAGTAGAAAAATGAAATGTAAAATTTTTGGAAGATGTATTTAAAATGTGAGTTATACCAAACTTTATTGATGGGGCTAAAACACGCTTGACCCTCGTTTTGACACATGACGTCATCAGCATGCAACACGTGGAAGCCAGGGCCCCACATAGGCCACCCTCGGAACGAGCCTCGCCCTCGTTCCCAAGGATGTTCTAATCCTTCAAAGGAGTTAACTCCCGAGGGTGAGGTACTACGACCCTCAAAGCCCTCATACACTCACCCTCGGAGGAACCTTCCCACATGAGCGACAAAGGAATAGACTCCCCTCTTGGGTTCCATGGAGTTAGCCCAGGTGCCCCTCGGACCTGCGAGCCTCCATGGCCCATATTAAACCCGAGCGTGCCTCTAGCCCCCCGATAACAACCCCAAAACGGCTCTCTAACACAAGGTACATACCCGCGCACCTATCACTGTTGCCCGCCACCAACTTTTCACTCGTTTTTGCAGGAGATTCCTCCTAGGTTTCTCCTCATCACGCTAAGTGTTAAGGCGACATTCGGCCAGGACCACAAGGTGTCAATTACCAAAGGGTCCCTGACCCTCACCTATATATACGCAAGTTCATCTCCTACACTGTTAGCAAGCTTCCATATTTTTGAGCTCTGCAATACTTCATTTTCAGATCATCATCTGACTTGAGCGTCGGAGAGCCAAACCGGGCTGTTGGGATTAGTGCCCTGAAAATCCAATTTCTTTGTAAATACATCGTATTTTTTGGATTAATAAAACTGAAATTATTGCAAGTTATGAGTATATTAACATAATTAATAACGTGTGATGATATTCTTATATGAAATGTGTTTCATAGGAAAGGACTTTGGATATCGAAATCACGTGTTATTAAAGTTCGTCGGTAAGATAAGAATAAGTTCTTATCGAGACTATAATGTGTTACATAAGATGATTAGTCTTTCGTCATAGGGAAATGGAGTTTCCAGTTATAACACATTGATGATTTTCAATAGATTTGGAAACATCGAACTGGACCACTAAGATAGTTCATTTTAAACTACTATCTAAAATGAACAAATCTTATGGAGCATTGAACTCTTAATCCTAGTAGTATTTCGACTTTAGGCATGTAGTGTTAATCATTGTAACTTGCTCATAAGTGAGGTCTCGATATCGAAGGACCGAAAACTTTGTACGTTCAGTGATTACATGAAATGTGCTAAAGAGAAATATTGATCGAGGAATCTGTGGCTTTGTTGGAAAGTTTAAAAGATATTCCTGAAATAGATTTGCAAAGTTCGAATTAAAACTTTGGCCAAAGTACTTCGTGTGATGCGTCACTGAAGTTGTATGTTGAATGTGTTTCACGTACAAGAGATTTGAACTTAAGGCGAATCAGGAGATTTCAGATTAGAAGTGAAAAATAAATGATGGTAGTATTAATTTATTTTTCATGGATATCTACATGGAAGAGTAAAATGCAAAATTATTCTAGATCGAGAAATTCGTGAATAATTTAATTAATGTTAGAGTGCAACAATATTTATTTAGTGGAATTAAATATTGTTAAACGCTAATTAATTATTATCATGAGATGATAATATATTAATCCGTTTGGAGCTAAAATTAATTAGCCCTGCAGGTCCCCCTACAAGCCCCAATCGAAAACCCGAAGATAAAACATTAAAAGGAATGAAAGAAATAAATTTTCAAAGTGTTTGAAAATGGCCAAGGGATTTATTTTAAGAAAATAAATCAAGTTCCAAAGAGTTGGAAATGTCCGGAATTTTATTTTGGAGAAAATAAAATTTTCATCGGGAAAAAAAAAAATGATGACGTGGCAGCTGACGTGACATGCCACGTCAGCAGACAGGCATGAGGTGGCGCGACACGTGGACGGCGGAGATTTCGCCACATCATCGCCGCGGACGGTCTAGATTAGATTTGGACCGGGTCAACGGGTCGGGTCGGAAATGGATAGGGTCCGGTTGGACCGGCCCGGACACGTGGCCGAATCAGAATCGGCCACGTCATCGAGCCGCGTGTATAACACATGCGCTACCTTTAGGTGACGCGTGAGGGCGCGTTCGGCGGCGAATCGGCGCGTTCTCGGTGGCGTTGGACTCGTGGCGACGAGAGCTACGACGTGGTCACCTCGATTTTTGTATCCAAGTTGCACAAGCAAGTGGGGCGTGAAATTACTATTTTACCCTCGGTTTTTCCCTATAAATAGGGCGCTTGGCATTTCATTTTTTCCATCCAACTTTGGGAGAGGTTTTGGCTGAGCTCTCGGCTTTGAAACCATATCCCTTTCTCCTAGTTAATTCCGATTTATTTTGGAATTAATTTTAATTAGGTGTTTATATATAAACGCCTAATTTCAAGAGAATAAACCCTGAAAAGGGTTTTCTAGTTTAAAGTTTTATTTTCTCTAAGTATTTAGAGAAATACTTTCGGAGCCCACACTCCGAGGGTGTACCTAGGGTTATTGCAGTGAAGCTCTGCCGGTTTCGCGAGGAGATCTGGAATCGGGTTCTCGGGAGGTGAATTCCGGGCGCAGTAGCCATCTTCGGTGAAAGGTACTTTTTATATTATATTTTGTTTAAGCATGATAAATTAGGTGCTCTTAAGTGTTAATTGCATGCTTTATTTATCTGCTTTGTGATTTAAAATTTATTATCAATTGCATGTATATACTTGAGTAGTTCCGGCTAGTCTTCCGTTGTTTGTATTTAAATATTTTAGAAATATTTTGATACCTGTATATTAGGAAAAAAATTTAAAGTACGGTCCCGGAACAGTACCATTTCGGGTCCCTGTACCAGCACGGGCATCACCCCCAGTTCCCCCAACTTGGTCTTCTGACCGTTTGCTTTTCTTGGTGTTTGTCCTAGCAAGTTGAACCCCCCATCTTTTTCGGCGAACACTGCTTGGCTTCATCCCTTGTTTCCCCATATTAAACAAATCTTAAAGTGATAGGATTCTGGACACCTCAAATTCAGACCCATCATTTATAATTGAGAAATTTTTAGCCAGATACCCTGTGTAATGCGAAAGTAGCAAAACAAACCCTGTAAAAAAAAGTACTTCCAAAAACCCTGTGTTTTTCAAAATATACACAAAAAAACCTGAAATAAGTAAGTGAGGCTCATGCGCGTTGACTGCAAATGAAATTGAGATTTTCTTCACTTTTTTATACAAAAAGACTATTTTACCCCTTTATTATATTTATTAATATATATATATATATATATATATATAAATACCCCAAACGTTACTGCCATCACCATGGCTAGCGGCCGGCACAACCGCCATTGCCAGCGGCGGCCGACACAACCCCACATTTGCGGATCTAGACGGAGCTGAAGGCGGGGTTTCCAATCAGCGTTAGCATCGCGGATCTGTTGAGGCAGGAGCTGAGGAGGAAGCGCACGGTGTCGATGAGGAAGTCCTTAATGTATCCGATGGCGTAGATCTTGATGAGAACGGCGGAGGTGTCCCCAGCGATGAAGTTATCGGTGACGCGGAAGAGGCGACGGCGGCACGGATCTGTCAGTCGGTAGAGGTGGAGAGAAGGAGAGACGGCAGCGTTGGGCGACTGGAGGTGGAGAGGTGGCGGCGACGAATGGGCATTGGGCGGCAGCGTGATCTGCGTGTGGGTTGGAGCGAGGAAGAAGACGTGTATATATTGATGGGGTCAAAATACGCTCGTCCCACGTTTGGACACGTGGCACCTCCCAGATGACAACACCTGTCCTGTAATTACGGTAGTCATCCACGAGCGTTGAAACCCCTCGAGCGCAGTATCCTCCAAGAACACGTGCCGTCTCTGTTGCATTCGCACGTGATCAATGTTACCGCTCTCACGAGCACCATTCACACTACATGTCTAACGGTCCAATTAATCAAGAGAGCCCTCTTCGAGCACTACATTCCCTCAGAGAGGCTTCCACTCCAATTCGTTACACAAGCCTTGGCCTTCATCACCTCGCGGATTCCTTGGCCACCAAGGCTTTAGTTGACACGAGCGTGCTCTCAAGCCCTCGTTACCAACTCCCCAAACGGCTCTCTGATACACCGTATATGCCCGCGCACCTACCACTGTTGCCAACACCAACTTTCACCAGCTTTTGCAGGGAAGATTCCTCCTAGGTTTCTCCCGTAATGCCACGTGTTAGGGCAACATTCGGCCAGGACCACACAGTGCAAATGACAAAAGAATCCCTGACCCTCAACTATAAATATGCAAGGTCATCTTCTCAACTGTAAGCAACTTCCATTACAGTAACTTCATACTTAGCATACTTTCTCTTTCAAATCTTCATCTGACTTGAGCGTCGGAGAGCCAAACTGGGTATCAGCCCCAGTTCCCCCAGCTTGGCCTTCTGACTTTTGTCTGTGTGTTTGTCCTAGCAGGTAGAACCCCCATCTTTTCCGGCGATCTTCCAGTGGTTTCCTCACTTAAACAAATTCTAAAGTGAATGGACTCTGTACCCACATTCAGACCCATCATTTTTGGCGCCGTCTGTGGGAAACCAGCTCTCAACTCGTTTCTTCTTTTCTGCTAGTTGAAAAGCAAACACCAGGATCTTCTCAACCATGGTAGCTACAAGATCAGGAGCTGTGGGAGGAGGTTCTCAGGATGCCAACCTTGTTGTTTCCTCTGTCGCAGCTGGCGGCGCCCCGCCTCCCTCCGTCGTCGCTAGTGGAGCACCACCCGCCGGAGGTGTGACTCCCCTGGCGGAATCTTCAGTTCCACCGCTTGCGCCGCCGGGGCCGCCAGTCTCCAGCACCGCTGGAGGTGTTTCTCTCCCCACTCTTCCACAGCCTCCCCAGACTCAATGGGTTCATACCCATGCGAATCCAGGAGGGCAATCCTACATGATGTCGCCTCCGGGTTACACACTTACCCCCACAGTCATGATGCCGCCGGTTCAGCCCTATCACGCCGGCCAGATCCAGCTCCCGGTGGTGATTCCCAGGGAGATTGAAGGGTTGGAGTTACCCCCTCTAACTCCCCAACAGTTGAGGGCTCTTTACGCCCAGTGTGAGGTTCAGGCGGCCCAGGGGGCAAGGGAAAGATTCCATTCCATGTACTTCCCCTCTGGACAGGCCACTCAAGCTGCCGCTCCTTTGGGCGGACTGCAAACTTACCCGCTTAGGGAGGCTCAGGCCGTCCTAAGGGCACAACCGCCAGCCAAAGAGACACCCCACCAAGGCAACAACGAGCGTCCCCCTGAGGACAGGAACCGGGAGCCCACGGAAAGAGTCAACGAAAATGAAGGGGACTCTCATGCCTCCAAAAGGGCTTCCCGAGCCACCAAGCACGGGGACAAAGAAGGGGATGTGAATCCTAATATCCTCGCGGCTGTGCAAGACCAGCTGCAGGGTTTAAAGGACATGGTGGGACAGCTCTCTCGAGCGCGGTCTCAAATCTCCCACAGCAGGGATGAACGAGCCGATGCCAGAGACGCTCGTCACAAGGACCGCCAGCCACGGTTCCCCCACTGCAAGGAGCAGGAGGAGAACTTCTGCACGTATGAATACCATCCACTGGCAAGGGGCTCCCCCCTCGTGGAAGAAGTTTTGATGGCCCTAGCAGGAATGGCCAAAATCCCCACCTCCGTCAATCGCTACGACGGAACAAGTGATCCAGCTGAACACTTGGATCATTTTCTACACTTGATGCACCTATACGAGCACTCGAGCAACTACTGGGCCAAAGTCTTTGTCACTTCCCTGGTGGGAATGGCTCAAGAGTGGTACAAGCGGCTACCGCCGCGCTCGATACATTCATATCAAGAGTTGGCCAACGCTTTTCTCAACCACTTCAATTCTTTGAAGGCCCCCGTCACTGCGCCCACCTCCCTCTATAATATTGTGCAAGGCAAGAGTGAGTCTCTTCACTCGTTCTTCGCCCGCTTCAACAAGGAGATCTTGCAGGTGGAGAGGCCTTCTATGGATTTCTTGATCCCAGTGCTCTTTCAGGCTGTGGATCACAAGCAGTATGTGAGCAAAAAGTTTGTCGATGCCATTGTGGAGAGAAGGCCAGCAACCCTCATGTCCTTAAGGGAAGCTGCCGAGCCATTTTTTGGCTCGAAGATATGTATGGGACGAATGGGCCCCGGCACCACAGCCCAGTGAGACCCGAGCGCCACCAAGAGCGGGGCCGGGAAGTCATTGTCAAAAAGGAGCATCACCATGAACGCAAGAGATCGCCCCCACCCCCTCGACGTTTCGAGCGCATCCTACTCACCAGGACGAACTCAGAGGTTTATAACCTTTCTGATAAGAAACTCTTCAAGAGACCCATCAAGATAAGAGAAACAGAGGCCTTGAGACGCTCGAACAAATACTGTGCTTTCCACAAGCAGAAGGGGCATGACACGGATGAATGCCGCCAGCTGGAGGCGGAAATTCAAAGACTCATCGCTGGGGGCCACCTGAAAGAATTTGTCAGGATATTGGAGCGTTATGATGAATGCTGTAACGAGCGCACCGGAGAGAGAAGAAGGAGCCCATCGCGTTCTAGAAGTCCGTGGAGGCGAGGCCCCACGGAAAGTAGCCATCGAGGCAAGGGAAAGGCTCCTGAGTAAGAAAATACCCCTTTTGCGGTCATCGACATGATAGCCGGAGGTTCCTCTGCTGGAGACTCTAACGTTGCCTGGTGACGGTACGTCCGGAGTTATGACCAACGCCCATCAATGCCCAAATCCGTCTACGCCATTCAGGAGGCGAATGATCAACGCTCGAAAGAGAATGATGTAATAGGATTTGACGATAGGGACTTAGGGCATATTGTAACGCCCCATGGGGATAGTAAAACCTCTGACTGCCCCATCGTGGTTAGCGTAGATGTCCACAATCACGTTGTAAAGAGGGTGTTAGTGGATAGTGGAAGCTCTGTTAATGTTTTGCCCTACACAACGTTCCAGAAGATGAATGCCAACATTCCGCTCGAGCCTCTCAAAACAGCCCTCATTGGCTTTGGAGGTTCCGAGGTCGTCCCTCGAGGGCAAATTCGTTTGGCCACTTCTTTCGGCCGAGCTCCACAGCGCAAAACGCTCATGGTTACATATACGGTGGTGGAGATTGACATTCCCTATAACATCATAATTGGGAGCCCAGTCCTCGTTGATTTCAAAGCTATTATCTCCACCTACCACAAGAAAATCAAATTCCCCACCCCCGAGGGCATTGGAGAAGTGTTGTGTAATGTGCGAGAGGCCTGGGAATGCTACATGTTATCCCTCAGGAAGCCTAAAGCAGAGAAAACCTTCCAAATCGGGTCCACCAAGAAATCCACTGATTTCCCCAACTTGGACGAGGATGGTCCCGTGCGCAAGAGGGCCAAGTTGAACAAGAAAAAGAACAAGAAGAAAGATCCCAGCGCCAAAGGCTCCCTCGAAAGTGCTCCACCAGGAACAGTGGAAGAATCCTCCGCAGAGGAAGACGAGCGTGAGGGAGACGAGTCCCTTAAGGATGGGCGCTTGACAGGAAAAAAGAGGGCGCTTGAGCTTCCCCGTCCTAAAGTAAGAATTGAGCCCTCAGAGAAATTCCTTACCATTGAGCTGGAGCCGGGAAACAAGGATAAAACTACTCAGATTGGGTCCAATCTCTCTGGGCCCTCGCAAATCATGATGATTGACTTTCTCAGAGATAACATTGACGTCTTTGCATGGAAGGCATCTGACCTTACAGGGATTGACCCGAGCGTCATAGTCCACAGGCTCAACGTGGATCCCTCGTTTAAGCCCATAAAGCAAAAGAAGCGGGACGTACACGGTTTTCGGAAGAGAGTTATCGAGGAAGAAGTTAACAAGCTTCTGGAGGCTCAGTACATCGAGCCCATCTTGTACCCAGAATGGCTGTGCAACGTGGTGTTGGTGCCCAAGACCGCGAACAAATGGCGCATGTGCAATGATTTTACTGATCTTAACAAGGCTTGCCCTAAGGATCCTTACCCATTGCCCAGAATAGACCAATTGGTGGATTCGACCGCTGGGTGCGAACTTATGAGCATGAAGGACGCCTTCCAGGGATATTATCAAATCTTTATGGCACCAGAGGATCGCCCCAAAACTTCATTTGTTGTTCACTTAGGAGTTTATTGCTTCTTAGTCATGCCTTTTGGACTCAAGAACGCTGGAGCCACCTATCAGCGCCTCGTCAACAAGATGTTCGAAAGAGAAATTGGGGGATCCATGGAGGTTTACGTTGACGATATGATTGTCAAAAGCGAGCGTCAGGGCTCGCATCTGGAAGATCTCAAGCGCACTTTTTCCATCTTGCGCCAGTATGGGATGAAATTGAATCCTTCAAAGTGTACTTTTGGTGTACGAGGGGGAAAGTTCTTGGGCTACATGGTCAGTCAGAGGGGAATTGAAGTCAACCCTGAGAAAATTAAGGCTATCTTGGAGATCCCCTCCCCTCGAAACCTCCGAGAAGTGCAAGTGCTAGTGGGAAAAGTCATTTCCCTGAACAAATTTATTTCACGCTCGGCAAACAGAAACCTTCATTTCTTCAAGATTTTGAGAAACGCAAGAAATTTTGCTTGGACAGATGAGTGTGAGAAGGCGTTGCAGGACATGAAGGCTTACCTTTCGAGCGCTCCACTCCTCACCAAACCCGTTGAAGGCGAGAGGCTATTTCTGTACCTCTCCGTTTCGGCTGAGGCAACGAGCGCGGTACTGATGGTTGTACGGGAACGTAAGCACTTGCCTATCTATTATTTGAGCAAAACATTACAAGGGGCAGAGAAGAAATATTTGGAAATTGAGAAATTTGCGTTTGCCCTCATCAATGCATCAAGGCGGTTGAGGCCTTACTTTCAAGCGCACTCGATAACGGTCCTTACAGATCAGCCCTTGAAACAAGTTTTGTCCAAACCGGACGTGTCGGGAAGATTGATAAAATGGGCCATTGAGTTGAGTCAGTTTGACTTAAGTTTCGAGCCCAGAACCGCTATACAAGCGCAGGTAGTGGCGGATCTGCTAGTTGAACGCTTCGGTTTAGAACCTGCCGCTCAGGAGAACGAGGGGTTATGGGTCTTGCACACGGATGGTTCTTCAACCTCTCAAGGGGGAGGAGCAAGGGTAGCCCTTAGAGACCCCAATGGGATTGAGTTAGACTTTGCAATCAGGTTGGATTTTCAAGTCACCAATAACGAGGCAGAATATGAAGCCCTTGTGCAAGGATTGAAAATTGCTTTCCAGAACGGAGCTTCCAGAATTACTGCTTATGTTGATTCACAGTTAATTGCGAGCCAAATTGAAGGAACTTATGAGGCTCGAGAAACCACCATGGTGCAGTACTTGAACAAAGCCAGGGAAATCATTGGGAAGTTCAAAGAATTCCACCTACTCCAAGTCCCATGAGCGGAGAACAAGTGTGCTGACGCTCTATCTAAATTTACCTCGGTGTTGGAAGGCACTTCGGAGCGTTCGGTCACGTTCCTTAGAACGGAAGAGCCCTTGATCAATGAGAGAATTGCCAGGGAGGTGGTCGCTATGATTGATCTGCACTAGCCATGTTGGCTTGATGATATCATCAGATTTCTTAAAGATGGTGTTTGTCCCACTGACAAGGTAGAAGCTCGAAAAATTAGAAACAAGGCCCCTCGGTTTTCTATAGACTCCGAAGGAAGGCTGTTCAAGAAGTCATTTCAAGGACCTCCGATGAGGTGTCTAAGGCCCTCGCAAGCGAGAGAGACGCTCGAACTAATTCACAGTGGGAGCTGTGGGAATCATTCAGGAGGCCGTATCCTGGCTAAGAAAGTTCTGAGAAGCGGGTTTTATTGGCCCACAGTTCTCCAAGAAGCCATTAAGTTTTCCAGAAAGTGCCCTAAATGCCAGTTCCATTCCAATCTCCCTCAACTGCCAGCCGCTCAAATGATCCCTATAGATGTCGCATGGCCCTTTGATCATTGGGGAATTGACATCGTGGGCCCCTTGCCCATCGCGGTCGGACAGAAGAAGTTTGTCATCTTAGCTGTCGATTATTTTACCAAATGGGCCGAGGCTGAGGCCGTGGCAAAAATCACCTTCAGGGTCGTAAGGGACTTCATTTGGAAGAACATTATTTGCAGGTATGGTATACCAAGGGTGCTCATTTCAGATAACGGATCCCAGTTCATAGCGGCAGACACACGAGAATGGTGCTCAGAGTTAGGGATTGAACAGCGCTTCACCTCCGTGGGCCATCCCCAAGCCAATGGGCAGGCAGAAGTTACCAACAGAGTCGTCCTGCAACATCTGAAAACAATGCTAGAGAGCAAAAAGAGTGAATGGGCAGAAGAGTTACAAGGGGCACTCTGGGCTTACCACACTACCCCACGAGTAGCCACTGGGGAAACACCTTTCGCGCTCGTATACGGGTCAGAAGCAATGATACCAGCCGAGATTGTAAATGAATCCGCTCGTGTAGCTTATTTCGAGCCTCAGCTTAATGAAGATAACAGGAGCCTGGAGTTGGACCTATTGGAGGAAAAAAGAGACAAGGCCTGGGCTAAAATACATAGATACAAGGCCACCGTGGCACAACAGTACAACAAGCGTGTGCGAGAAAGAACTTTCCAACTAGGAGATCTGGTTTTGAAGAAAGTGGAAGTATCCAAACATGTGGGGAAGTTGGACCCCAACTGGGAGGGTCCATTCAAAGTTATACGAGTCAGAGCTAACAACACTTACACCCTGGAGACACTTCAAGGCGAGCGTTTGCCTCGCCCTTGGAACGCATGTAACCTCCGACGGTTTTATGTTTAAAAGCTCTTTAGAAACAATGATGTAACCACCCCGTTAACGGGTTCTATGTACTTCAAATCTCAAGTAAGTTACAATACATTCTTTTCGATATCTCTGTACTTTTGCTTTTTTAACTACGTGAATGGATAAGACCCGCGTCCCTCGTCTCTACGAGTGTGGTTGGCAGTCCATTCCAAGACGTGCGCTGTTATTGCACATGGGTTACGCTTGCCAGCACTCTACTTCACATGGGGGGACGCCCTCATAAGGATAGACTGGTAACGCTCACAACCAACTTGATGAACCAGAAGGAAAATACGAAGGAAATCCTAGTAGGCCTTGGCCGTTCGTTACAACGCCTTGCGCTCAAAAACGGGATCGCTTGCAAATCCTGAAATATGACAAGTGCCAGCACGCTCGTCCAACGGCAACGTCGTCAAAAAGAAATTTCACAAGTCTTGAATGGGGGCAGTCTCTCAGTAAGACCCTCGTATTTACTCAAGACTTAGCAAAATTTCCAAAATTAAGAAGAAATTTCACAAGTCTTGAAAGGGGGAAGTCTTTCAGTAAGACCCTCGTATTTTACTCCAGACTTAGCAAAATTTCCAAAATTGAGAAGAAATTTCATAAGTCTTGAACGAGGGCAATCTCCCAGTAAGACCCACGTGGTTACTCAAGACTTAGCAAAATTTCTAAGTATAAGAGCAAAAATTTACACAAGTCTTGAATGGGGGCAGCCTCATAGTAAGACCCTCATGATTACTTAAGACTTAGTAAAATTTTTCGAGTTTACAAGATTTAACAAAATCTTTCAAGTGTCAAAAGCTTATCTAAGTAATGCAATTTTTGCTAAGCATGTTACGCACAATCTTATCATTACAAGATTTGTTCACAACAAGCACAAAGTAAAAATTCACATTCAAAGAGAAGGAAGTGCTTTATTAATAAGAGCTTTCGCCAAAAGTTACAGAGTAAGGGCTCAAAGGCCCATAACACTATTACAAAAGGGGAGGCATCAAATTGAAATAAGAAGACTTGCGAGATAAAGCTGCTAAGGAGGAACTTCAAGCGGCTGGAGCGATGTCTTCATCAAAAATCACCAAGATATTATGGGCCACAGGACCATGAACTGGACCTTCCGGCTCTTGCACTGGGGGAGCATTTTCCTCTTGATGCTGGGCAGCTGGAAGCTCAAGCTCATTGTTCGCGGGCGCTTGAGGAGCGTTGGGCTCATTGGCGTTGTTGGCAGGTGCAGGGACATTTTCCGCAGCAGGCTCTGAGGGATCGTTTACAGAAGGGTCTTCAGCATTATTATTCCCCTCAATCTGAGCGGCCTGGGGGGCTTCTTCTAGAGGATGGGTCGCCACGTACTCATCTTGGATGAGGTTAACCAGAAAATTGTATTCCGGCTCAGCAATGTTGGCCTCAGGATCCTCAGGATTTTCTTCATCCTCTTCGCAGCGCTCATTAAATATAAGTCCCATGCCTTGCGCACTGAGGATGGCCGGATCCGTTAAGCCCTTGAAAATGCCCTGCTCGATTTCCAGGTTGAACGCCTTTTGAGCCTCGTCCAAGCAATGCAAGAAAGGTGCAAAGTTGAAGGCTTTAGAGTGACAGAACTTGATGAGTGCCTCCTTGTTTGCTCGCGCGAGACTTTGGGGCCATTGGTTCATGGTGTCAGTAAATTTCCTTTCTGAATCCACAGCCCTCGTCTTCCAACCATCGCGCTCGGCCTCAAGCTTCTTATAGTTCTCATCAAGATGGGCAAATTTGTCGCTCAAACTGTTCCGAGCGTTCTCCGCGCTCGCAAAGTCACCCTGCAGCTTCTTCATCTCCTCCTCCATTTTTCTGTACTCTTCCTTGAGGGAAGTGTACTTAGCCTTCTCAGTGTCCAGCTCCTCCTGGATTTGAGCGGGATCATTCACACGCGCCATTTTCTTGTATTTGGCCTTTCGATCAGCATAAACTGAGGCGCGCATCTGAATGTTTTTGGCCCTCGGGAGTACTTGTTGCACGGGCTCGAAAGAATGAAAGGATTAGCAAGAATATGGGAAAATAATACCTTCCAAAGATAGTGAAATTGCAAGGGAATGAGAACTTACAGAGATTATAGCGTGCACCATATCATAGGTCACCTTCTCAACGGGGCTCAGTGTACAAGTGCTTGTGGTCCGCGGTAAATTGGGCCTTGTGGTATAGACCCTCGCTAATAGATTGAGCCACGGTCCCGTGCCTCAATAATACAGCACCTCCGTCCGAGGAGCCGGTAAAATCCCTATCCCCTCGGCGGGAAAACCCCCACAAATGCTCTTTTTCAGAAGAGGAAGTTTCTCCGTCCCCGCCCTTGGGGCCTTCCACAACTTGTTTGCCCTTGCCGGTTATGACAAAGGCGTCGGACATCCTTTTCCTCTTGCGGGAAGGTCGGCTAGCGCTCGATTGGGGCTCGTTTATCACCACGCTCACAAAATACCCCGTTTGATTGGGGGCATTCGGGTTGACCACCCTCGAATCTGTGGCGGGCGGTGGTCGTATTACCATTCTGTTCTCAGTGTTAGGCGCTCGGCTATCCCCTCGCCCCTGCGACATTTGAGCGTCGGGTGCGGCGCTCAAGCTGGTGCCTCAGTGGCCACCAAGACCGTCACCCCGGCCTGCTCCACGGCCTCGGGGATTCTGTTGGTTTTCTTGCTGGTTTTGGCGCCTGTTAGCGTTGGCGAAAAGAGGGGCTTGTCTGATTCCTCCAGCCATCTCTAAGATTTATGCTCCTGCGAGGAAGGAAAAGACGAGAGTAAGAAATCCTTAAACGAATCTCATAAAAGAAGTTACAAGTGCAAGGATGGACAAGTTAGCATTCCTATCTACAAGTTAGTGCCCTAAGAATCTAACCGTCTCTTTCCAAGTCACGAACGGGAGGATTGTCAAGATAATGCGGGTCGTTGGTAAGCCCACAAAGGAACATAAGTTCAGCGTCATCAATCCAATCCTTGGCCTGAATTAGGTGGCCCTCGTCCCTCAGAGCTTCAGCCAAGTTCTTGGCCCAGTTATCAGGGAGAGAGGGCGTTAAGTGATTCTTTGCGAGTGAACCCCTCCCATGCGGGATCCACTCTCGTGATACCCCAAAACCTTCGTCTGCTGGGGCCTTGACAAAAATGAACTTCTCCTTCCAATCTGGGCCATAAGTGGAGGAGGGAGAGTTGATTAACCTCAAATGGGCCTTCGCTTGAATATAATAGAAGTAACCCACCTCAGGTGACGAGCGCGGCGAGCTGACCACTTGAAGAAGAGCCTTGAAATTCCGCAAGAAGGGCTCGTAATCGGCGCATCTCATGAGGATCACGAAGCTTGTTAATAAGGCAAGCCCGTTGGGCACTATTTGTGAGGGGCAGAGGTTTAAATCGTTTAGGATCTTGGCCACCGGGATTGGAATTGGGAACCTCAGGTCCCCCAGAGCTGACCGCATCCATATAGACCGCCATCTCACCGGGCGGCGGACGGTTGGCGCGCTCGTGGTCAGCAGGGATCCTCCATGTAAAGCGCTCATCCCAGTAAATGGGTGCCAACATAGTCTTCACCTCTCCCAAAGTGATTTTGCTGGGAGTCTCATCTGGAGTACGCTCGGTCGCTTGCATGCCCGAGCCTTCACCCTCGTTGGGCCCCTTGGTTTTCTTGGTCTTCTTGGGCCTTTGAGTTCTCTTGCCCTTGCCCTTGCTACGGGATCTTTCAGAGGACCCCGCTACTTCCTCGGTTTCCAGAGCCGGAGCGGAGATGGCCACGGTCACTGTATGGCGATGGGGGTGAGTTGCACTCGCGGTTATCGGGAGAGTCACTCCCTGCCTCTCCGCCTCCATTATCGGGTTCATCTCTTCAAAAAGAGGTTCAACCCCTTCTGGGTCCCTTTCATCTATGGCCATCACGGCCGCTTCCAACTCTTCGTCCCTAGAAGAGCCCGGCGGAGACGAACTTTGGGTAGCCATGTCTTCCACTTCGCGGGTGAATTCTTCTACGTGATCACCGGCCATGACTATGGTGGATTCCGGGAAAGATAGGAGGAGTTCGAAAGTGGAGGATTTTTCGGAGAGATTTGGTGGAGGATTTTTCGAAGAGATTTGGGGATTTCTGGAAGGAGTAAAGATTGGGGAAATACTAAATCCTAATCTGGTTCTAAGGTTAGCACAGTTAGAAAATTTCACAGAGAATTACCTTGGGTGTTCTGGAAAAACTGAGAAGAAGGTTGTGAATGCCGAAAACTGGTATGCAAAGAGTTTTTTCTGCAAAAGGATGCTCTGAAGATTTGTTCGCGTAAAAGATGGAATGGGTGCCGGATCCCTTATTTATAGGGATGGAAGTTGGTACGATTCTGGCAAAAATTCAAAATCGTAATCATTTCCCGCCTAGGAAACTGTTCACTTTATTGAACTGTCACGTACTTCCCAAGACTCACGCGCCCCAAGCGCATCAGCATTTAATGCTTAGACGCTCCGAATGGTCAGAAGAAAGGACTACATTTAATGCAAGGACGTTACAAGCGGTCAGATGAATAGACCGCATTTATGGCGAATCAGAAGGATGATTGCCCAACACGCCAGGCCTCATTCGAGCGCCACGACCGACGGATTGTATGGACTAGAATTCTACAGTCCTTATCACTAAGGACTACAGAATTGGGGGGCAAAATGATGGGGTCAAAATACTCTCGTCCCACGTTTGGACATGTGGCACCTCCCAAATGACAACACCTGTCCTGTAATTGCGGTAGTCATCCACGAGCGCTGAAACCCCTCGAGCGCAGTATCCTCCAAGAATACGTGCCGTCTCTGTCGCATTCGCACGTGATCAATGTTACCGCTCTCACGAGCGCCATTCACACTACATGTCTAACGGTCCAATTAATCAAGGGAGCCCTCTTCGAGCGCTACATTCCCTCAGAGAGGCTTCCACTCCAATTCGTTACACAAGCCTTGGCCATCATCCCCTCGTGGATTCCTTGGCCACCAAGGCTTTACTTGACACGAGCGTGCTCTCAAGCCCTCGTTACCAACTCCCCAAACGGCTCTCTGACACACCGTACATGCCCGTGCACCTACCACTGTTGCCAACACCAACTTTCACCAGCTTTTGTAGGGAAGATTCCTCCTAGGTTTCTCCCGCAATGCCACGTGTTAGGGCAACATTCGGCCAGGACCACACGGTGCAAATGACCAAAGGGTCCCTGACCCTCAACTATAAATATGCAAGGTCATCTTCTCCACTGTAAGCAACTTCCATTACAGTAACTTCATACTTAGCATACTTTCTCTTTCAGATCTTCAACTGACTTGAGCGTCGGAGAGCTAAACTGGGTATCACCCCCAGTTCCCCCAGCTTGGCCTTCTGACTTTTGTCTGTGTGTTTGTCCTAGCAGGTAGAACCCCCATCTTTTCCGGCGATCTTCCAGTGGTTTCCTCACTTAAACAAATTCTAAAGTGATTGGACTCTGTACCCATATTCAGACCCATTATATATATATATATATATATATATATATACATATATATATATAATACATTTACAAAAATATTTATTAATTATTATAATAGTTGTATAATATATACGTATATATAATTTTCATGATAATTATATATATATTTATTAATTTATTAATATTTTTAGAGAATATGATATTATATATAAAATTATTTATATTAATTACATATATATATTAAATGTTTTTTATAAATTCATTATATATATATATATATATATATATATATATATATATATTAAAATATATATATATTGAATTTATTTTAAAAAACATAGGGTTTTTTAAATCATTTTTTTTTTTACAGGGTTTTTTATGATACTTTCGATTAACATGGGGTTTTAGGGGTTGTTAACTCATTTATAACTATTTTTCTTTTTCTTAGGAATTTAAAGTGTGAGTTATACAAAACTTTATAACTATTTTTCTCTTTCTTAGAAATTACCAAATGGATAAGGATTCTTTTTGACAGAAAGGGCCCTGAAAACGGGCCGAATTATCGCAAATCCGAAATAACAAAGTTCAAAGCACAAGAAGGATTATCAAAAGCACCAACGCAAGTCGAAGCTGAACTACGAGCTAGAGTGTGGGCGGCCATATTTGCACCACGTCTAATAGAAGAGAAACGGCATGATTCAAAAAGAGCACAAATCTGTCGTGTTTCACAGTAAATATTGCCCAAAGGGAGCAAAGGAGATAAATCTCCCTCCATACTCTTAATGTGATTGAGTCGCTTGATGTTATCTCCTTCTAGAATTATTTTCCTCCATCCAAACTCTCTCGCCAACCTTGTCGCCGATAAAGCTACATAAGCTTCTGTCGTCGTCGGATCAATAGAGTGATCCATCTCCCATCCAATACACTTTCCTTCACTATCACTTGCCACCACTCCAATGCCAATGGCATTGTCATCTCTAAACACCGTCTCGTCAAAATTTAATTTTACCTATCCATGAGAGGGTTTATCCCATTTTTGCACTTCCCTTCCCCCAATCTGCATTAGCGGATTGTTCGACACTCCCTTGATGGGGCTTGGATAAGCCAATGCTTGTTCGACAATCTCATGGGGTCTCCTCATCACACCATCAACCCGCTTCTTGATGTTTTGATTCCTCCATAGACACCATAGCAGCGTTACAAACAGCCTGCTAACCTCCTCACTCAACTTCGCAATCACTTCGCACAGCCCCTCCCTCAAGTTTGAAGCTATCTTATCTACCAACGCAGCTAGAATATGAGCAAGTGCCCAGGCTTGCCTAGCTACCGGACATCTGAACAGTGAGTGGGCCATATCTTCCACCTCATAACCGCAGATACAGCAAGCTCTTTCGGTTATGCAATGTCGCCGAAAAAGGAGATCAGTTGTCGGAAGGATTTCATGACAGGCTCTCCAAACAAAGAGTCGAATCTTTGGCACCACATTTAATTTCCAAATCAAACCCCAGACTTTATGATCCTCCAAATTACCTGAAGTGCTTTCCTCTGGTACAGCCAGCCTAGAAGTCAAGTGATGCGCACTCCTGACTGTAAACCTGCCGACCTTGGCGTAATGCCAAACCAACACATCCTCTCGTCGTAATGTTCCCAGTGGTAATCTTAAGATCGCTTGGGCATCATTCTCATGAAAAGAGTTCCTTATTAGATCCTCATTCCAAACCAAGTGATTAGGTTCCATTAAATCTGACACCCACCCCGGCATAATCAACGTTCCAGATTTAAACAGTGGCCTAAAATCAGGCACCTCCGGCAGCCACCTATCGCGCCATATATGTACCCCTTCCCCTATACCAACTCTCCATCTCGACCCTGCCGCCACTAAGAAACGGGCCTGAAATAAACTTCTCCAAGCGTAAGATGGACTTCTCCCTAGATTACTACTCCAGATATCTGAATTCGGAAAGTAACGAGCTTTGTAGATTTTACTCAGTAAGCTCTCCGGGTTTTGAATGACCCTCCAAAGCTGCTTAGCCAACATAGCTAAGTTAAAAGACTTAAAAATCCGAAAACCAATCCCTCCCGCTCCTTTACGTTTGCACATCATCCCCCACAGCAGCCAATGCACTTTCTTCTTAGCACCGTTATTCCACCAGAACTACCGAATTGAGGATTCCAATTCCAGAATAATATGGTTAGGAAGTAGAAAATAGTTCATCGTATAATTAGGAATAGCTTGGAGGACAGCCTTGATTAAAACCTCTTTACCTGCACACAAGAGGTGCTTTTCGGAATACCCTTGGGCCTTTCTTTTAACCCTCTCCACCAGACTAGAAAATGCCACCTTCTTTGATTGGCCTACGCTAGATGGAAGGTTGAGATACATATCGAGCTTCTCCACCCGATTAACCCCTAGTATCGTCGTCAAACCTTCTTGAACATACTCCTCAACATTCTTACTAAACATAATGGCCGATTTTTGGACATTAACCACCTGTCCTGAAACTCTTCCGTAGAGCTCCAAAATCTCCTTAATACATTCCAACAAATCCTCCATCGCCACCCCACAAACAAAAGTGTCATCGGTAAAGACAAGATGTGAAACCGTTGGGGCACTTCGACTAACTGCCACCCCTCGTATATGCCCGCTACTCTCTCGGTCTTAAATCAAAAGAGATAATACCTCCATACACAAGAGAGATAGATAAAGGGAGAGAGGATCACCTTGATGGTTACCTCTCTCCGGGACCAAATTGCCAAACTCAACACCATTCAAGAGGAACGAAAAGGAAATGGAAGAAATGCAGAACATGATACGATCAATAATAATTCTAGGGAAACCTAACCTGACCAGAACGTTCTCGAGAAACCGCCATTCAACCCAGTCATAGGCCTTGCTCATGTCAAGCTTCATATTGAAGAGAACCTCCCTACCTGTACACTTTCGCTTGATAAAATGGTTAATTTCATAGGCAACAAGGATATTATCACTGATCATACGGAAAGGGATAAAAGTTGATTAGTTAGGTGAAATAATTTTTCCTAACATGGGTTTGATAAGATTCGCTAAGGTTTTAAAGGCTATTTTATAAATAACATTGCAAAGGCTAATATGGTGAAACCGTGCCATGAGTTTGGGAGAATTTCATTTCGGTATAAGGACAATGTAGGTGAAGTTGAGTTTCTTATCACAGTTACCATTGTTAAGAAAATCCAAAACACAAGCTACCATATCACGACCTACAATAGATAAATAATGTTGGAAGAAATACGGAGGAAGCCCGTCGGGGCCCAGGGATTTAAGGGGATACATTTGTTTAAGTGCTCGGGTTACCTCTTCTGAAGTGAACGGAATGAGAAGTTGTTGTTGCATTCCCTCATCCACTCTATTCGGGATCACGCGGAGTACGGCCTCTAAATCGTTCAAGTTACAAACACCGGAAACGAAGAGTTTCCCGAAATAAGCCTTGACTATAGACCGAATACCCTCCTCCGAATTGCACAACTATCCCCTCTCATCCCTAAGAGCCTCAATGGAATTGGTTTTCTCCCTTTGGGAAGCCTTCAAGTGAAAATATCTAGAATTCTGGTCTCCTTCCATAAGCTAGTGTTCCTTCGATCTTTGTTTCCAATACACTTCCTCCTCTCGCAATATTGTCTCCAAGTCTTCGTGGAGAGTGCATTCCTCACGTTTCAAAACTTTGGTAACTGTCCCTTGTCTCAGTTCCACAATCCTCTTTTCAAGGGCCTCAATTCTCCTTGGAATGTCTCTTTTTTACCCCTTACACCAGTTAATCAGTCCCAACTTACAGTGTTCAATATTAGTCAGAATTCTTTTGCAAGCTCTTTGAGGGAGGCCTCCGTTCCAAGCATTTTCAGCTATCTTTTTACATTCATCAAATTTAACCCAAACCACATCAAAACGGAACGGTTTCTGACCTCTCTTTTTCTTATTCGTGCTTGTGCCAAGGACAGTAATTATGGGATAGTGATCCGAGCAAGAAGTTGTGAGGTGTACCACCTTAGCACTCGAAAATATTTGTCTCCATTCATTCGAAGTCGCTGACCGGTCCAATCTGACCCTCAAAGTGTCTGAGGAGGTCCTATTTTTCATCCATGTGAATGGATAGCCCGAGTATCCCAAATCTGAAAGTCCGACGTCGTCCAAAGCTTCAATAAACGCCTGTAAACGGCTGGCAGGTCTATCATTCCCACCTTTCTTCTCGCTATTGTATAAGATATCATTCCAGTCTCAGCTCACAAGTCACGGTCTACACGATTAGTGTCCCAATCTACAAAGCAAATCCCAAGTAGCTTGCTTATTCTGAGTCTCTGGAGCTCCATAAAACTTGTAAAATGCCAATCTCATTTACCACCTAGATCTTTTACCGTAGCATCTATATGATTGGAGGAGAGACTCTACAAAGTTACATCTACATCTTTCTTTCAGAGAAGAGCTAAGCCCCCTCATTTTCTGATAGAATCTACACTGACTCCGAACAAATCCAACTTCGACTTCAGTTGTTCAATGCGCCTACTCTTGCATCTGGTTTTTGAAAGAAAGATGATCGAGGGGTTATGAGTCCTGATCAGGGACTTGAGATTATGAACTCGCGAAGGACCCCCCGTGCCCTGGCAGGTCCAACTTAGGCAATTCATTGGACTCGGCGGGATTGTCTCGCAGTCTCCGTCATTAGATTAGTAATATCCATTAAACTAGGAATGGGAGTTTTGGGTGAGTGGGAGGAGAGAGAAGTGGGATGATCGGGCTGATGATTATCTGTTGGGGGAGTTTTAAGGGAGGTTTTCTTCTTGAATTTCCTAACTCTAGACTGTGGGGCTGGGGAATTTTCGTCTATGTTTAAGGTGAGTCATACAATTTACTAGTTGGAGGTCCGAGTTGTTGGGGATTACCCAGTGGGTTATCGGATTGAAGGGAGTTCGATTGAGGAATTGGTGGTGCTGGTGAGGCAGACAGTTTTGGTCTCTGTTTTATTGGGCTTGAGTGCGAGTTGTCAGGTCTGGGGTGGAAAAGACGAGCATTGGATTGGCCAGCAGTAGGGACTAGTGAGAGGTTATCGGTGAAGTAGGGGTCTTCTAGAGTAAGGTTGATAGGTTTTGTAATCAGGGATGTGGTTTGGAAGAGTGTTATAGAAGTATGAGTAGGGACTAGTGAGAGGTTATCGGTGAAGTAGAGTGTGATTCCGAAACAGTTGTGAAGTTGGTGAATGGTGGAGATGTTGGAGATCACCCTTTGGGTGAGATTGTTAAAGACTGTCGCTGGTTCCTAAGACAGCCATGAGATTGTGTGCTCAGACACATAAGAAGATCAGGAAATGGGGCTGCTGATTCTAATGCTAAGTTTGGACAGACTATGATGGAAGATATGGTGGTCTGGGACCAGCCCCTGGTAGGCCTGGTGCTACATGAAGAGGACAGCATTGCTTAACCTTTGCTAAGTTTCGTTGTTGACCAAAAAAAAAAAAAAAAGGAAGTATGAGTAGGGTCCGAAATAAAGGGATGAGAGGTTTGAATGTTATTTTTGTGGGGTAGAGGGGCTTGTAATGTATTGTTATGTTGCTTTTGGGGGTTGAAGGGTGGGGTTGGGTTTCTTCTAAGGCTACGTGTCCCCATGGGGCATTGGAGGGGGATTCTGTGTTGGCCGTTGTTTGGGAGGAGTGTGGGTAGGAGTAGTTTGTTGATTTCCGGAAGGATGGCTTAGGAGGTTGTTGGTTGCTTTCGTGGTTTAGGCAGAAGCGATCAGTGTAATTAGCTCCAGAATTGTTCTCTCTTAGCCATGGTCCGAAGGGGAAAGCCGGTTTCGGATCAATGAAACCGTCTTCATATCTCATTTGGCAGAATTTGTCCACACGGTCGCAGATTCCACCCAAGTAACAGAAGTTCACCAGCCTCTCGTAAGTGATAGATAACGAGAGATCCTTTCCCGATGGGAGGCGCAACTGGACGCAGAGGCTTAACAGTTCGTTCATGTTCAGCCCGATCCTAACCTTCATGGAATCATCACCGCCTCTTAGGTTTCTTCCCCTATCCCAACTTCTGAAAAATCCAATCTTGTTTCCAATCAATTCTGCAATCTGTTCAGTCCTCCGATTCTCTGGAAGTCCCCTGATGTGGACCATATAATCGCAGACATCCAATTTGATAAGAAGCGGGTTATCATCATTGGATAGTGTGGATAAGGTTATTGGATACTTCTCGAAACACCAGGGTGAACTCTCTTGGACTCACTGGAGATCCAGTTTGTGGTTAAAAACAAACAAGAATCGAGCATTACTCAGTTTTGTTATCTCAATGCCTTTCACATGATTCATTGCCCAAATCATCGTACTCCGGAATGAATCAAGTGGATTGACCGGCGAGTGAAGACTCTCCCTACCAAAGATAAAGATTAATTGTTACCACTTGGTCCCCAAACTGTCTCTGTAATTTCTAGACTGTCAGATTCCTTTACCGAGAGTGTTAGGGCACTAGTTAGTCTGCAAATCTCTTGATCTGAAGTTCCCTCTCCCGATTCGGGTCGTAACCTTGTGGCCCTCATAGAGTGGGTTTGGGATGAGTTCCTGTCGCTCTCCTGATCAGTCATCAGAGGACCTGTAAGCTATGATACACGGACACTTCTAAAAATATCATTTTGCCGTGTCATGTCATGCCGTGTCGTGTCGGACACTCGTGTCCGACACTCCTTACGTGGGAAATTCAAGAAAAAATCTGTGTCGTGTCGTGTCCGTGTCGTCGTGTCCGTGTCCGTGTCCGTGCATCATAGCCTGTAAGCAAACACCAAAAAGAAAAGCAATTAGTCGTATGCTTCTGGAATTAATCGGTGAAAGATGGAAAGTTAAAGGATAGGTAGTGGAGAAAATCAGGATCTGATTGTGTAACAGCGAGAAGTGTGCCGGAGGGAGTCGAACTTGGTCTCTAGCCGAGGTTGAATAGCCGTGTCGATGGACGTCCGATCAGCTAATCTACGGAGGTGGTGGAATCTAGGGTTTTTTTAGAAGTCCAATAAAAGTAAAACTCTCATGCGAGAGGGGAAGCGCTCTCATTCAAGAGGGGAACATAGATTTGTTTTTAATGGATAAGCATTCTAGATATCAAAAGATTTTTAAATTTGAATATTTTATCAAATATCAACCTACTAATTTAAATTTAAATTATTTTAACTGCATTAGATTGAATTAGATTTATTATTGATAATTTGATTTTGGATGCATTAGATTGAATTAGATTTATTATTGATAATTTGATTTTGGATTCAAACATTTCTTACTAATGGATATTGAGATTTTTATAATAGAAGATTTTGAGATTTTTATAATAATTTAATTTAAACAATTTTAAAATTTCAAATAAACGTAAAATATCTAAAAATATTATTTGTTTGCATAATATAATAAATTTTAATGAGATTTCTTTCTGACCCATTTTGAGATTTAATATGACGACAAATTTTGAGATTTCTAGTATATAGTTTTAATTTAAAGAGTTTTAAAATTTAGATAACTCAATTGAAAAAAAATTTTGAATAAATATTAAATGTTTTAAAAATATTATTTATTTGTATAATATAATAAAATTTATTAGAATTATCCACATCAGCATACACATGGATAGCGGGTTCTAAATTATATATATATATATATATATATATTAGAACTCCTACTTCTATTAAGATTCAAATTAATCCATAGAACTCCTTTTCTCCCTGTTGATTTTCTTTTGTCAAAAAATATCAAGTTTCTTCTTTTGTCAAAAAAATATATCAGTTTTCTAAGCTATAGATACAATGCAAAATATCAGTTTCTTCTTTTGTCAAAAAAATATCAAGTTTCTATAGGATATTTGATGCATAATCCAAAAGAATTCATTCTAGTTTTATAGTTTACAATCTGTGAAGATTTTAAAAGATATTTGACAGATATTTGACAAGTGACAACCGATATGAAATGCTGGGAGGATGATAGCCATACGTTCAGTTTTTTAAGTGAATTTCTAATTCTGCGTTTTTAAACAATAACTGGGTTTCTACGCATTGTAGCATCTATTGAGAATCATACGAAACTTTGTAAAAGAAGATTTTCGATTTACCTTTGGTTCCAAGAGGATTGAGTCTGGATCAGATCCGCCTCCAACCGTAAAATTGGAAACGACATAAATCAAGAAGCTAATGCAATTCTGTAATACATGAAGGTTATTAAGCAACACGCCAAAAACACTTCCTATATCCAAAATCAAGAAAAATCTTTTTTTTTTAAACAAAAATAAAGAAAAATCTAGGGATGATATGCACCCGCCTTCCATTTTCTGTCTATCGTAATATAATTACAGAAAAATACAATCAAATGCTGCAAACAATTCGGTACCATAAACAGTCCTGCGCCAACTAAAAGTCGAGAGCCCCTGTCTTGGAAGAGCCGGAACAACTACCGGAAGAAGCATAGGAACCTCCCGTAGAACCATCTACAGGGGCTTGGTCTAGACATTCCAAAATTAAGGATCTTCGCTTCTGCAATTTCATGGACAATGTGGTTGACTCTAAAATTGCTGGAACCTGTATTTCGGAAATGAGCTAGGCTAAGCATGGTTCCTACTTCCTAATCTAATATTTCGCAAGCAAATTGTTCCAATCAACCACAATTACCTGTGTATTAATACGTGCCACTTTGTGCACGCTAAGAAGGCCGACCATATCTTGATATCCAGTGAGAAGCTTAGCAAGCTCCTTGTCTTCGTCTGGTTGAAGCAAATGTTGTAAATTATGGTTATGTGTAAGTATGATATGGCTAAAATAATTTGCATCAAAAAGCAGAAAAGATAAGCACTCTCTCACCTGCAATTGCTTTGACAGAAACTAAGGAGTCAGCCAAATGCTGCAGCCTTTTTGAGAAGGTTGTAGAGATAAGCGAAGGTGAGAATGTTATAATGGCTACGGCATTTGATGATCTTAACACACTTTTCAGAGATCTGACAAAGGAAAGAATTTCCCATTCCTGAAGGAAAATTATGGATCTTTAGCTAAGATGCTTCTATTTAACCGGGATACAACAGAAGCTAGATTAAGAACTAAGTATCAGTAAAAGTGATCAGCCATCATATGTAAAAGCTGCACGTATTTGGCTTTTCAATGAAAATCAAATTCGAAGCACAGCAAGTTACCTTATCAGAAAATTCACATTGTGGAGAACAGACCGACTGAATAGCAATACGACCAGTTGTCACGTTCCCGTTATTTCTGAAAATAGACCAAACAAATCAGGTAACAAATTTCAATCTCCAGGAAACTAGCAAGGAGATAGGTTGTGCTGAAGCAACTTGGCCTGGACTATGATAAAATGCAGTTGATAAACAAGCAATTCAAAATGATGAAATGCAGAATTCCAATTGATTAACTTATTCAAGAGAACCATGAAAGAACACTTATTCCAATGTACTCTTAAGGATGAATATTAGGACACAATAGAAAACCAGCACAAAATGTACTCTGACTGACTTGTCAACACAGATGCATAATCCAATACTAATTGTTAGGATCATGTGCACGGTATAGTTAATTAACCTTGCGCAAGGTATAGTTAATTAACCAACTTAAATATGATCACTATCAGGTTTGGCTTAGTATCATATTTGTGGTATGTTTATCTAAGTAAACCAACAAAAGCACCCTTGTTCTTTATCTAAGTAAACGTTCAGACTAATTCTACCCATCGCGTTTTGCTTTTAAGTGTGTAGTGTGCACAAGGTATCACAGGTTCTATATCCTGAATATTCATGAATAATTATATTTAAGATATTCTATTATCGAGCCTGTAATGTCATACAACAATATAAAAGCATACTACCGAGGACTTTGAGATAAGAAGCTTGAACAACGTTCATGAAAAGTGGCAAGCTCAGCAGAATGATTAAGGCTAATACAATCAATATGTTGTCCATTAAAAAAGTGCCTCTCGAGGGGCTTCCGCAAGTCAAAGTCACAGCAGTACTCTGACTTTCCATCTGTACATAAAAACAAATCATACCATTAGTAGTGCAAAATTCTAAGAAACTACTTGCCAGTAGGAAATACAGAAAAAACACAGGCTAAAGGTTCTGTTAGAAAAACAAAAGTATTGTATGAAGGCAAACTCACACCACGCGAGTCATTAGCAGATATAATTACCTAAAGTAATAATGAAAATGTTCTAATCCGTCTTTCAAGACAGAGAAAGTTTACCCAATTTAGATTACAAGAGTCAGGTTCTTTTCATCAAATTGATTGATTAGTGCTTCACTTTTGCAAACTCTTTAACTAACATAAGCTTTTCATCAGTTGCACTCTGAAAACTTCCACTACCTTCTAATATAAATCACTAAAACAATGTGTGACAGCAAACTCGCCACAATTAATAGAAACAGAAAACTGAGGAGGGTTCAGTAATTATACCTCTCTGAGACTCTACATTGTGTTCCACCATATACTTCTTATATTGCCAAGCAATTCTAAGCCCCTTCTCCTGCAAAAAAGGGTTTGCACAAACTTCTCTGATAAAGTCTCCTCCATTGGAACAATAAAGGTGCAGTCAAGTTCAAGGAACCAAAAAAGGAAAAGAATTTGCAGACCTGCTCTGTTTCATGGGCACGAGATTTATCATCCTTGGAGGTCATTGGATTAGGCAAAGTACCAAGAAAACCTCTAGGGTCTTTTGCAGGACTAGCATATATAAGAGGTTGGTGGTGAACCAATCCCTGAGACATAAAATTCCTCAACAACAACATATGATGCGGTGCCTCAGGATCTTCCATAACCATCACAAGACTTCCCAGTGCAAATCCACCTCCCATAATCTCTATTCAGACAAAATCACAAATGATTCACATTAAAAACAAGCATAATCGATTACACCACAAAAATCAGCATAAACACAATTAAAACGAGAAATTACTGTCAAGGTCCGGGATGCCCGACGAAAGAAACATTGTTCCATTCGGACCATGCTTAAGCCCAGGAACCTGTGAGGCTGCATTAGATGCCGCCGTAAAGTTGCGCGAGAAACTAGCAGCCCGAGGTTTATTAGCAGCCATATACGTCAATAACTTCTATACAACCACACTTCAACTACAACAAAACGACAATACAGTAAAAACAACTGAACTATGAACCAACTTATGTTCGAACAAGAGGCGGCCGCTTGGCGGCGGAGCGGTGGCGCTAGGAGGCGCGTTTGCAAGTTGCTAAGTCTTCGCAACAGGTATTATGCAGGACGAGGTTTTGGAAGACGTCCTAACAAGGGAGACGGATTCTCGGTTGTGGCGGCGGCGGAGGGCGGCGGATTATGCTGAGCTGGAGTGAGGGGTAGAGTAAGCAATCGTGATTAGGAATTAGGCAATTTTGGCCAGTTTAGGATGAATATTTATGTTATTTATTTTTTCATTTTTCAGATTTAGGTGCTATCTTTACAATTTATTTATTAAAATGAAATATGAAAAAAAAAATAATTCCTTAATAATTGTATATTTTATTAAATTAATTATTTTATACATAATATTTGTAATATGAGTAAAACTTAGTATATATATTATTGTGTTTAATAACATATCTTTCATTATTCTTTATTAAATATTTGTTCAAATTTATAATATTTTATGATTACACATACCAATATCCTTATGAAATCAGTTCACAAATAATCCTTTTTTGACAAACCTAAATTCAGAAGACCAACACTATTTAGGATTTCTCTACTTTTGGTTAGTTTGTTTAATTTTGGTCTTCTGAATTTTGGTCCTAAATAATCAATTAAATTGTACCTAATCACGTAAAAAATTAATTAAATACTCCAAGGCACTTGTTTATTTTATTTAATTGTCCTCAAGCTATATAAGAACTCTTTTTTTTGAGTTTTTAAATAGATTAGTTTTTTTTTTTCCCCTCTAATTTAAGATCTTAAAAATAAAATTGAGCTTCTAACCTAGTGGAATAAACATTAAAAATAGAAATTCTAAATACTAACACCCTATTTCTAATCAAGTAAATAATATTTTAGCTTTTCTTTAAGCCTCAGGTATAACCCCATAAGATTTGGTCAAATAAAATATGATAGAATTGCTCAGTCCGAAAGTATTTCACACTTTGAATCGGAGAGCATGATTAAAATTTTTATCAGATAAAAAGAATATCCAAACCGCAAAACTTTGAGTGCAATATATTTAAAAGGAAAAATGATTTTTTTTAATTCCAACTTTATCTCTTTTTATAATTTAGCATTTAGACAATTTTTCGTCACAAACCGTTATTAAATATTTGTATTTGTAACATATCGTTATCTAATTATCTTTTTGTAATTTTGATGAAAGTAAAACTAACGAGTATGTTTTATAAATAGGTCACATATCATATTTTTAGCCAAAATCATCAAAAAAAAAAAATAGATATTTATATGCTACAAATATTGATGGTGCAGGAAAGAGAATCCTAATAAATCACCAACACTTTAAGATTTATTTGTGAGGGGGAAGACCATCACAGGCTGTAGAGCCTCCGGAACTGGGTTTCCTTAGCAGTGGGGGTTCTTCCAGCTAGGATAACACCAAGAAGTTGTGCAGCTGAGGAGTTGAGGATGTTGGGTAGGGTGGTGTGAGCTTGAAGAATAAGAGAAAAATGGAGGAGAATGCCCAGTTCAGTATAGTATAATGCAGGTGAAGAAGATGACTTGGGGAATAAGTGTGTGCATTCTCATATTTATATGTTAGGGGCCAGGGCATTTTGGGTAATTTGACCTAGTGGTCCCAAACCCTATGCAGCCCTAGACACGTGGCGTCATGTGATGGCGTGAAAAGGACGGCCCTGAAAAGCCTATGGGGAATCAGATACGAGGTGTATACTACCACAGTGTCAGAGGTTGTTGGCGAGCGGCGAGCGTGGAATTCTTCTCCGCTACGCTCCCCGTACCTCTGAAAGTGCCCTATAGAAGGGCTCCTTACTGCGATGGGCTTGGTCCTCAAGGCGAAAAGCGCCCTTTGGTACTGGATTCGAGCATTGGTCACGCTCGGGGAAGGTTCCCCTGGGAGGTGAGCACGAACGGTAGGGGCACGAGCGTAGAGCGTGTATAGCCCGAGCGCAATCACAGCTGGGGTCCCTAGCATAGATAAGGAGGGATCCGGGTGAGGATCGTCCCTTGGGACCGTAGTGCCAGCTTCCAAGGGAATTGGTGGACCGATCCCGCGCTCGTGACTTGGGCCGAGGCGTGCAAGTCTGGAACATATAGGAGATGAGGAAGTGGGTCGGGTCAATTCCACGAGCCCATTACCGCGAGCGTTAGAGCTCTGGGTCCTTCAGATCGCGACGCGTGTGCTGTGCTGATCCGAGCGTAATTTGGCCTCATCATTTGCCCCCCAAATTCTGTAGTCACGTTTGAGCGTACTGTAGAATTTTGAAAACCGGGTCCTGGCTTTGAATATTCGAGGGTCAAGCTTTTGGAGGGAAATGACTACCTGCCTTCTGTAACGGATACCTTCTGACACAGCCATAAATGAAGTCATGTCCGCATTTAATGCTGAGTGGCGACGTGGGCGCGTGTTTCGCGGAGTGGACGCGTGCCTGTTGGGAGACGTGCGACGGTTACCAAAAGTGGGGGATTTTCAAAGCGGGAAATGATTGCGGTTTGAATCCCAGCCCTAATTAATGCCAGCTTTTCTCCCTATAAATAGGGATTTGGAAGCCTCTCTTCATTCTTTACGCATTAAAACCTTCTTAGAGCAAATCAGCAGCAGACTCTCTGCTTCTTCTTGCGATTTTCGGCGACTTCTCCGGCGAACTTCTTCTTCTACCTTAGGTAATCCTCTGTAATTTCCGTACTAACCCTAGATTTAGGTAGTGTTGAGAGTGGTTCTTGCGTGGGACGGTCTTCTTAGCCATTAAATCCGCACTAGAACTCTTCTCCTCCGCTGTATTTCTGTTGAGAGCTCCATCTTCAAAATCAAAGAGCAGTAATGGCGGAAAACATCGTAGATCAAATGGTGAGGGAGATAGATGAGATGACTGTAGGAAGCTCTTCTCCTCACGGTGAGATTCCGACTGCTATTCCGATAGCGAGAGCCCCAGAGGAGGTTGGGGATGAGGAACTTGATGCCGTCATTCAAGATAGTACTCTGACGCTCGCGGAGTTGGTGGAGTTGAAGTCCAAGGTTTATTGGGACAACGTATACTGGACTCGCCTCCCTGCGGACAGAGAGAGAGCCAATCGTCCGCCTCGGGGATGATGACAGTTTACAGTGACGTTGTGCTTGCCGGAGGGTTGAGGTTTCCAATCCCTGCCCCCATCGTCAACCTGCTGAATTCCTTACAACTGTGTCCTTCCCAGATTCTACCCAATGGGATAGCTCTGTTGAATGCCTTCGTGATGTTGATGAGGGCCACAGGTCAAGAACCCTCCATTGACAACTTCAACAGTTTTATTCAGGTGGCCCGTTCTCCACGCTCGTCCCCAAGAGATAGTTTCTACTATGCCCAGGTCAAATCAGGGCTAAAAATGATAGACTCGCCCTCAACTTCTTACGAAGAGAATTGGAAGGAGAAATTCTTCTTCGTGGGGGCACTAGGTGGGATCTTTAGGGTACCCCAAGAGTGGGTGACGCACGGGGAAGGACCCATAGTCAAACACAGATCTGGGGACAAGGATTTCGAGCATTGGGCAAAGTGTCTGGCCCAAGTCATGAAGAATGAGAAGAAGTTGATTAAGGCTAGAGAGCTAATGCGGAATGAGGAAATCTTATTCCGATACGGGCTCGTAAGCCCCCCAAAGATGATAACCAACCCTCCCTCTCAAATCATGGACCTCGATGGTTAGATTCTAGGGACTAACTCTGCTAACTTCTAGAATATAAACATTTAACTCTTCCACTTCTGTTAATGCTGAGTGTTTCTAATATGTTTCTCTGACGCTCGCTCACCCCTTGACTTGCAGATGTAGATATTCTGATGGCGGGAGTAAGTGCAGAGAGCATTGCGGCAATGATGCGCGCTCGCCAGGCGGGCGGAAACCAGCAACAACAACGACAACGGCCCCCAACTGCACGACGAGGGGGTCGGGGCATGAGACGAGGATCCAGCGGCCGAGGGGAAGGCCGCGGAGAAGGACGTGGTGGCCGTGGAGATGGCCACATCGAGGACTTGACCGTTGGGGACGCTCGCGGAGCCACTCCTCCCAGCCAGGAGCAAGTATGAGTAGCTCCTGTTGCTCCCCGTAACCGCTCGGGGGTGGTAATGAAAACCCTAGATGAGGAGAGGGCCCAACAGTCAAGGAAGAGGAAGAGAATGGCGGATTCAATCCCCATCACCCGTAAGGAGAAAGAGGTGGTGGTTGGCGTGCGAGAGGAGGAAGGCGACACTTCCTCCTCGGAAGATGAGAGCTTCTGGAAGTTCGAGCGCGGTGGGGACACTCGTTACCAACGCTCAATGGAGGAGGGCCCTGTGCTCTAAAGGAGAAGTTCATCCACCCAAAATTTGGTCACGGGAATCATCCACCAGCTCCAATTCTCCGGCGACCATCAGAAATTAAATGAACAAGATGCCACTCAAGTTGCTGACGATGTCTGTCAAGTTCTCTTGAGGGTAAGTGTATCAAGCTTCTTCCCCCAACTTTAGCCTTTCTTAAGTTAACGTTGTACTTAATGTAGTTTTTACTGTTTGTAGGAGGTGGTTCCCAGGTTGAAGAACCTGCAGAGATGCTTGGAAACCTATTCTGAGCGCAAGGCCAAATACAAGAAGCTGTTGCGCGTCTCCGACCCTGGCCAGCTGCAGGAAGATTACGATCAAGTCTCAGTTGAGCTCACAGCTGTCAAATTAAAGCGTGATACGGTGAAGAAAACGCTCGAGGAACGAGAGGACGCCTGGCAGAGATTGGACAAAAAGTACAAGGATCTAAAAGAGAAGAGGAACCGGCTGAGAAAGGATACCGAACATCTCACCAAAGCGCTAAACGATCGCGATCAACAGCTGGAGTCGGTGAGGAAGGAACTTGCTGACCTCCACAGCAAGATGGCGGACCTGGAATCGAGGGTAGCTTGGGATGCGGTCCTCAAGTTCGTGCACTCAAAGGCCTTCGCATTCGCAGCCAACCTCCATTGTTTCGCCAACGCTAAGCGGTTCTTCTGGAAGTCGGTGGGTCAGTTGATCAAGCTGGGAGTGGTGCCCCCCAGCACTCGCAATGACGCTCGCTTGTGCATGGATCTGGACGAGAACCTGGAACCGGTTGAGCAGGATAGGGATCCGGCCGAGGACTTAACAGAGCCAGAGTATAACGATCTAGTTGTTATGCTCCAGGATGAATTTATGGCGGCCAATCCCCCGGATCCAGAGCCCATCACGGTTGACGAAGATGCTGATGAAAAGGGCCAGGGTGACGCTCAAGCCTCAAACTCAGAAGTCCTGGCTCCAGTTCCTTTGGCAACCGCACCTCCTGA
Organism: Lantana camara; assembly: GCA_037501455.1. NCBI lineage: Eukaryota > Viridiplantae > Streptophyta > Magnoliopsida > Lamiales > Verbenaceae > Lantana > Lantana camara. The sequence goes on along the minus strand of CM074857.1, from coordinate 18,431,320 downwards.
GCCTGAAACCTCCCAGGCACCAAATTCGGACGCCGGAGGTGATTCTCAAGAGGCTTCCTGAAGTCAACCCTCAAGATCTTGTCTGTCCCTGCTGCTCGCTATGCCTTTCTGCTCTTATTTTCCTTTGTTTCTGTTAGTTGAACATCTAGTTCAACTCTCCCAGTGGCTTCGTTACTTTTCTTATCTTAGCACTTGTAATCATCTTTTCCTCTTTCGTAAACGGAACTCCTCTTCCTTCAGTGTTGTTGTGCTTTGTCTATTGATTATTTTTTATGCTTGAATGTTTGTGATGTTGTTAATGTATGGGCGCGAGGGTAAGCTATGTATGGAGTACCCTGACCATCTTCAATATAAGGCTCAACTTTGAACTTGAAAATCCATTAGGGGACTTGCTAAGTGTTGGCATTTGGAGAGAATTTGTCAAAGTGTTAGATAAAAACGAGCGTAACTGCAGTATAAACTTTGCACTTAGAATTCCATGAGAAAATTTGCCAAGTGTTGATTATCTACGAGCGTACGCATTAGTAAAGATGTGAGAATTTTAAGGGGTTTACGAGCGCGAACTAGAGTGATCAGTATCTAGTTGGTGTAATTAAGCATATAGCAACCCCAATTCTGACTTGCTCGTTTCAAAGGTTTATGCGCTTATGAACGTCAAGCTGCCCGATGCGGAGGGTCCTCGACACACCGATAGCGTTGGTCTGGAATTGGGCTCGCCCATCTAAGAGTTCAGTCCGGGTGGGTACCAAACCGTTCGACATGGAGTACCCTCAGCCCGGAGTGGGTGTTGATGTAATTGAGGATGCAAAACATTAATTGAACCAAGTAAATGACATGTAATAAATGGAAAATACCCACTGATGTGTTTGTATTTCTGTCAAAAGAAGATACAAAGTGCCTCGGGTGAGCGTTTACAAGGGTTGCAATTACACATAGAATTTTCTGAGGTTACACGCATTCCACGGTCGGGGGAGACGCTCGCCTTACAAGGTCTCCAGCAGGTAGGTATTGTTCGCCCGTACCTGAGTGACTTTGAAGGGGTCTTCCCAATTGGGGTCTAACTTACCCACGTGTCTGGATACTTCAACTCTTTTGAGGACTAGGTCCCCTAGCTGGAAGGTCCTCTCCTTGACGCGCTTGTTGTACTGATGGGCTATGATCGCTTTGTATTTGTGGATCCGAGCCCAAGCAATATCTCTCTTCTCGTCTAGTAGGTCTAATTCGAGTGCCCGGCTACTCTCGTTAGCTGCAGGCTCGAAATAGGCAACGCGTGCGGACTCCTGAATGATTTCCGCAGGTATCTTGGCCTCAGAGCCGTAAACAAGGGAGTAAGGGGTCTCACCAGTTGCCACTCATGGGGTAGTGCGATATGCCCAGAGGGCTCCCTGAAGCTCTTCAGCCCATTCGCCTTTCTCACTCTCGAGCATCATTTTCAGATGTTGGAGTATGGTTATGTTGGTGACTTCGGCTTGACCGTTGGCCTGAGAGTGTCCCACGGAAGTGAAGCGCTGCTCAATGCCCAGTTCTGAGCACCACTCTTGGGTGTCAGCAGCAATGAATTGCGAACCATTGTCTGAGATTAGCACCCTCGGGATGCCATACCGGCAGATGATGTTTTTCCAAATAAAGTCCCTTACAACCTTGAACGTGATTTTTGCGACCGCTTCGACCTCGGCCCATTTGGTAAAGTAGTCCACAGCGAGGATTACGAATTTCTTTTATCCGACTGCCATTGGAAGGGGTCCCACTATGTCAATGCCCCACTGGTCAAAGGGCCACGAAACATCGATTGGGATCATTTGGGCCGTTGGCAGTTGAGGGGTGTTGGAATGAAACTGACACTTGGGGCATTTCTTGGAGTAATTGATGGTGTCTTGTAAAACCGAGGGCCAATAGAATCCGCTTCTCAACATGTTTTTAGCCAGAATCCGACCGCCAGAATGATTCCCACAGCTTCCATTGTGTACATGTCCCAATACTTCGCTGGCTTGCGAGGGTCTTAGACACCTCATCGGAGGGCCTTGGAAAGACCGCTTGAAGAGCCTACCCTCATTATCGAGTGAGAAACGAGGGGCTTTGCTCCTGATCTTTCGCGCTTCCACTTTGTCAGATGGGCAATTCCCATCTCTCAAGAATCTGACAATGTCATCCAACCAGCAAGGCTCGAATGGATCAATCATACTTACTTCTTTCGAGGGTTTCTCTTCACTTATCAAAGGCTCTTCTGTTCTGAGGAACATAACCGAACGCTCGCAGGTGCCCTCCAGAGCAGATGCAAATTTAGAGAGGGCATCCGCACGCTCGTTTTCCGCTCGTGGGACCTGCAGTAGGTGAAACTCCTTAAACTTGGCGATTACTTCCTTAGCCTTTGCTAGATATTGCACCATGGTGGTTTCTCGAGCCTCATAAGTGCCATCAACCTGACTAGCAATTAGTTGAGAGTCAACGTAAACAGTGACCCGAGAGGCTCCATTTTGAAGGGCGATTCTGAGTCCTTGGACGAGGCCCTCATATTCAGCCTCATTGTTGGTGACTTAGAAGGCTAGTTTGATCGCGTAGTCAATTTCAATTCCTCGAGGGTCTCTGAGGGTCACCCCGGCTCCCCCCCTTGGGAGGTCGAGGAACCATCTGTGTGTAAAAGTCAAAGACCGTCATCTGGCGAGGGTATGGGTTCCAAACCAAATCTCTCAACTAAGAGGTCTGCCACTACTTGAGCCTGGATGGCTGTTCTAGGCTCGAAGTTGATATCAAATTGGCTAAGCTCTATGGACCACTTGATTAGCCTACCTGAGAGGTCTGGTTTCGAGAGTACTTGCTTGAGCGGCTGATCCGTAAGCACAGTGATGGAATGAGCTTGAAAATAGGGCCTCAATCTCCTGGAGGCGTTGATGAGGGCGAAAGCGATTTTCTCTATCTCCATATATCTCTTCTCTGCCCCCTGCAAAGTCTTGCTCAAGTAATACACTGGCAAGTGTTTGCGTTCATGGATTGCAACGAGGACTGCGCTCGTGGCCTCTGACGAAACAGAAAGGTAGATGAACAAACTCTCTCCGGGGACCGACTTCGTTAGCAAGGGTGCGCACGAGAGGTAGTGCTTCATATCTTGTAAGGCCCTCTCACATTCGTCAGTCCAAACAAAGTTTCGAGCGTTACGCAGAATTTTGAAGAAAGGCAAGTTCCTGTCCGCCGAGCGAGAAATGAACCTGTTCAAGGAGATGATTTTGCCCACTATTAGTTGGACCTCTCTAACGTTTCGAGGGGAAGGAATGTCTATGATCGCCTTGATTTTCTCCGGGTTGGCCTCAATACCTCTTTAACTGACCACGTATCCCAAAAATTTTCCCCCTCGAACTCCAAATGTGCATTTTGAGGGGTTTAATTTCATAATGTAATGGCGCAGAATGTCAAAGGCTCGCTTGAGATCGCCCAAGTGGGAGTGTTAACGCTCGCTCTTGACGATCATGTCATCTACGTACACCTCCATGGATTTTCCGATTTCGCGCTCGAACATCCTGTTGACGAGACGTTGATAAGTGGCTCCTGCATTCTTGAGCCCAAATGGCATAACCAGAAAGCAGTAAACTCCAACGTGGACCACAAAGGATGTCTTGGGGTGATCCTCGGGTGCCATGAAGATCTGGTAATAGCCCTGAAAGGCATCCATCATACTCATAAGTTCGCATCCCGCCGTCGAGTCCACCAGCTGACCAATCCTTGGTAGAGGGTAAAGATCTTTGGGACATGCCTTGTTGAGGTCCGTGAAGTCATTGCACATGCGCCATTTGTTAGCGCTCTTGGGCACGAGAACCATATTGCAGAGCCATTCAGGATATAGGATTTCCTCTATGTACTAGGCCTCAAGGAGTTTGTTGACCTCCTCTTCAATGACTTGCCTCCTGAACCCATGAACATCCATTTTCTTCTGTTTGACTGGTTTGAAGGCTGGATCCACGTTGAGCCTGTGAACAATGACGCTCGGATCTATACCAGTGAGGTCAGAAGCCTTCCACGCGAACACATCAAGGTTCTCTCGGAGAAAGTCAATCATCATGATTTGAGATGGACCGTCGAGGTTTGAGCCAATCTGGGTGTTCTTTTCTGGATTCCCCGGTTCCAACTTGATGGTCAGGAATTTCTCATTGGGCCCAATGCGAACGTCAGGACGAGGGGCTTCGAGCGCTCGCTTTTTCCCTGTGAGCCTATCACTGGTTTTCTTTGAGGGGTCACTGCCCTCGCCTTCTAAAGAGGAGCCCTCGACGGCTCCAGGAGGGCCATCCTCAGTATTCTTAATCTCGCCCGAAGTTCTCTTTTTGTTCTTCTTTTTATAAAGTTTGACCCTTTTACGCTCGGGGCCGTCTTCATCTAACTTGGGGAAATCAACTGACTTCTTGGTGGAGCCTGCTTGTATGATTTGCTTGGGTTTGTGGCTGTGAAGTGAAAGGATGTAACACTCCCACGCTTCCTTAACATTGCACAGCACTTCTCCAGTTCCCTCGGGGGTGGGGAACTTGACTTTCTGGTGATAGGTGGAAATAACTGCCTTGAAGTCAACGAGGGTCGGACGCCCGATAATGATGTTGTAAGGGAGATCTACCTCGACCACTGCATAAAGGACGCTCAAAGTCTTTCGTTGTGGGGCGCGACCTGTGACGCCCGGAGCGGTGGGCCACCACATCCCCCGCACTTAAACCCGAACCCACACATGAAATGGATTTCCATACATGAGTCCAAGTCTAAGCGAACGGAACCTACACTCACTCCTTAGGCTAAGCGGGGCTAAAACTCGGACAGAGCGCGCAAATAAAACCACATAAATGCGGAAGCCATAACATAAGGATCGAAAAGAGCTCTATATCTAACAATTACATCATTTACAATGGCCTCACGGCCCAAAAGATCGAGTATACATCAAAAGCCCATAATTCAGCAAAATATAATTCTAACATCAAATACATAATAAGAGTAACCAAAATGCAAGTAGTATGGATGCAACTCGACCTAGACACACAAGTACAAGACCAAGACTCGCACTTCCCCGCCTAGCTCGAAACAACCTGCACTGAAGGTGGGAAAAGAGAGGGTCAGTCAAAGCTCGACTGAGTGAGGGGGCTAAACGCACACCCACACCTAAATACGTAGAGAGCAAAGCATATTACAAAGGTGATAGTCATGAATCGAGGATAGGGTTTTTCATACCCAAATCATTTTCCAAAGATAGCATATAATGTAAAGGAAAACCTATCTCGATCCATAATTTATCAAATATAACATAAACATAAGTCCGGCGAGAACGGACTATCCCTTACTCCATCAACATAGCATAAAAATCAAATTCAAATCACATCCACCCCACATCCATGGTGTATCGGGAATCAAACCCTAACACCTACATTACCAAACACATACGGGGCAGCTAACCCACGATATGCCTTCCCCGGTTATCCACCGAGGGCTCAAGATACCACGCCTTCCCAACCTCCATAGGTCGTACGTGAATACCTCAAATGAGAACGTGCACAGGGGTCATAACCGGCGACCCCGTGGTCGTCCCGGGTCTCCCTTACCCACGTCTCCGGGCCCCACAAACCAAATCAAACCAAATTCCCATCTTTCAGGGTACAACTCGCTTAAACATATCACATATGACTAACAAATTTCAAAGTGTAGCTTACTTATGCCAATACTTATACCAACTTCGAAGATGTAAAGCTTATTTCACAACATCATAACATACCTTAAGCAATCGTATTTAATACATATATATAAGTATATATATTCGCATACAGGGTAAGAAAACAACACGTAATAGGTCTTAGGTCGCTTATCTAATACAAAGGATCCTAACCTCACCTTTGCAAAAGTAGAAGGAAGGCAAAACGGGCGAACGAACACTTAAACCTCGGGCTCACGAACTTCCGGAAGAGGCTCTGAAACAAAAGAAGACAAGACCCGAGACTTAGACTCAACAATGTACCAAAGAAGACGCCCGGCAAAATGCATGGATCGTGTTCACAAAAAAAAATATCACAATTAAGTCATATAATTGCATAGTTATAGCACAACATATTTAATCACAATTTAGTACGCAAAACAATTAAGTTATAACAATTAACCATGCAAAAGAGAAGCAATTAAAGTCATAAAAATGCGTAATTAAAGCAAAGAGAAGCAGTAGCAGCTTCTAGGTTTTGAATTCCTCAAAGGGGAAAATCCACCCCCATGGATTTTTCCAAAGGGGAAAATCCACCCCCATGGATTTTTCAGAAGCTACTGCCTCAAATCCACCCCCATGGATTTTTTTCAAAGTAAAAATCCACCCCCGCGGATTTCTTTCAAAAGAAGGGTTTCCGGCAATGGGAACGACCGTTCCCGTTCCCAGTACAAACTGGGAACGGTCGTTCCCACTCTCGGTCAAGAACAGTATGGCCTGGGAACGGTCGTTCCCAGTTTAAAACTGGGCGGGAACGGCCGTTCCGGCCTGGTTCGAAAAGCTGGAACAGAATTTAACACAGAAAACAGGGGAAGCTCGAAAAAGTGCCAAAAATGGCCAAAACCAACCCTATACATTGCCACAACTTCTCAAAATGCACACACAATTCAAATAACTCATACTTAACATGTTGTCACTCAAATAGCTCAAGAAAATGGAATTAAAAGCCATGATCATTGAGACGAAAATTCAAGCAAAAATCATGATCATTCAAAGATACTCAACCAACCAAAGATGAAATGCAATAAATGCAATATATATAACCTACACAACTCATACAAGAAACTAGGAATCAATCATCTCAAGCAAAGAGCAAGAAATCACCATTATAGCTAAACCCTTACTATTCACGTAGGGGAGCAAAGGCAAAGCAAACTCACACCAAATTCAGAATTTAAACCATGGAATCGAAGAGCATGACGAGGGGATTCCGAAACCTACCTAAGTTCGAGAAGAGACGAAGAAACGAGAGAGAACTTGGCTTGGAAAGTTTGATGATCAAATCTTGGGTTTTGGCTCTCTTGCTTGGCTTGAGTTGCTGCTGAACGTAATGAAGGAAAAGGGAGAATGGTTCAGCCTTTAAGGGCTGGACCGATTCGGTTCACGGGTTCGGTTCAAGGTTCCCGGTTCAAGTTGGTTCGGTTCAACAAATACAGGCTCAAATAAGGCCAACCCAATTTAAAACGAATAACACGCATGCAACTTTAATCCAAATAATCCGTATGAGCGTAATTAATTCAAATAGTCCTATACAAATAATCTAAAACGCAAATAATATTAAATCATATAATTTACCTGTACCGATTGTGAGTCGGGATGTTACAACTTCACATATCCTAAACCACTTGAGGCAAATTTTTGACATATAATTCAAATATTTCATGTAAATTCAAATAATTCATATAAGAATTAAAATTAAACAATTCAAATAAACAATTAGAATAAATATAAAATGCGTAAATAATAATTTTAAATGCGCACATACGTCATACCTGTACGGTCTGAAAGTCGGGGTGTCACAATCCTTCCCCCTTAAAAAGGACTTGCCCTCAAGTCCGAACCGAGTCCTCAAACAACTCCGGATATAAATTCCTCATTTTCTCCTCAGTTTCCCAAGTCGATTCCTCGGATTTCTGATCCCTCCAAAGTACTCTGACCAAAGGAATCTGCCGTTTTCTCAATTCTTGCATCTTCCGGTCCTGAATTGCAACCGGATGCTTTTCTATTGTTAAATCCGTCTCTAACTGAACCTCTTCAACTGGAAGAATAGTTGCCTCATCGGGATGGTACTTGCGGAGCTGAGAAACATGAAAAACGTTATGTATCCCGGTCAAATTCGGTGGGAGATCCAATCTGTACGCCGTTTCTCCAATTCTTTCCAAAATTTCAAATGGCCCTAGGTATCGTGGACTGAGCTTTCCACCTTTACCTATTCGAGTGAAGCCTTTCCTTGGAGATGCCTTCAGAAAAACTCTATCTCCGACCTCAAACACTAAGGGCCTTCTTCTCTTATCGGCGTAGCTTTTCTGTCGAGCCTGAGCTGCCCTCATTCTTTGTCTAATCGTATGAACCTTCTCAATAGTAGCAACAATGTTTTCTTTAGGCTCGGCCCTCTCAAGCTTATTCTCTTCGGTCCATCTCCAATCCTCGATATCCCAAAACAAAGGCGACCTACACTTCCTTCCATAAAGTGCTTCATAAGGAGCCATCTTAATCGAACCCTGATAACTGTTGTTATAAGCAAATTCAACTAGAGCCAGATGCTCATCCCACTTATCCTGGAAATCCAAAGCACACGACCGAAGCATATCCTCTAAGTACTGAATTAGCTTTTCAGATTGACCGTCCGTTTGAGGATGCGAAGCGGTGCTAAACTTGAGCCTGGTGCCCAAACATTTTTGGAGATTCTGCCAGAAGATCGAAGTAAACCGTGGATCCCGATCCGAAACGATACTAGCCGGAATTCCATGTAGTCTTACAATCTCTCGAACATATAACTCGGCTAGCTTTGGAACTTTCTCGGACATCCGAACCTTAAGGAAATGAGCAGACTTAGTCAATCTGTCGACAATTACCCAAATTCCATCAAACCCTCCTTTAACTCTAGGCAAGCCGGACACGAAGTCCATAGTCACTTGCTCCCACTTCCACTCGGGAATAGGAAGTGGTTGGAGAGTTCCTCCCGGCTTCTGGTGTTCTGCTTTCACCTTTTGACACGTCAGACATCGCTTCACAAAGTTCGCGACGTCCCTTTTCATGCCATTCCACCAGAATTTCTCTTTCAGGTCCCGATACATCTTAGTACCTCCCGGATGAATCGAGTACCTCGAGCGATGTGCCTCCTCAAGTACAATCCTCTTGAGCTCTTCTGGGACACATATTCTCGCTTCGAACCTTAACAAACCGAAATCATCTAATCCAAACTTAGAATTCGGGTCGTTCTTGGAACGAGCTACCAACCTTTGAATTTCTGCATCTGAATTCTGTGCTTCCAACAACTGTCCTTTCAAATCTGGTATTACTGTAAGATTAGCCAACCAAGTTCCCGAAACCAAGATCTCTGATCCCGAACTTGGAGAACCTGCTTCCAAATTAGCCACACTCACTTTTCTACTCAAGGCATCGGCGACCACGTTTGCTTTACCCGGATGGTACTGAATGGTACAATCATAATCCTCTAACAACTCCATCCAACGCCTCTGTCTTATGTTTAAATCCTTCTGAGAAAAGAGATACTTGAGGCTTTGGTGATCCGTAAACACCTCGAACGTGGTACCATAGAGATAGTGTCGCCACTTCATCAAAGCAAACACAACAGCAGCTAATTCAAGATCGTGGGTAGGGTAATTCTTCTCATGCTCTTTCAATTTCCTCGAAGCATAAGCTACCACTCTACCGTGCTGCATCAAAACACAACCAAGACCTTCTTTCGAAGCATCTGTATAAACCGCATAACCCTCGGTACCCTCGGGTAAAGTAAGAACCGGTGCTGAAGTTAATTTCACCTTCAATGCCTGAAAACTCGCCTCGCACTTATCATCCCATTCGAATTTCACTTCCTTCTTAGTCAGACGAGTCAATGGAGCGGCAATTTTAGAAAAATCCTTAACAAATCTTCGATAGTAGCCGGCCAACCCAATAAAGCTTCTAATCTCAGAGGCATTTCTAGGTCTCTCCCAACGAAGCACGGATTCAACCTTAGATGGATCAACCTCAATCCCATCGCCTGAAATTATATGACCCAAAAATACAACTCTATCGATCCAGAATTCGCATTTGCTGAATTTTGCGTACAACTTGTGTTCCCTCAAAGTTTCCAAAACGATCCGAAGATGCTGAGCGTGCTCTTCAGCGGACTTAGAATACACCAGAATGTCGTCTATAAATATAACCACGAACTTGTCAAGAAACTGCCTAAACACTCGGTGCATCATGTCCATAAACACGGCTGGAGCATTAGTTAATCCGAACGGCATGACAACGAATTCAAAATGCCCATAGCGTGTATTAAAACCAGTCTTCGGAATATCTTCCTCCCTAATACGCAGTTGGTAGTAACCCTGCCTCAAATCCAACTTGGAATAGACTTTCGAGCCTTGCAGAATATCAAATAACTCCTCGATGTGAGGCAAAGGGTATTTGTTCTTCACTGTCATCCGATTCAGCTCACGGTAATCTATACACATCCGTAACGTCCCATCCTTCTTCTTTACAAATAGAACGGGAGCACCCCACGGAGAAGTGCTCGGGCGGATGTACCCGCAAGCTAAAAGCTCATCAAGCTGCGTTTTTAACTCCTTTAACTCTGCAGGAGCCATTCTGTAGGGAGTCTTCGAGAAAGGCTCTGCTCCGGGATAAAGGTCAATTACGAACTCGATGTCCCTATCAGGCGGTAGAGAACCCAAAGTCTCAGGGAAAACATCGATATACTCTCGCACGACCTCCGTCTCCTCAAGTTTGGCCTGATCCTTCGGTCTATTCAAAAGATAGGCCACGAAACCTGTCGCACCGTCCCGGACCAGTTTACTCGCCTCAACAAAAGAAATAAACGGGCTTAACTTCACCTTTTCGCCCTTAAACACCACTGAACCAAAAGAAACTTTCTTAACCCGACAATCCATCTGAGCCCCATGTTCATACAACCAATCCATACCCAAGATTACATCATACCTCTGCATCGGCATTTCAATCAAATCTGCGAGGAAAACTCGGCCTTCGAAGCTAACCGGACAACCCCGAAAAACCCTGCAAGTTACTAAACTACCACCAAGAGGGGAGCTAACCACGTAATCATGCGCACACAAGGAAATAGGCAAGCACATAGAAGCGGCAATATCCCGGGAAATAAAGGAATGAGTGGCCCCGGGATCAAATAATGCATGTAATGTAGTGCCATGAATGCTTATAGTACCTTCGATCACGGCATTTGGGTCGATTTCCACAGTTTGCTCTTCCTCAACTCCCAATGCGTAAGCCCTAGCTTGGATTGCAGGCCTCGGGTTATCTTGCTTCTTCGGGCATGTGTTCACCATATGATCCTGTGCCCCACAAATGAAACACCTCTTATGAAGCCTAAAGCAATTATCCACGTGATGAGGACCCTTGCAATAGGTACATTGCACTTTAGGTGGAGCCGGAAGTGCTAAAGGTCGATTCGGTTGATTGGGTCCCGCGGGTCGAGGTTGTTTATTTTGGGGCTTGGCTTGTTGAAATGTTTTAAATGCCGGCCTTTTCCCGAATTTATTAAAATTCCCCGAGCTAGACCCTTGTCCGGTATAAGTATTCTTCCTCCTCATCACAACCCGTTCTTCCACTCTTAGAGCTTTGTCCGTGACTTTCGCCCAAGTACTTGTGTTAGAAGCCTCTAGAGCATCTTTCATATCCTCCCGAAGTCCTTGGAGGAATTGAGAAGCCTTGCTTTCATCATCATTGGCAATGTTCGGGGCATAACGAGAGAGCCTTTCAAACTCGTTGATATAATCAGTGACGGACATACCCCCTTGTTTGAGCTCCATAAATTCTCTCACCCTTCGATTTCTTGTAGCTTTGGGAATATATTTATTCTTGAATTCACGAACAAACACCTCCCACGTGATCTCCTCCTCGGTAGCCTCTAATCTTCCTTGCAAACTTGACCACCAACTATAAGCTTGGCCCTGGATCATGGTAAGTGTGCATTGTAGCTTCTCCATAGTCCCACACGGTATGAGGTTCCATATCCGGTTAGTTTACACGAGCCATTCTTCTGCTTGGACATCATTTCCACCTACGAAAACCGGTGGATTTTGGTTCTTAAACTCCCGGAGAGTAGCTGTAATTAGATTTCCTCCATGATTCCCAGCTGGAGGTGCATGGTTTCTTTCCTGAGCCCTTTGTTCCAAATATACCGCTAATCTCTCCATGAAATTGCCCGGATCCATTTGGGGTGGTGGTGGTGGATTATTATCTTCCGGGTGTGGAGAATGATCTCGGTGATGACGATGTTCCGGAGATCTATCTCGGCGGTGGTGTCTTCGGGGAGGCATATTTCTACAAAGGAAAAGATTCCAATTCATATGCGTGAGGGTTAGTACATGTTCATGTACACGATTAACACGAAGATAACCAATAATCACATAAATGCATAGAAACACGTTGCCCTAAGCCGAACGACCTAGACTCACCCGACTCGACCCTAGAGCTCCGGTTTTGCAACCGAGAGCTCTGATACCACTTTAAGGATGTGACGCCCGGAGCGGTGGGCCACCACATCCCCCGCACTTAAACCCGAACCCACACATGAAATGGATTTCCATACATGAGTCCAAGTCTAAGCGAACGGAACCTACACTCACTCCTTAGGCTAAGCGGGGCTAAAACTCGGACAGAGCGCGCAAATAAAACCACATAAATGCGGAAGCCATAACATAAGGATCGAAAAGAGCTCTATATCTAACAATTACATCATTTACAATGGCCTCACGGCCCAAAAGATCGAGTATACATCAAAAGCCCATAATTCAGCAAAATATAATTCTAACATCAAATACATAATAAGAGTAACCAAAATGCAAGTAGTATGGATGCAACTCGACCTAGACACACAAGTACAAGACCAAGACTCGCACTTCCCCGCCTAGCTCGAAACAACCTGCACTGAAGGTGGGAAAAGAGAGGGTCAGTCAAAGCTCGACTGAGTGAGGGGGCTAAACGCACACCCACACCTAAATACGTAGAGAGCAAAGCATATTACAAAGGTGATAGTCATGAATCGAGGATAGGGTTTTTCATACCCAAATCATTTTCCAAAGATAGCATATAATGTAAAGGAAAACCTATCTCGATCCATAATTTATCAAATATAACATAAACATAAGTCCGGCGAGAACGGACTATCCCTTACTCCATCAACATAGCATAAAAATCAAATTCAAATCACATCCACCCCACATCCATGGTGTATCGGGAATCAAACCCTAACACCTACATTACCAAACACATACGGGGCAGCTAACCCACGATATGCCTTCCCCGGTTATCCACCGAGGGCTCAAGATACCACGCCTTCCCAACCTCCATAGGTCGTACGTGAATACCTCAAATGAGAACGTGCACAGGGGTCATAACCGGCGACCCCGTGGTCGTCCCGGGTCTCCCTTACCCACGTCTCCGGGCCCCACAAACCAAATCAAACCAAATTCCCATCTTTCAGGGTACAACTCGCTTAAACATATCACATATGACTAACAAATTTCAAAGTGTAGCTTACTTATGCCAATACTTATACCAACTTCGAAGATGTAAAGCTTATTTCACAACATCATAACATACCTTAAGCAATCGTATTTAATACATATATATAAGTATATATATTCGCATACAGGGTAAGAAAACAACACGTAATAGGTCTTAGGTCGCTTATCTAATACAAAGGATCCTAACCTCACCTTTGCAAAAGTAGAAGGAAGGCAAAACGGGCGAACGAACACTTAAACCTCGGGCTCACGAACTTCCGGAAGAGGCTCTGAAACAAAAGAAGACAAGACCCGAGACTTAGACTCAACAATGTACCAAAGAAGACGCCCGGCAAAATGCATGGATCGTTTTCACAAAAAAAAATATCACAATTAAGTCATATAATTGCATAGTTATAGCACAACATATTTAATCACAATTTAGTACGCAAAACAATTAAGTTATAACAATTAACCATGCAAAAGAGAAGCAATTAAAGTCATAAAAATGCGTAATTAAAGCAAAGAGAAGCAGTAGCAGCTTCTAGGTTTTGAATTCCTCAAAGGGGAAAATCCACCCCCATGGATTTTTCCAAAGGGGAAAATCCACCCCCATGGATTTTTCAGAAGCTACTGCCTCAAATCCACCCCCATGGATTTTTTTCAAAGTAAAAATCCACCCCCGCGGATTTCTTTCAAAAGAAGGGTTTCCGGCAATGGGAACGACCGTTCCCAGTTTGTACGGTCGTTCCCACTCTCGGTCAAGAACAGTATGGCCTGGGAACGGTCGTTCCCAGTTTAAAACTGGGCGGGAACGGCCGTTCCGGCCTGGTTCGAAAAGCTGGAACAGAATTTAACACAGAAAACAGGGGAAGCTCGAAAAAGTGCCAAAAATGGCCAAAACCAACCCTATACATTGCCACAACTTCTCAAAATGCACACACAATTCAAATAACTCATACTTAACATGTTGTCACTCAAATAGCTCAAGAAAATGGAATTAAAAGCCATGATCATTGAGACGAAAATTCAAGCAAAAATCATGATCATTCAAAGATACTCAACCAACCAAAGATGAAATGCAATAAATGCAATATATATAACCTACACAACTCATACAAGAAACTAGGAATCAATCATCTCAAGCAAAGAGCAAGAAATCACCATTATAGCTAAACCCTTACTATTCACGTAGGGGAGCAAAGGCAAAGCAAACTCACACCAAATTCAGAATTTAAACCATGGAATCGAAGAGCATGACGAGGGGATTCCGAAACCTACCTAAGTTCGAGAAGAGACGAAGAAACGAGAGAGAACTTGGCTTGGAAAGTTTGATGATCAAATCTTGGGTTTTGGCTCTCTTGCTTGGCTTGAGTTGCTGCTGAACGTAATGAAGGAAAAGGGAGAATGGTTCAGCCTTTAAGGGCTGGACCGATTCGGTTCACGGGTTCGGTTCAAGGTTCCCGGTTCAAGTTGGTTCGGTTCAACAAATACAGGCTCAAATAAGGCCAACCCAATTTAAAACGAATAACACGCATGCAACTTTAATCCAAATAATCCGTATGAGCGTAATTAATTCAAATAGTCCTATACAAATAATCTAAAACGCAAATAATATTAAATCATATAATTTACCTGTACCGATTGTGAGTCGGGATGTTACAACTTCACATATCCTAAACCACTTGAGGCAAATTTTTGACATATAATTCAAATATTTCATGTAAATTCAAATAATTCATATAAGAATTAAAATTAAACAATTCAAATAAACAATTAGAATAAATATAAAATGCGTAAATAATAATTTTAAATGCGCACATACGTCATACCTGTACGGTCTGAAAGTCGGGGTGTCACACGACCAAAGGAGGTGGCCAACCGAATCTGTCCGCGGGGGACGATCTCGGAACCCCGAAAGCCAACGAGGGTTGTTCTGAGGGGTTCGAGGGGTGTATTTGTTATATTCATCTTTTAAAACGTTGAATATGGGAGAACATTCACTGAGCTTCCACTATCAATCAAAACCTTCTTTACAACATGGTTATGAACGTCTAAGCTAACCACCATGGGGCAGTCAGAGGTTTCACCAACCCCATGGGGTGTTACAATGTGCTCCAAATCTTTTTCAGTGAACCCTACGATCTCATTCTCCTTCGAGCGAGAGGATCCTTCCAACGAGTACACCGGCTTGGGCATTGAGGGTCTCTGATCATAGCTGTGGACGTGGCGACGGTGGGAGGCGTTGGAATCACCCCCCGAGGGTCCGCCAGCGATCATATTGATGACAGCGAAGGGCTGGTTCTCCACTTCGGCGGCCTTCTGCTTGCCGCGCTCGCTAGTTTCTGGGCGGCGGTGGTGCGGGCTTCTGGAGCGTGAGCGGCTTCTCCCCCTAGCTCTCGCGCGCTCGAAACAGTGTTCGTCGTACCTCTCTAGCACTTTCACAAACTCTTTTAGGTGCCCCCCGGCGACAAGCCTTTGAATCTCGCTCTCAAGTTGGCGACACCCATTTGTGTCGTGCCCTTTCTGCTTGTGGAAGACACAGTACTTCCCCGAGCGCTTCTGAGCCTCGGTTTCCCTCACCTTTGGCGGTCTCTTGAATAGTTTCTTGTCCGCCATGGAATAGACTTCAGCGATGGGTCGGTTAAGGGGGATGCGCTCGTGTCTGCGGGGGGACGGAGAATTTCTCTGAGCGGGTATTGGGCTGCGGCCGCGGTTCTTGGACTCTCCTCTGTCCTCCGGGCCCCTACCGGCTCGAGGGGCATTTGTCAGTTTCTGTTCCCTCGCGATGTACATATCCTCGAGGGTGAAAAAGGAGTCAGCTATATCTCTGATTTCCATCAGCGAGCGAGGCTTTTTCTTGGCCACCTCCTCCACGAACTCCTTGCTGACGTAGTTCTTCAAATTGATCGCCCCAAAGAGTACATACCTCAAGAAATCCATCGAGGGCTTCTCCACCAACAGGATCTATTTATTGAACCTGCCCATGAAGGACCTGAGAGTTTCGCTCGGTCCTTGCACCAAACTATAGAGGGCTATGGCAGCGGGTGCTGGAGCCTTCAAGGAGTTGAAGTGGCTCATGAAGGCATTAGTCAAATTGTCATACCCTCGGATGGAGCACATGGGCAGCTTCTTATACCACTCATGTGCCATTCCCACGAGGGAAGTGACAAAAACTTTTGTCCAATAATGACTGGAATGCTCATAAAGGTGCATCAAGTGCACGAAATGATCCAGATGCTCGGTCGGATCAGTGGTTCCGTCGTAACGATTGACGGATGTGGGGATTTTGCCCTTCCCCGCACGGGCCATCAAAACCTCATCAACGAGGGACGAACCGTCTATCAAAGGCCTATGGTTCCCGCCCTCATGGTCATGTTCCTCGTAATCTTCCTCCCTCCAGCGGCGAGGGACCAAGTGGCGTGGGTTACGAGCGTCTCTGGCCCTGGACCTCTCGTCCCCAACATGGGGGACTTGAGACCGTGTTCCGGAGAGCTGTTCCACCATGTTCTGAAGCCCATTCAACTGGTCTTGTACGGCAGCCAGTTGAGGGTCGCCTCCATCCCTTCTGCTGGTCCTTCTAGTGGCCTTGGACTGGACTTCTTCTTCAGCATCTCCCCTCATGGGAGGGACTTTCTCCGTTTCCACTGGGCGCACCTCTTGATCAGCCCTCGGGGGTGCATCTTTCTCTTGTGCTGGAAGTGGTGGCGGTGTTGGGCCCTTAACACGTTCTGGGCCGCCGCCAAGGGGTGAGTTTGCCATCCTCCCATTGGTGGAGCCACCTGAGCGCCCGCCCTCGTGGGGAAGTAGACGGCGGTAAAGTGGTTCCAGGCATTCTGCGTGGCCTGGACTTCACATTGAACTTATAACGCTTGGAGTTGTTGCTATGTCATTTGTAGCATTTCCACCCCTTGAATCTCTTTGGGTAGAGAGATTGGAAGCTGCAAAGTGCCCACCTGGTAAGGTTGTACCATGGGCACCATTCCCGGCATCACCCCTGGCTGCATGTAGGCATACCCTGGCGGCGGCATAGCCATGGAGTAGGCCACGGGGTTGTTGACAGTGGTAGCGGGAACGAGTGTGGTGGGTGGAAGTGTAGAACCAGATTCTCCTGCTCCGTTTACTCCCTCCTGGTGAGATCCTGGTACAGTTTCCTTCCATTTTTCCTCCATTTGTGACTGGAGGAGTACTCCCACCAACAGGAGTATTGTCGGTTTGTGCGGTGGCGGCATTGGCTCCGCCGTCGGGGTTCTCTTTATTCAAAGGGGGAAGAACACCCCTGTTGTCAACCAAACGTGATCTTGTAGCAGTCACCATGATTAATGCTACTGGTGTTACTTCTCACTAGCTTAAAGAGGAAGAAATAGATAAAGATAAAGAAGATGATGGTTTCCCACAAACGGCGCCAAAAATGATGGTGCAGGAAAGAGAATCCTAATAAATCACCAACACTTTAAGATTTGTTTGTGAGGGGAAAGACCATCACAGGCTGTAGAGCCTCAGGAACTGGGTTTCCTTAGCAGTGGGGGTTCTTCCAGCTAGGATAACACCAAGAGATTGTGCAGCTGAGGAGCTGAGGATGTCGGGTAGGGTGGTGTGAGCTTGAAGAAGAAGAGAAAAATGGAGGAGAATGCCCAGTTCAGTACAGTATAATGCAGGTGAAGAAGATGACTTGGGGAATAAGTGTGTGCATTCCCATATTTATATGTTAGGGGCCAGGGCATTTTGGGTAATTTGACCTAGTGGTCCCAAACCCTATGCTGCCCTAGACACGTGGCGTCATGTGATGGCATGAAAAGGACGGCCCTGAAAAGCCTGTGGGGAATCAGGTACGAGGTGCGTACTACCATAGTGTCAGAGGTTGTTGACGAGCGGCGAGCGTGGAATTCTTCTCCGCTACGCTCCCCGTACCTCTGAAAGTGCCCTCTAGAAGGGCTTAGGGATGTAAACAAGCGAGCCAACTCGCGAGCTTTCTCGAGCCGAGCCGAGCCGAGCCGAGCTCGAACCCAAGTTCCTTTGTTTTTGGCTCGTGGCTCGCGAGTCACTATTTTCAATTAAAAATAAATAAATATTAATTTTTATATATATAAATACTTATATAATATATAATATTATATATATATATATACTTATTTTTATATATAAATATCAAAAATAATTATTTTTTAAATAAAAAAATATGTTTTTCATGGCTCGCGAGCCGAGCCGCTCATAAGCTTGGTCGAGCCGAGTTCGAGCCAAGAAAAAAGGGCCGGGCTCGGCTCGTTTACATCCCTAGAAGGGCTCCTTACTGCGATGGGCTTGGTCCTCAAGGCGAAAAGCACCCTTTGGTATTGGATTCGAGCGTTGGTCACGCTCGGGGAAGGTTCCCCTGGGAGGTGAGCACGAACGGTAGGGGCACGAGTGTAGAGCGTGTATAGCCCGAGCGCAATCATAGCTGGGGGCCCTAGCATAGATGAGGGGGGATCCGGGTGAGGATCGTCCCTTGGGACCGTAGTGCGAGCGTCCAAGGGAATTGGTGGACCGATCCCGCGCTCGTGACTTGGGCCGAGGCGCGCAAGTCTGGAACGTATAAGAGATGAGGAAGTGGGCCGGGTCAATTCCACGAGCTCATTACCGCAAGCGTTAGAGCTCTGGGTCCTTCAGATCGCGACGCGTGTGCGGTACTGATCCGAGCGTAATTTGGTCTCATCAAATATAAATATTGAATCACGACTTACAAAGAAAATTTGTTAACTCAAAAAAAAAATAAAATTAGAATGATAACTTGTTAAAACGCACAAAGTTCTTTTTCCCTATCTAAAATTAAAACGTAGACGAAAATCGGAACGTATTCATTTCATATTGTCAACAAGACAAGAACCATTATACCCAAGGCTTAACAAAAGGCCCAGCCCATTAATGCGAACCTGGGTGGGTTGATTCCAATTTGTTAAATGGTCTTTAGGTGGGTAATGGGTTGGACTGTTCTATTGGCCCATAGATGTCCCAAATATCAAGTACCCTTTCGTTGGATAGGATGCCAAATCGTTCTTACTCTTTTCTCTCTTTTACCAAATAATTCTTAATGTCAAAAAGCACTGCGATACAAAAGACAATAATACGCATGTTATACAAATACAATTAAGAAAAAGAATCAATATATGTTTCAAGAATGGGAAATTGCTCCAAACCATAATTCGATCAAACCCATCTAATTATACGACACACCAATGTTAATATAAATTGTGGCAAGGTGTGGGAAAATACATATAATTTATAATAATGTGATGTATTGTGTTTGATCCAAAATAATAAATAGTTAGTATTTAATAATTGAATAAAAAATAGGGAAGGGGGCTCAAGGACAAGAAAGTTGGGTATGAAAAGCCCGTGAGAGAAGAGAAGGGAATAGATGAAATTGAGGAGTTTGGTTATCTCTCACGGGGAACCCAACACCCCCATCACGAGATATATCACCAGTTTCCTCATAATTTACGGCCACAACACGTTTAATTTCCAGCACAATCACTAACCTTATACATACATACAAACCCATCTCTCTCCCTAACTGGGCGGTTACGACATCTGTCAACAATTGTCTGTCACCACCCAATAATATTCTCGGTAATATAAAATTTAAACTCCTATATATATATTAAGATAATATATATCAGATATTGTATGTGGAAAGGTATTTATTAAGATATATGCAAATATAGGTATGGGCATGGAAATTGGTTATACTTGAAAATAAAAAACATAAAACAAAGAAAGGGTGTTGTGTTTAAATGAAAAGGGACGTTACATAACAAAGATGAGACAAAGGCCACAGCACTTTGTCGCGAAACCCCCCCACCCCCCGCTGCTACTCCTCTTCTTTATTTACTACGTACTTCTACTTGCATGCTACACATGTCTATGCATGTATATTATTAATTTAAAAACTCTGAGTCCAAAATGTAGCTTATACACAACCGTTGGAGCTTGAAGTTTGCGGGAAAAATATTTGAACATATACATAATGAGCGCGTTTTGGTACCAAAAATGTTTTCAATCTAAAGTTAGTTCACGAGGAGAGGGTTGTCATAAATTTATTTGATGTAAATGTTTTAATTCAATAATTAATTAACAAGGTAGCCTCATGATGATAATTGAAATATCTTTAATTCTCTCCCTAAACTTTAAACTAAATAAGTGTACAATTTCTTTCTCATTATACTGGTTTGATACAGTTAGATCCGAACTTGCACTAAGCAGTATTTGACTGGAGCGTGGATTTAAGTACGTATTTGATTAGTCTGTACCTCAAATCAGTTTCAAACATCACATATCAACATTATAGAAAGCCGGCAGAATGTTAGATTCACTGTGGATTTGCAGGGTCCTTTGGGATAAGTTTATAGTGGTCAAATTTTCATTCAAATGTTGTACCTCAAAACCTTCCCAATCCTATTCAAATAGTTAGAGAACACTTTCCTAATTGGCTAAATCAAACTAAACTATTAAAATGTAATTTCTTCATATAGATATTAATTGTATATTCAAGAACTCAAATAATTAAATTAATATAACATCGAATTACTAAATTCCACCCTTTTATATTACATTATATATATATATATATATATATATGTTGATTTGTGGGCCAAACGACAAAATAGTAAATCTCAATCAAGAGATCGATGGACCAAAGTGTACATCCATAGAAAGTTTGTGGGGCTCAGCCTCAGTTCTTTTCCCCTCTGCTTTATTTAATTCTCATTTACTAGTTATCTTTAACGTACATATGTAAATCTCTCCCTCCTGTAGCCTCATCCCATTACATCATCTGCTTCAGTTTGTCTGTTATACACCTCCTACTACATCTTTCTAATCTTCTATATATATATATACGTCGACGTAGACACTTCATATGTTCCACCTCTCTCTCCTCTCTCACAGAGACACACACAAACAGAGAGAAAACCACCCTTTATTTTATTCCCTCAGATCTAATTAATTGCCTCCCAAACAAAGCTTACATTGTTTTTCAGTTCTTCTTGATGAAGATCACAGGAGGCCATCAACATCCTCTCATTGTCTTATCAGCTATCAACCCCATGCATGAAACCAATGAATTTCATCACTATCTTGCTCCTATCTTTGCCTCTGCACTAGGAAACTGAACAACCAACACAGAACGCACAACCAATTTTCCTTAATTCACCTGCCTAACTAATTTGCTTCTGTGATATAAGTACAGAATCTCGCTCTTTCAACAGCTCTTTCTTTCTCACATATAGTTCCGGTGCCAACGCCATGTCACCCGACGTTAATAAACCTCCATCAGCGGCCGGGAAAGACGAGACGCAGAGCTCTGCCGGCAGGAAAACCTCCACCGGCAGGCCCCAGGAACCGTCCCTCAAGTGCCCGAGGTGTGATTCGCCAAACACAAAGTTCTGCTACTACAACAATTACAGCCTCACGCAGCCGAGGCACTTCTGCAAGACGTGTAGGAGGTACTGGACCAAAGGCGGGGCGCTGCGCAACGTGCCCATAGGCGGCGGCTGCCGGAAAAACAAGAAGCTCAAGTCGTCTCCGAGGCTTTCCGGCGATTCCAAAGATCACTCGAGTGGGTCGTCCGATCATCATCATGTTGGTGGGTTGAAGTTCTTTCAGGGTATCTCGCCCGCCATGGATTTTCAGCTTGGAGGGGTTAATTATCCCAGGATTGTTCATCCTTCGACAAACAGTACTGGTCTCTTTAGCCAGTTTTCTCAGTTCGGAGATTTGTCGAACACCTGCGGCGCAATTTCCTCAAGCCCTTGTTTCAACAGCCTCGACCCTTCTGCAGCGGGAACCTCTTCCCCTCTGATGGGATTCAATTTCCCGTTCTCTAATTCCGCAGTTCGCGAAGGAAACGGTAGCAATACTTTCCAAGAACTAGCAGGATCCTTAAACGTTCCCAACAGCGTTGCAACCTCTATCGAATCGTTGAGCTGTATGAACCAGGACCTTCACTGGAAATTACAGCAACAAAGACTAGCCATGCTGTTTGTCGGAGATAGTAACAACAACAATAATCAGAAAGAGCCATCTGTTGATCTTGTTGAGAAACCCCTTCAGCCCATTTTGTTTGAGAATCTGGATATTTCAAAGCCACAAGAATCTTGCGGAATTGGGTTATCACAAAAGGACGGCGGGAGTGGCAATCTGTCAACAGAATGGTACTTCGACAATTCTTACGCAACTGTGAGTCCAACTCCAGCAACAACGAGCAGCAGCAATGTAAATCATGAGATGAATAACAGCAACTGGAGTAGTGGTGGAATGCAGGGATGGAGTGATCATATGTCCCACTATACTTCACTTCCATAAATCAATTTATGGAAGAGTTAGTGATAATTAATTACTCTAGGATCTTATACTGATGAAGAACACTACAGTATCCAGACTGATCATCTTCTTTAATTTCCAGCAGTTTAGTTGAATTAGTGTTAAATGCATGCTTGCTTGCCTAGCTAGTTATGAATTATGATATTGCTTAAGATGCAATGTACATTGTGTTCAGTTTGTGTTAGTTTCTTTCTATTTGGAGCTCAAGATGTGGAAATTAAATTATTAATAATGTTCATCAAAAGGTGAGATCATTTAAGTAGCTTTTCGACATTGAAGTTCCATTCCTTCATTTTCAGTAATTTTCTAATTATTGCCTGAACCTTGACGAAATCGGTGTAATGAGGAGGCAAAAGTTTGATACTTGTCTTTAGATTGATGAAAAGTTTAGAAATTGTAACCGGTTACACTTATCATGAGTTTCTGTCTAGACAAAGTGGGTAGAATTTAAGATTTTTTTTTCAATCTTTTCTTAGCGTGTATATATATATATATATACATATTTCTTGTTGTGCATTCAATTTTCTTTCTAGCACGAGTAATACAGAGGTCCATTATAAGGTCGATTTTGCACTGTTATAAGGTCAGAATTTGAACCTATAATAAGAATGATTTTTCCAACTCAATTGCTCCGTTACGGGATCAGTACTCGAACTCCCAACATTGTTTAAGGGTATTGGAAGCCTCATCCCGTTAGACCATTGTGACATATAGTATAACCGTAAGTTTCTTTCCCTCGTCATCTCCATTTTTCTTCGGTTCTTTTATGGATGGAATGTCATTGGGATAGGTGATGCGTACTTCTGGACCATCATTATTAAATAAGACGTAATTAATTGATTAGTTTGATGAGGAGTAAATTAAAGTATAGTGTTGGTGGTGTCGTTGATATCTCTGTTAATTTCCAGTGTCTCTCTCAATCAGGTAACTGTCTCTCAGACTTTGATCAGCTTACAGAAGACATACAATATAGCATCCTGTAAACCCTACAACATAATGGTCCTAAGTAGTTAGTACTCATCATTCTCTTTCACATACACACACTCTGATTAATTAAATAATTGCAGTGATAATTAGTTGCAGGAGTGGTGCAAATTGGTGGTGTCTGAAAAAGTGGTGGGCTTCGCCAGTCAATTTAATGAACCACTGTCCAAGTTTGAATTGAATGAGAGAGAGTGAGAGAGGAACAATGCGGGCATAGGCTTCGTCCTTGGCTCTTGTAAAAATGCCATGTTTGTAGCTTTTCTGGGAGGTCTTGGACAGTGAGCCTTCCTACTCCCATACTCTTCAATCCTTGCTCTTACTCCCCATTTAATTCATCCCGGTTCGAACCAAACTAACCGATCGTTTGTTATACTAATTTGATTGAATTAGGTTATATAGAGATATAAGTATCTCCGACTTACTGTGCTTTTTGCTTTTTCTAAATTGTTAATGTTCTTTTTGAGAATGGGATTAAAATGGGTTTATATTGTGTTTGATGTTGATGACAAAAGAAGAAAAAGAAGAGGGTTTAAAGTGTTGGCATTACTAAATATTGATGACTGCAGCCTAAGTTTATATTACAATAAATAAGCAACTACTTGGAGATGAATAATCTTTTATAGTATTCCTAGAATAAATTGATGGTGTAGTGCTAATTTTGTCGATGATAGTGAAAGGGAAATAATATTTGGTTTTTAAAATTCATTTTCATTCCTGAATTTAACCTTTTAGCAGGAAAAAAAAAAGAAAAAAATAATGAAAATGGAAAGGAGAAAGGAGAAAGTCCCACCTATCACAAGATATAATCATTGTTCAACAAACTACATCCGTAATCCGTCCCTACAACTCAATTGTTTGATTTGCAGGAGATAATCATTTTAGAGATTGTATTTACACCCGGGATAGAGTGTTATACATTTCACGGTCGGAAATTTTTATTTCACGCCCGACTTGGTCGTAACTAATTAATTAGAAGAGCAAATGTATTATGCTTGTAATTTGATTTGTCATTCTTCCCAAATTTTTCACAAACAACATATGTAAAACACTGTCCCCTTATTATACCGAATTTGATCGAGTCAGACTCGAACTACAATTACCCCTCTTTTTAACGTCATATATATCATATTATTGGACTTTTCATTTGACAATAAAGATTTAGGGTAATCAATTTTCTCGCTAAATTATCCTCATCATCTCAAATTTTAGAACAACCGACCAAAAACTTAGTTGAATCATAGCATCTCAAATGATGAGACAATTAATCAGATAATTCAAAGTTGAACCATACTCAAACCCCATATATAATATCGAAACCCTAATATTAAGTGAGTTTCTTCTAGTTAACCATGCATACCCCGTGATTAAACTGTTGGATGTGTGGATTTATCTTTAGTAAAAAATTGTACAAATTTAGGTACAATGTTAATAATTAAGATTTCACAGTATCCAAATTAAATTCTGTTAAAATACTCTCACCATTCAAGAAGCTCAAGTACTTTAACCTATATCACCACAAGAAAGGACCCCCAAATCAAAAATTGCAGTCTGAGGCCTGAGAAAAGCCAGCTCAACAATCCCTTACCTAAACTTTGTTTTATATTTGAATTAACTTTTGAGGATCTTAATTCTTATACATACGTCTGCTTTTTTTTAAAAACAA
The DNA here is from genome assembly GCA_037501455.1 of Lantana camara. Classification (NCBI taxonomy): domain Eukaryota; kingdom Viridiplantae; phylum Streptophyta; class Magnoliopsida; order Lamiales; family Verbenaceae; genus Lantana; species Lantana camara. The sequence continues at coordinate 18,406,113 of CM074857.1, read as the reverse complement.
AATTCCATTGCTTTTCTCCTTTTTGTTAGTATCGGCTTTTAATTTGCCTTTTGCTCTATACAAATGATTACAAAAGTTGCAATCTGCATACATATGTATGTGTATATATATATATATATATATGTGACCTTTTAAAATATTTGAATATATAAGAGAGAAAGAGAGGTGGCGTGATTAACGTGATCTGGGACTAACAATGACAATGTGAAAATGGCCTTTCTTCAACTGTGAAAGAATTTCACATATATTGAGCATGCAAGAATTTCATGAGCCTCCTTACAACCATATCTGGGAAAACCCCTTTTTCTCTTCATCAACTCCACCTACCTGTGTCTGTCTGTCTCTGTTTCTGTCAATTATCTTGTCAATTATCCCACATCGAATAATTAAAAACACGAAGTTCAATTCATAATGGCTTGAAAATCCTCCCCTCAATAACCAACTTTTGGGGTACCTGAGTTAAGTTAAACACATTATCTATCATGGTATCAGAGCTCCGTCTCTCCACCCTCAATTTTCTAGTATTTTAACGTTATGTTAATCTCTTGTAGATGGTTCTAGTATTTTAACGTTATGTTAATCTCTTGTAGATGGTTGTCAAGGTAAAGCATCCAATTATGTGTGTGTATACGAGGACGAGGAGGGTTTTTGTCTGTGAGTGTCTGTGAGTGGGATTCTTGGTGTTCATTACTGTTCCCGAAACGAGAAAAATGCAAAGGATGATCGTCATCGTGTTTGTCCATTTCTTAGTCCCAAAACAAATTAGATTACCCACCGGCCACCCCGCCCCCACAAAGTAATCATTCTTATTTTAGCCATTATCTTCTCCATACTGCAAATAATGCTCTTCTGCAAATGGGTTTCATTCATTATAACGTCCAATCTTTGGACTTATTCTCAACGCCTATTTTTGGATGGATTCATTTGCTCTTTATTTGCTTACTAATTACTTCTTGACCACATTTTGAACGATGTTTACAAGAAATTACAGATAACACCCTCTTCAGGGGTGTTTTTTTGTAATTTTTTGGTTATTATGAGGATTTTTTCTGTAGTTGGATTATATTTCAGGAGGATATTTGTGATTATGTGGATTATAAGAATGGAATATGTCAACGATGAATTAAGTTATATATTTAATCATTTAAGTTTGCTCAAATTTATCCAATTATGAATTGATCAAGAAAACGAATGCGTTTATTAATTTAATAAAAACGGTAAAAATATGTGTATAGTCTAACTCACCTAAAAAAAACTAGCGAATAAGATGGGGTTGTCAAAAATTTATTAACTAATACATGATTTATTTATTTTTTCCAATATGGAATGTTAACACGTATCCTCACGTCCAAACCCGAACAATTAGGAGTACAAACCCAAATAATTGGGGATCTAATTTAGAGCGTGTAATCCAATTAATTCAATTTTTTTCCATTTACTATGCATGGTATAACTTATTAGAAAATTTTATACATTATGAATTTTTAATTTAATTCATTACCCTAATTCAGATAGAGAAAAGTAATCCTATTTAAAGGTTTCAAGTTTGGGCCAAGGTTTTGTACCTATAACATGCTCTCAAGTAGGGCTGTCAACGGGTCGGATTCGGATCGGATCAGGAAATTCCGGATCCGAATCCGACAGGAAGATCCGATAACCGGATCCGAATCCGAATCCTATAGGATTCGAATTAATACTAAATCCGTATGTTAACGGGTCGGATCAGATCCGATAAAAGATCCGATCCGATTAACAATAAAATTTAAAATTTTTTTATAAAGAAATAAATAAAAAAATATAAATATAAATATATAATATTTAACAAATAATTATTACTTGATGAATTCTTTAATGGTTTTGTGTATATGCATTTAAAATAGGTTAATTTAATATTTTTAATAAAGAAAAACATATTTTTTAGAATAAATAATTTAAATTTTATTATTATTTATAGTGAAGATATGTGAAATTTTTAATTTTAATTATTCTATTTAATATTCTTTACTAATAAAATAATTAATTTAATAAAATATTATAAAAAAATCGGATTCGGATCTTTAACGGATCGGATTCCTTAATTCCATATCCGGTCCATTTATTTCGGATAACGAATATTTATAATCGGATATGATCCATCGAACTTTTTTATCGGACGGATATGATAAAATTCGGATCGGATTCGGATCGAATTCGGATTAAAATCCGCCCCATTGACAGCCCTACTCTCAAGTTTCATGTTGCGGAATTAAATAAAAGGATATGAAAATTCGTCTCGCAACTGAATACAACACCACGTATAAAATGAAGTAATGAACCATAGAGCCAAATGGACCTGAATTTAATGGACAAAGGCCTATTGTAATGGCCCATCAATGAAAGGCCCAAACGGAAATTGGGCCTTAATCATCCATTACAAATTCCCTAAAATTAAGACAATCATTTCTTTAAATGCACTACAATCAGACAACTGAAAGACAAAAGAGTAAGCCATGTTAAAGAGCATTCATATCAACACTAGTTATCTTGACCACATCCTTTTCTTGCTCTCTCTCTCTTTGACCCCCTGAACTGGATCTCTGCTAGTTTTGTTATGAGCTAAAGGCCTCTGAGGAGGGGCAGAGGGCTTAGTCATTGTTCTCGAAAATCTCGAAAACGGTTTTGGTGGATCAGAATGCCTGCTTTTGTTGTCACTTACTGGAGTTGGCACAGCACTATTGCTGTTGTTCTCAGCTTCGCTGTTTCTTGACAACCTTTTCCTTCTAACTTCATGAAGAGGCTCTCTTTCCTTAGCCGATGGAGGTACGTGACTAATTTGGCGGTTAACTGCATTTGAATTATTCCTCAGGATACAATGCTCAACCTCGTTTCGTATCTCCTCTCGGATTGGTTGCTTGGTTTGAGGAGTAGGGGTGCATGATGTTAATGGATTAGTGGTGGATTGTGAGATTAACTGCTTTTGTTGTTCGTCTATTTTATCTTCAAGTTCTTTAATCTGATATGAATACAGGAAAACCAACGAAGTTTAAATATAGTTGTGTATGTAGAAGATCATAAAACAGTTTTAGGAAATGGAAATATTCACCTTTTGACGAAGAGCGAGGGACGACTCTTGGTTTTGTTCTTGTTCTTTGAGCTTTCTCTCTAGCTCTTTGACCTGAATAGATGAGAGGTATAGTTTGTTATATATACATAAAGCTACTTCGTCCTTTATTAGATGGAATTTATTGGTTTATTAAAGTCGTATTGATGCAACATGTAAAGAACCTTTTGCTGGAGGATGACACAACTAGATTCTGACTCTTGGACCTGCTCTTTCAGTTTGCTTTCGAGTTCATTAATCTGCATTTCAAGTATGGATTAGAAAAATGAGGAATTCCGAGGAAGTTGTGAAAAACAATGTTTTAAAGATCAAATAAAGCTATGCTACCTTCTTCTGATATGATTTGGACTGAAGCTCTTCCTGCTGTTTGAGCTTGCTCTCTAAATCAACCACCTTCAAACGTCATAAAAAAGATATAATAATAGAAAACCCATTGAAGAGTCATCATAATACAAGTAAGATAAATCTAGTTAGGTACCTTTTGATGAAGCCTAGAACAAGATTCTTCCGATTGAGACTGCAATGAAGACTTCAACTCTAGTTGGCCTTCCAGCTCTTTTATTTTATCTAATTGTTGCTTGTAAACCTGATCCTTTCCTTTGGCCTTGCTTTCTAAGCTATGCAAGTTCTCCTCAAGTTTTTTCACATGTTCATCTTTCGACCTAGATTCCTGCCTAGCTTTATCTACCTGTAAACACAAAAATCATATCGATACACAACAGAATGAGAACTTGTTCAAGCTTCGGTAAATTCAAACGTACCATCATTTTCAACTTTTGGATCTCACTTGTATCAACTTGCTTTCTAGCAGGACCCAACTCCACTCCTCTAACTCTAGTTGCAAAATTTAAAGAACTCAAAGTTTCACTCAAATCCTGATCCGAGGGACTGATTTGTACAAACATCAAAGTTTTCGAGTCCCCACCCAATGAATCTTGGAGTAGATGTGTCAATTTGGAATTCCTACAAGTACTAATATATCAGCCAACACGAAAAATGGTGCTATGGGACAGGAAAGGTCACAATGACAGTTTTAAATGGCGTTTCACCTGTATGGAATGTGACTGCTTTTATTAGCTAAAGCAGAAATCACATCTCCAAGAGCCGAGAGTGACCTGTTGATATTTTGAGCTTCTTTGAGGCGCTCGCCTTGAGCATCAGTCTTTCCTAGCCTCTCACTTCCTGCTAAGTCAACAAGCCAAAGCTTGCTCTTCGTGCACTCTCCATTTATTAAATTCTTGGCTCTAACCATTATACAAAGCATGCTGCGAAAAAATGATAATAATAAATGAAAATAAAGAACATATTCAGATAAAGAAGCTAAAATTCTCAAATGTTGCAATTACCAGTGAGATCTACTGCTGTGCTCGTTTACATTATTTGATCCAACAGCACGGGCCCTACTCCCAGCCTGTAGAACATTCCATACTTCAGTTGTACTTTCCACTTTGGCTTCCACAATCCCCGGGATATGATGAGACCCTTCAGAAGCTTGTTTTATCTCTAGCCTATAATTATTGAACAGTAAAATAAAATCACATTCCCATTTATTTGGATATCTTTACTTCAAATGCATGACGAGTTAAGACAAGATCGTGGTTTTACTTCTTCGATGTTTCTGAAGAAAGCAAGTCTCGTATCTGTTCATTGTAAACTTCAAGAACACTGACTGAGATGTTGTATGTGTTTGTTTCACTTCTCTCACTAGCAATCTTGAATAATTCTTCCAGGGTTCTATAATTGACTCCTCGATTTGCCTCAGTTCCTTCCATCGTGAACGTCTTGCCTGTTCCTGTCTGACCGTAAGCAAATATACAAACATTGTATCCGTCCAATACTGAAATCACCATTGGTGCAGCATCGGTAAAAACATCAGCTGTCCAGAGTCAGAAAACAAGAGTTAGGAATCTTTTTGACTCATCCCACGACTGTTGAACTGGAAAAGATTTGTTAAAAAGTACCTTGATCATCTTTTGGTGTGTAAACACGGTCAAATTTGAAAGTTTTCTTGTTAGAGCTATTGGCTAGAATGCCAAGTTCTCCATCACTGGCTGCTTCAAAGTCAACTACTGATACACTTCGAGCTGCCAACTCTGCCTTGCTTAAGGGACGGCAACGACAAAATACTCTGATATTTCCTGATTATTGGCAAAAAAAGTTAAATCTTGAGAAATAAAGAATTATATTAAAAATCAGCATAATATGAAAATTAAAGGAAAAGAAAAAAGAATGAACCTTTTGCCTCTTGTACTTGATTGTGCAGCTTCCTTCTCTTCAGTTGCTCTTCATTATACTTTACTTTGAGATCTTCACACTGTTCCACTGCATATTGATCATGCATGCCATAAAGAATCCATCTTTTAGGAAAGATTAGAGCATCCATTATGTAAAAAGCTTACCCAGAGCTTGAACTGCAAATACCATTTTATTCAAGTCCGGAATGGAGCTAACACATTCATGTGCTTCACGAGAAAGTTGAGAATGCTCTTGTTTCATCATCTGCAATTATACCATTTCAGTTTGGTTTTTACATGTTATCATAGCTGTGACAAGGATATTACGCACTTCCCAGAATTTATTAAAAAGGGGTTAATCACCTTTACTTTCTGGTCCATATTACTAATTGCCACTTCCCAATGCCTCTTGTCATGCTCGTACCTGCTTGAAATTTCCTTAATCTTGTCGGATTGCTTCTCTAGAGTTTGATCTGCATATGATGGACCAAAAACTAATTTCAACCAGTTTATAACTAATGTTCTACTGTAACTGCACCATACTAAATAATAATTAAGGAAAGCCTGTTTACAAGTGTGTCTTGATTTTCCGGGCACAAACTATTAAAAAAAAAGAGTGATTTTATGTTATAATTAAAAAGGTAAAGACATTATTCAATTACATAAATTCAAGAGCTAGACAATGAACAATCTCAAGAAAGCAGAGTTCCATATCTCTCTTCCTTACCAAGGGAATATGTCTTGAATGTCTTATTGTCGAGCTCCATTCTAACCTTCTCTAGCTGCTCATTGGCAGCAGTCCATGACATCCAAGATTGATAACATTCATCAGTCTTGCGCTGTAGCATATCCCGCAAGTCTTGGATATTTTTCTCATACTTGGCAATTGATTTTGATTTGAGAATTTTCTTCTGCATGCCCCAGATAATGCATGAGAGTTGCCGAACGTTAGAAATACATGCATGACTACTAGAGTTCTAAATTTAGTTACAAAATACCTGAATTGAAGGATACTCAATCTCAGTTGAACAGTTTGTACATACAAGGTATTTACGATTCGCCTGAGTGGCTGCAACCAGAGAGAGATATGATTCTCAAATTCATAAACTACTTTTTGAGAAAATTCTTGCAGATATAAAGAATTTAGCAGGAAAATATATACCTGAAGTTTTAGGTGCCCTCCTTACACAGATTCCACTAACTATTGGGTAACCATGTATTCCTTCAAACCTTAAGACAAGTATCCCGTCATCCTTAACAGAGACTCTGGCATCAACTAATTGCAAAGGTTTATTGGCTCCAACAACGGAGAAGATATCAAAATCAGACAGAATCTGCACAAATAATCGATCAAAGAATAAAACTCAAGCACAGCCACTTCAAAGAAAACGTACCCCGAAGAACAAAAAAGTTGAAGGACTGTAAGTTGCTTGCCTTTTCGTCTTGAATGAAAACATTAAACACGCGCATTCCTTTGGGCCCATATACATTTATAATTTCCACAAAATGAAGGTCGAGAAAATAATCGCCAGGGGCAAGATTCTCAATGCGGTAGCAGAAAGTTCCCAGTCTTGCTGACTGATAAATATACTGATTATCACCACTGTCAGTGATGAACTCCTCAGTTTGAAATGTGTCACCCCCTTCGAAAAACTTGTCAGCTAGAAAGCTAACACCAGAATCTGATTCCATTGAGGCCATGGCACCAGCATTTATGAAAAGCACTATTTCATCTAATTCAACAGACAAGTTTGAATGAAGTTAAAACATGATACCAGGTATCATGACAAATAAACAGAACTTATGATGCTCATCAAAATTATTGAAATCAGCACCCTACTCCCATCTCCTAAAATAGTACTAAAGCATGAAATTGCGATTCAGTAGCAGCATAATGTCAGAAAAAACCTCTTTCCTAATTTACATAAATGACTTCTTCAAAAGAATCCACTAACTTGCCTAAGATTAACCCAATCAGAAACCAAATCTTTAATTCAGACATATGTTAAAATAAATAATCATGATTACATTTCTACTTACTTCACTGCTGAATAAAATTGAAATATTTATTTAAAAAAGAATTAATAAATAAATTCATCAACTGGTTGAAAACCCTTACAACGTCAAATCCCTTAGAGAAATAAAGGCGAAACTCACGAAATTAACAGAATTAAAGCTATTGAGCAAAAACCCTAAATTTTGGGGCTGGATAATGGAAGAACCAACCTTTGCAGTTGGGGGTTTTGAACCCTGAAGGGACTAATCTCGAACCTGAGTCACAGACCATTGAATCAGTTAGTGACTCTTCAGCTTCATCTTCTTCCATTGCAGAAACTTCAGTTTCTTGATTCAAACTTTTGTCCATCTGACAATCAAGCCCGCCAGACGACTCAGACGCACGTTGTTCCATATGAAATTCTTGGTTCTGCTCAAATGAGTTTAACTGAACACTCTCCATGGAATTCGGACTTCAAGAACGGAAAATCTTACAGCCGACGAATACAGCAGAACAAAAAAGCGACTTTCAGTTTCGGTTAACAAGAAGAAGAGGTAATGGATGTTGTGAGCGTTTTGGAGTTTGAATTTCAATCCAGTGGCCGTTTAAAAATTTGACCGTTACACTGGCTTTTGGGGACAAGTCCGACTTTGGAATGAAATTTTCAAATTTAACTATACAACCAGAGGCACATATACCACTAGAATGGTAACCCGACCCATTTCTAATTTTTCAAAAAAAAAAGTAACCCGGCCCATTTCTTAGAAAATAAAATTTTAATTTAATTTGATATGATTGGTTCGATAAGGGAACTTTAATATCCTACAGTTATCACAACGATTATAAATGACTGACTTGATGAATTAGCAAGATTCATTTTGTTGATTTCAAAAAGAATGTGAGAAAAAAAATCCAAAAAATAATTATTAAATTTTTTATTTAAATGAAGGTCTAAATTAGTAAATAGGCCTAAAGTCTAAAGGCAGTTAGTTACTCTATGAGTCTCTAGCTTTAGACATATACTTTATATTTTTGGTTGGGATTAATTAAGAAAGAAAATTGTCAAAAAGTTCAAAAAAAGGTTATATACTTATATGTATTTATTTTACTTTTTTTTGGAACAAGGGTTACATATTTTAAAAGCACTCCAATTTTTGAGCATTTGCATTTAGGGATGCAAACGAGCCGAGCCGGCTCGCGAGCCTGGTGAGCAAGCTCGAGCCAAGCCGGAACTCAAGCCCCTTTTAGTTAGGCTCGTGGTTCGCGAGCCAAGATATTTAATTAAAACATACTATTTTTATTTATATATATATAAATATTTTTATTTTTATATAATATTATATATATTTTTATTGATTTTTATATAAAATTAATATATTTATAATATATATGTATATATATTTAATAAATATATATTATTATATATAAAAATATATTAAATTATTAAAAAAAACTAATTTTTAATTAAAAATAGTATAATATTCATTTGGCTCGAGCCGAGCCGAGCCGAGCCTCGAGCCTTGGTCGAGCCGAGCTCGAGCCAGAAAAAAAAATACCAAGGCTCGGCTCGTTTGCATCCCTATTTGCATTAGTGTACAACTTTTGATACATGTGCTTCAATGGTTGTATATGTACCGAAGGAATATCCCAAACTGTCACGTGGCAGTCCTCTAGAAGTCTTATTGGCCATTCACTCCAAATTGGATGTTTCGACTCTAGGCCTACTTCTCGATCAAGTACTTATAGTTTGGAATTTCTTTCGGTTACCTATTTGGTCAAACCTCCCTCAAGTTGAATGATTCGTAGACGAGCAAACCTCTCAAGCGGACGGTTGATTCGACCTAGAGTGATAAGTACGGATGCAACATTTAATGTAGTACATCCCTCCCACAAACGCATTAACTGTCTGCCATGCCTTACAAATCCGTTAACAGGACAGGTACGAGGAGCCATGTTGTTGCTTACTTACACAATTCCTACATTAAATGCACCATTGACTGCGTGTACTAAGTACACACAAAGCTCCCAACTCTAAATACTTCATCATTTATTATTCAGGTACGATACTATCACCACATTTACTGCACACCCACATACCTCTCTCATATCGACCTCTTATCGATTGAATTGACTGTTTTGAGCGTCAGAGTTCCAAAACAATTCAACCCTCAAGTCCCCTCTTTTTAGCCTTTGAGCTCACGCTGGCTTATCCTTGCAGTCTTTCCAAAAAAACTCAGAGCTTCCCTACTCAACAAATTCTTGAGTGATTAGACATTCACGTCTGCATTCAACGCATCAGCCAGATTTAGGCATTATCGATATGTAAATTTTAAAAAATCTGATTATCTAATTTTTGCTTCTTTTTTTTTTTAACGTCAACTTCCGTTTATTTATTTTAAACAGAATTAAGTTGAATGTTAAAATCATCTAAGAACCTAAATTTTGGTTCTACAACTAAAAAAGAAATATAATAAAATAATGGGCTAATCACAGAAACCCCCCCATCCTTTGGGGGGGTTTGGCACTTTCCCCCCTATACTTTCATTTTTGGCATTAAACCCCCTAACCTTTGAAAAATATTACACTTAACCCCTTGTAACAAACTTTAACAAAGCAAATCTATACAAAGTTGATATCAAATGTGTAGATATTATATATCAAATCGAAGCTCTCGACGCAAGGAACACAATAATGGTCTCGAAATCAAAATCCGACAACCGACGAAGTAGAAATTATCGGTTAAAGATGACGCACGACAATCGAAGCTTTTGGCAGCCAATAGGGTTGGCTGGGGTATGGGTTTTGTTCTCCTTGGAGAGACGAACATGATAGCGGTGGTCTTGAAGCTTGGGTCGCTATGTCGGAGGAGAAATCGATGATCAAAATTTTTTGAAGGGGTTAAGTGTAATATTTTTCAAAGGTTAGGGGGTTTAATGCCAAAAATGAAAGTATAGGGGGGAAAGTGTCAAAACCCCCAAAGGATGGGGGGGTTTCTGTGATTAGCCCTAAAATAATTAAGAAAACTATTCATCTTTAATATGCATTTTTAGTTAAAGAAATTACAAAATAAAAAAATTATAATTAGTTAAGAAATTATGAGAAGTACAAAAATATTTGTTTATTGTCTATGGTTTTTTCGTAATTGATGGTGCAGAAACTAGCAAATGATTAAAACACCAAACACTTTATGATTTGTTTGAAACGGGGAAGACCATCACAGGCGTTTGAGTCTCAGGATCTGGGTTTCCGATGAGCGTAGGTTCTTCCAGCTAGGATAACACCAGTTGATACAGTAAGGATGTAATAAGAATGGTGAAATGCAGGGAGCTTGGGGAAGATGAAGATGCAGTGGAAAAGCGCAGAAAAAGTGCAGTGTCTTTCTTGAGGAAGAAGATGACTTGGGGAAGAATGTAGGAATTCTTCCTATATATATGTTAGGGCTGAGGGTGTTTTGGACAATTCAGCTAAGTGGTCCCAAAACCATGTAGCCCTAGACACGTGTCGTCATGTGACGGTTTGAGAGTGACATCCCTGCAAGTTTGGGGCGTGTCAGATGGTGCGTGCACTACCATTGTGTCAGGGTTGTTGGCGAGCATCAAATGCTAGGGTAAGATCCCAACGATGCTCCTTCCCCTCAGAGTAAGCTCCGAGTAGAGTCGTTCATGAGGGTGAGGTTGACCCTCGTGGAGGCTCCTATTGTTGGGAATAGTGCCCTGAAAATTCAATTTGTTGAATTAATTAAACTGAATTTACACAAGTTATGAGTATTTCACATATTAATAATTAATAACGTGTGATGGTATTCTTATATGAAATGTGTTTCATAGGAAAAGACTTTGAATACCGAAATCACGTGTTATTAAAGTTCTAGTCGGTAAGATAAGAATATGTTCTTATCAAGACTATAACGTGGTTATATAAGATGATTAGTCTTTCGTCATAGGGAATGGTGATTCTAATTATAACACGTTGATGATTTTCAATAGGATTGGAAACATCGAACTGGACCACTGAGATTATTTATTTTATACTGCTATCTAAAATAAATAAAATCTCAGGAAGCATTGTACTCTTAATCCTGATAATATTTCGGCTTTAGGCATGTAGTGTTAGTTACTGTAACATACTCGAAGTGAGGTCTCGGTAACGGGGTGGCCAAAATACTTTGTATGATTCGGTGACAACATGAAATGTGCTAAAGAGTTATATTGATCGAGGAATCTGTGGTCTTGCTGGAAGGTAAAAGATATCCTTGAAATAGATTTGCAAAAGTTCGAATTAAGACTTTGGCCAAAGCACTTCGCGTGATAACGTCACCGAAGTTGTATGTTGAATGTGTTTCACATACAGAGAATTTGAACTTAAGGTGAATCAATAAATTTCAAATTGGAGATGAAAAATAAATGATAGTAGTTGTAATTTATTTTTCATGGATATCTACACGGAGGAGTAAAATGCGAAATTATTCTAGATCGAGAAATTCGTGAATAATTTAATTAATTTTAGAGTGCAACAATATTTATTTAGTGGAATTAAATATTGTTAAACGGTAATTAATTATTGTCATGAGATGATAATATATTAATCCGTTTGGAGCTAAAATTAATTAGTCCTGCAGGTCCCTCTGCAAGCCCCAAATTGAAAACCCAAAGAGAAAATAATAAAAGGAGAAAGAGAAATGAATTTTTCAAAGTGTTTGAAAATAGCCAAGGGACTTATTTTAAGAAAATAAATCAATTTCCAAAGAGTTGGAAATGCCCGGAATTTTATTTTGGAGAAAATAAAATTTAAATTTTTTTTTTTTAAAAAAAAAAAAAATGCTGACGTGGCAGGTGACGTGGCACTGACGTGTCACACCACGTCAGCAAGTGGACCCAGGTGGCGCTGACTGGGCAGCCGCGTGGCACGCCACGTGTGCGACACGTGGACGGCCCAGATCGCGCCACGTCATCATGTTGACCGGGTCAACAGGTCCAGAGCCGGGTCAACGGGTCGGGTTTCCGGATAGGACCGGACCGGGTCCGGTTCCGGGTCGGACCATACCCGGACACGTGGCAGCTCCTGAAGAGGCCACGTCACCGGAAACCCTAGCCGGCAAGTGATCACTCGCGCCGCCTTGTAGCCGCGCGTGTGGGCGCGTGCGTGCTCCGATGGGCGCGTTCTCGGCGGCGTTGGACTCGTGGTGGAGAGACCTTCAACGTGGTATCCTTGGTTTTCGTGTCCAAGTTGTACACGCAAGTGGGATGTGAAATTACCATTTTACCCTTGCTTTTGAATCCAAAATGACCGAAATGCCCTCGGTTTTTCCCCTATAAATAGGGGCCTTGGGTCCTCATTTCTCATTAAACATTTGGGAGAGGTTTTGGCTAGAGAATAGCTTTGAAACCATATCCCATTTCTCCTAGTTAATTCCGATTTATTTCGGAATTAATTTTAATTAGGTGTTTATATATAAACGCCTGATTTTGGGAGAATAAACCCTGAAAAGGGTTTCCTAGTTTAAAGTTTTTTCTCTAAGTATTTAGAGAAATACTTTCGGAGCCCACGCTCCGAGGGTGTCCCTGGGGATATTGCAGGGAAGCTCTGCCGGTCTCACGAGTGGGCAAGGAGCTGGAAAAATGCCGTTAGATAGCCATGTTTGCAGTACGGTAATATTTTACAGTTATTTTATTTTAAGCATGATAAATTATGTGCTCTTAAGTGTTAATTGCATGTTAGATATTTATCTGCTTAAGTGATTTAAAATTTATTATCAATTGCATGTATATACTTGAGTAGATCCGGCTAAGTCTTCCGCTTTGTATTAAAATGTTTTAGAAATATTTTAATACTTGTATTATAATAAAAAATTTTGAAATGTGGTCCCGGACTGCTACTGTTGGGGGCCCGCATCCCATCATGTGGTATCAGAGCCGTGCTCTAGATATATACATGCATTGATATGATACATGCGATGCATAATTTTAAATCTGATACTGTGCACGTAAATTCTGTCAAAGAAGACTGGTTTTTAAGTGGGACCGTTTGTGACCCCTCCAGTGTTTTCTGGGAATTTACGTGGAATGGTAATTTTTTGGGAATCGATTTCAATAATCTTCCTGGTTGATTACCGAATCAGTAAACATGATTTAAATTATGAGATAATTTATTTATAACATGTTTACTTTATGCCATTTATTTTAAGCATGATAATTATGTGATAATTATATGCGAGCATGCTTAATTGATTTAATTTATGGCATATTTATTTTGTGTCATTTAAAATTTTAAGCATGATAATTATGTGATAATTATATGAAAACATGCTTAATTATTTTATTTTATGGCATGATCATGATAATATGAGATTTTATGTTATTTACAATTATGCATATTTTATTTAATGTGATTAAATAGTAATGTTTAATAGAAATTAGACGCAATGCATAATTGAACTAATATTTTTCGGCCTAATTAATAAATAGTTATTAAATTGCCTTAAAATATTATTATTAGGATTTTAAATATGATTTAGTAATCCTAGTGGGAGGGTATTAATTAGATTAATTACTTCCAACAATAAGACGCCAAAAGTGATTATTAAATAATCAACAGATAATCCACACCTTTTAAAAATTCAAGTGGGAGCGAGATGAAAAGAGTTGGATTCTCACGGCCTCCATCACCCGTCTATAGTATAGTGGATGTATACTACTCCCTTCGGCGGGTATATATTCGCGGTATACAAGATTAGACTTCTACGGATAGAATGAAATACGGGGAAGTCAGCTCGACCACGCCTCCGTGGAGTGTCTTGACCTACTCGTACGGACTTCTAGGTAATGGTACACACTTGACTAAGTAATGTATTAACCTCCCTTCGGAGCTCTGTTATATTTACTTAGAGGCCAAGGGTTGACGTGGTGGATTGACATTGTTTGGTAAGAGTTACCTAGATGACATGTTAATTAAGAATAGTTCTTGCTTTTCTAAGCGGTTTTCGACCTCGCGTCCGGGGAGTCAATTGCAGTTAGTTAAGTCACCATTGCGTAAACCAAAATGCTTACGTGGATTTCATTTATTGGTTGGACACAGAAGAAAGTGAAATACATAATCATAACCTGCATTTATTTATTTATTTCAGTTTTATAATTACGATCTCTCTTAGCCCACTCCAAACTGTATGTCTATAAGGAAATAGGCTAGTAAGGGTTCAACTACGCTGACTAAGTAATAAATCTTGACATCGTGTTGAGACACGAAAGTTTATGTACTCACTGAACCTTATCCGAAAATTTCAAAAACTACAACCAGTCAGGATTAGAAAGACGTTTATCCCAAATGGATCAAGTGTGATGATCTGGCTAGTCTTATATCCTGACATCTGTCTTAAGTGTCGTTGAGCATCAAACACATGAGATGTCTACTGATAAGAACATGTTTTAAAGACAGAATCGTACGAAAGTACGAGCCACGAAAAGGGTTGTTAGTTAAAGATGTTTGAAGGATCACTATTTCAGAATCATATTATAAATATGATAGCTAATCTGAACGAGATTGAAAGCCTTTATGCTTAAAGAGACAATCTTAACAGATAGGATACGATCCTATACTCTCTGCCTCAGTCGTTTGAATGTTCAAGATTATTTTAAAATTTTTTTTAAAACCAATGAACGACCTCAATATGGCAGAAAGGGTGATATAGACTAAGGGAAAAGTTCTCTTTAATCAGACATCAAGATCCACGGGCTAGAAAGCCAATAAGTGGAAGAAAGAAAAGGAAAAGTTCCCAATCTAAGGTTCAGAAATAGAAAGTCAAAATCCGACAATGGAAAAGTGTTTCTATTTCGGTGGTAACGGGTATTGGAAAAAGAAATTATCCAAAATACTTAGTATGTCTGTTTGTTATACCGTTTAGATAAGATATGAAGATATCTTACTCGTTGAAAATATGTTTAGTTGAAAATTCACCGGACTCCTGGTGTGTGAACTTGAGATCAACTAATCATATTTGCAAGTCATTGCGAAGATTCAAACTAACCAGGAAGTTTGAAAAATGGCTAACACACAACTACTGCTCGGGGATAATACAAGTGTAATTGTATTAGCAGTGAGGACTATAAAGTCGTATTTTGGCAATAGGGTTTTTAATATTATACGTGCCATATAAACAGAAATTTAATTTCTGTGAGTTATTTGATAAATAATAGTTTAACTGTTTGTTTTGAACAAAAGTTTACCGTTAAGCAAAATAAAAGGTTTATTTGCTCTGGCACAATAAAAGATGGTCTTTTATACATCAATAAAAACCCTAATTCAAGTTTAACATTAAGAAGCTTGACTTACCATCTAAGAAGAAAAACTTCTACGTGGCACCTATCTATTGGTCAATTGAATCTGAATAGGATCCAAAGACTGATTGTTGAGTCCTTTTGACTTGAAAATAGTAACAATCTGCGAATCCTATATAGAAGGTTCAAATGATCAAGAAACCTTTTTGAGACAAAAGGTATTTAAGCCATGAAGTTGCTTGTGTCAGTTCATACGGATATGTGATCCTATGATTATTCAAGCAAGAGGAAGTTTTGGATATGTCATCATTCGTTTAGAACGATTACTCTAGATACAAATATGTTTATTTGATGAGACTTAAGTCAGTAATTTTGAAGAGTTCAAAGAATATAAGACTAAAGTCAAAGAATCAAATTAGAAAACATATCAAGGCACTCCGATTAGATCGAAGTAGTGATAAGTATCTATGTTCAGAGTTAAATAGAATTTCTCAAATGAGATTAGATCTCAACCTTCTGTATGAGATACGATTTGGCAAAGATATATTGCAGAAAGGAGAAATAGAACTCTGGTAATGATGGTAAAATTCATGAAGAGTCATGCTACCCTATGAATTTCGTTTTGGGGCCTTGCACACAAAACGACAAACCTAGTTCTATCTAAGTCAGTTCCTAAAACACTGATGGATCTGTAGCTAGGGTGAAAACCCTGTATCTTTTATCTTCGGATTTAAGGTAGCCTGGTCCACGAGTTAAGGATGGATCCTGACAAGTTAGAATAAAGAACAAAGGTTTACTTGTTCTAAGGTTATCCTAAGAAGAACAAGAGGTGGTATATTTTGTAATTTGAGAAATCACAAAAGATGTTTGTGAATATTTCAAAGATAATTACATAGATAACCACAAAGGGTAGAAGCAAAGTAGTGTTAAAAGAAATAACAGTATTAGATACTGATTTCCATAAACCTGTGATAATTGAAAATGTATTAGATACATGTGATGTACCAAATACAACATGTGATGTAGAGACGTGTACACGAGAGCATCATTATAGTGGGAGGATTGTCAGGACACCTGACAAGATACCTAAGATTAACCCAAGAGGCTGAATCTAACGTATCTGATCCTGTCACGTGTAATGAAGCTGTAGAAGATATAGACGCTGACCGTTTGGTCAATATCCATGGAATCTAAGTTAGAATATCTGTATTCTAACAAAGTCTTGAACTTGTAGAGGCGCCGGAAGGCATTAAACCCTGTTAGATAAAATTGGGTTCTACAAGACAATAAAAGGAGAAATGGACAAAAGTAGAGACTTTAAAGCAAGCTTATGGCAAGGGATTTTACCCAGAAAGAAGAAATCATTTATGAGATCTTCTTGCCTATAAT
This sequence comes from Lantana camara, assembly GCA_037501455.1. Lineage (NCBI taxonomy): Eukaryota > Viridiplantae > Streptophyta > Magnoliopsida > Lamiales > Verbenaceae > Lantana > Lantana camara. The sequence goes on along the minus strand of CM074857.1, from coordinate 18,389,124 downwards.
AGTGCTTAAGTCCATTATCCTCTCCATTTTATCTCATTATCGATTATGAGATTAGATAAATGGATGTAAAGACTATGTTCTTGAATGGGCAATTTCAAGAAGAAGAGATACATGGTACAACCTGAAGGCTTCATAGCCAGAAATCAGGTGTATATAATGCGAGCTTAATAGATCGATTTATGATCTTAAGCAAGCGTCTAGATTATGGAGCATCAAAATTATAAGGCAATTTAGATTCTTTGGATTTGTATAATTGCCTGATGAACCATGAAGTGTACAAAATGACATCATGATAGCGTTGTAACGTTTTCACTTTGTACGTAATTAATATTCTGCTCATTGGGAATGATGCAAGAATTTTGTCAATGGTCAAGATTCGGACGTCAAATCATTTTGACAAGAAAAGACCTATGTGAGACCAATGTTATTCCAAGGATCAGACTTTTGTCATGATCATAGGAATAAGGAGATTGGTTTATCACAAGAAGCATATATGGATAAGATGCTGGCAAGGTATAATATGACAAATTCCAAGAAAGGTTTATTAGCTTTTAGATATGGAATTTATCTATCTCGGGGTCAGTGTCCTAAGACAACTGAAGAGATAGAAAGCTTGATTAGAGTTCCGTAGCGGAAGCTTTATGTATGTCATATTATGTACAAGGCCAGCTGTCTATCATGAAATAGGTCTAAGTCAGCAGATATTAGTCAAACCCTAGAATCTGACATTGGGTAGTAGTGAAAGCATATATTGGAGTTGACATTATATGCTTGTCTACCACAGTGGTGAGCTCATTTCAATAGAGTATAGAGATTCGGATTTACAATCTGATTTGTATTCTAGATGTTTGACATCAGAATACGTGTTTACTCTAGAAAGAGCAATCGTTGATTGGAGAATGTTAAGCAGACTTGTATTGCTTACACCGCCATGAAAGTCAAATACATGGTAGCTTCAGAAGCAGCCAGTTAGATGTACTGGATTTATGATTTCCTATTTGTTGGCTCAGAGAAACATCTAATAGATTCCTTCACTAAAGTATTGGCGCAAAAGAGTGCAAAACGAGTTTTGACACTCATGTGAAAGGAATAAGACTTGGATGTGTAGCCAAATTGAATTTAGGGCAAGTGGGAGATTGTTGGGAATAGTGCCCTGAAAATTCAATTTGTTGAATTAATTAAACTGAATTTACACAAGTTATGAGTATTTCACATATTAATAATTAATAACGTGTGATGGTATTCTTATATGAAATGTGTTTCATAGGAAAAGACTTTGAATACCGAAATCACGTGTTATTAAAGTTCTAGTCGGTAAGATAAGAATATGTTCTTATCAAGACTATAACGTGGTTATATAAGATGATTAGTCTTTCGTCATAGGGAATGGTGATTCTAATTATAACACGTTGATGATTTTCAATAGGATTGGAAACATCGAACTGGACCACTGAGATTATTTATTTTATACTGCTATCTAAAATAAATAAAATCTCAGGAAGCATTGTACTCTTAATCCTGATAATATTTCGGCTTTAGGCATGTAGTGTTAGTTACTGTAACATACTCGAAGTGAGGTCTCGGTAACGGGGTGGCCAAAATACTTTGTATGATTCGGTGACAACATGAAATGTGCTAAAGAGTTATATTGATCGAGGAATCTGTGGTCTTGCTGGAAGGTAAAAGATATCCTTGAAATAGATTTGCAAAAGTTCGAATTAAGACTTTGGCCAAAGCACTTCGCGTGATAACGTCACCGAAGTTGTATGTTGAATGTGTTTCACATACAGAGAATTTGAACTTAAGGTGAATCAATAAATTTCAAATTGGAGATGAAAAATAAATGATAGTAGTTGTAATTTATTTTTCATGGATATCTACACGGAGGAGTAAAATGCGAAATTATTCTAGATCGAGAAATTCGTGAATAATTTAATTAATTTTAGAGTGCAACAATATTTATTTAGTGGAATTAAATATTGTTAAACGGTAATTAATTATTGTCATGAGATGATAATATATTAATCCGTTTGGAGCTAAAATTAATTAGTCCTGCAGGTCCCTCTGCAAGCCCCAAATTGAAAACCCAAAGAGAAAATAATAAAAGGAGAAAGAGAAATGAATTTTTCAAAGTGTTTGAAAATAGCCAAGGGACTTATTTTAAGAAAATAAATCAATTTCCAAAGAGTTGGAAATGCCCGGAATTTTATTTTGGAGAAAATAAAATTTTAAATTTAAAAAAAAAAAAAAATGCTGACGTGGCACTGACGTGTCACACCACGTCAGCAAGTGGACCCAGGTGGCGCTGACTGGGCAGCCGCGTGGCACGCCACGTGTGCGACACGTGGACGACCCAGATCGCGCCACGTCATCATGTTGACCGGGTCAACGGGTCAAGAGCCGGGTCAACGGGTCGGGTTTCCGGATAGGACCGGACCGGGTCCGGTTCCGGGTCGGACCATACCCGGACACGTGGCAGCTCCTGAAGAGGCCACGTCACCGGAAACCCTAGCCGGCAAGTGATCACACGCGCCGCCTTGTAGCCTCGCGTGTGGGCGCGTGCGTGCTCCGATGGGCGCGTTCTCGGCGGCGTTGGACTCGTGGTGGAGAGACCTTCAACGTGGTATCCTTGGTTTTCGTGTCCAAGTTGTACACGCAAGTGGGATGTGAAATTACCATTTTACCCTTGCTTTTGAATCCAAAATGACCGAAACGCCCTCGGTTTTTCCCCTATAAATAGGGGTCTTGGGTCCTCATTTCTCATTAAACATTTGGGAGAGGTTTTGGCTAGAGAATAGCTTTGAAATCATATCCCATTTCTCCTAGTTAATTCCGATTTATTTCGGAATTAATTTTAATTAGGTGTTTATATATAAACGCCTGATTTTGGGAGAATAAACCCTGAAAAGGGTTTCCTAGTTTAAAGTTTTTTCTCTAAGTATTTAGAGAAATACTTTCGGAGCCCACGCTCCGAGGGTGTCCCTGGGGATATTGCAGGGAAGCTCTGCCGGTCTCACGAGTGGGCAAGGAGCTGGAAAAATGCCGTTAGATAGTCATGTTTGCAGTACGGTAATATTTTACAGTTATTTTATTTTAAGCATGATAAATTATGTGCTCTTAAGTGTTAATTGCATGTTAGATATTTATCTGCTTAAGTGATTTAAAATTTATTATCAATTGCATGTATATACTTGAGTAGATCCGGCTAAGTCTTCCGCTTTGTATTAAAATGTTTTAGAAGTATTTTAATACTTGTATTATAATAAAAAATTTTGAAATGTGGTCCCGGACTGCTACTGTTGGGGGCCCGCATCCCATCACCTATCTGTGTCCGAGCGCCAGAGACGCACGAGAGGGTTCCCTGGAGGATGGGCCGTGAAAGCTGGGGGACTCGAGCGTTGAGCGTGGGTGAACATGAGCGTAGCCACAGCGAGGCACCTGGTGAGGGGCTGATGGGCCCTACTCAAGCGTCCCTTGGGGTCAGTATGAGCGTCAAGCGGGCTCAGCATGTCTAGCATACGCTCGTGACTTGGGCTAAGGCTCGTAAGTCCAGTTCAAAGGTGTTGGCGGTGGGCTGGGCTAGGGCCACGAGCCCATCGCTTCGAGCGTTCAAGCTCTAATCTTCAGATGCTGGCACGTGTACGGTGCTGATTTGGGCGTATTTTGGGCTCGAAGTAGGCGACGCGTGCGGACTCCTGGACAATTTCCACGGGTATCATGGCTTCGGAACCATAGACGAAGGTAGGGGTGGGCGCGGGACGGGGAGTTCGGGATTCGGGGAGTTCGGGGTCGGGGAGTTCGGGATCGGGACGAGAAATTTGAAGCCCGAGCCCGTCCCGGAAATGTCGGATACCCGGCCTATCGGGAAAATCGGGATTCGGGACGGGATCGGGGAGCCCGACTAATATTCTGTTTTTTTTTTTTTATTAATTTATTTTGATTTTTGGGTTGGGTTGCCTTTATATTTATAATGGACCAAATTACAGAAGCCCGATACAATTCTTTAAGAATTGAAGTAATGAAGTTTAAGCTCCTGCACTAAAATATGACGAAGTAATGCAGCATAGAAGACCATTTATTAAATAAAGAATTGAAGTTACAGACTTACAGTATTGTTGGGAGTGATTAGCATTAAAAATATTTAAAGAAGCATTTAAAAAAGCATTTAAACATCAAAATTCAAAAGTCTCCATATTGGCAGAAGCATTACAGTCTTACAAGTTACAGAAACATTATATAATGATTAATGATTATTAATTTATGTTATTATTATTATTATATATATTATATATATAACGACATATGTATATATACAAATCTATAGACTATATTATATAAACTATAAAGATAAATATATATACAGATTTATATATCATATATAATATATATGCAGATTTATATTATATATATATATATATATATATATATATATTTTTTTTTTTTTTAATTAAAGGGGTCGGGGAGTTCGGGTACCCGATCGGGGAATTCGGGTACCAAGATACTCCCCGATCCCGAGCCCGAACTCTCAATCGGGATTCGGGGTACCCGTCCCGAATTGAAAATATCCCGAACTCCCCGTCCCGATCGGGAAATACCCGATCGGATCGGGACGGGGCCCGAATTCCCCGACCCGAATGCTCACCCCTAGACGAAGGAGTAAGGGGTCTCCTCCGTGGCCATTCGCGGAGTAGTGCGATATGCCCATAGGGCTCCCTGCAGTTCCTCTGCCCATTCGCTCTTCTTACTCTCGAGCATCGTTTTAAGATGCTGGAGTATAGTTCTATTCGTGACTTCAGCTTGACCGTTGGCTTGGGGATGGCCCACAGAGGTGAATCGTTGCTCAATACCAAGCTCATAGCACCAATCACGAGTGTCGGCAGTGATGAATTGAGAGCCATTATCTGAAATTAGTACCCTCGGGATACCATATCTACAGATGATGTTCTTCCAGATGAAGTCCCTTACCACTTTGAACGTTGTCTTCGCAACTGCTTCGGCTTCAGCCCATTTGGTGAAGTAGTCTACTGCGAGGATGACAAATTTCTTCTGCCCGACCGCCATAGAGAGGGGGCCCACTATGTCTATGCCCCACTGGTCGAAAGGCCAGGAAACGTCAATGGGGATCATTTGGGCCGCCTGCAGTTGAGGAATGTTGGAATGGAATTGACACTTGGAGCATTTCTTGGAGAATTTGATGGCATCCTGTAACAGCGAGGGCCAATAGAATCCACTCCTTAGCACCTTTTTTGCAAGAATCCGTCCGCCGGAATGATTTCCACAGCTTCCGCTATGCACATGATCCAGCACCTCTTTAGCTTGCGAGGTTCTCAAGCATCTTAACGGTGGGCCTTGAAAAGACCACTTGAAGAGCCTACCCTCATTATCGAGCGAGAAACGTGGGGCTTTACTTCTAATCTTTCTTGCTTCCACTTTATCCGAGGGACACGTCCCATCCTTTAAGAATTTGATAACGTCATCAAGCCAGCAAGGCTCGGATGGGTCAATCATGTTTATTTCTTTCGAGGGCTGCCCTTCGTTTATCAATGGTTCCTCTGTTCTGAGGAATGTAACTGAGCGCTCGCAGGAACCTTCCAAAGCGGACGCAAATTTTGATAGGGCGTCAGCACGCTCTTTTTCTGCTCGGGGGATCTGCAAAAGGTGAAACTCTTTGAATTTGGAGATGATTTCCCTTGCTTTCGTCAAATATTGCACCATGGTGGTTTTTCGAGCCTCATAAGTGCCATCGATCTGACTGGCAATTAACTGGGAATCAACGTAAGCAGTGACCCGAGAGGCTCCGTTTTGAAGGGCGATCTTGAGCCCTTGGATAAGGGCTTCGTACTCAGCTTCATTGTTGGTAGCCTGAAATGCTAGCTTGATCGCGTAATCGATCTCAATACCTTGAGGGTCTCTGAGGGTCACCCCGGCTCCCCCCCTCCTGTGAGGTCGAGGAACCATCTGTGTGCACAAGCCAAATACCATCGTCCGGCGAAGGCGACGGATCCAGTCCAAATCGTTCGACCAGAAGGTCAGTAACCGCCTGGGCCTGTATGGCGGTCCGAGGCTCGAAATTGATATCAAATTGACTCAGTTCAATTGACCACTTGATTAACCTCCCTGAAACGTCCGGTTTTGCAAGTACCTGCTTGAGAGGCTGATCAGTAAGCACAATGATGGAGTGAGCTTGGAAGTAAGGCCTCAACCTTATGGAGGCATTGACGAGGGCAAAAGCAAACTTCTCTATCTCCATATATCTTTTCTCTGCCCCTTGGAGCGTTTTGCTGAGATAGTACACTGGCAAATGTTTGCGCTCGCGAATAGCAACGAGGACCGCACTAGTGGCATCTGGGAAAACAGAGAGATAGATAAACAAGTTCTCCCCCTACACTGGCTTCGCCAGCAAAGGAGCGCACGAAAGATACTGTTTCATATCCTGCAAAGCTTTTTCACAGTCTCTGGTCCAGGCGAAGTTTCGAGTCTTGCACAAGATTTTGAAGAAAGGTAGGTTCCTGTCAGCCGAGCGGGATATGAACCTATTGAGGGAGATGATCTTTCCCACGAGCACTTGGACTTCTCTGATATTTCGAAGGGAAGAGATGTCCATGATCGCCTTGATTTTCTTGGGATTGGCCTCAATGCCCCTTTAACTAAATTGGCGCAGAATATTGAATGCTCGCCTGAGGTCGTCCAGATGCGACTGTTGACGCTCGCTTTTGACGATCATGTCATCTGCATAGACTTTCATGGATCCTCCGATCTCGCGCTCGAACATTCTGTTTACCAAGCGTTGATAAGTGGCGCCAGCGTTCTTGAGGCCGAAAGGCATGACCTTGAAGCAATATACCCCCCTGTGGACCACAAAAGAGGTTTTTGGGCGATCCTCGGGCCCCATGAAGATTTGATAATACCCCTGGAATGCGTCCATCATACTCATGAGCTCACAACCGGCAATCGAATCCACCAGCTGATCAATCCTCGGCAAGGGGTATGGATCCTTGGGGCACGCTTTGTTGAGGTCCGTAAAGTTATTACACATGCGCCATTTATTAGCGCTCTTAGGGATGAGGACCACATTGCAGAGCCATTCAGGATATAAGATCTCTTCAATGTATCGAGCGTCGAGGAGTTTGTTGACTTCTTCCTCGATGACTTGCTTCCTAAACCCATGCACATCCCTTTTCTTCTGTTTGACTGGTCTGAATGCTGGGTCTACATTGAGCCTATGAACGATGACGCTCGGGTCTATGCCAGTTAAATCAGAAGCCTTCCAAGCAAAAACATCCAGGTTCTCCCGCAAAAAATCGATCATCATGATTTGAGAGGGACCGTCGAGGCTGGAGCCTATTTGAGTGGTTTTATCCGGATTCCCGGGCTCAAGCTCAATGGTGAGAAAATTCTCAGTTGGTTCGATACGTACCTCTGGCCTCGATAGTTCGAGCGCCCGCTTCTTCCCAGTCAACCCATTAGGAGAATCCGTTGAGGGGCTGTTCCCTTCCTCGTCAAAAGATGACCCTTCAACATCCCCGAGGGGCGTGTTCTCTCCTTTTGCGGTCTTGTCCTCGGCCTTCTTGTTCTTTTTCTTATTTAGTTTGGCTCTTTTGCGTTCTGGGCCATCCTCGTCTAACTTGGGGAAATCCACAGATTTCTTAGTGGATCCTTCTTGGACCGTCGGTTTGGGTTTGTGGCAGCGTAAAGATAGGATGTAGCATTCCCAAGCCTCTTTGACGTTGCACAGTACTTCTCCAGTACCCTCGGGGGTGGAAAATTTGACTTTCTGGTGGTAAGTGGAAATTACGGCTTTGAAGTCCACGAGGGCTGGACGCCCGATAATGATGTTGTAGAGAAGATCCACTTCGACCACTGCATAAAGAACATTTAGAGTTTTTCACTGTAGGGCGCGACCGAAAGAGGTGGACAAGCGAATCTGTCCGCGAGGGACAATCTCGGAACCCCCAAAGCCAATGAGGGCTGTTCTGAGGGGTTCGAGAGGAATGTTGGTGATATTCATTTTTTGAAACGTAGAGTAAGGCAAAACATTCACTGAGCTTCCACTGTCAATCAAAACTCTTTTTACAACATGATTATGTACGTCTAGACTAACCACCATGGGGCAATCAGATGTTGTGCCCTCCCCATAGGGTGTTACAATGTGTCCAGATCTTTCTCAGTGAACCCCACCACCTCATTTTCCTTCGAGTGCAGGGACTCCTCCAGAGAGTAGATTTGCTTGGGCCTAGAAGATTTCTGATCATAGCTTCGAACGTGGCGACGGCGAGAAGCATTTGAGTCCCCTCCCGAGGGCCCCCCAGCGATCATGTGGATGACCGCGAAGGGTTGATTCTCCATATTGGCGACCTTCTGCTTTCCACGGTCGCTTGCTTCGGGGTGGTGGCGGCGAGGGCTTCTGGAACGAGAGTGGCTCCTCTTCCTTCCTTTTGGACGCTCGGAGATGCATCTTTCTCCTGCGTGGGGGTGGTTGTTGGGCCCTCAATACATTCTGGGCTGCAGTGAGTGGATGTACAGGAAGTCCTCCTATCGGCGGAGCCGCTCGGGTTCCTATCCCCGAGGGGAAGTACGTGGTGGTAAAATGTTCCCAAGCATTTTGGACATCCTGCACCTCGCATTGCGCGTAGAGCGCTTGAAGTTGCTGAGGGGTGATTTGAGGCATTTCCACCCATGAATCTCTTGAGGAATTGACAAAGGGAGCTGTAAGGTACCTACCTGATGAGGCCTCACCATTGGCATCATGCCCGGCATTACTCCAGGCACCATACTGGGTTGCACATATGCATACCCTGGTCGGGGCGTCATCATGGAGTACGCAGCGGAGCAGTTGATGGCGGCACCGGGGCACAAGCGTTGCCGACGGGATTGCGGAACTAGAACCTCCCTCAACAGCTCCTCCTCCTGCGGGGGATCCCCCCAGGACCCCCGCGCCTCTGTCCCCTGCAGTAGTCACAGGTGGAACGTTTGAATCCACTGGGAGAGTCCCAATTTGTGTGGTGATAGGAATGGTGGTATTGACCTCATTTCCTGGATTTTCTCCATTTACAGGGGGAAGAACTCCTGATCTGGTGGCGGTAACCATGGCGGAAATCGTTGGTGTTATTTCTCACTAGCTATCAGAAGAAGAATCTGATGAAGATGGCGATGGTTTCCCACAGATGGCGCAAAAAATGATGGTGCAGAAACTAGCAAATGATTAAAACACCAAACACTTTATGATTTGTTTGAAACGGGGAAGACCATCACAGGCGTTTGAGCCTTAGGATCTGGGTTTCCGATGAGCGTGGGTTCTTCCAGCTAGGATAACACCAGTTGATGCAGTAAGGATGCAATAAGAATGGTGAAATGCAGGGAGCTTGGGGAAGATGAAGATGCAGTGAAGATGCAGTGGAAAAGCCCAGAAAAAGTGCAGTGTCTTTCTTGAGGAAGAAGATGACTTGGGGAAGAATGTAGGAATTCTTCCTATATATATGTTAGGGCTGAGGGTGTTTTGGGCAATTCAGCTAAGTGGTCCCAAAACCATGTAGCCCTAGACACGTGTCGCCATGTGATGGTGTGAGAGTGACATCCCTGCAAGTTTGGGGCGTGTCAGATGGTGCGCGCACTACCATTATGTCAGGGTTGTTGGCGAGCATCAAACGCGAGGGTAAGATCCCAGCGATGCTCCTTCCCCTCAGAGTAAGCTCCGAGTAGAGTCGTTCATGAGGGTGAGGTTGACCCTCGTGGAGGCTCCTATCTGTGTCCGAGCGCCAGAGACGCACGAGAGGGTTCCCTGGAGGATGGGCCGTGAGCGCTGGGGGACTCGAGCGTTGAGCGTGGGTGAACAAGAGCGTAGCCACAGCGAGGCACCTGGTGAGGGGCTGATGGGCCCTACTCAAGCGTCCCTTGGGGTCAGTGTGAGCGTCAAGCGGGCTCAGCATGTCTAGCATACGCTCGTGACTTGGGTTAAGGCTCGCAAGTCCATTTCAAAGGTGTTGGCGGTGGGATGGGCTGGATTAGGGCCACGAGCCCATCGCTTCGAGCGTTCAAGCTCTAATCTTCAGATGCTGACACGTGTACGGTGCTGATTCGGGCGTATTTTGGGCCTATCAGTAATTTTGTTTAACTTGTGGTGTTTTTGTAAATTTTCACATATAATAATTTTTTTGATTGAATTAAATCTCATGTGGTTTCTTAATATTTAGAATTTTCTCTTATTAATATAATTATAATTTTTTTTTTGTTGAAAAGTAACATAATTATAATTTAAAATTGAACGTACGTTCAAAAGTTTAATTTTGTATAAAACAAACCACCAGATCACATGATATACAAATATAACAATATAATTTTTTTAAAAAAATTGTACGTCCAAAATATTTAATATATTATTCAACACGATATAATAAAATAATATTTTTATAGTGTGCAAGCATTTGAGATTACTCTTTACATTCCAAGATAGTGACCTCCAGATTATCTTTAGATGTGTGATCCACCAATTCTTTTGAATTGAAAATTTGGAATTTTTGATGATGTTTCTGCACTGAACTTTGAACAAAATTTCTTAAAAAAGCTTAATTGCATATTTGTCACACACACACATATATATATATCGGGATTCGGGACATGGCAATTCACAAACTTTTATCAAATTTTCAATGAAGTCACGTAATTTTTTGAAAAATGAAAAAATAGAACCAAGACATAGCAATTTCAGTCTTAATTTTCTTCTTAAAATTTTTATATTAATTTCAATTGCTCAATTGAAATTAATAAAGAATTTTTTTGGGAAAAAAATTAGGACTGAAATTAATTAAGAGTTTGTAGCAAATACCAAAAAAAAAAAAAAAAAAAAAAAGTGAGATGATTGCTAATTGGAAAATTGGAAAAAAAAAAGTGTACCAATTTGTTGGGTTCTGAGTTCTGGACTTTCGTTTGTAAAATTTCAACCAAATTTACGTGTACGACTAAACTACTATATATCTTTAAGGTACGTCCATAATATCCGAAAAACGATATAAATATAACAATAAGAATTTTTAATCCTCACATAATATAAGTATCAAATACGATATTCAATATAATATAATACGATAAAATTCCAACGTGTTAATGTTGTATTTGTCGTTGGTTAGTACTTGTCGTTAGTGAACACAATCGATCTTAGAATATCAGTTAGGGCTCCATCTAAGGCTGATGTCACATACAGTCTGCAATTTGGGGCGAGCCCTCGTTAACTTCCTTAGTTATGGTTTCAAAGTCGATTAACTACGAAGACACATTCAGTTCAAATTTCTAATCAAATCCATCAATTCAAACAATCTATATTGCCAAGTACAGTTTGTCAAGCCTTGACGTTGATACTTGCCCAACAAATCAAATACACAAACTATTCACAAAGAATCGACTTAACAGGTATTTTCTAATCCAATTATTTTGGGTGGTGAAATTGGAAAAATGTACATTGCCCAAACAAACAAAACGAACCTATACTACACAAATACAGGCATAACAACAATACAGGCAAAACGAGATACAAATACGGTGATACAATTTTTTTCTTAAATTAAGAATGTCAAATACAGTTTGGAAACGAGGACAAAATGAACTTGTTTACCTGATTTGATTAGTTGTGTAGTAAACCATTTATACCCACCATGTTTACTTCATTTGGTAATTTGAGAAATGTTGGTAACAATTCAATTGAGGTAATTCAATATACTACAACATAATCTAACAATTAAACCGGACTTCCACTTTTCCCATGCAACAATCTAATAAATAAAATAGGAGATAAAATACTGTTTCCCATGCAACAATCTAATAAATAAAATAGGAGATAAAATACTGCATTTCCAAAGGTTTTTTTTTAATGATGAAATGCGCCGTTTAAAAATTTACTAGCTCACATATAGTTCTGTGAGTACTTGCTATTGACAATCCAGGCAAAAGTACAATCATCATCAACAATTGCATTACCTGCTAAGTGCTAAGTTTATTTGGTAAGGAAAATTCTATTTACAACATCAACAGGCAGAGCGTAAGCTGGATCTATGGCTTTCAATCCTGGGTATTCGAGAAGCGACAGACCTAAAATGAACGGATACACAAAAACCTTTACAAAACTCCAAAAGAAAACATAAATATGGGGCAACTAAGGCTACAAAATACGAATAACGGTTTACCAGCAACACCAAAGTAGGTATGGAAGACATCCACGGCATCATCTGGCCGATCAGAAATTCCTCCATTTTCTTTATCCTGCATCGTTGGAGGTTGTGGTCATGCAAGTTTCTTGATTTATAAAGAAAAATTGATTGGAAATCCCTCTAAAAGTGATTTTTCATTCCAACTCTTTTGACCGGGTTAGGGAAGAAATTACCCTTCACCTACTTAAGAGTAATTATACCTGGCAATCCAAGATGAATTTAACAAGCTTGTCCTTGTCGATCCAGTGCACTCTATCAATCATGATTAAGCTAGAAAGCACCCACCACGAGTAGCAGACCTAGAGTAGGCAAAGCACAATGAATTAGAAAACCTGCATTATGTGAAGATTCCGATTTGAGTTTTTTCCTTGACAATAAAATACACGCAGAATTGTATTTTTTTGCCTAGCAAGTAAAACCTAATTCTAATTTTAGTCTTGTAAGTTCTAGCCTAACACATTTAGTCCCTCTGATCTCAGTTAACATGATGCGCTAAATGCATTAAGTTGAAAATAATAGGACTGAAACAGGAATCTTGTCTAATGGTAAAACCAAAAATGCAAATTCCCTAGTATATATTCACGAAAAACAGTAACTCACATCAGGAAGCTTCTCAGGACGCCCATTTAGACCGCCAAATTTTACTTGTCGTTCACATAACCACCACCCAAGGAGGTCCTTGTCAACATGATGTAGAGAGCCGGTGATAGCAAGAGCTCCAACACAACAGAAAACTGAAATAGAAATGACTATCTTTAAATTGTTTGTTTTGGTAAGGTGGCACAAGCTTCATATGCAAATAATAGAGTGTATTGTTTATATATATCTGATGTACAAAAGCAACATCCATTGAGAAGATGCATACTTTGCCCTGCATGAGACTCCCCTCCAGGTGTGCATCCAAATCCACCATCCAAATTCTTGCAACTCACAATGTACTCTATAGCTCTTTCCACATTTATCTTATCCAAGCGATGTATTAAAGCGAGAGCACATATTGCAACATATGAAAACCTACAGAATAATTAGCAGAATAAAACTTCCATATAAAAATAAATTAGATCAATATGATAATAGATTTCCAAGTTAGAAGGAACAAAACACATAATATAAAAAGGCAGGCAAAGAAAGAATACCTGGTATCTATTTCACCCCACATGTCACCTGAAAAGGACCCATCTTCGTTTTGTAGGCTTGCAATATCTAGCTTGTAGGTTAAGTTTATCAACATATTATGTCTCTCCTTTTTAGATAAATATTATAGAAAGTGATAAGTGAAGAAACTGCGCATTAAAAAACTACTGCAACAATAACCCGAAATACCATTAGCCTGATGCAGATCAGTATATAAGCCCTGATAAGGCCTTAATGTTTATGTTTAAACTTTAACAAAATTCACAAATTATAATAAGACAAATGTTCAAAGATACAATTGGCAACCTTTTCGATGTCAAGAATATCCATCTTGTCAAATAGTGTCAAAACCTGAATAGCACTAAGTGTGTACAACACGTGGGGGTCATGTCCTATATTACCTCCAAAACCACCTGAGAGGGGCAAAAGATAAAGCGTGTTTATTAGAATGACACCATCCAAAACCATAAACTTGAGTCACCGAATAATTAAAAATCTTTGAAGGAATTAATGCATTTGCAAACCAAAAGAAAGTGGAAGAAAATTAGACAAAGAATATAAACCAGATAAAGGGTGTTTATTAGAATGACACCATCCAAAACCATAAACTTGAGTCACCGAATAATTAAAAATCTTTGAAGGAATTAATGCATTTGCCAACCAAAAGAAAGTGAAAGAAAATTAGACAAAGAATATAAACCAGATTCATTTTGGCACTGCATGATCCACGAAACAACCTCATCTTGATCCACTGCACCAAGCTTTCCTAGGATATCAAGAGTTGCCAATCCCCAATAAGCACCATTTAGCCTTAGGTGCTCCATCACCACAGATTCAAAATCATCATTTTTCTGCATGCTTGAAACGTTTTACTAACATCATTAAAGAATACAACATCAAGAAAATTAAGTCAGACATGTCCAATGAGATATTTTGAATGAAAGTGTCATTCTGAAAATAGATGAAGCGTTGGATTGAAAATAACAATTTGGGATGTCAACAAGTTATGGGCATATGAAAAAACCTATTTAGATCGTATAATTTATTCATACTTGATAATATTCTGTATTTTACTAAATGAAAGCCAGAAAAAATGAATTGCCAACAGGTTGACAATGCAGAATAGAAGCAAAGCAATGCATTCTAAATACTAAATTAAAACAACAAAACTCAAATTCAAGATGTAGTAACACATAGTGCTCATGAACCTTTTTCATATATTCTCCTTTAGGAGGTACCTTTCTTTTATAAATAAATTTTATAAAATAATATTTCATTAATGGCCCAAATACCGAGGTTTCTTTCTACACAAAGAGGAAAAAAATAATAACAAAAGGAGAACACAATAAGTATGAGATATACCTTTTCAACTGATATAATGTATTTAACATGATTTTCGATCTTCAATTCTTCCATGCCGTCACTTTTCAACTAAAAGTAAAAACAAATAAAGAAAAATTTTGAAGAGGCTTAAAATAATTCAATGGCATAAAAAATTCATCAAAATCAAATGTCACAACATTCAATTCGTAATTAATAAAATTTGCCCCAAAGTAAATAGAATAGCATTCATAAGTTCTATCCCGAATATTCTTCAACCCACCTTATAGGAAAAAACAAGTAACCGATTCAGATCATCATCCAGCTTCTATCAAACTTAATAAACGACAAAGAAAATTACTATTTCAATCTAATTTGTAAGTGATCTGGAAAATAGTAAGTGTTCAAAGGGACGAGTTTGCGAATTGCTAAATAGAAACAATGCATATAAAAGAACTATCTTTATTTCTTTTGAAGCCGAACCCTTGCCCTTTTTAAGGTTTGAGTTCGTCCATATTTTCACGAACTCGAGCTCAAACTCGAACTCGAACTCGAGCCTAACCAACCCTCAAAAAATAGGTTCGAGTTCGGTTCGTCTCAAGTTCGATTAGCAGGTTTGAGAGATCTAGATTCAAGAAATTAAAGAGAAAAAAAGAGAGAGAAGATGGTGCGCGGTGGTGGTGCGGCGAGCAAGTGGGTTTTTGTGGGGGTGGGTAGCCGACGTAATTGGTTATGGGCAGTAGATCTCAGATCTGAGTTGGTAGGGCGATGACCAGGCCTCCGGTTGATGAGCAACGAGCAGACGGAGTGGTGGTGGCGTTATACAAAGAAAGAGAAGAGAACCAGGTCAGTGGTGGCGGCAGAGTGGTGGTGAGTTGTTCTTGAGTGTTGGCCGGCGGAAAACTCTGCATGTAGCAAGCAATGGGTGGCGTGATCCCTTGTACACAAATCTTAAGTGTTAGAGTGGAGAAATGGGAAATGGGGTTTTGGTGGTGGAACAATATTGGGCAGCTGAGAAAATTTTTGACTATTTAGGCCTTTAGGGTTTTCTTATAATTTGAAATGGTTTGAAAAATTCAGGGTTAATATGTATTTTTTAATCTTTAGATTTTTACTTAATAAATATTTATTTTTTTAATATATATTAGATATATGTAATATGAAGTTAAATATATATATATATTACATATTAGGGATAATAAATATTTTATTTTTAATAAATGTATGAGTTTGCGAGTTGAATTTTGAAAAGAAATGGTTCGAGTTCGGCCTGAAGGCCACGAACCGAGCCAAGTATCGAAGGGACAATGCTGCGCCTTGGAAGGACCAACGGGGATGGAACGTGGGTCTACAAAACCTGATGTCGTAGGTTCAAATCCTACAGAGCCCATGTATTTTCAATGTCTGTCTCTGGTTCGGATTCAACTTCTTCGAAGTTGAGCCCGAACATTCATTGATTCGATTCGTTAGGCTCGCAAATAGACTCGTCTCGTTTGATACATGCCACAGTTTCAATTGAATCCAATAGCACTAGATTACTTATTTAAGTAGTTTACAGCCAAAAAAAAAAAAAAAAAAGTAAACATAAATTGTCAAAACCTAGCTCGAAAACTATATTCGCTACAATCAAGTCCCAAACCCTGGCAGTGTTTGAAATACAGGCATTAAATAACAAAAATCAGCTTCACAGTGGAAACTCGAACGAAAATGAGCTAAAAAATCACAATCCTAGCAGACACAATCGACATGAAAAAACAACAAAACAGAGATTTAATGGCATTCACCGGAGAGAAACTTCAAAACCAGCTAAATCATACTTCAATTGGTTAAAGAAAAAATAATGGAGAAAAAAAATACGCTTTAACATCATTTGCATATGGAAATCAACAAAGGTAGCCGGTCGAGAAAGTAACTGACCATTTTGCAGATTGACGTGAGGCCCCCGGCGGCGCTTCCGTCTGCCTCCGCTCTGAGTCTTCTACCGAAGTGGAGGAAATATTAAAACCCTAGCTCTTTGTTATCTGGCGAGATGTTTTCCAAGAAGGCCAGTTTCGGCATTAGCATAAAATTCTAATTGGGCCTTGTGGACAATGCTAGGCCCAAAACAATTCTCCTTCCTTACCCATTCTCAGAGTGGGCCTCCAATTAATTAATGGGCCTAAAAAATTCTTGATTTTCCTTTCAAATCATCGAGAGCGAAACTAAAACCCATTTATCTTTTATTTTTGGGCTCGTCAGCCCTTGTCTTAATTAAAAAATAATGTCATTGTTATATATGCATATCTTATATTATTCTTTTATATATATATGTCGAAATGAGGAATTAGGATAAATTTTATATCATATTAGGAATCTATTATATATTAACCGTTGCATTTATTATTGTTCATTGTTCACATTAAGATTTCATGACAAAATGAATGTATGATGTAAAAGTTGAGGTATGTCTTAATTTCCAGGTCTAAATTTTGGCTAGCTAGGCTCGCAAGCCGAGCATAGCCGAGCCAATTTCGAGCCAGAAGAAAAGGCAAAGACTCGACTCCTTTGCATTTTCCATCAACCAAGACCAATGTCATGTTGCGGTTGAACCCATTTTTTGTTTTGGTTTTTGATTGTTTTGCTTCCCATGTTTTCTTCTACCATTTCTGATTGTTTTTTTTATTCTTTTGGTTTTGTGGAATAGCTCGTTAGATCACGAGTCGCGTCCGAACAGAACTCAAACCCTGACTCGAGCTTTAAAATATTGGCTCGGTTCATTTGACATCACTATTTTTGACATCACTCGTAACTCCAGAGCCCATCTCTTTCACATTTCCACCGATCTCGCCAGAACTCTTGCCCCATCACATCTAGCTGCGCCATGTCTATCAGCATTGCCGCCATTGTTTTCAAAAGTTAAGTAAAGATTTTCGCTGCCTAATTTTCATTGTAATTTTATTTTATTTTGTTTATATAGACCTGTTTATATATTTGATTGTCTATAGAAGAAACATAAGAAGTAGCAGTTGGAGTTCCATCTACAAATGTATGGTAGGGTTTGGGACTTGTTTGTAGCGAATATAGTTTTCGGATAAGGCTTTGACAATTTATATTCACTTTTTTTGTTGTAAACTACTTAAATCAGTAATTTAGCGCTATGGGATTGAATTGAAACTGCGGGCCTAACAAACCGAATCAATAAATGTTCGGGCTCAAGTTCGAAGAAGTTGAACTCAAATCGATCCCTAGCTCGTTTTGCGGCCTTCACAAACCGAACTCGAACTATTTTTTTTCAAAATTCAACCCGCGAACTCATATATTTATTTATTTATTTTACTTTATATTACATATATATATATATCTAATATATATTAAAAAATAAATATTTATTAACTAAAAATCTAAAGATTAAAAAATACGTATTAACCCTAAAATTTTCAAACTATTTCAAATTCTAAGAAAACCCTAAAGGCCTAAACAGCCAAAATTTTTCTCTGTCGCCCAATATTGTTCCACCACCAAAACCCTATTCCCCATTTCTCCACTCAACACTCAAGATTTGTGTACAAGGGACCACGCCACTCACTGCTACTTGCAGAGTTTTCCGACGGCCAACACTCAAGAACAGCTCACCACCACTCTGCCGCCACCACTGACCTGGTTCTCTTCTCTTTCTTTGTATAACGCCACCACCACTCCGCCTGCTCGTCTCTCATCACCCGAAGGCCTGCTCATCGCGCTACCAACTCAGATTTGAGAGCAACCAACGACGTCGGCTAGCCACCCCACAAAAACCCACCTTCTCGCCACACCACCACCGTGCACCATCTTCTCTCTCTTTTTTTCTCTTTAGTTTCTTGAAATCTCTCGAACCTGCTAATCGAACTCGAGATAAACCAAACTCGAACCTATTTTTTGAAGGTTGGTTGCTCGAGTTCGACTTCAGGTTCCTGAAAATATGGACGAACTCGAACTCGAACCTTAAAAAAGGGCAAGGGTTCGGCTTCAAAAGAAATAAAGGTAACAAATTAGATTAAAATAGTAATTTTCTTTGTAGTTTATTAAGTTTGATAGAAACTGGATGATGATTTGAATCAGTTACTTGTTTTTCTATAAGGTGGGTTGAAGAATATTCGGGATAGTAATTATGAATGCTATTCTATTTATTTTGGGGCAAATTTTATTAATCACTAATTGAATGTTGTGACATTTGATTTTGATGAATTGTCTATGCTATTGAATTATTTTAAGCCTCTTCAAAAATTTTCTTTATTTGTTTTTACCTTTAGTTGAAAAGTAACGACATGGAAGAGTTGAAGATCGAAAATCATGTTAAATACATCATATCAGTTGGAAAGGTATGTCTTATACTTATTATGTTCTCCTTCTATTATTATTTTTTTCCTCTTTGTGTAGAAAGAAACCTCAGTATTTGGACCATTAAGAATGAAACATTATTTTATAAAATTTATTTATAAAAGAAAGGTACCTCCCAAAGGAGAACGATATGAAAAAGGTTCGCCAACATTATGTGTTACTGTACTTAAGCTTTTAGTTATCTCTGCTACATCTTGAATTTGAGTTTCGTTGCTTTAGTTTAGTATTTAGAATGCATTATTTCTATTCTATGTTGTCAACTTGTTGGCAATTCTTTTTTTTTTTTTTTTTTCTGGCTTTCATTTAGTAAAATACAGAATATTATCAAATATGAATACGATCTAAATAGATTTTTTCATATAGGCCCATAACTTGTTGACATCCTAAACTGTTATTTTCCATCCAATGCCGCTTCATCTATTTTCAAAATGACATTTTCATTCAAAATATCTCCTTGAACATCTCTGACACATGGTTTCTGGTGAGGAAGAGAAAAGAAAATGCTATGGATTTTTTTTCTTTTTCTTGTTGTTTGGTTACCATGTGGGAATAACTAAGAAAATGAAAATGGTTGAAAAATTAGGGGAATCAGGGATAACTCATTTTTCCCCTCAAAATGGTGAGGAAAATGAGAAGTAACGTATTTGCATTCCCTCAATCTCAAATGTATAAATAATCTTTCATGCCCGTTTCCTTTCTTCATCTTCTTTATGAAACAACTAAACAAACTCAAAATTTTATGGTCTTTATTTTAACTTTCCTTTCAATATCAGTTTCAATTCCTAACCAAACATACGTTAATGTGCTGCAAGAGACTTATGGAACATCTAGTAGTGCTTGATGTGCCTTTGTCATGTTAAACAACCGTACTGTGATGTTTAAACTGTTTGTTACATTATCAGAAATGACGTGTAGTTGTTCTGGACATGGGTCCTCCAATGTTTGACACATCGTGTAGTTTCAATTTTGTTCTAATTTTCTTGATGATGTGTTCTTTAATTATAGCAAGTTAATAAAAGTTTCAAGCATGCAGAAAAATGATGATTTTAGATCTGTGGTGATGGAGCACCTAAGGCTAAATGGTGCTTATTGGGGATTGATAACTCTTGATATCCTAGGAAATCTTGGTGCAGTGGATCAAGATGAGGTTATTTCATAGATCATGCAATGCCAACATGAATCTGGTTTATATCCTTTGTCTAATTTTCTTTCATTTTCTTTTAGTTGGCAAATGCAGCAATTTCTTCAAAGATTTTTAATTATTCGGTGACTCAAGTTTATAGTTTTGGATGGTGTTATTCTGATAAACACACTTTATCCTTTTCCCCTCTCAGGTGGTTTTGGAGGTAATATAGGACATAACCCCCACGTGTTGTACACACTTAGTGCTATTCAGGTTTTGGCACTATTTGATAAGATAGATATTCTTGACATTGAGAAGGTTGCCAGTTATATCTTTCAACATTTGCTTTATCATAATTTGTGAATTTTGTTAAAGTTTAAACATAAACATTAAGGCCTTATCAGGGCTTATATACTGAACTGCATCAGGCTAATGGTATTTGTGTTATTGTTGCAGTAGTTTTTTATTGCACAGTTTCTTCACTTATCATTTTCTATAATATTTATCTAAAAAGGAGAGACATGATATGTTGATAAACTTAGCCTACAAGCTAGATATTGCAAGCCTACAAAACGAAGATGGGTCCTTTTCAGTTGACATGTGGGGTGAAATAGATACCAGGCATTCTTTCTTTGTATGCCCTTTTATATTATGTGTGATCGGGTCAAAATTCGGGTCGCTGACTGGGTTGATAGAGCCGACTGATCACTTAGAATTTGGAAGGATGTGGTGTGCTCGGAACTGGCAAAGCTGCAATATGGAAAAGGAAAAATGAGTTGAAGGCTGACCAGGGACTGGTGGGGTTATAGCCTATGTCAGCACTCTGACGCTCAAGTCAGCTTCGAGTAGTTGGGAGAATGTCCAGTAGACTTAAGGTGCAATAAATGAGCTTACCGAATGACATTTATGATAGGGTATTTATACCCTTGGGCTAATGATGACCTTTTTGTACTTTTTGCAGGTGCATTTAATGCCCGTCAGGAATAGTATGAAAGTGCAGTCTGCATTTAATGTTGTGGCTGCCGGTGGGTCCCATTGGGATAGTCGACTCGACCCTTGAGCAACAAAAGGGTAGCTCGATAGCAAACCTCCGACCAGGAAGGGACCAGATCAAAGCTTGATCATCGACTCGAGATGGATAACCGACTTTCCCTCCATTTGCTTGGTGATTGGGCTGACCTGCCAGTGGCCATTGGGTCCAGCCTACATGGTTACGTGTTCGTGGGGTCCAGCCTGTCTCGCGATAAATGGCGTTCCCTCATTAGTCCACACGGTCCACGTGGCGATTCGGTTTTGGCCCACTTCACAAGCCCCCGAAAAGATTGGCGGCAAGGATGACATGGCGGCGGCCTTTCAAATTCGAAAGTGGGCCCTGGCGTGATCATTGTGACGGTTCGCCCCCAAGGTTCCCGCCTAAGGTACCCCTATATAAACCTCGCCTCAGTAACTTTATTTTTCACTTTTGCGATTTACGACTCCCCTCAGCAAATTCAGAGTCTTTCGAGCAGAGCAAGCATGGCATTCGATTTGAGTCCAGAGCTTTTAAACAAGGTCGACACCCCGTCAAGTTTTTGTCAAGTTTTCCTCAAGTAAGTTCCTTTGACTCGAGTCTTTTAGCTTGACTGCTCTTTGTTAATTTTGCTTTTATTTGGGGAGGGTTTGATTTTCGAGTGAGAGGAACCCTATCTCAAACTTTTCGACTCCCTGTGTAATAAAACCCCCGTACCTAGAAGAAGGGGTCTATTAAGAAGAGGGATTTAGTCGAAGTTTTAATTTCGAGTGTAGGGATATCTTCTATTCGAACTCGGCCGGTTCAAGTTCTGAACCAGAGCATATCACGTACCCCGTCGATGGATTCTGCACAGGGCTCCGACCAAGAGGTGGATATAATGGAGGTTTCTTCTGACTCCCGGGACAGGCACTCTTCATCCCCTGCGGGCCCAGTTATCTCGGCTGAGCCGATATCCGTAATCCCTCCGGTGGTAATAAACCTAGATCCGAGCCCCGAAACCCCCAAGTAGAGCCCTCGAGGCCGAACCTTCGATGTCGGGCAGGTACAATTGGTCGATGATGACGAGGAGGATGAGTATTTTCCAACCGAAGCTAGATCCCCGACTTATCAGTTGGATAAAGACCCGAGCCAGATTAAAAGCTAGGTTTCCCCCAACATGTTTGAGTTGATCGGGGATATGCTATTCGGAGGAGCCCCTGAGTACGATGGTTATAGTGTCATCCGACCTAGGAAAGGCGATAGGTTGACTGACCTTCCAGAAAGATGTATTTTAGTCACTTATAAGATGGTCACCTCGGGCTTCCGGGTTCCTATTACCAACGACGTCATCGACCTACTAACAATCTCAACGTTAGCCCTATCCAACTTATGCCAAATGCGTACGTGATGGTCAACGGGATCTGAGTCCTCATAAGGTATTTTGGGATTTCGGTGAGAGGGGTTATGAATGAGTTATTTAAGGCGTCTGTGATAACCGAAAAGTCGGGCTCGGGGTTTGGCTTTATCTCGATGGCCGCCAAGAACAACAATAAACTCATCACTTCTCCGACCTTATCCAATGGATAGGGGTGGAAGGAATAGTTTATTTACGTCGAGAGCCCGATCGGCTAGCCCAGGTTGAATAACCGGGTCTGGAATTGGAAGCTTAAGGCAGCCCTGCCAGAGTTCTCCGCCAAATGGTCGAACACCTTTCTGAGAGACATAAGAGTTCTCGGGATGTTCGACTGTAAAAAGCTAATTGAAACCCTTACTCTGGTGGATTTTGGCCTAGCCCCTGGGGCTCCAAGCAGAGACTTCGACCCGGGTACTGGGGGAGAATCGAGTCAAGCATTGCATTTCATTTTTGACAAGTAGTATATCAACCCTGCAATCTTTTCTTAAAGTAACCATAACTCTCATCTTGCAGATCGAGTGATAATGGCATCCCATCTGGCTCAGATACAAGTAGATATGGACGAGGCCGAGAGGCGAGCAGAAAAGGCGCAGGCTCAGGAAGTTCTCAACCAACACAAAACCATGGACGCCATCCTCTCGGCTCCTGTAACGGCTCCGACTTCAACACCGGTCCGACCCCCTCTCAAAATCAGCAACAACCCAAGAGGGGGAAGGACCCGTTGGTCGAGGAGAGTGACCCGCGGAAGAAGTAGCACAAAAAAGACAGGGAGGTCCAAGTAAGAACTCCCTGGCCCATTAAAACTAGCCGAGACTCGGATCGGCCCAAGGGGTCGAGTCACTCCCGTGGCAACGTGTGGACCTCCTCTCTTCCCTCGACTCCATCGGGTACAACTAAAACCCCGACCCCCTTTTGGGCCGAGGCAACGATACAACTCAATGAGGGCTTCAAAGCCCCCCGAGGACAATGTGGTGGACTTCTTCAAGATGCTCAAGATCTCTGAGCACTATTTTCCTGGCGGTCTACGCAACGTCGATCAAGAGGGGAAAGCCCGATGGGTCGGTTCCAATCCTCGCGACAACCGGGCTATGGGTGCTCTGTATATCGGCCAGTAGAGTGTGCCCGACCGCCAATACCGTTGGGATATGAGCGACTTAGAGCTAGAGATGAATGCAGCCTTAAAAATGATCACCGTAAGCATCTTGGTTCCTCGCCTCACCCTCCGTTTGTCGAGTAATGCTAATCTAGGTATTTACTTCATTTCAGATTTCTCAAGACCTGTTTCAGTTGAGCTGGAGGGCTCAAATTTATCGAAAAGGGAGGGCAAGGCTGACTGCCAAGTCCGAGGTCGATTTCGAGATCGAGGGCCTGAAGAGTAAGTTGATTGCCTCGGAAGCCGGGCATAAAGAGGTTGAGGCGGAGCTGAAAGAGGCCCAGATGGCTAAAAAGAAGTCAGACGATAATGTTGCCGAGCTGAAACACCATGTGGGCGATTTACAGAAGAAGCTCCAGGCCGCCAACTCCAAGATCGATGAGCAAGCTCTCCAGATAATCGATGATCACAAGTAGGGAGAAAAAGTTGGGGAGTGGAGGGGATCTCGGTTGGCTATTGAACGATGTAGCAAAGCCTATGATGAGGTGGTGGAATTATCCGAGCTATATGGGGTTTACCGATTTATGAAGTTGGCGGCGTTCTCGAGAGTTACCGCCACTTTCGGGATAGACGATCTGAAAGAAGGGTTCGAGCTTTGCCTTGCTTAATGCAAGTCGGCTGGTTACATCCCTGTTGATTACGACCAAAAGAAGATTGGCATCCGATGCCGGGACCCTAGGCCTAGGGATGCAAATGAGCCGAGCCTTGGACTTTTTTTCTGGCTCGAGCTCGGTTCGACTAAGGCTCGAGGCTCGCTCGGCTCGGCTCGAGCCAAATGAAAATATATTATTTTAAATTAAAAATTAGTTTTTTAAAATAATTTAATATATTTTTATATATAATAATATATATTTATTAAATATATATACATATATATTATAAATATATTAATTTTTTATTAATTTTATATAAAAATCAATAAAAATATATATAATATTATATAAAAATAAAAATATTTATATATATAAAAATAAAAATATTATTTTTTAATTAAATATCTTGGCTCACGAGCCTAACTAAAGGGGCTTGAGTTCGGGCTTGGCTCGAGCTTGCTCGCCAGACTCGCGAGCCGGCTCGGCTCGTTTGTATCCCTACCTAGGCCTCCTCCGACAACATCCTCGGTACCGATTCCCGCCATCGTCTGGAATACGCACGAGTTTGACTTCGCCATCAGCTTGGCCAAATCTTTATACTTCCAGCAAGAGGAGAATATGAGCAAAATGCCCCAAGGTATCGACCCTGAGCAAACACTGGAACCCTCCGAGATCTTCTCAAAATTATTTAGGGAGAAGGCTACCGATGAACCCTTGGTCGACCCTCACTTCACCGAGTCAGCCCCTGAAGACTCTGACCAGGTTGATTCTGAGTGATCCTATCGGCCCGACACGGGTCTTATGTAATTGTTTATTTATTTTGTTAGTACTAGTACCAACTCGGCCTTGGGTGGTCAAGGAGTGTTCCCTTTAGGAAAATCCAAATGGCTAAGGCCCAACTTTTGTAACCTTCCGACCCCAGGGTCGGGTATTCCGTTAACAAGTTGAATGTTCCTTTTAGTTTTTATTTTGACTACTCTGAATTAGTACTTTAAATTATGCATGTTTAACAAGTAACAGATCGATGACCGCGGACTTAGTCGACATAAAATTTGGGCAAGCCCGACAAACATTTAATTCTTTCAAAACATAATCTATTTAATCCAATGATATGATCGATGAGTCCAAATGAGATTTCAATAGATGACAAGACTCGATGATAAAATTTGATTTACAAAATATACATACATCAGAATGTTCTTAAACGTAGAACCTTCGCAGATTATGAGTATTCCAAGACCGAGGCAAAGGGTCACCATTCATTTCTTGGAGATGATAGAAGTGGTTCTTCCCGATTTTGACGATTCGATAAGGGTCGTCCCAATTTGGGTCGAGTTTTCCGATGTGCTTGGTAACATCGACTCGCTTCAATATTAAGTCTCTGACTTGGAACTGACATAAGAGGACTCTCTTGTTGTAACTTCTGGCCACGGACGCCCGATAATGCTGCATTCGACGAAACCCTTACTCTCTTTTCTCTTCAATGGTGTCCAGCTCGAACTACCGATGCTCTTGATTCCGGTCCAGCTGATACTGAGATACTCTGGCTGTTTGATGTATTAACTCGGTGGGAATCATGGCCTCGGACCCATAGACCATCGAGAAGGGGGTTTCTCCGGTGGCCGTCCAGGGTGTTGTTCGATAGGCCCGTAATACTCCGTCGAGCTCTTCTGCCTAGGCCCCCTTCTTCGTGTCAAGTCTGGTCGTCAAGTTCTGCACGATGATTCGATTTGTTACTTCAGTCAGCCCATTGGCTTGGGAATGGCCGACCGAGGTGAATCTTAAGCTGATTCCTATATCGGCGCAATACTTTTTGAAATGCTCGCTTCTGAATTGAGGCCCTTTATCGTATATCAGGATCTAAGGACCCCAAATCGACATATGATGTTTTTTCACAAGAAACGGATCATGACTTGGTAGGTGATCTTGGGGACTGATGAGGCTTTGACCCATTTAGAGAAATATTCGATGCAGACTATGACAAATTGGTGTTGCCTCGGCGCTAGCAGGAACGGACCTACTATATCGATTCCCTATTGACGCCACATCGATGGGGATCCTCTCTCTCGTATGCTGGTGTGTGAGTTTAGCGTGGCGTTGGCAGCTCACACTTTTCACAAAAATGATCGAGTCTCTAACCATAGTCGGCCAATAATACCCGCTTCGGGCTATCTTCTTGGCCAACATTTTTCCTCCCGCGTGGTTTTCGCAAGATCCAGCATGGACTTCCTCAAGGACCTCCTTGGCTTGGGAAGGTCGAAGACACCTCTTGGCCGGTTCTCGGTAGGACCTCTTAAAAAGCTTTCTATCAGGGTCGACCACGTAGCTCGCGGATCAGGCCATTAATCGGCATCGATGCGCTATGTTCTCGGGGATGACCCTATCTCGTAAGGAAAGAACCAATTCATCCAGCCAGCAGGGCTCCGTCGGTCGATGCTTAGAATGGCATCGCCCTTCTCATCAAATGATCTTGTTGAGACCGTTAAGAATGTGATCGACCTCTCCCTTGTTCCTCTTAAACCATTTGCCACTTTGGACAACACATCATCTCTCTCGTTCTCTTTCCGAGGTATTTGCTCGAGTTTGAAGCTTTTGAACCCTTTTTCTAGTGACTTCACCTTCTCCAGGTATTTGACCATCAATTCCTCTCTAGCCTTATAAGTCCCTTCGACCTGACTAGCAATTAGTTGCGAGTCAGTAAAAGCTGTCAAGTTCTCGATTCCCTGCTCTATCGCGATCTTCAACCTGGCTATGAGGGCTTCATACTCGGCGTCATTGTTGGTTGCCGGGAATCCGAGGCAGATAGCAAAGTCGAGCTCACTTCCTTCAGTATTCCTCAAGGACACGTCGGCACACCCCCCTCCCCCCAAGATGTGGTCGACGAGGTATCTACTGATAAGAGCCAATGACTCGATTGCTTGGGGGCCGGGGGTGCATCCTTCTCAATCAGGAAGTCGGCTAGCACTTGTGCTTGATAAGCTAAACGGGGCTAATATGATATGTCAAACTGTCCCAGCTCGATGACCCACTTGGTTAATCTTCCCGAAGTGTCTGGATTTTCGAGGACTTGCCTCAGCGGTTGGTCGGTTAACACCATGATTGAGTGGGCCTGGAAATATGGCTTCAGCTTTCAGGCGGCGTGTACCAGGACCAATGCAAACTTCTCGATCTCCATGTACCGGGTCTCCGCTCCATGTAGGATCTTGCTTACGTAATAGACTGATATGTGCTTCGTTTCTCTCACCTCTACTAAGACCGAGCTGATGGCCTCACTCGAGATGGCTAGGAAAAGGTATAACGGCTCACCCTGCTTGGGCTTAGCTAGTAGGAGAGGCGACTCGAGGTACTTCTTCAGGGCCTCGAACGCTTGCTCGAACGCTTGCTCGCACTCTTCGGTCCAGTTGAATTCCTTAATGTTTCTTAAAATTTTGAAGAAGGGGAGGCTCTTCTCGGCCGACCTCGATATGAATCTGTTCAAGGAAATGATACGACCGACTAGAGACTATACTTCGAATCATTTTTAGGCTTGAGATGTATCAGACGGCATTACTCTTCTCAGGATTCGCCTCGATTCCCCTGCCCAAAAACTTGCCCCCTTTGACGCCAAACAGGCATTTATTTGGATTGAGCTTCAGGTTATACTTCCTCAGGAGGCTGAATGCCAGACCTAGGTCTTTGAGGTGATCACATGACTCTCTGCTACGAATGATCATGTCATCGATATAGACTTCTATAGTTTTGCCAATTTCTTCCTCGAAGACCCGATTCACTAACCTTTGATAGGTGGCCCCCGTGTTTTTAAGCTCGAAGGGCATTACCTGAAAGCAATAAATGCCCTTCACGACTATGAAAGCGGTCTTCTTCTCGTCCTCAGGCGCTATAAAAATTTGGTAATATCCTTGAAAAGTATCCATCATGCTCATTAGCTTGCACCCTACCGTCGAGTCGACAAGCTGGCCAATACGAGGTAATGGGTACGGGCCTTTGGGGCATGCTTTATTGAGATCTGTAAAATCGTTACACATGTGCCATTTGCCCCTGGTGTTAGCTACCAGGACTACGTTGCAAAGCCAATCGACGTATTTGGCCGGGGTGATATAACCTGCGTCGAGGATCTTGTTGGCTTCTTCCTCAATGATCTCATTCCTCTTGACGCTTTGAGTGCGTATTCTCTGTTTTATCGGCCTGAAGGAGGGGTCGACATTCAGATGATGCATTATAACTATTGGGTCGACCCCCACCAGATCATTAACCGACCAAGCGAAGACAGAGGCATTGTCTTGGAGGAATTGAATCAGAAGGACCTGCTCTAGTTTCTGACCTAGTCGAGAAACCCCGACGTGAGTTATCTTTTTAGCTTGGCCGGGGAGAAACTCGATTTCCTCAGTTTGACTAGCGGACTCGACATGACTGTCCACCGCATTCCTTCTCTTTTTAGCTAATTTCGAGGTGATTTTATAGGATCTTTCAGGATCCTAGATGTCTCGCTCTTCGAGGTCCTCCTTGTTACGGCTTCTCTCGCCGGGGAAGGCAATTCCAAAGGTCATCTTTACCAATTTCGAAGCCCCGGTTGGACAGCCTAGGGGCTTCAGGGTTGACTCTAGCCCCTCAACCAATCAAAGGCACCAGAATTCCTCGGCCCTTGATCTCTTTCCCTGCTAAGGGATGACTCCCGGGACCGATTGGTAGTCCCGGCAGTGCGAGCGGTATCGCGGTCATCCTCTCTTCTCTTGGACCTAAGGGGTTCGATCCTTTGGTGAGTCTGTTCGATGGGTCGTTTATCCCGATGGCGACCAGATTTAGCTTCCTGCTCGACAAGTAAGATTTCGGTGCGCTGCTATCTTCGACCCGCCTCTTGCCTCTTGACTGGGCCAGATGGTGAAGGAGGGCTATAGTAGTCGGGTTGGTAATAAGAAGGAGGTGGGGGATATCCCCAATGTGGAGGTGGGTATCCATAATGCGCGGGCGGTCCATAGTAATGCGAGTACTGTCCGGGGGAAAGGGTGGTCGGACTTGGTCGAGGCTTCTCCGGGAAGATCGGGGCTCGACCCTCTACGGCTGTAGCAACAGCTTCAGCTGGCACTTTTCAAGATAAGCATCCAAGTCGGGGACTGAGTAGACCATTGGCACAGGTAGGGGTGGGCATTTGGGTCGGGGAATTCGGGCCCGTCTCGACCCGATCGGGTAATTCCCGATCGGGATGGGGAATTCGGGGAATATTTAATTCGGGACGGGTACCCGATCCCGACGTAAAATTTCAGGATCGGGATCGGGGAGTAAAGTGCTCCCCGAATTCCCCGATCGGGCTCCCCGATTTCCCGACCCTTTTTTTTCTAAAAAAAAAATTATATTTCTAAATTATGTATTTTTATGTGTCATGTATATTCCCAAACCTTATTTTTGTGTTTTCTGTTCCAAGAGCCAAGTTGTTCCATTCTATAAACCATAGTCTATGATGCACAGACACGGACACGGCCACGGCGACACAGACACGACACAACATGGATATGGTGACACAAATTTTTTCTTGAATTTCCCACGTGAGGAGTGTCCGACACGACACGACACGACAAAATGATATTTTTAGAAGTGTCCGTGCATCATAGACCATAGTTCACCTGTTTGAACCACAGCTACCACCATGGCACCTCAACCTACCATATCATTAATTTAAGGTATTTTGTAAGTTTTCCTAATTTCTGAAATTTAGTTATTTTCCATCAAATTTCTGATGTTTTTTTTTTAGATTAAAGGATGAGAGCTATTTGTTGAAATGTGTGAATGAAAATTTTGAGTGCCCATTCCAGACGAGAATTGCTTGTTGTTTTTTAAGTGAAAATATTTGGCTTTTCCTTAAAAATAATATTAATAAACTAATTGTCTAATTAACAATCTAATAAATTAATTACTAATTGTCAATTTAAAAAAAAAAGGCCAAATTGGCAGCTCATGCCCATCTCCTAAATTACAAGAAGCCCAATAATTGTGTAAAAAAAAAAAAAATGAAAATTGAATCGGGCTCCCCGAGCCTGACGACCCCGAACCCGTCCTGAATCCCGAACTTCCTGATTAGTCGGGTACCCGACATTTTCAGGACGTGGCTCGGGTACGCAATTTCCCACCCCGATCCCGAATTCCCCGATCCCGAACTCCCCGTCCCGCGCCCACCCCTAGGCACAGGCGCTCCTCGGGGATTGCCCCCGAGTTGAGCCGGTACATTGCTGGGTCCGTCCCCTACGGTAGGAGCGAGAATCTCCTGCCCGTCAGGGCCAAACACCCTGTGGCTGTGCAGTTCCATATATGCAAGGCTTCTATTTGAGTTTCCCACAGCGGCGCCAAAATGATCGGGTCAAAATCCGGGTCGCTGACTGGGTCGACGGAGCAGACTGATCACTTAGAATTTGTAAGGAAGTGGTGTGTTGGGAACTGGCAAAGCTGCAATATGGAAAGGGAAAAATGAGGTGAAGACCGACTATGGACTAGTGGGGTTATACCCTATGTCGACACTCCGACGCTCAAGTCAGCTTCGAGTAGTTGGGTGAATGTCGATTAGACTCAAGGTGCAATAAATGAGCTTACCGAATGACATTTATGATAGGGTATTTATACCCTTGGGGCTAATGATAACCTTTTTGTACTTTTTGCAGGTGCATTTAATGTCCGTCAGGAACAGTACGGAAGTGCAGTCCGTATTTAATGTTGTGGCGGCCGGTGGATCCCATCGGGATAGTCGAATCGATCCTCGAGCAACAAAAGGGTAGCTCGATAGCGGAACTCCGACCAGAAAGGGACCAGATCGAAGCTTGATCATCGACTCGAGACGGATAATCGACTTCCCCTCTATTTGCTTGGTGATTGGGCCG
The DNA here is from genome assembly GCA_037501455.1 of Lantana camara. Classification (NCBI taxonomy): domain Eukaryota; kingdom Viridiplantae; phylum Streptophyta; class Magnoliopsida; order Lamiales; family Verbenaceae; genus Lantana; species Lantana camara. The sequence continues at coordinate 18,357,980 of CM074857.1, read as the reverse complement.
ACCTACAGGTGGCCATCGGGTCCGGCCTACGTGGTTGCGTGATTGTGAGGTCTAGCCTGTCTCGCGATAAATGTCGTTCCCTCATTAGTCCACATGGTCCACGTGACGAGTCGGTTTTAGCCTACGTCAATGTGTTTTGTTCCTTCTAAATTGGAAAACTATTACCATATTGATCTAATTTATTTCTATATGGAAATTTTATTCTGCTAATTAGTCTTTAGGTTTTCATATGTTGCAATATGCGCTCTCGCTTTAATACATCGCTTGGATAAAATAAATGTGGAAAGAGCTGTAGAGTACATTGTGAGTTGCAAGAATCTGGATGGTGGATTTGGATGCACACCTGGAGGGGAGTCTCATGCAAGGCAAGGTATGTATCTTCTCAAGGGATGTTGCTTTTGTATATCGTATATATATAAACAACATACTCTATTATTTGTATATGAAGCTTGCGCCAGTTTAGCAAAACAAATAATTTAAAGATAGTCATTTCTATTTCAGTTTTCTGTTGTGTTGGAACTCTTGCTATCACCGTCTCTCTACATCATGTTGACAAGGACCTCCTTGGGTGGTGGTTATGTGAAGACAAGTAAAATCTGGCGGTCCAAATGGGCATCCTGAGAAGTTTCCTGATGTGAGTTACTGTTTTTAGTGAATATATATTAGGCAATTTGCATTTTTGGTCCTATAGTTAGACAAGGTTTTGGGTTGACCCAGGTTGACCAAAAAATTACTTCGGGTGACCCAATAACCCGAACCCACCTGTTAATATATGTATAATATAAATCGGAAAACTCTAATCTCTACCAACATATTTCTCAGTTTGATATCTCTCGCCGTTTTTCATTCTCTCTCCGTTTTCACTCTCTCAGCCGTGAGACCACCTGACGACCACCTCCTCTCATCGGCCATCATCTCCCACCGTGACCACATCTCTCCACCGCAGCCATCTATTCTTGCAAACTCGCTGCCTCCTTCACCGTCTCCATTGGCTATCACTCACACCCTCACATGATCAGAGAAAAAAATATAGTAAAATGGAGAACGATTGCGATTTTCACACCGTCGTAAGCAGCTGTTGCGCCTCCACCTCCACCACCTTCACCGCCGAGCATGACCACACTTCTTTGACTACTTAATTTCTGGATCTGAAGATATGATTTCTATTTCCGCAGCAAAAAAGGTGTTTATGTGTAAAAGTCATCCTTTCTTGATTTTTATTTTTATTATTTTTTTTGTGCTAAAAATAACTTCTATTTTTGGATCTTGAGTTTTTATTCAGAAATTAATATGTTGTTTTATTATATCTAAAATTTTGTTGCTGAAAGAACAGTTTAACGAAGTTGGTTACGTAGTTGTAGAGATTTTATCTTCCTCTGATCTCGTAGAAAACTTGGACAAAATAAATCAAATCTTCCTCTATCTCGTAGAAAGTTTGGACAAAAATCAATCAAGGGTTTTCTGTTATTGAAGAAGTTTACTGTGATTTTTTTTGCAACACTTGATCTTGAATTTATGGATTATAAAATTAAATTGTTAAATTAAATTAAACTAAAATCAGGTCGGGTCAGGTCTATCGTGCTGGGTCAGGTTATTAGGTGACCTGGTAATATATCAGGTCAACCCGATGTCTTGAAGATTCACCATCAAGTTGTTTGAAAGAGGTGATTTTTTTTTGTACCATGATGTCTTGCTTGAAGGAAATACTTTGTTTTGAGACAGGACTTCGAAAGTTTGCAAAGTCTCGCTCAGCTGAGAGTTGATCCATATCCTCCCATTAACTCTTAGAAATAGTTTACCTGGGTTGAAATGGACAGATTTTCCCTGGTATCCACCTTTGAAGGGTGTTTACCTGGCTATGGTGCAGGTCTGTGGGGAGCCCTCAAGCCTTGTAGATCCAATGTGTTTGAGTAGGCTATATACCAACTACAAAATAAGGTTGCAAATTAGCCCATCATCAATGGGAAGAATAAAATTACCAATTTATCCTTGCATTCTATTGAAAATCAGGCATGAAATCATTTCATTTCCACGTTTATTTCACTGTTCCTTTTTTTTCCTTTTTAGGAGGGCCAAATTGGCATTTCATATGGTAATAAATGGGTTGCACAATTCAAAGTAAATAACCCACTTAAATTTAATTACATAACCATTTCAATAAATAGCCCAAGTAAACATTAGGTTGTTTATTTACATTATAATCAATCTACCAACCATCAAATCTGGATGGATTACACCCCATCCAAGTAAACTGTGTCTTAGTGAAAACATACAATTCAAGTTTCAAAAACAAAATATGTACATAAGTATCCTCTAAAATCGTTGGGATTTAAAAAAATTTCAAAACAGTGGGAGCAACATATAATAAAAAACATAATTGTATGTATATCGTTATTATTTAGAATGCTCATGTTAGTTCTCTTTTTTCCATTGAGGTCGTGGATTCTGTGATTCTCTATGTGTTTTGAAATGACAACCAAAAATCCTCTACTATCAATCCTCGAGTCAAACAAGTTGACTGATCTCAATTACTTGAATTGGTTTCAGAATTTAAAATTCGTTCTAGATTTTGAAAGTAGAATTTATATTCTCTACAAGGCGGAGCCCGTTTCGGAAGGAAAGGCTCCGACCCGAATTGAGTGGGATACGGTCACAAAGTGGAAGGATGATAATCTCCAAGTCCGTTGTCTTATGCTTGCTAATATGTCTCCAACATGCAAAGGCAATATGAAACAATGGAACATGCCTGAGAGATTTACGACCATTTTGAGCAATTTTATAGCTCTCAAGAACGTGTTACAAGGTATAACACGTCAAAGAAATTAATTGTTCCATCTTTGAATGAGGGAGGGTTCGAGTGTCACGAGTATGGATTGAATTTTCTTATTCTAACTAAGAAGCTTGCAGCCAGTGACATATCATTAAGAGAAGAGTTTTAGTGTATTTGTTCCTTGCTTGGCTCCCACTATCATTTAACCACTTCGTGTTCAATTTCAATATAAATCATGTTAACGCTAGTGTAGTGGAGTTGATTAGTCAAAATTAGCTCGACTTTAACCCAATAGACAAGAACAAGATTAAAAATTTAGAATGGAAAGAATTCAAGTCAAATACAGTAATACACGATCTTTTTGTAAATGAAGTTAGATTATTTGGGCTCAAATCCTCAATAATCCCTATATATATATATATATATATATATATATATATATATATATATTATTAAAGCACGAGTTGGGTTTTTGATTTCTTACAAAATATAGATCGCCTAAAATATCCCCACAATAAATGCGTCAATAACTATTAGTCAAGGATAATGATGTAAATACATGTTATAAATTATTAATTTAACTATATTTAAAAAACACTTATTAACTTAAAATAGTACTCTTGGTAGAATTAAATTTCTTTAACTTACCCAAAAAAAGATATATAGTTCAACAAGAATTGTTCTATTATTAATATATTAATTAATTGTATTCAAATTTTATAATATAAGTTGTCTATTTTTTAATTTTAAGGCCTATGATTTAAAATGTTATAATAAGATATATCTAATGAATTGAAAAACAACAAATTGATTCACTTTAAAAATTTTAATAATTTTTTGTAATTATGTAAAATAAAATATTATTTAAATTGAATGAGTTATTTAAGATAACTTTTAATAAATCAATCCTAATATAAGTCTAATTATATAAGTTCATAGTTCTAATTATCTAAGTCCATAAACTTTCTTAAATTATAATCATATTATAATTATATAAACTTATCTAATTAAAAAAATAACATAATTGAATGATTTATATAAAATATTTTTTAATAAATTAACTAATTCTAATATAATATTTTTTAATTAACTAATACTAATATAATTGTAATGATAATCTAACTAACTATATAATCTTCCTTTAGTTCATATCATAAAATATAAATTAAACACGTAAAAGTACGAATATCATTTTTGGTTTCTTACGACTTAATATACCACAATTTAGAATTGCATATCGTCAGATCAAAGTTACTTTAAATTAAGAATCCTAGGGAGACTCAATGTGTATGCATATAAAAATAAGATATAATCTAATTTTATAAAATATCTTTACATATATATTTATAATGGACATGACAAAGTGAGAATTAATATCGCGTAATGACAAACAAAATTCCAAAAATTAGATTAAAATTTTCAAGATTCAAGATTGGGTGTCAACTTAACAAATGATATGGAGAATTTCTTAATTTAATTTGAATGAGATTGATTCAAAAGTTATCAATTTAGATATACATTTTTCAAAGTAGCAATATACAACTTATTGGCGGAATCAAAACTTGAAGGACATTTTGACTTGGGATCATTGCTTCAAAACAATGGTCCTTGAATATTTTTCAGTGTGCACGAAAAGCAAAAAAAAATTAAAAAAAAAATACAAAGAATTTCCAAAGCATTATGCATAAGACAAGCAAGGTAAATATTCATTCAAAAGATTTGGAGAAAGAATTGATGGCAAAGTATAACAAACTATTACAACAAGAAGATATTATTTAGTTTTAAGAGTCGGGAATAATTGACTCCAATTCAGGGATAATCATACACATTTCTTTCATCTCTCAACTATAACGAGAAGAAGGAGGAACCAAATGAATGCTCTCAAAATAGACAATGATAGGCAACCAGTAATGATCAACTGAATCCATATACTTGGGAGTATTACACCAGACTATTTGCTGGAGATACCATTGAAGAAGTGATGAGTCTTGGTATTAGCTTGTGTCAAAGCTACCATGGATGGAGCAAAGTGCATTCAAAGTGTGGTTAAGGCGTTTCGCAAGGCGTTGGGCCTCAAATTAAACTTAAACAAATCACGTGTGTTGTTAGCACCTTATGTTTCAAATGATTTAAAGTAGTAGGTTATATTAGTAGAATTCTGAGTATGAAAAGTACAGACAATTTAAGGAACTATTTGGGGGTGCAAATGAACTTTAGTTGAAACTATAATGAGCATTTCTCGATTGTAACTAACAGAGTCAAACAATACCTCTTGGGATAGAAAGCCAACCTTTTCGAACGAATGACACTTATTCAGTTCATCATGATCTCGAGGTCCATCTACCATATGCACACAAATTGGCCCCCCAATCACGTGTGCAATAAATTTAATCAACTCAAACATAATTTTCTTTAAGCGACTGATATAAAAAAGCCCATTTTGTAGGGTGGACCGAAGGTGACTAAAAAGAAGCGAGAAGGTGGATTGGGTCTTAGAGAAGCCCAAAAAGAAATATAATGATGCTCATTAAAACGGGATAGAGAATACTCAACACGGAGACGACAGTGTGAAATTGGATACATAAGTAAAAATATTTAAAAGGGGAGGACATTCTTGATTGAATTTATTTGAAATCATTTGTTTAAGTATGAACTTGTAAATTTAAACGTTTATGCCTATGTGCTCAAGAATTTGATCTATATGCGCTCGATTTCAATTTCGATTTTTGTGAAATTTTGATATGCATGAATTATGTGAGTTATGAACTTGTTATTATGTTCGCTTTATGTTTCGGAGTTTTTTTGTTTTGGTTTTGGTTCATTTTTTTTTACGGGACCTAAAGGAGGCTAAAGAGCATTTAGCGCACCTTAGGTTCCGGGGGGCGTAACTCGAGCTCGAAGATTCGGATTCGAATTCAGGAAGATGAGTTGGACTCATAACAAAGAAAAGAAGCCAAGGAACCTAAATTCATATTTTTCTAAGCCCATTTGGACCTCCGAAATTCCGCCGAAACGAGCACCTCGCACCATAAGGCCAGTTCTTTGACTAGTCTTCACTTGTGGGAACACCCTAAACCTAACCAAGCCTTAACCGTGACTTTTATACTTGATTTAAGCCCTATTTTCTTCTCTCAACCTCATACATTTGAACCACACACCTCTACACACAAGAAATTTAGATCCAAGAGGAAGAAGAAAGAAGAGAAGAAAAACCCTTTTCATGCCTTGTGATTTTTGAAGCCAAATTTTCTCCATACTTCATCAAATCTTACAGGTAAGCATATTTGTGTATTCTCCTCTCTTTTATGCTTCTTTTGATCCATGAAATCCATGTTTTAATTCAGATTTAATAAGACTATGGAAGCTTGCGTGAATAGTTTAGGTTAGCTCGTTTTTTTTTTGAATCCTTGGCTTAGCTTGAGTTTGTGACAGATTTGAGGCATGTAAGCTGATCATATGAACTTGTTAATCTCCATTTTTTATGCTTAACACCTGTTAGTTATGTAATGAATGATTTACCATTAAAACCTTTGGAGAAACATTGAGTTTTTGAACTTGAAACATGACTTAATTAAAATCTGCTCTGCATGAACTGTTGCTGCTGTGACGTTTTTGGGCTGAAATGTGTGGATTTTTGAACTGAATCTCGTGTGTTTTTGCATGATTATGAAGTATACTTGTTCCCTAACGTGTTACCCTGCTCCTTCCATGCTTTTACGTCAGTTTTCAGCTGCTATTTCGAACTTCCCCTGCTGTCGCGTGAGCTAATGCCCGTTAGCTCTTGTTGTTATTTTTGGGGTAACGGCCGTTACCCCCACCTAGTAGCTTCTGTCCCCACTAACGGCCGTTAGTGAGGGAGAGTGTCTTGGGGACTAATGGCCGTTAGTCCCCCCTGAGCGCTCGTTTACGTGTTTTCTTCATTTGTTTGTTCGTTGTGTTCGCTTCCCTCCCCGATCTTGTTCCTAACGTGAAGTGTGCTTGTTTATATGCATGATATGTAGTGTTATCACTTTCTATTACATGAATTTGGTTTATTTAATGTTTGAACAATGTCTTATGAGTGTTGTATGAAGTTTACGGATCCATTTGATATGAAACGTGCAAAATATGATCTTATATGCTCAATGTATTACCCTACTTGCATACTTGAGTTCATGCTCAACTTGTTCATCTTGTATGACTCCTTCTTACTACTTTTACGTTATATATGCGTTGCTAACATGTTGATTTATGTGTTGGCTTGGAAGTATTTGATTTACGGATCCATTTAATGGGAAATATGCGAAATATGAACTCACATGTCTTAAGTGTTGCATTCCATTTGCATCATATGCACTTGCCGAGCGTATATTTGGTACATATTGAGTCTAAAGGTATCCTTTGTCGTTTTCTTTGTCCAGAGCTTGGTCCTGTGGGTAGCAAGGAGGTTCCTTAAGCGTCTGTTTGTGTCCATTCCGTATCCTTTTACTCCACTACGTTAGGAAGGTGAGGTTTTGTTCTTTTAGCTATTATGACCTACAACCCTATTTGTATATTGAGCCCGCATGCGACATATATATATATATATATATGTGTGTGTGTGTGTGTGTGTGTGTGTTTAACACGTATGTTGTGGGAATTGTCCCGTTTGTCATGAGGTTTTGAAAAACGCTTTTATATGTATCTAAGCTCAATTTTCGTTTACTTTTCAAAGTTTTGATAAGTGTGTGTGTATGTGTGTAAGCGAGATGTGGATTGTGAGATAAACTTTGTGATATGTTTGATCTTTGCGTTACGTTTGGGCCCCGGAGAAGTGGTATGTGATCTCAGGTCGGCCATGGGGTCGCCGGGCTCTCTCATCAACACGACTCAAAAAACGGAAGACTTAGCTCAACCTCGGGAGGTCGAGGGAAAAGAAGGTTCTCTTATGTGTGTGGGGGTTGAGAGGGGCGCCTCTCTTCCCCAACCGGAGAATATGGATTTATTTATGTACTTTGCTTTTGCTTATGTTATGAAATAGGTGGGATTAGAACTCGTGCTCGCTGAGTTGATATGCTTATGTTTTTGTTTATGGTTGTGAAACGGGGGTGGATTTCTAAACTAAAACTTGGTTGATTTTGGCCTTTGGCCTTAAACTTCTTTCTTTACATATAACTATTATCACGGGAAACGTTTTAGAATGCAAAAACCACGTCCGGTTCATGAACCCCTTTAGCTTTGAATATGCTTTGCTCTTATGTATATGTACGGGTGTGTGTGTTAGCCCCCTCACCAGTCTCTAGGACTGACCCTCATTGTTGTTTTCCCTTTTTCCCTTTTCTTTAAGTTGCAGGTGCGTGGAGGTTAGAGCTAGACGGTTGTCTTGTGTCGTGGTTGTGGATAGCTCAAGTCACATGCATTGTATTTTGTTTTCTTTACGCATTTTGCTAATTTTAAAATATGTCTAAGTTATGTCTTTAATTCGAACTTGTAAGTGTTTGTATAACTTGACTAGCCATATTTGATATATCTTGGTTATGTTTCAAGTATGTATATTTATATTTGGTTTCCTGGTGCTTCCACATTCGTTATTTGCTTTCATTGCGCACTCTGAGTTAGGGTCGAGACCGCTTAGCTTAGGTTGGAATTTTGTTTGTCACCCGTTCGCCATGGCTTGATGCGTGGGCGGAGTTCCCATTTCGTTACACGTGTCGGGCTATGGTGCGGGGGATATGGTGCCCTTCGCTCTGGGGTGCTACATCTTAAAGTGGTATCACAGCTCCAGGTTGTAAAACCGGAGCTCTAGCATCGTGTCGGGTCTGTCTAGGTCGTTCGTCTTAGGATTGTGTGCTTATTTGCATTCACTTTTATCAAATATGTGAATTATTTGAATTATTTGCATTACTTGTATTAATCGTGCACATGAACATGGATCGAAACCCCGCATGCATCGATATTTCTTGGGAATTATGTTTTATTGTAGGAAATCATCTCATTATCGATGAGTATCACCGGGAAGGGGACAAAGGAAACAAGAATTTATGGTATGCCTAGAAGTTTAGAGATTTTGATCCTTCGAAGTGGTTCGGTATTGAAGATGTCCAAGTTGAAGGATGATTGATCGAGGCCTAGATTTAAGGGGTTCAAGAAGTGGAGTTTGAGTTTGAGGAGTCCGGGAGGAGCTCACTTTGGAAATTTTACTTGTGGATTTTCTACAAGTTTACCCCTTCAAGTGAAATGGTAAGAAAAATTCCAGGAGTTCCTAAATTCTAAAAGGGAATTGAAGAATATGGTCGAATTTAAGATGGAGCTTGAGAGATGGGAATTCGAGGAAATGGCCTTAAATTCGAAATTTTCTACAAGGGAATGGAAAAGATGGGATTCAAGAAGCTTACAAATTTCAATTGAATCTACTTCATTCGAGAAATAAGGGGTGCGGTTATAATGGAGATGGATAAACAAAGGTTTTTATCTCATATTTCTTACGTGGGATAAGAACCCGGATTGAATTTGAATACAAGAGAGGGACCCAGTTCGATTTCTAACTCGAGAAAGGAATCCAAAATTCAAGAAGAATCTTCTAGAACTTCAAGATGTGACAATGTTAAGAGTAAGAAGACTTTGTTACCTGGGATGGAATCGATGCCTCACTACCGGAATCGATTCAATAATCTTTTGTCAGGCCCAAATCATATGGAAGAATTGAAAGGTGCCTCAAATATGAAGAGTTGAGATAATTAGCAAGCGAGCGTTCAAGCAACAAGAATTAGAGATTTTCAAGGCGAGGTACCGCCTTGGAGAGCAAAGAAGTGGATGCCGAGCTCGACCCTACCACCATGGTGAACGGTACATAAAGCATTCATGGCTTTCCATACATACACATATTTGGTCTTGGGGAAACCCACTTGCTTGATTTAATTGTTTCCCTGAATTGCTTCTTATTGCTCGTTGCTTGTTGTTGTTGCTCTTGTTGTTTCTTTTTTTTTTTTTTTGGAACTCTCTTCTTAAAGAGGGTTAGCGAGTTGAGTGCCTGGGAGGGTGGTGAGTTGTGAGGGTCGAGCTACTTCCGGTGGGTTGTTTGGAGGTGTTTTGGTCCCGTTGAGCTTGGTGTTTGCTTCTAGGAGGCCCGTTCGGGGCTCAACGATATCCATGAGTCCTAGATTGAAGGCTAATCCGTTGATATTCCTCGTAAGAAGAACCGAGAATTGCCTCAAGCGAGAAGTCAATCGTGTTAGCGGGGATTACTAGGAAATCTTCTTTAAGAAGGCTAACCCATTGACATGTATGATGATTAAGAGGTACGGTTTTGAGTGGGAAGAGGCGGTTGGAGAGAGTTGCCCTCGGTATTGGCTTTTGCCTAACTGGAGGTACGAAAGGCTACTTTGTTTCCAACTGAGGCATAAAGGAAGGCCTTTTTTGTGTGTTGCTTGTAGAAGGGTTGTAGCCTATGCCCGCTCATGGTTTGAAGTTGTTCAAGTTTTAGGAGACCGGTTGTAGTGGCATGAGAAAGATGTTATGGACTTTGTGTAATAATGTCTATATGCCAACGGCTGAGGATTCTCCAACTACTCCTGAATCTTTAATTTGGGATGTGGGAGCAGACGACTAGGACTTTGTGTCCGGTTTGCTGACAAAGGAGGTGATACCTTAGAAGCCTACCGTCCTCCGAGGTGAGAGTGTTATAGTGGGAGTTTGGTTTGTCTTCAGAGTCGTTCAAGACCTCGCTTAGGACCTGAGGACATGTCCTTTTGAAGGAGGAGAGTTTGTAACATCCCGCTCGTCCAGCTCTACAAGTACGCTGTAACGAGAGTGTTATATGCGCATTTAAATTATTTAATTATGCACATATATGATACTTTAATGTTTATTTGATTAATTGAATTTATTTGAAATCATTTGTTTAAGTATGAACTTGTAAATTTAAATGTTTATGCCTATGTGCTCAAGAATTTGATCTATATGCGCTCGATTTCAATTCCGATTTTTGTGAAATTTTGATATGCATGAATTATGTGAGTTATGAACTTGTTATTATGTTCATTTTATGTTTTGGATTTTGTTTGTTTTAGTTTTGGTTCGTTTTTCTTTTACGGGACCTAAAGGAGGCCAAAGAGCATTTAGCGCACCTTGGGTTCCGGGAGGCGTAACTCGAGCTCGGGAATTCGGATTCAAATTCCGGAAGATGAGTTGGACTCATAACAAAGAAAAGAAGCCAAGGAACCTAAATTCATATTTTTCTAAGCCCATTTGGACCTCCGAAATTCCGCCGAAACGAGCACCTCGCACCATAAGGCCACTTCTTTGACTAGTCTTCACTTGTGGGAACACCCTAAACCTAACCAAGCCTTAACCATGACTTTTATACTTGATTTAAGCCCTATTTTCTTCCCTCAACCTCATCCATTTGAACCACACCTCTACACACAAGAAATTCAGATCCAAGAGGTAGAAAAAAGAAGAGAAGAAAAGCCCTTTTCATGCCTTGTGATTTTTGAAGCCAAATCTTCTCCATACTTCATCAAATCTTAAAGGTAAGCATATTTGTGTATTCTCCTCTATTTTATGCTTCTTTTGATACATGAAATCCATGTTTTAATTCAGATTTAATAAGAGTATGGAAGCTTGCGTGAATAGTTAGGGTTAGCTCTTTTTTTTTGAATCCTTGGCTTAGCTTGAGTTTGTGACAGATTTGAGGCATGTAAGCTGATCATATGAACTTTTTAATCTCCATTTTTTATGCTTAACACCTGTTAGTTATGTAATGAATGATTTACCATTAAAACCTTTGGAGAAACATTGAGTTTTTGAACTTGAAACATGACTTAAAATCTGCTCTGCATGAACTGTTGCTGCTGTGACGTTTTTGGACTGAAATGTGTGGATTTTTGAACTGAATCTCGTGTGTTTTTGCATGATTATGAAGTATACTTGTTCCCTAACGTGTTACCCTGCTCCTTCCATGCTTTTACGTCAGTTTTCAGCTGCTATTTCGAACTTCCCCTGCTGTCACGCGAGCTAACGCCCGTTAGCTCTTGTTGTTGTTTTTGGGGGTAACGGCCGTTACCCTCACCTGGTAGCTTCTGTCCCCACTAATGGCCATTAGTGGGGGAGAGTGTCTTGGGGACTAACGGCTGTTAGTCCCCCCCCCACACTGAGTGCTCGTTTATGTGTTTTTTTCGTTTGTTTGTTCGTTGTGTTCGTTTCCCTCCCCGATCTTGTTCCTAACGTGAAGTGTGCTTGTTTATATGCATGATATGTTTTGTTATCACTTTCTAATGCATGACTTAGGTGTATTTAATGTTTGAACAATGTGTTATGAGTGTTATATCAAGTTTACGGATCCGTTTGATATGAAACGTACAAGATATGATCTTATATGCTCAATGTATTACCCTACTTGCATACTTGAGTTGATGCTCTACTTGTTCATCTTGTATGACTTCTTCTTGCTACTTTTACATTATATATGCATTGCTAACATGTTTATTTATGTGTTGGCTTGGAAGTATTTGATTTACGGATCCATTTAATGTGATATATGCGAAATATGAACTCATATGCCTTAAGTGTCGCATTCCATTTGCAACATTTGCATCATAAGCACTTGCCGAGTGTATATGTGGTACATATTGAGTCTAAGGGTACCCTTTGTCGTTTTCTTTGTCCAGAGCTTGGTCCTGTGGGTAGCAAGGAGGTTCCTTAAGCGTCCGTTTGTGTCCGTTTCGTATCCTTTTGCTCCACTACGTTGGAAAGGTGAGGTTTTGTTCTTTTAGCTATTACGACCTACAACCCTATTTGTATATTGAGCCCGCATGCGATATATATATATATATATAGATATAGATATAGATATGTGTTTAATACGTATTTTGTGGGAATTGTCCCGTTTGTCATGAGGTTTTGAAAAATGCTTTTATATGTATCTAAGCTCTATTTTCGTTTACTTTGCAAAGCTTTGATAAGTGTGTGTGTGTGTGCAAGCGAGATGTGGATTGTGAGATAAGATTTGTGATATGTGTGATCTTTGCATTACGTTTGGGCCCCAGAGAAGTGGTATGTGATCTCGGATCGGCCATGGGGTCTTCGGGCTCTCTCATCAACACGACTCCAAAAATGGGAGACTTAGCTCAACCTCGGGAGGTCGAGGGAAAAACGGGTTCTCTTATGCCAACGGTAACCCCATTGAAGGAGCGGGCGGGATCCCCCGACTGAAGTTATGTATATGTGTGTGTGGGGGTTGAAAGGGGCACCTCTCTTCCCCAACCGGAGAAGGTGGATTGATTTATGTACTTTGCTTTTGCTTATGTATGAAGTAGGTGGGATTAGAACTCGTGCTCGCCGAGTTGGTATGCTTATGTTTTTGTTTATGGTTGTGAAACAGGGACGGATTTCTAAACTCTAAAACTTGGTTGATTTTGGCCTTCGGCCTTAAACTTCTTTCTTTACATATAACTATTATCATGGGAAACGTTTTAGAATGCGGAAACCACACCCGGTTCATGAACCCCTTTAGCTTTGAATATGCTTTGCTCTTATGTATATGTACGGGTGCGCGTGTTAGCCCCCTCACCAGTCTTTAGGACTGACCCTCATTGTTGTTTCCCCTTTTTCCCCTTTCTTTGAGTTGCAGGTGCGTGGAGGTTGGAGCTAGGTGGTTGTCTTGTGTCGTGGTTGGTGTATAGCTCGAGTCACATGCATTGTATTTTGTTTTCTTTACGCATTTTGCTAGTTTTGAAATATGTATAAGTTATGTCTTTAATTCGAACTTGTAAGTGTTTGTATAATTTGACTCGCCATATTTGATATATCTTGGTTATGTTTCGAGTATGTATATTTATATTTGGTATCCTGGTGCTTTCGCATTCGTTATTTTCTTTCATTGCGCACTTTGAGTTAGGGTCTAGACCGCCTAGCTTAGGTTGGAATTTTGTTTGTCACCCGTTCGCCATGGCTTGATGCGTGGGCGGAGTTCCCATTTCGTTACACTTGTTGGGCTATGGTGCGGGGGATGTGGTGCCCTCCGCTCCGGGGTACTACAATAACGGAGATAAAAGAGTACAGATTGGGTTAACTAACGACAAATTGTCCTATAAAACAGTTATAATCTACCTATGGTGTCGGATGAGACATGGGCAAAAAATTAGAAATGGATTTGGACTTTATCCCAAAAGTTCAAATGTAAGCATCGTTGCTGTACAGGACATAAATATGTGGACCACCTGCTGAGTAGTTGTCCATTTGCTCTCCGGGTATGGCACAAGATTGTTGATGCAAAACTGAACGAAATCTTCAAACTTGCGAGTGTCAGACGACCTCAAAGAGAGCTTTTATAGCAAAATCCCGAGCAATATGTTATCAGAATATCATGCGTGGATTGTCTTGATCTTGAATCTTTAGAATCTTTGGAAAACATGGTCAACTAATGGAGCTATCAAAATGTTATGAAGTTAATTAGAAGAGTCACTTTTCGCCACATAAAAGAGTTAACTAAGACTTCGACACAAATTAGTAAGGACAAAAAATTACAAACAAAAGAAAATCTGCATTGAATTGTCGTGGAATAAATACGAGAAAGGATTGGTGAAACTAAACTAGGATGTGAGCTTTTATGATCAGGGCATCACTTAAGATGACAAGGACGTCATTCGAGATGACAAATGAAGGTGAGTGCTAGGGTACACTATGAATTTTAGTAGAGTTTTAATAATGTAGCAGAGTTATTGGGCTTACGTGGAGGATTAGCACTAACCTGGGAAAGACGCTTCTCGAAGACTAATTTGGGGGATTGATTCGAAGATGGTCGTGAAATGGATAACAATGGAGGATATCGAAATGGAACAAACGAGAAATGTAATTTTAATTGACAAAGTTTACTTCAAAGGTCCTAAGAAACTTGAATTAAATAAATCTCTAGAGAAAGAAAGATGATGACAGATAAATGGGCGAGAATAGGTTACCAGTTTCAAGACGATTATTACGTCTAGTATACTCTACTGACAAAAGTTTTTGATCTTTTATGTTTTTGTCATAATTTTTATATATATCTTTTCATTTATTAAATATATTTGAAAGTTATAAATTATTACTTATGCTTAAAAATTAGAATTATTTGGGCAAATTATTATACACTTTAAATATTTTGTTTTTATTTAATAACATAGTTTCAAATATTTTGTTGTTTCTTTATTTGGATATTCTCTATTTCGAATTTCTACTTATTGTAAATGATTCTGAAGAGATATTCCATATAAATATTTTTGTATGTGTATATTTATTTAATCAAATTAAATATTTTTAATATTTTAATTTATTCAATAAACATAATAACTAAATTTATTTAAATAAAATATGATAAACGTGCAACGCACGTTCACTTCGCTAGTTAGAAATAGATGTATTAGTTATTTAACACACTATTTTTTATGTTTATTAAAATATTGTAAGAGCCCTATGCTATTAGCAAAGTTCAAGAAAATATAAGAATACACTATGCTATTTAACAACTATAAAACGAAAATTTTAATTAACTAGGATAATATATTGTAATAAATAAAATAAATTGAGTATTTAATAAAATTTTAATATGGACATATTAAATTCAATTATATAATAAACTAAGAAAGTAAATATTTTTTAAGTTTTTAAACTTCTCCAATTTTTCGTTTCTCATCCGGGGAGATCATTACATTATAATAGTTTAATATGATTCGCACTAATGGAATATCGAATCAAAATAATTTCTTTTTCACCATGATATTAATATACTTACTTTTTATTTACAAGTTTATTCATCATAGTTATTTGAAAAATATTTATCATGCATGTGCAGCAGCCAGCAAGTAACAATCATATTTTTACCTAAAAAAGAAAAAAACTAACTAACATATTGCTTTCGTCTCTTATACTTCAAAATTATTCTCTTTTTTTATTACTTTTATTATTCTCTCAAAATGTTATCATATATTTATGGGACAGTCTCTCATAACTCTCCATGTGTTGGAATATTTTTACATACCCCCAAACTACAAATTCATGAATTTATACTACATAATAGAATATAAATACTACATTAGAATATTTTTGTACTACATTATGTGAAATTCGTACAATATAATTTGAACGTTTACATATGCTGATTTGTCTCAAAACCACAAAATCCATGAATTTATACTGCATAATAGAATATAAATATTGCATTATAACGTTTTTGTACTACATTATGTGAAATTTGTACGGAGGAGTTATGTAAAATTGGAATGCCGCATTGGGGAACTTTGGCGAATTTCCCATACATTTATCTCTTTAAATTTGTTTATTTTTTTTCACCTTAGTCTCATTTTTTCTAGTATATACTTTTTTTTTTCCTTATATTTTCTAATTTTTATTTTATATTATCTTTTAAATTTTTAATTATATTATAAATAATGATAAAATAAATATTTTTAATTTAATGTATATTAAAATAATTATATTAAAAATAATAATAAAATAATTATAATGATAAAATAATGCATAAAATGTGCCGAAATTTTTAGTATTATATTAAACACGAATATAATTTCTACTAGTTAAATTCTAACCGCATGAATAGAGTAGCAAAATAACAACTAATGATTATCAATAATTTATGCTAGTAATCTCGTATACTCGTTGTGTGAGTAAATAAAAAATTAATCTTTTCTAAATATGCCGAAATTAATTTTTATATTAATATATATATTTTTTATAATTATTTTTAATATAATTATTAAATTATGATAATTAAATAAATAAATAGTATAGATAATATGATATCAAATAAAAATTTTAAAAATATGAGGCAACACGATAAAAGTTATATGAAAAATAAAAAAAGAAATTATAATAAGGTGAGAGAAAAGAGAAGGGAATTAAAAATTAAATAAATAAATAAGAAAAAAGGGAACATCAAGAAATTAAAAGGGTTTCTATTTGATTGCTTAATATAAAAGTATAAATAACAATGGTAAAGACTAGCAAACTAATAAACGTAAATATTTAGTTTTTTCTACTATTTAACAAATATTTAATTTTATCTCATATTTAGTTTTATCTACTTTATAAGTATTTTTTATTCTTATCGTAGATTTGTATAGAATAACTTACACCGTTATATATGAGTTCAAGAGGTTAATGGGTTCATTCTCTAAGATAAGGTCCTGGTTTTGAATCCCCATTTGAATATGCGTGTGTAAAAAAAAAAAAAAAACACCGTCTACAAATACATATATAGTTTGTATCTTATTATTTCATTGTGAACACAAATTATAAATATGTTGAAAGCATATGTGTTACAATATATTCTCTTTCACTCATTTTCTCTATGTATCCATTGAGTTTAAAAAAAAGTAAAAGTTATTTTCTTGAACACCCACAAAATGCTAAAACATAAGATTCATAAAATTCATTTTTAAAACTTGTATACACTCGTTATGTTGAATAGCTCTCCATGGGACAATTATTGACAGATTTATCCATGTTGGTGAAACAAATTTAATAAATTATGATTATATTTCTCATATATTTGAAGATCTGTATTCATGCTTTTCACTACATATGCTGAATAGCTTCTCATAACTGCACAAATTTTTTAGAGACCCTAAAATATTTTATATTTCAACACTAGCTAATATACTTAAAAAGCAAGGCTAATTTTATTTCGAGAATGATTTGGATAAATCAATGTAATAAAAAGATAAATATTTTACCTCATCGTGTAATTAGTGAAAAATTAAAAAAAAATAAAAATTAAATAATAAATATTGACATGGCACGGGCCCACACAAGGTGCGACCAGTAGCCCTGCAACACTTGTCCGATCGACAGGTAGCTCTCGATCCCCGGTCGACCCCCCAGTTACTTCTCCGAGTTTTTTACTGGCGCAGACACTCCGACCGTGCCGGTCGCTCCGATCCATGTCGATCGATCCATGCCTCTCGACCACATCGAGTCGGCCCATAGTCCCACCTCCCACATCAAGTGGCCGACCACGCATTTAATGCGAGACGTTAGTGGGTTACCTGTCAGCTCCCTGCACCGATACGTCAAGGCGGTTATTTCTCTCTCCTCACCCTATATATAAAGCCTCCTCATTTATCAACTGTAAGTATTCTCACCTAACTTATTTTACCTCTCGGTCATTCGTCTCTATACTTGATACTAACTTGAGCGTCGGAGTGCCAACCCGGGTATCACCCCCACCTTCCCCGAGTTGGCCTCGAGCTCACCTTTCTTTTCGACCCATCACAGATTTTGAGTAGTCAGACAGCGATTTCCCCAATCAACAAAAAGAGTGATCCGGCTCGATTCACAGATCGAATACCCAGCGGAACTTTTGCTCGATCATTTGGCGCCGTCTGTGGGAATTGCGCAACGACAAGCCATCGATATGACTACTCACAAAATAACTAGCACTCGCCTCTTCGATGAGCAAGGTCGAGAAATCCTACCCCAACTGCCAATACGAGTAGCGGCACCCGCTATCGTCCTTCCCCAGTTGGTTTACTCGACGCCCGAGTTAGACAAATACCTACAAGCATGTAGAGATGAGGCCATAGCTGCCGCCGCGGAGGGTCGAGAGCCCCGTATGCGTGAATGCCCTCAAACTCGACCGGTGAAGGTTATCCAGCCTGCCGTGAATTATCCCGGATATATCCAGTCAACATCTTACCAACAGCCAGTCGGATATTGGACAGGGGCCGGTCATCCCACGTATGTTCAAGCTCAACAACAACTCCCTCTTCCCGCCCAAGGAGAGGCATGGAAGCTTGTGAAAGATCGACTATCTTGCCAACCAGACGAGAAAGTCGACTCGCGGACACCAACGGGCTCATACATCTGACATGGCAGAGGCCGCAGGGGTCGATAAAACTCCCACAATGACACTCAGAATACTCATCTTCGACACAGAACTCTCGATCCCCGCCAATCGGAAACAAGGAAGGAACACGAGAGCCACCACGATATAACTTCTCGCCATGACTCGATCAGGGTTTTCGATCGCCTTGGGCCTGGAGGACGGCCCAACCAAATTCGACGATCGAACAGAGGACGCATCGTGAGATCTGACGACCTCAGGAATCAGATCCCACCTCGCCCGAGCAGACAAAATACTCGCACTCAAAGAGAGAGTCAGGGGTCTTATAGTCGCTCAGCCAGCCGATCACCCTCACCAAGGCACAATAGGGACAGATCCCCGTATCCGAGGCGCGATCGTTCGCGATCCCCTCGGCATACGAGATCAACCCATCACGTGGCACGGCCTTGGAGATATCGTAGTGACCGAGAAGCTCAATCCCCTTTTGGCGACGAATACTCGAAGCCACCACCGAGGAGAAGATCCCTACTGGTCTCCCGATGTACAACGGATCGACAGATCCTGAAAAACATGTTTCCAGACTCGAGATGCAACTTAGCATGTTCGGACACTCCTCCCTTATTTGGGCCAAAATCTTTGTCACTACCCTCGACGGGCCTGCTCTCGATTGGTTCTCGAGGCTACCACCCCGATCCATACCCACTTATAAGGCCCTGGTCGAGCGGTTCTGTAGCACCCTAAACCCCCAGAGCACTACATCCCCCGCACTATAGCCTCGATCCACGTATGAAATGGAAAATCCATACATAAACCAAAACTATAGCGAACGGGTGACAATAAAAATAAACGGGCTAGGCGGGACACTCTCCCCAACCAAACAAACCAAACATGATAATAAAAGCGGAAGCAATAAAATCATTCATACATATAGGTACCATATTTACCGAATAGATATATAATAGGTACCAACTTAACTATCAATACATTATCATCTCTTAATAATATACATATTCGGGTATTCAAAATGTACTAGTAACTATCATAACATGAGATACTAAAAGTGCTATACATGAAGGTACGATACTAGACTTGTGAGAATGCAAAACACGACTGGACACCCGCCTAGCACAACCAGCGCTCAAGTACCTGAAAAGTGAAGTATCAGTCTACCGAAGACTGAGTGAGGGGCAATAATTATATATATCACACAAGTAACATGCAAGTTGTGACCTCGGGTAATGCTTTTACAATAAAAGTAATATAAGTTCAAGAATATAATACACATCGCCCGAGATTACAACTATCCAATTTATTAAATCAGTTTCATGCTATTGTTACGTGGCCCTGGCGAGTGAGGGCGTTTCTAACCTTACACCGATAGTGAATCATTACATGCTAGTTTAATTATCATGAGATCAAGCAATCCATTTACAGTGCACATGTATTCAGTTCATGAACTCCTTCACTCCGGGTGATGGTGGGTTTGCAAAGCCCTATCCATCCATGCTACGCACGTCGGGAGCATGACTCCCACGTGCGGGATTCCTTCCTCCACTAACCTCCTAGTGGATTCAGGGGTCATCCCAGTGTTGAGGGGTGTGCAGAGTTACCCGTCAGCCCTATGCTTTCCCGATTGGCTCGTACACGTACCCTCGGGCCCAATGTGCTATCATGCTACTCGCCAAAACTCAATCACGATCCAAATATAAAACATGCATTGCTTTGCATGAGTTTATTTTGCTTGGAGATTACCGTAAACATTTTGAAAAGGGTTTTGAAAGTATATGTATATCTTTTTGGCTTAAGAGTTCACACAAACGATATAGGGTTCTATTTAATTATTAACTAAACCTCACCTCTCGTACAAAATACAATAAGATGTGCTTAAGGAGCCTGTTCCTCGTTCACGACCTCGTGACCTGTGCAAACACGACGTGTACACGTGAGACATGACCTAAAATAGACCAAATATGACGAACGGCGGAAATGCAACGAGATGACGATGAAAATGCAATGTGGCATGATAACATGTTGTTTCAGTACATATTAGCACATATAATAGCAATTCGGGGTCAAAAAAGTCATCGGATCGAGGGGCTATTTTCGTAATTTTATGCAGAAACTTTTGTTCTGCCTTCCAGGTGGGAACGGCCGTTCCGGGTTCCCTTTGTAAATGGGAACGGTCGTTCCCATAAGCCCAAAATCGCGCCAACGATTTCCCATTTTAAAATGCGCTGAAGCTGGGAACGGCTCTTCCGGCGCCAAGGCCAAAATGGGAACGGTCGTTCCCTTGCTCGGCCGCCTACTTTCAGTTTAAAAGAGGGGAACGCCCGTTCCCACAATGCCTTGAGGCTGGGAACGGCCGTTCCCTGTTTCTGCAACTTACAGAAACAGAGGAAAAACAGGGGAAAGCTACGGGAAAGAGCAAACCAAGCCACAACTTCCAAGTTTGATCAACAAATACTATTATTTCTGGAAATAAGATGCATAGATACTCAAAAGGTGATAATATAACATTTAAACACATAAACTAAGGCAAATCATCAAGTAACCAAAGTTTCATGATCATGATCAAACTTGATCATTCTTGCCAATTATTTAAGAATTCATGTTCTTAATCATGCCATAATCCGATATATGATCACATAATCATACGTTGATCACCATTTATCACCTAATTCCCAAACCCTAGCTAATTCAAATATGATCAAGAATCAATACCTCATGCAATACCAACCTTAAAATGAAAGAAATGGAGAAAATGGATGAAGATGATGATCAAGCTTCAATTCTTGAAATATTTCTTGGAAATCCTTGATGAAAAGTATGAAAATCTCTTCCCTTTTCTTTCTTGTATGAACCGAGATCAATAAGCAAATGTGGTTGGGATATTTTTATCAAAATGAGAACAAGGGAAGCTTGGAGATGCATATAACGTGATTCACCATCCTTGATTTATGTGAAATATTCAAATTACAATTTAATCCCTTGCTTTATGAAATCATGCAATCAAGTATATGTTGTTTTGACATATGATCAATTAAGTCCTTGAAATGTTATACAATTAAGTCCCTAGAGTTTAAGACATATCTAACTAGGGACAAATCCGTAATTAAATCATACTCGGTATTTGTTTCACAAAATACATACTTTCGAGTTATGAAATAAATTCTATCTTTAATATCAATTCATGAAATTTCATGAAAGTTTGGTAAAATATAATTTATAAAATTATTTTAAACATAAGAAAGTATTTAATAAAAATCGGGGCGTTACAGGTTCATTGCCCAATTCTCGTCCATGAAGGGGGATAAGCTCCCGCCGACGTATCTGTATACCATTAAACAGAGGCCAAATGAATCTCTCCGAGATTTCTTCACTCGCTTTTCACAAGCGGTGGTCAAAACTGAGGAACCTGTTGGAAAACACGAATCAGAAAGAAGCGAAAATTAAAAATTTTTCCAACAAAAGGATCTAGGACTCGCAATCGTGTAACCAAATTCGTAGAGATAAGAAACTTACTTTTCTTTTATTCTTTCTTGAATCGTTTCAAGCCACCCAAGAACGTTCTTCTCGCGGCTTGACCCCCTCTCCTTGGTAAAGCTCGAATCTTCAAACTTCTAACTTGAAGCTCTCTAGAGAAAGTCCACCAACTTGATCACAATCTAACTAGTAAGGATGCTAGTTCTCTAGTTAGTGTTTAGGCTTAACCTAGGGTTTATTTAATCTTGGAGAAGGGAAGGTGTTCAACACATGAACCAAAAGAATTGCCAATTCTCTCTAAGGGGAGCTCGAGCTCCCCTATTTATAAGGAGGGGATGACCGAAAATCCTAGTCCTTATGGACTAGGGTTTTGGTCCCTCTCTCTCCTATTACTTGATCATCAAGTATTTTGACTTTGACTTTATTCAAATCAACTTTCAAGAGAGCTAAAAAATATCCAAACTATTTTAGGATATTTTTATACTTTATTTATTTAAAATAAATAACTTATTTTATCTAATTAATTAACTAGATTATTTTCTCCAAAATTACACTTTCTTTTTAATTCAAAATTAAACCAAAGTCTATTAAATAATTAACACATTTAATTATTTAATATATATATATACAATATATATATTTACACGTGTGGGACACGTGTCACAAGGACACGTGTCACTCACGTGACCCACACGTGTGGAACCCTCTTGGCTCGATTAACTCGTTTAATCATTTTAAAGCCTCAACTCATGTAATCAAGTTGTTGTGTGTGACCCTCTAGGTTCTCAATTCAATTAGTAGTGACCCTAATTAATTAATTCACTAATTAATTAATCAGTCCACAGATTAAACGACCATAGTCTAGCAACAGGTGTTTAACCCCTAGCTGAATTGGAATGTTTGGATTCGACAGAACCTTTAAGTCATTGATTCATGTGAGATACAATTCTCCTACTTACTATCTCTCAACCAAGATCTAGGGTAAGAGAATAATCAGAACCCCAATAATCCGGTCTTAAAGCTAAGTGCATTTCATATCCATTTGATCTCAATCCAGGAAACCTTTTCTTGATGTCTTGATCTACTGCCTTGGCCAAGGACTCCATATGGCATATGAATGACTTACACAATAAGAGATCACCTTGCAAATGCAAGTGTAGGTCCTTTCTTGATTCTTATTCACTTTCATGAATCACTTGTGCAACCCCAGTATAAGCCTTGAATCAGTTGTCTAAGGCGACACCCTTTAAAGCTTATACCTAAGACTACAGAGTTAACTCATAAAGTGACAAGGAACCTCAAGTCTTAAGGATCAATTAATCACATCAATGACTCGTGAGATATTTCCTAATCTGGAAGTTTCCATTTCCTGAAATAGAAACTTCCTTTCCCATTTAGGAATCTTCTCACACGGGGCACCTCAGTGAACTTACTTATTGAAGTAAGCACCCTCATGTATCACGCACGTATCAACTATACACTTTGCACCTCCATGAAACAAGGTGGTCCTTCTTAAGGGCGTGATCCCACAAGCAAGCTTTAGAGGAGTCAGGTTGACGCTCCCACTGTCTGTAGGACTCATCGGCTTGGAGTATTTTACTAATCATGACTTATGTGATATAGGGCTCGTTCCATGAACCATTTCACCTAAATGGTAGAGTCCTAAAGTCATCAGGATTAGGGGAGTTCTTATACATGCACAGATAAAAGTAAACGCATACCAAACAAGAGCATATAAAGAAGTGTTGCCTCAATTCGTTATTTCATTCAAAGATTGTCTGTGATTACAATAAGGAAAAGCACAAAGCGGATATACAATCGGCTTTCTAGGGTACTATTCCTAACAGAACCTAGCATCGACCTATTGAAACCAATCGTACATAAAGCCCTGGTAAGCAATGAATGTGCTCAATACATCTTTCTGCAAAAGCCTCGAAACTTGGCCGACATCCAGGCTGCCGCTTGCGACTGGATGTAATTGGAGGAGCTTGAAGACTCACAGCGTAGCCCAATCCACGGTCGGAGGGCAGAACTAAGTCGACCCGTTAAGCAAGACTTTCGTCCCAAAAATGATACACAGATCGGTCCAACGCCCAGAAAACACTACACACAACTCACCAGGCCGATCGATAAAATATATAATGTCATTGATCCTTCGTTGCTCAAAAAGCCCAAACCGATGAGGGACACAATCAAGAATCGAGAAAGCACCAAATTTTGCAACTTCCACCAGTAGAAAAGACATAGCACCTCCGAGTGCAATGCTTTAAGCAAAGAGATCGAACGCCTCATCAAGGGAGGGAACTTGCAAGAATTTGTCAAGAAGATTGATGACCACGCGCAGAATTGAGACAACAACGATAGATCTCCGACTCGACAGCAACAGGCCAAACCACCTACAGAATGCAACCCCCACAATCGACCGTGCCTCGATCGGATTGACATGATTGCCAGGGGAACCTCGGGCGGAGACTCGAAGTCAGCTCGGAAGAAGACCCTTCGAGAAGCAGCACGCAGCTTCTACAGCCCCCGAGAGGTGATGCATGTCCAACCAGAAGAATCCTGGCTCGCTGAAGACATAGTTTTTAGTGAAAATGAAGTAACCAATGTACAAAAGCACTCGAGCGAGATGCTTAGTTGTCCTATGGTCGTCACGCTCGACGTTGCTAACTTTGCTGTATCGCACACTTTGGTTGATAATGGAAGCTCTAGCAATATTATCGTTTACTCGACTCTTTTACGAATGAATTTACACGATAAATTGCTTTTAGATCCAATTCGAACTCCTCTTACAGGTTTCGGTGGAGCAGAAGTATACATCAAAGGACGTGTTCGACTCGTAACCTCGATGGGAACACTCCCTCGACGGGCAACGCGCGAGGTCGAATACCTTGTGGCCGAAATGGCATCGGCATACAACATCATCTTCGGCCGACCCGGTTTGATTGACTTTCGAGCTGTCATATCTACTTACCATCAAATGATCAAACTACCCACACCAGCAGGGATTGGATAATTGCGTTGCGATATACCGACCGCTTGGAGTTGCTACACAATCTCTATGAAAAACCCAAGCCCTGCCGCGTAAAGCATGTACTACTCATCATCGACGACCCCATGCTGGAAGACACCTTTGAGAATCCTGACTCTGTCGACCCTGAGAATTCGAAAAAAATGAGCTCATCTCACGCAACCAAGCGAAAGAAACAGGAAGACAAGAAACTTGAGCCCACTGAAGAGCTCGAAGAAATCCAGTTGATCCCAGGGCAAACTGAGAAGATAACTCGCATAGGAGCTGGTCGAAAGGGAAATGAACAATGCATGCTCATCCAATTTTTACGTGACAATCTCGACGTATTCGCCTGGAGCGCCTCCGATCTTGTGGGAGTCGACAGAAGGGTGATTAAGCATCACCTGAATGTCGATCCATCTTACAAGCCGATCAAACAAAAGCTCCGACCTCAGAGCGATGCTCGAAACGCTATCATTGAACAGGAAGTCAACAAGCTCCTTGACGCTAAATACATTACTCCGATCCAGTACGTCGAATGGCTATGCAATGTCGTGCTCATCCCAAAACCGAGTGAAAAGTGGCGCATGTGCAATGATTTCACTGATCTAAACAAAGCCTGCCCGATGGACCCCTACCCACTATCAAGAATCGATCAGTTAGTCGATTCCACAGCAGGGTGTGAGCGTTTGAGCATGATGGACGCCTTTCAAGGCTATTATCAAATTTTCATGGCCATCGAGGATCAACTAAAAACGGCGTTCATAGTGTTCAATGGAATATATTGCTTCAAAGTTATGCCTTTCGGACTTAAGAACGCAGGCGCTACTTACCAGAGAATGATGAACGCTGTTTTTGAACCAGAAATTAGGAGAACGGTCGAGGTATACGTAGACGATATGTTGGTCAAAAGCAAAAGGGTTGTCGAACACCTCGATCACCTGAAACGAGCCTTCAACCTCCTTCGAAAGTATAACCTCAAGCTCAATCCTGGAAAATGCACTTTCGGGGTCGATGGGGGTAAATTCCTCGATTACATGGTAAGTCAAGGGGAATCGAAGCTAACCCTGCAAAGATACAAGCCATACAACTATTCCCCAAACCTAACTCGATTCGGGACGTACAATGCCTGGTTGGTCGAATCATATCATTGTATCGCTTCATATCCCGATCATCTGAGAAGAACCTACCATTCTTCAAGAACCTTCGAAACATCAAGAACTTTGAGTGGACACCACAGTGTGACCAAGCTCTCAATGACCTCAAGCAATATCTCACTTCTCCACCCCTTCTAGCAAAGCCAATCGACGGAGAGACCTTGTACCTTTACTTAGCAGTTTCATCTGAAACCATAATTTCGGTCCTTGTTACTATCAGGGATCAAAAACACCCCCCAGTGTACTACATCTGCAAGATTCTGCATGGCCCGAAAGTCCGATACTTAGAGATCGAGAAATTTGCTCTGGCCGTGGTATACACATCGCGGAAGCTCCGACCGTACTTCCAAGCTCATCCGATCGTGGTACTTACCGATCAACCACTGAAAACGGTCATGGAGAAACCAGAAACCTCAGGAAGACTCACCAAGTGGGCCATCAAGCTCGGACAATTCGAAGTAGCTTATCGTCCTCGAGTGTCCTACCAAGCACAGATTTTAGCCAATTTTCTGGTCGAAAAGAACACCCCTGCTACCCCTGAGGACGCCAATCAAGTCTGGACTTTAGCAGTTGATGGCTCTTCGACCTCCTCGGGGGGAGGGAGAGGGAGCCGGCATATCCCTCACCAATACTCATGGCGATCAGATCGAATACGCCATCTCCCTTGAGTTTCCTGCAACTAATAATGAATTAGAATACGAAGCTTTGCTAGCCGGATTGAAAATTGCTCGATAACAGAACATTGACAAGGTCACCATCATAACCAATTCGCAATTAGTTGCTGGATAAGTCGGAGGAGATTACGAAGCCAGAGCAGATTCCATGATCAAATATCTTGCTTTGGCCCAAAAAGCCATTTCAGAATTCGAAGAACTCATGCTCTGCCAAGTACCCCGAGAGGAGAACCTTCGAGCAGATGCCCTTTCCAAATTTGCTAGTGGATCGCTTGGCACTAGAGATCGATGCGCCACCTTCATGACGTCTCTCCGAAGATCGATAGATCCCCCTATTGCAGAAATCAGCTCGATCGACGCTGCGGAGCCATGCTGGCTTGACAAACTCATTTTCTATCTTCGAAGGTACATTACCCAATGACCCAATCAAGGCCAGAAAACTCAAACATCGAGCTCTAAGTTATTCTCTTGACCAAGAAGAACGACTGTATAAACGATCCTTTCTTGGTCCCACCAAACGCTGTCTCCGACCCTCCCAAGGCGAAGAGGTGCTAGCCGAAATCCATGAAGGGTCATGTGGCAATCATGCCGGGGGGCGGGTCCTCGCTATGAAGACGTCACGAGCTGGCTTCTTCTAGCCAACATTACGCAAAGATGCATTCGAATTTGTCAAAAAATATGATCGATGTCAAAAACATGCCAACCTGACCCATCAACACCTATCCGAGATGATTCCCATCGAATCGGTCTAGCCATTCGACCAGTGGGGAATCGATATCATTGGCTCATTTTCGATTGCTACAAGATAGAGATAATTCGTAATTGTAACCATCGATTACTTCTCCAAATGGGTCGAAGCACTTGCAGTTCCAAAGATCACCTTTCATGCCATACAATACTTCATTTGGAAACATATTATCACTCGATTTGGGCTCCCTCGAGTCCTCGTATGTGATAACGGCCCACAATTTTGGAGCTCTCGATCGGACATCCCCAGGCCAACGAACAGGTCGAGGTCACTAATCGTACCATCATTCAGAACCTATGTACACGACTTGAAGCCAAAAAGGAGCTATGGGTTGATGAACTAGAAGGAGTGCTATGGGCCTATTAAACCACCCCAAGAGTCCCGACAGGGCTAACGCCTTTCGCCATGGTGTATGGCTCGGAAGCTATGATACCTGCAGAGCGCCTCCACCAATCGCCCCGAGTTGCTCAGTTCCAGCTCGAGAGGAACAACCAAGAAAGAGCCTTCGATCTCAACACTATAGAAGAAATCAGGGAGAAAGGATTCCAAAGAATGCAACAATATCGAGCCATCACCGCCCGAGCATACAACGAGAATCTTCGACCTATACACTTCGAGGTAGGGGACTTAGTACTCAAGAAGGTTGAAGTCAGCAAACACGTCGAAAAACTTGATGCAAACTGGGAAGGCACCTATCGAGTATCCAAGATTGGCAGAAACCGCTCATACCATCTTGAATATCTTGATCGAAAGCTATTACCTCGATCTTGGAAAGCTTATAACCTGAAGAAATACTATTTGTAATAATCTCAGTTGTAATCTATCTTTTCGGTCGATGAATAAAACGAATCTTTCCTTTTACATGTTAAATGTTTTGTTCGATCGTACACTTACATGTTTTATTGTTTACGACGCTCGTATTTTCTTAAAACATTGCATATTCGAAAGATAAGAGTCTCTACTTGACATCGACTCGATTACTTACATCGAAATAACATGATCGCTTACTTAAAAAAGGGACTTCGAACTTAAACTTCATTAATTCGAGACAAAAGATTACATAATTGAAATTCAAAACAAAAGTATGTCGATTACATTAATCTCGACCATACACTTGGACTAAAGTTTGGATTTTCCAGCAGGAGCAATGAACACTCGAGTTCCTACCTATTTACAATGAATCTTGAGTTAAAAGCTATGAAATTCACCCTAACAGTCGAATTCCTAAAAACTTACAAGAGGTTTCACCCTAACAGTCGAAACTTTAAAAGGACGGACAACCTTTAGCTAACTTCTTGAGCACAGAGATAGGGCTGGCAAATTCTCTCTGGCTCACCTCCAGGTCGGGACCGGACCAGTTCCCTCCTCGTTGGGAACGATCTCTCCATCACCAAAATACTCCGGACACACCTCTTTTTGGCTCGAACGAGGTATCGACGTCAAGCACACCCAGGTTGATATTGTCTGGCTCCCCTGCGAATCTGGATCGCGCAAGCTTCACTGCGAAGCCAAACTCATCTTGATCCCAATCTGGTTCGGGAGAAGGCGGTCGAGTAATTGGATCAACTGTGCGGGGGTAATCTTGGAAGATCCCAATCTTTTCTATGTCATAACCCTCCGGGAAGTGACCGGCGTCTTGGACTTGTGCTAAGCACAGATTTAAACACTCCTCGAGGTCTTTGAAGCTCGAGATGGAGACAGCTTTGGTATAGGCCTTGGAATTCATAAATCGATACACACCCCGCCGCTCGAGGTCAGAAACTGCTTCTTCGAGGCCCCGCTTAACCCTATCCAGTGCCAAAGCTGCCCCTTTGCGCTCTCCCTCAATTAATCCTCGGTTCTTTGCGGCGAATTCTTCCAGATGCGCCTTAGCGATTCGATCCTCTGCTTGCTTCAGCTTCTTCTCAGTGTCCGATAGTTTCTGGATCGCATCGAGAAGGTTATTATCGAGCTACTCCTTGTCTTTGTTGGCCGCTGCTAATTTCTTGTCCTTCTCCTGTAACTCGCTTCGTTCGACCGCACTCTTTGACTTCTCCCGCGTTTGTTGATGAACCCATCCCCTCCGAGCCACCTGAAAGAAATCCTGGCCCATCTGCATGAAGCAAATCACCTAATCAATCTCGATCCCAGAGGCATTCGTATCAAACAAAGAACATGTCTCAAATCGAAAACTTACAGTGAAGAACTTTTGGACAAAGAAGGCCTCGATCTCATCGTCATAAAGACCCCACCGCTCCCTATGGTCGACTTCAGTCTGCGTCGAGCTGTATAGCGCCCCGATGGCCTTATAATCTCGAGGAGCAGTACCTATTCTTCGAGGGATCCCCTGCTCGTCTACGCTTGAGATCCCGTTGGGGAAGTGTGGCTCCGATAGACTGGGGTAGTCGAAGAACATCTCCACATCGTCATCTCGAGGCTTCCAGGGGATAGCTGTGGCAGGTCGAGCTCCACAAGGAGGCCTCCTGTAGTACCCGAGACGCCGAGATGCCACACCCCCGCACTATAGCTCAGTCCACATACGAAATGGATGATCCGTAGATGAACTAAGACTATAGCGAACGGGTGACAATGCAAGAAACAATCTAGCTAGGCGGGACTAGACCCCAATTCAATTAAATCCAATACATGAAAATTCGAAAGCAGAAGTATAAACACTAACATTTCCTTATCATATACCAAATATCCAAAAGCTCATCCTATTCTAGCTCATACATTAATACATTATCATCTCCAACATATTATATATGCATAAGTCTCCAAAACTAACAGGAACCCTAACATGATAAAGGCGGAAATACCATGAACATGAAAATTCAATGCTAGACTCAGCTGAACAAAAGACACAACTCGGACTCCCGTCTAGCACACGACCGTGAGTACCTGAAAAGTGAGGGTGTCAGTCTACCGAAGACTGAGTGAGGGGTTTAAATAAATATAAGCGCAATTACCATGCAAGCTATAATCTCGGGTAAGTTTTCATAAAAGAAAATAATATAAGTTCAAATATTAAAGTAATTCTTGCCCGAGATTACAACTGATCAATTTAACAATATAATTAATTCGGTACAATTCAGTTCAATCAATCAGTGGCCCGGCGAGTGCGGGCAATTCTCCAACCTTTCTCCGACTGTGTACAATAATTCAATTATTCATTGATTAAGTGATCAAGCAATACATTTCAGTGCACAATTAACAATTTCAATAATCCATCCTTCTTCCTCCGGGTGATGGGGGATTGCAAGGCCCCGCCATCCAATCATGGTGTACGTCGGGAACATGACTCCCACGCACGGGATTTCTTCCTCCACCAAACCTCCTGGTGGATTCAGAGGTGATCCCACAATGGTGAGGATAGTGCAAGAGTTACCCGTCAGCCCTTGCTTCCTCGGTTGGCTCAATACACTATCCTCGGGCCCAACGTGAACATACTTTACTCACAAAAACAATCAATCAATCAACCAATCAAACCGTTCATTTCATGAAACCCGTTGTAAATCAATAAGATTTGAAAACTATAATTATATATATACTTTTGGCCGAAAACAACACATAGGGTTGTAAGGGTTCTAAGTATCTAGAATTAAACCTCACCTGACGAGCGACGGGACAAGACAAGGATACAAGAAAGTGCCCAAACGATCCATGATCTCCGCCCTGGAGGAAAATTGGATAAGAAAGGGAATAGTGGAAACTCGTGAGGCAAGACTCAATATGAGACCAAGTATGACGCACGGCAATACTCATGTAATTAAGTAAAACTAGCAATCAAGTGACACTTAGCATGTATGAGAACCAATTAACATCTAAGAGATGAAATCACTCTCAAGAAGTCACATATTCATATCATTCAATCATTTCAAGTTCAATTCATATAGGGCATGGAGTCACACAATAACGTTCGAGCAATTAAGTACCAAGAAGTGTCAAGTAGGAGCATAATTATCAATTAATCAAGTATATATAACATAAAATTCACATATGGGAGCTAAGAGGGTGAAAGGAATTCAAAAACAAAGGTTTTGGTGAAGTTTGGCAAAAACGGACAATTTTAGGAAACGCACACGCTGTAGGAAAACTGGAATATCTTTAATTCTAGAAGTTGGAATTGAGTTTTGTTTGTTGGAAATGAAACTAGACACAAAGGTCTTTCCAAGGATATATGTCTCGTTTTCTAGTTCAAAGTGAGGAGAAAATGGCGTAAGCTTGAAGTTGGATGATTACAATTTGTTGGTAAAGCAGCGACACCAAAAAGAATTGATAATATCTTACAAATGGGAAAATATATTAAGGTGATTCTAATTGGAGGTTGTTCTAGACTTCAAGATCTTTCCGTGGATTGAAACACCAGGTCAATCGGAGTTCGTATGAGGGAGAACGAAGCAAAACAAACTCGGATAGAAAACAGAGGAGGATCCACAGCCGTGGGTCAAAAATCCACGCCCGTGGGAGGACTTCCGAGTCTCTGGACACAAATCCACGGCTGTGGGAGAAAATCCACGCCCGTGGATTCCTTCTCAAGCAGCAAACCGAATGAAAAACAGGGCAAGGCACTCAGGGCTTCCTCCCAAAGCTCAAACACAACCAAAACTCAATCCACATCACTTAAAACATGCAATATATCATGTAGGAGCATTAAATACAAGTTTAGACCAACTTAAAACACATTAATTCACCAACCCACATCAAAATTCACATATATACATACATATATACATACACAATTACATACACATATTCTTGCTCCAAGAATTCCAACAAGTAAGCATACAATTCATAGATTATCATGTATTCATGCATATAACTCATATATATCAATTAGGCACCAATCAATCCATCAAATATGCATCAATCATCAAGAAATCATCAATCAAAAACCCATATATTTCCATGGTCTCCAACTCTCATTTATACAAGAATTCATGCAATCTTTGAAGTCTAAAGATCCTACTCATGCTTATAATCTCAAACAACCAAGGAATTACATCAAATTCATCAAACCCTACTTCATATATGCTCAAGAAATTCATACTTATACCTTGAAAGAATGGATGGAAAGATGAAAGGAACTATGGAGATGATGATAATGCCTCAACTCATGCAATTTCCTCCTTGAAATTAACTTGGAATGATGAAATCTCCTCCTTCTCTTCCATGGTGTTTCAAACGAGATGGAGTGTGTGTGTGTGTGTGTGTTCTTGATGATAAGGGAAGAAATGGAATTATGAGAGATGATTGTATATGATAAGATATAAAAGTCTTCCACTAACTCATGTGATTCATCACTTTTTGCAACTAAGTCCCTCCAATATATAAATTGATGCAACCAAGTTTCATCTTATGGAATATGACCAATTAACTCCAAATATGTAATGCAATTAAGTTCACAAAATTAAGAAATGACCAAGTAAAGTCACATAATAGCAATTAAGCATGTTATCAATCAATTCACGTTATTGATAATTCATATAAATGCATAAGAATATATTACACATAATGTTATGAAATTTAATATAATGTAACATAATGTATAATTTGAAAGCGGGGCGTTACACCTCCGTACCCCAGCCAAGATGCTCGCGACGTTGCGAGGAACGATGGCCCCCTATCCTGATTAGGGAGGATGAGATAATTCGCCCACCTGGGTCTCGACAATGGGACCCAGGGCCGGTGGCATCGGAAGCTGGGGGGTCTTCTCTCGACCTTTGCCCTTTGTTTTGTCCGCCTCGACCGCGGACTTGGAGGCGTGCCGGGAACCCTTCTGCCTTTTAGATTGGGGAGCTTCTTGATCGATGTCAACGGTCGGAGGTGTCCCCCGCTTTTCAGGGGCCCCAACCCCCCTTTTCTTAAAGACGTTCGGTAACGCTTCGACCGTGGCGTTAATGGCCGCGTTTTCCTCTTCCTGGGTCGGGATAGGATGGTTCTTTTTCTCGACAGCCTTCCTCAGCTCGGCTGATTCCTTCCTACGAGCGGTCAAGGCGGCAGACATGATGTATTGCTCTGCAAAAAAGAAAATCCGATCAAACACTTCAACGAAGATAAAGCAGATAACAAAAACAGAACAGTAAATAGGAAACTGCTTCGAGGACGGCACTCGGTATACCAGGGTCGAAATACTTGCTCACTCCGGGAGCCATCCCCAGTTTGATCAGCATTTGAGGGTCAATCATATCCCTCGACTCAACACTCCCCATTCTCCTCAAAGCCGCCATCAATGTATTGGGCCAGCCCTGATTTTCCCTCGGAAGATTCGATCGAGGGACCCAACTCCACCCCTGATACTTCAAACCTAGCCATCCTTTCTTACATTCGATGAAAACAAATCTTTGTTTCCATCCTTTGCCATTCGAGATGGTGGGCGACCTTATCAATCGATAGTTACTCTTCGATTGGAACTGGATATATCCGGAGCCCGACTTTGAAGTTTCGGTTGTCAGAGAAGCCTGAAACACTTTCGAAAAGCAATGGATGTTTATCTTCATCCCTAAGCACTTCAACAAGGCCCTCAAACCATTGACCATGGCGTAAGAGTTAGGCATTAGCTGGAGAGGACTGATCCTCAGAGCGTTGAAGAGTTCGAGCATCTCCTCGGAAATAGGCACCCTGAACCCGTTCTCGACCGCCAAATAGTTCACCGCTATACAATTTTCGGGTGGGTTCATCATCCTTTGCCCAGCTTTAGGCTTAATCACTCGATAACCCCCGAACTCAAGGACTCCTCCAAATAATCGATCTTGTATTTCCCTGACTTTATCCCAGGAAATATTAGGAGTAATCGCTCGAGGATCCTTCGCTAATTGACCCTCGGGCTCGATATTCTCCACCTCTTCCTCGTCTTCCTCTTCTTCACCCTCTCGACCTAACGTCGAAGCCTCTGCTCCTCCGGCGGAAGGAGCCCCTGACTCTGTCCTCTCGGCCTCAGCGGGGTCGGAAACCGCTTCAATATCGACCTCCTCATCCCTCCCCTGAGGATTCGTCGACCTAGTCTCTACAGTAGCTCCTGAATCGAATGAGCTTGAACTCGAGCTAGATACATCGCTCGATCCCACACTTATTGCTCCCACATCCATCCCCACTGGCTCGACCTCACCTCGATTTGTCGACATCCTACAATTTAAAGAATCGTTTTAAAGAAGTGGATACAAACAGATCGAGAGAGAGAGAGCCTTCGAAGAGGGAAGTGGGAAACCTCTCCCTCGAAGCAGTTAAAAAGAAGAAGAAGAATTAAAATAGACCAAGGATCGAGATAGTACCTTTTGGAAGAAGTGCTAAGAAATTTGAAGTTAGCTTCGGGTACGAACGATCAACGATCGACAGCACAAAACGCTAGGAATCGCTCGGAGCAGATCGAATCTCTCTGAAAATTCTTTAGCAAAATTAACATTATGAATTTACAGAGGGAACTATTTATAGGAGTGAATTTGGCGGGATTCGAGAAGGTGAATCGTGGCAATCATTACGGTGGGCCCCTACCTCGAGAACTGAAACGCCGCTGCCACGTCAGCCTTAGCAGATGACGTTTCGGGGGGCTTATGACGTGGCACGGGCCCCCACAAGATGTGACCAGTAGCCCTGCGACACTTGTCCGATCGACAGGTAGCTCTCGATCCCCAGTCGACCCCCCAGTTACCTCTCCGAGTTTTTTACTGGCGCAGACACTCCGACCGTGCCGGCCGCTCCGATCCATGTCGATCGATCCATGCCTCTCGAGCACATCGAGTCAGCCCATAGTCCTACCTCCCACATCAAGTGGCCGACCACGCATTTAATGCGAGACGTTAGTGGGGCACCTGTTAGCTCCCTGCACCGACACGTCGAGGCGGTTATTTCTCTCTCCTCACCCGATATATAAAGCCTCCGCATTTATTAACAGTAAGTACTCTCACCTAACTTATTTTACCGCTCGGTCATTCGACTCTATACTCGATACTGACTTGAGTATAGGAGTGTCAATCCGGGTATCACCCCCACACCTTCCCCGAGGGGCCTCGAGCTCACCTTTCTTTTCGACCCATCATAGATTTTGAGTAGTCAGACGGCGATTTTCCCAATCAACAAATAGAGTGATCCGGCTCGATTCGCAGATCGAATACCCAGCGGAAGTTTTGCTCGATCAAATATAATATATTTATTTTTTTAATTAATTCGATTTAATGAATCGAGTTTGTCATAAAAAAATTTCAAAAAAAAGCAAAGGCTTCTAATCGACAAGTCCGTCATTTCTTTACGTAAAAAAGATAAAAAGGAAAAATGAAAATGAAAAGGTGCAACACATTGCTCAAATGAATGATGTATTTTTTGACAAACGTGTCGATTGTCTAACCCGTAATCCATAAAACATAAATAGCGCTACCCATCATCAAATCCTTTCGAAAAATTCTAGTTGATATTGGCTTGGACAAATTGATATAATGAGGGACAAATATTTTATAGTTATTGTATGTTTGATAGAAAATTAAAAAAAAAAATTAATTAAATAATAAATATAATATACTTGTCATTTTAATTAATTGAATTCGACCAAATCAAATTTAAAATATAATTTTCTAAATTGGTGTAAGAATTTGTGTTTTTGGTATGCCCTAGCATAACTGCTAAGTAATCAAATAATCAAATATGTGTTCATTTTTCTAGCGGATAATTCCTCAAAAATCCCCAAGTGTAAACTGAATTTCCTTTTCACTTCCCAATTTTGAAAAAGTTCATGTTCACTCCCCAATTGAAAAACAAAATTCCTTTTCACTCCCCAAGGTTGTATAATAATTCAGGAATTGCGTACATTTTTTAGGGAATTGCGTATAAAAATCCCGGAATCTCGTATATACGACATTTTGAGATTTTTATACGCAATTCCCTAAAAAATGTACGCAATTCCTAAAGACAATGTACGAACATGTACTATTTGTGGGGACCTAAAAGGAATTTTGTTTTTTAATTGGGGATTGAATGGGAACTTTTTCACAACTGGGGACCTAAAAGAAATTTTTTCAACTTTTTGGTACTATTCAAAGATTTTCCCTTCTTCTAGATTATCCGTTTTGTCGCCTTAGATCCGGCGTTCTGATAATCAAAAAGGAAAATTATGATTCAATTCAATTGAATTAACCTAATTAAAAAGATAAATGTGTTATACTTACTATTAATTATTCTTAAATTTTTTATTAATCACACAAAAAGTATATATAAATCACTCGTCCTTTATTATATCAATTTAATTGAATTAAACTCCCATGGAATTTCACGTCAAATTATTTGTTTTCTATTAGTGCAAAATGAGTCATACCGATACCGTAAGGTCCGTATGTAAACATCAAGTATTTAGAACGTAGTCATGTCGTTCAAACTTGGTTAGATACTTTCCAAACTCCCATGGAATTTCACGTCAAATTATTTGTTTTCTATTAGTGCAAAATGAGTCATACCGATACCGTAAGGTCCGTATGTAAACATCAAGTATTTAGAACGTAGTCATGTCGTTCAAACTTGGTTAGATACTTTCCATCCTGATAATAAAATCAATAAGGGACTAAAGTCTTTACAAATCTCACAAAACAAGAGCTTTTAATCAGTTTGCAGCACATTACTCCAACGAAATGATACATATCAATAAGGGACTAAAGTCTTGATCTATACACGTACGTACTGTTCTGACATACCCAACAATAATGAAGAGGATTTTTTGAAAATAATATTTAAATTATAACAAGTTTGGAAAATATTATTGGTTGTGGGCGGGTTGAGATTTTATTATTAATTGTCACGAGTTGTGGCGATTTTGATACTGTTGTGGTATTATTTTAACGGGGTCACCAGAGCGTTTCGCGATCCCGTATTTTTTTTTTATTATTTTATTGAAAGTTGCCACAGAGCATGGCAACTATAATAAAAAAAAATATATTTTTTAATATTAAATTGGGCGTCGCCACACTCTGTGGCACCCCCATTAAATTTTTTTTTTTTGTTTGGTTTTACTTGAAGTCGCCACAGCGTACGGCGACCTCAACTCGGATACCCTGACACAGATCTTGGCAAATTTCAGTATAGTGAAAAGTGTGGAAAATTGATGTACGAACGAAACAATAATACAATGTTATTGTTCAAAGAGCAATAATGCAATGTTATTGTTCAAAAAGCAATAATGTAATGTTATTGTAAAGGTCCTGAAAATTTATATAAAGCATCACTTCTGGTGATCGATTGCATATCCTAGTTTTTATGCATAGCCTTTGTTCAGAGAATTTTTTGTCCCTTACAATGGATTCGATTGGGGTAATTGTCTACTACGGTGACAATTATACTGAGTCAAACCATTGTATTTCCTACGATCAACCACCATTTACCATTACTAGAATTTCACGATCAACCTCATTTTGTGATCTAGTTCAACACCTCTGTGATGTAATTCATTTGGCCCGAGATGAATACAATATTAAGATTTTCTCGACGTAGTACATTTCAAAATTTCCAATACCGACCGAAACGGTTGTTGAAATATCCGATGATAGTTTTTTGAGTTGTTATACGAATATAATATCCCAGCTCGAATCATTCAAGGTGTTTGTTGTTGCTGAACCCATCCAACAACAACAATCAGTAAATGCTACTTGGAGTCAAGATATGCGACAATACGTGGGACTGCTAACCCAGGAAATGTCGTCGATTAGCACTGGTTTTGAAGCTTTTGGTGTCAATGACACTAGTACAGCTCTCCGACAAAGCAATCAGGATGATGCCTATGTGGTTCGAGGCGGTGAGGAGGAGGAGGAGGAGGAGGAATTTGCATATCAATTCCAACAGACTGATGATGTATTGTCGGAGTTAGAGTCAGAAAACGATGAGGATGACACCGATACCAATGAGGACGGATCCGATGACGTTGTTAATCAAAGTGTAAAAGAACGTGCCGAAGAGGTTGCAGCTGTGGAGGAGTTGTTGGCACAACACAACAATGAAAGTTCACAGATTCAACTCCACGAATTCCATCCGTACTACCATGCAACAGGATCAGATATGTTGGCTGACTAGATGGACTTGCCATCTGGCAGATGAAGTCAGTTTTATGATCCTAATATTGGTAGATTGGTTGTGGGGATGTCTTTTCAAAGTAAGATACATGTTCAAGCAGCCGTTAAGGACTTCTCCATTCGATGGGCTAAGCGTGAATTTAAGGTTCAACTTGGAAGCGGGGGAGAGATTCGCTTGCGTGTTTTTTTCATGAACCAATCGTAGTACCCATCCACGACTTCGTTGCTCTGCGTTACTGTGTCCCCAAAAATTTCATTATCAATAGCATCATACCATTTAGCAATATAAGTAGCATGAAATTGTGCCCAGTTTTGCCCGGGTCGTCCTTGCCGGGTGAGTTTGTGTAGTGTTTGTTGTTCTTATGTTGGGGGATTTGCGGGAATAACTTGAATGATGCCAAATTGTCGCGTCACTCTCTCCGTGTGAAGAGTCTCAATAATATTGTAGTGAATCAATGGACACTTACAACGCCACAATTCACGACCGCATTCGACAGGTAACACAACAATCTCTGGCCAATTCATGTTGTAAGGCTGCCAAGTAAACTGCCAAATGAAATAAATGAGAACACTGTACATTGAAAGTTCAAATAAATAAATTATAAGAAATTGCAATAAATACATTTCATGATATGTACCTCAGTAGGAGTTGTGACGCCCCGATAATTCGGCCGTACAGGTATGACGTAAGTGTTTACCAAATTGCGCGAAATAATTATTTTTACGTGTTTATATAGTTAATTTTATTTTAAATGTATTAAATGTTATTTACTTTATTTTATTGTTATTAATATATATATATATATATATGTTAATTGTGTACGTTATTTAATATTAAGTATTTTTGTGAAATTCATATCAAATTGATATTTATTGCATAAATCGAACTTGGTGGCAACGTGAATTAACTTCCCGAACGTGATTTAATTTCTTCTATGGCCTTACTTGCTCATTTTCATTATTTTGGGACTTAATTGCATTGGACTTAATTGCTCATTTGTTATGGAATTGAACCTAATTGCATGACTTGAATAATGGAAGGACTTAATAGTAAATTGGCCATTTCTTTCTCCTTCTTAGCAGCAATCACGTACCATTTGCTTCTCATTCATACAAACATTACATACACATTTGCTCTTGCTTCCCTTGCCAACCGAATCAAAACCCTTGCCAAAGTGTGGAAGATTTCTTCTTTCAAGCATCATTTTTGTGGGATTTGTGGACATTCAAGCATCACCAACATCATCACTTCATCCTAGCATCCATTTCTTGCATTTGAGGTAATTTTGGAACTTTGGTGATTTTCTTGAATTTATGGTATAGATAGGGCTTTGCTATATAGTGGTTAATGTGTGTATTTGTTATTGGAAATATGTTTAGGAACTTTGAGCTTAAGATTGATGCATTTATCTTGAGATTTATGGACTTGGAGCATGATTGATGATATGGGTTTCATTTGATGAATTCTTGATGATCTAATGTGGAAATATGTGTTTTTATGAATTGTTATTGACCTATTTGCATGCTAGTAGGTGTATATCATGATATTTGAGCATTTAAACGTGAGTTTGATCCATTCTTGAGTGATTGAGTTTTTGTATGTTGGGATTCTACTGTTATGCCCTGTTTTTTTTTTTTTTTGCTGTGTACTGTTGACACGGGCGTGTCACCTTTTCCTCTTTCAGCATGACACGGGGTTGCATGATGGTCTGGTTCCGCTGTACCGTGACACGGGGGTGTCACGGTTTACTTTGTAATTGTGACACGGGCGTGTCACCTTCTATTTTCATGCATATTGTCCGCTGTACTGTGACACGGGGGTGTCACGGCTTATTGTATAATGGTGACACGGGCGTGTCACCCTCTGATTTCATGCATTTTGTTTTTCATGCATGTTGTGTACGTGTGCATGTGTATATATATATATATATATATATATATATTGGTTATATATTAATTAATAATTGATTTAATTGGATGTATGTAATTGTCTATTTCTAAATTTTAATGTGGTTTAATTTGTGCTAAGAGTGTAATTGAATTTCTTGAATTAATTCGATTGAAATGTGGAATTATGAATTCGAATGAAAGTGAACGAATGATGGAATGACTTGAACATATGATTTAAATTCCTTAATAGGGCACATGAACATTTTCATTACATAATCTTATCTTTTGCATATTCATAGCATGATCATTATATTGCCGAGCGTCTTATTTGGTCATGTTGAGTCTCACTTCACCTTTCGTGCACAGATTTTGATCCCTTTGGAGACGAGGCCCGTCAGTGAGGCTTTCGTGTCTTCTTTTGTCGGTTTCAGGTGGGTTTCTCTTCTATTTAGATAAAACGACCCGATATATCTCCCTATGTGAAAGGTTTTAAGCCAAAGTAATATGATTATATATATATATATATATATTGAGTCTTTTCTCGAGTAAATGATTGCGAACGTATAACCCTTCTTTTATGAATCCTACCTTATGTTTTGGTGAGATATGATTGATATGATTGTTATGAATTCAAGGGCCCTGGAACTTAATACATGTGGCTATCCGGGGAGGCAAGGGCCGACGGTGATCCCATGTGTTAGTTCCAACCAATTACGGTGATACCGGACCCTGCTAGGAGATTAGCGGGGAATGGGAGCTGAGTGCCTTTGGGGGATTCATGTACCCCCTTTGGCCTATGTATGGACCGGTGGTCGGGTCCTGCAAACCCGTCCACCACTTGGAGGGAAAAGGTGTATATGTATGATTATGAATCGTATGATTGTGCATAAATATGATATGTATGATAACCAATGAAACTATGAATATGAATACACAAGGTGTTGGTTGGAGATTATGCACGCTCACTCGCCGAGCTTGAAACCCTATGCTTAATTATGAATGAATATGATCGTTGTAAACCCGTAGATGTCCTTCTTTGTTTTACCCACTTGGGAAATCTTCTGAAAACTTCTTATGGGTTTATAGCTTGCATGTATATGTTTACATTCTGCCATATTTATATATTATGCCTACTTTTATACCCACCAGTCCCTTTTGGACTGAACCCGTTTTGTTTTCAGTGGTTTTTGTACAGGTTAAGGAGTGCTAGGCGGGAATACAAGTCGTCTAGGTCTTGCATTAGTGTTTAGCACTCTTATTTTGTTACACTCGCACTCATGATTCCCTTTTGTATATGAATATGGTTTTGGAGCGTTATGTTGATAGAACTTGAAATACTTGGTTGGATTTTGTATATGAATTCTATTTTTGGAGCTAGAATGCTCATGGTATATATATATATGATTGTTATTGCTTCCGCTTTATTGTTGTTGCTCTGATTTATGGTTTAAGGGTTAGTCCCACCTAGCCTAGAGAGTGTGTGTGTGTCCCCGTTCGCCATGACTTAGCTCGTGTGTGGATTATCCATTTCATATGCGGGTCGGGTCTCGGTGCGGGGGATGTGGCACCTTGCGCTCCGGGTGTTACAGGAGTTAATCGATCAAATATTTCTCTAAAAATTCTAACACTATGACTTGCAGTTTGCGTCCATGAGAAATACGTGGTCCACCTAAAATGGAGCAAAAAATGATTATTCTATTCAAAGGATTGTATACAAAAACCAAAAAAATAAATATAGCAGAACCTGGCAGCGTGTGGAGGTACTGACAATACTCGGCCGTTTGTTAGAATCGTTTGCTCAAGTCTGACACGTTGCACTCTTCGCTGTGGCCGGATAGATTTTATGCGTATCATAGCCCAAATCTGAACCAACACATTTAACAAAGTTTATAACTATACTAAATAAACATTCAAGTAACAAAATTAATTACTACATCTTACTTGCACGAGTTGCAATGCTCCTGAAACATTCTGATTAGCATGGCAGCTGTAGCTACCTCCACATAGCTCACGATAGAGAAAAGCCAAAACAACAGTCCCCCAACTGTGATTCCGACATTCATCAACTGTTCTCATATGCCGTAAATATAATAAACTCACAAGATTTCCACTAGTATCCGGACACATTAAACTACCAATTAGCAATAGCGCTGCGGTACGTGCATATTGCAGTACTTCCTCTTCATTGCTATCAGCATCTACCAAATTCTCAAACAAATGACCCCTTAAGGCTGTCAATCTAATGCGGGATCCTCTAAGTTCAGTCGCATTTGGTAAATATCCTAACATATCATGACAATACTGTCGCTACGAACCATACTCTGTAGGATAAGTGTCTTCCCCGGTTATTGGCTCACCACGTATTGGAAGCCCCCTTAGGACTGCTATGTCCTCAAGAGTAATCGTGGCTTCACCAAAAAGAAAATGAAAAGTATGAGTCTCCGGGCGCCATCTTTCCAGTAATGCCGTGATTAAATGTGAGTCAAGCTCTACAAACCCACAAGAATAAACACAAAAAAAACCCATATTATATAACATCTCGACAACCTTCTCATGTAATATTATTTGTCTGTCATCAATCTCCCCATCAATTATTGTGCCTTGTACCAACAATGTCATCAATACCACCAAGAAAAATATAATTTGAACGATGAATATCTTGCAAATATAGTACATCATCTTCAATTGGACCGAACGATGTCATTCCAATTATGCTCCCATAATTTATAAATCTACACAAATATTAAATTATTTCATTAAAATTATAATACTATTATTCTAATTTCCCAATATAATTAAATTTTTATAAAATATTATTTCTCACATAATTTCAAACGAAAATATCTACATTCTATATTACTTATTTGTTTATTTTTTTTAAAATGTCTACGTTATGAAAGTGAAATTAACCTTACAAATAAGAAATTTATTCTAACACAGCATGATATACAACAATTTATTCTAACAAATCATATTATATAACAATTAGTCCTAATAAAGCATATTACATAACAACATATTATACACCAACATATTATGCTAATTAACACTAACTATGCACTAACACATTATATCAATTAACACTAACTAAGCACTAACACATTATAGTAATCCCGTGACCTACGAGAGGACAAAAAAAAATAAAAATAAATAAATAATCTCTAACACCTTATAGTAATTAACACTAATTAGGCACTAACATATTATACTAACATATTATATAACAACATATTATACAACAAAGCATTATATAATTAAAAAAAAAAAACTCACATCAGCGGTGGAAGCTTGCAGCAGCGGCTGTGGCTCCTCGGCGGCGCAACGTTGGAAGCTTCCAGCAGTGGCTCGCGGCGTGGTGGTGGCTTGGGAGGTGGAGTGGTGGACCTGTTGTGTTTTCGGTTTGTGGGGAAAGGATGAAGAAAATGGGGTAGACAAAAAATGGGGTTTCACGTGACGGG
Organism: Lantana camara; assembly: GCA_037501455.1. Taxonomy (NCBI): domain Eukaryota; kingdom Viridiplantae; phylum Streptophyta; class Magnoliopsida; order Lamiales; family Verbenaceae; genus Lantana; species Lantana camara. Next base: position 18,313,976 of record CM074857.1, on the reverse strand, counting down.
GGGGACCAGATCTAGATCTGGTCAAACAATGAACATTAAAGTCGCCACAGAGTGTGGCGACTTCAAGTAAAAAAAAAAATTTAATGGGGGTGCCACAAAGTGTGGTGACCCCCAATTTAATATTAAAAAAAAAATATTTTTTTATTATAGTTGCCATGCTCTGTGGCGTCTTTCAATAAAATAATAAAAAAAATACGGGATCTCCAGAAGCTCTGGCGACCCCGTTAAAATAATCCCGCAACAGTATCAAAATCGCCACAGCTCATGGCAATTAATAATAAAATCTCAACCCACCCATAACCAATAACATTTTCCAAACTTGTTATAATTTAAATATTATTTTCAAAAAATCCTCCAATAATGAAATATGTGTCCATTTTTCTAGATTAATTATCCGTTTGGTCATCTTCGGAAGAAATCCATCATCAACTTCAAGAAACAGTGCTGCTTATATATCTGCGAGGCTATACAACTGACTTATTTTTTTTTAGTTAAAATAATTAAAAAAAATTCAAATACTCGTATACAACAAATACAAATATTATATGACAATTTCTAACAAAAATTTATTGAAATGATAAATTATAAAAAAAAATACATAGTTTAGATAATAAAAAATCTTTTTTCCTAGGGTTGTAATAATTTTTTTTTTTTGGGTAATATCCTCACTTCAGAATGAAAAAAAAAATAAAATATTTAAAAACCTATTTCAATGTTGATAAATTTAGAAGAGCAATTAAATTCATTAGTATTGCGCAAATAAATAAAAATTTTTATTTTTTAAATTTTTAAATGAGGTTAAATTGTTAAAATGATGGATTCACTTATAAAATCAACTAAAATATAATGAAATAGGACATTTTATGATATCTCAAACCCTCAACACTCAAAAGTATAGCTTGTAATATTTTCTTATAAAAAAATATGAATTATAATTATATAATCTCACATATAGTCTAGAATCTTGATGGTGTCAAAATCTGGCTATTTACGGAACGACAGACTTGGACTTCCAATCACCCAAGATATTTGTTTGCGTGAGGCAACTCTGATGCTTTCCTAAGTGGAGATGGAAGAGCAAACATAAGCTCAAAGACCAAAACGGGGGAAGATGGGGGTTGAACCCGTTTTGGCACTCCGACGCTCAAGTCAGACAATGGTCTGGGGGAGGCTTTTTATAGGGAGGAGAAGGGCTCCGTGCGTGCAAGTACAACTCCAAGAAGGTGTGGATCTGGTCTTCTGAGAGGGAGAGGCCATTTGTGGCCTGAACAGTGCTTTACGGCTAAAGCACTGTTCACCTGCTCTGGCAGAGATGCCTGATACCATACTTGGTGCGGCCGCAATTAATGCTACCTGCGAGGGGTGGTACCTTGCATTTAATGCACTTGTATTGTAACGTGTGGGTCGAAATCCTGCCTGGCTCGAGGGGGCCGCGGTCGGGGACCATTTCTGGATTGAATTGCACCCAACGCCGTACAATGTGCCTTTCTCAGGGGAGCTAAGTCCTGGCTCGATGGGGATGCCAGCTGGATCTAATACAGATGCTGATATGGCCCCATCTACCCTACGTGGAGGAGAAACGTGGAGCCTAGTCATAGCTCCCAATTTTCCCCTTATCAAATCTAAAAACCCTAATTTATGATAATATGTGAAGCCAGATTTGTATAAAGCTTAATTGATAAATAGTTTGTATTGGGATTAATGCCCTGAAAATCCAATTATATTGTAAATATTTTAGATTAATAAAACTAAAATTATCGCAAGTTATGAGTATTTTACGAATTTAATAATTAATGACGTGTGATGGCATTTTTATATGAATTGTGTTTCATAGGAAAAGATTTTAAATACCCAAAAAATCACGTGTCATTAAAGTTCTAGTCAGTATGATAAGAAAATGTTCGTATCAAGACTATAATGAGTTATATAAGATGATTAGTCTTTTGTCATAGGGAAATTGAGTTTTTGATTATCACACATTGATGATTTTCAATGAGATTGGAAACATCGAACTGGACCACTGAGATTGTTTATTTTACACTGCTATCTAAAATGAATAGAATTCTCGGGAAGCATTAGAATCTTAATCCTGACAGTGTTCCTACTTTAGGCATGTAGTGTTAATAACTGTGATATACTTAGAAGTGAGGTCTCGGTAACGGGTGGCCAAAATACTTTGTACATTCGGTGATTGCATGAATGTGCTAAAGAGAAATATTGATTGAGGAATTTGTAACCTTGCTGGAAGGTTAAAATATATCCCTGAAATAGATTTGCAAAAGTTGGAATTAAAACTTTGGCCAAAGTACTGCGTGTTTGCATCACCGAAGTTGTATGTTGAATGTGCTTCACATATAGGGAATTTGGACTTATCGCAAATCAAGAATTTCAGATTGGAAGTGAAAAATAAATGATAGTAGTATTGATTTATTTTTCATGGATATTTGTACAGTGGAGTAAAATGCAAAATTATTCTAGATCGAGAAATTCGTAAATAATTTAATTAATTTTAGAGTTCAACAATATTTATTTAGTGGAATTAAATATTGTTAAACGGTAATCAATTATTGTCATGAGATGATAATAGATTGACCCTTTTGGAGCTAAAATTAGTTAGTCCTCCAATTCCCCCGCAAGCCCCAACGAAGACCTAAGAGAAAATTTTAAAAAGAAGAGAGAGAGAAACAAATTTTCAAAGTGTTTGAAAATAGCCAAGGGGTTTATTTTGAGAAAATAAATTAAATTCCAAAGAGTTGGAAATGCCCGAAATTTTATTTTGGAGAAAATAAAATTTTTCGGGAAAAAAAAAAGGTTTTTACTGACGTGACTGGTGATAACGTGTTAGCTGACATGTCATGCCACGTTAGCAAGTCAGACGCCAAGTGGCGCTGATTGGGCACCATAGGGCACGCCACGTGTGCAGCTAGGATCGCGCCAAGTACCGTAGATCAGAGGTCCAGATTGGATCTGGGCAAACCGGGTCAACGGGTCGGGTCTATGATGGGTTTGGTTAGGGTCGGATAAGGATAGATTCGACCGACACATGGACGAATCAGAATTTGCCACGTCAACAGAGGGTCAAACCGATTTGAATCGATCGGTTTATTATTGAACCGGTCTGTGGCTTGAACCGCCGGCGGACCAAACCGGACCGGCCACGCATCAGCTCCTCATGGAGAAGTGTCCCCCACGCGCGCCATGCGCATGTAGACCTTCTGGCGGTGCGTGAGGGCGCGTGCCAGATCCGTTCAGCGCGTGGTTGGTGCCGTTTCTACTCCTTATAGCCCAAAACTTGAAGTGGCATCATCGGATTGGGCAATCGAACTTGGCTTGCACGCCAAAAATGGGAAAATGTCGTGGGTAACCTTTTTTGTGCCTATAAATAGGCTGATCCTATTCATTTCAAATGCAACATTTTTCTCTGCTTTTTTTTCCAGTTTAAAAGAAGTCCGAAATCCTCCTCTCTTGCTCTAGATTTAATTAGTCCTTTTAATTAAGAATTAATTAATTAATTAGGTGGTTATATAATTAATATATAATCCACTTAATTATTAGAAAATAAGGATTTTCTAGTTTTAGAAAAAAAACGTTTTTCTAAGAAATTATTTTCTCAAAGTATTTAGCGAAATACTGTTGGAGCCCACACTCCAAAATCTTAATCGGGGATATTACGGAGAAGCTCTGCCGGTTTCACTAGAAAATATCGGGGTGCTGGAAAAGTGTCATTGATAGCCAATTTTGCAGTACGGTAATACCGTTATGGTGCAAAAATTATTATTTGTATATTATGATTATATGCTTTATGCTTTAAAATTATGTTATCGATGCATATATATATTAGAGTTATTCTGCCCGATTTATTCCGCTACTTATTAAAATATTTTGATAACGAGGTTATGGTGAATTTTTTTTTTTTTGAAATATTTCCCTATACCGTCACTCTGTCTCGGGCCCACCAGCCGGCCAACAACTGGTATCAGAGCGGGGTTCTGATATATACTTGCATTGATAAAGCATACGATGCATAATTTTAAATCTGATACTGTGCACGTAAATTCTGTCTAAGGAGGCTGGATTTTAAGTGAGACCATTGTAACCCTTCTAGTGTTTCCTGAGAATTTGCATGGAATGGTAATTTTTTGGGAAACAATTTAATTGTCTTCCTGGTAATTGTCGAATCAGTAAATATGATTTAAATTATATGATAATTTATAATATATTTACTTTGGGGATTAAAATTTTAAAGCATGATAATTATATGATAATTATTTGCAAGCATGCTTTTAATTTTAAAAGTGGCATGATAATATGAGATATTATATTGTTTCAATTATGCATGTTTTATTTAATATGGTTAGATAAATAATGTTTGATAGAGATTAAACATGATGCATAATTGGATTAATATTTTTTGGCTTAATTAATAAATAGTTATTAAAGCCTTAAAATATTATTAGGATTGGTTAATAATCCTAGTGGGAGTATATTAATTAGATTAATTACTTCCGATCGATAAGATGCCAAAGTAATTATTTAATAATCAAAGATAATCCACAAAATCTTAAAAATTCAAGTGGGAACGAGATTAAAAGAGTTGGATTCTCACGACCTCCATTACCCGTCTATAGTATAATTAAAATAGTTTGGTAAGAGTGGTGGATTAATGTGTGGATTAACATAGTTTGGTAAAAGTTACCTAGATGGCATGTTAATTAAGAATAATTCTTGCTTTTCTAAGTGGTTTTCGACCTCGCTTCCGGGGAGTCAACTGCAGTTAGTTAAGTTACCATTGCGTAAAACAAACATGCTTACGTGGATTTCATTTATTCGTTAGACGCAAAAAAAGTAAAATACAAAATCATAACTTGCACTATTTTAAAATATTTCAGTTTTGAAACAATGACAACCGCTTGCCCGCTTCAATCGATCTTAAAGGAAAATAGACTTGAAGGGTCTAATTACTCTGACTGGAAAATGTCAAGTGCTGACTGGAAAATGAATCTTGACATCGTGTTTGGTCACGAGAATCTGAAACACATGCTCACTGAACCTTGTCCGGGGGTACCGGAAACCTCAACCACTCAGGATATGAGAAATGCTTATGCCAATTGGATCAAGTCCAATGATTTGGCTAGGTCATATATCTTGACTTCTGTCTCCAATGTTCTTAAGCATCAAATGCACGAGATGCCAACTGCTAAGAACATGATGGATCATCTCCATCAAATGTTTGGAGGACAGAATCGAGCCAAGAGGCTCGAATTGATGAGAAGGCTGTTAGTTACTAAGATGTCTGCGGGATCAGCTGTTCGGGAATATGTTATGAATATGATGGCTTGCCTGAACAAAATTGAAAGCCTTGGTTCTAAATTTGATGATCTCAGCAAACAGGTTATGATCCTATGCTCTCTGTCAAAGTCATTCGACACATAGGCAAAATTATTCTATGAATAAATTGAATTTTTCTCTACCTGAATTGATGAACGAACTTAGAGTTGTAGAGAGAGTGATGAGAGCTAAGGGAACTGTTCTCCTGGCACTGACATCAACTTCCACGACTCCAAAAGCCAACAAGTGGAAAAAGGAAAAGGGAAAGGTTCTAAATCCCAAGAAAAAGGTTCATCAGAAGAAGGGTAAACCTAGCAAGGGAAAATATTTCCACTGCGGAGAAAATGGGCACTCGAAGAGGAATTGTTCAAAATACTTAGCAAGTCTTCCTGCTAAGCCACTTGGACAAGGTATATCGATATCTTGTTTGATAGAATTATATTTAGTTGAAAGTCCACTAGATTCCCGGTATGGACTCGGGTTTAATTAATCATATCTGTAATTCGTTGCAGGGATTCAAGCTAACCAGAAAGCTTGAGTATGGCGAGATGCAACTACTGCTTGGGGATAATACAAGTATATCTGTATTAGCAGTAAGGACTGTAAATTTGTATTTTGGCGATAGGATTTTGATGTTGAAAGACATTCTGTACATATCGTGTGTTCGCAGAAATCTGATTTCTGTGAGTTATTTAATAAATAATGGTTTTAGTGTTTGTTTTGAACAAAATTTTACCATAAAGCAAAATAAAAGGTTTATTTACTTTGGTAAGGTAATGGTCTTTTCTTGTTATACCCCGATAAAAACCCTAATTCCGAACTTAACACTACTAAGATTGACTTACCATCCAAGAGAAAAACTCCTATGCCTAACTAGGCGTACAAGTGACATTTACACCTTGGTCATATTAATCCAAATAGGATACAAAGACTGATTTCAGATGAATTGTTGAGTCCCTTGGACTTAATAGAACTACCAGTCTATGAATCCTGCTTGGAACGTAAAATGACCAAGAGATCTTTTAAAAACAAAGGTAATTGAGCCACAGAGTTGTTTGAGTTAATTCATATAGATGTGTGTGGTCCTATGAGTTTTCAAGCAAGAGGAGGTTTTGAATATTTCATCACTTTTACGGATGATTGCTCCAGATACGGATATGTTTATTTGATGAGATATAAGTCTGAATCTTTTGAAAAGTTCAAAAAATTTAAGGTTGAAGTTGAAAATCAAACTGGAAAATGTATCAAAGCACTTCGTTCAGATTGTGGTGGTGAGTATCTGTCAAGATTTTCTCATTGCACATGAGATTAGATCTCAATTATCTGCACTGGGTACACCCCAGCAGAACGATGTTGCAGAAAGGAGAAATAGAACTCTGATGGAAATGGTAAGATCCATGATGAGTCATGCTACCCTGCTAAGTTTGTTTTGGGGCTTTGCACTCGAAACAGCAGCACACATATTAAACCTTGTTCCATCCAAGTCGGTTCCTAAAACACCAATGAAACTGGGGCGAGGGCGAAAGCCCAGTGTCTCCTATCTCCGGATATGGGGAACCCCAGCTCATGTGTTAAGGAAAGATCCTGACAAGTTGGAATCAAGAACAGAGGTTTGCTTGTTCATAGGTTATCCTAAAGGAATAAAAGGTGGTATATTTTACTATCCGAGAGATAACAAAGTGTTTGTGAGCACTAATGCTAAATATCTCGAGGATGACTTCGTAGATGACCACAAGGGTAGAAGCAAAATTGTGTTGGAAAAAATAACAACATCAGATTCTGAATTCCAAGAATCTGTAATAACTGAAGATGTGTTAGATACATATGATGTACCAGATACGACATATGATGAAGGGACAAGTACACAGAAACCTCGTCGTAGAGAGAGGATTGTCAGGACACCTGATAGATACCTAGTGTAGCACCCCGAAACGTAGGGTTACCACATCCCCTGCACTCTGACCCTAACACATATACGAAACGGGAAAACCGTATACATGCGCAAGACAAAGCTAACTGGAGACAGACAAACACTCCTAAGTTAGGAGGATTCTAACCCTTACAAAATGCACATTTAAATATCAAATCACAAGCACAAGAGGAAGCGTATTATTTCAAAACGATTCACTTAAGAGCCCATCACAGGCTATAACTGAGAAAATATACAACATATACCAAGTCTATTCCAAAAGATCAAGCTCGACAGGGGCAATTTAAAACCTAACATCTAACCTGCTAAGGCAACAATATATACACGAACAAAATGTAAAGTGTATGCAAGTACAACCCAAATGACTAGACTTAGACGGACATGAACTTGACTCGACTCAATGCTCCGCCTAGCTCGATCAAAGCATACAAGTGTTAGGAATAGTGCCCTAGAAAGCCGATTATATATCCGCTTTGTACTTTTCCTTAATGTAATCGCAGACAATCTTTGAATAAAATAACGAAGTCAGGCAACACTTCTTTATATGCTCTTGTTTGATATGCGTTTACTTTAGCTGTGCATGTATGAGAACTCCCCTAATCCTGATGACTTTAGGACTCTACCATTTAGGTGAAATGGTTCATGAAACGAGCCCTATACCACATAAGTCATGATTAGTAAAATACTCCAAGCCGATGAGTCCTACAGACAGTCGGAGTGTCAACCTGACTCCTCTAAGGCTTGCTTGTGGGATCATGCCCTTAAGAAGGACCACCTTGTTTCATAGAGGTGCAAAGTGTATAGTTGATACGTGCGTGTTACATGAGGGTGCTTACTTCAATAAGTAAGTTCACTGAGGTGCCCTGTGTGAGAAGATTCCTAAATGGGAAAGGAAGTTTCTATTTCAGGAAATGGAAACTTCCAGATTAGGAAATGTCTCACGAGTCATTGATGTGATAATTGATCCTTAGACTTGAGGTTCCATATCACTTTATGAGTTAACTCTGTAGTCTTAGGTATAAGCTTTAAAGGGTGTCGCCTTAGACAACTGATTCAAGGCTTATGCTGGGGCTGCACAAGTGACTCATGAAAGTGAATGAGAATAAAAAAAGGACCTACACTTGCATTTGCAAGGTGATCTCTTATTATGTAAGTCATTCATATGCCATATGGAGTCCTTGGACAAGGCAGTAGATCAAGACATCAAGAAAAGGGTTTCTTGGATTGAGATCAAATGGATATGAACTGCACTTAGCTTTAAGACCAAATTATTAGGGTTCTGATTATTCCCTTACCCTAGATCTTGGTTGACAGATAATAATAGGAGGATTGTATCTCACATGAATCAATGACTTAAAGGTTCTGTCGAATCGAGACATTCCAATTCAGCTAGGGGTTAAACACCTGGTGCTAGACTATGGTCGTTTAATCTGTGGACTGATTAATTAATTAGTGAATTAATTAATTAGGGTCACTGCTAATTGAATTGAGAACCTAGAGGGTCACACACAACAACTTGGTTACATGAGTTGGGGCTTTAAAATGATTAAACGAGTTAATCGAGCCAAGAGGGTTCCACATGTGTGAAACCACACGTGTGGGTCGCGTGACTGGACACGTGTCCTTGGGACACGTGTTTCACACGTGTATGTTTGTTTATATATTAAATATTTAATGTATTAATTATTTAATAGACTTTGGTTTAATTTTGAATTAAAATGAAAGTCTTGTTTTTGAGAAAATTAATCTAGTTAATTAATTATGAATTAATTAATTAGATAAAAATAAGTTATTTGAATTAGAATTCAAAGTCAAAGTTCAAAATTACTTGATGATCAAGTAATAGGAGAGAGGGACCAAAATCTTTAGCCCATAAGGACTAGGGTTTCGGCCACCCCTTCCTAAGTATATATAGGGGAGCTCGAGCTCCCCTTGAGAGTGATTGAAAGTTTTTTTTGGTTCATGTGTTGAACACCATCCTTTTCTCCAAGATCAAACGAACCCTAGGTTAAGCCTAAACACTAACTAGAGAACTAGCATCCTTACTAGTTAGATTGTGATCAAGTTGGTGGACTATCTCTAGAGAGCTTCAAGTTAGAAGTTTTAAAGATTCGAGCTTTACCAAGGAGAAGGGATCAAGCCGCGAGAAGAGCGTTCTTGGGTGGCTTGAAACTCTTCAAGAAAGAATATTGAAAAGTAAGTTTCTAATCTCTACGAATTTGGATTCACGATTGCGAGTTTCGATCCTTTTGTTGGAAAATTTTTTAAATTTTCGCTGCTTTCTGATTCCTGTTTTCCAACAAGTGGTATCAGAGCCATCTCGTTAATCGTGTTTCTGATTCGTCTCAATTATTCTGAATTTGGTAGAAATTCTTAGGCTTGATGCGATTGAGTATTTGTAATTGTTTTAGAAAGCCTAAATTACGAAACTGTATTTTTCCTGAAAGTTTCTGAAAACTGTTTTAGATTTGAAACTGTATAAACTGATTTTGGATTTCTTGGATTGGTTTTGCTTTTGAACGAAAACATGAGATAAAAAACCCGGATTACGACGAACACGCGAAACCCCGCGCGCGAGGCCGCCCGCCTGTCCTAGGCGCGCGCAGGGGCATCCCGCCCAGCCCCTCTCGTAACCGCGCGCGAGGCCTAGGCGCGCCCGCCCAGCAACACCCGCAAGTGGCCGGGAGGGCCGCGCAATGTGCGCGCCTGTCGCGCGCACGCGCGCACGCCTACGACGCGTACAACCCTCTTCGCCTAAGGGCCTCGTTTTCTCGTAATCCGTTTTCATATTTCGTGCAATCCAGTCCCGATTTTAATTTTAATTTGAATTTAATTAAAAATTTATTTAATTAATATTTATTTTAATTTTGAATAGAACTTAAAATTGGGAATTTTGAGAAATAGAAACGGTTTATATTTTGGGAAAATACATCTTTAATAAAATTATTAATTTTCAGAAATTAATTGGAATTTTATTTATTTTAGTAATTTGGGATTTATTGAAAACTTTTATAAATAAGACTCGCATCAAGTCATGTTTTAAGTCATTAGGACTTGAAACGGGAATTTTAATTTATTGGCTAAATTTAAACGCTCGCAAGTTGCATGTTAGGTGATCATGGGTTTAGACTTATGTATGGTTTTAATTTATACACATGGATGGTTTAAATTGGGGTTGGAGCCCTATAGTTGCGTTTTTTTCAATTGAGGTTGGAGCCTCACTTATGTGCGTACTGTTATGTGATTTATTATATGGCTTTCCATATTACTGTTTTTGAGGCCAGGGTATGCCCCATGTATTTGTCTAAGGCCAATATGAAGATTGAGCCTTATTACTTTTCAGTACTTTTTCACTTTTTTTTTTTAGAGTAGAATTATTTTCATTTTGGAGACAATGCACCCATGGAGTAAGATGGACCACATTCAAGTAACAAGGAGGCCATAAGTGAAGACCCCTCAAAATGTTAGGGAGGGGAATCTCAATTGTAAAATGTAATAGAGATAGGGCTCGTATTTTGTTACCGCTTTCCCTTATATGATTTAAACTGTTTATGTGGCATGTATGTTAGAACTTGTGATTGTGGAGTGGCTCCCATGTTAGAACTTGTGATTGTGGAGTGGCTCCCACATATCACGCATAAGATAGGTAGAACCCATGATCATCTCATGTTAGTATCATGCTAGGACATGTTATCTGTTTATGTGCTTGTTTGAAATGCATTTAAGTTGTACTTGCATTAATCAAGACTAATAAAATTGGATAAAATATATGTTGGTGAGGTCGAACCGGAAAACTCGAAAATTCCCATTAAATATTAAGCTAATTTCGAACAAATAGGTGTTTAATTCGAGATGTAAATTTCGAATTAAATTCCTAGCATTCCATCAATAGGTTTTAAGTTTAGTAAGTGAAGCTAGTTATTGTCCGCGAGTCGTGGGATAGCTAGTGGAGCTTATTAGTTCTTAGTTACCTAATTGATCATTTTAAATGATCAATATTTCGTGGTCAATTTTGGCAAGGGCGATGTCCTCGAGTCGTGGGTCGTTCGAACTAAGTTTTGATCATGATCTTATGATTGATGGGTCTAGCTTAACACCTAAGTAAATATGGATGTCGCACGAGTCGTGGGTCCATATTGAAAGATAGGTGATGCAAAAACATTTACTAAGAGTTCTAAAGGTGTTAGAATTGGTAAGCTGTACCTACCTAGGGTTTTTACTTAGAATGTCCACGAGTCGTGGGTTCGAGGTAAAATGCCTAGGATCTTAGTACCCATTGGGAAACGTGTTCCTCTTAGATCTTTGGGAATTATAGATATCTGAAAAACAGTGGGAGCTACATTAGATTAAAGACCATATCTTTTGTATATCGTTATAATTTAGCATGCTCACTAGTTCTCTGTTTTACCATTTAGGTCGTAGATTCTGTGATTCTCTACGTGTTTTGAAATGGCAACCAAAAACCCTCTTGTATCGATCCTCGAGTCAAACAAGTTGACTGGTCCCAACTATTCTGATTGGCTGAGGAATCTGAAAATCATTTTAGATTCTGAGAAGATAACTTATGTTCTCTTCGAAGGGGAGCCTAGTCCCGAAGACTAGGCTCCCACTCGGGCCGAGCGGGATGCGATCCAGAAGTGGAAGGATGATAATCTCCAAGCCCGTTGCCTTATGTTGGCTAATATGTCTCCGGACTTGCAAAGGCAACATGAGGTCATGGAATTTGCTGGGAGATTTACGACCACTTAGACCAACTTTACCGCCCTCATGAAAGTGTTACAAGGTATAACACTTCAAAGGAATTGTTCCACTTGAGAATGAGAGAAGGCTCAAGTGTCCATAAATATGGACTCAAGTTTCTCGCCCTTATTTAGAAACTTGCTTCCATGGACATGCCACTGAAAGATGAGCTTTCAATGGACTTGTTGCTAGCCTCGCTCCCACCATCATTCAACCCATTTGTCCTTAACTTCAATATGAATCATGCTGGCGCTACTGTAGCTGAGCTGATTAGTCAGCTTGTGACTGCTGAAAGCACAATCAAGAAGGACAATAAGGTTCTGATGGTGAATGCTCCATCTTCCTCTTCTGGGCCTTCTAAAGGTAAGGGCAAGAAAGCCCAAAAGAAGAAGAAGAAACCCCTTAGGCCCACTGGAGGCATTTCTAAGGGGAAGGCCCAAAAGAAGAAGCGTGATCAGAAAGAGGATGTTTGTTTCCATTGTGGCAAAGCGGGACATTGGAGGAGAAACTGCCCAGAGTACAAGGCTACTCTAAAGAAAGGTATGTTTCTCGTTGAAATAAATCTTTCTATTAATTCTAGTTCTTGGGTACTTGATACCGGTTGTGGAGGTCATATTTGTAATGATGTACAGATGCTAAATGAAGTCCAACAACTCAGAGAAGGAGAATGTGCCTTGAAGATCGGTGATGGCTCAAATGTTGAAGCTCGAGCTTTAGGCACAATTAGATTAGATTTAGGTAGTTTTGAGTTAGTTTTAAATAAAGTCCTTTATGTACCGAGCATTATTCCTAAAAAAATTTCAATTCCAATTTTAGATTGTGAAGGTTATGAAACTCATATTAAGAATGGTAAATACTTTATCAAACTGAAAAACTCCTCCGTTCACATCGGTACTCTAAGTAATGGACTTTATCTAACTCAGAATATCAATATTATGAATATACAACGAGAAACTAAGCGTAAGAGAGATGACAAAGTTTCAGCTCCCTTATGGCACGCTAGATTAGGACACATTTCCAAGAACAGAATTAGCAAGATAAACACTTTAGGATCATTCTCTGAAAGTGATCTCAAAGAGTTAACTTCCTGCGAGTCCTGTCTCAAAGGAAAGATGTCCAAAGTTCCTTTTAAAGGAACTGTGGAACGTGCCACTAAGGTCTTGGATTTGATCCATTCTGATGTTTGTGGACCGCTTAGTGTAAGCACTAAAAACAATCATCAGTATTTCATAACCTTTACCGATGACTTTAGTCGGTATGGTCATGCATACTTAATGAAATACAAATCTGAAGCTTTTGAGAAATTCTTAGAATTTCAAAAGGAGGTTGAGAACCAAACTGGTCACAAGATCAAAGCACTTCGATCTGATCGAGGAGGCCAGTATCTTAGTGAAGAATTCCTTAATCATCTCAAAGATAATGAGATTTTCTCTCAGTGGACACCTCCGGGAACTCCTTAACTAAATGGATTTTCTGAGAGAAGAAATCGAACTCTACTTGATATGGTTTGTTCCATGATGAGTTTCACTGACTTACCATCTTCTTTCTGGGGTTATGCCCTAGAAAGTGCAGCAAAGATTTTAAATCTAGTTCCCTCTAAGTCTGTCCCTAAAAAGCCCTATGAAATGTGGCATGGTAAAATCCCTAGTTATTCTTACTTGAGAATTTGGGGTTGTCCTGCTTACATGAAGAGGACAGTGGGAGATAAGTTAGAATCTCGGTCTAATTTATGCTACTTTGTAAGTTATCCTAAGGAATCCATAGGATACTATTTCTATGATCAATCTGAGCAAAAGGTGTTTGTTTCCAGAAATGCCACTTTTCTGGAGGAACCGTTCCTTAAAGAAAAGAAAGGCAAGATCATAGAATTAGAGGAAGTACAAAGTGACCCCACACCACCCACTGAAGAAACGTCCCTTTCTGACCAACCACAACCAATCACGAATTTTGATACACACGCAAATCCTCCTCTAAGGCGTTCTGAAGCACTTTTAGACAGCCGGAGAGATGGTATGGATTCTTCCATGAAATCTCTTAAAAGGATAATGGTCCTTTAACATATGAGGAGGCACTTTCAGATTCTGACTCTGACCAGTGGATAGAAGCCATGAAATCCGAAATGGATTCCATGAACTCCAACCAAGTTTGGACCTTGGTAGATTTACCTGATGGGGTCAAACCCATAGGTTGCAAATGGATCTTTAAGAGGAAGCTTGGAGTTGATGGAAGCATTGCAGCCTATAAGGCAAGACTGGTTGCAAAAGGATTCACTCAAAGACCCGGCGTGGACTTTGATGAAACCTTTTCGCCAGTTGCAATGCAAAAGTCTATTCGGATCATGCTTGTCATTGCTGCATATTATGACTATGAGATATGGCAAATAGATGTGAAAACTGCCTTTCTCAATGGAGACATTGATAAAGACATTGATATGGAGCGACCCATAGGTTTCACATTCAGTAGGAGTGAGCAAAAGGCTTGCAAACTCCAAAGATCAATCTATGGATTGAAACAGGCTTCTAGGAATTGGAACATTCGATTTGATGAATCAGTCAAAGCGTTTGGCTTCATTCAAATTTCAAATGAATCATGTGTGTATAGAAAGGAATTGGAGACCTCAGTGCAATTCTTAGTACTTTATGTTTATGACATCCTTCTTATTGGGAATTCGAAGGATGATACGAAAGTAACTAAGTTATGGTTATCGAAGCAATTCGAGATGAAAGATCTTGGTGATGCATCCTATATCCTTGGAATTAAAATCTATTGAGATAGATCTAGAAGGTTAATAGGACTGTCACAGTCGATGTACTTTGACAAAGTATTGAAGAGATTCAATATGGAGTCAGCAAAGGTTAAGAACCTTCCTATGAGTGTAGGGACATGTCTTTCTAAGAAGATGTGCCCTAAGACTAACCTTGAGAAGGAAAGAATGACTCATCCACCTTATGCATCAGCAATAGGTAGCATAATGTATGCAATGTTATGTACTCGACCGGATGTGACTTATGCACTAAGTGTAACAAGTCGCTTCCAATCTGACCCTGGAGATGGTCACTAGGCTGCCGTGAAGAATATTCTTAAGTACTTGAAAAGTACCAAGGATTTATTCTTAGTTTACGGAGGTCAGAAAGATCTTACTGTCGAAGGATACTGCGATGCAAGCTTTGCATCTGACTTAGATGATTTTAAGTCAATGTCAGGATACATTTTCTGCCTAAACGACGGAGCAGTGAGTTGGAAAAGTTCCAAGCAAACGACCACTGCAGATTCGACCACTGAGGCCGAATACTTAGCTACAAACGATGCAGCTAAGGAAGGTGTTTGGATTAGAAACTTCATTCAAGAGTTGAATATTGTTCCTAGCATGAAACACCCCATTACTGTGTTTTGTGATAACACTGGGGTGGTTGCTCAAGCAAGAGAACCAAGATCTCACCAACGGACCAAGCACATTATGAGGAAGTATCACCTAATCTGTGATATTATCAAAAGAGGAGATGTGCAAATTGAGAGGGTCGCATCAGCAGAGAACGTGGCAGATCCACTTACTAAACCCCTTAGTTGAGAAGCTTTCAAAGGTCATCTTCAGAAGATGGGACTTAAAGTAGCTTTAGAATGGCTTTGACGGGCAAGTGGGAGATTGTTAGGAATAGTACCGTAGAAAGCCGATTGTATATCCGCTTTGTACTTTTTCTTAATGTAATCACAACCAATCTTTGAATAAAATAACGAAGTCAGACAACACTTCTTTATATGCTCTTGTTTGGTATGCGTTTACTTTAGCTGTGCATGTATGAGAACTCCCCTAATCCTGATGACTTTAGGACTGTACCATTTAGGTGAAATGCTTTATAAAACGAGCCCTATACCACATAAGTCATGATTAGTAAAATACTCTAAGCCGATGAGCCCTACAGACAGTGGGAGTGTAAACCTGACTCCTCTAAGTCTTGCTTGTGGGATCACACCCTTAAGAAGGACCACCTTGTTTCATGGAGGTGCAAAGTGTATAGTTGATACGTGCGTGACACATGAGGGTGCTTACTTCAATAAGTAAGTTCACTGAGGTGCCCCGTGTGAAAAGATTCCTAAATCGGAAAGGAAGTTTCTATTTCAGGAAATCGAAACTTCCAGATTAGAAAATATCTCACGAGTCATTGATGTGATTAATTGATCCTTAGACTTGAGGTTCCATGTCACTTTATGAGTTAACTCTGTAGTCTTAGGTATAAGCTTTAAAGGGTGTCACCTTTGACAACTGATTCAAGGCTTAGGCTGGGGCTGCACAAGTGACTCATGAAAGTGAATGAGAATCAAGAAAGGACCTACACTTGCATTTGCAAGGTGATTCCTTATTGTGTAAGTCATTCATATGCCATATGGAGTCCTTGGACAAGGCAGTAGATCAAGACATCAAGAAAAGGGTTTCTTGGATTGAGATCAAATGGATATGAAATGCATTTAGCTTTAAGACCAAATTATTAGGGTTCTGATTATTCCCTTACCTTAGCTCTTGGTTGAGAGATAGTAAGTAGGAGGATTGTATCTCACATGAATCAATGACTTAAAGGTTCTGTCGAATCGAGACATTCCAATTCAGCTAGGGGTTAAACACCTGTTGCTAGACTATGGTCGTTTAATCTGTGGACTGATTAATTAATTAGTGAATTAATTAATTAGGGTCACTACTAATTGAATTGAGAACCTAGAGGGTCACACACAACAACTTGGTTACATGAGTTGGGGCTTTAAAATGATTAAATGAGTTAATTGAGCCAAGAGGGTTCCACACATGTAGGTCACGTGACTGGACATGTGTCCTTGGGACACGTGTGTCACACGTGTATGGTTGTTTATATATTAAATAATTAATGTGTTAATTATTTAATAGACTTTGGTTTAATTTTGAATTAAAATGAAAGTCTTGTTTTGGAGAAAATTATTCTAGTTAATTAATTATGAATTAATTAATTAGATAAAAATAAGTTATTTATTTATTTATTTAATAAATAAAGTATAAAATTATCCAAAAGGAGTTTGGATATTTTAGCTCTCTTAAAAGTTGATTTGAATTAGAATTCAAAGTCAAAGTTCAAAATTACTTGATAATCAAGTAATAGGAGAGAGGGACCAAAATCCTTAGCCCATAAAGACTAGGGTTTCGGCCACCCCTCCCCAAGTATATATAGGGGAGCTCGAGCTCCCCTTGAGAGTGATTGAAAGTTTTTTTTGGTTCATGTGTTGAACACCATCCTTTTCTCCAAGATCAAACAAACCCTAGGTTAAGTCTAAAGACTAACTAGAGAACTAGCATCCTTACTAGTTAGATTGTGATCAAGTTGGTGGACTATCTCTAGAGAGCTTCAAGTTAGAAGTTTTAAAGATTCGAGCTTTACCAAGGAGAGGGGATCAAGTCGCGAGAAGAGAGTTCTTGGGTGGCTTGAAACGCTTCAAGAAAGAATATTGAAAAGTAAGTTTCTAATCTCTACGAATTTGGATTCATGATTGCGAGTTTCGATGCTTTTGTTGAATTTTTTTTTAAATTTCCGCTGCTTTCTGATTCCTGTTTTCCAACAACAAGTACCTGCCAAACTAAAAGATGGAAAAGCAAGGAATCATTCCACGACTGAGTGAGGGGTTAACCCACGCACACTATATATATAACAGAGCAAAACACATATCAAATTTGAATGTTCATGAACCCAAGGATGGTTTTTGCACACCAACACATTTTCTAGAAGCAAAGGGATACATACGTATACAAAAGAAATCAAAATCCTAATCTGTCCATCCTTGTTTCACAAACTTAAAATAGAACAGAGCTCGGCGAGTATGAGCTTTCAAACCACATCCTCCAGCACGCCTCAAAAGTACAGGAAAACAGAAATCAAACACAAAACCCGCCATCACGCCATGGAAAGGAAGGGAGTACACCCCAATCCTTTCATAAAAATGAATACACTTCGAGACGGGGGCTCATAACTCTTACCCGCTCCTTCGATGTTGTTACCACTGGCTTAAGATAACTGACCTGTACCAAACCTCCTGGAAACAAGCAAGTAATCTCAAACGAGGGCTATGCATAGGGTATGATCCTGACGGCCCAATACCGCTCCAGGCTCCCTTACCCATAGCCTCCGGGCCCAATACATGAAGTATACACCAGTATCAGGAATGCACTTACCATATCTTTCAATGGCTTATCTCGTAAGAGTATGAATATCACATTTTATCACTTTTAAATTCAAGAGTTACCATTTTTCAAAATCAGGGCATACATAGGCCCAAAATAATACACGTATCAAACAAAACCTTCAAGAGTGCAAATATCAAAAGTATACGTACATATATAACCTTAATACATAGTTATTCAAGCTGAAAATAATCATATAGGGGCATTAGGGCATAATTAAAACACACCTAACCTCACCTTTGACAAAAGAGATCCAAAGAACGACACCGAATACAAAAACGAGCCTAACCCTCCAGCTCGAACTCTCCTGGGATCACCTCTGAATAAATACAGAGCAAAACATAACATAAACTCGATCATAAACCACTTAGACGCAAAACAATGAAAAATGAATGCAAGAAATGAAATGCACGTGAGCAAGGATTTTGTTTGGGTATGTCAGGCTATGGAGAAGCAAATCACGGAGCATATTTTTAACTCATATCTTAGCACAATAATTTGAACAGTACATAATTTACATAATTTGACATGTTAGGAACAATCTCGGTATGGAAAAATCACGAAAGAAATGGAAGACAAGCTCAAACGAGGCTTCGGTTGGAATTTAGCAAAAGCTGGCAGTTTTCTCAAAATGACCAGGCTGCAGGAAAATGAGAATATCTTTAAATTGAGAAGTCAAAATTTGGTTTTATTTTTTGGAAATGAAAGTAGACACATAGATCTTTCCGAACATATATGGCTTAATTTTTTCTTCAAAGCGGATCAAAACAGTTTATTGTTTAAAGTTGGGTGAACGCAGGATTTTGGCAGACTGGCAACACCAGTTTGTATTGGGCATATCTCACTCTGCAGAATGAATTTTGACAAGCCGTAAAAAGGAGAGTGTCCTAAACTCAAAGAATATTCAGTGGTTACAAATTCAGGCAATTCTAAGTTGTTTTGAGTGGGTAGCAGCCGCGAAAATTACACTGTAGAAAACTGTAAAATAGGGCATAAAAGGGATTTTCTTGTGGGTTCGGTTTCTTCTTGTTCCAAGCTTCAAGAACTTCATATAAGGTCCACAATTCACACATAAAGCACCTAAAATTTGAATTAAGGTATCATGCTGCAAATTAATTTCAGTTTATGCAAGAACTTTGCAGTTTATACGTTTAAGAATCACATAACGGTCATCAACTTTCAGCAAACAAGCAAGAATCTCCAATTTCCCACATATCTCTACACATATTTGAACTTAAGTTCCATATCCAACTCTTAGAAGCTAAACCTTGCTGAAATGGAGGGGAAACATGATGAGGGACTTAATCCTTACCTCCCTTAACTGAAAAGGTGAAGGTGGAAGTAGAGGGACAACTTGTTTCTTCACTTGTCTTCAATGGTGTTCTTCAACTCTTTGCAAAAAATAAAAGGGGTTGTACGTGGGGAAAGAAAAGAAGGAAATAGATGTGGTGCTACTGCTGCCACTTGCTTTAACATGAGGAAAAATGGAAGCAAGGAGGTGGTGATGTGCTGAATTTAGGAGGAAAGAGAAAGAAGCTAGTAGGTGACTAATCTGGGTTAAATTTCAAGAATTAACCGGTTCACGTGGACCGGTTTTAGGGCATTCGGATAGCAAACGGTCTCCCAAAATTATGAGATTAACGTCATTCATCTCAAAACATCAAAACAAAATCAACGACGAAGATGGATCTCACATAGATTACCCCAAACTTACGTTATTTCAAAGAAATTTCAAAGCGATCTTTTGACGTTCTTATCCCGAACTAGCTTGATAGAGTTACGTTTGTTCTAACGGATTCTTTGGGTAAACTTCTCCCGACCTTTACACTCACTAACCTAAACATTTAGATGAACGGGGTGTCACAACCTCCCATCCCTTAAAAGAACCTGGTCCCCAGGTTCACGGCTCTGACTGAATAACTCCAGGTACAACTTTCTTATCTTTTCTTCAGTTTCCCAAGTGGCTTCTTCAGACTATTGATCTTTCCATAACACTTTAACCATTGGGATTTACCGGTTTCTTAACTCTTACATTTTTTGGTTCATGATTCTAACTGATTTTTTCATGATGGTTAGGTCCGGTTCAAGCTGTACGTGTTCAATTGGGAGAATTGTTGATTTATCGGGATAATATTTGCGGAGCTGTGAAACAACAAATACATTATGAATCCTGGTCATGTTCGGAGGCAAGTTCAATCTATATGCCATTTTTCCAACCCGTTCAAGGATTTCAAAAGGTCCAAGATAGCGGGGATTGAGCTTTCCACCTTTACCAATACGGCTAAAACCCTTCCTTGGAGATGCTTTCAAGAAAACCTTATCTCCGACTTCGAATTCCAGGGGTCTTCTCCGGCGATCGATGTAACTCTTTTGAGGATCTTCGGCCGCTTTCATGCGTTGTTGAATTTTTTTGATTTTCTCAATGGCTTCTTTGAAAAACTTCGGAGGTCTAGCTCGTTTAACGCCACCTTGCTTAGTCCAACGCCAATCTTCCAAATCCCAAAAGAGAGGCGATCTACACTTTCTTCCATACGATGCCTCGTATGGGGCCATGCTAATAGATGCTTGATAGCTATTTTTATAAGCAAATTCCACTAAGGGTAAGTGCTCGTTCCAAGATTCTTGAAAGTCTAGAGTACAGGCTCTGAGTAAGTCCTTGAGATACTTGATAAGTCTCTCTAATTGGTCATCCATTTGGGGATGCAATGCGGTACTGAAATTGAGTTTAGTCCCCAAACATCTTTGTAGATCTTACCATAAACTAGCTGTAAAGTGAGGATTTCGGTCCGATACGATACTAACCGGCATTCCGTGAAGTCTCATGATCTCTTTACAATACAACTAGGCTAGCTTTTCTACTTTGTCGGACATTCGAACCTTGAGAAAGTGGGCTGATTTGGTTAAGCGATCGGCAACCACCCAAATCCGATCGAATCCTCCTTTGACCCTCGGTAAACCAGTTATGAAATCCATAGTTACCTGTTCCCATTTCCACACCAGTATAGGAAGTGGTTGTAAGGTTCCTCCTAGCTTTTGATGCTTGGCTTTCACCTTTTGGCAAGTGAGGCAACGCCTTACAAAGTTTGCAACATCTCTCTTCATACCGTTCCACCAATAGTACTGCTTTAAATCCCTGCACATTTTAGTTCCTCCTGGATGAATAGAATAGGCTGAACGGTGTGCCTCTTCAAGAATGAGACATCTAAGTTCTTCCGCAATACAAACTCTGGTTGTAAATCGATATAATCCCATATCATCGACCCCAAATTTCAATTCTGGATCATCTCTTGCCCGTAAAATTTACCTCTGAATCCATGAATCTTTAGCTTAAGTATCTAATAACATTTGTTTCAATTCTGGTTGCACAGTGATGTTTGCTAATTGGACTTCTGAAATCATAATCTCGGAACCCTGACTTCTCGAACTAGCCTCGATGCTCGATATACTCACTTTCTTGCTTAATGCATCAGCGACCATGTTAGCTTTGCCTGGATGGTACTGAATGGTACAATCATAGTCTTCAAGAAATTCCATCCAACGTTTTTGCCTCATATTAAGCTCTTTTTGTGTAAAGAGAAACTTGAGACTCTTATGGTCAGTGAAGACTTCAAACTTAGTGCCATAGAGATAGTGACGCCACTTTGCCAAAGCAAACACAACAGCTCCAAGCTCGAGATCATGAGTAGGGTAATTTTTCTCATGCTCTTTTAGTTTTCTCGATGCATAAGCCACTACTGGACCTTTTTGAATTAGAACGCATCCAAGCCCTTCTTTAGAAGCATTCGAATATACTGCATAACCCTTGGTACCCTCGGGTAAAGTAAGAACAGGTGCCGAAGTTAATCTTTCTTTCAGGGTTTGGAAGCTCCAATCGCACGCATCACTCCACTCAAATCCGGGCCACTTTCTTTGTTAATTGGGTCAATGGGGTTGCAATCTTTGAGAAATCTTTCACAAATTGCCTATACTATCCTGCTAACCCTAGAAAACTTTGAATTTTGGAGACATTTCTCGGTTTCTCCCACTGCATAACGGATTCCACCTTCGATGGATCAACTTTCACTCAATTGCATGAAATGATATGACATAGTAATGCAACTCTGTCAATCTAAAACTTGCATTTACTAAACTTCGCAAACAATTGATGCTCTCTGAGGGTTTCCAGTACCCTTTTTAAATGTTGTGCAAGCTCTTCTATGGACTTTGAATACACTAAGATGTCATCAATGAAAATAACCACAAACTTATCAAGAAACGACCTGAATACTCGGTGCATCATGTCCATGAATGCCGCTGGAGCATTTGTCAATCAGAAAGGCATAACTACGAACTCATAATGCCCATATCGGGTGTTAAATCCCGTCTTAGGTATGTCTTCCTCCTGAATACACAACTGATAGTAACCTTGCCTCATATCAAGCTTTGAATAGACCTTAGACCCTTGTAAGAGGTCAAATAACTCCTCAATATGTGGTAGTGGATACTTGTTCTTGATACTCATCTGATTCAGCTCACTGTAATCAAAACACATACGAATCTGATTTAGCTCACGGTAATCGATACACATACGGAATGACCTGTCTTTCTTTTTCACAAACAACAATGGGGCACCCCATGGAGATGTGTTCGGTCGAATGTACCTACAAGCTAAGAGTTTATCCAAATGCTTTTCAACTCCTTCAACTCTGCAGGAGCCATTCTGTATGGAGTCTTCGCAAACGGTTCTGCACTGGGGTGCAAATCAATAACAAACTCAATATCTCTTCTAGGCGGTAGCAAACCTAACTGCTTGGGAAACACTTCAGGAAACTCTTTTACAACCTCTGTTTCTTCCAGTTTATCCTGATTCTTCGGTTTGTTGAGAAGATAGGCCATGTAACCTCTTGCTCCATTCCGTATTAATTTATTTACCTCTATGAATGAAATGAATGGACTAGACACCACTCTTTCACCAGAAAATACTATCGAACCCAAAGAAACCTTCTTCTCATGACAATCTATGAGAGCTCTATAATTATGTAACCAATCCATTCCCAAAATTACACCATACCTTTTCATCGGCATCTAAATCAAATCCGCCGGATATGCTTTACCTTCAATACTCACCGGGCACTCTCGAAAAACTCTATCTGTCACCAAGCTTTCTCCAAGAGGAGAGCTAACCACGTACGTATGCTCGATATATAAAGCAGGCAAAGATAATGAAGTAGTTATATCGAAGCAAATGACTGAATGAGTTGCCCCGGGATCAAACAATGCATGTAATGTGATGTCATGTATGTGAATCGTACCTTCCACAAGAATAGTAGGATTAGGGTCAGCGACATCCTCTTCATCTCCCAACACATAGGCTCGTGCATGAATGGTAGCCTTTTGATTTGAGGGAACTGATCCAACATATGGTCCGACGAGCCACATTTAAAATATTTTTGGAGTCTTTTCCTACACTCCTCTGCTGTGAGATTCGGACCATGGCAATATGAACATTTCGGTGGAGCTAGGGTAGACACTGGAATAGGCCCTAGGGGTCTAGGTTTCTTGTCCTGGGGTCTCGGTGCTGGAGTTGACTGATATGCCAGCCTCTTTCCAAACTTTAAAATATGACCCGAACTCGATCCCGGTCCCGAATGATATGCCATTCTTCTACTCACAGCTCTTTCTTCAACTTTCAAAGCTTTCTCAGTCACCTTAGCCTAGGTGCTTGTATTTGCAGCCTCAAGAACATCCTTTATATCTTCCCAAAAGCCCTGATAAAACTGGATTCCCTTATGTCGATCATCACTAGCAATGTTCGGAGCATACCGGGCCAACCTGTCAAACTCATTAATATACTCTGTCATAGTCCGATTGCCTTGCCTTAGGTCCATGAACTCTCTCAACCTTCAGTCTCGAGCCACCAGTGGAATGTATTTATTTTTGAACTCCCGGGTGAACACCTCCCAATCGATTGCTTCTTCCGAGGCCTCCAACCTGGTTTTTATTCTCAACCACCAACTATAGGCTTGCCCTTGAATGAGTAAGATAGTACATCAGGCTTTCTCCTGGGAACTACAAGGAATGAGTTCCCAAATCCTTTCTATTTGAATAAGCCACTCCTCCGCTTGCATATCATTCCCTCCTTCAAACCGGGGAGGATTCTGATTTTGGAACTCCCGATAGACTTCGGTGATTTGTCCTACTTCATTAGCTATGAGAGGAGGAGCAGGATGATCCTGCCGATGAGGCGAACGATCCCAATGATGCCTATAGTTTGGCGACCTGTCACGATGATGTCTACGGGTAGGTATATCTGGAATGCCCAAATGAGAAAAGATATAGATGCATGTTCATTAGTGTATGTTTATGAATGCTAGCCAATAGGAAATTAAGTAGGTAAGAAATAAAATAACATTAAAGAATGGCACAATGGCATATAACCCTAATTTGTACGACCTAAACTGACTCGACACGACACTAGAGCTCTGGTTTTACAACCTAGGGCTCTGATACCACACAAGGATGTAGCACCCCGAAGCGTAGGGTCACCACATCCCTCGCACTCTGACCCAACACATATACAAAATGAGAAATCCTTATACATGCGCAAGTCAAAGCGAACGGGAGACAAACAAACACTCCTAAGCTAGGCGGATTCTAACCCTTACAAAATGCACATTTAAATATTAAATCACAAGCACAGGCACAAGCATAATATTTCAAAATACTCGGCTTAGCTCGACCAAAGCATATCTGTACCTGGGAAATACAAAGATGGAAAAGCAAGGAATCAGTCCACGACTGAGTGAGTGGTTAACCCACGCACGTTGTAGATATAACAGAGCAAAGCAGATATCAAAATTTGAATGTTCATGAACCCAAGGATGGTTTTTTCACACCAACATATTTTCTAGAAGCAAAAGGATACATACGTATACTAAAGAAATCAAAATCCTAATCCATCCATCCTTGTTTCACAAACTCAGAATAGAACAGAGCTCGGCGAGTACGAACTTTCAAACCACATCCTCCAACATGCCTCAAAAGTACAAAAAAACAGAAATCAAACACAAAACCCGCCATTACGCCATGGAAAGGAAGGGAGTGCGCCCTAATCCTTTAATACACTTCGAGACGGGGGCTCATGACTCCTACCCGCTCATTCAATTAGGTTACCACCGGCTCAAGATAACTGACCTGTACTAGACTTCCTGGAAACAAGCAAGTAATCTCAAACGAGGGCTATGCACAGGGTACGATCCTGATGGCCCAATACCGTTCCAGGCTCCCTTACTCATAGCCTTCAGGCCCAATACACGAAGTATACACTAGTATCAGGAATGGACTTGCTATATCTTTCAAAGGCTTATCTCGCAAGAGTATGAATATCACATTTTATCACTTTTAAATTCAAGAGTTACCATTTTTCAAAATCAAGGCATACATAGGCCCAAAATAAAACACGTATCAAACAAAACCTTCAAGAGTGCAAATATCAAAAGTATACGTACATATATAGCCTAAATACATAGCTATTCAGGCCGGAAACAAAAATATAGGCGTATTAGGGCATTGCTAAAACACACTTAATCTCACCTTTGACAAAAGAGATCCAAAGAACAACACCGAACACAGAAACAAGCCTAACCCTCCGGCTTGAACTCTTCTGGGATCACCTCTGAATAAACAAATAGCAAAACATAACATAAACTCGATCATGAACCACTTAGACTCACGACAATGAAAAATGAATGCAAATGAATGCAAGAAATGAAATTCACGTGAGCAAGGATTCCGTTTAGGTATGTTGGGCTACGAAAAAGCAAATCACGGAGCATATTTTCAACTCATATCTTAGCACCATAATCTAAACAGTACATAATTACATAATTTGACGTGTTAGAAACAGGCTCGGTATGGAAAAATCACGAAAGAAACGGAAGAGAAGCTCAAACGAGGCTTCGGTTAAAATTTAATAAAAGCTGGCAGTTTTCTCAAAATGACTAGGCTGCAGGAAAATGAGAATATCTTTAAATTGAGAAGTCCAAATTTGGTTTTGTTTTTTAGAAATGAAAGTAGACACACAGATCTTTCCGAACATATATGGCTTAATTTTTTTCTTCAAAGCGGATCAAAATAGTTTATTGTTTAAAGTTCGGTGAACGCAGGATTTCGGTAGACCGGCTACACCATTTTATATTGGGCATATCTCACTCTCCAGAATGAATTTTAACAAGACGGTGAAAAGGAGAGTGTCCTAAACTCAAACAAGATGATTCAGTGGTTACAAATTCAGGTAATTCTAAGTTGTTTTGAGTGGGTAACAGCCACAAAAAATATATTGCAAAAAACTGTGAAACAGCGAATAATAGGGGATTTTATTGTAGGTTCGGTTTCTTCTTGTTCCAGGCCCCAAGAACTGCATATAAGGTCCACAACTCATACATAAAGCACCTAAAATTTAAATTAAGGTATCATGCTGCAAATTAATTTCAGTTTATGGAAGAACTTTGGGGTTTATACACTTAAGAGTTAAGAATCACATAACGATCATCAACTTTCAGCAAACAAGCAAGAATCTCCAATTTCCCACATATCTTTACACATATCTAAACACCTAAGTTCCATATCCAACTCTTAGAAGCTAAACCTTGCTGAAATGGAGGGGAAAACATGATGAGGGACTTAATCCTTACCTCCCTTAACTGAAAAACTGAAGGCGGAAATAGAGGGACAGCTTGTTTCTTCACTTATTTTCAATGGTGTTCTTCAACTCTTTGCAAGAAAGAAAAAGGGTTGTACGTGGGGACAGAATAGGAGAAAATAGATGTGGTGCTGCTGCTGCTGCTGCCACTTGCTTTACCGTGAGGAAAAATAGAAGCAAGGAGGTGGTGATGTGCTGAATTTAGGAGGAAAAAGAAAGAAGCTAGTAGATGACTAATCTAGGTTAAATTTCAAAAATTAACGGGTTCACATGGATCGGTTTTAGGGCACGGGATAGCAAACGGTCTCTGAAAATTATGAGATTAACGTCATTCATCTCAAAACGTCACCTTTTTACGTATAAACAGACGGAAATACCCTTTATATATTTAAGTATAAAGATAAATAAAATCACTCTGATATGTACAACATCACCTTCACATATTTCTCAAATTATTAAAAAAATAAAAATAAAAATTATCCTTTTAAATTAAATTGAAATTGAGTTCAGGTAAGTTTCAAATTTATAAAAATACTAATATATGAACCTTCAACGAGATAAAAAAAAATAATTATAAAAATTGAAAAATATTTTATGAAATTGGTCACAAACAGGACATGCAACAGACGGATTTGTGAATTGTATTTGGCTAACAACAATTGAAATTAATTTCTAACTTATCTTTTATTTTATTTGATTTTGTTTTGATTCTTTAATTTATTTGAATTTGTAGAATATTAACTCCTAGACTTTAATGTCTTTTAAGTCATATAAATGATAGAAATTTGAAAATTGGAGCACTAAATTTTTTTGTTCTTTCTCTCTATCTCTGTCTCTCTTTTTTTTTTTTTTCAATTCGTTTTTCCTCTTTTTCGAGTTATTCAATTGATATGATTTTTAATATATTAATTTATTTTTCGTTGTTAATTGTAAATGTTTCCGTTAATATTATTTAACCTGCATAATTTAAATATGTAAAACATTATCAATTTATATGTCCTGATAATTGTAAATAACTTTAATTTAAAAATTAATATTTTTGTAAATTTGGAATTTAATTGGACTCAATTTTTTAAACCTAAAAAAATATAATTTTTAATTCTTATAGTTTAAAAAATATTTGAAGAAATTGAGGGAACATCTTTATTTATTTAAAAAGATAGATGATTTTGATTTATCTTTATATTTAAATAGATAAAGGGTAGTTAAGTCTTTTTATATATTTTTGTTGAAAATTATTAATAAAAAATGATTCAAAGGAAGAATTTGAATAAAATTAGAAACATAAGGATTATTTTGATTTTATAATGGAAACACATAGATGAATTTGAATTTTTCCCGATATTGGAGAGGCTTGCAATGCCAGATGCTCTTTGGAAGAATCGTCCGATATTCTGCAGTGCTCTTTACTGCCTCTGGCTCTTGGGTGCTCGTCCAAATGCTAGGTTTTTCTGTTCTATGTCCTATTATCATCTATCTTTTTTTTTTTTTTTTTTTTTTTTTTTTTGAGGCACCTATTATCATCTTTTTGACCTTTTGGTCTTTGTCTTGAGAAAATATTTTCTTAAAAATAATAATAATAAAAACTTAATAGATGAATCAAACTACTAGTCGTAAATCGTAATGGTAACAATTTGTCCTAACCTGCATATATACTAACTAAATACCTCTAAACCAGTTAGTTAACACAGTATAAAGTGCGGTTAAAAAGGATAATGATAAGATATTAGCAATCAAGAACAGGATTGGTCTATATTCCCTGATAATGTGGACCACGCATATTAATAATAACTAGCAATTTTGGCATACCTTATGCGTATGCAAATAATAAAATTATAATTATTTAAATATATATTAAATTAAAATTTTTATGTTCATATTTATTTTATCATTGTTTCTAATATGACTAAAGTTTAAAAACTAATACAAAACAGAATTAGAAAATATGAGAAAGAAAATAAAAATATATAATAGACCAAAGAGGTTAGTCTCCCACATAGAAAATAGTTAAAATACAAATTAAAAAATATTAAAAAAAAAAAAAGAGAGAATATAAAAGAAGAGAATAAAAGTAAGTTGAGAGAAAAGTGGAGTTGAAACACGTTCCGTTTGGAATAAAAAAAGAATAATTAATTAAATAAAAAAAGAAATTAGAGACT
This sequence comes from Lantana camara, assembly GCA_037501455.1. Taxonomy (NCBI): domain Eukaryota; kingdom Viridiplantae; phylum Streptophyta; class Magnoliopsida; order Lamiales; family Verbenaceae; genus Lantana; species Lantana camara. The sequence continues at coordinate 18,284,943 of CM074857.1, read as the reverse complement.
AATCCAAGAGAGCACACTTGGGTCTCGCGCTTAATAATAGAGTAAGATAATTATTTAACTACCAATAAATATCATGTTAGACCAAATTGGGTTACAGGCTTACAGCTCTTCACTTTCAATTGGGACCGTCATTTTTCCTCCAATAAGATAGTTATAATAAGTGAAAAATCAGTGTATTAATTAAGAATAAAAGAAAAAAAATTTAGAGCTAAAATATCAACCGACTGTGTCAATTTTAAAAAACTTCAAATTATTTCAAGAACGTTTTTTTTTTTTTGGAAGAATATAGTATCTACTGTCGATTATAATGATTAGTTTTCTCGATGAATTGAAAATATCTAATAGATAGGACAGTTGACCATGAAATTTAAAATTGCTCTATATCCAAAAGAATATGATTGAACCTCTAATATTTGGTTAAGAATAGAATATTAATCTCTTCCACTCAACCAAACCTTTCAAGATTAATTATTTCAACAACCAAATATAATGCATCCCCTCCTTTTCTAAACCTTGAAATTTTGTAAAATTGTCAGAGTATATATGAAAAATTGCCTTCGTTACATTCTTATGTTATTAATTGTTTCAGTTCCTCAAGTTTATAGTTATGGAAATTATAGCTCATTTGCCCATTATTTACGATGAAGGGAAAACTTTTAAAAATATTATTTTATAACTTCTTCATATTATATCGACAACCAATTATATGATAAATTTAAAAATATCAATCAGTATTGATGTATTATAAAAGTGACACATATCCAAAGTAGAAAGTAGGAAGGACGAACTCACGTTCCAGCTAGCAGGAAGGATAAATTTACGTTCCAACTGGAACGTACAAAGCAGGAGGAATACCATTGATTTCCCGACGGGCGTTTGGGCTTAATGCAAGTTGGGCCAAGCCTGAGATCAGCCCAGACGAGCCCAGATCGAGGTTTATCAGTGTAGGTCATATTATGTTTGTTAGATGAAATGGAGAAAAGGGGGGAACTCATTATCCAACCCCCCCTTCCCCCCCCAACCCACCCCCCAACACTTTTCTATCCAACTAAACCATTTTTGCTAGAATGTAAAAAGGCATATGGAAAAGGGAATCTAATTCTTTAATTACGTACTTATGGGTTTACTATATGCTAGTCATGACCCATTAGGTCATTGCTCTCAACTTGCGACACTTATCTCTTTCTCTCTCTGATTAGCTTATTTTTGTTTAGTTTTTTCTCACTTTTTCTATTTCGTTTGATTATTATTTCTTATAAAATATATAATTTTATTTATCTTTCAACTATGATATGCATAAAATAAAATTTAATTATGTATATATGTTTTTTTTCTAAATCTAATATATTGCTTAATTTTTTTTCCAAACTTGTGAAATCACTACTATTTCAACATATTTTATGTAGATTACATAAAATTTATTTTTTTTAACACAAGAAATGGTGGATATCCAGCAAAAAAACCATTCTTTAATGGCTCGAAACCCACAAAGAATCTAAGGAAAGTTGGTGTCACATTAAGACTTAGTCCTGGTGGAATATATGATCACTACAAGAAAAATAGGATTTTGTGACGTTAAAATTCGTCACAACAAGCCGCTATTGTGACGCTTTGGCTGTTGCGACGCCAGCCTTAGGCGCCATCCATTCTAGCGTGGCAATAGATTGTAGCGCTGAGTTATAGCATCGCAAAATGTTATCTGTTGAGACGGTGGAAATCGTCACTAAATCTTAATGTTGTGACGCCTTTTTGTGTCTCATTAGTAAACTTATCTACCCAAACTAACTGTTTTTGGGACGCATTCAAGCGTCTTAAAATACCATTGTTATGACGTTTACGGGCCTCATATTTAGTTGGGATATTGTGACGTTTTTGGGTGTTGCATTTTAAATATTACCCGCCAAAACAAACTATTTATATGACGTGGCAAAGCGTCTCCAAACCAAGCTATTATGACGCTATGAACCTCATAATAAAGGTTGGATATTGCAACGCCTTTGTGTGTCTCATTTTTGAACATGGAATACCAAAGCTAAATATATATATATATATATGACATGGTACAGCGTCTCAAAAGCCAACTATTATTACGCTTCTAAGCCTCATGTTAAGTCGGGATATGGTGATGCTCTTGTGCGTCTGAAAAGAGTCATTTTGTGACACATAAATTCATCACTTTATAATAACACATTCATTTAATATGTTTTAGTGGGGATTATAATTAATTTTCTCTTTTATAATGATAAATATGATATGAAAGTAATCGTTCAAACGTCCATGAATTTAAAAACTGAAACACAAGAAAGGAAATATTCTTCTTCAATACCATCAACAAAATTCATGCATTCCACAACAAGTCACACAAATTAAAATGACAATATATCCAAGGTCTGTTCGTTGTTATTCAAAAATAAGAACACCAATGTCATGGTGTTGGATTGTAGCCAAAATATATACTAACCTTAATAGATAAGTCATAATGGTTAAACTGAAATTTAACTACTAATGATAGGTCCGATCATTGCGATGAAACTTCTTTATGGCTCTCCATCCCTAACAACCTATAGGAAAAAGATATAGATACTTAGCACATAGAAATAAATAAGATTACTCTTGTGAAGATCTTGTTGGAAAACACGAATCAGAAAGCAGCGGAATTTAAAAAATTTTCCCAACAAAAGGACCTTGAACTCGCAATCGTGTAACCAAATTTGTAAAGATAGAAAACTTACTTTTCTTTTATTCTTTCTTGAAGCGTTTCAAGCCACCCAAGAACGCTCTTCTCGCGGCTTGATCCCCTCTCCTTGGTAAAGCTCGAATCTTCAAACTTCTAACTTGAAGTCTCTAGAGAAAGTCCACCAACTTGATCACAATCTAACTAGTAAGGATGCTAGTTCTCTAGTTAGTGTTTAGGCTTAACCTAGGGTTTAATTTAATCTTGGAGAAAGGAAGGTGTTCAACACATGAACCAAGAATTGTCTATTAGCTCTAAAGGGGAGCATGAGCTCCCCTATATATAGGAAAGGGGAGGGGCGGCCGAACCTAGTCCTAATGGACAAAGGATTTGGTCCCTCTCTCTCCTATTACTTGATGATCAAGTATTTTCCAACTTTGACTTTGAATTCTAATTCAAATCAACTTTTAAGAGAGCTAAAAATATCCAAACTATTTTTGGATAATTTTATACTTTATTTATTATAAAATAAATAACTTATTTTTATCTAATTAATTAATTCGTAATTAATTAACTAGATTATTTTCTCCAAAATTAGACTTTCTTTTTAATTCAAAATTAAACCAAAGTCTATTAAATAATTAACTAATTAATTATTTAACATATATATATATACACACGTGTGTGACACGTGTCACAGTGACACGTGTCACTCACGTGAGCCACACGTGTGACTTCACACGTGTGGAACCCTCTTGGCCCGATTAACTCGTTTAATCATTTTCAAGCCTCAACTCATGTAACCAAGTTGTTGTGTGTGACCCTCTAGGTTCTCAATTCAATTAGCAGTGACCCTAATTAATTAATTCACTAATTAATTAATCAGTCCACAGATTAAACGACCATAGTCTAGCAACAGGTGTTTAACCCCTAGCTGAATTGGAATGTTCGGATTCGACAGAACCTTTAAGTCATTGATTCATGTGAGATACAATCCTCCTACTTACTATCTCTCAACCAAGATCTAGGGCAAGGGAATAATCAGAACCCTAATAATCCGGTCTTAAAGCTAAGTGCATTTCATATCCATTTGATCTCAATCCAAGAAACTCTTTTCTTGATGTCTTGATCTACTGCCTTGGCCAAGGACTCCATATGGCATATGAATGACTTACACAATAAGAGATCACCTTGCAAATGCAAGTGTAGGTCCTTTCTTGATTCTCATTCACTTTCATGAGTCACTTGTGCAGCCCCAGCATAAGCCTTGAATCAGTTGTCTATGGCGACACCCTTTAAAGCTTATACCTAAGACTACAGAGTTAACTCATAAAGTGACAAGGAACCTCAAGTCTAAGGATCAATTAATCACATCAATGACTCGTGAGATATTTCCTAATCTGGAAGTTTCCATTTCCTAAAATAGAAACTTCCTTTCCCATTTAGGAATGTTCTCACACGGGGCACCTCAGTGAACTTACTTATTAAAGTAAGCACCCTCATGTATCACGCACGCATCAACTATACACTTTCCACCTCCATGAAACAAGGTGGTCCTTCTTAAGGGCGTGATCCCATAAGCAAGCCTTAGAGGAGTCAGGTTGACACTCCCACTGTCTGTAGGACTCATCGGCTTGGAGTATTTTACTAATCATGACTTATGTGATATAGGGCTCGTTTCATGAACCATTTCACCTAAATGGTAGAGTCCTAAAGTCATCAGGATTAGGGGAGTTCTCATACATGCACAGCTAAAGTAAACGCATACCAAACAAGAGCATATAAAGAAGTGTTGCCTCAATTCGTTATTTTATTCAAAGATTGTCTGTGATTACAATAAGGAAAAGCACAAAGCGGATATACAATCGGCTTTCTAGGGCACTATTCCTAACAGATTTTAAAGTGAAAATTACCAAGTTTTTGGGCCATGCAATGACCTCGCCGATGGAATCACCAATAGTTTTCATATTGGACATAGGTCGAACCAAATCCTCGTCAGCTTCTACAGCGACACTTACAACGACTTCATACCAATTGTTTCCCAAGTGTAATTGTCCAATGCGTTTCGATGGATCAATGCTTTGAAGATGACCAATTGCTACAGTTTTCGTCAAATCAAACACACTCTTCAACAAGACCTTTGCACCAACCTATACTCAAGAACATACAGTAATTAGTTAAACCTGATAGAGGAACATAATGAGTTAAACCTCATAAGAGGAACATACAATTACTATGCAGATCTTGATGTTTATGTACCATCACAAACATTATTCTGGGTAAGTTGTTGAATTTAAAAGAAGCACAACCAATTCTGGAAAAGTAACATCAATAAATGTGGCCAAGTAACCTTTTCCAGTTTCTAAGGCAGTTAAGATTTAGGCTTAATTGTGGCAAACAAAGAGTATATGACGTAATGTATATTTACAACAGCTGGAACTTGTATACAATACGTAATGTACGCTCATTCAGGTAATAAATTCATTTATCGCACCAACTTATAACTTAAAACAAAATATATAACCTACAATACTTTGAATCGCACAGACTAGAATGCTTGTAATCCTACCAGAATATACAAAGGCAACAAGAAATAGAAACAAAAATAGCTTAAAACTTTAGAAGTTCCATAAAGGTAAGATCTTTCATATTTCTACTGCAAAACTTCAACAAATCCAATCAATGGAACACAGTTTTGGCAACCCATGAAATTCTAAAAGATTGGCTTACGAGAATACACCAGTTATGGTCAACGGAAAATCACTTGCACCAGCTCACTATCCTATCAGTTTGGTTTAATCATTATAGCAACATCAATATGGCAAGAATCAAACGGGCACTGAGACTTCAGAAACAACAAGTACAGTCATAAGTCATCTCATAGAGGGAAAGCAGTGATATATACGCAGGCTTGCAAATAGTGATCTAGAGCTAACATATAAAAACTTGAGACTTAGTTAAATTGATTTGTAACATATAAAGATCCAGCTAATAAAGTGAACTAGAGCTAACCATAATACACAAAAGGAAAATCACATTTCAATTACTTATAGAGGTGCATTCTGAGTCCATAAGCTGGTGGGATGAGGTGATGGTTTGTAATAGTTAGATGATGACGAAGGGACTCTCGAAACGTCTGCGTGATAAATGTCCAAAGCTTCATGCTTGTTCTGTTTCATCAGTTCTTCTATTTGTTGTTTTTGCTCTAGAACAAGTTGCTTCAATTCAGTAATATCCTTCTTATAGTTCAGCTGCATCCGAGAAGCCTTACCTCACTGGGGCATCTCACCGTACACATCATGTCTATTAATTCCGTATCCATGCATTCGAACTCTTCCACCTTTGTCCTCTCCTGCCACTTGGGAAAATATGTCATTTGGGCTTGTATCTTTTAAGCTAGGATCAAGTTCAGACCTTTTTTCCTGCATCTTTTGTTGTACCAAATAAAGAAAATAAGCTTTAAAATTCAAATACAAAGAACAACTATACTAACATATAGGAATTTGAGTTACCCATAAATCTGCAACAAATGGAGTAGACGTTTCTCCACTTTTAGTATAGCATCTCCCAAATAGATCCATCCTAGTAGGTTCACACTCCACTGAATCAACATTCATTGCATTCTCATTTCCAGTTGATTCACCATTAGCAGATTGAGCATCCTTTGATGTCTTTAAGCCATTCTATACACACATTGTGCTGATTAGTCGACCATATGACATGTTAAAACAGTAGCCAAAAAGAATCAGTAATAAAGAAAAACCTTTATCTCATTTCTGATTTGAGAGAAACTCCTTTTGCCTGTAATATGCATCATTTGCTTCTTTGCTCTATTTTCTTTATTTTGAGCACTTAGTTTCTAACAGGGGAAAAGAATGGCTACTTAAGATATGACAAGGTGCCTTATTATGTAAATAACAAAAGAATAAATTAACTGAATTCGATACCCATATTTTGTCACTAGTCCAATAAATAACTAAATTCTTCCATTGATCTGGAAGAACTCTTCCATCGTCTGCATCAGGCCGCCTGCGTAAATTTTCTTCCAATGATGAGTTAGGGTCAAAATACTTACTCTTCACCCGATTTTTCCAAGTTCTCTAGCTCTTTGATAAAGTTATTCAAGAAACATCCTCGAAGTCAAGTGTTCCTGTAAACTTCTCCTACATCACAAGAAATTAATTGTTTTTGCATTTATATAAGTAGTAATAAGTGTAAGTTTCAGCAATAACAAGCGATTGTAATGTCACTGTACTACCCTCAATCAACTGTTGTATAACTCTTGCATAATATGGCAATTTCTCATAAGATTGAGAATGATTTCCCTCTATTTCAGCCCTAGCTTTCAACCTAGCTCTATAGATCTACATGTAACGAGATTTGATGTTGAATTTCTGTAACTTTGCCTCAATGTCCTTAGGTGTTAAATCAGGTGTTTTTCTCAATATTTTCACAATTTTACTAGCCATCCAATCAGCACTTGCCTCTTTAGTGCAGTCACTCCTCAGACATGTGTGCACACCATTGTAAGTCTTAATCTGAAATGTCCTATTATCCAACAAAACAGAAGCATGTAATCTCCACATACAACCATGGTTTTCACACTCAACAGTAACCCTTTTTAAGCCATTCTTTCTCTTAATCATAGTAAACCTTCCTGAATCACATACTCCTTTAATCTTCTTCTTAATTTAAAAACATCTTTAAAGTACTTACCCACCCTCAACTCAACCTTCCCAGTATCTTCATCATAATCATCAGAAGGAAAGTTAAATGTACCCTTTAATGGATCATCATCAAACTCATCATCAGACAGATTTTCAGCTTCACAGTGGTCATCAGGCCCATAATTGGACATCTCATCATTGTCATCACAATCATCTAAATCAACATTATCAATGTTTTCAAGATCAATCTCAGGTATAAACAAACTATCATCACTGTTATAGTACTTATCATCATCAAGAACATCCGTACTACTACCCACACCAGTTTTTTTTTCCACAACACTTAGTTTTATGAACCTCAGTTTGTTTCCTTTTAGACTTGTTAGTTCCCAAATCAATTTTTTTCCCTTTATCAACTTCAGTTTTCTTCTCTTTAGACTTCTTACTCACTGATTTTTTGCCATTACCTCCTATAATGCTACTTCCATGTCCCGCACCCTCATTCACAGAAATCCTACCATGCATCTTGTTAACTTGCACAGTAACACCAACATTTTCCACATTAATAGATGCATTTAAATTTTGAATGTTAACACGAGATTGATTTGAAGAAGAAACAACAAACACATCAAATGAATCATCATCACAATTTATCTTGAACATCCTCAACACATAATTATCGTTTTTAACAGTCATCCTACCCCTAGAACCAGACGTAGCAGCCAAAATCTTATATGAAGAAAGATCATCCAATGTAAATAACTTCTTAATATCACCTTCGAAATAAAAAATACTATACTTATCTGGATCAACCTTATATATACTTCCTATTGTGTCTCTGAAATGGACAACCACAGAGTAGGCCTTCTCTGACATTGTACCTATATTAAAAAAACAAAAAATCAAACACTAAACACACGCATTTTTGAACTAAAAAATAGAAACCCTGCATCCAAAAATTAGGGGATTTCTTTTAAAGATAAAAATATACAAATGTCACCAATATAATAGTTCACAAACCATCAAACAAGCGTTTCTCAACCTTAAATCCTTAAAAGAAACACTGTTATACAAAAAAAATTGGGATTTCAACACAGCTAGCAAGCAGAAGTTGCGAAAATGTCTTTAAGATCTACAAAATCGTACTTATCCGACGTAAAAGTACCGATCTTTTTCAGAAAAAAAAGATTTTATGAAAACCCTAAAAAAATCGTTCAACTTGAAGATATATACTCACCTACACCGGTTGATTTTCAAAATCCTACAAGTAATCCAATAATGATAGCAAGAAAATCACTTTGGAACCAAGATTTTCGAACTTGAAGAGGGTCTTCAGTGGCGGAAATCTTGGAGTGTGGGTAGGGTTTTCAAAGCGGGAACCAAAGGGTTACACACCCGCTTTTTTTGAGAGATGATGATTTTGAAGTGAATAAAGTATGTGATTACTTAGGGCATACAAGAATGACGTTGGTTGGGAAATTTTGGAATTTACTAAATACACTGAAATAAAATTAATTTCATAAGAAAATGAATGGAAACCGGCTAGTTTCAAATTATCCTGAATATTACAATAAAGTCTCTATATTTTACAAAATATTACAAAACGAGCCCTCATGAATACCCAGTCAACATTGTAGTCCCTGAGGGTATTTAGATAATTTAACAAATTAATAAAATAAGAAGGGGTAATTTTGGAAAAGTAAAATTTTTTTTGGACGGAACCATCACGGAGTCGAGGGACCTCTAACGGAACATAACATTAAGGTACTTGTATGTAATTTCTGGAAGTGCAGGGATTAATTTGTAATTACGCCAAACCTCAGGGGACACAGATGTAAATTGCCCTATATATTATAACATTTATTATCATTTTAATCAAAAACCTTATATTATATCATGATTAAAGGTTTTAAAATTTTTTAGGAGACGAGTAATTAATAATTATCATGATATTATATCTATATTAAATATAATAAAAGTAAAAAAAACTTTTGCAACTGATTTTGCAACCGAATAGCAACATATTTTTTTTAAAAAAACTATTACTTATTTTATTTTTATAAATAATAATAAATAAAAATTATAGCAACCGAAATTCGGTTGCAAAGCGGTTGCACGAAAACTTTGCAACTGAATTTCGGTTGCAAATTTTACATAAAAATAATTAACTTAGTTTGAAATTTTGCAACAGAAATTTCAATTGCAAAAATATTTTTGCAATTATTTTTGATTACTTTGCATTTGAAATTTCGTTTGCATTTCGGTTGCAATTTTTACACAACCAATTTTGCAACCGAATTTTCTATTGCAAATATTTTGACCACGTTTGACTATTTTCATTATTTTTTCAACCGAATTAGCAACCTAAATTTTTGTTGCAAAGACACTAAAATGTTGGCCATTCAACATTTTTTTGCAACTGATGTTGCAACCAATTTTGGTTGCAAAATTTTTGCAATCGATTTGGCAACCACATATTCGGTTGCAAAGCCTAGTAGGCAAATTTTTGTTTTCGGTTGCAAATTGGGTTGCTAAAATCGTCAAATTTGCAACCGAATTTTTTCAGTTGCTAAATCAATGTTTTCTAGTAGTGATTGCAGTAACAATTTTCCATTAATCCACAGCCTTTCATTTAAGTTGGTTTCTTCAGTTCATAACCTAATTTCGAAAGAAATTGAAAATGAAGGGGTGCATGTCTTAGATTAGTTAGATGAAGAGGTGCATCCTAATATATATACCTGTGTGTCTTCATTTAGTTTTGATTTTTTTTTTTCATTCACTAATTATTAAAATTTGATAAATAAATTAATACATAAATACTTATCGAAATTCTAACAGGAATCTCAATGAATATATTGCAAAAATTGAGTAATTGATCAATGGCATGCAACTTAAAAAAAAATCACAAAAGTAGATAGTAAAGTGCAAGTAGTCATATAATTGAAATGACAACTCGTAAAGAAAAAGGATTATATGTTGAAGTACAAAAAATAATATAGTTGTTGGGTGTCGAATCCACCAAAAATAAATCTCAAATATTGCACACGATTAAATTGCAAAATAGTGGCAATGGGTATCGATCCACGAGGATTGGGTGAAATTGTAACTTTTATATGCTAAGGAAATGAACAAATAATTAAGGGGGGGGGGGGGGGGTTTGAGATTTGATTATACTAATAACAATTAACAAGGAATAATTAAACTGAACTAAAACTCAAAATAAGCTAAAGTAATCCAATAGATAGCAAATAATAATAGTTGGGAAATTCCTAATTATGCATAGACTACGATCATCGATTCAAGATTTTCATTGACTTAATGCTAGATTAGCTATAGTCGCCAACTACCTCTGGCTCCCTCGTTTCTTCTTACTTTTTAGAACGATTAAAAGAAACTCCTAATAGTCGTCCCCTAATTAATCGATAACCCTTTCAGAAACTCCTTCAAAGATTCAATCAATTAACAGCTTTAAGGACTAAAGAAACACTAATCCTAATCGGTTAGGCAGAGACTCCTGCTTCACTCAACTAGACCGCAAACTCCTCAACACGAATTCAGACAAGCCTTATGCCCTAGTATCGATTGCTACAAATTCTAATTATTCAGTTAACACCACCAAATAAATTAGATAGCTATATGCAAATTAACAATTCAAGATTTGGCCAGAATCAAAGAACTAATTAAAAAGCAATAACAAGAATACGGAAGCAATACGGATAGCATAAATCAACTAATTGAAATAGATTAATCTCACACGTCTAGCATAATATTCGAAAATTCCCAACTACTACGAAACCTAACTACTCATACTGAATTGAAAAAACAAAGTCTTGAACAAAATCAACATAGTATACGAAATAAACGAAAAGAAAGGGAAAAGAAATTAAAACTAGCTATTGGTACCCTTCCCCCCTCTAACTGTTGCTACGTGATTGGACCTTTATGTAGTGTGGAGGAGTTCTTTGGTTTTCCTCCCATGATCTCCACGTTCCGCCATGAATTGGAGTCACAATTTCTCCAAGTAACACCCCCTTCAAACCGCGAAAACGTGCAACCCCTCAATTATACGAATTAATTGCCAAAGCCGAAGTGGGGGACTATGAATTCTTGTGGCATATGACCTCACACTGGGCCTCCTCAAAATCAAGACTTGGGCTTGTAAATCTCTTCCCTAAACATGGCCAACAAACAAATGATTGGGCTCCTTTTCCAATGTTGCTTGTCCTCACAATTTAATTAACCAAAAGTGGGCTTGCGGGTTTCCAATCAATGAGCAGGCGTGGGGCTGGATTTAATGGCCAAAGAATCAAATATCCTTCACCAAAGAATTCTAATTGGACTTGGACTTGTAGTTGTCTTGCAAATGGGAAATTAGCCCATGAATAACAAATTCCACCCCAATATGTCATTGCCCTACAACAAAGTATATACATTCAGTTAAATATCCAAATTTTAAACTAAATTATGGGACAATTTATAACAGCTTAAGCTCGATAAGTCAATGAATATGCGTTGTATCAATAGTTGAGATAATAACTAATATAAAAAAAATATTTAAAAGTTAAAGAACAAATTGGGCGTACTTTGGATGACAAATAATTTCTCGTCCAATTTTTAATAAACTATTTTGTCATGTATTTTGATTTGGTGAAATATTTATTTATCATTTTTTATTTGTTAATGAACTAAACGTAAGCATTCAAAAATTATCAAAAGTAGGTGTTACTTGATAAACTAAAAATGTTTGTTAACAGCATTAAATTTTAATGATTTAGCAGAATTAACATACTATTAATAATTGTATAAATAACTAAAAATTATATATCATATTAACGTGATTAACGAAACCTAATAGGATGATATTTTAATTATAGATCTGGAACATAAGAAAAATATTAAAATGATCAAATTTATTGCAAATCACAAGAAATATGAAATTAAATTTGTTCATAAACCATAAAAAAGGAAAAAACAATAATTATTTTAACGTCAATTTAAAATGAATATTGAATAAAACTTGATGGAATTAACTGAATTGACAAATATTAATTTTATGGCTTATTTCTATTAATCAAAGAGTACTTCAGATATTTTTGTGTAGCTTTCACACTAACACTTCTTAAAAATTATATCGTGGTGAATATTTATGTCGGACAATATGTCCAATAGTATTCATGTAAAATAATTCCAAAAATTAAAAAAAAAACAATTTATCTCCTTATCCATATCGATAGTATTCATTTAAAATAATTCAAAAAAAAAATATTTATCTCCTTATCCATATCGTGTCGTGTCTGTGTTATCGTATTTATATCCATGTATTATAGATTTGTAAAAAATATTTGTCTCCTTATCCGTGTCATTAAATAACGCAGTGTATACTTTGTAAAAGCATAAAATAAATATTAATAAAACCAATCTTTAATCTAAAGGAAAAAAATAAATATACTTTTGCTAATTAAATACCATATCATTCTCATGCTACATATATTAAGAACAACTTTAGACATTGCACCTATTATGATTCCAAGTTTGTTTTTTGTACTTAATACAATTGAATGCATGGTTGCATAAATGATATATTGACATTTAAATTTAATTTCCCTTTTATGTTATTTACTAAATTAAAATTATCATATCACTTTAATGCAAATATATATCACTTTTAATATACCTTAATATAAATTTTTTTAACACACATGCACAAACCGATAAACACTAATAAAACTCCTACTTGTCAATACACAATGGTAAATTTAGAACCTAAAGTTGTATTCTGTATATTATAATTTAAGATGACTGTTTTATCCTTGTTAGATTTGGAAAAAGAAAAGCAAAAAAGGTAATCTTTTTAATTTGTAATCAAATAAAGGTCCAAGGCATTATGCACATTTTTTGGAAAAAGGTGTTCAACTTTTATTTTGAGCTTTAAATCGGGCAAAATAGTACGTTTAGTTATAAAATATCTTAATGCTAGCTAAATAGGTTGGTCTTTAATTTTCTAAAATAGCAAATGTTATATTTAATATCTAAAATTTAAAAGTTCGAATTACTTTAGTCATCTATGTTTAAAATGTAATACATGAACCTTTTAAGTTAATATTCCTGATTATTTAAAATTTTCTGATCAAACTCCGGTGAATTTTTAATCAGACATAAGGGATATACTAATCATTTTACTTTAAGGAATTACTTGAAATTAATAATTCATCCCATTTAATTTTTTAAAAATCAAATGAATTTATTATACTTTCAATAATTAAAAATGACTAACAATCTCATTAAGTCCATGATCAAAAGTATTTGAATAAAATGAATTATTAATTTCAGAAATTCAATTATCATTTAAAAACATTTGAAACAAAAGTGGTACTTTAAGAACCAATTAACATTAAAAAATATAAAATGATGCAAGTGTTTGATGAGCCCAAATTACGCTCGGATCCCGCACCGAACACGTGTTGTGATCTGAGCACCTCAGAGCTTGGACGCTCGTAACAATGGGCTCGCAGCATGAGTCCAGTCCATTCCATCATCGGCTCACTGACCCAGACTTGCGTGCCCTAGCCCAAGTCGCGAACGTAAGATTGACCTACCAACCCACTTGACGCTCGTAATACAATCTCAAGGGGTGCTCTATACACGGGGTCTATCTCCTCTCTGCCATGAGAACACTCGCTACAAGTGCGCTCGCAATCATGGATGCCCGTCGCTCGGGTCAGCGCTCGTGAGCCACCCACCGAAGAGACCCCTCTCGAGCGTTCCCAGCGCTCGGGCCCAGCCTCAAAGGCATTTATCACCCTGAGGGTCAATCCCATTGCAGCGAAGGGTGCCCGCAAGGGCATACTCAGAGGTGCGAAGAGCATTGCTAAGAACCTACTCTCACGCTCACCGTTCGCCAACAACCTCTGACACAGTGGTAGTACGCACCTCATACCTGGCACTTTGCAGGCTTTTGGGGCCATCACTTTCACGCCATCACAGGACGCCACGTGTCTAGGGCAGCACAGGTTTGGGACCACTTGGTCAAATTACCCAAAACACCCCTGCCCTCAACATATAAATAGGGAAAACCATACACATTTTCCCCAAGTCATCTTCTCCACAGAAATATTCTGCATTGTCTAGGCATTTTCCACTGCATCTCCAAGTTCTTGGCATTTTCACCATTTCCATCGCATGCACCTTGCATCATCTGGTGTTATCCTAGCTGGAAGAACCCACGCTCGTTGGAAACCCAGTTCCTGAGGCTCTTACGCCTATGATGGTCTTCCCTTCCATAAATAAATCTTGAAAGTGTTGGTGATTTAGTGCATTTCCGGTATTTACACCATCATTTTTGGTGCCGTCTGTGGGAAACCATCATCAACTTTCTCATCTTCATCAGATTCTGCCACTTAAACTAGTTGAGAAGTAACACCAGCCTTCAACAATGGTAACTGCGACACGATCTGGAACTCTGGAGAACAGGGGAACTCTTCCCTCGGTAAATGAAGAAAGCCCGGCCGGAGGAAGCGGCAACGTTGACACCCCCGCCATTCAAACTGGAGGTACTCCAGTAGATGCAAACACTCTTCCCCCTGCCAATGTGGGGGATAAGGGCAAACAGGCCATGGTTGGGTCCTTCCCAGGTGGAGGAGCTACTGGAGGAGGGCCCAGTTCTGTAATCCCGCCGGCAACGCTCATGCCCGGCGCCACCGCCAATAACCCCGTTGCATACTCCATGATGATGCCCCCACCGGGGTATGCCTATATGCAGCCCAGTATAACGCGTGGATTGATGCCAGGCATGATGCCCATGGTGCGGCTTTACCAGGTAGGCACCTTGCAACTTCCAATGTCCATTCCTAATGAGATTCAAGGAGTAGTGATACCACCAATGACCTCGCAGCAACTCCAAGCGCTCTACGCTCAGTGCGCGATTCAGGCTGCTCAAAACGCCTGGGAACACTTCACCTCTGCCTACTTCCCTTGGGGAACAGGCGCTTGGGCAGCCCCACCGATTGGAGGACTCCCAGTCCACCCATTAACGGCTGCCCAAGATGTGTTAAGGGCCCAACCACCACCACCACCCCCAGTGGTGGAAAAGGACGCTCCCTCGAGGACCGATCAAAATCAAGGCCAGGTGGAGAAGAAAAAAGCTCCTCAGGCGAGGGGAGATGTGGAGGAAGAGGTCTAATCCAAGGTCACAAGGAGGACAAGCAGGAGGGAAGAGAACGACCCTCGTTTGGCAGCAGTCCAGAATCAACTCGATGGACTGCAACACATGGTGGAGCAGCTCTCTCGAGCACGGTCTCAAGTCCCCCATGACGGGGACGAGAGGTCCAAGGCCAGAGACGTTCGCGTCCCTAGGAATCAGGTCCCCCGCCGCTGGAGAGAGGAAGACTATGACGAGCAAAACCACGAGGGAGAGAACCGAAGACCTTTGACAGGTGGTTCACCCCTCATTGACGAAGTATTGATGGCCCGCCCGGGGATGGGCAAAATCCCCACATCCGTCAACCGCAACGATGGAACCAATGATCCAACTGAGCATCTGGATCACTTTGTGCATCTATTGCACCTGTATGAGCATTCCAGTCATTACTGGACGAAGGTCTTTGTCACTTCCCTCGTAGGAATGACACAAGACTCATACAAGAAGCTGCCCCCTCGCTCCATTCGAGGGTATGGAGATTTGACTGACGCCTTCATGAGCCACTTTAATTCTCTGAAGGCACATGCCCCCGCTACCACGACTCTCTACAGCCTGGTTCAAGGACCTAACCAGATGCTCAGGTCCTTCATGGGGAGGTTCAATAAGGAAATTTTGCTGGTAGAGAATCCCTCGATGGATTTCTTGAGGCATGTGTTGTTTGTTGCTGTCAACATAAAGCACTACGTCAGCAAAGAATTTGTGAAGAAGGTAGCCAAGAAAAAGCCTCGCTCCCTAATGGAGATAAGAGACATATCTGACTCCTTCTTCACCCTCGAGGATATGCACATCGCGAGGGAACAAAAACTCACAAATTCCTTTAGGCCCAGCAAGGCCCCAGAAGACAGAGGGGATTCCAACAGAAACCGCCATTGGAGCCCCGTTCCCACTCGACGGAACTCCTCCCCCCCTTCGCAGGTATGAGCGTATTCCTCTCAACCGGACAATCACCGAGGTTTACTCAATGGCGAATAAGAAGTTGTTTAAGAGACCGCCAAAGATGAGAGAAATCGAGGCTCAGAAGCGCTCGGGCAAATACTGCACTTTCCACAAGTAGAAAGGGCACGATACCAACGAGTGTCGATAGCTGGAGAGTGAGATCCAGAGGCTTATCGCCGGGGGGCACCTCAAAGAGTTTGTGAAGGTGCTGGAGAGGTATGATGAATACTGCGTAGAGCGCGCCAAGGGAAGAGAAAGAAGCTACTCCCATTCAAGGAGCCCTGACCGCCATCGCACGAAAACCAGCGACTGCGGAAAATAAAAGGTCGCTGACATGGAGAACCAGCCCTTTGTTGTCATCAACATGATAGCCAGTGGACCCTCGGGAGGAGATTCCAATGCCTCTCGCCGCCGCCACATCCGCAATTATGACCGGAGATCCTCAAGGCCCAAACAGGTGTATGCTCTGGAGGAGTCCTCACGCTCGAGGGAAAGTGAAGTGGTAGGATTCACTGAGAAAGATCTGGAACACATTGTAACACCCCATGGGGACGGTACAACCTCTGATTGCCCCATGGTGGTCAGTTTAGACGTTCATAATCATGTTGTAAAAAGAGTTTTACTTGATAGTGGAAGCTCAGTGAACGTTCTCCCGTACTCAACGTTTCAAAAGATGAATATCACAAACATTCCCCTCGAACCCCTCAGAACTGCCCTCGTTGGATTTGGGGGTTCCGAGATCGTCCCTCGCGGATAAATTCGCTTGGCCACCTCTTTTGGTCGCGCCCCACAGTGAAAAACCTTGAGCGTCCTCTACGCAGTGGTCGGGTGGATCTCCCCTGCAACATCATTATAGGACGCCCAGCTCTTATGGACTTCAAAGCTGTGATTTCAACTTATCACTAGAAAGTCAAATTCCCCACTCCCGAGGGTACCGGTGAAGTCCTTTGCAACGTCAAGGAAGTCTGGGAATGCTACATTCTCTTCCTCAGCAGCCACAAGCCCAAACTGGCGGTCCAGGAGGGATCCACCAAGAAATCTATGGATTTCTCCAAGTTAGATGAGGATGGACCCGAGCGTAAGAGGGCCAAACTCAACAGAAAGAAGAACAAGAAGAAGGTGGTAGGTGAGACCAAAGGTGGTGGAGACGGTCCCCTTGGGCCTGTCGAAGGGTCCTCCTCGGAAGGCCAGGGACTTGAACCCTCGAAGGAACCCCATGACAGACTCACGGGAAAGAAACGTGCGCTCGAACTACCGAGGCCTGAGGTACTTATTAAGCCCACAAAAATTTTTCTGACCATAGAATTGGAGCCTGGAAACCCTGATAAAACCACTCAGATAGGCTCCAATCTTGACGGTCCCTCTCAGATCATGATGATCGAGTTCTTGTGGAAAAACCTGGATGTCTTTGCTTGGAAAGCCTCAGATCTAACTGGCATAGATCCGAGCGTTATAGTGCACAGATTGAACGACGATCCAGCATTCAAACCTGTCAACCAGAAGAAGAGGGACGTTCACAGGTTCAGAAGACAAGTCATCGAAGAGGAAGTTAACAAGCTCCTCAAGGCTCAGTACATTGAGGAGATCCTGTACCCAGAATGGCTCTACAACGTGATCCTCGTGCCCAAGAGCGCTAACAAGTGACGCATGTGCAATGACTTCATAGATCTTAACAAAGCATACCCTAAGGATCCTTACCCTCTACCCAGGATAGATCAGCTTGTAGACTCGATGGCTGGATGCGAGCTTATGAGTATGATGGATGCCTTCCAAGGCTATTACCAAATTTTTATGGCACTCGAGGATCGCCCCAAAACCTCCTTCGTAGTCCACGTGGGAGCTTACTGTTTCTTGGTTATGCCGTTTGGGCTCAAGAACGCTGGAGCCACTTATCAATGGCTGGTTAATAGGATGTTTGAGCGTGAAATTGAGAAGTCTATGGAAGTTTATGTGGATGACATGATCGTTAAAAGCGAGCACCAACACTCCCACATGGATGATCTCAGGCGCGCATTCGACATTCTGCGCCACTATGGGATGGAGCTGAATCCCTCGAAATGTACCTTTGGAGTCCGAGGGGGAAAGTTTTTGGGATATGTGGTCAGCCAGAGAGGAATTGAGGCCAACCCTGAAAAAAATCAAAGCAATCATTGACATCCCCTCCCCTCGAAATGTCAGGGAAGTCCAAGTGCTCGTGGGCAAAATCATCTCCCTGAGCAGGTTTATTTCCCGCTCAGCTGACAGGAACTTGCCATTCTTCAAAATTCTACGCAACGCTTGTAACTTTGCTTGGACCGAGGAATGCGAGAAGGCATTGCAGGACATAAAACATTATCTCTCGTGCGCACCCTTGTTGACAAAGCCGGTCCCAGGGGAGAACCTATTCGTCTATCTTTCGGTTTCAGCGGAAGCCACGAGCGCGGTCCTTGTGGCTGTGCACGAGCGCAAGTACTTGCCAGTATATTACTTGAGCAAAACCTTGCAGGGGGCAGAGAAGAGATACACGGAAATAGAGAATTTTGCTTTCGCCCTCGTCAACGCCTCTAAGAGGTTGAGGCCTTATTTCTAAGCTCATTCCATGACCGTGCTTACTGATCAACCGCCCAAGCAAGTACTCTCGAAACCAGACGTCTCTGACAGGCTAATCAAATGGTCAATTGAACTTAGCCAATTTGATATCGACTTCGAGCCCAGAACGGCTATACAACCTCAAGCTGTGGCGGATCTTTTGGTTGAAAGATTTGGGTTAGATCCAACACCCTCGCCAGATAACGGTATTTGACTTTTACACACAGATGGTTCCTCGACCTCACATGGGGGGGGAGGGGAGGAGCCGGTGTTACCCTCAGAGACCCTCGAGGAATTGAAATTGATTACGTGATCAAACTAACCTTTCAGGTCACCAACAACGAGGCTGAGTATGAGGCCCTCATAAGGACTCAAAATCGTCTTCCAAAATGGAGCCTCTCGGGTCACTGCTTACGTTGACTCATAGTTGATTGCAAGCCAGATTGATGGCACTTATGAGGCTCGAGAAACCACTATGGTACAATATCTGACGAAGGTTAAAGAGATAATCGCCAAATTCAGAGAGTTTCATTTGTTGTAGGTTCCACGAGCAGAAAATGAGTGTGCTGACGCCCTCTCAAAGTTTGTATCTGCTCTGAAAGGTTCCTACGAGCGTTCGTTCATGTTTCTCAGAATGGAGAAACCCTTGATAGGCGAAGAGAAACCCTCGACAGAGGTAAGTATGATTGATCCATCCGAGCCCGGCTGGCTTGATGACATTATCAGATTCTTGAGGGATGGGATTTGTCCTTCCGATAAGGTGGAAGCAAGGAAGGTCAGAAGCAAGACCCTTCGTTTGTCACTTGACAGTGAAGGCAGTGTTAGGAACAGTGCCCTTAAAGCAGCTTTTGGCTTTACTATTTCCTTGTAATATCACAAACAGTTTTTGACTAATAAATGAGATGATTTTGTTCATAGGCAATCACTTCTTTATGTGCTTATTTATGTCTGTTTGGGTTGACTGTGTTTTGCATGTATTGAACTCCCCTAATCCGATGAGGCCGTTAAGAACTTTGTCGTTATGGGAACGACACATGAAATAAGTTCTTAACTCCATAGGCGAGGATTGGAAACTTCTCCAAGTCGAGAGTTCGACAGACATGGGAGTGTCGACCTTGACTCTGCTGAGACTTGCTTATGTGATTATGTCCTTTTGAAGGATCACTCAGTTTCATGGAATGATAAGTGCATACGATGATGCGTTCATGATATATGAGGGTGATTGTTATAAGAACTTCATCACTGAGATGTCCCGCGTGAGAATATTCCTAAATGGGAAAGGAAGTTTCCAGAAATTTCCAGATTAGGAAATATCTCACAGGTCAATAACGTGATTCATTAATCCTTAGACTTGAGATTCTGTAATGTCTTATATGAGCTAACTCTGTAATCTTTGATATAGGCTTAAAAGGGTTTCGACATACTGAAACCTGAACCACGGCCTATGTTGGGATTACACAAGTGGCATATGTAGAATTAGTAGAATCGATAAAAGACCTACACTTGTTGCAAGAACAAGAATGATCTCTTACTGTTTGAGTTGCTCGTAGTCCATTAAACTTAAACCCTTGGCCAAGGTGGATAAAAGATCATGATATCTAGAAAATCGTGTTTTCTAGGACTGAGGTCTAAATGGATATAAAACGAACTTAACTTTAAAGATCAAGAATATTTAGGCTCTAAGAATCTTCCATTCCTTAGTTCTTGATTGAGAGACGGAGTTGTAGGAGGATCGTATTTCACTGTATGTTATTGACTGAAAGGTTCTTCTATTCATTTTGTTATTCGGCTAGGGGTCACACGTCCATTGCTAGATTATGATAGTGTGATCTGTGAAGTGGTTAATTAATTAGTGAATTAATTAATTACTGTCACTGCTAATCGAATAATGAACCTAAAGGGTCACACATAAATGACAGGACACGAGGGTTATGGTAGGATGTTAATATGATTGACGAAGGATCAAACTGTTGATCGAAATGGAGCTTTATACACGTGAGCATTGGCACGTATCCAGCACACGTGACTGCCACGTGTCACACAGTCCACGTGGTTGCCACGTGGTATGTACGTAGCTCCTTACATGTAATTTTATTACACGTGAATTCGTTTTTAGAATTAATTAATTAAATTATAATTAATTAATTTTGAATTAATTATTAAGATTTTATTTCTCAAGCTTAACCCAATAAATATTTAATTAGGAATTAAATTATTTATTGAAACTTGACTTTTAGCTTTAGGAAAGTTGAAAAGTCTAACTTCCTATTGTAGGAGAGAGAAAGTTGATTCTTGCTAGACTTGGAAAATAAGTTAGGAACTTATTTTCCAATTAAATTAAATAATTAAATGAGTTAATTAGTGAGCAAGAAAACTAATACCATTGGGTTTTGGGAACCCTAAGGGGTTCGAACCTCACATGTATAAATAAGGGGTTTGGGGCTTTCTCATTCTTTAGACCAAAACTCATGAAGTGTTAAGTTTTTGCGAAAAATAAAAGAAAAGTTTTCAAAGCAAAAATCCTAGCCTTAACACAAGTTAAAGAACCAGCATTCTCACTTGCTTGATCGTGTTCTAGGACTGGTGTAGATAGGCTTTGGAGGGTCGCTACTTTGGGATCTATCAAGAACCGTTCGAGGGACATTCCGCTTGAAGGGTGTTTCAATAGGCGATACTGACATCACTAGAAAGCTTCAATCTACGTAAGTTTCTAAACATCCTGTGATATACGAGAATTGCAAGACCGTGATCGAACTTTTGGAAAAAAAATTTAATTCCCTCTGCGTTTCTGTTTTGTGTTTTCCAACAAGTGGTATCAGAGCCACCTTGCAACGCTCATATTGTATCGTTACAGCTTTACGTTTGATGAAAATTCTTGAATTTGAGTATATGTTGTGTATTCATGATTTTAGTTTGAAATACGAAATTGCCAGATCAAAACTGTTTCTTGAAAATTTTAGAAAAATCGTTTTCTGTTTAAATCTGGTTTTGAGCTGGTTAGATTCAGATTTGTTTGAACTATTTTAATTCGATATTGGATTCTGAATTTGTTGAAATTGCGAATGGGGAAAACGGGATCGGACTTACCCGCATGCATCACGTGCGGGATTGCACGCCTCGCACGCGCATTGGGCTGCATCACGCAGCCCCGCTCCGTCAGTCCGCCTCGCGCGTGCATGCCCCTAGGCTCTGCGCGCGGATCCCGTTCACCACTGCCGTAACATCCCACACGAGGCTACGCGGGATTGCGAGCACAGCGAACGCGCGCACGCAACCAAGCTGTGCGTTGCGCGTGGCGTTTGCGAGCGGGCCGGGCGGGACGTTGCCGGCAATATTCGCACGCCTGGGCGGGCTGCTCGCGCTTGCTCGCGTTGGCTTCGCGTCTCGCCTAGGGTTTTCGGACTCCGTTTTTCGTTTCGTGTTTTCCAAGTTTCAAAAATCCCGAATTACAAAATTTTTATTTTATTTTAAAATTTGATTTTAAAATTATAAAATTATTTATTTCAAATAATTATAAAATTTGGGATTTTATGAATTAAAGTCAAGTTCAAATTTTTCGAGAAAATTACGAAAAATCACTTTAAATGATTTATTTGACAAAAATTTAATTTTGAATTAATTGTTGTTTTGTCATAATCCGGTGAATTCGATTTTGAATAAATTCGTGAATAATGAACTATATTCAAATTACTTAAGTCAATTGTAACTTGAAGTCAAAGGAATTTTAAATTTAATTGGTAAATTTAAATTCAAGTGGAATTATGCTAGTTTAGATGATCATGGGTTAGTCTTATGTATGTTTTAAATTCTGCACATGGATGATTTCAATTGGGGTTGGAGCCCCATAGTTGCGTTATTGTACCGTTACGTGTTTATTATGTGGCTTTCCTTATTATTGTTTTTGGGCCAGGGTATGCCCCGTGTACTTGTCTATGATCAATATGAAAATTGAACCATATTACTTTATGTAAAGAGAGTAGAACTTAGGAAGTGAGGTTTTTATTTTCATTTTAGAGACAAGCACCCATGGAATACGAAGGATCCACAAGGAGCACTTGAAGAACGGTGGCCATAAGAAGACCCCTCAAAATGTTTAGGAGGGTTTCTATTAATGTAATAGATAGGGCGGTTTTTCCATTAAATTATGTACCCCTATGTGATATGAACTGTCTTATGTGGCATGAATGTTAGAACTAGTGATTTTGGAGTGGCTCCCGAAATCACATATAAGATAGGATACCCATGATCATCTCATAATTAGTATCATACTAGGACATGTTATCTGTTAATTGCTTCTGTGATGCACTTTTTGTGAAACTGGATTAAACAAGACAATTAAAATTTGGATAACATTATATGTTGGTGAGGTCATTCGAAAATCCCATTTAAATATTGAGCAATTTTCGAAAAATAGGTGTTTTATCAAGGTAATAAAATTCCTAACATTCCATCAATAGGATTTAGGACTTAGTAAGTGAACCCAATTGCTGTCTCACGAGTCGTGGGGTAATTAGTGGATCTTATTAACTCTTAGTTTCCTAATTAATCACTTTAAGTAATTAATATTTCTTGACCATTTTGGAATGGCCGATGTCTCACGAGTCGTGGCTCGTTCCGGACTAAGTTTGGTTGAGATCTTATGATTGATGGGTCTAGCTCAACACTGAAGTAGATATGGATGTTTCACGAGTCGTGGGTCCATAGTCGAAAGACCAGTGATGCAAAAACATTACTAGGAATTCAATGAGAGATCGAATTGGTAAATAGTACATACCTAAGATTCTTAGACCTTTGGATGTCTCACGAGTCGTGGGTCCAGAACTAAGATTGCTTGGGATCCTACTACCCACTGAGAAAATATGTTTCTTCTAAAGTCGTTGGGATTTCTAGACTTTCTAAAAACAGTGGGAGAACATATTTCTAAAGACCTTGATAATATGTATAATCGTTATTTTTCAGCATGCTCATGATTTCTCTGTTTTTTTTTTAGGTTGTAGTTCTGTAATTCTCTACAACTGAAATGACAATCAAAAACCCTTTGGTATCCATCCTCGAGTCAAATAAGTTGACGGGGCCCAATTACTCTGATTGGCTTCGGAATCTAAAGATAGTTTTAGATTCTGAGAAGAGAAGATATGTTCTCTTCGAGGGAGAGCCTACCCCTGAAGGGGAAGCTCCGACTCGGGCAGAAAGAGACGCGATTGTGAAATGGTCTGAAGATAATCTTCAAGCCCGTTGCCTCATATTGGCCAACATGTCTCCGGACATGCAAAGGCAACACGAGTCTATGGAATACGCTTGGGAGATTTATGACCATCTCGAGCAATTGTACTGCCCCAAAGAGCGTGTTCTAAGGTACAACACCTCTAAGGAGCTCTTTCATCTCAGAATGAAAGAAGGTACAAGTGTCCATGAACATGGACTTAAGTTCCTCGCTTTGAACGAGAAGCTTACTTCCATGGAGATGCCTCTAAGCGAGGACCTCGCCGTGGATTAGTTGCTCACATTGCTTACACCATCATTTAATCCTTTCGTGCTCAACTTCAACATGAATCATGCTCATGCTACTGTCGCTGAGCTGATTAGTCAACTCGTGACTGCTGAAGTCACGATAAAGAAGGATAACAAAGTAATGATGGTCACCACTTCTAAGCCTTCTAAAGGCAAAGGGAAGAAAGTTCCCAAGAAGAAGGGATCTCTTAAACCCGATGGACGGGTTAAAAAGAGAAAGACCAAGAAGAGAAGGGATCAAAAGGAGGACGTTTGCCACCACTGTGGCAATAAAGGCATTAGAAGAGGAACTGTCAAGAGTACAAGGATACTCTAAATAAAGGTGTGTTTATTGTTGAAGTAAATCTATCTATTGATTCTAATTCTTGGGTACTTGATACCGGCTGTGGAGCTCATATCTGTAATGATGTACAGATGCTAAATGAGGTTTGACAGCTTGAAGAAGGTGTTAGGAATAGTGCCCTAGAAAGCCGATTGTATATCCGCTTTGTACTTTTCCTTATTGTAATCATAGACAATCTTTGAATAAAATAACGAATTCAGGCAACACTTCTTTATATGCTCTTGTTTGGTATGCGTTTACTTTAGCTGTGCATGTATGAGAACTCCCCTAATCCTGATGACTTTAAGACTCTACCATTTAGGTGAAATGGTTCATGAAACGAGCCCTATATCACATAAGTCATGATTAGTAAAATAGTTCAAGCCGATGAGTCCTACAGACAGTGGGAGTGTCAACCTGACTCCTCTAAGGCTTGCTTGTGGGATCACGCCCTTAAGAAGGACCACCTTGTTTCATGGAGGTGCAAAGTGTATGGTTGATACGTGCGTGATACATGAGGGTGCTTACTTCAATAAGTAAGTTCACTGAGGTGCCCCGTGTGAGAAGATTCCTAAATGGGAAAGGAAGTTTCTATTTCAGGAAATGGAAACTTCCAGATTAGGAAATATCACACGAGTCATTGATGTGATTAATTGATCCTTAGACTTGAGGTTCCATATCACTTTATGAGTTAACTCTGTAGTCTTAGGTATAAGCTTTAAAGGGTGTCGCCTTAGACAACTGATCCAAAGCTTATGCTGGGGCTGCACAAGTGACTCATGAAAGTGGATGAGAATCAAGAAAGGACCTACACTTGCATTTGCAAGGTGATCACTTATTGTGTAAGTCATTCATATGCCATATGGAGTCCTTGGCCAAGGCAGTAGATCAAGATATCAAGAAAAGGGTTTCTTGGATTTAGATCAAATGGATATGAAATGCACTTAGCTTTAAGACCAGATTATTAGGGTTCTGATTATTCCCTTACCCTAGATCTTGGTTGAGAGATAGTAAGTAGGAGGATTGTATCTCACATGAATCAATGACTTAAAGGTTCTGTCGAATCCAAACATTCCAATTCAGCTAGGGGTTAAACACCTGTTGCTAGACTATGGTCGTTTAATCTGTGGACTGATTAATTAATTAGTGAATTAATTAATTAGGGTCACTGCTAATTGAATTGAGAACCTAGAGGGCACACACAACAACTTGGTTACATGAGTTAAGGCTTTAAAATGATTAAACGAGTTAATCGAGCCAAGAGGGTTCCACACATGTGAAACCACACGTGTGGGTCACGTGACTGGACACGTGTCCTTGGGACACGTGTGCCACACGTGTATAAATATTTATACATTAAATAATTAATGTGTTAATTATTTAATAGACTTTGGTTTAATTTTGAATTAAATAGGAAAGTCTTATTTTGGAGAAAATTAATCTAGTTAATTAATTAGATAAAATAAGTTATTTATTTAATAAATAAAGTATAAAATTATCCAAAAGGAGTTTGGATATTTTAGCTCTCTTAAAAGTTGATTTGAATTAGAATTCAAAGTCAAAGTTCAAAATTACTTGATGATCAAGTAATAGACGAGAGGGACTAAATCCTTAGTCCAATAGGACTAGGTTCGGCCGCCCCTCTCCCTCCTATATATAGGGGAGCTTGAGCTCCCCTTGAGAGTGATTGATAATTCTTTTGGTTCATGTGTTGAACACCATCCTTTCTCCAAGATAAAATAAACCCTAGATTAAGCCTAAACACTAACTAGAGAACTAGCATCCTTACTAGTTAGATTGTAGCCAAGTTGGTGGACTATCTCTAGAGAGCTTCAAGTTAGAAGTTTTGAAGATTCGAGCTTTACCAAGGAGAGGGGATCAAGCCGCCAGAAGAGCGTTCTTGGGTGGCTTGAAACACTTCAAGAAAGATTATTGAAAAGTAAGTTTCTAATCTCTACGAATTTGGATTCACGATTGCGAGTGTTCGATCCTTTTGTTGGAAATTTTTTTTAAATTTCCGCTGCTTTCTGATTCCTATTTTCCAACAAGTGGTATCAGAGCCACCTCGTTAATCGTGTTTCTGATTCATCTCAACTTTACTAAATTTCGTAGAAATTCTTAGGCTTAGATGCGAATTGAGTATTCATGAGTTTTTTTAGAAAGCCTGAATTACAAAACTGTAATTTTTCTTGAATTTCTGAAACTGTTTCTCAAATTATGTTTTTGAAAACCGTTTTGATTGAACTCTATTTAAATCGTATTTTTCTAATTTTGGATTGAACCGGGTTTTGGAGAAACCCAAAAATACGAAACGGAACACGAAAAGGACGAGCCTAGGCTTGCTAGCACGTCGCACGCCCAGGCCCGTCGACGCTGCCCCGCAGTCCCGTAGCCCCGCGTGACTGTCCGCCCTTCCCTCCCGCAACCGCCCACGACGCGCCCACGGGCGCACGCCTGGCGTTGCCGGCTGTGCCCGCGCCTAGCACGGGTTGCCACGCAGCGGGTAGGCGATCCCACATCTTCCCGGGCCCATGTTTTCATGTTTCATGTTGTCGGTCCTTGAAATCCCAATTTAATTTTTCTGAAAATTTTATTTTGAATTATTTTTGAAATAATTGCTTAAATTGGGATTTTGAGAAATTAAGCGATTTAAATTTTGGGAAAATTGTAAACTTTATTTTATGAAAATATTGAAAGAATAAAATTATTAATTTTCAAAAATTAATTGAAATTTTATTAGTTTATAGTTTTTTGGGTTTTATAGAAAATGCTCTTGAACTAGAATTGCATCTAAGTCGTGTTTTAAGCTATTAGAGCTTAAAGCGAGAATTTTAATTTATTGGTTAAATTTAAATTCTTGCAATTTATGCATGTTAGGTGATCATGAGTTTAGACTTATGTATGGTTTTAATTTATGCACATGAATGGTTTAAATTGGGGTTGGAGCCCTATAGTTGCATTTTTCAATTGAGGTTGGAGCCTCACTTATGTGCGTACTGTTATGTGATTTATTATGTGGCTTTCCATATTACTGTTTTGAGGCCTGGGTATGCCCCGTGTATTTGTCTAAGGCCAATATGAAGATTGAGCCTTATTACTTTTCAGTACTTTTTCCATTTTTTTTAGAGTAGAATAGGTGGTGAGGTTTTATTTTCATTTTGGAGACAATGTACCCATGGAGTAAGATGGACCACGTTCAAGTAACAAGGAGGCCATAAGTGAAGACCCCTCAAAATGTTAGGGAGGGGAATCTCAATTGTGAAATGTAATTGAGATAGGGCTCGTATTTTGTTACCTCTTTCCCTTATGTGATTTAAACTGTTTATGTGGCATGTATGTTAGAACTTGTGATTGTGGAGTGGCTCCCACATATCACGCATAAGATAGGTAGAACCCATGATCATCTCATGGTAGTATCATGCTAGGACATGTTATCTGTTTATGTGCTTGTTTGAAATGCATTTAAGTTGTACTTGCATTAATCAAGACTAATAAAATTGGATAACATATATGTTGGTGAGGTCGAACCGGACAACTCTCCGGTTGATTTGAAAATTCCCATTAAATATTAAGCTAATTTCGAACAAATAGGTGTTTAATTCGAGATGCAAATTTCGAATTAAATTCCTAGCATTCCATCAATAGGTTTTAAGTTTAGTAAGTGAAGCTAGTTATTGTCCGCGAGTCGTGGGATAGCTATTGGAGCTTATTAGTTCTTAGTTACCTAATTGATCATTTTAAATGATCAATATTTCGTGGTCAATTTTGGCAAGGGCGATGTCTGCGAGTCATGGATCGTTCGAACTAAGTTTTGATCATGATCTTATGATTGATGGGTCTAGCTTAACGCCTAAGTAAATATGGATGTCGCACGATTCGTGGGTCCATATTGAAAGATAGGTGATGCAAAAACAATTACTAAGAGTTCTAAAGGTGTTAGAATTGGTAAGTTGTACCTACCTAGGGCTTTTACTTAGAATGTCCGCGAGTCGTGGGTTCGAGGTAAAATGCCTAGGATCTTAGTACCCATTGGGAAACGTGTTCCTCTTAGATCTTTAGGAATTATAGATCTTTGAAAAACACTGGGAGCTACATTAGATTAAAAACCTTATCTTTTGTATATCGTTATAATTCAGCATGCTCACTAGTTCTCTGTTTTACCATTTAGGTCGTAGATTCTGTGATTCTCTACGTGTTTTGAAATGGCAACCAAAAACCCTCTTGTATCGATCCTCGAGTCAAACAAGTTGACTGGTCCCAACTATTCTGATTGGCTAACGAATCTAAAAATCATTTTAGATTATGAGAAGAGAACTTATGTTCTCTTCGAAGGGGAGCCTAGTCCCGAAGGAGAGGCTCCCACTCGGGCCGAGCGGGATGCGATCCAGAAGTGGAAGGATGATAATCTCCAAGCCCGTTGCCTTATGTTGGCTAACATGTCTCCGGAGTTGCAAAGGCAACATGAGGCCATGGAATTTGCTTGGGAGATTTACGACCACTTAGAGCAACTTTACCGCCCTCATGAACGTGTTACAAGGTATAACACTTCAAAGGAATTGTTCCACTTGAGAATGAGGGAAGGTTCAAATGTCCATGAATATGGACTCAAGTTTCTCGACCTTACTGAGAAACTTGCTTCCATGGACATGCCACTGAAAGATGAGCTTTCAGTAGACTCGTTGCTAGCCTCGCTCCCACCATTATTCAACCCATTTGTCCTTAAATTCAATATGAATCATGCTGGTGCTACTGTAGCTGAGCTGATTAGTCAGCTTGTGACTGCTGAAAGCACGATCAAGAAGGACAATAAGGTTCTGATGGTGAATGCTCCATCTTCCTCTTCTGGGCCTTCGAAAGGTAAGGGCAATAAAGCCCAAAAGAAGAAGAAGGAACCCCTTAGGCCCACTGGAGGCATTTCGAAGGGGAAGGCCCAAAAGAAGAAGCGTGATCAGAAAGAGGATGTTTGCTTCCATTGTGGCAAAGCGGGACATTGGAGGAGAAACTGCCCAGAGTACAAGGCTACTCTAAAGAAAGGTGTGTTTCTCGTTGAAGTAAATCTTTCTATTAATTCTAGTTCTTGGGTACTTGATACCGGTTGTGGAGCTCATATCTGTAATGATGTACATATGCTAAATGAAGTCCAACAACTCAGAGAAGGAGAATGTGTCTTGAAGATCGGCGATGGCTCAAATGTTGAAGCTCGAGCTTTAGGCTCAATTAGATTAGATTTAGGTAGTTTTGAGTTAGTTTTAAATAAAGTCCTTTATGTACCGAGCATTATTCATAATATAATTTCAGTTCCAATTTTAGATTGTGAAGGTTATGAAACTTATATTAAGAATGGTAAATATTTTATCAAACGGAACAACTCTTCCGTTCACATCAGTACTCTAAGTAATGGACTTTATCTAACTCAAAATATCAATGTTATGAATATACAACGAGAAACTAAACGTAAGAGAGATGACAAAGTTTCAGCTCCCTTATGGCACGCTAGATTAAAACACATTTCCAAGAACAGAATCAGCAAGATAAACACTTTAGGATCATTCTCTGAAAATGATCTCAAAGAGTTAACTTCTTGCGAATCCTGTCTCAAAGGAAAGATGTCCAAAGTTCCTTTTAAAGGAACTGTGGAACGTGTCACTAAGGTCTTGGGTTTGATCCATTCTGATGTTTGTGGACCGCTTAGTGTAAGCACTAAAAACAATCATCAGTATTTCATAACCTTTAGCGATGACTTTAGTCGGTATGGTTATGTATACTTAATGAAGTACAAATCTGAACCTTTTGAGAAATTCTTAGAATTTCAAAAGGAGGTTGAGAACCAAACTGGTCACAAGATCAAAGCACTTCGATCTGATCGAGGAGGCAAGTATCTTAGTGAAGAATTCCTTAATCATCTCAAAGATAATGGGATTATCTCTCAGTGGACTCCTTCGGGAACTCCTCAACTAAATGGAGTTTCTGAGAGAAGGAATCGAACTCTACTTGATATGGTTCGTTCCATGATGAGTTTCACTGACTTACCACCTTCTTTCTGGGGTTATGCCCTAGAAAGTGCAGCAAAGATTTTGAATCTAGTTCCCTCTAAGTCAGTCCCAAAAATGCCCTACGAAATGTGGCATGGTAAAATCGCTAGTTATTCTTACTTAAGAATTTGGGGTTGTCCTGCTTAGTCAAGAGAACAGTGGGAGATAACTTGGAATCTCGATCTAACTTATGCTACTTTGTAGGTTATCCTAAGGAATCCATAGGATACTACTTCTATGATCAATCAGAGCAAAAGGTGTTTGTTTCCAAAAATGCTACTTTTCTTGAGGAACCGTTCCTTGAAGAAAAGAAAGGCAAGATCATAGAATTAGAGGAAGTACAAAGTGACCCCACGCTACCCACTGAAGAAACGTCCCTTTCTGATCAACAACAACCAATCACGAATTTTGATACATACGTAAATCCTCCTCTAAGGCGTTCTGAACGCACTCCTAGACAGACGGAGAGATGGTATGGATTCTTCCATGAGATCTCTCAAAAGGATAATGATCCTTTAACATATGAGGAGACACTTTCAGATTCTGACTCTGAACAGTGGATAGAAGCCATGAAATCCGAAATGGATTCCATGAACTCCAACCAAGTTTGGACCTTAGTAGATTTGCCTGATGGGGTCAAACCCATAGGTTGCAAATGGATCTTTAAGAGAAAGCTTGGAGTTGATGGAAGCATTGCAGCCTACAAAGCAAGACTAGTTACAAAAGGATTCACTCAAAGACCCGCCGTGGACTTTGATGAAACCTTTTCACCAGTTGCAATGAAAAAGTCTATTCGGATCATGCTTGCCATTGCTACATATTATGACTATGAGATATGGCAAATGGATGTGAAAACTGCTTTTCTCAATGGTGACATTGATAAAGACATTTATATGGAGCAACCCATAGGTTTCACATTCAGTGGGAGTGAGCAAAAGGTTTGCAAACTCCAAAGGTCAATCTATGGATTGAAACAGGCTTCTAGGAATTGGAACATTTGATTTGATGAATCAGTCAAAGCGTTTGCCTTCATTCAGATCTCGAATGAATCATGTGTGTATAGAAAGGAATTGGAGACCTCAGTGCAATTCTTGGTACTTTATGTTGATGACATCCTTCTTATTGGGAATTCGAAGGATGACATGAAAGTAACTAAGTTATGGTTATCGAACCAATTCGAGATGAAATATCTTGGTGATGCGTCCTATATCCTTGGAATTAAAATATATCGAGATAGATCTAGAAGGTTAATAGGACTATCACAGTCGATGTACATTGACAAAGTATTGAAGAGATTCAATATGGAGTCAGCAAAGGTTAAGAACCTTCCTATGAGTGTAGGAACATCTCTCTCTAAGAAGATGTGCCCTAAGACTAACCTTGAGAAGGAAAGAATGACTCATACACCTTATGCATCAGCAATAGGTAGCATAATGTATGCATTGTTATGTACTCGACCGGATGTCGCTTATGCACTTAGTGTAACAAGTCGTTTCCAGTCTGACCCTGGAGATGGTCACTGGGCTGCCGTGAAGAATATTCTTAAGTACTTGAAAAGTACTAAAGATTTATTCTTAGTTTATGGAGGCCAGAAAGATCTTACTGTCGAAGGATACTACGATGCAAGCTTTGCATCTGACTTAGATGATTTTAAGTCAATGCTAGGATACATTTTCTGCCTAAACGGCGGAGCAGTGAGTTGGAAGAGTTCCAAGCAAACAACCACTGCAGATTCGACCACTGAGGCCGAATACTTAGCTACAAATGATGCAGCTAAGGAAGGTGTTTGGATTAGAAACTTCATTCAAGAGTTGAATGTTGTTCCTAGCATGAAAGACCCCATTCTTGTGTTTTGTGACAACACTGGGGCTGTTGCTCAAGCAAGAGAACCATGATCTCACCAACGGTCCAAGCACATTATGAGAAAGTATCACCTAATCCGTGATATTCTCAAAAGAGGAGATGTGCAAATTGAGAGGGTCACATCAGCAGAGAACGTGGCAGATCCACTTACTAAACCCCTTAGTCGAGAAGCTTTCCATGGTCATCTTCAGAAGATGGGACTTAGAGTAGCTTTAGAATGGCTTTGACGGGCAAGTGGGAGATTGTTAGGAATACTGCCCTAGAAAGCCGATTGTATATCCACTTTGTACTTATTGTAATCACAGACAATCTTTGAATAAAATAACGAATTCAGGCAACACTTCTTTATATGCTCTTGTTTGGTATGCGTTTACTTTAGTTGTGCATGTATGAGAACTCCCCTAATCCTGATGACTTTAGGACTCTACCATTTAGGTGAAATGGTTCATGAAACGAGCCCTATATCACATAAGTCATGATTAGTAAAATACTCCAAGCCGATGAGTCCTACAGACAGTGGGAGTATCAACCTGACTCCTCTAAGGCTTGCTTGTGGGATCACGCCCTTAAGAAGGACCACCTTGTTTCATGGAGGTGCAAAGTGTATGGTTGATACGTGCGTGATACATGAGGGTGCTTACTTCAATAAGTAAGTTCACTGAGGTGCCCCATGTGAGAAGATTCCTAAATGGGAAATGAAGTTTCTATTTCAGGAAATGGAAACTTCCAGATTAGGAAATATCTCACGAGTCATTGATGTGATTAATTGATCCTTAGACTTGAGGTTCCATATCACATTATGAGTTAACTCTGTAGTCTTAGGTATAAGCTTTAAAAGGTGTCGCCTTAGACAACTGATCCAAGGCTTATGCTGGGGCTGCACAAGTGACTCATGAAAGTGAATGAGAATCAAGAAAGGACCTACACTTGCATTTGCAAGGTGATCTCTTATTGTGTAAGTCATTCATATGTCATATGGAGTCCTTGGCCAAGGCAGTAGATCAAGACATCAAGAAAAGGGTTTCTTGGATTTAGATCAAATGGATATGAAATGCACTTAGCTTTAAGACTAGATTATTAGGGTTCTGATTATTCCCTTACCCTAGATCTTGGCTGAGAAATAGTAAGCAGGAGGATTGTATCTCACATGAATCAATGACTTAAAGGTTCTGTCGAATCCAAACATTCCAATTCAGCTAGGGGTTAAACACCTGTTGCTAGACTATGGTCGTTTAATCTGTGGACTGATTAATTAATTAGTGAATTAATTAATTAGGGTCACTGTTAATTGAATTAAGAACCTAGAGGGTCACACACAACAACTTGGTTACATGAGTTAAGGCTTTAAAATGATTAAACGAGTTAATCGAGCCAAGAGGGATCCACACGTGTGAAACCACACGTTTGGGTCACGTGATAGGACACTTGTCCTTGGGACACGTGTATAATTATTTGTACATTAAATAATTAATGTGTTAATTATTTAATAGACTTTGGTTTAATTTTGAATTAAAAAGGAAAGTCTTATTTTGGAGAAAATTAATCTAGTTAATTAATTATGAATTAATTAATTAGATAAAATAAGTTATTTATTTAATAAATAAAGTATAAAATTATCCAAAAGGAGTTTGGATATTTTAGCTCTCTTAAAAGTTGATTTGAATTACAATTCAAAGTCAGAGTTCAAAATTACTTGATGATCAAGTAATAGGAGAGAGGGACCAAATCCTTAGTCTAATAGGACTAGGTTCCGCCGTCCCTCTCCCTCCTATATATAGGGGAGCTTGAGCTCCCTTTGAGAGTGATTGATAATTCTTTTGGTTCATGTGTTGAACACCATCCTTTCTCCAAGATAAAATAAACCGTAGGTTAAGCCTAAACACTAACTAGAGAACTAGCATCCTTACTAGTTAGATTGTAGCGAAGTTGGTGGACTATCTCTAGAGAGCTTCAAGTTAGAAGTTTTGAAGATTCGAGCTTTACCAAGGAGAGGGGATCAAGCCGCGAGAAGAGCGTTCTTGGGTGGCTTGAAACGCTTCAAGAAAGATTATTGAAAAGTAAGTTTCTAATCTCTACGAATTTGGATTCACGATTGCGAGTGTTTGATCCTTTTGTTGGAAATTTTTTTTAAATTTTCGCTGCTTTCTGATTCCTATTTTCCAACAGAAGGAGAATGCGTCTTGAAGGTTGGGAATGGATCAAGCGTTCAAGCTCAAGCCATCGGGATGTGTAGATTAGATTTAGGTGTCTTTACTTTAGTTTTGAATAAAGTCCTTTATGTACCTTCTATTATTCGTAATATCATTTCTATTCCAATATTAGATTGTGAAGGATATGAGACTTTCTCCAGAAATGGAAAATTTTATCTTAAGAAGAATAAAGCTTCCGTTTTACTTGGTACATTATCTAATGGACTTTATACAACTAAAGACACTAATATTTTGAATATACAACAATTAAACAAACGCAAGAGAGATGACAAGATCTCGGCTTCTTTATGGCACGTACATTTAGGCCACGTTTCTAAAGATAGGATTGCTAAGTTAACGAATTTAGGATCATTCTATGATAATGAACTTAAAGAGTTAACTCATTGTAAATCATGTCTTAAAGGAAAGATGGCCAAAACTCCCTTTAATGGTAAAGTGGAACGTGCCACTAAAGTATTGGATTTAATCCATACTGATGTTTGTGGACCACTTAGTGTAAGTACGAGAAACAATCATCAGTATTTCATAACCTTCATAGACGACTTTAGTCGTTTTGGTTATGTGTACTTAATGAATTATAAATCCGAAGCCTTTGAGAAATTCTTGGAATTTCAGAGGGAGGTTGAGAACCAAACTGGTCACAAGATTAAGACACTTCGATCTGATCGAGGTGGCGAGTGTTTGAGTGATGAATGCCTAGGTCATCTAAGAGATAATAGAATTATCTCACAGTGGACTCCTCCGGGAACTCCTCAATTAAATGGAGTTTCGGAAAGAAGGAACAAAATCCTACTTGATAAGGTTCGTTCCATGATGAGCTTCACTGAAATGCCACCTTCATTCTGGGGCTATGCCCTAGAATCAGCAGTAAAGATTCTGAATCTTGTTCCCTCCAAATCTGTACCTAAAACCCCATTTGATATGTGGTTTGGCAAAATCCCTAACTATTCTTACTTAAGAATTTGGGGTTATCCTGCTTACGTGAAGAGCACAATGGGAGATAAGCTTGAAGCTAGATCAAGTTTATGAAACTTCGTAGGATATCCTAAAGAGTCAATAGGATATTATTTCTACGATCCTCTTGAACAAAAGGTCATTGTGTCAAAAAACGCTACTTTTCTTGAGGACTCGTTCCTTAAAGAGAAGAAATGCAAGATCACAGAACTCAAAGAGGTTCGAGACCAAGGTCCCACGCCTAGCTTGGAGAATAATGTCCCCATCCCTACCCAAGAGAGTGATACACGCGAAAATCCTCCTCGAATAAGACGTTCTGAATTCATTCCTAGATAACCAGAGAGATGGTATGGTTTTCTCCACCAAATATCTCAAATGGATACTGATCCATTAACTTATGAGGAGGCACTGTTAGATTTGGACTCTGAATAGTGGATAGAAGCAATGAAATCCTAAATGGATTCCATGTACTCCAACCAAGTTTGGACCTTGGTTGATCCACCTGTTGGGATCAAACCCATAGGGTGTAAATGGATATATAAGCATAAGCTTGGAGTAGATGGAAGCGTGGCAGCCTTTAAAGCAAGATTAGTTGCTAAGGGTTTTACTCAAAGACCAGGTGTAGACTTTGATGAAACCTTCTCGCCGATTGCAATGCAAAAATCCATTAGGATCTTGCTTGCCATTGTTGCATATTATGACTATGAGATATGACAAATGGATGTGAAAACTACCTTTCTCAATGGAGACATTGACAATGACATTTACATAGAGCAACCCATGGCAAAAGGTTTGCAAGCTTCAACGTTCAATCTATGGATTGAAACAAGCTTCTAGGAATTGGAACATTCGATTTGATGAAGCAGTCAAATCTTTTGGCTTTATTCAAAATCCGAGTGAGTCCTGCGTGTACAAGAAAGAATTAGAAACCTCGGTTCAATTTCTGATACTTTATGTAGATGACATCCTCCTCATTGGGAATGCGAAGGATGACATGAAAGCAACTAAATCTTGGTTATCGAACCAATTTGAGACGAAGGATCTTGGTGATGCATCCTACATTCTCGGTATAAAGATCTATCGGGATAGATCTCTGAGATTGTTAGGATTATCGCAGTCGGTTTACATAGACAGAGTACTAAAGAGATTTAATCTGGAAGAATCCAAATGTGAAAAACTTCCAATGGGCCCGGGAACAGTTCTTTCGAAGAAGCTGTGTCCCAAGACTAAACTTGAAAAGTCCAGGATGTCCAAAATTCCTTATGCATCAGCTATAGGAAGCATAATGTATGCGATGCTATGTACTCGACTGGATGTGGCTTATGCACTCAGTGTGACTAGCCGATTCCAATCTGACCCTGGTGAAGGTCACTGGACTGCCGTAAAGAACATCCTTAAGTACTTACGAAGAACTAAGGATTTGTTCTTAGTTTACGGAGGCCAGCAAGATCTTTTCATTAGAGGATATTGTGATGAAAGCTTTCATCTGACTTGGATGACTTTAAATCCATGTCTGGATACATTTTCTGCCTGAACGGCGGAGCAGTGAGTTGGAAAAGTTCCAAGAAAGCGACCACTACAGATTCGACCACTAAGGCCGAATACTTGGCTGCAAACGATGCAGCTAAGGTAGGTGTTTGGGTAAGGAACTTTATCCACGAGCTGGGTGTAGTTCCTAGCATTAAAGACCCCATTACAGTGTTTTGTGACAACACCGGGGCGGTTGGTCAAGCAAGAGAACCAAGATCTCACCAAAGGACCAAGCACATTTTGAGGAAGTATCACCTAATCCATGATATCATCAAGAGATGAGATGTGCAAA
Source organism: Lantana camara (assembly GCA_037501455.1). Classification (NCBI taxonomy): domain Eukaryota; kingdom Viridiplantae; phylum Streptophyta; class Magnoliopsida; order Lamiales; family Verbenaceae; genus Lantana; species Lantana camara. Next base: position 18,247,187 of record CM074857.1, on the reverse strand, counting down.
TTAAAAGGGTCACATCGAATGAGAACAGGGTAGATCCACTTACTAAGGCCCTTAGTCAACAAGCTTTCGTAGGACATCTTCAGAAGATGGGTCTTAGATTAGCTCCTGAATGGCTTTGACGGGCAAGTGGGAGATTGTTAGGAAAAGATCCCCTTAAAGCAGATTTTGGCTTTATTATTTCCTTGTAATATCACAAACAGTCTTTGAATAATAAACGAGATGATTTTGTTCATAGGCAATCACTTCTTTATGTGCTTATTTATGTCTGTTTGGGTTGACTGTGTTTTGCATGTATTGAACTCCCCTAATCCGATGACGCTGTTAAGAACTTTGTCGTTATGGGAACGACACATGAAATAAGTTCTTAACTCCATAGGCTAGGATTAGAAACTTCTCCAAGTTGAGAGTTCGACAGACAGTGGGAGTGTCGACCTTGACTCTATTGAGACTTGCTTATGTGATTATGTCCTTTTGAAGGATCACTCAGTTTCATGGAGTGATAAGTGCATACGATGATGCGTTCATGATACATGAGGGTGATTGTTATAAGAACTTCATCACTGAGATGTCCCGCGTGAGAACATTCCTAAATGGGAAAGGAAGTTTCCAGAAACTTCCAGATTAGGAAATATCTCGCAGGTCAATAACGTGATTCATTAATCCTTAGACTTGAGGTTTTGTAATGTCTCATATGAGCTAACTCTGTAATCTTTGATATAGGCTCAAAAGGGTTTCGACATATTGAAACCTGAACCACGGACTATGTTGGGATTACACAAGTGGCATATGTAGAATTAGTAGAATCGACAAAGGACCTACACTTGTTGCAAGAACAAGAATGATCTCTTGCTGATTGAGTTATTCATAGTCCATTAAACTTAAACCCTTGACCAAGGTGCATAAAAGATCAAGACATCTAGAAAATGGGGTTTTCTAGGACTGAGGTCTAAATGGATATGAAACGAACTTAACTTTAAAGATCAAGAATATTTAGCCTCTAAGAATCTTCCCATGCCTTAGTTCTTGATTGAGAGATGGAGTTGTAGGAGGATCGTATTTCACTGTATGTTATTGACTGAAAGGTTCTTCTATTCATTTTGTTATTCGGCTAGGGGTCACACGTCCATTGCTAGATTACGATAGTGTGATCTGTGAAGTGGTTAATTAATTCGTGAATTAATTAATTACTGTCACTGCTAATCGAATAATGAACCTAAAGGGTCACACACAAATGCCAGGACACGAGGGTTATGGTAGGATGTTAATATGATTAACGAAGGATCAAACTGTTGATCGAAATGGAGATTTATACACGTGAGCATTGAAACGTGTCCAGCACACGTGACTGCCACGTGGCACGTACGTGGCTCCTTACATGTAATTTTATTACAAGTGAATTCTTTTCTAGAATTAATTAATTAATTTAAGTCTTTTAATTAATTTTGAATTAATTGTTAAGATTTTATTTCTCAAGCTTAACCCAATAAATATTTAATTAGAAATTAAATTATTTATTGAAACTTGACTTTTAGCTTTAGGAAAATTGAAAAGTCTAACTTCCTATTATAGGAGAGAGAAAGTTGATTCTTGCTAGACTTGGAGAATAAGTTAGGAACTTATTTTTCAATTAAATTAAATAATTAAATGAGTTAATTAGTGAGCAAGAAAACTAATCCCATTGGGTTTTGGGAACCCTAAGGGGTTCGAACCCCACATGTATAAATAAGTGGTTTGGGGCTTTCTCATTCTTTAGACCAACACTCATGAAGTGTTAAGTTTTTTAGAAAAATAAAAGAAAAGTTTTCAAAGCAAAAATCCTAGCCTTAACACAAGTTAAAGAACTAGCATTCTCACTTGCTTGATCGTGTTCTAGGACTGGTGTAGATACGCTTTGGAGGGTCGCTACTTTGGGATCTATCAAGAACTGTTCGAGGGACATTCTGCTTGAAGGGTGTTTCAGTAGGCGGTACTGACATCACTAGAAAGCTTCAATCTACGTAAGTTTCTAAACATCCTGTGATACAATACGAGAATTGCAAGACCGTGATCAAACTTTGGAAAAAATTCTAATTTCCACTGCGTTTCTGTTTCGTGTTTTCCAACAGGCAGGCTTTTCAAGCGATCTTTTCAAGGCCCACCCTTAAGATGCTTAAGACCCTCGCAGGCTAAGGAAGTACTTGAGCATCTGCACAGTGGAAGCTGTGGGAATCATTCTAGCGGTCGGATTCTGGCTAAAAAGGTGTTAAAGAGCCGGTTTTATTGGCCCTCGGTGCTGCAAGATGCCATTAACTACTCCAAGAAATGCCCTAAGTGTCAATTTCACTCCAACGTCCCTCAACTGCCAGAGGCCCAGATGATCCCCATTGATGTTTCATGGCCCTTTGATCAATGGGGTATTGACATAGTGGGGCCCCTACCCATGGCGGTCGGACAGAAAAAATTCGTGATCCTTCTGTGGATTACTTCACCAAGTGGGCCGAGGCTGAAGCTGTCGTGAAGATAACGTTCAAGGTAGTGAGAGACTTCATTTGGAAAAACATCATATGCAGATACGGCATCCCGAGGGTGCTAATTTCAGACAACGGATCTTAATTCATTGCCGCTGACACTCGAGAGTGGTGCTCAGAACTCGGCATTGAGCAACGCTTCACTTCCGTGGGTCACCCTCAGGCTAACGGCCAAGCTGAAGTTACAAACAGGATCATACTCCAGCATCTCAAAACGATGCTCGAGTGTAAAAAAGGCGAATGGGCTGAAGAACTTCAAGGAGCCCTCTGGGCGTGTCGCACTACCCCACGAGCGACAACGGGCGAGACCCCTTACTCCCTCGTTTATGGTTCTGAAGCCATGATACCGGCGGAAATCGCCCAAGAATTCGTACGTGTCATATACTTCGAGCCCTTTGCCAACAAGAGCAATCGTGCGCTCGAATTAGACCTGTTGGATGAGAAGAGAGACACTGCTTGGGCCCGGATGCACAAGTATAAAGCATCGGTGGCCCATTGGTATAACCAACACGTCAAGGAAAGGATCTTCCAACTGGGGGACTTGGTCCTCAAAAAGGTTGAAGTGTCCAAGCATGTGGGTAAGTTAGACCTCAACTGGGAGGGCCCCTTCAAAGTCATCCAGGTACGAGCGAACAACACCTACCTATTGGAAACGATGCAAGGCGAGCGTCTCCCTCGCCCCTAGAATGCCTGTAATCTGAGAAGATTCTATGTCTAAGGCAAATCTTGTAAGTCCCCGCTCGGGGCACACTGTATTTTCTTTTGACAGAAATACTAATACAACGGTAAGTGTTTTCATATATTACTAAGTCATTTGCTTGATTTAATTCATAGTGAGTTATGTCATCAATCTTATCAGAGCCTACTCCGTGTCGAGGGCACTCCACGTCAAACGGCTTAATAACTAATCTTGTGCACCTCTCTATTAACTGAGTATACGTCTTTTCCTGTTTGCCAAACTCTAATAAATGTGTCGAGGGTGCTCCACATTACGCAGCTTGATGCTCGTAAGCGTAAAAGCTTTCCTTTAACTAACGAGCCGAAACCGGGTTGCAACATGCTTGATTAGACCCACCGGGTATCAACTATACCAACCCACGCTCACAAACCCCCTTAAAGATTTTTATCTGAATAAACGCGTGTACGCTCGTAGACCATAAACACTTAGCAAATCCTTGTTGGTTTCTAAGTTCCAGTTGGTACTACCACTACGCTCGTTATCATTCATTACTTGAGCTAATCCTTATTAGAGGTAAACAATTACGTGAATCTCCTAGTGTATTCCTAAGTTCAAGTTTGAGCCTCATGGTGAGTATGGCCAGGGTATGCCTTATAAGACACACCCTCGCGCCCGTACATTCATACAACACAAAACTCTAAGCATCAAGGAAGAAATCAACAGACACCATTCAAACCATCACAGTATCGGGGAGAAGATCACAGCTTCATTACTAAGAGGAGAAATAGCAAGAACTTCAGAGTACAAAAAAAAGTTAACAAGTCTAGAAGATAGAAATTACAGACACAAAAGTAAATTACATTGCGGAAAGAAATAAGATTTGGTGCAGCAGCGACAGGAATAATTTCAATCTCATGCTGGGGGGCTCCTTGAGGCTTGGATCTCTGGCTCGAGAGGCACGGTGGAGATTGGAACAGGGGCCAGCACTTGAGCGTCAGAAGCTTGAGCGTCGATTGGGCCAGCGTCATCCTGAGCGTCGAGAGTGATGCCATCATCTTCTATGGTTATAGGCTCGGGATCCAGTAGGTTGGCCGCCATGAACTCAGCTTAGAGCATAACAACCAAATCATTATACTCCGGTTCAGTGAAGTTATCCGATTCATCCCCAGAGGAAACCATTGGCTCCAGATTCTCGTCCAAATCCATGCGGAGACGCTCGTCGGTGTGAGTGCTAGGAGGCACCATTCCTAGCTTGATCAGTTGACCCACGGACTTCCAGAAGAACTGCTTAGCATTGGCGAAGTAATGCAGATTAGCAGCAAAACTAAAGGCCTTCGAGTGCACAAATTTAACAATGGCGTCCCAAGCTACCCTCGACTCCAGCTCCTCAACTTGCCCTCACAAATCAACAAGATCTTTCTGGGTCGCTTCGAACTATTGGTTGCGCTCGGTCAAGTGCTCGGAGAGTTTTTCGTTGGCGGATTTCAGCTGGTTACGCTCCTCCTTGAGCACCGTGTGGTGATCGTTCAGCCTCAAATAGGCATCCTCTTGGTCCTCCAGCATCTTCTTGACCTACTCATGCTCAAGCTTGAGCGCTTGAGCTCCGCAGAGACGTGGTTATAATCCTCTTGCAATTGGCCCAGATCAGAGATGCGCAACATCTTCTTGTATTTGGCCTTATGCTCAGAATAGACCTGCGCTCGCCTCTGTAAGTTCTTCAATCTTGGGAGTACCTTCTGAAATCAATAAATAAGTTACTCACGGAATTAATGGAAGGGTTGAAATTATTCAAGGGAATTTTAACACTCACCGTTATGAGCGCCTGACAGGCATCATCCACCACCCGACCGGCGTCCTGCTCGTTTAACTTCTCATGGTCCCCAGAGAATTGGAGCTTGTGTATGAATCCGGTGACCAAGTTGCGGCTGGATGAGTTCTTCCTCAGGAGCACCGGGCCATCTTTTCTCAGGCTTTTGTACCGTACGTTCCCCTCACACCCAATCTTCCAGAAATCCTCATCCTCAGAAGATGAGGTAACGCCACCCTCGCCACGCTCACCTACCACCACCTCCTTCCCTTTACCGAAAATGGGGATTGAGTCCGGCATCCTCTTTCTCTTCCCTGAACGCTCAGCCCGCTCTTCATCATGGAGCCTGACCATCTCCCCCGAGCGGTTATGGGAGTTGCCTGAGCTCAATTGTATAGGCCCCTCGGGGACGACCGGAGGAGTAGCTCTATGAGCATCCTCGAGCATTAAGTCCTCTATATGGCCTACTCCATGGCCATCGTTTCCACCACGGTGAGCTCCTCGGCCACCGTCGCCTCTTTCAGCTCCTCGGCGGGTGCCTCTGCCTCTTGGAACATTTGAGGGCTGAGGAATCTGCTGTTGTTGCTGGTGCAGTTGTAGGCCGCCACCCGCTTGTTGCGCTCGCATCAGGGCCGCTATGCTCTCAGCACTTATCCCTGCCATGAAAATGTCCACACCTGTGTTTAAGAAAGCAAACGAGCATCAGAGAATAATAAACAAGTAACCATACAAGGAGGAAAAATTGGAAAGTCAGAGTTCCTATTCTAAGTGTCAGTGGAGTTAGTTCCTAGAATCTAACCATCGCGGTTCATGATTCGAGCCGGAGGGTTGGCTACCATCTCTGGAGGACTTACGAGCCCATATCGGAATAATATCTCTTCATCCCTCATCAAGTCCTTGGCCCTGATCCATTTCTTCTCATTTTTCATCACGAGGGCCAAGCTCTTCGCCCAATGATCGAAGATCTTATCCCCGGATCTATGCTTAAGTAAGGGCTCATCCCCATGAATTAACCACTCTCGGTGAACTCCGAAATTCCCACCAGGAGCTCCCACGAAGAAACAATTTTCCTTCCAATTCTCCTCATACGAAGTCGAAGGCGAGTCTATCAGCTTAAACCCTGATTTGGCCTGGGCATAGTAGAACCCATCTCTTGGAGACGAGCGTGGAGAATGAGCCACTTGGACCAAGCTGTTGAAATTATCTATTAAGGGCTCATGGCCTAGAACCCTCATCAAGATCACGAAGGTGTTTATTAAGGCTATACCGTTTGGAAGAATTTGGGAAGACCCTCTCTCCTTGCCTCTGCATCTCCACCATCAGATCCATTTCTTCAAAAACTTAGTCTACCCCCTGGGGATCGCGCTCGTTCATCCCTTGTATGGCGGCGTCCAACTCTTCATCGTCGGACTCTTTTGGGACCCTTAGTATGGGAATGGCCGTCGGAACCTCATTCTGGGGAGGAAGAGCTCGCATAAGACATCTCATCTATCTCTCTCACCAACTGATTTACAACTTCATCCGCCATTGTTATCCCCTTGGAGTTCTTACAGGGAGATTTCACGGGGAAAAAGAAACCTTTTTACTCCAAACTCTCACTCAAGAAGTTTCTACACACTAGGGCGACGGTCAAAATAACCTAAATCTAGGGTTAGTGCAAAATCACGGTGAATATACCTGAGTTGGAAAAGAAAGTCGCCTGAAGCAGTTACCGGATATCGCAGAGAAATTGCAGAGTACTGGGGGCTTGTATTTGCTTTTGAAAGTTTTGGAAGCGTAAAGGCTGAAATGGCTTTACAATTCCCTGTTTATAGGGAAAAGAATAGGACAGTTAGGGTTTGGGGATTCAAATTAGCAATCATTCTTGTCTTGGGAACCGTCCACTTTTATCAACCGTCACACGCCTCCCAACTTACATGTTCTGTTCCTGGGAAACGCGTTGTCACGCTCTGCTCAGCATTTAATGCGGGATCAGAACCGTCACACTGGGAGATTCGCGAGCGTAACCTCTCAACGAGTGATAACTCGTTATTTCATCATCTTTATAATTGAGTTTTACCCCGAATTGTACTTTAATTGATATTACTTTGAAATAAATTGATACCTTGTTGTCTTTATTGTAGAATTTGGGCCTTGATACGAAACGAAGAAAATTCGGTTAATTTATGAAGAAATCCATGCAAAAGGCGAGCCCTCGTGTATCTTGGAGCGTAGCCGTGGCAGAAGAGTGATGTGCGCGAGGAATTTGGGATCTCTGGAACTAGGCATACATGAACATAATTAATTGAGAGGCTGTATGGATTTGGAACGGAAATGAGCTTGGATCAATGCAAGTGGGCCAAGGTGATGTTGTGTTGAAATTGTTGACTTAATTTGGAATTGGAATGAATATTAATGATGATAGGGCTGCACATGTTGGAATTGCTGAATTGTTTGTGGGATGGACTTGTGGTGCTCGAGTGGGCCGCGTGAGTGGAGTGTGTTGGGCTAACTTGGAGAAACAGTTTGCTTTGTGTTGGGGCTGCATCCTGCATATTGTGAATGCAATATTAAGCTTTAAATTAGTGGGCCACGTATGGAATTTGATTTGGAGGGCCATTGAGCTTGGCTTGACTTTATTGTTGGGCCGGCTTGGGGAACAAGAAATTAATCCAAAGTTGATTGGAATTAGGACTTCTTTATTGGAAAAGGCTGGGAACCTATTTAATCATAGGGGTACAGCAGCTTTGAGAATCAGGTAACAAATTGGGAAGCAGCTCTCGGGGAGTGGAGACGCGAGCAACACGAGGCGACTTCGGGAGTTTTTCTTGTTTTTAATTTCTTTCTTCTTTAGACAATTTAGTTTATTTATGTTAAAAAATTTCTTTAGTATTATTTTGATGAATTTTAGTAGCTAAGTTTTTAATTATCTAGCCAGGGATTATAGATTCGATTTGGATATTGTGAGACCTAACCGTTTTTATTAATTCATGTTTATTTCGGTATTTATCTTATCTCCGTGTTTCGTGTTTATTGTGATTAGGCAATTTTGGGATAGTGCACGATCTCTAGGTTGTTTAATTTGCATATAGCCATTCTTGATGCTTGAAGTGTAGTAAAGTTGATTGATACAAGGTGGTAAATTAGTGACAGGGTTTTAGCGATAAAATTCCTCGTTCACTAAGGGATTTGATAATCTAATTTAAATCTTGCGTGTGTCACGACTTGGTTAATTAGGATTGGTGTTTTTATGGTTCTTAATGCTGCAAATTCATTAAATCATGTCGAGTGTCTCTAGGGGTTGTGAATTTGTTAGGGAAGATAACTATCGAGTGTCTCTAGGTTATCCGATTAATTAAGTAAAAACGAGGTTGAGTTGAGTGTCTCTATCAACTATAGCCAATCTGTCTGAATAACTTGAATTTATCCTTGAGTCGATGATCGATATAACAATTCGAATCGAATATCCCTGGCTAGGTAATTTTCCCTTTGATTGATTTAATCCTACGTGATCTTACTTGTTTAATTTTAGTTAGTTTTTAATTCTTGTTATTTATTTTAATTGCATACTTAGGTTAGAATAATTCTAAAAACCCCCCCCCCCTCTTTAATTGTTTCTTTTCGTGAATAACTTGGAATTGTTAGAAATAAATCAACCAGTCCTTGTGGATCGACCCTGTTTATACTATACTCTGTGTTTAGTCGTTAAATAGGTATTTTAATTATTTTTGACGGATTCGACACCTGTCAAATTTTGGCGCCGTTGCCGGGGACTGTGTTTTTAATCGATTTTATTTCTTTTCATGAACAGGAGCATTCACGGAAAGGACGATCATCCAACAATGTTTACGAATGCACAACAGTTCAACAATTATGCAAACATTCCACAACAGGTTAACGAGGTCAACTCTTCACCTTTTGATAAAATTAAGAATTTGATAAGTGCTTTGGCTTCTAACCTTGGTGTAGGTGTACCCCAAGTACCGAAGGTCTGTCAATTGTGTGCGAGCACGTTGCATCCCACCGACGCGTGTCCATCCCTTCAAGAATCCCCTTTCGAAAATGTGGACCCATTCGGATATCAACCTCCGACGTACAATCCATACTCCAACATGTACAATACCGGATGGTATGATCACCCCACTATGAGTTATGCACCGAATCCACCAAACTTTCAAAACTTCGTACCCACACCTCCACAACCCCAACAACCAATCCCTCAACCGTACCCACCTTTCAACCCACAAGCTTATCAGATTGAAAACTTGGAGACCTCAGTTAAGAATTTGGAGACCCAGTTGGGTCAAATTGCAGCCTCATTGAGCAGATTAGAGAATCAACGGAAACTTCAATCACAAACGGAAGATCAGAGGCGAAACATGAGTGCAATCACGATCCTAAGTGATAAGGAACTGCCTCCCCCAGTGGAGAAGACCAAAACTCGCCAGAACAGAGCAGAAACTGATCAGACGAGCGACTTGACCGTTAAGCGTGACCACGTCTTAGGCTCCAGTCGCGACAGAGAGTCAGAAATTAAATTCCAGCCTAAGCCATGGGTGGAGCCACCTCCGTTTCCAGAGCGCCTGATCCAAGCGAGAAAAGAGAAGGAGGAGCAAGGTGTACTTGAGACTTTTCGAAAAGTTGAAGCTAACATTCCTTTGTTGGATGCTATTCAACAAATCCCACGACATGCGAAATATCTTAAGGAACTCTGCACCAACAAAAGGAAGCTAAAAGGTAATGAAATCCTGAGTGTTGGAAAGAATGTCTCCGCCGTTTTGCAAAAGAAATTACCTCCTAAGTGCGGAGACCAAGGTATGTTTTCAATTCCATGTAAAATTGGCAAGACTGAGATTAAGAAAACAATGTGTGACTTGGATGCGCCCATTAATATTATGCCTCTATCTGTTTATTCATCACTGAATCTTGGTCCTTTGAAAGATACAGGTATCATAATTCAGATGATTGATCAATCTATTGTGTATCCAGATGGAGTATTAGAGGACGTACTTGTGCAAGTTGATGGATTAATCTTTCCTGTTGATTTTTATGTGATTTATATGGAGGATGAAAGTTCTTTGAGTACTTCTGATATTTTACTTGGGCGACCTTTTCTCAGTACTGCTAATGCTAAATTAGATGTTCAAGAAGACTTATTGACTCTAGAATTTGATGGTGATATTGCAAAATTTAATATTTATGAGTCAAGTAAAGATCCTAATGAATCATCTAATGTTTTAAGTGTTGATGCGATTGAAAACCCAAATAATGAAACTCTTGAGCCTAACAACGTGAAAAAGCTAAGTTTTGAACCCCTTCAAAATTTAGTAGTTGAAAATTTTGAGAGTAACCCGAAACAGGTTGTTTTGCATGATGATATCTATGATATGGTTATTCCATTAGATCATGTTAGACCTTTGGATAAAAAGGCTCCGAATTTGAAACTACTTGATGACTTGGCTAATTTAAATTCTTTCATTTTGCAGGCACCTATTGAGGAACTCAAGAATTTTTTGGATAATCAGAGATATACTTTCAAAGGCGGAACAAATTTTGCAGATTCAAAGCCTACACAAGATGGATTCCTGGATGAGCAGTTTTTTTAGCCACGTGACCATAAGACGTGGCCACGCTCTGAGGTCACGCGCTGGTATGCTGATATTATTGATTATTTAACTACTACCTTCCTCAGATCTCATATCTTTTTCGAGTTCAGGAATCTTAGAGCCATCATTAGTGATCTTGGTGAACATTGCTACAAATGGTTGACTGAGTCTTTGATGAGGAAGTATCAAGCCACGTTGCGAATCTCTTCGGGTTACCATCCCCAGACTAGAGGCCGTAATGGACTAGAAGATTCATCTCCACACAGTCGAGGGGATTTGTATGGAGGGTTTACCTCCGTTTGAGTAGCACTTCAACAAGTTTTGTCGAGCCTAAGACATAAAACAAGGGCGCTATTGGGAGGCAACCCAAGTTTTGGCGGTTTAGGAGCGCGTAACCTGGCCCAGATAATGCTGATATGCTACTGATAACTGCTGTCAATTTTCTGCTGACATGACCCTTGAGCGTGGTCACGCCTAACACCCACGCCACTTCCAGAATTTCAAGATAAATGGGAAATTTACATGCCCAGACGCCCTACCTCCCCAACCTGAACTTCAGGGAAGTCCTCTTTACTCTAGATCTTGATTTTTATTATGCCTTGGGGACAATGCATGATTTAAGTGTGGGGGGATTGGGTCCACTAGTGTTAGAATTGAATTTTTTTTTTTTGTGGCTGAACTTGTGATTTTACTTCGAACTTGAGGATGTTGATAATTGTGGAAATATTTCTCCCGTTTTGAATACTTTCTATTAGGTTTGATTGTTGAATTTTTCTAGAACGAGTTAGGCTTGTTAAATGCATGAAATTTGTGTGAAATTTGACGAATTAGTATAATTTTATACCTTCATTTTTCGAGCACCATTGAACGAATTAATGTGCTCTGCCTAGATAGAGAAGTATATGTTTTTCAATTAAGTCTAAAAGTTGATTAGAATGCATCTTAGCTCCCTTCGAGGCGAAATTTTTAGTTAATGATTGATTTGGGAAGTGACTTAGGCGATCGTTGTCGGTGGTAAGCCTTTTCTTGATCTTACAAATAAAATTATCCCGTTTGACCCCGCTGAGCCTGAATGTTGTGCAAAATTTCTTCTTAGCCACGTTACAAGCCGAGGCACAACATTATTATCCCTACCCTACTTTGAATCACACCTTGCTTGCTCATTTTAGGTTTGAAGTTTTAGATGTCTTTAGACTCCCTTTATCCTTGGTGCTGAAAAAAAAAAAAGTTGAGAGATTGTGCAATGTTGAAAATAAAGAAAAAGAGTGATGAAAGGAAAAGAAGTCAAAAGAAAGAAAAAAAATGAGCAGGAAAAAAAGTGAAAAAAATTGCAAAGAAAGAAGAAAGTGAAAGTGTGTTTGATATGAAAAGAGGGGAAATTAGTTGTAAGGCAAAATTAGGGGAGTCCGGTAGATGAAAAGGGAATTACTACAGATTTTATTGTAAAGTGTGTAAGCTTGGTGTGTTAGCCACTAAATCCCAAATTTTCCTAACCTTTACCCCAAGCCTTACATTACAAGCTCGAAAGACCTATCGATCCCGAGTCATTAGTTAACTACATTAGTGGAGATTGGTGCGAAAGGTGCATTCGAAGTTAATAATTAGAACTTAGGCGGAAATCATAAACTAATCAATCTAGTCTTTGTACATTCTTTTGTTCAATTCACAATACATTACACGAGGGTATGCTATTTATGCTAATTTGTTGAATTTTGTGCAATTGAGTAGTGTGTTGATGAGCTAGACTTGTTTAGGCGAGAATTCGATGATTGCCTTTGTGATTGTGTTTGATGGGTGATATTGTTTCCATTTGATTTTCATGATTCCTCGAGGCCGAGTAATGAGCAAGTGTGGGGGGATTTGATAACTCGTTATTTCATCATCTTTATAATTGAGTTTTACCCCGAATTGTACTTTAATTGATATTACTTTGAAATAAATTGATACCTTGTTGTCTTTATTGTAGAATTTGGGCCTTGATACGAAACGAAGAAAATTCGGTTAATTTATGAAGAAATCCATGCAAAAGGCGAGCCCTCGTGTATCTTGGAGCGTAGCCGTGGCAGAAGAGTGATGTGCGCGAGGAATTTGGGATCTCTGGAACTAGGCATACATGAACATAATTAATTGAGAGGTTGTATGAATTTGGAACGGAAATGAGCTTGGATCAATGCAAGTGGGCCAAGGTGATGTTGTGTTGAAATTGTTGACTTAATTTGGAATTGGAATGAATATTAATGATGATAGGGCTGCACATGTTGGAATTGCTGAATTGTTTGTGGGATGGACTTGTGGTGCTCGAGTGGGCCGCGTGAGTGGAGTGTGTTGGGCTAACTTGGAGAAACAGTTTGCTTTGTGTTGGGGCTGCATCCTGCATATTGTGAATGCAATATTAAGCTTTAAATTAGTGGGCCACGTATGGAATTTGATTTGGAGGGCCATTTAGCTTGGCTTGACTTTATTGTTGGGCCGGCTTGGGGAACAAGAAATTAATCCAAAGTTGATTGGAATTAGGACTTCTTTATTGGAAAAGGCTGGGAACCTATTTAATCATAGGGGTACAGCAGCTTTGAGAATCAGGTAACAAATTGGGAGGCAGCTCTCGGGGAGTGGAGACGCGAGCAACACGAGGCGACTTCGGGAGTTTTTCTTGTTTTTAATTTCTTTCTTCTTTAGACAATTTAGTTTATTTATGTTAAAAAATTTCTTTAGTATTATTTTGATGAATTTTGGTAGCTAAGTTTTTAATTATCTAGCCAGGGATTATAGATTCGATTTGGATATTGTGAGACCTAACCGTTTTTATTAATTCATGTTTATTTCGGCATTTATCTTATCTCCGTGTTTCGTGTTTATTGTGATTAGGCAATTTTGGGATAGTGCACGATCTCTAGGTTGTTTAATTTGCATATAGCCATTCTTGATGCTTGAAGTGTAGTAAAGTTGATTGATACAAGGTGGTAAATTAGTGACAGGGTTTTAGCGATAAAATTCCTCGTTCACTAAGGGATTTGATAATCTAATTTAAATCTTGCGTGTGTCACGACTTGGTTAATTAGGATTGGTGTTTTTATAGTTCTTAATGCTGCAAATTCATTAAATCCTGTCGAGTGTCTCTAGGGGTTGTGAATTTGTTAGGGAAGATAACTGTCGAGTGTCTCTAGGTTATCCGATTAATTAAGTAAAAACGAGGTTGAGTCGAGTGTCTCTATCAACTATAGCCAATCTGTCTGAATAACTTGAATTTATCCTTGAGTCGATGATCGATATAACAATTCGAATCGAATATCCCTGGCTAGGTAATTTTCCCTTTGATTGATTTAATCCTACGTGATCTTACTTGTTTAATTTTAGTTAGTTTTTAATTCTTGTTATTTATTTTAATTGCATACTTAGGTTAGAATAATTCTAAAAACCCCCCTCTTTAATTGTTTCTTTTCGTGAATAACTTGGAATTGTTAGAAATAAATCAACCAGTCCTTGTGGATCGACCCTGTTTATACTATACTCTGTGTTTAGTCGTTAAATAGGTATTTTAATTATTTTTGACGGATTCGACACCTGTCAACGAGCACCTAACCCTCGAATATCCAAACTCAAGGGTCCAAGATTAAAATTCTACAGTTCGCTCAAACGCAACTACAGAATTTGGGGGGCAAAATGATGAGCCCAAATTACGCTCGGATCCCGCACCGAACACGTGTCGCGATCTGAGCTTGGACGCTCGTAACAATGGGCTCGCATCATGAGTCCAGCCCATTCCATCATCGGCTCATTGACCAAGACTTGTGTGCCCTAACCCAAGTCGCGAGCGTAGGGTTGACCTACCAACCCACTTGACGCTCATATACACGGGGTCTATCTCCTCTCCGCCATGAGAGCACTCTTTATAAGTGCGCTCGCAATCATGGACGCCCGCCGCTCGGGTCAGCGCTTGTGAGCCACCCACCGGAGAGACCCCTCTCGAGCGTTCCCAGCGCTCGGGCCCAGCCTCAAAGGCCTTTATCACCCTGAGGGTCAATCCCATTGCAGCGAAGGGTGCCCGCAATGGCATACTCAGAGGTGCGAAGAGCATTGCTAAGAACCTACTCTCACGCTCAACGCTTGCCAACAACCTCTGACACAGTGGTAGTGAGCACCTCATACCTGGCACTTTGCAGGCTTTTGGGGCCATCACTTTCACACCATCACAGGACGCCACGTGTTTAGGGCAGCACAGGTTTGGGAACACTTGGTCAAATTACCCAAAGCACCCCTGCCCTCAACATATAAATAGGAAAAATCACACACATTTCCCCCAAGTCATCTTCTCCACAGAAATAGTCTGCATTGTCTGGGCATTTTCCACTGCATCTCCAAGTTCTTGGCATCTTCACCGTTTCCATCGCATTCACCTTGCATCATCTGGTGTTATCCTAGCTCGAAGAACCCACGCTCATTGGTAACCTAGTTCCTGAGGCTCTTACGCCTATGATGGTCTTTCCTTCCATAAACAAATCTTGAAAGTTGGTGATTTAGTGCATTTCTGGTATTTACACCATCAGTGTTAACGTAATCTTAGGGATTTATGCTTATCTTTAGGATATTCTTAATTGTACATAAATATTCTTTATATCTTTTCCTATCCCTTAATTTACTCCATTAGTTATGGTAAATAGTTAGGGTTGTATTTTGTATCAATATATATACCTTGTAAACTCTCGGAGAAATTAATACAAAAAATATTCAATCCTTTCATGGTATCACGAGCTTAAGGTTTTTTTTTCCTGCGATACAAATTATTCATTCTTCTCTAATGGCTCAAAACTCCACCTCCTTCCCCGATGTTAAACAAATATCTCAAGTCTTAACTCTGAAATTGGGAAATGATAATTTCATTCTTTGGAAAACTCAAAATTTTCCTGTTCTACGTTCTCATAATTTGCTCGGGTTCATTAACGGAAGTTTTCCAAGACCTACCGCACCCACTGAAGATGGTGATAAGTGGGATCGCTTGGATCAAATGGTTCTTGGATGGCTCTTGGTTTCTCTATCGGACAGCGTACTATTGCAAGTTGTGAACAAGACAAGCACACGTGACGTTTGGAAAATGATGGAACTTATGTATGGTTCCGGTTCACTCGCTCGCATTCAACAACTTAAGACGAAATTGCAAACGCTTCAGAAAGGCTCTAAGACTATTCTTGAGCACATACAGGCCGCCAAATCTCTATCTTTGGTGCTAGCAAGCGCTAGAAAAGACATTGAAGAAGATGACTTAATTATCTGGCCACTTCGTGGCTTAGGATCTGAATATGATCCCATTTTTGCTACCATTAATTCGCAGCCCGAAACTCCCACTTTCGTTGCCGTCTCCGGTATGTTGCTCGACTTTGAACTTCGGTTGGGTGTCTCTTTCACCCCTTCTTCAATAGCGTTCACTGCTACATCGAATCGTTCCTCTTCTGAAAATCGGTCCAATCCTTCCTATCGTCGCCAACCTGGCTATGCTATGAATGCTATGCACATTTCCACCACACCGGATAACGACTGGTACCTTGATATCGGTGCAACTTATACCCTCACACCACCCTCATCTGACGTGTCGGGTAAGATGTTTTATTCTGGTACTGATAAAATCATGGTTGGTAATGGATCTGGACTTTCTATTTCACACACTGGAACTTCCACACTGTCCTTATCTACTGGTACTTCTATTAATTGTGATGTGCTTGTCGTACCATCAATTACGAAACGACTTTTATCTGTTACTCAGTTGGCTAAAACTCATGATTGATCATTCTTGTTTAATTCTTCTGGTTATGTTATTAAGGACATGAAGAGCGGTCGGTTGCTACACCAAGGGCCCCTTAAGGGTGGTCTCTATTCACTCGGATCTTCCTCAAATAAACATTGTTTTGCAGCAAATAAATGTCCAACAGAATTATGGCATGCTCGCCTTGGACATCCCTCAAGTCGCATCCTCCATCACTTGAGGACTGCACTGGAACTTCCATCTGTCCCAGCATCTACAAGCCCATGTACCAGTTATCAGCTTGGTAAAAGTCATCGGCTTCCGTTTTCAGTTAAAGAGTTAAGATCTTGTACTCCTTTACATATCATACATTGTGATGTTTGGGGACCTGCTCCACAAGTATCTTTGGATGGATTTCGTTTTTACCTTGTTTTGGTAGATGATTTTAGTCGATTTACTTGGTTCTATCCATTAAAAAGGAAATCCGATGTGATATCAATTTTTCCAAAGTTTATTGCAATGGTTGAAAATATTTTCTCTCGGCGAGTTAAATATATTCAAAGTGATGCAGGCGGAGAATTCATCGGACATACTTTAAAATCATACTTTAAAACTCGTGGAATTGTTCATCGTTTGTCATGTCCTAGAACACCGGAACAAAATGGTATTACTGAACGTAAACATCGACATATTGTGGAAACTGGTCTTATATTATTGGCACATTGCAACTTAACTTCTCCATTTTTGACTCATGTTTTTGCCACTACGGTTTATCTTATAAACCATTTGCCTGCAGCGTTACTTAAGTTTCATAACCCTTACGTATTACTTTATGGTGAGGAGCCTTCTCGTACGCATCTGCGAACATTTGGTGCTTTATGTTATCCATGTTTAACACCTTTTGGCAGGACAAAACTTGATTTTAAGAGCAGTCGATGCAACTTTATTGGATACAGTCCGTTCCACAAAGGGTACAAATGCTTTGAGATCTCCACGGGTAAGATTCTGATTTCCTGACATGTGGTGTTTGATGAAAGTATGTTTCCATCACCAACTGAGTCTCCTGGATATCCCAAACCGTTCACTTTCCGTCCGCTTCCGAAATTCCAGGTTAACAAGGTCCCACCGTTAGTTCCAGATTCTCGAGTTTTGGTATCTGATAAGCAACCACCAGTTCCAGATTCTCAAGTTCCAGTTTCTAATCAGCAGCCACTGGTTCTAGATTTGCAAGTTCTGGTAGCCTCATTTAATGTCCCATCTACCGCCGTAGATACCAGTCTACCTACATTGCACAATTTGATGGATTCCACACTCTCTGAGACTTCTCCTCCATCTAATGAAGTTCCATCCTTGACCATTCCCAGATCTCACACTATGGTGACCCGTTCCATGGATGGTACCAGAAAACCCAAAATCTATCATGCCTCCAAGTACCCGTTGCCACATAGTGCTTTTACTGCCATATATTCACTACCAGAAGAACCTACTTGTTTTACTCAAGCTAACAAGGATGAAAATTGGCGACAAGCAATGCTGGAGGAAATTAATGCTCTTGTTAAGAATCAAATTTAGTCTCTGGTACCAGCACATCCCTCTATGAATATCATTGGAAGTAAGTGGGTCTACAGAGTCAAGCAACGGTCTGATGGAAGTTTGGAACGGTATAAAGCCCGTCTCGTGGCTAAGGGTTATTCTCAGCAACCTGGTAGGGATTATGGTGATACTTTCAGTCCCGTTGTGAGGCCTGGTACTATTCGGCTGGTATTATCTTTGGCTGTCTCCAACAACTGGTCTCTTCGCCAGTTGGATGTCAAAAATGCATTCTTACATGGTGATTTGTCCGAAACCGTTTATATACATCAACCTCAGGGTTTCGTTGATCAAACTAAACTAGATTTTGTGTGCAAGTTGCACAAATCACTTTACGATTTAAAACAAGCACCTCGTGCCTGGTACCAGAAGTTCAGCACATTTGTTATAGAATGCGGTTTTACTCATTCTCCTCATGATTCCTCCATGTTCATCAAACATATTGATTGTCATATTCTTTTTCTCTTAATCTATGTTGATGACATTATTCTGACATGGAATTCTGATGCTCTCATTAAGAAGTTTATTCTGGAACTTTCTCACAAGTTTGATATGAAGGATCTCGGGCCACTCCATTACTTTCTTGGCATGGAAGTCTCCGCTCATCAAAAGGGTCTCCTTCTAACTCAAACCAAATATGTTGTACAACTTCTCAAGTCGTATGGGTTTGATGGGGCAAAACCAATTTCAACTCCACATTCCGGAGTCCAGTTAAGTTCCAGTGAAGGTAATTTGCTCACAGATCCTACGGAGTTTCGTCAACTTGTAGGAGCACTTCAATATCTCACCATGACACGCTCGGATATTTGTTTTGCTGTCAATTCTATCTGTCAGTTTATGCATGCTCCTCGTACCAGTCATCTTCTTGCAGCCAAACGGATTCTCTGGTACATTAAGGGTACTCTGGAACTTGGTCTTTCCTTCACTCCTTATTCTAGTTTTACCCTGACTGGTTTTTGTGATGCTGATTGGGCAGGTTGCCCCGACACTCATTGTTCCACCAAAGGTTATGCTATCTATTTTGGGGCAAATCTCATCTCTTGGCATTCCCCGTAAGCAACCTACTATCTCTAAGTCAAGTTCCGAAGCTGAATATCGTGCCTTGTCAAGTTTGAGTTCTGAACTTCTCTGGTTTTTGCATCTTCTCAAGTTCCTTAAAATAGAACTACCACGACCTCCTAACATCCATTGTGATAATCTTAGTACCATTTATATGGCTACTAATCCGGTGGTTCACAATAGGAGCAAACACATTGAGATTAATGTTCACTTTATACGAGAAAAAGTGGCTGCTGGAACTTTCAAACTTCACTACATTGGTACCAAAGATCAGATTGTTGATATCCTAACAAAGCCTCTTTACCGTCCCCGTCATGAAGATCTTCGTACCAAGCTTTGCGTCTTGAACCCGCCTTAAGCTTGCGGGGGGTGTTAACGTAATCTTAGGGATTTATGCTTATCTTTAGGATATTCTTAATTGTACATAAATATTCTTTATCTATTTTCCTATCCCTTAATTTACTCCATTAGTTATGGTAAATAATTAGGGTTGTATTTTGTATCAATATATATAGCTTGTAAACTCTTGGAAAAATTAATACAGAAAATATTCAATCCTTTCAGCAAGCACCCTTACTTAAGTTGGGTCAATAATTCACCAAATTACCATCAACTATACTAGTTTAACTATTCAATGTCATATTAGATAAATTACAGGTGTCGTAGTCCCTATAAATATATTTATCATCAGTAAAGAGAATTTATACCTAAATAACCAACTCAAACTCAAATAAACAAACTATAAGTCTATAACGAATCCCAAAAAACAAAAAATTAGAGCCATATATAGGATCATCATTATCCCCCCTACTAAGTACATAACTATAATTATACAATTTTGCACGAAGTACATAGGTAAATAATTTAGAATTAATTAATACATTAAATAATATTTAAAAAAAAAAAAAAAAAAAAAAAAGAGATAGGCCTTTGAGTCGACATGTCTAAATTGCTCCAAGTTAGATGGTAAATGATCAATTAAAGGGTCCAAAAGCAAAGGTTGATAATAAATGATGATGGTATTGGAGGTGGACATTAACACGGCATATGCTCTTTGCTTAGAACAGTTCAAATAGGGCCGCCCGTGAACATGGCCGCCTTGCCCTCAACTCTCCACCCTTATACGGTTATACCTTTGCCATGTGACTCGCCCCTGCCTAGATATGCACCAACCTGTCCCGTCCAGAGTTCTAGTAGAATTAGGACGACTTGAGAAGACAGAAATTGGAGAGAAAAGACTTTCCTAGAACAATTTATTTTAAGGGAGGATTATATTCAACTATCCTCGGTTTAGGTCTAATTACAACTCGATCCCTATTCTTTGTATTTCTTGTTTTGTGTGAGGTCCATTAACGAATTTTGTAAAAGTAAACTTATGTCCTGAAGGGTTTATGAGTGTTACATATAATGTATGACCAAAAATGCAAATTCGTCCTTAAAAGTAAACAAAAATTAACAAATTAACAAGTCTTGGGGACTACAATATAATATTTAAAAAATAGGGACCATGTTGTAATTAGGCCTAAATTGAGGGTAGTTGGATATAATTCTCCCTTTATTTTAATTCTTATCTGTTTTGACAAATAAGTAAATTTTTGCTGCTATTTGTTGTGCAGCATGCCAGATGGACTTGGAGACGAGCTGGTAATTGAAGTCCATGATTCAAAAGGGAAGTATTGTGGCAAGGCTGTACTGCAGGTGGCAGATATTGCTGACGAATCGGTATTGTCCCCATCAGCATACACACGTGATAGCCTTGAGGGTTGTGAATTATATATATATATATATATATATATATATATATATATATATATATATTAGAATCAAAGAAAGAAAAAATAAAACTTACCTCAACAAAGAATGATTTTACATGTGATTTGATTAGAATAAATCTAGACGACGAAGATCCTGCATAAGAGAAAAAAATCATATATAATTAGAATAAGACATGATCCGGAAAAAAAAAAAAAAATCCTAAATTTATATATAGATATGAGAAAAGCTAAAAAGAAAACTTTTGATTAGAATAAAACTTACCTCTACAAAGAATGATCCAGACTTGATTAGAATAAATTTAGACGAAGAACGATCCTGCATAAGAGAAAAAAAATCATATATAATTAGAATAAGACTTACTTGATGAAGAATGATCGAAAAAAAAAAAAATCATATATGAGAAGAAAAATAATTGAGAATTGAGTATGATTAAACGTTAAATACTAATTCCTTATGGCGTGTGATGTTACTAAAATTTTAAATTTGAGTATTATTCGTAACAAATTTATCTAAAAGAATAGATATATATTTTAGATAAATTAAATAATTTGAATTTGAATTGATAAGTAGAATATCTATACAAAATCCTTAATTCTTTTGGATAAAAGGTGATTTGTTATATAAAACAGAATTTTTGGTAATGTATTTTAAATTTAAACTTTTTTAAATAAAAAAATTAAAAAAATATTAAAAACCCTTAATTCTTTTGAATAAAAGTGATTTGTTATAGAAACAGAATTTGCGTATTTTAAATTTAAACTTTACTAAGTAACAGAATTTGAAAAATATTAAAAACCCTTAATTCTTTTGGATAAAAATGAGTTGTTATAGAAAATAGAATTTGCATATTTTAAATTTAAAAACAGAATTTAAAAAAATATTAAATATAAAATCTATTGAGGTAATTAAATTTTTTTGAGACTATCCACGTATATACTTACATATATAGCATCAAGGGTTCTAAATTATATATATACATATAAGTATATATAGACACGCACACATACACACGCATGTTTATATCCATTTGAAAATTTTGATAAATATTTTAGACATATTACTAATTTCTAACAGATGATTAAGTTATTCCATTTCTATTTTGCACTCGCATCGAATGTCCTGCTCTGCTGTTTATTAGGATAATTGTGCACAAATTTGTAGTTCTTTCTCCATAGAAATTGCTTCATATTACCGGGACCGATTACTCATGGAAATCAAGTCTCAAAACATCTTTTTTTCGATTTGGCAGCATACATCCATCCTAAAAGTTAGATTTATAATTCATCAATGACAAGTCTTCCTGTAGTTACAACTCTTGACAATTTTACTGTCATTAATAGGTCCGTATTTAAGGTCAAAAAAAAAAAAAAAAAGGTCCGTATTTTGGGAGAAGTGTCTGAAAAAATAGATCAGATACTAACTTTGGTTTTCGAGAACTACAAATCGCTCGATGAATCATCTCCCTCAGGACTAATATAATGGACGTGTTTGGACCTGCTAAAGGAGTGGCAGCACCTGCTCTTGTTCATGCTTTGAAACTTTACAAGCTTTTGCACGACATACTCACACCAGAGGTGCAGTCTAAGTTATGCAGATATTTTCAGGTGATAAAGTCTTCTCAAGATTTCACCTTTTTCTATTGTTCATTTTCTTTTCAACTATTTAATTGGGCCAAAAATAATTGAAATTTGTTGCAGAATGCTACAAGAAAAGAGGTCTAGAAGACGCCTGGCAGAAACAGATGAGTTTGTTTCCAACAATAATGAGACCATATTGATGGATCCAGTGGCTCTTTCTACAGCTTATAAGAAAATGAAATCACTCTGTTTAAATATTAGAAACGAGATTTTGACCGATATAGAAATCCATAAGCAGGATCTTCTTCCTAGGTACTTCTCCCCCGCTCCTATTGTGGTGCTGAAGATAATACATACAAAATCTATGACTAATTCTTACACTTACTATTTTTCTTCTTGTGTTTTTGCAGTTTTTTAGACCTTCCAAACCTTTCCACCGCCATATACAGCACAGAGCTCTTCAGTAGATTAAGGGCATTTCTTGTTGCTTGCCCTCCTGTGGGCCCCGCACCACCTGTAGTAGCACTTGTCATGGCTACTGCTGATTTTCAATGGGATCTTTCTATGTGGAATATTGGGTAATGAACTGATTGAAAAAATATATATTCCTACATTTTTTGAGTTAAAATACTTGTTTTTAATCCAAAATTTTCACCGTTTTCTTGCAGTTATGTCAAAGGTGGCGTTGATGCGAAAGAGTTGTTCCATGTGTAGATAAATCTTTGGATCCAAGATAAGCGCCTGCTTCACTTGAATTTTGCAAATTTGACAAGGTTTGCCTCAAAACTGAAATCATTAAATCTCAGATTAATATTATAAATAAGAAAACATTCTTTATTGATGATGAAACTGTTTGCCAATTCCAGCTAAAGTCGACCAGCTTCGCAACACAGCATTCCACAGCTTCTTTTATTGATGACATCTATGAACGGTTAAAAGAGACACTAGCTGAATATGATGTCATAATCAGTTGGTGGCCAGAATATACACTTACTTCAGAAAATGTATGTACAATTCTCTCTTTTAATTTCTTCTTGCTTTCATCTTTTACTTGAAAAGGCCATGTTGCTTATGATTACTATTATTATCTTTCTTCCTTAAAGGCCATAGCGGATGTGGAGAAGGCGACTGTGGAAAGCTTGGAGAAACAATATGCTGAAGTTTTGTCTCCATTGAAGAAGAACACGATGCCTATGAAATTTGGCCTCAAATATGTCCAGAAATTTGCTAAGGGAAATGTAAATGCTTACAATGTCTCCAGCGAGGTATAAACGAGATTTTCTTTAAAAATTTTAACTTGTGCACCATCTTGTTTTGCGGGAAGGGGGGTGGGTCTGGGCTAGAATTTTCCTAGGGGGATGGGCATATACAACCTGTAATTTAAACTCTCATTAAAAAACCCTATGAATTTAAACTGTAGAAATCCCATGTGTATCTCATGCCCTTGATCGCAAGAATGCATGACGCTTTGAAGTCAAATTACTTTTTTGCCCTCAAACTTAGTTTTGTTCCTTTCTTCTTTCTTCTTTGAGCAAGGGTACAATGCTGAGGTCAAGCAGACATTAACTTGTTCTTTTTGTTAAAAAATTTTCAGTTGGGAGTTGTGTCTTGAATTCCATGAAAAGGATGCTTGACACTCTTCGGCCTCAAATAGAATCAGAGTTGAAGAAGTGGGGTTCTTGTATACCTGAAACCGGCAATATGGTACCAGGTGAAAGCCTGAGTGAAGTTACGGTCATGATTAGATCCAAATTCAGAGCCTATGTTCAAGCAGTTATAGATAAGCTTGTCGAAAACGTGAGCAATATTTTGTCGATATCAAATTTATTTCTGTTGAATTGCTCTTTTGAATTATTTATTTACATGTAATTCTGCCTAAAATGTTATGTAATTTGCTGTAATATTTTTGAATATGCAGACAAAATTGCATAATGCTACAAAGCTCAAAAAGATCATTCAAGATGCCAAGGAAAACTTGGTAGAGTCTGATTTACGTTGGAGGATGCAGCCATTGAAGGAGTTGGTTACTGTTAAAATTAAAGATGATTTTTTGGATTACATTTCTTGAATAATCTAAGGCTAGATATTTTGGTAGTCTAGATATTTCTACCAAAATATCTCTCTACATAGTTCTACCAAAATATCTCTATACTAGATGTTTCTACATAGTATCTATGCGATCTAGAATCATCTCTAGAATTATCTTAGGAATCTAGAATTATGTAGTAAAAAATATAGATTTATTTCTTTAGAAATAGTTTACTTGGCCTTGAAACAATAGATTGGACTTGGTATCTGGCATTAAATAGTGTTTACTTGGTTTTGGTTGGGGCCTGAGGGGAGCCCGCCAGCCTTGTGGTGTCAGTGGGGTGCAGTAGGCTGCATAGAAACTCTCAAATTAGCTTGCTAATTAGCCCATAGCAAATGGGTTGAATAAAAATACTAATTTGTCCTTCCTTTTTTGTTGTGTTATGCCTCGGTTTCTCCCCTTTTTGTGAGGGTAATATGGGCATTTTATATGATAACAAATAGATTGTGCAACCCAAAGTAAACATCTCATCCAAATTCACTTAGAAACTAATTTCACTTAACAACCCAGGTAAACACTAGGTTGTTTAATTACATTACAATCAATATGTCAATAACCCAAAATCACTAGATTAGAAAATGGCCAAGTAAACTATTTCTTAGTATTAGGATCTAGAATTATCTTCCAATTAATTATTAGGAAATCTAGAACTATGTATCAAAATATCTAGGAACTAGAATTCTCCTTTGAGTAGAATAAATAGGGGTGAGCATTTGTCATTTGTAACAAGCCAATTTGTAAGCAAAAGTCCTCTAATAAAAGTACCTTTCCTAAAACCTTTCTCTTGAATCATCCTCTTTTATTTTTGAGGTTATTTTTCTTTTTGTTGTTTTTATCCACCCCTTGGTTGTTCGATCTTGGGCCAGCATGTTTTCTCTATTTTTCTATTGTGCTAATCATACTTTTACACTTCAACTATAGATCAACTACACGTCATTCTTGAAACTCCAGTTTTGGTACTAGTTTGCAGAGGTTTATGGGATCGGACGGGCCAGGTGGGAATAATGTTTAAAGAAAGATTAGAGTAAATATTTTTTGACTATTGATAAATTATGTGGTCACTTTATGTAGGGTTCTTTCTTTATTGCAGGACGTTCTAAAGTTTCTTGAAGACAGGAAAGAGAATAGGTCTTGGTACAAAGCTTCAAGAGTTGGAATCACCGTAAGTTCAGCTAATATTGTTTGGGATAATTACACTAGCATTACCTTTGGGGTTTGACTAATTACACAATCTTTGCATCAGGTTTGAGAAATTACAAAAACATCCCCTAATATATCGTGATAGGACCAGTGCATGTTACTCTAGTCATAACTTTAAATTCAAATATTGATCAAGTGAATGAAGCGTAAAATATGGTATGTATAAAAGGTTTAGATGATGTTGACCTCTTTGGTACTTCAATGGTAAGTTTTGATACTTCCAAGATATTTGATATAATTGTGCATCTTTCCATATATTATTGTATCACATGTTTTATTCTAGCATGGAAAGTTTATTTGAATTGCCTAAAATCATTCCTTAATTACCTTGATTGTAAATCATGATTTTATGCAGCCCATAATTGATTTAGAGAAAAAAAATTTGAACAACCTGAACTATTACGAATTTTTGACTTTGCAACCTGAACTAAAAAACGTCTCCGGTTGCAACCAGAACTATTTTAAATTCTCACTTTGCATCCTCAGTGTAAAATCCGACCACTTTTATCACCGAAGGCACTGACGTGGATATCTCACACGCGTGACACATAAGTACATGTGGCCGGATTTTTACACTGAGGATGCAAAGTGAGAATTTAAAATAGTTCAGGTTGCAACCGGAGACATTTTTTAGTTCAGGTTGCAAAGTCAAAAATTCGTAATAGTTCAGGTTGTTCAAAAATTTTTTCCCATTGATTTATTCCATACTTACATTTGTCACATGTGTAGAATTTTTATTTGTATGGAAAGTGTTGACCTGGTACTTTTGAATTTCGTCTGGAATTTCGCTGAAAATCTTTCTTTTTGTACCAGAATCAATCCCAAATGGTTCCTACCTTATTTTACACATTATAGCCGTTGTATTACTTGTATTTAAGAGAGAAATCTCATGAGAAATAAAAAGGGAGAAAAAGTGTATTAAACACTACAAGAAAACAGGCGAATTCCGAGGGAAATTTACGAGGGAAAAAATACCTCGGAATTCCCTCGGAAATTCCGAGGGACTATTTCCCAAGGGAATTCCGAGGGAATTCACCCAATTAATTTCCGAGGGAAAATTTCCTCGGAAATTCCAAGGTTAGCCGCCAAGTTTTCCGAGGGATTTGCGGGGGACTTTTCCCTCGGAAAATTAAAATGTAATTATTTTTTAAATTAAAATTATATTCCGAGGGATTTTCGAGGGAATATATCCCTCGGAAATATTTGAATTTTTATATCTTGAATTTTCCGAGGGAATTCCGAGGGAATTTTCCCTCGGAAAATTAGAAATTATATATTTTTTAAATTAAAATTATATTCCAAGGGATTACTGAGGGATAGATTCCCTCGGAAATTTTTGCATTATTAGATCTTGAATTTTCCGAGGGAATTTTCCCTCGGAATATCAAAACTTATATAATTTTTAAATTAAAGTACCTTCCGAGGGATTTCCGAGGGAAATATTCCCTCGGAAACATTCCCATATTCAATTCTTAAATTTTCTGAGGGAATTCCGAGGGACTTTTCCCTCGGAAAATAATAATTTATTTATTTTTTAAATTAAAATCATATTCCGAGGGATACATTCCCTCGGAAATTTTCATTGAAATGCTAATTAATTTTGAAATTAAAATTATTATATAATTATTAAATTCATTAAAAACATAATTAATGAATAAAATAAGATAATTTTAGTTATTAAATGATTGAATTGATAGCTATACATATGTAATCGAATATTCGGTAAGTATTTCGAACGAAATCATAACGTTAAGGACATTCATTTTATTTTAAATTGAAATTGAATTTCGTTTTGACATTTTTTGGAAGAGAAAATTTTCTTATTTAATTAAATAACAAAGAAAACATCATGTTCTTACATTTAATATTTAAAAACAATATTTTCCTTTTTTTTTTTTTTTTATATTTAGTATTTTTCAAATTCCGAGGGAATTCCGAGGGATTTCCGAGGGAAAACGATTTTCCCTCGGAATTTACAATATATATTTTTTAAAATTAAGCACAAATAATAATTTGTTGAGTTTAAATACAATCCATGACAATTATATGAATAATTAATGAATAAAATAAGATAATTTTAGTTATTAAATGATTGAATTGATGGTTATACATATGTAATCGAATATTCGGTAAGTATTTCGAACGAAATCATAACGTTAAGGACATTCATTTTAATTTAAATTGAAATCGAATTTCGTTTTCACATATCTTTGGAAGAGAAAATTTTCTTATTTAATTAAATAACAAAGAAAACATCATGTTATTACATTTAATATTCAAAAACAATGTTTTCCTTTTTTTTGAATATTTTGCAGATTCCGAGGGAATTCCGAGGGAAAACGATTTTCATTTTCCCTCGGAATTCCCTCGGAATTTACAATATATATTTTTTAAAATTAAGCACAAATAATAATTTGTTGAGTTTAAATACAATCCATGACAATTATATGAATAATTAAAGAATAAAATAAGATAATTTTAGTTATTAAATGATTGAATTGATGGTTATACATATGTAATCGAATATTCGGTAAGTATTTCGAACGAAATCATAACGTTAAGTACATTCATTTTAATTTAAATTGAAATCGAATTTCGTTTTCACATATCTTTGGAAGAGAAAATTTTCTTATTTAATTAAATAACAAAGAAAACATCATGTTATTACA
Organism: Lantana camara; assembly: GCA_037501455.1. Lineage (NCBI taxonomy): Eukaryota > Viridiplantae > Streptophyta > Magnoliopsida > Lamiales > Verbenaceae > Lantana > Lantana camara. The sequence goes on along the minus strand of CM074857.1, from coordinate 18,218,915 downwards.
TTTAATATTTAAAAACAATGTTTTCCTTTTTTTTGAATATTTAGTAGTTTGCAGATTCCGAGGGAATTCCGAACAATATATATTTTTTAAAATTAAGCACAAATAATAATTTGTTGAGTTTAAATACAATCCATGACAATTATATGAATAACTAATGAATAAAATAAGATAATTTTAGTTATTAAATGATTGAATTGATGGTTATACATATGTAATCGAATATTCGATAAGTATTTCGAACGAAATCATAACGTTAAGTACATTCATTTTAATTTAAATTGAAATCGAATTTCGTTTTCACATATCTTTGGAAGAGAAAATTTTCTTATTTAATTAAATAACAAAGAAAACATCATGTTATTACATTTAATATTTAAAAACAATGTTTTCCTTTTTTTTGAATATTTAGTATTTTGCAGATTCCGAGGGATTTCCGAGGGAAAATCATTTTCCCTCGGAAATCCCTCGGAATTCCTTCGAAATTTACAATATATATATTTTAAAATTAAGCACAAATAATAATTTGTTGAGTTTAAATACAATCCATGACAATTATATGAATAATTAATGAATAAAATAAGATAATTTTAGTTATTAAATGATTGAATTGATGGTTATACATATGTAATCGAATATTCGATAAGTATTTCGAATGAAATCATAACGTTGGATATATTGAATTTACTAAAATAAAAAATTCAGAACTATTATTATTGTGTCTTACGAAATTTATCAAAACTCAAAGTTTTAAAAACTTAAAATTCTAACCCCTTAATATATAGTATAATACACTTAAAAACCCAACACTTCAAATATCTTACAACACTTAAAATTTTTACTTAAAATTAACGCGACAAAAGGAAAAAATATTCCCACCCAAAACACACCTCAAATCCATTTCCAACACTTGCCCATTTGTTGAAATTTCCTCTTTCCTCTTTCCTAAACCCTCGTTCCTCTTTCGGTGAAATTTCCTCAAGCCCATTTCTCAGACTTACAGCTCAAACACAGGCAGATAAGAGCAGTTCTTCAACGGCGGATCTCAATCGGAGCTTCCAGGACAGGTCTTCGACGGCGGAGCTGAAGGCGGATCTTCCAGCACAGCTCTTCGACGGCGGAGCTCAAGGCAGAGCTTCCAGCACAGGTTTTCGAGGCGGATCTCAAGGTGGAAAATCGAGGATGTGAATGACTTAAACTCTTCATTCTCCATCTACGTATTTATTTTTCTGAATTTTTTGTTGATTTTAAGTGAATCGGGATGTGAATGATTTCGCTTTCAGCATAGTTAATTGTTTTGTCAATGTGTTTCAATCCTCCAAATGATCTCATAAGCGGATTTCGGATGTGGATTATGTGTTTTATCAGGTTGGATAGTGCTAATTTGGAAATTAGGGCAGTTTATTAAGGAAACGGGATGAGAATGCTTGTAATTAATCGGATTTGTGTTGATTGGGTTCAATAAAATAAGAGTATGAAAATATTTTTTTCAATAAAAAACAACTTGTGCGAAGTTGCGAACTAAGTTGTAGAATGTGGCTATTTGTGCGAACTCACTCAAACTCATATCATGAGCCCTTCTGGGTGGATTCGAGTCCTGAATGCATAAAACATTCAGTGCTGCGGTTTTGTATTCAAGAATGCAATTGTTTTCGATCGGGTCATGTCAGTTTTAGTGCTGCAGTTTTGTTCTTACAAATGATCAGGGTTCTGTGATTATACCAGTGGAACTATTGGGGTTAACTCATTGATTTTCGTGGAGGAAGGGAAGTGAAAGTGCATACCCACGCCGATATATAACTCAAATTCTATGAATGCATACCCACACCGATATATAACTCAAATTCTGCTTAAAGGGTTATTGTTCTGAGAAGTAATTTTATATTTACCTAGCAAAGTTTAATTCTTTTTGGTTTTTGAGAAATTCAGGAGTCTTTACATAGTTTTGAAGTCGCCTGATTAGATTTGAATCATGGTTATAGAGGGTCTGATAAGTATTTTCTGAATGGGGTTTAACCTCCATAAATAATTGGTCCGTGGACTTGTCTGTTCCAGGTTGCTTGTCCTCATATCTTTGATAGTTCCAGCATTCAACAAAGAGCATAGGCTTCCGGGAGCTCTTGACGAAACCTTGAAGTAAAGACATAGAGCCCTTTTCTTATGCCATTTTCCTAAGTGATTTTATGTGCAAATGTTGTATGATTTACCACATTTAGAATATGATTTGGATCTTCTCTGATCAACTTTTAATTAATTTCATAATTGTAGTTATCTTCAGGAATGTGCAGCAAAGGACAATACCTTTTCATATGAGGTATATAATAGAAAGTGCTCTTCTTTTTCAAAATTGATTCATTGTTATTAAAGCCTTGAAATGGTGCTTGACCGTTTCAACTTGTCATTTTTTTATGATTCCATTCAATTTTCATGCTTTCGGTAGAAAATAATTTTTTGCTGCAACCTTGTTCAGGCTTCCTTCTTTTAGTTCCTTAATCTCGTTCGAACATAAATGCTTTCGACATGGTACTTTCATAGAATTTGAGTTATATATCGTTGTGGGTATGCATTCTTATAAACTTTTTTATTTATATGAATGAGATAAATCATTTGGAGAAATGTTTCTGTTTTTAGGTCAGAAGGTATTCGATTGGGACCAAACTCTAGACGAAGTGAACAATTACATAACCCTTCCAAGTTCCACCCAATGTTCCAAAGAAGCTATTCCACTGCAGGATTGATTCCAAGCATGTTGAAGTTGGGATCAAAGACAACTTTCCCTACCTTAATGTCAGTTTTCCTTTTTATTTTTCCTATTTGGAATTTCTTGAATGCATTTCAGTTGTTATTGACATTGTGTTTTTATCAACTTTGATAATTTGCAGCATGATCTGACCTGCCCGGTGAAGACTGATTCTTCCTTTTGGACTCTTGGTACTTTCTGTGCTTGGAATTTTTTTTGCTCTCAAGTGGATAACTGTTATGAATTTTGCTTCACAAGGTATATATTGCAATATATATTTGGAGAAGATTTCATCATGTATTTGAGAACTACTTTATGCAAAAGTTGTGTTGTGCTCTGTCATTGTATTTGATTCAGATTACTATTTATTTCCTTACTCATTAACTCAGTATAGTCACTAATATTAAATACCTATTTCTCCCATAAGTCAGGAAGGCTTGCTAACTGTTGTGGCCCTGGTGATTTTTTAATTTGAAGTTGTACCATTGAAATTTAGTTTTCCCTTGCCAATAACGTCTGAGTATTTTAGGCTAATGGATTCTATCTTTCCAATTTCTCCTGATAGTGAACACCGTGTATCTTGACTATTGAGTCTTACCACTTGATTTATTTGGAATTTCTATAATACCATCAAGTTTGGCAGGTGAATGGTTCTTTTACCCTGCATCAATATCAACACCTATTTTCAGGACTTTGTTTCATTAATTAGCTGATTTTATTTCAGGTAAGCACATATGCACTGTATGTTGAAGATGTCCTGGAAGTTTTATCTGACACAGTTGTACATGAAGAGGCTGTATCGCTCATATAGAGGTTAACTAAGGTACTTTTCTCTGAGTTTGTAAATTTGGTTGTCAGCCACTAACTGGTCTTCTTATAGCTAGAAATGAATGAATCAGGGTTTTTCCTTAACAATTTATATCCGAACTGACCGATATATCTATTAACGATTTGAATTCTTTTTGGCACTAATTCTTACCAACTGGTGACTGCAGGGTTTTTGGGATGGCCAGAATGCAGGTGATGCAAGCAATGCTCTTGAGGATCCATTGGACACCAATGACGAGCAGGGCAATGCAGGTTACTCTCGGAGAAGGAGTAAGAATTCAAGAAGAAAACTGAAGCCAAAGATGAGAAAAACTACTGATGAGTGGGATCTACCAATGGATTATTTTTGACATGCTTCCTTTTGCTATATTATATGTATTGGCTTACTTTTATTACATCATTTGTAGTATGGATTGGCTTCAATGCGAAGAATGTTTGAAGATTTTAAGTAAAAAGAATGTATTTGGATTTTTGGAATTTGATTTTAAGTAAAAAGAATGTATTTGGATTTTCAGAATTTAATTACTCATATACAAAATGTATTTAGAATTAGAATGCATCTCAAATTTTTAGATTCAAAACAGGTATAATAATAAATAAAAAAGTACAAACAAATAATTTTAAATTTTCTATAATAATAAATAAAAAAGTACAAACAAATAATTTTAAATTTTCTATAATAATAAATAAATAAATAAAAACAAATAATTTTAAATTTTCCGAGGGAATTCCCTTGGAAATGTTGTTGCCCATTTTTTCTAATTCTATTTTCCGAGGGAATTTCCGAGGGGATTCCCTCGGAAATATTTTTCTTGGAAAATTTTCCGAGGGAATATCGTCATTGGGTATATTCCGAGGGAAATAAAATGATTTTAAGTTCCCTCGGAAATTTTTCCCTCGGAACCAATTCCGAGGAGGCTTTTTCCGAGGGACATTTTCCGAGGGAATCCCTCGGAATTCGCCTGTTTTCTTGTAGTGAAACCAACATAGTGAAAACGAGAATATTGAGTTTCATATACGGTTTGGTGATTTGTTCTAATTCTTGTTTGCTTGTTTGTTGTCTCGAGGGACTTTGGTGGTGAAGAGATCAAACTTAAGCTCAAGAATTGCTTGGAGCAAGTTGAGTTGTGCAGGGTTGCTGGGTTGTGGAAGTAGTCGGTCGATAACTAGTTCCAGCTAGGTGTGAGTGACGTTAAGCGTACTACACTGAGGTCGTGGAAGCTGAGTGGTCGCGATACTACCGCCAGAACGAGTCACACTATCTTGTTGCCAAGATTGGTGATCGGTTATATTGTATCAACTCTCATAGGGAGTTTTTCTAACTCTCTGGTTTTTACTGTTTTGCTCCTGAAACTTTATTGTACTTATGCTAATATATTTGAGTGAAACAGGTTTCAAATCCTAAGTGAAAACTTGGGGACAGGACGTAGGTCTTCGGATTGAACCTGGATAAATAGCCGTGTCATTTACTTGCTTTGCATATTTTAATCATTACGCTGTCTGGTACTTCGATATTTCGTACCAGTAACTATTTCAAGCAAAGCACGCGCTTAACTCTGATAAACGGTTTTCTTAAAACCTTAATATTTCCGCTGCATTTAATAAAGTTTTATAAAATTCTTGAAAAGGTTTTAAGGCCTAATTCAACCCCCCTTCTTAGGCAAGCTCACATTCATCAGATGATATCATCAAAATTAATCCATCCATCCAGATGTAATCTGAGCTCATCGGTCCGGTCTGATGTAACCTAAGTTAGGCTAGGGGAAGTTTTTGTAATTTTTTAAACCTCAGGGAAGTTTGTGTAATTAGGCCAAACTTTATGGTATGTTTGTGAAATTATCCCTATTATGTAATTCATATCGATACTGTAATATCTTTTCGCCCAGTATATTCTTGCTCACTGAATGCTTTTCAGGTTTTGGATGACACGTTTGCTTCACAAATGCAACGGGATGGAGTGATGTGTAATTTTTGAGATTCAAAGTGGTATTGTTATAAAAACCCCTTCCAATAAAGACAAAAGCTGTTGAAAATAGGAAGATAAACCATTACAAGAATTGATGAGAAAAACAACATTTAGACATAAATGTAACAATATGTTACTATTATATGAAATTGATGCATTTGCAAGAAAAAGAATTGAAAGTGAAAAAACAAAAAAGTGGAGGAGACATTTGAATTGATTGAATTTAAACGTGTTTTGCTTCCGTCGGCTGCACTATTGTTAGATAAAACCTGTCCGGTTGGGCGTATAAGATGGGTTTAATCATTAGGTTTTAATTTTTATACTAAAATATATACGTTACGTTACGGGATTCTGATTAATGTCGTGTATCTCCACTAATGTTGCCTTTTACACCAACACCATAGCCGTCTGATCCGCCAATTTTAGACCCAATGCACTTCTCACTATTATCACTTTGGAACTTGAAATATTAAGCTAAATAGGTTTTAAATTATGATACACATATACAAACGCAAGCACATACAAACGCAGGCGATGTTAATATGATATAATATAATTTTTTTAAATCTTTTTTTAGGTAATTAGTGTCAGATACGGTATCAAATATAAGTATTTGACACGACACGAAACAACAAATAATATAATAAAATAATATTTTTAAAAGTGTTCGTGCATTATAGATTTTTAATAATGTACATGCATTTTAGATTTTACTTTAAATATTATGGTGAGTGTGGAATCTATGTATGCATATAATAAGTTCTTTTCTGATAATAATCCAATAATTTCATTAATATTATCGTGAGTGTGGAATCTATGTATGCATATAATAAATTATTTTTTGATAATAATCCATTAATTCAATGAAATTATTCGTGTATACTTGTATAGAGAGACGGAACCAAAATTTTTAAGGGATGGCATTGAAATTTACATAAATCCAAAATTTTTCGGGGGCGAAAGAAAAGAAAAATAAAAAAAGAGTGGAGAAATTAATTTATTTTTAAGTTTATGCATAAAAGACTTCAACAGGAAGTCAAAATTAAAGCTAATTCATTAGAAATAAAATGTTATTTATCACACATTATTTTATATAAAATAATAAAATTATCTGATAGATGTACAAGACATGCACCGCTAAAACCTAGTTCTTGATGTAGCATGGTAGGGAGGATTTTTTGAAAATAATATTTAAATTATAACGAGTTTGGAAAATGTTATCGGTTTGGTGCGGGTTAAGATTTTACTATAAATCGCCGTGATATATGGCGATTTTGGTACTGTGTTGGGATTATTTTAACGGGGTCGCCACAGCGTATTTTTTTTTTATTATTTTAGTAAAAGTTGCCACAGAGCATGGCGACTTTAATAAAAAAATATATATTTTTTTGAATATTAAATTGGGGGTCGCCACACTCTTATTAAAAAATTATTTTTTTATTATTTTATTAAAGTCGCCAGAGAGTACGGCAACTTTACTGTGCATCGTTTGACCAGATCTAGATCTGGTCCCCCCCCACGCGAAACCCCATTTCACTTTCCCCTTGTTCTTCCTCCCTTCCCCACAGACGGGAAAACCAGGTCCACCACCCCACCTCCCAAGCCAACCTCCACTCCCCTACTGCTGTGCACGAGCCAGTCACCAAGCCGCGCCGCCACTGCTGGAAGCTACCACCGTTGCGCCGCCGAGGAGACACCACCGCTGCTGTGAGTTTTTTTTTTTTTTTTTAAATGCTTTGTTATATAATATGTTAGCATTACATGTTAGTGCTTAGTTAGTATTCCATATTTATAGGTAATTACACTTGCATCCTATCTACCTAACTAATAATATATAAGTTAAGATAGCTTCTGCAGAAAATATAATAATTATGCCAAATAAGTGGACTAAGCTGTTATCAAATAAAATAAAATAAAGTTAATCAAATAAATTAATTAGTAAAATTAAAATTTTACACTTTTGTAAAGCTGTTATCATAGTGAAATTATTTTGGTTGACTAATTTTGTATATATAACGTAATGTAACAGAAAAGCAATGTCTTTACTCCTTAATTTGGTTGGTTGAGAGATCAAAAATGGATATAATGTGCTAATCTTTACCTTGTTTGGTTGACTAATTTTGTATATATATGTTAGTGCGTAGTTAGTTAGTGTTGTTATGTAATATGCTTTGGTAGGATTAATTGTTATATAATATGATTTGTTAGAATAAATTGTTGTATAATATTTTAAAAGAATTTAATTATATTGGACAATTAGAATAATAGTATGATCTTTTTAATGAAATAATTTAATATTTGTGTAGATTTATAATGTCCGGGAGCACAATTGGAATGGCGTCGTTCGGTCCAATTGAAGATGATGTACTTTATTTGCAAGATATTCATCGTTCGAATTTTGTTTATCTTGGTGGTATTGATGACATTGTTCGTACAAGGCATAATAATTCGTCCGGTTTTAATCACGGAGAGGTTGATGACAGACAAATAATTTTAAATGAGAAGGTTGTGGAGATGTTATGTGAAATGGGTTTTTTCGGTGTTTATTCCTGTGGGTTTGTAGAGCTTGACTCACATTTAATCACGGCATTACTGGAAAGATGGTGTCCGGAGACTCATACTTTTCACTTTCCTTTTGGTGAAGCCACGATTACTCTAGAGGACATAGCAGTCCTATGGGGGCTCCTAATACGTGGTGAGCCAATAACCGGGGAAGACACTTATCCTGCAGAGTATGGTTCGTGGCGACAGTATTGTCAGGATATGTTGGGATTTTCACCAAATGCGCCTGAACTTAGAGGATCCCGCATTAAATTGACTGCCTTAAGGGGTCATTTGTTTGGGAATTTGGTGGACGACGAGAGCAATGACGAGGAAGTACTACAATATGCACTTGCCGCCGCGCTATTGCTAATTGGTAGTCTAATTGGTCTGAGCGAGCGTGCCGGATCTAAACAGGACCTCACCACCGTCCGTAGCGCCAAAAAAGTACCTATCCCCTCGGCGGCTGAAGCCCCACAGGTGTTCCTCCTCTGAGGAGGAAGTTTCCCCATTGTCCTTGGGGCCTTCTGCCACTTGCTTGCCCTTGCCCGTTATAGCGAGGTTATCTGGCATCCTCTTCCTCTTGTGGGAAGGTTGAGTGGAGCCCTCAGGGGCCTCGTCTATCCTCACATTGGTAGCTGGCCTCGTTGGATTGGCGGCCTCGGGGTTGACCACCCTTGAATCTGCAGCTGGTGGCGGCCGTACCACCAAGCGATTCTCAGTATTGGCCGCACGGTTTTCCCCTCGGCCTCGTTGCGTTTGGGCGCCGGAAGTTGCACTCGAGCTGGCACCTTGCTGGTTACCACGAGCGTCCCCTCTGCCTGCCCCACTGCCTCGGGGGCGTTGTTGTTCTTGTTGGTTTTGGCGTCTGTTGTTGTGGGCAAAACGAGCGGCGTCTCTAATTTCTCCTGCTATTGCTAAGATGGAAGTTCCTGTAGGGAGGGAAAAGAGAGGGTCAGAAACCCCTTGAACAGAAAGTTACAAATTTAAAGATACAAGTTACAAAGGCAGAGAAGCAGTTAGTATTCCTATCTACAAGTTAGTGCCCTAAGAATCTAACCATCTCTCTCCATGTCCCGGGCCGGAGGGTTGTCAAGGTAATAGGGGTCATTAGAAAGGCCGCACAGGAACATAAGCTCCGCGTCGTCTATCCAATCCTTGGCTTCAATAAGGTGACCCTCGTCCCCCAGGGCCTCAGCCAAACTTTTAGCCCAACCCTTTGGGAGGGCAGGCTCCAAACGGTTCTTTACAAGCGAGCCTTTCCCATGTGAGATCCAATTTGACGATACCCCAAATCCTTCCTCCGTGGGGGCCTTGACAAAAATGAATTTTTCCTTCCAGTTTGGACCGTAAGTGCTGGAGGGAGAGTTGATCAACTTCGTATGGGCCTTCGCCTGGATATAATAGAAGCCCGCCTCAGGAGATGAGCATGATGAGCTGACTACTTGGAAAAGGGCGTTAAAGTTCCGCAGGTAGGGCTCGTAACCAACGCTCCTCATCAGGATCACAAAGCGCGTTATGAGCGCGAGGCCATTGGGCACAACTTGTGAGGGGCAGAGGTTCAGATCGTTCAGTATGTTAGCCACCGGATCGGAAATAGGGAACCTTAAGCCTCCAAAGCTGACGGCGTCTACATAAACTGCCATCTCACCGGGGGGCGGATGGTTGGCACGCTCGTGTTTAGCTGGGATTCTCCATGTGTAACGCTCATCCCAGAAAATGGGCGCCAGCATTGTTTTCACCTCCCCCAAAGTAACTGTGCTGGGAGTTTCATCCGGGGTGCGCTCAGTAGCTTGCAAGCCCGAGCCTTCACCCTTGTTGGGCCCTTTGGATTTTTTGGACTTTCTGGGATTTTGGGGCTTCTTACCCTTGCCCTTGTCATGGGCTCTATCAGAGGGCCCCGCTATTTCTTCGGCTTCCGGCACCGGAGCTGCGATTGCCACTGTTACGGTGTGACGGTGGGGGTGGGTCGCACTCTCAGTCACCGGAAGAGTCACCCCTTGCCTTTCCGCCTCCATAACTAAATCCATTTCTTCAAAAATGTGCTCTACCCCGCCTGGGTTTCTTTCTTCTAAGGCCACAAAGGCCGCGCCCAAATCCTCGTCTCTGGGAGAGTTTGGGGAAGATGAACTTTCTGTAGCCATCTCTTCGACCTCACGGGTAAACTCTTCAACATGTTGATCGGCCATGGTGATGTTGAGATTGGGGAAGGATATGGAGATTCTGGTGGAAGGAATTTTTCTAAAAGAAACAGGGATTGATAGAGGAATGAAACCTGGGATACTACTCAAATCCTAATTGTGATCCTAAGGTTAGAAAAGTTAGAGAATTTCACCGAAGATTACCTTGAGGTTTCTGGAAAAAACTTGAAGGAAGGATGGAATGCTCTGAAACTGGTATGCGAAGAGTTTTTCTGCAAAAGGATGCTTTGGAGATAAGTTCGCGTAAAAGATGGAATGGTTTCAGAATCCCTTATTTATAGGGATGGGAGTTGGTACTTTTCTGGCAAGGAATTCAAAATTGTAATCATTTTCCGCCTAGGAAACCGTTCACTTTACTGAACCGTCACATACTTCCCCAGATCCACGTGCCCCACGCGCATCAGCATTTAATGCTTAGACGCTCCAAGTGGTCAGAAGAAAGTACAGCATTTAATGCTGAAGCGTTACAAGCGGTCAGTTGAAAAGACCGCATTAATGGCATAATCAGAAGAATGATTGCTCAACACGCCAAGCTCCATACGAGCGCCACGCTCGGAGGATTGAACATGCTGAATTCTACAGCCCTTATCACTAAGGACTACAAAATTGAGGGGCAAAATGATGAGGTATAAATACGCTCGTTCCCGTGTCGACGCGTGGCACCTCAGGAATGATGACACCTGTCCCCCTGGGATTGCATCCAATATAAACGAGCGTTCAACCCCTCGAGCGCCAACATTCCTCAAAGACACGCGTCAACTCCGTTGGGAAACCCCTCCTCGAGCGGTACATTCCCTCAGAGAGGCTTCCACTTCAACCCATTATACAAGCCTTGGCCCTCATCCCCTAGCGGATTTCTTGGCCTCCAAGGCTTCTGGTTGTCACGAGCGTGCTTTCAGGCCCTCGTTACCAACCTCCCAAACGACTCTCTGACACACTGTACATGCCCGCGCACCTACCACTGTTGCCAGCACTAACTTTCAGCAGCTTTTGCAGAAGATTCCTCCTAGGTTTCTCTCTCACAGCGCCACGTGTTAGGGCAACATTCGGCCAGGACCACATGCGGCAAATGACCAAAGTGTCCCTGACCCTCAACTATAAATAGGAGTCTTCATCTCCTTCACCGTAAGCAACCTCCATTTCTGCAAATTCGCACTTAACTTAGACTTTCTCTTTCAAATCATTATCTGACTTGAGCATCGGAGGGCCAAACTGGGAATCACCCCCAGTTCCCCCAGCTTGGCCTTCTGACTTTGTTTACGTGTTTGTCCTAGCAGGTAGAACCCTCTACTTTTTCGGCGAGCTTCCGGCGGTTTCCTCACGAAAACAAATTGTAAAGTGATCGGACTCTGTGACCCATATCCAGAACCCATCAGTAAGAAACACAATGGTTTGACTCAGTATAATGGCCACCATAGTAGACAATTACCCCAATCGAATCCATTGTAGGGGGCAAAAAATTTTCTGAACGAAGGTTATACAAAACTTTACAGAAAATTTGGGTATGCATTCGACCATCAGAATTGATACTATATATAAACTTTCAACACCTTCGCTCTGAACAACAACATTGCATTATTGCTTCAAATGAACAATAACATTGCATTATTGGAGCAAGGGAGGAAATTTCCTACGTACATCAATCAGATCGCCATTTTTTCAATACCTTTTACTATTACTGGGATTTGCGGAAATCTGGTGGCAGGGAATCCGAGGTGGAGTCGCCGTACGCTGTGGCGACCCCTAATAGAATTTAAAAAAAAAATAATTTTTTAATGGGGGTGCCACAGAGTTTGGCGACCCCCAATTTAATATTCAAAAAAAATATATTTTTTTATTAAAGTCGCCCTGCTCTGTGGCAACTTTTACTAAAATAATAAAAAAAAATATGGGATCGCCACAGCGTACGGCGACCCCGTTAAAATAATCCAAACACAGTACCAAAATCGCCATATATCACGGCGATTTATAATAAAATCTTAACCCGTCTAGAACCGATAACATTTTCCAAACTCATTATAATTTAAATATTATTTTAAAAAAAATCCTCAGCGTGGTAGCAAGCCCGTCCAGAGGAGCGCATTATTTTCGTCGCACCTTCAAAATTATGCTTTACACTTGGACCAATACTATGAGACAGACCACGTCCAACTCCATTACTTTTATAATATTTTAATATTATTACAACATATTTTCGGATTAAATATCCATGAAATTCCACGAACCCAAAGTTCAATTCATACAGAAAAATAAAAATAAAATCAAAAAATAAAAATAAAAGAAATGCAACATTCTGAATGGGTCCATCCCAACATTTACTGTCTCTCGCACAGATGTTCCCTTTAATTGAATCCCTCTAATATATTGCCTTATTTCCTTATAAAGTACGGACCCAATCTCCTATTGGCTATTTCTTTCATTCTTCTGTTTTATTTTATATTTATTCATCTATAAATACAACATATTTCGGCATACCATTGAGATTACCAAATAAGGTTATTTTATTTTATTTCTGTATCACAATTATTTATATTTTATAATTTCAACCGTTGATAAATATAATATACGATATTTAATGCAAACCAGCACACGATGAAACTAAAACCATAGTACGCGTCCGAAGAACAAAAGCTATATCTTATAAGATAAATTTTAGGAAATAAATAGTTTCAATAAAATAAAATGCCTTTTCTTGTTTTTCTTCCCAACTGAATTTTCAGAGACTAATTTGTATGAATATATGGCTAAAATGATGCTGAGAATCTGTAGGACAGCATCATCTATATCAGTTGATGAGACATGCGGCATTAACGTGTGGAGTAGAAGCAAAAGCGAAACATTAATAATCAATTCCACAGCGCCACACCAAATTAACAGTACATACATACTGATCGATTGATTCCAATTTTGGTTTCATTAATTTCCGATCAGACCAAATTCAAAGTTTATTCTTATTCCCTCACATTTTGTACTACACAAATACAGACATAACGATACGAACAAAACGAGATACAAATACGATGATACAAATTTTTTCTTAAATTAGGAATGTGAAACACAGTTTCGACACGATAGGACAAAATGAACTCATTTACCTGATTTGATTAGTTGTTTAGTAAACCATTTTTACCCATCATGTTTACTTCATTTGGTAATTTGAGAAATGTTGGTAACAATTGAGGTAATTCAATAATTTTTTTTTTTTGGTCCAAAAAGGAGCAAACCCACGCAGGGGTTATGGACCTCTAACCATAGTCATCACTACCAACCATCATGGGCGGCTCCACGACAACCAATCTCTCCACAAGAGTGTGCCCTCTTCTCGCAAATCTATCCGCGCTCTCATTCCGCGTTCTTGGGATGTGTCTAAGAATAGTCTCCCAAGGCTTCCTCAATAGAGACCGGCAATCCATGATCAGGTTTCGCATGGGGTGATCTTCAACGTTATCATTGTTGATGAGATTGACAACAACCTCCAAGTTAACCTCAACCTCCATTTTCTGAACTCGTCTCTCCCACGCGAGGCGCGCAACCCCAACAATTCCGCCATATTGATCGTCACCTCACCCAAGTTCATGGATTAAGCAAATATACATTTCCCCGTGCTATCACGAACCAAACCACCAGCCGCCGCCTGATTGTTATGGCTATAGAGACTCCCGTCCGAATTCAACTTCACCCACCCCAACGTCGGAGCGATCCAGGGCAGCACCGGTTTCATCTTAGCAGACTTATGCGAGCCCTCTCCCATAGACTGTGTTAAGTCCGTGGCAAGCATCTTAATGCTGTTCAGAGTTAGCCAAGGTGGGTCCTTCACTTGTTGATAGAACCATCTGTTCCGCAGTTTCCACATACTCCAACCGTCAGCCATCATCATCGCCTTCCGATCGCACTTGGGTTCTAGCAACCTGTCACGAATAATTCCTCCCTGCAGCCACCGTGCATTCAACAGATTAACACTCGCCCCATCTCCAATTCTCCACTTAACATTCGATTTCACCGCCTGGATACTCCGAACGATCCCTTTCCATGCCCGCGAATGGTTGGGCTTCGGTGTATGCTCTAGGATGTCTTCCCCTTCAGATATTTCTTACAGAAGATCTGATTCCAAACCGTCACAGCATTCTTAAGAACCCTCCACCCGGTTTTTGCGAGCGTTGCAATATTGTTCTTGCGAGCTTCCTTCAAACCGAGGCATACTACAACATAATCTAACAATTAAACCGGACTTGCACTTTTCCCATGCAACAATCTAATAAATAAAATAGGAGATAAAATACTATAATTCCAAAGGTTTTTTTTAATGATGAAATGCACCGTTTAGAAATTTACCAACTTACATATAATTTTGAAAGTACTTGATATTGACAATCCAGGCAAAAGTACAATCATCATCAACAATTGCATTACCTGCTAAGTGCTAAGTTTATTTGGTAAGGAAAATTCTATTTACAACATCAACAGGCAGAGAGTAAGCTGGATCTATGGCTTTCAATCCCTGGATATTCGAGAAGCGACAAACCTGAAATGAATGTATACACAAAAACCTTTACAAAACTCCAAAAGAAAACTTAAATACGGGTAACTAAGGCTACAAAATACGAATAACGGTTTACCAGCAACACCAAAGTAGGTGTAAAAGACATCCACAACATCATCTGGCCGATCAGAAATTCCTCCAATTTCTTTATCCTGCATCGTTGAAGGTTGTGGTCATGCAAGTTTCTTGATTTATAAAGAAAAATTTATTGGAAATCCCTCTAAAAGTGATTTTTCATTCCAACTCTTTTGACCGGGTTAGGGAAGAAATTATCCTTCACCTACTTAGAGTAATTATACCTGGCAATCCAAGATGAATTTAACAAGCTTGTCCTTGTCGATCTAGTGCACTCTATCAATCATGATTAAGCTAGAAAGAACCCACCATGAGTAGCAGACCTGGAGTAGGTAAAGCATAATGAATTAGAAAACCTGCATTATGTGAAGATTTCTATTTGAGTTTTTTTCCTTGACAATAAAATACACGTAGAATTGCATTTTTTTGTCTGGTAAGTAAAACCTAATTCCAATTTTAGTCTTGTAAGTTCTAGCCTAACACATTTAGTCCCTCTGATTTTAGTTAACATGAAGCGACTAAATGCATTAAGTTGAAAATTATAGGACTGAAACGGGAATCTTGTCAAACTGTAGGACCAAAAATGCAAATTCCCTAATATATATTCACGAAAAACAGTAACTCACATCAGGAAGCTTCTCAGGACGCCCATTTAGACCACCAAATTTTACTTGTCGTTCACATAGCCACCACCCAAGGAGGTCCTTGTCAACATGATGTAGAGAGCCGGTGATAGCAAGAGCTCTAACACAACAGAAAACTGAAATAGAAATGACTATTTTTAAATTGTTTGTTTTGGTACACTGGCACTGGCCAGCTTCATATGCAAATAACAGAGTGTATTGTTTATATATATATGACGTACAAAAGCAACATCCCTTGTGAAGATACATACTTTGCCCTGCATGAGACTCCCCTCCAGGTGTGCATCCAAATTCATCCAGATTCTTGCAACTCACAATGTACTCTACAGCTCTTTCCACATTTATTTTATCCAAGCAATGTAGTAACGTGAGAGCGCATATTGCAACATATGAAAACCTAAGAATAATTAGTAGAATAAAACTTCCATATAAAAATAAATTAGATCAATATGATAATAGTTTTCCAATTTAGAAGGAACAAAACACATAATATAAAAGGGCAGGCAAAGAAAGAATACCTAGTATCTATTTCACCCCACATGTCACCTGAAAAGGACCCATCTTCGTTTTGTAGGCTTGCAATATCTAGCTTGTAGGTTAAGTTTATCAACATATGATGTTCTCCTTTTTAGATAAATATTATAGAAAGTGATAAGTGAAGAAACTGCGCAATAAAAAACTACTGCAACAATAACCCAAAATACCATTAGCCAGATGCAGATCAGTATATAAGCCCTGATAAGACCTTAATGTTTATGTTTAAACTCCAATAAAATTCACAAATTATAATAAGGCAAATGTTGAAAGATACAACTGGCAACCTTCTCAATGTCAAGAATATCTATCTTGTCAAATAGTGCCAAAACCTGAATAGCACTAAGCGTGTACAACACGTAGGGGTCATGTCCTATATTACCTCCAAAACCACCTGAGAGGGGCAAAGGATAAAACGTGATTATCAGAATGACACCATCCAAAACCATAAACTTGAGTCACTGAATAATTAAAAATCTTTGAAGGAATTATTGCATTTGCCAACCAAAAGAAAGTGGAAGAAAATTATACAAAGAATATAAACTAAATTCATGTTGGCACTGCATGATCCACGAAACAACCTCATCTTGATCCACTGCACCAAGCTTTCCTAGGATATCAAGAGTTGTCAATCCCCAATAAGCACCATTTAGCCTTAGGTGCTCTATCACCACGGATTCAAAATCATCCTTTTTTTGCATGCTTGGAACTTTTATTAACTTGCTATCATTAAAGAACACAGCATCAAGAAAATTTGTACAAAATTGAAACTACACGATGTGTCAAATATTGGAGGACCCATGTCCAGAATAACTACACATCATTTCTGATAATGTAATAGACAGTTTAAAAATCACAGTACGATTAGCATGACAAAGGCACATCAAGCACTACTAAATGTTCCATAAGTTTCTTGCAGCACATTAAACTATGTTTGGTGGCACGATCTTGATTAGGAATTGAAAACTGATATGGAAAGAAAAGTTAAAATAAGGACCATAAAATTTTGAGTTTGTTTAGTCCTTTCATAAAGAAGATCAAGAAAGGAAGTGGGCATGATAGATTATTTATACATTTGAGAAGGAGGGAATGCAAATACGTTACTTCTCATTTTCCTCACCATTTTGAGGGGGAAAATGAATTATACCAAATTTTCCTAATTTCTCAACCATTTTCATTTTCTTAGTTATTCCCATGGTAACTAAGCAACAAGAAAAAGAAAAAAAAAAACATAGCATTTTCTTTTCTCTTTCTCACCAGAAACATGTGTCAGAGATGTCCAAGGAGATATTTTGAATGAAAGTGTCATTCTGAAAATAGATGAAGCAACATTGGATGGAAAATAACAATTTGGGATGTCAACAAGTTATGGGCCTATATGAAAAAATCTATTTAGATCGTATAATTGATTCATACTTGATAATATTCTATATTTTACTAAATGAAAGCCAGAAAAAATGAATTGCCAACAGGTTAACAACATAGAATAGAAGCAATGCATTCTAAATACTAAATTAAAACAAAACTCAAATTCAAGATGTAGTAACACATAGTGCTTATGAACCTTTTTCATATCATTCTCCTTCGGGAGGTACCTTTGTTTTATAAATAAATTTTATAAGATAATGTTTCATTCTTAATGGTCCAAATACTACGGTTTCTTTCTACACAAAGAGAAAAAAAATAATAACAGAAGGAGAACACAATAAGTATGAGACATACCTTTTCAACTGGTATGATGTATTTAACATGATTTTCGATCTTCAACTCTTCCATGTCGTCACTTTTCAACTAAAGGTAAAAACAAATGAAGAAAAATTTTGAAGAGGCTTAAAATAATTCAATAGCATAAAAAATTCATCAAAATCAAATGTCACAACATTCAATTCGTGATTAATAAAATTTGCCCCAAAGTAAATAGAATAGCATTCATAAGTTCTATCCCGAATATTCTTCAACCCACCTTATAGAAAAACAATTAACTGATTCAGATCATCATCCGGCTTCTATCAAACTTAATAAACAACAAAGAAAATTACTATTTTAATCTAATTTGTAAGTGATCGGGAAAATAGTAAGTGTTCAAAGAGACAAGATTGCGGGGTGCTAAATAGAAAGAGTGCATAAAAAAGAACTACCTTTATTTCTTTTGAAGAACACTTGCCTTTTTTTAAGGTTCGAGTTCGAGTTCGTCCATTTTTTCACGACCCGAACTCGAACTCGAGCCTAACCAATCTTCAAAAAATAGGTTCGAGTTCGGTTCATCTCGAGTTCGATTAGCAGGTTCGAGAGATCTAGATTCAATAAATTAAAGAGAGAGAAGATGGTGCGCGGTGGTGGTGCGGCGAGTAGGTGGGTTTTTATGGGATGGGTAGCCGACGTAGTGTTGTGGGTGGTAGATCTCAGATCTGAGTTGGTAGAACGACGAGCAGGCCTCCGGGTGATGAGCGACGAGCAGGCGGAGTGGTGGTGCCATTACACAAAGAAAGAGAAGAGAACCAGGTCAGTGGTGGCGGCAGAGTGGTGGTGAGCTGTTCTTGAGTGTTGGCCGGTGGAAAACTCTGCAAGTTCCTGAGCAGTGAGTGGCGTGGTCCTTTGTACACAACCAAAATATATATACGTTTCAATTTCGTATTTGTTTCTATACTATCCACCGTCGACTATAATAATTAGTTTCGCTGAATTATTGAAACTTAATATATCACTATCTTATATTAATTCATCAATTTCCAATATTTGTCCATACTAAAAGTAGATCAATTAATATATTATATCACCAATATTGGACTTAGAAACACTATAGATTTAAACGATAATCCACCTTTAATTTCGAAAGTTTTTGCATTTGATCATTAATTTAGGTAAAGTCTATAAAATTATTAATTATTGAAACAGAGAATTGGGGAAATCTGTTATTCATATTTTCTGAACTGAATGTAGCTATACAAGAAGGTGACTTATATACACAACTATGCTCTAATAATTAAGGGACACGTGTCACTTCCAGCCTTGTGTCTAACTAACATGCTAACTGAAATGCGAAAAAGTTAAGCTAGCTAAAATTTGAACTAATTACAAAATTCTCCCCTCAAGGTGGATGGAAAATATTTTTGACAGTCATCTTGTTCAATAACAACTGTAAGCGAGAAGGAGGAAGCGCTTTGGTGAAGATGTCGGCTACTTGATGTAGGGAACGAACCAGTAGCAGCCTGAGGAACCCAGTTGACACCTTGTCTCTGATGAAATGACAATCTACCTCGATGTGCTTTGTTCGTTCATGGAACAGGGGATTTTCGGCCAAATGAACCGCAACTAGATTATCACAGTATAATATGACTGGGCCATCAATTTCCATCTGCAACTCTGTAAGCAAATGTGACAACTAGACTAACTCACTCGTGGCTACAACTAATGCTCTATACTCCGCTTCAGCAGACGATCTAGACACCATAGCCTATTTTTTAGATTTCCATGAGATCAAAGCAGAGCCCAAAAATACGCAAAAGCCAGAAGTAGACCTTCGTGTGTCAGGGCATGAGGCCCAATCTGCATCTATAAAAGCCTTAACCTTGAATTCGTTATCTGAAGGAAAGAAAATCCCTTGTCCAGAAGTTCCTTTCAAATATCGTAATATGTGATGTATGGCATCAAGATGATTTGTGCGAGGTTTAGAAACGAATTGACATACTTTGTTGATAGCGAAACTTATATCAGGTCTTGTGAAAGTGAGATAGAGAAGCTTACCAACCAATTTCCGATAAGTAGTTATGTCTTCAAGTTCTTCGCCATCATCTGAATTAAGCTTAGAGTTGGGTGTCAAGAGAAAGAAGGGTGAGAAGTTGGAGAAACCCTCTAATGCGGTTCGGGATATAATTGAGAAGGTTCAGTTGGTCCAACAACGTATGAATACGGCTCAAGATCGACAAAAGAGTTATGCCGACAATAGGAGAAGGAATCTTAAGTTTGAAGTCGGGGGTTCTTGAAGGCGTCTCCATGCAAAGGATTTGCTCGGATTGGGAGAGAAGGGAAGCTTAACCCTCGATATTTAGGTCCATTTGAGATTCTTGAGAGAGTTGGTGAAGTGGCTTATTATTTGGACCTACCGCCGAGCTTGACAGGGATTCACAACGTCTTCCATGTGTCACAATTAAGGAAGTATTATCCCGATAAGTCCGAGATTCTTTCTATGGAAGAGGTTGAAGAAGCAGATTTGCAACCGGATCTAACCTTTATTCAAAAGTCGGTAAGGATTTTGGATTGCAAGTTTCAAGTATTGAGAAACCGGCAAATACCCTTAGTTAAGGTTTTATGGGGGAGTGATAAGACCGAGGAAGTCACTTGGGAAACCGAAGACAAGATGAAGAGGTTTCACCCGAAGTTATTTCCGACAGAGTGAATCTGGGGACCAGATTCTTTTAATGGGGGTGGATTGTAACGCCCCGTGCCTTCTTTCCAGGTACGCTCGTGACACGTGTGAGTTTGAGTGTTAGAATTGTTGGCGTGCTTTAGGAATTATGTGAATTAATTGTCTAATTGCTTATGTGATCATTTTAGTTGTAATTTCATTTTCTTTCATTTTCTAACATATGCATAATTCATACACTTCATCTCATAACATATTTATATACTTAAACTAATTTCATCAAATAAACTTCATGCATATTTTCATGAAACATGCATCTATAAGTATATATATATATATATATATATATTAGAGCACTAAGAGAATTATAAACATATTATATACATAATATATATCTTCACTTTATGACTTTACACATATATATATCATATATCTATAATCATATTACATACATTATACCTTATATCATATATGCAAGACACACACAAACATATACTAAATCTCTAACACACCCACTACATTCTCATTCATCACTTCCACACATTTGATCTCCAAGCAAGAAGAGGAAGAGTTGGATAGTCATCAAGAAGCATTAGCATCATCAAGATCACCTTCATCATTTCATCTTTTCCATCCATTACTCTTCATTTCTAGGTTGGTATTGATATATTTTGGGATATTATGTGTTGTGTAATTAGGGCTTTTTTACTTGGATGTGTATTCTTGTTTTAAGCATAAGTTTGTGATGATATATGTGTGAATCTTAGAGTTTGTTGCATGTCTACCTTGGTTATTGGTTACATGAATTATATGGCACGAATGGGGTTTCATATGTTGGATTTAAGTGCCCATATGTGCGAATTATGATGTATAATTGATATATTTGGTGTTTATATGTGTTATAAGCTTGTATGAGTTGCATTTACTTGGTTTGGGCATGTTTTGTTGGTTGGTTTTGCATGGTTTGTACATACCCCTGCTGTGCCCTGTTTTTCGTGCTTTGGTTCCTGGCCGGGAACCCTTTTTGCCTGTTTTTTATCCCGACCGGGAACCCTTTACAGGCAGCCACCTGATCAACGATCCCGGCCGGGATCAATTTCAGTTCAAACTTAGTCCCGGCCGAGAAGGTGATGTAGGGGGCCTCCTGTCAGGCCATACCGGCCGGGATCAATTTTAGTACAAAAGCAGTCCCGGCCGGGATCCTTAGGCAGGGGACCCTCCTGTTGGCCTGTCTCGGCCGTCATGCAGGGGGACTTTGGAGTGGTGTGTCCCGGCCGTGATCCATTTTCAACTAAACACAGTCCCGGCCGGGATAGACCCCTGGGAGCATGCATTGTGTTATTTTCATACTCTTAGCTATTTAACTCGTTTACTTGGTCCTTCGGACATTAATCGTGCACATGAACATTTATATTAATTAGTAACATTCTCATTTCATATCATATCATTGTATATTTATGCCGTTCGTCCAATAATTGGTTCATTGGTCTAAAGTCTTACACTCGTTTTCTTGCATAGAGTTTGATCCGGTTGAGGAGCAGGATCAGTAGGCTTCTCATTTCTTCTTTTGGTCAAGGTGAGGTTTTATTTTAGTTAAGTTAGATCCCTATTACCTTGTGTGATCCTTTCAAGCCAAAATATAATAAGTATTTGTATAATTTCGAAAATGGTTTATGTATCATAGGGTTTCAAATGTTTTCATGAAAATGTTTGGCGAGAATTATGCACATGTTATTGGGCCCGGGGAAATGTGTGAATGAAGACCGGTACGACGTCGGGTCGTCGGATAAGCCATTGCATATAGTACCCTTTGAGAGTATCTTACGCGACCGTGTAGTGTGGGAGGTGAGATACTCTTGAGCCGATGGTTAACCCATCGAAGGAGCGGGAAGGAGTCATGTTTCCCTGTCTCGATATTATTTCATGAGATGGTTAGGGCCGTGCAAACCCTTCCACTGCCCCGGAGGAAGAAGGATGGAAAATTATGTATTTCTACGATTATGATTGTGATATGATTATATTATGCATGAACGCCTAATTAAGTTTTAATCACACACTATGGGAGTATGGTTGGAGAATTGCCCTTTCGCCGGGCCAAGTCAAGTTATGTTTCGTCAATTAATTATATGATATCCGTAATTCCGAGCAATGGTTCTTTTATATTACACACTTGGGGTCTTCTAACACTTTACTCGGGATTATGGATTGCATGCACATGTGATATAAATATTATGCCCCTCACTCAGTCTTTGGACTAATACCCCACGTTGTTTTAGTCTTTTGCAGGTCAAGTTAGGCGGGGATTGAGGTCGTTTTGAAGTCCTTACTTTGAGTCCTAGCTTGTTCTTTAATTTTAGCATATCATACTTATATCTTCATTATGTACTAATCTATTTTGGAGAATTATTGTAAATATTTGGTGGTCGTGATGGCCTATGATTGTATTACGTGGATATTTGCGACATAATGTATCTATGCTTCCGCTTTAAGTATTGCAACGTTTGTTTTAATTTGGTACGTTTAAGGGTTAGCCCCACTTAGCTAGGTTAAGTTTGTTTTATCTTTGTCACCCGTTCGCCACGTGTTTGATTCGTGTATGGAAATTCATTTCATGTATGGATTGGGTTATTGGTGCGGGGGATGTGGCGCCTTTCGTTGCTGGCGTTACGACTACGGGACATCATTCTATTGAATAATGAGCTTTGGCCTTACTCACCCCCAAAAGCTAGCTGTTGAGGAGAGGTTTGCTATGCCATTATATATTGAACACCACATCATTAATTATTCGATGTGGGACATTTAACACACCCCCGTCACGCCCAAACTGGTGCGTGAACATTGCAGGAATGAACATCTGCAAGCCGCAGGAATGAAACATCTGCAAGCCGGGTGGAAAGAAGAGACAGACACAGGAATCGAACATCTGTGAACCCGCTTTGATACCATATTGAATAATGAGCTTTGGCCTTACTCACCCCCAAAAGCTAGCTATTGAGGGGAGGTTTGTCATGCCATTATATATTAACACCACATCATTAATTATTCGATGTGGGACATTTAACAATTCCAAACCTCCACATCCGTATTGATTTCATGCCCCCTCTTAGCGAGTTTCTCAGGCGCAACAATTCCCTTAACGTCGGGTGTGCATAGATTAATATCCCAAGCGTTGTTAATGAAGTTAACACAATCTGTCACGATGTTTCTAACATGAAGATCAACAGGGATCCCATTTTTAATTATCGAAAAATTGACTAATGAATCTGTCTTGACTTCTACTTTAGTGAACCTATGCTCCCGAGCGATTCTAAGGTCTTATCAAAACCCGATTAATTCATCCAACATGATCTTCACATTCCACAAATTCATAGCACCCATACTCAACCGCCATCGCAAATGACCCTGCCCGCAACCCGGTTTAGTTCCCCATAAAAACTCTCATCTGTGTTGAGTTTCATCCAATTATGAATCCAAATTAAATGCTATTATATGTTTATGTATACGTAATTTAAAATAAATAAATGAAATGTATAATGAGTATAACCTTTCATAACTAAATGATTAAATTTAATAAGTCACAACAATCAAAATTGCAGTAACAATTTTCCGTTAATCCACAGCCTTTCATTTAAGTTGGTTTCTTCAATTCACAACCTTTCGAAAGAAATTGAAAATGAAGGGGTGCATGTCTTAGATTAGTTAAATGAAGAGGTGCATCCTAATATATGTATGTGTGTGTGTCTTCATTTAGTTTTGATTTTTTTTTTTTATTCACTAATTATTAAAATTTGATAAATAAATTAAGGGGCAGCTTGAAATAATTCCCTATCAGTTTGGAATATTTTTACTTACCTTCTCATAAAATTATACTACATAATAGGATATAAATACGACATTAGAACGTTTTAGTACTACATTATGTTAAAATTATACAACATATTTTGAGAGTTATTTGAAGTACTACATTATGTGAAAATCATATAACATTTTGCCCAAATGGGGAGTTAAGTAAAAATATGATGCCCAGTTGGGGATTTATCCCACATTACCGGATAAATTAATACATAAATACTTATGAAAATTCTAACAGGAATCTCAATAAATATATTGCAAAAATTGAGTAATTGATCAATGGCATGCAACTTTTAAAAAAAAACACAAAAGATTAGATAGTAAAGTGCAAGTAGTCATATAATTGAAATGACAACTCGTAAAGAAAAAGGATTATATATTAAAGTGTAAAAAATAATATAGTTGAGATAATAACTAATATAAAAAAAAAAATTAAAATTTAAAGAATAAATTGGGCGTAATTTGGATGACAAATAATTCCTCATCCAATTTTTAATAAACTATTTTTTCATGTATTTTTGATTTGGTGAAATATTTATTTATCATTTTTTATTTGTTAATGAACTGAAGGGTAAGAATTCAAAAAATATCAAAAATAGGTGTTACTAATTGATAAACTAAAAATATTTGTTAACAGCATTCAATTTTAATGATTTAGTAGAATTAACATACTATTAATAATTGTATATGATAGTGCTGGAAATCAGGTTCCCAAAAATGCAACAACACTTTAGTATTTGTATGTGAAAGGAAAGACCATCACAGGCGGGAGGGCTTCAGGATCTGGGTTTCCTCTTAAGCGTGGGTTCTTCCAGCTAGGATAACACCAAGAATGCAAGTTACCAGGATAATGCTACTGTGGTGAAAGTGATGAGAAGCTTGAGAAGATCAGTGGAAATGCCCAGAACAATGAATGCGGTTTGTATGCAAATGATGTGTTGGGGAAGAAAGCATGTGTTCTCCCCTATTTATATATTAGGGGTGAGGGTAAATGGGTAATTCGACCATGTGGTCCCAAACCTGTGTTGCCCTAACACGTGGCAGCCTCTGAGGGTGTGAGAATGACATTTCTGAAAATGAGACGGCGTGTCAGGTGCACGGTGTGCAGCACCTTTGTGTCAGAGGTTGTTGACGAGGGTCGCATGAGTGGAGGGTCCCGGATCCGTCTTATGAGGGTTCAGGTCCACCGCGGCGGTGGGGGGTGACCCGCGAGCGATTAGTGACGCTCGAAGAGTGCTCGGATGGGTTCCTCATGGTTTATGAGCTTTGAGCGCCAAAACCCGAGCGACAAGAATATGACCCTCGTATGGAGTATTCCTTGAGAAAGGTAACCCCGAGGGCCGATACGGGAGAGCCAGGCCTGCCTGCTCGTCCTCGCCGTTTAACTGGTTGTCCGAGGTTCAGGGGCCCATATTAGTTGGCAAGTGAGGGGGCCGGGTTGGTCCACGAGCCCGTCAATGCGAGGGAGTAATCTCAGCGTTAGCAGACGGTGACAGGTGGACGGTCCTGATAAGAGCGCGTTTTTGGGCCTCATCATTTTGCCCCCCAAATTCTGTAGTATCGCTCGAGCGTACTGTAGAATTTTTACTATGGAGGGAGCCTAGTATTTTGAATTTCTTGAGGATCAAGACGCTGCTAGAGAAGTGACCGTCTGCCTTCTGTAACGGACATAATCTGATGCCGCATTAATTGATGTCATGTCCGCATTTAATGCAGAGTGGGAACGTGGGCGCGTGTACTCCGGGAGACGTGAGGCGGTTAGCAAAAGTGGGGGGATTTCCTAGGCGGGAAATGATTGCGTTTTGAATTTTCAGCCCTAATCCATGTAAAATCTTCCCTATAAATAGGGGTCTGCAGGGCTTTGGGATCTTTTTCACGCATTCAAACTCTTTCAAGTACATACCCAGCAAGAAATCTCTGTCAGTTCTACAGATTCCGGCGAATTTCTTCTCTTCAAATCTTAGGTAAAAATTCCTTATCCTTCTTCTTATTTTCCCCGTGCTAACATTAGTTTTAGGTTGTGTGAGTGAAACCCTTGAGGGAAGAGCCACTGTCTACCATTGAACTTGTTTCAGAAATCTTCTCCTTCCTTGAGTTTTCTGTTAGAAATCCCGTTTCCAAAAGTTGAAAAGTGAACATGGCCAGAAACCAAGCTGACGATTACGTAAGGGAGATTGAGGAGATGTCGGTGGGGAGCTCTTCCCCTCATGGCGATGTCCCCACAGCTGTTCCCCTGGCTAGGGCGCCCCCAGATGAGGGGATTCCCATGGCGATCTCGGTGGCCCAGGCTCCGGCTGATGCCGGGGAAGAAGAGGTGGACGCCGCCGTTCAAGGGATGAACGAGCGTGCCCCCGGAGGGGTGAACGACCTCTTTGAAGAGATGCATAACGTGATGGAAATGCAAAGGCAGGGGGAGAGAGTATTCCCAGTGTTGAATTGCGCTGTGAGACCCCAAGACCACAGGATCACAGTGGCTATGATGGCCCCCGAGGGCGAAGCAGGGCCATCCGGGCGTCAATTTGAGGTTGAGCCCTCCAGAAGGCGCCATAGGAGAGGTAAGGAGCCTGTCACTCGAGTGAGGCAAGATAACCGCCACCAAACTGACAGATCTCCGGATGAGATTGAGAGTATCCTGACGCTCAACGATTTGGAGGATTTGAGGGCGAAGGCTTATTGGGATGAAGCAGTATTTCCTATGCGACTTCCCGAGGAGGGGGAGAGGGCCAACCGACCGCCGCCTGGGATGATGACGGTCTATTGGGATGCAGTCCTGGCTGGGGGCTTGAGGTTCCCTATTGCCCATTCTGCTGCTGTCATCTACCACCACCTAGGGCTTTGCCCTTCACAAATTTTGCCCAATGGTATAGCTTTAATCAACACCTTCCTAATAACGATGAGAGCCTTAAACCATGCAACCTCGATCGTCAACTTCGACATTTTGATACAAGTAGCCCGCTCGCCCCGTTCGTCGCCTACGGACGGGTTTTATTATGCCCAGGCCAAATCGGGCTTTAAGATGATAGACTCCCCATCTACCTCCTACGGCGAGCATTGGAAGGAGAAATACTTCTTCGTGGGGGCCCCGGGGGAATTTTTGGGGTTCATCGCCAGTGGATGATACATGGCGAGGGTCCTTTGGTTAGGGAAAGGACAAGGAATAAAGCTTTTGAGGATTGGGCACAGGGGTTAGCCTTCGTGATGAGGAGTGAGAAAAAATGGATTAAGGCTGAAACCCTGGTGAAGAACGAGGGAGTATTGTTTCGTTATGGCTTGTCCTGCCCTCCAGACATGATACTCAACCCTCCAGCCGACATCATGGCCCTCGATGGTTAGACCCTAGGAACTAACTGCTCTGACTCCTAGAACAACCTTCTAACTTGGTGTGATTGCTGTGTTTTTTGTCTCTGCGATTCAATCAATCAATTTCTGACGCTCGTTCCTTCTTATTGGCAGGTGTCCAAATACTATCCCAAGGCATGAATGCTGAAGCCCTTTCCCGCATGTTGGGTGCCCAAGGACCCGCTGCCGACCCTCAATACCCGCAACCGCAGCAAAACCGCCCTCCCAACGCTCCGAGGGGGAGGGTAAACCGTCGAGGAGCAGGCCGAGGGCAGAACAATGCCCGAGGGGGAGCAGGGAATGAGGCTCCTCCCAGAGGCCCTATTGAGGATCTGACAGTGGAGGGTACCCACGAGGCTACTCCTCTACCGGTGGCCGCCGAGGGTCCGATTACACTGAGCTCGAGCGGGTCCCGGAATCGCTCGGGGGAACATATTCGTATCCACGAAACTCTCCGTGCCGACCGTCAGGGGAAGAGGAAGAGGATGCCGGACTCTATCCCAATTTCTGGCAAGGGGAAAGAGGTGGTCATGGGCCACAGAGGCGAAGGCAGCGACACTTCTTCATCAGAGGATGAAGATTTTTGGAAGATAGGCTGCAAGGGCGACTCTCGCTACAAGCGCCAACGCACCGAGGGTCCGGTGCTTTTGAAAAAGAGCGCTTACTCCGTGAACCTCATTTCTGACATCGTCGGGAAACTCCAGTTTTCCGGCGATCATGATAAGCTGAACGAGCATGACGCCGCTCGTGTCGCTGACGATGCCTGTCATGCCCTTCTGACGGTAGGTCCTTAGTACCCTCTGAAGGTTTCCAACTTCCATTGTTCCCATTTTAACGCTAACCTTTGTTTCTGACTTTCCAGGAGGTAATCCCTAGGTTAAAGAACTTGCAGGGGCGAGCGCAGGCCCACTCCGAGCATAAGGCCAAATACAAGAGACTGTTGCGAATCTCTGACCCTGTTCAACTGCAAGAGGATTACAACAACGTCCATGCCCAACTGTCCATGGCCAACCGCGATAAGGATCAGCTGAGGGAGAACCTGCAGAAGGCGGACGAGGCCTATCTTACTCTTGACGAGCGTCATAAGAAGTTGAAGGTGGAGCGTGACCAGTTGAGGCAACAGAACCGGGAGCTGGGTGAGCAGTTGGCGGAAAGCACTCGCCGAAATGAGGAAACAAACAAGGCCCTTGCTGACTTGCAGGGCAAAGTACAGGGCTTGGAGGCGAGGGTATCCTGGGAGGCAGTGAAGAAGTTCTTGCGCTCAAAAGCTTTTGTGTTCGTGGCCAACATCCATTGCTTCGACAATGCAAGGCGTTTCTTCCATAAGGCCATCGGGCAAATGGTGAAGCTTGGCTTGGCACCCGAAAGCGCTCGAACTGACGCGCGCTTACGCATGGACCTGGACGAAAACTGCGAGCCCATGGTCCAAGATGGGGATCCCACCGAGAGCCTGGCGGAGCGGGAATACTAGGAGCTGGTGCAAACGCTTCAACGGGAGTTTATTGCTGCCAACAGGGTAGATCCCGAGCCCCTCCTAATAGAAGACGAGGGCACCGTCATGGACACCGTGGATGTCGAGGAACCTGGCGAGGCCCAAACTTCTGACGCCAATGTGTGGGCCCCTGTTCCCCTTGCGACTGCTCCTCCCGAGCCCGACGCTCCAGCCTCGTGAAGCTCCCTTGGCTATTAATCACCTGCCCTTGTCAGTTTAAATCCTTCTTCCTATCTACGAATGACTTTATATCTGTACTTGATCTTCCAGTTATTTCCTGCACACTTTGGATTCCTTTATGTTGCTTTTCCATATATTTGAACTCCTCCTTTTTTTTTCTGGTTGAATGTCTGAACACTTTCTTCTTTACTTTTAAATGATGAATGATGTTGTTTCATTTCGTTCGCCGTTTTCATATTAATATCTCTTGTTTGAGCGCTTACGATGGGCGTATGTGCGCACGAGGGTGTTTTCTTTGAGGGTACCCTGGCATTCATTACAGTGCGCCATCAGTTTAGGATTTGGTAGCGTTTAGTGAATTAAGGGATGCAAGTACGGTCGCGAGGGTGTTTTCCCTGGGGGTCCCCTGGCCGTATCCGTCATGAGGCTCGAGTTTGAACTTAGGAAACTTATGGGGATTTTCCTAAGTGTTGGCCCAATAATGTGCACCCTCGTCTTGAACGCTCCATTATGTTGTATATACTTTAGAAATCAACAGTAGGATTTGCTAAGTATGGGATCAAAGCGAGCGTAACCGTGGGGTTAGCGTTACTTTGAGGGACCCATGAAAGGATTGTTATGGGATCCACTATTCTACGAGTGTGCCCTTACCCAAACAGTTGAGGGTCATCGGGGTTTTTACGAGCGCGAGCCGGAGTGGCGTGCACTCAGCTGGCATAAATTTAGCATTTTGCCCCCCCGCCGTCTGACACGCTCGTTCTTAGGATTTTACACACTTACGAATTGTCAAACACCCAAATATCGTTGCTTCAAAACGATTGGGGTATTACTTAGGCCGTTCGACGTGGAGGATGCTCGACACGGAGTAGGCCTTTTGTTTGCTTAAATCATTAACAAATATGGAAAGAACAAATAAACGACATAGTCAAAAATCAAAACGCTTACTGTTATATTCGTAATTTACAAAACGAATACAATATACTTTTTGCCACAAGAAAGCTCCCCATGCTGCCAACGGGCGGTTACAAAGAAAACTGGGAATTACATGTAGAACCTTCTAAGGTTACATGCATTCCACGGCCTAGGGAGACGCTCGCCTTGCAAAGTCTCCAGCAGGTAGGTGTTATTTGCTCGTACCTGGATGACTTTGAAGGGGCCTTCCCAATTGGGGTCCAACTTACCCACATGTTTGGAGACTTCAACTTTTTTGAGGACCAAGTCCCCTAGTTGGAAAGTTCTCTCTTTAACACGCTTGTTGTACTGGC
The DNA here is from genome assembly GCA_037501455.1 of Lantana camara. NCBI lineage: Eukaryota > Viridiplantae > Streptophyta > Magnoliopsida > Lamiales > Verbenaceae > Lantana > Lantana camara. Next base: position 18,188,358 of record CM074857.1, on the reverse strand, counting down.
GGGCGATGGTCGCTTTGTATTTGTGGATACGGGCCCAAGCAGTATTCCTCTTCTCGTCCAGCAAATCTAACTCGAGCGCCTGATTGGCCTCGTTGGCCACAGGCTCGAAATAGGCAACGCGTGCGGACTCTTGCGCAATTTCCGCAGGTAACATAGCCTCGGAGCCATAAACGAGGGAGTAAGGAGTTTCTCCTGTTACCGCTCGTGGAGTAGTACGGTACGCCCACAGGGCTCCTTGAAGTTCTTCAGCCCACTCTCCCTTCTTACTCTCGAGCATCGTCTTCAGATGCTGGAGTATGGTTCGATTGGTCACCTCCGCCTGACCGTTGGCTTGAGGGTGGCCTACGGAGGTGAATCGCTGTTCAATCCCTAGCTCATAGCACCAATCCCGCGTGTCGGCAGCGATGAACTGGGAGCCGTTGTCCGAGATGAGCACCCTCCGGATACCATACCTACAGATGATGTTTTTCCAGATGAAATCTCTCACAACCTTAAATGTTATCTTGGCGACCGCTTCGGCTTCCGCCCATTTAGTGAAGTAATCCACAGCGAGTATTACGAATTTCTTTTGTCCGGCCGCCATTGGGAGGGGTCCCACAATATCAATGCCCCACTGATCAAAAGGCCACGAAACATCAATAGGAATCATTTGAGCCGCCGGCAACTGGGGGGTGTTAGAATGGAACTCTCACTTAGGGCATTTCTTGGAGTAGCTAATGGCATCCTGCAACACCGAGGGCCAGTAGAACCCACTCCTTAAGACTTTCCTTGCCAAGATTCGACCGTCCGATTGATTCCCGCAGCTTCCATTATGCACATGTTCCAAAACTTCCTTGGCCTGCGAGGGTCTCAAGCATCTCAACGGCGGGCCCAGGAAGGATTTCTTGAATAATCGTCCCTCGGCGTCTAATGAGAAACGAGGGGCCTTGCTTCTGATTTTCTGAGCCTCAACTTTATCGCTTGGGCTGGTTCCATCCTGGAGGAATCTGACAATTTCGTCGAGCCAACAAGGCTCGGAGGGGTCAATCATATTTACCTCCTTCGAAGGTTCGCCTTTACTTATCAGCGGTTCCTCTATTCTAAGAAATGTAATAGCGCGTTCGCTATGACCGTCCAGGGCGGATGCGAACTTTGACAGAGCGTCAGCATGTTCGTTTTCTGCCCTCGGGATTTGTAAAAGGTGGAATTCCCTGAAGTTAGCCATCACCTCCTTAGCGCTCGCCAGATACTGCACCATGGTGGCTTCTCGAGCCTCATAAGAACCATCAATTTGACTCGCGATCAACTGCGAATCAACATATGCAGTGACCCGAGTGGCGCCATTTTGGAGTGCAATCCTGAGCCCCTGGATGAGGGCCTCATACTCAGCTTCGTTGTTGGTGACTTGGAACGCCAGCTTGATCGCATAGTCAACTTCAGCTCCGAGAGGGTCTCTGAGGGTCACCCCAGCTCCTCCCCCTTGTGAGGTCGAAGAGCCATCTGTGTGCAAAAGCCATAAACTATCCTCGGTTGAGGGCACGGTATCTAAGTTGAAACGTTCCACCAATAAGTCGGCCACGGCCTGAGCATGTATCGCCGTGTGGGGTTCAAAAGCGATGTCGAACTGACTAAGTTCAATTGACCATTTAATTAATCTCCCTGAGATGTCCGGCTTTGTAAGCACTTGTCTGATGGGCTGATCTGTAAGAACCACGATGGAATGCGCTTGAAAATAGGGCCTTAGCCTCCGAGAGGCATTTACGAGCGCAAATGCAAACTTCTCTATCTCCATGTATCTTTTCTCCGCTCCTTGTAGAGTCTTGCTTAAATAATACACCGGCATATGCTTACGCTCGCGAATGGCCACCAGGACAGCGCTCGTGGCCTCCAAGGAAACTGACAGATAGATAAACAAAGTCTCCCCCGGGTTAGGTTTGGTCAACAAAGGCGCGCTCGAAAAATACTGCTTCATGTCCTACAGGGCCTTTTCGCAGTCCGCGCTCCAAGTAAAGTTACGAGCGTTACGCAAAATTTTAAAGAAGGGCAGATTCCGGTCTGCTGAGCGGGAGATGAACCTATTTAGTGAAATAATTTTACCCACAAGCACCTGGACCTCTCTCAGATTGCGAGGGGAGGGTATGTCCAGGATTGCTTTGATCTTCTCTGGATTTGCCTCTATGCCTCGTTGGCTGACCATATATCCCAAAAATCTGCCACCTCGTACGCCAAATGTACATTTGGAAGGATTAATTTCTTACCATAACGCCGCAGGATATTGAACGCTCGTTTGAGGTCTTCTAGATGGGAATATTGGCGTTCGCTTTTGACGATCATGTCATCCACATATACTTCCATGGACTTTCCGATCTCACACTCAAAAATTCTGTTGACGAGGCGTTGGTACGTTGCTCCTGCATTTTTGAGCCCAAAGGGCATGACCTTGAAGCAATAAACGCCCAAATGGACTACGAACGCTGTTTTGGGACGATCCTCAAGAGCCATAAATATCTGATAATACCCTTGGAAAGCGTCCATCATGCTCATAAGTTCACACCCAGCGGTCGAATCCACCAACTGATCAATTCTAGGTAGTGGGTACGGATCCTTGGGACATGCCTTGTTGAGGTCTGTGAAGTCATTGCACATACGCCACTTGTTGGCGCTCTTGGGAACGAGCACCACATTGCAAAGCCATTCGGGATATAGAATCTCTTCTATGTACTGAGCGTCAAGCAGTTTATTGACTTCTTCTTCAATGACCTGCTTTCGGAACCCATGGACATCTCTCTTCTTTTGCTTTATAGGTTTGAAGGCCGGATCCACGTTCAGCCGGTGGACAATAACGCTCGGATCTATGCCAGTGAGGTCGGAAGCCTTCCAAGCAAAGACATCAATATTTTCCCGTAAGAATTCAATCATCATAATCTGAGAGGGGCCGTCGAGGCTGGAACCTATCTGCGTGGTCTTATCGGGATTCCCGGGTTCCAATTCGATGGTCAGGAAGTTTTCTGTAGGTTCCACTCGCACTTCTGGCCTCGGCAGTTCGAGCGCCCATTTCTTTCCTGTGACTCTCTCGTTGGTACCGTCCGAGGGTATACGATCCTCGTCTTCCGAGGAGGAAGCCCCGACCTCTCCGAGGGGCGAGTTCCCAGCATCTTCGGGTTTGTCCGTGGCCTTCTTTTTATTCTTCTTTTTATAAAGCTTGGTCCTCTTGCGCTCGGGGCCATCTTCATCTAGTTTGGGGAAGTCAACTGATTTTTTGGTGGAGCCTGCCTGGGTAGGTTGTTTGGGCTTGTGGCTTCGACGGGAAAGTACGTAGCATTCCCATGCTTCCTTAACATTGCATAGTACTTCTCCTGTTCCTTCGGAGGTGGGGAACTTGACTTTCTGATGATAGGTGGAAATTATAGCTTTGAAGTCAACGAGGGCTGGGCGCCCAATGATTATGTTGTAAGGTAGGTCCACTTCGACCACCACGTAGAGAACATTTAAAGTTTTTCGCTGTGGGGCACGACCGAAAGAGGTGGCCAAGCGAATTTGTCCGCGAGGGACGATCTCGGAACCCCCAAAGCCAACGAGGGTTGTTCTGAGTGGTTCGAGCGGGATGTTCGTGATGTTCATTTTTTGGAATGTGGAGTAAGGCAAAACATTCACGGAGCTTCCACTATCAATTAAGACCCTCTTTACAACGTGATTGTAAACGTCTAAGCTAACCACCATGGGGCAGTCAGAGGTTTCACCGACCCCATGGGGCGTTACAATGTGCTCTAAGTCTTTTTCTGTGAAACCTACGCTTTCATCCTTCTCCGAGCGTGATGATTTATCAACAGAGAGCACTGGCCTGGACCGAGAAGATTTCTGGTCATAACTCCGGATGTAGCGGCGCCGGGAGGCGTTGGAGTTGCCCCCCGAGGGTCCTCCAGCAATCATGTGGATGACCGCGAAGGGCTGATTTTCCACGTCTGATGCCTTCTTTTTTCCACGGTCACTGGGCTCGGTGTGATGGTGACGCGGGCTCCGAGAGCGCGAACGGCTTCTCCCTCGTGCGCGCGCTGTTAAGTCGTTAATTCTTGCTCCATTGAGGTTTATTTTGTGTAATTTTTGCCCAAATTTGATAGCTTATGTAGAATTTCATGCTCTTTGTAGGTGTTTTTAACAAAAGACGAGTTAAAGGGACGAAATGGAGCAATACGACCAAAATCCGAGCTTACAAAGGAACATCTCGAGAACTTTAAATTTTTGCTGCCCAATTTTGGAAATCCACCCTCGCGGAATTTGTTAGTACAAATTTTCCACCCTCGCGGAAATGAGGCAGTAGCTTGGGTTCATTCCACGAAAATCCACCCCCGTGGATTTTGCAAGTACAAAATTTCCACCCTCGCGGAAACGTTACAGAAGATCGATGGTTTCTGCAAGAAATCCACCCCCGTGGATTTTGTAGTAGAAAAAATCCGCGATCGCGGATTTCCTTTAAAGTTGCCAGTGCGTTTTTAGAAATCCACCCCCGTGGATTTCTTTGCCCATGAAAATCCACCCCCGTGGATTTTCTCCAGAAATGCGTTTTTCCTAGTTTATAACCTATTTTTCGAGGGCATTCGGGGGGAGCCGATTTTTAACCTAGTTTTGGAGGCGGAAACAGCTGATTGGAGTCTTGGGAACACCACTTCTCCTTTCTTGGAAGAAATGAAGATCCATTGAAGTTTTAGTTTGTTTTTACTTTCATTTAATGCTATCTTAGTTAGTTTAATGCTAGTTTACTTTCCCAATTTAGTTGTTTATGGATTAAACTCTTTTATGAACCTATTGTCCATGAATATTTGAATTAAACCCTTTTTAATGAATATGAGTTTATTTAAGTCTTACTTCTTTTGTTCTTTGAGTATTATGACTATGAGTGGCTAGATCTTTAGGCAAAGGGGGGTGATGAATTATGTAGGGTAAGTGTTTGATGAAATGCCTAGGTGGGGTTATTGCTCTTATGCTTGTGAAATTGAGTTAATTGCATGATTAAGCTTGATCACCTTGATTATGACTTGAGATTTGCATGCTAATCGAGAGGTTGTATGTGAATTGGAAGAGGTTTCACAACACTTAAGTTTAGGTATAAAGACATTTAGCCTATTCTTGAGCAATCGAGTAATAGAATAACCGGGCCAAGCCGCTAGTTATTTTGTTGCACTAGTCTTGTTTGTTTGATCTAATTAATGAGCTAATGACCACGAAAGTAGGCTTTAGACTTTGACTAGGTACACGCACGTGACTTCGAGAGGAGCTTGTGTATACTTTAGTGATTAGGATTGTGAGATCCTTGTCCCATTTAAGCACTAATTGAACACGAACCTTGCATGATCATTACTACCCCATTGCCACTTAGTTAACTTGGTTAATTGCCACTCTATTCGCTTCCTAGTTGGTTCTAGTTTGTTAATCTTAGTTAACTTTCATTTCCGTTAGTAGTTAATTCACTCTATCACTCGTTTTGGTCTATAGATTGGTGAAAACATTAGGTGATTGATTGATTTACTCCTCCTCGTGGATTCGACCCCTTTTGCTACATTGATTTATTGATGCTTGCACTTGGGCTTTATTAAAACAAAATATCTCAACAAGTTTTTGGCGCCGTTGCCGGGGAGGCGTTTAAATCACCCTTACCGATTGTTAGTAACTAGTGAATTAGACCTTTATTTTTATTTGATTTTGATGCTTGTTTGTCTCTTGTAGGTTCTTGTGCATGAGAAGAGCTAAAAGTTGGGAGAATTTGAAACATTATCCGGACATCGAAAAGAAACTTCGTGCATTAAGGAAGGAAAGGAGACAAGAGGCATCAACCCCGATTCAAATGGAAGATTTTAATGCAAATGATGCCCTTAATGGGGCAAATAGAGGGCAAAGACCACCACCACAACCACAACAACCACCCCTTAACCCACCACCACAACCACCTCAAAGACAAATTCGGGAGTATGCCATGCCTAGCATGGAGCATATTCAACAAAATATGGGAAGACCGGGAGTTGGTGCAAATCATTTCGAAATCAAGCCGGCCTACATCTCACTTCTACAACAAAATCAATTCAACGGATTTGCTACGGAGGACCCTATATCACACGTTAATTGGTTTGTGGAGGTGTGTGATACGTTCAAACTCAACAATGTGCCCGAAGACGCCATAAGAATTCGCTTATTTCCTTTCTCTCTAAGGGATAGGGCGAAGGCTTGGCATAGTGCTCTTCCGTATGAGACTAAGGGATCATGGTCTTTATTGTCCCAAGCCTTTTTGGATAAGTTTTTCCCGCACGCTAAAACGGTTAAGCTCCGGAATGAAATCACTTCATTTCGGCAATATGAAGGAGAAACCTTATACGAAGCGTGGGAACGGTTTAAGGAAATACAAAGAAAGTGCCCTCACCATGGATGCGAAAATTGGAAGCTAGTCCAATCATTCTATGGAGGAATCTCCCAAGCTTTGAAGGTCATGATTGACTCCGCCGCGGGGGGCGCTATAATGACCATGTACGAAACCGATGCTATACAATTGTTGGAAAGGATGGCGGCTAACAATTCTTGGGCAAATGAAAGGGCTACCACACCAATCCCAAGGCCTTCAAGCTCAACACCCGGCATGTTACAAGTTAGCGAATATACCGCCATGCAAGCTAAACTTGAGGCTTTAGAGAAGCAAGTGGAACAATTTAAGGTTAATTCCGTGTCAAATCAATCCCCTCCTATGCAACAATCCACTTGTGAGATGTGTAGTGGGCCACACAACTATGATTCATGCCCTTATGCTTCTCAAGAAAATCCATCAAACCCACCTTCATGTCCCGAACAAGTAAATGCTTTAAACCAACAAAGACCACAATACAACCCTCATTCCAACACATACAATCCCGGACTGCGCAACCACCCTAACTTTTCGTGGTCCAATCCCAACAACGCACAAAATGCTCCAAGACCACCACCACCACCTAGAAACCCCGGAAATTTCCAACAACCTCCTCCTTTCCCTCCACAACAAACCCATTACCAAACTCCCCAAACTCAATATCAACCACACCCTCCACAACAACCCCAAAAGCAAGGATGGGAAGCCGCATTTGAGAAGTTTCTTAATGTTTCCTCGGACCGTTTCAAGAGCTTGGAAACTCAAGTAGACCAAGTGGTCACACAAAACCGGAACATTGAGATCCAAATCGGGCAACTTGCAAATGCCATCAATTCTAGACCTCAAGGAACGCTCCCTAGCAAGACGGATACAAATCCAAGGGAGCATTGCAAGGCTATTACTCTTCGAAGTGGAAAGGTTTATGATGAGCCACCTTTGCCTACACGGTATGAGACCGGTTCGAGTGGTGTGAATCAACAAAAGAAATTGGCGGATGGGAATATTGACAAGGGCAAAGCAAAGATTGATGAAATGGAAGAATCGGAGAAAAAGAAGGGGAATGAGGAAAGAGAACAAGACGAGATTATTGAAGTGGAAAAGTCAAAGATGGATGAACATTGTAACAAAGAACAAGAGCCCCCTTTGAAGCCAAAAGTTTACATCCCACCTAAACCGTATGTTCCACCGGTACCATTCCCTCAAAGGCTTCAATCACAAGTGAAGGAGAAGCAATTCGAAAAGTTCCTTACTATGCTCAAACAACTTCATATCAACATACCATTTGCCGAGGCATTAGCTCAAATGCCATCCTATTTGAAGTTCTTGAAGGAGCTAGTATCTAACAAGAAGAAGTTGGAGAATTTTGCTACTATTGCACTCACCGAGGAGTGTAGTGCCATCATTCAAAGAAAGCTTCCACCAAAACTCAAGGATCCCGGGAGTTTTTCTATCCCTCTCACCATTGGTCCTTTACATTTTGATAATGCCTTATGTGATTTGGGAGCGAGTGTAAGTCTAATTTCTTTATCTACTTGTAGGAAATTGGGCTTGAAGGAGCTTAGGCCAACCAACATGACGCTTCAACTCGCGGATCGGTCATTAAAGTATCCAATGGGAGTTCTTGATGATGTGCTAGTCAAAGTGGGAAAATGCTACATCCCGGTGGATTTAGTCGTCCTCGATATAGGTGATGATGAGAGTATGTCTCTCATATTGGGAAGGCCGTTCCTAGCTACGGCCGGAGCATTGATTGATGTCAAGAATGGACGCCTCACTTTACAAGTTGGCGACGAAAAGGTTGAATTCAACTTATACAAGGCCATGAAGAATCCCACCATGGAAGAAAAGTGTTTTCGAGTTGAAGTTGTAGAGGATCACCGTATTTTTGAGTTGCACAACAAGGATCCGTTAGAGCTTTGCTTAGGAGGTGTTGAAAAGATGGAGGGAGAAGAGGAGATCCTTGATGAGCTTGAGTCATATGTGAAGGCATTGGAGGCCACACCATTCGTTTCCTTCCAAAGGAGGTACCATTTTGAGGAATTGGGGAGTGGTAAACCCCTTCCTCCCCCTTCTTGTGTTAAAGCTCCCGTACTTGATTTGAAACCCCTTCCCTCTCATTTAAAATATGCATATCTTGGTGATAATGAGAGTTTGCCGGTTATTGTGTCTTCGGATTTAGATGATGTGCAATTGGATGCCTTATTGCGTGTTTTGAGAATGCATGTAAAAGCTTTAGGATGGTCAATTTCGGATATTAAGGGAATTAGTCCCTCAATTTGCATGCATAGAATCTTGATGGAAGATAACCATAAAACATCAATAGAGCATCAAAGACGGCTTAACCCTAATATGAAAGAAGTAGTTAGAGCCGAAATTCTTAAATTGCTTGATGCGGGTATAATTTACCCGATTTCGGATAGCTCTTGGGTTAGCCCGGTACAAGTTGTACCGAAAAAGGGAGGGATGACGGTTATTAGAAATGAAAACAATGAACTTATCCCTACACGCACGGTTACGGGATGGAGAGTGTGCATAGATTATAGGAAATTGAACAATGCAACTCGTAAAGACCATTTTCCATTGCCTTTCATTGATCAAATGTTAGAAAGGTTAGCCGGGCATGAGTACTATTGCTTTCTAGATGGATACTCGGGTTACAACCAAATTGCTATAGCACCCGAGGATCAAGAAAAATGCACTTTCACTTGCCCCTATGGCACTTTTGCTTTTAGAAGAATGCCATTTGGTCTTTGTAATGCCCCGGCTACTTTCCAACGTTGCATGATGGCAATTTTCTCGGATTTTATTGAGCGAACAATGGAAATCTTTATGGATGATTTTTCGGTGTTTGGGTCTTCTTTTGATGCATGCCTTGTTAATCTTACTAATGTGTTGAAACGTTGTGAAGATACTAATTTGGTGCTAAATTGGGAGAAGTGCCACTTCATGGTGCTTGAAGGAATTGTCCTAGGCCATCGGATCTCGGCTAAGGGAATTGAAGTGGATCGAGCTAAGATTGAAGTCATTGCTAAATTGCCACCACCCAACAATGTTAAGGGAGTTAGGAGTTTCCTTGGTCATGCCGGATTTTATCGCCGGTTTATCAAGGATTTCTCCAAAATCACTTTACCTCTTTGCAAGCTTTTACAAAAAGATGTTGAATTTGTTTTTGATAGTGATTGTTTGCTTGCTTTTGATAGGTTAAAGAAGGAGCTTACCTCAGCACCAATTATGGTGGCACCGGACTGGACTTTACCATTTGAGCTCATGTGTGACGCAAGTGACTTGGCCATAGGAGCGGTGCTTGGCCAAAAGAGGGAGAAACGTTTACACGTTATCGCTTACTCTAGCAAAACACTCAATGATGCACAATTAAACTATGCCACCACTGAAAAAGAACTTTTAGCAATTGTGCATGCTTTTGACAAATTTCGTTCGTATTTGATAGGTTCGAAGACGGTGGTTTACACGGACCACGCAGCTATCAAATATTTGTTGTCAAAGAAGGACTCCAAACCTCGTCTCATTAGATGGATTTTGCTACTTCAAGAGTTTGACTTGGAGATTAGAGATAAAAAAGGGACCGAAAATTTGGTGGCGGATCATCTATCTCGTTTGGAGATTGCAAGGAGTAATGATGATCTTGAAGTAGCTATTAAGGAGAATTTCCCGGATGAACAACTCTTTAAGGTGGAATCCAAAGTACCATGGTTTGCGGACTTTGCGAATTACATAGCAAGTAGAATTATACCTCCCGACTTGAATTTCCACCAACGACGGAAATTTCTACATGATGCCAAGTTCTATTTTTGGGAAGAACCGTTGCTTTACAAGAATTGCTCGGATGGCTTGGTAAGGAGGTGTGTCCCCGAAGATGAAATTGAGAAGATCTTAGACCGTTGTCATGCTAGTCCTTATGGAGGACATTCAAGTTCAAGAAAGACGGCGGCAAAGGTGCTCCAATCGGGTTTTTGGTGGCCTTCCTTATTCAAAGATGCACACAAGTTTGTCGAAAGTTGTGACTCATGTCAACGAACCGGGAATATTGGGAAAAGAGACGAAATGCCTTTGAGATATATCTTAGAGATAGAATTGTTCGATGTGTGGGGAATAGACTTTATGGGACCTTTTCCTTCTTCCTATGGAAACCAATATATTCTTGTCGGAGTTGATTATGTTTCTAAATGGGTCGAAGCCATAGCAAGCCCTACAAACGATTCAAAGGTAGTGCTGAAATTTTTGAAGAAGAATATCTTTACTAGATTTGGTGTTCCGAGGGCTCTCATAAGTGATGGAGGGTCGCATTTTTGCAACAAACCTTTGGAAGCTCTCTTAAGGAAATATGGAGTTCACCACCGGGTGGCAACTCCATATCACCCACAATCTAGCGGTCAAGTTGAAATTTCCAACCGTGAAATTAAACACATCCTTGAAAAGACCGTGAATCGTTCACGAAAAGATTGGGCTACCAAATTGGACGATGCTTTATGGGCTTATCGAACGGCTTTTAAGACACCAATCGGAACATCCCCATTTATGTTGGTCTACGGAAAAGCATGCCATCTTCCGGTTGAGATCGAACACAAAGCTTATTGGGCCATTAGAGCCATCAACTTTGACCTTAAACAAGCCGGTGAGAATAGAGCTTTACAATTACACGAACTTGAGGAATTCCGGTTGAATGCATACGAGAATGCAAAGGTTTACAAAGAAAAGACAAAGAGATGGCATGACAAACACATTAGGGTGAAGGAATTCGAAGTGGGGCAATTAGTCTTATTGTTCAATTCTAGATTGAAGTTATTCCCAGGAAAGCTAAAGTCGAGGTGGTCGGGCCCTTTTCGAGTCGTGAAAGTTCTTGAGAATGGAGCCGTGGAAATTGGAAATGAAAATTCCGGTACTTTCATCGTTAATGGGCAGCGTTTGAAACCTTATTTTGTGGGAGAGCCCATAGAGAAGAGCACCTCGTGTGTGCTCATCACTCCGACCATCTAATTTGGTGACAAAGTCGAGCTAGCGACTATAAATTTAGAACTACTTTTCCTTCCTCTCCCTTACCTTTTTCCTTCTTCTCTCTTTTAGGTGGTTGTTATTCGTTTCCTTGTTGCTCTTGTCTCTTTGTGTGTAGGTTGTTGATTTCGAGGAAGAAGATTTAACTCGGATGTGTGATTGCAAGTTTTGACACCCCTTGTGGGGTTGAGGTCCAATTTCTTTTAAATTCTTGCTCTTGAGTTGGTGATGCATGTGTTGATGATGTGATGAATTACCTTTATTCTTATGTGTCTTGAGTTGAAGAGATGAGTTTAGGGTACAAACCGGTATACTATGGTGTGCATTGCATATTTGTTGCTTGAATTCTTGATTCTTGCGAGAGAAAATACCGTTTGTCTTGATTATGTTACAGTTTTGGGTCATTAAGTGCTCCGGTTGAGGTAAAGTTAATTCCGAGTTTGGTTTGAAATATTTTTTTGCTAAGTGTTGAAAAATTACATTTACCTCCCTCAGTGAATTCTTCCCATTTTTGGAGCTACTGTAGTAAATCCACCCTCGTGGATTTTCTGTACAAGAAAATCCGCGATCGCGGATTCCATGTGAATTCACCCAAGCTTCTGTAAAGAATCCACCCTCGTGGATTTTTCTCAAAGGAAAATCCGCGATCGCGGATTTCCCCATTTCGGCCCCAGGTTTCTGTAAAGAATCCACCCCCGTGGATTTTTGCCCTTACAAGAATCCACCCCCGTGGATTTCCTTTTTCCAGCAAACCCGATTCTCTTAAGTCTGAAACACGTTTCTTTCCTTTGCTTTGCCTCAACCCGCGTCTGCTTCTTTCCCTTCACTTCTCTTCAAGGACACAAAGACACATTCCAACTACACACTACTCCCACACTTTCAAACCCTACGCTTCTCTCTCCCGCGCACGCACACCGAGGACAGCGGCTGCTCCTGATTTTCGTGTTCTTCTTCCCCTTTTCCCTCTCTCACGTGGTAAGCTTCATTCTCATTTCTTTTCTCTGAAATTTCTGGTATAAGTTGAAGTTTTGTCTCTCTCCCCTCTCCAAATCTGAGTTCCATTTGAGAAATTGTTCTTTCTTGTTAAATCCTTGACTACATTTGTTACCTCCTTGCTTCACTTGCTTTGTGTGGGCTGAAATTTTGAGTTCTTGTGAAAATCTTGTGAAAATTTTGTATCTTGAAACCCTAGAAGCATGTTAGTCCGATTTGTATTGACATTTCGAGTTGATTCTTGGATCTATTTCTGATATGAGCATGAAGCTATGCAAGAATGCTAAGATTTGTAGAGATCTAGGGGATTATGAAGCATGCTAAATTCTTGAACCCTAGACTCGATTGTTCTGAAATTCTCTGAAATTCTTGGAGTAAAGTGTTGTTGCTATGATTTTGTTGTTAAATTCTTGCTTTTGAGCTTGTTGGAATACACCATTTTTGCAAAATTGAGTAAAACCACACCTTTTTCTGGGTGCACACAAGGTGTTTGATGAAAGTCTTGAATGAACTTTAATGCTTTAAATGTTGTTAACTCTGAGTTAGATACACTTGAAATGCAGAAATGGCCCCAAAGAAGCGATCTACCGTAGATGAGGCCTCCACTTCCAAGAAATCTAAGGGGTCTACATCTCATTCAATGCCACCCTACAATCCTTTTGATCGTGTAGTGGACCGGGAGCTTTACCCGACTTACTTTATGCATGTACCGATGTTGGAAGCGTTAGGAATTTACAAGTACGTTCGACGCTTTGCAAAAGGACTTGAATGGCTTGAATTTCTCCACAAGTGGGCACCAACTTACCCTGCTCTGACTAGGGAGTTCATCTTGACAATGGATTGGAGTAATGATGAGTTGTCTTTCCGAATTGACGGTGAGAGACACACACTTAGGGCGGCTGATTTGCGTGCAATTTTTGGATTTCCAGACCCCAACCGGAATTCGATGATGCGGCCTCTCACCAAACTCCCAAAGATGAAGGTTGAGGAGCGAGAAGTGGTTTGGAGAACATTCCCGTTGGCTCCAGATGCAATACCGTATGATGAAAGCAATACAAAGTCTTCTAACATTCATTCCCTCACTTGGCGAGTCATCCACCGTATCTTGTCTGCAGGTTTTTGTGCTCGTTCCAATAACAAAACCACTGTAAATGTGGCAGAGCTTACACTCATGGACTGCATGAGTAAAGGTATAAGTATTGATGGTACTTATATGCTTGTGGACAAGATGTTCACTGCTGCAAACAGGAAGCAGGGTAGATTCGCTTTTGGTGGTTTTGTTACGATGATTGCCACTAGTGTTGGTTGGGAGCCTGAGGAAGACATGGTGCCCTTGGAAATGAATCCATTCTTAGATGAGAAGCACCTTTCGCATATGGAATTGATAACATTATGGGGACCGCCGCTCAACAAGTGGGTTAACTACTGGCCAAAGGAGAAGCGAAATGTCTACAACATCATGTATGATTGGGGTGTTGAATTTTGGAAGGATTTAACCCCGGAACAAAAGGAGTTTTTGAATACGATGACTGCTTCAAATAACTCGCCTCCACTGCCAGCACTCGAGGCACCACCAGCTGCACCACAAGAAGATGTGCCTCATGCAGAGGGTTCTCAGAATATGGCTGGATTGTGGGAAAGAATGGGCAATTTGGAACTGGGGTTGACAAGTGTTAGAGATGAAGTGGCTGCTCTCCATGCGTCGCAGGATCGAGCAAATGAGGCAAATGAGGCCAATTTCAAAGCTCTCAATGACCACTTCATGACTTGGAATGCAAACATGGCTTCTTACTTCCGTGGATGGCCGAATAACCCTCCGGAGTGATGCTTACTCTTTGATCCCTTCCTAGGTGGAGCGAGTGATGTGATGTGAAGGGATACTCTCTAAACTCATGCTTCCAATTTCATACCTTGCTGTTTTCGCTATTTTGTCTGATTGACTTTACTTCATGAACTTTATTCGTATCTAATTGTGTGGAAATTCTGTGTTAGGTTTATTGTTAGGCATTCGATGCCCCGTCTGTGGGGTTTTATGTGGTTCTGTTAATGATTAACTCCAAGATGATTGCTTATTTAAGACCTTTTCTTCATGACTCCTCTTTGCTTGTAATATGCATGTCGATTGTCATTTGCCGCCGAGGCTCTTGATCCGTGTTATGAGTCATTGTTTTGCAGGGATAGGTATATTTTTGTGCGTGCCCCATTGCCGGTTTTTCATCAATTAGAGGGAGTTTTCTTTTTCTCCTTTATCTTCTTTCTTGCATGGGGACCATGCTTCGATGCTAGTGTGGGGGAGGGGTTATGAGTTTAATTTGAAATTATTTATCTTGAGGAGCTCGTTCTTGTGCATGCGTATCAATAGAGAGTGATATTAAACAAGAATTGACTCCGATTCTCAATATTGCTTTGATCTTATGACATATAATTACTAGTTTGAGTTAGGCTAATCGAATGTATGAAAATGCGTATATGAATTCGGTAAGAATAGTGTGTTAGCATGCTATAAATTTTGTGCAATTTTAAATGAGTCAATGGATTTCAAATTCTTAGAGGAAGTTTATATTTCCCATTAAGAGCTAAAATACGGTTAGAGAGAGCTCTAGTGTCTTTCGAGGCGAAATTTTGAATTGACAAAAGATTCGGGAAATGACTTAGGCATTCGTTGTCGGTGGAAATACCTTCTAAATTTTAGCCTTTTCGCACTATATAACATATTCTTGTTGACCCCATTGAGCCTAATTGTCGTGAAAAATTTTTCTTAGCCATATTACAAGCCCAAACACGACATAATTACTCCTTACCTTCATAATCAATTACATCATGCTTGCTCGTTATAAGAATTGTATTGTTGTAATAGCCTTTCAACATTTGATTGATGAATCTTGAAACACTTGAAAAAGAAAAAGAAAAATCGAGAAAAGTTGGAAGAACAAGAAGAAAAATTGAGCAAAAGCAAAAGAGTAATGGAATGAAAGATTGTGCAAATGTAAAAGAATTGAGGGATAGTTGAGTTTAAGGAATCCTAGTGTGGGTACACTTTATGATTAAAAGGCATAGAAGGGTAGATTGGAATGTAAAACGATGTAAGCATTGGTGTCTAGTCACTTTTTGGCCAAAAATTTCCATAACCATGACCCTTAGCCTACATTACATGCTCGAAAGACCTTTCGATCCCGACATCTGAGTCGATTCCATTAGTGGAGATAGGCATGAAAGGTGATCTCGAATCCGTAAATTAGTTTCTACAAGGGAAATATAAACCAATCCGGGAAGTCGTTGTGCTATGTCTCATTTAATATTGCATATTATTTGAAGTATGCTAATTACACTACCTTGATGAATTCTTTATGCATGTGTAATATGTTTGATAGACTAGACTCGAATAGGTGATAGTGTGTCAATTGATGATTGCGAGGTTGATTGAGCTGGATTGACTTTTCGAGTTTTACATCATTTCTCGAGGACGAGCAATATTTTAGTGTGGGGGAGTTGTTAAGTCGTTAATTCTTGCTCCATTGAGGTTTATTTTGTGTAATTTTTGCCCAAATTTGATAGCTTATGTAGAATTTCATGCTCTTTGTAGGTGTTTTTAACAAAAGACGAGTTAAAGGGACGAAATGGAGCAATACGACCAAAATCCGAGCTTACAAAGGAACATCTCGAGAACTTTAAATTTTTGCTGCCCAATTTTGGAAATCCACCCTCGCGGAATTTGTTAGTACAAATTTTCCACCCTCGCGGAAATGAGGCAGTAGCTTGGGTTCATTCCACGAAAATCCACCCCCGTGGATTTTGCAAGTACAAAATTTCCACCCTCGCGGAAACGTTACAGAAGATCGATGGTTTCTGCAAGAAATCCACCCCCGTGGATTTTGTAGTAGAAAAAATCCGCGATCGCGGATTTCCTTTAAAGTTGCCAGTGCGTTTTTAGAAATCCACCCCCGTGGATTTCTTTGCCCATGAAAATCCACCCCCGTGGATTTTCTCCAGAAATGCGTTTTTCCTAGTTTATAACCTATTTTTCGAGGGCATTCGGGGGGAGCCGATTTTTAACCTAGTTTTGGAGGCGGAAACAGCTGATTGGAGTCTTGGGAACACCACTTCTCCTTTCTTGGAAGAAATGAAAATCCATTGAAGTTTTAGTTTGTTTTTACTTTCATTTAATGCTATCTTAGTTAGTTTAATGCTAGTTTACTTTCCCAATTTAGTTGTTTATGGATTAAACTCTTTTATGAACCTATTGTCCATGAATATTTGAATTAAACCCTTTTTAATGAATATGAGTTTATTTAAGTCTTACTTCTTTTGTTCTTTGAGTATTATGACTATGAGTGGCTAGATCTTTAGGCAAAGGGGGGTGATGAATTATGTAGGGTAAGTGTTTGATGAAATGCCTAGGTGGGGTTATTGCTCTTATGCTTGTGAAATTGAGTTAATTGCATGATTAAGCTTGATCACCTTGATTATGACTTGAGATTTGCATGCTAATCGAGAGGTTGTATGTGAATTGGAAGAGGTTTCACAACACTTAAGTTTAGGTATAAAGACATTTAGCCTATTCTTGAGCAATCGAGTAATAGAATAACCGGGCCAAGCCGCTAGTTATTTTGTTGCACTAGTCTTGTTTGTTTGATCTAATTAATGAGCTAATGACCACGAAAGTAGGCTTTAGACTTTGACTAGGTACACGCACGTGACTTCGAGAGGAGCTTGTGTATGCTTTAGTGATTAGGATTGTGAGATCCTTGTCCCATTTAAGCACTAATTGAACACGAACCTTGCATGATCATTACTACCCCATTGCCACTTAGTTAACTTGGTTAATTGCCACTCTATTCGCTTCCTAGTTGGTTCTAGTTTGTTAATCTTAGTTAACTTTCATTTCCGTTAGTAGTTAATTCACTCTATCACTCGTTTTGGTCTATAGATTGGTGAAAACATTAGGTGATTGATTGATTTACTCCTCCTCGTGGATTCGACCCCTTTTGCTACATTGATTTATTGATGCTTGCACTTGGGCTTTATTAAAACAAAATATCTCAACAAGTTTTTGAGGTGGTTGTGGTGGTGGGTTAAGGGGTGGTTGTGGTGGTGGTGAAAGGAATTAACAACTACAATCTAATTAAAGCTCTAAGGATCAAAGATAAAGCTAGAAGAGACTCCTAAATTAACCCTAAATTAAACCCTAGATAAGCCTCTTCAAGAGAAATGCTGAAAATTCCTTAAATAGTCCACCAAAGCTTCTCCCGGAACGGCCTGCGGAACGGCCTCGCCCACGAATGCCAGCGCTGCTGGGAACGGCCGTTCCCAGGAAAGGCTTGGGATGGGAACGACCGTTCCCATCCTCGGTCAAGGGGCAACAGCTGACTTTCCGGAACGGCCCTTCCCAAAATACAAAGGGCTTGGAAGGGCCGTTCCCATCCTCCATGCGCGGGAAAGTTTGAATCTAATGTCTCTAGTTTTGGAACTTGTTCATGTTTTTGAGAATTTTGTTCTTGTTAATTGATATTTGGTTTAATTTAATGAATATGCATGTTTTCAATATGATCTCTATTATTTCCTTGCTTTCTAGTGTTAATATGAGTGGCTAATTTCTTGGGCAAAGGGGGGTGATGAATTATGTAGGGTAAGTGTTTGATGAAATGCCTAGGTGGGGTTATTGCTCTTATGCTTGTGAAATTGAGTTAATTGCATGATTAAGCTTGATCACCTTGATTATGACTTGAGATTTGCATGCTAATCGAGAGGTTGTATGTGAATTGGAAGAGGTTTCACAACACTTAAGTTTAGGTATAAAGACATTTAGCCTATTCTTGAGCAATCGAGTAATAGAATAACCGGGCCAAGCCGCTAGTTATTTTGTTGCACTAGTCTTGTTTGTTTGATCTAATTAATGAGCTAATGACCACGAAAGTAGGCTTTAGACTTTGACTAGGTACACGCACGTGACTTCGAGAGGAGCTTGTGTATGCTTTAGTGATTAGGATTGTGAGAAGCATGAACCCACCGAAGCACTATTTGAACGCGAGCCTTGCATGATCATTACTTACCCTTGCCACTTGTTTTAATTGGTTATTTGCTACTTTACTCGTTTCCTTGCTATTTCTCTTTTGATCAATCATAGTTAACTTTAAATTCCTTAATTAGATAACTTAATCTGAAACTCGATTTGGTTTATAGATTGGTGAATGCATTAGGTAATTGATTGATTTACTCCTCCTCGTGGAATCGACCCCTTGTGTACTACAATTAGATGACTTGCACTTGGGTTAATTAAATAATTTTACCACAAATTCAACCATTCAATATGTCTTGAGATTCCTTTCCGATTTGACACCTTCCCAGGCCTTGTTCTGCCCGGATGAGGTTTAACGAAGATCGGATGGCCTCATAAGCCGGAATCAATTGCATTTTGGGTGTAGAGTTAGTGGCTAACACGCGCTCGCTCCGCACAGTGCTCGTCGTATCTCTCCAACACCTTTACGAGTTCCTTAAGGTGCCCCCCGGCGATCAGCCTCTGAATCTCTCTTTCTAGCTGATGACATTCACCGGTGTCATGCCCTTTCTGCTTGTGGAAAGCACAGTACTTTCCCGAGCGCTTCTGAGCTTCCGTTTCTCTCAATCTTGGCGGTCTCTTGAACAACTTCTTATCCGCCATGGCATATACTTCGGCTATGGGGCGGTTGAGAGGGATGCGCTCGAGCTTCCGAGGGGGTGGAGAGTTTCGCCGAGCGGGAACAGGGCTGCGGCGGCGACCTCTGATTGAATCTCCTCTGTCTTCAAGGGTTTTATTGGGACGAGGGGCATTCACCATCTTCTGATCCCTCGCAAGATACATATCTTCGAGGGTGAAAAATGAGTCAGCGATGTCCCTTATCTCCATCAACGAGCGGGGCTTTTTCTTGGCCACTTCTTCCACAAATTCCTTGCTGACATAGTGCTTCATGTTAATGGCTCCGAAGAGAACATGCCTTAAGAAATCCATCGAGGGCTTTTCCACCAGTAGGATTTCCTTGTTAAACCTTCCCATGAATGACCTGAGGGTCTCGTTCGGCCCCTGGACCAAGCTGTAGAGAGTCGTCGCTGCGGGGGCTGGAGCCTTCAAAGAGTTGAAGTGACTGATGAAAGCGTCAGTTAGGTCGTGGTATCCTCGGATTGAGCGCGGAGGAAGCTTTTTGTACCAATCCTGGGCCATTCCCACGAGGGAGGTTACAAACACCTTGGCCCAGTAGTTGAGGGGGTGATCATATAGATGCATCAAGTGCACAAAATGATCCAGATGCTCGGCCGGATCTGTGGTTCCGTCGTACCTGGTGACGGACGTGGGGATTTTGCCTTTTCCCGCACGAGTCATTAACACCTCCTCGATGAGGGGAGAATCGCCCGTCGCGATCCGGTAATCCCTGTCCTCCGGGTCTTCGGGGCTGGCTTCCCTTCGTCGGCGAGAGATGGGGCTACATGGTCTGCGAGCGTCTCTGGCCCTGGACCTCTCGCCCCCATCACGGGAGACGTGAGACCGTGCTCGAGAGAGCTGCTCCACCACGTTCTGGAACCCCCTAATTTGGTCCTGCACTGCTACAAGCTGAGGGTCACCGACATTTCTGCGGTTTGCCCTTTCCGTGGCCCTCGATTGGACCTCGTCATTATCTCCGGCCCCCTCGTTCCGAGGAGCCCTATCATCCCTTACTGGTGGTGGATCTTGCTGGACCCTCGGCAGGGTTTCATTTTCTTGATTCTGCGGTGGAGGAGGTTGCTGGGCCCTCAACGCGTTTTGGGCCATCGTCAAGGGGTGCGCGGGAAGTCCTCCCAGAGGTGGGGCCATTCGAACGCCAGCGTGCGATGGGAAATACGCCGCAGTGAAATGCTCCCAAGCATTCTGGACCGCCTGGCCCTCACACTGCACATACAGCGCCTGAAGTTGCTGGGTGGTGATTTGGGGCATCTTCACCCCTTGTATCTCTCTCGGCAATGACATGGGGAGATTTAGAGTCCCCACTTGATACGGTTGGATCATTGGCATCATCCCGGGTATCATTCCGGGTTGTACAAAAGGGTATCCCGGTGGAGGCATGGCCATGAGATACGTACCTGAGTAAGGGAAGGAAGCGTTGGCGGTGTGGGTTGTGGGCGGAACAGCGGAACTGGGTCCTCCCATGGCGTTCCCTCTTGGCGGGAAAATTACAGCCGCCGTAACTGGATTCTCGCCTCCATTCCCCGCAGCTGGTGGGTTCACGCCTCCGGCGGGAATATTGCTCTCTGCGTTCTCCTCATTGACTGGAGGAGGAGCATTTTTGTTTCCCACGGCCCCTGATCTTGTTGCAGTTACCATTTTCAGAGTTTAAGAGGTGTTATATCTCGACTAGCTTTCAGAGGAAGAATCAAGTTGTGGTAGTGATGGATTTCCCACGGACGGCGCTAAAAATGATAGTGCTGGAAATCAGGTTCCCAAAAATGCAACAACACTTTAGTATTTGTATGTGAAAGGAAAGACCATCACAGGCGGGAGGGCCTCAGGATCTGGGTTTCCTCTTAAGCGTGGGTTCTTCCAGCTAGGGTAACACCAAGAATGCAAGTTACCAGGATAATGCTACTGTGGTGAAAGTGATGAGAAGCTTGAGAAGATCAGTGGAAATGCCCAGAACAATGAATGCGGTTTGTATGCAAATGATGTGTTGGGGAAGAAAGCATGTGTTCTCCCCTATTTATATGTTAGGGGTGAGGGTAAATAGGTAATTCCATCATGTGGTCCCAAACCTGTGTTGCCCTAACACGTGGCAGCCTCTGAGGGTGTGAGAATGACATTTCTGAAAAGGAGACGGCGTGTCAGGTGCACGGTGCGCAGTACCTTTGTGTCAGAGGTTGTTGACGAGGGTCGCATGAGTGGAGGGTCCCGGATCCGTCTTATGAGGGTTCAGGTCCACCGCGGCGGTGGGGGGTGACCCGCGAGCGATTAGTGACGCTCGAAGAGTGCTCGGATGGGTTCCTCATGGTTTATGAGCTTTGAGCGCCAAAACCCGAGCGACAAGAATATGACCCTCGTATGGAGTATTCCTTGAGAAAGGTAACCCCGAGGGCCGATACGGGAGAGCCGGGCCTGCCTGCTCGTCCTTGCCGTTTAACTGGTTGTCCGAGGTTCAGGGGCCCATATTAGTTGGCAAGTGAGGGGGCCGGGTTGGTCCACGAACCCTTCAATGCGAGGGAGTAATCTCAGCGTTAGCAGACGGTGACAAGTGGACGGTCCTGATAAGAGCGCGTTTTTGGGCCTCATCAGTATATATAACTAAAAATTATATATCATATTAACGTGATTAACGAAACCTAATAGTATGATATTTTAATTATAGATCTAGAACATAAGAAAAATATTAAAATGATCAAATTTATTGCAAATCACAAGAAATATGGGATTAAATTTATTCATAAACCATAAAAAAGGAAAAAAATAATTATTTTAACGTCAATTTAAAATGAATATTGAATAAAACTTGATGGAATTAACTGAATTGACAAATATTAATTTTATGGCTTATTTCTTTTTTTTTTTTTTGGTAACAAGCTTATTTATATTAATCAAAGAGTACTTCAGATATTTTTGTGTAGTGTTCAAATTGACACTTCTAAAAATATTATATGGTGTTGAATATTTATGTCCGACAATATGTCCAATACTATTCATGCAAAATAATTAAAAAAAAAAAAATTTATCTCCTTATTCATATTGTGTTGTGTCTGTGTTATCGTATTTGTATCTATGTATTATAGATTTTTCAACATAAAGAGTATTTGTCATTAAATAACGCAGTGTATACTTTGTAAAAGCATAAAATAAATATTAATAAAACCAAACTTTAATCTAAAGGGAAAAATAAATATACTTTTGCTAATTAAATACCATATCATTCTCATGCTACATATATTAAGAACAACTTTAGACATTGCACCTAATATGATTCCAAGTTTGTTTTCTGTACTTTAATACAATTGAATGCATGGTTGCATAAATGATATATTGACATTTAAATTTAATTTTCCTTTTATGTTATTTAATAGATTAAAATTATCATATCACTTTAATGCAAATATATATCACTTTTAATATACCTTAATATAAAAAAATTTAACATACATGCACAAACCCATAAACACTCTAATAAAACTCAAATCCATAATTTATCAATTTGCAAGTAAAGGTACTTGCTGCTAAACTATTTGCTTGTGACTATCCTTAATATATCACCTTAATGTATATCTTACATCCTACTTGTCAATACACAATGGTAAATTTAGAACCCAAAGTTATATTCTGTATAATTATAATTTAAGAGGACTGTTTTATCCTTGTTAGATTTGAAAAAAGAAAAGTAAAAAAATTTAATCTTTTTAATTTGTAATCAAATAAAAGTCCAAGGCATTATGAACATCTTTTGGAAAAAGGTGTTCAATTTTTATTTTGAGTTTTAAATCGGGCAAAATAGTACGTTTAGATAATAAATGATGATATTTTCTTTTATTATGTTAGTCAAATATATATATATATATATATATATATATATATATATATATAAGAAGACCCAGCAACGCACGCAAGAGATCGCAACATCGATCCGGCGGTAGAGAACACAGTTCCACCGCCGGATCGGCTCAAATCTATTTCACCTTCTCAGATTTATTCGTCGAAATCCGCTCAAATTTGCTGCCACTCTCGTGGATTTATCGTAAGTTTCATTGGTCCAGATCCATTGGCGTCCTCCCAGATCTAGCGGATTTCTCTGGTTTACCGTCGTTTTCCTTATCTGTTTTCTCTTTTCGTTATGTTTTATTTCGTTTCTTCCCTATGGAGTCTTTATCTCTTCCGTATGGAAGTTTTGTCACTTCCGTATGGAATTTTAGTTTTTTCTTTTTCTGTGTTTTTTCAGTACAACTTTCTGGCCGAGTTTTCTGCTGTAAGCCAACCTATTTGTTCTCAATTCGAAAGAAAAGTGGCTGCGGATCTTCAGCCCCATCAGATCGAGATCCACTTGAAAGGAACAATCGTCAAGGAGTTCTTTTCTTTTATTAATTGTGATGCTAATATAATAGCTCACAAATCTGTTGAAATTATGGCTTCGGCCTGCGCGTTTTCTGCTGTTGCTTCTTGTATTTTTCTCTTTGTTTCTCATGATTTGCTATAATATTCCCCTTTGAGGTTTTGGTTGTCAAAAAAAGATAATAAATGATGATGGAATTGGAGGTGGACATTAACACTTGGCATATGCTCTTTGCTTAGAACAGTTCAAATAGGCCCGTGAACATGGCCGCCTCGCCCTCAACTTTCCACCCTTATACGGTTATACCTTTGCCATGTGACTCATCCCTGCCCCTGCTCTAATTTAAACTCTATTTCATTTTTCCCCTTTTCCACAAATTAACCAAGAATTTCTACTCCTACTGTAATTCCAAGAACCCTAACACCAGTAGAAATTGGAAAAGGAAACACAAATATCACGCTCTCGGTCCCTACCAGGAAACGAACGAATCGTCTGCTTTTCCAAATACCAAAAATATGTTTCCCGACAAACGTACCAAAAATATGAGTTAATTGCACCAAAAACCCTGTGATATGCCTAATTAGTACTCATAATCCTATTTTTCAACAATTAGCATGAAAAATCCTATGAATTTTTAAATTCACTCACCGCCCCCTTTAACCCTTAAACGGTAATAAAGGCCTAAAAATGTATGTTTTGTCCTTTTTAAAATTATTCAATGATAAACCATCCCTCACCTTCATAAAAAGTTAAATATATATATATATATATATATTAATTAGTTTTATTAGGTTGATGGAGGGTTATAAATGTCTTTTAACAGCCATTAAGGGTAAGAATTCGCAATCCCAGCTGTAATTACAGCGCGTGTGACAACAATCACGAACAGAATTCTCAGTGATAATTAAATGGGATCATAGAGTTATTCATGCTAATTATTGAAACACAGGGTTCTGAGTGCTAATTAGGCATAACACAGGGGTACCGAGGCAATTAACTCCCAAAAATATGCCGCTAGAATTATCTTTATTAAGGAAAAGATCTTGGTGTCTTTTAATGGTCTTTCTCAATCCATTGATAAGATCAATGCCAAAAGGACAATAACATACAAATCCTAAGATAAAATAATAACAAACTCTTTCAATCAAACCCATTTTAGCTCTATTAGCGGATAGCAACTCTAATACCTCTGGTTATTGATGAAACCAAGCCATTAGTTGTCGGCTAATTGTCCTGTTCAGCCACAGCCCGATTAACATTCAAACACACACCTTGATTTCGACAATGCACAAACATGGATATTCTATACAAATACCACACCAATCAATTTCTTGTTCTAAAACCTCGGTTTATACGGCACAGTTCAACAAGACTCCAACTCCTATATATACATCACAACCATGATCATTGTCCAAACAGAATGACAAGAAACGCTCATCACTGAAAACACAAGTACTAAAGCTTCAGGCAGCAGCAATGGTCTCCAACAACATCGCTGTGCTCAACGCCCTTGACAATGCCCGAACGCAGTGGTATCATGTCACGGCGATTGTGATTGCTGGAATGGGATTTTTCACGGATGCGTATGATCTGTTCTGCATCTCCACTGTTTCCAAACTCTTGGGTCGGATTTATTACTACGAGCCGGAAAAGTTGAAACCGGGGAAGCTTCCTCATAGCATCAACAATTTGGTCATCGGTGTGGCCCTGGTTGGGACCTTGACTGGCCAGCTGTTTTTTGGGTATCTTGGTGATAAGCTGGGCAGAAAGAAAGTTTATGGGGTCACTTTGATTCTTATGGTCCTTTGTGCCATCTGTTCTGGCTTATCTTTTGGATCGAGCGCAAAATCCGTGATGGGAACGCTCTGCTTCTTCAGATTCTGGTTGGGATTCGGCATTGGGGGTGACTACCCCCTATCGGCCACTATCATGTCTGAATACGCCAACAAGAAAACTCGCGGGGCGTTCATTGCTGCTGTTTTTGCCATGCAAGGGGTGGGGATCATCTTTGCTGGTCTTGTCTCGATGATTCTTTCCAAAGTCTTTCTTGATAGCTATGGAGGTCCAAGTTTCCAAGATGAACATGTTTTCTCTGTAGAGCCTGAGGCGGACTACGTGTGGAGACTTGTGCTGATGATTGGTGCTATTCCTGCAATGTTGACATACTATTGGAGAATGAAAATGCCTGAAACTGGACGATACACTGCCCTGATTGAAGGCAACGCAAAGCAAGCCGCCGCAGACATGGGCAGAGTGCTTGATATTGAAATCCAAGCTGATCATGATAAAGTGTCTCAATTCAATACGGCGAATCAATACACATTGTTGTCTAATGAGTTCGTGCAGCGCCACGGAAAACACTTGATCGGCACCACAACCACATGGTTCTTATTGGATATCGCATTCTACAGCCAGAACCTGACGCAGAAGGACATTTTCCCCACCATGGGGCTGACGAGCACGCCTGAAAAAGTGAGCGCATTACGTGAAATGTTCGAGACCTCGCGGGCCATGTTTGTTGTTGCGCTGCTGGGAACATTCCCCGGCTACTGGTTCACAGTCATCTTCATCGAAAAGATCGGGCGTTTTTACATACAGTTGGTGGGCTTCTTCATGATGTCGCTTTTCATGTTCATAATGGGTATCAAATACGATTACCTCAAAAACAATGACCACAAATGGACATTCGCAGCCCTCTACGGACTGACTTTCTTCTTCGCCAATTTCGGCCCCAACAGCACAACATTCGTTCTGCCGGCGGAGCTATTCCCGACGAGGATAAGATCAACTTGCCACGCTCTCAGCGCCGCCGCAGGGAAGGCAGGGGCGATGGTCGGCGCTTTTGGAATCCAAAACTACACGCAAGATTCAAAAGTTCCTAAGATCAAGAAAGCGATGATTCTCTTAGCTTTTACAAACTTGTTGGGATTCTTCTTCACTTTTCTGGTGACAGAAACAAAGGGGCGGTCCTTGGAAGAGATCTCCGGCGAAGATGGTGGCTACGAAGGGGCCCACGCACACGGCGAGGCTCAAATGACCGGAAAAGCAGGGGAGGGCCGATCGGAAAATTGGGAAGAGGATTCGAGGAACTATGGTTGATGGTGGGGGAAGATTAAGGTAAACCCACCCGGCAGGTCATCACTTTGGGCTTCAACAAATTATTATGTGTAGTATATATATATATACATGCATTTTGACAGAATAAATTGCATGGATGATGGACTCAATAAGAGGGGGCAAAAATGAATAAGAGCTTGATAATGTTGTCATCGTTTTCATCCTTTAATAAGTGGAGTTTTGTGTCGTTGTAGTTTTTGTTTTATGTTGTTTATATGTTTGATCTTGTAAGAATGTGAAATGTAACATGAAACCCCTCGATTTTATATATTTTTTCAATGATAATATTATATGTATGGAATGAGTTCACAAGTTATATTTTTTTGATATGAAAGATTACAACACACTAATTCGAAAAATCAATATTTTTTTTAACTAGTAAATTCAAATTACTGTCATGTGAATAAAAAATTATGATATTTTCAATTGCATGTCCCGATAGGTTATCGTATTAGCACAAGTATTACTAGCTCAATTGATGTGAATAATCTCGCACACCCACGACTTATTTATAAACTTACGACAATCACTGATAGTAAACCTAAAAGGATGCTCTCAATGTCCGACTCTGACATTAAGAGTACTTGATCATATTTATTCTCCGACTCGATTGTTCAAGTCGTATGCTTTATGCTATTGTCCTTGTGGAAATAATTGGATAGCGCTCTCTCTCTCTCTTTTTTAAAAAAAAAGTGGTTTCAATCTACGTAGCTCCTAGCTATCTTTCTATTTTTCCGCCAGTCCAGTGCATGTTATGCAAACGAATTGGCTTCCGAGTAAAGTCTGCCACCAATTGGATAAGTTAAATAGAGACTTCTTGTGGGGTTCGGACAGTGAACATCGGAAAGTTCATTTAGTTGGTTGGGATAGGATTCTCAAGCGCAAGGAACATGGGGGATTGGGTATACGGGATGCCCGGAAAACTAATATGGTACTCTTGGCGAAAATTGGCTGGCGCAATATCCCGAAAACCCCCTGTTTGGAACAATATTTTTGAAAAAAAATATCTTAAGGGCGAATCCATTATTAGCCACTCTGCGAATAGTATTTCTTCTCTAGTTTGGAAAGGGGTCATCCGGAGCACTCAGGCGGTGGAAGGCGGCATTGGATGGCGTGTGGGGGAGGGTCGTCGGATTTCATTTTGGTTTGATAGGTTGGTTGGAAATAAGAAGCTGAGTGAACACGTTGATGGTCCCATTGAGCTTGAGGATTATATAATTAAGGTGGCTGATGTTCTTGATTCTAGTGGGGCTTGGAATTTTGAGGATATTCGCACTAGTCTTGCTTATGAGATTAAAGAGGAGATCAAGTCGGTGCCGCTCTCGCTGGAGAGAACCGAGCCGGATAGGAAAATTTGGAAAGCCGATCCCAAGGGTAATTTCACCGGTAACTCGGCATAAAGGTTACTGCTTGAGGAGCACGCCCCAATCGGCGACAGGAATTGGTCTTGGTTGTGGAAACTTCAATGTCCCGAGAGAATCAAATGCTTTATTTGGCTCTGTCAACATAATAGTGTTCTCACGAATGCGCTCCGCCATGATCGTCATTCGTCACTTGTCCCCCCCCCAGACACTTGTGCGAGATGTAACTGTACCCACGAGGATTTAAAACGTCTTCTGTTCAAGTGCTCGTTTGCCAGCCGAATTTGGGAGTTCATTGTGGTGCCGACGGAATGGCTGGCTTTTAAGGAGGTTTTGGAAAGAGATTGGTTGGAACTGATAAAGCAGAAATCTTTTAACAACATCGTTTCTCCTTCTACAGATTGGCTGGCCATCGTTTTGGCGGGAGTCTGGACTATTTGGAAAGCTAGAAATCTTAAAGTTTTCCAAGGAAAATTGGAGCATCACAAAGCCACTATCAAGAAAATTAAAAACTTGGCTGCTGAGATTGCCAGGGAATTTGCTGTCAAAAAGTCCCAAAACTGTCCTAACGTAGCAGAGTTCTTCTGGAAACGCCCTCTGGAGGGTTGGGCCAAACTTAATACTGAAGGCAGTTTCTATGAGACATCTAAGGCGGCGGCTGTGGGGGTCTTATTAGGGATACTTATGGAGGATGGATTGTGTTTCGCCATGAAGTTGAGGAGGATTACCATCAATGTTGCTGAATTGATGGGGCTTCGGGAAGGCCTCCGTATCGCTTGGTCGCGTAGATTGCCTAAAATCGAGGTTTAACTGGACTCCCTGGTGGTCTGGTCTATGGTTCAAAAACGGGTTCTGACTGATCACCCTCTTGGAAATGTGGTGGCAAACTGCATATCTCTGCTCCGTAAACCTTGGACTCTCAAAATTATGCACACGCGACGCGAGGGAAATTGTTGCGCTGATAAACTTGCAAAAATGGGACATGATCTCCAAGCAGATTTAGAAGTTTGGGATGTGGCTCCTGTTGAGGTGTTGGAGTTCCTGAAGGCTGATGGCTAAGGCCATGTCTGCTGTTTTCCTACTAAAAAAAAGAGAAAGATTTGGTTCTTTTAGTAATTTTGATGGTGCCCTATATTTTCTTATTTGCAGGTGGCATAGCTAAAGGAAAGTTTAACCAAATCTCTACCCAATTAAACTCCAAAGAAAGGTCTACAAATTAACGCATAACTTGGTGTCGCCAGAGTTAATTCCGCTATTATACTTCAGCATAGGCCTCACATTAGGTGGGGAATATCCAATCCAAATTCTAAATTTTAATTCCTCAAATTCAATCCAAACCCATATATTTAGTTTTTACCCAAATACAAATCCAAACCCAAAATTTAATTAAATGTGTGTTTGGGTTAGATTTTTGCCCATTAGTATCCAAATCGGGAAATTATCCAACTTTTCCCCTTCCTTAATTCTTCTCTCTTCATTATTATTGGCCTAATAGCTCTAGCCCTGGCCCCTGAGTATGGGTTTTCCATGTAGGAATGTTGTATTATATTTTAATTATTGAAATATAACTATTTATCCATACAAGGTTTGAACATGATAATTGAATTCATTAGACCATTTCATTTTAAATAAAATATCATTTAATTTGGAAAATTAAATAAAATGTTAATAATTCCTCGAAAGATGAAACGGTGCCATCATTGCCCGTCCCAGATCGATTTTCTTAAAAGGCGTGCCTCTTCAATATAGCCCCGGATCGATTCCCTCGAAAGGCGTGCCCTCTTAATACAGCCCCGGATCGATTCCCTCAAAAGGCGCACCCTCTCAATACGGCGACTGGTCGATTCCAACGGTCACGACGGTTCCCATGCCAAATTCCAGATTGATGAAATTACCTGCGCGAATTTTCACGCTGGTAATTTGGGGGGCCTCTGATATGGCATAATATTATTGGGCCACGTGGTGCGCCCAACATGGAGCCACGTGATCTCGACTGATCTCGGTATAGGCACGTGTCTCTCAAGCGCGTTCGACCTCGAGCCCAGGTCCCCTTCTCTCTCTGCGCATTCACTTAGATCGAGAGGTCCGGATCAGTTTAGCTGCCATACACGCACTACTGTATTAATTAGCAAGGCTATAAATATACCCCCCTTGAATAGTTGTTGGTAAGCATTTAATAGCGTTCCTTGCATTATTTCTCTCTCTAAATGTCCCCCAATACTGACTTGAGTGTTGGAGAGCCAAACTTGGGCCCAACCCCAAGTTTCCCAATTTGGTCTTTGAGCTCACGTGTGTTTGAGTGTTTTTCATATCGATTAAGAGCCCACACACATAAATTCTTGACTGATCGACCCGAATTTGCCAGCTAGATCGCCATCTCAGCCCAACCATTTTTTAGCCGGATCCGTTTGGCGCCTTTTGTGGAAAACTCTCTTTCTCTCTTCATTTCGATCTAGAGGAAAAAACACTAACACACCCCATCTACAACTGTGGTGAACACAAGGCTAACCCAATGCGATAAGGACATGGAAGAGGTGGCCAAAGACAGGCATGACGTGAATTCACCACTTGGCAACACCTCCACGGCTCTTCCCGCCGCGGGGAACTTTGGCACCACCCCCAGCGTTATCTTGCCCCAGCAAGAGACAACCCCCAGAATCACTGCCACGTAAGCGGATCTGGAAACTTTCCTCGACCAATGGCGGGTCGAGATCGAGTAGGCCCAGGTGGAGGGTCGTGAACCCAGACACCCACAGTTGCCCGGGCCAGCCCAATCACTATCCCTAGCCCCATCATGCCCAACGTCGTGGGGCTCGGGGTCTAAGCTTTTGGACCCCCTATCCCGTACTATTTCCAGCCGCTCAACGGCCAAACGCCCTAAGTCATTTAGGGGTTCACCTCACAGGCGGGCGTGGGACAGCCTGTGTGGTTCGCACCTCCGCCACCGTCCCCCCGTCGGAGTAAAGACGGCCTAACCAAAGGCCAAGATGAATTGGACCATCCCAGCCGCGTCAATCGTGGCAAACAAGCGGTCGATGGCGACCATGAGGAGTTCGATAACCTCCGCCAGTGGATACCAGCTGGATATGCTAGGGAAAAGGCTGCACGCATCGTGGCCGCAAGATAGGAAAACGATCAGAGCCGATACGTCGACCCGCCCTAGAGACGGGTGCAAGATCGCCTAGGAGACCGAGGTTCGGTCTTCTCCCAGAGGCAGGTCGACGGGCCTAAACCTTCACCCTTTGCGCTTCCGGAGTGATAGGGAGAAAACACCGAGGATATTCTCCACACAACTTGCGAGGGAGAAAGGATCCCGACGGGACTGCCGCATTATAATGGGACGACCGATCTCAAGAAGCATGTGATAGCCTTCGAGAACACAATGTTGCTCCACCCCCATTCGCAGTAAATCTAGGCCAAACTCTTTGTCATTACACTGATCAGCCCGGTGTAAGACTAGTTTATCCGCTTGCCACCACGATGCATCTCCACTATAACCGATTCATGGATCGGTTTCTAGCCCACTTCTCCTCCATGATTGGGTAGAAGCTGCCCCCATCGTATCTCAACAACATCCGCCAAGAAGATGGCGACTCCCTTCAAGATTTCTTCGCTAGGTTTTTAAAGGAGGTGGTTCGGGTCGAGGACCCCACCATCGATCATCTACTCTCTGTAGTCCATCGAGCCCTGTGCAACCGAGCCTAGGCTGACGAGATCATAAGTTCCGAGATCCAAGACATCGCCCATGTATTCATGAGGATCGAGGAGATGTCCCTCGCCCATAGACCCCCATCCCGATCGGAGGGTCCCCATTTTCGGTATGACTCGAACCCCGGTAAGAGGGGGAACGAGCCCAAAAAGAACAAGAGGAAAGTCGATCCACCAACCCAGATCGACCAAAGAAACTATATCCTCTTAAATACGTCTGTTGAACAGATTTTCATGGTGATAGACAAGAAACTTCTGAAATAGCCAAAGACCATACGTGAAGGTCTGAAAGCTCAGAAGTCAGGGAAATTTTGTGATTACCACTAGCAGTGGGGCCATACCACCGAAGAATGTAATACCCTCCGCGATGAGATCGAGTGACTCATCCGTGTGGGGCACTTGAAGGATTTTCTTCGCAAGCTCGACCACTTCTCTAAAAAGGCAGGTCGACCCCGCGAGTGATCCAAATCCGGATCCAAATCTCCAACCCGCCGATCTGGGAAGCCACCGCTCGAGCGAAAGGACAACAACAATGACGCCACCAACTACACGATCTATATGATCGCAGGAGGTCATGTCGGCGGCAACTGCAACGTTTCTGGCTAGAGGACCCATCGGAAAGCAGCTCGAAAGTACGAGGGCTCGCAAGAAAAAGTGTATCAGATTGAGCACGAAGACAATTGGTTAGGCAGGAGGTTAGCTTTAGCGATAGCGATAGCCACCCAGGCCCCCATCGGGAAGGCGATGGGCTTAGTTGTTCGATGGTGGTGACCTTAGGCGTGGCGAATTATAATGTAACCAAATGCTTTATTGATAATGGAAACTCCACCAACATTATCCTTTACTCTACGCTTATCAAAATGAAATTCCATAACTTGAAGCTCGATCCCATCCGAACTCCGCTATCCGGGTTTGGCGGATCCGAGGTCTTACCCCTTGGGTGCATTCGACTACTCACCTCGATGGGAACCGTCCCTTGTCGAGTAACCCAAGAGGTCGAGTACGTTGTCGTAAACATGCCCCTAGTATATAACATAATTTTCGATCGACCCGGCCTCATCTAGTTTCGAGCAATCATTTCCACCTTCCATCAAAAAATAAAGATGCCCACCCCAAACGGGTTCGGTGAGGTCGAATGCTACGTGGTGGATAGTTGGGCCTGCTACGGAATTACACTCAAGAAGCCCAAGGACAAGAAGGTGACGGACTGTCTCGACCTACAAACCTATGCTGACGGCGAGATCGATCTCCCAACCTCCCGATCCGGAGAGGAGGGTTCTCAGATAGCTCCGAAGAGAAAGCTCAATGAACGACTCGAACCCTCTGAGTCATTAAAAGATGTGCCTCTGGTGTCCGGGGATAGCAGTAAAGTGACCCGCATCGGAGCGAACATGGACCACGAGCACGAAATCATGATGATCGACTTCCTCCGCGAGAACATCAATATCTTCGCCTGGACGGCAAAAGATCTATCGGGAATCGATCCGAAGGTTATCTGCCATCGCCTCGACATTGATCCATCGGTAAAGCCCATCAAACAAAAGTTGAGGGTCCAAAGCATGGAAAGGAACAAGATCATCGAGGGAGAGGTCAATAAACTCCTAGATACGGGCTATGTCACACCGACTCAGTATGTCGATTGGTTGTGCAACGTAGTCCTCATGCAGAAAACCGGTGGGAAATGGAGGATGTGCAACGATTTCATGGACCTCAACAAGGCCTGTCCGAAGGATCCACACACTCTGTCCTGCATCGATCAGCTCGTCGACTCTACGCGGGGTGCGAGATGCTGAGTATGATGGATGCCTTCCAATAGTGTTTTCAAAAGCGGACTGGACCGGCCGGTTCGACAGGTTCAACCAGTGACCGGCGCAAGGTTCAATCGGTGACCGACGCAAGGCCTAGTCCGAACTAACCTATAAAATCGGCGGTGATCGGACCGGTACAGGGATAAAAAAATCGGCCGGTTAATCTATGGTTTTAGCCCTGGGAACCGAACCGGACCACCGGTTCTTGAATTTTTTTTCCGCTTTTTCTTTTTGTTCTTTTTCCCCAAATTTCACGCAGCAACGGTGCTCTATTTTTCTTCAATGTCCTGTTTGATACATAGAGAGACGTGTTGTGTTGTTCTTCAAAGTAATGTTTAATAGACTGAGGAACATTCAATAATAACTATAGGGCACTTCTTTGACAGAGAGAGAAGAGAGAGAGGGAGAGATTAGGAATGTTTTGAGGGGTCACTTACTCAAAAGGCAAATGAATTGTTGTCTATTATTTGAACAAGATTATGAAGAAAAAGAAGAGACGGCGGAGCAACAATTTTGGGCTTTTGGGCTTATAAAGCTACATAAAATATGTGCCACTTCATTTTTCATTTTTTCTTTTTCTTTTTCTTTTTGGGTTATTTATTAAGAGATTTTAATTCCTTGGAAAATAACAACAGTTGATATGATGTTAAAGAAAAATATAATTTTGTGTCTAAATGTGATATTTTCTTTAGATATTGTGTAAAGAAATATTATTTTTATTTTAAATATTGAGAATTATAAATTTATAGTATATATTTATAATATTATATAATTAATTAATTAAATAAATAGTAATTAATTATTTATGATGTCATACCGGTTGAACCGGTAGTCGAACCGATCGAACCGGTTGAACCGGTGACCAGTAAGACTGCCGGTTCGACCTCCAGTCCGCTTTTGAAAACATTGCCTTCCAAGGGTACTATCAGATCTCATGGCCTTAGAAGATAGGTCGAACACAGCCTTTATAATCGTGAAAGGCATATACTCTTTCAAAGTAATGTCGTTTAGCCTGAAGAACACGGGCGCCACCTACCAAAGACTAGTAAACCTGATGTTCAAGGACGAGATCGGAAAAACTTTGGAGGTCTACGTCGACGACATGATTGTGAAAAGCGAAAAGGCTCAGGATCATCTCGACTACCCGCGTCGAGCCTTCGAGGTGTTAAAACAGTACGGGATGAAGGTCAACCTTGAAAAGTGCACATTTAGGTCGAAGGTGGCCGGTTCCTCGGCTATATGGTAAGCCAACGTGGGATCGAGGCCAACCCTACAAAGATCAAATCCATCCAGATCATACCCCGACCTCAGTGCATTCGAAAAGTCCAATCCCTTATCAGACGGATCATTTTGCTGAATCGTTTCATCTCCCGATCCTCAGAGAGAAACCTCCCGTTTTTGAAAGTTTTACGCAATTTGAAGAAGTTTCAATGGGATGAAGAGTGCGATAGAGCTTTTGAACAACTTAAAGAGTACCCGTCGTCTCCACCGCTGTTGGTCAAGCCCAATGAAGGGAAAACCTTATACCTCTATCTATCTATCTCTCATAAAACTTTTAGTTCGGTCCTGGTCGCCATTCGGGATCGAAAGCACCTACTTGTGTACTACCTAAGTAAAATATTACATGGAACGGAGCTGAACTATCTCGAGATCGAGAATTTTGTGTTCGCCTTAGCCCACTCAGCTCGGAAATTGAGGCCCTATTTTCTAGCGTATCCCATAGTCGTCCTCACTGACTAACCCTTCAAGCAGGTTCTAGCCAAGCCCAACGTCTTGGGTTGGATGATGAAGTGGGCGGTCGAGCTGGGACAACATGATATCTCTTTTTTGCCCCGAGCGGCCCATCAAGCTCAAGTTCTGGCTGACTTCCTAGTCGAAAAGAGCGTACCTGTTCCTAAATCGATCCTAACCCCCTTGAGCTGGACTATGTACGTAGATGGCTCATCAATATCTCAAGGGAGGTGTGGGAATATCCCTCGTCAGGTCGGATGGTACACAGTTCGATTTCGCCATCCGACTCGACTTTAAGGCCACCAATTACGAGGAAGAGTACGAAGCACTCCTAGAGGACCTCAGGTTCGCCCTCGAGTAGAAAGTAGACAAAATAGCCATCGTCACCGAATCCCAGCTTGTGGCGGGTTAGGTCAATGGGGCGTATGAGGCAAGGGAGGACACGATGCTAGCCTATCTCAAACTGATGAAAGAGCTAACAGCACAATTCATCTCAAACTGATGAAAGAGCTAACAGCACAATTCATCTCAAACTGATGAAAGAGCTAACAGCACAATTCAAGGAGTTCAAGACTGAACAAGTCCCCCAAGAAGAGAATAGTCGAGCCAACACTTTATCCAAAAGGCTAGTGGATTGCAAAGAACTAGAGACGAAACCAAATCGTACCTCATCTTGGGAGGTTGAGCAATGGACGAACCCCAACCTGACATCGCGGTAATCGATCCGATAGAGCCTTGCTGGATGGATGACCTCGTGGCGTATCTCAAGGACGGCACCGTGCCCCAAAACTAAACTAAGACTAGAAGAATAAAGTATCGAGCCTTGAGATACATGCTCGATCGCGAGGGCAAATTGTTTAAGAAATCCTTCACCGGACACCCCTCAGGTGCCTCTAACCTAGCCAAACCAAGATGTTCTTGAAGAAATCCTCGAAGGATGTTGTGGGAATCACTCGAGAGGCCTAGCGCTCATGCGAAAAGTGTTAATGAGAGGCTACTTCTGGCCAACCCTGGTCCGAGACGTGAGTTTCACTCCATGAAGTGCCCAAACTGTCAGAAGCATGGGAATCTCATCCACCAGCACCCGGCTGTAATGATAGCGGCCAATGTCTCTTGGTTGTTTGATTAGTGGGGAATCGACACCATCGGACCATTCCCCTTAGCCCCTCGACAGAAGCGATTCGCGATTGTAGCAGTCGAGTATTTCTCAAAGTGGGTTAAGGCCGAAACAGTTCCAAAGATAACTGATGCAGTGATAAGGAATTTTCTCAAGAAAAGCATATTCTGCCACTTTGGGGTTTCGAGGGTCTTAATCTGTGACAACGGGGCCTTAATTTCGAAGTGAAAACACCAAGCACTATTGTCAAGACATCAGAATCGACCTCCGATTCACCACAGTCGGCCACCCTCAGACAAGTGGCCAATCAGAAGTCATCAACAACATCATCATTCAAAACTTGAAGACCCGCCTCGATGCCAAGCTGGGCGCTTGCGATGACGAGCTTGATGGGGTTATATGGGCTTATTGAACCACACCCCGCACCACGACAGGACAAACCCCATTCTCATTAGTGTATGGATCCGAAGCCGTGAATCTATCCGAATTGCTCCACGAGACAGCTTGGGTTTCCCAGTACCAAATTGAGCTCAATCGAGATAACCGAGCCGACGATCTTGACCTAATCGGAAAAAAAAAGGGAATGCGCCTATCAAAAGCTCAAGCAATACAAAGCTGCTGTAACGTCCCGATTTTCATTAACTAATTTCTTACGTTTCATTATAATTTTATAAACTAAATTTTAATATACTTTCATGAAATTATATAGAATCCTATTATTGGAAAAATGATTCCATAACTCGGAAAAATATTTATTATGTGAAACAATTACCGAAAGTGATTTAATTACGAAATTGTCCCTATATGTTCATTCTTTTAAATCTAGGGACCCAAATTGCATAACTTCTTCAAGGACTTAATTGATCAATTAACAACCCAATTATCCTTCATTTCATGACTTAAATTCTTGAGGGATTAAATTGCAATTTGAGCAATTCACACATTTCAAAAAGGGATGAATCACGGTATATCATTTCTTCAAGCTTCCTTGATCATTTCTCACCAAGATCATCGATCATTTGCTCCCTTCTCTTACCGAACCAAAACCTCAAGCAAGGAAGAAGAGAATTCATCATTTCATCAAGATTTTTCAAGAAAAATCCCAAGCTTTGAAGCTTGATCATCATCTTCATCTATCTTCTCCATTTCTTTAGCTCAAGGTGGGTTTATGCATGGATTGATGATTCTTGAGCATATATGAAGTAGTTAAGGTTTGTGATTTATGCAATATATGGATTATATGTTAATAGATGCATGAATATGTGATCATAACTTGGATTCAAGCATGAATTCTTGAAGAATTTGAGTTAGTATGAAGAATTTATACATGAGCTTGAAAGTGGAAAACCTTGATGATCAAGCATGGTTTGAGGTGTTCTTGTGTGTTTTATAGTACTTTGAACATGTATGCATTTGAATTACCAGCTTTCTTGCATTTTAATGTGAATTTGATTAAGTTTTGAGGTGGTTGTTTTCTTCCCGAGAGCCTCCCCTGTTCTGCTCTGTTTCTGCATTTACAGAGGAATGAGAACGGCCCTTCCCGTCCCCAGTTCATTCTGGGAACGGCCTTTCCCACTCCTTTGAATTCAAAGACGGCGCGCGCACGGGAACGGCCGTTCCCATTTTGGCCTACAAGCCGGAAGGGCCGTTCCCAGTAAAGTCGCCATTTTAAATCATTAAGCGCAGGGGCGTTTTCGGTGAAGCATGGGAACGACCCTTCCCATTTTACACTAAGGGCCGGAACGGTCGTTCCCATGCCTCTGGCAGAATAAAAGTTACTGCAAAAAAATTGGATTTTTGGGATGTTAATCCCATTGCTTATTTGATCCCAAATTGCTATTATATGATTAATTACATGCTAAAACAAGATGTTTTCATGCTACATTGTATATTGCATGCCATCTCGTTGCATTTTCGCCGTTTATCATATTTGGTCCATTTTGAGTCTTGTCTCACGTGTACACGTCTATCTTGCACAGACCAGCTTCCCCGGGACGAGGAGCAAGCCCCGTAGATCGTATCCTACTCGTCTCTTGTTGGTAAAGGTGAGGTTTAATTGTTAGTTATATAGAACCCGTATAACCATTATGTGGAATTTCAAGCCAAAAGGTATATATATTTATTTATAGTGATTTCCAAACTTATACACAATTGCAAGCAAGCCATGTTCATGAAAAGAAAGTCATGTATCGTGATTTATTGATTGATCGTGTTTTGGCGAGTAAAGCATGTCGCGTTGGGCCCTAGGATAGTAATTTGAGCCAATCGGGAAAGCATGGGCTGACGGGTAACTCGAATGCTATCCTCACCACATTGGGATTACCCCTGAATCCGCTAGGAGATTAGTGGAGGAAGGAGTTCCGGGCTTAGAGATTCATGTACCCTCTGCTCAGTGAGATTGGATGGTGGGGCCTTGCAATCCCACCATCACCGGAGGAAGAAGGAGACTGGGGACGGGTCCGGCACCACGGATTGTCCTCGGGTTATTATCATGATTGTACTTATTGATTGTCTAGCTTGAATACAATATGCACAATTGCACAATAATTGAATTGCATATCACCTATTGGTTAATAAAGCATGCATGTATTGTACACAGTTGGAGTAAGGTTGGAGATTGCCCTCGCTCACCGGGCCACGTATTGCACATATTAAATGCATGAAATTGATCAAAGTATTTAATATTGTTAGTTGTAATCTCGGGCGAGTTTTATTTTATTCTGAACTTATATTACTTTTAATTACAAAACCTTACCCGAGGTTATAACTTGCATGTTAATTGCGCTAATATATATATTTATGCCCCTCACTCAGTCTTCCATGGACTAACACCCCACCTTTCAGGTTGTCGCGGTCGTGTGCTAGGCGGGAGTCAGAGTCGTGTCATGTCGTCCAGCTGAGTCTAGCATTTCATACACTTTCATGTTATTGTTCTTGATATTTCAGAGTTAGTATATTATGGTTATTGTTAGTATCTGGAGTCTTTTACATGTGTAATATATATAGGAGATGATAATGTATTATATTGATTCATGATGGTACCTATTAGTATCTATGCTTTTGATGTAAATATGGTACCTATATGTATTAATGAATTAATGCTTCCGCTTTTAACTTTTATGTCTTGGTTTTGTATTGTTTTGGGGTTTAGTCCCGCCTAGCTAGCCTGTTTCTTTTACTTGTCACCCGTTCGCTATAGGTTAATTCATGTACGGATTATCCATTTCGTATGTGGATCGACCTATAGTGCGGGGGTGTAGTATCTCTAGGTACAGGGGTGCTACAGCTGCAGTGGCTCGTGCTGGAAGGTGGGCCCAGAACAGTAGTGGTCCGGGACCACATTTTAAAATTTTATTTATAATATAAGTATTAAAATATTTCTAAAACATTTTAATACAAAGCGGAAGACTAGCAGGATCTACTCAAGTATATACATGCAATTGATAATAAATTTTAAATCACTTAAACAGATAAATATCTAACGTGCAATTAACACTTAAGAGCATATAATTTATCATGCTTAAAATAATACAACTGTAAAATATTATCGTACTCAAAATATGACTATCTAACGGTATTTTTCCAGCTCCCAAATTCACCTCCTGAGAACCCGATCTCTTCGTGAAACCGGCAGAGCTTCCGTGTAATAACCCCTGAGAAACCCTCGGAGTGTGGACTCCGAAAGTATTTCTCTAAATACTTAGAGAAAATAAACTTTAAACTAGAAAACCCTTTTCAGGGTTTAATCTCCCGAAATTAGGCGTTTTATATATAAACACCTAATTAAAATTAATTCCAAAATAAATCGGAATTAACTAAGAGAAAATGGGACTTGATTTCAAAGCCAAAACTTAGCCAAAATCATCCCAAAAATGTTATGAAGAAATGAGGTTTGGATCAGCCTATTTATAGGCAAATATATGAGGGCAAAAAGGTCATTTTAGGGATAAATTGAAGGTATTTTGGTCATTTTGCAAACCGCGTACAAACCGCGTCCCAAGCCGACCAATTAGATGACACCACGTTGAAGAATTCGTCGCCGCGAATCCAACGCCACCAACCACGCGCCGCCACGTGGACTCACACGCCGCCGGAAGGCCGCCAAGTGGTTGGCGCGTGTTGATGCACGTAGGGCCCTCCAGAATGCGACACATGTCCGGGTCTGGTCCTACCCGGACCGGACCCGATTCGACCCTATCCGAATAGGATCCGACCCTATTCGTTTGACCTGCTTTGACCGACTCGTTGACTAGCCCAGCCCAAATCACTTATGTGCGTACGCGATCCTAGCCGCACACGCGGCGCCCAGTCAGCGCCAACTGGGGCCCGATCTGCCACGTCATCCCGATGGCACGTCATATATTTTTTTTTTAAAATTTAAAATTTTATTTTCTCCAAAATAAAATTCTGGGAATTTCCAACTCTTTGGAACTTGATTTATTTTCTTAAAATAAATCCCTTGGCTATTTTTCAAACACTTTGAAAAATCATTTCTCTTTTTTCTTTTAATATTTTCTCTTCGGGTTTTCAATTGGGGCTTGCAGGGGGGCCTGCAGGACTAATTAATTTTAGCTCCAAACGGGTTAATATATTATCATCTCATGATAGTAATTAATTATCGTTTAACAATATTTAATTCCATTAAATAAATATTGTTGCACTCTAAAATTAATTAAATTATTCATGAATTTCTCGATCTAGAATAATTTCGCATTTCACTCCTCCGTGTAGATATCCATGAAAAATAAATTGTAACTACTATCATTTATTTTTCATCTCCAATCTGAAATTTATTGATTCGCCTTAAATTCAAATTCTCTGTATGTGAAACACATTCAACATAAAACTTCGGTGACGTATCACGCGAAGTGCTTTGGCCAAAGTCTCAATTCGAACTTTTGCAAATCTATTTCAGGGATATCTTTTACCTTCCAGCAAGGCCACAGATTCCT
Source organism: Lantana camara (assembly GCA_037501455.1). NCBI lineage: Eukaryota > Viridiplantae > Streptophyta > Magnoliopsida > Lamiales > Verbenaceae > Lantana > Lantana camara. Next base: position 18,147,170 of record CM074857.1, on the reverse strand, counting down.
CAATCAATATAATTATTTAGCACATTTCATGTTGTCACCGAACGTACAAAGTATTTTGGCCACCGTTACTGAGACCTTACTTCGAGTATATTACAGTGACTAACACTACACGCCTAAAGCCGAAATATTGTTAGGATTAAGAGTACAATGCTTCCTGAGATTTTATTCATTTTAGATAGCAGTATAAAATGAATAATCTCAGTGGTCCAGTTCGATGTTTCCAATCCTATTGAAAATCATCAACGTGTTATAATCGGAATCACCATTCACTATGACGAAAGACTAATCATCTTATATAACCACGTTATAGTCTTGATAAGAACATATTCTTGTCTTATCGACTAGAACTTTAATGACACGTGATTTCGGTGTTCAAAATCCTTTCCTATGAAACACATTTCATATAAGAATACCAAAACACGACATTAATTATCAATATGTGAAGTACTCACAACTCGCTGTAAATTCAGTTTAATTAATTCAACAAATTGAATTTTCAGGGCACTATTCCCAACAATCTCCCACTTGCCCTAAATTCAATTTGGCCACACATCTAAGTCTTATTCCTTTCACATGAGTGTCAAAACTCGTTTTGCACTCTTTTGCGCCAATTCTTTAGTGAAGGAATATATTAGATGTTTCTCTGAACCAACAATTAGGAAATCATGAATCCAATACATCTAACTGGCTGCTTCTCATGCTACCATGTATATAACTTCTATGGCGGTGTAAGCAATACAAATCTTGCTTAACATTCCCCAACTAACGGTTGCTCTTTCTAGAGTAAACACGTATTCTGATGTCAAACATCTAGAATACAAATCAGACTGTATATCCGAATCTGTGTACTCTATTGAAATGAGCTCACCACTATGGTAGAGAAGCATATAATCTCAAGTCCTTCTCAAGTACTCCAATATATACTTTCACTACTACCCAGTGCTAGATTCTAGGGTTTGACTAATATCTGCTGACTTAGACCTAATTCATAATAGACAGCTGACCTTGTACATAATATGACATACATAAAGCTTTCGCTGCGGAACTCTAATCATGTCTTCTATCTCTTCTGTTGTCTTAGGACACTGATCCCGAGATAGATAAATTCTATATCTAAAAGGTAGTGAACCTTTCTTGGAATTTGTCATATTATACCTTACCAGCATCTTATCTATATATGCTTCTTGTAATAAACCAATCTTTTTATTCTCATGAACACGACAAAAGTCTGATCCTTGGAATATTATTGGTCTCACTAAGGTCTTTACTTGTCAAACTGATTTGACATCCGAATCTTGACTACTAACAAACTTCTTACATCATTTCCAATGAGCAGAATATTGTTTACGTACAAAATGAAAATGTTACAACATTATCATGATGCTATTTTGTACACTCATGATTCATCGGGCAATTACATAAATCCAAGGAATTTAAATTGCCTCTTTAATTATGGTGTTTCATGATCTAGACGCTTGCTTAAGATCATAAATCGATCTATTAAGCTTTCATCATATGCACCTGATCGCTGGCTGTGAAGCCTTCAGGTTGTGCCATGTTTTTCTTCTTGAAGGTGCCCGTTCAAGAACATAGTCTTTGCATCCATTTATCTAATCTCATAATTGATAATGAGATAAAATGGAGGAGACAATGAACTTAAGCATTGTTATAGGCGAGAAGACCTCATAAATGATTTCTTCTTTCTGGGTAAAATCCCTTGCCATAAGTTTGCTCTAAAGTCTCTACTTTTGTCTATTTCTCCTTTTATCGTCTTGTAGAACCCAATTGCATGTAATGGGTTTAATGCCTTCAGGCGCCTCTACAAGTTCAAGACTTTGTTAGAATACAGAGATTCTAACTTAGATTCCATGACTTTTGACCAAATCGTCAGCGTCTTATCTTTTACAGCTTCATTAATCGTGGCAGGATCCGATATATTAGATTCAACTACTTGGGTTAATCTTAGGTATCTTGTCAGGTATCCTGACAATCCTCCCACTACAATGATGCTCTCGTACACGTCTCTATATCAAATGTTGTATTTGGTACATCACATGTATCTAATACATTTTCAATTATCACGGGTTTATGGAAATCAATATCTAATACTGTTATTTCTTTCAACACTACTTTGCCTCCACCCTTTGTGGTTATCTATGTAATTATCTTTGAAATATTCACAAACATCTTTTGTGATTTCTCAAATTACAAAATATACCACATCTCGTTCTTCTAGGATAACATTAGAACAAGTAAACCTTTGTTCTTTATTCTAACTTGTCAGGATCCATCCTTAACTCGTGGACCAGGCTACCTCAAATCCGAAGATAAGAGATACAGCAAATCCGAAGATAAGAGATACAGTGTTTTCACCCCAGCTACAAATCCATCAGTGTTTTAGGAACTGGCTTAGATAGAACTAGGTTTAGTGTATTTGTTGTTTTGAGCGCAAGACCCCAAAACGAACTTCGTAGGGTAGCATAACTCTTCATGAATCTTACCATCATTATCAGGGTTCTATTTCTCCTTTCTGCAATACATCCTTGCTAAGACGTATCTCATACAGATAGTTGAGATCTAATCTCATTTGAGAAATTCTATTTATCTCTGAACATAGATACTTATCACTACTTTGATCTAATTGAAGTGCCTCGATATGTTTTCTAATTTGACTCTTTGATTTCAGTCTTATATTCCTTGAACTCTTCAAAATTATAGACTTAAGTCTCATCAAATAAACATATATGTATCTAGAGTAATCTTTCAAACGAATGATGAAGTACCCAAAACTTTCTCTTGCTTGAACACTCATAATATCATACGTCCATATGAACTAACTCAAGCAAGTTCATGGCGTAAATACCCTTTTGTCTCAAAAAGGCTTCTTGGTCATTTTAACTTTCTAAATAGGATTCGCAAATTGATACTATTTTCAAGTCAATAGGACTCAACAATCAGTCTGTGGATCCTATTCAGATTCAATTGACCAACAGATAGATGCCACGTAGAAGTTTTTCTTCTTAGATGGTAGGTCAAGCTTCTTAATGTTAAACTTAAATTAGGGTTTTCATTGAGGTATAAAAGACCATCTTTTATTGTGCCAGAGCAAATAAACATTTTATTTTGTTTAGTGGTAAACTTTTGGTCAAAACAAACAGTTAAACAATTAGTTATCAAATAACTCACAGAAATTAAATTTCTGTTTATACGGCACGTATAATTATAAAACCCTATTGCCAAAATACGACTTTATAGTCCTTACTAGTAATACAAATAAACTTGTATTATCCTTGAGCAGTAGTCGCATGTCAGCCGTTTTTCAAACTTTCTGGTTAGTTTGAATCTTCGCAACGAATTGCAAATATGATTAGTTGAGCTCGAATCCACATACCAGGAGTCAGGTGAATTCCCAACTAAACATACTTTCAATGAGTAAGATATCTTCATATCTTATCTAAACGGCGTAGCAAATGGACAAACTAAGTATTTTGGACAATTTCCTTTCCAATACCCGTTACCACCGAAATAGAAAAATTTTTCCATTGTCGGATTTGACTTTCTATTTCTGAACCTTAGATTTGGAACTTTTCCCTTTTCTTTCTTCCACTTACTGGCTTTCTAGGCCGTGGATGTTGATGTCTGATTAAAGAGAACCTTTCCCTTAGTTTATGTCACCATTTCTGCCATATTGAGGTCGTTCATTGGTTCAGGTTGGGTTTTAAAAAATATATTTAAAATTAATCTTGAACGTTCAAACGACTTAGGAAGAGAGTATAGGATCGTATCCTATCTGTTAAGATTGTCTCTTTAAGCACAGAGGCTTTCAATCTCATTCAGATCAGTTATCATATTCACAATATGATTCTAAATCGGTGATCACTCAAACATCTTCATAACTAACAACCTTCTTATTGGCTCGTACCTTCGTACGATTCTGTCTTCAAAACATGTTCTTATCAGTAGGCATCTCATACATCTGATGCTCAAGAACATCTAAAACAGATGTCAGGATATAAGACTAGCCAGATCATCACACTTGATCCATTCGGAATAAGCATCTTTCTAATCCTGACTTGCTGTAGTTTCTGGAATTTTCGGATAAGGTTTAGTGAGTACGTAAACTTTCTTGTCTCAACACGATGTCAAGATTCATTTCCTAGACAGCATAGTTGAACCCTTATTAGCCGATTTCCTTATAGACAAAAAGTTTGGAGTGGGCTAAGAGAGATTGTAATTATAAAACTGAAACAAATAAATGCAAGTTATGATTATGTATTTGTAGCGCCCGGAACGGTGGGTCACCACATCCCCCGCACCTAAACCCGAACCCACATATGAAATGGATATCCATACATGAGCCCAAGTCTAAGCGAACGGGAACCTACACTCACACACTAGGCTAAGCGGGGCTAGAACTCAAACAGAGCGCGCAAAACAAACAGATAAAAAAGCGGAAGCAACAACACAAGGATCACGAAGGAGCTCTATACTAGCATATACATCATATACAACGGCCTGACGCCCAAAAATAGGTCAAGTATATACATCAAAAGTTCATAATTCTCCATAAGACATAATGAGAATTCAAATACAATTCATGATAGTAATCAAAATGCAACAGGTAAATATGCCGACTCTACCTAAACTCGAAAGTATGACAAGACCGACACACTTCCCCGCCTAGCTCGAGAAACCTGCAACTAAAGTGTTAAAAGTAAGGGGTCAGTCAAAACTCGACTGAGTGAGGGGGGCTAATGTACACCCACACCATAAATACATATAGAGCATAAAATATAATCAAAAGGGATCGATCATGAATCGAGCTAGGGTTTTTCATACCAAATCATTTTAAAACATACATATAATACAAAGGAAATCCTAACTCGTTTCACAACCATCAAAGCATAAAAGGAAACATAAACGTCCGGCGAGTACGGACCTCCTCAACTCCTCATACAAATCATAAATACATAAGAATTCATAAATTCATAACTCCTCAACGCCTTGGTGATCGGGAATCAAACCCTCTCCACCCATATGGATTCTATATACATACGGGGTAGCTAGCCCGCGATATGCCTTCACCGGTTATTCACCGAGGGCTCAAGGTAATATCGCCTTCTCAACCTCCAAGAGTCGCACGCCACCACCTCAAATGGGATGTGCACAGGCTTAACCCGACGGCCCTTGCCGTACCGGGGGTCCTTACCCACAATCCCTGGGCCCATCTTTCAGGGCACAACTCGCTGAATCATAAAGGAAACGTACAAGGGATTCAAAATCATAAGCTCATATACGCTCATACTTATACCATTTTCATAAATTCGTAAAGGGGATTCATAAAGTCATAAACATATCATAAGCATTCGTATTTAACCATATAATACATATATAGCCACATGTGGGATAGGAAATCAATAACATAAAGGCCATAGGTCTCTTATCTACCGGAAAAGATCCTAACCCTCACCTTGAAGTGGAAGCGGAGTGAAAACCGGACAAAAGAAGCAACCGAACACCTAAACCTCGGGCTCTTTAACTTCCTGAATAGGCTCTGAAATAAAAGAACGCAAAACCCGAGACTTAGACTCAAATATGTACCACTTAGACGCTCAGAAATGCATATGTATGAAATGAATGCATATGAAATGCAAAAATGTATCATTTAGGTCGTTTAAATTCAAAACTCGTACAAAACGTATCAAATAAATTCATAAGCGTATCATATCACTTCATAATTTAAATCCATAATTCATAACATATACTTTCACAATTAGAGGGTCACATTTCATAAAATAAAATCATACAATTTAAATCATTAAATAAAGAGCACTCATATTCATTTTAATTTAACATATATATATATATATATATATATATATATATATATATATATAACATTTAATTTAAATCATCTTAAATAAAAGCTGAACCAAATAATTTAATGAAGGAAATTTCATCATTCCTAAAGTCATACGTAGTAATTAAATTCAAGCAAATTTGCACTTATTCAAATTCAAATCCTATCACAACAACTCCATGCCACACCTCACGTAAACCACGCATCTAATGTAAGGAATCATGCAAGAGCTACGTACATCATGCAAAAGAGAATGAAAAAGTATTAAACATGCAAAGAAGCAAGATTTGAATTAAAAGGTGCAGCGGATCATCTCCATCTCCCCGCCCGGGGAGTTTTTGCATATAAAAGTCCTCTCCCGGGGAGATTTCATGCAGAGAGTTTCTGCATAAACACTCCCCGACCGGGTACTTTCCAAAGCAAAATCTCCCTGGTCGGGGAGACATGTCCAGCCGCGAGAAAAGGTCATCCACCCCCTGTTCAGCCCTGTTCTCCAAACCAAACCACATACCAACTCAAAGGGACAAGAAAAGGCAAGAAATTCAGCAGCAAATCTGCATAAATACTTCCCCAAAACTGATCACAACCGAACAGCAAGAAAAGGAAAGGAAAAGAGATTAAATTCATGCATTTCTCAACTTGAAACCAAAAGAATATTAATGGTAACTCTCATATAACTCAACTACCATCAAAGTCAGGTATAAATAGCAATAAATGAAGCATAATAGACCGCTTTCCATACATCAATTCAAGCCATAACTCAAGGAAAGTCATAGAATTCAAAAATGGAGCAAAAACCTAACTATTCGCTTCAAGGATCAAAAACTCAATCAAAAGTGGATCAAATTCTGAATTTCTTAGATGAAAAAGATCATATAAGCATGTACATATCAAATATAAGCTTACCCTTTGAATAAGATGGAAGAAAATGGAGATTGGAGCTCAAAATCTCCTCTAGGGTCAAAGTGACGGGAATTCACTGCTGCTGCTCCAAAGTTAAGATTTTCCTCTCCTTTCTTGTGTATGGATCGAGATTAAGGCAGCAAAAAGTGATAAAGGACTGAGTTGGTGAGGTGTGGGTCCAGGTTTGAGGGCAATTAGCCAAGAATTGAGGGACTTATGTGCAAAATGGTGAAAGGTGGTCATATGAGCTCGAGACAAAGTTACAGGCTGATTTCGTGGTATCAAATGAGGTCAAAAAATTACAAGGCCTGATCCATTGCACTTGAATCGTCAAAACGAGTTCAGCGGAGGTGACGGAATTCAAATCCGAATTCCCGAGCTCAAGTTGCACTACCCGGAACCCAAGGTGCGCTAAGTACATGTTAGCCTCCTTTAGGTTACCCCAACAAAACGAGTCCCGAAAACCCCACAAATAAACCCGAAAACACATAACGAGCACGTATTCAAGTTCACGACTCATAAAACTCCAACATATTAAAAAGGCACGAAATTTCGATCTCAAATTGAACACGAACGCATCTCATTTCATCAAATAAGCATATCATTCCAATAATAAAATTCAAATTCAAGAAATAATAAATAAAATAAATAAAATAAAAATATAATTTTAAACGAATTAAAAATAATTAAAATTTTAATAAAAGGCTATTTTCAATTAAGTCCCAAACTTTCAAAAAGTGTCAAATAAGTCCAATTCAACTTTTCAATTAAGTCCAATATTAAATAAAATCGCACAATTAAGTCCTTAATTCATATAAATCACATAATTTACGAAATTAGCTTGTTCGGGAATTAAATTCACATATCATAAATTCATAAAATTCATATCATAAATCACTTGAGGCAAATTTCGACATATAATTCAAATATTTCACATAAATGCAAATAATTCATATAAGAATTTCAAATAATAAAATATAAATCAATTAAATGCAACAATTAAATATGAAATTAAAATAAATTAAATTGCATACATACGTCATACCTGTACGGTCGCGGAGTGGGGGTGTCACAATCCTCCCCCCTTAAAAAGGACTTGCCCTCAAGTCCGACTCGAGTCCTCAAACGACTCCGGATATAACCTTCTCATTTTCTCCTCGGTTTTCCAAGTCGATTCCTCGGATTTCTTATCCCTCCAAAGTACCCTGACCAAAGGAATCTGCCGGTTTCTCAAATCTTGCATCTTCCGATCCTGAATTGCAATCGGATGCTTTTCTATTGTTAAATTCGGCTCTAACTGAACCTCTTCAACTGGGAGAATTGTTGACTCATCGGGATAATACTTACGGAGTTGAGAGATGTGAAAAACATTATGTATCCCGGTCATACTCGGTGGTAAATCCAATCTATACGCCGTTTCTCTGATTCTTTCCAAAATTTCAAACGGCTTAAGGTAACGAGGACTAAGCTTTCCACCTTTACCTATACGAGTGAAGCCTTTTCTAGGAGACGCCTTCAAAAAGACTCTATCTCCGACTTCGAACTCTAAGGGCCTTCTTCTCTTATCGGCGTAACTCTTTTGACGGGCCTGAGCTGCTCTCATCCTTTGCCGAATCTTATGAACCTTCTCAATAGTATCGGCCATCTTTTCCTTAGACTCGGCTCTCTCGAGCTTATTCTCTTCGGTCCACCTCCAATCCTCAATGTCCCAAAATAGAGGAGACCTACACTTTCTTCCGTAAAGTGCCTCGTACGGAGCCATCTTAATCGAACCCTGATAGCTGTTGTTATAAGCAAACTCAACCAAAGGTAGGTGCTCATCCCACTTATCTTGGAAATCCAAAGCACACGCTCTGAGCATATCCTCTAAGTACTGAATTAGCCTTTCAGATTGGCCGTCTGTCTGAGGATGCGAAGCTGTGCTAAACTTGAGCTTAGTACCCAAACACTTTTGAAGATTCTGCCAAAAGATCGAAGTAAACCGTGGATCCGGATCCGAAACAATACTAGCTGGAACTCCATGTAACCTTACAATCTCCCGAACGTACAATTCGGCTAGCTTAGGAACTTTCTCAGACATCCGAACCTTGAGGAAATGGGCAGACTTAGTCAATCTGTCGACAATTACCCATATTCCATCAAACCCTCCTTTAACTCTAGGCAAGCCGGACACAAAGTCCATAGTCACTTGCTCCCACTTCCACTTGGGAATAGGAAGTGGTTGGAGAGTTCCTCCCGGCTTCTGGTGCTCTGCCTTCACCTTTTGACACGTTAGACATCGTTTCATGAAGTTCGCGACGTCCCTTTTCATGCCATTCCACCAGAATTTCTCTTTCAGGTCCCGATACATCTCAATACCTCCCGGATGAATCGAGTACTTCGAGCGATGTGCCTCCTCAAGTATAATCCTCTTGATCTCTTCTGGGACACATATTCTCGCTTCGAACCTTAACAAACCGATATCATCAATCCCAAACTTAGAATTCGGATCATCCTTAGAACGAGCTACCAACTTCTGAATCTCGGCACCCGTAGCCTGAGCTTCTAATAACTACTGTTTCAAATCCGCTATTACTATAAGATTAGCTAACCAAGTTCCCGAAACCAAGATCCCGGAACCTGAACTTGAAGAACCTGCTTCCAAATTAGCCACATTCGCCTTTCTACTCAAGGCATCGGCAACCACGTTTGCTTTACCCGGATGGTATTGAATGGTGCAATCATAATCCTCTAATAACTCCATCCAACACCTCTGCCTTACATTCAAATCTTTCTGAGAAAAGAGATACTTGAGGCTTTGGTGATCCGTAAACACCTCGAAGGTGGTACCATAAAGATAGTGTTGCCACTTTATCAAAGCAAACATAACGGCAGCTAATTCGAGATCATGGGTAGGGTAATTCTTCTCATGCTCCTTCAACTTTCTTGAAGCATAAGCTACCACTCTACCGTGCTGCATCAAAACACAACCAAGACCCTCTTTCGAAGCATCTGTATAAACTGCATAACCCTTGGTACCCTTGTTGGAAAACAGAAATCAGAAAGCAGCGGAAATTTAAAAATTTTTCCAACAAAAGGATCTTGGACTCGTAATCGTGTATCCAAATTCGTAGAGATCAAGAAACTCACTTAGGTAGCAGCTTTCTTGACACGTTTTGAGCCGCCCTCAAACGCGCTTCATGCGGTAATGGCAACCTATCCCTCGAAAGTCTCTTTCTACTTCAGAATCCATTGTAGGGATAACAATCCACACCAACCTAGATTCAAATCATGTTATGGAAGTTCTTAACAATACAACATAAAGAAAGAAACATAAAACGAAAAAGAGATGATTGAAACTCCCTTCGAAAACCAGTTTTGCGAAAGTAGAAATCTGCCAGCCATAAAACCCTCGTGAAAAAATTCATCCTTCAGGATATGGACGAACGGTTTTCGCTATCTTCTTTGGTTCGATTTTTTCACTCGTTTTCTGTTGGGTTCAGAATTGTTTCATCATCCCTTCGGGTCGTTTTGCTTGATCCCCACTCCTTGGTAAAGCTCGAATCTTCAAAACTTCTAACTTGAAGCTCTATAGAGATATTCCACCAACTTGGCTACAATCTAACTAGTAAGGATGCTAGTTCTCTAGTTAGTGTTTAGGCTTAACCTAGGGTTTATTTGATCTTGGAGAAGGGAAGGTGTTCAACACATGAACCAAAAGAATTCTCGATTAGCCCCAAGAGGAGCTCAAGCTCCCCTATTTATAGGAGGGGAAGGGACGCCCAAAACCTAGTCCTTTTGGGCCAAGGATTTGGTCCCTCTCTCCTATTACTTGATCATCAAGTAATTTTGACTTTGACTTTGAATTCCAATTCAAACTAACTTTCAAGAGAGCTAAAATATCCAAACTATTTTTTGATAATTTTATACTTTATTTATTTAAAATAAATAACTTATGTTATCTAATTAATTAATTCATAATTAATTAACTAGAGTATTTTCTCCAAAATTAGACTTTTTTTTTAATTCAAAATTAAACCAAAGTCTATTAAATAATTAACATATTTAATTATTTAATATATATATATATACACGTATGGGACACGTGTCACAAGGACACGTGTCACTCACGTGAACCACACGTGTGGAACCCTCTTGGCCCGATTAACTCGTTTAATCATTTTAAAGCCTCAACTCATGTAACCAAGTTGTTGTGTGTGACCCTCTAGGTTCTCAATTCAATTAGCAGTGACCCTAATTAATTAATTCACTAATTAATTAATCAGTCCACAGATTAAACGACCATAGTCTAGCAACAGGTGTTTAACCCCTAGCTGAATTGGAATGTTAGGATTCGACAGAACCTTTAAGTCATTGATTCATGTGAGATACAATCCTCCTACTTACTATCTCTCAACCAAGATCTAGGGTAAGGGAACAATCAGAACCCTAATGATCTGGTCTTAAAGCTAAGTGCATTTCATATCCATTTGATCTCAATCCAAGAAACCCCCCTTTTCTTGATATCTTGATCTACTGCCTTGGCCAAGGACTCCATATGGCATATGAATGACTTACACAATAAGAGATCACCTTGCAAATGCAAGTGTAGGTCCTTTCTTGATTCTCATTCACTTTCATGAATCACTTGTGCAGCCCGAGCGTAAGCCTTGAATCAGTTGTCTAAGGCGACACCCTTTAAAGCTTATACCTAAGACTACAGAGTTAACACATAAAGTGACAAGGAACCTCAAGTCTTAGGATCAATTAATCACATCAATGACTCGTGAGATATTTCCTAATCCGGAAGTTTCCATTTCCTGAAATAGAAACTTCCTTTCCCATTTAGGAATCTTCTCACACGGGGTACCTCAGTGAACTTACTTATTAAAGTAAGCACCCTCATGTATCACGCACGTATCAACTATACACTTTGCACCTACATGAAACAAGGTGGTCCTTCTTAAGGGCGTGATCCCAAAAGCAAGCCTTAGAGGAGTTAGGTTGATACTCCCACTATCTGTAGGACTCATCGGCTTGGAGTATTTTACTAATCATGACTTTTGTGATATAGGGCTCGTTTCATGAACCATTTCACCTAAATGGTAGAGTCCTAAAGTCATCAGGATTAGGGGAGTTCTCATACATGCACAGCTAAAAGTAAACGCATACCAAACAAGAGCATATAAAGAAGTGTTTGCCTATGATATTAATCAATCGTATATTATTCAAAGATTGTCTGTGATACTAGGAAAGTCCCAAAACGGATTATGACTAATCGGCTTTCTAGGGCACTATTCCTAACAATCTCCCACTTGCCCGTAAAAGCCATTTAGGTACTCTAAGTTCCATCTTCTCAAGATGCACTTTGAGAGCCTATCGACTTTGGGCGTTTCCAAAGTGGATCTGCCATATTCTCTGCTGATGTGACCCTCTTGTTTACACATCTCTTAGGAAACACCTTTTCCTTATAAAGTGATTCGTAATCACGCGTTCAGTCTCTTGGTGAGGTCTTGGTTCTCATACTTGAGCAACCATCCTTTTTATCATACAATATGATAAAGGAGTTGTTTCATGCTAGGAACTTCATCTAACCAGTTAGATGGAGTTTCTTACCCAAACACTTAACTTAGCGTTATATAATACGACTAAGTTCTCAACTACGATAGTCGAGTTCTGCAATGTCCGTCCTTGGAACCCCTTTCCAACACGTTGCATTACAATTCTGGTGAAAGTTGTATCCTTTCAATGATTTCATAATCATCTATGTTTGATGAACGGTTACATCAAATATCCTTCTAACAACAAGATCTTTTGGGCTCTGTAAACTAATACATATCCTCATTTCTTCTCAAGTACTCTGAGGACATCCTTTACAGAAATCTAATGACCTTCTCTGAGGTCATATTAGATTCGACCCACTACGCTTAGTGTTGCGCCATATCAAGTCTAGTACATAATATTTCATACATTATGCACCCTTTCACTTAAAGGGATTTCGGACATTCTAACTTTCTTAAAGTTATCTTAGGACACATATTCTTCAAAAGAGATGTTCCATTGTCCATACTAAACTCCTTTTAGTACGGTGGTTATGTACTCGTTTTGTGATAATCCATTTATGCTCTTAGATCTATCTTCTATAGATCCGAATATCGAGAATTTAGGATAATCATTAAGATCTTTGATGTCAAATTGTTTCTTAAACAAGAATTGGTAACTTTCACGTCATCCTTGACATTCCTAATGAGAAGGGTGTCGTCTTCTAAAGAACCAAAAATTGACTCTTACAACACTAACTTTCATATGTACACTTTTGAGACTTGTTCAACTTCCATCTGTGTCAAACGATTTGACTATCCTATGGAATCGAATTGTCTAACTCCTAGAAGCCTTTATCAATCCACAGATTGACTTTAGGGATTTGCTTACCTTATGCATACTCCCACTGAATATGAGATTTATAGAAATACCTTATTTCAGTCTCTTTCAATCTCATATTGAACAAGGTAGTTCTCATATTCATTTATCATATCTCATAGTCAGAATATGAGGATGTGGTAAACACAATCTAAATAGACTTTTGCATTTCAACCGTCAAGAAGGTTGTAATGCTTTCATTCACTCGAAGCTCCACGAGCTTGATCCTATCAGGTGGATCAACCAAGGTGAAAACTTGGTTTGAGTATATGGAATCCATATTGGATTTCAAGGCTTGCTTACACTACTCAGATTCGAAATCTGACAGTGTCTCCTCTTCAAGTAATTCCTTGGACATCTAGGAACGCGTTCTAAACGCGTCTTAAGAGAAGCGTTTAACATGTGTACATACTCTAAAATTTGGCTAAGTTTTATCAGATGGGCTCGTTTCTTCTATATGTGGCGTGGATATTTATCCTCAAATTTCTTTGAGGTCTGCTTACTTGCCTTTCTTCTTCTATAGGAACGATTCCTTAAGAAAGGTACATTCCTTGAGAAAAACAACCTTTGTCCAAGGGAATCGCAGAAACGATATCCTATATTATTGTATAAACTTGAACTCGTTTCAAGCTTATCTCCCACTATCCTCTTCACTTATGAGGATTCCATTAAATTCTTGGATAAGAATAATTAGGGAATTTAGTATGCCACATTGCATAGTGCAACTAAAGGACTGATTTTGGAAGGTACTAAATTCAAAATCTCTAACTGCATATTCTAGGAGTTTATTCCTAGAATGATTATAAGTCAGTAAAGCTTACTATGGAATGGACCATATCCTATTAGGTTTCATTCCCTCATTCGGAAACACTAAGGTGTTCTCGAATTAGTTTACTGAGAGATAATCCTATTATCTCTAAGATGACTAAGGAATTAGTTGCTAAGATATTTGCTATCTCGATCATATCGATTTACCTATAACTTATGACTACTTCGGTTCCTAACCTCCTTTTGAAATTCTAAGAATTTCATATAAGTTTCGAATTTGTACTTCAACAAGTATATTCATTCATAATGATTAAACTGACGATTGTATCTAGTGCTTACATTAAGCATCTAACACTCATCAGCATGGATCGAAATCCACTATAATTTTGGAACGTTCCACGTTTCTTATAAACGGGATTCAGGAACGCTTCCCACAAGACAGGATTTACAGAAAGTCAACTCTATAGGTTCATTTTCATAGAATGATCCTAAGGTGTCTGACTTGCTAATCCTTTTATATCTCAACGTTCCAAAGTAATTCGAACCTTTGTTGTAACGCCCCGGTTTCTGGATGATCAGGTAAGCACGCCACGTGTGAGTTGAGTGTAGGTTTTATTTTATTTCTTTAATTTTATAATATATTCTTACGTGGCATTCATAATTTTATAAAAATTCATGAAACATTATTTATATCAATTCTTTGAATTCATATCATTGAAAATATTATTTCATGACACGAAAAATATTTATTGCATGAAATAATTACCGAGAGTGTTTTAAATTACCAAATTGTCCCTAGTTAAATATTCTTTAAAATTCTAGGGACTTAATTGCCAATCCTTTAGGGACTTAATTGATCATATTTTAAAACCTCATATACTCAATTGCATAGATTGAATTCTTGGAGGATTTATTGGCAATTAGCATAATTCACAAAAATCAAGGATGATGAATTACGTATCATCTCTTCTTGCACATTCCATGATCATTTTCATCTTCAATTCATCAACATATTCATCTCTCTCTCTCGGTTCTCCAAGGAAAGAAAAGGGAAGAAGTGATTTTTCAATCAATCATCAAGATTTCAAGAAATCTTTTAAGGAATTGGAAGTTCATCATCATCATCATCTTCTTCTTCATCCATTTCTTAGTTTCAAGGTTGGTTTGCATGGAAGTGATGATTCTTGATCATATATGTACAAGTTAGGGTTTGGGATTTATGGGCTAGATGGATTAATTGAATATGAAAGCATGATTCTATGATCATATTAGGAATTATGGCATGATTCTTTCATGGATTTATTGGAAAATTGAACTTGATTGATCAAGTTGGCCATGAACATGAAACCTTGAAAGCTTGAAGATATTGCATGTTTTATGTGTTTAAGTGTGATATTGTTATGCTATAAGTGTGTTTACATCATATTCCCAGAAATTATTGCATTTGGGGATCAAAAATGGATTTTGGTGATTGCTTTGTTGCTTCCCGTGAGCATCCCCTGTTTTTGGCTCTGTTTCTGTAAATTGCAGAAACAGGGAACGGCCGTTCCCAGCCTCAAGGCATTCCGGGAAAGGGCGTTCCCACCTTTTCAAATAAAATAGGCGGCCGACCGCGGGAACGGCCGTTCCCATTTTGGCCTTGAAGCCGGAAGGGCCGTTCCCAGCTAGGCGCGTTTTAAAATGGAAATCGTTGGCGCGATTTTGGGGATTCATGGGAACGACCGTTCCCATTTTTCAAAGGGAGCCGGAACGGCCGTTCCCACCTGACATGCAAAACAAAAGTTTCTGCATAAAATTACGTTTTTGACCCCTCGATCCAACGACTTCTTTGACCCCGAATTGCTATAATATGTGCTAATATGATGTGAAACGACATGTTATCATACCACATTGCATTTTCATGGTCGTCTCGACACATTTCCGCCGTTCGTCATATTTTGGTCATTTTAGTTCATGTCTCATGTTCATACGTCGTATTTGCACAGGTCACGAGGGCGTGGACGGGGAGCAAGCTCCTTAGAACACTTCTTTATTATATTTGCAAGAGAAGGTGAGGTTTTGTTTTGGTAAAACGAACCCTATAACCCTTGTGTGCTAGTTTTCGGCCAAAGCGTATTATAATTATGAATGATTTCAAAACCATGAACATTTCAAGCAAGCAATTCATGATTTCAAGCATGTTTGGTGAGTACATGATTGCACGTGGGCCCGAGGGTAATTCTTGAGCCAACCGGGAAAGCAAGGGCTGACGGGTAACTCCTGAATTATCCTCACATTGTTGGGATCACCCCCGAAGCCACTAGGAGATTAGTGGTGGAAGGAGTTCCGTGTCTAGAGGGTCATGTCCTCTACACACACCATGTCGTGGATAGTCGAGCCTCGCAAACTCGCTATCACCCGGAGGAAGAAGGAGACTGGGGATTAATCCGGCATGTCGGGTTATCCTCGGGTTATTGCATGATTTCAAGCATGAAATTGTCTATGTGAGCACTAAATAAATTGCATGATCACGTATATATCAAGCAAGCAAGCATGATCACGTATTGTTCACGATTGGGAGTTCGGTTGGAGATTGCCCTTGCTCGCCGGGGCCACATGTTCATGACATTGACAAGCATGATTAAATAAACGTGTTAAAATGATTGGTTGTAACCTCGGGCAAAGATTAAACTTCTTGAATTACATATCTATTTTATTCTAAAGTCTTCACCCGAGGCTACAACTTGCATGTGACGTGTGATATATATATTATTGCCCCTCACTCAGTCTTCGGTAGACTGATACTTCACTTTTCAGGTACCTTTGAGCGGGGTCGTGCTAGGTGGGTGTCCGGTCGTTCGAGTTTTGCATTTTCATGAGTCTAGCACCGTACCTTCATGTATATTACTTTTGAGATATTTCATGTTATTGATCGGTGTTAGTATTTTTGGATACATGGTTATGTATATTATTAAGAGATGATAATGTATTGATAGTTAAAGTGGTATCTATAAGTATTTATTCGGTAAATATGGTACCTATATGTACGAATGATCTCATTGCTTCCGCTTTCATTATCATGTTTGGGTGTTTGACTGGGGAGAGTGTCCCGCCTAGCCCGTTTATTTTATTGTCACCCGTTCGCTATAGTTCTGGTTTATGTATGGATTTCCCATTTCATACGTGAATCGGGGCTATAGTGCGGGGGATGTAGTGCTCTGGGGTTTAGGGTGCTACATCTACAGGTGGTATCAGAGCCCGGTTGCAAAACCGAGGTTCTCGAGTCGTGTCGAGTCAGTCTAGGTCGCACGGCATAAGATTATGTGGTATTTGGGAGTCTGCATTTGGTTGGCTTACCTGATTTACTCATTTCTTTGCATTAATTGAGCTACTTGATCTTCCTTGAACATGTGCTACTTGATATCATGGAAATTCTATGCACACATTTGCATTTATTGATCAAGCCATGCATGTTTAGTGATCTAATTTCAGGATGGAGCACGACAGACGTTCCAGTGACCGATCCTCGAGGCACAGGCATCATCACCGCCGACATCATCGCCGCGAGAGATCACCACCTCCTCCACCTGTTCAGGCACAGCCCCAGGATTTTATGAACGCGGTAGTGGGGCTAATCGATCAGAGGCTACAGGAAAGGGTTCCTCCACCACTCCAGCACCAGTAGCACCTCCGGAGAACCCCATTTCTGCTATTTTACGAGAGTTTCAGAACCAGCGTCCCCCGAAGTTCTATAAGGGAGACGATATACAGGCAGAGATGTGGCTAAAAGAGATCGAAAGGATTTGGCAGCTTATCCCTTGTGACAGTCAGGAGAAGGCTCGCTGTACACTTACTCTTATTCAGGGCGAGGCCTATTCTTGGTGGGAGAGCACCCAGATCGTTTTGGAGGCAGCTGGGACAGAGATTACTTGGGAGGTCTTCGTACGGGAGTTCAGAAACAAGTATATTCCTCCAGCTTCCCGTACTCGCAGGTTGAGAGAGTTCACCGAATTGAAGCAGGGAGGCAGGTCTGTGGGTCAGTATATCGCCGAGTTCGAGAGACTTTCTCGCTGCGCACCCAACATAGCGAATGATGACTTTCACAAGGCGATGCAGTTCGTCCAGGGACTCAGGCCAGATATTCAGGATGCGCTGAAAGCAGCCAATACCAGCACCTGGGCAAAAGCTACCACTAAGGCCCTAAAAGTTGAGGATTCGGATAATGCTAGGAAAGCTACTTCACGGATTGGACAGGCTTCGGGCTCGAGAGCAGGTCAGGGATCGAGCTCAGGGAAGAAGCCGATGATTTACTCTGCACCCCCAGCTCAGAAGAACCCCGGGAAGAAGCTTAAGGCGACAGGGCCATTTCCGAGAGGTCCAAGAGCTCCAGCACCACCCCAGCCACCTCAGAGACCGGGCTGCAGATGGTGTGGACTTCCTACACATACCTACGATAGCTGCAGGCGCCGGTTGGGTTTGTGTTTGATCTGCGGGAGTAACGAGCACATGGTTGACGGCTGTCCGGATCGTCAGGATCCACCACCGGCAGGACCGAGGCCACTTGTGAGGGCTCGAGCTTATGCACTCGCTGGAGAGGAGCAGGATGCAGAGATAGACCCCGCCGCGGTAGTTGAAGGTATTATTTGCATCCATGGCACGAACATCCATACATTATTTGATCCAGGAGCTACACACTCCTTTCTTGCGCACTCTATTGCTATTACTTTGTCATTGTCTGCTATGTGTACTTCTGTGCGCTATATAGTTAGTTCTCCTTTCGGTAGTAGGCGAGAGACGGATCAGGTTTACAGGGATGTTCCAGTAGTGATTGAAGGTCGGGAGTTTCTGACGGATTTCATTGTTATGCCGATGGAGAGATACGGAGCTATATTGGGGATGGAATGGTTATACAGGCATTGTGCTACCGTGGATTGTCGGGCTAAAAAGGTTCAGTTGGGTTCAGAGGTTGTTACGGGCTGTACTTCGCAGACTGTACCCCTACTTTCGTTTTCAGAGGCTCAGAGATTAGTTAGAGACGGGGCTACAGGGTTCATTGCCTATATTCTGAACAAGCCAAAAGATCAGGTGAAATTAGAGGACACCGAAGTGGTAAAGGAATTTCCCGAGGTATTCCCAGAAAAATTGGATTCTTTGCCTCCTGAACGAGAGATTGAATTTGTGATTGATCTTTTCCCGTATGCTGAACCGTATTCAAAGACTCCGTACCGGATGGCTCCAGCTAAATTAAAAGAATTAAAAGTCCAGCTGGAAGCATTGTTGGAAGTTGGTTACATTCGGCCGAGCACTTCACCTTGGGGAGCACCGGTTTTATTTGTAAAGAAAAAGGACGGGACTTTAAGAATGTGTATCGATTACAGGGAGTTGAACAGGATGACTATCAAGAACAAGTACCCCCTCCCACATATCGAGGAGTTATTCGATATACTTCAAGGTTCCAAAGTGTATTCAAAATTGGATCTAAGACAGGGATACTATCAGCTGCGAATCCGAGCAGAGGATATTCCTAAGACAGGATTCAATACTCGGTACGGGCACTACGAGTTCGTGGTTATGCCGTTTGGATTAACTAACGCCCCAGCAGCTTTTATGGATATGATGCACCGGATATTCAGGCCTTTCCTCGACAAGTTCGTGGTGATTTTTATTGATGACATTCTGGTTTTCTCAAAATCAGCCGAAGAGCACGCGAGACATCTCAGGCTCGTTCTTCAGACTCTGAAAGAGCATCAGTTGTTTGCTAAGTTCAGTAAGTGTGAATTTTGGATCGATCGGGTTTCCTTCTTGGGGCATGTGATTTCAGGAAAAGGGTTGGAAGTCGATCCCTCGAAAATCGAGGCTGTGCTCAAGTGGGAGAAACCAAAGAACGCCTCGGAAATTAGAAGCTTCTTGGGATTGGCCGGTTACTATAGAAGATTTGTTCAGGACTTCTCCAAGATTGCTGCACCCTTAACCCGATTGACAAAAAAGGATGTTAAGTTTGTCTGGGACGAGAAGTGTGATCAAAGCTTTAATTTTCTGAAAGAAAAGTTAGTCTCAGCTCCGGTGTTAACTTTACCCGAGGGTTCAGAGGGATATGCAGTGTACACCGATGCTTCTAAAGAAGGCTTAGGTTGTGTTTTGACTCAGAAAGGAAAAGTGATCGCTTATGCTTCCCGAAAGCTAAAGGAATATGAAAGGAAGTATCCGACACACGACCTAGAGCTTGCAGCCGTGATCTTTGCTCTCGGGAAATGGAGACATTATCTTTACGGGATTTCCTTTGAGATTTTTACCGACCATAAGAGCCTCCAGTATTTATTCACACAGAAAGATTTAAATATGAGGCAACGGCGTTGGATGGAAAAGCTAGAGGATTATGATTGTACAATTAAATACCATCCCGGGAAAGCAAATGTGGTCGCCGATGCACTTAGTAGAAAGGCGAGTGTATCGAGTCTGGAAATAAAGGAAAGTGAGGAAGTTGTCCCGATTGTGTTAAAGGCTCGGGTTTCTAATATCACAATTCAGCCGGAATTAAAGTATCAGTTATTTGAGGCTCAGAATAAGGATCCGGAAGTGCAGAAGCTTGCAAGTAAAGCTAAGGATGACCCGGAGAGTCCGTTTGGGTTTGATGAGACCGGGTTACTTCGGTTTAAAAATAGAGTAGTCGTACCTGAAGAATTGAGACGGGTCCTACTCGAAGAAGCTCACAAGTCAGCCTACTCGATCCACCCAGGAGGAAATAAAATGTATAAGGATTTGAAGCAGTATTATTGGTGGAACGGGATGAAGAGAGACGTGGCAGAGTATGTGAAACATTGCTTGACTTGTCAGAAAGTGAAAGCTGAGCACCAAAAGCCCGCGGGACTTCTGCAACCGTTACCTATTCCCGAGTGGAAGTGGGAACAAGTAACGATGGACTTTGTTTCCGGATTACCAAAGGTTAAAGGCGGGTTTGATGGAATTTGGGTAATCGTGGATAGATTTACAAAGTCTGCTCACTTTCTACCGGTCCGGATGTCCTATAAGATTCCGAAGTTGGCTGAAATCTATAACAGAGAGATTATTCGACTTCATGGCATTCCGGTGAGCATAGTATCAGACCGAGACCCGAGATTTACTTCTAAGTTGTGGCAGGAATTACAGGCTGTCTTGGGTACGAAACTTAAGTTCAGTATAGCATTCCACCCGCAAACAGACGGTCAAACTGAAAGGTTAATCAGGTATTTGGAAGATCTTCTTCGGGCTTGCGCGATAGATTTTCAGAACTCGTGGGCAGAACAGCTTCCTTTAATCGAGTTCGCTTATAATAACAGCTTTCAGGCTTCGATCGGGATGGCTCCTTACGAGTTACTTTACGGAAGAAAGTGTCGGTCTCCGTTGTTCTTCGACTTGGAAGAATGGAAATGGTCGAAACAGGAAGGAGTAAAGAAAGGGGAAAGATTCGAAAGGCCTTCCAGAGTCGTTCAAGCTATGATTGAAAAGGTTCAAATGATTCAACAACGGATGAAAGCCGCGCAAGATAGGCAAAAGAGCTATACCGATAAGCGCCGAAGAGATCTAGAATTTGAAGTTGGTGACCGGGTATTCTTGAAGGTGTCACCAAGGAAAGGTTTCACCCGGATCGGGAAAGGAGGAAAACTTAATCCTCGCTACTTAGGTCCGTTTGAGATTCTTGAAATAATAGGCGAGGTAGCCTATCGATTGGACCTACCACCGAGTCTTACGGGGATTCACAACGTATTTCATGTTTCACAATTAAGGAAATACTACCCCGATGAGACTACGATTCTCCCCGTGGAAGAAGTTGAGCTGGAACCGAATTTAACTTTTGTTCAGAGACCGGTTAAAATCATGGATCGGAAATTTCAAGAGTTGAGAAACCGGAGAATTCCCATGGTTAAAGTGTTGTGGAGAAACGATAAAACCGAGGAAGCCACTTGGGAAACAGAGGATAAAATGAAACGGTTCCACCCGGAGTTGTTTGAGCAAGACTAGAGAATCTGGGGACCAGATTCTTCTAAGGGGGGGAGAGTTGTAACGCCCCGGTTTCCGGATGATCAGGTAAGCACGCCACGTGTGAGTTGAGTTTAGGTTTTATTTTATTTCTTTAATTTTATAATATATTCTTACGTGGCATTCATAATTTTATAAAAATTCATGAAACATTATTTATATCAATTCTTTGAATTCATATCATTGAAAATATTATTTCATGACACGAAAAATATTTATTGCATGAAATAATTACCGAGAGTGTTTTAAATTACCAAATTGTCCCTAGTTAAATATTCTTTAAAATTCTAGGGACTTAATTGCCAAGCCTTTAGGGACTTAATTGATCATATTTTAAAACCTCATATACTCAATTGCATAGATTGAATTCTTGGAGGATTTATTGGCAATTAGCATAATTCACAAAAATCAAGGATGATGAATTACGTATCATCTCTTCTTGCACATTCCATGATCATTTTCATCTTCAATTCATCAACATATTCATCTCTCTCTCTCGGTTCTCCAAGGAAAGAAAAGGGAAGAAGTGATTTTTCAATCAATCATCAAGATTTCAAGAAATCTTTCAAGGAATTGGAAGTTCATCATCATCATCATCTTCTTCTTCATCCATTTCTTAGTTTCAAGGTTGGTTTGCATGGAAGTGATGATTCTTGATCATAAATGTACAAGTTAGGGTTTGGGATTTATGGGTTAGATGGATTAATTGAATATGAAAGCATGATTCTATGATCATATTAGGAATTATGGCATGATTCTTTCATGGATTTATTGGAAAATTGAACTTGATTGATCAAGTTGGCCATGAACATGAAACCTTGAAAGCTTGAAGATATTGCATGTTTTATGTGTTTAAGTGTGATATTGTTATGCTATAAGTGTGTTTACATCATATTCCCAGAAATTATTGCATTTGGGGATCAAAAATGGATTTTGGTGATTGCTTTGTTGCTTCCCGTGAGCATCCCCTGTTTTTGGCTCTATTTCTGTAAATTGCAGAAACAGGGAACGGCCGTTCCCAGCCTCAAGGCATTCCGGGAACGGGCGTTCCCACCTTTTCAAATAAAATAGGCGGCCGACCGCGGGAACGGCCGTTCCCATTTTGGCCTTGAAGCTGGAAGGGCCGTTCCCAGCTAGGCGCGTTTTAAAATGGAAATCGTTGGCGCGATTTTGGGGATTCATGGGAACGACCGTTCCCATTTTTCAAAGGGAGCCGGAACGGCCGTTCCCACCTGACATGCAGAACAAAAGTTTCTGCATAAAATTACGTTTTTGACCCCTCGATCCAACGACTTCTTTGACCCCGAATTGCTATAATATGTGCTAATATGATGTGAAACGACATGTTATCATACTACATTGCATTTTCATGGTCGTCTCGACACATTTCCGCCGTTCGTCATATTTTGGTCATTTTAGTTCATGTCTCATGTTCATACGTCGTATTTGCACAGGTCACGAGGGCGTGGACGGGGAGCAAGCTCCTTAGAACACTTCTTTATTATATTTGCAAGAGAAGGTGAGGTTTTGTTTTGGTAAAACGAACCCTATAACCCTTGTGTGCTAGTTTTCGGCCAAAGCGTATTATAATTATGAATGATTTCAAAACCATGAACATTTCAAGCAAGCAATTCATGATTTCAAGCATGTTTGGCGAGTACATGATTGCATGTGGGCCCGAGGGTAATTCTTGAGCCAACCGGGAAAGCAAGGGCTGACGGGTAACTCCTGAATTATCCTCACATTGTTGGGATCACCCCCGAAGCCACTAGGAGATTAGTGGTGGAAGGAGTTCCGTGTCTAGAGGGTCATGTCCTCTACACACACCATGTCGTGGATAGTCGAGCCTTGCAAACTCGCTATCACCCGGAGGAAGAAGGAGACTGGGGATTAATCCGGCATGTCGGGTTATCCTCGGGTTATTGCATGATTTCAAGCATGAAATTATCTATGTGAGCACTAAATAAATTGCATGATCACGTATATATCAAGCAAGCAAGCATGATCACGTATTGTTCACGATTGGGAGTTCGGTTGGAGATTGCCCTTGCTCGCCGGGGCCACATGTTCATGACATTGACAAGCATGATTAAATAAACGTGTTAAAATGATTGGTTGTAACCTCGGGCAAAGATTAAACTTCTTGAATTACATATCTATTTTATTCTAAAGTCTTCACCCGAGGCTACAACTTGCATGTGACGTGTGATATATATATTATTACCCCTCACTCAGTCTTCGGTAGACTGATACTTCACTTTTCAGGTACCTTTGAGCGGGGTCGTGCTAGGCGGGTGTCCGGTCGTTCGAGTTTTGCATTTTCATGAGTCTAGCACCGTACCTTCATGTATATTACTTTTGAGATATTTCATGTTATTGATCGGTGTTAGTATTTTTGGATACATGGTTATGTATATTATTAAGAGATGATAATGTATTGATAGTTAAAGTGGTATCTATAAGTATTTATTCGGTAAATATGGTACCTATATGTACGAATGATCTCATTTCTTCCGCTTTCATTATCATGTTTGGGTGTTTGACTGGGGAGAGTGTCCCGCCTAGCCCGTTTATTTTATTGTCACCCGTTCGCTATAGTTCTGGTTTATGTATGGATTTCCCATTTCATACGTAAATCGGGGCTATAGTGCGGGGGATGTAGTGCTCTGGGGTTTAGGGTGCTACATTTGTCATCTCACTTACTTTTGTTATCTCGTTTGTATGTTCAGAACATTAGTGCTTTGAGTTTTTGCACAACGGATTATGCAGAATTGACTCAAGACTAGTGAATTCTATTCCTAGTAGAATTACTAAATGAGGTAACATTTCAGAGTACTCATACTCTTTGCAGTTCCCTTTCAAAGTCCTTATTTGCAACCATAGAAGCAAAACGTCCAATTTGATCTCTCGTGTCTTTTGGGCGTACCCCTTACATGCCCCTCCATTGGGCTCTTAAGGGTTTCTTCTTCTTTAGGCCTTCAAGCCTTTAACTCAGTGAGTTTAGAAGAAGAATTAACCATCACAAGCTTTTGTTCCTTCTTAAGGATGCTCTCAACCATTATCAACTTAAATGATTAACTATGCTACATTAGCATCATTCTAGTTGAGCATAAAGGGTTTGAATGATAGTCGAAGCAATGTAAGCAATCAGTGCATTGAGAACTCTTTTCTCACTTGATGATCGAGACCATAAGATCTTCAAATAAGATCTTTAGACCTTGTTCGTGTGCACTTGTTTCCTCATTTGGAATATTGAATAATTCCATAATGTTATACCTTGTAACATTTTTATGAGGTGGTTCAATTGCTCTTAAGTGGTTTGGAGAAATCCATCCACTTCAGATCGCTTCTCTTTTGGCCCGGGTCGAATTTTCACAATTGAAAACCTCGCCTTATAGAGAACAATTTCTCTTTTCGGATTCTAAAATGAATTTTAGGATCCGAAGCCATTTTAGAGTTAGTTAGGACTTAGTCAACTTGTTTGACTTAAGGATGGATACGTGTGGGTTTGCATTTCATATTGTAGAGAATCACAGAACTACAACCTAAATGCTAAGCAGAGAAAATGTGAGCATGCTGAATTATAACGATATACAAAAGATAAGGTCTTTAATCTAATGTAGCTCCCACTGTTTTTCAAAGATCTATAATTCCCAAAGATCTAAGAGGAACGCGTTTCCCAATGGGTACTAAGATCCCAAGCATTTTACCTCGAACCCACGACTCGCGGACATTCTAAGTAAAATCCTGGGTAGGTACAACTTACCAATTCTAACACCTTTAGAACTCTTAGTAATTGTTTTTGCATCACCTATCTTTCAATATGGACCCACGACTCGCGCGACATTCATATTTACTTAGGCGTTAAACTAGACCCATCAATCATAAGATCATGATCAAAACTTAGTTCGAACGACCCATGACTCGCGGACATCGCCCTTGCCAAAATTGATCACGAAATATTGATCATTTAAAATGATCAATTAGGTAACTAAGAACTAATAAGCTCCACTAGCTATCCCACGACTCGCGGACAATAACTAGCTTCACTTACTAAACTTAAAACCTATTGATGGAATGCTAGGAATTTAATTTAAAATTTGCATCTCAAATTAAATACCTATTATTCGAAATGAGCTTAATATTTAATGGGAATTTTCGAATCAACCGAAGAGTTGTTCGGTTCGACCTCACCAACATATATGTTATCCAATTTTATTAGTCTTGATTAATGCAAGTACAACTTAAATGCATTTCAAACAAGCATATAAACAGATAACATGTCCTAGCATGATACTAACATGAGATGATCATGGGTTCTACCTATCTTATGCGTGATATGTGGGAGCCACTCCACAATCACAAGTTCTAACATACATGCCACATAAACAGTTAAAACCACATAAGGGAAAACGGTAACAAAATACGAGCCCTATCTCTATTACATTTTACAATTGAGATTCCCCTCCCTAACATTTTGAGGGGTCTTCACTTATGGCCTCCTTGTTACTTGAATGTGGTCCATCTTACTCCATGGGTGCATTGTCTCTAGAATGAAAATAAAACCTCACCACCTATTCTACTCTCAAATTACAATAAAAAGAAAAAGACATAAAGTAATAAGGCTCAATCTTCATATTGGCCTTAGACAATTACACGGGGCATACCCCGGCCTCAAAAACAGTAATATGGAAAGCCACATAATAAATCACATAACAGTACGCACATAAGTGAGGCTCCAACCTCAATTGAAAAACGCAACTATAGGGCTCCAACCCCAATTTAAACCATCCATGTGCATAAATTAAAACCATACATAAGGCTAAACCTATGATCACCTAACATGCAACTTGCGAGAATTTAAGTTTAGCCAATAAATTAAAATTCTCGCTTTAAGCTCTAATAGCTTAAAACACGACTTAGATGCAATTCTTGTTCAAGAGCATTTTCAATAAAACCCGGAAAAACAATAAACTAATAAAATTCCATTTATTTCTGAAAATTAATGATTTTTATTCTTTCAATATTTTCAGAAAATAAAGTTTGTAATTTTCCAAAATTTAAATCGTTTTTAATTTCTCAAAATCCCAATTTAAACAATTATTTCAAAATTAATTCTAATTTAATAAAACAAAATTTTTCAGAAAAATTAAATCGGGATTTCAAGGATCGAAAATACGAAAAACACGAAAACACGAAAAACTACCAGGAACCCCGGAATGCGAAGCACGGCCGCGCAGCAGCGCGCACAGCATACGAGAGCTGCCGCATGCGTGCGCGCGCTGGGCACGCATCGTGCGCGCACCGCGCGCAGCAGCGAGGGCGCGGCTTGGGGGGGATTCCACCTGGGCGTCCCGCGCGGTTGCGGGACGGTGCGAGCGGGACATCCCGCGCGGTTGCAAGACGCCTGTGCGGGCTGGTCTAGACGGCTCCCGTGCGGTTGCAGGAGGTGCTCGTGGGGTTAGGGCGTGCTACACATTGGCAAGTCCCAATCCCACGTGTTCGTGTCGCGTTTCTTTTTTCGTATCACAGCTTTCTCCAAAACCCAATTCAATCCAAAATTAAAAATTACGATTTAAACTAAAACAGCTTTTCAAAAACAGATTTAAGGAAACAGTTTTCAGAAATTCAAGAAAAATTACAGTTTCGTAATTCAGGCTTTCTAAAAGAACTCAAGAATACCTAATTCGCATATAAGCCTAAGAATTTCTACCAAATTCAGTTAATTGAGATGAATCAGAAACACGATTAACGAGGTGGCTCTGATACCACTTGTTGGAAAACAGAAATCAAAAAGCAGCGGAAATTTAAAAATTTTTCCAACAAAAGGATCTTGGACTCGTAATCGTGTATCCAAATTCATAGAGATCAAGAAACTCACTTAGGTAGCAGCTTTCATGACACGTTTTGAGCCGCCCTCAAACGCGCTTCATGCGGTAATGGCAACCCATCCCTCGAAAGTCTTTTTCTACTTCAGAATCCATTGTAGGGATAACAATCCACACCAACCTAGATTCAAATCATGTTATGGAAGTTCTTAACAATATAACATAAAGAAAGAAACATAAAACGAGAAAGAGATGATTGAAACTCCCTTCGAAAACCAGTTTTGCGAAAGTAGAAATCTGCCAGCCATAAAACCCTCGTGAAAAAATTCATCCTTCAGGATAAGGACGAACGGTTTTCGCTATCTTCTTTGGTTCGATTTTTTCACTCGTTTTCTGTTGGGTTCAGAATCGTTTCATCATCCCTTCGGGTCGTTTTGCTTGATCCCCACTCCTTGGTAAAGCTCGAATCTTCAAAACTTCTAACTTGAAGCTCTATAGAGATATTCCACCAACTTGGCTACAATCTAACTAGTAAGGATGCTAGTTCTCTAGTTAGTGTTTAGGCTTAACCTAGGGTTTATTTGATCTTAGAGAAGGGAAGGTGTTCAACACATGAACCAAAAGAATTCTCGATTAGCCCCAAGAGAAGCTCAAGCTCCCCTATTTATAGGAGGGGAAGGGACGCCCAAAACCTAGTCCTTTTGGGCCAAGGATTTGGTCCCTCTCTTCTATTACTTGATCATCAAGTAATTTTGACTTTGACTTTGAATTCCAATTCAAACCAAATTTCAAGAGAGCTAAAATATCCAAACTATTTTTGGATAATTTTATACTTTATTTATTTAAAATAAATAACTTATTTTATCTAATTAATTAATTCATAATTAATTAACTAGAGTACTTTATCCAAAATTAGACTTTCTTTTTAATTCAAAATTAAACCAAAGTCTATTAAATAATTAACATATTTAATTATTTAATATATATATATATATATATATACACGTGTGGGACACGTGTCACAAGGACACGTGTCACTCACGTGACCCACACATGTGGTTTCACACGTGTGGAACCCTCTTGGCCCGATTAACTCGTTTAATCATTTTAAAGCCTCAACTCATCTAACCAAGTTGTTGTGTGTGACCCTCTAGGTTCTCAATTCAATTAGCAGTGACCCTAATTAATTAATTCACTAATTAATTAATCAGTCCACAGATTAAACGACCATAATCTAGCAACAGGTGTTTAACCCCTAGCTGAATTGGAATGTTTGGATTCGACACAACCTTTAAGTCATTGATTCATGTGAGATACAATCCTCCTACTTACTATCTCTTAACCAAGATCTAGGGTAAGGGAATAATCAGAACCCTAATGATCTGGTCTTAAAGCTAAGTGCATTTCATATCCATTTGATCTCAATCCAAGAAACCCTTTTCTTGATATCTTGATCTACTGCCTTGGCCAAGGACTCCATATGGCATATGAATGACTTACACAATAAGAGATCACCTTGCAAATGCAAGTGTAGGTCCTTTCTTGATTCTCATTCACTTTCATGAATCACTTGTGCAGCCTTAGCGTAAGCCTTGAATCAGTTGTCTAAGGCGACACCCTTTAAAGCTTATACCTAAGACTACAGAGTTAACTCATAAAGTGACAAGGAACCTCAAGTCTTAGGATCAATTAATCACATCAATGACTCGTGAGATATTTCCTAATCTGGAAGTTTCCATTTCCTGAAATAGAAACTTCCTTTCCCATTTAGGAATCTTCTCACACGGGGCACCTCAGTAAACTTACTTATTAAAGTAAGCACCCTCATGTATCACACACGTATCAACTATACACTTTGCACCTACATGAAACAAGGTGGTCCTTCTTAAGGGCGTGATCCCACAAGCAAGCCTTAGAGGAGTCAGGTTGACACTCCCACTATCTGTAGGACTCATCGGCTTGGAGTATTTTACTAATCATGACTTATATGATATAGGGCTCGTTTCATGAACCATTTCACCTAAATGGTAGAGTCCTAAAGTCATCAGGATTAGGGGAGTTCTCATACATGCACAGCTAAAGTAAACGCATACCAAACAAGAGCATATAAAGAAGTGTTTGCCTATGATATTAATCAATCGTATATTATTCAAAGATTGTCTGTGATACTAGGAAAGTCCCAAAACGGATTATGACTAATCGGCTTTCTAGGGCACTATTCCTAACAACCCTCGGGTAGGGTAAGAACCGGTGCCGAAGTCAATTTCACCTTCAACGTCTGAAAACTCGCCTCACACTTATCATCCCATTCAAATTTCACTTCCTTTTTAGTTAAGCGAGTCAACGGGGCGGGCAAATCTGCGGTAATATCCAACTAACCCAAGAAAACTTCTAATCTCTGAGGCATTTCTCGGTCTCTCCCAAACGAAGCACGGACTCAACCTTAGATGGATCAACTTCAATCCCATCACCTGAAATTATATGTCCCAAAAACATAACTCGGTCGATCCAGAATTCGCACTTGCTGAACTTTGCATACAACTTATGTTCCCTCAAAGTTTTCAAGACTATCCGTAAATGTTGGGCATGACAACGAATTCAAAGTGCCCATATCTTGTATTAAAACCAGTCTTCGGAATATCTTCCTCCCTAATCGCAGCTGATAGTAACCTTGCCTCAAATCTAACTTGGAGTAGACTTTCGAGTTTTGCAGAATACCAAATAACTCCTCGATGTGAGGCAAAGGGTATTTGTTCTTCACGGTCATCCTATTCAACTCACGGTAGTCTATACACATTCGTAGTGTTCCATCCTTCTTCTTTACAAATAGAACGGGAGCACCCCACGGAGAAATGTTCGGACGAATGTACCCGCAAGCTAGAAGCTCATCAAGCTACGTCTTTAACTCCTTTAACTCTGCAGGAGCCATTCTGTAGGGAGTCTTCGAGAAAGGCTCTGCTCCGGGATAAAGGTCGATTACGAACTTGATGTCCCTATCGGGCGGCAAAGAACCCAATGTCTCAGGGAATACATCAATGTACTCTCGTACGACCTCCGTCTCCTCAAGTTTGGCCTGATCCTTCGGTCTATTCAAAAGATAGGCCACGAAACCTGTCGCGCCATCCCGGACTAATTTACTCGCCTCAACAAAAGAAATAAACGGGCTTGACTTCACCCTCTCGCCCTTAAACACCACTGAACCAAAAGAAACTTTCTTCTCCCGACAATCCATCTGAGCCCCATGTTCAGATAACCAATCCATTCCTAGGATTACATCATACCTCGTCATCGGCATTTCAATCAAATCGGCGAGAAAAACCCTATCTTCAAAACTTACTGGACAACCCCGATAAATCCTGCAAGTAACAAGACTTCAATCACGGCATTAGGATCAAGATTTGCAGCTTCCTCTTCCTCGGCCCCGAGTGCATAAGCTCTAGCCTGAATTAAGGGCCTCTGATTGTTCCTCGCTGCCTGTCCTGGCCTTTTGTTCGGGCATTGATTAAGCATGTGATCCGGCGAGCCACAACCGTAACACTTCTTGTGAAGTTTGAAACAATTTTCAACGAGATGATTACCCTTGCAATATTTGCATTGGACTTGAGGCGGTACCGGCAATGCTAGAGGTTGAGCTTTTTGTCCTGTTGGCTTGAATTATTTGTTTTGAGGCTTTGCCGGTGCAAAAGCTTGGTAAGCCGGCCTCTTTCCATGTAGCACCCCAAGCGGTGGGCACCACACCCCCGCACTATGACCCGACACGTGGCACGAAATGGAGAGTCCGCACACGTACCAAGTCACAGCGAACGGGTGACAAACGAAAAATCAAACCTAAGCTAGGCGGTTCCTAAACCCTGCCAAGACAAATATGTAAAATAAACCTGAATGCGGAAGCAATGCAAAATATGAGCTAACAAAAACTTTAATCAACAAACATAAATAAACGGGTTCAACTAATTCCACGAACCTGTCCTAACCTGTCCCGAATTCAAACATACAACAAAGACGGGTTCAACTAATCCAAGCCCTGTCCTAACCTGTCCCGAAAATTCATATAATTGGAGCATAAGTATCATCTTGTACAGAACATACTATATACATAATTTTCATAAATAAATCAGAACAAAATACTTAACAAAATCAAACGGACCGATACAGACTCGACAGACCAGACTTAAAGCCGCCTAGCTCGAACTCCAACAACTTGAACCTGCAACTAAAACATAGGTGGGGCGAGGGTCAGTCCACTGACTGAGCGAGGGGGCTGAACTCACACACACTATACATAATAAGGAGCAGAGCACATATCAAAAGAAAGATTATGAACCGGGACTAGGGTTTTGCATACCAAAACCATTTCAAATCAAACCTATACATATCTTTCCAAATCAAACTTATACGTATCTTATCTTATTCATAACTTAACAAACTGAGCATACTCATATCATAATAAAAGAGAAAGCTCCTATCCCGTTTCATAATCAACATAACAGATCATAATCATATACCCGGCACGTACGGGTCTCCCACCTTACTTCCATCTCGAATCAAACGTATCATAACAGAAAACAAACAAATATCATAAACAATCCAACCCCAACACCATGTAGTTCGGGGAGCAAACCCTCACTACTCATACAGATACAAACACACACGGGGTAGCGAACCCACACTGTGCCTTCCCCGGTTATCCACCGAGGGCTCAAGATACCACGCCTTCCCAACCTCCCTAGGTCGCACGTGAATATCTCAAATGAGAACGTGCACAGGGGTCATAACCGGCGACCCCATGGTCGTCCCGGGTCCCCCTTACCCACGTCTCGGGGCCCAACATATCAAAACAGAGCATATCAGAACAGATCATATCATAACTCGCTACATATCAAACTTATCATATCGAATCAAAATCATACTTACGTACCTTATCGGAGCATACCATACCTTGCAACTTAGCATATGCTATAAACGTACCTCTCCGTGTCATCCTAATCCGCAGCTGGTATGAAGACACACGGTTTGGAGCATAGCCTCGTTGCAAAACATTTCAAGCTTACATATGCTCGTACATATACAGTTCGAAAACCTTTAATCGTATGATAAATTCATAAACATATCATATAAACACATATCTATTATATATAAATATAATAGAATAGTCGCATGCAGGCTTGAAAACGAGCACAGAGGGTTGTAGGTCATGGTAACTAAAACAAAAATCCTAAAACCTCACCTTTCACCGACGAAACGGAAAACCTGAGCCAAGAAGTCCCACTGGAACCCAAACAGCTGACAAACACTCCCTGGAAAACCCCTGAACAACTGAACACACACAGAACACAAGACTCAGACTCCAAACACAACCACAAAGACGCACGACCATGCTCACGAATACAAATGATGCAACATATAATCCATATCTATTCAATCAAGTCATTCAGAGCATATTATAATTCGTATTCCATATCAAAAGATGCATAACTTATAAAATTCATAACATTAATTACATAAAATAAAGTAGGACATTAAGAATTCAAATCATATCATGCACCAAGTTTCACGAAATTAAACGTGAGTTACATAACAATTTATATACAAATTACACATTGGCATACTTGATCAATTTATTCAAATTAAATACAACGTATCTTTTCATAATTCATTTCTTATGTTTTATAAAATTTCATAATCAATTTAGTTTCCAAAATTACACTAACACCCCCTCAAACAATAATTATTCTCAAATAGATGGGCGTAAAATGAGACAAATAAATTCGATAAATCACGAATCAAATATTCAAACATCATAGCATACTTCCACGTATCATACAACTCATAATTTCAATTTATAGCACATACGGGATCGAATTGCACAATTAAAATCAATTAACGAATAAAATATAATAGCTTCAAAAATTCATATAAAATCAACCGGACATCCGATTGACGAACGGGAAGTGGCGTTGGACTCACCACGACGAAAGGAACCTACTGTCCGAAAGTCGTCGGAATGCCGCCACCGCGGCCGGCCGAACAGCCACCGGTCGCCACCGGAACACCGCCTCCGGTGGTCGGAAAAATCCCCAGAAGGACAGAAACGAGCGCCTCGGCCTACTAGACAAAAGCCCTCAATCAATTTCAGAAATTAGCAAACACGCCGGACTTCGTTGACGAAAAACCGAACCAAAATCCTAATACGAAAACTGAAATTAAATGCAAACCGTAAAACGAAAATGAAATCCGAGCATACCGTTGGAAAGCTTGTAACGAGCCCTACGAAAGCCCCTAGCCAAAACCTGGAAAAAGTTACCGAAAAATCGGACCGCCGGTTCACCACCGGTCCGCCGCCAACGGCCGGTTCCTGGAACGCCGCCGATGCCATCCGCTATGTTTCGTCATTCCAAGTAACTTTCGTGAAGCGACCACCACCAAAACCGGCCGGGAAAAGGGCCCAAATCGCCGCCGAAGTTTCTGCCGCTGCGTCACCGCCGGAACCACCACCTACGCCGCGATTCGCCCCAATCTGATGCCGGAAATGGGTTCAGGAGGTCGAAAACGTTCGGAAACCATCAAGTCCTGTCGGAAAAAGTTACCGGAAAGCGGCCAAACTCGCCGCTACAGTGATCGCCACCGCCGCCGAGAGCTTCGGACGGCTCGTGCGGCGCCGTCGCGGCCGGGATGGCAGCGCCGCCAATGTGCCTGGTTGCGCCGGGAGGTCTTCTTTCAGGGGGGGTGGCACGTGTCGCCGGAATCTTGCCGAAAATCGCCGCGAAAGGGCGGCGAAGTGGCGGGGGTTTCGCCTAGCCGCCGCTGTGTCTGAATTTCGCCGATCCTGTCTCCGTCGGTCATCGGTTGGCCGAGATTCTTGTATCATTGTGACGGGCTCGTCGAGCTGATAAATTTCCACTACTCACACTTCGAATTCCATCGAGAAACGAGCGAGAACGAGCTAGTGTGTACAATTACACCTCCAAGTGTGTGTGTACAGTGTTAGATCGCGGGAGAAAAAGAGAGGAAGCTGGAGCTGAGGTTCTGGCTCGCAAAACGAGGATCCGGGGTATATATCTCGGGTCCTCGTACACAAAAATGGTCGAAAGAACGGGCTAACGAAGTCAGAATGGGGCAAACTTAGAGTCTACGGACTCGTTTCGATGCCCCGAACGCAAAGAAGGGGTCAAAAAGGTCGAACTCTCGACTGAACGAGAAATGACCGAATAACCCCTAAAAATAGAAAATCACAAAGGGGCCCCTAAACTCTAAAAGAGTTCAAAATAGGGCCACGAAAAATTTAAAATCACATAATTAAACACATTAAAAGGTTGGAACGTGGCGTACCTTATAAATTGGATGAGCGGGATGTCACATTCCATATTTGTTCTGACCTCCCGAGCCAGAACCTTGTATGGTCTGAGAAGTCCTCCTCCTCCTAGCAACCACTCGATCCTCTATCTTCAAAGCCTTCTCGTTGACTAATGCCCAAGTGTCGGTATCAACCGCTTCGAGTGCATCCTTCATATCTTCTCTTAACCCTCGAAGGAACTTCAAAGCCTTGTGGCGGTCATCGTTGGCAATGTTGGGAGCATATCTTGACAAACGGTCGAACTCGTCAATGTATTCGGTGACCGTCTTCTCACCTTATTTCAAGTCCATGAACTCTTGGAGTCTTCGATCCCTAGCGGCGATTGGAATGTACTTGTTACGAAACTCCCGAGTGAATGTTTTCCAATTAATCTCATCACCGATGGCATCCAAACGGGCTCGGATGCTAGTCCACCAACTGTAAGCTTGGCCTTACACCATTGTGAGGGTGCACCTTGCCTTCTCAACGGTTTCACACGGTATCAACTCCCAAATTCTTTCTATCTGGATAGCCACTCCTCGGCTTGTATATCATTCCCACCTTCAAACTTGGGGGGTTTCTGATTCCTGAACTCCCGTAGAATATGAGTGACTTGCCCTCCTTCGTGATTGACAACCGGAGGTGTAT
The DNA here is from genome assembly GCA_037501455.1 of Lantana camara. Classification (NCBI taxonomy): domain Eukaryota; kingdom Viridiplantae; phylum Streptophyta; class Magnoliopsida; order Lamiales; family Verbenaceae; genus Lantana; species Lantana camara. The sequence goes on along the minus strand of CM074857.1, from coordinate 18,111,436 downwards.
TCTGTCGATACTAGGTATCCAAATATACACATAATCTCGCCATGAATCCCTCAGGTTCCATGTTGTTCTCGGCTTGTGGGGAACGATCCCGGTGATATCTATGGCCCGGAGACCTGTCACGGTGATGATCTCTTCTCGGAGGCATCCTACAAAATCCAAAGAATTCCAATATACATGCGTGCGGTTAGTATATGATCATGTGCACACTTCATAGAAGTTCAAGTAGATGAGGCACATAAATGCACATAACCACATTGTCCTAATCCGAACGACCTAGACAAACTTGACACAACTCTAGAGTTTCGGTTTTGCAACCGAGAGCTCTGATACCACTTTAAGATGTAGCGCCCAGAACGGTGGGCCACCATATTCCCCGCACCTAAACCCGAATCCACATATGAAATGGATATCCATACATGAGCCCAAGTCTAAGCGAACGGGAACCTACACTCACACACTAGGCTAAGCGGGGCTAGAACTCAAACAGATCGCGCAAAACAAACAGATAAGAAAGCGGAAGCAACAACACAAGGATCGCGAAGGAGCTCTATACTAGCATATACATCATATACAACGGCCTGACGCCCAAAAATAGGTCAAGTATATACATCAAAAGTTCATAATTCTCCATAAGACATAATGAGAATTCAAATACAATTCATGATAGTAATCAAAATGCAACAGGTAAATATGCCGACTCGACCTAAACTCGAAAGTACGACACGACCGACGCACTTCCCCGCCTAGCTCGAGAAACCTGCAACTAAAGTGTTAAAAGGAAGGGGTCAGTCAAAACTCGACTGAGTGAGGGGGCTAACGCACACCCACACCATAAATACATATAGAGCATAGCATATAATCAAAAGGGGTCGATCATGAACCGAGCTAGGGTTTTTCATACCAAATTATTTTTAAAACATACATATAATACAAAGGAAATCCTAACTCATTTCATAACCACCAAAGCATAAAAGGAAACATAAACGTCCGGCGAGTACGGACCTCCTCAACTCCTCATACAAATCATAAATACATAAGAATTCATAAATTCATAACTCCTCAACGCTTTGGTGATCGGGAATCAAACCCTCTCCACCCATATGGATTCTATACACATACGGGGTAGCTAGCCCACGATATGCCTTCCCCGGTTATTTACCGAGGGCTCAAGGTAATAGCGCCTTCTCAACCTCCAAGAGTCGCACGCCACCACCTCAAATGGGATGTGCACAGGCTTAACCCGACGGCCCTTGCCGTACTGGGGGTCCTTACCCACAATCCCTGGGCCCGGATTCATAAGAAACATACCAATAACCCATCTTTCAGGGCACAACTCGCTGAATCATAAAGGAAACGTACAAGGGATTCAAAATCATAAGCTCATATACGCTCATACTTATACCATTTTCATAAATTCGTAAAGGGGATTCATAAAGTCATAAACATATCATAAGCATTCGTATTTAACCATATAATACATATATAGCCACATGCGGGATAGGAAATCAATAACATAAAGGCCATAGGTCGCTTATCTACAGGAAAAGATCCTAACCCTCACCTTGAAGTGGAAGCGGAGTGAAAACCGGACAAAAGAAGCAACCGGACACCTAAACCTCGGGCTCTTTAACTTCCTGAAGAGGCTCTGAAACAAAAGAACGCAAGACCCGAGACTTAGACTCAAATATGTACCACTTAGACGCTCGGAAATGCATATGTATGAAATGAATGCATATGAAATGCAAAAATGTATCATTTAGGTCGTTTAAATTCAAAACTCGTACAAAACGTATCAAATAAATTCATAAGCGTATCATATCACTTCATAATTTAAATCCATAATTCATAACATATACTTTCACAATTAGAGGGTCACATTTCATAAAATAAAATCATACAATTTAAATCATTAAATAAAGAGCACTCATATTCATTTTAATTTAACATATATATATATATATATATATATATATATATATATATATATATATAACATTTAATTTAAATCATCTTAAATAAAAGCTGAACCAAATAATTTAATGAAGGAAATTTCATCATTCCTAAAGTCATTCGTAGTAATTAAATTCAAGCAAATTTGCACTTATTCAAATTCAAATCCTATCACAACAACTCCATGCCACACCTCACGTAAACCATGCATCTAATGTAAGGAATCATGCAAGAGCTACGTACATCATGCAAAAGAGAATTAAAAAGTATTAAACAAGCAAAGAAGCAAGATTTGAATTAAAAGGTGCAGCGGATCATCTCCATCTCCCCGCCCGGGGAGTTTTTGCATATAAAAGTCCCCTCCCGGGGAGATTTCATGCAGAGAGTTTCTGCATAAACACTCCCCGGCCGGGTACTTTCCAAAGCAAAATCTCCCCGGTCGGGGAGACATGTCCAGCCGCGAGAAAAGGTCATCCACCCCCTGTTCAGCCCTGTTCTCCAAACCAAACCACATACCAACTCAAAGGGACAAGAAAGGCAAGAAATTCAGCAGCAAATCTGCACAAATACTTCCCCAAAACTGATCACAACCGAACAGCAAGATAAGGAAAGGAAAAGAGATTAAATTCATGCATTTCTCAACTTGAAACCAAAAGAATATTAATGGTAACTCTCATATAACTCAACTACCATCAAAGTCAGGTATAATAGCAATAAATGAATCATAATAGACCACTTTCCATGTATCAATTCAAGCCATAACTCAAGGAAAGTCATAGAATTCAAAAATGGAGCAAAAACCTAACTATTCACTTCAAGGATCAAAAACTCAATCAAAAGTGGATCAAATTCTGAATTTCTTAGATGAAAAAGATCATATAAGCATGTACATATCAAATATAAACTTACCCCTTGAATAAGATGGAAGAAAATGGAGATTGGAGCTCAAAATCTCCTCTAGCGTGAAAGTGACGGGAATTCACTGCTGCTGCTCCAAAGTTCAGATTTTCCTCTCCTTTCTTGTGTATGGATCGAGATTAAGGCAGCAAAAATTGATAAAGGATTGAGTTGGTGAGGTGTGGGTCCAGGTTTGAGGGCAATTGGCCAAGAATTGAGGGACTTATGTGCAAAATGGTGAAAGGTGGTCATATGAGCGCGAGACAAAGTTACGGGCTGATTTCGGGATATCAAATGAGGTCGAAAAATTACAAGGCATGATCCATTGCACTCGAATCGTCGAAACGAGTTCAGCGGAGGTGAGGGAATTTGAATCCGAATTCCCGAGCTCAAGTTACACTACCCGGAACCCAAGGTGCGCTAAGTACATGTTAGCCTCCTTTAGGTTACCCCAACAAAACGAGTCCCGAAAACCCAACAAATAAACCCGAAAACATATAACGAGCACGTATTCAAGTTCATGACTCATAAAATTCCAACATATTAAAAAGGCACGAAATTTCGATCTCAAATCGAGCACGAACGCATCTCATTTCATCAAATAAGCATATCATTCCAATAATAAAATTCAAATTCAAGAAATAATAAATAAAATAAAAATATAATTTTAAACGAATTAAAAATAATTAAAATTTTAATAAAAGGCTATTTTCAATTAAGTCCCAAACTCTCAAAAAGTGTCAAATAAGTCCAATTCAACTTTTCAATTAAGTCCAATATTAAACAAAATCGCACAATTAAGTCCTTAATTCATATAAATCACATAATTTACGAAATTAGCTTGTTCGGGAATTAAATTCACATATCATAAATTCATAAAATTCATATCATAAATCACGTGAGGTAAATTTCAACATATAATTCAAATATTTCACATAAATGCAAATAATTCATATAAGAATTTCAAATAATAAAATATAAATCAATTAAATGCAACAATTAAATATGAAATTAAAATAAATTAAATTGCGCACATATGTCATACCTGTACGGTCGCGGAGTGGGGGTGTCACAGTATTTCGCTTTCTTCTGCGTCTAATCCATAAATGAAATCCACGTACGCATTTTGATTGATGTAATGGTGACTTAACTAACTGCAGTTGACTCCCCGGAGGCGAGGTCGAAAACCGCTTAGAAAAGCAAGAACTATTCTTAATTAACATGTCATCCAGGTAACTCTTACCAAACAATGTTAATCCACCACGTCAACCCTTGGCCTCTAAGTGAATGTAACATAGCTCCGAAGGGAGGTTAATACATTACTTAGTCAAGTGTGCACCATGCATTACCTAGAAGTCCGTACGAGTAGGTCAAGACACTCCACCGAGGCGTGGTCGAGCTGACTTTCCCGTATTTCATTCTATCCGTAGAAGTCTAATCTTGTATACCATGAATTTATACCCGCCGAAGGGAGTAGTATACATCCACTATACTATAGAAGGGTAGTGGAGGCCGTGAGAATCCAACTCTTTTCATCTCGCTCCCACTTGAATTTTTTAAAAGTGTGGATTATCTGTTGATTATTTAATAATCACTTTTGGCGTCTTATTGTTGGAAGTGATTAATCTAATTAATACCCTCCCACTAGGATTATTAAATCACATTTAAAATCCCAATAATATTTTAAGGCAATTTAATAACTATTTATTAATTAAGCCGAAAAATATTAGTCCAATTATGCATCGCGTCTAATCTCTATTAAACAATATTATTTAATCACATTAAATAAAATATACATAATCGTAAATAACATAATATCTCATATTATCATGATCATGCCATAAAATAAAATAACTAAGCATGCTTTCATATAATCATTACATAATTATCATACTTAAAATAAATGGCATAAAGTAAACATGTTATAAATAAATTATCTCATAATTTAAATCATGTTTACAAATTCGGTAATTTTTCAGGAAAAGCAATTAAATTGTTTCCCAAAAAAATATCATTCCACGTAAATTTCCAAGAAACACTGGAGGGGTCAAAAATGGTCCCACTTAAAAACCAGCACGGCTCTGATACCAGTTGCTGGGAGGTGGGCCCAGAACAGTAGCGGTCCGGGACTACATTTTAAAATTTTATTTATAATATAAGTATTAAAATATTTCTAAAACATTTTAATACAAAGCGGAAGACTAGCCGGAACTACTCAAGTATATACATGCAATTGATAATAAATTTTAAATCACTTAAGCAGATAAATATCTAACGTGCAATTAACACTTAAAAGCATATAATTTATCATGCTTAAAATAATACAACTGTAAAATATTACCGTACTCCAAATATGGCTATCTAACGATATTTTTCCAGCTCCCAGATTCACCTCCTGAGAACCCGATCTCCTCGTGAAACCGGCAGAGCTTCCCTTCAATAACCCCAGAGAAACCCTCGGAGTGTGGGCTCCGAAAGTATTTCTCTAAATACTTAGAGAAAATAAACTTTAAACTAGAAAACCCTTTTCAGGGTTTAGTCTCCCGAAATTTGGCGTTTTATATATAAACACCTAATTAAAATTAATTCCAAAATAAATCGGAATTAACTAGGAGAAAACGGGACTTGATTTCAAAGACAAAAATTAGCCAAAATCATCCCAAAAATGTTATGAAGAAATGAGGTTGGGATCAGCCTATTTATAGGCAAATATATGAGGACAAAATGGTCATTTTAGGGATAAATTGAAGGGCATTTTGGTCATTTTGCAAACCACGTACAAACCGCGTCCCAAGCCGACCAATCAGATGACACCACGTTGAAGAACTCGTCCCCGCGAATCCAACGCCACCAACCACGCGCTGCCAGAAGGCCGCCAAGTGGTTGGCGCGTGTTGATGCGCGTAGGGCCCTCCAGAATGCGACACGTGTCAGGGTCTGGTCCTACCCGGACCGGACCCGATTCGACCCTATCCGAATAGGATCCGACCCTATTTGTTTGACCCGCTTTGACCGACCCGTTGACTAGCCCAGCCCAAATCAAATCTGGGCTATTCATGTGTGCTGACGTGGCGCGATCCTAGCCGCACACGCGGCGCCCAATCAGCGCCAACTGGGGCCCGATCTGCTGATGTGGCTTGCCACGCCCACTACCACGTCATATATATATATATATATATATATATATATATATATATATTTTTTTTTTTTTTTTTTAATTTAAAATTTTATTTTCTCCAAAATAAAATTCCGGGTATTTCCAACTCTTTGGAACTTGATTTATTTTCTTAAAATAAATCCCTTGGCTATTTTTCAAACACTTTGAAAAATCATTTCTCTTTTTCCTTTTAATATTTTCTCTTCGGGTTTTCAATTAGGGCTTGCAGGGGGACCTGCAGGACTAATTAATTTTAGCTCCAAACGGGTTAATATATTATCATCTCATGATAGTAATTAATTACCGTTTAATAATATTTAATTCCACTAAATAAATATTATTGCACTCTAAAATTAATTAAATTATTCACGAATTTCTCAATCTAGAATAATTTCGCATTTCACTCCTCCGTGTAGATATCCATGAAAAATAAATTGTAACTACTATTATTTATTTTGCATATCCAGTCTGAAATTTATTGTTTCACCTTAAATTCAAATTCTCTGTATGTGAAACACATTCAACATACAACTACGGTGACGTATCACGCGAAGTGCTTTGGCCAAAGTCTTAATTCGAACTTTTGCAAATCTATTTCAGGGATATCTTTTACCTTCCAGCAAGGCCACAGATTCCTCGATCAATATAACTCTTTAGCACATTTCATGTTGTCACCGAACGTACAAAGTATTTTGGCCACCGTTACTGAGACCTTACTTCGAGTATATTACAATGACTAACACTACACGCCTAAAGCCGAAATATTGTTAGGATTAAGAGTACAATGCTTCCTGAGATTTTATTCATTTTAGATAGTAGTATAAAATGAATAATCTCAGTGGTCCAGTTCCATGTGTCCAATCCTATTGAAAATTATCAACGTGTTATAATCGGAATCACCATTCCCTATGACGAAAGACTAATCATCTTATATGACCACGTTATAGTCTTGATAAGAACATATTCTTATCTTACCGGCTAGAACTTTAATGACACGTGATTTCGGTGTTCAAAGTCCTTTCCTATGAAACACATTTCACATAAGAATACCAACACACGCTATTAATTATCAATATGTGAAGCACTCACAACTCGCTGTAAATTCAGTTTAATTAATTCAACAAATTGAATTTTCAGGGTACTATTCCCAACAGCTCGATCTTACAACAAGCATGTGAAGCCCAGATCGTTCCAAATCGGGAACTTGGTGCTGAAGAAAGTCGAAGTCCTGTAGCACGTTGGGAAGTTAGAGCCGAATTGGGAAAGCTCTTACAGGGTGGTCAAGATAGGGAAAAACATGGCCTATTGGCTTGAAGACATGGCCGGAGAGCCTTTGCCCAAACCATGGAATACCCACAACTTGAAGAAATTTTATATTTAAACTTTTAATTAGTGCAATCGAAGCGGGAGCGAGTAAAGACCCGACTTCACTTTCAATTCTCTGTACACAAGGTTGAATTAACTTAGAATTGATCCGCTATCAATACAGCGCTAAATTCTCACTGCCCATTGTTTGCATTCGATCTACGATCATGCTCCGGGGAGGGAGTGAGACCCCCCATTACTATCTTTAAAAAAAAATCGAGGTCAAAAAAAGATCCAACGAGGTCGACCCAAGACCCAAAGAGATCTGATCTTTAACCCAACGTGTACTAGTTCTCAAGTTTTAAAACCCAACGAGATCGCGCATCGATCCAACTTGATGGGATTATGCATCTACCCAACTAAAATAAAACTTACAATTATAACCTAAACTATCTGGTGGGATTGATTTCTAAGCTAGACTAAATAACAAGGCAAACATAGTACTCCGAAGAGATCGAATCGTCCAGTTCGATTCAACAGAGAGTAATGAACGCCTAACATTAATAGCTAGGATCACAGTTCGCATCGATACGTTTCAAAGAAATTCGAAAAAACACAAGTATGGGAAATGAAAAATGCATTCATAAGTAGCGATCGGCCTCACCCGAGTTGTGGGTCGACTGCTAAGGAAATAAGAAACACCAGCCTCACCCTCGATATGGGCCGTGACTTAAGAGTATCTGAACAACAGAAAGTAAAAGCAAAGTACGTACCCGGCCACAACCCGGCCGGAGGGTCCAATTGATGGTTTACAAAGGTACACAAAAATAGATTTGAGGTTCATGGTTGCAGAGCAAGAGTTAAGCTGCTGGGAGAAGGTTATATCGTAGTCGGAGCCTTTTCGCACCTAAGACGTGTCGGGGGAAGGAAGTTGTCGACCTCGACAGGCTGAGGAAGTTCACACATGGCAGGTCGCTTGTCCCGCTTCGAGTAGGCCATCTTAATGGCAAACCGTACTTGTGTTGAGGCCAATCGATTTGAACCGACTCCTCATCTTCTTCCATCGATTCGGGATAGGGGTCGAGAAAATAGCAGCCTATAGATTTGTAATTGAAGTGCTCCGGGAACAAGTTTTGCTTCTTGATCTGGTTCACGACCAGCTTGAACCCAGCCTCCACGTCAGAGGCGCCTATAACCACATTGGCTTCCTCAAAGGCTGGCCCCTCGATAAACTCCTGCACGGCATACCATTTGATCCCGGTCCTCGCCCCATGCATAGACCTCACAACCGCGTCGATCTTGGCTTGTGCTTTCTCAAACACCTCCTTTCTGCCCTCTTCTCTACCGTCTGTCTTGGCCTTCTGAACGTCTTAAGCAGCTTTGGTCTCGATGTGGCTGAGGTCGGCGGTATGTTTCTTGGTAACCCTGTCGATCTTACTCAGGGCACTTTCCAACTCGACGGCCCTGGTCTGCGCTTCCTCCGTCCTTTGCCTGTTTTTCTCTTTCAACTCCTTTTCCAAGGCCTACATCGGTCGTGCTCATCGACTGCAGTCGCTCCTTGTCCTCCTGATATTTCTCTTTGTACCTCTTTTTTTTCTTCCTGGAACACCTCGACTTGCTGAAAGGTTTTGATTATGACAATCCTGTTTCGATCCCCAACGGTATTAGTGAAACACTACAAAGTACATCAACAAAGGAGGAAATCGAAGTGAAAACACTTACAACGAACAAGACCTTGTTGACCCTAGCTCGCTTGCAGTCGATCGAATGCTTGAATAACTTTTTCTACTCATCGATGACATAGTCCGTATTGAACAAGACGCTGAGCAGGTCAAGATCGGGTTTGGCCACCGCGAGATTTGTTCTCGACCCATCTCCTAGCTCGACCTCGAGCCTGGCCAGCCATTGGGACGGACTGGTTCAGTTGAAGTTAAGCAGTTGACCCTCCTTATCTGACTCCTTCGACTCCTCGTCGATGTCGACGCCAGCTTTCAACTCCTCTGCCTTCCACTTAGGCATCTATTTTCCTATCCCGTACGACACCTGGGGAATAGTCAGATCATAAACGTTCTCACTGGGATCGAAATAAATTATTAAGTTGTCCAAGTTAATTACTTGCTCTGGATCCGAGGTCGGTGGGACGTCCGATCTCGACGCGGCAGCTTTGGTAGGAGCGTTGGAGGGGGGTTGGCTCTATTACTGAGGTGCGGATGGATTGACCTACCTCCTTGGGCACTGGGCTATGATCTGGGCTTCAGGGAGCCGCTCGTTGATAGCGGCGATGGCCCTGTCAATCACCTCTTCCTCGACCTCTGGGATGGGATCGTCCTTGTTCAAACCCATGGTCGTTTGGACTCTCCTCAACCTACTCATCCTTAATATATGCAGACCTACAAGACAATCGACCTTGTTAAGTACGAAAAATCAAGAGAAAACGAACACAAAGAGAAACAATGCAAGTCCTGAGACCCGATCGAGGCAGGCCCAGGTCGAAGAGAGAGGTGTACCAAAATTGAAGTTTTTCAACCTCAACCCCTTGACCAAACCCGTCGCCACCAGTTGCCCAGTCCTTGTCAAGTACACGGGGTCGAGTTGCTCCAAATCGGATAGGACTTTGAAGTGTTGATGAAGCCACGATCGACGGATACGGGGTATTTTTTTTTTGGGTTTGGCAGTGGTCCAAGTGGTTCGAAATGGCGGGGACATAGGGCATCGATGAAAAAGAACTTCTCCTTCCGCCTCTTGTCATTTGACGTGGTTGGGATGTCGACAAGTTTGCACCCCCCTCCCCTTTTGCTTGCAAATAGTAGTACCCTACCCCGGACTTAGCTGAATTATTGGGAGTAAAGAACTCTCCAAAGTCTTCGATCCGCGAGTCGAATCCGAGTCATCAAACGATTATGATCAGGCTGTGCATAAGAGCGATAGAATTTAGCAAGATTTGGGTAGGACAGAGGTTGAATCGCTCGAAAAAAGTCAGTATCGGCGGAACAAGGGAAAATCAGAACCCGTGTTGCACCGCTGCATAATACAGCCCGAAAGAGTTCCTGAACTAGGGGGCCCCGACCGTCTCTCCCTCCTACGGGAGCCTAATCCCAAATCCTTCCGGAAGACCACTGAACCAATTTCGGACCTCCCTAAATTCCACGTTGGTAATCTTGAAAGTCCTCTTCTCCACCGACGTTAGAGTGCGGAAAACATGCTGGGTCTTTTTCTTCTTCTGGGTCGAGGCTCAACGACCTCCTCTTCCGTCCTCTCGACCCTTTTAGCATCGACCTCCATTACCGTAAGGTTTTGTACCATACTTGAACAGAAAAAAGAAATGAAGAGATTTGAGCTCAAAAGTGTATCTGAACTTGGGACTCGAACAGGCGATTAATCTGAAATGCTGAAGAGAGAGTGATAAGCGCTAGGGAGCTCGGGAATTCTATCGCTGAAAGGTGAAGAATGAGGGCTGGGGGGCCACCTATTTATAGCAATGTTTTGAAAACCGGACCGGACCGGCCGGTCGGACCGGTTCAACCGGTGGCTGGTCCGATCCGAATAACCCCTCAAAATCGATGAGGTTTGGACCGGTATAGGACCTAAAAAACCGGCCGGTTAACCGCCGGTTTCGATCCTTATAACCAGACCAGACCGCCGGTTTTTGGATTAAAGCCCATTTTTTTTTCTTTTTTCTTTTTTTTTGAATTCCTCGTTCTTCCTCCCCCTCATATCACGCACGAACTGTAATTAATTTTGATTATTGTTCTTCTAGTGGCATTCGTTATTCAAGAGAGAGAGAGAGAGAGAGATACGCCATTCAAGAGAGAGAGAGAGAGAGAGAGAGAGAGAGAAATGTCATGATTATTTAGATAAGTTTTCATTTTACCAAAATTGAATTGTTGCGACTGTGTCATGTACATAGAGAAAACAACAGAGAAGCTGAGTGCCTGGCCAGACTTGGCCATGGTATTGAAGGTACCAACCAATTCTGGGAAGATCCCCCTGTAGAACTGATAGAGAATTTGAAGAATCTGGACAACCGTTAAGCCTGCGGGCTGCTCTCCTTTGAAGACCAAAAAAAAAAGAAATGAATTGTTGTTGTGCTGCTGTGGGGCGGATAAATTTCATAATATTTCATTAGGTTTTTCTATGTGTCCTTTTGGGCTTTGGGCTTTGGGCTTTTTAGGGTTTGACAACAATAATTTTAGTTTTTTACTTTTATTCTTTTTTTTTTTTTTTTGATTACTTGTTATAAAATATTGTAATTTTTATTAAAAATAACAAATGCTGGAATGATGTGAAAGAATATAACTTTTTTTACTTATAATATATTTTCTTTGAATACTGTGTAAACAAACAATATTTCTTGTTTTAATTATAAAATATTAAAAGTATATTATATATTTCTATCTATCTATATGTGTATATATATGTATATATATCTTTTTTTTTGGTATACATATCTATATCATCTATATCTATATGTAGATATACATATGATTTATTTATTTATTTAATAAAATAATAATTAATTATTTATTACGTCATACCGGTTCGACTAGTGGTTGAATCGGTCGGATTGGTAACCAGTAGGCCTACCGGTTTGACCTCCGGTCCGGTTTTGAAAACATTGATTTATAGGGAGTGAGAATTTAATTCCTCGAAAGACAAAATGATGCCATCATTGCCTACCCTAGATCGATTCTCTTAAAAGACGTGCCTCTTCAATGCAGTCCCGGATCGATTCCCTCAAAAGGCGGCGCTCTCAATGCAGCCTCGGATCGATTTTCTCAAAAGACGCGCCCTCTCAATGTGGCTACAAATCGATTCCAATGGTCACGACAGTTCCCATGCCCAATTCTAGATCGATGAAATTACCCCCGCGAATTTTCACGCTGGTAATTTGGAGGGCCTCTGATATGGCATAATATTACTAGATCACGTGGCGCACCCAACGCGGAGCTATGTGTAACCCACGTCATCTCGACCGATCTCGGTATAGGCACGTGTCTCTCACGTGGGTTCGACCCCGAGCCCAGGTCCCCTTCTCTCTCTGTGCATTCACCTAGATCGAGAGGTTCGGGGTCAGGTCGATCCGGGTCAATTCCTTGCCTTAGCTAAAAAATCACCCCTAAGGGTCCAACCTAGGGATGTAAACAATCCGAGCCGAGCCTCAGTATTTTTGCCTGGCTCGGGCTTGGGCTCGCGCTTTAAAAGCATGGTTCGGCCTTGGCTCGCGTAAAGCTTGATGTGGCTCAGATCGGCTCGCGAGCCTGGCTTCTCCATCTTTTGCACTTTGATTTTGTGTGTCAAACCAGCATCAAAGGAGAATTCAGTAATGTCATTGAACATGAAAAACCACAAAAAAAATAATTTTAAGAAATTCGTATTCATAAGAAATCATATTCAAAAAACTAATTCAGTTAAATTTTCATGTCCTTCTTTCAAAAAATCCATATTGCAAAACCCAGATTCAAAACAACCTTGAAAACCAAAGATTCAGAATAAATTCTATGCCCTTCTTCCATCTTTATGGCATCTTATTTTTCAAAACAAAAAATCAGATCTGAGTTCGATTTTCGTAAAGAAAAAATTTCAAATCTGATACTCTGAAAAAAAAAAAGAAGAAGAAGAAGAAGAAGAAGAAGAAAGAAAATAGTGGTGGTGGTGCCGTTTCCTCTAGTTCCACGTCCGTGTGGTGGCCGGAGTTGGAGAGGTGGTGGCGACTCAAGCGTGTGTCGACTTTGCGAAGGTGGAGAAGGTGGTGGCTGCTGAACTATAGTAATTTGTGTTGTTGTTACGGATAAACTGTAGAAGACATGGGTCGTGGTGGCTGGAGGTGTGAGGTGGTGGCTCCGGCATGAGGCATTGTAGCCGGAGTTGGAGAGGCAAAGAGTGGGATCTTCAGCGGCTAAAATCTTTTTTGGCAGAATTTAGCAGCTGAAATTGAAAGGGAAATTAGAAAAGAAGTGGGGATTTAGGGCTAGGGTTATGGAAAAGAAATGTCGTATACGATATATATATACATATTTATATATATATATATTTAATTATAGTGTGGTTCGCGAGCCACGAGTTGGGGAATATGGGGTTCGGGCTTGGGTTCGAAATCCGTAGGCTAGGCTTGGTTGGCCATCTTCGAACCCAAGTGCGAGCTTTTTACGAGCTGGCTTGTCAGGCTTGCGAGCCGACTTGTCTCATTTACATCCCTAGTCCAACCTCCACGATTCCTCAACAGACCGGATGGGAATAAGTGGTTATCAACCTCGCGGTTCGACGCCATGCGTCGACCAACCTTCCCACTCCCAGGATGGGTCGTTGTCACGATACGTGTCACTCTCCCATTTCCCGGCACAGAGGCCTGCACGCCCTATGCGCCAGACCTTGTCCAAAGGGGAAAGATGGCGCGCTTTAAGTCCCCTTGGTGAGGTCGAGCATTTCCCTTTCCGGACAATCGCTCGACCGCAATTTAATGCATAGTTGTCGTATACGCACTACTGTGTTAATTAGCCAAAGCTATAAATACGACCCCCTTAAATAGTTGTTGCTAAGCATTTAATAGCGTTCTTTGCATTATTTCTCTGTCTAAATGTCCCCCAATACTGACTTGGGCGTTGGAGAGCCAAACTGAGGCCCAACCCCAAGTTCCCCAATTTGGCCTTTGAGCTCACATGTGTTTGAGTGTTTTTCAGATCGATTAAGAGGCCATACATATAAATTCTTAACTGATCGATCTGAATTTGCCAGCTAGATCGCCATCTCAACCCGACTATTTTTTAGCCGGATCAATATATACTACTATTTAATTAAATAAATAGTTAAATTATTTTAATTTTATGGTCCATCTTATTATTTTAAATTATATATAATTATAATTAAAATTTACTATCAAATATATTATGAATTAAGTAAAAAAAAGTGATAAGAGGAAAAGTAGAGGCTATGGCTGGGCTGCATGTGTCTTCACCGCGTTGGAAGACCTAAGCCTAGCAGGCCCTCATATTCAACCCAGCCATCACCCTCCTCGAGCCAGCACTTGGCTCTCCCCAAGAGAAGGCAATTGTGTTGGCCGTGAAGGGAGCATCTCGACCCAAAGGAGCCCTCGACCGCGAGGCTCTCGAACTAGGCGAGAGACCGACCCACGCATTCTAGTACAAGTGCATTTAATACTAGTACCACCCACGGCAGGCCACATTAATTGCAGCCACACCAAGTACGGTGTCAGACATCTCTATAGGAGCAGGCGAACAATGCTTTAGCCGTAAAACGCTGTTCCGGCCGTAAAACGCCTCTCTCTCAGCAGACAAGATCCACACCTTTCTGGTGGTGCACTTGCACACACGAGGTCTTCTCCTTGCTATATAAACCCCTCACCATCACTCACAGTAGTTAAGCTTTTCATAACACACTAATTACGCACTCCCTTCGTTTTATAGACCTAGACCTTTCGTCTGACTTCAGCGTCGGAGCGCCAAAATGGGTTCAACCCCCATATTCCTCCATTTTAGCCTTTGAGCTCACGTTTGCTTCTTCCTTTTCAGCTTAGGGAAGAACCAGAGTTGCCTCATGCAAACAAATATCCTGGGTGATTGGGAGTCCAAGTCTGTCGTTCCGTACATAGCAAGATTTAGACACCATAAAAAATTATTTAATTTTTTTTTAAATTGAACACAATTGATATTGTCCACTACAATACAAAGTTGTAGAAAACAAAGTCCAAATGAAGTTTGTAAATTGATTAGACTCATAAATAACACATGTTAAAGTAATATTATTTATTTTGCAAATAATAATAATTATTATTATTATTTATAAAAAAAAAAAGCATAAATATGAAAAAATCTTTGGGTTGCTTGTGAATTGTGATAATAAGATTTGTAAAAAATAAAATAAAATCAAACATCAATTTGTGTTTCAAATGGGCTGGCCTTTAATATTCAAAGGGTTTCATAAGCTTTGGGTAGGTTTGATAGCCTACCCATAAATATTGAATTTAATTTGGGTGAATATTTATCGGGCATGGAGACATTAAATTTGGGTTGAACTTAAATATAAAATATTTGGATATTGTTTGAATTTGGACTTAGGTTGAATAATATCCACCCAATGTCAAGCCTACTTTAGCATGCTTGCATTTATAGTAGGGCGCTTAGATGACAGTTTGCTTGTTCCAATTGTGGCCTCCAGTAAATTCTCTTGCCTCATCGCAATTTGTATCCCCTCCGGCATAGGATCTTCTACTCCATTTAGATGCTTCATCTCATACTCCACGTATCAGATGAGTGACACGTATAAGATTTTACCAGATTTTCTAACATATAGAATTATAGTATTATCAATAAAAGGAAAACAAATATCTATATATCTAATATTAAAAAAAAGTAAAAATTTATATATCCAATAAATTAAAAAGCAAGTCCTACGTTTTTGAAAATATTTTTTAATATTCAAAGTAAAGACATTAATATTAAATATATCTTATAACATTCAAACTTTGGATATTATGAAATATATTTAATATTAAATAGAACAACTTTGAATATCAATTTAATATTTTTACTTTAAATATTATAAAATATTTTTAAGTTTGAATATTGTAAATATATTTAATATTAATATTTTTAACTTAAAAATAAAAATTTTAAAAAGACAACACTATTTTCATATTTCATATTGTCGTATCATTTAATATTTTTACTTTAAATATTATAAAATATTTTTAAATTTGAATATTGGAAATATATTTAATATTAATATTTTTAACTTAAAAATAAAAATTTTATGACTTAAAAATAAAATTTTTAAAAGACAACACTAATTTTACTTTGAATATTAAAAAATATTTTTAAAAAAGTAGGACTTGTTTTTTAATTTATTGGATATATAAATTTTACTTTTTTTAAATATTAGATATATAGAGATTTGTTTTCCTTTTATTGATAATACCATAATTTTATCCCTTAGAAAATCTGGTAAAATCTTACACGTGTCACTCATCAGATACTTGGAGTATGAGATGAAGCACCTAAATGTTGTAGAAGATCCGGTGCCATCGCCTCCACCATCACCATTGGTTTCAATATATAGATCATATGTTTAAACTCCTCCTTCAAACCATTGATAAAACTTTGAACAAAGTATTCCTCGGAAAGTGATCTATTGGCATTCACTATAAACGATTTAAGCTCTTCAAACTTCATTTGATACTCTTCTACTATGGCTTCCTGTTTCAGCTTAATAAACTTCTAAACCACACTTCCACCATTTACCAATGAAAGTCTCTCCATCTTCATCTTGGAGAATTTACTCCACATCATGTTCTCCCTTCCCTCAATGTAGATCATTATACCAAAGTCAGCACGATCTTCCATATACATCAAGGCAATGACTATTTTCTCATAATCGGACATGTTATGCATGAGGAAAATTTTATTGCACTTTCTAAGCCAGCCTCTCGGAGGGTTTTTTGCCGGCTCACCCCCTGTGATATGCCTAATTAGCGCTCTGAACCCTCTGTTTGAAAAATTAGCGTGTAAAACCCTGTGATTCTATCTAATTAGCATTTAGAACCCTGCGCCAATGGTTGTTGTTACACGTGCTCTATTTGCAGCTGGGTGTGCGAATTGTTGTACTTATTGGCGGTTAAAAGACATTTTTAACCCTCTACAAACTATTTAGTGAATGCCCTCATCTCCATCTTCCCCATCTCACCCAACTGAAACCCTAGCTTCAAAAAAGAAGGAAAATGTCCACCCGTTCACAGAGCCCATTTCTAAGAAGAACGAAGTAAGAATTTATCGTTAGGTACCCACCACCCCCCCAGTGTGGTTGTCATTTGAAGGTAGCTATTAAAGTTGTGGAGTCACAAAACAAACCCTCCAAAGGAATGTTGTATTGTTGTTGCCCAAATCGTTCATGTAAATTTTTTTTCTTGGTTTGATCCTATGCAGACATCATGGGAAGAAGATGAAGAATGTGAAGAAGAAAATGAGTGTGAAGTGATATCAAGACCGTCCAAAGTCCAGATGAGGCCTACAAAAGATGACAACTCCAACAATATGAATGTTAATGTAATGTTGTTGGTCATGTGTATGTGTTTGCTTTTCATTCTATGTGTTGTTGTGTTGAAGAAATGAAAATGTTGTAATTGTTCTTCATTCTATGTATTGTTTTGTTGAAGAAATGAAAATGTTATAACTGTTCTTCGTTGAATGTGAATATTTGTTGCATTTTATGTTACAGAAAATGTTGCCCTGAAAGCCCTGTAAGTTCTAAAACTTTCCGAGAAAACCCTGTAGGATTTAAAAGAAGTAATATAACCCCTGGACATTTTATAATATGTGAACATGTCTTTGATGTAATATTCACTGTAAATAGTTAAAGATAAATGTAAGATAGTACATAATAAAAGCTAACCATAGAAATTCATTCAAAACCAACAAAATAAGTCTTACAAGTCTGCAAAAGGCATTAACAATTGCCAACAAGATTGGTCCCCACCACATGACAAAATGGCAGACAAGGGAATCTAAAATACACAACCATCAATGTTTTATCACAAAAGAACATATTGGAGGGGCCAAACCATAAGGGATAACATTGTTTTTGAAATCATCACAAACAGGAAAATAAATTGTTCCAGATCTAAACATGAAAAGCTTCAAAGACCCCTTGGATTTGGATTCCTCTTCTCCTTAGATCTTTCCATGGTTTTCTGGAACACCTGACTTTCAGTGGGCTTTCTCACTCTTTCCCTTCTTGGCTGGACATGTGGAGTAGAAGATGAGGTGGCTGCTGAATCTGAAGCTCCAGTTGTTGACCTAGGAGCATTGAAGGATGGATGCCTGGACACAGATCCAGCTGAGTGAGGCTCTGATGCTGCTGGTATTGTAGGCCTTTGTGCAACAGGTGCAGGAGCTCTTGGGGTAGTAGATGGGGCATTAGGTACTCTTTCTCCACTTTGTCCCTGCAATAATTAGTTTAGATAAACTATAAATAACTATACAATACATTAACAATTAGTAGATAAGACACTAATTTTTTGGGCAAGTGTGGGTGAGACCCTTTCTTGTTCCACCAGATCTTATCTTATCAACACTTTTTCTCCTCTGTTTTTTGGGTCTGCCCACATTCTTCTTGAAGTATGGAGGTCCTAGAGGTACCACATCAACTTGGATATAATGCTTTTTACCAGGTACACCATAGATCATGTCTTCATAAACCCTTATGTAAGTATCCTTTGTGAAATATTCATCCACAAAATCCTCTGCATTCAGTCTACGTTCAGTGATTGATTTATAAGCATGCATACAGGGATAACCATTGAGCTGAAACAAGCCACATGTACATGTCCTCAAATCTAATCTTACCACAAATTAGTCATCCACATCATCCACTTGAAACTCCATCCTCTCACACCAAGTAGAAAAACAATTCCTAGCTAGGTCACGCTGTCTATTTATTTTTTTAAGAATATTAGGACAAACCTTCCCCTCATATTTACTCATACCCTCCCTTTTAACTTGCAACCTAGTAATCAGTCTTTTCCTAATCCACTCAAACATCTTAATAACTGGCAAATCCCTAGCTGGCAGTATCATATTATTGAAAGACTCACATATGTTGTTAACTAGTACATCAGACTTACAAAGTGTTTTGAAGTGTGACCTGGCCCAATTTTCTGGTGGAATGTTGGACAACCATTCATATGCAGTCTGCCTCCTATCAACTTTAGGATCAAGCTGGTAAATCTGTTTTGTAGCACCCTAAACCCCAAGGCGCCACATCCCCCGCACTATAGCCTCGATCCACGTATGAAATGGACCGTTCATACATAAACCAAGACCACAGCGAACGGGTGACAATAGAAATGACGCTCTAGGCGGGACACTCTCCCCAACATAATCAAACAAACATGAATAGAAAAGCGGAAGCAATAAAGTCATTCATATATATATATAGGTACCATATTTATTACATAGATACATATAGGTACCAATTTTCTATCACTACATTATCATATCTTCAATAATATACATCAATAGGTATCCAAAAGCTGTCAATCGTGAACATAACATGATATCCGATCTAATATGTACATGAAAGGTGCAACACTAGACCCGTGATAATGCAAGACTCGACCAACGCCCGCCTAGCACAACCACGCTCAAAAGGTACCTGAAAAGTGAAGTCTCTAAATTATACAATTAAGTATGCCATGATTTAAAATATGCTCAATTTGGTCCTTAGAAATCATGCAATTAAGTCCCTAGAATTATAGAAATTATTTAACTAGGGACAATTTGGTAATTTTTATCACTCTCGGTAACGGTTTTCATGCAAGAAATATTTTCCGTGTCATGAAATAATATTTTCAATGATATGAATTCAAAGAATTGATATGAATATTGTTTCATGAATTTTATAAAATTATGAATGCCACGTAAGAATATTATAAATTAAAAGAATTATAAAATAAAACCTACGCTCAAAACGCACACGTGGCGTGCTTACCTGTTCATCCGGAAACCGGGGCGTTACAACTCTCCCCCCCTTAGAAGAATCTGGTCCCCAGATTCTCTAGTCTTGCTCGAACAACTCCGGGTGGAACCGTTTCATTTTATCCTCTGTTTCCCAAGTGGCTTCCTCGGTTTTATCGCTTCTCCACAAAAC
The DNA here is from genome assembly GCA_037501455.1 of Lantana camara. Classification (NCBI taxonomy): domain Eukaryota; kingdom Viridiplantae; phylum Streptophyta; class Magnoliopsida; order Lamiales; family Verbenaceae; genus Lantana; species Lantana camara. Next base: position 18,091,471 of record CM074857.1, on the reverse strand, counting down.
CTTAACCATGGGAATCCTCCGGTTTCTTAATTCCTGAAATTTCCGATCCATGATCTTAACCGGCCTTTGAACGAACGTCAAATTCGGTTCCAATTCAACTTCTTCCACGGGGAGAATCGTGGTCTCATCGGGGTAATATTTTCTTAGTTGCGAAACATGAAACACATTGTGAATCCCCGTAAGACTCGGTGGTAGGTCCAGTCGATAGGCTACCTCGCCTATTCTTTCCAGAATCTCGAACGGACCTAAGTAGCGAGGATTAAGCTTTCCTCCTTTCCCAATCCGGGTGAAACCTTTCCTTGGTGACACCTTCAAGAATACCCGGTCACCCACTTCAAATTCCAGATCTCTTCGGCGCTTATCTGCATAGCTCTTCTGTCTATCCTGCGCGGCTTTCATCCGTTGTTGAATCCTTTGAACCTTTTCAATCATAGCTTGAACGACTTTGGAAGGCCTTTCGAATCTTTCACCTTTCTTTACCCCTTCCTGTTTCGACCATTTCCATTCTTCCAAGTCGAAGAACAACGGAGATCGACACTTTCTCCCATAAAGTAACTCGTAAGGAGCCATTCCGATCGAAGCCTGAAAGCTGTTATTGTAAGCAAACTCGATCAAGGGAAGCTGTTCTAACCACGAGTTCTGAAAATCCATCGCGCAAGCCCGAAGAAGATCTTCCAAATACCTGATTAACCTTTCAGTCTGGCCGTCTGTTTGCGGGTGGAATGCTGTACTGAACTTAAGTTTTGTTCCCAAAACAGCCTGTAATTCCTGCCACAACTTAGAAGTGAACCTCGGGTCTCGATCCGATACTATGCTCACCGGAATACCATGGAGTCGAATAATCTCTCTGTTATAGATCTCGGCCAACTTCGGGATCTTATAAGATATTCGGACCGGTAGAAAGTGAGCAGACTTCGTAAATCTATCCACGATTACCCAAATTCCATCAAACCCGCCTTTAACCTTCGGTAATCCGGAAACAAAGTCCATCGTTACTTGTTCCCACTTCCACTCGGGAATAGGTAACGGTTGTAGAAGTCCCGCGGGTTTTTGGTGCTCAGCTTTCACTTTCTGACAAGTCAGGCAGTGTTTCACATACTCTGCCACGTCTCTCTTCAACCCGTTCCACCAATAATATTGCTTCAAATCCTTATACATCTTATTTCCTCCTGGGTGGATCGAGTAAGCTGACTTGTGAGCTTCTTCGAGTAGGACCCGTCTCAACTCTTCAGGTACTACTACTCTGTTCTTAAACCGAAGCAACCCGGTCTCATCAAACCCAAACGGACTCTCCGGATCATCCTTGGCTTTACTTACAAGTTTCTGCACTTCCGAATCCCTATTCTGAGCCTCAAATAACTGATTCTTCAATTCCGGCTGAATTGTGATATTAGAAACCCGAGCCCTTAACACAATCGGAGCAACTTCCTCACTTTTCTTTATTTCCAAACTCGATACACTCGCCTTCCTGCTAAGTGCATCGGCGACCACATTGGCTTTCCCGGGATGGTACTTAATTGTACAATCATAATCTTCCAACTTTTCCATCCAACGCCGTTGCCTCATATTCAAATCCTTCTGTGTGAATAAATACTGGAGGCTCTTGTGGTCGGTAAAAATCTCAAAGGAAGTCCCGTAAAGATAATGTCTCCATTTCCCGAGTGCAAAGATCACGGCTGCAAGCTCTAGGTCGTGTGTTGGATAATTCCTTTCATATTCCTTTAGCTTTCGAGAAGCATAAGCGATCACCTTTCCTTTCTGAGTCAAAACACAACCTAAGCCTTCTTTAGAAGCATCTGTATACACTGCATACTCTTCTGAACCCTCGGGAAGCGTTAACACCGGAGCTGAGACTAACTTTTCTTTCAGAAAATTAAAGCTTTGGTCACACTTCTCGTCCCAGACAAACTTAACATCCTTCTTAGTCAACCGGGTTAACGGTGCCGCAATCTTGGAGAAGTCCTGAACGAATCTCCTGTAATAACCGGCCAATCCCAAGAAGCTTCTAATCTCTGAGGCGTTCTTTGGTTTCTCCCACTTAAGCACGGCCTCAATTTTCGAAGGATCGACTTCCAACCCTTTTCCTGAAATCACGTGCCCCAAGAAAGAAACCCGATCGATCCAAAATTCACACTTACTGAACTTAGCAAATAACTGATGCTCTTTTAGTGTCTGAAGAACGAGCCTGAGATGTCTCGCATGCTCCTCGGCTGATTTCGAGAAAACCAGAATATCATCGATGAAAATTACCACAAACTTGTCGAGGAAAGGCCTGAATATCCGGTGCATCATATCCATGAAAGCTGCAGGGGCATTAGTCAATCCAAACGGCATAACCACGAACTCATAGTGCCCGTACCGAGTATTGAATCCTGTCTTTGGAATGTCCTCTGCTCGGATTCGCAGCTGATAGTATCCCTGTCTTAAATCCAATTTCGAATACACCTTAGAGCCCTGGAGTATATCGAACAACTCCTCGATATGTGGGAGGGGATACTTATTCTTAATAGTCATCCTGTTCAACTCCCTGTAATCGATGCACATTCTTAGAGTCCCGTCCTTTTTCTTTACAAACAAAACCGGGGCTCCCCACGGCGAAGAACTTGGCCGAATGTACCCAACTTCCAATAAAGCCTCAAGCTGAACTTTTAGTTCCTTTAATTCGGCTGGAGCCATCCGGTAAGGAGTCTTTGAATACGGCTCGGCATTCGGGAAAAGGTCAATCACGAACTCAATCTCCCGCTCAGGCGGCAATGAATCCAATTTCTCTGGAAATACCTCGGGGAATTCCTTTACTACCTCGGTGTCCTCTAACTTTACTTGATCCTTAGGCTTGTTCAGAATGTAAGCAATGAACCCTGTAGCCCCGTCTCTGACTAGTCTCTGAGCCTCTGAAAATGAAAGTAAGGGTACAGTCTTCGAAGTACAACCCGTAACAACCTCTGAACCCAACTGAACCTTCTTGGCCCGACAATCCACCGTAGCACTATGCCTGTATAACCATTCCATCCCCAGAATAGCCCCGTATCTCTCCATTGGCATCACAATAAAGTCTGTCAGAAATTCCCTGCCTTCAATCACAACTGGAACATCCCTGTAAACCTGATCCGTCTCTCGCCTACTACCGAAAGGAGTACTAACTATATAGCGCACAGAAGTACACATAGCAGGCAAAGACAAGGTAATAGCAATAGAATGCGCAAGAAAGGAGTGTGTAGCTCCTGGATCAAATAATGTATGGATGTTCGTGCCATGGATGCAAATAATACCTTCAACTACTGCAGCGGGGTCAATATCAGCCTCCTGCTCCTCTCCAGCAAGTGCATAAGCTCGGGCCCTCACAAGTGGCCTCGGTCCTGCAGGTGGTGGATCCTGACGATCCGGACAACCATCAACCAGGTGCTCATTACTCCCGCAGATCAAACATAGGCCCAACCGACGCCTGCAGTTATCATAGGTGTGCGTAGGATGTCCACACCATGTACATCTCGGCCTCTGAGGTGGCTGGGGTGGTGCTGGAGCTCTCGGACCCTTCGGAAATGGCCCGGTGTACTTAGGTTTCTTCCCAGAGTCTCTCTGTGCTGGAGGTGCCGAATAAACCATCGGCCTTTTCCCTGAACTCGAGCCCTGGCCTGATCTCGAGCCCGAAGCCTGTCCTGTCCGCTGAGTAGCCCTCCTAGCACTATCAGAATCTTCAACCTTTAGGGCCTTTGAAGTAGCTTTTGCCCAGGTGCTAGTATTAGCTGCTTTCAGTGCATCCTGGATGTCCGGCCTCAACCCCTGAACGAACTGCATCGCCTTGTGAAAGTCATCATTTGCTATGTTAGGTGCATAGCGAGAAAGCCTCTCGAACTCAGCGATGTACTGACCCACGGACCTGCCTCCCTGCTTTAATTCTGTAAACTCCCTCAACCTTCGGGTACGGGAAGCTGGAGGAATATACTTATTTCTAAATTCCCGTACGAAGACCTCCCAGGTAATCTCTGTCCCTGCTGCCTCCAGAACAATCTGAGTGCTCTCCCACCAGGAATAGGCCTCGCCCTGAATAAGAGTGAGGGTGCAACGAGCCTTCTCCTGACTGTCGCAAGGAATAAGCTGCCATATCCTCTCGATCTCCTTCAACCACATCTCTGCCTGTAGATCGTCTCCCTTATAGAACTTCGGGGGACGCTGATTCTGGAACTCTCGCAAAATAGCAGAAATGGGATTCTCTGGAGGTGCTACCTGCGCTGGTGGTGGTGGTGGAGGTACCCGTTCCTGTAACCTCTGATCAATTAGCCCCACTACTGCGTTCATAAAGTCCTGGGGCTGTGCCTGAGCAGGCGGAGGAGGGGGTGATCTCTCGCGGCGATGATGTCGGCGATGATGATGCATGTGCCTCGAGGATCGATCACTGGAACGTCTGTCGGGCTCCATCCTGAAATCAGATCACTAAACATGCGTGGCTTGATCAATAAATGCAAATGTGTGCATAGAATTCCCATAATATTTCCATAATATCAAGTAGCACGTATTCAAGGAAAATCAAGTAGTGCAATTAATGCGAATAAGGGAGTAAATCAAGTAGATCAACCCAATGCAGACTCCCAAATACCACATAATCCTATGCCGTGCGACCTAGACTGACTCGACACGACTTGAGAACCTCGGTTTTGCAACCGGGCTCTGATACCACCTGTAGATGTAGCACCCTAAACCCCAAGGCGCCACATCCCCCGCACTATAGCCTCGATCCACGTATGAAATGGACCGTTCATACATAAACCAAGACCACAGCGAACGGGTGACAATAGAAATGACGCTCTAGGCGGGACACTCTCCCCAACATAATCAAACAAACATGAATAGAAAAGCGGAAGCAATAAAGTCATTCATATATATATATAGGTACCATATTTATTACATAGATACATATAGGTACCAATTTTCTATCACTACATTATCATATCTTCAATAATATACATCAATAGGTATCCAAAAGCTGTCAATCGTGAACATAACATGATATCCGATCTAATATGTACATGAAAGGTGCAACACTAGACCCGTGATAATGCAAGACTCGACCAACGCCCGCCTAGCACAACCACGCTCAAAAGGTACCTGAAAAGTGAAGTCTCTAAATTATACAATTAAGTATGCCATGATTTAAAATATGCTCAATTTGGTCCTTAGAAATCATGCAATTAAGTCCCTAGAATTATAGAAATTATTTAACTAGGGACAATTTGGTAATTTTTATCACTCTCGGTAACGGTTTTCATGCAAGAAATATTTTCCGTGTCATGAAATAATATTTTCAATGATATGAATTCAAAGAATTGATATGAATATTGTTTCATGAATTTTATAAAATTATGAATGCCACGTAAGAATATTATAAATTAAAAGAATTATAAAATAAAACCTACGCTCAAAACGCACACGTGGCGTGCTTACCTGTTCATCCGGAAACCGGGGCGTTACATGTTTCATCACAGCAGCCCATTCTTCTCTAGTCCCTGCAGAAGCTGCTTTCCAAAAAAGAGTTTTCATGTCTTGACTCTTCCAGTGTTTGTAGAAGTTTTGGTACATATGCCTCAGGCAAAACCTATGCTCACTCCCAGGACAAACTCTACTCACTACATCAATTAGACCCTTCTGTCTGTCAGAGATGAATGTCCATTTGTCTTCATACAGACCTCCTGTGTCCATCAACAACTCTTCTAGAAACCACACCCAGTTTTCATAGTTTTCTGTCCTTACATAGGCCAAGGCTATTGAGAACAAATTATCATTCCCATCTTTCCCCACTGCACTCAAAAGCTGCCCTCCACAGATTGTTTTAATGAAGCACCCATCAAGACCTATGATTGATCTGCAGCCAGCCACAAATCCAGTAGTCATTGCCTTCAAAGAATAATACATTCTTTCAAAAACAGGAGGTTCAGAGTCAACATTCTTCTTGATGATGATCTTGTTTCTTAGATTCTTTGTTAAAACTGTTGCACCATAATTCCAAAGCAAAGAAAATTCTTTATCATACTCACCCTTTATTCTATCAACAGCTACTTTCTTTGCCCTTAAAGTTATCCAATTTGAGACCTCAACTCCAAGTTTTCTTTGTATAATCCTCTCAAACTGTGCAATGGTAACATCTGGATTGTCTTTGATGGTTTGCTCCATCTTTTCACCAATGTATGCTACTCTGGCCCTAAAATTTACACCCTGTCTTGCACATGTATGCCTGCCTTTCAGAGTTTTCACCTGAAATAAAGTGTTGTTTTGGATGCAAGAAGCATGCATTCTCCAGTTGCAATGCTCACTCATGCAGCAAGCTGTAACTCTCTTACTTTCAGACTTGATAAAGTCCAAAACGTACCCATTCAAAATACTCCAGTCAATAAGTACCTTCTTATAAACCTTTACAGAAAAATACATAGAAGAAATTTCAGAATACACATACACAGAATACATTTACACAAATTTTAAATTAATTAAAAGTAAGAAAATACCTTGACACTATCAAATTCATAGCCAACATACCACTTCAGATTCTTTACACGATCACCTTCCTTCCAGTGAGGGTATCTTCTCGGTGCTTCATCATCAGACATAGGTTGTTCATCAAATCTCTCATCTTGTTCAGCTTCAATGTACCACCCTTCATCATCATCATGGCATATATCATCTGTATTTTCGCTATTTTTTTTTCTTTCTATTTCTTTATCTCATGCTCTTCAACTTTGATTTCTTTGCAGCTTTGCTTTTGTCTCTAATTTCATATATATCATCCTCGGAGCTTCCTTCAATGTCTTCTAAAGCATCACTTGGGACATCACTTTGATCATCAATATCACTAGAATCACTTTCCTCTATGTCTGACTCTTCATAATCGGCATCACTTCTTGGACTATCTTCTGGGTCTGGATCATTGACAATAGGCTGCTTCATCTTCTTTCTTGGTTGTAATGGACTATCTTCTGGGTCTGGATCATTGACAATAGGCTGCTTTCTCTTCCTTCTTGATTTTGATTTCATCACAGGTTCCTGTTACTGTTGCATTGGGATTTCTTGTTGGGCTTGTGACTCCATATTTTCATCAAAAAACTGATCTTCATCAGGGTGGAGTTCAAATTGCTCATTCAAGAAATTGTATTGGTCTGAGTCTTCATTAACTGCAGGTTCTGAAAATGCTCCATGTTCTTGAGTAATGACTGGTTCTTGAGTACCACTTGGTGCTTGAGGTTCCACTGTTTGTTCACCAGCTTGTAAATGTTCCTGAGTAATTACAGGTTCTTCATTTCTTTCTTCAGGAAATCCAGGAAAGGTGATATATCTCAAAGGAACTGCCTCTTCAGGATCTGGAGGCAATGAGATCTCTTGTCCATGTTCATCAAGAACACTAATTGGTTCATCACACCTCACCGTAAAAATTTCCACCTTATCAGTATGTGCATGCAGATCATTCATCTCCACGATATGCTACTCACACGTTATCTCTCTAATGGCACCATCTTCATCCACATTCATATTTGGAATTTTGTAGAAAAATACAACTTTAAAGCCTCTGCCTCCAAAGCACTTATAAACATCATACACTCCATTCAGGTTCAAGTAATCCAGATTGTACTTTCCACCAAGCTCCCTCCTCCATTCACATACATCAACTTCTTATTCTTCTTGTTTATCTTAGCAAATACACCGCCCAAGTTCATCCATATCTGATGCATTTTGTTTAAATCCATTCTACAGTAAAATAAAAGGGAAAAGGTAAAAGAAGATAAACTTCAAAATATCAAAGACAAACGGAGAAGATGCACAACTCAGAAAAACCCAGAACACAGAGAATACAAGCTCTCGTAATATTTTGAAAAAAAGAATTTGCACCATATATAAAAAAAAAAAAAAAAAAGCAAATCTAACAAGTTCAAACTAAAGAATCGTGAAAAAAAATTCAAAATAAACTCAGAGAACACATCAGATCGTAAATATATTCAAGAAATATACTCAAAAAATCTTCAAAAAAGTTTCAGAGCAGACGAAAAAGGGATTAACTTACCTTTATCAGAGCATACAAACGGCATAAATGTTGAACAATTAGACTCCAAGCTAAGATTGAATTGAAGAACATTTTCGCATCTAGGGTTTCTTTCGCGTTTGGAGATTGAAAAAAATGAAATCCTTTGGGTCTAGATAATTCCAAAGGGGGTAAAAGAGTCATTTCCAGTCCTTTAGTACTGTTTGAGGGTTAAAGGGGGCGGAGAGGGAATTTAAAATTTCATAGGGTTTTCGATGATAATTTTTCATTCACAGGGTTTTGAGTACTAATTAGAAATATCACAGGGTTTTGGGTGTAATAAACTCCCTCTCGAATTATCGCCATTAAATCTAGGGAACTCCGTTTTAGGATTTCTTAGAGTTCATCATTGGAGAATTTTCCATCGTATTTGTCCTAACCAAACCACCACATTTCCAGATAATAGAGTATAGTTAGAGAGCGTTTGATTGGTGAGATTAATTTTTGTGATTTAATTTGAGTTAATTTACATTGGGCTTTTTGATTTAGATTAAGTATAATTAGATTATCTTAATTTACTATTTGATATGAGAAAATAACTTTTCTGTTTGAGAAAAAATTAAAAAAAAAAAAGAAAAAAAGTACTACATCAAACCTGTAATCTCACTTAATCGCATCCCCTCTGTCGTGATTAAAAAATAAATTTAATCTGTGAAAAAGAAGGGCTACGCGTGGGCTCAAAGATTCACGCGCTTAGTCCAAAATCTACCAGTAATATATAATTTTTAATGACTAACAGAAAATTAAATGATATGAAAAATGCAAGTATATATAAAACTCTTTTCTATTATGATTTTAATTTACTTGTGTTCGGAGTAGATTAGAGGTGTGCTTTGAGCCAAGCTGGCTTGTGAGCCGTACAAGCCGAGCTCAAGCTAGCTCTACTCGAACTCGAACGATGTCAAGCTCAAGCCAAGCTTAATCGAGATCGTCTTGTGCGTCAAGCCAAACTCAAGCCTATTTTTTTGAGGCTCGAGGCTTGCAAGCCGGCTCGCAAACTAGTATAAATATAAATTATATATTGATATGTATATTGTGTTATATATATATATATATATATATATATATATATATATATATATATATGTATGTATATATAATAATGTTTAATAATTTATATATATAAATATGCAGTAAATTAATCTACATTTATATGATCTAGTAATACTAATTATATGATATGTTATATATTTTTATCTATTTATTTTGACAATAAATATGATTTAATAATATCACAATTCAATAATTACAGTAACATATCATTCTATACAATATTACTAACATATACCATAATAACTAATTAATAACATAAATATATGTTTTAATAAAATATTAGTTAATAATTTTTATTGTGTAATTACATAATTTATAATTTATTATAATATAATTAATAATACTCATACATAACCTAAAATATCAAGTATATATTAATGATTATAATTTATTAATAATAATATAAAACTTAAAAATATTAATATATTATATATATTATATATCTTAATATCTTTGTTATTGTTTAATATTATTATTGAATGAGAGTTAAAAAATATCCAACAGAAATCTATTGACTCGTCGAGTCGATCGAGCTCGACTCGATTTTTGGACAAACAATCTCAGCCCTCAAAAAATAAGTTTGACAAGCTCAAACTCAGTCTCAAGTCATGCACATAATTTTCAAGCTCAAGCTCAAGCTAAATTTTTTTTATCAAACTCGTCTCGACTCGGATCGAAATGCACCTAGAGTAGATGAGAACCAGCATTAATCCTAATAAAAAAAGAAAAAAAAAAATCTTTTTACCCAAAACCATATCGGACCCGGGCCATAGACGCTAAAAGCCAAAATCAAAAGTCGAGGGTTTGAACGCTTAAAGCATTGAAACTTCCTCACAGATGACCCGGAAAAGGGTAGAAGAATGCTATGTCTGAACAAGTTGTTGACACCAGCAACTCCGTTTTCAATCGCCAATGCACCGAATTCGCAGTCAAATACTTCAACTTTCGGACCCAGGCTTAGAACCCACAAAGTTTTTCGCAGCTCACAAGCTTATGATTGCGATGGAAGTGCAAGAAAGACGCTATCTTTACCTCCGAATGTGAAAACCATTACCAGCACGTCGAACCCTTTTGTGAAACACTGCGTCAAGCTTCGTCAGAACTCCTCTTACCGCCACTTCCATGGCCTAGTTCTTGTCGTTGGTTCTACTCCCATAAGGTAATTGCTTTCTTTGTTGCTTTAATTAGAACAGTATTGATAAGATAATGGTGTTTTTGAGCTGGTTTTGATAACTTCTTTTTTCTATGTATTCCCCTAGCAGATATTTAAATGGTCAATTATGGATATTTGTGTTTGGAAATCTGAAACCATGCTTCCTAGCTTTGATTTAAACTTTTTTCCTAAATAGAAATAGAAGGGAATAGTTTTATTGGCCTTGTTTCTTATTTCTTGGTTTATGGAGTATTGCTCCAAATTACTGCTGTTTGATGCATCCATCTTCTCGCTGCAAAGTGTAATATTGTTGCAAACTATGGCATAATTACTGGATCATGGAAGAGGATATGTGAATCACTGAATTGTGCGTATTCAATTGTGAAAAATATAATGATAATGTTACCTTTTGCAGGGAAATATACGACTTTCGTAGAACAGTACCAGATGGGCCTATAATCGAGTACTTGCTTGTACTTGAGAACCATCATATCCCTGAAGACATATATGATCCTGCTATTCCCATTATTCGTGTTAATTCAGCTATAATAAGAAAAATTTCGGGTGTTCAGTCCATTGATTCTGTTGATGTAATTGCCTTGTTTAGAATTCCTTCAACATTTCGGATAGTTAGCAACAACCTAGGTGCAGAAGGTTGTCATACATGGTTTCCGTTCCCACATCGGATTCTAGTTCTTGATGGGATCCAGGTTTGATTTCTATCTTAGAAATGTTTCTTTTATTGGCATAGCATGTTGTTTGGTTTAACTAAAATAACTTAAATTTACACTTTGGCACTTAATTAGCTTTGTTAAGAGTATCGTCGAGGAAATTCTTCTGCTTGATTGAGTCATTGATAATTCATATTTTCTTTTCACCTTGATCTCGCTGAAGTCGTATAGTTTTCTGTGGCAGGATCCTGGCAACCTCGGCACACTACTTAGATCTGCTACAGCATTTAAATGGGTAAGAACTGGCATTTCATTAATCTTGTTTAGTTTTTCCATGCCTATTTGTTTGAAAATTCTGATAGTGTCTTAGCTGAACCATTTTTTCTATCTATGAAAAGATAAAATTATTGATGATCAATAATGTTTAATCGTAACAAAATCAGCCATTAGATTGATGCTGTCCGTTTGTATTTATTTCTTCGCTTCTGTTGGCACCCTTCGCCAGCTAAGAATACTAAATACTGAATGCCATGTTGTAATTAATTCATAGTTTTGAAGTAGCATCATCAACTTGAAATGGTATTTGACTTGAAATTCTTAAAATCTATTACGAGAGGCTCCATCTGATTTTGTATAGCCTTCTCAACTCCAATTTTTTGTTATTGTTTTCATCCTACACTCGTTCATCCAGAACTCAGTTGTCTATAAACCCTTGGAATAATTACACCTACATATCCTCGATTTGGCATAATTGCACAAACTTTTGCTGAAGTTTGAGAAAATCATAAAAATGTCCCCTATCAAAGAATTTACATTACATCTTGATCCATCCCTCTGTGATGATTCCATTCTATCTCTAGTTTTTCATGAATGCCATATTCCGCACAAATATAAATATATATTTATCTTAAATTGCATGACTATAATAGCATGTGTTAGGCCAAAACTTAATAGTATTCCAAGGGAAATTTTTGTAATTTGTCCCGAGGTGAAGTTTCTGTAATTAGGTCAAATATCAGGGTATATCACTACAATTATCCCTAAGCCTTTCTTAATTCAACAGGGCGGGATCTTTCTTCTTCCGGGGTGTTGTGATCCATTCAATGAAAAAGCACTGCGTGCTTGTAGAGGAGCTTGCTTTCAGATTCCTATAGTTTCTGGTAATTGGAGAGACATTGAAACTCTGAGAGCTGAATTTCAAATGAAACTGTTTGCTGGCCATCCTGCAACTGGTGAAAAACAGAAACCAGTCGTTAATCTTAGTAAAAATTTTGCCGATTCTATAACAGATTCTCCTCTTTGCCTGGTCTTGGGCAGTGAAGGAAGCGGTCTCTCTGAATTCAGTAAGAAAACGTGCGAGCTAATTAGCATTCCAATGTCGGGAGAGTTTGAGTCTCTCAACGTTTCAGTAGCCGGCGGTATTTTCATGTATATGTTGCAGTCTCACTAGAATACTCTTGCTCGACAGTTCCAAAAGGTGGTAAATTTTGCAGGGATCAACTCTTTTCTTGGCAACGTATGCTTATTAATCAATATAGCTCTTGTTTTAACTCTAAAAGCAGTGTTATGGGATGGGAAAATCTTAAAGGTGGTTTTAGTTGGTGCAAGATTTCTGGGCCAAAAACGTTGTTTATGCCCGCATATACAAACTCATTCAAAAGGGAGACCGGATAAACATCAACTCATATATCGACAGTAAAAAGATAATTTCAAATATCATCAACTCATATATCGCCTAAACAATTTCATGGTTCAAGTATTAATTTACGGTCAGTAATATATTGATGGAGCTCTTATCCAAATATAATTTAAATAAATGTATTACATTAACTATTTGATTTATCATTTTGCCTAATTTTTAAACTAATCACTCAATAATAGAAAAACATTCTCCATCTCATTATTACTAGATTGACCTAATCAAATAGGGCTGTATGAGAAAAATTTTGAGATGGAGAATGTTTTTCTCATACAGCCCTAGTACATACCCGGGAAATGACGATTAATGTAATCAAGCAAGGAATTGTTTGATATAACATTTGTGAATAGTATATAAATAATGCAGGTTCAAAAGATTAAGTGCTATTTAAGATTCGAGACAATAGATTAAATGCTGCAGATAAAAATTTTAAATCGGAAATTAAAACTGATCAACAAGCCAAATAGTCATCAGGGCAACGAGCTTAAGCCTAATTAGTCTCTTCACGTTGCGCCTAAACGGCCATGAGCGGCGCAGCGGCGCCTTTGCTACCGCTCGCGACGATGCACGCCCAGTTTAATTGGTTAGAACGTTAAATTGTGTAATTAAAATGACACAATTTCTTGAATAGAAACTTATGAAGCTTAGAAGTTGAATTTGGTATGCATTTTGAATTTTCACTTGTTTTTGGGAAATTGTGGTGGAGCTAGGGAATCTAAATAGGCTTAAATATTACATGCTATTGTCTATTATGTGCAGCGCCAAAAATCCGTCAACATGATTAAATGGGGCTTAGTAACCCGGTGACATTCATGACAAATGTTTGTGCTCGCGTAAAAAGATCCCAAATAATCTCGACGAGTGAGGCAAATTATGAATACTCCACTGATTACCCAACCAAATAAGTGATACATCACAATAAAATGGGTAATTATGAGTATGGCTAAGCCACTTGGTATTGTGATTGGTTGAGTAACCGGATGACATTCATCACAAATGTTTGCGTTCGCGTCAAAAGGCCAATGACAATCCAAACAATTTCTTGCTACGTCCCTTAAATATATTAATTGCGAATAACCCGAATTCCCCACAACTACCACTTCACTTGAAAATTCCTTATGCATACCGATCATCTAAAAAGCGGAATATGATTTCTAGGATTAAATGATTTATAATTCAACTTCGGTAAATCGTGCATGTGCTTAAGATTGTGACCGGGTGTTGTGATTTCTTATGTGAGACTCTCATCGCATTTGGTTCGATGTTTGGTAGTGTAGGGCGAAAATTATGCTTCCATTCCTAGTTACATTGCCCATTTCGTGTTTTCATTGAATAGAGTCGAATTTCTCTCTTATCTTTGATCCTAGTTTATGCTTGAGGGCAAGCATTGCCTAAGTGTGGAGGGATTTGATATGTTGCATTTTCGTTGCATTGTTGAACTTGAAATTATTATACTCGACCACTGATTTGATTTAAATTATGGATGATGGGTTGATTTTATTCTTCTCTTTAGGAACACTTTGGTTGCTGAAGCTTTGAAGAATTTTTAGCAAACTAGGACAACAGCCGCATGAGATGAAATAGGCCCAGAAGTTTACAAATTGACAACAACAGTCCACTTCCTCTTGTATTAATTGGAATAAGAAATGTTTCGGCCCATTATGGAGAAACAGCCCAAATTGTTTGGCCCTTAGAAGAAAATTCAGCTCCAATGCAGCTGCTTTGCAATGGTTGGGACAAGAAAAAGAAACCTCCCACCCCCACTTTGTCTTGGAATTAAATTCACACAATGGAGGGATTAATTGTGACTTGAAGATGGCCATTATTTTTTGAGATTTATGGCTACACTTTATGGCTAGAGAGTGGAGAACATGGGGAGAGATACCAGCATCTTTGAACTACAAATACAAGCACATGGCGGTAGCTGGACACACGACTCACTCTCATACACGAGATACGCAACAGCATGGGGAGGGAGGAACTCACGCAGTAACACCGTCGCCGGGAGTTTCCTTTCTTTTCTTTATTCTAGACTATGATTTTAAACCTTTGTTTGTTCTATTCCATTATGATTTGTTAGTTTCGTTTTAGTTGGGATTTTCCATGTTATGCTAGACTTGTGAGACTAATCTATTTTAATTAGTTGGTTTATGCTATCCGTACTTCTTCCGTTTTCTTGTCATTGCTTGTTAATCAGTTCTTTGATTCTGGTCAAATCTTGAATTGTTAATTTGCATATAGCTATCTAATTTAGTTGGTGGTGTTAACTAAATAATTAGAATTTGTAGCAATCGATACTAGGACATAATGCTTGTCTGATTTTGTGTCGAGGAGTTTGCGGTCTAGTTGAGTGAAGCAGGAGTGTATGCCTAACCGATTAGGATTAGTGTTTCTTTGGTGCTCAAAGCTGTTAATTGATTGAATCTTGGAGAGAGTCCCGAAAAGGTTATCGATTAATTAGGGAGTAATTTTTAGGAATTTCTTTGATTACTCTAAAACTAAGAAGAAACGAGGGAGCCAGAGGTAGTTGGCGACTATAGCTAATCTAGCATTCAACCAACGAAAATTTTGAGTCAATGATCGTAGTCTATGCATGCTTAGGAATTTCTCAACTATTTGCTATCTATTGAATTACTTGAGCTTATTTTGAGTTTTAGTTTAGTTTAATTATTCCTTGTTAATTGTTTAGTTTAATTGTTATTAGTTTAATCCAAATCTCAAAAAAAAACTCCATTTTAATTGTTTATTTCGTTTCCTTGGCATATTGAAAGTCACAAATTCACCCAATCCTCGAGGATCGATACCTTTTTGCCACTATATTACGAGTTAATTGTGTGCGGTACTTGGGATTTAATATTTGGTGATCTCGACACCCATCACTCCCTTACGGTTTTAGCCCATCCCCCTCGATGATAAAGGATCTAGCCTCTGCACTAGTACCCCATGGTAATTTTTCCATCTCATGGAATAAAACATAAAGCCTCTTATTAGCCTTGCTAGTTATTTGCGGCAATTTCCACCTCGTGGAATAATATATAATGTCGCTTATAAATATATTTTTTGTTTTTTTTCCTTCTTTCTCTTCTCGTATATTTTCCCATGTGTTTGTATAACTGTTTCACAAACAAACACCACAAGATAATATCAACTTAATAAGATAATGTTTGGTTAAATTATCACCACCCTATCTCTTGATCATCATCACTCTTTATAGATCATTTTTCTCGCATCGGTTCTTTCCCAATAGGCCAATATTCATAAGAACCTGCATTTTACTAAGATCCACCAGAAATTATTATCACAAGAATATCTTACTCTATAGAGATTGTCTCTTTTTTTGGTCAATCGTTCAAACACTTTTATTTAGCATTTCGTTCCCTCAGTTCGAATTTATAATCCAAAGAAGTAAACTAAATTTTGACAACTCCATGATGATCAAAATAAGCCCCCACATTTTCCTTGTCTAAAGCCCTTGCATATGAAATTAATTTTAAAAACCATATACCCAAAATTGAGTACACATGAAAATTGATTATAGTAATAAGGGCTAATTACAGACACCCCCCCAACCTTTGGGGGGTTTTGCGCTTTCCCCCTCAACCTTTGGATCGGTGCGTTTTACCCCCTCACCTTTGTAAAACGTAACATTTCACCCCTTTGAGCACACTTTAACAAAGCACATCTGTATAAATCTGATTTCAAATGTGTTGATATTATATATCAAACTGAAGCTCTCGACGCAAGAAACACAGTAATGGTCTCGAAATCAAAATCCGACAACCGTCGAAACAGAAATTATCGATTAAAGACGACACACGATGAACGAAGCTTTTAGCGACTAATAGAGTCGAGCGGGGTATGGATTTTGTTCTCCTTGGAGAGACAAACACGATGGCGGTGGTCTTGAAGCCTGGGTCACCGTGACAAAAGAGAAATCAACGGTCAAAGTGTGTTCAAAGGGGTGAAGTGTTATGTTTTAAAAAGGTGAGGGGGTAAAACGCACCGATCCAAAGGTTGAGGGGGAAAGCGCACAACCCCCAAAGGTTGGGGGGTATCTGTAATTAGCCCATAGTAATAATGCCCCAGAATTTGAGTAAACATGAGAGTTATAAATTGAATAGAATTTCACTAATTTAATCATGTTAACCTCCACACTTCTCTTGAAGGAAAGACTGCATCCTCTTTTAATAAGCAAGTTATGCACTTTATAATTCAATAAAATTAGTAAAGCATATGTGCACCCCCAAATTTCTCAATAATTATGAAAAGTTATATTACCACAATTTCGTGTACCTACATCCATCTATATAGATAATAATATAAAGAACCCGGCATTTTATTTTCCTTCACAAGAATTTGTATATGGATTATCCTTGGTAAAGATGCTAACAACTTCACAAAACCAATATAATAAATTCATAAAAGTCAAACACAATATTTTGTATCCATAATTAAAGCAACCGTTAGTACATTGCTCAAGATATAATTTTTTTTTTTTGAGTATAAATTCATAAAGGGATAATCATGAATTCATTTAAGACTATAAGTGTCACATTAACTAGAATATTCACGTATTTCATCATAAATATTCTTAATGATATTTACACTTCAAGTTAATCTTGTCCACAAAATAATTCAAGGAAAGATAACACCACTATAAAATAACTCTAAACTGATTAGATTTGTCAAAATACTTGTATTAATTTATGAGCACCTATCAGACATACCTTGCATTCGGATAAATTTTCAATCTTCATATCAAATAAAACTCTTACTTGCATGACTCAAACTGCATTAATTTAATACAATAACTTTGGGTCCGAAATCAACTAGGTTGTCATTCTCAAATAATTTATCTCTCGAAAAGAATACACAGAAAGTTAGTCAGGCTCAGAAGTTATTGCTCAAACACTAATTAAACCATAATTTATTCACAAATAAATATGTTTTTTACATGATAACATTCATAACACCAATTTATAGTTGTGTAAATGAAATATAAATTTTTACTTAATGCTTTGTTTGAAACAATTGAAAATCTCAAATCATAATCACATCATGAAACATCCAACAAATATTATGGAATAAATTTAAATTCACAATTAATTTTCCATTTAATATTTTATAACCCCTCATATATGAATTAGAACATTAAATCCTAGTCAATTTGATAATTTATGAATTTGTAAAATTTCCTAGCTTCACAAAATTTGCGAGCTACTAAACCTTTATTTACCATATAACACCCGCACTACATTTATCATAAAATTTATTATTAGTATATTGCATATTCAATTTCTCTAATCCCTCATTTGAGGTGTCAGGTTTCACGGAAACCATCATCTAAAGTTCATTCTAATATAACATAAAAAATATGTTCAATCTAAAACAAGTAAAGTATGACCATCATATCAAATAGAATCCAGAAAGCATAGTTTATCAATCTCAACTAAAACTCTAGAATTTCCATTCCCATATGTTTCCTAGTCTCATTTTCTTTTCTTTTTTTTTTTTTTTTAATTAACAATTATTGGAAACATACCTGATACTTTTCCTCATGTAAATATCATACCGTAAACCATCTTGTTACGTGGCAGTAGGCTTTATCCAACGTTGAATTGTACCAAAGACACTTGAACAACGAATGTGCTTGATCGGCCCTCAACCATGAAGAAACACAGATTATTAAGTATTACAATGTATGACCAGTGTTCAAACACAAATCACTATGGCCTTAGACTTTACATTTTTTAAAGTTAAATCTGATAAAATCTTCGGGCTTAGCACTATTAGCTCCTTCTTAAAATGTCATATTTTCCTCAAACTTAGACTAGAAATGAATAAAGGCAAAGTAAGACAGAATACATAAACGGTAAGAAATAACAATAGCAACAATATCAAATATTTGATTTTATCAACAATAATAACAATAAGATAAATAATATTGTTAAAACACACAAATAAATCATAAATAAGAAATTAACCTATATAAGCAAAAGTTGTTTAACCCCTTGCTAAAACAAAAGTGGTCAAACGGTTGTTTATTCCGTTATTTTATTTTATTTAAAACTAACTTTATGCAGAAATATTAATCCTTAACGTTATGCAGAATTAATTTTCACGTTTTCAAATTATTTTGATGTTACAAGTAATCCTAACATTACAAGTAACTAAAGATTAGTTGTTCAACCTTTTTGGATAGATCAGATAAACTCTATTCAGATTATATCTAAATAATTCAGATTATCTAAATTATGTCCAAACTAACTCTGAATAAATTAATATATAATTACACTTGATTGTGCAGTATGCTGTGTGCCATAGATTTCTGGGTGTTTATGACAATAATAGGACAAATGATTGCCTACTATTAAGAAGTAGAATGTCACATTACAAAGGAGGTATCATGTTAACAGTGCAGAAGGCTATATAGGTGTTTAGAATGACAAGTAGCTATCTTGTGATAAAGGAGTTGAATCTCACGGAAAGCTGCTTATAAAATTGAGTAATTCTCAATTCCAACACGTTAAAGATAATTAAATACTTTAACAGATTTAACAATTTTAACTAATCATGAACACACTGTGTCATATAATCAAACAGTTTAACAAATCAATATAATTTGGCATATGAATCAAGCAGTACAACCGATGAAGATGATTAAGCAATTTAATATAGACGATCACGATCTTAGATTGTTGTGGAAATTGAATTGATTTCCTCACAAATATATAACACACAAATAGATTAGTAATAATGATAATTAGAAGTATGAGTAAAGAACGGTTGGCCTGTAGGAGTCATGCCACTTGACGCTATCCTAAGATCGTGATAGTCTCCCCTTCGTGCGGTATTGTCGGCTCATCACCATCCCAAGATAAAAACCAAAAGGCCACAGCCGGCGTCTCCTATTATGAGCACTATCACAAGGAAACTAGGGAACAAAACCTTATCACGTTGCCCAAAATATAGTATATGAAAATAGATATATAGTGAGATATGTAATGCTTGTGTCTGTTCTAATCTAGACCCCTATGACCCTATTTATAATGTTAGAATGTATTGTGTAACCTAAGGTATTAAAACCAAATGAATGCAATTCTGGGGAGTTACAAAATTCTTTGTAGGTTATGTTTTTGAAGGTTTAAAGCTTTTCAAATTCCAACACTTTCATACCACGGCGTTACACTCGTTGCCACCTGCGACGACACCAATCCCGCCACCCTCTGTCGCAAAAACTTTGCCTATAAAGCGTGGGTAAGTGTACCGCTTTTTCCGGGATCCAAATCACAATTCCTATGGTATTGTTTCAGAACGAAATGTAATCACGAACATCTCTTTCTCGAAAGAAGAAATCGTTGAGTTGTCGTGAACTTCCAAATTTGTTTTGGTTGGGAAATTCTCGCAAAGATATCCGATGATGGCCAAACTTCATAAACTACTCATGAGAATGAATTTTACGGGTGAGTTCAAGATTAACTTGCTGAATATTAAACATGTTTTGATAAGTGTGCTATCTAACATGAAGAGAGAGAGAGAGAGAGAGAAGATATTAAGCTGAAAGGAAATCTGTAAACTTGCTTAATGAATGAAATCGTACAGGTGTCATGTTTTTATATACAAAGGTGTGAGGCTCTACATAGTTACATGTGTGCCTTTGATGGGAGGTAAATATATTTAACCTCAACCCAAGTGAAAGATAAAAAAGAGCATGTTACAACTGTAATACCCCTTCCCCCCCCCCCCCCCCTCTCTCTCTCTCTCTCTCTCTCTCTCTCTCACACTCAAACTGGTGCTAAGAAGTTTATCAAGCCCAGTTTAGCAATGTGTGTTTGGAATGGAATGGTTGCTAATAGTTTGGTGAAAATGTCTGCAGTTTGATGTTTGGTACGGATTGGAAGGAGATGAATGATGTCTTGTTAAAGTTTTTCCCGGACAACGTGACAATCAATCTCTATATGTTTCGTTTTTTCAAGAAAGTTAGGATTTGCAGTAATATGTAATGCTGATTTGTTATCACAATATATAACTGTTGGATTGTCTTGATGTATGTGTAGGTCTTGAAGGAGATACTTCAGCCATTGGAGTTCACAGGTGGTAGCTGCAAGTGCTCTATACTCTGCCTCGGATGATGACCTAGAGACTGTTGTTTACTTCTTTAATTTCCAACTGACCAAGGAATTACCAAGGAATATGCAGAAGCCTGTCACTGATCTTCTTATATCTAAGCAACATGCCTAATCTGAGTCACTGAATGCTCGTAGGTCAGAGTTGCAAGAAGCTGGAAAGTAGAGACCTTAGCCTGATGCCTGCTTGATGTACTTAAGTATTCTGTGAGCAGCTTGAAAGTGCTGAGTTGTTGGTTTAGCTAGGAATTGACTCAGTTGTTGCACACTGTAGGAGATATCAGATCTGGCTGTGCAAAGATAGAGTAGTCTTGTAGCGCCCCAAGCGGTGGGGTACCACACCCCCGCACTATGACCCGACACGCGTACAAAATAGAGAGTCCGCACACGCACCTAGTCACAGTGAACGGGTGACAAACGAAAACACACACACTAGGTAGGCGGTACCTAACCCTGTGCAAAAGAAAAATATGCGAAACATGACAACGAAAGTAGTACGAAAAGCCAACTTTCAAAAAAAACTTTTCATACAAAAGAATAACGGCAACCAGCACACATCAAAATCAACTACACGGGTTCAGCTAAATGATAGAACCTGTCCTATCCTGTCCCGAACAATCATACACGAAACGGGTTCAACTAATCCAAGCACCTGTCCTAACCTGTCCCGAATTCCAACCTTCATAGAACATATCTTATACAGAATTTACGAATCATAAATCAGAATAAAATACTTAACAAACTTAAACGAACAGACACAGACTCAACAGACACGACACACCGCCGCCTAGCACGAACTCCAACGACCTGAACCTGCAACTAAAAACATAAACGGGGAGGGCTTAGTCCAAAGACTGAGCGAGGGGCAACCCACACACACCTACATATATATAGAGCACAGCACGTAGAAAAAGCAACGTTCGTGAACCCGGGGTTATTTTTTGCACGCCAAAACAGTTTCCCGTGATAGTAAATATATAGGGTTGAGATATGCAGACTTAGCACACGTATCAAAACATAACTTATTAGTTTAGTAGCAAAAATCCAATTTTTATCTTGACTTAAGAGTCTACCCCCGTTTCACGAACTTATAACCGACAGACATAACGAAACTCAACGGGTACGAATACACATCCAACCATCTCCTTCTTATCACATACAGGCATAAACAAACGGAATCAAAACAAACATACCTTCCTTCACACCGTTTGGGGAAGCCACACAAAAATGTAATGAGATGGGGGATCCACCCGCTCCTTCGACGGATCACGTAGCACGCCGTCGGCTCAAGAAGACCCGCTTTCCCCTCGACCTCCCGAGGATGAGCTAAGTCTCCTTTTTGTGGAGAAGTGCACAGGGGTCGTAATTCGGCGACCCCATAGTCGTCCCGGGTCACCCTTACCCACAACTCCGGGGCCCATCACACATATAAATAGACATATATCGGAAACTTAACCCGCCACACACAGACAGACAGACATATCTCATGCATATCGTACTTATCATATCGTACGTACATATCACGCAGACTGGCCTCGAAATCATAACATATCAAAACTAAGCATACATAGGCTCGTACATAGCTTTTCTTACTTTCAAACTTATGATAAAACCATCAAAGTACATATTTCACACATATCTACGTATATACAAGGCTTATAAATCGCACACATTCGAAAACGAGCACATTGCAATAGGGTATAACTATATCCTAACCTCACCTGGTACCAAACACAGCCGAAGACATAACAAATGGTCCACCCCGGAACCTGCACGACCCACTTGTCACCACCCCGGGTGCACCTGTACCGACTGAACACACAAAACAAACTACAAAGCTCAGACTCAGACCTAGACAACTACACAGAGACGCACGACACATGCTCAAAAACTTACGAAATGCAATCACATAAGCAGGTTTCAAATTCATATTAATTATATGCAAACAAAACATTAAGGTATGTTCATACGCACAATTAATGCAATTAAGGGAACTCGAAAGGCAATGGAATTCACATTATTTCATATCAATATATTGCACATTTACAAAGCAAAAGAATCAAATTCACATATAACATTTCATAAATTTATACGTATTACAAAGCCAAACAAATCATATAATAACATGCTACAAATTCTATTTAAAGATCACGAAGTTACATATCAAATTCCAATCATACTAAGTTCACATAATTCCTACGTGGCCTGCCCAATTCATATGTTACATAATGAATTCAATTAGCAAGGTTGAACTAATTAAATCAAACAAATTCATCTTGTTTCAAAAATTACACAAACACCCCATCTAATCTAAATAATTAACATAAATTCAATAAATCGGAATTCAAATCGCAAATTACAAGTCCAAGCTTATCATATTTCATATCATACATGATTTCATACACATAGGAGTACATTTCGATCGACAATTTAAACATATAGCAATTAATTCGCATTTAAACAATTAATTCAAATATGTCCCAAATACACAAATAAATTCGTAGAAAATAAACCGAGTGTCCGATTGACGAATGGAAAGTGGTGTTGGACTCACCACGACGAAGCGAACAAGCTGTCCGAAGGTCGCCGGAGCGCCACCACCGGAGCTGTCGGAACAGTGACCGGCCGCCGTTCGGCCGTCGCCGGAACATGCTGAAAAAATCCCAAAAATTCACCCGTGCAAGGACTCCTCGTGCTCGTTCCAAATCCTCAATCAATTTTTGGAAATTCCAAGCCAATCGTCTCCAATTTCAGATCCAACAATACGAAACCCTAAAATCTTCAAACTCAAATTACTTCCAAACCGGTGAACCAAAATGAGATCCGTAAAAGGCATTGTCTCACCCGTGACGAGCTCTTCGAAAGCCCTAAGGTGGTTGCCGGAGAAAATCCCCGGAGCTAGTCCCGCCGTTGCGCCGCCGTTGCACAGCCGTGATCCACCACCAAACCACCGAATCTCGAGTCGCGTGATCAGTGGCCGCTAGTTCTCGTCGTTCCGAACAACTTTCGTGAAGAGCCCGAGGCCAAAAGATCGCTGGAAAAGGGCCCCATTGGCCGCCGAAGTTTCTGCCGCCGCCCACATCGCCGGAACCACCACCTTCGGCCAAAATTGGATGAAATCGATGCCGGAAATGGACTCAGAGGCTCGGAAAAGGGTAGGAAACACCAACCTTGGTCGAAAAAAGCCGTTGGAAGGCGGCGAAACCCGCCGCTACAGTAACGCGCCGCCGCGAGCTTCAGGCGGCGGGCGCGGCTCCGCCGCGGCACGAATGGCCGCGCCGTCAACATCCACAGGTACGCCGGGAGTCCTTCTTGCCGGAAATGAGGCTCGTGTCGCCGGAAGCAGCCATAAAAGGCCGGCGAAGTGGCGGCTCCACCACCTCTTCCAGCCGTGTCTGAAAATCGGCGATAAATCCACCGTCGGTCGTCGGTTGGTCGAGATCTTAGTACGGTTGTGACCACATCGTCGAGATAATCGAAATAGACTATTGGATCGTCGAATTTCGTCGAGAAACGAGCGAGTTTGAGTAGTGTGTGAAAACACACCGTGAGTGTGTGTGAATAGTGACTGAATCGCAGGAGAGGAGAAGAGAGAGAGAGAGCTGGGTCTGGTGCGTTTTGGCACGAAAAGCGAGAATCCGGGTATATATCTTGGGTCCTCGCGTGCAAAACGAACGGTAGAAGGGGCAAACGACGTCAGAATAGGGCAAACTCAGAGTCTACGGACTCGTCTCGATGCCCCGAACGCGTTGAAGGGGTCAAACTGGTCAAAATCTTGATCAAACGAGCAGTGACCGAAAAACCCCTAAAAAGAAAAAATTACAAACAAGCCCCTAAACTCTTAAAGAGTTCAAAAGAGGGCCATGCAAAACACAAAATCACATAATTAAACACGTAAAAGGTTGAAACGAGAAGTACCTTATAAATTGGACGAGCGGGATGTTACAAGTCTGCCTGTTAAACGTTTATAGTTTGCTACATCTGTGTAAGGCTCTCCATTAGCTGTAAGTTTAAGAGTTGAGTCCATAGGTGTTGAGCAGGGTTTGGCTGCTAGAAGTCCAGTGTCTTAGAGAAGCTCTAGAGCATACTTTCTTTGGTTTAGAGTGATTTCATCTTTTGTTCTTACAATCTCCAAACCTAAAAAGAATTTGAGTGAGCCAAGATCTTTGATTTTGAAAGCATTATCTAAGAACAGTTTAACTTTGTCTATTTCTTCTTGGCTTGTTCTATTTAATATTATATCATCCACATAAACAAGTAATGCAGTGAATGAAATATTACAATGTTTAACAAATAAGCTTTAATCAGAGAATGATTGGGTAGAACCCTGAGATATGAGAGAAGAGGAGAGTTTTGAGAACCATTGCCTTGAGGCTTGCTTAAGACCATACAAAAATTTGGTGAGTTTGCATACTTTGTTAGGACCATCTGCAGTAAAGCCTTGAGGTAGTGACATGTATACATCCTCATGTAAATCACCATGTAAAAAAGTATTATTGACATCTAGTTGTTCTAGAATCCAATTATTTTGTGCAGCTAAAGCAAGTAATACTCTTATGGTAGTGATCTTAGCAACAGGGCTAAAAGTATCAAAATAATCCAAACCTTCTGTTTGTGTGTAACCTAGCCTTATACCTTTCAATAGTGCCATCAAATTTGTATTTTATTCTAAAGACCCATTTACAACCAATATAATGGGTTTTTTATTAGGAGGAAGATCCACTATTTTCCAAGTATTAGTGGATTGTAGAGCTTCAATCTCTTTGTCCATTGCATCTCTCCATTCTTGGTGCTTAATAGCTTGATTGTATGTCTTAGGTTCAGTATTAGAGGAAATAGTGAGTGTGAAGTGTAACATCCCGCTCGTCCGACCGTACAGGTACGCAGTCACGGGAGAGCTACGTGTGCGTTTAAAATATTTAATTACGTGAATTATGTGTTTATTATATTGTTTATGTGATATATTTGAATTATATGAATTATTATTTGAATTATATTTGAACCTTGTATGCTATATTTGAACATTTTTGCCCCTATTTGCCTTGTTCTTAGTCTGTTTGAACCCGTTTTCGATTCTAATTTTTGTGATATTGTGATATGCATGAATTATATGTATTATGAATGTGTTTATATGTTCGTTGCATGATTTTGAGTTCGTTTGATACGGTTTTCAGACCGTTTTATTTGTTAGAGACTCGAGGGCCTAACTCGTTTTAGCGCACCTTGGGTTCCGGAAGGCGTAACTTGAGCTCGGGAATTCGGATTCAAATTCTGGAAGAAGCATTGGACCCGTAACGAAGAAGAGAAGCTAAGAGACCCAACCTTATACTTTTCTAAGCCCGTTTGAACCCTCCTCTCCCCCCGGCGTATTTCGCTCGTACCGAGCCTCGCATGCGTTTCCGACCACCTTTCACCCTGGCGGTAGTGTTGAGCTCGTTGTCAAATTCTTTACCTTCGCTTGAACCAATTCGGACTTGACTCGGAGTCTTGGAACTATGACTCTTCGTAGGTCTCGGGTTCTTGTTTTTCGGGCAACCATTTGCTAAATGTCCCAAATCTCCACACTTAAAACATCTTCCCGATTTCCTCCTACAAACCTCTTCCGTATGATTCGGGCCCCGACAATAAGAACATTGAATTGTTTCCAGTGGAGGAGGCATCGAATCCATCTTTGGTAGTTGAACCTTCTTCTTCTTTTTCTTAGCATCGTTACTCACTTGAAGTCCTTGAGATTTCTCTTGTGACACGGGTCTTTTGCTAGAACTCGAACTCGGTTCTTGTCCCACATAAGAAGTGTGAGACTCCATCTGTTGGTTACTCACCTCATCTTGAACAGCTTTTCTAAATTCCTCAAACCATGCATATACAGGAGAAGCTTGGAAAATTCATTGAACGTCATCTCTACGCCCCTATATATAACTCCGAACCTTAGGGCAATCTTTACCGGCTCCCGAACTTTTAAGTTCCACTATAAGGCCATCCATCATTGTCAATTCTTGTTCGAGATCTAAAAATTCTCGAAGTCTTTTTACTATCACACTTGGAGGAATGTATTTGTAGCAAAATTCCCGGGTGAATTTCTCCCAAGTGAATTCTTCTCCGGATTCTTCCAACTTTGATCTTATTTCCCTTAGCCACTTTGAATCTCGGCCTTGGAACAAACGGGAAGTACACTTTACTTTCTCTTGCAATGTCCCCGGACAATTCTCCAAAATCCATAATATCTCAGATAACCATTCTTCAGCCTTAATATCATTACCTCCAAACCACTTCGGAGGATCGAAATCTCTAAATTGCTTGTAGACCGGAGGTACTTGTTTTCCTTGTCCTTCTTTCGATGTCACAGGGTGATGTTGAGATGTCATCCTGAAATAAGAAAACAATTCCAAAATATTGATGCATGTGGGGGTTTAGTGCATGTTCATGTGAACAATTAATACAAATAATTCAAATAATTCACATAAAAGTGAGATTGAATGCAAACAAGCACATAATCTTAAGCCGAACGACCTAGACAGACCCGACATGATACTAGAGCTCCAGTTTTGCAACCAAGAGCTCTGATACCACTTTAGGATGTAGCACCCTAAAGCGCAGAGCACTACATCCCCCGCACCATAGCCCGACACGTGTAACGAAATGGGAACTCCACACACACACCAAGCTACAACATATGGGAGACAAATAAAATCTCTCCTAGGCTAGACGGTCTAGACCCTAATACAGAGTGTGAAAAATAAAAGCTGATATCAAACGCGAAAGCACCAGGACTCAAACATACCAAAATAGGTGCATACATACTAGAAATGTAACGAGTCAAATTATACAAGTACTCCCAAAATTTGAACTATAGTTATATACATAAGTTTAAAATTTCCAAAAGTACAAAAGTAAGCTACAAAAGATGCAATATCAATTCAAAAGATAACACAAGAATTCAATCAAATTCATCAAAGAGGCCCTAACCCCTTACTATTCATCATTTAATTCAAAGCATGCTCAAATGTCCATCAAACTCAGCAAATTAGCACTTAAAAGAAAGAAGAGAAGATGAAGAACAAGATTCCAGACTTACCTTTCGAATTTGAGGTGAATCGGAGGTGTGTGGAGCTTGAAATGGCAAAAAAATGAATAGTGCTTCCCTTCTTCTTCTTCTTCTATCTCGGTTTGGGCTACTTCTCTCTCATTTTTCCTCAACTGAAATGAAATAAAAAGGGACAAAAATGGAAGAGGGTTAATTCATAAAGGTGTGGGCCCAAGTTTGACTTAATTTGGTCAAGTAATGAGAGAGATATGGCTATTTTAGTGAAAGGTGGTCGAAAACGCACACGAGGCTCTGTACGGACGGAATACGGGGGTCTAAACGGGTTTAGAAAAATACAAGGTTGGGTTCTTTAACTTTCTTTCTTCGTTACGGGTCCAATGTTCCTCAGTTGAAATG
This sequence comes from Lantana camara, assembly GCA_037501455.1. NCBI lineage: Eukaryota > Viridiplantae > Streptophyta > Magnoliopsida > Lamiales > Verbenaceae > Lantana > Lantana camara. Next base: position 18,063,269 of record CM074857.1, on the reverse strand, counting down.
AAATAAAAAGGGAAAGAAATGGAAGAGAGTTAATTCATAAAGGTATGGGCCCAATTTTGACTTAATTTGGTCAAGTAATGAGAGAGATATGGCTATTTTGGTGAAAAGTGGTCGAAAACGCACACGAGGCTCTGTACGGATGAAATACGGGGGCCCAAACGGGTTTAGAAAAATACAAGGTTGGATTCTTTAACTTCCTTTCTTCGTTACGGGTCCAATGCTTCTTCCGGAATTCGAATCCGGATTCCCGAGCTCAAGTTACGCCTTCCGGAACCCAAGGTGTTCTAAAACGAGTTAGGCCCTCGAGTCCCTAACAAATAAAACGGTTCGAAAACCGTATCAAACGAACTCAAAATCATGCAACAAACATATAAACACATCATCATACATATAATTCATGCATTTCAAAATATCACAAAAATTAGAATCGAAAACGGGTTCAAACGGACAAAAAACAAGGCAAATAAGGGAAAAAACGTTCAAATATAGCATACAAGGTTCAAATATAATTCAAATAATAATTCATATAATTCAAATATATCACATAAACAATATAATAAGCACATAATTCACGTAATTAAATAATTTAAATGCACACGTAGCTCTCCCGTGGCGGCGTACCTTTACGGCCGGACGAGCGGGATGTTACATGAAGTGTTTATGAGATGATAACAGTTTAGAATAGTCTAACACAAAGGATAAAGGGTATGGAGTGGATACACCTGAGTTTAGAGCTTGTTGAATAAGATTATAGTGGTAATCTCGTAAGTATGATGGTGTGGATTTGCTCATCTGAGGCCTGGAAGATGTAGTAGGAACAGATGAAGGAAGGAAGGTGTTGTCATTGGGGACATCAGGTTGGACTGGTAATGGAACTGAGGATGTGGAGTTGTCAAGCTGATGTTGATCATTGACAGATTGCTATGATGATGAAGAAACAGCAGGTTCCGGAGGAAGAAGTGTTGCATCAGTAGCTACATGAAAATTATCAGTAGTATAAAATATATTAGAAGCATTGGGAAGAGAAACAAGATTAACAAGTGAAGAAGTGGAGTCTGATAATCTGAGAGGGAAGTTGTTTTCAATAAATTGTACATTCCTTGAGACAAAGATCTCAGAAGATTCCAAATCTTGCAAAAGATAGCCCTTGGTACTAGGTTTGTATCCTAAAAAGATAGCATTCCTGGCCCTGGGATCAAACTTACCTCTTGCTTGATGCAAAGTGGAAGTAAAAGATAAACATCCAAATACTTTAAGAGCATGATAATCAGGACACTTGTTGTATAGCAATTCAAAGGGAGATTTATGCTGTAGAAGTGGAGTAGGTAATCTGTTGATGATATAAACAATATGCACAACAACAAAATACCACAAGTTTAGAGGCAAATTGCACTGAAAGAGTAGAGCCCTTGCAACATTTAAAATGTGTTGGTGTTTTCTCTCAACCGTACCATTCTGTTGTGGGGTCTCTACATAAGAAGTCTGATGTAGAATGCCTTTCATGGCATAAAATTGTGACATAGCAAACTGAGGGTCATTATCAGACCTGATGGTTTTTGCTTTAACATTAAATTGATTTTCCATTAAAGTTATGAAATTTTCAAGTTGAGTTCTTGTCTTAGACTTTTGTTTGACTAAAGTAACCCAACTGAATCTAGAAAAATCACCCACCATTATGAGAAAGTATCTATGGCCAAGAACAGAAGATGTGGAGTATGGGCCCCATATGTCAACATGAAGAAGCTCAAAAATGCAGGATGAAACACATGTACTGGAATGAAATGGAAGCTTTCTTTACTTAGATAAATGACAAACATCACAAGATTGACAAGAAAATTTGCATTGTATTGAAGAATCAATTTTGTGAATTACATCCATAATGGGAGTAGATATATGTCCCAATCTAAAATGCCAAATATTGTCAAAATCAACTGTCTGAACAGAACAAACACTATTGAGAGAACTAGAATGTAACACAAGAGTATGTAGCTATATAAACCATGCTGAAGCTTAGCTGAACCAATCATCCTCAAGGTCTTTGGTTCCTGAATCAAACAACTATCATGATGAAAATGTACAGAATAATGAAGAGCAGTAGTGAGTTTAGAGACAGATAGAAGATTAAAAGTGAACTCAGGAATATACAAAACATCTGACAAAATCAAATCAGATGAAAGTTTTACAGTACCGGCCTGGTGAACCTCTATATGACTGCCATTAGGAAGTTTAACAGAGATTGAAGATATGTGATGAATATTATCAGAGGAGCTGAATGAACAACATATATGATCAGTTGCTCCTGTGTCAAGAACCCATTTGTGAGTAAAACTGGAACATGACAATGAGTAGGATATACCTGAAGAGGAAGCCAAGTGCTCATTGGGAATAACAGAGATTTGATTCACTTGATGAGAAGAGTGAAGATCCTGGGAGGTACTGAGCATAGACAACAACCTTTGATATTGATCTTGAGTAAGGGAGATTTTGTGAGTTGTCTCAGTGCCAAAATCATGATGATTATCTGAAGCCTGTGAAGTAGAATCAGGTAGTGTAGAATCAGGAGATTCTTGAGCATACAAAGCTGCAGCCACAGGATTATTGAACCTGAAATTTGGGGGAAAACCATGCTTCTTATAGCATGTTTTCTCAGTGTGATTAGGCCTGCCACAGTGCCTACAAGACTGACCATTGGAATCAAGGGGCTTTTTAGAGTTCTGAAATGAAGAATTGCCTCTACCATAACCTTGTTTTGAAGAACTTGATGATCCGGAAGACTGATTGAAATTAGATTTTTGGAAAGAAGGCTTGAAGGCATTAATAGCAAAGGACTTATGATCTGAACTAATAGAGAATTGGCGTTCTTATTGCAAAACCATAGAGAACACCTTAGTGAGAGGGGGAAGAGGATCTATCAACATAATCTGAGATAGGGATGTAAACGAGCCGAGCCTGGGCATTTTTTGATGATTCGGGCTCGGGCTCGGGCTCGGGCTCGTGGCCTAGGAACATGGCTCGGGCTTGGCTCGCGAGCCAGCGAGCCTCAAAGTTCTAGTTCGCGCTTGGCTCGTGCTAGCTCGGCTCGTGAGCCAGCCTTCACCTTCCCTTTTTTTTTTTTTAAAGAAAAATCTGTCATTCAAAATGTTAAAGCTAGGTTTTTAATCCTCTTTGCTGCAAAATTCTTTGATATTGTCGTCCATATTCCAGTATCAACAATGATATTTAAATATTTAATCCATACAACATCAATCAGATTTTAACAAACTAAGTAAATGAATTACATAAAAATGCATCCATATATCATCAGATTTCAACATATCAGATTTTACAAACAAAGTAAATGAATTTAAAAAAATGCATAACATTTCATCAAACACTTCGTAGGCATGAATAAACCACACCCTCGCACAAAAACAGATTATTTAAATTTAAGCAAAAATAAATCCAAAGTACAAAATAAGATAAATAAAATTCAATCTCCCCAAGTTCCCAACAGTCAAAATTAAATAATAATCAAAGCAAAAAAATTAAATAAATAGAAAAATAGAGAATAAATTAATACGACTTGGATGGGGGTGGACGTTGAAGCAAGGGAAGGGAGCGGCGGTGGAGTGTTGCCAGTGGTAGTGCGGTGGGCGTCGGTGCTGTTCAAGAGACGATAGATGTGGTGCTTTGCGGGGCTGAGAGAAGGTAGTAACTGGCGGTGTCAGCATCGCGTGGTGGGATTCGGACGGCGATAGGTGGAGGAGGTGGTGGCGAGTCAAGCGTTGGATGTTGTGGCTTCGCGAAGGGGAAAATCTCTGCTGCGGGGCAGGGGCTGAACTGTGGAGAAGGTATGGTTGGGAGAGTGGGGGGTTCCGCCGTTTCAGCTGCTGAAATGGGAAGGGAGAATTGGTTTGGGATTATGGAATTAGGGTTAGGGTGTTAATATATATATAATATATAAATATTTTTTAAAAAAAATTAAATAACTTGGTTCGCGAGCCGGCTCACGAGCCACGAGCTGGGAAATACCTGGCTCGGGCTTGGGTTCGAGGCCCCTCGAGCCGAGCCCAGGCTCGGCTTGGCTCGCGATATTCGAACCTGAGCGCGAGCTTTCCTCGAGCCAGCTCGTTGGGCTCGCGAGCTAGCTCGTCTCGTTTGCATCCCTAATCTGAGACCTAACCCCTGAGAATTTCTCATTGAGACCATTAAGAAACCTAATCACACAGTCACTCTGTTGATAACCCTTGAAAGTTTCAATTACTCCACAAGAACATGGGGTAACACAAGTGCAAGAAGGTAGTGGCCTAAAGTTATAATACTCATCCCATAAGATCTTCAGTTTAGTGAAATATTCAGAAGCGGAATTGTCACCCTGACTTACAGATAAGATTTCCTTCTGAAGTTCTGCAATGAGAAAGGCATCGCCATGAGAGAAACGCTCCCTGAGATCTGTCCAGACATCGCTCGCCTTGTCTAGCCAAAGAATTGAGCGATGAATTGATGGAGTCACAACACGAGATAACCAAGAAAGCACCATTGTATTACCTCTTTCCCAAACAGAAAGCAGGGGATCCAACAACTGCGGCATGGGTAAAGATCCAGAGACAAAGACATATTTGTTCTTTGATTGAAGCGCCATTTTCATCCCCCGTGCCCAGTTATGATAATTCGAACCATCCAGAGATGGAGACACTACTTGCAGTGCTGGATTCTCATTGGGATGAAAAAAAATAAGGGCTTGAAGCGGTGAGCTTCGATTTAGCAGCAGCAATGACTTCTGCAGTTGCCACGAACAATCGAAGATGAAGAACAAAAATTCGAGAAATGGGAAAGGAAACAAAAAATGGGCACAAGATTGACGATTAGGAACAAGATTTCGATGAAGAAAGCGGAAGAACGTGATCAAATTTGGGGAAAATTCACTGATACCATGATAACTGTGCTAACTAACATGAAGAGATAGAGAGAGAAAGAGAAGATATTGAGCTGAAAGGAAATCTGTAAACTTGCTTAATGAATGAAATCGTACAGGTGTCATTTTCTTATATACAAAGATGTGAGGCTCCACATAGTTACACATGTACCTTTGATGGGAGGTAAATATATTTAACCTCAACCCAAGTGAAAGATAAAAAAGAGAATGTTACAATTGTAATATGTTTTAATTTGCTTTAGTTGCAACGAGAAGTATATGAAACTCTTGATACAAAAGATTGTATTATTAGATGGTTTTCCAATGAGATTGTTTAAGTGAGTCACATTTCTTTATTTTTTATGTTAGTTCTTTAAACCGGAGTCGCTTTTTGATATTTCTAAGCAAGTTGGTGAGCCTTTATGTTTCGATGAAGGCACTTTTGACACGGAAAGGCCGACTATGGCACGTGCGTGTATTGAGCTTGATTTGCTACGATCTTTGAAAAAATGCTTGAGCCTATATACAATGGGTTAATTTGGATTCAACCAATTGTGTACGAATAATTGCCACCATACTATCGAAAGTGTACGCATATTGGGCACGAAGAAAAAAATTGCTATAGTGGTGTGGAAGAGGCCTAGGATTTGTGGGGGGTGATTGATGGGGAAATGCTTCAGGCGCACACTGGAAAAGGAAAAGATGATAGTGAGCCACCACCGGACGGCGCCGGTGGTGGCGTGATACCTAATGGGGCCGACGGAGGTGGTCGGATGATGACTTGGGTTCCAAAAATAATCAAACTCACAATTGACCGGAATCAAACCAATAGGAAGTTATCAAGATCACAAGAGTAGCCCATGGACAATCCATTAAAGACAAATATAGGTTATAAAAAATTATCGACTATTATCCAAGCAAGAAACCTTTCAGCGCAAGTCAATGATTTCTCAACTCAATCCAAAAACAAGTTCTGGACCACGAACCTTAGGCCAAGAGGGGTTGATCCTACTTAATAAAAATAAGTCCAACCCCTCCTCTAAAATTGGGGTTGTTGCCAGTCAACAACCACCAATTAAGTAATCGAGTTTGAACACCTCTGCGGCGTCTTTCCATGTGGTAACTTTTTCACCAAAATTATTGCAACAAAGTACTTGAAATCTATAATATGAGGAGGAATCAAATGATGAGAAAGAAATTAATAATAGATGGGTAGCAGACATTGATGCTATTGTTGATGAGATTGTAGATCGAACTCTACCAGTGAATCATAAAAATAAAAAAAAAAAAGACAAGGAATCGGTCAAAGTTTGCAAATAAAATAAGCACTCCGGAATATTTTCAGAGTTCTCCAGCGTTGACTTCGAAAAAGCTCCTACCAAAAATTAAATCGGCTATTGACCGGTTTTATCGAGAAAATTGTATTATTAACCAATCTCAAGAAGTTGCAGAAGATGATCTAAAAATAATAAAAAAAAAATTACTCTTTGCATACGTTCAAATTCGTTTAATAAACATATGGAGATGACGTTATATTTGCATGATATTAATGATAGTACTAAAGTTCTAAAGAGATCTCTGTTTGGAAAGGCTCCCCTTGATAAACCGTTAACTTTTACAGACTGAGAATTTTGAAAAAATGAAGATTTTCATCAAAATAATTTTGATGATGATACCTTTTTGTCTAGATATTTTTTTGTTTAAGGAGTGGTACTCCCTTTAAAAAAAAAAAAAAAAAAAGAAAAAGTAAAATTAAAGTTGATCAATTGACATACTAATCAATTTGATCAAACACTACAAAAAAACAGCCGATTTCCGACGAAATTTTGGACGTTTTCGTCTGAAATAATTGGTTTCCGACCACTTTCAGACGAATTTCCGGCGAACTCAAGTTGGACCAAAACACCCTCGTCGCAGATAATTTCAGACGAACTTTTCGAGGAAATTTCCGACGAACTATTTTTCCGACGAAACTCAGACGAATTTCAGACGAAAATATTTCTCGCCCGAAATCCAAAAATTTCCGACGAACCAGATTTGCGGCGAGTTTGCGACGAAATTTCCGACGAAGTTATCCTGACCATTTTTCGTCATCAAAATTTCAGACGAAAAGTGCGATGAAATTTCCGACCAAAACATGTTGGTCTAATTTTCATCGAATATTTTTCCGACGACTTTGCGGCCACAATATGGGGTCTGAATTATTGACCGACGAAATTTCCGACGAAATTTCCGACGAAAAGTATTATTTTATTATTTTTTATGTGTTTTTTCAGACGAATTTCAGACGAAAATTGATATATTTCAGACGAACTTCAGACCATTTTCAGATGAAAATATATGAAAATTTCCAGGAAAATCGAATAAAATTTCAGACGAACTTCGTCGGAAATTTCGTCGGAAATTTCGTATTATAATTTAAATTTTTTTTTTTTTTTGTATTTCAAAATTTCATCCTGTATTTTCAGTAATTATACACCCCGAAATAAAATGATAAAAAGCCTTAAATTCGAGAATAATGTGCAATACGCCACCAATAAATTCAAAATTCAACCATTGTCCATAAATCCAACAATAATGTAAAACCAAATCCAACTGCACGAAATTTGGAAAAATATGCCGAATTACAGTATATTCAAGTAATATTACATAAATCCATATGTTGCGAACCCTACGTAAAATACGCCCACACTAGATATAAAGCGAAAATTTCTCTCCACCATTTGAAAATTTACCTAGTGTTGCTACATTGCCACTTATGCTATTTGAGGCGCTTGATCTGTAAAAAAAAAACATTAAACCTGCAAAGGTTAGTTGATGAATAAGGATTTAAGCTTTGAAGACACGTAAATGCATGAATATGTAGGACAATGCATGAAAATTTTCAAAACGACCTATACCTTATAGGAAGAAAAACTTTAATGATAAAATACCTCAACTTTAATGAAAAATCTCAAAACGACCTATCCCTTATAGGTATTTCTCTAATCAATGCATATATATACCTCAACTTTTAATTTCGAAATCTTGTATCCTAATTAACCCATTATCCCAAAGTTTAACTTCCTCGTTAAGAGTTAATTAATTTGCTGCCAGTAAATTAATGATAATTGTGTGGTATTTGATGAAGTGAACAATACATATATATGTTGATTGTTGTTAAGAAGAAACAAGTTAGTGAAAACAAGGGGCAAAGCAAACTCGATTCATTTGATGGTTCAACCACCCTATATCACTCGATCGGCTCTCTTTCACTCTAATGATGATCAAAAACAGCAAAAATTAAAGTGACACATTCAACGCAACATAACTTAAACACAAAGTAGTACTTGCCTAGTCATTTGAGTCGCGTTGGACATCGGGATTCGGATTGCGTTGTTGCTGAAACATAGCAGCCATCTGTGTTATGGCGGATAAAATCTGATCCTGTTGTTGGCGTAGCCCAGCCTCCTGATCCTGCATTTGTTGTCGTAACGCAGCTTGTTCTTCAAGGAGTTGCTGTTGTTGTCTTCTTAATTCATCCAACTCCGACAATGGGGCTGAGCTAGTAGAGCAACCTTGAGAGCTAGTGGGTGTTTTAGTACGTGAGCCTCTACTTTTCAAGTAGGGCATCCCATACACCTCGCCCTTCTTGTTTGGCCCCCCACCAGCTTGAATAAGTAATTCAAAATCGGCAGGCAATTTAACCCTCTCGTCCTCACCAAGTAGAGCTGCTTGATGGTCTCGCTCCTCTTTCAACTTATTGTAAAGCTCCTACAATAATATGTATATATAGATGTGTTGAAGTGGTCCTTATGATCCCGCACGAAGTTTTTAATAAATGAATAATTGCTCATAAATACAATAAAACTAACCCATGTTGAGCGCGAACGCTCATCGACCCACATAGCTCTACCAGCATCATTATTTTGTTCATTTGCTTCAACACCTTCAGCAATATTTCCAACAGTCTCATTTGATGTTTGTTTTTTATCCACCTTTCTGATTCGAGTCATCTTGAATATCTCTTCATGGCCAACTTCTCTGTCTTCCCTCTCGCTCTGCAAATAATGTTAACTTAATAGGATCTTCGAACACAAACTAAGCTAATTGTTAAATATTGTCAAGGTAATGACTTACCACTCTTTTTCGAATAGTAGCAGCTGAAATGCTTCCGCCTGTATGAAGTACGCCTCCTTTAGTGGATGCCCTATTTTTCTTGTTTTTCAATGATTTAGACGTGAACTCTGCGGACTTCCACCATTCAGACAAGTTGTCATAAACCCTCTGTAACATCCATCCTAGCTTCTGACCTTTGTATCTAATCCTATTATAATGATCAGCCAAACGCTTCGCTCCAACAAACTCAAATGCATTTCTCATATGCAGCTCATGTTGTGGATCCCAATATACATATTTCTGTAAATTATAAATCAAATAACAGAAAACATTTAACAGTTTTAATATTTAATTTCTGTTCTAAAGAATTAAATAAACATATGTAATGATTAATACCTTCCACTCCTCGAACCATTCATCAACAACATGAGGGGGAATGTCTTTCCATGTCCTATACGGCTCAGTCAACTTGGATTTCAAGACATTAGAGATGTTGTTTGTCCCAGCCCAGCTATCCATATACCTGCATAAATATATATTATGAAGATGCATAAACTCCAGAAATATTACAAGACATAATAAAGAAAGTAGTTGTTATATATTTACGTATTCCCAACGGGTTCCAATTTAGCTTTTGTGGTGGATGATGGAGCAGACACGGTAGATGGCCCAATCACTTGCGATATCCTAGTCTGTTCTGTAGAATTCGAACCACTAACCGGTGGAGACTGAGATGGCAATGGTTGCGAAGGAGACTGTGGTGCTTGTGAAGGAGAAAATGGTGGTTGTGGAGCTAATGCTGAAGATGGAGAAGCCAATGGTGATGATACTAATGCCTGATCGCCTGATACAGTGGGCGGGACTAAAGTTGTGGTAGCAACAGATGTTGAATAACACCTTCTGTTCTAAATGGTTCCAACCCCTTGGCATATTCTATAAAAGATTCAACCCCGTCTACAAATTCTAGTCTCAGGCCACCACGTGTTGGGTAAGTCCTATTATACATCCATCTCCTATGTAAAGGTATGTTCTCCATCTACATATCAAAGATCAGAAGTTATGTTCTAATATTATACATCATGGGTGATTACTTTTTTTGCTTCAAAATTTCATATTGTTATTTTCAAAACCAGACGATTTATACTAGATTACTATCAATTATCAGTTTTCTAAGTGTTGCCTTCTTGTACGATTAATCAATTTAAAAACTGACCAAGTGACATGATTGGCAATTGCTGTCAACTAATATTTGAAAAACACAATATTTGTGCAACAACACTTATAATAAACACAACAGGCCGGTATGTAACAATCTCAATAAAATTTCAGCCACTGAAACAATATCTATAAAATGTTACAGGCATAATGTTGAGCTCGTGGGTTTAAAATGAGCTGAATAAATTTCAGCCACCGAAAGTTGAGCATACTTAATAATTCTGCCAGTTAAAATAAACACAACAAGATTTTAATTTGTGCTGTCAATACAAAACACTCATGCCTTCATTGTTGTTGCATTACGTGGCTTTGAATTTGTTAACAACAAGCTTCCCTTACGATGTTGCCAAATTACAGCAACCTCCCCTTGGTAATTTTACAAATTACAGCAACCTCCCCTTAAAGAAACATCCCCCTTTTTTATGAAATAAACAAGAAGTACAGATCAACAATTCAAGTTTTTTAAACTTCAATTCAAAACAATTCAGGTTTTCTAAACTTCAATTCAAAACAAGTTCAGATCAACAATTCAGGTTTTTTACAACAATTCAAAACATCATAAATAGAAAAACAATTCAGGTTTTTTAAACTTCACCGGATTTCACATTTAATACATCATCACAACCTAGAGGAACTGGTCATTAAATCATGCAAACAAAAATATTCATTACATTCATGTCTAAGTTCCAAGCAATTAGATCACCCACACTGCACACAAATATCAGCTACTAACACCAACATTAAATCTACAATTTTCAGCTACTTTTCATCTCTACCAAGTATCATCTCTACCAAGTAGCATAATATCAAAATCACCCAAAACCGTGTTGTATGAATCTATAAAGCTGTCAGATTAAATGTGATTTCTAGAATAAAACCGTCAGATTTCTATAAAGTAACAATTTTGGACAACCAGTCTCATTTTTCAGTTCTAAAGTGCCATCATAACTCACACCAATTTCAAAATCACCCAAAACTTTATTGTATGAATCCATAAAGCTGTCAGATTTAATCTGATTTTTGGAATAAAACCGTCAGATTTCTATAAATTAGCTCTTATTCTATGAATCTATAAAGCTAATTGGCTTAAGTGGCTTAAGTGGCTAATTTGTAGAATAAAACTGTCAGATTTATAAAACTATAAATTTAGATTGGCTTTTATACAATCCAACAGACATGTATCCAAATAAATCCAACTTCACTTTTAGTTAATAAACATAATACGCAAGTATGCAAATATCAGCGTATTTCGTTAAATGGTAGCATACTTGTACTGACCTTAGTCTGATGCAACTCCAAATCAAACAGCAACAAAGTTCAATCCAACTTTAAGCTTGGAAATTAGATCCTACAAAGGGAAACTATATTTCTTGAAAAACTCAATTCATGTTCAACAACACTTATGATATCCAAGTGCATATTTCATATTACAGTCCAAAATTCAAACAGAACATGCAATAAGCTGAAACATCAATTGTCAACCATTCAAGTGTTGCTTTTTTGGTATGATTAATCAACAGAACATGCAATAAGCTCAAAACTTGTGCAACTAGACTTATAATAAAGACAACATGCAAGTATGTAAGAGTCTCAACAAAGCTTCAGCCACTCAAACAGTCCACAACTCTGATAGAACTTGCAATAAGCTCAATATTTGTACTACAAGACTTATAATATACACAACAGGCAAGTATGTAAGAGTCTCAACAAAGTTTCAGCCACTGAAACAGTCTCAACAAAGTTTCAGCCACTAAACACAACAGGCAATTATGCAAGAGTCTCAATAAAATTGACAGCTATAACAAACTTCATATTAGAAAGATTCAGTTTTTAAATGGTTAGCTATAACAAACTTCTAATATTAGTTGCCTGTTGTGTTTCGTAAAAGATTCAGTTTCGTACAATAAATACAAACAAACTTCATGTATTTTAGCTACAACCAACTTCATGTACTGCTGTACACAAACTTCATGTACTTCAGCATATTCAATTCACAAACAAACAACATACATCTTTCAGTTTTTACTTAAATAACTACAACTTCATATTTTGTGAATTTTTCCAACAAAAGTGGCAGCATAAGAGTCTAGTTTGTAAATAAATTATTGCATTTAATCTATTCATTCAAAACTCACCTTCGTATGATGCAGCTTCAAATCCAACAGACAACAAACGTCAATCCAACAAGAAGGTCGACAGTTAGATCCTGCAAAAGTTAAGCTTTGTATTTTAGGACAAAAATTGATAAGGAATGAGGGATGTTTTGTTTGGGGGCATTGTTCTGTATTTCCTACTTATTGTTTATGAAAAAAGCCTGGATTGACAAAAAAACCAGGCTGGATTGAGGCTGGATTGAGGCATGTTAGAACAAAAGAGCCAAATGCAATTATCATAGAAGGTGACTTGGTTCTTTCAAATGCAAATTATAATTTCAGGAACCTTCCTTGTAAGTTATACAAAATTACAACAGTAACCCCTATTGATGTCAAACGTACACAACTAATTAAATTTCAGGAGCTTTTCTTATCAAAAAATCTGTGACTTACAGATTCTGCAGTATAACTCGTTGATGTCCGACGATAGATGCCCGCGTAAATTAATGCTTCATAATATTCTGCAACAGAATCTGAAGAAGTTAGCTTTTCAATTTATAATCAACTTCTAAAATGGATTGAAGTAGTAAGCTTCTCTATTCAAACACAGAACCTAACATCAAGAAACAACAAAAGAATCAAAAGCTTTCTAGTTTCAAGACATGACTAAGTGCATTTTTCTTATTACAGAATAAAATTCTAACATGGTTGTCAATTCTAATAACCAAGATATGAACAAGCTGAAATATCAATTGTCAGTTTTCCAAGTGTTGCTTTGTTTGTATGATTAATCAATTTAAAAACTGACCAAGTTACATGATTGTCAATTGTTATCAACTAATATTAGAAAAACTCAATATTTGTGCAACAACACTTTCACTAAACACAACAGGCAATTATGCAAGAGTCTCAATAAAATTGACAGCTATAACAAACTTCATATTACAAAGATTCAGTTTTTAAATGGTTAGCTATAACAAACTTCTAATATTAGTTGCCTATTGTGTTTGGCAAAAGATTCAGTTTCGTACAATAAATACAAACAAACTTCATGTATTTTAGCTATAACAAACTTCATGTACTGCTGTACACAAACTCCATGTATTTCAGCAGATTCAATTCACAAACAAACAGCATACATCTTTCAATTTTTACTCAAATAAATACAACTTCACATTTTGTGAATTTTTCCAACAAAAGTGGCAGCATAAGAGTCTTTGGTTTGGCATTAAGGCTCTTGACTTGAGATTCCCAGCATTTCATTAGCCACATCGATTACATATAAAATATCCACTCCTATCAACTCATGGATCTAGCCAAATAGATCTTCTGCATGTTTTCCCTCATTAAACCCTACATGTGATCTTACAACCACAAAACAAAAACGCTGTAATGTAAACATTCAACTCCCAAACACCAACAACAGCATTCAAACAGAAAGAAGATCACATAAAACTACAAAAAACGCAACAATAGCTTTCAGAAAGGAACACAAACAACCGATCTCTGCCAAAACAAGCAAACCGACACAAACCAGACCCTATTTCAAACGATCCACGACATACAATCATAAATACATTACATTCCAGCTCAACATGCAACTAAATCGAAACAAAATCGCCAAAAAAAAAAAAAAAGCTCCAATGATTCAATAAACACAAAAAATAAAAGGAAAGCGCACCTCGCAACGGAAATGACAAACGGACGCAGTAGCAGAGCTCAGCAAAGCACCTGTGGGGAGAAACGAAGCAAGCTCGGATATGAAAAAACAGAAGAACGCATGAAAATGAAGGCAAGTGAGCTGGAATTTATTAGAGGAGAGAAATAACCTTACGGAGAGAGAAACCCTAGAGACAGAAAGGAGTGGAGTAAAGGAAAGGTTTCCACTCTGAACTCCTGCTGGTACGTTACCGGTTCCCGCTCTGTTTCGTCCTTAGCTCGATTAATGCTCTTGGTTTGGTCTTCCGGCGGGGCGTGATGTTGAAGGTGGAAGAGATTTTCAGCGGGCGAGAATTAGAGGCAAAAGGCAGAATTGAGATTTGGAGCGGCGGGATTGAAATTTAGGAAGAACATTTTCACAAATTCTGAAAATAGCGATTAGGGGAATTGCAGAGGGAGACTTTCAGCTTTGCCTAAAAAATCTCCCCCAATATTTCAGACGAACTTTGTAGTCGGAATTTCGTCGCAAAACTAAATAATTTTCAGACGAAAACATTGGTCGCAGTTTCGTCTGAGATCTCAGACGAATTTCAGACGAAATTCGTCTGAAAAGTAACTTATAAATTAATTAAAATTTTCAGACGATCGAGTTCGTCTGAGTTTCGCCGGAATTCTGCAACAATCTCAGACCAAACTTTTCGTCGGTTTCTCGTCGGAAATCTCAGACGAATTTCAGACCTTTTTTCGTCTGTGTGAAAACGTACGAAATTATTTAGAAATTTCAGACGACATTTCGTCGCAGTTATTCGTCTGAAATATTGTTCGACGTAAATTCTTCGGAATTTGGTCTGAGATTTTGCATCACAAGCGAAAAGTTCAATTTAATTAGGTTCGTCGGAGTTTCGTCGGAAAATTTCAGGCCAACAATTTTCGTCGGAAAATGTCGTCTGAAATCGTCTATTTTTTTGTAGTGAAACGACATACTAATCAATGGATTAACGGGCATAATAACCAACATATCTAATTAAACCCAATTAGGCATATCAAATGTAAAATTAAATCTGGTCAATTGGCCTAGTCAAGATTAACTGGAGGTATCAAATGCAAAACAATCAAGATGAATTAATTTTTTAACTAGGAGATGTCCCTCTTTTTTTATTCTTTGCAACACTGAAAGTAAATATTCTAAAAAAGAGAAAAATCCATACTAGTATACAACGAGAAAGGCTTTGAATCTGGCGTTAGAAGGATAGTATCTGAAGAAGCAATCTGTACGCAATTACTTTCACAGTTTTAATACAACAGCAGCTATATCACCGGCGATTACTCTCCCTCCGCTAGGGAATGTCGGCGGCGAAACTCCACTCTCCACCTCCCTCCGCCGCCATCTGCACTCTCCGAAGCTCCGTCCTCACTCTCGCCATCGTAACACTCGTCGCCTTCTCTTATCTCTCTCTTAAATCTCTCCGCGCCCCTTATCTCCAATCGCCTCCTTCTACTAACCCTACCATCCACACCTTACAAACGCCTCAGCCTCAGGTATTACTGATTTCCTCCCTAATTCGTGAATCACGCACTTGTTTATCTAGCTAATTTTGTCTTGTGATTTGAAGGTGAGCTACGATGGCGATGGCGATGGTGATAATCAGCCGAATGTATCCTCGTGGGAGAAGGATGGAGATGAGAGTGATGAGGGAGAGGACGATGTTTTTCATCTCCCAAAGATTTTTAGAATGAACTATGGGGAAATGGAGAGGAGATTTAAGGTGTACATGTACCCAGATGGGGATCCAAATACCTATTACCAGACTCCGAGGAAGCTAACTGGAAAATACGCCAGCGAGGGGTACTTTTTCCAGAATCTTAGAGAAAGTAACTTCGTGACGGATGATCCCCATCGGGCGGATTTATTTTTCATCCCGATCTCCTGCCATAAGATGCGAGGCAAGGTATGCTGAAGTCGTACCTGTGATGCATTTAGTATTTTATGAAAACTGAAAAGCTCAGTTTTAATGCTTGTTCTTAGAATACTTCGTGATAATTGGAGTAGGCCAACGCAATTGTAAGATGAAACGAGAATGTAGTTAGGATCATCTGGCAATTTTCTTCTCTATGTTGTGCTTGAGTTCCTTGAACGTTTGCCTCTGGTGATGCACTCTACGTTTGCTGATTAGGAATTTGTGGACTGCTTGAAAGGTTTTCAACTTTCATGGAAACAAGTTTTTTTTTTTGGCGGACTATTTCTTGTCTATTGATGCTCCGTAGAGCCGCAAATGCAGCAACACTACTTGCTGCTATTCAGATGATAATACCGTTTTCCAGTTGTCGATGTGTTTCTGCATTTAGCAAACATCATTGATACAAGTGACTAGTTGAATTGATCAATGTTGCATCAAGAGATCTTCTGTTGTGTCCTCTCCTTTTCTTTTGTTCTGCTCCTTTAGTTGAGAGCCGAGGCGAAGTACCAGATGTATTATATCTGTATGGTAGTATACAACTATAACCTTCAACTGGTAGTCTGACCTTTAGATTTAGTTCTTCAATTGTGTTCAAATATTAAAGATCGAAGCGCATTATTTGAATCTCCTTCCCCCAACCAACGAATAGAAGCATAAGTTTTTCTCTCTGTAGTGCTATGTTATTATTATTTTTAATTAATATTCACAGTCTAGGCATTTCATATTTCTGCATGTCCATTCTCAAGCATGCATTCCGTCAAGTATAAATATCACAACATCTACCTTCAACTTCAACGACTTGTTCCCCTCCCGGATTTGTTGCTACCACAGCCTCATGTTTTTATCCGTTTGCAGCTCCTCAGTGTATTGCACCACATCATATTATGACAATGACCTAATGAATCTTGTGCGTATCACCACCGTGCCACCAATGGGGAAATCGGTCCTAGAGAATTGAATTGTATCTTGGTGAATATCTCATTCACCATACATGACGCTCTGTACACATGCATTCATTCACATGTTAGTGCTTGCGTTTACCAGTACTTCTCACCTTATTTTTGTAGGGACGGGAAGTAAGGATCTCTCTTTGATAGGGTTGCAATAGTTTGAGCTTTTATAATGACTTGCAGGGTATATCGTACGAGAACATGACCATAATAGTCCAGAATTATGTGGAAGGATTGATGTCCAAGTATCCATATTGGAATAGAACTCTTGGTGCAGACCATTTCTTTGTTACTTGCCATGATGTCGGTGTGAGGGCAACTGAAGGACTTCCACTTCTTGTAAAGAACTCGATTCGTGTAGTTTGCTCGCCAAGCTATGATGTTGGATTTATACCACACAAAGATGTTGCTCTTCCTCAAGTTCTTCAGCCATTTGCACTCCCAGCTGGAGGAAATGATGTAGAGAATAGGTACTATTTCGATATTTAACCATCTTAGGACTTTCCCTCTACCAATATATCATTTTGTTGCAACCGATACTTGTTTATAACTAAATGACCTATGAGCTAACCTCTTGCTTTTGTTTGTTTGCTTTCAACTTGAGAGTAGGTAAATTAGTAACATATTTTTGTGATTTTTAAGCAACTGAGGGAATATAAAAAGGAAAAAGAAAAAAAGAAAATTAAAGCGACTGATGTTCAATACAGACATGTGATTCAAATGACGGAGAATCCTTCTTTTCTGGAGGCTTGACAAGAAAGTCAGCAAGGGGATATTTACCAGGCACTCCCACCCCCCAAATAATGAAAAGAAATACCCAAATCATGAAAAGAAAAAAGAAAAAGAGGGTCATATTAGTTGATGAACATGTGGAAATTAACTGTATGTTAAGCCAACACTGCTAGTTTATCTGTCAATTCCTGTGCATCAATGCAACATGGGAAAATTGCAGTTACATGTAAAGATGGCATTTTCGTCGTAAATACCTTAGAACTAATTATGGTAGCGATTTTATTATTTCAATAATTCTCTTGTTGAATTTTGTGCATTATCATTATTGTGAAATTCTTTATAGTAAATTTGGGCTGATGTAGACTTTTAAAAGTATTCTAGATCAGGTTTAAGTTCTGGTGACAAAGAAGAATTTCGAATTGAACCCCAGGTTCTATTGTAGACGAATTAGCAGAATTCATGACATTTTGTTGAGAAAAAGTACTTAGGTAAACACTTGGAGCATATATCTTTATTTCCCATTATGATTTTGGTGAAAGAATTCATGACACTACTTCCATATTGATTTATGTACATGCAAAGTATTGCTTAACGTCTTTGATGATGAAAAAATTGCATTCTAATTGGCATTCTCCTTGGTGACCTTGAAAGAAGTTACAAGTAGATCAATATTAGGAAATTCTGAGTCAGGCTTCTTGTTTCCATTAGAACGAGGTTAGGAAAATTGTATGCTAATTGGCATTCTCCTTGGTGATCTTGCAAAATTACAAATTGACCAATCTTAGAAAGTTCTGAGTCAGGCGTTTCGGTTTCCATTAGAACGAGGTTAAGAAAACTAAGGTACTGTGTTTTTTGCAATTGACTGGCTTCACTAGTGTTTCAACTTTGCTATCAATTACCCAAAGATATAAATTTAATCCAGTTGAACAAATCAATTCTTATCCATTTCTTGAAGCTGCATGAACATTCCGCATTCTATTTGTAGGTGTGGAAACTCAATATTATCTATTTTTCAGGACGACACTCGGTTTCTGGGCAGGGCATAGGAACTCCAAGATTAGGGTCATACTGGCTCGTGTATGGGAAAATGACACAGAACTTGATATTTCAAATAACAGAATTAACAGGGCAACAGGACATCTACTGTATCAGAAGCGATTTTATAGAACCAAGTTCTGTATTTGCCCTGGTGGCTCACAGGTCAACAGTGCTCGAATAGCAGATTCCATACATTATGGATGCATACCTGGTGAGAACTTATTCCTTTTAGACACCTGAGATTAGCCATTCTGTGGATGAATTAGTGTTTTGCTGTACTTTATCTGACTACCCTTTCAATATTTCGTCATTACCTTCACCAAATATATTTTGCTCATGCAAGTAAACTTTCATATCCTCAGGATTAAAATCTTTGCCTCTGGTATTTCGTTATAATTCAAGGAAAACCATCATGCTGATAAATGATTAATAAACAATTCATAATTGTTGAATTTCCGTAACTTTGATCTTATTTTCAAATAATTCCCGATTTTCATGTGCAGTGATACTCTCGAACTACTATGACTTGCCTTTCAACGACATTCTCAATTGGAAAAAATTCTCGGTCATACTGAAGGAAAAAGACGTCTATGAGCTCAAGCCAATTCTCAAAAAGATAACACAAGAGGAATTTGTCACATTGCACAACAATCTGGTCAAGGTAGTACAAATCTACTCTTCTCCACAATTACATGTTTTGCTATTCTGCATATTAGTTTATAATGCCTATTATTTTCGCATAAACAACTTCTGCTCATCTTTCAAGAAGCTGCTAAGCATCGGTTTGTCGAATTTAGCTTGAGTTGACAATTTTCCATTTTTGCTGTTTCATTAGGTCCAGAAGCACTTCCAGTGGAACTCACCTCCTGTGAAATATGATGCTTTCCATATGGTCATGTATGAACTTTGGTTGCGTCATCATGTGGTCAAGTATTAACTCTGATCATTTGAGACTGGCCCAATGCTTGGTATGTGAGCATGTGATTTTTGTATATTGTTATCTGACAGTCGTAGTTTCTTCTTTTACTTTTCTGAGTTTTGAAATGTTGGAAGATCAAGATGGAATATAGGAAGCACCAAGGATATGTCTCTCCTGATGTGCTCCTCCCTCCATCTCTCTCTCTCTCTCTCTCTCTCTCTCTATATATATATATACGTACATTACCCAACATTGTTTAAGGGAAAAGGTTTGTGCGCCATAGCTAGTGGTTAGCTATGATGCATGTATATGAACACGGTAATATGAATACGGAGATACAAATTTTTATTAAAATTTTCCACATGAGGAGTGTCGGACGGTGTTTGATACGAGTGTTGATATGATACGATAAAATAATATTTTTGAAAGTGTCCGTGCGTGATTAGGCAAATGAGGTTTGGGCAGCCAGTTCACTAGACCGTGTCGAGTCATACAAGTGTAATTTTGCAAACGGATACCCTTTATTAAACCGAGATAATACAAATAATATCCAAGTATGATTTCAGCATCTTTGCCTAAAGTTATTGTAACATGTGATATCAACAATATCACTTCACACACCAATTTTCATTAATATAGAAACGCAAACAATTTTCTTTATTGAATTGCACATCCAAACATAAGGGAGTGGCCGTAGCTGATCAAGTGCAGCAACAGCACAAACAACTCAAGCAGCACTCACATGTCTCAATGCAGCAGAAACAGCAACACAAAGCGAACAAGCTTCAGATCACCGGAGAAGGAAAAAAACACGAAAAAACATTTTCCCAAATTAGTACATCATAAATTATCAAACTAGAAGAAAAAAATGGTAAAGAAAATACAAACCAAGCATAAAAAATGCCTTTCTCCTCCCGGCGTTGGTGGAAATGATCAGAATACGACATTTCTTGATCGGAATTTGGCATTTCTTGATAATCCGGAGGAGCATCCATTTTTTCTGGCTTCTGCTGTAGTAGTAGATTATCTGATGAATAATCACAAAAGTTGGCAATATAAATAAGAGGTAGGTTTGGTGGGAACTCGTGGAAATATTGCAGGAGTGACGCTAGGCGGCTAAATGCATGTATGATATAATCTAATCCCTCTTGCTATTGGTGAAAAAATGCATGTATGATATAATTTAATCCCTCTTGCTCGTACGAGTGATGGATTAAGGGGTTAAGGAACAAGGCAACTTGGAAGGTTGAGTGTACTGACTTTTATGTAAGGTTTTGAACTAAGGTTTTATCTTTTAATTATAATAATTGTAATGGATTATATTTATTCTAAAAACGTTGGTCCAAAATATCAAAGCAATCTAATTTGGATGGGTTTAATTAATAAATTAAAAGTATGAGCCTACATATTTAGATACCGATATAATTTCTTATTTAACAATGAGTCAAATTAGATATTAGGGTTAGCCTACCTGAATTAAGAATATTTACATCCCGGAGACAAGTTAAGAGAATTAATATTCTGACATCTCATTACTAAAACAAATTTTTGCTTTTTATCTTTTGATGATTGGACATGAGAAAATACTTAGATTTAAAGTAGTACGGATTTTTAAGGCTTTAGCTAACCATTTCTTGTCGTAATAATATAAGTTGCAACTTACTACACTTGTAATTATGGTAGTCTCACTTGCACTAATATATTATCTGTTCCTGAATTAAGTCTTCAGTTTTTATATTAGTATCACAAGTTTAAGACGGAGTCGAACAATATTTAATATTTTTTTTGGGTGCATAAGAGTCGAACGTATTTAGTATTAGTATTAGAATTGACTATCCTCTAGACGGCTAGACCCAAGGGCCAAAGAAATTAGGGCTTGGTGGGGCAACTGACGTAAAACCTAATACATTAGACTTGGGCTATGATTCCATCTCAAAAAGATAACTACATACTTAAAAAATGGGATGAAAGATTAAAAATCATAATCAAAATAAGGGTGTTTGCGATAAGTAGAAGTTAAAGTAGGATTGAAAGCTCTAAAAAATTGCAATAATAAAAATAATGATTGTGATGAGGTCAAAATACGCTTGGGCCACGTTTTGACACGTGGTGCCACCAGCAACTGACACGTGGCCCATCAATCCCCAAAACAGATCTCCTCCGAGCGTCATTCACCCTCGAGTGTTAATACCCATGAGCGACACGTGTCGTCATCGTCACATGACCCGTGGCTGTCATAGCCACGCACCAACGAGCGCTCCTTGTACTACAAAGCAAGACCCAAGTTCACCGAGTCATCCTCGAGCGCTCACTCCCCCTCGGATGTGCTTCCACATGCAAGCAAACCAAGAGACCAAGCTCCCCCTCATCTCACAGCCTTGGCCCGGATCCACCCTCGGGTCCGTTGGCCCATCAGGCTCATGGTTGACACGAGCGCGCTCATGGTCCTCGTTACCAACCCAAAATGACTCTCTGACACCCCGTATATAACGCCCAATTTCCGACTTTCCAGGTACGCACGACACGTGTAAATTTTCCGAGAATTAGGATTATTTTAATCCTTGCAATTATTAAATTTCTACGTTTTATAATAAATCATATAAATTACACTTCAATGTGATTATGGGAAATATGTATCAATTTAGGAATTATTGCATAAATTAGATTCATTTGGTACGTGAGATAATTACCGAACGTGTTCTACTTGCTTAATTGTCCTTAAATAATTATTATGGTAA
Source organism: Lantana camara (assembly GCA_037501455.1). NCBI lineage: Eukaryota > Viridiplantae > Streptophyta > Magnoliopsida > Lamiales > Verbenaceae > Lantana > Lantana camara. Next base: position 18,040,975 of record CM074857.1, on the reverse strand, counting down.
ATTAGAGGATCAAATTGCATAGATAATTCTTGGATCAAAGTGATCAAATTGTTAGAAGTGAAACTTGAATGCATGATTTACATAAATGAGGGACTAAATAGCAATTTGAGCATTTCATCAAAATTGAGGAGATGAAATCACGTTATATTTTCTTCCTCCTTCCATTTCATTCCATAACATATCATCATATTCATTCTCCATCTCTCTCGGTTCATTCATCAAAGAAGAGGAAAAAGGGGAGTTCATCATCATCATCAAGCTATCTTCCATCCAATTGATCACTTTAAAGCTTGAAGCTTCACTCATCACCTCTCATCTCTTTTCTCAAGATAAGACATGAATACATGAACTCTTGAAACTCATGAGCTTGAAGCTAGGGTTGTGATTTTTATGTAATAACTTGTTTATTTGATGTTAGAAGCATGATTAGGAGCTTTAAATCTGAATTCCTTGCATATATTATGAAATTATGGAATTATATGATGAATTCATATATGGGTAGATGATGATGATTCTTGATGATTGATGACTAATATAAGTGTTTATATTGGTGTTATTGCACCTCAAGTATGTATACATATTTCCTTTCATGAATTTTAGCTGATGGGATTGAATCATGAGTGTTTTAGGGAGATTTGATTGTGTTCGTGGCTCCTCTGTTCTTCTGCTCTGTTTTCTGCATTTCCTGCGTAACGGGAACGGCCCTTCCCGTTCCCTTTGTATTTGGGAAACGGTCGTTCCCATAGTTTGAATGTGACTGCTTGGCGGTGAAGACGGGAACGGCCCTTCCTGTTTTGGCTTATAGCCGGAACGGTCGTTCCTATCTTCGGGGCATAGTGTCGGGGAAATGGGAACGGCCCTTCCCATTTTGTACTAAAACCTGGAACGGTCGCTCCCAGGCCTCTGGAGAGGCAGTGAGTTTCTGCATAAAAATGGAGATTTCACTTCCATTCTTTTACCTTTAAATGACATATACATGCTATTATATGATCAATCACATGCAAGAATATGATTATATCATACTACATTTGTTAATGCATGTTACCTCGTTACATGATTATGCCGTGTGTTACATTATGGTAACATTATCAAGTTATGGTCCACAAATGTATCTATTTCTTGTCCAGTTGTTCTACCGAGCAGAGATTGGAATCAATGAGTACGTTCACGCATTCATGAATCATCGTGTCACCTGTTAGCAAGCAAGTCAGGTCATGCAAAGCAATGCGCGTACCGTGATTATCGTGTTAATGTCATGATCATGCAAAGCAATGCAGGCATCGTGATTATCGTGACCATCGTGATTATCGTGTTATCGTGTTACCGTGTACCACTCGTCAGCCGCAGGAGCTAAGTGCTATACGGGACAGCGTGCTACGCACATGGGAGCCACCTCTTGAACCTGCGGGGTAAAGTGCTACATGTGCGGGAGCCACCTCTTGAACCCGTAGGAGCCACCTCTAGAATCCTAACGCGGCGGGTATCCTGTTATCGTGAATGGTGAAGGCTCGTTACCTTCCCATTATCGTGTTATCGTGTTATCATGATTGGAGTGATGGAGTGATTGGAGTGATGGAGTGATTGGAGTAAAGGGGTTATTGGAGTGATGGAGTTATTCATGAAAGGATACATGTGCAGTGTTATTGCAGGTACACGCTAGGCGGGAAACGAGCTGAGTCGAGCCCTTGCATCCGAGTCCCACACGGTGCATGTATTTATTTATTCTTTCAAAGGAATTATTGTTAATGTTACTTGTTATGTATTTTAGGAAATGATAGTGTATTGATATGTGAACTAGTATACGAGTTATTTAACGAATGATCAATGTTATAGCATGTATAATTTAATTCCACTTAACCTGTCATTTTATTTGCATTGTCACCCGTTTGCTATAGGTTGGTTCGTGTACGGATTACCCGTTTCGTATGTGGATCGACCTATAGTGCGGGGGTGTGGCATCCTTACGTATTGGGGTGCTACACCGTACATGTCCGCGCACCTGCCACTGTTGCCCGCACCACCTTTTGCACCAGCTTTTGCAGGAGATTCCTCCTAGGTTTCTCCTCATCGCACCACGTGTAAGGGTGACATTAGGCCAGGACCACAAAGGGGTAAATTACCAAAGGGTCCCTAACCCACAACTATAAATGGGAGTCTTCATCTCCATCCCGGTAAGCAATCTCCATTACGGCAACTTCCTATTTTACATATTATCTCTTTCAGATCATCATTTGACTTGAGCATCGGAGAGCCAAACTGGGAATCACACCTAGTTCCCCCAGCTTGGCCGTTTGACCTATGTTTCTTTGGTGTTTGTCCTAGCAGGTTGAACCTACCCTCCTTTCCGGTGATCACCATTGGTTTCCCCACCTTTAAACAAATTCTAAAGTGATTGGACTCTGCACCCCATATTCAGAAGCTGTGAAAACCATTCATGAGGGCGTATTCTCGCAAAAAAGGACTTGAGGAGTGGGTTTTATTGGCCCACGGTTCTCCAAGATGCCATTGAGTTCTCTAGGAAATGCCCTAAGTGTCAATTTCACTCTAACCTCCCTCAACTGCCAGCCGCTCAGATGGTCCCTATAGATGTCTCATGGCCCTTTGACCAATGAGGGATCGACATTGTGGGTCCCTTGCCCATTGCAGTCGGACAGAAGAAGTTTGTCATCTTAGTTGTCGATTATTTTACCAAATGGGCCGAGGTTGAAGCCATAGCAAAGATTACTTTCAGGGTCGTGAGGGACTTCATTTGGAAAAACATTATCTGCAGATATGGCATACCAAGGGTGGTCATTTCAGACAATGGGTCCCAGTTCATAGCAGCTGACACCCGAGAATGGTGTTCAGAGTTGGGTATTGAGCAACGTTTTACTTCTGTGGGTCATCCCCAAGCCAATGGACAAGCGGAAGTCACCAACAGGGTCATTTTGCAACATCTGAAAATCATGCTAGAAAGCAAAAAGAGTGAATGGGCAAAGGAATTGCAAGGGGCACTATGGGCTTATCGCACTACTCCACGAGCGGCTACTGGCGAGACACCTTTCACGCTAGTATATGAGTCCGAAGCAATGATACCTGCGGAGATTGCACAAGAATCCGCTCGGGTAGTATACTTTGAACATAAAGCCAACGAGGAGAGTAGGGCACTGGAATTAGATCTCGTGGATGGAAAGAGAGATAAGGCATGGCCACTCATCCATCAATACAAGGCCTCTGTCGCTCGACAGTATAACAAAAGGGTAAAGGAAAGAACTTTTCAGTTGGGGGACTTGGTCCTTAAGAAAGTGGAAGTCTCAAGGCATGTGGGCAAGCTAGATCCCAACTGGGAAGGTCCGTTCAAAGTTATACAGATACGGGCAAACAACACATACACGCTCGAATCACTGCAAGACGAGCGTCTCCCACGCCCCTGGAACGCATGCAACCTCAGGCGGTTTTATGGTTGAGTTTATTTTGTAAAGCATGAAGCATATGTTATTTCTCAAGAAATTTATAATGAAAATTGTTCCTCTCATTCATTTCATCTGAGTATGCAGGCTGCTGAGAATTCTCCCTTGGGATCTTAAACCCAAGGGGCATGAATTTTCTCGTAATTTAAGAATCGGCATAACTCCACGAGCGTGCTTATCCAGCATCTCTAAGGATGCGCCCAAAGTCCACCCCGTACGCACAAGCATCCTAGTAGGCCTGGATAGCCTATACTATGGGCACCTAGCGCTCGAAAACAGGACTCGCTACGCAATTGTATTTTGCAAGAAACAAAGCAAATTTTTCACAAGTCTTGAACGAGGGCAACCTCCCACCCTCATAGTTTAAAGCAAAATTTTCACAAGTCTTGAACAAGGGCAGCATCCCAGCAAGACCCTCATAGTTACTCCAGACTTAGCTAAAACAGTGCATATTTTTCCAAGCATGTTACCCAGAATCTTAGCATCATGAGATTTTGTTACAACAAGCGTAGAGTAAAATTTCGTAATCAAATAACACAAGGAATAGAAGAAGACACTATTGTGAAAGGGAAAATCTTCATTCATTAAACTTTTTTTAAATTACAAAATAAGGGCACGAGGGCCCTTAAGATTCCTACAAAATTTAAATATTAAACGGGAAGAAAGAGAAATTTCAGCATAAGCAAGGAAGGAAGGGAATCATCAAGCAGCGGGAGCAACATCTTCATCCAAGACCACAAGGATATTTTGGGCCACAGGACTATGCACGGGGGCCGCCGGCTCTTGCGCTTGAAGGGTTTGTTCATCCCGGTTCTGGGCAGCTGGAGGAGGCGCAGGCTCATTATTTCCAGGCACTGGGGAGGCATTGGGCTCGTTAGCTTCATTGGCAGGAATAGGGGCATTGTCAGCGACAGGCTCATTTGCAGAGGGGATCGTGGAGGAGATAGTGGCAGCATCCGCACCCTCATTTTGCTCTGCTTGAGTGGTTTCCGTTGGAGGGTGAGCCGCCATGTATTCATCCTGGATGAGCGTGACCAGGAAATTGTACTCCGGCTCGGAGATGTTGGACTCAGGATCTTCGCAGTCATCATCCTCCTCAACGCAGCGCTCGTTGAACATGAGCCCCATGTCCTGGGCCTCACGAATGGATGGATTTGTTAGGCCCTTGTGGATACCCTGCTCAATCGCCAAGTTGAAGGCTTTTTGAGCCTCGTCAAGACAGTGCAAAGAGGCCACAAAGTTGAATGCCTTTGAATGGCAGAACTTGATGAGCGCCTCCTTGACTGATTGCTCAATGCGATGAGGAAGTTGGTTCAGGGTATCCGCGTACTTCTTTTCCGCCTCAGTGGCCCTCGTTCTCCATGCGTTACGGTCGTCCGTAAGCTTTTGATGGCTCTCATGGAGGTTATTGTACTATGTGCGCCAACTCCTCCGGGCGGTCTCAGCTTTTGTAAAGTCATCCTGCAGTTTTTTCATCTCTTCCTCCAACTTTTTGTGCTCTGTCTCAAGGGAGAGGTACTTGACCTTCTCCACATCCAATTCCTCCTGAATCTGGACGGGATCGTTCGAGCGCGCCATCTTCTTGTACTTGGCTTTGCGGTCAGCATAAACCGTGGCACGCATTTGGATATTTTTCGCCCTCGGAAGCACTTACTTCACGGGCTCGAAAGGGCAGAAGTGTTAATAAAAATCTTGAGGAATAACACCTTCAAAAAAAAAAAAAAATTTAAATTTACAAGGAGGAAGGAGACTTACAGAAATTAGGCCATGCACCATGTCACTGGTCACCTTCTCCACGGACTCGGAGTACAAGGCCCTATGGTCCGCTGTGAATTGGACCCTCTCGTATAGGCCTTCGATGATGGTTTACGCGACAGTTCCGTACCTCAATAATACGGCGCCCCCATCTGACGAGCCCTTATAGCTCCTATCCCCTTGGCGGTCAAAATCCCACAAGTGCTCCTCTTCTGAGGAGGAAGTGTCTCCATCTCCCTTGGGCCCCTCCACAACCTGTTTGCCCTTGCCGGTTATAAAAAAGGAATCCGGCATCCTTTTCCTCTTTCTGGAGGTTGAGGTGTTTTCTCCTTGAGGATCATCTATCAATTCTTTGGCCTGAATTAACCCGCCCTCCTCCTTCAACGTTCCGGCCAAATCCTTAGCCCAATTATCAGGAAAAGTGGGGCCTAAGTGATTCTTCACAAGGGAGCATTTCCCGTGCGAGATCCACTCTCTTGACACCCCAAAATCATCATCCGCTGGGGCTTTGACGAAAATAAACTTCTCCTTCCAATCTAGGCCGTAAGTGGAGGAAGGAGAGTTGATCAATTTTTGATGGGCCTTTACTTGGACGTAGTAGAAGAAACCCGCCTCCGGGGACGAGCACGGGGAGCTAACGACTTGAAGTAGGGCGTTGAAATTTTCCATTGAAGGCTCGTATCCAGTACATTTCATGAGGATCACAAAGCATGTTATCAAAGCGAGGCCGTTGGGCACGATTTGCGAGGGGCAAAGGTTCAAGTTATTTAAGATATTGGCCACCGGAACTGGGATCGAAAACCTCAAGCCCCCAGAACTAACTGCATCCTTATAAACCGCCATCTCACCAGGGGGTGGGTGGTTGGCGCGCTCGTGATCAACAGGGATCCGCCAGGTGAAGCGCTCGTCCCAATATATTGGTGCCAGCATAGTCTTGATCTCCCCTAAAGTAATCGTGCTGGGAGTCTCATCAGGGGTACGCTCGGTCGTTTGCATATCTGAGCCCTCACCCTCGTTGGACCCTTTGGTCTTCTTAGCCTTTTTGGGCCTCTGGGACTTCTTCCTTTTTCCCTTGGCATGGGCTCTTTCGGAGGGCCCCACTTCTTCCTCAAATTCGGGGGCTGGGGCCGCGATGGCCACGGTCATGGCATGACGGTGAGGATGGGTCGCACTTTCTGTCAGCGGTAATACCTCTCCTTGCCTCTCCGCTTCCATCACCATGTTCATCTCCTCAAAAATATGTTCAACCCCTCCTGGGTTCCTTTCCTCTATAGCCGATACGGCAGCGTGCAATTCTTCATCCCTTGGAGATGAATTCTGATTTGCTACCTCCTCAACCTCCCGGGCAAATTCTTCCACATGATCTCCAGACATGGTTTGAGAAGGATTTTCGAGTAGTGGAAGGGTTTTCTTTTAAGAATCGAAAGGAGATGCAAAATTCAGGGACTTTGGGAAATAAGGGAGATGTATTGAAAACTAAATCCTAATCTGTTCTAAAGCTAGCAAAGTTAAAAGATTTCACCAGAAAGTTACCTTGAGTTTTCTGGAAAAACTTGGAAGAAAGTTGTAAATGCTCAGAAATTGGTTTCGCAAAGAGTTTTTCGCAAATGTGTGCTCTGAAGATTTGTTCGCGTAAAGGACGATATGGATGCAGAATCCCTTATTTATAGGGATGGGAGTTGGTACGTTTCTGGCAAGTAATTTGAAATTGCAATCATTTCCCGCCTAGGAAACCGTTCACTTTATTGAACCGTCACGTACTTCCCAAGAATCACGCGCCCCACGGGCATCAGCATTTAATGCATAGACGTTTCAAGCGGTCAGAAGAAAGGACCGCATTTATGGCGCAATCAGAAGGATAATTGCCCAACACGCCATGCCTTGAACAAGCGCAACGCTCGATGGATTACATTGGTAGAATTCTACAGCCCTTACCACTAAGGACTATAGAATTGGGGGGCAAAATGATGGGGTCAAAATATGCTTGGGCCATGTTTTGATACGTGGCGCCACCAGCAACTGACACGTGGCCCATCAATCCCCAAAACAGATCTCCTCCGAGAGTCATTCACCCTCGAGTGTTAATACCCATGAGCGACACATGTCGTCATCGTCACATGACCCGTGGCTGTCATAGCCACGCACCAACGAACGCTCCTTATACTACAAAGCAAGACCCAAGTTCACCAAGGGAGTCATCCTCGAGCACTCACTCCCCTCGGATGTGCTTCCGCATGCAAGCAAACCAAGGGACCAAGCTCCCCCTCATCTCACAGCCTTGGCCCGGATCCACCCTCGGGTCCGCTGGCCCATCAGGCACATGGTTGACACGAGCGCGCTCATGGCCCTCGTTACCAACCCAAAACGGCTCTCTGACACCCCGTCCATGTCCACGCACCTACCACTGTTACCCGCACCACCTTTTGCAGGAGATTTCTCCTAGGTTTCTCCTTATTGCACCACGTGTAAGGGCGACATTAGGGCAGGACCACAAAGGGATAAATTACCAAAGGGTCCCTGACCCACAATTATAAATAGGAGTCTTCATCTCCATCCCGGTAAGCAATCTCCATTACGGTAACTTCCTATTTTACATATTATCTCTTTCAGATCATCATTTGACTTGAGCGTCGGAGAGCCAAACTGGGAATCACCCTCCAGTTCCCCCAGCTTGGCCGTTTGACCTTTGTTTCTTTGGTGTTTGTCCTAGCAGGTTGAACCTATCCTCCTTTCCGACGATCACCATTGGTTTCCCCACCTTTAAACAAATTCTAAAGTGATTGGACTCTGCACCCCATATTCAGACCCATCAGATTGTTTGGAAAGAAAAGTGATAATCAGAAAAATAATTAGTTGAGTGGTTGCAGAGAAAAGTTGATACTTTTATGAAGTTACTAATTTAGCCTAAAATATTTCGAAATATTTTTGGACATTATAATATGATTTAAGTATTATATTAATATCAAAGTTATTATAATTTATTTAAGTTTATTTATAATTAATCAAATATAGAATTATTTTATATATATCTTTAGCTATAAATTTATAAAAATTAGGAATAAAAAAAAGATATGCCTGGTAATTGCAAATCTTTAGTTATAGAAGGGATATAATGAATCGAAATAGGAAAAGGTATAATGAATGTATATAAATCTTAGAATTGTATTTGTATGTAAAAGGTTAATATAGAAATATTAATCTTTTAGTAAGGGTATTATTGTTAAAATAAAATTTTAAATAAATCTAAAAAAATCATATAAGTAGAAGTAGAATCCAAAAGCATGTCCTGGGCTGCTTCTGGATTCTAATTTATTTCTGCTTAAATTAAGTAGAAGTTGGTTTTTCAAATACTCCAAAACTATTGAAAATAAGCACTTATCTCATAAATGCTTATTTTTAGAGTTTGCAAATACTTCATAAGAAACTCATATTAACTTTTCGGGTAATATTTGATAAATCCCCACTTGGGCATCATATTTTTACTTAACTCCCTAATTAAGCATCATATTTTTACTTAACTCCCCACATGTAGTACAAATATGATATAATGCAGTATTTATATCCTATTAAGTTGTATAATTTTTCTTAACTCTCAAAATACGTTGTATAAATTTCACATAATGTAATACTAAAATGTTCTAATACAGTATTTATATCCTATTATATAGTATAAATTTTCGAGGAGTTAAAATATAAATCTCCAAACTAATGGGGAGTTTTTTTGAAACTGTCCCCTTTAACTTTTAGTTTTTAAAAGGAGAAATATACAAATAATAAACAAGAGAGGAGAGAAATAAAAGACCTTTGGCTTCCAAACGCATCAGGTACCAATATACAACATACACAGTTACACACTAATACTTGTATGTTTTACTTTCGATTTTGTTCAGATAAAGAAACATAATTTACTTTTACAAATATATATATTTGCATACAAATTCCGTTACGATAGTCGATATATATGATATGAAAGTTATTACTTGATATATATTACAATGCATTAAATTGAATTGTGCGTATGCTTACGTAATTTCCTTCGACTCAAACCCAAATAAATATATATAAAATTTGAAGAGAAAATTATATTTTTAGTCCCATAGAAGATAGGGCAATTTTTTTTTCAGTCCCGTAGTTTTTAAATCGTCCATCACTTTTAGTTTTTCGACAAATGTAGTCCCAAAGTGCAAAAAAATTATTCTTAACACCAATTCTATTAATTCATTCTTAATTCTGTTTTTTTTTTTTAAATACACATATTTAAAATTGTTATAATTATAATATAAATATAATTCAATATTATTATAATGATTTTTTTATTATTAAATTAACTTTTATTTTTAATTAAACATGATATTGTTAAAACTTACTTTTAATTCTAATTAAATATTATATTAATGATCTATTATAATTATAGTATAAATATAATTTTACGTTATATTATTGTATTGTTTTAAAATTTTGATGCTATTTTTTAATCTATACTCTATTATTAAGCGGGAGAGGCAAAAGTGATCTATTGGACTTGGTCTCTAATTTTTTTTATTTAATTTATTTATTTTTCTCCATCCTATGCCAAAACGTGTTTATTGATCGATTATTTCTACTTTTCTCTCACCTTACTTTTATTCCCATTTCTCTATTTTTTTATTTTTCTGAGTTTATATTTTAACTATTTCTTATTAATATACAATTATTAAATTTACATTAAGATAAATAATTTACTTTAATATATTTAAATAATAATAATTTTTCTTTGCACACGCATAGAGTTTGCGGAGTTATTAGTGCTCACTAAATATGTATGGTTACTAATTATTTTATAATTTTTCTAATTAATATTATATTATTTAATATATATATATATATATATAAATTCTCAATTATTTTCAATTTTAACTAAATACAATGTTAGTTATTTTAAATAAATGCAATGTTATATATATAAGAAATATTTAAATATTATAAATATTAATCATTTTCAATTTTTTAGTTTACATATTTTTAACTAAATGCAATATTAAAGATTATTCTGTTAATTATGTTATTATGTATAATGTTTTTTTTTTTATAATTTTAAAGTAATATTTATTTTTTAAAATGTAATAATTTATTATTTATTATAAAAATAAAATGCATATCACGGTTGGTATTAGAAATATGTATTTCTAAATATTAGAAAAATGAATTATTATATTAATTTTTTAATATCTAAAACCACAACGATGACTAACGAAAAAGTTAATTTAATTGGGACTAATATTGAATTTTTTGCACTTTGGGACTACAATTTTCGAAAAACTAAAAGTGATTAAAAAACTACGGGACAAAAAAAGAAATTGACTTATTTTCTGCAGGACTAAAAATACAATTTTCTCAAATTTGAAAAAGAAAAAAGAAGAATCGGATAGCACAAATTGGCTCAAAAGGTACTCTTGGGCCCAAGACTTGGATACTCAGCCGGTGGGCCAAACAATAAAGTTAGCCCAGCCCAACCCAAAGAGAAATAACTATTTATAGATTTCACTACTTCAATCTCATGTTACCAAAACCCTACCTCGCACAGACTAGGGTTTTCAGATTCGCCGGTTGCGGAGACTGAATTTTGCAGCTCCCCAGATTACATAGCCAAAATACCATGCAGAATTCCTCCGCCAACAACGCCGCGGCTGCCGGCAGCTCAACTTCCACCGCCATGGACATCGAAGCCGCGGCTACAGCCAATCCGCAGCGGCAGCAGCCCGTTCTGTTCGCCCAAAAACCCAATTTCCGGCCATTAAAGGCTCACGAAATCTCCGATGGTCAAATCCAATTTCGGAAGGTCTCCGTCCCCCCGCACCGGTACACTCCGTTGAAGAAAGCCTGGCTCGAAATCTACACGCCGATTTATGAAGAGATGAAAATTGATATCCGTATGAACCTCAAAGCTCGCAGAGTTGAGCTTAAGACCCGTGCCGATACCCCGGATGTAAGCAACCTTCAGAAGTGCGCGGATTTTGTCCACGCCTTCATGCTTGGCTTTGATACCATCGATGCGGTGGCGCTGCTCCGTATGGACGAGCTCTACGTGGAGTCCTTTGAAATTAAGGATGTGAAGACGTTGAAAGGGGAGCACTTGTCGCGAGCTATTGGAAGGCTGAGCGGGAAAGGAGGGAGGACGAAGTTTGCGATTGAGAACTCAACTAGGACGAGGATTGTGATTGCCGACACAAAGATTCATATACTTGGGTCGTTTGCAAATATAAAGATTGCGAGGGACTCTCTTTGTAGCTTGATATTGGGTTCGCCTGCTGCTAAAGTTTATTCGAAGCTGAGATCAGTGACTGCTCGCCTTGCTGAAAGGTTTTAAACTTTTTTTCCATCTGATGAATCATTTTTGGCTTATGTGTTATGGAATAGGTGCTCTGAGATATATTTAAATTGTGGTGAGGTATTGAAAATTTTGCATTTACTTGATACTAATTTGATGCGACAGGCTCGTTATTATTAGTTAATTTGTTATCTGTATACTTACTGCAATTCTATCATTGGGAGTTAATCCTGTGTCATTACATGGATGCAAACAGAATGTGTAAATTACCTTCTGTTTTTTGATCTTGAGTCTTGCAGTTGCAGTTGATGTTATATCTGTTTCTAGCTGGAAACTTTTATGTTTCAGTTTTCTTCATCAGTTTGTGTGCAAGTGTAGAAGGAAGTGAATCTTGGTTACTATTTGTAATTTACTGTGGCAACTTGAGATGAGGTGGATGAGTATAGCAGTGGTATATGATCTCTGTCTTTTGAGGCCTACGCACTGCATCAATTTGAATACATTTTCATGTACCAAATGAATACCGGTGATGAGTGTGGGTGCTTGGTGTTAGTGTTAACTTAGATATGGTTTTAGTGTTACTTCTCCAATTTGAATACATTTTCCTGAACCGAATGAATTACTGCCGATGAATGTGGGTCCTTGGTGTTAGTGTTAACTTAGATATGGTTTTAATGTTACTTCTCCAATTTGAATGCATTTTCATGAACCGAATGAATTACTGGTGATGAATGTGGGTCCTTGGTGTTACTGTTAACTTGATACTTCTTTAGAAACCTGGGCGATGATTGTGCTACTTCGCCAATATTCAATACCTGTAAGATCTGTGCGTATATAGAGTCCCTCGATGATGGACCAAGTGGTGTTGCTCCTTAGTGGCTTCCTTTTTATGAGGTGACTCGTTTTGAAAGAATTATAGGCCGTTTCTAAAGGATCATACGTACTGTTGACGAGCCAAGCAATTTTATTTGTTGCAATCTTTTTATTAGGAGATTTTGTTTACATATTATTCTATCTTTGCACTGGTAAAATGTGTTTGTTTTTGACTATACCGTATTAGTCTTTAGCTGTGTGGAAGGTGTAAATGTCATCCACTGTTGCAATCCTTTCAATGCCTTAGAATTTATTTTCCGAGTCCAAGTTATCACGCTTGCTACCCTTTAGCTTCGAGTTTGTGAAGATTTTTCCGGGGATTGATTGTCTGTATTCTGGAAACAACATGATCATCCCTTTGGATGCTTTAAAATATGGGATAATTACGAACAGTCCCTTGAGGTTTGAGAAATTACAAATTCCCTCCTGGTTCGTTATCTCCTTCGTTAAATTTAACGGAATGTGCAAAATTTACTATTTCGTCACTAATATGTTTAAACGCAGGGGGATATATGTAATAAAGAGTTAAAGGTAAGGGGGTTAATGTAAGGATTGAAATTGTTAAGGGGTTTGATGTAAGTACTTATGTGTCTACTTAATTTTTATTTTTTTTCAATGAATGCTATTTAATGACATTTTAATATTTTTATGATAGGTTAATTTCATACCTAGAGTTTATGGATACCTAATATTTTTTTGTAAATATTGACCATGCATGTTAAACGTTTGAAATAATTATTTGGGGTAATAGCATTTTCCCCCTGACTTTTGGAGGTGTTTGCACTTTATCCCCCAATCTTTGCGTTTTAGTGTGAGTAATATATAACCTTTGAAGTTTGTTTGCAAACACCCCATTTGGCCATAAAATTTCACCGAAAACTTTTAGAGAGGGTATTTGAGAACAAACTTGAAAAGTTATGTACTATTTATATCAAAAAGTGAAGGTTTGGGGAGTAAAGTGCAAATACCCACAATTATGCATGTTTTAATTAATATATACATAATCAAAATGAAATATATCTAAAAAAAATAATAATAATAACGTATTTAAATAAACGTAGTCTCGATACAAATTACTAAATTAAAAAACAAAAAATACGCGTAATCAAAGAATTATAAATGAAAAATCAAATATGAGTATTAGGATTTTTGTGCAGTATATTTGAGTAATTAGTATCTTTCACTAATTATGTTATCGAAATTGAATTTTATGTAGTATATTGGAGTAATTAATATATTTCACTAATTATGTTATCGAAATTAACTAAAAAAACTCTAATACCTATATTTGATTTTTCATTTATAACTCTTTGATTACACACGTATTTTTTGTTTTTTAATTTAGTAATTTGTATCGAGATCATATTTATTTAAACATGTCAATTTTTTTTGGTTTTTTGATATATTTCATTTTGTTTATGTATATATTGATTAAAACATGCATAATTGCGGGTTTTTGTACTTTAACCCCCAACCCTTCACATTTTGGTATAAATAGTACATAACCTTTAAAGTTTGTTCTCAAATACTCCCTCTAAAAGTTTCCGGTGAAATTTTCTGGCCAAATGGAGTATTTGCAAACAAACTTCAAAGGTTATGTATTACTTGCACAGTTGCACTAAAACACAAAGATTGGGGGGTAAAGTGCAAATACCCCCCAATCTTTAAATGATTCTGACGGATATTTATGTGAATTTACTAATGTATTTATTGATATTGGTGTGTTTATTATGATTTTTAATTTTAAGAAAAAAAAATTTGACAATGCACTAATTGATGTTTGTGTGGGTTCTTTTGTATGAATTTTTATTTTGAGAGAAAATTTGTTATAATTGTAAATAAATTATTTTAAATTAACTTTAAATGGACTTGTAAAAAATATATTTAAAATTAAGATATAAATATAAAAGGAAATTTATAACTTATCATATTTTATAGAAAAAAATATGCATGAAATATCTAATTCAAATTATATTTATAGATAAAATATTAAATTAAATAATAACTTTTGAAATATAAAAATTTAAAATTAATTAAATTATGATTATATCATTAAATTTTATGTAAAATTACAATATACCCCCTAAGAGTATTTTTAGAATTTAAATTTGAATTTAATGGTATAATTAACTGCAGGTGAAATTTGTGAGAAATAGCGTAAAGGTTAGGAGAGAGTGTGTAATTTCTCAAACTTCAGGGGATAATTTATAATATCTCTAAACCTCAGGGGGGTTGTTCTTAATTATCCCTTAAAATATAAATTGGCCATACCTATGAGAGTAAATTAATTGAAGTGGGTGATAACCATCAACATGTGTGTTTTTTATACGTTGGGTAATGCAAACTTTCTCCAAAACTGCTTCGGCACAGCTTAGACTCTTGGTATTTTATCAAAGAGACTGATACTGTTGACACCAATGAACAGTTTAAGATTACTGACTTGTTGCCTTCAATTCTTTACCATGTCCATGGAACAGACTTTGCTTCTTTGCATGAGAATACTGCTAATTCAAAGTAGTAAAGAATAATAAATTACTATGATGATGTAAATGTAAACTTGATTCATTCTCGGTGATCTTGTTTTTTTTAATGAAAATAGTACAGATTCAAAGTAGCAAAGTATTAACAAGTTATTACCATGCAAATATAAGGGATTTCCCCTCCAAACCGCATCTTTTTGCAATTTACCATCCCAACAAACTTTCGTTACAAATCAACATCCAATGTTTGCATTTGTAACATATGACCATCTAAACTTTTTTTTTAATGGTTTTCCCAAAAAAACATGACACGTGACATGTTTATAAAACATATACGTCAGTTGTATTTTCAACAAAACCACCAAAAAAGAAGTTCAGATGGCGGTATGTTATAAATGTAAGGATTGGATGACAGTTTGCAACGAAAATTTGTTAAGATGGTAAATTACAAAAAGAGGCAACGTTCGGATTAAAAAAAATTTTATTCCCCGAATATAAACTTATTCATTCTTTGTGACTTTGCTTCTTTGAATGAGAATAGTGCAACTTCAAAGTAGCACAGTATTAATATGTTACTCTGATGTAAATGTAAACATCGTGGTGATCTTGCTTCTTTGAATGAGAGTAGCGCAAATTCAAAGTACCAAAGTATTAATAAATTGCTAGGACACTATGATGCGGGAATACGGATACAACGACATACATTCTAATTAATCTAAAATAAGATATTTATAAGAGTAATTAATATATAAATTTAAATAAAATACATTCTTATCGAATTCATTATTTAAAGTAATTATAAATAATATTATTATTTTTTATGTGTTACGATATTCTGAGAAAAATTCAAAACAAAAATGAAAATAAAAAATTTAAATCAATATGACATATTTTTTAGTAAATTTATACAATTATTTTTAAAAAAATATATAATTCTAAAATCTTCTTTAAAAAAATAATATTTTTGAGAGTCCGTGTTCCTGCTGTGTACGACACGTATCTCAACCGTGTTGGATTTTTATAAATTTCGAATACGTGTCGGTGTCATGTTAGTGTCCGACATTGTACAGGACGAAAAACCGGAATGTCCATACATTAGAGCTACGATGTAAATGTAAATTTATTCCTTGTGACCTTGCTTCTTTGAATGAGAATAGTGCAAATTAAAGTAGCAAAGTATTAACAAGTTACAATTATTTAAATGTAAACATTCTTGTGATTTTGCTTCTTTGAATGAGAATAACGCAAATTCAGAGTAGCAAAGTATAAAACAAGCTGCTACGATGTAAATGTAAACTTGATTCATTCCTTGTGACCTTGCTTCTTTGAATGAAAATAATGCATATTTATTTTCAAAATAAGTAGATAAAAATGTATAATATATCATATATTTAGTATTACTAAATCATATAAATATATATTAATTTATTATATATTTATATATAAAAATTAGGGTTAATCCCCGTCGGTCCCCCTATCCTTTGGGGGGTTTTGCACTTTCTCCCTATATTTTGATTTTTAGCATTTATCCTCCTAACCTTTGAAAAATATTACACTTAACTCCTTTAAAAAACTTTGACCGTCGATTTTTCTTTCGTCACGACGACCCAAGTTTCAAAACCACCGCCATCGTATTCGTCTCTCCAAGGAGAACCAAACCCATACCCCAGCTGACCCTATTAGCCGTCAAAAGATTTGTTCGTCGTGCGTTGTTTTTAATCGATGATTTCTGCTTTGTCGGTTGTCGAATTTTAATTTCGAGACCATTGTTGTGTTCCTTGCGTCAAGAGCTTCAATTTGATATATAATATCAACACATTTGAAATCAGTTTTGTACAGATTTATTTTGTTAAAGTTTGTTACAAGGGATTAAGAGTGATATTTTTCAAAGGTTCGGAGAGTAAATACTAAAAATCAAAGTATAAGGGGGAAAGTACAAAACCCCCCAAAGGACAGGGGGTATCTGGGATTAGCCCTAAAAATTATTAAACACTATAATATATATATATATATATGCAAACCAACTTGCAAGGCTTGAATCTCAAAAAAATAGGTTTGAACCCGACTCGATGCGCGATTCGAGCTCGATTAAACTCGACTTGAGCTTGACACCGTTCAAATCCGAGTTGAGCCAGCTTGAGCGAGACTCGTGCGACTCACAAGCTAACTCGACTCAGAGCACACCCCTAGATGAACCCAACTTTCAAATTCTACTCCTATATAAAGGGGTTTTGGGTAGTTCATTATAGACATCAAATCAAAACGGAGACACCAAAAGACAAGATGTAGACATTACAAAAAGACGAAGGAGAAGTAGATAGAGTTCTAATGCGTTCTTTCTCGGTGTTATTAAATTAAGACATTTGATCTGCTATTAAGTCTTTAAACTAGGGGTGACAAATAGATGGATTGGATTGGATTTGGATTGCATTAAATGGATTGAAATATTAACGGATACTTAATGGATTGGATTATAATGGATTTTGACGGATCATTCATAGGTTTAACTAGCGATGTATACGAACCGAACTTTGCTGTTTTTTTCTGGCTCGAGGTTCGGCTCGAACTTATTTTGTTCGGTTCGGGCTCGAGTTCGAGTTCGACGAACCCTATTTTTTTTATTCGAAGTTCGGTTCGTCCAATGATTCGAGTTCGGTTCGGTTCGGGTTCGGCTCGGTCTCGAGTTCGAACCCAAGATATAATTAAAAATAAATAAAAAATATAATATTATGTATATATATATGTATATATATTCATATATATGTATATATATATATATACACATATAAATATATATATAATATATTTTTTAAATATAATAGGCCGGCTCGCGAACCGGCTCGCGAGCCACGAACGAGAATAAAAATGTTCGGGTTCGAGTTCGAGTTCGGTTCGAACATTGGCTCGGTTCGAACTTTTCGAATTCGAATTCGAACCTTAACCAGCTCGGCTCGATCAGTTCGCGAACCGGCTCGGTTCGTGAACATCCCTAGGTTTAACACCGGATTTTTAATGGATTTATACTTGACCCTAATGCCTAAATGTTCAAAATGCCCCTCACTATCATATTTGACTTGTTTTACTCGTTTTTTAATCGTTTGGCCCGTTTTTCACCCCTTCGATATATTTTTAACCTGTTTTAGACATATATATTATATTTTGACCCGTTCAATCTATTTTCGATCCGTTTGACTCGTTTTGTAATTAAATAAATATTACAATACGAAGGCGGACAAATTCAAAAAAATATGGCACATTAAATGGGGATATAGCAAGATTAAATAAATAAAAAAAAAAAAGTTGGCCGTGAGGGTGTAAATTAAAATTCCGAACTTCTTTTTATGAGATTAGACAATCATGATTGTTTTATTCCAATAATTACAATTGGAATAGATAATGCTTTATTATAATTATATAATTTAATTATAAATAAGTTCAAATCCCTTTTAACCACTTGGGGTGTGTGTTAAAAATAAAATAAAATAAAAATTATAACTAAAAAGGCCCAATTACAAAAACCAAGCCCAATTATAAAACAAAGGGGGAAAAAAAAAGGGAAAAGATAAGTGCCCCGATCCCGTCCCAAAATTCTTTTTCCCCGAATTCCAAAAATTTCGTCCGTCGCTCACCCCTAAATTGAGCAACTCCATAAGCATTTACATAAAAATACAATGTCTCCATAAGCAGATTAAATATGGTTTTTACTTTTTTTTAGGATGATATTGTAAATTTTTAATATGTATAAAGGGTAAAAAAGTAATATCACATTAAAATTAAATATATGGGCTTAATCCATCAATAATCCATTTGAAATCCATTATCAATCCATTAATGTTCCAACACATACTGATCTAGTCTATATTTGACCCAATTTAAATTTTGTTAAATCCTAGTGGATTGGGACATTGGGTTGAATCCATGTATTTTAATCCATATTGTCACTCCTACTTTAAACCAGCAAATCAAATCAGCGTTATACACAGTGTTATTAGCGAGTTCATCGAGGTTTTTTGTAACGTTCACATTTGATTCGTAAATTAATTGAAAAACCTACGAATTAATATTATTCAAATTTAAATACCTCAAAATTCAATCTTTGATTCATAAATAAGTCAACGATTAGTCCAACGTTTATGATATCCAACAAACATTCGGACTATCGATCTTTAAACATACTACGTTCGAATATGTTTGTTCTGGGATTATGTTGACGGGTATTTGGGTGCCATCAAACTAAGAGGATCTGTGGTTAAGTTTATTTATGCTCTTACATTTCATATATTAGTTCATTAGATCTTTTTATTTTTGGTACAGTTGAAGTTTATTAGAAGTTAACTTTTATTTAAAAATCATGAGGTTTTGAAGAAAATGAAGTTGTATATATATATATATATATATGTTGAAGATTATATGACGTGTTCCAAAAGTGGGTTTTAAGCTAAATAAACACAATGATAGTGAAGAAGATACTAGATTGAGAAGCTATTTTTTACGATTATGAACTGTGTCGGATAAAATGATACATTCAAAAGTGATAGGAGAAAAAATGTAACTCCATGTAGGCCTATTGTGTTGTGTTGGATGGAAAGATAATGTTGTGTGGTATTGTCAAATTGAATAGCCCCATTCTATTCTGGGCCTATGTTACTCAGAAAATAATAGACCTGTTGTCTTAGGTCTGCCCTACACTACACTGCACTAATGCACTTTCAAGTCTTAAGCCCACATCTTCATTAATCATCTTTTATCAAAACCTGCAAATTTTCAGAAACTGCAATAATGTTCTCTACACTCTACAGTCAAGTCAATGATCCTATGTATTGGTTTTTGGTGCTCTCTGCTTTGAAGTTGGATGTTAATTTGTTGGAGGTGAGCATTTCAAGATTAATGTCATTTGACTTCTTCATACAATTAGATTATTTATTACATGAGCAAGGTTTCATATACAAGAAGAGGGAATGTTGTTGTTTATAGTCAGAATTTGTATTTGTATTGAGAGGGATGTGATTAAGATCACCATATGGGATATATAATTGTAATATATTAATAAATTATAAGAAGTGAAACCCTATAATCTGAAGTCAAAATATAAATATATACGGCGAAGTGCGGGTATCTAGCTAAATTCCATTTATCTTAAATAATTTTTAAAAGAAGTAAAAAATTATCACATTGTACATAATAATTGAGGGGAGGTAAGATCTACAGACTACATGTAAGGACAAAGGACTTGATTTAATAGCGGATAGCCCACATGAGGGTTGTTTGCGGACTTAATTAGCC
The DNA here is from genome assembly GCA_037501455.1 of Lantana camara. Lineage (NCBI taxonomy): Eukaryota > Viridiplantae > Streptophyta > Magnoliopsida > Lamiales > Verbenaceae > Lantana > Lantana camara. The sequence goes on along the minus strand of CM074857.1, from coordinate 18,020,828 downwards.
ATTATTTGGGATAATACCTCTACTGGTCCATTTCTAACTTCAGACTACCTTATATTTCCCACATTTATGGGAATATTTGCTTAGGTCTAATTTGCTTTGTTTTGGTCTTTTTATTACTTCTTAATAATTTATTTTTATTTTTCGAATTCGATCGAACCATTTAAATATAAAATTAAATAGATTTGAACACGAAACTTCTAATCAAACTAGTATAACGGGGATTATTAAAATACCACTCGATGGTGGCCTAATGAATTTTATTTTATTTTTTTGTGATAAACTATAGCATAAGATAATATTAATATTTGACGGTTGTTTCTTTGGAAGCTCATGTTGATAATTACTAGTAGTGGGTAATGTATTTTATTTGGTTCATGTAATTAGAGAGAATTTCATAAATTCAAAATGGATTTTAATAGCCTTTTTCAATATTAATTAGGCAGGGCCAGGTGTCGTGTGTATGGCCTGAACGGGACTATAATAATAATAATAATAAGCTAGGTGCTATTACTTTGGGCTATAACTCCCTATGCAAATAATAATAATAATAATGAGGAAATAATATATACTCATGGAATATTAAGAAATATATATTTTTTTAATTCAAACCTGGACCCTAAATAATTTAAAAATCCGATGTTATAATATATAGTCGAAACAAATCAGGCTATCAACGTCTTACTCTTAAAACGAAAAGCCTTTTTAGCTTAATTCCAAGTCACACTATTGGCAATTTTCGAATACTTTGAAAAACAAGCATATGATAATTAATATACATTTTTAAATATACTACCTTTAAATATATATATATAGGAAATACTTGAGAGTGATTGGATTTGGTACAGCAAGATCATAACCTCATTCTACATTCCTAACACATATAAACCACTCAATGCTTTGCATCATCCATGTTTACAGATATTGCAATTTTGCCCCAACTATTGTTCAATATTTCAAAACAATTAACAAAACGACAATATTAATATTGCATAATAAACTTTGATGCTGAGGTAATTAATTTCACACAATATCAATACAACATTATCTTTTAATGTTACATAAGTTTGCTAGTGCAGAGTGAGGTCATTTTTGTATGCTTATATAGTTTATTTGTCCCAAAGTAGTGGAAGATGATCAGTCCAAACAACTAAACCATGTGTGAATCTTTTAGGCAAACTCTTTTAACTAACCCTAAATTTGTTACCAACGTTTTCATTTTTATTTATTTATACTTTTTTGGGGCACCAATTTTGCCATTTAATACTATATAGTTTTAGTTTTTTATTTTATAAAATTTGAGGGTACATGTTAATATTTACAGTGGAATTGTGGAAATGGCAGCATCACATCAGCCATTTTCTAATCCTCAATTAAAGGTTGGCGCCCCACCTTTGAATTTGGAGTACCAAATCCTATTTTAGCAAGCTTTTCAAAGCCTTTATTTTGAGGCCCCTTTCATTAGAAAAAAATAAGAATTATAATATTTTTTTTTTCTTTTTTAAAAACACACATGGTAAGTGGACAGAGAGATTCAAACTCGAGTTATTATCCTAAAGAAAGAATCTTTTAACCACTTAAATCAACTCTTGTTGGCTAATAGAAATAATAAAATTGAGATGTATTCGAAAAAGAAAAAAAGAAAAAGTAATTATATATAAGTGATGAGACTCTACCCAACTAAAATACGTGGGCAGCTCTGCATGAGTTAAGAAAATGGATAAGATGATAGCTCACGTGAAAGCAAGGTTGTTCGGGAGCTCGCATAACGGCAAGCTGCCTGGAACCCTAGTACGAAGGAACTCTAGCTAATGAAGGATACTCATGGTAACGTAATACCAAGACGAAGCAATCTTAGAGATAGGGGGAAAAAAAATAAAAAATATTAGAGATAGAATTAAATGAGCCAGAACGGGGTGAAAAACCCTAAAAGAACCCATGTCTATATAAGCAGGGTTTAGATCAAGGAAAAGAGAAGAAGAGATAAAAAGAAAAAAATTAGTTTGAATGGATGGATCTTCATTGATAAGTAAAAATTGCCAATGTAGAACAATAAGTTGGAAAAAAACTTAGATGGTACTAAAACATAATTAGTTATGTTTCTTATAATCTCATTTATACTTCTCTGACAAATATAATTAGTTATGGCACTAAAATGGATTTTATGTTCATATGGATAATATAAGTGCAGACTTCCATTTATAAAAGAACTTTATGTCCATATTTAATGTATTTGTACCAATATAACCTCCTCCCAAAATCTGAAGTCTAAGCCATTCCTAAATCCAAATTAGTCAAAAGTATTAGATAAATCATTGAAAAACTAACACCTTTGCCCTTTGATCCCATATTTCTCTTTAATTAAAATATTATAGTTGGATACATTGACTAGTAATTTTAGTCTAATCACCACAACAAATAGTTCTTCTCATCGAGTTATAGACACTTGAAGAGGTGAGACAATTTATCGAGAAATTTAAAGTTACTTCATATTCAAAATTAGGATTCAAATTTCTAACACATATGGCTAAAAATGAATGAATCGATTATACATTTATACTCAACAACCTATGATATACGGATACGGCGACATGGACACGACACGACACGAATTTTTTCTTGAATTTCCCACGTGAGGAGTATTGGACACGGTGTCGGACACGATACGACAAGGCAAAATGATATTTTTAAAAGTGTTCGTGCATCATAGTCAACAGCACTCCCCTATAAACCTTTTTATTATTATTATTATTTTCATTTTTCTTTGAAAAATTGTTCTTCCTTTTAGGCCTATGTTTGACTACAAGAATTTACTCAAATTTCAGTTAAGCAGACTTCTCCAACTGAATTCAACACTGGTGAGGTTGGTGGAGTAAGAACCTTTTTTGTCTGAATGTACTTGATTTCTAATGGGATTATTTTTAATTAGTGATTTGAAGAGCTGGTTTAGTTCACCCACTAAACGATAAATCTTATGCCTATTGACCCCTTACAGGTCTTCGGCTTCTGCTAATGATGTGATCTTTTTTTTGTTATTAAAGATGTAATCAACTATTACTTTATTACTAATGTCATTATTCTCATATACTTGTCAAGTTGAATTAGTTGAACTTGGGGTTATACCAATCTGAATTTCAACGAGCATAATAGAGAAATAATATCTGTGCCTAGGACAAAGATTTGAAATGAGAAATAAAGGCCTGCACATGCTACAATTAAGGTCATTTGAATTAATATTATAATTAATCTTGAATTTATGTGATGCTTGAATTATGTTAACTGCATATAATGTTGTGTCCCAAAATGCATATAATTATGATGACACTTCAATAATAATTATAGTGCTGTTGTTCAATAATAATAATAATAATAATAATAGAATGAGATATTATAAGTTAATAGAGGCACACAATTAATGTTTGCTTGTGCATAATATTTTGGTTTAATTCATTTAGGACCCTTTCAAGTTTCGGATATTACAACTGAATTCCTATTAGTCATTTTATTACATTTTGATTCCTTCTAAAAATTATAAATTATATCAGATCAGTTTTTCGTTAAATGTCTGGTGGCGTCATAAATTTTGAAACTTGATCTTCTCATTTTATCCCTACTACAAATTTAGGGTAAACTTTATATAAAAGAGGCAAAGGTAAAATGGACGTTCAAGTCCTAAAATCTATGACATCATCCTAAACTTAACGAAAAAATGATATGATGTAATTTATAATCTTTAAAAAGGTCAAATATAATAAAATAACTAATAAAAGCCCGTTTTAATAACTGAAACTTCAAAAAGTGTTAAATATAATTAATCCTAATATATTTTTCTCTCTTTTTTCTTAAATCATAGATAGACAATGATTCGATCCAATACAAATAGAATATAATAAAGAAAAAAAAAAGAAATTTTAATATCGATAGATGTAAAACTCTTATATGCATAATAGGTTAGTCCAATCAACTCGAATCAAAATATCTGATTAAACTAATGGAGCGTTACAGCTAGAAGACACGTCTTGGTGTCCTCTAAACCCTTGATTTAGGGGGTTTAACTTAGATTTGTTTGTGATCCTAAATCCTAATTCAATGTTCAAATTTCAATAGTCCATAGTAACATTGAAGTTAGGGGTGTGCTTTGAGCCGAGTTGGCTTGTGAGCTGCACAAGCCAAGCTCAAGTTGGCTCCACTCGAACTCGAACGATGTCAAGCTCAAGCCAAGCTTAATCGAGATCGGCTTGTGAGTCAAGCCAAGTTCAAGCCTATTTCTTTGAGGCTCGAGGCTTGCAAACCGGCTCGCAAGCTAATGTTGATATATATATATATATATATGTATCAATATATCATAATGTTTAATAATTTATATATATAAATATGCAGTAAATTAATCTACACTTATATGATTTAGTAATACTAAATATATGATATATTATATATTTTTATTTACTTATTTTGATAATAAATATGATTTAATAATATCGCAATTCAATAATTACAGCAACATATCATTCTATACAATACTACTAACATATTACTATGATAATATATAATATTTATCCAAACAAATAATTTAATAAAAAATAGATTCAATCTACTATAATAACTAATTAATTATATAAGTATATATCTTAATAAAATATTAGTTAATAATTTATTTGGTATAATTACATAATATATAACATAATTTATTACTATATTATATATTATATATAATATATGTATGATCCTTACTAAATTTTGTAACATAATATGTCTTAAAAATATATTATTTTACAATGACACATTAGACCATATAATATTATTAATACAAAAATATATTCATAAAATATTCATTCAAATAAATAAAATAATAAATATCATATACCTTAATAACTAAATAATAACATAAGGTTCAACCATTTGTTTTGAACAAAAGTTTATCATTAAACAAAATAAAAGGTTTATTTGCTCTGGCACAATAAAAGATGGTCTTTTATACCTCAAAGAAAACCCTAATTTAAGTTTAACATTAAGAAGCTTGACTTACCATCTAAGAAAAAAAACTTCTACATGGCACCTATCTATTGGTCAATTGAATCTGAATATGATCCAAAGACTGATTGTTGAGTCCTATTGACTTGAAAATAGTGTCAATCTGCGAATCCTATTTAGAAAGTTAAAATGACCAAGAAGTTTTTTTGAGACAAAAGGTATTAAGCCATGAACTTGCTTGAGTTAGTTCATACGGACGTATGATATTATGAGTGTTCAAGCAAGAGAAAGTTTTACGTACTTCATCATTCATTTAAACGATGACTCTAGATACAGATATGTTTATTTGATGAGACTTAAGTTTGTAATTTTGAAGAGTTCAAGGAATATAAGACTGAAGTCAAAGAATCAAATTAGAAAACATATCAAGGCACTTCGATTAGATCGAAGTAGTGATAAGTATCTATGTTCAGAGATAAATAGAATTTCTCAAATGAGATTGGTTCTCAACTATCTGTATGAGATATGTCTTAGCAAGGATGTATCGCAGAAAAGAGAAATAGAACTCTGATAATGATGGTAAGATTCATGAAGAGTCATGCTACCCTATGAAGTTTGTTTTGGAGTCTTATGCTCAAAAACGACAAAACACACTAAACCTAGTTCTATCTAAGTCAGCTCCTAAAACACTGATGGATCTGTAGTTAGGGTGAAAACCCTGTATCTCTTATCTTCGGATTTGAGGTAGCCTGGTCCACGAGTTAAGGATGGATCCTGATGAGTTAGAATAAAGAATAAATGTTTACTTGTTCTAAGGTTATCCTAGAAGAACAAGAGGTGGTATATTTTGTAATTTGAGAAATCAAAAAAGATGTTTGTGAATATTTCAAAGACGATTACATAGATAACCATAAAGGGTGGAAGCAAAGTAGTGTTAAAAGAAATAACAGTATTAGATACCGATTTCCATAAACCCGTGATAATTGAAAATGTATTAGATACATGTGATGTAGAGACGTGTACACGAGAGCATCATTGTAGTGGGAGGATTGTCAGGACACCTGACAGGATACCTAAGATTAACCCAAGTGGTTGAATCTAACGTATCTGATCTTGTCACGTGTAATGAAGCTGTAGAAAATATAGACGCTGACCGTTTGGTCAATATCCATGGAATCTAACTTAGAATCTCTGTGATCTAACAAAGTCTTGGACTTGTAGAGGCGCCTGAAGGCATTAAACCCTATTAGATACAATTGGGTTCAACAAGACGATAAAAGGAGAAATGGACAAAAGTAGAGACTTTAAAGCAAAGCTTATGGCAAGGGATTTTACCCAGAAAGAAGAAACCATTTATGAGATCTTCTCGCCTATAACAGTGCTTAAGTCCATAAGAACTCTCATCTCCATTGTTTCTCATTTTGATTATGAGATTTGACAAATGGATGTAAAGACTATGTTCTTGAACGGGCACCTTCAAGAAGAAAAACATGGCACAACCTGAAGGCTTCACAGCTAGAAATCAGGTGCATATAGTATGCAAGTTTAATAGATCATTTTGCGATCTTAAGAAAGCGTCTGGATCATGAAACATCAGAATTAAAGAGGTAATTTAAATTCTTTCGAATTGAGCAATTGCCTGATGAATCATAAGTGTGCAAAATAACATCAAGATAATGTTGTAACAGTTTAGTTTTGTACGTATACGATATTATGCTCATTGGGAATGATGTAAGAATTTTGTCAGTGGTCAAGATTCGATTGTCAAATCTATTTGACAAATAAAAAAAGACCAAAGTGAGACCAATAATATTCCAAGGATCAGACTTTTGTCGTGATCTTAGGAATAAGGAGATTGGTTTATTACAAGAAGCATATATAGATAAGATGCTGGTAAGGTATAATATGACAAATTCCAAGAAAGGTTCACTACCTTTTAGATATGGAATTTATCTATCTTGGGATCAGTGTCCTAAGACAACTGAAGAGATAGAAGACATGATTAGAGTTCCGCAGCGGAAGCTTTGTATGTCACATTATGTACAAGGCTAGATGTCTATTATGAAATAGGCCTAAGTCAGCAGATATTAGTTAAACCTTAGAATCTGACACTGGGTAGTAGTGAAAGCATATATTGGAGTACTTGAGAAGAACTTGAGGGTATATGCTTGTCTACCACAGTGGTGAGCTCATTTCAATAGAGTACAAAGATTCGAATTTACGATATGATTTGTATTCTAGATGTTTGACGTTAAAATACGTATTTACTCTAGAAAGAGCAACCATTAATAGGGGATGTTAAGCAAGACTTGTATTGCTTACACCGCCATAGAAGTTAAATATATGGTAGCTTTAGAAGCAGCCAGTTAGATGTATTAGCTTCATGATTTCCTAGTTGTTGGCTCAGAGAAACATCTATTAGATTCCTTCACCAAAGTATTGGCATAAAAGAGTTCAAAACGAGTTTTGACACTCATGTGAAAGGAATAAGACTTAGATGTGTGGCCAAATTGAATTTAGGGCAAGTGGGAGATTGTTGGGAATAGTGCCCTGAAAATTCAATATTTTGAATTAATTAAACTGAATTTACAGCGAGTTGTGAGTATTTCACATATTGATAATTAATGACGTGTGGTGGTATTCTTATATGAAATGTGTTTCATAGGAAAAGACTTTGAACACCGAAATCACGTGTCATTAAAGTTCTAGTCGGTAAGATAAGAATATGTTCTTATCAAGACTATAACGTGGTTATATAAGATGACTAGTCTTTCGTCATAGGGAATGGTGATTCCGATTATAACACGTTGATGATTTTCAATAGGATTGGAAACATCGAACTGGACCACTGAGATTATTCATTTTATACTGCTATCTGAATTGAATAAAATCTCAGGAAGCATTGTACTCTTAATCCTGATAATATTTCGGCTTTAGGCATGTAGTGTTAGTCACTGTAACATACTCGAAGTGAGGTCTCGGTAACGGGTGGCCAAAATACTTTGTATGTTCGGTGATTACATGAAATGCGCTAAAGAGTTATATTGATCGAGGAATATGTGGCCTTGCTGGAACGTAAGAGATATCCTTGAAATAGATTTGTAAAAGTTCGAATTAAGACTTCGGCCAAAGCACTTCGCGTGATACGTCACCGAAGTTGTATGTTGAATGTGTTTCACATACAGGGAATTTGAACTTGAGGCAAATCAATAAATTTCAGATTGGAGATGAAAAATAATTGATAGTAGTTGCAATTTATTTTTCATGGATATTTACACGGAGGAGTGAAATGCGAAATTATTCTAGATCGAGAAATTCGTGAATAATTTAATTAATTTTAGAGTGCAACAATATTTATTTAGTGGAATTAAATATTGTTAAACGGTAATTGATTATTGTCATGAGATGATAATATATTAATCCGTTTGGAGCTAAAATTAATTAGTCCTGCAGGTCCCCCTGCAAGCCCCAATTGAAAACTCGAAGAGAAAATATTAAAAGGAGAAAGAGAAATGAATTTTCAAAGTGTTTGAAAATAGCCAAGGGATTTATTTTAAGAAAATAAATCAAAGTTCGAAAGAGTTGGAAATGTCCGGAATTTTATTTTGGAGAAAATAAAATTTTAAATTTTTTTTTTTAAAAAAAATGACGTGGCAGGTGCTGACGTGTCACGCCACATCAGCAGGGTGGGCCCAGCTGGCACTGACACAGCACCCACGCGGCAAGCCGCGTGTGCGGTTGAGATCGAGGCACGTGGGCGTGAAGCAACGGTCCAGATGGTTCTGGACCGAAACGGGTCAAATGGGTCGGTCAATGGTTAAAGGGTCGGTTCGTCGGATAGGGTCGGATTCGGGCAGGACCGACCCGGACACGTGGCCGAATCAGAATCAGCCACGTCATGAGCAAACCCTAGCCGAAGGTGCAACACACGTGCCACCTTGTGGCCGCACGTGAGGGCGCGTGAGGCATTGGATCGGCGAGCGACTAGCGGCGGTGGATTCGTGGTGACGAGATCTTCAACTTAGCGACCTCGGTTTTTGTGTCCAAGTTGCACACGCAAGTGGGATGTGAAATTACCATTTGCCCTCCGATTTTCCCCTATAAATAGGGGTCTTGGCCCTTCATTTTTCATTCACAACTTTGGGAAGTGGTTTTGACTGAGTTTAAGCTTTTAAACCATATCCCTTTTTTCCTAGTTAATTCCGATTTATTTTGGAATTAATTTTAATTAGGTGTTTATATAAAACGCCTAATTTCGGGAGATTAAACCCTGAAAAGGGTTTTCTAGTTTAAAGTTTTATTTTCTCTAAGTATTTAGAGAAATACTTTCGGAGTCCACACTCCGAGGGTTTCTCTGGGGTTATTGCAGGGAAGCTCTGCCGGTTTCACGAGGAGATCGGGTATCGGGTTCTCGGGAGGTGAATTCGGGAGCTGGAAAAATGCCGTTAGTTAGCCATATTTGGAGTAAGGTAATATTTTACAGTTGTATTATTTTAAGCATGATAAATTATATGCTCTTAAGTGTTAATTGCATGTCAGATATTTATCTGCTTAAGTGATTTTAAATTTATTATCAATTGCATGTATATACTTGAGTAGATCAGGCTAAGTCTTCCGCTTTTGTATTAGAATGTTTTAGAAATATTTTAATACATGTATTATAAATAAAAATTTTAAAATGTGGTCCCGGACCGCTACTGTTCTGGGCTCACCTCCCAGCAATTGGTATCAGAGCCGTGCTCTTGACATATACATGCATTGATATGATGCATGCAATGCATAATTTTAAATCTGATACTGTGCACGTAAATTCTGTCAAAGGAGGCTGGTTTTTAAGTGGGACCGTTTGTGACCCCTCCAGTGTTTCTTGGGAATTTGCGTGGAATTGTGATTTTCTGGGAATCGATTTTAATAATCTCCCTGGTTAATTGCCGAATCAGTAAATATGATTTAAATTATGTAATAATTTATAACATATTTACTTAAAGTGTCATTTAATTTTAAGCATGATAATTATATGATAATTATTTGAAAGCATGCTTAATTGTTTTAATTTATGGCATGATCATGATAATATGAGATATTATGTTACTTACAGTTATGCATATTTATTTAATTTGATTAAATGATATTTTTTAATAGAGATTAGACGCGATACATAATTGAACTAATATTTTTCGGCCTAATTAATAAATAGTTATTTAAATTGCCTTAAAATATTATTGGGATTTTAAATATGATTTAGTAATCCTAGTGGGAGCGTATTAATTAGATTAATCACTTTCGATAATAAGATGCCAAAAGTGATTATAAGATAATCAAAAGATAATCCACACCTTTTAAAAATTCAAGTGGGAGCGAGATGAAAAGAGTTGGATTCTCACGGCCCCCATTACCCGTCTATAGTATAGTGGATGTATACTACTCCCTTCGGCGGGTATATATTCGCGGTATACAAGATTAGACTTCTACGGATAGAATGAAATACGGGAAAGTCAGCTCGACCACGCCTCCGTGGAGTGTCTTGACCTACTCGTATAGACTTCTAGGTAATAGTGCACACTTGACTAAGTAATGTATTAACCTCCCTTCGGAGCTCTGTTACATTTACTTAGAGGCCAAGGGTTGACGTGGTGGATTGACATTGTTTAGTAAGAGTTACCTAGATGACATGTTAATTAAGAATAGTTCTTGCTTTTTTAAGCGGTTTTCGACCTCGCCTCCGGGGAGTCAACTGCAGTTAGTTAAGTCACCATTGCGTAAATCAAAATGCTTACGTAGATTTCATTTATTGGTTAGACACAAAAGAAAGTGGAATACATAATCATAACTTGTATTTATTTAGTTATTTCAGTTTTATAATAACGATCTCTCTTAGCCCACTCCAAATGACTATAAGGAAATAGGCTAGTAAAGGTTCAACTATGCTGACTAGGAAATGAATCTTGACATCGTGTTGAGACTGGTGGAAAACAGGAATCAGAAAGCAGCGGAAATTTAAAAATTTTTCCAACAAAAAGGACCTTGGACTCGCAATCGTGTATCCAAATTCGTAGAGATCAAGAAACTCACTTGGGTAGTAGCTTTCTTGACACGTTTTGAGCCGCCCTCAAACGCGCTTCATGCGGTAATGGCAACCCGTTCCTCGAACGTCTCTTTCTACTTCAGAATCCATTGTAGGGATAACAATCCACACCAACCTAGATTCAAATCATGTTAGGGAAGTTCTTAACAATATAACATAAAGAAAGAAACATGAAACGAGAAAAGCATGATTGAAACTCCCTTCGAAAACCAGTTTTGCGAAAGTAGAAAACTGCCAGTCACAAAACCCTCGTGAAAAAATTCATCCTTCAGGATATGGACGAACGGTTTTCGCCATCTTCTTTGGTTCGATTTTTTCACTCGTTTCATGTTGGGTTCAGAATCAATTCATCATCCCTTCTGATCGTTTTGCTTGATCCCCACTTTTTGGTAAAGCTCGAATCTTCAAAACTTCTAACTTGAAGCTCTCTAGAGATAGTCCAACTTGGCTACAATCTAACTAGTAAGGATGCTAGTTCTCTAGTTAGTGTTTAGGCTTAACCTAGGGTTTCGTTTATCTTGGAGAAAGGATGGTGTTCAACACATGAACCAAAAGAATTCTCGATTAGCTCTAAGGGGAGCTCGAGCTCCACTATTTATAAGAAGGGGAGGACCGAAAATCCTAGTCCTTATGGACTAAGGATTTGGTCCCTCACTCTTATTACTTGATCATCAAGTAATTTTGACTTTGACTTTGAATTCAAATTCAAATCAACTTTCAAGAGAGGTAAAAATATCCAAACTATTTTTGGATAATTTTATACTTTATTTATTTAAAATAAATAACTTATTTTATCTAATTAATTAATTCACAATTAATTAACTAGATTATTTTTCTCCAAAATAAGACTTTCTTTTTAATTCAAAATTAAACCAAAGTCTATTAAATAATTAATAAATTAATTATTTAATATTTAATCAAATAAACACGTGTGGCACACGTGTCCCAATGACACGTGTCCAGTCACGTGACCCACACGTGTGGTTTCACACGTGTGGAACCCACTAGGCCCGATTAACTCGTTTAATCATTTTAAAGCCTCAACTCATGTAACCAAGTTGTTGTGTGTGACCCTCTAGGTTCTCAATTCAATTAGCAGTGACCCTAATTAATTAATTCACTAATTAATTAATCAGCCCACAGATTAAACGACCATAGTCTAGCAACAGGTGTTCAACCCCCTAGCTGAATTGGAATGTTCGGATTCGACAGAACCTTTAAGTCATTGATTCATGTGAGATACAATCCTCCTACTTACTATCTCTCAACCAAGATCTAGGGTAAGGGAATAATCAGAACCCTAATAATCCGGTCTTAAAGTTAAGTGCATTTCATATCCATTTGATCTCAATCCAAGAAACCCTTTTCTTGATGTCTTGATCTACTGCCTTGGCCAAGGACTCCATATGGCATATGAATGACTTACACAATAAGAGATCACCTTGCATATGCAAGTGTAGGTCCTTTCTTGATTCTCATTCACTTTCATGAGTCACTTGTACATCCCCAGCATAAGCCTTGAATCAGTTGTCTAAGGCGACACCCTTTAAAGCTTATACCAAAGACTACAGAGTTAACTTATAAAGTGACATGGAACCTCAAGTCTAAGGATCAATTAATCACATCAATGACTCGTGAGATATTTCCTAATCTGGAAGTTTCCATTTCCTGAAATAGAAACTTCCTTTCCCATTTAGGAATCTTCTCACACGGGGCACCTCAGTGAACTTACTTATTGAAGTAAGCACCCTCATGTATCACGCACGTATCAACTATACACTTTGCACCTCCATGAAACAAGGTGGTCCTTCTTAAGGGCATGATCCCACAAGCAAGCCTTAGAGAAGTCAGGTTGACACTCCCACTGTCTGTAGGACTCATCGGCTTGGAGTATTTTACTAATCATGACTTATGTGAAATAGGGCTCGTTTCATGAACCATTTCACCTAAATGGTAGAGTCCTAAAGTCATCAGGATTAGGGAAGTTCTCATACATGCACAGCTAAATTAAACGCATACCAAAAAAGAGCATATAAAGAAGTGTTTGCCTGTGATATTAATCATTCGTATATTATTCAAAGATTGTCTGTGATACTAGGAAAGTCCCAAAACGGATTATGACTAATCGGCTTTCTAGGGCACTATTCCTAACAGAGACACGAAAGTTTACGTACTCACTGAACCTTATTCGAAAATTCCAGAAACTACAACCAGTCAGGATTAGAAAGACGCTTATTCCAAACAGATCAAGTGTAATGATCTGGCTAGTCTTATGTCCTGACATCTGTTTTGGATGTTCTTGAGCATCAGATGCATGAGATGCCCACTGATAAGAACATGTTTTTGAAGACAGAATCGTACGAAGGTACGAGCCAATAAGAAAGGTTGTTAGTTATGAAGATGTTTGAAGGGTCACCGATTCAAAATCACATTATGAATATGATAACTAATCTGAACGAGATTGAAAGCCTCTGTGCTTAAAGAAACAATCTTAACAGATAGGAGGCGATCCTATACTCTCTGCCTAAGTCGTTTGAACGTTCAAGATTAATTTTAAAATTTTGAAAACCTAACCTGAACCAATGAACGACCTCAATATGGCAGAAAGGGTGATATAGACTAAGGAAAAAGTTCTCTTAAATCAGACATCAATATCCACGGCCTCAACAGCCAGTAAGTGGAAGAAAGAAAAAGGAATGGTTCCCAATCTTAAGGTTCAGAAATAGAAAGTCAAATCCGACAATGGAAAAGTGTTTCTATTTCGGTGGTAACGGGTATTGCAAAGAAAATTGTCCAAAAATACTTAGTTTGTCCATTTGCTATGCCGTTTAGATAAGATATGAAGATATCTTACTCGTTGAAAGTATTTTTAGTTGAAAATTCACCAGACTCCTGGAATATGGATTCGAGCTCAACCAATCATATTTGCAATTCGTTGCGAAGATTCAAACTAACCAGAGAGTTTGAAAAACGGCTAACACACAACTACTGCTCGGGGATAATACAAGTGTAATTGTATTAGAAGTAAGGACTTTAAAGTCGTATTTTGGCAATAGGGTTTTTATATTATACATGCCATATATACAAAAATTTGATTTTTGTAAGTTATTTGATAACTAATGGTTCAACAATTTATTTTGAAAAAAGTTTACCATTAAACAAAATAAAAGGTTTATTTGCTCTGGCACAATAAAAGATGGTCTTTTATACCTCAAAGAAAACCCTAATTTAAACATTAAGAAGCTTGACTTACCATCTAAGAAGAACAACTTCTACGTGGCACCTATCTATTGGTCAATTGAATCTGAATAGGATCCAAAGACTGATTGTTGAGTCCTATTGACTTGAAAATAGTGTCAATCTGCGAATCCTATTTAGAAAGTTAAAATGACCAAGAAGTTTTTTTGAGAGAAAAGGTATTAAGCCATGAACTTGCTTGAGTTAGTTCATACGGACGTATGATATTATGAGTGTTCAAGCAAGAGAAAGTTTTAGGTACTTCATCATTCATTTGAACGATGACTCTAGATACAGATATGTTTATTTGATAAGACTTAAGCCTGTAATTTTGAAGAGTTCAAGGAATATAAGACTGAAGTCAAAGAATCAAATTAGAAAACATATCAAGGCACTTCGATTAGATCGAAGTAGTGATAAGTATCTATGTTCAGAGATAAATATAATTTCTCAAATGAGATTGAATCACAACTATCTGTATGAGATATGTCTTAGCAAGTATGTATCGCAAAAAGGAGAAATAGAACGCTGATAATGATGGTAAGATTCATGAAGAGTCATGCTACCCTATGAAGTTTGTTTTGGAGTCTTATGCTCAAAAACGACAAAACACACTAAACCTAATTCTATCTAAGTCAGCTCCTAAAACACTGATGGATCTGTAGTTAGGGTGAAAACCCTGTATCTCTTATCTTCGGATTTGAGATAGACTGGTCCACTAGTTAAGGATGGATCCTGATGAGTTAGAATAAAGAATAAAGGTTTACTTGTTCTAAGGTTATCCTAGAAGAACAAGAGGTGGTATATTTTGTAATTTGAGAAATCACAAAAGATGTTTGTGAATATTTCAAAGACGATTACATAGATAACCACAAAAGGTGGAAGCAAAGTAGTGTTAAAAGAAATAACAGTATTAGATACCGATTTCCATAAACCCGTGATAATTGAAAATGTATTAGATACATGTGATGTAGAGACGTGTACACGAGAGCATCATTGTAGTTGGAGGATTGTCAGGACACCTGACAGGATATCTAAGATTAACCCAAGTGGTTGAATCTAACGTATCTGATCCTGTCACGTGTAATGAAGCTGTAGAAAATATAGACGCTGACCGTTTGGTCAATATCCATGGAATCTAAGTTAGAATCTCTGTATTCTAACAAAGTCTTGAACTTGTAGAGGCGCTTGAAGGCATTAAACCCTATTAGATACAATTGGGTTCAACAAGACGATAAAAGGAGAAATGGACAAAAGTAGAGACTTTAAAGTAAAGCTTATGGCAAAGGATTTTACCTAGAAAGAAGAAACCATTTATGAGATCTTCTCGCCTATAACAGTGCTTAAGTCCACAAGAACTCTCCTCTCCATTGTTTCTCATTTTGATTATGAGATTTGACAAATGGATGTAAAGACTATGTTTTTGAACGGGCACCATCAAGAAAAAAAAACATGGCACAACCTGAAGGCTTCACAGCTAGAAATCAGGTGCATATAGTATGCAAGTTTAATAGATCATTTTGCGATCTTAAGAAAACGTCTGGATCATGAAACATCAGAATTAAAGAGGTAATTTAAATTCTTTCGAATTGAGGAATTGCCCGATGAATCATAAGTGTGCAAAATAACATCAAGATAATATTGTAACAGTTTAGTTTTGTACGTATACGATATTATGCTCATTGGGAATGATGCAAGAATTTTGTCAGTGGTCAAGATTCGATTGTCAAATCTGTTTGATAAATAAAAAAAGACCTAAGTGAGACCAATAATATTCCAAGGATCTGACATTTTGTCATGATCGTAGGAATAAGGAGATTAGTTTATTACAAGAAGCATATATAGATAAGATGTTGGTAAGGTATAATATGACAAATTTCAAGAAAGGTTCACTACCTTTTAGATATGGAATTTATCTATCTTGGGATCAGTGTTCTAAGACAACTGAAGAGATAGAAGACATGATTAGAATTCAGCAGCGGAAGCTTTATGTATATCATATTATGTACAAGGCCAGATGTCTATTATGAAATAGGCCTAAGTCAGCAGATATTAGTCAAACCCTAGAATCTGACACTGGGTAGTAGTGAAAGCATATATTGGAGTACTTGAGAAGAACTTGAGAGTATATGCTTGTCTACCACAATGGTGAGCTCATTTCAATATAGCATAAAGATTCGGATTTACGATCTGATTTGAATCCTAGATGTTTGACATCAGAATACGTATTTACTCTAGAAAGAGCAACCATTAATAGGGGATGTTAAGCAAGACTTGTATTGCTTACACCGCCATAGAAGTTAAATACATGGTAGCTTGAGAAGCAGCCAGTTAGATGTATTGGCTTCATGATTTCCTAGTTGTTGGCTCAGAGAAACATCTATTAGATTCCTTCACCAAAGTATTGGCGTAAAAGAGTGCAAAACGAGTTTTGACACTCATGTGAAAGGAATAAGACTTAGATGTGTGGCCAAATTGAATTTAGGGCAAGTGGGAGATTGTTGGGAATAGTGCCCTGAAAATTCAATTTGTTGAATTAATTAAACTGAATTTACAGCGAGTTGTGAGTATTTCACATATTGATAGTTAATGACATGTGGTGGTATTCTTATATGAAATGTGTTTCATAGAAAAAGACTTTGAATACCGACATCACGTGTCATTAAAGTTCTAGTCGGTAAGATAAGAATATGTTTTTATCAAGACTACAACGTGGTTATATAAGATGATTAGTCTTTCGTCATAGGGAATTTGTGATTCCGATTATAGCACGTTGATGATTTTCAATAGGATTGGAAACATCGAACTGGACCACTGAGATTATTCATTTTATACTGCTATCTGAAATGAATAAAATCTCAGGAAGCATTGTACTCTTAATCCTGATAATATTTCGGCTTTAGGCATGTAGTGTTAGTCACTGTAACATACTCGAAGTGAGGTCTCGGTAACGGGTGGCCAAAATACTTTGTATGTTCGGTGATTACATGAAATGCGCTAAAGAGTTATATTGATCGAGGAATCTGTGGCCTTGCTGGAAGGTAAGAGATATCTTTGAAATAGATTTGTAAAAGTTCGAATTAAGACTTCGGCCAAAGCACTTCGCGTGATACGTCACCGAAGTTGTATGTTGAATGTGTTTCACATACAGGGAATTTGAACTTGAGGCAAATCAATAAATTTCAGATTGGAGATGAAAAATAAATGATAGTAGTTGCAATTTATTTTTCATGGATATTTACACGGAGGAGTGAAATGCGAAATTATTCTAGATCGAGAAATTCGTGAATAATTTAATTAATTTTAGAGTGCAACAATATTTATTTAGTGGAATTAAATATTGTTAAACGGTAATTGATTATTGTCATGAGATGATAATATATTAATCCGTTTGGAGCTAAAATTAATTAGTCCTGCAGGTCCCCCTGCAAGCCCCAATTGAAAACGCGAAGAGAAAATATTAAAAGGAGAAAGAGAAATGAATTTTCAAAGCGTTTGAAAATAGCCAAGGGATTTATTTTAAGAAAATAAATCAAAGTTCCAAAGAGTTGGAAATGCCTGGAATTTTATTTTGGAGAAAATAAAATTTTAATTTTTTTTATAAAAAAATAAAAATGAAGTGGCAGGTGCTGACGTGTCACGCCACATCAGCAGGTTGGGCCCAGCTGGCGCTGACACAGCACCCACGTGGCAAGCCGCGTGTGCGGTTGAGATCGAGGCACGTGGGCGTGAAGCAACGGTCCAGATGGGTCTGGACTGAACCTGGTCAAACGGGTCGGTCAAGGGTTAAAGGGTCGGTTCGTCGGATAGGGTCGGATTCGGACAGGACCGACCTGGACACGTGGCCGAATCAGAATCAGCCACATCATGAGCAAACCCTAGGCGAAGGTGCAACACACGCGCCACCTTGTGGCCGCGCATGAGGGCGCGTGAGGCATCGGATCGGCGAGCGGCTGGCGGTGTTGGATTCGTGGTGACGAGATCTTCAACATAGTGACCTCGGTTTTTGTGTCCAAGTTGCACACACAAGTGGGATGTGAAATTACCATTTTGCCCTCGATTTTTCCCCTATAAATAGGGGTCTTGGCCCTTCATTTTTCATTCACAGCTTTGGGAAGTGGTTTTGGCTGAGTTTATGCTTTGAAACCATATCCTTTTCTCCTAGTTAATTCCGATTTATTTTGGAATTAATTTTAATTAGGTGTTTATATAAAACGCCTAATTTCGGGAGATTAAACCCTGAAAAGGGTTTTCTAGTTTAATGTTTTATTTTCTCTAAGTATTTAGAGAAATACTTACGGAGCCCACACTCCGAGGGTTTCTCTGGGGTTATTGCAGGGAAGCTCTGCCGGTTTCACGAGGAGATCGGGTATCGAGTTCTCGGGAGGTGAATTCGGGAGCTGGAAAAATGCCGTTAGATAGCCATATTTGGAGTACGGTAATATTTTACAGTTGTATTATTTTAAGCATGATAAATTATATGCTCTTAAGTGTTAATTACATGTTAGATATTTATCTGCTTAAGTGATTTAAAATTTATTATCAATTGCATGTATATACTTGAGTAGATCTGGTTAAGTCTTCCGCTTTTGTATTAAAATGTTTTACAAATATTTTAATACATGTATTATAAATAAAAATTTTAAAGTGTGGTCCCGGACCGCTACTGTTCTGGGCCCACCTCCCAGCATAATACTTGTACATAATCTAAAATATCAAGTATATATTAATGATTATAATATATTAATAATGATATAAAAAACTTAGAAATATTAATTTATTATATATATTATATATCTTAATATCTTTGTTATTGTTTAATATTATTATTGAATGAGAATTAAAAAATATCCAACAAATCTCTTGGCTCGTCAAGTCGAATCGAGCTCGGCTCGAATTTTGGGCAAGTCAAGCTCAATCTCAAGCCATGCAAATAATTTTCAAGCTCAAGTAGGGGTGTTCAATCGGTATATACCGAACCGACCGAACCGAAATTTCGGTACGCCAAAATGGCATACCGAATACCGAACCGAAATTATCGGTTCGGTTCGGTTTTTATCGAAATTATTTCGGTACGATTCGGTATAAAACCGAATTATCGAAAAAAAAATAAAAAAAAAAAACGCAAAAAACGAAAAATATATCAATATTACAAAAACACTCAGAAGTCTCGGATTTGACACTTTAAACTTTCAAGTCTCAAACTCTCAATTCTCATTTTATGACTAACAGGATAGAAATTGGGACTTGGGAATTAAAACAATACATTTTTGAAGAGTTAAAAACTTAAATAAATTAATTGTACACCTAATTATAAGATATATATAATATATGTATAAAACAAATACAGTAATATAATTTAGGAATCAATATATAATATATTATATGTGTATATAAAAAATTATAATAATATCTAAAAATATATGTAAAAAATATTAAAAAAATTATTTCGGTATTTCGGTCGGTTCGGTATACCGTAGGTAATTACTGATACCGAACCGAATACCGAAAATTTGAAAATTTATATACCGAATACCGAATCGAATTATCGGTTCGGTTTTCGGTACGTACCGAATTTTCGGTTTCGGTC
The DNA here is from genome assembly GCA_037501455.1 of Lantana camara. Lineage (NCBI taxonomy): Eukaryota > Viridiplantae > Streptophyta > Magnoliopsida > Lamiales > Verbenaceae > Lantana > Lantana camara. The sequence goes on along the minus strand of CM074857.1, from coordinate 18,000,948 downwards.
GATTCGATCGGTATTACCGAACTCTGCACACCCCTAAGCTCAAGCTCAAGTTAGATTTTTTTGGTCAAACTCGACTTGACTCGGCTCGAAACGCACCCCTAAATTTGAAGTTCCAAAACCAAAATACGAGAAAGAAAGAGAAGGGGGACAAGTTGTGTTGAACAAAACAATCTCGAGGGTATCAAAGCTTTTTGATGTTGTTAATACTCCAAATTAAATCATCTTTCCGACATATAAGGTTAATATTCTTTGGAAAATGGGATATTTTGCTTCTAACTTTCTATATTCTAAACGTGAAAGTTAGATGTATAAAGTTAACAGTTAACTCCCCTTTTTCTCTCTCACACGCCTACATTGTAATTTATTATTTAAGAAATATTCATACTTCTATTAAAATATAAAGGAAAATTCATATTAAATTATTAATAATATCATATTTATAATTAATTGTTCAATTTTTAAAATATTTTATGTTGTCAATTGTCATCTTAACTATATTAAAATTTTGGGAAATTTGTTTTTGTGCTATTTTTTGGCTGGGAATCTTCCCTTGCACCAGTAATTTTCGGTAAAAAAAAAAAACACCAAAAGAAGTGACATGGTGATCTGAAAATTTTAATGTAATTCAAAGACAATTTAAAATATTCTAAAGTTTAAATATTTAGTGCAAATTTAGTTAAAATTTGACGGGTAAATTAACTTTTCCTTTGGAATATATGCCTCATATAATCTCTCACACAAAACAATTACCCCATTTAAATTTAATGATGCATCCTACGCTTTTCTAAGTTGTCCACAGTTTAATAAATAATTAATACTCTACTTGTAGTCTCGTACTATATTTTTATGTGCCTATAGTTTAGCAAGAAAATAATTAGTGTAGTTAATTAATGTGGATTTTTAAATTAAAAAAAACAAAGAAAAAAGATTGATATAAGGATGGCATGTACAAGTATAGTTTGGTAATGTTGTGTAAAATCGTGCAGTTTCAACAAAGTGAAATGTTAATTTAAAAGGGTCGTAATCTGCATGCTCTCACGAGAAATGCGCAACGAAAAGGAGAGATTTCTTGTCATTTGCGGCTCAAAAGACGAAAAGAAACAGATATTTATAGGGTTGCCAACGAGTCGGATTCGGATCCGATCGGATCAGGAGATTCCAGATTCGAATCCGATAAGACAATTCGATAATCGGATCTAAATCCGAGTCCTATAGGATTTGTATTCATTTATTTTGAATCCATACATAATCGGGTCGGATCAAATCCGATAAAAGATCCGACCCGATTAATAATAAAATTTAAATTTCTAAATAATAAATTTAATATAAAAAAATAAATGTAATTAGATAATATTTAATAAACAATTATTATTTAATAGATTATTTGATGATTTTGTTAATATTTACTTAAGATAGGTTAATTTAAACTTATTAATAAAGAAAAATATATAGTTTTAGGGTAAACAATTCAAAATTTATTATTATTTAAAGTGATAAATATGCAAAAATCCTAATTTTAATCATTTTACTTAGTATTATGTACTAGTAAATAATTTATTTAATTAAATATTATATATATAATCGGATTCGGATTCTTAACGGATCGGATTCCTTAATTCCATATTCGATCTATTTATTTCGGATTTCGAATATTTATAATCGGATATGATCCATCGGACATTTTTATCGGACGAATATGCTAAAATACGAATCGGATTCGAACCGGATTCGGATTAAAATCCGATCCATTGACAGCCCTAGATATTTATATTCAACTGATATTCATGCTTTGATGCCCTAATCTATTAATCTCATGAATTGTGACTTACTATTTTCACAATAAAAAGCCCACCAACACCACAAGCAATTATCTGTCCCACTGATTGCCTCACAATTTTGAAGCCACAAGTTAAGAACTCAACCTTATAATTTTAAAGTATATTTCTTTAAAAGCTAATTATAACTTGTGACTTACATAACTAAATATACATGAAATTATTAATTAATGTATTATATCGGCATTTCATACATAGAAAATTACTATTTATATTAATTTTGAATATTATATTGTTGTATCTAATAAATAATATTCTATCCAATAAAATTACTTCATATGTTGTAAAATATATATTTAAACTAAAACAAAACAAAAAAATATATACATATCTTGAATAGGGTTCTCGATTTTGTACAAAATTTAATTAGATTACAAACCTTATTATAAATCAATATATATAAAAAATCACCTTGGACGTCTTGCGTTCGAACCCTGAGAACACTATTTATAATAGGTAGAAAACGTTTTATATTTATAGTTTGTCCCGATTCGAATTCAGATAAACGAGGTATTGAAACTTTGTAATGAAATGACGAAAGTAGTTTTCAGATAAACGAGGTATTGAAACTTTGTAATGAAATGACGAAAGTAGCCCTGAAAACAACCTGAATGTGGTGCCCCCACCCCATCCGTCAGTTGGGTTCGTTATACCTCTAAGTTATTGTCCGAAGAAGCGGTAGTTGCGCCAAGAATCCCGAACCAAATCATGGACGTCCCAGATTTCATTCCTTCCCACTATATTTGTAATAATAAACATTTTCCCATCCTATTTAGATAAACAGACGTATTAATAATAAACATAAATACTAGTGGAAATATATAAATATTAAAGTGAAGGGGAAATTCAGGGGTGGTGTATAATATAAATAACCCCTTTTTATTATCTTCACCACAAATTCAGCTTCTCTCTTCCTTGTTTGTTTTTCCCTCTTCCCCTCTTCAAAGAATATCACCCTTCACAAGATATACCAATTCTTTTCTTCTTTTCTTCTTTTCCTCCATCTCTCTATCTACATCCTCTCCTCCGTTCTTGTGGGACAGGAGGAGAAAAAGAATGGGGGATTTCTCAAATGTGAAGTACTGAAAAGCTTTCCATGACAATTGATTCCCTTAACTGTCTGGAAACTTTCTGATTGCTTTGAGACCATCCCCATTATTAACCATGGCCATGGACGGTAAGCTTCCACTTTCTTTGTATCTGTGTCTGGGAAGAGCTTCTATTTACATGCAGATTGAATGTTTCCTTACGCGCGCGTGTGTGTGTGTGTGTGTTGCAGAAATGAAAAGGAATGAAGGGAAAGAAAAGGTATCAGGAGCTGCTGCGAAACAGGGGCGTGAAGAAATGCCGAAAACAGAGTACACCGATGATGAGGTGGAATCATCTCCGCGAGGCGTGTTGGAGATACCCATTTCGGGGTCTGACTCGGATCACAGCAGCGTGATGAGCAGCAATGAACGGAGCAACAGTTTTGAGAGCGAGAAACCAGCGGCGGCGGACGGCGGAGCTTCGTGGGACTCGAATTACGGGACCCTGCATTGGAAGAAGCTGTTTGGGCAGATAAAGAGGAGGTCCACCGTGAGATTCTCGACTATTCCTTTGCTGGGGAGTTATGGATATGAACTTTCGAGGAAAACGTTCAGGAGGAAGTTTGGGAGGAATCACAGCTCCGAGGACGCCATTGATTGTGGAGATTTTGTGGTGCCTAAGCCTTCTTGGAGAAATTTCACTTATGCGGAGCTTAAACAAGCCACAGATAATTTTTGCCCAGGTAATCTCTGTTTCCGATTAATCATTTCTTTCTTTTAGAAAAGGTAATTTCTTGTTGATTGTGGATGTGTTTCTTGATGGTCTCTGCTGCATGCTCTGTTTTTGAGGAGTTTAAAACATACTTCACCTTCCCCATTTGCATTCTGGGCATTCTTCTTTTTTGTTTTTGTCTTCGTGTGTGTGTTTTTGTGTTGCTTTTGGCTCATATTTTGTGCTTTTTAGTCAAAATCTAGGTTTTTATAATTCTTTAGATTTTCTTTTTTCCCCATATAACAGTCATCTAAATTCTAAACTTTTAAGTTCTAAAGTTCATTAAACTTCTTGCTATGTTAGCTCCATATCTAAAAGCTAAAAGACTAGATCACTAATTAGTTAGCACAACGATGAATAGTTAACCTATATTATTGGTGGTTCATAATTCTTTAGATGTCATTCAATAATTTGTATAGCAAGGTACATAATTTTTCTGTTCATTCAATTTAAATTTCCCACCACATCTAATATTGCGGCCAGAATTATGCTATTTTTCTGTAATTAGCATTGAAGTTGGCATCTTTTCGACCTACTGTGTTAAAAAAACGAGACAGTCCATCTGCCAAGATTAGAGTTATCACTTATCAGTATCATCGATCATGGGTCCGCATGCTCTGTTTCTCATGCTAAGTCCAATAAAGTTTTCAACTTCCCCCCCACTTGTGCAGTCAAAGGGCTTTCTCAAAATCTTCTCTTTTGGTGGCTTGGCTCGCAAATGCAATAACTTTTTGACCCACTTCTTCATTGTACAATCATTAAACAAATCAGTTTATGGTGGGACATCATGTCGGCTGGAATACGATTCAATAAATGTGTGCAACAGTTTGAATTTTTCATTTGAAGCTTTTTTTCTTGCAATATGTTATATGCGGCAGGAATTAAGCAAGTGATTATCATTTGCGTCGTCTACCTCGTGCGTGATTTGCAGGTGTTTTAACTTCAAGTTGGAATTTATTAGGTCAAGTTTGAGTTGTTGGGAATTTTTATGACCTTGTCTGCTTTGATTAATCTCGAGGTTGAATAGTTTGATCGACTGTCACCATCATAGACATTTCTGCAGTAGTCAGATTGATTGCACAGGCCGTATGTTAATGTTGTGGTTTTGCTTGACAAGTGTTTGATGAAATGCTTGTGTCAAAATTCGTGCAGATAACTTGATTGGGAAAGGAGGACATGCTGAAGTGTACAAAGGGTTCTTGCCGGACGGTCAAGTGGTAGCCGTGAAGAAGATTATAAAAGAGCAAAAGAACGATGAGGACAAAGTTGGCGACTTCTTGTCTGAGCTTGGAATCATTTGTCACATTGATCATCCAAACACTGCTAAGTTAATCGGCTTCAGTGCTGATGGTGGTTTGCACCTTGTTCTCCAGTTCTCTCCACATGGAAGCCTTGCCACGGTGCTACATGGTGGTGCGTTTTTCGCTTAGATTAAGTCTTGGTCGGATTTCACTTGGTTTGTCGCAGCTAATGAAAATAAGTTACGTTTCATTACTTGTCAGGTAATGAGCGGAGTATTGACTGGAATGTACGGTTTAAGGTGGCTGTTGGGATCGCCGAGGGATTGAACTATCTCCATTCTGACTGCCAAAGGCGTGTAGTTCACAGAGACATAACCGCCTCAAACATATTACTCTCTGAGGATTTTGAAGCTCAGGTTCTTTTTCTGTCCTCATTGTTCCCCAAGTACAAATAGGATGCAGATATTTATACACGGATGTGTTATAATGCTGTGAATGTGCAGATATCTGATTTTGGACTAGCAAAATGGCTTCCCGATAAATGGCTTCATCACGTTGTTTCTCCAATCGAGGGCACTTTTGGGTATTAACAGAAAATAGCATTCTTGAAGTTCCGTTTGCCTTTAAACTAATGACAATATTGTGCTCTAAAATCTGTGATTACAATTAGGTACATGGCCCCAGAATATTTCATGCATGGAATAGTTCACGAGAAGACAGATGTGTTTGCTTTCGGGGTTCTATTGCTGGAGCTCATAACAGGTCGTCGTGCAGTTGATACTGCACGACAAAGCCTGGTGATGTGGGTATGTTTCTTCCATTTCACTTTTCTTGACCAATACTTCTACCTCTGTTCTCTACTGTAGTAATAATCCAAAGTTTACTGGATAGAGCTGTAACATTGAGTTTATATATGTAGGCAAAACCACATCTGGAGGAGAACAATGTGAAAGAAATTGTAGATCCTCGGTTAGGAGAAGATTACAACCTTATAGAGATGAAGCGCGCCATGTATGCAGCTTCCATATGTGTTCATCACTTGCCCAATATGCGCCCTACCATGTCACGGGTAATGAAACAATGCAAGACCTTCTTCAACATTTACAATATAGCAGATATATATATATATATATATATATATACATATATAAAGGTTCCTCAGGTTAGTGTTAGAAACAACGAAAACTGAAAACTGAAAACCTTTCAAGCCATCTCTAAACCGATTTTTCACACCAAACATGGAATCTCAGAGACCATATCGTTCTTTCTAACACCCGTGGGGTAATTTTCTAAATACACCAAACCTCAAAGGGAGTTGGTGTAAGGAACCTTAATGCATTTCTTGGATATCCCTTTTTCGATTGTAATTTAACTTCACCTGAGGACTCAACCGGTGCCTTCTCTAGCAACTCTTGCATCCTCCAAGCACAACACACACACGTATAAACATACACGCATATACTCAGGCTTGAAATGAAGGCCCTGAACAAGTGAAGTGGTATTTTTGCAGGTAATTCAACTGCTGAAAGGGGAGCACGAAGCACTGGACATGAAGCAGAAGTCGATGGGCGTGAGAACGCATATGTGGGATGCTTGTGATTTGGACGACTACAATTCGAGCACATACCAAAAGGACTTGGACCGACATATGCAGTTAATCATGGAGAAATAGAAACTGCTTCTTCTTCAAACCAATTTTGCTTGCTTCTTTTTCAAGTGTCGTTGCTTCCCTATAATGTATCAAAGTAAGGGCAGCTAAGCAAAAAGAAGCAGGTATTATGAAATTAAGCGAGATAGGGTAATACAACAACGAAGGACTATTAGTAACTTTTTTAACTTTGTTTTCTTGATTATGGGACAATTGTTGTTCAAAGAGTGTTGAATATATCTGTAAATTATTTTGTATACTTTTTGCAGCTATTGTCCTCTAATCACATATGCACATTCAAACTATACCTATATATATATTTTATTCTGAGACGAACCCAAATTGAATGGAATAATATTTTTAGTAGAATTTAACAAGCCATTTTGTAGTTTTTTTCAGTTCAACCTTCTCTTAGTGCCTAGTGGGAAATTGAACTAGCCTCTGTAGGGGTACGAATATAATGCCGATGCGTAAAATTTTAAAAGAAGTAGAGTGTGCAATTTTCTTTTGACATTCCTTACAAAAGTTTTCCACACATATATAGTTTCTATACAATAAAAACTTGTAATTATTTTTAATTATTTTAAAAAATAATCTAATTTAACCATAATACAATTTAATAATAATCATATGAATTCGTTTTAAAACTAGAAATGTTGTTAGTGCAAGAATTGAGTGGGAGTGCATTCAAAGTAATAAAAACTTTGTGATTTAGGTGGGTAGACCGATTATATACGATCTATAATTTATTTATAACTATATAAAAGTGTGGATAACATGGCCTTGTATGCGAATTGATTGAATTACCCTTATTCTATTTAATTTTCCTTTATATCATTTTTTTTTAAAACTATTTTATTTGTAGGTTAGGTGGGTCAAATATTAATATCTAACCTTAATCAATTATGTTAATGTATCTAAATTTTTTTATGTCTATTAACTTAAATAATATTTTTACTCAAATTTATTAACTTAATTCTAATAATCAGACCTTACGTAATTCTTATACCATTTTCTTTATTTAAAACAATCCAATCATAATCCAACCTTAATCAATTAGGTTAATATAATTTTTTTTCCATTAAATTAATTAATAATAAATATTTTTACTCAAATATATTGACTTAATTCTAATAATATGACGTTAATAAATTATGTTAATCTTATTTTTATAGATTAAATTAATGAGTCTTTTTGATTGCCCAACACTTAATAATTTCACTCAATCAACATTTATGTGGCGCCTATTCCCATTCTTTACACTTTGTTTATGATGATGTTAATAATTGTATTTATGGATCAATTAGTCCAATTCTTTAACCCTGCCTATCCTATTTAATTATAAATTATTATAATAGATGCCCTTATAAAATTTAATTTAACTATTAAATTATAAATTATAATATATATTGGCATTATATTAAGGGTCAACTATTCACACTCTAATGTATTTTTTTCACAATTATGAATGAGTTGCTTGAATTTTAAAATCAGCTTTGGCTGTTCATTTGTTTTTGTTTTCCTCAGGAAGTCCCGTTGTTAATAATTGTATTTACCGATCAATTACTCCAATTCTTTAACGCTACCTATCATATTTAATTATAAATTATTATAATATATGCTCCTATGAAATTTAATTTAACTATTAAATTATAAATTATTATAATATATGCCCTTATGAAATATAATTTAACTATTAAATTATAAATTATAAATTATTATAATATAATTATAATATATATTGACATTATATTAAGGGTCAACTATTCACATACTCTTAATCTCTTCCTATTCTCTTTTAATATAGAGTTAATGTCGTGTTGTTTAATTCCCTATATTCAATGTTGCCTCTAATGTATTTTTTCAAAATTATGAATAAGTTCCTTGAATTTTAAAATCAGCTTTGGCTGTTCATTTGTTTTTGTTTTCCTCAAGGTTAGTGTCTCTCAAGCACTGGCGGGCAAAAAATACTCACTTCCCTTGCCTTGAGCATTTTCAGATCAGAGAATGCTCTGAATTAGAGGACATCCCTTCTGAAATTGGAGATATTTCGACTCTTCAATTGATTGAGGTCCGCGCATGCAGTTCGAGTTTGGAATCATCAACACTGAAAATTCTAGAAGAACAGGGGAACCTAGGAAACGACCTTCAAGTTCGTGTCTACTCCTAAGAGAATTTCTGGTGATTACACTTTGCCTATTTATCCTCCTACTTTGATTCCATTTTTAATTTGTGATCCATGTTATGATTAATTTTTCTTATTCTTTTGTCAGATTGATTGAGCAAGAAATCCTAAGGTCAGAAGTGGGGTGAAGCTGATAACAGAGATATGAATGCTGCTATATATGCATATAAACAACCCAAATCATAAATTCGTTCTCCATAGCCATTTCCCATTTCTAATTCCCTTGCGTGTACAGTTGATAGGTGAGATTAGTCCTCTGTTTCTGTTTCTGTTGTTGCTATTGCTCTGGTAGTTCCCCTGATATATTTTCTTGATGCCTGGTAGTCAGTTAGCATGGGAAATCTGTCGTAGAGGTAAGGATATGATATTCTCTTTTTTTTTCTTGAAATTTTATTTTAACAGATTCATGGAAGTGCAGAGCCCCTGTAGCAGAGTCGGTGTGTGTTACTAAGACAAACAATATAACAGAGGTTACGAATTTTGACTCAAGAATCATCTAAAGATTGAATCTCTAATTTAGTGGAAGTTCTGATATGTATTACTCTGAGCTTGAACTTTCCTTCTTATTGTGGTCCAGCATTTTGCATTTTCTTATTTTCTCAGCTTTGATACTGGACCAAAATAGTATTCTGCTTTCCTTTCCACTTTTTATATTTCTTTTCTTCTTTTATATTTTAATTTTTAAGTGTAGAGTCATTCATTGGATTTATCGTATTAGTCAGTATTATAATAAGTTTATCGATCTATGCTTCTATAGGCTTTATGTGTAATCTTATAAGTCCTCTTGCTACCTTGTTTTTCTTGTGATTCTTAGTGCCATTGATATCGTCATCTCCACCACGCTTCTTCTTCTGACATCACCAAAAAATGTACGTCACCCAGTCAATTTATTGTTAGGTTGAAAGGATTAACCAGAGCACAACAAACAATCTAAGGAAAAGGCAAACTTCAAATCACATATATGACAAAAAATTACAATAGAGACTAAGACTTCTCGAATTTTCCAAAAGATAGATTCTACAGGAGTATTGTCCAAACCCTGGTCACTTTTATCTTTCTTTTTCTCCTTCTTCTCTTTACTCCGATGTTTGTGCTTTTTATGCTCTTTATCCTTCTTCCTTTCTTTATCATTGTTTCTTTAATTGTTTCAATTGTCAGGTGGTTCGATTCTCGAAAATATCCTGGCCGTGCCAATATCTATTTCGACAACTTCACTTGGCAGGAGGCCCGAAGCCTTCTCATCTTCACTTTACTAATTAACCCCGTTCCTCTCCGACATTAGTTCAGACTTTAGGTACATGTTCTTATCTTACTTTTGTAAATGTCCGTGGCTTGGTTTCGTTATCTTTTCGAATGTTCACCTTTTTAATTTTCAAACTCTGTTTCCCTTATTAATAGAATCGCTTCTTCGTATTAGCTTATTGTTATTTTTAGTTGTATTAGAGTTAAGTTAATTATACCTGTGTATTAGTTTGTGGTTAATTGCACTTTAACCAAGCGGAGTTATGAGGAGCAAATATATACAGATTCATATCTTTAGTTGATATATAGAACCAGTCAATATCTAATATCACATATACATGTCTTTCTTCTATAACGTAAACCATTAGATAGGATCGGATTCAAGAATCAATGCATTTTTTGCGAATCCCGACTTTTGGTCTAAATATTAGTAATGTTTTTTGAAGGCTTTTTATAAGTTTTAAATAAAGTAAAGGAGCTGTGCAGAAGTCCATGTTCATTTTTATTGTAAACTGCCTTGCACCATTCTTGCAATTGGTTTTAAATAGATGCGTGTATTTTGATTACCGCCATTTAAAATAGAAATCCATTTATAGTTTTAATGTCCTCAATAAAATATAAAAAAGAACTATAATATTCATTTTGTCAACTTTTTCTCTTCTCCGTTGATAACATATTAACTCTACCATTTCCGAAAAGTATATGTAATCTTATTTTGACCCTTTCAATACATTTAAACATTTTTATGTTTAAGTATTAATTCGTTACCATTTTTTTTTTATGATAATTAAACTATATTTGAAAAAAAAAGAGTAAAAGTACAAATTATCCGTTTCCAATTTTTTTCTTCCCTCCTCTAAATAGTCGTGCATTAAATGTAACACCCGAGCGCAAGGTGTCACATCCCCCGCACCGAGATTCGACCCGAATATGAAATGGACGATCCATACCCGAGCCAAATCACGGCGAACGGGGACAAACACACACTCTATACTAGGCGGGACTAACCCTTGAACCATAAAATCAGAATAAACATTAAAGCGGAAGCAATAACGAACATACATCATATATACATTCAATGAGCATCAAAACTCCAAAAATAAGTCATAAACATTACTAATTGCCATCACGGCTCGAAACAACCAATACGCTCCATTAGCAACATTCATATACAATGATCACAAGTGCAAAATGCGAGTGTAAGACCAAAATACAAGGGTTAAAAGACGAAAGTAAAACCTATGACTCGAAATCCCGCCTAGCTCCCTTGACGCCTGCACAACACAACTGAAAGCCAAACGGGTTCAGTCCAAAAGGGACTGGTGGGTATAAAAGCAGGGCATAATAATATATGACTGTAATTAAACATTCACATGCAAGTTATAATCCCAAATGAGGTTTTTAAAGAATTTCCCAAGTGGGTGAATAGAAGTCATCAAAAGGGATTATAACGATTCATTTACATTAGGTCAAGGTCATTAGTGGCCCGGCGAGTGGGCATGCATTATCTCCAACCAACACCTCGTGTAATTCATTAACATTCATTAACATTCATTCATTCATTCTTTCTTTCTTTTCATGCATATCATTCTTTCGTGCGCATTCAATAACATTTACACCTTCTTCCTCCGGGTTGGTGGCGGGTTTGCAAGGCCCATCCACCCATTCATTGACCAAAAGGGGAACATGACTCCCCAGATGGCACTCAGCGTCCATTCCTCGCTAACTCCTAACGAGGTCCGGTTACGCCGTTCATTGGTGGGACTAGTGTGAGGGTTTCCCGTCAGCCCATGCCTTCTCGGTTCCCCACTCACACCAAGCCCCTGGGCCCCATTCGTGCATTCGATTCTTTCTCGCCAAAACATTAGGTAGGATTCATGAAATAAGGGCTTTACGTTTGCAATCATTTACTCGATAAAAGACTCAATATATATATCATATTACTTTGGCTTAAAACTTTTCACGTAGGGAGATATACCGGGTCGTTTTATCTAAGTAGAAGAGAAACCCACCTTAAACGGCAACAAGGAGAACACACGAGCCCTACAGACCGGCCTCGTCTCCAACGGACTCAAAATCTGTGCAAGAAAGGTGAGGTGAGACTCAATATGACCAAATAAGACGCTCGACAATGAAATGATTATGATATGAATGTATAAGAGATGCTATAATGTAATGGACACGTTCATGTGCACTATTAAGGCATTTAACTCATATATCCACGTCATTCAATCATTCATTCATTATCATTCAATTCATATTTCCCATCCAATAATTCAAGAATTCAAATAGGAGCATAGAACATAATCAAGCTCTTCCATAATGCTACCACATACTTTATATTACATAAGATAGCATATTTCCAAGGTTTGACAACAAGAAGAAGTCATATGATATAGAAAATAAATGATGCGATTCATAAACGACATATAAACACACATAAACGGCATTAAGAAAAAGCATGCTTATAACACATCCAAATGCCATGAAATTAAACCATAATACTCCTAACATATAATAAAACAAGTTCATAGTTCAACACAAAAGGAGATGAAGCCATTCAAGAGGTGAAACAAATCAAAACCCGAAAAGGAAGCAACACGGACTGCGCAGGGGAAGGGACACGGGGGTGTCACCAACCCTAGCCAAACTGAGCCACGGGCGTGGCTCAGTACAGAGCTTCCCAGAAGGTGTGACACGCCCGTGTCTCACTCTTATGAGTAAATGAGACACGGGGGTGTCACGGTACAGAACTTGGGGCGTTCACAGAGTTTTCCAGCAAAACTGAACTCATACCAAATCAATCCAAAAACAAACCAAATGAACTCCAAATGCTCTGAAACTTAATATACAACTTATTTGGCATGTTATGAACATTTTTCATTTAGAGTGAAAGGGCTAAATCACACGTTAAGATCATCGAATCCATGCAACAAAACTGGGTCGCCAAAATCGCACATATGAACCCTAATGATTCTATCATGCCTTGATCAAGTACTTAGGGCTTGAATTTGGATCTGAAACTTTGGGGAATGCATGCTAACATACTAAACAACTAATATACATCATATATATGCAAAATGGCACAATTTAAAGCACCTTAGGGTGACCAACAACCACACATAGGCAACAGCAACAAATCTGTCATGGAGCATGCATAAGAACAGGCCATGTATTTCGGTTTTGAGGCTTCAAATGGAACCAAATACTTGAAACATGAATGGTAACATATATAACAATGAGTGTACATCAACTCCAAGCAATTTCACACGAAATGGAGACCATTTGATCAAGCATCAACACAATATTTCATACAGCAGTTCGAAAACAGGGGAAGTAGTTTGATCATCAAGTTTGGAGCTCCATATCTCAAAATTTTATAAAAGGAGCAAGAGAAGAAATCTTCCTAATATCATATACTATCATTTAGGAAAGAAATAAGCCAAGAAACAAGCTCATATACTCATTTACAAGCAAGGAAATTAGCTACCCAAGCAAACAAGATCATAAGAGCAAATTTCCCCAAAAACCCTATTCATGCTCTTAGCTCAAACCCTAACCAAATCTGATCCAAATCATGTTGCAAGAAGATGAAATCAAGTATAATAGAGTAGAGAAGACATAAATATTCATACCTTGAAGATTTGGGAGAGAAGGGTGGTGGTTTGAGCTCCAAAACCACAAAAATGGCCAAGGTTTCTTCTCCTTTCTTCCCTCTTCCTTTCTCGATCAGACCCAGCAGAAATGAGGGAGATTTGGTTCAGTTTTTAGAGATAAAGAGGAGAGGAAGGGCTTAACTCAAGGTAGATAAGTCATGGTTAAGGTAGGGTTAGGTTAAGGGGTGTTATAGGGTCCCGCCATGAAGACTAGTCAACAAAAGAAGCTCTTCTTGCACGGGTTGCTCGTTACGGTTGGATTTCGGAGGTCTTAATGATTTCAAAAAGGTGTGAGGCTTGTTCCATTGTCTCCGAATCGTCGATACGAAGGCAACGGAGTTGACGGAATTCGAATCCGAATTCCCGAGCTCAAGATATCACGCACGGAACCAAGGGTGCGCTAATTGCTCGTTAGCCCCCGATTTGGTTCCACAATCAAAATTAAATCCGAAACACAAGCAAATGAATTCGAAAATACGAAACGAATAAATATTCATATACAAGACACGTATAAGTTCAACATATCAAATTCGCACAAAATTCCGGTATCAATTCAAATAGAAACGAAGCACTCAAGCGCGATTAAACAATAAAAGCCATAACATTACTTAAATAAACAAATAAATTCATTCAATATATATTATATATAATATGCATGCATACGTATATAGTATATATAAATACATGCATGCAAATATATATAAGTTATATTTATAAAATGCATGCAAATATGATATATAAATAATTATGCATGCATAATTAAATCCATGCACACACGTACACAACTACTATATATTTATATTTATATTATATAACTATATTTAATATTGATAACATTAAATAAAATAATTAACATTTAATTCAATTAAAGTAAATTAAATATGTAAAACACATATAATTAATTATTCGCGCAATTTGAGAAACACATACGTCATGCTATACCAAATAAGAAAAACGGGGGCGTTACAACCTCTCCCCCTTAAAAGAATCCGTCCTCGGATTCACTATCCGCTTAAAACAATTAATGAAGGAACCCCGTTCCTTACAAACAACAAAGAGAGAATCCCCGTCTCTCAAACAACAATGAGAGAACCCCGTCTCTCAAAAACAGCAAAGAGAGAACCCCGTCTCTCAAAACAGCAAAGAGAGCACCCCGTCTCTCGAACGAAAATAAGAGAATCCCCGTCTCTTTCAAATAATACAAAGCAAGGGAGTCTCCAATACCCCCGAGCAACACAACACAAAACAATAATTAAAATCACGTAAAACGCCTTAGACAGGTAATAGATATCCTCCACATTGATCATCAATTATTCCAAGTTAACAGGATAGGAAATCAAAGCACATAGCAGAAAACTATTTGAATTAAATTCGCATGGATGCGTGTATCATGGATGCTTCAGGTACCGTTCACCGTAGTTGCATAATTCAGAACGGTAAGTTTCGTTGTCCAAAGCGCGGTCTGCCCCGAAAGTGAATTCAATGCGCAACTTGTCTTTAAGCGCTTCAAGGTACCCCAACCAAGCAATTGATAGATCCTCTAAGGATTTCATTCTTTATTCCCTTCTGACTTGTCCTGCTTCCAATCTTCTTCGATCTTTCGTCATTTCCCATAATCTTCTTTCAATCAAACCAACTCTTAATAATTAACTGAGCTTGACCTCCCCGGATCCCCTTGATCGTCCGTCCCGAACTCAGGTCTGTAGTTATTACCTTTACCATATCGAAGTCCAACATATCCCCGAGGATAACCACTCTGAACAACCTTGATGATTTAATCCCGACCTTAAGATGCATGCTATACAAATCTCTTTCTTTCTTCCATTCGATTGACCCTTTTCACTCCCTTTAACTCCTTAGGGTGAAATTTAGTATTTGGTCCCTAAAATTCCTTGACCGAAGAGAGGATGTTCTCGATGATTTTTTTGAAGTTTGATTTGAATCTTCCTAATGTTCATCCTTGTCAATTTGTTGCTTCTGAAATCTCTTTCCAAATTCGTTGAACCAAGCTTTATTAACAACATCTCTTTTCTACGGTAACTTGAATCGATTACCTCTTGCCATCGCAACGTAGGAGTTTCCTTAAACTCCCTCATAACTCCCTTGTCTTCCTAAATGTATCTCCGTTATTTCTATTCATTATTATTATTTTTTTTTTCAGCCACAACTTCAAGTTTAAGTTCTCCTCTCGGTCATCCTCTCCCCCTTAAAATTTTGCCGTTACACCTTGACCCTCATCAGTTCTTCCTTCATCGAAATCCTTGATAAGAGAATCTCATTAGGGGAAGGGGAATTTAACGAACCTAGTAACCCAAAATTTATACCTCTCATTTTCCTTTTAATTCCCTTGGTAATCGAAACCCCCTTCTCTAATCTTGTTCGATCCCAACACCCTCGAAAACAAATCTAATCTCACGTTCCTTCGGAGTTCCTTTTCACCATCTTATCCCTTACTTGAAGTTCTTTATTTACCGAAGTCATCTTCCCTGTTAGGTGTTACCTTATTATTTCTTTTTCCTCTTAACTCAGAGGTGGCCAGTCGAAAAGGTACTTGATAAGTGAGGTGAAAGAATTTCCTACCAAGTAAACACTAAAATGCATGCCGGGTTAAAATGACGATGCATGTGGCACACTTGCGACAATGAAATATGCAACACCTTAGAGAAACGAAATCAATTAGAAATGCGCGCACGAACATAAATAAAGAAGAATAAATAATCGATGTGGAGTATGATGCACGTGCTATGAATGTTTTGGAACCTGTCACCGATGTGGTAAGCTATTAGCTCAGTAGTTTTTCTTCATTCTTCCAATCCCGAGGTTACTTTGACTTGGTGATTATGCTTTGTCTTTCCCACGGTCTTCAAGTTTTCCATGAATCTTTTCGCATCACTTGTATCTTTCACTGTCTGAAATTGCAATTTCACGATCTTTCATTTCTTCGCCAACCACTGAATTGACCTCTGCATTTCCACCCCGAGAATCACCCTTTTACACTGCCCAAATTCTCTTACAAAATGAATCCCCAATATAATTCTGAACCCTACTTCTCGCCGTCACCATGATCAAGACTCCGTCCTTATCCTTTATGAACTTGGATTGACAAATTAAACTTGTTTTCCGATTGCTTATACCTGAGCGCATGATTTCCTTGCAAAGAATCTCTCCCCGAGAATAATCCTTCAACCGGTCTTTGCCTTTCTTTATAGTTCCCATTTGTTGCTCCATATCTTCCAATTCGGCTTCTCAATATGACAATTCATCTTGGATTTGGAAAAACAAACTCAAATCTCGTTCTCCATATCGCCTCCTCCCATATGTTTGTATTTTTCCAGGTACTTGCCTCTCCCTACTCCCTTCCAGACTCGTTTCACATCTTAATCGAAATCCAAAGCACTCCAATCCAACTCTTCCCAGCCTTAACTTTGACAAACTTGATTTCAAATCACTGGACTTAGTCAGAAATCCTTCTTGGTCAATCCTTGGTGTACAATTCCTACCGGACCCATTTTATCTTAACTCCTTTTTTATTATTAATACCTCTTCAATGCTCCAATTCCGGAATCAAAATACCTTCAAGGTTTGTTCACTTCCTTCATTAGGTTGAACGATCCCGTTGAATTCAATTAAAGGTACCTTAAGTAATAGAGCAGTGTATATCGATCGTCTAAGTCATAACCATCTCGCGATCAATCCTTATTTCACCAAGTGTCCTTATACCACCACATCTTTAAATCCGGACCTGCTATTCCGAATCCTAACCCTTGAACTCTAGCGTCATCTAGAAAGCCCCACATCTCGAATTCTCCACATTCTTCCTGGGTGTATCCTTTCTATCTTCCATACCTCAAAAAAAGCTTGCGATCGATCGTCTTTGTCGTAGAACTTGGCCGTGGTTTGATATTATTATCATAACCTGTAATTCAAAACTTATTTCGGAGATATATGCATGCGATTAATACATGCTCATGGCACATTTTCAACACGAAAGGCACAGATTCAATATAGAATGCAACAGGTAATTCGACAAGATTAAAAAGAAAGACAATTTCATGTTCAAAATCGATGCAATGCACACATTATCACTTAGTTCCTATGCCGAACGACTTAGACAGACCCATACGACACGAGAGCCCGGGTTTTGCAACCCTAAGCTCTGATACCACTTAAGGATGTAACACCCGAGTGCAAGGTGTCACATCCCCCGCACCGAGATTCGACCCGAATATGAAATGGACGATCCATACCCGAGCCAAATCACGGCGAACGGGGACAAACACACACTCGATACTAGGCGGGACTAACCCTTGAACCATAAAATCAGAATAAACATTAAAGCGGAAGCAATAACGAACATACATCATATATACATTCAATGAGCATCAAAACTCCAAAAATAAGTCATAAACATTACTAATTGCCATCACGGCTCGAAACAACCAATACGCTCCATTAGCAACATTCATATACAATGATCACAAGTGCAAAATGCGAGTGTAAGACCAAAATACAAGGGTTAAAAGACGAAAGTAAAACCTATGACTCGAAATCCCGCCTAGCTCCCTTGACGCCTGCACAACACAACTGAAAGCCAAACGGGTTCAGTCCAAAAGGGACTGGTGGGTATAAAAGCAGGGCATAATAATATATGACTGTAATTAAACATTCACATGCAAGTTATAATCCCAAATGAGGTTTTTAAAGAATTTCCCAAGTGGGTGAATAGAAGTCATCAAAAGGGATTATAACGATTCATTTACATTAGGTCAAGGTCATTAGTGGCCCGGCGAGTGGGCATGCATTATCTCCAACCAACACCTCGTGTAATTCATTAACATTCATTAACATTCATTAACATTCATTCATTCATTCTTTCTTTCTTTTCATGCATATCATTCTTTCGTGCGCATTCAATAACATTTACACCTTCTTCCTCCGGGTTGGTGGCGGGTTTGCAAGGCCCATCCACCCATTCATTGACCAAAAGGGGAACATGACTCCCCAGATGGCACTCAGCGTCCATTCCTCGCTAACTCCTAACGAGGTCCGGTTACGCCGTTCATTGGTGGGACTAGTGTGAGGGTTTCCCGTCAGCCCATGCCTTCTCGGTTTCCCACTCACACCAAGCCCCTGGGCCCCATTCGTGCATTCGATTCTTTTTCGCCAAAACATTAGGTAGGATTCATGAAATAAGGGCTTTACGTTTGCAATCATTTACTCGATAAAAGACTCAATATATATATCATATTACTTTGGCTTAAAACTTTTCACGTAGGGAGATATACCGGGTCGTTTTATCTAAGTAGAAGAGAAACCCACCTTAAACGGCAACAAGGAGAACACACGAGCCCTACAGACCGGCCTCGTCTCCAACGGACTCAAAATCTGTGCAAGAAAGGTGAGGTGAGACTCAATATGACCAAATAAGACGCTCGGCAATGAAATGATTATGATATGAATGTATAAGAGATGCTATAATGTAATGGACACATTCATGTGCACTATTAAGGCATTTAACTCATATATCCACGTCATTCAATCATTCATTCATTATCATTCAATTCATATTTCCCATCCAATAATTCAAGAATTCAAATAGGAGCATAGAACATAATCAAGCTCTTCCATAATGCTACCACATACTTTATATTACATAAGATAGCATATTTCCAAGGTTTGACAACAAGAAGAAGTCATATGATATAGAAAATAAATGATGCGATTCATAAACGACATATAAACACACATAAACGACATTAAGAAAAAGCATGCTTATAACACATCCAAATGCCATGAAATTAAACCATAATACTCCTAACATATAATAAAACAAGTTCATAGTTCAACACAAAAGGAGATGAAGCCATTCAAGAGGTGAAACAAATCAAAACCCGAAAAGGAAGCAACACGGACTGCGCAGGGGAAGGGACACGGGGGTGTCACCAACCCTAGCCAAACTGAGCCACGGGCGTGGCTCAGTACAGAGCTGCCCAGAAGGTGTGACACGCCCGTGTCTCACTCTTATGAGTAAATGAGACACGGGGGTGTCACGGTACAGAACTTGGGGCGTTCACAGAGTTTTCCGGCAAAACTGAACTCATACCAAATCAATCCAAAAACATACCAAATGAACTCCAAATGCTCTGAAACTTAATATACAACTTATTTGGCATGTTATGAACATTTTTCATTTAGAGTGCAAGGGCTAAATCACACGTTAAGATCATCGAATCCATGCAACAAAACTGGGTCGCCAAAATCGCACATATGAACCCTAATGATTCTATCATGCCTTGATCAAGTACTTAGGGCTTGAAT
This sequence comes from Lantana camara, assembly GCA_037501455.1. Lineage (NCBI taxonomy): Eukaryota > Viridiplantae > Streptophyta > Magnoliopsida > Lamiales > Verbenaceae > Lantana > Lantana camara. The sequence goes on along the minus strand of CM074857.1, from coordinate 17,981,023 downwards.
TTGGATCTGAAACTTTGGGGAATGCATGCTAACATACTAAACAACTAATATACATCATATATATGCAAAATGGCACAATTTAAAGCACCTTAGGGTGACCAACAACCACACATAGGCAACAGCAACAAATCTGTCATGGAGCATGCATAAGAACAGGCCATGTATTTCGGTTTTGAGGCTTCAAATGGAACCAAATACTTGAAACATGAATGGTAACATATATAACAATGAGTGTACATCAACTCCAAGCAATTTCACACGAAATGGAGACCATTTGATCAAGCATCAACACAATATTTCATACAGCAGTTCGAAAACAGGGGAAGTAGTTTGATCATCAAGTTTGGAGCTCCATATCTCAAAATTTTATAAAAGGAGCAAGAGAAGAAATCTTCCTAATATCATATACTATCATTTAGGAAAGAAATAAGCCAAGAAACAAGCTCATATACTCATTTACAAGCAAGGAAATTAGCTACCCAAGCAAACAAGATCATAAGAGCAAATTTCCCCAAAAACCCTATTCATGCTCTTAGCTCAAACCCTAACCAAATCTGATCCAAATCATGTTGCAAGAAGATGAAATCAAGTATAATAGAGTAGAGAAGACATAAATATTCATACCTTGAAGATTTGGGAGAGAAGGGTGGTGGTTTGAGCTCCAAAACCACAAAAATGGCCAAGGTTTCTTCTCCTTTCTTCCCTCTTCCTTTCTCGATCAGACCCAGCAGAAATGAGGGAGATTTGGTTCAGTTTTTAGAGATAAAGAGGAGAGGAAGGGCTTAACTCAAGGTAGATAAGTCATGGTTAAGGTAGGGTTAGGTTAAGGGGTGTTATAGGGTCCCGCCATGAAGACTAGTCAACAAAAGAAGCTCTTCTTGCACGGGTTGCTCGTTACGGTTGGATTTCGGAGGTCTTAATGATTTCAAAAAGGTGTGAGGCTTGTTCCATTGTCTCCGAATCGTCGATACGAAGGCAACGGAGTTGACGGAATTCGAATCCGAATTCCCGAGCTCAAGATATCACGCACGGAACCAAGGGTGCGCTAATTGCTCGTTAGCCCCCGATTTGGTTCCACAATCAAAATTAAATCCGAAACACAAGCAAATGAATTCGAAAATACGAAACGAATAAATATTCATATACAAGACACGTATAAGTTCAACATATCAAATTCGCACAAAATTCCGGTATCAATTCAAATAGAAACGAAGCACTCAAGCGCGATTAAACAATAAAAGCCATAACATTACTTAAATAAACAAATAAATTCATTCAATATATATTATATATAATATGCATGCATACGTATATAGTATATATAAATATATGCATGCAAATATATATAAGTTATATTTATAAAATGCATGCAAATATGATATATAAATAATTATGCATGCATAATTAAATCCATGCACACACGTACACAACTACTATATATTTATATTTATATTATATAACTATATTTAATATTGATAACATTAAATAAAATAATTAACATTTAATTCAATTAAAGTAAATTAAATATGTAAAACACATATAATTAATTATTCGCGCAATTTGAGAAACACATACGTCATGCTATACCAAATAAGAAAAACGGGGGCGTTACAACCTCTCCCCCTTAAAAGAATCCGTCCTCGGATTCACTATTCGCTTAAAACAATTAATGAAGGAACCCCGTTCCTTACAAACAACAAAGAGAGAATCCCCGTCTCTCAAACAACAATGAGAGAACCCCGTCTCTCAAAAACAGCAAAGAGAGAACCCCGTCTCTCAAAACAGCAAAGAGAGCACCCCGTCTCTCGAACGAAAATAAGAGAATCCCCGTCTCTTTCAAATAATACAAAGCAAGGGAGTCTCCAATACCCCCGAGCAACACAACACAAAACAATAATTAAAATCACGTAAAACGCCTTAGACAGGTAATAGATATCCTCCACATTGATCATCAATTATTCCAAGTTAACAGGATAGGAAATCAAAGCACATAGCAGAAAACTATTTGAATTAAATTCGCATGGATGCGTGTATCATGGATGCTTCAGGTACCGTTCACCGTAGTTGCATAATTCAGAACGGTAAGTTTCGTTGTCCAAAGCGCGGTCTGCCCCGAAAGTGAATTCAATGCGCAACTTGTCTTTAAGCGCTTCAAGGTACCCCAACCAAGCAATTGATAGATCCTCTAAGGATTTCATTCTTTATTCCCTTCTGACTTGTCCTGCTTCCAATCTTCTTCGATCTTTCGTCATTTCCCATAATCTTCTTTCAATCAAACCAACTCTTAATAATTAACTGAGCTTGACCTCCCCGGATCCCCTTGATCGTCCGTCCCGAACTCAGGTCTGTAGTTATTACCTTTACCATATCGAAGTCCAACATATCCCCGAGGATAACCACTCTGAACAACCTTGATGATTTAATCCCGACCTTAAGATGCATGCTATACAAATCTCTTTCTTTCTTCCATTCGATTGACCCTTTTCACTCCCTTTAACTCCTTAGGGTGAAATTTAGTATTTGGTCCCTAAAATTCCTTGACCGAAGAGAGGATGTTCTCGATGATTTTTTTGAAGTTTGATTTGAATCTTCCTAATGTTCATCCTTGTCAATTTGTTGCTTCTGAAATCTCTTTCCAAATTCGTTGAACCAAGCTTTATTAACAACATCTCTTTTCTACGGTAACTTGAATCGATTACCTCTTGCCATCGCAACGTAGGAGTTTCCTTAAACTCCCTCATAACTCCCTTGTCTTCCTAAATGTATCTCCGTTATTTCTATTCATTATTTTTTTTTTTTTTCAGCCACAACTTCAAGTTTAAGTTCTCCTCTCGGTCATCCTCTCCCCCTTAAAATTTTGCCGTTACACCTTGACCCTCATCAGTTCTTCCTTCATCGAAATCCTTGATAAGAGAATCTCATTAGGGGAAGGGGAATTTAACGAACCTAGTAACCCAAAATTTATACCTCTCATTTTCCTTTTAATTCCCTTGGTAATCGAAACCCCCTTCTCTAATCTTGTTCGATCCCAACACCCTCGAAAACAAATCTAATCTCACGTTCCTTCGGAGTTCCTTTTCACCATCTTATCCCTTACTTGAAGTTCTTTATTTACCGAAGTCATCTTCCCTGTTAGGTGTTACCTTATTATTTCTTTTTCCTCTTAACTCAGAGGTGGCCAGTCGAAAAGGTACTTGATAAGTGAGGTGAAAAAATTTCCTACCAAGTAAACACTAAAATGCATGCCGGGTTAAAATGACGATGCATGTGGCACACTTGCGACAATGAAATATGCAACACCTTAGAGAAACGAAATCAATTAGAAATGCGCGCACGAACATAAATAAAGAAGAATAAATAATCGATGTGGAGTATGATGCACGTGCTATGAATGTTTTGGAACCTGTCACCGATGTGGTAAGCTATTAGCTCAGTAGTTTTTCTTCATTCTTCCAATCCCGAGGTTACTTTGACTTGGTGATTATGCTTTGTCTTTCCCACGGTCTTCAAGTTTTCCATGAATCTTTTCGCATCACTTGTATCTTTCACTGTCTGAAATTGCAATTTCACGATCTTTCATTTCTTCGCCAACCACTGAATTGACCTCTGCATTTCCACCCCGAGAATCACCCTTTTACACTGCCCAAATTCTCTTACAAAATGAATCCCCAATATAATTCTGAACCCTACTTCTCGCCGTCACCATGATCAAGACTCCGTCCTTATCCTTTATGAACTTGGATTGACAAATTAAACTTGTTTTCCGATTGCTTATACCTGAGCGCATGATTTCCTTGCAAAGAATCTCTCCCCGAGAATAATCCTTCAACCGGTCTTTGCCTTTCTTTATAGTTCCCATTTGTTGCTCCATATCTTCCAATTCGGCTTCTCAATATGACAATTCATCTTGGATTTGGAAAAACAAACTCAAATCTCGTTCTCCATATCGCCTCCTCCCATATGTTTGTATTTTTCCAGGTACTTGCCTCTCCCTACTCCCTTCCAGACTCGTTTCACATCTTAATCGAAATCCAAAGCACTCCAATCCAACTCTTCCCAGCCTTAACTTTGACAAACTTGATTTCAAATCACTGGACTTAGTCAGAAATCCTTCTTGGTCAATCCTTGGTGTACAATTCCTACCGGACCCATTTTATCTTAACTCCTTTTTTATTATTAATACCTCTTCAATGCTCCAATTCCGGAATCAAAATACCTTCAAGGTTTGTTCACTTCCTTCATTAGGTTGAACGATCCCGTTGAATTCAATTAAAGGTACCTTAAGTAATAGAGCAGTGTATATCGATCGTCTAAGTCATAACCATCTCGCGATCAATCCTTATTTCACCAAGTGTCCTTATACCACCACATCTTTAAATCCGGACCTGCTATTCCGAATCCTAACCCTTGAACTCTAGCGTCATCTAGAAAGCCCCACATCTCGAATTCTCCACATTCTTCCTGGGTGTATCCTTTCTATCTTCCATACCTCAGAAAAAGCTTGCGATCGATCGTCTTTGTCGTAGAACTTGGTCGTGGTTTGATATTATTATCATAACCTGTAATTCAAAACTTATTTCGGAGATATATGCATGCGATTAATACATGCTCATGGCACATTTTCAACACGAAAGGCACAGATTCAATATAGAATGCAACAGGTAATTCGACAAGATTAAAAAGAAAGACAATTTCATGTTCAAAATCGATGCAATGCACACATTATCACTTAGTTCCTATGCCGAACGACTTAGACAGACCCACACGACACGAGAGCCCGGGTTTTGCAACCCTAAGCTCTGATACCACTTAAGGATGTAACACCCGAGCGCAAGGTGTCACATCCCCCGCACCGAGATTCGACCCGAATATGAAATGGACGATCCATACCCGAGCCAAATCACGGCGAACGGGGACAAACACACACTCTATACTAGGCGGGACTAACCCTTGAACCATAAAATCAGAATAAACATTAAAGCGGAAGCAATAACGAACATACATCATATATACATTCAATGAGCATCAAAACTCCAAAAATAAGTCATAAACATTACTAATTGCCATCACGGCTCGAAACAACCAATACGCTCCATTAGCAACATTCATATACAATGATCACAAGTGCAAAATGCGAGTGTAAGACCAAAATACAAGGGTTAAAAGACGAAAGTAAAACCTATGACTCGAAATCCCGCCTAGCTCCCTTGACGCCTGCACAACACAACTGAAAGCCAAACGGGTTCAGTCCAAAAGGGACTGGTGGGTATAAAAGCAGGGCATAATAATATATGACTGTAATTAAACATTCACATGCAAGTTATAATCCCAAATGAGGTTTTTAAAGAATTTCCCAAGTGGGTGAATAGAAGTCATCAAAAGGGATTATAACGATTCATTTACATTAGGTCAAGGTCATTAGTGGCCCGGCGAGTGGGCATGCATTATCTCCAACCAACACCTCGTGTAATTCATTAACATTCATTAACATTCATTCATTCATTCTTTCTTTCTTTTCATGCATATCATTCTTTCGTGCGCATTCAATAACATTTACACCTTCTTCCTCCGGGTTGGTGGCGGGTTTGCAAGGCCCATCCACCCATTCATTGACCAAAAGGGGAACATGACTCCCCAGATGGCACTCAGCGTCCATTCCTCGCTAACTCCTAACGAGGTCCGGTTACGCCGTTCATTGGTGGGACTAGTGTGAGGGTTTCCCGTCAGCCCATGCCTTCTCGGTTCCCCACTCACACCAAGCCCCTGGGCCCCATTCGTGCATTCGATTCTTTCTCGCCAAAACATTAGGTAGGATTCATGAAATAAGGGCTTTACGTTTGCAATCATTTACTCGATAAAAGACTCAATATATATATCATATTACTTTGGCTTAAAACTTTTCACGTAGGGAGATATACCGGGTCGTTTTATCTAAGTAGAAGAGAAACCCACCTTAAACGGCAACAAGGAGAACACACGAGCCCTACAGACCGGCCTCGTCTCCAACGGACTCAAAATCTGTGCAAGAAAGGTGAGGTGAGACTCAATATGACCAAATAAGACGCTCGGCAATGAAATGATTATGATATGAATGTATAAGAGATGCTATAATGTAATGGACACGTTCATGTGCACTATTAAGGCATTTAACTCATATATCCACGTCATTCAATCATTCATTCATTATCATTCAATTCATATTTCCCATCCAATAATTCAAGAATTCAAATAGGAGCATAGAACATAATCAAGCTCTTCCATAATGCTACCACATACTTTATATTACATAAGATAGCATATTTCCAAGGTTTGACAACAAGAAGAAGTCATATGATATAGAAAATAAATGATGCGATTCATAAACGACATATAAACACACATAAACGGCATTAAGAAAAAGCATGCTTATAACACATCCAAATGCCATGAAATTAAACCATAATACTCCTAACATATAATAAAACAAGTTCATAGTTCAACACAAAAGGAGATGAAGCCATTCAAGAGGTGAAACAAATCAAAACCCGAAAAGGAAGCAACACGGACTGCGCAGGGGAAGGGACACGGGGGTGTCACCAACCCTAGCCAAACTGAGCCACGGGCGTGGCTCAGTACAGAGCTTCCCAGAAGGTGTGACACGCCCGTGTCTCACTCTTATGGGTAAATGAGACACGGGGGTGTCACGGTACAGAACTTGGGGCGTTCACAGAGTTTTCCGGCAAAACTGAACTCATACCAAATCAATCCAAAAACATACCAAATGAACTCCAAATGCTCTGAAACTTAATATACAACTTATTTGGCATGTTATGAACATTTTTCATTTAGAGTGCAAGGGCTAAATCACACGTTAAGATCATCGAATCCATGCAACAAAACTGGGTCGCCAAAATCGCACATATGAACCCTAATGATTCTATCATGCCTTGATCAAGTACTTAGGGCTTGAATTTGGATCTGAAACTTTGGGGAATGCATGATAACATACTAAACAACTAATATACATCATATATATGCAAAATGGCACAATTTAAAGCACCTTAGGGTGACCAACAACCACACATAGGCAACAGCAACAAATCTGTCATGGAGCATGCATAAGAACAGGCCATGTATTTCGGTTTTGAGGCTTCAAATGGAACCAAATACTTGAAACATGAATGGTAACATATATAACAATGAGTGTACATCAACTCCAAGCAATTTCACACGAAATGGAGACCATTTGATCAAGCATCAACACAATATTTCATACAGCAGTTCGAAAACAGGGGAAGTAGTTTGATCATCAAGTTTGGAGCTCCATATCTCAAAATTTTATAAAAGGAGCAAGAGAAGAAATCTTCCTAATATCATATACTATCATTTAGGAAAGAAATGAGCCAAGAAACAAGCTCATATACTCATTTACAAGCAAGGAAATTAGCTACCCAAGCAAACAAGATCATAAGAGCAAATTTCCCCAAAAACCCTATTCATGCTCTTAGCTCAAACCCTAACCAAATCTGATCCAAATCAGGTTTCAAGAAGATGAAATCAAGTATAATAGAGTAGAGAAGACATAAATATTCATACCTTGAAGATTTGGGAGAGAAGGGTGGTGGTTTGAGCTCCAAAACCACAAAAATGGCCAAGGTTTCTTCTCCTTTCTTCCCTCTTCCTTTCTCGATCAGACCCAGCAGAAATGAGGGAGATTTGGTTCAGTTTTTAGAGATAAAGAGGAGAGGAAGGGCTTAACTCAAGGTAGATAAGTCATGGTTAAGGTAGGGTTAGGTTAAGGGGTGTTATAGGGTCCCGCCATGAAGACTAGTCAACAAAAGAAGCTCTTCTTGCACGGGTTGCTCGTTACGGTTGGATTTCGGAGGTCTTAATGATTTCAAAAAGGTGTGAGGCTTGTTCCATTGTCTCCGAATCGTCGATACGAAGGCAACGGAGTTGACGGAATTCGAATCCGAATTCCCGAGCTCAAGATATCACGCACGGAACCAAGGGTGCGCTAATTGCTCGTTAGCCCCCGATTTGGTTCCACAATCAAAATTAAATCCGAAACACAAGCAAATGAATTCGAAAATACGAAACGAATAAATATTCATATACAAGACACGTATAAGTTCAACATATCAAATTCGCACAAAATTCCGGTATCAATTCAAATAGAAACGAAGCACTCAAGCGCGATTAAACAATAAAAGCCATAACATTACTTAAATAAACAAATAAATTCATTCAATATATATTATATATAATATGCATGCATACGTATATAGTATATATAAATACATGCATGCAAATATATATAAGTTATATTTATAAAATGCATGCAAATATGATATATAAATAATTATGCATGCATAATTAAATCCATGCACACACGTACACAACTACTATATATTTATATTTATATTATATAACTATATTTAATATTGATAACATTAAATAAAATAATTAACATTTAATTCAATTAAAGTAAATTAAATATGTAAAACACATATAATTAATTATTCGCGCAATTTGAGAAACACATACGTCATGCTATACCAAATAAGAAAAACGGGGGCGTTACATTAATCTTGTTTAAATCTTAGTATTTGATTTTTGAATTTTGATAATTACTAAATTTTCTAATTTAACGCATAGATTTAAAACCCCATTAATTCGGGGCTATATATAGTTTTAATCACTATATTGTTTTACTTATACTTTAGGTTAATAATATTTTCCTTTTGTCTATTTAGACATATTTTTAGATTAATTGAAGCCATATCGTAGGGATAGTATTAAAAAGGCAAAGACACCATGCCTAGAAAAGCCTCTTCATCTACGAAAAGGTAATATTTTGAGGTTCCAGTTATTACTTTTTAAAATTTAATATTCATTTTGTAATACAAACATATTTTCATTTATATAATCTGTTTTTCACAGAATGTTATTTTGTCAAAGTATGGGCTCAAACTCAAATAGGAGCGAAAATAAAAATTCTCATGAAGGTAAAATATCTTCAAAGAATTTTGAAATAATACACTCCAATGCATTATAATTTAATTTTTCTATTTTTATTTTGAAGATGAATCCAAGAAGACTGAAGCAGATTTGCAGAGATCCTTGGTTGTTAAAAGCTTTACTATGTCCCCAAGAATTTGAAGGTGATTATTTTGGATAAAAGTCATTGAATTATTTAATACAAGTTTTTTTGCCCGTAGATTTATTTTTCTATTGGTCATTTTGTTTATAGGTAAGCTTGTATATGATCCTATAAGCTCTGAGTTGTATGAGCTTCCACCCATGTTTTCTTGCCAACATTGTTTTGTTCAAAAGTTCCGAAATGAACCTCCAACGTTTTGTTGCGATAATGGGAAGATCAAACTTGCAAGCACTATTATTCCATTGTATCTTATTGAGTTATTCAAAAGTCCATCAATTGAAGCCGTACACTTTCGAAAAATATTCGAGTTTACAATAGTCTCTTCTCATTTACTTCTTTTGGAGCGAAGATTGATAAGGATCTTGCATCTTCTACTCAAGGAATTTACACATTCAAAGCATTGGGACAAGTTTATCACAATCTTCCAGGATTAATTCCGAGTGAAGATCGACCATCTTACTTTCAGTTATACTTTTGGGATGTTGTTAATGAATTGCGCAATAGAATGACAATATTGGATAATGCTGATATTAATGAAGATACAATGAAGAAATTGATGAAAATAATGGAAGAAAATCCATATGCCATGTTGTTACGAAGAATTAAGGATTTATCTTCAATTGATGAAGTGACGTTGCACATAAGAAAAAATGTTGGATTAGATCAACGTTGTTATAATTCCCCAACAGCCGACGAAGTTGCTGCATGCCATATGGGTAGAAGGAAATAATCCCAATATACCCTATGAAAGAGATATTATTATTCATGCGAGAAATAGACAACACCATATAATCAAACATTACTTTGGTTGCTATGATCCATTACAATATCCTCTTCTTTTTCCGAAAGGGGAAAATGGTTGGCACCAAAACATCCCAAAGTGTAGTGGTCGCGAAAATCATAGTGCATTTCATTGCAATACTTCAACAAATTTCTCTTCAGTTAATAACGTCATCAATCAGGAGCAACAAGGTATTTTTAATTTTTTTTTTATTATATTGTACTAGATATGTTACCTAAACTCTTTATTTATTCAATAGAAAATTAATTATTTTCTTCTTAAATCATCTTCTATCATAGGTGTTAACAGAGAAAACAACAGAATGGTGTCTTGTCGGGAATATTATTGCTACAAGTTACAAATTAGAGATCAATCTATGCTCTTATTGGCAGGAAGGCTACTTCAACAATATGTGGTGGACATGTATATCAAGCTTGAAACTACAAGATTAGACTACTATAGGCGAAATCAGGCAGAGATGAGGTCAGAGTTTTACCAAGGTCTAGTGGATAGTGTCATCAATGGAGAAAGTAGGGGCAATCAAGTTGGACAAAGAATTGTTCTTCCTGCATCTTTTATTGGAGGGGCATGGGATATGCAACGTAGGTACCTCGATGCTATGGCTTTAGTTAGAAAATTTGGGAAACCCGATCTTTTTATTACAATGATCTGTAATCCGAATTGGAAAGAAATAAAAGAAAACCTAAAAAATGGTCAACAAGCTCAAGATCGGCCAGATTTAACTTCTAGAGTTTTTCGCAGCAAATTACTTGATCTCAAAGATCAAATAGTGAAGAAAGAAATATTTGAAAAAGTGGCGGCATATGCATTTGTCATTGAATTTCAAAAAGAGGTTTGCCGCATGTCCACATGCTGATAATATTAAGGTCTGAGTACAAGATCAACACTCCAGACCAATTTGACTATTATGTTTCTGCCGAGTTGCCTGGGAAAGAGAAGCATCCTCGACTGTATGATTTAGTGGTGAAACATATGATGCATGGTCCATGTGGAAACTTAAATAAGAATAATTATTGTATGGTGGATGGTCATTGCAAAAGCCACTATCCTCCTCCATTTTGCGTAAAAACGGTTCAAGGAAAGGATGGATATCCAGTATACCGTAGGAAAATAGATGGTCGAGTTGTTGATGTACGTCATGCAAAGCTTAACAATCAATGGGTTGTCCCGTACAATCCTTATCTTTTATTAAGGTATGATTGTCATGTTAATGTTGAAGTATGCTCTGGATTAACTACTGTGAAGTATTTGTATAAGTATATATACAAGGGACATGACAAAATGATGGTCTACATAGCCCCGGCTGGAGAAGAGATGGTTATAGATGAAATTCGTCAATTTCAAGATGCAAGATGGGTATCAGCACAAGAAGCAATGTGGCGAATCTTTGAGTTTGATTTGAATGAAATATCCCCTACAGTAATAAATTTGCCTCTTCATTTGCCAAACAAACAAAGTGTTACATTTTAGAAGAATCAGAATTTAAAGAGTGTTTTACAGTGAGATCATGCTTCCAAGACAATGTTGACTGGATTTTTCGAGATGTGTGCGACAAATGCTAAAGCAAGAAGCTATTTATATAGTGAATTTCCTGAGCATTATGTGTGGGATAAGCAAAAGAAAATTTGGCATGAAAGGAAGAAGGGAAAAGTTATTGGGCGTGTGAATGGAGCCAATCCAAGTGAAGGAGAAAGATATTATTTGAGGTTATTATTGAACCATGTCCGTGGACCAACTTCTTTTGATTATTTGTTAACTGTTGATGGGAAACTTTGCAAAACTTTCAAAGAAGCTGCGCAAAAGAGAGGTTTACTAGAATCAGATCAATCTATTGTAGAGTGCTTAAATGAAGCCGTTAAGTTTTCAGATGCCGCATGCTTTACGAAGGCTCTTTGCAACTATTTTGGTATATTGTGAACCTACAGATGTTAGAAAATTATGGATTACATATGCAGAAGCAATGTCTGAAGATTTTCATTGGAACAGGAGCATTTCTGTTGAAGTACAATCATCCAAAACATTAGAAAGCATTAATTTCATTTTGGAAAGCATGGGCAAAAGTATTGAGAATTATAATCTTCCTAAGATTTTGGTTGATAACCAACCAACCAATAATCAATTACCGTGAGAAATCATTGATGAAATGACTATTGAGATTGCAGAAAGTGATTATTCATCTCAATTCAACCTGAATGTAGCCCAACAAAAAGCTTTCTCAGAAATAATGGATTGTCTGGATTCAAGAAAGGGTGGAGTTTTTTTTATTGATGGACCTGGAGGAACAGGTAAAACGTATTTGTACCGAGCTTTGCTTGCTAATGTGAGATCCAAGAAAATGATAGCTCTTGCCACAGCCACATCTGGAGTAGCAACATCAATATTACCAGGGGACGTACTGCCCATTCACGATTTAAAATACCAATTGAATTGCATGAAAAAAGTTTGTGCTCAATATCAAAGCAAAGTGGCCTAGCGGAGTTATGTCGTCGTTCAAGTTTAATAATATGGGATGAGGCGCCAATGGCTAAACGTTTAGCAATTGAGGTTGTTAATAGAAGCTTACAAGACATTACAAATATTAACGAGTCATTTGGTGGGAAAGTAGTAGTTTTTGGAGGAGATTTCATTCAAGTATTACCGGTTGTCCCTAAAGCTACGATTCAAGAAACTATAGATGCAAGTTTAGTACGATCATTTTTGTGCAAACAAATGAGACATTTGACTTTGCAAGAAAACATAAGGGCAAGATCAGATCCTTCATTTGGTGAATTTTTACTTCGAGTTGGAAATGGAACTGAACCAACAGACGACGAAGGTAATATTCACATTCCACAAGATATGGCCATCGAGTATGTGGCAAATGATGAAGAAACATCTGAACAAAGGCTTATTGATACCATTTTCCCCAGCATAGAGCAAAATGTTCATTCGTCTTCGTACATGACTAATCGTGCAATACTTGCTTCTAAGAACAAGTACGTCGACAAGTTGAATGAAAAAAATAATTCACTTATTTCTTGGAAAAGTTAGGACCTTTGCAAGCTTTGATGAAGCCATTGATGATAGTCAAAGTTATTATCAACCAGAATTCTTGAACTCATTGACACCAAATGGAATGTCACCACATAGATTGGTTCTCAAAAGATACTATCCTATCTTATTACTAAGAAACTTAGACCCATCTGATGGATTGTGTAATGGCACTAGAATGGTTTGTAGAGGATTTGATGATAATGTAATTCATGTAGAAATCACATTTGGCCATCATGCAGAAAAACAAGTGCTCATTCCAAGAATACCATTATCTCCTCCAGAAAATGAAGGATACCCATTTCAATTCAGAAGAAAACAATTCCCAATCCGCCTTTGTTTTGCCATGACTATCAATAAAGCCCAGGGACAAACAATTCCATTTGTTGGTGTGTACTTGCCACAACCAGTGTTCTCACACGGACAACTTTACGTAGCACTATCTAGAGGAACCTCAATGGACAACACTAAGGTTCTGATTAAGCCAAGCCTAACTGGTGATATTGGAAGGACGAGGACCCAAAATGTGGTCTACCGAGAAGTGCTTAGTAGAGGTACCACAACTTTATTCATTTAATTTTAATGGTTATGGCACCAAAGGTATTTAATGGTTACTTCTTCATTTTAATAGGACCCAATATTACTAATTTACATATATAACTTAGAAATGTAACTCACTATAGTTGAAAACCCTTTCAGGAGCAAATGACAGTAGTTGTACGAGGCCACCAATTACAATTTCTTCCAGGAATATAGGTAAGAAACCAATAATTATTTGTGTTATTAGATAATACATTTTATTCCCTTTGGACATATTTATTTTAAAATATCGTGACTTTTTAAGTTGGATAACATAACAGGTGAACAAGAAAGTGGAACTTGAACAAAAACAAGCGCAAAGAATTGGAAGTAGCCCACACTTCGTACCAAGTGATGACCAAATAACAATGAAAATTGTTTAGAGAATTCAGTTTGAGAACTTATACTGGATATGTCATACGTTTTTATTTTATTTTCAATTTCAAATTAACAACTATTAGTAAACTTACAAGTTTTGTATCATTTATCTCTATTTTCTCAAATTTGATATTGTAATCAGTAACATTATGAAAAAAAATGTATTGACCCTCTTGTTCCAAAAAAATCAAAACAAATGACTGTTTAACCATACTCTAAATATTAAAGAACTTTAAATAATACGATTTTGTAATTTTCTATAATTTCAAAACATATAGGTAAGGAAAGTTCGAAAACTCTAAACAAACACTTATGAGATAAGTGATTATCTTTAAGAGTTTTGGAATATTTGAAAACCGAATTTCTGCTTTCTAAATTTATTTTAAATTTTATTTTGTTACATCTTTTCTTTTTCTATTCTATATATCTTTTCTTTTAAATTTTTCTTTTTTTAATTTTTATAAATTTATAAATAAAGGTACATATAGAATAATTCTATGTTTAATTAATTACAAATAGTCTTATACAAAATTATATAATTTATAACACTTTTTATAAATTATATTATAATATCTAGAAATCTTTCAAAGTATTTTAGGTAAATTAGTAATTAAAAGTGATTATCTTATCTTTTTTTTTTCAAATACTATATTAAATTAAATAGTCTGTATATTTAGCATCGAAGACACCATAATTAGCATTGAGAGAAAGTCAGGAAGTGAAAACTACAATACATGGGAAGTCAACGACAGGAAAAAGATATGATGATTACAACATGATCTTGGTTAATAATTATTCATATTACTTTGCTTGCAATTCTTTGACTTAATTAATTTTAAATATTTTTTTGTTCATATTCATGATGAAATAGACATTCGTTAGGGCAAGCATCAAGGATAATAATTGGACTATAACAATAAGCTAATACGAAGAAGCGATTCTTTCAACCTCAAATTAAATAAAAATTCTCACAAAACAAGTACAACGAAAGACTCTAAACAATTATGATAATAACAAGACAAAATAAAAACAACAAAAGCAGAAAAGAGTTCGATTCACTAAATTGGAATAACAAACAAAAATATTAATAATCGGATTTCCCCTCACAGTTAAAAATAACACCGTCGCATGGAGCAGTGATCCAAAATGGTGGCGGATCAATTCTCTGATCTTGAGACTCAAGAATAGGCCGCATACTACTGTTTTCCATCTTGAATATTCCCATATCATGTCCACCATATAAGTAATCTTCATCCATTCTGTCCAAATAATTATCTGTAAAGTAAATGCAATTCTTTCCAATTCTGGATTCTTGACCATCAGTGATTGATTCCCTCCCAAAAACATTGAGGAACCATCCAAACATTTCACTTGAACCCATTCCTTCATATTGAAATCAGGTTTAAACACGTGAAAATCGACTGTTTTATACGGATATACAAGAGGCGCCGATGCATAATCCGTGAGAGTATCACTTTCATACACTACCTCTCCATCGTACCTCACAAATTCTCCAATATATCTCACGCCAACAAAGAGTTGTCCCATGTACAAAACCAAGTACCAAATGGAGCCGTAAAGATCAGTCGGATATATTTGATTGCACCGTGCCAACACACTGATGTTTTTTTAGACGATTTTTAAGGTTTTCGATGTGGTAAGTTTTCTTATGGACAAAGTTAAAAAGGCATAGATTATTTTCTTGAGTATTTTCAGCATCGATAGGAAGAACAAGTAATGGATAAGACATTGTCCTCAGGATCTACAAACTTTTCATTGGATAATAATACATATAGGGAAGGGTCGAAGTGAACTATACCAATTCAGAGTCATGACTTATACAGAAAACAATCATAAATTGGGAGTTAAGTCATGACCTTTAGGGAAATGGGACAAATGGGTAGCTCAGATGACGCCTTGATTGTAGTTAGAGGGATTAATTGAGTGCAGATGTCATATTTACTTTAAGTTAACAAATATAGTTTTGTGATTTAAAAAGGATTTTTCTTAGAATATTCGCTTGAAAGTTTGCTTTGGTTTCATTTAGTTAAATATTAGATTATATATGTAAATATTATATAATTGAATGAATCTTTTGGTATATACATCTACATGGATATCAAAAACAATATATTAGTACTTATATAAAATTATTTTGCCGTTTATAAGACATTTATTTTAATTGAAGAAGCAAATGCCCATTCCTATTCAGATGATCCCTCTAATTAAAAACAAAACGACCCTTAAACATTCCTTGATGTAATCCTAATCAATGATAATAATGCACCATTAGAATGCCACGATAACGATATAAAGAAACTCATCATATTTCCACAAGCAACTATGTAAAATGAAACAATAACTTAAAAAAAAAAAAGACTTTAAACATTCCTGGGTGTAATGCTAATCAATGATAATAATGATCCATTAGAATGGCACCGTTATAATTAAAAAAAGAAACTCATCATATTACCAATACAACATTAGTTTTTAATATCCGATAATGATGATGCTATTTCCCACAGGCAACTATATATAATGAGACAATAACATTAGGAACTCCTAGGTGAAGCCGAACTCAAATATTATACACAAAAAAGAAAAACAAAAATTCTAATCATGGAAAAAATTCATACTTCCGAAGCAGTGCCGCTCAATTCACTAAAACCAAAAGGTCATGGTGATTCAACAAGGGAATAGCAAGGTGGCGAACCAGGATTCTAAAGTCATAAGAAAGCTCATATTTATGGATAATCAGTTAAGTAAACAATGCCACGTTTACTCGTGCTCAAGTTAAAGAGGTATACTTGATGAATAATTCTGCATGTTTCAAAGCTCAATGATTATGATTGTTAAAAAAATTCCGAGGAAATTAATTATTGAATTGTTCATATTTTACATTTCTAGGGGGACAAGGATACATGGCATTATATTCAACGATATGGAGAAACACTACGAAGATTATTTGGTTTTCAATAAAACTTATATAATAGAGAATCCAACGGTGAAGGAAATAAACCAAAATTACATCAACGTCAACCCGCAAATTGAATTGGTTATACAGGCGGCAACAATTGTCCACGAGGCCGACGAAAAGCTTGTACACAAACAAATAGCTTCCAAGTATGCAGAATTCGATGAAATCAGAACCAGTATTGATGAAAATCAATTGATAGGTAAAATAAATTTTACCTTTAGTTCTTGAGCAATTTCGAGTATTGGTTTAATACTATAAAAAAATTATATAATACGGGAAAACGGCAGATGTAATTGGATTCGTGAAAAAAGTGAAGCAACCGTTTCAATTTTGGAGAAGCAACAAAAGCACAGGAAGAGAAGTGATAATGATGAACAACAAGTAAGAAAATAATTAATCATTTATAACTTATGATACAATTATTATTAATTCAAATCTAATATTTTGGTGAAGGTTGGAAACGATCACGATTAATCTTTAGGATGACCTAGCAATTACAGAAGGTGGATGGTTACAAAAAATGGAAAATAAAAGAGCAATTGTGAAAATTTCAGGTTTGAAAAAGCACAGATACCAAGGTATGCCACCAAAACAAAAGGAAAAAAAGAAAAGAAAAAAGGGAGACATAGAACAAATAGATTTTGAAGGGAAGATGCAACAGGTACTAAAAACGAATATTTTTTACAAGGTGAGTTACAATTAAAGTCAACATCTACAACGACGATACTCATCGATCCAAGTTGTGACCAGGCTGAGCTACTCAATACATGGTGGGTTGGACTATTATTATTATGATTGTACGAAAAAGCGTGCCACATGCCAAAAAAATTTGATATTTATGAAATTAAAAAAAAAAGGTTATATTAATTTTTTTACTTGATAAACTGGTTGGAATCATCGACAGGAAGAAATTTGGAGGAATTGTGGATGACCAAAAAAATAAAAGGGACCAACGAAACTACCATCACAGAAGCGATGCATTATCGTGATAGGTTACAAGAGGTAATCTGAACAAATAACACCAGCATTATAACTATATGTAATTTTTAATATTAAAAAAAAATATAGTAATTTGATATTATTGAATAAATTCCAAAATTTTTAAGTATCAACTTTTTCAACATTTCCAATTCTGTGGACTATTCATATTCTCATTTAACATTTATTGGTACCATTTTTTTTTATTTAAATAACTTATTTATTTATTAGCATGATCCACGTTAATTAGTATCATTACTTTATTTGAGAAAATTATTAGTGTAGAATGACCCTTAACTTGCTCACCGAAACAATGCTCATGCGATTAAATATACTTATTAGAAATGATAGAATTAATTACCAGGTTCTTGCACGTTTTGGTTTGTTTCCTTAATGATCTCGCAGTTTTCTCGATTTCTGGATCATAATTTGGCTCGTCTTTTCCGCGAAGACTCCTGTTGATGAAAAAAATTAAATTCTATTAGTGTCAATCCCCGAAAACGGCGCCAAAATTTGACAAATATCGAATCCGTCAAAAATTAAATAAAGTTTCGGTTACGACAATAACAAGTATAGTGTAATGGGTCGAACCACCAGGATTGGATGAAGTCAATTCAATTAATTCACAGGAAAAATCGCACAAATAACAAGTCAATTAGAAAAAGGGGGAGTTTTGAAGAGTTATCTAAATTAACTAAAGTAACTATCAAAGCAATTAAAACTAATTAAAAGGAAGAGCAACTAAACACACAAAAGGTTTGGATTAATCAATAAGAGGGATAACACCTAGCTAAAGATTATTATTCAATTAGGACATCGACCATTGACGCGAGGATGATTTACAATTTATTCATGTAGGTTAGCTATAGCGGATAGAGACCACAAGGACTCGATGTGATGAGATTAGACTCAAACCTAGACTTCATGACTCGACTCCAATTATCGCCTAGTATAAAACCTACAAAAGAACTTAAACAAAATAGGGTTCAGTTTATAGGAGACTGATGAGTATAAAACGAAGCTTGTAATTAATATATATATATATATATATATATATATATATATATATCATTTCTCTTTGTCTCCCCAATTTTCGAGCAAGATCACCAATCCTTTTTCAATTCAAGAAGATTTCATCTGATCTCATATCAATAATATGGTTATCAAGTTGATTTTCAATTATTGATATTTGCACATTAGATAACTCTACCGGGTAAAATAAATCAATGGGTCTCAAGCAAGCTAAACAAGCAAGTGTGAGTTTACCTCTGTCCAACTGTTATTCATTTCTTGAAGTTGCATATCAATCATTTGATTAAAAATTTCTACCTGAAATCGATGTGCATTAGTAATTTGTTGAGTCTTTTGTCGAGATCTTTTACGGGCCTTAAAAACAGAGTTTTTTGCTTGGATACCCCTGTGTTATGCCTAATTAGCACTCCGAACCCTATGATTTGAAAATTCTCAAAGAAAACCCTGTGATTATATAAATTAGCACTGAAAACCCTGTGATTGTATTAAAGTTAGCACTCAAAACCCTACAACCACGGCTGTAGGGTTTGAAATTCTAATTGAGTGCTAATTTATTACAATCACAGGGTTCGCTTTGAGAATTTTCAAATCACAGGGTTCTGAGTGCTAATTAGGTATATCACAGGGTTTTTGGTACAATAAACTCCTTAAAAACATCATCCATCTTAGGAACTGAAATTCTGATTCTATTCTATGGAATTGGAAATTACCAAAAATTCGATTTTATTCTCCTTTGCATATCTTTTTAATAAGGGATAATTACGAAAAGCCCCCTGAGGTTTGGCGAAATTACAGATTACCCTCTGAGGTTTGAAAAATTACGAATTCCCCTTGGACCGTTATCTCCTCCGTTAAATTTAACGGAATGTGCGAAATTTACTATTTTGTCCCTAATATGCTGAAACTTAGGGGGGTATATGTAATAAATAGTCCAAAGGTAAGGGGTTTAATGCAAGGGCATAAATTCTTAGGGGGTTTGATGTAAATACTTGAGTTTTGTGTTTACCTAACTTTTTGTTTTTTTTTTAATGAATACTATTTGAGGGTATTTTAATATTTTTACGATAAACTAATTTCATACGTGATGGGACCAAAAATATACAGGGCCCCGTGTTGACACGTGGCGCCGCCAATTATAGGCACATGGCCACTTAGTCCCAGCCAAGCCACCCTCGGTCGCCTCCACGCTCGTGCCACGTTTTTGACACATGGCACCCCAGCACCGGATGCGTGCCACTCATTGTAGCTCACGGACGAGCGTCGCCCTTGCTTTGATGGGATACCTTAATTTTCCCTTTGAATGGATTCCGAGCGAATGACACCCTCGGCGAAAGCACGGCCATGCTAGCGAACCAAGGGGCCAAGTCCCGCCTCATGGTACAACCTGTACAAGGATCCCCACTCGGATCCACAAGCCTATCAGCCTCAGGGTTGACACGAGCGTGCCCCTGGCCCTCATTACCAACCCCCAAAACGGCTCTTTGACACCCCGTAGGCTTCTGCACATCTGCCACTGTTGCCTGCACCACCTTTTCGCCAGCTTTTGTAGGAGGAATCTCCTAAGTTTCTCCTCATTGAGCCACGTGTTGAGACTGCATTAGGGCAGGACCACAAGGGGCAAATTACCAAAGGGTCCCTGACCCTCAACTATAAATAATGGACTTCATCTTCCCCACTGTAAGCCATTCATACTTGCAAAAACTTTGCAACTTACTGAAATTCTTGCATTCAGATCATCATCTGACTTGAGTATCGGAGAGTCAAACTGGGCATCACCCCCAGTTCCCCAGCTTGGCCATTTGACCTCTGTTTGTTCTTGGCATTTGTCCTAGCAGGTAGAATCCACAGCTTTTCCGGTGAACATTTGAGCATCTTCCCCTGTTTCCCACTTCAACAAATAGAAAGTGATCGGATTTGGATCCTCCTATATTCAGACCCATCAATACTTAGAGTTTATGGATGCTTAATATTTTAATGTAGATATGATCATACATGTTCAATGTTTACAATAATTGTTTAAATGACTTTAACGGATATGTATGTGAATTTACTAATGCATTTATTGATGTTGGTGTGTTTGTTATGATTTTCAATTTTGAGGGGAAAATTTGTTAATGCATAATTGAAACTTCTTGTGTGGTTTTTTTTATATGAATTTTTATTTTGAGGAAAAGATTATTAGGGGCAATTTCAAATAACTCCCCATCAGTTTGGAGATTTTTACTTTACTCCCCGAAAATTTATACTACATAATAAGATATAAATACTGTATTAAAACATTTAGTACTACATTATGTGAAAATTATACAACATGTTTTATCTATAAATATAAATTAAATTAGATATTCCATGCTTATTTATTTTTATGAAGTGTGATAGAAAATTATAAATTCTCTCTTATATTTATATCTTAGTTTTAAATATATTTTGTACAAGTTCATTTAAAGTTAATTTAAAATAATTTATTTGCAATTATAACAACGAGTAATGTCGGAAAAATCCCCACTTGGGCATTATATTTTTACTTAACTCCCTAATTGGACATCAAATTTTTATTTTTCTCCTCACATGTATGAATATGATAATTGTTTTATATTTTTATTGAGGTTATCGGTAGCTATGATTTGGTTTCAATTTTCAATTGTTATAATCTTAAGACACATCTCCAGTTATAGTATTGGTAATTGAAAATATATAAGAAAGGAATTTTTAGGAGAAAAAATTAATTTACGGCATTATTAAAATTAAAATGAATAAAAAATTTGGACAAAAAATAAATAAATAATAGGTGATAAAAAATGAACAATTTTCCAAAAATAAAAAATAAGATAAAGGCATACCAACATAAACGCTGCTCCTCAGTCCTCATATCCTTTACAATCATATAGTTACAATTATAATTTACATATTTTGTTTATATTTAAGTTATACTCTTTTACTATTCCCACTGTTCATATTTCACATTCAATGGTAATTATTAATATTTTTAATTGTGAGCTCTCTAACATAAGAAAATAACACGTCATATTATAATTAAATTTTGGGGATTTTTATTATAGTTACAACAAGAATTGTATAAAGCCTACCCTTTATCAATTTATAAGATTTTGTTTTTGATTATAGGGATCTTATGAATAGAAATATACATTTGATTGTTTAATTAACTTACATCTGGTATAACTGTCGAAATGAAAGACAAACTGCACTACTATTCACAGAACCAACACTATTACTTCAAAGCAAAGGTTGATTCGGTGGAAAACATATTCATGCCATGGTATGACGTTTACAACAAGTGCACAAGATCTGTAACAAAAACAATGGAAGGAATACAATGCAGAATTTGCAAAGATGATGGACAGGGAGCGTCACCGAGGTATGAAATTTGAAACCACATACAATTTGATACCTGGATGTGTAATAACTAAAACACATTGCTAAAAAATTACAGATACAGGGTTACCTTAAATGTGGGAGATGGAAGTGAAAAGGCTAGGATCACACTGTTTGATGAAGTTGCCGAGGCGTACATTGGATGTCCGGTAACTAAATACATTGAGGCAATTACCAAGGTAGGAGAAACTTACACACTAAACATGGATAAAACTTAAAAAACAAACAATTCATGATGGGTACAAAATTGCAGGAAGAAGAAAAATCCCCTCACTACAACGCTTTAGCAACAACAAAAACGAAACAATACAAATTTGTTTTCAAACTCGACAAAAATGTAGAAACACGAAACGGAAATTTGTTCGTTGTTGGAGAAGCTTTTGAGGACACAACAAAACAATCACGCAAGGGAGCAACGACTGATAAAAAAATTGAAAGAAGAAAGAGGGGGAAAGAAACCAAATCAGAAGAGCGACCCAAGTAAAGTGGAACATGGGAAACAAGCGGAGAACGGGACAAGAGAAATAGAGAAGCGAAAAACAAAGACAGCGAGTGGAACAAAAACAAAGGAAACAAAGAAGAAAACAACTATTGAGAAAGAGGAAAATGTCTCAAAACATAAGGAGATAGAAGTTGTCAACATCGATGGGAATAATACGGATGATGATGATGATGAAATTCTGGCATCATTCTACAAGAGAAAATGTCCAAACAAAAGAGAGGAGAAGGATGGAAAACAGAAGATGTTGAAGATAATAAAAAAAGAAAAAGAATAGAAAAGCGTCCGAGCATAATAGAAGGGAAGAATAAGAACTGTAATGTTTAATTTTAAATAATAGAATGAAGGTATGGAATAATAGTTTTACAAATTAAAAACATGAAGTTGAAGTATGTAATGAACACTTCCTATTGGGAAATAATAAGGAAAACTACTATCTTGAATTCAAAAGAAACGAAATCCCATGAACACGAAACACATAACTCTAAAGAATCAAATGAGATGACAAGAAAAGATAAATATATCTACGAAGAAACACATATCATAAAGAATAAGAAATAAACAGAAACTAGCTTACACATGCAACGCACGTGCACCCTGCTAGTTATTTTTAAAATGTAAAATTACATCTCAATCTGAAAAGCTAAATGTTTATAAAGATGTATGTTGCATACTTGAAAATTAGTTCTTATGGTGTCACAAATGGCCGTTCCTAACCAACAAATCTCTTTCCTTTTAATGTACTAGTGAAATGAACATGAACGTGCGTTACACGTTTAATATTTAATTTATTTAAATAAATTTAACTATTATGTTTATTGAATAAATTAAAGTATTAAAAGTTTCCGCTATCATATTTCTTTCTCTTGGAACGTTTTTAATCTTATGAGTTTCCCAGGGTGTGTGGAGTATATTTCAACAATAAAAAATTATATTTTTCATGTGGTGCTCTTCAATATCCTCTATTATTATTCATTTCACCACGGATTATGAATCAATCTCCACATTAATTTTCGAAAAGAGTCTCCCTCAAGCTAGTGTTAATATCTCACGTAAGCCCAATAGTTCTGTCATATTTATTGAAACTCTACCAAGATTCGTAGTGTCTCTTAGCACCCATCTTCCGTTGTCATCTCAAATGACGTCCATGGCCAAAGCATTATTGGTGTGGTTACAACAGTTTCCATCTCAGTTTAGTTTCACCCATCTCTTCTCGGGTTTATTACACGACAATTTAGCGCTGATTTTCTTTTATCTGTATTTTACCTTACTGATCAATACTAAAGCCTCGGATAACTCTTTTATGTGGTAAAGAGTGATGCTTTTAGGCTTCATAACATTCAGATAGCTCCATCGGTTCCATACTTTCCAAAGATTCCAGATTGTCAAGATCAAGACAATCGCAAGCCATGAAGATTTCAACCAGTCTGTGCATCAACAATCTTTTCCCACATTCGGAGTGAGAACGGACTTCTCAGCACATGGTTTGTATCTTCATGCATGTCCTATACAACTGTGAGAACATACGTCACATTCCCTAAATTTTCGGTCATACTTCAGTATATTCATGAGTAGGCTATCATGTTGGCAAAAACACAATAAAATCTTAAACTTTGGAGAGCAAGGTAATTTCTAAGTCCATTTCCAATTTTCTCGCATGTCTCATCCAACACCATGAGCAGACTATAAGCTGTTTTATAGGAGAATTTATCGTTAGTTGACCCAGTCTATACTCTCTTATCTCCATTATGATCCAGCGTGATTAAGGCGCTAAGTATCTCAGTCACCACCTACTTGAGCAATACTGTTTTCAACTTATCCAGGTTTTAATTTTTATTTGTACCAATGACACCGTTTTGCCCTTCCCAATCCTCAATTTGCAAAATAGTTCCACCATTCAAGTGTTTTTAACAATCCCCTTTCATACTCGGGAAGCCATAAGTTGAGTGTAGTGTCCTAAGCGATGGGCACCACGTCCCCGCACTATAGCCCGACATGTGTAATGAAACAAGGACTCCGCACACGTACCAAGCCATAGTGAACGAGAGACCAAGCAAGAACCAAACCTAAGGTAGGCGGAACATAGACCCTGCACAACACAGTATTTAACAAATATGCGGGAGCGTGATCATAACATACAAAATTCAGAACGTTACAAACAAGCGACGGGTTCAAACTAGCATAATTCCTAATCCTGAAATTCAAACCATAATGTAAATCATACATGCAAATGGGTTCATGCTAGCCCTAGAATCCTGTCCCGAATTCATAACATAAATAAACATATCATACTAATACAAACGTGCGATCAAAGCAAACAAAGGTAATCAAATACAAGATACAAAAAGCTAAATGCAGACTAAACAAAGACCCGACTCGAAACAGACTCCACAGACTGACTGACTCGCCTAGCTCGAACTCCAAAGCAAACCTGCAAGGCTAAAAACGTAAATAGGGAGGGGTCAGTTGTCGGGAAAACACAAGGCAAATGCAGCGAAAATTTAAAAATTTTCCCAACTAAGCAAGGATCGAATCTTACAATTCATATTCCCAAATTCATAGTGAACAAGAAACTCACTTGGATAGTAGCTTTCTTGACACGTTCTAGCCACCCAAGAACGCTCTTCACGCGGCTTGATCCCCAAAAGCTCCTTCGAATCTTTCAAAACTTCACGATTGTAGCCCTCTAGAGAAATAGTCCACCAACCGCGACCACGATCCGAATAGGGAGGATGCTAGTTCTATATTCGGTGTTTAGGCTCTAGGGTTTAGTGTATAATTATGGAGAAGGAGAAATTGTGTATCATCTCTCTATGGGGTTCGAACCCCTCTATTTATAAGGTTAGGGTTCGAACCCCACTCCTTGTTGGACAAGGAATTCCAAACTCTTTTGGAAAGGGATTTCTTGCTTGGAGACTAAGTCTCTTACTTTGACCAAAAGTTTTCCTATTGATCTACTTGGAAAGCAAGATTCTAATCTAACTATTTTAGATTATTAATTTTACTTTATTTATTTTACAATAAATAACTTAAAGACTAATAATATAATTTATTCATAATTAATTATTTATTAGACTTTATTTCTCCAAATTAGAGCTTTAATATTAATTCAAAATTAAATCAAAGTCCATTAAATAATTAACTCATTAATTATTTAATATTTATACACATTGTTGGAAAACCGAATCAGAAAGCAGCGGAATTTAAAAAATTTTCCCAACAAAAGGATCTTGGACTCGCAATTGTGTATCCAAATTCGTAGAGATAGAAAACTTATTTTTCTTTTATTCTTTCTTGAAGCGTTTCAAGCCACCCAAGAACGCTCTTCTCGCGGCTTGATCCCCTCTCCTTGGTAAAGCTCGAATCTTCAAACTTCTAACTTGAAGTCTCTAGAGAAAGTCCACCAACTTGATCACAATCTAACTAGTAAGGATGCTAGTTCTCTAGTTAGTGTTTAGGCTTAACCTAGGGTTTTATTTAATCTTGGAGAAAGGAAGGTGTTCAACACATGAACCAAAAGAATTGCCAATTAGCTCTAAGGGGAGCTCGAGCTCCCCTATTTATAAGAGGGGAGTGGCCGAAATTCCTAGTCCTTTATGGGCTAGGATTTTGGTCTCTCTCTCTCTCCTATTACTTGATCATCAAGTAATTTGACTTTGACTTTGAATTCAAATTCAAATCAACTTTCAAGAGAGCTAAAAATATTCAAACTATTTTTGGATAATTTTATACTTTATTTATTTTAAATAAATAACTTATTTTATCTAATTAATTAATTCATAATTAATCAACTAGATTATTTTTCTCCAAAATTAGACTTTCTTTTTAATTCAAAATTAAACCAAAGTCTATTAACTAATTAACACATTTAATTATTTAATATATATATACAATATATATATACACACACGTGTGGGACACGTGTCACAAGGACACGTGTCACTCACGTGAGCCACACGTGTGGAACCCTCTAGGCCCGATTAACTCGTTTAATCATTTTTAAGCCTCGACTCATGTAAC
Organism: Lantana camara; assembly: GCA_037501455.1. NCBI lineage: Eukaryota > Viridiplantae > Streptophyta > Magnoliopsida > Lamiales > Verbenaceae > Lantana > Lantana camara. The sequence goes on along the minus strand of CM074857.1, from coordinate 17,954,193 downwards.
CAAGTTGTTGTGTGTGACCCTCTAGGTTCTCAATTCAATTAGCAGTGACCCTAATTAATTAATTCACCAATTAATTAATCAGTCCACAGATTAAACGACCATAGTCTAGCAACAGGTGTTTATCCCCTAGCTGAATTGGAATGTTCGGATTCGACAGAACCTTTAAGTCATTGATTCATGTGAGATACAATCCTCCTAATTACTATCTCTCAACCAAGATCTAAGGCAAGGGAATAATCAGAACCCTAATAATCCGGTCTTAAAGCTAAGTGCATTTCATATCCATTTGATCTTAATCCAAGAAACTCTTTTCTTGATGTCTTGATCTACTGCCTTGGCCAAGGACTCCATATGGCATATGAATGACTTACACAATAAGAGATCACCTTGCAAATGCAAGTGTAGGTCCTTTCTTGATTCTCATTCACTTTCATGAATCACTTGTGCAGCCCCAGCATAAGCCTTGAATCAGTTGTCTAAGGCGACACCCTTTAAAGCTTATACCTAAGACTACAGAGTTAACTCATAAAGTGACAAGGAACCTCAAGTCTAAGGATCAATTAATCACATCAATGACTCGTGAGATATTTCCTAATCTGGAAGTTTCCATTTCCTGAAACAGAAACTTCCTTTCCCATTTAGGAATCTTCTCACACGGGGCACCTCTGTGAACTTACTTATTAAAGTAAGCACCCTCATGTATCACGCACGTATCAACTATACACTTTGCACCTCCATGAAACAAGGTGGTCCTTCTTAAGGGCGCGATCCCACAAGCAAGCCTTAGAGGAGTCAGGTTGACACTCCCACTGTCTGTAGGACTCATCGGCTTGGAGTATTTTACTAATCATGACTTATGTGATATAGGGCTCGTTTCATGAACCATTTCACCTAAATGGTAGAGTCCTAAAGTCATCAGGATTAGGGGAGTTCTTATACATGCACAGCTAAAGTAAACGCATACCAAACAAGAGCATATAAAGAAGTGTTGCCTCAATTCGTTATTTCATTCAAAGATTGTCTGTGATTACAATAAGGAAAAGCACAAAGCGGATATACAATCGGCTTTCTAGGGCACTATTCCTAACACACATACATACACGTGTCCATAAGGACACGTGTCATACACGTGTTCCATACGTGTGACTTCTACGTGTGGACCCCACCATTCACTTAATGGTTCAATCAACTCGTTTAATCGATTCAAGCTTTAACCCACGTGACTGGGTTGTCGTGTGTGACCCTCCAGGTTCTTAATTCAATTAGCAGTGACCCTAATTAATTAATTCTCTAATTAATTAATCAGTCTACAGATCAAACGACCATAGTCTAGCAACAGGTGTTTGACCCCTAGCTGAATAAGAATGTCTCGATTCGACAGAACCTTTAAGTCATTGACATATGTGAGATACAATCCTCCTACGTCCCATCTCTCAATAAAGATCTAGGGTAAGGGAATAATTAGAACCCTAATAATCTTGATCTTAATGTTAAGTGCATTTCATATCCATTTGATCTCAATCCAAGAAACACTTTTATTGATGTCTTGATCCACTACCTTGGCCAAGGACTCCTAGATGGCATATGAATGACTTACACAATAAGAGATCATCATCTTGCTAATGCAAGCGTAGGTCCTTTATTGATTCGCATATACTTTCATGTGCCACTTGTGCAGCCCCAGCATAAGCCTTGAATCAGTTGTCTAAGGCGACACCCTTTAAAGCTTACATCTAAGACTACAAAGTTAGCTCATAAAATATCAATGGAACCTCAAGTTTAAGGATCACTTAATCACATAAATGACTCGTGAGATATTTCCTAATCTGGAAGTTTCTATTTCCAGATATAGAAACTTCCTTTCCCATTTAGGAATCTTCTCACACGGGACACCTCAGTGTACCTACTCAGAATAAGTAAGCACCCCCATATATCACGCACGTATCAACTATACACTTTGCACCCCATGAAACAAGGTGGTCCTTTTTTAGGGCGTGATCAGACGAGCAAATCTCGAACGAGTCAGGTTGACACTCCCACTGTCTTTTGGACTCATCGGCTTGGAGTGATTTCTAATCATGACTTATGTGATATAGGGTTCGTCTCATGAACCACTTCACCTAAATAGTTGAGTCCTATAAGTCATATTGATTAGGGGAGTTCTTATACATGCGCAATCAAAAGGAAACACACAATCAAACAAGAGCATATAAAGAAGTGTTGCCTCAATTCGTATTATTCAAAGATTGCATGTGATTTACAAAAGGAAAGTACTAAAGTAGACTATTACATCGGCTTTCAGGGCACTATTCCTAATGTGACGTTAATGTGAGAATTATATGTTACTAAGATATATGGATTATAAGGTACTACAAACTGGTTATAAAGTTATGCATTGCAAACTTAAACCATCACTCTAATCCTTCTCATTTTATAGATCGTGTAACGCCCGATTTTTCAATTTATACATTATGTGGTATTATATAAATTTCATAACATTATATGCAATACACCTTCATGCATTTATATGAGTTATCGTTAACGTGAAATTTACGTGAGCTATTTGCTTATGTGATTAAATGATCTTATGTGTACTTGTTCATTTCTTAAATATGTTAATTTAATTGCATAACATGAAATGGAGTTAAATGATCATTTTCCATGAGATGAAACTTGATTGCATGACCTTAATTATCCCAAGGACTTAAGTGCAAAAATTTGGTGAGTCATGCATATATTGGAAGACTTTTGTAAAATATCATATCTATCTCTCATTACATTTCATTATTCACTTTTCATCAAAACCTCACACACTTACACACACTTATCTCGATCAAAATACCAACAAGAGAGGAAGGAGATTTCTTCATATTTCAAGCTTGATTCCAAGGGGAAATTGCATTATTTGAAGCATCACAACTACTATCACTTCATCTCTTTCATTCTTTCGTTCATTCAAGGTATATGTGAGTTATATGATGGATCTCTTGAGTTCATATGGAAGTAGGGTTTGATGATTTGGATGTGATTTCTTGCTTATAAGTGATTAGAAACATGTTTAGGAGTATTACACTTTATAGCATGCATGAATTCTCGAAGAAAATGGGAAGTTGATGGCATGAAATTATATGGGTTTTGAATGGTGAATTCTTGATGAATCAAAGCTTGGTTCCTTGGATTATATGAAGCTTAATTGATATATATGATCAGATACATGTTATATGTTAGTTTGGAGTTGAATTCTTGTATGGGTTTGGTGTGAAAGTGGCTTGGGAGCCAATTCCCGCGAATCCCCTGTTTTTCCCCTGCTATTTTTTGGACAGAGCCTTCCCAAACGCCCGTTTGGTCGCCCAGTTCATTTTCCAAAGCCCGTTTGGGTACCTATTGTCATTACAGACAGTTTCCAAACACCCGTTTCTGCTTTCAGTGCATTTTGTAAACGCCCGTTTGCCCCTCAAACGAGATCCGATTGACCTGATTTTTTAACTCACGGAAACCTCTTGAAGTATAAAAGACTCTCCAATTAGAATCACCTCAATATATTTTATATTTTGTGAGATATGATCAATTCTTTTTGGCATCACCACTTCACCAAAAAACTGCTTTCATCCAACTTCAGGCCTACGCCATTTTCACCTCGCTTTGAACCAGAAAACGAGCCATATATCATCGGAAAGGTCTATATGTATATTTTCATATCCAATAAACAAAACTTAATTCCAACTTCTAGAGCTCAAGATATTCCAATTTTCCTACAGCCTGTGCATTTTCGAAAATTGTCAACTTTTGCCAAACTTTGCCAAACCCCCCCCCCCCCTTATTGCATTCCTTTCACTCCCTCGGCTCCCGTATGTGACTTATATGAGTTACATACTTGGTTTATTGTTAATCATGCTCCGATTTGACACTTCTTGGTACTTAATTGCTCAAACGTGAATGTGTGACTCCATGCCGTCTACGAATTGAACTTGAAATGTTTGAATGATATGAATACGTGACTCCTTGAGATTAATTTCATCTCTAAAGTGTTAATTGGTTCCCATACATGTTTAAGTGTCAGTTGATTGCTAATTTATTTGGTTATTAAGGTGTTGGGATAGTTTATTTAATTACATGAGCATTGTCGTGCGTCATCCTTGGTCTCATATTGAGTCTTGTCTCACGAGTTCACGTTGTTTCCTTTCTTGTCCAGTTCTTCTCCAGGGCGGAGATCATTGATCGAATACACACCTTCTTGTATCCTTGTCTTGTTCCATCACTCATCAGGTGAGGTTTAATTTCTAGATATATAGAACCCTTACAACCCTATGTGATCTTTCGGCCAAAATGTATCTATATATCTATAATTTTTCAAAACCTTATTGATTTTCAATTGAATTACCGAATTGTACCGATTGATTGATTGATTGTTTTGACGAGTATATTGTTCACTGTGGGCCCGAGGGTTAGTGTATGAGTCAACCGGGAAAGCACGGGCTGACGGGTAACTCTGCACTCCCCTCACATTGTTGGGATGACCCCTGAATCCACTAGGAGATTAGTGGAGGAAGGAGTTCCGGGCATAGGGACTTATAAACCCTATGCCCAGATTGATTGGGTGGTGGGGCCTTGCAATCCCACCATCACCCGAAGGAAGAAGGGTTATTGAAACTGCTAATTGTGCATTGTAATTGATTGCTTGTGCTGGTAGGCGGGCCCAGAACAGTAGCAGTCCGGGACCACATTTTAAAATTTTATTTATAATACAAGTATTAAAATATTTCTAAAATATTTTAACATAATAGCGGAAGACTACCCGAATCTACTCAAGTATATACATGCAATTGATAATAAATTTTAAATCACTTAAGCAGATAAATATCTAACATGCAATTAACACTTAAAAGCATATAATTTGTCATGCTTAAAATAATATCACTGTAAAATATTACCGTACTGCAAACATGGCTATCTAACGGTATTTTTCCAGCTCCCGAATTCACCTCCCGTGAACCCGAAACCCGATCTCCTCGTGAAACCGACAGAGCTTCCCTGTAATAACCCCAGAGAAACCCTCGGAGTGTGGGCTCCGAAAGTATTTCTCTAAATACTTAGAGAAAATAAAACTTTAAACTAGAAAACCCTTTTTAGGGTTTAATCTCCCCGAAATTAGGCGTTTTTTACAAACACCTAATTAAAATTAATTCCAAAATAAATCAAAATTAACTAGGAGAAAAGGGATATGGTTTCAAAGCCGAGAACTCAGCCAAAACCTCTCCCAAACTTGTGAATGAAAAATGAAGGGCCAAGACCCCTATTTATGGGGGAAAAATCGAGGGTAAAATGGTAATTTCACACCCTACTTGCGTATGCAACTTGGACACAAAAACCAAGGTGGCCACATCGTAGATCTCATCACCACGAGTCCAACGCCGCCGAGAATGCGCTCAACCGCCTCCGCACGCGCCCTCACGCGCCACTAGAAGGTGGCGCGTGTGTTGTACATGCGGCTAGGGCTCCTGGATGACGTGGCCGATTCTAATTCGGCCACGTGTTCGGGTCGGTCCAATCGGACCGATTGACCCGATCCTATCCGTGACCCGACCTGGTTGACCGGCCCGGTCCAGATCAAATCTGGACCACTTGTTTTCGGCTACATGGCGCAATCTGGCCCGTACGCGTGGTACACCTCTTGGCGTCCAGTCAGTGCCACGCGGCAGCTGACCCGCTGATGTAGCGCCACGTCATAAAAAAATATATATATATTTTTTCGATGAAAATTTTATTTTCTCCAAAATAAAATTCCGGGCATTTCCAATCTCTTTGGAACTTTCAATTTATTTTCTTAAAATAAATTCCTTGGCTATTTTCAAACACTTTGAAAATTCATTTCCCTTTCTCCTTTTAATATTTTCTCTTCGGGTTTTCAATTTGGGGCTTGCAGGGGGACCTGTAGGACTAATTAATTTTAGCTCCAAACGAATTAATATATTATTATCTCATGACAATAATTAATTACCGTTTAACAATATTTAATTCCACTAAATAAATATTGTTGCACTCTAAAATTAATTAAATTATTCACGAATTTCTCGATCTAGAATAATTTCGCATTTCACTCCTCCGTGTAGATATCTATGAAAAATAAATTGCAACTACTATCATTTATTTTTCATCTCTAATTCAAAATTTATTGATTCGCCTTAAGTTCAAATTCGATGTATGTGAAACACATTCAACATACAACTTCGGTGACGTATCATGCGAAGTGCTTTGGCCAAAGTCTTAATTCGAACTTTTACAAATCTATTTCAAGGATATCTCTTACCTTCCAGCAAGGCCACATATTCCTCGATCAATATAACTCTTTAGCTCATTTCATGTTGTCACCGAACATACAAAGTATTTTGGCCACTGTTGCCGAGACCTCACTTCGAGTATATTACAGTGACTAACACTACATGCCTAAAGCCGAAATATTATCAGGATTAAGAGTACAATGCTTCCTGAGATTTTATTCATTTTAGATAGCAGTATAAAATGAATAATCTCAGTGGTCCAGTTCGATGTTTCCAATCCCATTGAAAATCATCAATGTGTTATAATCAGAATCACCATTCCCTATGACGAAAGACTAATCATCTTATATAACCACGTTATAGTCTTGATAAGAACATATTCTTATCTTACCGACTAGAACTTTAATGACACGTGATTTTGGTATTCAAAGTCTTTTCCTATGAAACACATTTCATATAAGAATACCACCACACGTCATTATTTATCAATATGTGAAATACTCACAACTCGCTGTCAATTCAGTTTAATTAATTCAAAAAATTGAATTTCCAGGGCACTATTCCCAGCAATCTCCCACTTGTCCTAAATTCAATTTGGCTATACATCTAAGTCTTATTCCTTTCACATGAGTGTCAAAACTCTTTTTGCACTCTTTCGCGCCAATACTTTAGTGAAGGAATCTATTAGACGTTTCTCGAGCCAACAAATAGGAAATCATGAATCCAATACATCTAACTTGCTGCTTCTCAAGCTACCATGTATTTGACTTCCATGGCGGTGTAAGCAATACAAGTCTGCTTAACATTCCCCAATTAAAGGTTGCTCTTTCTAGAGTAAACACGTATTCTGATGTCAAACATCTAGAATATAAATCAGATTGTAAATCCGAATCTGTGTATTCTATTGAAATGAGCTCACCAATGTGGTAGAAAAACATATACTCTCAAGTTCTTCTCAAGTACTCCAATATATGCTTTCACTACTACCCAGTGTCAGATTCTAGGGTTTGACTAATATCTGCTGACTTAGACCTATTTCATAATAGACATCTGGCCTTCTACATAATATTACATACATAAGCTTCCGCTACGGAACTCTAACCATGTCTTCTATCTCTTCAGTTGTCTTAGGGCACTAATCCTGAGATAGATAAATTTCATATCTAAAAGGTCGTGAACCTTTCTTGGAATTTGTCATATTATACCTTACCAGCATCTTATCTATATATGCTTCTTGTAATAAACCAATCATTTTATTCTCATGATCACGACAAAAGTTTGATCCTTGGAATGTTATTGGTCTCATTAAGGTCTTATGTGTCAAACTGATTTGACATCCGAATCTTGACCACTGACAAATTTCTTGCATCATTCTCAATGAGCAGAATATCGTTTACGTACAAAATGAAAATGTTACAACATTATCATGATGTTATTTTGTACACTCATGATTCGTCGAGCAATTGCACAAATCGAAAGAATTTAAATTGCCTCTTTAATTCTGATGTTTCATGATTCAGACGCTTGCTTAAGATCCCAAAATGATCTATTAAATTTGCATACTATATGCGCCTTGTAACGCCCCAATTTTCAGACAGTCAGGTACGCTCGACACGTGTGGGTTTCGAGCGTTAGGATTTTATTCTATTAATTTCGTTTAATTAATTTATACCTGTTATATTAATTTTATAAATTGTGTTCCAACATGAATACGTGGAAATTATATGAAAATCCATTTATTTCGAGAATTCTTGTATGCATGGAATTTAATTGCTACATGAATTAATTGTCCAATTTGAGTTAATTGCCAAATTGTCCTTAAATGCTTATTCATTTCAATTGAGGGACTAAATTGCATGAAATATTAAGGGACTAAATTGATCTCTTTCCAAACCTTTTATACTTAATTATATAGCTTACAAACTTTAAGGGTTTAATGGCAAATATTATATTTTTTCCCCAAATATATCGGTATGTGCATCTCTCCCTTGCTCTTCATTTCATTTTATCAAGAATCATCATCCATTCTTTCTCCTTTCTACCGAGCCAAAAACATCAAGAAAGGGAGAGGAGATTCCATTAAATTCATCAAGTTTTCCATGAAATTCCATGCTTTGGGAGCTCAATCATCTAGTTGCATCATCTTCTTCTTTCTTTCCATATTCAAGTTATTCTCCAGGGTGGAGATTGTCAAGCATGATCACGTTCACACCATCACGAGTCGTGTGTCGCCTGTCAGGTGAGGTTTAATTTCTAGTTATATAGAACCCGTATAACCTTTACGTGATTTTTGGCCAAAGGTATTTATACTTATAATTTCATGAAAGTACTTATCCTTTCAAGTATGTTATTGTTCATGAATCAAGCAAGTAGGCCATGTTAGTGTGCATGAATCAAGCATGTCATGTCATGAAAGCAAGTACGTGCGTTCTCCTGGCCAGGCTCTCCTTAGTGAGGGTGCTGGGCTGGTCTTCGGGCTGGTGGTTGTCCGTCCAACCACAGGAAGAACAATACCCTATCGTGTACGTGTGTTCTCTTGGCCAGGTCCTTCTTAGTGAGGGCGCTGGGCTGGTCTTCAGGGCTGGTGGTTGTCCGTCCAACCACAAGAAGAACAAAACCTTATCGTGTACTGGTGTTCTCCTGGTCAGGTTCTCCTTAGTGAGGGCGCTGGGCTAGTCTTAAGGCTGGTGGTTGTCCGTCCAACCACAGGAGGAACAAACCCTATCGTGTTACAAGCAAGCCATGTATTGATTGCATGATTTCCATTCCATTAATGTGCTAATTGAGTACACTATCGTACGATTGCACGGTAATTGAATTGCGTGATCGCCTATTAAATTATAATCTAGCAAGCATGTTTATTGATTGCATGAAATGAACAAGTGATTAATATTGATAGTTGTATTCTCAGGCGAAGCTATATTACTATTGAACTTGTATATTTATCTTTTATAATCTTTACCCGAGAATATGACTTGCATGTTATCTGCGCTAATATGTATATAAACCCCTCACTCGGTCTTCACAGACTGACACCTCCACCTTTCAGGTTATTGCAGGTGCGTGCTAGGCGGGAAGTGAGTCGAGTCCAGTTATTAGAGTTGAGTCAAACACGGTGCATTTATTTGCTTGTCTATTTATTGTTCGAGAGAATCATGTTTACAGTTATATGTTATTTATTTTAAGGAGATGATAATGTATTGATATGTAAGCTAGAATATGACCTATTCGGTAAATGGAAATATTTGATAGTGATTGATTTATGCTTCCGCTTTGTTATGTCGCATATATGAGTTTTCCCGCCTAGCTGGTCGTCTATTGCTTTGTCACCCGTTCGATGTAGGTTGGTTCATGTACGGATTGGCCATTTCGTGTGTGGACTGACCTATAGTGCGGGGGTGTGGTACCTCCACGTGTTATGGGGTGCTACATCTAAGGTGGTATCAGAGCTCGGTTGCAAAACCGAGGTTCTAGTGTCGTGTCGTGTCGAGTCTAGGTCGTACGGCGTAGGAATTACTTGATAATCTGAGAGTCTTGCATTTTATTTGAAAATTACTTGGCTACTTGGATTCTTTGAATTACCTGAAATACTTGATAGCTTGTACTTTGTATTAATTCATGCTATTAATTGCCATTGAGTGATCCTAAATTGTTTGGAAATTTATGTGACCAACTTGTTTATTTTAAATATTGACGAAATACTTGTTTCAATTTTTATTAAAATTCTTGTTATCAGCATCAATTATGTGACAATTACGTGACATGAACACGCTTCACCCACATGCATTTATTTGTAAAGCAAGTTGTGAGTGACAGGTTTTAGGAATGTATGAGTCAAGGCCGGAGGATTTTGAAGACTTAAGAGACTGATCAACCGTTCGAACCAAGTTGCAATTCGGTCAATCGAGAATGAACACCGGGATCGAGCCCAACATTACTACGGTGCCAGGTTCTTCAATGCATTCATAAACACGTGCATCATAATTGCTATTTGCTTCTCATTTATAAATATTATTATAGATGCTCTCTAGATTACCTACTTGATGCATTAAAAATATGTTTGAATTAGTTGAAATATTTAATTTTCTTTGCTTATGAGTATTTCTGTAAATCAATATAAATGTTCCAACGTGTGGCATTTAAATTGTTGGTAGGTTGCTACGTGCATTGTCACTTTAACTATCATGCATTATTTAGCGTTTGTTGATTAATAGGTTTCCCCTATGCTCTGCACAATCCTTGCCTCTATTTCTACCAACTTGAATTTAAAGAAGAGGTTTCTGAATTATTGGGAATCATGGTTGTAATCGGGTCAATTGATGTTGCTTGAAGATTAAAAATATTTTGGGACAGTGAGAATTTATTGATCCAGGATTTAGTGGGAGTGGGTATGATATAAATATTTGGAAAATTTTGGAACGGGGAAAGGTTGATAAGTCCAAGAAGATAAATGTTCAGGGGGGTCCTTCAACCTTCAGAAATTAATCTGTACTTCGAAGATGCATTGCGAGTAAGAGAGTAACTTTCTTGTTTCGGACTATGGTGCTGGACTTGTAAATGCCAATTCGCTGGAAAGCATTAGGTGAGTGTAGGATGTTGAAGAATTTTAACATCAAACCAAAGTGATAACAGTCAGGGAGCTTCAAGTTGAGTATATTGATAACAGAAAGAATTAGGAAAGGATCATCAATCAAAATCTTGATTAATAACAGGTAGGACGAGAAAAAGGTTACGGGAATTGAGTCAGCAGAGAAGCTTGCAAGTGGAAGAGGATAAGAAAGTCTCCATTTTCTTAAGGGGGAGAGCCGGTCTGAAAATAAGTTCAAGTTTGAAGTTAGATAACACTCGAGGAAGTTGGGAATTTTCAGAGAATCAATTCTTCTTGGAATTCTCTATCAGAATCATGTGAAGGAGGTTGTCAATAATCTAAACTTTTCTCTCTCTTACACCAAGAAAAGTCCCATCATCGACAGTACCTTTGTTCCATCATCGTTTTCAAGAAAGTGGGTACACCGTCTGCAATTCTCCGATAACCTCAGGATATTATTTGACTCGGTAAATAGGAGAAGGGATTCGATCTGGCAAATTTTGGATAGTAAATCTTGAATCTTAGTCCCTCTTGCTATTAGAGTGTCTACAATAAATAGAATGGAAGAAAGTGGGAGGTAGAAGGAAATGGATAACCAAGTTTAATCCGACAAGAGTTTTCTTACGAAGTTGTCTACCTACACCCTAGAGATGCCTGTAAACGCATACCGTGCTTCCATCCAGGCGGTCACCGTCGCCCCATAAATATACCAGCTTACCAGGAACATTTCAAAGAAGACTGAAGATTGAACGATCCTTTCCTTCAAGATATTTCGCAGAATGTTGGGTATGTTATCAAATTTCAAGGATCAAATGGAAGACGTTTCACTAGGACCTGATTCTTTCGGTCTCTATGCAAGTGTGCTTGCTGAATTATTCTCACGGGATGATAACCTCGGTTCTTTTGTAATAAATATTCGCCGTATTGTTAACTAAGGGAATAGGAGCTTAACTTTCGGGCTTCAAATAAAGAGTTAAGATCTATGCTTCAGGAAGATGTTTCACTTGGATTACCGAGGTATAGAAAATAGTAAAACCTGTTCTCTCGGTTTGTTGGAAAAGAACTTGCTTGGAACCCAAAGTCAGTCTTTTAAGCTTGAACGGGCGATTACACTCTAACAAGAAAATCAGGGTGTTCTCAATTCTGAAATCAGAAAGTAAATGTGAGAATCAGTGCAAGAATGGTTCAACCGGCAAATCTGGGATTAAAACGGGTTTGAAGACGTGGTGATTAATGATGATTGACGGATTATGTTAGAAAATAGCACAAGGGCAGAGACAATTACTGGAAATGGGGATATCGAACCGTAGTGGTACAAAGCGGGAAAATCTCAACTAAAGAATCAAGTATTCAACCGAATTAATTCGGTCCCAGAATTTCAATCCTCGGTGAACGGTACACTTAATCATGCATACCACGTGCACCATTACTTAATTATTATTTTAATATTTTGGTACGTGATTCCTTATTTATCAGTATTATTTCATTGTTCCCGTATATAATTCCTTGATTGTTATTACTTGTTTACATGAACCATTAGTTGCATAAATGATAATTTTACTTGATCCTTGTGTGTTAAGTATAAATGTTTATCTAAGTGCTTGCTTGAATTTCATTTCGAGTGTGTGAGAGACGGGGATTCTCTCAGGGTTGTCAGGAGACGGGGTTATCTTGTTACTTGCTCGAGAGACGGGGTTCTCTCGTTAATTGTTTGAGAGACGGGGCACTCTCAGTATTTTCAACTACTTGTCAACTTGTTTTAGTGGAAGGTTAGATTTTCTTACAAGTGTTTAGGCTCCGGGAAGTTGAGGGTCGTGATTTCACATCTTGGAAGAATCTTGTGGAGGGAAGCCCTCTTTCGAACTAATCCCTGACGGGGAGTAGCTAACCCGCGTGGGATAAAAACGTAAGAGCCAATTAAATTCCAGGTATTCAGGACAAGGAATCCGAGGACGGATTCTCTTAAGGGGGAGAGAGTTGTAACGCCCCAATTTTCAGACAGTCAGGTACGCTCGACACGTGTGGGTTTCGAGCGTTAGGATTTTATTCTGTTAATTTCGTTTAATTAATTTATACGTGTTATATTAATTTTATAAATTGTGTTCCAACATGAATACGTGGAAATTATATGAAAATCCATTTATTTCGAGAATTCTTGTATGCATGGAATTTAATTGCTACATGAATTAATTGTCCAATTTGAGTTAATTGCTAAATTATCCTTAAATGCTTATTCATTTCAATTGAGGGACTAAATTGCATGAAATATTAAGGGACTAAATTGATCTCTTTCCAAACCTTTTATACTTAATTATATAGCTTACAAACTTTAAGGGTTTAATGGCAAATATTACATTTTTTTCCCCAAATATATCGGTATGTGCATCTCTCCCTTGCTCTTCATTTCATTTCATCAAGAATCATCATCCATTCTTTCTCCTTTCTACCGAGCCAAAAACATCAAGAAAGGGAGAGGAGATTCCATTAAATTCATCAAGTTTTCCATGAAATTCCATGCTTTGGGAGCTCAATCATCTAGTTGCATCATCTTCTTCCTTCTTTCCATATTCAAGTTATTCTCCAGGGCGGAGATTGTCAAGCATGATCACGTTCACGTCATCACGAGTCGTGTGTCGCCTGTCAGGTGAGGTTTAATTTCTAGTTATATAGAACCCGTATAACCTTTACGTGATTTTTGGCCAAAGGTATTTATACTTATAATTTCATGAAAGTACTTATCCTTTCAAGTATGTTATTGTTCATGAATCAAGCAAGTAGGCCATGTTAGTGTGCATGAATCAAGCATGTCATGTCATGAAAGCAAGTACGTGCGTTCTCCTGGCCAGGCTCTCCTTAGTGAGGGTGCTGGGCTGGTCTTCGGGCTGGTGGTTGTCCGTCCAACCACAGGAAGAACAATACCCTATCGTGTACGTGTGTTCTCTTGGCCAGGTCCTTCTTAGTGAGGGCGCTGGGCTGGTCTTCAGGGCTGGTGGTTGTCCGTCCAACCACAAGAAGAACAAAACCCTATCGTGTACTGGTGTTCTCCTGGTCAGGTTCTCCTTAGTGAGGGCGCTGGGCTAGTCATAGGGCTGGTGGTTGTCCGTCCAACCACAGGAGGAACAAACCCTATCGTGTTACAAGCAAGCCATGTATTGATTGCATGATTTCCATTCCATTAATGTGCTAATTGAGTACACTATCGCACGATTGCACGGTAATTGAATTGCGTGATCGCCTATTAAATTATAATCTAGCAAGCATGTTTATTGATTGCATGAAATAAACAAGTGATTAATATTGATAGTTGTATTCTCGAGCGAAGCTATAATACTATTGAACTTGTATATTTATCTTTTATAATCTTTACCCGAGAATATGACTTGCATGTTATCTGCGCTAATATGTATATAAACCCCTCACTCGCTCTTCACAGACTGACACCTCCACCTTTCAGGTTATTGCAGGTGCGTGCTAGGCGGGAAGTGAGTCGAGTCCAGTTATTAGAGTTGAGTCAAACACGGTGCATTTATTTGCTTGTCTATTTATTGTTCGAGAGAATCATGTTTACAGTTATATGTTATTTATTTTAAGGAGATGATAATGTATTGATATGTAAGCTAGAATATGACCTATTCGGTAAATGGAAATATTTGATAGTGATTGATTTATGCTTCCGCTTTGTTATGTCGCATATATGAGTTTTCCCGCCTAGCTGGTCTTCTATTGCTTTGTCACCCGTTCGCTGTAGGTTGGTTCATGTACGGATTGGCCATTTCGTGTGTGGACTGACCTATAGTGCGGGGGTGTGGTACCTCCACGTGTTATGGTGTGCTACACGCCTGATTTCTAGCTGTGAAGCCTTCAGGTTATGCCATGTTTTTCTTCTTGAAGATGCTCGTTCAGGAACATAGTCTTTACATCCATTTATCTAATCTCATAATCGATAATGAGATAAAATGGAGAGGAGAGTTCTTATGGACTTAAGCACTGTTATAAGCGAGAAGATCTCATAAATGGTTTCTTCTTTCTGGGTAAAATCCCTTGCCATAAGCTTTGCTTTAAAGTCTCTACTTTTGTCCATTTCTCCTTTTATCGTCTTGTAGAACCCAATTGTATAAAATGGGCTTAATGCCTTCAGGCGCCTCCACAAGTTCAAGACTTTGTTAGAATACAGAGATTCTAACTTAGTGGCTTTTGACCAAATGGTCAGCGTCTATATCTTTCACAGCTTCATTACACGTGACAGGATCAGATACGTTAGATTCAACCACTTGGGTTAATCTTAGGTATCTTGTCAGGTGTCCTGACAATCCTCCCACTACAATGATGCTCTCGTGTACAAGTCTCTACATCACATGTTGTATTTGGTAGATCACATGTATCTAATATACTTTCAGTTATCACGAGTTTCTGGAAATCAGTATCTAATACTGTTGTTTCTTTTAACAATACTTTGCTTCCACCCTTTTGTGGTTATTTATGTAATTATCTTTGAAATATTCACAAAAATCTTTTGTGATTTCTCAAATTACAAAATATACCACCTCTCGTTCTTCTAGGATAACCTTAGGACAAGTAAACCCTTATTCTTTATTCTAACTTTTCAGGATCCATCCTTAACACATGGACCAGGCTACCTCAAATCCAAAAATAAGAGATACAAGGTTTTCGCCTTAACTACAGATCCATCAGTGTTTTAGGAACTGACTTAGATAGAACTAGGTTTAGTGTGTTTTGTCATTTTTTAGCACAAGACTCCAAAACAAATTTCGTAGGGTAGCATGACTCTTCATGAATCTTACCATCATTATTAGAGTTCTATTTCTCCTTTTTGCGATACATCCTTGCTAAGACATATCTCATACAGATAGTTGGGATCCAATCTCATTTGAGAAATTCTATGTATCTTTGAACATAGATACTTATCACTACTTCGATCTAATCGAAGTCCCTTGATATGTTTTCTAATTTGATTCTTTGACTTCAGTCTTATATTCCTTAAACTCTTCAAAATTACAGACTTAAGTCTCATCAAATAAACATAACTGTATCTAGAGTCATCATTCAAATGAATGATGAAGTACCTAAAACTTTCTCTTGCTTGAACACTCATAATATCATACGTCCGTATGAACTAACTCAAGCAAGTTCATGGCTTAATACCTTTTGTCTCAAAAAAGCTTCTTGGTCATTTTAACTTTCTAAATAGGATTCGCAGATTGATATTGTTTTCAAGTCAATAGGACTCAACAATCAGTCTTTGGATCCTATTCAAATTTAATTGACCAATAGATAAATGCCACATAGAAGTTTTTCCTCTTAGATGGTAAGTCAAGCTTCTTGATGTTAAACTTAAATTAGGGTTTTCATTGAGGTATAAATGACCATCTTTTATTGTGCCAGAGCAAATAAACCTTTTATTTTGTTTAATGGTAAACCTTTATTCAAAATAAACTTTTAGACCATTAATTATCAAATAACTTACAGAAATCAAATTTCTGTATTTATGGCACGTGTAATATTAAAACCCTATTGTCAAAATAAGACTTTATAGTCCTTACTGCTAATAAAATTACACTTGTATTATCCCCGAGCAGTAGTTGTGTGTTAGCCATTTTTCAAACTCCCTGGTTAGTTTGAATCTTCGCAACTAATTGCAAATAAGATTAGTTGAGCTCAAATCCATATTCTAGGAGTCTGATGAATTTCCAACTAAACATACTTTCAACGAGTAAGATATCTTCATATCTTATCTAAACGGCGTAGAAAATGGACAAACTAAGTATTTCGGATAATTTCCTTTCCAATACCCGTTACCACCGAAATAGAAACATTTTTCCATTGTCGGATTTGGCTTTCTATTTCTGAACCTTAGATTGGGAACTTTTCTTTTTTATTTCTTCCACTTACTGGCTTTTGAGGCCGTGGATATTGATGTCTGATTTAAGAGAAATTTTCTCTTAGTGTATGTCACCCTTTCTGCCATATTGAGGTTGTTCATTGGTTCAGGTTAGGTTAAAAAAAATTTAAAATTAATCCTGAACGTTCAAACGACTTAGGCAGAGAGTATAGGATCGTATCCTGTCTGTTAAGACTGTTTCTTTAAGCTCAGAGGCTTTCAATCTCGTTTAGATTAGTTATCATATCATTATATGATTCTGAATCGGTGATCCTTCAAACATCTTCATAACTAACAACCTTCTTATTGGCTCGTACCTTTGTAGGATTCTGTCTTCAAAACATGTTCTTATCAGTGGGCATCTCATGCATCTGACGCTCAAGAACTTTTAAGACAGATGTCAGGACATAAGACTAGCCAGATCATTACACTTGATCTGTTTGTAATAAGCGTCTTTCTAATCCTGACTGGTTGTAGTTTTCGAAATTTTCGGATAAGGTTCAATGAGTACGTAAATTTTCGTCTCTCAACACGATGTCAAGATTCATTTCCTAGTTAGCATAGTTGAACCCTTACTAGCCTATTTCCTTAGAGAGATATAGTTGGGAGTGGGCTAAGAGGGATCGTTATTATAAAACTGAAATAAATAAATAAAAGCAAGTTATGAATATGTATTTCACTTTCTTCTACGTCCAACCAATAAATGAAATCCACGTAAGCATTTTGATTTACGCAATGGTGACTTAACTAACTGCAGTTGACTCCCCAGAGGCGAGGTCGAAAACCGCTTAGAAAAGCAAGAACTATTCTTAATTTACATGTCATCTAGGTAACTCTTACCAAACAATGTTAATCCACCATGTCAACCCGTGGCCTCTAAGTAAATGTAACAGACTTCTGAAGGGAGGTTAATACATTACTTAGTCAAGTGTGCACCATTACCTAGAAGTCCATACGAGTAGTTCAGGACACTCCACGGAGTCGTGATCGAGTTGACTTTCCCGTATTTTATTCTATCCGAATAAGTCTAATCTTGTATACCGCGAATTTATACCCGCCGAAGGGAGTAGTATATATTCACTATACTATAGACGGGTAATGGAGGCCGTGAGAATCCAACTCTTTTCATCTCGATCGCTTCCACTTGAATTTTTAAAAGGTGTGGATTATCTTTTGATTATCTTATAATCACTTTTGGCGTCTTATTGTCGAAAGTCATTAATCTAATTGATACGCTCCCACTAGGATTATTAAATCACCTTTAAAATCCCAATAATAATATTTTAGGGCAATTTAATAACTATTTATTAATTAGGCCGAAAAATATTAGTCTAATTATGCATCTCGTTCAATCTCTATTAAACATTACTGTTTAATCATATTAAATAAAATATGCATAATTGAAATATCATAATATCTCATATTATCATGATCATGCCATAAATTAAAATAATTAAGCATGCTTTCATATAATTATCATATAATTATCATGCTTAAAATTAAATGGCACTTTAAGTAAATATGTTATAAATTATCACATAACTTAAATCATATTTACTAATTCGGTAATTAACCATGAAAATTATTCAAATAGATTCCCAGAAAATTACCATTCCACGCAAATTCCCAGGAAACACTGGAGGGGTCACAAACGGTCCCACTTAAAAACCAGCCTCCTTTGACAGAATTTACGTGCACAGTAGCAGATTTAAAATTATGTATCGCGTGCATCATATCAATGCATGTATATATCAAGAGCACGGCTCTGATACAAGTTGCTGGGAGACGGGCCCAGAGCAGTAGCGGTTTGGGACCACATTTTAAAATTTTATTTATAATACAAGTATTAAAATATTTCTAAAATATTTTAATACAATAGCGGAAGACTACCCGAATCTACTCAAGTATATACATGCAATTGATAATAAATTTTAAATCACTTAAGCAGATAAATATCTAACATGCAATTAACACTTAAAAGCATATAATTTATCATGCTTAAAATAATATAACTGTAAAATATTACCGTACTACAAACATGGCTATCTAACGGCATTTTTTTAGCTCCCGAATTCACCTCCCGTGAACCCGATACCTGATCTCCTCGTGAAACCGGCAGAGCTTCCCTGCAATAACCCCAGAGAAACCCTCGGAGTGTGGGCTCCGAAAGTATTTCTCTAAATACTTAGAGAAAATAAAACTTTAAACTAGAAAACCCTTTTCAGGGTTTAATCTCCCGAAATTAGGCGTTTTATACAGACACCTAATTAAAATTAATTCCAAAATAAATCGGAATTAACTAGGAGAAAAGGGATATGGTTTCAAGGCCAAGAACTCAGCCAAAACCTCTCCCAAACTTGTGAATGAAAAATGAAGGGCCAAGACCCCTATTTATACGAGAAAAATCGAGGGTAAAATGGTAATTTCACACCCCACTTGCGTGTGCAACATGGACACAAAAACCGAGGTGACCACGTTGTAGATCTCATCACCACGAGTCCAACGCCGCCGAGAACGTGCCCAACCGCCTGCGCACGCACCCACACGCGCCACTAAAAGGTGGCGCGTGTGTTGTACATTCGGCTAGGGCTCCTGGCTGACGTGGCCGATTCTAATTTGGCCACGTGTTCGGGTCGGTCCAATCGGACCGGTTGACCCGATCCTATCCATGGCCCGACCCGGTTGACCGGCCCGATCCAAATCAAATCTGGACCGCTTGTTTTCAGCTACGTGGCGCAATCTGGCCCGTAGGCGTGGCGCGCCACTTGGCGTCCAGTCAGCGCCACACGGCAGCTGACCCGCTGACGTGGCATGCTACGTCAGCTGCCACGTCATAAAAAAATATTATTTTTTTTCGATGAAAATTTTATTTTCTCCAAAATAAAATTCCGGGCACTTCCAATCTCTTTGGAACTTTCAATTTATTTTCTTAAAATAAATTCCTTGGCTATTTTCAAACACTTTGAAAATTCATTTCCCTTTCTCCTTTTAATATTTTCTCTTCGGGTTTTCAATTTGGGGCTTGCAGGGGGACCTACAGGACTAATTAATTTTAGCTCCAAACGAATTAATATATTATCATCTCATGACAATAATTAATTACCGTTTAACAATATTTAATTCCACTAAATAAATATTGTTGCACTCTAAAATTAATTAAATTATTCACGAATTTCTCGATCTAGAATAATTTCGTATTTCACTCCTCCGTGTAGATATCTATGAAAAATAAATTGCAACTAATATCATTTATTTTTCATCTCTAATTCAAAATTTATTGATTCGCCTTAAGTTCAAATTCTCTGTATGTGAAACACATTCAACA
Source organism: Lantana camara (assembly GCA_037501455.1). NCBI lineage: Eukaryota > Viridiplantae > Streptophyta > Magnoliopsida > Lamiales > Verbenaceae > Lantana > Lantana camara. The sequence continues at coordinate 17,934,103 of CM074857.1, read as the reverse complement.
TACAACTTCGGTGACGTATTACGCGAAGTGCTTTGGTCAAAGTCTTAATTCGAACTTTTACAAATCTATTTCAAGGATATCTCTTACCTTCCAGCAAGGTCATAGATTCCTCGATCAATATAACTCTTTAGCTCATGTCATGTTGTCACCGAACATACAAAGTATTTTGGCCACCGTTGCCGAGACCTCACTTCGAGTATATTACAGTGACTAACACTACATGCCTAAAGCCGAAATATTATCAGGATTAAGAGTATAATGCTTCCTGAGATTTTATTCATTTTAGATAGCAGTATAAAATGAATAATCTCAGTGGTCCAGTTCGATGTTTCCAATCCCATTGAAAATCATCAACGTGTTATAATCAGAATCACCATTCCCTATGACGAAAGACTAATCATCTTATATAACCACGTTATAGTCTTGATAAGAATATATTCTTATCTTACCGACTATAACTTTAATGACACGTGATTTCGGTATTCAAAGTCCTATGAAACACATTTCATATAAGAATACCACCACACGTCATTATTTATCAATATGTGAAATACTCATAACTCGCTGTCAATTCAGTTTAATTAATTCAACAAATTGAATTTCCAGGGCACTATTCCCAACAGCTTGATCACCTAATCACTTAATAACTGAAGTATTGTACACTGTCGGAGAAAGGTTAGAGATTTTCCCTCACTCGCCGGGCCACTGATTGATTGAATTGAACTGATTGAATTGTTAAAGCAAGTTGTATTTTATTATTGAACTTATATTGCCTTCTTTTATAAAACCTTACCCGAGATTATGGCTTGCATGGTAATTGCGCTTATAATTATAAACCCCTCACTCAGTCTTTAATAGATTGACACCTCACATTTTCAGGTTGCAGGTTGCATGCTTGGCGGGATTGAGTCGGTCTTTACTTTCGGGTCTAGCATCATTTCATGTACATTAGTGAGACATATACAGTTTTGTATCTTGGTACTTATGTATATTATAACTTGTTCTTGGAAGTGATTGTATATAGTGAAATGTTGGACACCAAGATGTTAGTGATGAAATGCATGTATTTTATGCTTCCGTTTTAATGTTATGCATGTTGGTATGTACTTGAGGGTTGGTCCCGCCTAGCTAGAGTGCCGTTTTTTTTATTATCTCCCGTTCGCTATAGGTTTGATTCATGCATGGGTGCTCGTTCCATATGTGGATTGAACTATAGTGCGAGGGATGTGGCTACCTAGCATTTCGGGTGCTACATCCTAAGGTGGTATCAGAGCCCGGTTGCAAAATCGAGGTTCTAGCATCATGTCTTGTGAGTCTAGGTCGTGCGCCTTAGGAACTACTTGATAATTTGTGCATTGCATTGATTCTTGTCACCAATTATTGATTAATTGGCATTAACTTACTTGAATTTTATATGATCAACGTGTTTTATTTTAAATTTTGTTGAATTATTTGTCACATTTTGCATCAAATCCATGTCTTTTACATCAATTATGTGGCATGAGCATGTATTAACCGCATGCAATTATTCTTGAGATGGTTGTGAGTTACAGGTTATGAAGAAGATATCAAACCACGGCCAATCTTTATGGCAACTACAACCACAATTCACTACAAGTTCCTTATCTAGTTCGGAAGTTGTAAGGAATGCACTGGGGAACCATGGATTTCTCTAATTGGGTTATAATTCAAGTGATAAGATTCGGAATAGAAGGTTCCATGGTGGGAGTAACTTACAAGATCTAGCGAGTCTAGGGGATAATTAAGGAAGGTGATACTTACAATCTACAAGATAGACACGGGGGTTTACATTACGAAAAGAGGTGGATTAACCAGGTTCAGGAGATTTATTCAACGCAAGGAAGAGGTGAAGATAATGATTCAAGGTTCGGACTTGTAATTGAATTGAGGATCTTCTGCTTGTTAGAACAAAAATCAAAGTGTGAGAAGAAAGTAACTCAAATGAGTCGAGTCGAGGTCGAAATTTGGGAATTAAGTTTGTGATGAAGCGAGACATTTCGGACCTTAGAATAGGATTTGGATTAACTTGGAAAATTTAAGGAATTGAGCGATTTTGGGTTCCTGGAAATGACAAATTGGAAGGATTGAACAACGAAGTAATTGATGTAGATCTACAAAGAATTGGAATATTTTAGATTTCGGGTTAAGAAAGATTCTATCTTCGGTCGGATTGCATCTATTTCCCATATCCAAACTAAATTGTCGAGTTGAGGGCGCAAAGTGGGAGATATGGAACAACAAATGGAAACGGTAAAGAAAGACAAGGAACTTCTGGAGGGAAATTATATGCTCAAGGTGTAGGCAAGTAACAAGACCGTGGGTAACCAGGATTGACCAACAAATTCAAGGCAAGCTTGTAATTTAACAAACAAGGAACGAGTGCCAAGCTAAAGGATGTAACTACGGTGACAGGTTCAATGCATTCATGAGCACGTGCATCATACATTGTTTAAATTATTTAAAATTTTTTAATTATATACGCATTCCTAATTGAGCTTAATCGTTCCAACGTGTGCATTTTTATTACTTACAAGTGTGACACATGCATTGGCATATTAACCCGACATGCATTGTTAAGTGTTTACTTGATAGGAACTCTCCCCACCTCACTTTTGAAGCATTACTTCAACTGAGACACAACTGAATTATGAGAAGGAAATTAATTGGATTGTAAAGTATGGACCAAAAGGGAAAGAGTTATTGAGAGGCCGGGAAAAGTAGCCGGGAGTTGGAATGGAGGAAGTGGATCGCTATTCCTACCAATCGTTTCAAAGGTAAACATGAGAAACTTTCCGGACAAGAGGCATGATTAGAATTATTTATACCAAGGAAGCTAAATTTAAGGAATTGAGAATTTTCAATTTAAGAAGTGATGTTACGAGTCAACGGGTAAGAATAGGTATTCTTAAGGGGGAGAGTCGACCGGGAAAATGACTTAAATTTATGGATGGGCTCAAACGGACTACTTTTAATAGAAGCAACAAAAATGCAAGAGTTAACCATAATGGGATTTCTCGAAAGTGGAAAAAGGGAAAGAATTAGATGATTATGATATTTGATGACCTTTAAGTTTGGGGTGAGAAAAAATTTTGAGACTAATTTCAAGAAGGAGAAGCACTTCAAGAACTGGTAATGGGTATTCAAGAAATGGTGGGAGAATTAGCACTCGGTGAAATTTTAAGATCGAGGTGAGGAAGACTTTGGGAATAATATTGGAAGAGACGAGTGCCTCGAGAGATGAAGATACGGCTTCAAAAAGAGTCGAAAACTTAATGGATAAGATGGGGTAAAATTTCCAGAATAATATTAGAAGAGGTATGTGCTTCAATAGTCGAAGGTGAATATTTAAGAAGGGTTTGGGATTTGAAATGATAAGGTAGAGTAAAGAATGATCGATGACAACTTGGGTTGAAGGATTAATATCATTGGACTCTTACCTCTAGACATACACAAATTTAACTTTTTCAAGATTGAACAGATTGAGTTCTCTATATAACATGTTTCTTATCTTGGAGATGATGGAGTCGTGAGAGAACTTCAAGGAAAATTTGGTAAGGGAAAGTATCGAATAGGTGATGTCAATCAAATTATTACATTCCGTAATAGATAAAGTAAGAGTTTATTTAACCGAGCGTGAAAGTGGAATACCCAGAAAAGAATACAGAATTGGAACAAAAGGGAAAATGGATTGTTGGTTGTTCCCCATAATGAACCGGAGACACTATCAGGATTGAGGATTATGATTAGAGTTATTAAAGATTAGTTCGAGTAATTGAGGAACCGAGTACAATTCGTGAAGGAAAGTGAGTTAATCAGGTTACAGGTAAGCACACACTCAAGAGCGGAGCAACGGATTGTAATAGCTAGTAAAGATATGGGAATCAATCGTAGAATGAAGACCGAGTGGTCATGGAAGTATTGAGTACATCGGGCATCTTCCGGTAGGACACCACGAGTAAAGGAATCTCCAACATCAAATCAAGTGTTGAAACGGATCAATACTATAGAAGTGTTCTAAAGCAATGGTGAACGGTACATCTAAACATACATATCACGTGCATCACATATTTTATTATTATCGTATGTGATTCCTTGTGAGATGTTAATTGCTTTTGTATAACTAATTGATATTTTCTACCTGCTCCTTACGTGATAACCGTGTGAATGTTTATTTAATGGAGCTTAGGTTGCTTTATTTGTTTGAGAGGTGGGGTTCTCTCACTGCGTGTTAGAGAGACGGGGGTTCTCTCTTTGCTTGTTTGAGAGACGGGGTTCTCTCATTGCTTGTTTGAGAGACGAGGCTCTCTTATTGTTGTTTTAAGCTCCGAACTCGAGAGTGGACCTGGGGACCAGGTCCTCTTAAGGGGGAGAGAATTGTAACGCCCGGTTTTTCAATTTATACATTATGTGGTATTATATAAATTTCATAATATTATATGCAATATACCTTCATGCATTTATATGAGTTATCGTTAACGTGAAATTTACGTGAGCTATTTGCTTATGTGATTAAATGTTCTTATGTGTACTTACTTGTTCATTTCTTAAATATGTGAATTTAATTGCATAACATGAAATGGAGTTAAATGATCATTTTCCATGAGATGAAACTTGATTGCATGACCTTAATTATCCCAAGGACTTAAATGCAAAAATTTGGTGAGTCATGCATATAATGGAAGACTTTTGTAAAATATCATATCTATCTCTCATTACATTTCATTATTCACTTTTCATCAAAACCTCACACACTCAAACACACTTATCTCGATCAAAATACCAACAAAAGAGGAAGGAGATTTCTTCATATTTCAAGCTTGATTCAAGGGGAAATTGCATTATTTGAAGCATCACAACTACCATCACTTCATCTCTTCCATTCTTTCTTTCATTCAAGGTATATGTGAGTTATATGATGAATCTCTTGAGTTCATATGAAAGTAGGGTTTGATGATTTGGATGTGATTTCTTGCTTATAAGTGATTAGAAGCATATTTAGGAGTATTACACTTCATAGCTTGCATGAATTCTTGAAGAAAATGGAAAGTTGATGGCATGAAATTATATGGGTTTTGAATGGTGAATTCTTGATGAATCAAATCTTGGTTCCTTGGATTATATGAAGCGTAATTGATATATATGATCATATACATGTTATATGTTAGTTTGGAGTTGAATTCTTGCATGGGTTTGGTGTGAAAGTGGCTTGGGAGTCAATTCCCGCGAATCCCCTATTTTTCCCCTGCTATTTTTCAGACAGAGCCTTCCCAAACACCCGTTTGGTCACCCAGTTCATTTCCCAAACGCCCGTTTGGGTACCTACTACCGTTACAGACAGTTTCCAAACGCCCGTTTCTGCTTTCAGTGCATTTTGTAAATGCCTATTTGCCCCTCAAACGAGCTTCGATTGACCTGATTTTTGAAATCACGGAAACCTCTTGAAGTGTAGAATACTCTCCAATTGGAATCACCTAAATATCTTTTCTATTTTGTGAGATATGATCAATTCTTTTTGATGTTGCTACTTCACCGGAAAACTGCTTTCATCCAAATTTAGGCCTACGCCATTTTCACCTCGCTTTGAACCAGAAAACGAGTCATATATCATCGGAAAGGTATATGTGTATATTTTCATATCCAATAAACAAAACTTAATTCCATCTTCTAGAGCTCAAGATATTCTAATTTTTCTACAGCCTGTGCATTTTTGAAAATTGTCAACTTTTGCCAAACTTTGCCAAAACCCCCCCCCCTTATTGCATTCCTTTCACTCCCTCGGCTCCCGTATGTGACTTATATGAGTTACATACTTGGTTTATTTTTAATCATGCTCCTATTTGACACTTCTTGGTACTTAATTGCTCAAACGTGATTGTGTGACGCCATGCCTCCTACGAATTGAACTTGAAATGTTTGAATGATATGCATACGTGACTCCTTGAGATTAATTTCATCTCTTAAGTGTTAATTGGTTCCCATACATGTTTAAGTGTCACTTGATTGTTAGTTTATTTGGCTATTAAGGTGTTGGGATAGTTTATTTAATTACATGAGCATTGTCGTGCGTCATCCTTGGTCTCATATTGAGTCTTGTCTCACGAGTTCACGTTGTTTCCTTTCTTGTCTAGTTCTTCTCTAGGGCGGAGATCATTGATCGAATACACACCTTCTTGTATCCTTGTCTTGTTCCGTCGCTCGTCAGGTGAGGTTTAATTTCTAGATATATAGAACCCTTACAACCCTATGTGATCTTTCGGCCAAAATGTATCTATATATCTATAATTTTTCAAAACCTTATTGATTTTCAATTGAATTACCGAATTGTACCGATTGATTGATTGATTGTTTTGGCGAGTATATTGTTCACTATGGGCCCGAGGGTTAGTTTATGAGTCAACCGGGAAAGCACGGGCTGACGGGTAACTCTGCACTCCCCTCACATTGTTGGGATGACCCCTGAATCCACTAGGAGATTAGTGGAGAAAGGAGTTCCGGGCATAGGGACTCATGAACCCTATGCCCAGATTGATTGGGTGGTGGGGCCTTGCAATCCCACCATCACCCGGAGGAAGAAGGGTTATTGAAACTGCTAATTGTGCACTGTAATTGATTGCTTGATCACCTTATCACTTAATAACTGAAGTATTGTACACTGTCGGAGAAAGGTTGGAGATTTGCCCTCACTCGCCAGGCCACTGATTGATTGAATTGAACTGATTGAATTGCTAAATTGATTAGTTGTAATCTCGGGTGAGTTGTATTTTATTATTGAACTTATATTGCCTTCTTTTATAAAACCTTACCCGAGATTATGGCTTGCATGGTAATTGCGCTTATAATTATAAAACCCTCACTCAGTCTTTCATAGACTGACACCTCACATTTTCAAGTTGCAGGTTGCGTGCTAGGCGGGATTGAGTCGGTCTTTACTTTCGGGTCTAGCATCATTTCATGTACATTAGTGAGACATATACGATTTTGTATCTTCGTACTTACGTATATTATAACTTGTTCTTGGAAGTGATTGTATATAGTGAAATGTTGGACACCAAGATGTTATTGATGAAATGAATGTATTTTATGCTTCCGTTTTAATGTTATGCATGTTGGTATTTACTTGAGGGTTGGTCCCGCCTAGCTAGAGTGTCGTTTTTTTTTTATTGTCTCCCGTTCGCAATAGGTTTGATTCATATATGGGTGCTCGTTCCATATGTGGATTGAACTATAGTGCGGGGGATGTGGCTACCTAGCATTCCGGGTGCTACAGATCGAATATCCATCTTTACCTTGTATTGTGCTTCCACAATATGAACATGAATAATAATATTTACATTCTTCATTCGTCATACAAGAATTATTTAAGTTCTTTCGTTCACATGGTTCATGTATCATGTATTTTATAACTAACTCATAAAGTGCAAAATTCTTTTTTTAATCAAAAAATTCGACACATATGAATTAATCAAGTTGATTATGTGTTGTAATTTTATATAATGATCTCAAGATTATCAAATATGAGCATGTAGCAATAATTTGTTTCAAATCTTGGAACTTTTCCCCAATAAACTCCTAAGGTATAAAATATATCTTTCAAATTATGAACAATAAATGATACAATTGATAACCGATCACTAAGTAAAACAGAATAAAATCAATAAATACATGCATTCTTTTTTATGTGAAAGAATCTTCTTTGCAGACAAAAAAATTGATATCATCATTATTGAATCAAATAATAGAATTGTTTGGGTTGTCTTTTAATTTTGGTATGAGTGTGTGTATATATTTTAATATCAAGTAATTATTTCTTTTAACTAATTATTTTTTATCTCTTTCTTATTTCTCTTTTTGTCATTTGATCTTGCATTCTATTTTTTTATTTATATTCTTTTAAAAAGTATTATTTGAGATTTATGTTAGTTTTCTTATCATTGATTTTATATATCTAGTAGAAATAGTTAAAAGAGTGTATTTATATAAAATTTTCAAGGAATGTTTAATCGAACACAATAAAAAATTAATCATAAAAATAGATTATATCTCATTTTAATATACACCTTGGAATTCTTAATTTATATAATTTTGGTTTGATGACTTGCAATTCTGAATTATGGTATATTCTTTTTAATTAGTAGTGATTGTCTAAAATTTGCTTAAGTTTTATCCATTATATTATCTCTAATATCTCATTTGACTATTTAAGCATGTATTTTTATTTTTATTTTCTCAAGTTTTATCACTATTTGCAAAATTTGACTTTTCTTTCCACACTCTCTAAAAGTTTCATATATTTTCTCTTATTCTTTAATTGTACAATTAAATGACATCCTTTTTATATATTAATAAATACAAATATTCATATATTTTCTATTTTTCTTTAATTGTATAATTAAATGACATCCTATTTATTTACTAATTATAAATAAATTTTGATTGTAAAAATATACAATATAAAAGCACGATCAATTTCAATTATAGAAATATTATAATAGATTATTTTGATATTCCACCTTCACAAACTATAAAATAGCACACATATAGAGAGACAATGAAAGTGAAAAGTATAAATATTACATTGACTTTGTATGTTTTTCAACTTGTTTAAAAGCAACGATATATCTTACTTAGCACTTTCTCATCAATTATGTGGAATTATACCTCGACTATTTTATATGCAACATTCATCTTCTCATCAATCATATTTTGATTGTTATCATAAAACGGAGGAAGTGACAAATTAAGAGAATACATGTTTAACAATATAAAAATAAAAACACAAGCAATACCTAAATATAAATATATAAATACACTATATATAAATATATATCTAGCGCTAACATAATATATAGCGTTGATCAATCCTAATATAATTAGAATTTCATTTGAATTGATTTATTAAAAGTTTTTTTTTTTTTAAGTTACCTTATATAACTCATTCAATTTAAAAATATTTTATTTTACATAATTATCAAATTTTATTAAAATTTATAAATTAAATCAATTTGTTAGATATCTCTTATTATAATATTTTAAATTATAGAATTTGAAATTAAACAACAGACAAATTATAGTATAAAATTTGAATATAATTAATTAATATATTAAAATAATTCTTGTTAAACTATGTATATCTTTTGGTAAATTAAAAAAATTTAATTCTACCATTCGAAGAGTCATATTTTAAGCGAATATGTACTTTTTAAATATATTTAAATAAATAATTTATAACTATTTTTTTCTGGTAAATAGATATATCTTATTATAACATTACAATATACAATTATAATCTAATAAGATTTTAAATAAATTAATTATAACATTATTCTAATATTATGTCTTGTATGTTTAGGATAAGGAAAACCGTGCGAGTTGGGTTTTATATAATTATATAGTGTTTTCTTCTCCTAAACATACAAGACATAATATTAGAGTACTCTTAGAATAATATATTCAATAGCTTATAAGAGTGTAATTATATAATGTTTTATAATTATAAAAAGACTTCTAGAATTATATTTGGGGCAATTAATAAAGAGGACCAACTATCTTCAAAACTTAACCTAAACCCCCTAGTTTGAAAAAAGTATGTTTTACATCACCAATACACATCTTATTTTTTGTAAACCCCCCAAAGCCCTAAAACGTCTGTTTTACCCTTATATTTTTACTACAACCATACCATTTTTACATCTTCCAATCTCATATTTCTAATCATCTCTCTTCTTATTTCTCCATTTTCTTTACTAATCCGAAATTTGGATTCCGAGTTCTGCCACAACATTCCATTTTCGACGGTTGCGTCACTGTTTTGAAATCATTACCGATCAGTTCGCATTTCGGTAAGCTCCCTGAGTTTCGGCGAAGCTTGCTTCCTCGAAGAATTTCGGTGGGTCTGGTTTAGCGCCGGGCGATTTCCCGATGAGCCTCTGTTCTTGTCGGGGTTCTCAGACTTTTCCGGTGAGTTTTGTTCAATGGCAGCGAGCTTCGTCTTTCAGCTTTTCCTCAATCTTTTCCGAATGAACTTGGCTAATGATTAATAATAACGCTGATTAGGAAGTAATTGGCAGCATAATTTCATGGATTTTGAGCAACTTTCCATGGTTGCAAATGATTAATTTCCTAATTGCTTGCTGTAATGATTACATGTTGCTAAGTGGATGGTTTGTTGAATTTAAAATTCCTTTGAGGGAATTCATACAAAATGTTTATTGAGTATAGGATATTTGTGGTGCAATTATGATGAAATGCTCCGAGTTAATCCCCCCCCCCCTCCGCCCCCCCATTTTTTTTGGTTTGGCCTCAGATTAATTTGCTGAGAGGAAAGAATTGAGGCACCCAGTTGTACCTCGAGGAGCATGTTGTTTGAATTTGAGTTTTGCATATGTGTGAAGAGATTTAGATTTGATACTGTCTGATATATCTCCAGAGATTTTTGCTTTGTATTTATATTTTATTTTCTTTGGTTCTGGTTGTAATTTACAAATGAGCAAGGAATTTAAATCAATTTTATTGCTGATTTGTTGAGCAAGAAATAAAAAATGCTGAACTAAACATACAATTTGTAAAGTATAATTGGTTAAATATTCGTAATTAAAAGCAGAATGTGTAGAGTGATGGATTAAATATTCGTAATTAAAAGCACACTTTGTAGAGTGGTGGATTAAATATTCGTAATTAAAAGCAGACTTTGCAGAGGGATGTGTTAAATATTCGTAATTAAAAGCAGAATTTGTAGAGTAAAACTGTAACAATGAGTAATTGGATGGGCACTTTGTCCAGTGAAACTGTAATAATACGTAATTGGATGGGCAGTTTGTCCAGTGAAACTGTAATAATGCGAAATTGAATTGGCAGTTTGTACAGTGAAACTGTAATAATGCGTAATTGGATGGGCAGTTTGTCCAGTGAAAGTGAAATAATGCGTAATTGGATGAGTGCTTTGTCCAGTGAAACTGTAATAATGCGTAATTGGATAGGTGTTTTGTTAATTATGAGCAATTGGATGGGTGCTTTGTCCAGTGAAAGGGAAATAATGCGTAATTGGATGGGTGCTTTGTCCAGTGAAACGGTAATTATGCGTAATTGGATGGGTGCTTTGTCCAGTGAAAGGGAAATAATGCGTAATAGTGAAATGGTAATTATGCGTAATTGGATGGGCACTTTGTCCAGTGAAACTGTAATAATGCATAATTTGATGGGTGCTTTGTCCAGTGAAACGGTAATTATGCGTCATTGGATGGGCAATTTGTCCAGTGAAACTGTAATAATGCGTAATTTGATGGGTGCTTTGTCCAGTGAAACGGTAATTATGCGTAATTGGATGGGCAGTTTGTCTAGTGAAACTGTAATAATGTTTAATTGGATGGGCACTTTGTTCAGTGAAACGGTAATTATGCGTAATTGGATGGATGCTTTATCCAGTAAAAGGATAATAATGCGTGATTGGATGGACATTTTGTCCAATGAAACTGTAATAATGCATAATTGGATGGGTGCTTTGTCCAGTGAAAGGGTAATTATGCGTAATTGAATGGGTGTTTTGTCTAGTGAAAGGGAAATAATGCGTAATTGGATGGTTGCTTTTGCTGGGAGGTGGGCCCAGAACAGTAGCGGTCCGGGACCACATTTTAAAATTTTTATTAATAATACAAGTATTAAAATATTTCTAAAACATTTTAATACAATAGCGGAAGACTAGCCGGATCTACTCAAGTATATACATGCAATTGATAATAAATTTTAAATCACTTAAGCAGATAAATATCTAACATGCAATTAACACTTAAGAGCACATAATTTATCATGCTTAAAATAAAACAACTGTAAAATATTACCGTACTGCAAACATGGTTATCTAACGGTATTTTTCCAGCTCCTTTCCCTTTCGTGAGACCGACAGAGCTTCCCCGCAATATCCCCGACTCAACCCTCGGAGTGTGGGCTCCGCGAGTATTTCCCTAAATACTCGAGAAAATATTTTCTAGAAAAAATCATTTTTCTAGAACTAGAAAATCCCTATTTTCTAATAATTAAGTGGTTTATATATTAATTATATAACCACCTAATTATATATTAATTAATCTTTAATAAAAGATTAATTAAACTAAAAGGAAGAATGAGAGAAGCTCTCAACCGGCCAAAATTAACTGAAAATGAATGAATAAAATGAGCCATGCATTGCCCCTATTTATAACCAAATTTATGAGGGTATTATGGTCATTTTAGGGTCAAATTGGAGGGCAAAATGGGCATTCTACACGTTCAACTTGCTACCGCGTACAAACCGCGTTCATTTCGGCCAATCAAATTATACCATCGTGTAGAACTCTCCGCCGTGAACATGAATCCGCCAACCACGCGCCGCCGGAAGGCTGCCAGGTGGTTGGCGCGTGTGGAAACGCATTAGCTCCACCAGATCATGACACGTGTCCGGGTTGGGTCCGACCCGGATCGGACCCGGACCGACCCTATTCGTTTGAACCGGTTCTGACCCGAACTGACGACCCGTTGACCCGCCCGGTCAACACCCAATCTCATCCGCCCATTTCGGCTGACGCGGCACTATCTCGTCCGCACACGTGGCCCGCCACGCGGCCGCTGTGTCAGCGCCAACTGGGACCCGTCTGCTGACGTGGCATGCCACGTGGACTGCCACGTCAGCCCTTTTTTTTTTTTTTAATTTAAATTTTTATTTTCTCCAAAATAAAATTCCGAGCATTTCCAACTCTTTGGAACTTGATTTATTTTCTTAAAATAAATCCCTTGGCTATTTTCAAATACTTTGAAAAGTCATTTCTCTTTCTCCTTTTAATATTTTCTCTTCGGGTTTTCAATTGGGGCTTGCAGGGGGACCTATAGGACTAATTAATTTTAGCTCCAAACGGATTAATATATTATCATCTCATGATAATAATTAATTACCGTTTAATAATATTTAATTCCACTAAATGAATATTGTTGCACTCTAAAATTAATTAAATTATTCACGAATTTCTCGATTTAGAATAATTTTGTATTTTACTCCTTTGTGTTGATATCCATGAAAAATAAATTGCAACTACTATCATTTATTTTTCATTTCTAATTTGAAATTTATTGATTCGCTTCAAGTTCAAATTCTCTGTATGTGAAACACATTCAACATACAACTTCGGTGACGTATCACGCGAAGTGCTTTGGCCAAAGTCTTAATTTGAACTTTTGCAAATCTATTTCAAGGATATCTTTTACCTTCCAGCAAGGCCACAGATTCCTCGATCAATATAACTCTTTAGCACATTTCATGTTGTCACCGAATCATACAAAGTATTTTGGTCACCCGTTACCGAGACCTCACTTCAAGTATGTTACAGTGACTAACACTACATGCCTAAAGCCGAAATATTATCAGGATTAAGAGTACAATGCTTCCTGAGATTTTATTCATTTTAGATAGCAGTATAAAATGAATTATCTCAGTGGTCCAGTTCGATGCTTCCAATCCTATTGAAAATCATCAACGTGTTATAATTGGAATCACCATTCCCTATGACGAAAGATTAATCATCTTATATAACCACGTTATAGTCTTGATAAGAACATATTCTTATCTTACCGACTAGAACTTTAATGACACGTGATTTCGGTATTCAAAGTCTTTTCCTATCAAACACATTTCATATAAGAATACCATCACACGTCATTAATTATTAATATGTGAAATACTCATAACTTGCTGCAAATTTAGTTTTATTAATTCAATAAATTGAATTTTCAGGGCACTATTCCCAACAATCTCCCACTTGCCCTAAATTCAATTTGGCCATACATCTAAGTCTTATTCCTTTTACACGAGTGTCAAAACTCGTTTTGCACTCTTTTACGCCAATACTTTAGTGAAGAAATCTTTTAGACGTTTCTCTGAGCCAATAACTAGGAAATCATGAATCCAATACATCTAACTGGTTGCTTCTCAAGCTACCATGTATTTGACTTTCATGGCGGTGTAAGCAATACAAGTCTGCTTAACATTCTCCAATTAACGATTGCTCTTTCTAGAGTAAACACGTATTCTGATGTCAAACATCTAGAATACAAATCAGATTGTAAATCCGAATCTCTATACTCTATTGAAATGAGCTCACCACTGTGGTAAACAAGCATATAATCTCAAGTCCTTCTCAAGTACTCCAATATATGCTTTCACTACTACCCAGTGTCAGATTCTAGGGTTTGACTAATATCTGCTGACTTAGACCTATTTCATAATAGACAGCTGGCCTTGTACATAATATGACATACATAAAGCTTCCGCTGCGGAGCTCTAATCATGTCTTCTGTCTCTTCAGTTGTCTCAGGACACTGATCCCGAGATAGATAAATTCCATAGCTAAAAAGGTAATGAACCTTTCTTGGAATTTGTCATATTATACCTTGCTAGCATCTTATCTATATATGCTTCTTGTGATAAACCAATCTCCTTATTCCTATGATCACGACAAAATTCTGATCCTTGGAATAACATTGGTTTCACATAGGTCTTACGTGTCAAACTGATTTGACATCTGAATCTTGACTACTAACCAAATTCTTGCATCATTCCCAATGAGCAGAATATTGTTTACGTACAAAATGAAAATGTTACAACGCTATCATGATGTCATTTTGTACACTCATGGTTCATCAGGCAATTATACAAATCCAAAGAATCTAAATTGCCTTATAATTCTGATGCTCCATAATCTAGACACTTGCTTAAGAGCATAAATCGATCTATTAAGCTTGCATTATATACACCTGATTTCTGACTGTGAAGCCTTCAGGTTGTACCATGTATCTCTTCTTCTTGAAATTGCCCGTTCAAGATCATAGTCTTTACATCCATTTATCTAATCTCATAATCGATAATGAGATAAAATGGAGAGGATAATGGACTTAACACTGTTATAGGCGAGAATATCTCATAAATGATTTCTTCTTTCTGGGTAAAATCCCTTGCCATAAGCTTTGCTTTAAAGTCTCTACTTTTGTCCATTTTTCCTTTTATCGTCTTGTAGAACCCAATTGTATCTAATAGGATTTAATGCCTTCAGGCGCCTCTACAAGTTCAAGACTTTGTTAGAATACAGAGATTCTAACTTAGATTCCATGGATATTGACCAAACGGTCAGCGTTTATATCTTCTACAACTTCATTACACGTGATAGGATCAGATATGTTAGATTCAACCACTTGGATTAATCTTAGGTATCTTGTCAGGTGTTCTGACAATCCTCCCACTACAATGATGCTCTCGTGTACACGTCTCTACATCACATGTTGTATTTGGTACATCATATGTATCTAATACATTTTCAGTTATCACGGGTTTATGGAAATCAGTATCTAATACTGTTATTTCTTTTAACACTACTTTGCTTCTACCCTTTGTGGTTATCTATGTAATTATCTTTGAAATATTCACAAACATCTTTTGTGATTTCTCAAATTACAAAATATACCACCTCTCGTTCTTCTTAGGATAACCTTAGAACAAGTAAACCTTTGTTCTTTATTCTAACTTGTCAGGATCCAACCTTAACTCGCGGACCAGACTACCTTAAATCCGAAGATAAAAGATACAGGGTTTTCACCCTAGCTATAGATCCATCAGTGTTTTAGGAACTGACTTAGATAGAACTAGGTTTGTCGTTTTGTGTGCAAGACCCCAAAACGAAATTCATAGGGTAGCATGACTCTTCATGAATCTTACCATCATTATCAGAGTTCTATTTCTCCTTTCTGCAATACATCTTTGCTAAGACGTATCTCATATATATAGTTGAGATCTAATCTCATTTGAGAAATTCTATTTAACTCTGAACTTAGATATTTATCACTACTTCGATCTAATCGAAGTGTCTCGATATGTTTTCTAATTTAACTCTTTGACTTTAGTCTTATATTCTTTGAACTCTTCAACAATTACAGACTTAAGTCTCATCAAATAAACATATATGTATCTAGAGTAATCATTCAAATGAATGATGAAGTATGCAAAAACTTTCTCTTGCTTGAACATTCATAGTATCATATGTCCGTATGAACTAACTCAAGCAAGTTCATGGCTTAATACCTTTTGTCTTAAAAGGAACCTTCTTGGTCATTTTACTTTTCTAAACAGGATTCGCAGACTGACAGCTGTCAAGTCGAAAAGACTCGACAATCAGTCTTTGGATCTTATTCGGATAAAAGTGACCAAGTCATTGATGCCACGTAGAAGTTTTTCCTCTTAGACGGTAAGTCAAGCTTCTTAATGTTAAACTTAAATTAGGGTTTTTCATTGAGGTATAAAAAAACATCTTTTATTGTGCCAGAGCAAATAAACCTTTTATTTTGTTTAATGGTAAACTTTTGTTCAAAACAAACAGTTAATCAATTAGTTATCAAATAACCCACAGAAATTAAATTTCTGTTTGTATGGCACATATAATATAAAAACCCTATTGCCAAAATACGACTCTATAGTCCTTACTGCTAATACAATTAGACTTGTATTATCCTCGAGCAGTAGTTGTGTGTTAGCCGTTTTTCAAACTTCGTGGTTAGTTTGAATCTTTGTAACGAATTGCAAATATGATTAGTTGATCTCAAGTTCACACACTAGGAGTCTGGTGAATTTCCAACTAAACATATTTTCAACGAGTAAGATATCTTCATATCTTATCTAAAACGGCGTAGCAAAATGACACACTAAGTATTTCGGATAATTTCCTTTCCAATACCCGTTACTACCGAAATAGAAACACTTTTCCATTGTCGGATTTGACTTTCTATTTCTGAACCTTCGATTAGGAACTTTTCCTTTTTCTTTCTTCCACTTACTGGTTTTCTAGGCCGTGGATATAGAGGTCTGATTAAAGAGAACTTTTCCCTTAGTCTATATCACCCTTTCTTCAATATTGAGGTCGTTCATTGGTTTTATAAAAAATTATTTAAAATAATCATGAACGTTCAAATAACTTAGGCAGAGAGTATAGGATTGTATCCTATCTGTTAAGATTGTCTCTTTAAGCACAGAGGCTTTCAATCTCGTTCAGATTAGTCATCATATTCATAATATGATTCTGAATTGGTGGTTCTTCAAACATCTTTAACTAACAACCTTTTTCGTGGCTCGTACCTTCGTACGATTCTGTCTTCAAAACATGTTCTTATCAGTGGACATCTCATGCGTCTAATGCTCAAGAACTTTTAAGACAGATGTCAGGATATAAGACTAACCAGATCATCACACTTGATCCATTTAGAATAAGCGTCTTTCTAATCCTGACTGGTTGTAGTTTCCGAAATTTTCGGATAAGGTTCAATGAGTTCATAAACTTTCGTGTCTCAACACGATGTCAAGATTCATTTCCTAATCAGCATAGTTGAACCCTTACTAGCCTATTTCATCATAGACAAATAGTTTGGAGTGGGCTAAGAGAGATCGTAATTATAAAACTGAATTAAATAAATAAATGCAAGTTATGATTATGTGTTTCACCTTCTTCTGCGTCCAACCAATAAATGAAATCCACGTAAGCATTTTGATTTACGCAATGGTGACTTAACTAACTGCAGTTGACTCCCCGGAGACGAGGTCGAAAACCGCTTAGAAAAGCAAGAACTATTCTTTATTAACATGTCATCTAGGTAACTCTTACCAAACAATGTTAATCCACCACGTCAACCCTTGGCCTCTAAGTAAGTGTAACAGAGCTCCGAAGGGAGGTTAATACATTACTTAGTCAAGTGTGTACCATTGCCTAGAAGTCCGTACGAGTCGGTCAAGACATTCCACGGAGGCGTGGTCGAGCTGACTTCCCCGTATTTCATTCTATCCGTAGAAGTCTAATCTTGTATACCGCGAATATATACCCGCCGAAGGGAGTAGTATACATCCACTATACTATAGACGGGTAATGGAGGCCGTGAGAATCCAACTCTTTTCATCTCGCTCCCACTTGAATTTTTAAAAGGTGTGGATTATCTTTTGATTATTTAATAGTCACTTTTGGCGTCTTATTGTTGGAAGTAATTAATCTAATTAATACCCTCCCATTAGGATTACTAAATCATATTTAAAATCCCAATAATAATATTTTAAGGCAATTTAATAACTATTTATTAATTAGGCCAAAAAATATTAGTTTAATTATGCATCGCGTCTAATCTCTATTAAACAATACTATTTAATCACATTAAATAAAATATGCATAATTGAAATATCATAATATCTCATATTATCATGATCATGCCATAAAATAAAATAATTAAGCATGCTTTCATATAATTATCACATAATTATCATGCTTAAAATTTTAAATGACACAAAATAAATATGCCATAAATTAAATCAATTAAGCATGCTGGTATAATTATCACATAATTATCATGCTTAAAATAAATGGCATAAAGTAAACATGTTATAAATAAATTATCTCATAATTTAAATCATGTTTACTGATTCGGTAATTAACCAGGAAGATTATTGAAATCGATTCCCAGAAAATTACCATTCCACGTAAATTCCCAGGAAACACTGGAGGGGTCACAACGGTCCCACTTAAAAACCAGCCTCCTTTGACAGAATTTACGTGCACAGTATCAGATTTAAAATTATGCATCGCATGCATCATATCAATGCATGTATATAACTAGAGCACGGCTCTGATACTAGTTACTAGGAGGTGGGCCCAGAACAGTAGCGGTCCAGGACCACATTTTAAATTTTTTATTAATAATACAAGTATTAAAATATTTATAAAACATTTTAATACAATAGCGGAAGACTAGCCGGATCTACTCAAGTATATACATGCAATTGGTAATAAATTTTAAATCACTTAAGCAGATAAATATCTAACATGCAATTAACACTTAAGAGCACATAATTTATCATGCTTAAAATAAAACAACTGTAAAATATTACCATACTGCAAACATGGCTATCTAACGGCATTTTTCCAGCTCCTTTCCCTTTCGTGAGACCGACAGAGCTTCCCCGCAATATCCCCGACTCAACCCTCGGAGTGTGGGCTCCGCGAGTATTTCCCTAAATACTCGAGAAAATATTTTCTAGAAAAAATCATTTTTCTAGAACTAGAAAATCCCTATTTTCTAATAATTAAGTGGTTTATATATTAATTATATAACCACCTAATTATATATTAATTAATCTTTAATAAAAGATTAATTAAACTAAAAGGAAGAATGAGAGAAGCTTTCAACCGGCCAAAATTGACTGAAAATGAATGAATAAAATGAGCCATGCATTGCCCCTATTTATAGCCAAATTTATGAGGGCATTATGGTCATTTTAGGGTCAAATTGGAGGGCAAAATGGGCATTCTACACGTTCAAGTTGCTACCGCGTACAAACCACGTTCATTTCGGCCAATCAAATTATACCATCGTGTAGAACTCTCCGCCGTGAACATGAATCCGCCAACCACGCGCCGCCGGAAGGCTGCCAGGTGGTTGGCGCGTGTGGAAACGCATTAGCTCCACCAGATCATGACACGTGTCCGGGTCGGGTTCGACCCGGACCGACCCTATTCGTTTGAACCGGTTCTGACCCGAACCGACGACCCGTTGACCCACCCGGTCAATACCCAATCTCATTCGCCCATTTGGGCTGACGCGGAGCGATCTCGTCCGCACACGTGGCGCGCCACGCGGCCGCTGTGTCAGCGCCAACTGGGACCCGTCTGCTGACGTGGCATGCCACGTGGACTGCCACGTCAGCCTTTTTTTTTTTTTATTTAAAATTTTATTTTCTCCAAAATAAAATTCCGAGCATTTCCAACTCTTTGGAACTTGATTTATTTTCTTAAAATAAATCCTTTGGCTATTTTCAAACACTTTGAAAAATCATTTCTCTTTCTCCGTTTAATATTTTCTCTTCGGGTTTTCAATTGGGGCTTGCAGGGGGACCTACTGGACTAATTAATTTTAGCTCCAAACGGATTAATATATTATCTTCTCATGATAATAATTAATTACCGTTTAACAATATTTAATTCCACTAAATGGATATTGTTGCACTCTAAAATTAATTAAATTATTCACGAATTTCTCGATCTAGAATAATTTTGGATTTTACTCCTCTGTGTTGATATCCATGAAAAATAAATTGCAACTACTATCATTTATTTTTCATTTCTAATTTGAAATTTATTGATTCGCTTCAAGTTCAAATTCTCTGTATGTGAAACACATTCAACATACAACTTCGGTGACGTATCACGCGAAGTGCTTTGGCCAAAGTCTTAATTCGAACTTTTGCAAATCTATTTCAAGGATATCTTTTACCTTCCAGCAAGGTCACAGATTCCTCGATCAATATAACTCTTAGCACATTTCATGTTGTCACCGAATCATACAAAGTATTTTGGTCACCCGTTACCGAGACCTCACTTCAAGTATGTTACAGTGACTAACACTACATGCCTAAAGCCGAAATATTATCAGGATTAAGAGTACAATGCTTCCTGAGATTTTATTCATTTTAGATAGCAGTATAAAATGAATTATCTCAGTGGTCCAGTTCGATGTTTCCAATCCTATTGAAAATCATCAACGTGTTATAATTGGAATCACCATTCCCTATGACGAAAGACTAATCATCTTATATAACCACGTTATAGTCTTGATAAGAACATATTCTTATCTTACCGACTAGAACTTTAATGACACGTGATTTCGGTATTCAAAGTCTTTTCCTATGAAACACGTTTCATATAAGAATACCATCACACGTCATTAATTATTAATATGTGAAATACTCATAACTTGATGCAAATTTAGTTTTATTAATTCAATAAATTGAATTTTCAGGGCACTATTCCCAACAGCTTTGTCCAGTGAAACTGTAATAATGCGTAATTGGATGGACAATTTGTCCAGTGGCACTTTAATTGATGTATTGATTATCCACAACATTACAATAATGATACTCAAGATTTATTGATTATTATTCATTACATGTTGTGGGTACTGTAATTGATGTATTGATTATCCACAACATTACAATAATAATACTCAAGATTTATTGATTATTATTCATTACATGTTGTGGGTACTGTAATTGATGTATTGATTATTCACAACATTACAATAATGATACTCAAGATTTATTGATTATTATTCATTACATGTTGTGCGTACTTTATTGATGTATTAAATATCTACAACCTTACAATAATGATATTCAAGATTTATTGATTGTTATTCATTACATGTTGTGGATAATCAATACATCAATAAAGTACCCACAACATGTAATGAATAATAATCAATAAATTACACATTATTTCCCTTTCACTAGACAAAACACTCATCCAATTACGCATAATTACCGTTTCACTGGATAAAACACCCATCAAATTACGCATTATTACAGTTTCACTGGACAAATTGTCCATCCAATTATGCATTATTTCCCTTTCATTGGACAAAGCACCCATTCAATTACGCATTATTACCCGTTCACTGGACAAAGCACCCATCCAATTACGCATTATTACAGTTTCATTAGACAAACTGTCCATCCAATTACGCATTATGTCTCTTTCACTGGACAAATTGTCCATCCAATTACGCATTATTACAGTTTCACTGGACAAAGTGCCCATCCAATTACGCATTATTTCCCTTTCATTGGACAAAACACCCATTCAATTACGCATTATTACCCGTTCACTGGACAAACTGTCAATCCAATTACGCATTATTTCCCTTTTAACTGGACAAAGCACCCATCCAATTACGCATTATTACTCTTTCACTGGACAAAGCACTCATCCAATTACGCATTATTACAGTTTCACTGGACAAACTGTCCATCCAATTACGAATATTTAATCCATCACTCTACAAAGTCTGCTTTTAATTACGAATATTTAATCAATCACTCTACAAATTGTACATTTAGTTCACCATTTTTCATTTCTTGCTCAACAATTCAGCAATATAATTGATTAAAATTCCTTGATCATTCGCAATTACAACCAGAACCGAAGAAAATAATACACAAATACAAAACTACAATATTGTAATTCAAAGACGGAATGTGCGACATGATTCATCATCATAAAATGGTCTAAGTCCTCCATAAACAAACTGATACGATCTGAACAAGCACTTCATTACTAGGATCTTTTCTCATCTCTTCTTTCTCTCAAATTTCTTGTTCGTTCTTTCTTTATTACCAAGTAATATGGAACTTGAAGAACATAATAGGGAATATTAGAACCTGCAATTTGATTAATTTTTTCAGCTATCTCCTTTAGTGCCTCAGTAACTGACCTGGACAGAGCAATTATACATTTCTATTATAGAAAAATAATTTTCATAGATGAAACGTAAAACAGTTCAAGAAAGAAGATAAGATACTCGGTTGTAAATTTTCAGTTCTGATTAAAATTAAAATCTCAAATTTAAGCAGAAATCTCTGGAGATATATCAGACAGTATCAAGTCTAAATCTCAAATCTAAATCTCTTCACACATATACAGAACTCAAATTCAAACAACATGCTCCACGAGGTACAACTGGGTGTCTCAATTCTTTCCTCACAACAAATTAATCTGAGGCCAAACCAAAAAAAAAATGGGGGGATTAACTCGGGGCATTTCATCATAATTGCACCACAAATATCCTATAATCAATAAACATTTTGTATGAATTCCCTCAAAGGAATTTTAAATTCAACAAACCATCCACTTAGCAACATGTAATCATTACAGCAAGCAATTAGGAAATTAATCATTTGCAACCATCGAAAGTTGCTCAAAATCTATGAAATTATGCTACCAATTACTTCCTAATCAGCGTTATTAACAATCATTAGCCAAGTTCATTTGGAAAAGGTTGAGGAAAAGCTGAAAGACGAAGCTCGCCATTGAACAGAACTCACCGCAAAAGTCTGAGAACCGCAACAAGAACAGAGGCTCGTCGGGAAATCGCCCGGCGCTAAACCAGACCCACTTAATTCTTCAAGTAAGCTTCGCAAGAACTCAGGAAGGTCACCAAAACACGAACTGGTCAGCGGCGATTTCAGAACAGAGACGCAGCCGTCAGAAATGGGATGTTGTGGCAGAACTTGGAACCCAACTGAAGGTGAACGGGAGAACCCGAACACAAACGCGCCACTCCAGATCTGGACCAAATCTAGTCTTTCAAGAACTCATCGATGCGATTACAGAGCTAGTCTACCGAGGCCACCGGAGATTTCGAATCTGCGCCTCATCTTGAAACCAACTCCGCAAAATTGCTTGCCGGAACAAAAAGGGGGAGTCGCCGGTGGTGTCGGTGAAGATACCAGAAAGTGAGGATAGAGATGATGAAATGGATATGCCTTGTTATTTTTCAATTTCAGTAAGGACATTATGGTATTTTTACACATTTTGGGGGGTTTACAAAAAATATATTATGTATTGGGGATGTAAAACAGGTCAATTTCAAATTGGGGGGTTTAGTAAAAGTCTTGAACCTTACTAAGGGGTGTTCATTAATTTGCCGATTATATTTTGATTAGAATTACATTAAGATAATTGAGAGTTTGTTTAGATTGAAGTAAATAATAGAGAAAATTGCATTTTTAGTCCCATAGGAAATAAGTCAATTTTTTTTTTGGTCCCATAGTTTTTAAATCGTCCCGCACTTTTAGTTTTTCGACAAATATAGTCCCAAAGTGAAAAAAATTCAATATTAGTCCCAAAAAATTTAGAAATATATATTTATAATATTTTTTCTTAATTAAAAAATACATATCAAATATTAGGAATAATTTAAAAGAATACCAACCACATGATATACATTTTATTTTTATAATAAATAATAATTATTACATTTTAAATTATAAGTATTACTTTAAAATTATAAAATAAAAATATTATACATAATAACATAATTAATAAAATAATCTTCAATATTACATTTAGTTAAAAATATGTAAAATAAAAAATTGAAAAGTAATTAATATTTATAATATTTCTTATATATACAACATTGCATTTATTTAAAATAATTAACGTTAGGTTTATTTAAAATTAAAAATAACTAAAATTTTATATATATTTTATTTAATAACATAATATTAATTAAATAATTATTATAATTGTACGTTATATTATTATAATATTTTAAAATTTTGATGTTAGTTTTTAATTCTCATTAAATATATATGGCTACTAATTACATTTTTATTTTTTAATTATATTATAAATATTAATTATTTTTCAATTTTTATTTTACATATTTAAATGCAATATTGAAGATTATTTTATTAATTATGTTATTACGTATAATGTCTTTATTTTTTTATTTTATAATTTTAAAGTAATACTTATACTTTAAAATGTAATAATTTATTATAAAAATAAAATGCATATCATGTGGTTGGTATTATTTTAAATTATTCCTAATATTTGATATGTATTTTTTAATTAAGGAAAAATATTATAAATATATATTTCTAAATTTGTTGGGACTAATATTGAAATTTTTTCATGTTGGGACTACATTTGTCGAAAAACTAAAAATACGAGACGATTTAAAAACTACGGGACCGAAAAAAAATTGATCAATTTCCTATGGGACCAAAAAAGCAATTTTCTCTAAAGAATATTTATGTATCAAATTGGTATTTTACAAAATTACCCTTAGTTGTATTTTACTTAAAATCTTACCATGAGTGTATTTTGACCGATCACAAAGTTTCAAGAAACCAATTTCAAAAAACCAAAAACCTAACTCGTACTTTTATAATATATATATAGATTCAGATAGATAGTATAAATAAGTTGATATTTAATTTATTTTTTTTTTCAAAAAAAAGTCGATATTTCAAAAATCGTGTTAATGATCTCAAGAAATTACTTAGAAATTACACAAAATTTTGCAAATATCGCAGATTAATTTGTACTTCTTCTTTTTGGTAAACATTAAACACATTTCTCCTATACAATTGAAGGATGGTTCCCATAATATTTACACTTTTCAACTTAAACTTGTAGCTTTGTTCTAACTTCTAAGAAGGCGTCAATCGTAAATTTGTAATCATCCAATTTCTTTGGGGCGTACATATATTAAACCCTATGATCATCATCACACCAAACCCCAATTAAGTTATCCATCTCCCTCAAACCCCAAACCCCAATAATTTCCAGTTAATTCACCAAAAACAACACGATAATTTTCAGTCACAAGAAGAAGAAGCAACCACCGCCCACCGCCGCGATGGAGAAAGACGCCCTACTCCAATTGGGCATTCTGATTCTCACCCTCTGCATCTTCTACATCCTCCGCACCCTCCCCAGACGCGCCTTCTCCAATCTCCGATCCAAAATCCGCCCCAACAACCAAGCCCACCGCCACTTCATCCAGGGTGCCCAGTTCCTCTCCCGAGCCCGATCCACCCGAAACAAATCCACCGCCCTCACTCTCGCTAAATCCGCCGTCAACGAAGCCGACAAGGCGCTGGCCCTCGAGCCCAGAGACCCCGCCGCCCACATTCTCAAAGCCGTGGCTCTCTGCCTCACCGGCCAGAAAACATCGGCGCTTAAATCTTTCGATTCGGCGCTGTCGCCGCCGGCGGTGAAGATGCTATCGGAGAGGGAAAAGGGGGATGCCCTGTTTAAACGGGCCGAGTTACAGGTCGCGTTGAACAAGAAGCGGCGGGTTGACTCGGCGATCGCGGACCTGGTCGAAGCGGTGGGGCTGACTCAGGATAATGCTAAGCCGTTTTGCTTGTTGGGCCAATGCTACGAAATGAAGGGGTTGAGAGAAGAAGCCATGAATGCTTTTCGAGATGCTCTGAAAATTGAACCCGGTTTGAAGGAGGCCGTTGATGGTTTGGGCCGATTGGGCCCGTAGTCGGCCGGATTTTTTTTCCAAGGTTTTAGTCCTCTCGTTTTTAAGCTTGTAACAAAGTTACCTTTCTACTGAATTCACAGTCCATGCTTATGTTTGTCATTTTGGAAGCTAAATGGTTAGTGCAACTGTGCAAGTTAAACTATTTACGCAGCACGGGTGGAAATTTCTTATTTTCGAATGGTTAGATTAATTGTCGAATTTAAACTTTTATTTACTAATTCTTTTGATTTGATAAAAAATTAATTATTCATCTACGTTCCACAATTAATCTAGTAAACATTATCATTGAGACTTGTTAGGAAGCAAGAGACTATATATCCAGCCAAGAATCGTAATAGTAATTTGTATGATTTTTGTATGTCGATTGATTCATCAAAATTGACTGATACAGAGGAGCATGGTGCCATCATCAGGGAACGGAAAACCGGTTGAAAATTAATCCGTCCCCGACGCTCCCGCGTCGTTTCTTTCAGCATACAACACCTAATACAAAACAGAAGCTACTTACATGAAATTCCAGCTTCTACCTACATTCTAAACCCCCCTTCTTTTTCTTATCATCATCAGTACCATATGTGCCCAGGCCCCTGCCACGATTAAACAGACAAACTAATCCTAAAAGCTTAGCGGGTCAGATGATCACTTCATCAGTCTACAACGAAACAACAACAGTCATAACACCTACCAGTTATAAAGAAGAAAGAAAGAAAGAAAAAGAAACATAATTAGTTCCCGATTGTTAATACGATTGGTGGGGCCAGATGAAGAACTCGGGCTGTGATGGCATCAGGTTCACCGGGGTTACCATGGACGACACTGCAGTGGATCCAGATGTGTCGGAGGTGGGGCCCCCCGGGTGGAGGTGGAAGAGGTTGTGGTGGTAGAATGGAGGAGTGGCAGTTGTGTCGAATGGGACCCCACATGGGATGGTGGAGAACGGTTGGTGGATGGATGAGAAGCTGATGTTCGTGCTGGAGGCCGCGCCAACTGCAGTGGTGGTGCAGGGTGTATGGATGGGGAGCTTTTGATCTTCTGCTTCGAGAGAGAGCTTCAAGCGCTTTGCGGTTCCACCAATGGGGAGGGGGCTCTTGGCAATGGCTTCGACGTCGTAACGGCACATCTCGAAATTGGTGACGGCATTTACTCCTCTGAATTTGATTGCAGCAATGTCATATGCCTCTGCTGCTTCCTCCTCAGTTGCTGCAGTGGTTATTGCACAAGAGGTCAGCAACTATGTTTGACAAAGTATTAATAATAGTAGTTCTTGAAAATGTCAACCAATTTGGAATCTTGTTATTTATTTCCAACTTGAATTGTCAATGCAGTTTGATTTCATTTAATACCATTAGAATCAGAAGAAAATCTATCTATGCTACTTAATGAAGTCAACAGCAGGAAACTATGTGTATATATGTATCTGCGTATTTACCGAATGTTCCTAGGTAGAGATCTTTATTGCCCGCAACACGTCCAA
Organism: Lantana camara; assembly: GCA_037501455.1. Taxonomy (NCBI): domain Eukaryota; kingdom Viridiplantae; phylum Streptophyta; class Magnoliopsida; order Lamiales; family Verbenaceae; genus Lantana; species Lantana camara. The sequence goes on along the minus strand of CM074857.1, from coordinate 17,906,730 downwards.
TCCTTGCCTGCCATCGGCCTTGCTGATGGTGCCTGCACGAGTTCATAGTCCTAATTAGCAAGGAAAGATAATCATGATGTACTTCATTAACGATAACATACTACAGAAATTTTGAAAGATTTAAATAAAATGCAGATGACAAACCAATCTTTGAGAGTTGAAATATACCTCGTGACACCTCTGTAGATCGAGGCTCCCCTCGAGAAACCACTACTTTTCCTGGAAAAAGGAAACACGGCGAACATCAAGTGTCGTGAAAAAAAATACTTTCATTATTATTCAATGCACTCTATACAATTGGGTTTGACTTAAGACCTTCTGAGCGATGCTATGAATTCTTGTTTAGTAACATGCTTCATGTCCTCCAATTCTTTCGTATAATTTGAAATCTGAAATACGAACATCGTCTCTAGTTAGAAATCAGTCGATAGTTCACGTGAGATTAATACAGTCAGACGAATGAACACGCATAAATACCGGGAAATTAGTGGTGGCGGTAGGACCCCAGTACTTGAGAGCAGCCAAATCATACGCCCTTGCCGCCTTGTCTTCCTTATCATATCCACCTGCAAATTAATCACCCGATTAACCACCATAAATAGCCACAAAATATCTACGTAAATCGAGCGCGAACGAGCTGTTCGGAATATCAGTACTTACCTAAGTAAACTGTAGAATATCCAAAATATTCAGCAGCATCCAGGAAAATGATCCCCAATCATGCAAAGAAAAGCAGAAACCCTTAGTAAAAACTTCAAAAACTATGATGGTTGGACCCCACAACACATGAATGTAAAATAGAAACCATAATTATGTTACACATTTCTGTCATACTCGAAAAAGATCACAAGATCAAATTAGGAAGAAATTTTCAAGTTCCTTAGCATGCAAATATTGAAATTTGAAAATAAGATTACATATGGTTTGAAACTGGAACTTATCCAAGAGATAATTAATGCTGCACACTTAAATAATAATAATAAGTACTGTATTAATTAATATAGATGCAAATAAAGAAAAAGAAAAGGTGTGAAACCCAGAAAATAAGGTGGGCAGTGCAGGCAGGTGATATAACTTTGAATGCGCAGAGTATGGTGAGTTGGTCAAACTCATTGAAAGAGAAAAGCAAAAGCTAAAAGCAAAATCTGATACAACTCAGAATTTCAGGTATGATGTGAATGAACTCACAGAAGCTATTCAAACGAAGCCCAAGCTAAACATATATTATATAATCATAAAAACTCATGGACAAAGTAACCTAGTATGAACCCTAGAGATAAAATCCAGACAAGAATTGCAGAAGATTTGTTTATTTGTAGAAAGAATGAGTGAAAATGGCGGCCCATCTCATCAAATCACGGAAAGATTGAAAGGAAATATACCACCAGAAAAAATTCGAAGTACAGTTTTTGTACATTCATATTCCCACTCAATCAATCATCATTAAAGCCTGACCAAAAGAAATAAATACAGGAAGAAAAAGAAAAAGGAAATTTTTATCTTTTTGCATTTATAAAGAAGAGAAATTATTATTATTTTCTGGAGAAAGTACAACTTTACTGAGAGAGAGCTTGAAAGAAAGAGAGATGGAAGTGGTGGTACCTTGACGCCCTTTCCTGGCTTGACCCTCCCTTCTACAGCTGTTATCCCATAGATGCGCTTCGTATCTTCCCGTCCATCTGTGTCTGCATCACATTAAGACAAAAAAAAACTTTAATTTATATATTCTTTTTTTTTTCAAGAAAAGTGAAATGAAATTAAACCATGCATGGTTCGAGTGAATTGAAGGGAAGAAAGAATGATGAAAATTGATGTTTTATTACCTAGTGACTCCTCTGTAAATGGAGGTTCTTTGGCCAAATGTGTCGGCGACTTTCTTGCAGGTTTCCTGCTCGACGGGAACAACGGCGGTGGTGGTGGTGGTGTTATTCTCGGCGCATAAATTGGTACTGTTACTGTGATTGACTCCGAGAGATAGAGCATTACTAGCTGCGTTAGTTGCAGTGATGGGGCACTGAGAATAGGCGACCAACTCGCTGCCTGACTCAACGGGCGACTGAGTCTGGCACGCAAACGCCGAGTCATCCACCTCGGAGCCCGAGTTGGCGGAGAAGGCTTGAAACCCAGTAAAAGTATTGAGATCTTGATGCTCGCCGTTGCTCAGGTAGGCGCCGCCGTGGGATGGGTTCTCGTAGATGTGAGTCAAGGACGAGTCCTGAGTCTCCGTCGAATCGCCGCCGGCGAAGAAGTCCTCCAGCTTCGGCGGAGCCTGCATGTAGCCGGTGAAGACGGAGGAGCTGCTGTGCTCTTTGAGGTGGTGGTTCTCAGCCTCCGCGTACATGGCTTGATGAGGTTTCTGATTTGGCCAACCTGGGAAAAAGAAGACAAATATGTTAGATGAAAAGATGAGAAGGATCCGAGTTGTAAACCATTAACTCGAAGAACCTGTAATGAATAGAGAGGATGACTACGATGAACTAACTTGAGAGGAAGAGAGAAAAAAAGCAACCTTTTTGCTATATATTGAATGGAGAAATGCCAAGAAATAACTGAATGAGAGGCGAAGCTTGTAAATGTATGATTGGATTAAGCTGAAAATGAATATATACATACACACACTTATACATATATATATATATATATATAAGCTAGAGTTTAATTTGATGCATAGAAGAAATTTGAAGTAACCGAAAATGAAAAATACACGGGCGCATAGTCTTGTCTTTTCTTATATTTTTCAAACTTGTTTTGCTCAGCAAAACAAACGGAAACATGGAGGTCTTCGTGCAAGGTATTCCCAATAAGTTATTCAAGAATTACAAAAAACTCCAAAAATGCTGATTAATGCAGAGTCATGTATTTCTGCAACAAACACATACACATACACATACACATACACACACGTGTAAGTGTGTTTGTACTCACCATTGGCATAGAAGTTATCGGTGAAAGTGTAGAACGGGTGAGAGTCAGCAGAGGAAGTTTGCAGCATCGCAGGCTGTGCAGCAGGGTTCAGCATTTCCATGGTAGACAGTGAGAACGAAAGCCAGTTATTATCTCGAGCCATTTCTCTTAATCCCTTGAACACCTTTTCTCAGAAGAAGTCAGAAGGCCTCAATCAAACAAGGCAGAGATTCGCGTTCAAACTTCAAAGGGGGTGATCTGGAATCAGACTTTAAGCCTAAAAACAAGAAAGAAAGCATACATACAGACAATCAGTTGAATCGACGAATTACAATCATTTTCTGAGCACACCAAGCGAGAAGACGAGATTAAGCAAATCATCATTTCATTTTACCTCGTCATTTTCCACCTCCGGCTGCAGAATCCACGAGGTAAAAAGGCAAGAAATTATGTTTGTCCCCTAGTTTGAGCTTTGAAATCAAGATCAGTCAATATATATATATATATATATATGAAGCCCTAGCTAAAAGAAAGCAGAAGGGAACATGCAGAGTTGAAGAAGAAGAAGAAGCAGGAAATTTACTCAAGGAAAGAGACACGCCAAGTTAAAAAAAGCAAGAGGGCGTTTGGGGGGGTTAAAAATAAAAAAGAAATGGCAGCTAGCTAAGCTAAGAAGTGAACTAAAAACAGAGTGACAGTGGAGAGAGAGAGGAGGAGGCAGGTGTGAGGAATATAATGGGAGAAAGAGGCGGTTCATTCTGCCATTCGGCGTAAAACCAGAGGGGCATTTCAGGACTTTTCTGCCTTTCTCTCTCCCACACACACACACTGGAGAGAGAGAGAGAGAGAACTGTAGAAATTGAAAATAGAAAAACTCAAAAAAGGGCTTAGTGCAAGTGCTAGGAAGATTAAAGAAACAGTAAAATAGGAAATAGGAGAGGTGAAGTGATGAGCAGTGACTTTTGGGTGCAGACGAAATTTTGTCTGGACCAACCTTGCTTAACATCCGGGCTGGCGCTCCTCCTTTTTCGACACAAATATTGTCTAATTACATATAACCCACTATTTTATTCCTATTTTCGTTTACTTAAAATTCTACTTTAAATCCGATTTCAATTAAAAGATCAACCGATGAGTAACTATATTATATTTGTTATTTAATTAATCACTCTTCCTAAATTTTTCATCAAATACACAACGAATGATCGTCCCCTTATTACATCAATTTGACTGAACAGACTCAGATTAGAATTACCCACATTTAAATTTTTACCTCCACATCTCCCATTTCAATTTGATTAAAGTAACTCTAATTCGAATCTGACTCAATCAATTAGTGTAATGAGAGAGTAAGTATTTTATACTTGTTATGTAATTGTGAAAATTTTAAGTGTCATTATGATTGGTTAGATTCAACATAATCAAATTTGAATTAAAATTTTTACATGTATAATGAGTAAAATAGGAGACAAAATATATATTAAAATTGGGAATTCAAAGTCGTACTGTCTACACCTTTAATGGTTTTATTTCTAGTTAATTAGACTCGTAAACCAATCTGAGTTTTCTAAAAAAATGACAAAATATTAGGATAAGTTGAAATTTATCTTAAGAAATTTGAGCCTGAATTAATATTAATAAATTTAAGTAGAAGATGTAGGAGTTTGTGTAAGTATGTATAAAATTAAAAGTTATATTAAGTCTGTGGCTCACTTGATTTGAATGTAAAAATATATTAGTACTATCATTGGTAGTGCCATTAGTAGCAGGGCTAAGGGGCTTCTCTACACTTACTTATTTTTTACTCGAGTCACTTCACATGGAAGCCTAAGATGAGTTGTACCATTTCAAAATTCCATTTTTATCATCTTACACATCCCTATTTTAACTTTCCCAAAAAAAAAAAAAAAAATTATCATTCGAATTTTGTCTCTTTTTACAATTTATCATCTCTATAAAAAAAATTTACAAATCATCATCCAAAGTTCGTATTTGTAACACACAATCATCCAGACTTATTTTTTGTGAAAATACAACTAATTTGTATATTTTATAAACATGTCACTTTGCCAAAACCAAAAAAAGAAAAGTTTGGACATCGGTTTATTACAAATACAAACTTTGAATGGTGGTTGTGGAACGAAAGCTTATTGGGATGGTAATTGCATGTAACGCCCCAATTTCCAGACAGTCAGGTACGCTCGACACGTGTGAGTTTCGTGCGTTAGGATTTTATTTTATTATTTTCGCTTATTCAATTTATACATGTTACATTCATTTTATAAATTGTATTTCAACATGATTACGTGAAAATATGGGAAAACGTGTTAACTTGAGAATTATTTGATAAACTGAATTTAATTGCTACGTGAAATAATTATCGAACATGAATTAATTGCATACTTGTCCCTAAATGATTATTCTTGTAAATGTGAGGACTAAATTGCATAAGTAGTTCTTGGGTTTAATTGATCAAATTGCAAACCTTGTATTCTTAATTGCATGACTTACAGGTTTGGAGGATTTAGTTGCAAATACTCCATTTTTGCCAAGATATATCGATATATGCTTCTTCATTCTTCTTCCATCTTCATTTTATTTCCAAGACATACAATCATCATCATCTCTCTCGGTCAAGTTCCCACAAGAGGAAGAGATGGTTTCATCTTATTCAAGTTAGATCATCAAGAACTTAGGAGCTTTGAAGCATCATCATCTCCATAACTTCATCTTTCATCTTCTCTTTTCATTTCAAGGTATACATGAGTCAATATATGAATTCTTGAAATTATGTGTGAGGTTAGGGTTATGGTTCTTATGGAATAAGTTGCGTATGTGATGCTAGAAGTATGATTAGGAGCTTTGAACTTGAATTCCTTGCATATATTATGAAATTATGAAGTTATATGATAAATTCATATATGAACTTGAAGTTAATGATTCTTGATGATCAAGCTCGATTTGTGTGTTTATATTGGTCCTTAGTATATATAAGCATGTATGAGTGCCTCCCTTCATGAATTCTACATTTGGGAATGGTTTGAGTGATGTTTGATGCATTTTGGGGATGGTTCGTAGCTTCCCCTGTTTCTTCCCCTGCTTCTGTATTGTCTGCGTAACGGGAACGGCCCTTCCCGTTCCCAGTTGTTTAGGGAATGGCCCTTCCCATGTTTGAATTGTGTGCATGGCGGGGAGGACGGGAACGACCCTTCCCGTTTTGGCTTGTAAGCCGGAACGGTCGTTCCCATCTTCGGGGAGCAACTTCGGGGAGCTGGGAACAACCCTTCCCATTTTGAACTAAGGGTCGGAACGGCCGTTCCCAGGCCTCTGGAGAGGCAGATTAAACATTCTGCATAAAAATGGAATTTTGGGATTTAATTCCAATGACTTCTTTGATCCCAAATTGTTATTATATGATTGATTACATGCCAAAACATGATATTTACATGCTACATTGCTCATTGCACGAAGTCTCGTTACTTGATCACGCCGTGCGTCTTATTTGGGTAATATTCTTGAATTGTGGTCTCATGCACGTACATTGTCCCGTTTTTTATCCAGTTATTCTCCGGGGCGGAGATTGTTGATCATGAGCACGTTCACGCATCCATGAGTCATCGTGTCGCCTGTCAGGTGAGGTTTAATTGCTAGTTATATAGAACCCGTATACCCTTATGTGATCTTTCGGTCAAAAAGGTATTTATATCTATAATTTTACATGAAATCACTTATCATTTCAAGCAAGTCATGTTCATGAAAAAGCAAGCAAGTCATGTTATTGTCATGAATCAAGCATGTTAGGCGAGTAAGCATGACCGTTCACGTTGGGCCCGAGGGTAGTGGCTTGAGCCAACCGGGAAAGCAAGGGCTGACGGGTAACTCTCGCGCTATCCTCACCACATTGGGACGACCCCTGAATCCGCTAGGAGATTAGTGGAGGAAGGAATTACGGGCTTAGGGATTCATGTACCCTCTGCTCAACACGTCGTGGATGGTGAAGGCTAGCTACCTTCCCATCATTGGAGGGAAAAGGAGACTGGGGACGGGTCCGGCACCACGGATTGTCCTCGGGTTATTGCATGATTTTCATTCCTTGAACGTGTTACTTGATTACACTATCGCACGACTTCACGATATTGAATTGCATGATCACCTATTGATTAACAAAGCAAGCATGTTTCATGTACATTTGGAGTAAGGTTGGAGACTGCCCTCACTCGCCGGGGCCATGTATTGAATGCATGAAAATGATCAAGTATTTAATATTGATAGTTGTATTCTCAGGCGAAGATATCTTATTACTGAACTTATACATTTATCTTGATAAACCTTCACCTGAGAATATAGCTTGCATGTTATCTGCGCTAATATTTATTTAAACCCCTCACTCAGTCTTCACAGACTGACGCCTCCACCTTTCAGGTTATTGCAGGTTCAGGCTAGGCGGGAGTCGAGTCCAGTCCAGTCCATGTAATCGAGTCAAGCACGGTGCATAATGTTTATTGTTGCCTTAGAGTTATTATTACAATTAATTGTTATATATTCGGAGATGATAATGTATTGATATGTGAACTAGTATACGAGTTATGTGATAAATAATCAATGTCATAGCATGTTTAACAGTTATAATTGCAAATTGATCGATTATGCTTCCGCTTTATTCTGTTGCATATATGAGTTGGTCCCGCCTAGCTTGTCGTTTTATTGCATTGTCACCCGTTCGCTATAGGTTAGTTCATGTACGGATTACCCGTTTCGCGCATGGATCGACCTATAGTGCGGGGGTGTGGCATTTCCACGTGTAGGGGTGCTACATTGCACACAAAGTTCGAAAGACAAAAAATCATTTTCCCTTTAATTTTATATACTTTGATCTGTAATGATAACACTTATAAAAATATTATTTTATGATGTCGTATCAACCACTCGACCTAGGAGTTGTTCCCGGGCATTCTTAAAAAAAAAAAGGTTATTATACACCCCAACCCCATCCCTTGGGTGGAAAAAGAAAAGTAGCCCTGAAAAAAGGAAAGAGTGAGATAGTAGTTTTTGTTGTTCCCGCAAAGCGAATATTATTTAAACGTAAAAAATTAAAAACGAAAATCAATACTATCGTACCTTAACATATCGTGTTCGTACCACCGTGGTATCATCTTAAAATTCAGCATTTCCTGTATGCATTTTTTGTTACAGTAGTGTACAAATTATTTATAACTAACAATATATTCCAAATTCCGATAAGTAACAACTTACAATTATAATGGTGATAGGACGACGACGACTTAATTACTGTATATCAAAATATAATACAGTGAATTCATTAAGAATTAATATAAATAAATAACATAAATATAGCGGTTTAAATTCAATTACTTTTGAATAATATGAATATAACTTTTTAAGTCTCATAGAAAATAATCAACATTTTGTATTCAATTTGTATATGTAAATCTTCAGTTTAATAATAAATAATAATAATAAAAAGGAAATAGAAATTAAAGAGGGGAGACCAATGGGAGAAGAGTGAGGCGGTGATCAGGGCTTACATTGTACATAACCCTGTTTTTATGGCATTTCTGCACTAAATACTAATATTACCTACCTATATTTGCACTATACATCGAGACCCCCATCACCCCCCACCTAGTCTTCCTCTATTCCCGTGTCTCTTTTATCATCTTTCTCAAATTATGGACGTTTTTACAAATTTAAATTTTATTCCAATAATATATATTACGTTATTTAAATTAATCAATTCTTTATATATATATATATATATATATATATATATATATATACTAGTATATATCCCGTGCTATGCACGGAGTGATCAATTCAAATTGAAAATGGAATAAACAAAAATTTCAAACGAATAAGATACAGAGTTTTAAAAAATCATAAATTTGTGAATGTATAAATTACAACTCAATAACTTGGGTCAACCTACAAATATGCAATCCAATTACTCTTAGCAGCCTACAAAATATGCAAAACAAATGACTTCTTTAATATTAGCAAAATTAAATATTAGTTATATTCTTAAAGTAAGGCATTTTTTTGTAAATTTAATACCGTGAATATAAATATATTGAGAGTGATTTATAAATATATATAATTATTATAAAATATATTAATATTTTTATATTCATACATAGATTATGAGATTTTACTATATTTAATATAATGCATGATATTTAAAAATAAATTTAATATAAGTATCAAATTTAATTTTTATAGAATATCTTAATCTTTTATAAATATCAATAAATTTATAAGTAAATAAAATAATATATTCAACATGTACTTTTATTTATATAATATATTTATATTTGTAGTTATACCTATATCTAATACAATTTATTAAATTTTCAACGTTATTATATATTCGCAATAATAAAAAAGTTATAATATAATATAAATTTAACAAATATATGACGATTATATAAAAAATAAATAAATTTTGAAGATTGAGAATTATTAATACTATGGGGTACCTAAGGAATGAATAAACTCAAATTTGTAGGAATGTATATTACCTCAGTAATGATTATTTCCAATTATATTTTGTACCAATCACGGATTTGAAAATGGACATGAAAATACTCATTTCATTCCCATTCCATTCCATCATACCAATCATGCCGTTACAAATTTATAATGAAATTAGTTTTCTTTTCTGAATTCAAGAACATTTCTTTATAATTTTATTGTCTTTAGTTTGTGTAGCTTTTATAATTCTTTTAAACATTTCTTAATTTTTAATGAGTTAGATTCGTTTCTTTCTTTCTTAATCTTCTTTATTTTTGGAGATTCACCCCATAGTGATTTTAGGGCTTAATATATTTTGCGAGCGATACTATAATATTTCAATTTATTATTTATCACCAATTTAGATTTTACTCTCAATCACACAATTTAGATCTCCATGTATATGATTTTGTTGTACGAAACTTTTTTAATGCAACAATTTTTCTTTTACATCACAAATATTTGAATTATGATTTTGTCACTTGTTCTATTTATTAATTTTTTCTCCTTTCTTTTATTTTTTCAATATTTATTTTCATAATTTTATTGCCTTTTGTGATCTCATTTTTTGTCATTTTTCCCGTCTACATTGCTCCATATTTTGTGGTTGTTGATTTTTCTAATGGCGACTACATCGAACATCATTTTTTTCTTTCGTAATAACTAACCAGTTCTAATACTATCAATAAGAATTTTGGATTATTTTTAATACATTGCTCCACTTTTGAATATTTTTCTATTTTAATATTATCATATTTTTATGATCGGTTTTTTCACAAGAAATACATAATATTAATTATAACCCATTGAAATCTAACAGATCTAACATAATATTAACTATAACTTATTGAAATCTTTTTTAGAAACGCAATTATTAAACACAATATTGTATGTTGAATGCTTATATATAAATACAACTTAATCTTAGCCAATAAGTTCAATGAAGTTTTTAACCTATAAAAATAATATTGGGCAACTAACAATTCCCAACAATACAGAAATTACTAATAATCCTCCCTAATGATTCGAATATTCTATCTTGCGATTCACAAGGGAATAACGGTACTTATAGAGCATGTTATAAATAATTCAAAATAAAGACTAAAATACCAAAAACTCAAAAAATAGTTGAATACATGAAATCCATGAATAAATATACAAAATAATATATTCATAAAATATGCAAATGGTAAAAAAAGTTTTGGATTACAATACTTTACATCATTGAAACATATATAGATGTTGGTGTCCCGAGATCATTGTTGTTTCCCAATGGAAACGTACTGGGTACAAAAACTTCATTTTCTAACTCCGAAAATTCACATCCTTGACCTCCTAATTAGTAGTACGTAATGTTATGATAGATACATGAAAGTGCTTTAATTTGAAATAAAAAATGAATTGTGGCAAATTAACATAAGATACATATTCTGTAAGTTAGAGTCATGCTCCTCAGGTCGATTCACATGTGTTTGAGCTATATTTGTACAACCATGCTCATAAATAGATGTACCGGTTATAGCTAATTGATTGTGTGGAATATCAATAATATGAGATTTTTGTACCATAATATTCTGATCAACACCTAATATACATAAAAAAATCATTAAATCAACAAAATAAAAGGTTGAAATTAAAACAAAAATTATATATAAAAGAAGAAATAGTACGATTTGTAGTTTCCACACATCCTCTTGCATCAACTTGACCTTGATCTCTAATAATTCTATGCTCATCGATAATGTGATCTATGGATATAATAGTATACGTTTACAAAATAAGTGAACATATATAACTAAATAATATGATCAATGCCTAAACAATTAAATTATACCGAGTAAAATAGGAACAGAACAGAGTTCTTGTGAATTGAATTGGTCATGACCACCACCAGCAGCTTGTACTTCCTCTATATTGAATAAATATAAATATTATGATGTATGACAAAAGATGTAATCACGATTCAATAAAATATTTATCAAAATTCAATAAATATATACCAACATTTATGTAAAATATTAATGGGGAGCATATCATTCGAAATAATCTAACCATCATGCATTAAATCAGTTGTTGAGATGATGACCCTCGTCTTGAACGTGTTGATGTTCCTCGGGCTGCTCGCCTGCCTCTTGATGGTGGGCTATAGATATTAGAATCCCGTACTTCGTTGGAGAGTTATTATGGAGTCCAAACAAAAATTAATATTCTATCTGTAGTCGTGCCAAACGTTTGGCCACTAAATCATCATTTACTCCGCTATACCGTTTTATATATAACTCTTTCTTTCTATTCAATCGTGCAAGCTTGTAACTGATTTGATTGTTGTTCATTTTATCCCTGCACAAAATAAAAATAAAATAGATAGTTGAATTTATTTGACCTAAATTAGTTATTACAAAAATATCACTTTTCATAACGATTTGCATCGCATAAGCATAAAAGAAAGCTGTCGTGTCATTTCTAATATAATTATAATTACAATATTTTCTTTTTTTTTTTTTGGTCAGATTATAACATTTTATAATGGTACTAAATTTGTTTGGAATTCAATTTAGTTCTTACTATTAGTTCATAATTTGATAAATTATTTTCAGTTTAGAATTAATACAATTCTAGCCTACAAACCTTAGTTATGGCATCAACCTCATAAACATAAAAGAAAGCGGTTATTATAACCTTAATCAACATTTTCGCATCAACATGACATCAACATTTTCGCATCAACATGGAATCAACAATAATATATTCTAATAATATCAATACAAAATTGGATTGCATCTTGATATTAAAAAATGAATTAATTCAAAATTAGTCAAAATATTCTAAAACTAATGAGTTCAAAATATAAGATTAAATCTATATAATTAAACAAAAACAAAAACAAAAATAACTCGTACCTTATGAAATTGATCCGAAAATTTTGAAAGTTCTTTAACCCTCGTTAATCTCGTCAAGATTTTCAAACTTCGTCAGTTCCATCAATGAATTAAATTGCTACTTGATATCCTAAAAACAATTAATTCAAAATATAAGATTCAAATAATACAATTAAACTTTGAATTAATTCGTTTATTGCATACCCATATTTTTAAAATCTCAAATATGATAATTTATGAAAATAAAAATAATCCGTACCGTAAGAGATTGAGTCAGAAATCACAAAATCTTTTGAACTTCCTCAGCCTCATCAGGGATTTCAAACTTGAAAAATCTCACCAAGACCATGAATTACAATTTAACATTCTATAAGTTTTGTTATAGTTTTTTTTGTTGGATATCTTTTTAATCTAATTAATAATTGTAATAAAGATCTCTCAAACTATGGAATGGATGATGTACTGAATATACAAAAGTTCTCAACCTAAACTTTATTAACGTAAGTTTTCGTTAATTATAATAATAATATTAAATACCAACCCAATTATGGGGTGGATGTCAATTAAGTCTCCTTAATTGTGGGTGCAAACAAATATAACATTTATATATTCCTTTCTTAACATTTATATATTTTTAATAATCAAATTAATAACATTTATTTATATTGATAAAAAATATATATATATATATATATATATATATATATAATTTAAGAAATTCTTACATGGAAAGTATATTATAAATCTTAACAAAGATAATTATTTTCTTTAATTACTATTTATTTTCATAATAAAATATTTTACAAAATAAAGATCAACCAATCACATTTTTTCTATCTAATTTAAAACCTAAAAAAAAAAAAATTACACATCATAAAAAATACACAAAAAAAGTCAAACATGGTTCAGAAATATATAATAGTATAGATTCAGAATTCTAAAATTTCATCATTTAGAAAAAAAATACAAATAAAAAGTATATTATGAATCTTGACAAAACAATTATTTTTCTTAATTACTATTTATTTTCTTAATAAAATAATATACAACATAAAGATAAGACAATCATATTTTTTTATTTAATTAAAAATCTAAAAAAAAAGACAAATTATCATTTAGTCAAACTTGCCAAAGATAATTATTTTCCTTAGTTACTACTTATTTTCATAATAAAATAATATATAAAATAAAGATAAGCCAATCACATTTTTTATATGTAATTAAAAACTTCAAAAAAACCACAAAATTCCACGTCATTGAAAATGCACAGTTGAAAAGTCAAACATCGTTATCAAATATATAATAGTATAGATATCATTTTCATGGATTGATTCGGGTTAGACGTTCTCCCTATCGATAATAATTGTGGTAGCCTATAGATACATGCATGCAATCTGCTCATGGAAGGGTACGTGCATCCATATTTACTTGTATAACATCTTAATTAGATATTTTGCTTAAAATAGTTAAGTAATATTTGTTTGTTCTAACAGGAACAGAATCAAGATTTATAGTGAGGGAGGCACAAATTTATAATATCAAAATAAAATTAGTAAAATCTATAACTGGGGGAGGGGGAGAGTGAAAATCCAAAATTAAGGGGTGCAAAAATAATTTTTTTCTAAATATATAAGTGGTAAATAAAAATTTTCAAAATTTTGGGGCGGGGGCTATCCTGTGTCTGCCTTTGGCTCCATATATCCCTGTGTTCTGGGTAATTCTAGCCCGAGCCTGGCTCGGCCAAACCGGTGTAACGAGGGGGCGAGTGTTTTACACTTGCCCTGTGGTTGGTGGAAAATTTAGGGAAAGTGACAAATCAAATGGCAAGTGTAATACACTTGCCCTTTAATTGGTTGGGGTTCGGCCAAGCCGGGTCTGGGTTAGAATTTTCCCTGTGTTCTAAAGCAATCAAAAACTACTTAATCAGCATTTAAGTAATTTAGTATTTAGTTGGTACGGGCCAGATTAACATATCTTTCTTAAATACAATATTTGAAGAAATGGAATCAATGTGGAGCACGAAATTGAACTGCAAAATGCAACATGCTCAAATAATGTCATGTTAACTCGTCATGCATGGGTCCAAACATCTTGAATCGGGATATACTCGTGCGTTCTATTTCTTAAATGTAATTTCAACACGTACATAAAATTAAAGAAAAGAACTGTTAGACCATGGTATTTGAGGGAAAAGTTGATCGTATTCATTGTATTGATTTGTGTATTTCGTACTACAGGACTACAAGAGAGCAAAGGTATAAAACAAAACGTACAGGAAACAAGATCACTACAAATCTGGACCAATCACTACCAAACCAGGACAAGGTCAACTACACCATATATATGAGATCTTCAACAAGAACATATAAAAAATCGATCGGAGGGGGTGAATATAACAATTGTTTGAGATCATTTCGACATATAAATTATAAAAACATATATAGATGGTGCCAATAATTCGTGGCTCACGCATGCATGTTATAAGGAATAAGTAAGTTCCTCAGGAATTGACTTAATTATAATCTTTATAAATTATAATATTGGTTGAAAAATCTACGACGGGTGTCATATGAATATCGCTAGATCTTCCTCTGCAGGAATTATCACACTATGAAAACAATGCATTAACATATATATAAACCAAGATAATATATATATATATATATATATATCCAGAAGCAGTTAATCAAATAATTAATATAGTTTTGTGATCTGAGGAGAGAATGGAAATTTTGGATGGATGCAAAGAGAATCCAACACATGTTGCATCCTTCATTTGTAGCAATGGCGGTGCACTGCTTCCTCTTTCTTTATATATCCTTGTTTTTGTTTTCTTACGTACCACTCAATATATTTAATTTCTCCTAAATTAATTACGAATTAATTTTATAATAATTTGTATCGAATATCAGGACGTATACATAAATATCCCATTTAGTAGATATAATAGTATTTTACGATACGCATAATATTAGAGCAATCAGTTGAATTTTACGGTTCAAATCGATTTTCGATTGTTTGGCTTTGTGCGAAAAGTGTTTTAACTTGTGTACGTCTTATTAATACAGCCCGATTCTAATCCAAAACTCTTGAACTCAAACCTTGTATATTATTGGAAATCAATAAAATTAATCATGAATTGAAGATATATATAATATAAGGAAATGATAAAGTCGAAAACTCATAGCTAACGAACTTGTGGGACAGTGACTATATATATAACAAAAAATTGAAAACCAGACAAGAAAAAAATAAATGATATTTATTTATTAATACAAAGTTTTGTAGATTACATATAATCTATGATGCACGGATACGGACACAATACGACACGAATACGGCGACACATATTTTTTCTTGAATTTTCCACGTGAGGAGTATCGGATACAGTTTCGGACACGAATATCCGACACGACACGACACAAAAAAATAATAATTTTAGGAATGTCCATCGCATATAATTAAACCCAAAGGTTTTGGAGTGCAAGTAACGAGTAAGGCTGTGTGCATGTGATGATATTAAAGAGGGTCCAGAATCCAGATTGATTGGTAAAGGACGTGGCCACTCGTAGTATTTCATTGTTCTCACTCGGACTCACCAATTCTTATTTCTTCCCCCTTAATTAGAACATAATTATATTAAACCACCTCTCTTTGTTTTTGGAGTTTGGACTCTTCGTTTGGGGATGCTAATGATATTCATAATTTTAAAATTATCTCTATACATATAATATTAATTAATTAGTGATGGAGATTACAGAGTTTTTTTTGGCTACTTCCTTTGTCTTAATTCTTAAATATCAACAAGTGTCTTTGCTGTACTACATACTACATGGTCATAGTATTATTATGTCCAAATTAAATGTTTTTAGTGATGGAGGCTCATTATTCCAGGGTTTTCTTATAAATTTCCATACCGTCTATATGCATCAGCATCACCCATCCATTCTAAGTTATTAATTATCTGGTTATGAAAACGATTCTTATGGTATTAATTAATAACTTCACCACTTTAATTCTTCTAAAATCTAGAAATGTTATATCATACAATGTATTGCACACTTTTTAAAAAAAAAATATATATATTCATGAGTTTTATCATTAAACGTTTTACTAATCGTACCAATACCATGATACAATACAACATAGTACAATGAATATTAGTGGCTTATATTAGATGATCATGAACCCCAAAGGAAAGGAAAGAAATAGAATTAAGAAGAAAGAGGAGGGCCCAAATCGAATAATAATTAGTACCAAGTAATTAAGTAATTATAAATAAACCAAAATAAGAGGAGAAGGGGGAAGTGGGAAGTGATCCCATGCATCGGGTCCAGAGCAGGAGCACGCCCTCCTCGGGTTTGGTATAAAGACCGACCCAGTTGGGGCAAGTTGCATCTTTTACGTTCATTTGGATTCCAACCCCCATTTTAACTCCGCTTTTCCCAATAACCCAATTCATCCTTTACTTTTGACTAGCATCATTGTCGCCATGTGACCCCGCACGTGCATCCCCCCCACCCTACTAATTCTATTTCTATATCATTAACTAATTCATTATATATAATAGATATTTAATTATGTTATGCCTCCATAGAGAGATTAGGTCTTTTTCAGGGTTATACTTTCCTGTTATTACGCGGATATTTTTTAAAATATTGTTTTGTAATGTTATGTGAAATACTCATATTTGATATTCCTCATATAAAAAAATTTTTAAAAAAATTTGTATCGTAGTATTCATATAATGTCGTATTCGTATTCGTATATTATGGATTTTCTCCATTTAAGTTTTCTGGACGTGTTCATGCATGCCATGCTTATAAATTTATTGATCATTGTCCGAAAAGTACGTGGAATCGAGATAATTGTTCATATACTTGACCTATTGTCTATTGATCATACAGTTCCCTGCAAATAATTTCATTTTGGTTCATTGAATGAAAATTACACTATGAGACCAATAACTTTAGAAATCAATTGTCTATCCTATGTAGATTTTAGTAAATTAAATATTAATTGCAATATAGACAGGGTGAGATAAAAGCATTTTATTTCCCCGTGTAATAAATAATTTTCAAACCATGCATTCCCCTATCCTCGTGTAAAATTAAATAGCATCTAACTTACTTATATTATTTTTTAAACACAATGTTACCTCCTTTCTGATTTTTTTGCATTGATTAATAGTTTTTTTTTTTTAGTAAAATGTCCCAAAATATTTTAACTCCACTTAGAATTTTATTTTCTTTACACTTTATTTTTCTCTTTCAATCAAAAATCCTAACTAAAACGCTTGACAAGAAGCTGAACGTTCAAAGAAATCTGTTTGAGGAAACAATCGGTTGAAGAGAAAAATATGAAGGAGGGGAAAATAGACTTTAAACTCATTCATTTAAACATGAAGGATGGGTAAAACAAACTTTAAATTCAAAAAAAAAAAAAAAAAGAAAAAGCGAAATAGACAACGCAGTTAAGGCGACCACCACTTTGTGAGGTGAGGGGTAGATCTACTTTTTTTTTTAAAATTTGAGGGAGTTTTATGTTATTTAATTTTTCAGGATAAAACAATTTAATAATTATTTTTTTCATGAGGGACCTGAGGTTTTTTTTTCGCTGGAGAGGATTGCAAAGGAAATAACAATAGAAATAAAATACAAGAGATAAACTACATAATAAGCATGTAGAAGAATGGAGCCAAAAAAAAACAAACATGTAGAAGCACACAGATTGGGATCCCATAAAAATATGTAGCAAAACCTAGTTGAGATTTTAAATATGAACGAATACTTAAGCAAATGCACAAATTAAAGTAAGACTTGAATATAAAATATGATTTGGACTAAGAATGTTTGAAGCCAAAACTATAGGCCCTACCTAATTATATTCCAGTATTATATACCGATATATATCTCCATGCATGATTCTGATCATGTGAAACTAGCTTAAGTTTTTTTTTTCTTTTTTTTAATTTATTTTTAACACACACACTTTAAGTGGCCAGAGGGATTTGAACTCGGGTCATTGCCTTCGATAATCAACCCTCAAACCACTTGATCAACCCCTGTTATTACCATTAATCGTTTACATACTTTGATGGACAAAACTATGAAAATCAAAGGGTATAATCTCAATCATTAGGGTTTTCATCCTTATCCTATTATTCATGATTCCACCATGCAATATTTATTACATCTTTGTATATTATGTCAATGCATATACATTCACTGAAGGAAAAAAAAAAAAAAAAAAAAAAATCTTCCGAAAACTAAATAGAAAAAATCAACTAAAATCTACTAACAGACAGACGTCCGTAGGTTGGAAAAACCTTGTCAAAATTTTAAGTAAAAGATCAACATAACCATTCTCGTTTCTTCTTATATCTACAATTTTACTCTCCCAAATTAATGACAAGATAAATGAGAAACTAAAACAAAGTTTCCACCAATTACATTTAATTTATTTAATGAGAAAAAGTTTTATTTTCCGGAACATAAGTAAAATATGTATGGAGCCCTAACGAAAATGTAAAATATACAGTGATAAAATTGTGTGCAAGTTGTGAATATTGACAAAAGTAAAATGTATTGTTATTAATACATTGTTTATAAATTTTATATTACCAATTTGCTTCGCCTCATTAATTCTATATTATCTTGTAAGCTGTATAAGCTTATTAATTCTTATGTTTTTCTGTACATTAAGCTTTAAAAAGTCAACAATTTGTTATTTTGCCAGAGTCCAATTATAAATTAAAGTGAAGTATAAAAACAATTTAATTATATTATCTGCACAAATTAGAAGGGTATTGAGTCAATTTGCATGTGAAATACTTCATCAATTATTCCAACTACGTACTTAGTTTTAAATTTATGATAGACCGATTCGATCCGAGCTCATGGGATAAGTTCAGCAACGGATCACGAAATCTTGTGGATCATCTCTATCTAATGAACAAGAAGTTTGCTTAAAAATTGTCCGCCATGCACCTAATATTCCAACTGGAATCACATAAGGGTAAATTAGAAACCTTTGATAAAATGTTTCAGAAAAAAAAAAGAAACCTCTGATAAAAATTTCATCCGTCTATGTATAATTATTTTCTTAACAAAGTTAAAATGATTCATTTATTAGTAGAATGTAAAGTTGACACCTAAAATTAAAATTCAGAACGAACAAGTTTTTCGATTCTATCACACTTGCCCATTAAAATTGAATTAATTTTCTATTTATACCCTCTTAATTATGGATTAGTATCACAAATAACACGTTGTTCCTTTTTTCCTAAAGCAATGTTATTATTATCATAGTTTATATAGCAGTAACATGCAAGCCGCATTCATAATGGTCAATAATTTCAACCAAACTATATATATATATATATATATATATATAGCCTAAAATACACATTAAAAAGGTAAAGTTAATTTAATTTAATTTAATTTAAGATAAATAAAAATGAATGGCATAGATTTGATTAAAAGATGAAGCATCCTCATCAGCGTTCTTATCCTAGGGTTTAGGTTTTTAATCTTAATTAAATTAAATATAATAAGAATTAATAGTATATATATGTAGAGTACTCGTGCAATGCAATCAGTGGCTTTTGACCTTTGACCGGGGGAGGCACGTGCGCGGCATCTTTTGACTTGGAAAATCTCGACGATTACGGGAGGCGCACGTGCACCTTCTGTCTCTCTCTGCCATTAATTATTGTTAGCAAAAAATAACAATTTTTCCTAAATAATGTTAATTATTAGATTAAGGTACTCTTTTGTTTTTTAGGATTTTTTTCGTATTGTTTTGCCTATGTGGAAGAATTTTTTGGATTCATCATTCGATGGGAATGGGATGGTCCCTCAAATAGTTTATATCTATATATATATAGTCTAAGTCTATTGTTTTGAACACATAATGTAAAACGTAACGTTTTTAAAAATATTATTTTATCGTATTATGTCTTGTTTGTCAGTGCTCAGGTGAAAATTTCAATTAAAAACTCGTATGATGGCATATATATATCGTGTCATATTCATATCGTCGTATCTGTATCTATTCACCATAAATTTGAATATTCTCAAACGTTTTAAATGAGTTTGCAATTAAAAATAGTATAAAAAATTGATAAAATAGAAAATTTTATACATTTTTATTTTATACATATGAAATTCCTGTGGTCTTTTAGTTTTTGTTTTTTGTACCAGAAATACAAAATTATTCAATGCAAATTATTTATTACATATGCAAATACAAATAATTAATTACAAGTGCATGAGTAGAGATATACATATATAAATGCAAAATTACAAGTTTCTCTTGGTTGTTCTAACCAACTAACTAAAAGTTGAAAAGAAATAAATGCAATTTCCCAATTTTATCTTATGTTTAAGGTATATTGATAAACTATTAGGAGAAAAAAACAATTGTTATATTAAAAGAAAATAAAAAAATCATCATCTCAATTCTCAACCGTCTACTATGCAATTCTTGTCACGTGTACACTTGACGTGTGTAAATGAGTGAAATAAATTATGAAACATGAAACTAAAACCGGAAATCCATTCCGCAGTTTTCCCGGTCTATGCCATCACTATCAGGTCTGGGCTTTTTCTGAAAGTGGGCTATTTCCTGGAGTAATTACCCTATAATAGGGTAAAAGAATGTCAAAATATTGGCTGTGATTGAATGGGATGTCATTTTCTTCAAAACAATGTTCAACAAAAGATTATATATATATTATCTCAAAGAAAGGGCCACCTTGATATATATCTATCATTCTACGCAATATTTACTGTTTCCTGCATATATTTTAGCATAAAGCATTCCCATTTCCCCCATTACTTGCTGCACAGGTTTAATTTTCGAAGCATATTATCGAACCCCTAAACATTTCGCCCAACGGAAACAGCGCGCAACTTTACTGGGTAAGTTGTAATCTGAAAGTGCAGAAGGGTCTGCTGCAATATCTTCGGCATTGGACCATATGTAAGCGCCTCGTTCTTGCTTGGTACCGGGTACTGTGTTATCCAGTACGAAAGCAATCAACAGTGTCACCACCATGTTCAACGAAAGAAGTGCATTCAAGGCAAAATCGAGCTGAAAGAAACCAAGTAAGAAGAAGTTGAGCAACCATTAGTATCCTACTAAGAATCGTTGGTGATTGGTGGGGAGTCACCAATCAAATGACGAATGCAGTAACACCTCATCTGCATGCATTAGAATTTTCTTCCGGGGATTTCCTATACAGTGCTTTTGTTATTTTTGAAATAAAAAAAAAAAATCTTCTTCGAGTGTGTGTGGCTACGAGCTACTTAGATCAGCTTATAGGTTGTTTGAAAGGTTATATAAGATGTTGAATGTCCGATAAAAGGATATATAAACTCCTAAAAGAAGATGCTAGGGGTTTACATAAGCTCATTTTAAGATCTCAACACATTTCCTATTATTTCACCATATTAATTTACACAATTGCCATTACTAGCGTATTATAAGCTCATCTTCTTCTTTTTTTCAGAACACTTTATCTTATTTTTGAAATAACATTTAACATTTTGCAAGCTTGGCTCCGAAAACGTAAGAGCTTTCTTTAAAATAAGCTTAGCCAAACACCCTCTTGAACGGAATAGCATTCACACTGTAATGCGAAAACAAAGAAACTAAGGTTATTGATGTCTTACGTCATTGCTTCCGGTGTGAACAGGTCCATCAGAAGCTGCTGAATATGGGATAAGATAGCTCGGTAGAATAAGACTGACCTCTGGCAGATACTGCTGAACATAAGTAGGGATTGATAAACCAAGAAACAAAGAAACACCAACTATTGTAATATTTCTAAAGCTTGCTGTTTGAGTATACTGCAGAGTCGAAAGGCCTAATGCCACGACCAGGGCCCACATGAAGCAAAGGACAGCAGCTGCTAAAGCTTGTGGTATCGAAGCGAGTATAGCACCTACTTTACCTACAAAAAGAAAATGTCGTGAAGTTGATTTACCTATTGAGGAAAAAGTGCCAGTTAATAAGTCCCATTTGACTATTAATCTGTACCTATAAATGAGAAGACAATCAAGAAAAGGGCTCCAATCTCCACAACCTTCCGGCTTGCAACCTTAGTAGTGTTAATAGTATGCACATTCTCGGTCAAGGTAGTGGAGCCGGTTCCTGAGCCCCAAAGTCCGGCTAATAGACTGCAAAAACCTTCTAAACCAATTCCTCTGCTAAC
The DNA here is from genome assembly GCA_037501455.1 of Lantana camara. Classification (NCBI taxonomy): domain Eukaryota; kingdom Viridiplantae; phylum Streptophyta; class Magnoliopsida; order Lamiales; family Verbenaceae; genus Lantana; species Lantana camara. The sequence continues at coordinate 17,884,200 of CM074857.1, read as the reverse complement.
AACGCCAGGGGTTGGAGCCTTTGCATTGATATTAATGGATGCTATGTGATATGTCCCAACCTACATGGTTTTGGTTTTGCATTAAATTATGTCTCCAACCATCATACATTTAAAAGTAAGTTGATTGCACCAACTCGCCTTTGTTATAACTAAAGAGCGATGTAAAAAAAGAAAGTATCATAAGAACCCTGCAACATTTAAAATTTGCATAGAAAATCTTCCTGTATCTCATGTGTGTTGACCGAGAAAATACGTACAATTTTTATTGCAAAATTACTTCCCCACCCGGCCACCCCCCTCCAAAATTTACTTTTGTTCATATTTCCTTTCTTCTCTGAGCAATGGTATGATGGGGCCTGTTTTTTGTTTGATTCTTTTGGGACAATTTTTACGCCCAATAGCGACAGTACAAGGCATTAGGTGTAATTAACTCAATAAAAGAAAAAAGAAACAATAGGAACTACGAAAATTTTGGGCTATAATTCGAATTTGATTCAGCTGAGCAGAAGGCCACTAACCGAGTCAACTGATGCAACAAGTGATACGAAAATCATTACGAGTGAAGTTCGTAACCGGAAGATTGGCATACCCCATTGTAAGGGGTAAGGGATCCTAACCCATGCAGCAGTCCTCATGGCATCAGAAACATCTGTCCTGCAATGCTTCATTGTATATGCATGTTTTTTACAAGCATCAATAAGGATATTGGAGCTGGGTATGTCTGCGCTGCAGCCTTTATAGTTGTAGGCCCCACCAGTTGTCAGGAAAAATGCATATGCCCATATGATTACAACACTTAGGGGAACCTGCAAATCATCAAGGCTTCGCAAGTTGTAATAACAAAGATACGAGGAAAAAATGTTTTTTTGTAATCCAAACTTTTGAAAGAGCTTCATGTAATGCAGCAAGAAAACTAACCGCATAGATTCGAAAAACTCTGTTTCCGAAGACGGATATTCCTCTAAGATACTGAAAACAAAAAGGAACAAATTTATCTATTGAAGCTAGCATAAGGATTATGTTGATGCAAGAAATTAATCTATCTTTATATAAAAAATATATATATATACCCTTATTGGTCAAAAATATGCTCACCAAGGTAAAAACTAGAACCAATAGGATCTCAGGAAGGCTAATTTCCACACAGGCACCGGCTTGAGGGAAGCCATAGCTGACGAATGCTAAACCCACTGCTGCAACTGTGGGTGCAACCACAACAGGGTTTATGAACCTGCACCACAAGTCCAAAGATCAGATTTTTACAAAATTGTTCTTACATTTAATCTTAAGATTAAGAATGGGTGTTAGTTATTTTTGAAGAAAATATTAATTGTATAACCAAAATCCAAGAATACACCATGTCGTCGTCATCTTCAAGATTACCTTAAGAACAGAGACATCAATCCACTGAAACCCATCATGCACTGAAAAATTGAACCAACAATTATGGCTCCCTGTAATTCCCTCATAATGTGCCTGAATCTCTGCAGAATTTGTGAATGTCAAACAAAAAGTCAGAGAGAAAAGTTGTAACTAAATACTCTTCAGCCGTTCAGCGTATGACCCCCTACCTCAAACGACATTTTAGTTTTAACCTGGAAATGGATTTTTTCCTTATATATCTTTTTATGAAAACAAAGTGCTTACATGTTCAGTGAGATTCCGAAACTCCCTAGAATTCATGATAGCTAATGCGGGAGCCAAATAAACAAATGAACTGCCTTGAACCAGTGGAAGGCGAGTACCAAAGTATATGTGCAGTAACGTTGTGATGCCAGAGAGTAGCAGCATTGTGGAAATTACTGTGGCAGTATCTTTCTGTCATCATTTTTCAGGAAAATGTGAGGCACAAATAAGGAAATTCATAATCTACTACACCAAAAATATGAGAATAAGCTTACATCTGTTCCCCCCATTGCAGGTACAAACAGCAGAGGAATGAAAATAAGGGAACCAGCCAAGGATAAATAGTGCTGCAAACCGTACAATATAACCGGCACTGCAGGGGAAAGTTAATAACAAACTACTGAAATATCACAATGGTTGATACACACAAAACTAGAAAAATTTCATAACAAGTAGTAAATGATGATAAAATGAGCAAACGATATTTATGTGAATATTAAAAGCTAACCATAGCCAGGATTATCCTTCAATCCATATATAACTTTTGGTGACGGATTCCATCCACCGCCACCTAAATCATCTCCATCAGGATACTCATGAGCACCATCAACTGGACCTGAATCTCCATCACCCGTCTTTTGCTCCACAGATGAATTATTTGCCCAAACTCCATTTGTGGTGCCATTTTCAGTCCCATTTAGCCCATCTGTCCTTGCTGCATTTGCTGTCTCAACAGTCCCATTCCTTCGCGTCTCGTTCTCACCCCTGGTTGCTCCATCTCTAAACCCCAAAACCCCATTTTTGTCCCTTCCATTGCCACCCCCAAGAACTGGTTCAATCTCAGGCCCTCTTCTCCTAGTCCTCCCTAGAATAGGATCAATCTCAATTGTAGGTGATATGGACTCGTTCTTTTCAGGAACACCCTTCTCCAAATCAGGCCTGCCACCAGAACCATCATAAGCATTATTTCTCCCACTCACACTTCTATCAGTCTCCCCAGAAACAGCAGTTGAAACAAAACCTGTCCTCTTAGCCCAGGATCTCAACTCCCTGGGGTCATACCCTTGTCTGGGCACAAAAGGCTCAATCTTGGGCTCCAAAACAGATCCCAGTTTCTCACCCTTTCTCCTAACACTCTTATTTTCTCTTCCTAAACCCGACCCACCTTCCATTTCAGCTTCCCCTCAAATGGGCTTCAGTTTTTTTCACTAAAGAACCAACCTTTCAGCTTGTTCTCTCCCAACTCTAACCTTGTTTCAAAGAAAACGGGCAAGAGAGTAAGAAAAAACTCCACCACCTGCAAATCAAGTGCAGTGAGAGAGATATAAGTGTGAATAAAAGGGTTCAATGCGGCGGTGCAGTGGAGGCGAGATAGCTGACAGAAGCTGCTTCTTCTTCTTCTTTTTGTTTCTGGGGTGCCGCTCGGTGGTTGCTGTCAGTTGCAGTGAAATTACATGAATAGCCTTGTCAGTGGCCGTTGAAACAGTGAAATTTGATAATTTTCTGGAGGGGGTTGTCGATTATGCCCCTCTGTAAAGTTTCCTTAGTTTTGAAGCCTCGTTTCGTTTCGACTTCTTTTTAAGTATTTGCTCATTGCAAAGGTGGCAGTGATGGTCCACTCTCACTCACTTAATTGGTTTCGCTCTGCTTTCGCTACAAACAGAATTAAGGGGTGCTTTTTGTTATATTTTATATTTATGTAGTTATGTAAGTTCTTTCACCAAAAAAAAAAAAGAAAAAAAGTTATGTAAGTTCTATTGATTCACGGATTTATATTCCTGAATTTTGATCCTTCAATATTATTGATAATAATGATGTTCTTATAATATTTTATTTCGTAGTGTAACTATTTTCTTGATATAAATTACAAATTACAAAAATATCCACAATGAGAAATATAGTTTTGTGAGAGATATGAACCCTATAAACAAGTATAAAAAAATATCCACAATGAAGAACCCTATAAACAAGTATAAAAAATGGTATATAGACAGATGTGAGATGATCTATGTCAGAATATAAAATGTTAAATTAGTTATTTCGCATCTAATAAATAGAGAAAATTAATATTCTAGTAACACTAGAAATTTTCAATTCGACATGTAAATATTTTGAAAATACAAATTTCCTGTGTTAATTTTTATAACACAGGATTTTTTTTTTTACCATTGCATCTAACATAAGGGCTATGTTCTAAATAACTTAAATTAATAATATCTTCTTTTTTTTTTTCTCGAATTAATAGTAAGAAATTACTTTATAGATATGTCGGCGTTAGAGATGTTATGTCTGATTGGCCCAAAATTTGAGATAGTCGAGATCAAGATTCATAGTAGGATCATATGACATGGGATTTTATATTATTTGATAATTTTTTGTTCAAACAGGCACACCAAGCGTAAAATTCTCGCTATTTAAATATTAAACTATACTTTTTCTAATAAAGAATTAAAGATGTGATCCCAGGTTATTTGTTGATGAGAAAAATCATATTTTTCTCTGAAGCTATAACTAATCATATTTAGTTAAATATAAACATATCATCTCAACAAGTTAGGTGGTATAACATTGTCAAGAAATAGGGTTTCAAAAGAAATTGAATTGGGTGGGTATCATATGTCATCGAGACGTGGATAATAACGCTGCAACCTGTATGCACCTCAGGAAAGTTAACCTTTATCATTGATTACAGGCTACAGCAAAGAAAACGTAGGTAATACAATTCACACTTTAGGACTTTTGAGGAATAATGGGATTAAATAATAGAGTTGATCAGTACACATCTTAATCAAGAATTAAATCAAAAGCCTTCCCACACTTAAAAGCTTCAAAGAAAAGACAACGTTTAGGGCCATTATGATTCGAGGCAAGAAAGCATTGATTTTTCTCCAGATTAATCATGTTTTAGATTGGGATGGCTACAGGCCTACAGTGTAGTTTAGGCGAAGCCATTTATGATGGCGATTAATTACAACATTAACAGTGATAAGAACATTCACATTCTTTTCTTCTAATAATAGACTATAGAATTGTACAGCAAAGAAGACAAGTACATTAGCAAAACAAACAACGTTTCCAGAATGCCAGTAATTGGATGGATTCAGAAGGAAGATTTTCGCAAACTTAAACAAGTTATGCTGCAAACTAGAAGTGAAGGCAGCAGGGAAAGAAAACCCAGATCTTTTACAACTTACCCTACATCTAATGCAGGTGGACTGATCAAGAATAGAACTACAAAAGAGATTCGGCTTCGACAGCCTCGGTTAGCTGTTTTATTTGCCAGCATTCGGTAATATGTTTGATTTCATACTCTTGCAGAGGAGTAACAGGCACCGGCTAATATCTAAGTGCACAAGTCTAAGGTTAAGCTATTGCTTCTTTAAGATATACAGTTCCTAGGAACCGTACTGGCCCATTTCTTGTATGGAAGAAGATACGGCATCAATAGCCAGAAATAGACATAAAAGACTCGAGTGAGGCGTCATGATTCTAAAGACATGAGAACCAACAAGCTCCCTTCCCCCATTCTTCTTGTTTAAGCAGTTCAAACTCTCAATCCGCTTGGAGTATCACCGAATTAAGTGGAATATCAACATGTACAATACTCCTAGCTCGTGCTCACATTCAACTTCTTCCATCCATGAATGCGGGCAAGCAAAGAGTTGGACGTATGCTCTCATGACTCAAGTTCCTAATTTTCACCTTGCATTCAGAAAAAATTCTAGAGTTCTATTCTATCAACTCCAGTGGCCGAGCCAAGACCAAAGGTTAGAGGGTTTCTCCTGACCTACGAGTAGTCGAACACCCCCTAACCTCCATCATTGGTATTACACAATTAAAGATAATTTTAAGGTCAGTGGGATCATCAGCAGCCCTGACTTGGGTTGGCTTATATGTGGCTCAGCCATTAATCAACTCAAACTGCCACAAATATTTTCTCAACATCATCATCACCCCGAGTTCAGCCAAATTCATATGGTAAATGAAAATCCATGATGAAAGATTACAGAAAAGATAGCATACACAAACGCATTAATGGGTTTCCCATATTCTAAGACGATGCAATTCATCTTCTTGGATTCACACGGCGGAAAAACATCATAAAATGTGCATACACATCAAACACCGCCGCTGTTGCTACACATATACTACACTATTCAGGCACCATTAATCACAAAATCAAACAACAAATTCAGAATTATTTCGAGGGTACCAAAATCGAAGGCCGGGATGAAGAGTAGAGCCGAACAAGGCGATCTTGCTGCTCTCTGTATTGGCGCCTGAGGTAAGTCTCGAGGATCTCCATAACGTTGACGAACCTTTTCATCTCCTCCAGACGGCGGCTCAGCTCGGCTTCCCTTGCCCTAGCCCGCTCCAGCCGCGCCTCCGTCTCGGCTAGCCGGTCTCTCAGATTCTCCACCACCACCGTGTTATCGTTAGGCGGGGGGCGGATTCCGACGACGTCTTCTCTCGACGGCAACCGCTCGCTGCCGTAGCACATGGTTTCCGATTGCTGGCTTCCTGAGTTGAGCCTCGCTCTGTGGAAGTTGTACCTTGATTTGTCGCAGGTGGAGGATTGATGGTGGAGAAAAGTAAGTAAAACCACCTTCTGAAGTAGGTTGAAGTTTGATTTACACCTCACCCCCTATAAAATTTCTTAAATTACGCTGCGGCCCTGTGGATTATGCAAATACACATTTTAACCCCTACTATTCACCAGCATGGCAGCATTGCCATTATACATTCATTATGCAAATACATATTTTTTATTTTTTCTTAAAACATACACCCAGGCGAATTTTGAACCCTATTACTTTCCAATTGTTGTGAAACAGAATCACAATAACACGAACCAACACAAAAATATAAAAGAGAGAACTCTTTATTGAAAGAAACAATGGAAATTGTATTCTAAATCAACTTATAAAATAAACGTACATAGCGTCATATTTATAGGAAAAGTTTATAGTATGAACTACTATTGCATTTACTGTGCATTTGGCGGTTGCTTAACGCGGTGAAATATTCACAGCTCACTTACAACTCTTATTTACAGCTAATATGGTATGTTGCATTTTGTCAAATATTTCGGCGCCTCCTCAATGCCCACAATCTTAGACTTCTCAACACTCCCCCTTGGGATGCTTATGTGATTGTCCTATTGTATACGCTTTAGATACTGCCTCATTAAAAATCTTATCAGGAAAAACCCAATAGGACAAAAACCCGAAGAAGGAAAAGAGTACAGCTGCGTAGGTTCCCCTGGATGTTGAGATTGGTGAGATCTTTTCATAGATCTCGAAGATGACGCATTCCAATGTCATGAACATGTTTCTTGAAAGTTGTAGTGGGAAGCGCCTTTGTAAAGAGATCTACTGAGTTGTCACATGATTGAACATACTGGACACTGATTTCTCCGCTCTTCTAAAGATCTTGTGTATATTGGAAGAACTTTGGCGAGATATGCTTGGTTCTATTGCTTTTGATGTATCCTTCCTTCATTTGAGCAACACATGCGGCATTGTCTTCATATATCATCGTTGGACTTTTATCAGCTGATACGCCGCAGGAGGTCAAGATGCGTTGTGTTATTGATCTTAACCAAACACATTCTCGACTTACCTCATGAAGTACGATGGTCTCAACATGGTTGGAGAAAGTAGCAACGAGAGTTTACTTCTGTGATCGCCAAGAAATTGCAGTGCCCCCACTTGTTTCAGCTCCATAAATTCCTTCAGTCTTCGTGATCTTGCAGAAGGTGAAATGAATTTATTTTTGAATTTTCGGACCAAAACATCCCAATCCACCTCTTCCCTAGTGGAGTCTAAGCGAATTTTAGCACTTTCCCACCACGAAAAAGCCTGTCCCTGTAACAAAGCAATGGTGCACTTAGCCTTTTCTTGGGAATTGTAAGGAATGAGCCCCCATATTCTCTCGACCTCTTTAAGCCATTGCTCAGTGATAAGGGGAAAATCAGGAAGCATGACTAAGCGCCAGATGCCACTCCCATGTGGCAGCCTGTACCACGCCAACGCTTCACAACCGAGCCACATAGGCAACCGCTGACCCAACACTTGGCCGAGACCTCAAGCCAAGCCAAAGCCAGGCTGCAGTCTCACGCGACCTAGGGTCTCTTTTCGACCCAGAAAGGGGCGACCTAGTGGAGCTCCGACCCAAGCACTAGCGAACAACCGCATTCAATGCAAGCACCACCTACCGCTGGCCGCATTAATTGCAGCTGCGCCTGGTACAGTGTCAGGCATCCTGGCAGGAGCAGGCGAACAGTGCAGTAGCTGGAAAAGCACTGCTCCAGCCATCAGCCGTCGTTTTCCTCTCCAAACCAGATCCACACTTCCTGGGAGGTGTACTTGCACCCACGGAGTCCATCTCCACCCTATAAAAGCCTCATTCCATGACCATTAGAGGTAAGCTTTCTTTGACGCGCAAAATTCTTAACTCCTGCATATTATTGACCCAGAGTTTAAGCTGACTTGAGCGTCGGAGTGCTAAAACGGGTCCAACCCCATCCTTCCCCGTCTTGGCCTTTGAGCTCACGTTTGTTTCATCCTTCACCGCTGAGGAAAGCGTCAGAGTTCTCTCTACTCTACAAATATCTTGGGTGATTGGGAGTCCTAATCGGTCGTCCAGCACACAGCCAGATTTTGACACCATCATCTTGGCGCCGTCTGTGGGAAACTCTGAACAAAAGCCTTGTTTTCATACCGCTACCCTACAACTTTCCATCCAAGATGGTCCAAACACGTCACGGACGACGCGTTTATGGCGAGAATGGTGAAGAGATCTTCCCGGATCTCAACACCACAGGGGGAAACTTTCAACCCCCCGTGGTAGGAGGCGTCGCTGCGGAGGCCGGTCCCAGTGCTCCCAGCCGTTTGATACTCTCTGAAGCAGACTTAGCTGCTTACGCGGAACAGTGCAGGGCAGAGGCGTTGGCCGCTGCGAGAGAAAACAGGGAACCGGTCATGCCGGCTCCCCCAAGAGGAAGTCCTTTGGCTCTAACCCCTCAGAACGTCGCATACCCCACAGTCCAAGGGCCCTCTGCCCCGATGGCGTACGCTGTCCAACAACATGCCCATCAACCGAGTTTCTGGAGGTATCTGCAGCTCCCCTACGGCCAAAACCCCTACACACAGCCTCAAACCATCTACATTGCACCGGCACCGGGGGTCCAACACCCAGTCCATCTGGGCGCACACCTCGAGGAGGGTTTTGATGATAATGAAAACCCGCCACGCCGCCGGGAGCCAGCGATAAGAAGGATTGACCCGGAAGAGGAACGCCCCTCGCAGCTTTTGCGGAATGTAGGGGAAAATGATAGGGGTGCGCGACACGTTGCGGGGACAGCGAGCGAGATAAATAGGGATGCTCCCGTTCCTAGAAACGTGCCTGTTTTCGATCGCCTAGGGGCTAGGGTTCATCCCGACGCCTACTTCAGAGCCAACCGGGGTCACTGGGTTGGTCAAGGCGATCTCAGGAATCATCTCCCCCAGAGACAGCAGCAACAACCGCAGCAGCAGCAGCAACAACAACGACGTTACCTTCCCGACCCATCACAAGGGTCGGAGTATTTTGATCCACAAGAGGAAGTGTCATCACACCTCCTCCACGGGCAAGTCCCCGAAGTGAGGGCACCTGCCCATCATCACGATCACCCCCCACAGCGTCAGGGGAGGATGTACCGCAGCGAAAGGGAGGCAAGGTCCCCTTTCTGCAACGAGATCATCGACGCCAAGGTGGTGGATAGAGTCCCCACCAACTTGCCAATTTACCACGGGAGCACCGACCCCGTGAAACATTGCTCCAAGTTCGAGGCGCAGGTCAGTCTCTACGACCATTCCAAACTCATATGAGCCAAGATCTTCAAAACCACGCTCGAGGGTCCAGCCCAAGACTGGTTTGAGCGTTTGGCTCCTCACAACATCCGCGACTATGACCATTTGGCCAAGAAATTCAAGGCCCACTTTTCCTCTATGACGGGGGTCAAGCTCCCATCTACTTATTTATATAGTATCGTGCAGGAGGAAGGCGAGACCTTGAGGAGTTTCTTCTCTCGCTTCAATGAGACTTTCGTCAAGGTGGAGCATTTGGACATTGATATCCTGACCCAGACCCTCCACAAGGCCATCCGTCACACGGAATGCGCCGACGAAATCATCCTCCAGTCTCCCCAGAATATGGAGGAAGTAATGGCCATCGCGCGCCGCTTTATGCGATTGGAGGAAGTCAAGTCCACCGCTCGCGCTCTAGGGTGCAGAAACGACCGAAGAGTGAGCGACCCAACTCCTAATCGATTCCCCAGATCCAACCCACCTCGGTCGGAGCCTCCTAGGCTCTCCAGCAGGATGGAGCAGAGGCTCAAGCGACAAATGCCCTTCGCGAGGGGGGCCAAGAAGGGGTACACTCCATTGGTCTGCTCCATCGAGGAAATTTACGAAATCATGGATCGGGGATTACTAAAAAAGCCCAAGCATCTGAAGGAGACCAAGAAGGCCAAAGAGTCGGGAAAGCGCTGCGCTTATCACATGCAGCCTGGCCATTGGACCTCAGAGTGCATCGCTCTGAGAGAGGAAGTGGAACGATTGATCCAAGGTGGGCACCTCATGGAATTCGTGAAGAAGCTGGATGAGCGGGCTCGCCAGGCATTCGATCCAAGAGAGTCGCCTCCACCTAGAAGAGGACGCAAGCCACCATTGGAAAAACCTGAGGAGACCAACCCCCACAACCTTCCCACCAATGAAATCTTCAAGATTGCTGGTGGCCCTGCTGGGGGAGATTCCAAGACCACCCGCAAACGCTCGAGACGTCAAGTGGGTCGGGAGCTTTACGGACCCAGAGAAGTGATGCATGTGGAGGAAGGACAAGAATGGCGCGAGCAAGAGATCTCGTTTAGTGATAGGGACTTTGTACCGGTGATGCCACGGGATGGCGGAATGCCGAGTTATCCGATGGTCGTCACCTTAGATGTAGCAAACTGTGCTGTACACAAGACCCTTGTCGATAGTGGAAGCTCAACCAACATTATCTTTTACTCCACCTTGCAAAAGATGAACATCCATAACTCCCTCGAATATGAACCAATTAAAACACCGTTGAAAGGTTTCGGAGGTTCTGAGGTCTATTCCAAGGGAAGAGTCAAGCTCGTTACCTCCATGGGGAAGCTACCAAAACGAGCTACACAATTGTTGGAATACTTGGTGGTAGAGGGCCCCTCTGCTTCCAACATCAAGCTACCGACCCCACATGGGATAGGGGAGCTCCGCTGCAACATCCCAGAATCCTGGGAATGCTACTCCATTTCCATGGAAAAGGTACAACTTCCGAACAAAAGCATTACCTTTGATAAACATTGATGATTTTTTGGATCCGGAGCTTGCCGACCCCGACGACCCAACTGCGGAGATATGCTCTAAGCAAATGACCTCCACCATAGCGCGGAAGAAACGCAAGCTTGATGATGGAAAAATAGAAGCCATGGGTGCCATTGTCCCCGTCCAACTGATACCGGATGATCCGGAGAAAACCACCAATATCGGGGCTAACCTCAAAGGTAAACAACAATGTATGCTCATTCAATTCGTGCGAGGCAATGCAGACGTGTTTGCCTGGAAGTCCTCAGATTTGGTCGGCGTTGACCCAAAAATCATCGAACATCACTTGAATGTCGACCCAAATTTTCGACCCATCAAGCAGCGACTGAGGGCCCAGAGCGACGAGCGAAACGAGATAATTGAACAGGAAGTCAACAAACTACTAGACGCTGGATACATCACCCCGGCCAAGTACGTGGATTGGCTCTGCAATGTCGTCCTGGTCGCAAAGACAGGAGGGAAGTGGCGAATGTGCAACGACTTCACCGACCTGAACAAAGCCTGCCCCAAAGATCCTTACCCTCTCCCACGCATCGATCAGTTGGTCGATTCCACCGCCGGATGCGAGCTCTTAAGCATGATGGATGCCTTCCAAGGCTATTATCAGATCTTCATGGCTCAGGAAGACAAGAAAAAGACCGCTTTCATCTTGGTGAAGGGGATTTACTGTTTTGAAGTCATGCCCTTCGGGTTGAAAAACGCAGGCGCCACTTATCAGAGGCTGGTCAACAAGATTTTCGCTGAGGAGATCGGCAAAACAATGGAGGTGTATATCGACGACATGATCGTCAAAAGCGAGAGAGCGGAGATGCATTTGTCAGATTTGGGTTGGACTTTCGACCTGCTGTGCAAGTACAGAATGAAGCTAAATCCCAACAAATGCTCTTTCGGCGTAGAAGGAGGAAAGTTCCTTGGCTACATAGTCAGCCAGCGAGGAATTGAAGCCAACCCAGAAAAGATCCTGGCTCTGAAAAGCATCAACAGACCCCATAACGTGAGGGACGTCCAGCGTCTCGTCGGTCGGATCATTTCTCTAAACAGGTTCATCTCTCGTTCCTCTGAGAAAAATCTTCCCTTCTTTAAAATTTGGCGCAATATTAAGAAATTTGAGTGGACTGATGAATGTGATGAGGCCTTTGAAAGGCTCAAAGAATACCTTGCTTCCCCTCCTTTGCTTGCCAAACCTGTTGCAGGGGAAACCATGTATCTTTATTTGGCGGTCACGGAGGAGGCTATAAGCTCAGTGGTAGTGGCCTTGCGCGAAAGGAAGCACATGCCAGTGTATTACGTGAGCAAGATATTGCATGGCGCTGAAACGCGCTATCTGGAAATTGAGAAATTTGCCCTGGCCCTCGTGCACGCTTCCAGGAAGTTGAGGCCCTATTTCCAATCTCACTCCATAGTAGTCCTCACAGACCAGGGCTTACGCCAAGTCTTGGAGAAGCCAGAAGCATTGGGAAGAATTGTGAAATGGGCCATTGAGCTGAGTCAGTTCGATATCAGCAACCAACCCCGAGTTGCATATCAAGGCCAAATCCTCGCAGACTTCATCATTGAGAAGTATGACCCGAATAAGGAGACCCCGCGCTCGGTGCTATGGACCATGTCGGTCGATGGCTCCTCAACCTCTCAAAGGGGGGGGGGGGGCATGGGGATATCCTTGATGAGCACCGAGAGCCAGTCGCTTGATTTTGCCATCTCCCTTGACTTCCCGGCCACCAACAATGAAGCGGAATATGAGGCACTCATCGCTGGCCTCAAAATTGCAAAGGAGCACGGGATTGAAAGGATTTTCGTAACAATAGACTCCCAATTAGTAGCGAGCCCGTTTCAAGGCTCCTATGAAGCACGTGAGGAAACAATGATCAAGTATCTTGCCAAGGTCAAATCCCTAGCATCCCAGTTCAAAGAATTCACATTGTAGCAAGTCCCCAGGGAAGAGAACACACGAGCGGACGCATTGTCCAAGTTCGCGAACGGAATGAGAGGCTCCAAGGATCAGAGCATCACCTACTTGTCAAGCAAGGGTAGGGTGATCGATGGCGAGGCAGAGATGATATACTCCATCGACTCAGCTGAACCGTGCTGGGTCGACGAATTCATACTTTACCTCAGAGAAGGAGTATTGCCTGCCGACCGAAACGCCGCGAGGCACCTCAAATACAAAGCTGCGGGTTATTCTTTAGATTCAGAAGGGAGATTATACAAGAGGGCATTCATGGGGCCAACCAAGCGGTGCCTACGCCCCTCGCAAGCTTTGGACGTTTTGGAAAAAATACACAGTGGACAGTGTGGAAATCATACGGGCGGTCGATCCTTGGCCAAGAAAGTTTCCAGAAGTGGGTTCTACTGGCCCACTCTAAACGAGGATGCTAAGGAATACACCCATATATGTGTCAATTGCCAGAAACACGCCAACATCCCGCACCAACACCCCGCAGAAATGATCCCCGTAGACATTTGCTGGCCCTTTGATCAGTGGGGCATTGATATCGTCGGGCCTCTACCGCTCGCGATGGGTCAACGACAATACCTGTTGGTCGCGGTGGAGTACTTCTCTAAATGGGTCGAAGCCCAGCCCGCTGCGAAAATCACGGACAAGGTCATCCAGAATTTCTTATGGTGCAACATCATTTGCAGATTCGGGATCCCCAGGGTCCTAATCTGCGACAACGGAACTCAATTTCAAAGCGCCAACACTAGGTCCTATTGTACAGACATGGGAATCAGTCAACGCTTCGCATCGGTTGGCCATCCGCAAGCGAATGGCCAGGTCGAAGTAATTAATCGGATCATTATCCAGAACCTCCAAACCAGGCTGGAGGCCAAGAAAGGTGTCTGGGTCGACGAACTTGATGGGGTTCTATGGCCTTACCGTATAACTCCCAGAACAGCGACAGGGCTAACCCCCTTCTCGATGGTTTATGGGTCGGAGGCCATGATCTCCGCGGAACTTTTACATCAGACGGCGAGGGTGTCCAACTACCAGCTCGCCAGAAATGTAGAAGACCGAGCGCATGAGCTCGACACCATTGAAGAAATTTGACAGAAGGGATTCCAAGGCATGCAACAATATCGAGCCACAGTGGCTCGGAGCTATAATAAAGGGGTTAAGCCTCGCGCTTTTCAAATCGGCGACCTAGTTCTCAAAAAGGTTGAAGTAACAAAACATGTGGGCAAGTTACAACCCAACTGGGAAGGCCCATACCGCATTGTTGAGGTGGGGCGCAACAAAGCTTATCACCTTGAGGATATGAAGGGAAATACCATTCCCAGATCTTGGAATGCGCATAACCTCAAGAAGTTTTACGTTTAAAAGTTTCTCTGAGTTGTAAGTACCGTTTTGTACTCTTTCCAGTTTGTTACCAACAATAAAAGTATATTCGGTCAATCTGAATTGTCTGTTATCTTCAGTTAATCTGAATGTTGTAACATACCCGTTAATCGGGGTTTATGTTTAGAATTTGAAACATCCTAAGGCATACGCAAAGCGCATTCAATTTACTATCAATGCTTGGGGAGGGGGGTGGTGCCCCCCTCCCTCCCCCGACAAATAAGGGCCGAAAGAGATCACGTCTCTTCGACCTATAACGGAAGCACTCCGCGAGCCAGCGTTGGCTCATAAGTGGTGGCTCATTGCGACCCATAGCATAGGCACATTTCGAGCCAGCTCTTGGAAGAAATTTTCCAAAGTCAAGTTTCGTTTAAAAAATTGCGAAAGGCTACGCATATCAACAAAACCAATATTTGGGCAAATAGCACTAAAGTGACACAGAGTCAGAAGCCAATATGCGATTCTCATTCACTAAAAGGGGTCAGGCCCCAGAGATTTACAAAGGAGTGCAGAAAAAAAAAAAATTAATTACAGAAGTTAAGATACTAGTTCCTCGCACACTCAAGAGCTTGGAGCAGAGGGATCTGTAGCTTCAGGGATAGTTTCTTTCGCTGGAATTGGAGGATTAGGCTCTGCCGTTTGGGGAGTCTCTTCAGTGGCAGGGGGAAGTGTCGCTAGTGGGGGAATCGCCAAGGCAGGACCAGTTGGGTTCTCGCTCGAGTGGCCACCCTCTTTCGACCCGTTACTCGAAGGAACATAGGCGGCCAACAAAGTTTCTTTGGCTCGCTCTATATCAACGGGGCCCGGCAACTCCACGACCGCCTCAGATTGCTTCTCCAGCTGAGATTCGGCCCACTCCACAGCCCAGCCATAGGGCACTTTGCTCCAATCCGGCTCCTCGTCGTCCTCGCCGCCATCTGCCTCCTCCTGACTCGCCTTCTCGGCAAAAGAAGCGCGAGCCATGAACTCCTCAGGCAAAGTCTTGGGAACGTACCCGTTGGCTGCGTTGAGTTTGCGTGGGTCGTTGAGGAGATCATGGGGGATTGGGTGGTGAAGATGGATCTGAGATAGGGCTCTCATGAAGCCAGTCTCTATGTCCGAGACCCCCAGTGTGCCAGAAACGGTGTCAAACACCCGGGACTGAAGAAACTCCGACACCGCACTATCCTTTATCTGAGGCAATAGTTTTTTGATCGTCCAGAAGGTCGTTTTAGTCCCATCCCTCTGCCCCTCGATAAAGCCGGCCCGCCACCCATCCTGCTTGCCCTTGGCGTAGGCGGCCTTAGCCTTTTTCTCTGCAGCATCTAGCAGACTTTGCCGCGTGGCCACCCCGGTCTGCAACTCTTTGTTTGCGGCCCTGAGCTCCTCCAGTTCTTTTTCCATAGCAGACCTCTCCTTGAGGGAGTCCTTCACCAGCTTGTCCATTTTATCCAGTTTCGTGGTGTACGCCTTGTGGGCACCCTCTAACTCCTTGGACAACTTCGCTGCTTCGTCTTTCCAACTCTTCCCCTGTGGGACGTCACCCCTCTCCGCCAGCAGCTTACGGCGGGCTTCATCGGCTAACTCCAGTCGCATAGCGGACTGGTGCTCTCTCACGATCAGCTGAGAAAAGGAAAAAACAGGAAGGGAATCAGAGGGAAGCGATAGATAGAAAGACTCAGGAGAGGATAGACAAAAAGAAATGAGAGAGTGTGAAGGCCCCTACCGCATTCAGCAGAGCGATCTTGTTATATTAGAGGGTCGCATTGCTCTCCTTGGCCAATTCCTGGTGGTCACCTGCTGTTTGGAGGGAATAATAAATGGCCCCCAGCACGTCCTGGTCGACCTCTCCGGTCGCGACCCTCCTCTCTGTTCCGTCCGCCTTGAATTCGGAGACGTTAAAGGGATATTTGGGCCCTTCGAACGTGAGGACGTTCACTATCCTCTCATAATTGCCCCGCAACATGGTGAAGCCGGGGGAAGATCCTGGTCGAAGGGTAGGAGGAACCCATCCGCCGGATGGCAGGAACGTGCTCTTCCCACGCTTGGCAGCCTTTTGGGGGGGCCTGTCCTCCGGGTCGTCTCTTTCCTTCCTCTTCTGGGAGTGTTTGCCCTTGGACACTTCCAACGGAAACGGCCCAGAGTTAGCCTCTGAGTCCGTCTCTGGCCGCCCAGCAGATGTAACCACTTTGCCCTTATTCTTTGGAGGGCTGGTAGCCTGGTCTTCCGCGGGTGGAACAGGGGCGTCATCTGCCTCCTCCCCCGCCGTTGGGACATGAGCGTCCGCCCATCTTTGCCCTGCCGTTCTCTCGACAGCCGCGATCTTCATCAGTGAGCCAGCTTCAGTAAGGCCCTCCTTGAAGGCTATATTGTGGATCGAAGGAGGTGGGCCCATCATTTTCCCCTCTTCCACTTTCTTGACCGCCTCAGCCTTTTTCTTCTTTAGAAGGCGGTCCAGAGCCTTGGATCGCCCGGCCACCATTATCGACCCTACACAAGGAAGAAAAAATGGAGTTAGTAAATGAATCAAAGCGTGGAACGAAAATAGAAGAAGAGAGTTCAAGGGAGAGGACGTGCTTGGCCTAAAGGAATTGAGGGTGTAGTTACCCATTTTGAAATCTATATGCCTCAGCGTACCGGGAGCCAACCCAAGGTTTATTAAGAGGTGCGTACTCGTGAAAATCCCAGTATCCAAGGGATGCACCCCCGCAGTGCTGCCATCAAGGTGTTGGGCCAACGGATAGTTCCTCTATCCAGTTGCACTCGCTCGACGTTGTTCCAGGAAGTGTGCTGAAGTCCCTCCCAACCGCCTCTGTACCTCACAAAAACATATTTCTTCTTCCAGTTGATCCCATGAGAGGACTTTCGGTGTCAAAAATTTTATTCCCGGATCGAGACTGTAGCTTCACAAACCCCCTCATGTCGGGGGAAGCAGCCGCATCGACCGAGGCGACAAATAGTTCTGCAAAATGTTCCACGCACTCCACTTGACCCAATATCTTCATCAGCACCCGGAAGGCTGTGATTATAGCGTGGCCGTTTGGGAGTAACTGTATTGGGCTGATCTGAAGGTGGTTGAATAGCGCGACCTGGAAGGGAGACAGAGGAAGCCTAAATCCATACTCGATCACTTTCAACGAGACAGCGATGCACCCCGGAGGTGGAGCCCCCATATGCTCATCTTTGCTGGGTGTGAACACTTCACAGTTGGTATCCAACTCCCTCCACCCGGTCAGTCTTTTTAGAGCCGTAGTTCTCTCCGCCCCATGGATTTCGGCCCTAAACTCGTGGTAATATGTGATACATTTTTGTTGCCCCTTTCTCCCGCTTTTCCCCTGTGGTTTCACTCCTGCCCAGGGGGTTGAGGCTTCGGCGCTTGGGTCACGGGAGTCGCTCTCCAGCGACATCTCCTCGATCTCCGCAGCCGTGTCTTCTACGGCCTCGTCGTCTACTTCTTTTCCCCTTCCACCGACGCCTAGCGGGGCGGATTCAACCTCCATGGAATTCTCACTTTCGGCCGGTTCCTCCAAAATCGACCCAGTGGCCTCCTCCACTGGTTCCTTAAAATACATCGTCACGGTGGGATCTTCCCACCTTGGTTTTCCCGGAAGCTTGACCCCTATGCACTCCACTGATACCTCTGGATCCGACGGAATATCACTAGGACCGTAGTTTCTTGGTTGCTTATCTTGGGGTCGGCTCTCGGTAGGCACGGAAACGTTCCTCTTTGGGGCCATTTCTAGTGTGAAGAAGAAGAAAAAGGAGAGAAAGGAGATGTTGGATCTGGAAGGGCATACCTTGAATTTCTGCTTGGGAGACTCTTCGGAAGTGTGGTTTTGCAAAGGATGTTGGAGGCAAAAATCTCTCCAAAATTAGGGTTTGCTTCTGTGGAAGGCGTGAAAAGGGGAAAAACTGTCTAAGTCCCCAATTTATAGCAGCAGTTTTAACTGAGCGTGATTAATCAGCCCACGTGTCGGCTGATTAGCCCGCTTGGAGAAGAACGTGGCGCGCTATCCCACGACGGCTACCTGTAACTGCTCCTCAGGATTCGCGCTAACCCCCCAAATCTCAAAAGGCGTAATCATTACGCTGACACGGGAAGCTTCCAGTGTTTCCTGCCCAGCGGGCCACAGCTGGCACGCGCACGTGACGGCCTCGACTCATCCCTTGGGTCGAAGAAAGTTGGCTCGCAGCCCTGGCTCGTTGCGGCTTGGCTCGAATAGCTTTCCTGGCGACCCAGACTTCCCCGAGAAAGTCGCGACGTGTGCCTTCCATCTCCTCCTCTCTGATCGCACTGCCTTCCTCAAGATCAGGAGCCACTCTCTGAGTGGCACCAGACCCCGGGGGGGGGGGGAGAGATGGTAAGGGGAAAATCGGGAAGCATGACTAAGCGCCAGATGCCACTTCCATGTGGCAGCCTGTGCCACGCCAACGCTTTACAACCGAGCCACATAGGCAACCGCCGACCCAACACTTGGCCGAGACCTCAAGCCAAAGCCAGGCTGCAGTCTCCCGCGACCTAGGGTCTCTTTTCGACCCAGAAAGGGGCGTCCTAGCGGAGCTCCGACCCAAGCACTAGCGAACAACCGCATTCAATGCAAGCACTACCTACCGCTGGCCGCATTAATTGCAGCTGCGCCTGGTACAGTGTCAGGCATCCTGGCAGGAGCAGGCGAACAGTGCAGTAGCTGGAAAAGCACTGCTCCAGCCATCAGCTGTTATTTTCCTCTCCAAACTAGATCCATACTTCCTGGGAGGTGTACTTACACCCACGGAGTCCATCTCCACCCTATAAAAGCCTCATTCCATGACCATTAGAGGTAAGCTTTCTTTGACGCGCAAAATTCTTAACTCCTGCATATTCTTGACCCAGAGTTTAAGCTGACTTGAGCGTCGGAGTGCCAAAACGGGTCCAACCCCATCCTTCCCCGTCTTGGCCTTTGAGCTCACGTTTGTTTCATCCTTCACAGTTGAGGAAAGCGTCAGAGTTCTCTCTACTCTACAAATATCTTGGGTGATTGGGAGTCCTAATCGGCCGTCCAGCACACAACCAGATTTTGACACCATCACTCAGCTTGTATATCATTGCTTGAATAGAACTTAGAGGGATTTTGGTTCTTGAACTCCCGATATATCGTAGTAATCCCTCCTTTTTGTACCCCAACATATCCAGGTGCAGGTGGAACATAATCTCGAAGCCTTTGATCTATAATATTGATCACCGAGTTAACAAAAGCCTAAGCTTGTGGTTGTGGTGGGGGTGGTGGTGTAGGGGAACGGCCGTGGCCATGGTGTCGGTCCGGAGATTGATCCCTATGTCTTCGAGGAGACATCCTGTAGAAGAGACACTGAAATGCATGTTGGGTTAGTCCATGCATGATAGTGCAAGTAATTCGACCAAGAATCGAAATTAAGATATATCATCACGTAGGTAATGCATAAGAAGCACGTTAGCAAGTAGTTCCTAAGCCGTATGACTTAAACTGACTCAACACGACACGAGAGTCCGGGTTTTGTAACCCAAATCTCTGATACCACTTAAGGATGTAGCACCCGAGCACATGACCCCACATCCCCGCACCAAGACCCAACCCGCATATGAAATGGTTAATCCATACACGTGTCCGATCAAGGCAAACGGGGACATAACACACTTGCTATGTTAGGCAGGAGCTAACCCTCGAAAACAATTAAGCAATAAGAGAGAGAGAAACAACAGAGTAAAGCAACAAGAGCGGAAACAATACATAATAATAACATAAACAACGAGCTCACATGCTCTAAATACAGCAAAAAGGGCTATAAGCTTCAAGCATAATCAGTGGATGGCCGACACGGCCTAACATATACAAAATGCGATCACAAGCGTTCATAAAAAAAAATAGCAACTATAATAATATAAGTGTAAGGTAAAAGAAATGCTAGACACAAATGCGAGACTAAAAAGACCCGAATTCCCACCTAGCACTCCAATCCTGCAAAAGAAACTGAAACAAAACCAGGTTCAGTCTTTAAGATACTGGTGGGTATAAAACAAGACTTAATATTAAAATCGTGGAAAATTAAACATATACATGCAATCTATAATCCCGTACGAGGTTTTTGAAATATTTTTCAAACGGGTGAAAAGCAAAGAAAAACAACGTGTGGGATTATAACAATCAATTCATTCATTAGGTCATTACGTGAGCCCGGCGAGTGGGCGAAACTCCAACCACTTCATGTGTATACATTATTCATTTATTTGTGATCACACAATATTCTTTCGTGCACCTTCATTCGATCATTTATTTACTCCTTTTTCCTCCTGTTAGTGGACGGGCTTGCAAGACCCGACCACCCAATCATTATGGCCAGTGGGCTACATGAATCCCCAAAGGCCCGGTTTCCATTCCTCGCTAACCTCCTAGCGAGGGCCGATATCGCTGTAATTGTTGGAACTAGCACACGGGATCACCGTTAGCCCATGCTTTCACGGATAGCCATGTACACATAGCCCCAGGGCCCCCGTTCTGTGCAATCATTCAATTCTCGCCAAAATATTGGGTAGGGAAACAATTAAGAAAGAGGTTTTAACATAAAATCAATGACTCTTTGAAAGAACTCGAAATATATATATATATATATATAGTACTGTGGCTTAAAATTTGCACATTGGATATATCAGGTCTTATTTAACTAATAGAAGAGAAACCCACCTGACAATAGCAAAAGGAACGGCTCACGAACCCTACAGATCGGTCTCGTCTCCGCCCTGACCAAAATCTGTGCAATATAAGTGAGGTGAGACACAAGAATGACCACAAACGACGCACGACAATATAATAAACGTGATATAAGATGCATGAGTGATAATAACATGTTATGAAGATGTTCATGCGCACAATTAATGCCACTTAGACACTTAAACGAGTAATTTATTCAATACACGAAGAAATCATGTTCATTCATACTCATATGTTCATTAAATTTTCAATTCATATCATGCGTTGACAATTAATCGAATTACACGTGTACTTACAAATTAATCCCCAATTAATTGCATAATATATTCATAATTAATCATATAACATGTTAGGATTATAATCGAGGCTCGAGAAATAAGTAAAATAAACATATAATTCAATATATAACAAAACACACACACATTCGTTCATGCATGGTGACTCCCCTTTAGTTCAATTTCATGCACGGGCCTGAATTGCTCCAGGAGCAATTTCCTCACAAACACACACAGGTGTGTCTGCCTATAAGGCAAAAGAGAGACACGGGGGTGAGTAATTGAGTTTGGAGGTCATCCTAGCGTGTATGAGCATACATGGGGGTGGTTGCTCCTTCTTCTCCAATTTCCAGCCATTCCACGCAGCAAATATACCCCTTTTCTCCCATGTTCCATGAAAGCAACACAACAACAACAACGCAGCAGTAGGCAAACGGGAGAAGGCATGGAAATTGCAAGCAAATTCAAGAGAAAAACAAGCACAACCCTTCCTAGTACATGATCAGTCATATATGCATGAAATCCAACCCAAAACCAAGCTTCCAAGCTTTATCATGCATCATTAATGGTGGATCATTAATCATTCAACTACCAATAATTTCAAGTACATAAATGCATTAAAGAAGCTCATATGATCATAATACCAGTCTTAGATCCAAAAATGATGTAAGGATGACATAGATTCAAATTTTTACGCAAACCCCTCACTATTCCTCATGTTTCTCATACTCCATGAAATCTTAACTCAAAACATGATTCATATGGATGGAAGGATGCACAAGAATGAGGATAATTCAAAACCAATCTCGCCTTGAAGAGATGATGGAATATGATCAAATCTTGAGCTCTAATGGTGAAGAAATGGCAAAGGGTTTCTCGTTCTCTTCTTTGTTCTTCCTTGGCTGTTGTACGTTTGATGAAATAGGGAAAAGATGAAGGTGTTTCATGTCTTCAAGGGTCAAGAAACGGGTCATGAAAGGATCAAAACGGGTAGGGTAGTGTTTAGGGTCAATAAGATAGAATTTCAGCTCGTCGGAGGTTCAAACAACATCGAAAATGCACGAGGTCAGTTCCATTGGATCTGAATCGTCAAAACGAGTCGAACGGTAAAGTCAAAATTCAAATCCAAATTTCCAAGCTCAAGTTATGCCAGAAATGGCTAAAAGTTCCCTATTTACAAATAGGTCCTCAAACTTCAAAAAGTTACAAATAAGCCCAAAGCTTATTTTCAATTCAACCCCATAACTTTCAAATAGGATACAATCCAACCCAAGACAACTCATTAATCATGAAATCTCATGAAATTAATACAAGCACCATATCATTCATAATTTAACGAATCTAAACATATATTTAAATTTCAAATTGAAATATAAACACGTTTTTAAACAAATATTCAAGTTGTAGTGTAAATTAAACACATGATTGGAATTAAAACACATAAAAGCATAAATAAACTAGCACGCGGCACGAACCTGTACGTACGAAGACGAGGGGCGACAACCTCTCCCCCTTAAAAGAATCCAATCCCCGGATTCACTGCTCGCCCGAAAACAACTCGGGATGAAACTTCTTCATCTTATCCTCCGTTTCCCACGTAGACTCTTCCATCTTATCACTCCGCCACAAGACTTTCACTAGCGGGATACACCAATTTCTGAGTTCCTGAAACTTCCGATCCAAAATCTTAATCGACTTGTGAACGAAGGTGAGATTCAGCTCAAGTTCCACTTCTTCAACTAGGAGAGCTTTTGACTCATCCGGATAGTACTTCCGGAGCTGAGAGACATGAAACACATTGTGAATCCCAGTCAGATTCGGCTGTAGGTCCAAACGGTAGGCTGTTTTCCTGATTCTCTCCAAAATCTCAAACGGTCCCAAGTACCGACGGTTTAACTTCCCTCATTTACCAATGCTTGTGAATCCCTTGCGTGGAGAGGCTTTCAAAAAGTCCTTGTCTCCAACTTTGAACTCAAGATTCTTCCTCTGGCGGCCAGCATAGCTCTTATGTCGGTCTTGAGCTGCCTTCATCCGTTGTTGAATTAATTGGACCTTCTCAATTACTCCTTGAATGGCCATAGAAGTTTTAACTTTTCTTTCACCTTTTCTCACACCTTCTTGTTTAGTCCATTTCCAATCCTCAAGATCGAAAAACAATGGAGACCTACACTTTCAGCTGTAGAGAGCTTCATAAGGTGCCATTCCAATCAACGCTTGGTAGCTGTTGTTATAAGCAAGCTCGATCAATGGCAACTGTTGATCCCACGAGTTCTGAAAGTCCAAAGCACACGCCCTTAACATATCCTCGTGATACTTGATTAATCTCTCGGACTATCCATTTGTCTGAGGGTGAAAAGTTGTGCTAAAGTTGACCTTCGACCCCAAATGCTGCTGAAGATCTTGCCAAAACCTTGAAGTAAACCTTGGATCTTGATCCGATACAATACTAACCAGTACCCCATGAAGTCGAACAATCTCATCACAGTACTTCTTGGCTAGTTTGCTCACCTTGTCGGACATTCGAATGGCAAGAAAATGTGCTGACTTCGTCAACCTATCCACGATCACCCAAATCCCATCGAGAACACCTTTGACTCTCGACAGTATCAAGATTAACTTTTCTAGAGAACAAGTTGTACACGGATCCTATTTCATTTGAGAAAGCTTCTGGTCCCTCAATGGATGCCCACGTGTACTTTCAAAGATCTTCCGCATCATTGTTGAACCAGGATGACCCAACCGGTCATGCCAAATATCTAGCATTGAAGTATCAATGTGTTTTTCTTTAACTATGTGATTCAATCATATTTATGTAAGTGTCATGCAATCCAGAAGGGAGCATTGGTAGTTTTTCCAATATGTATCTCTTTCTCGCTTTACAGGCTGTAAGATACATATATTTCTTGATACCTTCAGTCCCAGACTGACTATCATATTTATGAGAATATATATAATTGAAACTCAATAAGTTTCTTTTGGATTTTGGCGCATATAAGGTATTTTCTCTTGATAACTTTGTACCATTTGGTAATGAAAAGTTTGCCTTGCCAATTCCTTCAATCAGATCAAAAGGACCTGATATTGTATTCACAGTGGTTCTTGTTGGATTTAATCGTGAGAAGAACCTTTTGTCTTTGAGAATAGTATGTGTTGTGCCACTATCAAGTATGCACAAATTCTCTTCATTAACTATTCTTTCGACTCCTTTCTTAGAGTGATCCATATAAAAAACTTCACATAAGTAAATAATTTATCATGAATTTAGTGCATAAAAGGTACGTCTTATTGCAATATAGGAAAAGTACATAATAGTTCCTAAAGATCTAGTACAATAAAACATGCTTATAACGATAAATTGCAAATTAGGAAAACAACAACACACTAGAAATATAACAAAACCTAACTAACTGCCACCAACATTGTCATTTTCATTTTTATCAAAATCATCGGTAAAGTCCGAAGCATTCAGGTGAGTTGAATCACCAAATAAATCGTGATGTTCAGTGAAATTCACTTCTTTTCCCTTTCCCTTCAAAGATGCTTTGTATAAACGGGTAAGATGTTCTGGCACTCGACAAATCCGAGCCAAGTGCCCTTCTGTGCCACATCTATGGCAAGTATCTTCAGGATTTATCGAAGGCCTAACTTCATGAATATCCTTTTTGTGGTGTGCCTTATTCTGATGGTATGGGTTTTTTTTAGGAGAGGAGTATGGATAACTCCCTCAGCCTCTTCCACGACCACAACTGCGAGTATTACTCTGGCCTCGACCACGACCACGACCACGACCACAACTACGACCTTGACTAGGTCCATGGTGATTTCTCTGTTCGTACTTTGAGCGAACTACAACATTTGCTTCAAGAAATGTTACCGTGCCAGTAGGGCGGGATTGATGATTTTTCATCAGGAATTCATTATTTTTTTCAGCCACAAGAAGGCATGCTATAAGTTCAGAATATTTCTTAAATCCACGCATTCAATACTGTTTCTATAAAGTAACATTCGGTGCGTGGAATGTGGAGTATGTTTTCTCTGACATATCCTCCTCAGTGATCTGTTGCCCACAAAACCTCAATTGTGAGACTATTCTGAACATTGCTGAATTATATTCACCGACTTTCTTGAAGTTTTGGAAGCGTAAAACGCTCAATTCATCACGGGAGGCAGGACACATAACTTCTTTCTGGGTGATTATACCTCTCTTGAAGGTTTTTCCATAAAATGCTTAGATCTTTAACCATTAGGTATTCCATCTTGAGCCCCTCATCAAGATATCGACGGAGAAAAATTATAGCTTTGACTTTATCTTGGTTGGAACATTTATTATTTTCTTTGATAATGTCTAATAGACCCATTGATTCGAGATGCATTTCTACATCAACGATCCAAGACATATAATTTTTCCCCGTGATATCGAGGGTTACAAACTCAAGCTTTGTAAGATTCGACATGTTGGTAGTTAGTACAAGATAAACAATAACAACCAACACATTTATTGAAACAGATAATTCATACAATAATTTACGTACCATGCTCAAAAGCTAAGTTAATAAGCAACATGGGAATAATGGGAAATATAATGAAATTAATGTACAAATCCCTATCTCTTTTCGAGTGATCTCCAACAAAGACAAGTATGATGAAAGCAATCACTAAAACTTTTACAAAAATTGTCGGAGCCGATAGCATCTTGATATGCGAAAAAATTAGCAACGAGATCTTCTAGAGTAAGAAGTAAGATATAGAAGTGAATGGATTTTATTTATCAAAATCACCTATTTATAGAAAAATTATAGCTAGTCGTTGCAAACTAGCCGTTACACACACACACACACACACATACACACACACACATATATATATAGCCGTTGCAAAATTATATATATATATATATATATTTATTTTTTATTTTATTTAGAACACAAAAATGCATAAATAAGAAAATTCATAACAATAATTTATGCATGTTTAATTTTGATGTAAGTAATCTTTATGCTAAGCAATAAGCACATAAGAATAAAATAAACAAAATTTGAATGCACATAATTATATGTTGCACAAATTAATAAAATCGGATGCACAGCCTTCTGGCGTATGAAAAGGTATTAAAACGAGACATATATATTCATAATAATACTATGCATAAGAACGTAAATAGATCGACAACATAGGTACGTGAACAAATAGGTACGAAACTTACTACAATTTGATCTTTCTTGAGATGTTCGATCGCCAATATCGAACAACCTTTAAGCGGCCTGAATCCTCGCCCCTTGAATGGTTTTTCTTTCTAATGTAGAATTCCAGACGAAATGGAACGATAGTTGATTTGCCGAAGAAATAAGAACGATCGTATTGATAACGTGTTACGAAACAGAATCACAATAAACAATAGAAATTGTATTTTGAATCGACTTATAAAATGAACGTACATAGCGCTCTATTTATAGGAAAAGTTTATAGTGTGAACTACTATACATTTACTGTTGGAAAACAGGAATCAGAAAGCAGCGGAAATTTTAAAAATTTTCCAACAAAAGGATCTTGGACTCGCAATCGTGTATCCAAATTCGTAGAGATTAGAAACTTACTTTCTTAATTAACTTTCTTGAAGCGTTTCAAGCCACCCAAGAACGCTCTTCTCGCGGCTTGATCCCCCTCCTTGGTAAAGCTCGAATCTTCAAAACTTCTAACTTGAAGCTCTCTAGAGATGGTCCACCAACTTGACTACAATCTAACTAGTAAGGATGCTAGTTCTCTAGTTAGTGTTTAGGCTTAACCTAGAGTTTGATTTATCTTGGAGAAAGGATGGTGTTCAACACATAAACCAAAAGAATTGCCAATTACTCTCTAAGGGGAGCTCGAGCTCCCCTTTATATAGGAGAGAGAGAGGGACGCCGAACCTAGTCCTTATGGGGCAAGGATTTGGTCCCTCTCTCTAATTACTTGATCATCAAGTAATTCCAACTTTGACTTTGAATTCAAATTCAAATCAACTTTTAAGAGAGCTAAAAATATCCAAACCCTTTTGGATATTATTATACTTTATTTGTTAAAATAAATAAATAACTTATTTATCTAATTAATTAACTAGAATAATTTTTCTCCAAAATAAGACTTTCTTTTTAATTCAAAATTAAACCAAAGTCTATTAAATAATTAACAAATTAATTATTTAATATATAATTAAATAAACACGTGTGGCACACGTGTCCCAATGACACATGTCCAGTCACGTGATCCACACGTGTAGTTTCACACTTGTGGAACCCTCTGGGCCCGATTAACTCGTTTAATCTTTTTAAAGCCTCAACTCATGTAACCAAGTTGTTGTGTGTGACCCTCTAGGTTCTCAATTCAATTAGCAGTAACCCTAATTAATTAATTCACTAATTAATTAATCAGTCCACAGATTAAACGACCATAGTCTAGCAACAGGTGTTTAACCCCTAGTTGAATTGGAATGTTCGGATTCGACAGAACCTTTAAGTCATTGATTCATTGTGAGATACAATCCTCCTACATACTATCTCTCAACCATGATCTAGGGTAAGGGAATAATCAGAACCCTAATAATCCGGTCTTAAAGCAAAGTGCATTTCATATCCATTTGATCTCAATCCAAGAAACCCTTTTCTTGATGTCTTGATCTACTGTCTTGGCCAAGGACTCCATATGGCATATGAATGACTAACACAATAAGAGATCACTTTGCAAATGCAAGTGTAGGTTCTTTCTTGATTCTCATTCACTTTCATGAATCACTTGTGCAGCCCCAGTATAAGCCTTGAATCAGTTGTCTAAGGCGACACCCTTTAAAGCTTATACCTAAGACTACAGAGTTAACTCATAAAGTGACATGGAACCTCAAGTCTAAGGATCAATTAATCGCATCAATGACTCGTGAGATATTTCCTAATCTGGAAGTTTCCATTTCCTGAAATAGAAACTTCCTTTCCCATTTAGGAATGTTCTCACACAGGGCACTTCAGTGAACTTACTTATTGAAGTAAGCACCCTCATGTATCACGCACGTATCAACTATACACTTTGCACCTCCATGAAACAAGGTGGTCCTTCTTAAGGGCGTGATCCCACAAGCAAGCCTTAGAGGAGTCAGGTTGACACTCCCACTGTCGGTAGGACTCATCGGCTTGGAGTATTTTACTAATCATGACTTATGTGATATAGAGCTCGTTTCATGAACCATTTCACCTAAATGGTAGAGTCCTAAAGTCATCAGGATTAGGGGAGTTCTCATACATGCACAGATAAAGTAAACGCATACCAAACAAGAGCATATAAAGAAGTGTTGCCTCAATTCGTTATTTCATTCAAAGATTGTCTGTGATTACAATAAGGAAAAGCACAAAGCGGATATACAATCGGCTTTTTAGGGCACTATTCCTAACATTTACTGTGTATTTTGCGGTTGCTTAACGCGGTGAAATATTCACAGCTCATTTACAACTCCTATTCGTAGCTAATATGGTATGTTGCATTTTGTCAAATATTTTGGCGCCTCCAGCTTTCGGCAATTGTGATTTTAATAGAAGAGTCATCACATTAGAGTCCACAATCTTAGACTTTTCAACACCAATTTAGTTTTTCCTTTTTTTTTAAAACACATATATCCATTCGAACACAAAACCTTTTACCTTAAAAAATAAATTCATTAGCCACTTGGATCAACCTATCGGCTCGCTCCCAATTTAACTTAATTTATCATAGTTATATCTTTGGTAAACAAAAAAAAAAAAGAAAAAAACAAACAAACAAACAAACCCAGAACTCTTCGGGTCTGTAAAACCTTCCACATCAAAAGCGCCAAAAACCTAATTATTACATATTTCTGGACGAGACACTCGTCGTTTAAAGAAACCTTCAGAAACCTCCCTCATCGGCCACACTGACACAGCCATGGCTGCAGCCGATGCGTCTTCTTCATCTTCATCATTCCTGGCCCTCAAAAGTAGGCCGCTGGACGACACTGTTTTCTACTCCATCTTCCCCGACTTCTCCCTCGCCGCCACACCCGCCGCCGCCGAAGAACTCCAGTCGCTCCACCTCCAAATCCTCCAGCATATTTCCCCAGTTACCACCCCGTATGTCTGGCAGCATAAGCCCTTTTCACTTTCCATAACCCTCTCCCCCGTTCCACATCTCTCTGGCAACGTCCGTTTCGGCGACAATCTGGAGGACGAGTGGTTCGTCGTCTACCTCCTTTTCGAAATATCGAGAACCTTCCCCAATCTCTCCATCCGCGTTTGGGACTCCGACGGCGAGTTTCTACTAATCGAGTCCGCTTTCCACCTCCCTAAATGGCTCAATCCGGAAACGGCCGTCAATCGCGTCTTCATCCGCGCCGGTGCCCTTCACATCATTCCGAAATCAAGCTTCGCTTCGACCCCCAAGTTGGAGGATTCTCTGCGATTTTTGGTGGAAAGAGGTGATGATCCCATGTTACGTGCGCCGGATGCTGTTCAGTTGCATTTGAGCAAGAAAATTGGTGAGTACCCAGAGCGCGCGTACAAGAATGTCCACAATGTCAGGGTTATTGTGCCGGTTTCAGTGGCGTGGGTGTTGAGGCATGAGCCGTTGTTAATATCTTTGGCAGTTGAGGGGTTTTATGATAGGGATATTGATAGTATGAAGTATGCAGCGAAAATGGAGAAGTTCTTACCTAGGGGAAAGCAGGAGGAGATGGTGGAGGTGGTTGTGAGGATGTCGAGGGCAATGTATGCCCAGTTGGTGCAGCAGAAGTTTCAGGCACCTAGTTGCATCCCAATGCCGGATAGAGGAAATATTGGGAAGTATATGGAAGCAGAACTTGGGATGAAGATCACTTGCGGGTTCGAGATGATGTATCAGTTGAAAAAGAAGCAAGGGGATGAAGGGAAGGGGGGCCAGTGGGAAGCTTTTAAGGATATGTTCGAGAGGATGGGTTATTTTGAGGGGTTGTTGCCGGGGTCTAAGGAATACAGGAGAGTGATGGAGAATATTGAGGGGTATTATCAAAATAATTTGTTGAATACAAAAGCCAGGTATATATTGTTGATAATTTTCAAGTACATGTTTAACTGATAGTTCGAATTGTTTAGTTCTGATTTGGTGGGCTGTTGGCTCAGTTAATCAAACAAGCATTAACGTCTTTTATCCATACTAAATTAGGCAAGTATCATATTTTGATCTGTGACTATATATTCGTGAATTTGATTAGATATTTTTTCGGGCACACTTATATCAGATGATGCTTGTTTGTTGGATTGGCTACCATCAATTTCTTGGAAGAAAGTGTCATGTTGTTTAACGTAATGAGCGTTTATCTATTAACAATCAGTTTGTGGTTCTCCAGAAGTATTGAATGCTTTTCCAATGCTTGGTTTTATATAAACTCTCTGCATACACATCTCTGGGCTATAGTGTATATCTCATGAACATACGGATGGGTTTACTGTGGACTTTCTGAATCTCATTTTGGTCTCGTTGGTCACTAAATGTTAAACTTGGGACTTCAAATTGACTTGATTCTTTATTGCAGTGAAGTGCTCAGTGCACCTGTGAAACGCATAGATGAAATTCTTGCACTTCCTCATTCAGCTGATGAGTTCAAGAATCAGGAGCTTCCTCCATCTGATGATGATTCATGGCTTTATGGTGGGGAAGATGAATTAAATGCTGCTCTTCAGGAGAGGCAAAAGGAGATGGAGCTTTATGATTTGAAAAAACAAAAGAAACATAAGTCAACAGAGCAGCAGGATGGTGCTTCAGCATCTGGCAAAGATTTTGACGAGTTTGATCTTGGGAGGATTGCTAAATCTATGCAGGGATTTGTAGAAAAAATTTCAAGCTATGAAGGGGCTGAGGTTCCAGAAAACAGGTAACTCCTTCCCCTCTACTTACATTTCAGATTTATGTAATTTTTAATCATGTTTCTTATCTTAGGTGAAGGTTGGATCCCGCATTCCATTTCATTTAATGTAACATTAGACTGTTTGCAACATGTATATTCGATCTGTTTATAATTTGGTGCCAGTGGAAGGTTAATTGTTTTTTGTGGTTTGGTTAGAGAGATGCCACAATTAGGTTTCCATCATTTGTTTTATTGCTTTCTCTCAGTTTGTGTTTACCTTTACCTTGATGTCCTCTAGCAAATAGATTTGTATTTCGCTATGCCTTAGACTGGCAAAACCATGAGTCTTTGACCTTCCAGTTGAAGTGCTGAACAAAGCAATGAGCGAGTTAGAGATTGATTGAGTCGGAAATTTCTTAGTTCGCTGTTGGATTTTGTTGTGCCATTCGCAAAATACAAAATTGCTTAGCGCTCAATAATAGTACTCCCCTAAAAGAAGTTTTGGGTGGCAGTGGAAATTGTGTGGTTCTGTACACTTACCCTCAAAATTAATGGTTTAGATTTACTGATATCACGTTATATTTTATCAGAAAGATAGTTTCATAATTTCATTACATGAAATGGAGCTTTACTTTTGGGGTCCTCTGAACAAGAAATAGGAGCAATATCAATTTAGAGAAAGTTTACGGTTCGCAAGTTATTCTATTATTTTCTTAATTGAATAAAAAATAGGGAAAATGATTTTTTGTCATCCGAACATTGCGCTTTTTTGCAATTTACCATCCCAACAAACTTTCGTTGCGAACCGTCATCCAATCTTTGCATTTGTAATACACAACCATCTAAACATTTTTTTAATGGTTTTGGCTAAAAAAATGACACGTGGCATGTTTATAAAATATACACATCAGTTGTATTTTCACCAAAACCACCAAAAAAAAAGTTTAGATGGCGGTATGTTACAAATGCAAAGATTGGATGGCGGTTTGTAATGAAAGTTTGTTCGGATATTAAATTGCAAAAAGAGGCAAAGCTCAGATGGTAAAAAATCATTTACCCAAAAAAAATATGAAGTTATTCAAATACTACTTTACTTAAAATAAATATATAATACCAATACAACATTTATACTAACTCAATTTTTTAGTCATCTTGGAAATACAAAGAGGAAATTTGCTGTATTTATTTGTTCATTCATAAATTTGAAATTGCTGTTAACTAATTTAGGTTC
Source organism: Lantana camara (assembly GCA_037501455.1). NCBI lineage: Eukaryota > Viridiplantae > Streptophyta > Magnoliopsida > Lamiales > Verbenaceae > Lantana > Lantana camara. The sequence goes on along the minus strand of CM074857.1, from coordinate 17,851,785 downwards.
GAGCTTGTAAGCTGAACTTTTACCTAGCAACAATGTAGATGTGTCTATAGTTATGCTTCCGGTACCAGGATGGAAATGTTGATTAACCCCTTCGGAAGAATGGTACTTTATTATGAGGTCTAGGGACATTGCATCTTCATCAACAGTTTCTGTCCCTTCTATTATATGATTCAATCGTCACTTTTGATTATATAGGCGCTATTGTGACTTATGGATTCAGAGGCAACAACTTTGATTTACATCTTACGAATTGAATTATAAATGTTAAATACTACCCTTTCTATTTTTCAGGAACTTCAAAGATGTAGAGTTCGATGCAGATCAATTTATGAAAGACATGGAAAGAGTAATGGGATATCGTGGTTCTGATGATAATGACGATGATCTTGATCTAGAAGAAGGATTATCATCAGACCTTGATTTCGGTAATCTTCAATTACTGGGTCATGTTTTGTCCTTTCATTTTCTTTTTGCAGTTAAAAGCTATGTTGATTATGGTGAAATTCTCTGCCCTTGACTATGTCCTCTGAGGCCAATCCTAATCTCATTACTGTTTATTGTATATAGTACCACACCATCATACCCTGTAATTCTGCATGAGAATAAAGTATTGGAAATGATCCCGAGAAATTCCCCAGCATAAGCATCTATTTGACAAAAAGCATGACAACCATTAAGCAAAGAGAAATCTATCACCTTTAGAATAATTCTTGAATAATTCAGAGATTCACACTGATGTTGATGATAAATTCTTGAATAATTCAGAGATTCACACTGATGTTCATAGCTTTTACCAGGAAATATGGCAAATATAAGTTATCTGTCTTTTGTGCAACTATTTATGCTTTGGTGATAGGATATTAAATAGAGTACATAGAGTTACTTAATCCCTGACTACTTAAATTGATTGCTGCTGCAAATCATGCGCCCAAATTTTAATATATGCCTTGTGAACCTTCTAGTAAATCACATGAATCTGACATAATATATAACATAAAAACTGGCAGATGATGATGAGGATGACATTGAGCATTCAGATGACATGGAAGGGGAAGGGGATGAGTTCATGCGCTCCTATTCAGATGCTCTTAACAAGGAATTGAAGGCTAGTACCCTGGATAAAACCTTTGTACATGCCCAGGAGCAATCCTCTAAAAAGAATGACGAGGTACGCAAAATTTGAATTGCTTATTTTTTGTGGTGGTTAATAACAATATCTATCTGCTTCAATTCATTAAACTGTTGAAGCTGGTTTATGGATTTATTTCAGTCTGCATGTTGAAATTATGACTAGGCATGTTTAACTGCATGTCGAGATTATGACTAAGCATGTTTAACTGCATATCGAAGATTGTATTAGTTTGTCTAATGATGCACAAAATCAATCTGTGGAATTTCTTAGAGAAATTGAATTTTCGAAATATATGTATGCAGGGACCTTCGAGCATTAACGACGATGAGATGGACGAGTTGACCCCTGTGGATGTGGATATCAACCTTGTACAGAACTTACTCAATTCTTATTCTTCTCAAGAAGGGATGTCTGGCCCTGCTTCCAATCTGCTAGGACTTATGGGTTTAAGGTTGCCTGATGATGCAGCCAAAGGCAAATGATTCGCTTCAGTACAGTGTATTGTGTATCTATACTCTCACCAATTTTGTAGGAAATGCACCATTTAGTACTTGAGTTGCCTTTCAGCTTATATGTATACATGCCAGATTATTTATTGACATATGAGGGCATTCGGTATTACTCTCTGTGATTTTGCTTATTAGTAGGTCCGCATACATCAAGATTCAAGAACATTCAATGTAAAAGCAATAATGAGGGAAGCCATAACATTAGTCACACAAATATTTTTCGTATGATTCTTGTCAGGTGAATATTGTCCGAATTTGGGCTATTGCCCGTAACTAACTTCACGACAAATTCAGATTGTTGAATTCATATAAATTTTAAGATTACAATACCAATGCTTATAATAATAATTAACTTTAGTCTATAATTCTAAGATACATACAAAGATATTTTCACCGATTCAATCTAAAATTGCTCATTAAGGAGATAGTGTGCTAAATCTATACTATATAAAAAGGGGATTCAATCTAAAATTGCTCATTAAGGAGATAGTGTGCTAAATCTATACTATATAAAAAGGGGATGGGTGTTTTTTTCTCACAAACAGCGTTTGTGACGGGAAAACCCCAAATTTTCTATTTACTTATTATACTCTCAAACATTAAAAATATTAAGGGCTAACTTGAAAATACACCTAACTTCAATTTGTCCTATTTACTTGTTATACTCTCAAACATTAAAAATATTAAGTGCTAACTTGAAAATACACCTAACTTAAATTTGTCCGTTTTTCAACCTCATCCACTAAAAACTTCTCCTATGAATGTGGGACTTGTTTTTCGGGGATGTCTAACAAAAGTTCAATCTGTACTGACCTCACATGAGGTCGGTCTGTACAAGATTGTATTATATTATTTTTTTAATAAAATTTGAAGATTGTGTAATTTTAAATTATATATATACAATCACCCACTTTCTCTTTAACATTTTATTTTTAAAAAACCACTTATATTTTTAATGGACATGTTTAATAAATTTATTAAGTTTTTTAAAATTAAAATTTGTTTTATTTAATTTGAGTGACTGTAAGCTATAATATGACATCCATTTTAATTATTTTTTGTATTTTTTAAATAATTTTTATTTCATTTTTCGAATACACAACAACACATACAAATATGTTAAAAAAATTAGATAAATACTGTTAAAATAGAATAATAATCAATAGTTTTATTTTAAAATAATAATAAAATATTTTTTTCACACCCACCTTATGTTCTAATATATTAAAATAATTAATAATTAAATTTTCTTTTATTATTTATATATTTTTCTTAAAATAATTTTTATATGAAAACACATGAATAAGATATTAAATTTATTTATAGAACATTCAATAATTTTTTGTATTTTATTTGATTTAAAATATTTAATCATTTTTAATCATTTCAGTTGTATATGTTGGAATTTTTTCAAATCGTGTTCATCAAAATTGACTGTATTAATCAAAATCAAGATTAATTTCATAAATTTAATCCAATCAATCTTATTTAACTCTATACTAAATTAATAATTATCTATATGTGTTTAATTACTAAAGTTACAAAATTATATTTTAAATTTATAAAAAATTACAATTCATTAAAAATTTACTATTTAATTACATGATAGTAAATTCACAAACAACATGATTTGCATGCACAAATTTAATTAATTTTTAATATTAAAATGTATAGAATTTTAAAATAAAAAATATTTTCTTAGTTGGAGAAAAAATAGGAGCTTAAAACATTGAAAAAAATGATTACTGATTTTGGGATATATTTTTTTAATAAGTTGTCGTAGATAAAGTAGGAGAATTATAATAATTATTGATTGAAAAATAAATATATTAAATTAAATTTGATAGTTAAAGAAAAAGTTGGATTTTCAACATAATTTCTGATTTAAAAATATATATTTTTAAAATAAATTAAGAAATTTGGTAGTTAGAGAAAAAGTAGGAGTAATTTGATAGTTAGAGAAAAAGTAGGATTTTTAACGTGATTTCTGATTTAAGAATATATATTTTTAAAATAAATTAAATTAGTACAAACTAGTACAAACAGACCTTACGTAAGTTCAGTACAAAGCCAACCTCACAATAGACAACCCCTTGTTTTTCTCTTCCATTATTTCTTTTTTTTTTTCTTACCTTTGTTTTTATGGAAATTTCTTCTCCAACTTAAATCACTTTTATTTCTTTTTATACTTTTCTATTATCTGATAAAAGAATAGGGGTTGTCTATTGTGAGGTTGGATTTGTACTGACCTTACGTAAGGTCTGTTTGTACTACTTTGTACTAATTTAATTTATTTTAAAAATATATATTCTTAAATCAGAAATCACGTTAAAAATCCTACTTTTTCTCTAACTATCAAATTACTCCTACTTTTTCTCTAACTACCAAATTTCTTAATTTATTTTAAAAATAAATATTTTTAAATCAGAAATTATGTTGAAAATCCAACTTTTTCTTTAACTATCAAATTTAATTTAATATATTTATTTTTCAATCAATAATTATTATAATTCTCCTACTTTATCTACGACAACTTATTAAAAAAATATATCCCAAAATCAATAATCATTTTTTTCAATGTTTTAAGCTCCTATTTTTTCTCCAACTAAGAACATATTTTTTATTTTAAAATTCTATACATTTTAATATTAAAAATTACTTAAATTTGTGCATGCAAACCATTTTGTTTGTGAATTTACTATCATGTAATTAAATAGTAAATTTTTAATGAATTGTAATTTTTTATAAATTTAAAATATAATTTTGTAGCTTTAGTAATTAAACACATATAGATAATTATTAATTTAATATAGAGTTAAATAAGATTGATTGGATTAAATTTATGAAATTAATCTTGATTTTGATTAATACAGTCAATTTTGATGAACATGATTTGAAAAAATTCCAACATATACAACTGAAATGATTAAAAATGATTATATATTTTAAATCAAATAAAATACAAAAAATTATCGAATGTTCTATAAATAAATTTAATATCTTATTCATGTGTTTTCATATAAAAATTATTTTAAGAAAAATATATAAATAATAAAATAAAAATTAATTATTAATTATTTTAATATATTATGAATATAAGGTGGGTGTGAAAAAATATTTTATTATTATTTTAAAATAAAACTATTGATTATTATTCTATTTTAACTGTATTTATCTAATTTTTTTAACATATTTGTATGTGTTGTTGTGTATTCGAAAAATGAAATGAAAATTATTTAAAAAATACAAAGAATAATTAAAAATAATTAAAATGGATGTCATATTATAGCTTACAGTCACTCAAATTAAATAAAATTAATTTTAATTTTAAAAAACTTAATAAATTTATTAAACATGTCCATTAAAAATATAAGTGGTTTTTCAAAAATAAAATGTTAAAGAGAAAGTGGGTGATTGAAAATATATAATTTAAAATTACACAATCTTCAAAATTTATTAAAAAAATAATATAATACAATCTTGTACAGACCGACCTCATGTGAGGTCAGTACAGATTGAACTTTTGTTAGACATCCCCAAAAGAATAGTCCAACCGGTCTCCTTTAAATCTCTTTTTCTAATATTCTATGAGCAACTTCAATCACTTTTTTTTTCCCTATCCGATTATTTCTTTGCAATTTTTTTTGGTGGAGATTTCCTTCGAAAATTCGGGTAATGTGGGATAAATCCCCAATTGGGCATCATATTTTTGCTTTACTCCCCATTTTGGCAAAATATCGTATAATTTTCACATAATGTAATACTTAAAATACCTCTCAAAATATGTTGTATAATTTTCACAAAATGTAGTACTAAAACGTTCTAATGTCGTATTTATATCCTATTATGTTGTATAATTTTATGGAAAGTAAAGTAAAAATATTCCAAGCTGATGGGGAGTTATTTCAGACTGCCCCTTCAAAATTTTCTATTTCTTTATAAAAGATATTAATGCATAAAAATTCATATATAGTTTAGGTGGGGTATTAATGTATGAAAACTTATAAAGTTGGTTAGTACATATATTATTCTATCGTTTAATGGAAGTTCTTTGATTACTTTAAAGTTTTGCAAATGTACCGGACAATGACCCTGCTTTTCGTAAATTTTGCATATAATTATTTGGGATAATTAGGTTTAAGTAACCGGTAGTATAAAGAATTTTAGTTTGCTCTCCAAAATAAGTAGGTTTAGTATTAATTCTTTAATCTTACGTTATAATTTTTATTTACTCCCTAAATACCTAAATTGACTGTAATACCCTTAATTTTTTTTTTCTTTTTTTTCTTTTGTCCCTCTCTCTCTCGATAATAACCCCAACACCCCTCTTTTCTTTCTATTTCATTTTCTCCTTTTTCTCTCCGTTCCCAATCCAAAAATCAAACTGTAGCACCCTGCACGGTGGGCACCACATCCCCCGCTCTATGAGCCCGGTCCACCCATGAAATGGAAAATCCATACATGAACCAAAATCACAGCGAACGGAGACAGAAATAAAACAACCCTGTGTTACGTGGGACTAGACCCTGTACCAACAGTTAACAATGCAAAAGTGTGGAAGCAAGACAACAAGCATTCACAACATAGAATATAAATACAATTCAAAATAGGAATGTAAATACGGGTTCCACTAAAGTCCTAGAAACCTGTCCCGAGTTCAATATAGCGATATAAAATACAATGTGGCCTACAAGGCCCGATACAAGCAGAAAATGAATATGTTGTACGATGCAGCGAACAAGGACCTCGACAGACTTCCGCCTAACGACCACTGAACTTGCAAGACATAAACTAAAAACAACGAGAAGGAGGGGTCAACCAACTGACTGAGTGAAGGGGTTACACACGCATATATATATATAGACAGACAATTAAGCAGGCGTAATTCCACTGTACGTACTTTTTGAATGAAACGATTACCAGGAATCAGGGATAAATCAGTACGTACGGGTGGAATCACGTTCTTTCAGGCAATCAGGTAAACAGGATATTCAATGCATGTTTCGATATCCGTATGCCCTTTGTTAATGCCCATTTTACCTAAACGATCCACGAACTCAGATGCTGAACAGGGACTGGGGGCATGCCAGAGGTTACGGATATCTATGTATTACATTTTAGGGGACCCGGCGAGAACGGGTAATTATTCCATCCTGAACTCCTCTTTCTTTTATTAACATGACAAGTACAAGGCAAGGTAAGCAAGAGCATGATTCATTACAATATAATTAACAAGAAATACATGTACAATTTAACCTCCTTCTCCGGTGATGGTCCGGGTAGCTAACCCTCGCCATCTAATCACTGTGATCTGCGGGTTCATGACTCCCAAGACCGGAATCCCATTTTCCACCAAACCTTCTGGCGGATATCCGGGTTGGTCCAACATTGTGGGACTTGTGCAAGAGGTCACCGTCGGCCCGATACCTCCCCGGTTCGATCAATACACAAGCCCCTGGGCCCCAGGTGTGACACCCAGCTTTTTTGATCTTCTGAGCAGGCGCCACGTGTTAATTGCCTTGTGTGTTTAATTGTTTAATTTACTTTTTCTTGTTGCTTAACATGTCTTTCATGTTTTTAATTCTGTGATTTCATGCGTTGTGTGGCCCTATTTTCAGCTCGTTAAGAGTTTAGGGGCTTGCTTGCAATTTTCTCCTTTTAGGGGTGTTTTGGTCATTTCTCATTCGACCGAGGTTTCGACCTCTTGGACCTCTTTAACGCTTTCGGGGCATCGAAACAAGTCCGTAGACTCTAAGTTTGCCTAATCCTGACATTGTTAGCCCTTCCTACCGGTCGTTCTCCTGCGTTAAGGACCCGACATAAAATACCCAGATCCTCGTTAGACGAGCCAGACCAATCAAATCAACTCTCTCTCTCTCTCTCGTACGATCTCCTCTCCAGGCGAAAAACACCACAAACACACACTAAACACACGCACAGATTGGAACTCGACCGTTTCTCGATGGAATTCGATGAATGAATAGTCGAAATCGAAGTTCTCGAGACGAAGATCACGATGGTGAAGACATAATCAAAATCCGACAAACAATGAAGGAAATATCGCTGCTCAAAATTTTGAAAATCGCAACTGGTTTTTGATAGCAACTTCGACGGCCTCGTCCGGTCTCTTCCGACGACGGAATCTGGCGAAATTCGATTTGCAGTAGCAGCATCGCGCGTAACAGTGGCAGCACACGTTCCAAGCCTTTTTCCGGCGACGGTCTTGGGCGGTGATTAACTGGGCTTTGTGCGTCTCTCTCCAGCGCAGCTTTCGGCAGTCGTGGCAAGGCTTAAGTCGCGGCAGCGACGCCATAATCGACGTCTGAAGTTCGCGATTGGTGGCAGCAACACTGTAGCAGCGGAGATTTTGCCGTTTCGGTGACCTTTTTCGACGGACCATGGTGGTTCCCTATGTTTTTTGACCCCCTGGTTCCATTTCCGACCTCAATTTGGTCCGAATCGCGGCGGAGATGGTGGTTTCCGACTTGACAGCGGCGGCAGAAACTTCGACGACCATTGGAGGCCTTTTTCGGTGGTCTTTTGGCGACGGACCCTTCACGAAAGTTGTTCAGCACGATGAGATCTTTCTTTCCCCGTTCAGAAGACTCGAAATTTCAGCCGTTTGGCGGCAGCGCTTGGAGGCACGCGGTGGCTCAACGTCGGCCATCTTTCCGGCGACTTTTTTCGGTAATTGAGCTAGGGCTTTCAAAGTATACGACGAGGCCTTTCCAACGGTATGTTTGGATTTCATTTTCGTTGAGCGGTTTAGATTTAATTTTGTTTCCTGGCTTTTTGGATTTAATTGTTGATTTGGATCAGTTTTTCATTATCTCCATATTTTCAGAAATTGGTTGAGGGCTTTTGTTGAGCATGCTGAGACGTACGATTCGCCGTTCACGGGGATTTCTCCGACCATCGGGGGTGGTGGTTTGACGGCTGTCGGTGGTGGCTCGGCTAGCTCCGACGGTAGCATTATATTCCGATGCCCTTTGGAAAGCAGAACCGTTTCGTTGTGGTGAGTCCAATGCCACTTTCCGTTCGTCAATCGGATGTCCGGTTGATTTGTTATGAATTTTTGGAGTTATTGTATTTTATTCGTTAATTGTTTTTAATTGTAAAATTTGATCATGTATGTACTATGAATTGAAATTATGAGTTGTATGATATTTGGAAATATGATACGATGTATGAAAGCTTGATTCGTGATTTTTTGAATTTATTTGCCTCGTTTTATGCCATTTACTTGAGAATATTTATTGTTTAAGGGATGTTAGTGTAATTTTAGAAACTAAATTGATTATGACATAATGTGAAACTTATGAAATAAATTATGAAAGGGTATGTTGTATTAATTTTAAATGAATTATTTAAGTATGCTAATTGTTAGAATATTATGAAATATGCTAATATGTATTTATGTTTATAAATTGTTATGTAATTAGCGTTTATCCTTCCGAGACTTGGTGCATGATATGAATTGAGTTCTTAATGTCTTGAATTATTTTATGTAATTGATATTATGAATCTTCTAAGTTATGCATCCCTTAATATGCAAAGTGAATTGGGGTTGGATTGTTATGTGATATTTGTTGTTTTCATTATTGATACGTATGATATGACATGGAAGTAAGGTTGGGAACCCGTACTCGCCGGTATAAGATATGTTCTATTATGTTGATTATGAAACGGGATAGGAGCTTTCTCTTTTGATATGTTACGAGTATGTTCAGTTTGTTATGTCTGAATAAGTATAAGTATATGTTTGGTTTGAAAATGGCTTTGATATGCAAAACCCTACTCCCGGTTCATAGTCTTTCTTTCGATACGTGCTCTGTCCCTTATTATGTATAGTGTGTGTGTGTTCAGCCTCCTCACTCAGTCAATGGACTGAACCTCGCCCCACCTATGTTTTCAGTTTGCAGGTGCAGGTTGTTGGAGTTCGAGCTAGGCGGCGGTGTGTCGTGTCTGTTGAGTCAGTGTCGTTTGTTGAGTTTGTTAAGTGTTCTGTTTCAGTTATGTTTGTAATTTGTAAATGTATATACTCTATACAGGTTTATGCTTCTGAATTGTATGTTTGGAATTCGGGATAGGTTTCTAGGGTCAGTTGAACTCGTATTTACTTTATGCACTTGTTTGATTATGATTATTTCGAGACAGGCTTCTAGGACTAGTTGAACCCCGTGTAGTTGATAATGATTGAAATGATATGTTTAATGTTTCGAAATTTTTGTAAATTCGTATTCTTTACTCTGCTTCCGCTTCCAAGTTTTGTTTTATCTGATGTACAGGGTCTAGGTACCGCCTAGCTTAGGTCGGGTCTTGTCTTTCTCCCGTTCGCTACTGCTTGGTTCGTGTACGGATTTCCCATTTCGTATGCGAATTGGGATGATTGAAATGATATGTTTAATGTTTATTTTTGTAAATCCGTATTCTTTACTCTGCTTCCGCTTCCAGGTTTTGTTTTATCTGCTGTACAGGGTCTAGGTACCGCCTAGCTTAGGTCGGGTCTTGTCTGCCTTCCGTTCGCTACTGCTTGGTTCGTGTACGGATTTCCCATTTCGTATGCGAATTGGGCTTTAGTGCGGGGGATATGGTGGCCCAGCGTTACGGTACTACACCAGGAACAAGTACAAGAATCCACACCGGCTAGCCCAGAGCTAGGAGAGCCGGAGGCAATAACAGGATCTCGCAAAAAAGGCTCAACGTTAACACTACATAATTTATAAAGCATTTCCGGTACGTATCTGGTGTAAAAGATATAACTAGTTTAATATGAAAACCATTTAGCTAGCTTTAGGGCATGCAAGGTTATAGGTCGTATATAAAAGAAAACCCTCACCTCTATGTGCAAGAAGGACCAAGAGAGGAACCACGCGTTCCGAATGTCTCCACCGAGGAGATCAGTGTACAAGAAAGAAGACACGGTGCACTTGTGAGACACGACTCAAAATGAAACCAAGTAGGACGCACGACGATGTTCATGAAGTGGTGTGATGTGTTATGAGATGATTAGATATACAATCAAATCATAAAAGATATGGAAATGCGGTGATCGTGTTTGTGGCACCCGGGACGAGAGCACCACATCCCCCGCATTATGAGTTCGGTCCACATATGAGATGGACGAATCCATACATAAACAAAACTCACAGCGAACGGAAGACAATGAAAAGACAGTCCTGGCTAGGCGGAATCTAACCTTGTACCAATTAATCAGAGCATGCAAAATAGTAGTGCGCGGAAGCAACAATAACCATATCAACAATTTGATTATCTAACAGCACATAACCTAACAATGGGTTCAACGATGCAAGCAACCTGTCCCGATTCAATACAATTCAATAAGTAAATGACTCACAGGCTCAACAATGTAATTAGTGCGATACAATAAGCAATATAATATGCAGTGAGTATACAAGGTGCAAGACTCGATCAAGGACTCTATGACCCGACTCCCGCTTAGTAACAACCTGCAAAAGAACTGGAAGAAAGGGAAATGAGGGTCAGTCTCTAGAAGACTGTATGAGCAGGAGGTATACATATATATAAAAACATGCACATGCAAGTTGTAAATCCCGAGCAAAGTTTTAGGTAAAGTAGTTCCCGTTAAGGTAAGAAATCAAGTATTATATGTTCGGACTTTACAACTATCAATTTTACAATTAATTACAATTACAGGCTATCAGTGGCTCGGCGAGTGAGCGTGCACAATCTCCAACCAAACTCCGACAGTGTACATGAAAGACGATCATGCAATTCAATCGATATAATACAGTGCAATTAGTGCAATAGTATAATCAATCAGTGCAATCAAGACATTAATCCATGGGGCAATCCGTGGTGTCGGCCTTCCCGAATGATCTTCTTTTCCCTCCGGTGATGGTAAGGGTAGCTAGCCCTCAACCATCCAATCTCTTTGAACATCACGAACATGACTCCTATGCCCGAAACTCCTTCCTCCACCAATCTCCTAGTAGATTCGGGGGTCATCCCAAGAATGTGGAACTGTGCAAGAGGTCAGCGTCAGCCCGATACCTCCCTAGCTCGCTCAATACACAAGTTCCAGGGCCCATCATTAATGTGCGGTACAATATCTCGCCAAAACAGGAGTGTCAGTAAATAAAAATAACAGTAGGTTCAAAGTAAAGGTTTACTCGATTACACGCTTGGAACAATATAAATATAACTATGGTTTTAGGGTTTATATATGTAACTAGAACGAAAAACATCCTCACCTGACAAGCGACGGGACAAGACAAGTGTGCAAGATAGTGCCTACTCGTGAGAGGAGACTCAAGAATGATACCAAATATGACGCACGGCGTAGTCATGAAATGATATGACGTGAATTGACAATTATATAATGTCATGAATTTATTCATGTTAGGAATAGTGCCCTTAAAGCAGATGTTTGCTTTACTATTTTCTTGTGAAATCACAAACAGTCTTTGAATAATAAACGAGATGATTTTGTTCATAGGCATCACTTCTTTATGTGCTTATTTATGTCTGTTTGGGTTGACTGTGTTTTCCATGTATTGAACTCCCTAATCCGATGAGGCCGTTAAGAACTTTGTCGTTATGCGAACGGCACATGAAACAAGTTCTTAACTCCATAGGCGAGGATTAGAAACTTCTCAAAGTCAATGAGTCCGACAGACAGTGAGAGTGTTGACCTTGACTCTGCTGAGACTTGCTTATGTGATTATGTCCTCTTGAAGGATCACTCAGTTTCATGGAGTGATAGGTGCATACGTTGATGCTTTCATCATACATAAGGGTGACTGTTACAAGAACTTCATCACTGAGATGTCCCGCATGAGAACATTCCTAAATGGGAAAGGAAGTTTCCTGAAACTTCCAGATTAGGAAATATCTCACAGGTCAATGACGTGATTCATTAATCCTTAAACTTGAGATTCTGTAATGTCTCATATGAGCTAACTCTGTAATCTTTGATATAGGCTCAAAAGGGTGTCGCCATATAGACACCTGATCCACGGCCTATGTTGGGATTACACAAGTGGCATATGGAGAGTTAGTAGAATCAACAAAGGACCTACACTTGTTAAGAACATGAATGATCTCTTACTGATTGAGTTGTTCATAGTCCATTAAACATTAAACCCTTGGCCAAGGTGGATAAAGATCAAAACATCTAGAAAATGGGCTTTTCGAGGATTGAGATCAAAATTGATATGAAACGAACTTAACTTTAAAGATCAAGAATATTTGGGCTCTGAGAATAATCCCATGCCTTAGTTCTTGATTGAGAGATGGAGTTGTAGGAGGATCGTATTTCACTGATTGTCATTGACTGAAAGGTTCTTCGATTCATTTCGTTATTCGGCTAGGGGTCACACACCCAGTGCTAGATTACGGTAGTGTGATATGTGAAGTGATTAATTAATTGCTGTCACTGCTAATCGAATAATGAACCTAAAGGGTCACACACAAATGCCAGAACACGAGGGTTATGGTAGGATGTTAATATGATTAACGAAGGATCAAAATAGTTGATTAAAATGGAGCAAGTAACGCGTGGGCATTACCACGTGTCAAGAACACGTGACTACCACGTGTCACGCGTAGCCTGCGTGTCTGCCACGTGTCATGCATATATGGCACGTACGTGGTTCCATTTGTGTAATTATATTACACGTGAATTCTTTTCTTGAATTAATTAATTAAATTGTAATTAATTAATTTTAGTCTATTAATCAATAATTGAATTAATTGTTAAGACTATTCTCAAATAAACTTAACCCAATAAATAATTAATTGTGAATTAATTTATTTATTGAATATTGACTTTTAACTTTAGGAAAGTTGAAAAGTCTAACTTCCTATTGTAGGAGAGAGAAGATTATTCTTGCAAGACTTGGAGAACAAGTTGGGAACTTATACTTCCAATTAAATTAAATAATTAATTAGTTAATTAGTGAGCAAGAAAACAATCCAATTGGTTCTTGGAAACCCTAGGGGTTCGAACCAACCTAGTATTTATACTAGGGATGGTGCTTCTCTTATTCTTTAGACCAACACTCACGAAGTGTTAACTTTTTGAGAAAAATAAAAGAAAAGTTTTCAAAGCAAAAATCCTAGCCTTAACACAAGCCATAGAACTAGCATTCTCACTCGCTTGATCGTGTTCTAGGTCAGGCGTGGACGCACTTTGGAGGATCGCTGCTTCGGGATCTAATCGAAGGCAGTTCGAGGGACTTTCCGCTTGAAGGGTATTTGTTAGGCGGTAATAACACCACAAGAAAGTTTCAATTAAAGTGAGTTTCTTGTTATTCCCCACATTATAGTACGAAAACTGCAAGACAACGATTAAACTTGTGGAAAATTTTAAACTTCCGCTGCTCAACTCTTTCGTGTTTTCCAACAATTCATGCATGAAATTAGCGTATAATAGCATGTATTGATCATATAAAAGCTTAAGAATGGGATTAAATCACATAAGGTTGAGCACAGAGTCACAGAATTCCTTTGGACACTGGGAACGGCCATTCCGGGTTAAAGAGTGAAATGGGAACGGTCATTCCCAGCTCCCCGAACTGATCTCGCACGTCTATAAAGAAATCTAATTTTGTCCATGCATGGGAACGGTCGTTCCAGCCATAGGCCAAAACTGGGAAGGCCGTTCCCAGCTTCGCGCTAGGATCATCAGGGCTATCAGAACGACCGTTCCGAAAAAACAACTGGGACGGGAAGGGCCGTTCCCGCTCTGCAGGAAACTCAAAACAGAGCAGAAAATAGGAGAGCTCTCGGACCATAACCAAAACATACAAAACACCATCAAAATCACTCTCAAATGCATTAAATCATGAAGGAAACATGTTTATATACTTAAAGTATAATAAAAACCAATATAAACACTCAATTCATGCCTTGATCATTCAAGAACTTTAATATCAAACCCATATGTGTTCATGTCATCCAACCCATAAACTTTAAGATTTATGCAAGTTTAAAGCTCATAATCATGCTTCCAACAACAAATAAACAAGTTATCCAACTTAAAGCATAAACCCTAGCTTCAATCATCAATTCAAGAATTCACACATAACTCATATATTCCTTAAAAGAAAAGGGAAAGAAAGAGAAATGAAGTTGGGTAGTTGATTGAAGCTTCAAAGATCGTTAATTGCCGGAAATTCAAGCTTGGAATTAATGAAACTACTCCTTCTTCTTCCTTGGAGTTTCAACGAGAGAGAGAGAGAGAGAGAGAGAGAGAGAGCAAGGATATTATGTATGTGTTGTGTATGTATAAGTGTATGTACGTGATATATCAAGCCAAAAGAGAAGAGATTCCATAAATTGCAATTAGGTCCCCAAGTTGTTAAGTTAATTCAATTAGGTGTCTACTGATAAAATGTGGTCAATTTAGTCCAATTCAATTAAGTCCTCCAATTATAAAAGTGATCAAATAAGTACAATTAATCGAATAGGACATGCCCGCCAATTAATTCACGTATCAATTAAATATAAATCATGTATCAATTAAATATAAATCATGCCATAATTCACAAGTTGATAACAATTTCACATAATCATTTAGTAATAAAATTTGCAAATTATCATAGAATGCACAACTTAAGAAATAAACGAATTAAATAAATCCTATCTCTCGAAAACTCACACGTGTGGCGTGCGTACCTGAACGGCTGGAAAACTGGGGCTTCACAGTGTTCATGTGTGCAATTAATGCTCCCACGTAATAGACAATGATACGAATTCATAACACGATGAACAATTAAGCATTAAATAAATATTCGAACCATTGTCACTAAATATCATGTATAGCACATATAAGAATGCAATAAATCTCACGGAGATCACGTATTCATGCCATTCAATCATACGAATTCATTTCATATATATCACGAGGTCAAGGACCAAGGAGTGTCAAATAAGAGCATAATTATCAATTAAGCAAGCATACAATTCATAAGTCACATACGGGAGTCAAGGAAGTGAAAGGAACGCAAGAAGAGGGGTTTGAGTAAGTTTTGGTAAAAGCTGACAGTTTTCGAAAATGCGCAAGCTATAGAAAAATGGGAATATCTTGAGTTCTAGAAGTTGGAATGGAGTTTTATTTATCGGGTATGAAAGTAGACAAATAGACCTTTCCACTGATATATGACTTTGGTTGTGATTCAAAGCGATGAGAAAATAGCGTAGACTTGAAGTTGGATGAAAGCAGATTTTAGCGAAGTGGCGACACAAAATTAAAACGGTTATATCTCGGTCCTCAGATATGATTTTAAGGTGATTCCAATTGGAGAATACTCTAGACTTAAAGAGGTTCTGTAGGTAAATACTCAGGTCAATCGGCACACGTTTGGACGGGTAAACAGTCATGTGAAAATTGGCCTGAAAGTAGAAATGGGCGTTTGGAAGCTCTCGGGTCAAGATAGTCCCACGGGCATTTGGAAAATTAACTGGGGAGCTAAACGGGCGTTTAGGATGCCGCTGGATGAAAAAAATAGGGGAAAGAATAGAAGGCTACGGGAATGGCTTGAAATCCATTTTCCACTCAATCCAACAACACTACAAGCTCCCAAATCAACACAAAGCATGCAAGAACACTTAATATAACTTCAAAACAAGTTTAAACATACATTAGCATGCATTAAATTCACAAAATTCCACCTACCAAACCCTTAGAATGAAAATGATCAACCATGCTCTAACCCTCATGAAACTCAAGTTATATATGCATTATCAAGCTCATAATCAACATATAAACTTCATCTCATGTCATGGAAATCATTCAAGCTAAAAGCCCTAACATAAACTCAAGAATTCTTCAAATACACATATATACAACCTTACCTTGGATGGAAGAAAAGAAGGGGATGAAGAAGAAGAGGTCTTGGCTTGATTTCTTGAAGAAAAAGAGCTTGAATCCTTGTCTCTTAGCTTTCTTGTTTGATCGAGAGAGGGAGGGAACAAATGGGGGTATGTGTCTTGTGTTTGTTCTTGAAGAAATGAAGAAAGAATAGAGGTGTGTGTGTGTGTGTGTGTGCATATATCGTGTAAACGAGGGAGGAAGAAGGAGGAAATTGCCAACAAATCCTCCAAGAATTTAAGTACTTGAATTAGGGTGCCAAGGTTTGATAGGTGAGCAATTAGGTCCAATTCAAAAATCAATTGAGTCTAAGTATTTCAAATAAGATCAAATAGGTACATTATCGAAATAAAACATTCAATTAACAAATAAACATATTAAAATCGAGTTTAAGCAACTTAATCAATTAAGTCGTATATGTCACATAATAGCAATCAATTCGTGAAATTATTAAATTAAACATTCGATTAGCAATTGAAACACAATTAGATCATATAACACTCGGCCTAAACTCACTCGTGACGTCATACCTGACTTATAGGGAAACGGAGTGTCACATAAACCCTTCTAGATTTTGTCTACCAGGATCTCCCAGCTCATTTCCCAATTTTATTTACAGATACCAATTGATAACGATGAATATGCAGAGAAAATCAAATGTGAGAAGCCGGAGGAAAATTAGGGATTAAGAGCGCCAAGATCCGTATAAACCGATGCGCATATATACGTATACCTATATATCCAATTATAACAATATATGAATAGAGAGAAAAGTAATTAGATCTCGTTCTTTCTCATCACTTGAGGAAAAGGAGAAGTCCTAAATATATATACATCTACAGAGTTTAGATAAGACCAAACAGTTATAAAGTAAGTTACAAAAGAAAATAGATAAATGTAATACCAATCAAATTATGCTAATTCCACAAAAATAATCTGATCTATATATATCCGATGTATAAATCCTCTGTTACGAGGGGAGAAAATCGAGAATGTCAGACAAAAACCGCATCAATTTCCCGTTTGTATGAAATCAGTTGTAGTATATTTTAATTTCAATTATGAATGTGATCTTTGAAGTGGTAATTGATTTGTATATGAAATTCTTTTTTCTTACATGATACGACGATTAATGAAGACGATTTGATATTATTTTTCCTTTGAAGGATAATATAGTAATTTTACAGAAAATAGGGTCTGAACTAAAATTAAGTTTTCCAAATGGGAAGTTAGTACTAATATAATTTGAATAGGGAAGCAAACTAAAATTCTTTACGCTACTGGTTACTTAAACTTAATTCTCCCTATTTATTTTTGTGTTTTAGAGAATAAGTTAATTTTGCACATATTTATTTATGTGTTTTAGAGAATAAATCTGCTGTGTTTTAGAGAATAAGTTAATTTTGCATATATTTATTTTTGTATTTTAGAGAATACATTTGCACGCAGAGACCACGTGCCAGTCGTGATTAATTTTAAAAAAGACAATGAGTTCTTTAGCTAATTTTGCTGTTTTAGGGGTGAGTTAAAATTTTAATATTTCACATGGTTAAAATATTATTAACTCCACTCACTCAATATATTTCTATGAGCATCTGACATGCCACATGTGGATAATATTTAATGTGGCAGTAGGGGGATAAGAAGAAATCCACACAATCAGGATTTGAATATCCCCAAGAAAAACATGTTTTAAATACACGGACAAAGTTTATGTATTTATGAGCATAACATTGATATTATTCGAGTTGAGGTTGGTTTAGATTTGTTAGTGACTTAGTGTAAGAATTAAAACTCTTTCCAAATACCCTTTATATAAACCAGTGAGCCAAATTTGAAATTTGTTTCTTTGTAGCAAAGCAAACACAGTTTAATTGCATTTGAATATGGAGGAAAAAGGAGAGCAAGAACAGGCCATGTGGGATTGCCGTCCGGTGGTTAAATACGACGGCTTCTGGTGTCCGGCGAGGATATTTCCGGCAGTATTATCCTTCCAAAAGAACTTCAAATTAGCTAGAAGCAGTGATATAATACTGTCGACAATGCCCAAATCAGGAACCACATGGTTAAAAGCCCTCACGTTTTCCATAGCCAATCGCAACCTTCACACCATTGATCGCAGCCCTTTACTCACGTCAAATCCTCATGAACTCGTGCGTTTTTTCGAGTATGATCTTTATTTGCACCACGAAAACGCCGATCTCGAAAGCATTCCCAGTCGCAGAATCTTCGGAACCCACATCCCTTTCGCAAACCTTCCTCATTCCATTCAAGAATCCGACTGTAAGATCATCTACATCTGCAGAAACCCTCTTGATCAGTTCGTATCCCTCCGACACTTCTTCATCGAAAACAATAACGTAGACATCAACGAGCTGGTCGCACCAAAATCGCACGAAGCGTTCGACTTGTTCTGCAATGGAGTTCATCCGTTTGGGCCGTTTTGGGAGCATATGCTTGGATATTGGAAAGCCCACCAAGAGAATCCTCGGAAGGTTTTGTTTCTCAAGTACGAGGATCTGAAAGAGGATGTCGGGTTTCACGTGAAGAAGATTGCTGAATTTATCGGGTTCCCTTTTTCGCCGGACGAAGAAGAACGAGGGCTGATAGAACAAATTTCAACCTTTTGCAGCTTTGAAAATCTCAGGAATATGGAAGTGAACAAGAATGGCTACGTTAAAACGGTGAAGAACAGTTCCTTCTTTAGAAAGGGAGAAGTTGGAGATTGGAAGAATCATCTGACTGCCGCCATGGCTGAACGCATGGGAAAGATTATGGAGAGCAAGCTTGGAGGTTCTGGTTTAATGTTCGAGGTGTAGCTTCAACAAGGACATGGAACAAAATGATTACATTGTTATTTATTTTGATTAACCTACTTGAGTTTCATGTTTTAATTGTTTGTCTTGTATTTGTTCTTGTGGAGCTGCAATTGTATTGAGTGTATGATGTAATGATCTTATTTGAATCATAGTCTTGCCTTTGTTCACTTTTGAATTTTGATGTTATTAATTTTGACCTTCCAGTTGAAGTGCTGAACAAAGCAATATTGAGCGCGTTAGAGATTGATTGAGTTGGGATTTTCTGCAAGTTCGCTGTTGGATTTTGCTGTGCAATTCACAAGTTACAAATTTGCTTAGCGCTCAATAATAGTACTCCCCTAAAAGAAGTTTTGGGTGGGAGTGGAAATTTTGTGGTTCTGTACACTTACCCTCAAAATTAATGGTTTAGATTTACTGATATCACATTATATTTTATCTGAAAGACAGTCATAATTTCATTACACAAAATGGGAGCTTTACATTTGGGGTCCTCTGAACAAGAAATAGGAGCAATATCAATTAGAGAAAGTTTGCGGTTCGCAAGTTATTCAATTCTTAACTGAATAAAAAATATGAAGTTATTCAAATACTACTTTACTTAAAATAAATCTATAATACCAATACAACTGTTATACTAACTCAATTTTTAGTCATCTTGGAAATACGAAGAGGAAATCTGCTGTATTTATTTGTTCATTCATAAATTTGAAATTGCTGTTAACTAATTTAGGTCCAAGCTTGTAAGATGAACTTTTACCTAGCAACAATCTAGATGTGTCTATAGTTATGCTTCCGGTACCAGGATGGAAATGTTTATTAACCCCTTCGGAAGAATGGTACTTTATTATGAGGTCTAGGGACATTGCATCTTCATCAACAGTTTCTGTCCCTTCTATTATATGATTCAATAGTCACTTTTGATTATATAGGCGCTCTTGTGACTTATGGATTCAGAGGCAACAACTTTGATTTACAGCTTACGAATTGAATTATAAATGTTAAATACTACCCTTTCTATTTTTCAGGAACTTCAAAGATGTAGAGTTCGATGCAAATCAATTTATGAAAGACACGGAAAGAGTAATGGGATATCGTGGTTCTGATGATAACGTCTATGATCTTGATCTTGAAGAAGGATTATCATCAGACCTTGATTTCGGTAATCTTCAATTACTTGATTTCGGCATGGACTTCCTCGAGAACCTCCTTGGCTTGGGAAGGTCGAAGGCACCTCTTGGCCGGTTCTCGGTAGGACCTCTTAAAAAGCTTTCCATCAGGGCCGAGTACGTAACTCGCTGATCGGGCCATAAGTCGGCATCGGTGCGCTTTGTTCTCAGGGATGACCCTGTCTTGTAAGTAAAGTACCAATTCATCCAGCCAGCAGGGTTCCGTTGGGTCGATGCTTAGAATGGCATCGCCCTTTTCGTCAATTGCTCTTGTTGAGGCCGTTAAGAATGTGATCGACTTATCCCTTGTTCTTCTTAAACCATTCGCCACTTTAGAGAGCACATCCGCCCTTTCATTTTCCTCTCGAGGGATTTGCTCTAATTTGAAACTTTTTAACCCTTTCACTAGTGACTTCACCTTCTCTAGGTATTTCACCATCGATTCTTCCCTCGCCTAGTATGTCCCTTCGACCTGACTGGCCAGCAGCTGTGAGTCGGTAAAGGTTGTCAGGTTCTCAATTCCCTGCTCTGTAGCAACTTTCAGCCCAGCTATGAGGGCCTCGTACTCGGCCTCATTGTTGGTTGCAGGGAACCCGAGGCAGATGGCAAAGTCGAGCTCATCTCCTTCGGCATTCCTCAGGGACACGCCGGCACCTCCCCCAGATGTGGTCGACGAGCCATCCACCAACAGGATCCAGTGGCTCGACTGTTTGGGGGCCGCGAGTGCATCTTTCTCGATCAAGAAATCAGCCAGAACTTGTGCTTGGTAGGCTAATCGGGGTTGATAAGATATATCAAATTACCCTAACCCAATGGCCCGTTTAGTTAATCGTCCCGACGTGTCTGGTTTTTCGAGCACCTACCGTAATGGCTGGTCGGTCAATACTGTGATCGAGTGGGCCTGAAAGTATGGTTTCAACTTCCGTGTAGTATACACTAGAGCCAATGCAAACTTCTCGATCTCCAAGTACCGGGTCGCTGCCCATGTAGGATCTTGTTCACGTAATACACCGGCATATGCTTTCTTTCTCTTATTGCCACCAGGACGGGGCTGACGGCCTCACCCGAGATGACTAGGTATAGATAGAGTCTCTCGCCTTGCTCGGGCTTTGCCAACAGAGGGGGCGACTTGAGGTACTTCTTCAGTGACTCGAATGCCTGCTCGCACTCTTCTGTCCAATTGGACTCCTTGATATTTCTCAAAATCTTGAAGAATGGGAGGCTCTTCTCGGCCGACCTCGAAATGAACCTGTTCAAGGAAATGATGCGGCCGACTAGGCAATGGACCTCTCGAATAGTTTTTGGACTGGAGATGTATCGAATGGCATTACTCTTCTCGGGATTTGCTTCGATTCCTCTCCGGCTTACCATGTATCCCAAAAACTGTTAGAAATAGTGCCCTAGAAAGCCGATTGTATATCCGCTTTGTGCTTTCTCCTTATTGTAATCACAGACAATCTTTGAATGAAATAACGAATTAAGGCAACACTTCTTTATATGCTCTTGTTTGGTATGCGTTTACTTTAGCTGTACATGTATGAGAACTCCCCTAATCCTGATGACTTTAGGACTCTACCATTTAGGTGAAATGGTTCATGAAACGAGCCCTATTTCACTTAAGTCATGATTAGTAAAATACTCCAAGCCGATGAGTCCTATAGACAGTGGGAGTGTCAACCTGACTCCTCTAAGGCTTGCTTGTGGGATCACGCCCTTAAGAAGGACCACCTTGTTTCATGGAGGTGCAAAGTGTATAGTTGATACGTGCGTGATACATGAAGGTGCTTACTTCAATAAGTAAGTTCACTGAGGTGCCCCGTGTGAGAACATTCCTAAATGGGAAAGGAAGTTTCTATTTCAGGAAATGGAAACTTCCAGATTAGGAAATATCTCACGAGTCATTGATGTGATTAATTGATCCTTAGACTTGAGGTTCCTTGTCACTTTATGAGTTAACTCTGTAGTCTTAGGTGTAAGCTTTAAAGGGTTTCGCCTTAGACAACTGATTCAAGGCTTATGCTGGAGCTGCACAAGTGATTCATGAAAGTGAATGAGAATCAAGAAAGGACCTACACTTGCATTTGCAAGGTGATCTCTTATTGTGTAAGTCATTCATATGCCATATGGAGTCCTTGGCCAAGGCAGTAGATCAAGACATCAAGAAAAAGGGTTTCTTGGATTGAGATCAAATGGATATGAAATGCACTTAGCTTTAAGACCGGATTATTAGGGTTCTAATTATTCCCTTGCCCTAGGTCTTGGTTGAGAGATAGTAAGTAGGAGGATTGTATCTCACATGAATCAATGACTTAAAGGTTCTGTCGAATCTGAACATTCCAATTCAGCTAGGGGTTAAACACCTGTTGCTAGACTATGGTCGTTTAATCTGTGGACTGATTAATTAATTAGTGAATTAATTAATTAGGGTCACTGCTAATTGAGTTGAGAACCTAGAGGGTCACACACAACAACTTGCTTACATGAGTTAAGGCTTTAAAATGATTAAACGAGTTAATCGGGCCAAGAGGGTTCCACACGTGTGAACCACACGTGTGGCTCACGTGAATGACACGTGTCCTCGTGACACGTGTCTCACACATGTGTAAATATATGTGTATATTTATTTATGTGTTAAATAATTAATGTGATTAATTATTTAATAGACTTTGGTTTAATTTTGAATTAAAAAGAAAGTCTTATTTTGGAGAAAAATAATCTAGTTAATTAATTACGAATTAATTAATTAGATAAAATAAGTTATTTATTTTAAATAAATAAAGTATAAAATTATCCAAAAATAGTTTGGATATTTTAGCTCTCTTGAAAGTTGATTTGAATTTGAATTCAAAGTCAAAGTCAAAATTACTTGATGATCAAGTAATAGGAGAGAGGGACCAAAACCCTAGCCCATAAGGACTAGGATTTTCGGCCACCCCTCCACTTATATATAGGGGAGCTCGAGCTCCCCTTTGAGAGTAATTAATGATCTTCTTTTGGTTCATGTGTTGAACACCATCCTTTCTCCAAGATAAATTAAACCCTAGGTTAAGCCTAAACACTAACTAGAGAACTAGCATCCTTACTAGTTAGATTGTGATCAAGTTGGTGGACTATCTCTAGAGAGCATCAAGTTAGAAGTTTGAAGATTCGAGCTTTACCAAGGAGAGGGGATCAAGCCGCGAGAAGAGCGTTCTTGGGTGGCTTGAAACGCTTCAAGAAAGATAATTAAGAAAGTAAGTTTCTTATCTCTACGAATTTGGATACACGATTGTGAGTCAAAGATCCTTTTGTTGGAAAATTTTTAAATTTCCGTTGCTTTTCTGATTCTGTTTTCCAACAAAAACTTGTCTCCCTCAAAGCCAAACGTACACTTATTGGGGTTGAGCTTCAGATTGTACTTTCTCAGTAGGTCGAACGCTCGTCCTAAATCTTCAAGATGGCCACACTATCTCTTGCTACGGACGATCATGTCATCGACGTAGACCTCCATAGTTTTCCCTATCTCTTCCTCAAACACTCGATTCACTAGTCTTTGGTAAGTGGCCCCTGCATTTTTAAGTCCGAAGGGTATTTCTCGAAAATAATAGATACTCTTAACGACAATGAAAGCATTCTTCTTTTCATCCTCGGGTGCCATAAAAATCTGGTAGTATCCCTAAAAGACATCCATCATACTCATCAGCTCGCATCAAGCGGTCGAATCGACCAATTGCTCGATGTAGGGAAGGGGGTATGGGTCCTTTGGGCATGCCTTGTTCAGGTTGGTGAAATCATTGCACATACGTCACTTGCCCCCAGTTTTGGCCACCAGGACCACGTTACAGAGCCAATCGGCATACTTGGCTGGGGTGATGTAACCAACATCAAGCATCTTATTGACCTCCCCCTCTATAATTCATTCCGCTTGACGCTCTGGGTACGTAGCTTCTGCTTTATCGGCTTAAATGAGGGGTCGACATTCAGGTGGTGCATTGTAACGGTTGGATCGACACCCACCAAATCGCTTGCAGACCAAGCAAAGACATCAGCGTTGTCCTGCAGGAACTGAATTAAAAGGACCTTCTCGAGCTCCTTACCACGCCGAGAAACCCCGACGTGAGTAATCTTCTCGGCCTGGCCTGGGAGCAACTCGATCTCCTCCGTCTAACTAGCAGACTCGACATGACTGTCGGCCGTTTTTCTCCTATTTTTGGCCAATTTCGAGGTGATCTTATGAGGCCTTTCGGGGTCCTGAATGTCTCGGTCTTCCTCATCAAACTCTGGGATTTGCAATACGGGAACGATACGTTTATCGGGTAATCAGGCCTTCTCCATCAAGATCGAATAATAAGACCACGCAGTCGGGATATCGTATCTAACCTCTCCTATGCCCGTCGGAGTCAGGAGTTTAACCATTTGGTGAAAAGTCGAGATTATTGCCCGAAACTCGATGAGGCCCGGCCGACCAAAGATAATGATATAGGCGAAGGGTTGCTCGACCACTAGGTATTCAACTTCCAAGGTCGCACTGTAGCACCCACAACGATAGGCACCACATCCCCCGCACTACAAGTCTAGTCCACACGTGAAATGGTTAATCCAAGCATGAACCGGACTCATAGCGAACGAGAGACAAAATAAAAAGTATCCTAGCTAGGCGGAAACTAACCCTGTACCAATTAAATCAAAATGACCAAGAGTGCTATGCGGAAACAACAACGTGTAAATCGTACATTACAACCATGACAACAAGTCCAAAAATTCCAATATATAAATTGAATCCATCAAGCATCCTAACCACTGGTTCAACTACGCATGCAACCTGTCCCGAATCCATATTAATAATAATTCATAATTGGATCACAGGCCCAAATACATAAAGGAATTACAATTAAATCATAACAATGTAACAGGTGACTCGAGTGTACAGGTGTGACTCAACAAGAGAATTAAACTTGACCTCCGCCTAGCAAAACCTGCAAGATACTGAGAAGTGGGAAAGAGGGGTCAGTCTCTAGAAGACTGAGTGAGCAGGAGTGATACATAAATATAGAAACATGCACATGCAAGCCATAAATCCCGAGCAAAGGTTTTATTGGAAGTTAGTTCCCACGAAGGGCAAGAAAATAAATAAACAATGCTCGAACTTTACGACTAATTCATATTAAATTCATTAGGTTTATAATTCATACATAATCATTAAGGCTCGGCGAGTGAGCGTGCATCATCTCCAACCAAACTCCGACCGTGTACGACACATTTCAATAATATGTTGAATACACGATCATGCAATACATTATAATATATGCAAGTCAAAACATAAGGCATAGTCGTTTGGGCAATCCGTGTCCCGGCCTTCCCGCACGGTGCCTAATCATATCATAACATAAACATAATCATAAAATAAGTTCCAACCTTCTTCCTCCGGGTGGTGGACGGGTTTGCAAGGCCCGACCACCTAAACATATCAATGTGGCAATTGAGGTTCATGAGTCCTAAAATCCCGGTTAGCGTTTCCTCGTCAAAAACTCCTTAATGAGGTTCGTTTCGCCGTCGGCCCTTGCCTCCCCCGATAGCCACATGTACTAAATTCCTGGGCCCGTGAACATAACATACATGCATAATCTCGCCAAAACATTTCAATTCATAAGAAACATAACATAATCCATAATTCATTTGAAAAGGGTTTACTCGATCAACATTTACTCGATGACTGGTTTTGGCCAAACTTGTCACATAAGGTTGTAGGGTTTAGTACGTAACTAGAACGAAAACACCCTCACCTGGAACATGGCGACAATACAAGGATACAAGCTAGGCCGTGTGCTTAATGATCACGATATCTCCGCCTTGGAGATGAACTGTACAAGAAAGGGAACAATGTGTACTCGTGAGAATTGACTCAATATGAAACCACGTAGACGCACGGCATGTGATGTACATGATATGAGATGCATAAAGAGCATAAATCATGTTATGATGTCATATAATCAAGTGATTTAATCCAAATATTCAATACATAGTGGTTTCATATTCATGTGTTTCATATATTTCTTATTTTGTATCAAATCGAGCCATAAGCTACATACATTAATCATAACTCATACTATAACATATTTATAAGGCATGCGAGTTATAAATGAAGCGGGAAGTTATCATATGAGGCCAATAAATAGAGGAACAATTCATGCATGCAAGTTTGAGAGCATTTGAAGGCATATTGGATCATAATTTACAAAATGTATTAACAAAATTACATTATGATCTCATAATATACAAGTTATCACATATCATAACATATTAACAAAATACACAAGTCATGGAAAAAGCTAAACACAACATACAAAACAATTAAATGGAGCAAACCATTCATGCATGCATAAGAGTAGCACATAACGTTCATGTTGTCATTTCACGTATATGCATTGAATTCATAGCATAAAATTCATAAAAATATCAAGATATATCACATATAATCAATTAAGTAAGCATACAATACATTCAAACCACATATGGAGTCCGAGGAAGTGGAGGGAAAGCAAGAAAACGGATTGGGTAAGCTTTTAGTGAGAGCTGACAGTTTTTAGTAATGGACAAGCTGTAAAGAATTGAACATATCTTGAGTTATAGAATTTGGAATGGATTTTTGTTTATTGGGAATGAAACTAGACACATAGGCCTTTCAAATGATATATGACCCGAATCGTGATTCAAAGCGATGTGGAAATGGCGAAGGTCCGAAGTTGGGTGAGTGCAGTGTTTCGGCGAAGCAGCGACACGATTTTCAAACGATCATAACTCATAAATGAGAAAAGATATTAAGGTGATTCCAATTTGAGGTGTTATTATACTTCAAGAGGTTTCCAACGGCTCAAAAATCAGATCAATCGGAGTTCAGATGAGGGAGTACCCGGCCGGGGAAAATACAAGGCAAAAACTACCCGGCCGGGAAGAAAAGAGTGCAGAAACCCTTCTGTACAAGACTACCCGCCCGGGTAGTTTTGAGTACAAAAACTACCCGCCCAGGTAGTCCTCCTGGCCGAGAAGAAGAAGCAAAACAGGGGGTTATGCGTGGAGGGAAGAAAGGGGGCTAAAATCCCAACCAAAACTCAACCCAATTCACTTAAAACATGTAATATATCATGTAGGAATTTGAAATGCAAGTTTAGATCAAATTAAAACACACTAATTCACAAACCCACACATATACACATATATACACATACACATATTCTTGCTTCAAGAATACCAACAATCAAGTATAGGGTTCATGAATCTTCACGTATTCAAGCATATACACCCAAAGATTCAAGTTATAACGCAAGAATCATATATATACCAAAACTCACATATACATAAATATATACATACATATATACACACAAACCTTGGAAAAGAAGGAGGAGAAGATGAAGGGAGAGGATGGAGCTTGAATTCTTGCTTGAAAATGGAAGAAATCTCCTTGGCTCCTTGCTTGCTTGATGGACCGATCAAAGAAGGAGAAGAGGAGAAGTTGGGAACCCTTGTTTGTTAGGAGAAATTGGAAGAAGAAGAATGGGGAGAAAGAGAGGTGTTTATGTCGTGTAATTGGAGAAAGAGGAGGAGGGAAATTGCATTTTGGTCCTTCAACAATTTAAGTGTTCAATTTGGGTCCCAAGGTTTGATAGATGAGCAATTAGGGTCCAATTCAAAGTTCGATTAAGTCCAAGGATTTCATATAAGATCAAATACATGCATATTCGAAATAAAACATTCCCTTAACAATTAAACATATTAAACGAGTTTGAATAACATAATCACTTAAATCATATTGGTCATATATGTTACATAATAGCAATTAATTCATGAAATTATTAAATCAAATAATCACTTAGCAATTAAAACACATATAAGTCACATAACTCTCGGTCTAAACCCACTCGTGACATCATACCTGTACGGCCGAAAAATCGGGGCGTTACATGCACTCTTAGGGAGAGTTCCCATGGAGGTGACCAGTCAGATCCGACCCTTCGGATAGACCTCTGCCCCTCCAAAACCTGTCAACGGAGTTTTCAAAGGTTCTAGTCGAAGCTTGTTAGCTAAATTCATCTTTACCAGAGTCGAGTAATAGATAATATTCACCGAGCTTCCATTATCAACAAGCGTTTTGGATACAACAAAATTCGCTACATCTAGTGTGACCACCATCGGACAACCAGGCACATCGCCCTCCCGAGGTGGTTCACCATTTAAATCCCTATTGTTGAAAGTAATTTCTTCCTCGACCCACTTTTCCTTCTGCTCGACGTGCATGACTTCGCTAGGCCCGTAGTAATTGCGTTGAGCTTCCCTCAGAGTTCTCTTTCGGGAAAACTTCGTGTCCCCGCCAGTCGGCCCTCCAGCAATCATGTCAATCCGCCCCAGACATGAGAGGTTATGGGTATCCCTTTCAGTCGGTTGTTTAGCTTCCTATTGTCGGGGAGGGTTGCACTCCTCGGCCCAGAGGACGAGTTCATCGAGCTTCTTAACGAACTCTTGGAGCTGGCTGCCCTGGATTAAGCACTCGACCTCATCTCTCAGAGCAAAGCATTCCGATGTATTGAGGCCAGTCTACCTGAGAAAGTGGCAATACTTCCCAGAATCTCTTGTTTTCTGCGTCTCCTTGATCGGCTTGGCATTTTTGAATAACTTTTTGTTGGAGATGTTATAGATCTCCTCGATCGACCGGTTGAGGGGGGTGTAATGTTTCTTCATACTACTTCCAGGAGCCTTGCTCGGCTCGGCCCTTGCTGTCTCGCCTTGGCTCACCCCTTGGGGGCCGAAAGGCTTCCGTCTTCCTTTCTGGGCCATCTCGACTTCCTCCACTCATATCTAATCCCCTGCGATCTCAAGTAGCTTAGAAATTGAGTCGGGGTTCTTTCGGACTATGTGTCGGGCACATTCCTTATCTCCAAGGGCCGTATGGAGGGTTGGGATCAACATATCCATGCTAGGTGCTTGGACCTGGAGTGAAGAAATCCCTGAGCGTTTCATCCTCTTTCTGCACGATGTTACAGAGGTAAGTCGCTGGTAGCTTGTCGCCATTGACGGATGAGAAGTGGGCGATAAAACGATCGACAAGTTCGTCATACGAGCGAATGCAGCTTGACGCCAGCCTTAAGAACCAGTTTTGGGCCGTCCCGACGAGGGTGGTAGCAAAGATCTAGGCCCGAACGTCGGGTGAATGGCTAAGCATGCTTATTTCGATTTCGAACCGGTCGACATACCCCTCTGGGTCGGTAGTACCATTATAGGCCGGGAGGTTAGTCGGCATCTTATCCACCGCCATCGCCTTGATTATCCCTTCGCAAAATGGGGATCGAGCCTCACGGGCACTTCTGAACTTTCGGGTTGGTTGCTGACCGCGAAGAGGAGCATTGTTTTGGTCTTGCTGCTGTGGAGCGTCCCAACCTCGCCGAGGGGGAGTGGGGTCAAAGTAGGACTCTTCTCCATCTTGCACGTCGACATGAGAAGGCCGAGGTGGAGGGCGGTGTTGTGGCCTTTCTCGCTGGGGCAAGCGATTCCGGAGATCCTCTTTGCCAACCTCAAAGCGTCGGTTGGACAACCTAGAGGCCTCAGGGTCGACCCTAGCCCCTAATCGATCAAAGACTCCTGAATTTCTTGGCCCCCGCTCTCTTTCCCCACTAAGGGATGATTCCCGGGACCTGCTGACAGTCCTAGCAGTACGAGTGGTACCACGGTCATCCTCTCTTCTCTTAGACCTAGGGGATCGGCCCCTTGGTGGGTCTGGTCGGCGGGTCGCTTATCCCGGCGACGACCCGATTCAGCTTCCTGCTCGACAGGTAAGACTTCAGTACGCTGTTGTCTTCGACCTGTCCCTTGCACCTGGGCTGGACCAGGTGGTGGAGGCGGGTCGTAGTAAGCGTGTTGATAGTAAGCAGGCGGTGGGGGATATACCCAATGCGGAGGGGAATATCCATAATGCGCGGACGGTCTATAATAATGCGAGTACTGACCGGGGGAAGGGGCGCCTGGACTAGCTCGGGGTTTTTCGGGGAACACAGAGGCCCGACCCTCTGCAGCTACGGCAACAGCTTCGGCCTGGCACTTCTCGAGATAAGCGTCCAAGTCGGGAGCTGAGTAGACCATAGGAACAGGTACTCCTTGGGGGTTACCCCCCGGTTGAGCTGGTACATTGCTGGGTCCATCCCCCCGAGGGGAGCAACAATCTCCTGCCCGTCTGCCCCAAAAACCCTATGACTGCGTAGTTCCATATTTGTAAGGCTTCTGCTCGAGTTTTCCACGAACGGCGCCAAAATGATCTGGTCAAAATTCGTTGTTGTTGATGTGGTCGATGGAAGTCGACTGATCACTTAGAATTTATAGGATATGGTATACTCCGAACTGGCAAAGCTGCAATATGGAAAGTAGAGGTGAGCTGAAGGCCGACCAGGGACTGGTGGGGTTTTACCCTATGTCGGCACTTCGATTCTTAAGTCAATCTCGAGTTATGGAGAAGAGTTCGAGTAGACTTGTGGTGCAATAAATGAGCTTACCAAATGACATTTATGAGGGGGTATATATATGACCGGGTCGAAATCCGGTGTTGTTGATGTGATCGATGGATGCCGACTGATCACTTAGAATTTATAGGATATGGTATACTCCGAACTGGCAAAGCTGCAATATGGAAAGTAGAGGTGAGCTGAAGGCCGACCAGGGACTGGTGGGGTTTTACCCTATGTCGGCGCTCCGACGCTCAAGTCAATCTCGAGTTATGGAAAAGAGTTCGAGTAGACTTGTGGTGCAATAAATGAGCTTACCAAATGATATTTATGAGGGGGTATATATACCTTTGGGGTTAATGATGACCCTCTTGTACTTTTTGCAGGTGCATTTAATGCCAGTCAGGAACAGTACAAAGGTGCAGTCCCATTTAATGCTGAGGCGGCTGGGGGGTCCCACCGGGATAGTCGACTCAATCCTCGAGTAACAAAGGGGTAGCTTGATAGCAATCCTCCGACCAGGAGAGGACCAGATCGAAGCTTGACCATCGACTCGAGGTGGGATACCGACTTCCCCTCCCTTTGCTTGGTGATTGGGCCGACCTACAGGTGGCCATTGGGTCCGGCCTACGTGGCTTCGTCTGCAGGGTCCAATCTGCTCTCACGACAAATGGCGCTCCCGCATTGGTCCACGTGGCCCACGTGGCAAGTCGATTTTGGCCCATGTCAGACGTGGATATCAACCTTGTACAGAATTTACTGAATTCTTATTCTTCTCAAGAAGGGATGTCTGGCCCTGCTTCCAACCTGCTGGGACTTATGGGTTTAAGGTTGCCTGATGATGCAGCCAAAGGCAAATGATTCGCTTCAGTACAGTGTATTGTGTATTTATACTCTCACCAATTTTGTAGGAAATGCACCATTTAGTACTTGAGTTACCTTTCAGCTTGTATGTATACATGAGATTTGTCATATGCTTATTTTCCAGATCATTTATTGACATAGGCTGTGTTTACTTCTCCACTAAAAGGTGGTTGGGACTAATAAACTATCATTTCCAAGACTTTACTTTGTACTTTAACTTTTCCATCAATTACATGGAGTCCCGGGATGATTTCTTTAATCTAGGTTTTCCTTTTTCTGCCAAGTTATTTGTCATCTTTGTTAACCATTGCAGGGTTGTAATTGATAATTGATAATTGATTATGATTCTGCCTAGTTATCTTGATGACCATTGCAGGGTTTTCCTCATACAGGCATGCTTCATTCCTTCTCTCTCGTTGACATTAGTTGTCTTCTTTAATTTTTGACTTTGGGATCAAGATAATGTTCTTTTTAAATAGTCATCAATTTTTTCTCTAATTTTTATTTTTGGGCGGTTTAAGGAAATTTTCTTCCGGCTTGTATTCCAGATTTAAAATGAGGTTATGAAATTAGGTTTGAGTTGTTGATTGGGTGGGGATTTGTAGTGGGAAAAGTAGAGGGCATCTTGGTAATTTGCCATTATAACCATTGGATACAAACCAAGAAAAGTAAAAAAGAAGGTCAATCGAGATATTATCTAACTCTCAAAGTAAAAGGTACTAATAGATAAATAGCCCAAATTTTTTCAAATGCTAATCAATTTCCACTGATTTCTATACTAGTAAAGTAAACGCAGCCATAGGGTATTGGGTATTAGTCTATGATTTTAAATAGGAGAGGCGAAGATACAAATATCTCAAAATATACGTATAAAAATAATAAAAAATTAAAATTTAGAGGGCGAGGTCGAGGGCCAGCCTGTCTCCATGTGACTCCGTCTCTGATGCCCAACATCTACCTCCTCTTCCGTAAGAAGACTGGTGGCTCCTAAAAGCCATCTGGTGATGAGGACTAGGGAGAGATAGAGAGAGCAATACGCATGCCTTTTGGAGTGCTACATGTTTAGATTAGGAAATTTTAGTCCATATGTGTATTTTATTTCTATTTGTTGTTTTTATCTTTTTCTATTTTGGAGGGTTTTTTAGATGCAATATTTGTACATAAAATGGATGAATGAATGGATTGAGGATTCTGTTTATTGTTTCTAAAACAAAAATTATTACTTTATAAATTTTTTTCGATGACTATTTGAAAATACGGATTTTTTTTTTATTGACCATCAATAAACGATTTTCATTACAAAACACCATAATTTATTCTTCAGTTTCTAACATTACTTTGAATTTATTGCGGAAATTATTTTTTTTTTTTAAGAAAAAGATGCCTAAAAAATGAGCATCCTTCTTCAAAAGCTCCATTATTTCTTCAGGAATCACGTCCCAAACTTCAAAGTCAGTTTGTAATTCATGCCTCATTTTAGCTAGATGATCTAGGCAATTGTTTTTTTCGCAGCATTTGTGTGAAAACTTGATGTCCCAAGACTTCTTAATGAATTTCATGCAATTTCCAACCGCATTACGAAGAGGATGCTCAAACGGAACCCTTTTTATGAATCATGCTAAACACAAACGCGGGAATCAATTTCAACCTTTAATTTATCCAATCTACGGTCCCAAGAATTCGGAGGCCTTCCCAAATCTCCATTAATTCAGCAATGCTAAATCCTAATGGTAGCATTCCTCAATTTCAGGGCAAAGCCGATGATCTAGTCTCCATGATCGTCCTTTGCCAGGCCGTCCATTGCGGCCTTTTTCAAGTCCACCTAAATACTACCATCCATGTTCAATTTAGTTTCTTATATTTTTGTATTTTCAAATGAGTATTGAAATACGACAAATCAAACACTAACAGTGAAGAGGAAATTTGTTTATTTGTGCCACCCAAGTTTCCATTTAACAAAATAACCCTCAATTTTATTTTGTATTTCTTTTTAATGTAATAAATATAAATTTAATTATTTAATTATATAATGGGACTACTTTGTAAATATTTATTGTTTGAAGGACTAAATTGAAAATAAATCAAAAAGAATCAGAATTAAAATTAAAAGGGGGAAAGAAAAAGAACGCAGAAGTTCACTCCCCACCCAATCGCTTTTTCCAGGCTTCCTTTCTTTTACGTCTTCCTCCTTCGGCCACCGCCCCGCCGCTGTAGCTACCGCCGCAGCTACCACCTCCTTCCCGTGCAAATTCTCTCCTCCATCTTCTCAGTGTCGCCACTGTTTGTCTCAATCCCGACTGTCTACTCTTTCTTCCTCCTTCCACCACCGCCGCCGCATCTACCACCTCCGCCGCGACTAGGCGACTTCCTTCCCGTGTCTGTGTGAGTTCGAAGATATTGTTTTAGGTAATTTATGTTTGGTGTGTTCGTTTCCTTGTTCAAGCTCTGTTTTTGGATTATTGAATAGAGGATGTTTGGGTAGAAATAAATGCTTTGAAATATACTCCTTCAAAGAAGTTGGACTTTCTAAGATTCTCAAGTAACTTACTTTTTATTTCGTTAGGAAGATCAAATTCTGTTAATCCCATTATGCAACCCAGGGTTTTATTTCGTTAGGAAGATCAAATTCAAAGCTTTGAATCTAATATCGGTATTTAAGTGCTAAGTATGTGTTAATTAATGATGTACACCTACCTTTTAATATAATCACATGGAGTTTTGCTGCTACCTCGTGCGTAATTTACTCCGCATGGTCAAACCCATTCATATATACATTATTCTAATATTCTGGATTGATTATAGGCTTTGTCTCGTTTCTTCGAATCGGTCTAATGATCGAGAGTTGAGTGTTTTTTTCTGTTTGCTTGGAAATTTATGGTTTCATATTTGTTTAGATTATAATATTATCTTACTTTTAAACAAAATGGACTCCATAAACAAGAAGTGCAGAATACTCTAGGCCCTAGCGTGGATCTAGTATCGGATTAATTAAGATGGAGAATGAAGGAATATTCTATGTGTTTTTGTACGATTGTGAAATCAAGATTTAGGTAATTAATTGCAAGATTCTGTAAAGCAAATAGTATAATTCATAGTTAGAGCAAATAATATATATGTGCTCGATTTGAACCAATGATACATTGAGATGTATATTAAAATCGAGACATGATATAATTTTAATTTTTAAATAAAAAGTTGTTTGGAAAAGCATAGGAACTAGGAAAAGAAAGAGTGTGAACTTGAGATTTGAGAGCCCATCAAATTATTTTTGTTTGGGTTAAATTTGTTAAAGCTAAAGCCTAAATGTGAACATAGAGACGGTCAAGATTGGGTCTTGCCACCAAGTCTAGTTTCAGACAATTACTTCACCATATTGTCAATTACTCATAGCTTTATATTGTCAATTACAACCCCTTTTTTTTAGTCTTTTACTAATTTCTAGCTCAAAAATACTGACAGATTGGTTATAACAATTTTTTTTTCTCTCAACTGCTTGCCACTACTTCTTCGAGCTTTTACTCATGATGACTAAATACAAGCAAAAATCTACACGCAAAAATCGTAGAGGTACTCCAATCTTTGAAGCGGATGATGAAACAGAATTTCATCAAGAACACCAACATAAGGTATGAAATTGTAGTATGAAACATGGTTTGTACATTTTGGTAGATTTTGAACTCTTCAATCAATGTAATCGCTTTTTATTAGTTGTTTCTTTTGGTAGAATCGCTTTTTTATTTGTTATTGTATAAGCTATCGATTTCGATATAAAAGCGATTCATTGACAATTCATTGACCATGTGGAGTTGAATCCTTTTCTGTTGATGTCCTAAATAGGATAAGGCGAATGAGCATAGCGACGGGCTGGAGAATGAATAAATAGCCGCTGAAAATATGGTACAAATTTTTTATACACTTTTGAAACAAATCAGTTGGTTATGATTTTTAATATTAAATTTTTTAGGTGGTGGAAAAATTGACAAAACTCTTATTTTTGCATATATTTGTGAGGTTACATGCCATATTTATTAAATAGCTTTCCTAAGAAAATATATATATATCATTTAAGCGGTGATGAATATTATTAATCATTGTTGTTCCATGTTGTATTAATAACTATTGATTGGAATAGCTATATTTGATGGTATCTGGCAAGAGGTTAATCAGAAGTGAGGAGAATGAGGTACTTCTTTTGAGTTGGAGAATATGCAGCTTAATACATTTCTTGTAGTACAAAACGTTGATTTTAATTTTTCTTGATTGTAGGAGAATGAGAAGGAGAACGAAGACTTGGAGATGCTCTCAATTCCAGAATGTTCGCGATCCATAGACCTGCGTGATTTTAATGTGCACCCATTGATAGATGATATTGAATACTTCCCGGGTAATTATAATATAATTAAGAAGTATCTCGAAGATGGCGAAGAAGGGGGTAATGCAAGAGTACAATCTTTGGTCCGTAAGTCTTGTTTTGGTCATTTTCTAGACTTGTCAGATGATTGGACCTTCAACGGGATGCTTTGTCACTATTTGTTGTTGCATTTAGTTCAAAGTAAAAAACAGCGAGAGATGTGGTTTATTGTGGATAATAAGCCACTACGTTTTGGGATGAAAGAATTCGCCATTATTACGGGGCTGAATTGCGGACCTTATCCGAGTACCGTTGAGAAAGAAAAAGTTAAAAAAAAGAACAAGAAATATTTAGATCACATTTTGGGAAAGGAAAGAGAGAGTCTTGTAGCTTCAGATTTGGAAGAGATGTTGAAGGAGGATCATTATGACATAAATGATAAGATCAATATTTGTCTTGTATATTTTTTGCATTCTATTCTTATGGCGGGTGATGGTAACAAGAAAGTTGATCTCGATTGGTTCCTCTATGTGAAAGATAAACGTTTCTTCAATTCTTATCCATGGGGAAGACTATCATTCCTTACTACGATTCGTTCTCTCCAAACTAGAAAGTTAGACAAAGCATACGCGAAGTGGAAAAACAATGACAAATTGGGAAAATTCAATCTTTATGGTTTTCCATGGGCATTTATGGTAATAATTGTTTCATGTTGTTTTTGTAATTTTTTTTAATTTATTTATGCTCTTTTCTAATATATAATACAATTTATTTTTTTATATTTAGGTGTGGGCGTATGAGGCTATTTCAGCTTTTCACAATGCTGGAAATCGGCTTTCTGAATCAAATGGACTTTCACTTCCTATTCCAAGGATTCTGCAATGGCAGTCAAAAAGAAGTGCCCAATGGGACTATGAAATGATTGAATCAATGCTCAAAGCGAATGAGGTTAGATTAAACAAATTCTAAGAGTTATAAATTAATATTTTTAGTATAAAAATATGTATATTCTTAGCTAATATGCCTTGTACTTCAAGCTAATATTGCCCAATCCAACTTTTAGGTGGTTGTGCATCCCTTTTTGATTCCTACTAAACGGGAAATGAGGGAAGAATATATGAGCTCACTTGTAGAGCTTGAAGATGAGTCAGATGAAAATATCGATCGACTGAAGAAGGAATTGGATGGGGTTACATCATTGACAACACATATCGACACTTTTGCGGCTTTGAATAATGAAATGGTACAAAGTGAAGATATGGTAGAAGAAGAGGAACAATCCAGACAAGAAAATGCACCACCGCCATTGGATGCTCCTGTTAGAACCAACACACAACCGCCACTACATTCTCAGGTTCCCGATGCTAACGTGATGGAATGCTTGAAAGCTCTAGAAATCAAAATGATGGAAAACTTCAAAGGTCTAGAGAGGGAAGTGATGGAAAGCTTGAAGGATTTACAAAAGAAATATGACGGCCTCAAGGAAATTGTGGAGAAGTTTGATAAGAGAATTGAGTTGATTGAACATATCGTTGATAAAAGGCCAGAAAGAGAAAAAAAACGAAGTCATTTTTTAACATCACCGTACACTGCCGATGGTATGTTAAAGAAAGTTCGAGTTTTTGATAAAGAAGTTGAACATTCAAAAGATATATCCATGCCCGCAAAAGACAAAAAGAGAGCATTCTACAACTGGTATAAGAAAAATGATCAGTCGAGTCGTGGAAAGGCTTTTACTGGAGAATACAAGCGGGAGTTTTTTTCCGAAATTTTGGAGAAAGGGTTTTGGTTTGATGATTCAGTATGTATTTATCAATTTATTAAATTTATATTGTGTTATCACTTATAATTTTTATGTAGAATTACTCATGAATATTTCTTATTAATGCAGCACATAGATGAGGGGTTAAGTCTTCTAAGATTTAAACAACAAAATACCCCTCATGTGTATGATCAAACATGTGTAGTCCTTGATGCTTATTTTGGACAATATCTCATGAAACAATGTGAGCGTATTTTTGAGTGGAAAAGTGGTGATAAAGAGAGAGACCATAAGGAGGGGAAAGAAAACGAGAAAAGTGGTACTGAAAAGGGTGACAAACCACGGCGAAGGAGATATGAGAGAAAGAAAAGTGGAACTGAGAAGGGAGACAACCTGTGTGAAATGAGATATGAAAAAGAGATTGGTATGGACGAAGTTGAGAAAATATTAGATGAAAATGGATATAATTCTGTTTTTAATGAGTATTTTCAAGGCAAAAGGCCACGTAACGGACGTAATTGGTGCGAAGTAAACAGAATTTATGGTGTATTGAACATTGTCAACAAGCACTGGATTGCAGTTGTGTTGTTGTTGGATGAGGGCCGAGTTGAAATTCTTGATTGCAATGACAAAAGCTACTATCCATACGAACTTGAAGAAGTGATGTGGGGTCTGTGTGTGGTATTGCCAAAAATTCTCAAACTTTCTGGTAAATTTCCTCATTTAGAAGAGGAGACATTTAATAAACCGTGGCCATATGGCATTGTTCCCAACCTACCAACCAATCTACAAGGGTTAGTGTCTTGAACCTTTGTTAAGTTTTATTTTTCTAAAATGTCATTTTTTATTTTCTTATGTTTTTAAATTGCAGCGGAGATTGTGGGCAATATGCATTGAGTTTTGTGGAATTTCTCATGACTAATTCTCCTATGGACAACCTCAATGACGTAATAATTAAAGGTTTGCGAGAACGTTTAGCTATAGAAATTTTTTTGGGAGAATCTAATGTTGATGAGAAGTAAGACTTTTGTTTCAGATCATGTGGTATCTTTTGGTGTATCTTTTAATATAAGATTCAATGTTGGTTTGTTGGTATTTGGATGTACGATATCTTTACATTTTTATCTAACAAGCTATTTGATTTAAAGCTCAGTTTGATGGATTGACTTTTACTCTTGTAATTCGTTTATGTTTATGAGGATATTTAGCTCTCATGAATTGGGAGGATATTTACCCAAACGATCGTTTTTTTACTTTGAAAGTGCTTTTTTTTTTCCCTTCGAAAGGCGATTTCACAGGAAAAAAGCGATCGCTTTTTCAGTTGTTGAAATCGCTTTTTGCAGGAATTAGATTTCAACAACTGAAAAAGCGATCGCTTTTTTTCCTTTGAAATCGCTTTTTCCAGGAGTTTCATTTTGATAACGGAAAAAGCGATTTCAAAGGAAAAAAAGCGATCGCTTTTTTAGGAGTTAGATTTCAACAAGGGAAAAAAAGCGATCGCTTTTTTTTCTGTGAAATCGCTTTTTTCAGTTGTTGAAATCTAATTGAAAAAAAAGCGATCGTTTTTTTTCCTTTGAAATCGCTTTTTCCAGGAGTTTCATTTTGATAACGGAAAAAGCGATTTCAAAGGAAAAAAAGCGATCGCTTTTTTAGGAGTTAGATTTCAACAAAGGAAAAAAAGCGATCGCTTTTTTTTCTGTGAAATCGCTTTTTTCAGTTGTTGAAATCTAATTGAAAAAAAAAGCGATCGCTTTTTTTCCTTTGAAATCGCTTTTTCCAAGAGTTTCATTTTGATAACGGAAAAAGCGATTTCAAAGGAAAAAAAGCGATCGCTTTTTTAGGAGTTAGATTTCAACAAAGGAAAAAAAGCGATCGCTTTTTTTTCTGTGAAATCACTTTTTTCATTTGTTGAAATCTAATTGAAAAAAAAGCGATCGCTTTTTTTCTTTTGAAATCGCTTTTTCCGTTATCAAAATGAAACTCCTGGAAAAAGCGATTTCAAAAGAAAAAAAGCGATCGCTTTTTTTTTAATTAGATTTCAACAACTGAAAAAAGCGATTTTACAGAAAAAAAAAAGCGATCGTTTTTTTTCTTTTGAAATCGCTTTTTCCGTTATCAAAATGAAACTCCTGGAAAAAGCGATTTCAAAGGAAAAAAAGCGATCGTTTTATTTAATGTGCACTTAGCATGAACGTTTGTCCTTTCATCAATTAAATATTACTCATGTAATTTTTAATTACATTGATTAACAGTGGTTTTGATCTTTAATACGCAAGATATGTGTTTACAATCACTTGGTGGATAAAGCGAATCGAGAAACAAAGTATTTCAACAAATAGCCCCTTGTAATACTAAGACGTGATTAATGCTGCAATTTCCATCAAAATTTAAATAATTCACTCGAT
Source organism: Lantana camara (assembly GCA_037501455.1). Classification (NCBI taxonomy): domain Eukaryota; kingdom Viridiplantae; phylum Streptophyta; class Magnoliopsida; order Lamiales; family Verbenaceae; genus Lantana; species Lantana camara. The sequence goes on along the minus strand of CM074857.1, from coordinate 17,811,454 downwards.
TTGTGCATATTATAACTTAGAAAAGTTAATTTTTTAAGATGTTCACTTCTGATTTATGAGTATCGTGTAGCACTAATAACATATTTCATGAGGAATACAAGATGCATATACACCAAAAATATAATTTATTTAATGTGCACTTAGCATGAACGTTTGTCCTTTCATCAATTAAATGTTACTCATGTAATTTTTAATTACATTGATTAAAAGTGGTTTTGATCTTTAATACGCAAGATATGTGTTTACAATCACTTGGTGGATAAAGCGAATCGAGAAACAAAGTATTTCAACAAATAGCCCCTTGTAATACTAAGACGTGATTAATGGTGCAATTTCCATCAAAATTTAAATAATTCGCTCGATTTGTGCATATTATAACTTAGAAAAGTTAATTTTTTAAGATGTTGACTTCTGATTTATGAGTATCGTGTAGCACTAATAACATATTTCATGAGGAATACAAGATGCATATACACCAAAAATATAATTTATTTAATGTGCACTTAGCATGAACGTTTGTCCTTTCATCAATTAAATATTACTCATGTAATTTTTAATTACATTGATTAAAAGTGGTTTTGATCTTTAATACGCAAGATATGTGTTTACAATCACTTGGTGGATAAAGCGAATTGGGAAACAAAGTATTTCAACAAATAGCCCCTTGTAATACTAAAACGTGATTAATGGTGCAATTTCCATCAAAATTTAAATAATTCGCTCGATTTGTGCATATTATAACTTAGAAAAGTTAATTTTTTAAGATGTTGACTTCTGATTTATGAGTATCGTGTAGCACTAATAACATATTTCATGAGGAATACAAGATGCATATACACCAAAAATATAATTTATTTAATGTGCACTTAGAAAAAGTGATCGTTTTTTTACTTTGAAAAGCGATCGCTTTTCTTAAGTTGTTGAAAAACGATTTAACTCTAACTCCGAAAAAAGCGATCGTTTTTTTACTTTGAAATCGCTTTTTCGGTGGTCCAAATCAAACTCCTGGAAAAAGGGATTTCAAAGAAAAAAAGCGATCGCTTTTTTAAGTTGTTGAAAAACGATTTAACTCTAACTCCGAAAAAAGCGATCGCTTTTTTACTTCGAAATCGATTTTTCGGTGGTCCAAATCAAACTCCTGGAAAAAGCGATTTCAAAGAAAAAAAGCGATCGCTTTTTTAAGTTGTTGAAAAACGATTTAACTCTAACTCCGAAAAAAGCGATCGTTTTTTTACTTTGAAATCGCTTTTTCGGTGGTCCAAATCAAACTCCTGGAAAAAGCGATTTCAAAGAAAAAAAGCGATCGCTTTTTTAAGTTGTTGACAAATGATTTAACTCTAACTCCGAAAAAAGCGATTGCTTTTTTACTTTGAAATCGCTTTTTCGGTGGTCCAAATCAAACTCCTGGAAAAAGCGATTTCAAAGAAAAAAAGCGATCGCTTTTCTTAAGTTGTTGAAAAACGATTTAACTCTAACTCCGAATAAAGCGATCGCTTTTTCTCTTTGAAGTTGAAAAACGATTTAAGTCTAACTCGTAAAAAAGCGATCACTTTTTTTTCTTTGAAATCGCTTTTTCACATGTCCAAGTCGAACACCTGTAAAAAGTGATTTCAAAGAAAAAAAAAAGCGATCGCTTTTTCTAAGAAGTTGAAAAACGATTTAAGTCTAACTCGTAAAAAAGCAATCGCTTTTTTTCTTTGAAATCACTTTTGCACATGTCCAAGTCGAACACCTGTAAAAAGCGATTTCAAAGAAAAAAAGCGATCACTATCCATATAAATCTAACGATAGATGACAAAACAAGTAAACTAATGATGCATATTAGAACAATAGATGACATTTATAACAATCAATATCCACATTTGCAAAAGTAAACTATGAACAAAGATGTATCAATTTGATCTTTGAGGACCAAGAGGTTGCTTGCAAGTGTTTTTCTTGTGACCCGACTGCTTACATTTTGATCATTTGTTCTTCTTTCTTTGGACCTCACATGCGGAAGGAATCCTCTTGACTCGCTTTCTGCCCTTTTTTGACTTGATGTTTGGTGGATCAATGATAGCATTTGCTATTGATTCGGGTACCTCCCATTGTTCCTCTGGTGGAATTAGATATATCGACTCTACATAGGCATGCAAGAATGATTCGGCCTTATAAGTTGGAGAGCAAAATGTATAGATTCTCTTGCCAAAATCGGGGAGCTTTTGTTCTCTCTAAGCGGCCAAAGCATGAGAACATGGAATCTTGTCGATATTAAAAACTCTACAACTGCATTCTTTTTTGTTAAGATCAACAACAACGTCCGAACCAACACCACGCACAATGAATTCATGCACATTAATTGGAGTCGCCAAAAGCGAATTAGAAAGTTCCAAATTTTTTCGTAGTGCAACTTCCTTTGATGGAACTAGTAATGTTGTGCAATCCACAATTTCCATACGACGCTCATAAAACCACAGAGAAAGTATTCTTTGAATTGAATCACAGAGCGCAGTAATTGGATATTCTCTTTCTACTAAAATTCTTGAATTAAAAGACTCCGCAATGTTGGTTGTCATAATATTATACCTATTTTTGGGAGAATGAGCTCTACTCCATCGGTGGAATCCTACATCATGCTCAAGGTAATCAGCCGCGTTACTGTGGATTTGACGAATTTGACGAAAGTGCTCATCGAACTCATCAACCCTATAAGCTTTGGCTGCCAAAAAATAAGGGCCAATAATTTCACCGCACTTGTATTTTTGTGTTAAATTATCGCAGAGGTGCTTTATGCAATACCCATGATGCGCTGTGGGGTAAACTTTTGCAACTGCATTCTTAATAGAAATGTGTCTGTCGGATATTATGCACAACTCATCACTGTCAGGAACTATGTCTTGCAAATGTTCCAAAAACCAGCCCCATGATCGGTCATTCTCAGAATTAACCACTGCCCATGTAATTGGATATATATGGTTCTCACCATCTTGTGCCGTGGCAACTAATAATGTACCACCAAACTTCCCCGTCAAAAAGCAACCATCAAGAGCTATAACTTTTCTCATTAATGCAAAACCCCTTAGGCACGGTCCAAAAGCTACGAAAAAATAAAGAAATCTATTATTTTCGTCAACCTCTAAATGTGTCTTGGTTCCTTCGTTGCTTAACTCTAACATATAGCGATAAGCTTCAAGGACTGCATACCCATGTTCTGGTGTTCCCCTCACAAAATCCTTTGCATGTTGTCTCCCTTTCCAACATTTCCAATAGCTCACCACACAACCCAATTGTGATTGTACATAATTCTTCATATCCTTGGGTGTAGGACCTTTTCCATCTACAAATAGAGGTTTCGTAAATTCTCCAATAACATCAGCCGATGCTTGACGATGTTCTCCTGATATAAATTCCAAACCGCATGTGTGCTCCCGAATGTATTTCTTAATAACAAATTTACTTGATCCAGGATAGTTAACACAACGAATCCACCACTTGCAATTGGGGGAAGGACATGCAACAACAATGATTTTGTAGATCTTTTAGTTTGCAACTCAAACTTTCCTTTCACAGCAACAAATTTTATCTTCCTTATTGCATCCTTCTTGTCATTGAAGACATATCCTTTATATAAATCTGATCCATCATCGAATGTGTGGCATGCTCGACTTACATTCGCACTTGTTGTTCTTCCCCTTGAAATTTCTTCAGCCAACATAATTTCTTCGTTGCCATCACCATTCTCTAGATATAGTTGATCGTTTGCAGTATTATCTTCATCCATCATGATATTAGGGTCTTCATTAAGTTCTTCCGCTGTATTGTTTTCCTCTACGTCCTCAATCTCATCTTCAGCATTATAGTTATAATTAAATATTATATCATCATTTGGTAAACAAATATCATCCTTATTAAAATTGAAATCAATATTCAGTGACTCCAATTCATTGTTTTCTCCAACATCAGCTATAGAGACTTTCAAAATAGGCCTCCAACCACCACAACCAACATCACTCATGTATATCTTTAGATCTTCATCCGACGTTATTTCAGTTGGAGGTACTTTTTCATTCGGAGGTGCATTTGTTATAATATACTTTAAATGTATTTGAGAACGTGAGCAGCTCAATTCGCGCTTGTTGATAACTTTATCGACAAGCATCTCAAAGGTAATATCCTTACTTACAAGAAGTGGTGTAGTTACATTACTTGTTGTATTCCACTCCCAACAATCATCTTTCTCCACCCACTCGCCGTAAACGACACCTATAACAAATTCTGGCATTGATGCAATTAAGTTAAAATGTACCTGCACCGTAACAAACACATATTAATTTTTAAAATTTGTACTAGTTAAAAAGCGATCGCTTTTTAACTTTAGCCTGAAAAAAGCGATCGCTTTTTTTCTTTAGCCTGAAAAAAGCTTTTTAACTTTAGCCTGAAAAAAGCGATCGCTTTCTGGGCACGAGTGATCGCTTTCTGGGCACGAAATCACTTTTCCACTAAGCGATCAATCTGTTTTTTTTCTTTAGAAGTAAACTCTGATCATTAAGGGAACACCCAAAAAACCTATAAAAGAACATGCCCAAAATTTATATCTCCAACATTCAACGTATATATATATATATATATATTTACACACACACGTACAAGTCTTCTTCAAGAAAAAGTGTTATGCACATAATATCTATTTCTAACCTCCTTACTCAATGATAGAAATACAAATACTTGTTACCTTCAATGTACTTTTCACAAAATTTCTTCCAACACAACAAGTTGAGTTCTTGAACCACTTTTTCTTATATGAACTATCTTGAAGAATTCCTTTATCATATAAATAATCTTGATTCTTGAATAAATAATTGCTTGGATGAAAATCAATCCCTAGAGAAGTGAAGAGAGTAGAAAATTTTCAGGAAGAAAAAAACGGGGCTCAGCTCAGGGAGAAGAAATGGGTTTCATCGCAGGAGAGAGAGAGAGAGAACAAATGGGTTTATAGTGAGAGAAAATTTTTGGGCATATTTGTAATATGGTAAAATTTGGGGATCAAAATAAAATATCTAAAAGTTATTATTTGTATCAATTATTAAAAGGGTTATCTAGTAGGCAAGTACAAACTTGAGGGTTATTTAATTAAATGGAAACTTAAATGGCCCATTTAATAGAATCCCCCTAACAATGAATATAGGAGTAATATGGACTTTTCTTTTTATTTGAGCCCTTTATGGAGCGTGAACTAAACACTACCTTATTTCTTTTAGATATAAACTCATTTAATAAGCTAAAGTAAAAAGGGTCAATTTTTTAAAAGAACCAACTATCCCTATTATTTATCCAAAACCCCCCATTTCAAATTTTATACATTTACAATCCCCAATACACAATATATTTTTTCTAAACCCCCTAATCACTTAAAAAGTCTATTTTATCCCTATTTTTTTACTTTTTCCACACTCTTTTTTCTTCCTCCACACCTCATCTTCTTCATCATCATCTTCAACCTTGAAGCTGGCGGAGCGCCGCCGCCACCACCGCCGGAGGTGGTCCAAAAATTCCCAAAAAATTCACCGAGCACTTACTTCTCGTCCTCGTTCCATATCTTCGGTTAGTTTTTCAAAATTCGAATCCATTTGTCCCAAATTTCAAATCTAAAAATTTTAGATCTAAAAAAGAAATGACGATAACTCACAAACCGCTTGACGAAAATCGAATTCGTTCCGTGCAATATGTTTATCATGTCGAGAACTTCAAGATCCATACCATTTTCGTCGGAAAATATCGCCGGACGGAAAACCCATTTTCTATTGAAATTTGCAGGTTTTCGGCGGAACTCCCGGCGCCTTCTCCGGCCATTTTCAATAGACGTGGTTGGTACCAATGAAGTCGCGTCGTCGAAATGAGTTAAAACACGTAGGTTCCGTCTCCGGAAAATGGCCGGAGACGGCGCCGCCGCCGCCCGCTGTGCTGCTGCGTCTTCAACAAAAAAAAGGAAGAAGAAAGGAAAAAGAAAAGGAAAAATAGGGAAAAAGGAAATAAGGGCATTGGGGTAATTTCTCATGTTTTTTTAAGGGCATTTTAGTATTTTTACACGATTTAGGGGGTTTAGAAAAAGTTTGAATTATAATTGGTACTTAAAATATAAAAAAAAATGAATTTGGGGGTTTAGAAAAAGTATTGATGTATGGTGGGGAGTGATGATTAATTATCCGAAGTAAAAATTATATTATTTTAGAGGTCTATTATTTAGAACGCTAATTAATTAGTACTAAAATAATTATTAAGTATTCCACATCGCATAATAAAAGATGTGGAGTTCAATATTTAATCGCTTGACAACTCTCCTCCCTTCAACAACTAATTTTTAAGAGTGAATGAAATCAAATACATTATTTATCAACAATTAAAAAATAAATACACTCCTCCAAAATCCCATGAATTGATTAGCATTATAAAGCAATGGGCGGTTTTAGAAAAAAAAAATTTATAAAGCAATGGGCATAAAGATAATGACAAGGCCCCACACTAAAGAGAGGATGTAAGCCCAGCATAAAGAAAACGACAAGGCCCGACACCAAGAGAGGATGTAGGGCCCACCAAAAATCTCTCCACTCCGCAAACAACAAAAAAGAATCTCACACGAATTAAAAATGACATGTTATTGGGGATTAAAAATTATTTATTTAAAATAATAATATGGATTCAAATTTTTTTTTTAATTATTTGGGTGTATATTTAAAAAAAAAAAAAATCTACCCAAAGCTTTGTACTACCAAGTAACAAGTCCCTTCGGAGATATCCAATAAAATTAAAACGATCAGAAGAGATTAACATAACCTCTAAATGAGAAACATAAATCCAAAAATGATACGAGCAAATAAAAACACTTGCTAAAAAGATGGATAGAATGAGACTAGGAAGTTAGTATTTTATATTTATAGATTATAAGTTATGTTATCGCATTTATTTAGTTCTAAACAGAAGTATCAAATGAGAGTATGAGATTATTGTCAGTATACTTATAAATTACAAGTTAGGTCGTTTAGTTGATTTACAAAAGCAGCTGTGATGAAGCCAATACAATTAATTTATATCAATAGTGTGATTGACATAAAATTAAAAAAATCTAAATAATAAGATATAATACACTTGATAATTAAAATTATCCTTAGAACCTCATTAAAAAAAAAAGAGTAAAAAAATGTAAAGCCATGTGGAAAGAAGGCCACAAAGATTCGTGATTTAATTAATTAAAATCTCCCAAAAAGTCAATATTCTCGAGTGCTTGACCCGGTTAGCAGAAGTGGACTCGAGAATGGGTCCAATAAAGAGATCTCTCATCTCCACAAGCACGAAGAGAATTGGAGTATCGAATTCGAGGAGCAATGGCAGCTTACCAAGTACTGGAGCAGTTGGAGAAGGAGATTCCTGTAGAGCAGGATAAGCTTCTTCTCTCCGGTGAGGTTAAGACCGGTTTGGTGCTTGTCGACATCGTTAATGGCTTCTGCACTGTCGGTGCTGGAAATATGGTAAAAACCCTTTCTCTTTTCTGTCTCCATTTTTGTTGTATTTGTCCTACATCACGAAACAATGGATTCTTTTGATGAAAAGGAAAAATATTGTGTAATATTCTTAATATTTTGCTAGTAATTTAGTATTGATACGCATACGTGATGATAATTAGTGATGTCGGTATGGTGCACGATGACAAGAAACTTTCTGGATGAAATTTTGTTGCTAGTGTCATAAAGTTGTCAATGATAGTGAATTTGAATACAGTTTTTTAACTAGAATCAAAGAGCTTCTTTGCTGATATTTTTATGGTGGAAAATGGAAACGTTGCTGTTTTGTCGGTGGTTGATGTTCTTTGAATTCATTATCTTTGAAGCAGGAACATTTGTCTTGTCCTTTGTCCTCTTTCCTGTGCGTGTATTTTGTTGCCTCTTTTAGTTGGTAAAAATGGAATTTTTTAAAACTATGTTATGTTTGTATTGTTATCGCCATACTTCATATAGATCTCATTTAGAATCCCGTAGAGCAAAACAACTGTTTTTTCTGAAACTTCAGAACAAAGCATACATGATCTTTCATGAACGTGGTCGTCCGACCTTCTTGGTCTGCTGCTGCATTGTTCAAGATTCATATAATATTCTGATGATGTCATATTCAAGTTGAATTAAATTTTAATCAGGCCCCACAAGCACCTGATAAACAAATTGATGGGATGGTTGATGAATCAGTTAAAATTGCAAAAGAATTCAGCAAAAGGAATTGGCCTATATTTGCTTTTCTTGATTCTCATCATCCAGATATTCCAGAGCCCCCATATCCTCCTCACTGCATAATTGGCACTGAAGAGGCCGAATTGGTTCCTGGTACTAATTCCTCCAGTGCTATTCCGTCCAATTACGAGCCTCATTATTTATTAATATTTATTTCTTAAATGCAGCTTTGAAGTGGCTGGAAAATGAACCAAATGCAACACTTCGACGCAAGGATTGCATTGATGGATTTCTGGGTTCATTGGAGGAGGATGGCTCCAATGCCTTTGCTGATTGGGTGAAAGCAAATGATATCAAAGTTGTGAGTACCTTGTTATTAAAGCATGAAAAATTGTGATGACATATTTTCTACACATTCACTTTGATTTTCCGATTCCTTTCTGACGTCAGGCTTTGTTCTGTCAAGATATTGGTACTAGGTATTTGCACAGACATATGTGTCCTTGATTTTGTCTGCTCCGCGTTGTCCATGAGAAACCGTAGAAAGCTTTATCCATTGGAGGATGTAATTGTGTATTCTCATGGCTGTGCTACTTATGATCTTCCGGCAGAGGCTGCTGCTGTCATAGGTGCTCTAGCTCATCCTCAGGTTAGACCATTTCTCCATACATGGAAAATTTTCTGTCAATTCTTGTCAGTTGCTTGTTCTATTGTCATGCTAATTATTTTTTTAATATATGATGCAATTAGTTAAACAGCGTTGTTTTCATTTTTAGTAATTATTCTCGTATACTTGTTACAGGACATAATGCATCATGTAGGACTTTACATAACCTTAGGCAGAGGAGCAAAGGTGGTTTCAGAAGTTTCATTCGGCACAGCTACATAATATGCTTAGATGATACTGTCGTATGTATAGAACCCTATTTTGTTTGCATTTGGGTTTTGCCTGTTTGTGTTTTTATTGTATGTTTGAGCTGCATTCTGAAGCATGCTGAATAAACATGTGTCGTAACAACAAATTGAAGCTTGTCAGTTGTGTTGCAGTAATAGATTGTCTTCTACATTTTTTAGGATAAGCAAAGTTTGCGGCAGAGAAGGATGTAGGATAAATGAAGAATGATAAAAATGTAGGCATACGAACACATTTGAACTAAAGTTGAAATAAACCAAAAGGCATGGAAAACATTCTATAGAAAATGTGGTAATCAACCCACAGACTATGAGAATCTTATAGTTTACAGCTCAAGCAGCTCTTCCTTCAAAAGCCCAAGAGACTTCGGAAAATTAAAAAGAAAGAAAGAAAGAAGACAAAAGAAACAAATGTCTGTCACCTATCTGAATCTGTATGAACATGTAAATACAAACAGGAATCTTAAAAATGATCAAGCCGAAGAGAAAAAGAAAAAGATCAAGAAGAAGAATTCCGAGCTGAAGACGATGGAGAAGGAGAATTTTGGCTATTAGAGGACACTGCAGCACCAGTTCTGATGACATGGAACTTCCTATTAGTTTGCATAAATGAGAAGATAGAATGCCTCTGTTTCTTCGGTTTACTCCCAAAGATAAAGGATCGTAAAGGAACGCGAGACCTGCTCATAGAATGCTCCAACTGTGGCTGATCACTGGAAATCCCAAACTCTTCATGCAACTGTTTTAGAGTCTTCTCGATCTCAATCTGAAGTACGCTTACATGATCTACTCCCGCTTGTAGTTCTTCTCTAACCTTATTGTTTTCCTGTTTCATGTTTAGAATCTCACCTTGTAATTTCGCAGCTTGATGACTGCTGAATCTGATCTTTTCCTCCTCAACGCCTTCCTTAAGAGCTTTAGTGATTTCCTCCTGAATAGTGCAGAGAGAAGAAAATCTTCGTTTCAGTTCATCTTTCAGAGAAGCACTCTGGTCCAACCATAATGTAAGCTCTGTATCTATTTCACTCAAGTGTTTGTAAATTGGTCTGGCCTCTGATTTGAGCTGTACTATAGTAACCCCTTCTTGTTTCTTTTTTTCCTTGAGTTTGGTTATTTCTTCCTGAAGATCTTGTACCTCACTCTTGAATTTCTGTACCTGATGAAATGTGGTGCTGAATCTTAACCAGAAATCTAAATTTTCATCTAGGATTGCGTCTATTTCCATCCTTAGTTTTTCTTCAACAATTGACCTGGGCGGACTAGTTTCAACAGATACCATCTTGATTTCATCTTCATTGTTGTTTGCTTCTGAATCTTCAGAAGAATTAACTGGTGGGTTCTGCTCTTCTTTGTCGTCACTGTTGTTTGCTTGCAGAAGGCTTAACTTATGGCGAAGATTTTGAATTTCTTGATCCTTTTTGATGATGGTTTCTTTTAGTTCTCTCAATTGTACTGTTACATCGAAATTAGTGTCCCTTTCTTTCTTCTCTGTATCACTTAGCCTCTTTTTGACATCTTTGTAATTCCTGAGAATTGCAGTGTATTCTTTGAGCAAGATCCTTTCTCGATCCTCAGTCCCGCTCAAGAGCATTTGTTGCCAGCTTAAATCATCTTCTTTTGCTTTATCTTGGACCTCGTTAGAATGATCTTCAGGAGCAAGCTGTTTAGGTTCCACATCCAAGAATGTAACTGATTTTCTAACCGGTTTTTCTTCGTTCGGTACAGATGGCTCCTGATCCTGTACATGTATATCTACTTCTTTTACTTCCTCTTTGTCTTCTGGTTTGGAAGCATTGGAGCTCTTTTCACTTGAACTGCAAACGTCTTTGTGATCTTTGATGATTTCTTGATTTTGAACATCACCGTTTTGATCTTTGGCGTTTTGTTGACTTTTTTGAACATCATCTTTTTGTTCTTTAATGATGTCTTGACTTGGAGCATCGTCCTTTTGTTCTTTGATGATCTCTTCACTTTGAACATCGTCTTTTGGTTCTTTGATGATGTCTGGACTTTGAACATGATCTTTTTGTTCTTTGATGATGTCCGGACTTTGAACATCTTCTTTTTGTTCTTTGATGATTTCTTGACTTTGCGCATCATCTTTTAGATCTTTGACAATTTCTCGACATTGAACAGCTTGTTCATCTTTGATGTTCTCCTGTTTCTGAACATCCTTTTGATCTTTGATCACCTCCTGAGTTTGAATACCTTTTAAAGCTTTATCCCCAACGTCCTGCAACTTGAACCCACTCGAAGACTCAACTGTCTCATTTTGCAGCAGATCACTTTCCTCATCTTCCTCGTCTTCTTCGTCTTCCTCATCTGGCTTTACACTACTCAGCTTCTCAGAAAGTTGACCAAGATTGTTACGAGCTTCAGCAAAATCCGATTGCAAATTGCTGTTCTTCCTCTCCACATTCTTGTTCAGATCATCAAGCCTACTCAGCTTCTCCTCCATTTCCTTCACCTTACTGCTTAGGTAATTCGTGTCACCGATCAAACTCTCCTTCTCCTTCTCCAAATTCCGTACCTGTGCATGAAGATCCCCCGCCTCTGTTCTCAAAGTATCAATCAGAACAGTCTGAGACGAAACTGCAGTCTCCAAATTGATCACTTTATTAACCAACTCATCAATCTTCTCTGCTAATTCCGTCACAGTCAGAGAGCCCACATCCAAATTCAAGTCATTCGGAGAATTCTGGCTCCCGTTTGACTCGTGGATCAAATCACTCACTTCCCTTTTCGAATCATCATCATCTTCCCGACTCGGGTTTTGTTTCACGTCATCATTATTATCATCAGTTTGTTCTTTCATGCACTCTTTCCTGAGCGAATCAAGCACCTGGCGTGCAGATTCAATTTTCTGGAATTCCTCTTTAGCTTCTCTGGTTGACTTGGCCTGCTTCTCCTCCAAAGCAGCTAAAGTTTCCTGACAGGATTTCAAAGCAGCTTCAGCCATTAAAGTTCGAGCTTCATTATCCTCGATAACCGCCTCCACATCGAATTCATCCTGCAATTTGCAAACCCTTTCCTGCATCTCCACAATCTGGTTCTCAACATCCCAATACTTGGCCAATCCACTTTCATAAGAGCTCTTCACAAACTCCTTAACAGTCTGCAAAGTCAGAATCTCCTTATGAACCTTGTCAATCTCCACGAGGGCTTCGTCTTTGCTCAGACCGGACTTCGTAACAGCAGCTTTTACACGAGCTGCTTTTTCTTTTAATGGTTTCTTGGGCTTGAATTGCTTTTGAGGTGTTGATACGAGGCCTGGGAGGTTTTCAATTGGGGCTTTAGGGACTTCGGGCACGTTGGTCGCTTTGACAGGTGGCGGCATTTGGGACTTTTTGGGCATCTTTTGTGCAGGAAAGTCTTCATCGTCATCCATGGAGAACTGAACCTGTTCCGGAAATACAGTTGCTATTGTGTGGTTGGCGTTTTGGAGTTCTTTCGATAAGATGTCGTAACGGTCGGCTAAAGCTTTGAACACTCTGAAAGTCTCTTCTACAGAGCTTATGATTTCTGGCCTTCTCTTGTAGTACATTTCAGCCCTTTTGGCAAATGAGTCTCCGTCCTCTTCGATTAGCTTAAGCATACTTTGAACTTTCTCTTCCATATCTACAGGAAAAATGAAGTTTTATTTAAGGTCTTCTTGTAAGTATCTGGAATTTGCGGAAAGATCCAAGGCATTCAAGGATAAGATCATACTATCATACTATCAAATTTGACTTAAAAATACACTAACTTCCCCTGATGTTTCAGAAATCACAAAACAAATCCATGCCGAAGAATTTACTTGCATCCGGATCCATAAATTTTGATGAAAAAAGTGTTAGATACGATTGATTAGACTTTTTTGTCTGATTTAATTTTACCTAATCTCGTATTAGTTAGTGGATATTAAGTTATTTGAGTTTTAACCACCTAACCTCCAGTTCGTATTAAACCCGCTACTTTTTCGTTGATTAACCTCTATTATGAATTATGGAGGGAGGGTGCGATTAAGTGAGATTACGATTAAGTAAAACTACAATTCATTGAAAGTAAATGTAATCTATATTAACTACAACTTCATTTAAGCATTTTCCACAATCTCAAGTATGAAATACAAGATTGCTTGTCGTTAACTCAACTTAATCTTAGCTAATACACCGCCCAAAAAAACAATCTTGCATAACTAACACTGTCTAAGACTATCCTATTTCGTTCTTGGCAGTTACTCACCAATGTTTGAATTTAAATCTACGATCGTAATAGTATGCGTCGGGCCAAATATTAGGTAAGTTGGAGGAAATTTTGTAATTTTGCTCAAACTTCAGGGAAAGGAAGTTTTGTGCGATCAAATCAAAGTTGAGGGTATGTTGGTGTGATCTTCCATTTATATTTCTACAGTCATATATGTATCATCTCTCTATCTATAAGGTGAAGGAAGCATGTAACCAAGAATAATCCAATCAAAGACGAAGACAATAGGGGGTCGAATGGAGCCATTATTACCCCTCTACATCATCCAAAATCTCAAGTTTTCAAAATTACATAAAAGTCTCAAATCTAAGAACTCAAAACCATGAATTAAAACTCCCTGCATCACAATCTCCATTTATAGAACCAGAATCAATGCTTCGAACAGTACATGAAAAACTCCGAAAGATGAAGACAGATTAGATACACATACATAAATAAAAAAACCTCAAGAATTGAAACGTAGTAGCTCACCCTGCATGCTCTGTTCGAGCCATTTGGATTGCTTGGTCCGAATGTGGCTGGCCCACCACCACGAACACGCATTGCTCGCAGCTCTCTGCAACATGATGATCTTCTGCAAAATCTGATCTTTATTCAATCAATCTCTTCCCTCTGCTACTACCACTGCAAATCTGAAACTCTTTCTCTCCTTGGACAATTCAAATGGACCGATCAAGAATGAGAAAAAGAGAAAGAGTTTCGACGATAACATAAGACGGAAACAAACGGAGAATCCAATAGGCAATGACGCAGAATTAATCTGTCTTTTTCCTTTGTTTTCTTGTTTTTTTTTAATCAAATTGTTTCTGGTAAGAGAATAATTGAATTGAGTTGGAAAGAAGGATGTGAATGAGATGGTTGATATATGAGGTATTTCCGCTCCAGAATTGGCGTTGGGCCCTTCGCACTCAACAAGGACTACGTGAACGTGGACTCCAATGCCCTTTGACAGCTACGCCTTATTCCAACACGCCCTTAAATCGTAATTAATTATTAAATCATCATTCAAACACCCCTTGATTTTGTAAAACTATCTTCAAAATAAATCTTATTCTTTAGACTTCTCTAAAATAATTTTTTATCACATTTAATAATAATAATATAATATGATCATTGGATGGAATTATGAGATTCGGGGTTCTTGTGTTCTAATTAAAACAATGAAAGAAGTGGTCTGTTCGTACTTTACAACTTAAAAGCTCCAACAACTTGCATTGGTTTTTCCTGTAAACTCAACGATCGTGCCCAACAACATACCAAAATATTATAATACTTTGTGGTATCATATTGTGTTGAATATATATTACGAGATAATTTAAAACAAAATTATGTAATATTATATTTGTATCAATGCAAAATCATGATATCAACTGATCCTTACTAGCGTTTTCAGGACAGTAAATTTTCCGGTAATAAAAAAGTCTACTAACTCCAAAAATATGTCAATTTCGCAACAATTCTCGCTGGAATCCACTGTTTCATACCGGTGACTATGGACACTTGACATTTATGATGACATGGACGATGACAACATTTCTACGTCAGATAATATTTCCACGTATTGTACAGGTGGCATATGACGTGGGAAAATTGTAAAATCGGGATATTAACTGACCCCAATTAGCAATTTCGGGGACATTTATTATTCCGGTGACAAAATAGTCCATTAACTCAAAGAATGTGTTAATTTAATGACAATTCGCTGGAAATTGCTACAACCCCAAATCATCGACCGGCAACAATCCCTTCACGACCACCACAAACTCAAATTGCCGGCAAACAATCTCACCACCGCAACCCTAAATCGCCCCTACACGACCACCACAACCCTAAATCACCGACAAGCGGCAAGAAACTCACCACCACAACCCCAAATCGCCAGTAACCTACCACCACCACAACCCTATATATAGCTGGCAATCTCGGGTCGACCAGTCAAGAATTTATAAGTGTGGGCTCTTTATCGATCTGAAAAACACTCAAGCAGACGTGAATTCAAAGGTCAAATTGGGGAACTTGGGGTTGGGCCCAAGTTTGGCTCTCCGACGCTCAAGTCAGTATTGGCGACGTTTAGAGAGAGAAATAATGCAAAGAACGCTATTAAATGCTCTTAAATGCTTACCAACAACTGTTCAGGGGGACGTAATTATAGCCTTGGATAATTAACGCAGTAGTGCACATACGGCAGCTATGCATTAAATTCGGTTAAGCAATTGTCCCGAAGAGAAAATGCTCGACCTCACCAAGGGGGCGTGAAGCGCGCCATTTTCCCCCTTTTTGGTAAGACCTAGCACAGTAGGCATTAAATGCCCCGGCGTGCGTCAGTACCGGGGAATGAGAGCGAGACACGTGTCTTGACAGCGACGCGTCTCGGGCGTGGGAAAGGTCTCCGACACATGGCGTCGGAGAGTGAGGCCGATAGCCTCTAATTCTGGAGTGCCAAGGGGCCCAAGGGTTGGACCCTTGGAGAGGAGAATTTAGCCCATATTGGGAGCCCGCACCGATCCGACCCCATGTTGGCAATTTGGATTTGTGGTGGTCGTGACGGGATTGTTATCGGCCGGTGATTTGGGGTTGTGGCAATTTCCGGTAAATTTGTCATTAAATTGACACATTCTTTGAGTTAGTGGATTATTTTGTCACCGGAATAATAAGTGTCCCGAAATTGCTAGTTGGGGTCAGTTGGTATCCCGATTTTGTAATTTTCCCACGTCATATGCCACCTGTACAATACGTGGAAATATTATCTAATGTGAAAATATTTCATCGTCCACGTCATCATAAATGTCACGTGTCCATAGTCTCCGGTATGAAACTGTGGATTTCGGCAAGAATTGTCCCGAAATTGACATATTTTTGGAGTTAGTGGACTTTTTTATCGCCGGAAATTTCACTGTCCTGAAAACGCTAGTGACGGTCAGTTGGTATCCTGATTTTGCATTTTTTTCCCATCTATTGGTATTATATACCTAATTGAAGGATTTGAATCGGAAAATACGAAGAGTGCTTGTTAAATATAAATAAAAAGCAACATTATAATTAAAATTTTGAGATGATAAGTTTTGGACGATAAAGACAATGAAATAATATATTTTAAAGCGTACGTGTTTCAATAAATACTGGGGGGGGGGGGGGGGGGGGGGGGGGGGAATTGCAAAATGGGGATACCAAGTCCCCCTATTTTGCATTCCAAGGACAGTTTATTTTCCGGTGGCAAAATAGCCCTGTATCTCCAAAAAATTACAATTTAGGGACAATTTTGGCCGGAAACCGCCCGACCCTGCCTGAATACCCGACCCGAGTCCTACGTGGCATAAAAATACCACTTTTCTGAAACCACCTTGTACACCTATGCAAAACCTGCATTTATGTCCTTTTGATTTAATAAAAAATCATTCCACATAAGCAACTTATGGAGGGAAAATCTCCCGCTTATATCCATCCCTTCACACATATTATTTATAGCTCCTAACTTTAATGAGGTCCGATTCATACCCACCACATCTTGGCTAAGAACCCTAATTATAAAACAAGGTAGCCTTTCCCTAAATCCCAAGAACCCGCTGTCTATTTTCCTTCGCAAAGAAATTGGATACCGTCGACTAGCGCAAGCTCTCACCGGTTTGAGAACTTCGACCCACGCTGGTGCCTTTGTGGGGCACGCACGGTTATGCGGACATCGTGGACGAACAACAACCCAGGGAGGCGATTCTACACTTGTGCTGAAAGGGTAAGTGTGTAATCTTAATTTAACATACATGAGGTTATGTGATGTACTATGGTATAATTGTTAATAATCTCTTTCTGAACCCATTGCAGACATGCAATTTCTTCCAGTGGTTTGATGATGAAATGTGCGCAAGGGCACAAGTAATTATACCTGGGTTGCTCAGGAAAAACGAAGAATTGGAAGAAAAAGTGAAAAAATTGGAGGCCAAGTTGATAGAGAAGGACAAAGAAATGAGACTAAGGGATGTTTAGTACAAGCAGAAGATTGACACAATTAAGCTGCTGCTGATAGGGCTTAGTTGTGCAGTTGGATTTATTCTATGTATTTTGGTTGTCAAAGTGCTTGTGTAGCTTAGTATGTTATTAAAAGTTTGTATTGTAGCCGTGATATTATGTAATTCCAGCAGGCAAGTATGAATAAGACCTGTTAATTTTGGTTATAATCTGTACAATGTTCCTAGTACATGTATATGGTTATAATAAAAAAACAAGTCTCATAGCCTAGCAAGCAATTGCAGTGACTTTATAGAATGAAATATAGTTGAAAACACAAAATGAACCATAAAAAAGGTGTTCAAGTTTCGCCTTACAAGGCATAAGTTTGATTCCTAAACCCTTACAAAACACAACTGATCGCCAAAAATTAAATCATCAAAGTTTTGGTCAGACATTCAAAACATAGTTTCACATAAAATAGCATTCTAAGGCTGTGTACTGGATGAAGCAGCTGACAGGGACATGAATTTTCTCCCACCTTTCTTTACAATCACTTTGTCTTGAGGTAGGGCACTGCTGCAAACACTTTGTTGCGACATGGTTATGTTTTGCTCAACCATGGTAGGGGGGATTCTGAGTTTAACCCTTTGAGTTTGGCTGCCCTTCCTTTTCTTTGAACCAATGCCAGAGATTGTGGACATGATTCCGTCATCCTCAGTTGTCTGTCTGCCCATTCTGAGTTGTTCATAGATTGTAGGCCCTTTTCTGTGTAGGCTGCTATGGGAGTGTGTAAATGGGATCAATGACAATTGTCTGTGCTGGGCCATCATCCTCCGCTTCATTTGATACAGGTGCTGGTGGTAAAATGTCTTGTGCATCCTACAAAATACATACTTTTTAAACTTTGGAAAGACATAATATGATAAGATTAAAAGACACATTAATAGCATAAAGCTTTTTATACCACTTCATTATGTTGCTGAGGCCCACTTTCTGTTCCCAAATCAGTAGCATTTGATGGTTCACCTATCTCCTGCAGTACAATGTATCAATTTGTACGGAGATACCAACAATGCAAGGAATGATTATACATAAACTTAACAAAACTTACAGCCCATGCCCTTCTCTTCAACCTCTCTAGTTTGTTCTTTACACTATCTGGTCAGTCCTTACAAAATAAAGCATTATGGCCTGCACCTCCACATATACTGCAGTGAATGTTCTCTTGAAATCTCCTCAATTTCTCAGTCCCATTATGTTTTCCAGACCCTCTGCCTCTAGCTTTTCTCTTTCTTTTTGGGTTTGGCTCATCTACCCCTCTCCTCCTCAGTATGGCAGGTCTACCAGCTTTTCTTCTCCCAAAGTTAGGGGGAAGTGGAGGGATGAACATTGTAGATCCCCAAACTTCTTGGCCACTAATTGGCATAATTATTCCAGAATATGCATCTTTATAATTGCTCACTAATTAACAAGAATCTACAAACTCTGTTTCATCTAACTTTTGATCATAGATAGCACTGAGTGCATGTCTGCAAGGAATACCTGTTAATTGCCACTTCCTACAAAAACAAGTTCTGGAATCTAGGTCCAAAGCAAACTGGCCATCGATGCTTTGAATTTGAAAATGAGCCCTTGAAGCTTTTATTAGCCTGCAACCGCCTACTTTTTTCCCATGCTTTTGCAATGCTTGCTCTACTTTTGGGCAGAACACACCTACCAAACAAAAAAACACCATCAAATAACAATAAACTATGCCAAGGTTTTACTTCACGCATAGATAATTCAAGTAAGTAGTCTATACCATCCCATTCCTCAGCAAGATCCCTGCACTTCTGCCATTTCTTCATTAAATATTCTCTAATCCATTCAAGCATTGTGAGAATATGTTTCACCCTAGCATCCAATATGCTGCTATTAAAGGATTCACATGAGTTGTTGCTTAGCTGATGACATTTTGATGTTTCCAAGAACTGACTTCTACTCCATTCTGAAGGAGGTTTGTCTTTGAGCCAATCAGCAGCATCAGGAAACTTGTCTTTGATTTCATTCAATGCAGATTTGAACTCACCAATTGTACTAGCTTCAACTGCTTTCCATATTGCATTCTTCAAGAGTAAGCCTTTGTGACCAGCAGAATTCATGTTGGTAATTAAGTGCCTAACACAAAACCTTTGTTCAGCTGTTGGGAATACCCCAGGTAAGGCATAAATCAGACCTTTCTGCTTGTCAGACATGAAAGTAAACCCCCTTCCATTTTGCAGCTGAAAGTCTGATTTCAATAAAGTGAAGAACCAAATCCAATTGTCTTTTGTCTCAGATGAGACAACTGCATATGCCAGAGGGTATACATTGTCATTTAGATCTACCCCTACTGTATTAAGCAACACCCCTGCATGAGGTCCCTTTAGATGGCAGCCATCAACCCCAATCATTGGCCTGCAGTGTTTGAAACCATTTTTCTGAGCATTAAAGCATACATAGAAGGATGAAAACCGTAGCTCACCATCATCACCATTTGTTCCCAGGATAACAGTTGACCCAGGATTTGTCCTTCTTAATTCCTCTGCATAGTCCCTTAGCTTGGAGTATTGATAGTCAGGGTCTCCTTGAATCATTTCAATTGCCAGATTCTTTGCTCTATATGCTTGATCAGTAGATATGCTGACATCCAGCTCATGCTAAACCTCAAGTCTCCAAGCCTTCATACACCTTTTAGCATTAATTTTAAAGTGATAAACATATCTCTCTGCTAGCCATGGTGTTTTTAAATTCTTGACATGGAAGGATTCCCCACAGATATGAACTGGATTCATTTCCCTCAAAACAAAAGCAAATTCCTCTGAAGGAATCTTGATAGCATTCATTTTGAAATGACATCTTCTGACTGCACACTTCACATACACCCTTTGGCTGTCACTTTTGCTACAATCTAAGCTTCGACGGGTTTTGATTGCGAAACTAGCAACACATTTTTTGAACAACTTTTGGTTAACAAATGTCTGACCAACCTCAAATTCAGGATCAAATACGTTGCATGGATTGAAAGCTGGGAGTTGAGGCTTCTGATTTTCATCATCTGAAATCTTGGCCATGTCTAAATCATCATCATCGTCACCTACAACATCATCCTCAGACCATTCATCTAAGCTCCCCTCAACATCTGCATCTTCATCTTCCCTAGCTCTTATCTCGGCACTAGAAGCAACATTATCTGAGTACAAGTTGTCATCATTGGATGCCTCACCACTTAATTCACCAGCTGAGGACATTTTGAAATCATCGTCGGATTCAAAATCAGGTACTATTTCATCAAAATTTAAGCATTGACAATCATCCTCATTATCCTTTTCCAAAGTAAAATGAGGTTCAAGATCATCCCCTACAATGTCATCATAGAATCTATCATCCTCAGTTGTATTATTCACACTCTCCATTTCATAGTCATCATATTCTTCGGTTTCAGACAAGGTTGCTACTGAAATGTTGTCCTGTGGTTGAGAGTTTTGGTTTCCCAGATATCTACGATTGTACTCGTCAATCCACTCTTGTGTATTCTCAACCCTGCTGAAAAATTCCACACTGTTCTCCCTTTCTGTACCATTCTTTTCAATGTTTGCACAATGCTCAATCCACTCTTGGCTATGCTTGACCCTATTAGCTTCATCACCTAAGTCAGCAGCTGGTTCTTCAGCACCTAAATCAACACCCCCTGCATGTTCTTTTTTATCCACAGACTCCTTCTTTTTTTTTTTTGTCATCCACTTTGTCATTGTCCACAATCTGAATAAACAAGAAATACTCTCTACTCTTCTTCAGATATTTGCTTGCATAAAGTCTCAAGTCTTTATCAGACGACAACTTTTTAAACCCAGTTGACACAGCAGTGTAAACTTCTTTTTTGCTGCCTTCTCTCACTAAATCTTGCACATACTCATCAAATGAACCGAAATTCAACTTAACATTATCCACATAATCAAGCTTCCTTACCTTACCCCCAACGTACTCGCCATTTTCTAGCTGTCCCCCATAATAAATTGCTAAAGTTATGGTTGTCGACTCTGGATCTGTAGCATTCCAATAAAACCAAAATAAATTAGCACGGTGGACCCAAAAGGGACAACAAATGATCTGCACTACCATTACTTTAATAGTAACAACACCGATAATCAAAAAAATTTGCGAGTATGGACAAAGCAAGAACAATAAAAAAGAAACCCAAGTACACATACAAATAAAGCGCAGGGGACCACTCATTTTTTGAGTTGGGACTTACGATAAAGAGGGGGGGAAGCTTCTCCATACCATCCGTACGAACACGGACCATCTTACTAAATGGTGGAGAACTCCGTCGCTGAGATTCACTAGCCTTCTGCAGAAGATCAGGGAAGGGTTTTCCTTAGCCAGAAGATGAATAGTTTTTTGCTTGGTGGTGGTGGGAAAGACAAAGTGTTCTTGGGTGAATCAAGATACAATTTTATAATTCAGCAAATATTGTCTTGGTAGTCGTTCTTTTCCATTAAAATAATACGGCTTTTATTTTCAAATAATTTTTGTTTCCATAACAGAGTGTTTTCATGCCACGTATTTTGTTATGTGGACATATTTTGCAGTCCACCTTAGCATTCAAGACACGTATAGAGGTTTGTCAGCACACATGGACAATTCATCGGGTATTCAGGCAGGGTCAGGCGGTTTCCAGCCAAAATTGTCCCTAAATTGCAAAATTTTGGAGATATGGGGCTATTTTGCCACCGAAAAATGAACTGTCTTTGGAATGCAAAATAAGGGGACTTGGTATCCCGATTTTGCAATTTTCCCAAATGCTGGGAGTCTTACTCAATACCCATTTCCCAAAATGATGGTAGATGATAATTTTTGAAGTATAGACACTTTTAAAAATATTATTTCGTCATCTTATTGTATTATGTTGGATACTCATATTAGATACTTCTCATATGAAAATTTTTAAAAAAAATAAAAAATCATATTATCGTATTCATATCGTATATGTCTGTATCTTCGTATAGGGGTGCGTTTCAAGCCGAGTCGAGTCGAGTTTGGCAAAAAAATTTCAGCTTGAGCTTGAGCTTGAGCTTGAAAATTATTTGCATGACTTGAGATTGAGCTTGAGCGTGTCAAGCTTATTTTTTTAGGGCTTGAGCTTAGCTTGCCCAAAAATCAAGCCGAGCTCGATTCGACTCGACGAGCCAATAGATTTTTCTTGGATATTTTCTAACTCTCATTCATAATAATAGTAAACAATAACAAAGATATTAAGATATATAATATATAAAGTATATTAATATTTTTAAGTTTTATATCATTATTAATAAATTATAATCATTAATATATACTTGCTATTTTAGATTATGTATGAGTATTATTAATTATATTATAATAAACTATAAATTATGTAATTACACAATAAAAATTATTAAATAATATTTTATTAAAATATATACTTATGTTATTAATTAGTTATTATGGTATATGTTAGTAGTATTGTATAGAATGATATGTTGCTGTAATTATTGAATTGTGATATTATTAAATCATATTTATTGTCAAAATGAGTAGATGAAAATATATAATATACCATATATTTAGTATTACTAGATCATATAAATGTAGATTAATTTATTGCATATTTATATATATAAATTATTAAACATTATAATATATATATAATACAATATACATATCAATATATGTATATAATATAAATATACATATATATATTAGCTTGCGAACCGGCTTGCAAGCTTCGAGCCTCAAAGAAATAGGCTTGAGTTTGGCTTAACACACAAGCCGATCTCGATTAAGCTTTGCTAGAGCTTGACATCGTTCGAGTTCGAATCGAGTCAACTTGAGCTCGGCTTGTGCGGCTCACAAGTCAGCTTGACTCAGAGCACACCCCTATCTTCGTATGATAGTTATAATTACCTAATTGTTTCACAACACTTGCCATCACCTTCTTTTAACTCTCTTGCTATTGAATGTGGTATACTCACGGTTGATTGGGCTTTTTTCTAATTTAATTAATTTGGACAAAAAACACAGTCTAGGCCCAACTGCCTTTAGATATGCAGCAACTTTTATAGTCCATACTACATTCCGTAATCCAGGCCCATATCAACCTCACCATATATAGTCCGAGAAGTTTATTCTGAATAACAATTTAATTTATTTGCAGAAGGAAGTCTAAATTGTTAATTGGTTAAAGGATATAAATTCCATATCTTAGTGGTAACTTATCAGGCAGATTGCTGGACAGATTCATCATTCAAGAAACTGAGCTGAGGTTGCCCCACTTTCCCAATACTTGACACTGTATCAAGTAAAGACTATTTGTTTTAACGAGTAAATTTCGAAAAATTCCACTACGTTTGTCATAAATATTTGCCGATTATGTGTTTTCTGGCCTGGGCTTGGACCCCGGGTGGCTCTCTGTATACTATATTTGCTATGGTGATTGGACCACTGTTTTTGATATGTATTACGATAGACAAAGATGTTCGCAACTAATACGAATCAATCCAACTTGCCCCCTTGGGGTTTCAGCCACATCGTAAGCCAGCGCTCTACACACGATTTTGGCCCCCGTAATAAGATCCTACTGAAATAATCGAAGAGAGGCATCTCGATTCTTGTTTCTTCCACCCATTCTGTATGAATTATGATCCTGCTCTCAGCATGTGGTGGGGTTGGGTTTGAAAGGAGGAGAGGAGAGTCCCCCACAAACCCCTTGTGCAGAACTGTACCTCCCAAGTATCAATGAATGCAAAACTATCCAAATTTGAGCAACAATCTGCTCAAAGCAGCTACTGAACAATCATAGTAACTGAAAGCAATGTGACATATACACATGGGGCCAGCCATGTTGAAGCCTATGGTACCATTTTTAAATCCAACAATTATTAGCTATCATCATCACCACTTGTGAATTGAATAATAATTAGATAATGACACTTATCATAGAGACGCCTCTGCAGTTTTGCACCATGTCTTTCAAGTTTATCTGAGAATCTGGACACAAAAATGGCTGCACACTTGCTCAAGAACAACAAGAATCTGGGATTAATATTATAAGTGGGACATTTATGCAGTTTATGATGACTGCTGAATATAATAGCCACAAAAAGAGGCAGTTGGGGGGTCAGGGGTCATGGACTATTTGCAAAAAGTTTCTGTTTTTATTAAAAGTTAAAGTTGAGGCAAACACCTGCAAGAATATAGTATGAAAAGGAGAAGTGTATTAAAAAGAACGTACAAAAATAATTTTTGAATAAAAATATAAGATAATTGCAAATACTCCTAGAATTTAATTCATTTACGAAAAACTACCCTAATTGTTGAAAAATTACAAACCACTCTGACGGTAAAGATAGAAGATTGAAAAATTACAAACTACTCTGCGTCGGTAAAGACACTCCTCAGAAGAGCAGATTTAATCGCCGAACCACTACCTACGTCGGAGGTTTGAACAAGGGTTACGAAAAATATCCTAAAGAGAATTATAAAAGACAACCTACTCGAGGTATTTTTCATAATCTCTTAGCTAATAGAATTTCCTTGTAATTAGGTTAAACTTGGGTATTCGTAATTATCTCTAAAATGATTTAAAAAAATCTGAAAAACAGAAAATAGAAAAGCGTTCTAACTCATTTTTTTAAGCAGAACAGAACTTTCATTAGTTAAATATCAACATAAATGACCTGAGAAGAAAATAAAGAAATCTTGAAAGGGCTTTCTTTAATCACTCTTCAATGATCTTTATCCACAAATGGGAGGTGCCCACATGCCCTGTCTCTCAATTCAAGGCCACACATAAAAAAAGGTCACATTTGCAGCAACCATTTTAAGGTTTCAAGAGAACCATTTTACAACAAATAAGGAAAAGTTGCAGCCCATATGTGCAATTCTACAGAAGACATAGCAGATGGTTAGGAGGACTTCATTTTTCGGTGATTTCTGATGGATACCAGAAGGAGGAACATGCAACCAAACAATCATATGCACTTTTCATAGTGTCATCTCCTCCTTAATGCAAACAATATCAATGAAAGAACAGAATTCCATATGCAAGAAACTGGCATGTTGAGAAAGAAACTGCATTTATTTACATAAGAGAGTTGGAGGTTGGAACATTTTTCGAAGATATTTACAGTGGTACTATTTACACTAGCCAATCAATAATAATAAGTCAAGATTCCCAGGAGGCCTAAACACAGATAACCTGAAGAACGCAACATGATGCATTGTTGAGCTACGCATTCTCCCATCCCATTGTCACCAATTTATTTATGCACAAACACCATTCTACTCAGATTTCACCTTCAACAACCTTCAACCTTTCTTTTTTTTTGGGGGGGGTAATTGTAAACCTTAGGAAGTTATGATGCAATCAAACATCACATTAGGCATAGCAGTAATTAGTTCATCCAAGCAAATACCGAAGCTTCAAAATTCTTGGAGAGACGAAAGCCACTGTGCCATATACTCCTTGCCCCCTGCAACAATATCAGGTTAAGTCTCAATTAGCTACAACCAATGCATCTATAACAGTTACAAACAGAAGTTATCCAAACAAGGAATCTCGAAGGCAAATGATTATCAAATGACTATAGCCCTTACCAGCAGAATAATTGTTTGGAATATTCTTAACAGCACCCAAGAACTGAATGCTAGTATTCCCCTCATTTTCCTTCTCCTCAAATTCATGCCTATAACAAGGGACTAATACAGCAAAACTATCATCTTCCTCATCATCACTCTGGAAATCAGGGGCGTGAGGCTCAAGCCACCCAATGGACCAATCAGAGTCATCGGATTCTGAACCGGACAAACAGACACCGTCCGATGGAACCAACACCACATCATACTCTTTATCAATCCTCTTGCTCCTTTCTTCCCTACTCTTCCACTTCCTCTTTGATTTTCTGTTTGAGCTTGAAGGGGGTATTTTGCTTCGACCCCCTCCTCCTTTCATGGAGTTGAATCTCAGACTTTCAGGCTCCCCTCTCAATCCTAAACCCCATTCACCACCCAAAGAATTTAAGGAATTCACTAATGATCCATTGGAGACTTGTTCTTTATCTTTCCCACCCATCCATAACCAGGAAAATCTAGGGAAAGAAATAGCCATGCTTCTATCCTTTTCCTTTTTCTCAGAGAAACGCAATATATTTGTACTATGGAGACAAGTAGCAATCAAGAAATTGGTAGCAAGAGAATTAGGGATCAAGAAAATAAAAATTTACTACAAAATTTGACCTAGACTTACAAATCAATCCAATCCAATCCAAGCCCCAAAACAAATATCAAATAGTGGGTAATGGCCAAACTCAAGTAGCACCCATAAAACAATGGACCAATAAGCCCTTCAAAAACTTATCGAACAAAATTTTGAAGAATTCCAAAGAATTTTTTGCAGAAATTGAAATTTTAAGTTTAAGAAAACTGCAGGTTGCCACCGTGTTGACAGAACAGAGATTCAGATATACGACCAGTCTTGAATAAGGAAATATATCTGATAACCACCCCTAATATAATCACAAAAAAGCTTCTTCAATACTTCAAACAGCCAAAGACAAGCAAGCGACCACTATGAAGAAAATAAACTCTTTTTTAGTAAAATCGAAGAAAACGGTTGAAGACGATAATATTGGAAAGACCCTTTTGTCCTTCTCAACACCCACCCATAAAGATTTCAACTTTTTTGAAGTTTCAGGGTAAAATATACGGTAATAGCGCCGGAAAAATCGAAACTGTATCCGGGATTGAAGAGGCAGGCAAGCGAAAATATCACCGGAAAAACCGAAACTTGCCACCAGAAAATGAAATCTTAGTAACAAGAACACGAATTAAGAAGAAAAAGAAAGGCTTTAAATCCCGAAGGAGTGGAAGAATTTTGGGTATTTTTCGAAGAAATCCATTAACTTATAGATTTAAATTAATAGAACCCTTCTCCGTCTTCTCTCTCTTCTATGATTCTATCTCTCACGCATCAACACAGGTTTTTAGAAGTAAGAAATCAACTCAGAGTCTTGCGGAAATGTGGCCGATATATATTTTAAACTTTCCTAGGGAAAATTGCAATTTTAGTCCCATTAAATTCAAACCGTTGCAATAAAGGTCCTATTGGTTTAAAATATCCAAAACTTATCCCATTGGATTCTAAAAAGTTGCAATAAAGGTCCCATTGGTTTAAAAATCCAATAAAGGTCCCATTGGATTTTAAAACATTGCAATATTAGTCCCATTGTTAGTCAACTAACAAAATAATTACTTATTTCATTAGTGTTTACCTTTTTTTGCTTATTTTATTGGAAAATCGCCTTTTTTTTTATAAAATATTTTATTTTCACCCGTATTTCTCTTAGTTTCAATGTTTTATTTTCGTTCATATTTCTCCTAATTTTCACCCCATTTCTACGGTCTTATTAAAGAGTTCTTTTTTAAAAAATTAATTATTTTCACCCCTATATCTCTTGATTTCCATCAAAATTTTCTATCTTTTTATTCAGAATTTTTTTTTCTCAAATTCTACATTACTCTTAATAAAAATTAAAAAGAACTTCAAAATTTTCAATGTTTTCATTTATAGGGGAGGAAATAAAAAATATTGTTTGACACATTTATATGATGTTTTTTAAGTAAGAAATGAAAATCTCCTTTTCAATTACTCATTAGAGGACTTATTTATTTATTTATTTATTGTTATGAGTATTTTTAATTTTTATTAAAAGTATTTATCTATCATTTTATTAAAGAGTTCTTTTTGAAAAAAAATACTTTTTTCCCCTTATAAATGAAAACATTGTTCGGCACATTTATATATATATATATATATATATATATATATATATATATGTGATACTTTTGATGTGAGAAATGAAAATCTCCTTTTGGAATACTCACAATAGGAGCTATTTATTTCATTGTAATTCATAGTGCATTATAGAAATTAAAACAAAAAAATACTCATAATAAAAAAATAGAAAAATTTGATGGAAATCAAAAGATATAGGGAATAAAATAATTTAATTTTTAAAAAAAAATCTTTAATAAAATGACATAAATGTGGTGGAAATTAGGAGAAATATGGAGAAAAAATAAAATATTAAAAATTCGAACAAATATGGGTGAAAATAAAATATTTTAGAAAAAAAAATAGTGATTTCCCAAAACAAAAAAAAGAAAAATCTTTTACACTAACGAAACATCTAATTATTTTGTTAGTTGATCAAATGTGGGACTAATATTGCAATGTTTTAGAATCCAATGGGACCTTTATTGGATTTTTAAACCAATGGGACCTTTATTGCAACTTTTTAGAATTCAATGGGATATATTTTGGATATTTCAAACCAATGGGACCTTTATTGCAACGGTTTGAATCTAATGAGACTAAAATTGCAATTTTCCCATTTTCATACGACTATTTTGGATCTCTTATTTACCGAAACTATAAAATGGCCCCATAAGTTCTCTTATTTAGACAATCAAACCATATAGTCTAAGCAAATTTCTACTTTTCCTCTTTAATTTTCTTTTCTTCTTCTTCTTTTTTTTTTTTTTGCTAGGTTTAGCACCTACACAGATTCAAACTCGAGTTATTATCTAAAAAATAAATTCATAAACTATTTGGATCAAACCCCTATTGACAAGTTGGACAATATTTGTGTATTCTTTCATTCTTTATAGATTTAATACTTAATACTAATTTTTTAATATTAATTTTTTGAAATTATTCTTATCGACTTCAAATTGTGTTGTATTCTCATATCTAAATCTATATCATCCGGAATATTTTAATATTATAGTTAGAAATCGATAAATTAACAAACAATTATTGCAGTTGTATCATGTTAGAAAGGATCCTATTGAAATTTATATACAATCTATTTTTTGTTCAAAATTAATTGATATAGTTATGGTCCTTATGGATTTGACATGATGGTATACAATTATACTTTTTCTTTAGTTTTTTAATTACAAAATAAAGGTAGGTTTTTTTTTTGAGGAGTTATATTTGGTATTCTAGTGAGATAAATAGATGATTTATTATTAGGACGAAAATATCTGCATCTATAAATAAATTAATCATAGAAACAAGCAATTCGGGTCTCATAAATGAAATTTTCGGACCAAAAAATAGAAACAAGCAACAATTTTTTTTTTTAAATGTTTGGTATTCTACCTTTTTTTTCTCAAATGTAGGTGGAATATTCTCCATATCATTAGTAATTGTATTTTCTTGCAAAAAAAAAAAATATATACATATATATATATATTAGTTGTATTTTTAGATATTCGAACTCAAGAGTTCTGATTAAATTAGTATAACACGAACCATTAAATTATACCATTTGGTGGTTACTTTTCCTTACATTACTCCCTTTTTTTTTTTGTTTCATTTCTCATTACTCTCCCATTTTCCAACATTTTCTTTTACCATCTTAAGCTCTTAATTCCACAATTTCATCTTGATTTGATTCATTTATTCTACTTACCACATGCCATATTAATTAAAATAATTTCATTAATGTAAAAATATATAATAAAGAATCATTTTTACACAAATTAAATCTCATATATGACTAAAACATATTCTATTTTATTTAAACCGACTTGATTCGAATTCAAATTAATAGATTATAATTAATATTAATGAGCCATGTATGAATCCAAACCCCAAACGATAAACAAGCTTAGTCAATATTAAATGAAGATGATTAATTAATTAATAGAGGTTGTATAATTATGTTTAATTGTTTGGGTAAGATCAAAACTTTTCTATTTTATTATTATTACTTTGAACTTGGGTAGCAACGTCCTAATTGTTGCGTGCGCTTGAGGGAGAAGTTATCAACGCGTGGGCACAATTCCAGCCTCAACTTTCCATATATGCTTATTATTTCATGCTTACTTCTGTCCCTAACCAATTACTTTTAGTCTTCATTTTGTACACCATTGGGGGGTGGGATAAGTTGATCATGGGAGAAAATAGTATTGAAATTTCAATTTAGCATTTACTATTGTTATTCTAATACCATCATGTTAAGTAAAAAGTTAATTGGCGATTACGCGAGAATTGTCTGAATATTATAAGATAGAAAATCGTTCTATATTTAAGCTCACATGGGACGTTTATTACAAGATTCAAAATATGTTTATCAACACCAAATATTAAAAAGTGGGTATAGATTCCCATGGATGAATAGGCATATATGTGTCACACTACTATTTCTACTTGAAATTAGTCCCTTGGAAGTTTCCAACTTCTAAATTCTAACCCCCAAATAACACGAAAATGACTTCATTGGTGTTTATATTCCAAATGGAATAATCATAGTCTTCTCATTGTCAAAAAGGAGGACGAAAAGAAAATTTCATCTTTTCTTATCTTTATGAAATTTTGTGGATAAGATGGGATCTATATTAGGCTTACATTCAAAATATCTACGAAAATTCTAGTATAGAATATAGATTCAGCTCAATTGAAAACATAAAATTATAATAAATATATCATACACTCCTTTTTTATTTGTATAACTATAAATCATATTCGAATTAGAATTCATCAGTACATAAACTCTACATTATTGCCCTTCGATTTATCATGATTCAATAATGCTGATTTTCACCAACCAAAATGGCAGAACATCATCCTCCTTATAATTTATTTTTCAATTATCATTACATATTCAAAAAGCAAAGTTAATCACTGGAAAATTTTGAAAAAAAGCAAATTAGAATTTAGAACAGATCATAGATTATTATGAAAAGTAAAATATTAATTACGTTAATTAATGTGTTTGAACTGCGTTTCTAATTTGGAAAATAATCCTAAGTAATTAGTAAATATAATACTTCCTTTTAATAGTCAGCTTAATTAATAGAATTTAAAATTGACCAAGAAATTTTATAGTCAGGGTAAACACTTCTTTTCAGGCAAAATCAATCCATATTTCAAAGTTGCTTTTGCAACTGAAAGAAAGGATCTAAGACATGTTAAAAGTACTAAACTTCAAAATTAAACTATATATTAACATATGCACCTATTTATATTCGGGAATTAATGATGAAAAAAAAAGGGGGGAGTAGATGCATAGTTTAAATATATATTTAATACATAATCAATCAATACATATTAAATTATTTCATTGACATGCTTAGTTTAGTTACCCACATGTTAGTTTAATAAAAAAGTCCTTTATTTCAAACTTTAAAAATATATAAAGTAATTTTGTATAATTTAATGTTTAGATTTTTTATATTATATTAATTTAATTAGAAATCACAAAAATAAAATTCTACAAACGTAATTAGTAGCCGTAATATAGTAATCAATCTAACTAGACGCACAATAATTGAAGATTATTAAATCTAAGAATTACGTGAGTCAAATTGTCACAGAAAGGAGGATGGAATTGAACGAGGGAAATTGATACAACTTAAGTCTTAATTTAATATCGCTGTACATAAAGTCGTTCATTGTATAGTAACTCCTTAGCTAATCCCACGTGTGCCTGTCACAAAGTGTTGTGTATTTATAATTCAATTATAACGTGTTAGAATGATACCATGTCGTCATTTGGATTTTTATGTTAGTGTAACATCATATATATCATCATATAAAAATAATAATAATAATAATTGAGACATTCGAGTCACGGGGAATTCCCGAAAAATCCCCATATGGAATTCAAATTCCTCTTCGCTCCTCATTTTCAAAAATATTCCTTTGAACTCCCCAAATGAAAATCAAAGTTCCTCTTTACTCCCTATTTTTCTGAAATGTATAAAAATTCAAGAATCACGTAACTAAATCACCAGATCTGATATATTTTCCTCAGATCTATGCATATACACATATCTGAGGAAAATATACTAGATCTGATGATTTAGTTACGTGATTCTTGAATTTTTATACAACATTTCAAAAAACATGGGGAGTAAACGAAACTTTTGATTTTCATCTGGGGAGTGCAGAGGAACTTTTTTTAAAGTGGGGAGTAAAGAAGAATTTTTTCAATTGATGGGGAGTTTTCGAAGAAGACCCCTCCGAGTCGTAAAGTATATTTTTAAATTTAAAAAACATTAGATTTCAAAATTTTACGGCAGTATTTTATTTTTGTGTTGGAATCGTGGTCATGGCCTATATCATTTAACTGTATAATATCTTTTGATAATAATGTAAATAGAAAATAAAATAAGATGTAAAAGCGAAAGGCTATATATAACGTTATCCCGTTTACTCTGACCATAATCTTATCTTTTTAATTTTTTTCTTTATTCTTTCTAACTTTAGGCAAAATTGACTATGTGGTTATCTTTTACAACTTTGCTTTCTTCGCTTCGAATATTTACATGTGACAGTGAATAGTCCCACCAAAAGGTACAACATTGCAATATGGGGTTGTTACAATTTATTGTACCTTAAATATCATTGATGGCTTTCTCAACTTTTTTTGTAATCTTGGTATTTTATTCACAAATACTTATTTTATTAAAGAATTTTAATAAATCTTATTTAAATTTGTTTTATGCTAAATACTAGTTGTAAACGGCGATTGATTTAAGTAATTAAAAGTTCTTTGCTCAGAGTAATAATTTTATGTTCGAATTTTTCTTGCCACTTTAAACGGGTGTGGTAAAAGGAAGAAGAAAAAACTCATTTTAAGGGCTTAGTCAAAAATTTTGTGAAGTTTCTTCCCATGTACATAGTCCAGATTAATTGAACATAACACCCAAGCTTGAATAATGTTTTTAAATTTTAATACTCTTTCTAGTTGTTATAAATAAATACAAACCCACGTTTAGATTGTCTATATCAATCAAGACTTCCTAAATTATAAGATTAATTCAGGGATGCGATATTTCTAAGTCAATCAAAAATTATGCTTAAACTTATCACTTATGGTTTAAGAAAATGAAAATAAATTGCAATCATATTCATACACGATGCATGCATACTTCATGACAATTTGTGTCCTGTATTACTTTATTTAATGCAAATCTAACGGTAGTTAGATCTGTATAGGAGACAATGATAACTCCTAAGTTATTGTTTCGCTTGCACGGTTAAAAGTATATAATTAAATTTTGAATCCGCATCACTTGGTAAATTCGATATTTAATTACTAATAATCTGATTTGAAAGGCAAAAAATGCTCATATTCGAGGTGGAAGCAACAAATATGTTGATTTGCAATGCTATTCGTGACAGACTGATAACATTAATAAAAGTTTATCAGAGGAGAATGATACCAAATTCGTGTCTATACATATATATATGTAATGAAATTTGAAATTTTGAAATTCATTAAACTAAAACCATTTATCACATTGTCTGTAAATACAAAATCTTCATCACACCACCCAATACCACTCAAATTCACACCACAACGTACATAAACAGGTGTCAATTGTCTGGAAATGCATGAATCTTTTTCTTTGAACTCTTGTGATGGGATGCATACATTTTATTTGTCACATCTCCATCAACATATCACTAGTGAATCATAAGATTTCCCAACTTTTTTATTTTATTTCCAAAAGAAATATTGTGACAAAAAGCTTAATTATGACTAACAAATCAAGAATCTTTAATTTCATAGTGATTAATAATATATTACTTAGATTAGACAGGATACAGGTGGCCTACAATTGTAAGTGCCGCTTTTAATTTATTAATATTTATTTACTTTTTTCTTTTTCTTAGTTGGATGGGATAGGGTATTAGATTAACAATTTGGTCCACATACGTGGCACAGGCAGAGTGGATAAGCAGAATAAATTATTATGATTTAATTATATGTTCAATGTGTAGCTTTCATACTAATTATAAGTGGTTCTTGAATCTTGATGGTTTATGTCACTTTATGATATTCTGGGCCCAAACTTTGAAGTAAATCGGATGGCCCAAATATTACATAAAGGCCCAGCCCAATATCTAATGTAACGGCTAGTAGCCCAGTGCTGAGAGTCCCACGCCGTTAAAAGTAAAACGACAAACGACCATCACCACCAAATATATTCAAATCCCAACGGCTATCTTTTCTCAGAACCAATTCCTTTCACTTTCTCTTGTTCCACTTTCATCCTTCGAAATTGCCCTTTTAACATTGTTACGCTTACACACTTTTTTACGAAATTAGTCAGTAAATTACAGGAGTTAGACAAGCGAAAGAAAAGGAAAAAAGAATCAGATTTGTGTGAAGCCTAATGCGAGCCCCGGATCCTGCATTTGCTCAAGAACAGGTAAGTGATTTCCTTGTTTTTTTGTTCTTTTTTGGCCTCCCTTAGTGTTGTTCATTGAATCAGGTATTTTATCTGGGTGTGTGGAATATAGGGTTCCTTTCTGAATGATCAGTTCTGTATGCGGTTTTTCAGTTGAACTGTTGGAGAACCCGAATCAGTTGTTTTCTTTTAGCCCTAGCGTCGCGTTCGTGGAGCTTTACTAGCCTTATAAAAAAGGAAGCTTTACAAATATCAGCTTCTGGGGTTGGTGGAGAGTTTGGAGCGATTATGGTAGTTTGCTGATTGAGAAAGGATTAGCATGATATTTGTTTTAATTTTCTAATATAATTAGAATTTCTCCAAATTGTTAGGAGGTGAAGCTGTCATATCTTGGTTTTCTTAAATTATGGATCTTAAAATGGTGTAAGGGTACAAATCCATGTGTCTATATATTTACCTAGAGGGATCTGATCTTTGTTTAAATTTTCAACTTAGGTGTCTTTGTCTCCTTCAATTGTTGTGAAGTGAAGGGAAAATGGAATCTGTGTATGAAGAGCTAGAAGAAGCTAAAGCTGAGATCCAAAAGCTGAGAGAACAATACCGACTTAAATTAGAGTTGTCCGAAAATTTGAAGAGAGCCCACAATGACCAGCTAAGCAAGAATAAGGAGGCAAGCTCCAGGTTAGAGAAACTAATTCAGGAATTAAATGAGAAGGATGATGAAATCTTTGCTGCAACAGAAAAGTATGAACAACTCATGTCTAAATTGACAGAGAAAGAATCCATCATCAAGCATCTCACCTCTGCGCATGATAAGCTCCGTTCGGATTGTAATGAGAAGCTTCAAAAGTGTGAGGAAGAGAGTAAAGCGCTAGCATTGGCTTTGGACGAGGTGAATGCTGCAAACGTGGATCGAGAGAAGCAGATCTTGGCACTTCGAGAAGAGATTGAGGGAGTTAAGAGACTTCATACCTTTTCTGAGAAGAAGTGTTTGGATAGCGAGAATAGAAGTAAACTTTCTAAGGAATTGAAAGGGAAGGAGGAAAATGAGTTCTGCAAATTGGATGAGGAAAAGAGGAAGTTTGAAGATCAATTAAAATGGAAGAAGGAACAGTTTGCTCATTTAGAAGAAGCCCATAGAAAGCTTAAAAATGATTTTAGAATGAAGGAAAAGGAGTGGGAGAAGGAGAAAGCAGTATTTATTGATGGGATCTCTTCTTTAGAAACTAAGTTGGAATCGCAAACAAGAATTTCACAAGATCTTCAATGCCGAGTTGAGATGTGTAATCAGGCTCTAGCTCATGCTGAAAGCAAGAGGAAGCTTCTGGAAGCTCAACTTTTGGAGTCAAGAACAAATTTTGACAGTGTTTGTTCTGAATACGAGGACGCGAAGTTGAGTTTTGACAACTTGACTGCTCAAAAGGATCATGAAATTGGTACTTTGAGGAGCTCATTGAGCACAAAGGAGATTCTTTACAGAGAAATGGAGTACCAGTTTAAGAAAATGGAGGAAGAGAAGAAAGAGTTGATGGTTTCATTAAAAGAACTCCAAGAAGCTCAAATTCATGAAGCGGGATTTTCTTATTCCTCTTCTAAGCTTCAAAAAAAGCTTAAATCTTTAGAAGAGGTGCATAAGGGCTGTTTGACAAATCTCAAAGCCAAAGAATCCGAATGGCGTTCCCAAATGGAGAAATTATCCGAAGAGTTAAATTCGTGCAGGTCGGCGTTGAAAAGCAGGGATAACTCTTTGAATGAACTTAACAGAGAGCTGGAAGCTTGTGATTCTTTGATTCTGAAACTGGAATTGCTGAATGAGGAGACTTCTCTGGTTTTATTAGTTTTGAACTCAGAATTTTCAGAAGCCCGGCTCAGAATTTCTGCTGAAAACGATTCTTCCACGAGTCTGAAGGACAAACAGTTGCAGGAAAACATGCATGAGCTAGTGGAACAGCTGGAGCAAAAGAAGGCTGCCCTCAACAGTGTTCAGAAAGATCTCGAGGGGGAGAGGGACAAAGTTGTTATTTTGTCGAAAAAGGTGCAGGCCCTCGAAGAACTGCAGCTTCCTCTCCAGAACGAGGTCGAGAGGCTCAAAGAAATGCTGAAAGAATCAACGACGTGTCAGTTGCAATCTAAGGAGCAAGTGCTGCAAATACAAAGTGATTTGAAAAAGGTCCATGAAGCTCTTGATAGAGCTAACATGGAGCTGCATGAGAAGTTCTGTGAAGCAAACGAAATCGAATATGAATTGCAGATATGGAAATCTGTCGCTGAACAGCTGGAAGCAAACTTGAGACAAAACCATCAAATGCGCGGTGAAATAGAAGCTTCCCTTATGGCACAAATGGAAGTTGAGGTGGACCTCAAGCAAGAAAAAGAACAACTTTTACATCAGCTCGAGGAGAAGGAGAAAACAATAGACGATCTTCAGCAACAGCTCTTTGTAGAAGCAAACGAGAAAGAAGAAACTTCTCTTCATCAGCTTGTGGAAGAGAAGGATCAGAGAATATGTGATTTGCAGCAGCTTGTTGCATCACTGGAGAAGGAATTTGAAAGTTCAACTGGCTCGTTCTCTTCAAGACTATCACAGATGCAGAACGAAACAAACGTTCTCCGTCAATCATGTGAAAAGATCAAGGAAACTCGGGTCCTGAAGGAGATGGAGATTGAAGAGAAAAATATCTTGATCACAGAACTGGAAAACAATTTGACAAAATCCGAAAAGAAAATCCAGGAGATTGAAGGTGAGCTAGACAGGAAAGAGATGGAGATCCACAAATTGAAAAGTGAACTCGAATGCAACATGATTGCTTCGGAGAAAACAATAGAGAAGATAACCGAGGCCAACGTGAACCTGTCATCGAAACACAAGAAGTTTCTGAACAACATGGGATTGTTGTCTGGAAGGATGGCGGAGCTGACGGCTGAAGATGTTCAGCTGATGCAGAATTTGGAAAAGATTGCGCTGACTGCTGAAGATGTTCAGCTGATGCAGAATTTGGAAAAGATTGTGCAGAAAAGATGGGATGGTGGTGATAGTGATGAAGAAGAACATGAAGACCCTGTAAAAGAGAACATGGAAAACAACATTATGGCATCATCTCCATTGATGAAGAAAGCTGAAGCTGTTGTTCATGATCAAAGGTCACCACTCAGAGCTATTAACTATTATTAATAGCTGCCATTGAGAATGTTGTGCTTTCCTGACATAATCTTGTTTTTTGTTTTTTAAAATCTCCATTGATTATAATCTTGTTTCTTAATTAATACTTCGTACCCTTTTCCACTAGTTATAGAATAAAGGTAGTCTTCCATTGCTTACATTATTTCTGAAACCGTTCATTCTAGTTTGTTTCGAGGAAAAATCGTGGTTCAAATTTGATTTGGTCAAAATTCAATTAATTATTTAAATAAATATGAAATATTCTCTCTTTTTCGTTGTATTGATTTGACAAGCCAAATGCAATATCGATGCACATTGTGCATACTAGGTCCGTTTGGGACCACAAGGCGGATAACAACAAAATTCAAGTGGGAAGAAGATGACAAAGCCCGAAGCTGCCCATATTCCTCACATGTTTTCAACCTATTTTTTCCATTGAGATTTTCTTGAACAGTACTTATGGGATTCTACATTTCGAGAAAATCTAATTTTATAATAGTTACAAACTTATTAACCTAATTTTTTATATTTTTTTAACACACTCACCCCAAGTGGTCGGAGGGATTTGAACCCACGTCATTGCCTTCGAGAATCAGCCCTCAAACCATTTGGCCAACCCCTATTGGCAACTTATTAACCTAAATTGACGAAATAAATAGAATTCGCTATTTTGTTTTAAGAGAAAAAAATTTAACATCCAAACTATAACATTCTTTTTCAAACTAGTTAGATGATAATATGTTACAAAAGTCAAATGTTAGATGACGGGTTTGCAAGTTCAAATCATCTATTTTGTGAGTTGAAAAAATACTATAATTTGAATGTTAATTTATTTTAATGCACTTTTGTCATTAGAAAAAATCATGTTAATAATGGATTTAATCTTAATAATATAATCCAATATGGAGTGGGACAAGTTGTAAATAAAAATATCGTGAATTACTAGAAAGATAAGAAAGCACGTAAATTCCCATGAAGTCATTATCGCACCACGTGGACAATAAGATACCTTTGTCGGCGCTCCCTAAATTCGCCGCGTACGCTTTACTCAATAATTTACACCTTATTAATTGTAAATCCTACTTTTAGAATTAAATGTTAAAGTTACAAAAACTTTTAAAGAAATTGAAAAATAAAATTCAATTCAGTATTTACAAAATTATATTTACATTAACTATAATTTGTATTCATTTATAAAATAATCTAAAAATTAGAAGTCAATTATTAAATACTTTTTATATGGATTTTTCAAACACTCATAAATATTAATATAGAGTTTGCAAATATTTATAGTAAATTTAAAAGACACAATTATTATTTAATAACTATTCCATCACGTCAATATTTAGGTAAATACAAGCTACAGAGGGTTGGTTCCGTTGATTAATAAATTTATTTTTTAAAATAAAATCTCAGATTTGTGTTTTTTTTTTATAAAAAAAAAATTAGGTAAATGCAAGCAATCATGAGAAATTAATCACTAAAACAACCTGAGAGGGAAAGAGGCTTAGCATAGGCCATTGTATACTTAAGTTTCTAGTTCTGCCATTAATTTCCCAGGGAAATTACCTTTCTGTCCTCGACCAATTAATTTAGTTTCATTTCATTATATAATATTTTAATATGTAAAATATAAATGAGTAATCTATAAATATACTTGGGAGTTTGGTTTTCATCCAGTAATGGCTATCTCTGGTTCATTGCAGCTGTCTCTTGAGTTTGGAATTCGCAGTAACCATTGCAGCAGCAAGAGGCTTCGGGTGCGGAGTGATTCTTCTTCTTCGTTTTGTACTGTGTAAGAAGTTATTGAACTTCCTTTCCTAATTTACTGAACTGCATCAATTTTGAAGCTGCAGAATTCGAAAACAAGAGGCCATTTGTATTTACTGGGCGCGGATCTATCCTCTATTTCACTGGTACGTTTTCCCGATTCGGCGAATTTCATGTTTGAAATCAGATTTTTTGCTCAAAGTGTTCCGGGTTTAGCTTGAATTGTTATCTGCACGAAAATCGGAATTCAGTTTCCGAAGGGGAAAATATCCTTTTCTGTTTTTGCTTTTCTTATATTTTTAAATTTTTGATTGTTCTTGTTCAATTAAAGTGGTCCGTTTTGACAGTATTCATGGGGTACAAATCTTTCGAAGAAGAGACGCATGCGGGTGTGCACCTTACCCTCTAGAATTCATCGGTTTGAATGCCGTTGTTTCCTAAACCCAGGCCCCTCTTCAGACGCTACGTGGGTCAAGAATGTCGTTTTAACTTTAGCAAGGTAACTGCTTTCCTGGGACCTGCTTGCTTTAGGTTATTTTAATTGCTTTAGTCAAAGAAATTGATTAGAATACTTTATCAGGACGAGATGTGCGGTAATTCTTTATTGCTTTGCTGGGGCCTGCTTTATTCACATTATTAATTATTTAATAATTGATTAAGTTAAATGAATTGAAATACTTTGATTCAATTTTTCCGCCATGAAGAATTTTCTGTTGTTTCCAGATCGTTTAATCGTTTGCAAGGTAGTCCTCTCGTGATCAAATTTGCTTCAGCTGTGGGTATTGTTGTTTTTGCAATCTGGGGACTTGGGCCTCTTGTGAAACAAAGCAGAAACCTATTTTTGAGGGTATGTGCTTTGACGATTTAGTTATGTCATTGCTGCTGTTCTTGAAATTCGTTATTTTTTGCTCTCAAGCTGCAACTAATATGGGAGGTTATGTGAAATTGTGGAGTTTTTTCTTGTTTTCTGAGTTCACACCACCCTCCCTATATTACCAAAAATGCAGACGAGTGATAGCAGTTGGAAAAGAAGTAGCTTATACCATGTTACAACGTCTTATGTTAGACCGTTACTGCTGTGGACAGGAGCAATATTCATCTGCAGGTTAGTTATTCTGTGTGTGTTTGTGTGAAAGAGAGAGAGAGAGAGAGAGAGAGAGAGGTTATATACTGATTAAAGTGAATATCTTTCAGAGCATTGGATCCAATTATTCTTCCCTCCAACTCTGCGGAAATTGTTAAACAAAGGCTTCTAAATTTTGTGAGAGCATTGTCAACAGTCCTGGCCTTTGCACAATGTTTGTCCAGGTCAGTGTCATTGGCACCTGGTGTTCTTTTATCAATTATTGACATTTTATTTTACGCCGTTCTTCTTCTCTTCCTTTTATTATTGATATGTACTACTTGATGATTGCATAATTTCATGCTTCACGTAATGCTGTTACTTTTCTTATGATTTCATATGTTTTATCGTATTTTCCATCTCTAAAATGTTTGCCATTTCTCCATTAGTGCAACTCCTTCAGGAGGACTAATTCTTCTTTGGATCAATGTATGCAGTGTAATTCAACATGCACAAAAGTACTTCATGGAGACGAATGACCCGGACGACTCTAGAAATGTATGTTCCATTTCTCTGTGCATATAGTAATTATTCAAACTATCAGCAAATTATTTCTGCCAAATAGCACCCGCAATAATTTAACATTGCATGCTTGAAAGACTTGGAGATTACTTTAAGTTGAAGAAACCTCCACTTCCCCAAGTTCTTTCCATATCTTTATCTTTTCCTTCTTGGTAGATGGGCTTCCAATTTGCTGGAAGATCTCTATACACAGCTGTATGGGTTGCCGCTGTATCATTGTTCATGGAGTTGTTAGGTTTCTCGACCCAAAGATGGCTCACAGCTGGAGGGCTTGGGACTGTTCTGCTCACTCTTGCTGGGAGGGAGGTGTGAATAATTTTCAGTTTCTTTGCTTGATTATTGTATTCTTATTTGTTTTTCTATTTATTTTAGAAAAAAACTTATATGGTGAAACTTAAAAGACAGTTTTTGATTGCCTATTGTTTTATCCAGATTCTCACAAATTTCCTTTCAAGTATAATGATTCATGCAACACGGCCATTTGTCGTGAATGACTGGATTCAAACTAAGATTCAAGGCTATGATGTTTCTGGTACGGTTGAGGTTCGTATCCAGTTTCATCATAACATCCAGTAACTGACTCCAATCTTTGATTCATAGATTTATTGATATCAATGTTTTTGCAATTGTACTTTGCAGCATGTGGGATGGTGGTCACCAACAATTATTAGAGGTGATGACCGCGAAGCTATCCACATTCCAAACCACAAGTTCACTGTGAATATTGTCAGAAATCTCAGTCAGAAAACTCACTGGCGTATTAAAACGCATCTGGCTATCAGTCACTTAGATGTTGGCAAAATTAATGTGAGGGTGTTACCATTTTGTTAAATTATGCTTGATAAACTCTGCTTCAAAGATTGAGCCCAGTTCTCTGTGCAGAACATTGTGGCCGATATGCGCAAGGTTCTGGCAAAGAATCCTCAAATCGAACAGCAGAAACTGCATAGAAGAGTGTTCTTGGATTATGTTAATCCTGAAAATCAGGCCCTTGCGGTTAGTTCTTATTACTGAATATTTACGCTCATACCATCATCACGTTTGGGGGATTTTATTCTGTTATAGAACCCCTCTACTCAATTAATCTTTGTGATTCACCATTACCAACTTTTGTGATTCCAAAAGTCACGGTAATCTTAAGCCCCGTGATCATGAAAATTTTCATTTTTTTTATGCACTAGAATATGTAAATTATTTGTGATAATTTACCTCAAAAGGTTGTGACTCGTTATCTCCATAAAACAGATAATGATTTCCTGCTTTGTGAAGACCTCACGGTTTGAAGAATATTTGTGTGTTAAGGTGAGGGTAGCTTTTTTTTAAGTTTCTGTCAACTACCATATACAGTCACCTATATTCTTTAAGTTTTAAGCTGATTTATTTTCTCTTTTTTTTTTTTTTACTAAAAAAAAAAAACAGGAAGCCATTATTCTCGACCTTATCCGAGTCATCACCCACCATCGTGCTCGACTCGCCACTCCCATCCGTACAGTTCAAAAAATATTCACTGACTCGACAGATTTGGGCAATGTACCAGTTCAAGATTCTGTCTATGATCAGAGAGCTGCATTAAACCGCCTACTATTGATTGAGCCCTCCTATAAAATCACCGAGGAAGATAGTAAGCCCAAAACTCAAGCTCGATCACCACGTGTAGATGAGGACGAAGACAGCAACAAGGCTACAACACCAAGGTCAACTCAATCAACACCTGATAACAAAACTGATGCTAAAGAACAAGATGCAAAACAACCCCCCTCTGCGACGAAGCCTTCTTTGGAGGACAATATAGTTCTTGGTGTTGCTTTGGATGGCTCAAAGAGAACCTTGCCCATTGAGGAAGAAGATATGAGTCCCACTCCCGCGTCGAATCCGGAAGATGCTAAGGAGATGGCTACACTACGTAGCAGCAGTAATCCAGCAACGGCAGAGAAGGAAAAAAACGATACTAAGAGGTCAAACGCCTCTGGTTCAACAGGTGGTGATCAGTCAGAGCAGAAGGACTTGTGAGTTATATGCACTTGGGAATTTTAACTGGTTTTCTCTTATCTTTTTACTAGAGGAAAACGGGGATATTTGTTAGGTGAAGGTGCAGGAGCGTTATTTGAATTTGTAGATCAGTGTATGTAAAACTGTAAATATTTGTTTCTGCACGAATCTGTATTGAGGATCTGCTGTCAGAAAATTTGTTCTATGCTTATATTGAATTGATAATGTAGTCATTGTTACAAATTCATGAGTATATTTTGGCAGTAAGTAGTCAAAAACCCGCTCATATCCCATAATAATATAAATTAAATAAATAAATGGATCATAATTAAATAAATCTTATTGCCACATTTCTCAAAAATAAACATTTTTTATAAATTAAATAAGTCTTATTGTATTCTGTAAGGGATTTCAGTTTTGCTTTTCTCAAGTTCTATGCTTACAATTTTACATTAAATTGTGTCGTTACTAGGGGCAATTTTTGAAAACTCCCCATGGGTTTGAAAACTTCCTTTTAGCTCCCCATTTTCAAATACATCATTTGGGGTTTTAGATACGCGATTCTGGGATTTAGATACACGATTCTGGGATTTAGATACGTGATTTTTTCCTTGTATTTCAAATACATCATTTGGGATTTTAGATACGCGATTCTTGAGTTTTAATACATCAATTTTGAAAATGGGGAGCTAAAAGGAATTGGACTTATCATTTGGGGAGTTTTCGGGAATTCCCCGTTACTATATTTTCTACAGATTAAAAGAATCTTACCTCTGTTTTTAACAAAAACAAATGTTGAGTTGTACACTAGGGATGTTCACGAACCGAGCTGGTTAAAATTCGAATTTGAAAATTTCGAACCAAGGTCGAACCGAGCCGAGGTTCGAACTGGACTCTAACTCCAACACGAACCTTTTTATTCTTGTTCGTGGCTCACGAGCTGGTTCGCAAGCCGACCTATTATATTTCTATATATATATATATAATGTTTTATTTTTTATTTTTTTTATAAAGATTATATCTTGAGTTCGAACTCGAGACTGAGTCGAACCGCGAATCAAAAAATTAAAATTCGTCGAACTCGGACACGAGCCCAAGCAAAATAGGTTCGAGTCGAACCTCGAGTAAAAAAAAAAACCCAGCAAAGTTCGATTCAGTTCGTATACATCCCTAGTTTTACTCTTACCGAGAGTCCTATTTCTAATTAGGCAAGTATTTAATAAGGATTTATAATTTTACAAGGATTTACATACTTTATTAAGCTTTTAAGAGTATTTAATAAGGATTTATAATTTTAGAAGGATTTACATACTTTATTAATTTTACAAGAAACATAAATTATAACAAGAACATATAATATCTATGTAAATAATATATTGGATGAGGAAGCCATAAAACTAACTGGACTTCTACAACATCAAATAGTCTTATAATTGCAAGCAATACCACCAAATTCAACCCTATTACAACAAGCATCCTACACTCGCTACTCAAGAATTTGTATTTTAGACCACAATAAATGATTCACAGACACCAAATTTTACATCCATCTCAGACCCCTCAAGAAATCCCTCACACGATCAAGAAACTCTATAATAGCCTAATCAAGGGATCAAAGGGTCATCATTTTATTTTGGAATAGTACAATCCATAAGAACAGTAACAGGATGACACAAGAGATCTCTATATAGCTAACAAGGTTATACCTCAAGCACTGCACATGCAATCCGGTGCCGGATATGTATATATGGACTGTTTAGGCTTGCGCAATCTGAGGTGCCCTTGCCTGTTTCTGTGCCCTTCGATAACAGC
The DNA here is from genome assembly GCA_037501455.1 of Lantana camara. NCBI lineage: Eukaryota > Viridiplantae > Streptophyta > Magnoliopsida > Lamiales > Verbenaceae > Lantana > Lantana camara. The sequence goes on along the minus strand of CM074857.1, from coordinate 17,766,531 downwards.
GCTCTCGAATTCAGACCAACTGAGGCTCTTGTTCAAGAAAAGCTGGCCTAACAATCCCATGCTTGGCCTGATGGTTTTCTTGTTCTCATACGTTCGATGGCCCACCTGGGATTTCAAATGAAATTGAATAAGCTATTCGGACATGAATTAGAAGGCGCTTGCCCGGATATAATATAGCCAACTTATAAGCTGTCATACTGCACCCGAACTCGTGAAAATATTACCAAAAACATTTACAATAACACTAAAATGACACGATCGCAACTTCATTTCCTCTCAATATCACATCATATCTATCATTTTTAAAAAAATATATTCGAGTAAAACTAATTTTATTATTTTATATTTCATAATAATGTACTAAAAGAGCCTATAAACTGTCATTTTACCATCCTCAATCGCAACTTATAAGCTGTAAAAAAAAAAAAAAAAAAATCTTTATAAGCCTAGTTTTAACTTAGCCAAACAATATATCTTATCTTTAGAATAAAACGTAAGCCTCTAAGCTCCAAAAACTTATAAGCTATTGAAATTGAGCTTTAGCCAAACATCCCTCCCTCTCCGAACAAGAAGGAGAGGATGCATATATAGGACTGCATGTGATTTCGGGTAATTAACTTTTGATGTGATTTTCAATGTAACTAACAAAATTTTTTACTTTCTAAATTTTCATCATTTTTTTTGTTCGAAAACACAAAAAGTTGGCATAGATGTGCTCACCACAGCGTTGTGCATGTTTCCAGGTGAAGCAGAGATGAAGATATCACTGTGCATGCTGACATGGTAATCGACTGCTGCCAATAAGGACGCCTTTCCTTTAATTTGAGCTCTTTCTTCTGAAGAGGCAAGGCTCTTTTTGTCTTCCATAAGAGGAAACAAACTTCTTAAAGTCGAGATTCTTGCCTCCCCACCATATACCTGAAATACAATCGACAGATACTCAAAATCCAAAAGAACACACAAATTCAACTACCAATTGAATATTAGGCTTGATTCCAACCTTGTGGGAAGCAAGATACAAACGAGTGGAGTTGTCGAATCCCAAAGCTGCCAGCAGCAATCCAATTTCTTCAGGAGTCAAAGGGCAGCGTCCTTGACTTCTCAACTCCTCATCAGTAAATTGAGAATTCAACACTCGTCCCTGCCAAAGGATTTGTCTATACTTTGCAAGAGCCAATTTTTCAGCTTTACCTCCACCAAAGTCGCATGCTGAATGTGCAGCCATATCCTGAAAATACAATTAAGACAAAACTATAAGCTGCTTACAGTTTTGACTTTCACAAAAAGTGTTTTTAATCTCAATATCAATATCAGGACAACTTTAATTGTGCTCTTGTTTACAACTACAGGTTTTCAATATGTCCACCATTCTTGAGTTCAAAAAGACAAGGGGTTAATTGTATTTATATTTGGATTTAAATGTTGGGTCAAAAGCCTATAATTATAAGTCATTAATTAATATCTAGTAAAAAAGTTAAGGCATGAAGAAAACAATCATGGCATAGTAGATTACCTTGTCAAAACGGAGATGGAGGACAACAAACTTCCCAGTCCCTTGATTGCTTTTAGAATCACTAACTTGTCTTAGGTAGTTAGAGCTCTCAGCTTCACTCGTCCTAGGAGAAGATCTGAGACGACTAACAAGAGCATCTCCAAGAGATCTAATGTGAGGGACAAAAGTCAATGCTTGGAAGTTGACTTTACATCGTAGTCGTTGGATTTCCTCAGGCATATTCTCAAAAGCCAGACGGTGAGAAAATGGTGCAATTGCAGCAATTCCGTAGCTGAACAAATCCAACAGGCACTTAAATTACACCAACAATATAAATTCAAAAAATTTTAAGTTCATGAAATGAATGGTAAAGTTCTTTTTTGTTTTTTCACCAACCTCTGAAGGACAGGTAAAACATTTTCCAGATACCAGTTTGCTGAAGCATGAACAGGTGCTGTTTTTATTCTGGTGGCTCTTATGGCTGTAGCATAATACTCTCGAGTGCTCCAATAATATTCATCAGGCAACTCTTTAACAATAGATATGTCGTCTTTCAATACATTAATGAAGTGATCCACATCAAATATATCCGTGAACGTGCTGAGAGAGAGAGAGAGAGAGAAAGAGAAGAGAGCACATGTATATTCCCATTTAGATACAGCTCCATTGTTCCAACGACAAATAAAGCCACGCTAATTACTATTTTCCTAAAAAGCTGATTAAAAAGTGTACCTTGAATCTTGCCAAACAGGGTTTACTTCAAGATGAGGGATTATGAGAGTTGCATTCAAGATTTTAGCAATAGCGACTGCATCGCAAATCTTCATAAAGACAATTGATATTAATTAGATCAAGATAAAATCTCAGTATCGGTCAATATCATTTCGACAATAATCTGAAGTGCTTACACCCATTCTTTGCTGATTTAGTCCTCCATCAAGGAAAACCTGAATATATCCCTCTGATTTCTCTGGCAATGCTGTTCCACAAAAAACAAAAAAAAATTCAATAATTAGGAAACGAAAAATTGCAAATTCTCATAATTTAATTCTAGATACCTCATCATATTACACATATAGTTATAGCTTGATCAAAGAGATCTAATATTTGCAATAATTGTCACAATCCAGGGAATAAATTGTAACCTACAGGCGGCCTTGTTAGACAGGTCACAAGATTTCAACTGTTGGTTCGCCAAAGGCTTCCATATGTCGGCCCGTTGTTCATCAAGCTGAACAAAACAAAATCAATTGAGAAACTAAGCATCAATTACATGAAATGCTATTATAAAATATATGTATGTTGATTATTGTAATCTTACTCACAGTTTGGCGTTGCAGGGCACTTTTAAGTAAACGAGAGTGTCTAGGTTTAGGAGCATTCCACTCCTGCACAAAAGAATCATCCATGAAAATGAAAACTAAGTTCATCTAATAGAATTAGGGGAAAACTTTCAAAATAAATTTGGCTAGATTAAGGAAATTTTTAACTAATCCCAAAGAAGTCACGCCTAATAGAATTCGACGCATGTAGTTTACCAATCAAACGTCTACAAAGCAAAATACAATAAACGATAGCCACAGACCAGATAATACTGAGACAATAGTTATTTCACTCTCGTATATCATATAACTTACATGTGTGAGGCAATAAGCAAACACACAACGGCAAACCACCTACACTTAACCCAGTTCACATCAAGACACCAAGCATAATTTCCACTATTCCACTTTCAGCTACCATACCTAGATTTTAACAATACCCCATACTTTTGTTCCTCCATAACCAAATACCAACATTACACAGAGATGCCAATATTTATAAAAAGTGCAGCTTGATTGAGGAACACCAACAAGATTTCAACAACATAGAACCAAACTAACCCCGAGGAACTAATTTCCAAATTGTTTCTCTCAACGTGTCCTTTTACCTCTTTAAAAAAAATAAAGGGAAAAAAAAAAAAGATCTCTTGTGCAAACACTCCAGTCAAAGTAAACAAAACCCAGATATCAAGAAGATTACATTAAAGCAAAAATGTTGAATAGGAACACAAACCACACATAGATCAAGAAAAACAAAAACTAATCACAGCAAGATCGAGAACATACCGAGAAAACTGTCGGTGAGGCATGGCTCAAAGGATAGAAAAGGCTGGGAAAGAGGAAGGGCAGCAGCAGCACAAGGGCACCGGCCATGGCTCCGCCTCTGTGGCTATGACTATGAGAAAGAGAGGGCTGCCTCATAATAACGATACTGGTTTTTGATCTTTATTACAGACAGCAGAGATATTGTTAGCTAAAATACAGATGGGTTTTCAGTCTTAATCTCGGAACACTCCACTAAAGCAACTTTCATGGAGGAGAGAGAATGAATATAATTAAAGAGGGGCCATATTCATTACCAGCCGCAGTAAAGGCATCTCACATGTCTACCTATCTCCGTGTATACAAGAATACTTACAGCAAACTCATTCCAGGAAAAATAAAAATAAAAATCACCTACATTTACATACAGAATAAAAGAAATATTTTACGGGTCTTCCCTGAAAAGCAATTAATACGCCTAAAAATAGTACTTTTAGCTGCTTAACATCACGGAGCTCGGGAAAAAAATCAAATCTTGAACAAGGCATACGCCACTTTATGAGAACAATAATGCGAAAAGATGGCAATCAAGGCTAAAATGAGACGACCCTATCGGAACCCACACCCAAACACACAGTGCAAGTACAAAAAACAGCTCGAATGATGCCGAAAGATTGTGTATTTGTATCTTGTAAGGAAGGGGATTAGCGTATATAATGCATAATCAATAATACTAAATATAATTATGAGTTGAGGGTTGTCTTTTTCATAAAGGACACCAACACCCAACGGATAGATTTATTGGAGACAGAGAGGCACCGCTGTGGAAGATTGGACGTGTCACAAAAGCAGTGAATGGTGCAGATTGTGGGGTTTTAGGTGAGGTCTAAATGGGTTTGGTCTCCGATGGAATTTACTACTCTTCTGGAAAAAAATAATGGAGTTTTCTTTGCTTTTAATGGCCACACCTGGCATGCTCCGCCACCGACACAACCCTCTCCGCCGCTCTGAAAACTGAAAAGGGATTTCCCGATTTGCTTTTCGGGGCTATTTTCGACCTTTCACGAGGCTCCTTTTAATATTTTTTTATTATTTGGGGCTTTTTAGGACTTCTATTTCTGCTTTATTACTTTGTTATTGATTTGTAGCCCAAAAATGTTTACTTTTATATTTATGGATTAAAAGTGATGGTTAAATAGTTAATAGATAAAAAAGATTTAACAGTACCGTTTGTAGTTTAATTAGATATCTCATATTTAAATGGTTTGAAACACAATATAAATTTACATTCGGTTCGAACTCAAATAAATAAGTTATAAAATAAAATATAGGACGATGTATCTCACAACCCTGTATTTGGGCCTATTACAACGCAGTTCATTTAAATTAAAAAATTACATGTTAGTCTGTATAAGTATTGTTGGGTTTGAACTCCTTTGTAAAAGTACAATTATGCCGTGATGGTTTGTATGACCAAAATTTCAAAATCACCCTTAAAATTTATAAATGTAAACAAAACAATCTATACAATTTATGAATTCAAAAACACAGTTCTTGAAGTTGCAAATCAAATAAAAAAAATTGGGAATATTTTTGGAATGACATAACGCAACCTTAACGGACGTTAGGGACTACAAATGATTCTCAAAAGTTAAGTACTAAAATGTAATTTCTCGATTTAAATGAATTGTATCGTTGCAGTCGCATGTAATTATTTTATAAAATATATATAGAAAAGGATTTATAGTTTTTCAATTAAGCCCTATTAACTATTAGGTCCGAGTTTTAATTATGTTGGAAAGATGAAAATATGAAACATTTTAATATGGATACAGGAAAATAAAAGTTAACTACAAAAGTATAAATTATGAAAGCAGAAGGGGTTTTCTTTGAATAGTACCCATAAGTTGAAAAAATTCTCTTTAACTCCTCACTTTCAAAAAAGTTCTCGTTTGCTCCCCAAATGACAGGCCAAATTCCCTTTAACTCCTCATTGTACATCATTTGGGGATTTAGTTACTTGATTTGGGGATTTGGGTACGCGATTCTTGAGTTTTTATACAACATGTCAAAAAAAATAGGGAGTAAAAAGAAAGTTTGATTTTCATCTGGGGAGTAAAGAGGAATTTGAATTTACATGTGGGGATTTTTTGGGAATTCTCCGAAAACAGAATGACAAGGATGATTAGCAATTGAATTAATGTATTAAATACAAACTTTAAGTATAGTGGTAATTACTAATTAATGTTGTAGTTGATAAATTTCACGAGAAGTACTCCCTCCATTGTCCGGTCGTTGACATCCTATTACTTGCATTTATTTCACGCCATTAGGAACGAATTTTGCCTTCACAAAAAGACTACTTTATGCTATGCGTACAACTTACCCAAAATTTTATTCTCATCTCTTTTCCTTGCTTGATTCTTGAAAAAGTATATATCGATATATAAATCTTTTTTAATAGTTTTAACAATAACTATTTTTCACAAATCCTTTCTTAAAATATTATTTCATTGTATCCTAAAATATTAGGCATTCGCAATAAACGTGTTATTGCGTTGTTCATATCCTCTGTCCATACATCATAGGTAAGAAATACGCGATTAAAGCGATGATCGACACGAGCATGATAAAATAATGAGAAACCAACAACAATGATGCTCTATTTTTTTTTTAAATAAAATAAAAAAGAAAGAAAATTAAAAGTGACTAGTGTAGCAACTTGGGCAAGTGGGCTGTGAAATTGCACCATACGGGCCCAACTAACTAAGCCCACCGTCCGTTCCAACACTTACGGAGGATTTAAAAGGGAAGAAGAACATCACTTGCATGCGGTTACATATCTTGTAAAATATAGATACAGACAGAGGAACTAGAAGCTAGCTAAAGTTACAGGAGGGTACATGCAACAACGCGTACAGTTCCCCTTTTTGGTACTGTCATCAATCAAACACATTCATATAAAACCTTAGTTTCGGAAGTTAGCCTTCAAGATTCATTTAACATCAGTTGTCACCCAGAATAAGGCAGCCTGTAATGGAAAAACATCAACACCCAAGTTAGCTTAGTTCCTCCACACATCAATGATGATTTTGATCAAGAAAGTGAGTTAATACCCCAGCTTAAGTGAAGTATCGGAGCTTTCGTAATCTTGTGGCGGGCCGGTGGAGTTACAGGCGTTTACCGACTCCGATGACTGCCCTTCATCATACATTATGTTCTCTGAATCGGCTGTGGCGATGCTTTTGTGCACAGTTGATATATCCGCCACCTTATTGTTGATAAAGATACATAATTTTGATTATGACATGATTATATTGATTATAGCCCTCTTACTTTCGATATTACAAAAACCCCCCTCCCGTCAAAAGAGGGATTAAAATGGTACCTGTCGTCGCAGTCGTTCGTTCTCTTCCATGAGTTGCTTTCCCTGCATGTGTGTTGAGGTGTTCAAATATTTAATGATTATCATCTCTAACAAGTTAGGCCTTTTCATGACCTGGCTAGTCATTTAATAAGAAAGAAACTAATAATTAAAACGAAAGACGGATTGTATGTACCTTTTCTTGAAGTTGATCGATCTCTTTCATGATTTTCTCACCCTATATATATCACAGATTGAGACTATTCAATCAAATATTCGGCGTATAAATTATTAAAAGTAATTAAAAGCGACCTTTTTCTCAATGACGCGGCTCAATCCAGCTTCAAGTGACTTCTCCAGATGCTGCAACTCCTCGATGCTCAATCCTTGAAGTTCCTCCCCTCTCATGCGCCTGTAATATTAATAGTTATATTTCGGACGCGAATAGGAGTTTCGACAAATTAAAAGACAGGAAATGCATATATAACTTATATACCTCAGCTGATGGCTTCTCTCAGCCACTTCTTTGCTTAGTCTGGAGTAATTGCTGTCCTCAACCAGCTGCAGTTGCACACACACACACATAAATTACATGTCCATGCGTGTGCATGTGAGCGAGCGAGCAAGCACTGAAGTGGAACGAAATCAAGGAAAGAGCAGGCAAGTACGTACCTGAAGCTCAAGTGATGGTTGTTCCAGCTTATTAAGGTTCTTTGAGTGCAAATTATGCCTTTCAAGTATTTCCTTCATACTACATACGAAAAAAGACAAACGAATTGTTAAGGAGAGAAAGATATATGTGACTTCTCAGTCTAGAAACACGAGTTCTATATATACATAGCTATGAGCCCAAAATCTTGCCATGTTTTTGATAAACTCACATCGCTCTCGTAGAAGTTTAGAAGGTGCAGTGACAATTACTTGATCCTACCACTGCTTGACAATTATATGATCCTACCACTGCTTGTATATATCCTCAGCCAAATTCGGTTTAATTATTTTGGTCGCCAAATATTTATTAACTAGCACATGGTTTATTCAGTATGGGACATGTTAATTAACTAGCAAGTCTATCGCAAAATGATGTTTTCCATTAATATAAAAGTTACATGTACTAACCATTCTATGTAAAATATAATAATAATAGCCAAGAACTTGCATAATCGGAATCGAGTTTATTGCACCAAAAACCCTGTTATATACTTAATTAGCACTTTAAACCTTGTGATTTGAAATGTCTTAAAACGAACACTGTGATTGTATTAAATTAGCACTCAAAACCTTATAGCAGTGGTTACTGTCACGACCGTAGAGTTTTGAGCATTAATTTAGTTTTAATTTAATACAATCACAGGGTTCGCTTTGAGACATTTCAAGTCACACGGTTCAGAGTGTTAATTAGGTATATCACAAGGATAGACCAAACAAAAAAAGTCATTGGAATCCCATAAAAAATCTATCCAAGACCACTTGCGGACAAAGTCCAAATAACCAAATTATTTCCCTTCTATTATAAGCATTATAATAGAAGGGTTAAAAATAGCCATAACTTGCAAAGATACAAAAAGTACAGTTCGGTATTTCTTCCCACCCATAATGAAATAATTAACATTTCAAGTTTTCAACAATTCGAACACGCAACGCATTTAATCAATCATACAAAAATGTTCATTTCTATCCATTAGATGCGTGAGTATGTGATCTTGGCAAACTGAACATCAAAGTTATCCTTAATTTCAAGAAATTTAACAAGTTTAACTTTAGAATGTTAAATGCCACTTTGTTTCCCTCACACCAACTTCTTCTAAAACTACACCAAATATTTTAAAGAAAAATGTAAAATATATGATTTTGAAGTATATTACAGTCTTTTGCATTGATCTCCCTAGTGAGACTCTCTTGATATATATTGTTGAGAAGTAAACCCATCCCACATCGGAAGATTGGAGGAAGTTTGTCCAATATATAAGTGTTCATCCATCTCCATTAGTATGAGACCTTTTGAGAGATGTCCAAAAATAAATCCGTGCGGACTTGGCCCAAAACGGACAAATATTATGGCCTTTTGTTTTGCATTTACTTCCCTATTTCCTACTGAGATTCTTCTAATATGTTCTTTTTCTAATTTAGATAGCTACATCCACCGTGACTTTAGTTATGCAATATTGTTTATTCCGGGTTAATCTTCATCGGGCTTATTTCCTAGTGACTTTAGTTATGCAATATTGTTTATTCCGGGTTAATCTTCATCGGGCTTATTTCCTAGTGAGATTCTTCTAATATGTTCTTTTTCTAATTTAGATAGCTACATCCACCGTGACTTTAGTTATGCAATATTGTTTATTTCGGGTTAATCTTCATCGGGCTTATTAGCTAAGATTAAGTTGTGTTTATATATAACATTCAATAGATAATCTCCAGCTTACAGTGACTTTAATTAGTTCAAGTATTATGGCCTTTTGCATTTACTTCCCTATTTCCTACTGAGATTCTTCTAATATGTTCTTTTTCTAATTTAGATAGCTACATCCACCGTGACTTTAGTTATGCAATATTGTTTATTCCGGGTTAATCTTCATCGGGCTTATTTCCTAGTGACTTTAGTTATGCAATATTGTTTATTCCGGGTTAATCTTCATCGGGCTTATTTCCTAGTGAGATTCTATTATGGCCTTTTGCATTTACTTCCCTATTTCCTACTGAGATTCTTTGCATTTACTTCCCTATTTCCTAGTGAGATTCTTCTAATATGTTCTTTTTCTAATTTAGATAGCTACATCCACCGTGACTTTAGTTATGCAATATTATTTATTCCGGGTTAATCTTCATCGGGCCTATTAGCTAAGATTAAGTTGTGTTTATATATAACATTCAATAGATAATCTTGTGTTTAATACTTAAGTTTGTGAAAAAACTTTAATAAGTTATAGTTAATATTAACTATTATGTTAGATACTTAGATTTTAATGAGTTATAGTTAATATTATGTTAGATATGTTAAATTAAATTTGATTTTTAATGTTCCCACCAAAAAACATTATACTTTTAATGAATTGTAATTTCACCCAATTATAATTTCACCTAATCACTCTCACCCTTTGTAATTTGTAATAGAGATTAATCAACATTAATAGCGGAATTAAATCCACCCAATCTCACCTAATCCAAGCCCGAATAACCTAATATCATTTAACTCACGCAAAATTAAGTAGAATTAAATCAAATAAAAAGACTTAATCCACCATAACTAACACTCCAACCGTAACATATCAAACGATCCACAAGATTAGACGGTCAACCTAAGAATTAAAAGTTGTTCCATACCCAAACCTATGACTTCTTTTGTTAGAGAATAGATACGTTTCTTGATATGTACTACATATATATGTCTTCCAAGCACTAGTTCAGTCTAGTACAATACTAGTATGAGTTTGTAAAACATTAATTACATCTTTGTTACAAGTTTTTAGCTTCGTTTCCTAAAATTAGTAGGACATTTAAAGCAAACAATAAAGTTTAATTGTTAAAACTTCAAGCATTCCCATTATCCTCCACATGGTTCCAATTTTAGAACAACCTTCTAAAAATAAACAAAGTGAACTTCCATATATAGCTTCTAAAAACTCAAACCTTATCCATTAAAAATAAAAATTCCTAACTCAATACCCTACGCAACCTTATCCCCACGGATCAAGAAAACATAGAAATTCTGAAATATGTGGATTTATTCACAGTTCTACACCAAAAGTAACTGGAAATCTAAACCTACAAGGACACAAACTGGCAGCTGAAACTACCATTGCTGCAAACACATGCATTAATTCTGCAGAGTTGTTCGAGTTCATTATACTTGCAGATGAGGGACGTATGCAGTTGTAATCCCATGGTTTTTCACTGTTTTTGAACTATTCTAAGTATATATATGAATGATTCCATCGTCCCTGCAGCAATGGCGAAGCAAAGAAAACCAGAACCATGGAGGCGAAAGAGAACAGAAAAAAAAAAAAAAGGAACTTCGGGGACCTCATAAGAAAGAAAAAAAATGCCATAACCCTATGTCTGTCTCACATCAAACGCAATATTTATTTATATAAATATATTCCCATCAGTTTATCAGCAATTAATGGGCACCGTTTTCAAGTCCCAAGAAAATTATATTTTTAGAAAAAATCCACTCTCTCAAATCACCAGCGCAGAGATTCTTGTTTCGTAATTACTATTTTGAGAACCACACACATACACATCTGTATGTATATACCTGGAGCTAGCATACTCGAAGAGCTTGCCAGTGGAGGAGAAGATGATGAGGGCAACATCAGCATCGCAGAGAACCGAGAGTTCTTCAGCTTTCTTGAAAAGCCCTCTTCTCCGCTTGGAGAAAGTCACCTGACGAGCAGTGGCGTTGTCGATTTTCTTGATCTGAATCTTCTCTCGAGCCATCTTAAAAAACACAAGGAATTATATATATATATATATATATATGTAAAACCCAAGTGGAATGACAAGCTAGTTCCAGGAGAAGGAAAAAGGGTTATCTAAAAATAGTGCGTATTTGGCGTGGGGAAATTAAAGGGGCGGCATTTTGCCATTTTTAGAGGGGAACAAGAGAATGAAAACCCTAAAGCAAGATATATTTATGGGAGAGACCACAGGCACTTCATTTGGCCATTGTTTCCATTCAGATCCAGATGATGAGAGAGAAAATTTCAACAAGAACTCGGAAGTGAGAGTATGAAAGTCCAGCAACAACAAATTAAACTGGGTTTGTTTATATGAAAAAGGGCGAAAGTTGGAATGATGAGTTCACTTGCAGGCAAGAGAGAATTTATTGAAGTAGTTTTACCAGTTTGGAGTAGTTGGAAGGGAAGGGAAGGGATATTGTGTGTGGTGTTTCCTCACTGCTTTCAACTGTTATTTCGTTTTGGGGAATTCCAACACTACTATAACTGTTCACTGTTGCTCGAAAGGTCACCAATCAATATGTATGTGAGAGAGAAAGGAAGAGCCTCTACGTGAGAGATATATAGAGAGAGAGAGATGTGTTTTGGGTTTCCTAATTTGAGAAATTAAGTTGTCAAAAAAAGAAGGGCCCTTTTCTGGTGGAACAGTTTGCATTGCCTTAATAGCTCTACACCTCAAAACTTGGTCATAGTCTTGTAGATATATATATATACATATTTTTGAGAAAATAGAAAGAGATAAGGTCCAACCGTCCAAGGATGAGGTATATAATTTGACAGAACAAGTTGTGTTGCACTGCCACATCGTCTTTATTGATCACTGCCCCTCTCTAAATACTATAATTAAATATATGCCTGTCACATTATATATAGAATGAATAGTGAACAACATTATGATATTAATGCTATTTAATTTTCCCCCGGGGATTTTTTCCTTCTAAAACCGACTTTACATTAATATTTTCAGATTTTTTTATTATTATAATGTATCTTCTGTTTGGACTAGAGCCACCCAATGTAACTTAAAAGATTATATTTAAATTATTATCTAAAACCTTTTAATTTATATTTTTTTTATTTCACACAATATTAACTAAACTGTGTAAATTAATTTTAGATTTTGGAGAAGGGTAGCGAAAAGTAAAGGCGTACGGGCACAGCGGCCTATGCTATTCTGGTCCAGACCTTTATTAATTTCTTTCAATAAAATTCTGTCCCACAAGTGAAACATTGTTGAAGGTTTAATTTTTTATTTTTATAATAAGTATTTGTCGAGTTTCAAGGCGTTTTCTGTTTAAAAACGAAAAGAATTGTTCTTTTATTTGCGGTAGCACTTTATTAAGTAGTAAGTGCTAACTTCAAGGAACAAATTATATTAGTGACCTAGATACTAAAAATAAAGTAATAACTCAATTGTGGTTAGTGATACACAGTGAAAATAACAATTACCGTGTTTGGGTATATGTATCAAATTAAATATCAGATCTCTATTACAATTTAATTTGGAGCTAAAAATATAGTATATCTGTAACCGACAAAGCAAAAAATGGTGTGTGAGAATTATTCATACTGACAGTAATTGGTGGTATTTTTATAATGACAATTTGAACGATAATAAACTATTTTTAATTTTTTAAAAGAAACCCAACTCAATAATATATTTAAAAGGTTAGAAATAGTTAAGAGGTTGCATTTTATATTACTAAAATAGATCAAATCGTCATAGTGTGCGAGTTGCAAACAAATGTTATTAATTTTTTTTAGGTATTAAGACTTGAGAGTGTTTTGTAAAGCACATCTCCTGTCGAGAGATTCGGACTTATATTTATTAAAAAAATAATACTTAGCTGTTAGACCAATCACTATTGACTTTTTAAATATTAATAGTTGTCATTGAAGGACTTTTAAAATACTAATATTTTAAATTTTGAACCAATGTTTATATTGATTAAAGGGTTCTTTTTATGCTTACTCTATTTAGGAGGATTTTTTTTTTTTTTTTTAACACACACCCCAAATGGAAGGAGGGATTCGAACCCGGGACATTGCCTCCAAGAAACAATCCTCAGACCATTTGACCAACCCTTTTGGGCTACTTTCTTTAGGAGATTACATAATTATAACTCATATTTGCTTATATAGAAATACAACAAACTATACTCCTACAAATTATATTAATTTAAGTTAATTAATGGACAATTTGACTTTTATACTTTTAATTTAAAAATTAAAAAACTAAAGTTAAAATATCTTAAAAAATTAATTCAATATTAAAATAACTTTAAAATTAAATTTGATTTGAATATTTTATAAATATTTTTTTTCTTTTTTAATTTTAAAAATAATAAGTTATGAATAGAATGATCGATTTACTCATAAAATCAGCTAAACTCAATTAAATTATAATGGAATAAAGCAATTGTAATTTTTAAAACTCTTGCGGAATTTGTAATATTTTCATTTACGTGGGTAGAGTTATAATTATACAATTATGCATCTTTCGTTGAATTACAATCACTTCGAAAATGTAAGTCGTTAAATTACGACCACTTTAAAAATACGACAATCAGAATAGAAAAAAAAAATAAATCACGTGCCTCTATTAATTTTCCATTCCCGTTATTGGTTTAATAATGATTCTCAGTTCCAATAATTTTCTTCATTAAAGTCGGATTTCAATCATATTTTTTTAATTTCAAAATATGTTAATGTCATTGTACCAATCCAATTATTGGAAATTATAAACACGAAATTTGTGGAGGTAATTGATTTGGCACTGTAGTGGCCACCCGTAGGTGGGTACCGGAAGCAACTCCTATTAACGATTTTAAAATTGCAGGTAATAATACACTGAAAGTAGCTAACTGTATAAATTAGCACCGTACGGGAGGGGCCCTGCCACAGCTGTGTGGCCCAAATTGTCTACAGCAGCCTACCATGCAATCAGTACGCCTAGTTGTACCTTTACGATTTTGGGTCAGCAAATTTCGGCCAGCGTACAAGTACGAAAAGCGGTATTCACTCCTGGTTTTCAGGTAGGGTACTGTTGACTAAAGTAACTAGAGTACGTGGCAAATTCCGGTGCCACATTGAATTATATCCTTCCCTTTCCTAAACAGTATTTCGTTGTAAAGAATTATTTAATTTGAATTAAGCAAATAGGGTATCTTTGGGGAGGATTTTTCAGAAATAATATTTGTTCTTATTCGAATTCATAAAGTAACACTAAGATGGGGCGGGTTAAGATTTTAACATTAATCGCCAGAGAATCTGGCGACGTGAGTGGTATTTTTAACGGAAACGCCTAGAGCTGTGGCGTTTCTTTGATCGGATAATTTTTTAATAATTTAATTTAAGAGACGCCTGTCTCTATGGCGTCTTCAATTGACGTTTTTGGTTTTTTTATTAGTTTATTTATGCGTCGCCATAAAATTCGGCGACATTCAAAAAAAATTTTTTTTTTTTAATATTTTAATATAGAGACGCCCAGATTTGTGGCGTCTCATGCCCAAATATTTATGACACTATGCGACGCCAATGTGTTGCCTCCATCGGATACCCTGAACTGGAAATGTAGCTGCAGCATTCTTGTTTTTTTTGCTCAATAATCTGGCCAAATTCAGTATCAATAATGTGAAGTGACAATGCAGCAGAGAGTGCAGTGCAATAATATTGAAATAATACTGTTTGGAAAACATTATTGTAGTGTTATAGTTTGAAATCAATTATTGGTGAGTGTTGTTGAAGGTTTATTTATAGCCGGAAAGAAGTGTTTGCAAACACACAAGGAAAACTTCTTTGAGTATTCTGCATACCAAGTTTGTGTTCAAGTCTTCTGCATACAAAAACCTTTCTTCACTTTTTCTGCGTACCCATCCTTTCTTTAATTTCCTACAGAAAATTGCTTGTCCAATATAATGGATTCGATCGGTGTAATTGTCTACTATGGTGGGACTTATACTGAGTCAAACCATTGTGTATCTTACGATCGACCACCATTTACCAACACTCGAATTTCACGATCAGCCTCCTTTTATGATCTCGTTCAACACATATGTAATGTAATTCATTTACAACGAGAGGAATACAATATTAAGCTTTTCTCGACATGGTACGTGTCAAAATTTCCGGTGCCGATCGAAACGGTTGTTGAAATATCCGATGATAATTTTTTGGGTTGTTATACGAATATAGCATCCCAACTCGAATCCTTCAAGGTGTTTGTTGTCGCTGAACCCATCCAACAACAACAATCAGGAGATGTTATTTGGAGTCAAGATATGCGACAGTATATGGAACTACTCGCCCAGGATATGCCGTCGGTTACCAGTGGTTTCGCAACATTTGGTATCAATGACAGAAACACAACATTCCAACAAAGCAATCAGGTAGATGGTAATGTGGTTCTAGAGGAGGAGGAGGAGGAGGAGGGATTAGCATATCAATTCCAACAAAATGAGGAAGTATCATCGGAGTTAGAGACAGAACCTGACGAGGATGACACCAGTAACAGCGAGGACGAGACCAGTGATGGCATTACGAAAAGTGCTCAAGAACGGGCCGAAGAACGGGCCGAGGAGATTGCAGCTACTGAGGATGTGTTGGCACATCACAACAATGAAAGCTCACATCCTCAACTCCACGAATTTCATCCCTACTACCATGCAGCTGGAGCAGAAATGTACGCCGACTCGATGGACTTGCCATCGGGCAGATGGAGTAAGTTTTACGATTCTAATATTGGTAGGTTGGCTGTGGAGATGACATTTCAAAGTAAGAAACATGTTTAAGCAGCGGTTAAGGACTTCTCCATTCGATGGGCTAAGCGAGAATTTAGTGTTCAACTTAGTACCCCAAAATTTTGGAAGGTTTATTGTAAACGAGGGCGGGCTACAGGTTGCCCATGGGAGTTGCGTGCCCAATATAAAAAGAGAGTAGGGATTTGGGTCATCTCTGTTTATGACGGTGATCATACGTGTAGTCCCGATTACATTCTGTCTGACCATAAAAACTTGGACACGAATTTTATTGCGGGTATGTTAGTTGGTCACGTCAAGACCAACTACGCCTATGCGGTCGCCGACGTCCGGCAAACTGTTAATAATTTTTGCGGATATGAAATTGGTTACTCGAAGGCGTACCACAGTCTAAGGCGGGCACGTGAACACTTGTATGGTACGTGGGAAAGTTCAGTTAGTAGTCTTCCACAATTCATGGCTGCACTACAAAAATGGAATCCAGGTAATCCAATTGTTTAGGTTTTTATGTTGCAGTATTAAAGATTTCTTTTGAATATGATATATGTAATAATAATTTTAACCAAAATGTAGGCACTGTAGTGGAGTGGCAACACCATCCGCATGGAGGAGGCAGGTCTCGTGTAGAGATGATACATCTTGTTTTTTGGGCATTCCGACCCTGCATCGATGGTTTCAAACATTGTCGTCCTGTTATCTGCGTTGATGCCACTCATTTGTACACCAAGTACAAGCACAAACTTATGATAGCAGCTTGTGTAGACGGAAACCAAACCATTCTCCCTCTTGCATTTGCCTTGGTTGATGAAGAGTCGACAGACACGTGGGGATGGTTTCTGAACTTATTACGTGTGCACGTAGTAGCAGAGTCTCACGAGTTTGTTACAATCATTTCAGATCGCAACAAGGGTGTAATTCGAGCAGTGAAAGATGGATTCGGTTCATTCAATGGTAATGGTGGATGCCACCGTTATTGCTTGAGACACCTGTGCTCGAATATCAAGTCAAAATTTAGCAAGGAAAGTCTAGCAGATCTTTGTTGGGCCGCCGGCGTAGCCATTGATGAGCCTTCGTTCCGTGAGGCTTTCAATCGTATCAATGTTATTAGTCCAGCGGCTGCCGCGTATCTTCTGAGAATTGAAAAGGAAAAATGGACGATGGCTTTTGATGAAGGACGTAGGTTAGGAACGACAACCACTAACCATGTCGAAATTTTTAATGGTGTTATGAAGGGTGCAAGGCGACTCCCCATTTGCGCGATTGTGGAGATGACATATATGAAGATCACAAATTATTTGAACGAGAAACTGCAATTGGGGAGACAATTGAAAGCAGACGGTCGTTCATGGACGCCATACGCGGAGAACATCTACCGAAAAAACGCAAGGTTTGCTGATCGTAACATTATCCACATGGTAAACCAAGATGATTTATCAGCCAGTGTTAAGAATGTTGGCATTGGTGGATATGTGACTCGTTTTGCAGTTACGTTGACAACCAATGAATGTAGCTGTGGTTCGTGGAAGACCTTAAAAATTCCATGTTCCCATGCTATTCAGGTTTGCAAACACAATGATATTCGTGCTTCCAGTTTCATGCCCTGGTATTACGAGGTCAATCACTTTATAGAGACATATAGTGGCAAATTCTATCCGATATGGGCAAAAGAATACTGGCCTTATACAAGTTTGAAGTTGGTGCACAATCCTACTATGCGGGAAAAGAGGAGAGCAGGTCGGGATAGAACAACAAGAATACGTAGCGATATGGACGGAGCTGGACCTTCTCGAAGAAGATAGATAATACGCAATGTTTATCTTACTGTATGGTAGACGTCGTTGTATTTCCATTTCAGTTTGTTATGTCTTTTAAACTTTAGGTTGGTATGTTGTTTCTATGTTGTCGTATTGTATAATAAAAACCATTGCAGATATTTGTTTTTTTGGACATGATATTGAAATAAGAGTCATACGATGTTCGTAACAATAACACTGATACACCAGTTTAAACCAAATACAAATTGAATCAACGGTGATCGTGATGTCCGTATAGCCCTCCTGTGAAGCAATATCTTGGGTGCGGTTCTCTATCACTTCTCCTAGGTGCTGGCCTTACTTCTGGTGTCATGTTTGCCGACAAATCAAACGGGACTGGCGAGTCACCAAAGGTCGGATGATGCTGAAGAGATGGTTCACCGAACGATATGACATGCTGAGTGTTAGCATCACTGAAAGATGAATAAAAATGTGGAATATATGGCGTAGATGGCCCTGCGGCTTCGGCTGGAGCATAAGAAGAGTGAGGCTGAAATGATGGCCCTGTGGTATCCCATTGCTGAAATGATGGGGATACAAACGAGGTTTGTGCGTGATGATCATGTTCGGTGAAGTGGGGTTCAGCTGCAGTGCTTCGATTTCCCTGCCTATTTTCTGAGTGTCTAACGCCCTGGAAATTTGATTGTCGTCTTGCAATAGTATCTTGCAAGGTACGAATTATTTCTCTATGCTGGTAAGAAAGTTCTTGAAATCGATCTGCGTTGCTATAGTCTGATACCGTCATGAAATTGTCCATCATGGCTGCCAACCCGTTCGCCTGAAATACAAACATAACAAACTGTTACCCATAAAAATTGTCTAACATAACAATTACAAATTACAAATTACAAACATAACAATTACAAATTGAGATGAAAATCTGCATACCACTAAATTCAACATTTCAGGATCATCCGGTCTGTATCCAGTTTCACTGGTCGGAAGCGGTGGCGAGATTCGCTTGCGTGTTTTCCTCATGAACCATTCATAGTACCCTTCAACAACATCGTTGCTTCGAGTTACTGAGTTCCCGATAACTCTATTTTCAACCGCAACATGCCATCTAGCAATGTACGTAGCATGGAATAGTCTCCAATCTTGGCCCGGGCGTCCTTTTCGGGTGAGTTTGTGTAGACGTCGTTGTTCTTCTGCTGGAGGATTGGGAGGAATAAACTGAACGATGCCAAATTGTCGCGTCACTCTCTCAGTGTGAAGATTCTCAATAATACTATAGTGGATCAATGGACACGTACAACTCCACAATTCAACTCCACACTCGATAGGTAATGCAGCGATCTCTGGCTAATTCATGTTATAAGGCCTCTAAGTAAACTGCCAACAAGTGAAATACATGAAATTAATGTAAAATGGAAATTCAAAAAAATAGATTCATGGTAATGCAATGTATAAGTACCCTGTTATGTACCTCGGTAGGAGTTAATCGATCAAACATATCTCTAAAAATTCTAACACTGTGACTTGCAGTTTGGGTCCATGAGAAATAAGTAGTCCACCTACATGGGGGTCAACAATAAGTAATGGATCCAAAAACTTTTACACAACTGCATACAAAATTAAAATAACAGAACCTGGCACCATGTGGCGGGATGGGCAATATTCGACCGTTTTGAAGAATTGTTTGCTCGATTCGTATACGTTGGAGTCGCCTTTGCGGCCGAATAGATTTTATGCGTATCCAAGCCCAAATCTGGACAACAGATTTAACAAGGTTTACAACTACAAATATTCATGGAGTTCAAAATTTTATTACGTGAACTTACTTGCAAGAGTTGCAATGCTCCACCGACATTTTGATTAGAATGGCAGCTGTAGCTACCACCACAAAGTTCCCGATATAGGAAAGCCAAGGCAGCACTCCCCCAACTGTGATTCCGACACTCATCCACTGTTTCCATATGTCTTAAATATAGTAAATTTACTAGATTTCCACTAGTATCAGGGCACATAATGGAACCAATCAGTAATAACACGGCTGTGCGTGCATATTGTAGTACTTGCTCGTCTTCACTCTCATCATCCACTAAATTCTCTTGTAAATGTCCCCTTAAGACGGTCACCCTAATGCGGGATCCTTTAATCTCAGACTCATGTGGCTCAAATCCCAACATAACTTGACAATAATGTATCCACGAAGCATACCCATCCGGGTATGCATCTTCCCCGGTTATAGGTTCACCACATATTGGGAGCCCCCATATCACTGCTACGTCCTCTAGAGTAATTGTGGTCTCCCCAAATGGAAAGTGAAATGTATGAGTTTCCGGACGCCATCTTTCCAGGAGAGCAGTAATTAAATGTACGTCAATCTCTATATATCCACAAGAATAAATGCCGAAAAAACCCATATCATATAACATCCCCACAATACGATCATTTAGATGTATTTGTCTCTCATCACCGTCCCAATGATTGAATCCGGATGAATTATTATGTCTTGCGCGCACAATCTCATCAATATTGCCATCATATACATAATTTGATCGATGAATATCTTGCAAATAAAGTAGATCATCTTCAATTGGACCGAACGACGCCATTCCAATACTACTTCCCGACATTAAAAACCTATACAAATATAACATTATTTTATTACAATTATCATACTATTAATCTAAGCAATTACATACTTAAATTTAAATTTAGCCGTTCATTTTAATAATTAGTTATTTTCCTAAAGTAATAAAATTAAAAAATTTTACAATATCAATTTTCAAATCTAAAAAAACGCATGAAACTGTACAAATTAATTGACAATTTTGTAAACTTAGTATAATCACCCCTTATACTAAATAATTATATACTCAACTACTAAATAATTATATACTCAACTACTAAACAATTTTGCAAACTTAGTATAATCACCCCTTAACGAATATTTTTATCCAAAATTTAAATCATAAAAATTTATTAACTTAGTACTCAAATTAGTAAAAATTTAATTTTCAAACAACTAATTAGAACCGTATTTAAAATATAACTTACTCAAGATTAGTAATTCAAAACTTAGTAAAAATATTTTTAATTATAAATCTAAACTACATTCATAATTAGTAAAAATTTAAATTTTAACAACTAGTTTAAATAATTAGTTAATAAATTTAACAACAACATAATTTAACTAACCCGTAATATCTTTCAATGTAATTTCAATTATTAAAATTTAAATTAAAAATTTATTAATAAAACAATAAACTTACAAAACAAATGGAGGAACCTTACCTTTTCTTTCCTTGCAACAGCCCAAGCAGCGGGGTGGCAGCGCGGCGGTGACCGGAGGTTCTGGGCTGGCGGAGAAGCGGTGGCTGCGGGTGGATGGCGGAGAGGCGGTGAGGAAAATGGGGGAGAGAAGCTGGGGTATTCTTGTGGGGGGACCAGATCTACGAAATTGGGGAGAGAAGGTGCGGTCAAAATGGAAATAGTGGTCACCTTCCACTGGTGACCCCACTTAAAAAAAAAAATTTTTTTGGGCATGAGACGCCACAAATCTGGGCGTCTCTATATTAAAATATTAAAAAAAAATTTTTTTTTTGAATGTCGCCGAATTTTATGGCGTCTCTTAAATTAAATTATTAAAAAATTATCCGATCAAAGAAACGCCACAGCTCTAGGCGTTTCCGTTAAAATTTTTTCTGAATGTCGCCGAATTTTATGGCGTCTCTTAAATTAAATTATTAAAAAATTATCCGATCAAAGAAATGCCACAGCTCTAGGCGTTTCCGTTAAAAATACCACTCACGTCGCCAGATTCTCTGGCGATTAATGTTAAAATCTTAACCCGCCCCATCTTAGTGTTACTTTATGAATTCGAATAAGAACAAATATTATTTCTGAAAAATCCTCTATCTTTGGGAGATACTAGTATATTATTACTTAGACGAGGCAGTTTACATTTACACCCCAAAAGAATATAAAAAATTATAATTTAATAATACTCAAATAATTATATTTATATTTTTTATAAATTTAATAATTACATTACACACCTACCAGAAATCAATTTTTTTAATATTATTAAATTTATGAAAAGATGTAAATATAATTATTAAATTCATGACAGGGTAAATATATAATTGTTTGTGTAAGTGATACCAAATTATATTTTTTATATAATATATATCGGGTTCCATATATAAATATAGTCTTACCCTTAGAAATAATTTACTTTGGATGAAAAGGATGGGTTAGTAATTTAACACACCCTAAATTAGTGTTTACTTCCGTATGATAAAA
Source organism: Lantana camara (assembly GCA_037501455.1). Lineage (NCBI taxonomy): Eukaryota > Viridiplantae > Streptophyta > Magnoliopsida > Lamiales > Verbenaceae > Lantana > Lantana camara. The sequence continues at coordinate 17,744,309 of CM074857.1, read as the reverse complement.
ACTTTATGTTATCTCTAAAGCCCAAAAATAGGATGTAAATGAATATGGTATTTTGCAACTCTTTGGAAGAGTTGCTCAATAAAAAGGAATTTGGGTAAGAGGTCAATTTATTTTTTTTACCCTTGCCTTTTCCATCAAAATTATATTCATTTGTCCTTGGGAATAGGGACAAAGGGCATAATAGAGAATTACCATGATTTATAATGAATAGTAATATAATTAAGTAAACAAAAATAAAAGATAAAGTATTTAATAATGTTGCCTACTAGTAAAGTAAATAATGGTTATTGGGTAATATAAGAAGAATTTTAATATTCATTTTCTAGTGCTATTAGATAGTCAAATGCCACCACCAAGTGATGTAGTTTAGTGGTTCCGCGCTATGCTAACTTAACCAGAGGTCTCGAGTTCGAGTATTTGGGAACGCAGCTACCATTGGTAGGAAGAGCTTTAGACTCTAAGTGCTTCGTCTCAACTCGATCTATGAAAATAGGCTATAAAACCAAAAAAAAAAAAAAGATAGTCAAATGCTCAAGTAAACACTTTCTTAAGACTTGTGGTTGGATTTGTGAATTTAGTTATCCTGGGGTTTTTTGCAAAACTGATATTTAAATTTTTATTTTTTCATAAAATAATACCACTTTACAAATCTTGTATTTTCTATTATAAGTTGCCAGAGAGATTGGCGTTTATGAATAGTAGTATAGGTGATTTTTTGTTTTATTATCCTATACTTTCTATTATTTATAAATTGAACCCCAAAACTTTTAAAAATATTAAAAAAGTATATGGGTGAAATTTTGAAGACATAATTATGCAGATGAAATTATATATATTTCCCTTATTTTATTTTTATACCATCTTATAGTTTCATTATTTTCTTCTAATATTTATTTATCCATTATATTATAACGAGGTATATTTTGCATTGACCATATTATTTCTTTATTATGCCTTTTTATATTATTAATATCATCTTCAAATCTTAGCAAAATATTTTTAGAATTCATTATCTCTTTTGTAAGATACTGTTCTTTTTCTCTTAAAATTTTTAATATATTTTCATGAATAATTTTATGAGACGGGTTATTAATAGTCTCTAACTTTTCTATGTTATATTTTATCGTTTTTCTTGTTTTTATTCTTTGATGTATATTCATATGTTTTTCATATAAATCCATAATTTAGCCATTTATTTCCCTTTGATAAATTTTTTCTACTAACTTTTTGTTTATTGCTTTAACTTGTTTATATTGTTCTTTAGCAGATTCTTCTAATCTATTTTCTTCATCATATATTCTAAAAAAATTTATCATGAAATTCCAATTTGGAAATCTCGTTATTATAGCTTTTAACTGTGATCCTAATCTTTTTATATCTGCCTTTATTTTTCTGGAATTCATTATTCTTTATGAATCTGATGAACCTTCCTGTTCGTAAATCTGTTCTATAGCTAATATAACTTTATTCATAAAATTCAATTTTTTATTTGTTTTTCTGCATTCTTCATCACAATCTATTTCTTTTGATTTATGTTTATCTGGATGTTCATTTACTAATCTCCTCATTCTAGAATTTAAGAATTGTTTTACAAAATATCTAAAATGTCTATTAGATGTATCTTCATCAAAACATTTACTAAAATTGCATGCATGAAGTAGTTCTCTACTAAAATCACCATCTGAATTATCATCCATGATTTTATATATGTTTTATGATTATGTACCAAGAATTATATTTGAAATAATCAATTTTAATAGCAAAATTCATCAGATATTGATTTTAATAAGAGTACTCTAAAATCCATTCTAAAATCATATAGCACCAAATATCTTGAGTAAAGTTTATTACCTTTCTTTATCTCCTTCGTCCTCAATAAAGATCTATCGGATTCTTCTAAGACTCGTCTTCTTCTTTCTCGATCAGCTCAACATTCCAACAGTCCTGACGGTCTCTTGCCTATATGGACATCAACGGAAACAAGCTTCGATCTCAACGAAAAAATCACTACGGCTTATTGAAACCAGATAATCTATTTTGAAGGATAAGGGAGTAAAGAGAAGTAATAAGCTCAAAACAAAATAGAAATTGTGTTTATGAAAGAAAGGATTTTATTTCCCCTATTTGGGTTTATTTTTCCATACTCAGAACAAAGAAAACACTCATATTACAACTCTGAATACTCACTCTCACTTTGACTATTGTTTTTTCGATGCCCTATTCTATTACAAACAAGGTTTATTTATAGAACGGAAAACCGCGTGAAAAGATAAGATTCTTCAAGATAAGGAAATCCTATCTTTTATTTGTAACCATAAAATCTATCTTCTTCTTCAACGGCTGAGATCTTGCCGACAGTTTTATAGTGGTTGCAGGCGTCATTGCTTACGTCTCTCTATACCCTTGACAATTTATGTTGTCACATCCTGATGTCTGTATGGTACCCAATTAATTTACAAGCTTCCTGCCTTGTAGCAGTGGAGCAAATAACTCTATGGGTAGTAAGGACGTTGTAGAATTCCTCTAGTAATCCAGATCTTGGATCATTGGCAGAACCTTTAGTAACCAGTATCCAGTCACCAGCTGCACAGATGGTTTGGAAACCTTTATTAAGAAGATTTTCAGAAATACTTTGTATTGCTTTTATTCCTAAAGCTCTTCTTGTAATGACCCATTCAGGGGAGTATACTACAGCCTTGAAGCTTTTCCTTCCAACTTCTAAGCTGATGTTGGTGTATAAAGGATTTATTGAGACAATATGTAGTGTCTCATACCATGCATTTCCTTCCAATTCTGGAGAAATAGTGTAGAATTTTAAGACCCATTGTCTTCCTTTAGCAAATTGGGAAACTTTAGACTTGAATGTATCCTCAAATCCACTTATTTCCTTTTGTTCCTTGCTCAGGTATATTAAATCAAGAAAACCAAATTCAACAAGTTTTTGAACTTGGTTAGGATCAGCCCCATTGATTGCAGTCAACCTTGGGTAGATTGTATTTCCATTTGAGTAGAAAATTTATTCACACTCTGGATAGTTATATGTCAAATCAAACATTCTTTTGTATTCTTTATCATAAAAGTGTTTAGGTATATATTCACCTTTTATTTGCACTGTTTTGAAAGAACCAACTTTCTGAAGAGGTTCTATCTTTATCGTTCTTGTAGAGGATGTCTTTTTTATTTCCTCGATTTTTATCTCTTTTTTCTTATTTTCTTCCTCAATCTTTATTGTAGGCATTTCTGGTTTTTTACTGCCTGAGCTTTCTGCCTTTTCTTTATTTTCATTTTCTTTATTTTTCTCTAATTTGTCAATTCTCTGGTATAGAATATCCATTCTTTCTGCATTTTCTATGACAGGATTGGATAAGACATTGAGACTGTCTTTTATGGAGTCTTCAAAGATTTGTATTGCTTTATTTATGTCGAGAGAAATGACTCTCAGTGTATCCACTTCACCTTTTATTTCAGCTAATTCTTGTATGTCCTCCATTCTGTAAAATAGAGATAATTTAAAATGTTATTAGTTTTGAAGTGATTTTTGGGAAATCACCACCCATCAACGGATTTGCTATCGTCTTTACCATCTACCGTTTGAGATGGACTAGGTATATGTATACGCATATACTCGTCTCAATATGATTTTTGGGAAATCATCACCCATTAACGGATTTGATAATGTCTTTACCATCTACCGTTTGAGATGGACTAGGTATATGTATACTCATATACTCGCCTTTAGTCAAAACCAAATTCAACATTTCGAGAAAGGAAATCTGCTAAGAAATTATTCATTCCTCTAATATGTTTAATTTTAAAATTGTAATGTGATAAGAAAACTTGCCAACAATGGAGTCTTCTATATTGAGGTTTATTTGGAAGTTCATTTTAAATTAAACTTTGAATTTGAGTATTATCTGTATGAACCTCAAAAGGTTTTTGTAGAAGGAAAAGAGAAAATTTTTCAATTCCTCGTATTATACCAAGTAGTTCTTTTTCATGTGTTGTATAATTTACTTCCGCTTGACTGAAAGTTCCACTGGTATATCTACAAATTTTATTTAGATCGGTTTTTAAAATTGCAGACCAATATAGGTCAGAAGCATCAGTTTGGACAATAAGATTGTCTTTATCTTCAGGTAGTCTTAATTCTGGTAAGGTTTTACATTCCTCTTTAAGACTAACAACTATATCTGTATATCTAGAATTCCAACCTTTAGTATTATCTTTCCTAAGTAATTTTTGTATTTCATGCTTCTTCTTTGCTAATTCTAGAATAAATCCTTCAGCATAATTTAAGCATCCAAGAAACCTTTCTATTTGGTTTATGTTGTCAAGTTTATCAGGAAATTCTAGAATTTTTCTGGAAATATGAGGTTACAATTTTATTCCTGCAGCACTCAATTTTAATCCTAAGAACTCTATTTTCTTTTTCTCTATTATGGCTTTTCTCTCAGAGAGAGCAATTCCATTTTCTTTACAAATTGTTGCAAATAATAAAAGGTGTTTTCTATGATCTTCTTCTGTATCTCAAGAGATTAATATATCATCTATATATACTATCATAAATTTATGGTATTTTGAAAAGATATTATCCATTTTTCTTTGGTATATTGATGGTGCATTTTTTAGCCTAAAAGGCATCACAAGCCATTCGTAATGTCCTTGGGGAGTACTGAATGCAATGTATTGAATACTATCTTATTCCATTTTTATTTGCCAAAAACCTGAAGTGCAATCAAATTTAGAATAGAAAGACTTGTTTTTGACTAGATGTATAATAACTTCTTTATTTGGTAAAGGATAACTATCAGTTTTAGTGAAATAGTTTAACCTTTTATAATTTATTACCATTTTAGCTTTATTCCTCTTCTTTTCTACTTCATTCATAACCATAAAAGCAGGACTAGAGCAAGGACTAAAACTTTTTCGAATGAGTTTTTTATCAAGTAATTCTTCTATTTGTTTTTTAAACTCTTGTATTTCTTCAATAGTGTATAACATAGGTTTTTCTTTTATAATTACATTTTCAGTTAATTCTATTTTAGCCTTGGGATGATTTTCTTTCCAAAAAGCTAATGGGTTATTATTATAGTTTTCTTCTATTTTCTTTTTAATAGAATCTAAGTTTATTCTTTTTATAGAAATGGTATTTATTTGTATATGAATTTTCTCAAACACCTGTCGTCCACCACGCTCAGCTGGCTGAACTCTAAATGGTTTATTAACTCTTGATATTTTAAGATGATGTCCACATGATGTTTTTAGCGTTACCATGTATACATTCTGTGTATAAAATTGAAAATGTTCTAAGAAATTATTTCCTAGTAATATATCTGCTTCTAATGAATTGTACTCATATACTTGTTTGATAAGAATAATCTTACTTCCAAGTATAATTTCTACATCTCTAGCAACTTTATTAATAGCTTGGGATTGTCCCGTTATCCCTTTAATTCGTATATTACTATCAGTTTTCCATTCTTTAATTAAGAATGTTTTAAAGATAGTTATTTCTGATCTAGTGTCTATTAAAACACAAGTTGTTATATTATCCTTAAAAAGTGTTAATTGTATAAAAACACTTAAGGGGAAATTAATCCCTTTCATATTTAGAACAAAATATTTCTTTATCTTGAATTTGGAGCGTAACTCCATTTTTCTCTATTTTGTAATATTCACAGTTATTGAGAAATTCATTTCCTAGAATTATATCAAAGAATTCTCCACTCATATATGAATCTAAACAACATTTTACCTTTAATTTTACATTTTGTATAGTAACTGGAACATATAGTTCTTGATTACAATATGCCTTAAATCCTTCAAAGGTTGTATATTGGATTGGTTGGCTTGTAACCATTCCTATTAGTCCCCTATTTTTTACTTGGGAAAAGTGATTAACACTAGCTCCTGTATCAATTAATATTTTTGGTCCAAAAATTCTATCAGTTCCATTAAAATAGTCTCCTTCTATAACCATAGTATTTGTATATCTTAGAGATCTATTAACAATTATTTTTCTATCCATTTTAATTCCAGAGTTTTTTCCAGTAAGAGAATATTTAGAACTTCATCCTATTAACCTGTTTCCTTGGAAACTAAGTCTAGAGGGTAATAGTCTCTTTTCCATTTCTGGTTTATTATTAATTTCTATTTCATATGGTTCTATTTCTTGTATTTCATCTAATAGAGGCAATTTAGCTGTAGTTATTTCTTTGCACTCTTCATCTATTTTTAAATATGGTTCATTTTGATAAGTTTTACCGTAATTACTATTGCTTAACACATACAATGCTCTATAGTAAAGGGTAAAAGCCTTACTGCCATCCTTTAAACCTATATCTTTTAGAAATTTATAATGTAAATTTAGTACTTCATCTATATTTTCGTCTTGTAAATTTATACTGTATTTTGGAAACACATCAAATAGAAATTGTTTATAAAACAAATTTCCTTCAATCGTTCCTAGATGACTGGTTTTAGCATCTCTAAATCTCTGATCATGTAAAGATAGTACTAATGGACTATCTATACATTCTCTAAATAGAGATTTAATTAGAAATTGTACTCTTCCCAAATATATATATTGTATTTTTGGTCTAAGAGATTTTTTCAGTTTATTTATAGCATTATTAGCTATTCCTCTTGTTATAAGACTTATCTTGACTTTTCAAGAGGTATTTTCAATACTTATAGCTTTTTCTACCTCATGATAGTCATAAAGATTTATCTTATTTCCTTTTACTAAATTAGCAAAACCAGTAAATATATTATTCGTTGGATTTGATGCATTTAGCTTTAAGTTTTTTATCTTATCAAGGGTTTCTTGACTAAAAGTTATTCTTTTAGTATATCCTGCTGTACTTTCTTCTTCTATTATTTCTTCTTCATTATAATTCTATAATTCAGAATCCATTTAATCAGATTCAGATTCTAATTCAGAATTTTCTGAAGAATTGTCTTCACTTATTTCTACATATATTTCATTTCCTATATTGTTTTCTATATCAGAGATTTCTTCGAGTTCATCTCTAATTTCTATAAATTCGGCTTCTATTGTTCTTACCTTTTTAGGTTTGGGGCATTCTGGTGATTTATGACCTTCTTCGCCACAATTTCAGCATCTGCATTTTGTAGGTTTTTTATTAATTTTTTCATTTCTTTTGAAAAACTTTCTTTTAGGTTTTATATGTTTTCTATCAAAATTCTTATATTTTTTGTATCTATTCCCTTTGAATTTTCTCTTTTTATAGGGTCTACTTCTTCTATTCTTTTCACAACCCCATTGTGTAGGCATATCTAATTTTGAACAATAAAGTCCCGAAATCTTTCTAAATTTCTTATATAATTGTTGTTCATAGCAAAGCCTTCTTAATTCATTTATTAAAACTCTAATTCTTCCTCCTAAATTATTAGATGTATTTTCTCTTTCCTTTTCCCAAACTTTATTTATATGTGTATTCCAGGGATTTGGGAGTTTCGAATAAAACATATTAAGAAATATGTCTTGTGATTCTCCACTATAATATTGTTTATAAAAATAGTCACAGAATTCTTCTATATAATTTCTGAGAAATTTAATAGAGCATATGGAAAGATTTATGAGATAATTTCTAACTTCTTCTTTTTCTTTTAGTCTTTCTTGTTCAATATTATTTATCCAAGATTCTCCTAAAAATTCATTCGAATATCTTTATCAAAACCCATTTCCATAGAGATTCTCATTATTCCTTGTACATCAGAAGAAACACCTTCCCACCAATTATGGATTATTCCATCAAAGGTAGATATTATATATTTAGTTCTTCTAGATGCGGTAGCATATATTTCATCTTGATTTAGAAAGTAGGCAATCATATCATTTTGCCACTTAATTAAAGCTTTCCTTTTATCTCTTTTGCAATCTAAGTTTAACTTACTACCATTTACGTTTATTGGTTCTGAATAATTATCATTAAGTTTATACTTAACATTATAACTTTCAGACCTTTTATCATTTTGTTTATTTTTTTTTGTATTAAAATAGGTAGGATAACTTTTAGGTTCATTTGAACCCATAGATTCATCTGGAGCTTGTATTGTTGATCCATCTTCTCTTTTAGTTCCTGAACTACCAGCTTTATTCATTTTTTCTTCATATTCTACAAAATCATCTAAATTTATTTTTTCAAAATCTTCTATTAATTCATTTAAGTTATTCATGATTTTACTTCGGTTTGAATTTGATCTTCTGCTTGTTTATTCTCATTTTCGAAATTAATTCCTTTAGCCTTTAGCCTTTCAAGAGTTTTTTTAGAACTTTCTTCTTGTTCTTTTAGCATTCTTGGGACTATTTTATTTAACATATAGTCATCAAAAGATCCTTTTTCAGATGGTTTGGTTTTTTCTAAATTTATTATCTTTAGAGGAGTTTTTAATTCCTTTTCTATATCCTTTAATTTTTCTGCTTTAGATCTTTTATCCTTTTCTTTTATTGTTGTCTCAAGTTGTTTCATACTAACTCTATTTAATTGGACTTTATTCTTTAATTCTCTTATAGAATCTTGAAGATTTAATATTTCTTCATTTATTCTATTAACAGATTCTATTATAGATTGAAGATTAACACCTATAGTTTCCATACTTTTCCTGCTTTTGTTCTATTTAACAAAGCTTTTATCTTTTCCTTTTTAAGTAAATTTTTTAATTTTTTAATTTCATTTTTATTTTTAATACAATATTCCTTATCATCAGAATTTTTGATTTCTTCATTTAATTTATCCATTTTAGAAAGAAGGTTTGAATAATAGTTTCCTTTTATTTTAAATTTCTTTATCTTCTTTTTATAATAATTACATGGATTTAATTTATTCATTTTAAGAAAATATTTTAACATATCGTTATAAAAATTATATAAATTATCTAACTCATGTCTATTTAATATTCTCATGTTAAGGTGAAGGATATTGCCAATCTGTATCATCATAGGATACGTCTGTATAATAACCATCTATATCTAGATAATTTAATTTTTCCTCTATATCATTTAATCTTTTATCTTCATCTAGAATTTGAAACCATATAATTATTCCTATCTCGAATAATATATACATAGTAGTTATAATTATTTTTATCAAAATTTTATATTTTTTATCCCAAAAGACATCGTTTTCTAGGCTCTGATACCAGATAGATAGACAGGGGGTATATTGACGTTTTGTCCATTACAATTTATTTTTAAAATAAAAGTTTTAAATAATAATATAGGGGTTTATTTGATATTTTTTGAAAATATATAAGACTTTTTATAAAAAGGTTTTGGATTAAAAATATAATTTTAAAAATTATTGTACCAACTGTTACAAATTATCATTCTAGAAAAACCCAAGGTTGATCAATTTTTGAAAGTCGCCAAAGGGAATGGCAGTTTTTACTATTAAAAGCAGCCATTGATGATGACAATTTATACCACTTTATTAAAGTATAAAAAGGTAGTATTACTTTAGAAAAGTTTTTTGAGAAAAATGTTATTTTTGAAATTGGCTCAGTTATCCTGTCTTTTTTACGGACAATTCCTCAAAAATCCCCAAGTGTAAACTTAATTTCCTTTTCACTCCCCAATTTTAAAAAAGTTCCTGTTCACTCCCCAATTGAAAAACAAAATTCCTTTTCACTCCCCAAGGTTGTATAATAATTCAGGAATTGCGTACAATTTTTAGGGAATTGCGTATAAAAATCCCGGAATCTCGTATATACGACATTTTGAGATTTTTATACGCAATTCCCTAAAAAATGTACGCAATTCCTAAAGACAATGTACGAACATGTACTGTTTGTGGGGACCTAAAAGGAATTTTGTTTTTCAATTGGGGATTGAATGTGAACTTTTTCAAAATTGGAGACCTAAAAGGAATTTTTTCAACTTTTTGGTACTATTCAAATATTTTCCCTCTTTTTTATGTGTTTATAATTCATTGCTGAAAGTAATTATTATAATCGATTATTGATATTTTGATCTAGATTAAAAGAATATGTACGTATATATGTATATTTAATATAATTCAGGTGTTTGATCTAATACCATAACTTAAAAGTGCAGAATATATAAGAAACGTCATATCAGCAATATGTTCAATATATTCTGATTTCTTGAGATTCTCACTTCTCAATATAAATGGATCCGAACTGAGAAAATATCTATAAAGGAATTCGATATATTTTGTCGTAATGGCATACTTTAATACTAAAAAAAGGAAAAAGGATTCCATCAGAATAAAATCATTCTATCCTTTTACATGGAATAACCAAATAAACTTATGTATGCCTTTTGGCTTTTATTGTTGCGGGGGTAATTTAAAAAAACTTCCCATCAATTTGGAATATTTTTATTTTACTCTTCCATAAAATTATATAATATAATATAATATAAATACTATATTAGAACGTTTTAGTATTACATTTTGTGAAAAATATACAATATATTTTGAGAGTTTTTTTAAGTATGACATTTTGCGAAAATTATACGACATTTTTCTAAAATGGGGAGTTAAGTAAAAATGTGATACACATTTGGGGATTTATCCCACATTACCCGTATTGTGAACTAGTTTCAATCGAGAAATTTTAACAAGAAAATATAGTATTTAAAAATAAATTGATGTCTTCTTTCTAATGTTTTGTGCCTAACTTCGTTGTTGTTTAAGACTTACAAAATAAATATTATAATTTAAAATTATGATTATAAGTATGCCTTGGTCAAATTTCAGATTATGAAATTTTTAAATTGAAGTTTGTGTAATTAAATGATCAAATTTCAGTTGTGTCAAATATTTTGATTTTAATAATGGGCAGTTGGTTAAGTGTATAAGTGTTCGAGTTTATTTAAGTAAGGTATCGTGTTCGAAAATTGTGAATACAAAAAATTACGTTGGAAAAGGTCCTTGTAAAAAGCGTGTTTAATATCTCGGGAGATTAGACTCTCACTCAAATTAGACGGGGAAAATCTAAAAATAAAAAATATATGTTGATTATTGTTTCTTTGTACATATTATTATGGGTTAATTGTTTTTTGCACCCCAACCTTTGGGGTGTGTTGCACTTTAGTACCCAACCTTTGAATTTTTACATTTTGGTATCCAATTTTTGGATTTTGTTGCACTTAAGTGCCCAAGACCAATAAGAAAATGACATGTGGATTCAACCGACCAATAAGAAAATGACACAAGAAAATGACATGTGGATTCAACCGACCAATAAGAAAATGACACGTCGCTCTTGGGCACCTAAGTGCAACAAAATTCAAAGGTTATGTGCCAAAATGTAAAAATTCAAAGGTTGGGTACTAAAATGCAACACACCCCAAAGGTTGCGGTGCAAAAAACAATTAACCCTATTATTATTTCCGGTTGTTAGGTCTGTAGATATTCATTAGTTCCGACAGGACGGATCATTTATTTTGGTGAATTGATCTAGTTATATTGTACATTTCTACTTAATTTATTGGCAAGCTTAGTTGCATAATGTATAAATATTCTTAAAAATATTATTTTGTGGTATCATGTCGTGTCGAATATATCCGACACTTCTTATACAAAAAATTTAAATAAAAAAATGTATTATCATATTTATATCGTATTGTATCTATATTTATACATTATATATAACTAATTGGATATTGAATCCCACCGGGGAGGAATAAATAATGAAGTGAACTTAACTTAGTAAATGGGAAAAGATTTCTTTTTGAAAATAAAAAATAAAATAAATTAAATAAATTGGAAGAGGAATATATATTATAGTCAATAGCAAATATAAAAATATTATAAAAATTAATTAAGGCGAGACCGCATTTTTAATAAGAATACAGTAAAAATTGACTAATAAAATACGAGACTCCATATTCCCCAAATCTATACTATAATATATATGAAGGGTGTGTTTGACCCTAATTGCATCAATTTTGACCGAATACTTTTTTCTCCTTTTTAAAAAAATTTTAATTCTTTAAAAATTATTTCATTGGTTAATAAATACTTCACAATATTTAATATTTTGAAAACTTTAATTATTTACCAAATGATATTAATTAACACATTAATCTCATAAATTTAGGAAAATTCAACTAATTGTATTTTATTTAGGTCAAGTACTTAATTGATTCCATGTAATAAAAGACACATCCAAAAAATAAATATCTTAATTGATTGATTGATTCCAATTAACTGAAAAATAAAATTTTGACATCTTTAGGGGGATCTCTTACTTTTTAGAAACCCTCTTCTATCGTTCATTAATTTTAAATTTTGACATCTTTAAAGTATATTCTCAATGACATTATATAAAGTATAGATATTTCTTATATATGCAATGGATTTAATAAAAGTCCCTTATTTTATTATTTTTTGTTCTAGCCTCTTTCTTTCTCTCTTCACCTCACACATTCATCTTCTTCCCCCCTTCATCGACAGCACATTCATCTTCTTCCCCCTTCAAATTATTATGTTATATTAGATGCATTATATACTGTTACTGTTTCTGTGCATAGCACGGGTAACATACTAGTTTCTTATATATGCAATGGATTTAATAAAAGTCCCTTATTTTATTATTTTTTGTTCTAGCCTCTTTCTTCCTCTCTTCACCTCACACATTCATCTTCTTCCCCCTTCATCTACAACACACATATAATTGTTTTTCTTACTTTTTTGTGTTGAAAATTGCATTTCAAACAATTATAGAGATTCAAGATTTATGAATTAGCTCACACACAGTTTTATTGATTTTCACTTTTATTTTGGTTTCGTATTTTTTGTTTATTTTTTGTTGTTGTTGATTTTTACTTTTTTAAATTATTTTCATGTTTTCAAAGATATTTTGTTTAGGGGATTCCTACTCTTTTTTCCGATTGTATTTTAGATTTGTTTAATTTCTTAACGTTTTATTGTTGAGTAATTTTTAATATTATTTCTTAACTTTTTTGTTTATTTAAAGAGAACTTATTGTATTTATCAATTATATTTAAATTAATATTTATAATGACTCTTTATTTGACACACTTGGATTATTCTTGAATAAATTTTTTTTTATTTTTATAATAATCATGCTTTTGATTTAAAATATATGATATAGGAGTATTATTTGATTTATCCGGCAAAAATTCTAATAGTTTTTTTTTCTCCTTTCAAATTTTCATATATTTTTATTATAATCTTTATTCTATTTAATTTAGATTTTTTTTAATTATCGATGATTTTTTTTTTATATTTTAATTTCATCTAATTTCTTTAATTAGTATATCTCTTTGTTGTTATTTTTTTTATTTATTTTGTATTTTTATTATCTTATTTATTTATCTTTTTTCCCGTAATGATAGAGTTTTTTCTTTTCCGTTAACTAATTTGTTTTCTCAATTTGTGGGAATATGTTACATTTTTCCACACAGTTTGTAAATTGGTTGGATTGATATTTTTTGGCTAAATCTTTTAAAATTTACTATTTGAATTACTAATTATTCGACTTTTATCATTTTTAAAAATAGTTTTTTCTTGTTAGGTGGATCTTCTTTTAAATATATTTTTCTATATTTTTCCTCTTCCTTTTTGATTCTTTTTTATATTAAGTTTAAAATAAATAAATAAATAAATAAATTTATTAATTATAAATACTTTTTATTTTTGTTACTTCACTTTATTTGTATCGTATATTTATTTGATTTGTTTCAACTCAAAAAGTATATTTATTTGATTTATGAATATTTTTATTGATTTTTTAACTATTATTCATTTTGTTTAAATTTAGTTTACATATAGTTCGAGCTTATCTCTATTCAAATATACAATTTATTTATTCTCTTCTACATATTTTTATATATTTAATCCAAATTTGGTATTCAAAGATATTTTCTATAACTTGATATATGGATGATTTTCTTTTTCATATATATTGCATAAATTATTATTTTTATATAGACATAATTTTGTTTTTAATATTATCTTAATTTACAGTATTTACAACTAATATGTAATATTATCGCTTATATATTATAACTTTTATATAAATAATGTGCATAGCACGGGGCATATGTAACATACAATTTCAAAGCCATTTAGAATTTGAATTAAATTGAGACAATCACCTCAATTCAGCAATAATATCTTTTGTCCGAAAATTACTCGTGCATTTGCAGAAAAAATTGCGGGTTTTCGCGTGTAGGAGTCGGTGCATCTTTTTCTTTATTAATTTCTCAGCCTAAAATGGGGAGGAGATAAAGAGGGGAAAAAGATCGACAACAACATTACGTAATAAAATAACAGAACACATAAGAAAAACTTTCACCGAAAAAGACATGTTTAAATGAATTATCAAAATTTTCAGATATGCGACCCAAAACACTCACTTGAGAAGCACAAACAATTTAACAAGTAAAAATATCATAATCAATACATTTTGTTAGTTGAAAAAAAAAAGTTGGTTCAAAGTGTTTTTACAAATTCAAACTCAAAACTTTTGGTTAAATTAATATGGTAAGTTACTCCAATAATACCAAAATTAAGTGAATAAATGTGATTTATAGTTTACAATATATTATTTTTATTATTATTATTTTTTAATATTAGCTTCTATTTATGTGCTTAATTATCATTTTTTTCTTGGTTGGAGCTTAATTCTCAAATAACAATACATTTTGGGATTGAAATTCATTAATGGCAACAATTCTTCATGAAAAATTATATTTTTTGTTCGAATTTTGTATGAAAATTCTGGGCTTTTAACAGTGCTCTAGCCTCTGAGTAGTTGATTAGACTATTGAAAATTGGAGACAGTGGCATTATTATTGCCTACTATTATGTAGATTAATGTTGCATTAGCGAAATAATTTTAGGGTAATAATTATTGTAGTCTTATCGTACGTACCATTTAAATGTTTGCCTACTATTTAGAATTAATGTACCCATTATTGAATTACTAAAGATAATATTGAATCCTTGACATTATTAATTGTATGACTTGTGTTCAATTATTTATATGCAATCCTACTTACTGTAATTAGTTACTTTTAAGGTTTCAAAAAAACAAAAAAAAAAGTTGGTTACTTTTTAAGTTTTATCCTATGTAGTTCAACTTGTATGTGAATTCATTAGATGAATAATGCTTCCACGTGTCTACACAATTAAAAATAAAATAAAATTGTTTCAGCTGGTGTTTCGCTACGTGGCGCAATGAAAATAAAAAAGTAAATTGTATTTTTAGTCCCACACTATAAGGTCGTTCTCATTTTTGATCCAGCTATTTTCAAAAGTAGTTTTTTTAGTTCCGTAGTAAATTTTTTTTTTTCATTTTAAGGACTTCCGTCCAAAAACAGGCGGAAGTAACTGTTCATCCATTAATTTCATATATTATATATTTATTATATATAATATGTATACATATATACACACATATATATATATATATATACATATATATACACACACACACATATATATATGTGTGTGTATATGTGTGATGTGTGTGTACATATATATATATATACATATATATACACACACACACATATATGTGTGTGTGTGTATATGTGTGATGTACATATATATGTGTGTGTGTATATGTGTGATGTGTGTGTACATATATATGTGTGTATATGTGTGATGTACATATATATGTGTGTGTGTATATGTGTGATGTGTGTGTACATATATATATATATACATATATATACACACACACATATATATACACACACATATGTGTGTGTGTGTATATATATGTGTGTGTAGATATGTATACGTATTATATATAATAAATATATGTATGTGTGATACACATACATATATTTATTATATATAATATATGTATCATATTTTATATAATACGTAATACACATATATATTATATATTTTAATTTATAAAATGCATTTTGTTATATGTATTATAATATATATGCGTATTATATATTATATATTATACACTTGTATTAATAATATATATTTTGTTATATATTATATATAATATATGTGTAAATACATATATTATATATATGTATCACACATATTTTGTGTAATACATATATAATATGTGTAATACATATTGATGGGGTCTGATCCGATGTGGCAAACTCCAATACTTTAGAATTTATTTGTGTGGGGGAAACAGAGGTCCAAAGCTCAGGCGAGGGTTGTCGGAGGAGATGGGCTCTACGTGCTAGGAACAAACACAAAGTCAGAAGGCCAAGCTGGGGGAATAGGGGGTGATTACCCAGTTTGACTCTCCGACGCTCAAGTCAGACTCAGATGGTGAGTGAAGAAGAAGGTGGAAGTAAAACAAAGCTCAGATATGGAAGCTTGCTTACAGAGTGAGATGATCTTTGGGTATTTATAGTTGAGGGTCAGGGCTCTTTTGGTAATTGTCACCTTGTGGTCCTGCATTGGAGTTGCCCTAGACACGTGGCGTAATGAAGGACCTCTGAAAGGTATCTCCTGCAAAAGCATGCGAAAAGGTTGGTGGCGGGCAACAGTGGCAGGTGCGCGGACATGTACTATGTGTCAGAGAGCTTTTTGGGTTGTTACGGAGGGCCAAGCACGCTCGGGTTTTGTTGGGGGCCTTGGGACTCGCGGGTCCGAGGGGCACCTGGGCCCAAGGTGTTGGTCATGAAGAAAGTGGGCTCACCCTTGTGGCCAGGCGAGAATGTCTTCGAGGGCTGGCTCCAAGGGCGGTTCTGAGGGTTATATGGTGTTCTTATCTTTAACCTTGTTCATCCGCTCGGGGAGGCCAAGGTCCCTTTGCGAGAATGGAGTGGTCATTACCTCGAGGGGAATGCTCAACCGCGAGGGTGGATTTGGCGTATCCCTGACACGTGTCATGAGCGTAATCTAGCCTCATCATTTGCACCCCCCCCCCCCAAAAAAATTCTGTAGTTCAGAATATTTTGGAGTAGAATTTAAACTTTCGAAATTCCGAGGGCCACTCCTTGGCGGGAAAGCTGTGCGCTTGAGAATTCTACTCTGAGGCTGCATTTAATACAGTCATTTCACTTTGACCGCTCGAGATGTCAGGCATTAAATGCTGCTTAGGAGACGACACGTGACTCTTGGGACGTGTTCGACTGTTCACAAAAGTGGGCAGTTACCTAGGCGGGAATGATTGCAACTTTTGAATTTATTACACAAATCCCACCAACTCTTCTCCTTATAAATAGCGATTTGCATCCATCTCTTTTCCTTCTTCACGTAATCCTCCTTAGAACATTCTTATTCTCTCAGAGATTTCTTCGCATTCTCTAGAGCACTTCAAGCATTCTTCAAGCCCTTCAAGAATTTTTAGGTATTCCTTTGAATCTTTTTAACTTTCTTGTTTGAACCTTAGATCCGTAGGCATTCCTTTCTTTTGAATCTTCTTTTTGTTGGAAAACATCAGAGTAAACGCAGCGGAAGTTTAAATTTTTTTTCCAAAAGGGATCTAAAAGACTTGCAATGTTCGTATCGTAATGTTGGGACTCAAGAAACTCACACGAATTGAAGCTTTCTTGAAACATATTGAGCTGCCCTCAAACGTTCTTCATGCGGCATGAAAATCCCCGTTTCTTGATTCTTTCTTCGAGATTCCAAAGTAGAAATCCTCTAGAGTAATAATCCACACCAACCTAGATTCAAATCATGTTAGTGAGTATGCTAGTACTGTAACATGTGTATTAAAGAAATAAGAAACGAGAAAAAGAGAGCAAGAGAATTATCCCCAAATTCCATGAAGGTTGGACGTGATCTCAATATCACGTGTAAGGCCAATAATTCGAACCCCATGTCCCTTTTATAGCTAGGGTTCGAAACCCTAGTGTCTTCTAGGAGAGAGTCTCCAACTTTGACTTTTCTTCCATCTTTTCTTTCCCTCCAAGTAAAATAATATCTTATCTAAAATAAGATATCTATTCTTCCAGAAAAAGAGTTCCTAACCAATTAGGAATATTTAATTATTCTAGCAATAATTAAATATCTCATCCTAATAATATTTATTCTAATCATATTAGAATTAATACTTTATTAGAATAATAAGATAGAAGATATTTATTTATTTCTTTATTCTAATCAAATTAGAACAACTAAATAAATAAATAATTAGAATTAATTCTCCAATTAATTCTTTCAAGGACTTTAGAATTAATTCACCAATTAATTCTAACGGGCTAAAATTAATTCTCCAATTAATTTTATCTGGCTATATAATTAATTCTCCAATTAATTATATTTAGGGATTTATAATTAATTCTCCAATTAATTATATCTTGGTTTTATAATTAATTCACTAATTAATTATATTTGGGCTTGATAATTAATTCTCTAATTAATTAACACATGATCCAATTCCTCAATTGAATTCACACGTCCCAAACATGCTCTCGACCCACACGTGTACTTTACACCGTGGCCTCGTTTCGATCAACCATTTGATCTTTCCATAATACCCTTTGAACCCGGTATTTGTGTGTGACCCTCTAGGTTCAATTTCAGTTAGCAATGAGCCTAATTAATTAATACCCTTTATTAATTAAGTACCTCACAGATCACACGACCATAGTCTAGCAACAGGTGTGTGAACCCTACCCGAAATATGAATGTATATTCGAAAGAACCTTTCAGTCAATGACATCATGTGGGATACGATCCTCCTACCATCCTATCTCTCGATTAAGATCTAGGGCATGGGATTATAGAGAGCCCTACTAACCTTAATCTTAAAACAAAGTTCCCTTCATATTCCATTTGATCTCAATCCAAGAAAACCCATTTTCTTGATGTCTTGATCTAACCACCTTGCGCAAGGATTTAAGAATGAAATCATGAATGACTTATGTAATAAGAGATCATCTTGCCTACAGCAAGTGTAGGTCCTTTATTGATTCCAACAGTTCTCATATGCCACTTGTGTAATCCCAACATAGGCCGTGGTTCAGGTGTCTATATGGCGACACCCTTTTTAGCCTATATCAAAGATTACAGAGTTAGCTCATATGAGACAATGTGAAATCTCAAGTCTAAGGATTAATTCCTCACGTCATTGACATGTGAGATATTTCCCAATCTGGAAGTTTCATGAAACTCCCTTTCCCATTTAGGAATCTTCTCATGCGGGGCACTCTCAGTGATGAAGTTCTTGCAACTATCACCCTTATGTATTATGAACGAATCAACCCATGCACTTATCACCCAATGAAACCGGGTGATCCTTCTTAAGGACATAACTACACAAGCAAGTCTCAACAGAGGCAAAGTCGACACTCCCACTGTCAGTCGGCCTCATTGACTTGGAGAAGTTTCTAATCCTCGCCTATGGAGTTAAGAACTTGTTTCATGTGTCATTCCCATAATGACAAAGTTTTTAACGACCTCATCGGATTAGGGGAGTTCTAGACATGCACACGTAATGGAAACACACAAAACACGTATTGGCACATAAGGAGTGTTCGCCTGTGATTACAATCATTCGTATATTATTCAAATATTGGCTGTGATAAGGGAAAGTCCCAAAGTATAATAGCTTTCTAGGGCACTATTCCCAACACTTTTCACTGTCTCCATCACCTCTGAACCATAATGTCTAATGAAATCACTGACGAAATGGTGAGGGAGATTGAAGATATGACAAGTTCCTGTTCTCCCTCCCATAATCCTACTCTGCACCATCAAACCATGGGGGAAATGTTTGGCGAGGCCAGAGATGAAGATCTTGATGCTACCGTGTCGGCCATGGGGGAGAGGAATCCGGACGGAGTTGACCATCTCTTTGAAGAGATGAACTTGGTCTTAGAGGCAGAACGTCAAGGGGTAACTTTGCCCTTGACGGAGGGTTCCACTAACCCTCAATGCTGCACTGTAACTACAGCTATTCCAGGCCCCACTTAAGAAAATGTGGGTGCTGGTCCTTCAGAGGAACCCCCAGCCAAACGCCGCAAGAGGAGTGGGAAATCCAAGAAGCCAGTGGAGGGGGAGAGTTCAGGCATGCAAGCCACTGATAGGACCCTCGACGAGATCCAAAGTACCATATCAGTGGGGGATATAGTTTCATTAAGGGCTCCAATACATTGGGATGAGGGGTTCACCTACCGGATACCGACGGTACACGAGAGGGCCAATAACTCACCTGCTGGAGAAAAAAAAAATACAGGGATTCCATGGTGGCAGGAGGGTTAAGATTTCCAATTTCAACCTCAGTGGCGAGTATTCTCAATTGTTTGAATTTGAGCCCTTCACAAATCGCCCCAAATAGCATAACCCTTATCAATGCCTTTATAATTCTGATAAAATGTACCAGGAATGAGCCCTCGATCCATAACTTCAACAGCTTGTTTCAAGTAGCCCGTTCACCTCGCTCTTCCCCGAGGACAGGTTTCTACTATGTCCAAGCAAAATCCAATTTGAGATTGATTGACACACCCTCGACATTATATGGCGCTGAGTGGAAGGAGAAGTTCTTTTTTGTGAGGGCCCCTGAGGGTGATGATTTTGGCGTTCCCCAAGCGTGGGTTATCCATGGGGAAGGGCCTCTCGTAAGATCCCATTTGGAGCCCATATTCCCATTATCATGGGCTCAGGATTTGGCCCTCGCGATGAAGAACGAGGGTTGGTTAATTAGAGCCAAAGAATTGGGATGGCCCTCGCGATGAAGAACGAGGGTTGGCCCTCGGATTTGGGATGTAGCACCCCGAAGCGCAGAGCACTACATCCCCCGCATCATAGCCCGACACGTGTAACGAAATAGGGACTCCGCACACGCACCAAGCCACGGTAAACGGGTGACAAATAAAAACACACCTAGGCTAGACAGTCTAGACCCTAATTCAGAGTGCGCAACATAAACGAAAACAAATAAGGAAGCACCAGGATCACAGTCATACAATTATACAATCATGCATACCACGAATATAACAGCTCAATTAATATATGCCATGCCCATCACAGGCCAAATAAATCATACAAATTCCAAGGTTCGAAATTTAAATCATATACATAAGTCCAAAAGTTCAAAACACAAAAAAATAAGTTAAACAAGATGCATGTGACTCGCTACTAAAACCAAAGACTAAAAAGGACGACCGCCGCCTAGCTCGAACTCCCGAACGAACACCTGCAACTCAAATAACAGAGGGGAAAAAGAAAACAACGAGGAGGGGTCAGTCCTAAAGACTGGTGAGGGGGCTAACACACTCACACGTACATATACATAAAACAGAGCATATTCAAAGTCATAAAAGCTCATGAACCGGGGCGTGGTTTTTGCAATCTAAAACATTTTAACACGTGATATTATATATAGAAAAGAGTTAAGGCCGAAGGCCAAAATTACCAAATTTTTATAAATTAGGAATCAACTCCCGTTTCACGAACTAATTCACAATCAAAATCACATAACTCGGCGAGTACGAGTTTTAGACCACCTAACTCCATTCAAAATTCTAAACATAAATCAAAATTTAAACGAAAAAATAATCAAAAGACATACCTCTTCTTCGGGTGATGGAAGGGCCGTGAGTTTCATGATGCTCACGCCCAAGGATTCCATCCCCCACCAAACCTCCTGGTGGGTTCAGGGGTGATCCTATAAGTGTGGAGACCATGCTAGGGACTACCCGACGGCCTACACCGTCCAGGGTCTCCTTCGTACGAATCTCCGGGGCCCAATTCATAATTCATAATTTTCAAAATTCAAACTTATTTTCAAATCATAACTCGCTATTTCAAGACATTCACACACGCCAACCCTTTTTAAATTAAGCAAACGTAAAATAGATTACGTATATATATAAAAGCGTTTTTCAATTGATTTCATAGCAAATGGGATAATTCCCACAAAATACTAATTAAACATGTATTTATATATATATATATATATATATATATATATATATATATATACACGTATGTCGCATGCGGGCTTAAAGTACAAGTAGGGTTGTAGGTTTCTTAACTAAAAGAAAGAAAACCTCACCTTGTCGACCACACCGAACGGAGCGAACCAAAAGACACCTAAGAGACCACCTCCTTCACACGAAACGAACCTAAGGACAAACCAAACAACAACGACAAACTTAGACTCAAAATGCAACCAAAGAAACGCTCGACAAATGCATATGAATGTAAATGATACATTACACCTTACATAAATTCACACTTAGGCCTATCAAAGTAAATAATGAAATATCACACGAATAATTCAAGAATTAAACTCATAATATATCACATAATAGCATATTAAGAGCATTCATAAATTTAAGGTTCATAAAGAGAGCAAGAGATGCATATGAGTTCAATTGAAAAAACACTTAGGTCACATGGAGCCATATTAAATCAAATTGAATCATAATTCACATATTTCACGTTAAACAAATTCATAAAATTTACAAAACGAGCATAACACATCATTGACCATGTTAGACATGCATGCATATAATAAAAGGGTCAAGACAATATCAAACGAAGTAAAGAAACGACATATTGATGCACTTAAGATCATACTATCTAGAAATTCATACTAAATAATCCCATAAAATTAAATACTAACCATATGGCATATAATATAGCATATGAATGTTTAGAAATTGGAAACAATTAAATTAGATGCATGAATACAAAATATACCATTTCATAAACATAAACAAACATACACACACACGGACATAACACATGCACACACATAAATAAAATACATAATATATTTAAAAGCTTCACACTAATATATACTATATATATATTCATGTACACATGCACAAAATATTACCTATATATATATACATATTTCATATATATATATATATACACAGCATATATGCATTACACACTATATATATAAATATATATATATATACACACACGTACAACACAGCACACATACATGGACTAAAAATATACTATATATATACATTAGCATTCACCATATAAATATATGCAATCCACACACACACCCACGCAACCAAGCAAAGAAAAGCTCCCACTCAGACATTAAAGGCTAATCAAAGAAGGAACAACAAAAAAAAAACAGGCAGCAAACTCAGCAGCAACAGCAACAGTCCGATCTCTGCCCAAACTGGGGTCGCGACTAGCTCAAGGGTGGTCGCGGGCGCGACACCACCTCCTCCAGCCTTAGCAGCAAACTCAGGTCGAGAGTGGCTCCAAAATTGGTCGCGGCCGCGACCAGAAACAGCCTTATTTCGGTCGTGCAGTCGCGGAAAAGCTTCGTCCAAGCAAAGTAGCAGCAAACCAGGTTGATTCTAGTCAAAAAGAGCAGCAAAAGCACAGCAACAACAACCCAAAAACACATGCACAACACCCCCATACAACACGGCAAAGCAAGGAAGCAAAATCAGTCACACACACCTTCAAGCTTCAAAGTTCATGAATGTTCAACAATGGTGGTTTAAATTTCAGAAATTTTCCAAGAGATTCATGCTTATAAACTTAACATAGAACTCATATAGATCATATATATAGCTTAAAACGAAGAAATGGACCAAAGATTTGCAAGAAATCATCAAAAAATGCAATTAACCTAACTATCCATTCAATGAAGCAAATCAGGCCCTAATTTCCATGAAAATGAACAAAATCATATGCAAAAGAAAGGTAAGAAGATGGATATCACAAAAATATACTTACCTTTCGAATTTGAGGCAAATTGGGGGTCAAACGAGCTCAAAATCCGACTTGTGAATAGTGCCCCTGCTCTCTTGTCCTTTTCTCCCTTGGCTGCCTCGGTTCTGCTTCTTTATTTCTTTTTTCTGAGGTTGGAACGAAATAAGGAAGGTAGAGTGATATAGAGGATCAAAAGAGGAGTAAATGGGTTAAAAAACGGGTCGATTCGGATAAGAAACGGGTCGTTTATGAGCAAAACGGGCGAGGGTCGCAAATCTGTCACACGGGTCGTGTTTCGGGCGAAATACAGGGTATCAAACGGGATTAGAAAATTATGAATTCAAGTTCTCTTGCTTTTAATCTTCGTTAAGAGTCTGACGTCACCTCCGGAATTCGAATCCAAATTCCCGAGCTCAAGATATAAATTCCGGAACACAAGGCGCGCTAAAACAAGTTAGGCCCTCGAGTCCCTAACAAATAAAATATGGTGCGTTACCATATCAAACAAGTCCGAAAATGAAAAATTAGCACATAGACAAATTCATAACACGTATAATTCATGCGTGGCAAATTATCACAAAAATCGGAAATAAAATCGCACTCAAACGAATCAAAAACGAGTTCAAAAGGTTAAAGACGTTCAAATATTTAATCATATAATTAACAAATAATTCAATTAATTCAAGAATAACATTTAAACATTAAAAATAAACATATAATTACATAAATAAATAATTTTAATGCGCAATTAACACTCCCAAAACGGCGTACCTGTACGGCCGGACGAGCGGGATGTTACACTTAGACTCAAATATGTACCATTTAGACGCACGACAATGCAATTGAGTGCTATGAATGCAAGGAATTGTCATATGGTAGCGATTAGACATTTACTTTTCATTACACGTTTACACCTTGAATATCATAGCATAAAATTCATATACATACCATAACTTATCATATATTCATTAATTCATATCATAAATCAAACTTAGACACAAAAGAGATCATTTAGAATATCAAACGAATGCAAGGAAAGCACATAATACGCCATAAGATATCACTTAAGCCATGCATGTCCGTAGCTCAACTAGATCATATCAAATCACCCCATAAATTGAATCCAATACTCATAACACATTATTCATACATGAAACATGTTAAGTCCAAGCAATTACAACTCATAACATAGCAATTCATACATATAAACAAGCACATAACACATTAGGATTAAGATCGAGAAGGAAAACGAGTAAACGGGAAAACAAGCGAGCAAAACCACGTAAACAAGGGGTCTGGGGGACTAACGGCCGTTAGTACCCTCCCTTAGAAAGCCCCCTAACGGGGGTTAGTGGGTACAGAGGCCCCAAGTGAGGAAACGGCCGTTAGGCGTGGCCACGCCTAAGGCCCATAACGGGTGTTAGCGGCTCCCGGGGCTGAAATGGTGCGAGGTTCAGCCCTTGTTTCATCCAGAACTTCATCTCCAACCAAAGAAACTCCAAAGACAACACATTAGGGCAAGAAAAGGCAGCAAAATGACACAAGAACACCCATAAATCTGATCATACAAGCAATACAAGCAAGAGCAAGCAAGGAGCAAATTAAAGGATGGTGTGAAATCTCCAACATATTCATGTGCTCAAGCTTTGTGCATTAATGAAAACTTAAAGGAGACTCAACCACCATTAAAAGTAAGACCATATAAACATTTATGAAGTTCTTGTGATCAATATACATGCCTCAATTCAAGAAATAACCTCAAGATATGCATATGGTTCATAAAAGGAAGCAAACCCTTACTATTCATCAACTCTTGTAAAAACCATAAATCACTAACATAATATATGAAATATATAGATCATAATGAGCACAAGAAGATGAAGAGCAAGAATCTTACCTTACCTTAAGAAATTGGAGCAAGAAAAGCACAAGACTTGAGCTTAAAATGGGCAAAAATGGAGGTTTGGCTTTGTTGCTTCTTCTTTCTTCTTTCTTCTTTCTTGGAGGGCGTGGTTCGATTCTTAGAAGCTAGGGAGAGAGATATGGCTTTTGACTGGGTTTAGGGTCAAACAAGTACAAGAAAATGAGTGGTCTAGCTCCAAGTGGCTCTTAGGTGCTTAATAGGTACGTATGGCCAAAATCTACGTCGTCGGGGGTCGAAACGGCATTGGAAAAGGATGAGGCTTATCCCATTGACTCTGAATCGTCGAAACGAGTCCAACGGAAGTGATGTAACTAGAATCCGAGTTCCCGAGCTCAAGTTACGAATTAATGACTCAAGGGTGGCCAATTTGCAAAAAGGCCCAAAACTTTGAACAAAAGTTCAATTGAGTCCTCTAAGGATCAAACAAATCCAAAACATAATTAAATCATACAATCAAGTCCTTAAATCATATATGTCACGTAATTTACGAATTTAGCATGCTCGGGTACAAAGTTCATAATTCACAAATTTCACGTATTGCAAGAATTCATGTTATATCTTCAAAGAGTTTTTTGCTTGGATACCCCCTGTGTTATGCCTAATTAGCACTCCGAACCCTGTGATTTGAAATTTCTCAAAGAGAACCCTGTGATTATATAAATTAGCACTGAAAACCCTGTGATTGTATTAAAATTAGCACTCAAAACCCTACAACCACGGCTGTAGGGTTTGAAATTCTAATTGAGTGCTAATTTATTACAATCACAGGGTTCGCTTTGAGAATTTTTAAATCACAGGGTTTTGAGTGCTAATTAGGTATATCACAGGGTTTTTGGTGCAATAAACTCTATCTTCAAATAGGGCAAGTTTTAGCAATTAATTCAAGTATTTCAAATAAAAACATATAATTCATATAATAAGAAATAGATATCAAGCAAATGCATTAATTAAAATAAGGAATTAAATACAATTACGGAAAATAAACTCACACGTGGCACAAACCTGTACGTACGAAAGAACGGGATATCATAATTGTAGCATAAGGGGTCGAATCCTAAGGGAAGGGGAAATCAAAGCTAATCACTTTGTGTATTCGTTAATCTATAAACCAAGTCAAGTGCAAGAGTGAATTAACTAATTACGGAAAAGAAAGTTAACTAGAACTAAATAACTAAGCAACAAGCAAGAACTAGAAAGCGAGTAAGAAGCAAGTAACAAAAATAACCAAGTGGCAAGGGGAAGTGACAATCATGCATGGCTCATGTTCAATTAGTACTTCGGTGGAATCAAGTATCTCACAATTCTAATCACTAAAATATGCAAAAGCTCCTCTCGAAGTCGAATGCGTGTACCTAATTACGTCTAACGCCGCTCTCATGGTCATTAGCTCATTAATTAGACCAATTAATCAAGATTAGTGCAAGAAAATAACTAGCGGCTTGGCCCGGTTAATCAATTGCTTAATTGCTCTAGTCTAAGTTAAATCTCTTTATACTTAGCCCTTAAGTATTGTGAAATCTCATCCAATTCACATATAATCTCTCAATTAATATGCAAATCTAAGATCATTTCTAAGGTGATCAAGCTTAAATACGCAAACAAATCAATTTCACAAGCATAAGATCAATAACCCCACCTAGGCATTTCATCAAACACTTACCCTACATAATGAATCACCCCCTTTTGCCTAAGGAAATTTAGCCACTCATTCTAATACTAAGAAGCAAGGAAATAAAAGTAATCATACTAGAAACATGCATATTCATTAAATAGAAATAAACATCAAGTATCCAAGTCATAATCCTCAAATACAAGACCAAATCCCAAAACTAGAGACATTAGTTTATACTAGAAATGTAAAGACTAAGCTAATAACAAGAAATTAAATGCTAGAAATGAATAAAAAGGGAAATGCTACTAAAAGTTTTCAATTAATGCATTGATTCTTGCTCTCTAAGCTATGGTGGTAGGTTTTCCTCTTCAATGCTCCATAAATACTCTAAAAACCCCTTAGGGTGAAGTGAAGAACTGGATGCCTTCTCCTCTCTCGAGATTAGGACATAAACTAGCAAAAACGTGCTTTCTGGGTCTCATTCCCGGCCGGGATTGATTGTAGGCCAAAATGGTTCCCGATCGGGATCAAGCAAAAATCGCAAACACGTTTTAAAGGATATCCCGACCAGGATAGAAATATGCCTTGGAAGAGTCCCGACAGGGATTCAAATTCTCCCAGAATCTGTGACCCTTTCCCGGCCGGGATCAATTGTAAGATGTTTCCTTTCCCGGCCGGGATGCTATCCTCCAGCCACAATTATAGCCCAAAATTCCTTAATTTGCTCCGTTTCTTACCATCTACACTCCAAGGTAAAATGTACATAAAAGAGGAGTAAAAATACGCTTATAAGTTCGAACACGACAATAAAATATAACATAATGACAAAAACTAAACCTATTAACTCCCCCACACTTAAACATTTCTCGTCCTCGAGTAATCCGACAATTATTTGAAAAGTCAATCCACATTCAAATGAATTCGCTCAGGACAATCATCAAATCGTCTCAAGAGAATTAGCCTATCAAATGCGTTACTAACAAGCACAAATTTCAACGAGAGGAGTGTAACTAGCATACCCTTGTGTAAGTGTGTGATTTAAACGAAAGAATGCACAATGATCACTCGGATTAGTTTATGGCTTTCTCCTAGGCACTTAATATGTTTTAGAATTACACTTTTCATGCCTATCTCCAGTCTCCACTAATGTAGTTGATAAATGACTCGAGATCGAAAGGTCTTTTCGTGGTTTGCAATATGGGCTTAGGGTCTCGGTTATGGAATTTTTGGCCTAAACGTGACTAAACACCAAAGCTTACATCGTATAATTACAACACACTCAACCCTTTTCGATTGACATCCCACTATTTTCCCCCACACTTGAATGTTTGAATACAACTTCCCTTTATTAACAACACTTTTTCACACTTACATTTCTTTTCTTTTCTTTCTCATTTTTCTTTCTTTTCTATTGATTCTCTTTTCTCGATTCTTTCTTTCTTCTACTTTAATTTTTCTCATATTTCTCCGAATTTCGAGAATAAGAACTCTCAACCCAATTATAAACCCAAACAAGCAAGATTGGTGTGATGAAATAAAAGGTAGGATGTAAAACTATTGTTGTGCTCGGGTTTATAATGTGGCTAAGAACAAAATATGCACAACAATTAAGCTCAATGGGGTCAAACGGATTGCGTTATTTAGTGAAAGGCTAAACCAAAAGGGTAATACTCCTACAACGATGGCCTAAGTCATTTCCCAAATCAATTATCAACTAAATATTTCACCTCAAAAGACACTCAAATGAATTCTTATTCATATTTAGGCCTATTCGAAGCACATAAACGTTCTCTAAGTGACTAAAGTGCATAAATTCGTTTAAATTGTACGTGAAAATGAGGACATGCTAGCACACTAAACTCATTTCCATTCATGCAAGTGTTCACACAATCGACTAGCCTACTTAATGTCGTAACAACTCATCAATCATCCTAAGCAAAAATATTTGAGAAAGGAGTCAATTAGTAACAATCATCATCAATCTCAAGAGGTAAGCAAAGTCAAGTGTTAAAATTTCTACCCAAACAAGTATAAAGCATTCCAGTTCTAAGTCACACACCCCCCCCCCCCCCCCGCGCCCCCGCCCCGGCAATTGCAATGTCCTCATACAATGAATAAAAAGAAGAGTTAAGAAAATTCCCTCAATTATCGAAGGACCGGCAATGGAGCTATGCAAAGCCATCTAAAAATCCTAAAAAATACAACTAAAGAACACGGGTCAAATGCAAAAGGAAGCAAATGATAATCAACATGCATAAAAACTATAAGCGTAAGAGTCACATATTCGAAAATCAACCAACTATGATGAATAAATAACCATACGCACATTATAAATCAAACAAGTCAAGACAAAGGTTAAATATCCATAAGTACAACCAACTACCATGTAGCACAAAAGTTCACAATTAGGGCATAAAAACAGATAACCACGTCCTAGGAGTAAGAGTTTAAAAAGTACAAACCAACTACCAAGTAGCATAAAGAGTCAAACCCCACACACGGGGTATCCAAACATATCCACACAAATGGGGAGGGGGATGCGGTGCAAGGTTCCACTGATTAAGGAGAGTAAGCACATTCGCATCGATCGTGGCTTGACGAGCACAAAATTGCTCAAGGGAAGTGGAAAAAGCATTTTGACACTCCTCAATGATGTCTTGACGATGTAGAATCTCATCATGTCGGGCCTTAGAAACTACTGTTAGGAATAGTGCCCTTAAAGCTGCTTCTGGCTTTACTACTTCCTTGTAATATCACAAACAATCTTTGAATAATAAGCGAAATGATTTTGTTCATAGGTATTCACTTCTTTATGTGCTTATTTATGTCTGTTTGGGTTGACTGTGTGTTTGCATGTATTGAACTCCCCTAATCCGATGAGGCCGTTAAGAACTTTGTTGTTATGGGAACAACACATGAAACAAGTTCTTAACTCTATAGGCGAGGATTAGAAACTTCTCCAAGTCGAGAGTCTGACAGACAGTGAGAGTGTCGACCTTGACTCTGTTGAGACTTGCTTATGTGATTATGTCCTTTTGAAGGATCGCTCAGTTTCATGGAGTGATAAGTGCATATGATGATGCGTTCATAATACATGAGAGTGATTGCTACTAGAACTTCATCACTGAGATGTCCCGCGTGAGAACATTCCTAAATGGGAAATGAAGTTTCCAGAAACTTCCAGATTAGGAAATATCTCACAAGTCAATAACGTGATTCGTTAATCCTTAGACTTGAGATTCTGTAATGTCTCATATGAGCTAGCTCTGTAATCTTTGATATAGGCTCAAAAGGGTTTCGACATACTGAAACCTGAACCACGGCCTATGTTGGGATTACACAAGTGGCATATGTAGAATTAGTAGAATCAACAAAGGACCTACACTTGTTGCAAGAACAAGAATGATCACTTACTGATTGAGTTGTTCGTAGTCCATTAAACTTAAACCCTTGGGCTAGGTGGATAAAAGATCAAGACATCAAGAAAATAGGGTTATCTTGGATTGAGGTCTAAATGGATATGAAACGAACTTAACTTTAAAGATCAAGAATATTTAGGCTCTAAGAATATTCCCATGCCCTAGTTCTTGATTAAGAGATGGAGTTGTAGGAGTGTCGTATTTCACTGTATGTTATTGACTGAAAGGTTCTTTGATTTATTTTGTTATTCGGCTAGGGGTTACACACCCATTGCTAGATTACGGTAGTGTGATCTGTGAAGTGATTAATTAGTGAATTAATTAATTACTGTCACTGCTAATCGAATAATGAACCTAAAGAGTCACACACAAATGCCAGGACACGAGGGTTATGGTAGGATGTTAATAACGCCTCACCACGAGTCACGGTAATGACGTGACTACCACGTGTCATTGACACGTGGCTGCCACATGTCATTGACACGTGGGTCACACGTGTAATGTACACGTGTCACGGATGACGTGGCCAAGGCGTGTGGAATTATTCCACACGCGAATTCTTTTCTAGAATTAATTAATTAAATTGTAATTAATTAATTTAAGTCTTTTAATTAATTTTGAATTAATTATTAAGATTTTATTTCTCAAGCTTAACCCAATAAATAATTAATTGGGAATTAAATTATTTATTGAATCTTGACTTTTAACTTTGGGAAAGTTGAAAAGTCCAACTTCCTATTGTAGGAGAGAGAAAGTTATTCTTGCAAGACTTGGAGAACAAGTTGGGAGCTTATTTTCTCCAATTAAATTAAATAATTAATTAGTTAATTAGTGAGCAAGAAAACAAAGCCCATTAGGGTTTGGAAACCTTAAAGGGCTCGATCCCACCTTGTATAAATACAAGGGTTGGGGCTTCTCTTATTCTTTAGACCAATACTCACGAAGTGTTAAGTTTTTCAGAAAAATAAAAGAAAAGTTTTCAAAGAAAAGCCCTAGCCATTAACACAAGTTATAGAATTAGCATTCTCACTTGCTTGATCGTGTTCTAGGACTAGTGTAGATACGCTTTGGAGGATCGCTGCTTTGGGATCTATCGAGAATCGTTCGAGGGATATTCCGCTTGAAGGGTGTTCAGTAGGCGGTACTGACATCACTAGAAAGCTTCAATCTACGTAAGTTTCTAAACACCCTGTGATACGATACGAGAATTGCAAGTCCATGATCAATCTTTTGGAAAAATTTTAAATTTCCGCTGGGCTTACTCTTCTAGTTTTCCAACAATTACCTCTTGAGCATCCATCCTTGCATACATAGCACTCACATACGGAGGGTATGCTAGTACAGGGACCCGAAATAGTACTATTCCGGGACCGTACTTTAAAATTTTTCCTAATATACAGGTACCAAAATATTTCTAAAATATTTAAATACAAACAGCGGAAGACTAGCCGGAACTACTCAAGTATATACATGCAATTGATAATAAATTTTAAATCACAAAGCAGATAAATAAAGCATGCAATTAACACTTAAGAGCACCTAATTTATCATGCTTAAACAAAATATAATATAAAATACCTTTCACCGAAGATGGCTACTGCGTCCGGAATTCACCTCCCGAGAACCCGATTCCCGATCTCCTCGCGAAATCGGCAGAGCTCCCCTGCAATAACCCTAAGGACACCCTCAGAGTGTGGGCTCCAAAAGTATTTCTCTAAATACTTAGAAAAAATAAAACTTTAAACTAGAAAACCCTTTTCAGGGTTTATTCTCCCGAAATTAGGCGTTTTATATGTAAACACCTAATTAAAATTAATTCCAAAATAAATCAGAATTAACTAGGAGAAAAGGGATATGGTTTCAAAGACAAAATCTCTCCCAAAAGTTGTGTGAAAAAATGAGGAGCCAAGCCCCTTATTTATAGGGGAAAAACCAAGGGCAAAATGGTAATTTCACATCCCACTTGCGTACACAACTTGGATGTGAATTTCGAGGTGACCACGTCGTATATCTCAGCACCACGAGTCCAACGCCGCCGGCTGCTCGCCGATCCGATGTCCCACGCGCCCTCACGCTCGGCCACAAGGTGGCGCGTGTATTACATACGCGCTGCCTAGGGCTTCTGTGCTAACGTGTCTGCTGCGCTGGCGCTGAGTTAGCGCTGCCTCACCTCATTCACTGACGCCACCTGCCACGTCACCCACTGCCACGCCAGCATGCCACGTCAGCAATTTTAAAAAAAAAAATAAAATAATAATAATAAAATTTCGGGCATTTCCAACACTTTGGAACTTGATTTATTTTCTTAAAATAAATTAAAATAAATCCCTTGGCTATTTTCAAACACTTTGAAAATTTATTTATTTCTTTCCTTTTAATGTTTTATCTTCGGGTTTTCGATTGGGGCTTGCAGGGGGGACCTGCAGGACTAATTAATTTTAGCTCCAAACGGGTTAATATATTATCATCTCATGATAATAATTGATTACCTTTTAACAATATTTAATTCCACTAAATAAATATTGTTGCACTCTAAAATTAATTAAATTATTCACAAATTTCTCGATCTAGAGTAATTTTGCATTTTACTCCTCCGTGTAGATATCCATGAAAAATAAATTAATACTACTATCATTTATTTTTCACTTCTAATCTGAAAACTCTTGATTTGCCTTAGGTTCAAATTTCTTGTACGTGAAACACATTCAACATACAACTTCAGTGACGCATCACATGAAGTACTTTGGCCAAAGTTTTAATTCGAACTTTGCAAATCTATTTCAGGAATATCTTTTAACTTTCCAGCAAAGCCACAGATTCCTCGATCAATATTTCTCTTCAGCACATTTCATGTAATCACTGAATGTACAAAGGTTTCGGTCATTCGATATCGAGACCTCACTTATGAGCACATTACAATGATTAACACTACATGCCTAAAGTCGAAATACTACCAGGATTAAGAGTTCAATGCTCCATAAGAT
Organism: Lantana camara; assembly: GCA_037501455.1. Classification (NCBI taxonomy): domain Eukaryota; kingdom Viridiplantae; phylum Streptophyta; class Magnoliopsida; order Lamiales; family Verbenaceae; genus Lantana; species Lantana camara. Next base: position 17,710,776 of record CM074857.1, on the reverse strand, counting down.
TGGTTCATTTTAGATAGTAGTTTAAAATGAACTATCTTAGTGGTCCAGTTCGATGTTTCCAAATCTATTGAAAATCATCAATGTGTTATAACTGGAAACTCCATTTCCCTATGACGAAAGACTAATCATCTCATATAACACATTATAGTCTCGATAAGAACTTATTCTTATCTTACCGACTAGAACTTTAATAACATGTGATTTCGATATCCAAAGTCCTTTCCTATGAAACACATTTCATATAAGAATGTTATCACACGTTATTAATTATATTAATATACTCATAACTTGCAATAATTTCAGTTTTATTAATCCAACAAAATACGAAGTATTTACAAATAAATTGGATTTTCAGGGGACTAATCCCAGCAGGGTAGTCATGTGGCCTACTCCTTACTCGAGTGTAGCTTGTTCATCCTCGGGCATCTCCTTAATGCTCAAATAGCCATTATCATAAGCAATTTTAAGTCGCTCTCTCTCTCGTTCCGGCCACCAAATGACACATTGGTTGAGAGGCTCACCCCAATAAAAAATAAGGTCCATGTTGACATAAGTGGAACCATCAAGAAAGGCCTCTTCTTCAAGACAAGGCAAATTTGGTACCGGTCTCCAACCTATGTGTTCGGCAATGAGAGTGATATATCCTCCGTGAGCAATGATGCAATCCTTTCTTCTCCCAGCATCACGGATTTTCTCTATAAGGATGGTGGTCCCATTGAGTTGTGTGCCTTCAAGCATGCACCACATAATCCAAAGTTCATCCAAATTAATCGTATGACCGCCCTCTCTCCTTGTACAAATGCTCGATGAAAGGACTTTGTGAATCACCCTCCACACTATATCTTTCAAATCTATAGATTTGGACTTTTTCCCATAGGGCTCTACATTATCCTTGAGCGGGAGAGAACGCCATGCCAAATCCCGGTCGTGTTTGCCCCAATCTTCCGGGTATCCATGTGTCCCATCCTGGAAACCAAAGATAGTGCGAAGCTCCGCAAGGGTGAGTGTATAGCTAGCCCTAGCAATCTTGAATGTAGCCACACCCTTCTCCCATTTGAATGTTCGAAAGAACTCTTTTGTGATTCCAGGGTATGTCTTTGGCCTCTTTTGGGTGAACTCCACCCAACCAATTCGAGCAAAGTAATTTAAGACCCGCTCCCAAATATCAATCTCTTGCAAAATGGGTGGGAAGAGGAATCGAGTAGGATAAAGAGCACGTTCCGGCTCATTATTCCTATTCCGTGAGCTTTCGACGATATTGCTATATGAAGCATTAGCGGTACGGCTGCGTTTCGGTACCATGAGATCTGAGCAAATACAATTCATCAATCAAATAACACAAAATTAAGCTTAAAGTTGGTTGTGACCTTTTATCGAACACCTTGGGGACACACTTTGAAAAGGGTTGTTTTTGCAAGAATTGGATACATTCAAACCCACACAAGTTCAACACATGCATATCCAAGGCTTTAATTCAACAAAAACTCCAATTAATCGAACAAATTCAACAATTTTGTTCAAAAGGGGGGTAGAGTTTCACAAAGGTTCAAACTTTGTTTAAATTCACAAAATCATGCTCAAAATCACCCAATACTCAACAAGAAGTCATAATAAATCAGAACTTAAACAAGAAAGCATAATGTAGAAGCTTAGGGTTCGGATTGTCAAAGATTGGGGGGAAAAAAATTTAAACTTGAACTTTAAACAAGAATGAGAGAGGGAGTGTGTTCTTACCAAGGAGGAGTGATAAAGCGATGAGAGAAATAGAGAGGTACGCCGGAGCTCTTGTCGCCGCCGGTCAGGTCTTGCCGCTGTGTGTGCGTACGTGAGTAAGGGAGAGAGTATGTGAGGGTGAGTGTATATCGTGTGTTGAAAAAAGAGAGAAAATATTTCTGATGTTAAAACTGAAATTTGGGGGGTGTGTGAGATCGTGTTTGTGTGTTTAAATGAGAAAGAGGGAAGAATTGAGTGAAAAACACATTTGTGTTTTTGCTGTCTGAGGGAGGATCCTGGCCGGGATTCATTATAGGCTAAAATATATCCCGGCCGGGATTTGAGTACAGAAGGTTTGGTTGCGATGAGTCCCGACCAGGATTAAAAATAGGCTAAAAGTCTTCCCGGCCTGTACTGAACAACAGGAGGCAAGGATTAGGGACCTCCCGGCCGGGATTGAAAATAGGTGAAAAGGCTTCGCGGTCGGGATTGAACAACAGGGGACAATTTCTCCCTAAATTTAATTTCGGCGTTTAACACATACTAGAATTCATTATTTCGAGCACAAGTTGTCAACAAATTGGACCGTAGTACATCGAAAATTACCTCAAAATGCAACAACACTCCCATCGTGCAAGCATACACAAATACGGTGTATAATCACGTTAGAATGCACAATTTCTAACTCAAATTTTAAACACTAGTCCGTAGTACACCAATTGCAACATGAAAACCACATAAGCACAAAAATGCACCAATTCATCAACTCCTCATCACCTTAAACATGCTCTCCACATGATTTCTCAATTAAAATACAAGAAAGTCCAAAATGAATCAAGAATGAGTAAATCTCAAGCCATAAAGCAACACATCACACACAAGTATCGATTCCTCAATCAAATCAAAGCTTCAAGATCACAAAAAACGGTTCAAAGCATGCACTCAACTTCAATAATCAATCTAAAACACCAAAAGCATGCTAGCAAACATATCAACATGAACCATAAAACAATAAATGGACCTCAATTACAAATTTTCCTTATGAGCAAGGTCCAATCTCCATAATTCTCATGCGAGCCAAATTTTCAAGATCCACTCACCACTAAGCTTACAACCTACACAAGAGCAAACACAAGTATCAAATCCCAACTAACACCTAAGAAGGAGAGAAAGAAAAGAGAAAAGGGAAAGAAATAGTTCTAGTTTTAGAGTTGCTAGCTCGACTTTTTCACCCAATTAGAGATCAGTGATTCACATATGACGAGTCACACAGAGTGACCTCATTCTTGACATTCCCCGGACCATCTCTTGATCTCCAAGAATTAAAAGCCATCACATCTCTTTTAATCGAATCTTCGAACTTCGGTTTTCTCCCCTTATCTCCGGGATCTATCTTCTCAAAGATTTTTACCATATTTGCCGGACTCTCCTTGACGACCTCCACCTTACAACAACTTGCCGAAATCGGTGATGGCCTCAAAGATTGAAAAATTTTGAATTCCACTTTATCATCCCCGATTTTGAATGAGAGTAGGCCATTTTGAAAATCAATATTAGCTCCGGCCATAACTAGGAACGACCTCCCTAAACTTAATGGCAAGTGCTCATCATCTTCAATATCCAAAACCACAAAATCCGCGGGGATGAAAAACTTCCCAAGTTTCATCAAAACATCTTCTAGAACCCCTATTGGATACTTTATGGACGGATCCGCCAATTGGAGCGTCATATTCGTCGGTTTAAGCTTCTTCAAACCCAATTTCCTATATGTAGACAAAGGAATTAGGCTAACACTTGCTCCTAAATCACATAAAGCATTGTCAAATTGTAAAGATCCAATACTTAAAGGGATAGAGAAACTCTCGTGATCCTTGAGCTTTGGAGGAAGGTTCTGTTGGATAATGGCACTACACTCCTCGGTGAGTGCAACGGTGGCGAAGTTTTCAAGCTTCCTCTTGTTTGAAACCAATTCCTTCAAGAACTTCAAATATGTTAGCATTTGAGCTAATGCCTCCGCAAATGGAATGTTAATGTGAAGTTGCTTGAACACATTGAGGAATTTTTTGAATTGCTTTTCCAAATTGTGCTTTTGCAATCGTTGTGGGAAAGGAATCGGTGCCACATACGCCTTCGGGAGAATATACGCCTTTGGTTTCGAAGAGAGCTCATCACTGTGACTTTTCTCAAACTCCTTGTCTTTGGGCTCATCTTCTTCATCTATCTTTGGCTTAAGATTACTCTTTTCCCAAACTTCCTTAGTCTTCTCTTCCTTTCCCGATTCATCATTTAATTCTCCTCTTGACTCACCCCACTCGACCCTGCTTCATACCACGAAGACATAGGCGGTTCATCATAAGCCTTGCCGCTCCTCAACATGATAGCTTTGCAATGATCAATCGGATTTTTCTCATTTTTACTTGGTAATTGCCCTTGTGGCCTTGGATTTAGGGCATTTGCAATTTAACCTATTTGTACCTCCAAGTTGCGGTTTTGGATGGCTACTTGTTCAACTTGTGTTTCCAAACTTTTGAAACGATCCGAGGAAACATTGAGGAACTTCTCAAAAGCTACTTCCCATCTTTGTTTTTGCTCGGTTTGTTGAGTAGGTTGAGGTTGTGGGGCTGGTGTTTGATAATGTGGCATAGGATGTTGGTAATGAATTTGAGGAGAAAATTGTGGAGAACTTCCTTGATTTTGCATAGAGAATGGTGATGGAGTAGTGAATTGGTTTTGAGGGGAATAATTTGGTGGACTTGGTGGTTTTGGCCCGGGTTTCTAGGTTGGAAAGACGGTTTAGGAGGAACCACTTGGCCATTGTTGTTCGACCAAGAAAAGTGAGGGTGGTTTCGCCATCCCGGGTCGTATGTATTGGAGTAAGGATTGTTTACGGGTCTCGGTTGATGCAAAGCATTTACTTGCTCGGAAGTGTTTGAGGATGAGCCTCCTTGGTTCGAATATGGGCAAGTACCATAGGAATGAGGTCCACCACATAACTCACAAACCATTGATGAAACTTGTGGAGGTTAGTTCGACACCGCATTCACGGTGAATTGATCAAGCTTTTTCGACAAGACATCCATTTTGGCATGCATCTTCGCCTCCAAGGCCATGAAATCATTCACTTGCATCATACCGGGAGATGGGTCGCAAGGCTTAGGAATCAGTGCCCTTTCGGATGACCAAGAGTTGTTAGCCGCCATCCTCTCTAAAAGTTGAATTGCATCGGTTTCGAACACGTTCATTAGGGCTCCTCCCACGGCGGAGTCTATCATTACCTTGAGGTCATGTGAAATTCCTCCATAAAAAGATTGAACCAACTTCCAATCCTCGCTCCGTGATGAGGACATTTCCTTTGTAGCTCTTTGAATCTTTCCCAAGCTTCATATAACCTCTCTCCTTTATATTGCCGGAATGAGGTGATTTCATTCTGGAGCTTAACCGTCTTTGAGTGGGGAAAGAACTTGTCTAGGAAGGATTGTGATAAGAAAGCCCATGACCCCTTTGTCTCATACGGAAGCACATCGTACCAATCTTTTGCCCGATCCCTTAAGGAGAATGGAAAGAGGCGAATCCTAATGGCATCCTCGGTAACATTGTTCAATTTGAACATGTCACACACTTCAATGAACCAATTGGCATGCGATATTGGATCCTCCATAGCTAAACCAGCAAAATGACTTTGTTGAAGATGAGAAATGTAAGTCGGCTTGATATCAAAGTGGTTCGCCGCCACTCCCAGTATCCCAAGATTTTGTTGTATACTTTCCATGCTAGGCATGGCATAATCCCTAAGTTGCCTTTGTGGTGGCGGATTCTCCAAATTAAGTTGAACGGGTGGTCGAGGTTGATTTTGTGCATTAGGATTCGGTACGGGACCAAATCTCTCGTTCCCGGCCATCTCAAATGGTATATGCTCAATTTCTTGTCTTTTCTCTCTTCTCAAAGCATGGAGCTTCTTTTCAATCTTGGGGTAATGCTTGTGATTGTCCAAACTCCGAGACCTTTGCATACACCTACAAGAGATAAGGAAACGATCAACAACAATAAAAATAAAGGTCTAAGTCACTAACTACTAACACTAAAGCAAGAGTAATTTCAATGACTTCCCCGGTAACGACGCTAAAAACTTGTTACGAGATAATTAAGTTTTAAAAGCCCAAGTGCAAGCTTGTAGAAACAATTGTAGCATAAGGGGTCGAATCCCAAGGGAAGGGGAAATCAAAGCCAGTCACTTTGTGTATTCGTTAATCTACAGACCAGGTCAAGTGTAAGAGTGAATTAACTAATTACGGAAAAGAAATTTAACTAGAACTAAATAACTAAGCAACAAGCAAGAACTATAAAGCGAGTAAGAAACAAGTAACAAGAATAACCAAGTGGCAAGGGAAAGTGACAATCATGCAAGGCTCGTGTTCAATTAGTACTTCGGTGGAATCAAGTATCTCACAATTCTAATCACTAAAATATGCAAAAGGTCCTCTTGAAGTCGAATGCGTGTACCTAATTACGTCTAACGCCTCTCTCATGGTCATTAGCTCATTAATTAGATCAATTAATGAAGATTAGTGCAAGAAACTAACTAGCGGCTTGACCCGGTTAATCAATTGTTTAATTGCTCAAGTCTAAGTTAAATCTCTTTATAGTTAGCCCTTAAGTGTTGTGAAATCTCATCTAATTCACATATAATCTCTCAATTAATATACAAATCTAAGATCATATCTATGGCAATCAAGCTTAAATACGCAAACAAATCAATTTCACAAGCATAAGATTAATAACCCCACCTAGGCATTTCATCAAACACTTACCCTACATAATGAATCACCCCCCTTTGCATAAGGAAATTTAGCCACTCATTCTAATACTAAGAATCAAGGAAATAAAAGTAATCATACTAGAAATATGCATATTCAATAAATGGAAATAAACATCAAGTATCCAAGTCATAATCCTCAAATACAAGACCAAATCCCAAAACTAGAGACATTAGTTTATACTAGAAATGTAAAGACTAATCTACTAACAAGAAATTAAATGCTAGAAATGAATAAAAAGGGAAATGATACTAAAAGTCTTCAATTAATGCATTGATTCTTTCTCTCTAAGCTACAGTGGTAGGCCTTCCTCTTCAATGCTCCATAAATGCTCTAAAAAACCCCTAGGGTAAAGTGAAGAACTGGATGCCTCCTCCTCTCTCAAGATTAGGTTATAAACTAGCAAAAACGTGCTTTCTGGGTCTCATTCCCGGCTGGGATTGATTGTAGGCGAAAATGGTTCCCGACCGGGATCAAGCAAAAATCGCGAACACGTTTTAAAGGGAATCCAGGCCGGGATAGAAATATGCCTTGGAAAAGTCCCGGTCGGGACTCAAATTCTCCCAGAATCCGTGACCCTTTCCCGACCGGGATCAATTGTAAGGTGTTTCCTTTCCCGGCCGGGATACTATCCTCTAGCCACAATGACAACCCAAAATTCTTTAATTTTCTCTGTTTCTTGCCGTCTACACTCCAAGGTAAAATGTACCTAAAAGAGGAGTAAAAATACGCTTATAAGTTCAAACACGACAATAAAATATAACACAATTAACGCGTAAACGGATACAAAAACTAAACCTATCAGAAAGGGAAAGAAGTGGTGGTAGGTGAGCTTGGAAGCGGTGGGACCTCCTCCTTCGAGGGGGAGCGAATCTGGGCCTTCGAGCGCACTGGGGATAGTTCTTACCAACGTGCCCCCTCTACAGGCCCCACTCTACTGATTGACTGCCCCTCCACAAGGAACCTTGTGCATAGGGTCTTCCAAAGGTTGCAATTCACAGGCGACCACAGGAAATTATTCGCTCAGAGCACCAACCAGGTGGTGGAAGATCTTTGGCACGCCCTCCTCGCGGTAATTACTTCACCCCTTCATAAGTGTTTCCTGCCTTAAGATTTGTCTAAGTGTTGCTTGATTTTTTCTTCTTAGGAGGTTATCCCGAGGGTCAGGAATTTACAGCAGCGCTCGTCGACTTTTGCCGAGCGCAAAGAAAAATATAAGAAGATGGCTCGAGCAGCCAATCCTGCCTAGCTCCAAGAGGAAAATGACATTCTGAGGGCCAAATTTGAGTCCCTCGAGGCTGAACACGACAAGCTCAAGAAGGAGCTGGAGAAAAAGGAGAAGTCCCGCAAGAAGGCCCATGTCGAGGTGACCAAGTACAAGGAGGGTAATGCAAAGTTAATCCAGGACTTGGATGAAAGGAGCAGGCAACTCAGCGCCGCCGAAAAGAAGTACACCAAGGCCACCAAAAAGGCCTGCGAGGAGGAGTTCAACAGGGTGCTCCCCGAGCTCATAGCCGAGGCAAACCGCGAGACTTTGCTAAAATTCTGCCACTCCAAGGCGTTCGGATTTGTGGCCAACCTACATTGCTACGATGAGGCTCAAAAGGCCTTCAACTTGGCCGTGGGGCAGTTGATCACACTGGGCCTGGCGGTCCCCACCGCTCGAGGGCACTGGCGCATAGGCCTTCAGTATGATGAGGAATTGAACGCTTCAGCTGCGGTCGAGGGGAACCCAAAGGACAGCTTGGCGGAGCAGGAGTATGCCGAGCTTGTTACTCTTCTACAAGAGGAGTTCATGGCGGCGCACGAGCCTATCGAGGAGTCTATTACTGAGGAGACTAATGAGGGGACCACTAATTTTGTACCTGTCTCCGAGGGTCCTTCTGATGTTGTCCCCCCAAGCGCCATACTATGAGGAGACTTCTGCCCCTGCGGTTGAGACTACAGAGGCTCAAGCTCCCCGAGCGCCTGTTGATGCTCCCCACTTTGAGGTGCTAGACTTGGAATATGGCCAAGGCAAAGATGCTCAAACTTAGTCCGAAGCATCACAACACACTGCCCCTCACCAGTATCCTATATGCTCTATAGGTTGTTTATGTCCTGACACCGTGGATACTAGTTTGGATAGGATTCTAGTGATCTTTTCAATTGGTTCAATCTCATAGACAGGAATTAGATAGTTATCTTCGTGGGCCTTCTGAGTCTTTGTGTCTATTGCTTTTGAGAAAACTTTGTAATTTCCTTGTTGCTTGTCATTGGCTTTAACGCCCATCTTTTGTACTCGAGTGTAAGCTCCTTTTGAATGAATGAACATTGTTTGGTCATGAATGCTTTTATTTCTTGCCTTTGCACTTACTTTGTATGCTCATCTCCTTTTAAACTCTGACATGAGAAACTAGAGAATAAAGCTAAGTAAAGTTCGCATAAAAGTTAACATCATTTGAGCGAAGTAAAATAATGCGAGGGACCTGCTTCCGAGGGTACCCTGGATAGATTACAGAATTACTTAGACAATTCCTTTAAGGAAATGGTCATTAGAAATTTTCATTGGCAAGAAGCGCGAGGGACCTATTCTCGAGGGCGCCCTGGTTCTTAGAGAATTTCTTTAAAGATCATTTCATAAGGAATTCCGACAATGAATTAATGCGAGGGACCTATTTTTGAGGGTGCCCTGGTTGGATTTTTCATATGCAATTAAGTGACAATGGACGCGAGGGACCCTGTTTCCGAGTGTGCCCTGGTCACAATAAAATTTCTTCTAAGGAATTTAACCATGAGAAATTTTGCTAAGTGTTCAAATGTTTGGAGCGTGCGCAAGAATTGGATTCTAGTCGCTCGGTTGAGGTTTCGAGTGCGAACTAGAAGTGAGATCTAGTTAGTCTGTCCTTATTTTGTCATCCCAGAATTGACTTGGCAATTGGGGACATAGACATGAGCATTATCAAGCTTTTCGACGCGGAGGGCACTCGGCGCGGAGTTGGCACTTGATAATTGTGATGTGACCCTTATATAAGGGACCCACTCACTTTGGGCCTATGTGGTCATTTGCCTAGGGAACCAACTATTAGGAATAGTGCCCTTAAAGCCGATTGTATGTCCTTAGTACTTTCCCTTTTGTAAATCACATACAATCTTTGAATGATATAACGAAGTTTGGCAACCCTTCTTTATATTCTCTTGTTTGATTACTTTAACTGCACATGTATTAGAACTCCCCTAATCAATATGACTTATAGGACTCAACCATTTAGGTGAAGTGGTTCATGGAACGAGCCCTATATCATATAAGTCATGATTAGAAATCACTCCAAGCCGATGAGTCCTAAAGACAGTGGGAGTGTCGAAGGCTTGCTCGTGTGATCACACCCTTAAGAAGGACCACCTTGTTTCATGGGGTCCAAAGTGTATTTCTGATATGTGTGTGATACATGAGGGTGCTTACTTATTCTAAGTGAGTACACTGAGGTGTCCCGTGTGAGAAGATTCCTAAATGGGAAAGGAAGTTTCTATTTCTGGAAATAGAAACTTCCAGATTAGGAAATATCTCACAAGTCATTGATGTGATAATTGATATTTAAACTTGAGGTTCCATTGATGCTTTGTGAGCTAACTCTGTAATCCTAGGTGTAAGCTTTAAAGGTTGTCGCCTTAGATAACCGATTCAAGGCTTATGCTGGGGTTGCACAAGTGGCACATGGAAGCATATGAGAATCGATAAAGGACCTACACTTGCATTAGCAAGTTGATCTCTTATTGTATAAGTCATTCATATGCCATCGAGGAGTCCTTGGCCAAGGCAGTGGATCAAGATATCAAGAAATGGGTTTCTTAGATTGAGATCAAATGGATATGAAATGCACTTAACTTTAAGATCGAGATTATTAGGGTTCTGATTATTCCCTTCCCCTAGATCTTGATTGAGAGATGGGACGTAGGAGAATTTTATCTCACATATGTCAATGACTTAAAGGTTCTTTCGAATTTAGACATTCTTATTCAGCTAGGGGTCATACACCTGTTGCTAGACTATGGTCGTATGATCTGTGGACTGATTAATTAATTAGGGTCACTGCTAATTGAATTAAGAACCTAGAGGGTCATACATAACAACCCTTTCACGTGGGTTAAGGCTTGAATCGATTAAACGAGTTAATCGAACCAATAGGTGATTGGTGGGGTCCACACGTGTGGAGCACGTGTAGGGGGCGTGTTCTTAGTGACACGTGCCATGTGAGTGTGTAGTGATTAAATAATTAATATTGATTAATTATTTAATGGACTTTAATTTAATTATGAATTAATATTATAGTTCTAATTTGGAGAAATAAAATCTAATAAATAATTAATTATGAATTAATTAATTATTAGCTTCAAGTTATTTATTATGAATAAATAATTAATTAAATAAAATATCTAAATTAGTTAGATATTATGTCTTGCTTGACAAGTTAGTCGAGGTTCGAACCCGTAGAGGATGATAACAAAAATTCTCCTTATCCAAATATTATACACTAAACCCTAGAGCCTAAACACCGAATATAGAGCTAGCATCCTCCCTATTCGGATCGTGGTTGAGGTTGGTGGATAAATTCTCTAGAGGGATACTATCGTGAAGTCTTAAAAGATTCGAAGGAGTTTTTGGGGACAAGCCACATGAAGATTCGAAGGAGTTTTTGGGGGACAAGCCACGTGAAGATTCGAAGGAGTTTTTGGGGACAAGCCACGTGAAGTAGCGTGCCACAAAGTAGCTGAGACTTCGTCATCTCTCTTACGTTTTGTTTCTCGTTGTATATTCAAAATATTATTGTTTTGAGTTAGATAAAGTCCATTGTTTAATGTACCAAGATTTAATGAAAAATTATTCTTTTTGAGGAAAAAGTTACCATTCTTAATATTAATTTCATAACCTTCGCAATCAAGTATTGGAACTGAAATAATATTACGAATAATGTCTGGTACATAAAGGACTTTATTTAAAACTAAAACAGAATGACCTAAATCTAATCTAATTGTGCCTAAAGCTTGAGCTTCGACGGTTGAGCCGCCCCCAATCTTCAAGACACATTCTCCTTCTTTTAGCTTTCGGACCTCACTTAAGATCTGTACATTATTACAGATATGAGATCCACAACCGGTATCAAGTACCCAAGAGTTAGAATTAATAGAAAGATTTACTTCAACGAGAAACATACTTTTCTTTAGAGTAGCCTTTGTTGGAAAAAACGAATCAGAAAACAGCGGAATTTAAAAATTTTTCCAACAAAAGGACCTTTGGACTCGTAATCGTGTAACCAAATTCGTAAAGACAGAAAACTTACTTTTCTTTTGTTCTTTCTTGAAGCGTTTCAAGCCACCCAAGAACGCTCTTCTCGCGGCTTGATCCCCTCTCCTTGGTAAAGCTCGAATCTTCAAACTTCTAACTTGAAGTCTCTAGAGAAAGTCCACCAACTTGATCACAATCTAACTAGTAAGGATGCTAGTTCTCTAGTTAGTGTTTAGGCTTGACCTAGGGTTTAATTTAATCTTGGAGAAAGAAAGGTGTTCAACACATGAACCAAGAATTGTCAATTAGCTCTAAAGGGGAGCATGAGCTCCCCTATATATAGGAAAGGGGAGGGGCGGCCGATCCTATTCCTTGTCGGGAAAGGATTTGGTTCCTCTCTCTCCTATTACTTGATCATCAAGTATTTTCCAACTTTGACTTTGAATTCTAATTCAAGTCAACTTTTAAGAGAGCTAAAAATATCCAAACTATTTTTGGATAATTTTATACTTTATTTATTATAAAATAAATAACTTATTTTTATCTAATTAATTAATTCGTAATTAATTAACTAGATTATTTTCTCCAAAATAAGACTTTCTTTTTAATTCAAAATTAAACCAAAGTCTATTAAATAATTAACTAATTAATTATTTAATATATATATATATACAATATATATATATTCACACGTGTGTGACACGTGTCACAGTGACACGTGTCACTCACGTGAGCCACACGTGTGATTTCACACGTGTGGAACCCTCTTGGCCCGATTAACTCGTTTAATCATTTTTAAGCCTCAACTCATGTAACCAAGTTGTTGTGTGTGACCCTCTAGGTTCTCAATTCAATTAGCAGTGACCCTAATTAATTAATTCACTAATTAATTAATCAGTCCACAGATTAAACGACCATAGTCTAGCAACAGGTGTTTAACCCCTAGCTGAATTGGAATGTTCGGATTCGACAGAACCTTTAAGTCATTGATCCATGTGAGATACAATCCTCCTACTTACTATCTCTCAACCAAGATCTAGGGCAAGGGAATAATCAGAACCCCAATAATCTGGTCTTAAAGCTAAGTGCATTTCATATCCATTTGATCTCAATCCAAGAAACCCTTTTCTTGATGTCTTGATCTACTGCCTTGGCCAAGGACTCCATATGGCATATGAATGACTTACACAATAAGAGATCACCTTGCAAATGCAAGTGTAGGTCCTTTCTTGATTCTCATTCACTTTCATGAATCACTTGTGCAGCCCCAGCATAAGCCTTGAATCAGTTGTCTAAGGCGACACCCTTTAAAGCTTATACCTAAGACTACAGAGTTAACTCATAAAGTGACAAGGAACCTCAAGTCTAAGGATCAATTAATCACATCAATGACTGGTGAGATATTTCCTAATCTGGAAGTTTCCATTTCCTGAAATAGAAACTTCCTTTCCCATTTAGGAATGTTCTCACACGGGGCACCTCAGTGAACTTACTTATTAAAGTAAGCACCCTCATGTATCACGCACGTATCAACTATACACTTTGCACCTCCATGAAACAAGGTGGTCCTTCTTAAGGGCGTGATCCCACAAGCAAGCCTTAGAGGAGTCAGGTTGACACTCCCACTGTCTGTAGGACTCATCGGCTTGGAGTATTTTACTAATCATGACTTATGTGATATAGGGCTCGTTTCATGAACCATTTCACCTAAATGGTAGAGTCCTAAAAGTCATCAGGATTAGGGGAGTTCTTATACATGCACAGCAAAAGTAAACGCATACCAAACAAGAGCATATAAAGAAGTGTTGCCTTAATTCGTTATTTCATTCAAAGATTGTCTGTGATTACAATAAGGAAAAGCACAAAGCGGATATACAATCGGCTTTCTAGGGCACTATTCCTAACAATCTCCCACTTGCCCGTCAAAGCCATTCTAAAGCTACTCTAAGTCCCATCTTCTGAAGATGACCTTGGAAAGCTTCTCGACTAAGGGGTTTAGTAAGTGGATCTGCCACGTTCTCTGCTGATGTGACCCTCTCAATTTGCACATCTCCTCTTTTGATAATATCACGGATTAGGTGATACTTCCTCATAATGTGCTTGGTCCGTTGGTGAGATCTTGGTTCTCTTGCTTGAGCAACCGCCCCAGTGTTGTCACAAAACACAGTAATGGGGTCTTTCATGCTAGGAACAACATTCAACTCTTGAATGAAGTTTCTAATCCAAACACCTTCCTTAGCTGCATCATTTGCAGCTAAGTATTCGGCCTCAGTGGTCGAATCTGCAGTGGTAGTTTGCTTGGAACTCTTCCAACTCACTGCTCCGCCATTTAGGCAGAAAATGTATCCTGACATTGACTTAAAATCATCTAAGTCTGATGCAAAGCTTGCATCGCAGTATCCTTCGACAGTAAGATCTTTCTGACCTCCGTAAACTAAGAATAAATCTTTAGTACTTTTCAAGTACTTAAGAATATTCTTCACGGCAGCCCAGTGACCATCTCCAGGGTCTGATTGGAAACGACTTGTCACACTAAGTGCATAAGCCACATCCGGTCGAGTACACAGCATTGCATACATTATGCTACCTATTGCTGACGCATAAGGTGTATGAGTCATTCTTTCCTTCTCAAGGTTAGTCTTAGGACACATCTTCTTTGAAAGACATGTTCCTACACTCATAGGAAGGTTCTTAACCTTTGCTGACTCCATATTGAATCTCTTCAATACTTTGTCAATGTACATCGACTGTGATAGTCCTATTAACCTTCTAGATCTATCTCTATAGATTTTAATTCCAAGGATATAGGACGCATCACCAAGATCTTTCATCTCGAATTGGTTCGATAACCATAACTTAGTCACTTTCATGTCATCCTTCGAATTCCCAATAAGAAGGATGTCATCAACATAAAGTACTAAGAATTGCACTGAGGTCTCCAATTCCTTTCTATACACACATGATTCATTCGAAATTTGCATGAAGCCAAACGCTTTGACTGATTCATCAAATCGAATGTTCCAATTCCTAGAAGCCTGTTTCAATCCATAGATTGATCTTTGGAGTTTGCAAACCTTTTGCTCACTCCCACTGAATGTGAAACCTATGGGTTGCTCCATATAAATGTCTTTGTCAATGTCACCATTGAGAAAGGCAGTTTTCACATCCATTTGCCATATCTCATAGTCATAATATGCAGCAATGGCAAGCATGATTCGAATGGACTTTTGCATTGCAACTGGTGAAAAGGTTTCGTCGAAGTCCACGCCGGGTCTTTGAGTGAATCCTTTTGCAACCAGTCTTGCTTTGTAGGCTGCAATGCTTCCATCAACTCCAAGCTTTCTCTTAAAGATCCATTTGCAACCTATGGGTTTGACCCCATCAGGCAAATCTACCAAGGTCCAAACTTGGTTGGAGTTCATAGAGTCCATTTCGGATTTCATGGCTTCTATCCACTGTTCAGAGTCAGAATCTGAAAGTGCCTCCTCATATGTTAAAGGATCATTATCCTTTTGAGAGATTTCATGGAAGAATCCATACCATCTCTCCGGCTGTCTAGGAGTGCGTTCAGAACGCCTTAGAGGAGGATTTTCATGTGTATCGAAATTCGTGATTGGTTGTGGTTGATCAGAGTGGGACGTTTCTTCAGTGGGTGGTGTGGGGTCACTTTGTACTTCTTCTAATTCTATGATCTTGCCTTTCTTTTCTTTTAGGAACGGTTCCTCCAGAAAAGTAGCATTTCTGGAAACAAACACCTTTTGCTCAGATTGATCATAGAAGCAGTATCCTATGGATTCCTTAGGATAACCTACAAAGTAGCATAAGTTAGAACGAGATTCTAACTTATCTCCCACTGTCCTCTTCACGTAAGCAGGACAACCCCAAATTCTTAAGTAAGAATAACTAGGGATTTTACCATGCCACATTTCATAGGGCGTTCCAGGGACTGACTTAGAGGGAACTAGATTCAAAATCTTTGCTGCACTTTCGAGGGCATAACCCCAGAAAGAAGGTGGTAAGTCAGTGAAACTCATCATGGAACGAACCATATCAAGTAAGGTTCGATTCCTTCTCTCAGAAACTCCATTAAGCTGAGGAGTTCCCGGAGGAGTCCACTGAGAGATAATCCCATTATCTTTGAGATGATTAAGGAATTCTTCACTAAGATATTCGCCTCCTCGATCAGATCGAAGTGCTTTGATCTTGTGACCAGTTTGGTTCTCAACCTCCTTTTGAAATTCTAAGAATTTCTCAAATGCTTCAGATTTATACTTCATTAAGTATACATAACCATACCGACTAAAGTCATCAGTAAAGGTTATGAAGTACTGATGATTGTTTCTAGTGCTTACACTAAGCGGTCCACAAACATCAGAATGGATCAAATCCAAAACCTTAGTGGCACGTTCCACAGTTCCTTTAAAAGGGACTTTGGACATTTTTCCTTTGAGACGGGATTCGCAAGAAGTTAACTCCTTAAGATCATTTTCAGAGAATGATCCTAAAGTGTTTATCTTGCTAATTCTGTTCTTGGAAATGTGTCCTAATCTAGCGTGCCATAAGGGAGCTGAAACTTTGTCATCTCTCTTACGCTTTGTTTCTCGTTGTATATTCATAATATTGATATTTTGAGTTAGGTAAAGTCCATTACTTAGAGTACCGATGTGAACGGAAGAGTTGTTCCGTTTGATAAAATATTTACCATTCTTAATATAAGTTTCATAACCTTCACAATCTAATATTGGAACTGAAATTATATTACGAATAATGCTCGGTACATAAAGGACTTTATTTAAGACTAACTCAAAACTACCTAAATCTAATCTA
This sequence comes from Lantana camara, assembly GCA_037501455.1. Lineage (NCBI taxonomy): Eukaryota > Viridiplantae > Streptophyta > Magnoliopsida > Lamiales > Verbenaceae > Lantana > Lantana camara. Next base: position 17,694,159 of record CM074857.1, on the reverse strand, counting down.
ATTGTGCCTAAAGCTCGAGCTTCAACGTTTGAGCCATCGCCGATCTTCAAGACACATTCTCCTTCTTTGAGTTGTTGGACTTCACTTAGCATCTGTACATCATTACAGATATGAGTCCCACAACCGGTATCAAGTACCCAAGAACTAGAATTAATAGAAAGATTTACTTCAACGAGAAAGATACCTTTCTTTAGAGTAGCCTTGTACTCTGGGCAGTTTCTCCTCCAATGTCCCGCTTTGCCACAATGGAAGCAAACATCCTCTTTCTGATCACGCTTCTTCTTTTGGGCCTTTCCCTTCGAAATGCCACCAGTGGGCCTAAGGGGTTTCTTCTTCTTCTTCTTTTGGGCTTTCTTGCCCTTACCTTTAGAAGGCCCAGAAGAGGAAGATGGAGCATTCACCATCAAAACCTTATTGTCCTTCTTGATCGTGCTTTCAGCAGTCACAAGCTGACTAATCAGCTCAGCTACAGTAGCACCAGCATGATTCATATTGAAGTTAAGGACAAATGGGTTGAATGATGGTGGGAGCGAAGCTAGCAACAAATCCACTGAAAGCTCATCTTTCAGCGGCATGTCCATGGATGCAAGTTTCTCAGTAAGGGCAAGAAACTTGAGTCCATATTCATGGACACTTGAACCTTCCCTCATTCTTAAGTGGAACAATTCCTTTGAAGTGTTATACCTTGTAACACGTTCATGAGGGCGGTAAAGTTGCTCTAAGTGGTCGTAAATCTCCCAAGCAAATTCCATGGCCTCATGTTGTCTTTGCAAGTCCGGAGACATGTTAGCCAACATAAGGCAACGGGCTTGGAGATTATCATCCTTCCACTTCTGAATCGCGTCCCGCTCGGCCCGAGTGGGAGCCTCCCCTTCGGGACTAGGCTCCCCTTCGAAGAGAACATAAGTTCTCTTCTCAGAATCTAAAATAATTTTTAGATTCCTCAGCCAATCAGAATAGTTGGGACCAGTCAACTTGTTTGACTCGAGGATCGATACAAGAGGGTTTTTGGTTGCCATTTCAAAACACGTAGAGAATCACAGAATCTACGACCTAAATGGTAAAACAGAGAACTAAGTGAGCATGCTGAATTATAACGATATACAAAAGATAAGGTCTTTAATCTATTGTAGCTCCCACTGTTTTTCAAAGATCTAGAATTCCCAAAGATCTAAGAGGAACCCGTTTCCCAATGGGTACTAAGATCCTAGGCATTTTACCTCGAACCCACGACTCGCGGACATTCTAAGTAAGAACCCTAGGTAGGTACAACTTACCAATTCTAACACCTTTAGAACTCTTAGTAATTGTTTTTGCATCACCTATATTTCAATATGGACCCACGACTCGTGCGACATCCATATTTACTTAGGCGTTAAGCTAGACCCATCAATCATAAGATCATGATCAAAACTTAGTTCGAACGACCCACGACTCGCGGACATCGCCCTTGCTAAAATCGATCATGAAATATTGATCATTTAAAATGATTAATCAGGTAACTAAGAACTAATAAGCTCCACTAGCTATCCCACGACTCGCGGACAATAACTAGCTTTACTTACTAAACTTAAAACCTATTGATGGAATGCTAGGAATTTAATTCAAAATTTGCATCTCGAATTAAATACCTATTTGTTCGAAATTAGCTTAATATTTAATGGGAATTTTCGAATCAACCGGAGAGTTGTCCGGTTCGACCTCACCAACATATATGTTATCCAATTTTATTAGTCTTGATTAATGCAAGTACACTTAAGTGCATTTCAAACAAGCACATAAACAGATAACATGTCCTAGCATGATACTAACATGTAATGATCATGGGTTCTACCTATCTTATGCGTGATATGTGGGAGCCACTCCACAATCACAAGTTCTAACATACATGCCACATAAACAGTTCAAATCACATAAGGGAAAGCGGTAACAAAATACGAGCCCTATCTCTATTACATTTAACAATTGAGATTCCCTTCCCTAACATTTTGAGGGGTCTTCACTTATGGCCTCCTTGTTACTTGAATGTGGTCCATCTTACTCCATGGGTGCATTGTCTCCAAAAAAAATAAAACCTCACCACCTATCTCTACTCTCAAATTACAATAAAAGGAAAAAGACATAAAGTAATAAGGCTCAATCTTCATATTGGCCTTAGACAATTACACGGGGCATACCCCGGCCTCAAAAACAGTAATATGGAAAGCCACATAATAAATCACATAACAGTACGCACATAAGTGAGGCTCCAACCTCAATTGAAAAACGCAACTATAGGGCTCCAACCCCAATTTAAACCATTCATGTGCATAAATTAAAACCATACATAGATCTAAACCCATGATCACCTAACATGCTTTTGCGAGAATTTAAATTTAGCCAATAAATTAAAATTCTCGTTTCAAGTCCTAATGACTTAAAACACGACTTAGATGCAATTCATGTTCAAGAGCCTTTTCAATAAAACCCGAAAAACAATAAACCAATAAAATTCTAATTAATTTCCAAAATCAATAATTTTATTCTTTCATTATTTTCAGAAAATAAAATTCATAATTTTCCCAAAATCCAAATCGCTTTAATTTCTCAAAAATCCCAATTTAATCAAAATTTTAAAATAATTTTATTTTAGCAAAACTGATTTTAAAAGATAAAATTAAAATAAAATTAAATCGGGATTTTACGGACCGAAAAACACGAAACACGAAAACACGAAAACGAGCCCAAAAAGGGCCCAGCCGCGTGAGGCACCGCCGCGCAGCAGCGCGCGCAGACGCCCGCCAGCGGCGCGCATAGCGGGCGGGATGTTCCGCTCGCGTGCGCACGCTGGGCGTGCATCGTGCGCGCGCCTGCGCGCAGCAGCGCCCGGGATGGGCTGAGCAGGCGTCCCGCGCGGTTGCGGGACGGACTGGGCGGGCGCGCCTAGGCGCGCCCGGGACGGCTCCCGCGCTGTTGCGGGAGGAGCTGGGCGGCGGCGACGGGCCTGGGCGTGCGACGTGCTAGCACGCCTAGGCTCGTTGCTTTTCGTGTTCGTTTCGTATTTCTGGGTTTCTCGAAAACCCGGTTCAATCCAAAAATTAAAAATTCGATTTAAATATATTTCAATCAAAACGGTTTTCAAAAACACAATTTAAGAAAACAGTTTCAGAAATTCAGGAAAAATTACAGTTTCGTATTTCAGGCTTTCTAAAAGAACTCATGAATACCTAATTCGCATCTAAGCCTAAGAATTTCTACCAAATTCAGAATAATTGAGACGAATCAGAAACACGATTAACGAGGTGGCTCTGATACCACTTGTTGGAAAAAACGAATCAGAAAACAGCGGAATTTAAAAATTTTTCCAACAAAAGGACCTTTGGACTCGTAATCGTGTAACCAAATTCGTAAAGACAGAAAACTTACTTTTCTTTTGTTCTTTCTTGAAGCGTTTCAAGCCACCCAAGAACGCTCTTCTCGCGGCTTGATCCCCTCTCCTTGGTAAAGCTCGAATCTTCAAACTTCTAACTTGAAGTCTCTAGAGAAAGTCCACCAACTTGATCACAATCTAACTAGTAAGGATGCTAGTTCTCTAGTTAGTGTTTAGGCTTGACCTAGGGTTTAATTTAATCTTGGAGAAAGAAAGGTGTTCAACACATGAACCAAGAATTGTCAATTAGCTCTAAAGGGGAGCATGAGCTCCCCTATATATAGGAAAGGGGAGGGGCGGCCGATCCTATTCCTTGTCGGGAAAGGATTTGGTTCCTCTCTCTCCTATTACTTGATCATCAAGTATTTTCCAACTTTGACTTTGAATTCTAATTCAAGTCAACTTTTAAGAGAGCTAAAAATATCCAAACTATTTTTGGATAATTTTATACTTTATTTATTATAAAATAAATAACTTATTTTTATCTAATTAATTAATTCGTAATTAATTAACTAGATTATTTTCTCCAAAATAAGACTTTCTTTTTAATTCAAAATTAAACCAAAGTCTATTAAATAATTAACTAATTAATTATTTAATATATATATATATACAATATATATATATTCACACGTGTGTGACACGTGTCACAGTGACACGTGTCACTCACGTGAGCCACACGTGTGATTTCACACGTGTGGAACCCTCTTGGCCCGATTAACTCGTTTAATCATTTTTAAGCCTCAACTCATGTAACCAAGTTGTTGTGTGTGACCCTCTAGGTTCTCAATTCAATTAGCAGTGACCCTAATTAATTAATTCACTAATTAATTAATCAGTCCACAGATTAAACGACCATAGTCTAGCAACAGGTGTTTAACCCCTAGCTGAATTGGAATGTTCGGATTCGACAGAACCTTTAAGTCATTGATCCATGTGAGATACAATCCTCCTACTTACTATCTCTCAACCAAGATCTAGGGCAAGGGAATAATCAGAACCCCAATAATCTGGTCTTAAAGCTAAGTGCATTTCATATCCATTTGATCTCAATCCAAGAAACCCTTTTCTTGATGTCTTGATCTACTGCCTTGGCCAAGGACTCCATATGGCATATGAATGACTTACACAATAAGAGATCACCTTGCAAATGCAAGTGTAGGTCCTTTCTTGATTCTCATTCACTTTCATGAATCACTTGTGCAGCCCCAGCATAAGCCTTGAATCAGTTGTCTAAGGCGACACCCTTTAAAGCTTATACCTAAGACTACAGAGTTAACTCATAAAGTGACAAGGAACCTCAAGTCTAAGGATCAATTAATCACATCAATGACTGGTGAGATATTTCCTAATCTGGAAGTTTCCATTTCCTGAAATAGAAACTTCCTTTCCCATTTAGGAATGTTCTCACACGGGGCACCTCAGTGAACTTACTTATTAAAGTAAGCACCCTCATGTATCACGCACGTATCAACTATACACTTTGCACCTCCATGAAACAAGGTGGTCCTTCTTAAGGGCGTGATCCCACAAGCAAGCCTTAGAGGAGTCAGGTTGACACTCCCACTGTCTGTAGGACTCATCGGCTTGGAGTATTTTACTAATCATGACTTATGTGATATAGGGCTCGTTTCATGAACCATTTCACCTAAATGGTAGAGTCCTAAAAGTCATCAGGATTAGGGGAGTTCTTATACATGCACAGCAAAAGTAAACGCATACCAAACAAGAGCATATAAAGAAGTGTTGCCTTAATTCGTTATTTCATTCAAAGATTGTCTGTGATTACAATAAGGAAAAGCACAAAGCGGATATACAATCGGCTTTCTAGGGCACTATTCCTAACAGCCTTGTACTCTTGGCAGTTTCTCCTCCAATGCCCCGGTTTGCCACAATTGAAGCAAACGTCCTCTTTCTGATCACGTTCCTTCTTTTGGACTTTTCTCTTCGTGATCACGTTACAGATATAAGGGACTTCTTCTTCTTTTGGGCTTTCTTGCCCTTGCCCTTAGAAGACTTAGAAGAAGATGGAGCAGTGACCATCATAACCTTGTTGTCCTTCTTGATCGTGCTTTCAGCAGTCACAAGCTGACTAATCAGCTCAGCTACACTAGAATTTGCATGATTCACGTTGAAGTTAAGGACAAAAGGATTGAATGATGGTGGGAGCGAGTCTAGCAACAAATCCACTAAAAGCTCATCCCTCAGTGGTATGTCGATGGAAGCAAGTTTCTCAGTAAGAGCAAGAAACTTGAGTCCATATTCATGGACACTTGTACCTTCCTTCATTCTCAAATGGAACAATTCCTTTGAGGTGTTATACCTTGTAACACGTTCATGAGGGCGGTAAAGTTGTCCTAAGTGGTCATAAATCTCCCAGGAGAATTCCATGGACTCATGCTGTCTTTGCATATCCGGAGACATGTTAGCAAACATGAGACAACGGGCTTGGAGATTATCATCTTTCCACTTCTGAATCGTATCCCGCTCAATCCGGGTCGGAGCGTCCCCTTCGGGAACGGGCTTCGCCTCGTAGAGAACATAAGTTCTCTTCTCGGAATCTAGACAATATTTAGATTCCTAAGCCAATCAGAATAGTTGGGACCAGTCAATTTGTTTGACTCGAGGATCGATACTAGAGGGTTTTTGGTTACCATTTCAAAACAGGTAGAGAATCACAGAATCTACGACCTAAATGGAAAAACAGAGAACTAGTGAGCATATTGAATAATAACGATTTACATGAGATTAGGTCTTTAATCTATGTAGCCCCCACTATTTTTAGAAGATCTATAATTCCCAAAGATCTTAGAGGATACTTGTTATCCCAATGGGTACTAAGATCTTAAGCACTTAACCTTGAACCCACGACTCGTGGCCATTCTCAATTAAGCCTAAGGTAGGTACAACTTACCAATTCCAACACTGTGGAATTCTTAGTAATGTTTTTGCATCACCTATCTTTCAATATGGACCCACGACTCGTGCAACATCCATATTTACTTAGGCGTTAAACTAGACCCATCAATCATAAGATCATGATCAAAACTTAGTTCGAACGACCCACGACTCGTGGCCATCGCCCTTGCTAAAATTGATCACGAAATATTGATCATTTAAGATAAATTAATAAACTAGGAACTAATAGGTTTCACATAGACACCCCACGACTCGTGGCCAGCATCTAGCTTCCTCTATTAAACTAAAATCCTATTGATGGAATGCTAGGGATTTAATTCAAAGCTTGCTCCTCGAATTAAATACCTATTTTTGAAAATTAGCTTAATATTTAATGGGAATTTTCGATGTAACTGGAGAGTTGTCCGGTTCGACCTTACCAACATATATGTTATCCAATTTAATTGGTCTCGATTAATGCAAGTACAACTTAAATGCATTTCACACAAGCACTTAGCAGATAACATGTCCTAGCATGATACTAACATGTGATGATCATGGGTTCTACCTATCTTATGTGCGATGTGTGGGAGCCACTCCACAATCACAAGTTCTAACATTTATGCTACATAAAACAGTTTAAATCACATAAGAGAGTTGAAAATAAAACGATGCCCTATCTATTACAATAATAGAAATCCTCTCTAACATTTTGAGAGGTCTTCACTTATGGCCTCCATCTCGTGACTTGTTGTGTGGACCCATCTTACTCCATGGGTACATTGTCTCCAAAATGAAAGAAAAAGACCTCACCACCTATCTCTACTCTCAAATTACAATAAAAGGAAAAAAAAATAAAGTAATAAGGCTCAATCTTCATATTAGCCTTAGACAATTAAACGGGGCATACCTCGGCCTCAAAACAGTAATATGGAAAGCCACATAATAAACACATAACAGTACGCACATAAGTGAGGTGCCGACCCCAATTGAAAAACGCAACTATGGGGCTCCAACCCCAATTTAAACCATCCATGTGCATAAATTAAAACATACATAAGACTAAACTCATGATCACCTAACATGCATAAATCGCAAGAATTTAAATTTAACCAATAAATTAAAATTCTCACTTTAAGCCCTAATGGCTTACAACACGAATTAGATGCAATTCTTGTTCCAGAGCCTTTTCTATAAAACCCGAAAAACAATAAACTAATAAAATTCCAATTAATTTCTGAAAATTAATAATTTTATTCTTCCAATATTTTCATAAAATAGAGTTCGTAATTTTTCCAAAAATTTAAATCGTCTAAATTTCTCAAAATCCTAATTTAAAATTAATTTTAAAATAAAAACCAATTTTAACAAAACATGATTTTACAAAAATTAAATCGGGATTGGATTGGAATAAACACGAAAATCAAGATCACGAAACGAACGGCCGGGAATGCCCGGACAAACCGCCCGCACATCGTGCGACGTCGTACGCTAGGCGTGCGCGCCAACACCGCGTGCAACCGGCAGTAGGCGGGCGTCCCGGGCTCGGCTCCCGTACGGTTGCGGGAGGCGAGCAGGCGTGCCTAGGCACAGGCGAGCAGCAGTGGCGGGCAGTCCCGCGCGGTTGCGGGACTGCTGGGCAGATGGGTGCGCGGGCCGAGGTGTGGTACGCCTTAGCACGTCTAGGCTCGCGTTTTCGTAACGAGATTTCGTGTTTCGTATCTTAGTTAAAAAAAAAACAACAATCCAGAATTTAAAAAAAACACGATTTAAATATATTTGATCCAAAATAATTTCAATCAAATTTTCGGTAACGTTTTTCAGAAACTTATTTGGAAAATAATACAGTTTCATATATCAGGCTTTCTAAAAGAACTCAAGAATACTCAATTCGCGTCTAAGCATAAGAATTTCTACCAAATTCAGAATAATTGAGACGAATCAGAAATAGGCCTTGCAAGGTGGCTTTGATACCACTTGTTGGGAAAACACAACGGAAACCTAGTGGAAATTTAAAATTTTCCCAACTAAGCAAGGATCGAATCTTGCAATTCCTATTCCCAAATTCGTAGAGATCAAGAAACTCACATAATTAGAAGCTTTCTTGACACGTTCTAGCCGCCCAAGAACGCTCTTCTCGCGGCTTGATCCCCAAAAGCTCCTTCGAATCTTTCAAGACTTCACGATAGTAGCCCTCTAGAGAAACAGTCCACCAACCACGACCACGATCCGAATAGGGAGGATGCTAGTTCAATATTCGGTGTTTTGGTTCTAGGGTTTAGTGTATAATTATGGAGAAGGAGAATTGTGTATCATCCCCTTATGGGGTTCGAACCCCTCTATTTATGAGGCTAGGGTTCGAACCCCACTCCTTGTTGGACAAGGAATTCCAAACTCTTTTGGAAAGGGATTTCTTGCTTGGAGACTAAGTCTCTTACTTTGACCAAAAGTCCACCTTTTGACCAACTTGTTGGGCAAGAATAATATCTAACTCTCGTAGATATTTTATTTTACTTTATTTATTAAATAATAAATAACTTGAAGACTAATAATTAATTAATTCATAATTAATTATTTATTAGACTTTATTTCTCCAAATTAGAACTTTAATAGTAATTCAAAATTAAATCAAAGTCCATTAAATAATTAACACATTAATTATTTAATATATATACACATAATTGCACGAAACTTAGGGGTACGTTTCGAATCGAGCCGAGTCGAGTTTGACAAAAAAAATCCAGCTTGAGCTTGAGCTTGAAAATTATTTGCATGACTTGAGATTGAGCTTGAGCTTGTCAAGCTTATATTTTGAGGGCTTGAGCTTGGCTTGCCCAAAAAACGAGCCAAGCTCGATTCGACTCGACGAGCCTATATATTTTTGTTGGGTATTTTTTAACTCTCATTCAATAATAATATTAAACAATAACAAAGATATTAAGATATATAATATATATAGTATATTAATATGTTTAAGTTTTATATCATTATTAATAAATTATAATCATTAATATATACTTGATATTAGATTACGTATGAGTATTATTAATTATATTATAATAAACTATAAATTATGTAATTACACAATAAAAATTATTAACTAATATAATATTAAAACATATACTTATGTTATTAATTAGTTATTATGGTATATGATATTTAATATTTTATTATATTAGATATTTGAGTGAATATTTTATGAACTTTTTTTTATATTAATAATATTATATGGTCTAATGTGTCATTGTAAAATTATATATTATTAAGACATATTATGATACAAAATTTAGTAAGGATCATACATATATTATAAATAATATATAATATAGTAATAGATTATACTATATATCTTGTAATTATACCAAATAAATTATTGACTAATATTTTATTAAGATATATACTTATATAATTAATTATTTATTATATCAGATTGAATCTATTTTTTATTAAATTATTTGTTTGGATAAATATTCTATATTATCATAGTAATATGTTAGTAGTATTGTATAGAATGATATGTTGTTGTAATTATTGAATTGCGATATTATTAAATCATATTTATTGTCAAAATAAATAGATAAAAATATATAATATATCATATATTTAGTATTACTAAATCATATAAATGTAGATTAATTTACTGCATATTTATATATATAAATTATTAAACATTATAATATATATATATATAATACAATATGCATATCAATATATGTATATATAATATATATGTATATATATATATATATATATATATATATATATATATACTAGCTTGCGAGTCGGCTTGCAAGCCTCGAGTCTCAAAGAAATAGGCTTGAGTTTGGCTTGACACACAAGTCGATCTCGATTAAGCTTGGCTTGAGCTTGACATTGTTCGAGTTTGAGTCGAGACAGCTTGAGCTCGGCTTGTGTGGCTCACAAGCCAGCTCGGCTCTGAGCACACCCCTAACGTGACTACACGTGTCCATAAGGACACGTGTTATTCACGCCTCCCACACGTGTGCTTCACATGTGTAGGTCCCACCATTCTCTTAATGGTTCGATCAACTCATTTAATCGATTCAAGCCTTAACCCACGTGATCGGGTTTTTGTGTGTGACCCTCTAGGTTCTTAATTCAATTAGCAGTGACCCTAATTAATTAAGTAGTCCACAGATCAAACGACCATATTCTAGCAACAGGTGTTTCATGACCCCTAGCTGAATAAGAATGTCTCGATTCGACAGAACCTTTAAGTCATTGACATATGTGAGATACAATCCTCCCACGTCCCATCTCTCAATCAAGATCTAGGCCAAGGGAATAATTAGAACCCTAATAATCTTGATCTTAATGCTAAGTGTATTTCATATCCGTTTGATCTCAATCCAAGAAACTCTTTTCTTGATGTCCTAATCCACTGCCTTGGCCAAGGACTCCTAGATGGCATATGAATGACTTACACAATAAGAGATCATCATCTTGCTAATGCAAGCGTAGGTCTTTTATTGATTCTCATATACTTTCATACGCCACTTGTGCAACCCCAGCATAAGCCTTGAATCAGTTATCTAAGGCGACACCCTTTAAAGCTTACACCTAAGACTACAGAGTTAGCTCATAAAGTATCAATGGGACCTCAAGTCTAAGGATCACTTAATCATATCAATGACTCGTGAGATATTTCCTAATTTGGAAGTTTCTATTTCTAGATATAGAAACTTCCTTTCCCATTTAGGAATCTTCTCACACAAGACACCTCAGTGTACCTACTTAGAACAAGTAAGCACCCCCATGTATCACGCACGTATCAATTATACACTTTGCACCCCATGGAACAAGGTGGTCCTTCTTAAGGGCGTGATCACACGAGCAAGCCTCGAACGAGTCAGGTTAACACTCCCACTGTCTTTTGGACTCATCGGCTTGGAGTGATTTCTAATCATGACTTATGTGATATAGGGCTCTCATGAACCACTTCACCTAAATGGTTGAGTCCTATAAGTCATATTGATTAGGGGAGTTCTTATACATGCGCAGTCAAAAGGAAACACAGAATCAAACAAGAGCATATAAAGAAGTGTTGCCTCAATTCGTATTATTCAAAGATTGTCTGTGATTTACAAAAGGAAAGTACTAAAGCAGACTATTACATCGGCTTTCAGGGCACTATTCCTAACAATCTCCCAGTTGCCCGTCAAAGCCATTCAGCAGCTAATCTAAGTCTCATCTTCGTAAGATGACCTTCGAAAGCTTCTCAAGGGGTTTAGTAAGCGGGTCTGCCACGTTCTCAACTGATGCGACCCTCTCGATTTGTACATCACCTCGTTTGATGATATCACATATTAGGTGATACTTCCTCATAATGTGCTTGGTCCGTTGGTGAGATCTTGGTTCTCTTGCTTGAGCAACCGCCCCAGTGTTGTCACAAAACACTGTAATGGGATCTTTCATGCTAGGAACGACATTCAAATCTTGAATGAAGTTTCTAATCCAAACACCTTCCTTAGCTGCATCGTTTGCAGCTAAGTATTCGGCCTTAGTGGTCGAATCTGCAGTGGTTGTCTGCTTGGAACTTTTCCAACTCACTGCTCCGTCGTTAAGGCAGAAAATGTATCCTGACATTGACTTAAAATCATCTAAGTCAAATGTAAAGCTTGCATCGCAGTATCCTCCGACTACTAGATCTTTCTGTCCTCCGTATACTAAGAATAAATCCTTAGTGCTTCGTAAGTACTTTAGGATTTTCTTCACAGCAGTCCAGTGACCTTCTCCAGGGTCTGATTGGAAACGGCTCGTTACACTAAGTACATAAGCCATATCCAGTCGAGTACATAGCATTACATACATTATGCTACCTATTTGCCGAGGCATAAGGCACATGAGTCATTCTTTCCTTCTCAAGGTTCGTCTTAGGACACATCTTCTTCGAAAGAGATGTTCCTACACTCATGGGAAGAACTTTATTCTTCGCATTCTCCATACTGAATCATTTCAGTACTTTGTCTATGTACATTGATTGTGATAGTCATATCAATCTCTTAGATCTATCCCTATAGATCTTTATCCCGAGAATGTAGGACGCATCACCAAGATCTTTCATCTCGAATTGGTTCGATAACCAAGATTTGGTAACTTTCATGTCATCCTTCGAATTCCCAATTAGAAAGATGTCATCAACATAAAGTACCAAGAATTGCACTGAAGTCTCCGATTCCTTTCTATACAAGCAGGACTCATTCGAATTTTGAACGAAGCCAAACGTTTTGACTGCTTCATCAAAACGAATGTTCCAATTCCTAGAAACCTGTTTCAATCCATAGATTGATCTTTGGAGTTTGCAAACCTTTTGCTCACTCCCACTGAATGTGAAACCTATGGGTTGATCCATATAAATGTCTTTATCAATGTCTCCATTCAGAAAGGCAGTTTTCACATCCATCTGTCATATCTCATAGTCGTAATATGCAGCTATGGCAAGCATGATCCGAATGGACTTTTGCATTGCAACCGGTGAGAAGGTTTCATCAAAGTCCACACCGAGCCTTTGAGTAAAGCCTTTTGCAACCAGTCTTGCCTTATAGCTTGCAATGCTTCCATCTACTCCAAGGTTTCTCTTAAAGATCCATTTGCAACCTATGGGTTTAACCCCATCAGGCAAATCTACTAAGGTCCAATCTTGGTTGGAGTACATGGAATCCATTTCGGATTTCATGGCTTGTTTTCACTGTTCAGAATCCGAGTCGGACAGTGCCTCCTCATATGTTAGAGGATCATTATCCTCTTGAGAGATTTCATGGAGAAAACCATACCATCTCTCCAGCTGTCTAGGAGTGCGTTCAGAACTCCTTAGAGGAGGATTTTCACGTGTATCAAAGTTTGTGATTGGTTGTGGGATGTCAGAATGAGACGTGTCCTCTAAATGTGGCGTGGGAATATCTCCAATTTCTTCGAGTTCTGTGATCTTGCCTTTCTTTTCTTCTAGGAACGATTCCTCAAGAAAAGTTGCATTTCTTGAAACAAATACCTTTTGTTCAGTTTGATCATAGAAGTAGTATCCTATGGATTCCTTAGGATAGCCAACAAAGTAGCATAAGTTAGAACGAGCTTCTAACTTATCTCCCACTGTCCTCTTCACATAAGCAGGACAACCCCAAATTCTTAAGTAAGAATAACTAGGGATTTTACCATGCCACATTTCATAGGGCGTTTTTGGGGACTGACTTAGAGAAACAAGATTCAAAATCTTGGCTGCACTTTCTAGAGCATAACCCTAGAAAGAAGGTGGTAAGTCAGTGAAACTCATCATGGAACGAATCATATCAAGTAGGGTTCGATTCCTTCTCTCAGAAACTCCATTAAGCTGAGGAGTTCCTGGAGGAGTCCACTGAGAGATAATGTTATTATCTCTGAGATGATTAAGTAATTCTTCACTAAGATACTCGTCACCTCGATCAGATCAAAGTGTCTTGATCTTGTGACCAGTTTGGTTCTCAACCTCCTTTTGAAATTCTAAGAATTTCTCAAAAGCCTCAGATTTGTACTTCATTAAGTACATATAACCATTGCGACTAAAGTGGTCAGTAAAGGTTATGAAGTACTGATGATTGTTTCGAGTGCTTACACTAAGCGGTCCACAAACATCAGAATGGATCAAATCCAAGGTCTTTGTGGCTCGTTCCACACTTCCTTTGAAAGGAGTTTTGGACTTCTTTCCTTTGAGACAGGATTCACAGGAAGTCAACTGTTTAAGGTCATTTTCAGAGAACGTCCCTAAGGTAGTTAACTTGCTAATTCTGTTCGTAGAAATATGCCCTAATCTAGTGTGCCACAAAGATGCTGAGACTTCGTCATCTCTCATACGTTTTGTTTCTCGTTGTATATTCAAAATATTACTGTTTTGAGTTAGATAAAGTCCATTGTTTAATTTACCAAGATGTGTTGAAAAATTATTCTTTTTGAGGAAAAAGTTACCATTCTTAATATTAATTTCATAACCTTCGCAATCAAGTATTGGAACTGAAATAATATTATGAATAATGTCTGGTACATAAAGGAGTTTATTTAAAACTAAAACAGAATGACCTAAATCTAATCTAATTGTGCCTAAAGTTTGATCTTCGACCGTTGAGCCGTCTCCAATCTTCAAGACATATTCTCCTCCCTTCAGCTGCCGGACCTCACTTAGCATCCGTACATCATTACAGATATGAGATCCACAACCGGTATCAAGTACCCAAGAGTTAGAATTAATAGAAAGATTTACTTCAACGAGAAACATACCTTTCTTTAAAGTAGCCTTGTACTCTTGGCAGTTTCTCCTCCAATGCCCCGGTTTGCCACAATGGAAGCAAACGTCCTCTTTCTGATCACGTTTCTTCTTTTGGACTTTTCCCTTCGTGATGCCTCCATTGGGCCTAAGGGACTTCTTCTTCTTTTGGGCTTTCTTGCCCTTGCCTTTGGAAGGCATAGAAGAAGATGGAGCAGTGACCATCATAACCTTATTGTCCTTCTTGATCGTGCTTTCAGCAGTCACAAGCTGACTAATCAGCTCAGCTACACTAGCATTTGCATGATTCATGTTATTCAAAGATTGTCTGTGATTTACAAAAGGAAAGTACTAAAGCAGACTATTACATCGGCTTTCAGGGCACTATTCCTAACATCTTTGGGGTAAGTTTTATTGAGATCTGTAAAGTCATTGCACAGCCGCCACTTATTGGAACTTTTTGGCACGAGAACAACATTACATAGCCATTCTGGGACTCGAGGAGCTTGTTCACTTCTTCCTCAATAATCTTTTGCTGAAATCCGTTGGCATCTCTCTTTTTTTGTTTAATGGGCTTGAAGGAAGGGTCCACGTTGAGCCTGTGGACAATGAAGTTGAGGTCAGTCCCAGTGAGATCTGATGTCTGCCATGCGAAAACATCAATGATTTCCCTCAAAATTTTGATCATCATGATCTGCGAGGGTCTTATGAGGCTCGAGCCAATCTATGTTGTTTTCTCCTTGTTGCCTGGCTCCAATTCTATGGTAAAAAATTTCTCGGTGGGCTCTATCCGTACCTCAGGGCGGGGGGTTTCGAGCGCTCTCTTCTTTCCCGTGAGGCAGTTGTCCTCACCCCCAGGTTTGCCCTCGTTTGCGTCTTCTTCTGAGGAGGATGTTTCCACTGCCCCTGGGGGGCCACCCTCGAGTTGGCCCTTTCCGCTCGAGCCTTTCTTTTTGTTTTTCTTCTTGTAGAGTTTCGCTCTTTTCCTTGTTGGACCATCCTCGTCTAAATTGGGGAAATCTACAGACTTCTTGGTGGACCCAATCTAGAAAGTTTTCTCAGCTTTCGATTTTCTGAGGGACAAACATGTAGCATTCCCAAGCTTCCTTGACATTGCACAAAATCTCGCCTGTTCCCTCGGCTGTGGGGAACTTAATCTTCTGATGGTAGGTGGAAATGATTGCCTTGAAGTCAACGAGGGTGGAACGCCCGATTATGATGTTGTAAGGGATCTCAATCTTTACTACCGCGTATGTGACCATCAAAGTCTTCCGCTGTGGGGTGCGATCAAAAAAGGTGGCCAAGTGAATCTGTCCGCGAGGGATAACCTCAGAGCCCCCAAAGCCAATGAGGGCTGTTTTGAGGGGCTCAAGGGGAATGTTGGTGATATTCATTTTTTGGAAGGTAGAGTAAGAGAGAACATTCATTGAGCTTCCACTATCAACAAGAACCCTCTTTACAATATGATTTGTATATCTAGGCTAACCACCATGGGGCAATAAGAGGTTTCACTGACCCCCGTGGGGCGTTACAATGTGTCCTAGGTCTTTATCGCTGAATCCTATCACTTCATTCTCCTTGGAGTTGGGGTTGCTCGTTTCCTTGATGGCATACACTTGTCTGGGCACTGAGGGCCGCTGATCATAGCTCCGAACGTAGCGGCGGCGAGAGGTATCGGAGTCCCCTCCCAAGGAGCCCCCAGCAATCATGTGGATTACTGTAAATGGTACATTTTCCTATTTTGACACTTTCTACTTGCCCGTATTGCTGCTTTCTGGGCGTCGCCCTCAGGGACTTCTCGAGCATAATTGACTCCTTCTCCTATTCTTGGCCTGCTCGGTGTAGTGCTCGTCATACCTCTCCAGGATCTTGACAAACTCTTTCAGATGGCCACCTGCAATGAGCCTTTGTATCTCATTTTCCAACTGGAGGCATTTATGTGTGTCATGCCCCTTTTGTTTGTGAAAGGTACAATACTCCCCCGAGCGCCTTTGAGATTCCGTCTCTCTCAGTTTCTGGGGCCTTTTGAAGAGCTTTTTATCCAAGAGCGAATAGATTTCAGAAATCGATCGGTTGAGGAGAATGCGCTCGTGCTTGTGGGGTAGAGGAGATGATTTTCGGCGTTCCTTGTGAGAGTCTTCTACCCCTCGTTCACCCTTGTGGTGGCCCGACTGTCGTGGCACATTGGATTTATACATATCCTCAAGCGCAAAGAATGGTTCAGCGATCTCCCTCATTGCCGTGAGGGACTTGGGTCTCTTCTTGACAATGGCTTCAGAAAATTTAATACTCACATAATGCTTGTGGTTGATGGCCTTAAAGAACACATGGATTAAGAAATCCATTGAGGGTTGCTCGACCAAGAGCACTTCTTTGTTGAATCGAGCGAAGAAGGACCGGAGCGATTCATTTTTGCCTTGGATAAGGTTGTATAGGGTCGTGGGAGCAGTAACTGGAGCCTTCAAGGAATTGAAGTGATTCAGTAAAGCGTTGGTGAGATCATCATACCCCCTAATCGAGCGGGATGGCAGTCGCTTATACCATTCTTGGGCTATCCCCACGAGAGAGGTGACAAACACCTGGGCCCCGGTAGTGACTGGAGTGCTCGTAGAGATGTATTAAGTGCAAAAAATGGCCTAAATGTTCTGTAGGGTCAGTGGTTCCATCATAGCGATTGATGGAAGTGGGGACTTTGCCCATTCCCGCTTAGGCCATCAAAACTTCTTCCACGAGGGGAGAGCCCCTCGCTAGGGGATGGTGATATCCCCCCTCGTTGTCGTAATTTTTTTAATTCTCCTCTTGTTCCAGGCATTTTGGGCTGTCTAAACCTCGCACTGCGTGTAAATGGCTTGAAGTTGCCTTGGCGTCATTGGGGGTATCTCCACCCCCTCAATTTCTTTGGGTACAACGACGGGGAGCTGCATCTGCCCCGCGTGGTAAGGCTGGATGACAAGCATCATGTTGGGCGGCGCAAGCATGTAGCCTGGGGCCGGCATCATCATGGAATAACCGCTAATGTTAGCAGCAATGGCGGAGGGTTAGTTTAGGGGGATGTTTGAGCCGGGTCCCCCTGTTCCGCGGCCGGCGGGCGCGATGGGCTACTCTAGGTTGATCTCTCCTGCCGGCGTGTTTGGTTCCGCCGCGTGGGAGATTTCTCCCACAGTCGGTATGACTCTGGCGGCATCGGTGACAGGTGCATTGTCGTCTCCGCCGCGTGGGAGGTCACCTCCACCTCCCACAATTCCTGATCTAGTGGTCACCATAATTGACAGAGTGCTTGTATCTTAACTAGCAAGGGAAGAAAAGAAGGAGGAAACTGGATTTCCCACAGACCGTGCCAAAAATGATGGGGTTTGATCCGCGGTGGCAAACTCCAACACTTTAGAATTTGTTTGTGTGGGGGAAACAGAGGTCCAAAGCTCAGACGAGGGTCGCCGAAAGAGATGGGTTCTACCTGCTATAAAAAACACACAGTCAGAAGGCCAAGCTGGGGGAATGGAGAGTGATACCCAGTTTGGCTCTCCGACGCTCAAGCCAGACTCAGATGTTGAGTGAAGAAGAAGGTGGAAGTAAAACAGAGCTCAGATATGGAAGCTTGCTTACAGAGTGAGATGAGCTCTGGGTATTTATAGTTAAGGGTCAGGGTTCTTTTGATAATTGTCACCTTGTGGTTCTGCATTGGAGTTGCCCTAGACACGTGGCGTAATGAGGGACATCTGAAAGGGATCTACTGCAAAAGCCTGCGAAAATGTTGGTGGCGGGCAACAGTGGGAGGTGCGCAGACATGTACTATGTGTTTTTCTTCAAACCAACAATCCGCTCTCGCTCGCCGCGAGAGCCTCTTGGGTTATTACCGAGGGCCAAGCACACTCGGGTTTTGTTGGGGGCCTTGGGACTCGTGGGTCCGAGGGGCACCTGGGCCCAAGGTGTTGGTCATGAAGAAAGTGGGCTCACCCTTGTGGCCAGGCAAGAATGTCTTCGAGGGCTCGCTCCAAGGGCGGTTCCGAGGGTCATATGGTGTTCTTCTCTTTAACCTTGTTCATCCGCTCAGGGAGGCCAAGGTCCCTTTGCGAGGATGGAGTGGTCATTACCTCGAGGGGAATGCTCAACCGCGAGGGTGGATTTGGCGTATCCCTGAGGCGCCACGTTGTAGCGCAGGGATTGGGCCACGTGTCCCACACGTGTCATAAGCGTAATTTAGCCTCATCACATATATATATAATATATGTATTTACGTTATTATATATAATATATAACAAAATATATATTATTAATACAAGTGTATAATATATAACACGTATATATATTAAAATACATATAACAAAATGCTAATTAAAATATATAAATATAAATATATATATATATATATATATATATATGTGTGTGTGTGTGTGTGTGTGTGTATATATATATATATATTATATATAATAAATATATAATATATGAAATTAACGGATGAATAGTGACTTTCGTCAGTTTTTGGACGGAAGTCCTTAAAATGAAAAAAAAATTTACTACGGCACTAAAAAAACCACTTTTGAAAACAGCTGGACCAAAAGTGAGAACGACCTTATAGTGTGGGACTAAAAATGCAATTTGCTCAAAATAAAATAAACA
The DNA here is from genome assembly GCA_037501455.1 of Lantana camara. Lineage (NCBI taxonomy): Eukaryota > Viridiplantae > Streptophyta > Magnoliopsida > Lamiales > Verbenaceae > Lantana > Lantana camara. The sequence goes on along the minus strand of CM074857.1, from coordinate 17,674,984 downwards.
ACGTATTTTTTTCTTAAATTTTCCATGTGAGAAGTGTTAGATGCGAGTGTCCAATACGACACGACGTTTGTTAGAACCGCGCGTGCCTTTACCCTTCACCCAATTACCCTGACTCCGCATTAGTATGATATTGTCCACTTTGGGCCAAGCCTGCACGGATTTATTTTTGGGCATCTCCCAAAAGGCCTCATACTAATGGAGTTGGGTGGACACTTATATATTGGACAAATTTTCTCCAATTTATGTGGGATGGGTTTGCTACCCAACAATCCTCGACTCAAACCAAGACCACACCATTTGTGACCTCCCCTTCAGGGCTAATCCATTTGCTCTGCCAACCATCTTGCACCGCTGCTACTCCTTTGCGGGACACGCCGCCTGAGTTCCTTAATATCAAGAGGACTTTCGACATAAGGCATCAACCGCAGATCTCCAATTGCTAGATTACTTCACCGAACCTGCCAGACATATGTCACTCCACCTGCCAAACATCTTGCACCGCCGTTATAACCCAACGGGACCCGCTGCCTGACCACCACTTGTCAGGAAGACTTTCGACACAAGGTACCCTGCAGGTCTCCGGCCTTGTTGTCACATCGGGAACTTCACATAACACGCAATCCACCACTCTGACAAGCCCGAACCTGGGCTCTGATACCACTTGGGACTGTAGCGCCCGGAACGGTGGGCCACCACACCCCCCCACCTAAACCCGAACCCACATATGAAATGGGTTTCCATACATGAGCCCAAGTCTAAGCGAACGGGAACCTACACTCACACGCTAGGCTAAGCGGGGCTAAAACTCAAACAGAGCACGCAAAACAAACATATAAATATGCCGAAGCAATAAACAGGATCTAAAGAGCTCGAACATCAATGCATTTAATCATATACATGGCCTCACGGCCCAAAAGGTCAAGTATATACATCAAATATCCACAATCTCCAAAATACAAGCCATGATATCAAATACATAAGAGGAGTATCCAAAAGCAGGAAATATGAAATTGCAACTCGACCTAAACTAGAAGTACGACAAGACTCGAAGCACTTCCCTGTCTAGCTCGAGACAACCTGCAACTGAAGGTAGGGAAAAGGAGGGTTAGTCAAAACTCGATTGAGTGAGGGGGGCTAAACGCACACCCACACCTAAATACATATAAAACAGAGCAATTAACAAAGGTGATGGTCATGAACCGAGCTAAGGTTTTTCATACCAAAACGTTTCAAACATAACATATAGTACATAAAGGAATCCTAACTTGATTCACAATCCATCGAACGAAACATAACATAACATAAGTCCGACGAGAACGGACTATCCCTTACTCCTTCAAACATAACATAAAATCGAATTCATAACACAATTCCAACCCCACATCCATGGTGCATCGGGAATCAAACCCTATCACCTACATTACCAACACATACGGGGTAGCTAACCCACGATATGCCTTCCCCGGTTATCCACCGAGGGCTCAAGATACCACGTCTTCCTAACCTCCATAGGTCGCACGTGAATATCTCAAATGAAAGCGTGCACAGGGGTCATAACCGGTGACCCCGTGCTCGTCCCGGGTCACCCTTACCCACGCCTCCAGGGCCCAACAAACCAAATCAAACCAAACTCCCATCTTTCAGGGTACAACTCGCTCATACATATCATATACGAATAACGAATTTCAAATCATAGCTTACTTATGCCAGTACTTATACTAATTTCGAAAACGTAAAGCTTATTTCACAAAATCATAACGTAGCTTAAGCACTCATATTTAATATATATAAGATATATATTTGCATACGGGGTAAGAAAACAACACGTAATAGGTCATAGGTTGCTTATCTAATACAAACATTCCTAACCTCACCTTAAAGCAAAAGGAACCGAAAATCGGGTCGAAGAAGCAAATAACCACCTAGACTTCGGGCTCTTGCACGTCCGGAAGAGGCTCTGAACAAAAAGAAGGCAAGATCCGAGACTTAGACTAAAAAATATACCATATAGACGCTCGGCAATGCTCATGAATGTAAATGATGCAATTAAGATGCAAATGAGATGCATATTCATACCACTTAAGTCATAACGAATCATAATTCGGAAATTAACATATGAACTCAACAAATTATCCAACCAAATCAGTTCATAGCTTAATATAATTCAATCACACTCATACCAAATGATAAAACATCAATTAACACTCAAGAATCAAGCCCAGAACAAGGAAATATCATAAAAACGGAAGGAAAAACGAACAAAGCAAAGTTGGCCCTGCACTCCATCTCCCCTCCCGAGGAGTTTTACACATAAAAAGTCCCCTGGCCAGGGACTTTCATGCAGAAAACATTCTGCAGAAAAGTAAGGTAAAATCTCCCTGGCCGGGAAGACACTCCAGTCGCGAAAAGGCATTTTTCACCCCTGTTCAGCCCTGCATTCTAACCAAGCCAAATACCAACTCAAAGAGACATGTTAAGGCAGCAAATCAGTACAAACACTCCCTTAAATCTAACTAAAACCGAACAACAAGAGAAGGAAAGGAAATGGTACCAAACTCATGCATAAACTCTTCCAAAAGCTCAAGAACATTAATGGTAACTCACTCATTCCTCAACTACCACCAAAGTCAGGTTTAGGCAACAATAAATGAAGTACAAGTTATCACTTTCCATGAATCAATTGATGCCATAACTCAAGGGAAGTCATAGAATTCAAATATGGCATAAAACCTAACTATTCACTTCATGGATCAAAACTCAATCAAATTCTGAATTTCTTGAATGCAAATGATCACTTAAGCATGTACATGTCAAATATAAGCTTACCCCTTGAAGATGATGGAAGAAAATGGAGATTGGGTGAATAGTGACGGGGAATACTCTTTATTTCTCCAAAAATAGCTGGATTTTCTCTTCCTTGGCTTCTGTGGATCGGTGTGAAGGAGAGGGGGATGAAAGAGTACCAAGTTGGGGTCATGTGGGTCCAGGTTTCAAGTGAAAAGGTTGAAAGATAGAGGACTTATGTGCAAATTAGTGAAAGATTGTCATAAGAGTGCGAGACAAAGTTACAGGCTGATTTCAGGGTACCAAATGATTTTAGAAAAATATAAGTTTTAGTCCATTAAACCCGAATCGTCGAAACAAGTCTAACGGAAGTGACGGAATTCGAATTCGAATTCCCGAGCTCAAATTACACTACCCGGAACCCAAGGTGCGCTAAGTATATTTTAGCCTGCTTTAGGTTACCCAACAAAACGAGTCCCGAAAACCCAACATATAAACCCAAAAACACATAACGAGCATATATTCAAGTTCATAACTCATAAAACTCCAACATATCAGAAAGACACAAAATTTCGATCACAAATCGAACACAAACGAAGCGAATTTCAACAAAAGGGCATATTTATTCATATAAGAGAATTCAAATTTCAAAAGAAATTATAAATAAGAATTAAAATAATAAAGAATATGAAATTAAAATAATTTAAATCGCGCACATACGTCATACCTGTACGGCCTGAAAGTCGGGGTGTCACAGGGACTGCGTGTGCCTTCACCCTGACTCTACATTAGTATGAAATTATCCGCTTTGGGCTAAGCCCGCGCGGATCTGTTTTTGGGCATCTGCCAACCATCTTGCACCGTCGCTACTCCTTTGCGGGACACCCTGCCTGATCTCCTTAATGTCAGGAAGACTTTCGACATAAGACATCAATCGTAGCCAAATATCTTGTACCACCATTATCACCCAATAGGACCCGCGCCTGACCTCCACTTTTTAGGAAAACTTTTGCAGGTATCCGGTTTTGTTGTCACATCGGAAACTTCACATAACACGCAGTCCACCACTCCAATAAGCCCAAATGCCCAAAAAGGCCTCATACTAATAAAGTTGGGTGGACACCTATATATTGGACAAATTTTCTCCAATCTTCCGATGTGGGATGGGTTTGCTACCCAATAACATTGAGGCTACACGATAAAATAATATTTTTAAAAGTATCCGTACATCATAGCTGATAAGGAATTGAAGTCGAAATGACTTGGGAGATCGGGATTGGTCCAAACTTCTGATCTATAAAAAGGGGATTGAAAAAATAAAAAAGGTTCGTGGAGTTCACGCAGAAATACACCATATACAACATGAGAGAGGGAGGAAAAATATTGTAGAAAATATGTTTCAGATCTAACAATCTACTTAAATTAATGTAAGATGTATAGAGAATGTAAACTAAATTAATGAACTTGAAACGAAAATAGATTGTATAAAGGGAGAAATATAAAATTCACAAGATACTGAATTTTGTAAGGAAAATATATAAAATTGAAATAAAAATTTCTACTTACCGAGAAAAGAATAATTCCATTAAATCAATTTAAGGGAAAATAATGGGATAGTTGGGAACTAGAAACGATATTCTTCAAAAAAATCTTGAGGCAAAGTGAATGAAGCTTCGAAGTCTTAGATGGAAGCTATAGGATTAATAAATTTTCGATCTATAACAAATCATGCTACTAAAATCAAGTAACAAATTCTAAATCTTCAAGAATTTAAAAAAGAAATTAAAAATAAAATTCAATTAAACAGGGTAAATATGAGTCACTTTCAAACCTAAATTCAAAAGAATAAAGATAAATATATCTAGACCTGAAAAGTTAAAAGAGGGAAATAAAGACACTCTTTAAAAAAGTAATTAATTTTGATTAACCATATGAAAAATGTTCAATATATATATATATATATATATATATATGATTATATGTTAAATACTATGATTCCAAAAACATTTAAGTAAGAAGAGAGCTCAAAGCTGACACTTAAATAAGATCAAATTTAAAAGAAATGTTGTAGAAGAAAACAATAATCAAGAAAAGAATAACATACCTAACTAATAGTAATGAACATTCTACCAAAAAAAAGAGTTCATGAACAATTCAAGGGGGATTAATCTAGCGTAATTCGCTAAACTTGTGGAAAGAACTTTGGAAAATCTGCACGCAGGTATCCTGTGTTATTCGAATTTATCACCAAAAACCCTATAAAAAAAAAAAAACTATAAAAAACCTTATGTTTTTAAAAATATGTACAGAAAACCCTCGTGTGTTTTACACGCTTTGACCGCAAGTAAGATTAAATTTTTTTCACTTTTTCACCTAAAATGACTATTTTACCTATGTATTATATATATATATATATATATATTACATAGCTTCTTTTTTTTTTTTTAACATAGCAATATACAGAGATAAACAATACATTTTATAAATAATATTTAATATATAAATATAATTTATATTAACACATTAACAAATTTTATATAAAAATTATAATTAAAAAAAAAAAGAGAAGGAAGAAGAAAAAAAGGGTACTTAGAAATCTCTGAGTCGACAGAAAAAGAAAACCAGAAAATGGAGATGTCGTCTTCTTCGATGAAGACGAAGATGCCACCGCCATCCTCGCGCAACCTCCACCAAAATCGGGCTACTACTGCCACAACGTCGCAAATCAGAGAAGAAGAATGGAGTTGGTAGGTGGCGGCGACAACGGTGTTTGTAAATCTAGTTCGATCTGAGGGCGGCGGCGGCGGCGATGATGTTTTTTAGATCTGGTTCGATTTGAGGAGGGAGGATTGTAGTGGTGGGTGAAGGTGGCGTTTCCAGCAACGGTGTGGTGGCCTGCGAGTAGATTTGGTTCGATCGGAGGAGGGAGGTGGCAATGGTGGAGATCTAGTTCAATTGGAGGAGGATGAAGGCGGTGGGTGACGGTGGCGGTGGGTATAATAGGAATTTTGTTCTTTTTCGTTGACTATTTGAGGTGAGGGGAGATGAGTTTATTTTGTAAAACTCAGGGTTTTTTATATCATTATCTTTTTTATAGAGTTTTTTGTGATAATTTCGAATAACACAGGAGTTTTGGGGTTGTTAGCTCAAAGAAGTTTACTTATTGTCTTATTCAAATTTTTAGTAGATCATCTATAAAATCGACGGTTCTGAAATAAAAATAACAAACGGATTGATACTAATTAATAGTATAAGATCCCGAGAAATACGTAGGTTATTGAGTTTTAATTAATGAACATTATTCATTGGCGCACATGCATAAATTAACTTGATATATATGTGCATGAATTTTTTTTTTTTTATTTTTTTTTTGCTTTTAGATGACCAGTAGAAGGACTTTTTTAATTTATTACTTCCGGAAAGAAGTTAGAACATATATTTTTTTAATAAAAAAGTGGGAGAGGTGTGTTTTTTTGAATAAAAAGTGGAAGATATCAAATTTGTGATGTGGAAATGTGATATTTTTTACTTCTCCCATTATTACTTTTTCTAACCATTTTAAGAATTCATGTTAAGGAGATTATTGGCAAACTAAGAAATTGTTGAAGTCTGAAAAAATTGACGTTTGGGAGAGAAAAAAGGCCCCTCCCTTTTATATATATAATATATATATATAGAATAGACAAAAGATGAGCATTAGCCTTCTTATTCTTAAGCCAAACAATGATAATTATGACAACTATATTATACATGTTAAAAGCCCAATAGTAATATTTATGAACGAATAAGCATGATTGATAGTAGCTTAACTTTGGACCAACCCAAACAAATCGATTAATCCAGTATTTGAAAATGAAAAGGAGACACTTTGATTAGATGAAAAACAATACGATTGTCTATTACTTAAATCATGATAAAACATAAATAAAAACATCTAACAATGTTGAGCATTTTATATCTACATTTGGTGACATGAAACATTATTTGTGGGAAGATGTTTTCTTTGAGTGAGATTAAAGTGGTCATGTAACAACAATAATCAACTATATATCATAACATGAAATTGTTGGCAAATGCATATGGACAAATTAAATGATAGGGCGAATTACATTTGAGTACCCTCAGGTTTGGCCTAATTACAATGTAATCCCTATTCTTTCGATTATTACCATATAATCCTTGAGGTATTATTTCGGTCTGAGGTCCCTAAACGCCGTTAGGGTTCCATCTAAGGTCCCTAAACGACCTAATTTAAATTTAGCTAGAAATTACAAATGCATCCCTCATTATTTTATTATGTTACAAAACGATCCCTTTATTAAGTTAAAATTACATACTGGTCCCTGAGAACCTTAACGACCTTTAGGGACCTCAGTTTAAAATCATACCCCAGGGACTATATGGTAATAATTGAAAGAATAGGATTGCGTTGTAATTAGGCCAAACCTAAGGGTACTCAGATGTAATTCAACCTAAATGATATGATGTTGGACAAGAAGCTCAATTCTCATACAGTTTGTCAGGTTTAAGAATATATTTATGGATTCATTGGCTAATGTTTATGCTTAGTTTAAAGGGGCAGTTAATTATGAGGACCAAATATGTTGAAAAGTTATCATAAACACCCTAGTTCGAAAAATATATGTTTGAGATCACCAATACACAACATATTTTTCCTAAACCCCCTAATCACCTAAAAAGACTGTTATGCCCTGATGTTTTTTCTACTGCCAGTCCAATTTTGCTTCATCCAAACCTGTACTTTACCTACTCTCACCAGCTACCACCGGAGTCTTCTTCTTCACTCTTTCTTTACGCGATTGGTGCCCCAATTTTCTTCTGGTGGTGGAGAGCAGGACTGTAAAGCATATCAGCGAAAATGTATGAGACCTTTGTCGTAGTAGATCTATCGATGTTGTAATATGTCCTGATTTGTGTGTGCCTAATTTGTTTGGATTGTTCTGTTTGCATTTCATTTTCAATTTGATATCTTTGCAATGTTTTTCTGGAAAAGGTTCTTAGTTTGTTTTATCGTGCTTTCTTACTTTTGTTTGTTGATGCGAACTAACGCTTCAATGGTTGTTAATGGGCAGATTACATTGTCAATATGTTTCCTACAACATGTTCGGCGCAGGTTGAGTCGAGGCCGTTCTGTTATTGTGGTGTTGCTGCCCATGTTTTCACTTCTAAGACTCCCGAAAATCCTCATCGGAGGTTTGCTAAATGTCGCAAGGGAACTTGTAGCATGTGGGTGTAGACTGATCCAGAACTGTCCCCTGAAATGAGAGCACTCATCGCCAGCTATGGCAAAAAGATCGCTGATCGGGATGCTGAAATCAGAGTTCTGAAGATGAAGTGTAATTATTTGGCAGCTCTTCTTCTTGTATCTTGGCTAGCCTACCTAGTACGATGCTTTATTTGACTCATCTTTGTGTAAGATTATGGGTGATTCTTCATTTTTGGTAATATATTCACCCTTGGTTGTAATCCTACATTTAAAGAAGCATGTAAATATTTGTAGTGTATATTGGGTTGTTTATCTTGTAGTTTGGCGAATGGGGGGAATGAAGGTATGGTGTAATGGGCATATACCCTGAACTGAACTGGTAACTTTGTAGAGTCACGCCCTGAATACTTGGAATTAAAAGTTGGGTTTGTAGAGTCACTCCTTGAATACTTGGAATTAAAAGCTGGGTTTGTAGAGTCAAGCCTTGAATACTTGGAATTAAAAGTTGGGTTTGCAGAGTTACGCCCAAAATATTTGGAATTAAAAGTTGGGTTTGCAGATTCACGCCCAGAAACTGGACTTTTAGTTCCGCATAACCACTTCATCACTCCATAAACTGGACTTTTTTGTTCCTTGATCAACAAATCACCTTTACAATTGGTTAAATTTTCGAAAATACAATCAGAACCTATAATATATTTATGGGAAAAAACAAAGTAGCAAAAAACCAGTCAGTTTGTGCCAAAAAATGTAATATCTACTTTCTCAAGTATTTCATCGAACAAGTTGCGAGCACTTCTTATATTGTATTTCTTGAAATGTAATATCTCCAGCGCAAGATAACAATCATGCTTTTGCAGAAACCACCGTGCTTCAACCCTCTTGCACACCACAACTCAACATTCATCATTTCAAACCTCTCGCACACCACAACTCAACAAAGTTCTCCATCATTAGGATGCCTGGTAGCCCACTGTTACACTTAAAAGCAGAAATTTCACCCCCTATTGATTCAGCTTACACCGAACTGTGCCTAGATTCATTTAAGCGTGTTATATCTCTCACTGACCTATGCATAGAAAGCTTGCCCATTGAAGGGACATATTGGGTGTAGCACCCCGAAAGGGCCACAACCCCGCAACGTCGTACCTCTCGAGTGGATAGGGAACCTAGCACCCAAAAGGCACGCCGGCGAACGGACAATACATTACAAGATCAGAGTATTAAAAGAAAGCATTGCAGCAGAAATATGAGCAATTTAAAACTTTTGGAAACAGTAACAAGGACACAAGAGGCTAAGCTGATTAAGACCTAACAGAACAATACGATAACAACAAGTGAGTGGAATTCAAGATGGTTCAAAAGAACCTGACCGAAAGAGTACTACAGAAGATTTCCTATGCTTCAAGGTACCAGTCAACCAGCAAATGCAGAACCTGAAACCATGAGGTTAGAAAACGGGGCAGAGGTATTAGTCAAAGGGACTAAGTGAGGCATAACTTTGAAACAAGATAAGTACTTGAAAGCTTTAGGACTTTTAGAAGAGGTTTACTTCAAACTGCACTTTAAAAACTGAATTTCAAAACTTTTTCTTTAAAACTTTAATTCAGAACCGTACTTCAAAGCATTACTTTGAAACAAGATCTTCGAGCAAGCACACACATGCACACACATCAGAGATTCTGGTTCATACATACTTTTACAAAAGGGAATAGCATATAGAATATTTTTCGAAAGTATGAACCAGTCTTTAAAACAGAATTTGCCCGCAATCTAGGCAGTCTCCAACCTTTACTCCCAGAAAACATTTAACAGAATTGGTATCGAGACCGGTTAGGATCCCGACACCCAAAATCACATACACCATCCTTCTTCCTCCAGTTGTCGCGCCCAGGGAGCTACCCCGCGGTGACGTAAACAGGAATGGGAGGAACTTCATCCACCTCTCCCGACCTTCGATGTGGAGTAACCAACCTCCGATTAAACCATCATCAAGATCTGTACGACGGCCAGTATCATAGTAGCCATTGGCGCACGCCTCCCGGTCTACTACTCAACCATACCGTCAGGGCCCAACAGAACAGTATATCCAAAGCTTGCATTGTCCAAAATTTCAGAAGTGCGTAAAGCACACAAAATCCAGAAACTAAACGTTGATCAGAACAGAACTCTAAAACATTACTCATTGCTCGTTAATCAAAACGGTACAACTTTAAACAAATGGAATATCAGAAAACATTATATTTAAACAAAACAGAGTATCTTTAATATAAAACTTTGCCCTAAGAAGGGAAACGTTTATCTTTGAAAACCAGGATCTTTAAAGCCTTTAGGGATGGTTTTCAAACGTTTCGCATACATACATATTTTCATGGTTCCAGTTGAAAATAGATTTAAACCTCACCTACAGAAAATGGTATTATGCAATAATACCGGAGTCTTAGTATATCCAAACTTCACCTGTAAGTGGTGAATAACTATAAGTTTCTATACTCAAACCATATAGTCACAGAAGCACGTTAAAACCACATCAAAACAGTCAATAACACATAATGATATCCTATGATCAGGACAAAACTTTATCGAAGCATGTCATAACATGTAACAATGTCTCATGGTAAAATCTGATAATCATTAATACCTTAATACATCATGAAAGCATGATCGAATTCAAGTAATGAATCACATAATTGATAAGAAAGAACATTGCTCAAGAAGGATCGCTCTTATTAGAAAAAAGTTCAGGCAAATGATTAATCTTACCCGAAAGATTATAACGTAAAATCAAATATCACGCTTAGGATTCTGAAACAACTTCAATTGAGTAAGGGTTTGGTTTGAAAAGCTTAATTTGATCCTTGATTTTGAAATTTTGTGAAAAAGGCTTTCGCCGTTGAATCCGTCTTGTCAAAATGAGTTTATAGGTGAAATTCAAAGTTGGCCAAAAAGTCAACTCGAAAAGCCAACTGAAAAAGTCAGCTGAAAAGGTCAACTCGGAAGTCAGCTGACAAAGTCAATGCCGAAAAAGTCAACACCGGAAAGTGAACGGCCAAAATTACCATTCGGTCAAAGTTACTATTCTGGTCAAATTTACTGTGCACATATACGGTATTTATATGGTATTTGTATGAAGGTACATACGATATTAATACGAAAATACATTTGGTATTTATACAAAAATACATACCATATTTATACGGAAATACGTTTTGTATTTATACAAAAGTACTTGGTATTTATACAAAAATACATATGGTATTTATACAGTATTTGTACAAGAATACTTATTGTATTTATACAAAAATACATTTAGTATTTATAGGAAAATACTTAAGTATTTATTTAAAATACACTAGGTATTTATACAAAAGTATATACTGTATTTATATGAAAATACATTTGGTATTTACACAAAAGTATATACATATTTATACGTAGGGGAATCAAATGCGTACATGTATTATACATGTACAACATAACATATATCAATTGGTTAGGGTAACATGTGACATATGATCATATATTATAAATAAAATGTAACATGTATCACAATTAAATCATGTACCATATCAAATTACCTAAGTAGGAACAAATTATAATTAAATGTAACATGTATCATGTCATAATGGTTGTCACATAATTAAATTGTAGGCTAATTAAATCATGTAACATTAATTTATAAACTATAATTTATAAAACATAAATCATGTAATTCATAAATTTAAAACATAATTCCAAATACATAATTTATGCACAAATTAAAACATATAATAATCTAAAATATAACTAAACTAAAACCTAAAACTAAAATATAATAAAACATAAAATAAATAAACTAAAATATAAAAAGAAAACTTACCTATGCAGAAAGGGGAATTCGTGCACTGCTATGAACAAGGGAAAGTGATTGCCCAATGTTCTTATTTATAGGAATCATTAAGGGCTAAACTTAAATTACTAATTACATTGGGGACCTACGTGGGGTACATTGTGTAATTATAGGAAATAAATGAATTTTCTTTCAAAATTAAATATAAAATAGTAGAAAATGGGTATTTAGGTCATTTCACCTTCAAACGAGCAGCTACGAGAGTGGGAAAAGTGTGCAAAGTTCGGGAAATAAAATTTTCTTCGAAACGACTGCTCATACGTCAAAATCGGATGTACGATTTAAAAATTCTAATTCTTGAAATGAATAGTAACTTATTTGATAAACGTTTTCATTTACTACTCGAGTTAGTGTCGGAATTAGGGTTTGAAAAGCATACCAAAATTCATGAAATAATTCAAGGGTCGTTTTAAGTATAATATTGAGGGGTAACCGGTGTACCGATCAAAAGTTCATTTTGGCGATGAATAGTAACTTTAAAAGAAAATCCTAAATCGCTTCAAAAATTCATAAAAGGTTCTCGGGACTTGAAAAACAAGTTTGAATGATTAAAAATCATGAGTTTTGATCCTTTAAAATTTTATTGACAAAACGGAGCAGTAGTGGTCCGGGAAATGAATAGTACTTTAGGGTTTTTGTGCCGGATTTCCCTCGAAATAACATAATATCACAAAAGAGCCCGTATTTCACTTAAAGATGCAATGTATGAAGTATTTTAAATATGGATCAAGGTCTATAAACGCTCTTACGATACCCTTAGCTTACCGTTTACGACCAGGCCCCGATCCGGGCTATTACATTGGGAATGCATAGATCAGTGAGAGCTACAGCACATATAAATGATCTACCATAAGAGATCTGTAGAAGTGGGTATTTGGGTGAAATCATATTATGAATGTATAAGACGCCACCGAGTTTGTGGAGCGGCGCGTTACATATTCGCAAAAGGACACCGCAGAGTTTGGGAAGCGATGTGTTACATATTCGCAAATAAACCCACAGTTTGTGGAGCGGTGCGTTACATATTCGCAAATAAAGGCAGGTTTTGTCCAGTGAAAGGTTAAAATTTGCGTAATTAAAGGCAGACTTTGTCCAGTGAAAAGGTTGAAAATGCGTAATTAAAGGCAGGCTTTGTCCAGTGAAAGGTTAAATTTGCTTAATTAAAGGCAAACTTTGTCCAGTGAAAGATTAAAAATGCGTAATTAAAGGCAGGCTTTGTCTAGTGAAAGGTTAAAATTGCAGGTTTTGTCCAGTGAAAGGTTGAAATTGCGTAATTAAAGGCAGACTTTGTCCAGTGAAATGTTGAAAATGCATAATTAAATGCAGACTTTGTCCAGTGAAAGGTTAATAATGCATAATTAAAGGCAGGCTTTGTCCAGTCAAAGGTTAAAATTTGCGTAATTAAAGGCAGGCTTTGTCCAGTGAAAGGTTAAAAATGCTTAATTAAAGACAAGCTTTGTCCAGTGAAAGGTTAAAATTTGCGTAATTAAAGGCAGACTTTGTCCAGTGAAAGGTTGAAAATGCATAATTAAAGGCAGGCTTTGTCCAGTGAAAGGTTAAAAATACATAATTAAAGACAGGTTTTGTCCAGTGAAAGGTTAAAATTTGCGTAATTAAAGGCAGGCTTTGTCCAGTGAAAGGTTGAAAATACGTAATTAAAGGCAGGTTTTGTCCAGTGAAAGGTTAAAAATGCTTAATTAAAGGCAGGCTTTGTCCAGTGAAATGTTAAATAAATCCTAAGTATCATTATTGTAATGTTGTAATCTTGTGGTCATGATTCAATAAATCTTGAGTATCATTAATGTAATGTTGTAATCTTTTGGTCATTATTCAATAAATCTTGAGTATCATTATTATAATGTTGTGGTCACATAGGTACTTAAGATTCACATGATGTAATGGTAACCTTTTAATTACGCATTAAGATTCACATTATGTAATCCTGCCTTTAATTACACAAATTTTAACCTTTCACTGGACAAAGCATACCTTTAATTACGCATTTTCAACCTTTCACTGGACAAAACCTACCTTTAATTACGCATTTTCACCCTTTCACTGGACAAAGCTTGCCTGCAATTTTAATGGACTAAAAGAAAGTTACAAAGATATGTATAAAGAAAGTTCACATATGTGATTCACAAAGAAAGTTAGCATATGTACAAAATTATAAAAAAAATCAGTATTTCATTTATACAAGTTGTTGACAACCAAATTCCAGTACCGTGTGGGTGATGTGAACACGGTAATCAGCGATGGGGACTCCCTTTGCAAACTGGTTGAACTATGCGGTGTCCTTTGCAAGTGACTCCATGAAGAGTCAAATAAACGCCCCACAATCCAAGTTTTCTGGTACTTGAGTATGGAAGGATGTGAGTTGCAGGTACTTTTCAGCTGCAGCAATTTTCGAAATACCCTTGTATTCTCAATATGTTTTCACGAAACAACCCCATACCTTCTCCGTGTGGCGTGTTTTAGGTGAGTTCATGGAGTTGTACACCAAGAACTTATTCTTCATTGTGTTGTATACTACCAAATGCCAATGATTGGTAGTGTTCAATGGGAATATAACGTACCGGTGTTGGTCAATGACACCGATGTTGAGCATTCCCAGTTGCAGCACCGCATAATTCCTCAATTTGGGGTCATCAAGAAATTTAACCATCATTTTCACTAACAGATAGTGGGTTTTCGTGAATCCCTTCACCAAATCTATTATATGTTGTGTGAGAAATGAAGAAGCGCAATATATTTTGTGGGATTTTTGGGGGATGTAGTCACTACCAATCAGAATATCAAAATAGGTCTCGAAAACCCTTTGATTCATTGATTGACCCCAAATCAATCTCAGAATATCACTCACAAACACCCGCGTTTCATCGCCACAGACATATACCACCTTATCACTAGCAATAAAATAAAATAAAATAAAATTATGGATTGACACAAATTTGATTTTCAAATTACTAAACTAATTACGCATCAAAAACAACTTACTTGAACGTCGTAGAGTAGGCATCAATGATCCCATCGATCACCTTAAGGGCTTCATCGTTCAAAGATGCACGCCCATCAAAATCCTTTCTACCAAGAAACAACTTCAAATCTCTGTCAACAGAATAAACTAGGGCATTAAAATCATCATCATCAGCATCCTCAACAACATGAACTGCTTTATGAGGGAACTCAGTGGCATCTTGACAAACAATAATCGCACCTCGCTCAACCTCATCAGCAGCAGCCCCCTGAACTTCAACAGCAGTATTCCTCCATTCAGTCCTCAAATCATTCAAGACGTCACAAGCAACAAGATCTACAGAATCACGCCTTGAAAGCTTCTGACATCTTCAACCTTCTCCTCCTTTACAACCTTCTCCTCACCACCATCCTGCTCCTCAGCTTCAACCTTCTCTTCACCACCATCCTGCTCCTCAGCTTCATCCTTCCCCTCACCACATTCTCCTTCAACACCTTCTACATCCTCAACAACTATTTTCCTTCTTTTGTTAGACTTTGCACGCTTATTAGATTTTTTTCCTCTTACCATCTTTCTTCTCCTCGGCCACATCATCCTCTTTACCATCATCATTATCAACCTAATTTTGAAAGGAAGACTCTGGTACATCCTCTACACAAGCTAGCAACCTAAGCTTCGTTTTATCAGCAGGTTTAATTTGATTTACCTGCAAGCAAATGATTAAATTGCATAATATAAGCATTTAGTTCCTCATAATTCATGTATACATAATGTTTTCAATCATAATATTTACTTACGTCGGAGAAGGTCAGCTTGCTGAAACCCTTTTCAATTTTCTTCTTTTGTGCAGACAAATTACTCTTTTGCCACTTCAAAAAAGGTCGGAAGGCCTACACCAACACGGCATGCCCACAGGAAGGAAAATGCTCATGGAACCAAGCCTGGATTTAAAACATACTAGAGGGATCAAAAAGACAAACACAACAGCGTAGATATAAAAACAAAATAACAATATATATATTCTTACCATGAGCCCCATGGTACATCCGTCAAGAAA
The DNA here is from genome assembly GCA_037501455.1 of Lantana camara. Taxonomy (NCBI): domain Eukaryota; kingdom Viridiplantae; phylum Streptophyta; class Magnoliopsida; order Lamiales; family Verbenaceae; genus Lantana; species Lantana camara. Next base: position 17,659,050 of record CM074857.1, on the reverse strand, counting down.
CTGTTTGCAATCAACTTTAAACTTCTCAATTAACAAAACCAAAAAATTATAAACAGCAGCACCCCAAGCGAATCAGTCGATATACTTTAAGTCATCTACATAGCATATCAGACCAATTGGCAGCTTAAGGCTGCTGCGTGGAAACAACATTGTAGAAAAAACAAACAATATGAACATTCTTGCAAAATCATTGATGCCTTCGGCATCACTCCTAGAAGCCAAGCCCTGTAACCTGGCCAATATGTTAGAACGTGTCACCCTACTGTTTTTGTTGTCAAAATATAGTTGCCGGAATCGTGATTTCACTCTAACATAACTATCAACCGGGTGACCCTCACATTGTAGCCTCAACACAATTGAGAGCTCTGTGTCAGTAAAAGGTACACTGACTTGCCCAAATTTGAATGTCCGTAGGTCCGAGTTAAAACGTTCCAGCAGCACCACAACGCGTTTGTTTGTACCTTGAACTCCATGCATGTGAAGGAATGCGCCAAATGGAGTTGCCAGTATCATTTGACTTTGGGCATCAGTTAACACACCAATTCTGGCCATTTTTTCTGTGAAATATGTTAGCGAACAACGACAGAGTATTTCGTTGCGTCGCGAAGATTTATTGCGAAACGACTTTTCCCAAAGCTGGACCTACTTGAGATTTGCTTCAATCGAGCCATCGGAACTAATTGACAACGAAAACTACAAAATCTGCAAATGGACACAAAATTTATATAATTGCAAGACCTAACTGCCGAATTAAGACCCTCTAATCTGGAATTAAAAACCTAAATTGTCGAATTAGAATGGTTACATTTACCAGAGGTGGAGACGCCTTCTTTCTCAACAAACGGACGGCGGAAGTCCATATTAGGGCGGAATCCAGCTTCAAGTCACGATTTGTAGAGCCTTTATTAATTATTTAATTGAGGGCTTATGTATTATTTTGGAAGGAAGCCCATGTTAGGAAGAAACCCACAAGGATCAGCTTTATATTCCTAAGAGTTACACACGTTTTGGGAATTAAATTGTGTAACTAATGGGAATTAGTGGAGGGATGATTGGCGGTTTTGGCAAGAATGTGGGGGAAGAACTTTATCAATTGGGCGCTACATAAGCACATAGCAGACTTGGAAGGGGGAACACAACAATTTCTAGTTTTAATTTCTTTTCCCTTTCTTTTCGTTTATTATGTTGATTTTGTTCAAAACTTTATTTGTTCAATTTAGTATGAGTAGCTAGGTTTCGTATTAGTTGGGAATTTCCGAATATTATGTTAGACTTGTAAGATTAATCTATTTCAATTAGTTGGTTTATGCTATCCGTATTGCTTCCGTTTTCTTGTTATTGCTTGTTAATTAGTTCATTGATTCTGGCCAAGTCTTGAATTGTTAATTTGCATATAGCTATCTAATTTATTTGGTGGTGATAACTGAATAATTAGAATTTGTAGCAATCGATACTAGGACATTAAGTTTGTCTGATTTCGTGTCGAGGAGTTTACGATCTAATTGAGTGAAGCAGGAGTCTATGCCTAACCGGTTAGGATTAGTGTTTTTTTAGTTCTTAAAGCGGTTAATTCGATTGAATCTTTGAGGGAGTTTCCGATAGGATTATCAATTAGCCAAGGAATGGTTATTAGGAGTTTCTTTTAATCGTTCTAAAAATAAGAAAAAATGAGAGAGCCAGAGGTAGTTGGCGACTATAGCTAATCTAGCGTTAAATCAGTGAAAATCTAGAATCGATGATCTTAGTCTATGCATAATTAGGAATTTCCCAAATATTATTATCTATTGAATTACTTGAGCTTATTTTGAGTTTTAGTTTAGTTTAATTATTCCTTATTAATTGTTTAGTTTAATCGTTATTAGTTTAATCCAAATCTTAAACCCCTCCCCCCCACCCCTTTAATTGTTTATTTCGTTTCTTGGTATATTAAAAGATACAAAATTCATCCAATTCTCGAGGATCGACACCCATTGCCACTATTTTACAATTCAATTGTGTGCAATACTTGGGGTTTAATTTTGGTGGTCTCGACACCCATCAATTTTTGGCGCCATTGCCGAGGAGTTGGTAACTAAGTTTGTTTCTTTTTCTTATGCCTAGCACCCTTCGTGAGCAAGCAGCAGTTGGTGAAAGTTCGAATCTGTTTGAGTTGGATTCTGACATTGAAACTGAACAGCAGTTAGAAGTTGAAGAGCTGACTGTCAGTGAACCTGACAGTGATCACAGTCAGGATATGGCTCTTAACGGAACGCTCCGGGACCTTGCTAGACCCACTGAGGCACAACAGCCACTCTGTATAACCTTTCCAGAACTGCAAGAAGGCTTCGAAGTGAAATCAGGTCTCATCCATTTGTAACCAACCTTCCGAGGGTTGGAGAATGAAGATCCGAATAAGCATTTGAAGGAATTTCATTTTGTGTGCACCTTCATGAAGCCACACAACGTCACGGAGGATCAAATTAAGCTAAGGGCTTTTTCGTTCTCATTACAAGATGCAGCTAAGGAGTGGTTATATTACTTACCTTCGGGGACAGTCACAACTTGGGCGGAGATGTCAAGACAACTTCTTGAGAGATACTTTCCAGCTTCTCACGCTACAAACATCAAGTGAGAGATTTGTGGCATTAGGCAAAAGGATTCTGAGAGTCTCTGTGAATATTGGGAAAGGTTCAAGAGGTTGCTAGCAAGTTGCCCTCAAAATGGAATTTCGGATCAATTGGTCATTCAATACTTCTATGAAGGCATAACTTCAATGGAACGCAGAATGATGGAAGCCGCGAGTGGTGGAGCCATAGTTAGCAAGACCCCTACTGAAGCTAGAGAGTTGATATCAACCATGGCAGCAAATTCCCAACAATTTGGAGCTTGGTAGGACATCCCTAGAAGGGTAAATGAGGTAAATGTGAATTCCCTTGATGAAATTAAGTCCTTGCTAACAACTTTGGTGCAGAAAATGAATGTAGGCACTCCTCCACATGCAAGGGCGTGCAACCTTTGCACTAGCTTCGAGCACCAAACTGATGTGTGCCCTTATTCATACACCTACAACCTTGGTTGGAGAAGTTACCCGCATTTTAGTTATGCAAACAACCAACTGATCAATCAGAACTTCCATCATACACCACCACCACAACAGCCTTCGGGCTCAGGTACATCTCTTAGTGATATTGTCCATATGCTAGCCACTAACACTGAGAAATTTCAACAGGATACTGCGACGAGATTTCAGAAGGTGGAAAAGAGTATAAAGAGTTTGGAGATTCATGTGGGACAAATTGCATCGTCGGTCAGCAAAGTGGAGACCCAAGGCAAACTACTATCGCAAAAGCTTGACTTGAGGCACAATGTGAGTGCGATTATGGTGCAAAACGGAAAGGAATTACAGCCTCCAATGGACAAGATTTCAAAAAGTGATAAAGTACAAGTATCTGATGCAAAAACTGAAAAATAGATTGAGAAGAAACCTGTCCATGATCACGGCCAGAATTCCAGTCCAGTTGAAAGCACTCAGAAGCCTAAGCCACTGGTAGTACCACCACCATTCCCTCAAAGACTGGCTCAGAGCAAGAAAGACAAAGAAGATAAGAGCATCTTGGCTCTTTTTGAAAAAGTTGAAGTAAACATTCCACTTCTCGAGGCCATTAAGCAGGTTCCACGCTACGCCAAATTTCTTAAGGAATTGTGCACAAATAAGCTTAAGTTTATAGGTACTGAGTGGTTGAGTGTAGGTGAGAATGTTTCAGCTATCTTACAGAGAAAATTACCTCCTAAGTGTCACGACAAATGTATGTTTTCTATCCCATGCAAGATTGGACATATTGGTATTGGTAAGGCTATGTGTGATTTAGGATCTTCTATCAATGTGATGTCTTTATTTGTCTATAATTCTTTGGGTCTTAGTCCATTAGCTAGTACCGGAGTCATTATTCAATTAACTGATCGATCAATTGTCTATCCTGAAGGCGTTTTAGATGATGTGTTGGTTTAAGTTAATGAATTGATTTTTCCTGCTGATTTCTTTGTGATTGATATGGAAAACAATTATTCATCCGAATCCTCTAATATGTTGTTGGGTAGGCCTTTCCTTAGTACATCTAAGGCAAAGATAGATGTGCATAGTGGTTCACTAACCTTAGAGTTTGATGGTGAAATAGTGAAATTCAATGTTTATGATTCCACTAAACATGTTAACTGATGATGTGTCTTGCGTTTATAGTGTTGGTGTCATTGAGAATTTGACTCATGAGGATTTTGGTTCAAATAATGATGCTGAGTTGAATTATGCTATTTGTCATGACATATCTGTTGATTGGCTGAAGAGATTTTCTAATCGGTTTAAATTTTTTGATGATGTTCTTGATAAGTTCCATGCATTACAAGGGCTTAAGGATATTACAAGTTCAAAGTATGTGCCTATTGAGTTAACTATATCAGAATCTAAGCTTTTACCTTCAATTTTGCGGGATCTAAAGTTGGAAATCGAAAAGCTACCTGAGTTTTTAAAATGCGCACATTTGGGCGACTGTGAGACCCTACCTGTGATCCTATCCAGGATGCTTGATGGTCTGGAAGAGGAGAAATTGGTTAGAGCACTTCAAAAATGCAAAGAGGCAGTTGAATGGGCCATCACTAATGTCAAGGGACTGATGCCTTTGGGGAGCATGCATGATATTGTTTTGGAACGAGGAGCCAAGTCCCATAGAGCACCCCAACATAGGCTAGAACCACCTATAATGGAGACGGTGAAAACGGAGATCCTTAAGCCCCTGATCGAATGATTGAAAATTTGGATAGTGAGATGAAGGGGCATGGACTAAAGCTGTATTATGAAGGATTTACCCCGCACATGGTTGAATTGATTAATCTAGAGGATCCTCCCATAGAAGCTTAAGTGCACAAAGATAACCTGTCGAGTCCATGACGTTAAACAAGGGCGCTAATTGGGAGGCAACCCAAGTTTTATTTCCCTTGCTTTTGTTTCTTTGTTTTTTTCGTTTGCTCCTTTTGCTCGATTTCCTCTTCCCGTCGTAATTTTTCCTCTTTTCATGCTTTGTAGGTGGTTATGCAGGGGATATATTTGGATAAGTGTGGGGGAGACACTGTTGGAAAACAGGAATCAGAAAGCAGCAAAAATTTAAAAATTTTCCAAAAAAAGGATCGAAACTCGCAATCGTGAATCCGAATTCGTAGACATTAGAAACTTACTTTTCAATAATCTTTCTTGAAGCGTTTCAAGCCACCCAAGAACGCTCTTCTCGCGGCTTGATCCCCTCTCCTTGGTAAAGCTCGAATCTTCAAAACTTCTAACTTGAAGCTCTCTAGAGATAGTCCACCAACTTGACTACAATCTAACTAGTAAGGATGCTAGTTCTCTAGTTAGTGTTTAGGCTTAACCTAGGGTTTATTTTATCTTAGAGAAATGATGGTGTTCAACACATGAACCAAAAGGAATTCAATCACTCTCTAAGGGGAGCTCGAGCTCCCCTATATATAGGAAAGGGAAGGGCGGCCGAACCCAGTCCTCATGGACTAAGGATTTGGTCCCTCTCTCTCTTATTACTTGATCATCAAGTAATTCCAAACTTTGACTTTGAATTCTAATTCAAATCAACTTTTAAAAGTAAATAACTTATTTTATCTAATTAATTAATTCGTAATTAATTAAATAGATTATTTTTCTCCAAAATAAGACTTTCATTTTAATTCAAAATTAAACCAAAGTTTATTAAATAATTAACACATTAAATATTTAATAAATAATTATACACGTGTGGTGCACACGTGTCCATGTATGACACGTGTCACTCACGTGACCCACACGTGTGGAACCCTCTTGGTATGATTAAATCGTTTAATCATTTTAAAGTCTTAACTCATGTAACCAAGTTGTTGTGTGTGACCCTCTAGGTTCTCAATTCAATTAGCAGTGACCCTAATTAATTAATTCACTAATTAATTAATCAATCCACAAATTAAACGACCATAGTCTAGCAACAGGTGTTTAACCCCTAGCTGAATTGGAATGTCTCAATTCGACAGAACCTTTAAGTCATTGATTCATGTGAGATACAATCCTCCTACTTACTATCTCTCAACCAAGATCAAGGGTAAGGGAATAATCAGAACCCTAATAATCTGGTCTTAAAGCTAAGTGCATTTCATATCCATTTGATCTCAATCCAAAAAACCCTTTTCTTGATGTTTTGATCTACTGCCTTGGCCAAGGACTCCATATGGCATATGAATGACTTACACAATAAGAGATCACCTTGAAAATGCAAGTGTAGGTCCTTTCTTGATTCTCATTCACTTTCATGAATCACTTGTGTAGCCCGAGCATAAGCCTTGAATTAGTTGTCTAAGGCGACACCCTTTAAAGCTTATACCTAAGACTACAGAGTTAACTCATAAAGTGACATGGAAGCTCAAGTCTAAGGATCAATTAATCACATCAATGACTCGTGAGATATTTCCTAATCTGGAAGTTTCCATTCCCTGAAATAGAAACTTTCTTTCCCATTTAGGAATCTTCCCACACGGGGCACCTCAGTGAACTTACTTATGGAAGTAAGCACCCTCATGTATCATGCACGTATCAACTATACACTTTGCACCTCCATAAAACAAGGTGGTCCTTCTTAAGGGCGTGATCCGACAAGTAAGCCTTAGAGGAGTCAGGTTGACACTCCCACTGTCTGTAGGACTTATCGGCTTGGAGTATTTCACTAATCATGACTTATGTGATATAAGGCTCGTTTCATGAACCATTTCACCTAAATAGTAGAGTCCTAAAGTCATCAGGATTAGGGGAGTTCTCATACATGCACAACTAAAGTAAACGCATACCAAACAAGAGCATATAAAGAAGTGTTGCCTCAATTCGTTATTTTATTCCCAAATCCACCTTAACCCTACATCCCAAATCGATTTCAGACACCATAGACTCCCCAAATCATACCTAAACTCTCTCAATATCCCCAAAATCCCAAACTTGAGCTCCAAACCCTATCTCCACCATGGGTAACAGGATGATTCACCGACCAAACAACCGCTCCTCAGACCAACGCACAAGATCATAGGCACGACAACTCCGCTTCTACCAGCCCAGCTTCCAACTCCGTCGGCCTGAAACCTCACACAACATTCAAGGCCAACGAACAGTCAGACAAAATTGGAGAAAGTGGCCGAATGCTACTGACAGGAAGGTTAGCCGTGATCATAGACACGATTCCTCGAAATCTGACTCTCGCTCATAACAACCCCCGGGTTCAGAGAAGTCCTCGGTTTCCTATTTTTCTTTCATTTTATGTTGCGGACAACAAGTGATTTAAGTGTGGGAGGGAGGTATTAGTGCTGAATGAGAAAATTTTTGCATGATTTTGGTATATTTTTTAGGCATAGATAGGGCTGCTGATAGTTTTAATTCACTTTCAGCATGATTCTTGCATAGTTTTGTGAGTGTTTTAACCTGTGAATAGTGATGTGCTACCTTTTATGCATGATTAGGAGATAAGATATGACCTAATTTGATTCCTATTTGATGAATTTTCACGATTTAGGCAATGATGGATTAAAATTTTGAAAAGGATATGGAAGTATAGTTGAGTCTTGCATACTTGATGTTGGCTAAATTATTGATGATATTCTCACATTTTGGAAATTACATGCCCAGTTTGAAATGGTTAGAATGTTAAAGATGTGTGATTAAAATGACACTATTTCTTGAATAGAAACTTATGAAGCTTAGAAGTTGAATTTGGTATGCACTTTGAATTTTCACTTGTTTTTGGGACATTGTGGTGGAGCTAGGGATTTAATTTAAGCTTGGAAATTATATGCTATGATCTCTTATGTGCAGCGCCAAAAATCCGTCAACAAGATTAAATGGGGCTTAGTAACCGGGTAACATTCATCACAAATGTTTGTGCTCGCGTAAAATGGTCCAAAATAATCTCGACGAGTGAGGCAAATTATGAATACTCCGCTGATTACCCAACTAAATAAGTGATTTATCACAATAAAAGCGGGTAATTATGAGTAAGGCAAAGCCACTTGAGGTTGTGATTGGTTGAGTAACCGGATGGCATTCATCACAAATGTTTGTGTTTGCGTCAAAAGGCCAATGACAATTCAAGAAATTCCTAGCTAAAGTGTCTTAAAGTATTAATTGTGAATAACCCGAATTCCCCACAACTACCATTTCACTTGAAACTTCCTTGTGCATACCGATCATCTCATAAGTTGAATATGATTTCTAGTATTAAATGGTTTATAATTCAACTTTGGTAAATCATGCATGTGCTTAAGATGGTGACCGGGCATTGTATTTTCTTATGTGAGATTCTCATTGCATTTGGTTTGATGTTTGGTAGTGTAGGGCGAAAATTATGCTTTCATTCCTAGTTTACATTGCCCATTTCGTGTGCTTCATTGAATAGAGTCGAATTTCTCTCTTATCTTTTATCTTAGTTTATGCTTGAGGGAAAACATTGCCTAAGTGTGGGGGGAATTGATATGATGCATATTTACCAATATTTTTAGCTTATATTTGTTGTATGTAACCACATAACTTGGTGTAATTTTCAACATTTAATTGATTTTGTGGTTATACTCAGGTACATCTCGGTTTGCCTAAAATTAGAGAATTTGTGTTGGAGATATAACAGTTGTATGGAATGGCTGGAAAAGAGAAATCGTGGGCCTTTGTCAAGTCCAACTTCAAGTCACGATTTGTAGAGCCTTTATTAATTATTTAATTGAGGGCTTATGCATTATTTTGGAAGGAAGCCCATGTTAGGAAGAAACCCACAAGGATCAGCCCTATATTCCTAAGAGTTACACACGTTACTGCACACGTTTTGGGAATTAAATTGTGTAACTAATGGGAATTAGTGGAGGGATGATTGGCGGTTGTGGCAAGAACGTGGGGGAAGAACTTTATCAATTGGGCGCTACATAAGCACGCAACAGACTTGGAAGGGGAAACACAACAATTTCTAGTTTTAATTTCTTGTCCCTTTCTTTTCGTTTATTATGTTGATTTTGTTCAAAACTTTGTTTGTTCAATTCAGTATGAGTAGCTAGGTTTCGTATTAGTTGGGAATTTCCAAATATTATGCTAGACTTGTAAGATTAATCTATTTCAATTAGTTGGTTTATGCTATCCGTATTGCTTCTGTTTTCTTGTTATTGCTTGTTAATTAGTTCTTTGATTCTGGCCATATCTTGAATTGTTAATTTGCATATAGCTATCTAATTTATTTGGCGGTGATAACTGAATAATTAGAATTTGTAGCAATCGATACTAGAACATTAAGTTTGTCTGATTTCGTGTCGAGGAGTTTACGATCTAATTGAGTGAAGCAGGAGTCTATGCCTAACCGGTTAGGATTAGTGTTTCTTTAGTTCTTAAAGCGGTTAATTCGATTGAATCTTTGAGGGAGTTTCTGATAGGATTATCAATTAGCCAGGGAATGGTTATTAGGAGTTTCTTTTAATCGTTCTAAAAAGAAGAAGAAACGAGGGAGCCAGAGGTGGTTGGCGACTATAGCTAATCTATTGTTAAATCAATGAAAATCGTGAATCGATGATCGTAGTCTATGCATAATTAGGAATTTCCCAACTATTATTATCTATTGAATTACTTGAGCTTATTTTGAGTTTTAGTTTAGTTTAATTATTCCTTGTAAATTGTTTAGTTTAATCCAAATCTCAACCCCCCCCCCCCCCCCAAAATTTTAATTGTTTATTTCGTTTCTAGGCATATTAAAAGATACAAAATTCATCCAATTCTCGAGGATCGACACCCGTTGCCACTATTTTACAATTCAATTGTGTGCAATACTTGGGGTTTAATTTTGGTAGTCTCGACACCCATGAGGGAGACATGGGTAGGGATGTAACTGAGCCGAGCTGGCTCGCGAGCTTTACGAGCCAGCTCGGGAAAAGCTCGCGCTCAGGTTCGAAGCTGACGAGCCAAGCCGAGCCATAGCTCGGTTCGTGTGCCTTTCGAACCAAGCCCGAGCCCTTCCGTTTGATGCTCATGGCTCGCGAGCCGGCTCGTGAGCTAATGTATAAATAAAAATAAATTATATATAATATGCATATATAAATATATACACGCAGTATAGTCTATAATTCTATATATTTGTATATTAAAATATAAATATATATATACACAGAAAACTTACATATATTATATATAGATATGAATATTTAACCCCATTAAATGCTAAACAAACATCAAGAGAAGTAAAAACCCTAAACATTCTAGAGCCGCTTCCCACGCTAGAGCCGCTTCCCACTCTCTCAGGCCATCGCCATCCAAATTTGTGCTTTCCACTACCGTTGCCACCTCCATCTCAGCCGTCCCCCCCCCCAACAGATTTGTTCCCCCAAATCCTAACGTTCTTTCATCTCCTCTAGTTGCTCCTGCGTCTGCTCCAAAGTCCACCACCACTGTGCAGCTTCTTTCGCTGCCACCACCACCACCGACAGGCACCACCACCAACGAGAACCACCACGCCTTCAAGCCGCCGCCATCCCAGTCAAGTCACCATCTCTTGCTGCTTCAAGAACGCCAACTTAACAGAGAGGTGTCGAAAATTGAAGTTTGAATGCATTTGAATCAAATCCCAAAATTTGAATGTCAATATGTATTAAATTGAATACATTTGGATTTAAATTTTTTTCCAAAGGGTTTTTGTCTGTTTTTAAATTCAATCCCTTTTCTTTTATGTTTTATGGGTTGGATGTATCATTTGTATTTCTTTCTCATTCTTCAGATCTAGATCTGACCTGACCTAAACGGATGTGGAAGAAATCGCGTTTGAAGGTTTTTTTTTTTTCCCCTTTTCATTTATGTTTTATGCATATGATAGATAGATTTGGATTTCTTTCTCATGCTTTTAGATCTAGATCTGACCTGACCAAAACGAATGTGGAAGGAAAAGAGTTTTGAGTGTTTTTTCCTATTGGCTCGGGGCTCGGCTCGCACGAACTTTGCTGCGAGCCAAGCCCGAACCACATTTTTCAGGGCTCGTAGGCTCACAAGCCAAGCCCGAGCCAGTTTTTTGAAGCGCGATCCCGAGCTCGAACCCTTGAAAAATGTCAAGGCTCGGCTCGGCTCGGCTCGTTTACATCCCTAGACATGGGCATGTCTCCCTGTAAGAACAAACCGAGACACGGGGGTGTCTCAGTACAGACGCTCAGCAAAACAAGGTAGACACGGGCGTGTCTCCCTCCAAGAAGAAAAGGGGACATGGCCGTGTCTCGGTACAGGCGTGCAAATATGGCCAGACACGACTGTGTCACTCACAAATCACACGAGAAGACATGGGCGTGTCCACCCAAACATATACACACACCACACCACCACCCTGAATCAACCAAAATTCACACCACGAGTCGCATACAACACGTGGAACACATATTCGCAAGTAAGAGCTACCGAAACAAGTTTAAACACACAAAACCCCAAACCCCGCACCATTCACTATCTTTCCAAAATAGCCACATAAACACGGAATAGAGGCACGAAAGGGATATTAAATCGAAGCACATAACGAGAGGAATACAAATCTTACCTTGAATCGTTGATCGGGCGAACGAGAACGAGGTTCTTAAGCTCGAAAGGGTCAGGTGGCTTTTTTCTTCTTTTTCTTCTCTTCTCCCCCTCTTCTCTTCTTGGACCGATACAAATGGGGAGGAAAAATGGGGTTCGGCCCTTTTCTAGGGCCAAAAAATGGGTCGGTTAAAACAGGTAGGGTTAAACGGTATCCGATCCATTTAGATTGGATTTTAAAACGATAAGGTTATCAAACGACTTTAGAAAAATACAAAGTTAATTTCATCGAATCTGAATCGTCGAAACGAACTCAATGGAGGGGTCGGAATTCGAATTCGAATTCCCGAGCTCAAGAAAGCCACGAAGGCCGAAAACACCCTAATTATAATTAGGTCCCTAATCTTTCAAATATTGGGCATTCGAGCCCAAACATATTTAATTAAATTCTAAAGTGCATATAACTTGAAATTAAATCACAAATTGACACGTAAGGCATGCGAGGGCATATAATTCACAAAAATACGGAATTAAACTCTCTCGTAACGCCGTACCAGGAATACCGAAGTGACGGGGCGTCACATAGAGACTTTCAAATTAGAAAATATCTCACAAGTCATTGATATGATTGATTAGTCCTTAAAATTGATATTTCGTTGATGTCTTGTGTGAGCTTACTATGTATCTTACGTATAAGTTTAAAGGATGTCGTTCGAGGCAGCTAAATTACGGCTTATATTATGATTACAAAAATGTCACATGGAGACACGTGAGAATCAATAAAGGACCTACACTTGTTGTAGCAACACGATCTCTTATTGTATAAGTCGTTCATATGCCATCTAGGAGTACTTGGCCAAGGCAGTGGATTGAGATCAAGTAATGGATTTCTTCAATTAAGGTAGTGAACTTATACAAGAAACCCTTTTCTTGGATCGAGATCAAGAAAAGGGTTTCTTGTATAAATTCACTTCCTTGATCAAGAAACTCGATCCAAAAAACCCTTTTCTTGATCTTGATTCACCACCTTGGCCAATGACTCCTAGATGAAATATGAACAACTTATACAATAAGAGATCATCTTGCTACAACAAGTGTAGGTTCTTTATTGATTCTCACATGCCTCCATGTACCACTTTTGTAATCCCAATATAAGTTGTGATTGGGTTATCTCGAATGACATCCTTTTAAACTTATACCTAAAATTAATACATAGTAAGCTCACACAAGACATAAATGGAATCTCAAGTCCAAGTACTAATTTATCACATCATTGACTTGTGAGATGTTTCTAATCTGGAAGTTCCTTCTTCTAGAAGTGGAAACTGTCTTTCCCATTTAAGAATTTTCTCACGCAGGACACCTCAGTGTACCTATCCATAATGAATGAGCACCCTCATGCACCACACATGATCACACGAGCAAGTCTCAAGTGAGTCAATTTGACACTCTCACTGTCTGTTGGACTCATCAACTTGGAGTGATTTCTAATCTAACTTGTATAATTAGGGCTCGTTTCAATATGAATCACTTCACCTAAGTGAATGAGTCCTATAAGCTTGATAGATTAGATGAGTTCTTGCACATGAGCAGTTAAAAGTTAGACATACAATTAAACAAGAGCATATAAAGAAGTGTTGCCTTATGATCGAATCAGCTCGTTTATTACTCAAAGATTGTCTATGGTTTACAAAGGAAAACACTAAGTGGATTACAATATCAACTTTTAGGGCACTATTCCTACAATTTCCATCATCAAGTTCACAATGAATAGTTCAGAGACTTAATAGTAGTGCAGACTTCAAATCATTAAAAACACCAAATTCACAATGCACAACATTGATCATATCTCAAATTATGAAATGAACAAAACCTAGCAGCAACGCAGAAAAGCTTTGTCGAATCAAATCATAGTATATACATTTAGGGGATGTAACATTGAAAATGCATAAACATTCATTTAATTTCAACACTGAAACACATAATCTGAACATCACGCATGTGTCACTTTTCAAGTCTCATATTCAGAATCATTTAATAACATTGTGATGGGTTACATTGGCAACCACCACCAGATGCTGCTCAACCAATCTCATTACTATAAACGTGCTAATGAACTAACAAATTAAAAGTTTTAGTAGGGGTTTTAAGCAAAAAGATTTTTCTTAAAAAAAAAACCCAAATAACACAAAATTACATAACGCAGGACGCTAGGTTTCTGCAAGAACCCTGGCCAACAATAAAAACACAAAAAACCACCTAAAATCTTTCCAATAAGGCAATATTCGACCCAAATACAGTTGTAAAATATCGATAAAAACCCCCAAAACCCTAATATATTGACACAAAAATCGTTTGTTAGTCATCATATAGGAACTACAAAAATCTAAAAATACCAATACTGCAAAAAATAAGCTAGGATCGATGATTTGTGAACTAAAAATTAAAAAAAGGAGGAAGAAGGTACCTTTCATGGCGAAAAACTGTCCTGACAATACCTCCGGCGTACTTCTGTCCCTTATCCACAATGCTAATGCACTAAAAGCACCATGAGTGTGTGGACAGGTTTCACGCACATCTTCCCATCTGATGAATAACCCCAACATTTATGACATTGGTAAGCTTTCACTGTTCACTCAACCGCTCATACTTTCCTCATTTTATTTAAGCAAGTACCTGACTTCAGCGCCAAAGTGCCAAAACTGCGCAAAACCCCTCAGTTCCCCAGTTTGGCTCTTCGCTCACGTGTGTTGATCTATGAATCGTTAGCATTGAGGAGTGTTCACATCATATAAATTCCTAGTGATCGAGTAAGAATTATGTGCCACCTCAACCGACCGAATTCAAGCACGATCAACAGGAAATTCACATTATTTTTAACAAAACCCTAACGTTTTGGGTGTTAAATATAATTAAGATTTTTCATATATCTGTAAATAAATCTAATTGTGATACACGATTTGTAATTATCCAATGTAATATGGGTGTGAAGTGTAATTAACCCTTTAAATAATAATAATTTATTTATGCAAAAGCATGAAGGGTGCGGATCTATTAGTTTCACCACATTACAGGCTTACAGCCTCACATGAAAACAAATAAAAAGTCATATAATTTCGAGTTTATAGCCCGATAATTTGAAATTACATTTGCAAAAAGCAAAACCTTTTTCTCCAAAAATTCAAATTCAAAAACCAGATCCAGGTACTTGTTTGGCCCATTATTACTACCACCCTAGTTGTCCCTCCCTCCAAGGCAATCTGAACCTAACCCCAAAGATAACGTGTTTTCTGAGAGCGACTCTGAATCCCCCTCAATACCAAACATTTCTGTGAACCCCAATGCCCGAATGTGTCCCACTGCAAAACCAGCCAACCAAACACGCCGCTGTCCTACCACTAAAATTTTTTGAATTGGATTTGATGCGGTAAAAACTAAGAAGAGAATTAGAGGTCGTAATTCAGTGACACAGACTATGAGCTCATCTGCTCGAAGCCCCATTTTCGCATTGTTGTAGAATCTCCTATCTCCTATCTGCTGCCTTTTGTTTTTTCGATTTTTTGTGGGGGCAATCGTGGTGGTTTGGCAATGGGGGAGCAAAGAGGGAGCAATAACCGGTGGAACTGGGAGGTGGCGGGGTTCGAGCCAAGAAAATCGGTGGAGCAGAGGGATGATTATAGGAAGGCGCCGGTGGCGCCGCTGTCGGGGCGGCGGTACTCGATGTCCATTTCGTCGCATTCTGAGCTCTCCAAGCACGCCGTCAACTCCAAGTTACTGCGGTTGAAAGATAAAGTCCAGGTTCCTATTTTTATTCACTGTGTTATTTGACTGTATGCTGCTAAGACACTGATTTGGGACTGGTTCTTCTGTATGTTTCTGAGGCTGATTTTTTTAGATTTCATAGTCTTTCAAGGTTTCACGCGGTTATCTTTGGTTACTTGTTTGAGCAAGATATAAGTACTGGTTTATTGAGTTTAGAAAGAGGGGGGGGAAAAAAAATGAAATGGGTATGTGCGAAATGTAAGGTGTTTGGAAATTGAATATCGTGTTACTGAACTTTGAAGTGAATGCTGTTCTAATGATTTTGATGAAAACTTATAGATTCTTGCTTTAGTTTCTAATAGAAGGGTGGGGGAAGTAGTTTTCTTTGTTCAGGATTTGGTAAAGACTGGAGAAAATATTTAATTTACATGCAGTGTGTTTTAGGTATGGACTTGTTAAACAACTAGCTGGAGAGTTTGTATTGTACTTGCAAAAGGTGTACTGGAGTAGTTTACTGTCGTTCGTGAATTAATTATACTGTAGTTTAGGACTATGAAATACTGGTAAGTTTGATATCTACTGAGAAATACGTCCTTATCCAGTGACACAGTCACAGAATATATGTGAAGATTGTACTACAGGGGTTTGGCAACACTATGAGTGAGGTTTATGGAAAAATGTTTCTTGAATGTAATTGGTTATTATTTGAGGTGCTGCTGCAAAAATTTCTGAGGGGTAGGTAAATATTCATCCATTTTACCCTGTCCATGCATAACTTATAATTTAATAGAAACAATATGACAATTTATTCTTCTTGCTTGTGGTAAGTTTTGCTCCAATGTGATCCTATCTGTTCCATCAGCACAAACTTGGTAATCTGGAACTGTTTTCACAAACATGTATAATGCGCATAAAGTCACATAATATTGGTTATTATCACGGTGTTTAGGCAACAAGCTATTTTTCTGGTGTAAGTTATGTTTGACATGAATATTAATCATGTATTTTACCTCCTATAACTCGGAGGGAACATACTATTGGTAACTATTTTATGGTTAACAAAGTTGGCAAGCTATTGAAGATTTGAACTCATTTGAGATAGGAGAGAGAAACCAGGAGAGGTTCTATAACACAAATCTGCATTTTGAATGTGGAAATTGATAGTATTTATATATTTGTCTAATTGATGTATGCTCAGAAGATCTGTTGAGCAAATAGCTGTTGTTGGGGAAGGCTGAGAAATTTGATACAATGTTCTAATAGGACCACTATATGTATACTTATGTTTATAATAAGAAAAAGGAATTTACTGCTGCATTGCATGCTCTATATTATCAAGAGCAGCTACCATTTCTCATTTATGTGTACAAGCTCAAATAATAAAGAAAACAAGGGGCTTCATGTTGCACATGGTTGCTTTCGAATTTGTTCTGCCTCTTTCCCCACGATACATAAAAAAAACTTGAAATTGGCATTCTTTTGAGTGCTTGTGTGTTGATTGTTCTTGAGACTGATCCTCGCCTAGAAAAGCTGAACGGTTAATCCCTAATAATAAAGAAAACAAGGGGCTTCATGTTGCACCAGTTAAATCGAGTATCAGTGAAATTTTGAGGCAGGATATTCAGAAGAAGAGTTTCTCCAATTTCTAATTGATCCCATTGGCCTTTGATGACTTTCCCATGTGACGTGTATGGATTAAGATCCATAGTATCAAGGTCTTTTAACTAAACATATATTGAAACTGATCCATAGTTTTGACGGAGAGGTATAGCATGTTAGGTTTCTTAAAGTTGATGCCACTTGAAATGTAACCAATGATGTAGCCTGCTCAAAAGTTTCAGTTGCATGTAAAGGTGTTTTGCTTGAGTATATGTTTTTTACGGAGGTTGAAATGCTAGAGTAGAAACTGTTGGAACTAGGAAGACTGGAAGAGAAACAACAAGGCTGCTGTTAGCTAGTAGGCTTCATTAATTTTTTTTTCCCCGGACATTTTGCATGTTCTTTTACTTGGTTTGATTGGTAAGATCCTGTTTCTTGGTGGACTTCAGCTAGTCGTCAATGCATTGAGGTTGTTTTGCAATATGAGAATTCATTAGCAAATAGCATTCGTAAATTAGGTCTAGGAGTTCTTTTCCACCTTTTCTTTTATACAAGCATTTACATGTTATTCCATATTTGTTGTTTCCTTAAAATGATCACCTTTAATTTATTTGGACAGCTTGTCAGAGAAGATTACTTGCAGTTGAGGCAGGAAGCTATGGATCTCCAAGAATATTCAAGTGCAAAAATTGATCGGGTTACTCGTTACTTGGGTGTACTTGCTGATAAGACTCGTAAGCTAGGTATAGTAGCGCGTCACTTTGTATTAATAAACTGTGCTTAGTTTAGACCAAAACTAGTTCCTTATTCTTGGCACCAGATATCTCTCCAATGGTCGTCAAAAGTGTTCTATCAAACAATTGTCATTATGTCCATGAAGATTTATTTTTCCTCTGCAATTGACTGCAACCCATTTGGGCTATTATTTTTGCAGTCCCTCTCCTTCGCAGTCAGTAATTTTGTATGACAGGACTCTTTAATTCATATCTTTCACCATAATAATTTCTTTCTGATTACTGCTTCATGATCTTCTTTTGATATGCCTATTCCTGTTTGGAGTTAACATGTACTTCCTGAGGTTTAGAATTATTTGGCCTTCTAATACTTTTTCTGTATATTTATCAATAAATTTGGTTGACTGCAAATAAGTTACACCTATTTCCAGATCAGGCTGCTCTTGAGACAGAAGCTAGAATTTATCCGCTGCTATCTGAGAAGAAAAAGTTATTTAATGACTTATTGACAGCCAAAGGTGGTTATGTCGTCCCAATCTTTCCTAGTTTTCTTTTCTTCTGTTCTCTTCCTAGTCTGAGATGCATCAAAGACAAATTTTATCGCCAAATCTATCATGATTACCATGCTTATTTGAATCTGGAATAATCAATTGCAGGAAATGTAAAGGTGTTTTGCCGTGCAAGGCCACTTTTTGAAGATGAAGGTTCGTATGTAGTCGAATTCCCTGATGATTTCACAGTTCGCGTAAATACTGGGGATGATAGTCTTTCCAATCCAAAGAAGGATTTTGAGTTTGACATGGTTTATGGACCTCATGTTGGACAAGGTTGAAATTTGATTGCCTATTCACTATCTTTGACTCAGCTAGTCTAGAACTCTTCTAACATATTGACTTTGCTTATGCAGCTGATCTTTTCGCTGATATTCAACCTTTTGTTCAGTCAGCATTTGATGGATATAATGTCTCTGTATTTGCATATGGACAAACCTGCTCAGGGAAGACGCATACCATGGTCTCTTCTCTCTTCCCTCTCTGATTCTCTACCTGTCCTTCAATATTCTCATAAAAATTATTCACTTAGTTATGTAGTTGGACATTTCCTCATATTCCTGCATTTGATGCACTTTATGCACTTTTAGCACGGACATACTTGCAAATATCATGTACTTTTTCTCCTGTTCTCTAATAATATGCATTTTAATACTATCATCTCTAAAGATGAAAAAATGAACTGAGATGTATAATTTCCTTAAGACATTTGTTATCCTATGTAATTACTAACTGTAACTATGTTGTTGTTAGATTTGATGTCTCTATTTAATATCATCTTCATTCAGGAAGGATCTAGCCATGATCGTGGTTTATATGCTCGATCATTTGAAGAGCTTTTTGATCTATCCAACTCTGATGCAACTTCAACTTCTCAATATAGTTTCTCAGTTTCCGTCTTTCAGCTTTATAACGAACAGGTACCACTCCTTCAGCACCATATAATTGTATAATATAATACTTTCAGCATCTTTTTGGCATATCATGCTGGACATAATAGAATCTGATTGGGGATCTCATGAATGCTTTTGTAGATAACAGATTTGCTTCTGCAATCTGGAAATACTCTACCAAAAGTCCACATTGGCTCATTGGACTATGTTGTGGAACTTGTTCAGGAAAAAGTTGAGAATCCAATAGAGTTCTCCAGAATTCTCAAAGCTGCATTCCAGAATCGAGGAACCGACACATTTAAATTTAAAGTTTCCCATCTGTATGGTTTGCTCTAAAAATTCCTGCATTACTTTCTTGAGTTTATTATGGTCGATTGTGTTTTGTTCTGGGCTCTTTCTTTGAGCTGACCCTCTTGTTATTTCTTTCAATGACCAATACACGTGTGGGAGGCCAATGCCCAAATCATAAGTTATGAAGGGTTTAGTAAATTCACCTGCCCGCATGACTGCAATGCCAATGATATCGGATTTTGGAGTAGCTCTCTAAATATGAAGTTCTTGTGTAATACCCTTATCACCATTGAACTAGTGCCCAGTAGACAATGCAGTTAGATCTTGGTTTGATGGTGATTAGAATGGCTGTGGGAAATTAAGTGTTCAGACAGGGTTTAGTTGTTCTTTTGCTTGCCTGCAAGGATGGAGTTATGACCTACTTCCTTTGGTTTGTCCCTTAGGTAGGTAGAACAAGCTGAGAACTTTAGAACATCCTAGATGTTGTTTCCGGCCGATCCATTTAATTGAAATTCCCTTTTTCTCCTGAAAAAAAAAAACATTGTAATCTAACAATAAGCTTAAAAGCAGTACCAACCAACCTCTATATAAGCTGTAGCTCTTGGAAACCTCATCAAGCTTCTAGATATGAACTTCCGTCTGATACATATA
This sequence comes from Lantana camara, assembly GCA_037501455.1. Lineage (NCBI taxonomy): Eukaryota > Viridiplantae > Streptophyta > Magnoliopsida > Lamiales > Verbenaceae > Lantana > Lantana camara. Next base: position 17,639,006 of record CM074857.1, on the reverse strand, counting down.
TGATTTGCTAAAGGAATTCTGGTAGGTTGTATATGAAGTGGTGTTTAACTGGTTTGGGCAATACAGCAGTGGCGGTTGAGCTGTCAGAGTTTCTGAAAATAGAAGCATTTGTTATATTAAGGATTTTTTTGATAACCGATGTTTAGTGGAAAAGAAATTCTACACAATGAATATCTTCGATATAAATGTTGCTGTATTTATTGTTATATGATTCTTACCTAGCTTTCTTCTCCAAACACTTTACTCTATTACTTGGTTATTCTAGTTAAAGTGTTTTCTCTCTTTGGCTTTGCTTTTATTTGTTTTAGGGTTGTCATGATACATATATACTATAACAACTTGATCACGGGTGAGGACATGTACAGCAAGCTTTCTCTAGTTGATTTGGCTGGAAGTGAGAGTATAAATGTGGAGGAGGAAACTGGTGAACATGCTACAGACATGTTGCATGTCATGAAATCCCTCTCAGCGTAAGTTAAAGTCTTCAATTTTCTTCCTTTCAGGAACAAGGCATGTCTTAAATTTTGAATTTGGGCATCTTACAGACTTGCACTGTTTGCTATGAAATTGATAATATCTTGGATCTGGCGATGTAATTTATTGCTGCTTTGTTCATTGAAGAGCATCTTAATTTGGACTTTCTTTGATGGTTTTGTTATTACCGATTAAAGTAAAAGTACATGTTTTGTTGCAGTATAGCATGACCAGTGAGGTCGGCAATTTTTCTTTTGGCCTACTTATCCCTTTTGACTTCTTTATGATATTCTTTTCCCTTGTTCTCATTAATGGTTATCAACATTTTATGTGCAGTTTGGGTGATGTTTTGGCATCCTTAAGTTCTAAGAAGGATAATGTTCCGCATGAAAACTCTGTGCTCACGAAACTACTTGCAGATTCACTAGGTATCCACGTTTCTCTTCCTTTCCATTATTATATCCATTCCCTGTAATTATCTTCCGATCCTGTAGCTGTTCGTAAAGTTGTTTAGTTAATATCTGTGCAAGCTACCAAATGTACATCAGCTTGGTCAGATGGCTAATTGTCATATTTAATATTAATAGATTTCCAAACTTGGAGAAGTGTACGTTTGTTTGTGATAGACCTGTTCATAGGCTTATCCTACAATATACCTGAGTAAATACCAGACCACAAACTCTCAGAAATCATGCATGTTTCAAAGAGAACAGTATGTCTCAATCAAGAAAGTTGCAAAAAAGAAAACAGTGGGAGATTTGGCAACATTTGTACAGCTATTCTTGGAGCCTTGCTGCATCAGCTTGATCAGATGGCTAATTGTCATATTTAATATTAATAGATTTCCAAACTTGGAGAAGTCTCTACGTTTGTTTGTGATAGACCTGTTCATAGGCTTATTCTACAATATACCTGAGTAAATACCAGGCCACAAACTCTCATAAATCATGCATGTTTCAAAGAGAACAGTATGTCTCAATCAAGAAACTTGCAAAAAAGAAAACAGTGGGAGATTTGGCAACATTTGTACAGCTATTCTTGGAGCCTTGCTGCATGACTGGAGAAATATAGCCACCTTGAGTGCTTTATTCCCTCTTCATGATAGTGAATAGTTGTTAGAAAGAACTTAAACCTTTAAGACATCTCAGCCCTTCCGACCTGGCATAAAAAACCTTGTTAATTAGATGTTTTAAACTTTTTGATTAAGTTTCAACAACATTCTTGCCAAAGGGAAACTAATTTGAGATATTCTTGCAATTGAATTGGTAATTTGCCAAGCAATTTAGTCATTCTAGGCTACTATGAATTCAGTACATGAACCAGCAGCTTATAGGTGAAAAGACATATACATACATGATTACCCTTTTGCATGTCTAGCTTTCCTTCTCCAATTTTTCTCTTTTATCCCTGAACTTAATATGAACTTCTCACATTTCAACATCTTATGGCTCGCCTTTTTTGACTTTACTCTCAACTTTTCGATTCTTTATGCAGGTGGGAGCTCCAAAACTTTGATGGTTGTTAACATCTGCCCTAATATTCCAAGCATCTCAGAGACACTATCCTCCCTGAATTTTTCTGCTAGAGCCCGAAATGCTATGTTGAGCCTTGGGAATCGTGATACCATCACGAAATGGAAAGATATTGTAAGTCTGCCGTATTTCTTTGGCAGTGGCATCGATAGATACAATGGTTGCGTTTCATATCATCACTCTGCTAGTTCTGCTATTATATGGGGGGGGGGGGGGGGGGCAGAGAAAAAACATTATATATGGAGAGGAAAATGCTATGCCAATATGATCATGCTTTATGGTCATTTTCCTGTAAAATCAGATTTTGCTTTTATATGAATCAATTGTTGCCAACATATGCCTTCCACAAACTAATTTCATGATGCTTGCATTAGGAAATTAAATCTCAAGATAAAGTATGTGATGTTACTTTGCTCATTAAATTTCAACTGCACTTTCTTTTAGGCCAATGATGCACGGAAGGAATTGCTTGAAAAAGAAAAGGAAATCAGCGACTTAAAGTTAGAAAATGTGGGTCTAAAACAAGATCTAAAACATGCGAATGACCAGTGCATTTTACTCTTCAATGAAGTTCAGAAAGCCTGGAAAGTTTCTTTCACATTGCAGTCAGATCTAAAGGTTTGTAACATCATGTTCCTGACTATTCTTCTGTTCTCACTAATCACTTATTTTTATTTTTGACTATTTTGTATCATGATGTTTGCTCAGTAGATTCTGGACATATGAATTTTTTGTTGTTTCACATTGTCAGTTGGTTATTTACGTTAGACTTGGCAGTTGACTAAGTTTATCCACCGCATGCCTAAGCTTGGGTAGTTGAATCATGTATCAATACAGTAAAGTGTAATAATCTGTGGACTAGGACATTTTTCATCTTGAACCACATTATTGATCATAAGTACACTGATGGAGATATACCTCTTCATGTTCAATATTGTTCCTACTTAATGACTGGAGACTAGTCACACTGATAAATAATTGTTTTCATAGCCGGCCAGTTGTTGACTTTCTTGATATCTATGTGTCAGAAGTTTATCAGAAGAGTGCCTGCTAGCTGTTTTCTTTCCTTGCTTTAATTATTTAAGCACTAGGTTTCTGTAGGGCCTGATGATGGTTGAATCATGAAAGTGGCAGCATCCTGTTTGTTTAAATCCTATATGTTTCGTTTTCTGACGAACTAGAATTTGTTATGTTTTGCAGGCAGAAAATATAATGCTTGTGGATAAGCATAAGATAGAGAAGGAACAGAATTTGCATCTCCGGAACCAAATTGCTCAATTGTTACAGGTGGAGCAAGATCAGAAAATGCAGATAGAACAAAGAGATTCAACAATTCAAATGTTACAGGTTGGCTCAAGAATTTTTATAGTTTCCTCTCATCATTCTCTACTGTAAATTCGGCGTGGCTGGTGGATGAAGTTATTTTGAGATACTATATGATGTTTGGGTCCCTTCACTTCGGTATCAAGTGGCTGCATTAGTGAAGATATAAAAAAGAAGAATACAATCCATTTGCATCTTCTATATATTTTAAAATTTTATTATATTATTTACCTGGAAGCATCTTTTCATTTCTTACACTTAGATGCTTCATTTGTATTTTTTATTCATCAATCTTTGATTCTTTATTGATTTGTTGCGTATTATTTTTATAAAATTGAATAAAATAAAATGCTGCGTTGAAATACAATTTTGGTTTGAATTCTCTGTGTCTTCAGAAGGGTAGAGCCAAGTCAGTAACTCTTGTAAAATGTTTCCAAGAAGTAAGACCTTTTTAGCAAAATATCTAGTGTGCATTCTCATAAGTATTTATTATTGGTACTGTCACTATATATATTCGTCTTTCTTTTGTAATTAGCTAGTCTGGTGGTGTAGGGCGCTGGATGAAATAACTAATTCTCCTGATAGAACAGTTTTTAACCATGAAAGTTTATTGATGAATGAAGTCCAATTTTACAGTGTAGGGCTGTTAATCTTGGTAGTATCCCTCTTTGATGAATTGACAGATCCTGTTTTGAGCCTCTTTTGAATAATCTCATTGGCCCTTATAAGCTAAAACACTAAATCAGATATGGTAGCATAAGTGTTGTAGCAAGCAGTGGCAGATTTTATAAATTCTTAATTTTGCAGTGTATTCTTATGAAGAAAGAACTCCTATAAGTATATCCATTATCCTCATTGTTTTTGATACCTCTCTGTAGGAAAAACTGAAAAGTGTTGAGTCACAATTAAATGAAGCTCTTCTTTCCAACGAAACTAGATCAACCAATGGCTTTGGATCACAGACTGGGGAGCAGATTAGTAAAGCCACAGGGGATGACATGGATTCGACTGCAGTTACCAAGAGACTTGAGGATGAACTCAAGAAACGGGATGCACTTATTGAGGTACTCGATAGATCATCGGTGATTGCTTGTGTTTGATATTGATCATTGAATCTCCCTCAAAAGAATTAAGCATGGAAACTATGTTTCCTGTGACATTGAGATAAAATGATCTTTCTTCTTTTGAGCAACTCTATTTTTCAAAGCAATTCAGTCACATTTTGTCTTTTCTAGCCTTAGATTGTCCTTATAATTCAAGAAGAATAAGATTGTCTTTCTACTTGACAGAGATTACATGAAGAGAATGAGAAGTTGTTTGACCGGTTGACCGAAAAAGCTTCCATGGCAGGATCACCTCAGGTAATCTTTCTATAGACTTATGTTGCATGTCCTTAGAGCCTCTGAGTTTATGTGCTTTCTCTTTTGTGCAATCTTATGCTCAAGTAGTTTCTGGTTATACATTTAACAATTACTTATCTGATGTTTTCTCTCAGGTGTCGAGCCCATCTCTCAGGGGACCACCTAGTCAGTCTCGTGACTTGGCAAGGTGGTTTTTCTTTCCAATTTGAAATGACCTAGATTTGATTATTTTCTTTTTACACGCTTCTTCCTTTTACAGTTCATGGATTCCTCTCTGTCTCTTTAACTTGTCTCCTTTCTTATCACTTTATTTGATTTTCCTGGACAGGAATGATACTACTAATGCCAAAGGACGACCGGGTGATGTCGTATCCTTACCTTTAGCCTCTGAAAAAACAGAGACCTCTGTTGCATTGGTTAAATCAGGTGGTGATAAGGTTAAATCAACCCCAGCTGGTGAATATCTCACATCTGCCCTGAATGATTTTGATCCAGAACAATATGACAGCCTTGCTGCTATCTCTGATGGAGCAAACAAGCTTTTGATGCTGGTGAGGATGAACTAACAAAATATTCCTGCATTCAAACTGCAGAATTTTGTAAAAAGCTGGACCTATTAGTTTTGTTGTTTCCATATGGTGTTCTCTTATATATTTGGTTACCAGTTTGATCAATCGGGGCAGCTTTGTTTTTTAGGTTACCAGTGAACCGCTCAATTATATTTATAATAGGAAGTTGTTTCTTTTTGAGCACTCCTTTTCCTGCACTTGTATGCAGGAGCATAGTGGATTGATTAGGGTAGTGATGTAGACATATTGCTGAATCTCATTCTGGTACTTTCTTGATTGCACCTGCTGGGCTCTTTCAAGAGCAAGTCAAAGAATGTCAAGAGAAAGCTGATTGGTTCCAGAGCATGGATTTAGTACAATTAATCCTTTGACCATATGATAACATAACTCTTTTTTTCACCCTTCCTCTCCAACACTTCCTAAGCTATGCAACTCCTTTGATTCCATTCCTCAACCTTTTACACTGGTTCGGGTTCCGAAGTATTCGTTATATATGATGTATCAGCTAATGTTGGTTAAACTAGAAGAACCTTTAATGTGTTTGCTCCATTTTTCGCTTCTGCCTATGAAATGTAACAACTTTGAAATGTGTGATAAGATTGAGTTATCAGTAGTTGCTTAAACTTACTCTGAGGCTTTTTGTTTGCCTAAAACTTCTTATTCTATGATTTGGTAGGTTTTGGCTGCAGTCATTAAGGCAGGTGCTTCTAGGGAGCACGAAATACTTGCTGAAATAAGAGATGCAGTCTTTGCCTTTATCCGTAAAATGGAGCCGAAGAGGGTGATGGACACCATGCTTGTTTCCCGTGTTCGGATTCTCTACATACGGTCCCTGCTTGCTAGGTCACCGGAGCTACAATCAATTAAGGTCCTAAAAACGTTATTTATCGTGCATTGTACTAAAAACCTCATTGAATGAGTAAATAATTTTGTTTCAATGGAACAATTTCTTTTGATATAACACAAAACAAAAATGTTGTATTCAACTGAAATGAAACAAAAATGTTGTATTCAACTGAAATGAATCTTCTGTTACAAGGTTTTACCGGTGGAGCGCTTTCTAGAGAAGCCTAATACTGGACGTAGTAGAAGCTCTAGCCGAGGTAGCAGCCCAGGAAGATCACCAGTACGATATGATTCCAGCAGGAATATGCTGGTTGAGGATCAGATACAAGGGTTCAAAGTAAATATAAAACAAGAAAAGAAGTCAAAATTGTCATCAGTAGTTCTAAAGATTCGTGGGATTGATCAGGTAAGTCATGTGAGGCTTTGCCATCTTGTCTTTTGCTATAATGTTTCTGTGTCCGATTAGCAAATTGACCAACAGGTTCATTCGACCGATTGTGATTTCTCAGTTTACTCCAATTTTTGTCATCTTTATATTCCAATTATAGATGAGTGCTACTGTTTACCCTCAAAGGGTTTAAACTTAGATGAGGCACTTGTCTTTGGTGTAGTCCTGCATCTTACTCAAGTTGCTTTTCATGAACTTAAAGTAATCTATTTGACACTTCAGAATTAAATATACAGGATACATGGAGGCAGCATGTTACAGGTGGAAAACTGAGGGAAATAACTGAGGAAGCCAAAGGTTTTGCGGCTGGAAACAAGGCTCTTGCAGCTCTTTTTGTTCATACTCCAGCTGGTGAGCTCCAACGTCAAATCAGAAACTGGCTGGCAGAGAACTTTGATTTCCTCTCAGTTGCTGATGATACTGTTGCTGGAGCAACTGGTCAGTTGGAGCTTCTATCTACTGCAATAATGGATGGTTGGATGGCTGGGCTTGGTGCTGCCCAACCACCCCATACTGATGCCCTTGGCCAGCTTTTATCTGAATATGCAAGGCGGGTGTACACTTCTCAACTCCAACACTTAAAGGTATGTTGCTGTTATTGATAATGAGTATCAATGGTCAATGTTTATTACGCACTCAAGTTGATGCATGGTTAGTCTCTCATTGTTATAAATTTCTTCTATTTTACTTATTATTGTTAACTTTGGTAGAAGAGGATTTTCATTACTTTTTTCTAAAACACTAATACATACAACACTATATATACAAGAGAGTAGGAAACCCTAAAATAACCTACCAAAAATACCATCCTATACTAGCCACACAAAATATAAACATGTTTTAATACGCCTTTTAACACTCCCCCTCAAGCTGGAGAATATATGTCATATGCTCCAAGCTTGTTACAAAGATACTTCAATCTAACCCCATTTAAAGCCTTGGTGAACAAATCAGCTACTTGATCATTGGTTTGGACATGAGTCGTTCTGATGATATTCTGAAGTACCTTTTCTCGAACAAAATGACAATCAACCTCAATATGTTTCGTTCTCTCATGAAACATGGGATTGTTAGCTATATGGATAGCTGCTTGATTGTCACATACTAACTGCATGGCCTGAGTTTGTTGAAACCCGAGACTCTCTAACATGTTTTTAATCCACACTAACTCGCAAGAGGTGTAAGCCATTGCTCGGTATTCTGCTTCAGCACTTGATCTTGATACCACATTTTGCTTCTTACTTTTCCACGAAACCAAGTTTCCCCCAACAAAAACACAATACCCGGAGGTAGACCTTCTATCAGTAATGGACCCGGCATAGTCAGCATCAGTGTATCCAACAATGTCGAGATGACCATGATTCTTGTACAACAAACCCATGCCGGGTGACTTCTTCAGATACCTCAAAATTCTTATAACAGCATCCCAGTGAGAGGTTTTGGGTGAGTTGAGGAACTGACTAACGGTACTAACAGCAAATGAAATATCAGGACGAGTTACTGTTAGGTAGTTTAGTTTTCCCACTAGTCTTCTGTATCTTTCCGGATTGTCTAATGGTTCTCCCTCGCTATCAGACAACTTTGTATTGACATCCATAGGAGAATCAACAGGTTTACCTCCCAACATACCAGTTTCTGACAATAAATCAAGAGTATATTTTCGTTGAGAGAGAGAGATGCCAAGATGGGATCTGGCAACTTCAATACCCAAAAAATACTTCAACTCACCCAAGTCTTTTGTTTGGAATTCAGACTGTAAGAAAGACTTTAATTGTTGTATCCCCAAGTTGTCATCTCCCGTGATTACAATATCGTCCACATACACAACAAGAAGAATAAGACCTGTGGATGTACGCTTATGGAAAACCGAGTGCTCTACTGGACATTGATTCATGCCAAAGGAGATTATCGCTTTAGTAAATCGTCCAAACCAGGCTCGAGGGGACTGTTTTAACCCATATAGTGATTTCTTGAGGCGACACACCAATCCAGACTCCCCCTGAGCAACATACCCTGGAGGTTGCTCCATATAAACCTCTTCAGTAAGGTCACCATTGAGAAATGCATTAGTAACATCCAACTGGTGTAATGGCCAAGATAGAGTAGCTGCCAAAGAAATTAACAAACGAACAGAAGACATTTTGGCAACTGGAGAGAAAGTGTCAAAATAATCTAAGCCAGAAACCTGAGTATATCCTTTAGCCACAAGACGGGCTTTAAGGCGATTAACAGACCCATCCGGATTAACCTTTACCGTATACACCCACTTACAACCAACAACAGACTTACCAGAGGGGAGAGGAATGAGCTCCCAAGTACCATTGTGCCTAAGGGCAGACATTTCCGCATCCATTGCCTCTTTCCAACCAGGATCAGAAATAGCCTCATGTAATTTGGTGGGAACATGGATAGAATCAATAGTAGAAATAAGGGAAGAAAATCTGGGAGATAGGTGATCATAAGACACGAAATTGGAGATGGGGTAGGAGGTGCAAGCATGTTTACCTTTACGAATGGCGATTGGTACCTCTAAGTCTGATACTTGTTGTGGTGCAGGAGCTAAAGACGGTGGAGAGGACGTGTCAGGATATGAGACTGGAGGACTTACCGGTTGGCGACGTCGAACATACACCTGCAAGTCAGGACGTGATAGCCTCGCAACAGTAGGGGCAGGGGTTGGGTGCAGAGGGACTGGGTTAGGGAGGGTTATTGAGTTCTCAATTTCAGAGTACATATAGGAGGGGGAGAAATACGGTGTTGACTCAAAAAAGGTGACATCTGCACTTTGAAAGAACTTCTTAGACACGGGATCATAGCATCGATAACCTTTTTGAGACCGAGAATATCCCACAAAAACACATTTAATAGATCTAGGACTCAACTTGTCCATTGTAGGACTCATTTGATGGACAAAACAGACACACCCAAAAATACGTGGTGGGAGTTTGAAAGTTGGTTCATTTGGAAATAAAACAGAGTGAGGAGAAAGATTCCCTAACACAGTGGAAGGCATGCGGTTAATTAAATAGCAGGCAGTAAGAACAGCATCTCCCCAAAAAGTCTTAGGAACATGTGCATGAAACATAATTGTGCGTGCAACATCCAACAAGTGTCTGTTTTTTCTTTCAGCAACCCCATTTTGTTGGGGAGTGTAAGGACAAGAGGACTGGTGTAAAATGCCATTTGTAGTCAAGAAAGTGTTAAAATCATTAGAGAAGTATTCTTTGGCATTATCACTTCTAAAGATACGAATTGAACAACCAAACTGATTTTTAATTTCAGCATAAAAAGCACAAAAGATAGAAAATAATTCAGAACGATCCCTCATCAAGAAAATCCAAGTGTTACGTGAAAAATCATCGACAAACGAGACAAAATAGCGAAACCCTAAGTGAGACACAGTACGACAAGGACCCCACACATCAGAGTGGACGACATCAAAAGCACGTAATGCACGTTTATTTTCACGAGGAGAAAAAGAAACTCGACTATGTTTACCTAGTTGACATGACTCGCATTCTAAAGACTCAATACGACCAAGATTGGGGACCAACCTTTTCAACTGACCAAGCGAGGGATGACCAAGACGACAGTGTATGTGGAATGGTGAGGCGGAGGCCTGACAAGCAGTGTTAGACGACGGTTCAATATGGTAAAGTCCTCGAGACTCGTGTCCTGTTCCAATCGTTTCTCCAGTCTTTAGATCCTGTATCACAACCGAATCAGAACGAAAAGTAACCGAGCAATTGAGTTGTTTGGTTAATTTACTGACGGATAACAAACTGAAAGAAAGATTAGGAATGTATAAAACGGAAGACAGTGACAAGGTAGACGAATGCGGAACAGTACCAATGCCTTGAACTTTGGTTTGAGAACCATTGGCTAAAGTAACAGCGGGTAAGGAATTCGAATAATGAAGATTAGAGAAGATGGTAGGATTACCTGTCATGTGGTCAGACGCACCAGAATCTAAAATCCAAGACTTGGACATAGTATGGTTGGATAAAAGACAAGTGTTGGAGTTACCTAGTTGAGCAATAGAGGCAATCGGAGCGGAAACCTGTTGAGCACTTTGGTATTCAAGGAACTGCATGTACTCATCCTCTGACAAAGATATGTTCTTGGATGAAGAGGGGTTGCCCGGTGCTGGAGAAACGGAAGAGGCTACATCAACCTGCGTACTCATTCTTGAATAACTGGTCATGTTTCCGATAGGGACAGGGAAACCACGAGATTGGACAGCGGAGGCGGCGGACTACACGTGTACGCCGATTGAATGAGAAAAGAACAAACTGTAGGTGGTGGACAGCCACCTAGTGCCGAGACTTGGGGGCGAAAAAAAAAAAATTTCGGGCGGTGGACAGCCGCCGAAAGTTCCTGAAGCGGAGGAAGGCCGCTTGAAAAAAAATTAGGGTTTACGGATGAACTAAAATTTGGCTCTAGATACCATGTTAACTTTGGTAGAAGAGGATTTTCATTACTTTTTTCTAAAACACTAATACATACAACACTATATATACAAGAGAGTAGGAAACCCTAAAATAACCTACCAAAAATACCATCCTATACTAGCCACACAAAATATAAACATGTTTTAATACGCCTTTTAACAATTATTATTAATATCATTACTATTATTGTTATCTCATGATACACTTGGCCATCAGGATATTGCAGGTACTTTGGCAACTGAACTTGCAGAAGATTCTGCACAAGTTGCTAAGCTACGGTCAGCTCTTGAATCCGTTGATCACAAGAGAAGAAAGGTGGGCAACTTTCTCCCCCCTCACTCCTTTCTGTATTAGAACTTCTTTTTTATCACTATTCTTCATCATGCCACTTATGGGATAACTTCTGAGATGGATTTAAATTATATAGCTTTGCAAGTACTACCACTAACCCGAGTATCCAGCCTAATGCTCATGAAATTGCTTTTCTGTTCATCATAGCTCTGTTTCTGTTTGATGCACATTTTGTTTAGATGTATTCCTGTTCTAATACTGCCTCATCTTGTAAGATTATTATTTGTTTTAATAGAACAAATTTATTTATCTATGTGTATACTGCTACACATTTGCTTCGATCAGATTTTGCAACAAATGAAAAATGATGAGGCAATGTTAAGTTTGGAAGATGGTGCTACACCCATTCGCAATCCTTCTACTGCTGCTGAAGATGCTAGACTGGCATCATTAATTGCCCTTGATGGCATATTGAAGCAAGTCAAGGTTTTTGTCTTACTCTGATTCCTATTCTTTGTGTTCACTCAAGGACCGCTTTTCATTACATGAAATAGAAAAGTTAACTGTTTTTTTGCTTTAACAGGATATTATGAGGCAAACATCTGTTAATGTTCTGAGTAAGAGTAAGAAGAGGTCAATGCTTGCCTCTTTAGATGAACTTTCAGAACGGATGCCTTCTTTACTCGATGTTGACCATCCATGTGCTCAGAGACATATTGCAGAAGCTAGACATGCTGTTGAGGTATGATGACTATTTCATGTCTTCCAATTTATCGAATTTCTTTTGGTGCCTTTATTTATCCAGAGGCCCTGTAAAATATCTGAACTAAAATGAACTATCAAGCTAAACCTTATTTGCATGGAGTTTGAGATACTATTGTGATGTTCAGAAGTTGTTAGCAGAGAAGGGAAAGCTATCTTCTTGATTATCTGAATGATCCTCAACATCATTTAACTGTTCCTTGATCTTCGTTTCTTTTGTCATCACTAGAACATAATGTTAGCCTGGAAAAAGAAAAGAGAAACTTATGTTGAAATCATGTTGCAAGCAAACCATGGATAGTGAAAAGCTGTCCCTAAACCCTGATTTTATGCTCTTTTGCCATATTCCACTTCATTAAGAAGGAAAACCTTACTCTAGAAACTTTATTAGATTGGAACTGTTATTTGGTGCCTATGAGAAAAAAATGTGATCTTGTCTGAATGTGGATTGAGCAAAAAGAAAGCATGCTTCTTGACCAATGTTGGCTACAATATCAAAAACCAAAAAGAAAATGTTGGCTACAATATTAAATGACTTTAACTATTTTGTAAAGTATATATTCAGCTGTAACTGCTACCCAATCTGAAGTCTTGTTGTTATGCAGTCAACCGCCGAAGAGGATGATAAGCTACCAGATACAGCCCAAACTTCCAAACTTTCTGGAGACGCAATATCTAGTTCTGAAACCGATGTAGCTCAATGGAATGTTTTGCAGTTCAACACGGGGTCCACATCCCCCTTCATCATCAAATGTGGGGCTAACTCCAGTTCTGAATTGGTGATTAAGGCAGATGCCCGTACACAGGAGCCCAAAGGTGGTGAAATTGTTCGAGTTGTTCCAAAACCAACTGTTCTGGAAAATATGAGCTTAGAAGCGATGAAAGAGGTGTTTGCACAGCTTCCTGAGGCTCTAAGTCTGCTTGCTCTTGCTCGGACAGCAGATGGAACACGAGCTAGGTATTCTAGATTGTACAGAACTTTAGCCATGAAGGTTCCTGCATTGAGGGACCTAGTTGGTGAACTTGAGAAGGGGGGAGTACTCAAGGATGTCAAATCATGATTGGATGATTTTTGAAGAGTATTTATGTGTATCCTTTTCCTCTCTCTCTTTCTCTCTTGTTGTTGTTATATCTCAGGGGCTGTATTATATGATTTTAGAGTTCTGTTGAAGAAAATTGGGACATGTATTTATGTAATCCTGTGAGGGGGTACAAATCTCTTTTTGAATTGTTTGGTCTTTGTGGTGGTGTTTTTGGATGTCACTGGGGAAGGGTGATGTTTGCACTTTTTGCCAGATATTTGGTGTTTAATGCTAATCTGTAAATTCTGTATTTGTCCGTCTTATGTAGGGACCCTGAATGGGTTTGTTGTTTGAATAATTCTTTGCACTAAAAACTGCAGTTATTTTAAGCTAAATTAGACACTTAACTGACCATGCCAACAGAAATGGCAAAAAAAAAAAAAAAAAAATCTAACAAGGAGATTGTAATTCAGATATGGTGATATTGATTTTTTCTTAAAATTTTCACGTAAGGAGGGTCGAACACAATATCGAACGTGATATGACAAAATAATATATTTAGAAGTATCTGTGTGTGAGAGGCTAATATTAATACCAGTCCAAGCTAGCATCATGGCATATTAATAAGGAGATTATTAATTTTTTCAAAAAGTACAAAGATATTACATTGTGTTAGTATTTTTCTTAACCAAACATGAACTCATATTAGATAAACTATGTAGAGAAAGATTGAAAATTTTGAAGATTTACATTAAAGAGAATCTAATATATATTTCAATGCTCAATACGTATGAGTGAATTTACTAAAAAACGATAATAACATTAAAAGGTAATTCAAGTGCTACAGCGGAAGTAAATGAAGTGAAATAAAAACAAAATATAAGTAGTAGTAGCAAAAAGAAGTGAAATAACAATATATTAAAAATATAAAAACTTGAAAATAGAAATCTTATACACCTCGTTATTCAGATTTTGGACTTGCTTATTATTATTTTTTTTTTAACGACATTGAAATTGCTGATGGGCCTAAATACGGCCCAATAATAATTTCTTTTTGGAAATTGGAATTGCTGATGGGCCTAAATAAGGCCCAATAATAATTTAAAAGAATGGAAAATGGAAAAAATACAATAATAATTTTTAAAAAAATTTGGAAAAAATATTCCACTGCCAAGATTTGAACCTGGATATCGCATAGTGATATTAACCGAGAGCTACAGTGGATCACCTGGTCATGATTAAGGAGCTATTATTATTTGGGAATGATATAAAATTTTCAGCACATTAATCATCAAATTTTTGGGTTAATGCTATACACGAACTAAAAAGCAAGTTCCAAAAAATATATATTTTTTCATATATCTACAAGGAATAAATAGCAAATTCAATTTTATAATAATTTCTTTTTGTTAATACAAAATATGTGATGCATAAATATCCATTAACCTAATAATATGCTTTAATCAAAATAATATATATATATTTCTTTTCCTATCATTGGTTGAATATAACACTTGATCTATATACTAAAATGCGAATATTTAAGTGGAATATGCATATTACTCTTATTTAACTTCTTCGAATCACTGCATGCATTTTAGTCTCGAAACGGTCGATTTATCGCCTTATTTAAAATTTTTGTAAATCTTAGTGCAATACATTTGCTATATATAAGAAGAGTTTTATATTTTTATAGTTCGCCTCACTTCAAATCTTCATTTGATATGAAACCACACCATTTTACACGTCAAATGAATTAATATATTCATCTAAATTACTAATTATTCTCTAAATTAATTTTTTTTTGAATGAAAATTTTATTTAAATTTCGTTTTCATCGTATCCTTTACTTGAGTTTGCTAGATTGATCATACGAAAATTGTATTGATGAGACTCACCAATCTGCAATGGAATGAAAACAAGCAAGCTAGTTGGAAGACCTTCGGGCTCAAGTCTAAGGTCAAACTTGTAAGGAACCGTCTAAACCTTACATGAACTGCATTGCGTGTTGATTGAGATGATCCCCTCGAGGTCACTATATTTAAGGTCAATATCTTCGTGTACTAAATTACGATTGTCAAAGTATAACATTAAATGCATTGATGGGGAGAATTTTATTTGTTGTCCGACTCGAATCTAGTTAAATAAGATTTAGAACAAAAAAAACGAGGTCAAGCTCTAATGTCACTCCCTTGAGTTGGGTTCTTAGGAGATGATCTCAAGCCAAGTCAATTTAAACTATGACTTATGAGTATGGTTGGAATATGTCACTTTAATTTTTGCAAAATAATTAAATGTTCTCCTCTTTGTATTTTTAGTAAGGGTAAATTGCAGATCCCCCCATCCTTTGCCCCTTAGGGCGGATTGCCCCCTATCCTTTGATTTTGGGCGATTTGCCCCCTAACCTTTGAAAAATATCACACTTAACCCCTTTGAACACGCTTTGACCGTAGATTTCTCTTCCGTCACGGCGACCCAAGCTTCAAGACCACCACCATCGTGTTCGTCTCTCAAAGGAGAACAAAACCCATACCCCGCTCGACTCTCTTAGCCGCCAAAATCTTTGTTCGTCATGGGTCGTGTTTGACCGATGATTTTTGCTCCGTCGGTTATCGGATTTTGATTTCGAGACAATTGTTGTGTTCCTTGCGTCGAGAGCTTCAATTTGATATATAATATCAACACATTTGAAATCAGATTTGTACATATTTGCTTTGTTAAAGTTTATTCAAAGGGGTTAAGTGTGATATTTTTCGAAGGTTAGGGGGCAAATCGCCCAAAATCAAATGATAGGGAGCAATCCGCCCTAAAGGAAAAAGGGCGGGGGGGGGGGGGGGGGGGGGGGGGGGGGGGAATCTGTAATTTACCCTTTTAGTTTTACATGATATATTAATTATAGTCAGTCTTTGTATTTTATAATTTAATTATTATATTCTGATGATTTCCTTTTGTTGGAGTTTGATTTTTTTTAAATCAAATTCAAACCGACCCCATCATCTCCACCCCGTAGGAACTACGAGATCACCCCAAGGGCGCCTTCGGCATCCAGGGGTCATGGACCGACCATAGAACCCTGTTCAATAAGTGGAACGCATTAGCTGTCCGTTCTCAGGTTGGGCAGCAAGGGTCGGAGAAGGGCAATCACTCATTCTTAAAACCAGCATTCCTAAGACCAAAGAGTCGGGCGGGGGAAAGCTCTCCGTTCCTGGTTCTCCTGTAGCTGGAACCTCCGGAACCGCAAGAATCCTTAGTTCGAATGGGATTCCAACTCAGCACCTTTTGAATGAGATTTTGAGAAGAGTTGCTCTTTGGAGAGCACAGTACGATGAAAGTTGTAAGCTGTGTTCGGGGGGGAGTTATTGTCTATCGTTGGCCTCTATGGTAGAATCAGTCGGGGGGCATGAGAGGCGGTGGTTTACCCTGCGGCGGATGTCAGCGGTTCGAGTCCGCTTATCTCCAACTCATGAACTTAGCCGATACAAAGCTATATGATAGTACCCAATTTTTTCGATTCGGCGGTTCGAAAAGAAACTATCCATTTCTTCAAGATTAAAGTCACTTCCATTTAAATTAGTTTGATATTAACTATGGACATATTTCGGGTCATAGTTTTCACAGTTCTCGATCTTTGGGAATTCATCTCTCACGTGATCATAGTTTGAGCTCATGATCTTGCTACTTTTTGGATCGTTAGAGAGCCGTTTTAAGCCTAAAAACTATATACTTTCTATCCCTTTGTTTCATTTTTTAATTTGTTTTTGTTTTCTGCATCTTTATTTAGCTTTTATTTTCTTGTGTTTACAGTGTTTGCTTCTTGTTCGAACTGGTTTCAGTGGCGGAAACAAAAATTTTATTTAGGGGGGGTCGATCAAAGTATAATACTAAAGAAAAATCCAATATATTTTTTTTTTTTTGTATGGTCTCCATTATTAATAATTTATTATATTGACCCTCACTGATATTAATTTTAACTTTGGTGAGGGGGGTCAATAATGAAAAATCCCATAAAATTACATATACATATATCTATATAATAAAAAAAAAATTTTTTTTTTGAGGGGGGTCAATCGTACCCCCTCAAGACCATGTGGCTCCGCCACTGATTGGCTTCTTCGTGTCATGGTTTGATCTGTATCAATCAAGTATGACTGATGAGTCGGAGATAAGTCGACGGACTCTAACATTATCTATTCAAGAGGAGTGTGGAGAGAGAGTGATTAACAATGCTGAATTACAAAGGGTTGATGAAGTTGAATATTATTTGATTTTCATTTTTCGGTCGTGTGCTTTGTGACAAAGCTTGAATTTCAACACGTTTCGAACCGTGGTGATGAATGTGATAAGATCGAGAGAAGGAATGGATATTCACAAGCTCTCCCGCAGATGTTTCTTGATGTTCTTTAACCACAAAATCGATCGGAAGCGTATGTTGGAGCGGGAATCATGGACGTTAAATAAGAATTTGCTGGTTTTACAACACTGGAAGATGGAGAGGATCCGTTGCTCGTAAATCTAAATTGGTGTTGATTCTATGTTTGAGTCAGTGACTTCGTCTGACAGTGTTGGACAAGAGATATGGCCACAGCTATTGGTAATAGGGTTGGAAAATTTATGGACTCGAAAGATGATAATGGGAGTCGAAGTTCATTGGCTTCGGGTATGAGGATTTGCGTGAATATTGATACCTTTGTCGGGTCTTGACTCTTGAAGATCGAAACAACATTCAGAGCTAAATTATGAAAAAAAGAATAATTAAAAAAATAAAGAAAAAAAAAAGAATTATGGGAAAAAAGGAAATTGGAGTTGCTGATTTGAAATAGGCCTAAATAGGACCCAATAACAAAAAGGAATTATGGAAAAGGGCAATTGGACTTGCTGATTTAAACCAGGCCTAAATTATGACCAATAATAAGGAAAAAAAAGTAATTATGGAAAAAATATTCCGCTGCCAGGATTCGAACCTGGATATCGCTCAATGATATTAACCGGGTGCTACAGCGGATCATTTGGTTATTATTAAGAAGCTAATATTATTTGTACTATTTAGAAAGATATAAGCTTTTCAGTTCATTCATCAACTTTTGGGGTCCCACCAAAAAAATCAACTTTTGGGGTTAATGCTGTGCACGAACTAAAAAGCAAGTTCCAAAATATTTTTTTTCACATATCTAATATGTAAAAGGAATAAATAGCAAATTCAATTTAATAATTGATTTTTCTTAATACAAAATATATGGTGCATAAATATTCACTAACCTAATATTTTGATTTAATCAAAATGATATTTTTTTTTCAATCATTGGTTGAATATAACACTTGATCTATATACTAAAATATCAATATATAAGTGAAATATGCATATTACTTTTATTTAACTTCTTCAAATTACTGGTTCAAACAAATCAATTTTATCGTCAATGAAACATTATTTAAAATTTGTATATTTGAATCTTAGTGTGATAAATCTACTATTCTACTATAAGTAAGAAAAGTTTTACAATTTTATTGTTTGCCTCAACTCGAATCTTTGTTTGATATGAAACCACAACATTATACACTCTAAATAAATTTTATTCAACTAAATTATTAATTACTATCTAAATTAAAGTTTTTCTTGAATGAAAATTTCGTTTTCACCATATCCTTTACTCAAATATTTGAGGTTGAGTGAGTTTGATTGATGACACAAAAATTATTTTAATAAGATTCACCAACCTGCAATGAAACGAAAACAAATGAGCTAGCTAGAAGACCTTAGACATAAACACTTCGGGCTCAAGTTAAAGATCAAACTTGTAAGGAGGGTCATTAAAAGTTTGAAGACATTAAAATGCGTTCACAAGTTAAACAAGTAGATGTTGGGTTATGAATTATGATGTACGAAATACTTTTTAATATATTAATTTGTCGTGTCGTGTCGTGTCGTGTCGGATACTTATATCAAATACCATGTCCGACACTCCTAACGTGAAAATTTCAAAAAAAAAATCGTGTCAGCGTATCCATATTGTATCGTATTGGTATTGCCATATCTTTATATGTACAGCATAGGTGTTGAGTAGTTGATAAACATACCATCCGTATATTAAAATACATGTAGGTGGTGCTAAATTACAACCGTCCAAACCTAACATAAAATGCATTGCGTGTTGATGGAAATTAAAAATGATCTCCTTAAGGTCGCTATATCCAAGATCAATAATTCTAAGCATTTGCACCTGTGAACATATAGGTCATGGATTCGAATTTTATTGGGGGTGGTTGGAAACCATCATTAATACTCTTATTTAAAAAAAAAAAAAAAAAATGCTAAATCACACTTGTGAAACCCTAACATTAAATGCATTGTATGTTGATGAAGATATCTCCTCAAGATCGCTATATGACTTGGGTTCTTAAGAGTTGATCTCTATCGCATGTAGGGTTGAAATTATATCACATTAATTTCTGCAATATAATTAAATGTCATTCTACTCTTTGTAATATGATATATTAATCATAGTTGATCTTTGTATTTTATAGTTTAATTATATATATATATATATATATCAGAAATAAATTAAAACTTAAAAATATTTTTTTTAGATTTCGATACTTATTTTTTTAAAGAATCAAGTAAAATATTTTCCTTGTGGTCTAGCCGGTCCAAATCAAACCCTACAGGGTAATTTAATCATTATATTCTGATCAATATCTTTTTTTCTTCTTCGAAGAACTGATGATTTTTTTTTATTGGAGTTTTTTTTTCCCATCTTTTAATCAAATTCAATTTGAAAGAAAAAACACATTTATTCAAGATTCAAGTCACTCGGCCATACTTGCAACTCCTTAAGATAAAACAATGGCCAAATAAAAGGACCCGACTACTATTTGGGTCGACCCGAACCTAATTAAGGAGAACACCGCGAAGACAGAGAGAGAGAGAGATGGAGCTCGAATCCAAAAAACTCATGATGTACCCATATAACTGATCTTACTCACCTTTTAAACCTTCTTGAGCTAATAACTATGATGCACAGATACGGTTATGGTGATACGAAAACGATAAGAAACGGATACGGTGATATGGATTTTTTCTTGAATTTTTCACGTAAGGAATATCCGGACACGAGTGTCGAACACGACACGATACGACAAAATAATATGTGTAGAAGTGTTTGTGCATCAATAGGGACGGAGCCAGGATTTAATATTGTGGGAGGTGAAAATCTAAAATATCAAAAATGAAAGGGTAAAAGTTTTAGGATGAGGGGGTAAAAAATTAAAAAATTAAAATATTAAGGGATAAAAATATAAATATATAAAAAATATATATATAAAAATTAAAAAAAATCAAAATTTAGTGGGGACGGCGGCCACCAAAAGCCCCCTTGGCTCCGTCATTGTGCGGCAAAAGCTAATATTAATACCACTCCAAGCTAGCATCATGGCATCATGTTCCATCCCAACACTATGATTATTAATTTTCTCTAAAAGTATAAAGATATTACATTGTGTCAATATTTTTCTTAACCAAACATGAATTCATATTTTCTCTATAATCCATACAAATATTATTCGTCATTTTTATTAGATAAATTATGTAGAGAAAAACTTAAATATTTGAAATTTACCTTAAAGAGAATCTAATATCTTTATACTTATTTCAATGCTCAACACGTATAAGTGAATTTACTAAAAAAACAATATAACATTAAAAGGTAAATGAAGTGCTACAAATAGGGGTGAGCAGAAACCGAACAAAAATCGAAAACCGAACCTAACCAAAATCGAACCGAACCGAACCGAAATCCTTTGAGTTCGGTTTTGGTTAATGATTTTTAATTTCGGTTTTTACCAAAAAAACCGCATGTAGGTAAGTGAATAAAGTTTTTTTACCTTTTAGTTTGGGCCTTGGGGGTGCACTTCTATTTTTTCTTATGTTCATTCAATCTGCGTCTTGGCCCTAACCCCTAAATAATCGCCTCCGCCGCTGCTCAGCTCACACCACCAAGTTCGTCACTGGCCGCCACCAATCTCACCCACCAGACACCACACCACTGCCGCGGCCCGCTGGTTCAAATTTCAATTATGTTGGTTGCTGCTGCATTGCAGATTAAGGAACAAAAAATAATGAAAAACAGGGGTATGGATTTTTTTATGAATTTTTGCTTGATTCCTCAATGAATTTGATTGAAAATCTTTTTAACCTACACCTTTTGGGCCACCAGTTTTTCTTATTTTCTTGTTTTTTTAAGTTTAATATTTAACTTTGGTTTTTCGGTTAATTACCGAAACCGAACCAAATTAATTTGGTTTTTACCGAACCGAAACCGATTTAGTTCGGTAAACGGTTAGCATATATGCTAATAGAAATTTCGATTAACCGAAATCAATTAACCGAAATATGGATTATTTACTGATTGCTCACCCCTAGCTACAACGGAAGTAAATGAAGTGAAATAAAAACAAAATATTAGAAGCAATAGCAAAAAGAAGTGAAATAATAATATATTAGAAATATAAAAACTTTTTAAAAAAAAAAAAAAACCGACAACTAGTCATAGGGTTATTAACAAGGTCCCACCTCATATATAAACCAACCAAAGCCAAGAGAAATTTCCCCTTAAAACAGAAACTAACATATATCTCATAGGGACAGTGTCCTCAAAGCGCCTACCCATACAAATACTATACGTCCAAAAACAACATGTATACTCCCAAGAGTAGTGCATATGATTTTGGTCCCTCTTGCAGAACGTGATATTCGGATCCTCCGTTGACCTCGTTAAGAGGCCCCCAGTCATTCAGGCAGTGTATATGAATGTCGATGTGGCACTCATACGGCAACGGTTGATCGCCTGCTCATCGTTAGCGTCCTCAGGGCTGCGCGAGTCATTGTTAGGTTGATATCGGACAATATGTACCCAGTAACCGTCAAATTCATAGTTGCAGACTGGCCAAATAATAAAGCCATTAAAGCTCCGTTGCGTATTCTGATACATCCCCTGCATGCACAAACGAATCTCGGCCAAGACAAGATTAAGCGTAATACTAGATCTCAACACCAAGTTCCAACTAAAAAGAATTAAATGGTAGACCTGTATGTCCCCATGAATTACGTCAGGCTTGCTCTCCTTGTCACAACTCCAGCAACCTATACCACTACTCCTCTTACCAAAAGGCAAGATCATATACTTTTTCATGCAATACTGGTTATAATTTAAGTCATTCTTATTCAAATTAAACACAATATGAAAACTGAGCATGAACCACATACCTGCCCCATGCCTGTTATTCCAAGTTCATGCCTTCATCGTGCTCAGAAATATAAAAACTTGATAATAGAAATCTTATAAACCTTGGTTATTCAGATATTGGACTAGCTTATTATTTTTTTTAAGGAAATTGGACTTGCTTTGTAGGCAATCATGTAATGGACTAACCTTTTGCGGAAGCGAATCGAATCGATTAATTGCTGCCTTAAGCCCACTGTTATCTCGACCGTAATCTTCTCTTCAGGTGGCTACTAGAGTCACCGTTGTTTCCACACCCCAAATCTCCAGTCACGGATGATGGACTTCGTAGAGAGTTCTGTATTAGGGTTTTTCTGTATTCTGTTGTGTGTGTTTTATGTCTCGTACTTATCTCACAGATAAGTCATTTATATAGAATAAAATAGGGTTACGTAAAACCTATTTCTATTCTATACGGAAGTGCCACAACAGTTACGAAAACTGCTCCCTAATCTTTAAGGATGTGGCCGGACCCCACAACTTAACTACAGCTCCCACTCGGCCACATAAGTCATTTAATTATACAAAATAATTTTGTGAAAATACCTCTCCTACGTTTCATACAAGAAATGGGGTGTGCGACCAAAAAGTAACAAGTAATGTTATATTAAGTCATCATCCAACTAACATAACATTTTCACATCTACGATACCCCAAATCATTTTAGTCATCACCAATAGCATACATTGTCCCTTTATGCTATATCGATATTATATGACTATAACACATATAGTCGCCCGGGCTAATATGGTGAAGATAAATGATTGTTCCCTAAACACCACGACAATACATCTTAGCTAGACTGCTTTCCTATTGTGTTCTGCTGAACTGTATATATCTTAGCCCTTGGAAAAACACAATAAAGTAGCATCATCAAACTTCGACTTCAAGTCATAGTTCTAGGTCGAAGAGCATCGGTCAAATGGACACACAAGTCCGCAAGGTCACATAGTGACAAAGGAAGGGAATCGATTGTCACCCTTTGTAACGGTCGTCAAAGAGCACACACAGTATGATGTGTGTGTCATGGCATAACTCCCACTAAGGTAAGCATGTCACGTATCTATGCCATGCGAATTCTTAGTCTAGATTTTTACTCAAAAATCTAACTTGAACCTCTCGATCAAACACACTCAGTGTTCATCTACCATTCTGAATTCGGCTTTAAGGCTTTAATATGAAAAATCAAAATTTCATATTCGACTCATTTGGAGTCTCATCTTAGACTTACTAAGGCAACTATTAAGTTTATCATTATTATCCTTTCAGCACAAGTAAGATAATATTCCAATGTTACACATACCTAGTGTTAACATGGTTCAGTCTCATCCTGATCGCGACTCATGCATCAGGGCGATTACTCGTGCGACAGAGTGAATCAAAAGCCTCGTGACTATTTTATGTGTCTAATAAAGTGATTGTATACACAAAAGCATTGATAAAGAAATAACGATTTTATTTCAATAATGCTCAATACAAACGAAATGTCCAGTACATAATAAAGTTGATCCAACACACTAAATCCTTCGCAATCCTAGGCTTAACATATAAGCTTTAAAAGCATCCCTAGGAATAGGTTTAGTTAATGGATCAACAATCATTTTATTAGTGGATATATACTTGAAGACAACTTCATTCTTCTGTATGGCGTCTCGTACAAAATGATAACGCCTTTTAATATGCTTGGTCTTTCGATGGAATTTTGGATCTTTTCGAAATTGAATGGCAGTCGTATTGTCACATCTTATTTCTGTAGGTTCATCAACCCCTGAGGTGAGGTTGAGGTCCTTTAGAAACTCTTTCAGCCAAATCGCCTCCTGCGTGGCAAGACAGCATGCAACATACTCTGCTTCCATGGTTGATAAGGCTATGCAGTCTTGCTTCTTACTGCACCACGATACGGCTCCTCCACCAAGGATGAAAACGTATCCGGAGGTGGACTTAGATTCATCCACATCACCTCCCCAGTCAGCATCCGAGTACCCCTTCAGACTCAAGTCCCCACCCCTGGTTGATAAGGCTATGCAGTCTTGGAACGATTTCTCATTATTTCAACGCCAAGGACATACCTTGCCTCACCCATGTCCTTCATCTCAAAAGCAGAGGACAACCACTTCTTAGTAGCATTGATCACCTCCATGTTGTTCCCAGCCAAAAGAATGTCATCAACATTCAGAGAAAGAAACATAATCCCTTCTGTAGTTTTCTTGACATATACACAATGGTCTTCATCTACCATGTTCAAGCCAAACTCAGAAATGGCTTCATGGAATTTGAAGTACCACGATCTGGAAGACTATTTTAGACCATATATGGATCTCTTTAGACGACAAACTTTGTCTTCTTGACCCTTTGATACAAAACCAATAGGTTGATCCATATAAATCTCTTCCTCAAGGTTACCATTGAGGAAAGCAGTCTTTACGTCCATTTGAAATAACTCTAAATCCAAATGGGCAACCAGGGCTAGGAGTAGGCGAATAGAGGCAAGTCTCACCACAAGAGAAAAAGTCTCATCATAGTCTATACCCTCAATTTGGGTAAAACCTTTCGCCACTAGTCGGGCTTTGAATTTATCAATTGACCCATCCGCTTTGCGTTTTATCTTGAAAACCCATTTGTTTCCAATTGATTTACGCTTAGGTGGAAGGTCAACTAAATCCCAAACCTTATTCTTAGTCAATGATTCCATCTCATCGCTCATAGCATCCATCCATTCAGAATTATTCGGTGAATTCACAGCCTCCTTAAAGGAAGAAGACTCTTCTATTTCTAAAGGAGTGCATAGAAATATTTCCTCGTCGAACTGAAAGTATCGTCGAGGAATTCTTCCACGTTCACTTCTTCGTATTGTGGGACCTTGATTACTTGTTTGTTCGAGCATCGAATCTCTCCCACTATCCCTTTGTGGTGTGGGAGCTTGAACACTTGGACCCACCTCATGTTCAGATTGATTTTCATTAACAAACAAGTTTCCACTATCCGGGAATGTAAGATCACTCCCACTATCTCCCTCATGTAGTGGAATTGAATTATCCTTAGTGATTTGGTGATTTCTCATATCCCTCCCCTCACCAAGAGATAACTCATCATTCGATTGTAACTCATGCAACTCAAGGTCTCGTTTGATTTCACCGATACTCGGAAACTCATTCTCAAGAAATTCTACATTGCGGGAATCCATCTCCGTCATACCACCATCTGGATGTTCACCGAACATCACATATCCTTTTGAATGTTCGGGATATCTAGTGAACACCATCTTAGTGGCTCTTGGACCAAGTTTTCCATGTTTGTGATTTGGATTGTGTATAAAGCTAGTCGAACCCCATGGGCGTAAATGGTCCAAGGAAGGTTTTCTACCATTCCATAACTCATATGGAGTGGCGGGTACACTTTTACTTGGTACACGGTTAAGTATGTATACTGCCGTCAGCAGTGCATCTGCCCAATAACTGATCGGGAGACTGGCTTGTGCCATCATTGATCTAACCATGTCAAGTAAAGTACGATTCCTTCGTTCCGCAACACCATTTTGTTGTGGAGTTCTAGGAATAGTAAGTTGTCTGCGCATACCCTTTCCTTCACAATACTCTTTAAACATATCAGAAAGATATTCACGGCCCCGATCGGTTCGAAGAGTCTTAAATTTTCGTTCCAATTGAGTTTCTACTTCCGCCACAAAACGTTTGAACACATCGAGTGCTTCATAGCGGTGAGATAGTAGGTACACATACCCATATCGTGAATAATCATCTATGAGAGTAAGGAAATAAATAGCACCATGACGTCCCTTGACGTTCATAGGTCCGCATATGTCAAAATGGACTAACTCTAAGGGACTCGATACTCTTGAAGCCTTACCAAAAGGTTTTCGAGTTGCCTTTCCAGCTAAACATGACTCACATTTAGGTAACTTAACCTTAGTAAGTCGGTCTAAAAGACCTTCTTTAGCTAGTCGACTCATCCTATCTTGGCCTATGTGGCCTAGTCTAGAATGCCATGTCACAGATTCAGAATCATAATCAAAATTAGCAACTAAGGCAAGCGAGGAATTATTATTATAAATATCATCCAAGTCAAGAACAAAGAAATTATTATGCAATGAACCATGGCCAAACACATTGCCATGATACAAAATCTCTAAACCACTAGAATTAAAATTAAAGGAAAAACCAAGTCTCGATAAAGAAACTACTGAAATTAAAGAACACCGCACCCCCGGTGCATAGAGAGCATCATGAAGTAGTAACGTATTTCCTCCACGAAGCTTCAGCTGGTATGTCCCTATGCCGAGGATGTCTTCCTCGCTGCCATTTCCTAAAACGACTGTTTGAGTTCCCACCGGATAACGATGAAACTCTCGGAAACCAGCTCGATCTTGCACTATGTGTTTGCTTGCTCCCGAATCTACAATCCAATTCGGAAAATGATTAGCAACTAATGCATGTGCACAAACATATAGTTCAAGAGGGGGAGGAAAAGTAGGTACCTTCTTTGGTTCGGGGCAATCCCGAGCAAAGTGACCCTTCTTTCCACAATTGTAGCACTTCACACGCGCCATGTTCTTTTCTTTAGGTTTTCCCACTTTGGTCACGCCACCTTTTGGTCCATTAGTCTGAGAAGGACGCTTTCCTTTCTTGAACTTGTTACCTCGCTTGAACTTGTTACCTTTGGGTTTTCCACCTCGGGCAACAAGTGCAACTTCAGATTGACCAAGTGATTTGATGCGCTCCTCTTCCATCTCCAGGTGCTTTGAGATCTCAGCAAATGTTCTAATGTTATCACTATGAGCCATAAGAAGTTTGAAGTTCTTCCAATGATCAAGTTCATTTGGAAGTGCACAAATCACATTCAGAACCTGAGTATTTTCAGGAATATCAGTTCCTACAGCCTTAAGATCACGAACCATAGCACTCATAGTGCGCAAATGCTCACTTATGGTTCGACTAGAGTCTATGGTATATTGCATCCATTTCAAATGCAAGGTACGCAACCTTGTCTCGGATGTTTGACCATATTTGATCTTAAGCTGGTCCCACATCTCCTTAGCTGTGGAGTAAACTTCAAACTCTCCAATTAGGTCATCGAGCATGTTACTCAACATACCGTAACGTGCACTACGATCCTTTTTGAGCCATTCCTGGTACACAACCAGACTAGTCTTATACTCATTGGTTTGCTGCTCAGTAGCATCCTTCTTAGGTTCAACAGGCGCGACCTTACTAGTAGTTAAGGGGTCCACTACTTCGCGGTCATGGAGGTAGTACTGAATTTTCCTATGCCAAATGTCATAGTTCGTCCCATCGAGTTTTTCAAAAGTCTCAGGTGCCAAGCGTTTCGAAGACATGTCTCTAAGTATATAAGAAAAAGACAATTTATTAGGCACAAAATTAAATAATTAAATTATCAAGAAACTTCATCATTCACATCATACGTTCGAAAATTTCGCTAAGCTCATAATCATCACATACAATATGATTTCGAATTTTCTAATAATTTAATTATCACAAGTCCAAATGAAACGAATTCATAAGATTAAATTATTGTTAAACAAATTAACATAATTCGTAGTAAATTATCACATAGATAAATTACAATCAACCAATGATTTCAAATAAATTATGTAAAACGAATTTACATAAAACTAATTTAATTTAGTAAAATTAATTTACTAAAATTATTATATAAACATATTATATAATTATATAAAACATATTTACGTAAATTAGTTTGTTCGGACCTTTTATATATAAAACTGATGCGTCTCAAAATCTGCACCACCCTATTTATACGGGAATACCGAGCAATTAAGACCTTTATTTCCTGCAAAAATGGTTAATACGAAGCAAAGAAAACCTGCGAGCGAGGGATTAAATTATCGTGATTTAGAACTAAATAGTATAAGCGGAAAATAAACCAGCTTATAAAGCAAAGAATAGCGATATGATAGAAAAGATAAACGAATAATCACGAGAATAAATTAAGTAAAGCAAGAAAGTAAGCTTATCGTCTCTCCAAATGAACTTAAGGGAAGACGATGGATTTGCGATAATGTTCTGAGAATGAGAGAATGAAAGACTGTCTTTGTATTTTTCTGGCGTAAGATGAAAAGTGTTTTTGTACAGAAAGTCTCTCCCCTTTTAAAGATACGCACACAATTTTTTTAATTAGCTAGGGCTCTTCCTATCTTTTAGGGGAGTTGAGAGATGGGAGAGGAAAATGGGGGATAGTTGGGAGATACTTATCTCCAACTACCGTTACATGGGATAATCTCTCAGTTTCAAATATATACTAGAAAAGAACTCCTAGAACTATACCATAACTGATTTATCCGCATTTATTGGCACTAAGAATCGGTATAAATTTGTTTTAACTGATCTTCTGGCTTCCTTTGGATTCCTCTGTAGGAATAATTTCTTTGTCTTACGTTCCCCCCTAATCTTCACACATGTGGACCTTCTTAAAGCTCGTGGGGGCGGCCCACTCTCTCTCTCAAGGCCTCTCTTCCCTGGGCTTATTCCCAAGTGGGCTGTGGGCCGGGAGTGTTGAAAATGGGACGTATCATAATTCCCCCCCACTCTCTTAGTTCGAATGGAATTTGGGCTAAGAGAGTAGGAAGGGTAGCCTCCAAGCAAATATTTCACGGCTTCATTCCTCTTTAGCGAGCTTGGCCTTTGTTCAAAGTAACTTTTCATCAACTTTATCGGCTTTCCCGGCAGAAGGCTCTTTGAATGACTTCCTGGGATATTAAATAATAACGCTAGGAGAGAAATTAAAATAATTAAATTTTGAGGGATTTGTGGGATTAGAACCTATTTAAAAGTAAATCTGAAGACAAGATAACTTTTAAAAAGAGAGAGGATACCACGTCTCTTAATTTAAAATTTACAAAGGTGATTATAACTTTGGAAAAAGAAATCTTTTTTGAGAAAAGAGTTCTTATCATATCACGTCTCTTGGTATTCCCCTCCAGGAAGGCTTTCTAGCTTCTTTGTATCTAGCCTATTTTCAAGCCTAAGCCCTACAACGTTACCATTATTTCTTCTCAAGCATTGTTCCTCACCAATTTTTCCTCAGTGTCTCCGCTGGTTCTTCACTCTGCATCAACCATCTTTAACTTCTTCCTCCATCCAACCTGAAGGTATGTTTTCTTGATAAAAAGTGAGTGTTTTGGTTATTTATAGCGTAGGCTTACATGGATCGCGAGATCCCTCGTGCTTGCTTTCTTATGAAGAATAGGTTAACCTTTGCATAGGTCTCAATTTATTACTCCCATTCTCGCCACTAAAAGCGACTAGCACTAAGAATTAAAATATGTAAACCCTTCCCCCTTTAATTTGTTTAAGACGAAAAGGAATGAAAATGATGGTTGTTGATTAGGTGAGGTGCTGCTGTGCTACGTTTTATTATTCTTTTTGCCTAATAATGTCAAAACCCAAGCATGTGACTAAGAGAATTTGAATCTAATAAATACAGTGCTTCACGATTACTCATATAAGCAATGTCAAAGCATGTTTCCCTACACAACAAGTGGGATTACCGTTTGCCTTTTGGATTCGTGGTTGCCCTAGTGTAAGAAAAAAAAACAACACCGCCAAGGTTTCTAGAGAGAGTTAATATGATATCTCATGCTTTTTAGGAACCCACAAAGTCATTCTACATTCTACTGGTCAGTTGTATTTTGGTTTCGAAAAATGTAAATAAACAAGAATATTGAACTTCATCAAGTCTTTCTTAGAGAAATAATCAGGGGATGCATGACTCGAATTACACCCTTCGTGCACATATGGATTGATTACTGCACCTCTCTATCTTTGCTAGCATATAGTCAACAATTCAACAGGTATCAATAGTAATTCGAAATAATATAACATACCACTGCGCCTTAGATTTTATTTGCCTCGATGACATGTTTGACCATGGGGTTGCGTCCTCATGGGCTTTCTTAGCATATTGCTCACTGACTGATCCTTACTCGTAGTCGTGTATTTAATTTTCCTTTGTTGTTGCTACTTTTATTTGATATGTGTGATCTTTTGGCATCATTATTTGTATACACTATTTTTGTGTTTGTTGACGGTTGGAGCTTGTTTTGTCGCTTGTATTCACCCGGCTCCTTCTCCGTAGGATGTCCGCTGAGCCAAGCCATTCGCTTCATCCGGGGGCTGGTTTGGACATCTCCTCGGGGAGCGAGTTTGATTCTTCTAGACATTCGGGCATCCATGGTACATTTGTCGCAATCTCAGTTTCTTCAGGTTCCTCTTGCTCTCGCCACTCTTGGCCCGCTCCCTCTCAGGGTGGTAGGTCTGTCGATGATCAGGAATCCACAGGGGACTCAGAGGAGCCACCTTCAGGAGGTTTAGTGGGTCCTGCTTATTATCAGAAGTTTGTTTCGGGGCTTTCACCAGAAGGTTTGAGTGATTTACAGTCTGGAGTGGGGATTTCTTCTGATTGGCCAATTAGGCTTCCCGGCCGTGCAGAGCGTCCTCATTGCCCTCCTGCCGGCTTCTTGTGTTTCTATACGGCTCAGGTGGAAGCGGGCATGCGTTTTCCCATTCCTCAATTTTATAAGGATGTATCCAACCTCTTCAAAATCCCTTTGAACCAACTGACTCCTAATGCGATGAGATTACTAGCAGGGTTTGGGGTGTTGTTTAGCTTCCTCGGGGAAGAGTTATCTGCTAAATCTTTTCGACGATACTTCTTGGCCAAGCTGTACGAGCCTGGTTTGTTTTATTTTAGCCCGCGGGATGGTGCCTCCTTCCTGGACCTTTCTCGTTCTCCTCAAAACTGGAAGAAATCCTACTTTTTTATAGCATCTCCTGAGTCTTGGGGGTTCCCTACTAGGTGGAGAAGGTCTAGCCCGCGTCTGAAACCCTTTGTGTCAGGTGACCATCCTACGTTGTCCGATACCACCATCACCCACCTTGCTAAAGAGTGTTATCGTGCGAGGCTCCTCACCAACAATGCTCTTCTTCACCATTTTGGTCTTAACCCTCGAGAGGAGTTGCTTAGTGTCTCCATTGGTATCGATAGGACCCACGGATTGAATGTTGTATTCCATTTGCTTGCCTACCTGCTTTTTTGTTTTTGTTTTTTTGTTTTTTTGTTTTGTTTTTTTTTTGTTTTTTTGTTTTTTTGTTTTTTTGCGCCTTTACATTCTTGTCATGATTGTATGTTCAGCATATCCTATTTCGTGCATTGATGGTTTCTTTTTCCGTTTTGCAGAAAACGCCATGGTACTTTCCAAACTCAAGGAGCATCTTAACAATCTTCGCAAGGATGGCACAACTGGTGAACTTCCTGCATCGGGAGCAGCCGCGGTGATGCCCCCTCCGGGGGCCTCTTCTAAGCGCTCCTCTCTGTGTGTCAAGGATGCTGACAAGAGCAAACGTCCTTTAGAGGATGACCAGATGCCTCCTGCCGTCAGCATACCTCCTTCTTCCAAACGTTCTAAGGGCAAGGCGACAGGTTCAGGAAGCAACACTTTCAAGCCCTCCTGGGGGGTGCAGGACTCTTCCTCGTTGCTGCAGGAGAGGAGTGCTGATTTGAGTCGCTCCTTCCTACAAGGTTTGGTGCCTCCTGCTGATGGTACTTTCATGGAGGCTCTGACTCGGCGAGACGTTCAGGATCGTCTGTCTTCTTCCTTAGCTGAGGTAGTATTCATATTTTTGCAGCTGACTACAACAGTATTGAATGTCATGTATAATGGTTTGCTTCCTCCAGGTGATCCTCTTCACTAGCCATCTGTTGGAGCTTCCTAGGCTTCCTACTGTTGAAACCCTCCAGCAGCAGATATCGGTTTTGGAGAAGCAAGTGGATACTTTGAGCAAGGATGTGCCTCGTCTCCGTTCACAAAGGGACGATGCCATCGCCCAAAGCAAAAAATTGGACCAAGACATAAAACAAATGACCAAAGAGAAAGATGCAGCTGTGAAGAAGGCATACAAGCAAGCCTTCCATGACTTTCCTGGGAGCGATAAGGGTAAGCATCTTCTGGAGGAACACGCACAGCAGGTTCGTCAAGAGTTCATGGCATCCTCGGACTTCAAGGACGTCCTGCTTCAGAGGACAGCTTCATTGTTTCATCATGGGTTTGAGGCATGTGTAGCGCAATTCGCAGCTAATGGCTTCACGGAAGTGGATTTTCTGAATGAGGAGGCTGCTTTGGACTCCGTGCCTGGGCTAGCAGGCTTGCTTGGACTTCCTGATTCCTCAGTTTCTTTGAATGCCACCACTTTGGATGCTGCGAAATCAGATTCAGGTAGTAGGTAGTGCATACTTATCTTCTTTCGCCCATTTCGTGACACCTTCGTAACAATATTCGTTTTAGGTAAGATTCCGGGGGGCCAAGCGAGTAGTCTTCCTGATAAGGTTCGCCCTGTCCCTCCTGCTACGGCCACGCGGGATCCTTCGATTCCTGAGGATCTTGAAATGACTCCTGCTACCTCGGCAAACCAGGATTTCATGCATGCTTCTAAGGTTGCTTCCAAGGGCGATCCTGCTAAGGAGGATGGATATGCTCCGGCTACCACGGAGGGTGGATCTCCTCTGGCGGATTTTCCCGGCACTCCTGCTTCCTAGTTTATTTCCTTTATCATCTGTTGCTTTATGCTATTTCTTTTGTAGACTTTCAATTGCTAGACTATATTTACGTTTTATTCCAAGCACTCTAAAGACAATATGAAGATTTGGTATAAGAACTTCGTACCTTTTGGTTATTGGTATTTCAAACGTGTCTTTGATGATTTTCTCGCCATGGAATGAACCCCTTTCTTGCCATGCGATTGCCTGAACACATTATTATTATTTTTTTACTGGACCTGCCTCTTTTGAATCAGTAGGGGAATGACCCCTGAAATGAATTTTATGTTTATACAGTGTTTTTGTTCAGTAAGAAGACATTTGCCTCCTAAGAGATGGAGGGACATTCGTCCTGATATTTTATATTGAGGGACGTTCATCCTGAAATCTTATTTTGAGGGACATTTGCCTTGCAAATAGTTTTTACCAAGGACGTTTGTCCTGAAATCTTATTTTGAGGGACGTTCGTCCTGAAAATAGCTTTATGAGATAGGATGGCCGAGGAATGTTGTCTTGGAACGATTACGCCTCCTCCCTTGCTTGGAGGGGCGCGATTTGGTCGTTCAAGACTTTTTGTTGTTGTCTTTGTCAGTTTTACTTGACAAGACTAGAAGGGACCTTTTAAGCAAAGAACTTCTTCAAGTTCTGTATGTTCCAGGGACGTGGTAATTCTCTATCCTCCATATCTGCCATCCTGTAAGCTCCACGTCCTATCACCTTGGTTATTTTGTACGGACCTTCCCATCTTGGTTCTAGCTTCTGGACGGGTTTCAGAGTGTCAACCCTCCGAAGCACCAAGTCGCCCACTTGGAGGTTGCGCGGCCTTACTCCCCGATTGTATGAGCTTGCCATCCTGCTTTTATATCGTGTCATTCTTAGGAGTGCATTATCTCGAGTTTCCTCGATCATGTCTAGGTTCTCCCTCATCAAGTATTCATTCCCATCTGCATCGTACGCTTGTACCCGGTGCGTTTCGACTCCTACCTCGGCAGGGATCACGGCCTCTGCGCCGTACACCAGATTAAATGGTGTTTCTCCTGTTGTGCTGCTTGGAGTAGTCCTTTGGGCCCACAGGACAGAAGGAAGTTGCTTGGCCCACAAACCTCGGGCTTGTTCCACTCTGGTTTTGATCCCTTGAAGGATAACCCGATTCATGACCTCTACTTGTCCGTTCGCTTGTGGATTTGAAACCGAGGCGAAGCATTGCTCGATTTTCCAGGTCAGGCAGAAATCTCGTACTTTGGCTCCTTTGAATTGCGTACCGTTGTCGGAGACTAGCATTCTTGGTACTCCATACCGGCATATTATGTTCTTCCACAGGAATGCAATAACGGCCTCCTCGGTTATCCTTCCTACCGCCTCCGCTTCCACCCATTTGGTGAAGTAATCTACTGCCACGATTAAGAATTTCAGCCTGGGTGGGGCGACCGGTAACGGGCCTACTATATCGATCCCCCATCTGGCAAAGGGGCACGGCGTTTGCATGATGGTTAGTGGCTCAGCCGGTTGATGAATCAGAGGTGCGTGCTTCTGACATTGCTCGCACTTTAGTACAAAAGTTTTGGCATCAGTCTTAACAGTCGGCCAGAAGTAGCCAGCCCTCAAAGTCTTCCTGGCTAGCGTCATCCATCCTGAGTGGCATCCTCCTACCCCTTCATGTATTTCCTGCAGCACCTGGTATCTTTCCTCCTGAGATAGACATCGTAGCAACGGCAGTGTAAAAGACTTCTTGTACAGGCTTCCTCGGATCAGTATATATTTAGAGGCTTTATTGCGGATGCGCATTGCTTCCTTGCGATCAGTGGGTAGCTCTTGTCTCCACAGGAAATCTGTTATTTCCTTTCTCCAATCACTTTGCGAGCTTAGAACAAGAACTTCTTCCTCCTCCGGGCATGCTCTCGGAAATGTTAGGATTATGATCCTTCTCGTGTGACACCCTTCCAGGGAGCTTGCCAACTATGCTAGGTAATCTGCTTTTCGGTTTTCTTCTCTTGGGATCTGAGTTATCTGGAAACTCAAGAAATCTTTCTTTATTTTCTCTATCTTTTTTAGGTACTTGATCATCCTCTCGTCCTTAGCCTCGTATTGACCTGCTACTTGGCATGCTACCAACTGGGAGTCCGAATATACGATTAGGCTTCTAGCTCCGGCTTCCAAGGATAACTTCATTCCAGCAATCAACACTTCGTATTCTACTTCATTGTTCGAAGCTTTGAATTCGAATTGGATTGCAAATTCGAACTCGTCGCCTTCCGGGCTGGTTAGCAACACTCCCGCTCCGCTTCCTGACTGAGTAGATGACCCATCAACATGTAAGAGCCAGGGGCGTCCTTCCTCTGCCGGAGGTGTGGCCATTTCGGAGATGAAGTCTGCTAATGCTTGCGCTTTAATGGCGGTTCTCGGGGAGTACGAGATGTCAAATTCTCCTAACTCCATCACCCATTTGATTAGCCTTCCCGAAACTTCTGGTTTTCCCAATATTTGCTTGAGTGGATGGTTCGTCCTTACTATAATTTGGTGTGACAAGAAGTATGGTCTTAGCCTGCGGGCTGCTACCATCAATGCTAGCGCCACCTTTTCAACTTCTGAGTACCTTTGCTCTGCGCCTTGAAGAACCTTACTGACATAATAAATTGGCTTCTGATCACTTCCTTCTTCTCTCAGGAGCACCGCGCTGATGGCTTGCTGTGTCACAGATAGGTAGGTATACAGCGGCTCTCCGGGAAGTGGCTTTACTAGCAACGGCATTCCTGCTAGGTACTTCTTGAGCTCCTCAAAGGCGGCTTGACATTCTTGGTTCCATTCGAACTTGCTGGCCTTTCGTAGGACTTTGAAGAACGGGAGACTTCTGTGTGCAAGGCGGGATATGAATCGTCCTAGCGATGCGATCCTTCCTGTCAGCCTCTGCACTTCATTCGTAGTGGAGGGTGCCTTCATGTCTAGGATGGCTTGAATTTTTGTGGGATTGGCCTCGATCCCCTTCTCGGTCACCATGTACCCTAAGAACTTTCCTCCGTTTACTCCAAATGAGCACTTGAGGGGGTTGAGCTTCATTTGGTAGTGTCGCAATACTTGGAATGCTTCGGCGAGGTCTCGCACGTGGTTTTCTGCCTTCTTGCTCTTTACCAACATGTCGTCCACGTATACTTCCATATTGCGGCCAATTTGGTTCTTGAACATTTTATCTACGAGTCGTTGGTAGGTAGCCCCCGTATTTTTCAATCCGAACGGCATTACCACATAGCAATACGTACCTGTCGAGGTGATGAAACTAACTCTCTTTTGGTCTTCGGGATCCAATTGGATTTGGTGGTATCCTTGCGATGCATCCATCATGCTAAGTAACTCACATCCCGAAGTGGAATCCACTAATTGGTCAATCCTTGGGAGTGGGTAGGAATCCTTCGGGCAGGCCTTATTAAGATCCCTGAAATCGACACACGTCCGCCATTTGCCTCCTCCCTTGGGCACCAAGACTACATTCGACACCCATTCGGGAAATTGAATCTTGCGGATGTGTTTGGCCTCCAAGAGTTTCTCTACTTCCTGTTGTATGATCTTGTCCTTTTCGGGTCCGAAGTCTCTCTTTCTTTGTTTCACCAGCCTGATGGAAGGATCGACATTTAATTTGTGCATTGTGACTTTAGGATCGACTCCTAGTAGGTCATTAGGAGACCAAGAAAAGACATCAGCGTTCCTGCGTAGAAACTCGACAAGAGATTTGGCTACTTCCTCCGACAGGTGGGACCCGATACGGGTGGTCCTGGTGGGATCCCCTGGAAACAATTCCACCGTCAGTATCTCTCCTGCTGGCTGTATTTTCATCGGGTTGATTTCGTTGCCATCCTCGTCATACTGTATGGCCTCCTTTCCTTTCTCGATCCTTGCTTTCTTCGTGTCACGCTCCTTGCTTTCATGCTCCTCCTTCTTCTTTCCTTGTCCGATGGTTTTCACATAGCAATTCCTAGCTTCTTGTTGGCTTCCTTGGACCTCTCCGACTCCCCCTTTCACGGGAAATTTGATCTTCATGTGGTAGGTAGACACCACTGCTTGGAAATCATTCAAGGCAAGCCTTCCCATAATAACGTTGTAAGCTGATGGTTGCTCTACCACCAGGAAGCGAGTGAGTCTAGTCCTCCCCAAGTCGTTCGTTCCCAGGGTGAGAGGGAGAGTGACTATGCCAATGGGCCGGACTACCTCTCCTGCGAAACCGTAAAGAGCGGTGTCTACGGGTTCCAACTGAATGCTTCCTAAGTCCATTTGCTTGTATGCTTCGTAAAAAAGGATGTCCACTGAACTCCCACTATCCACGAATATTCTGTCGACCTGGTAGTTTGCTATCACGGCCGAAATAACCAGAGCGTCACAGTGGGGGGCGTGCACTCCTCTTAGATCCTCGCATCCAAATTTTATGTCATGCCCTTGGGGATGATCCTCCACTCTCATTACATCAGGGGCACTTGACCTCGCATCCCGTGCATGAGCCCTCCTAGCCCTTTGTGAATCTCCATCGGTGGGGCCTCCTGAAATCATCCGAATTATTCCCTTGTATGCTGAATTATCACCCTTTTTCGCGGAACCCTCAGGTTGGTCAGGTTCCGTCTTGGGCTCCACAACGATTGCTTGCTTTAGGTAGAGCTTCTTATCGTCCCTATAGCTTTTATTGTTTGCCCTTCTGGTGTCCTCCCTAGCTTGATAGGTTAGTCTCCTCGGTGAGGTCCTGCGGTCAGGGCGGCAACCTGTCCTCTCGTAGCCCTTTTCGCGATCCTGGCATATTAATTCAGTTAGGAATCCTTCTCGTACCAATCGGTCGATCTCATTCTTTAGGTGGCGGCACTCGTCGGTCTCGTGTCCGTAATTGTTGTGAAACCGACAAAATTTATCCGATGGAGGATTAGTAGGGCCTTTGTTCGCTCCTCGGGGGCGGTTCAGAAGGTTGGTTCCCTCCACCTGCATGAGAATGTGGGACGGCTTAGCTTTCATCGGAGTGTAGAAGTCGAATTTTGCCGGCCGAGGTGCTCAGACTTCGGGATGTTCCGCTATTCTAGGTCTTTTAGCGGGTGTCCCAGATGCTCTGTCATCCTTCCTATCTCGGCGTGCTACCAGCTTCTCGCGCTCCTTTCCCCACTCTGCCTCTTCCAGCTGGATGTACTTTCCTGCTCTGGACAGGAGGTCGTCATACCCCGTTGGTGGTTTTTTCACCAGGGACTTGAAGAAATCCCCTTGACGCAAACCTCGGGTTAGGATGCTGATTCGTGTTTCCTCCGACGTGGAAGGGACTTCTAAGCATGCTGTGACGAACCTATCCATGTAACCTCGCAATGACTCATGCTCTCCTTGGGTGATTCCGTATAGGGCCATTGTAGATCTCAAGTATTTTTTGCTACTTGTGAATTGATTTAGGAACATGGATCGAAGACCTTCGAAAGAGTGGATAGACTCTGATGGTAGCTGACTAAACCACTGCTGAGCTGCCTTGGTGAGTGTCGTTAGGAAAGCCCTGCACTTCACCCCGTCAGTGTATCCGTGTAGTAGCGACATGTTTTCGAATTCTGTCATATGCTGCTCAGGATCGCCTGTTCCGTCATATTTAGACAAGTCGGCTCTCCTAAAGTTCGCCGGGAGTTCTTCGGCCAGGAGGTGTGCAGCAAATGGTAAACCTCTTCTAGGGGCGGGCGGTCTACCGGCAACCCTCTGTCTGACTTCCTGGATTTCTTGCTGCAATCGAACAGCCCATTCAGGAGGATCATCGGCTCTTGCCCTTGCTTCCTGATGCAGGTTGGTATTGAGGACATTGACGTCTATCTGAGGGTTGATTTGAGTTCCCCTTGGTCGATCCATGCCAATTTGAATGGGTCTAGGTGGCACGAACACTTCTGGTTGCACTCCAGTCCCAGTATTAATTGGGGGCATCTCCCATGCAGGGGGTTGTGGGACACCTCGATGAGGGACTTCCTCTTGAACCTGGGAAGGCTGGCTTCCTCATAGTGGTCCACCTCCGGCTGTCTGACGCCGTCCCGGCGCGATTACTTCTCTCACCGCCTCCAGGACTTCATCTCGTACGGAGGCACGGACCACCTCGGCTATTCTCTGATTTAGTTCATCCCAAGGTAGCCGCGTTCCTCCAGTGGATGTTCTTCCGGTAGTGGCAACGGCGTTCCTAGGGAATGAGGAGGTCTCCCGCAGGTTGGTGACCGGCCCAGGAGCAGAAAACTGTAGTCCTGCACTCGTAGTGGAGGGTGCCGGAAAGCTAGGATGGCCAGCGACTGACGTTCCTGGTGGTTGAGTGTCGGTCATTCCGCTTCCTACAGGATGGATCGTCCTAGCGAACTCAGTCGCTCCTGCAGTCGGTTGCTCAGTGGATCTAGTTGCAAGAGTATTCTCCGGGGTAGGCGTGATTCCTGTGATTCCTACACTTGTGGAAGCTTCAGTGTTGTTTCCTCCTCCGAGTGCTTGGATGGTACTTGCAGGGATGGGGCGGAGGATTCCTCCGGTAGCAGATTCTATGTTGCTGGATGTTGAGTTCGCCATGTAAAGTCTGGATCTGACTTTCTCACGTCTATAGCTCAAGTTCCCACAGACGGTGCCAGATGATGTGTCTCAAAATCTGCACCACCCTATTTATACGGGAATACCGAGCAATTAAGACCTTTATTTCCTGCAAAAATGGTTAATACGAAGCAAAGAAAACCTGCGAGCGAGGGATTAAATTATCGTGATTTAGAACTAAATAGTATAAGCGGAAAATAAACCAGCTTATAAAGCAAAGAATAGCGATATGATAGAAAAGATAAACGAATAATCACGAGAATAAATTAAGTAAAGCAAGAAAGTAAGCTTATCGTCTCTCCAAATGAACTTAAGGGAAGACGATGGATTTGCGATAATGTTCTGAGAATGAGAGAATGAAAGACTGTCTTTGTATTTTTCTGGCGTAAGATGAAAAGTGTTTTTGTACAGAAAGTCTCTCCCCTTTTAAAGATACGCACACAATTTTTTTAATTAGCTAGGGCTCTTCCTATCTTTTAGGGGAGTTGAGAGATGGGAGAGGAAAATGGGGGATAGTTGGGAGATACTTATCTCCAACTACCGTTACATGGGATAATCTCTCAGTTTCAAATATATACTAGAAAAGAACTCCTAGAACTATACCATAACTGATTTATCCGCATTTATTGGCACTAAGAATCGGTATAAATTTGTTTTAACTGATCTTCTGGCTTCCTTTGGATTCCTCTGTAGGAATAATTTCTTTGTCTTACGTTCCCCCCTAATCTTCACACATGTGGACCTTCTTAAAGCTCGTGGGGGCGGCCCACTCTCTCTCTCAAGGCCTCTCTTCCCTGGGCTTATTCCCAAGTGGGCTGTGGGCCGGGAGTGTTGAAAATGGGACGTATCAAAAATGAATTTATATATAATAACTTATGTGGGCTATATACAAAACACATTTATATTTCATTATATATATAGGCTCATATAAAACATATTTATATAAGAATTAATTTATGATAAGTATGTAAAACAAATTTACATAAAGACGAACTAATTTAATTAGCAAAACAAATTTACTAAAACGAAAGTATTATATAAACACATTGTATAATATTAAATAAAACACATTTATCATATAAAACTTATTTGGGCTTTAATATAAAACATATTTATATTAACTAGAATGGGCCTATAAATACATCCAACCTGAAAACTCTAAAGTCTAAACCCATTAAACATGAATTATTCCAAGACGAACTATATTTTCTAAATTAAAGGCCCATCACACATTATACTTAATAATATAATTAGCCCATTATACTGAAAGCCCACTAAGAATTAAAAATCCCAAGACTTAGTCCATTAGCGGTTAGCCGTTCTCTCATACAAAGAAAAGAAAAACTAACAGTTCCCCATGCCCACCGCCCACTCCAGCACTAGCGTCACTTTCGGCCTCCTCCAACCATTGCCGGAAATGGCGGACGCTCCGAACTCGAGGACCGAAGCACGATCTCAGCTCCACAATGGCGCTGTCGTCACGTCCCTCTCCGTTGATGACTCTATCCTCTGTCTTGCCGACGGAATTTACTTGATCCCCGATTCCAGTCTCAGTCCGTCGCCAACGATCAAAGCTCCGCCTAGCACACATCGTCGCCCTGATGCACCGTTCTTCTCTTTTACATAAAAAACGTCAGCAGCCGGGCGGGAAGGTGGTGGAATCCACCGCCACAGAGACGGTGATGGAGATTTAGGAGCTCCGTTCTCCTCGTTTTTGGTTCTAATTGTCAGTAGTGAGGTGCGTGTCGGTGCCACAGTTTACCGCTACAGAGGCGGCGATGGCGGTGTTGCGGCAACTTAAGGGAATGGCTAAATCAGGATTTACTATGATTACCGTGAGTAATCAGCATGCTTTTAATCATAATTAAAGAACAATTAACTAATAATTGATATTAAACACTAATTAGCATGCTGAATAAATTAACAGATAATTATTATAACAATAAGTAATCGGCATGCATATCAGATAAGCATAATCTTCAACAACAGACATGCGGATATCACATAGCAACGGCGGATTTGCAGATTTCTCAAAAGAACATAATTAACGAAAGAATCATGCATAATTAATTAATAATTATGGAATAATGTGATTAATACAGAATTAACCTCCCTCA
This sequence comes from Lantana camara, assembly GCA_037501455.1. Lineage (NCBI taxonomy): Eukaryota > Viridiplantae > Streptophyta > Magnoliopsida > Lamiales > Verbenaceae > Lantana > Lantana camara. The sequence goes on along the minus strand of CM074857.1, from coordinate 17,597,399 downwards.
AAAGATCTCATACAATCACAGCAGATTTGGAGTTTCATAAGACAGAGATTATCAGATATCATATTATTTCATACGACATATAATCTCTAGGGCATGAGATATTTAATGAACGGCATGAGAACAAATTTCATACAAATCTCATGAGAAAATTAACACATAGATTTCATACAATCTCATGAGGAAATTAACACATAATTTTGTTCGACAGTTTCGATAACAGAGGCCTAAAACGGGCAATTTAGGCTCTGATACCACTGTAGGCAATCATGTAATGGACTAACCTTTTGCGGAAGCGAATCGAATCGATTAATTGCTACCTTAAGCCCACTGTTATCTCGACCGTAATCTTCTCTTCAGGTGGCTACTAGAGTCACCGTTGTTTCCCACCCCAAATCTCCAGTCACTGATGATGGACTTCGTAGAGAGTTCTGTATTAGGGTTTTTCTGTATTCTGTTGTGTGTGTTTTATGTCTCGTACTTATCTCACAGATAAGTCATTAGAATAAAATAGGGTTACGTAAAACCTATTTCTATTCTATACGGAAGTGTCACAGCAGTTACGAAAACTGCTCCCTAATCTTTAAGGATGTGGCCGGACCCCACAACTTAACTACAGATGACGGAGATAGATTCCCGCAATGTAGAATTTCTTGAGAATGAGTTTCCGAGTATCGGTGAAATCAAACGAGACCTTGAGTTCCATGAGTTACAATCGAATGATGAGTTATCTCTTGGTGAGGGGAGGGACATGAGAAATCACCAAATCACTAAGGATAAGATCACTCCCACTACTTATTATTATTTTTTAAGGAAACTAGACTTGCTAATTTGAACTTTGGTTATTCAGATATTGGACTTCCTTATTATTTTTTTAAGGAAATTGGACTTGCTTATTATTATTTTTTAAGGAAATTAGACTTGCTAATTTGAATTGGGCTTAAATAAGGCCCAACAGGACTTCCTTATTATTTTTTTAAGGAATTTGGACTTACTTATTATTATTTTTTAAGGAAATTAGACTTGCTAATTTGAATTGGGCTTAAATAAGGACCAACAATATAGAATTAAAAAAGAAAAGAACTATAGAAAAAATAGGAAAACGGACTTGCTTGTTATTATTTTTTAAGGAAATTAGACTTGTTAATTTGAATTGGGCTTAAATAAGGCCCAACAAAAAAAAATTAAAAAAAGAAATGAACTATGGAAAAAATATTCCGCTGCCAGGATTTGAACCTGGATATCGCATAGCATAGTGATATTAACCGAGTGCTACAGCGGATCACTTGGTTGTAATGAAGAATCTAATATTATTTATATTAATTAGAAATTAGAATGATATAAGGTTTTCAGCACATCCATCATCAACTTTTGGGGTTAATGCTATACGGTATACACGAACTAAAAAGCAAGTTCCAAAAAAAATATATATTTTTATATATCTAATATGTAAGAGGAATATATAGCAAATTCAATTTGATAATAATTGCTTTTTCTTAATACAAAATATATGATGCATAAATATTCATTAGCCTAATATTATGCTTTAATCATATATTCATTGATGGGGAGAATTTTATTTGTTGTCCGACTCGAATCTAGTTAAATAAGATTTAGAACAAAAAAAACGAGGTCAAGCTCTAACGTCACTCCCTTGAGTTGGGTTCTTAGGAGATGATCTCAAGCCAAGTCAATTTAAACTATTACTTATGCGTATGGTTGGAATATGTTACTTTAATTTTTGCAAAATTACTAAATGTTCTGCTCTTTGTATTTTTAGTTTTACATGATATATTAATTATAGTCAGTCTTTGTATTCTATAATTTAATATAATTTAATTATTATATTATGATGATTTCCTTTTGTTGGAGTTTATTATTACTTTTTAATCAAATTCAATTTGAAGGAAACTACACATTTCTTCAAGATTCAAGTCACTTCGATTTAAATTAGTTTGATATTTAACTATGGACATATTTCGGGCCATAGTTTTCACAGTTCTCTATCTTCGGGAATTCATCTCTCATGTGATCATAGTTCAAGCTCATGATCTTGCTACTTTTTGGATAGTTAGAGCGCGCCGTTTTAAGCTTAAAAAGTAAAAACTATATATTCTCTATCCCTTTATTTCGTTTTTTAATTTGTTTTTGTTTTATGCATATTTATTTAGTCTTTGTTTTCTTGTTTACAGTGTTTGCTTCTTGTTCAAGCTGGCTTCTTTGTGTCATGGTTTGATCTTTATTACGAAACCCCTTCGTTGGGTCTTGAAGATCGAAACAACATTTAGAGCTAAATTATGGGGGGAAAAAAATTATGGAAAAAAGAATAATAAAAAAAATTAAGAAAAAAAAAAAAGAATTATGGAAAAAAGGAAATTGGACTTGCTGATTTGAACTAGGCCTAAATAAGCCCCAATAATTGAAAAAAATGGCTTCTTTGTGTCGTGGTTTGAAATTAAGAAGAAAAAAAAAAGAATTATGGAAAAAAGGAAATTGGACTTGCTGATTTGAACTAGGCCTAAATAAGGCCCAATAATTGAAAAAAAAATATGGAAAAAAAATCCCGCTGCCAGGATTTGAACCTGGATATCGCTCAATGATATTACCGTGTGCTACAGCGGATAATCTGGTTATAATTTAGAAGCTAATATTATTTGTACTAACTAGAAATGATAAAAGCTTTTCAGTTCATTCATCAACTTTTGGGGTTTAATGCTGTACACGAACTAAAAAGCAAGTTCCAAAAATATTTTTTTCCATATCTAACATGTATGAGGAATAAATAGCAAATTTAAATTAATAATACTTGATTTTTCTTAATACAAAATAGATGATGCATAAATATTCACTAACCTAATATTATGATTTAACCAAAATAATATTTCCTTTTCCATCATTGGTTGAATACAACACTTGATCTATATACTAAAATGTCAATATATAAGTGAAATATGCATATTACTCTTATTTTACTTCTTCAAATTACTGCATGCATCTTAGTGTCCGAAACAGATCAATTTTATCATCAATGAAGATTATTTAAAAATCTTATATTTGAGTTCAAGTATGATAAATCTACTATTTTACTGTGAGTAAGAAGAGTTCTACACTTTTATAATTTGCCCCAACTCGAATCTTCATTTGATATGAAACTGCACCATTAATCCATTATACACTCTAAATGAATTTTATTCATCTAAATTATTAATTACTCTCTAAATTAAATTTTCTTCTTGAATGAAAATTTCATGTAATTTCGTTTTCACCATATTCTTTACTCAAATATTTGAGGTTGAGTTTGTTTGATTGATCACACAAAAATTGTAATAATAAGTTTCACCAACTTGCAATGAAATGAAAACAAGTGAGCCAGCTAGAATGTAGCACCCAAACGTAGGGACCACATCCCCCGCACCAAGATTCAAATCCGGTTATGAAATGGGAAGTTCATACCTGAATCTGAACCTTAGCAAACGGGAGACCAACTCACTCACTAAGCCAGGCGGAGCTAACTAAACTAACTTAGAGTGTGCGGAAGCAATCAAATAGAACCAAACAAGTAAGTAGATGCATAACATAGATACTTATAGATACCAACACATATATGCATATCATATTTACATATAGGTACCAACATACAAAGCCTGTACAATGGCCATCACGGCCCCCATCAAAACAAGATATTCAAATCTCCAAGTAACTGAGTCATAAATATACAAAATATCATGAAGTGTATGTAGACATAAGCAACTAAACAAGACCTAGACCCGTAAGTGTGACAGTGCAGACATACTTCTCCGCCAAGCTCAAGTCAAAAGAAGCACCTGAAACTGAAAGAAAAAGGAGGTGTCAGTCAACTGACTGAGTGAGGGGGCTAACGCACACCCGCACACTAAATATATATAAAGCAAAACACTTATCAAAAGGTGGACTTATGAACCGGAAATAGGTTTTACAAACCAAACATTTCAAAACAAATATATACTTGAAAAACATTTCCATAAATTCTATTCCGATTCATAATTTCTGTTTTAGTTTGATATGAGGCGTAAAGGTTGGAAGCTCGTACTCGCCGAGCATGTGATATATACTTGAAAATCCATTTCCATAAATTCTATTCCGATTCGTAATTCCCATAACAAACGATAACACATGCTCGGCAAGTACGAGCTTCCAACCTTTACGCCTCATATCAAACTAAAACAGAAATCATAAACATATCCATCATCTCCTCCAATGATGGAAGAGCCATCGGCGGCCCTAACCATCCATAACTTTAACAAACTCACGCGGGGTAGCTAACCCACAACGTGCCCACCCCGGCTTTTACACCGAAGGCATCAAAATACCACACCTTCCCTAGCTCTAGGGGTCGCACATGATACCTTGGATGAAAACTATGCACAGGCTGAGCCCCGCGACCCAATACCATCCCGGGGACTGATTCCTTACCCATAGCTCCTTGGATCCACAAACATATATACATATCATACCAAACTTTCATAGCTTAACTCACACCATAACTTGCACAAATCAAAATTTTGGAAAATAGCTTACATATGCCTTCATAAGTACCTTTTCGAATTCAAACTTGTTCCACAAGATCATAAACATATCATATCCAACACTTATTTATACATAATACATATATAGTCGCATGCGAGGCTCGAAAACGTCACATAGAGGTTTTAGGTCGTTATCTATGCAAAATCCCAAACCTCACCTGAAATACCACGAGATAAGTGACAAGAGTAAAACGGGTGCCTATCTAGTCCGGAAGTCTCCGCCCTGGAAACGAACTGTACAAGAGAAGGAACAATGTGTACTCGTGAGAAAAGGCTCAATATGAAACCATATAGACGCACGACAATGCTCATGAAGTGGTGTGACATGTTATGAAATGATACGATGTATAATAAACCATAAAATATCATGAAGTGTTGTGATCAAGCTCATGTGCGCAATTAATGCTCTCACGCAAGGCGAGAATACGAATCCATAAAACGATGAACAATTAATCATTAAATAAATATTCGAGTCATTGACAATATATATCATGTATAACACATATAAGAATGCAATAAGTTTCACGGAGATAACGTATTCATGGCACTCAATCATACGAATTCGTCTCATGTATAGCACGAAGTCACACAATCAAGTTCGAGCAATTGAGGATCAAGAAGTATCAAATAATAGCATAATTATCAATTAAGCAAGCATACAATTCATATAAGTCACATACGGGAGCTAAGGAAGTGAACGGAAAGCAAGAAGAAGGGTTTTGGCCTAGTTTAGCAAAAGTTGACAGTTTTCAGAAATGCGCAAGCTGTAGGAAACCGGGAATATCTTGAGTTCTAGAAGTTGGAATTGGGTTTTGTTTGTTGGGTATAAAAGTAGACAAATAGACCTTTTTGATGATATATGGCTCATATTCTGGTTCAAAGCGAGGAGAAAAACGGGCGTTTGGAAGCTCTTGGGGCAAAACAGAGGGGTCTCACACAGGCGTTTGGGAAATGAACTGGGCGGCCACACGGGCGTTTGGGAAAGCTCTGTCCAAAAAATAAACAGGGGAAAACATGGGATTCACGGGAATTGGCTCCCAAGCCATTCTCGCACCAAATCACATCAAGTAAAACAACACAAGAACCAACTTACATCAACTATATGATTCATATATGTCATTTAGGTCATCAAAGAACCAATATATCATACATTAATCCAACAAAAATTCAATATAAAACCCTTATATGTACATATGATCAACCAAGCTCCAAGTTTACATAACTCATGATATAAATGCATAAAATCAATTCAAGATCACCATGTTGCTTCAAATTAACTCATGGAATACAAAAGAATCACAAACCCTAACCAAACTCATGAATCATCAAAGATATAAATAAGTTCTTACCTTGGATGAAAGAAAGGATGAAGGGGAAGGAAGGATGAAGATATAAAGCTTGGATTCTTGAAGAAAAAATGGAAGAAAACTTGGTCTTCACCTTCTTGCTTGGACCGAGATTGAAGAGGAGGAAGAGAGAGGGAGTTCTTGCTTGTATCTTGGAATGTAGAATGAAGAGAAAAATGTATCTATATGTGTATATATGTATATCATTCAAGAAAGGGAAGAGAAAGGAAGAAATTGCAACTTGGTCCTTATGAGAATTAAATGAATGCAATCAAGTGTCAAAGATATGAATGTAGCAATTAAGTCCTTGTCAATTTTATCAATTAAGTCCAAGAATTTCATAAAGTTTCACTTAAGGATGAATGAACACGAATTCTTACAATTACGTAAAATTAATCACTTAGGCATGCTCGGGAAAATTAAATACGCAATTCACGTAATAAATTTCACAAAGAAAAGAATTAAAAAAACTCATAATTCACAAGAAGTTCAATTAAATAATTAAATCGCGCAAATACAATAATGAAAAGGAATTAAATAAATCCTAAATCTCAAAACTCACACGCGTGGCTAGGGATGTAAACGAAACGAGCCGAGCCGAGCCGAGCCTTGATAAATTTTCAAGGTTCGGGCTTGGGCTCGGACTAAAAAAAAAATGGCTTGGGTTCGGCTTGCGAGCCAACGAACCCTAATAGGGGTGGCTCGGGCTTGGCTCGCAGTGAGGTTCGGGCGAGCCGAGCCGAGCCCACGAGCCATTAACAAAGCACAACACTTACAGATCTGGATCTTTCTTCCTACATACATCCAATCCAAATTTACATACATCCAATCCAAAACAAAGAGCCTAGATTTAATTTTTCCGTAGAGCTATAGAAAACTAACAGATCTATCACAAAAAAAAAAAGCAGAAAACAGAAATGCAATCGGGCAAAAACTTGGGAAAGTATAGTATTTTTACAAATTAATTCCTCGAAATTCTTTCAGGTATTTCATGGAAATAAATCAACAAAAAGAAAAGAGAGAGAGGAGGAGGTGGCGGCCGCGCTCCGGCTGAGAAATGAGGCGGCGATGGTTGTTGATGGTGGCGCTAGACGACGGTGGTGCTACACCAACTTGCCGGAAGTAAAAGACAGAAGAAGGGAACAGTGGCTGGAGTTGGAGGATGTGGTTGCGCGGCCGTAGGAAGGTGAGATCTGGAAGTGGTGGTTGCGTTAGACACGGTGGCCGGTGGAGGAGTCTCATGTGTGGTGGCGTGCGGTGGAGACTTAGGCGTGGTGGAAGTGGACTGGAGATAGTGAGATGGTGGCTCTGGGTAAGGCATGGAAGTGCACTGTGTCGGCGTATGAAACTTGGAGAAAAAATTGAACTAGATCTAGGGTTTTATGAATGATTTGTATACCCCCGTCTCTCTCTCCGTGTATATATATACATATATATATGGAATATATTTTTTTTTTTTAAAAATAAGTTTGGTTCGCGAGCCGCGAACCACCAAATGTATAGCTCGGGCTTGGCTCGCAGGAGCCATGGCTCGGTTCGGCTCGCCAATATCGAACCTGAGCGCGAGCTTTTGACGAGCCGGCTTGCCTAGCTCGCGAGCCAGCTCGTCTGGTTTACATCCCTACGCTTGGCACGCGTACCTGACCTATCGGGAAACGGGGTGTTACATAGAAGACCTTCGACATACTCACATACACTTTGGAGACACTAAAATGTGTTCAGAAGTTAGACAAGTAGGTGTTGACTATGACTCACGAATACTTTTTAAAATATTATTTTATCGTAACGTGTCGAACACCATGTCCAACAATCTTAATGTGAAATTTTTTAAAAAAGATTCTTATAATTGAATCCATATCGTGTCGTATCGGTATTCTCGTATCTTTATCTGTATATCATACGTGTTGGGTAGTTGATAAAAATACCATACACATGTTAAAATACATGTAGGTGATGCTAAATTACAACCGTCCAAACTTAATATAAAATGCATTACGAGGTGATGGAAATGATCTCCTTAAGGTCGCTATATCCAAAGTCAATAATTCCAAGTGCTAAATCACAGTTGTGGAACCCTAACATTAAATGCATTGTATGTTGATGAAGATGATGTCCTCAAGATCACTATACGAGTTGGGTTCTTAAGAGTTGATCTCTTGATGTTGTTTCGGTCTCTCCATCTCAATTTGAACTGCGATGTAGGGTTGAAATTATGTCACATTAATTTATGCAAAATAATTAAATGTTGTTCTACTCTTTGTAACATGATGATATATAAATTATAGTTGGTCTTAGAATTTTATAATTTAACTATTATATTTATATTTTTTATAACCAAACCTTAAAGGTATTTTTTAAAACGCTGGTTTCGAGCCTTTAACTTTTTAAAGGATCAAGTAAAATACATTTTTTGTGATCTAGCCGGTGTAGATCAAACCCTACCGGGTAATTTAATTATTATGATTTGAGTATTATATTCTGATGATTTTTTTTAGGGGGAATGCGGAAAAATTTCCCAAGACACAAGACAAATTTGACATCACTTCGCATGGAAAAAATATCAATACTAACTTTCCAATTTAAATTTGTGATTTGACAAGATTCTACAATTTTGACGAAATTATCAAAATAGCCCTGAGAAACATGAACTGACATAACACATCACTCTTCCCTCTCATACAGACCATTTTGTTAACATAATACCTCATGTACACGATTTTATACTTTTATTGTGTATATTAATACTTCAAAATATAATTTTCATACTTCATATGTAAAAATTAATTAATATATATTGTGTAGGTGGATGGTGAGGTAAAAATCAATTATTACTTTATATTTTGAAGTATCCATTAGGAACTATAGAGTATTGAAATTATAAAACAGAGTATCCAAATTATAAAACAAAGTAATATAAAATTTCGAATTATAAAACAGAGTATTCACATTTAAAAGTAGAGTATTATTTATAAGAGCTAAAGTACTCAGGTTTAAAGTTGAAGTGCGAGGAGGAAAAATAAAAAGAAAGAAAAGAAAAAAGAGTATTGTTCGTAAAAGTTAAAGTGCTTACGTTTTAAATTAGAGTATTATTCATAAAAGTTAAAGTATCTAAATTTATAATTGAAGTATTTTTCATAAACATTAAAGTATTCAAATTTAAAAATAGAGTATTATTCATAAAAGTTAAAGTACTAAGGTTTAAAATGAAAGTATGAAAAAAAAAAAAAAAAAAAGGGTATTGCAGTCAATTTAGGTAAGTGAGGAGTGAAATCAAATTATAAATTTGAATCGGGGAGTTAGTATAATTTTTTTTTACATAGGAGAGTAAACTAATTTTTTTCTAATTGGGTGAGAATTATTAATTATGCCCCTTCTTTTTATTGGAGTTTTTTTTTTCTTTTAATCAAATTCAATCTGAAATTTCTTCACGATTCTAAGTCACTCCTATTTAAATATAGAAAAGAAATAGCTGATCGGCCCATACTAACAACAGTCAATAGCTTAACTGCTTAAGATAAAACAACACGGCCCAAAAGAAAAGGACCCGAATTCTATTTGGGTCAACCGAACCCAATTCAGGAGAACACTTACACCGCGAAGAAAGACAGAGAGAAATGGAGCTCGCACCCCGGTGAAGAAACTGTTAAAACTGTTGTAAACTTCCACAGCGCTCTCTCTTGCGCCACACAGGAAACAACTCTCAGAGCAAGGAGATGCCGAAAAGAACGAGCAAGTTTCACTCATTAACATGCACAAAGCTAACATCGTTCACAGTTTCAATTGTGCTGATCCAAATCATCGGCCTCTCCCTTTTCATTGTGGGATTCTTTCCTACGAAGCCTACTCTGTCTGGCATGAGGTATAATAATCTTTGCATCATTCTTGTGCCGCAATCATTTTCTTCATCTCAGAATTAAATCCTTTTATATTTCTCGTGTCTTTGATTTATTTTGGCAAAGTATTTTTTGAGTCTAATTGTTTTCTTGTTTGTTTTAGTGGGTTGGAGAGCTTTTATCCTCCGGGCTTTGATTCGATTGAGTTGGCAGAAAATATTTCAACCTTGGATCCTGAAAAGCTCAAATCTTTGTACCAGGTATGCAATTACTATGATTTTCCTTTAATGGTGATTTTTGTTAATTGAATTCTAGTTGAGATTCTTCCGTCAAATCGGAAAATTGGGTTTTTGCTCTCTTTTTGTTCGTCATTGCATTGATGATAAGAGAGTTGAATATGCGGTGAATGCAGGAACTTTCTGGTGTTCCTCCATTGTTTGATAAATTAATAGTAATGGTATGTACGATTTTTATTTTTCAATAGAAATTATTTTTGAAAAATTTAAAATTTTGAGTATGATCAACCTTGGGAATACTTTGATTTAGGTTATTGATGGTCTGCCAGCTGAATTTGTGCTTGGAAAGGATGGGAAATCTCCACCTAAGGTTTTTGTGGAAGCTATGCCTTATACACATTCATTACTGACTAGAGGATTTGCTATTGGATATCATGCTTATGCTGCACCTCCAACTGTTACAATGCCCCGCTTGAAAGTAATTAAATTGTCTTATTTGTTATTAGTACCGAGACATAATGTGGTCAAAATTATATTGTCATGTTGATGCCTAATCAGGCTATGGTTTCTGGGGCTGTTGGGGGATTCCTGGATGTTGCTACAAATTTCAACACACAAGCCTTTTTGGATGATAATCTTATTGGTCAGTTTCTATTTCAGAGATTTGTGTACTGTTTAACATCTAAATAACCAGGTGACTTTCTCGTCTCATATTATGTATCTGTTTACAGCTCAATTTCTCCGGATTGGCTGGAAAATGGTAATGCATGGCGATGAAACATGGCTTAAGTTGTTCCCAAATATGTTTGCCAGGCATGATGGAGTGAGCAGTTTCTTTGTAAGTACTAATGCAGAAGTTTTAGATGTGCTTTCTGTAGTGTTAATTTCCGGTAACTTCAGTTGGGTGAATAAACAAAAACTTTTTGAACTCCTTTGAGAGAAATAACTAAGTGTTATGGTTTATGCCAGGTTTTTATAGTCTTGATTTCATTTTCCTTTTGGCACTCCCTAAAGGATATACTAACTTCTTCTTCTCATGAGACAAACGAGATTAAATTATATGCCTAGAGCATTGGTCTTTTTGATGACTTTATTCTTGCCTTTGTGCTTCTGGAAAATCTCATCCAAAGTAATTACTAGTTTCTACCTTTTGCACTTGTGATTATTGTTGCTGCTCACAATCGTAATGAATCAATTACTCTGGGAGAATAATGACTTCGATACTTGTTTGGTTTCTTGTTCTTTATGTCCCCATTTCTGATATATATGGCAGGCTGAATCTGGTAAATCTGCTTCTTCAATAAGGGAATTTCAATATGCAGCTCGTGCTAGTTTTATTTTGTGGATGAATTTGCGTTTCTGATAGATACTTGTGTGTGGCTTTATGTAAACCAGGACAAGTTTTGTTTTAGCAGTATATCTATTAAGCAACCGCAATATGGATGTTTGAGAGTAACAAGCAAGAAGGACATGAACAGTAATAGAAATGTTGTACTCGCAAGAAATCAAAGTCTTATTGGTTATTCTTTGTTTTTCTGTCTTTTGTTATATTATTTTATTGGCTACTCATAGGTGAAAATTCTGTAACAGTCCTCATTTTCTTATATTCTTTAGACCAGAAAAAACTTGTGTTAGTGCAAGCTCTGAGAACTTGTCAATGATATAGATTGATTGATATAATATAAAAGCAATATTTCTTCTTGATCAACCTTATCACCCTGACTTGCAGTCAGATTCTCTTACAATATGGTAGTGGGGCAACAAAATCCTTGAAGAAATGTAGGTTTGTTGAGTCCGGAAGAAATCTAGACATAATGTTATTAAGTAATCTGAATAAAAAAAAGACTGTTGTAATCATTTCTGCCCATATGAATTGGAGGAAAGGGGATACACAGAAAAGTAACCATATTTTAATTGTCTTATTTTTTGGATCATAATTAGGTTAAAGACACCATTCAAGTGGATCACAACGTCTCTCGCCATTTGACAGATGAGCTTAATAGTAATGACTGGGATCTTATGGTAAATGCCATCCTCTGAAGTTCAAAGCATAACTTACTCTCATATTCTCATATTACTGTTTTGATGCAAGTAGAAGAGGAGACTATTTCGTATGTGTATGCTGCTATTGTTTTCCTGTGCTGATTGTACTCACGTGACGCATCAACTATAATAAAATTAAGGAACAGAAAAATGAATAGTTTACCAATCCAATAAATGCAATCACAGTTTTCATGTGGAATCAATTTATCTAAATATTTATTGCTGCAGACTAGATTCATTATATATATCTTTGTCTCCGTGCCGTTATTAAGGAAGTATTTCCTTTTAGCACGTTTTATACTGAAATTAAGGTAATGAATTAATAGTGATGATGTTAATTCTAATTATCAGAGGTGGAAGTAAAATCATCTCTTCTTGCTCAAACACTTATGTACATTGAATTGACCGGAAGTTTTAATGTTCCAGATTCTTCATTATCTTGGACTGGATCATGTTGGGCACATTGGCGGGCGTAATAGGTGATTCTTTTTGTTGATATTCCTAAAATACATAATCTCGTGTGATTTGCTCATGTGTCTAATATTTCCAGTAACTTGATGGCACCCAAACTCATGGAGATGGATGAAGTGATTAAAAGGATCCATTCAAGAATTATGCAAACTCAAGATATTAACCAAAGAGGGACTCTCTTGGTTCGTGCTGCTTTATTCTCATCATCTGGAATTTCTGGTGCGGAGCTAGTATCATTCTGTATGATTAGATGTTACTGGCTTAATAGAGTCAGTATACTATATCAGGTCTAAAATGCATCATCTTCAGCCATATGGCAACTTGATTACGTAACAGCCTTGCCATTCAAACAGTATCTTAGGACTTAGATGATTTTGTAGGCAAATAGCTTTTCGAACTTCATTGGGGTGAGAGTTTTAAGGAGTGACTAAGCTTATTTTTAAAGAGATCATAAGATGTTAGATTATTCTAATAATAAGACAAAGTGTTTGGCTTATACTAAGATCATGAGCTTACAAGATGCTAACAGTGACATTTTTGGATACATCTTAAGTTTTATGTTCTTTAAAAGTTGCTGCCATTTATAAAAAAAAGTTATTTTGTCCCAATCTATTGCATACTCCAGTTTATATTGCCAAGTAGCTAATCTTGTTGTGCTTTGAATGTCAGATGGTAGTAAGCGATCATGGCATGACTGAAGCAGGTAATCATGGGGGTTCTACGTATGAGGAGACGGATTCTTTGGCCCTTTTTGTTGCCCAGAGAACATTCAGTGATACCGAGAATTTCAAAAAGGCTTCCCAGGTATTCCTACTTCATCTAGTTCTTAGTTGGGTAGTAAGTTAATACAAAAATGTATTATGGTTTGTTTTCATGTGTATTTAATGTAGTTAAACTGTAATGACTTATTATCTTATTCTTGTTTTTAGGTTGACATTGCTTCAACATTGTCTCTCCTGTTTGGCGTGCCAATTCCCAGAAACAATATTGGCACTGTGATGACAGAAGTTTTCTTGTCTCTTGAAGGTTTCATTTATAATCTAATGTCATTTATTAACATCTTTTCATGTATTTTTAGAATATTTTCTGTATCTTGTCTTCCATTAGTATATTTAGTTTATCTTAGGTTATTAGGTAAGAACCATAAAATAACTCATTGGAGGAAGAGAGAGCATACATCATCTCGAGCCCTGGTAAAGTTTTGTTATAACGAGGATAAGTAATTAAGGATTACACTTGTATATAGTTATAAGAAACTTGTAATAGAGCACAAATTAAGGTTTGAACTCTGAAAGATTGTTTCTAAACCAATTAAGGTTTCAAATTCTGGTGCCCTATTTTAAATTATAAAGAGTAAATAAATTATTAGAACATGAAATTACACTTTAACAATTGTTCAAGTTCTAATTAATTGTTGAATTAGATTTGACCCGTGCATCTGAACTTTTATTTCTGTTGAAACTACACTTCATATGAAGCATACCTTTTTCTTGTTTCCTCAAATAGAAGAACAGGAGCTGAAAATACTGGAGCTGAACTCGTGGCAGTTGCTAAGGCTACTTCAGACCCACTTCACTGAGTCGACATGTGCAAGATTCTCATGTGAGTCTGGAACTGATAAAAATGATGGTGAAGAGAAGTTGTGTTGCTCATATTTAGCTGCCACTGCGCTTCATGAATCCTGGAAGTTGAAAAATTCAACAAGGTGATTATTTTTGTAAATCTTGCAAATTTTTGGTTAAAGAACAAAAAAAAAAAAAAAAAAAAGAAGGCAGATAAAATGAAAAGCTTAATGTTGTCTCTCTTGATTTTCTTGTACATAGACATGATATAGAAGACTACAGGGGCATCATACTGGCATACCAAGATTTTCTTGGAACAGCAAGCAACTGGTTATCAAGCAGATCAACCGATGTACGTATAAACATTTCTTCATATGTTTTTATTGCTAAAGAAATAAAAAATGAAATGAAAGTTTTAACTCTGGTGTTACAGAAACCAATAGGTCTACTTGCATTGGGATTAGCAGCAATGCTTCTATCGTGTGTGGGGCTGATGACTGTCTTTTTTCTCCTTAGCCAAGAAGTCAACTTAAACAAAACTCGGCATGGTTCTCATACTGATAAGTGGCATTTGGAAGAGACTTTTATTGGGGCTGTAATGCTCCTTCTCATTTGTAGTATGGGTTCGAGTTCTATGATTGAGGAAGAACAATACGTCTGGCATTTTATGACCACTTCATTATATTTGATTTTACTCAGAAAAACAATACAACCCAAAATTCCAAACTCCCACAGCATATATTATATCATTGCAGTCCTCATATCTGGCGGAATTCTCAGAGGCTGGCATCAAGGTGGTGTCAACTGGTCCTATCTACCTGACATTGCAAAATTTCTTCAGCAAGCCGGGCCTGCTCATATACAATCCATGCAGCTGCTTTCAGTTTTCCTAATTATCATCATTATGTGTTCATCTCTTCTATCAGAATTGCGGTCGAAAATACGTTTCTTGATGCTGATTTACTTCTTTCCGTTGCTGATTTTTCTGAAACTTATATTGAAATCATCGGGTACTGATGCTACTGCAATGGTACAAATGTTTTATGCACTTAATGGAACTTCTACTTTGGTGGTTCTTGCTTTTGCGCCATGGTTGATGCCTCTTCAGGAGATGACAACAACCTCCAGTGATGTTTTGCAAAAAAGTCAATGTAAAGTTAAGATGGTTGGATTCAGAGATTGTATATATTCAATAGGATGGTCTTATGTGTTTTCGTGGTGTATGCTACAGATGCTGCTCCAACAGCCCATCAATTCAATGCCCGTCTTTTTACTCCTTGCACAAAACCTTGCTAGCATTCGATATTTCTCTGAAGGAGAGCTGAATTTGAAGAAATGGGTTAAGGTTAGTTAAACCTCAAAAACAAGCCAATATTCTTTTCTTGATTATGCCCTTTTGGTATATTTGGAGACTAATTGTAAACAATCTATTTAGGTTACTGCACTATACTATGTGGGAATGGCAGGCCACTTCAGCCTTGGTAATACCAATACCCTCGCTACAATTGATGTTGCTGGGGCTTTCATTGTACGTGTTCTTTTTTCTTCGCCCTTATCATTATTATAAGTGATAATTACAATGTCATTATACCCTGGGATGTGGTCTAATTACACCAAACTAACTTCCCCGAAGATTTGAGAAATTACAAAAACTTGCCCCGGCATATCCTGAGGTTTGGCTAATGAGCACTGATATATCATAAAATAGTCAAATATTTACAAATGAAAGTAGGGTGTTCATAAAAAAGTTAGAGACGATGTCATCAAATATGTTTTGTCGGCTGTATTGCTATAACTCTACAACTCTACCTATCTGCTTTCGCAGGGCATCTCAAGACACTCAACCTTTAATTCTGGCATTCTGATGTTCATGATCACATATGCATCCTTGATGTTAGCTCTTCTCAGCATGTTAATGGATGTTGCTACCAATGATGATTCATCAACATTTGCCAATTCCGATAGTGGGGTTGATTTTGGACGTCTTCTGATGACAACCTTCGCCTATCCTTGTCTTGTCCCTCTCGGGCTGAATTCCATTGTCCTCGTTGCGTACACAGTCATGTTGATAATAATGAGGAACCACCTATTTGTTTGGAGTGTCTTTTCTCCCAAGTAAGTCTTCACCACCGAATACGCCTCTGATTCAAATGGATAATCTTACAATCTATTAGCAACATAACAAATTTTGATGTCTGTAATTCAGGTACATGTACGTCTGTGCCACAACTGTTTGTGTCTACATTGGCATATCCATCGTGGCTCTAACTGCAACTTATACATGCACGGTATTTGCCACTCGAACAAAGTTGAAGAGATCTCGACGGAATCAAAGTTGAAAGATAAGAATATGCTGATATGACCACCTATACATTATTTAGCCTTCTTTAGTTAATTTTCACTTTTAGCTTTTCCTTAAATTGACAGAAATTTTGTTACTGGGTGTTGTTTTTACTTGCTGTTTATTACCTGGTGAGAAACTCCTACTGCCATAGTGCAATGGTATTTGCAACCTGTATAGTTTGCAGGTGTTTTTCTGTACATTATGTTCACAATAATAGTTGAAGTGACTAGTCGGAGGGGGTAATTTAACATTCGATATTATATTAGATTAATCAAAGGTTTCGTTTTTTTGAGTCTTTGGATACGCCAACACATTACAAAGATCGTTGGATTAATAGTACCTCGCTCTGTGCATATTTATTTACTACTATAATGTTTGTTCATGATGAGAACTAATAAACAAATTTAATTTACATTTTAAATCAAGGAGTAGCAACAGTTTAAATTCTCCCTAAATCATTTTGCTTTTTTATTCAATATTTCAATTACAATTATCACATAAAATGTTTGCATGATGCAATTAATTACTTAATAAAACTTATTAATTGCAGCCCAAGTAACCATAACCGTACCCGGCACTCAAGTTACTTCTTACATTTCTCAACAGACTTCTCCGCGAAAAATGGGTACCGCCGGAGCCAAACCGGAACTCCGCCGGTACATTACCGCCGCCGAGTATTACCTCCGCCGGCGCGACTTCGACAACTGCCGCCAGTACGCCCTCCGCGCCGCCGGTTCTGACCCGACCCACCCTGCCCTCACCCGAATTCTCCCCATAGTCTCCGTTCTCTCCGCTCCAAATATCTCCTCGACACGCCCCAACTACTACGACGTTTTCAATCTTCGCCATTTCGAGCACGATTCTGCTCGAATTGAGTCCTGCTTCAAAAGCCTAGCCTCGAATTTAGACCCGAAGGTGAACCCGTACCCATTATCGTCCGAGGCATTTGACGTGGTGTTGCGAGCGTGGGCTGTGTTGTCGGACCCGATTGAGAAGGCAAGGTTTGATGACGAGTTGAGGCGGAGTTTGGGTGGTGGTACGTCTGGGAGTGATGGTGGCACGTTTTGGACAATGTGCCCTTATTGCTATTATGTGTACGAATACGACAGGGGTTTTGAGGACTGTTCTCTGCGGTGTACTAATGAGAGGTGCAGGAGAGTGTTGCACGCCGTAGCAATCGGAGCGCCTCCACCGCCGGAGGTGGTGGAGAAGGGCTACTACTGGTGTGCGGGGTTTATGCCTATGAGTATTTGTGATGTCAATGGTGTGGGAAATGGAGAGAATTTGTGGGATCCATTTGGTTCGCGTGTAGGGTTCTCCAGTAAAGAGGGTGACTGTATATTTGATTGCAGTGGAGAAGGGTTTGTGGTTAATATTTCTGATGATGAAAATACTGAAGAAATGGGAGTTCATGGTGATGGTAATGGTGAAAAGGGGAAAATTGAAGGCAAAGCCAATGGTGTAAGACTGGGAAGTGACAGTAGTCTTGCGGATAATTGTGGGAATGGAAACGAAGGAGGGGATTGGGAGGGTGGGTTTGGAGGTGAGACGAGTAATGATAACGAGAGCGGAGTCGAGTTCTTTGAGGGAGATGATGATATATTTGTGGGTTTACATTGTGATCTTGATTTAGGAAGTGAAAATGTATTGAATTTGTAAAGGTTAGTTCAGTACATTGGGAAGTTCGTTTTTTGATTCATATGTACGTAGGAGTAGGAGTGAGGAGTTGCATAGTGTCTTGAATTCTTCTAATTGTTCATTGTTATAGGAACATATTGCTAATTGTGGGTGTAAAAATCAACCTTTTGGGATTGTTAATTGCACAAGTATTCTGGTTTATATCATACCGAGTCTGTGCTTTACAAGATAATATTGGGTTATCTCGACTTTACAGCTATCATATTATTGCTCTAATCTCTCCATTGTATCTGTAGCTGCTTCTGTAGAAGAATTGAACACTGTGTTTCTCTGTCAGTTGATCCCTTACTTTCCAGGATGGATTAGAAGCTGTGTTTTGTCATTGCATGAAGTGATTCCTTTATTGAATTCAAGGATTGCTTTTTCTCAAGGTTTGATGTCATATAGCTGATAATATTTATATATATATGTAACTGAAGATATCTTGTTTATTTCTAACAAAAATGGATTAGAAGCTGTTTGTTTCCAGGATTGTTTGCTGTCCTGACAATGCACACAATGTCTTTGTTCTGCCTCTTTATCAATCTATGCAGACAAATTCAAACCACATTTTGCATTGCCATTTCTTGTTTAGTTAGATAAAGATGGCTGCCACCATCTATGCTAAATCTATTGTGACCAAGAGTTCATACTGTCAAGGAGCAAATACCTCTGTGGATTTACTATATTTGTTCTGTGTTCGAACATGTTGGTTCAACATGTACAGTTCATTGATTTCTAACAGGGAAGCTGTAACTTGGATTGATAAGTACAAGTAGAATTAAGATCTTATCACGCATCTAAATGTTCTTACTTTGTCATAACGATCTAAATCCTGTGTAGACATTCCTGTGACATTGTTATTTCTGATTATTAACTAAGCATTTTATCTGATCTTTGATGCTTTTGATCGTTTTATTATACTTTTACATAGTAGTTCTGGCATTTAAGTTTGCTGCACTATTGTGGATTGGCTACTTTGACAATAACATTTCATGCGATAATTCCCCGAGTTGATCATCGAGTTCTATACTTCTATTCTCAGCTTTCATCTGGGGAACACTTGAAATAAGTAAGTATATGCTACACGCCAGTAAAGATTAGGTTTGGTCACTCTACTCTGTTCTTGCCCTCGTTAAAGCAAACAACTTAAGAGAGTTCCATTTTGTTTAGGTCGCAGAGTTGCAGGATTGTTTTTACAGTCAGAATACTTGTTCTGCAGTAGACTCGCAAGTCTTGTATCATTTAGTGTCTGCACGCAAAATACTTCTTCTATCGTTTGCTGCTTGTATTTAGTCTTTCATTATGGTCATGCTTACATGTTTACTGGTTTTGATTAATTCAACCCTCACATGATTGCAAGTTCTTGTTTGAGCTAGAGCTTTGTGCTTCACCATGAAAGTGAAAATGTTCTTACTACTCTGTTTTCTTAGACTGTAGCAGTGACGATTATATATATATGCTTGTTAATTTGGTTCTTGCTTAAATGAGCTGGTGGGCTGTACTAGCACCATCTTAATCGAGGTAATGATTAGTCATTAGTTTGACAATTAATTAACAAAGATAGAAAAATCAAGTGCTCCATTATTAGCCCATGTGGTAAGAATTGGTCACCTTTTTGGCAAGAGGGCATATGGAAAAGGAGAAAAGAAAAAGAAGGAAGAATTGTCCCACTTAGACCTTATCTTATGCATTGCCCTTTGGCCTTTTTGAATATTCTGCATTCCAAGCTACATTGAGAGAACATCAATTTTCTTGGTCAAAAACTAAGACAAACATGCATAATGGGACAGACAATTATCTGCTCTCCTTTTGTCGCCTCAGTGTGGACTGCTCAAAATGTTCATACTCGAGTACAAGTATGACTCGCCAATAAACTCCCCCAAATCAAGACTTAATTGCAATTAACTTTTGGCAAACAAAACTGATTAACTGCTTTTTCTTTTTCATGGAAAGCAATCTATTAAATTTAGTTATTACCTAATAATTTCAAAGCAATAATAACAAAATTGCAAAATTCTCTCTATAGATAATATTTGTGTATCCACAAAACAATAATATCCAAAAGTGCTTTTTCTTTTTTTTATAACTAAAAAATTATAAAAAGTCAAAATTTACAAAAAAAAGAAAAAGAAGAAGAATTAGAAAATTTTGACTATGCAAAAATATCACAAAAGTATAGCACTTAAAGGTCTAAATAGTTTGCCTATAACACTTGATAGTATTACGTGTGTCTCAATTGTTCGCGTTTATTTAGATTTTTTTTTCTTTTCAGTTTGGTGTCACAATATTTTATTACATGTTTAATTGTTTATGTTTGGACCAAAATCCGGAACTCGTGTGCTCACTAGCGCAAAATATTCAAATCTTTCTTACACTCACACCATTCCACTCTTGAGTTTTAATAATAATAATTTTGGAAAAGTAATATGAATATATTGACTCTGGCAAATATATTAATTTCAAAAGTGAATACTGGTCGGAGGGTTTCCTCAATTAGTGTTTGTTTCTTCTTCAAAGATAAAAGATTTATTTCTGAACTGTTTTCATTAATATTTCTTTAATTAATAATTAAGGACCGGGTTCGATTATATTTCATACAATTATGTTTAATATTCTTATACAACAAGTAATAGTAATCAAATATAAAAAGAACTAGCGTATGTCCCGTGCTATGCACGGTAATAATATATAGTATCTAATTTATAATATTAGTTATAAATATATAAATGTATTAGTTCATTATGCGAAATTTAATAACAAAGATAAAAATATATAATTCTAGTCGATTAATTATTACACATATAAATCAAACATACAAAATAACACAAAAATGACTAACACAAGCATAATGTAGTTAATGTTCAAGTAAATTATTTAGATTGAAGAAACAGTAAATATAATAAAATCCTTAGTAAGCCATAAATTAATCAATGAAACAATTGAAATACAAATGTAATGAAATTATAAATACCGAATATGATAATAAATATTTTGAGAAAAAAATAAAGATCACATGGGTAATATGCTAATAACAATAAATACATAATTATCATTGAACAAATCAATGTATAAAATTACCTTTTCACAATCGGTACTTGAACAAAATTTTAAAAGAAAAATATTTCCCTATTAAAGATATGGAGAAAAAAATTATAGTTTCAAAAATATCTATAAATAATACATATTTTATCATTCAACGAAAATATGTATAAAATTACCTTCTGACGTTAGGTGCTTGAGCATAAGATCCAATAAGGTATTTCTCTATCAAAAAATGAAAAAAAAACTATTACTAAAAAGATATATATATATATATATATATATATAAATTATCATTAATTTAAGATATGTCTAAAATTACCTTCTCATTGCTGGAACTTGAACAAAACCTCAAAACAGAGAGAAAAAATTAAAATTTAGTATACAAATAAATACCATAAATTGAAATAAAAATACATCGTGGATATGGAAGGAAAAAATCTTACCTTTTGGTTCATCAAAGGCCTTCTTACAATTGGTTCTTGAACAAAAGTTGAAAAGGAAGTATTTCTTTATCAGAAGATGAAGAAAAAAATTATGATATACATATTTTATTTATAAAATTACCTTCTTACTTTAGGTGCTTGAGCATCGATAATATTGATATAAGAGCATCGATACAAATTATAAACTAAAAAATAAGAAGAAGAACCTAGAGACTATTAATGAAAAAAAATATAAAATATTTTATATAAAGATTAGAGAAATTGTAATTAATGAAAAATCGCCTATTATTATCACACATTAAAAAAATACCAAATAATTATACAATCGGAGAACAAACATTCTATGTGTGAATATAATTGGAGTCCTACCATTACTGATGTCGTTGTAACTTGAAAGTTAAAAAAATCTGTAAATTAATAAGTAGAAACAAATTGTTGGGATATGAATATTGTTCAAACTTTTAAATAAGATGTATGAGAAGAAAATGGTGAAATTTTTTAGTTTAAAAAAAATTTTAAGTTTAAAATCTCTAACATAAATATTCAAATTATTTTCAAACTATGGTGCAACATGATCGATGCAAATAATAATGCTAAACAAAAAAAAAAAAAAAAAAAAAAAAGGATGATGCAAATACCCCACCAAATAATATTAGCAACCATAGTATTTATGCTTCAAGATCATTTGTCAACAAAATGTTGGCAAATTGATATCTCAATGGATCATTGGTGTATGGCAACAATGGTGCAAATACTCCAAACCTATAATTAATCAACGTCAATGAAAAACTGGTAATAAACCTTACAAAATAATAATATTTTTTGTTCAATTAATCTACTTACCTTGATTGCACCAAGCTCAATTCCATAGGTTATTTTCCTGTGATCATGAGGAGATATATCTACCACTTTAATAGAAAATTTTCAATGGGGATACATAAATTAAATGAAAAAATAAAGAGTATTAATGTGAATTTGAGGAATGCTATTTTAAATTATCTTTAACATTATTGAAAAATTTATATACGATAACATATAGAATCGAGGGTTTAATCTAAAGTTCTGGACTTTATATGCCATTAAAATAAGACCCTTATGTTGATTAAAAGTTGAAATAAGAAACATAAGCAAGAGCAGAGGTATATTTCAATAGGAAGAAATAATCTTAAATAAATCAAATCAAATTGTATATGAATTGAAGTGATCTCTATACCAGATTGATTGATTAACATAATCTACAACTTCATGAATAATCAATATCCATTATTCCTCGTTAGAGAGAGATCCTGAGAAATAGCCAACCAATTTTTGTGGTCAATGGGTTGTGAGTTCTTCATTTATACAAATCTAATTGTATATGAGTGAGAAAAAAATTGTCATGAATAATGGTACAGTTTAGTATTAATATCTTTATATAATTTTGGTTAATTTCATAAGTAAGGAAAACTGGAAATATTTTATCCTAATTAAGTTCAATTATGTCCACCTATAAATATTCAAAAGGGAAATAATATCAATCAATGAATTAGTTGTATTTTCAAAAGAAAAAAAAAAAGAAATAATCTTAAATTATATGAGTTGTATTTGAATTTTGGGTTTTGAAATTAATTTTATGAGTTGTATTTGAATTGAAATTAAAATATATTTTCCTAGATTTATGCATTCAAAATAAATTTCCCATAAATTGATACTTTAATTAAGAATAATTTCCAAAAATTAAGGAATTTATAAAATTTCTAAATTAATTAATTAATTTAATAACCATTAACCAATCATAATTTTTAAATTTAATTAAAAATCTCAAAAAAATCAAAATTTTCATTTAGTCAAAATTAATTCAATTAGGGTCAAACACACCCTTCCTATATATTATAGTATATATATATAGATATAGATAGATTTAGATTTAAATTTAGATTTAGATTGAGATATAAATTTATTAAGTATTAATTTTAATTTTGAAAAAATTAATTAATTGGATGGAGTAATTTAAGCAACTATAATTAATTCGCTTTTAAGAGATTAATTATATTGACACTCAATTAAAACTCTTGAATTTATTTTATAATTGATGATTAGGATAAATAATAATTAATTTATATCTCATAAAATAATTAATAATGAATTTATATCAAATAAGAAAAGATTTATTTTGGAACTACCAATAATAATATTTTTAAATATTAAAAATAATTCTAAGAATTACACATTATAAAAAAAAAAGTACACGTACATAAAAAAGTACATTATGAATTTTGTCAAAGATAATTATTTTTCTTAATTACTATTTATTTTCATGATAAAATAATATACAAAATGAAAATATGCCAATTATATTTTTTCTATTTATTGAAAATCTAAAACACAAAATATGTCAAACTTATCAAATATAATTATTTTCCTTAGTTATACTTACTTTCATAATAAAATAAAAATCAACCAATCATATTTTTTTATTTGATTAAAAAAATCTCAAAAAAACCACAAAATTCCACATCATCAAAATGCACAAAAAGTCAAATAGTCAAATGTGATTTTCAAATATATAATAGTATAGATTCCTCAACAATAGATACATATTCAAATCAAATTGCAATTATGGATGACAATATACAGGTTTCATTAGGTTGTTTCTTCATGGGAAAAGGGAGATTTAAAGATTGACAATGCTTTAATTATAGTTATAGGGGTATAGTTCTATAAGCATAATAGGCACAATTCACCCTTAAAGACCGACTGTTAAAGAGAAAATATAATGACATATTTCTTTACAAGTTGGACTAATACATATTTGTCAAGTGATTCGATATAAAGAAAGGACACAATATAAGATTTTATCGGTCGTCGGTTGAAAATCTTTATAACTATTCATAACGTATTATTTCACTATTGAATTTGAGATATTAACCATATTAATATAATATCGAACCGTTAAAATATAACAAGACGCAACCCCCATATACAATGATACATATTAGGCATTAGCTTGTACACTTTTTCGTAAACCACACAAAACTTGAATTCAAATACTTGGCAAAAGTCGGTCACACACATAGAAAGAACTTTTTTTACCGTGGATGTTGGTAAATGCTTAAATAGTAATAGGGGTTAGGGTAAGAAGGAATGGTCCTTGCTGTGTTGAACCAAATGGGACGAGACAGTCACAGTGAAGCAAAGTAGCACAGTTGTTTGCATGCCAAGGAATGGACAAATAGCTTGCTATTGCTATTGCTTTTTCTTTCTTTTTTTTTTTAAATTCTTAAATTTTCTTGGGAGTCGGGTCCTTCTTTCGAAATACCTAAGAAATATATAAATTAATTAAATAAATAAATAAATAATTGTGCTGTCATATCATATATCCATCTGTGTAATCAAACTGCGCCGGAAAATGATTACGCTTTTGAACTTCTCCACAAAAAATTCTCACCACTGCCAAAAGCTATCATCTCTTCTTCTTGTCCAAACAATTATTCTCACCAACCATCTTTTCGTGTTCGTGCTTTTAGGCTCTGCATAAATACACAAATTAATGCTATATTTTTTAATTTATTAGGATAAAATGCAATTGGTTTTAGCAATACAATCAAGCGCTTGTTATCTGATTTTATAATATGAAAAACCCTGTGATGTTATGCTAATAAAATTTGCCTACCCTATACTTTGATTTTCTAATAAAATTGTGATATAGTGACCACCCGGGGCTGAATCTTGATGGTAAGATCGAATGAAATGAAACGAGCTCGAATCGAGCGAGCCAATAAATATAGGACCTTAAGTTCGGATAGTTTGGCTCGAAAACTTTTCAAGCCCCATTTGAATGCGAATACTTCGACCCTATTTCAAATAAAGAAATATATATAATATGTGTAAAGTTAACTAAAATTTTTAAATCTTCGTTATATTACTTCATCGCCATGGAATAAATGACCCGTGTAACACGAGCAAAAGTGGTGGTTGATGTGATATGCCCCAAAATTTAGTATATGTATAAGCCAAAAGTGACGGTTGATGTGAAATGCCTAAATTTGGCCTAATTTTTCTTGTTTGAAGTTTTACAATGAATTTCATAATTGTGTGAAAATGCCAATGTTGAAATGTGTGGTTACCTAATGAATAATGGGATATTAAAATGCAACGCTTGGAGTTGTAATTAATATATCCTAGCATGTTACAAAATATTTACACCCTTATCAACATACTTATCGAAAAATAAAATTAACAAGCTATATATAAAATTTTACTATTATATCTCGGTTGAAATTAAGACAAATATACTTATGGCGTGAGAAGAAGTTTGATATCTTATTTTTGAGAATCATTTAGATCATGCTAATAAAATAAATTACCATTTCTTAATTAAGGTCAAAGGGGAGGAAAAAAAAAGTCCTATACTAAAAAATATATATACAATAAAACTCCTAAATATCAAATTAAATTAATTCGGCCCCATTTTTCTACTATAAAAGGACATGCAAGCAAAGATGTCATCAGTTCTTGTGGCCGGGGACTTGGATGCTTATAAAAGACATATGAAGACAACCTTACCACAAAAATTTCTTGAAAATTACAATTGAGATCAGCCTCTGCCGATTCCTCGTCTGTGAAGTGATTTTGCTGATATCACCCAGAATCCTCGCGCAGGTTTGCATCATATGTATCATATATGTCTAATACATCTCTATAAATGTCCTTTAATGTCATTATCCCATATATATCTCCTCACTTATTTTCTTTGAATGCAAGATATATACACACATATATAGACATACACCATTCAACCCCATTAGTGTGTGAATGGACTAGTGCGTTTCTTTTGACTTCTTTTTGTAACTCGTTCGGTTTCTTGATTCAGTCAAAAAAGGTGGGGAGGAGTGAGAGATGTTCACAATTCCGAGTAGTTTGTATGAAGTGGGTGGAGGGAGGTATAGTTCAGATACATATGAAATTGGGGAGGGAGATATTGCTGAAAATGGAAAGCTTAGTCCGAGGTCTATGGCGGAAGCCAAAGCAGCTGCCGCCAGCAACAGCCATAAAGAAGCCGAAAGGAGAAGAAGAAAGCGAATCAATGGTCATATTGCCACTCTCAAATCCATTCTTCCAAATGCAACCAAGGTACCTTCATTTAATCATTTTTTTTTTAGATATATTATATATTATTTCATTTGCTGCATTTTCCATTAAATATAGACAATCTTTTACTGTTTAATATATATCGTGGGTATATATTAATTACCACCGAACGTGTCATATTAATATGTGTTGAGTATAATTTCCTCCCCAAACTGGGTCATTTTTGCATATTACTATTTTAACTGTCATTTATTGATGATTGTACTTGCATCCTAAACCATGTTAGTTGTAGCCGTTTATTATATATTGGGTGATTTGGATCTGTCTCCATCACCACTAGAAAAATTAAAAGAGCTTCCTAAACTATATTAGTTGTGTTTTCTTGTATATTGGGTGATCCGGATCCCGACTGGTGGGAATCAATATACAACAAGCTCTAGTAATGACCAATATAATTTAGGGTGCAAGACAAATGATAGTCGAGGCATTAGAATATGCAAAAATGGTCTCCATTTGAGAAGGAATAATATGTAATTCAATATATTAAAAAATAATTGCAGACAGACAAAGCTTCTCTACTAGGAGAGGCGGTCCGGCGGGTAAGAGAACTAAAGAAAGCGGCAGCAGAAGTGTCAGCGACGGAGCACGACTCCAACAGTAGCAGCGCAGCGTTAACGAGCAGCTTGATGATGTTCCCTAGCGAAGCGGACGAGCTGAAAGTAAGCCACTGCAACAGCAACACGGGTTTGATAAAGGCAACACTCTGCTGCGAGGACAGGCCCGAAATAGTAGTCGACCTAATAGAAGCCCTAAAATCCGTGGAGGCAAAAGTGGTGAGGGCAGAAATGTCCACAGTTGGAGGTCGGACCAAGAATGTTTTGTGGGTTAGGTTAAGCAACAGCAACAGCAACAGCAACAACAGCAGTACTAGTGGAAGTGAAAGCGATGTGTGTTTGGGTACGCTAAGGAGAGCGCTGAAGATGGTTATGGACAAACCCACTTTCCTGACGGGGTTGCCACAGCCTTTGCCGGGGAACAAACGCCCCCGTTACTATCACTTCTGAATCGAATACATATATACATATTACATGTGTGTGTTTAGGGTATTTGAGTGGGTTTTCGAGCAGTAGTTATCATGCCTCAGAAATGGGACAACATGCGTATGATCGATCCTTGTTATAGTGTATGTGCTTTCTGTTCAAGGTTGTCTGCTAATGCCTGATGAGTGCCTCCTGGTCAAAAGTTTCACCAACCATATATATATATATATATGATTCATTTAAAACCAGTTTTTCGTTCAAAAGAAATTTAATTTAGAGAGTAATTAGTAATTTATATTTGGAGTGTATAATGGTGTGATTTCTTATTTCATTTATTTTGGATTTGAGTTGGGGTGAATATCGACAAAGTGAAATTCTCCCTACTTAATAATAAATGTATCTGCCGAGACCCAAATACAATACCTTTAGTTAAATTATATTAATCCCCAATCAATAAGTCGATCAATTACACTTGGCTGGGCCTGTTACGGCCTTAAAATGCATGCAGTAATTTAAAGAAGTTAAATAAGAATAATATGCATATAGATCAAGTGCTATATTCTACCAATGATAGAAAAAGAAATATTATTTCTCTTACCTACTAGATATATGAAAGAAATATTTTTGGAATTTGTGCTTTTTGCTAGGGTAAAGCTTTAACCCAAAAGATGAAGATAAATGTGCTGAAAAGCTTATATCATTTCCAAATAAGTCAAATTAAATTAATTTCTTGGCTCTAAATAACTGGTAGGCTGTAGCACCCGGTTAATATCATTATGCAATATCCAGGTTCAAATCTTGGCAGCGGAATATTTTTTTCATAATTCTTTTTTCCTTAAATTTTTATTATTGGGCCTTATTTAGGCCCAATTTCCTTTTTTTCTTAAAATTTTATTATTGGACATTTTCTTGGCCTTGATTATATCTGTAAGTCCAAAATCTGAATGACGTAGGCTTCTTTCTTAAAATTTTATTATTGGACATTATTTTGGCCCAGTTGATATCTGTATCATACGGGTTTTCATTAATAAAATCCAATTATATTGTAAATATTTTGAATTAATAAACTGAAATTCTAGCAAGTTATGATTTTTTACGAAATAATTAATGACGTGTGATTGTATTTTTATATGAAATGTGTTTCATAGGAAAAGATTTTATAATAAGGGAAAATTACAAAAATGGTATACCAACTCGGGCCATTTTGCAATTTTGGTATAAAATATTTTCCGACGACATCAAAACCTACAACTCCAAAAATTTTGCAAAATCATGCAAAGTTTCGCCGGAACTGAAAAAACCGGCCGGAAATCTGACATGTCATCCTATGTGGCCAATATGTTGAGTATGTGGCCAAACCACTATGCACACATCATAAACCACTATACATGTTCCTTTCCACCCATTTAAAAAAAAAATACACAAAAGCCAAATAATAAAAATTCACTTTATATATATATATATATATATATATATATATATATAAAATATGTATATATAATATAATGTTTGTTATATATAAGTTTACGGGGAATTCCCGAAAACTCCCCAAATGATAAGTCCAATTCCTTTTAGCTCCCCATTTTAAAAAATGACGTATTAAAACTCAAGAATCGCGTATCTAAAACCCCAAATGATGTATTTAAAATACAAGGAAAAAATCACGTATCTAAATCCCAGAATCGCGTATCTAAAACCCCAAATGATGTATTTGAAAATTGGGAGTTAAAAGGAACTTTTCAAACCCATGGGGAGTTTTCAAAAATTGCCCCATAAGTTTATAACATAATATGTTATATAATATTGTTATACATAATAAAATATATATTTATACATAATAAAATATGAATATGTATATATATATATATAGATGCAGATCGTCTTTGGGGAAAAAAAAAAAGTAAAGATGCCGAGGTCGCCGGCGAGCCCTCCGCCGCGAGAAAAAATGCAGGGCTCGCCGGCGACCAAGTCTGCCCCCGCCCTGCCCCACCACGCCACGGCCTTCCTCGCCAAAGTACGCCGCCACCGCCACCAATCTCAATTTCTTCGGGCACCCCACCTCACAACTCCTCAACCTCCAGAAATAGCAAAATTTGATTTACACAATCTCAAAATTTAATTACCTGAGTTGATGCTTATATTGTTTCTGCAGCAACCTTATGAATACGATGCCAAATTCAAAGGCACAGTTTGAACAAGTTTTGGGGCAGGTTGAGCATGAGTCTATTTTTCGAGTAAATACTGGATTCTTATTATCTATCCGAGTTGTGATTGTTCTCTAGACTCTAGTTTTATTGTGTAATTTGTCAGACTGTTGGGAGATTTGTCTGATTTCTTATATGAATTGAACCTACTGTGACTGTGTTTGTTGAGAAGAAGAAATGGTTGTTGATGGTGATGGAGACACGGGGAAGGGAGGCGATGGACTCAGGGGAAGAGGAAGGTTGGGCGATGGACGGCGGCAACTGATGGTGGTCTCGGCGTTGAAGGCGGCGATTGGTGGTGGTTCCGGGGAAGGCACCATTACCGCAACTTTGATCCTTCATAGAGCCGCCGCCGCTAAAAATCGGGTCACGAAATTGATATCTATCTGATGCCCGTATCATGGTGATCGAAAAGCACTATCCGTATGTTAAATTCGGCAAAGAAACGAAAAATCCCCAATTGTTGATGTTTCATCTTCGCCGATGAAGAAGAACAGGGGTGGTGGGCCTTTTTTTATTTTCTTTTTCTTTTGATTTAAATTTAATTTTATTGATAATATATTAGGTAAAAAAAAATATATTTTGTATGAGTAAAATTACTAAAAGTATATTAATTTCTTCAAAATACAAACATATGATATATGTTTTTTTTTTAAATTCTTTTATTAGAAATATGATTACATATAATAATTAATTCAAAAATACAAATATGTATAATAAAAATAAGGTTTGTTAATTATATATATTTCTCTTTTCTTTCAATAATCCTATTTAATAAATAAAATGCTCAATTTTTTTTAAGTGTTAAATTAGGTGGAGGACACGTCATCGGCTAGTTGGCAATGTTCGTCTTATGTGGCGCTCATGTTGGACACACGTAGGACTTAAAGCCACGTCACAAGCGGTTTTCTGAAAATGGAGCGGATTTCCGGCCGGTTTTTCCAGCTCCGGCGAAATTTTGCATGATTTTGAAAAAATTTTGGAGTTGTGGGATTTTGATGTCGCCGGAAAACATTTTGTACCAAAATTGCAAAATGGCTCGAGTTGGTATACCATTTTTGTAATTTTCCCTTATAATAATTAATGACGTGTGATTGTATTTTTATATGAAATGTGTTTCATAGGAAAAGATTTTAAATATAAAAAATCACGTGTCATTAAAGTTCTAGTCGGTATGATAAGAAAATGTTCTTATCAAGACTATAATGTGTTATTTAAGATGATTAGTCTTTTGTCATAGGGAAATGAAGTTTCCGATTATATCACATTGATGATTTTCAATAAGATTGGAAACATCGAACTGAACCACTGAGATTATTCATTTTATACTGCTATCTAAAATGAACAAAATCTCGGAAGCAATGGACTCTTAATCCTGACAGTGTTTCAACTTTAGGCATGTAATGTTAATCACTATGATGTACTCAGAAGTGAGGTCTC
Organism: Lantana camara; assembly: GCA_037501455.1. Taxonomy (NCBI): domain Eukaryota; kingdom Viridiplantae; phylum Streptophyta; class Magnoliopsida; order Lamiales; family Verbenaceae; genus Lantana; species Lantana camara. The sequence continues at coordinate 17,566,083 of CM074857.1, read as the reverse complement.
GGTAACGGGTGGTCAAATTACTTTGTACGTTCGGTGATTGCGTGAAATGTGCTAAAGAGTAATACTGATCGAGGAATCTGTGGCCTTGCTGGAAGGTTAAGAGATATCCCTGAAATAGATTTACAAAAAGTTCAAATCAAAACTTTGGCCAAAGTACTTCGTGTGTTCGTCACCGAAGCTGTATGTTGAATGTGTTTCACATAAGGATGTAAACGAGACGAGCCCGTTCGCGAGCCTAACGAACCGAATCAACAAAGGTTCGGGCTTGAGTTCGTGAAAATCGAACCCGAACCGAATCCTGGCTCGATTCGTGGCCTTCTCGAACCGAACTCGAACCCTATCTTCCTAAAATTTGGGTTCGCGAGCCGGCTCGCGAACCTTAACCTTTTAATTAAAAATAATAATAAAATATTTGTTATATATACTATTACTAATTATGGAATATATATATATTTTTACTTTTTATATGATATATTATATCTATAACTTAAACCCAATTACCCCAAACCCTATTTCCTACCATATTTCCGCCGCCCACCCATCATTCTTCTCAAACATTTCATTATCTTTAACTCACAAACCCTATTTTTCTTTCTTCAGTATTCACAGGACACGAATCTTCACAATTCCGCCACTCACCATCTCCTCCGCCCTCCATCTCTTCCGCCGCCACGACTTGTCGTGCCACCACGAAGACGCCATCTCCCACCACCGGCTGCACTCATCGGCCCTCGTGCCCCTTCTTCCCCCTCTCTCTGGACTGCTTTATGTCGCGCAGCATTCCGTCGCCTTGCCTCCTCCTTTCTTTTCAGTTTTTCCCTTTCTCTTAACATCGCAACCGTGCAGATCGAAACCAGCACTTGTCTCTCCACCACCACATCATTTCTCGCCTCACCACCACCGCCAAATTTTTGCTTTCTACTCTACAAAAGGTATTAGACTTTAGATCTGAGTGCGGGTAATTTTGAGATAGGATTATGGATCTTGGAATTGTTACTTTTGGCTTTGAGAATCTGTATAAACTCACGAATCCACGAACCGAATCCGAAGCAAACCGAACTCGAACTTTAGTTCGAACCGAACTCGAACCTGATTTGTGTAGATTCGTCAGGCTCGAGTTCGAGTTCGGGTTCGAGAAAATTGTGTCGAACTCGAACTCGAACCCTAAAAAAAGACTAGGGTTCGGCTCGGCTCGGTTCGTTTACATCCCTAGTTTCACATATAGGGAATTTGAACTTAAGGCGAATCAAGAATTTCAGATTGGAAGTGAAAAATAAATGATAGTAGTATTGATTTATTTTTCATTGATATCTATACAGAGGAGTAAAATGTAAAATTATTCTAGATCGAGAAATTTGTGAATAATTTAATTAATTTTAGAGTGCAACAATATTTATTTAGTGAAATTAAATATTGTTAAATGGCAATCAATTATTGTCATGAGATGATAATAGATTGACTAGTTTGGAGCTAAAATTAATTAGTCTTGCAGGTCCCCTACAAGCCTCAACGAAAATCAAAGAGAAAATATAAAAAGGAGAGAGAGAAACGAATTTTCAAAGAGTTTGAAAATAGCCAAAGAATTTATTTTGAGAAAATAAATTAAATTCCAAAGAGTTGGAAATGCCTGAAATTTTATTTTGGAGAAAATAAAAATTTTCAAAAAAAAAAAAAAAGTTTTTTTTACTGACGTGGCATGTGCTGATGTGGCAGCTAAGGTGTCACGCCACATCAGCGAGTCAGACGCCGTGTGGCACTGACTGGGCACCGGGTGGCACGACACGTGGACGGATAGAATTTCTTCGCGTCATTGCGAAAGAGCGGCCCAGATTGGATCTGGGTCAACCGGGTCGGAAAAGGGTTCGGATAGGGTCGGGTCCTAAGTGTACCGACCCGGACACGTGGACCAATCACAGAAAGGCACGTAGTGATTGGTCCAGGCCGCTTAGACCGGCCGGTTCACTGTCCAATTGGTCTGAGCCGTTGGACCAACCACGTGGCACTTGTCTGTGCCAGCGTGTGCCCCACGCGCGTGCCATACACATGCAGTAGCTGCTGGCGGTGTGTGGGGGCGCGTGCCAGCACGTGGCGGCGCGTGGTCGGCGGCTACGGACTCCTGATGAGCTGCTCTTCCACATGGCATCTTGGGATTGACAACTTGGACTTAGCTTGCATGCAAAGAATTGAAAAATTCCGTATATGTCCTCAAATTTCAAGTATAAATAGGGGCTCAATGTTTCATTTACAATCATCAGATTTTGAAGGATTTTCTTTCCAATTTCAAAGCCTCTTCGAAATTTCTCTCTCTACGATTTAATTAATCCTTAATTAAGAAAAATTAGGTGGTTATATAATTAATATATAATCCACTTAATTATTAGAAATTAGGGATTTTCTAAAATTAGAAAAAGGTGTTTTTCTAGAAAAATATTTTCTCAAAGTATTTAGCAAAATACTACCGGAGCCCACACTCCAAAATCTTAATTGGGGAAATTGCGGGGAAGCTTTGCCGGTTTCACGAGAAAATCAACGAGCTGGAAAAGTGTCGTTGATAGCCAATTTTTGCAGTACGGTAATACCGTTATGCTGCCAAAATTATTATTTGCATATTATTATTATATGCTATATGATTTAAAATTATCTATGCATGTATATACTAGAGTTATTCTACCCAAATTGTTCAGCTGTTTATTAAAATATTTTGGAAATATTTTGATAACGATGTTATGGCGAATTTTTTTGAAATATTGCCCTATACCATCACTCTGTTTCGGGACCGCCACCCAGCAACTGGTATCAGAGAAGGGCTCTGAATATATACTTGCATTGATATGATGCATAATTTTAAGTCTGATACTGTGCACGTAAATTCTGTCTAAGGAGACTGGGTTTTAAGTGAGACCATTATGAGCCCTCTAGTGTTTCCTGAGAATTTGCGTGGAATGGTAATTTTCTGGGAAACTATTTAATTGTTTTACTGGTAATTGCCGAATCAGTAAATATGATTTAAATTATGTGATAACTTATAACATATTTACTTTGGGCCATTAAAATTTTAAGCGTGATAATTATATAATAATTATTTGCAAGCATGCTTTAATTTTAAATGTAGCGTGATAATATGAGATATTATGTTGTTTCAATTATGCATGTTTTATTTAATATGATTAGATAAATAATGTTTAATCGATGCATAATTGGACTAATCTTTTTTGGCTTAATTAATAAATTGTTATTAAAGCCTTAAAATATTATTAGGATTATCTAATAATCCTAGTGGGAGCATATTAATTAGATTAATTACTTCCGATCAATAAGATGCTAAAAGTGATTATTTAATAACCAGAAATAATCCACAAATTTTAAAAATTCAAGTGGGAGCGAGATGAAAAGAGTTGGATTCTCACGGCCTCCATTACCCGTCTATAGTATAGTGGATATATACTACTCCCTTCTGCGGGTATGCATTCGCGGTATATAAGAGTAGACTTCTAAGGATAGAGTGAAGTACGAGGAAAGTCAGCTCAATCATGCCTCCGTGGAGTGTCTTGATCTACTCGTACGAATTTCTAGGTAATGGTACACACTTGACTAAGTGATGTATTAACCTCCCTTCGGAGCTATGTTACATTCACTTAGAGGCCGAGAGTTGACGTGGTGGATTAACATAATTTGGTAAGAGTTACCTAGGTGGCATGTTAATTAAGAAAAGTTCTTGGTTTTCTAAGCGGTTTTCGACCTCGCTTTCGGGGAGTCAATTGTGGTTAGTTAAGTCACCATTGCATAAACCAAAAATGCTTATGTGGATTTCATTTATTGGTTAGACGCAAAAGAAGTAAAATACAAAATCATAACTTGCGCTATTTTAAAATATTTCAGTTTTAACAATGACGAGTGCTAGCCCGCTTCAATCGATCCTAAAGGAAAATAGACTTGAAGGGTCTAACTATGCTGACTGGAAAATGAATCTTGACATCGTGTTTGGTCACGAGAATCTGAAACACGTGCTCACTGAACCTTGTCTGGGGGTATCGGAAACTACAACCAATCAGGATATGAAAAATGCTTATGCCAATTGGATCAAGTCCAATGATTTGACTAGGTCGTATATCCTGACATTTGTCTCTAATGTTCTTAAGCATCAAATGCATGAGATGCCAACTGCTAGGAATATGATGGATCATCTCCATTAGATGTTTGGAGGACAGAATCGATCCAAGAGGCTCGAATTAATGAGAAGGTTGTTGGTTACCAAGATGTCTGAGGGATCGCCTACTCAGGATCATGTTATGAACATGATGGCTTGCCTGAACGATATTGAGAGCCTTGGTGCTAAATTTGATGATCTCAGTAAATAGGATATGATCCTATGCTCTCTGCGAAAGTCATTCGACACATTCAGGCAAAATTATTTTATGAACAAATTAGATTTTTTTCTACCTGAATTGATGAACGAACTCAAAGTGGCAGAGGGAGTGATGAATGTTAAGGGAACTGTTCTCCTAGCACAGGCATCGACTTCCATGACCTCAAAAGCCAACAAGTAGAAAAAGGGGAAAAGGAAAGGTTCCCAATCCCAAGAAAAAGGTTTAGAAGAAAAAGGGTAAACCTAGCAAGGGAAAATGTTTTCACTGCGGGGAAAATGGGCACTGGAAGAGGAATTATCCAAAATACTTAGCAAGTATTCCTGCTATGCCATTTGGACAAGGTATATCAATATCTTGTTTGATAGAATTATGTTTTGTTAGAAGTCCACCAGATTCCTGGTGTGTGGACTTTGGGTTCAACTAATCATATCTGTAATTTGTTGCAAGGGTTCAAGCTAACCAGAAAGCTTGAAGATGGCGAAATGAAGCTACTGCTCAGGGATAATACAAGTATATCTGTATTAGCAGTAGGGACTGTAAATTTATATTTTGGTGATAAGGTTTTGATACTGAAAGACACTCTGTACATACCGTGTGTTCGTAGAAATCTGATTTCTGTGAGTTGTTTAATAAATAATGGTTTCAGTGTTTGTTTTGAACAAAATTTTACCATTAAGCGAAATAAAAGGTTTATTTGCTCTTGCACGGTAAAAGATGGTCTTTTCTTATTATACCCCGATAAAAACCCTAATTCCGAACTTAACACTACTAAGCTTGACTTACCATCCAAGAGAAAAACTCATATGCCTAATGAGGCGAACAAGTGGCATTTACGTCTTGGTCATGTTAATCCAGATAGGATCCAAAGATTAATTTCAGATGGATTGTTGAGTCCCTTGGACTTAACAGAACTGCCAGTCTGTGAATTCTACTTGGAAGGTAAAATGACCATGAGATCTTTTAAAACCAAAGGAAATCGAGCCACAGAGTTACTTGAGTTAATTCATACGGATGTGTGTGGTCCTGTGAGTATTCAAACAAGAGGAGGTTTTGAGTATTTCATCACTTTTACATATGATATAAGTCTGAATCTTTTGAAAAGTTCAAAGAATTCAAGGCTGAAGTCGAAAATCAAACTGGAAAACGTATTAAAGCACTTTGATCAGATCGTGCTGGTGAGTATCTATCTACAGAGTTTCCAGAATTTCTCACTGTAAGTGGGATTAGATCTCAATTATCTACACCGGGTATACCCTAGCAGAACGGTGTTGTAGAAAGGAGAAATAGAACTTTGATGGAAATGGTAAGATCCATGATGAGTTACGCTACCCTACCAAGCTCGTTTTGGGGCTTTGCACTCAAAACGGCGGCACACATATTAAACCTTGTTCCATCCAAGTCGGTTCTTAAAACACCAATGGAATTATGGCGAGGGAGAAAGCCCAGTGTCTCCTATCTTCGGATATGGGGAACCCCAGTTCATGTGTTAAGGAAGGATCCTAACAAGTTGGAATCAAGAACATAGGTTTGCTTGTTCATAAGTTATTCTAAAGGAACAAGAGGTGGTATATTTTATGATTCGAGAGATCACAAAGTGGTTGTGAGCACTAATGTTAAATATCTCGAAGATGACTTCGTAAATGACCACAAGGATAGAAGCAAAATTGTGTTAGAAGAAATGAAAGTTTGAGATACTGAATTCCAAGAACTCATAGTAACTGAAAATATGTTAGATACATAAGTGATGTACAATCGGATCTACTTGGCTAATCAGTGAACGTGATATCTTGAACTATTCAGCCGTTAGTGTAGACCAAGACAATCATACTTACACAAAAATCATTTTAACACTTGTGGTTCTCATGATTATGTCCGTTTCGGCCCTGGACAACATCTTGGATTCATAAGTGTTTTCATTTGAACAGGCCATATTCACACTTATATAGGTGATCTCCTAATAAAAGAGTATCCTGCTATACTCCACCTTATAGGTCTAGGAATCATTAAAAATCTTAGCTTAACCTCTTACCCTTTGCAGACCACACTATTATCATTCTAGGAATAAGTTGGAAATAATTTTTCTAAGTGCTCGACTAGTCTTTGTAACTTAGTTGTCCCATTGAACCAAGATCTTGGGATCTCCAGTCAACAAGATAGGGTTACCATTACTTGGACTTTAATTAGTGTGTTTTAATCTCATTCCTCTCGATAAGCAATATACTTGATCTCTAGGTCTTTTGTTAATGAATCCGCTATATTTTCTTTTGACTTTGCATAGTCAATTCTATTAAAGATCAATTGCCTAATAGTACTATGTCTCCATCGTATATGTCGAGATTTACCATTATACATAACACTTAGTGCTCTTCTAATAGCCACTTGACTATCACAATTTATAGCTATTGAAGACACAGGTTCTTGCTATTTTAGCTCTCGTACTACGCCTTGACATACTCTATGTCAACTTAATGATCATCATTTGAACTTTTTGCAATTTGACCATCACCATATTTAGTTTCACAAGTTCTTTATTAGAACTTTCCTCTTTTCTTCTTTACGAAGAAGTATATCCTCGAGAAATACAAAATTTCTTGATTCGAGTATCGTTTCTCACTCATTTCGAACACTTAGTCAACACCTCCACATTTAAGGTATTTATAAGAAGTTTGTAATCTTTACAAAGCTCATATGATCTCTTTTCAACTGAGTGGAAGTTTCTCTATCTTGACCACTTTTTGAAAAGATTCATTAAGTTGCATTCCTTCAAAGCAACATATCATATATAATAATTTGCAAGTCTTGAACTTGTCTTATCAACGTATGTAGCGCCCGGAGTGGCGAGCCACCACATCCCCCGCACCTAGCCCCGAACCCACATATGAAATAGAAATCCATACATGAGCCCAAGACTAAGCGAACGGGAACCTACACACACTCGCTAAGCCAGACGGAGCTAAACAGGACCAGAGCGTGCAAAAACAACAAGATAGCGAAAGCATTATAATAAAACCAAGAAGATAAATCCATAAAAACGGGTTCAACTAGCCCTAGAAACCTGTCCCGAATATACAAAATAGAAATTCATACATAATTCATTAACAAATGTATAACATATACATACTTTAATTACCACAATCGAATCATATACAAAAGCATGACTATATGCAAATGAAAAATACAACTCGAACTAGATGACTCGAACCTGACCGACTCAAGACTCCGCCTAGCACGCCCAACCTGCAAGCTGAAAAGTTTAAAGGAGAGGATCAGTCCACCGACTGAGTGAGGGGGCTAACGCACACCAACACATATCTACATATAGAGCAAAGCAAGTATTAAACAAAAGATTATGAACCGGGAATAGGGTTTTACATTCCAAAGCCATTTTCCAAAAGAACTCATATTTATTCATGTATTCGTATATTCTTAAGTTTGGAAACTCGAAAGGATTCATAGATTCAGAAACGCATATGGATTCATATTAAAACTCATAGGGATTCAAATAGATTTAGACCGATTCATAACTTAGCGTAGAAATCTTATATTGAAAACAAACTCTCCTATCCCGTTTCATAATCAACATAACAAAAGAATTCAAATACCCGGCGAGCACGGGTCTCCAACCTTACTCCTTAATCACAAGACTCAAAAGATTCATAAGGAAGCATAAACTCATAAATTCATAAGATTCATAGATTCATATTCCCGTATTCCAACCTTCTCCGGAAGTCTGCACACGGGTTACGGGCCCACATTGTGCAACTCAATATACGTGGGGTCGCGAACCCACAACGTACCTTTTCCGGCCTCAGCCGAAGGCTCAAAGCACCATGCCTTCTCCATCTCTCTCAGAGTCGTGCGTAAGTACTTCAAAGGAGCGTGTGCACAGGGGTGATAACCGGCGACCCCAACAGCCGCACCGGGTCTCCCTTACCCACACCTCCAGGGCCCAGGGATTCATAAGATTCAAAAGGATTCATAAGACTCATAAAGAAACATACCTAACTCGCGAAACCTAGAAACATATGACTCATACTTAAGAAACATACCTTACCGTGCAACTCGGCATATGCTATACACGTACCTCTCCGTGTCTTCCAAATTCATAAGATGCTAAAGGAGATCCATAGTTCACTTGACACCACACGGTTTGGAGCATAGCCTCGTTGCAAAACTATTTTAAGCTTATATTTGCCTATACGTATAATTTTAGAAGAATTCATATGAAATCGAATAACAAGATTCATAACATATCATAAGACACATATTTAATATACATATAGTAGATATATTCGCATGCGGGGTGAGAAAATATCACATTAAGGCCATAGGTCGCTTATCTAAAAGAAAAGATCCTAACCCTCACCTTACACCGACGCGGCCAAGAACGAGACAAATGATTCACCCCGGAATCAACTTGGATCACGAAACACCACCCCGGGTGCATCTGGGCAACTGAAGACAAGATGGAAGACTTAAACTCGAGGATGAACCATATAGACGCACGACGATGCATAAGAATGCAAATGGATGCAATACACGTTCTATTCATTTATACTTAGGCATATTGGGCAAATGATGAAATATCACATAAGGAATTCAAGAATTAAACTCATATCATACTAAATAAGCCCATGATGTATCATATATTAACATACCATATGCATTCATAAGCTTGAAGTTCAAAGAAATAACAAGAGATACAAGAAGGCGTTAAACATTTCACATATTGATCATAAATTCACGTACAATTACACTTAGCAAACAAGGTCATAAACTTAAAAATAATTAATGAAACATAACATATTACAACATATTAACATATTAGGATCACAATCGGGGTGGGAATTAACGAGAAAAACGAAATAAAAGCACAAAATAGGGCTTCGAGTGAAAAGGGGCCAAAGCTGACAGTTTTACCAAAACGAACAAGCTGTAAGAAAACGGGCATAACTTAAGTTTGAGAAATGGGAATCAATTTTTGTTTCTTGGAAATGAAACTAGACACACGGGGATTTCCAAATATATATGGCACGAATTCTAGTTCAAAGGGAGCCGAAAATGGCGGAGGTTTGAAGTTGAACAAATGCAGAATTTTGGCAAAGTGGCGACACCAAAATAAAATGATTATATCTCATAATGTAGAACGAATTTTAAGGTGATTCCAATTGGAGAGTATTCTAGACTCAAAGAGGTTGATCGTATCAGAAAATCAAGTCAAACGGAGTTCGTATGAAGGGGTAACCGGCCGGGTAAATAACAAGGCAAAAGTTACCCGCCAGGGGAAAACAGGGCAGAAAGTTTCGGCATAAAGGGGTACCCGCCCGGGGAGTTTTCTTCACGAAATCTACTCGCCCGGGGAGAGGCTATCAGCGTGAAAAAGAGCAAGAACAGGGCTGTTACGAGGTGGGGGAAGAAAGGCAACCAAAGCAGCACATAAAGGCATGAAATGGAGCATAAAACATGAGCAAAGTCTTCACACAAAAGCACACAACAACCGGCCAAGAAATGGGATGAAAAGGATCAACGTATATGCATCTTAAACTTCAAGGAATGTAAGGTTCATCCATGAAAACTCATCAACCATGCAATCACCAACTAATTTCAGTTCATATGATCAATAATGAAGCTCATGTGGTCACAAAGATAGTCTCAAACCAAGGAATCATCCAAAGAAAGTCATGAAATCTCAAAATATGCATATGCCCTAACTATTCATTCTCAAGCTTCAAAACCATATCAAAACTTGGCTAAAATCTAAAATTTATGGATGAAAAAGACCACATAAGGATGTACATAACAATCATATACTTACCCCTTGAATTTGGTTGAGTTTGATGAAGATTTGAGCTCCAAACTCTTCCTTAGTGAATAGTGACGGGAATGAACTCTTGTTTCTCCAAAGAGTTGCAACTTTTCCTCTTTCTCTTGTGGAAACCGAAAATGAGGGAGTAGGGGGAGCAAGTGGGTTATGTTTGGGTTGTGTGGGACCAAGTTTCACTCAAAAAGGTTAAAAGATGAGAGACTAATGAGCAATTTAGTGAAGGGTGGTCATGTGTGCGCAAGTCAGTACTTCGGGCAAATTTCGGAGTATCAAATGGGCTTAGAAAAACATAAGGCTAGGTTCCTTAGCTTGAAAATCTTGTTACGAGTCCGGCGCCACTTTCGGAATTCGAATCCGAATTCCCGATCTCCAGATATGGCCTCCGGAATCCGAGGCGCGCTCAACTCGTTAGGCCCCCAAATCCCAAAAAAAATCAAGAAATGGTCTCCGACCAAATCAAACAAGTAAAAACAAATCAAAATACGAACATTAAAACGTAAAACTTAAATAATTAGGGCACAAAGGACACTTAAACAATGAATTCAACGAAATAATAAAATCGAAAGAGAAATTAAAACGTTAAGAACCCTCTCGTGACGTCATACCTGGCTTGCCGAAGAAACGGGGTGTCACAATGTATTCTTGATAAAGACACATTTGTCTCATTGATTAATTCAAAATCGTTTGATAGCATAGTCTTATCAAACTTTTCATTTGGAATAAATTATAATTAATAAAGATACAAAAATATATATACATATATGCACTATTTATATGTATATATTACACAATTTAAAATAATTGCCAAAATAATTTTTCCACCCTTTCATATATGCTTTCGCACCTTTTCAGAGAGATAATCACCCTTAAATGTTGAAGGGGTGTCTTGATCTAATTAATTAAGATATATCAAATATCTCTAATTAATTCATTATATCATTATGAGCGAGTGGGTACTTCAATTAAGTGAAGGGATGCTTTCAACATTTCATTAAGATAAACATATTATCTTAATTAACACATTGTTTCATATATATTTTTTATTTTTAAATATTATTTTATAAATAACCAAATATATTTTTGTACATATATAATCGAATCAAAATAAAGCCATAAATTTATTAGAATAAAGCTATCATGCACAATTGTGCAAAATCAAATAGATAAATATATCTATTGAAGATATATATTCGAAGCATATAATTAAAATGAAATGCATACTTGGATGGTCCCTTGTGGAGTTTCAATCGAACAACATCTTTTGTTGCCGCCGTTTAAAATCAATTTATAAGTAGCTTCTTTGATTTCTCTTCTATAACCGGCTCAGTAACCGATTTGACAATCAATAACAACATTGAAGCTAGAGTTCGTATAGGCCATAGTAAAATCAACAGAAATTTCGTCTTAAGTTCTCTTTTTCCTTAAGACGAAATTGCCCCGCTCAGGTAATTAGGGATTTACGGCAATCGTCTCCCAAGATACAACGACCACTTCTAGCAATATATAGTAGCACTAAAAATTACGAGATCAACGAACTCTAAGTGTTTAGAACTCTCTTAGAACTTAAATGCTTCTATGTGTATTTGTATGTAATTCTAAAATTGAATGAGTGGAACAATAATGATGGAGTTTATTTATAGATATTCATGTTTCTCTTAAAACGGTGTTTACTGATTCACTTTTAGTTATTAATTAATAAACACCTTTTCGGTTATTACCGAAATAATGCAATATTACATGACATCTTTTCAAATAATGTGACAACTATTCATCACAATTATTAATCCGAAAGGTCATGTCTTTTGGATAACATTACATATATTATATATAAATGTACATTTATTAATTAATAACTTTAATTTTAATTTTCTCTTTCAATAATTATTAGATTTTGATAAATAAAATATCAAAATTCCAACACATAAATCATGTGATGAAGTAATTAATGGACATTCAGGTCAAATGCTTAATTTATAACCAAAAAATATTATAAGTAGTTTCTCTTTCAATAATTATTAAATTTTGATAAATAAAATATCAAAATTCCAAACACATAAACCATGTGATGAAGTAATTAATGGACATTCAGGTCAAATGCTTAATTTATAACCAAAAAAATATTATAATTGGTAGAAATATTATACTAGTCGTATAAGGTTAAAAGTTGTCCACATTTTTTATAACGAACTATAATGTTTTTTTGTTTTTCCAGAATAACGAACTATAATGATGCAATGAATAATTTAGAAAAAAAAAAAGAAAGTCGTTGTGATCTAATTATATTAAAGTTGACCGATTATGCCTAATTTTTAAAAGTTAAATAGTGAGGATGTAATTTTTTTTTTTTTTTTTTAAAGACCAACCACCCGAAGGGCTACATCAACCATGGTCCGACGAAAAAAAATCAGCAATAAAAGACGGATAATCAAAGGAACCAATGCGGCCGAAGCCACGTACGTTTCTAATTAACTTGTGGGCCACTCTGTTGCGGCTGCACCGATTAGAAGAAAAATTCACCTCTTCCATAGACGAGCAAATGGAACGCACATCCTCTAAAATATTTCCCACCACATTAATGATATTAGAATTATCACCTTCCAACACAATCTTCCTCCACCCGAAATCTCTAGCCATTCTAGCAGCCGACAAAGCCGCGAGGGCTTCAGCACGCAACGTAAGGGTCCGCTAGGTTCTTCTTCCTATCCGTCTCCCACCCGATACAAACCCCTCCCGCATCACGAGCCACCACCCTGATGTCAATAGCATTAGCCTCGGAGAAAACGGCCCCATCAAAATTTATTTTAATTCACCCGTCCCTCGGCTTCACCCACTTCTCCACAGCCGCTGGTGCTGCCTGATTAGTGAGCTCCGTTTCCAGAGAAGGAATTGGAGCAGAGAAAGAGTCAAGCGAACTCACCACAGCCGGAGGTTGCTGGATGATCCCGTCCATCCTTCTCTCGTATAGGATGTAACTTTTTTGAATCTCGGGAATTGCTGTATAAGCCCTGTACATAAAATCTGAGGGTTAGTTGTCTTTTTATGCATAATTACATAATTTTGGTTAGAAGTTAGAACTTTTATTAATGTCTAATGATGATAATAAATTTGATAGTTTGAGAAAATAAATACGAAAACGAGTACAATTTATGAGTGCTAAGCATATCTTGTTTACTTCAAATGTAAATATAAATGCATAACATAAATTATTGCAATCTTTAAAAGTGTTTATTTAAATAAAAATATACTCTTACGTAGATATAAAAGTCATTTAATCAATCCAAAACAAATATGTTTAGCATAAGAAAATTATTATTCACACTCTTAAACTGTTAATTTAACTCAATTCTATATACATATTATTAGTATTATTAGTTCTCAGATCTATTATAGTTTGTAATCTCTTAAATACTATCAAAATTTTAAAAATCGATAAAATTTATTTATTTTTATGATGAAAAATGTTGAATCAATATGTAAATAAAGAAGAAGTGTTAAATAAAATATGATTGGGATTATAAGTTAGCACAATATTTTAAGTGAAATTGCAAAATTAACAAGAAAATAAGGAGAGATACTTTTTGTCACTTATTGATAATTTTTTTACTGGAGTAACATGCAACTGGGGAATGAAAATACAAGTCCCATAATATAGCAAAAATTCCTTATAATATAAATACATTCATTCAATATACTCTCATTTACATCGTAAATTATGAGATTTGAGGTTACTTATTGCTAAAATCCATTACCAAAAAATATGGTTCGACAATTAGAAGTTCTATAAAAATTCGACTGAGAAGTAATTAAAATTTGATTCAATGTCCATTATTTATACATTAATCATTAAAATTTACTTCAAAATTTCATATATCCAAATCAGTAACACTCTTAAATAAGAAAAAAAAAACACTCTTAATAAGATTATAACTCCAAATATAATAGAATACTTAGCTTAATTACCAATATTCTTTCGCTGTCTCATTACTATTATCGGGAGAATAAAATTAATATTTCTTTTACATGTAGTAGCTAATACAATTAAAAAATAATCGGAATTACAATGGCATAAAAAAATAAAAAATAAATAAATTATCGATTGAATGAAATTATAATTATGAGAAAGGGAATTATTATAATGAGTATAAAACAAATGGTTGTGATATAAGATATGAAATTGAAATTTAGTTTGACTAGCTATTCAAATAATGTTAGTTTCTATTCTATTAGATGTAAAACCAATATACGATATGAAACAAAGAGTATTTAGAAGGAAAATGACGACGAAGTCAATATGACAATACAATTTTTGCCTGTAATACATTAAATGAAGAATAAAAAAGATCAATTTAATAAGTATATATGATATATGGATTAGTGTTCAATTCGATCACGATTTGATTTTAAGGAGTAAATTCTTTTATATGTATGTTTTAAAAATTCTTAACTCTCAAACGCTGTTTTATTAATTATTACTTTTAGAAATTTAAACCAAGTTTGATACATTCGATTATTTAATAAAATAAATTTAATAATTAAAAATATCTAGATTAATTAGGTAATTGATATGCATAGCACATTGTTTTAACATGTTATTATTTTTATGCACCCCTGCGATATTGGATAATTACAACTCGTATCCCCTTAGATGAAAAAATTACACAACTTACCTTTCAAATTTGGAAAATTTCAAATGAACCCATTTTCACGAAATTTTTCTTGAATTGTCTATATTTCACTACTAATTAGTTCTTCATAACAACCCACACATCATTCTCAAGCTATGATGCATGGACACGGACACGGCGACACGGACACGACACGACACGGATACGGCGACATGGATTTTTTCTTGAATTTCTCACGTAAGGAGTGTCGGACACGGTGTCGGACACGAGTGTCCGACACGACACGGCATGACACGACACGGCAAAATGATATTTTTAGAAGTGTCCGTGCATCATAGTTCTCAAGTGACAGACAAGTAATTTATGAAGTTTTTTGGAAGATCAACACATGATTCGTTTATAAATTGATATTCATATTGACCTCCCCCCCCCACCCCCCCCCCCCCCCCCCCTCAATTTCCCGGTGAGGAACTAATTTGTGGTGAGATATTGTCAATTCAAGAATAATTTTGCAAAAAATCCAACTGGAATAGATTCATTTGTAATTTTCCAAACTTTGAAGAATAGATTGTGTAATATTTTATTTGAGGAGGTACGAGTTGTAATTACTCAATTTAGTAGGGGGTATAGATGTAAAAATACTCTATAAAAATAAGAGCTACTAGGTAAACTTATTATAATTTGGAATTAATTCCGACGTGCGTGCCAGTAGATGTATTAATATGGGACCACAATTGAGAGTTTAGATTAAGTGTGTTAAAATTTAAAACTTATGGAACCGAACGATATTTGAACACTAATTTTGTCACAGATATAGTCGAAGTTTACATTAGATCTACACGCTTTTATGTGAACAAGAAAAAATATATATTAATTTCCATGATTGAAGCGTGTTTTGTTTAATAGTATTAAAAAAGTATGTTACCATGCATATGCATTCAAACAATTTGATTTGAACTACCCGCTTGAAGTGCGGCCAAAGTTAAAACAAGTTGCTCAAATAAGAAATGAAATAATATCCCATTGCACATGATGATGCATTAAGAAGTAGATAGCGTTAAGATCGTGGTGGGATACAATAGATAAAGAATATATATCTAGTCACATTAATTAATACAGATCCTGAGTTTGAAATCATATTCAAGAAAGTCTATTAAGAAATTTGCTAGACGGAATAGTACAGCTCAGGAAATTCGTTCTAAAAATTGAAAAAAGTTTATCTATATGTTCAACTTTATTATTATTATTGTAGTCGTTATGGATATGCGTATATGTTCTACATGTTCTCGTTCCTATAAAGCCCAATCATACAGCATGCTCAATTAGAGCAACGAACTTCCAATGAGAAGCTACTAAGTACCAACAGAGAGAGAGAGATAGAAAGAGTACCTAATACTATCCATAATGGAGGTTTTATCCGTAGAAAAGATACAACCATCAGCCTCAACTCCCCAACACCTTCAAAAGTTGTACTTATCATTCTTAGACCAAAAAACACCTCCCACATATGTTGACCTTGTTTTCTTCTACGAATCCGCTCAGTTGACCACGGATTTCGATTCAGGCCAGATATCTCAAAAACTCAAGCAATCCTTGTCTGATGTTTTAAAAAACTTCTATTTCTTAGCAGGCAGGATAGGCCACCAGAGTTCTTTCATTGATTGCAATGACGATGGCGTCCTTTATGTGGAAGCCCGCGTGCATGCTTTCATGGTAGATATTATCAGCAACCCCGACCCTCAAGAGCTGCAAAAGTACGCTCCAATGTCTCCGGACGGGGATGTAACTCCCCTTTTAGTCCAACTCAACTTATTCGACTGCGGGGGTATAGCTGTAGGCATACGCATTTGCCATAAAATAGCTGATATGGAATCATTGGGCATTTTCATGAAAGCTTGGGCAGCCACATGCCGAAACGGAGTAGAAGCTACTCCGACACCGAGCTTTGATCTAAAGTGTCGTTTTCCCCCCTGTGGATGATTTGTCGATGAACTGTCCTCCTCCTCCTCCTCCTTCTCCACCACCAGGTTTGTAATACCTCGCTACAAGAAAATATACCTAGGACCATAAATTACACATATACAGATAAGTTTTTTGTTTCCTTTACTAATTAAATAGTACTTTTACTTTTGAAATAACTATGATGAAATGACAATAAATATATAACTTCATTTATATATATATGCCTCTTTGATTGTTTTTTACTAATATTGATTTTTTGTACAGCCTCTGAAAGGCCGGTGGCCGAAAATGTCATAACCAAAAGGTTTGTGTTCAACAACGAAATGCTGATAGCCCTTAAGAAAATTGGAGCAAGTACAAACATAACAAACCCATCCAAGATTGAAGCCATCACAGCTTATCTATGGAGAAACTTCATTGTTGCCAGCTTTCAAAAGCCGGCATCAGAGGGAGTTAGCAAGAGTTTTGCAGCAATCCATATAGTTAACGTGAGATCAAAAGTTAGCCCACCTCTTTCGAAGCACAGTTTTGGCAATGGATGCCTTCCGGCAGTTGCTAATTGGTCGAAACATTCCAAAACTAAAGAAGAAGAAGAAGAAGAAGCACCGCCTGTATATCCGGTGCTTGTTGCCGAGCCTAGAAGCGCCATAAGAAAGATCAACAGTGATTATGTTATAGAAATGCAACAAAATGCAGAATATGATTATAGAGACTTCGATAAACCCCTCGAAGACGAAGCTGGGGGTTTGCCTGAGGTTTACATTTTTACGAGTTGGTGTAGGTTTCCAATTTACGAGGTGGACTTCGGATGGGGAAAACCCCATTGGGTATCCACATTTGCTGTGCCTTTCAAAAATTTGACTGTTTTTATGGACACAAAATCTGGAGATGGTATAGAAGCATGGATCACTTTGAGCGAGGAAGACATGGGTGTGATTGAAGAAAGTTCCAAGAACCTATTTAATTTCACGTGCGGCCAAGCTAGCTTCCCATGATTCACATCATCACCAGAAGTGTGTGTGTGTTTTGCAAGCTGTGTGCATACTTTGTTTTACGTTTGCATGTATTTTGTATTAATTTATTGTCTTATGTGGGATGTGTCTTCTTCGCGTCCATGTGGTTTAATTTTTCTTTAATTATGTATTTTAACTTTTAAGTGTATGTTTAAGCCGTTGACATGATCAATTGCACGAAAAGTTATAATTTATAATTTCTTAGGTGTACTAATTTATATAATAGTTATTCTCGGTAATTTTTAAACTTTGAGTTGTAACCTTTATTAGTCCTTATAATTTTATGTGGTATGATATCCGAAAGAATAATGAATTTAATTTGGAGAAAAACCAAGTAAAAGAAATTTATGTACCTCTAGACAAGAAAGGAAACAGTCTAGATAACAAGTAAAAAATGAGGGGATGGTATGGTTTTAAATTATAATATAGGGTTAATCGCATACACCCCCTGTCTTTTGGGTTTTGGGTTTTGCCCCATAACCTTTGAATTTTCGTGGGAAAATTACAAAATCGGGATACTAAGTGACCCCTACTAGCAATTCTGGGACACTAATTTCTTCGGCGACAAAGTGTGCCAGTAAGTCCCAAAATTTGTCAATTTCAGGACAAAGGTCGCCGGAGCCTGCTGGTGTGGCACCGGAGTGTGGACGTGGACATATATACTTTACACGTGGACACAAAATTTTGGGAGTCAATGTCCACGTATAAAGTATATGTGTCCACGTCAGCACTCCGGCGCCACATCAGCAGGCTCCGGCGACCTTGTCTTGAAATTGATAAATTTTGGGACTTACTGGAACACTTTTGTCGCCGGAGAAATTAATGTCCCGGAATTGCTAGTAGGGGTCACTTAGTGTCCCGATTTTGTAATTTTCAAAATATACCATTTGTCGGAAAAAAGCACAAATTCCTCTCGAATTATAGTACTCTCAAATGAAATGTAGTTCGATTTCCAAACACTAATCCTTGATTTATTAAGTTGAGCCCCCATGTGGACGAATCAGAAGCTTCCATGTGTCATCTATACACGTAGAAACACGTACAAGTTTGAAACTTTTCTTGAGCTTATATATATAGCAATTGTCTTCCCCTATTTTCTCATCCATTAATATTCAAACTTGTGTGTGTTTGATAACTAAGTTATAAGTTCCTCTTTTCTTTCCAAATTTTAAGGTACATTTGTAAGAGAAATACGTCTTACCTATCCAACATCAACAACAATTTGTACAAGATTGACGATGTTGGTAGTCAAAGCTTCGGCGACGAAGGGTACAGTTACCCTCCGCCAATGACTCACAACCTGATTGAAAGGGATGGAGATGATGATCAAAATGACCATGGGACATACGATTACGCGCCGGCTGCTTGAAGATTGCCCTGCGAGAGACCACCTTCATGTTTGTCACGGAAGTGTTCTTTACGGAGTAGATTAATATAAGAAATGTAGCTTTGTAATGTTATAGACTTATAGTTTGGCATAGGTTAACTAGGAACCTTCGAAGTTTCACTATTTTAACTTTATATAGCTCTATTTAGTTTATTTATCTCTATGTATATGAGTGAAATATGAGATGAAACACAAATTATGAAAGCAAAGACCCCATTTGAATTTTAGTACTGAAAAATGCAATACTTCAATCTCCAAATTAACAAAAAAAAACCTTGCATCCATGTCAAGTGGAGCTTCCATGTGGATGAATCACGACACAATATGCGAGACGGCGTCGGCTCATCCACATAATTGAGACACAATGAGCACACCCTTTCACGTTCAAACCCTAAGCTACCTCACGCTCGGCTGAATTTCGAGCTTTCTTGGGCTTATATAAGTGTCTATGGTCTTTACTTGCTATGGCGTCCATAAAAAATTCAATAAAATATATTACTACCAAGTGTATCACTAATTATTAATTCCCCCGTTTCCATAATTTAAGGTATATTTTAAGAAGAAAAAATATGTCTTCTCTTTCAAACAACAATAACAACTCTCTTTCAAACAACAATAACAACTCATTGTACGAGAACGTCGTCCTTAGTGAAGAATCTGGTGACGAAGGGTATAATTATCCTTTTCCTACAACTGTACCGCTTGAGGGGGATGGAGATGATGATCAAAATGATGATGGGACGTGCGATTACGCTCCGACAGCTTGAAGATAGGTCTGTAGTGACTAGCTACTAGTTTTTGTAGTAGAGAGATAAGATACCCTTTATTTACATCATCTGAATGGGGGTTTTGCACTACTTGAACTACGCTCCTTCATGTTTGTCATGAAAAGTGTTATTCACGGAGTGGATTAATATATGATAAAGAAAATTAAAAAATCGGGACACTAAGTGACTCCTACTAGCAATTCCGGGACAGTAATTTCTCCGGCAACAAAAGTGTGCCAGTAAGTCCCAAAATTTGTCAATTTCAGGACAAAGGTCGCCGGAGCCTGCTGATGTGGCACCGGAGTGCTGACGTGGACACAAAATTTTGGGAGTCAATGTCCACGTGTAAAGTATATATGTCCATGTCAGCACTCCGGTGCCATATCAGCAGGCTCCGGAGACCTTTGTCCTGAAATTGACAAATTTTGGGACTTACTGGCACATTTTGTCGCCGGAGAAATTAGTGTCCCGGAATTGCTAGTAGGGGTCACTTAGTGTCCCGATTTTGTAATTTTCCCAATTTTCGTAATTTCCCCTTAACCTTGTCACACTTAATCCATTTTAACAAATTTTGACCGTCGATTTCTTCTCCATCAAGGCGACTCAAATTTCAAGACCATCGCCATCGTGTTCGTCTCTCCAAGAAGAACAAAACCCATACCTCAGTCTACCCTATTAGCCACCAAGAGCCTCTATAAAGCTTCGTTCGTTGTGCACCGTCTTTGATCGATGATTTCTAATTCATCGGTTGTCGGATTTTGATTTCGAGACCATTATTGTGTTCCTTGCGTTGAGAGCTTCAATTTGATATATAAATTGAAGCTTGAGTCGCCGTGTTGGAGGAGAAATCGACGGTTAAAGTTTGTTAAAAGGGGTTAAATGTGATATTTTTCAAAGGCTAGAGGAAAAATTGCATGCCAAAATTCAAAAAATAAGGAGAAAAGTGCAAAACCTCCCAAAGGACAGGGGGGCGACCGAGATTAATTCTATAATATATTATATTGAGTTGAATTTTGGTATCCTGTAGCTCGAGCAGGCGACGACCCGGTCACTTAGAATTTGTTTGTTGGGGAAGTCCTCGAGGTGGAATGGATCTGTTCGAAAAGAAGCAGGGTGAGCTCAAAGGCCGAATTGGGACTGGTGGGGTTTAACCCAATGTCGGCTCTCCGACGCTCAAGTCAGTTGTCGATTAAAAGGAAAGAGTGTCGAGTTGACTTAGAGTGTAGTTAATGAGCTTACCAAATGACATTTATGAGGGAGTATTTATACCCTTTGGAGCTAATGATGACACAAGGTACAACCTGCAGGTGCATTTAATGCTCACAGGTACGGTACGAAAGTACACCTTGTATTTAAAGCTGGTGACGGTGGGAGGGACCCATTTGGTGCAATGGTCGGTGGCTGTCTTGGCTCGAGGGGAATGAAGCATCAACCTCTTTCACCACAGGTTGGCGTGCTGTCGACCTATCCCTTAGTGGTCGAGATCTGTCCGACTTATTCTGGAAGGGTCGACTCGGCTTTCAATAAGTCCGAGTAGCTTCCCTTACCTAGCTAGGTGGCCCCCATGCTGACTCACATGCCACGTGGCCGGTTATCAGAGGTGCAGGTGTCAGGCCGGGATTTGCAACGTAATATTTATAATTGAAGCTCTTCAAACTAGCGGTAAGAAGAGCACCAGTTATAAATATTTTTGGTTGAAAACGTTTACGTCTTAATTTTCGTTAATTAATAGTCAAAAGAATGTAGGTAATTAATGGGGTTTTCTCACATCTATAGCTCTTTGTATAATTATAATATGTACCCTTTTAAACAAAAATAATACATATTTTACCCTTTAAGTTTTGAGAATTATAAATGAACCCCCATTTAAAGTTGGGCTAATTACAGACACCCCCCCAACCTTTGGGGGGTTGTGCGCTTTCCCCCTCAACCTTTGGATCAGTGCGTTTTACCCCCCCCCCCCCCCCATCCCCCTTTGTAAAACGTAACACTTTGCCCCTTTTTAACATTTCCGTCAGCATATTTGGGGAATATTCCGCTAGCAGCCACACACGAGACTTGTGCGTGATTTTATGAAGGGCTTTTATTTCAATTCACCTATCCTATTTTATTAAACCCAATGTTAGTTGAAATTCATCCCATACGAACCCTAAGCCCCCAAATTGACCTCTGGAGAGTGCAACAACAACGGAGAGGGGCGATGATGGCAACTGCAACTGTGGAAGGCACGTTGTTCAGAGAACTTCTTGGACGGACTTGAATCCGGGACGACGCTACATCTCGTGCGAGAATTTTCGCGTAAGTATGACTTGCAAGTTCTTCAATTAATCCCACCTTTTCTCCTTAAATCTTATTGTTGTTGCTTTGCTTTGCAATCTTTCGTAGGCTCCCGGTGGATACAATTTCTTCGTATGGGTTGACCCACCCATGTGTGAGCATTCTAGGCAGATTATACCGGGACTTCTTAGGAGAATCAACAATTTTGAAGCTGAAAAGGAGCAAAGAATTCATGGTCTTGAAGATGAAAATGAGCATAGAATCACTACTAGAAAACATGGTTTTTGCAACCGAAAATTTGCGGTTACAAATTTGACCGATTTAGCAACCAAATTTGCAACCGAAAACCAAAATTTGTCCACCTGGCTTTGCAACCGAATATTCGGTTACCAAATCGGTTGCAAAAATTTTGCAACCGAAGTTCAGTTGCAATATTAGTTGCAAAAAAAGGTTGAATGGTCAACATTTTTAATGTATTTGCAACAGAAAATTAGGTTGCTAATTCGGTTGCAAATCCTTTGCAACCGAATTTCAGTTGCTAAGTCGGTCGAAAAAAAGAATGAAAAAAATTGAACCTGGTTAAAGTATTTGCAACAGAAAATTCTGTTGCAAAATCAGTTGTACAAGAATTGCAACCGAAATACAACCAAAATTTTCGACTGCAAAATTATTAAAAATCATTTCAAAAATACTTTTGCAACCGAAATTTCGGTTGCAAAGTTTTGAACTAATTTAATTATTTTAATGTTAAATTTGCAACTGAAATTTGGTTGCAAAAATTTCATACATCCTCTTTGCAACCGAATTTCGGTTGCAACAATCTTTTTATTTATTATAATTTATAAAATTAAAATATGTAATACCTTTTAAAATATATGTTGGTATTCGGTTGCAAAATGAGTTGCAAAAGTTTTTTTCTTTTATTAAATTTAATATATACATAATAATTATTAATTACTCGCCTCCTAAAAAGTTTTAAATCCTTTAATCATTGTATAATATAAGTTTTCTAATTAAAATGATAATAAATATTATAATTTATAATATATTTGTAAAGTGAAAAAAAGTTAGTCAATTATAATTACTTCTATTATGGTAGTATCTTACTATAAATTATGTAATAAAATTTAAAATTATGTTTTATAAGATATAATATACATTATAAACCATTAAGATATTATACTTGTATAGTAATATGATATCATATAACATATAAAATATTTTGAGTATTGGTATAACGCGTAATGTTATATATGGTGTACAATTCAAAGTAATTTCTACAAACGATAGATATAGTATAATAGATATTAAATGATTATAATTACTTATATAATTATATTGTGGTAATATTAATTAATAATTATCGTTATATTGTTGTAGATACTGAAAACTATGTAATAAAATTTAAAGGTTATGTTTTATAAGATATAATATACATTATGAATCATTAAGGTGTTATACTTGTATAATGATATCATATTATATATCTGATGGTGCAGGAACTTGTAAAGGATTTAAACACCAATCACTTTAGAATTTGTTTGTAGAAGGGAAGACCATCACAGGCGTTGAGCCTCAGGAACTGGGTTTCCAATGAGCGTGGGTTCTTCCAGCTAGGATAACACCAGGAAAATCGTGCAGCAAGGGTGCAGGAAATGGTGAAATATATGAAGCTTTGGAGAAGATGAAGATGCAGAGGAAAATGATGCCCAGTCAAGTAGTGTGGTGTCTTGTGAAGAAGATGACTTGGGGTTGAAAGCACGTGTTCTCCCCTTATTTATATGTTAGGGGTGAGGGTAAATAGGTAAATTGACCGTGTGGTCCCAAACCTGTGTTGCCCTAACACGTGGCAGCCTGTGAGGGTGTGAGAGTGACGTTTCTGCAAAGGAGGCGGCGTGTCAGGTACAATGGTGCGCACCACCCCTGGGTCAGAGGTTGTTGGCGAGGGTCGCGTGGGATGAGGGACCAAAACCCGCTTATGAAGGCTAGGATCCGCCGCATGAGAAGTAGGGTCACTCCCGAGCGTTGGTGACGCTCGAATAATCACCAGATGGGCTCCCCATGATATATGACCCTTGAGCGCCAAAATCCCGAGCGTCATTAGTGGGACCCCCATGTGGGTGCTTCCCTGAGAAGGGTAACCCTGAGGGCCGAGATGCGAGCGTTAAACTCGTCGGCTCTGGCCCTTTACCTGAATTGTCGTCCGAGGCTTGACGGTTTGTATTAGCTGGCAAATGAGTGGGCTGGGAAGGCTCACGAGCCCATCAATGCGAGCGTCTTAGCCTTAGCCAGCGATGTGCTCACATGTGGACGGCTCTAATTCGAGCGTGATTTTAGATCTCATCATTTTGCCCCCCAAATTCTGTAGTATCGCTTCGAGCGTACTGTAGAATTTATAAAGAAGGAGCCCTGAATTTTGAATATCCGAGGGTCAGGCCTCTACTAGAGATGTGACCGCTGGCCTTCCGTAACGGACACAAACTGACACCGCATTAAATGCTGTCAAGTCCGCATTTAATGCTGAGTGGGAACGTGGGCGCGTGCACTCCGGGAGACGTGAGGCGGTTACTAAAAGTGGGGGGATTCCCTAGGCGGGAAATGATTGCGTTTTGAATTTCCAGCCCTAATCAATGCAAATCCTCCCCTACAAATAGGGATTTGCAGAGTCTTTGAACCTCTTTCACGCATTCATCCCTTTCAAGCACATACGCTGTAACAAATCTTCTGCAATTTTCCCGAGTTCCGGCGAGTTTCCGTTCTTCAACTTTCCGGGTAAAATTCCTTAAGCACTTATTCTTCTTTACTAACTTTTAGATTTAGGTTGAGTGAGTGAAATCCTTGAGTGAAGAGCCACTTTCTGCTACTGAATTTGCTCCAGAAATTCTTCCCCTTCTCGACTGAGTTTTCTGAAAAAACCTCATCTTCAAAAATCGTAAAGCAACCATGGCCGGACACCCCGTTGAAGATTACGTAAGAGAGATTGATGAGATGTCGGTGGGGAGTTCCTCCCCTCACGGCAATGTTCCCACAGCTATCCCTCTGGCTAGGATGTCCCCGGGTGAAGGGGTTTCCATGGCGATCCCTATGGCCCAGGATCCGGCCGCTGTCAGAGATGAAGAGGTTGATGCCGCTGTTCAAGGGATGAACGAGCGTGCGCCAGGGGGGGTTGACGATATTTTTGAAGAGATGGACAATGTGATGGAGATGCAGAGACAAGGGGAGAGAGTGTTCCCAGTTTTGAACCCCCAAGATCACAGGGTTACAGTGGCCATGGCGGCCCCCGAGGGCGAAGCAGGGCCATCCGGGCGTCAATTTGAAGCCAGGCCCTCCAGAAGGCGCCAAAGGAGAGGAAGGGAGCCTGCCACTCGTGTGAGGCAAGATAATCGCCATCAAACAGATAGATCACCGGATGAGATCGTGAGCATCTTGACGCTCGATGATTTGGAAGAGTTGAGGGCGAATGTTTATTGGGATGAGGCAGTATTTCCCGTGCGACTTCCAGAGGAGGGGGAAAGAGCCAACCGACCGCCGCCTGGGATGATGACGGTCTACTGGGATGCGGTCCTTGCCGGGGGCTTGAGGTTCCCAATTCCGCCCGTCGTTGCCAACATCTACCACCACTTGAGGCTTTGCCCTTCACAAATTCTGCCGAACAGCATAGCCCTGATTAATACTTTCGTGATTACGATGGTTGCTCTAGGTCGCGAGCCCTCGATCATCAACTTTGATAGCTTGATACAGGTGGCCCGCTCGACTCGCTCGTCCCCTACTGATGGATTCTATTACGCTCAAGCTAAATCAGGCTTTAGGATGATAGATTCCCCATCTACTTCCTATGGCGAGCATTGGAAGGAGAAGTACTTTTTTGTAGGAGCTCCAGGAGGAATTTTCAGGGTTCACCGCGAGTGGTTGATACATGGCGAGGGTCCTCTGATTAGGGAAAGAACGAAGAATAAAGCATTTGAGGATTGGGCACAGGGGTTAGCCTTCGAGATGAGGGCTGAGAAAAAATGGATTAAGGCTGAGACCCTGATGAAGAATGAGGGAGTGTTGTTCCGTTATGGTTTATCTTGCCCCCCAGACATGATACTCAACCCTCCAGCTGACATCATGGCCCTTGATGGTTAGATTCTAGGAACTAACAGCTCTAACTTTTAGAATAGTCCTCTAACTTACAGTGATTGTTGTATTCTTGTATATACGATCCAAGCAATCAATCTTCTGACGCTTGTTCCTCTTTACTTGCAGGCATCCAAATATTATCGCGAGGCATGAATGCTGAGGCTCTTACACGCATGTTGGGTGCCCAAGGGCCCATCACCGACCCTCAGCCTCCGCAGCAACAGCAAAACCGCCCCCCGAGAGGAAGGGGGATCAGGCGAGGTGCCGGTCGGGGACACGATGGCGCTCGCGGAGGTGCAGGGAACGAGGCCCGTAGGGGCCCTACTGAAGATTTGACGGTTGATGGCGTCCGTGGGGCTACTCCTCCGCCGGCAGCCCCCGAGGGTCCAATTACACTGAGTTCGAGCGGGTCTCGGAACCGCTCGGGTGAGCACATTCGCATACACGAGACCATCAGGGCCGACCATCAGGGGAAGAGAAAAAGGATGCCAGACTCCCTTCCAATTTCGGGCAAGGGGAAAGAGGTGGTCGTGGGACACAGAGGCGAGGGCAGTGATACTTCTTCATCAGAGGATGAAGATTTCTGGAAGATAGGTTGCAAGGGCGACTCTCGTTACAAGCGTCAGCGGACTGAAGGCCTTGTGCTTCTGAAAAA
Source organism: Lantana camara (assembly GCA_037501455.1). Lineage (NCBI taxonomy): Eukaryota > Viridiplantae > Streptophyta > Magnoliopsida > Lamiales > Verbenaceae > Lantana > Lantana camara. The sequence goes on along the minus strand of CM074857.1, from coordinate 17,539,084 downwards.
GAGCGCCTACTCTGTCAATATTGTCTCTGACATCGTTGGGAAACTCCAATTTTCCAGCGACCATGACAAGCTGAACGAGCATGACGCCACTCGTGTTGCTGACGATGCCTGCCATGCCCTTCTGACGGTAAATTTCTACTTCCCTTTATAAAATTCTCCTCTTCTTCCTTCTATGTTCTGATAATGACCCTCGTTTACGTCTTCTCAGGAGGTAATCCCGAGGCTGAAAAATTTGCAAGGGCGAGCGCAAGCCTATTCTGAGCATAAGGCCAAGTACAAGAAGTTGCTGCGCATTTCAGACCCTGTTCAACTGCAAGAGGATTACAACAACGTCCATGCTCAACTGTCCGCCGCCAACCGCGATAATGACCAACTGAGGGAGAACATGCGGAAGGCGGATGAGGCCTACCTCTCCCTTGACCAGCGTCATAGAGAGCTGAAGGTGGAGCGAGACCAGTTGAGGGTGCAAAATAGGGAGCTGGGGGAGCAGCTGGCGGAGAGCACTCGCCAAAATGAGGAGACAAACAAGGCCCTCGCTGACTTGCAGGCTAAAGTGCAGGGCTTGGAGGCAAGGGTGTCTTGGGAGGCAGTGAAGAAGTTTGTACGCTCCAAGGCTTTTGTGTTCGCAGCCAACGTTCATTGCTTCGACAATGCTCGGCGCTTCTTCCACAAGGCCATTGGACAAATGGTGAAACTTGGACTGGCTCCTGAAAGCGCTCGAACCGACGCTCGTCTTCGTATGGACCTGGATGAAAACTGCGAGCCCATGGTCCAAGACGAGGATCCCACCGAGAGCCTGGCGGAACCGGAATATCAGGAACTGGTGGAAACAATCCAACGGGAATTCATTGCAGCCAACACTGTGGTCCCAGAGCCCATTCACATAGAAGATGAGGGCACCGTCATGGACACCGCAGACGTTGAGGAACATGGCGAGGCCCAAACTTCTGACGCCAACGTGCTGGCCCCGGTTCCCCTCGCAACTGCTCCTCCAGAGCCCGATGCCCCAGCCTCGTGAAGCTCCTTATGCTGATCCCTTTCCCTGTTGGTTTAAATACCCTGTCATATTTATGAACAATTTTGTGCTTGTACTTGATCTTTCAGTTACTTTTCTGAACAATTTGGATCCCTTTATGCTCCTTTTCATATATAGGAACTCCTCTTTTATCGCTTGAATGTTCAACTGCTTTTTCTTATACTTTTCGAATGGAGAATGATGTTTTCCTCTTTTTTCTTTTATTGCGCTCGCGGCTGTTATATCGATGTCTGTTGTTTGAACGCTTGCAATGAGTGTGTATGCACGAGGGCGTTATTTTCGAGGGCGCCCTGGCGTTCATCGCAAGGCGTCATCAGTTTAGAGTTTGGCAGCACCTGGCCATTTGAGGGGCGTATACACGGGCGCGAGGGTGTTTTACGCGTGTTCCCTGGCCGTATTCGCAATTAGGCTCGAATTTGAACTTAGGAAACCTCTAGGGATTTGCCTAAGTATTGGCCCAATAATCGTGCACCCTCGTTTCGGACGCACCAATAAGTTATACGCACCTTAGAAATCAGCAATAGGATTTGCTAAGCGTGGGAGAGGATAGAGCGTAACCATAGGGTTAGCGTCGATACAAGGAACCAATGAAAGAGTTGACCCAGGATCCAATATTCTGTGAGTGTACTTTTGCTCAATAAGTTGAGGGTCATTGGGGTTCTTACGAGCACGAGCTGGAGTGGCGAGCACTCAGCTGGCGTAAGTTAAGCATCGTGCTCCCCGTTGTTCGACACGCTCATTTTTAGGATTTATTCTTACAAATCGCTCAAACTGTTCTAGGTGGATGGTTATCAACACCTGGACAGTGTAGCTTTGGAACGATTGAAGTATCGCGTAGACTTTTCGACGTGGAGGATGCTCGACACAGAGTAGGCCTCTCGTCGCTCGAATCATTAGATCAAATAGGAAAGCAAGTAAATAATAAGAACACAGAATTAAATACTTACTGTTATATAGATGCATCTTTGGAAATGATTACAACACGCTTTCCGTCGAAGGGAAGCACTCAATGCCGTAGACGGGCAATTTACAAAGAAGATGATGTTTATACGTAGAACCTTCTAAGGTTACATGCATTCCATGGCCTAGGGAGTCGCTCGCCATGCAAAGTTTCCAATAGGTAGGTATTGTTTGCTCGTACCTGGATGACTTTGAAGGGGCCTTCCCAATTAGGGTCCAACTTACCTACATGTTTGGAGACTTCAACTTTTTTGAGGACCAAGTCCCCCAGTTGGAAAGTCCTTTCTCTAACACGTTTGTTGTATTGGCGGGCTACGGTCGCTTTGTATTTGTGGATACGTGCCCACACAACATTCCTTCTTTCGTCCAACAAATCTAACTCGAACGCTCGATTGGATTCGTTGGCAGCAGGCTCGAAATAGGCAACGCGTGCGGATTCTTGAGTAATTTCCGCAGGTATCATAGCCTCGGAGCCGTATACGAGGGAATAAGGAGTTTCCCCCGTTGCCGCTCGCGGGGTAGTACGGTACGCCCACAGAGCTCCCTGAAGTTCTTCAGCCCATTCTCCCTTCTTACTCTCGAGCATCGTTTTCAGATGCTGGAGTATGGTTCGGTTGGTCACTTCAGCTTGACCATTAGCTTGAGGATGACCCACGGAAGTGAATCGTTGTTCGATCCCTAGTTCATAGCACCAATCCCGTGTGTCAGCAGCAATAAACTGGGAACCGTTATCTGAGATGAGCACCCTCGGGATGCCGTATCTGCAGATGATATTTTTCCAAATGAAATCCCTCACAACCTTGAACGTTATCTTAGCGACCGCTTCTGCCTCAGCCCACTTAGTGAAATAATCCACAGCAAGTATTACGAACTTCTTTTGCCCGACCGCCATTGGGAGAGGTCCCACGATATCAATGCCCCATTGATCAAAAGGCCATGAAACATCAATAGGAATCATTTGAGCTGCCGGCAACTGAGGAGTGTTGGAATGGAACTGGCACTTGGGACATTTCTTGGAATATCTAACGGCATCTTGCAATACCGAGGGCCAATAGAACCCACTCCTTAAGATTTTCTTTGCCAAGATTCGTCCACCAGAGTGGTTCCCACAACTTCCACTGTGCACATGCTCTAAAACTTCTTTAGCCTGCGAGGGTCTCAAACATCTCAACGGTGGGCCCAGGAAGGATCGCTTGAATAATCGACCCTCGGCATCCAATGAGAAACGAGGGGCCTTGCTCTTGATCTTCCGAGCCTCAACTTTGTCGCTCGGGCTGGTTCCATCCCGGAGGAATCTGACAATTTCGTCAAGCCAACAAGGCTCGGAGGGGTCAATCATGTGCACTTCTTTCGAAGGTTTGCCTTTACTTATCAGCGGTTCCTCTGTTCTCAGAAATGTAATGGCGCGTTCGCTGTGGCTGTCCAAGGCGGACGCGAATTTCGAAAGAGCGTCAGCATGTTCGTTTTCTGCCCTCGGGATTTGTAAAAGGTGGAATTCCTTGAACCTGGCTATCACCTCCTTAGCGCTCGCCAGATACTGCACCATAGTGGTTTCTCGAGCCTCATAAGAACCGTCGATTTGACTCGCGATCAACTGCGAATCCACATATGCGGTAACTCGAGTGGCGCCATTTTGAAGCGCGATTCTGAGCCCTTGGATGAGGGCTTCATACTCTGCCTCGTTGTTAGTGACTTGGAACGCCAACTTGATGGCGTAGTCGACTTCAGTTCCAAGAGGGTCCCTGAGGGTCACCCCGGCTCCCCCCCCTTGCGAGGTCGAGGAGCCATCTGTGTGTAGTAGCCATAGACCATTTTCCTCCGAGGGCTCGGTACCTAGGTTGAAACGCTCCACCAATAGGTCGGCTACAACCTGAGCTTGTATCGCTGTACGAGGCTCAAAGGTGATGTCAAATTGACTGAGCTCAATTGACCATTTAATCAATCTCCCTGAGACGTCTGGCTTTGCGAGCACTTGTTTGAGGGGCTGATCTGTGAGCACCACGATAGAATGTGCTTGAAAATATGGCCTTAATCTCCGAGAGGCGTTAACGAGCGAGAATGCAAACTTTTCTATTTCCATGTATCTTTTCTCCGCTCCCTGTAGAGTTTTGCTTAAATAATATACCGGCATATGCCTACGCTCGCGGATCGCCACGAGAACTGCGCTTGTAGCTTCCAAGGAGACCGAAAGATAAACAAACAAGTTCTCTCCTGGGTTAGGCTTGGTCAGCAAGGGCGCGCTCGAAAGGTACTGTTTCATGTCCCGCAGAGCTTTTTCGCAGTCCTCGTTCCAGGTAAAGTTTCGAGCGTTACGCAAAATTTTGAAGAAGGGCAGATTCCTATCCGCCGAGCGGGAGATGAACCGGTTTAATGAAATGATCTTACCCACGAGCACTTGGACCTCTCTCAAATTGCGAGGGGAGGGTATGTCCAGGATTGCCTTAATTTTCTCTGGATTTGCTTCTATGCCGCGTTGACTGACCATGTACCCTAGAAACTTGCCGCCCCGTACGCCGAACGTACATTTGGATGGATTCAGTTTCATACCATAGCGACGCAGGATATCGAACACCCGCTTGAGGTCTTCCAAATGAGAATATTGACGTTCGGTCTTGACGATCATGTCATCCACGTATACTTCCATGGCTCTTCCGATTTCACCTTCGAACATTCTGTTGACGAGGCGTTGGTATGTTGCTCCCGCATTCTTGAGCCCGAAAGGCATAACCTTGAAACAATAAACACCCATATGGACTACGAACGCTGTCTTAGGACGATCCTCAAGGGCCATAAATATCTGATAATATCCTTGGAAGGCGTCCATCATGCTCATAAGTTCACTCCCAGCGGTCGAATCTACCAATTGATCAATTCTAGGTAGCGGGTACGGGTCCTTTGGGCATGCCTTGTTAAGGTCCGTGAAATCGTTGCACATACGCCACTTGTTGGTGCTCTTCGGGACGAGCACCACATTGCAGAGCCATTCGGGATATAGGATTTCTTCTATGTACTGAGCGTCAAGCAGCTTATTGACTTCTTCTTCTATGACTTGCTTTCGGAACCCATGAACATCTCTCTTCTTCTGCTTTATAGGTTTGAAGGCCGGATCCACGTTCAGCCGGTGGACAATAACGCTCGGATCTATGCCGGTGAGGTCGGAAGCCTTCCAGGCAAAGACATCAATATTATCCCGTAAGAAATCAATCATCATAATCTGGGAAGGGCCGTCGAGGCTGGAACCTATCTGCGTGGTCTTATCGGGATTCCCGGGTTCCAATTCGATGGTCAGGAAGTTTTCTGTAGGTTCCACTCTTACCTCAGGCCTCGGCATTTCAAGTGCCCGTTTCTTTCCTGTGACCCTCTCGTTGGTATCTCTCGAGGGTGTAGGGTCCTCGCCTTCCGAGGAGGAAGCCCCAACCTCTCCAAGGGGTGAGTTTCCAGCACCCTCGGGTCTGTCCGTGGCCTTCTTCTTATTCTTCTTCTTATAGAGCTTGGCCCTCTTGCGCTCGGGGCCATCTTCGTCCAGCTTGGGGAAGTCAACCGACTTTTTGGTGGAGCCCGCCTGGGTGGGTTGTTTGGGCTTGTGGCTTCGAAGGGAAAGTACGTAGCATTCCCAAGCTTCCTTTACATTGCACAATACCTCTCCAGTTCTCTCGGGAGTGGGAAACTTGACCTTTTGATGATAGGTGGAAATTACCGCTTTGAAGTCGACGAGGGCTGGGCGCCCAATGATGATGTTATATGGTAGGTCCACTTCGACCACCACGTAAAGAACATTTAAAGTCTTTCGCTGTGGGGCGCGACCGAAAGAGGTGGCCAAGCGAATTTGTCCGCTAGGGACAATTTCGGAACCCCCGAAGCCCACGAGGGCTGTCCTGAGTGGTTCGAGCGGGATGTTTGTGATATTCATCTTTTGGAACGTGGAGTAAGGCAAAACATTCACGGAGCTTCCACTATCAATTAAAACCCTCCTTACAATGTGATTGTGCACATCTAAGCTAACCACCATGGGGCAGTCAGAGGTTTCACCGACCCCATGGGGTGTTACAATGTGCTCTAAATCTTTCTCTGTGAAGCCTACGCTCTCATCTCTCTCTGAGCTTGAGGGTTGACGAATGGAGAGCACTGGCTTGGGTTGAGAAGATCTCTGGTCATAGCCCCTAAGGTAACGACGTCGAGAAGCGTTCGAGTCACCTCCCGAGGGTCCTCCAGCAATCATGTGAATGACCGCGAAGGGTTGATTTTCCATATCTAGAGCTTTCCCTTTTCCACGGTCACTGGGCTCGGAGTGATGGTGTCGGGGACTTCGTGAGCGTGAACGGCTCCTTCCCCTGGCGCGTGCTCGCTCTGCACAATGCTCGTCGTAACGTTCCAACACCTTAACGAACTCCTTCAGATGCCCCCCGGCGATCAGCCTCTGGATTTCACCCTCAAGCTGCCGGCACTCGCTGGTATCGTGCCCTTTATGCTTGTGGAAAGCGCAATATTTTCCCGAGCGCTTTTGGGCCTCGGTTTCCCTTAGCTTCGACGGCCTTTTGAACAGCTTTTTGTCCGCCATGGCATACACTTCAGCTATAGGGTGGTTGAGAGGGACTCGCTCGAATTTCCGAGGGGGAGAGTTCCGGCGAGCAGGGATAGGGCTGCGGCGGCGGCCTCTGGTTGAATCTCCTCTGTCCTCAAAGGATTTGTTGGTGCGAGGGGCGTTCGCCATTTTTTGATCCCTCGCAAGGTACATATCTTCGAGGGTGAAAAACGAGTCAGCGATGTCTCTTATTTCCATCAACGAGCGGGGCTTTTTCTTGGCCACTTCTTCCACAAATTCTTTGCTGACGTAGTGCTTCATGTTTATAGCTCCGAAAAGAACATGCCTCAAGAAATCCATCGAGGGCTTCTCCACTAACAAGATCTCCTTGTTGAACCTTCCCATGAAAGACCGAAGGGTCTCATTCGGCCCCTGGACCAAGCTGTACAGGGCTGTTGCGGCCGGGGCCGGTGCTTTTAAGGAGTTGAAGTGGCTGACGAAGGCATCTGTTAAGTCATAATATTCCCGAATCGAGCGCGGGGGGAGTTTTTTGTACCAGTCTTGAGCCATTCCAGTGAGGGAAGTGACGAACACTTTGGCCCAATAGTTGTTGGGGTGATCATATAAATGCATCAAATGTACAAAGTGATCCAGGTGCTCGGCTGGATCAGTGGTTCCGTCGTACCTATTGACAGACGAGGGGATTTTGCCCTTCCCTGCGCGAGTCATCAGTACCTCCTCAATGAGGGGCGAGTCGCCAGTCATGATCCTATAATCCCGGTCGTCGGGATCCTCGTAGCTGGCTTCCCTCCTGCGCTGAGAAAGGGGGCTACGTGGTCGGTGAGCGTCTCTGGCCTTGGACCTCTCGCCCCCATTGCGGGAGGCGTGAGACCGTGCTCGAGAGAGCTGCTCCACCACGTTCTGGAGCCCTCGAATTTGGTCTTGTACTGCTGCAAGCTGAGGGTCACCGACATTTCTGTGGTTTGCCCTCTCTGTGGCCCTCGACTGGACCTCGTCGTTGTTTCCAGCCCCTTCATTTTGAGGGGCTCTCTCGTTTCTCGCTTGCTGCTGCCCTTGCTGGACCCTCGGAGCGGCCTCATTTCCTTGAAGCGGGGGAGGGTGAGGTTGCTGGGCCCTTAATGCATTTTGAGCCATTGTCAACGGGTGCGCGGGGAGTCCTCCCAAGGGCGGAGCCGCTCGAGCTCCTGCCAAAGAGGGGAAATAGGCGGCAGTGAAGTGTTCCCAGGCGTTCTGCACCGCCTGCCCTTCACACTGTGCGTAAAGAGCCTGGAGCTGCTGGGTTGTTACCTGGGGCATTTCCACCCCTTGTATTTCTCTTGGTAGTGACAGTGGGAGATTTAGTGTGCCCACTGGATATGGCTGGACCATGGGCACCATTCCGGGCATCATTCCCGGTTGCATATGGACGTATCCCGGCGGGGGCATGGCCATGGAGTACATGCCGGGATGAGAGGTTGGAACGTTTTGGGTGAAGGTCGGTGGAGGAGGATTCGAGCCAGATCCTCCTGCTTCGTTCCCTCTGGGGGGGAGATTTGCAGCGGCGACCTCGGTATTTCCGGTGAGTGGAGGCGGCGTACCGACAGCGGCGGCGTCGTTCCCTATATTCTTTTCGTTGACAGGGGGACGAGCCCCTTTACTTCCTACCGCTCCTGACCTTGTCGTCGTCACCATGCTGAGAGTCACTGGTGTCACTTTTCAACTAGCTTTTAGGGAAGAAACTGATGATGATGAAGACGATAATGATGGATTTCCCACAGACGGCGCCAAAAATGATGGTGCAGGAACTTGTAAAGGATTTAAACACCAATCACTTTAGAATTTGTTTGTAGAAGGGAAGACCATCACAGGCGTTGAGCCTCAGGGACTGGGTTTCCAATGAGCGTGGGTTCTTCCAGCTAGGATAACACCAGGAAAATCGTGCAGCAAGGGTGCAGGAAATGGTGAAATATATGAAGCTTTGGAGAAGATGAAGATGCAGAGGAAAATGATGCCCAGTCAAGTAGTGTGGTGTCTTGTGAAGAAGATGACTTGGGGTTGAAAGCACGTGTTCTCCCCTTATTTATATGTTAGGGGTGAGGGTAAATAGGTAAATTGACCGTGTGGTCCCAAACCTGTGTTGCCCTAACACGTGGCAGCCTGTGAGGGTGTGAGAGTGACGTTTCTGCAAAGGAGGCGGCGTGTCAGGTACAATGGTGCGCACCACCCCTGGGTCAGAGGTTGTTGGCGAGGGTCGCGTGGGATGAGGGACCAAAACCCGCTTATGAAGGCTAGGATCCGCCGCATGAGAAGTAGGGTCACTCCCGAGCGTTGGTGACGCTCGAATAATCACCAGATGGGCTCCCCATGATATATGACCCTTGAGCGCCAAAATCCCGAGCGTCATTAGTGGGACCCCCATGTGGGTGCTTCCCTGAGAAGGGTAACCCTGAGGGCCGAGATGCGAGCGTTAAACTCGTCGGCTCTGGCCCTTTACCTGAATTGTCGTCCGAGGCTTGACGGTTTGTATTAGCTGGCAAATGAGTGGGCTGGGAAGGCTCACGAGCCCATCAATGCGAGCGTCTTGGCCTTAGCCAGCGATGTGCTCACATGTGGACGGCTCTAATTCGAGCGTGATTTTAGATCTCATCAATATCATATACGACATTTAATTTTGAGAATTGACATTACACACGATATTATATATGATATGCTAGGGTAATTTTCACAAGTGATCGTTATAAAAGATATCAAATGGTATAATAGATGACTATACGTCTATTAAATACTATAATATACTGATATTACATTTATGATAGAAATTATATATTGATATGATATTATATAATATGTACAACATTTTGAATATTGATATAATGTGTGATATTATATAAGGTGCAAGCGGAAATGTATTTTACAAGTGATTGACATAATTAATTAATATAATAGCTATTAGGGATCTATTAAAATAATATAATATATGTAATCATATATAACTTTATTAAATACTATATATCTATTAAATAAAATAATAAACAAATATAATTTGCATTTATAAAAAATATTATAAATCATATGACATAATAATGTTTAATAGTATCTTACTCATTAATACTATAGGTAGCTATAAGTTATATCGAATGCTATAATTTTCAATTTTAAGTTTACCAAACAATATATAGATAATTATAAGACTATTAAATAGTATAAAGTGTAGTTAATTATATTGATATAATTATAAATGGATATTATATATCATATGATCATATAGTACTATCTAATGTTATCGTATTCATTAACGATATAATACCTATAAGTATAGTAAACCATGTACATAATTATAATTCTATGAAATGATATCATAAATAGTTACAAGTTATATCAAGCGATATAATATGCAATTATAAGTCTAATAATTAATATGTAGATAACAATCAGACTATTAATTAGTAATAATATATAGCTATTTATATTTATGATATAACTTGTAAAATAAATATTTAAATTTAACAACCGAATCTAGGTGATAACATATATTTAATTGTTTATCGGTGACTAATTGTCCCCATATATAATTATGGTCGATAAAAGTATATATCCTAAATAAGAATTAATAATTGATTCATAATATATGATATACAATATATAAATTATTGAAATGATATATTGGTAATGACTTGATATTAACAGCTTAAAAGAATATTTAAAGTTTGTACTATATGACTTAAGTAGAATTACTTTTATAATAGCATTAACAATACAATATGATATTAACTATATTCATCGAAAACATGTATATTCTAGTTTACAAATCATTATTCATCATTTTTAATTAGATGCTAATATAATATATAACGTGTATAATATAATATATAACGTTAAATAATATAATATAATATATATATATATATATGTATATATATATTAGACATAACATATAATTTATTACAATCATATTATAATTTAAAAATAATTTTTCAATCACTAATATATTTTATTTTCTCAAAATTAATCTCATTAGTCATTCCTTTGGTTATATGTTAAAGATCAATGGCGATGTGTTGATTCTCAAAATTTCTCAAAACTAATGGCTATGTTAAAATCACTAATATATTAGCAATGTTATATAATAGGTATTATATATCATATGGTATAATAGAGCTAGTGATATATTAAAACAGTGTAATATAGTTAAAAGTTTATTAAATGGAATAATAGATGACTATAAGTTTTTTTTTTTTTCCCAGATAGATGACTATAAGTTTATATAATTATGCTAGATATTATATATCATATGCTATAATATCTATAAACCGGTGATATATAGTTGTAATTCTACTAAATGATACTATGCAAAGCTATAAGTTCTATTAAATGATATAATATATAATTATAAACTGTTAAATATATAACATATAAATAATTATAAATATAACATATGATTTATTATATAAGTATAAGATATAGTTTATTATGTAAATAATTATAAGTATAACATATAATTTATCTATATATATATAATTCAGAACCCTCGAGGCTATCCACGTGTACACTGACGTGGATAGTCTCAAAATTTTTTATTATATTAAGTAAATTAATAATAATTTTAAAATATTTAATGTTTATCTAAAACTTTTGTTTATTAGTTTTATCTAAAATTTAAATCTCCTTAAATTAGAATTATATCATTGAATATCAAAATTTGTTATCTTATAAATCTCAAAATCAGTTAGACAGAAATATCATAGAATTTGAATTTTATTATATTAAGTAAATAAATAATAATTTTAAAATATTTAATGTTTATCTAAACTTTTTGTTTATTGAGTTTATCTAAAATTTAAAACTCCTTAAATTAGAATTATATCGTTGAAATATCAAAATTTGTTATCTTATAAATCTCAAAATCAAAGAAATCTCATAGAATTTTATTGTAATATGTAAATAAATAATACTTTTAAATATTTAATTATCTAAAACTTTAAGACTCTTAAATTCAAATTATCGCAAAAAATCTCAAAATCTATTGGTAATATCAAATTTTAAATTTAAATTAGTAGTTTGATAAAGCATTCAACTTCAAAAATATTTTGATATCTAGAATCCATATGCATTTGGTAATTCCAAAAAAAATAGTTATAAACTTTGTTAGTAATCACACCTTAAATACGTTTTCCAAAAGTTCTACATTCATTTTCTAAACATCCCAAATTAGAAGTTCTACATCCATTTTCTAAACATCCCAAATTATTCGTCCTGCATTCCATTTGTTTATGGTTAAGTTATCCATTCTATATTTTTATTCATCAAAATTTCTCTTTCTCTATGTGTTTGTTTGTATTTCAAGTATCTTCGTTATAATTCAGTTATTATATTTTTGCATCATATTTATTATGTTTTTCTTATTTTATTTTTGACAACACTTTTGATATATTTTTAATGTCTTTTTTATATTTTATTTTTGGTTTACATTATATTTATATAAATATACCACTATTTTTATATATTACCCGTTCATTACGTTATTATGATTTTATACATATTTTTGAGTTTGCAGATTATATATAAATTTTTCGGGATTTTTTAATACCTACAAAATTTGTTTCAACAATCACGTTAGAAAGTTTTAATTTCTTTATTTATATGATTTTTCACATTTATAATTCAATATCTTTTAAAATGATTAGCATATGAATTTGTAGTATATGTGTTTTTGAGTTTTTTATTTGATTTTTACAAATGAATACAAAAACACAACATTTGAATGTGTTTTTAAAGATAATCTTATATGTAATTTTAATTAATTGTATCCCCGTGTCTTGGCATGGGTTTGTAACTAGTTATATTTATAATTTAGAAATAATTTTTTTAATTGAGAAAATTTTCAAAATAAAAATTTCGCTACCCCTTCCAAATCCCAATTCCCTTTTTTCCTTCCCCCGGTTTTTTTCTTATCTAAAAAATCTAAATTTTCACTTCCCCCCCCCCTTAATCGACTCCCTTACTTCATAGGGTTAGAAGACCTAATTTTTCTCCTTCCCACTTCCCCCCTTTCATTTGACGCTTCGCCTCCTCCCCCGTCCCCTCGCCACCACGGATCACCACGTCGTCACCAACCTCCTCGTCGCCGATTCCAGCTCCGCCACTCGCCCCCTCCACCCCGCTCCGCCACCCATCTCCTGAGTAAACGCTGTAAGGCTTCGTCTTTTGTTTTCCCCTCTATTTTTATTTTTTCTTTTTGTTATTTTTCCAGCAAATTTCACTTAAGCTTCTTTGCATTTTGCATCTGTGTGAAATTATTTGATATCAAATTTTTTTTAGCGTAATTAGACTTCTCGGCGAAAAGCTCTGAGGTAACCCTCTTTCTAATTTCAGTTTTTTGGGTACTTTGAATATATTTTTGTGCGATTTTTCGGCACTCCTTCGAAATTATTTCGCATATTAATTACTGTTCTGGATTTCGTTTCTGTTTTTGGATGAATAATCTTGTGCAATTTTTTGACCCCTGACAGAATCGACAAGACCATCGGCGGGAAGGAGTGGGGGAATTTCTTTGACCACATAGATAATAAGGTGCAAATATTTATTGCATTTCATTGTTTGCTATTTTGTTATCGAAACCTTGTTTTGTTCCGTAAATGTTGGGATACCTATCTTTTTTTCACCCTTATTTTTTTCCCCCCCTAAAAAATTACTTTGCAGAGTGTAGATTATGTTTACCTCCTTTTGTATTCAAGAAATGTGAAGCCAACATCTAGAAGCGGAAGGAGAAGCAGGTGAATGTTTGTTTACTTGTGGGGAATTTGATTTGTCTGTTTGTGTTCTTGTTTTCATTTCAAATTAAATGATGAAGGCCACAACAATGAATGACATAAGTTCTATTTCTTGATTAAATGATGAAGCCAACATCATTGAATTGTATGTTCTACCATATTTGTGGCCATGACCAGTTAGAAAATATTGAATTCTAAGCATTTCTTTATTGTAAATGTTAATCGGAGTAGTTTATAAACTGTGGAGATAGACAGACAGTTACTTATTGTCCATTTTCAATGAAACAGGAATTGACTCTTGCTAAAGTGCCTCCTCCTAAGGTTGATCGGAGTGCTGAGCTAAAATCTCCATGTTCACCTCATTATACTGGTAACTGCACTTGTTTTTTCCAAATAAATACTGCAAAATGGTAATGGAAGAAATGTGGTCAAATTGAGTTTTTATGTTTGATTGCTTGAGTTGTGAATATAATATTTTCATGTATGGGATTATGATGGACTGCTCATCTGTCTACATGACACACTAGTTGCTTTCAATCCTTTACGTACTAAGAACTTGTCATTCTTTATTGTTTCTCTATTCTAGCCAATCTGTCCTTGACAGTTGACATGAGAATTTCTTAAGAGGTTCTTGGAGATGCATTAGTTGAGTTGTGTATTATTTTGTTCCGGGAGCTTACACATTGAGTTTTAAAAATGATTTGGCACTTATATGTTGTTATACTTACAATACTACTACATTCAGGAGATCAATGGCTATGTGCTTCCAGATCATGGGAGGTTGTGATGACAAGCAAGGATTCTCATGATGATCATTGTTGATATTTGATATGTTGCTGAATGTTGAGTTTGAAAACATTTGATATTAGAGTATTGATACATTTGTAGAATGTTGAAAATTCTTTTTGTAGTGGTTCATGACTTCATGTTGTAAATAATTTGAATGATTGTTTGTATATAGAATATCAAATTTTAGATAATGCAATTGGAAATTCGGTTGGAAATTTGATACTATTTTGCAATTGAAAATTTATTTTTGGCAATTGATATTTGGTTGCAAATAAATATTAAAAAAAAAATTATTTTTTTTGCAAAAAATTCAGTTGCAAATAAATATAAAAAATAATTTATTTTGCAACCGAATTTCGGTTGTAAAATTGGTATAGATTTTCTACCTACTGTTAAGCAAAATTTCGGTTGCAAAAATTATTTGCCATGTCAACTTTGCAACTAAATATCCAGTTGCAAAATTAGTCATATTTTTGCAACCGAATATTCGGTTGCAAAGTGACGTGGCTTACGTTCCACATCTACAACTATCAGCAACCGATATTCGGTTGCTATTTCGGTTGCAAAATTCGGCTACTAAATTTTGCAACCAGGGTTTTCGCAATAGAATTTTTCGGTTGGAATTCGGTTGCTAAATACTATTTTTCGGTTGCAAAAGGCCCTTTTTCGGTTGTAAATTCGGTTGCTAAATCAATGTTTTCTAGTAGTGAATGCTTATAAAAGGCATACCTATTTCTGTGTTTGTATGGGTTGTTGTAATTGTTGTTGTAAGCTATATGGTTCTTATGTAGTAAGGTTGTATGTAGTGTAGAGTTGACATAACCGCATTTTGTTTGGACATAAAGTCTGAGCCGGCTTGAGGTATGTAATGTTACAATGTATCTTCTTCATAATTCAATGAAATGTGTGTTAAATGTGCACAATATGCAGAATGTACCTGTTTGTAACCATTTCCATATTGCAATGAAACAATATAATGAGTTTAATTTCATTGAAATTTAGCAAGCCTGCCTGTTTATGTACAAAAGATAACAAAAGCACCATTGTTCCAGTGACAAAAAAAAACATGTGAATAACTTACAAAAATTGGACAATAAAACCACCTACACAACAGGTTCACAGACTATAACCATAGCAAACTAATCAACTACACAAGCTTCCTCTTTGCTTGTCCTGGTGGCTTGAACTTTGAGATGTAAGTCTTTCTAGTAGGTGTTCTTGAGGTGCTTGGTTTTTGTGATGAAGTTCCAGATTTTTTCTTTGTAGGTATTAGTTTTTTAGGAGCATGTGTTGTTGATCTCTGACCTGCAACCTGTGATTCACCTAGCTGAGTTGTTGGGAGGGACATTGAGCTCCTTGTAAATCTTCTTGTTGCTGTAATGGTTGTTTGTGAGGCAACAACTGTCTTCTTTTTTGATACCTGATTAAAGAACAAATATCATTGATTAGAATTTGAGCATAGTATAATATGTACTGTAATTAATTAGAACCATTACTTACAGCTTTCTTGGAACTTGAATGTCCTGGTGGAATCTCAACTCTGTCTGGAATTTGTTGATTTTTTGGGTTTTGCTTGCAACCCCTTTTATTATGGCCTGCAGTACCACATATTCTGCACTTCATGGTTATTCCTTGTCTCCCTAGATACCCGACATGCTCACCATTTCCTGTAGGAACTTTATTCCTCTTCTTGGCCCTTTCTTGTGCAAGTTCATCTGGATTTTTTCTCCTTTTTTGTTGTTTAGGCCTACCAAGTAACCTTTCCTTGACAGGGGGATGCAATTTCTTCAGAATAGTTGGCCATTCATCAGGGTTATTTTAACTCACCATGAGGTTGCTATAAACTTTCATGAAGGTCTCTTTGTGATAGCAAACATCCACATAATCCTCAGCATTTTTATTCATGAACCAAATAGCAGAAATTGCATGTGGACAAGGTATACCACATAATCCCCATTAATTCTGGAGTGTTGTCTAATAGCATCCCTCAATATATCAGTGGTTTCAAATAGTAATCCAAGCTCAAACTGAGGGTTCTCTATGTCAACTAATGGATTAAAGACCTTGCATCCATCATGTCTCCTAACAACAATTTCAGACTTCTCTTTTCTTCTGTGATCTGTATTGCTACTGAGTGACCAACCTTCAAGACCACCTGAATTCACCCTATGCTCAAATTATACTTCCTCATCACCTTCCATGTCACTATCAACTAGTCTGTCAGAATATACAGAGTCATTACCTACAGATTGCTTTTCATCACTTCCCCATTCCTGCTCTGCTTCAACAATACCTTCAAGCAATGGATCATGTTTCCCAATAACCTCTTCTGGTGGTTGATCTAAGCATGGATTAGGTATTTCATCACCTTCAGCTACAACTAGTCTATTAACATCAGTACCTTGCTTTTTGTTTGGTTCAGCATATTCTGTACCTTGTTCTTTGTTTGGTCCAGCATGCTCTATACCTTCTTCATGATGTGCAGAACTTGATTCTCCCATCTCCCCAACTACAGCTTTGCCTTTCTCAGCATTTCTGTTTTGCATCTGTATCCTAGCTTCATCATCTGAACTGATATCTCCAGCTAAAATATCAAGAAATCCAAAAGGGTCCTTTAGTTTATCTGAATCACCCTCATCTTCACTAGATGATTCAGACTCCTCCACAGGTATGGGATCACAAAAGACTCCAACCATCATCTCTTCGTCAAGATGATTCACCAAATCCATTGCATCAACATCTCTTGAAAGCAAACGTGTAACGTAACAGTCATTAATCCCACCAAAGCTGTAATAGAAATTAGTCTCACTTACTGATACTCCAAACTTTTCAGCCATGGCATTAATCTTAATCATTGAGATTAAATCTTCACAACATAAGTCGATATGACCAAATGTCCCACCAACATACACCTTCGACCCTAAATTACATATCTTACCACCGTAATGCATGCGTATAGTGAACATCTCATAGTTTTCACCTAAATAACAAAACAAAAAAAATCAGCTACAAGCATACAACACCCAAATCAGATAAAAAATAGAGCTATCTCCAACATAGGAAACCAAAATGTATCAAATTTTACAAATTTATCAGAAAATAGAGAAATTACCGCACCCATCACCATATATGATCAGCTACAATAGTGCTAAAAGGTTTAGTTTTTTTACCACAACAAAAATCGAAATTCTGGAGAAGAAAACTCACCATACGCGGGGGTATTCTTCCCCGGCGGTATTCTTCCCCGGCGGTATATCAGCGTCACCTTCGTGAATCCTCCACTCTATTCTCACCGGATTGATGGCAAACTCAGGGAACAAGAAGTTGAAGGGGCAATGTGCTTTCAAAATGAGAAATAACCCTAGGTAAAATAAGGGTTTTACAACGATTGTTGTGTTACATAGGCGCGAAGGAAGTGAGATAGATGAATTGACCTAAAAGCCCTTCATAAAATCACGCACAAGTCTCGTGTGTGGCTGCTAGCGGAATATTCCCCGAATATGCTGACAGAAATGTTAAAAAGGGGCAAAGTGCTACGTTTTACAAAGGTGGGGGGGGGGGGGGGGGATAAAACGCACCGATCCAAAGGTTGAGGGGGAAAACGCACAACCCCCCAAAGGTTGGGGGGGTGTCTGTAATTAGCCCTTTAAAGTTTAGGTCCATTAATAAATAAACAGACCATTTAACATAAAATAAAAATGTAATGCTCCAACCCTGAACACTGTTTCAAGACCTGGTTTTTATTCAAGTCGAGCTAGTATTAGATGCAGATAAGTAAAAGATGATTCTATATTGCAAACAAGTTTTAAACCATTACATAAGTCAAAATATCCCAACAACTAAATAGCAAAATATCTATTCAAATATGGACTTAATCAAAACGTAACAAAACATATTAAAAATCTAAAATAAATATAGTTTTTTCTTAGCAGATATCGATTCTTCCCAAAATGACCACTTTCCTATTTCGAAATTATTTACCTATGTCAAGTGTTAGAGTATTGTTAATAGCCTTAAACCATATTGGTGGAAGGTAGAGTGCCTCCGGTTTGTCAACTTCGATGCTTGATGATGTTGCTTCTAGATTTAAAGCCTTTGATTCCATGCTAAAGCGAAAAATACAAGAAAGAAAGATCTAAATACACAAGAGCTAAAGGAGTTATCTAAGGGGACTTTTTTCAAACACTTGGTGTTGAATTAAAAAGAAAAGAGAATTTAGGATGTGTTGCAAGTGATTATTCCCCAAAAATACCAATTTTTATAATTCTCAAAACACCATTAAGATCATTATGATCCAATTCATGCAAAAATCTAATCAATTAGTTGTTAGGAATAGTGCCCTAAAAGTCGATCTTGTATTCCGCTTAGTGCTTTTCCTTTGTAAATCACAGACAATCTTTGAATAATAAACGAACTGATTCGATCATAAGGCAACACTTCTTTATATGCTCTTATTTGATTGTATGTTTACTTTAACTGCGCATGTGTAAGAACTCCCCTAATCTAATTGACTTATAGGACTCAACCATTTAGGAGAAGTGGTTTATGAAACGATCCCTAAATCACATAAGTTAAGATTAGAAACTACTCCATGTCGATGAGTCCAAAGGACAGTGCGAGTGTCGAATTGACTCACTTGAGACTTGCCTGTGTGATCACACCCTTAAGAAGGATCACCTTGTTTCATAGGGTGTAAAGTGTATAGTCGATACGTGCGTGATACATGAGGGTGCTCGCTTGATTTGAATGAGTACACTAAGGTGTCCCGTGTCAGAAGATTCCTAAATGGGAAAGGAAGTTTCTAATTCTGGAAATGGAAACTTCCAGATTAGGAAATATCTCACAAGTCATTGATGTGATTCAGTAGTCCTTAGACTTGAGATTCCATCGATGCTTTGTGTGAGTTAACTCTGTAGTCTTATAAATAAGCCTAAAAGGATGTCGCCCGAGACAGCTGAATTATGGCTTATATTGGGGTTGCACAAGTGGCACATGAAAGCATATGAGAATCGATAAAGGACTTATACTTGCTTTAGCAAGATGATCTCTTATTGTGTAAGTCATTCATATGCCATCTCAGAGTCCTTGGCCAAGACAGTGGATCGAGATCAAGAAAAGAGTTTCTTGGATCGAGATCAAATAGATACGAAATGAACTTAACCTTAAGACTGAGATTATTAGGGTTCTAATTATTCCCTTACCCTAAATCTTGGTTGAGAGATAGGTTGTAGGAGGATTTTATTTCACATATGTCAATGACTTAAAGGTTCTTCGAATTTATACATTCTTATTCAGCAAGGGGTCGCACACTAGACGATGGTAGTGTGATCCGTGGAATGATTAATTAATCGGGGTCACTACTAATTGAATAAAGTGTTGAAAAACACACAGTTTGCATGATAGAATTTTAAAAAATTTTCAAAAGCGAAACTAAAAACTTGCAATCACTACAAGAAAATAGGCGAATTTCGAGGGAAATTTCCGAGGGAATTCCAAGGGAATTCATTCCCACGGAAAAAGTTTACTCGGAATTGGTTCCGAGGGAAAATATCAAAAATTTTATCCCTCGGAATTCCCTCGAAATTTGCTTGGTAACATCATTCCCTCGTAATTTTCTTCGAGCGAGTAAATTCCCTCGGAATTATTATTTAAACTTTTTTTTTTCATGTTTCCGAGGGAATGCCCTCAAAATATATTTAGACATTATTTTTTTCCATTTTTCTAAGGGAGTTCCGAGGTTTAATTCCCTCGGAAAATTTCAATCGTTATTTTTCCCATTTTACCAAGGGATTTCCCTTCGAATCCCCTCGGATATTCCGAGGGAGTTCCGAGGAAGTGTTCCCTCGAAATATTTTTTCGTCTTTATTTTTGATATATTCCGAAGGAATCCCCTTAGAATTCCCTCGGAATTTTCAAAATAAAATTTATTATATTTTTTATTTTTATTAATTATTATACCTGTACAAAATATGCATTTATTTTACAATAAATAACCAAATGTCACTTGATCCGAACATCCAAACATAAATATATCAAAGTCTTAACATTACTCATCCAATTCATACTAGTCTTCAAACATTACTCACACTAAATTCAAGTCATACTACACAAATTATGTAGAAAATACAAACATAGGAATCTTACAAGTTCATAATTCAACCCACTTATACAAAACCATAAAGTTGAATCTCGTTCACTGCTCCACGAGTTCTCTTTTTTTCAACACCCAATATCATAAGCTTAACTCCTGAAATACAACAAACTCAATTAAACCGCATATATTACAATGCAAGAACTCACACAAAAGGTCACTATTAATTAGTACATATACTATAACATAAAAACTCATACAAAACCTTTGCCAAATTGAGCACTTTCAACATGTAAAACTTCCAACTTAAAAATCAATAGTGTCGTGCGTGATTTCTTTTGCATTGTATTGAATTTTAAAATCAAGTAAATAAATTCACTTACATTTTTGTCTAATAATTAATTATCTACTTTATTTCCATTGTTCGTTCTAGCGTCTGTAAGCTGATTTGCGTCAAGATGTGAAGGTTGGGAGGGAGGTTGATTAGTCAAATGTGGAATCCCTTCTAACAAACTCATAAAGCCAGACAACATTTGCTCTATCCGTTGTATTGCATCTGTTTGCTTCTCTTGACACTCCCTTTGTTTCTCTTGATTTGCTTTAAGATCTTGCAATTGCAATTCAACTTGAACAGATGGATGAGACGATGTGTACTCCTAAGAACCACTAGAATGTGAAAGTCCATGTGATGATCCACCAACCATGTAGTTCATCGAATACATGCGGCCTTTGTTGTTTCGCACCCCCTCCCCCAGCCTAGGCAAACAACTCATTTCTAGATTCTTGTGTTCTAGCAAAGCCTTCCTCTGCAGATTCAGCCTCGGGTCTTTTTAACATATCCATATAATTATTCTACAATATTCAAAAATAATTGAAATATTAGATATATTTAAAAAATAAAATTTGATGTTGGAAAACAACAAAAAACTAAGAGTAAAAGGTTTTTATGTACCCATGACTGTTCTGTACGGGGCTCTAGAAAAGTTTGATCCGTCTTCCTTTGCTGGCAAAGTAATAACATCTCTGCATTATCAGGTTCTGAACCTGGTTTCTTTCTCTGCAATTAATTCATATATTTAATACAATATAACCCACTTATAGTTCATTTTTTGAAAAAAAATAAAAGCTGATTTACATGTTTCTCATAAAGAGTTGCAGTCGAAATGGATCCACCAACATGTAATGACCCTCCAAGTGGGGAAGCTCTGTTCTATTTATTTGTATTTGATATTTTTTTCCATGCCTCCGTTTCCCAATGTTTCCTAAGAATGTTTGAAGGATTTTTTCCCTCGAAATTCGCCTGTTTTCTTCTATTGAATGTTTGTTTCGAATCTAAGAAGGGTTTCAAGAAACTTATGAAGATAGAAGCTTTCTTGTGATTTGATACCGCCTATCAAACACCCTTCCTGCGGATTGTCCCTCAAACGATCCTCGATTAGATCCCAAATTAGGTAATCCTCCAAAGCGTATCCATATCAGTCCTAGATCACGATCAAGCTATTGAGAATGCAAGTTATGTAGCTTGTGTTTTGACTAGGTTTTACTTTGAAACTTTTCTTTTGATTTTTCTCAAAAACAATTAACGCTTCAAGAACGTTGGTCTAAAGAGTAAGAGAAGCACCACCACTAGTATTTATACTAGTGGGGTTGGACCCCTTAGGGCTTCCAAAAACCATGGTGGACTTTGATTTCTTGCTCACTAATTAACTAATTAATTATTATCTTTTAATTGAAATAAGGTCTTAACTTATTCTCCAACATAGTGCAAGAGATCCTTCTCTCTCCTACAATAGAAAGTTTGACTTTTCAACCTTTATCTAATATAAAGTCAAAAGTTAATTTATTCAATAAATAACTTAATTCATAATTAATTATTTATTGGGTTAATTATTTTGAGAATGGACTTATCAATTAATTCATAATTAATTAAAAGATCAAAACTAATTAACTAACAATTTAATTAATTAATCTAGAAAAGAATTCACGTGTGAATTAAATCACACGTTCAAAGCCATGCGTGCAGTCACGTGTGCATGACTCGAGGCTGCTACGCAATCCGCGTGACACGTGGCAGCAGTCCATGTGTTCGTGGCTTCATTTTGATCAACAATTTGATCCTTCGTTAATCCAATTAACATCCTACCATAACCCTCGTAACCTAACATTGATGTGTGACCCTTTAGGTTGATTATTCAATTAGCAGTGACACTAATTAATTAATTCTTATAATTAATTAATCAGTCCATAGATCACACTACCGTAATCTAGTAATGGGTGTGTGACCCCTAGTCGAATAATGAAATGAATTGAAGAACCTTTCAGTCAATGACAATAAGTGAAATACGATCCTCCTACAACTCCATCTCTCAATCAAGAAGTTAAGGCATGGGAATAACACTTAGAGCCTTGTTATTCTTGATTTTTAAAGTTAAGTTCGTTTCATATCCATTTATATCTCAATCCAAGAAAACCCCATTTTCTTGATGTCTTGATCTTTTATCCACCTTGGCCAAGGGTTTAATATTTAATGGACTACGAACAACTTAATCAGTAAGAGATCATTCTTGTTCTTAACAAGTGTAGGTCCTTTATTGATTCTACTAACTCTGCATATGCCACTTGTGTAATCCCAACATAGGTCGTGGTTCAGGTGTCTATATGGCGATACCCTTTTGAGCCTATATCAAAGATTACAGAGTTAGCTCATATGAGACATTATAGAATCTCAAGTCAATGGATTATTAATCACGTCATTGACCTGTGAGATATTTTCTAATCTGGAAGTTTCTGGAAACTTCCTTTCCCATTTAGGAATGTTCTCATGCGGGATATCTCAGTGATGAAGTTCTTGTAACAATCACCCTTATGTATTATGAATGCATCATTGTATGCACTTATCACTCCATGAAACTGAGTGATCCTTCAAAAGGACATAATCACATAAGCAAGTCTCAACGGAGTCAAGGTCGACGCTCCCACTGTCTGTCGGACTCATCGACTTGGAAAAGTTTCTAATCCACACCTACAGAGTAAGAACTTGTTTCATGTGCCCTTCTCATAAGGGCAAAGTTCTTAATGGCCTCATCGGATTAGGAGAGCTCAAAACATGCAAAACACAGTCAAACCCAAATAGACATAAATAAACACATAAAGAAGTGATTGCCTATGAACAAAATCGTTTCGTTCGTTATTCAAAGATTGTTTGTGATTTTACAAGGAAATAGTAAAGCATAAATGCTGCTTTAAGGGCACTATTCTAACATAAAGAACCTAGAGGGTCACACATAAATGCCCGATCACGAGGGTTAAGGCTTGAATCGATTAAACGAGTTGATCGAACCAATTAAAAATTGGAGAGGAGCCACACGTGTGGCACCCGTGTGGGACTCGTGTCTAGGCGAGACACATGTCACTCTTGTGTGATAAATTAAATAATTAATTTTGATTAATTATTTAATGGGCTTTAATTTAATTATGAATTATTATTAAGTCTAAATTTGGAGTTTAAATGTCCAATAAATAATTAATTGTGAATTAATTAATTATTGACATTAATCTATTTATTATGAATAAATAAAATATCCCATGAAAATATCTAAGAGAGTTAGATAGAATTTCTTGTAAGGCAAGTTGATCAAAGGAGACTTTTGGTCAAAGTAGAAAACCTTTCTTACCTTCCAAGTAATTAAAAGTCTTGGGGGATTAGGAATCCTTGAGCAACAAGACAAGGGGTTCGAACCCCCATGGGAGATTGATAGCAAAAAATTCTCCAAATCACTACACACAAATCCCCTAGAGCCTAAACACTAAATATAGTACTAGCATCCTCCCTATTTAGATCGTGATCGAGGTTAGTGTGGATTATTACTCTAGAGGACTGTGATTTTGGAGTCTTGAAGATTCGAAGAAGTTCGAGGGACTTGCCGCTTGAAGCGCGTTTGAGGGCGGCTCAAAACGTGTCAAGAAAGCGTTGATTTAAGTAAGTTCTTGAAATCCTTACGAATCGGGAATAGGAATTGCAAGTCCAGATCTTACTTTTGGGAAATTTTGTTAAATTCCGCTGCGTTACTGCTTCGTATTTCCCAACATTAGTAAGACCATGCAACAAGACTTTTCATGCAAGGTAAGGAAGAATTTTTTCAAAAATCTTGTTTGAGTCCAATTGAAATAAAAAATTCAATGTTGAGAGAGTTAAAATTGAGTACTTCGTTCTTGATTGAGATGAATTTTTGACTGAAAATCTCTTCATAAAAGATTGCTTGAGATACAAGTATGAAAGACCAAGAGTTTAAAAAGATGGATTGGGGGAAAAGGGATCCAATTAGGTTTTAAAAACTGTATCGGATCGTTTCGTGTGACACCCCATAAATTACAGTAATCGAATATATTATATAATTGTGTGTTTATAAAATATTAACAGGTTATTAATTATGTTATTGGACCTAGATAAATTAAATTAGAAGTTTTGGGGGTGAAAATAGAATTTAGGAAAGTTTGGGGTAAAAAAAAAAAAAGAGAAAACTAAATCAGACGCATAATGCGTCTGATTAAAACAACCCCACCCCAACTTTAATTCATTTAACCCTATACCTAAAAACAAACGCACTCAACACCTTCACACACACAGAGAAATTCTCCCCAACCAGAGACGCCATCATCGCCAATTCCTAACCCGACCAATCTTCGGCCAAACCTCAGCAATCCATAGTGTTTTTAAAACGTCTCGACGAGGAGAATATGAATCCGCGGTCATCTTCAAGTTTCGTCTAGAGACGAGAGAGAAAAGTGGGTCGAAAGGTTACGGCAGAACCTTGCCGACGGAGAAGATTAGGCCGAAATTTCTACCGGAAACCATAGGAGAATTGGAGAGTGTGACAAGGCGAGTCCATAGCCGATAATTAGGGTTTAAAGATCGCAGCAGCGGAGGCGAGGCGGTGCCGAACGAATCGCGGTGAACAGGGGTTCGTCTTTTCCGGTGATTTCCCGGTAACTTGAAGGTGGGTTTTAAAGGGTTTGATTTGGGTGAGATATATCTGAAATCGATTTGAGTTAATTCCGATTCATTCACGTTTAATTTGAAATTGAAATTTTAGGGTTTAGGGTTAGGGTGGAAAAGGGGATTCTTGAATTACTCCCTAATCTGAATTAATTTGTTGAAATTGACGGAAAATTGCTAATGAGGATATGAAAACGATTGTTTTTGTTATTTTTGGGAATTTTTCCGATATGGTACGATGGCAGGCGGCGGTCCGGCGGTGGTCCGGTGACGGCGACTCGCCGGACAAATATCAGAAAATAGTTCTTGATCTCCTGAACCTATCCGTACGATAATATTGATAATTCGATAGATGGTTATTACGATTGGAACTTAATTGTGTTAAAACCATATAATAATAATAATAATAATAATAATAATAATAATAATAATAATAATAATGACAACTATACCTGATGATGATTATAACCGCAACAATAACAATAAGTTGTTTGATATGATACGGATTAGTCTAGGTAATAATAATTATGATTATAATTATAATTATATTTATAAACGTAATAAGTGATAATAATATTAACAACCACATCTGTTACATTACATTGATGTGAGAAAAAGGTACAGTAATAATTATCATGACTAATGCCATTATAATAATGATTGAAATTAATTAATTATAAAGAATAATTAAAGTTTAACCTTGAGTTCGAAATCTATTTTAACCCGGACTTTGACGTGGGCCCCACACGATGGAATTTATTGGACAAATTAGATTAATTTTAAGATTAAGTGATATTTTACAATATTATTTAAATATCTATGAGGCCTTAGGTAATTGTTAATAAATATACACAATAATTTTATATAATTGCTTATCAACCGAATTATTATTAATCGCATTGAGAATGAGTTAGATATAAACAGACTTATTATTTAACACACTAAGATTAATCAATTGATGTCAATATATTATGGAAATCAATATTTAGAAATTATTAATCACGAATAATAGAATATGAGCTTAGCCAATTACCTTATTCTTGTCAGGTAATTTAGAGCAGCATCAAACAGACTACGAAGCTCAACAGCCCTGATTGACAGGTGGGAATAACCCCTTCTTGATGGAGACAAAACACAATCCTCGTACCATGATTTCTTTCTCTTTACTTCTATTATTGTATCTGCTTCATTATTCTTGAATTGTTCCTTGGCTTATCCTTTGCATTGCTCCTTAAATTGTCTGAATTACCTTTTGAACTATTTACTGATCTATTCTCTGAACTGTCTTCTGAACTGTTTGTTAATCTGTTACTGTCTGTCGATTTATTCATTGAGCTATTACTGTACTGATTACTGCATGTTCACTGCCTTGTGTTCTGAGCCTCTGATTGATAGCCATTTCGTTTGAGCTGCTTTGTAAGCCTACCCTAAACCTACCTAAGCTTGATTCTGTAACTGATTCTGTAAACCGATTTGAAGGAGAATAACGACTGTGGGGACCCCAAAGTTCCTTAATTCCTAGGGTCGTCCCTGGGAATGACCATGCGTGCGTCGTTGGTCTCTGTACTGTCCACTGCCATTGACTACTGCCTGGACTGATCATCTGGGAAGGCGATAGAAGGCGGGACCTATAACGTTTGACCCTCAGTGAACATTATCTGTCTACCCTGTTCTTCATTTTTATTATCGTTGTTATCATTACTTTTCTAATTTGCTCTACGATCTTTCTGTTCTTGATTATTGTGATAACTCCCACTGAGTCATTTGGCTCACCCTATATTTCCCTCTATTTCGTTTTGTTCTCCAGACTGTGTTATTAGAGGATGCGATGCTGGAAATGGGAATTGAGCTAAGGGTGATGTTGTGCATAGTGTACATACTGGTTTGAATAAAGTAGTGACTACATCTCAGATGTAAATATTGGTGGCTGAGATAGTCTAGTCAACCTAGGGTGACAAATGATGTTACAGTACTTCTAATCTTAGACAATAAGAGTTGTAATTATGTGTGTTGACACTGAATATCCTTAATGTAATATATTTCTGAATTAGATATGGCTTTTGTATTAGTGTTTATACAGGTAATGTGGAGTGACTGGTATCACCTGACGCCCGGTCCCGTAGGCATATAGAGGCCCCGGGTCGGGGCGCCACATTTCGCAACCGCTAAGAATTTGTCTTAGAGGATTCGCAACCGCTAGCTATAGACATAGAGTGATTAAATTAAGTATGGATTCGTGGCCGCTAAGAAATTTTCAAAGAGTTTGTGGTGGCCGCGAATGGAAGGTACAAAACCTACTGTTCACGCATTAGTGGCCGCTAATAATTCTTTCGCGGGGTCCTTTCCCTTGACTACAGTTCGAGAATTTGCTCGATTGGCGACCGCTAATAATATTTCTGTAACCAGTGTTCCTTGATTGGCGGCCATGAATAATTTGTTGAGGAATTTTTGGCGGCCGCCAATTCTAGCAACTAATACAAAGTCGGGTTTTAACTGACAACAATCAATTCAAACCAAAAAAATCATCTATAATCAATGATAACATATGCAGGATCAAATAACACACTCCGTAACAAATTTACACCATTCTACACACACATAAATTAAACCATAAGATCATAATTCATCAATTATATATGTTGATGTCATGACATAAAAATCCCTTTTCAATCAACCTTTTCACTTGATCATGCATTTCTTTTTCGAATCAATTTCACAGAAGCTCACTTATTAACATGCACATTATCAGCCAACACAAATATGATCATCACAGTTAGGGTGTCAATTCGGGTGGGTTCGGGTCGGGTTGAGATAGGGGTATAACACCAAAAACTTCAACCCGAACCCAACCCTACCTGAATTTCAACCCGATACCTCCAACCCTAACCTGATTTCATTGGGTTCGGGTGGACCTGATTTATTTTCAGGTCACCTAATAACCCGACCCAACCCGACCCGATTGACTGCAGTTTCTGATTCAAAAATAGGAATTCAACCCTTTTCTTCCCCTGTTCAAATGATTTAGAATTCGAAATCAGGAATTGGAGTACAATATTAATGCTGTGAACAAGAAATCTATATGTTCATACACAAAAAAAGAGAAAAAAAACACATAAAACTTACGAAGATACCCTGGAATAGCTATGCTAAATAGAAATCTGTACTTGGAGATTTTTTGGCAAAACTCCACAAATACTAATTCCAATAACGGAACATAAATAAAATAACAACTTTAATTTTAGCTTCATTGGATCAAAACGACAAAACCCTAGACAAATAATAGGAAAGAGGACTATCAATCATGTTGTCACCTAAATTAAATTGATGACATACGGCTGCTTGGGGAGGGAAGGCGCGACTAGCGGCGAGTTACAGCGGCGGAGGAGAGAAAGGCTGCGGCGTGAGTGGAGTAGCAACAGACGGTGGTTGTGTGGTGGCGGAAGAGGCGAATGGCGACGTCTTGGAGCAGGGGAGGTGAGAATGATTGCTTCGTGGGTGGAGGAGCAGCAGACGGTAGATTTGCTGAAGAGATTGAAGTGTGGAGGTGGGACTTGAGGAAGAGAGAAATTTGAGCAGAAAAAAATGATGACTCAACTTGGCGGTGGTGAGAGAGGAACGGCGCAAGACTGAGAGAAGAGATTGAAAAATGTTATTAGGGTTAGGAGTCTTTATATATATATATATATATATTATTATTATTATTATTATTATTATTATTTTTAACACACACACCCCAAGTGACCAAAGGGATTCGAACCCGGGATCTTGCCTTTAAGAAAGAACCCTCAGACCACTTGACCAACCCCTGTTGGCATATATAGATATATATATATAGTCGGGTCAACCCTAACCCGACCTGAATCTCTCTCTCATCATTCGGGTTGTTTTTGGGTCCGACCCGATTTCAACCCGACCCAAAATACCACAACCCTAACCTGATATTTAGTCGGGTTGGGTTTTCGGGTCGGGTTGATTTTTGACACCCCTAATCACAGTTAACTCAAATACTTGTCACCTCAATTGAGCATAATCATTCACTGCTTAATCTATGAGTGCATCCATTCCTACACAAAAAAACGAGCAATTTACATCAACTACGCTACAAAGATGATATGTACGGGTACGCCACTTGTGTTATTATACATTTTTTTTAATATTGTGACTAACACATAAAAAATATATTATCTGCTTAAATAATGACGTGAATTTTTTGAAAAGTAAATAAATATTATAATGAGTGTTTATGTCCGTGTATATATCTATATATGATAAAAATAATTAAACACTTCATTATTATAAAAATTAGAGATATTTATTTTAATTTAAAAAATTAAAAATATCTATATTACACTTAATTTAAATATTTAAACATAATTAGAGGGGGGAAAATTTTAAATTTGATGGTG
The DNA here is from genome assembly GCA_037501455.1 of Lantana camara. Taxonomy (NCBI): domain Eukaryota; kingdom Viridiplantae; phylum Streptophyta; class Magnoliopsida; order Lamiales; family Verbenaceae; genus Lantana; species Lantana camara. The sequence continues at coordinate 17,509,514 of CM074857.1, read as the reverse complement.
AAAATATACTTCAAATATTTTTATTCTTAATTTAAATTAAGTGTTTTTTTTTTCAGAAAAAGGAAAGATCTATTACTCGCATGGATGCGCACACACGTATAAATAATATTTATATGCAATAATTTAGAATATTTATGGTTTAATATTTTTGTTTATTCATACACAAATGATATAACTTTTTCTATTTTTAAAATTTGTAAGGTATATAATTTGTATATATATATATATATAATAGATTTATGTATATACAGTTATACACGATAAAGAGCTATTTTATTTTTTTTTTAATTTTAAAATGTGAATATTTTAAAAATTGGGAAAAGATTAACGAGAAAAGAAAAGATCGTGTTGAACCTGTAATTATACGCACAACGCACATCTATAGGAAAACATGTAGTTTGTATAGGAAATAGACAAAATATATGAATGTATATAGGGAATAGACAAAATATATGAATGCACATTCCTTAAATACGTTCAATGTGTATGGAAAATAGGCAAAAAATATATATATATAAATGTATATCCCTTAATTTTAGGGAAGTAAATTCTAATGAAGAGTTTTGCATATTTAAATCTCCTATTATTTTCATATTTCGATTCTTTTAAATTAGATTAGTTATTTTATTTTCATAAATTACGCATATCCTTAAACATAATCTTAGATTTGTTTAAATATTTCTAGAAACGTACGTATTTAGTTTTCTTCAAATATTTGGATTTTATATTTATTTATAGTTTTATAATATCATATAAATATACTTAATTATATTTAATAAAATAATAATTATTTATTTATGACGTCATACCGGTTCGATCGGTGGTTGAACCGGTCGAACCGATCCGACCGCTAACCAGTAAGGTCGCCGATTCACTCTCCGGTCCGGTTTTGAAAACACTGGTCATACTTAGTCCACATGGATGGACAATTCTATTGTCCATATTAAAGCCAAGTAAGTCCTATTTATATAAAGTTTTTTATATAAAAATATATACCGCTGACATATATATATATATAATAGATTTATGTATATACACGATATTCTTCGTCCTGTTTTGTGCATGAATCTTCTCAAAAAATCTGTCGTATTTCTTCTTTTTTCTCCCGTCGGAAAAATTATGAATGTCTTATATGAGATGTTGGTTGCGCAGCCCAGGCAGTAACAAAGAAGACCGCAATGCACAGGTAGGGTTCAAGGAGTGCATGAAAAAAAAATAAAAAATGGTTTTCTTGCTGAACTCGCTGGTCCGGTTCGGTTAACAGGGCCTAAACCGCCGGTTACCAGTCCGACTCCAACTGGTTTTAGGGGTCAAATCGGACCGGACCCTTCGCCGGTCCGGTCCGGTTTTGAAAACATTGAGTATGACACATATTAACGATATGTGACTTTCGATGTACAAGTCTTTTTTCCAACAACGATTGTCACAAAAATGCAGCTTTTTTTGAATTACGGATCAGTTTTACATATGTCCCAAAAATGCAAGTTGAGGGTAGTTGGTATATCAGTTTTACATATTTCCCGTTCTAATTTATATCCGCGGTCATACCTCAATCAATCATATGAAATGTGTATAACAAATTTTATTTAATAGATTATTCTCTATAAAATTTTCATCAATCACCGATAAATATAAAACACTCCCCGGCCATTACATTGGTTTCAATTAGACAAATATGAATTCGAATTACCTATTATAATTATAAAAAAAAAAAAAAAAAAGAATTACCTTCATTACACCCTTTTTTTTTTTTTGTTGAGGTTAGTGTTACAGTTATCCCAACAATATATTATGAGTTAATTGCATCAAAAATCCTGTGTTTGTCCAAAATTACAAAAAAAATCCTATGTTAAAAAAACTAGTTCAAAAAACCCTATGCTATTTTTCTTTTGCGCACCACCCCCTCGTTCTATCTGGTCAACTATTTAATATTTTAACCCTAAAATACCCTTACTTTATACAAGAAAGTAATATTATATGTATATATATATATATATATATATTATAATTACATTATTTTTAAAATAGAGAGAATTACATCTGACTACCCTGTATTTAGGCCTAATTACAACGTAGTCTATCATTATCGGAAAATTACATTTTAGTCCCTATAAATCTTGTTTGGTCTGAGGTCCCTTAACGGAATTGTAAAAGTACACTTATGCTCCTAACTGTTTTATGAGTGTTACATTGAATATATGATCAAAATTACAAAATCATCCCTAAAGTTTAAAAAATAACAAAACGATCCCTACAAAATATGACTTTAACAACAAATCAGGGGTATTTTTGGAATGACATAACGGAACCCTAGGGACCACAAACGGTTCTCAAAAGTTAGGGACTAACTTGTAATTTCCTGAAAATTGTGGATTAGATTGTAATTAGGCCTAAATGCAGGGTAGTCTGATGTAATTCTCCCTTTTAAAATATAAATACTTTTTTTACCATTAAAATTTTAAAACATGCATATTATATTAATGAATAAAAAATATATAAATATTAAAATCATTTTTTGATATTATTTTTGAGATATACATATTATTAATATTGTTATTTTAAAATAGAAATATACATATTAGAAACATACATACGAATGAATAAATAATATTTTTAAATATATATATATATATATATATATATATATATATATATATATATATATATATATGTATATGTATATAACCTTCTTCTTCAGAGGGATTAGGCCATTAGCAGCGCCGCTGCTCTGTGCTCCATAGTACTGCACCACCGGCGCCCACCAAAACGCCGCCGTTTATTGCCCCCGCCTGTAACGCCCCAAATTCCGGAAGTTCAGGTAAGCACGCCACGAGCGGGTCTTCGGGAATTGGGGGAATTTAATTTAATCATTTCATTCAATTATTTACAACCTTCATCATATTATATACATTACATCTCTATGCATTTATATAAATTGTCATTTACGTGAATTATATGAACTAATTGCTATATGTGACCTAATTGCACTAAATGTCCTTGATCAACCCTTTGTGTAAATTTATGGACCTAATTGCATTAAAGAAATTGGAGCTACTTGATTTTTGTGTTGAGAGGAAATTTGATTGAATGAAGTCAAATATTAGGAGGACTTAGTTGCAAATTGTGGTGACTCATCATAGTTAGTGGAAGACTTTAGATTCATTAGCTTTTATATTACATTGTATGTATACATTTCATTTCATACATTATATTTGCAAGAGAGCTACACACACACACACATTGAAGATCGATCAAAACACCAAGGAGGAGAAGGAAGATTCATCTCATAATTCAAGTCATATTTGGAAAGAATTGAGAAGCTAGCATCATTATCTTCATCATATTGCCATTCCATTTCACTTCTAGCTTACCTCAAGGTATAAGATGAACTTGGATGAAATTCTTGATGGGTGATTGAATAGGGTTTAGAAAGTATTTGATGAATTCTTGGTTATTTGGAGTTAGAAGCATGATCTTGATCATTTAGCTTGCCAACTTGCATGAATTCTTGAAAAATGGGAGGTTGATGGCATGAACTCACATGGGTTTGGAATGATGAAATCTTGATGATTGATGCATGTTTCATGGTTTATATGCTACTTAATTGATGTCTTTAAGTTATATACATGTTATGTGCTTATTTTGGAGCATTTTGGTTGAGTTTACTTTGGGGTTTCATTCCTTTTCTTTCTCCCCCGAAGCTACCCCTGTTTTGGGCCTTTTTCCACCTCTGGAACAGTACCCGGGCGGGTAGTTTTCCCCCGAAAAGCTTCTGTAATGCCTACCCGGTCGGGGAACTTTTCCCTTGAATTTTACCCGGCCGGGTACTCCCTCATCCGAACTCCAAATGACCTGATTTTTGATTCTTTGGAAAGATCTTGAAGTCTAGAACAACCTCCAATTGGAATCATCACAATATTTTTTCCCATTTGTGAGTTATGATCAATTCTTTTTGGTGTCGCTGCTTTACCGACAAACTGCACTCACCCAACTTCAACCATTCGCCATTTTCTCCTCGCTTTGAACTAGAAAACGAGCCATATACCATTTTAAAGGTATACCTGTCTAGTTTTATTCCAAACAAAAAAAACCCAATTCCAATCTCTAGAACTTTAGATATTTCCCTTTTTCCACAGCTTGGTCATTTTCAAAAATTGCCGGTTTTTGCAAAACTTCACCAAAACCCTTGTTATTGCGTTCCTTTCACTTTCTTGGCTCCCATATGTGACTTATATGAATTATATGCCTACTTTATTGATAAGTATGCTCCTATTTGACACTCATTGATTATAAATGCATGATTGAGGTTACATATCATTGCCGTTCGTCATAATTAGTTCATTCGAGTTGAGTCTTATGTCATACTTGTCCTTGTTGCACAGATCTCGGTCCCGGAGACGAGGAGCACGCTCCATAGGGTGTTTCTTTGTTCCTTTTGGTTGGTGAAGGTGAGGTTTAAATTCTAGATATATAGAACCTTACAACCCTTATGTGATTTTGGCCAAAACGTATCTATATATCTATAGTTTTCGAACCTTATGATTTTCAAATGATTGCACGAAAATGGATTGATTGATTGACGAATTGATTGTTTTGGCGAGTAACTATTGTTCACATTGGGCCCGAGGGTAGTGTATTGAGCCAACCGGGAAAGCAAGGGCTGACGGGTAACTCTTGCACTATCCTCACCATTGTGGGATCACCTCTGAATCCACCAGGAGGTTTGGTGGAGGAAGAAATCCAGTGCGTGGGAGTCATGTTCCCGACGTACACCATGATTGGATGGTTGGGTCTTGCAAGTCGGCCATCACCCGGAGGAAGAAGGATTTATTGATTGAAATTGCTAATTGTGCACGGAATTGTTGGGTGATCACCTAATCCACTAATAAATTGAAGTATTATACACAGTCGGTGAAAGGTTGGAGATTTGCCCTCACTCGCCGGGCCACAAATTGATTGTATTGAATTGATTGAATTGATAAAATGGATTAGTTATAACCTCGGGCGATATTATCTCTTCTTTTCTAAATCGTGTTGTTATCCTTCAAAATTATTACCCGAGATTATAACTTGTATGTATGTGCGCAAATATTTATTTATACCCCTCGCTCAGTTCGTGTTGGACTGACACCTCAACTTTTCAGCTTTTGCAGGTTTGTGCTAGGCGGGAATTAGAGTCTAGCCTGTCTTTTATTCGGGTCTAGCACTTCACCTTCATATTTTAGCTCATGTATTGACACTTCTTACATTTTGTATTATGCCTTACTTAATATTGGAGGTGATATTGTATTGTATGAAATGTTGGTATCTATTAATAAATATGTAAATATGGTACCTATAAGTATTGAATGTTATTACTTCCGCTTTTATTGATACAATTGTTTAGTGGTATTAATTGAGGGTACCCGCCTAGCTTTTGAGTTTTATTGTCTCCCGTTCGCTATAGTTTCGGTTCATGTATGAATTGCCCGTTTCATACGTGGATTGAGGCTATAGTGCGGGGGATGTGGCGCTTAGCGTTCCGGGTGCTACACCGCCCCACCATGCCACTGCCTTCCCTCTGAAGTCCACCCCCTCTTACCTCCCTAAATCCATCGTCGCCGCCGCTGCCCAAGCCAAAAACCAACCTCCTCCTCAGGTCCGCCGCCCCTAGATCTGAGTTTGTGTGTGTGTGTGCATCTGAGTTTGATTTTGGGTGGTTGGTCATGGTGGTCGCTATTGTGGATGTGGGGTGTGTGGCTGATGGAGAAGAAAAGAGGGGGGGAGTTGGTGGTGGAAATGTAGTTGCAACGGGGCGTCGGTGGCCACGTCGGAGGGGGGTGTTGGTGGTGGCGGTGACAAAGGTGGTGGTGGTGGTCGATTAGGAAAGGCAAAAGTGATGGTGATGGGGCCGGCAGCGGTGATGGTGATTGTACCGGCGGTCTGGAGGTGGTTCATATATATATATATATATATAAATTTAACCAACCAAAAATCTAATAATAAATATAATAAAGGGGTAAATTAGTCTTTTTAGATGAAAAAGTGATGAAAAACTTAATTTCACTTGCAATCAATGCACGTGTTGGCCAAACATTGATCGTAGGTTTTTTTAGCATTCTTTTAAATATTACATTGTGGTCCCTGTATTTCTTGTTTTGTGTGAGGTCCATTAATTAATTTTGAAAAAGTACACTTATGTCCCTAAAGGATAATGTATATCCCTTAATTTTAGGGAAGTAAATTCTAATGAAGAGTTTTGCATATTTAAATCTCCTATTATTTTCATATTTCGATTCTTTTAAATTAGATTAGTTATTTTATTTTCATAAATTACGCATATCCTTAAACATAATCTTAGATTTGTTTAAATATTTCTAGAAACGTACGTATTTAGTTTTCTTCAAATATTTGGATTTTATATTTATTTATAGTTTTATAATATCATATAAATATACTTAATTATATTTAATAAAATAATAATTATTTATTTATGACGTCATACCGGTTCGATCGTTGGTTGAATCGGTCGAACCGATCCGACCGCTAACCAGTAAGGCCACCGATTCACTCTCCGGTCCGGTTTTGAAAACACTGGTCATACTTAGTCCACATGGACAATTCTATTGTCCATATTAAAGCCAAGTAAGTCCTATTTATATAAAGTTTTTTATATAAAAATATATACCGCTGACATATATATATATATATAATAGATTTATGTATATACACGATATTCTTCGTCCTGTTTTGTGCATGAATCTTCTCAAAAAATCTGTCGTATTTCTTCTTTTTTCTCCCGTCGGAAAAATTACGAATGTCTTATATGAGATGTTGGTTGCGCGGCCCAGACAGTAACAAAGAAGACCGCAATGCACAGGTAGGGTTCAAGGAGTGCATGAAAAAAAAATAAAAAATGGTTTTCTTGCTGAACTCGCTGGTCCGGTCCGGTTAACAGGGCCTAAACCGCCGGTTACCAGTCCGACTCCAACTGGTTTTAGGGGTCAAATAGGACCGGACCCCTCGCCGGTCACTAATTGAACCGGTCCGACGGGCCGGTCCGGTCCGGTTTTGAAAACATTGAGTATGACACATATTAACGATATGTGACTTTCGATGTACATGTCATTTTTCCAACAACGATTGTCACAAAAATGCAGCTTTTTTTGAATTACGGATCAGTTTTACATATGTCCCAAAAATGCAAGTTGAGGGTAGTTGGTATATCAGTTTTACATATTTCCCGTTCTAATTTATATCCGCGGTCATACCTCAATCAATCATATGAAATGTGTATAACAAATTTTATTTAATCGATTATTCTCTATAAAATTTTCATCAATCACCGATAAATATAAAACACTCCCCGGCCATTACATTGGTTTCAATTAGACAAATATGAATTCGAATTACCTATTATAATTATAAAAAAAAAAAAAAAAGAATTACCTTCATTACACCCTTTTTTTTTTTTTTGTTGAGGTTAGTGTTACAGTTATCCCAACAATATATTATGAGTTAATTGCATCAAAAATCCTGTGTTTGTCCAAAATTACAAAAAAAATCCTATGTTAAAAAAACTAGTTCAAAAAACCCTATGCTGTTTTTCTTTTGCACACCACCCCCTCGTTCTATCTGGTCAACTATTTAATATTTTAACCCTAAAATACCCTTACTTTATACAAGAAAGTAATATTATATGTATATATATATATATATATATATATATTATAATTACATTATTTTTAAAATAGGGAGAATTACATCTGACTACCCTGTATTTAGGCCTAATTACAACGTAGTCTATCATTATCGGGAAATTACATTTTAGTCCCTATAAATCTTGTTTGGTCTGAGGTCCCTTAACGGAATTGTAAAAGTACACTTATGCTCCTAACGGTTTTATGAGTGTTACATTGAATATATGATCAAAATTACAAATTCATCCCTAAAGTTTACAAAAATAACAAAACGATCCCTACAAAATATGACTTTAACAACAAATCAGGGGTATTTTTGGAATGACATAACGGAACCCTAGGGACCACAAACGGTTCTCAAAAGTTAGGGACTAACTTGTAATTTCCTGAAAATTGTGGATTAGATTGTAATTAGGCCTAAATGCAGGGTAGTCTGATGTAATTCTCCCTTTTAAAATATAAATACTTTTTTTACCATTAAAATTTAAAAACATGCATATTATATTAATGAATAAAAAATATATAAATATTAAAATCATTTTTTGATATTATTTTTGAGATATACATATTATTAATATTGTTATTTTAAAATAGAAATATACATATTAGAAACATACATACGAATGAATAAATAATATTTTTAAAAATATTATTATATATATATATATATGTATATGTATATAACCTTCTTCCTCAGAGGGATTAGGCCATTAGCAGCGCCGTTGCTCTGTGCTCCACTGTACTGCACCACCGGCGCCCACCAAAACGCCGCCGTTTATTGCCCCCGCCCCACCACGCCACTGCCTTCCCTCTGAAGTCCACCCCCTCTTACCTCCCTAAATCCATCGTCGCCGCCGCTGCCCAAGCCAAAAACCAACCTCCTCCTCAGGTCCGCCGCCCCTAGATCTGAGTTTGTGTGTGTGTGTGCATCTGAGTTTGATTTTGGGTGGTTGGTCATGGTGGTCGCTATTGTGGATGTGGGGTGTGTGGCTGATGGAGAAGAAAAGAGGGGGGGAGTTGGTGGTGGAAATGTAGTTGCAACGGGGCGTCGGTGGCCACGTCGGAGGGGGGTGTTGGTGGTGGCGGTGACAAAGGTGGTGGTGGTGGTCGATTAGGAAAGGCAAAAGTGATGGTGATGGGGCCGGCAGCGGTGATGGTGATTGTACCGGCGGTCTGGAGGTGGTTCATATATATATATATATATATAAATTTAACAAACCAAAAATCTAATAATAAATATAATAAAGGGGTAAATTAGTCTTTTTAGATGAAAAAGTGATGAAAAACTTAATTTCACTTGCATTCAATGCACGTGTTGGTCAAACATTGATCGTAGGTTTTTTTAGCATTCTTTTAAATATTACATTGTAGTCCCTGTATTTCTTGTTTTGTGTAAGGTCCATTAATGAATTTTGAAAAAGTACACTTATGTCCCTAAAGGTTTTGTGAGTGTTACATATAATGTATGACAAAAAATGCAAAATCGTCCCTAAAAATATACAAATATTAACAAATTAACAAGGCTTAGGGACTACAACGTGATATTTAAAAGAATAGGGATCGGGTTGTAATTAGGCCTAAACTGAGGGTAGTTTGATGTAATTCTCCCTTTTAACAAACATAAGGTTTTTCGAATGACTTTGTATATGACAGTTTTTTTTTTAATTGTTTCTCATAGCACAGGGGAGTTCTATGCAATTTTCCTAATATAATATATTACTTCTTTGGTCCCAACTTTCTATTTTCCTCAAAATTATATAGATAATCCGTCATCCCACTTCTCATCTAATTTAACAAACCATACCTAATTAATTCGACAGGGTTCACTTGAATAGTCATTCCTTCTACTAACTAAGGATATAAATCTTGAACAAGTGTACTTCAGAACCATTGGAAGTTAACCTAACTAGCACCTTTCGTCATACTAACCCAATCAAACTCCCAATACTTCTGATCAACTTTACCTCTATATATACGTGACACAAAGTTTCAAAAATTTCAACCAAAATCCAAAACCAGGATACAATCAATTAAACAAAGTAACATACCCCTCTCATCTTCCAAAGACATGGCATCCTCTAACCTTCACCTTGTTCTCTCTCTCATAATGGCTGTCTCAGTCTTGAGCAATATACATGGAAGCTCAGCCGCACGCAACCTACTACAATCTTCTCAGCCGGCGCAGCCAACAATTCCGCCGCTGCCTAAGCCCACTCTGCCGCCACTACCCACCATGCCAAACTTGCCCTCCGCCACTCTGCCGCCGCTTCCAAGCACTCCTTTACCAACAATGCCAACGAATCCATCCCTTCCGAAACCCACTTTGCCACCAATGCCGTCCCTTCCAAAGGCCGCGCTGCCACCACTTCCGGCCAACCCACTGCCCACTATGCCTTCTTTCCCGACCATCCCAACTACCATGCCTTCTTTTCCGTTCATGTCACCGCCACCCTCAAACTAATTGATTCTGCAGATGACGAGATGATCCTTCCAGGATTATACTATCTTCTTCCGTTCTTCGCTTTAGTTCATGCTTATTTTCATTAAGCAGTGATTTCTTTTCAGTCGTATTGTACCCCATTATTTGCTCTTGCAATAGTTACCTTGGTTTGTAATATTGTTCCAGTCTTGTAATCTATCAATTCTTATGTTGTATACGATTGTTTAAGGAAATTCATTTGTACTCCACATTGCTTGTATGCTGCTGTGTTGGATGATTGTTGTGAAACATTTCTGTTTATTATATCATATAATTAAGTCTTTGTTTCCGTTGTAAGTTGGGTATCACCATTCTGAAAATCTATAAATTAGAAATATTGAGCCAAACATGTACCAGGTATACGTATAGGGTTAAATAGTTCGAAAACCCAGTGAAAATCGAACAGCCGGCCATTAGGTCCCTATGAAAAATTAGTTTCATTTAGTCCCTTGCCTCATCATTTTACTGGGGAAATTAAAAATTCAACCAGAATCTCAATCGCACAGAATGTGACTAATATAAATATGAAAAATTGCTATCTTAGTTGCGGAAGTCATTTACGCCATTCTTTCTACTATAGTACTATGTCACAATTTTAAAAAATGACTTATATAGATGTAATATAACATAGCATAAAAATACATACTAAATTTCAAATACGTTTGAAAGTTATACAATTTCAAATATGCTATAAATTAAACTACAATTTCAAAGTCAAACCGTTAATAAAAAAAATAAATAAATAAAACCTAGAAATTTTAAATTGAAGAAATTATTAGAAAATATAAAACAACTCTTTAATTTTTTCCCCTAAATTTTGTATCAAAAGTAGATTTGTTCAAACAAATCTGAATTGAAACGGAATCAAAATATTTTATATTATATTAATTAAATGTGATTAGCAAAACTAAAGATAATTGAAAAAATTAGGTTATTTTGTCCTCATAGTATATTAGTAACATGTAAATTTGGGAATATTGCAAAAATGGTATACCAACTGCACCCATTTTGCAGAAATGGTATAATATCTTTTACGGTGATAAATTTACCCCACAACTCCAAAAAAGTTTCAAAGTAATGCAAATTTTGGCCGGAGTTCATAAAACTCGCCGGAATCCTGCTCCAGTTTCATAAAACCGCGTATGACATGGCATTGATCTGCGTGGCTATAATGTGTTCGCCACCTAAGAAAAATGTGCCAACCTGCAGCTTACGTGTTTCACACATAATTAAAAACATGAACAAAATTCAAAAAGCAAAATTTTGCACCATCATTACAAATTGCAGACTGTTGGAATTCACACCAAAATTTTCCACATACCTCTATCTCTACAAAATTGAAGAAAACCCAAACGCGAAAGAGTGAAACCCTAAATAATTGAGATTTTTGCTGGCATTTGGTGCGTGAGAGCTAGCCCAGAGTGAAATTGGGAGCTGAGGAAGGCGGTGATGGTGAGGGTACGTAGCTATGGGATGTTAAGTGTGCCCCCACCTGCATATCGTAAGTAGCTCTTCTCCCCACTTAGACGCATTTCTTTCTTTTTTGAATGTTGGTTTTATGCCTGAGATTCTTTAGTTTTATGTGTGGAGAAAGGTTGGAACTTTTTGAATAATGTGTAGTTATTGTCTCCTTTTAATGGGCCCCATGTTTCCTATATGTACTGTTCTTTATTTTGCAATGTGGTGGTTGATGCCATTAAATAAACGAAGCATACTGAATAGTTTATTGTATTTCTTTTGTTTTTTTGTTTTGTCTGTAGATCTAACTTCTTCATCTTTGACTTTGTCAATTTATTATAATGGTGAACTTGAAAGTGATGAGTATGTGGCTGGTAGGCTACATAAGATTGACTACGTGGACATTGAAAAGTTTAAGTTTGAATCATTTGAAGAGTATGTTCAAGATTTATTTGTAGAAGGCACTCAAAAATTGGTTTATACTGCTGTTAGTATTGGCCATAAACTGCTGAAAAATAATGAAGATCTTAAACGATATGGTAGAAAGTATTTGAAGCTGTATAGGGAGTATCCTTTGTTTGTTGCTACTGTTGTTAATGATGGTAATATTGCTGAACGGTTAGCAGCGGGGGATAAAGAACAAGTAGAGAAAAATGAGGAGCAAGTGAATGAGAAAAATGTACAAATAGATAATCATGAAGAGCTACCCACTGAAAATGATGAACCACTTGAAGAAAATGTTGTAATGGACACTGAAACAGGGCAACCTATTGAAAATGAAGAACAACCCACTGAAAATGATGAGTTTTTAGGACCAATTGATTACAGTATTCCACTTGAAACATTATCAGAGAATGATTCTTCTAGGAGAGTTGAAAACTCTGACGAATGGCTAGCTGAGTATCATCGTAAGTTTGGCAACCAAAAATCTGATAATATAACTAAAGAAAATGAGATAAAAAAGTTTTGTGCTAAAAATGAATCTGACAGTGCTGATGCAGACTTCTGTGTGGATGATGACTATAATTCAGTTGATGATGAGAATTTGTTTAATGAAGTATGTAAGGAATTAGAGAGTGAGGTTTCATATACTGTGCATAAAGCTGTGGTAGATGGTAATCAGTTGGAATGGTTAACTTTTGATGAATTGGTTTCTGACAGTGAGGCAAATGGACATGATGAATTTGAAATTCCTGATGCACACAATTCTTCTGATGATAATAACCTTTTTAAAGATAATGTAGGTGAATATGCTGAGGTGGGAGAGAATGTAGACAATGAGAAACATGGTAATGTAAGTGATGTGGAGTATGAAGGTGAGGATGTGGTGGGTTGTGAGGAAGATGGGCTAAATATGAATAGAGCGTTTGATGAAGAGGGTGGGGAGGTTGATTCTTTTCCTGAGTTCAATGAAAACAACTTGTTTGATCCTGAGTTTGATTTAGGGCATACTTTTAAAAGTAAAGAGAGTTTCAAATTTAGTGTTGACTCGTATATGATGTCGAGACTGCGTTGAAGGTAGAAGTTTCCGGGTTTAAAGCATACAGAGCCAAAGTGTTAGCACTGGAAAAGATTCAAGGTGACCCAAACTTGCAGTACACTAAATTATGGGATTATGCAGCTGAACTGAGAACAACAAACCCACGATCTACAATAATTCTAGGGACTGACACTGTAGATGGGGAGATGAGATTTTCAAAGTTTTATGTGTGCTTCATGGCAATGAAGGTTAGATTTAAGAGCTGCAGACCAATTATAGGTGTGGTTGGCTGCCACCTCAAAGGTCCACATGGTGGGCTTTCTGTTAACTGCTGTTCGTGTAGACCCTGATAATAGGAACTATCCCATAGCATTTACTATTGTGTCTACTGAAAACAAGGAACATTGGTCATGGTCCTTCAGTGTTTTGAAGACTGATTTGGAACTTGGTAATGGAATGGGTTATACATTTGTTTCTGACAAGCAGAAGGGCCTGATTTTTGCACTGCCTGAAATTTTCCCCGCTGCAGAACATAGGTTCTGTGTAAGACACTTGGTCCTTAATTTGATGTCAGCTAGACATGGGGAAATTGTTTTGAAAAATGCAGTGTGGAAGGCAGCCGCAGCCAATTCATGTACTGTCAGTGAATTCAAGAGTGCAATGAGGGCAATTAGAGATAAGTTTCCAGATGCTGGAACCTGGCTTCAAGACAAGCATCCTTCAGAGTGGTCAAAGAGCCATTTTCTTGAGTATTGCAAGTGTGATATGAACCTTAATAATTGTTGTGAGTCCTTCAACGGTTGTATCCTTGAAGCAAGAAACAAGCCCATAATAACCATGTTGGAGTGGATAAGAGAATACTGAAAGAAAAAATGGAACTTGTGCAGAGGGACTGCTGAAACATGGGAAGGTAAATCTATATGTTTGTGGTTTTATTGAATGTTCAATTATTTTCCATAAGATGATGTTAACTTTATATTTTTCTTTGACAGTTTTAATTTGCCCTCAAATTTCTGCTATTCTTCAGAAGAATGGGAAACATGTTGGCGGTTTCAGGCCAATCAAAGCATCAAGAACACACTACCAAGTTCAGTGCAGTGATGGTGGTGTTGGGAATAGTGCCCTAGAAAGCCGATTCGTCGTAATCTGCTTTGGGACTTTCCTTATATTACAGACAATCTTTGAATAATATACGATTGATTATTATCATAGGCAAACACTTCTTTATATGCAATACATGTTTTGTATGTTGCCAATATGTGTGCATGTATTAGAACTCCCCCAATCCACAAGGCTATTAGGGACTTTGTCATTAGGTGAATGGCACATGAAACAAGCCCTAACTCAAGACCGAATTAGAAACCACTCTAAGTCGATGAGTCCAACAAACAATGGTAGTGTTGATTAGGCTCGATTTAGACTTGGTCGTGGGATTGCGTCCTTAAGAAGGATCATCCTGTTTCATGGGGTGTAAAGTGCATAAGTTGATGCGTACGCAATACATGAGGGTGCTCGTTATTCGAACGGGTAGACTGAGGTGTCCGGCTTAAGAAGATTCCTAAATGGGAAAGGAAGTTTCCACTTCAGGAGAAGGAAACTTTCAGATTAGGAAATATCTCACAGGCCAATGGCGTGAGTAAAGTAATCCTTTGACTTGAGATTCCATTGATGCTTTGTGGGCTAACTCTGTGGTCTTAGGTATAAGCTTTAAAGGATATCTCACAAGACAACTGATTCAAGGCTTATGCTGGGAATGCACAAGTGGCACATGGAAGCATATGAGAATCAACAAAGGACATACACTTGCTTTAATGTAAGAAGATCTCTTATTGCATAAGTCGTTTATATGCCATCCTAAACCCTTGGCCGAGGTCGTGGATCAAGACATCAAGAAAAGGGTTTCTTAGATTGAGATCAAATGAATATGAAATGAACTTAGCTTTATGATTGAGATTAGTGGGGCTCTCATTATTCCCATACCCTAGATCTTAATCGAGAGATGGAATGGTAGGAGGATCATACCTCACAGTTGTCATTGACTGAAAGGTTCTTTCGAATATATATTCATTGTTCAAGTAGGGGTCACACACCTGTTGCTAGAGTATGGTCATGTGATCTGTGAACTAATGAAGTGTATTAGTCTCACTGCTAACTGAAAATGAACTTAGGGGGTCACACATAAATGCCAGATTGAAAGGGTATTGAAGGAAAGATCAAATAGTTGATCGAAACGAGACCACATGTGTAGTGTACATGTATGGCACGTGAGCTCGAGTTGGGCGTATGGTCCGATTGAGAAATTGGACCATATGTTAATTAATTGGAGAATTAATTATAAAGCCCAAGTATAATTAATTAAGAGAATTAATTATAAATCCCTAATATAATTAATTAGGAGAATTAATTATAAAGCCAAATAAGATTAATTAGAGAATTAATTTTATCCCGTTAGAATTAATTAAGAATTAATTCTAAAGCCTTTCATAGAATTAATTGAGAGAATTAATTTTAAGTATTTAAGTATTTAATTATTTAGTTGTTCTAATTTGATTAGAATAAATAAATAAATAAATATTAAATATCTTCTATTTATTATTCTAGTAAATATTAATTCTAATATGATTAGAATAAATATTATTGGAATAAGATATTTAATTATTATTAGAATAATTAAATATTCCTAATTTGATTAGGAGCTCTTTTCTAGAAGCAATAGATATCTTATTTTGAATAAGACTCCCATTACTTGGAGGGAAAGAAAATAGAAGAAAAGTCAAAGATAGAATCCGATTCCATCTAGACTTGGGGGTGTTCGAACCTTGCCCTATAAAAGGGACTAGGGTTCGAGAATTTTGGCTCACCCGTGACATGGGGATCATGCCCAAATTACGGCTTCATGATGGGAGAATTCTCTTGCTCTCTTTCTTCTCGTTTTGTTTCTTTCTTTACACATGTCATAGTACTAGCATGCTCACTCACATGATTTGAATCTAGGACTGGTGTGGATTATTACTCTAGAGGAGACCTATCGTGGAATCTAGTAGAAGGAATCTTTCGAGGGACAAGGGTTGCCATTACCGCATGAAGCGCGTTTGAGGGCGGCTCAAAACGTGTCAAGAAAGCGACGATTCTTGTAAGATCTTCAATCCCTAAGGTTAGAAATTGAAATTGCAAGTCCGATCTTGCTTTTTGGGAAAATTTTTAAATTCCGCTGCTTTTTCTGATCGTGTTTTTCCCAACAAGTGGTATCAGTGCCACCTTGCAAGGTCTATTTCTAATCTATCTTTTAATTGAATTTTGAGAAATTCTTGAATCTGAGTTACAATTAAGTATTCTTGAATTTGTTTCGTAATCTGAGCTTTTGAATCTGAGAGGTTACTTGAAAATTTTGAGAAAAAGGTTTTCTAAAAATTTATCAGTTTTGTTTTGAATTTTAGATTAATTAAAATCGTGATTTTAATTCCCTAATTTAAATAAATTTTGTTCTAAAAAATTTACACAAAAATAGATGCTGGACGACGAGGACCAAGCGAGTTCGTCGCTCGTCGTCGCCGAATGCGAGCGGATCCAACCGGGGCCTAGAAAGACATGTCGGACGTCGTCGGGCAGCAGGAGGCCGCCTAGGCCAGGCCGCGCGCGCTGCCTGCCTGCCACTCTCTTAGGTGCGCGCGCAGATTGCCCGACCGGGCGTGTCCGCCATTCCTGTGCGCAACGCGCGCACGCACGGGCTTGCTACGCGCGTGTCCTGCCTGCTTGTGCGGGCTGTGCGCGCGCCATGTGCACGTGCGGGCGGACGACCCTCGACACGAATTTTCGTGTTTTGGCCCCAAATTTTATTTTAATATTATTTGAAAATTATTTTTTACTGAAAATATTTTATTTTTGAAATAAAACTATAAATTTAGGAATTTTGGGAATTAATGTCAGATTTAATTTTTCAAGAAAATTAATATTATTATTTTTTGAAATAATAATTTTACAAAACTGTTAATTTTGAATTAACTTGAATTTTCTCAAATTTGACCTTTTGATTATGAATATATTCTTGAACAAGGAATTGTTTTCAAATTACTTTGAGTTAGTAGAACTTAAAGTTAAAAGAATTTTAAATTTATTGGTAAATTTAAATTCTTGCAATTTTAGAATATTAAGTGATCATGGGTTAATCTTGTGAATGTTTTAATTTATGCACATAGCTGGTTTAAATTTGGGGTTGGAGCCCTATAGTTGTGTTTTTCAATTGGGGTCGGTGCCCCACTTATGTGCGTATTGTTATGTGTTTATTATGTGACTTTCCATATTACTGTTTTTGAGGCCGGGGTATGCCCCGTGTACTTGTCTATGGCCAATATGAAGATTGAGCCATATTATTTTATGCAAAGAGTGTAGATTTTAGAAAGTGAGGTTTTTATTTTACTTTGGAGATTTGCACCCATGGAGTAAGATGGATCCACACAATAAAGTAACAAGGAGGCCACGAAGTGAAGACCCCTCAAAATGTTAGGAGGGTTTCTATTATTGTAATAGATATGACATCGTTTTATTTCCAATTCCTTTATGTGATTTAAACTGTTTTATGTGGCATGTATGTTAGAACTTGTGGTTGTGGAGTGGCTCCCACATATCACGCATAAGATAGGTAGAACCCATGATCATCACATGTTAGTATCATGCTAGGACATGTTATCTGCTATGTGCTTGTGTGAAATGCATATAAGTTGTACTTGCATTAATCAAAACTAATTAAAATGGATAACATATATGTTGGTGAGGTCGAACCGGACAAGTCTCCAGTTACATCGAAAATTCCCATTAAATATTAAGCTAATTTTCGAAAATAGGTGTTTAATTAGGGTTTAAAGATCGCAGCAGCGGAGGCGAGGCGGTGCCGAACGAATCGCAGTGAACAGGGGTTTGTCTTTTCCGGTGATTTCCCGGTAACTTGAAGGTGGGTTTTAAAGGGTTTGATTTGGGTGAGATATATCTGAAATCGATTTGAGTTAATTCCGATTCATTCACGTTTAATTTGAAATTGAAATTTTAGGGTTTAGGGTTAGGGTGGAAAAGGGGATTCTTGAATTACTCCCTAATCTGAATTAATTTGTTGAAATTGACGGAAAATTGCTAATGAGGATATGAAAACGATCGTTTTTGTTATTTTTGGGAATTTTTCCCGTATGGTACGATGGCGGCCCGGCGGCGGCAGGCGGTGGTCCGGTGACGGCGACTCACCGGACAAATATCAGAAAATAATTCTTGATCTCCTGAACCTATCCGTACGATAATATTGATAATTCGATAGATGGTTATTACGATTGGAACTTAATTGTGTTAAAACCATATAATAATAATAATAATAATAATGACAACTATACCTGATGATGATTATAACCTCAACAATAACAATAAGTTGTTTGATATGATACATATTAGTCTAGGTAATAATAATTATAATTATAATTATAATTACATTTATAAACGTAATAAGTGATAATAATATTAACAACCACATCTGTTACATTACATTGATGTGAGAAAAAGGTACAATAATAATTATCATGACTAATGTCATTATAATAATGATTGAAATTAATTAATTATAAAGAATAATTAAAGTTTAACCTTGAGTTTGAAATCTATTTTAACCTGGACTTTGACGTGGGCCCCACATGATGGAATCTATTGGACAAATTAGATTAATTTAAAGATTAAGTGATATTTTACAATATTATTTAAATATCTATGAGGCCTTAGGTAATTGTTAATAAATATACACAAAAATTTTATATAATTGCTTATCAACCGAATTATTATTAATCGCATTGAGAATGAGTTAGAAATAAACAGACTTATTATTTAACCCACTAAGATTAATCAATTGATGTCAATATATTATGGAAATCAATATTTAGAAATTATTAATCACGAATAATAGAATATGAGCTTAGCCAATTACCTTATTCTTGTCAGGTAATTTAGAGCAGCATCAAACAGACTACGAAGCTCAACAGCCCAGATTGACAGGTGGGAATAACCCCTTCTTGATGGAGACAAAACACAATCTTCGTACCATGATTTCTTTCTCTTTACTTCTATTATTCTATCTGCTTCATTATTCTTGAATTGTTCCTTGGCTTATCCTTTGCATTGCTCCTTAAATTGTCTGAATTACCTTTTGAACTATTTACTGATATATTCTCTGAACTGTCTTTTGAACTGTTTGTTAATCTGTTACTGTTTGTTGATTTATTCATTGAGCTATTACTATACTGAGTACTGCATGTTCACTGCCTTGTGTTCTGAGCCTCTGATTGATAGCCATTTCGTTTGAGCTGCTTTGTAAGCCTACCCTAAACCTACCTAAGCTTGATTCTGTAAACCGATTTGAAGGAGAATAACGACTGCGGGGACCCCAAAGTTCGTTAATTCCTAGGGTCGCTCCCTGGGAATGACCATGCGTGCGTCGCTGGTCTCTGTACTGTCCACTGCCACTGACTACTGCCTGGACTGATCATCTGGGAAGGCGATAGAAGGCGGGACCTATAACGTTTGGCCCTCAGTGAACATTATCTGTTTACCCTGTTCTTCATTTTTATTATCGTTGTTATCATTACTTTTCTGATTTGCTCTACTATCTTTCTGTTCTTGATTATTGTGATAACTCCCACTGAGTCATTTGGCTCACCCTATATTTTCCTCTATTTCGTTTTGTTCTCCAGACTGTGTTATTAGAGGATGCATGCGATGCTGGAAATGGGAATTGAGCTAAGGGTGATGTTGTGCATAGTGTACATACTGGTTTGAATAAAGTAGTGACTACATCTCGGATGTAAATATTGGTGGCTGAGATAGTTTAGTCAACCTAGGGTGACGAATGATGTTACAGTACTTCTAATCTTAGACAATAAGAGTTGTAATTATGTGTGTTGACACTGAATA
Source organism: Lantana camara (assembly GCA_037501455.1). Lineage (NCBI taxonomy): Eukaryota > Viridiplantae > Streptophyta > Magnoliopsida > Lamiales > Verbenaceae > Lantana > Lantana camara. Next base: position 17,489,479 of record CM074857.1, on the reverse strand, counting down.
TCCTTAATGTAATATATTTCTGAATTAGATATGGTTTTTGTATTAGTGTTTATACATGTAATGTGGAGTGACTGGTATCACCTGACACCCGGTCCCGTGGGCATATGGAGGCCCCGGGTCGGGGCGCCACATTTCGCAACCGCCTATAGACATAGAGTGATTAAATTAAGTATGGATTCGTGGCCGCTAAGAAATTTTCAAAGAGTTTGTGGTGGCCGCGAATGGAAGGTACAAAACCTACTGTTCACGCATTAGTGGCCGCTAATAATTCTTTCGCGGGGTCCTTTCCCTTGACTACAGTTCGAGAATTTGCTCGATTGGCGACCGCTAATAATATTTCTGTAACCACTGTTCCTTGATTGGCGGCCATGAATAATTTGCTGAGTAATTTTTGGCGGCCGCCAATTCTAGCAACTAATACAAAGTCGGGTTTTAACTGACAACAATCAATTCAAACCAAAAAAATCATCTATAATCAATGATAACACATGCAGGATCAAATAACACACTCTGTAACAAATTTACACCATTCTACACACACATAAATTAAACCATAAGATCATAATTCATCAATTATATATGTTGATGTCATGACATAAAAATCCCTTTTCAATCAACCTTTTCACTTGATCATGCATCTCTTTTTCGAATCAATTTCACAGAAGCTCACTTATTAACATGCACATTATCAGCCAACACAAATATGATCATCACAGTTAGGGTGTCAATTCGGGTGGGTTTGGGTCGGGTTGAGATAGGGGTATAACACCAAAAACTTTAACCTGAACCCAACCCGACCTGAATTTCAACCCGATACCTCCAACCCTAACCTGATTTCATTGGGTTCGGGTGGACCTGATTTATTTTCAGGTCACCTAATAACCCGACCCAACCCGACCCGATTGACTGCAGTTTCTGATTCAAAAATAGGAATTCAACCCTTTTCTTCCCCTGTTCAAATGATTTAGAATTCGAAATCAGGAATTGGAGTACAATATTAATGCTGTGAACAAGAAATCTATATGTTCATACACAAAAAAAGAGAAAAAAAACACATAAAACTTACGAAGATACCCTGGAATAGCTATGCTAAACAGAAATCTGTACTTGGAGATTTTTTGGCAAAACTCCACAAATACTAATTCCAATAACGGAACATAAATAAAATAACAACTTTAATTTTAGCTTCATTGGATCAAAACGACAAAACCCTAGACAAATAATAGGAAAGAGGACTATCAATCATGTTGTCACCTAAATTAAATTGATGACATACGGCTGCTTGGGGAGGGAAGGCGCGACTAGCGGCGAGTTACAGCGGCGGAGGAGAGAAAGGCTGCGGCGTGAGTGGAGTAGCAACAGACGGTGGTTGTGTGGTGGCGGAAGAGGCGAATGGCGACGTCTTGGAGCAGGGGAGGTGAGAATGATTGCTTCGTGGGTGGAGGAGCAGCAGACGGTAGATTTGCTGAAGAGATCGAAGTGTGGAGGTGGGACTTGAGGGAGAGAGAAATTTGAGCAGAAGAAAATGATGACTCAACTTGGCGGTGGTGAGAGAGGAACGGCGCAAGACAAGTGACCAAAGGGATTCGAACCCGCGATCTTGCCTTCGAGAAAGAACCCTCAGACCACTTGACCAACCCCTGTTGGCATATATATATATTCGGGTCAACCCTAACCCGACCTGAATCTCTCTCTCATCATTCGGGTTGTTTTTGGGTCCGACCCGATTTCAACCCGACCCGAAATACCACAACCCTAAACTGATATTTAGTCGGGTTGGGTTTTCGGGTCGGGTTGATTTTTGACACCCCTAATCACAGTTAACTCAAATACTTGTCACCTCAATTGAGCATAATCATTCATTGCTTAATCTATGAGTGCATCCATTCCTACACAAAAAAACGAGCAATTTACATCAACTACGCTACAAAGATGATATGTACGGGTACGCCACTTGTGTTATTATACATTTTTTTTAATAATGTGACTAACCAATTTAGCCACATAAAAAATATATTATCTGCTTAAATAATGACGTGAATTTTTCGAAAAGTAAATAAATATTATAATGAGTGTTTATGTCCGTGTATATATCTATATATGATAAAAATAATTAAACACTTCATTATTATAAAAATTAGAGATATTTATTTTAATTTAAAAAATTAAAAATATCTATTTTACACTTAATTTAAATATTTAAACATAATAACAGGGGGGAAAATTTTAAATTTCATGGTGAAAATATACTTCAAATATTTTTATTCTTAATTTAAATTATGTGTTTTTTTTTTCAGAAAAAGGAAAGATCTATTACTCGCATGGATGCGCACACACGTATAAATAATATTTATATGCAATAATTTAGAATATTTATGGTTTAATATTTTTGTTTATTCATATACAAATGATATAACTTTTTCTATTTTTAAAATTTGTAAGGTATATAATTTGTATATATATATATATATATATATATAATAGATTTATGTATATAAACGATAAAGAGCTATTTTATATATTTTTTTTAATTTTAAAATGTGAATATTTTAAAAATTGGAAAAAGATTAACGAGAAAAGAAAAGATCGGGTTGAACCTGTAATTATACGCACAACGCACATCTATAGGAAAACATGTAGTTTGTATAGGAAATAGACAAAATATATGAATGTATATAGGAAATAGACAAAATATATGAATGCATATTCCTTAAATACGTTCAATGTGTATGGCAAATAGGCAAAAAAATATATATATGTATAAATGTATATCCCTTAATTTTAGGGAAGTAAATTCTAATGAAGAGTTTTGCATATTTAAATCTCCTATTATTTTCATATTTCGATTCTTTTAAATTAGATTAGTTATTTTATTTTCATAAATTACGCATATCCTTAAACATAATCTTAGATTTGTTTAAATATTTCTAGAAACGTACGTATTTAGTTTTCTTCAAATATTTGGATTTTATATTTATTTATAGTTTTATAATATCATATAAATATACTTAATTATATTTAATAAAATAATAATTATTTATTTATGACGTCATACCGGTTCGATCGCTGGTTGAATCGGTCGAACCGATCCGACCGCTAACCAGTAAGGTCGCCGATTCACTCTCCGGTCCGGTTTTGAAAACACTGGTCATACTTAGTCCACATGGACAATTCTATTGTCCATATTAAAGCCAAGTAAGTCCTATTTATATAAAGTTTTTTATATAAAAATATATACCGCTGACATATATATATATATATAATAGATTTATGTATATACACGATATTCTTCGTCCTGTTTTGTGCATGAATCTTCTCAAAAAATCTGTCGTATTTCTTCTTTTTTCTCCCGTCGGAAAAATTATGAATGTCTTATATGAGATGTTGGTTGCGCGGCCCAGACAGTAACAAAGAAGACCGCAATGCACAGGTAGGGTTCAAGGAGTGCATGAAAAAAAAATAAAAAATGGTTTTCTTGCTGAACTCGCTGGTCCGGTCCGGTTAACAGGGCCTAAACCGCCGGTTACCAGTCCGACTCCAACTGGTTTTAGGGGTCAAATCGGACCGGACCCCTCGCCGGTCACTAATTGAACCGGTCCGACGGGCCGGTCCGGTCCGGTTTTGAAAACATTGAGTATGACACATATTAACGATATGTGACTTTCGATGTACATGTCATTTTTCCAACAACGATTGTCACAAAAATGCAGCTTTTTTTGAATTACGGATCAGTTTTACATATGTCCCAAAAATGCAAGTTGAGGGTAGTTGGTATATCAGTTTTACATATTTCCCGTTCTAATTTATATCCGCGGTCATACCTCAATCAATCATATGAAATGTGTATAACAAATTTTATTTAATAGATTATTCTCTATAAAATTTTCATCAATCATCGATAAATATAAAACACTCCCCGGCCATTACATTGGTTTCAATTAGACAAATATGAATTCGAATTACCTATTATAATTTAAAAAAAAAAAAAAAAAGAATTACCTTCATTACACCCTTTTTTTTTTTTGTTGAGGTTAGTGTTACAGTTATCCCAACAATATATTATGAGTTAATTACATCAAAAATCCTGTGTTTGTCCAAAATTACAAAAAAAATCCTATGTTAAAAAAACTAGTTCAAAAAACCCTATGCTATTTTTCTTTTGCACACCACCCCCTCGTTCTATCTGGTCAACTATTTAATATTTTAACCCTAAAATACCCTTACTTTATACAAGAAAGTAATATTATATGTATATATATATATATATATATATATTATAATTACATTATTTTTAAAATAGGGAGAATTACATCTGACTACCCTGTATTTAGGCCTAATTACAACGTAGTCTATCATTATCGGGAAATTACATTTTAGTCCCTATAAATCTTGTTTGGTCTGAGGTCCCTTAACGGAATTGTAAAAGTACACTTATGCTCCTAACGGTTTTATGAGTGTTACATTGAATATATGATCAAAATTACAAATTCATCCCTAAAGTTTACAAAAATAACAAAACGATCCCTACAAAATATGACTTTAACAACAAATCAGGGGTATTTTTGGAATGACATAACGGAACCCTAGGGACCACAAACGGTTCTCAAAAGTTAGGGACTAACTTGTAATTTCCTGAAAATTGTGGATTAGATTGTAATTAGGCCTAAATGCAGGGTAGTCTGATGTAATTCTCCCTTTTAAAATATAAATACTTTTTTTACCATTAAAATTTAAAAACATGCATATTATATTAATGAATAAAAAATATATAAATATTAAAATCATTTTTTGATATTATTTTTGAGATATAAATATTATTAATATTGTTATTTTAAAATAGAAATATACATATTAGAAACATACATACGAATGAATAAATAATATTTTTAAAAATATTATTATATATATATATATATATATGTATATGTATATAACCTTCTTCCTCAGAGGGATTAGGCCATTAGCAGCGCCGTTGCTCTGTGCTCCACTGTACTGCACCACCGGCGCCCACCAAAACGCCGCCGTTTATTGCCCCCGCCCCACCACGCCACTGTCTTCCCTCTGAAGTCCACCCCCTCTTACCTCCCTAAATCCATCGTCGCCGCCGCTGCCCAAGCCAAAAACCAACCTCCTCCTCAGGTCCGCCGCCCCTAGATCTGAGTTTGTGTGTGTGTGTGCATCTGAGTTTGATTTTGGGTGGTTGGTCATGGTGGTCGCTATTGTGGATGTGGGGTGTGTGGCTGATGGAGAAGAAAAGAGGGGGGGAGTTGGTGGTGGAAATGTAGTTGCAACGGGGCGTCGGTGGCCACGTTGGAGGGGGGTGTTGGTGGTGGCGGTGACAAAGGTGGTGGTGGTGGTCGATTAGGAAAGGCAAAAGTGATGGTGATGGGGCCGGCAGCGGTGATGGTGATTGTACCGGCGGTCTGGAGGTGGTTCATATATATATATATATATATAAATTTAACAAACCAAAAATCTAATAATAAATATAATAAAGGGGTAAATTAGTCTTTTTAGATGAAAAAGTGATGAAAAACTTAATTTCACTTACAGTCAATGCACGTGTTGGTCAAACATTGATCGTAGGTTTTTTTAGCATTCTTTTAAATATTACATTGTAGTCCCTGTATTTCTTGTTTTGTGTAAGGTCCATTAATGAATTTTGAAAAAGTACACTTATGTCCCTAAAGGTTTTGTGAGTGTTACATATAATGTATGACAAAAAATGCAAAATCGTCCCTAAAAATATACAAATATTAACAAATTAACAAGGCTTAGGGACTACAACGTGATATTTAAAAAAATAGGGATCGGGTTGTAATTAGGCCTAAACTGAGGGTAGTTTGATGTAATTCTCCCTTTTAACAAACATAAGGTTTTTCGAATGACTTTGTATATGACAGTTTTTTTTTTAATTGTTTCTCATAGCACAGGGGAGTTCTATGCAATTTTCCTAATATAATATATTACTTCTTTGGTCCCAACTTTCTATTTTCCTCAAAATTATATAGATAATCCGTCATCCCACTTCTCATCTAATTTAACAAACCATACCTAATTAATTCGACAGGGTTCACTTGAATAGTCATTCCTTCTACTAACTAAGGATATAAATCTTGAACAAGTGTACTTCAGAACCATTGGAAGTTAACCTAACTAGCACCTTTCGTCATACTAACCCAATCAAACTCCCAATACTTCTGATCAACTTTACCTCTATATATACGTGACACAAAGTTTCAAAAATTTCAACCAAAATCCAAAACCAGGATACAATCAATTAAACAAAGTAACATACCCCTCTCATCTTCCAAAGACATGGCATCCTCTAACCTTCACCTTGTTCTCTCTCTCATAATGGCTGTCTCAGTCTTGAGCAATATACATGGAAGCTCAGCCGCACGCAACCTACTACAATCTTCTCAGCCGGCGCAGCCAACAATTCCGCCGCTGCCTAAGCCCACTCTGCCGCCACTACCCACCATGCCAAACTTGCCCTCCGCCACTCTGCCGCCGCTTCCAAGCACTCCTTTACCAACAATGCCAACGAATCCATCCCTTCCGAAACCCACTTTGCCACCAATGCCGTCCCTTCCAAAGGCCGCGCTGCCACCACTTCCGGCCAACCCACTGCCCACTATGCCTTCTTTCCCGACCATCCCAACTACCATGCCTTCTTTTCCGTTCATGTCACCGCCACCCTCAAACTAATTGATTCTGCAGATGACGAGATGATCCTTCCAGGATTATACTATCTTCTTCCGTTCTTCGCTTTAGTTCATGCTTATTTTCATTAAGCAGTGATTTCTTTTCAGTCGTATTGTACCCCATTATTTGCTCTTGCAATAGTTACCTTGGTTTGTAATATTGTTCCAGTCTTGTAATCTATCAATTCTTATGTTGTATACGATTGTTTAAGGAAATTCATTTGTACTCCACATTGCTTGTATGCTGCTGTGTTGGATGATTGTTGTGAAACATTTCTGTTTATTATATCATATAATTAAGTCTTTGTTTCGGTTGTAAGTTGGGTATCACCATTCTGAAAATCTATAAATTAGAAATATTGAGCCAAACATGTACCAGGTATACGTATAGGGTTAAATAGTTCGAAAACCCAGTGAAAATCGAACAGCCGGCCATTAGGTCCCTATGAAAAATTAGTTTCATTTAGTCCCTTGCCTCATCATTTTACTGGGGAAATTAAAAATTCAACCAGAATCTCAATCGCACAGAATGTGACTAATATAAATATGAAAAATTGCTATCTTAGTTGCGGAAGTCATTTACGCCATTCTTTCTACTATAGTACTATGTCACAATTTTAAAAAATGACTTATATAGATGTAATATAACATAGCATAAAAATATATACTAAATTTCAAATACGTTTGAAAGTTATACAATTTCAAATATGCTATAAATTAAACTACAATTTCAAAGTCAAACCGTTAATAAAAAAAATAAATAAATAAAACCTAGAAATTTTAAATTGAAGAAATTATTAGAAAATATAAAACAACTCTTTAATTTTTTCCCCTAAATTTTGTATCAAAAGTAGATTTGTTCAAACAAATCTGAATTGAAACGGAATCAAAATATTTTATATTATATTAATTAAATGTGATTAGCAAAACTAAAGATAATTGAAAAAATTAGGTTATTTTGTCCTCATAGTATATTAGTAACATGTAAATTTGGGAATATTGCAAAAATGGTATACCAACTGCACCCATTTTGCAGAAATGGTATAATATCTTTTACGGTGATAAATTTACCCCACAACTCCAAAAAAGTTTCAAAGTAATGCAAATTTTGGCCGGAGTTCATAAAACTCGCCGGAATCCTGCTCCAGTTTCATAAAACCGCGTATGACATGGCATTGATCTGCGTGGCTATAATGTGTTCGCCACCTAAGAAAAATGTGCCAACCTGCAGCTTACGTGTTTCACACATAATTAAAAACATGAACAAAATTCAAAAAGCAAAATTTTGCACCATCATTACAAATTGCAGACTGTTGGAATTCACACCAAAATTTTCCACATACCTCTATCTCTACAAAATTGAAGAAAACCCAAACGCGAAAGAGTGAAACCCTAAATAATTGAGATTTTTGCTGGCATTTGGTGCGTGAGAGCTAGCCCAGAGTGAAATTGGGAGCTGAGGAAGGCGGTGATGGTGAGGGTACGTAGCTATGGGATGTTAAGTGTGCCCCCACCTGCATATCGTAAGTAGCTCTTCTCCCCACTTAGACGCATTTCTTTCTTTTTTGAATGTTGGTTTTATGCCTGAGATTCTTTAGTTTTATGTGTGGAGAAAGGTTGGAACTTTTTGAATAATGTGTAGTTATTGTCTCCTTTTAATGGGCCCCATGTTTCCTATATGTACTGTTCTTTATTTTGCAATGTGGTGGTTGATGCCATTAAATAAACGAAGCATACTGAATAGTTTATTGTATCTCTTTTGTTTTTTTGTTTTGTCTGTAGATCCAACTTCTTCATCTTTGACTTTGTCAATTTATTATAATGGTGAACTTGAAAGTGATGGGTATGTGGCTGGTAGGCTACATAAGATTGACTACGTGGACATTGAAAAGTTTAAGTTTGAATCATTTGAAGAGTATGTTCAAGATTTATTTGTAGAAGGCACTCAAAAATTGGTTTATACTGCTGTTAGTATTGGCCATAAACTGCTGAAAAATAATGAAGATCTTAAACGATATGGTAGAAAGTATTTGAAGCTGTATAGGGAGTATCCTTTGTTTGTTGCTACTGTTGTTAATGATGGTAATATTGCTGAACGGTTAGCAGTGGGGGATAAAGAACAAGTAGAGAAAAGTGAGGAGCAAGTGAATGAGAAAAATGTACAAGTAGATAATCATGAAGAGCTACCCACTGAAAATGATGAACCACTTGAAGAAAATGTTGTAATGGACACTGAAACAGGGCAACCTATTGAAAATGAAGAACAACCCACTGAAAATGATGAGTTTTTAGGACCAATTGATTACAGTATTCCACTTGAAACATTATCAGAGAATGATTTTTCTAGGAGAGTTGAAAACTCTGACGAGTGGCTAGCTGAGTATCATCGTAAGTTTGGCAACCAAAAATCTGATAATATAACTAAAGAAAATGAGATAAAAAAGGTTTGTGCTAAAAATGAATCTGACAGTGCTGATGCAGACTTCTGTGTGGATGATGACTATAATTCAGCTGATGATGAGAATTTGTTTAATGAAGTATGTAAGGAATTAGAGAGTGAGCTTTCATATACTGTGCATAAAGCTGTGGTAGATGGTAATCAGTTGGAATGGTTAACTTTTGATGAAGTGGTTTCTGACAGTGAGGCAAATGGACATGATGAATTTGAAATTCCTGATGCACACAATTCTTCTGATGATAATAACATTTTTAAAGATAATGTAGGTGAATATGCTGAGGTGGGAGAGAATGTAGACAATGAGAAACATGGTAATGTAAGTGATGTGGAGTATGAAGGTGAGGATGTGGTGGGTTGTGAGGAAGATGGGCTAAATATGAATAGAGCGTTTGATGAAGAGGGTGGGGAGGTTGATTCTTTTCCTGAGTTCAATGAAAACAACTTGTTTGATCCTGAGTTTGATTTAGGGCATACTTTTAAAAGTTAAGAGAGTTTCAAATTTAGTGTTGACTCGTATATGATGTCGAGACTGCTTTGAATGTAGAAGTTTCCGGGTTTAAAGCATACAGAGCCAAAGTGTTAGCACTGGAAAAGATTCAAGGTGACCCAAACTTGCAGTACACTAAATTATGGGATTGTGCAGCTGAACTGAGAACAACAAACCCAGGATCTACAATAATTATAGGGACTGACACTATAGATGGGGAGATGAGATTTTCAAAGTTTTATGTGTGCTTCATGGCAATGAAGGTTAGATTTAAGAGCTGCAGACCAATTATAGGTGTGGTTGGCTGCCACCTCAAAGGTCCACATGGTGGGCTTTCTGTTAACTGTTGTTGGTGTAGACCCTGATAATAGGAACTATCCCATAGCATTTACTATTGTGTCTACTGAAAACAAGGGAAATTGGTCATGGTCCTTCAGTGTTTTGAAGACTAATTTGGAACTTGGTAATGGAATGGGTTATACATTTGTTTCTGACAAGCAGAAGGGCCTGATTTTTGCACTGCTTGAAATTTTCCCCGCTGCAGAACATAGGTTCTGTGTAAGACACTTGGTCCTTAATTTGATGTCAGCTGGACATAGGGAAATTGTTTTGAAAAATGCAATGTGGAAGGTAGCCGCAGCCAATTCATGTACTGTCAGTGAATTCAAGAGTGCAATGAGGGCAATTAGAGATAAGTTTCCAGATGCTGGAACCTGGCTTCAAGACAAGCATCCTTCAGAGTGGTCAAAGAGCCATTTTCTTGAGTATTGCAAGTGTGATATGAACCTTAATAATTGTTGTGAGTCCTTCAACGGTTGTATCCTTGAAGCAAGAAACAAGCCCATAATAACCATGTTGGAGTGGATAAGAGAATACTGAAAGAAAAAATGGAACTTGTGCAGAGGGACTGCTGAAACATGGGAAGGTAAATCTATATGTATGTGGTTTTATTGAATGTTCAATTATTTTCCATAAGATGATGTTAACTTTATATTTTTCTTTGACAGTTTTAATTTGCCCTCAAATTTCTGCTATTCTTCAGAAGAATGGGAAACATGTTGGCGGTTTCAGGCCAATCAAAGCATCAAGAACACACTACCAAGTTCAGTGCAGTGATGGTGGTGTTGGGAATAGTGCCCTAGAAAGCCGATTCGTCGTAATCTGCTTTGGGACTTTCCTTATATTACAGACAATCTTTGAATAATATACGATTGATTATTATCATAGGCAAACAATTCTTTATATGCAATACATGTTTTGTATGTTGCCAATATGTGTGCATGTATTAGAACTCCCCCAATCCACAAGGCTATTAGGGACTTTGTCATTAGGTGAATGGCACATGAAACAAGCCCTAACTCAAGACCGAATTAGAAACCACTCTAAGTCGATGAGTCCAACAAACAATGGTAGTGTTGATTAGGCTCGATTTAGACTTGGTCGTGGGATTGCGTCCTTAAGAAGGATCATCCTGTTTCATGGGGTGTAAAGTGCATAAGTTGATGCGTACGCAATACATGAGGGTGCTCGTTATTCGAACGGGTAGACTGAGGTGTCCCGCTTAAGAAGATTCCTAAATGGGAAAGGAAGTTTCCACTCCAGGAGAAGGAAACTTTCAGATTATGAAATATCTCACAGGCCAATGGCGTGAGTAAAGTAATCCTTTGACTTGAGATTCCATTGATGCTTTGTGGGCTAACTCTGTGGTCTTAGGTATAAGCTTTAAAGGATATCTCACAAGACAACTGATTCAAGGCTTATGCTGGGAATGCACAAGTGGCACATGGAAGCATATGAGAATCAACAAAGGACATACACTTGCTTTAATGTAAGAAGATCTCTTATTGCATAAGTCGTTTATATGCCATCCTAAACCCTTGGCCGAGGTCGTGGATCAAGACATCAAGAAAAGGGTTTCTTAGATTGAGATCAAATGAATATGAAATGAACTTAGCTTTATGATTGAGATTAGTGGGGCTCTCATTATTCCCATACCCTAGATCTTAATCGAGAGATGGAATGGTAGGAGGATCATACCTCACAGTTGTCATTGACTGAAAGGTTCTTTCGAATATATATTCATTGTTCAAGTAGGGGTCACACACCTGTTGCTAGAGTATGGTCATGTGATCTGTGAACTAATGAAGTGTATTAGTCTCACTGCTAACTGAAAATGAACTTAGGGGGTCACACATAAATGCCAGATTGAAAGGGTATTGAAGGAAAGATCAAATAGTTGATCGAAACGAGACCACATGTGTAGTGTACATGTATGGCACGTGAGCTCGAGTTGGGCGTATGGTCCGATTGAGAAATTGCACCATATGTTAATTAATTGGAGAATTAATTATAAAGCTCAAGTATAATTAATTAAGAGAATTAATTATAAATCCCTAATATAATTAATTAGGAGAATTAATTATAAAGCCAAATAAGATTAATTAGAGAATTAATTTTATCCCGTTAGAATTAATTAAGAATTAATTCTAAAGCCTTTCATAGAATTAATTGAGAGAATTAATTTTAAGTATTTAAGTATTTAATTATTTAGTTGTTCTAATTTGATTAGAATAAATAAATAAATAAATATTAAATATCTTCTATTTATTATTCTAGTAAATATTAATTCTAATATGATTAGAATAAATATTATTGGAATAAGATATTTAATTATTATTAGAATAATTAAATATTCCTAATTTGACTAGGAGCTCTTTTCTAGAAGCAATAGATATCTTATTTTGAATAAGACTCCCATTACTTGGAGGGAAAGAAAATAGAAGAAAAGTCAAAGATAGAATCCGATTCCATCTAGACTTGGGGGTGTTCGAACCTTACCCTATAAAAGGGACTAGGGTTCGAGAATTTTGGCTCACCCGTGACATGGGGATCATGCCCAAATTACGGCTTCATGATGGGAGAATTCTCTTGCTCTCTTTCTTCTCGTTTTGTTTCTTTCTTTACACATGTCATAGTACTAGCATGCTCACTCACATGATTTGAATCTAGGACTGGTGTGGATTATTACTCTAGAGGAGACCTATCGTGGAATCTAGTAGAAGGAATCTTTCGAGGGACAAGGGTTGCCATTACCGCATGAAGCGCGTTTGAGGGCGGCTCAAAACGTGTCAAGAAAGCGACGATTCTTGTAAGATCTTCAATCCCTAAGGTTAGAAATTGAAATTGTAAGTCCGATCTTGCTTTTTGGGAAAATTTTTAAATTCCGCTGCTTTTTCTGATCGTGTTTTTCCCAACAAGTGGTGTCAGTGCCACCTTGCAAGGTCTATTTCTAATCTATCTTTTAATTGAATTTTGAGAAATTCTTGAATCTGAGTTACAATTAAGTATTCTTGAATTTGTTTCGTAATCTGAGCTTTTGAATCTGAGAGGTTACTTGAAAATTTTGAGAAAAAGGTTTTCTAAAAATTTATCAGTTTTGTTTTGAATTTTAGATTAATTAAAATCGTGATTTTAATTCCCTAATTTAAATAAATTTTGTTCTAAAAAATTTACACAAAAATAGATGCTGGACGACGAGGACCAAGCGAGTTCGTCGCTCGTCGTCGCCGAATGCGAGCGGATCCAACCGGGGCCTAGAAAGACATGTCGGACGTCGTCGGGCAGCAGGAGGCCGCCTAGGCCAGGCCGCGCGCGCTGCCTGCCTGCCACTCTCTTAGGTGCGCGCGCAGATTGCCCGACCGGGCGTGTCCGCCATTCCTGTGCGCAACGCGCGCACGCACGGGCTTGCTACGCGCGTGTCCTGCCTGCTTGTGCGGGCTGTGCGCGCGCCATGTGCACGTGCGGGCGGACGACCCTCGACACGAATTTTCGTGTTTTGGCCCCAAATTTTATTTTAATATTATTTGAAAATTATTTTTTACTGAAAATATTTTATTTTTGAAATAAAACTATAAATTTAGGAATTTTGGGAATTAATGTCAGATTTAATTTTTCAAGAAAATTAATATTATTATTTTTTGAAATAATAATTTTACAAAACTGTTAATTTTGAATTAACTTGAATTTTCTCAAATTTGACCTTTTGATTATGAATATATTCTTGAACAAGGAATTGTTTTCAAATTACTTTGAGTTAGTAGAACTTAAAGTTAAAAGAATTTTAAATTTATTGGTAAATTTAAATTCTTGCAATTTTAGAATATTAAGTGATCATGGGTTAATCTTGTGAATGTTTTAATTTATGCACATAGCTGGTTTAAATTTGGGGTTGGAGCCCTATAGTTGTGTTTTTCAATTGGGGTCGGTGCCCCACTTATGTGCGTATTGTTATGTGTTTATTATGTGACTTTCCATATTACTGTTTTTGAGGCCGGGGTATGCCCCGTGTACTTGTCTATGGCCAATATGAAGATTGAGCCATATTATTTTATGCAAAGAGTGTAGATTTTAGAAAGTGAGGTTTTTATTTTACTTTGGAGATTTGCACCCATGGAGTAAGATGGATCCACACAATAAAGTAACAAGGAGGCCACGAAGTGAAGACCCCTCAAAATGTTAGGAGGGTTTCTATTATTGTAATAGATATGACATCGTTTTATTTCCAATTCCTTTATGTGATTTAAACTGTTTTATGTGGCATGTATGTTAGAACTTGTGGTTGTGGAGTGGCTCCCACATATCACGCATAAGATAGGTAGAACCCATGATCATCACATGTTAGTATCATGCTAGGACATGTTATCTGCTATGTGCTTGTGTGAAATGCATATAAGTTGTACTTGCATTAATCAAAACTAATTAAAATGGATAACATATATGTTGGTGAGGTCGAACCGGACAAGTCTCCAGTTACATCGAAAATTCCCATTAAATATTAAGCTAATTTTCGAAAATAGGTGTTTAATTAGGGTTTAAAGATCGCAGCAGCGGAGGCGAGGCGGTGCCGAACGAATCGCAGTGAACAGGGGTTTGTCTTTTCCGGTGATTTCCCGGTAACTTGAAGGTGGGTTTTAAAGGGTTTGATTTGGGTGAGATATATCTGAAATCGATTTGAGTTAATTCCGATTCATTCACGTTTAATTTGAAATTGAAATTTTAGGGTTTAGGGTTAGGGTGGAAAAGGGGATTCTTGAATTACTCCCTAATCTGAATTAATTTGTTGAAATTGACGGAAAATTGCTAATGAGGATATGAAAACGATCGTTTTTGTTATTTTTGGGAATTTTTCCCGTATGGTACGATGGCGGCCCGGCGGCGGCAGGCGGTGGTCCGGTGACGGCGACTCACCGGACAAATATCAGAAAATAATTCTTGATCTCCTGAACCTATCCGTACGATAATATTGATAATTCGATAGATGGTTATTACGATTGGAACTTAATTGTGTTAAAACCATATAATAATAATAATAATAATAATAATAATGACAACTATACCTGATGATGATTATAACCTCAACAATAACAATAAGTTGTTTGATATGATACATATTAGTCTAGGTAATAATAATTATAATTATAATTATAATTACATTTATAAACGTAATAAGTGATAATAATATTAACAACCACATCTGTTACATTACATTGATGTGAGAAAAAGGTACAATAATAATTATCATGACTAATGTCATTATAATAATGATTGAAATTAATTAATTATAAAGAATAATTAAAGTTTAACCTTGAGTTTGAAATCTATTTTAACCTGGACTTTGACGTGGGCCCCACATGATGGAATCTATTGGACAAATTAGATTAATTTAAAGATTAAGTGATATTTTACAATATTATTTAAATATCTATGAGGCCTTAGGTAATTGTTAATAAATATACACAAAAATTTTATATAATTGCTTATCAACCGAATTATTATTAATCGCATTGAGAATGAGTTAGAAATAAACAGACTTATTATTTAACCCACTAAGATTAATCAATTGATGTCAATATATTATGGAAATCAATATTTAGAAATTATTAATCACGAATAATAGAATATGAGCTTAGCCAATTACCTTATTCTTGTCAGGTAATTTAGAGCAGCATCAAACAGACTACGAAGCTCAACAGCCCAGATTGACAGGTGGGAATAACCCCTTCTTGATGGAGACAAAACACAATCTTCGTACCATGATTTCTTTCTCTTTACTTCTATTATTCTATCTGCTTCATTATTCTTGAATTGTTCCTTGGCTTATCCTTTGCATTGCTCCTTAAATTGTCTGAATTACCTTTTGAACTATTTACTGATATATTCTCTGAACTGTCTTTTGAACTGTTTGTTAATCTGTTACTGTTTGTTGATTTATTCATTGAGCTATTACTATACTGAGTACTGCATGTTCACTGCCTTGTGTTCTGAGCCTCTGATTGATAGCCATTTCGTTTGAGCTGCTTTGTAAGCCTACCCTAAACCTACCTAAGCTTGATTCTGTAAACCGATTTGAAGGAGAATAACGACTGCGGGGACCCCAAAGTTCGTTAATTCCTAGGGTCGCTCCCTGGGAATGACCATGCGTGCGTCGCTGGTCTCTGTACTGTCCACTGCCACTGACTACTGCCTGGACTGATCATCTGGGAAGGCGATAGAAGGCGGGACCTATAACGTTTGACCCTCAGTGAACATTATCTGTTTACCCTGTTCTTCATTTTTATTATCGTTGTTATCATTACTTTTCTGATTTGCTCTACTATCTTTCTGTTCTTGATTATTGTGATAACTCCCACTGAGTCATTTGGCTCACCCTATATTTTCCTCTATTTCGTTTTGTTCTCCAGACTGTGTTATTAGAGGATGCATGCGATGCTGGAAATGGGAATTGAGCTAAGGGTGATGTTGTGCATAGTGTACATACTGGTTTGAATAAAGTAGTGACTACATCTCGGATGTAAATATTGGTGGCTGAGATAGTTTAGTCAACCTAGGGTGACGAATGATGTTACAGTACTTCTAATCTTAGACAATAAGAGTTGTAATTATGTGTGTTGACACTGAATATCCTTAATGTAATATATTTCTGAATTAGATATGGTTTTTGTATTAGTGTTTATACATGTAATGTGGAGTGACTGGTATCACCTGACACCCGGTCCCGTGGGCATATGGAGGCCCCGGGTCGGGGCGCCACATTTCGCAACCGCCTATAGACATAGAGTGATTAAATTAAGTATGGATTCGTGGCCGCTAAGAAATTTTCAAAGAGTTTGTGGTGGCCGCGAATGGAAGGTACAAAACCTACTGTTCACGCATTAGTGGCCGCTAATAATTCTTTCGCGGGGTCCTTTCCCTTGACTACAGTTCGAGAATTTGCTCGATTGGCGACCGCTAATAATATTTCTGTAACCACTGTTCCTTGATTGGCGGCCATGAATAATTTGCTGAGTAATTTTTGGCGGCCGCCAATTCTAGCAACTAATACAAAGTCGGGTTTTAACTGACAACAATCAATTCAAACCAAAAAAATCATCTATAATCAATGATAACACATGCAGGATCAAATAACACACTCTGTAACAAATTTACACCATTCTACACACACATAAATTAAACCATAAGATCATAATTCATCAATTATATATGTTGATGTCATGACATAAAAATCCCTTTTCAATCAACCTTTTCACTTGATCATGCATCTCTTTTTCGAATCAATTTCACAGAAGCTCACTTATTAACATGCACATTATCAGCCAACACAAATATGATCATCACAGTTAGGGTGTCAATTCGGGTGGGTTTGGGTCGGGTTGAGATAGGGGTATAACACCAAAAACTTTAACCTGAACCCAACCCGACCTGAATTTCAACCCGATACCTCCAACCCTAACCTGATTTCATTGGGTTCGGGTGGACCTGATTTATTTTCAGGTCACCTAATAACCCGACCCAACCCGACCCGATTGACTGCAGTTTCTGATTCAAAAATAGGAATTCAACCCTTTTCTTCCCCTGTTCAAATGATTTAGAATTCGAAATCAGGAATTGGAGTACAATATTAATGCTGTGAACAAGAAATCTATATGTTCATACACAAAAAAAGAGAAAAAAAACACATAAAACTTACGAAGATACCCTGGAATAGCTATGCTAAACAGAAATCTGTACTTGGAGATTTTTTGGCAAAACTCCACAAATACTAATTCCAATAACGGAACATAAATAAAATAACAACTTTAATTTTAGCTTCATTGGATCAAAACGACAAAACCCTAGACAAATAATAGGAAAGAGGACTATCAATCATGTTGTCACCTAAATTAAATTGATGACATACGGCTGCTTGGGGAGGGAAGGCGCGACTAGCGGCGAGTTACAGCGGCGGAGGAGAGAAAGGCTGCGGCGTGAGTGGAGTAGCAACAGACGGTGGTTGTGTGGTGGCGGAAGAGGCGAATGGCGACGTCTTGGAGCAGGGGAGGTGAGAATGATTGCTTCGTGGGTGGAGGAGCAGCAGACGGTAGATTTGCTGAAGAGATCGAAGTGTGGAGGTGGGACTTGAGGGAGAGAGAAATTTGAGCAGAAGAAAATGATGACTCAACTTGGCGGTGGTGAGAGAGGAACGGCGCAAGACAAGTGACCAAAGGGATTCGAACCCGCGATCTTGCCTTCGAGAAAGAACCCTCAGACCACTTGACCAACCCCTGTTGGCATATATATATATTCGGGTCAACCCTAACCCGACCTGAATCTCTCTCTCATCGTTCGGGTTGTTTTTGGGTCCGACCCGATTTCAACCCGACCCGAAATACCACAACCCTAAACTGATATTTAGTCGGGTTGGGTTTTCGGGTCGGGTTGATTTTTGACACCCCTAATCACAGTTAACTCAAATACTTGTCACCTCAATTGAGCATAATCATTCATTGCTTAATCTATGAGTGCATCCATTCCTACACAAAAAAACGAGCAATTTACATCAACTACGCTACAAAGATGATATGTACGGGTACGCCACTTGTGTTATTATACATTTTTTTTAATAATGTGACTAACCAATTTAGCCACATAAAAAATATATTATCTGCTTAAATAATGACGTGAATTTTTCGAAAAGTAAATAAATATTATAATGAGTGTTTATGTCCGTGTATATATCTATATATGATAAAAATAATTAAACACTTCATTATTATAAAAATTAGAGATATTTATTTTAATTTAAAAAATTAAAAATATCTATTTTACACTTAATTTAAATATTTAAACATAATAACAGGGGGGAAAATTTTAAATTTCATGGTGAAAATATACTTCAAATATTTTTATTCTTAATTTAAATTATGTGTTTTTTTTTTCAGAAAAAGGAAAGATCTATTACTCGCATGGATGCGCACACACGTATAAATAATATTTATATGCAATAATTTAGAATATTTATGGTTTAATATTTTTGTTTATTCATATACAAATGATATAACTTTTTCTATTTTTAAAATTTGTAAGGTATATAATTTGTATATATATATATATATATATATATAATAGATTTATGTATATAAACGATAAAGAGCTATTTTATATATTTTTTTTAATTTTAAAATGTGAATATTTTAAAAATTGGAAAAAGATTAACGAGAAAAGAAAAGATCGGGTTGAACCTGTAATTATACGCACAACGCACATCTATAGGAAAACATGTAGTTTGTATAGGAAATAGACAAAATATATGAATGTATATAGGAAATAGACAAAATATATGAATGCATATTCCTTAAATACGTTCAATGTGTATGGCAAATAGGCAAAAAAATATATATATGTATAAATGTATATCCCTTAATTTTAGGGAAGTAAATTCTAATGAAGAGTTTTGCATATTTAAATCTCCTATTATTTTCATATTTCGATTCTTTTAAATTAGATTAGTTATTTTATTTTCATAAATTACGCATATCCTTAAACATAATCTTAGATTTGTTTAAATATTTCTAGAAACGTACGTATTTAGTTTTCTTCAAATATTTGGATTTTATATTTATTTATAGTTTTATAATATCATATAAATATACTTAATTATATTTAATAAAATAATAATTATTTATTTATGACGTCATACCGGTTCGATCGCTGGTTGAATCGGTCGAACCGATCCGACCGCTAACCAGTAAGGTCGCCGATTCACTCTCCGGTCCGGTTTTGAAAACACTGGTCATACTTAGTCCACATGGACAATTCTATTGTCCATATTAAAGCCAAGTAAGTCCTATTTATATAAAGTTTTTTATATAAAAATATATACCGCTGACATATATATATATATATATATAATAGATTTATGTATATACACGATATTCTTCGTCCTGTTTTGTGCATGAATCTTCTCAAAAAATCTGTCGTATTTCTTCTTTTTTCTCCCGTCGGAAAAATTATGAATGTCTTATATGAGATGTTGGTTGCGCGGCCCAGACAGTAACAAAGAAGACCGCAATGCACAGGTAGGGTTCAAGGAGTGCATGAAAAAAAAATAAAAAATGGTTTTCTTGCTGAACTCGCTGGTCCGGTCCGGTTAACAGGGCCTAAACCGCCGGTTACCAGTCCGACTCCAACTGGTTTTAGGGGTCAAATCGGACCGGACCCCTCGCCGGTCACTAATTGAACCGGTCCGACGGGCCGGTCCGGTCCGGTTTTGAAAACATTGAGTATGACACATATTAACGATATGTGACTTTCGATGTACATGTCATTTTTCCAACAACGATTGTCACAAAAATGCAGCTTTTTTTGAATTACGGATCAGTTTTACATATGTCCCAAAAATGCAAGTTGAGGGTAGTTGGTATATCAGTTTTACATATTTCCCGTTCTAATTTATATCCGCGGTCATACCTCAATCAATCATATGAAATGTGTATAACAAATTTTATTTAATAGATTATTCTCTATAAAATTTTCATCAATCACCGATAAATATAAAACACTCCCCGGCCATTACATTGGTTTCAATTAGACAAATATGAATTCGAATTACCTATTATAATTATAAAAAAAAAAAAAAAAAGAATTACCTTCATTACACCCTTTTTTTTTTTTTTGTTGAGGTTAGTGTTACAGTTATCCCAACAATATATTATGAGTTAATTACATCAAAAATCCTGTGTTTGTCCAAAATTACAAAAAAAATCCTATGTTAAAAAAACTAGTTCAAAAAACCCTATGCTATTTTTCTTTTGCACACCACCCCCTCGTTCTATCTGGTCAACTATTTAATATTTTAACCCTAAAATACCCTTACTTTATACAGGAAAGTAATATTATATGTATATATATATATATATATATATTATAATTACATTATTTTTAAAATAGGGAGAATTACATCTGACTACCCTGTATTTAGGCCTAATTACAACGTAGTCTATCATTATCGGGAAATTACATTTTAGTCCCTATAAATCTTGTTTGGTCTGAGGTCCCTTAACGGAATTGTAAAAGTACACTTATGCTCCTAACGGTTTTATGAGTGTTACATTGAATATATGATCAAAATTACAAATTCATCCCTAAAGTTTACAAAAATAACAAAACGATCCCTACAAAATATGACTTTAACAACAAATCAGGGGTATTTTTGGAATGACATAACGGAACCCTAGGGACCACAAACGGTTCTCAAAAGTTAGGGACTAACTTGTAATTTCCTGAAAATTGTGGATTAGATTGTAATTAGGCCTAAATGCAGGGTAGTCTGATGTAATTCTCCCTTTTAAAATATAAATACTTTTTTTACCATTAAAATTTAAAAACATGCATATTATATTAATGAATAAAAAATATATAAATATTAAAATCATTTTTTGATATTATTTTTGAGATATAAATATTATTAATATTGTTATTTTAAAATAGAAATATACATATTAGAAACATACATACGAATGAATAAATAATATTTTTAAAAATATTATTATATATATATATATATATATATATATGTATATGTATATAACCTTCTTCCTCAGAGGGATTAGGCCATTAGCAGCGCCGTTGCTCTGTGCTCCACTGTACTGCACCACCGGCGCCCACCAAAACGCCGCCGTTTATTGCCCCCGCCCCACCACGCCACTGCCTTCCCTCTGAAGTCCACCCCCTCTTACCTCCCTAAATCCATCGTCGCCGCCGCTGCCCAAGCCAAAAACCAACCTCCTCCTCAGGTCCGCCGCCCCTAGATCTGAGTTTGTGTGTGTGTGTGTGTGCATCTGAGTTTGATTTTGGGTGGTTGGTCATGGTGGTCGCTATTGTGGATGTGGGGTGTGTGGCTGATGGAGAAGAAAAGAGGGGGGGAGTTGGTGGTGGAAATGTAGTTGCAACGGGGCGTCGGTGGCCACGTCGGAGGGGGGTGTTGGTGGTGGCGGTGACAAAGGTGGTGGTGGTGGTCGATTAGGAAAGGCAAAAGTGATGGTGATGGGGCCGGCAGCGGTGATGGTGATTGTACCGGCGGTCTGGAGGTGGTTCATATATATATATATATATATAAATTTAACAAACCAAAAATCTAATAATAAATATAATAAAGGGGTAAATTAGTCTTTTTAGATGAAAAAGTGATGAAAAACTTAATTTCACTTGCAGTCAATGCACGTGTTGGTCAAACATTGATCGTAGGTTTTTTTAGCATTCTTTTAAATATTACATTGTAGTCCCTGTATTTCTTGTTTTGTGTAAGGTCCATTAATGAATTTTGAAAAAGTACACTTATGTCCCTAAAGGTTTTGTGAGTGTTACATATAATGTATGACAAAAAATGCAAAATCGTCCCTAAAAATATACAAATATTAACAAATTAACAAGGCTTAGGGACTACAACGTGATATTTAAAAGAATAGGGATCGGGTTGTAATTAGGCCTAAACTGAGGGTAGTTTGATGTAATTCTCCCTTTTAACAAACATAAGGTTTTTCGAATGACTTTGTATATGACAGTTTTTTTTTTAATTGTTTCTCATAGCACAGGGGAGTTCTATGCAATTTTCCTAATATAATATATTACTTCTTTGGTCCCAACTTTCTATTTTCCTCAAAATTATATAGATAATCCGTCATCCCACTTCTCATCTAATTTAACAAACCATACCTAATTAATTCGACAGGGTTCACTTGAATAGTCATTCCTTCTACTAACTAAGGATATAAATCTTGAACAAGTGTACTTCAGAACCATTGGAAGTTAACCTAACTAGCACCTTTCGTCATACTAACCCAATCAAACTCCCAATACTTCTGATCAACTTTACCTCTATATATACGTGACACAAAGTTTCAAAAATTTCAACCAAAATCCAAAACCAGGATACAATCAATTAAACAAAGTAACATACCCCTCTCATCTTCCAAAGACATGGCATCCTCTAACCTTCACCTTGTTCTCTCTCTCATAATGGCTGTCTCAGTCTTGAGCAATATACATGGAAGCTCAGCCGCACGCAACCTACTACAATCTTCTCAGCCGGCGCAGCCAACAATTCCGCCGCTGCCTAAGCCCACTCTGCCGCCACTACCCACCATGCCAAACTTGCCCTCCGCCACTCTGCCGCCGCTTCCAAGCACTCCTTTACCAACAATGCCAACGAATCCATCCCTTCCGAAACCCACTTTGCCACCAATGCCGTCCCTTCCAAAGGCCGCGCTGCCACCACTTCCGGCCAACCCACTGCCCACTATGCCTTCTTTCCCGACCATCCCAACTACCATGCCTTCTTTTCCGTTCATGTCACCGCCACCCTCAAACTAATTGATTCTGCAGATGACGAGATGATCCTTCCAGGATTATACTATCTTCTTCCGTTCTTCGCTTTAGTTCATGCTTATTTTCATTAAGCAGTGATTTCTTTTCAGTCGTATTGTACCCCATTATTTGCTCTTGCAATAGTTACCTTGGTTTGTAATATTGTTCCAGTCTTGTAATCTATCAATTCTTATGTTGTATACGATTGTTTAAGGAAATTCATTTGTACTCCACATTGCTTGTATGCTGCTGTGTTGGATGATTGTTGTGAAACATTTCTCTTTATTATATCATATAATTAAGTCTTTGTTTCGGTTGTAAGTTGGGTATCACCATTCTGAAAATCTATAAATTAGAAATATTGAGCCAAACATGTACCAGGTATACGTATAGGGTTAAATAGTTCGAAAACCCAGTGAAAATCGAACAGCCGGCCATTAGGTCCCTATGAAAAATTAGTTTCATTTAGTCCCTTGCCTCATCATTTTACTGGGGAAATTAAAAATTCAACCAGAATCTCAATCGCACAGAATGTGACTAATATAAATATGAAAAATTGCTATCTTAGTTGCGGAAGTCATTTACGCCATTCTTTCTACTATAGTACTATGTCACAATTTTAAAAAATGACTTATATAGATGTAATATAACATAGCATAAAAATATATACTAAATTTCAAATACGTTTGAAAGTTATACAATTTCAAATATGCTATAAATTAAACTACAATTTCAAAGTCAAACCGTTAATAAAAAAAATAAATAAATAAAACCTAGAAATTTTAAATTGAAGAAATTATTAGAAAATATAAAACAACTCTTTAATTTTTTCCCCTAAATTTTGTATCAAAAGTAGATTTGTTCAAACAAATCTGAATTGAAACGGAATCAAAATATTTTATATTATATTAATTAAATGTGATTAGCAAAACTAAAGATAATTGAAAAAATTAGGTTATTTTGTCCTCATAGTATATTAGTAACATGTAAATTTGGGAATATTGCAAAAATGGTATACCAACTGCACCCATTTTGCAGAAATGGTATAATATCTTTTACGGTGATAAATTTACCCCACAACTCCAAAAAAGTTTCAAAGTAATGCAAATTTTGGCCGGAGTTCATAAAACTCGCCGGAATCCTGCTCCAGTTTCATAAAACCGCGTATGACATGGCATTGATCTGCGTGGCTATAATGTGTTCGCCACCTAAGAAAAATGTGCCAACCTGCAGCTTACGTGTTTCACACATAATTAAAAACATGAACAAAATTCAAAAAGCAAAATTTTGCACCATCATTACAAATTGCAGACTGTTGGAATTCACACCAAAATTTTCCACATACCTCTATCTCTACAAAATTGAAGAAAACCCAAACGCGAAAGAGTGAAACCCTAAATAATTGAGATTTTTGCTGGCATTTGGTGCGTGAGAGCTAGCCCAGAGTGAAATTGGGAGCTGAGGAAGGCGGTGATGGTGAGGGTACGTAGCTATGGGATGTTAAGTGTGCCCCCACCTGCATATCGTAAGTAGCTCTTCTCCCCACTTAGACGCATTTCTTTCTTTTTTGAATGTTGGTTTTATGCCTGAGATTCTTTAGTTTTATGTGTGGAGAAAGGTTGGAACTTTTTGAATAATGTGTAGTTATTGTCTCCTTTTAATGGGCCCCATGTTTCCTATATGTACTGTTCTTTATTTTGCAATGTGGTGGTTGATGCCATTAAATAAACGAAGCATACTGAATAGTTTATTGTATCTCTTTTGTTTTTTTGTTTTGTCTGTAGATCCAACTTCTTCATCTTTGACTTTGTCAATTTATTATAATGGTGAACTTGAAAGTGATGGGTATGTGGCTGGTAGGCTACATAAGATTGACTACGTGGACATTGAAAAGTTTAAGTTTGAATCATTTGAAGAGTATGTTCAAGATTTATTTGTAGAAGGCACTCAAAAATTGGTTTATACTGCTGTTAGTATTGGCCATAAACTGCTGAAAAATAATGAAGATCTTAAACGATATGGTAGAAAGTATTTGAAGCTGTATAGGGAGTATCCTTTGTTTGTTGCTACTGTTGTTAATGATGGTAATATTGCTGAACGGTTAGCAGTGGGGGATAAAGAACAAGTAGAGAAAAATGAGGAGCAAGTGAATGAGAAAAATGTACAAGTAGATAATCATGAAGAGCTACCCACTGAAAATGATGAACCACTTGAAGAAAATGTTGTAATGGACACTGAAACAGGGCAACCTATTGAAAATGAAGAACAACCCACTGAAAATGATGAGTTTTTAGGACCAATTGATTACAGTATTCCACTTGAAACATTATCAGAGAATGATTTTTCTAGGAGAGTTGAAAACTCTGACGAGTGGCTAGCTGAGTATCATCGTAACCAAAAATCTGATAATATAACTAAAGAAAATGAGATAAAAAAGGTTTGTGCTAAAAATGAATCTGACAGTGCTGATGCAGACTTCTGTGTGGATGATGACTATAATTCAGCTGATGATGAGAATTTGTTTAATGAAGTATGTAAGGAATTAGAGAGTGAGCTTTCATATACTGTGCATAAAGCTGTGGTAGATGGTAATCAGTTGGAATGGTTAACTTTTGATGAAGTGGTTTCTGACAGTGAGGCAAATGGACATGATGAATTTGAAATTCCTGATGCACACAATTCTTCTGATGATAATAACATTTTTAAAGATAATGTAGGTGAATATGCTGAGGTGGGAGAGAATGTAGACAATGAGAAACATGGTAATGTAAGTGATGTGGAGTATGAAGGTGAGGATGTGGTGGGTTGTGAGGAAGATGGGCTAAATATGAATAGAGCGTTTGATGAAGAGGGTGGGGAGGTTGATTCTTTTCCTGAGTTCAATGAAAACAACTTGTTTGATCCTGAGTTTGATTTAGGGCATACTTTTAAAAGTTAAGAGAGTTTCAAATTTAGTGTTGACTCGTATATGATGTCGAGACTGCTTTGAATGTAGAAGTTTCCGGGTTTAAAGCATACAGAGCCAAAGTGTTAGCACTGGAAAAGATTCAAGGTGACCCAAACTTGCAGTACACTAAATTATGGGATTGTGCAGCTGAACTGAGAACAACAAACCCAGGATCTACAATAATTATAGGGACTGACACTATAGATGGGGAGATGAGATTTTCAAAGTTTTATGTGTGCTTCATGGCAATGAAGGTTAGATTTAAGAGCTGCAGACCAATTATAGGTGTGGTTGGCTGCCACCTCAAAGGTCCACATGGTGGGCTTTCTGTTAACTGTTGTTGGTGTAGACCCTGATAATAGGAACTATCCCATAGCATTTACTATTGTGTCTACTGAAAACAAGGAAAATTGGTCATGGTCCTTCAGTGTTTTGAAGACTAATTTGGAACTTGGTAATGGAATGGGTTATACATTTGTTTCTGACAAGCAGAAGGGCCTGATTTTTGCACTGCCTGAAATTTTCCCCGCTGCAGAACATAGGTTCTGTGTAAGACACTTGGTCCTTAATTTGATGTCAGCTAGACATGGGGAAATTGTTTTGAAAAATGCAGTGTGGAAGGCAGCCGCAGCCAATTCATGTACTGTCAGTGAATTCAAGAGTGCAATGAGGGCAATTAGAGATAAGTTTCCAGATGCTGGAACCTGGCTTCAAGACAAACATCCTTCAGAGTGGTCAAAGAGCCATTTTCTTGAGTATTGCAAGTGTGATATGAACCTTAATAATTGTTGTGAGTCCTTCAACGGTTGTATCCTTGAAGCAAGAAACAAGCCCATAATAACCATGTTGGAGTGGATAAGAGAATACTGAAAGAAAAAATGGAACTTGTGCAGAGGGACTGCTGAAACATGGGAAGGTAAATCTATATGTATGTGGTTTTATTGAATGTTCAATTATTTTCCATAAGATGATGTTAACTTTATATTTTTCTTTGACAGTTTTAATTTGCCCTCAAATTTCTGCTATTCTTCAGAAGAATGGGAAACATGTTGGCGGTTTCAGGCCAATCAAAGCATCAAGAACACACTACCAAGTTCAGTGCAGTGATGGTGGTGTTGGGAATAGTGCCCTAGAAAGCCGATTCGTCGTAATCTGCTTTGGGACTTTCCTTATATTACAGACAATCTTTGAATAATATACGATTGATTATTATCATAGGCAAACACTTCTTTATATGCAATACATGTTTTGTATGTTGCCAATATGTGTGCATGTATTAGAACTCCCCCAATCCACAAGGCTATTAGGGACTTTGTCATTAGGTGAATGGCACATGAAACAAGCCCTAACTCAAGACCGAATTAGAAACCACTCTAAGTCGATGAGTCCAACAAACAATGGTAGTGTTGATTAGGCTCGATTTAGACTTGGTCGTGGGATTGCGTCCTTAAGAAGGATCATCCTGTTTCATGGGGTGTAAAGTGCATAAGTTGATGCGTACGCAATACATGAGGGTGCTCGTTATTCGAACGGGTAGACTGAGGTGTCCCGCTTAAGAAGATTCCTAAATGGGAAAGGAAGTTTCCACTCCAGGAGAAGGAAACTTTCAGATTATGAAATATCTCACAGGCCAATGGCGTGAGTAAAGTAATCCTTTGACTTGAGATTCCATTGATGCTTTGTGGGCTAACTCTGTGGTCTTAGGTATAAGCTTTAAAGGATATCTCACAAGACAACTGATTCAAGGCTTATGCTGGGAATGCACAAGTGGCACATGGAAGCATATGAGAATCAACAAAGGACATACACTTGCTTTAATGTAAGAAGATCTCTTATTGCATAAGTCGTTTATATGCCATCCTAAACCCTTGGCCGAGGTCGTGGATCAAGACATCAAGAAAAGGGTTTCTTAGATTGAGATCAAATGAATATGAAATGAACTTAGCTTTATGATTGAGATTAGTGGGGCTCTCATTATTCCCATACCCTAGATCTTAATCGAGAGATGGAATGGTAGGAGGATCATACCTCACAGTTGTCATTGACTGAAAGGTTCTTTCGAATATATATTCATTGTTCAAGTAGGGGTCACACACCTGTTGCTAGAGTATGGTCATGTGATCTGTGAACTAATGAAGTGTATTAGTCTCACTGCTAACTGAAAATGAACTTAGGGGGTCACACATAAATGCCAGATTGAAAGGGTATTGAAGGAAAGATCAAATAGTTGATCGAAACGAGACCACATGTGTAGTGTACATGTATGGCACGTGAGCTCGAGTTGGGCGTATGGTCCGATTGAGAAATTGGACCATATGTTAATTAATTGGAGAATTAATTATAAAGCCCAAGTATAATTAATTAAGAGAATTAATTATAAATCCCTAATATAATTAATTAGGAGAATTAATTATAAAGCCAAATAAGATTAATTAGAGAATTAATTTTATCCCGTTAGAATTAATTAAGAATTAATTCTAAAGCCTTTCATAGAATTAATTGAGAGAATTAATTTTAAGTATTTAAGTATTTAATTATTTAGTTGTTCTAATTTGATTAGAATAAATAAATAAATAAATATTAAATATCTTCTATTTATTATTCTAGTAAATATTAATTCTAATATGATTAGAATAAATATTATTGGAATAAGATATTTAATTATTATTAGAATAATTAAATATTCCTAATTTGATTAGGAGCTCTTTTCTAGAAGCAATAGATATCTTATTTTGAATAAGACTCCCATTACTTGGAGGGAAAGAAAATAGAAGAAAAGTCAAAGATAGAATCCGATTCCATCTAGACTTGGGGGTGTTCGAACCTTGCCCTATAAAAGGGACTAGGGTTCGAGAATTTTGGCTCACCCGTGACATGGGGATCATGCCCAAATTACGGCTTCATGATGGGAGAATTCTCTTGCTCTCTTTCTTCTCGTTTTGTTTCTTTCTTTACACATGTCATAGTACTAGCATGCTCACTCACATGATTTGAATCTAGGACTGGTGTGGATTATTACTCTAGAGGAGACCTATCGTGGAATCTAGTAGAAGGAATCTTTCGAGGGACAAGGGTTGCCATTACCGCATGAAGCGCGTTTGAGGGCGGCTCAAAACGTGTCAAGAAAGCGACGATTCTTGTAAGATCTTCAATCCCTAAGGTTAGAAATTGAAATTGTAAGTCCGATCTTGCTTTTTGGGAAAATTTTTAAATTCCGCTGCTTTTTCTGATCGTGTTTTTCCCAACAAGTGGTATCAGTGCCACCTTGCAAGGTCTATTTCTAATCTATCTTTTAATTGAATTTTGAGAAATTCTTGAATCTGAGTTACAATTAAGTATTCTTGAATTTGTTTCGTAATCTGAGCTTTTGAATCTGAGAGGTTACTTGAAAATTTTGAGAAAAAGGTTTTCTAAAAATTTATCAGTTTTGTTTTGAATTTTAGATTAATTAAAATCGTGATTTTAATTCCCTAATTTAAATAAATTTTGTTCTAAAAAATTTACACAAAAATAGATGCTGGACGACGAGGACCAAGCGAGTTCGTCGCTCGTCGTCGCCGAATGCGAGCGGATCCAACCGGGGCCTAGAAAGACATGTCGGACGTCGTCGGGCAGCAGGAGGCCGCCTAGGCCAGGCCGCGCGCGCTGCCTGCCTGCCACTCTCTTAGGTGCGCGCGCAGATTGCCCGACCGGGCGTGTCCGCCATTCCTGTGCGCAACGCGCGCACGCGCGGGCTTGCTACGCGCGTGTCCTGCCTGCTTGTGCGGGCTGTGCGCGCGCCATGTGCACGTGCGGGCGGACGACCCTCGACACGAATTTTCGTGTTTTGGCCCCAAATTTTATTTTAATATTATTTGAAAATTATTTTTTACTGAAAATATTTTATTTTTGAAATAAAACTATAAATTTAGGAATTTTGGGAATTAATGTCAGATTTAATTTTTCAAGAAAATTAATATTATTATTTTTTGAAATAATAATTTTACAAAACTGTTAATTTTGAATTAACTTGAATTTTCTCAAATTTGACCTTTTGATTATGAATATATTCTTGAACAAGGAATTGTTTTCAAATTACTTTGAGTTAGTAGAACTTAAAGTTAAAAGAATTTTAAATTTATTGGTAAATTTAAATTCTTGCAATTTTAGAATATTAAGTGATCATGGGTTAATCTTGTGAATGTTTTAATTTATGCACATAGCTGGTTTAAATTTGGGGTTGGAGCCCTATAGTTGTGTTTTTCAATTGGGGTCGGTGCCCCACTTATGTGCGTATTGTTATGTGTTTATTATGTGACTTTCCATATTACTGTTTTTGAGGCCGGGGTATGCCCCGTGTACTTGTCTATGGCCAATATGAAGATTGAGCCATATTATTTTATGCAAAGAGTGTAGATTTTAGAAAGTGAGGTTTTTATTTTACTTTGGAGATTTGCACCCATGGAGTAAGATGGATCCACACAATAAAGTAACAAGGAGGCCACGAAGTGAAGACCCCTCAAAATGTTAGGAGGGTTTCTATTATTGTAATAGATATGACATCGTTTTATTTCCAATTCCTTTATGTGATTTAAACTGTTTTATGTGGCATGTATGTTAGAACTTGTGGTTGTGGAGTGGCTCCCACATATCACGCATAAGATAGGTAGAACCCATGATCATCACATGTTAGTATCATGCTAGGACATGTTATCTGCTATGTGCTTGTGTGAAATGCATATAAGTTGTACTTGCATTAATCAAAACTAATTAAAATGGATAACATATATGTTGGTGAGGTCGAACCGGACAAGTCTCCAGTTACATCGAAAATTCCCATTAAATATTAAGCTAATTTTCGAAAATAGGTGTTTAATTAGGGTTTAAAGATCGCAGCAGCGGAGGCGAGGCGGTGCCGAACGAATCGCAGTGAACAGGGGTTTGTCTTTTCCGGTGATTTCCCGGTAACTTGAAGGTGGGTTTTAAAGGGTTTGATTTGGGTGAGATATATCTGAAATCGATTTGAGTTAATTCCGATTCATTCACGTTTAATTTGAAATTGAAATTTTAGGGTTTAGGGTTAGGGTGGAAAAGGGGATTCTTGAATTACTCCCTAATCTGAATTAATTTGTTGAAATTGACGGAAAATTGCTAATGAGGATATGAAAACGATCGTTTTTGTTATTTTTGGGAATTTTTCCCGTATGGTACGATGGCGGCCCGGCGGCGGCAGGCGGTGGTCCGGTGACGGCGACTCACCGGACAAATATCAGAAAATAATTCTTGATCTCCTGAACCTATCCGTACGATAATATTGATAATTCGATAGATGGTTATTACGATTGGAACTTAATTGTGTTAAAACCATATAATAATAATAATAATAATAATAATGACAACTATACCTGATGATGATTATAACCTCAACAATAACAATAAGTTGTTTGATATGATACATATTAGTCTAGGTAATAATAATTATAATTATAATTATAATTACATTTATAAACGTAATAAGTGATAATAATATTAACAACCACATCTGTTACATTACATTGATGTGAGAAAAAGGTACAATAATAATTATCATGACTAATGTCATTATAATAATGATTGAAATTAATTAATTATAAAGAATAATTAAAGTTTAACCTTGAGTTTGAAATCTATTTTAACCTGGACTTTGACGTGGGCCCCACATGATGGAATCTATTGGACAAATTAGATTAATTTAAAGATTAAGTGATATTTTACAATATTATTTAAATATCTATGAGGCCTTAGGTAATTGTTAATAAATATACACAAAAATTTTATATAATTGCTTATCAACCGAATTATTATTAATCGCATTGAGAATGAGTTAGAAATAAACAGACTTATTATTTAACCCACTAAGATTAATCACTTGATGTCAATATATTATGGAAATCAATATTTAGAAATTATTAATCACGAATAATAGAATATGAGCTTAGCCAATTACCTTATTCTTGTCAGGTAATTTAGAGCAGCATCAAACAGACTACGAAGCTCAACAGCCCAGATTGACAGGTGGGAATAACCCCTTCTTGATGGAGACAAAACACAATCTTCGTACCATGATTTCTTTCTCTTTACTTCTATTATTCTATCTGCTTCATTATTCTTGAATTGTTCCTTGGCTTATCCTTTGCATTGCTCCTTAAATTGTCTGAATTACCTTTTGAACTATTTACTGATATATTCTCTGAACTGTCTTTTGAACTGTTTGTTAATCTGTTACTGTTTGTTGATTTATTCATTGAGCTATTACTATACTGAGTACTGCATGTTCACTGCCTTGTGTTCTGAGCCTCTGATTGATAGCCATTTCGTTTGAGCTGCTTTGTAAGCCTACCCTAAACCTACCTAAGCTTGATTCTGTAAACCGATTTGAAGGAGAATAACGACTGCGGGGACCCCAAAGTTCGTTAATTCCTAGGGTCGCTCCCTGGGAATGACCATGCGTGCGTCGCTGGTCTCTGTACTGTCCACTGCCACTGACTACTGCCTGGACTGATCATCTGGGAAGGCGATAGAAGGCGGGACCTATAACGTTTGACCCTCAGTGAACATTATCTGTTTACCCTGTTCTTCATTTTTATTATCGTTGTTATCATTACTTTTCTGATTTGCTCTACTATCTTTCTGTTCTTGATTATTGTGATAACTCCCACTGAGTCATTTGGCTCACCCTATATTTTCCTCTATTTCGTTTTGTTCTCCAGACTGTGTTATTAGAGGATGCATGCGATGCTGGAAATGGGAATTGAGCTAAGGGTGATGTTGTGCATAGTGTACATACTGGTTTGAATAAAGTAGTGACTACATCTCGGATGTAAATATTGGTGGCTGAGATAGTTTAGTCAACCTAGGGTGACGAATGATGTTACAGTACTTCTAATCTTAGACAATAAGAGTTGTAATTATGTGTGTTGACACTGAATATCCTTAATGTAATATATTTCTGAATTAGATATGGTTTTTGTATTAGTGTTTATACATGTAATGTGGAGTGACTGGTATCACCTGACACCCGGTCCCGTGGGCATATGGAGGCCCCGGGTCGGGGCGCCACATTTCGCAACCGCCTATAGACATAGAGTGATTAAATTAAGTATGGATTCGTGGCCGCTAAGAAATTTTCAAAGAGTTTGTGGTGGCCGCGAATGGAAGGTACAAAACCTACTGTTCACGCATTAGTGGCCGCTAATAATTCTTTCGCGGGGTCCTTTCCCTTGACTACAGTTCGAGAATTTGCTCGATTGGCGACCGCTAATAATATTTCTGTAACCACTGTTCCTTGATTGGCGGCCATGAATAATTTGCTGAGTAATTTTTGGCGGCCGCCAATTCTAGCAACTAATACAAAGTCGGGTTTTAACTGACAACAATCAATTCAAACCAAAAAAATCATCTATAATCAATGATAACACATGCAGGATCAAATAACACACTCTGTAACAAATTTACACCATTCTACACACACATAAATTAAACCATAAGATCATAATTCATCAATTATATATGTTGATGTCATGACATAAAAATCCCTTTTCAATCAACCTTTTCACTTGATCATGCATCTCTTTTTCGAATCAATTTCACAGAAGCTCACTTATTAACATGCACATTATCAGCCAACACAAATATGATCATCACAGTTAGGGTGTCAATTCGGGTGGGTTTGGGTCGGGTTGAGATAGGGGTATAACACCAAAAACTTTAACCTGAACCCAACCCGACCTGAATTTCAACCCGATACCTCCAACCCTAACCTGATTTCATTGGGTTCGGGTGGACCTGATTTATTTTCAGGTCACCTAATAACCCGACCCAACCCGACCCGATTGACTGCAGTTTCTGATTCAAAAATAGGAATTCAACCCTTTTCTTCCCCTGTTCAAATGATTTAGAATTCGAAATCAGGAATTGGAGTACAATATTAATGCTGTGAACAAGAAATCTATATGTTCATACACAAAAAAAGAGAAAAAAAACACATAAAACTTACGAAGATACCCTGGAATAGCTATGCTAAACAGAAATCTGTACTTGGAGATTTTTTGGCAAAACTCCACAAATACTAATTCCAATAACGGAACATAAATAAAATAACAACTTTAATTTTAGCTTCATTGGATCAAAACGACAAAACCCTAGACAAATAATAGGAAAGAGGACTATCAATCATGTTGTCACCTAAATTAAATTGATGACATACGGCTGCTTGGGGAGGGAAGGCGCGACTAGCGGCGAGTTACAGCGGCGGAGGAGAGAAAGGCTGCGGCGTGAGTGGAGTAGCAACAGACGGTGGTTGTGTGGTGGCGGAAGAGGCGAATGGCGACGTCTTGGAGCAGGGGAGGTGAGAATGATTGCTTCGTGGGTGGAGGAGCAGCAGACGGTAGATTTGCTGAAGAGATCGAAGTGTGGAGGTGGGACTTGAGGGAGAGAGAAATTTGAGCAGAAGAAAATGATGACTCAACTTGGCGGTGGTGAGAGAGGAACGGCGCAAGACAAGTGACCAAAGGGATTCGAACCCGCGATCTTGCCTTCGAGAAAGAACCCTCAGACCACTTGACCAACCCCTGTTGGCATATATATATATTCGGGTCAACCCTAACCCGACCTGAATCTCTCTCTCATCGTTCGGGTTGTTTTTGGGTCCGACCCGATTTCAACCCGACCCGAAATACCACAACCCTAAACTGATATTTAGTCGGGTTGGGTTTTCGGGTCGGGTTGATTTTTGACACCCCTAATCACAGTTAACTCAAATACTTGTCACCTCAATTGAGCATAATCATTCATTGCTTAATCTATGAGTGCATCCATTCCTACACAAAAAAACGAGCAATTTACATCAACTACGCTACAAAGATGATATGTACGGGTACGCCACTTGTGTTATTATACATTTTTTTTAATAATGTGACTAACCAATTTAGCCACATAAAAAATATATTATCTGCTTAAATAATGACGTGAATTTTTCGAAAAGTAAATAAATATTATAATGAGTGTTTATGTCCGTGTATATATCTATATATGATAAAAATAATTAAACACTTCATTATTATAAAAATTAGAGATATTTATTTTAATTTAAAAAATTAAAAATATCTATTTTACACTTAATTTAAATATTTAAACATAATAAGAGGGGGGAAAATTTTAAATTTGATGGTGAAAATATACTTCAAATATTTTTATTCTTAATTTAAATTATGTGTTTTTTTTTTCAGAAAAAGGAAAGATCTATTACTCGCATGGATGCGCACACACGTATAAATAATATTTATATGCAATAATTTAGAATATTTATGGTTTAATATTTTTGTTTATTCATATACAAATGATATAACTTTTTCTGTTTTTAAAATTTGTAAGGTATATAATTTGTATATATATATATATATATATAATAGATTTATGTATATAAACGATAAAGAGCTATTTTATATATTTTTTTTAATTTTAAAATGTGAATATTTTAAAAATTGGAAAAAGATTAACGAGAAAAGAAAAGATCGGATTGAACCTGTAATTATACGCACAACGCACATCTATAGGAAAACATGTAGTTTGTATAGGAAATAGACAAAATATATGAATGTATATAGGAAATAGACAAAATATATGAATGCAGATTCCTTAAATACGTTCAATGTGTATGGCAAATAGGCAAAAAAATATATATATGTATAAATGTATATCCCTTAATTTTAGGGAAGTAAATTCTAATGAAGAGTTTTGCATATTTAAATCTCCTATTATTTTCATATTTCGATTCTTTTAAATTAGATTAGTTATTTTATTTTCATAAATTACGCATATCCTTAAACATAATCTTAGATTTGTTTAAATATTTCTAGAAACGTACGTATTTAGTTTTCTTCAAATATTTGGATTTTATATTTATTTATAGTTTTATAATATCATATAAATATACTTAATTATATTTAATAAAATAATAATTATTTATTTATGACGTCATACCGGTTCGATCGCTGGTTGAATCGGTCGAACCGATCCGACCGCTAACCAGTAAGGCCGCCGATTCACTCTCCGGTCCGGTTTTGAAAACACTGGTCATACTTAGTCCACATGGACAATTCTATTGTCCATATTAAAGCCAAGTAAGTCCTATTTATATAAAGTTTTTTATATAAAAATATATACCGCTGACATATATATATATATATAATAGATTTATGTACATACACGATATTCTTCGTCCTGTTTTGTGCATGAATCTTCTCAAAAAATCTGTCGTATTTCTTCTTTTTTCTCCCGTCGGAAAAATTACGAATGTCTTATATGAGATGTTGGTTGCGCGGCCCAGACAGTAACAAAGAAGACCGCAATGCACAGGTAGGGTTCAAGGAGTGCATGAAAAAAAAATAAAAAATGGTTTTCTTGCTGAACTCGCTGGTCCGGTCCGGTTAACAGGGCCTAAACCGCCGGTTACCAGTCCGACTCCAACTGGTTTTAGGGGTCAAATCGGACCGGACCCCTCGCCGGTCACTAATTGAACCGGTCCGACGGGCCGGTCCGGTCCGGTTTTGAAAACATTGAGTATGACACATATTAACGATATGTGACTTTCGATGTACATGTCATTTTTCCAACAACGATTGTCACAAAAATGCAGCTTTTTTTGAATTACGGATCAGTTTTACATATGTCCCAAAAATGCAAGTTGAGGGTAGTTGGTATATCAGTTTTACATATTTCCCGTTCTAATTTATATCCGCGGTCATACCTCAATCAATCATATGAAATGTGTATAACAAATTTTATTTAATAGATTATTCTCTATAAAATTTTCATCAATCACCGATAAATATAAAACACTCCCCGGCCATTACATTGGTTTCAATTAGACAAATATGAATTCGAATTACCTATTATAATTATAAAAAAAAAAAAAAAAAGAATTACCTTCATTACACCCTTTTTTTTTTTTTTTGTTGAGGTTAGTGTTACAGTTATCCCAACAATATATTATGAGTTAATTACATCAAAAATCCTGTGTTTGTCCAAAATTACAAAAAAAATCCTATGTTAAAAAAACTAGTTCAAAAAACCCTATGCTATTTTTCTTTTGCACACCACCCCCTCGTTCTATCTGGTCAACTATTTAATATTTTAACCCTAAAATACCCTTACTTTATACAGGAAAGTAATATTATATGTATATATATATATATATATATATTATAATTACATTATTTTTAAAATAGGGAGAATTACATCTGACTACCCTGTATTTAGGCCTAATTACAACGTAGTCTATCATTATCGGGAAATTACATTTTAGTCCCTATAAATCTTGTTTGGTCTGAGGTCCCTTAACGGAATTGTAAAAGTACACTTATGCTCCTAACGGTTTTATGAGTGTTACATTGAATATATGATCAAAATTACAAATTCATCCCTAAAGTTTACAAAAATAACAAAACGATCCCTACAAAATATGACTTTAACAACAAATCAGGGGTATTTTTGGAATGACATAACGGAACCCTAGGGACCACAAACGGTTCTCAAAAGTTAGGGACTAACTTGTAATTTCCTGAAAATTGTGGATTAGATTGTAATTAGGCCTAAATGCAGGGTAGTCTGATGTAATTCTCCCTTTTAAAATATAAATACTTTTTTTACCATTAAAATTTAAAAACATGCATATTATATTAATGAATAAAAAATATATAAATATTAAAATCATTTTTTGATATTATTTTTGAGATATAAATATTATTAATATTGTTATTTTAAAATAGAAATATACATATTAGAAACATACATACGAATGAATAAATAATATTTTTAAAAATATTATTATATATATATATATATATATATATGTATATGTATATAACCTTCTTCCTCAGAGGGATTAGGCCATTAGCAGCGCCGTTGCTCTGTGCTCCACTGTACTGCACCACCGGCGCCCACCAAAACGCCGCCGTTTATTGCCCCCGCCCCACCACGCCACTGCCTTCCCTCTGAAGTCCACCCCCTCTTACCTCCCTAAATCCATCGTCGCCGCCGCTGCCCAAGCCAAAAACCAACCTCCTCCTCAGGTCCGCCGCCCCTAGATCTGAGTTTGTGTGTGTGTGTGTGTGCATCTGAGTTTGATTTTGGGTGGTTGGTCATGGTGGTCGCTATTGTGGATGTGGGGTGTGTGGCTGATGGAGAAGAAAAGAGGGGGGGAGTTGGTGGTGGAAATGTAGTTGCAACGGGGCGTCGGTGGCCACGTCGGAGGGGGGTGTTGGTGGTGGCGGTGACAAAGGTGGTGGTGGTGGTCGATTAGGAAAGGCAAAAGTGATGGTGATGGGGCCGGCAGCGGTGATGGTGATTGTACCGGCGGTCTGGAGGTGGTTCATATATATATATATATATATAAATTTAACAAACCAAAAATCTAATAATAAATATAATAAAGGGGTAAATTAGTCTTTTTAGATGAAAAAGTGATGAAAAACTTAATTTCACTTGCAGTCAATGCACGTGTTGGTCAAACATTGATCGTAGGTTTTTTTAGCATTCTTTTAAATATTACATTGTAGTCCCTGTATTTCTTGTTTTGTGTAAGGTCCATTAATGAATTTTGAAAAAGTACACTTATGTCCCTAAAGGTTTTGTGAGTGTTACATATAATGTATGACAAAAAATGCAAAATCGTCCCTAAAAATATACAAATATTAACAAATTAACAAGGCTTAGGGACTACAACGTGATATTTAAAAGAATAGGGATCGGGTTGTAATTAGGCCTAAACTGAGGGTAGTTTGATGTAATTCTCCCTTTTAACAAACATAAGGTTTTTCGAATGACTTTGTATATGACAGTTTTTTTTTTAATTGTTTCTCATAGCACAGGGGAGTTCTATGCAATTTTCCTAATATAATATATTACTTCTTTGGTCCCAACTTTCTATTTTCCTCAAAATTATATAGATAATCCGTCATCCCACTTCTCATCTAATTTAACAAACCATACCTAATTAATTCGACAGGGTTCACTTGAATAGTCATTCCTTCTACTAACTAAGGATATAAATCTTGAACAAGTGTACTTCAGAACCATTGGAAGTTAACCTAACTAGCACCTTTCGTCATACTAACCCAATCAAACTCCCAATACTTCTGATCAACTTTACCTCTATATATACGTGACACAAAGTTTCAAAAATTTCAACCAAAATCCAAAACCAGGATACAATCAATTAAACAAAGTAACATACCCCTCTCATCTTCCAAAGACATGGCATCCTCTAACCTTCACCTTGTTCTCTCTCTCATAATGGCTGTCTCAGTCTTGAGCAATATACATGGAAGCTCAGCCGCACGCAACCTACTACAATCTTCTCAGCCGGCGCAGCCAACAATTCCGCCGCTGCCTAAGCCCACTCTGCCGCCACTACCCACCATGCCAAACTTGCCCTCCGCCACTCTGCCGCCGCTTCCAAGCACTCCTTTACCAACAATGCCAACGAATCCATCCCTTCCGAAACCCACTTTGCCACCAATGCCGTCCCTTCCAAAGGCCGCGCTGCCACCACTTCCGGCCAACCCACTGCCCACTATGCCTTCTTTCCCGACCATCCCAACTACCATGCCTTCTTTTCCGTTCATGTCACCGCCACCCTCAAACTAATTGATTCTGCAGATGACGAGATGATCCTTCCAGGATTATACTATCTTCTTCCGTTCTTCGCTTTAGTTCATGCTTATTTTCATTAAGCAGTGATTTCTTTTCAGTCGTATTGTACCCCATTATTTGCTCTTGCAATAGTTACCTTGGTTTGTAATATTGTTCCAGTCTTGTAATCTATCAATTCTTATGTTGTATACGATTGTTTAAGGAAATTCATTTGTACTCCACATTGCTTGTATGCTGCTGTGTTGGATGATTGTTGTGAAACATTTCTCTTTATTATATCATATAATTAAGTCTTTGTTTCGGTTGTAAGTTGGGTATCACCATTCTGAAAATCTATAAATTAGAAATATTGAGCCAAACATGTTGTACCAGGTATACGTATAGGGTTAAATAGTTCGAAAACCCAGTGAAAATCGAACAGCCGGCCATTAGGTCCCTATGAAAAATTAGTTTCATTTAGTCCCTTGCCTCATCATTTTACTGGGGAAATTAAAAATTCAACCAGAATCTCAATCGCACAGAATGTGACTAATATAAATATGAAAAATTGCTATCTTAGTTGCGGAAGTCATTTACACCATTCTTTCTACTATAGTACTATGTCACAATTTTAAAAAATGACTTATATAGATGTAATATAACATAGCATAAAAATATATACTAAATTTCAAATACGTTTGAAAGTTATACAATTTCAAATATGCTATAAATTAAACTACAATTTCAAAGTCAAACCGTTAATAAAAAAAAAAATAATAAAACCTAGAAATTTTAAATTGAAGAAATTATTAGAAAATATAAAACAACTCTTTAATTTTTTCCCCTAAATTTTGTATCAAAAGTAGATTTGTTCAAACAAATCTGGAAATATAAAAAGAATTGAAACGGAATCAAAATATTTTATATTATATTAATTAAATGTGATTAGAAAAACTAAAGATAATTGAAAAAATTAGGTTATTTTGTCCTCATAGTATATTAGTAACATGTAAATTTGGGAATATTGCAAAAATGGTATACCAACTGCACCCATTTTGCAGAAATGGTATAATATCTTTTACGGTGATAAATTTACCCCACAACTCCAAAAAAGTTTCAAAGTAATGCAAATTTTGGCCGGAGTTCATAAAACTCGCCGGAATCCTGCTCCAGTTTCATAAAACCACGTATGACATGGCATTGATCTGCGTGGCTATAATGTGTTCGCCACCTAAGAAAAATGTGCCAACCTGCAGCTTACGTGTTTCACACATAATTAAAAACATGAACAAAATTCAAAAAGCAAAATTTTGCACCATCATTACAAATTGCAGACTGTTGGAATTCACACCAAAATTTTCCACATACCTCTATCTCTACAAAATTGAAGAAAACCCAAACGCGAAAGAGTGAAACCCTAAATAATTGAGATTTTTGCTGGCATTTGGTGCGTGAGAGCTAGCCCAGAGTGAAATTGGGAGCTGAGGAAGGCGGTGATGGTGAGGGTACGTAGCTATGGGATGTTAAGTGTGCCCCCACCTGCATATCGTAAGTAGCTCTTCTCCCCACTTAGACGCATTTCTTTCTTTTTTGAATGTTGGTTTTATGCCTGAGATTCTTTAGTTTTATGTGTGGAGAAAGGTTGGAACTTTTTGAATAATGT
This sequence comes from Lantana camara, assembly GCA_037501455.1. NCBI lineage: Eukaryota > Viridiplantae > Streptophyta > Magnoliopsida > Lamiales > Verbenaceae > Lantana > Lantana camara. Next base: position 17,447,887 of record CM074857.1, on the reverse strand, counting down.
GTAGTTATTGTCTCCTTTTAATGGGCCCCATGTTTCCTATATGTACTGTTCTTTATTTTGCAATGTGGTGGTTGATGCCATTAAATAAACGAAGCATACTGAATAGTTTATTGTATCTCTTTTGTTTTTTTGTTTTGTCTGTAGATCCAACTTCTTCATCTTTGACTTTGTCAATTTATTATAATGGTGAACTTGAAAGTGATGGGTATGTGGCTGGTAGGCTACATAAGATTGACTACGTGGACATTGAAAAGTTTAAGTTTGAATCATTTGAAGAGTATGTTCAAGATTTATTTGTAGAAGGCACTCAAAAATTGGTTTATACTGCTGTTAGTATTGGCCATAAACTGCTGAAAAATAATGAAGATCTTAAACGATATGGTAGAAAGTATTTGAAGCTGTATAGGGAGTATCCTTTGTTTGTTGCTACTGTTGTTAATGATGGTAATATTGCTGAACGGTTAGCAGTGGGGGATAAAGAACAAGTAGAGAAAAATGAGGAGCAAGTGAATGAGAAAAATGTACAAGTAGATAATCATGAAGAGCTACCCACTGAAAATGATGAACCACTTGAAGAAAATGTTGTAATGGACACTGAAACAGGGCAACCTATTGAAAATGAAGAGCAACCCACTGAAAATGATGAGTTTTTAGGACCAATTGATTACAGTATTCCACTTGAAACATTATCAGAGAATGATTTTTCTAGGAGAGTTGAAAACTCTGACGAGTGGCTAGCTGAGTATCATCGTAAGTTTGGCAACCAAAAATCTGATAATATAACTAAAGAAAATGAGATAAAAAAGGTTTGTGCTAAAAATGAATCTGACAGTGCTGATGCAGACTTCTGTGTGGATGATGACTATAATTCAGCTGATGATGAGAATTTGTTTAATGAAGTATGTAAGGAATTAGAGAGTGAGCTTTCATATACTGTGCATAAAGCTGTGGTAGATGGTAATCAGTTGGAATGGTTAACTTTTGATGAAGTGGTTTCTGACAGTGAGGCAAATGGACATGATGAATTTGAAATTCCTGATGCACACAATTCTTCTGATGATAATAACATTTTTAAAGATAATGTAGGTGAATATGCTGAGGTGGGAGAGAATGTAGACAATGAGAAACATGGTAATGTAAGTGATGTGGAGTATGAAGGTGAGGATGTGGTGGGTTGTGAGGAAGATGGGCTAAATATGAATAGAGCGTTTGATGAAGAGGGTGGGGAGGTTGATTCTTTTCCTGAGTTCAATGAAAACAACTTGTTTGATCCTGAGTTTGATTTAGGGCATACTTTTAAAAGTTAAGAGAGTTTCAAATTTAGTGTTGACTCGTATATGATGTCGAGACTGCTTTGAATGTAGAAGTTTCCGGGTTTAAAGCATACAGAGCCAAAGTGTTAGCATTGGAAAAGATTCAAGGTGACCCAAACTTGCAGTACACTAAATTATGGGATTGTGCAGCTGAACTGAGAACAACAAACCCAGGATCTACAATAATTATAGGGACTGACACTATAGATGGGGAGATGAGATTTTCAAAGTTTTATGTGTGCTTCATGGCAATGAAGGTTAGATTTAAGAGCTGCAGACCAATTATAGGTGTGGTTGGCTGCCACCTCAAAGGTCCACATGGTGGGCTTTCTGTTAACTGTTGTTGGTGTAGACCCTGATAATAGGAACTATCCCATAGCATTTACTATTGTGTCTACTGAAAACAAGGAAAATTGGTCATGGTCCTTCAGTGTTTTGAAGACTAATTTGGAACTTGGTAATGGAATGGGTTATACATTTGTTTCTGACAAGCAGAAGGGCCTGATTTTTGCACTGCTTGAAATTTTCCCCGCTGCAGAACATAGGTTCTGTGTAAGACACTTGGTCCTTAATTTGATGTCAGCTGGACATAGGGAAATTGTTTTGAAAAATGCAATGTGGAAGGTAGCCGCAGCCAATTCATGTACTGTCAGTGAATTCAAGAGTGCAATGAGGGCAATTAGAGATAAGTTTCCAGATGCTGGAACCTGGCTTCAAGACAAGCATCCTTCAGAGTGGTCAAAGAGCCATTTTCTTGAGTATTGCAAGTGTGATATGAACCTTAATAATTGTTCCTTGGCTTCTATTATTCTATCTGCTTCATTATTCTTGAATTGTTCCTTGGCTTATCCTTTGCATTGCTCCTTAAATTGTCTGAATTACCTTTTGAACTATTTACTAATCTATTCTCTGAACTGTCTTCTGAACTGTTTGTTAATCTGTTACTGTCTGTTGATTTATTCATTGAGCTATTACTGTACTGATTACTGCATGTTCACTGCCTTGTGTTCTGAGCCTCTGATTGATAGCCATTTCGTTTGAGCTGCTTTGTAAGCCTACCCTAAACCTACCTAAGCTTGATTCTGTAACTGATTCTTTAAACCGATTTGAAGGAGAATAACGACTGTGGGGACCCCAAAGTTCGTTAATTCCTAGGGTCGCTCCCTGGGAATAACCATGCGTGCGTCGCTGGTCTCTGTACTGTCCACTGCCATTGACTACTGCCTGGACTGATCATCTAGGAAGGCGATAGAAGGCGGGACCTATAACGTTTGACCCTCAGTGAACATTATCTGTTTACCCTGTTCTTCATTTTTATTATCGTTGTTATCATTACTTTTCTGATTTGCTCTACTATCTTTCTGTTCTTGATTATTGTGATAACTCCCACTGAGTCATTTGGCTCACCCTATATTTCCCTCTATTTCGTTTTGTTCTCCAGACTGTGTTATTAGAGGATGCGATGCTGGAAATGGGAATTGAGCTAAGGGTGATGTTGTGCATAGTGTACATACTGGTTTGAATAAAGTAGTGACTACATCTCAGATGTAAATATTGGTGGTTGAGATAGTCTAGTCAACCTAGGGTGACGAATGATGTTACAGTACTTCTAATCTTAGACAATAAGAGTTGTAATTATGTGTGTTGACACTGAATATCCTTAATGTAATATATTTCTGAATTAGATATGGCTTTTGTATTAGTGTTTATACAGGTAATGTGGAGTGACTGGTATCACCTGACGCCCGGTCCCGTGGGCATATGGAGGCCCCGGGTCGGGGCGCCACATTTCGCAACCGCTAAGAATTTGTTTTAGAGGATTCGCAACCGCTAGCTATAGACATAGAGTGATTAAATTAAGTATGGATTCGTGGCCGCTAAGAAATTTTCAAAGAGTTTGTGGTGGCCGCGAATGGAAGGTACAAAACCTACTGTTCACGCATTAGTGGCCGCTAATAATTCTTTCGCGGGGTCCTTTCCCTTGACTACAGTTCGAGAATTTGCTCGATTGGCGACCGCTAATAATATTTCTGTAACCACTGTTCCTTGATTGGCAGCCATGAATAATTTGCTGAGGAATTTTTGGCGGCCGCCAATTCTAGCAACTAATACAAAGTCGGGTTTTAACTGACAACAATCAATTCAAACCAAAAAAATCATCTATAATCAATGATAACACATGCAGGATCAAATAACACACTCCGTAACAAATTTACACCATTCTACACACACATAAATTAAACCATAAGATCATAATTCATCAATTATATATGTTGATGTCATGACATAAAAATCCCTTTTCAATCAACCTTTTCACTTGATCATGCATCTCTTTTTCGAATCAATTTCACAGAAGCTCACTTAGTAACATGCACATTATCAGCCAACACAAATACGATCATCACAGTTAGGGTGTCAATTCGGGTGGGTTCGGGTCGGGTTGAGATAGGGGTATAACACCAAAAACTTCAACCCGAACCCAACCCGACCTGAATTTCAACCCGATACCTCCAACCCTAACCTGATTTCATTGGGTTCGGGTGGACCTGATTTATTTTCAGGTCACCTAATAACCCGACCCAACCCGACCCGATTGACTGCAGTTTCTGATTCAAAAATAGGAATTCAACCCTTTTCTTCCCCTGTTCAAATGATTTAGAATTCAAAATCAGGAATTGGAGTACAATATTAATGCTGTGAACAAGAAATCTATATGTTCATACACAAAAAAAGAGGAAAAAAACACATAAAACTTACGAAGATACCCTGGAATAGCTATGCTAAACAGAAATCTGTACTTGGAGATTTTTTGGCAAACTTCCACAAATACTAATTCCAATAACGAAAGATAAATAAAATAACAACTTTAATTTTAGCTTCATTGGATCAAAACGACAAAACCCTAGACAAATAATAGGAAAGAGGACTATCAATCATGTTGTCACCTAAATTAAATTGATGACATACGGCTGCTTGGGGAGGGAAGGCGCGACTAGCGGCGAGTTACAGCGGCGGAGGAGAGAAAGGCTGCGGCGTGAGTGGAGTAGCAACAGACGGTGGTTGTGTGGTGGCGGAAGAGGTGAATGGCAACCTCTTGGAGCAGGGGAGGTGAGAATGATTGCTTCGTGGGTGGAGGAGCAGCAGACGATAGATTTGCTGAAGAGATCGAAGTGTGGAGGTGGGACTTGAGGGAGAGAGAAACTTGAGCAGAAAAAAATGATGACTCAACTTGGCGGTGGTGAGAGAGGAACGACGCAAGACAGAGAGAAGAAGAGATTGAAAAATGTTATTAGGGTTAGTAGTCTTTATATATATATATATATATATATATATATATATATATATATTATTATTATTATTATTATTATTATTTTTAACACACACACCCCAAGTGACCAAAGGGATTCGAACCCGGGATCTTGCCTTCAAGAAAGAACCCTCAGACCACTTGACCAACCCCTGTTGACATGTATAGATATATATATATATTCGGGTCAACCCTAACCCGACCTGAATCTCTCTCTCATCATTCGGGTTGTTTTTGGGTCTGACCCGATTTCAACCCGACACGAAATACCACAACCCTAACCTGATATTTAGTCGGGTTGGGTTTTCGGGTAGGGTTGATTTTTGACACCCCTAATCACAGTTAACTCAAATACTTGTCACCTCAATTGAGCATAATCATTCACTGCTTAATCTATGAGTGCATCCATTCCTACACAAAAAAACGAGCAATTTACATCAACTACGCTACAAAGATGATATGTACGGGTACGCCACTGGTGTTATTATACATTTTTTTTAATAATGTGACTAACCAATTTAGCCACATAAAAAATATATTATCTGCTTAAATAATGACGTGAATTTTTTGAAAAGTAAATAAATATTATAATGAGTGTTTATGTCCCGTTTATATATCTATATATGATAAAAATAATTAAACACTTCATTATTATAAAAATTAGAGATATTTATTTTAATTTAAAAACTTAAAAATATCTATTTTACACTTAATTTAAATATTTAAACATAATAAGAGGGGGGAAAATTTTAAATTTGATGGTGAAAATATACTTCAAATATTTTTATTCTTAATTTAAATTATGTGTTTTTTTTTTTCAGAAAAAGGAAAGATCTATTACTCGCATTGATGCGCACACACGTATAAATAATATTTATATGCAATAATTTAGAATATTTATGGTTTAATATTTTTGTTTATTCATACACAAATGATATAACTTTTTCTATTTTTAAAATTTCTAAGGTATATAATTTGTATATATATATATATATATATATAATAGATTTATGTATATACAGTTATACACGATAAAGAGCTATTTTATATTTTTTTTAATTTTAAAATGTGAATATTTTAAAAATTGGGAAAAGATTAACGAGAAAAGAAAAGATCGTGTTGAACCTGTAATTATACGCACAACGCACATCTATAGGAAAACATGTAGTTTGTATAGGAAATAGACAAAATATATGAATGTATATAGGAAATAGACAAAATATATGAATGCATATTCCTTAAATACGTTCAATGTGTAGGGAAAATAGCCAAAATATATATATATATAAATGTATATCCCTTAATTTTAGGGAAGTAAATTCTAATGAAGAGTTTTGCATATTTAAATCTCCTATTATTTTCATATTTCGATTCTTTTAAATTAGATTAGTTATTTTATTTTCATAAATGACGCTTATCCTTAAACATAATCTTAGATTTGTTTAAATATTTCTTGAAACGTACGTATTTAGTTTTCTTCAAATATTTGGATTTTATATTTATTTATAGTTTTATAATATCATATAAACTCTAATGCACGGACACTTCTAAAAATATCATTTTGCCGTGTCGTGTCGTGTCGGACACACGTGTCCGACACCGTGTCCGACACTTCTCATGTGGAAAATTCACAAAAAAATCCGTGTCGCCGTATCCGTGTCGTGTCGTGTCCGTGTCGCCGTGTCCGTGTCCGTGCAACATAGCATACAAATATACTTAATTATATTTAATAAAATAATAATTATTTATTTATGACGTCATACCGGTTCGATCGGTGGTTGAACCGGTCGAACCGATCCGACCGCTAACCAGTAAGGCCGCCGATTCACTCTCCGGTCCGGTTTTAAAAACACTGGTCATACTTAGTCCACATGGACAATTCTATTGTCCATATTAAAGCCAAGTAAGTCCTATTTATATAAAGTTTTTTATATAAAAATATATACCGCTGACATATATATATATATATATATATATAATAGATTTATGTATATACACGATATTCTTCGTCCTATTTTGTGCATGAATCTTCTCAAAAAATCTGTCGTATTTCTTCTTTTTTCTCCCGTTGGAAAAATTATGAATGTCTTATATGAGATGTTGGTTGCGAAGCCCAGGCAGTAACAAAGAAGACCGCAATGCACAGGTAGGGTTCAAGGAGTGCATGAAAAAAAATAAAAAATGGTTTTCTTGCTGAACTCGCTGGTCCGGTCCGGTTAACAGGGCCTAAACCGCCGGTTACCAGTCCGACTCCAACTGGTTTTAGGGGTCAAATCGGACCGGACCCCTCGCCGGTCACTGATTGAACCGGTCCGACGGGCCGGTCCGGTCCGGTTTTGAAAACATTGAGTATGACACATATTAACGATATGTGACTTTCGATGTACAAGTCTTTTTTCCAACAACGATTGTCACAAAAATGCAGCTTTTTTTGAATTACGGATCAGTTTTACATATGTCCCAAAAATGCAAGTTGAGGGTAGTTGGTATATCAGTTTTGATAAGACCTAAAATCACGCTCGAATCAGAGCCATCCACGTGTTAGTACATCGCTGGCCAAAGACTGGACGATCGTCTGATGGGCTCGTGGGCCTTCCCGGCCCACTCACTCGCCAGCCAATGCCAGCCTTCGTGCCTAAAACAATTGTTCAAGTAAAGGGCCCGAGCCTATAGGCTTAGCGCTCGCATCGTGGCCCTCAGTGTTACCCTTTAGGGTTACCCTTCTCAGAGGAGCACCCGCATGGGAACCCCATTCATGGCGCTCGGGATTTCGGCGCTCAAAGGTCAACTATCGTGGGGAGACCTTCCTTACCGTTCGAGCGTCACCAACGCTCGGTCTGGACCAGGCTCGGCGGTGTTGGATCCGAACCTCAGCAAAGGGGATCCTAGGCTCCTCCCTCTCATCCGGCCCTCGCCAACAACCTCTGACACAAAGGTAGTGCGCACCTCGCGTCTGACACGCCGCCACCTTTTCAGAAACGTCCTTCTCACACCCTCACAGGCCGCCACGTGTTAGGGCGACACAGGTTTGGGACCACTCGGTCAAATTATCCGAAATACCCTCACCCCTAACATATAAATAAGGAAGAACACTTGCATTCTTCCCCAAGCTATCTCATCCACTAAAAATACCCGAACTGGTTTCTTCTCCTCCATTGCTGCATATTCCAAGCTTTGCATACTCCACCATTTTCTCATCTTCACTACACCCTGATCATTGGTATTATCCTAGCTGGAAGAACCCACGCTCATAAGGAAACCCAGTTCCTGAGGCTCCTCGCCTGTGATGGTCTTCCCTTTCTAAACAAATATCTAAAAGGTTGTTGCGTTTTAGGAAACCCGATTTCTTGCACCACCATTTTTGGCGCCGTCTGTGGGAAACCATCGCCTTCATCTTCATCTTTATCAGATTCTTCCGGTAAGCTAGTTGAGTATTAATACCTTTCGTTTCAAACATGGTGACTGCTACGAGATCAGGAATAGTGGAGAATAGAGGCGTTCCCCCCCTGCAACCGAGGAAAATCAAGGGGGAGGAACCAAGGACGCCACCGCGCAAACCGGGGGTCTACCAGCACCAGCCGGCGGAGATGTTCCTCCAGCCGCAAATGGAGGAAATGGGGAGGATGGCCCAAGTTCCGCCGTTCCTCCCACGGGGCCTCTACCCGCCACCGCTGCCACCAACGCTGTCACTTACCCCATGGCCATGCCACCGCAGGGGTATGCCTTCATGCACCCAGGGATGATGCCAGGCATGATGCCCATGGTCCAGCCCTACCAACTGGGCACACTGCAGCTTCCAATCTCCATGCCAAAGGAGATTCAAGGGGTGGAGATGCCCCCATTAACCCAAGAGCAACTCCAGGCGCTTTACGCTCAATGTGAAACCCAAGCTGTGCAGAACGCTTGGGGACACTTCACTTCTGCCTACTTCCCGCAGCCCGGAAGCTCACGAATAGCCCCTCCGCTCGGAGGTCTCCCGGTCCATCCGCTTATGATGGCCCAAAATGTATTGGGGCCCAGCCGCCGCTACCATCACCAGCACAAGGAAAGGATGCTCCCCCGAGGGCCTAGGTGGATCCGCGACCAGGAGAGAAAGAAAATGCCCCTCAGCCAAGAGGGGAAGTTGAAGAGGAGGTCCAATCCAAGGCCACGGGAAGAAACAGCAAAAGGGGAGGAGGCGACGCTCGAATTGCAGCGGTCCAAGATCAATTGGACGGGTTGCAAAACTTGGTGGAGCAACTCTCTCGTGCACGGTCTCAAATCCCCCACGATGGGGACGAGAGGTCCAAGGCCAGAGACGCTCGCGCCAACCGGAATCATGTCCCTCCCCGCAGGAGGGAGGAAGAGTATGACGAGCGCGATCACGAGGGCGAGAACCGAAGGCCTTTGACAGGCGGATCACCCCTCGTCGATGAGGTGCTAATAGCCCGAGCGGGGATGGGCAAAATCCCCACTTCCATCAACCGCTACGACGGAACCACTGACCCCGCCGAGCATCTCGATCATTTTGTGCATCTCATGCACCTCTACGAGCATCCTAGCCATTACTGGGCGAAGGTCTTCGTCACCTCCCTCATTGGGATGGCACAGGATTGGTACAAGAAGCTGCCCCCTCGCTCCATTCGAGGGTACGGAGACCTGACCAACACCTTCATGAGCCATTTTAATTCTCTGAAGGCGCCAGCCCCGGCCGCTACGGCTCTCTACAGCTTGGTTCAAGGCCCCAATGAGACCCTCCGCTCTTTTATGAGTAGGTTTAACAAAGAAATCCTATTGGTTGAGAAGCCCTCCATGGATTTCCTGAGGCATGTGCTGTTCGGTGCTATCAACATGAAGCATTACGTCAGCAAAGAGTTCGTCGAGGAGGTGGCCAAGAAAAAGCCACGCTCATTAATGGAGATCAGAGACATAGCCGATTCCTATTTTACATTGGAGGACATGTATATCGCTAGGGATCAGAAAATGGCGAACGCTCCTCGTCCCAGCAGAATCCCCGAGGATAGGGGAGACTCTAACAGGGGACGCCGTCGAAGCCCTATTCCTACCCGTCGGCATTCTCCGCCGCCACGCAAGTTAGAGCGAATTCCCCTCAACCGGCCGATCGCTGAAGTATACTCTATGGCGGATAAGAAGCTCTTCAAGAGACCGCCAAGGCTAAGGGAGACTGAAGCCCAGAAGCGCTCAGGGAAGTACTGTGCCTTCCATAAGCAGAAGGGGCATGATACCAACGAGTGTCGGCAACTCGAGGGTGAGATCCAGAGGCTTATCGCCGGAGGGCACCTCAAGGAGTTTGTGAAGGTGCTAGAGAGGTATGACGAGCACTGCTCTGAGCGAGCACGTGCTAGAGGCAGGAGCCGCTCACGCTCAAGAAGTCCCCGCTCCCATCATCCTGAAACGAGCGACCGCGGTAAAGGAAAATCCACAGACATGGAGAACCAGCCCTTTGCAGTTATTCATATGATCGCGGGTGGGCCCTCGGGAGGAGACTCTAATGCCTCCCGGCGTCGCCATCTCAGAAGCTATGACCAGAGATCCTCCCTGACCCGGCCTGTGTTATCCGTAGATAGTTCTTCACGCTCGAAGGAGCACGACATAGTGGGGTTCACAGAAAAGGACTTAGAACACATTGTAACACCCCATGGGGTCGGTACGACCTCTGACTGTCCCATGGTGGTTAGCTTAGACGTTCATAACCACGTTGTAAAGAGGGTTTTGATTGACAGTGGAAGCTCAGTGAATGTTCTCCCTTACTCAACGTTTCAGAAATTAAACATAACAAATATTCCTCTCGAACCTCTCAAAACTGCCCTCGTCGGGTTTGGGGGTTCGGAGCTTGTCCCTCGCGGACAAATTCGCTTGGCCACCTCATTCGGTCGCGCCCCACAGCGAAAAACTTTGAGCGTCCTCTACGCAGTCGTAGAAGTTGACCTCCCCTATAATATAATCATTGGGCGCCCAACCCTCGTCGACTTCAAAGCCGTGATTTCCACCTATCATCAGAAAGTCAAATTCCCCACTCCCGAGGGTACAGGTGAGGTATTGTGCAATGTTAAGGAGGCTTGGGAATGCTACATACTTTCCCTTCGAAGCCATAAGCCCAAGCAATCCACCCAAGCAGGATCCACCAAAAAAGCAGTTGACTTCCCCAAGTTAGATGAAGATGGTCCCGAACGCAAGCGGGCAAAACTCTACAAAAAGAAGAATAAAAAGAAAGCCGCAGGTCAACCCTTAGGTGCGGAAGATTCGCCCCTCGGAGCCGTAGGGGAATCCTCCTCAGAGGACGAGGATCATACACCCTCGGGAGACACCAGTGACAAAATTACGGGCAAGAAGCGAGCGCTTGAACAACCGAGGCCCGAAGTTCGGGTGGAACCTACAGAAAGCTTTCTGACCATTGAGCTGGAGCCGGGGAACCCGGATAAGACTACACAAGTGGGTTCCAACCTCGACGGTCCCTCTCAGATCATGATGATTGAGTTTTTACGAGAAAACATTGGCGTTTTTGCTTGGAAAGCTTCCGACCTAACCGGTATAGATCCGAGCGTTATTGTCCACAGGTTGAACGTGGATCCGGCCTTCAAGCCTGTAAAGCAGAAGAAGAGAGACGTTCATGGATTCCGGAAACAGGTCATAGAAGAGGAGGTCAATAAACTGCTTGACGCTCAGTATATAGAAGAAATCCTATATCCCGAGTGGCTTTGTAATGTGGTGCTCGTTCCGAAGAGCGCCAACAAGTGGCGCATGTGTAATGACTTCACAGACCTCAACAAGGCGTGTCCCAAAGATCCGTACCCCTTACCTAGAATTGATCAGTTGGTGGATTCGACTGCTGGGTGTGAACTTATGAGCATGATGGACGCTTTCCAGGGTTATTATCAAATATTTATGGCTCTTGAGGATCGTCCCAAAACTGCGTTCGTAGTACATATGGGTGTCTATTGCTTCAAGGTCATGCCTTTTGGGCTCAAGAATGCTGGGGCGACATATCAGCGCCTCGTCAACAGAATGTTCGAGTGTGAGATCGGAAAGTCCATGGAAGTATATGTGGATGACATGATCGTCAAAAGTGAACGCCAACATTCTCATCTTGGAGATCTCAAGCGAGCATTCGATATCCTTCGGCGTTATGGTATGAAACTGAACCCTTCCAAATGCACGTTTGGCGTTCGAGGTGGCAAATTTTTGGGATATATGGTCAGCCAGCGAGGCATAGAGGCGAATCCGGAGAAGATCAAGGCCATACTGGAGATACCATCCCCTCGCAATCTGAGAGAGGTCCAAGTGCTTGTAGGTAAAGTCATTTCACTAAATAGGTTCATCTCCCGCTCAGCGGACCGAAATCTGCCCTTCTTTAAAATTTTGCGTAACGCTCGCAACTTTGCTTGGAGCGCGGACTGCGAGAAAGCACTGCAGGACATGAAGCAGTATCTTTCGAGCGCGCCTCTGTTGACCAAACCTATCCCGGGGGAGACTCTGTATGTTTATCTGTCAGTTTCCATGGAGGCCACGAGCGCCGTCTTGGTGGCCATTCGCGAGCGTAAGCATATGCCGGTGTATTACTGGAGCAAGACTCTGCAGGGAGCGGAGAAAAGATATATGGAGGTAGAAAAGTTTGCGTTCGCGCTCGTAAATGCCTCTCGGAGGCTAAGACCATATTTTCAAGCGCATTCCGTCGTGGTACTCATAGATCAGCCCCTCAGACAAGTGCTTGCGAAGCCTGACGTTTCGGGGAGGTTAATTAAATGGTCGATTGAGCTCAGTCAATTTGACATTACATTCGAGCCCCGTACAGCGATACAAGCACAAGCGGTAGCCGACCTATTGGTGGAACGATTCAACCTAGGTACCGAGCCTTCGAAGGATGATGGTCAATGGCTGCTGCACACAGATGGTTCCTCGACCTCACAAGGGGGGGGAGCCGGGGTGACCCTCAGGGACCCTCTTGGAGCTGAAGTTGACTACGCCATCAAATTGGCGTTCCAAGTCACTAACAATGAGGCAGAGTATGAAGCCCTCATTCAAGGGCTCAGAATCGCGCTTCAGAATGGGGCCGCTCGGGTCACCGCGTATGTGGACTCGCAGTTGGTCGCGAGTCAAATCGATGGTTCTTATGAGGCTCGAGAATCCACTATGGTGCAGTATCTGGCGAGCGCTAAGGAGGAGATAGCCAAGTTCAAAGAATTCCACCTTTTACAAATCCCGAGGGCAGAAAACGAACATGCTGACGCACTTTCGAAATTTGCGTCCGCCCTGGACGGCCACGAAGAACGCGCTGTTACATTTCTGAGAACGGAGGAACCGCTAACAAGAAAAAGCGAACCTTCGGTAGAAGTACACATGATTGATCCATCCGAGCCTTGTTGGCTTGACGAAATAGTCAGATTCCTCCAGGATGGAACCGTCCCGAGCGACAAAGTTGAAGCCAGGAAGATCAGGAGCAAGGCTCCTCGTTTTTCGTTGGATGCCGAAGGTCGATTATTCAAGCGATCCTTCCTGGGCCCACCGTTGAGATGTTTGAGACCCTCGCAGGCTAAAGAAGTTTTAGAGCACGTGCACAGTGGAAGTTGTGGGAACCACTCGGGCGGACGAATATTGGCAAAGAAAACCTTAAGGAGTGGGTTCTATTGGCCCTCGGTGTTGCAGGATGCCATTAGATATTCCAAAAAATGTCCCAAGTGCCAGTTCCATTCCAACACTCCACATTTGCCGGCCGCTCAAATGATTCCTATTGATGTTTCATGGCCTTTTGATCAGTGGGGCATCGATATCGTGGGACCTCTCCCCATGGCGGTCGGGCAAAAGAAGTTCGCAATACTTGCCGTGGATTACTTCACTAAGTGGGCTGAGGCAGAAGCGGTCGCTAAGATAACGTTCAAGGTGGTGAGGGATTTCATTTGGAAGAACATCATCTGCAGATACGGCATCCCGAAGGTGCTCATCTCAGATAACGGTTCCCAGTTTATCGCTGCTGACACACGAGATTGGTGCTATGAGCTAGGGATTGAACAACGATTCACTTCCGTGGGCCATCCTCAAGCTAACGGTCAAGCTGAAGTCACCAACCGAACCATACTCCAGCATCTGAAAACGATGCTCGAGAGTAAGAAGGGAGAATGGGCTGAAGAACTTCAGGGAGCTCTGTGGGCGTATCGTACTACTCCGCGAGCGGCAACGGGGGAAACCCCTTATTCCCTCGTGTACGGCTCCGAGGCTATGATACCTGCGGAAATTGCTCAAGAATCCGCACGCGTTGCCTATTTTGAGCCTGCTGACAACGAATCCAATCGAGCGTTCGAATTAGATTTGTTGGATGAAAAAAGGAATGTTGCGTGGGCACGTATCCACAGATATAAAGCGACCGTAGCCCACCAATACAACAAACGCGTTAAAGAAAGGACTTTCCAATTGGGGGACTTGGTCCTCAAGAAAGTTGAGGTCTCCAAACATGTAGGTAAGTTGGACCCTAATTGGGAAGGCCCCTTCAAAGTCATCCAGGTACGAGCAAACAATACCTACCTATTGGAAACTTTGCAAGGCGGGCGGCTCCCTAGGCCATGGAATGCGTGTAACCTTAGAAGGTTCTACGTATAAACAGCTCCTTCTTTGTAAATTGCCCGTCTGCGGCATTGAGTGCTTTCCCTTTGACGAAAAGTTTGTTGTAATCATTCCCCAAAAATGCATCTATATAACAGTAAGTATTTAATGCTTTGTTCTTATTATTATTTACTTGCTTTCCTGTTTGATCTAATGATTCGAGCGACGGGAGGCCTACTCCGTGTCGAGCATACTCCACGTCGAAAAGCCTACGCTATGCTTTAACCGTCCTGAAGCTACACTGTCCGGGTGTTGATAACCATCCACCTAAGGCCAGTTCGAGCAGTTTATATGAATAAATCCTAAAAACGAGCGTGTCGAACACCGGGGGGCACAATGATCAATTTACGCCAGCTGAGTGCTCACTACTCCAACTCGTACTCATAAGAACCCCAATGACCCTCAATTTATCGAGTAAAAGTACATTTATAAAATATTGGGTCCTAGGCCAACTCTTTCATGGGTCCCTCAAAACAACGCTAACCCCACGGTTACGCTCATTCCAATCCCGTACTTAGCAAATCCAACTGATGATTTCTAAAAACATATACAACCTAATGGAGCATTCAAGGCGAGGGTGCACGTTGTTGGGCCAATACTTAGGAGAATCCCCAGAAATTTCCTAAGTTCAAATTCGAGCCTCATTGCGGATACAACCAGGGAACCCCCGAAGTAACACCCTCGGGTTCGTATCTATGCTCCTCCAATTCTCAGGCCTTGTCAAAATTTTAAACTGATGGTGCGAACGCCGGGGCCCTCTCAAAGAAAACGCCCTCGCGCACAGACACGCTCATCGCAAACGTTCATACAGAAGAAAACGACAAGCACAATGAAACAACATCATCCACCATCCAAAAATAAAAGAGAAAACACTCAAGACATTTAAGCATTCAGAAAGGAGTCCAAGTATGTGGGAAAGCTGCATAAAGGATCCAGAGTATTACGGAAATAACTGAAAGATTAAGTACAGACATAAAATTGTTCATAAATAGGAAAGAAGAATTCAAAATGACAAAGGCGAAAGATCAGTAACCACGGAACCTTCATTGGGCTGGAGCGTCAGGCTCGGGAGGAGCAGTTGCCAAGGGAACAGGGGCCAACACATTGGCATCAGAAGTTTGGGCCTCACCAGGTTCCTCGGCATCCACGGTGTCCGCGAGGGTGCCCTCGTCTTCTATCTGTATGGGCTCGGGACCTACCGTATGGGCAGCTATGAACTCCCGCTGGAGCGTTTCCGCCAACTCCTGGTATTCCGGCTCCGCCAAGCCCTCGGAAGGATCCTCATCTTGAACCATGGGCTCGCAGTTCTCGTCGAGATCCATGCGTAAGCGAGCGTCCGTCCGAGCGTTTTCAGGGGCCAAGCCCAGCTTCACCATTTGCCCGATGGCCTTGTGGAAGAAACGCCTGGCATTGTCGAAGCAATGGATGTTGGCTGCAAACACGAAGGCTTTCGAGCGCAGGAACTTCTTCACGGCATCCCAGGATACCCTCGCTTCCAAACCCTGTATTTTGCCCTGCAAGTCAGCAAGGGTCTTGTTAGCTTCCTCGTTCCGGCGAGTACTCTCTGCCAGCTGCACGCCCAGCTCCCCGTTTTGTGCCCTCAACTGGTCACGTTCCACCTTCAGTTCTTTGTGACGCTCGTCCAGGGTGAGATAGGCATCCTCCGTCTTCCGAAGGTTCTCCCTCAGTTGATCCATATCACGATTGGCAGCAGACAGTTGCGCATGGAGATTGTTGTAATCCTCCTGCAGTTGAACGGGGTCTGAGATGCGCAACAGTTTCTTGTACTTGGCCTTATGCTCGGAGTAGGCCTGCGCTCGCCCTTGCAGATTTTTCAACCTAGGGATTACCTCCTGAAAATTCAGACATAGAGATTAGCGCTCGGATGCCAACATTGCAAGTTGGAAACCTTCAAAGGATGTTAAGGACTTACAGTCAGAAGAGCATGACAGGCATCGTCAGCGACGCGAGCGGCATCATGCTGGTTCAACTTGTCATGATCGCCAGAAAACTGGAGTTTCCCGACGATATCAGAAACGATGTTCACGGAGTAGGCGCTCTTCTTCAAAAGCACCGGACCCTCGGTCCGTTGGCGCTTATAGCGGGAGTCGCCTTTGCATCCAATCTTCCAGAAATCTTCGTCCTCTGACGAAGAGGTGTCGCTACCCTCGCCTTTATGCCCTACCACCACCTCCTTCCCCTTGCCGGAAATGGGAATGGAATCCGGGAGCCTTTTTCTTTTTCCTTGGCGGTCGGACCGAAGGATTTCATGCATTCGGACGGGCTCGCCCGAACGGTTCCGTGAGTCGCCCGAACTCAGGGAGATGGGGCCCTCGGGGGCCGCCGCCGGCGGGGTGGCCCCACGGACTCCGTCGACCGTCGGATCCTCGATAGGGCCCCGGCGGGCCTCGTTCACCGCACCACCTCGGGCGCCGTTATGTCCCCGACCGGCTGCTCGCCTAGCGCCTCTCCCCCTCGGAACGATGGGCGGACGGTTTTGTTGTTCCTGTGAAGGCTGAGGGTCAGCAGCGGGCCCTTGAACGCCCAACATCCGAGAAAGGGCCTCAGCATTCATTCCTTGGGATAATATTTGAACACCTGCAAATGAGAAGAGACGAGCGTTAGAAGTAGGTTACTCAAATCACCGATGCATATATACAGCAATTACTCTAAGTCAGAAGGTTATTCTAAGAGTTAAAGCAGTTAGTTCCTAGAATCTAACCGTCGAGGGCCATGACGTCAGCTGGAGGATTGAGTATCATATCTGGGGGGCAAGATAAGCCATAACGAAACAGCACACCCTCGTTTTTCATTAGGGTTTCAGCCTTTATCCATTTCTTCTCAGCCCTCATCTCGTAGGCTAACCCCTGGGCCCAATCCTCAAAGGCTTTATTCCTCGTTCTCTCCCTAATCAGAGGACCCTCGCCATGTATTAGCCACTCGCGGAGAACCCTAAAAATCCCCCCTGGAGCCCCCACGAAAAAATACTTTTCCTTCCAATGCTCGCCATAAGAAGTAGATGGAGAATCTATCATCTTAAAGCCAGATTTGGCTTGGGCATAATAGAATCCGTCTGTAGGGGATGAGCGTGTTGAACGGGCCACCTGTACCAAGCTATCGAAGTTGACGATCGAGGGTTCATGACCTAGGGGAACCATCATAATCACGAAAGTATTGATTAGGGCTATGCCGTTCGGTAGAATTTGTGAAGGGCAAAGCCTCAAGTGCTGATAGATGCGGGCGGTAACGGACGGAATGGGAAACCTCAGGCCCCCAGCCAAAACAGCGTCCCAGTAGACCGTCATCATTCCGAGAGGCGGTCGGTTGGCCCTTTCCCCCTCCTCAGGAAGCCGCATGGGGAATACCGCTTCATCCCAATAAGCTTTCCCCCTCAACTCTTCCAAATCGTCGAGCGTCAGAATACTCGCAATCTCGTCCGGAGATCTGTCGGTCTGATGGCGATTATCCCGCCTCACTCGAGTGACGGGCTCCTTACCTCTCCTACGATGCCTTCTGGAGGGTTCAGCCTCAAATTGACGCCCGGATGGCCCCGCTTCACCCTCGGGAGCCATCATAGCCACTGTGATCCTGTGATCTTGGGGTCTCACAGCGCTGTTTAACACTGGGAATACTCTCTCCCCCTG
Organism: Lantana camara; assembly: GCA_037501455.1. Taxonomy (NCBI): domain Eukaryota; kingdom Viridiplantae; phylum Streptophyta; class Magnoliopsida; order Lamiales; family Verbenaceae; genus Lantana; species Lantana camara. Next base: position 17,430,029 of record CM074857.1, on the reverse strand, counting down.
TCTCTGCATCTCCATCACGTTGTGCATCTCCTCGAAGAGGTCGTTCACCCCTCCAGGAGCACGCTCGTTCATCCCTTGAACGGCGGCGTCCACTTCTTCTTCCCCGGCGTCAGCCGGAACCTGGGCCACCGAGATCGCCATGGGAATGCCTTCATCTGGGGGCGCCCTAACTAAGGGAACAGCTATAGGGACATCGCCATGAGGGGAAGAGCTCCCCACTGACATCTCATCAATCTCCTGTACAAAATCATCGGCTTGGTTTCCGGCCATGTTCAAATTTTCAACTTTTGGAGACGGGACTTTTGGCGGAGAATTTAGAGAGAGAGAAGAAATTTCTGAAACAAGTACAATGGCAGAAACTGGCTCTCCACTCAAGGATCTCACTCACTAAACCTAAATCTAAAAGTTAGTATCAGAATATTGAAGAGTTATGGAGCTTTACCTAAAAATTTGAAGAAAGGGAACTCGCCGGAACTTGGGAAAGTTGCAGAAGGATTGTTGCAGCGTGTGTGCTTGAAAGAGATGAGTGCGTGAAAAAGGTTCAAAGATTCTGCAATCCCCAATTTATAGGGGATGACTTACACTGATTTGGGGCTTGAAATTCAAAATGCAATCATTTCCCGCCTAGGGAATCCCTCCCCTTTTGGTAACCGCCTCACGTCTCCCGGAGTGCACGCGCCCACGTTCCCACTCAGCATTAAATGCGGACTTGACAACATTTAATACGGTGTCAGTTTATGTCCGTTACAGAAGGCCAACAGTCTCATCGCTAGTACCGGCCTGACCCTCGCATATTCCAAACTCAAGGTTTCTTCTTTATAAATTCTACAGTACGCTCGAAGCAATACTACAGAATTTGGGGGGCAAAATGATAAGACCTAAAATCACGCTCGAATCAGAGCCATCCACGTGTTAGTACATCGCTGGCCAAAGACTGGACGATCGTCTGATGGGCTCGTGGGCCTTCCCGGCCCACTCACTCGCCAGCCAATGCCAGCCTTCGTGCCTAAAACAATTGTTCAAGTAAAGGGCCCGAGCCTATAGGCTTAGCGCTCGCATCGTGGCCCTCAGGGTTACCCTTTAGGGTTACCCTTCTCAGAGGAGCACCCGCATGGGAACCCCATTCATGGCGCTCGGGATTTCGGCGCTCAAAGGTCAACTATCGTGGGGAGACCTTCCTTACCGTTCGAGCGTCACCAACGCTCGGTCTGGACCAGGCTCGGCGGTGTTGGATCCGAACCTCAGCAAAGGGGATCCTAGGCTCCTCCCTCTCATCCGGCCCTCGCCAACAACCTCTGACACAAAGGTAGTGCGCACCTCGCGTCTGACACGCCGCCACCTTTTCAGAAACGTCCTTCTCACACCCTCACAGGCCGCCACGTGTTAGGGCGACACAGGTTTGGGACCACTCGGTCAAATTATCCGAAATACCCTCACCCCTAACATATAAATAAGGAAGAACACTTGCATTCTTCCCCAAGCTATCTCATCCACTAAAAATACCCGAACTGGTTTCTTCTCCTCCATTGCTGCATATTCCAAGCTTTGCATACTCCACCATTTTCTCATCTTCACTACACCCTGATCATTGGTATTATCCTAGCTGGAAGAACCCACGCTCATAAGGAAACCCAGTTCCTGAGGCTCCTCGCCTGTGATGGTCTTCCCTTTCTAAACAAATATCTAAAGGGTTGTTGCGTTTTAGGAAACCCGATTTCTTGCACCACCAAGTTTTACATATTTCCTATTCTAATTTATATCCGCGGTCATACCTCAATCAATCATATGAAATGTGTATAACAAATTTTATTTAATAGATTATTCTCTATAAAATTTTCATCAATCACATGATAAATATAAAACACTCCGCTGTCATTACATTGGTTTCCATTAGACAAATATGAATTCGAATTACCTATTATACTTAAAAAAAAAAAAAAGAAATACCTTCATTACACCCTTTTTTTTTTTTGTAACGTGTTACAGTTATCCCAACAATATATTATGAGTTAATTGCATCAAAAATCCTGTGTTTGTCCAAAATTACAAAAAAAATCCTATGTTAAAAAAACTAGTTCAAAAAACCCTATGCTATTTTTCTTTTGCGCACCAACCCCTCGTTCTATCTGGTCAACTATTTAATATTTTAACCCTAAAATACTCTTACTTTATACAAGAAAGTAATATTATATGTATATATATATATATATATATATATATATTATAATTACATTATTTTTAAAATAGGGAGAATTACATCTGACTACCCTGTATTTAGGCCTAATTACAACGTAGTCTATCATTATCGGGAAATTACATTTTAGTCCCTATAAATCTTGTTTGGTCTGAGGTCCCTTAACGGAATTGTAAAAGTACACTTATGCTCCTAACGTTTACAAAATTACAAAATCATCCCTAAAGTTTACAAAAATAACAAAACGATCCCTACAAAATATGACTTTAACAACAAATCAGGGGTATTTTTGGAATGACATAACGGAACCCTAGGGACCACAAACGGTTCTCAAAAGTTAGGGACTAACTTGTAATTTCCTGAAAATTATGGATTAGATTGTAATTAGGCCTAAATGCAGGGTAGTCTGATGTAATTCTCCCTTTTAAAATATAAATACTTTTTTTACCATTAAAATTTTAAAACATGCATATTATATTAATGAATAAAAAATATATAAATATTAAAATCATTTTTTGATATTATTTTTGAGATATACATATTATTAATATTGTTATTTTAAAATAGAAATATACATATTAGAAACATACATACGAATGAATAAATAATATTTTTAAAAATATTATTATATATATATATATATATATATATATATGTATATGTATATAACCTTCTTCTTCAGAGGGATTAGGCCATTAGCAGCGCCGCTGCTCTGTGCTCCACAGTACTGCACCACCGGCGCCCACCAAAACGCCGCCGTTTATTGCCCCCGCCCCACCACGCCACTGCCTTCCCTCTGAAGTCCACCCCCTCTTACCTTCTAAATCCATCGTCGCCGCCGCTGCCCAAGCCAAAAACCAACCTCCTCCTCAGGTCCGCCGCCCCTAGATCTGAGTTTGTGTGTGTGTGTGCATCTGAGTTTGATTTTGGGTGGTTGGTCATGGTGGTCGCTATTGTGGATGTGGGGTGTGTGGCTGATGGAGAAGAAAAGAGGGGGGGAGTTGGTGGTGGAAATGTAGTTGCAACGGGGCGTCGGTGGCCACGTCGGAGGGGGTGTTGGTGGTGGCGGTGACAAAGGTGGTGGTGGTGGTCGATTAGGAAAGGCAAAAGTGATGGTGATGGGGCGGGCAGCGGTGATGGTGATTGTACCGGCGGTCTGGAGGTGGTTCATATATATATATATATATAAATTTATCAAACCAAAAATCTAATAATAAATATAATAAAGGGGTAAATTAGTCTTTTTAGATGAAAAAGTGATAAAAAACTTAATTTCACTTGCAGTCAATGCACGTGTTGGCCAAACATTGATCGTAGGTTTTTTTAGCATTCTTTTAAATATTACATTGTAGTCCCTGTATTTCTTGTTTTGTGTGAGGTCCATTAATGAATTTTGAAAAAGTACACTTATGTCCCTAAAGGTTTTGTGAGTGTTACATATAATGTATGACAAAAAATGCAAAATCGTCCCTAAAAATATACAAATATTAACAAATTAACAAGGCTTAGGGACTATAACGTGATATTTAAAAGAATAGGGATCGGGTTGTAATTAGGCCTAAACTGAGGGTAGTTTGATGTAATTTTCCCTTTTAACAAACATAAGGTTTTTCGAATGACTTTGTATATGACAGTTTTTTTTTTAATTGTTTCTCATAGCACAGGGGAGTTCTATGCAATTTTCCTAATATAATATATTACTTCTTTGGTCCCAACTTTCTATTTTCCTCAAAATTATATAGATAATCCGTCATCCCACTTCTCATCTAATTTAACAAACCATACCTAATTAATTCGACAGGGTTCACTTGAATAGTCATTCCTTCTACTAACTAAGGATATAAATCTTGAACAAGTGTACTTCAGAACCATTGGAAGTTAACCTAACTAGCACCTTTCGTCATACTAACCCAATCAAACTCCCAATACTTCTGATTAACTTTACCTCTATATATACGTGACACAAAGTTTCAAAAATTTCAACCAAAATCCAAAACCAGGATACAATCAATTGAACAAAGTAACATACCCCTCTCATCTTCCAAAGACATGGCATCCTCTAACCTTCACCTTGTTCTCTCTCTCATAATGGCTGTCTCAGTCTTGAGCAATATACATGGAAGCTCAGCCGCACGCAACCTACTACAATCTTCTCAGCCGGCGCAGCCAACAATTCCGCCGCTGCCTAAGCCCACTCTGCCGCCACTACCCACCATGCCAAACTTGCCCTCCGCCACTCTGCCGCCGCTTCCAAGCACTCCTTTACCAACAATGCCAACGAATCCATCCCTTCCGAAACCCACTTTGCCACCAATGCCGTCCCTTCCAAAGGCCGCGCTGCCACCACTTCCGGCCAACCCACTGCCCACTATGCCTTCTTTCCCGACCATCCCAACTACCATGCCTTCTTTTCCGTTCATGTCACCGCCACCCTCAAACTAATTGATTCTGCAGATGACGAGATGATCCTTCCAGGATTATACTATCTTCTTCCGTTCTTCGCTTTAGTTCATGCTTATTTTCATTAAGCAGTGATTTCTTTTCAGTCGTATTGTACCCCATTATTTGCTCTTGCAATAGTTACCTTGGTTTGTAATATTGTTCCAGTCTTGTAATCTATCAATTCTTATGTTGTATACGATTGTTTAAGGAAATTCATTTGTACTCCACATTGCTTGTATGCTGCTGTGTTGGATGATTGTTGTGAAACATTTCTGTTTATTATATCATATAATTAAGTCTTTGTTTCGGTTGTAAGTTGGGTATCACCATTCTGAAAATCTATAAATTAGAAATATTGAGCCAAACATGTACCAGGTATACGTATAGGGTTAAATAGTTCGAAAACCCAGTGAAAATCGAACAGCCGGCCATTAGGTCCCTATGAAAAATTAGTTTCATTTAGTCCCTTGCCTCATCATTTTACTGGGGAAATTAAAAATTCAACCAGAATCTCAATCGCACAGAATGTGACTAATATAAATATGAAAAATTGCTATCTTAGTTGCGGAAGTCATTTACGCCATTCTTTCTACTATAGTACTATGTCACAATTTTAAAAAATGACTTATATAGATGTAATATAACATAGCATAAAAATATATACTAAATTTCAAATACGTTTGAAAGTTATACAATTTCAAATATGCTATAAATTAAACTACAATTTCAAAGTCAAACCGTTAATAAAAAAAATAAATAAATAAAACCTAGAAATTTTAAATTGAAGAAATTATTAGAAAATATAAAACAACTCTTTAATTTTTTCCCCTAAATTTTGTATCAAAAGTAGATTTGTTCAAACAAATCTGGAAATATAAAAAGAATTGAAACGGAATCAAAATATTTTATATTATATTAATTAAATGTGATTAGAAAAACTAAAGATAATTGAAAAAATTAGGTTATTTTGTCCTCATAGTATATTAGTAACATGTAAATTTGGGAATATTGCAAAAATGGTATACCAACTGCACCCATTTTGCAGAAATGGTATAATATCTTTTACGGTGATAAATTTACCCCACAACTCCAAAAAAGTTTCAAAGTAATGCAAATTTTGGCCGGAGTTCATAAAACTCGCCGGAATCCTGCTCCAGTTTCATAAAACCGCGTATGACATGGCATTGATCTGCGTGGCTATAATGTGTTCGCCACCTAAGAAAAATGTGCCAACCTGCAGCTTACGTGTTTCACACATAATTAAAAACATGAACAAAATTCAAAAAGCTAAATTTTGCACCATCATTACAAATCGCAGACTGTTGGAATTCACACCAAAATTTTCCACATACCTCTATCTCTACAAAATTGAAGAAAACCCAAACGCGAAAGAGTGAAACCCTAAATAATTGAGATTTTTGCTGGCATTTGGTGCGTGAGAGCTAGCCTAGAGTGAAATTGGGAGCTGAGGAAGGCGGTGATGGTGAGGGTACGTAGCTATGGGATGTTAAGTGTGCCCCCACCTGCATATTGTAAGTAGCTCTTCTCCCCACTTAGACGCATTTCTTTCTTTTTTGAATGTTGGTTTTATGCCTGAGATTCTTTAGTTTTATGTGTGGAGAAAGGTTGGAACTTTTTGAATAATGTGTAGTTATTGTCTCCTTTTAATGGGCCCCATGTTTCCTATATGTACTGTTCTTTATTTTGCAATGTGGTGGTTGATGCCATTAAATAAACGAAGCATACTGAATAGTTTATTGTATCTCTTTTGTTTTTTTGTTTTGTCTGTACAGATCCAACTTCTTCATCTTTGACTTTGTCAATTTATTATAATGGTGAACTTGAAAGTGATGGGTATGTGGCTGGTAGGCTACATAAGATTGACTACGTGGACATTGAAAAGTTTAAGTTTGAATCATTTGAAGAGTATGTTCAAGATTTATTTGTAGAAGGCACTCAAAAATTGGTTTATAATGCTGTTAGTATTGGCCATAAACTGCTGAAAAATAATGAAGATCTTAAACGATATGGTAGAAAGTATTTGAAGCTGTATAGGGAGAATCCTTTGTTTGTTGCTACTGTTGTTAATGGTGGTAATATTGCTGAACGGTTAGCAGTGGGGGATAAAGAACAAGTAGAGAAAAATGAGGAGCAAGTGAATGAGAAAAATGTACAAGTAGATAATCATGAAGAGCTACTCACTGAAAATGATGAACCACTTGAAGAAAATGTTGTAATGGACACTGAAACAGGGCAACCTATTGAAAATGAAGAACAACCCACTGAAAATGATGAGTTTTTAGGACCAATTGATTACAGTATTCCACTTGAAACATTATCAGAGAATCATTTTTCTAGGAGAGTTGAAAACTCTGACGAGTGGCTAGCTGAGTATCATCGTAAGTTTGGCAACCAAAAATCTGATAATATAACTAAAGAAAATGAGATAAAAAAGTTTTGTGCTAAAAATGAATCTGACAGTGCTGATGCAGACTTTTGTGTGGATGATGACTATAGTTCAGCTGATGATAAGAATTTGTTTAATGAAGTATGTAAGGAATTAGAGAGTGAGCTTTCATATACTGTGCATAAAGCTGTGGTAGATGGTAATCAGTTGGAATGGTTAACTTTTGATGAAGTGGTTTCTGACAGTGAGGCAAATGAACATGATGAATTTGAAATTCCTGATGCACACAATTCTTCTGATGATAATAGCCTTTTTAAAGATAATGTAGGTGAATATGCTGAGGTGGGAGAGAATGTAGACAATGAGAAACATGGTAATGTAAGTGATGTGGAGTATGAAGGTGAGGATGTGGTGGGTTGTGAGGAAGATGGGCTAAATATGAATAGAGCATTTGATGAAGAGGGTGGGGAGGTTGATTCTTTTCCTGAGTTCAATGAAAACAACTTGTTTGATCCTGAGTTTGATTTAGGGCATACTTTTAAAAGTAAAGAGAGTTTCAAATTTAGTGTTGACTCGTATATGATGTCGAGACCGCGTTGAATGTAGAAGTTTCCGGGTTTAAAGCATACAGAGCCAAAGTGTTAGCACTGGAAAAGATTCAAGGTGACCCAAACTTGCAGTACACTAAATTATGGGATTATGCAGCTGAACTGAGAACAACAAACCCAGGATCTACAATAATTCTAGGGACTGACACTGTAGATGGGGCGATGAGATTTTCAAAGTTTTATGTGTGCTTCATGGCAATGAAGGTTAGATTTAAGAGCTGCAGACCAATTATAGGTGTGGTTGGCTGCCACCTCAAAGGTCCACATCGTGGGCTTTCTGTTAATTGCTGTTCGTGTAGACCCTGATAATAGGAACTATCCCATAGCATTTACTATTGTGTCTACTGAAAACAAGGAAAATTGGTCATGGTCCTTCAGTGTTTTGAAGACTGATTTGGAACTTGGTAATGGAATGGGTTATACATTTGTTTATGACAAGCAGAAGGGCCTGATTTTTGCACTGCCTGAAATTTTCCCCGCTGCAGAACATAGGTTCTTTGTAAGACACTTGGTCCTTAATTTGATGTCAGCTGGACATAGGGAAATTGTTTTGAAAAATGTAGTGTGGAAGGTAGCCGCAGCCAATTCATGTACTGTCAGTGAATTCAAGAGTGCAATGAGGGCAATTGGAGATAAGTTTCCAGATGCTGGAACCTGGCTTCAAGACAAGCATCCTTCAGAGTGGTCAAAGAGCCATTTTCTTGAGTATTGCAAGTGTGATATGAACCTTAATAATTGTTGTGAGTCCTTCAACAGTTGTATCCTTGAAGCAAGAAACAAGCCCATAATAACCATGTTGGAGTGGATAAGAGAATACTTAAAGAAAAAATGGAACTTGTGCAGAGGGACTGCTGAAACATGGGAAGGTAAATCTATATGTATGTGGTTTTATTGAATGTTCAATTATTTTCCATAAGATGATGTTAACTTTATATTTTTCTCTGACAGTTTTAATTTGCCCTCAAATTTCTGCTATTCTTCAGAATAATGGGAAACATGTTGGCGGTTTCAGGCCAATCAAAGCATCAAGAACACACTACCAAGTTCAGTGCAGTGATGGTGGTGTTGGGAATAGTGCCCTAGAAAGCCGATTCGTCGTAATCTACTTTGGGACATTCCTTATATCACAGACAATCTTTGAATAATATACGATTGATTATTATCATAGGCAAACACTTCTTTATATGCAATACATGTTTTGTATGTTTCCAATATGTGTGCATGTATTAGAACTCCCCCAATCCACAAGGCTGTTAGGGACTTTGTCATTAGGTGAATGACACATGAAACAAGCCCTAACACAAGACCGAATTAGAAACCACTCTAAGTCGATGAGTCCAACAAACAATGGTAGTGTTGATTAGGCTCGATTTAGACTTGGTCGTGGGATTGCGTCCTTAAGAAGGATCATCCTGTTTCATGGGGTGTAAAGTGCATAAGTTGATGCGTACGCAATACATGAGGGTGCTCGTTATTCGAACGGGTAGACTGAGGTGTCCCGCTTAAGAAAATTCCTAAATGGGAAAGGAAGTTTCCACTTCAGGAGGAGGAAACTTTCAGATTAGGAAATATCTCACAGGCCAATGGCGTGAGTAAAGTAATCCTTTGACTTGAGATTCCATTGATGCTTTGTGGGCTAACTATGTGGTCTTAGGTATAAGCTTTAAAGGATATCTCACAAGACAACTGATTCAAGGCTTATGCTGGGGATGCACAAGTGGCACATGGAAGCATATGAGAATCAACAAAGGACATACACTTGCTTTAATGTAAGAAGATCTCTTACTGCATAAGTCGTTTATATGCCATCCTAAACCCTCAGCCGAGGTCTTGGATCAAGACATCAAGAAAAGGGCTTCTTAGATTGAGATCAAATGAATATGAAACGAACTTAGCTTTATGATTGAGATTAGTGGGGCCTTCATTATTCCCATACCCTAGATCTTAATCGAGAGATGGAATGGTAGGAGGATCATACCTCACAGTTGTCATTGACTGAAAGGTTCTTTCGAATATATATTCATTGTTCAGGTAGGGGTCACACACCTGTTGCTAGAGTATGGTCATGTGATCTGTGAACTAATGAAGCGTATTAGTCTCACTGCTAACTGAAAATGAACTTAGGGGGTCACACACAAATGCCAGATTGAAAGGGTATTGAAGGAAAGATCAAATAGTTGATCAAAACGAGACCACATGTGTAGTGTACATGTATGGCACGTGAGCTCGAGTTGGGCGTATGGTCCGATTGAGAAATTGGACCATATGTTAATTAATTGGAGAATTAATTATAAAGCCCAAGTATAATTAATTAAGAGAATTAATTATGACTCCCTAATATAATTAATTAGGAGAATTAATTATAAAGCCAAATAAGATTAATTAGAGAATTAATTTTAGCCCGTTAGAATTAATTAAGAATTAATTCTAAAGCCTTTCATAGAATTAATTGAGAGAATTAATTTTAAGTATTTAAGTGTTTAATTATTTAGTTGTTCTAATTTGATTAGAATAAATAAATAAATAAATATTAAATATCTTCTATTTATTATTCTAGTAAATATTAATTCTAATATGATTAGAATAAATATTATTGGAATAAGATATTTAATTATTATTAGAATAATTAAATATTCCTAATTTGATTAGGAGCTCTTTTCTAGAAGCAATAGATATCTTATTTTGAATAAGACTCCCATTACTTGGAGGGAAAGAAAATAGGAGAAAAGTCAAAGATAGAATCCGATTCCATCTAGACTTGGGGGTGTTCGAACCTTGCCCTATAAAAGGGACTAGGGTTCGAGAATTTTGGCTCACGCATGACATGGGGATCATGCCCAAATTACGGCTTCATGATGGGAGAATTCTCTTGCTCTATTTCTTCTCGTTTTGTTTCTTTCTTTACACATGTCATAGTACTAGCATGCTCACTCACATGATTTGAATCTAGGACTGGTGTGGATTATTACTCTAGAGGAGACCTATCGTGGAATCTAGTAGAAGGAATCTTTCGAGGGACGAGGGTTGCCATTACCGCATGAAGCGCGTTTGAGGGCGGCTCAAAACGTTTCAAGAAAGCGACGATTCTTGTAAGGTCTTCAATCCCTAAGGTTAGAAATTGAAATTCCAAGTCCGATCTTGCTTTTTGGGAAAATTTTTAAATTCCGCTGCTTTTTCTGATCGTGTTTTTCCCAACAAGTGGTATCAGTGCCACCTTGCAAGGTCTATTTCTAATCTATCTTTTAATTGAATTTTGAGAAATTCTTGAATCTGAGTTACAATTAAGTATTCTTGAATTTGTTTCGTAATCTGAGCTTTTGAATCTGAGAGGTTACTTGAAAATTTTGAGAAAAAGGTTTTCTAAAAATTTATCAGTTTTGTTTTGAATTTTAGATTAATTAAAATCGTGATTTTAATTCCCGAATTTAAATAAATTTTGTTCTAAAAAATTTAAACAAAAATCGATGCTGGATGACGAGGACCAAAATTTAAACAAAAGTTCGTCGCTCGTCGTCGCCGAATGCGAGCGGATCCAACCGGGGCCTAGAAAGACGTGTCGGACATCGTCGGGCAGCAGGAGGCCGCCTAGGCCAGGCCGCGCGCTGCCTGCCTGCCTGCCACTCTCTTAGGTGCGCGCGCAGATTGCCCGCCCGGGCGTGTCCGCCATTCCTGTGCGCAGCGCGCGCACGCGCGGGCTTGCTACGCGCGTGTCCTGCCTGCTTGTGCGGGCTGTGCGCGCGCCATACGCAAGTGCGGGCGGACGACCCTCGACACCAATTTTCGTGTTTTGGCCCCAAATTTTATTTTAAAATTATTTTTTACTGAAAATATTTTATTTTTGAAATAAAACTATAAATTTAGGAATTTTGGGAATTAATGTCAGATTTAATTTTTCAAGAAAATTAATATTATTGTTTTTTGAAATAATAATTTTACAAAATTGTTAATTTTGAATTAATTTGAATTTTCTCAAATTTGACCTTTTGATTAGGAATATATTCTTGAACAAGGAATTGTTTTCAAATTACTTTGAGTTAGTAGAACTTAAAGTTAAAAGAATTTTAAATTTATTGGTAAATTTAAATTTTTGCAATTTTAGAATATTAGGTGATCATGGGTTAATCTTGTGAATGTTTTAATTTATGCACATAGATAGTTTAAATTTGGGGTTGGAGTCCTATAGTTGCGTTTTTCAATTGGGGTCGGTGCCCTACTTATGTGCGTATTGTTATGTGTTTATTATGTGGCTTTCCATATTACTGTTTTTGAGGCCGGGGTATGCCCCGTGTATTTGTCTATGGCCAATATGAAGATTGAGCCATATTATTTTATGCAAAGAGTGTAGATTTTAGAAAGTGAGGTTTTTATTTTACTTTGGAGATTTGCACCCATGGAGTAAGATGGATCCACACAATAAAGTAACAAGGAGGCCATGAAGTGAAGACCCCTCAAAATGTTAGGAGGGTTTCTATTATTGTAATAGATAGGGCATCGTTTTATTTCCAATTCCTTTATGTGATTTAAACTGTTTTATGTGGCATGTATGTTAGAACTTGTGGTTGTGGAGTGGCTCCCACATACCACGCATAAGAAAGGAAACCCATGATCATCTCAAAGTGGTTGACACCATAATTTCATTCATCCACATTCCGCAAAAGGTAACTGATACAAAGTCCTAATACATACTAAGTCCTAATACAAAGGATTACAACCAAGAACACTCGATTAAGTACTAGAAAGCTTTGCTTAAAAACAATGAATACAACCAACACACAAATAACAATAACAGCTGCAATTAAAAATTGGGTTTGTTTTTCCATTTTCTTCTTTGCCCCTCGGAGACTCAAATCCATTTTTTTGGAATTCTTCCTCAAGTTTGTTGATTTTCTTCAACAACCCCGGTATGATAACCACTACAAGAAAACAGCCAAAAACCGATGGGAAAAAACTGACGGAATTCCAACGAAATTCCCACGGCCAAGCAAAATTGCATTCCAATGGAAAAGCCATCGGAATACCGTAGGAATTCCGACGGAAAAATTGGCGGAATTTTAAAAAAAATTGCGCCAAAAATTGCAACGGGGTTTTCCGTCAACCAACAGAAAATCCCGTCAGTATTTTTATTCTTCTTTAAAAAAAACCAACGGAATTTTCAAAGAAAACAAATTTCCAACGGAAAATCCGGTTGGTTTTTTATTCTTCATTAAAAAAAAAAAACCTATGGAATTTTTTCCATTGGAATTTTCAAAGAAAAAAAAATTCCAATGGAAAACCGACGGAAAATCCCATCGGTTTTTAATTCTTCATTAAAAAAAACCAACAGAATTTTTTCCGTTGCAATTTTCAAAGGAAAAAAAATTCCAACAGAAAACCGACAGAAAGTCCCCTCGATTTTTTTATTCTTCATTAAAAAAAACCAATGGAATCCTTTCCGTTGGAATTTTCATTTAAAGAAAAATTCCGTTGGTTTTCCGTTGGAATTTTTCTTTCAAATTTAATTAGAAAAATATGATTATAGTTAATAACAATAATTATATATTTAAAAATTATATAATATACAATTTATAAATGATTAATATGATATTTTATATAATTTTACGTATATACATTATTAATTAAAATACAAAAGTTTGTAAACTAATAATTTTTATATTACTAGTAAAACCAACATGCGTTACACATTAAGTATACTATTTATCTAAATATTCTAAATAATTGAATTATTAAAATAAAAATATTTAGAACATTAATCTTTTAGCTTTAAATACAGTGAGAAGACCTCAATTGGAATTTAATTTTCTAATAGACACTCTCACATATATAAATAAAAAGTTTATAATTTTAAATTACCACTCTTATGACGCTCAAACAATTCTAAATATTATTGTATCGTATGGTGTTGTATCATATTAAGTTTGGACATCGTGACAAACGTCTTTCACTTGTTAAATTTAAAAATTAATATATGTTGTATCATATTTGTATCCATGCATTATAAACACTCACTTATATACATACATACATATATATAGTGTTTCCACACAAAAAAAAACATATTTATATAGTGTTAATATACTATTCTATTAGTTATTAATCGTAATTTACATAATAAGTATTTTTAATAAATTTAATACTTGATAATAAGTATATAGTGTTAATAATATTTGAACTAAGTTTAAAATATTAAAACTACGAAAATTTTATATATATATATATATATATATATATATACAAAAAAAAATTGAAGATTTATAATATAATTAACTGTTATGTAATAGTTATTAGCAGTGTGATGGGTCTGAATATGGGTACAGAGTCCAATCACTTTAGAATTTGTTTAAGTGAGAAAACCACTGGAAGGTCGCCGGAAAAGATGGGGGTTCTACCTGCTAGGACAAACACACAAACAAAATCAGAAGGCCAAGCTGGGGGAACTGGGGGTGATACCCAGTTTGACTCTCCGACGCTCAAGTCAGATGAAGATCTGAAAGAGGTAAAATGTAGAATATGGAGTTGCAGTAATGGAAGTTGCTTACAGTGGAAAAGATGACCTTGCATATTTGTAGTTGAGGGTCAGGGACCCTTTGGTCATTTGCACCGTGTGGTCCTGGCCGAATGTTGCCCTAACACGTGGCATTGCGAGAGAAACCTAGGAGGAATCTTCCCTGCAAAAGCTGGTGAAAGTTGGTGTTGGCAACAGTGGTAGGTGCGCGGGCATGTACGGTGTGTCAGAGAGCCGTTTGGGGGGTTGGTAACGAGGGCCTGAGAGCACGCTCGCGTCAATCAAAGCCTTGGAGGCCGAGGAATCCGCTCGGGGATGAAGGCCAAGGCTTGTGTAATGAGTTGGGGTGGGAGCCTCTCTGAGGGAGTGTAGCGCTCGAAGTGGGCTTCCTTAATTGATTGGAAAGTTAGCCATGTAGTGTGAATGGTGCTTGTGAGAGAGCGGTAACATTGATCACGTGCAAATGTAACAGAGACGACACGTGTTCTTGGAGGATACTGGCACTTGAGGGGTTTCAGCGCTCGTGTATGACTGCCGTAATCACAGGAGGACAGGTGTCGTCATCTTTGAGGTACCACGTGTCCAAACGTGGGACGAGCGTATTTTGACCCCATCATTTTGCCCCCTAATTCTGTAGTCCTTAGTGATAAGGACTGTAGAATTCTAGTAAATACAATCCGTCGAGCGTGGCGCTCGAATGAGGCCTGGCGTGTTGAGCAATCATCCTTCTGATTGCGCCATAAATGCGGTCTATTCATCTGACCGCTTGTAACGTCCTTGCATTAAATGCAGTCCTTTCTTCTGACCATTTGGAGCGTCTAAGCATTAGATGCTGATGCGCATGGGGCGCGTGAGTCTTGGGAAGTACGTGACGGTTCAATAAAGTGAACGGTTTCCTAGCCGAGAAATGATTATGATTTTGAATTTTTGCCAGAAACGTACCCACTTCCATCCCTATAAATAAGGGATCCGGCACCCATTCCATCTTTGCGAACAAATCTTCAGAGCATCCTTTTGCAGAAAAACTCTTTGCATACCAGTTTCCGGCATTCACAACCTTCTTCTCAGTTTTTCCGGAACACCCAAGGTAATTCTCGGTGAAATCTTCTAACTTTGATAACCTTAGGACCAAATTAGGATTTATTTCCTTAATCTTTACTCCTTCCAGAAATCCCCAAATCTCTCCGGAAAACCTCCGCTTTCGAAATCTTCATATTTTCCCAAAACCCACCATAGTCATGGCCAGTGATCATGTAGAGGAATTCGCCCGGGAAGTGGAAGACATGGCTACTCAAAGTTCGTCTCCGCCGAAACATGGTAATGTAAGTGATGTGGAGTATGAAGGTGAGGATGTGGTGGGTTGTGAGGAAGATGGGCTAAATATGAATAGAGTGTTTGATGAAGAGGGTGGGGAGGTTGATTCTTTTCCTGAGTTCAATGAAAACAACTTGTTTAATCCTGAGTTTGATTTAGGGCATACTTTTAAAAGTAAAGAGAGCTTCAAATTTAGTGTTGACTCGTATATGATGTCGAGACTGCTTTGAATGTAGAAGTTTCCGGGTTTAAAGCATACAGAGCCAAAGTGTTAGCACTGGAAAAGATTCAGGGTAACCCAAACTTGCAGTACACTAAATTATGGGATTATGCAGCTGAACTGAGAACAACAAACCCAGGATCTACAATAATTCTAGGGACTGACACTGTAGATGGGGAGATGAGATTTTCAAAGTTTTATGTGTGCTTCATAGCAATGAAGGTTAGATTTAAGAGCTGCAGACCAATTATAGGTGTGGATGGCTGCCACCTCAAAGGTCCACATGGTGGGCTTCTGTTAACTGCTGTTGGTGTAGACCCTGATAATAGGAACTATCCCATAGCATATACTATTGTGTCTACTGAAAACAAGGAAAATTGGTCATTGTTCTTTAGTGTTTGGAAGATTGATTTGGAACTTGGTAATGGAATGGGTTATACATTTGTTTCTGACAAGCAGAAGGGCCTGATTTTTGCACTGCCTGAACTTTCCCAGCTACAGAACATAGGTTCTGTGTAAGACACTTGGTCCTTAATTTGATGTCAGCTGGACATAGGGAAATTGTTTTGAAAAATGCAGTGTGGAAGGCAGCCGCAGCCAATTCATGTACTGTCAGTGAATTCAAGAGTGCAATGAGGGCAATTAGAGATAAGTTTCCAGATGCTGGAACCTGGCTTCAAGACAATCATCCTTCAGAGTGGTCAAAGAGCCATTTTCTTGAGTATTGCAAGTGTGATATGAACCTTAATAACTGTTGTGAGTCCTTCAATAGTTGTATCCTCGAAGTTAGAAACAAGCCCATAATAACCATGTTGGAGTGGATAAGAGAATACTTAATGAAAAAATGGAACTTGTGCAGAGGGACTGCTGAAACGTGGGAAGGTAAATCTATATGTATGTGGTTTTATTGAATGTTCAATTATTTTCCATAAGATGATGTTAACTTTATATTTTTCTTTGACAGTTTTAATTTGCCCTCAAATTTCTGCTATTCTTCAGAAGAATGGGAAACATGTTGGCGGTTTCAGGCTAATCAAAGCATCAAGAACACACTACCAAGTTCAGTGCAGTGATGGTGGTGTTGGGATTAGTGCCCTAGAAAGCCGATTCGTCGTAATCTACTTTGGGACTTTCCTTATATCACAGACAATCTTTGAATAATATACGATTGATTATTATCATAGGCAAACACTTCTTTATATGCAATACATGTTTTGTATGTTTCCAATATGTGCGCATGTATTAGAACTCCCCCAATCCACAAGGCTGTTAGGGACTTTGTCATTAGGTGAATGACACATGAAACAAGCCCTAACTCAACACCGAATTAGAAACCACTTCATGTCGATGAGCCCAAGAAACAATGGTAGTGTTGATTAGGCTCGATTTAGACTTGCTCGTGGGATTGCATCCTTAAGAAGGATCATCCTGTTTCATGGGGTGTAAAGTGCATAAGTTGATGCATACGCAATACATGAGGGTGCTCGTTATTCGAACGGGTAGACTGAGGTGTCCCGCTTAAGAAGATTTCTAAATGGGAAAGGAAGTTTCCACTTCAGGAGGAGGAAACTTTCAGATTAGGAAATATCTCACAGGTCAATGGCGTGAGTAAAGTAATCCTTTGACTTGAGATTCCATTGATGCTTTGTGGGCTAACTCTGTGGTCTTAGGTATAAACTTTAAAGGATATCTCACAAGACAACTGATTCAAGGCTTATGCTGGGGATGCACAAGTGGCACATGGAAGCATATGAGAATCAACAAAGGACATACACTTGCTTTAATGTAAGAAGATCTCTTACTGCATAAGTCGTTTATATGCCATCCTAAACCCTCGGCCGAGGTCGTGGATCAAGACATCAAGAAAAGGGTTTCTTAGATTGAGATCAAATGAATATGAAACGAACTTAGCTTTATGATTGAGATTAGTGGGGTTCTCATTATTCCCATGCCCTAGATCTTAATCGAGAGATGGAATGGTAGGAGGATCATACCTCACAGTTGTCATTGACTGAAAGGTTCTTTCGAATATATATTCATTGTTCAGGTAGGGGTCACACACCTGTTGCTAGAGTATGGTCGTGTGATCTGTGAACTAATGAAGCGTATTAGTCTCACTGCTAACTGAAAATGAACTTTTGGGGTCACACACAATTGCCAGATTCAAAGGGTATTGAAGGAAAGATCAAATAGTTGATCGAAACGAGACCACATGTGTAGTGTACATGTATGGCATGTGAGCTCGAGTTGGGCGTATGGTCCGATTGAGAAATTGGAACATATGTTAATTAATTGGAGAATTAATTATAAAGCCCAAGTATAATTAATTAAGAGAATTAATTATAAATCCCTAATATAATTAATTAGGAGAATTAATTATAAAGTCAAATAAGATTAATTAGAGAATTAATTTTAGCCCGTTAGAATTAATTAAGAATTAATTCTAAAGCCTTTCATAGAATTAATTGAGAGAATTTATTTTAAGTATTTAAGTATTTAATTATTTAGTTGTTCTAATTTGATTAGAATAAATAAATAAATAAATATTAAATATCTTCTATTTATTTTTCTAGTAAATATTAATTCTAATATGATTAGAATAAATATTATTGGAATAAGATATTTAATTATTATTAGAAAAATTAAATATTCCTAATTTGATTAGGAGCTCTTTTCTAGAAGCAATAGATATCTTATTTTGAATAAGACTCCTATTACTTGGAGGGAAAGAAAATAGAAGAAAAGTCAAAGATAGAATCTGATTCCATCTAGACTTGGGGGTGTTCGAACCTTGCCCTATAAAAGGGACTAGGGTTCGAGAATTTTGGCTCACGCGTGACATGGGGATTATGCCCAAACTACGGCTTCATGATGGGAGAATTCTCTTGCTCTCTTTCTTCTCGATTTATTTCTTTCTTTACACATGTCATAGTACTAGCATGCTCACTCACATGATTTGAATCTAGGACCGGTGTGGATTATTACTCTAGAGGAGACCTATCGTGGAATCTAGTAGAAAGAATCTTTCGAGGGACGAGGGTTGCCATTACCGCATGAAGCGCGTTTGAGGGTAGCTCAAAACGTGTCAAGAAAGCGACGATTCTTGTAAGGTCTTCAATCCCTAAGGTTAGAAATTGAAATTGCATGTCCGATCTTGCTTTTTGGGAAAATTTTTAAATTCCGCTGCGTTTTCTGATCGTGTTTTTCCCAACAAGTGGTATCAGTGCCACCTTGCAAGGTCTATTTTTAATCTATCTTTTAATTGAATTTTGAGAAATTCTTGAATCTGAGTTACAATTAAGTATTCTTGAATTTGTTTCGTAATCTGAGCTTTTGAATCTGAGAGGTTACTTGAAAATTTTGAGAAAAAGGTTTTCTAAAAATTTATCAGTTTTGTTTTGAATTTTAGATTAATTAAAATCGTGATTTTAATTCCCGAATTTAAATAATTTTTTTTCTGAAAAATTTACACAAAAATTGATGCTGGACGACGAGGACCAAGCGAGTTCGTCGCTCGTCGTCGCCGCATGCAAACGGATCCAACCGGGGCCTAAACAGACTTGTCGGACGTCGTCGGGCAGCAGGAGACCGCCTAGGCCAGGCGTCCGCGCGCAGCAGCCAGGCCGCGCGCGCGCTGCCTGCCTGCCACTCTCCTAGTTGTGCGCGCAGATTGCTCGCCCGGGCATGTTCGCCATTCCTGCGCGCAGCACGCGCACGCGCGGCCTTGCTACGCGCGTGTCCTGCCTGCCTGTGCGGGCTGTGCGCGCACCATGCGCACGTGTGGGAGGACGACCCTCGACACGAATTTTCGTGTTTTGGCCCCAAATTTTATTTTAATATTATTTTAAAATTATTTTTTACTGAAAATATTTTATTTTTGAAATAAAACTATAAATTTAGGAATTTTGGGAATTAATGTCAGATTTAATTTTTCAAGAAAATTAATATTATTATTTTTTGAAATAATAATTTTACAAAATTGTTAATTTTGAATTAACTTGAATTTTCTCAAATTTGAGCTTTTGATTATGAATATATTCTTGAACAAGGAACTATTTTCAAATTACTTTGAGTTAGTAGAACTTAAAGTTAAAAGAATTTTAAATTTATTGGTAAATTTAAATTCTTGCAATTTTAGAATATTAGGTGATCATTGGTTAATCTTGTGACTGTTTTAATTTATGCACATAGATAGTTTAAATTTGGGGTTGGAGCCCTATAGTTGCGTTTTTCAATTGGGGTCGATGCCCCACTTATGTGCGTACTGTTATTTGTTTATTATGTGGCTTTCCATATTACTGTTTTTGAGGCCGGGGTATGCCCCGTGTATTTGCCTATGGTCAATATGAAGATTGAGCCATATTATTTTATGCAAAGAGTGTAGATTTTAGAAAGTGAGGTTTTTATTTTACTTTGGAGATTTGCACCCATGGAGTAAGATGGATCCACATAATAAAGTAACAAGGAGGCCATGAAGTGAAGACCCCTCAAAATGTTAGGAGGGTTTCTATTATTGTAATAGATAGGGCATCGTTTTATTTCCAATTCCTTTATGTGATTTAAACTGTTTTATGTGGCATGTATGTTAGAACTTGTGGTTGTGGAATGGTTCCCACATATCACGCATAAGAAAGGAAAACCCATGATCATCTCATATTAGTATCATACTAGGACATGTTATCTGCTAATTGCTTTTGTGTAATGCATTTATGTGAAACTGCATTAAACAAGACTAATTAAAATGGATAACTGTACATGTTGGTGAGGTCAAAACTGGACAACTCTCCAGTATTCGAAAACCCCATAAATATTAAGCAATTTCGAAAAATAGGTATTTTGTATAAAGTGAAAACTTTAAATAAAATTCCTAGCATTCCATCAATAGGATTTAAGATTAATAGGGGAGCTAGTTGCTGTCCATGAATCGTGGGATGGCTATGTGAAACCTATTAGTTCTTAGTTTTCTGATTAATTACTTTAAGTAATTAATATTGTATGGTTATTTTGGAATGGACGATGTCCGCAAGTCATGGGTCGTTCCGGACTAAGTTTAATCATGGTCTTATGATTGATGGGTTCTGCTTAACGCTTAAGTAAATATGGATGTCGCACGAGTCGTGGGTCCATATTGAAAGATGGGTGATGCAAAAATATTATTAAGAGTTCCATAGTGATGGAATTGGCAAGTCGTACCTACCTACGGCTTTATTGAGGATGTCCGCGAGTCGTGGGTCCAAGATAAAGTGCTTGGGATCTTAGTACCCATTGGGAAAACAAGTTTCCACTAAGATCGTTGGGATTTTAATATCTTCTAAAAACAGTGGGAGCTACATACGATAAAAGGCCTAAATCATATTTATTACGTTATTATTCAACATGCTTACATTCTCTCTGCTTAGCATTTAGGTTCTAGTTCTGTGATTCTCTACAATATGAAATGCAAACCCATTCGTATCCATCCTTAAGTCAAACAAGTTGACTAAGTCCTAACAAACTCTAATTGGCTTCGGATACTAAAATTCATTTTAGATTCCGAAAGGAGAAAAGTGCTCTCTACAAGGCGAGATTTTCACTCACTTATGAAAATTTGACCCGGGCCAAAATAGAAGCAATCTAAAGTGGATGGATTTTCCAAACCTCTAAAGAGCAATTGAACCACCTCATAAAAATGTTACAAGGTATAACATTATGGGATTGGTCCATATTCCAAATGAGGAAACAAATGCACACGAACGAGGCCTAAAAATCTTATTCGAAGATCTTGAAGTCTCGATCTTAATTGAGAAACTAGTTCTCAATGAACTGATTGCTTGCATTGCTTCCACCATCATTGAACCCTTTTATACTCAACCAAAATGATGCCATTGTAGTATAGTTAATCATATAGTTGATCACAGTTGAGAGCATCCTTAGGAAGGACTAAAAGGCTATGATGGTTAATTCTTCTTCTGAACCTATTAAGGTAAAAGGCTTGAAGGCCTAAAGAAGAAGAAACCCTTAAAGCCCAATGGGTGGGCAAATAAAGGGTCACGCCCAAAAGACACTAGAGATCAAATAGGGTGTTTGCTTCTAAAGTAGTAAATAAGGACTTTAAAAGGGAACTACAAAGAGTATGAGTACTCTGAAAGGCTATCTCGTTTAGTAATTCTAATAGGAATAGAATTCACTAGTCTTGAGTTGGTTTTGCATAATCCGTTGTGCAAAACTCAATTTACTAATGTTTTGAACATACAACGAGATACCAAATGTAAATGAGATGACAAAGTTTTGAATTACTTTGGCACGTTAAGATACAAAAGGATTAGCGAGTTAGACATCTTAGGATCATTTTATGAAAAATGGACCTAAAGATTTAACTTCCTGTGAATCCTATCTTAAGGGAAACGTTCCCAAAACAAAGTTTAGGTGAAACATCGAACGTGCCAAATGGTAATGGATTTTGATCCATTCTGATGATTGTAAGATGCTTAATGTAAGCACTAGAAACAATCATCAATTTAATCATTATGAATGAGTGTACTTAATTAAGTACAAATTCGAAACTTATATGAAAGTGTTAGAATTTCAAAAGGAGGTTAGGAACCGAAGTAGTTATAAGTTATAGACAACTCAATTTGATCGAGATGTTGAATACATTAGTTACCAATTCCTTTGTCATCTTAAAGATAATAAGATTATCTCTCAGTAAACAAGTTCGAGAACACCTTAGTGTTTCTGAATGAAGGAACAAAACCTTATAGGATATGGTACATTCCATTGCAAGCTTTACTGACCTATATTCATTCTAGGAATAAACCCCTAGAATATGCAGTTAGAGATTTCGAATCTAGTACCTTCCAAAATTAGTTCCTTAATTGCACTATGAAATGTGGCATTCTATAGTTCCCTAATTGCTCTTTTCAAAGAATTTAAGGTAATCCTCTTAAGTGAAGAGGATAGTGGGAGATAAGCTTTAAACGAGTTCAAGTACAGAATATTGTTTATGCAAGTCTCTTGAACAAAGTTGTTTGTTTCAAGGAATGTACCTTTCTTAAGGAATCGTTCCTATAAGAGAAGAAAGGTAAGTAGACAGACCACAAAGAAATTTGAGAATAAATACCCCACGCCACATATAGAAGAAACGAGCCCATTTGATAAAACTTAGCCAAATTTTAGAGTAAGTACACGTGTGAAATACTCCTCCTTTGATGCGTTTAGAACGTATTCCTAGATTGCCTAAAAATTAACTATGAGGAGGCACTATCAGATTTGGAATCTGAGTTGTGTAAACAAGCCTTAAAATCCGATATGGATTCCATGAGCTCAAACCAAGTTTTGACCTTGGTTGATCAACCTGACAGGATCAAGCTCATACAGCTTGAAGTAAATGGAAAGAGTTACAACCTTCTTGACGGTTGAAATGCAAAAGTCCATTCGGATTGTGTTTAGCATATCTACATATTCTGACTATGAGATATGATAAATGAATATGAGATCTGTCTTATTCAATAGGATATTGAAATAGACTAAAATATGGTACATCCATAAATCTCATATTCAGTGGAAGTATGCATAAGGTATGCAACCCCTATGCCAATCTGTAGATTGATGAAGGCTTCTAGGTGTTCAAAAAATTCGATTCCACAGGATAGTCAAAATCGTTTGACTCAGATGAAAGTCGAATAACTCTCAAATGCACGTGTGATAGTTGGTGATGTTAGCTTCAACTTTTTGTACTTTAGATCTGACATCATTCTCATTAGGAATGTGAAGGATGACTTGGAAGTTACCAAAATTTTGTTTAGGAAGCAGTTTGACATGAAAGATCTTTGTGATGAATCCTACATTCTCAACTTGAGATCTATAGAGATTGATCTACGAGAATAAATGGATTATCACAAAACGAGTACATAACCGTGGTACTAAAATAGTTTAGTATGGACAATGGAAAAACTCTTTTGAAGTGTATGTGACCTAAGATAACTTTAAGAAAGTTAGAATGTCCAAAATCCCTTTAAGTGAAAGGGTGCATAATGTATGCAATGTTATGTACTAGACTTGATATGGCGCAACACTAAGCATAGTGGGCCGAATCTAATATGGCCTTAGAGAAGATCACTGGACTGCTGTAAAATATACCCTCAGAGTACTTTAGAAGAAATGAGGATATCCTTATAGAGCCCAGAAAGATCTTATCGTTAAAAGGATATTTGATGTAATCGTTGCTTCAAACATAGATGATTGTAAATCATTGAAAGGATACAACTTCTACCTAAATGGTAATGCAACATGTTGGAAAGGCATTCCAAGCGCGCATGTTGCAAATCTCGACTATTGTAGTTGAATACTTAGCCGTATTGAGTACCGCTAAGTTAAGTGTTTGGGTAAGAAACTCTATCTAACTAGCTAGACGAAGTTCCTAGCATGAAACAACTTCATTATCATATTGTATGATTAAATGGATGGTTGCTCAAGTAAGAGAACCAAGACCTGACCAAGAGACTGAACACGTAATTACGAATCACTTTATAAAGAAAAACGTGTTTCCTTAGAGATGTGTAAATAAGAGGGTTACATCAGCAGAAAACTTAGCAGATCCACTTTGGAAACGCCCAAAGTCATACATCTTGAAAATATGGGACTCAGAGTACCTAAATGGCTTTTACGGGAAAATGGGAGATTATTGGGAATAGTGCCCTAGAAAGCCGATTCGTCGTAATCTGCTTTGGGACTTTCGTTATATCACAGACAATCTTTGAATAATACACGATTGATTATTATTATAGGCAAAAACTTCTTTATATGCAATACATGTTTTGTATGTTTCCATTATGTGCGCATGTATTAGAACTCCCCTGATCCATAAGGCTGTTAGGGACTTTGTCATTAGGTGAATGACACATAAAACAAGCCCTAACTCAAGACCAAATTAGAAACCACTCCAAGTCGATGAGTCCAACAAACAATGGTAGTGTTGATTAGGCTCGATTGAGACTTGCTCGTGGGATTGCGTCCTTAAGAAGGATCATCTTGTTTCATGGGGTGCAAAGTGCATAAGTGGATGCCTACGCAATACATGAGGGTGCTCGTTATTAGAACGGGTAGACTGAGGTATCCTGCTTGAGAAGATTCCTAAATGGGAAAGGAAGTTTCCACTTCAGGAGAAGGAAACTTTTATCTCACAGGTCAATGGCGTGAGTAAAGTAATCCTTTGACTTGAGATTCCATTGATGCTTTGTGGGCTAACTGTGTGGTCTTAGGTATAAGCTTTAAAGGATGTCTCACGAGACAACTGATTCAAGACTTATGCTGGGGATGCACAAGTGGCACATGGAAGCATATGAGTACCAACAAAGGACCTACACTTGCTTTAATGCAAGAAGATCTATTATTGCATAAGTCGTTCATATGCCATCCTAAACCCTCGGCCGAGGTAGTGGATCAAGACATCAAGAAAAGGGTTTCTTAGATTGAGATCAAATGGATATGAAACGAACTTAGCTTTATGATTGAGATTAGTGTGGCTCTCATTATTCCCATGCCTTAGATCTTAATCGAGAGATGGGATGGTAGGAGGATTATACCTCACAGTTGTTATTGACCAAAAGGTTCTTCCGAATATATATTCATTGTTCGGGTAAGGGCCACACA
Source organism: Lantana camara (assembly GCA_037501455.1). Classification (NCBI taxonomy): domain Eukaryota; kingdom Viridiplantae; phylum Streptophyta; class Magnoliopsida; order Lamiales; family Verbenaceae; genus Lantana; species Lantana camara. Next base: position 17,404,712 of record CM074857.1, on the reverse strand, counting down.
CCTGTTGCTAGAGTATGGTCGTGTGATCTATGAACTAATGAAACGTATTAGTCTCACTGCTAACTGAAAATGAAGTTTAGGGGGTCACACACAAATGCCAAGTTCAAAGGGTATTGAAGGAAAGATCAAATAGTTGATCGAAACGAGACCACATGTGTAGTGTACATGTATGGCACGTGAGCTCGAGTTGGGCGTATGGTCCGATTGAGAAATTGGACCATATGTTAATTGATTGGAGAATTAATTATAAAGCCCAAGTATAATTAATTAAGAGAATTAATTATAAATCCCTAATATAATTAATTAGGAGAATTAATTATAAAGCCAAATAAGATTAATTAGAGAATTAATTTTTGCCCGTTAGAATTAATTAAGAATTAATTCTAAAGCCCTTCATAGAATTAATTGAGAGAATTAATTTTAAGTATTTAAGTATTTAATTATTTAGTTGTTCTAATTTGATTAGAATAAATAAATAAATAATTATTAAATATCTTCTATTTATTATTCTAATAAATATTAATTCTAATATGATTAGAATAAATATTATTGGAATAAGATATTTAATTATTATTAGAATAATTAAATATTCCTAATTTGATTAGGAGCTCTTTTCTAGAAGCAATAGATATCTTATTTTGAATAAGACTCCTATTACTTGGAGGGAAAAAAAATAGAAGAAAAGTCAAAGATGGAATCCGATTCCATCTAGATTTGGGGGTGTTCGAACCTTGCCCTATAAAAGGGACTAGGGTTCGAGAATTTTAGCTCACGCGTGATATGGAGATCACGCCCAAACTACGGCTTCATGATGGGAGAATTCTCTTGCTCTCTTTCTTCTCGATTTGTTTCTTTCTTTACACATGTCATAGTACTAGCATGTTCGCTCACATGATTTGAATCTAGGACTGGTGTGGATTATTACTATAGAGGAGACCTATCGTGGAATCTAGTAGAAGAAATCTTTCCAATGACGAGGGTTGGCATTACCGCATGAAGCGCGTTTGAGGGCGGCTCAAAACGTGTCAAGAAAGCGACGATTCTTGTAAGTTCTTGAATCCCTAAGGTTAGAAATAGAAATTGCAAGTCCGATCTTGCTTTTTGGGAAAATTTTTAAATTCCGTTGCGTTTTCTGATCGTGTTTTTCCCAATAGGTGGTCAACATGCTGTGGATTTAGGAGCTAAGACATGTAGTTGCAAGAGTTGGCAGCTCACAAGAATTCCCTGCCCATATGGTTTGAGTGCTATAAACTATTCCAAACTGCAACCTGCTGAATTTGTGGATGAATTTTATCATGTCAGTGCTTTTAGGATGGCTTACTCCGGAGTAATCATGCAAATCAGTGGGCAGAATGCATGGGTAAGACATTCTTTGTTCCCCTTTTGCCACCTAATTTTGGTAGAAGGGCAGGTAGGCCTGCAAGGCTAAGAAGAAGGGGAATTGATGAACCTAGAGATTCAAAGAAGAAAAAAACAAGGGGTCCTGCCATTAGAAAGTTAAGGAGGTTCCAAAAATCCATTAAGTGTGGTCACTGTGGGCAACCTGGCCACAATGCTCTCTTTTGTGAATAACTGCCAGAGAGTGCAAAAGCCAAAAGAAACAAGTTGTTAAGAAGAGTTGTGAGTGTAAGTGTTTAACTCTAAGCTTATTTAAAGATTAAGTTTATTTCCTATATTCAACTTAATGTTTGCAGGGTCCTGGTGAACCTTCTAATGCACAGAGTGGTAGTCCAAATGAACCTGCAAATGAAGATGAATTTCAAACTGACAATGCCCAAGAACACGAAGGTGAAAATGAGCATGCAAATGATACAAATTTAACTCAGGTAACATATACAACTTGGTAATGTACACTTCTTAGTAACATATACAAATTGGTAATGTACACTTCTTATATAGGTCATCCATCCCCCAATAAGTGTTGAAGAGGATGAAATAGCTATTTGTGAACCTCTGCACAATGAAGCCCCAAATTATAGCATCTCAGATGAACCCACCTTACAAGGGCCTTCTATGTTTGAGCAGTTGAGTATGGGCAACACTGGTGACAAGGCATCAAGAAAGAGGCAGCTGTTTAGAGTTGAAGAAATTCAAACAGCTGCTAAAGTAGATTTGAAAAGAGTCAAGAAGGCAAAACAATCAAGCAGGGTGAAACTGAGAGTCCCACCAAGCTTGACTAATGAAGACATGCTCCTCACCCAGCAAAGTGTTAGTAGTCCTATGACTACTAAAAATATTGTCATTGAGGGTGGAAAGAAGTTCCTGGATTTATCTTGAAGTTGTGGATTACACGTAGAAGTGCTCGGTACAATGGTTCTTATGTTGTTCATTACAATGGTTCTTATGATATTATGGGATTTCGTTGTTTAGGATAAGTTATTTAGGCATTCACATTTTGAACATGCACTTTTGAACACTGTGGATGATGCAACTTATGTTTGTAATAGATGCATGTCTTGTATGGATATTTTGTAACTTCTATGAATGCCTATCAATTTATTAAGGTACAAACCTTTTTTTTTACTCATTTAATGGCTCCGTTTTTAATCAATTTAGTGTTGCAATATTGTTTTTAGCACTGTGTACATTAACATACAAGGGGATACAATGTACATGAAGCACAAAGCTGTGAAATTTTTTCATACAAAATGGTTGACACCATAATTTCATTCATCCACATTCCGCAAAAGGTAACTGATACAAAGTCCTAATACATACTAAGTCCTAATACAAAGGATCACAACCAAGAACACTCCATTAAGTACTAGAAAGCTTTACTTAAAAACAATGAGTACAACCAACACACAAATAACAATAACAGCTGCAATTAAAAATTGGGTTTGTTTTTCCATTTTCTTCTTTGCCCCTCAGACACTCAAATCCATTTTTTGGGATTCTTCCTCAAGTTTGTTGATTTTCTTCAACAACCCCGGTATGATAACCATTACAAGAAAACAGCCGAAAATCGATGGGAAAAAACCGACGGAATTCCAACGAAATTCCCACGGCCAAGCAAAATTGCATTCCAATGGAAAAACCATCGGAATACCGTAGGAATTCCGACGGAAAAATTGGCGGAATTTTAAAAAAAATTGCGCCAAAAATTTCAACGGGGTTTTCCGTCAACCAACAGAAAATCTCGTCGGTATTTTTATTCTTCCTTAAAAAAAAACCAACGGAATTTTCAAAGAAAACAAATTTCCAACGGAAAATCCGGTTGGTTTTTTATTCTTCATTAAAAAAAAAAACCTACGGAAAACCGACGGAAAATCCCATCGGTTTTTAATTCTTCATTAAAAAAAACAACGGAATTTTTTCCGTTGCAATTTTCAAAGAAAAAAAAATTCCAACTGAAAATCCCATCGGTTTTTAATTCTTCATTAAAAAAAAAACAACGGAATTTTTTCCGTTGCAATTTTCAAAGGAAAAAAAATTCCAACAGAAAACCGACCGAAAATCCCCTCGATTTTTTCATTCTTCATTAAAAAAAACCAATGGAATCCTTTCCGTTAGAATTTTCATTTAAAGAAAAATTCTGTTGGTTTTCCGTTGGAATTTTTCTTTCAAAGTTAATTAGAAAAATATGATTATATTTAATAACAATAATTATATATTTAAAAATTATATAATATACATTTTATAAATGATTAATATGATATTTTATATAATTTTACGTATATAAATGATTAATATGATATTTTATATAATTTTACGTATATACATTATTAATTAAAACACAAAAGTATATAAACTAATAATTTTTATATTACTAGTAAAACCAATATGCGTTGCACATTAAGTATACGATTTATCTAAATATTCTAAATAATAGAATTATTAAAATAAAAATATTTAGAACATTAATCTTTTAACTTTAAATATAGTGAGAAGACCTCAATTGGAATTTAATTTTCTAATAGACACTCTCACATATATAAATCAAAAGTTAATAATTTTAAATTACCACTCTTATGATGCTCAAACAATTCTAAATATTATTGTATCGTATGGTGTTGTATCATATTAAGGTTGGACATCGTGACAAACGTCTTTCACTTGTTAAATTTAAAAATTAATATATGTTGTATCATATTTGTATCCATGCATTATAAACACTCACTTATATACATACATACATATATATAGTGTTTCCACACAAAAAAAAACATATTTATATAGTGTTAGTATACTATTCTATTAGTTATTAATCGTAATTTACATAATAAGTATTTTTAATAAATTTAATACTTGATAATAAGTATATAGTGTTAATAATATTTGAACTAAGTTTAAAATATTAAAACTACGAAAATTTTATTAATTATGTATCTTTATAATATATATATATATATATATACAAAAAAAATTGAAGATTTATAATATAATTAATTGTTATGTAATAGTTATTAGCAATGATTTTATATTTATACAAAAAAATAATTTTATTTATAATTTCAAATTAATAATTTAAGTGAAACGATGTAAATATTATTTTTATATTAATAATTTTATTTTTAAATGTACAAATATCTTATAATCTAACTTATAATTAATATGTTAATTTTAGAAAGAGTTCTTATTATGACACTCTATATATTTTTTATAGATTGGAGAACCCTTAATTCTAATGAGTTTTATTTTCATTCGAATAAGTATTTTTAAAAATTTTCAATAAATATGATTATATTTACGGGCAAGTTATTTAAAAGGACCAAATTTTCTCAAAAGTTATCCTAAACCCCCTAATTTGAAAATTCTTCATTTGTGATCACCAATAGAACACATATTTTTTATAAACCCCCCAAACACCTAAAAAGGTTGTTTTGCCCTCAAGTTTTACTGTAAAATTGATACACTTACACGATTCAGATTCATCACCTTGCAACTAAATTCCCTCTTCTTTTTCCCGCGATTCTGAGTCCACCGCCGCCGCCGTCTCAACCATAATCCTATTATCATAGCACCCCCAATTATTCCTGTTGCTTTTTTGATTCGATAACCGAAGGGGACACCACTTGTTTGATACGAAATCTAAAAAACACACTCTGCGAAGATGGATTTCGGCAGCTTGGTGACTGGTTTGATATGGTGTAGTGTGTTTTTTGAAGGCGAAAATCATGTCTATCAACTCCGGGAGAGCGATACTCTTGCAAAAGTGTTTTCGGAGATTGAGACCCATTGGCCTGATTTCGATTGTGATGCATATGTGGTGCAGTACAAGGCTGCCCATATGGAAGATGAATCATGGGTTAGTTTGAAGAAAGATAAAGATGTTGAGAGTATGGTGGCAGTGCATGGTCTAGCAAAACAACACATTGCAAAATTGAGAGCAATTCAACCCCCTTCAAGTTCTTCTCAAAGAAGGTAGTCCCTATACTTTAATTTGCTCTGTTTTTTTTTTTGTTGTTGTGGTTGTTACATGTTTGTGATGCGTTATTCGTTCGGTATATGTTTTATTTGAAAAGGGATGACCAGGGAATGACATCGACAAGTCAAGCTCTAGTCGTTCTTTCTTCCAACAACAATGAATCCAGGAGTCGTTGCATCCGTGGCGTTGGACAGGCCTTTAAGGATGCTAATGACTGTAGGGTTCATTTAAAAAATTATCATATTACCGTGAATCGAAAGTTTAAATATTTGAAGAATGACATTGATAAGATTATAGCTATTTGCACGGATCAGAACTACAAATGGAGGTTATATGCCTCTTACTGTGGGAGAGATGGTGAGTTTGCAATAAGAAAGTTAAATCTTGACCATGTTTGTGGTTTGGAAACTGTTACGAATAAAAGGTCACACCCCAATGCCGATTCAAATTGGGTTGCGAGTGTAATGAAGGCTCATATCCAGGCAAATCCTAAATATAGATCGAAAGATATAGTTTCTTATATCCAGAAGGAGCACAATGTGGAAATTCCATACCATACTGCGTGGATGGGGAAGGAGATAGCATTGCATGGAATCCACGGTTCTGATGTTGGGTCCTATAACCGACTCCATTGGTATGTGGATGCTGTAAGACGATCGAATCCCGGCAGCATCTGTGATTTGGAGACCAAACAATCGGATAACAGGTTTAACCGCTTATTTATGGCTTTGAATGCTTGTTTGGTAGGATTTCTTAGAGGATGTAGGAAAATAGTTTTCCTTGATGGCACTCATATCAAGAGCAAATTCAAAGGTCATTTGCTTTGTGCGACAGCGAAGGATGGGAACAATCAGTTGTTTACAATAGCATACGCTCTCGTTGACTCAGAGAATGATGAGAATTGGGAATGGTTTTGCCAAAAGTGAAGACATGCTCTTGAAAGTCAGCTTGTGCTTTGTGATTTTAGACAGTACGCATTCTTTTCCGACAGGCACCTAGGACTTGTTACGCATGTGCCATGGGTATTTCCAGGCTCCCAACATGCCTTCTGCCTCAGACATTTGGTGGATAACTTCAGAACTCAGGTATTTCTCTACTGATTAGTGTGATGAGTTGATATGTCTGCTCCTTTTGTTGATAATAAAGTGGCTGTTGGTTGTCATTATCGCAGGTCCTTGGGAAGCATTATCCCAAACTGAACAAAAAAACATTGGACCAATGTATTCAATGCAACAACATATGCTCCTACTAGGGCCGAGTACTCCCTGCACATCAACAAAATCCTTAAAGCAATGCCTTTGGCCGCAGATTTCATAAATAACTCCTCTCATGAAAACTGGGCCAATTCATTATTTACCGGTAATCGATTTGGTATTATCAACAATAACATTGCAGAGTGTTGGAACAGTTGGGTGAAGGATGCGAGATCCCTCCCAATTGTTGCTTTGATTGACCGGATTAGGCAGCAAATAATGACCATGATGTGCAATTGAAGGGAGCAAAGTCATGAATGGCAAACGCACCTTTGTATGGATATAGAGGTGATGGTCAAGGCTGAATTTGAAGTAGGAAGGAGCTTGGATGTTGTGCGAGCCAACTCAGCGACATTTGAGGTGAATGAAGGGGAATTCCGACACACAGTAGACCTTGGCAAACGGGAATGTTCTTGTAATTACTGGCAGGTCTTAAATGTTAGGAATAGTGCCCTAGAAAGCCGATTCGACGTAATCTTCTTTGGGACTTTTCTTGTATCACAGACAATCTTTGAATAATATACGATTGATCATAGTCAAACACTTCTTTATATGCCAATACGTGTTTTGAGTGTTTCCATTATGTGCGCATGTATGAGAACTCCCCTAATCCTGATGACTTTAGGACTCTACCATTTAGGTGAAATGGTTCATGAAACGAGCCCTATATCACATAAGTCGTGATTAGTAAAATACTCCAAGCCGATGAGTCCTACAGACAGTGGGAGTGTCAACCTGACTCCTCTAAGGCTTGCTTGTGGGATCACGCCCTTAAGAAGGACCACCTTGTTTCATGGAGGTGCAAAGTGTATAGTTGATACGTGCGTGATACATGAGGGTGCTTACTTCAATAAGTAAGTTCACTGAGGTGGCCCGTGTGAGAAGATTTCTAAATGGGAAAGGAAGTTTCTATTTCAGGAAATGGAAACTTCCAGATTAGGAAATATCTCACGAGTCATTGATGTGATTAATTGATCCTTAGACTTGAGGTTCCTTGTCACTTTATGAGTTAACTCTGTAGTCTTAGGTATAAGCTTTAAAGGGTGTCGCCTTAGACAACTGATTCAAGGCTTATGCTGGGGCTACACAAGTGATTCATGAAAGTGAATGAGAATCAAGAAAGGACCTACACTTGCGTTTGCAAGGTGATCTCTTATTGTGTAAGTCATTCATATGCCATATGGAGTCCTTGGCCAAGGCAGTAGATCAAGACATCAAGAAAAGGGTTCTTGGATTGAGATCAAATGGATATGAAATGCACTTAGCTTTAAGACCGGATTATTAGGGTTCTAATTATTCCCTTACCCTAGATCTTGGTTGAGAGATAGTAAGTAGGAGGATTGTATCTCACATGAATCAATGACTTAAAGGTTCTGTCGAATCCGAACATTCCAATTCAGCTAAGGGGTTAAACACCTGTTGCTAGACTATGGTCGTTTAATCTGTGGACTGATTAATTAATTAGTGAATTAATTAATTAGGGTCACTGCTAATTGAATTGAGAACCTAGAGGGTCACACACAACAACTTGGTTACATGAGTTGAGGCTTTAAAATGATTAAACGAGTTAATCGAGCCTAGAGGGTTCCACACGTGTGAGTCACGTGACTGGACACGTGTCATTATGACACGTGTGCCACACGTGATTGTTTTAATAATATATTAAATAATTAATTTGTTAATTATTTAATAGACTTTGGTTTAATTTTGAATTAAAAAGAAAGTCTTATTTTGGAGAAAAATAATCTAGTTAATTAATTATGAATTAATTAATTAGATAAAATAAGTTATTTATTTTAAATAAATAAAGTATAAAATTATCCAAAAATAGTTTGGATATTTTTAGCTCTCTTGAAAGTTGATTTGAATTAGAATTCAAAGTCAAAGTCAAAATTACTTGATGATCAAGTAATAGGAGAGAGAGAGACCAAAATCCTAGCCCATTAAGGACTAGGAATTTCGGCACTCCCTTGCTTATAAATAGGGGAGCTCGAGCTCCCCTTAGAGCTAATCGAGAATTCTTTTGGTTCATGTGTTGAACACCATCCTTTCTCCAAGATAAATAAAAACCCTAGGTTAAGCCTAAACACTAACTAGAGAACTAGCATCCTTACTAGTTAGATTGTAGCCAAGTTGGTGGACTATCTCTAGAGAGCTTCAAGTTAGAAGTTTTGAAGATTCGAGCTTTACCAAAAAGTGGGGATCAAGCAAAACGATCAGAAGGGATGATGAAACGATTCTGAACCCGACATGAAACGAATGAAAAAATCGAACCAAAGAAGAAGGCGAAAACCGTTCGTTCATATCCTGAAGGATGAATTTTTTCACGAGGGTTTTGTGACTAGCAGTTTTCTACTTTCGCAAAACTGGGTTTCGAAGGGAGTTTCAATCATGCTTTTCTCGTTTCATGTTTCTTTCTTTATGTTATATTGTTAAGAACATCCCTAACATGATTTGAATCTAGGATGGTGTGGATTGCTATCCCGACAATGGATTCTGAAGTAGAAAGAGACTTTCGAGGTACGGGTTGTCAAGCCGCGAGAAGAGCGTTCTTGGGTGGCTTGAAATGCTTCAAGAAAGAATAAAAGAAAAGTAAGTTTTCTATCTCTATGAATTTGGTTACACGATTGCGAGTCCAAGGTCCTTTTGTTGGAAAAATTTTTAAATTTTCGATGCTTTCTGATTCCTGTTTTCCAACAAGTGGTATCAGAGCCACCTCGTTAATCGTGTTTCTGATTCGTCTCAATTATTCTGAATTTGGTAGAAATTCTTAGGCTTAGATGCGAATTAGGTATTCATGTGTTCTTTTAGAAAGCCTGAATTACGAAACAGTAATTTTTCTTGAATTTCTGAAACTGTTTTCTTGAATTGTGTTTTTGAAAACCGTTTTGATTGAAATTTATTTAAATCGTGTTTTTTGAATTTTGGATTGAACTGGGTTTTGGAGAAACCCAAAATACGAAACGGAACACGAAAAGGTCGAGCCTAGGCGTGCTAGCACGTCGCACGCCCAGACCCGTCGCCGCCGGCCAGCCCTCCCGCAACCGCGCGGGAGGCCCTCCCGCGCCCGCTCGCCTGTCCCGCAACCGCGCGGGACAGCCGCCCGCATGCTCCCGCAACCGCGCGGGAGCATCCGCCCGGCATCGCCCGCAAGCGAGCAGCAGCAAGCTGCGCACGTTGCGCTAGGCGCGCGGGTTGGCAGCGCGAGCTGCCGGCACCGTGCGAGGCTGGCGCGCGCCTAGCGCGCGACGCTGCGCGGCGAGCAAGTGCTCGTTCCGGGCCCGGTTTTGGCGTTTTTGTGTTTTCGTGTTTTCGGTCCTTGAAATCCCGGTTTATTTTTTCTGTAAAATTTTATTTTATTAAATTTGAATTATTTTTTGAAATAATTGTTTAAATTGGGATTTTGAAAATTTAAGCGATTTAAATTTTGAAAAAATTACAAACTTTATTTTATGAAAATATTGAAAGAATAAAATTATTAATTTTCAGAAATTAATTGGAATTTTATTGGTTTATAGTTATTCGGGTTTTATTGAAAAGACTCTTGAACAAGAATTGCATCTAAGTCGTGTTTTAAGCTATTAGAACTTAAAGCGAGAATTTTAATTTATTGGTTAAATTTAAACTCTTGCAATTTATGCTTGTTTGGTGATCATGGGTTTAGACTTATGTATGGTTTTAATTTATGCACATGGATGGTTTAAATTGGGGTTGGAGCCCTATAGTTGCATTTTTCAATTGAGGTTAGAGCCTCACTTATGTGCGTACTGTTATGTGATTTATTATGTGGCTTTCCATATTACTGTTTTTGAGGCCGGGGTATGCCCCGTGTAATTGTCTAAGGCCAATATGAAGATTGAGCCTTATTACTTTATGTCTTTTTCTTTTTATTATAATTTGAGAGTAGAGATAAGTGGTGAGGTTTTATTTTCATTTTGGAGACAATGCACCCATGGAGTAAGATGGACCACATTCAAGTAACAAGGAGGTCATAAGTGAAGACCCCTCAAAATGTTAGGGAGGGGAATCTCAATTGTTAAATGTAATAGAGATAGGGCTCGTATTTTGTTACCGCTTTCCCTTATGTGATTTAAACTGTTTATGTGGCATGTATGTTAGAACTTGTGATTGTGGAGTGGCTCCCACATATCACGCATAAGATAGGTAGAACCCATGATCATCTCATGTTAGTATCATGCTAGGACATGTTATCTGTTTATGTGCTTGTTTGAAATGCATTTAAGTTGTACTTGCATTAATCAAGACTAATAAAATTGGATAACATATATGTTGGTGAGGTCGAACCGAACAACTCTTCGGTTGATTCGAAAATTCCCATTAAATATTAAGCTCATTTCGAATAATAGGTATTTAATTCGAGATGCAAATTTTGAATTAAATTCCTAGCATTCCATCAATAGGTTTTAAGTTTAGTAAGTAAAGCTAGTTATTGTCCGCGAGTCGTGGGATAGCTAGTGGAGCTTATTAGTTCTTAGTTACCTAATTGATCATTTTAAATGATCAATATTTCGTGGTTAATTTTGGCAAGGGCGATGTCCGCGAGTCGTGGGTCGTTCGAACTAAGTTTTGATCATGATCTTATGATTGATGGGTCTAGCTTAACGCCTAAGTAAATATGGATGTCGCACGAGTCGTGGGTCCATATTGAAAGATAGGTGATGCAAAAAACAATTACTAAGAGTTCTAAAGGTGTTAGAATTGGTAAGTTGTACCTACCTAGGATTTTACTTAGAATGTCCGCGAGTCGTGGGTTCGAGGTAAAATGCTTAGGATCTTAGTACCCATTGGGAAACGCGCTCCTCTTAGATCTTTGGGAATTATAGATCTTTGAAAAACAGTGGGAGCTACATTAGATTAAAGACCTTATCTTTTGTATATCGTTATAATTCAGCATGCTCACATTTTCTCTGCTTAGCATTTAGGTTGTAGTTCTGTGATTCTCTACAATATGGAATGCAAACCCATTTGTATCCATCCTTAAGTCAAAAGAGTTGACTAAGTCCTAACTAACTCTGATTGGCTTCGGACCCTAAAATTCGTTTTAGATTCCGAATAAGAGAAAGACGTTCTCTAAAGGGCGAAGTTTTCAATTGTGAAAATTCGACCCGGGCCAAAAGAGAAGCAATCTGAGGTGAATGGATTTTTTCCAAACCACTTAAGAGCAATTGAACCACCTCATAAAAATGTTACAAGGTATAACATTATGGAATTATTCAATATTCCAAATGAGGAAACAAGTGCACACGAACAAGGTCTAAAGATCTTATTTGAAGATCTTATGGTCTCGATCATCAACCGAGAAAAGAGTTCTCTATGCACTGATTGCTTACATTGCTTCCACCATCATTCAAACCCTTTATGCTCAATTAGAATGATGCTAATGTAGCATAGTTAATCATTTAGTTGATAATGGTTGAGAGCATCCTTAAGAAGGAATAAAAGGTTGAGATGGTTAACTCTTCTTCTAAACTCCCTAAGATTAAAGGCTTGAACGCCTAAAGAAGAAGAAACCCTTAAGAGCCCAATGGAGAGGTATGTAAGGGGTGCGCCCAAAAGACACTAGAGATCAAATAGGACGTTTGCTTCTATGATAGCAAATAAGGACTTTGAAATGGAACTGCAAAGAGTATGAGTACTCTGAAATGTTACATCGTTTAGTAATTCTACTGGGAATAGAATTCACTAGTCTTGAGTCAATTCTACATAATCTGCTGTGCAAAGACTCAAGGCACTAATGTTCTGAACATACAACGAGATAACAAAAGTAAGTAAGATGACAAAGCTTCGAATTACTTTGGAACGTTGAGATATAAAAGGATTAGCAAGTCAGACACCTTAGGATCATTCTATGAAAATGAACCTATAGAGTTGACTTCCTGTGAATCCTGTCTTGAGGGAAGCGTTCCTGAATCCCGTTTATAAGAAACGTGGAACGTTCCAAAATTATACTGGATTTCGATCCATGCTGATGAGTGTAAGATGCTTAATGTAAGCACTAGATACAATCGTCAGTTTAATCATTATGAATGAATGTAATTGTTAAAGTACAAATTCGAAACTTATATGAAATTCTTAGAATTTCAAAAAGAGGTTAGGAACCAAAGTAGTCATAAGTTATAGGCAAATCGATATGATCGAGATAGCCAACATCTTATCAACTAATTCCTTAGTCATCTTAGAAATAATAGGATTATCTCTCAGTAAACTAATTCGAGAACACCTTAGTGTTTCCGAATGAGGGAATGAAACCTTATAGGATATGGTCCATTCCATAGCAAGCTTTACTGACTTATAATCATTCTAGGAATAAACTCCCAGAATATGCAGTTAGAGATTTTGAATTTTGCACCTTCCAAAATCAGTCCTTTAGATGCACTATGCAATGTGGCACACTAAATTCCCTAATTATTCTTGTCCAAGAATTTAGTGGAATCCTCTTAAGTAAAGAGGATAGTGGGAGATAGGCTTGAAATAAGTTCAAGTTTATACAAACAATATTGGATATCATTTCTGCGATTCCCTTAGACAAAGGTTGTTTGTCTCAAGGAATGTATCTTTCTTAAGGAATCGTTCCTATAGAAGAAGAAAGACAAGCAAGCAGACCTCAAAGAAATTTGAGAATAAATATCCACGCCACATATAGAAGAAACGAGCCCATCTGATAAAACTTAGCCAAATTTTTGAGCATGTACACGTGTGAAACCCTTCTCTTAAGACGTGTTTAGAACGCGTTCCTAGATAGCCAAGGAATTACTTGAAGAGGAGACACTGTCGGATTTGGAATCTGAGAAGTGTAAGCAAGCCTTGAAATCCAATATGGATTCCATATACTCAAGCCAAGTTTTGACCTTGGTTGATCCACCTGATAGGATCAAGCTCGTGGAGCTTCGAGTAAATGGAAAGCATTACAACCTTCTTGACGATTGAAATGCAAAAGTCCATTTGGATTATGTTTACCACATCCTCATATTCTAACTATGAGATATGATAAATGAATATGAGAACTATCTTGTTCAATATGAGATTGAAAGAGACTGAAATAAGGTATTTCTGTAAATCTCATATTCAGTGGGAGTATGCATAAGGTATGCAAATCCCTAAAGTCAATCTGTGGATTGATAAAGGCTTCTAGGAGTTAGACAATTCGATTTCATAGGATAGTCAAATCGTTTGACACAGATGGAAGTCGAATAAGTCTCAAAAGTGTACATAAGAAAGTTAGTGATGTAAGAGTCAATTTTGGTTCTTTAGAAAACGACATCCTTCTCATTAGGAATGTCAAGGATGACGTGAAAGTTACCAATTCTTGTTTAAGAAACAATTTCACATGAAAGATCTTAGTGATTATCCTAAATTCTCGACATTCAGATCTATAGAAGATAGATCTAAGAGCATAAATGGATTATCACAAAATGAGTACATAACCACGGTACTAAAAGGAGTTTAGTATGGACAATGGAACATCTCTTTTTGAAGAGTATGTGTCCTAAGATAACTTTAAGAAAGTTAGAATGTCCAAAATCCCTTTAAGTGAAAGGGTGCATAATGTATGAAAAGTTATGTACTAAATTAGATATGGCGCAACACTAAGCGTAGTAGGCCGAATCTAAAATGACCTCAGAGAAGGTCATTAGATTTCTGTAAAGGATGTCCTCAGAGTACTTGAGAAGAAATGAGGATATGTATTAGTTTACAGAGCCCAAAAGATCTCATCATTAAAAGGATATTTTGATGTAATTGTTTCATCAAACATAGATGATTATAAAATCATTGAAAGGATACAACTTCTACCAGAATGGTAATGCAATGTGTTGGAAAGGGGTTCCAAGGACGGACATTGCAAAACTCGACTATCGTAGTTGAGAACTTAGTCGTATTATATAACGCTGAGTTAAGTGTTTGGGTAAGAAACTCCATCTAACTAGTTAGATGAAGTTCCTAGCATGAAACAACTCATTTATCATATTGTATGATAAAATGGATGGTTACTCAAGTAAGAGAACCAAGACCTCACCAAGAGACTGAACACGTGATTACGAATCACTTTATAAGGAAAAGGTGTTTCCTAAGAGATGTGTAAACAAGAGGGTCACATCAACAGAGAATATAGCAGATCCACTTTGGAAACGCCCAAAGTCAATAGGCTCTCAAATTGCATCTTGAGAAGATGGGACTTAGAGTACCTAAATGGCTTTTACGGGCAAGTGGGAGATTGTTAGGAATAGTGCCCTAGAAAGCCGATTCGACGTAATCTGCTTTGGGACTTTTCTTGTATCACAGACAATCTTTGAATAATATACGATTGATCATAGGCAAACACTTCTTTATATGCCAATACGTGTTTTGAGTGTTTCCATTATGTGTGCATGTATGAGAACTCCCCTAATCCTGATGACTTTAGGACTCTACCATTTAGGTGAAATGGTTCATGAAACGAGCCCTATATCACATAAGTCATGATTAGTAAAATACTCCAAGCCGATGAGTCCTACAGACAGTGGGAGTGACAACCTGGCTCCTCTAAGGCTTGCTTGTGGGATCACGCCCTTAAGAAGGACCACCTTGTTTCATGGAGGTGCAAAGTGTATAGTTGATACGTGCGTGATACATGAGGGTGCTTACTTCAATAAGTAAGTTCACTGAGGTGCCCCGTGTGAGAAGATTTCTAAATGGGAAAGGAAGTTTCTATTTCAGGAAATGGAAACTTCCAGATTAGGAAATATCTCACGAGTCATTGATGTGATTAACTGATCCTTAGACTTGAGGTTCCTTATCACTTTATGAGTTAACTCTGTAGTCTTAGGTATAAGCTTTAAAGGGTGTCGCCTTAGACAACTGATTCAAGGCTTATGCTGGGGCTACACAAGTGATTCATGAAAGTGAATGAGAATCAAGAAAGGACCTACACTTGCGTTTGCAAGGTGGTCTCTTATTGTGTAAGTCATTCATATGCCATATGGAGTCCTTGGCCAAGGCAGTAGATCAAGACATCAAGAAAAGGGTTTCTTGGATTGAGATCAAATGGATATGAAATGCACTTAGCTTTAAGACCGGATTATTAGGGTTCTAATTATTCCCTTACCCTAGATCTTGGTTGAGAGATAGTAAGTAGGAGGATTGTATCTCACATGAATTAATGACTTAAAGGTTCTGTCGAATCCGAACATTCCAATTCAGCTAAGGGGTTAAACACCTGTTGCTAGACTATGGTCGTTTAATCTGTGGACTGATTAATTAATTAGTGAATTAATTAATTAGGGTCACTGCTAATTGAATTGAGAACCTAGAGGGTCACACACAACAACTTGGTTACATGAGTTGAGGCTTTAAAATGATTAAACGAGTTAATCGAGCCTAGAGGGTTCCACACGTGTGAGTCACGTGACTGGACACGTGTCATTGTGACACGTGTGCCACACGTGATTGTTTAATAATATATTAAATAATTAATTTGTTAATTATTTAATAGACTTTGGTTTAATTTTGAATTAAAAAGAAAGTCTTATTTTGGAGAAAAATAATCTAGTTAATTAATTATGAATTAATTAATTAGATAAAATAAGTTATTTATTTTAAATAAATAAAGTATAAAATTATCCAAAAATAGTTTGGATATTTTAGCTCTCTTGAAAGTTGATTTGAATTAGAATTCAAAGTCAAAGTCAAAATTACTTGATGATCAAGTAATAGGAGAGAGAGAGACCAAAATCCTAGCCCATTAAGGACTAGGAATTTCGGCACTCCCTTGCTTATAAATAGGGGAGCTCGAGCTCCCCTTAGAGCTAATCGAGAATTCTTTTGGTTCATGTGTTGAACACCATCCTTTCTCCAAGATAAATAAAAACCCTAGGTTAAGCCTAAACACTAACTAGAGAACTAGCATCCTTACTAGTTAGATTGTAGCCAAGTTGGTGGACTATCTCTAGAGAGCTTCAAGTTAGAAGTTTTGAAGATTCGAGCTTTACCAAAAAGTGGGGATCAAGCAAAACGATCAGAAGGGATGATGAAACGATTCTGAACCCGACATGAAACGAATGAAAAAATCGAACCAAAGAAGATGGCGAAAACCGTTCGTTCATATCCTGAAGGATGAATTTTTTCACGAGGGTTTTGTGACTGGCAGTTTTCTACTTTTGCAAAACTGGGTTTCGAAGGGAGTTTCAATCATGCTTTTCTCGTTTCATGTTTCTTTCTTTATGTTATATTGTTAAGAACATCCCTAACATGATTTGAATCTAGGATGGTGTGGATTGCTATTCCGACAATGGATTCTGAAGTAGAAAGAGACTTTCGAGGTACGGGTTGTCAAGCCGCGAGAGGAGCGTTCTTGGGTGGCTTGAAACGCTTCAAGAAAGAATAAAAGAAAAGTAAGTTTTCTATCTCTACGAATTTGGTTACACGATTGCGAGTCCAAGGTCCTTTTGTTGGAAAAATTTTTAAATTTCCGCTGCTTTCTGATTCCTGTTTTCCAACATTAAAGCTCCCCTGCAAGCATGCTTGTGCGTGCATTGACAAGAAAGGGTGGTCGGTATATGATTTTTGTGATGATGCTTATTCAATTGAAACGTATAAAAAAGCATATGAAAACATTATTTTCCCTGTACCAAATGCTGATATAGAGTCAAATGTCGAGGTTCAGATTAGGCCTCCCGATGTGAGGCCTCAGCCTGGTCGACCGAAGAGGACTAGGTTCCCATCGCAGGTCGTCAAAGCTGTTACAGTATGCTCATCATGTAAAAGGCTTGGGCATAACAAGAGAACATGCAGAGGACCTGTGCCAAATTGACTGTTTGTGTGTTGTTGGGTATGTTGTTGAATTCGGGATTCTAATCACGCTTATATGATTTGTTTTTGGCAGAGAAACTGAAGATTGGCCGAGACTTCGTTGATAATGGACCTGGCAGATGCTCTGTCTTTTGGAAGAGATCTATTTTGTCTTTGTATGTTTTATTCTATGGTGTAAATGACTGAACTGTAAAAATGCGTAACTGGATGGGCGCTTTGTCCAGTAAAACTGTAATAATGCGCAATTGGATAGATTTCTTGAGTGTCAATATTGGAAGTGGTCTATTTTGTCTTTGTATTTTTTATGGTGTAAATGATTGTTCTTTAAATAATGCGTAATTGGATGGGCGCTTTGTCCAGTGAAAGGTAAATAATGCGTAATTGAAAGGGGACTTTGTCCAGTGGAACTGTAATAATGCGTAATTGGATGCGTAAAGTGTCCCGTGAAAGGGAAATAATGCGTAATTGAAAAGGAACTTTGTCTGGTGGAACTGTAATAATGCGTAATTGAAAGGGGACTTTGTCCAGTGGAACTGTAATAATGCGTAATTGGATGGGCGCTTTGTCCAGTGAAAGGGGGATAATGCAATTGAAAGGGGACTTTGTTCAGTGAAAAGGTAATAATGCGTACTTGGATGGGTGAAGTGTCCAGTGAAACTGTAATAATGCGTAATTGGATGGGTGAAGTGTCCAGTGAAAGGGGAATAATGCGTAATTGAAAGGGGACTTTGTCCAGTGAAAAGGTAATAATGATACTCAAGGTTTATTGATTATCCATTACATGTTATGGTTACTTTATAGATTTATTGATTATCCTCAACATTGCAATAATGATACTCAAGGTTTATTGATTATCCATTACATGTTATGGTTACTTTATTGATTTATTAATTATGCTCAACATTGCAATAATGATACTCAAGATTTATTGATTATCCATTACATGTTGTGGTTACTTTATTGATTTATTGATTATCCTCAACAATGCAATAATGTTAATGATTACAGTTTCACTGGACAAAGTCCCCTTTCAATTACGCATTATTTACCTTTTACTGGACACTTCACCCATCCAATTACGCATTATTACCTTTTCACTGGACAAAGTCCCCTTTCAATTACGCATTATTCCCCTTTCACTGGACACTTCACCCATCCAATTACGCATTATTACAGTTTCACTGGACAAAGTCCCCTTTCAATTACGCATTATTCCCCTTTCACTAGACACTTCACCCAACCAATTATGCATTATTACCTTTTCACTGGACAAAGTCCCCTTTCAATTATGCATTATTCCCCTTTCACTGGATACTTCACCCATCCAATTACGCATTATTACAATTTCACTGGACAAAGTCCCCTTTCAATTACGCATTATTACAATTTCACTTGACAAAGTCCCCTTTCAATTACGCATTATTCCCCTTTCACTGGACACTTCACCCATCGAATTACGCATTATTACCTTTTCACTGGACAAAGTCCCCTTTCAATTACGCATTATTTCCCTTTCACTGGACACTTCACCCATCCAATTACGCATTATTACAGTTTCACTGGACAATATCCCCCTTCAATTACGCATTATTTCCCTTTCACCGGACAAAGCGCCCATCCAATTACGCATTATTACCATTTCACTAGACCAAGTCCCATTTCAATTACGCATTATTTCCCTTTCACTGGACAAAGCACCCATCCAATTACGCATTATTACCTTTTCACTGGACAAAGTCCCCTTTCAATTACGCATTATTCCCCTTTCACTGGGCACTTCACCCATCCAATTACGCATTATTACCTTTTCACTGGACAAAGTCCCCTTTCAATTAATAAATAAATAACAATCCAATTTCAATTTCAATTATACAGATGAACCAGATTGTTTTCCTAGAAAAGCATTGTCTAACTTAAAACGGTATTCGGCGATGCTGCACGTCTCGGCATATGTCTTGAACTCGTCAGTCTCTCGAACAAGCATCTCACCATACAGACACATTAATACGCCACAATCACTGCTCCCCTTATCCTGAATTCTCATTTGTCCCTGCCCCAATTCCCTCTCTTTGGAACTCTTGAGAACATTGTTCTTAATCCACAACGTCCAGAGGAAATCTGAGTATACTGCGACGTCGGTGGCAGCTTCTTCTGTATGCATTGAGTTGTAGTGACTGAAACGTTTGTGCTCGGTCTTATACACCAACATATACCAGTGAGAATTTATCACTAGAGGGAAAATAACATAACGACATGAGAACATAACTGTTGATGACACATCGTTCAGGGTCATGGCATAGTCACTTTTCACCCGGTGCGTCATGAACTCGTTGATTGCAGATGGGATAATATAAGGGACAATCTTCTTATTTGTCTTTCCTGTCATGCTGTTCTTCAATTTCCCCACAAACTCAACTGACACATTAGGGTTAACAAAATGTACATCGTGGAATTTGGGCACAAGATAACCAGGACTTGTTAGCAGGTCGTAATAGGACAGAATAACGTTGTCATTAGTCTCCTTCCCCAGAATTAGATCTCGTAGATCGTACACGAAGACAAAACTCGACTTACTTGTATACACAACATCATGGCTGCAAAAGACTATAACAAAACCATCAACACGCTTCTGTCAACTAAACTCATTGAATTAAGTAAGAACACTTATTTTTGCGCCTCCGCGTATGTAATGCCCCGGTTTTTCCATTCAATCATTATGTGTTAATTTATAAATTTCATGACATTAGATTCTTAATATTTCCATGAATTATATGAAATTATTGTTAATGTGAGATTTACATGAATTAATTGATAATGTGACTAATTGTTCATATATGACCTTACTTGATCATTTCTTAAAAATGAGGACTTGATTGCATGAAATGAATTGGAGTTTTTTGATAATTTCCCATGGAACAAAACTTGATTGCATGCATTCAATTAATTGAAGGACCTAAGTGCAAAAATGGTTAAGTCATATGAGTTACTGGAGGACTTTTGTATATATCTATACATTACATACATATTATATCATATACATCTATCTCCCAAAATATCATTCATCAAATATCATCCAAATCTCACACACATACACACACTAAAACACTGTATTTACACCAAGGAAGGAGGAGAGGGATTTCATCATATTCCAAGCTAGAATTCAAGGGGGATTTGCATAAGTGAAGCATCATCATATCATCATTTCTCATCTTCTTCATTTCTTTGAGGTATAGATAGCTTAATTGTATGAATCTCTTGAGATATATTTGAGTAGGGTTTGATGAGTTGGATGTGATTCCTTGTTTATATGAGGTTAGAAGCATGATTATGTTCATTAGAATTGGAAGCTTGCATTATTTCTTGAATAATATGAAAGTTGGAGTTCATGATATTATATGGGTTTTGATTGATGATTCCTTGATGATTGATGCATATTTGATGGATTAAATGGTGTCTAATTGATATCTATGAGATATATGCATGTTATATGTTAGTTTGGGGTTGAATTATTGCTTTGATTTGGTGTGAAAGTGGATTGGGAGCCAAAATTAGAGCTTGCCCTGTTTTTCTCGAAGCTTTTGCTACTTCTGGAGTTGTGGTCACGCCCGCGACCGTTTTGTGATCATTTTTGGTTGCGGCCGCGACCAACAATTCGAAAGTTGGCTATTTTTCAGTCCTGGCCGCGACTGCTTTTCAGTACAATTTTGTCAAGGCCGCGACACCCTCATCCGAACTCCGATTGACCTGATTTTTGAACCCACGGAAACCTCTTGAAGTCTAGAATATTCTAAAATTGGAATCACCTCAATATCTTATCTAGTTTGTGAGATATAATCCATTCTTTTAGGTGTCACAAACTGCACTAGCTTAACTTCAAGCTTATGCCATTTTCTCCTCGCTTTGAACTAGAAAACGAGCCATATATCATCGGAAAGGTATTTGTGTCCAGTTTCATTCCCAACAAACAAAACTCAATTCCAACTTCTAGAATTAAAGATATTCCAGTTTTCCTACAGCGTGTGCGTTTTCTAAAATTGTCCGTTTTTGCCAAACTTCACCAAAACCTTTGTTATTGCATTCCGTTCACTCTCTTGGCTCCCATATGTGAATTATATGATACATATACTTGATTAATTGATAAGTATGCTCCTAATTGACACTTCTTGGTACGTAATTGCTCAAACGTGATTTTGTGACTCCATGCCTTACATGAATTGAACTTGAAATAATTGAATAATATGAATACATGATTTCTTGATATTAATTTCACCTCTTAGGTGTTTATTGATTTTCATACATTCTAAGTGTCACTTGATTGCTTGTTTTATTTATTTACATGAGCATGGCCGTGCGTCATGCTTGGTCTCATATTGAGTCTCGTCTCACGGGTTTTCACTATTCCCTTTCTTGTCCAGTTTTTCTACAGGGCGGAGATCATGGAGTGTTTAGGCACTTTCTTGTGTCCTTGTCTTGTTCTGTCACTCCTCAGGTGAGGTTTAATTTCTAGTTATATAGAACCCGTACAACCCTTATGTGATGTTTTCGGCCAAAATGTATCTATATATCTATAGTTTTCCAAATCTAAAACGATTGCAAGCAAGACATGTCATTGTATTGAATCAAGAAAGCCATGTTATTGATCTATTGATTGATTGGGCGAGTAAAACATGTTCACTTTGGGCCCGAGGGTAGTATATTGAGCTAACCGGGAAAGCAAGGGCTGACGGGTAACTCTTGCACTATCCTCACCATGTTGGGGATCACCTCTGAATCCACCAGGAGGTTTGGTGGAGGAAGAAATCCCGTGCGTGGGAGTCATGTTCCCGACGTACACCATGATTGGATGGTTGGGTCTTGCAAGCCCACCATCACCCGGAGGAAGAAGGAGTTCATGAAACTGCTAATTGATCGCACGTAATTACTTGCATGATAACCTAATAAATTGAAACATTCATGATTGTACACTTTTGGTGAAAGGTTGGAGAATTGCCCTCACTCGCCGGGCCACAGATTGAATTGATAATGATTGAATTATTAAATTGACTAGTTGTAATCTCGGGCGAGAATTACTTTAATATTCGAACTTATATTGTTTCTTTTATGAAAACTTACCCGAGATTATAGCTTGCATGGTAATTCCGCTTATATTTATTTAAACCCCTCACTCAGTCTTCGGTAGACTGACACCCTCACTTTTCAGGTACTCACGATCGTGTGCTAGGCGGGAGTTCGAGTTGTGTCTTTTGTTCAGCTGAGTCTAGCATCGCATTTTCATGTTCTTGGTATTTTCGAATTTATCATGTTAGGGTTCCTGTTAGTTTTGGAGACTTATGCATGTATAATATGTTGGAGATGATAATGTATTGATATATGAGCTAGAATAGGATGAGCTTTTGGATATTTGGTATATGATATTGAAATACTAGTGTTTATACTTCCGCTTTCGAATTTTCATGTATAGGATTTAATTGATTTGGGGTCTAGTCCCGCCTAACTAGATTGTTTCTTGCATTGTCACCCGTTCGCTATAGTCTTGGTTCATGTACGGATCA
This sequence comes from Lantana camara, assembly GCA_037501455.1. NCBI lineage: Eukaryota > Viridiplantae > Streptophyta > Magnoliopsida > Lamiales > Verbenaceae > Lantana > Lantana camara. The sequence continues at coordinate 17,381,733 of CM074857.1, read as the reverse complement.
TCCATTTCGTATGTGGACTGAGCTATAGTGGAGGGGTGTGGCATCTCGGCGTTCCGGGTGCTACAGTGTAGCTCATAATCTAGTTAAATGCCCTATTTCGTTGCTCCTCAGTGACAACCTCACAGCCTGGGGCCTCCTTAGGCCTATTGTCCACGTGAGCTCCATCCAATACAACCTAATACATAAGTATCCAATGACAAATAAAAAACACATGCATAAACAAAAGACATTGTAATATTAAATCTTGTATGGAATATTTTCTCACTGTTACTTCCACACACCCCCTCACATCGTTCTTCCGCTTCGATCTAACCTCATCTCGTCCGGAATCACTATCACCTTCGCCATCCCGATCACCTTCCCCATCCCCAATCAAATCAACTTGACCTCCTACATCGACACATTCAGGTGCCTCTTCCACACAAACCGTTTGAACTCCTTGATCGACACATTCAGGTGCCGCTTCCACAAAAACGGTTGGAACTCCTTGATCGACACCTTGTGCTTTTCCTGCTATGCAAACAACTTGATCCCCTTCGTCAACAAAAACTTCTTCCTCCGCTCTGGACAGACTTCTCTCCATTTTGTTAGCCGCTCGTAAGGGAACAATCTGCGTATTTTTAAATCAACAGACTTTGTTACAAAACAGTTGAATAAAATATGCATATTGGTTTAAATTACCAAAGATTACGGACTTACATCTCACCGGAAAATACTTTCCAGTGCCTTCTTTGCATTCTCTTTCGTATTAGGTAGTGCACTCCCCTTCCATTTGAACAACCGAGGGAATACTGCCAACCTTCTCGAGATGCCATCCTTCTGAATTCGTTCATAAAACCATGCCTGACATAAACAATAACTTAAGTACGTGTATATATAGGTATAAATGACACAATCTACAAAACCAAGCCAACGACTTACCAACAAACTCATAGTACACCCATCGAGAAAATCATGTTTATCCACAACATGCTTCTTAATACCTTGGATCAAAAACATATGAGCCGCCGTACCCCACGCGTACTGTCCAATCCTAGACAAATCATCAACATACCAAATAAGCGCAACAGGCACACGTACACTACTACGCGGGAACAACAAATAATTAAAAACATATAAAATGTACATCCGTACAAAATCGTCAATGCCATCGTCATCAGTCCTTCCAATGAATTTGTGCAGTTTACTCTCGATGTTAGCTCGGGAGACATTGTTTCCCTTATTGCCAAAATGCTTGATCAAGGTAGTGGATTTACTCTTGCCCACACAATAGGATGACCGGAATGCCGCATACCAATAACAATGTTGAATTCCTTGTCACAAAATAAAACTTATTGGCTTCCAAATTTAAATGTATTGGTGCTGCAGTTGTAGTAATCGAACAACAACCCAACTTTGTTAATGCTACCCTTGTGAACGGACGCTCCCAGAAAACAACCAAACGACGATTTCTTAATTGCGAGTTGACCAGGAGACATTTGCTAACAAATTTTAGAGATAACCTCACTGAATCTCTCCAACATGCACTGATGCAAAATCGAAAACACCCACTTCTTCGAAAGTGGGCTCTCATCAGTCTCATGGATGTTTACCTCTGATCTTTTTCTCTTTCCCCTGCTTGTTGCAGTCGGGGACGGAACAATCGTCAATGGCGTCGTCGACATTGAGCGAACCATCTATCGAATAAAAATCGATTCAATATTCATTATTTAACAAACTACTGAAACCCTTACTTGTTGAGTTAAAATCATCAATTACCAAGTAGAAACTGGAATATGATGGAAAAAAATTGAATTTCTGACCATTTATGGAAGAAAACTAACTTCGACAGGTTGGGTGCAACGTACCTTCCTCTTAGACATTACCATTTCAAGCGACGAGCTAAACCCGAGCGTGCGTCGTGGGGGAGTGGTTGGTAGCTTGTAGGGGTTTCTCCTCTAACGTGGGTGTGTCGGCCGTTGACTCTCCAATAACTTCTTCAACACTTGTCGGCGGTGGTGTGCGGCGTTCTGCAGTGGCCGGCGATGGTGGGAGATGGTGAAGAATGTGAAATTCCCGCCGATGAAGTAGGGAGTATGTTGCTTGGTATGGATTGCAATTATTCAATTTTAGCATGGACAATTTGGTAATTTTACGCGATTTAGTGGGTTTTGAAAAAATATGTAGTGTATTGGGGGGTTTAGGATAACATTGTTGCCTTATTAGGGATTGTTCAATAATTTGCCGTATATTTAATTCAAATAATCATATATTTAAAATTTTATATTTTAAATTAATAACAAAAAGTATTTAAATAATTAATTGAAATAAGTGTATAAATATATTTAAAGACATAATATTAATAAGAAGTAAGTTATCCAAGTTGGTAACGGAGTCACCATTCTTCCTTGGAGACCTGAGTGCGAATCCCTGTGTGCTCAATTATCGCGAGAATTAATTCTCGCATTGGTTGGCTCGGCCCGTGGCTCGTCCAAGGTGTTGGTGTGGCTCGTTTTCGGGGTGGTTCGGTCTCACAAATGAATTTTTTTATTTTTTAATATTTATTTATTTTTATTCTATTTCCGACGGCATATCGACGGAGAATTCCGTTGGAAATCCGTCGGTTAACTTAAAAATTAAATTATTTTTGTTCCGTTGGAAAAAAATTACGACGGAAAACCGACGAAAATTGTCCGTTGGAAACTATGATGCACGGACACTTCTAAAAATATCATTTTTCCGTGTCGTGTCATGCCGTGTCGTGTCGGACACTCGTGTCGGACACCGTGTCCGACACTCCTTACGTGGGAAATTCAAAAAAAAATCTGTGTCGCCGTATCCGTGTCGTGTCGTGTCCGTGTCGCCGTGTCCGTGTCCGTGCATCATAGGTTGGAAATTATTTTCCGTTGGAAATATATTCCCAATGGAAAACCAACAGAAAGGACCCGTCGGGATCCAATTCCGATGATGTATTTTCCAACGGGCGCCATCCCGTCGGTTTTCCGCCGGAAATCAGTTTTTCCAACGGAAAATCGACGAAATTTCTAAAAATCCCGTCGAAATTCGGCAGTTTTTTTGTAGTGAACCTTCGATCTCTCACACATCGGTGGGTCACACCACCTAAAAAATTTGCATCTCTATGGATACAAACAAAAAAAAGAAAATATTTGCCATGAATATAAATTCCAGAATATAGATTTGGGGATAAATTTGTTGGGAGCATATTACCTGGTTTTGGCATGACAAGAAACGACGACCTGGGTGATCTCCTCTCCAAGGAGTCCTCATAGCGGCTTCTTCTCCACAGAAACATGACACTCTTTCATGGGTTTCAAACCAACCTTGCCCTCTCATGCTTGAATCCGTTGTTGCGCTTGAAGTTGCCATGAAATTGTTGAGAGACCAGCGACCTAGGGTTCAAAAGATGAGGAATTATTTCTTTCGTTGAATTAAACAGATTTAGGCCAAGTGCATTTTAATCTCTGTTGGCCGATGTGATTGTAATGAGAGGGAAAATTTCCCACCAAAATGGATGTATTATGTGTCATTTTAAGTTTATTTTAAATTGAAATAAAGGCACATGTAGAGTGGTTTCTGATGTGGCAATAGTGGTTTCGCCACATAATGGAAAATTTTGCCACGTCGGATTTCAATTGGGGATTCCGGTGGGTTTTATGAACTCCAACCAAAATCTGCATTAATTTGCAACTTTTTTGGAGTTGTGGGGTAAATTTATCATCGGAAAAGATATTGTACCATTTCTACAAAATGGATGCAGTTGGTAGTATACCATTTTTTCAATATTCCTTGTAAATTTAAAAGTAAGTCTGGGAATTTGATTCCAGAATGACGAGGAGTTAGAATGGAAAAAATAAGGCAGGCAGTGTACAAATTCCAGAATGACGAGGAGTTAGAATGGAAAAAATAAGGGAGGTAGTGTACAAATTTCAAATTCACGTGGAATTAAAATGAAGTAAACGCTATAGGTTTGTCATCAATTGGTTAGGACTTAGGATAGATCAAATCATTATATAATTAAATTCTGAATTTGTTCCATTTACGTTTGGCTCTTATATGTCGAGTGATCACTTGGCCGAGTGGAATGTGAGATTAAATTCCTAAAAAATTGCCGTTCAAATTGAATGTGTAATTAGCAAATAGGATGGATCCAAATAGTTAATGGATTTATTTTTCAGGGTAATGTCTCGAGTTTGAATCCCGGTTGAATGTGCGTGTATTAAAAAAAAATTGAATGAGTAATCAAGCAACATATGAAAAATATATAGAGATAAAAACATTTTACCACCTTGTATAATAAATAATTCTCAAATTACCTCCTTCTGTAAAATTAAATAGCACCTAACTTACTTGTATTATTTTTTAAGCATCATGTTGCCTCCTTCCTAATTTTTCTGTGTTGGTTAATAGTATCTTTCTACTAAAATGCCCCCAAATATTTAACTTCATTTATAACTTTATTTTCTTTACACTTTATTTTTCTCTTTCAACCAAAAACCCTAACTAAAACACTTAAAAAGGAAACTGAACGTCGGAAGAAATCTACTTGAAGAAACAACCGATTTTACTTGAAAATATGAACGAGAGGTAAAATAGACTTTAAACTCATTCATTAAACATGAAGGAGGGTAAAATAAACTTTAAATTCAGAAAAAGTAAGAAAATGTTGAATAAACAATGCAATCAATGTTACCACTACTGTGCGAGGGGTAAATATGCTTATTTTTTAAAAACTTAAGGTGGCTTTATGCTATTTAATTTTTCAAAAGGAGGTAATTTGATAATTGTTTATTTCATAGGGGGGTCATGAGGTTTTTTCCCAAAATATATATCTTATTATTCTTTTATAATGAAACACACACATATATATATATATATATATATATATATATATATATATTTTGGTAAGAGACCCATTAAAACAAAGGGATAATTACGAACTTTCCCAAAATTTCGTGAAAATACAGATTCTCCCTGGGATTTGAGAAATTATAACACCCCCTTGAGGTTTATATTTTCTCTCACAAATTGCTCAAATTGCCCCAATCGTGTGTACTTGCTGACATCTTCACAAATCACCCTCATTACACCATTGTTGTGCATTAAAAAAAAAAGTTTGTTCGAAAGTCTTGAATCTAAATCAATTTGTTCGAAGTTTGCTAGATTGATCGTAGACGTAAAAGGTGAGCAGAACTGCAGATTAGACTTGCCAAATAATTAACAAATAACTTTTCATCCATTACTCAAGTTAACCGCTGTATCAATTTTTAATTTTACCAGTACAGTTTCAATTACTTGATAAGGTAATAGGTTATTACTCCCAAAACAATAAATATGACTCTTTTTTTCTTTTTTTTTTTTGTGAATTTGAAGGTACAAGAAAAGAAATCCATAATTAAAAAAGAAAAAGAAATCCATAATGACAGTTGAGGCAATTAATGGTGAAAATCATTGGAATAATCAACTTTACTAATTCAAACCATGTCTTAAAAAATTTACACTAATCAAAAAACTTAACTTTCCTCTCTACTGAGAGTTTTCTACCTGTGTGGCCCGGTCAGTTCTGCTCCGCGTGCTGGCTTCTAAGAGAGCTTTTCATTTTGGAGGGAGTGTTTCATGAGTGTCCGACATAGCGACCAGTCTCATCACGATACCTTCTCATACGCTTTACTCTATCCCATCTTGCTTCTTTCTTAGTTTTAGGGCTCGTTTTCCATACTTACGTTGCGCTTTGTTTTGTCTTTTCAGGGAAGGTGCAGCTCGAGACCTTGTTCCTTCGGCCCTTGCTCCAGAGTATAGGCATACTATCTATCTATGGAGTCGGATATTGACCAGTTAAGTAGGGAGTTGGCGTTAACTTCGACCGAGGACTTGGGTAGAATTGCTCCGGATGCGGTGTGGAAGGGTGATGATGGTCTTAATGGTTTTTTTTGTCGTGGGAAGAATTCTTTCAAAGAAGTCCTTCCGTTTTGATGCATTTCAAGCTACTATGAGAGGGGTGTTTAATCCAATCAGAGGGATGGAGGTGGAAAAACTCGATGGGGGACGATTCTTATTTATCCTGAATCACAAAGTCGACTTTCAAAGGATAATGAATGGTGGCCCGTGGGCGTTTGAGAAACACTTGTTGATTCTACGTGAGGTTAAAGAATCAGTGGATCCGATCAGTTGCGAGTTGTCCACATGTGCTTTTCATGTTCAAGTTGAGGGTCTCCCCTTCGATAAACGTTCTCGGCCTATGGCGGAGTTTATCGGAAATCAAATCGGCAAGTTCTTAGATTACGACGAGAAGAAGAAAGGGAGTCATCTTTTCAGTCCAAATATGCGCCTCAAAGTGGCTATCAATATGGAAGAACCTCTTAAAAGGGTAATTAGGATCAGGAATAGCGTGGGGAACGAAGAGATTCTGGTTAAGTTAAGCTATGAGAGGCTGCCTAATTTCTGTTATATCTGTGGTTTCTGCGATCACATAGTGAATACTTGCCCAAAACAATGTGAGGAAGGATTTTCACTCACGGAGGATGAATATCCATACGGTGCTTGGCTTCGCGCGACGTCCGACTCGGGTAAGACAGGGTGGAAAGATTCCGGTCCTTCTTCAGTCGGAAAAGTTACTAAACCGCTGTTCAAACGAGCCCCCGGATTATTTCCAAGCGATTCCAACAGTCTTTTGGTGGTTGAGGAGTTCGGTAAAGCTGACCCCGATTCTGCTGGAAGTTCCCATGCAGCGAAACTCTACTCCCGCCCTGGGACGTCGATTCAAAATAACCCCAAAGCTCCAGATACATCCAAAGCCCTATCACAGAAATCCCTCTCCCATATCCCCAGTAACAAACACGCCATGTCAAATCCCAAGGATTTCTTGCCTACCCCCTTTTATCTTGGCAGCAGTAACTTAACCAATTTATGTCTTCCCCCCTCCCTACAACTAAAACCCTTCTCCGAGATTAAAGAACAATTAGTTAACCTCAGCCCAACCATCCATAAGGCCAACATACTGGATCAGGTTAGCCCAATTCCTAAAATTACCGTCACCCCTCCGTCACAGCCCCCCCTCAAGCGGCCCAATTTTCACCTTCTCTCACAACTAGGCCTGTCAATGGGGCGGATTTTAATCCGAATTCGATCCGGGTCCGATCCGAATTTTATCATATCCATCCGATAAAAAAGTTCGATGGATCATATCCGATTATAAATATTCGTTATCCGAAATAAATGGACCGAATATGGAATTAAGGAATCCGATCCGTTAAAGATCCGAATCCGATTTTTTTATAATATTTTATTAGTAAAGAATATTAAATAGAATAATTAAAATTAAAAATTTCACATATCTTCACTATAAATAATAATAAAATTTAAATTATTTATTCTAAAAAATATGTTTTTCTTTATTAAAAATCTTAAATTAACCTATTTTAAATGCATATACACAAAACCATTAAAGAATTCATCAAGTAATAATTATTTGTTAAATATTATATATTTATATTTATATTTTTTTATTTATTTCTTTATTAAAAAATTTTATATTTTATTGTTAATCGGGTCGGATCTTTTATCGGATCTGATCCGACCCGTTAACATACGGATTTAGTATTAATGAATCCGAATCCTATAGGATTCGGATTCGGATCCGGTTATCGGATCTTCTTGTCGGATTCGGATCCGGAATTTCCTGATCCGGTCCGAATCCGACCCGTCGACAGCCCTACTCACAACCCAGCCAAGCCCAAGATCCCCAACTCATCCCCATCCAGTACCATTAGACCCTCCTCTATTAGAAAACCCAAACACCGTAACAAGAAACCCGATGTCATTGAGTTTGTCCCCAAGACACTCCCCCACCACGAGGATACTATGTTGGTTGATGCCCCGATCAGTTCAGCTGTGGATCCTCTGAGTCTAAGGAAAAGAACTACTTATGATTTACTTGATATGGAATTGGCCTTCTGTCCTTTGAAAAAGCTAGCACTTTCATTTACGGTGTCTGATGCTATGTCTGGCAGCCACCGCCGATCACAATGAATCTCTTCGCCTGGAACTGCCGAGGTTTGGGTCGGGCCTGGGCAGTTCACGAGTTGGAGGATTTCCTCCGGAAATATGATCCAGGGATAGTGTTCCTTTCTGAGACCAAAAGCAAGAAGAGACGTATGAGTGCTTTCATGGATAGATGGGGTTTTTTTGGCTTAAGTATGGATGCTGTAGGGAAAAGTGGAGGGCTAGCTCTGATGTGGCATAAAGACTTATCGGTGGATTTACTCAGTTATTCCAGATTTCACTTGATGTTATGGTCAACACGCCGAATTGCCAAATAGAGTGGCACCTCACCTGTATTTATGGCCACCCGGATCCATCGAAGAGGTATTCCACATGGAACCTTCTGGACTCATTGAAAAGTTCCCCGCGGAACCCATAGCTCGTGTTCGGGGACTTTAATGAGCTTCTTTGGGGAGATGAGAAGAGGGGAGGCCGTCCCCGTCCTGTTCATCAGATGCGTGCCTTCCGAGAGTGGCTATGTAATTGCAGTTTGGTGGACCTGGGGTTTTCCGAAAATAAGTTTACGTGGTCCAATAATAGTCCTGCTCCGTTTACTACTGAGAGCCGTCTGGATGGGCAGTAGGGAATGGCAAGTGGAAGGATATGTTCCCTGGATATTCAGTTCACAATATCAAGTCTAACACCTCGGACCATTCTCTTCTTCTGTTGAAACTCTCCCCAGTGTCACGATTAAAAAGAAATCTTGTTTTAGACACCCCTTCAAGTTTGAATCTGCATGGCTCCGTGATCCGGATTGTGAAAAAACAGTCGTAGAAAGTTGGGGTAATCTTATTAATGGCGACAATTCTGTGATTGCCTGGAAAAAGATTGAGAATTGCAAGCTTGATTTGTTGGATTGGGCTTCGGAAAAGTTTGAGATTCCTAAGGACCGTACCAGAAAATTAGAAGATAATCTCAAGGAAATTAAACGTGGCACGATCTCCATTGAGAGTAAAAGACAGGAAGCTATTATAAAAAATGAGATTTCCGAGTGGTATGCGAGAGAGGAGTCTTGGTGGAGACAGCGGGCCAAGGCCCATTGGATGACGGAAGGGGACCGTAACACCAGTTACTTCTTCTCCAGGACTAAGAACAGAGAAAAAAGGAACAGAATTGATAAATTGCTGGACAGTGATGGAGTGACACGTACTAAATCGGAAGAAATCCATTCTGTGGTGGAAGAGTTTTGCTGGACAGTGATGGAGGTTATTCAGATTTTAGACTTGCTTATTATTATTTTTCGTTTTTTAAGGAAATTGGACTTGCTGATTTTGGACTTTCTTATTATTATTTTTTAAGGAAATTAGATTTACTGATTTGAACTGGGCCTAAATAAGGCCCAATAATAAAAAATTAAGAAAAAAAGAATTATGGAATATTTGAAATTGGACTTGCTTATTATTATTTTTTAAGGAAATTGGACTTGCTGATTTGAATTGGGCTTAAATAAGGCCCAATAATTAAAAAAAATTAAGAAAAAAATATGGAAAAAATATTCCAGGAGTTAGAACCTAATGTTACTTGTATTAACCAAGTGCTACAGCGGATCACTTGGTCATAATTAAGAACCTAATGTTATTTGTATTATTTGGAAATGATATAAGGTTTTCAGCACATACATCATCAACTTTTGGGGTTAATGATATTAGATATACACGAACTTAAAAGAAAGCTCCAAAATATATATAATTTTTCATATATCTAATATGTAAGAGGAATAAATAGCAAATTCAATTTTATAATAATTGTTTTTTTTTAATACAAAATATATGATGCATAAATATTCATTATCCTAATATTACACTTTAATCAAAATGATATTTCTTTTTCTATTTGGTTGAGTATAGCACTTGATCTATATACTAAAATGTGAATATTTAAGTGGAACAATCCATCTTACTCTTATATGCGTGCATTTTAATGTCGAAACGGTCGATCTATGGTCTTATTTAAAAAATTTATGTTCAAATTTTAGTGAGATACATTTACTACACATAGGAAAAACTTTACACTTTTATAGTTTGCCCCAATTCAAATTTTCCTTTGATATGAAACCACACCGTTCTACACGCCAAATGAATTAATATATTCATCTAAATTACTAATTATTCTCTAAATTATTATTTTTTTGAATGAGAATTTCATTTAAATTTCGTTTTCACCGTATCTTTTACTCGAATGTTTGACGTTGAGTTTGCTAGATTGATCATACGAAAATTGTATTGATAAGATTCACCAACCTGCAATGGAATGAGAACAAGTGAGCTAGTTGGAAGACGTTCGATGCAAAAACTTTGGGCTCAAGTCTAAGATCAAACTTGTAAGGAACCATCTAAACCTTACATGAACTGCATTGCCTGTTGAAGGAGATGATGTAGGCGATTGAGGAAATCATGGGACCAATCAGCCCAACTGACTACGCCATCACTGGAGCCTGATTAGGAATGTCAATATTTAGGGAACTAATTGATTTACTTCTGTAATTACTCTCTGTAACTTGGCTATACTTATTCCTGTATTCTTGACTCAATTCATTAATCAAAAACAATCACAACCTATTCTCTACATGGTATCACGAGCCCACGATCTCTAAATTTTTTTTTCCCCCATCTCACAAACCGTCTCCATGGCCTCAGACTCTGCCATCTCCGCCGCTGCTCTCCCGACTCAGGGTGAGTCTGCTCGCCAACTTGTACTCATCAACTCTTCCACCGCTGTGAAACTCCACCCCAACAACTACCTGGTGTCGAAACTCCATTTGCAAGCCCTCCTTCGTGGTCACAGCCTATTTGGCTACGTAGACGGTACTATTCCCGCACCATTAACTCTGACGGGACTGCGGTCACCAACCCCGTTTTCACTTCTTGGTTCCAACAAGACCAACTCATCATCGCCACTCTTGCCGGCTCCCTCCATCACACGGTCACTCCAACCATCCACAGCGCTGCTTCCTCTCACGAGGCTTGGAACACCCTCGCCAACGCCTCCAGGGGTCACGTTAAACAACTCCGTGACGCCCTCAAGCGCACCACCAAGGGCTCCACCTCCATCAATGAGTACATGACCCTGATTCGCACCAAAGCCGATGAACTAAACCTTTTGGGGCATCCCGTCGGCCAAGAGGATATTACCGACATTGTTCTTGATGGCCTTGATGAGTCCTATCGCTCCATCATCGATGCCGTCAACGCCCGAGAAAGCCCCATCGCCTTTGCAAAAATCCATGAGAAACTCCTCAACAAGGAGCTCTCCATTCGGCAGTCTGCCTCCGCCATCTCCTCGTCCCTCCCGATCATCGCCAATCCAGCGGGCGTCCACCACAAACCCAGACCATGGCTTGCAACGCTACCCACCTCCTACCCACCGCCAAACCACCAATCCCGTCAACCTCTTCAGTACCTTGGCACCTGTCAACTATGTAGCGTCCAGGGTCACTCTGCTCGACCTTGCCCCCAATATCGTGTCCTTCAGCATCAACCTCAGACTGCGCAACACTACCACCAACCCCCACGCCCATTCCAGCAACAGCGCAGGCCCCAAACCCCTCCCACCACACCATGAAAACCCCGCGCTCACTTTACCTCTACCACGGACTCTACACCCACTCCATCTTGGCTTCTCGAACGTGGGGCCTCTCATCACAGCATGACGGATCTTGACTCCTTATCCCTTCGAACTCCCTATACTGCCTCAGATAGCGTCATGATAGGTGATGGCAGCAACCTCCCCATCACTCACTCTGGTTGTATCTCTTTACCCTCTCACAAGTCCTCTTTAAATCTTGAGAATGTGTTCTGTGTTCCCTCCATACAGAAAAACTTAATTTCCATTTCTAAACTTTGCGAATCTAACAGTGTTTCTGTTGAATTCACTCCATATGGCTTTCAGGTGAAGGATCTGTCGACGGGGGCTTCCATCATGACGGGACGGGCCACTAATGGCATATATGAGTGGCTGGCACACCATCTCTCCCCATCCGCCTCCCCCGCTACCTTCACCTCCTGTGTCACGACCTCCGGTGCGGCTTGGCACAACCGCTTAGGCCATCCCTTTCCTGCCATCTACCGCCACATCATCCACCAACACCAACTGCCGGCTTCATCCTCTCCTTCAAACTGCAATTCATGTCTTTGTAATAAGAGTCATAAGCTCCCCTTTGGTGATTCATCAATAAAATCCTCTTTCCCTTTAGAAGTTATCTTTAGTGATGTCTGGACTTCTCCTATTCTTTCACACATGATAATCACAAATCCTATGTAATTTTCGTTGACCATTACACCAAGTACATATGGTTCTACCCTCTAATCCGCAAATCTCATGTCTCGAATGTCTTCCAATGGTTCAAAACCCTTGTCGAGAACAAGTTTAACACCAAAATCAAAACTCTCTACTCCGACAATGGCGGTGAGTTCGTTGCCCTCACACCATATCTTGCCAACAACAGCATCTCTCATCTCACAACTCCCCCCCACACTCCGGAACACAATGGATACTCCGAACGGCGTCATCGCCATATCGTTGAAACCGGCCTCACCCTCCTCCATCATGCCTCCATGCCACTCCAATTCTGGCCCTACGCCTTTGCCACCGTCGTATATCTCATAAACCGCCTCCCCACACCCGGTCTCTCTATGTCCTCACCATACCTCCTGCTGTTCAACACATCCCCAAATTGTGCCAAACTGCGCATCTTCGGTTGCCTCTGTTATCCCTGGATCTGACCCTATTCCGATTATAAACTCAGCCCTCGTTCGGCTCCTTGTGTTTTTCTAGGGTACTCGGTCACTCAGAGCGCGTATCTTTGCCTTGATATCTCCACCAATCGTATATATGTGTCTAGACATGTCCGCTTCGTTGAGCATGACTTCCCGTTTGCCACCAAACTCAACTCCTCCCAACCCTCCGACGCCTCTTGGTCGGACTCATTCCCGCCTTCCCCAACAGATCTTCCCCTAGTCACTTACATCCCCACCGCCTCCACTGTGCCGTCCCGTGCCCCAGCGGTCCCCCCGTCGCCAGATCCATCTTCGACAGCTCCACCGTCAACATCACCCCCTGATCAGTCCCCACCGCCACCTTCTCCTCAACCGCAACCACAACACCCCATGGTCACCCACTCCAGAAACAACATCCGAAAACCCAACCCCAAACTCAACCCATCCACCCAAGTAATTCCCACCTCCGATATTGAACCCAAGACCGTAACCCAAGCCCTCCGGGACGAGCGTTGGCGGAATGCGATGGCTGCCGAGTATGATGCCCTTGTGAAAAACGGCAGCTGGGAACTTGTCTCTCCCTCTAATGCCTACAATCTAGTTGGTTGCAAATGGGTTTTTCGTATTAAACGTAACGCTGATGGCTCTATTGACAGGTTCAAGGTGCGCCTCGTCGCCAAAGGATTCCACCAACGGCCGGGCATTGACTTTCATGACACCTTCAGCCCGGTGATCAAACCCACAACCATTCGCGTGGTTCTCACTCTTGCCACTATTCGGGGCTAGGGGCTGCGTCAACTTGACGCTAACAATGCCTTCCTCCAAGGCCATCTCTCGGAAACCATTTACATGGTCCAGGCTCCCGAATTCATTGGCAAGGACCAGCCCCAGCACATCTGCAAGCTACGGAAGGCCTTGTATGGCCTCAAACAGGCCCCTCGCGCATGGTACCACGAATTGTGGAGCTTCCTCCTCTCCCAGGGGTTCCATAATTCACTAACTGACTCTTCCCTCTTCATTCTCCATTCACCTACTACTCTAATCTATATCCTTGTGTACGTTGATGACATATTAATCACAGGCCCGGATCAAGTGGCGGTCTCCGCCTTCATTGACACTCTAGCTGCATGCTTCTCTATCGAAGATCTGGGCCCTCTCACCTATTTTCTGGGCATCGAGTGCATCCGCACGCCTCATGGTCTTCTATTATCCCAGCGCCATTACGTCTATGATCTTCTCAACATAATGGACATGGCGGGTTCCAACCCTCTCAGCACCCCCTTCTCCCCGGAGCACAACCTCTGCCTAACCGCCGGCACAACACTCTCGGACCCTTCCAAGTATTGCTCCATTGTTGGTGGACTCCAGTATCTCACTCTAACACGACCGGACATCGCCTTCACAGTCAACAAGCTGTCCCAATTTATGCACCGCCCAACCTCTGCTCATCTCGAAGCCGTCAAGCGGCTGCTCAGGTACCTGCGTGGAACTTCAGACTTCGGAGTCTTCATCCGGCGGGAAAGCCCGCTGGACCTTCTGGGTTTCTCCGACGCGGATTGGGCGGGTAACAAGGACGACTACTCCTCCACCAGTGGTCACATCATCTACCTCGGCGCCAACCCCATCAGCTGGAGCTCTAAGAAACAACGCAGCATAGTACGATCTTCAACGGAGACCGAGTATCGTGCCATGGCCTCCACATCCACTGAAATCCGGTGGATCTGTTCACTTCTTTCTGAGCTAGGGATCTCCCTCCACCAGTCACCAACAATCCTCTACGACAACATTGGCGCAACCCACCTCTGCTCCAACCCTGTCTTCCACTCCCGCATGAAGCACATCGCACTCGACTTTCATTTCATGCGCGAACAGGTTCAACAGGGCCCTTCCATCAGCTAGCCGACACATTCACGAAGGCCCTTCCACATCAGCAATTCCTCAACTGTCGAACCAAGATTGGAGTCTCGCACGGACCCTCCATCTTGCGGGGGCCTGTAGGTGATTGAGAAAATCATGGGACCAATCAGCCCAACTGACTACGCCATCACTGGAGCCTGATTAGGAATGTCAATATTTAGGGAACTAATTGATTTACTTCTGTAATTACTCTCTGTAACTTGCTTGTACTTATTCCTGTATTCTTGACTCAATTCATTAATAAAAAACAATCACAACCTATTCTCTACAGATGATCCCCTCGAGGTCACTATATTCAAGGTCAATATCTTCGTGTACTAAATTACGGTTGTCAAAGAACAATATTAAATGCATTGATGGGGAGAGTTTTATTTGTCGTCCAATTCGAATCTAGTTAAATAAGATTTAGAAATAAAAAAACGAGGTCAAGTTCCAACGTCACTCCCTTGAGTTGGGTTCTTAGGAGACAATCTCAAGCCAAGTCTATTTAAACTATGACTTATGCGTATAGTTGGAATATGTCACTTTAATTTTTGCAAAACAATTAAATGTTCTACTCTTTGTGTTTTTAGTTTTACATGATATATTAAGTATAGTCGGTCTTTGTATTTTATAATTTAATTATTATACTCTGATGATTTCCTTTGGTTAGAGTTTATTTTTATTTTTTAATCAAATTCAATTTGAAAAAAACTATACATTTCTTCAAGATTCAAGTCACTTCGATTTAAATTAGTTTGATATTTAACTATGGACATATTTCGGGTCATAGTTTTCACAGTTCTCGACCTTCGGGAATTCATCTCTCACATGATCATAGTTCAAGGTCATGATCTTGCTACTTTTTGGATCGTTAGAGCACGCCTTTTTAAGCCTAAAAACTATATATATTCTATCCCTTTATTTCGTTTTTTAATTTGTTTTTTTTTTCTACATCTTTATTTAGTCTTTGTTTTCTTCTATACAGTGTTTGATTTGCTTCTTGTTTGAAATGGCTTCTTCTTGTCGTGGTTTGATCTATATCAATCAAGTATGACTGATGAGTTGGAGATGAGTCGAGGACTCTGACATTATCTATTCAGGAGAAGTGTGAAGGGATAGTGGTTAACGATGCTGAATTACAAAGGGTTGATGAAGTTGAACATTATTTGATTTTCAGTCGTGTGCCTTTTGAGAAAGCTTGAATTTCAACATGTTTCGAGCCGTGGTGATGAATGTAATAAGATAGGGAAAAAGAATGGATATTCACAAGCTCTCCCGTGGACGTTTCTTGATGTTCTTCAACCATAAAATCGATCGGAAGCGTATGTTAGAGTGGGAACCATGGACCGATAAGAATAATTTGCTAATCTTATCAACACTGGAAGATGGAGAGGATTCGTTGCTCGTAAATCTGAATTGATGTCAATTCTACGTTCGAGTTCATGACTTCCCCTTACAGTATTGGACGAGAGATATGACCACAACTATTGTTAACAAGGTTGGAAAATTTGTGGACTCGAAAGATGATAATGGGAGTCGAAGTTCATTGGCTTCGGGCATGAGGATTCGCGTGGATATTGATATTACGAAACCCCTTTGTCAGGTCTTAAGATCGAAACAACATCCAAAGCTAAATTATGGAAAAATGAAAATTATGGGAAAAGGAATAATAAAAAAAATTAAAAAAAAAAAAAAAGAATTATGGAAAAAAAGGGAAATTGGACTTGCTGATTTAAACTAGGTCAAAATAAGGCCCAATAGTAAAAAAAAGGAAAATTGGACTTTATGATTTGAACTAGGCCTAAATAAGGCCCAATAATAATAAACAATTATGAAAAAAATATTCCAATACAAAGATTTGAACCTGGAAATCGCTCAACGATATTAACCACGTCCTACAACGGGTCATTTGGTTATAATTAAGAAGCTAATATTATTTGTATACAATTTTTTTACTATTTAGAAATGATATAAGCTTTTCAGTTCATTCATCAACTTTTGGAATTAACGCTGTCACGAACTAAAAAGCAAGTTCCAAAAAATTTTATTTTGTCATATCTAATATGTAGGAAGGAATAAATAGCAAATTCAATTTAATAATAATTGATTTTTCTTAATACAAAATATATGATGCATAAATATTCACTAACTAATATTATGACTTAATCAAAATAATATTTCTTTTTCCATCATTGGTTGAACACAACACGTGATCTATATACTAAAATGTCAATATATAAGTGGAATATGCATATTACTCTTATTTGGCTTTTTTAAATTACTGCATGTATTTTAGTTTCCGAACAGATCAATTTTATCGTCAAAAGATTATTTAAAAATCTTATATTTGAGTCCAAGTGTGATAAATCTACTATTTTACTGTGAGTAAGAAGAGTTCTACACTTTTATAGTTTGCCCCAACTCGAATTTTCATTTGATATGAAACTGCACCATTATACACTGTAAATGAATTTTATTCATCTAAATTATTGATTACTCTCTCAATTAAATTTTTTTCGTGAACAAAAATTTCATTTAACTTCGTTTTCACCATATTCTTTACTCAAATATTTGAGGTTGAGTTTGTTTGATTGATCACACAAAAATTGTATTAATAAGATTCACCAACCTGCAATGAAATGAAAACAAGTGAGCTAGCTAGAAAACCTTAGACATAAACACTTCGGGCTCAAGTTATCGTAAGGAGGTTCTTTAAAAGTTTGAAGACACTAAAATGTGTTCGCAAGTTAAACAAGTAGGTGTTGGGTTATGATGTACGAAATTCTTTTTAAAATATTAATTTGTCGTGTAGTGTCGTGTCGGACATTTACATCGAACATCATGTCCGACACTCCTAATGTGAAAAATTCAAGAAAAAATCCATGTCGTCGTATCCATATCGTGTCGAATCGATATTCCCATATCTTTATCCATACATAATAGGTGTTGGGTAGTTGATAAAAATACCATACGTATATTAAAATACATGTAGGTGGTGCTAAATTACAACTATCTAAGCCTAACATGAAATGCAGTGTGTGCTGATGGAAATGATCTCTTTAAGGTCGCTATATACAAGATCAATAATTCCAGGCATCTACACCGATGAACAGGTAGGTCATGAGTTTGAGTCTTATTGGGATAATTGGAGAACCAGCATTGATCCTTTTATAAAAAAAAAAAAAAAGAAGAAGAAAAAAGTGCTCCTGAGGAAGAATCTTGAGCGATGATGGTGGTACCAAATTTTGGGTGGAGGCGATGGTGGTGGTAGCGGTCTGAGCCGTAACGGCAACGGCGACGATGATGGGGGTATAATTGTCATTTTTATTTTTTAAAAATTTATTTTGTCTGGAAAAATGACACAAAACCGTCAAGAGTATTTAAATCTTTTCACATTTTCCATCAGGGATCTCAATCCAAACAGGTCCTACAGGGACTAATATGCAATTTTTTTCAAATAAGAAGTCCTGCATTATAATTTTGCCTATTGTGAGGGTATTCAAATGTAATTCGCTCTATATTATGTTAGTCATACTTCACCCCGCTTTTATACTAGGTTGTGATCAGAAAATTGTGCATCGATACATGAACACGTTCCTTCTTTTGTATTTAATTGTTGAGTTTTTCAATTCCCTCTTGATTTATGAGTCTTTTGAGTAGGGCTTGAGATGAAAGTAGGGTGAAATAACTGATATTTTTCTAGGTGTACTTTAGGCATTATAGTTCTAAATATTATTTGGCCCTTTCGCAACAGTAGGGTATTCGAAGCCAAGTACCTTAAGGGGGAGGACATTTTAGAACACCTCCCTAAAACAAATGTCTCTCTAACGTGGAAGGGCAGGCATTGTTAAAATTGTTAAACACCAGGATTTGGCTGGAGTGTTGGGGATATAGAAGTATTTCTGTTTGGGATGATACTTAGTGTGGTGAGAGTAACTTACAAAACAAACTAAGAGATGCTATACACCGAGAAGATAAGTACCTAAATGTGGTGCCATTATAGATGATAGCAGTAATTGGAATTTTGATAAGCTCAAGACCATGCTTCCAGTGGAAGTCTGGGAGGTCATACGGACTGTGCCACTGCCTATTAACAGGAACCAACCGGATATGCTAATCTGGAAGGGAAGCTACGGAATGATCTCATGCAGGTCTGCTTATAAGCTGTTGCTAGAGAATGATGAAGATTTGGAGGACGAATGGCGATGGCTATGGCAACAAAAAGTGCCAAATAAACTCAAGATATTTACGTGGCTCATACAACACCAAAGTCTCATGACAAATGCCATGAGATTTGATCAAAATATGAGCGATACGACAAGGTGTGCTCGGTGTGGCACTGCACCCGATGATATCAAACATGTGCTTCACGACTACCACTTTGGAAGGGGTGTTTGGGGAAAGATCCTTCACGCCACTAAACTGGTGGGTTTCTTTAGTATGGCGGAAGCTAATTGAGTGAGAAGCAATCTTAAGATGAATTATAGATTGCGCAGTAGCATTGGGTGTCAATGGCGGAGTATCTTTATGGCTGCTATATGGTGCATATGGAAGTCATGAAATGTGCATACATACCAAGGCAAGATAGAGCCGGTTTCGGCTACCTGGAGAAAGGCCATCATGCTCGCCATAAATATAGAACAACTCGAGAAAAGAACTTTGGAAGTTAAAACCCCAAGACCTTGACTATGTGGGAAAATCTGTCTTTGGGATGGCTTAGGCTTAACACGAATGGAAGTGTTTCTGGTCATAATAATTCAGTGACAGCCGGTGGCCTCATTAGAGACGCCAATAGAAATTGCATATGTGGCTACTCTATGAAATTCGGCCATGTCTCGATAAATCTTGTGGAACTATTAGGCCTTCGGGAGGTTTTCAAGATTGCGTGGAAACATTGTTTCAACAGAATCATGGTGGAGTGTGATTCAAAGATTGTGACTAAACTCATTAAGGATAGAGATGTGGAAAGGCACCTTATGTTACGGTGGTTATGATTGTCATGATTATTTTAGGTTGTCGTGGGACATCAACTTCGACCACATATACAGTGCCAGTGATGGTCATGCGGATGTGCTCGCTAACACATCCCCCGCACTAAGACTCAAACCCGATTACGAAATGAGAAATCCGTACCCGAATCCGAATCATAGCGAACGGGGGACCAACTCACTCACTAGGCTTGACGGAGCTAACAAGCTCAAAGTTAGAGTGCGCGGAAGCAATAAATTAAATCCACAACAACTAAACGGAAGCAACAACATATATACATCATATATATATATCACGTACAATGGCCCTTACGGCCTCACAAAAAAACAAACGTATCATAACTCCAAGTATCAAGACATAAGTAGACAAAATAATAAGAAGTGAATGTAGGAAAGCATCCTAACAAGACCTAGACCAACAAGTGCAATTGGGAAGACACACTTCTTCACCTAGATCAAGTTCAAAACCTGCAACTAAAAGATAAAATGAGGGGTTAGTCAACTGACTGAGTGAGGGGGCTAACGTACACCCACACCCTATAAATATAAAGCATAACACGTAACAAAGGTGGATTCATGAACTGGGAATAGGTTTTACTAACCAAACATTTCAAAACAAACATATATATATATATGCTTAGAAACCATTTTTATAAACTCTATTCCAATTCATAATTCCCATATCATATCATATCGCATGCTCGGCGAATACGAGCTTCCAACCTTTACTCCTCATAGCATATAAAACAAAATCATAAACATATTCATCCTCTACTCCAATGATGGAAGAGCCATGTGCGGCCCTAACCATCCATATCTTTAACGAACCCAAGCGGGGTAGGTAACCCACAACGTGTCCTCCCTAGCTTTTTTCACCAAAGGCATAAAAATACCATGCCTTTCCTAGCTCCCGAGGTCGCACGTGATATCCTGGATGGAAACTATGCACAAGCCGAGCCCCGAAGGCCGGATACCATCCTGGGGATTCCTTACCCATATCTCTAAGGGCCCACATTTACATATACATTCACAGAACCAATCTTTCATGGCAAACCTCGCTACAGAACTTGAACATAAACAATTTTTCCAAAATAGCTTATATATGCTTTCATAATTAACTTTCCCAAAACCAAACTTATTTCACAAGATCATAAACATATCATATTCAGCACTTATTTACTTATATATATAATATATAATCACATGCGAGGCTCGAAAACGTCACATAAAGGCTTTAGGTCAATAACTATACAAAACCTAAACCTCACCTTGTGCTTGTAGAGAAAATGAGTGAAAGTGATCAAAGTTATGCCTCGGGCTCATTACCGGCAACCTCGTCTGAAAAGAAAACACGAAAGCCCAAAACTTAGACTCTATATGAACCAAATACGACGCACGACAAATGTAGAAGATACATGAGATATGATACAAGTCACATAACAATAAAAAAAATGCACTCATTTAGCCAAATAAACATGCAATAACTAACCTCATGCATAACCAAGTCATACGGTAAGTTACAAGCCCAAAAGTAACAAATTATCATGCGTAAAAGACATATAAAAGCAATTAAGAAGCAAAGGAATCAAACCGAAAAAGTCAAAAAACACAAAAAGGACAGCGGCATTGGAAATGACCTTTTGGAACCAAAGAAAAAGTTTCAAAGGAGGCTACTGACCTTCCTCGAAGGTCGAAATGGCCGTTTCCGTTTGCAGTACAAACTCCAAACGGCCGTTTCCAAGACTCAGACTTGAATTCCCGCTAAGTCGAAACGGTCGTCTAGCCTATGACTAGAATGCAGGTCTGTACACGGAAAAACAGGGGAAGAAACAAACTTGGTCAAAAATGGCCAAAATTCAACCAAATAACTCCGAATTAAAGCATAACCACGGACAACATGCAAGAATCACATATGCACGCATAAAACTCGAGAAATACGGGAATCAAAGTCATAATCAACAAAAACCCATTTTGAAGAAATATAATTCAACAATGGCTTCAAGCATTTAATTCACTTACCAACCAATTTCTTGCAATAAATACATCTTATGTAGCATGAAGAATTCATATATACAGTCAAAGTTCAAGAAAAACCATTACATATTCCAAAATTTCAAATTTTACCCAAAACCCTCACTATTCATAAGGTTGATCATAGACATTCATACACATCACCAAAGTTCAAGATTAAGGCATAGAAACGAAGAGCACATCACGAGGAATCCGTAGCTTACCTTGGCTCGCGAAAAGGCGAAGTGAAGAGGAAGATATGAGCTCTTGAAGTTGGGAAAGAACTTAAGGTTTTTTGGCTTCTCTTCCTTGGCTAGTTGCTGCTAATCACGTAGAAATGGAGAAGGAAAAGAATGGTTCAGCCTTTAAGGCTGAACCTATTTGGTTCAAGGTGCACGGTTCGGTTCAAAGCTCTCCGGTCCAGTTGGACCGGTTTTTAAAAGGGTATAGGGTTCAAACGGCTTCCGAAAAATATGGAATCAATTCTATTGAATCCGATTCATTGAATCGAGTCCAATGGCGGGGTCGAAATCGAATCCGAATTCCCGAATTCATATAAGTTCAAACAAACCCCAGAACCACCTAATTACAATTAGGTCCAAAACTAATGAGAAATTGCAAATAGGCCCAAGTCCCATTTCAACTAAATTCCAACAATTAAAACAAATGCAATTAAGTTCATAAATCATATTAATTCATATAATTCAAGTATGAATAGAGTTAAGGCATCACATAAGAAATTAAATCACCTAATTACGTAAAGAAACACTCACGCGATAGCCCAGCTTGTCTATGTGGTTGAAAAAAAAAAGTTAACTAGTTTTTATAGTAGCAATTTTGGAATGTTGAAATATATATATATATATATATATATATATATATATAAAAGTTAACTAGTTTAGAATGAAAATGCTAGATGACGAGGTTGTTTAAAGAATTGCCATTGTTCAAAAGCAATTAATTACCAATTCTGGTGTACCAATTGAATTAACTAGATGGTATTACCTCATTAGCCCCCTCGTCCAATTTCCTGGAAGATCTATATGATTTGCTTAACTAAACTTATAATTCGTGGAATTCAAAATTAATAATCTTGAATACATGTCGACTTGTACCGCAGAAGCTAGGAAGATAACCTAACTAATGGTTTTCACACTTGCCCAATCAAACTCCCAAGACTTTTGATCAATTTCACCCCTATAAATATGCGACACAAATTCTACTTCAAAATCCAACAACAGGATAAAATCAATTAATCATCTTTCAATATCACTCAAGAAATCACAAATTATCAGCCCCTCAAGCTATGGCCGCCTCTAACCTTCACCTTTTTCTCTCTCTCATATTAATGGCTATCTCACTCTTAAGCAACATCCATGGAACCTCAGCCGCACGCAACCTGCTGCAAACTTCTCAGCCTGCTCAGCCAACAATTCCGCCGCTGCCAAAGGCCGCGTTGCCGCCACTGCCCGCCATGCCAAACTTGCCCACCGCCAGCACCCCTCTGCCGACGATGCCGACAAATCCAGCCCTGCCAAAGCCCACTATGCCGCCGATGCCGGCGGTTCCTAATGCGGCGCTGCCACCACTTCCGGCCAACCCGCTGCCAACTATGCCTTCTTTTCCGACCATCCCAACTACTATGCCTTCCTTTCCTTTCATGTCACCACCACCTTCCAACTAATTAATTCTCCAGGTCATGAGATGATTCCAGGATTAGAGTCTTCTGCATTTTCGTTTCTAAATTATTTTCGTTGAGTCATGATTTCTTTTCAGTTGTAGTATTCCACATTATATTTTTGTATGGTTGATGTTCGATTGAGCTTATACATGTTCTTCCAGGCTTGAGTGTCCATGAGTAATATTTACTAGTAATTATGCATACCCTATATATGCGCCCAAAAAACAAATATTATTATTAAAATAGATTAAAATTAAAATTTTTTATTAATAAAAAATAAATAATTATTAAATTATGATAAATAAATTTGATGATATCATTAGTATAAAGAAAAAGATAATAAGAATATATAAAAGTTATTAAAAGAAAAAGATTATCGAGATATGAGAGAAAAGAAAGTTCAAAAATAATACGTGCAATAGTAAAATAAATAACTAAATAAATAAATAAAGGGTTTTAAAGATAAAATAGTGGCAGAAACATTAACATAATGTGAAAGAAAAAGTGAGTTAAGGGATAATATGTCAATAAATAAAAAGAAAAAAAATTAAAAAATCAGGGATAGAAAAGGAAAAAGTCCAAGACACTACGTCCCTTAATAATATAGTATACATTATTGTCATTGTTTGTAGACCACGTTGTATGATACTTTTCAGTGGCTGTTGTTTGAGAATGTGGAAAATTATTTGGTTTTATTACTTATGATGTATTTTATTTTATTTTATTTTTTAACGATTTATCCAGTTCACCCTTAATAAATCACTCCTTCTAATGGTAATTACTCCTTCTATATCAATAAGTAATGTATACCCCGTACTATGTACAATTTTAATATATAACATTTAATTTATAATATTAAATATGATTATTATATTGAGCTTGAAGGATGAAAATAATCCTTTTTTTTTTTTTTTAAACACACGCACACCCCAGCGAGATTCAAACTCAGGACCTTACCTTCGATAAGGAACTCAATAAACACTTGGACCAACCCCTACTGGCAAGGATAAAAATAATCTATGCATACATATTTCGTAAAAAAGAATATATAATTTACTTTTAAATTCAATTTTTATTATGTTAATATACTTAAGTTTAAATTATATTAACTTAATTTTTTTTTTATTATAGTTTTTTATGTTTTCATTGAGTCTTTATTTTAGCTCTTTATTTCATAAAAAATTACTATTTAAATAAAGTTTACTAAAACATGAAAAACCAATATATATATATATATACATCAAAAACAAATTAAAACATAAAACACTATCAATATAAATACTAAATCTACGAATTGAATAAAAATTTATTTTGAAGAAGATTTACAAACCAAAAAGTCAAACAAAACATACATAAAGAAATAATGAATAATTGAAATAAATATAAATTAAAATCACCTTTTGAATAAACGAAATATGAAGAATAAACGAAAGAATTAAAAATAAAAATTAAAAAAAATCACATTACAAACAAAATGGCATTCTGGTGAAAATTATAAATTATTTTAATTTTAATAAATAATGAATAATTTTAAGGAAATATACAAAGAAACAAATAAGTTAATAGCTAAAATATATATATTGAAACTTTTAAAAAAATTAGAAACTAAAAACTAATGTCAATAAAATATGACGGTAAGAGTTAAAAGTATTTAAAGTATAAAAATTTATATAAAAATAAAATAG
Organism: Lantana camara; assembly: GCA_037501455.1. Taxonomy (NCBI): domain Eukaryota; kingdom Viridiplantae; phylum Streptophyta; class Magnoliopsida; order Lamiales; family Verbenaceae; genus Lantana; species Lantana camara. The sequence continues at coordinate 17,356,718 of CM074857.1, read as the reverse complement.
ATTATTTAAATTCATCAAATTTAATAAAAAATAATTTTTAAATAAAACTAAAAGAACGTAACAAAAACTAAAGAAAAAATGAATAAACTATGAATAAAATAGATTAAAACATAAAACACAACTAAATTAAATACTAAATTTATGAATCGAATAAAAATCGTAAGAAGATTCAGAAACCAAAATATCAACAAACAATCATAAGAAAATAATAAATAATTAAAAAGATAGTACACAATAATTTATATATATATATATATATATATATCGGCAAATCATAAAAATGAAACACAATGAAAAATTATTAAAGAAATGCAAATCTTAAAGCACAATTAACGAAAGCAAAATAAAAGATAATTAGATTTAATTAAAAAAAATAACAAAGCTTTTTCACATTTGAAATGGTCTGCATTTTTCTCCATATAAAATTTCTTGGACCATGAAGTGAAACTCTAATCCGTATAATTTTGAGTGTGATAATTGAATTTATAAAGAAAATTTCATCAATCTTAAAATTAATTAAGGGAAAATTGAAATTGAGCATAAATTAAGGGATTTTCATTTATATTTAATTAGCTAACAAACTAAAATCCTTTATTATGAGCAACTCTATTATAGTGTAAACTATGAATATGACCATTTATGCAATCAATTAGCCCATTTTTCGGGTTTTGAAAATTGAATTTGACTCATGAATCGATACTTGAATAAAGGTTTCTAAAAGTATTTCTCTATACCAAAAATGAGAAAGAGAAAAAAAAAAAAAAACTCATAAATTAGTATACAAATAAGTACCCCAAAAAAAAATATATAGATAAATTATCTTTGAACAAAGATATGTATAATTATTAATTACCTTCTTACGGATCGGTACAATTGAACAAAGACTTTAAAAGGTATTTCTTTATCAAAAAAATGAGAAAAAAATCATAAATTAATATACAAATAAATACCACGAGAAATTAAAATATATGTATTATGAAGGTGGAAGGAAAAAAAAACTTACTTCATACTTCCTATAAGATATAGGGTGGAATAGCGTGCCAACAACCTTCTTTTATCCCTGAAAAATTACAATAAAAAGAAAGTAAACGTTAAAGATAATACACAAACAATATTGATGGGTCTGAATATGGGGTACAGAGTCCAATCACTTTAGAATTTGTTTAGGTGAGGAAAACCAGTTGATGTTCGCCGGGAAAGATGGCGGGTTCTACGTACTAGGACAAACACAAAGGCAAAGTCAGAAGGCCAAGCTGGGGGAACTGGGGGTGATTCCCAGTTTGGCTCTCCGACGCTCAAGTCAGATGAAGATCTGAAAGAGATAATGAGCTAAGTATGAAGTTGCAGTAATGGAGATTGCTTATAGTGGAGAAGATGAACTCGCATATTTATAGTTGAGGGTCAGGGACCCTTTGGTCATTTGCACCGTGTGGTCCTGGCCGAATGTTGCCCTAACACGTGGCATTGCGAGAGAGAAACCTAGGAGGAATCTTCTGCCAAAGCTGGTGGAAGTTAGTGTTGACAACAGTGGTAAGTGCGCGGGCATGTACGGGGTGTCAGAGAGCCGTTTTAGGGGTTGGTGACGAGGGCTTAAGAGTACGCTCGTGTCAACCAAGAGTCTTGGAGACCAAGGAATCCGCTAGGGGATGAAGGCCAAGACTCATACGTAGGGGAGTGGAAGCTTCCCTGAGGGAGAATGGCGCTCGAAGAGAGCTTCCTTGGCAAATGGGGGCTTAGCCCAGTAATTACGAAGTGCGCTCGTTGGGGAGAGGCATTGTTTGATCACGCAGGCATGTGGCAGAGACGACACGTGTCTTTGAGGAGCCTTTACGCTCATGGGGGCTTGGGCGCTCGTATATAATTACTTTAGTCCAAGAGGACAGGTGTCGTTATCTCGAGTCGCCACGTGTCCAAACGTGGGACGAGCGCATTTTGACCCCATCATTTTGCCCCCCAATTCTGTAGTCCTTAGTGATAAGGGCTGTAGAATTTCTTCCAATGTAATCCATCGAGCGTTGCGCTTGTACGAGGCGTGGCGTGTTGAGCAATCGTCCTTCTGATTACGCCATAAATGCAGTCTCTTCACCTGACTGTTTGTAACATCCCCGCATTAAATGCAGTCCTTTCCTCTGACCACTTGGAGCGTCTAAGCATTAAATGCTGATGCGCGTGGGGAGCGTGAGACTTGGGAAGTACGTGACGGTTCAATAAAGGGAACGGTTCCCTAGGCGGGAAATAATTGTAATTTTGAATTTTTTGCCAGAAACGTACCAACTTCCATCCCTATAAATATAGGATTCTATATCCATTCCATCTTTTACGCAAACATATCTTAAGAGCACAAATTCGCGAAAACTTTTTGCAAACAAGTTTCAGAGCATTCAGAAACTCTCCTTCAAGCTTTTCCAGAAAACCCAAGGTAAACTCCGGTGAAATCTTCTAACTTTGCTAACCTTAGGATCGGATTAGGATTTAGTAAATCCACAAGGTTTACTTTCTCTAGAAATCCCCAAATCTCTCCGAACATTCCTTGCTTCCAAAATCCTCATATCTTTCCCAAATTCCACCATAGTCATGGCCAGAGACCATGTAGAAGAATTCGTCCGTGAAGTGGAAGGCATGGCTACCCAGAGTTCGTCTCCGCCGGGTTCTCCTAGGGACGAGGAGTTGGACGCGGCCGTGATGGCCATAGATGAGAGGAACCCTGGTGGGGCTGAGCATCTCTTTGAAGAAATGCATCTAGTGATGGAAGCGGAGAGGTAGGGGGTGACTCTCCCGATAACAGAGAGCGCAACCCATCCTCATCGCCACACCGTGACCGTGGCCGTTGCAGCCTCGGCTCCGGAATCCGAGGGAGGAGCGGGGCCCTCAGAAAGAGCCAGGCCAAGGGCAAAGGGAAGAAGCCCCAAAAGCCCAAGAAAGCCAAGAAAACAAAAGGGCCAAACGAGGGTGAAGGCTCGGGCATGCAGGCGACCGACCGTACCCCGGATGAGACTCCCAGCACCATCACTCTGGGGGAGATAAAGGCTGTTATGGCCCCCATCTACTGGGACGAGCGTTACACATGGAGAATCCCTGCCGAGCACGAGCGTGCCAACCATCCTCCTGCTGGCGAAATGGCGGTTTACAAGGACTCGATCGGTTCCGGGGGTCTAAGATTTCCAATTCCAGTCCTAGTGGCTTCAGTCCTGAATGATTTGAACCTCTGCCCTTCGCAAATTGTACCCAACGGCCTCGCTTTGATAACCAGTTTTGTGATCCTCATGAAGTGCGCTGGATACGAGCCCTTCATGCGGAATTTCAACGCCCTTTTCCAAGTAGTCAGCTCACCACGCTCGTCACCTGAGGTGGACTACTTTTACTATGTTCAAGCGAAGGCCCACTGTTGGAAAACACGAATCAAAAAGCAGCGGAATTTAAAAAAAAATTCCCAACAAAAGGACCTTGGACTTGCAATCGTGTAACCAAATTCGTAAAGATAGAAAACTTACTTTTCTTTTATTCTTTCTTGAAGCGTTTCAAGCCACCCAAGAACGCTCTTCTCGCGGCTTGATCCCCTCTCCTTGGTAAAGCTCGAATCTTCAAACTTCTAACTTGAAGCTCTCTAGAGATAGTCCACCAACTTGATCACAATCTAACTAGTAAGGATGCTAGTTCTCTAGTTAGTGTTTAGGCTTAACCTAGGGTTTTATTTAATCTTGGAGAAAGGAAGGTGTTCAACACATGAACCAAAAGAATTACCAATTAGCTCTAAAGGGGAGCATGAGCTCCCCTATATATAGGTAAGGGAGAGGGACGGCCGAACCTATTCCTTGTTGGGCAAGGATTTGGTCCCTCTCTCTCCTATTACTTGATCATCAAGTAATTTCCAACTTTGACTTTGAATTCTAATTCAAATAAACTTTCAAGAGAGCTAAAATATCCAAACTATTTTTGGATAATTTTATACTTTATTTATTTAAAATAAATAACTTATTTTATCTAATTAATTAATTCATAATTAATTAACTAGATTATTTTTCTCCAAAATAAGACTTTCTTTTTAATTCAAAATTAAACCAAAGTTTATTAAATAATTAACACATTTAATTATTTAATATATATATATACAATATATATATATATTCACACGTGTGGGACACGTGTCACAAGGACACGTGTCACTCACGTGACCCACACGTGTGGAACCCTCTAGGCTCGATTAACTCGTTTAATCATTTTAAAGCCTCAACTCATGTAACCAAGTTGTTGTGTGTGACCCTCTAGGTTCTCAATTCAATTAGCAGTGACCCTAATTAATTAATTCACTAATTAATTAATCAGTCCACAGATTAAACGACCATAGTCTAGCAACAGGTGTTTAACCCCTAGCTGAATTGGAATGTTCGGATTCGACAGAACCTTTAAGTCATTGATTCATGTGAGATACAATCCTCCTACTTACTATCTCTCAACCAAGATCTAGGGTAAGGGAATAATCAGAACCCTAATAATCCGGTCTTAAAGCTAAGTGCATTTCATATCCATTTGATCTCAATCCAAGAAACCCTTTTCTTGATGTCTTGATCTACTGCCTTGGCCAAGGACTCCATATGGCATATGAATGACTTACACAATAAGAGATCACCTTGCAAATGCAAGTGTAGGTCCTTTCTTGATTCTCATTCACTTTCATGAATCACTTGTGCAGCCCCAGCATAAGCCTTGAATCAGTTGTCTAAGGCGACACCCTTTAAAGCTTATACCTAAGACTACAGAGTTAACTCATAAAGTGACAAGGAACCTTAAGTCTAAGGATCAATTAATCACATCAATGACTCGTGAGATATTTCCTAATCTGGAAGTTTCTATTTCCTGAAATAGAAACTTCCTTGCCCATTTAGGAATCTTCTCACACGGGGCACCTCAGTGAACTTACTTATTAAAGTAAGCACCCTCATGTATCACGCACGTATCAACTATACACTTTGCACCTCCATGAAACAAGGTGGTCCTTCTTAAGGGCGTGATCACACAAGCAAGCCTTAGAGGACTCAGGTTGACACTCCCACTGTCTGTAGGACTCATCGGCTTGGAGTATTTTACTAATCATGACTTATGTGATATAGGGCTCGTTTCATGAACCATTTCACCTAAATGGTAGAGTCCTAAAGTCATCAGGATTAGGGGAGTTCTCATACATGCACAGCTAAAGTAAACGCATACCAAACAAGAGCATATAAAGAAGTGTTGCCTCAATTCGTTATTTCATTCAAAGATTGTCTGTGATTACAATAAGAAAAAGCACAAAGCGGATATACAATCGGCTTTCTAGGGCACTATTCCTAACAATCTCCCACTTGCCCGTCAAAGCCATTCTAAAGCTACTCTAAGTCCCATCTTCTGAAGATGACCTTGGAAAGCTTCTCGACTAAGGGGTTTAGTAAGTGGATCTGCCACGTTCTCTGCTGATGTGACCCTCTCAATTAGCACATCTCCTCTTTTGATAATATCACGGATTAGGTGATACTTCCTCATAATGTGCTTGGTCCGTTGGTGAGATCTTGATTCTCTTGCTTGAGCAACCGCCCCAGTGTTGTCACAAAACACAGTAATAGGGTCTTTCATGCTAGGAACAACATTCAACTCTTGAATGAAGTTTCTAATCCAAACACCTTCCTTAGCTGCATCATTTGTAGCTAAGTATTCGGCCTCAGTGGTTGAATCTGCAGTGGTAGTTTGCTTGGAACTCTTCCAACTCACTGCTCCACCGTTTAGGCAGAAAATGTATCCTGACATTGACTTAAAATCATCTAAGTCAGATGCAAAGCTTGCATAGCAGTATCCTTAGACAGTAAGATCTTTCTGACCTCCGTAAACTAAGAATAAATCTTTAGTACTTTTCAAGTGCTTAAGAATATTCTTCACGGCAGCCCAGTGACCATCTCCAGGGTCAGATTGGAAATGACTTGTTACACTAAGTGCATAAGCCACATCCGGCCGAGTACATAACATTGCATACATTATGCTACCTATTGCTGATGCATAAGGTGTATGAGTCATTCTTTCCTTCTCAAGGTTAGTCTTAGGACACTTCTTCTTTGAAAGACATGTTCCTACACTCATAGGAAGGTTCTTAACCTTTGCTGACTCCATATTGAATCTCTTCAATACTTTGTCAATGTACATCGACTGTGATAGTCCTATTAACCTTCTAGATCTATCTCTATAGATTTTAATTCCAAGGATATAGGACGCATCACCAAGATCTTTCATCTCGAATTGGTTCGATAACCATAACTTAGTTACTTTCATGTCATCCTTCGAATTCCCAATAAGAAGGATATCATCAACATAAAGTACTAAGAATTGCACTGAGGTCTCCAATTCCTTTCTATACACACAGGACTCATTCGAAATTTGAATGAAGCCAAACGCTTTGACTGATTCATCAAATCGAATGTTCCAATTCCTAGAAGCCTGTTTCAATCCATAGATTGATCTTTGGAGTTTGCAAACCTTTTGCTCACTCCCACTGAATGTGAAACCTATGGGTTGCTCCATATAAATGTCTTTGTCAATGTCACCATTGAGAAAGGCAGTTTTCACATCCATTTGCCATATCTCATAGTCATAATATGCAGCAATGGCAAGCATGATCCGAATAGACTTTTGCATTGCAACTGGCGAAAAGGTTTCATCAAAGTCCACGCCGGGTCTTTGATTGAATCCTTTCGCAACCAGTCTTGCTTTGTAGGCTGCAATGCTTCCATCAACTCCAAGCTTTCTCTTAAAGATCCATTTGCAACCTATGGGTTTGACCCCATCAGGCAAATCTACCAAGGTCCAAACTTGGTTGGAGTTCATGGAGTCCATTTCGGATTTCATGGCTTCTATCCACTGTTTAGAGTCAGAATCTGAAAGTGCCTCCTCATATGTTAAAGGATCATTATCCTTTTGAGAGATTTCATGGAAGAATCCATACCATCTCTCCGGCTGTCTAGGAGTGCGTTCAGAACGCCTTAGAGGAGGATTTTCGTGTGTATCGAAATTCGTGATTGGTTGTGGTTGATCAGTAGGGGACGTTTCTTCAGTGGGTGGCGTGGGGTCACTTTGTACTTCTTCTAATTCTATGATCTTGCCTTTCTTTTCTTTAAGGAACGGTTCCTCAAGAAAAGTGGCATTTCTGGAAACAAACACCTTTTGCTCAGATTGATCATAGAAGTAGTATCCTATGGATTCTTTAGGATAACCTACAAAGTAGCATAAGTTAGAACGAGATTCTAACTTATCTCCCACTGTCCTCTTCACGTAAGCAGGACAACCCCAAATTCTTAAGTAAGAATAACTGGGGATTTTACCATGCCACATTTCATAGGGCGTTTTAGGGACTGACTTAGAGAGAACTAGATTCAAAATCTTTGCTGCACTTTCTAGGGCATAACCCCAGAAAGAAGGTGGTAAGTCAGTGAAACTCATCATGGAACGAACCATATCAAGTAGGGTTCGATTCCTTCTCTCAGAAACTCCATTAAGCTGAGGAGTTCCCGGAGGAGTCCACTGAGAGATAATCTCATTATCTTTGAGATGATTAAGGAATTCTTCACTAAGATACTCGCCTCCTCGATCAGATCGAAGTGCTTTGATCTTGTGACCAGTTTGGTTCTCAACCTCCTTTTGAAATTCTAAGAATTTCTCAAAAGCTTCAGATTTATACTTCATTAAGTATACATAACCATACCGACTAAAGTCACCAGTAAAGGTTATGAAATACTGATGATTGTTTCTAGTGCTTACACTAAGCGGTCCACAAACATCAGTATGGATCAAATCCAAAACCTTAATGGCACGTTCCACAGTTCCTTTAAAAGGGACTTTGGAAATTTTTCCTTTGAGACAGGATTCGCAAGAAGTTAACTCCTTAAGATCATTTTCAGAGAATGATCCTAAAGTTTTTATCTTGCTAATTCTGTTCTTGGAAATGTGTCCTAATCTAGCGTGCCGTAAGGGAGCCGAAACTTTGTCATCTCTCTTACGCTTGGTTTCTCGTTGTATATTCATAATATTGATATTCTGAGTTAGATAAAGTCCATTACTTAGAGTACCGATGTGAACGGAAGAGTTGTTCCGTTTGATAAAGTATTTACCATTCTTAATATAAGTTTCATAACCTTCACAATCTAATATTGGAACTGAAATTATATTACGAATAATGCTCGGTACATAAAGGACTTTATTTAAGACTAACTCAAAACTACCTAAATCTAATCTAATTGTGCCTAAAGCTCGAGCTTCAACGTTTGAGCCATCGCCGATCTTCAAGACACATTCTCCTTCTTTGAGTTGTTGGACTTCACTTAGCATCTGTACATCATTACAGATATGAGTTCCATAACCGGTATCAAGTACCCAAGAACTAGAATTAATAGAAAGATTTACTGCAACGAGAAAGATACCTTTCTTTAGAGTAGCCTTGTACTCTGGGCAGTTTCTCCTCCAATGTCCCGCTTTGCCATAATGGAAGCAAACATCCTCTTTCTGATCACGCTTCTTCTTTTGGGCCTTCCCCTTCGAAATGCCACCAGTGGGCCTAAGGGGTTTCTTCTTCTTCTTTTGGGCTTTCTTGCCCTTACCTTTAGAAGGCCCAGAAGAGGAAGATGGAGCATTCACCATCAAAACCTTATTGTCCTTCTTGATCGTGCTTTCAGCAGTCACAAGCTGACTAATCAGCTCAGCTACAGTAGCACCAGCATGATTCATGTTGAAGTTAAGGACAAATGGGTTGAATGATGGTGGGAGCGAAGCTAGCAACAAATCCACTGAAAGCTCATCTTTTAGTGGCATGTCCATGGAAGCAAGTTTCTCAGTAAGGGCAAGAAACTTGAGTCCATATTCATGGACACTTGAACCTTCCCTCATTCTTAAGTGGAACAATTCCTTTGAAGTGTTATACCTTGTAACACCTTCATGAAGGCGGTAAAGTTGCTCTAAGTGGTCGTAAATCTCCCAAGCAAATTCCATGGCCTCATGTTGCCTTTGCAAGTCCGGAGACATGTTAGCCAACATAAGGCAACGGGCTTGGAGATTATCATCCTTCCACTTCTGAATCGCGTCCCGCTCGGCCCGTGTGGGAGCCTCTCCTTCGAGACTAGGCTCCCCTTCGAAGATAACATAAGTTCTCTTCTCAGAATCTAAAATGATTTTTAGATTCCTCAGCCAATCAGAATAGTTGGGACCAGTCAACTTGTTTGACTCGAGGATCGATACAAGAGGGTTTTTAGTTGCCATTTCAAAACACGTAGAGAATCACAGAATCTACGACCTAAATGGTAAAACAGAGAACTAGTGAGCATGCTGAATTATAACGATATACAAAAGATAAGGTCTTTAATCTAATGTAGCTCCCACTGTCTTTCAAAGATCTATAATTCCCAAAGATCTAAGAGGAACACGTTTCCCAATGGGTACTAAGATCCTGGCATTTTACCTCGAACCCACGACTCGCGGACATTCTAAGTAAGAACCCTAGGTAGGTACAACTTACCAATTCTAACACCTTTAGAACTCTTAGTAATTGTTTTTGCATCACCTATCTTTCAATATGGACCCACGACTCGTGCGACATCCATATTTACTTAGGCGTTAAGCTAGACCCATCAATCATAAGATCATGACCAAAACTTAGTTCGAACGACCCACGACTCGCGGACATCGCCCTTGCTAAAATTGACCACGAAATATTGACCATTTAAAATGATCAATTAGGTAACTAAGAACTAATAAGGTCCACTAGCTATCCCACGACTCGCGGACAATAACTAGCTTCACTTACTAAACTTAAAACCTATTGATGGAATGCTAGGAATTTAATTCAAAATTTGTATCTCGAATTAAACACCTATTTGTTCGAAATTAGCTTAATATTTAATGGGAATTTTCAAATCAACCGGAGAGTTGTCCGGTTCGACCTCACCAACATATATGTTATCCAATTTTATTAGTCTTGATTAATGCTAGTACACTTAAATGCATTTCAAACAAGCACATAAACAGATAACATGTCCTAGCATGATACTAACATGTAATGATCATGGGTTCTACCTATCTTATGCGTGATATGTGGGAGCCACTCCACAATCACAAGTTCTAACATACATGCCACATAAACAGTTTAAATCACATAAGGGAAAGCGGTAACAAAATACGAGCCCTATCTCTATTACATTTAACAATTGAGATTCCCCTCCCTAACATTTTGAGGGGTCTTCACTTATGGCCTCCTTGTTACTTGAATATGGTCCATCTTACTCCATGGGTGCATTGTCTCCAAAATGAAAATAAAACCTCACCACCTATCTTTACTCTCAAATTAAAAGAAAAAGACATAAAGTAATAAGGCTCAATCTTCATATTGGCCTTAGACAATTACACGGGGCATACCCCGGCCTCAAAAACAGTAATATGGAAAGCCACATAATAAATCACATAACAGTACGCACATAAGTGAGGCTCCAACCTCAATTGAAAAACGCAACTATAGGGCTCCAACCCCAATTTAAACCATCCATGTGCATAAATTAAAACCATACATAGATCTAAACCCATGATCACCTAACATGCTTTTGCGAGAATTTAAATTTAACCAATAAATTAAAATTCCCGTTTTAAGCTCTAATAGCTTAAAACACGACTTAGATGCAATTCTTGTTCAAGAGCCTTTTCAATAAAACCCGAAAAACAATAGACTAATAAAATTCCAATTAATTTCTGAAAATTAATAATTTTATTCTTTCAATATTTTTCAGAAAATAGAGATTGTAATTTTTTTTTTCAAAATTTAAATCGCTTAATTTCTCAAAAATCCCAATTTAATCAAAATTTTAAAATAATTTTATTTTAGCAAAACTGATTTTAAAAGATAAAATTAAAATAAAATTAAATGGGATTTTAAGGACCGAAAACACGAAACACGAGAAACACGAAAACACGGGCCCGGGACGACGCGGGATCGCCCGCCCGCCGCGCAGGAAGGCACGCTAGGCGCGCGCCAGCGCTGCGCACAACCGGCAGCGATTGCCGCTTGCGTGCGCGCGCCAGGCACGCCCTTGCGCGCAGACGTGCGGCGTGGGCAGGCAGTCCCGCCCATCCCTGGGCGGGCGCTCCCGCGCGGTTGCGGGAGGAACAGGCGGCTGTCCCGCACGGTTGCGGGACAGGCGAGCAAGGCGCCTAGGCGGGCGGGATGCCTCCCGTGCGGATGCGGGAGGGCTGGGCGGCGGTGATGGGGCTTGGGCGTGCGACGTCCTAGCACGCCAAGGCCCTTTCTTTTCGTGTCCCGTTTCTTGTTTTTGGGTTTCTCCGAAACCCGGTTCAATCCAAAATTAAAAAATTCGATTTAAACATATTTCAATCAAAACGGTTTTCAAAAACACAATTCAAGAAAACAGTTTCAGAAATTCAAGAAAAATTACAGTTTCGTAATTCAGGCTTTCTAAAAGAACTCATGAATACCTAATTCGCATCTAAGCCTAAGAATTTTTACCAAATTCAGAATAATGGAGACGAATCAGAAACACGATTAACGAGGTGGCTCTGATACCACTTGTTGGAAAACACGAATCAGAAAGCAGCGGAATTTAAAAAAAAATTCCCAACAAAAGGACATTGGACTCCCAATCGTGTAACCAAATTCGTAAAGATAGAAAACTTACTTTTCTTTTATTCTTTCTTGAAGCGTTTCAAGCCACCCAAGAACGCTCTTCTCGCGGCTTGATCCCCTCTCCTTGGTAAAACTCGAATCTTCAAACTTCTAACTTGAAGCTCTATAGAGATAGTCCACCAACTTGATCACAATCTAACTAGTAAGGATGCTAGTTCTCTAGTTAGTGTTTAGGCTTAACCTAGGGTTTTATTTAATCTTGGAGAAAGGAAGGTGTTCAACACATGAACCAAAACAATTACCAATTAGCTCTAAAGGGAGCATGAGCTCCCCTATATATAGGTAAGGGAGAGGGACGGCCGAACCTATTCCTTGTTGGGCAAGGATTTGGTCCCTCTCTCTCTCCTATTACTTGATCATCAAGTAATTTCCAACTTTGACTTTGAATTCTAATTCAAATCAACTTTCAAGAGAGCTAAAATATCCAAACTATTTTTGGATAATTTTATACTTTATTTATTTAAAATAAATAACTTATTTTATCTAATTAATTAATTCATAATTAATTAACTAGATTATTTTTCTCCAAAATAAGACTTTCTTTTTAATTCAAAATTAAACCAAAGTCTATTAAATAATTAACACATTTAATTATTTAATATATATATACAATATATATATATTCACACGTGTGCCTTCACACGTGTGGAACCCTCTAGGCTCGATTAACTCGTTTAATCATTTTAAAGCCTCAACTCATGTAACCAAGTTGTTGTGTGTGACCCTCGAGGTTCTCAATTCAATTAGCAGTGACCCTAATTAATTAATTCACTAATTAATTAATCAGTCCACAGATTAAACGACCATAGTCTAGCAACAGGTGTTTAACCCCTAGCTGAATTGGAATGTTCGGATTCGACAGAACCTTTAAGTCATTGATTCATGTGAGATACAATCCTCCTACTTACTATCTCTCAACCAAGATCTAGGGTAAGGGAATAATCAGAACCCTAATAATCCGGTCTTAAAGCTAAGTGCATTTCATATCCATTTGATCTCAATCCAAGAAACCCTTTTCTTGATGTCTTGATCTACTGCCTTGGCCAAGGACTCCATATGGCATATGAATGACTTACACAATAAGAGATCACCTTGCAAATGCAAGTGTAGGTCCTTTCTTGATTCTCATTCACTTTCATGAATCACTTGTGCAGCCCCAGCATAAGCCTTGAATCAGTTGTCTAAGGCGACACCCTTTAAAGCTTATACCTAAGACTACAGAGTTAACTCATAAAGTGACAAGGAACCTCAAGTCTAAGGATCAATTAATCACATCAATGACTCGTGAGATATTTCCTAATCTGGAAGTTTCTATTTCCTGAAATAGAAACTTCCTTTCCCATTTAGGAATCTTCTCACACGGGGCACCTCAGTGAACTTACTTATTAAAGTAAGCACCCTCATGTATCACGCACGTATCAACTATACACTTTGCACCTCCATGAAACAAGGTGGTCCTTCTTAAGGGCGTGATCACACAAGCAAGCCTTAGAGGACTCAGGTTGACACTCCCACTGTCTGTAGGACTCATCGGCTTGGAGTATTTTACTAATCATGACTTATGTGATATAGGGCTCGTTTCATGAACCATTTCACCTAAATGGTAGAGTCCTAAAGTCATCAGGATTAGGGGAGTTCTCATACATGCACAGCTAAAGTAAACGCATACCAAACAAGAGCATATAAAGAAGTGTTGCCTCAATTCGTTATTTCATTCAAAGATTGTCTGTGATTACAATAAGAAAAAGCACAAAGCGGATATACAATCGGCTTTCTAGGGCACTATTCCTAACACCCACTTGAAATTGATCAACTCTCATTCCTCCACTTATGGCCCAGATTGGAAGGAGAAGTTCATTTTCGTCAAAGCCCCAGAAGGTGATGATTTCGGGGTGGCCCGAGAATGGATATCTCATGGGAAGGGATCCCTTGTAAAGAGCCGCTTAGAACCTACCTTTCCAAGGGACTGGGCCAAGAACTTGGCTGGGGCGTTAAGGGACGAGGGCCATCTAATTCGAGCAAAGGACTGGATAGACGATGCGGAACTCATGTTCCTCTGTGGGCTTACTGACGATCCTCATTATCTCAACAACCCTCCCGTTCGAGATTTGGAGAGAGATGGGTAGACTTTAGGGCACTAACTTTTAGATAGGAATACTAACTGCACCTTGCATTTGTAACTTGTATTTTGTGAAATTTGCTTAAGGGTTTCTGACCCTTGTTTTTGCCTTCTTTGTAGGAGCAGAAATCTTAAGTATGGCTGGAGGCATAAGAAGCGCTGCAAGGTTCGCCAACGCTAACAGGCGTCAAGCCCAACAGGGCGATCAATAGAATCCCCGAGGCCGTGGGGCAGGCCGGGGTGACGGTTGTGGCGGCCACCAAGGCTCCAGCTCAAGCGCCGCATCTGGCGCTCAAGTGCCGCAGGGGCGAGGAGAGAAACGAGCGTCAAATACTGAGAACCGCATGGTGGTACGGCCACCAACCACAGCAGATACGAGGGTGGTCAACCCTAATGCCATCAACCAAACGAGGCCCCCTGCGAGCGTGGTGATAAACGAGGCTCAAGGGAGTGCTAGCCAACCTTCCCGCAAGAGGAAGAGAATGCCTGATGCCTTCGCCATAACCGGCAAGGGCAAGCAAATGGTGGAAGGCCCCAAGGGCGGCGACGGTGATACTTTCTCCTCGGATGAGGAACATTTGTGGGACTTCGACCGCCGGGGAGACAGGAGCTACAAGGGCTCCACAGATGGGGGTACCGTATTACTGAGGTACGGGACACTGGCCCAAGGTATCAGCCAAAACCTGTATGAAAGGGCCCAATTATCTTCGGATCATAAGCACTTATACTCCGAGTCCGTTGAGAAGGTGACCGGCGATATGGTGCACGCCATAATCTCCGTAAGTTTCCTTTCCCTTGTAATTTCAATTCCCTTTGAAAGAATTGTTCTTCAAATTTTTTTTTTTTTTTGTTAACACTTTTAACCTTTCGTGCCCGTGCAGCAAGTGCTCCCGAGGGCGAGGAATATACAGATCCGCACCACGGTTTACGCTGATCGGAAGGCAAAGTACAAGAAGATGGCGTGCTCGAACGATCCTGCCCAGCTTCAGGAGGAATTGGACACAGAGAAGGCCATGTACATTTCCCTTAAGGAGGAGCACAACAAAATGGAGGTTGAGATGAAGAGTTTGTAAGAGGACTTCAAGAACGCTGAGGACGCTCGGAGGAGTTGGCGCAACCAATTTAGACAGTTGGAGGAGAATCATAAGAAGCTTGCTGCCGAGCGCGACGATCGGAAGACGAGGGACATGGAGGCAGAAAAGAAATACGCTAATACCATGAACCAACTCCCCCATCGTTTTGAGCTATCAAACAAGGAGACGCTCATCAAATTCTGTCATTCCAAAGCGTTCAATTTTGCAGCTTCCCTCCATTGCCTTGATGAAGCCCAGAAAGCGTTTAACTTGGCGATTGAGAAGGGCATCTACAAGGGCTTGACGGATCCGGCTATCCGCAATGCGCAAGGCATGGGGCTCATGTTTAATGAGCAATGTGTTGAAGACGATGAAAACCCTGAGGACCCCGGAGTCTAACATATCTGAGCCGAAATACAATTTTCTGGTTACGCTCGTCCAAGATGAGTATATGGCGGCTCATCCTCCGAAAGAGGCCTCTCAAGCCGAACAGAACGAGGGGAATAACAATGCCGGTGCTATTTCTGAGAACCCTCCGATGAATGAGCCCCCAGCACCTGTTGTTAACGCTCCTGCTCTTAATGCCGAGAACGCCCCCATTCCTACCAATGATGCCAATGAGCCCAATGCTCCACAAGCGCCAGGAAACAACGAGCCTGAGCCTCCAGCTGCCCAGCACCAAGATGAAAATGCCCCCCAGCACAAGAGCCGGAGGGTCTGGTACACGGCCCCGTGGCCCAAAATATCTTGGTGGTTCTGGATGAAGACGTCGCTCCCGCCGCTTGAAGTTCCTCCTCATCAGCTTATGTTGCAATTCTTCTTCTCCTAACTTAGTGCCTTTCTCTTTGTAAGAATGTTATGGGCCCTTGCGCCCTTATTTTGTAATTTTTGGCGAAGAGCCTTGGTTAATGAAGTTCTTCTTTTCCCTCATAATGTTCTCCTTTTAGATCCTTGATTGTGAAATTTTACTTTGCGCTTGTTGTAACAAAATCTCGTAATACTAAGATTGTGTGTAACATGCTTAGTAAAAATTGTATTACATAGTTAAGTCTTTAAAACTTGAAAAATTTTACTAAGTCTTGAGTAATCATGGGGGTCTTACTGTTAGGCTGCCCTCATTCAAGACTTGTGTAAATTTTGCTTCTAAGATTCAAAGAATTTTATTAAGTCTTGAGTGACTACGAGGGTCTTGCTGAGATACTGCCCTCGTTCAAGACTTGTGAAAATTCTTCTTAACTTGGAAAATTTTACTAAGTCTTGAGTAGGTACGAGGGTCTTACTGAGAGATTGCCCTCGTTCAAGACTTGTGTAAATTTCATTTCTAAGATTCAAAGAATTTTATTAAGTCTTGAGTGACTACGAGGGTCTTACTAAGAGACTGCCCTTGTTCAAGACTTGTGAAAATTCTTCTTAACTTGGAAAATTTTACTAAGTCTTGAGTAGGTACGAGGGTCTTATTGAGAGATTGCCCTCGTTCAAGACTTATGTAAATTTTTCTTAACCTGGAAAATTTTACTAAGTCTTGAGTAGGTACGAGGGTCTTACTGAGTGGCTGCCCTCGTTCAAGACCTGTGTAAATTCCTTCCGAATGATGTTACCTTTGAATGAGCGCGCTGGTACCCGTTAATTTTTGGGATTTGCAAGCGATCCCGTTTTCGAGCACAAGGCGTTGTGACAAACGACCAAGGCCTACTAGGATTTTCCTTGCATTTTTCTCCGATTCGTCAGGTTGGTTGTGAGCGTTACCAGACTATCCTTATGAGGGAGTCCCCCCACGTGGAGTAGAGCGCTGGCAAGCGTAACCCATGTGCAATAACATTGTGCGTATTGGAATGGATTGCCAACCAGACTCGTGGAAACGAGGGACGTGGGTCTTATCCATTTGCGTAATTTAAAAGCAGTAGTATAGAAATATTCAAGAGAATGTATTGTAACTTACTTGAGATTTGAAGTAGTACATTTAACCCATTAGTGGGATTGTTACATCATCAGTTCTAAAGGGCTTTTAAACAAAAAACCGCCGGAGGTTACACGCGTTCCAAGGGCGAGGCAAGCGCTCGCCTTGAAGTGTCTCCAGGGTGTAAGTGTTGTTAGCTCTGATTTGTATGACTTTGAAGGGACCCTCCCAATTGGGATCCAATTTCCCCATGTGTTTGGATACTTTCACTTTCTTTAAAACCAAGTCTCCCAGCTGGAAAGTTCTTTCTCTCACACGCTTGTTATATTGTTGAGCTACAGCTGCCTTGTATCGGTGTATTTTAGCCCAGGCATTATCTCTCTTTTCCTCCAGTAGGTCCAACTCCAGGCTCCTGTTATCTTCGTTAAGCTGAGGCTCGAAATAGGCTACACGAGCGGATTCGTTTACAATTTCCGTGGGTATCATGGCTTCTGACCCATATACGAGCGCGAAGGGTGTCTCGCCAGTAGCCGCTCGTGGAGTAGTGCGATAAGCCCAGAGTGCCCCTTGCAATTCTTCTGCCCATTCACTCTTTTTGCTCTCCAGCATTGTTTTCAGATGCTGCAGAATGACCCTGTTGGTGACTTTCGCCTGTCCATTGGCTTGGGGATGGCCCACGGAGGTAAAGCATTGTTCAATCCCTAACTCTAAGCACCATTCTCGTGTGTCAGCTGCTATGAACTGGGATCCATTGTCTGAAATGAGCACCCTTGGTATACCATACCTGCATATAATGTTTTTCCAAATAAAGTCTCTCACTACCCTGAATGTAATCTTTGCAACGGCCTCAGCCTCGGCCCATTTGGTAAAATAATCGACAGCTAAAATGACAAACTTCTTCTGTCCGACCGCGATGGGCAAGGGTCCTACGATGTCGATTCCCCACTGATCAAAAGGCCATGAGACATCTATAGGGATCATTTGAGCGGCTGGCAGTTGAGGGAGGTTAGAATGGAATTAGCACTTAGGGCATTTTCTGGAAAACTCGAGGGCGTCTTGGAGAACTGTGGGCCAATAAAACCTACTCCTCAGGACCTGCTTAGCTAGGATACGTCCTCTTGAATGGTTCCCATAGCTTCCATTGTGAATAAATTCGAGCGTTTCTTTTGCTTGCGAGGGCCTTAGGCACCTCATTGGGGATCCTTGAAATGACTTCTTGAATAACCTCCCCTCTGAGTCTAAAGAAAACCGAGCGGCCTTGTTTCGGATTTTCCGAGCCTCCACCTTGTCAATGGGACAAACGCCATCTTTAAGAAGTCTGATAATATCGTCAAGCCAACAAGGCTCGCGCGGATCAATCATAGCGATCATCTCCTTGACGATTCTCTCCTTGCTCAAAGGCTCTTCTGTTCTAAGGAAATTGACAGAGCGCTCGGAGGTACCTTCCAACGCTGAGGCGAACTTTGACAGAGCATCGGTGCGCTCGTTTTCTGCCCGCGAGACTTGAAGTAGATGGAATTCCTTGAACTTCCCAATAATTTCCTTAGTTTTGCTCAAATACTGCACCATGGTGGTTTCTGGAGCCTTATAAGTTCCTTCAATCTGGCTCGCAATTAACTGTGAATCAACATAAGCGGTGATTCTGGAGGCTCCGTTCTGATGAGCAATTTTCAATCCTTGCACAAGGGCTTCATATTCTGCCTCGTTATTTTTATTTTTTTTTTGACAGGGAAAGCCCTCAAACGGGAGGGCACCGATCATACAGAATTACAATCCTCTAAGACAAGATCACGAAGTACGGGCGGAAGAACAGAGCCACCCTCGCAGGCCGGAGCCGCATTTCGGGCTAAAGAGTGAGCCACACCATTAGCTACACGTCTGACAAAACAAAAATTACAAGAGATAAAGGACAAAGAAAGCAGCTTGATATCCTGGACAATGGTTCCTACGGCTGAGCAATCTTCATCACGAGAGTTCACTTTATTAATAAGGTTTAGGCAGTCACTTTCCACACAAATATTTGGCAAAGAAAGGTCTTTAGCAAACTCCAATGCACGGACAATAGCAATTGCTTCCACCTCTTCTGGAGCCAACCGTCCCTCAAAACGGTCACTCATCCAACTCAAACAAGCACCATGGTGATCCCATGCGATAACCCCAATGCCATGCTCACCCGAATTAGTAAAAATTGCACCGTCCACATTCAATTTCACCACGCCAGGTGCCGGAGGAATCCATCGAGTAGAATCAGAAGATCCTACCAAAGAGGACGATAACGGGGAAGAGCAAGGATCCGAAGGATCACTCATCGAGAGGGCGAAGGTGATGAGTTCATCTGGGCACCAACAACAACCTTCCGTCCTTACTTTATTACGGAACCACCATAAGCCCCACAAAATTAAAGCACATTTGGCGCACTCACCCGCATTGAACGCAGAAAAGATGGTTTCGATCCACTCCTAGATTCCCCCTAAGAACTTCGAGATGGGAGTCCAGGGAAGGAGCGAAATCGCCCAAACTTGGCGAGCAAAAAGGCAAGCGAAGAGGGCGTGTTTCACATCATCAGGTTCCTCGAAGCAAATTGGGCAGCAGCTATCGACGGGACAGTGATGGGAAAGAAGGTTCGTAGCGGTCGGGAGTATATCATGACAAGCGCGCCAAATAAAAACCCGAACCTTCGGTGCGACTTGCAATTTCCAGATTTTTTTCCAAGGGGGACTGAAATGAGACAAAGAGGAGGTGGCTCTCTTTACCCCATTAAGAGCGAGGGTGACCTGGTGAGCACTACGGACCGAAAAATTACCATTTTTCTCGAAGTGCCAAAGAATCTTGTCTGGTCTCAATGTTCTGCCCAAAGGGATGCTCCTGATCAGCTTTGCATCATCAACACAGAAAGTCTCATCAACTAATTTCAAATTCCATCCTCCACCATTTGGAAGCAAAAGTTGGGAAACTTTGGTTATTGTCGGGTCCCGAGGTTGTCGTATAAGAGACCGAAAAGAGTGAGGTCTCGAGAGCCATCTATCATGCCAAATATTAATGGAGTTTCTGGAGCCAATACGCCATCTAGAGCCGGCTTCAATAATCGGCCTGGAAGCAAGAATACTTCTCCAAGTAAATGAGGGTGAACGTCCAAGTCCAGCTTCAAAAAAATCACAATTCGGAAAATAGCGAGCCTTTGAGAACTCGACTGAGAAGGGATTCCGGGGATGTCATGATTCGCCAAGCTTGCTTTGCTAATAAAGCTAAATTGAAAGCTTTGAGATTTCGAAAGCCCAAACCCCCGTACAGACTCATAAAGTTGAGGATTCTTTTCTTAGTCAAAAAATTCGACATAGATAAATTGATCAAGTTGATCGTGTGTTGTAATTTTATATTTTGACCCCAAAATTATCAAAATATGAGCATGTGGCAACCATCTGTTTTGAAACTCGATTGCATGAATATGTGCAACCACCTTTCTAGAAATCTCCTAATTGAATAATTGATATTTTAAATCTTATAACTTTTCAGAAAAATTGCAAGATTCGTCCTGTATGTTTCAACTTTTTGAACTTTAGTTCTCTTTGATTCCGTTTTTTCAATTTTGTCCTGTAAGTTTAAAATTTTTGCAAAATTGGTCCGATTTCGGCCCGAAATTAGCAAAATCCCTATTTTAATCCACGTGTCTTTTTAATCGGGCTTAATTTGGGGTTTTTTTTTATGAGTCAGCCCATTTAGTCCACATGGACATGTGATGTGGCATAAGAACCCAATTTGTTAAAGACTCCACATTTATTCATTTGCCCTAATTTCTCTAAGTTGTTGGAGAAGGAGGCGTGAGCCGTGAAGGAAGAAGCCAACCAATAAAGTCATTTGTTGTAACACCATCATGGAAGCCCCATGTTCTGTCATTGTAATAGACGAACCCAACCCAGGACATCATGGACGCCAGAAAATCCAGGTCGTAGATTTCGATCTTGTGAAGAATATCAGGTGATAAGATCTTAGCTTTTTTTATTTGAATTCTTCTTTTACTTCTATATTGCTCATCGGATAGATAATTGTAGAACGGTGGGCTCTATATTCTTCCTTTCTCGTTGCTCTCACCTAGAACCACAAGTTGAAGAGCTCCGCAGCTTAGAAGAGGAACTCGAAAGGCTGAAAATTGATCAAGAGCAGCTCAAAAATGGCAAAAACCTTGAAGCTGAACTTTGTGCTGAAGAATGGAAGAAAAAATGTTACAAGTTTTCCTTATTTGTTTCTTGGTTGTTTTTTATTTGGGTGTGGGTAGGTTAGGGTGTTTAATTTGCCTGTATGGTTAACAAGAATTTCATTGCATTCTTGTAATTTTCAATCGGATATATATATATATGTGTGTGTGTGTGAAGCTTTATTTTCAATAATATTTATGAGCAATTTCGCCACATTTAATTCCCAATTTGACATAATCATAAGACAAGCCAAAAGGTTTCATTAAAATGCATTGCTGAGCAATATGGGAACAACTTTTCCATTGCCAAAAAGGATTCATAAAGTCTACAAAATATGTCTAGAACCATGAGAATTAACCAACATACCAAAAACATCTACATAAAGTCTGTCTTAACATCTACTTCAATAGCAATAACTATTTTACCATTCTACCAACATACCAAAAACAATAACCAAAAATCTAGACAAAAAACAAATAACATCAGACAAGTTAAACAAATCCTGTTTTCTTTTTTGCTTTCTTCTTCTTCACTAACTTTTCTTTAGCCTTCATTTTCTTCATTGTTTG
This sequence comes from Lantana camara, assembly GCA_037501455.1. Taxonomy (NCBI): domain Eukaryota; kingdom Viridiplantae; phylum Streptophyta; class Magnoliopsida; order Lamiales; family Verbenaceae; genus Lantana; species Lantana camara. The sequence goes on along the minus strand of CM074857.1, from coordinate 17,335,172 downwards.
ACCAAGATCGGACAATTTCACGTATTTTCTGCCATCATTCATTATTGGAGGTGTTACATTATCTGCTTTGGTTAGTCCATGAATGCCTTCAAATGGAGCTGGCTCAATGATCTTCAACCCACCCTGTTTAAACTGCTGGAACATGGAGGAAGGTTGTCTTGTTGGTTGATTGTCCAAGTAAACACAAGATAGAACTTGTTCAGCTTCTTGAGTGGGATCCAAAACCTGACTTCGGTCCACATCCAAATCTGTAACATTCATTGAGCTTGATGCTAATGTCTTGTTCTTTCTTACCTGCTGTAATGGGTACAAGTGTGAAATATATCAATTAAATGTACTTGAGTTATCAACAATGAGTAAAAGTACCTGTAAGTTTGTCACTGATTCAACATTAGGAGTGCCAAATATCACCTCTGCAACTGCAAACTCTTCTTCTATGTTTACTTCAGCAGTACCAACTTTATCTTTGTTCTTACACCCTCTTGCATTATGCCAAGAAACCCCACATTTTCCACATTTAATTGTTGTTTGAGCCTGTGGCAACTTGTATGGATCTACTGGCCTTCCTTTACTTTTTTTTTTTTTTGTAATTATCTCATCAGGTTCTCTCCTTCTTGTCTTGGTGGGTCTGCCAACTCCTCCACCGTAGTTTGGAGGTAGAGGTGGTACCAAATCAGAACTTGGCCATTCATCTCTCCCATTTATTGGCATTATGATTGTTGAATATGTTTTCTTGTAAGCTTCAATGGTGTAACATTTATGCACATAATCATCAATATGAAGCCCTTGCTTATTCAGTGCACTCAGAACATGCTTACAACAACAGAACATGGGGGCTTCCATGGTGGTATTACAACAAATGACTTTATTGGTTGGCTTCTTTCTTCACGGCTCACGGCTCACGCCTCCTTCTCCAACAACTTAGAGAAATTAGGGCAAATGAATAAATGTGGAGTCTTTAACAAATTGGGTTCTTATGCCACATCACATGTCCATGTGGACTAAATGGGCTGACTCATAAAAAAAAATCCAAATTAAGCCCGATTAAAAAGACACGTGGATTAAGATAGGGTTTTTGGTAATTATGGGCCGAAATCGGACCAATTTTGCGAAAATTTTAAACTTACAGGACAAAATTGAAAAAACGAAATCGAAAAGGACTAAAGTTCGAAAAGTTGAAACTTACAGGATGAATCTTGCAATTTTGCCTAACTTTTCCCAAAAAACTCGTGATGTCTGTTAAATCATGAACAATAAATGATACAATTAACAACTGATCACTAAGTAAAACATAACAAAATTAATAAATACTTGCATTCTTTTTCATGTGAAAGAATTTCATTTGCAGACTAAAAATTTGATAACCGAGTGACATCATTATTGAATCAAATAAAGAATATTATTTAGATTGTTCATTAATTTTAGTATGTGTGTGTATATACATTAAAATCAAATAATTCTTTCTTTTAACTAATTATTTTTTATTTCTTTTCTATTCTCTCTTTGCTATTTGATCTTGGATTCTATTTTTTATTTATATTTTTCTAATGAACATTATTTAAGATTTATATTATTTTTTTATTATTTATTTTATGTATGTAGTAGAAATAATTAAAAGAGTATATTTATATAAAAAACTCAAGGAATGTTTAATTGAATATTATAAAAATAATTTATAAAATTAGATTATATCTTATTTTTACATACACATATATTGAGTCACCTTAGAATTCTTAATTTAAAGTAACTTCGGTCTGAGGAACTTGATGATGCAAGAATCTGAGCTTCCTAAATGCAACAACACTTTAATATTTGTGAGAAGGGGAAGACCATCACAGGCGTGAAAGCCTCAGGAACTGGGTTTCCTTTTTGTGCGTGGGTTCTTCCAGCTAGGATAACACCAAGAGTGCAAGAGGTAATGGTGATGCAAGTGTGGTGAGGTGATCACGGAGCTTAGGAAGATGCGAAAAAATGGAGAGAGGGAATGCCCAGTGTGAAGTGTATGCAGAAGATTGCTTGGGGGAGAAATCACGTGTTCTCCTCTATTTATATGTTAGGGGTGAGGGTAAATGGGTAAATTGACCATGTGGTCCCAAACCTGTGTTGCCCTAACACGTGGCATCCCGTGATGGTATGAGAATGACGTCTCTGAAAAGGAGGCGGCGTGTCAGGTACAAAGTGCGCACTACCTTTGTGTCAGAGGTTGTTGACGAGGGTCACGTGAGAGGAAGGCCCAAAGTCCTCCCTGCTAAGGTTCGGGTCCCTCGCCGGGGTGGTGGGATCATTTACGAGCGCGATGATGCTCGAAGAGTGCACGGGTGGATTCTCCACGGCAGATGACCTTTGAGCGTCAAAACCCCGAGCACCCAGAATGGGGTCCCCACGTGGGTGCTTCCCTGAGAAGGGTAACCCTGAGGGCCAAGATGCGAGCGATAAGCCGGTCGGTTCTGGCCCTTTACCCGAACAATTGTCCGAGGCCCAATGGCCTGAACTAGTTGGCAAGTGAGTGGGCTGGATTGTCTCACGAGCCCATCAATGCGAGCATGTAGTCTTCAAGTCAATCGATGGCGACACGTGGACGGCTCTGATTCGAGTGCGTTTCTGAGTCTCATCATTTTGCCCCCCAAATTCTGCAGTATCGCTTGAGCATTCTGTAGAATTTCCAAGATAATGGAGCGTTGGGTTTTTGAATATCCGAGGGTCGTGCCTTCGCTATAGAAGTGACCTCTTGACTTCTGTAACGGGTACAGTTTGACACCGCATTAATTGCTGTCGTGTCCGCATTTAATGCAGAGTGGGAACGTGGGCGCGTGCACTCCGGGAGACATGAGGCGGTTACCAAAAGTGGGGGGATTTCCTAGGCGGGAAATGATTGCCATTTGAAATCCTAAGCCCTAATCAATGCAAATCCTCCCCTATAAATAGGGATTTGCAGAGTCTTTGAGCCTCTTTCACGCATTCAGACTTTTTCCAGCAAATACTCAGCGAGAACTCCTGCAACTTTTACAGAATCGGGCGAGTTTCCGTTCTTCAAACTCTAGGTAAAACTCCATAACACTTGTTTCCTGTACTAACTTTAGGTTTAGGTTGTGCGCGAGCGATCCTTCTAAGCAAAGAATCCCTTCTGCCTTTGGATTCATTCCAGAAACTTTTCTTCTTCATTGAGTTTTCTGCGAGAAACTCCATCTTCAAAAACCGAAAACCATCATGGCCGGACACCCAGTCGATGATTATGTAAAGGAGATTGATGAGATGTCGGTGGGGAGTTCTTCCCCTCATGGAGATGTACCTACGGCGGTTCCCATAGCTAGAGCGTCCCCAGGTGAGGGGATTCCCATGGCGATTCCAGTGGCTCAAGCTCCGGCTGATGTCAGGGATGAAGAGGTTGACGCAGCCGTTCAAGGGATGAACGAGCGTGCTCCTGGTGGGGTGGATGACCTTTTCGAAGAAATGCATAACGTGATGGAAATGCAGAGGCAGGGAGAGAGAGTATTCCCTGTATTGAACAGTGCCGTGAGACCCCAAGATCATAGGATCACAGTGGCTATGAGGGCTTCCGAGGGCGAAGCGGGGCCATCTGGGCGTCAATTTGAGGCTGGTCCTTCCAGAAGGCGCCAAAGGAGAGGAAGGGAGCCAATCACTCGCGTGAGGCAAGATAATCGTCATCAAACTGATAGGTCTCCAGACGAGATTGTGAGTATTTTGACGCTCGATGATTTGGAGGAGTTGAAGGCGAAAACTTATTGGGATGAAGCGGTTTTTCCCATGCGACTTCCGGAGGAGGGGGAGAGGGCCAACCGACCGCCGCCCGGGATGATGATGGTCTACTGGGACGCTGTTCTAGCTGGGGGGCCTGCGGTTTCCCATCTCGCCCGTCACCGCCAACATCTATCAGCACCTGAGGCTTTGCCCCTCACAAATTCTGCCGAACGGCATAGCTCTAAACAATACGTTCGTGATTATGATGGCTGCTCTGGGTCACGAACCCTCGATTGTCAATTTCGATAGCTTGATACAGGTGGCCCGCTCAACACGCTCGTCCCCTACGGACGGATTCTATTACGCCCAGGCCAAATCGGGCTTCAAGATGATAGACTCTCCCTCATCTTCTTATGGCGAGCATTGGAAGGAGAAGTATTTTTTCGTGGGGGCCCCAGGAGGAATTTTTAGGGTTCATCGCCATTGGTTGATACATGGCGAGGGTCCTTTGATTAGGGAGAGGACGAGGAATAAAGCCTTTGAGGATTGGGCACAGGGGTTAGCCTTCGAGATGAGGAGTGAGAAAAAGTGGATTAAGGCTGAAACCCTGATGAAGAACGAGGGAGTGTTGTTTCGCTATGGCTTGTCTTGCCCCCCAGACATGATACTCAACCCTCCAGCTGACATCATGGCCCTCGATGGTTAGATTCTAGGAACTAACTGCTCTAACTTTTAGAATAGCCCTCTAACTTGGTGTGATTGCTGTATTTTTATATCTATGGGCTTCTGACGCTCGTTTCTTCTTATTTGCAGGTGTTCAAATACTATCCCAAGGCATGAATGCTGAAGCTCTTTCCCGCATGTTGGGTGTCCAAGGACCTGCTGCCAACCCTCAGCCCCCGCAGCAACAGCAGATCCGTCCTCCCACTGCTCCAAGGGGAAGGGGAACCCGGCGAGGAGCCGGCCGAGGGCATGACCAAGCTCCCCCTAGAGGCCCCATTGAGGATTTGACAATAGAGGGTACCCACGGGGCTACTCCTCCGCCGGTGGCCCCCGAGGGTCCGATCTCGCTGAGTTCGAGGGGATCCCGAAACCGCTCAGGAGAACATGTCCGCATCCACGAAACCCTTCGGGCCGACCGTCAAGGGAAGAGGAAAAGGCTTCCCGACACCATTCCCATTTCCGGAAAGGGCAAGGAGGTGGTCGTGGGCCACCGCGGCGAGGGTAGCGATACTTCCTCCTCTGAGGACGAGGATTTCTGGAAGATTGGCTGTCGGGGGGACGCTCGGTACAAGCGTCAAAGGAAGGACGGTCCCGTCTTACTGAAGAAGAGCGCCTTTTCTGTCAACATGGTCTCCGACATCGTTGGAAAACTCCAGTTCTCCGCCGACCATGACAAGCTAAACGAGCATGATGCCGCTCGGGTCGCGGATGATGCATGCCACGCACTGTTGACGGTTAGCCCTTAATTCCCTTTGTGAAATTTTCCCCTTTTTCCAACTCTATTCTGGTAGTGACTCTCGCTTATGGTTTCCCAGGAGGTAATCCCGAGGCTGAAGAATTTACAAGGGCGAGCGCAGGCCTACTCCAAGCATAAGGCCAAATACAAGAGACTTCTGCGGATCTCTGACCCCGTCCAGCTGCAAGAAGATTATAACAACATCCACGCCCAACTGACCTCCGCCAATCTTGAGATGGGCAAGCTGAGGGAGAATCTACAGAAGGCGGACGCGGCCTATCTTACTCTTGACGAGCGTCATAGAGAGTTGAAGGTAGAGCGGGACCAGCTGAGGGTGCAGAATGGGGAGCTGGGTGAGCAACTGGCGGAGAGCACTCGCCAAAACGAGGAAACAAATAAGGCCCTTACTGACTTTCAGGCCAAAGTACAGGGATTGGAGGCGAGGGTATCCTGGGAGGCAGTGAAGAAGTTCGTACGCTCCAAGGCTTTCGTGTTCGCAGCCAACATTCACTGCTTCGACAATGCTCGGCGTTTCTTCCATAAAGCCATCGGGCAAATGGTGAAACTTGGCTTGGCTCCTGAAAGCGCTCGAACCGACGCGCGCCTGCGTATGGACTTGGACGAAAACTGCGAGCCTATGGTCCAAGACGAGGATCCTTCCGAGAGCTTGGCGGAGCCAGAGTATCAGGAGTTGGTGGAAACACTTCAACGGGAATTTATTGCTGCCAACACTGTAGATCCCGAGCCCATCCAAATAGAAGATGAGGGCACCATTATGGACACTGCGGACGTTGAGGAGCCTGGTGAGGCTCAAACTTCTGACGCACAAGTGTTGGCACCTGTTCCCCTTGCGACTGCTCCTCCCGAGCCCGACGCTCCAGCCCATTGAAGCTTCCTTGCCTGTTAATCCCTTGCCCTTGCCAGTTTAAATTCTTTTTCCCCGTTTATGAACAACTTTATGTCTGTATTTGATCCTCTAGTTACTTTACTGAACACTTTGAACTCTTCCATGCTCCTCTTTTTTTTTCATATATTATAACTCTTCTTTTCCTTGTTGGGATGTTTGAATGCTTTATCCTTTACTTTTGGATGGTGAATGATGTTATTTCATTACGCTCGCTGCTTTTATATTAATATCTCTTGTTTGAGCGTTCGTGATGGGCGTGTGGGTGCACGAGGGCGTTTTCTTTGAGGGTGCCCCGGCATTCATCATAATATGCCATCAGTTTAAAGCTTGGCAGTGTCTGGCGATTTGAGGGGCGTAGAAACGGGCGCGAGGGTGTTTCCCATGGATGTTCCCTGGCCGTATTCGCAATGAGGCTCGGATTTGAACTTAGGAAACCTTTAGGGATTTGCCTAAGTATTGGCCCAATAATGTGCACCCTCGTTTCGGATGCTCCAATGAATTGTACGCACCTTAGAAATCAACCGTAGGATTTGCTAAGTGTGGGAAAGAATAGAGCGTAACCGTGGGGTTAGCGTCGTTTCGAGGGACCAATGAAAGAATTGGTCCAGGATCCAATACTTTATGAGTGTACTTTTACTCAATAAGATGAGGGTCATAGGGGTTTTTACGAGAGCGAGCTAGAGTGGCGAACACTCAACTGGCGTAAATTAAGCATTCTGCTCCCCGTTTTTCGACACGCTCATTTTTTAGGACTTTATATACTTACAAATCGTTCAAACTGTTCTGGGTGGATGGTTATCAACACCTAGATAGTGTCGCTTTGAAACGATTGATGTATCGCGTAGGCCGTTCGACGTGGAGGATGCTCGACACGGAGTAGGCCTCTCGTCGCCCGAATCATTTGATCAAATACGAAAGCAAACAAATAGCAAAAATAAAGAACTAAATACTTACTGTTATATAAATGCATTTCTGAAATGATTACAGCACGCTTTCCGTCAAAGGAAAGCACTCCATGCCGCAAACGGGCAATTACAAAAGAACTGATGTCTACACGTAGAACCTTCTAAGGTTACATGCATTCCATGGCCTAGGGAGCCGCTCGCCTTGCAAAGTTTCCAATAGGTAGGTATTGTTTGCTCGTACCTGGATGACTTTGAAGGGCCCCTCCCAATTGGGGTCCAACTTACCCACATGTTTGGAGACTTCAACTTTTTTGAGGACCAAGTCCCCTAGCTGGAAAGTCCTCTCCTTAACACGCTTGTTGTACTGGCGGGCGACGGTCGCTTTGTATTTGTGGATACGTGCCCAAGCAGTATTCCTCTTCTCATCCAACAAATCTAACTCGAGCGCCCGATTGGCCTCATTGGTAGCGGGCTCGAAATAGGCAACGCGTGCGGATTCTTGCGCAATTTCCGCAGGTATCATAGCCTCGGAGCCATAAACGAGGGAGTAAGGAGTTTCTCCTGTTGCCGCTCGGGGAGTAGTACGATATGCCCACAGGGCTCCTTGAAGTTCTTCAGCCCATTCTCCTTTCTTACTCTCGAGCATCGTCTTCAGATGCTGGAGTATCGTTCGATTGGTTACTTCCGCTTGTCCGTTGGCTTGGGGGTGACCCACGGAGGTGAATCGCTGCTCGATCCCTAGTTCATAGCACCAATCCCGCGTGTCGGTGGCGATGAACTGGGAGCCATTGTCTGAGATGAGCACCCTCGGGATACCATATCTACAGATGATGTTTTTCCAAATGAAATCTCTCACAACCTTGAACGTTATCTTGGCGACCGCTTCGGCTTCAGCCCATTTAGTGAAGTAATCCACAGCGAGTATTACGAATTTCTTTTGTCCGGCCGCCATCGGGAGGGGTCCCACAATATCAATGCCCCACTGATCAAAAGGCCACGAAACGTCAATTGGGACCATTTGGGCTGCCGGCAACTGAGGGGTGTTAGAGTGAAATTGGCACTTAGAACATTTCTTGGAGTAGCTAATGGCATCCTGCAGCACCGAGGGCCAGTAAAACCCACTCCTTAAGACTTTCTTTGCCAAGATCCGACCGCCCGAGGGGTTCCCGCAACTCCCACTGTGTACGAGTTCTAAAACTTCCTTGGCCTGCGAGGGTCTCAAGCATCTCATCGGTGGGCCCTGGAAGGACCGCTTGAATAGCCGACCCTCGGCGTCCAACGAGAAATGAGGGGCTTTGTTTCTGATTTTCCGAGCTTCAACTTTGTCGCTCGGGCTGGTTCCATCCTGGAGGAATCTGGTAATTTCGTCGAGCCAACAGGGCTCGGAGGGGTTAATCATATTCACTTCCTTCGAAGGTCCACTTCTACTTATCAGCGGCTCCTCAGTTCTAAGAAACATAACAGCACGCTCGCTAAAACCATCCAGGGCGGATGCGAATTTTGAGAGAGCGTCAGCACGTTCGTTTTCTGCCCTTGGGACCTGCAAAAGGTGGAACTCCCTGAACTTGGCTATCACCTCCTTAGCGCTCGTCAGATACTGCACCATGGTGGCTTCTCGAGCCTCATAAGAACCACTAATTTGACTCGCGATCAACTGCGAATCCACATATGCAGTGACCCGAGTGGCACCATTTTGGAGCGCGATCCTGAGCCCCTGGATGAGGGCTTCATATTCAGCTTCGTTGTTGGTGACTTGGAACGCCAGCTTGATGGCATAGTCAACTTCAGCTCCGAGAGGGTCTCTGAGGGTCACCCCGGCTCCCCCCCCTTGTGAGGTCGAGGAGCCATCAGTGTGCAGCAGCCATAGACCATCATCTGCTGAGGGCTCAGTATCTAAGTTGAAACGTTCCACCAATAGGTCGGCCACGGCCTGAGCTTGTATCGCCGTGCGAGGCTCAAAGGTGATGTCGAATTGACTGAGTTCAATTGACCATTTAATTAATCTCCCTGAGACGTCCGGCTTTGCGAGCACTTGTTTGAGGGGCTGATCTGTGAGCACCACGATAGAATGCGCTTGGAAATAAGGCCTTAGCCTCCGAGAGGCATTAACGAGCGCAAAAGCAAATTTCTCTATTTCCATGTATCTTTTCTCCGCTCCCTGTAGAGTCTTGCTCTGATAATACACCGGCATATGTTTACGCTCGCGAACAGCCACGAGGACCGCGCTCGTGGCTTTAAGGGAAACTGATAGATAGACAAACAAGTTCTCCCCCGGGTTAGGTTTGGTCAACAAAGACGCACTCGAAAGGTACTGCTTCATGTCCTACAGAGCCTTTTCGCAGTCCCCGCTCCAGGTAAAGTTACGAGCGTTACGCAGAATTTTAAAGAAGGGCAGATTCCTGTCCGCTGAGCGGGAGATGAACCTATTCAATGAAATGATCTTACCCATAAGCACCTGGACCTCTCTCAGATTGCGAGGGGAGGGTATGTCTAGGATTGCTTTAATCTTTTCTGGATTTGCTTCTATGCCCCGTTGGCTGACCATGTATCCCAAGAACTTGCCACCCCGCACGCCGAATGTACACTTGGAAGGATTCAGTTTCATACCATAACGACGCAAGATACTGAACGCTCGTTTTAGATCTTCTAGGTGGGAATGCTGACGTTCGCTTTTGACGATCATGTCATCCACGTATACTTCCATGGACTTTACAATTTCACACTCGAACATCCTATTGACAAGGCGTTGGTATGTCGCTCCTGCATTTTTAAGCCCAAAGGGCATAACTTTGAAGCAATAAACACCCATGTGGACTACGAAAGCAGTTTTAGGGCGATCCTCAATAGCCATGAATATCTGATAATATCCTTGGAAAGCGTCCATCATGCTCATAAGTTCACACCCAGCGGTCGAATCCACCAATTGATCAATTCTAGGCAAGGGGTACGGATCCTTAGGACATGCCTTGTTGAGGTCTGTGAAGTCGTTGCACATACGCCACTTGTTGGTGCTCTTCGGAACGAGCACCACATTGCACAGCCATTCTGGATATAGAATTTCTTCTATGTATTGAGCGTCAAGCAGTTTATTGACTTCTTCTTCTATGACTTGCCTCCGGAACCCATGGACATCCCTCTTCTTTTGCTTTATAGGTTTGAAGGTCGGATCCACGTTCAGCCTGTGGACAATAACGCTCGGATCTATAGCAATAAGGTCGGAAGCCTTCCAGGCGAAGACATCAATATTCTCTCGCAAGAACTCAATCATCATAATCTGAGACGGGCCGTTGAGGCTGGAACCTATTTGCGTGACCTTATCTGGATTCCCGGGCTCCAATTCGACGGTCAGGAAGCTCTCCGTGGGTTCTACCCGCACTTCAGGCCTTGGCTGCTCGAGCGCCCGTTTCTTGCCTGTAATTCTCCCGTTGGTATCCTCCGAGGGTATATGATCCTCGTCTTCCGAGGAGGAAACCCCAATCTCTCCGAGGGGAGAACTCCCAGCATCTATGGGTTTGTCCGTGGCCCTCTTTTTATTCTTCTTTTTGTATAGCTTGGCCCGCTTGCGCTCGGGGCCATCTTCATCTAGTTTAGGGAAGTCAACGGACTTCTTAGTGGAACCTGCTTGGGTAGGCGATTTGGGCTTGTGGCTTCGAAGGGAAAGTATGTAGCATTCCCATGCTTCCTTAACATTGCACAACACCTCTCCGGTACCCTCGGGGATGGGAAATTTGACTTTCTGATGGTAGGTGGAAATTACAGCTTTGAAGTCAACGAGGGTTGGGCGCCCAATGATGATGTTGTATGGTAGGTCTACTTCGACCACCACATAGAGAACATTTAAAGTTTTTCGCTGTGGGGCGCGACCGAAAGAGGTGGCCAAGCGAATTTGTCCGCGAGGGACGATTTCGGAACCCCCAAAGCCGACGAGGGCTGTTCTGAGAGGTTCGAGCGGGATGTTTGTGATATTCATTTTCTGAAAAGTGGAGTAAGGCAAAACATTCACGGAGCTTCCACTATCAACCAAGACCCTCTTTACAACATGATTGTGAACGTCTAAACTAACCACCATGGGGCAGCCAGAGGTTTCACCGACCCCATGGGGTGTTACAATGTGCTCTAAATCTTTCTCTATGAAACCTACGCTCTCATCTTTCTCCGAGCGGGATGATTGATCGATGGAGAGCACCGGCCTGGGCTGAGAAGATCTCTGGTCATAACTCCGAATGTAACGGCGTCGGGAAGCGTTGGAGTCGTCCCCCCGAGGGTCCTCCAGCAATCATGTGAATGACCGCGAAGGGCTGGTTTTCCATGTCTGATGCCTTTCCTTTGCCACGGTCATTGGGCTCGGGGTGACGGTGCCGTGGGCTCCGAGAACGCGAACGGCTTCTCCTTCGTGCCTGTGCAATTTTGCAATATTGCAACTAAAGTTCGAAAAGTTGAAACTTACAGGATGAATCTTGCAATTTTGCCTAACTTTTCCCAAAAAACTCGTGATGTCTGTTAAATCATGAACAATAAATGATACAATTAAACAACTGATCACTAAGTAAAACATAACAAAATTAATAAATACTTGCATTCTTTTTCATGTGAAAGAATTTCATTTGCAGACTAAAAATTTGATAACCGAGTGACATCATTATTGAATCAAATAAAGAATATTATTTAGATTGTTCATTAATTTTAGTATGTGTGTGTATATACATTAAAATCAAATAATTCTTTCTTTTAACTAATTATTTTTTATTTCTTTTCTATTCTCTCTTTGCTATTTGATCTTGGATTCTATTTTTTATTTATATTTTTCTAATGAACATTATTTAAGATTTATATTATTTTTTTATTATTTATTTTATGTATGTAGTAGAAATAATTAAAAGAGTATATTTATATAAAAAACTCAAGGAATGTTTAATTGAATATTATAAAAATAATTTATAAAATTAGATTATATCTTATTTTTACATACACATATATTGAGTCACCTTAGAATTCTTAATTTAAAGTAACTTCGGTCTGAGGAACTTGATGATGCAAGAATCTGAGCTTCCTAAATGCAACAACACTTTAATATTTGTGAGAAGGGGAAGACCATCACAGGCGTGAAAGCCTCAGGAACTGGGTTTCCTTTTTGTGCGTGGGTTCTTCCAGCTAGGATAACACCAAGAGTGCAAGAGGTAATGGTGATGCAACTGTGGTGAGGTGATCACGGAGCTTAGGAAGATGCGGAAAAATGGAGAGAGGGAATGCCCAGTGTGAAGTGTATGCAGAAGATTGCTTGGGGGAGAAAGCACGTGTTCTCCTCTATTTATATGTTAGGGGTGAGGGTAAATGGGTAAATTGACCATGTGGTCCCAAACCTGTGTTGCCCTAACACGTGGCATCCCGTGATGGTATGAGAATGACGTCTCTGAAAAGGAGGCGGCGTGTCAGGTACAAAGTGCGCACTACCTTTGTGTCAGAGGTTGTTGACGAGGGTCACGTGAGAGGAAGGCCCAAAGTCCTCCCTGCTAAGGTTCGGGTCCCTCGCCGGGGTGGTGGGATCATTTACGAGCGCGATGACGCTCGAAGAGTGCACGGATGGATTCTCCACGGCAGATGACCTTTGAGCGTCAAAACCCCGAGCACCCAGAATGGGGTCCCCGCGTGGGTGCTTCCCTGAGAAGGGTAACCCTGAGGGCCAAGATGCGAGCGATAAGTCGGTCGGTTCTGGCCCTTTACCCGAACAATTGCCCGAGGCTCAATGGCCTGAACTAGTTGGCAAGTGAGTGGGCTGGATTGTCTCACGAGCCCATCAATGCGAGCATGTAGTCTTCAAGTCAGTCGATGGCGACACGTGGACGGCTCTGATTCGAGTGCGTTTCTGAGTCTCATCAGAACTGCAATTTTAAATTGTGGTATATTAAGTCGTAAGAAATTAAAAATCCTATTCGTACTTTTTAATATATATAGATTATGTTAATCATCCTATCTAAATAATATTTACACATTTAATTTATATTTAATTATATAAACTAAAGGAAGATTATATGGTTAATTAGATTTAGATAATTATAATTATATTAGTATTATTTAATTGAAAAATATTACATTAAGATTCATTAGTTTATTAAAAAATATTTTATGTAAATTATTCAATTATATTATTTTGTTAGTTAGATATGTTTATAGAATTACAATATGATTATAATTTAAGAAAGTTTATGTACTTAGGTAATTAGAATTATGGATTTTTATAATTAGAATTGATTTATTGAAAATTGTCTTATGTAGCCCATTCAATTTAAATTATATTTTATTTTACATAATTGCCAAAATTTATTAAAATTACAAAGTGAATCAATTTGTTGGTTTTCAATTTGTTAGATATATCTTATTATAACATTTTAAATTATAGGCCTTAAAATTAAAAAATGAACAACTTATATTATAAAATTTGAATAAAATTAATTAATATATTAATATCAAAACAATTGTTGTTGAACTATGTATCTTTTTTTTTAAGTTGAAAAAGTTTTAATTCTACCAAAAGTCCTATTATAAATTCATAAGTACTTTTTAAATATAGTTAAATTAATAATTTATAATATGTATTTACATAATTATCCTTAACTAATAATTATTTATATAATTATTATGAGGTTATTTTAGGCGGTCTATATTTTGTAGGAAACTTTTGTACTTTTATAAGATATATTTATTGTTATTGCAAATATATGCAGGCAATTAATTTATTAAAATCTATAAGTATGGCAGCTGGCTTAACATCTAAGAGCGTGTTTACTTTTACAGATAATGGATATTTGTGATATATAACCGATATCTATGTGCATTTACATTGCATGTGTGAAAGCCTGTAGGATAGACTCTGACCTATGAGATTTGCGTATTTTATTGAGATATAGATCACACGCCAAAAAGGCGTGTGATAGATCACGAGAATTATGACACGCTACAAAAAATTACCAATATATCCATCTTTTCACAGAATTTACAAAAGAATTGCCACTTATATCTATTTTTCTTCCCACGTTCTGAAAGATTTTTTTGGAGAAATTTCTCTTTCATCTATTTTCTTCTCAAGATTTTACAAAAGATTTTATTTTTATTTTACAAAAGATTTTATTTTCTTCTCTCCAAATTGATCAAGTTCTTTTATTTTTATTTTATAATTATAGAAAATTTTAAATAGGAACGTGAATTATTAAAAAGTTAAAACACGATGAACCACAAAATAATTTTAAAAATTGAGATGAAATTCCTCAAAGAAAAATAAAAAATAATACCGTCTCCTAATTTATTTATTTTTTTCATTTTACACCCTCTCACTTAATATAATGCATTTTTTAAAGATTTAATCAAGCTGCAAAGAGATTATGATATTAAAATATTTGAGACGGTGCAATGAATTCTCAAATCAAAATGAAAAGGGAGATCTCTATTTTGTGACTACAAAACTCTATTTTTGTAAAAGTTAAGAATAAAAAATAATTAAAATAAATTGAGGGTAAATAAATAATTTAATTCTATCATGCGTTAACTACCCATAAAATTAGTGACCAAAACAAAAAATAACTACCCATAAAAGTAAACAACAAATTAAACGTAAACATGAATTGATGATATATATTGACATGATTAGTAAATGTGAGTATGTCTACTATCACAAACATTTGATATCCTTACATGCATTATCACTACATGAAAAGTAAACGAGCCCTAACAAACTGGTGGGTTCGCTGGTGGACTCGTAATCCAAGACAAACATTACCTGTAGTTTTTTCCCACTTTTTCTTCATTCCCTCCACAATAAATTAGAATTTTCAAAAAAAAAAAAAAAATGTAGAAAAAAATGAGATGAAGAATAGATTTTTGGAGTATTAGAGAAGTTATGAAGAAGTCGTCAAAGAGTCGTGATCATCTCAATCGAACCCAGTATAAATGCGATGAAGATTGTTACATCTAGTCGTGATCATCTTCATTCCTCACCACAGTTTACTCAGATTACCTAACCTCTGTCAGCAAATCCCTCAATTCTGCATTCTCGGCAACCTCTCGTAGTCTCGCCCAACGAGCTTTTTGCCTTTGCCAAATCTGTTCTTTGGATCAAATTTTCTTTTTCAATTCAAAATGAAAATTTGACAGTTGTGCTTGTATGACAGCAGCTTCATCAAGCAGCTCAATTGTTGTAACTCATATGGTGACTAGTTCATGGCCCCTGTCCCTGTTGAGCCTTTCAGCTTATTCTACCAAAAAACTCATGATGTACCCATATAACTGATCTTACTCGCCCTTTAAACGTTCTTGAGCTAATAACTATGATGTACGGATATGGATATGGCGATACGGACACGACACGATACGGATACAGCGATACGGATTTTTTCTTGAATTTTTCACGTAAGGAGTGTCCCAACACGAATACCGGACACAACACGATGAAATAATATCTGTAGAAGTGTCTGTGCATCAAAGGCTAATATTAATACCAGTCCAAGCCAGCATCATGTTCCATCCCAACACTATGATTATTAATTTTCTCAAAAAGTACAAAGATATTACATTGTGTCAATATTTTTCTTAACCAAACATGAATTCATATTTTCTCTATAATCCATAAAAATATTATTCGTCATTTGTTTTCTTTTTATTAGATTATGTAGAGAAAAACTGAAAATTTTGAAGATTTACCTTAAAGAGAATCTAATACCTTAATACCTTTAAAAGGTAAATGAAGTGCTACAGCGGAAGTAAAAAAAAACAAAACATTACAAGTAGCAGCAAAAAGAAGTGAAATAACATTATAAAAACTTTGAAAATAGAAATCTTATAAACCTTGGTTATTCAGATTTTGGACTTGCGTATTATTCAAGGAAATTAGACTTGCTGATTTTGTACTTGCTTATTATTATTTTTTAAGAAAATTGGACTTCCTGATTTGAACTGGGCCTAAATAAGGCCCAAGACCCAATAATAAAAAATTAAGAAAAAGAGAATTATGGAAAAAATATTCACTGCCAAGATTTGAAGTTTGAACCTAGATATCAGGTAGTGATATTAACCGAGCGCTACAGCGAGTCACTTGATCATAAACCTAATATTACTTGTATTATTTAGAAATGATATAAGGTTTTGGTGTTTATGCTATACAGTATACACGAACTAAAAAGCAAGTTCCAAAAAATATATATTTTTTCATATATCTAATATGTAAGAGGAATAAATAGCAAATTCAATTTTATAATAATTGCAAAAGGGAAAAAAAATTATAATAATTGCTTTTCTAATGGGGAGTTGAAACTGCCCCTTTTCTTAATACAAAATATATGATGCATAAATATTCATTAACCAAATATTACGCTTTAAAAAATGATATTTCTTTTTCTATTTGGTTGAGTATAGTACTTGATCTATATACTAATTAAAATGTGAATATTTAAGTGGAACATGCATCTTACTCTTATTTAACTTCTTCAAATCTCTGCATACATTTTAATTTCGAAACGGTCGATCTATGGCCTTATTTAAAAATTTTATGTTCAAATCTTATAAGTGAGATACATTTACTATACATTAGAAAAGTTTTACACTTTTATAGTTTGCCCCAATTCAAATTTTCATTTGATATGAAACCACACCATTCTACACGCCAAATGAATTAATCCGATCTATTCATCTAAATTACTAATTACTCTCTAAATTAATTTTTTTTCTTGAATGAAAATTTCGTTTTCACCATATCCTTTACTTGAGTGCTTGACGTTGAGTTTGCTAGATTGATCATATGAAAATTGTATTGATGAGATTCACCAACCTGCAATGGAATGAAAACAAGTGAGCTAGCTGGAAGACCTTCGACGCAAAAACTTTGGGCTCAAGTCTAAGATCAAACCCTTAAGGAACCATCTAAACCTTACATGAACTGCATTGTGTGTTGATGGAAATGATCCACTCGAGGTCGCTATATTTAAGGTCAATATCTTTGTGTACTAAATTACGGTTGTCAAAGTATAGCATTAAATGCATTGATGGGGAGAGTTTTATTTGTCACCCAACTTGAATCTAGTTAAATAAGATTTAGAAACAAACAAACGAGGTCAAGCTCCAACGTCACTCCATTGAGTTGGTTTCTTAGGAGATGATCTCAAGCCAAGTCAAATTAAACTATGACTTATGCGTATAGTTGGAATATGTCACTTTAATTTTTGCGAAATAATTAAATGTTCTACTCTTTGTAGTTTTAGTTTTACATGATATATTGATAGGTGTTGAATCCGTCAAAAATAAATTATAATCCGGTTTACGACTAAAATAGAGTATAGTGCAAACGGGTCGAATCCACAGAGATTGGTTGAGAATAATTCTAATTAATCACAGGAAAATTCACTAAAATTAACAAGTAAAATCAGGGGGTTTGAGATTTACTAAACTAACTAATTAACTAACAATTAAACAAATTAGAAGAAAAACAAATAGTCACTTGAAAGTCGGGTTTTGATAAATCAATGGGAAAACAATACCTAGCCAGGAATCACAATTCAGTTTAGGACATCGATCATAGACGCAAAAATAAATTCAGTTATTCAAATAGACTAGCTATAGCAGATAGAGACACTCGACTCTGCCTCGTTTTCTCTTAAATAATAGAATAACCTAGAGACATTCGACAGTTATTCCCTAATCAACTCGCAACCCCTAGAGCTATTGTAGCGCCCTGAGCTAAGTGACGCCACATCCCCTGCACCGAGGCTCAACCCGCATACGAAATAGGAAAATCCGTACACGTGCCAAACTCACGGCGAACGGGAGACACACTCACTCCCTGGCTAGGCGGAACCTATGACAACCAAAACTCAAAGTGCACGAAACAGATACACATGCGGAAGCGATTAAAGGATCAACATAAACTAGTCAACTAGCATAAAGGCCGCACTGGCCACAAGTATCCAAAATATCCTCAACACAGTCATCATGTAATCCTAAGTCCCACCAAGGACTAGCGCTATCAGATACCATCTATATATATATATACAAGCACCATCATGGCCAAAATGATTCACCAAGTATATATAAGTATGCCAATGTATGCATATACAAGTCGAATAGATGAAATGAGCTAGACTCTAAACTGAAAGACCACGACTTCACGTTTATTCCGCCTAGCTCAACACTTGTACCTGCAGTCAACGCCCAAAGGAGGAATCAGTCCAAGACTGGTGAGGTGAAAGATAATAATATAAGGGGGTATAAGCTCACTCAATAACAATAATCTTAACTCACGCACACTAAAACCATTTCAATTGCTCGGCGAGATACGAGCCATTCCTCAACCTTTACTCCCACTCAAATACGTTTTAAACCATAAACAATAATAAAACAATCCAACCTTCACGCCCACTCATGATGGAAGAGAGGTATACGTTTCTCTAACCATCCACTACCTCACTACATTAAGGCGTGGGTGCATGACTCCCAACGCCCTCTTCGGGGGGGATAAACCCGCCACGACATAGAACCCTATAGTCCCACTACCTCCAGTGGTGTTCTAGGATCCCGTATCACTATGGGGATCATGTAATTGGATTCCCGTCGGCCCTTGCTTCCCCGGTTCACCTCATACACAATCCCCGGGCCCACAATAACACTTACCCCATGAGCGTCCTCATAGAGAACATCAATTCCATTTATCTCGCTAAAACATTTCATTTGTTACACTTTAAGTAAAACACTTTGCACTTGACTCACGCGTGAAAACATTTGGGTAACTATCCCATAATTACACTTATCACTTTAGGAAACAATTTTAATTGGATATAACAATCAATAACCCTTACACATATCCATATGTATAATATATATAATATGGTCGCATGCGGGATGATAAAACAACATCACTCGTGGTTAAGGTCATATCCGCTTTCGACGCCCGTCGCGGTGGGGGTTGATTGTATTGAAAGATTGTTAAAGAAACCTTACCTTGGACTTGTAGAAAGGACAAAAGCCAAAAAGAGAGAAGTTATGTACGTCTACTCCTCTGCTGGTGGATCACCTGAGTCAAAGACACAATCTAGAATGAAACACAACTCAATGAACCACACAAGAGACGCACGGCTTATGTTTGACAATGATTAAATGAAATAAAGATGAAATATGAATGCAACATGTTTGCATGATTCACATTTACATGTAAAGTAAGCAAATAAGATTTATTAGATCATAATTAGCCGGCTTCAATTCATAATAGATACAAAGTAAACAAAATCAAAGTTCATCTATACTATATATTAAGCGAGAGAGACAAAGGTGGTCTCTTGGATTGGTCTCTAATTTCTTTTTTATTTAATTAATTAATTTATTTTTTCATCACATACAGAACGTGTTTCAACTTTATTTTTCTCTCAACTTACTTTTATAGTTTTATTCTCTTCTTTTATATTATTTTTTTTCAAATAATTTTTAATTTATATTTTAACTAGCTATTTTCTATGTAAGAAACTAACAGCTTTGGTTGATTATATATTTTTATTTTTTTCTCATATTTTGTAGTTTTTATTTTGTATTAGTTTTTAAACTTTAATCATATCAAAAATAATTATAAAACAAATATGAACATAAAAATTTTAATTTAATATATATTTAAATAATTACAATTTTATTATTTGCACACGCATAGAGTGTGCTAAAATTGCTAGTCACTTATAAAGTTGTTTGTGCAGAAACTTTCAGCACTTACACATCGTAGAAGAATCGTCATAACTTATTGCTCAGGAAGTATTTTAACGAACCGCAAAATTCCTAGTAAACTAGACATACATATCTTTCAAATGGTATAGGTCTTACTCCCTGTATGTTTCTGTAAAATTACAGATTTTTGATCAAAGTCACCACAATACCGCAACTCGGCTGCACTGACACCTTTCAGAAACGGGTCTGTTTACCATATCAAACGAGGTCGAAAAATTCTTAATTTTTGTAGGCACACTCCAGACACATATAAGAGCACCCCTGTAAAACAATTTTGAAAAATTCAAAGGTTTAATACTTCTGCTCAAGCTGCTAATCCAGATCGAGAAACAGGGGACAGCAGGGCGTTCAGTATTTTTTTCGGGGTATCAAATGAACTCGGATTAACATAAAATTGTATAGACATAAACCTTAATATGCTAGGATTATCCAGTTAAAACAGTTTTGCAAAATTCAAAGGTTTAGTCCTTCTGATCAGTCTAAACTTTCAGATTCCAAAACAGGGCAAAAAGGTGACAGCAGTGTCTTTCGGGATTTTTTTCGAGGTATCAAACGGACTCGGATAAACACGATTTTTTACGGAGAGAAACTTGAATATATAAGGAATATCCAGTTAAAACAGTTTTGTAAAACGAGGACGTACGAGTTCAGAATTTCGTTTTAAACTCACTGCAGTAGCAGGGCTTCATGGCGGCAGTTGAGCAGTCATAGCTTTTCCTCTATTTTCTTCCAACAAAACCATGTTAAAACAACTTCCCAACTCCCACGTAGATTATATACTCATATATATATCCAAGAATGAGATTAAGTTCTATTTATTAAAGCCACCTTGAGCACGTTTCATGGCTAAATCATCCATCTAAAATCACGTAAGGAAGCTTGATAAATTCCAACCAATCCTACTCATCTTGGTTATATTCTGCACTTAATGTCATAAAAGCATGGATTTCAAGGTTAACATGAAGGAGCAAGAACTCTAACTTCTACTCAACTATGCATACATACAACAATAAATATACATATATAACTTCACCTCATGAGAAATCCATAGAAACAATTTTGCCTACTACCTCTAAGTTGGAAAAGCGAGACAAAATGATGATGGTTGAAGAAGAATCTTCACCTTCCTTCTTGTGCAGTAGTCGGCCAAGAGGGTTCAAGAAAAGGAAAGGATAAGTCTCCAGAGGTAGTGAAAGATGGCCAAGAACGAAGATGAGAAAATGGAATTTTTTTGTTCTCCTTTGTCTGATCAAAATGCAAGGCTTGTTGGGGAATTCATTTAAAAATAAAAAGGGGGCACGTGTAATCCAAGGGGAAGGAATCAGCAAAAGGCTTATCTCAATTGCATTTGAACCCTTCTAAATTATTATTGAAGCAATTCTTACCTCCAATTTTGTGGGTGGAATCACTTAAGTGCAATTAGTCTTTATTTATTTATTTATTTTTCCGAATTATGCAAACATTTTCACTTTAGCACATAATCCACCAAACTAAGTTTTGTTAAATAATTAGGGATACGGATTATGAGTGGCGAAAACAAGAAATTAACTCTCACGTATCATATACCTAATTTACGAAAAAGCGGGGCGTCACAGCTATGATGCACGTACACTTCTAAAAATATCATTTTGTCGTGTCGTGTCGGACACTCGTGTCCGACACTCCTTACGTGGGAAATTCAAGAAAAAATCCGTGTCGCCGTATCCGTGTCGTGTCGTGTCCGTGTCGCCGTGTCCGTGTCCGTGCATCATAGCCCTAGAGACACTCGACAGGATTCAATGAGTCAACAGCCTTAAGAATTAAGAAAACACTAGCCCGAATTAACCTAGTCACGGCACGTGCAAGATTCAAATTCGATTATTAACTCCCTTAGTGAATAAGATTCGACTTTACGACTTCCTATCACTAACGTACTACTAATTATCTATCAAGCACTATGTATACTTCATGCAATCAAGATTAGCAATATGCAACCATCTACTTAGAAAATCCGGCCGTAATCAACTAAGTAAATAAATCACAATAAACAAGACAGTCGGAGAATTAATAAATAATTGAATTAAAACTGAATTGTAAAAACTAATTAGGTCTCACGATATCAAAAATATAAATTGTAAATTCCTAACTTGGTACTACGGAAATTAGCTACTCATAATCATGTCCAAACACATAAAATAAATTGTCTAAAAGAATAACAATTTAAGAACGAGGAAGAAAAACTATTCTGCGAAAATCTGCTGCTCAATGTTGCGCCTCCACCCTCTGTCCGAGACTGCTGTCCCAAAGTCCTCCCCATCTCCAAAGCTGCGTCAAAGCAAATATATAAGCCAAAAGTATCTCACCCCAGAAGGACTCCAATTCCTAAAGCCAATTGGACTTCAATTCATGCTCTCCAAGAATTTTCCAAGAATGGGCTTCTCAATAATTTAATTGCAAGAACTAGTTCACGCCCAATAGCCACAATATCAAAGCCCAACATCCAATTTAACTAACCAAATACAACCAAAAGCCTCTAATTTCTTCATGCATGCACTCATGGGTCACGTCATTCCCATGCTACGAATTTTCGGGCGGGTCCAAGTATGCGGGTCAGCCTATTTGCGTCGGTTTCCTTCATGCAACGATCTAATTTGCTTCAATTTTGCCTACAAGCCCCAATTACCTCAAAAGGTGATCCAACTACTCATGAAACACGAAAACTCATCAAGGCATCAAATTAGATTAATTTATAAGCACTAAAAAGCAATCATGAAAGCACAAATTATCGAGAATAATGCACGCTAACAAACTCCCCCACACTTGCTCATTGCTCGTCCTCGAGGAAAATAAAGATCAATGAAACATTACTCCCATCAAACACATTCACTAAAGCGATCCTTGAAATTTTCGCTTAGACGAATCTAGCAAATTAAACACATTACTCAATTACATGAAATTCAACCAATTAGTACAAAAATCATACCCTCCTGTGTAGTGTGAATTGAACAAAAGAATGTACAAAAATTAGACAAATAAGTTAATACTTTTCGCATAAGAACCGATCATCAATTTCGAATACACCCGTCACTCCAATCTCCACTAATTTGATCAACTCATAACTCAGGATCGAAAGGTCTTTCGAGCTTGTAATGTAGGCTTGGGTCAAGGCAGGAAAAAGTAAATCAAAGGCTAACACACCAAGCTTACACATTTTAAATAAATCCCAAGTGTTTCCCTTTATTTCTTCCCAAAGACTTCCCTTTCTCACAATGAATTCTCAACCCTTCTATCGAATTTACAACAAGACTCATACTCTCTCATATTTCTTTCTTTCTTACTCTTGCTTTTTTTTTCCAGCTCAATCTTTTTCTTCTCTCATTTTTCTTTTCTTTTCTTTTCTTCTTGACTTCTTTTTTCTTCTTTTGTTTCATCAATCTCACAATTTTTTCTATTCAACACAATGAAACTTCCACACTTCAAACCAATTCCAAAAGGGAAGTCTAGACATCATTAATGCAATCCCAAAAAGAAAATGAGTAAGCAAGGCGTAAATAAAAATAAGGGTAGGAAATTGTACTGTGCATTAGGCTTGTAACGCTGCTAAGAAAGAAATTTTGCACAATACTAAGGCTCAGCGGGGTCAATGGGGTGATGTTATTTATTGAAAATCAGTAAAAAGGCTAAAAACACCGACAACAAATGCTTAAGTCATTTCCCGAATTACTCGTCAACCAATCTATTTCGCCTCGAAGGGAGTTAAAGTGTATTCTCATCAATTTTCAGCCCTTTATTGAAACATATAACCAACCTATCTAAGCAAAGTACATAAACTTGTTCAATTAGTGCGCGAGAAATAAGGGCCTGAAGTCATACTAATTAATCAAACTTCACACAATCTTTCATGTATTCAATTGCCTAATAAGTTCTAGCAAAAATTCACAGCTCAAGCTTAAGTAAACACATTCAAAACAGGAATAAATTATTCACAATTTCGAACATCCTCAAATTCAAGTAAACAACAAGTCAAAACAGTTGACGCAGGAAAAAAAAATCGAATTTAAGCACGTAAGCCAAACAGTAAATAGGCTTATCCCTCCCCCCACACTTAAATCATGTATTGTCCTCAAGGCATAAAAAAAAATCAAGAGAAAAGAGGACTTCCCTGAAGTGCAGATCTGGGGGCTTTTTTTTTTTTTTTCGCAAAAATAGTATGAGCTTGGGGTACGGTCACACCTCGGGGTCAAACCTGTACAGAAACATCAACAGTGTAACAGCAGTAATTCGGAAAAATTTGGCAAACAAAGTGTGCCTGGAAAACAACCAAGAGCATCAATCCACTCAAATGGAGATAGATCCTCCATATAAATCCCCTCGACTATGTGGTGATGAATCTTCTAAGCCATTGCGCCCTCTAGATTGGGGATGATTCGTAGAGGTTCTCAACACAATTCGACACTTATAAAAAAAAATTCCACGATCCCTCACAATGGCTCTTGGGTTCCTGAACTCAAAAAATATGTGAGATCTGAAGAAAATAATGGTTAAATAATCAATAATGTTAGCATACCAGTGTGTGACCTCAAAGCGTGGCCACGTCTTACGGTCACGTGTCCCGAAAAACTGCTCATCCAACAATGCAGATTGTGTAGGCTTTGAATCTGCAAATTTTCCACTACCTTTGAAGGTATAACTCAGATTATCCAAAATCTTTTTGAGTTCCACAATAGGTGCCTGCAAAACGAAGGAATTCAGTTCAGTTATAGCGTTAGGAACATCAAAAATCCAAACGTCCCTATTCATAGACTTAAAAGCCTCTAATGGTAAAACCATCCCACAAGGATCAATAAACAACCCAATATGCTTCGCCTTACTCTCAAAATTTTCAACAAGACTTAATTCCTCTACATTGTTCAGCTCATTAGGCAGGTTTTCTATCACATCAATGCTAAAAACACTAGAAAATTTATTAGGACCTTTACTTGACTCATAAACATTAAACTTCTCAACATCACCATCAAATTCTAGAGTCAACAAGCCTTTTTTAACATCTATTTTAGCATTGGCAATACTAAAAAAGGGACGACCCAAAAGGATATCAGAGGATTTCTCAGAATAATTATCCTCCATGTCCAACACGAAGAAATCAGCCGGGAAGGCTAAATCGTTGACTTGAACAAGGACATCTTCTAAAACACCTTCTGGATAAACAATAGAGCGATCCGTCAACTGAATGATGACACTTGTACCTTTCAAGGGGCCAAGATTAAGTGCATTATATACAGAAAGTGGCATAACATTAATACTTGCACCTAAATCACACATCACCTTTTTAATGCCTAAATTCTCAATCTTGCACGGAATGGAAAACATACCTTGATCATGGCATTTGGGGGGAAGTTTCTTTTGTAAAACGGCGGACACGTTTTCCCCCACACTTACCTTTTCATTACCTAACAGTTTTCTCTTATTCGTACAGAGCTCTTTGAGGAATTTCGCATACCTAGGAATCTGTTGGATTGCATCCAACAATGGAATATTTACCTCAACTTTGCGAAACGTGTCGAGAATACTCTTCTCTTCTTTCTGCTTCTTCGTTTCCGCTAAACGTTGAGGGAATGGAGGCGGGACCACCAGGGGCTTAGGTTTCACGACGAGTTCCGTCTCTTTGTCGCGGTTTGAGTTTAGAGTATGGTCATATTCAGAAGTCGCACCACCTGTCTGATCACCTTTGGACCCAGATTTCCGTCCCTGATCTTTTTCCACTGGGGGAGGCAGTTCCTTTCCGCTTCAAAGCGTGATGGCGCTGACATTCTTCCTAGGGTCTTCCGTTTGCGAGGGTAGTTTACCTTGGTTCTCCATCCTACTCAAGGCTGCAGCGATCTGCCCTAGCTGGGTTTTCAAGTTCTTAACCGAAGAGCCTAGGTTCTGAACGGTGGACTCTAGGTTGTTGAAACGGATAGCTGGGGGATTAAGGTTTTGTTGTGAGTTTTGTTGCTGAGGCTGCGAGGGTCTGGGTACGAAATTCTGGAAGTTTGGTGGAGGTTTTTGTGGTATTCCTGCACTCATGTTAGATGCTAAAGCAGATATCATATTCTTGAGTTCATCAAACTAGGAAGAACTTACCTCTTTTACCTGTCTCGTCATGTCGGACTTGGCGGAGTATTTTTGTGAGGCCCTAGAAATTCTGCTAATTAGTTCCGTGAGTTCTGCAGGTGTTTTGATCATAATGGAACCACCACTCGAAGCATCCAACTGCCTTTTGTCGGCAGGCATCAGGCCTCTGTAAAAGTTATGAATAACAGAATTTTCCTGCAGGTTGTGATATGGGCACATTGCAAGCAAATTCCGGTATCGCTCCCAATACTCATGCAAAGCTTCATGTTCCTTTTGCTTAATGGTAATTATCTCCTGAAGGAGATCCAAGTATCGCTCAGCTGGGAAAAACCTATCCAAGAATTTGTCGTGCATCTGCTGCCAAGTAGTGATGGTTGCTGACGGTAGAGAATACAACCATTTTTCCGTTGCATCTTGTAGGGAGAACGGGAAGGCACGGAGCTTGATTTGGTCCTCGGTAACTCCATGAGGTTTTGTTGAGCAGCAAACCATGTGGAATTTACTCAGATGTTGGTGAGGGTTCTCGTTTTCCAGACCGCGAAAGACGGGGAGTAGGTGAATTGTTCCCGTCTTTAGCTCGAAGCCAGCACCCACCTCTGGAAAAGTGATACACAGGGGCTGTTGTGCGTTATCGGGGCGTACCAGATCCTCCATGGTACGACGTTCTGCTACTGCCATCGTTAAGGTACGGTCAAACCCTTGTGTTCGTCTTCTGGATGTTCCGACTCAGTGCTGGACTCTGCAGATTGGTTCAGACTGGATTTTCCCGCGAGCTTCTTACGTGTTTTGGTCTGTTTCCTTAACGATTTTCCGGTTTTTTCGATCTCGGGATCGAAAATCGGCTCGTCAACTCCACGAATGCTCCTGTTCATAAAAAGAATTAAATTCGATTAGCACCAATCCCCGGAAACAGCGCCAAAATTTGATAGGTGTCGAATCCGTCAAAAATAAATTATAATCCGGTTTACGACTAAAATAGAGTATAGTGCAAACGGGTCGAATCCACAGAGATTGGTTGAAAATAATTCTAATTAATCACAGGAAAATTCACTAAAATTAACAAGTAAAATCAGGGGGGTTTGAGATTTACTAAACTAACTAATTAACTAACAATTAAACAAATTAGAAGAAAAACAAATAGTCACTTGAAAGTCGGGTTTTGATAAACCAATGGGAAAACAATACCTAGCCAGGAATCACAATTCAGTTTAGGACATCGATCATAGACGCAAAAATAAATTCAGTTATTCAAACTGACTAGCTATAGCAGATAGAGACACTCGACTCCGCCTCGTTTTCTCTTAAATAATAGCATAACCTAGAGACATTCGACAACTATTCCCTAATCAACTCAAAACCCCTAGAGACACTCGACAGGATTCAATGAGTCAACAGCCTTAAGAATTAAGAAAACACTAGCCCGAATTAACCTAGTCACGACACGTGCAAGATTCAAATTCGATTATTAACTCCCTTAGTGAATAAGATTCGACTTTACGACTTCCTATCACTAACGTACTACCAATTATCTATCAAGCACTACCTATACTTCATGCAATCAAGTTTAGCAATATGCAACCATCTACTTAGAAAATCCGGTCGTAATCAACTAAGTAAATAAATCACAATAAACCAGACAGTCGGAGAATTAATAAATACTTGAATTAAAACTGAATTGTAAAAACCAATTAGGTCTCACAATGTCAAAAATATAAATTGTAAATTCCTAACTAGGCACTACGGAAATTAGCTACTCATAATCATGTCCTAAACATAAAATAAATTGTCTAAAAGAATAACAATTTAAGAACGAGGAAGAAAAACTATTCTGCGAAAATCTACTGCTCAATGTTACGCCTCCACCCTCTGTCCGAAACTGTTGTCCCAAAGTCCTTCCCATCTCCAAAGTTGCGTCAAAGCAAATATATAAGCCAAAAGTATCTCACCCCAGAAGGACTCCAATTCCTAAAGCCAATTGGACTTCAATTCGTGCTCTCCAAGAATCTTCCAAGAATGTGCTTCTCAATAATTTAATTGCAAGAACTAATTCAGGCCCAATAGCCACAATATCAAAGCCCAACATCCAATTTAACTAACCAAATACAACCAAAAGCCTCTAATTTCTTCATGCATGCACTCATGGGTCACGTCATTCCCATGCTACGAATTTTCGGGCGGGTCCAAGTATGCGGGTCAGCCTATTTGCATCGGTTTCCTTCGTGCAACGATCTAATTTGCTTCAATTTTGCCTACAAGCCCCAATTACCTCAAAAGGTGATCCAACTACTCATGAAACACGAAAACTCATCAAGGCATCAAATTAGATTAATTATAAGCACTAAAAAGCAATCACGAAAGCACAAATTATCGAGAATAATGCACGCTAACATATATTAATTATAGTCAGTCTTTTTATTTTATAATTTAATTATTATATTTTGATAATTTTCTTTCGTTGGAGTTTATTTTTATTTTTTTTAATCAAATTCAATTTGAAAGAAACTACACATTTCTTCAAGATTCAAGTCACTTCGATTTAAATTAGTTTGATATTAATTATGGACATATTTCGGGTCATAGTTTTCACAGTTCTCGATCGTCTTCGGGAATTCATCTCTCACGTCAACATAGTTCGAGCTCATGATCTTGCTACTTTTTGGATCGTCAGAACGCGTCATTTTAAGCCTAAAAACTATATACATTCTATCCCTTTATTTCGTTTTTTAATTTGTTTTTGTTTTCTACATCTTTATTTAGTCTTTGTTTTCTTGTTTACAGTGTTTAATTTGCTTCTTGTTCGAACTGACTTCTTCATGTCGTGGTTTGATCTGTATCAATCAAATATGACTGATGAGTTGGAGATGAGTCGACGGACTCTGACATTATCTATTCAGGAGGAGTGTGAAGGGATAGTGGTTAACGATGCCGAATTACGAAGGATTGATGAAGTTGAACATTATTTGATTTTCGGTCGTGTGCTTTTTGACAAAGCTTGAATTTCAACACATTTCAAACCGTAGTGATGAATGTGATAAGATCGGGAAAAAGAATGGATATTCACAAGCTCTCCCGTACACGTTTCTTAATGTTCTTCAACCACAAAATCGATTCTAAGCACATGTTAGAGCGGAACCATGGACGTCCAATAAGAATAATTTACTAGTCTTATCAACACTGGAAGATGGAGAGGATTCGTTGCTCGTAAATTTGAATTGATGTTGATTCTACGTTTGAGTTCATGACTTCCCCTTACAGTGTTGGACGAGAGATATGACCACAACTATTGGTAACAAGGTTGGAAAATTTGTGGACTCGAAAGATGATAATGGGAGTCGAATTTCATTGGCTTCGGGCATGAGGATTCGCATGGATATTGATATTACTAAACCCCTTCGCCGGGTCTTAAGATCGAAACAACATTCAGAGCTAAATTATGAAAAAAAGAAAATTATGGGAAAAAGAATAATAAAAAAAATTATGAAAAAAAAGAATTATGGAAAAAATGGAAATTGGACTTGTTGATTTGAACTAGGCCTAAATAAGCCCAATAATAAAAAAAGAATTATGGAGAAGGAAAATTGGACTTGCTGATTTGAACTGGGCCTTAAGATCGAAACAACATTCAGAGTTAAATTATGGAAAAAAGAAAATTATGGGAAAAAGAATAATAAAAAAAAAATTAAGAAAAAAATAATTATGGAAAAAAAGGAAATTGGAAAAGAATTATGGACGAAAAAGGAAATTGGACTTGCATAAATAAGGCCCAATAATAAAAAAGAATTACGGAAAAGGAAAATTGAACTTGCCTGATTTGAACTAGGTATAAATAAGGCCCAATAATAAAAAAGAATTACGGAAAAGGAAAATTGAACTAGCTGATTTGAACTAGGCCTAAATAAGGCCCCATAATAAAAAAAAATTATAGAAAATATATTCCATTGCCAGGATTTGAACCTGGATATCACTCAATGATATTAACCGTGTGCAACAGCGAATCATTTGGTTGTCATTAAGAAGCTAGTATTATTTGTAGTACGAATTTTTGTACTATTTAGAAATGATATAAGCTTTTCAGTTCATTCATCAACTTTTGGGGTTAATGTCGTACACGAACTAAAAAGCAAGTTCCAATGATATTTTTTTTCAAATCTAATATGTTAGAGGAATAAATAGCAAATTCAATTTAATAATAATTGATTTTTCTTAATACAAAATATAGGATGCATAAATATTCACTAACCTAATATTATGATTTAATCAAAATAATATTTCTTTTTCCATCATTGGGTGAACACAACACTTGATCTATATACTAAAATGTCAATACATAAGTGGAATATGCATATTACTCTTATTTAACTTTTTTAAATCACTGCATGCCTTTTAGTTTCCGAACAGATCAATTTTATCGTCAACGAAAATTATTTAAAAATCTTATATTTGAGTCCAAGTGTGATAAATCTACTAT
The DNA here is from genome assembly GCA_037501455.1 of Lantana camara. Classification (NCBI taxonomy): domain Eukaryota; kingdom Viridiplantae; phylum Streptophyta; class Magnoliopsida; order Lamiales; family Verbenaceae; genus Lantana; species Lantana camara. The sequence goes on along the minus strand of CM074857.1, from coordinate 17,304,897 downwards.
TTTACTGTGAGTAAGACGAGTTCCACACTTTTATAGTTTCCCCCAACTCGAATTTTCATTTGATATGAAACTGCACCATTATACACTCTAAATGAATTTTATTCATCTAAATTATTAATTACTTTCTAAATTAAAATTTTTTCTTTAATGAAAATTTCATTTAATTTCGTTTTCACCATATTCTTTACTCAAATATTTGAGGTTGAGTTTGTTTGATTGATCACACAAAAATTGTATTAATAAGATTCACCGACCAGCAATGAAATGAAACAAGTGAGCTAGCTAGAAAACCTTAGACCTAAACACTCCGGCCTCAAGTTATCGTAAGGAGGGTCTTTAAAAGTTTGAAGACACTAAAATGTGTTCACACGTTAAACAAGTATGTGTTGGGGTTATGATGTACGAAATACTTTTTAAAATATTAATTTATTATGTCGTGTCGTGTCAGACATTTACATCGAATATTATGTTCGACACTCCTAACGTGAAAAATTCAAGAAAAAATCCGTGTCGTCGTATCCATATCGTGTCAAATCGGTATTCCCATATCTTTATCCATACATCATAGGTGTTGGGTAGTTGATAAAAATACCATACGTGTATTAAAATACATGTAGGTGGTGCTAAATTACAACCGTCTAAACCCAATATGAAATGCATTGCGTGCTGATGGAAATGATCTCCTTAAGGTTGCTATATACAAGATCAATAATTTCAAGCATCTGCATCTGTGAACAGTTAGGTTATGAGTTTGAGTTTTATTGGGGGTAGTTAGGGAACCAACATTATCACTCTTATTTAAAAAAAAAAAAGAAGAAGAAAAAAGTGCTCTTGAGGAAGAATCTTGAGCGATGATGGTGGTACCAAATTTTGGGTGGAGGCGATGGTGGTGGTGGCAGTCTGAGCCGTAATGGCAGTAGCGACGATGATGGGGGTATAATTGTCATTTTTATTTTTTAAAAATTTATTTTGTCTGAAAAACTGACACAAAATCGTCAAGAGTATTTAAATCTTTTCACATTTTCCATCCGGGTTCTCAATCCAAACAGAATATGTAATTTTTTCCAAATAAGAAGTCCAGCATTATAATTTTGCCTATTGTGAGGGTATTCAAATGTAATTCGCTCTATATTATGTTAGTCATACTTCACCCCGTTTTTATACTAGGTTGTGATCAGGATATTGTGCATCGATACATGAACACATTCCTTCTTTTGTGTTTAATTGTTGAGTTTTTCAATCACCTCTTGATTTATGAGTCTTAAATAACTGAGATTTTTCTTTCTTGGTGTAATTTAGGTATTATAGTTCTAAATATTATTTGGCTCTTCCGCAACAGTAGGGTGCTCGAAGCCAAGTACCTTAAGGGGGAGGACATTTGGGAACACCTCCCTAAAACGAATGTCTCTCGAAAGTGGAAGGACATTGTTAAAAGTGTTAAACAGGTGGAACCAGGATTTGGTTGGGGTGTTAGGGATATGGAAGTATTTCTGTTTGGGATGATACTTAGTGTGGTGAGAGTAACTTACATAACAAACTAGGAGATGCTATACACCGAGAAGATAAGTACCTAAATGTGGCGTCATTATAGATGATAGCAGTAATTGGAATTTTGATAAGCTCAAGACCATGCACGCTGCCAGTGGAAGTCTGGGAGGTCATACAGACTGTGCCACTGCCTATTAACAAGAACCAACCAGATATGCTAATCTGGAAGGGAAGCAACACGGGCATGATCTCATGCAGGTCTGCTTATGAGCTGTTGCGAGAAAATGATGATGAGTTGGAGGACGAATGGCAATGGCTCTGGCAACAAAAATTGCCAAATAAACTCAAGATATTTACATGGCTCATACAACACCAAAGTCTCATGGCAAATGCCTTGAGATTTGATCAAAATATGAGAAATACGGCAAGGTGTGCTCGGTGTGGCGCTGCATCTAAAAACATCAAGCATGTGTTTCACGACTGCCACTTTGCAAGGGTGTTTGGGGAAAGATCCTTCACGCCACTGAACTGGTGGGTTTCTTTTGTATGGCGGAAGCTTATTGGGTGAGAAGCAATCTTAAGATGAATTACAGATTGTGCAGTAGCATGGGGTGTCAATAGCGGAGTATCTTTATGGCTGCTATATGGTGCATATGGAAGTTGCGAAATGTGCATACATACCAAGGCAAGAGAGAGCCTGTTTCGGCCACCTTGAGAAAGGCCATCATACTCGCCATAGACATAGAACAACTCGAGAAAAGAACTTTGCGAGTTAAAACCCCAAGACGTTGACTATGTGGGAAAACCTGTCCTTGGGATGGGTTAAGCTTAACACGAATGGAAGTGTTTCTACTCATAATAATTCAGTGGCAGCCGGTGGCCTCACCAGAGATGCCAATGGAAATTGGATATCTGGCTACTCTATGAAATTCGGTCATGTCTCAATAAATCTTGCGGAATGATTAGGCCTTTGGGAGGGTTTCAAGATTGTGTGGGAGCATTTTTTCAACAGAATCATGGTGGAGTGTGATTCGAAGATTGTGACTAAACTCATCAAGGATGGAGATGTGGAAAGGCACCCTTATGGCGAGGTGGTTAATAATTGTCATGATTATTTCAGGTTGTCGTGGGACTTTAACTTCAACCACATATACCGTGTCAGTGATGGTCATGCGGATGTGCTCGCCAAGATGGGACATAATATCAATGGAAGAAGAGAGATATTGGTGGAAGAACCGTAGGAGATTCATACTTGAACGAGATGTTGATAAGCAGATAGTCTAACTTGTTTATGTGGTTGAACAAAAAAAAAATTAAGTAGTTTTTATAGTAGCTATTTCAGAATGTTGAAATATATAAATTATAGAATGAATATGCTAGATAACGAGGCTGTTTAAAGAATTGCCATTCTTCAAAAGCAATTAATTAAGTACCAATTCTGGTGTACCAATTGAATTAACTAGATTGTATTACCTCATTAGCCCCCTCGTCCAATTTCCTGGAAGATCTATATGATTTGCTTAACTAAACTTGTAATTCGTGGAATTCAAAATTAATAATTCTTGAATACATGCCGACTTGTACCGCAGGAGCTAGGAAGATAACCTAACTAATGGTTTTCATACTTGCCCAATCAAACTCCCAAGACTTTTGATCAATTTCACCCCTATAAATATGCGACACAAATTCTACTTCAAAATCCAACAACAGGATAAAATCAATTAATCATCTTTCAATATCACTCAAGAAATCACAAATTATCAGCCCCTCAAGCTATGGCCGCCTCTAACCTTCACCTTGTTCTCTCTCTCATATTAATGGCTATCTCACTCTTAAGCAACATCCATGGAACCTCAGCCGCACGCAACCTGCTGCAAACTTCTCAGCCTGCTCAGCCAACAATTCCGCCGCTGCCAAAGGCCGCGTTGCCGCCACTGCCCGCCATGCCAAACTTGCCCACCGCCACACTGCCGCCACTACCAAGCACCCCTCTGCCGACGATGCCGACAAATCCAGCCCTGCCAAAGCCCACTTTGCCACCGATGCCCGCGGTTCCTAAGGCGGCATTGCCACCACTTCCGGCCAACCCGCTGCCAACTATGCCTTCTTTTCCGACCATCCCAACTACTCTGCCTTCCTTTCCTTTCATGTCGCCACCACCTTCCAACTAATTAATTCTCCAGGTCATGAGATGATTCCAGGATTAGAGTCTTCTGCATTTTCATTTCTAAATTATTTTCGTTGAGTCATGATTACTTTTCAGTTGTATTATTCCACATTATATTTTTGTATGGTTGATGTTCGATTGAGCTTATATGTTCTTCCAGGCTTGAGTGTCCATGAGTAATATTTATTATTGTCATTGTTTGTAGTCAACGTTGTTTGATACTTTTCTGTGGCCGTTGTTTGAGAATGTGGAAAATTATTTGGTTTTATTAATTACTTATGATGTATTTTATTTTATTTTATTTTTTTAACGATTTATCCAGTTCATCCTTAATAAATCACTCCTTCTAATGGTAATTACTCCTTCTAATATCAGTAATATGGAGGTTAGTGTAATTAATCCTAAATTATATAACACTTACGTAATCACCAACGGCAAAATTTATTTGTGGTGCCTAAAATAGAAAATAATATCAAATTTTAAGTTTCTTATAGCACAAATGCCTTTATTTGCTATGAAATTAAATCCATTAGAAAATTGGATAAGAAGCAAAAAAAATACCAACTACAACTTGTTCGCATTTTAAAGATATATTTTTTTTCAGCGAAAGTAGAGAAAGAGGGTTCACTCTAACGAATTGAGAAACTCAATTTGAAGTCAAGCATATATCCCACCCTAAACATGGGCCGGGGATTGGCTGCCTGTGGCTCTGTCTTTCTCGCTACGCCCCTTGCCTGACTTCACTTTCTTACGGCACGTATGATAAGTATCCTACAAAGAGACTCCCGAGTGCCAGAAGTATTAAAGGAATGACCATAGGAACGGGGTGCATCATGACATCGTAAGATGTCTCACCCAACAAAAAATTCATTAACTTATAAAATGTTTCAACTTCAAGGTATAATATACCGGAATCTTTCAACGCTCGCAATTATATTACTATTTCAAAAGGTTATTTTCAAGGGTACTTTCCAGATTTTAAACATTTATTTCAAATGTCAGCAACTATAACGTAAATTATCAAACAATAGAGATTAATTTATATCTATTTAAAGTACTCAAAAACAGTAAATGTAATTCCCTCCACTAAAACAAAATTTAAAAAAATAATAAAGAGGTTTTTGGTAGGTAATTCGGCGTAGCCGCAAGTCACTGAGGAAAATGAATATAGGCGGTTTTTTCTATGCGATTATCAAGCAATTTGAAAAAAAAAAAAACCCTAACGAATAAATTTCGCAGTGCATTATTAATTATTTTAAAATATATATTGCACTTTAATTTATGTTTTTTTCTATCGTCCATTTTCATGGTTAAATTTGGGACGGATCACTTAGAGTGGAAATCTCTCCCTATTAATAGTAGTTGCATTATTCCATTTTCATGGGTCGAGTTGAGACGGATCACTTAAAGTGTAAAGCTCTCCCTACCAATGGTAACTGCGTTCCAAGGGACTCGAAATCGAAACCTCTAGTTAAGCTAGCATAGCGTCGAACCGTTAAGTTACACCATTTGGTGGTATATATTGCACTTTAATTTTTTATTTTTTTTTGGTGCTACAATTTTAGGTTGAGGGGACGGATCATTTAGAGTGTAAAACTCTTCCTACCAATGGTAGTTACATTCCAAGGGACTCGAACTTGAAACCTCTCGTTAAAAGCTGTCATAGTATCAAATCGTTAAGTTACACAATTTGATGGTATATATTGCACTTTAATTTTATTTTATTTTTGGTGCTACAAATTTTAGGTTGAGGGGATGGCGACCCAATTCAAGATAGGATATGCTTTCAGGCTCAGCAAGCACTTACAAAGGTTCTTACATATACCTCACCCTATGGAGACAAAGGAGTTTGAACATGCAACCTTATCAGGATCAACTCCTATCATGCTTCACTTGACCAACCCATGAGATTATATATTGCACTTTAATGATCCTTCAAAGAATATTATTAAAATTTGCGCATTGATTAGTCTACTTAATCGGTTATAATTTGAACCACGTATTTTTTTAGACGTGTCCATTAAATTGAAACTTAGTATCGGATTGACTAGTTTACAACCAATACTGAATTTTAAACTAAAACTTTTCATGCAATATTTGTAAACTCTCCACGCAATAGACCCTCTTTCCAAACAACAAAAGACCTCCAGCTACATTTTCTTGTTACACCTGAATGCTAGCTAGGATCGTCACAGCTTTTCAGGACGTAGTTGGGCAACTAATTTATCAAGACTTTAGAAAGAATCTGATTGGTAAAACGAAGTTAACCTAATCAAGACATGTACGTGTTAACGTAAACGATATCCTAGTGGAAAGCCACACTAGGATAGGGATGCAAAAGAGTCGACCCGAGCGTGTAGCACCCCTATACATAGAGATACCACACCCCTGCACTATAGGCCGATCCACATACGAAATGGACAATCCGTACATGAACTAACCTATAGCAAACGGGTGACAAATAAAAGAAAGGACGAGCTAGACCCGGCTGGATGACAAGACACGACTCAGACTCCCGCCTAGCACACGACCGCGACAACCTGAAAGGTGGGGTGTCAGTCCACGGAAGACTGAGTGAGGGGCATAAATATATATTAGCGCAATTAGCATGCAAGTTATAACCTCGGGTAAGGTTTTATAATTAAAAGTAATATAAGTTCACAATCACATAAACTCGCCCGAGATTACAACTACCGATATTAAGTACTTTAATCGTTTTCATGTTTCAATGCGTGCAATACGTGGCCCGGCGAGTGAGGGCAATCTCCAACCTTACTCCAACTGTGTACAATACATGCTTGCTTTATCTGTTAATAGGTGATCATGCAATTAAGCTATCGTGCAGTCATGCAGGTGTATTCAGGCAGAACAATCAATACATGCAATCATGGCAATAACCCGAGGACAATCCGTGGTGCCGGACCCGTCCCCAATCTCCTTCTTCCTCCGGTGATGGTGGGATTGCAAGGCCCCACCATCCAATCTCGTTGAGCAAAGGGTACATGAATCCCTAAGCCCGGAGCTCCTTCCTCCACTAATCTCCTAGCGGATTTAGGGGTGACCCCAAATGTGGTGAGGATAGTGTTCGAGTTACCCGTCAGCCCATGCTTTCCCGGTTGGCTCAAGCCACTACCCTCGGGCCCAACGTGACATGCTTTACTCGCCAAAACACGATCAATCAATCAATCATGATACATGACTTGCTTGCAATTGTGTATAAGTTTAGAAAACATTAGAAATAAGTATATATATACCTTTTAGCTTGAAATCCACATAAAGGTTATACGGGTTCTAAATACTAACAATTAAACCTCACCTTTACCGATAAAAGACAAGTAGGGCACGGCCTACGGGGCTTGCTCCTCGTCCCTACGAAGCTGGTCTGTGCAAAATAGACGTGTACACGTGAGACTTGACTCTAAATAGACCAAATATGACGAACGGCGAAAATGCAACGAGATGACGTGCAAATCACAATGTGGCATGAAAACATCTTGTTTCAGTACATATTCAATCATATAATAGCAATTCGGGGTCAAAGAAATCATCGGATCATGGGGCTAAAAATGTAATTTTGGGCAGAAAGTTTTGTTCTGTCAGACGCACGGGAACGGCCGTTCCGGGTTTCCTTCATAAATGGGAAGGGCCGTTCCCGTGGCCCTTCAAAACGCGCCAACGTTTTTAAATTAAAAGCACGCCTTTAGCTGGGAACGGCCCTTCCGGCACTCAGGCCAAAACGGGAACGGCCGTTCCCATGCTCGGCCGCCTACTTTGGTTTAAAAGAGTGGGAACGCCCGTTCCCACAATGCTTTGAGGATGAGAACGGTCGTTCCCAGTTTCTACAACTGAAAAACAAAGCAGAAACAGGGGAGGGCTACGGGAAACATTAACAAAGCCACAAAATCTCAAGTTTAATCCCCAAATGCAATTATTTCTGGAAATATGATGCATATACACTCAAGATATGATAGCATATCACTTAAATACATAAAACATGAAATATCACCAAGATTTCAAGCCTCCAAGTTCATGCTCAAACTTGATCACTCAAGCTAATTATTCAAGAATTCATGCTCCAAATCATGCCATAATTCAAGATATGATCATATAATCATGCTTCCATCTATACCTAATCCATCTAGCACACAACCCTCAAACCCTAGCCATCATATGAGTGATCAAGAATCATGCAAATACCAACCTTGAGCTAAAGATATGAAGAAGATAGATGATGATGATGAACAAGCTTCAAAGCATGGAATTTTCTTGAAAAATCTTGATGATTATGATGAATCTCTTCCTCTTTTTTCTTCTTGAAGAACCGAGAGCAAGAGAGAGCAAATACGTTGGAAGATTTTGATGAAATTGATCTTGGAAGAGAGTGGAAGAAATGGTACGTGATTCACCATTTTGAATTTTGTGAAAATGGCTAAATTGCTACTTAATCCTTCAAGTATACAAATCATGCAATTAAGGATGAAAAGCTTTGAAGATTGATCAATTAAGTCCTTGAAAATGTTATGCGATTTGGTCCCTAAATTTAAAAGAATGAACATATATGGCAAGTTTGACAATTAAATCATATTCGGTAATTGTTTCACGAGATAAATATTTTCAGGTCATGAAAGAAATTCTCACTTTGATATAAATTCATAAAATTTCATGAAAGTATTTTAAAATACAATTTATAAAATTATTTTAAACATAAGATATTAATAAATAAAATCGGGGCGTTACAGAGCGACTATCTTTTCTGTGGCCTGGGCTCAAGCTCAAGCCCCATTGTGTCAAATCTAAACGTGAACTCAAGTCTAACAAACCTGATCTACAAATCTTTCTCAAATTCAGCTCGAACCAGGACTGAGTTTAGCTGACATACCTAAAGCGGAAGAATTGATATTTTGATTAGTCTTCAATTTTAGTAAAAGCAAAATTCGAAAACACTAAGGCTGAATTAAAATGGAAAAAATACTGAAGAATAAAGTGCACAAACCATTTATACAGGTTCGATAGCAAGAGTGTATTGTACCCTACATCCTGTACTCAAGTTTTACCTTATCAACATGTTTAATTTGTAGGATGAAAAGTGATTAGATTAATAATCACTTAAATTTGTGTTTACTAATACTTTTGCTGATACAACCCGAAATTACATTGAATAAAAGATTGATGATTCATCTCACATCCCCCATGGGATGATCAATCCACCATCACATTTCACAACCCATCCCATTACTCATCAATCTCATCTTTTCTCAACCAACAAAGTACTTAAACACCCCATAAGAGTTTCCAAACGATTTTTATTCATAATATGAGAATCACAAACAAAACTTTGTGATCTCTTACAACGCAATTCATAGTAGGATAGATAAGATACACTAACCTATCTATTTTATTAAACTCATACAAAAGAAACTACGTCAATATAAATATTAGTTCGGACTGAACTACCAGAGGAATACTTTCTTGCCACCACAAAAATCAAACACTGGTAAAATACGAGAGATGTACTTTTTCCTAACTCGCAATAAGTGATATGTTGTATATTCATTGAATTATGGGACTTAAAATTGTTATATTTTACCCACTATTTAATTTATTTATGGATAATTGATTAACATTCTATGTTTTCTGTAGGAAATCTAATTGGAAGAATTTGAAGGGAATTTGCAACAAAAAGGGAGTAGTCACACGAAGCCCACAAAAGTGATTGTAAGGCCTCATGGATCAATTGAAGACAAGACAATAACGGCCCATGCAATATTAGGGAGGGAGCCCTATTCATAATTAGTTGTCACAAGCCCAAGTCATGTTATTCTTTGGAAATTAAAAGGGTGTCACAAGCCCTAATTCTAACAAAGAGTTACATACGTTAACATAGAGCAGCACGTTGTTGGGGGGATTAATGACATTACTTTCCAGAGTTAGTGGGCGTTTATTGAGGAGAGAATGTGGAAAAATAGTGAAGAAGCTTACCTGAGGTCACGGTCAGGAACCCTGACCCGTTTTTCGGGCAGCAACTTGGGCGCACTCATTGAGAACGTGGGAGTTAGTGGTCATCAATTCCGGAGAAACGTGGAGAAGAAATGGGGAAAGCATTCAACGTCCCTTTGCCTTACATAAAGCACGACAGACTTGGAAGAGGAGAGAACACAACAATTTCTAGTTTTAATTTCTTTTCCCTTTCTTTTCTTTTATTTCATATACTATGTTGATTTTGTTCAAGACTTTGTTTGTTCAATTCAGTATGAGTAGCTAGGTTTCGTAGTAGTTGGGAATTTCCGAATATTATGCTAGACGTGTGAGATTAATCTATTTTAATTAGTTGATTTATGCTATCCGTATTGCTTCCGTTTTCTTGTTATTGCTTATCAATTAGTTCTTTGATTCTGGCCAAATCTTGAATTGTTAATTTGCATATAGCTATCTAATTTATTTGGTGGTGTTAACTGAATAATTAGAATTTGTAGCAATCGATACTAGGGCATAAGGCTTGTCTGAATTCGTGTCGAGGAGTTTGCGGTCTAGTTGAGTGAAGCAGGAGTCTCTGCCTAACCGACTAGGATTAGTGTTTCTTTAGTCCTTAAAGCTGTTAATTGATTGAATCTTTGAAGGAGTTTCTAATAGGGTTATCGGTTAATCAGGGGACGACTATTAGGAGTTTCTTTTAATCGTTCTAAAAAGTAAGAAGAAACGAGGGAGCCAGAGGTAGTTCACGACTATAGCTAATCTAGCATCAAGTCAATGAAAATCTTGAATCGATGATCGTAGTCTATGCATAATTAGGAATTTCCCAACTATTATTATTTGCTTTCTATTGGATTACTTTAGTTTATTTTGAGTTTTAGTTTAGTTTAATTATTCCTTGTTAATTGTTATTAGTTTAATCCAAATCTTAACCCCCCCCCCCCCCCATTTTAATTGTTTATTTCGTTTCTTGGCATATTAAAAGATACAAGATTCATCCAATTCTCGAGGATCGACACCCGTTGCCACTATTTTACAATTCAATTATGTGCAATACTTGAGATTTTATTTTTGGTGGCCTCGACACCCATCAAATTTTGGCGCCGTTGCCGGGGATTGGTAAGTAATTTTGTTTTTTTTTCTTATGCTTAGGAACCTTCGTGAGCAAGCAGCATTTGGCGAAAGTTCAGAATCGTTTGAAGCTGAAAACTGATACTAATTCTGAACAGCAGTTAAAAGTTGAAGAGCAGACTGTCAGTGAACCTGACAGTGATCACAGTCAGGATGTGGGTCATAACGGAACGATTCGGGACCTTGCCAGACCCACTGAGGCGCAACAGCCACTCTGCATAACCTTTCCAGAACTGCAAGAAGGCTTCGAACTGAAATCAAGTCTCATCCATTTGTTGTCAATCTTCCGAGGGTTGGAGAATGAAGATCCGAATAAGCATTTGAAGGAATTTCATCTTGTGTGCACATCCATGAAGCCACACAACGTCACGGATGATCAAATTAAGCTAAGGTAATTTTCGTTCTCATTACAAGATGCAGTCAAGGAGTGGTTATATTACCTGCCTTCGAGGACGGTCACCACTTGGGCAGAGATGTCGAGACAATTCCTTGAGAGATACTTTCCAGCTTCTCGTGCCACAACCATCAGGCGAGAGATTTGTGGCATCAGGCAAAAGGATTCTAAGAGTCTCTATGAATATTGGGAAAGGTTCAAGAGGTTGCCAGCAAGTTGCCCTCAACATGGAATTTCGGATCAATTGATCATTCAATACTTCTATGAAGGCCTAACTCCGATGGAACACAGAATGATGGACGCCGCGAGTGGTGGAGCCATAGTTAGCAAGACCCCTGCTGAAGCTAGAGAGTTGATATCAACCATGGCAGAAAATTCCCAACAATTTGGAGCTTGGCAAGATATCCCTAGAAGGGTAAATGAGGTAAATATAAATTCCCTTGATGAAATTAAGTCTTTGCTAACAACTTTGGTGCAGAAAATGAATGTAGGTACTCCTCCACATGAAGGGCGTACGACATTTGCACTAGCTTCGAGCACCAAACTGATGCGTGCCCTTATTCACATGCCTACAACCTTGGTTGGCGAAGTTACCCGCATTTTAGTTATGCAAACAACCAACCGATCAATCAAAACTTGCAGCCATGACACCACCGATCTGAAACCTCACGCAGCATTCAAGGCTACAGCATCGTCAGAACAAAACTTTGAAAAAATGGTCGAATGCTACTGACAGGAAGGCTATCCATGATCATAGTCACGATTCCTCGAGTCTGACTGTCGCTCATAACACCCCACCGGGTTCAGGGAAGTCCTCGGTTTACCTTTACTCTTTACTTTTATGTTGAGGACAACATGCGTTTAAGTGTGGGGGGATTTGATATGTTGTATATTCATTGAATTATGGGACTTAGAATTGTTATATTTTACCCACTATTTAATTTATTTATGGATAATTGATTAACATTCTATGTTTTCTATTGGAAATCTAATTGGAAGAATTTGAAGGGAATTTGCAACAAAAAGGGAGTAGTCACACGAAGCCCACAAAAGTGATTGTAAGGCTTCATGGATCAATTGAAGACAAGGCAATAATGGCCCATGCAATATTAGGGAGGGAGCCCTATTCATAATTAATTGTCACAAGCCCAAGTCATGTTATTCTTTGGAAATTAAAAGGGTGTCACAAGCCCTAATTCTAACAAAGAGTTACATATGTTAAAATAGAGCAGCACGTTGTTGGGGGATTAATGACATTACTTTCCAGGTTAGTGGGCATTTATTGAGGAGAGAATGTGAAAAAATAGTGAAGAAGCTTACCTGAGGTCACGGTCAGGAACCCTGACCCATTTTTCGGGCAGCAACTTGGGCGCACTCATTGAGAACGTGGGAGTTAGTGGTCATCAATTCCGGAGAAACGTGGAGAAGAAATGGGGAAAGCATTCAACGTCCCTTTGCCCTACATAAAGCACGGCAGACTTGGAAGAGGGGAGAACACAACAATTTCTAGTTTTAATTTCTTTTCCCTTTCTTTTCGTTTATTTCATATACTATGTTGATTTTGTTTAAGACTTTGTTTGTTCAATTCAGTATGAGTAGCTAGGTTTAGTAGTAGTTGGGAATTTCCGAATATTATGCTAGACGTGTGAGATTAATCTATTTTAATTAGTTGATTTATGCTATCCGTATTGCTTCCGTTTTCTTGTTATTGCTTATCAATTAGTTCTTTGATTCTGGCCAAATCTTGAATTGTTAATTTGCATATAGCTATCTAATTTATTTGGTGGTGTTAACTGAATAATTAGAATTTGTAGCAATCGATACTAGGGCATAAGGCTTGTCTGAATTCGTGTCGAGGAGTTTGCGGTCTAGTTGAGTGAAGCAGGAGTCTCTGCCTAACCGACTAGGATTAGTGTTTCTTTAGTCCTTAAAGCTGTTAATTGATTGAATCTTTGAAGGAGTTTCTGATAGGGTTATCGGTTAATTAGGGGACGACTATTAGGAGTTTCTTTTAATCGTTCTAAAAAGTAAGAAGAAACGAGGGAGCCAGAGGTAGTTGGCGACTATAGCTAATCTAGCATCAAGTCAATGAAAATCTTGAATCGATGATCGTAGTCTATGCATAATTAGGAATTTCCCAACTATTATTATTTGCTTTCTATTGGATTACTTTAGCTTATTTTGAGTTTTAGTTTAGTTTAATTATTCCTTGTTAATTGTTATTAGTTTAATCCAAATCTTAACCACTCCCCCCCCCCCCCCCCCCCCAATTTTAATTGTTTATTTCGTTTCTTGGCATATTAAAAGATACAAGATTCATCCAATTCTCGAGGATCGACACCCGTTGCCACTATTTTACAATTCAATTGTGTGCAATACTTGGGATTTTATTTTTGGTGGCCTCGACACCCATCAATAAGGATTATCACAAACCCTCACATAAACGCTAAAGAATGCACACTGTTCTTGAACATGATCTATCTCTGATTTGCTCCTTTGGTTGCCTTAATAGGCTGGTCTTTGGGGTTATATTTGTATAGAAAGTGTCCATTGGTATTTATGTCAATATCTCCCTAAACAGTTTAAACAAAATTATATTATTGACTTTCCTTTTATTCATGATATGCAGGTAATTAATTTATTAAAATCTATAATTGTATGGCAGCCGGAAAAACATCTAACAAGCTGATGGGCTCATAATCCAAGACAAACATTACGGGTAGTTTTTTCCCACTTTTTTCTTCATTCTCTCCGCAATAAATTAGAATTTCTAAAGAAAAAAAAGTAAAAAAAAAAGGATATGAAGAAAAGATTTTTGGAGTATTAGAGAAGTTATGAAGAAACCGTCAAAGAGTCGTGGTCATCTCAATCGAACACAGTATAAATGCGATGAAGATTGTTACATTTAGTCACTAGGAGATCTTCCATCCTAACGATATAATTTCACCTTGTTTTCTCTCTCTCATTATGACTCTCTTACTCTTAAGAAATATCCATAGTCCATAGAAGCTCATCAGCTGCGCAAACCTGCTACAAACTTCTCATCCGGCGCAGCCCTTGTTGCTAAGGTACATTATTCCAAATTCTTGGATAATTACGAACGACCCCCGAATGTGTGGTGAAATTACAGATTATCCCCTGAGATTTGAGAAATTATGAACACCCCTTGAGGTTTACATTCTCTCTCACAAAATCCCCCAACCGTTATTAACGGTGTTAAGTTTTGATGACGTGAGCAACATTATTTTAAAATTTTCAATTCTACCCTTGGGGGTATATTGTAATAATATTGAAACTTTGGGGGGGTATTTCGTAATATTATTGAAACTTTGGTTGGTATTTTGTATTACTATTGAAATTGTAAGGATATATTTGTAATGTTGGTTAAATTTGTATTTTTTAATTTGAAAATTTGTAAGTTCATTTAAACTTTGTTTGTTTAAAATAATAAAATTTTTCAATGAAAAAAATATTTCAAACGTTGGTGATTTGCATTATAAACATTCCAATATAAACATTTGCATGCCTAATTATTTTTTTCAAAAAAATATTTGCTATCCATAAACTTTAGGAATGAAATTAGTGCATTATTAAAACGTCAAAATTCAAGTACTTACATCAAACCCCCCAAGAATTTCAATACTTACATTAACCTCTTTAGTTTTGGACTTTTAGTCAGCTGAGGTTTAGAATATGAAGGGTAAAATAGTAAAATCACATGTTCTGTTAATTTTAACAGGTGAGATAACGTGTCAGGGGGTGTTCGTAATTTCTCAAATCCCAGGGGTAATCTGTAATTTCGTCATACCTCAGGAGGCATTCGTAATTATCCCTTAAGTTTAAAATTTAGTTTTCGATAATCAAATTGAATAATTACACTGACGTACTATACGGTCTGTCATGTCACAATTACACAAACTTCTCCTAGAATTTGAAAATCGACGATTTTACTTGAACCGTATAACAATCGCATCACAAGTGTTGGTTACTTTTGAATTTGATCAATTTTAATGTCACTTTATGAGAAGTGCAATGTAATGTGATGTTTAAATTTGCATATCCAAGTGTTTGAGATAGTTGATAAGCAGAGTTTTTCATATGTTCATGTCCGGCAAGAGCAACCATACCGCAACACTCAAAAAAATTCTAGCAGGCCTAATTTTCAGACAGAGATAGAACAACATGCCAGTACTTCATTCTTCGCCACAGTTTACTCAGATTACCCAACCTCCGTCAGCAAATCCCTCAATTCTGCATTCTCGGCAACGTCTCGCCCAACGAGGGTTTTGCCTTTGCCAAATCTTTTTTTTTTGGATCAAATTTTCTTTTTCAATTCAAAATGGAAATTTGACAGTTGTGCTTGTATAACAGCAGCTTCATCTAGCAGCTCAGTTGTTATAACTCATATGGTGACTAGTTCATGGCCCCTGTCCCTGTTGAGCCTTTCAACTTATTCTACCAAAAAACTCATGATGTACCCATATAACTAATCTTACTGACCTTTTAAACGTTCTTGAGCTAATACCTATGATGCATGGATATGGATATAGCGATACAGACACGACACAAGACGGCGATACCGATTTTTTCTCGAATTTTTCACTTAAGGAGTGTCCCAACACGAATACCGGACACGACACGATAAAATAATATGTGTAGAAGAGTCTGTGCATCAAAGGCTAATATTAATAGAGGGAATTTGGTCCCAAGGGACGCCAAACTCTTTTTTTAGGGAGATAACCCTCAATTTCTTTTCTCTTTTTTTTTTATTCTCTATTAGTTTACGTGGACTCTTTATTTTATTTTTGTTATTTTCTTTTTTTAATATTATCTCGATAAACGTATTGAGATTCAAATTTCAGATCTAGATCTACTTTTTCTTCTCTCACCTTCTCTCTCATTCATCTTTTCTCCTTCTCACTTTCTCTCAACGCCGATTTGTCTTCTCTCCTTCTCACCTTCTCTCGCCGTCCGTCTTCATCGCCTCCGATTCGTTTTCTGCAATTGTCACCGCCGATTTGCCTTCTCTCATTCTCTCACCGTCCTCCTCCATCACCTCGGATTCGTTCTCTGCAATAGTCATCGCATTTTCGTTCTCTGCAATAGTCTACGACATATTTCTTAACTACAATCGGTTCTGTATCTACGACCGGTTCTGCAATCGTGTTTGAAGGTCAAGAAATCTTATTCACTTCTTCTGCATGTACGATCGGTTCTACAATCGTGTTTGAAGATCAAGAAATCTTATTGACTTCTTCTATTCTTCTTCTTTTTTTTTTTTTTTTGTTTCTTCTTTTATTTTGGTTTGAATATTTTGAAGATTTGCAGCGATCTAGTGCTAGATTGTTGCGATCTAGTGCTAAACCGCTGCATTAGATTGCAGTGATCTAGCACTAGATTGCACCGATCTAGTGCTCGACCACGGCGATCTAGTGCTCGATCGCTGCAATCTAGTGCTAGATCACTGCGATCTAGTGCTCGATCACTGTGATCGAGCACTAGATTGTAGTGATCTAGCACTAGATCGCAGCAGTCTAGCACTAGATCACGCAATCTAGTGCTAGACCGTTGCGATCTAGCGCTAGATCCCTGGAAGAAATATGAATCTTCAAAAAAAACAAAAAAAAAAAAGAAAAACGAATAAACAAAAATAAAAAATGTGAAGATATCTTCAAAATTCTATGAAGATCGAACACAGAGATTTGAAGATCTAATATGACTAAAAATAATAAATGAAAATAAAGAAAAAATAAAGAATAAAAGAAAATAAAGAAAAAAAAATTATAACGATCTAGTGCTAGATTGCAGTGATCTAGTGGTAGAATTGAACATGTGGAAAATAATTATATTTAATATTTATTTTATTAGATATAATTGAGAAAAGGGTTATATACCAAATTCTTTTGAAACTAGGGGTTACATAACGGAAAAAAGACTTATGAGGGTTATACAGTGAACTATCCCGATATTAATACTAGTCCAAGCCAGCATCATGGCATCATGTTCCATCCCAACACTATGATTATTAATTTTCTCAAAAAGTACAAAGATATTACATTGTGTCTTGACCAAACATGAATTCATATTTTCTCTATAATCCATAAAAATATTATTCGTTTCTGTTTTCTTTTTATTAGATAAATTATGTAGAGAAAAACTGAAAATTTTGAAGATTTACCTTAAAGAGAATCTAATACCTTTATACTTATTTCAAGGCTCAACAAGTATGAGTGAATTTACTAAAAAAATGTATAACAGGTAATTGAAGTGCTACAGCGGAAGTCAATAAAAACAAAATATTAGAAGGAGTAGCAAAAAGAAGTGAAATAACAATATATTATAAATATAAAAACTTTGAAAATAGAAATCTTATAAACCTCGGTTAATCAGATTTTGGACTTGCTAATTATTATTTTTTAAGGAAATTGGACTTGCTGATTTGAACTGGGCCTAAATAAGGCCCAATAATAAAAAATTAAGAAAAAAAGAATTATGGTAAAAATATCTGCTGCCAGGATTCGAACCCAGATAACCTAATATTATTTGTATTATTTAGAAATGATATAAGGTTTTCAACACATACATCATCAACTTTTGGGGTTAATGATATTAGATATACACGAACTTAAAAGCAAGCACCAAAATATATATATTTTTTCATATATCTAATATGTAAGAGGAATAAATAGCAAATTCAATTTTATAATAATTGCTTCTTTTTTTTTTAATACAAAATATATGATGCATAAATATTCATTAACCTAATATTACACTTTAATCAAAATGATATTTGTTTTTCTATTTGGTTGAGTATAACACTTGATCTATATACTAAAATGTGAATATTTAAGTGGAACATGCATCTTACTCTTATCTGCATGCATTTTAATGTCGAAACGGTCCATCTATGTCCTTACTTAAAAATTTTAGGTTTAAATTTTAGTGAGATACATTTACTGTATATACATAAGAAAAGCTTTATACTTTTATAGTTTGCCTCAATTCAAATTTTCATTTGATATGAAATCACACCATTCCACACGCCAAATGAATTAATATATTCATCTAAATTACTAATTACTCTTTAAATTAATTTTTTCTTGAACGAAAATTTCCTTTAAATTTCGTTTTCACCGTATCCTTTATTCGAGTGTTTGAAGTTGAGTTTGCTAGATTGA
Organism: Lantana camara; assembly: GCA_037501455.1. NCBI lineage: Eukaryota > Viridiplantae > Streptophyta > Magnoliopsida > Lamiales > Verbenaceae > Lantana > Lantana camara. The sequence goes on along the minus strand of CM074857.1, from coordinate 17,286,569 downwards.
TCATACGAAAATTGTATTGATGAGATTCACCAACCTGCAATGGAATGAAAACAAGTGAGCTAGCTGGAAGACCTTCGACGCAAAAACTTCAGGCTCAAGTCTAAGGTCAAACTTGTAAGGAACCATCTAAATCTTACATGAACTGCATTGCGTGTTGATGGAGATGATTCCCTCGAGGTCGCTATATTTAAGGTCAATATCTTCGCGTACTAAATTACGGTTGTCAAAGTATAACATTAAATGCATTGATGGAGAGAGTTTTATTTGTTACCCAACTCGAATCTAGTTAAATAAGATATAGAAACGAAAAACCAAGGTCAAGCTCCAACGTCACTCCCTTGAGTTGGGCTCTCAGGAGATGATCTCAAGCCAAGTCAATTTAAACTATGACTCATGCGTATAGTTGGAATATGTCACTTTAATTTTTGCAAAATAATTAAATGTTCTACTCCTTGTATTTTTAGTTTTACATAATATATTAATTATAGTCGGTCTTTGTATTTTATAATTTAATTATTATATTCTGATGATTTCCTTTCGTTGGAGTTTATTTTTATTTATTTTTAATCAAATGCAATTTGAAAGAAACTACACATTTTTTCAAGATTCAAGTCACTTCGATTTAAATTAGTTTGATATTTAACTATGGACATATTTCGGGTCATAGTTTTCACAGTTCTCGATCTTCGCAAATTCATTGATAAGTTGCAGTAATCTTGATGCAGCGACAATGAACTTTAAGAAAGAGAGAGAGATTGACCTAAGAGACTTGAGCTGAAAACTTATTTTCTTATTATTAAATGTAAAGTTGTACATGTGTCTATATATATAATACATAAGGCAGCTTGTTTAACACGTGTGCCTTGTTAACGGGAGGTAATACATTTTTACCTCAACCCAAAGTAAAACTAATTTTACGTACATGTTGTAACAGTTTATAAACTGTAATACCCCTCTCAAACTGGACTATGAATATTGATGAGTCCCAGTTTGCTAATATGAGTCTGAAAAGGAATTGGAGGTAATGCTTTGGTGAAGACATCTGTCGTTTGTTGTTCTGTGCGAATTGGTAGAATATGGATCACTCCTTGTTGTAATTTCTCCCTTACAACGTGACAATCAATTTCTATATGTTTTGTTCTTTCATGGAAGCTTGGGTTTGCTGCAATATGTATTGCTGACTTTTTGTCATAGCAGATGATAGCTGGTTTTGTTGTAGTGATGTGAAGATCTTGTAACAAGTATTTTATCCACTGTACTTCACATGTGGTAGATGCAAGTGCCCTGTACTCAGCTTCAGAGCTTGATCTTGAGATTGTTGTTTGCTTCTTTGACTTCCAGCTTATCAAAGATCTGCTAAGAAATACACAATAGCCAGTGACTGACTTCCTTGTATCTAAGCATCCAGCCCAATCTGAGTCACTGAATGCTTTCACTTAGTTGATGAATCTGTTGGAAAGTAAAGTCCTTGACCAGGTGAGTTCTTGATGTATCTGAGTATCCTTTGTGCTGCTTGGAAATGTTGGGTAGTAGGTTTGGAAAGATATTGACTAAGTTGCTGGACACTGTAGGAGATGTCAGGTCTGGTTGTGCAGAGGTACAACAACCTTCCTATCAATCTTCTGTAATTAGGAATATCTGTGTAGGCCTCTCCTTCAGCTGTTACTTTAAGTGTTGAATCCATAGGTGTCTGACATGGCTTTGAAGCTAGTAAACCTGCATCTTGGAGTAATTCCAGAGCATATTTTCTTTGATTGATTGAGATGCCATTCTTTGTCCTTGCTATCTCCAGACCTAGGAAAAACTTCAATGAGCCTAGATCTTTTATTTTGAATGTATTATCTAGAAAAGATTTGATGTTATTGATTTCTAGTTGACTGTTACCAGTTAGGATTATGTCATCCACATATACTAGTAAAGCAGTGAAGAAAGAATCATTGTGTTTGACAAACAAGCTATAATCAGCAAAAGATTGAACATATCCTTGTGAGATCAAGGATGTTGACAGTTTAGAGAACCACTGTCTAGAGGCCTGTTTGAGGCCATATAATGATTTAGTGAGTTTACAAACTTTGTTAGGAGCATTAGCAATGAAACCTTGAGGGAGTGACATATACACTTCTTCATGCAAATCACCACGTAAAAAGGCATTGTTGACATCTAATTGTTCTAAGAACCAATTATTCTGTGAAGCAAGTGCAATGAGAACTCTAATTGTTGTGATTTTGACAACAGGACTAAAAGTATCAAAGTAATCTAGTCCTTTAGTTTGTGTGTAGCCCTTTGCAACTAACCTAGCTTTGTATCTCTCAATTGTACTATCTGATTTATACTTGATTCTGAAAACCCATTTACAACCTATTGCTTTCTTGTCAGGTGGAAGATCTACAATCTTCCAAGTATTAGTAGATTTAAGAGCATCTAATTCCTTTTGCATTGCTTCCCTCCATTCTGGATATTTTACAGCTTGACTATAAGATTTAGGCTCAGGAATGGAAGAAATGCTAAGTGTGAAATGCTTATACTTATCAGATAACTGAGTATAATCTAAAACTGATGATAATGGATAGAGTAGACCTGAGTTGTCTGGAGTAACATTTTGAATTAGATTGCAATGATAAGCTTGCAGATAAGAGGGAGTATTTCTAGATCTTGTGGCCTGGAAGCTAGTATATCTTCATGACGTTGAGGAATGGCAGCAGCTGGATTTATATCTGCAGAAGTTGGTACAGTAACTTCAGGAATTATGTTAGTAACATCATCTGTGTAAAGAGTATCAGAGTAATGAGGAAGTGATACAATTTGATCATTTGAGCAGTGAGTAGAAGTAGTTTGAAGTGGAAACTGAGTTTCAATGAATTGGACATTTCTTGAAATGAAAATTTCAGAAGTATCCAAGTCTTGTAATATGTAGCCTTTAGTTCCAGATTGAAATCCTAAGAAAACAGATTTCCTTGCTCTTTGATCAAATTTACCTCTGTGTTGTGTTAGGGTGGAAGCATAAGACAAACAACCAAATACCTTAAGCTCCTTATAATCAGGAAGTGAGTTATGGAGTAACTCAAATGGAGACTTATGCTGTAACAGAGGTGTTGGTAGTCTATTTATAATATACACAGCATGTATGATGGCATATGACCACAAAGATTTGTTTATATTAGATTGAAAAAGTAAAGCTCTAGCTACATTTAAAATATGCTGATGTTTTCTTTCCACAATGCCATTTTGTTGTGGAGTTTCCACACAAGAAGTTTGATGAATTATGCCCTTTTGAGAGTAAAAACTGTGCATTGCAAACTCAGGACCATTATCAGACCTGATGACTTGAATTTTGACCTCAAACTGTGTTTCTACCATCGAGATGAAATTAAGAAGTTGTTGCCTTATATCAGATTTCTTTTTAACTAAAGCAACCCATGTGAACCTAGAGTAGTCATCAACTACAATTAAGAAATATCTATGTCCAGAAACTGAAGGTATAGAATAAGGACCCCAAATGTCCACATGTATAAGCTGAAAAATTCTAGATGAAACAGAATTGCTCAAAAGAAAAGGCAGCCTCTTTTGTTTAGACAAATGACAAATATCACAAGAATTGGATGAAAATTTGCACTTTATTGATTTATCATAAGTTTGAAGTACATCTATGATAGAGGCAGGCACATGGCCATGCCTAAAATGCCAAATGTTATCAAGAGCTACAGATTAAAAATGACCAACAGAAGAAGAAGAAACAGAAGCAGCGGGAACATTCAACACATATAATCCATGCTTGAGCTCAGCTAAACCAATCATCGTCAAAGTCTTGGATGCCTGAATTACACAAGTATTAGAGGAAAAAACCACTGAACAACCAAGTGATTTTGTTATCTGAGATATAGATAAGAGGTTGAATTTGAAATCTAGAATATATAACACATTATCAAGTATAAGATCATCAGAAAGTTGAACCACGCCAGCATGATTTGCAGTAATGGTACTGCCATTGGGCAGTTTGACAAATATGGGATTGATAGATTTCAGATTTTTGAAGCAATGTGAAGAGTAACATATATGATCAGTGGCACCAGTGTCTAATATCCAAACATGGAAATTGAAACTTGAACATGACAAGGTATGAGATGTACCTGTAGGAGTCAAGTGAGCACTGGAGGAAGGATCAACCGAAATTTGATTAGCTTGATGATTTGATCGACCATCTGGAGGCTGCTGTAGCATTGAGAGTAGCCTTTGAAACTGATCTTGAGTAAGGGATACGCTGTGAGAGGACTCAGGTGCTGAATCAGTAGGTGGAATAACAGGAGCTTGTGAAGTGGAAGCATGATCAGTATCATCCTGAGAATCATGTACATAAAGAGCAGCAGCCACAGGATTGTAAAACTTGTAATTTGGGGGGAAACCATACTTCTTGTAGCAAGTATTTTCTGTGTGATTTGGCCCCCCACAATGTCTGCAAGATTTGCCATTAGAAATCATAGGTTTCTTTGAATTCTGGCCCCCTCTACCAAATGCTTGACCAAATGCATTCTTAGAGGAACTGAAAGACTGATTGTGTGATGAACTTGAAGGCTGATTGTAGAAAGACTTGGACTTAAAACCACCAGATTGGTTAGAGGAGTGAACGTTAAAGGAATTATGATCTGAAACTACAGACAACTGTCTTTCTTGTTGTAAAACCATTGAGAAAACTTTGGTTAGAGGAGGCAGCGGATCAATAAGCATGATTTGGGATCTTACTCCAGAGAATTTGCTATTGAGGCCATTAAGAAAACGTATAACACAATCACTCCGCTGATATCGCTTAAAATTATCAATAACCCCACAAGAACAGGGATTCAAGCAAGAGCAAGATGGTAATGGCCTAAAGTTATAATACCCATCCCACAATATCTTCAATTTAGTGAAATACTCAGAAACTGAACTTTCATCTTGACTTACAGAAAAGATTTCCTCCTGTAGTTCAGCAATCCAAAACGCATCGCCATGGGAAAATCGCTCACGAAGATCTGTCCAGACATCGCTTGCTTTATCAAGCCACATGATGGATCTTCCAATTGAGGGTGTAACCACGTGCGAGATCCAAGAGAGGACCATTGTGTTGCATCTTTCCCAAACTGGAAGTAAAGGATCAATGGCGGATGGCATTGGCAGAGTACCAGACACAAACACGTACTTGTTCTTGGATTGAAGCGCCATTTTCATCCCACGCGCCCATGTATGGTAATTGGATCCATCTAAAGGAGGAGAAACAAGAGTCAAGGAAGGATTCTCGTTTGGATGCAGATAGTATGGGCTCGAAGGGGTGAGTCGTGATTCTACAGCTGCGATGGCTTCCGGAGTCGCCATAGATGAAGAAATTGAAACAAAATTGAAAGGCGAAGACAAGATTTCGATCAAGAAACACGAAATTGATAAGAAGAAATGAAGAAACGCGATCGAAGCGTGATGAATTTAGGAATTTTCTACTGATACCATGATAAGTTGCAGTAATCTTGATGCAGCGACAATCAACTTTAAGAGAGAGAGAGAGATTGACCTAAGAGACTTAAGCTGAAAACTTATTTTCTGATTATTAAATGTACAGTTGTACATGTGTCTATATATATAATACATAAGGCAGCTTGTTTAACACGTGTGCCTTGTTAATGGGAGGTAATACATTTTTACCTCAACCCAAAGTAAAACTAATTTTACATACATGTTGTAATAGTTTATAAACTGTAATATTCATCTCTCACGTGATCATAGTTCGAACTCATGATCTTGCTACTTTTTAGATCGTTAGAGCGCGCCGTTTTAAGCCTAAAAACTATGTATATTCTATCCCTTTATTTCGTTTTTTAATTTTTTTTTTATTTTCTACATCTTTATTTAGTCTTTGTTTTCTTGTTTACGGTGTTTAATTAGCTTCTTGTTCGAACTGGCTTCTTCTTATCGTGGTTTGATCTGTATCAATCAAGTATGACTGATGAGTTGGAGATGAGTCGACGGACTCTGACATTATATATTCAGGAGGAGTGTGAAGGGATAGTGGTTAACGATGCTGAATTACAAAGGGTTGATGAAGTTGAACATTATTTGATTTTCAGTCGTGTGTTTTTTGACAAAACTTGAATTTCAACACGTTTCGAACCGTGGTGATGAATGTGATAAAATCGGGAAAAAGAATGGATATTCACAAGCTCTCCCGTGGACGTTTCTTGATGTTCTTCAACCATAAAATCGATCGGAAGTGCATGTTAGAGCGGGAACCATGGACGTCCAATAAGAATAATTTGCTAATCTTATCAACACTGGAAGATGGAGAAGGTTCGTTGCTCGTAAATCTGAATTGATGTCGATTCTACGTTCGAGTTCATGACTTCCCCTTGCAGAGTTTGGACGAGAGATATGATCACAACTATTGGTAACAAGGTTGGAAAATTTGTGGACTCGAAAGATGATAATGGGAGTCGAAGTTCATTGGCTTCGGGCATGAGGATTCGCGTGAATATTGATATTACGAAACCCCTTCGTCGGGTCTTAAGATCGAAACAACATTCAGAGCTAAATTATGGGAAAAAGAATAATAAAAAAAATTAAGGAAAAAAAAAAGAGTTATGGAAAAAAAGGAAATTGGACTTACTGATTTGAACTAGGCCCAATAATAAAAAAAAATTATGGAAAAAATATTCCGCTGCTCAATGATATTAACCGTGTGCTACAGTGGATCATTTGGTTATAATTAAGAAGCTAATATTATTTGTAGTACAAAGTTTGTACTATTTAGAATGATATAAGCTTTTCGGGGTTAATGCTGTACACGAACAAAAAAGCAAGTTCCAAAAATAATTTTTTTCATATCTAATATGTTAGAGGAATAAATAGCAAATTCAATTTAATAATAATTGATTTTTTTAATACAAAATATATGTTGCATAAATATTCACTAACCTATTATTATGATTTAATCAAAATAATATTTCTTTTTCCATCACTGGTTGAACACAACACTTGATATATATACTAAAATGTGAATATATAAGTGGAATATGCATATTACTCTTATTTAACTTTTTCAAATTACTTCATGCATTTTAGTTTCCGAACAGATTAATTTTATCGTCAATGAAGATTATTTTAAAATCTTATATTTGTGTCCAAGCGTGATAAATCTACTATTTAACTGTGGGTAAGAAGAGTTCTACACTTTTATAGTTTGCCCCAACTCGAATCTTCATTTGATATGAAACTGCACCATTATACACTCTAAATGAATTTTATTCATCTAAATTGTTAATTACTCTCTAAATTAAATTTTTTTCTTGAACGAAAATTTCATTTAATTTCATTTTCACCATATTCTTTCCTCAAATATTTGAGGTTGAGTTTGTTTGATTGATCACACAAAAATTGTATTAATAAGATTCACCAACATGCAATGAAATAAAAACAAGTGAGCTAGCTAGAAGACCTTAGATATAAACACTTCGGGCTCAAGTTATCGTAAGGAGGGTCTTTAAAAGTTTGAAGACACTAAAATGTGTTCGCAAGTTAAACAAGTAGGTGTTGGGTTATGATGTACGAAATACTTTTTAAAATATTAATTTTTCGTGTCGTGCCATGTCGGACATTTACATAGAACATCATGTCCGATACTCTTAATGTGAAAAATTCAAGAAAAAATATGTGCCGTCATATTCATATCGTGTCGAATCGATATTCTCATATCTTTATCCACACATCATAGGTGTTGGGTAGTTGATAAAAATACCATACTTATATTAAAATACATGTAGGTGGTGCTAAATTACAACTGTCTAAACCTAACATGAAATGCATTGCGTGCTGATGGAAATGATCTCCCTAAGGTCACTATATACAAGATTAATAATTCCAAGCATCTGCACCGGTGAACAAATAGGTCATGAGTTTGAGTCTTATTGGGGATAATTGGAGAACCCGCATTGATCCTCTTTTAAAATAAAGAAGAAAAAAGTGCTCCTGAGGAAGAATCTTGAGCGATGATGGTGGTACCAAATTTTGGGTGGAGGCGATGGTGGTGGTGGTGGTGGCGGTCTGAGCCGTAACGGCAGCGGCGACGATGATGGCTTATAATTATCACTTTTATTTTTTAAAATTTTTTTTTGCCTGGAAAAATGACACAAAACCGTCAAGAGTATTTAAATCTTTTCACATTTTCCATCAGGGATCTCAATCCAAACAAGTCCTACAGGGACTAATATGTAATTTTTTTTTAATAAAAAGTCCTGCGTTATAATTTTGCTACTGTAAGGGTATTCAAATGTAATTCGCACTATATTATGTCAGTCATACTTTACCCCACTTTTATATTAGGTTGTGATCAGGAAATTGTGCATCGATACATGAACACGTTTCTTCTTTTTGTATTTAATTGTTGAGTTTTTCAATTCCCTCTTGATTTATGAGTCTTTTGAGTAGGGCTTGAGATGAAAGTAGGGTGAAATAACTGAGATTTTTCTTGATGTAATTAATTAAGGTATTATAATTCTAAATATTATTTAGCGCTTCCGCAACAGTAGGGCATTCGAAGCCAAGTACCTTAAGGGGGAGGACATTTGGGAACACCTCCCTAAAACGAATACCTCTCGAACGTGGAAGGGCATTGTTAAAAGTGTTAAACAGGTGGAACCAGGATTTGGTTAGGGTGTTGGGGATATAGAAGTATTTTTGTTTGGGATGATACTTAGTGTTGTGAGAGTAACTTACATAACAAACTGGGAGATGCTATACACCGAGAAGATAAGTACCTAAATGTGGCGCCATTATAGATGATAGCAGTAACTGGAATTTTGATAAGCTCAAGACCACGCTGCCAGTGGAAGTCTGGGAGGTCATACGGACTGTACCGATTGTTAACTAGATGGTATTACCTCATTAGCCCCCTCATCCAATTTCCTGGAAGATCTTTATGATTTGCTTAACTAAACTTATAAGTTATAATTCCTAGAATTCAAAAATTAATAATTCTTGAATACATGTCAACCTGGGAAACACGAGTGTATGTGAGTTTTGGGATAATGCTGAGGGAGTTTGTAAGGAATTCCTGCCGGATTGGACCGAACTAGAGCGAAAAATTTAGTGCAAGAGTTCGACCCTCTCTCACTTAGTGTGGTGAGAGTAACTTACATAACAAACTGGGAGATGTTATACACCAAGAAGATAAGTACCTAAATGTGGCACCATTATAGATGATAGCAGTAACTGGAATTTTTGTAAGCTCAAGACCACACTGCCGGTGGAAGTCTGGGAGGCCATACGGACTGTGCCACGGCCTATTAACAGGAACCAGCCAGATATGCTAACCTGGAAGGGAAGCAGTACAGGCATGATCTCATACAGGTCTGCTTATGAGCTGTTGCGAGAAAATGATGATGATTTGGAGGACGAATGGCAATTGCTTGTTGAAGATCCCATGTGTATTTGGGAAAGATCCTAATTGATGTATTTTTCCTTGTAGGACTAACGTGTAATCAGGGCTAAGATTAGATGCTGTCCTATTTAACTTTGTATCTTCTGTATACTTTGTACATCAATTAACAATGAATACACAGAAGTTTTCCCCCCAAACCTCTCTTGTTAACATGGTATCAAAGTGGTTTTCAATCCAATAAGGATTCGAATACCTTGCTTTATCATCTACCTCCTCAATGGAACCACCAAAGAACACCGACCTTGCCACTGTACCGGCGGATTTTCTCGCACAAATGGCGGAACTTCTCTGGCACAAACAACCTGAAACCACCAATACAACAACAATCAATGTGAAATTGAATGACAACAACTATGACCTTTGGTCGAGAACGGTACAGTTAGTATTACTGGACCGAGGAAGAACGGGATACATCACCGGGAAGACGGTGTCCCCCGATCCAAATGATGCTGGATATGAGGCTTGGGAACAGACGGATGGATCTGTTCGCAGCCTAATACTCAACTCGATGGAACCCAAAATCGCTGCACAGTTCATATTATGCCTAAATGTTAAGGAACTGTCGGACAAGATAAAATCAACTTACCACGATGGAGGGGACAAACTGAAGTTATACGAGTTAAAGCAGAAGGTATATCAGACCAACTAAGGAGATATGACGGTAGATCAGTACTACCGGACCATACAAGCAATCTGGTGAGAAATTGATTTACACCAACCACAATCGATGAAATACACAGAGGATCGAAAAATCTATAATCTCGAGAAGCAAGAAGATCGGGTCTTTGCTTTTTTGTGGAGATTGGACGGAAAATTTGATCCAATCAAACGTGATCTACTCTGAGCCCAACAACCACCCACCATGGAGAAAGCTCATAATGCCATTCGGCGAGAAGACCACCGGCTCACGGCGATGAAAGAACCGCAAACCAACGGTATCGGAATGGTGGCGAAAATACTGTCAGAGATCAACTCATCATCCCGCGATTGCAGAATCCCAAAAAAAATCAAGTCACGGCCCAAATCAGAAATGTTCAATATGTGGGGGGACGAAGCATACCAAAGAAGGGTATTTTCAAGTGATAGGATACCCAGATTGGTGGTCTGACTATCAGGTGAAGAAGAAGGTGGCGGGGAACTCTAACGGAAGCGGTGGGCCCGCCGGACAACACCAAACTGGTTGTGGCAGTGGCTCCCGCACTGGAAGAGTAGATCAGATGATGGGGAGAGTTGCAGTCGCACGAGGGGCTCCGGTCGGGCTCAACATCGGCGCAGACCTCTCACCGAAAGCAAACAACGGCGATGATGTCGGCCACTCCAGCAGCAGTGTCGGCTCCAATTTTGTTAAGGACTTTCATAATGAAACTCTAAATGAGGCGGAAGATTTCAACACAGAAGGTAAGACTAGGATTTGGAGCATTGGGCCTAAAATATGAATAAATGGTGGGCTGATGTATGAAAATAAAAGGGAAATTATTGATGGGGTTGGTGGGCCACTTGATAAAAGGGGAATTATTGATGGGTCTGGTAGGCCACTTGATAGAACTAAAATAATAAATGAGTGTGATATTAAAAAGGGAATGGAAAATGGGTCGTGAGTCCACACTTGTGTTTCTCATAAAATTAAATAGGGGGTGAATGGCTCATCGATTCCGGGTCCACTGATCATATGACTAATACCACTCATGATATTCAGGCCTCTACCGTCCCTCAGAAAAGAGTTGTAATAAATGCAAATGGTCACCCTTACCCGGTTACAGGGGCGGGAAATATTACCATATCGGATAAATTAAAATTGTCTCACTGTCTTGTAGTCCCTGCTCTCACCACGAAGTTGCTCTCTGTTAGTCAAATCACTAAGGAACTTAACTGCACTGTACTAATGTTCCCCACTTTTTGCCTCTTACAGGATATTCATACCGGGGTGATCATTAGGCGTGGTACTGAGAGAGATGGATTATACTACATCAGGGATATCTCACAAACGGGATCAAGCTTTCTAGCACACGGCAGCAGTGACAGACAATTATGGTTATGGCATCGACGATTGGGGTATCCTTCCCTTCAGTATTTGAAACAGTTGTTTCCCAAATTAATTTCTGTATCAAGTGATTTGCATTGTGAAACTTGTGTACTTTCTAAAAGCCACCGAACTGTTTTCCCGAGTTCGAACAATAAAGCAAATTTGTCATTTGAGTTAATACATTCTGATGTTTGGGGACCCGTCCCGAGCCACATTAAATCCAAACACCGGTGGTTTATTATATTTGTCGATGATTGCACCCGATTCACTTGGATTTATTTTTTGACTCATAAATCTGATGCTCCAGGCATAATCAAGAACTTCTTTCAGATGATCTAAACTCAGTTTTCCACAATGATTAAAATCCTTCGCACTGACAACGGAGGAGAATTTATCAATCAGAACCTTCGAGAGCTCTTTTCTCAGAACGGGGTCATTCATGAGACCTACTGTCCATACACTCCTCAACAGAATGGGGGTGGCGGAACGAAAAAATCATTACATACTGGAGAGCGCTCGGGCCTTTCTTTTTTAAGCCCACGTACCCAACACTCACTGGGCGGAGGCCGTATCTACAACTGTGTATGTTATGAATCGATTGCCCACACGAGCCCTGAATTTGAAGACCCCCCCAGACACTACTCAGAAAGGTTACCACTATTATGATTCGATAGCTAATCGGTACTACATCACCATGGATGTGGATTTTGTGGAAACAAATTACTACTTTCAGCCTGACTCCAATACATCCCTTCAGGGGGAGAAAGATACATGTGAAGGAATGAATTGGATGTGTGACTGGCTTGAACCACTACATGAATATGTCCCGCAAACTTTCGAAACTCAAGATCCATCTCTCTCACCAGCCCCAGAGAAACAACCCCCCGGCTTCGGATATCCCTGAGGTTAGTAACCCCGACTCTTCTGTTTCCATTCATAGTACATATACTCTACCTTCCAGGAGGAACAGGGGCGTTCCGCCAAACATATACAACCCTGAAGTTAGGGGAAGCTCCAGATACCCCGTGGTAAATCAGGTGGTCTCAACCTCTACACCACAACTTCGAGCCTTCGTTCATGCCCTTTACTCTCAGGAGATCCCCAGGACCATCAGGGAAGCAACTGAAAACCTATTGTGGGTACAAGCAATGGAAGAAGAGATCAACGCCCTGGAGAAAAACAATTCATGGGAAGTATGACCCCTTCCAGCTGGAAAGAAATCAGTAGGCTGCAAGTGGGTTTATAGTATCAAACATAGAATGGATGGTACGATCGAAAGGTACAAAGCGCGGCTCGTGGCTAAGGGGTACTCTTAGACATATGGGATAGATTATACTGAAACTTTCTCCCCTGTAGCGAAACTTGATACTATCAGGGTATTACTGTCCATAGCAGCCAATTTTGAATGGTCCCTACACCAATACAACGTAAAAAATGCCTTTCTGCACGGAGACCTGGAGGAGGAGGTATACATAGACCTTCCCCCTGGATTCAAAGAAGGAGAAAATGGGAAAATGGTGTGCAAGTTGAAGAAGTCTCTCTACGGACTCAAACAATCACCCTGAGCTTGGTTCAAAAGGTTCACCCTAGCCATGACCAAATACGGGTACTCACGGAGCAACTGCAATCACTCTCTATTCATCAAAAGAAAGAACGGTCTCGTTACTCTATTAATTATCTATGTAGATGATATGGTGATAACGGGAAATGATGAGGAAGAGATAGCCACACTTCAGAAGAATCTATAGCAAGAATTTGAAATGAAAAATCTAGGTGAACTGCGATATTTCCTCGGTATTGAGGTAATGAGGTCCGATCACGGCATTCTTATCTCACAACGAAAATACATTCTGGGTCTACTAGTGGAGGTCGGATTAGTTGATTGTAAACCTGTGGATACTCCGATGGCGCAGAACCACCGATTGGGAATTTCCCCAGACCAGGCACCTACCGACAAGGAACGATACCAGAGATTAGTGGGGAAACTAATCTATTTAGCTCATACGAGACCGGATATCGCATGCGCCATAAGCGGAGTGAGTCAGTTCATGCACAACCCCGGCAAAGAACACATAGAAGTAGTAATGAGGATCCTCAGGTATTTGAAAGGTTCACCAAGACGGGGGCTGTTGTTCGCCAAGAACGGTTATACGCGGATCTTCGCCTACACTGATGCAGATTGGGCAGGAAGCATCATAGACAGACGATCCACATCAAGATACTTCACGTTTGTAGGGGGAAACTTAGTCACCTGGCGTAGCAAGAAACAAAAGGTATTAGCGCTTTCCAACGCTGAGGCAGAATTCAGAGGCATAGCCCGGGACATTGCCAAAGTCTTGTGGATCCGAAAGCTACTTGCTGAGATCGGTCTCCCTATAGAAGAGGCGGTCGAATTATTCTTTGACAACAAAGCAGCAATAAGTATCTCCCACAATCCAGTACAACATGACCGAACGAAACACGTGGAGGTTGATCAGCACTTCATCAAGGAAAAAATCGAGGCTGGAATAATCAAACTCCCATTCGTGAAATCAGAAGACCAGCGGATATCCTTACCAAAGCCGTGAGCAGTCAAACCTTCCATAAGCTTTTGTCCAAGTTGAATATGCTCGATCCCCATGATCCAACTTGAGGGGGAGTATTGGAGATCCCATGTATATTTGGAAAGATCCTAATTGATGTATTTTTCCTTGTAGGACTAACTTGTAATCAGGGCTGAGATTAGTTACTCTCCTATTTAACTTTGTATCTTCTCTATACTTTGTACATCAATTAACAAGGGATACACATAAGTTTTCCCCCCAAACCTCTCTTGTTAACATGGCTCTGGCAACAAAAATTGCCAAATAAACTCAAAATGTTTACGTGGCTCATACAACAGCAAAGTCTCATGGCAAATGCCTTGAGATTTGATCAAAATATGAGCAATACGGCAAGGTGTGCTCGGTGTTGCGCTGCATCTGAAGACATCAAGCATGTGCTTCACGACTACCACTTTGCAAGGGGTGTTTGGGGAAAGATCCTTCGCGCCAAACTGGTGGGTTTCTTTAGTATGGCATAAGCTAATTGGGTGAGAAGCAATCTTAAGATGAATTATAGATTGTGCAGTAGTATTGGGTGTCAATGGCAGAGTATCTTTATGGCTGCTATATGGTGCATATGGAAGTCGTGAAATGTGCATACATACCAAGGCAAGAGAGAGCCTGTTTCGGCCACTTTGAGAAAGGCCATCATGCTCGCCATAGATATAGAACAACTCGAGAAAAGAACTCTGGGAGTTAAAACCCCAAGACCTTGACTATGTGGGAAAATCTGTCTTTGGGATGGGTCAGGCTTAACACGAATGGAAGTGTTTCTGCTCATAATAATTTAGTGGCAGCCGGTGGCCTCATTAGAGAAGCCAATGGAAATATTGGATATGTGGCTACTCTATGAAATTCGGCCATGTCTCAATAAATCTTACGGAACTACTAGGCCTTCGGGAGGTTTTCAAGATTGCGTGGGAACATTGTTTCAACATAATTATGGTGGAGTGTGATACGAAGATTGTGACTAAACTCGTTAAGGATGGAGATGTGGAAAGGCACCCTTATGGCGCGGTGGTTAATGATTGTCATGATTATTTCAATGGGCAATTTACATCTGGGTCCCCTAAGGTTTTTTGTAATTACAAATTAATCCTTGCACTTCCAGAAATTACATACAACTACCCTACTGTTTCCTTCCGTTAGAGGTCCCTGGACGCCGTTATAGTTCCGTCCAAATCTGGGTATTCTTGAGGGCTCGTTTTGTAACATTTTGTAAAATACAGGGACTTTTTTGTAATATTCAGGATAATTTTTTGGACGGTATTCTTGAGGGCTCGTTTTGTAACATTTTGTAAAATACAGGGACTTTTTTGTAATATTCAGGATAATTTTTTGGACGGAACTATAACGGCGTCCAGGGACCTCTAACGGAAGGAAACAGTAGGGCAGTTGTATGTAATTTTTGGAAGTGCAGGGATTAATTTGTAATTACGTCAAATCTCAGGGGACCCAGATGTAAATTGCCCTATTTCAATTTGTCGTGGGACATTAACTTCAACCACATATACCGTGTCAGTGATGGTCATGCGGATGTGCTCACCAATATGGGACATAATATCAGTGAAACAAAAGAGATATGGACGGAAGAATCATAGGAGATCCATACTTGAAAGAGATGTTGTTTAGTAGATAGCCCAGCTTGTTAGTGTGGTTGAAAAAAAAAAAGTTAACTAGTTTCTATAGTAGCAATTTCGGAATTGAAATATATAAAAAAAAAAAAGTTAACTAGTTTAGAATGAAAATGCTAGATGACGAGGTTGTTTAAAGAAGTGCAATTGTTCAAAAGCAATTAAGTACCAATTCTGGTGCACCAATTGAATTATATGGTATTACCTCATTAGTCCCCTTGTCCAATTTCCGGGAAGATCTATATGATTTGCTTAACTAAACTTATAATTCGTGGAATTCAAAATTAATAATTCTTGAATACATGCCGACTTGTACCGCAGGAGCTAGGAAGATAACCTAACTAATGGTTTTCATACTTGCCCAATCAAACTCCCAAGACTTTTGATCAATTTCACCCCTATAAATATGCGACACAAATTCTACTTCAAAATCCAACAACAGGATAAAATCAATTAATCATCTTTCAATATCACTCAAGAAATTACAAATTATCAGCCCCTCAAGCTATGGCCTCCTCTAACCTTCACCTTGCTCTCTCTCTCATAATGGCTCTCACACTCTTAAGCAACATCCATGGAACCTCAGCCGCACGCAACCTGCTGCAAACTTCTCAGCCTGCTCAGCCAACAATTCCGCCGCTGCCAAAGGCCACGTTGCCGCCACTGCCCGCCATGCCAAACTTGCCCACCGCCACACTGCCGCCACTACCAAGCACCCCTTTGCCGACGATGCCGACAAATCCAGCCCTGCCAAAGCCCACTATGCCGCCCATGCCGGCCGTTCCTAAGGCAGCGTTGCCACCACTTCCGGCCAACCCGCTGCCAACTATGCCTTCTATTCCGACCATCCCAACTACTATGCCTTCCTTTCCTTTCATGTCGCCACCACCTTCCAACTAATTAATTCTCCAGATCATGAGATGATTCCAGGATTATAGTCTTCTGCATTTTCGTTTCTAAATTATTTTCGTATCATGATTTCTTTTCAGTTGTATTATTCCACAATATATTTTTGTATGGTTGATCGATGTTCGATTGAGCTTATATATGTTCTTCCAGGCTTGAGTGTTCTTGAGTAATATTAATTATTGTCATTGTTTGTAGTCCACATTGTTTGATACTTTTCAATGGCCCTTAGCTTGAGAATGTGGAAAATTATTTGGTTTTATAACTTATGATGTATTTTATTTTTTAATGATTTATCCAATTCATGCGTCCTTAGGGGTTCTATTTGTTTCTAAATGTTTCAGCTCACTACGACCCTTAATTCCTTATGTCAATAATATTTGAAATCAATTGAAGCCCAAACCCATGGTTGCAAGCCCGAAACAAATAAGATCAAAACTCGATGAACAAAATCCATCTTGAAGAACAATGAAGATTTGTAATCAATTTTTCTCGATTTCGATAGAAATTTTCTAATTAATGTCGAAATTCATATATTGTTCATATTCATATCCCAAGTATAATTTTAAAATTCGAGTAGTATCACTGTGAGATCATTTTCAAGTTTAACTGAAGTCTAAACAAAATTCAATAATAAATATAATTATGATTGATTCAAAAGAACTTTGTAATACCACCAAGTGGTATAACTTAGTGGTTCGGCTCTATGCTAGCTTAACCAGAGATCTCGAATTCGAATCCCTGAGAATGCAACTACACCCAAAGTGGTATGTCCCGCTTCAACCCGTGGAATGGGTTATAGAATAAAAAAAAACAAAACAAAACAAAAAAAAACACTTTGTAATAAATTATACAACGAGTCCCTAAGAACGCAACTACACCCCAAATAGTCTGTTCTGACTCGACTCATGGAATGAGCTATAGAATCAAAAACAAAAACACAAAAAAAAAAAAAAAAAAAAAAAATTGTAAAAATTATACAACGAAGAACGCAACTACACCCCAAATGGTCTGTCGCGCCTCGACTCATGGAATGGGCTATAGAATTAAAAAAATAATAATAATAAATAAATAAAAAACTCTAATAAATTATACAACACGAGGCATGGGCATTCCGTAATCACAAAGGGCAAAATTTATCCTGATGCCTAAACACCGAAAATAACATTAAATTTTTAATATTAAGTGGGGTAAATATCATTTTTGGTCCTTTGGTATAGATTCATTTTCGATTTTGGTCCATGATTTAGTGACTCAGTCAATTATAGTCCATAATTTGTAATTTTTTATCAAAATTGGTCCACCAAATCCTTTCCCGTTAGGTTATGGATGAATTTCATCACTCAACTATTATTTTATTACGATTCAACTCCTATATTAGTATATATTTATAAAATTACCCGAAATTTTCCTTCTTTTCATCTATCACTATTCAATCTTCACCACCGTTTCTTATTTTCTATAATTTTTTTTCATAGTTTCCATTGTCGATGGTTATATTGTTATGAAAAAACTGTCAATACTACAAAACTGTGACCTCAACCCACGCAACCACCAAAACGGTTTAAAGGGATTTGTGATGAGGAGGGTTTGAAGTGGAAATTTTATGTATATTATTAATATATTAATAGCTCAACGCGTTCAGAAAAAAAAAAAAAGCACAAATGAACTAATCTTTATCAATACTAACTTTAATATTATCAATCAAAAAAAAAAATTTTAAAATTAGATAGTTATTAAAATATCATAATTTCCTTTTTGATTATTTTAGATTTTTATCTATTAAAGTCTACTTATAAATATGTTATTGCATATATATTTTTCTGAAATATTAATGTAAGTACTTAATTTTTAAGTTTTAATGTTTTGATTTTATTATGTCAATATTTAATATAAATTTAATTCTATTTTAGTATTTTATCTATTGAGGACTATTTAAATTATAATTTTAAAGATTAGGAACTTTTTATAAATTTTAAATTAATATATAGCCTAAGTTAATAAAATCATAGTTTATTAATATATATAGGTTTTAATGGTGATTGATGAAAAGAATGAAGATTTTGGATGATTTTTTCAATATATAAATTAATACATGGGTTAAATTATAATAAAATGATAGTTGACTAACGAAATTTATTCATAATCTAACGGAGAAGGGCTTGATGGACCTATTTTGACAAGAAGTTATAAATTTTAGCCCATAATTGACTGAGTGATTAAACCATGAACCTATACTACATGACCAAAAATGATATTTACCTAAGTGTGATGAAATTTCATTTGTTGGAAAGTTTTCACTCCTTGAAAAAAGTTGCAAAATAGTTGTTATTGTTAATTAGTATCAAGCGCGCAGCTTGAAATAAATGTTTAAAACTCCCAGAAATTGTCGGAGTTATTATTTCAACGGGGAATTCCCGAAAAATCCCCAAGTGGGAACTCAAATTTTTGTTTGCTCCCTATTTTCAAAAAAAAATTCGTTTGCTTCCCAGATGAGAATCAAAATTTTCGTTTACTCCCTATTTTTCGCAAACGTGGTATAAAAACTCAAGGATCACGTAACTAAATCCCCAAATGTTATATATTTTTCGCAATACGTAGATGTTATGGGTCGCACTTGGAGTACAAGGTTGCGGCCATAACTTGGAGGCGTTGATTGCGAGCGATTCGGGAATATCGTCCCGCCGGTGTTTTGGAGCAGAGGGCCTTAATGAAGTGGGATCGGAATACTGTTCGACAAGCGTATTCCTTAATGTATGAAGATGATCTCCACCAAGTTTGGGGTCATTCCGAGTCCGTTTGGGCTTTGGAGTTGTGGTGCGACCGGGAGGCGGTCGGCAACGCGGGGCAGGCCGAAAGTACTCTGAGCAGAGGGATCAAACGAATGAATTTCCCAAAGATATTTTATGGGTAGCTTCCTTCATGTGTTGGGACGGTCTCCATAAAATTTCAAGTCATTTGGACTCCGTTTGAGCAATGAACAAGCCTTGACAACAATCTGCTGTCATAGAGGGGCAGTTTCGTGAATTCAGCATATTGCGAGGGCAATTCCCGAACGATGGAGTCTCGGACGGGGCTGAAAGTGTGTGGTATGATTATTGAAGTCAAGGGCTTCGTTTGAGCGAAAATGGTTGGCGATTTGGAGGTCAGATGCAGTACATATTGCGAAAAATATACAATATTTGGGGATTTAATTACGTGATCCTTGAGTTTTTATACCACGTTTGGGAAAAATTGGGAGTAAACGAAATTTTTGATTCTCATCTGGGGAGCAAACGAAATTTTTTTTGAAAATGGGGAGTAAACAAAAAAAATTTCAACTCGTAGGTACTATTCAAAAAAAAAAAACCCTATTTCAAAAGGTTATTTTTATTTTGAAGCGTATCTTATAGGTTTTAAACATTTATTTGAATGCTAGGGACTAGAACGTAAATTATTGAACAAAGATTAATTTATAGAGCAAATTACACCCAGGTCCCCTGAGGTTTCATGTAATTACAATTTACACCCTACACTTTAGGAAATTACAGATTAGTTCCTAATTCTAACGGATAGTTTGAGATCCCTAAACTCCGTTAGGGTTTCGTCAAATTTAAAATTTGATCTTCCGAAAATGCCCTCAGGGACTATATTATTGAATGCTTTTGTTAAGGGATCGTTTTGTTAGAATACAAAAAGTTCAAGGACTGTTTTATAAAATTAAATTTGATTTGCAATAATTTAAAGAAATAATAATATTACTAATAATTACAAATATTTTCAATAATAATTAAATAATATTCATTTATTAATTATTTTAAACAAAATTACTATTAATCTATTGAATATAATATTTCTAATTAGTATATAAACATTTTTCTGTTACTCATTACATGTTAAAGGTTATTTTAATATTTATATTTTCTATATATATATATATATATATATATATATAATTTTTAGTTAGTCATTAAAATGTTGTTAAAAATTATATTGAAATCATTAAATATTA
Source organism: Lantana camara (assembly GCA_037501455.1). Classification (NCBI taxonomy): domain Eukaryota; kingdom Viridiplantae; phylum Streptophyta; class Magnoliopsida; order Lamiales; family Verbenaceae; genus Lantana; species Lantana camara. Next base: position 17,265,979 of record CM074857.1, on the reverse strand, counting down.
TATGTAAAATCTAAAATATAAAAATATTTTATTTACTTTTTTTCTTTTTATTTCTTCTTTAATATTTTATTGTCGTCACTTGCACCACCACAAATCGCATACCACCACCACCGCTTGCTCTATTACTATAGCACACCACCACCTACACTAGTTCAACCGTATTTTACCACCGTCCCCCACCACCAATACCAGTCCAATTGCATTTCACCACCGTCGCCCACCACCACCACCACCACCATCGTAACTGTACACCACCACCAATTTCACCACCATTAAAATCTCAACATTACAAACACACACATACATAAAAAATTAAATTTGATCTTTATATGATGGATTTAATTTTAAAAAGCACATCTGATTTCTACATATATGAGGGAACATAAAGGGAGTTCGAAAGAAGAGAAAGAATGGACGGAAGAGATCGCATCGCTCCATGACAACCTTCGTCACCTCACCACCACCGCTCACAACAAACCACATTGATGGTGCTAGGAAATGAAATCCGATAAACAGCCGCCAATTTAGAATTTGTTTGAGGGGAAGACCATCACAGACGTAAGAGCCTCAGGAACTGGGTTTCCAGAGATGCGTAGGTTCTTCCAGCTAGGATAATACTAGGTAAAAGCAGTAAGGATGCAAGAGTGATGAAGTGTTTAAACCTGGAAGGAAAACCAGAGAATATGCCCAGTTGTGTATGTAATGTCTGTGTAGGAGATGACTTAGGGGATGTGTGTAGGAATTCCCATATTTATAGCTTGAAGGAGTGGGTAGCTTGGTAATTGTGGCCAAGTGGTCTAAAAACCCTGCATTGCCCTAGACACATGGCGTCGTGTGATGGTCTGAAAGTGACTTTTCTGAAGGATAACTACGGGTAGGTGGCAATGGCGTGTCAGAGGAATGTGTACATACTACCACTGTGTGTCAGAGGTGGTTACAGAGTTGTCAACGAGAATCAGGGCACTCAGTTTAGTTTGCTCCTCACGCGATTGGGTGTGCCCTCGATGGGAACCCTTTATTGAGGAGGGGATTGGCCTCTGGAAATCATGGATACCTTGTTGTAATGACGGCATGGGCATCACAGGTGGTCCGGGCAATATACCCTGGAAGGATTACCCGAGCGCTAGAGCGCTCGAGGGGAGGATTCCCCTGGCGACTTTATTCGAGCGCTGGGACGCTTGAGGCATACCGGGCACCCGACCGTGGGAGGTCCTCGAAGGAGGACTCCACTGTGCGAAGATGAGGGTCCTTATAAGAGCAATGATCATCTCTGTGAGGCCTCAATGCCAGGGCTGAGAGGGATTAGTGGGGAATCCCACGCTTAATGTATGGGCCCTGGCAAGCAGGCCTCATGGCACAAGGCAGTGAGTTGTATGGGCTGGGCTTACCCCACGAGCCCATATCCATGAGCGTCTAAGCTCAAGAGATCTTAGGTTATCTGAATAAGCCGTCTGGATTGTGACACATGTACGGATCTGATTCGAGCGTGATTTGGGCCCATCATTTTACCCCCCAAATTCCGTAGTAACACTTGATGTGTACTGTAGAATTTCAACCTGGGACTCTCGACTTTGAATATTCGAGGGTCTGGCCGCTCGTTGGAAGTAACGCTCGCGAAATCCCCATTATGACAATTCTGACATCACATTTAATACGGCTTTGCCACTTTGACCGCCTGAGCAACTCCGTATTTAATGCTTAGTGGGGGCGTGGTCGTGTGTATCAAGGAAAGGGCGCGTGAATGTTGGTAACCGTGTGACGGTTACCAAAAGTGGGTGGTTTTCTAGGCGGGAATGATTACGTTTTTGAATTTATTGTCTCAATCATGTGTATATCCCTTCCCTATAAATAGGGATTTGTAAATCATTTTAACTCTTTACGCATCCAGAACACTTCCAAGCTTTAACCAAACTCAGAGATTTTTGCAGATTCCGACGAGCTTCCGGCGAACTCCTTTCTTCTCTGTTCTAGGTAAACTTTGTTTTCTTTCTAACTTTTGCACTCTAACTAGCAGATTTAGGTTCTAGAGCCTCCTTTTCACCGTAGACCCTTTCCAAAACTCCTCGCTTCTCCATATTTCTCCTGAAAAACTCTCATCTTCAAGACCAAGAAATAATAGCAGATGAAATCATTAACCAGATGGTGAGAGAGATCGATGAGATGTCCAATGCAAGTACTTCTCCCCGACATAATATTCCATACGCCATCCCCATAGCGGAAGTTCCAGCAGAGACCAGGGATGAAGATCTTGACGCTGCGGTTCAAGGGTTGGATGAGCGTAATCCTGGGGGGGTTGAACAAATTTTTTAGGAGATGGCACTGATAGAGGTAATGGAGCGCGAGGGTGTTTCCTGTACTGGACAGTGCAATTAGGCCCCAAAATCACCGGGTCACGGTGGCGATGGCTGCCCCCCAAGAGAAAACAGGGACTTTCGAGCGTCGTGTGGATGAAGAACCTCCTCGTAAACGTCATCGAAAGGGGAAGGAACCAGCCGCCCAAGGGAAAAAGTCTAAAATCCGAGGAGAAGGCTCTGATCCCCATAAGACGGATAAGTCTCCGGATGAAATCCCCAGTAGCTTGACGGTCGGGGAAATGGCTTCCATAAGGCCCCAGTATATTGGAATGAGGCTTTCACTTACCGTCTTCCTGAGCCGCACGAGCGTGCCAACAATCCTCCACCTGGCATGATGACGGTATACAAGGATGTTGTATCCGCGGACGGCTTGAGATTCCTAATTCCTGCTCCGATAGCCGAGATTTTAAATTATCTCAACTTGAGCGCCTCGCAAATTCTCCCCAACGGTATTGCTCTCCTGAGCGCCTTTGTGATCCTGATGAAGTGCGCAGGCCATGAGCCCTCTATTTCTAACTTCAAGTGTCGCGTTCGTCCCGCTCCTCTCTGAGGGACGACTTTTATTATATCCAAGTCAAATCTGGTCTGAGAATGATCGATTCTCCCTCGACATCGTATGGCATTAACTGGAAAGAAAAGTTATTTTTCGTGAGGCCACCTGCTAACAACGATTTTGGGGTTCCCCGAGAGTGGGTGGAGCATGATGAGGGGCCCATAGTGAAGTCCAGATCTACTTCATCAACCTTTTTAGATTGGGTCAACAGTCTGGCCCTCGCCATGAAGAATGCCAACTGGCTCATCAAAGCCCAAGATTTGATGGATGATGAGGAGGTCCTATTTCGTTTTGGGCTCGTGAGTCCTCCTGACATGGTTGCTCGCCCACCCGCTCGCACGATGAACAGAGATGGTTAGATTCTAGAAACTAACTCCACTAACATCTTAGAATAGGGATGCTAACCCTTTGCTTAATGATGTGTCGTAAAGGGTGATCTGACCCTCGAATTCCTTTTGTGCAGAAATTGATATACTCATGGCTGGAGGAGGTGCTGAAAAAATTGTTGCTCTGATGCGTGGTCGTAGGTCGGCCAACCGACAGCAGCAACCACAACAACAACAACAGCAAGCGGACCAACAAGGGGACCGTGGCGGCGGCCGAAGAGTCAGGCTAGAAGATGGCGGCCGAGGGGAAGGTCGTGGTAACGGTCGAGGTGGAGGCCGTGGAGATGGGAGAGGCGCGGGAAGGGGCGACGGTCGCGGTGGGGGCCAGACCGCCAGCCAAACGAGCGGGACGGCTCGTGGTGCAACCCCACCGGGCGCACTGGTTCCCGTGCCCTCGGATGGGCCTGTTCAGCTGGGCCCCAACAGTTCCCGCAGCACCCGCTCGGGTGTGCTTATCAGGGACATGGATGAAAAGAGAGCCCAATCCTCGAGGAAGAGGATGAGGTTGGCGGATTCCATCCCTGTCTCTAGCAAGGGAAAATAAGTGGTGGTGGGAGCCCCTGGGGAAGACGGAGATACTTCCTCTTCAGAGTAGGAGAGCCTCTGGAAATTCGAGCGCGGAGGGGACATTCATTACAAGCGGTCCGCGGATTCAGGCCCGCTCCTCCTGGGCGGCTCCCCCTCTTCCCACAATCTGGTCCACGGGCTTGTTCACCGTCTGCAATTCTCTGGGGACCATCGGAAATGAGCAGAGCGCTGCTCAGGTGGCAGAGGATGCTTGTTATGCTCTTCTGGTGGTAAATATTTTGATGCTTTGATAATTCTTAGTTTTTCCAGCATTACCTAAGACTTATTGAGATTCAATTCGTTGTGCAGGAAGTGGTCCTTAGGCTAAGGAATCTTCAACGACGCTCTGAGACCTTCTCCGAGCGTAAGGCTAAGTATAAGAAGTTGATGCGCATTGCAGATCCTGGCCGACTGCATGAGGACTTGGATATGAACACGACTCAATATAATTCCCTCCGAATTGAGCATGATAAAATCAAAAAGACGCTGGAAGAGCAAGAGGCCACTTGGGGGAGGTTAAACGAGCGTCATAAGAAACTGAAGGCTGAGGGGAACATTTTGAGGGATGACAAGGAGAATTTGTCTAAGGCAGTGAACAAGCGTACTCAGCAGCTGGACAATGCGAAGAAGGAACTTGAAGATCTCTAAAGTCAAGTTCCTGATATTCAAGCTACAGTCACTCGAGAGGCGGTCCTTAAGTTTACCCGCTCGAAGGCCTTCCATTTTTCTGCTAACCTCCACTGCTTCGAGCCTTCGACAATGCTGAGCGCTTTTTCAAGAAGGCCGTCAGGCAGATGATTACGTTGGAAATAGCACCTCCCTCCGCTCGTTCGGATGATCGGCTGCGCATGGACTTGGATGAGAACCTAGAGTCGCTCGTCCAGACAGGGGACCCATCGGATGACTTAACGGAGCTAGAGTACAATGATCTGGTTATCACGCTTCAAGACGAATTCATGGCTGCTCATCCGGTCGAGCCTGAGCCCATGAGCATTGATGAGGGTGCCAACACCACTACTCCTACAATCGAGGGTCAGCCTAGTGTCCCTATCGCCGACGGTCAAGCCAACATGCCTACTTCCGAGGATCAGACCGTCATTCAAACTGCCTCTTCAAGGCCTGTTGATCCTCGAGTTCTTGTGCCTATTCCTCTGTCCATTGCGCCTCCTGCTTCTCACGCTCCAATCCCGAACGCTGAGGTGGTGAATCTGCGCCCTCAACTGCCATTTCCGGGAATCAGCCCTCATAAGGCCGTCCCTTACTCTGCCTTCTACCAATTCTGAACTTCCATGATGATTTCCTTAATTTGCAATGTGTTTTTCCTTTCGTAGTATTGTAATTTTTCTCCTTTAAGATAATGAAATTTTGGTTTTTTCTCTTTGTGTTGTTGTGCTTTGGATAATGTCTTCTCTCGATTGTTGGGATGATTGGGGAAAGCGTATAAGTATTCGGGCATGAGGGTATCCGTTCGAGGGATATCCTGGCCATGATCAACATAAAACTTGGACCAGAAAGCAACAACTTAATTGAAAATTATCACAACTGTATGATACTTTCTGAGCGTAGCAGTAGTACAAATTGAACTTAGAAATTAACAAAGGAATTTACTAAGTGTTTATTTACTACGAACGTACGTTAGAAGAGGGATCCGTTCAGGGATCGCGAGCGCGAACTAGAGCGATGGGTCTAGTTGGCCTAAATAATAATGATAATAACGTCCCAATTGGATCCGCTCGTTTTAAGAGGGATCCAGATGAATAAGATAACAAGCCGTTCGACGTGGAGCGCCCTTAAATAAAACTGTACGAAAAATGCATACTGATGTACGTAGTTTGTATTTCTGTCAAAAGAAAATACACAGTGTCCCGAGCGGGCGTTTTACAATGTTTGTAATTACACATAGAATCTTCTGAGGTTGCACGCATTCCATGGTCGAGGGAGACGCTCGCCTTGCAAAGTCTCTAGCAGGTAGGTGTTGTTTACTCGTACCTGAATAACTTTGAAGGGGCCTTCCCAGTTGGGGTCCAACTTTCCCACATGTTTGGACACTTCAACTTTTTTTAGGACAAGATCTCCCATCTGAAATGTTCTTTCTTTAACAAGCTTGTTATATTGGTGGGCTACTGCCTCTTTGTACCTATGTATACGGGCCCAAGCGTTGTCTCTTTTCTCGTCCAACAAGTCCAATTCGAGCGCCCGGTTACTCTCGTTAGTTGTAGGCTCAAAGTAAGCAACGCGTGCGGATTCATGAGCGACTTCCGCAGGTATCATAGCTTCAGAGCCATAAACGAGGGAGTAAGGGGTCTCTCCTGTCGCCGCTCGTGGGGTAGTACGATACGCCCACATGGCTCCTTGGAGCTCTTCAGCCCATTCACCTTTTTTACTCTCGAGCATCGTTTTCAGATGTTGGAGTATGATTCTATTGGTGACTTCAGCTTGACCGTTGGCCTGCGGATGGCCCACAGAAATGAAGCGTTGTTCAATGCCTAGCTCTGAGCACCATTCTCGGGTGTCAGCAGCGATGAATTGAGAGCCATTGTTTGAAATTAGCACCCTCGGGATGCCATATCTGCAGATAATGTTCTTCCAGCTAAAATCCCTTACCACTCTGAACGTGATTTTTGCGACCGCTTCAGCCTCGGCCCACTTGGTGAAGTAATCCACAGTAAGGATTACGAACTTTTTATGCCCGACCGCCATTGGTAAGGGTCCCACTATATCAATGCCCCACTGATCAATGGGCCAAGAAACGTCAATTGGGACCATTTGTGCAGCCGACACTTGAGGGATGTTGGAGTGGAATTGGCACTTAGGGCATTTCTTGGAGTAATTGATGGCATCTTGGAGAACCGAGGGCCAATAGAATCCATTCCTTAGTATCTTTTTGGCCAAAATACGCCCCCCTCCCCCCTCCCGGAATGATTCCCACAACTTTCGCTGCACATGTTCGAGCACCTCCCTGACCTGCGAGGGTCTCAGGCATCTTAATGGTGGGCCTTGAAAAGACCGTTTAAAGAGCCTACCCTCGTTGTCAAGTGAGAAACGAGGGGCCTTAATCCTGACTCTTCGTGTCTCCACCTTATCGGTCGGACAAATTCCATCTCTTAGGAATCTGATGATGTCATCAAGCCAGCAAGGCTCGGATGGATCAATCATACTTACCTCTCCCGTGGGCTTCTTTTCGCTTATCAGTGGTTCCTTCGTCCTGAGGAACGTAACAAAACGCTTGCATGAACCTACTAGAGCGGATGCAAATTTTGAGATGGCATCAGCGCGCTCGTTTTCTGCTCGTGGAACCTGTAGTAAATGAAACTCCTTGAATTTGGAAATGAATTCCTTAGCCTCTGCCAAATATCGCACCATGGTGGTTTCTCGAGCCTCATAAGCACCATCAATCTGGCTCGCAATCAGCTGAGAATCAACATAGGCGGTGATCCGAGAGGCCCCATTCTGAAGGACAATTCCGAGCCCTTGGATGAGAGCCTCGTACTCGGCCTCGTTATTGGTGACTTGGAAGGCTAGCTTGATTGCGTAATCGATTTCAACTCCATGGGGGTCTCTGAGGGTCACCCCCGTTCCTCCCCCACTGACTGGTCGAGGAAGCATCTGTTTGCAAGAGCCACAGACCTTCATCCAACGAAGGTGTGGGCTCTAGACCAAAATGTTCAACCAAGAGATCCGCCACTGCTTGAGCCTGTATAGCTGTTCTAGGCTCGAAGTTGACGTTAAATTGGTTGAGTTCTATTGACCATTTTATTAACCTTCCTGAGACGTCTGGTTTCGAGAGGACCTGTTTGAGTGGTTGATCTGTAAGCACGGTGATGGAATGAGCCTGAAAGTATGACCTTAGCCGTCGCGAGGCGTTCACGAGGGAAAAAAGCAAATTTCTCTATTTTCATGTATATCTTTTCAGTTCCTTGCAAGGTTTTGCTTAAGTAATACACTGACAGATGCTTACGCTCGCGTACTGCTACGAGGATTGCGTTCGTGGCCTCCAAGGAAACTGAGAGGTAAATGAACAAGTCCTTTCCTGGGACCGGCTTCGTCAGTAAGGATGCGCATGAGAGATATTGCTTCATGTCCCCTTCTCGCATTCCTCGCTCCAGGCAAAATTATGAGCGTTGCGCAAAATCTTGAAGAAGGGCAAGTTTCTGTCAGCCGAGCGTGATATAAATCTATTTAAAGAGATGATCTTACCAACCAATACTTGGACTTCTCGGACATTACGAGGGGAAGGAATCTCCATAATGGCTTTGATCTTCTCCAGGTTAGCCTCAATACCCCTTTGGCTTACCACATAGCCCAGAAATTTGCCCCCTCGGACTCGAAACGTGCATTTGGAGGGGTTTAGCTTCATACCATAGTGACGTAGGATGTCAAAGTCTCGTTTGAGATCCTCAAGGTGTGAATGTTGGCGCTCGCTTTTGACGATCGTGTCGTCCACATAGACCTCCATGGACTTCCCAATTTCGTGCTCGAACATTCTGTTCACAAGGCGTTGATAAGTGGCTCTAGCATTTTTGAGCCCAAATGGAGGAAACAGTAAACTCCCACGTGGACCACAAATGATGTTTTGGGGCGATCCTCGGGCGCCATGAAGATTTGGTAGTACCCTTGAAATGCATCCATCATGTTTATAAGCTCACAACCGGCCGTCGAATATACCAGTTGGTCAATTCTAGGTAGAGGGTAAGGGTCTTTGGGACACGCCTTGTTGAGATCCGTGAAGTCATTACACATCCTCCACTTATTAGCGCTCTTGGGCACGAGGACTACATTGCATAACCATTCTGGATACAAAATCTCCTCTATGTACTTAGCTTCAAGGAGCTTGTTGACTTCCTCTTCAATAACTTGCCGTCGGAAACCATGGACATCCCTCTTTTTCTGTTTGATTGGCTTGAAGGCTGGGTCCATGTTGAGCCTATGAACAATGATGCTCGGATCTATTCCGGTTAGGTCTGAGGCTCTCCATGCGAACATATCAAGGTTTTCTCTTAAAAAATCGATCATCATTATTTGTGAGGGACCGTCGAGATTGGAGCCTATCTGATTGGTCTTATCTGGATTTTCGGGCTCCAATTCGATGGTCAGAAAATTTTCTGTGGGCTCCATTCTAACTTCTGGCCGTGGGGTTTCGAGCGCCCGCTTTTTCCCTGTGAGTCTATCATTGGCCACCTCTGAGGGTTGGTTGCCATCACTTTCTGAGGAGGACCCCTCGATAGCTCCCGGAGGGCCATCCTCATTGTCTTTGGATACGCTCGAAACTTTCTTCTTGTTTTTCTTCTTGTACAGTTTGGCCCGCTTGCGCTCGGGGCCATCCTCATCCAACTTGGGAAAATCAACAGATTTTTTGGTGGGTCCTGCTTAGATTGTTTGCTTGGGTCTGTGGCTTCGTAGAGACAAAATATAACATTCCCAAGTTTCCTTGACGTTGCAAAGTACTTCGCCAATCCCTTCGGGGGTGGAAAATTTGACTTTCTGGTGGTATGTTGATATAACTGCTTTAAAGTCAACGAGGGTCGGATTTCCAATGATGATGTTGTACGGAGATCCACCTCGACCACTGCATAAAGGACGCTCAAAGTTTTTCGCTGTGGGGCGCGACCAAAAGAGGTGGCCAAGCGAATTTGTCCGCGAGGGACGATCTCGGAACCCCCAAAGCCCACGAAGGCTGTTCTGAGGGGTTCGAGGGGAATGTTTGTTATATTCATTTTCTGAAACGTTGAGTAAGGGAGAACATTCACTGAGCTTCCACTATCAATTAAAACCCTCTTTACAACGTGATTGTGGACATCTAGACAAACCACTATGGGGCAGTCAGATGTTTCACCAACCCCATGGGGTGTTACAATATGCTCGAGATCTTTCTCAGTGAATCCTGTAACTTCATTCTCCTTCGAACGAGGGGCACCCTCCACAGAGTGTACCGGCTTGAATTGCAAGGATCTCTGATCGTAATTGCGTACATGACGGCTTGAATTGCAAGGATCTTTGAGGTGCCCCCCAGCGATGAGTCTTTGGATCTCGCTCTCCAGTTGACGACACTCATTGGTATCGTGCCCCTTTTGTTTGTGAAAGGCACAATACTTCCCCAAGCGCTTCTGGGCCTCGGTTTCCCTCATTTTTGGCGACCTCCTGAACAATTTTTTATCCGCCATGGAATAGACCTCAGCAATAGGTCTGTTGAGGGAGATGCGCTCATATTTACGAGGAGGAGAGGAGTTCCTTCGAGCAGGAGCAGGGCTGCGGTGGCGGTTTCTGTTGGACTTTCCCTTATCCTCCAGGCCTTTGTCAGCCCGAGGGGCGTTGGCAAGCTTTTGCGCCCTCGCAATGTACATGTCTTCGAGCGTGAAGAATGAGTCAGCTATTTCCCTTATCTCCATCAAGGAGCGAGGCTTCTTCTTTGCCACTTCTTCCACAAATTCTTTGCTGACATAATTCTTCATGTTGATAGCCCCGAATAGCACATGTCTCAGGAAGTCCATCGGGGGCTTTTCCACCAGCAGAATTTCCTTGTTGAACCTACCCAGAAAGGATCTGAGGGCCTCGTTGGGTCCTTGTACCAGGCTGTAGAGAGCCGTGACCACAGGCGCTGGTGCCTTCAGAGAGTTGAAGTGGTTTAAGAAGGCATCAGTTAAATCATTGTACCCTCGAATGGAATGAGGTGGCAGCTTCTTGTACCATTCCTGCGCCATTCCCACGAGGGAAGTGACAAAAGCTTTGGTCTAGTAATGACTGGAATGCTCGTAAAGGTGCATTAGGTGTACAAAGTGATCCAGATGCTCGGCTGGATCAGTGGTTTCGTCGTAGCTGTTGATAGAGGTTGGGATCTTCCCCATTCCGGCCCGAGCCATTAATACTTTTTCCACGAGGGGAGATCCACCTGTCAATGGCATGTAATCTCCGCCCTCGTAATCATGGTCCTCATAATCTTCTTCCCTCCGGCGGCGGGGGACTTGGTTTCTTGGGTTGCGAGCGTCTCTGGCCCTGGACCTCTCGTCCCCAGTATGGGGGACTTGAGACCGCGCTCGAGAGAGCTGCTCCACCATTTGCTGCAGGTCTTCAAGTTGATTCTGGGCTGCAGCCATCTGAGGGTCGTTTCCCTCCCTCCTACTCACTCTTCTGGAGGCTCTGGACTGAACCTCCTCTTCTGTATCCCCCCCCCCCCCCTCTCTCTTGAGGGGCTTTCTCTTTCTCAGTAGGGTGTTGCTCCTGCTCACCCCTTGGGGAGGGGGGGCTTCTTTCCCTTGTACTGGTGACGGGAGTGGCGGCTAAGCCCTCAACACATTCTGGGCAGCCATTAAAGGGTATGTTTGCCATCCTCCCATCGGAGGGGCCATTTGAGTGCCCACTCCCGAGGGGAAATAGGCGGTGGTGAAGTGTTTTCAGGCGTTTTGAGCGGCCTGAACTTCACATTGAGCGTATATAGCTTAAAGTTGTTATTGTGTCATGGGGGGCATTTCTACCCCCTGAATCTCCTTTGGATGGAGATTGGAAGCTGGATGGAGCCCACTTGATAGGGTTGTACCATGGGTACCATTCCAGGCATCATCCCAGGCATCATACTGGGCTGTATGCACAAGTATCCTGGGGGTGGCATCGCCATGGAGTAAGCGGCGGGGTTGGTGACGGCGGCGGTGGGTACGAGCGTCGCAGGTGGAATAACAGAGTCAGAGCCTCCAGCTCCAATTCCTCCAGCTGGGAGAGACCCCACCATAGTTTCCTTGCCTTTGTTTCCTGCAGCGGTAGGGGGAGCATTGTCGTCCACGGTTGTATTGTTCGTGCGAGAAGCGGTGACTGCGGCGACATTTGCACCGCCCTCTGGGTTCTCCTCATTCACTGGAGGAAGAGTTCCTCTGTTGTCCAAAGCTCCCGATCTCGTTGCAGCAACCATGATAAAAACTGATGGTGTTACTTTTCAACTAGCTGAAGAGGAAGAATCAGATGAAAATGAAGAAGATGATGATGGTTTCCCACAGATGGCGCCAAAAATGATGGTGCTAGGAAATGGAATCCGATAAACAACCACCAATTTAGAATTTGTTTGAGGGGAGGACCATCACAGGCGTAAGAGCCTCAGGAACTGGGTTTCCAGAGATGCGTGGGTTCTTCCAACTAGGATAACACCAGGTAAAAGCAGTAAGGATGCAAGAGTGATGAAGTGTTTAAACCTGGAAGGAAAACCAGATAATATGCCCAGTTGTGTATGTAATGTCTGTGTAGGAGATGACTCAGGGAATGTGTGTAGGAATTCTCATATTTATAGGTTGAGGGAGAGGGTACCTTGGTAATTGTGGCCAAGTGGTCCCAAAACCCTGCATTGCCCTAGACATGTGGCGTCATGTGATGGTCTGAAAGTGACTTTGCTGAAGGATACCTACGGGTAGGTGGCAATGGCGTGTCAGAGGAATGTGTACGCACTACCACTGTGTGTCAGAGGTGGTTACGGAGCTGTCAACGAGCGTCAGGGCACTCAGTTTAGTTTGCTCCTCACGCGATTAGGTGTGCCCTCGATGGGAACCCTTTATTGAAGAGGGGATTGGCCCTTGGAAATCATGGATACCTTGTTGTAATGACGGCATGGGCGTCACAGGTGGTCCGAGCGTAAATATACCCTGGAAGGATTACCTGAGCGCTAGAGCGCTCGAGGGGAGGATTCTCCTGGCGACTTTATTCGAGCGCTGGGACGCTCGAGGCATACAGGGCACCCGACCGTGGGAGGTCCTCGAAGAAGGACTCCACTGTGCGAAGAGGAGGGTCCTTATGAGAGCAATGATCATCTCTACGAGGCCTCAATGCGAGCGCTGAGAGGGATTAGTGGGGAATCCCACGCTTGATGTATGAGCCCTGGCGAGCAGACCTCATGGCGTAAGGCAGTGAGTTGTATGGGCTGGGCTTACCCCAAGAGCCCATATTCATGAGCGTCTAAGCTCAAGAGATCTTGGGTTATCTGAATAAGCTGCCTGGATTGTGACACGTGTACGGATATGATTCGAGCGTGATTTGGGCCCATCACACACCTCTATCGCCCAAATCTAAAATCTAGATCCATACTATTCTGCATCATCACCTTCTACTAATTTCTTGGTTTTGTTTTCCATTTTTAATTTAGATGTTACCTTTAATTTTTGTGATCTTTTATTTATTTAATTAATCAATTAATTTAATATTATTAATGATGTTACATCAATTTATTAATTAAAATTTTTTAAAAATATTATAATATAATTTAAAGTTATAATAAATAATTATAATATTTCTAATTTAAATATTCTATTTTCCTTTTTATTTTTCTAATTTACTTAATTGAAGTGGAGAAGAAAAGATTGAATAAATAAAACGGTATATTTTGATTTTATTATATATATATTTTTTGTTTTATTTTTATTTTTCTAAATGTCTCTTTAATATTTAATGTCTCTTTAAATATTTAATGATTAATTGAAAAATATTTATATAATAATTAGCAATATTAGTATTTATTATATTAATAATAATTTTGTTTAAAAAATAATAAATAAATTATATTTAATTATTATTGAAAATATTTATAAATATTAACAATATTATTTTTATTAAATTATTGTCGATTGTATTTAATTTTACAAAATTGTCCCTGAATTTTTCGTCTTCTAACAAAACCTCTAAAGCACGGACACGCGGAAATATTGGTCCGTGCAGTGTCCGATCCTTGTAGTGTACAAGCAGCTATAATTTATGAGGTTCCTAACAAACTCTCACATATTTCCAGAAATCAAACAAGAAATACAAACCCAAGTGAAAAAATTAAACCTTTCTCTATTTCCAGAATTTATGAGGTACTTTTTCCTCGTTTTCAAAAAAAAAAAACCACACATATAACATCAAGATTTTAACTCTACTTCTCATTATTCTCAGCCATTTGAAAATTGAAGTTAATCTCAGATCAATACTGCTAAAAAAACTCAGAAAGATGAAAGAAATTTTACAGGATCTGAAACGGAGGAGCTACCGGAAGCTATGCCTGGAAGGGGAAGAAAAGGGGAAGAGAAGGGGAAGAAGTCCCCAGGACCACCATCATCTCACCTTAAGAAAAGAAGGGGAAGAAATACCTAACACCACCATCGTCGTCGGCGTCGTTCGCCGCCACTGCCACCTTTGCCCTTTCTCTCTCTTAGTCTCTTTGAGATGAAGCCAGCCTTCACGCCTTCATTTGCCATCGCCAACACCAGCCACCACCGCTACTGTCACCAATTCCTCCTGATTCGCCTCCAGCCGCCACTGCTAATTCCTCTCTACGTGTGGCCAAAGCAAGGGAAAGAAAAGAAATAGAAGAATTGTCTGCGTGTGGCCTGGAAATAGAAGAATGGGCCTACCCCTCCAAAACTCAACATACTCAATTAATGGACATTGGGCCACATCTTTATTATTGGGCTGTCTTGATTTTATTGAACTCATACCTATTAAAAATTTAAAATTTTTGGGCTTACAAAAGGGTCCACATAGTTTTAAAAGATAAATTAATATTTATAAAATATATTATTTATATATAAAATATAGCCGTGTCAGAGCCGTGTCGTGTCCTAAAATTTTGAAAAAATACGTGTCGCCGTGTCCGTGTCGTGTCGTGTCCGTGTCGCCGTGTCCGTGTCCGTGCATCATAGAACAAAACTATCCCCTTAACAAAAGTCATTCAACAATATAGTCCCTGAAGGCATTTTCGGAAGATTAAACTTAAAATTTGACAGAAACCTAACGGAGCCCAGGACCTCAAACAGTCCGTTAGATTTAGGGACTAATTTGTAATTTCCAGAAGTACAGGGTATAAATTGTAATTACCCCAAATCTTAAGGGACTAGGTGTAATTTGCCCTAATTTATATCTATCTAAACTCATAAACAGTTAGGCAAGTCACTGTGATTATTGAACAGAGATTAATTTATAGCTTTTCTTTCATTACGATGATCATACATTTTGGAAAAAATAGATCGGGAAATTCCCGAAAAATCCCCAAATGAGAACTCAAATTTGCTTTAACTCCCCATTTTTAAAAAAGTTTCTCTTTGCTCCCTAGATGACAGGCCAAATTTGCTTTAACTCCCCATGGTTGTATTAAAACTCAAGAATCTCGTACCCGAACCCCGAAATCACGTACTTAAATGCCCAAATGATGTATTTGCCCCCAAATACATCATTTGGGCATTTAAGTACGTGATTTCGGGGTTCGGGTACGAGATTCTTGAGTTTTAATACAACCTTCGAAAAAAATGGGGAGTTAAAGCAAATTTGGCTTGTCATCTAGGGAGCAAAGAGGAATTTTTTTAAAAATGGGGAGTTAAAGCAAATTTTTTCAACTTTTAGGTACTTTTTAAAAAATACCCCAAAATAGATTAACGAATAAATGTCGTAGTGCATTATTAATTTTTTACGATATATACTGTACTTTAATGATCAATATTATTAAAACTTGTTCATCGATTAGACTACTCGAATCAGTTCATTTGATCCACTTGTTTCACGAGGCACACAGCGATATAGTCGCATGATATTGAAACTTTGGCCCCTATGATGCACACAGCGATATTGTGACATACTGACATGATATAGATATAATAATATAACTTTTTTTGAATTTATCAGGTGAGAAATAGAAAAAAATTCAAATTCATTCTTATAATTTTATTATAAAAAAATAGTCCTTATGTTTTTAATTTTATTCAAATTCATCCTTTGTGTTATTTTTTATTTATAATTTCCAACAAAAATATAAAAATAGATTAAACTACTTTGTATTTATTTAAATATAAAGATAAATCAAGATCATCTCTAATATTTTCAAACAAAGTAAGATATCACCTTAATTTCTTTGAATATCTTTTTAAAAAAATTAGAAATTATATTTTTTTAGTTTAATTAATACTGAGTCCAATTAAACTCCAAATTTATAAAAATATTAAATTTTAAATTAAAGTTATTTGCAATTATCAACACATACTTTCACCAAGTTAAAATAGATCGCTAAAGTTTTACATATTTAAATTATACAGGTTTAATAATATTAATGGCGACATTGAAATTAACAATAAAAAATAAATAAATTAAAGTATTAAAAAGCATATCAAGTGAATAACCCCGAAAAAATAAAAAAAAAGAAATTAAAATAATAAAAAGAGAGGAAGAATAAAAAATTTCCAATGCTCCATTTTTTTAAAAATTTTATCATATATGTAGTTTTTTTTAATCACCTATGTAATTTGAATATATTAATTCATATTAACCAAATATAATTCATGAATCCCTTGGTTTCATGTCATATTATTGTGATCAATTTCATGACATATTTTCAAGTTTTATAAATCGGTCGTTTGTCCCGTTCGAGGTTCATATATTAATATTCCTATAAATTTGAAATTTAGTTAAACTCAATATCAGTTTAATTCGAGATTCATATATTGGTATTTTTATAACATTGAAATTTAATTAAACTCAATATCAGTTTAATTAAAAAGATAGTTTCTGATTTTTTTTCAGTAGCAGAAGAAATATTTGAAGATGGTGATATAGGTACTAGGGATAATTTTATTTATCTTTATACTTAAATAGATAAAGGGTATCTTAGTCTATTTCTATATTTTATTGGAAATTATAAATAAAAAAATTATTAAAAAGATGAATTTGAATAAAATTAAAAATATAAGGACTATTTTAAATTTATGTTGACAACACAGGGATGAATACGAATTTTTCCCGTGAGAAATATCGAACAAAGCATCCGACACAATATAATATAATAAAATGATATTTTTAGAGTTTGTACCGAACGACTTAGTTTCCTGGAATTTAAAATAAATTTTTCTTGCAATTATAAGTAAGATTTCCCCGCGTCCAAACGCTCTTTCCTAACAACAAAAGACCTCCAGCTACACTTTCTTGTTACACCAGAATGGTAGGATCATCGCAGTTTTTCTGGAGATAATTGGGCAACAAATTTATCAAGACTTAAAGAAAGAATGTAGTTGATCAAATGAAGTTAACCTAATCTAGACCTTCTACGTGTTAACGTAAACGATAACCACATTAATTTCACGCAAACTCCAAAACCTCATTAATTCAAAAAATAGTTGGGCTTCACTTAACTAATCTTTTATCAAAAAGTACATATGTCTCTTTTAAATATTTATTGTTGCCACAAAGTCCACATGATCAAGGGAAATTAACCTAATCAGTGCTTGTTCTGAACATCAAAGCAAACCCAAACTCTTGATCTATTTCACTTTCACCCCTATAAATACATGACGAACTACACAACAGAATTAACTAATCAGTCCTCTTCCAGCTTTGACAAACTAGCAATCAGCCCACAATTCAAAACAATGGCAGCCTTTAGCTTCTACTTCCTTCTATCTTTTATCATGGTTATCTCACTCTCAAGCCTCCACACGAGCCGGGCAGCACGCAATCTACTGCAAACTTCTCAACCAGCACAGCCAACAATTCCACCACTACCTAAGGCCACACTGCCACCACTGCCCCCCATGCCAAACTTGCCGACCACCACACTACCACCACTTCCGACTAATCCATCTCTGCCAAAGCCCACTTTGCCGCCAATGCCAGCCCTTCCAAAGGCCTCATTGCCTCCTCTTCCGGTCAATCCCCTTCCCACTATCCCTTCTGTTCCGACAATCCCAACCACAATGCCCCCTTTCCCTTTCATGTCACCGCCACCCTCAAACTAGTCATGATGTTCATTATTGTCATTCAGAGATTGAAAGTTTATAATTGTTTTTCTTTTGTGTTGGTATTCTGTTGTGCTGTTATTACCATTGGTAATGGTTTGCTTCAGTTTGGATTGTTTTCCAGGTTTGAGTCATTTTTGTATTGTATTTCTGGGCAGACTGTTTTGTTGTAACCTTTATTCCTGTATAGATTCCACATTATTTGTTTCTCCTTCACCCCACACATACACGAAATACACACAGACGAGACAAGTTCATATGTATGTATATATTCAAGTTTTTCTCCTTAATATTTAACTAAAAAAATACAAGGAAACTAACCAATTAAAGGATTTAACAATACAAAGAAGGCAGCAAAACTTACCAGGAAAAATAGCCTTTCCCCAAGTAGACTTCACTAGCGTTTTCCTCTTCTCCCAACTTCTTTATATTTCCCTTTTCCATCATTGTGTGGCTTCCTCATCACAGGTAAAAACATAGTCTATGGTTAAAACAATCCAATTGTGGAGAATAAAGAATAGTTACTTAACGAACAAATGAGAAAATCACTCCATTTATTTACTTATCCATATATCAACTGTTCTAACAGAGAAAAGCAAGACACTACAGTTCAACAATCAAACCAGATAGAACTCATTTTCATTAGAATCAATTCTCATACATACAAAGGACATAACACAGACTAGAACTTTTCTGGCATACCTTGCAACCATCATATCCCTAACTAAAGAATAGAATTCATAACACAGAGCATATAATATTTAACAATCTTGCTCCAGTGAGAGTCTGGTTGTTGGTATGATCAAATTTTGGTGCTTATCCTGAAATGTATTTCTGCAAGTATAATCCTCACGTTGATGTAGGAGGTAAACAGCAACCCCAAGGCAAAAATTTAGCGCCTGTAAAACACAATGTCTCGGCTACAATTGGTTTTCAGGGCTTCTTCCAAACTTTGTGCCTTGTCAAAATCAACTTTAAAAGTAACCATTGTAACATTATCTTTTCCAGTATCATAATCCTGTTTGATGTCCTCCACTTTAAAAGATTGAAGCTGCACATCAACAATCATTTCATCATTTGAATTTCAGAAACCAGCTTCCTAATTAAATGGTAAAAGAGAACATAAAAGTTACAATTTTGAGTTGCTATTATCAAATTTCAGATAATAACAGATAGAATAGCATAAACAATGAAAACCCAAGAACAAGAAAAAGACAGCTGCAGTTTTGATATAAAGCTCCGTAATCTCATTCATTTATGTTAATCCTGCTAAAATCACCAAACAATGCTCTTCAAGGTTTTTCCAAATCAGACTCGAAGTATATAATATTATAAATAACAAAATAACACCAAAAACAGAGGGAAAATATAAGCCTATGGTAAAAGATGATATGCTCATGACATCCTTTCCAACATTCCTGCACGAGAGTGCTACAGTTAAGAAACATCATTAATTTGAAGGAACAGGTGAAAGCATACAAGGAAGAAGTAAGCATTACATAAGCAAGAGATAGATAGACAATAATATATTCTCATATTTTGTTGTTAAGATTTCAATGCAACAACTGGCCACCAAAAAATTAATCCAGAACTCATTCCTTTAACTACTATCAGCCAATATATCTCAGTTCTTATAAATAAGCAAAGAGATATCACATTTTTATTAACCATGATGCAAAGTTCAGCTTTTTCAGTCAATTGATCTTACTTGATGGTACACAACTCCAAGAAAATCATATGGAATCTCAAATCCCATAGGAACCTACAGCCCAAAAGAATTGATTATATAGTAGAAAGTGTGCTTAAAATTCAATAGATAAAGAAAAATTAACAGTATAAAACAGAGAAGAAAATTTTTCATTACTTTGGATTTTACAACACAAGTTGGGGCATTTTTCAAACATTCTGCAGCAACCCCTCCATAAGCTCGAACTAATCCTCCAGTGCCAAGCTTGATTCCTCCAAAATACCTTCATGAAAAAGAAACATAACAAAGACCAAGACCATAAAGATTACAGGACATTCAGTCACTTGATCTAGGTTGATAGTCTGAGAAGAAACTGGAATAGCATATATATATCAGATGCAATACAAGAGAATAACTTAGCATTACTTGCAAATACAGGTTCAAGACATTAGACATCTATAACATATAGGAACACATATACACACATATATAAGTATATCTTCAATTTGAAAACCATATAGTATGGTTTACTACCTGATAACAACCACCATAACTCTATCTATCCCAGATGAGACAATTGCAGAATGTATTGGCTTTCCAGCAGTACCAGACGGTTCTCCATCATCACTACTTCGAAACTGATCTCCAACCTAAATCAAGACCCAGAAAGACTGATTTTAGTAAACATGAGCTTGTACAAATAACAACAGTTAACATCTCTAGTGCAACAGTCATGTTAAGAGCTTCATTTGTTTTGTTCAATTTCTTTCTGTTCTCCAATTCACTTCATATCCAAAAAAGGATTGGCATTATTCCAAACCAGCCGTACAGGCTATTAAGTGAAGTTCAAACAGTGTCATAAACTGAACTTCAGTAGCGAAAGAAGAAAAACATCAATCCAATTGAACTATAATTGTTGCCATAATCTTGTAGCTTAAAGCATGACACCTTCTATAAACTACACGAACACAGAGACAATACCTTGTAAGCCCAACAATTATGAGTGGCACGGGGATCGCTAACCTACAGCCCATCGGGGAAACGAAAACAAAATTAAATCAGATGCATTTTCAAAAGATCAAAACCCAGAAAATAGAACTCGAAAGTATCAAAAGGGTTGCTTGTAAATTGCAATGGACCTCAGAAAGGAATGAGGAGGCGGCGCGTTCATCAGAAATGGGCCCAGCAATAGCGATGAATTTGCTTTTCTTAATTTCTTTCTCGAACGCGACTCTCTCTTGGAGAGTCGTGAATTCGCCGCCCCTAGAAGAAGAAGAACTCGCGGAACTGGTGGTAACCATTGCTGCTCCCTTTGTGAAGGAATTGGAACGAAATAATATGAAAACAGAGGTAAACGTGAAGCCGCAAGGATGCAAATGGTTGGATTTCAGACGGGCTTTTAAGAAAGAATTGGGCACCGCCTGCATGGGTGGGGGATTTTATTGATTCGCAGAAGCCGAGGAAGAAGTTTCGGATTTTCAAGTTTTCTGATTTATACGTTTTGATGGAAGACGAAGAGACGTAGTTGATTGAGAGAATTTGTTCGCAAGGGTCATCGGAAGTTATTCTTTAAGAAAATATCCCTCAATTTTTCCTTCTTTTTTTTTTCTCCTATATTATCTGACATGACATATTTAACGTATTAAATTTATTTTTGGCTCCTTTTGTAAAATTAAAAAAATTTAGGGATCCCCGTAGTTTAAATTTAGGGATCCCTAAACTTTAGAATTTATAAAAAAAAAATTCTTTAAATTGATCAATTTCCCCAAAAACAAAGCATAGCAAATCCTAATTCCTCCCTTGTTCTTATGGCCTTCTCTACCTTCGTTTTCTCTCGTTTTACTATTATTACATACAAGGTGAGATTTTTGGGATATTTGATTTGTATTTTACAAGTTTTTTTGGGATGATTTAGTTTGTTCTCTTTTTATAAGGAAAATTGTGTTTATTGTCCAAAAATCAATTGCTATATGTTTTCTTTTGTTGTTTGAGTGATCATCAATCGCTTAGAATTTTTAACTTCGATTTCTCGATCACTTAGAGTTTTCCGGTATTTAGAGAGATTGAGCCGATCGATGACTTTAGAGTTTTTGGTTTTTGATTGGACTCCAAGGGATCGACTCGTCGAAAAGTTATAAGCGTATACTCTATTAATTTGAATTGTTCTTGAAAATTATCATGTTTTCCGTAAGATTTCCATCAAATAATAGGAATTAGTAAATATTTCTTTGTTTGTCTATGTACTCATTACTCGTTTACATGAACTCAACAACGGTCATCATGTGAGATACACTGGAGACAAATTGAAGGTTAAGTTGAAAGAATTGGGTTTGCTCCATGCAGAGTGTATCATGTGTATGACAATAACGGAATAGCTCTGGAAGAGCTCTTGTCCATTCAATATTTATTAAAATTTTGTTCAAACCCAATAGACTAACACACGTTGTTTTGTAATTTTGCCACACAATTACACGCATTTGATCGTCACGTTGACGGTCAAATGCATGTCAATATATTGAGAACGAATTTAATATAAAGCCCGAGCGATAACAAAATTTTGGTATTCTTACCGTATTATTGTGAGATGGGGTCAAATGCATGCGAATATATTGAGAACGAACTGAAAAGTAGTGGAGATCAACGTGTTGATGTCCTAACTCATCATAGCTATTTGGTGGGAAATACTCCATGGATTATAGAGTCGTGTGTCGAAGTCTTGAGAGCGTTTGTCGAACGTAATTCGCCTATTTGAGCGTCTGAACAAATGAACATCGGTTAAAAGGATACTGACGTGGCATAAATTAGACACCAAACACGTGGTTCCCGAAAATGCGCCACATGGCGAGAGCGATATCATAAAGCCCGAGCGATAACAAAATTCCACTCCTGCCCATGGACAAATACGTTCTCCTCGAGGGATTCTCTGATAATGGAGTTCATACTAGCCGAGGGAACGTGTTCGGCCTCCCTAGTTTACTATGTTGCTTCACCCTGACTATGAACCGAAGCGGTAACCCTCGCGGCTCAATATACGAAGAGGGTTAGCAAGTCAAGAAAAAGGAGTGTGAGACTTGAGGACCTTCCCTTTACACTTCAATTATGATGTGGACTCTAAATTAGTGCCATATAGCCGAGGATACCACGGAGATCTGGGTTCGACACATGACGTGGCACGAACCCAACCCCAACACATACACCTTCCCTAGACACTACATTGACCTGGTTAGCCACATGAAACTCCATATACAACTCATTGGCATCCCCGAAGGGTTGAGGATGTCACCCCTCGAGGGATATCACGAGGAGGACCCAATATCAGTCGGGAAGCTAACCTGCGACTCCCATTACTTATTACTGACAGGACTAAGGAATGAAATCATTTTTGCTAGGGTACGCCCCTCGAAAGAAGTTTCTTGGTCGAGGGAATGGCCATACCTCGAGGGCCATCACTCCCCTAAGCCTGAATGTTATTTTCACCCCAAAAAATTCCAAAGCGGTTGTCATCCTAACAAACCCCTACACTACTATCTCCATTGTTGTTTTGTAGCACCAAGTTTCTCACACTTCGTACCAGATTATTGTAGTGTTATTGGGCCACGTAGGAGGGTACTACAAGAATATACCTCGGATCCTACACGGCACCTCCTTCCGAAGGACAGATGGCGACTCCGTGACCTCCACACGAGCTATGTGGTTCCCCTCGAGCAGGGTACCACTATCTCACATGGAACTTCAACCCTCGCGGATAGGTTATAATAAGCAATTCTTCCCACTCAAGAAGACCTTCATCCTCTTCTCCAAGAACTAACCTTAATTAACTCTCTCTCTCTCTCTCTAATTCTTTTTTGTCAATCTAAGGGCTCGAGCTAGCTAGTGTTGGTGTGGCGGGCCCGAAGCAGAGTGATGGTACAGCGGAATATTTCAAAAAAAAAATTCGCCATAACCTCGTTATCAAAATATTTCCAAAATATTTTAATAAAGCAACGGAATAAATCGGGCAGCATAACTCTAATATATATAGGCATCGATAACATAATTTTAAATCACCTAGCATATAATCACAATATGCAAATATTAATTTTGGCAGCATAACGGTATTACTGTACTGCAAAATTGGCTATCAACGGCACTTTTCCAGCACCTCGATATTTTCTCGTGAAACCGGCAGAGCTTCCCCTCAATATCCTCGATTAAGAAATTGGAGAGTGGGCTCCTGCAGTATTTCGCTAAATACTTTGAGAAAATATTTTTCTAGAAAAACACATTTTTCTATTTTCAGAAAATCCCTATTTTCTAATAATTAAGTGGATTATATATTAATTATATAACCACCTAATTAAATAATTAATTAATCCTTAATCAGGATTAATTAATTTTAGAGAGAGAGAATGTCGGACCTTTTGAAACTGGAGAGAAAAGCTACTGAAATTGAATGAATAATTTGTACAGCTTGAGCCCTTATTTATAGCTTCAAAATGAGGACCTCATTGCCATTTTTCAAGAAATTTCCGTAGCTCCCAAGTTCGGATGGTCAATCAACGACCACCGGAGTGGAGTACACTCCAAGCCGAACACGGCGGTGCCAGGCACGCGCCTAACGGGCTTCACACGCGCCGCCCATGTGGCGGCTGTGTGCTTGGCGCATGTGAGACACACGCAGCCACGAGCAGCTGCCACGTGGTCGGTCTGGTCTGGTCCGACCAGCGGTTCACGGTTCAGACCGGTTCGCACATGAACCGGTCGGTCCAGGCGGTCTGGTCCGGTTGCCACGTGGCGAATCACCATTCGTCCACGTGTCCGGGTCGGGCAAACCGTGACCCGACCCTATCCGATGACCCGAATCGGTGACCCGACCCGATGGCCCACTTCCACGACCCATTGACTTTTCAGTCAACACAATCTGAGCCGTTGACACGCGCTGACGCGGCGCGATCCTGGCCATCCACGTGTCGCACACGGTGGTGCACAGTCAGCGCCACTTGGCGTTGACCCGCTGACGTGGCGTGTCACGTCAGCTGCCACGTCATCATTTTTTTTTGAAAATTTTTATTTTCTCCAAAATAAAATTTCGGGCATTTCCAACTCTTTGGAATTTAATTTATTTTCTCAAAATAAATACCTTTGCTATTTTCAAACACTTTGAAAAATCATTTCTCTCTCTCATTTTAATATTTTCTCATTGATCTTCGTTGGGGCTTGCGGGGGGACCTGCAGGACTAATTAATCTTAGTTCCAAACGGGTCAATCTATTATCATCCCATGACAATAATTGATTACCGTTTAACAATATTTAATTTCACTAAATAAATATTGTTGAACTCTAAAATTAATTAAATTATTCACGAATTTCTCGATCTAGAATATTTTTGCATTTTACTCCTCTGTACAGATATCCATAAAAGATAAATCAATACTACTATCATTTATTTTTCACTTCTAATCTGAAATTTCTTGATTCGCCTTAAGTTCAAATTCCCTGTATGTGAAACACATTCAACATACAACTTCGGTGACGCACACACGAAGTACTTTGGCCAAAGTTTTAATTCGAACTTTTGCAAATCTATTTCAGGGATATCTTTAACCTTCCAGCAAGGCTACAGATTCCTCGATCAATATTTCTCTTTAGCACATTTCATGCAATCACCGAACGTACAAAGTATTTTGGCCACCCGTTACCGAGACCTCACTTCTGAGTACATCACAGTGATTAACACTACATGCCTAAAGTAAAAACATTATCAGGATTAAGAGTCTAATGCTTTCGAGATTTTGTTCATTTTAGATAGCAGTATAAAATGAACAATCTCAGTGGTCCAGTTCGATGTTGTCAATCTCATTGAAAATCATCAATGTGTCATAATTGGAAACTTCATTTCCCTATGACGAAAGACTAATCATCTTATATAACACATTATAGTCTCGATAAGAACATCTTTTTATCATAATGACTAGAACTTTAACGACACGTGACTTCTGGTATTTAAAGTCTTTTCCTATGAAACACATTTCATATAAAAATACCATCACACGTCATTAATTATTAAATTTGTAAAATACTCATAACTTGCTATAATTTCAGTTTTATTAATCCAAAATATTTACAATATAATTGAATTTTCAGGGCATTAATCCCAACAATCTCCCACTTGCCCTAAATCCAATTGGCTACATATCTAAGACCCATCCCTTCTACATGAGTGTCAAAACTCTTTTGCGCCAAAGTCTTAGTGAAGGGATCTGCTAGATTATTTACTGAGCCAATTTTCACCACTGCCACTTCTCCACGTTCCACATAATCACGTATAATGTGAAACTTCCTCTCGATGTGCTTGGCACGTTTATGACTTCGAGGTTCCTTGGAGTTGGCCACCGCTCCAGCATTATCACATTACAATGTGATCGGCGTAAGTCCGTCATTAACGACTTCTAGATCCATTAGGAAATTCCGGAACCAATACGCTTCTTTGGCTGCTTCCGAAGCTGCCACGTATTCGGCTTCCATGGTGGAGTCAGCAATGCAAGATTGCTTAATACTCCTCCAACTAACGGCTGCTCCTCCTAGAGTAAACACGTATCCAGACGTCGAACGCCTAGAATCCAAATCAGATTGGAAATCCGAATATGTGTACCCAATAGGAATGAGCTCATCACTACGATAGACAAGCATATAACCCCGAGTCCTTCTCAAGTACTTTAATATATGCTTTACAGCTATCCAGTGTTGGGGTCCAGGGTTTGACTGATATCTGCTGACTAGACCTACAGCATAACAGATATCTGGCCTTGTACATAACATGGCATACATGAGGCTTCCGACTGCCGAAGCATACGGAACATCTTTCATTTCTTCTGTCTCTTCTGGGTTCTTAGGACACTGATCCCGAGACAGATGAACTCCATGTCTGAAAGGTAACGATCCTTTCTTGGAATTCGCCATATTATATCTTGCCAGCATCTTATCTATATATGTTGCCTGTGATAGACCAATCATTTTATTCTTATGATCACGATAAAGTCTGATCCCTAGAATATAACTGGCTTCACCTAGGTCTTTCATGTCAAACTGGTTTGACAACCAAATCTTAACTGCTGACAATATTCCTGTGTCATTCCCAATGAGCAGAATATCGTCCACGTATAGAACTAAAAATGTTACAACACTATCATGATGTCTCTTGTACACACGTGGTTCATCAGGCAATTGTATAAATCCAAAGGATTTAATTGCTTCATTAAATCTGATGTTCCATGATCTAGACTCTTGCTTAAGACCATAAATTGATCTATCAAGCTTGCATACCATATGCTCCTGATTTCTGGCTATAAAGCCTTCAGGTTGAGCCATGTATATCTCTTCTTGAAGGTGCCCGTTCAAGAAGGCAATCTTTACATCCATTTGCCAAATCTCATAATCAAAATGGGCAGCAATGGATAGGAGAATTCTTATGGACTTAAGCATTGCTACAGGCGAGAAGGTTTCATCATAATTGATACCTTCTTTCTGGGTATAACCCTTTGCCACAAGCCTTGCTTTAAAGGTCTCAACCTTTCCGTCCACTCCCCTTTTTCTCTTGTAGACCCATTTGCATCCAATGGGTTTAATGCCCTCAGGCGCCTCTACAAGTTCCCAAACTTTATTGGAATACATTGAATCTAATTCAGATTCCATGGCTCTGACCCAACGGTCAGCGTCTATATCCTTTATAGCTTCATCATATGTGATAGGATCAGATACGTCAAATTCAACCACTTGGGTTAATCCTAGGTATCTGTCAGGTGCCCTGATAATCCTCCCACTACGACGAGGCTGTTGTGTACTCGTCCCTACATCATATGTTGTATCTGGTACATCATATGTATCTAACACATTTTCAGTTACTACGGGTTCTTAGAATTCAGAATCTGATGTTGTCATTTCTTCTAACACAATTTTTCTTCTACCCTTGTGGTCATTTACAAAGTCATCCTCGAGATATTTAGCATTAGTGCTCACAAACACTTTGTGATCTCTCGGATCGTAAAATATACCACCTCTTGTTCCTTTAGGATAACCTATAAACAAGCAAACCTCTGTTCTTGATTCCAACTTGTCAGGATCTTTCCTTAACATATGAGCTGGGGTTCCCCATATCCGAAGATAGGAGACACTGGGCTTTCGCCCTCGCCACAGTTCGATTGGTGTTTTAAGAACTGACTTAGATGGAACAAGGTTTAATATATGTGCCTCCGTTTCGAGTGCAAGGCCCCAAAACGAACTTGGTAGGGTAGCATGACTCATCATATATCTTACCATTTCCATCAGAGTTCTATTTCTCCTTTCTGCAACACCGTTCTGCTGGGGTGTACCCGGTGCAGATAATTGAGATCTAATCCCATTTGCAGTGAGAAATTCTAGAAATTCTGTAGACAGATACTCACCACCACGATCTGATCGAAGTGCCTTGATACGTTTTCCAGTTTGATTTTCAACTTCAGCCTTGAATTCTTTGAACTTTTCAAAAGATTCAGACTTATATCTCATCAAATAAATGTATCCGTATCTGGAGTAATCATCCGTAAAAGTGATGAAATACTCAAAACCTCCTCTTGCTTGAATATTCATAGGACCACACACATCCGTATGAATTAACTCAAGCAATTATGTGGCTCGATTACTTTTAGATTTAAAAGATCTCTTGGTCATTTTACCTTCCAAGCAGGATTCACAGACTGGTAGTTCTGTTAAGTCCAAGGGACTCAACAATTCGTCTGAAATTAGTCTTTGGATCCTATTTGGATTAATATGACCAAGGCGTAAATGCCACTTGTACGCCTCGTTAGGCATAGGAGTTTTTCTTTTGGATGGTAAGTCAAGCTTAGTAGTGTTACGTTCGGAATTAGGGTTTTTATCGGGGTATAACAAGAAAAGACCATCTTTTACCGTGCTAGAGCAAATAAACCTTTTGTTTTGCTTAATGGTAAAATTTTGTTCAAAACAAACATTGAAACCATTATTTATTAAACAACTCACAGAAATCAGATTTCTGCGAACACACGGTATATACAGAATGTCTTTCAGTACCAAAACCCTATCACCAAAATACAAATTTACAGTCCCCACTGCTAATACAGATATACTTGTATTATCCCCGAGCAGTAGTTGCATCTCGCCATCTTCAAGCTTTCTGGTTAGCTTGAACGCCTGCAACGAATTGCAAACATGATTAGTTGAACCCGAGTCCACACACCAGGAATCTGGTGGACTTCCAACTAAACATAATTCAATCAAACAAGATATCAATATACCTTGTCCAGATGGCTTAGCAGGAAGACTTGCTAAGTATTTTGGACAATTCCTCTTCCAGTGCCCATTTTCACCGCAGTGGAACATTTTCCTTTGCTAGGTTTACCCTTCTTCTTCTGAACCTTTTTCTTGGGATTGAGAACCTTTCCCTTTCCCTTTTTCCACTTGTTGGCTCTTGGAGCCGTGGAAGTCGATGCCTGAGCCAGGAGAACCGTTCCCTTAGCTTTCATTACTCCCTCTGCCACTTTAAGTTCGTTCATCAATTCAGGCAGAGAAAATTCCAATTTGTTCATAGAATAATTTTGCCTGAATGTGTCGAACGACTTTGGCAGAGAGCATAGGATCATATCCTGTTTGCTGAGATCATCAAATTTAGCACCAAGGCTTTCAATTTCGTTCAGGCAAGCCATCATGTTCATAACATGATCCTGAACAGGTGATCCCTCAGACATCTTAGTAACTAACAGCCTCAACATCAATTCGAGCCTCTTGGCTCGATTCTGTCCTCCAAACATCTGATGGAGATGATCCATCATGTTCTTAGCAGTTGGCATTTCATGCATTTGATGCTTAAGAACATTGGAGACAGATGCCAGGATATAAGACCTAGCCAAATCATTGGACTTGATCCAATTGGCATAAGCATTTCTCATATCCTGATTGGTCGTAGTTTCCGGTACCCCCGGACAAGGTTCAGTGAGCACTTGTTTCAGATTCTCGTGACCAAACACGATGTCAAGATTCATTTTCCAGTCAGCGTAATTAGACCCTTCAAGCCTATTTTCCTTTAGGATCGATTGAAGCGGGCTAGCGGTCATCATTACTTTAAAACTGAAATATTTTAAAATAGTGCAAGTTATGATCTTGTATTTTACTTCTTTTGAGTCTAACCAATAAATGAAATCCACGTAAGCATTTTTGGTTTACGCAATTGTGACTTTATCTAACCACAGTTGACTCCCCGGAATCGAGGTCGAAAACCGCTTAGAAAAGTAAGAGTTAATCTTAATTAACATGCCATCTAGGTAACTCTTACCAAACTATGTTAATCCACCACGTTAACCTTTGGCCTCTAAGTAAATGTAACATAGCTCCGAAGGGAGGTTAATACATTACTTAGTAAAGCATACACCATTACCTAGAAATTCGTACGAGTAGATCTGTAGCACCCGAGCGTTAGGTACCACATCCCCCGCACCGGGACCCGACCCGTATATGAAATGGAAGTCCATACACGTGCCAAATCCACGGCGAACGGGGACACAACACACACGCTATGCTAGGCGGGACTAACCCTTAAACCATACAGTGCAAGAATCATAAAATCAGAGTTAAATAAAATTCGCGGAAGAAAGAATAACATAGCATATACAATGAGCCACCAAGCTCCAAAAATAGATATACAAAAGCATTACATAATCAACGGCGCTCATAGCCTACAAAAATCATAACGCTCCAAACTAAAACTATAATCATAAGCAAAATATCAACAAGAGTATGAGTATGAGACAAAAGGAAGTGCTAAACATAAATGCAAGACCTAGACGACTTGTATTCCCGCCTAGCACTCCTATACCTGCACGAAACAACTGAAAACAACCGGGTTCAGTCTAAAAGAGACTGGTGGGTATAAAAACGGGGCATAATTATATAATATCGCATAATTTAAACACATACATGCAAGCCCTAATCCCGTGTGAAGTTTAGTAAGACTTTACCAAGTGGTTAAAACAAAAAGAGAACATCAACGGGATTACGACGTTCATATTCATTCATAAATGTTCATAAATGTTCATAAGGGTTTATGGCCCGGCGAGTGGGCGTGCACAATCTCCAACCTACTCCTCGTGTAATCATAATTAATTATTCCATAATTCATTATCATACATAAATCTTTTGTGCTCATAAATACATGATCATAATCATTCATATACACCTTCTTCCTCCGGGTGGTGGACGGGCTTGCAAGACCCGGCCACCGGTTCATACATAGGCCAATGGGGGTACATGAATCCCCCAAGGGCACTCAGCTCCCATTCCTCGCTAAAACTCCTAGCGAGGGCCGGTATCACCGTAGTTTGGTTGGAACTAGTATATGGGATCCCCGTCAGCCCTTGCTTCCTCGGTTAGCCACATATACTAAGTCCCGGGGCCCGTGCAATCATAAATCATAAATATCTCGCCAAACATAAGGTAGGGTTCATAAATAAAAGAAAGGGGTCATACGTTTGAAATGATTTACCCGAAATGACTCGATATATATAATTATACGGTTTTGGCTTAAAACTTTGCACATAAGGAATATATAAGGTTGTTTTAGCTAATAGAAGAAAAACCCACCTTTATCAAAGCAGAATAAAGG
Organism: Lantana camara; assembly: GCA_037501455.1. Classification (NCBI taxonomy): domain Eukaryota; kingdom Viridiplantae; phylum Streptophyta; class Magnoliopsida; order Lamiales; family Verbenaceae; genus Lantana; species Lantana camara. Next base: position 17,235,063 of record CM074857.1, on the reverse strand, counting down.
CACAAGCGTCTCAAGGCTCGCCCGCGTCTCCGACCAAACCCGAATCTGTGTAAAAGAAAAGGTATGAGACTCATGACCACATATGACGCTCGGCAATGAAGTGCATATGACATGAATGCATAAATGATCATATTATATCAATAAGATGTTCATGTGCACTATTAATAAATTTAAAACATATAATCATTCATTCGTTCATTTATTTCATTCAATTTCATAAGTTCATAAATTCACATAAATTCCATAAATTCATAATATTCGTAAATTCATAAGTCATATCAATTAATCTAAAATCCAATTAATAAGCATAACACATATAATATTCATATTCACAAATAGGAATAATTTAAATAGAACGTTCAATCAAAAGTCAGTAGAATAAATACGCGAAATAGAATTCAATTAATTTCAATAATTAAATTAAATCAAATAATAATTAATATATAATAAATATATATAATATAATATATATATATAAATAACCATATATAATAATATACAAGATATATATAATATATGCATATATACACGTACACACTCACACACACATGCATGCATATATATATATATTACATGCATGCTTAGCCTTATATATATATATATATATATATATATATATATATATCACATAAGTATGCATGCAAAACTCCATAATCAAAGCACACACAACAGCAGCTAGGAAACATAAACAGCAGCAACAACAGGAAGCCGCAGAAACAGTCCCAGAAACGCAGCAAAGTTCAGCAAAACGGGGTGACACCCCCGTGTCACCCTCCAAGCCTAGGCCGAGACACCCCCGTGTCTCGGTACAGAAAAACCAGCCCCCACAGCACCCCCGTGCCTCGCCGGAAAAGCCACAATCGACACCCCCATGTCGCACAGCAGAATCAACCCCTGTTTTTAACAGAAAAATGCAGCAGCAACTACAGCTATGTACGAGCAAGGAAAGACAACAAAATCATGCATGAAAAGCTGTAAAAGACTCAGTTAAACACACCCAAGAATCCATCAAAGAGACAACAAAAAGGAAGAAGGAAATCTCAGCAAAATTGACAGCAAAATTCTGCGTGAAAACAGGGCAAAAACTTGAAAAAAAACAGGGCAAGCTTGAGCTCAATCAATCCGATTTCATTCAGGTCCATAAGTCCCTCAAATGTGCAGCAAAATATCATGTATTCAACAAGTAAATCAGTTCCAAACAAGCTCAAACAAGAATGCAACCGTACGTGACATACATGTGGGATTTTCTGAAAATTTCATAAATGATATATCATAAATATCTCAACAACCACGAAATCAATGATCATAAATGATATGAGGATGTCAAAATAATCAATCTCAAGCTTGGAATCAATCAAAACCATTGAGAATAGAAGAAGATCAAGATTTTGCCCAAAAACTCTCATTTTCGGAAATATGCCCAGAAATGAAGAATCCAAGCTCAAAATCATGAATGAAAAGATGAAAATGACCAGAATTAATCATATAATACAACCCTTAACTTACCTTGATGATTGGTTGAAGTTTGGAGGAGATTTGAGCTCCAAAATCTCCAAGGTTTGAAGGGTTACCGGACTGGAGAGAAAAACAGTAGCTTTGGCTGAGTTTTGGGGCTTGTGTGAGGATAATCTCGGTCAAGGCTGGTTATGTCATGAAAGAGGGTTGAGTTAGGGTTTCAAAGAATCAAACCATGGTTAATTTGGTTATGGTTTGGCCAAGATATGGCTGATTTAGTGCAACAAGGTCAAGTTGGTCTCCGTTTCGTTTTTCGGTTGGATTTCGGAGTTACAAATGACTTAAGAAAATTATAAGGCTAAGTTTACTAAACTCGAATTTTCGTTACGAGTTCAGCGGAGTTGACGAAACTCGAATCCGAGTTCCCGAGCTCAAGATATTAAATTCGGAACCAAGGGTACGCTAAGTGCTCGGTAGCTCCCGTTTTGGTTCCTCAATTAAAATTAAATTCGTTAACCTATCAAATGAATTCAAAAACATAAATTGAGCATAAAATCATGTTCATAACACATATATGTACAACATATTACAAAATCGTAGCAATTTGATATCATATCATATAAGAACGAAGCACAAAATAAACGAACAAGCTCATACATGCAATTCATGCACAATCATATAAATTTTCCATGCAAAAAGAAATGAAACTCATGCATATTTAATATTCTCCATGCATAATTCATTCAGAAATATTAATCCCATGCAGAAATGAAATTCATGCATAATTTTTTTCCCATGCATAAATATGATTTGCATGCATGATTATACTAATCCCACGTATAATATATATATAAATAAGTAATTAATTAAAACATGATTAATTAATATAACATATAATTAGTATAATCATTAAATTAATAATATAATAATTAAACATATATACATATATATATAATACGAAATATATATATATATATATAATTAATAATATTAGAATAAAATATTATAATATAATATAATAAAATAATAACAATTATAATAAAATTAAATATAAAACACGTAAAAACAATTAATTCGCGCAATTTGGTAAACACATACGTCGTACCTTTACGTCCGAGAAATCGGGGCGTTACAAGATCAAACATTCCACGGAGGCGTGGTCGAGTTGACTTTCCCCGTACTTCATTCTATCCGTAGAAGTCTAATCTTGTATGCCGCGAATACATACCCGCCGAAGGGAGTAGTATATATCCACTATACTATAGACGGGTAATGGAGGCCGTGAGACTCCAACTCTTTTCATCTCGCTCCCACTTGAATTTTATAGAATTTATGGATTATATTTGATTATTAAATAATCACTTTTGGCGTCTTATTAATTTTGGAAGTAATTAATCTAATTAATATGCTCCCACTAGGATTATTAAATAATCCTAATAATATTTTAAGGCTTTAATAACTCTTTATTAATTCAAGCCAAAAATATTAATCCAATTATGTATCATATTTAATCTCTATTAACCATTATTTATCTAATCATATTAAATAAATCATGCATAATTGAAATAAAATAATATCACATATTATCATGCCATTTTTAAAATTAAAAGCATGCTTGCAAATAATTATCACATAATTATCACGCTTTAAATTTTTATGGCCCCTTAAATAAATATGTTTTAAATTATCACATAATTTAAATCATATTTACTGATTCGGTAATTAACCAGAAAGATTATTGAAATCAATTCCCAGAAAATTACCATTCCACGCAAATTCCCGGGAAACACTGGAGGGGTCACAACGGTCCCACTTAAAACCCAGCCTCCTTTGACAAAATTTACGTGCACAGTATCAGATTTAAAATTATGCATCTTATGCTTTATCAATGCGAGTATATAATCAGAGCCCTGCTCTGATACCAGTTGTTGGTGTGGCGGGCCCGAAGCAGAGTGACGGTACAGCGGAATATTTCAAAAAAAAATTTCGCCATAACCTCGTTATCAAAATATTTCCAAAATATTTTAATAAAGCAGCGGAATAAATCAGGCAGCATAACTCTAATATATACAGGCATCGATAACATAATTTTAAATCACCTAGCATATAATCACAATATGCAAATATTAATTTTGGCAGCATAACGGTATTATCGTACTGCAAAATTAGCTATCAAAGGCACTTTTCCAGCACCTCGATATTTTCTCGTGAAACCGGCAGAGCTTCCCCGCAATATCCCCGATTAAGAAATTGGAGTGTGGGCTCCGGCAGTATTTCGCTAAATACTTTGAGAAAATATTTTTCTAGAAAAACACCTTTTTCTATTTTCAGAAAATCCCTATTTTCTAATAATTAAGTGGATTATATATTAATTATATAACCACCTAATTAAATAATTAATTAATCCTTAATCAAGATTAATTAATTTTAGAGAGAGAGAATGTCGGACCTTTTGAAACTGGAGAGAAAAGCTACTGAAATTGAATGAATAATTTGTACAGCTTGAGCCCTTATTTATTATAGCTTCAAAATGAGAACCTCATTGCCATTTTTCAAGAAATTTCCGTAGCTCCCAAGTTCGGATGGCCAATCAACGACCACCGGAGTGGAGTACACTCCAAGCCGAACACGGCGGTGCCAGGCACGCCCCGAACGGGCTTCACACGCGCCGCCCATGTGGCGGCTGTGTGCTTGGCGCGTGTGAGACACACGCAGCCACGAGCAGCTGCCACGTGGTCGGTCCGGTCCGGTCCGGTCCGACCGGCGGTTCACGGTTCAGACCGGTTCGCACATGAACCGGTCGGTCCAGGCGGTCTGGTCCGGTTGCCACATGGCGAATCACCATTCGTCCACATGTCCGGGTCAGTCAAACCGTGACCCGACCCTATCCGATGACCCGAATCGGTGACCCGACCCGATGGCCCACTTCCACGACCCATTGACTTTTCAGTCAACACAATCTGGGCCGTTGACACGCGCTGACGCGGCGCGATCCTGGCGATCCACGTGTCGCACACGGTGGCGCCCAGTCAGCGCCACTTGGCGTTGACCCGCTGACGTGGCGTGCCACGTCATCATTTTTTTTTAAAAAAAAAATTTATTTTCTCCAAAATAAAATTTCGGGCATTTCCAACTCTTTGGAATTTAATTTATTTTCTCAAAATAAATACCTTGGCTATTTTCAAACACTTTGAAAAATCATTTCTCTCTCTCATTTTAATATTTTCTCATTGATCTTCGTTGGGGCTTGCGGGGGGACCTGCAGGACTAATTAATCTTAGCTCCAAACGGGTCAATCTATTATCATCCCATGACAATAATTGATTACCGTTTAACAATATTTAATTCCACTAAATAAATATTGTTGAACTCTAAAATTAATTAAATTATTCACGAATTTCTCGATCTAGAATATTTTTGCATTTTACTCCTCTGTACAGATATCCATGAAAGATAAATCAATACTACTCTCATTTATTTTTCACTTCTAATCTAAAATCTCTTGATTCGCCTTAAGTTCAAATTCCCTGTATGTGAAACACATTCAACAAACAACTTCGGTGACGCACACACGAAGTACTTTGGCCAAAGTTTTAATTCGAACTTTTGCAAATCTATTTCAGGGATATCTTTAACCTTCCAGCAAGGCTACAGATTCCTCGATCAATATTTCTCTTTAGCACATTTCATGCAATCACCGAACGTACAAAGTATTTTGGCCACCCGTTACCGAGACCTCACTTCTGAGTACATCACAGTAATTAACACTACATGCCTAAAGTAAAAACATTATCAGGATTAAGAGTCTAATGCTTCCGAGATTTTGTTCATTTTAGATAGCAGTATAAAATGAACAATCTCAGTGGTCCAGTTCGATGTTTTCAATCTCATTGAAAATCATCAATGTGTCATAATTGGAAACTTCATTTCCCTATGACGAAAGACTAATCATCTTATATAACACATTATAGTCTCGATAAGAACATCTTCTTATCATACTGACTAGAACTTTAATGACACGTGACTTCTGGTATTTAAAGTCTCTTCCTATGAAACACATTTCATATAAAAATATCATCACACGTCATTAATTATTAAATTTGTAAAATACTCATAACTTGCTATAATTTCAGTTTTATTAATCCAAAATATTTACAATATAATTGGATTTTCAGAGTATTAATCCCAACAGCTAGCTCCTCCCATCTCAGACCCAAAAACTACACCACCACTCTTCGGGTCAGGTTTTGCAGGGCGAATCCCCCTTTTCTGACTAACCTATATGATGATAAAAGAGAGAAAAAACTTTTTCTCTTATTTCTGAACAATGAATTGATTTGCAAAAGTGTAACCGTAAGGAATTATCTGTGCTGATAAATATAAGGTAATCAAAGGAATTTCCTAATATACTATAAAACTTAGGGATAATTACCAACGCCCCCCTGAGGTTTGGCGTTATTATAGAATACCCCCTGAGGTTTCGGAAATTAAGAACTCCCCCCTGGGCCGTTATCTCCTCCGTTAAATTTAACGGATTGTGTGAAATTTACTATTTTACCCCTACTATGTTGAAACTCAGGGGGGTATATGTAATAAAGAGCCAAAGGTAAGTGGACTAATGCAAGGACTGAAATTGTTAAGGGGGTTTGATGTAAGTACTTGAGTTTTGTGTCTACTTAGAATTTGTTTTTAATAAAATGCTACTTAATGTTATTTTAATATTTTTATGATAAACTAATTCCATACCTACAGTTTATGGATGCTTAATATTTTCTGTAGATATTGACCATACATGTTCAATATTTGAAATAATTGTTTAAACGGTTGGCGGATATTTTTGTGAATTTACTAACGCATTTGTTGATATTAGTGTATTTGTTATGATTTTCAATTTTGAGGAAAAAAAATTGATAATGCACTAGTTGATCTTTGTGTGGGTTTTTTTATATGAATTTTTATTTTGAGGAAAAATTTGTTATAATTGCAAATAAATTATTTTAAATTAACTTTAAATGGACTTGTACAAAATATATTTAAAACTAAGAAATAAATATGAAAGGAAATTTATAAATTATCATATTTTATAGAAATAAATATGCATGGAATATCTAATTCAATTTATATTTATAGATAAAATATAAAATATTAAATTAATTAACAACTTTTTAAATATAAAAAATCTAAAATTAACTAATATTACAATTATATCATTAAACTCTAAGTAAAATTATAATATACCCCCTAAGGGTGTTTTTGGAATTTAAATTTGAATTTAACGGTGTAATTAACGGCCGGTGCTATTTGTAAGCGAGGGTGTACTATTCAGGGAGGAGTTCGTAATTTCCGAAACGTCAGGGGGTATTCTGTAATAACGCCAAACCTCAGGGGGCGTTGGTAATTATCCCTAAAACTTAATTAGTAAGGCTAATTAATAAAGGAATAAAATTTACACTCTTAATACCACACACCTTTTTTCCACCGGAGCTCCCACATGAGCTCCATCATTTTCAAATCACATTAGATACGTCGATGAATTCTTCAATATAGACCTTTCGATGCTCAAATCAATATAGTATCCTCGTAAACTTGTCAAGCAGAAACTATAAAATAAGTAATTGTATTCAAGTTATCTTTCTCAATTTGAATCAAAGAGTATTTATAGTGGTTGATGTTGATTGTAAGCTCCCCTCATGTTGACACAGATCTTCGTATGGAGCTGAGGGAGCCCTAAACTCGACCGCTTAGATTATCTGGGTTAAAACACTTATTAAATGGGGTATTGGGCTTGCAGTTTGGGATTGAATTCGTAAGGCAAATATGCACGCCCATATCAATTACCATATTTAAGAGTTACTAGTTACGCAATGATTCGAGGGAAAATCTTTGAAAAGTACCAAAAAGTTAAAAAAATTCCTTTTAGGTCCCCGGTTTTGAAAAAATTCTCATTCAATCCCCAATTGAAAAATAAAATTCCTTTTAGGTCCCCACAAACAGTACATGTTCGTACATTGTCTTTAGGAATTGCGTACATTTTTTAGGAAATTGTGTATAAAAATCTCAAAATGTCGTATATACGAGATTTCGGGATTTTTATACGCAATTCCCTAAAAAATGTACGCGATTCCTGAATTATTATATAACCTTGGGGAGTGAAAAGGAATTTTGTTTTTCAATTGGGGAGTGAGCAGAAACTTTTTCAAAATTGAGGAGTGAAAAGAAAATTCAGTTTACACTTGGGGATTTTTGATGAATTATCCGATGATTTTTAATTTACTGCTGTAGACTGCTTTGTGTTTGTTTCTTTTGCAAAATAATAATAATAATAATAACACAACGGTGTTTGACTTTTGAGATCGTAGCTGGGCAGCTTGCATTTACAGCGACTCTTCCTTCTATGTAGTGCAGCTATTTTCTTCACACTATTTTAGAAGAGAAAATTGCATTTTTAGTTCCATAGGAAATATGCCAATTCTTTTTTGGTCTCATAGTTTTTAAATCGTCCCGTATTTTTTATTTTTCGAAAAATGTAGTCCCAAAGTGAAAAAAAATTCAATATTAGTCCTAACAAATTTAGAAATATATATTTATAATATTTTTCCTTAATTAAGAAATACATATCAAATATTAGGAAAAATTTAAAAGAATACCAACCACATGATATGCATTTTATTTTTATAGTAAATAATAAATTATTACATTTTAAAGTATAAGTATTACTTTAAAATAAAAAAATAAAAATATATACATAATAACATAATTAATAAAATAATCTTCAATATTGCATTTAGTTAAGAATATATAAAATAAAAAATTGAAAATAATTAATATTTATAATACTTAAATATTTCTTATATATATAACATTGTATTTATTTAAAATAATTAACGTTGGGTTTAGTTAAAATTGAAAATAACAAAAAATTTATATATATTTTATTCAGTAATATAATATTAATTAAAAAATTAAAAAGTAATTAGTAGTAGAATTTAAAAATAACATCAATATTTTATTTTCAATTAGTAACCAAACATATTAATTATTTTCAATTTTTTATTTTATATATTATAACTAAATGCAATATTGAAGATTATTTTATTAACTATGTTACTATGTATATGTTTTTATTTTTTTAATTTATAATTTTAAAGTAATATTTATACTTTAAAATGTAATAATTTATTATTTATTATAAAAATAAAATGCATATCTTGTGGTTGGTATTCTTTTAAACTTTTCCTAATATTTGATATGTATTTTTTAATTAAGGAAAAATATTATAAATATATATTTCTAAATTTTTTGGGACTAATATTGAAAATTTTCACTTTGGGATTACATTTGTCGAAAAACTAAAAATACGGGATGATTTAAAAATTACGGGACCAAAAATAAATTGACCTATATCCTATGGGACCAAAATACAATTTTCTCGTTTTACAAATTACAACCTTCCTTTTCTTTTTTTCTTTTTTTTTTGGCCTTTTCAAATTGATTAATTGTCTAGTCAAAATGAGACCCGCACCAGATATAACCTCAAAACCGGCCCTACTTTTTGACGCGGCAACTCGACCGGGTCATTCCATTTATTTTAATTTTAGGACACGCGGACTAAAATAATACTAAGAAAGAAAAAGTCTTGAGCTTTATTTATTTTTACGTTTTCACATCCTCCACATAATCTGGAATTTTGACCAAATAAAAAAAATAATTTGGAATGAATCAATGCTGCGGCCGGTGGGTCATAATCTTTTCAGATTAGTTCGTCCCCATATGTACCTCAACAGACTCATTTTTGTTTGACATTTCATTTACCCCAATTTGATTTGCAAATATGGCCCTTAATTAATAACATAAGCAAATTGCATTAGCGCCCCCACCGCAATTAAAAGGGGTCATGTCAACAAGTTGGTGCCCGTTAGTTGCCCTTTAAGACGGTCTTTAAGTGAATACTTGACTTCGGACTTCAAACTCTAATCGAAGGCGTGTAAGGTTTATACAAGGTTTTTTTAATAAGATTTGAGTTTTATTTTATAATTTTGTGGAGAAGAAATTATTATACAATTAATTGTAACAGGAAGGAAGAAAAAAAAAATAAAAATAGTTCGATATTTAATTTTCTTAGACGTGGAAGACAAATTTATTTTTTGGGAGGGTGAAAAATGGAGTTTGAATGAGCAAGATCCACGAATTTTAATTAAATAGTGCAAGTCAGAGTCATTGTAACTTTCCATTATTAATTTGAAGTTAGGTTGAATTTAATATTTTGGAAGCATTAAAATGGATGATAGTGAGATTCTATTTATTATGGATTCGAGTCGGATCCAATTATTAAAGATGTAAAATTATTTTTATCAATGGTAATTGAAGTCGAATCACTAAAGTGTAAAACTTGTTTTACCAATATTAATAACTGGGCAACTTGAGAATAGATAGGAGACATCTAATTAAAATATTTTAGTATTGATTATTGTTAAAAGTGCACCATTTAATTGTAACAGGGTTTTATAAAGTTCAACAAATATCAAAGACGTTCATGACGATTTTATTGACGATGAAGTTTAAAATAACTAAGTAAGAAAAAGAGGCATAAATCAGAATAATTCTGACATATTTATGGCTGCATCATTCTTGTACATGAATTATATACGCTTTCGAGTGGTCATCTTTTGAATGGAATATATTCATAATTCATTCAATATTTTCTGGAAAAAACATAAAGATAAAATTAGATAATGTCAGAATACTTCCGTAAATAAAATATTAATTATCACGGCAATGCTATTCGACCAGCTCAGAATCCAATTTTATTCTCCCTCAAATTATTTCATTCATTGGTTTTCGTTAAGCTATTCTTTTTCGTTAAGCTATTCCAAGAGGACGAATAAGTTCTCGTGCAAGTTGAGCCATGTGTCATGTGTGGCAATTTATTTTTTTGGATGGACGGGAATGAAACTGAATTAAGATGATTTTGTTTTTAGGAGGAATTAAGATGATATTGTGGGTGGCAAAATTTTATACTACAGTAAAATCTATTTAGTTTAATATTGATTATTAAAACAACGAGGAATAATATATAATCTCTAGAAAATATATTGACAATTCTGGTATCTTCCTATTTTGGAGGGTCTGTGTGTGTTCGTGTTGACATGTCCAACGAATAAATACCAAATCGTGTGTTATTTAAAACATATTTGATTAGGTCGAACACAACTAATTAGAAAGACAAATATATTATATTTGTCATTTGATTTGTTATTCCTTTTAAATTTTTGATCAATCACCCGATAAATATAAAATATTCATATTCTCATTACATCGATTTGATCAATTTAGATTGAAACTAAAATTACTTTTATGAACTGAGTTGGGTTAGGTAGAGCAAATATTTAACAATCCGCACTGCTTTTGAAATTTTGTTATTTTTTCCTTTTAACCTTTTCAACTTATGTGCACGTATCCTCGGAGCTATTGTTATGGAACAAAAGGAATATTATATATTTATATCATCAGTTGGATTATACGTGATTTTTGCGTTCTTATATTTTTTTATTCTGGGAGATTCTCCCTCGAATTTCTAATTCCTCAAATCATGTCATGCAGATCTATAACATGTAACTCCTGTTTTGTCTTCATGCCTAAAACCAATTCAAATCACGATGACTAAAATATTAGGGACTCTTTATAATCTATAAATATAAAATATTATAATTGTTTGGAACTTTAAAAAAATGTCAGCAAAATTAATCTTATGTGTAGAAATTGATGACATTGTATATCCCTTTGAATTCAACTGAAAAGATCTTCGATGTACATATATATGCACAATTTTTTAAAATAAGAAAATTGTATAAATTTTAAGTTTGCGGGATAACATTAATGTCGGTTATGAACTCTAATAAAAAATAATGTAATAATTTATTCCGCAGGCTCAACTAATTAAGAGATCAAATAATTGAAATATATTTGTATAGATTTTGTTGTTACCAAACATTGATCATGATCTATTATTTTAACTGGGGGTTTGGGGAGCATGAAATATTTGAAAACAAAGCTTCTTTTCATTAATTAAATCTGGCATGAATTAAGTCAAAAAAATTAAAACAAAATTCCTGACTTTTTTTCGCGTAGAAAATTTGTCATGACATACAAGAAATATGTGCAAGAATTACGAAAATTAAAAGTCGAGATTATTGGATTTTAACATTTGGTTTGTACGTAAAATCATTACTTAACCAATTAATCACGCGATGTTGCTGAAAATATGGTTACCTAATCCTTTATACTTGTGGAGATTATGTGCCATTTTTCATCATCCAGGAAATTTATTTATTTTGGTTGAAAAAGAAAAATTTTAATATATAAAACCCAACTCCAACAAACTATATATGACTAGCATGTTTCGATGGTTAGGGTTATTTACCTGTTCCGTCACCTGAAGGTAAAGGGATAATTTCTTGTTCTTGATTGATTGTGGGGCAAAGGTTGGAGAAATGGTACTCGATACCAAATCATTGTTTGGAACTTTTAGTCTGATATGAGTCATTATCTCTTGAAATCAAATGACAATTTTGTTCTTAATGCTTAAGGCTATATCAGATTGAGTACATCGATTTTATTGCATTGCATACCTCTACCTCTTGTATTATATATGTTGGAAATTTGCGGTACCAGATTATCATATAGCATAGATAACCAAAATTGTAATATACACATGATTACAACATAGATACATGATGCAAAATATTAGTACCGGAAGCATGCTGAAACATATAAATTAAGATATAAATACCAACAGCATACAAATGCAATATATCAGTGGAAAAACCAGAATATAGATCTTGCATAATAGTCATAATATAAGTTCCAATAGAGTGCAGAATCATATGAAGATAAATACCAGTAATGTTCCAGAGCATATGAATGAGGAAACTTATCATTTTTATTATGACTAAATCGATGGCAAATGCCGACTTTTCTTAAAGAAGTATTCAATCCACTACCGATGCTTTGGGTTACTGCTAAGCTTCTTCTATGATTAGACAGTTCAGAGACTTCCGAATCACAGATACTCACGATCTCAGTAAAATCTCCCTTCGACCACTAAAAGGCTCTTATGAGAGAGAGTGGTGTTTGGTTGGTACTTCAGAAAATATTTGTTTAAGTTGAAAAAGTATTTTCTCACAATACTCACAAATACCAACGCGTGTAATTTTGATACAAAGTGTGTTTATCAGCATCAATCCAGAGAAGACTATCTAGACTCTCTATTTATTTTCTAACCACCACTTGTTTCCTTTATATCTCTCATTTTCTGTGGTTTGGAATTTTGTATTTATAGGAGAGAAGTCATGAAACCAATGACCATAAATTGTCTTGTTTATGACAGACCATAAACCTTACAATTAAGACAGTCGTAATGCTGAAATAAGGTTACAAAACGTTTGGTATGATTTTGACCAAATACCAGTCCATTAATGTCACACAATTGCTATTATAACTATTTGGTACCAGTCTTATTTCAAATTCAAATAAACATCCAGCAACAAATTGCTTCCAATTTATTCAATATTTTATGAACTTTATTCTATGTATTCCTACCAAGGTATTTGGTATCCCTCCAAGAATAAATTCATCCATATCATATATTGTCAAATTTCCAACAATATATCTCATATATTCTTTCCGTCCCATCAGCCGCTCGACTAATCCCCTCTTTCTCTCTTTCTTTTTACCCCTATTGGTTGCAGTTTGGAGTCGGTTTGGCGGCATGTGAGTTTTGCCTTTACTTTTCAGTCTAGTCTAGCTAGGACTGCTTCTAGCTTATCTTTACTTTTGTTGCTAGCAATGTGGGTAACTTTTGCTATTGTTAATGTTTTAGATTTGATGATTTGCGGTTTCGGAGCTTATTATAGATTGTTTTATTTGACCCCGTATGCCATATCTTTTACATACTTTGTTATAGAAATTGAATTGCATGCTTTAAATATTATAGGTTCGTGGCTAATGCATGTTTATTGATTTAATTCGCTTCCGCTATTGTATGTTTTATTTGATGACAGTGCGTCAAGTGCCGCTTAACTAAGTGTGAGTCTAGCGTGTCTCCCGTTCTCTATAACTTGACATGCATACTGATTACCCATTGGGTACGTTGGTTGTACTATGGTGCGGGGAATCTGGTGGCTCCAACGTTGGGAGCACTAAGTCCTTTGACCTAGGAACAATGTGCTCTTGTGTGACTTTATTGATTGAACATACTTGAAGATCATTACACTTGATTGAATTATCTCTTATGTGTGCTTATTTCAATTAGTAGCATTACATTATTGAAACTTCTTACCTTACGTGTTTAGATTTTATACTTGAAATTATTTGTCGCACCTCGTTTATATCTTTGACCCCAACATGCATGTTTTTCAGTGTTTGTCTTTCAAGATGGCTCCCCATAGACAACGCTCTTTTTTATTACCACGAAAACTACAAAACTCCTCTCCATTGTCATTCCTGACCTTCAAGCCAAGATATTGTTTATTGAAATTTGCAGAAACTTCAAAGTCTTTTTGTAACCAAGCAATATCTCAAGTCGTCGGGAGCTAGGGTAAGAAGCCCTAATTCTCTCCATGCAAATTTTGTGGAAGTCCACCCACTAGAGGAGAATTGTTGGATGAAAGCCGAAAAATGCTTAATTTGTGGTCATCCTAACCACATAGTGGACAACTGTTTGAACAAGAGAAAGCGTCGATCGGCAGGGAATGCCTCTTCAACCCCACTAACTCCATTGTCACCCCAAGCAGGACAATCGTGTACTCATTGTGGAAAACATTCTCACTCTTGGGATGAATGTTGAAGGAGATTGGGTCTATATTTAGTATGTGGTAAAAGGGATCACTGGATGGATACTTGCCCGAAAAGAAGAGCGAACCTTTAAGATGATAGATCAAGGTTGGAGGATAACAAGTGGAGTAAGGCTACCGACAAAGCCCTTATAAGCAAAGCGAGACAACTGAAGGGGAAAAATTAGGTTAATCGTTTCGGACCAGGATCAAGTTCTGGATCAAGCTCAGGATTTGATGAGAGACCTGATGAGCATGTTGCACATGCTCCGAGGTAAGCGGATAAACACATAATAAAAATAGTTGAACAAATTTGGTGTAGGCCTACCTAAGTGTTGGCAATTTTAACTGAAAATTAGTTTGGAGCTTAATAATAATAGCCTTTTGTGCAATAATTATCACAATTTGGTGTAATTTGCCGTTATTAAAAATGAGATAATTGACAGTGTCAAAATGATAAGGATGAACATCTTTGGGTGGCTAAATGTCAATTGTCAAACTTGTCGACTAGAGTCAACTTCATTAATGCATACGTGCGCTAATTTTGGTAAAACTAGTTGAAATGTATGTTAATATGATGCATGTACACAAATACGAGAATATACAGATATGGCATGATATGAAAAGTATAAAATATGATAATTAATATGTAATGAATTTATAATCCTTCCCCTTGAACAAGCTTTTAAAAGTGAGTTAGGCAAAACACATATTCAATATGGTACAGAAATAACGATATGATTTTTTCATATGAGAGCCGTCCGAAATAGATCTCACGTGAGAGGTGTTTGGTATGAAATTTACCACATGAGAGTTGTCCAACACAAAAATTACCAATTTAGAGGTTCTTTTTTCATATTTTCCATGTGGGAGGTGGTTGGCATAAAATTTACCATTTGAAAGGTGTTTGGTATGAAATTTAGCACGTGAGTGGTGTCCAATACAAAAATTAACACATGAAAGGTATTCTTTTAACAAATTTACCACGTGGGAGATAGTCAGCATGAAATTTACCTTGTGAGAGGCGTCCGACACGGGTCTCATATGATAGCTGTTTGGTATGAAATTTAGTACGTGAGAGATGTCCAACACAAAATTTGCCATGTGATAAGAAACCTTGCTCCAATCAGGCGCGAGTTCTGATAACATAACTTTCTCCAATCAGGCTCGAGCCCGAGGGGTGCTTGGTTTGGGTCTTTGTGGAGTGAATTGGGGCATCACAAGCCAACCTTTTTCAGATCAAAATCATCGGTCAAGTAGCCTGCATGTTGAACCTGTGTAAGAGCCAGCTCGAAGCCTTTCTTCAAATCGTCGATCCCCCTGATCGAGGAAGCCTTCTCGTAAGCTTTGGACTTCATAAACCTGTAAGTCTCGTACCGCTCTAACAGGGAGATGACTTCCTTGATTTCAATTTGGCATCGTTCGATCGCCAATCGAGCCCCTTTCTTCTTGCCTATGCTCTGCCTGCATCGATAGGCGTTATGCACGTCCTCGACCACCTTTCAGATCTTCTATTGACTTTTTTCAGCTTTCCCTCAGACTTGAACAGTTTCTTTGTTGTCTCGACTAGCTGATCGTCAAGCTGTTGCTTGGCATATTCAGCCTCAATTGTAGCTCAGAGGCTTTTAGTTTCTCTTTCAACTCGATCGTCTCCTTCTACAAGCATTCCATATAGGCCACCTTTACCCTCTCTGGCTTAATCGCCGACCATCCGGCCTTATACACATGACCCATCCAGGCAAGGTGGAATAAATCCTCCATCAACTACAAAATGAATGGGAATTAATTCGAGAAATCAAGATGGGAGTTATAAATAATTCATAAAAATAGGAATCGTACCCCTAAGCCCTTTATAACCGCCTGGGACTCGAGCTCCTCCTCGTTGATCTTCCACTAGTAACAATGGTGGACCTGTATTTGCGATGAGTAGATTGCCCCCAGGGCTCACATGTCTCGAGGAGCAGTCCCAACCCTCCGAGGTTGGTTATTTGAGTCGAGATTTTAAATTTCAAACTGGAAATGAGGCTCCGCCGACCTAGGATACCTTGAAAGGCGTCAACATTACACTTTAGAGGTTCCCATGCTTCGGACACGACCGACTGCTTCCCTTGTCGGGTTGAGGGTATGGTCGTTCCACCCTTGGCCACATTCATTCTTCTTTCGGCTACATTTATTCTGATCGGGGGTTTCTTGACCGCGACCTTGTTGCGTTGTTTGGATTCTTTGGGGTTTCAGAGGTCAATGTTCTCAGGCCCTTATCTTTTGGTAGCCTCTTTTGAGCAATGGCTCGTCCCCCGCTTCTTCGGTGCGTTGGGGGTTTTGTCGGCAAGATGCTCAGGGAGGGCCACCCCAGTCACCTCTTTGTTCTTCTCAACTTATTCTTGGATTAGTCCACCCTCTCCTTTCTTCCTAGTCTCTTTTTCAAGCGCCTCCATTTCCTTCATCATGGCCTCCATAGGGGCGTCTATTATTAATCGATCTGCAAGAAAAAAGAAAACGGGTGGTTGTCCTTGACCTAAAACTTGAAGCAAGAAAATGCAATGAAAAGTTAGTCAGTATTATAGCTTCAAATAGGGTTCCCAGTCGAGTATTAGGGTCGAAGACTCCGGGAGCCTGTTTCAAGTCGGCCAAGTTATGAGCTCGGATCATAACTTCGGATTCGAGTGGCCTGAACTCTCGCAGGTCTTGGATCAAAGTATTTGGTCATCCTGTGCTACCATTGTGCACAACAGACAACGATTAAAGTTCGATTTTTCATGTTAGGCCAATCGTTTTCTGACCTGATAAAGTCAAATGCTCCTTCCACCTTTTGTCATTTGAGGAGGTGAAGAACGATCCACCTAGAAGTTCGATCTTGATTGTGGTTGAATATACCTAGGTCCGGAAACTAACTTAATTGAGGTTTGGGAGGTTTTAAATATTTCGGCCAAGCAGACGACGATTGACTGGTAAACTAAGCACTTTAACAAAGCTCTAAGTACATTTATCATGGTGTATGATTTTGTCAACAACTGTATTGGGCTTATGTTGAGTAGATCGTGCATGTCCTCAGGGATTGAAAGTCGAAGTCGACCGCATGATAGTTTATGGCAATACAGTCCTTGGACGGGTTAGTCATCTAATCTCCCCTCTTTGACTGAATTATCTGATAACGTCCACACTCAGGGGCTCCGTAAAAAAGCTTATCTTTCAACTCGGCCAACTTCTTA
Organism: Lantana camara; assembly: GCA_037501455.1. Taxonomy (NCBI): domain Eukaryota; kingdom Viridiplantae; phylum Streptophyta; class Magnoliopsida; order Lamiales; family Verbenaceae; genus Lantana; species Lantana camara. The sequence continues at coordinate 17,217,569 of CM074857.1, read as the reverse complement.
GTTGAGATAGAACAGATGATTCCCCGCGGGCCCTTGGCCAATGTACTGATCTATGGCTTAGCTTCCTTTTCTTCTTCTACTCGAACTGAAGTCGATGTAATGCCAACTTAAGCACTCCCAGCTCAACAACCTCTTCAAATTCCTCTTCATTGATGGGGTTGGATATAGCTATGATATTTACTTGCTCTTCCTCAACTCCTTACTCAGAAAACCCAGACGAGGCACTGCTAGTATCGCTTTTCGAACCGAAATTGAAGTTAGTCTTCAAACCTAAGCCAAAGTCCACCGCCTCACCTGTGGTCTCTGACACACCGTAGTCTTTCTTCATACCCTCGAGCAGGATGTTTTCATCCCTCAAGTGGTAAAAAGGGAGAGGATTTTTTACTAAATCAGGGAGTTGAGTCTTACGGGCCGATGCAGGGATCTTCTTCCTTAAGGCCATAACCCTAAAACTAATAAATATGTAAAGTGTGCTAACCTAATAAGCTAGGTCGAAGGATACCTAAGAGGTCGGATGATCGAAGTTTGCTTACTAGGACAAGAACTACCTTCTAGTGACTCCTAACTGAATGTTAGCTCGAATGTCTCTGATGTGCTCCTATGCTCTTCTCGTGAAAGTAAAGCATGAAATTTATAGAGGGAGCCACATTATGTAGTAGGTAAAAAGATGAGAATCGGGAGGTGAAAATGCGTCATGATTGCTCGTGAGGCCCACCTCAGGAATTTGAAAAGTCACCGCCATGCCAGAATTAACCGACAACCTTTCGGGGGCTTATGATATGGCACAATCCCACTTCACCACCTGGAAGCCTCCCATATAGGCATGCAAACGAGCCGAGCCGAGCTTTGCCCTTTTTTGCTGACTCGGGCTTGGGCTTAGTTCGTGAGACACCCAGACTACTTCTTTCTGGTTCGGGCTTGGCTCGCGCCTAGTTCAAACTAGCTCGGCTCGGTTCGCGAGCTAATCCCTTCACTTTTTCCCTTTCCAAAAGTCTGATCTTTCAATGCAAAATTTAAAGATTGCACTTCCAAATTCCAATTTTTACGACTTGCAAAATCTATAATCACCTCCAAATTTCAACCTAAAAATGAGTACAGAACAACTAAACCTAACATCACTTCCAATTTATAATTACAAATTTAAAGATTGCCAAAAAAGGGGGAAAAAGAAAATTAAAATTTAGAAAGAAAAAAGGGAGAAACGGAGAAGAGAAACATGGTTGGACGACGAGATCTGGAGAAGGGGGTGGTGACGCGGCGCTAGACAACGAGATCCGGAGGAGGTGGTGGTGGCGATGCGTGGGCCTGAAAGGTGAGAGATGGCAGAGGTGGTGAGGCGGTGGCTTTCTTCGGCTGGTTGCTGAACTCTTGGAGGTGATAGCGTGGTAGCAGTCGGCGCCCAACGGTAGGTGGCGAGGTGGTGGCGGAGTTGGGCTCTTGGCTTTTGCGGCTGAAAGTGAAAACTGGGGAAGTAATTGCCTAGTCTTCTTTACCTCCTATAATGTTTATATATAGCCTACTATATTTCTACCAAAAAAAAATAAAATATAACCTACTATATATATTAAATATATAGTTATATATTATATATAATAGGTTGTATTTAATATATTATATTTTTTTTCTTTAATTTTAGCTTGGCTCGCGAGCTGGCTGTGAAATGTATGGTTCGGGCTTGGCTCGTAGGATGCACGAGCCAAGCCATAGCTCGACTTGGCTCGCAGGAACCGAACCTAAGCACGAGCTTTCCTCGAGTCAACTCGCTAAGCTTGCGAGTTGGCTTGTCTCATTTGCATCCCTACTCCCATATGACTGAGACGACGTTGCTCGATCTACAGGTCGAACAAGGCAGTCCTTCCACAACTCTCCACATAGCTGGAAACCCTTACTCGAGTCTTGGGTCGAGCATCACTCACACCAAGCACAAGTCAAACTTCGGCCAACATATCAAATGGTCAGGTCGAGCGTTGGGCCCTTGCAGCAAATGGCCAAATGACCCATTGGCCTTTGATAACATGTACAACTTGGGGCACACTGCCGCTGCAGAGCAGTAAATGTGTTGGAATAGTGTAATGAGTAGCATTAAATATTCCTCGTATGTTGGACTCTATCACTCTACCGCTTACAATATCCCATCGCATATTTAAGTCGTCCATAAAGATAAAGATTAAAAAAAAAAGTCATTCATAATAGTTTTAAGGGCAAATTACATCCAAGTCCCCTTAGGTTTGCCATAATTATAATTTAATCCCTGCCTTTTCATTTATTACAAAAAAACCCCTATAAACACTGTTTCAGTTGAGGTCCTAGGCGGAATAGTGGAAAAATTAGGCATACACTTTTTCTTGTTTTACAAAAAAGTCCCTAGGAACAGTGTTCATAGGGGTGTTTTTGTAATAAACGAAAAAGCATGAACTAAATTGTAATTATGACAAACCTCAGGGGATCTGGATGTAATTTCCCCTAGTTTTAAATAAAACAAGAAGGTTGCTTAATGTTTCTTAATAATATCTTCGGCGATTACAAAAATTATAAAAGATATTACGAATTATATTTTTTTAATTTAATTAATTTTGAGTTCAATTAAATACCAAATTTATAAAAATACTAATATGTATAAAACTTCCAAAATATGCATGTAATTGGTAACAATGGAACACTTCATTTTATTAAATAAAATAAAATAAAATAAAATTTCCTTTTCTTTTATTATGGGTCATGAAATGATATGTTTTCTAACACTAAACTTATTTACTACTTTAATTTATTTTTTTGCTATTAATTTTATTTTTTTATTATTATACCTGCATGAATTTAATATGCAAAACTCTAACATTTTATTTTAATTTAAATATTAATATTTTTATATCTTTAATTTTAATTGGATTCAATATCAATTAAACTAAAATATATAATTTCTATTCTTTTTATAAATTAAAGAAATATTTTGATGGTGCAAGAATCTGAACTTCCTAAATGCAACAACACTTTAATATTTTTGAGAAGGGGAAGGCCATCACAGGCGGGAAAGCCTCAGGAACTGGGTTTCCTTTTTGTGCGTGGGTTCTTCCAGCTAGGATAACACCAAGAGTGCAAGAGGTAATGGTGATGCAACTGTGGTGAGGTTAATGGAAAGCTTGAGAAGATAGAGGAAAGATGCCCAGAACTGTGTATGAGTGCATGAATTTGAAGAAGATGACTTGGGGGAGAAAGCATGCGTTCTCCCCTATTTATATGTTAGGGGTAAGGGTAAATGGGTAAATCGACCGTGTGGTCCCAAACCTGTGTTGCCCTAACACGTGGCAGCCCGTGAGGGAGTGAGAAGGACGTTTCTGAAAAGCAGACGGCGGGTCAGGTACAAGGTGCGTACAACCTATGTGTCAAAGGTTGTTGGCGAGGGTCGCATGTAGGGAAGGACCAAGATCCTCTTCGCTAAGGTTCGGATTCCTCACAATGGGGTATGCTCATGCCCGAATGCTATTGACGCTCGGAGAGTGTACGGATGGCTTCCCCACGGTAGTTGACCCTTGAGTGCCAAAATCCCGAGCGTCGGGAAGGACCGTCAACTAGGCACTTCCTTGAGGAAGGTGTTCCTGAGGGCTGTAATGTGAGCGTCAAACCGGTCAACTTGAACCCTTTATCTGAGCAGTTGGCCGAGGCCCATTGATCTGTACCGATAAGCAAGCAAGTGGGCTGGGAAGGCCCGCGAGCCCCGTAATTGTGAGCGTCCAGAGTCTTATTCTCCGAAGCGTTGACACGTGGATGGCTCTGATTCTAATGTGATTTTGGGTCTCATCATTTTGCCCCCCAAATTCTGTAGTATCGCTCGGGCGTACTGTAGAATTTAATAAGGAGGAAGCCTTGGATTTTGAATTACCCGAGGGTCGAGCCATTGCTAGAGAAGTGACTGTTTGACTTCTGTAACGGACACAGTCTGACATCGCATTAATTGAAGTCATGTCCGCATTTAATGCTGAGTGGGAACGTGGGCGCGTGCACTCCGGAAGACGTGAGGCGGTTACCAAAAGTGGGGGGTTTCCTAGGCGGGAAATGATTGTCATTTGAAATCTTAAACCCTAATTAATGTCAGCCTTTATCCCTATAAATAGGGATCTGCAAGGCTTTGGAGCCTCTTTCACGCATTCAACTTCCTTTAAACACATACTCAGCGAGAAAACTTCGCAACCTTCACCGATTCCGGCGAGTTTCAGTTCTTCAAGCTTTAGGTAAAACTCCATAACATTTCCCTTATTTTCCTCGCGCTAACATTAGGTTTAGGTTGAGTGAGTGAAATCCCTGAGCGAAGAGCCTCCTTCGACCGTTGAATTTGTTTCAGAGAATTTCTCTTTCATTGAGTTTTCTACGTGAAAATCCGTCTTCAAAAGTCGAAAAGCAAACATGGCCGAAAGCCAAGCTGACGATTATGTAAGGGAGATTGACGAAATGTCTGTGGGGAGCTCTTCCCCTCACGGCAATGTTCCTACAGCTGTTCTCCTGGCTAGGGCGTCCCCCGGTGAGGGGGTTCCTATGGCGATTCCAGTGGCTCAAGCTCCGGCTGACGCCAGGGATGAAGAGGTGGATGCTGCTGTTCAAGGGATGAACGAGCGTGCTCCTGGAGGGGTGAATGATCTCTTTGAAGAGATGCATAACGTGATGGAAATGCAAAGACAGGGAGAGAGGGTATTCCCGGTGTTGAATAGTGCCGTGCGACCCCAAGATCACAGGATCACAGTGGCCGTGGCGGCTCCCAAGGGCGAAGCAGGACCATCCGGGCGTCCATTTGAGGCGGAACCTTCCAGAAGGCGCCAAAGGAGAGGAAAAGAGCCTGCCACTCGAGTGAGGCAAGATAACCGCCATCAAACTGACAGATCTCCGGATGAGATTGGGAGTATCTTGACGCTCGACGATTTGGAGGAATTGAGAGCCAAGGCATACTGGGACGAGGTTGTATTTCCCATGCGCCTTCCCGAAGAGGGAGAGAGGGCCAACCGACCTCCACCTGGGATGATGACGGTCTACTGGGACGCGGTTCTGGCCGGGGGCCTGAGGTTCCCCATCTCGCCCGTCACTGCCAACATCTATCACCACCTGAGGCTTTGCCCTTCACAAATTCTGCCGAACGGCATAGCCCTAATCAACACTTTCGTGATTAGGGGTGGGCGCGGGACGGGGAGTTCGGGATTCGGGGAGTTCGGGGTCGGGATAGGAAACTTCGAGCCCGAGCCCGTCCCGGAAATGTCGGGTACCCGGCCTATCGGGGAATTCGGGATTCGGGACGGGATCGGGCTCGGGATCGGGGAGCCCGAGTTAAATTCTGAAAATTTTTTTTTTTTTAAATTAATTATCCCATAATCACATTACTTAGAAATTAGAATTGCAATTGTATGGCAAAATATTATTTGATAATACATACTCTAAGTCTCTAACAATATATTATATAGAAAGAAATAATAGAGCATTAATTAAATTATACTTAGAAAGAAATTAATTAAATTGCAACTGTAAGGGAAAATATTATAGTAGGGCGTAGATAGGTCAGAAACATTACATTAAATTGCAATTGTATGCATAAATATTACAGAAAGAAAGTCAGAAACATTGTGTTCAAACATTATGGAAAGAAACTCCATTATGGAAAGAAACTCCAAATTACAAACATTATGCAAAAAAATAAAATTAGTCCCACACTTGACACTTGACACTCCCACCCACTGCATTACAATATTACAGAAACATCAAACATTGTCTTCAGACTTCAAACATCACCGGCCACTGCAAACATCACAGAAATAATATTACAGAGACATTGTCTTCAAACATAACAGGAACTCCAAATTTTTATGGTTCAACATGTTCTGAAGTTCTGTCTTCATATGGTTCAACAAATTGGGGTAAATTTTTATGGTTCAGTAAATTGGGGTAAATTTTTATACACTGATACACAGCAAATTGGGGTAAACTGCTTCTAAGTTTTGTCTTCATATGGTTCAACATGTTCTGAAGTTGATTTAGAAATATATAACTTAATTTTAGAAATAGACTCAACCGATAAGCCAAGTGCTGGGAGTGTTGCTCAACTGGATTACTTAAATGGATTAATAAGCTAGCCTAGCAGCCCCATTTCAATTTTCATAAATCGTAAAAATCAATTATTCTCAAATAGCATAATAAATACGAGAGAATGTCGGAATTACAAACAAAAAAGCAACTTAATTGAAAGAAATCACAAATTCTGAAATTAGGGCTAAAAATAAAAAACTTACCTCAAGGTTCAAATCCTCAAGTTCAAATTTTGAAACTAAGTTGCCGAGGACCCGGTAGCTGGCCGGTGGTGGTCAATTGGTTGATGGGTGGAGCTAATTTTCTCTCGGCGCTGGGGGAGCTGTTTGTTGAAACTTGAGAGGAGACGAGACTGGAGCAGAGGGAGGACTTAGATGCAGACGCGGAGCAGAGGGATTTGTTGTGGCCGTTCGAACTGAAGAGAAAGAGATTGGAGAGTGGATGCAGTCTTGACTCTTGCTTGCAGATGTAGAAATTAGGGGTTACGATTTAAGAAAGAACTAAGAAGAACTGAAGAACTGAAGCGTGCGTGAAGAACAGAAGAAGTGGTCTGGTACTCTTGTTTGGTCAAGACTCATTCACGTTTGATTTTAGTTAATAATGATTAATGATTATTAATTGGGCTTTATGTTATTATTATTATTAGTATTATATATATAAAGTGGTATATATTATGTATATATACAGTAATACAGATCTATATTTATATTATATATATATATATATATATGCAGATTATATTATATTATATATATATATAAATTTTTTTTTTTTTATTAAAGGGGTCGGGTAGTTCGGGTACCCGATCGGGGAATTCGGGTACCAAAATACTACCCGATCCCGAGCCCGAACTCTTAGTCGGGATTCGGGTACCCGTCCCGAATTGGAAATATCCCGAACTCCCCGTCCCGATCGGGAAATACCCGATCGGGTCGGGACGGGGCCCGAATTCCCCGACCCGAATGCCCACCCCTATTCGTGATTATGATGGTTGCGCTAGGTCGCGAACCCTCGATCGTTAATTTTGATAGCTTGATACAGGTGGCCCGCTCGCCGCGCTCATCACCTACGGACGGGTTTTACTACGCCCAGGCCAAGTCGGGTTTTAAGATGATAGATTCCCCATCCACTTCCTATGGCGAGCATTGGAAGGAGAAGTATTTTTTCGTGGGGGCTCCAGGGGGAATTTTTAGGGTTCATCGCCAGTGGTTGATACATGGCGAGGGTCCTTTGATTAGGGAAAGGACGAGGAATAAAGCTTTTGAGGATTGGGCCCAGGGGTTAGCCTTTGAGATGAGGAGTGAGAAAAAGTGGATTAAGGCTGAAACCCTAGTGAAGAACGAGGGAGTGCTGTTTCGTTATGGCTTGTCTTGCCCTCCAGACATGATACTTAACCCTCCAGCTGACATCATGGCCCTCGATGGCTAGATTCTAGGAACTAACTGCTCTAACTTTTAGAAAAGCCTCCTAACTTGGTGTGATTGCTGTATTTTTTGTATCTGTGGTCTAAGCAACCAATCTTCTGACGCTCGTTTCTTCTTACTTGCAGGTGTTCAGATACTATCGCGAGGAATGAATGCTGAGGCTCTTTCACGCATGCTAGGCGCTCAAGGAGCCGGTGCTAACCCTCAGCCACAGCAGCAGCAGCAGCAGGAACGACCCCCAACTGCCCCGAGGGGCAGAGGAATCCGACGGAGGTAGGGGTATCGGTAACGAGGCTGCAGCTGTTGGTCCCATCGAGGATTTGACAGTGGAGGGTACCCACGGGGCTACTCCTCCGCCGGCGGCCCCCAAGGGTCCGATTTCATTGAGTTCGAGCGGATCCCGAAACCGCTCGAGGGAACATGTCCGTATTCATGAAACACTCCGGGCCGACCGTCAAGGGAAAAGGAAGAGGCTGCCAGATTCCATTCCAATTTCTGGGAAGGGGAAAGAGGTGGTCGTGGGCCACCGTGGTGAGGGCAGCGATACTTCATCTTCTGAGGATGAAGAATTTTGGAAGATTGGCTGTCGGGGCGACACTCGATTCAAGCGCCAAAGGAAGGACGGTCCCGTCCTACTGAAAAAGAGCACCTTTTCTGTCAATATGGTCTCCGACATCGTCGGAAAGCTCCAGTTCTCCGCCGATCACGACAAATTAAACGAGCATGACGCCGCTCGGGTCGCGGACGACGCTTGCCTTGCGCTTCTGACGGTAAGTCCTTGGTGCCCTCTGGAGATTTCCCACTTTCATTGTTCCCATTTCAACGCTAACCTTTGTTTTTGACTTTCCAGGAGGTGATCCCCAAGCTGAAGAATTTGCAGGGCCTAGCGCAGGCCTACTCCAATCATAAGGCCAAGTACAAGAAATTGCTGCGCATCTCTGATCCCGGCCAATTGCAAGAGGATTATAACCGTATCCACGCCCAACTGACTGCTGTCAACCTTGAGAGGGATCAGTTGAGGGAGAATCTGCAGAAGGCGGACGCAGCTTATCTTACCCTTGACGACCGCTACAGGAAGTTGAAGGTAGAGCGCGACCAACTGCGGGTCCAGAACGGGGAGTTGGGCACACAGCTGGCAGAGAGCACACGCCAAAACGAAGCTACCAATAAGGCGCTCGCCGATCTGCAAGGGAAGGTGGAAGGACTGGCTGCGAGGGTCTCTTGGGACGCAGTAATGAAGTTCATGCGCTCCAAAGCGTTCATATTTGCAGCCAACATCCAGTGCTTTGACAACGCTCGGCGCTTCTTCCACAAGGCTATCGGGCAGATGGTCAAACTGGGCTTGGCTCCTGAGAGCGCTCGGACTGACGCGCGCTTGCGCATGGATCTGGATGAAAACTGTGAGCCCATGGTCCAAAACGAGGATCCTACTGAGAACTTGGCGGAGCCGGAATATCAGGAATTGGTGGAAACGCTCCAACGGGAATTTATTGCTGCCAATACTGTAGGTCCCGAGCCCATCCAAATAGAAGACGAGGGCACCGTCATGGATACTGCGGACGTCGAGGAACCTGGCGAGGCCCAAACTTCTGACGCCAACGTGCTGGCCCCAGTTCCTCTTGCGATTGCCCCTCCAGAGCCCAACTCTCAAGCCCAGTGAAGATCCCTTGGATGTTGATCCCTTTCCTTGCCAGTTTAAATTCCTTGTCATATTTATGAACAATTTATGTTTGTACCTAATCCTCCAGCTATTTTCTTGAACATTTTGGATCCCTTTATGCTCCTTTATGTATACTGAGACTCTTCTTTTACTGCTTGAATGTTTGAATACTTTCTCTTGTATTTTTGAATGGTGAATGATGTTCCTTTTGAATGGGCGTATGTGTGCACGAGGGTGTTTTCTCTGAGGGTGCCCTGGCATTCCGCAATGAGGCTCGAATTTGAACTTAGGAAACCTTTGAGGATTTGCCTAAGTATTGGATTAAAGCGAGCGTAACCGTGGGGTTAACGTCCTTTCGAGGAACTCATGCAAAAATTGTTATGGGATCCGCTATTTTGCGAGTGTGCTCTTACCCAAAAATTTGAGGGTCATCGGGGCCTTTACGAGCGCGAGCTGGAGTGGAGTGCACTCAGCTGGCATAAATTAAACATTTTTGTTTCCCGTTGATTGACACGCTCGTTCTTAGGGTTTTATACACTTACGAACTGTCAAACTATTCCGGGTAGATGGTTATCAATACCCAGATAGTGTTATTCCCCAAAGCGATCGAGGTATTACTTAGGCCATTCGACGTGGAGGATGCTCGACACGGAGTGGGCCTTTTGTTGCTCAAATCATCAACTATTAAGAACGTAAATAAATGACAAAACAAATAACTAAATACTTACTGTTATATTTGTAATGTTCAAGATGATTACAACACGCTTTCTGTCAAAAGAAAGTACTCCATGCCGCAAACGGGCGATTACAAAAGAACTGACGCTTACACGTAGAACCGTCTAAGGTTACATGCATTCCATGGCCTAGGGAGACGCTCGCCTTGCAAAGTCTCCAACAGGTAGGTGTTATTTGCTCGCACCTGAACGACTTTGAAGGGACCTTCCCAATTGGGGTCTAACTTTCCCACATGTTTGGAGACTTCAACTTTTTTGAGGACCAAGTCCCCTAGCTGGAAAGTCCTCTCCTTAACGCGTTTGTTGTATTGGTGAGCCACGGTTGCTTTGTATTTGTGGATACGTGCCCAAGCAGTATTCCTCTTCTCGTCCAGCAAATCTAACTCGAGCACCCGATTGGCCTCGTTGGCAGCAGGCTCGAAATAGGCAACGCGTGCGGATTCTTGAGCAATTTCCGCAGGTATCATAGCTTCGGAGCCATAAACGAAGGAGTAGGGAGTTTCCCCCGTTGCCGCTCGCGGGGTAGTACGATACGCCCACAGGGCTCCCTGAAGTTCTTCAGCCCATTCGCCCTTCTTGCTTTCGAGCATCGTCTTCAGATGCTGGAGTATGGTTCTATTAGTTACCTCCGCTTGACCGTTGGCTTGAGGGTGGCCCACCGAAGTGAAACGCTGCTCAATCCCAAGTTCATAGCACCAATCCCGTGTGTCAGCTGCGATGAATTGGGATCCATTATCTGAGATGATTACCCTCGGGATACCGTATCTGCAAATGATGTTCTTCCAAATGAAATCCCTCACAACCTTGAACGTTATTTTCGCGACTGCTTCAGCTTCGGCCCATTTGGTGAAGTAATCCACAGCGAGTATTACAAATTTCTTTTGTCCGACCGCCATTGGGAGGGGTCCCACAATATCAATGCCCCACTGATCAAAAGGCCACGAAACATCAATAGGAATCATTTGAGTTGCCGGCAACTGAGGGGTGTTAGAATGAAATTGGCACTTAGGGCATTTCTTGGAGTAGTTAATGGCATCCTGCAACACCGAAGGCCAGTAGAACCCACTCCTTAAGACTTTCTTTGCCAAGATTCGACCGCCCGAGTGGTTCCCGCAACTTCCACTGTGTACATGTTCTAGAACTTCCTTGGCCTGCGAGGGTCTCAAGCATCTCATCGGTGGGCCCTGGAAGGATCGCTTGAATAGCCGACCCTCGGCGTCCAATGAGAAACGAGGGGCTTTGTTTCTGATTTTCCGAGCCTCAACTTTGTCGCTCGGGCTGGTCCCGTCCCGTAGGAATCTGATAATTTCGTCGAGCCAACAAGGCTCGGATGGGTCAATCATATTCACCTCCTTCGAAGGTCCACTTCTACTTATCAGCGGCTCCTCAGTTCTAAGAAACGTAACAGCACGCTCGCTAAAACCATCCAGGGCGGATGCGAACTTTGAGAGAGCGTCAGCACGTTCGTTTTCTGCCCTTGGGACCTGCAAAAGGTGGAATTCCTTGAACTTGGCTATCACCTCCTTAGCGCTCGCCAAATACTGCACCATAGTGGCTTCTCGGGCCTCATAAGAACCATCAATTTGACTCGCGATCAACTGCGAATCAACATATGCAGTGACTCGAGTGGCGCCATTTTGAAGTGCAATCCTGAGCCCCTGTACGAGGGCCTCATACTCAGCTTCGTTGTTGGTGACTTGGAACGCCAACTTGATCGCATAGTCAACTTCAACTCCGAGAGGATCCCTGAGGGTCACCCCGGCTCCTCCCCCTTGTGAGGTCGAGGAGCCATCTGTGTGCAAAAGCCATAAACCATCCTCCGCTGAAGGCCCGGTACCTAAGTTGAAACGTTCCACCAATAGGTCTGCCACGGCCTGAGCTTGTATCGCCGTGCGAGGCTCGAAGGTGATGTCGAATTGACTAAGTTCGATTGACCATTTAATTAATCTCCCCGAGACGTCTGGCTTTGCAAGCACCTGTTTGAGGGGTTGATCTGTAAGCACCACGATGGAATGCGCTTGAAAATAGGGCCTTAACCTCCGAGAGGTATTAACGAGCGCAAAAGCAAATTTCTCTATTTCCATGTATCTTTTCTCCGCTCCTTGTAGAGTCTTGCTTAAATAGTACACCGGCATATGCTTACGCTCGCGAATTGCCACGAGGACAGCGCTCGTGGCTTCCAGGGAAACTGATAGATACACAAACAAGCTCTCCCCCGGGATAGGTTTGGTCAACAAGGGCGCTCTCGAAAGGTACCTCTTCATGCCCTGCAGGGCCTTCTCGCAATCCTCACTCCAGGTAAAGTTGCGAGCGTTACGCAGAATTTTGAAAAAGGGTAAGTTCCTGTCTGCTGAGCGGGAGATGAACCTGTTTAATGAAATGATCTTACCCACAAGCACCTGGACTTCTCTCAGATTGCGGGGTGAGGGTATGTCTAAGATTGCCTTAATTTTCTCTGGGTTCGCCTCTATGCCCCGTTGGCTGACCATGTATCCCAAAAATTTGCCACCCCGCACGCCAAATGTACACTTGGATGGATTCAATTTCATACCGTAACGACGCAGGATAATGAACGCTCGTTTTAGATCTTCTAGGTGGGAACGCTGGCGTTCGCTTTTGACGATCATGTCGTCCACATATACTTCCATGGACTTTCCAATCTCACACTCGAACATCCTGTTGACAAGGCGTTGGTATGTCGCTCCTGCATTTTTGAGCCCAAAGGGTATAACTTTGAAGCAATAAACACCCATGTGGACTACGAAAGCAGTTTTAGGACGATCCTCAAGAGCCATAAATATCTGATAATATCCTTGGAAAGCGTCCATCATGCTCATAAGTTCACACCCAGTGGTCGAGTCCACCAACTGATCAATTCTAGGCAAGGGGTACGGATCCTTAGGACATGCCTTGTTGAGGTCTGTGAAGTCATTGCACATACGCCATTTGTTGGCGCTCTTCGGAACGAGTACCACATTGCACAGCCATTCTGGATATAGAATTTCTTCTATGTACTGAGCGTCAAGCAGCTTATTGACTTCTTCTTCTATGACTTGCTTCCGGAACCCATGGACATCCCTCTTCTTTTGCTTTATAGGTTTGAAGGCCGGATCCACGTTCAACCTGTGGACAATAACGCTCGGATCTATGCCCGTGAGGTCTGAAGCCTTCCAGGCAAAGACATCAATATTCTCTCGCAAGAACTCAATCATCATAATCTGAGAGGGGCCGTCGAGGCTGGAACCTATTTGCGTGATCTTATCTGGATTTCCGGGCTCTAATTCGACGGTCAGAAAGCTCTCTGTAGGTTCCATCCGCACCTCAGGCCTCGGCTGTTCAAGTGCTCGTTTCTTACCTGTAATTCTCCCGCTGGTATCTCCCGAGGGTATCTGATCCTCATCTTCCGATGAGGAAACTCCAATCTCTCCGAGGGGAGAACTCCCAGCATCTACGGGTTTGTCCGTGGCCCTCTTCTTATTCTTCTTTTTATATAGCTTGGCCCGCTTGCGCTCAGGGCCATCTTCATCTAGTTTAGGGAAGTCAACGGACTTCTTGGTGGAACCTGCTTGGGTAGGCGATTTGGGCTTGTGGCTTCGAAGGGAAAGTATGTAGCATTCCCATGCTTCCTTAACATTGCATAGTACCTCTCCGGTACCCTCGGGGGTGGGAAACTTGACTTTCTGATGGTAGGTGGAAATTACAGCTTTGAAGTCAACGAGGGCTGGGCGTCCAATGATGATGTTGTATGGCAGGTCTACTTCGACCACCACATAGAGAACATTTAAAGTTTTTCACTGTGGGGCACGACCAAAAGAGGTGGCCAAGCGAGTTTGTCCGCGAGGGACGATCTCGGAACCCCCAAAGCCGACGAGGGCTGTTCTGAGGGGCTCGAGCGGGATGTTTGTGATATTCATTTTCTGAAAAGTGGAGTAAGGCAAAACATTCACGGAGCTTCCACTATCAATCAAGACCCTCTTTACAACATGATTGTGAACGTCTAAACTAACCACCATGGGGCAGTCAGAGGTTTCACCGACCCCATGGGGTGTTACAATGTGCTCTAAATCCTTCTCTGTGAAACCTACGCCCTCATCTTTCTCCGAGCGGGATGATTGATCAATGGAGAGTACCGGCCTGGGCTGAGAAGATCTCTGGTCATAACTCCGAATGTAACGGCGTCGGGAAGCGTTGGAGTCGCCCCCCGAGGGTCCTCCAACAATCATGTGAATGACCGCGAAGGGCTGGTTTTCCATGTCTGATACCTTCCCTTTGCCACGGTCATTGGGCTCGGGGTGACGGTGCCGTGGGCTCCGAGAACGCGAACGGCTTCTCCCTCGTGCCTGTGCACGCTCGGCGCAATGCTCGTCGTACCTCTCCAACACCTTCACGAACTCCTTAAGGTGCCCCCCAGCAATCAGCCTCTGAATCTCACTTTCAAGCTGACGACATTCACTAGTGTTATGCCCTTTTTGCTTGTGGAAAGCGCAATACTTCCCCGAGCGCTTCTGTAACGCCCCGTTTTCAATTTATGCATTATGCGATAATTGATAATGTGCTTAATTGATATTATGTGATACTTTATATATTTTTCATAACATTAGATGCATAATATTTCCATGAGCTTTTATGAATTAATTGTTAACGTGACTAAATGCTCATATATGTAAATGTGTGGATTTAATTGCATGACTTAAATAGAGTTCGATACTCATTTTACATGGATTGAAACTTAATTGCATGCATTCATATAATGGAGGGACTTATGTGCAAAAAGTGATGAGTCATGCATATATGTGAAAGACTTTTGTAAATATCTCATTCATCTCTTCCATTTCATTTCATTCTCATCAAATTAACCTCATACACACACACACTAAATACCGATTTTTACACCATGGAGGAGAAGGATGAGATTTCATCATTCCAAGTTAATTTCAAGGAGGAATTGCATGAGTATGAGGCATCACCATCATCTCCATAGTTCCTTTCATCTTTCCATTCATTCTTTCAAGGTATATGTATGAATTGCTTGAGCTTTTGATTATTTGGTCGAGTAGGGTTTGATGATTGATTGATGCTTTCATGCTTATTCATGATTAGAAGCATGTTTAGGTCCTTGTTTCTTCATTTCTTGCATGAAACTTGAAGTTATGTTGAAGTTGGGAATATATGAGTTTATATGGGATTTTGATGATGAATTCTTGATGATTTGATGCATGTTTCCTTGGATTATATGATGATTAATGGATATATATGATCATATACATGCTATATGTTGGTTTTCAAGTGTTTATTTGATGTAGTTTGGTGATTGATTGGTTTGGGAACCTTTTCCCGCGACCTCCCCTGTTTTCTTGCCCTGTTTTTCTGTTACGCGCAGTGACACGGGGGTGTCGCTTTTCCCCTCTTCAGCGTGACACGGGGGTGTTCGTTGGGTTGAGTTTCTGTACCGTGACACGGGGGTGTCACGGCTTAGTGTATTTTAGTGACACGGGAGTGTCACCTTTTATTTCCTGCATTTTGTCCAACTTCAAACCAACGCCATTTTCACCTCGGTTTGAATTAGAAAACGTGCCATATAGCGTTGGAAAGGTCTATGTGTCTACTTTCATATCCAACAAACAAAACCCGATTCCCACTTCTAGAATTTAAGATATTCCAGTTTTCCCACAACATGTACATTTCCAAAAATTGTCGGTTTTGGCCAAACTTCACCAAAACCTTTCTTATTGCATTCCTTTCACTCTCTTGGCTCCCATATGTGAATTATATGAGTTATATACTTGTTTAATTGATAAGTATGCTCCTACTTGATACTTCTTGGTACTTAATTGCTCAAATGTATTGTGTGACTCCATGCCCTATATGAATTGAACTTGAAATGATTGAATGCTTTAAATATGTGACTCCTTGAGATTTATTTCATCTTTTAAGTGTTAGTTGGTTCTCATATATGATTAAGTGCCACTTAATTGTTAATATGTATGGTTATTAAAGTGTTGGGATGGTTATTTATTTACATGAGCATTGCCGTGCGTCATACTTGGTCTCATATTGAGTCTTGTCCCACGAGTTCACGTTATTTCCTTTCTTGTCCAGTTTTTCTCCAGGGCGGAGATCATTGATCGTTGGGCACTTTCTAGTATCCTTGTCTTGTCCGTCGCTCGTCAGGTGAGGTTTAAATTCTAGATATATAGAACCTTACAACCCTTATGTGATTTTCGGCCAAAACGTATCTATATATCTATAGTTTTCGAACCTTATGATTTTCAATTGATTTCACGGAATTGGATTGATTGATTGATTGATTGATTAACGCATTGATTGTTTTGGTGAGTAACTATTGTTCACGTTGGGCCCGAGGGTAGTGTATTGAGCCAACCGGGAAAGCAAGGGCTGACGGGTAACTCTTGCACTATCCTCACCATTGTGGGATCACCTCTGAATCCACCAGGAGGTTTGGTGGAGGAAGAAATCCCGTGCGTGGGAGTCATGTTCCCGACGTACACCGTGATTGGATGGTTGGGTCTTGCAAGCCCGCCATCACCCGGAGGAAGAAGGAGTTATTGATTGAAATTGCTAATTGTGCACTAAGTTCTATTGCTTGATCACTTAATTAATTACAACTGAATTATTGTACACTGTTGGAGAAAGGTTGGAGATTTGCCCTCACTCGCCGGGCCACTGATTGAATTGAATTAAATTGAGTGTATTGTTAAATTGATTAGTTGTAATCTCGGGCGAGTTATCTTTTACTTTTAAACTTATAGTGTTTTTATTTTATAAACCCTTACCCGAGATTATAGCTTGCATGTTACTTGCGCGAATATTTATTTATAAACCCCCTCACTCAGTCTGTGGTAGACTGACACCTCACACTTTTCAGGTACTGTCAGTGGCGTGCTAGGCGGGAGTCCGAGTCGTGTCCAGTTGTCGAGTTGAGTCTAGCATTGCATTTTCATGTTCTTGGTATTTTCGGCTTATCATGTTAGTGGTTTTGGGTTATTTATACATGTATGATGTATAGGAGATGATAATGTATTGATAAGTGTTGGTACCTACTATTATATAAATGTTGGTATCTATAAGTAAATATGTAAATATGGTACCTATAAGTATTGATTGCTATTGCTTCCGCTTTTATTGTTCTGAATTGTTTATTGGTAGTATTTGAGGGTACCCGCCTAGCTTTTGAGTTTTTTTTATTGTCACCCGTTCGCCATGAGTCCGGTTCATATATGGACTACCCATTTCATGTGTGAGCTAGACTCATGGTGCGGGGGTGTGGCATCTCGGCGTTCCGGGTGTTACAGCTTCTGAGCCTCGGTTTCTCTCAACTTTGGCGGCCTCTTGAACAGCTTCTTATCCGCCATGGCATATACTTCGGCTATAGGGCGGTTGAGGGGGATGCGTTCGAATTTCCGAGGGGGCGGAGAGTTCCGACGAGCGGGAATAGGGCTGCGACGGCGGCCTCTGCTAGGGTCCATCCGGTCCTCGGGTGCTTTGCTGGGACGAGGGGCGTTCGCTATCTTCTGATCCCTCGCGATGTACATATCTTCGAGAGTAAAGAAAGAGTCCGCAATCTCCCTAATCTCCATCAGCGAGCGCGACTTTTTCTTGGCCACCTCTTCCACAAATTCCTTGCTGACGTAATGCTTCATGTTGATAGCTCCAAACAGAACATGCCTCAAGAAGTCCATCGAGGGCTTTTCCACCAACAAGATCTCCTTGTTGAACCTTCCCATGAAAGACCGTAGAGTTTCGTTCGGCCCTTGGACCAAGCTGTGAAGAGCGGTCGCGGCTGGGGCCGGTGCCTTCAAAGAGTTAAAGTGGCTGATGAAAGCATCCGTCAAGTCATAATACCCCCGTATTGACCGTGGGGGAAGCTTTTTGTACCAGTCTTGGGCCATTCCCGTGAGAGAAGTGACAAACACCTTGGCCCAATAGTTGCTCGGGTGATCATATAAGTGCATAAGATGTACAAAATGATCCAGATGCTCGGCTGGATCAGTGGTTCCATCGTACCTGTTGACAGCTGTGGGGATTTTACCTTTTCCCGCATGGGTCATTAGTACCTCCTCGACGAGGGGTGAATCGCCCGTCATGATCCTGTAATCCCTGTCCTCGGGATCTTCATAGCTGGCTTCTCTCCTACGGCGGGAAATTGGGCTACGTGGTCGGCGAGCGTCTCTGGCCCTGGACCTCTCGTCCCCCTCACGGGGGACTTGAGACCTTGCTCGAGAGAGCTGCTCTACCACATTCTGGAGCCCTCTAATTTGGTCCTGTACTGCGGCAAGTTGAGGGTCACCGATATTTCTGCGGTTTGCCCTTTCTGTGGCTCTCGATTGGACCTCTTCGTTATCTCCGGCCGCCTCATTTCGAGGGGCCCTCCTATCCTGAGGTGCTCTCTCGTTTCCAGCGGGCTGCTGCTCCTGTTGGACCCTCGGTGGGGCCTCATTTTCTTGATTAGTCGGTGGGGGAGGCTGCTGGGCTCTCGGCGCGTTTTGCGCCATTGTCAGCGGATGAGCTGGCAGCCCTCCAAGGGCGGGGCTGCTCGTGCACCCGTCAATGAAGGAAAGTAAGCCATGGTGAAGTGTTCCCAAGCATTCTGCACCGCTTGGCTCTCGCACTGCGCGTACAGCGCTTGAAGTTGCTGGGTACTAAGCTGGGGCATTTCTACCCCCTGTATCTCCCTTGGTAGCGACAACAGGAGGTTTAGTGTCCCTACTTGATATGGCTGGATCATCGGCATCATTCCAGGCATCAATCCTGGTTGCATAAAAGTGTACACGGGTGGTGGTGTGGTCATAGAGTACGCGCCAGGACGAGAGGTTGGGACGTTTTGGGCGAAAACTGGGGGAGGAGGATTGGAGCCAGATCCTCCAGCTTCATTACCAGATGGGGGTAGAATGGCGGCGGTCTCTGTGTTTCCGACGAGAGGAGGAGGGGGATCACCGCCAACGGTGGCGTTGTTCCCTGTATTTTCCTCGTTGATAGGGGGTTGGGCACCCTTGCTCCCCACTACTCCTGATCTCGTCACAGTCACCATGTTGGGAGTTGCTGGTGTCACTTTTCAACTAGCTTTTCTGGGGAAGAATCTGTTAACGATGAAGAAGGTGATGATAGTTTCCCACAGACGGCGCCAAAAATGATGGTGCAAGAATCTGAACTTCCTAAATGCAACAACACTTTAATATTTGTGAGAAGGGGAAGGCCATCACAGGCGGGAAAGCCTCAGGAACTGGGTTTCCTTTTTGTGCGTGGGTTCTTCCAGGTAGGATAACACCAAGAGTGCAAGAGGTAATGGTGATGCAACTGTGGTGAGGTTAATGGAAAGCTTGAGAAGATAGAGGAAAGATGCCCAGAACTGTGTATGAGTGCGTGAATTTGAAGAAGATGACTTGGGGGAGAAAGCATGCGTTCTCCCCTATTTATATGTTAGGGGTAAGGGTAAATGGGTAAATCGACCGTGTGGTCCCAAACCTGTGTTGCCCTAACACGTGGCAGCCCGTGAGGGAGTGAGAAGGACGTTTCTGAAAAGCAGACGGCGGGTCAGGTACAAGGTGCGTACAACCTATGTGTCAGAGGTTGTTGGCGAGGGTCGCATGTAGGGAAGGACCAAGATCCTCTTCGCTAAGGTTCGGATTCCTCACAATGGGGTATGCTCATGCCCGAATGCTATTGACGCTCGGAGAGTGTACGGATGGCTTCCCCACGGTAGTTGACCCTTGAGTGCCAAAATCCCGAGCGTCGGGAAGGACCGTCAGCTAGGCACTTCCTTGAGGAAGGTGTTCCTGAGGGCTGTAATGTGAGCGTCAAACCGGTCAACTTGAACCCTTTATCTGAGCAGTTGGCCGAGGCCCATTGATCTGTACCGATAAGCAAGCAAGTGGGCTGGGAAGGCCCACGAGCCCTGTAATTGTGAGCGTCCAGAGTCTTATTCTCCGAAGCGTTGACACGTGGACGGCTCTGATTCTAATGTGATTTTGGGTCTCATCATATTTGATGATGGGATGGTATTGTGAAAATTAAGGGAGCATATTTCTTTATTTGAAATAATTAGAGATAATTTTGATTATTTTTATATTTGAAATAGATAAAAATTAGTTTAATGGTATTTTACTTTATCTATATATTTTTTTCGGAAATTATGGTAGAAAAATGACATAAAGGATGAATTTTACTAGAATTAAAAAATATGAAAATTATTTTAAACTTATAATAAAATAAGGGAGATGAATATGAATTTTTCTCCTTTTTCTTTCCTAACTTTTTAAATTTATGTGCATGTATCATTGGAGATATTTTTATGGGATAAAAGGAATATTATAATTGGTGATTTTTGCGTCCTCATATTTTTTATTACTCCCGGAGATTCTCCCTCGCTTTTCTTCATTCCTAAAACCAATTCAATTCAACATGACTAAAAATATAATTAGGGACTGTTTATAATCTATAAATATAAAAAATTATAGTTCTTTGGAACTGTAAAAAAAGTGTTAGCAAATTTATTCTTACGCGTAGACAGTCATGACATTATCCCTTGGAAAATTCCACTGAAAAGATGTTGGATGTACATATATATGCACAATTTTTAAAAATAAGAAAACTATATAAATTTGAAGGTTGAGGCATAATGTCTGTTATGAACTCTAATAAAAATTGTAATAAATTTATTACGCAGGCTCAACCAATTACGAGATCAAATAATTGAAATAATATTTGTATTTGTTGTTATCAAACATTGATAATGATCTATTAAAAAAACTGGGGGTCTGGAAGCATGAAATATTTGAAAACAAAGTTTCTTTTCATTAATTAAATCTGGTGTGAACCAAGTAAAAGAAAACAAAACTTCCAACTTTTTTTCGCGTAGAAAATGGCATATGAAAGATATGCAAGAATTACGAAAATTAAAAGTCGAGATTATTGAATTTTAACAGTTAGTTTGTAATGTAAAACTAAAACCAAGTAATCGCGCCATGGTGCTGAAAATATGGTTACCTACTCTTTGATCCTCGTGGAGATCATATGCCATTTTTCTTTATCCAGGAAATTTATTTATTTTGGTTGAAAAATATGAAAGAAAATTTTAGTCCAAATTGGTTCAGTCTCAAGCAATAATATACTCAAATGTAGCAATAATATATGCAAATCTATTACGCCTCTCTCTCTCACAATTTTATATCTTTCAAGAGGTTAAAGTTAATAGAAACTCTGATCCGATGGTGGAGAATATGACTCCATTATTGGATTGGTTCAACTCTCTTTCTCTCAATTTTATATCTTTCAAGAGTCTAAAGTTAATTATCCATTATTGGATTGATTCAGATATGCTCTACTGCCAATATCTCAACTTGGTTTCGTTATCAATATCTACCGCCATCCTCCTTTGTCTCTATCTTCTCCAATTTGCTCCGCCGCTATCTTCCCAGATGCTCTCTGTGATCTGGTTTATGGTGATATTGGTTGAATCAACCCTTACAAGAACTTTTCATTGATCAACATCCACCATTATTTTTTAAAAGTTAAGTTATTTATCGAGTATTCCGTGTAAAAGTTTAATTTCTTTGTTAGGGTACTAACGTTCAATTTTATTATTATTAAATTGATATTCAGTGTGAAACTAATTGTGTAGTTCATTCTCTTTTGACAACTGCAGCTTCGATTAGTCTTTATACCTTGTAGCTTCGCGTTATTTGATTGAATTAAGTTCAGACTTTCAAAATTATAATTACTCAAATAAAAGTCATCATTTCGTATACACCTTACTTAGCAAGGTCAACTATGATGAATTATGTGAATTTCAACATGAAGATATGTCTAATTCTGAAATTGTGAAAAGTACAAAAAAAAATTGGCAAATAAAAAGTAAAATTCATTAGGCATAATGACCAAAGAAGAAACGTCTTTCGGGGAAGCTAGTTTAATAAATCCTATACGAATTATTTTAATGGTCTTCCCTTCAAGAAAACAATTATGGGGTTGGTCTAACTTATAGATCCAATTTAATTTCCCAAAGAATTATTTCTCATATAGTTGACTTTTATAATAAAATTTACTTTTCAAGAATCAAACACCCAACACATGCATATTATTAAATCGCAATGGGCCGTAACCCCCAATCTCTAGATGTAGTGCCACGTTATTATCAAAAGATCGCACTAGATCAACTCAAATTATGAAATTATTTTTAAAATCACATCAAACAACAAACATAGAAAGATACCAAAATAAAATTTAAATATCTCCAATACCAAACATACCTAAATAACTTACCTTAAATATTACAATTTCCATTACTTTTGGTGGCAATATATATGAATAAAAAATTTAAAAAAAATTGGCAACTACATATTAGATATTACGTGAAGGGAAGTTGCCAATTGCCAACTTGCCATCCAACCAGAAGTTGATGTTTTGATGCAGATTATTAATAATTGTTTAAAAATAATAATTATAATTAATAGATAGAAAAAAAGAGTAAGTGGGGTCCACGGAGACGAGCCGCGTAAAAGAATCGTAGTCAATAATGTGAAACTGAAAACCTAGTTTGGTTAGTCTCCTTCCGCTTTCCTCTCCGCTTTTCCATCTCCTATATATTCCCTCTTCCACCTCTCTTGAAAATCCATTCCTACTTCGTCATTTGCTCTGTTTTACTTTTACCCCCTTACAGCATATGTCTCAGAGGCCCAACGTTCCACACTTTTCTTCGATAGCTTTCGGCCTCCATTCCCATCTCCTGGTTTCCAGTGAGATGAACTCTAGTTCCAATTGGTAATTTATTGTTGTTTGAGATCTTCCATTCTTTAAAGTAAGGGATCTTGATTCTTTCCTCTTTTTTGGGGGCCTATTCGTTTATATATTCTGGAGAAATCTTCGATTTTTGTTGAGAAATTATGGGTGTGAAGGGATTTGTTGAAGGGGGCATTGCCTCGATTATTGCTGGTTGCAGCACCCACCCTCTTGATTTGATTAAGGTGCGGATGCAGCTCCAGGGCGAGGCCGGGGCGGCGCAGACGCAGGCCGTTCAGAATCTCCGCCCTGCCCTCGCCTTCCCCACCTCCTCCGCGGCTCACAATATTCACCTCCCCACTCCGCCGCCGCGTGTGGGTCCCATTTCCGTCGGGATCCGGATAATCCAGCAGGACGGCGCCGCCGCTCTATTCTCCGGCGTATCCGCCACCGTTCTCCGCCAGACCCTCTACTCCACCACCAGGATGGGGCTCTACGACATCCTCAAGCAGAAGTGGACAGATCCCAACACCAACAACATGCCCCTCACGAGGAAGATCGTCGCCGGACTCATCTCCGGCGCCATCGGCGCCGCCGTGGGGAACCCCGCCGACGTCGCCATGGTCAGGATGCAGGCCGACGGCCGCCTCCCCGCTGCTCAGCGGCGCAACTACAAGAGCGTCCTCGACGCCATCTCCCAAATGAGCAAGAACGAGGGCGTCACTAGCCTGTGGCGCGGCTCCTCCCTCACCGTGAACCGCGCCATGCTCGTCACCGCCTCGCAGCTGGCGTCGTACGATCAGTTCAAGGAGATGATCCTGGAGAATCATCTGATGAAGGACGGGCTCGGGACCCACGTCACTGCCAGCTTCGCCGCCGGGTTCGTGGCGGCGGTAGCGTCGAATCCGGTGGACGTTATCAAGACCCGCGTGATGAACATGAAGGTGGAGCCGGGGGTGGCGCCGCCGTACAGCGGGGCCCTCGACTGCGCGATGAAGACGATCAAGGCGGAAGGACCGATGGCACTTTACAAGGGATTTATTCCGACGATTTCCAGGCAAGGACCTTTCACAATTGTGCTGTTTGTGACACTGGAACAGGTCCGCAAACTGCTCAAGGATTTCTGAGATTACGCGATGTTGACGAAGAAATTACTCAAGAGTTGATTTATCAACAAATATATTATGTACCGTTACGTGAAGTAAGTAATTGAATGACAATTTCGTATCAAATGTAGTAAACTATAGTGTTATATATATATATATATATATGTATGTGTGATTTAATTTTATTTTGAAGTATTAAATGAAATGGATTTATTGAGCTAATTATTGTACTTGAAACAGACGCAATTCTTTGATAAATTGGTTGCCTTTTGCGTTGGAATTACTCCCTTTTACACAAAGAATGTTCGTTCCGTATGAAATTTCCCTTTTATGTTTCGTATGGCATACATACAGTTTTTTGTGTTCCTATATTTTTGGTATATATATGATGCCTATATCCCAGAAAAGTCTTTTCTCTCCAATTTCTCTGGTCTTCTCAAATCGTCCTAGTTCCACTAGAACGCAAACTTTATTTTTATTTTTCTGTATGAATTGAACTTTGGGTTAGTGGAATTTCATGGATATTTAATCCGAAAATGTGTTTTAATAACATTAAAATATTACAAAAGTAATGGAGGTGGTCGTGTCATGCATTACATGGGCTGTTTCATGGTATTGGTCCAACTCCAAGTGTAAAGCATATAATTTTGAAGGTGAAACGAAAATAATGCGCCACTTTGGACGGGCTTGCTACCATGCTACATCTGGAACTAGGCTTTAGTGCATGTCTTGCATCTATAGATAATTTATTATTTTATATATTATATAAAATAATGTGTGATAAATAACGTTTTATTTCTAACGAATTAGCTTTAGTTTTGACTTCCTGTTGAAGTCTTTTATGCATAAACTTAAAAATAAATTAATTTCTCCACTCTTTTTTTTTCCTTCTTTCACCCCTGACAAGTTTTGGATTTATGTAAATTTCAATCCCATCCCTTAAAATTTTTGGTTCCATCTCTATACAAGCATACACGAACAATTTCATCGAATTGTTGGATTATTACCAACAAAAGAGTTTTACATATGATGTAATACCATATTCACCATAATTTTTAAAATTTAAAATTTATAGTATACGGACATTTATAAAAATATCAAAGTTTAAAATTTATAACGTACGGATAAATATCATTTTGTTATATCGTGTCTTGTCAGATATTCATGTTTGATACTGTAACTGACACTGTTTAGGTAAAATTTTTAAAAAATATATATATATTATATCATATTCGTGTCAGCTGCGTTGGTATATGTATAGCATAGTTCAAAACCTATTTAGCTTAATATTTCAAGTTCCAAAGTGATAATAGTGACAAGTGCATTGGGTCTAAAATTGGCGGATCAGACGGCTATGGTGTTGGTGTAAAAACCAACATTAGTGGAGATACACACGACATTAATCAGAATCCCATAACATAACGTATGTATTTTAGTATAAAAATTAAAACCTAATGATTAAACCCATCTTATACGCCTAACCGGACAGGTTTTATCTAACTATAATGCAGCCGACAGAAGCAAAACACGTCCAAATTCAATCAATTCAAATGGCTCCTCCACTTTTTTTCACTTTCAATTCTTTTTCTTGCAAATGCATCATCAATTTCATATAATAGTGACATATTGTTACATTTATGTCTAAATGTTGTTTTTCTCATCAATTCTTGTGATGATTTATCTTCCTATTTTCAACCGCTTTTGTCTTTATTGGAAGGGGTTTTTATAACAATACCACTTTGAATCTCAAAAATTACACATCACTCCATCCTGTTAAGGTTGGGGTAAATTTTGGGCGTTAATACACCATTTTGCACAAATTAAACAAAAGAAATAGAAGTTATAGTCTCCGGACTCTGTTAATATAATTCTTGTTAAAAGTGAGTTCGATTATGTGCTCCTACGATAATTGTTTTCATATTTTCGGAACAAATCAATACTCAAAATATATGACACCAACTTAAGTACATTAAAGAATAAAGTAAAAACTCCTAACCATTAATTTAAATAAGAGCTCGTGCATAGCACATGGAATATTGTCTTTGAAGTTTAGGTTTAGGACATATGCGTATGCATGTGGGCCCAAACCTTTTGTCTCCATTCACACGTTTTGTCTTTAAAAAGTTTAAATAATTATTATTGGACATTAGTACAAATTCCTTTAATGCAGACACTGAGAATCTAACTATTCATGCATATGAATCTGATTCCTTAGATGACGCCCTAAACTGCAGTAAATTACAATTAGTCCCCATAATTATTCCGAGAAAGGTGACTTCAATCCTAAGTAAATGCATAGAAACTGCCCCCCATTTAAGAGTCAATCTTTTTAGTTGGACAATTTAGGAATAATTAAAAGAATGCAGTAAAAACAACTCATTATACAAAGAGAATATTAACTCAACTCAACAGATTTTGCCCACAAAACTATTGATCTTCTACAACTATATTTTCTGTAAATAAATAGGGAACGGCATAAATTAAAGACATAAATATATAACCTATAACCCTGAAGCCATGAGGGTTGGCTCTGTAATTTCAAATTATCATCAACCATATAATTGCTCTCTGCCTGCCGAAACCTGAACGCGTTTCTTGTAGCTCAATCGGGTGAAAGGAGATTTATGTACCTTCTATTCCCGTCTCGTAAAGAATCCTAGAAGTAGAAGTTGTTTTCCTTTTGGTTCATGGCATCCTTACAGAGCATCGAACGCACCTCCATAACACATCGTGGAGGTTCCAAATCTTTCTCTTGTAGGGCGTTCCCAAGTAACCGTTGCATTTGTGAAGCAAACGTGTCGTCCAAAACCTGAAAAGGAAAAAACTCCAAGAAAATAATTCAGTGAGCAAGAATATATTGGGAGAAAAGATATTACACTATCGATATGAATTACATAATAGGGATAATTTCACTAACATACCATAAAGTTTGGCCTAATTACACAAACTTCCCTGAGGTTTAAAAAATTACAAAAACTTCCCCTAGCCTAACTTAGGTTACATCAGGCCGGACCGATGAGCTTAGATTACATCTGGATGGAAGGATTAATTTTGATGATATCATCTAAACCTTTTATACATACCATATTTTACGCTTCATTCACTTGATCAATATTTGAATTTAAAGTTATGACTAGAGTAAACTGGATTAGGGGATGTTTTTGTAATTTCTCAAACCTGATGCAAAGATTGTGTAATTAGTCAAACCTCAAAGGTAATGTCAGTGTAATTATCCGGAACAATATTAGTTGAACTTACGGTGATTGCAACTCTTGAAGCTTTGTACCAAGACCTATTCTCTTTCCTGTCTTCAAGAAACTTTAGAACGTCCTGCATTAAGAGAAAGAACCCTACTTAGAGTGACCACATAATTTATCAATAATCACAAATATTTACCCTAATCTTTCTTTAAACATTATTCCCACCTGGCCCATCCGATCCCATAAACCTCTGCAAACTATTACAAAAACTGGAGTTTCAAGAATGGCGTGCAGTTGATCTATAGTTGAAGTAAGCAACTCCTTCAATGGCCGCATCCTCAAACGTAAATCGGAATCTACCAAGTTTTCCTTGGCATCTTGAATGATCTTTTTGAGCTTTGTAGCATTATGCAATTTTGTCTGCATATTCAAAAATATTACAGCAAATTATATAACATTTTAGGCAGAATTACTTGTAAAGAAATAATTCAAAAGAGCAATTCAACAGAAATGAATTTGATATCGATAAAATAATACTCACGTTTTCGACAAGCTTATCTATAACTGCTTGAACATAGGCTCTGAATTTGGATCTAATCATGACCGTAACTTCACTCAGGCTTTCACCTGGTACCATATTGCCGGTTTCAGGTATACAAGAACCCCACAACTTCAACTGTGATTCTATTTGAGGCCGAAGAGTGTCAAGCATCCTTTTCATGGAATTCAAGACAACTCCCAACTGAAAATTTTTTAACAAAAAGAACAAGTTAATGTCTGCTTGAACTCAGCATTGTACCCTCGCTCAAAGAAGAAAGAAGAAAGGAACAAAACTAAATTTGAGGCCAAAAAAGTAATTTTACTTCAAAGCATCATGCATTTCTTGCGATCAAGGGCATGAGATACACATGGGATTTCTACAGTTTAAATTCATAGGGTCTTCTAATAAGAGTTTAAATTACAGGTTTTATATGCCCATCACCCTAAACGTGCAATTTATCCCCCGCAAAACAAGATGGTGCACAAGTTAAAAATTTTAAAGAAAAGCTCGTTTATACCTCACTGGAGACATTGTAAGCATTTACATTTCCCTTAGCAAATTTCTGCACATATTTGAGGCCAAATTTCATAGGCATCGTGTTCTCCTTCAATGGAGACAAAACTTCAGCATATTGTTTCTCCAAGCTTTCCACTGTCGCCTTCTCCACATCCGCTATGGCCTTTAAGGAAGAAAGATAATAATAGTAATCATAAGCAACATGGCCTTTTCAAGTAAAAGATGAAAGCAAGAAGAAAAGAGAGAATTGAACACACATTTTCTAAAGTAAATGTATATTCTGGCCACCGACTGATTATGACATCATATTCAGCTAGTGTCTCCTTTAACCGTTCATAGATGTCATCAATAAAAGAAGCTGTGGAATGCTGTGTTGCGAAGCTGGTTGACTTCAGCTAGAATTGCCAAACAGTTCCATCATCAATAAAGAATGTTTTCTTATTTATAATATTAATCTGAGATTTAATGATTTGAGTTTTGAGGCAAACCTTGTCAAATTTGCAAAATTCAAGTAAAGCAAGGCGCTTATCTTGGATCCAAAGATTTATGTACGCATGGAACAACTCTTTCGCATCGACGCCACCTTTGATATAACTGCAAGAAAACGGTGAAAATTTTGGATTAAAAACAAGTATTTTAACTCGAAAAATGTAAGAATATATATGTTTTTTTAATCAGTTCATTACCCAATATTCCACATAGAAAGATCTCTTTGAAAATCAGCAGTAGCCATGACAAGTGCTACTACAGGTGGTGTGGGGCCCGTAGGAGGGCAAGAAACAAGAAATGCCCTTAATCTACTGAAGAGCTCTGTGCTGTATATGGAGGAGGAAAGGTTTGGAAGGTCTAAAAAACTGCAAAAACACAAGAAGAAAAATAGTAAGTGTAAGAATTACCGAATTAATAGTCATAGATTTTGCTTGTATTATCTTCAGCACCACAATAGGAGCGGGGGAGAAGTACCTAGGAAGAAGATCCTGCTTATGGATTTCTATATCGGTCAAAATCTCGTTTCTAATATTTAAACACAGTGATTTCATTTTCTTATAAGCTGTAGAAAGAGCCACTGGATCCATCAATATGGCCTCATTATTGTTGGAAACAAACTCATCCGTTTCTGCCAGGTGTCTTCTAGACCTCTTTTTTGTAGCATTCTGCAACAAATTTCAATTATTTTTGGCCCAATTAAATTGTTGAAAAGAAAATGAACAATAGAAAAAGGTGAAATCTTGAGAAGCTTTTATCACCTGAAAATATCTGCATAACTTAGACTGCACCTCTGGTGTGAGTATGTCATGCAAAAGCTTGTAAAGTTTCAAAGCAGGAACAAGAGCAGGTGCTGCCACTCCTTTAGCAGGTCCAAACACGTCCATTAGTCCTGAGGGAGATGATTCATCGAGCGATTTGTAGTTCTCGAAAACCAAAGTTAGTATCTGATCTATTTTTTCAGACACTTCTCCCAAAATACGGACCTATTAATGACAGTAAAATTGTCAAGAGTAGTAACTACAGGAACAAAATCTTGACTTGTCATTGATGAATTATAAATCTAACATGTCGGATGGATGTATGCTGCCAAATCAAAATATAAAAAGATGTTTCGAGACTTAATTTCCATGAGTAATCGGTCCCGGTAGTATGAAGCAATTTCTACGGAGAAAGAACTACAAATTTGTGCACACTTATCCTGATAAACAGCAGAGCAGGACATTCGATGCGAGTGCAAAATAGAAATGGAATAACTTAATCATCTGTTAGAAATTAGTAATATGTCTAAAATATATATCAAAATTTTCAAATGGATATATGAGTGTGTATGTGTGCGTGTCTATATATACTTATTGAACTAATAATAGGCAAAAGGTTACAATTTAAAATAAATAAAATTGTATGAATAAAAATAAAGAGAAAGAAATAAAAAGAAAGTGCTTGAGAAGAGAGAATAGTATACAGTATTTAGTAAGTATAGATAAAAGTGCCGATCCGTATAAAATTATGAAAAGAATATCTTGGATTTCACCTACCTCTTGGTGACTCAATGTGTTTCTGGTTTTGCCTTTGATTACCACCGGTAGCAGCAAATCATGCACCAAATCTAGACAATCAGCAGTCGGGGTGGCAACATCCATGACATATGAAAGATATCTGAGAGGACAGTGAAGCAAAATTAATTAAACAATTTAATATTATTAAAACAAAAGTGATCCCAACATTCATTAATCCAAGAAACCAGTAGAAAACACAGATTATGATACCTAAGCTTAGTGTATGCATCCGAGACTCCAAAATATGAAGCAAATTCAGTCACCAACCACCTCCATGAGCCGTGTAGCAACAAGCTTCTTTGCTGAAACTGTTGCACCTTCATGGCAGTCTCCAAAACAAAGTCATATGCAATGGTTTCTGCAACTGCTGCACACTATGGACATACCAACAAAAATTCAATAAATGAACTCTCAAATGCAAATTGAAATTTTTATCCCATATCCAATGTTTTCATTATAACTTTTTTCAATCAGAATCCTAAAGCCCTAAACTAAGGCATGATTGGTATGATGGAATGGGTTGGGAATGGAATGAGCATTCCCACATCCATTCCTAAACCCTTGATTGGTACAAAATGTGATTGGGAATGCTCATTACTGAGGTAATGCCCATTCCTACAAACATTAGTTTATCCATTCCTTAGGTACCCCATGGTATTAGCCATCCCCAATCTTCAAAATTTATTTACTTTTTATATAATGGCCACATATTTATTAAATGTATATTATATTATTATTCTTTATTATTACGAATATTTATTTTGATTGAAATTTTAATAAATTGCATTTAATATATGTAAAAATAAATATACTATATATATTATATATTTAAAAATACATGTTCAATATATTATTTTATTTACTTATAAATTCATACATACGCATAATAGACTAAAATATTCATTAAATACAAAATTTGGCATTTATATTAAATTTAGTTTTAACTATCATACATTATATTAAATATAATAAAATCATACAATCTACGTGTAAATATGAAATATTAATACCTTTATAATATTTATACGTATATATAAATCACTCTCTCTCTCTCTCTCTCCCTCACTCACACACACACACACACATTATATATAAATATATATATTCAATTTGTGCATAAAATAAATGCCATATATATAGCACATTAGATATAAAATAGTTCCAATATATTACATATAAAAACATAATATTGTTCAAAATAAAAAAAAATTAAAAATTATATTAATATATAAAGTATTTTAATCATATATTTAATCATCATCATTAACAATATTGTTACTTATATTTTTATTTATGAATAATATGACCGAAATAAATCTAAAATTTTTATTTCATTCCTAACTTTATTACTGAACGTACCAATCATAGGAATGTTATAATAAAGTCATCCCATTCTTTTATCCATTCCATTCCAAAATTCATTCCTTTCCTACCTCATTCCGTTCATGCATACAAATCATGCTAAATCAAAAATCTGAATCGAACCATAATAATAAAATGTAAGGTATACCAACTGTATTATCACCACTCATGCATACCTTGTGACTGTTTTCATCTGGAGTAGTTGAGTAATTGATATGCAACTGTATTTTTCCGACTTGCTCATGATCTGGTTCAGAATATATAAAACAAGAACGAAGCTTCTCCCCCTGCATTAAGATCATTAAGGAAAAACTTTATACAACAGAAAAACTGCAAATAGAATCATACGGAAATCAGATTTTGGAATTCCAGGGGACAATACCGATTCGTCAGCAATATCTGCCACCTGCAGTACAGCCTTGCCACAATACTTCCCTTTTGAATCATGGACGTCAATTACCAGCTCGTCTCCAAGTCCATCTGGCAGGCTGCACAACAAATAGCAGCAAAAATTTACTTATTTGTCAAAACAGATAAGAATTAAAATAAATTATAAAATAAAATCTGAAACATACAAGACACGAGTTTCACCCGATCCTGGCTGCATTCTCACTGCATCATCTTCAGGAGAACTTTTCAGTCTCAATGAACAGGAGTATGACTCTGAAATATCAAAATTAATCTCATTCAGCCAATACAAAAAAAAGAAAAAACAGAAGAAGAAAAACAGATACATCATAGAATTATGAAAATTGCAGATATATGATATATCATATATATACCTTGTACCACTTCATGAGACGATGAACTGCTCCTCCAAGCTTTGAAACCAACTTTGATAAGCTCAGGAACTTCTTTTAAATACCTTCGAGTTCCAACAATCATATATGCCATGCTTTGATGCAGCAAAGAGCCATTCACATTAATGACTGGGGTCACACGTTCTCTTTTTAAAGCTTTCCTCTCGGATGAGACAATTGATTTCACATTAGAAAGACGAAGCTGAAAAGCTTCCAACTTCACAACAGATGTTGACTTTATAGATGAAAATGTACAGCCAGTTGGGGGTTCAAGCCCCATTCTCACTTTACGCACTGCAGATGAATGAACCAGTTGTTTAAGGATTTACAGACCAAACTCAAACTTGAAACTTGCAAAGATTTTTCTAGAAGAAATAAATATGTGCCAACCTTGAATTTTGATCTTGCCAAGGGTTTTTTTCGTCTTCACAGAAGCTCCTTCACTGACGAGCTCTGAAGACTGTTTCCTCAACAATTCATCTTCAGATTGCAACAATACATGTTTCAACCTACAAATTTAAGAACCATAATAAAAGAATGAATATTTTAAGGATACTTTGCAGCAAAATATATTGAAAAAAGATAGTCCTCAAATTAGTGAAAGATGCTTAAGTTTGCTGTAATTGGTCTTCTATTTAGTTGGACATGAAATCACCAGGCAGAAAGTGGAGAGTATAAAAACTACAAATGCACTTCTCCTTTGTTAATTTGGAAAAAGTTTCCAAACATCTCTTGACCATAGAGGGTTCGTTGTTACAACTACTGCTTTCTGAAATCAGGAACTTGAGAACTTTTAAACAAGAACATAACAGTCTGAAAATTTCCAAACATCCCCTGACTCTAGAGGGTTCGTTGTTACAACTACTACTTCCCAAAATGTGGAACTTGAGAACTTTTAAACAAGAACATAACAGTTTGAATTGTCAATTCTGCTTAATATGGGTTGAGAATTTCACTCTGATATATATCAAAAAGAGATAAGAAGCTATTGGAAAGAAACAGGAAAATAACAAAAATTACCCAAATGCATCCCTCAGCAGAGCACATTCATTTTCCAAGAACATTGGAGCTTCCATGCAGCCCTTGGCCCACGAATTGAGACATAGCCGAACACATGCATCATACGACAGAACAGCATACCAGTTACCAAGCCCACTGTAATCCAATTCAGATAATTAACAAACTTCCATATGATTAACAAATATGATACATAAAATTACTCAACTAATTAATTACCTTGCATGATATGTGGGATAGCGTGCAGGCAAAGGCTGAGAAGATGCAGTAGCCGTCCTACGTAACACCATAAACTAATTACAATCCGAGATCAATAATGAATAAATCACTATCTAAAAATGTATATACCTTACAGACACTTCAGGCATATTATCTTCTGTAGCACTTTTATACACGTTAGTTTCGACCGGACCTACGGAGGGGCCAGCATCACTTCTAGAAGTGGGAATATTTTCAGAAGTTCGATTTTCAAAGGGACCCACCATTGGAGGGGCACTCGGAGTATCATTATCAAACTTATTCTGCACATTGATGCCAGAGAAATTAAACCCAAGCTTGAATTTTTTCTCAAGAACATGTCCGTTCATGCTCCTCGGTGGTGTGGAGCTCACTTCTGATCCAGAGACAGATTCTGAAGACTCGTTATCTGCAAAGCCACGATATGTGGCTGAAAATCCGCCACCTCTCCCATTGCGTGCATTAAGAAAAGAAGTGTGTTTGGTACTACCGTTAGGGACTTTATCATCCTGTGGAGAAGCTTCGACTGAATAATGGGCACCGTAAGGTCCATAACCGTCTCCATCAGAATCAGAGCAAGAATCCATGTCAGATTCTGATAAGTTATTTGTAACTCTGCCAACACTCATCCCAGAGGGCATATGCCCACTGCGAAATCTGGAAACAGGAGGCATTCCTGCGGTTGTGCTTCGGTATCCCATACCGCTGATTGAATCAGATTGGAATTTCTGATTCAACATTGGAAATTCAACTATTTTCCTCCCCTGTTTAAAGGATTGATAATTCAGAATTAGGAACTGGAGCATAAAATTAGGGCCATGGCCAAGAAATCTATAAGGCTAATTTCCATACACAGTAAAAAAACACATAATATGATCTAGTGAAGCAGGAAAAAGGGCAAAAAAAATATTAGAATTCTTACAAAGATACACCCCCTACATCGCCCACCGCCGCCCCCAAAGAACCAGTAAACATAGTCGAGCAATCAGCTAAGATCTAAACTTTCCGAGTGAAGAGAAGAGCAAGCATAACATACCAAAATCTGAAAGGAAAAAGAAACAGGAAGCTTGATTTAGCAGCAAGAGTTACGAATCGCACTACTTCCTTTTCTCCTCCACACGCTTTTCTCACCAAGAGTGTTTTCAGCTGCTTAACAGACTGTTAAGTGTTAAACCCTCTGACAAGCATTAACTCTGACACTAATCCCGACGCCGACCAAAACCCAATTTCAACAATAAAAACGAAAATCCAGAAAAAAGAAACACAATTTCAGACAATGCAGCTCAAAATCACCATACATAAACGCAAAATCAAGATCCCATATGAAAAAAAATTAAAAAAATTACCAAATTTCACGAGCTCTCTCACCTAACAGTGTGAAATTCTTGTCCAACTCTAGCAAAAGCAAAGAGAAGAACCCAGCTTTTTCTGTGTACTGTAAAGTGAATAATTTAATAACCCCTTCTTTTCTGTCTGCTTCTCTTCGATTTCTTTTAAAGAAATAAATCCTTCAAAACCCCATCCCGAATTAAGTTAATCCAAGATGAAGATTTTAATACAGAAGATTAAATCTTTTCCCTGTTTATTTATGCAAGATTAAATCTTTTCCCTTTTTTTATGCAAGAGTAAATTTTTTCCTTAAATTATCAACTTTTTGTCGTTTTTAAGTGCGAAAAAGGAGACGTTAAATATTGAAAAGTGAGGGAAACGGAGAGAAAAATAGGGTTCGTGGGTGGTAACGTGACTGTGAGGTGGAGTTTGAATCTTTTGACTTCGTAACGGTCGTTTCGTGACGCCGCTTTGTGGGGTTCGTTCCCCCGTCAAGATTATTTATTTTTTTGAATTTTTTTTTTTTTTTTTTTTTTTTAACTCACACATCCCAAGTGGCCCAAGGGATTCGAATCCGGGACCTTACCTTCAAGATAAAACTCTCAGACCACTTGACCAACTGTTGGCTTATTTTTTTGAAGTTAATTTGGAGCATAATTATTAAAAAACTTTTTAATTCAAAATAAAGACGAATTTTAATAATTTGGGACATAATTATAACGTGAATTAATGGGGACAGTTGCATTATAAACGAGTTGTGAACTTGTTTTTTTTTTTTTTTTAAACACACACACCCCAAGTGGTCAGAGGGATTTGAACTCGGGTCTTTGACTTCGAGAATCAACCCTCAGACCACTTGGTCAACCCCTGTTGGCAAACAAGTTGTGAACCTAATCTGGTATTGGGAGCCTGCTCTATCATTTCCTGTTATCCACTGTCTCACATTTATTTTCTAGTTATTTTATATATATATATATATAATTATATTTTATTTTTTGTGATAATATTATATGCATGTCTTAGTGATTAAGAGAAGTGCAAGAACTTAATCGGCCTGACATAGGGAATATTTCCTATATAAAGTAATGAAAAGGTCGAGAAATTGTAATGTGTCTTCCAGCCAATTTCCTATGATTTTGGTCTCTTAATACGACAAATGTTCCTAACAATTTTTTATTTTTTATTTTAACAAAATGTTTGAATACTCTAAAAGCAATATAATCCAAAAACTTAATGTTTGTATTGATATTTTTCGTGTTATTTAGTGATATAAATAATATAAAGATGAAAGCTTACATCAATTGATGGAAATAAAACCATCATTAAAAATAAAAAAATAAAAGCTATTGAGCTTGTATAGGTGTACTCATGAATGAACATTTTGTCCATATACGGTTATTTTTCTCAAAGAATGTATTTAATAAACAACACAATACTATTTGGATTTTTCAGTGGACTATTTTACTAGAAACATAATCAGTCATTATTGGTCGTTGTGATAGGAAGTTATCTTTTGCAAATACAGATATTGAGATTTAAAAAGAAAAGATAATAAATTTGAGAATTTTAACCAAAATAATTTTATTATCTTTTACAAATACGATCATTGAGAATCTTAAAGAAAATACAAAAAATTGATTTTAACCAAAATAATTTTAATAAAGATATTTGAGGATTTTAATTTAAAAAATAGAAAATTTCAGGATTCTCATGTAAAATTTTTTTGATAAAGATATTTTCGACTCAAATATTTTATTATATAGGAATTAGTATTTTCTTTTTTAAAATTGTTGTTTTGTTCTCATTGTTTTTTGCTTTTTGATGAGGTCCTGCTTAAAAAGATTGTGTATACTTTTTAAAAAAAAAAAATCAATTTATGCTCTATTTTTAATCCAGAGATATAAGATTGTGTATACTTAAAAAGAAAATTCAAAATTTTTTTTCTCTCTATTTTTAATACAGAGATATTGCCTTTGCGGAAAGAACTTTTTAATTTTTTCTTCGTAATTCGTAAATAAATATTGGGGGAATTATTAAAGAGGACCAACTATATTCAAAACTTATCCTAAACCCCCTAATTTGAAAAAAGTTTGTTTTACATCACCAATACACATCTTATTTTTTGTAAAACCCCTAAAGTCCTAAAAAGTCTATTTTACCCTTAATATTTTACTATCATCACACCATTTTTACTTCTTCCAATCTCATATTCCTTTAATCATCTCTCTCTTCTTATTTCTCTAATTGTTTTACTGATCGATTTCGGAATCAAACCACCGAAAACCAGCTCACCTCATTATTGTTGAAGAAGAAGAAAAAGAAGAAGTCGACACACCTAAATTTAATCTCACGTATTTTTGTAACCTTTCTGATTTAAAATTTTTTGGTTTAAATTTGTAAAATTTCTGCAAATTTGAAAAAATTTCTACAAATTTGATTTCTCCAGGTATTTTTGTGGATATTTGAAGAGATTTTTTGGGGAGTTATGAGATTTTAGATTTTTGTATATACGTGTGAAGAGATTTTTATGATTTATGTGCATATATCTAGATTTTTGCGATTTGATTGGGTAATCTGGTGTTGGATCTAAAATTATTATCTGTTGTGATTTGGTTAATTATTATCTGTTGTGAATTGGTTGGGTAATCTGGTATTGGATCTAAAATTATTATCTGTTTTGAGTATTTTAGTTGGTTTGAACAATCACTCTATTCAATTTGAGATTTCTGAGATTTCGACATATATTGTATATATTTCTGCATAATCTGACTTTAAGATTTTTTCATAGATTTTCATATATGTGTATAAATTGATCTGTATATATTTCTGTGAAATTTGAGATTTTTGTAAAATAATAATTGTTTGAATTTATGAGATTTCAGCATATATCTGTATATATTTCTGTCTGTGAGATTTCTGCATATACGTGAAATCCCACAATCAGTTTATGCAGAGATATATGCAGTTTGTAGAGTGGTGAAATAAAAATGCAGTTTATGCAGTTTGTAGAGTAGTGAAATAAAAATGCGAAACTAAAAGTGCAGTTCGTAGAGTGATGAAACAAAAAAAGGGAACTAGTAGTGTTGTTTATGGAGTGATGAATTAAAAATTCGAAATTAAACGTGCAATTTGTAGAGTGATGAATTAAAAATGTGGAACTAAACGTACAATTTGTAGAGTGATGAAATAAATAAATAAATAAAAAGAGAACTAATATGTTGTTTATGGAGTAAAAAAAGGGAAATAAAAAAAAGGAACTAAATACGTAATTAAAAGCAGATTTTGTCTAGTGAAACGTTAAAAATGCGTAATTAAAGGGAGACTTTGTCCAGTGAAACGTTAAAAATGGGTAATTAAAGACAGACTTTGTCCATTTAAACTATAAAAATGCGTAATTAAAGGTAGCCTTTGTCCAGTGAAACGTTAAAAATGCGTAATTAAAGGCAGACATTGTCCATAGAAAAGTTAAAAATGCATAATTAAAGGTAAGACTTTGTCCAATGAAAGGTTAAAATGCGTAATTAAAGGCAGACTTTGTCGAGTGAAACGTTAAAAATGCGTAATTAAGGGCAAGACTTTATCCAGTGAAAGGTTAAAAATGTGTAATTAAAGGCAGACTTTGTCCAATGAAACATTAAAAATGGGTAATTAAAGACAGACTTTGTCCATTTAAACTATAAAAATGCGTAATTAAAGTCAGCCTTTGTCCAGTGAAACGTTTAAAATGCGTAATTAAAAGCAAACTTTATCCAGTGAAAGGTTGAAAATACTTAATTAATGGCAAGACTTTGTCAAATGAAAGGTTAAAAATGCGTAATTAAAGGCAGATTTTGTCCAGTGAAACATTAAAAATGCGTAATTAAAGGCAGACTTTGTCGAGTGAAACATTAAAAATGCATAATTAAGGGCAAGACTTTGTCAAGTGAAAGGTTAAAAATGCGTAATTAAAGGCAGACTTTGTCCAGTGAAACGCTATAAATGGATAATTAAAGACAGACTTTGTCCATTTAAACTATAAAAGTGCGTAATTAAAGGCAGTCTTTGTCCAGTGAAACGTTAAAAATGCGTAATTAAAAGCAGACTTTGTCCAGTGAAAGGTTAAAAATGCATAATTAAAGGCAAGACTTTGTCCAATGAAAGGTTAAAAATGCGTAATTAAAGACAGATTTTATCCAGTGAAACGTTAGAAATGAGTAATTAAAGGCAGGCTTTGTCGAGTGAAACGTTAAAAATGTGTAATTAAAGGCAAGACTTTGTCCAGTGAAAGGTTAAAAATCCGTAATTAAAGGCTGACTTTGTCCAATGAAAGGTTAAAAATGCGCAATTAAAGACAGGTTTTGTCCAGTGAGACGTTAAAAGTGCGTAATTAAAGGCAGACTTTGTCCAGTAAAATGTTAAAAATGCGTAACTAAAGGTAGATTTTGTTTAGTGAAAGGTTAAAAATGTGTAACTAAAGGCAGACTTTGTCCAGTGAAAGGTTAAAATTGTGTAATTAAAGACAGGTTTTGTCCAGTGAGACGTTAAAAATGCGTAATTAAAGGCAGACTTTGTCCAGTAAAACGTTAAAAATGCGTAATTAAAGGCAAACTTTGTCCAGTGAAACGTTAAATCTTCAATATCATAATGTTATTGAATCTTGACCACAACATTACAATAATGATTCAATAAATCTTGAGTATCATTATTGTAATGTTGTGATTAAAGGCAGACTTTGTCCAGTGAAACGTTAAATCTTCAGTATCATAATATTATTGAATCTTGATCACAACATTACAATAATGATTCAATAAATCTTGAGTATCATTATTGTAATGTTGTGGTCATGATTCAAAAAATCTTGAGTATCATTATTGTAATGTTGTGGTCAAGATTCAATAACATTGTGGAATAACGTAAGTGTCTACAACATGTAACTCAATATTGAGTATCATTGTTTATACTTAATTAAGATTCACAACATGTAATGGTAACTTTTTAACGTAGCTTTGTCCTTTAATTACGCATTTTTAACGTTTCACTTGACAAAGTCTGTCTTTAATTACGCATTTTTAACGTTTCACTGGACAAACCCTGCCTTTAATTACGCATTTTTTACCTTTCACTAGACAAAGTCTTGCCTTTAATTACACATTTTTAACGTTTCAATGGACAAAATCTGTTTTTAATTACGCATTTTTAACGTTTCACTTGACAAAGTTTGCCTTTAATTACACATTTTTAACCTTTCACTGGACAAAGTCTGTCTTTAGTTACCTATGTTGCACGGACACGGACACGGCGACACGGATTTTTTCAAAATTTTAGGACACGACACGGCTCCGACACGGCTATATTTTATATAAATAAATATATTTTATATATAAATAAAAATATTTTATATAAAAATAAAAATATTTTATAAGTATAATCTATCTAACATAAAATATTTATAAAAATATATAATATTAAAAACTAAAATAAGTTTTGTTATTTCAATTTTCTCTCCAAAAAATTCAAAAAATATTAAAAAAAGCATAAAAAAATGATCAAATTTGCCCCGTTGTGTCCGAGCCGTGTCGGACACTCCACCTGGCCGTGTCCGACACCGTGTCCCAATTTTTTTTTAATATTTTTTTTTTCGGACACTCCTTCAGCCGTGTCCGACACGTGTCCGAGCCGTGTCCGTGTCCGACACGTGTCGGACACTGCACGGGCCATTTTTTAGGCGTGTCCGTGCTTTAGAGTTAGTTACGCATTTTAAACGTTTTACTGGACAAAGTCTGCCTTTAATTACGCATTTTTACCTTTTCACTGGACAAAGTCTGCCTTTAGTTACGCATTTTTAACGTTTTACTGGACAAAGTCTGCCTTTAATTACGCATTTTTAACCTTTTACTGGACAAAGCCTGCCTTTAGTTACGGATTTTTAATGTTTTACTGGACTAAGTCTGCCTTTAATTACGCATTTTTAGCTTTTCACTGGACAAAGTCTGCCTTTAATTATGCATTTTTAACCTTTCACTGGACAAAGTTTGCCTTTAATTACACATTTTAAACCTTCCACTGGACAAAGTCTGCTTTTAGTTACGCATTTTTAACGTTTTACTGGACAAAGTCTGCCTTTAATTACACATTTTTAACCTTTTACTGGACAAAGTCTGTCTTTAGTTATGCATTTTTTAACGTTTTACTGGACAAAGTGACATTAAAATTGGTAAAATTTATTCACGCAGATATACAAACACAACGACCCAAACCCCAAAAAAAAATTGAAAACAGTTATATAGAACATAGAATAAATACAAAGTCAAAATAGATTTCTTCCAAAGACAGAACATCCTGCAAGTTCCACCACCACCCCAAATTGTCATTCATCCACCAGAATCTCGTCCACTCTTCATTTTCTGTGAGAAAACAAATCACAGAAACGTGATTAGAATCCCGAATTCAACAACAAACACAACAACATATAACAGTCAGTTTGACACAAGTCCCCTGCATGTTCTCTTATTATGCTTAGACCTTTTACAAGATGAGCACACTGTAACAGCTTCAGTTATATGCAGAAATCCCACAATTAGTTTATGCACAGATATATTTAAATATATACATAAATCTTATAGTAAGTTTATGAAGAAATATATGCAAATTAGCTTATACAAAAATATATTCAGATATTCTGTATATATCTCTGCATAAACTGACTGTGGGATTTCACGTATATGCAGAAATATATACAGATATATATACTGATATCTAATAAATCTTAAACAATTATTTTACAAAAATCTCAAATCTCAAATTTCAAGAAAAAATATCTTTAGATATATGAGAAATTTCAAATCACGTTGCAAAAAACTCAAATAAATTGGCAGTATAATTGACAAAATTCCCAAAACACAAATAATGGATAGAGTCATTGTTCAAGAGACCAGCTAAAATACTCACAGATAATGGATAGAGTCATTGTTCAAGAAACCAGCTAAAATACTCAAAACAGTTAATAATTTTAGATTCAATATCAGATTACACAATTAAAAACAATTACAAATTTAGTAGCACACATCATCAAATCTATTGAGATATATGCAGAAATTCCAAATTGCAAATATTTCAAATATGTACAAAAATCACAAATCACAAAAATCTCTTCATACTGAGATATATGCAGAAATTCCAAATTGCAAATATTTCAAATATGTACAAAAATCACAAATCACAAAAATCTCTTCATACGTATATACAAAAATCTCAATCTCATAGCTCCCAAAAAATCTCTTTAGATATTCACAAAAAATTTTAAAAATAAATCTCAAATCTCATAGCACACAAAAATCTTTTAAATATATAAATAAATTTCAAATCGCGAATCTTTTAAATATATGCACAAATTTCAAATCGCATATATGAGAATCTCAAATTTGCTGAAATTTATTTATAAATTTGAATCTAAAAATCTTGAATTATGTCCCCCTTTTTTTTCTGTATAAAAAATAAAAATAAAAATCTCGAAAAAAAGATTACGGAAAATACGTGAGATTAAACTTAGTTTTGTCGACTTCTTCTTCTTCTTCAACAACGGTAAGGTATCTTCGTCGGCGGTGGTCGAATTTAAAAATCGATCAGTGAATAAACTTTTTGTCAGCGATTATCGGAATTCAGAATCGATCGACGAATAAATGAGAAAAGTAAGAATGGAGATGATTCAAGGGATATGGGTTGTCATTCTTCATTTTCAATGGCTTCTTCAAGCAACGAACGGTTGGCCTGCTCGTCGGTGGTCGTGTAATATCAGAAGAAGATGGTGAAGAAGACGAGATATTTCAAATGAACTGATTTCTCATTCTTGAATTCAACAAGGGTATTATAGTCTTTTTACACGATTTGGGGGGGTTTAGAAAAAATATGTTGTATATTAGGGATGTAAAATATGTGAAATTCAAAATGAAGGGTTTAGGATAACTTCATTGCCTTATTGGGGATGTCTCATTAATTCTCCGATAAATATTTTCCATCTCTCTTAAAATCCTTAGAAGATATAAATATTTTCCATCTCTCTTAAAATCCTTAGATATCATGTAATCTGTTTTGGACAATAGGAAAATAATATTCTTAATATTAAATAAATTAATATAAAAAATAAAATCGGTAATACCCCACCAGAAGTAGGGCATTTTTAGAAAAAATAGCACTTTATTCGAACAGGTTAAAAAGCATCATATGCCTAGTTCGTTCCCTA
The DNA here is from genome assembly GCA_037501455.1 of Lantana camara. Classification (NCBI taxonomy): domain Eukaryota; kingdom Viridiplantae; phylum Streptophyta; class Magnoliopsida; order Lamiales; family Verbenaceae; genus Lantana; species Lantana camara. The sequence goes on along the minus strand of CM074857.1, from coordinate 17,174,585 downwards.
ACATGTTCCTCTAATCTCAAATTAACTAGTAACTCTTAATATTGAGTTAAATAAGAACCTCTGTGCAAGGGGTTCTGGATTGCAATAATTTGAACAGAATTGAGTGGTTTATGGCCCGAAATAGCTACACATTGAATCCCAACTAATACGACTCTAATCATAAATTTGGAACCCATTACAGCTTATTTACATATACAGCTAGTATAACTCATTCCAAATATTTGGCTAAGTACAGAAGAAAAAGTAATGAAGATATTGAACAGCCAGGATCAGCATTAATCTTCTTCAGAACCCAGGACCAGCACCTTGATTTGTTCGAATCTATCGACCAACTCTTCCCTGTTTTTCTGCAAATAAAAAATGAATTGGTTTAGCTCCGCATCAGGACGATGACGACAATAATAATAATAATGCAGAGAAGGTTGCAAACCTTGAAAAGTAGATAACGGGAGGTGAACCAGAGTGTGTAGCCGAGACCAATAAGCTCCAACACTTTGGGGAACTGTCATAGGATTGAAGAAGAAGGATTAGTGACAGCATAGTTGACATGTATCATCAAAAGACATTGACAAAGAGATGTTCTCACCACTGGAATGGAATCAATGGCACTGACAACAGCAGCTAAGAACCAAAGTGCAACTGCACCGCCACCACCAAAGACCAGAATTGAATATGTTTCCTCATAATCGAACTGAAACTAGAAAACATACTTCAAGAATTAACATATATGATGGATTCATCATTGTCACAAGTGGATGTTTAAAATTCTAAATATCAACTCAGCAGATGCATAGACCATTTGTTTTTAATTATCTGGACCAATCCAAACAAACAAAACCAATAAATGGTCGACAGAAATAGTCATATAACCAATCTCATATTAATTTTGCAATGTCAGGGAGTCCTATATTCCAAGACTAGGACCAATGGCCAATTTCTATCCGTATCATTTAAGACATCAATGGTGAGGACACGAAGGAGCTGACATTTATTCCCATTAACCAGAACATATCAATGATTTTCAAGAACTAACACTTAGAAAAACATCATAAGGTTGCTCAGGTAACCGCTCAGATCGACTATAGTCGACGTTTCATAAAGCATCAATGAGCTTTCAAATGCTGAATATATTCATCATAGCAACCCCTTCATAAAAGCAAAAACCAACCAATAGAAAATATCAACACAATATCAGCACCTAGCTCCTTAAAAGAGACATAAAAAACCATGGATTAGGACAAAACCTTTATATCGAGATCCTCAAAGGACTTAAAAAGTTGAAGTGGGTTCTGCAACCATGAACCTTCTTCGGTCTGAGAATCATAACCTTCTTTCTCTTCAAAAGTCCCACTACTGTCAGGTTTAGGCTCATCTTTCAAATACTGGTGCCCGGTCGAGGTCTCCTCAGATGTCGTTGACCTCAGAGATGAATTGCTATAATATTGCAATCCTGTTCAGCATAGTAGCAAAGAATTAGTTAAAGATCTTCACGGCTACAAATAAAGCTCACTAACATAGACAGCAATCAGAAAAAAGATCTACATCTGCAGACTTCAGCTCCACGAATAAATTTCAAAAGGATCAAAATAGAAATAATACTGCAGAATCGTCTAGCTGAGCAACAAAAGCAAATTCACTATCTAAAACAAATAATCAACCCCAAAGAAAAAACAGCATTCAATCACGAAAAAAAAAAAAATGTAACAAGAACCACTTCCCCCATAGGATCAAGACATCGCTCAATAACTTATCTCAGAATCTGACATAAACTCCAAATTTTATTGAGAAACTAGAAAATTCCCAAATCCCAGTTGACTTCATACGAAAATAACATCCAAAACAACAAAAATAGACAAAATTACCAGAGTTGAAGGGAGTTCGCCTGTGGAGGAAAGGAAAATGGGTTTTGCAAGGAAGAAGGGATTGAGATTGCAGGTGAGTGGGGTGAAGTGCAGGAAGCTCCGAGATGCCTCGAGCAGTGTAGAGCTTCATTTTTGTTGATGATAGAGATTAGGGTTCTTGAAAATATATAGAAGCAGTAGAAGAGGCCCAGAAGGAAAAATTAGGGTTTTATGCGGCAGGCCCGCAGATGGTGGAGTAATACTATGTAATATGTATAATTATAAACATTTCACAAACCAAGCGCAATCATACAACGGGCAGGGTATTTCGAAAATAACAAGAAAGGTTTAATAATAGAAACCTCCGAAATTTTCAACTCTTTTGCACTTATTAATTCAACCCCGGAATATTCTCAAAAATTATTTTTTTCCTGTTATTTCATATTAATCATAATACATAATAAATTAGTATTTTGAAAAAAAATTATTATTCAAAATTTTAAGTTAAATTGATATGTGAGCGTTAAAGTTGGTGGTTTAAATTTTCCAAGAAAACATAAAAAGGGTAAATGTTCGGAGTAAATAAAAAGGGTAAAACAGTGTGTGCACTACATGATTGATTTGAGAGGGGATATATTAAAGAATTTAGAAATATCTTTTTTTTTTTCTTCTATCAATATCAAAAGAATTAATTAATATATTTTTCTATCAATATCAAAAGAATTTAGAAATATGAATATGGGATAACGGGACCATTGGTGATTGGAAATGGGCTGCTGACATTTGCTTCATGCTATTATTATTTAAAGATTCATGGTGTAACTTAACAATTCAATATTATGTTAATTTAATTAGAGGTTTTAATTTTAAATTTTTGATAATACAATTATCATTGAACCATAGAAATGAGTTTTAAAAAAAAAAAAATAAAAAAAAAAAAAATATATATATATATATATATTATTTAAAAAAAAACAAAAAATTGGATTTTCAAACACATACAAATCAAAGGCAAAGCTAAAACGGACTAGCATGTAACATAAACCTTGTATCACCTAAAAAGAGTTAAAAAAATTTATATTATAAAAAATATTCTAAAGTATCCTGTGCAATATATTGCTCACCACCTCTTAAAGAAAAATATCACAATTTACATTTAATTTTCCCCATTTATCGTGTATATTAAATATTATTATTTTTAATTGTTTTCTTTCTTTTTCTTTCCTTCCCCTTTCTTCTTCCTCTATCCAATGCCACCATGGCAACTAGGGATGTAAACGAGACGAGTCTGTTCACGAGCCTAACGAACCGAATCAATAAAGGTTCAGGCTTGAGTTCGATATAATCGAACCCCAACCGAACCCTCGCTCGGTTCGTGACCTCCACGAACCGAACTCAAACCTTTTCTTTCTAAACTTTGCTCGTGAACCCTAATATTTTAATTAAAAAATAAAATATCTATTATATATATTATTAAATATGTAATATATTATATATTATTTTCAATCATAATTTATATAATGTATTATATATAACCATATAAATTCCTTTCTCTTATCCTAAATATCTGCCGCTTCACTCTCTCATTTCAAAATAAGAAAAACCCTAACCCCCAAATTCTATCAGACGCCTAACATCGTCTCCACCGCCCACATCGCTGCCCGCCATGCCGAGCCGTCCAGGCCACCCACCGCCGTGGCTGCTGCTTCTGCCCACTACACCTTTCTTCTCTTTCTTTGTTTTTCTCTTATTTTTGAGCTTTGTATTTGAAACGAAACCCCGCTACCAGCAGTCCGGCTGCTCGCTGCCGACCACCCCTCCGCCTCCTTTTTTTTTTTCCTTTTCTTTTTGGTTAAAAATTTGTAGATCTAGATCTAGATCTACCGTTTTGCTTCTTGAACTTGCGAACCAAACCCAACCGAACCGAACTCGAACATATTTTTGTGAGTTCGTCAGGCTCGAGTTCGAGTTCGGGGTTCGTGAAAATATGGACGAACTTGAACTCGAACCTTAAAAAAAGGGCACGGTTCGGTTCGGTTCGTTTACATCCCTAATGGAAACCACCTAATCGCACCTCCAATTAGGCCTGATATATTGTGCCTGGGTAGGGAATTCCTAACAAACAAAATTAAAACATTTCATATTCAAACTTAACCCAAGCCCAATAAATTTTCACCCAAATAAAACCCAATATTCATGGATGAATCTAAAAACCTACCCAAAATTTATAAAACCCATTGAATATTAAAGACAAGCCCCAAGCCCAAAACCCCAAGTCTTTTATTGAGTATTAAAGACTTTTGTTGGGTATTTTCAAACTTTGAAACACATGAATAAAAATCAAATCCAAGTCCACATTTAATAAAAACGTGGGCCTGAGTTTGAGTTTGAGTTTGAATTTGATATAAAAGTATGAGTTTGAATTTGTGTTGAATTATTAAAATTCAGGGTTTGGGTTGGGGATTTCCCACTCAATGGCAAACCTACCACCAGTTCATACCTTTGGGGCTGATGGTGGAGCGCATGAAGGAAAAGGGGTTGACGACACATGCCGCCATTGCTATTGGGGGGAAGGGTGGCGTCGATGGTTTGCCAGGTGGTCTGCATTGTGTTGGCGGGCCAGGGTCGGGGGTGTTGAGGGGTGGCCTATGGCGGAGCCAATTGGGGGGGGGGGGGGGGGGGGGGAGGGGCTCCCTTCCACCCCACACCAGCCCCACCCTTATATATATAAAAAAAAAAATTATGTTCTCCCCCTCCCTAGCCCACCCTACCCCACCGCCCACCTACCACAAGCCCTAATCCAAATTCCAAAATATAAATTCCCTCCACACGGCCCACCGACAACAAGCCCTAACTCAAAATTCAATTGGAATTTATACCCTCCCACGGTCCACCCACCACAAGCCCCAATCCTAAATTCCAAATTTGGAATTTATAACCCCCTCACAGCCCACCCACCCCATAAAGCCCCCAATTCAAAAATTAAAATTTATGCCAACCCTTGTCTTCCCCAACCAGCAACCACAGTGCAAAGCCTCCATCCCAAGCCCCAAACGCCTCATTCCCTATCTCTCAAAATTTAAAACTCATGTATATTTGTCCCAAATCTCAATTTGCCTCAAATCTCAATTGTAAATTCATCTCTCTCTCTCAACAAATTGCGTAAGCTTTCTTTTAATTTTTTTAGCTTTAATTTGTGCAAAAATTGAGGATTTTTGTGAAGTGGGTTAACTTTTTGAATAGGTATAATAGTTTGTAATCATGCATCGATATTTTAGCAAAAGATCGAAAAGTTCTGTTGAATCATCAAGTTCGATTGTCAACCAAGAAAGAATCAATGTTGGTAGTGTAGAATTCAATCCTGAAGATATAATTAGTAGTCCGGGGCTACGAAAACCTATTGAAAGTTATGATGTCTATTTTAGAGATCGCATTTGAAGAGAATATATATCTAAGGGACCTTGCCAACCAAATGGTCATATTTTTCCAAAAACTACATTTGGAAAAGAGAACCGGAGTTTTCAAGTTAGATGGTTTGAAAAACATACGTGGTTAGAGTATAGCGTAGGGAAAGATGCAACCTTTTGTTTTTAATGTTATCTTTTTAAACCCCTTAATGTCAATCATTTTGGAGTTAACGTGTTCGTAAGTGAGGGTTGTAAAAATTGGAAGAAAGCCCTAAACAGCTTCAAAGAACATGAAGGTGAAGTGCATAGCACACACAATCTAGCTAGATTAATGTTTAATTCATTCAACAATCAAAGACAAAGCATTGAATACAACTCGAGTGTATATGCTAAGGAGGACGAAGTCAATTATCGCATTCGCTTGACTGCATCTTTGGATGTGATTCGATTGCTTTTGTACCAAGGATTGCCTTTTCGTGGACATGATGAATCAAGAGATGAGTTTATGTAGACCGGGTGACACTCAATGGGGATCACACTTCACTACTTTGCTTCGGTTAAAGAATATTTGGTCGTCGATAATTAAAGTGCTTGAACATGTGTATGAAGATGGTTCTAATTCGGATAGTGGAGGTATATCAAAAACATTAATTATGAGGATTGAAAGCTATGGCTTTGTTTTTATTCTACATCTAATGATAGAGTTGCTTGGATCAACCAATGATTTATCAATGACTCTACAACTAGGGGATCAAAATATTGTTCAAGCTTTGTCTTTGATTGACACAAAAAAAAAAAAAAAATATTGCGAAATTTTAGGAAGAATGGTTGGGATCAATTTTTAGTTCAAGCTTTGTCTTTGATTGACAAAAAAAAAAAAAAAAAAAAAAATATTGCGAAATTTTAGGAAGAATGGTTGGGATCAATTTTTAGGACAAGTTGAAGATTTTTGTGTAGCTAATTTAATTGACATCATTAATATGGATGATACCATCAAATCTTATGTACGTATGAGGTGGGATGGATATGAAACTAATTATCATCATTACAAGGTGGAGATTTATTATCAGGTAATTAAGTTCTAAATTTTATTTCTTAGTTATGTTTACTATCTAATTGATAACTAAATTATAAATTTTTGTTTTTTTATAATGGAGAGGTTCTTGATTTACTTATTTAAGAAATGGAGCATCGTTTCCCAGAAGCTAATACAGAATTGCTTACTTGCATGAATTGTCTTAGTCCAAAGAACTCATTTGCTAATTTCAATATTGAGAAGTTGGTCCGTCTCGCAGAACTTTATCCAGATGACTTCTCATGGACTGAACGTACGACTCTTCCCTAACAACTTAGAACATATATTACTGATGTAATTGATAAAGACGAATTCTTCAATATTGAATATTTGGGAAATTTAGCAAAGATATTAGTTGCTGTTGGAATAGATAAAGCTTTCCCTTTGTTGTATCGTTTAATTAAATTGACGTTGATCCTTCCGGTTGCAACAACATCTGTCGAGAGAGTATTTTCTGCCATGAAACTTATCAAAACTAATTTGTGAAGCAGAATGGGAGATGAATGGCTGAAGGACATCATGGTTGTATACAATGAAAGAGAAATCTTCAAAAGAATTGATAATGAGACTATTCTACAGCGGTTTCAAGGGATGGCGAATCGTCGAAAACAATTATCATTATTAAGTTCTAGTGTCTCAGAAAAATTGTAAAAAAATCTTATGTAATTGAATATTTTATTTAATTTCAAGTTATTAATTTTTTTTTTAATATGTTGAATTCCAAAAATTTTCAGCCCCGACTGCCGAGAAATTATGGATCCATCCCTGGGGGTGGGGGTAATATATATTATATTTTTTTGGTAGGAGGCAATATATATTATATGTTTATAATGAGGGCATGTATATATACATGCATATATGTGTCCCATTATATTTATATATTTCTTTTTATTTTTTGGTCAGAAGAAGAATGCTCAACTAGCAACTCTCCTCATTGATCAGAACACTTAAGTTTCCAGGGGGAGGTGAGTCTCATTCAATAAAACAACTATCAATTTTGTGGCCCTCTTTGGCAAACCAATCTGCACATCGGTTCTTTTCTCTGTGAACATGCTTAATCAAAATCTGCCAAGGTTTTCGGATCAACACTCGACAATCCTCCACAATATGACCAAGGTAATGTTGCTCCATATTTGGCGTATGGAGCAGATTCAACACAGCCTTGGAATCTAACTCCACCTCTAATTTTGGAGGTTGTCTTTCCCAAGCTATCCTGAGCCATTCTCGAAGGCTAATGAGCTCCACTTCCGTAATAGTTTTTCCTCCAAACGTAGAGAATAGCCTGTTATCCATCTTCCCCGATCGTCCCGTATAATTCCTCCTGCTGCTACTTTGTTGCACTCTGTGAAAACACTACCATCACTATTGAGTTTCCACCATCCGATCATCGGCTTGCTCCAAATATGCTGTTTGCCTGTTTCGCTGGAAAAGCCACATGCATATCTTTGGCAAGTGTTTTAATATGCTGAATTGTATGCCTGTACTTCTCCTCCTCATTATGAAAAACTTTTTTGTTCCTCGCTTTCCAAATACACCAAATCGTTGCTATGAAGATGGTACTCCAATGGCACTCCGACACCACAATATTTCTAAAGTTGCTCTTGCAATTCACCCCCAACTAATTCTCCATGTCTTAATTAAGAAAAGCATACAATTTAGTACCAACAATTAAATGCTCCCAAATTTTCATGGCTTTGGGGTATCTTAACAGAGTGTGTAAAAGATCCTCTCTTTCCAGATTAAATCGCATGTAAACGTCATCTATGGCAAGGTTTCGATCATACCTCAATGAATTCTTGAGAGGTTTGTTGTGCCATCCAAACCAAATAAACACTTTCAGCTTCATTGGACATTGTAATTTCCAAATCCAACTCCAGTTGCATTCCTCAATACCAACTGGATGTTGTTCCTTAACGAGGCCTTCATATGCCATTTTACACGAGTATTTTCCATTTGCACAAACGCCCCAAATATTTGTATCTTTCGCATCCCTATTGAGGGGTAAAGTAGTGTTCAAGATGGGTTATCTAACTCTCTCTGGGATTGAAGTCTTGCAAAGGTCGAGGTTCCATTTACCTCGTTCATCTAACACATCAATAATGCTAAAATGTTCCTCATCTTGATACACCTCCACTCCCAAGTCCTCTCCAATCTTCCCCTTCTTCAACCATTTATCATACCACAAGAAGATCCTGTTACCATTTCCTATCTTCCATTTAAGTAAATTGGTGACCTTATGAAAGCTCTTTGTGATTCCCTTCCATAATCTGGAATCCTGAGCCTTCATTTCATGATCCAACAAGCTTTCCCCTTTAACATATTTCTTTTGGAAAATACTATTCCAGCTTAAGTTCTCTTTCTTGAAGATTTTCCAACCTAATTTAGCCAACATCGTGATATTGGCTTTTCTAGTCTTACGAATACCCAACCCGCCATCAGATTTATTTCTCATTTATTCCATCCCACAAGATGGACCTTCCTCCGGTTCACATCATCTTCCAAAGGAAATCATGATTAATTTTATCCAATTTTTCACAAATATGTGAAGGAAGCCAATTAGTGTGCATGTTGTAGATTGGTATCAAGGATGTGACTAATTTAATAAGCGTCAATCGACCATCCATATTCAGTGACCTTGCTTTTCATGAGCTCAGTTTGCTTTGAACCTTTTCGATGAGATCGTTAAAGAATTAGTTGTCTTGCTTCCCTGCTATGACTTAACTCCTTAGTATCTTCCGATGTTATTCGTTTTCCCAATCTCCAAGATTTGAGCAATATTCTCTTCAATACCCCTGTCAGTTTTAGGAGGAAAAAAACACCTTAGACTTCTTATTATTCACCTTAAGTCCGGAGCTCCCACAGAAAATCTCCATGACCCGCTGAATAGCTAATGTGCAATCAATGTCGGGTTTTGTAAATAAGATGAGATCATCTGCGAAAAGCATGTGAGAGACCTTCGGACCATTTCTACACAAAGTAAGTGGCTTTCAATTGCCTTTATCCACGTCTTCTTCGATGAGATACATCAACCTTTCCATACAGAGCACGAACAAGTATGGTGAAAGAGGATCTCCTTCACGGAGACCACAAGATGGTTGAATCGGTTCCAAGGGCTCACCGTTCCATAGGATACTTGAATGAACACTTTGGACAACCGCCATAATTAACTTAATCAAGTGAACCGAAAGCTTAAAAAATCTAAGTGTTTGTTCTAGAAAGCTCCAACTAACTTTGTCATAGGCTTTCTCTAGATCAATCTTAATTATCATGCCTCCGACAGGACTCTTAGAGAGATTGAGGGTATGAACTAACTCTTGTAGCACAATGATGTTACCGTAAGTTGATCTTCCGGGAATGAAGCTACTTTGGTTTGGGCTCACAATCGAACTCATGAATGGCTTCAAACGATAAACAATGAACTTGGTAACAATTTTTATCAAAATATTACACAAGGTTATAGGTCGAAATTCGTTAACCGAACTTGGGTTAAGCACTTTGGGGATAAGAGTGATAAAATAGTGGCCAATCGCATCGGGCACTGAACCACTTTGAAAGCAAGATTGAACAAAGTTCACAGCCGATGAGCCCACCACATCCCAGAATATTTGGTAGAAAAATGCTTGGCAACCATCCGATCCGGGAGCTTTATATGGGCTCATACTCATAACCACCTTGTGCACTTCATCATCCAGAATTTCTTTTTACAGCTGGGTTGTGACTTCCAAGTCAAATGATCTTTGAAATTTGCTCTCTCTCAAAAGCATGTGCTGAAGACCACCCTCTCTAGTAAAAAGATTCGAAAAAATTTCTCTGATATGAGCCTTCAAAGTATCATTATTGTTGGGAATAGTGCCCTGAAAATTCAATTTGTGGAATTAATTAAACTGAATTTACAGCGAGTTGTGAGTATTTCACATATTAATAATTAATGACGTGTGGTGGTATTCTCATATGAAATGTGTTTCATAGGAAAAGACTTTGAATACCGAAATCACGTGTCATTAAAGTTCTAGTCGGTAAGATAAGAATATGTTCTTATCAAGACTATAACGTGGTTATATAAGATGATTAGTCTTTCGTCATAGGGAATGGTGATTCCAATTATAACACGTTGATGATTTTCAATAGGATTGGAAACATCGAACTGGACCACTGAGATTGTTCATTTTATACTGCTATCTAAAAATGAATAAAATCTCAGGAAGCATTGTACTCTTAATCCTGATAATATTTCGGCTTTAGGCATGTAGTGTTAGTCACTGTAACATATTTGAAGTGAGGTCTCGGTAACGGGTGGCCAAAATACTTTGTATGATTCGGTGACAACATGAAATGTGCTACAGAGTTATATTGATCGAGGAATCTGTGGCCTTGCTGGAAGGTAAAAGATATCCTTGAAATAGATTTGCAAAAGTTCGAATTAAGACTTTGGCCAAAGCACTTCGCGTGATAACGTCACCGAAGTTGTATGTTGAATGTGTTTCACATACAGAGAATTTGAACTTAAGGCGAATCAATAAATTTCAAATTAGAGATGAAAAGTAAATGATAGTAGTTGTAATTTATTTTTCATGGATATCAACACGGAGGAGTAAAATGCAAAATTATTCTAGATCGAGAAATTCGTGAATAATTTAATTAATTTTAAAGTGCAACAATATTTATTTAGTGGAATTAAATATTGTTAAACGGTAATTAATTATTGTCATGAGATGATAATATATTAATCCGTTTGGAGCTAAAATTAATTAGTCCTGCAGGTCCCCCCTGCAAGCCCCAAATTGAAAACCCAAAGAGAAAATATTAAAAGGAGAAAGAGAAATGAATTTTCAAAGTGTTTGAAAATAAGCCAAGGGATTTATTTTAAGAAAATAACTAAAATTCCAAAGAGTTGGAAATGCCCGAAATTTTATTTTGGAGAAAATAAAAATTTTAAATTAAAAAAAAAAAAAAAAAAGAGCTGACGTGGAATTTTGCTGACGTGGCGCCTGACGTGTCACGCCACGTCAGCGGGTTGGGCCCCAGCTGGCGCTGCGCTGTGACGCCCCGAGTTTTTTATACGTGCAGGTAAGTGTTACGTGCGCATTTATATTTAATTATATGATTTTATATTTTGATTTGTTAATTGAATTTGTTTATAATTTGATTTATTTGTTTAAAATTTCTTATGATTGTCTATGTGAGCTATAAATATATGATCGGATATGTGAAAATGTGAATTCTGTGAATATGGTGCTAATTGTATGAAATTACGTGTTCCGTGTAATCCGTGGACTTAATTGTAATGTATTTGAATGTTTTGGACTCAATTGGAAATTGAGTTTGGGCTTAATTGCCACTTTTTGAAAGTTTAGGGACCTAATTGTATATTAGGCAACCTTGAACGGTTTTCGCGATATCTTGAGCTCCGGACCTCGAAATCGAGATCCGTAACCGGCGTTGAACTTGTTTCGACGTTACCTATCCTTTGAACTTGACCTTGTATCTTTTCGACATCATTTGAACCTTCGACAACGAACCGTTTCATAACCTCGACCTTATATCTTGTTGAACCTTTTCCTTAAACGAACCGGACTTGGACCAACCCGTATCCTACCCATTTCCTTATTAGATATCAGCATTTCTTACCCTTTTCTTCCCATTTTGATCGATCAAAATCAGCCAAGGCAAGGAGCAAGGAAGAACTTCAAGAAACCCTTGTTTTGATCAAACCAACTTTGAGCTCAAGATCATCCATCACTCCATCTTCTTCCAAGGTAGGATATGTATTGTTTTCTCCTTGTTCTCTTCTTCATTTCTCCCGATTGTATCTTGATTTAAGTTGGAGAATTATGTGGTTGGAAGAAAAAGCTGGAAATGAATAAATGATATGAATTCTTGGTTCCATGTTTTTCCTTGGTTTAGAGTGAAGTTTGATGCATGAAAGTTGATGATTGAAACTTCCTTATCATTTCTATATCTATAGATTTCATGTTGGTAGACTATAGCATGAGTTGCCATTGGAGGAGCTTGAAGCTCCATGTTTGTGATTATGGGAATTGATGGTGTTTTGGCCAATTTCAAGCATGTATTCTTGTGTTTTTACTTGAGTTGCATGTTGTATATGAATAATATGGATTAAAATCATGTCTAAGTGTTGTTGGAGAGCTTCTTGATGGCTGCCCTGTTTTCCTTAAAGCTTTTCCCCGCGTAACAGAGCTGTTGCTCTGTTATTTCTTTCAAAACGATGAGCTGACACGGCCGTGTCAGCTTTGAACTGAAAATGGACACGGCCGTGTTGGGCTCTCGACTTTGAATTTTTTCTGATTTTAACCTCGGACACGACCGTGTCCAAATCCTTTGAAAATGCAACACGGCCGTGTCAAGCCCTCGACTTTGATTTTTCTGATTTTTAAACCTCGGACACGGCCGTGTCCATTTCCCTTTGAAACTCAACACGGCCGTGTCATTTGAATTGGCAGCCTTGGGAAGTCTCTTTTCTTGCTTGAATTGCATGCGTGACTCGTAATTGTATTGCATGTGTGGCTCGTATTTGTGGAGGATATTGAACGTGAATTCAATTAAGCTTTGTTCATGATTGTTACATGAATGCAAGTATGAAAGTTATGCACCGTTATATGTGTTCTGACATTAATAGTGCACATGAACTTGTCCGTTACATTTTTTATAGCATTCATATCAATCATAGCATTGCCGAGCGTCTTATTTGGTCATTTGAGTCTCACTTCACCTGTTTTGCACAGATTTTGATTCCTTTGGAAACGAGGCCGGTCAGTGAGGCTCGTGTACTCTTCTTTTGCCGTTTGAGGTGGGTTTTTCTTCTACTTAGCTATATGACCCTATAAATACCTTAACGTGGAAAGTTTTCGACCAAAATGTATATGTATATATAGAGTCATTTTCAAGGAGTAAATGTTTGCAACGTAAAGCCTTATTTTATAAATCCTACCAAATGTTTTGGCGAGAAAGAAAGAATGAATGTTATGCACGAATGGGGCCTAGGGACTTAGTGTGAGTGGCTATCCGGGGAGGCATGGGCCGACGGTGATCCCTCTCATTAGTTCCACCAAATTAACGGCGTAACCGGACCTCGTTAGGAGTTAGCGAGGAATGGACGCTGAGCGCCATCTGGGGAGTCATGTAACCCCTTTTGGTCAATGAATGGGTGGTCGGGTCTTGCAAGCCCGTCACCAAACCGGAGGAAGAAGGTGTAAATGTTAATGAATGTGCAGGAAAGAATGATTGCATGAAAGAATGAAAGAATGAATGTTTAAATGTTTTACACAAGGTGTTGGTTGGAGATAATGCACGCCCACTCGCCGGGCCAATAATGACCTAATGTTAATGATTCGTTATAATCCCTTTTGATGATTTTATTTCACCCACTTGGGAAATTCTTTAAAACCTCACTTGGGATTATAGCTTGCATGTGATTGTTAAATTTCCGTCATATATACTACTTATGCCCTGTTTTATACCCACCAGTCCCTTTTGGACTGAACCCGTTTGGTTTTCAGTTGTTTTGTGCAGGTGTTGAGGGAGCTAGGCGGGAATACGAGTCCTAGGTCTTGCATTCGCTTCTAGCTCTAGTATTTTGGTGTTACACTTGCATACTCGTACTTTTGGTTATTGTATATGGATATGGTTTTGGGCCTTGATGGCATATGAATGTTGATTGGGAGCGTATTTGTATTGGGTTAACCCCGTGAACTTAACTGTTGGTACGTAGAGCATAGAGCTCAATATATGGAATAACTGTTGGTACCTAGAGCATATAGCTCAAATTATGATATATGATTTATTGCTTCCGCTTTTTCCTATTACTCTGCTACTCTGGTTGTTGTGGTTTTGGGGTTTAAGTGTTAGGCTAGTCTTGCCTGGCTTAGATGTGTGTGTGTCCCCGTTCGTCGTGATTTGGCTCGGGTATGGATTGTCCGTTTCATATTCGGGTCGGGTCTCGGTGCGGGGGATGTGACACCTTGCGCTCGGGTGTTACATCCTTAGTGCCCCGTGGCGTGACATGCGTACGGTACAGATCGAGCCACGCGGACGGTCCGGATGTGATCAGGGCAGACGGGTCAACGGGTCGGTCAAACCGGCGTCGGGTCGGGTCAAAAGGGTAGGATCTCCGACAGGGTCAAACCGGGTCCGGTCCGGGTAGGACCAGACCCGGACACGTGTCGCTGTCTGGAGGCGTCTACGCGCCTCAACACGCGCCAACCACTTGGCGGCCTTCCGGCGGCGCGTGAGGACACATGGAGGCGCGTGGTTGGTGGCGTTGGATCCACGGCGACGAGCTCTTCAACGTGGTGCAATTTGATTGGCCGTCCGGGACACGGTTTGTACGCGGAATGGTAAAATAACGATTTTGCCCTTCATTTCATGTCTAAAATGACCAAAATACCCTCCGGTTTTTGCCTATAAATAGCTGACCCCCTTGCCATTATTTCTCATTCAATTTTTCAGCCAACTTTGGCCTTAGAGAGAGCTCTTCTCTCTCAATTTAATTAATCCCTAATTAAGGGATTAATTAATATATAATTAGGTGGTTATATAATTAATATATAATCCACTTAATTATTAGAAAATAGGGATTTTCTAGTTCTAGAAAAATTAATTTTTTTTAGAAAATATTTTCTCGAGTATTTAGGGAAATACTCGCGGAGCCCACACTCCGAGGGTTGAGTCGGGGATATTGCGGGGAAGCTCTGCCGGTCTCACGAAAGGGTTGAGTTGGAAAAATGCCGTTAGATAGCCATGTTTGCAGTACGGTAATATTTTACAGTTGTTTTATTTTAAGCATGATAAATTATGTGCTCTTAAGTGTTAATTGCATGTTAGATATTTATTTGCTAAGTGATTTAAAATTTATTATCAATTGCATGTATATACATGAGTAGATCCGGCTAGTCTTCCACTATTGTATTAAAATGTTTTAGAAATATTTTAATACTTGTATTATATTAAAAAAAAAATTTTAAAATGTGGTCATGGACCGCTACTGTTCTGGGCACGCCTCCCAACAATTATTTCTAATCTAATCCCCATTAATCTTCAAAGAGACAATTTTATTTTGCCTTCGTCTACACACGATGCTTAAGTGGAAGAATCTTGTGTTTTTATCCCTCCGTTTAAGCCAATTTATCCTAGACTTTTGAAACCAAATAGTTTCTTCTTGTTTAAGGATAAGATTATAGTCCCGAATGACATCGTCCTCTATCCTTGCTAAGCGTGGGCTAAACCTTCTTGCTAAAGCCTTCTGAACACTAAGCAATTGGTTTCGGAGTTTCCTCTTCTTATAGAAAATATTTCCAAATTGTTCCTTATTCCATTTTTTCATATGGAATGAAAGGATACCAAAGGCATCAATTACGAAATTCTCGATCTGCCAAACCGCTTTAACCACCTCATTACAGGTGGGGTTTGTAGCACCCGCATGGATAGGTGCCACATCCCCCGCACCATGAATCCAATCCACGCACGAAATGGAAGTTCATACATGAATCAAACACGTGGGGAACAGGTGACAAGAATAAAAGAACTAAACCTAGCTAAGCAGGGCTAGCCCTTGAACCAATTATATAACGATGCAATAACTAAAGTGGAAGCATAGGAACATTACACTAGCATATAAGAAGTACATCCCCAATATATAATCCATATGTACATCACCAATGGGCTATGCGGCCCAAATACTTACAATTCTCCAAAATAGATTGATACATGTCCAGAAGTAATAAAGTATGTGAGATGATAAACATAAGACATGCTAGACCCAAAAGAAAGACTTCTTATCACTTTATCCCCTCCTAACATACCTATAAAAGATCTAAAAACAACGTGGGGTGTCAATTGAAAGACTGAGTGAGGGGCATAAATAGATATAGCGCATGCACATACAATTCATAACTCCGAGTAAAGTTTTATAAAATCCCAAGTGGGAAATTTAGGGAAAAGCATCGCTCGGAATTATGAATATCATTTCATTAAGTTACAGTTTACAATAATAATACGTAGCCCTGCGAGTGGGCAATTCTCCAACCTTACTCTCATAGTGTGTGCATTAAATTCAAGTTATAATGCGTTCATGCAAGTTCATAATCATAAACGTAATCTTAATCATAATGATAAACATGATTTTCCATCCTTCTTCCTCCGGGGCGATGAAAGGGTTTGCAAGGCCCTACCACCTCGTTGGTCCGTATCGAGTCGGGGGATCATGATTCCTACTTGCTCATTCGTTGGGTTAACCACCGACTCAAGAATATCCCGTCTTCCTGCTACCCAAGTCGCGTGAAGATATTCTCAAAGGGTACTCTATATGAATGGATTGTCCGACGGCCCGATACCATATAAGTTTTCACTCACACATTTCCCCGGGCCAAATAATACATGAATAATTCTCGCCAAAGTATTTTCATGAAAACATTTGAAAAACATTTACATAATAATCCCATTTTCCAAAAGTATATAAGTATTATATTTTGGCTAAAATGTCACACTAATAACTAGAAATAAAACCTCACATTGACAAAAGAGAATGAAGAGAGAGAAGCCTAGGGACCCTGCTCCTCGATCACTGGATCAAGCTCTGTGTAAAAAGTACAAGTGTATGTAAGACTCGAGACTTATGAACCAAATAATCGATGAACGACATGCTATGGTATGAGATTTTGACGATAATAATTTATGAAAATGTTCATGTGCACAATTAATGTCCCACGGACCACGTAAACAATAATGCAACAACAAGAATTAAATTAGCACATGCATGCTTCCCAGGGCTCCATCCGACCGGGACATGTTTTAGTGTAAAAAGGATCCCGGCCGGGATATAGCTCTAGTAGCTATATCTGCATGGCCATCCCGGCCGGGACACCTTGTCTTGAAACCCTACTGCACTGCCATCCCTGCTAGGATCGGTTTTGAACTGAAAAGGGGTCCCGGCCGAGACAAATAATTCGAAAGAAAATATTTTTCAATCCCGGCCTGGATGAAAATCATCCCGGACGGGATTGCTTTTTTGTCAGCAATTTACAAGAGGATCTCGGTCGGGATCAAAATTACACTGGAAAGGCTCCTGGCCGGGAGCCAAAGCTCGAAATGCAGAGTGTGGCAGGGGAGCTACGAAAATGCATGCAAAACCCCAACAAATCACAATCCAAGCTACAAATTAAAGTCCCAACATGCTCAACACTTCAATATATACATAATATCTCATTTATACATCATTTAACACATGTTTGCACATTCAAATTCACCCACCACTATTCATAAAACCCTCATTTCATTTAATAAACCAAAACTAAGCTTCCAAGCCATAAATTCAAGGGATTATCACATATATATATATATGGAGGAAATGAGAGATGGAGATGATGAAGAGGATGGTCGGAATGATGATGATGCAGTGCTCCTTTTTCTCCTTCCTTCTTAGTTGGATCAGATGGGGTGTGTGTGTGGTGAGATTGAGAGAAATGTGTGTGTTGAAATGTGAAGTATGTGAATAGTGCATGAAGTGTTGTGTATTTGTGTACATATGTGTAATATTATAAGATATGTATTTTATGTATATGTGTATGTATAAATTTGTATATATGTATGATACGTTTCGCTTAACTTTCGAGCTTACATTGCTATGTTTTACCCCACTATTTGACTTGATAATTGATTAAATTTCATGTTGTCTGTAGAAAAACGTGGTTGAAGAATTTGAAGAGAAATTGGCCCAAAGACAAGTAGAGCAGTGATGTTTTTGGAGAAGAGCCCACACCTTCAACTGTGAGAACACGTTGGAGGAGGCCCAGCTTCAGCTTACAAGCCACAAAGAGTCCATAACCTCCAACTTTGTCTTTGGACATTAAATCACAAAAAGAAAGTGGCGCACGTTTTGGCGTTACTAGGTAGGCATTACTTTTGGAATTATTGTCCCCAATTGATGACTGAACGTGGAGAGGAGTAGTGGGGAGACATCAACACTTTTTGATCTACAAATACAAGGAAGAATGGAGACTGCACATACCTCTCGCTGACACACGAGAAACGCAGCACCACTTCCAACGGGATTAGGGAGTTTATTCTAGATTCCTTCATTTTTTTTTTTTTTTAGACTATGTTGGATTGGAGACTTTGTTTATTTCATTCCTTCATGACTTGCTAGTTTTGTTTTAGTTAAGGAATTCTGAATTTCATGCTAGACTTGTGAGATTGATTTGTTCTGAATTATTTGGTTTATATTATTCGTATTGTTCCCGTTTTCATGCCAATGTTTGTTAATTAATTCTTAGATTAGGGCCCATTCTTGGAATTGTTAATATACGTGCAGCTAGCTAATTAATTCGGCGGTGTTAGCTAAATTATTAGCATTTGTAGCAATCGACACTAGGATATAATGCTTGTCTGATTTTGTGTCGAGGAACTTGCGATCTAATTGAGTGAAGCAGGAGTTTCTGCCTAATCGGTTAGGATTAGTGTTTGTTTAGTTCTTAATGCAATTAATTAATTGAATCTCGGAAAGAGTCTCGAAGAAGTTGTTAATTAATTGATTTTATTTCTTTTTCTTATGCCTAGGAACCTTCGTACGCGACAACTTTCCGTGTACACTGCTAAGAAGATTAGAAAGTGGACAAGACAAAGAAAAGAGCAGGCTGCAGTAGGCGAAAGTTCGGAATTGTTTGAGCTGGATTCTGATACTGATTCTGAACAGGAGTTTGCAGTTCCACAGCTGACTGACGAGAAACCTGACAGTGATCACAGTCAGGATATAGCACAGAACAGAACACTTCGGGACCTTGCCCAACTAGGGATGCAACTGAGCTGAGCTGGCTCGCGAGCTTGGCGAGCCAGCTCGAAAAAGGTTCGGGCTTGAGTTCGGTTATTACGAGCCGAGTCGAGCTATAGCTCGGCTCGTGCTGCCATCGAACCAAGCCCGAACCCTTTTCTTCCTAGCTCGTGGCTCGCGAGCCAGCTCGCGAGCTATACTTATTTTATATAAAAAAAATATATATTATATATATAATTATATGCATATGAGGTGTATATATTTATTTATAAATATTAATATCTAAATCCATATATATCTTTCCAGGCTCCCACTGACGAAACCTAATTACAACAAACATATATTTCTCTTTGGTTCACCATAAACCCATTTCTTACAGCAAACCAGCCGCCGCCTGCCTTCAAGGTTACTACCACCACTCAGCCGCCAACTTCAAGATCTTCAACCACCTCCACCAGATCTTCGAACACCTCCACCACCACTCAGCCGCCAGCTTCAAGACCTTCAAACGCCCCCACTGCCACTGCCGAATGCGCCGCCACCACCATCTTCCAGCCATCAAGCCGACGCCGACGCCTCTACAACCGAATCTGACGGCCACCATCATCTTCCCCGCTTTCAAGATGCCTTCTTTAGATCCCTTTCTAAAATTTCCTGTTTCTTTATTCTTAGATTCAGATTTGATTTAGGTATTTTTTATTCTTTTTGGCTAAGTTAAACCTGTTCTCAACTTGTTGTGTATGGATCTAGAAATATATTGATGGGTGTTGTGGCCTCAAATTTCTTTCACCTGAAGCATTTTTTTTCCCCTTTTCTTTGCATATTTAGATCTCTATTTCCCGTCTGTCTCTTATCTTTGAAGCTTTTGAATGGATTATTTTTTTTTTTTTGAAGTTTTATTTGATGAAGTTGGGCAGTTGTTTTCATGGGTTCGATAGGCTCGCGAGCCGAGCCAGGGTTTTCATGGCTCGGAGGCTCGCGAGCCAAGCCCGAGCCATACTTTCAAGGGACGAGCCCGAGCCCGAACCAACAAAAAACGCCTAAGCTCGGCTCGGCTCGGCTCGTTTGCATCCCTATGCCCAACCCACTGAGGCACAACAACTACTGTGCGTAACTTTTTCAAACCTGTAAGACGGCTTTGAATTGGAGTCATGACTTATCCACTTGTTGCTAACCTTCCATGGGTTGGAGAATGAGGATCCAAACAAGCATCTGAAGGAATTTCACCTTGTGTGCACATCCATGAAACCACACAATGTTACGGAGGATCAAATCAAGCTAAGGGATTTTCTATTCTCGTTGCAAGATGCAGCTAAGAATTGGCTATATTACTTACCTTCGGGGACGGTCACTACCTGGGCAGAGATGTCTAGACAATTTCTTGAGAGATACTTTCCAGCCTCCCGTGCTACAAACATCAGGCGAGAGATTTGTGGCATTAGGCAGAAGGACACCGAGAGTCTCTATGAATATTAGGAAAAGTTCAAAAGGTTGTTAGCAAGCTGCCCCCAATATGGAATTTCGAATCAATTGGTCATTTAGTACTTCTACGAAGGTCTAACTCTGGTGGAACGCAGAATGATGGATGCCGCGAGTGGTGGAGCTATCGTTAGCAAGACACTTACGGAAGCTAGAGAGCTGATATCAACCATGGCAGCAAATTCTCAACAATTTGGAGCTCGACAGGATATACCTAGGAGGGTAAACAAGGTAAATATGAATTCACTTGATGAAATTAAGTCTATGCTAACAACTTTGGTGCAGAAAATGAATGTAGGTACTCCTCCACATGCAAGGGTGTGTGGAATTTTCACTAGCCCCGAGCACCCAACCGATGCGTGCCCTACACTTCATGAAAAAACACCTCAGAATGTGAATGCTGGATACCAACAGATAAAGTTTGACCCCTATTCAAACACCTACTGTTAAGAATAGTGCCCTTAAAGCAGCTTTTGACTTTACTATTTCCATGTAATATCACAAACAATCTTTGAATAATAAACGAGATGATTTTGTTCATGGGCATTCACTTCTTTATGTGCTTATTTATGTCTGTTTGGGTTGACTGTGTTTTTGCATGTATTGAACTCCTCTAATCCGATGAGGCCGTTAAGAACTTTGTTGTTATGGGAACGACACATGAAACAAGTTCTTAACTCCATAGGCGAGGATTAGAAACTTCTCCAAGTCGAGAGTCCGACAGACAGTGGGAATGTCGACCTTGACTCTGTTGAGACTTGCTTATGTGATTGTGTCCTTTTGAAGGATCACTCAGTTTCATGGAGTGATAATAATACATGAGGGTGATTGTTACAAGAACTTCATCACTGAGATGTCCCGCGTGAGAACATTCCTAAATGGGAAAGGAAGTCTCCTAGAAACTTCCAGATTAGGAAATATCCCACAGGTCAATAACGTGATTCATTAATCCTTATACTTGAGATTCTGTAATGTCTCATATGAGCTAACTCTGTAATCTTTGATATAGGCTCAAAAGGGTGTCGCCATATAGACACCTGAACCACGGCCTATGTTGGGATTACACAAGTGGCATATGTAGAATTAGTAGAATCAACAAAGGACCTACACTTGTTGTAAGAACAAGAATGATCTCTTACTGATTGAGTTGTTCGTAGTCCATTAAACTTAAACCCTTGGCCAAGGTGGATGAAAGATCAAGACATCAAGAAAATGGAGTTTTCTTGGATTGAGGTCTAAATGGATATGAAACGAACTTAACTTTAAAGATCAAGAATATTTAGGCTCTGAGAATATTCCCATCCCTTAGTTCTCGATTGAGAGATGGAGTTGTAGGAGGATCGTATTTCACTGTATGTTATTGACTGAAAGGTTCTTCGATTCATTTCGTTATTCGGCTAGGGGTCACACATCCATTGCTAGATTACGATAGTGTGATCTGTGAAGTGATTAATTAATTAGTGAATTAATTAATTACTGTCACTGCTAATCGAATAATGAACCTGTAGGGTCACACACAAATGCCAGGACACGAGGGTTATGGTAGGATGTTAATATGATTAACGAAGGATCAAAATGTTGATCGAAGAAGGCAAAATGCCTCGCCACAAGTCACGGTAATAACGTGACTGCCACGTGTCATTGACACGTGGCTGCCACGTGTGATGCATACGTGTCACGGATGACGTGGCTTAGGCGTGTGGAATTATTCCACACGCGAATTCTTTTCTAGAATTAATTAATTAAATTGTAATTAATTAATTTAAGTCTTTTAATTATTTTTGAATTAATTATTAAGATTTTATTTCTCAAGCTTAACCCAATAAATAATTAATTAAGAATTAATTAATTTATTGAATCTTGACTTTTAGCTTTAAGAAAGTTGAAAAGTCTAACTTCCTATTGTAGGAGAGAGAAAGTTATTCTTGCAAGACTTGGAGAACAAGTTGGGAACTTATTTTCTCCAATTAAATTAAATAATTAATTAGTTAATTAGTGAGCAAGCAAACAAAGCCCATTAGGTTTAGGAAACCCTAAGGGGCTCGATCCACACTAGTATAAATACTAGTGGTGGTGCTTCTCTTATTCTTTAGACCAACACTCACGAAGTGTTAAGTTTTTGAGAAAAATAAAAGAAAAGTTTTCAAAGCAAAACCCTAGCCATTAACACAAGTTACAGAACTAGCATTCTCACTTGCTTGATCGTGTTCTAGGACTGGTGTGGATACACTTTAGAGGATCGCTGCTTTGGGATCTATCGAGAACCGTTCGAGGGACATTCCGCTTGAAGGGTCTTCAGTAGGCGGTACTGACATCACTAGAAAGCTTCAATCTACGTAAGTTTCTAAACACCCTAAGATACGATATGAGAATTGCAAGTACATGATCAATCTTTTGGAAAAATTTTAAATTTCCGCTGCATTTCTGCTCTTGTTTTCCAACACCTACAACCTTGATTGGAGAAGTCACCCTAACCTTAGTTATGTAAACAACCAACCGATCAATTAGAACTTCCATCAGATACCACCACCACAACAGCCTTCTGGCTTAGGTACGTCTCTTAGTGATATTGTCTATATGCTAGCTATTAACACTAAGAAATTTCAACAGGACACTACTACCAGATTTCAGAAGATTGGGGAGACCATAACGACTCTGGAAACTTATGTGGGCCAAATAACGTCGTCGGTCAGAAAATTGAAAACCCAAGGCAAACTACCATCGCAAACACACGACCCTAGACACAATGTGAGTGCGATTGTGTTGCGAAATGGCGAGGAATTACAGCCTCCAATCGACAGGAATCGCAAACGTGACCAGGTGCAGGGCTCCAATGCAGAAACTGAAAAAGAGATTGAGAAGGAGCCTGTTCGTGATCATAGCCAGAATTCCAATCCAGCTTAAAACACTCAGAAGCCAAAGCCACTGGTAGTTCTGTTATGATTTTAAGTTAAACCAATCGTGCAAGTTTACACTGAAAAATATACGCGTAGCACAACAAGATCGTATCCACGGGGAAGGGAAATCAATCACTACTCAATACCTCTTTCTAATCTAAAGACCGAACGAATTCAAGTTGGTTATTTATCTACTAATGCGAAATTGAACAATTAACTAGAATAAAACACAATTAACTGATTTAAAACACGTGAATTAAACTCAATAAACTAATTAGGCTGGGGAGTAATAACTATGCATTCATGATTCAATATAATACTCGTTTGACAAGTGCAATTCTACACCCTAGTCACTTAATTTCGTATTATCCTTTTTCGAGGTATAAGCGTGGTGGAAAAACGGAATCAGAAAGCAGCGGAAATTTTAAAATTGTCCAACAAAAGGATCGAAACTCGCAATCATGAATCCGAATTCGTAAGGTAAAGAAACTTACTTTTCAATAATATTTCTTGAAGCGTTTCAAGCCACCCAAGAACGCTCTTCTCGCGGCTTGATCCCCTCTCCTTGGTAAAGCTCGAATCTTTAAAAACTTCTAACTTGAAGCTCTCTAGAGATAGTCCACCAACTTGACTACAATCTAACTAGTAAGGATGCTAGTTCTCTAGTTAGTGTTTAGGCTTAACCCAGGGTTTATGTGATCTTGGAGAAAGAATGGTGTTCAACACATGAACCAAGAAGAATCGATCAATCCGAGCTCCCCTATATATAGCTTGAGAGGGGCGGCCGAACCTAGTCCGTTTGGACTAAGGATTTGGTCCCTCTCTCTTATTACTTGATCATCAAGTAATTCCAAACCTTACTTTTGAATTCTAATTCAAATCAACTTTTAAGAGAGCTAAAATATCCAAAACCCTTTTGGATAATATTATACTTTATTTATTAATAATAAATAACTTATTTATCTAATTAATTAATTCATAATTAATTAAATAGATTAATTTCTCCAAAATAAGACTTTCATTTTAATTCAAAAATTAAACCAAAGTATATTAAATAATTAACACATTAATTATTTAATACATAAACAATATACACGTGTGACACACGTGTCCTTAAGGACACGTGCCAATCACGTGAACCACACGTGTGTTTCACACGTGTGGAACCCTCTTGGTATAATCAACTCGTTTAATCATTTTAAAGCCTCAACTCATGTAACCAAGTTGTTGTGTGTGACCCTCTAGGTTCTCAATTTAATTAGTAGTGACCATAATTAATTAATTTACTAATTAATTAATCAGTCCACAGATGAACGACCATAGTCTAGCAATAGGTGTTTAACCCCTAGCTGAATTGGAATGTCTCGATTCGACAGAACCTTTAAGTCTTTGATTCATGTGAGATACAATCCTCCTACTTTCTATCTCTCAGCCAAGATCTAGGGTAAGAGAATAATCAGCACCCTAATAATCTGGTCTTAAAGCTAAGTGCATTTCATATCCATTTGATCTCAATCCAAGAAACCCTTTTCTTGATGTCTTGATCTATTGCCTTGGCCAAGGACTCCATATGGCATATGAATGACTTACACAATAAGAGATCACGTTGCAAATGTAAGTGTAGGTCCTTTCTTGATTCTCATTCACTTCCATGAATCACTTGTGCAGCCCCAGCATAAGCCTTGAATCAGTTGTCTAAGGCGACACCCTTTAAAGCTTATACCTAAGACTACAGAGTTAACTCATGAAGTGACATGGAACCTCAAGTCTATGGATCAATTAATCACATCAATGACTCGTGAGATATTTCCTAATCTGGAAGTTTCCATTTCCTGAAATAGAAACTTCATTTCCCATTTAGGAATCTTCTCACACGGGGCACCTCAGTGAACTTACTTATGGAAGTAAGCACCCTCATGTATCACGCACGTATCAACTATACACTTTGCACCTCCATGAAACAAGGTGGTCCTTCTTAAGGGCGTGATCCCACAAGCAAGCCTTAAACGAGTCAGGTTGACACTCCCACTGTCTGTAGGACTCATCAGCTTGGAGTATTTTACTAATCATGACTTATGTGATATAGGGCTCACCTAAATGGTAGAGTCCTAAAGTCATCAGGATTAGGGGAGTTCTCATACATGCATAGCTAAAGTAAACGCATACCAAACAAGAGCATATAAAAAAGTGTTGCCTTAATTCGTTATTTTATTAAAAAATTATCTGTGATTACAATAAGAAAAAGTACAAAGCGGATATACAATCGACTTTCTAGGGCACTATTCCTAACAATCTCCTACTTGCCCGTCAAAGCCATATCCAAACGCTTTGACTGATTCATCAAATCGAATGTTCCAATTCCTAGAAGTCTGTTTTAGTCCATAGATTGACCTTTGGAGTTTGCAAACCTTTTGCTCACTCCCACTGAATGTGAAACCTATGGGTTGCTCCATATAAATGTCTTTATCAATGTCACCATTGAGAAAGACAGTTTTCACATCCATTTGCCATATCTCATAGTCATAATATGCAGCAATGGCAAGCATGATCCGAATAGACTTTTGCATTGCAACTGGTGAAAAAGTTTCATCAAAGTCCACGCCGGGTCTTTGAGTGAATCCTTTTGCAACCAGTCTTGCTTTGTAGGCTGCAATGCTTCCATCAACTCCAAGATTTCTCTTAAAGATCCATTTGCAACCTATGAGTTTGACCCCATCAGGCAAATCTACCAAGGTCCAAACTTGGTTGGAGTTCATGGAATCCATTTCGGATTTCATGGCTTCTATCCACTGCTCAGAGTTAGAATCTGAAAGTGCCTCCTCATATGTTAGAGGTGCTGGGAGGCGGGCCCAGAACAGTAGCAGTCCGGGACCACATTTTAAATTTTTTTTTATTATAATACAAGTATTAAAATATTTCTAAAACATTTTAATACTAAGTGGAAGACCTAGCCGGATCTACTCAAGTATATACATGCAATTGATAATAAATTTTAAATCACTTAAGCAGATAAATATCTAACATGCAATTAACACTTAAGAGCACATAATTTATCATGCTTAAAATAAAACAACTGTAAAATATTACCGTACTGCAAACATGGCTATCTAACGGCATTTTTCCAGCTCCCCGAATTCACCTCCTGAGAACCCGATACCCGATCTCCTCGTGAAACCGACAGAGCTTCCCTGCAATAAGCCCAGGGACACCCTCGGAGTGTGGGCTCCGAAAGTATTTCTCTAAATACTTAGAGAAAATAAACTTTAAACTAGAAAACCCTTTTCAGGGTTTATTCTCTCGAAATCAGGCGTTTTATACAAACACCTAATTAAAATTAATTCCAAAATAAATCGAAATTAACTAGGAGAAAAGGGATATGGTTTCAAAGCCGAGAGCTCAGCCAAAACCTCTCCCAAAGTTGTGAATGAGAAATGAGGACCCAAGGCCCCTATTTATAGGGGAAAAACCAAGGGTAAAATGGTAATTTCACCCCCCACTTGCGTGTGCAACTTGGGCACGAAAACCGAGATGACCATGTCGAAGATCTCCTCACCACGAGTCTAACACCGCCGGCCGGTCGCCGGAATTCCGCCGCACGCGCCATCAGAAGGTGGCGCGTGTGTTGTACACGCGGCCTAGGTTCCAGCTGACGTGGCCTCTTCTGAAGCGGCCACATGTCCGGGTCCGATCCGACCCTGAACCGGACCCGGCCGACCCTACCCGAGAACCGACCCTATAACCCGGTTCTCTGACCCGTTTGACTGGGTTATCCGACCCGTTGACCGGCCCGGTTTAGCGCAAATCTGGAACATCCAATGCGCTGACGTGGCGCGATCCTAGCCGTACACGCAGCGCGCCACGCGGTGCCCAGTCAGCGCCGACTGGGCCCCACTCTGTTGACGTGGCGTGACACGTCAGTGCCTCGTCACCTGCCACATCAGCATTTTTTTTTTAAATTTAAAATTTTATTTTCTCCAAAATAAAATTCCGGGCATTTCCAACTCTTTGGAACTTGATTTATTTTCTTAAAATAAATCCCTTGGCTATTTTCAAACACTTTGAAAAATTCATTTCTCTTTCTCCTTTTAATATTTTCTATTTGGGTTTTCAATTGGGGCTTGCAGGGGGACCTGCAGGACTAATTAATTTTAGCTCCAAACGGATTAATATATTATCATCTCATGACAATAATTAATTAACGTTTAACAATATTTAATTCCACTAAATCAATATTGTTGCACTCTAAAATTAATTAAATTATTCACGAATTTCTCGATCTAGAATAATTTTGCATTTTACTCCTCCGTGTAGATATCCATGAAAAATAAATTGCAACTACTATCATTTATTTTTCATCTCTAATTTGAAATTTATTGATTTGCCTTAAGTTCAGATTCTCTGTATGTGAAACACATTCAACATACAACTTCGGTGATGTTATCACGCGAAGTGCTTTGGCCAAAGTCTTAATTCGAACTTTTGCAAATCTATTTCAAGGATATCTTTTACCTTCCAGCAAGGCCACAGATTCCTCGATCAATATAACTCTTTAGCACATTTCATGTTGTCACCGAATCATACAAAGTATTTTGGCCACCCGTTACAGAGACCTCACTTCAAGTATGTTACAGTGACTAACACTACATGCCTAAAGCCGAAATATTATCAGGATTAAGAGTACAATGCTTCCTGAGATTTTATTCATTTTTAGATAGCAGTATAAAATGAACAATCTCAGTGGTCCAGTTCGATGTTTCCAGTCCTATTGAAAATCATCAACGTGTTATAATTGGAATCACCATTCCCTATGACGAAAGACTAATCATCTTATATAACCACGTTATAGTCTTGATAAGAACATATTCTTATCTTACCGACTAGAACTTTAATGACACGTGATTTCGGTATTCAAAGTCTTTTCCTATGAAACACATTTCATATGAGAATACCACCACACGCCATTAATTATTAATATGTGAAATACTCACAACTCGCTATAAATTCAGTTTAATTAATTCCACAAATTGAATTTTCAGTGCACTATTCCCAACAATCTCCCACTTGCCCTAAATTCAATTTGACTATACATCTAAGTCTTATTCCTTTCACACGAGTGTCAAAACTCGTTTTGCACTCTTTTACGCCAATACTTTAGTGAAGGAATCTTTTAGATGTTTCTCTGAGCCAACAACTAGGAAATCATGAATCCAATACATCTAACTGGCTGCTTCTCAAGCTACCATGTATTTAACTTCCATGGCGGTGTAAGCAATACAAGTCTGCTTAACATTCTCCAATTAACGATTGTTTTTTTTTTTTTAGAGTAAACACGTATTCTGATGTCAAACATCTAGAATACAAATCAGATTGTAAATCCGAATCTCTATACTCTATTGAAACGAGCTCACCATTGTGGTAGACAAGCATATAATCTCAAGTCCTTCTCAAGTACTCCAATATATGCTTTCACTACTACCCAGTGTCAGATTCTAGGGTTTAACTAATATCTGCTGACTTAGACCTAATTCATAATAGACATCTGGCCTTGTACATAATATGACATACGTAAAGCTTCCGCTGCTGCGGAACTCTAATCATGTCTTCTATCTCTTCAGTTGTCTTAGGACACTGATCCCGAGATAGATAAATTCCATATCTAAAAGGTAATGAACCTTTCTTGGAATTTGTCATAGTATACCTTGCCAGCATCTTATCCATATATGCTTCTTGTAATAAACCAATCTCCTTATTCCTATGATCACGACAAAAGTCTGATCCTTGGAATAACATTGGTCTCACATAGGTCTTACGTGTCAAACTGATTTGACATCCGAATCTTGACCCTTGACAAATTCTTGCATCATTCCCAATGAGCAGAATATTAATTACGTACAAAGTGAAAATGTTACAACGCTATCATGATGTTATTTTGTACATTCATGGTTCATCAGGCAATTATGCAAATCCAATGAATTTAAATTGCCTTATAATTCTGATGCTCCATAATCTAGACGCTTGCTTAAGATCATAAATCGATCTATTAAGCTTGCATTATATGCACCTGATTTCTGGCTGTGAAGCCTTCAGGTTGTACCATGTATCTCTTCTTCTTGAAGTTGCCCGTTCAAGAACATAGTCTTTACATCCATTTATGTAATCTCATAATCGATAATGAGATAAAATGGAGAGGATAATGGACTTAAGCATTTCTATAGGCAAGAAGACCTCATAAATGATTTCTTCTTTCTGGGTAAAATCCCTTGCCATAAGTTTGCTCTAAAGTCTCTACTGTTTCGTCCATTTATCCTTTTATCGTCTTGTAGAACCCAATTGTATCTAATAGGGTTTAATGCCCTCCGGCGCCTCTACAAGTTCAAGACTTTGTTAGAATAAAGATATTCTAACTTAGATTCCATGGATATTGACCAAACGGTCAGCGTCTATATCTTCTACAGCTTCATTACACGTGATAGGATCAAATATGTTAGATTCAACCACTTGGGTCAATCTTAGATATCTCGTCAGGTGTCCTGACAATCCTCCCACTACAATGATGCTCTCGTGTACAAGTCTCTACATCACATGTTGTATTTGGTACATCACATGTATCTAATACTTTTTCAATTATCACGGGTTTATGGAAATCAGTATCTAATACTGTTATTTCTTTTAACACTACTTTGCTTCCACCCTTTGTGGTTATCTATGTAATTATCTTTGAAACATTCACAAACATCTTTTGTGATTTTTCAAATTAAAAAATATACCACCTCTTGTTCTTCTAGGATAACCTTAGAACAAGTAAACCTTTGTTCTTTATTCTAACTTGTCAGGATCCATCCTTAACTCGTGGACCAGACTACCTTAAATCCGAAGATAAAAGATACAGGGTTTTCACCCTAGCTACAGATCCATCAGTGTTTTAGGAACTGACTCAGATAGAACTAGGTTTGTCGTTTTGTGTGCAAGACCCCAAAACGAAATTCATAGGGTAGCATGACTCTTCATGAATCTTACCATCAATATCAGAGTTCTGTTTCTACTTTCTGCAATACATCTCTGCTAAGACGTATCTCATATATATAGTTGAGATCTAATCTCATTTGAGAAATTCTATTTAACTCTGAACTTAGATACTTATCACAACTTCAATCTAATCGAAGTGCCTTGATATGTTTTCTAATTTGAATCTTTGACTTCAGTCTTATATTCTTTGAACTCTTCAAAATTACAGACTTAAGTCTCATCAAATAAACATATCTGTATCTACTATCTAGAGTATTCATTCAAATGAATGATGAAGTACGCATAAACTTTCTCTTGCTTGAACATTCATAATATCATACGTTCGTATGAACCAACTCAAGCAAGTTCATGGCTTAATACCCTTTGTCTCCAAAAGGCTTCTTGGTCATTTTAACCTTCTAAATAGGATTCGTAGATTGATACTATTTTCAAGTCAATAGGACTCAACAATCAGTCTTTGGATCCTATTCAGATTCAATTGACCAATAGATAGGTGCCACGTAGAAGTTTTTCCTCTTAGATGGTAAGTCAAGCTTCTTAATGTTAAACTTGAATTAGGGTTTTCATTGGGTTATAAAAGACCATCTTTTATTGTGCCAGAGCAAATAAACCTTTTATTTTGCTTAGCGGTAAACTTTTGTTCAAAACAAACAGTTAAACTATTAGTTATCAAATAACTCACAGAAATTAAATTTCTGTTTATACGGCACGCGTAATATAAAACCCTATTGCCAAAATATGACTTTATAGTCCTTACTGCTAATACAATTAGACTTGTATTATCCCCGAGCAGTAGTTGTGTGTTAGCCGTTTTTTTCAAACTTTCTGGTTAGTTTGAATCTTCGCAATCGACTTGCAAATATGATTAGTTGATCTCAAGTTCACACACCAGGAGTCTGGTGAATTTCCAACTAAACATATTATCAACGAGTAAGATATCTTCATATCTTATCTAAAACGGCGTAGCAAAAGGACACACTAAGTATTTTGGATAATTTCCTTTCCAATACCCGTTACCACCGAAATAGAAACACTTTTCCATTGTCGGATTTGACTTTCTATTTCTGAACCTTAGATTGGGAACTTTTCCTTTTTTTTCTTCCACTTACTGGCTTTTTTAGGCCGTGGATATTAATGTCTGATTTAAGAGAACATTTCCCTTATCCTTTCTGCCATATTGAGGTCGTTCATTGGTTTAAAAAAAAAATTATTTAAAATAATCTTGAACGTTCAAATGACTTAGGCAGAGAGCATAGGATCGTTTCCTATCTGTTAAGATTGTTTCTTTAAGCACAGAGGCTTTTAATCTCGTTCAGATTAGTTATCATATTCATAATATGATTCTGAATCGGTGATCCTTCAAACATCTTCATAACTAACAACCTTCTTCGTGGCTCGTACCTTCGTACGATTCTGTTTTCAAAACATGTTCTTATCAGTGGACATCTCATGCATCTGATGCTCAAGAACATCTAAAACAGATGTCAGGATATAAGACTAGCCAGATCATCACACTTGATCCATTTAGAATAAGCGTCTTTCTAATCCTGACTGGTTGTAGTTTCCGAAATTTTCGGATAAGGTTCAGTGAGTACGTAAACTTTCGTGTCTCAACACGATGTCAAGATTCATTTCCTAATCAGCATAGTTGAACCCTTACTAGCCTATTACATTATAGACAAATAGTTTGGAGTGGGCTAAGAGAGATCGTAATTATAAAACTGAATTAAATAAATAAATGCAAGTTATGATTATGTGTTTCACCTTCTTCTGTGTCCAACCAATAAATGAAATCCACGTAAGCATTTTGATTTACGCAATCGTGACTTAACTGCAGTTGACTCCTCGGAGGCGAGGTCGAAAACCGCTTAGAAAAGCAAGAACTATTCTTTATTAACATGTCATCTAGGTAACTCTTACCAGACAATGTTAATCCACCACGTCAACCCTTGGCCTCTAAGTAAGTGTAACAGAGCTCCGAAGGGAGGTTAATACATTACTTAGTCAAGTGTGTACCATTGCCTAGAAGTCCGTACGAGTCAGTCAAGACACTCCACGGAGGCGTGGTCAAGCTGACTTCCCCGTATTTCATTCTATCCGTAGAAGTCTAATCTTGTATACCGCGAATATATACCCACCGAAGGGAGTAGTATACATCCACTATACTATAGACGGGTAATGGAGGCCGTGAGAATCCAACTCTTTTCATCTCGCTCCCACTTGAATTTTTAAAGGGTGTGGATTATCTTTTGATTAATTAATAATCACTTTTGGCGTCTTATTGTTGGAAGTAATTAATCTAATAAATACCCTCCCACTAGGATTACTAAATCATATTTAAAATCCCAATAATAATATTTTAAGGCAATTTAATAACTATTTATTAATTAGGCTAAAAAATATTAGTTTAATTATGCATCGCGTCTAATCTCTATTAAACAATACTATTTAATCACATTAAATAAAATATGCATAATTGAAATATCATAATATCTCATATTATCATGATCATGCCATAAAATAAAATAATTAAGCATGCTTTCATATAATTATCACATAATTATCATGCTTAAAATTTTAAATGACACAAAATAAATATGCCATAAATTAAATCAATTAAGCATGCTGGTATAATTATCACATAATTATCATGCTTAAAATAAATGGCATAAAGTAAACATGTTATAAATAAATTATCTCATAATTTAAATCATGTTTACTGATTCGGTAATTAACCAGGAAGATTATTGAAATCGATTCCCAGAAAATTACCATTCCACGTAAATTCCCAGGAAACACTAGAGGGGTCACAAACGGTCCCACTTAAAAACCAGCCTCCTTTGACAGAATTTACGTACACAGTATCAGATTTAAAATTATGCATCGCATGCATCATATCAATGCATGTATATAACTAGAGCACGGCTCTGATACCAGTTGCTGGGAGGCGGGCCCAGAACAGTAGCAGTCCGGGACCACATTTTAAAATTTTTTTATTATAATACAAGTATTAAAATATTTCTAAAACATTTTAATACTAAGCGGAAGACCTAGCCGGATCTACTCAAGTATATACATGCAATTGATAATAAATTTTAAATCACTTAAGCAGATAAATATCTAACATGCAATTAACACTTAAGAGCACATAATTTATCATGCTTAAAATAAAACAACTGTAAAATATTACCGTACTGCAAACATGGCTATCTAACGACATTTTTCCAGCTCCCCGAATTCACCTCCTGAGAACCCGATACCCGATCTCCTCGTGAAACCGGCAGAGCTTCCCTGCAATAAGCCCAGGGACACCCTCGGAGTGTGGGCTCCGAAAGTATTTCTCTAAATACTTAGAGAAAATAAACTTTAAACTAGAAAACCCTTTTCAGGGTTTATTCTCTCGAAATCAGGCGTTTTATACAAACACCTAATTAAAATTAATTCCAAAATAAATCGAAATTAACTAGGAGAAAAGGGATATGGTTTCAAAGCCGAGAGCTCAGCCAAAACCTCTCCCAAAGTTGTGAATGAGAAATGAGGACCCAAGGCCCCTATTTATAGGGGAAAAACCAAGGGTAAAATGGTAATTTCACCCCCCACTTGCGTGTGCAACTTGGGCACGAAAACCGAGATGACCATGTCGAAGATCTCCTCACCACGAGTCTAACACCGCCGGCCGGTCGCCGGAATTCCGCCGCACGCGCCATCAGAAGGTGGCGCGTGTGTTGTACACGCGGCCTAGGTTCCAGCTGACGTGGCCTCTTCTGAAGCGGCCACATGTCCGGGTCCGATCCGACCCTGAACCGGACCCGGCCGACCCTACCCGAGAACCGACCCTATAACCCGGTTCTCTGACCCGTTTGACTGGGTTATCCGACCCGTTGACCGGCCCGGTTTAGCGCAAATCTGGAACATCCAATGCGCTGACGTGGCGCGATCCTAGCCGTACACGCGGCACGCCAGGCGGTGCCCAGTCAGCGCCGACTGGGCCCCACTCTGTTGACGTGGCGTGACACGTCAGTGCCTCGTCACCTGCCACATCAGCATTTTTTTTTTTTTAAATTTAAAATTTTATTTTCTCCAAAATAAAATTCCGGGCATTTCCAACTCTTTGGAACTTGATTTATTTTGTTAAAATAAATCCCTTGGCTATTTTCAAACACTTTGAAAAATTCATTTCTCTTTCTCCTTTTAATATTTTCTCTTTGGGTTTTCAACTATGATGCACGGACATGGACACGGCGACACGGACACGACACGACACGGATACGGCGACACGGATTTTTTCTTGAATTTCCCACGTAAGGAGTGTCGGACACGGTATCGGACACGAGTGTCCGACACGAAACGGCATGACACGACACGACACGACAAAATGATATTTTTAGAAGTGTCCGTGCATCATAGGTTTTCAATTGGGGCTTGCAGGGGGATCTGCAGGACTAATTAATTTTAGCTCCAAACGGATTAATATATTATCATCTCATGACAATAATTAATTACCGTTTAACAATATTTAATTCCACTAAATAAATATTGTTGCACTCTAAAATTAATTAAATTATTCACGAATTTCTCGATCTAGAATAATTTTTCATTTTACTCCTCCGTGTAGATATCCATGAAAAATAAATTGCAACTACTATCATTTATTTTTCATCTCTAATTTGAAATTTATTGATTCGCCTTAAGTTCAAATTCTCTGTATGTGAAACACATTCAACATACAACTTCGGTGACGTTATCACGCGAAGTGCTTTGGCCAAAGTCTTAATTCGAACTTTTGCAAATCTATTTCAAGGATATCTTTTACCTTCCAGCAAGGCCACAGATTCCTCGATCAATATAACTCTTTAGCACATTTCATGTTGTCACCGAATCATACAAAGTATTTTGGCCACCCGTTACCGAGACCTCACTTCGAGTATGTTACAGTGACTAACACTACATGCCTAAAGCCGAAATATTATCAGGATTAAGTGTAACGCCCCAAATTTTCCATTCATGTGTTATGTGATATTATATTAATCTTCCTAATATTATATGCAACTTATGTTCATGCAATTTTATGAAATTATTGTTAATATGAAATTTATATGAATTAAATGATAATGTGACTAATTGTCTCTATATGACTTTACTTGATCATTTCATAAATGTGTGGATTTAATTGCATAAACTATTCTTGGAACTAAGTGATCATTTCTTCCTAACTCAACCTCAATTGCATGCCTTGTAAAGCTTAGGGACTTATATGCAAATGTGGTGAGTCATGCATATATGTGGAAGAATTTTGTAATTATCTAATTCATCTCATTTCTTCCATATGGTTCCAAGAGCAAAAATCTCACACACTCACACATAGTGCAAACCGACATTTACACCACAAGGAGAGAAGAAGATTTCATCTCAAATTCAAGCCATATTTTCAGGAATTGAAGAGCTAGGATCATCAATATCATTATATCATCATTTCATCCATTCCTTCTTTGATTCAAGGTATAGCATGAAGTCTTGTGAAATTCTTGAAAATTTGATCAAGTAGGGGTTTATGGATTTGAGGGTGAATTCTTACATGATTGAAGCTAAGAGCATGTTAATGATCATAAGGAGTGAAAATTGCATGAAAATATTGAACTTCATGAAGATTGGAAGCATATGTATATTATGGGGTTTTCTTGATAAATTCTAGCACTTTGATGCATGATCCTTGGTTAGTTTGATGGATGGTTGAAGTATAATGTGTATTTGATGATATGAAATAATTGTTATGGTTGGAACTTGGTGTTATAATTGTTTTGGTTGATTTTGGTTCGGATTTGCCCTGTTTTCCCCTGTTTTGTTGCTGCTGCGTATATGGTCGCGCCCGCGACCAAAAATAAGCCAAAACTGGTCGCGCCCGCGACCCCATTTTATCCAAGTTTCGAGTTTTGAAAAATTGGAGAAAATTCGGCCAAAAATACTTGGTCACGGCCGCGACCATTTTGTGAAGGTTTTTGGTCGCGCCCGCGACCCCTCCAGAAACTGCATTTTGTCCAACTTCAAACCAACGCCATTTTCACCTCAGTTTGAATTAGAAAACGTGCCATATAGCGTTGGAAAGGTCTATGTGTCTACTTTCATATCCAACAAACAAAACTCAATTCCCATTTCTAGAATTAAAGATATTCCAGTTTTCCCTCAACATGTACATTTTCTAAAATTGTCCGTTTTTGCTAAACTTCACCAAAACCTTTCTTATTGCATTCTTTTCACTTCTTTGGCTCCCGTATGTGACCTATATGAGTTATAAACTTGGTTTAGTGATAATTATATTCCTACTTGACATTCTTTGATTGTTATTGCATGATATATTGATTAGGCATTGCCGTGCGTCTTAATTGGTTCATTTGAGTCTAGTCTCATGTACACTTGTCCTTGTTACACAGATCTTCTTCCAGTTGACGAGGAACACGCACCATAGTTATATCCTTGTTTTGATCGTCACAGGTGAGGTTTAATTTCTAGTTATATAGAACCCGTATAACCATTACGTGATTTTTGGCCAAAGGTATTTATATTTATAATTTCATGAAATCACTTATCATTTCAAGTATGTTATTGTTCATGAATCAAGCAAGTAGGTTAGGTTAGTGTTCATGAATCAAGCAAGTCATGTTCATGCAAGCAAGTAAATGCGTTCTCCTGGCCAGGTCCTCCTTAATGAGGGCGCTGGGCTGTTCTTCGGGCTGGTGGTTGTCCGTCCAACCACAGGAAGAACATAGTCCTATCGTGTAAATGCGTTCTCCTAGCCAGGTCCTCCTTAGTGAGGGCGCTGGGCTGGTCTTCGGGCTGGTGGTTGTCCGTCCAACCACAGGAAGAACATAGTCCTATCGTGTAAATGCGTTCTCCTGGCCAGATCCTCCTTAGTGAGGGCGCTGGACTGGTGTTCGGGCTGGTGGTTGTCCGTCCAACCACAGGAAGAACATAGTCCTATCGTGTAAATGCGTTCTCCTGGCCAGGTCCTCCTTAGTGAGGGCGCTGGGCTGGTCTTCGGGCTGGTGGTTGTCCGTCCAACCACAGGAAGAACATAGTCCTATCGTGTAAATGCGTTCTCCTGGCCAGATCCTCCTTAGTGAGGGCGCTGGGCTGGTCTTCGGGCTGGTGGTTGTCCGTCCAACCACAGGAAGAACATAGTCCTATCGTGTAAACGCGTTCTCCTGGCTAGGTCCTCCTTAGTGAGGGCGCTGGGCTGGTCTCCGGGCTGGTGGTTGTCCGTCTAACCACAGGAAGGACAAAACCCTACCGTGTACATGCGTTCTCCTGGCCGGGTTCTCCTTAGTGAGGGCGCTGGGCTGGTCTTAGAGCTGGTGGTTGTCCGTCCAACCACAGGAGGAACAAACTCTATCGTGTTACAAGCAAGCCATGTATTGATTGCATGATTTCCATTCCATGAATGTGCTAATTGATTACACTATTGCACGATAGTTAAATTGCATGATAACCTAAGGATTAACAAGCAAGCAAGCATGTCTATCGATTGCATGAAAAGAACAAGTATTTAATATTGATAGTTGTATTATCGGGCGAAGCTATACTATTATTGAACTTGTATATTTACCTTTTATAAATCTTTACCCGAGAATATAACTTGCATGTTATCTGCGCTAATATTTATTTAAACCCCTCACTCAGTCTGTGGTAGACTGACACCTCACAATTTTCAGGTCGTGCAGATCGAGTGCTAGGCGGGATTGAGTCCATTTTACAGCTTTTGGGAGTCTAACATTGATCTTTCATTGTAATGCATGTCTTGACTGTTTATGAATTTTGGGAGCATGTATTGGTACCTATATGTATATTTTGTACTAGTATACTTGCAACTTGAATCCTTGGTGATGTGCATATTAAATGAGAACACAGAATAAGTAGTGGTATGAATGTATAGTTCTATCCTTCCGCTTTTATTTTGAATTGTTGTATTATTTGAGGGTATCCCGCCTAGCTAGTGTCGTGTTTTTTTAATTGTCACCCGTTCTCCATGAGTCCGATTCATATATGGACTACCCATTTCATGTGTGAGCTAGACTTATGGTGCGGGGGTGTGGCATCTCGGCCTTCCGGGTGCTACATTAAGAGTACAATGCTTCCTGAGATTTTATTCATTTTAGATAGCAGTATAAAATGAATTATCTCAATGGTCCAGTTCGATGTTTCCAATCCTATTGAAAATCATCAATGTGTTATAATTGGAATCACCATTCCCTATGACGAAAGACTAATCATCTTATATAACCACGTTATAGCCTTGATAAGAACATATTCTTGTCTTACTGACTAGAACTTTAACGACACGTGATTTCGGTATTCAAAGTCTTTTCCTATGAAACACATTTCATATAGGAATACCATCACACGTCATTAATTATAAATATGTGTAATACTCATAACTTGCTGCAAATTCAGTTTTATTAATTTAATAAATTGAATTTTCAGGGCACTATTCCCAACAAGAGGATCATTATCCTTTTGAGAGATCTCATGGAAGAATCCATACCATCTCTCCGGCTATCTAGGAGTGCGTTCAGAACGCCTTAGAGGAGGATTTACATGTGTATCGAAATTCGTGATTGGTTTTGGTTGATCAGAAGGGGATGTTTCTTCAGTGGGTGGCTTGGGGTCACTTTGTCCTTCCTTTAATTCTATGATCTTGCCTTTCTTTTCTTTGAGGAACGGTTCCTCAAGAAAAGTAGCATTTCTGGAAACAAACACCGTTTGCTCAGATTGATCATAGAAGTAGTATCCTATGGATTCCTTAGGATAACCTACAAAGTAGCAAAAGTTAGAACGAGATTCTAACTTATCTCCCACTGTCCTTTTCACGTAAGTAGGACAACCCCAAATTCTTAAGTAAGAATAACTAGGGATTTTACCATGCCACATTTCATAGGGCGTTTTAGGGATTGACTTAGAGAGAACTAGATTCAAAATCTTTGCTGCATTTTCTAGGGCATAACCCCAGAAAGAAGGTGGTAAGTCAGTGAAACTCATCATGGAACGAACCATATCAAGTAGAGTTCGATTCCTTCTCTCAGAAACTCCATTGAGTTGAGGAGTTCCCGAAGGAGTCCACTGAGAGATAATCCCATTATCTTTGAGATGATTAAGGAATTCTTCACAAAGATACTCGCCTCCTCGATCAGATCGAAGTGCTTTGATCTTGTGACCAGTTTGGTTCTCAACCTCCTTTTGAAATTCTAGGAATTTCTCAAAAGTTTCAGATTTATACTTCATTAAGTATACATAACCATACCGACTAAAATCATCGGTAAAGGTTATGAAATACTGATGACAGTTTCTTGTGCTTACACTAACCGGTCCACAAACATCAGAATGGATCAAATCCAAGACCTTAGTGGCACGTTCCACAGTTCCTTTAAAAGGAACTTTGGACATCTTGCCTTTGAGACAGGACTCGCTAGAAGTTAACTCTTTGAGATCATTTTCAGAGAATGATCCTAAAGTGTTTATCTTGCTAATTCTGTTCTTGGAAATGTGTTCTAATCTAGCGTGCCATAAGGGAGCTGAAACTTTGTCATCTCTCTTACGTTTAGTTTCTCGTTGTATATTCATAACATTGATATTTTGAGTTAGATAAAGTCCATTACTTAG
Organism: Lantana camara; assembly: GCA_037501455.1. Lineage (NCBI taxonomy): Eukaryota > Viridiplantae > Streptophyta > Magnoliopsida > Lamiales > Verbenaceae > Lantana > Lantana camara. The sequence goes on along the minus strand of CM074857.1, from coordinate 17,134,428 downwards.
AGTACCGATGTGAACGGAAGAGTTGTTCCGTTTGATAAAATATTTACCATTCTTAATATAAGTTTCATAACCTTCACAATCTAAAATTGGAACTGAAATTATATTACGAATAATGTTCGGTACATAAAGGACTTTATTTAAAACTAACTCAAAACTACCTAAATCTAATCTAATTGCGCCTAAAGCTCGAGCTTCAACTTTTGAGCCATCACCGATCTTCAAGACACATTCTCCTTCTCTGAGTTGTTGAACTTCATTTAGCTTCTGTACATCATTACAGATATGAGCTCCACAACCGGTATCAAGTACCCAAGAACTAGAATTAATAGAAAGATTTACTTCAACGAGAAACATACCTTTCTTAAGAGTAGCCTTGTACTCTGGGCAGTTTCTCCTCCAATATCCCGCTTTGCCACAATGGAAGCAAACATCCTCTTTCTGATCACGCTTCTTCTTTTGGGCCTTCCCCTTCGAAATGCCACCAGCGGGCCTAAGGGGTTTCTTCTTCTTCTTTTGGGCTTTCTTACCCTTACCTTTAGAAGGCCCGGAAGAGGAAGATGGAGCATTCACCATCAGAACCTTATTATCCTTCTTGATCGTGCTTTTAGCAGTCACAAGCTGACTAATCAGCTCAGCTACAGTAGCACCAGCATGATTCATATTGAAGTTAAGGACAAATGGGTTGAATGATTGTAACACCCCGCATTTTCGGAGCAAGATACGATGTCGTTTTCGTACGATCAAGACGATTAATTATTTAACTCTGCACTTACTTGAATTGGTTTATTTCATGCTTTTATTGTTTAATTGACTCGATTGTAATCATATGAAAATATATGGACTTAATTGAAACATGTATTTAGTGCCTAATTGCTCTTTAATTTAATTTATGTGGGCAAATTTGAAATTAATAAAATTTGGGGGATCTATTTCTAATTATGAGAAATTCAATTTGGACTTAATTGGATACTACTCTAAATCTTGGGGGTACTTTTATAATTTCCTAATCTTTAATTGGATTAAATTGTTCTTTCTTAAGATTCTTGGACTCAATTGACTAGTCTTGGAAACCTGAGGACTCAATCGCATAACTCATACTTTTGAGGGACCTATTTGTAATTTCAAAAAATTGAGACTCCCTTTTATACTAGAAACCCTAACCCTATTTCATTCTTCTCCCATTTTCTCGAGTAGCAGCGACGCAGCAGTTTCACCAGATCGCCAGCCACCGCACCAGCTATCTTCACTCACAGGCAACACCTCTTCTCCGGCGACACGCCGCCTTCACCGCGCTGCTTCCATCTCCAATCTCCCCTCTCTACCTCTTTGTTGACTGCCTCCACCACCGCGAATGTCGATAGAAGCTTTCGGCTCCATTTCCGGCAAAGATCCTCGCCATTTTCGACGGTTTACACCATAGATTCCGGCGAAATTCCAAGCGAGGAAACACTATACCTTCTCCGGCATCTCACACGCCACCACAAGAACACCAGGGTTCCGATCCTCTACTGCGCCACCACCGGAGTTCTGCCTTTTTTTTTCTATTCACAACGCCGAGAGCCGTCATCTTCGTTTCCGGCCATGATTCCTCCCTATTTTCTCAAAGCAGCAACGACGTAGCACCTTCTTCAGCCGCCCCATCACCACCGTCTCCCTGTTTTCAGCTTCTGTCGTAGCCTCCGACCACCATCTCCGACGCCCTTCCATTCGGATCTCTCTCTCTTGGTCAGAAATAGAGAAACGAAGGGATAGCAGAGGCTTGCGGTAGCCTCTCACCGCCGCGGCCCCTCTTCAGTCGTTACTGCCGGAATTTACGCCACCAATTTCAGTCCCTTCTCCTTTTAGTGTGAGCCTAATCAATTTCATTTGTTTCATGTTAATTGTAAATTATTCGCCCATAGTTGTATGAATATGAAATTCAAATGATTGAGTTTATATGGTCCCCAGTTTACACTTTAATTGTTTCAGTATATATGTGTCTATGTATGATTCTTGTATTAGGCTTGTATCTTGGAATTTCATATGGAGATACAATGTACAATTTAGTTGAATATGGAATTATGTTTATATAAATACAATTTGCATATTACGAATTTTTGTTTGTAATAAATTTGATGCTTGAATTGTTGTTCGTAAGCGATCGATATTTATGAATTTAATTTTGTGTTTTTGGTATGGAACTGCTGCTGTATAATAATGAATGATACGAAATGAGCTTTCTAAGTTGGATTGAATCTTCAGAAATTAGGAGATGGCTGTATGTAATTGACTAATAGACATAAATCATGCATTTATTTATATGCACGTTTGGGTTGAGTATTTTGATATTGGGAATTGAAACATGCTCAACTTAATTTAAACTGATATTATCTCCGCTTGAAATGCTTGAATCCACAAATTTGAGTTAGTAAATTAATGTTTGCTATTGCTAATGATGTAAGCTACCTAATGGACCTAACATTTAAGTTGGATTTGGTGAATCCTCAATTAAGTTCTTGGATTAAATAATTGTCCGAATGGAGCTTTACCAAGTACGTTTGACTCTTGAATTTAAATGGATCCTTATTCTATAAATTGAAATTTGATAATTCATGGCTCATGTTGAAAGCTAAGATATGTAATTGAGAAAGTGTTAAATTCTGGGGAAGGTGATGTTAGTATAAAATGTTAAATGTTATAGCATGAATTCATTGGTTTCGGGAAAAATAGCGAAATTTAAATATTTAGGCTTGTTATGTGAATTTCGTCATGGTTTTAGAGTCAACTCAAATTTTCTCCACGCATAAAAATATGAGATTAATTTCCCAGATTTCTATCATAATTGTAATATATGAATTTGGTTGGTTGGTTAACCTTCAATACTTAATCTTTGACACTAATCCCTACTTATAGCTATCTTACTACTTTAATTCATTTCCTATAATTCTTATTTAATATTTTTTCTTTTTCATTATCGTTAAGTGTTGTCTTTTGTTTTACTAATTATATTATGCTTCCGTGGATGTTTATATATAAGTTCAGCATATCATGATTAATTAATGGATATAATTGCATTAACTTTAAATCAAATTTAATTAGCAATGTTATATACACCATGAATAATAGGAATCTCATTAACGTTATATAATCAAATTGATTACTTTGACTAAGAATTATTTATGTATATACATATATAGGTTGAGTCACAACTTGAATTGGTGGGGTGCGTGTGTGTAATATAATGAGTTAATGGTGTTGGTGTGTGGAGTGGTATTAATATAATGAGTTAGTTCAATAACCTGCATGTTAATTTATTAAAATGATATTCTTAATTAAGTGAATTTGTGATGGTTGGGCATGTGTAATTATTGTAATTATTGGTGCATGTGTGCAGGTTGTTATATCAATTAATGTAATATGGTAATTGTGATGTTGTGTGTGCGCGTGCTGCTATATATATATATGAACTAAGTAGTAAGCTAATTTTATGTTATGAATTTTGTACGTTGACATGGGTGTGAGTGCGTGTCGTACACATATGTGTATGAAGTTCTTGAATTACTTATGAATTAACTGTTGGGAATTCTTATAATTTGAATTGAATTTGGGTTAATATATTTGAATCTTGCCAATTGTTATATTTGGTTTAGCAAGTCAGTTTAATTAATTGGATTATTGTGGGTTTTGTTATTGAGTTGTATTGGCTTGTTTAAATCCTAATTAATTTGTATGTTAACTGAATTGTTTATTTATTTATTATGTGGGACATTAATTATACACATGAACACTTTCATGGCGTTCTTGTAATTTCTGTGAACATGTCATTATTCCATGTCATCTCATAAGCAATGTCGTGCGTCTCTGTAGTTCATATCTGGGTCTTGTCTCATAAGTACTTTGTGTTTCCTTTTTGTCAGTGATCTCCAGGGTGGAGACAATCCGATCGAGTATGCATCTGTCTTGCCAGTTCTTGTATCTCGTCGCTTCTCAGGTGAGGTTTAGGAATTTTGTATAGTTAAGCAACCTATGACCTTAATATGATGATTTCAATCCTTGCATGCGGTTAGATACTATATATGATTAGATATGTGTTGAATATGATATGATCATGACCTTGTGGATCATCCTTGGTTTTTGGAAAATTAATTACTAAGGCATATGTAAGTTATTTTGGAAAAATTCAGATATGTTACGATTCTGTAGCGAGTTGGCCATGAAATATTGGCATCTGTCTGTCTGTTGATTATGGATCCGAGGAGCTATGGGTAAGGAATCCCCGGGATGGTTAGGGCCGTCGGGGCTCGGCCTGTGCATAGTCTCCATTTGAAGTATCATTGCGCGACTCAGGGAGATAGGGGAGGTGTGATACTTTGAGCCTTCGGTGTAACCGGGGAAGACACTTGTGGGTTTGCAACCCCTTGTGGTATATCTGTTCTGGATGGTTAGGGCCAACGCGAGGCTCTTCCATCACCGGAGTTGAGGATGGATTTAATTATGTATTTCTATTTTGTTCTGATCAGAGGAGTAAAGGTTGGAAGCTCGTACTCGCCGAGCATATGATATGATCTGTTCTGGGAATCATGAATTGGAATAAGGTTTTCTGAAAATGTTTTCTAAGTATATTTTGTTTTCAAACGCTTTGGTGTGCAAACCCTTATATCCGGTTCATGAGTCCACCCTTCTGTTATGTGCTATGCTCTATATATATTAGTGTGCGGGTGTGCGTTAGCCCCCTCACTCAGTCAGTTGACTAACCCCTCATTTTATTTTATCTTTTAGTTACAGGTTCTTTCGGCTTGAGCTAGGCGGGGAACGAGTCTTCGAGTCACTTGCCAGTCTAGTTTGTGTTAGGTTGCATTTGTTGCATACTCTACTTATGTTATGTATCTATGTTTCACGCTTGGGGACTTACGCTCGCGTCCAACAGGCTCGCAGAGTCGGGGCGTGACAATGATGGTGGGAGCGAGGCTAGCAACAAGTCCACTGAAAGCTCATCTTTCAGTGGCATATCCATGGAAGCAAGTTTCTCAGTAAGGGCAAGAAACTTGAGTCCATATTCATAGACACTTGAACCTTCCCTCATTCTCAAATGGATCAATTCCTTTGAAGTGTTATACCTTGTAACACGTTCATGAGGGCGGTAAAGTTGCTCTAAGTGGTCGTAAATCTCCCAATCAAATTCCATGGCCTCATGTTGCCTTTGCAAGTCCGGAGACATGTTAGCCAACATAAGGCAGCGGGCTTGGAGATTATCATCCTTCCACTTCTGGATCGCATTCCGCTCGGCCCGAGTAGGAGCGTCCTCTTCGGGACTAGGCTCTCCTTCGAAGAGAACATAAGTTCTCTTCTCAGAATCTAAAATGATTTTCAGATTCCTTAGCCAATCAGAATAGTTGGGACCAGTCAACTTGTTTGACTCGAGGATCGATACAAGAGCGTTTTTGGTTGCCATTTCAAAACACGTAGAGAATCACAGAATCTACGACCTAAATGGTAAAACAGAGAACTAGTGAGCATGCTGAATTATAACGATATACAAAAGATAAGGTCTTTAATCTAATATAGCTCCCACTGTTTTTCAAAGATCTATAATTCCCAAAGATCTAAGAGGAACACGTTTCCCAATGGGTACTAAGATCCTAAGCATTTTACCTCGAACCCACGACTCGCGGACATTCTAAGTAAAACCTTAGGTAGGTACAACTTACCAATTCTAACACCTTTAGAACTCTTAGTAATTGTTTTTGCATCACCTATCTTTCAATATGGACCCACGACTCGTGCGACATCCATATTTACTTAGGCGTTAAGCTAGACCCATCAATCATAAGATCATGATCAAAACTTAGTTCGAACGACCCACGACTCGCGGACATCTCCCTTGCCAAAATTGACCACGAAAAATTTATCATTTAAAATGATCAATTAGGTAACTAAGAACTAATAAGTTCCACTAGATATCCCACGACTTGCGGACAATAACTAGCTTTACTTACTAAACTTAAAACCTATTGATGGAATGCTAGGAATTTAATTCAAAATTTGCATCTCGAATTAAACACATATTATTCGAAATGAGCTTAATATTTAATGGGAATTTTTTAATCAACCGGAGAGTTGTCCAGTTCGACCTCACCAACATATATGTTATCCAATTTTATTAGTCTTGATTAATGCAAGTACAATTTAAATGCATTTCAAACAAGCACATAAACAGATAACATGTCCTAGCATGATACTAACATGAGATGATCATGGGTCTATCCTATCTTATGCGTGAAAAGTGGGAGCCACTCCACTATCACAATTCTAACATACATGCCACATAAACAATTTATATCATATAAGGGAAAGCAGTAACAAAATACGAGCCCTATCTCTATTACATTTTCAATGGAGATTCCCTCCCTAACATTTTGAGGGGTCTTCACTTATGGCCTCCTTGTTACTTAAATGCGGTCCATCTTACTCCATGGTTGGATTGTCTCCAAAATGAAAATAAAAACCTCACCACCTATTTTACTCTCCAAAAAAAAAAAAAGAAAAAGTACTGAAAAGTAATAAGGCTCAATCTTCATATTGGCCTTAGACAAATACATGGGGTATACCCCAGCCTCAATACAGTAATATGGAAAGCCACATAATAAATCACATAACAGTACGCACATAAGTGAGGCTCCAACCTCAATTGAAAAACGCAACTATAGGGCTCCAACCTCAATTGAAAAACGCAACTATAGGGCTCCAACCCTAAATGTATACCGTCCATGTGCATAAACGTAAAGCATACAAAGACTAGTACCCATGATCACCTAACATGCTTCATACGAGAATTTAAACTTAGCCAATAAATTAAAATTCTCGCTTTAAGCTCTAATAGCTTAAAACACGACTTAGATGCAATTCTTGTTCAAGAGCCTTTTCTATAAAAACCCGAAAAATAATAAACTAATAAAATTCTAATTAATTTCGGAAAATTAATAATTTTATTCTTTCAATATTTTCATAAAATAAAGTTTGCAATTTTCCCAAAATTTAAATCGCTTAATTTTTCAAAATCCCAATTTAAACAATTATTTCAAAAATAACTTTTAATTTAAATAAAACAAAAATTTTCAGAAAAATTAAATCGGGATTGATTAGACTAAACACGAAAATAAAGATCGCGAAACGAACGGCCAGGAACGGACTGCACGCTCGCCCGCCCGAGACCATGCCCGGCAGTCGCGCGGCATCGCGCGCATGCCGGCAGCGTGAGCTGCCAGCGCTCGAGTGCATGGCGTGCATCCTCGCGCACTTTCCGCGCAGCCTCTGGGCGGGAGGGGCAGGCGTGGCCCGGCAGGCTCCCGCGCGGTTGTGGTAGGGATGGGCGGACAGTCCCGCGCGGTTGCGGGACTACTGTATGACGGCGGTGCGGGCCTGGGCGTGCGATGCCCTAGCACGCCTAGGCTCGCGTTTTCGTAACGCGATTTTCGTGTTTCGTGTTTCAGTTCAAAAACCAACAACAATCCTTCGACAGATGCAAAGTATGTGATATAGGGCTCGTTTCATAAACCATTTCACCTAAATGGTAGAGTCCTAAAGTCATCAGGATTAGGGGAGTTTTCATACATGCACAGCTAAAGTAAACGCATACCAAACAAGAGCATATAAAGTAGTGTTGCCTTAATTCGTTATTTTATTCAAAGATTGTCTGTGATTACAATAAGGAAAAGTACAAAGCGGATATACAATCGGCTTTCTAGGGCACTATTCCTAACAATCTCACACTTGCCCGTCAAAGCCATTCTAAAGCTACTCTAAGTCCTATCTTCTGAAGATGACCTTCAAAAGCTTCTCGACTAAGGGGTTTAGTAAGTGGATTTGCCACGTTCTCTGCTGATGCGACCTTCTCAATTTGCACATCTCCTCTTTTGATAATATCATGGATTAGGTGATACTTCCTCATAATGTGCTTGGTCCGTTGGTGAGATCTTGGTTCTCTTGCTTGAGCAACCGCCCCAGTGTTGTAACAAAACACAGTAACGGGGTCTTTCATGCTAGGAACAACATTCAACTCTTGAATGAAGTTTCTAATCCAAACACCTTCCTTAGCTGCATCATTTGCAGCTAAGTATTCGGCCTCAGTGGTTGAATCTGCAGTGGTCGTTTGCTTGGAACTCTTCCAACTCACTGCTCCGTCGTTTAGGCAGAAAATGTATCCTGACATTGACTTAAAATCATCTAAGTCAGATGCAAAGCTTGCATCGCAGTATCCTTCGAAAGTAAGATCTTTCTGACCTCCGTAAACTAAGAATAAATCTTTAGTACATAACATTGGAAACGACTTGTTACACTAAGTGCATAAGCCACATCCGGTTGAGTACATAACATTGCATACATTACGCTACCCATTGCTGATGCATAAGGTGTATGAGTCATTCTTTCCTTCTCAAGGTTAGTCTTAGGACACATCTTCTTAGAAAGATATGTTCCTACACTCATAGGAAGGTTCTTAACCTTTGCTGACTCCATATTGAATCTCTTCAATACTTTGTCAATGTACATCGACTGTGATAGTCCTATCAACCTTCTAGATCTATCTCGATAGATTTTAATTCCAAGGATGTAGGACGCATCACCAAGATCTTTCATCTCGAATTAGTTCGATAACCATAACTTAGTTACTTTCATGTCATCCTTTGAATTCCCAATAAGAAGGATGTCATCAACATAAAGTACTAAGAATTACACTGAGCTCTCCAATTCCTTTCTGTACACACATGATTCATTCGAGATCTGAATGAAGCCAAACGCTTTGACTGATTCATCAAATCGAATGTTCCAATTCCTAGAAGCCTGTTTTAGTCCATAGATTGACCTTTGGAGTTTGCATACCTTTTGCTCACTCCCACTTAATGTGAAACCTATGGGTTGCTCCATATAAATGTCTTTATCAATGTCACCATTGAGAAAGACAGTTTTCACATCCATTTGTCATATCTCATAGTCATAATATGCAGCAATGGCAAGCATGATCCGAATAGACTTTTGCATTGAACTCCTCTAATCCGATGAGGCCGTTAAGAACTTTGTTGTTATGGGAACGACACATGAAACAAGTTCTTAACTCCATAGGCGAGGATTAGAAACTTCTCCAAGTCGAGAGTCCGATAGACAGTGGGAGTGTCGACCTTGACTCTGTTAAGACTTACTTATGTGATTATGTCCTTTTGAAGGATCACTTAGTTTCATGGAGTGATAAGTGCATACGATGATGCATTCATAATACATGAGGGTGATTGTTACAAGAACTTCATCACTGAGATGTCCCGCGTGAGAACATTCCTAAATGGGAAAGGAAGTTTCCAGAAACTTCCAGATTAGGAAATATCTCACAGGTCAATAACGTGATTCGTTAATCCTTAGACTTGAGATTCTGTAATGTCTCATATGAGCTAACTCTGTAATCTTTGATATGGGCTCAAAAGGGCGACATACTGAAGCCTGAACCACGGCCTATGTTGGGATTACACAAGTGGCATATGTAGAATTAGTAGAATCGACAAAGGACCTACACTTGTTGCAAGAACAAGAATGATCTCTGACTGATTAAGTTGTTCGTAGTCCATTAAACATTAAACCCTTGGCCAAGGTAGATAAAAGATCAAGACATCTAGAAAATGGGGTTTTCTAGGATTGAGATCGAAATGGATATGAAACGAACTTAACTTTAAAGATCAAGAATATTTAGGCTCTGAGAATATTCCCATGCCTTAGTTCTTGATTGAGAGATGGAGTTGTAGGAGGATCGTATTTCACTGTATGTTATTGACTGAAAGGTTCTTCGATTTATTTCATTATTCGGCTAGGGGTCACACACCCATTGCTAGATTACGGTAGTGTGATCTGTGAAGTGATTAATTAATTAGTGAATTAATTAATTGTTGTCACTACTAATCGAATAATGAACCTAAAGGGTCACACACAAATGCCAGGACACGAGGGTTATGGTAGGATGTTAATATGATTAACGAAGGGATCAAATTGTTGATTGAATTGGAGAGAGTAACACGTGGGCATTGCCACGTGCCAAAAGCACGTGACTGCCACGTGTCACACGTAGCCACTGCGTGGCTGCCCGTGTCATGCACACATGGCACGTACGTGTCTCCAAGCGTGTAATTTTATTACATGCGAATTCTTTTCTAGAATTAATTAATTAAATTGTAATTAATTAATTTAAGTCTTTTAATTAATTTTGAATTAATTATTTAGATTTTATTTCTCAAGCTTAACTCAATAAATAATTAATTGTGAATTAAATTATTTATTGAATCTTGACTTTTAGCTTTAGGAAAGTTGAAAAGTCCAACTTCCTATTGTAGGAGAGAGAAAGTTGATTCTTGCAAGACTTGGAGAATAAGTTAGGAACTTATTATTCCAATTAAATTAATAATTAAATTAGTTAATTAGTGAGCAAGAAAACAATCCCATTGGTTCTTGGAAACCCTAGGGGGTTAGAACCATATAGTATAAATAAAGGGGTTAGGGTTTCTCTTATGCTTTAGCCCAATACTCACGAAGTGTTAAGTTTTTTAGAAAAATAAAAGAAAAGTTTTCAAATCAAAACCCTAGCCATTAACACAAGTTATAGAACTAGCATTCTCACTTGCTTGATCGTGTTCTAGGACTGGTGTGGATACGCTTTGGAGGATCGCTGCTTAGGGATCTATCGAGAACCGTTCGAGGGACTTTCCGCTTGAAGGGTGTTCAATAGGCGGTACTGACATCACTAGAAAGCTTCAATTTACGTAAGTTTCTAAACACCCTGTGATACGATACGAGAATTGCAAGTCCATGATCAATCTTTTGAAAAAATTTTAAATTTCCGCTGCGTTTCTGTACTCGTTTTCCAACAGTAATGTAGGCTTCGGGTAAGATTATGGAGATATTTGGATCAAGTGACTACTTACCAAGCTTACACCATTCAATCGTTACAAAACCAAGCACTTTCAATTGCTCACTAAATTTCCCCCACACTTATACAACTGTATCCCACTAATCAATCTCACACTTACATGATATTTCTCTTTTCTTTTCTTTTCTTTTGCTCATTTTTCTCTCTTTTTATTTTTTCAAGTTTTCCCTTTTTCACCACTTTTCTCATTCTTTTTCTGTTTCTTTTCATATATCTCTTAATTTCAACACAAGAATAATCAAAAGAGGGTCAAAAGACACTTAATTCAATCACACGAGCAAGCCTTGGTGTGAAAATAACAAGGTAGGTTAACTTTTGTTGTGCATTAGGCTTATAATGTGGCTACAAAAATTGTGCACAATAAGTAGGCTCAGCGGGGTCAATCAGATAATGTTATTTAGTGAAAAACGGCTAAAAGAAAGGCTTAAAAATCCTCCGACAATGAATACCTACTTCACTTCCCTAGTCTATCATCAACTCAAAATTTTCCCTTGATAGGACTCAAATGCATCCTAATCAACTCTCGGACTCATTTGAAAAGCATAAACAGTTTGTTCTAAGCAAAGTACATTATCACGTTCAAAAAGTGCTCAAGGTATAAGGGCATACTAACACACTAATTATCCAATCTTATGCACATTTTCATCAATTCGAAAAGCCTAACCTATTCTAGCAAAGCTCAACAATCAAACCTCAAAGAAAAAGTTCAAAATAGGGGAAAATTTTCAAAATTCTCATAACTTCTCAATTCCTAAAAATTCACAAGGTTAAAATCAAGGCTCCCCACGCACAAAGCATCTAAACATGCAAGATATCACAATTCTACTCAACATCACAATCACAATCACATCAAAATCACACATTCACCAACTCATTCGCCCACGTTTATTCTTTGCAATGTCCCCATGCAAATTAAAGAGTTAAAGTTCAAGAAAACTCCCTTAACAATTGAAGACCCGGCAACGTGCTAGCAAAGCTCCCAAAACCTGAACAAGTGACTAGAAAAACACGGATCAAGTGCTAAAGCAAATGACAATCAACATGCATCCATCAAGCAACACATAAGTCATAAATTTCAAGTCAAGAAAGGGCACATTGTCATAAAAGTTCAGAGAGTGCAGGAACAAAAGCAGAGAAGTAAAAGTAGCACAAGTATCAGAATATGTCATAAGTACAGGCCCAAATAAAATGTCAATAAAGCAACAAAAAACAAGATGGCAGAATCAAGGCGGAGAAAACTGCTAGGACGGATCCTGAGGGCCTCGGAAGTACTGATCAAACCGAGTGTAGAGACCTGCAAACTGTGCATCGACATGAGTCTGCCATGCATCCATCCTAGCATCCATATGTGTCTGCCAAGCATCAATCCTAGCATTCACATGAGTCTCTAAACTCTCAAGGCAAGTATCCATGGCAGCCACATCAACCCGGAGGTCAGCCAATTCATGCTAAGACCTTTCACATAAGTCGGGGTATCCTCATCATCATCCTCAACAACCGGCGCAGCACGGTGGCGGACCTCAAACTCATTGTCCGGCCTATCGGGAATCTGAGCTAAAAGCTCCTTCTGCACATCAGAGAGATCCGCATATCAGGCAATACCCAAAGTATACATCTGAGTGAACCTCCCTCAGCCATCCCGATTCCCATTTGATGACCACACCCATGTTCAAAAAGGGTTGCGCATCAAGATAAACGTCCATAGCAATGGGCAGCTGATCCTTGGGTCTCCATCCCACTTCCCGGGCAAACATAGTCACATAAGCTCCATGGTCTATCGTCCCTGTGGCTCTCCCCGCAACCTCTCTCAGTTTCCAGAGAAAGTCATTCGTGCCATCGAATTTGGTGCCATCATTTGTGCCATCGAATGTAGCTAAAATCCTATGTACAATCCTCCAAGCCAAAGAATCCAAACAACTATCCTTAGTGTTCCTTGTACAATAGTTCGGCGCACCGTCACGAAGAGGGAAAGACCTCCACACGGTCTCTCTCTGAGCTCTATCCCATTTAGGCAATGAAGAAGTGACATGAACCGAAAATTTCAAAATTCTCCTGATCCTATCCTGGCCCAAGGAATGAGTCTCCCGGCCATCGAAAGAAAAGGCGAGCTGCCTGTCCACCGGGTCGTAGGCCATAGTCGTGAAGAAAGCAGCTGTCAACTCCGCATATGAGATATCAATCTTAGTAAGAAAAGGCAACCAACCAATGTTATTGAAAAGCCTCTTCACCTCCTCCCAAACCCCAAGTCTCTCCAAAAACTCTTGCTTAAAGAACCGAGTGGGCATGATATTCCTTGTCAAGTTCCTTCCATACGGGTTACCCAAGGTATTCATAGTGATGTTAACCGAATCCCGTGGTTGGTGACCCGCGGGGGCTAAAGAAGATGATACTTCAATGGGCCTTGGGCGCTTGTTTCTCCCCATAATAGCTGCAAGTCATAAAACAACAACCAAGCAAGCATCTATAAAGAAAAGCTCACAGAAACATTTTATCGAACACCTTGTGGGCATAGTCCCAGGGTATGTGTTCCTGCTAAATTCCTTCAATCTATCCAACTCAAATCAATACTACCCTACATTATCTCAATGTAAGCTCACAATTACCTACATTCTTCCCCAAATTCGGACTCAAATAACAAGGAACAAGTAGAGACTAGGGTTCTCTAAAAATTCAACTAAGTGCAAGTTAAACTAATTCCAATTCATCTTCCCTAACTCTAGCATGCATAACCTCTCCATAATCATCAATTTCATCCCAAGATTCAACCTAAATTTGCAACTTTAATCCTAGGGTTCAGATTTTAAATTGAGGAAAAATTAAACCAAGACTCTCTTAGAGGGGAGATACACCTACCAAGTGTCAAGAGGCAAGAGACTGTGTGTGGGGGAATTTCGCTGGAAAATCAATGGTGGAGGTGCAGACTGGTGGTGGAGTGGTGGTGTTGCGTGAGAGAGAGAGCTACTTCTGCGTCTGTGTAGGTCTTCGTGTGTTATGTGTTTGTGAGGAAGGGGGAATACAACCTTAAAAAAAAAACTGATTTTTTTACGCCCAAAAATGTGTTTCCTAACCCCTCAGAATCGCGACTTAAGACGTGACACGACTGTGGCACCTGTTTCAGTTAGGGGGAGCGACGACGGTGGCATGAGCTGCCCCGCCAGCCCCAAAGTTTCTGTACCGAGAGATGACGGTGTCTCGGTTTTGCCTATCCTGGGGACACGACCGTGTCCCCTTAAAAACTCACAAATTCAATTTTTCACGAAAATCTCTCATAACTTCCACAACTCAAGGTGTTTATTCACGTTAGTTCAACAATAATTAGCTAAATTTTTGCATCAAAACCATAGTACACCAATCAAAAACACAAACTCGCAATCATATAAGTTTTAGTCATCAATTCAACACCAAACACATCATAATTGCACACGTAAATACGATAAATGGACCTCAATGATGACTATAAGCGCAACAACCTGGTCCTCGCATTGCATCAAAGCTTTTACAAGCCATACATAACTTGCATCAAAAGAACGAGACAACAAATCATAACCAGAGAATAACGAGGGCGAGAGGAAAGAAAAAGAAAGAAAGAAGGAAGGAAAGAAATAAATAAATAGTTCTAAGTTATAGTCGTTAACGGCTTCAATCTCTGCCCATTCACCACAAACGTGCCCATGGTTTCATTTCTTATCTCCACAGCTCCACTTGGCATCACCTTGACAACTTGAAACGGACTGGACCAACGGGACTTCAATTTCCTGGGAAAGAGCTTCAACCTAGAATTGAACAACAAAACCAATTATCCTACTTCGAACTCCTTAACCCGGATGTGCTTGTCATGCCATCTCTTATTTCTCTCCTTATAAACCTTGGTATTTTCATACGTATTTAGCCGGAACTCTTCTAACTCATGCAATTGCAACGCCCTCCTCTCTCCGGCCTGCTTAAGATCAAAATTAATGGCCCTAATGGCCCAATACACCTTATGCTCAAGCTCAAGTGGAAGATGGCACGACTTCCCATAAACTAACTTGTACGGGGATGCTCTGATAGGCGTCTTAAAAGCAGTTCTGTACGCCCAAAACACATCATCCAACTTGGATGCCCAATCCTTTCTCGAGCTACTCACCGTCTTCTCTAGAATCTGCTTAATTTCCCTATTGGAGATCTCAACTTGTCCACTCGATTGGGGATGATACGGAGTCACCACTTGATGATGAACTCCATACTTTTTCAAAAGGATCTCGAGAGGCTTATTGCAAAAGTGAGAACCTCCATCACTAATAAGAGCTCGTGGAACTCCAAATCGACTAAAAATATTCTTCCTCAGAAATTTCAACACAACCCTGGAATCATTCGTAGGAGTTGTTATGGCTTCAACCCACTTAGACACGTAATCAACCCCCACCAAGATGTACTTATTTCCAAGGGATGACGGGAATGGACCCATAAAATCACTGCCCCAAACATCGAACAACAGTTCAATCTCTAGAATGTATCTTAAGGGCATCTCATCTCTCTTCCCTATAGTCCCCGTCCTCTGACACGAATCACACTTAGTCACAAACTCGTGTGCGTCCTTAAACAACGAAGGCCACCAAAATCCAGATTGTAACGCCTTTGCAGCAGTCTTACTCGCGCTAGCGTGACCTCCATAAGGACTAGCATGACACTGATACAACACTTTCTCTATCTCGTCCTGAGGTACGCATCTCCTCACCAAATCATCGGAGCAGTGTTTGTAAAGCAGTGGTTCCTCCTAATAGTAACACTTTGCATCTGAAAGGAACTTCCTCTTCTGGTGGAAACTGAGGTCGGAAGGTACAATTCTACTAACCAGGTAGTTCACAAAATCTACATACCATGGTACTCAATAATCCACCTTAAACAGTTGCTTGTCCGGGAAATTCTCCACAATAGCTTCCTCTTTATCTTCAGACTTTTCCTCGAACTCTAGCCTAGACAAGTGGTCAAATACCACATTCTCAGTTCTTTTCTTGTCCCGAATCTCCAAATCAAACTCCTGAAGCAACAAAATCCACGTAATGAGGCTCGGCTTGCTATCGTTCTTTGACAAGAGGTACTTGATGGCGACATGATCCGTATATACCACAGTTTTAGAACCTGTCAAGTAAGAACAAAACTTGTCAAAAGCATGTACAATAGCTAACAATTTTTTTTCAGTGGTGGCATAATTAAGTTGTGCATCATTAAGTGTTTTGCTAGAATATGCGATAACATGTAAACGTTTCTCCTTTCTTTGACCAAGGACCCCCCCTATAGCCAAGTCACTAGCATCACACATGAGCTCAAACAGTAAGTTCCAATCCGGTGCCACCATAATCGGAGCTGAAGTCAATTCTTTCTTCAACCTGTTAAAGGTAATCAAACAATCATTATCAAAAACAAATTCAGCATCCTTTTGTAAAAGCTTGCAAAGAGGTAAAGTAATTTTGGAGAAATCCTTGATAAACCGGCGATAAAACCCGGCATGACCAAGGAAACTCCTAACTCTCTTAATGTTGGTTAGCGGCAGCAACTTCGCAATCACTTCAATTTTTGCTTTGTCAACCTCAATCCCCTTTTCCGAAATCCTGTGGCCAAGTACAATTACTTCTTTCACCATGAAGTGGCACTTCTCCCAATTCAATACCAGATTAGTTTCTTCACATCTTTGCAAAACTTGGGTTAGATTATCCAAGCACGAATCAAAAGAGGAACCAAATACAGAAAAATCATCCATAAATATTTCCATGGTACGCTTAATAAAATCAGAAAATATAGCCATCATGCATCTCTAAAATGTAGCTGGGGCGTTACACAATCCAAACAGCATTCTCCTAAATGCGAAAGTACCATAAGGACAAGTAAAAGTGCATTTTTCCTGATCTTCTTGAGCCATAGCTATCTGATTACAACCTGGATACCCATCCGGAAAACAGTAATATGCATGCCCAGCTAACCTCTCTAACATCTGATCAATGAAGGGAAGGGGAAAAAGTGATCTTTTCGTATTGCAGTATTAAGCTTCCTATAATCAATCCAAACTCTCCACCCCGTGACTGTCCTAGTAGGGATCAGATCATTATTTTTATTCTTAACTATAGTCATACCTCCTTTCTTAGGTACAACCTGAACAGGAGTAACTCACTTACAATCTGAGATGGGATAAATGATCCCGATATCTAGCAATTTAATTACCTCAGCTCTAACAACCTCTTTCATGTTCGGGTTTAACCTATGTTGGTGTTCTATAGAGGGTTTATGCTCATCTTCCATCAAAATTTTATGCATACAAATAGTTGGGCTAATCCCCTTAATGTCAGAAATGGTCCACCCTATTGCTCTTTTATGATCTCTCAAAACCCTTAGTAAAGCATCTAATTGTATCTCAGACAAATCAGCAGAAACAACAACAAACAATGTATCAGATTCACCTAAGAATGCATATTTCAAATGATTGGGGATGGATTTCAATTCCAAACTAGGAGCCTTAACAATCGATGGAGGAGGAGTGGGTTTACCTGTACCCAACTCCTCATAAACAATCCTTTGTCGGAATGGTACGAATGGGGTTGCCTCAAGTGCCTTTGAATAGGCAACGATCTCTTCAAGCAACTCCTCCCCATCTATTCTCTCTTCCACTCCTTGTAAACATAATTCAAGGGGGTCATCTTGTAGTGTTGAAATCGAAGTAAAATCTTTTACCATGAAACACTTCTCTTCCATCGTCGATCCTTTTATGGCCTTGAACAGGTTAAACTCTTCTTGTTCTTCCCCCCTCTTTTAGAGTTAGCACTCCATTCTTCACATCAATCAATGCCCCGACTGTGGTTAGGAAAGGTCTTCCTAGAATCAGTGGCTTATCTCGGCCCTCTTCCATATCAAGCACGAGAAAGTCTACCGGAAGGTAAAACTTCCCAACCCTTACAAGGGTGTTTTCCAAGATTCCAGTAGGATATGTGATGGACCGATCGGCAAACTGCAATGAAACTGTAGTCGGTTTCAGAGTATCCAAACCTAATTTCCTGCAAATAGACAAAGGCATTAAACTCATACTAGCACCAAGATCACATAAAACCTTATTGAAAGTTACATTGCCAATGGTACAAGGGATAGAAAAACTCCCTGGATCTTTAAGCTTCGGGGGAAGCTTATGTTGGATAATAGCACTGCACTTTCCAGTAAGTGCAATCTTGGCATATTTCTCCAATTTTCTCTTCTTAAAGAGGATCTCCTTCAAAACCTTGACATAAGTCCGCATTTGTGCTAGTGCCTCTGCAAAAGGAATGTTGATGTGTAGCTCCTTGAATATACTCAAAAACTTCTCAAACTATTTTTCCAACTTCTGCTTCTGTAATCTCTTATGGAAAGGAACCGGTGGCACATATTCCTTAGGTGCCTCATTCACTTTTGGCTTTGAGGGGAGCTCTTCCTTTCTATCCTCTATGTTCTCCTTCTCAATCTCAGCCTCCTCCTCAACTTTCTCACCAACTCTCTTGTCTACATCAGAATCTGTAGGCAGCTTTGTTCCTTCGTACTCCGTACCACTTCTTAAGGTTATAGCCTTACATTGCTTTTTAGGATTATTTTCAGTTTGACTAGGCAACATTCCTAGGCACCTCATATTTAAAGACTGGGCAATCTGATCAATTTGAGTTTCCAAATTCCTGTTCTGATTCACCACCTGTTCTACTTGAGTTTCCAATTTCTGATACCTGTCCAAAGACACAACTATAAACTTCTCAAGTGCAGCCTCCCATCCTTGTTTTTGTTCCTGTTGAGATGGTGGGGCGTGGTATGGAGCCGGTGGTCTCGGTTGAAACTGAGGTCTTGGTTGAAATTGTGGTCGGGATTGAAATTGTGGTGGTGGTTGTGGTTGTTGAGCATTTTGGGTGTTAGACCAAGAAAAATGGGGATGGTTCTTCCAACCTGGGTTCTAGGTGTTTGAGTAAGGATCATTCACCGGTTTTGAATTATTTGCATAGCTCACTTGCTCTTGCTCTTGCACCTGTTCACCTGCATTGGTATAAGGACACACATTAAATGCATGTGGACCACTACAAATTTCACAGGTCACCAGCACTGGTTGGGCATGAGTCTCAACTGCATTCACAGAAAGTTGGTCCAATTTCTTGCTAAGAGCCTCAAATTTGGCATTGATGGCGGTTAGGCCATCTAGCTCTAAGACTCCCGTTGTCCCCTTGGTTGGTTGAGAATGGCTCCAATCATGCACAAAAACATCATTTTGTGACATGTTGTCTAACAGTTCCGTGGCGACCGTTTCGGATTTTGACAAGAATGCTCCACCAGTTGCGGCATCCATCGCTCCTCTAAAAGTTTGGGACATCCTATTGTAGAACGTTTGTATCAATAGCCAACCCAGAATGCCATGATGTGGACATTCTTCTGCAAATCCTTGAATCTCTCCCAAGCCTCATAGAAGGACTCCCCTCCAATTGTCTAAAGCCTTGAATATCATTCCTGTACTTCGTGGTTTTGCTAAGCGGGAAAAACTTGGCTAGGAAAGCCTGAGAAAATGCGTCCCATCTTTGAAAGGATTCATTTGGTACAGTACTCAACCATGCCTTAGCTCGTTCTGAGAATGGGAAAAGCCTGA
This sequence comes from Lantana camara, assembly GCA_037501455.1. Taxonomy (NCBI): domain Eukaryota; kingdom Viridiplantae; phylum Streptophyta; class Magnoliopsida; order Lamiales; family Verbenaceae; genus Lantana; species Lantana camara. The sequence goes on along the minus strand of CM074857.1, from coordinate 17,114,872 downwards.
CTCGGATGGCATCGGGTGTGACATTGTGAATCTTGAAGGTATCACATACCTCAAGAAAATACTCTAGATGTGATGTTAGATCCTCCAGTGGTAACCCTGAAAACGGATTATTCTACAGTAAATTGATTATAGCTGGTTTGATCTCAAAGTTGTTTGCTGCAATCGGGAGACGGACTGCGCTCTGAATTACCCCAGCATTCGGTAAATTGTAATCTCTCAGTGCAGGTGGGGGTGGTGGGTCTTCAACTCCCCCGCCTCTTGCATTGTTCGGGTCTTTAGCCATTGGGTTGGTAGTGAATTTCTTGCCTTGCTTTTGCTTCCTTCTAATAGTGCTAAGTGTTCTCTCAATTTTTGGATCGTAAGGTACTAGTTCCGGATTTTGAGATCGTCGCATGCACCGTGAACCTGCACATGAGCAAAGAAAATCCTTAGTTCAATTCAACAATGCCAAAGACTCAGAACACAAAGTAAAGTAATGGTCTAAAGCACTAGATCAAAATATTTAAGTAATATCGATTTAAAACGCCTTCCCCGGCAACGGCGCAAAAAACTTGTTGTGATTTTAAGTTAAACCAATCGTGCAAGTGTACACTGAAAATATACGCGTAGCACAACAGGATTGTACCCACAGGGAAGGAAAATCAATCACTGCTCAATACCTCTTTCTAATCTAAAGACCGGACAAATTCAAGTTGGTTATTTATCTACTAATGCGAAATTGAACAATTAACTAGAATAAAACACAATTAACTGATTTAAAACATGTAGATTAAACTCAATAAACTAATTAGGCCGTGGAGTAATAACTATGCATTCATGATTCAATATAATACTCGTTTGACAAGTGCAATTCTACACCCTAGTCACTTAACGTATTATCCTTTTTGAAGGTATAAACGGGTGTTCAATTAATTTCACCGTTGTTATCACAATCATCAATAATCAATTGAACCAATATGATCAGGACTAATGCAAATCACATTCTAGCGGCTTGGTGACAGGTGTCGAATCCAACAAAATAAATTATAATCCGATTTACAACTAAATAGAGTATAGTGCAAATGGGTCGAACTACAGAGATTGGGTGAAAATAATTATAATTAATCACAGGAGAAATTCACTAAAATTAATAAGTAAATTAGGGGGGGTTTGGAGTTTTAACTAAACTAATAAAGCAAACTAGAGGAAAAACAACAAATTGCTTGAAAATCGTTTTTTAATAAATCAATGGGGAAAACAATACCTAGCTAGGAATCACAATTCAGTTTAGGACATCGATCATAGACGCAAAAATAAATTCAATCATTCAAGTAGACTAGCTATAGTAGATAGAGTCACTCGACTCCGCCTCGTTTTCTCTTAAATAATAGAATAACCTAGAGACACTCGACAGTTATTCCCTAATCAACTCATAACCCCTAGAGACACTCCACAGGATTCAATGAGTCAACAGCATTAAGAATCAAGAAAACACTAGCCCAAATTAACCTAGTCACGACACGTGCAAGATTCAAATTCGATTATTAACTCCCTTAACGAATCAGATTCGACTTTACGACTTCCTATCACTAATGTACCACTAATTATCTATCAAGCACTACGTATACTTCATGCAATCAAGATTAGCAATATGCAATCATCTACTTAGAAAATCCAGCCGTAATTCAACTAAGTAAATAAATCACAATAAACAAGACACTCGGAGAATTAACAAATACTTGAAATAAAACTGAATTATAAACGCCAATTAGGTCTCACGATGTCGAAAACATAAATTGTAAATTCCTAACTAGGTACTACGGAAATTAGCTACTCATAGTTCTAAAATACGAAAACATAATCTAACTACAGTCTAGAAAGCAAAGAAATAAAATAGAGGAGAAAGAAATCTTGAAATCGTCGTATCGAGCTGTTCTTCGTTTGCTCCCGAAAGTGTGTCCGCGGCCTCCCCAAAAAGTCACGCCCCAACTGCTTAAATAGGTGATTAAAATCGCCTCCCATCTGGACACCCAATCCTAATCTAAATTGGAGTTTGTTACTTGCTCAACAAGTCCGCGGCATGCAGACCCTTTCCAACCAATTTCCATACAAACGTGCAGCCTTAAGTTGAAAAGCTCAAGTCCACTAGCCTCCAAATCATCACTCAAATTGGGTCTTCTTTAATTAATCACAAGGATAATTCACGCAGCCCATACACTCAAGGCCCAATCATCAAATAAAGTTCCTCCAATTCCCAATTATGTCAGCAACATTCCAAGCATAATCAATTTGGGCCTCTATCATTAATTGCAGTGACACGTGCAGCCCAAGTTCCTATAAAAATCCACTCCTTTCGGCTAAAAACTTCAATTATCTAGAAAAGTGGCCTAACTGCACCAAAAACACGAATACACATCATAACACCAATTTATATCGAGTAAAAGTGCTAAAAACATGGCCATGAACTCAGAAGTATACGAGAATAATACATGCTAACACTTGGCATGGAATAAGACTTACAAGTTGTATGGATTAGAAGTTAAATGTCTTTAAACCCTAAATCCACTAGTTATAAAAACATCACAATTACCATCGATCTCTCGATACTTAGGCAATCCTAGATTATGCTAAGGTTGGTCAGACCGTTGCAATTAAATTGAACCAAGTTCTCACAACTAAGAATTAGCACAAGTCATTCAAGCATTATATCAAACACTTAGCATGCATTCATCATCACTCCCCTAGCCCTAGGGGTTTAGCTACTCATAATTGACTCAAAACTCATAAAAATCAAAGGAATTGCATTAATTGAAATCAAAGTCTTCATGTCAAAACAAAATCTCAAAACCAAACTCATAAACATTCATGAACTAAGAAAACGAATCTAAAAGTCTAAACGAATCACAACTGAAAATTGAGGAATTAGTTTGATCACGAAAGCAATAAATAAAACTGGAATTGAACTAAATTGTTCGAAGAAATCAATCCTCTTGTCTTCTCAAAATCCTCCGAAAAACCTTAGTAAAACTCCGTCTCGAACTCTCTCTGCTAGGTCAAAAGTCTGAAGAGTCGATCCCTCGAAAGAGTCCCAAACGTCAAATAAATACTAGCTGTAAAAAATCCTCAACCGACACGAGACACGACCGTGTTTCGTCTCTTCACAATCCCCGCCACGGTCTTGTTAGGCAAAAATCGCCAAAACGCTTTATTAAGTGAAACGACCGTATCACATTTTACTCTTCAAGAGTGACACGACCTTGTCATCACAACCTCTCGCACATCCAACTCTCTGTACTGAGTCACAACGGTGTCTCGCTTTCTTCATGGCGTGTCACCTTCTTGTCCAAAAATCCATCAAGTTCTGTATTGAGACACGATAGTGTCTCAGTTTGTTCTTCCAGGGGGATACGACCGTATCACTAAAAATTCGCCAATTTCACCATTATTTGCATCTTTTCGCCATTTTTAATCTCCAACGCACAAGTACCTAAATAGAGTGTAATACACATATAAGTTCTTAAAATGGCATAAAATATACTCAATTTAACGCTCGAATTCATGCAAATTCTTCACTCAACAACTTCCACTACGATTTCCTCAGAGACTGGCTCTTTAAAAAGGTTTAAGTAAACATTCCACTTCTCGAGGCCATTAAACATGTTCCACGCTATGCCGAATTCCTCAAGGAATTATGCATCAATAAGCGTAAGTTGATAGATAATGAGAAAGTGAGTGTAGGTGAGAATGTTTCAGTTGTCTTACAAAGAAAATTACCACCTAAGTGTCGCGATAGAGGTATGTTTTCTATTCCATGCAAGATTGGTAATATTGGTAATGGTAAGGCTACGTATGACTTATGAGCTTCTATCAATGTGATGCATTTGTCTGTGTATACTTTCTTGGGTCTTGGTCCATTAGCTAGTATCGGAGTTATTATTCAATTAGCTGATCGGTCAATTGTCTATCCCGAGGGTGTTTTAGAGGATATGTTGGTTCAAGTCAATGAGTTAATTTTTCCTGCTGATTTCTTTGTTATTGATATGGAAAATGATTGTTCATTTTAGTCCTCTGATATCTTGTTGGGTAGGCCTTTTCTTAGTACAGCTAAGACAAAAATTGATGTGCATAGTGGTTCATTGACTTTAGAGTTTGATGGTGAAATGGTCAAGTTTAATATGTATGATGCTATGAAACATGTTGATGATGTGTCTTGTGTTTATAATGTTGATATCATTAAAAACTTGACTCATGAGATGTTTTCTTTGAACGATGATGATGAATTGAATTATGCTTTATGTCATAGCATGTCCATTGATAGACTTGAGAAATTTGGTGATAGATTTGATCTCTCTAAGGATATTCTTGAGATGGTGTATGCTTTGGAAGCTCTTCATGCTACAAGTTCAAAATTTGTGCCTATTGAGTTATCTAGACCAGAATCTAAGCTTTTACCTTCAATTTTGCAGGTTCTAAAGCTGGAACTTGAAAAGCTACCTGAGCTTTTAAAATGGGCACATTTGGGCGACTGTGAGACCCTACCCAGTGATAATAGCCAGAATGTTTGACGGTCTAGAAGAGGAGAAACTGATCAGGGTACTTTAGAAATACAAAGAGGCAATTGAATGGACCGTCACCAACATCAAGGGACTGAGCTCTTTAGCGAGCATGCATAAGATTATTCTAGAGGATAGAGCTAAGCCCTATAGAGCAGCCCGACGTAGGCTAGACCCATCTATAATGGAGACAGAGAAAAAGAAGACCCTTAAGCCCCCTGATCGAGTGATTGAAAATTCGGATAGTGAGGTGAAGGGGCATGGACTGAATCCTTTTTATGGAAAATTTGAACCGTACACGGTTGAGAGGGATAATCTAGAGGACCCTCCTCTAGGAGCTTAACTTCATGACGAGGACATGTCGAGTCCATGGGCGCTAATGGGAGGCAACCCATATTTCTTTCCCTTTGCTTTTTATTTCCTTTGTTTTCGTTCATTTGCTTTTCTCATTTCACTCGTCTCGTTGTAATTCTCTTCTCTTCTCGTGTTTTGTAGGTGAATTTGGAGATGCTATATTTGGATAAGTGTGGGGGAGCATTCAAGGCTAACGACCTATCAAAAATGGTGAAAATTGACAAAATACTACTATGAGAAAGCTTACCTGAGGTCACGGTCAGGATTCCTGACCCGTTTTTATAAACCTGACCCACACCCTGACATGCGAACAAACCTGCCCATGGCCAGAAACTGCACTGCGCCTCAAACTAGAACCTATTGCTGGCAGCGAGCCTACATGTGATCATAGATAAGATTCCCCGAGTCTGACTCCCAACCATTACTCCCTTCGGGTTCAGGGAAGTCCTCAGTTTACATCTGATCTTTATTTTTATGTTGAGGACAACATATGCTTTAAGTGTGGGGGGTGTTTACCAAGGTGTTTTAGAAAAAATTTGCATGATTTTGAGGCATTTTTGTGCTGAATACGAGCTGAAAACATGAAAATTTGTTGCTGCAGTTGCAAGTTTGTGGCTGTGAATAGTAGATTTCAGGGTTGTGCCCTCTATGTGCATAATTAGGTGAAAAGATTTAGCTAAATTTGCTTCTTACTTGATGAATTTGTATGACTTAGGTAATAATGGATCATGTTTAAAGGATATGAGAGTATGGTTGAGTTTTACATTACTTTATGTCGATTAATTGTTAATGGTGTTTTCACATGTTGAAGATTGCATACCCGGTTTAATTAATTAGAATATTAAATTGTGTGATTAATCGGTGCTTTCTTGAATAGAAACATATGAAACTTAGAAGTTGTGTTGATAGCATGTTGAATTTTTCAATTGATTGTGGGAAATTGTGGTGGAGCTAGGGAAATGAATAAGCTTGAATATTATATGATAAAGTCCGTTGTATGCAGCCAAAAATCCATCAAAATAGTTGAACGGGGCTTAGTAACCGGGTGACATTCATCACAAATATTTGTGCTCGCGTAAAAAGGTCCCAAATAATCTCGACGAGTGAGGCAAAATTTGAATACTCCGCTGATTACCCAACCAAATAAGTGATGAATCACAATAGCATGGGTAATTAAGAGTATGGCTAAAGCCACTTGGCATTGTGATTGGTTGAGTAACCGGATGACATTCATCATAAATGTTTGCGTTCGCGTAAAAAGGTTAATGATAAATTCAAGCAATTTGTAGCTAAAGTCCTTCAATTAATCAATGGTGAATGACCCGAACTCCCCATAACCACCACTTCATTTGGGAATTCCTCATGCATTTCGGCCTTCTAATAAGTGGAATGTGGTTTCTAGGATTGATTGGTTTTAATTAAATTCGGTAAATCCAGCTTGCACTTTAAGTTATGACCGGGCTTGTGCTTTCTCGTGCGGGGATTTCATTACATTATTTGATGTTTTGTGGTATTGGACAAGACTATGCTTCCATTCCTAGTTACATTGCCTAGTTTCGTGTTTTCATTGAGTGGAATCGAATTTCTCTCTTATATTGATCCTAGTTCATGCTTGAGGGCAAGCATTGGCTAAGTGAGGGGGGATTTGATACGTCGCATAGTTGCTTAACTTTCGAGCTTACATTGCTATGTTTACCCCACTATTTGACTTGATAATTGATTAAATTTCATGTTGTCTGGAGAAAAACGTGGTTGAAGAATTTGAAGAGAAATTGGGCCAAAGACAAGTAGAGCAGTCATGTTTTTGGATAAGAGCCCACACCTTCAATTGTGATCAAAAAGCGTCTTGGATTTATTGGAAGCAAAGCGATTATGGCCCGTTAATTGCTAAGGAAATTCACTTAATATTTATTGGAAATCAGGGCCCATGAACACGTTGGAGGAGGCCCAGCTTCAGCTTACAAGCCACAAAGAGTCCATAACCTCCAACTTTGTCTTTGGACATTAAATCACAAAAAGAAAGTGGCGCACGTTTTGGCGTTACTAGGTAGGTATTACTTTTGGAATTATTGTCCCCAATTGATGACTGAACGTGGAGAGGAGTAGTGGGGAGACATCAGCACTTTTTGATCTACAAATACAAGAAAGAATGGAGACTGCACATACCTCTCGCTGACACACGAGAAACGCAGCACCACTTCCAACGGGATTAGGGAGTTTATTCTAGATTCCTTCCTTTTTTTTTTTTTTTTTTAGACTATGTTGGATTGGAGACTTTGTTTATTTCATTCCTTCATGACTTGCTAGTTTCGTTTTAGTTAAGGAATTCTGAATTTCATGCTAGACTTGTGAGATTGATTTGTTCTGAATTATTTGGTTTATGTTATTCGTATTGTTCCCGTTTTCATGCCAATGTTTGTTAATTAATTCTTAGATTAGGGCCCAATCTTGGAATTGTTAATATACATGCAGCTAGCTAATTAATTCGGTGGTGTTAGCTAAATTATTAGCATTTGTAGCAATCGACACTAGGATATAATGCTTGTCTGATTTTGTGTCGAGGAACTTGCGATCTAATTGAGTGAAGCAGGAGTTTCTGCCTAACCGGTTAGGATTAGTGTTTCTTTAGTTCTTAATGCAATTAATTAATTGAATCTCGGAGAGAGTCTCGAAGAGGTTATTAATTAGTTAGAGAATAATTTTTAGGAGTTTCTTTGATTATTCTAAAACTAAGAAGAAACGAGGGAGCCAGAGGTAATTGGTGACTATAGCTAATCTAGCTTTAACCAAAGAAAATCTTGAGTCGATGATCATAGTTTATGCATGATTAGGAATTTCCTGACTACTTGTTTTCCATTGAATACTTATTTGAATTTAACCTGAGTTTTAGTTTATTCCTTGTTAATTGTTTAGTTTCATTGTTTAGTAGTTTAGTTAAAAATCTCAAAAACCCTCTTTTTAATTATTTGTTTCAATTCCTTGGTATATTAAGAGTCACAATATCGTCCAATCTCTCCGTGGATCGACCCCTTTTACCACTACTTGCAATTTATTTGTATTCGTTACTTGGGACTTTATTTTTTGTGGCCTCGACACCCATCAATATATGTACAATGTACTATATATTATAAAATGTAATGTGTGTATGAAATGTATATATATATATATATGAAATGTGTGTTATGATTATTTTATGAAATCATATCTAATACATATATATGTATAAGTTAAGAAAAATTATGAAATGTTTATGAATGAATTTGTGAGATGTAAGTATATGTTATGAAATGAATGCGAATATAATTCACGTAATTCACTTAAATCAAATAATGCAAGTAAGTTTATAAATTGAATTACACATACAAGAGCGAAAATAAATAAACAAATAATCTAACTCTCGAAACTCACACGTGTGGCACGCGTACCTGTACGACGAAAACATAGGGCCTCACAGGGTTGGTGGTCCAAGCCAACTAGAATCTAAATGGCTTATTAGACGTAATTTGTTGCACCCTATTACAACGTGTGAGAATAGGGCTGCAAATGAGCCGAGCTGAGCCGAGTTTTACCTAAAAAACCAGGATCGAGCTTGAGATCGAAAACTATAGGTTTGACTCGAACTCGGGATCGAGATCGACAAGCTGGGAATATGAGGGCTTGAGATTGACTCGATGAAAACTCGAGATCGGCTTGGCTTGACTCGAAGAGTCCTGAATTCTCAGGGGAAAAAGTGAAAGAAAGGGAGAAATATTGGGGAAAAAAAAGGGAAAACAACAATCCTTCATTTACATTCTGTAGAAGAAAGCTTGAGGCGAGATGGTGGGCGGCGGCTAAGAAAATCTTCAAATGCTGGCGGAGATGGTGGGCGATGGCTGAAGAAAACTTCGAATGCCGGTGGAGATGGTTGGCGGTGACTAAGGAAAGCTTCGAAGGCCGGCAAAGATGGTCGATGGCGGTTGAGGCGATGGGGATTTTTAAAATGAATTTAGGGTTAACAAGTTTCTCTTTAATTCTTTTGTTTTCTGAAGGTGGAAGGCGGCGCTGCTGCGAAAATTCTCATAAATAATCTTTAGGGCAACAACCTACAAATTTCAATTTAGTTTTTTTATTTTTGTTTTTATTTTAAATGGAATGTAACTATGTTATCTTATAAAACTATAAATATACTAAAAATATAAAAAAATGATGCATGGTTATATTAAATATATAGTCAGTAATTAAGCGTAATATTAAGATATATAATTATAACATATGATATAATTAACAATATATATATATATATATATATATATATATATATATATATATATAATATTTAACAATTATATAATAAATTAAATATACAGTATATTTATCACGCTCAAATAATAATGTATGAGATAATATAATATAAACCAAGGATGATATAATATAACTTAAACCTACTATATTAATTATATGATATATTTTATATATTGTCTTATCAGATCATATAAGTTTGAAAATACTAGTAGATCATATACATTAGTAAACTAAATACTATTAAAATTTACAACATAATGTATATTTATCATATATATCATGTTATTAAATAAGATATATTATCATCTTATATATTATTAATAATCATATGCATGCTATTGTAATATATGATACATAATTACATATTATTTTACTAAACCATAGCACGCATCGTACATGTTAGTAAATTTTATAATTAAGAATTAGAATACGTATATAATACATGAAATGTATTTCGTCCATGAACAAAAGAATTTCAACATAAACCTATTATATTACATGATATATTTTATATATTGTCTTATTAGATCATATAAGTTTGAAAAAAAAAAATAGATCATAGACGTTTTTAAATTAAATATTATTAAGATTTATAACATAACGTATATTTATCGTATATTATTATGTTATTAATAAGTATCGTATATTATTATGTTATTAATAAGATATATTATTATCTCATATATTATTAATACACACATATGTTATTATAATATGTGTGTATTAATAATATATGATACATAATTACCTATTATTTTACTAAACTATAGTACCATACATGTTGATAAATTATATAATTAAGAATTGAACACTTATATATAACACATGAAATGTATTTAGTCCACTAACAAAAACACTCATATATGTAATATTGTATATATAAAGCATTCATGATATATAATATATATTATTTAACTATTAAATCAAATATATTTTGCTCATATATTATAAGGGCGACCTGCATAATATACGATTGTTATTATCTTGTTAAACTATATACTTTGGTGAATCATGTATTTTTAAGATTTTAAGGCACAAATAATATAGTATAGTCTATATGATATATAAATATACATTTTCATAATATAACATTGGACCATATATAATTAATAAAATTATATACATAGTGTATGATATATATTTAGTATTTTATTTAAACTTTGAAACCATATAAACATATAATTGTATAAATATTTAATTTATATATTATAAATTAAATATATATTTATATGTAATATAAAATACAATATACATATATATAATTTATAAAAATATATATATAAAAACACCAGCTCGCGAGCTACGAGCCCAGACACAAAGGATTCGAGATTGACTCGAGGTATAACTCGAACTCGCCAAAGCTCGGATCGAGCTCGTCGGTGTGCGATTTCGATCCGAGCCAACTCGAGCTCGACTCGCGAAGCTCGCGAGTTGGCTCGGCTTGTTTACACCCGTACGTGAGAATCGGATGGTGGTCCGAATGAAATCGCGGGAGGATCAAAACTGTGCCTTCAGGGAATGAGAGTCGCCATCCCTCATTGGCCAAAGCTCTATCTAACCGCTCTCTGATGATATTGATCGGATCTTTTTTATTACACCAAGTGTATTTGGGACCTTGAAACCCAAGATCAATAAGCCCACAAGTGTCAAGTCCTTCAGTAAGCCTTCTACACTTCCTCCGTGACACTGGTGCACCACCACTTTTTTTCGCTAGCACATTTAATATGGTTGAAATCGCCAGAAATGAGCCAAGGTCGGTTGCGACTCCTGCTCATACTTTGCAAATTCTGCCAGAATTCATCTTTCTTTCTTTCATGAGGACTTGTATAGACTCCAGAGCATATCCACCCCATTTCAAGACTCGACCCCTATGATGGCATGGATGGCCTGATCCGTAATCGACAAAATGCGCAGCTGGATATGGTTGTTATCCCATAGTAGCCAAATACCGGCCCCTCGCCCCCTCGTAGGTGTTCGGCACACTTTCGAGAACCCTAAGCTCATGGAAACTTTAGCAGCTCTCTCCTCATTGATTCTAGTCTCTAACAAAAAAACAACATCTAGTTCGTGTTCCCTTATCAAATCTCGAAAATTAGTTTGGAAGTCGGGTCCACCGGCTCCTTGAACGTTCCATGTGAGCACTTTCATAGGATAATGTCAGATTATTTCTATATAATATATAAGTATGTAAATATATTATATATTTATAAAGGGGCATATATATGTATTTTTTTTTTTTTTTTTGGGTGACATTCTAAATATTTTTTTTATTTGTTTAAAAAACACGCTCCAAGTGGAAATCAAATCTGGGTCATCGCCCTAAAGATAACCACTTAAACAAACACCTATTGGCATATGTGTGTGTGTGTGTATGTGTATATATATATACTGACGGTGGTGTGACTTGATGTCACTACGCGATCATTCCGAATTTGTATATGTGGAGTAACCCAAGCGGAAGATCGCTCGATAACGAGGAAAATGGCTTCACCTGTTTGTGGATTCTTCCTATTAGGAAAACACATGACCAAATTGGGGGAATATGGGGTTGGCCAATTTTGGCTCTCCGACATTTAAGTCAGTAAAACTTATGTGAAGATTTAAGTGTGAGAGATAGAAAGTGTCAAGAATTTGCTTACTTATGAGATGAAATCACCACCGTAGTTTATATATAAGGCAAGGGCCTTTATGTAATTCTATTGCCTGACATACAAGGGTTGTTACCCTAAACACAATGGAAGGATGTCAGGGAAAAACACCCATAGACCTGAAAAAAAAAAGTCGTGAAGGTGATTGTAGCAAACGCAGGGTCATGTACGGAACGTCAGAATGTATTGAACGGTTACCGATGGGAACCCATGTTGGTGGGTCGAGGGAATCTGGGTCTCGGAAGGTAATTCCCAATGATCAGTGGCGGAGCCAGAAAATTAATTTAGGGGGGTCATATGAGGCTTATCCGTATATATATATATATATATAAAACCTTATAAAATACCGAAAATGTAAGATAAACTCTATATTTTAAAAATTAGTATAAAAAATCCTGTGTTTTATACAAATAAACATAAAAAACTCTCACATGTTGTTTGAGTCATACGCATTTCCCTTATTCACGATAAAAGCAAAAATTAGACAAAAATTATTTGCAAAGAAATATAATAGAATATAAAAGAAAATATTGGAAACAATATATACAAGAAATAAATGAAGAATATAAATACCACAAAAATTCTTATCAAGAAGTAAAACTTGAAAGGAAAGACATAAATCAAAAATTGGTAGTAAACATACATTAAAGAGAAATTAATGAATAAAAAGGTACATATTAAAATAAATAAATTTAGGACCTATTTGAGAAATTCTATGAATATTGAAACAAAATTTAAGTTATAGGGTTTTTTTGTACAATACAACATTTTTGTAAAGAAAATTCGCAGAACTCGAGCAAATAATGCAATTACCGGTTTGATGGTGCAGAAACTTGTAAAGGGGTTTAAACACCAATCACTTTAGAATTTGTGAGTAAAAGGGAAAGACCATCACAGGCGAAGGAGCCTCAGGATCTGGGTTTCCTTTTGAGCGTGGGTTCTTCCAGCTAGGATAACACCAAAGGGTTCAATGCAGTGGAGATGCAACAATGGTGAAAATGATGCCAAGCTTGATGAAGAGAAACAGAGGAAAAATATGCCCAGAACAGTGAGTGAGTGTGTATTTTGTAAGTGAGATGACTTGGGGAAGAGAGCATGTGTTCTCCCCTATTTATATGTTAGGGGTGAGGGTAAATCGGGTAAACTGACCGTGTGGTCCCAAACCTGTGTTGCCCTAACACGTGGCAGCCCATGGGGGCGTGAGAACGACACCTCTGAAAAGGAGGCGGCGTGTCAGGTGTAAGGTGCGCACTACCTCTGTGTCAGAGGTTGTTGGCGAGGGTCACGTGGGGGGAAGGCCCAAGATCCTCTTTGCTAAGGTTCGGATCCATAGCAGTGGGGCAGGATCATGCACGAGCGCTGGTGACGTTCGGAGGGTGTACGGAGGGCCCCCACGGCAGGCGACCCTTGAGCGCCAAAATCCCGAGCACCAAGGATGGGCCCTCGTGTGGGTGCTTCCCCATGAAGGGTGACCCTGAGGGTCGGGACGTGAGCGTCAAGCCCGTCAGCTTGAACCCTTTACCGGAATGGTTGGCCGAGGTTCATGGGTCTGTACTAGTAAGCGAGGGAGTAGGCTGGGGTGACCCGCGAGCCTATCAATGCGAGCGTCCAGCTCCTCTATCGCCGGGTGTTGACACGTGGACAGCTCTGATTCGAATGTAATTTTAGGTCCCATCACGGTTATAAGGTTTTTTTGTACAAAATTAAAAAAAACATAAGGTTTTCTATGAGATTTTATATCACACGGGATTTTTTACGCCCATTTCGAATAACACAGGAGAGTTGGGTGCATATAACTCATATATTATTTGTGTAGTCTCAATTATTAATAATTTACTATATTGACCCTCGCTAGTATTAGTTTTAACTTTAGTAAGGGGGGTCAATAATGAAAAATCCCATAAAATTACATACATATATCAATATATCTATGTAATAAAAAATAAAAAATAAATAAATTGAGGGGGGTCAATTGACCCCCCTTAAGAGCATGTGGCTCCGCCACTGCCAATGATGCGAAGCCGAGGGGCAACGGTCGGGCCGACTCCCTGACCCAAGGCTTGAGGGGTGCCTTTGAAGAATTTAACATACACGAACTTTGCTGGAGAAAGCTGGAATGAGTGACATATCTTGTTGGCCACGTGGCCGATTTTGATTGATTGTGGGATGCTGACATGGCATCGATATATTTGGCCACATCATATATATATATATATATATAATATAAGAGTAAAATTGTGATTTTCTTGAAAATTTGAAGAAAAATATTATTTGAATCCTACTCTTAATGTGAAGCATGTAGGATATTATGTGTAACTATTTCATTTCACAGGGTTTTATGCATTAATTAGTCCTAATACTGGGATGAAGATTGAAGGGTGAAAAATACACCAAACTAAAACCCTTATTATTTCATCATTAACCACAATTTGGAGAGCATGATATATAAACAACACATATTTAATTATTACATGGAATCTACAACCTAATTACATAAATTATACAATTACATTTGTATGGATGCCCCATATATGCCGCTAGTTATAGGTGATTTGAATTTCCAAAAATTCCTCACTTAAGTTTCACGTGTTATGTGTTGCTCGTCAACTTGACATCCACACGATACATTCTAAAGTAAACTATGTTTTTGCAAACAAAATTAATATTAATTGCCCTTGTGTCTCCCTCAGCCGAATAGTTGGTTGAAGTCAATAGAATAATTGGGTGATTTCTAGGTTCGTATGTGAGGACGGGTGAATAATGTTGTCATTTCATTGAAGGTTTGAGCTTGAATCATTATCGATGTACGTAGTTACGGAGGTACCATAATTATATTTATATCACTCATCAATCACTACCGTGATCTAACACTCTATTTTAATTTGATATTGATCTGAATTAGTTGTGAATTCTGATATTTCATTATTAATGGAATATAAAATTGATGAATTATATGCTATTATAAATGTATATCCTTTTAAATAAGTTGATATAATTGAAATGAACAGTTAAAGATTTGAATATATCGACATTCTATGATATTTTATTAAAGTCAACTAGTTATTACGCATTATAAATTTTCAATCAAACTAAATTTTTATTTAAAATATTTGAATAAGATGTGAAAATAATTATTTATAGAAATAAAATTTTAATATTATGACATATGTTTTCTAAATAATTAATAGTAATTGATAACAAAACATTTGACTGGAATAGAAAACTTACATTTAAAGAAGAATGACAACTTTGAGATTAAAAAAAAAAACAAACAAACAAACATCAGGAGAAGAAAAACAATTTGAGAATGAGCGCATACACAACGATGCAATTTTTAAATATTAAATTTTCTAAAAAATTAGATCGAAAACCAAATCAAATATGGTTTGATTGGTTCAATTCGATTCAGCTTTCGATTTTCGAGAGGAAACACACAATATAATCCATCATAAACTTAGGGTGGAAATCAAAAATCAGTTTACTTAGATTGAATACGAAAGTTAAGTGCCGGTATCTATCATTTACCAGTGTTTTCTTGGGTATTGACAAAGCCTGAGTGAAGCCTACAGAACCTATGTATCCAATATACAAGAATGGACTATCTAGCAACTGAAAAATGGAATTGCTAATTAGTCCAATGTTGATGGGCTATGTGAAAATGATGTTATTGCCCTTAACTTATGTTGAAAATTAGTTACAATTTTCAGCTTAATTGTCTGTTCGTATATATATTTTCATTCCCTTTTTTATGTAATCTTTTCTACGTATTCCCCAAAATCCTAAACCCACTTTAACGGTCCCATTCCCACACTTTGCCACGGACAACCAACTTACCTCCTTGTCCCACCGTTGTCTATGCCGCCCAATATTTCTTCGTAGCTCTTTAAAATTTCTTCATTCTACTATACGGCGCTCAGTAACACCCACTCTGGCTACACCGTCGCTACTCATTGGATCCCCTAGCAAGGGTTTTGCGGCAAACACACTTATAACATGAAACGGTGAAAGCTAGTTTATATATGTATCCTCAAACTACTTGGACCAAACTCGTTGGCAATAGTAAAATTAAATTTGATGTTCAATTTATACTAGGTATCCAATTGGGCATTTATGTTATTCAACCACATCCGTAATGGGCTTGTGCAAACACAAGTAAACAATCCACCATTTACAACCTATTTACCAATACCATTAAACACTGGAATGTGAATATACATCACAGTTCATTTTGCTCGTTACCGGATCCAACTCAATTGGGCTCCATCTAAGTAAGCTGATCCCAAACCTAATCATAACTCAGTTCCAGGATACCCGATACCCCATTCATGTGACAAACTATAATGAATAAACACTTTTAAAAATATTATTTTATCGTGTCGAACATCGTGTTCGACACTCCTTATATGAAAAAATAATAATAATAAAAAATCGTGGCACAATATTTGTGTCGTCGTATTTGTATCTCTGCATTATAGGTGACAATTTATTCGATTTTATCATTCCCAATTAGGTAAATCACGTGTATAATGATTCTTTTTCCGGAATAATATTTTTCTCATTCGGATTTAATAAAATAATACCGAAACTGAGGAATTTAAGAAAATAATATTAGTCGTAGATGATCTCTACGACTTCGATTATTTTAATATTATTTATTGCGGAGTCGTAGATATCATTTACGATTTCTTTTTTTTTTTATATTTTATTCGAAGTCGTAGATGATCTCTATGATTCCATAATTTTTTAATATTTTTTGAATGAAGTCGTAGACATCTACGACTTCTATTAAAATAATATATATTTTTTTTTATATGTGATCCAGAATCGTCTTCTCAACTTTTTTCTACTCCCATTTCTTCTTCCCACCCTGCACTTTTGCCGCCGGCAACCCGCGCCACAAACGCCGCCCAAGCAACCTGGACCCAATGGAGCTCCACCGCTGTGAGTACCCGCTGCCGCCCGTGCCACCCGACGAGGCTCTGACCTAGCACCTGCCCCCCCATGCTCCGACGGTGAAGGTAAGTACAATTTTATTTAATTTTAGTTATAGTTAAAGTTATGTATTTTTTTTAATCATTTCTGTGTTTTCGTATGATAATAAATTAATGTGTTAGTTTTAGTTTATGTATTAATTAATTTTGTATGTTAAGTAATTTATCTACTAAGGGTGATGCTCTTTTTTTTATTATATGTGGGACAATCATAATCAGGACAACAGATGCAGAGTTAGGAATTTAAAAGTTGGAGGTCTCCTTTTAATTTCCAACCCACCTAGTAATCGCGTGTGCCGTGTGGTGTTTAATTACGTTAAGAATGTTCTTTGTTGATTTAAAACTCATTAAAGGCTAAAACCCTAATTTACGTGATTCAAACTCAAGACAAAGTAATCAATTGAATTTTTGATCCGGCGGTGGAGAATGCTATCATTGCTCCACCGCCGGATTGACTCAATTATTTTCCGCGGTCAACTTTTCAGATTTGTTTCGTCGAAATCCGCTGCAATCGACGGTTTGCGTCTTTTTTTCTTTTACGTTATGTTTTATTTCAATCTTTTCCGTATGGAAGTTTTGTCCCTTCCATATGTAAGTTTAGTTAGTTTTTTTAAGTTCATTTTTATTACTTTCTGTGATTTTCCGATGAACTTTTTGGCCGAATTATCTGTTGTAGGCCAAGGTATGTTATTTTCAATCCGGTCAAGGAGTCTGTTTCTTTTACTAGACGTGATGCTAATATAATAGCTCACAAATTTATTGGAATTGCGGCTTCGGTCTACATTAATTTTTCTGTTATTTCTTGTATTTTTGTTATTGTTCTTATTGATTTTCAATAATATGTCCCTTTGAGGGGTTTGATTTCAAATAAAAAAAATAAAAAAAACTCCTCGGATCTTATTGATCCGATTATATTAAAAAAAAAAATGTTTATTATGTGTGTGTTAATTAATTAATTTGTTATTTTTTTAGTTAATTTTTTATATTATTCATGTTAATTAGTTTGGTTAGTTATTAATTATATTGTTAATTACTTAAAATATAAATAATTCATTAGCCAATTGGGTTTAATTTTTCATTTTATTAGATGTCAAGATATATTTATGGTTCAGAAGAAGACGATTTACTTTATTTACAAGATTTTCATCGTTCGGAATATGTTCTTAATGGTCATGTTGATCTGATTGTAACTCCAAAACACAGTAATACGACTGGGTTTAGTCACGACCCTGAAGACCCGGGACATGTACACATAAATGATGACATCATTGCTACTTTGCACGACATGGGTTTATATGGACTTTATTCTTGTGGGTACATACTGACCGATGCACCCTTAACCACTGCATTATTGGAGAAATGGCGTCCGGAGACGCATACCATATACCCCGTACTTTTCGCCATCCGACAGTGTTGCTAGTACTGCTCAAGTGATAACATTCAACTAACCAAGTATCCAATTCCGAACTCAGTTCGGATCATCTCCAGTCTCATTCTCTTTAACGGAAAATGAAGAAGCCTTTTTGAGACCTCCACGTCGGAGGAGTGAAAGAGTTCCGAGGTGTCAAGGGTCGCCCGCGCTCTATGGCCCCTTGACCCGCAACTCAATGTGGCCACCGGTCCATCCCGCAAGCAAGACTGCACCAATGACAAGACAAACTGCTATCGAGTCTTAGGTGCTAAGGTCTTTGTACATGTAAATAGTTAGTTAGTCGCTAGTGGGCAGATTACTGTCCTTTTGTCCCGTTTTTCGCGCTGTACAACCCCCTGTAATAGTAAATGAGGTCACAACAGAATTTTTTTTTTAAAGTATTATAGGGGAGAGCAGTGATTTGAAGCATAGTTAAGCAGCGTTTTATTGTAATCTCGGGCATTCTCCCTGATCCTTTGTGGACGCTCTCATCAGTGTACTATATTCTTGGTGAATATAATAAAAGTGAATGTCCCTTCAATGTTGTTGTCCCTCTAAAGCGTTCCACTAGGGTGGGCATGAGTGCGACGTACAGCGTACGTACATAGTTGGTTAGGCAGACGTAGCGAGCAAGAAGCCCGCTACTAGCTACACGACGCACTTTTTCTAGCAACCTACTCGATGCCCCGTGAGACGAGGGCACAGAGTTGTGGTACCCGAGGTCATTTAGGACATCACGAGCATTAGTGATTTTATTTGACATAGCTGTAAATATTTGCATTAATGATATATATATCGTGCTAATGTTATTAATATTGAACGTTTCACTAGAGGCCTTTTATCTGTGTTGTAAGGTATCATAATAAGTGTTTGATGTGTATGAAATAAAATAACTTGTATTATTTAAAAATAACTGTACTATTTTAAAAAAAAATACAATTAAAATTCTA
Organism: Lantana camara; assembly: GCA_037501455.1. Taxonomy (NCBI): domain Eukaryota; kingdom Viridiplantae; phylum Streptophyta; class Magnoliopsida; order Lamiales; family Verbenaceae; genus Lantana; species Lantana camara. The sequence goes on along the minus strand of CM074857.1, from coordinate 17,095,705 downwards.
AAATTAATTTAAAATTATTTAAATAAAAATAATATAAAAAACGCATGTAAAATAAAAAATAAATAAAACTTTGAAATAGTTGATATCATCTACAACTCCATTCAAAAAATATTAAATTTTTTTGGAGTTGTAGATGATATCTACGACTCCTATTATAATATTAAAAAAAAATAAAAATCGTAGATGATCTCTACGATTCCGCAATAAATAATATTAGAATAATCGATAATAGAGATCATCTACCACTAATATTATTTTCTTAACTCCCCTCATTTCAATATCATTTTATTAAATCTGAATTAAAAAAAATATTATTCTTCAAAAAGAATACCTATATAATATCACGATTCCGACTCACCAATTCCTACTCATTTAAACCCCCCTAAAAAGAACAATTGTTTCCGCAGGCCGTATTATCCACCCGTCAAATATTACATCCACTGACCCAATTATACTCCACCTAAAATTATTGTTTATTTATTTAAAAAAAGATAAGAACTTTGTTAAGGTGTAACACCAAGTGTATGATGTACCTATTATGCCCCTAAGACTATTAATTATTATAAGGATTAAAATGAAATTTAAGATCTTCCCAATTCCGATTACGTACCATCTCAAAATTTCTTTTTTTTTTTATTTTTTATTTAGCAAAACACGATCTGAAATTTATTTTTCTCATTATTTATGATTATCCATATTTTTTACACATTACTCATAACTGTGACGTACTTATTTTTCTTGTTATTGTCTGTACTCAAAATTCTATTGTGAGAATACTCTTGGGAAGCATCTAAAATTGAATGTAAGTTATTTATGTTTTTTGTTTTATATTGCTTGCAATGCATCATATGATGTTTAGAAACCATCAATTATTTTTTTATAGGTTCAATTTGTGTGACAAATCATAAATTTTTTCTTTAATAGGTTGAATTTGTATAACAAAACACTTTGAGCAAGTTATGCTTGTCATTGTTTGTGTAGTGATTCTTAATACCTTATTTCGAGGGGAGACGGTATGATCTCTCGAAATTCTATGGTACAATGCTCTCGCCAAGCCTCTAAAATTTAAGGTAAGACATTTCTTTATTTTATATTGTTGCAATGAGTCATCCCATGAGGTTTAGATATTATCAATTTCTTTTAATAGGTTGAATTTGTATACCAGAACACTTTTAACTGATTTATGCTTCTTATTCTTAACGGAGCAATTCTTAGCTATGTATTTTGAGGGGAATGATAACATCAAAATATGCTCTTTAAATAATTTAATATTTAATTGGTACAAAATTATTAATATTTAATTTAATTTAATTTGGACTAAAAGAAATTATTTTTATTATTAAAAAATAAAATTTTTGGTATGTGACACGTGGAAGAAACTTGGGGTACGTGTCACACATCCATTGGAATGAGGTTGCAATTTATCACAAAACAATAATTGAAATAATTGAGGATATAAACGCAGATTTTTTTTAGTTCGGGATGTAAAGTTCAAAAACCACGTTAGTACAAGATGTTCGGAATATTTATTCTTATTAAAAAATAACTGATATTATATATCTTTTTTCAACGCAGGAACAACGCGGACCAGAGACTAAAAAAAAAGAAAAAGTAAAAACAAAATTCCAAATTGAATAATGAAAGGGCAACGCTATTTGTCGCTGCTGACTCCTTACACTTACATTCAACAATTCATACCTCCTTTGTCACTCTCCAATTTCAATTTTCAATTTTCAATTTTCAATTCCCCTCTCTCTCTCCATCCATGGCTGCTTTGACCAGAGAACAGTACGTCTACATGGCTAAACTAGCCGAGCAAGCCGAGCGTTACGAGGAGATGGTCCACTACATGGACACTCTGGTCGCCGGCGCCGCTGGCTCCGAGCTCTCCGTCGAGGAGCGCAACCTCCTCTCCGTCGCTTATAAGAACGTCATCGGCTCGCTTAGGGCGGCCTGGCGCATAGTCAGCTCAATCGAGCAGAAAGAGGAGGGGCGGAAGAACGACGACCACGTCGTGCTTGTTAAGGATTACAGATCTAAGGTGGAGAATGAACTCACGCAAGTTTGCTCGGGGATTTTGAAGCTCCTTAATGAATATTTGGTCCCCTCGGCGGCTTCCGGTGAGTCTAAGGTTTTCTTTTTGAAGATGAAGGGTGATTATTACAGGTATTTGGCGGAGTTTAAGGTTGGGGATGAGCGGAAACAGGCTGCTGACGATACTTTGGCCGCGTATAAAGCAGCTCAGGTATGGTGTGTAATGTTGTATAAAGGTGTTTGTTGTTGTGATGATGCGATGGTGTTTAGTTTGTCCTATTTTTTATTTTCTGATGATTGCTGTCTCTTATTATCGGAACCGTTTATGTAGAATATTGCTTTGGAAGTTATATATCTGTTAAATGGATGTCTATTGTGGATTCGTGTTGTTTTAGCTGTTAGACTTAGACTCATTAATTTGTTGAAGATATTGATCTTCTTTGTTCATTTGTTGGTTTAAAATTTTCGGTTTTGTTTTAAATAATGAGGTGAGAAATAATAGACTTGGCAGGATTGAAGAACATTGGTCCTGTTACAAAATCAATTAAAGTGAGGAAAGATTTTAAGATTGAGTTGTGCGCTGATGAAGCTTTCAAATGAGATTCTAGGGTGTGGACTGTGGAGTATCGAAGGCTTAGATTTGTGTTATATGCTTTAATCGCCTATATCAGGGGTTCAGTTCTGATGCAAGGAAATGACAAATCATTAGGTGCTCTGAGAAATGTATGATAAACAAAGTTTGTTATACAATATACATATGTTCGTAGCGATATCCTAAAATACATAGTTATTTGATAGTGACTATCCATGTAAAATCACATACCAATAAACTGCATCTATGTCATTTTTAGTTATAGCTAATATCAGAGTTGTGCACTTGGACCCAGTGCATTGAAAATATGCAGATTAAATATAAAGTTCGACCAGATATTCATGTACATTTATAGAAGAACTCGTAGAAGTGAAGAGTGCGCAATAGATAAAAATGGCACAACGAATATTTTATGCACACAAAAACACATACGGACTGAGATATATGTATTTAAATCTTGAATGAACTCTGTCCTTCTAGTTAACTGTTTTAAAAGAACTAATATAATGCTCCTTACCAAAGATTTTGAAGTTCATAGTTTCTTCTTTTTCTGGCATAGGCACTTCTCTGAGTCACTCAAACCACACTAATTTTCTGAATAAAGTGCGCGATGCCGTGTTATTGTTATTAGCTAATGATAATCGAGGAGGCAGCAATGTCGCATATCTTTGTATTTGTAATCTTTTTGTTGATTATGTACTTATGTGATGAACTGTGAACAGGATATTGCACTTGCTGACCTTGCTCCCACACATCCTATACGATTGGGCTTGGCACTGAATTTCTCAGTCTTTTACTATGAAATTCAAAATTCAGCAGAAAGAGCTTGCAGCATGGCCAAACAGGTTAGTTCCTATAAGAGTTTGCTAATTCTTTACTCAGCTTGAGGCAATATATTGTCCCCCTTTTACCTTCAAAATCTTCCATTCTTTTGTCATTTGTTTCACTGGTTTTATGTTACAAAATTTGCTTCAATTATAGGTTACAAGTAAAAAGTTACCTGTAGTGGCGCACAAGCCACAGAGTATGACAACCAATAGTGTTTTTTTATCCTTTTCTCAAATTCTGTGAATTTGAATAATCATTAGTGAAACTACTAACTTTTTTCTGATATCACTTGCTTTTACTACCTTTTATTATGTTTGCACTGGTAATTCCAATGTGTTTTTCGAACCTTGGTGAAGTTATAAAAGTAAATTTACCAGGCCCTTTATCTTGTTGGAATTTCCTCTCGTGGCTATAGATTTATAGTTTTGTTGCTATGCAGGCTTTTGAGGAAGCTATTGCTGAATTGGACACACTGGGTGAAGAGTCTTACAAGGACAGCACTCTTATCATGCAGCTTCTGAGGGACAATCTCACTCTTTGGACCTCAGATATGCAGGTAAGAACAATTATGTTTAGAAAACCGTTGTTTACTTGAACAACCAAGATACAACTCTTGCATACATGATCCGTGTGTATTAGAAAAATGTGTAGAAAGTTTTAGTTATGGGTAGCTCTTTAAAAGGCTTATTTTAAACTTCCTTTTACTTATGGTGTCGATCTTTATAGGGTAGTCTACATTCCCTCGACAGGGTAAGGTATATCATTTTCTGTCCTACCATTTGTTTAATCCACTGCCATGATTTTGTTTGAGCCAATTTTGCCAGGCTTTTTAGCTTTAGTGTGTATTAAATATAATTTCTATTTAAATCCTGGTTTTATTTTGTATGATAGTAACAGTTTTAAATGCACCGGCAGACTGAATCTTAGTACATTTCTTTTTCTCGACACTTCGGTTCAAATCTTCAGCCAGTCCAATGTATTGCATTACATTTAAATAAAAGTAGACGAATGGCGTGCATTTGGTTTGTTTGTGAATCTGATAGCTGAATAGAGAACACTTGTATTCAAATAAACTAACTCAGTTATGTCTGTAAATGTTGTCGACACAGGACGTGGTAGATGAAGCTTGATCCTACTGACTGTATCTGCTATCTGCTCCTGAAGGAGGTGGGCTTGAATGTCATAATCTCTCTGTTATCTGCAAATATATTTTGTCGCGTCGTAACGCTTATTTTGTAGGAAGTACATCATCAATTGTAAGGACAAAATTATCATCATATGTAGTCATAGATGTCTTCATGCTAGGAACAGCTAATAACTGCTTCTGGAGGAACATTTGATGCTTGTTAGGTTTAATATCTTTTGTTAACTTCGTCTTGTGCTATAAGATCGAAATATGACGATGGTTCTAAATCCATCACTTAGTAGTTTATACCATCAAGTCTACAAGATCGGTGTCGCAAATAACATGAATTATACACCATGATGTACAAACACTTTTAAAAATATTATTTTATCGTGTTGTGTTATATTTGACATCATGACAAATGCTGCATCAGATTCTCATGTGGTAAATTGAAATCAAAATTCACGAGGTATATTCAAGAAAAATCCACACTGTTGCGTCCGTGTCGTATTTGCTTATCCGCATCAATTATGCATCGTGGATTATATGTGTATGAATGAATTACTGTGAGACAAAACTTCTCGTTATCGTGTTATTTTCTCTATTACAAGAAGCACACGTGTTTATGGTCTATTTGGGATCTATCCCAATTTTGGCGCGGTTGCTGAAATGGGTTCTCAAATCAAATGGAACCAACTATCAGACTATTGTTCTGTCAAAGCTATGGAATAAGGCATGGATTAACCGCATTTCTCAATCCTCATGTACCTATTCCCCTTCAAAATATTCGCGCGCAAACAATGCGCTTCTTTTGGAAGAATCTTGTCAATGCAAACATGAGGTTTTCAAAGAAAATACATAAAAGATGCTAATCAATTTTTATCTTCACCATAAAAACAAGGCGAAGGCATAAATTTTGGTACTAATAATCAAATATAAAGAGTCCGACACAATGTTGTACCCCAAAAAAGCACAAATAGTGCGAGAGATATAAACTTGTAACACGAGTCTCGTTGAATTTAAGTCCGTCTGTTTTATAGTGAGGAATCTACAAAGTGGCACAATACCAACTCCTAGGATGCTTCAAAACAGCGGTCTAAGTCTCCCAAATGCATGAAGTTTGAAAAATCAATATTAAAATCATGCCTAAACAAAATCTTGTAATCTCAATTTCAAGAAGCTAACCAAGACGAAATGACACTAAGTACAAACTTTTTCCCATTAATTTCCCAACAATCATTCTTCTTTCAGCCAATAATCAATCAGAATTTGTCTGTGCTTGGAATATTTGCTTCAACATTGTGAAGCATAACATGATTATGTCGTAGGGGCCAATCCCAGCAAATATGTTGTGTTGTTCAATCCAAATACCAAGAAAAGGCTGTAAAAAAAATGGTCTTAAAAAACCCACAAAGAATGGAATCATTGCTGCTAACATGTAGAAAGAAAAGGCAATAAACTGGGCAATAATTTTCCGGTCATGTCCCGATCTACTTCAATATTTCAGTTCCCAATTAATCAATCATGGTTTGACTCATAAAAATTGTGGCAAGAAAATTATTTGCCAAGATTGAATTTGCTAAGTTTGGATTGCTTTCTTGTTTGCCTTTTATTTGCTTTCTATTGGGACTTCAAGACTTTGACTGTCAGAATTTTTGGCCCATTTGATTCTCTACTATGTCGTCCAACATTATATTAGGTTTTTCTTGTTTATAGATGAGCCAAGTAAGCACGTATAAATTATAAAATGATAATTGATTCTATTACTTCAAAATTATTCCTATTGATACGAGTGGTGGAAACGGGAATGTCTGAATGCTCCTAATTTCCTGATTATCAAGAAGTGACATTCGACATGATATTGAGGTTTTGGATCATTTAGTGAACAAGAATATTATATATTTAAGGGGCAAAAGCTAATAAATTATCCTTTTTCTTGAGGAATTTCAGATTGAAGAAGGTATAATGTGATATGTATTGACTTTATTCACAACAGGGCATCTTTTACCGTTGATATGTATGAATAAATGATGAGTCTTTGTCCATAAAGATGTAAGACTTAAAAAGACATTAGAAAGAGAAAGCAAAAGGAGAAAGAATGATATAAAAGATGGCTAATTTTGCTATTATTATTATTATTATTATCATCTATACTATTATATTAAGTGAGAGGGTCAAGTTTGATCTCTTAGACTCTCCATTTCTTTTTCTTTTTTTTAATTTGATTTTAAAAAAAGAAACTAACCCACGTACAACACTAACCGTTCTCAATCTATTTTTTTGGACTCTTATTTCTTTTTAATTTTATTTATTTTAATTTAAAAAAAAACTAAAAAAACTCAACCCACATACAAAATTAACTAATCTCAAAGACGTAAACTAACTAATGCCAAATACATATTTTATGGGTTTTCTGTTTGCCAAATACATGTTTTATGGGTTTTTTGCTTAAACTAATGTCAAACACATGTTTTATGGGTATTTTGCTTTAAAAAATAAGGATTTTCTCTTAAAATTTTATATTGCACACGCATAGAGTGTGCAGAATTACTAGTTATTATTATATTAAGCGTCAGTGATAGATAGAAATTGTTTGCGTCTTGAACTCTTTTCTTTTTTGCTCCTAACTTTTAAAATATTTTCTCTCTTGGACTCTTTTCTTTTCTTTCCCTACTTTTAAATTATTTCTTTTCTTTTAATTTATTTACATATTATTTCTTAATCTCAATTTTTCTCTTTTTTTCACTTAATTTATTTACCTATTATCTCTTAACTCCAATTTTATCTTGTATCGCGTTAATCTTTTTGACTTTTTCATATTCTTATATTTTTTTTCTTCATATTTTTAATTTTTTATTATTATTTTGACTAATATGATTCTAATTTTTTTTGTATTTTTAATTTATTTTTATCTATATTATTATATTAAGCATCAAACCTATTTAATAATTATTAATATAAAAGGTTTAATTTTAATATATTTTAATAGTAATTTTTTTTCATACACACGCATGAGTGTGCGTGATTACTAATTATTATTATGCAGGGGGCGGGGGTGGTTAAGAAAAACCCGATGGTTTATACCCTAGCAGTGACGATTCGAATAACTGGAAATTCTCTGGTCCTTAATTAGTGTCGACATATCTATTTTTATAACCTTTATACAATGATATTTCATCACATTAATTGGCATTGCAAATGTATTATAATTGAAAATAAAAAATTGTTAGATCCACTTTGAGAAACAGTTGAGGTGAAGACTTGTGAGCATTAGTCTTTTGTTATTTTTCTGATTGGCAATCGAGCAATATATATAAGAAGAATCAACGGTTTGTGATGGTAGAAATTCTTTTTACAAAATCACAAGTATAAATACTTACCGGCCACTAGACTATCTACTCATCTCTTTTACCTTATAAATTACACTAAATTATTGTCAGATTTAATCTAAGTTAATCAGATGTTTCGGATATGAGAGGTTTTCTTTTAGACTAAAAAATCCGCCCAAAATTTATTCCATACATAAAGTTTTTTGGCTATTTGCAACGAAAAATAATTTAGTGGAAAAGGTGTAACTTGATGATAACAAATTTTGTTTCCTCTTTCTTTTTTCATGACTTCTATACAAGAATAATAAGTCTGTTTTTATTAGTATTTTAACTAGTCTTGTACTCTTGTTTTCCTCTCATGTGGTTGTTACGTGCTTTTTTTCTAAAACAGATAACAATTTTTTTATGACCTTTGTACAAGAAAAAGTCTATTTTTATTAGTATTAAAATACTTACGATGTTAGTCTAAATTGACAAGTCTTTTATAACCAATTAAAAAATTAACTATAGGGCAAACATGTGCAGATAATTAAATTTCATGCAATAAAATCCGGATCAAATAAACCCAAAATTAATTCCTGCTTTAATTATGTCTCTTTTTTTTCCAAAGTTCGAGTTTGTTTCGAATAAATAGATAAACGAAGTCACGAAGACTCATGGCATGGACCAAACAATAGTCTTTTTTCCCCCCCTTTATTTCAAATTGAAATAGCTAGACCAATTAATAGTCCATCTTAAACGATTATTTTCTTAATTTTACGTATATATAAAAAGCAAATAAAGTATAAAATTAGTATAAATTAGGACCAAAACAGCAAAGTATGAATTAAAAATTTTAATTTATCTTCTCGATGTCAGAATATTTGTGAATTTATTTAGTCCCAAAATTGTTGTGTCTGTGTTGAGATCGATCAGTTCAAAGGTGATTGGAGGAAGATTGTTGGGAAACTCGGATCTCAAAACATAAATAAGAACTGCTATGTTTAGTTCTAATACAATGAAAGAATGGTTAATTAATTGGAGGACCACCTTTAATTTATATTCCCAGTTCGAGCAAGCATAGAAGAAAGAATCAATCTTGTATGTATACCTACAAATACATATGGTATAGTGCAATATATAATTTGAATAATTGTATCAACCGAAGGTAATACTTGATGTGATTACACAAACTTTTCCTAAAAAAATGAGAAATTATAATTTTTTTTTTAGGGATACAAACTCTAAAAGTTTGGCATATATATATAGTGCATGTATGGTAATACGGTCGTGAATTTAAAGTCAAATATCGATCGATAATCGCCAAAATCAAAATATGATATGCCTGAAAGAGGATAAAATAATTTACCCGTCAAATTATTTCTAAATTTGCAACTAATTATCTACATTTTGAAATATTTCAAATTGTTTTTGAACTGTATCAAATATCTCAGATGACCATCTCACTTCATTTTAGTGCTTATTATTTGTCGAAAATTGCTGATGCAAGGGAAAATTTCCAATAAAAAATAGCACAAAAACGAACTGATATGATCATATGAGAATTTTAATATATTCTAGATGACAACTTGAAAATTTTTAAAGTTTAAATAATTAGTTATAAATCTGGTCATGATTTGAGGGTAGTATATTTTTTGCTCTTCCTGAAAAACTAAAGTTGCCGCCATGAAGAATCAACATCGATTGATTCAGATATAATGCAAATTATTCGACAAGGGCCGTTTTAATAATTTCTCGAGTCTGTAACTAAAAAAGCTTTATATAATTAAAATAAAATCTCATACATGTTGATATATTTTATCCCTACACATAATAAAATCTCTAAAACCAAAGAAATAGTCCATAGATTATGAGAAAGCTGTATAGCAAATTAGAAGGCTGCTATTAAGCTTTGTATCGAACACGTGACATGCATGGGGATATATGCTTGTGCTTAAAGTGAATATTTTTGATATTGTTGGTGTTAGTAGAATATTTTGGGGTTAACTCCATCCCTTTAAAGAAGGTGGTAAAAAGGTGAATATTTTCCTCTTTGTGTGTGAATGAGAGAAGTAAAAAATAGGGATAAGAATATTTGCTGTTGCAAAGTCTAAGAAAGGGGAACAAGCATGGTTCTTTACGTCTGAGTTTTACAAGCTTTTCTTCCTTTTAAACTATGCGAATATTCAAGATGAGGATCCTAAGCTCTTTCCTCATGTTTATATTTTATGTTTATTATGAATGTTTTAATTTGAAATTTTAAATTTAATGCATTTTTATGAATATAATACGTGCATACATTCGCTAAACAATGATTTTCGTTATATATTTTATATTTTTATCGAGTTGGATTTTATCAGACTTGAATAATTTATGATTTGATATTAATAAGCTTGGACTTAGATCTCATTTTCATAATAAAGTTATCTCAATCGATCGTAACTCGTAAATCGACTCGTTGACAATCCTACTAGGGGGTTTCTATTGATAATTACACAAGTGAAGGATTATGTGTTCCCAAGTCTTGATAGTAATTTTATTTTTGACTCTCTAGTCTCAATATTCTTGTGCGCCTTATATTTACTAATGCAAATGTAAAAAGGTAAATACTTCATGAGTCAAATTTTGTGGCCAATATGTTTATTAGGTTATAGGGTTTAAATTAATGAAGAAGTTAATAATTATTAATGCGATTACCATGCTACCAAAATAAATAAAATTAATGCGATTATGATAAATGACAATATAATGGACTCATTTAATTTACTGTATTGATTGAGCCTCAATAATGTATCTTTTATTCTGAGGCCTATCTGGATATTCCAGTATAGTTCATTCATCTTTAAAAGACTCTATTTGCAGGCCAACCAATATAATTAACTATTTTTGTTCCCTTTCTTTTAACACAACATTATACATAAATACATTTCTTTTAACACATCATCATAAACATCAAATTCGATCAGATTAATGTAACGGGAGAACAAATATTATTACTTTTATTTTGTGATGGATAAAAATCTAGGAAAAAAATAACTAATTAAATAACAAATACGATACACTTATATTATAATCGGTTGAGCTCAGATCAATTCAAACTAAAATTTCTTTTCAATCATATTCTAAAACGATTATATCGAAATAACCATAAAATTAGTTTTTAGTGCATAATTGATGATTTTCTTGTATAAAAGTAAAGTAGAAATACAAATTATTTGGTGGTAAAATAACAAATCATTGATACCAAAATTAGTTGAAGACCAGACCATCTCGAGAAAAGTAAGTCGGAAAAATGATTATCTTTTGGAGTTATATGCGTATGCGTTTTTCTCAAACACTAAAATACAAAACAAACGTTACTAGCGTGACCACGATTTTAATTTTTATATAATAATACAGCAGGCTTCCCATACATTTCTCATTTACTACCTGGCTAAAGCTCTTGGGCCATGCTTGGAGGATTTCAAAAGAAAAAAATAATTATAAAAGAATTTTATTTATAATATTATGAAGATTATAAATAAGATTACATTAATTAATACAATTTTATTTTCATCCATCTAAAATGTCTACTAATAGGCAATTGCTTGGAGTTAATTAGCTTTGTTAAGTAGGATATATATCAATTTATAATTTGGGTACCGTCTTTAAAATAATCTTTTTAATGAGAAAAACAAATTGATACCAAACTATACAAAATGAGATAAATATCCACAACATCCAAATGAATTTAATTTTTGTACTTGTTATATGGTGTAAAATCCTGACAAAGTGAGGGGAAATTCTAACTTGAGTCTGATTCGACCAAATCAATGTAATGAGGGAGTAAAAGTTTTATATTTGTCAAATATGATTTGTGAAAAATTTAAAGAGAGTAATAAATCAAATGACAAATATAATACACTTGTCATTATAATTGATTGAACTCGTTCGACCGAATTTAAGCTAAAACTTTCCTAAAATGACAATTAGGTGGCAGAATTTTTTCCGAGGCTCATATAATCAATTTAATGTATGAAAGTAAATTTTAAAGATTTTTTTCGGATTATGTATTTCATTACGAGCTCAAGACAACTCGAACAAGTAATGAATAAAACTTTTCATATTAATAATAACTGCTTATTTGGGGATCTAAACATATCTCTAATTAAATTATTATAAACAATCAAGGGACTACTAAATTACACCACCTTGATAGTTAAACGTACTTTAAATTTCTTGTATTTGTAAAAGATATTGGATAGTTTATATTTTTATTCGAGGAAAATCACATCATTCAAAACTCTTATAATCGAATTTTTTTTTTTTTTTTAAAGAAACCGGTCACAACGACCGGACTCATATAATCGAACTTGATCTATAAAAATGACTTCTAAAGACAGTCGCAACAAAATGATTATGGCCGAATTTTTGTGCTTTTCTATTGGGATTAATGCTATGCCTATAATCTCATTCTAAAGACAGTTCATTGACATTATCCTCTTGATGAACTTGACTTAATGACTTAATTAGCTGTTATTTTGTTTTCTTTAGACAACTAAATTAAAATAAATTCTCATAAGATTTACAAATCCCTTTCATTACATTTTCTCCCTACAAACATGTCCTCCAAGCCCACTGCCACAAATACATTAAGAAAGACAAAAAGGAAGGCAGAAAAAAGAAAAGAAAAGAGAATGAATAAGGTCAAGAAAAGGGCAAAAACTTCCATTGCAAAATAATAAGTGGCTACTTTTCTAATTAACAAAACTATTGGGGTGCAAAAATGAAAATTTTGGAAGAATCTATTTAAGTATATTTTCATATATATAAGTAAACAAATTAAAAATGTAATATGTAATCTAATTTATTTATTCCATCAGAATAATTATTGCATCATCACTGTCACTCACTCACTTCTCTAAGCAGTCAATTCTTTTCCATCTAATCTCCATTGACTAGTTATAACAACCTCCTTTTCCCCCAAATTTAGGGTATTTTTGTCATTTTCTATACCTTTTATTTTCCTAGTTATCAAATTCCTATGTCCTTTAAATTTCATTTGTGTAGTTTTTTCCAAAATAAAAGGTTTTTAATATTATTATCTATAATTATTAATATTTTTTGTTTTTATTCAATTCAAGAAAATATTCAGTCTTCTCTTCCTCAACCTCACCTTTGCCCTAAAGACAAATGTTCATTTCTACTTAAAGCTCCTCCACAACACAGTCTATTCAACAAACACCTCTCTCTCTCTCTCTCTCTCTCACACTAAAGACTCACTTTCACACCACCCTCCACACTTCTCTCTCTCTGGGCCTCACAGATATGGCACAAACATAATGCCAATCCCTAACATGCAAATAAAAATCCCTTCTTTATGAGATTTTGATACCTTCCATTCAGAGGGGAGCACATTGATTGAGGGGGTACTGATTTCCCAATGGCTGAAAACAACAGCTTTGACTGTGCAGCAGCAGCAGCAGCAACAGACCTTCTGCTCTGTAATGAAGAAACCAAAGGTTTGTGCTTCGACGATGGCGGTCCTCTTGAATCTTTCAATGACCAAAACCATCAAACCAATGAAGGAAATAACAGCACGAGCTTCGGCTATGGCGGATCAGATTCGGACCCTTTGATTCTTTTGCCATGCCCGAGTGATGAATGCATTGGTTGGATGGTTGGGAGAGAGAGGGAGCACTTGCCCAGAGATGATTATCTTGAAAGACTTAGGAGTGGGGAGTTGGATATGAGTTTGAGAAGAGAGGCTCTTGACTGGATGTTTAAGGTCATTTAATTGTTTAATCGATTTAGTTTTAGATTATTAATCTAATGGGGATTTAGTTTTTATGGATCATATCAAGTTCTTTTTAAAAAAAATTTCTTGATTGATCGTTGAGGTTTATGCACAAAAGGGTTTTACATTTCATACCATTTTGATCAACATTATTTAGTGAGTTGATTTTCATTTTCCTTCTTTTTTGGTAATTTTTGATCTGCTCATCCTGTTCATATGGATTTTTTTCCCCTAAAAAATGAACCTTTTTTCCCCATTAATCAGTTGTGCATCTACTAAAAGGTTGAAGATTCTTTGTTCATGGGATTTTCTTAATTTGTGGTCATTCAATAATCTTCAATGGTTTCTTGGAAACTTCCATTGAAAATGTATCAGCATTCTGTTCATCTCTTGTGATTCTCTTTCATGGATTTAAAACTGCATCAAAAAATAAAAATTCTCTCATTTTGTTAATCCTTTGGTTTATTAAATTATCTTGTTTTCCATTTGCAGGCTTGCACTCACCACAATTTTGGAGAGTTCTGTTGGTATTTGGCTACAAATTACCTGGATCGGTTTCTATCTATGTATACTCTGCCTGTATGTGTAAATAAACCTTCAGATTCATTACTCTTCTGAACTTCTCTAAGTGTTTAAGCCTAAACCATTGTTCTTGGCATCAATAGGTTGGTAAAACTTGGGCAATTCAATTGGTAGCAGTTGCTTGTTTATCATTGGCTGCAAAAATGGATGAGGTTAATGTACCTTCTGCTGTCGATTTACAGGTGAAACTTGCATCAAAATGCTATTCTTTGGTTAATTATACAAACATGGTTTTGATTTGTTCCAATCAGATTATAATGTGGACTTGTGAAAACAGGCAGGGGAACCGAAGTATTTGTTTGAAGCGAAAACCATACAACGAATGGAGATTTTGGTGCTCAATTACTTGAAGTGGAATATGAAACCTTATACTCCATTAAACTTCATAGAGTATTTTTTCAGAAAAACGAACGATGATCATTTCCCACCTGCGAATTTGATTGCTAGATCAACTCAAATCATCTTGAACTCGATCAAAGGTCTCTCCTTTTCTGTCCATAGTGAAGTTTGCTAATTTTCCTGCTAAGAAAAAAGGAAATATTTTTTTGATTCAGAGCTTTGGTTGGAAAATTGAATGCAGGTATTGACTTCTTGGAATTCAAGCCATCTGAAATAGGTGCAGCTGTGGCTGTGTATGTTTCAGGAGAAAAAGAAGCAATGGACATAGATAAGGCACTGTCTAATTTCATAGTGGTAGAGAAGGTAGTAATTTTTGGCATTGGTCCCCCATTACTTAAATCTTTAGACAGGACAATTTCCTTTCATTTGTATCATTATTATCAACTTTATATTCTCAGTAACTTGGTTCTATATCTTTATTTTATAACAAAAATTGCATCTTCATAAAAAAAAATAAAAATTCGTGGGGGGCATCGTTCTTTTTCCCAGCATTGTTTATAATCTCAGGAACTTGGCTCTACACCTCTATTTTTGTATCAAAGATTGCATTTTTATTGAAAAATAATTCACGGGCTTCGTTCTTTTTCACAGGATAGAGTGGTGAAATGCCTCGAGCTGATTCGGGATTTGATTTCGAGAAGTGGGAACGCTAATAACAGTTCTGGAAATCCCCTAGTTTTATCATCAACAGTGCCGCATAGTCCAAATGGAGTGCTGGATGCTGCTGCATGTTTGAGCTATAAAAGTGATGAAACAGCAGTTGGGTCATGCCCAACTTCTTCACACTCTAGTCCAGAAGCTAAAAGGAGGAAATTGGACAAAAGTGAAGACTTAAGGGGTGGTTCTTGAATTTATGAAATGGTCAAAATATTTATACTTTCACACCCCTGAAAAGTTTTTTTGGTGAATGGGAGCTTTGGTGTGTGTAGCTATGAGAAAAAAGAAAAAAAAAAAGAGAAAAAAGGGAAAAAGGATGAGATATGTTGAGAGAGAGAGAGAAGAGGTCCATGCTTTGAGCATGAAAAGAAATGCTATTAGCCATCAAATAACCATGTTGTCAAATACTATATTGTGATAGAATGATGGGAGAAGGAGAAAGCACATGACATTGAAAAAGGGCCATTTGTTATGCTGCAGAAACAAGAATGGTCTTTTTTGCACAACATTAGAGCAGAGGTGAGGGAAGAAGTCTCAAGAAAAAAAGAGAGTTTGAAATATTTTTTTTTCTTTATATTTGTTAATTTAATTTGTTCCCGGCCATAGTATGTACTTTTCCCTTCTCATTAAAAAAGTAAAATATAATAAATATTAGTGTTTTTTTCTTCTTTATTTAGCCTACATTTTTGTCACACTTTAATTTCAGCTCAAACACAATTTTTTCGATCCAAACTCAATTCCATCGAGCTCGATTAATCATATGACGAGTTTATTGTATTTTATTATTTTTTCTTCCATATGATAAGTATATTATATTTTATAACTTTTCTTTCTAAAATCTCATAAACCGTATGATATATGTAAAATACTCATTCCTTATTATATTAATTTGGTCGAACCAGATTCGAGTTAGAGTTACCCGCTATTATAACACTTGAAATTGAGTAAATTGAATAGTATAGCCAATACATATATATATATATTTAAATTATTTTCCTAACAAAAGCAGTTGAAAACTAAGGAAAATGAATTATATATTTCAAAAAATTCAAAATAGTCAAGAAGTAGAAATGATGAATGGAGAACAAAAAAGATGGGGGGATCACATATTCACATGCATAATATTTCAACAAAGGTGGCAATGTGTTATAACGTGCAAACGACGTCGTCCGCAGTGGTTTTCTTGGGCAATGATTACATGTCACGCTCTTTTTTGGGATCCGAAATGGCGTTGCGGGCCCAGGCCCAGGCCCACTTCTCCTTTTGTTTTGACTGTATGTATGACCAGTCAACATCTCTGTTTTTATTTCTCATTTTTGTTTTTCTGTTTTTTCTTTTTTAACATTCTGCAAAAATAATTTAAGGATTTTTCTGCGGCATAAGAAGCCTTGGGAATGCAGTGTGTAGATTAAAAAACATTTTAATTTTATTTTTTCTGAACGTTCGAAGTCGAATTTAATATAGTTTCAGTAGGATTTAATTCTGGGGGTTGGATCACTAGGATTTGCCGGGCCCATGTTAATTTGAGTTTTCTATTTTTAGGACGAAATTTGAGGGAAATTGCGGTTCTGCACCGTAATTGAGTGTTTTTTCTTGCATTTTGGACCTGTAACTTTGAATGATGACAGCTTCACACCCCAAAGAGTAGCATTATGCTTTCTTAGGGATGAGGATGACCACAAGTGAATTATCAAGATCAGAGACGACGGAGTTAGGATTTAAAATAAGAGGAGAGAAAAATTAATTAAAATATTAAAAATATAAATAATATTGAATGTGGTGAAATTATATTTTCTGGGGATGAGGGGGGATACATAAATATTTCAAAATTTATATATAAAAATAGTTTTTTTTTAGGGGGGGGGGGGGGGGGGGGGGGGTTAAAAAATTTAAGGGGGCCGGGGGCCAATCCTTTAACTCCGTCACTGATCAAGATGCATATTTTTTTCGAATAAATTGAAATTATAATATTACTATTGTGAATGTATCGTAGAGAATGATGACATTGGAAATTCAGTACAGACAATAAATATTTTTTTCTGAGTTATATATCGATTCTTCTTGTGACGTGAGCAATTCACTTCACAAAATTAAGAATCCACTAAATCATGCAATCAAAGAAGCCTCATTCGATATATATTCCTCAATTTACCAAGATATTCTTTTGGACCAATTTTTTTTTTCTTAGAACAAAATTATTCAAGTTGTACTCGTGGAATATAAAAACTGTCCCAACGGCCAATTGTGATTATGTTTTTCTTTTTTGTCTAGATTAAATTAAAAAAAAAAAAGTCTGATAAGAGTGACCATGAAATTGTACTAAGATTCTCATTTTCATAATGTCTGCCGGTAATGTTGAATTTAATGTAAAATCTCTCAAATTTTCATGCTAGGTGCAGGCAATACTCTTGTTATTGTCGTCCATTTAGACATGTACTATGTACGAATTTGTTACATCTCGTGTGTGCTCAAGGGTAGGACCAAATACAACAAAAACCATAATTACTAGTGCACAATAAGTGTAAAATACTCACTCTCTCGTTACACCGGTTTGGTCGAACCCGACTATAATTTGACAAAAACTTCTCTCTCTCCACAAACACAAACACAAACACAGTGTTTCAGTATTAAACTGTGAAGAGTCAAGAGATGATAATGTATTTAAAAGGAGGTGATGCATAAACATGCCTTACAAAGTGTCACATTTAGAAGAGCACCACTTGGATGAGAAGCTGCAAATAGCCAAATACCTTAAAAAAAGGAAGTTATTTTCCTTGAATGAATAGAATATTAGAGGAGGCAGTAACAGCTAAGCATACGGTCAAAGTGAATTATAAAAAGGTAAAAAAACCTTGGCCATTGTAGCCAACTGCTTCTGCAGAAGGATCCCAATAACATGGCCACCAAAGCCATATATACACTCACTTACTGCACTCCATGTGTGAACCCACATTCAGGAACAAAAAAACAAGATTCTTGAAAACTGTCAAAAAAAAAAAAAAGAAAAGAAAAGAAAAGGATTCGAAGTTAAAATTTCATATCCCATGCATCAGCCCATTATTGATTGCTTCTTTAATTTTTTATAAAATTTATCTGGGTTATGTTTAATTAATGCCACGTTGAGATGACTTTGAATACAAGTGATGAATGATAAATTAAAATTATGACAAGAAATTAAGGTAGTGGGGAGTTTGTGCTTGCTATACCTGTCTTATGTATGCTACATTACCTCTCATTATTGGCTTTAATTGTAATTTTCTTCGTGAGTGAATTTGCTCAAGTAAAATTACTATTTGACTTTGATTGATATATATACAGCAGATGGTACTATGATCGATTTGGAGACAAGATCTAATTGTAACAACATAATTTCACAAGTCAAGATCTGCCCAATGATCTTGTAAGTTCACATATAGCCTGTCATAGTAAATGTGAAAATCTATGGCCAATATAAATTAATGCGAATATTTTAAAGAAACGAGGGAAAAGGGCAAAGAAAAAAATAATAATAAAAAAAATAAAGTAAGAGAAAAAGACAGAAATAAGAATGAGCACTTCACACTGAGCATTTGATTTCCTTTAATTTTCATTTAAAAATTTTGTATTCGAGTTTTTGAGTATGTAACGATGATCGATAGATAGAATCGTATAATTCTATGCCTTATTGATTCAACTAGCTAGTTTGCATTTTCTACCTAAATTTCATCAACTTCTAATCTAAGGATATGTAACAAATCTAGTGTGTTTGCACTTTGCAAGTCTGTCGAACCAACTCAATAAAGTATGGAGTTCGAGTTTGAGACAAGTTGAAGGTTTCAAGCCGAACCCAACTTAAATCATTTCTGTTTGAAGGTTCACATATTTGTTTATGAGCTTTTATTTTAGAGATAAATATTTTGAACATCTTGTACTATCGTGATTTTTGGGGTTTCTATCTTAAACTATAAAAAGTTGACGGTTGCATCATCAACTATCATTTTTTAACAAATTACAATCTGATTTCAATGGATGTGTGACACGTATACGAAATTTTTTCCACGTGTCACATGCACGATGAGTGGAATCAAGTTGCAATTTGTTAAAAAAAATAGTTGAGGATGCAAACGTCAACTTTTTATAGTTCAATATGAAAACTCCAAAAATCACGATAGTACAGCATCTTCAAAATATTTATTCCTTTATTTTATAATAGTTATTTTTATATAGGGTTAATTACACAAAATCCCCCGTCGTCCTTTGGGCCTTATGCGGGTTGCCTCTCCTCCTTTCATTTTGGACGATTTGCCCCCTAACCTTTCAAAATTGTTATACTTAACCCATTTCCGGTTGAATCTTAGGGAATATTCCGTTTATCTTTTTTGGGTGTGATTTATAAGGCTAAATTTGTACAAATCAAATTTCAAACATGTTGATATTATACATCAAATCGAAGTTCTCGACGCAAAAAACAAAACGATGGTCTCAAAATCAAAATCCGACAACCAACAAATAAGGAATCATCGGTCAAATGACAAATGACCGGCGAAGCTCTGCATGCAAATTCCAATGCTTCTGACGGCCAATCGGGTCGAATGGGATATGAATTTTGTTCTTCTTGGGGAGAGGAACACAATGGTAGTGGTCTTGACTTTTGGGTCGGCATGACGGAGGAGAAATCGACGGTCAAAGTTCAACTTGATCGGAATATTCCCGGAATATTCCGTCCGAAATGTTGAAAAGGGGTTAAGTGCAATAATTTTGAAAGGTTAGAAGGCAAATCGCCCAAATGAAAGGATGGAGTCAACCAGTCCTAAGGCCCCAAGTACGGGGATTTGTGTAATTAACCCTTTTATAAATGATTACCATAATACATCAATTATTAAGATTGAGCATAAATCAACTCGACTTTGTGCATTGACATATAAAAAACGTTATGAAATTTGAGGTCAAATTGAAATGTTGCTCATAACTTGAACCGTGCTATATAAACTTGAACATGGAGTACTTGAACCAAGCTCACGCACATTTTTCTTAGTGGGGATTGTTGTCGAGCTCAAACCTGCAGTAAAAAAGGTCAAAGTTGGGCTAGGGTTGAATCATTTACCTAGAACTTTAGATTCTAGCTTTTTTTCCCTTGAAAACTATGCAATTTAGTTTGTATTTTAAATTTTCCAGAATTTTTGATACCAATCGCTTAATAAATATTGATACCATCGTTTGCATCCCCTTGTTTCATCAAGCTACGTTAATGACTATTGACTATGGTCCTATTTAGTTTGAACGTTACTAGAAATCAAGTGGACATTTACGGATAGTCAGGTCCATGCCACTCATTTTCTTTGCAAGAATATTTCACCATTCTCTATCGACCAAGCACGACTTATATATATATCTTGGCTCATATATTTCCGAAACCTAACGCGATTTTGGGGGAACAATCGAATTAATCCCGGAAATTTCACAGAAATAAGTGATTTTAGGTTATATATAAATCATTGATTGATCACTAACCAATTCTTTTGGTATTGGATTATTTGATGTCACTAATTTCACAAATTCCAATCTATGCTAAAAGCACACTGCAAAATCAGCAAATCACTGCATGCATGCATGGGGTCGCCAGAGAGATGAGTTGCATGGAAGAGTCTATTTCCCTTTGCCCAACAAATCTCCATGCCTTTCTATTGTCCCTCTCATCACTTATCTACTGTCTCAACAGTTACGATTTGCACCACTTACTTTACTCACTGTCCCTTGGTTGGTGAGGATTAACTCTCTCTCTTTACTTTTCATATCTTTGCAATTACTTATGTTGGGGACTTTGACATCAAGAATAGTGATATATAAGGATTTTGAGATCAAGAACAGTGAAATGTATAATTGAAGTTAGGGTTTCATTAATGACACGTACAACATTAATAATGTAAGGAGAATTGTCACCTTCTGCAAACAGTTAAAAGGCCGTCGATCGACAAATTAAAGATGCCTTAAATACTAGAGTTATGTGTGCTCGTCGTTCAATAAATTGTTCGGGCTGCTGCTCATTTATTCCCTCGATCATCTCCTCAAATCATTCATTTGTTTCTGGAAATATTAAATACTGTTAACAGAACTTATCTTCCTTGTCTGTTGTTAAAAAGGAAATGTGACCACAAGCAATCATGAAAATTTAATATTAAAGAATGAAGCAAAATCATTATATATTTTGATGGGGCCTACCCAATTAGGACACGTGGTTAGTTTCGCGAGAAGCATAACGGGAAGAGTTCGCGTGTTCGGGAGCTTGCTCAACAAGCTCGCTCCATGGAGTTTGTATATGAGGGGACATTCATGTAGTTACAAATATTAGAGTCTTAGAGATAACTTGATGAAGCGGTAAATGAATCTTACGAATAAGTCCAGATGAAGAAGAAGAGACAAGCGAAGGTAACGTGAATAACTAAAACCTAAGTCACGAAAACCTATAGATAAAACCCTTAAGATATGACCCTAAGTCCCGAAACTTTATAAATAAGGCCTTTGAAATTTGACTATCCAAACTTTTTGTCTGATTTATCTTGATTAGCTTCTCGAAACCCTAACTTACTAGGGTAAAATTTAAGAAAGAAGAATTAATATAATCACACGTAAGATCTTGAGGAAAGAGGTTTGAGAAAAGAAGGATTAATCTCAAATAAAATATTGAAGAAAGAGGAATTAATCTCAAAGTTTTATGTTGCATTTTGGACGGAATGCAATATATTTGTTCCATGATATAACCATATATATATATATATATATCTTAATTTGGAGTTTTGGACCATATAGTTTCTTTTACGAAGAAAATTTAGTCACTCTGAAGGCTTCTCCGTGAGGATTTATTTTTTAATATTCTCTAGCATCCATAAAGATTATGGAAAGAGATCAAAGGAAATGTATCTGAAATTGAAGACGGCCATGATGGGATGGTTGCATCGTATAATCTTAGATCGGATCTGGCCAAAACAGTGTTTAAAAGAACGAATAATTTATACTTATCATATTTTTAGTAATTTAGGAATAAAAAATCAAATTAAATAATAAATATAATACATATATCATAATTTGATGAATTTCAGCCGAATAAGGTATAAAATAAAATTTCCCGTTGGAACCTAAAATTATTAGTTAATATCGGTTAAATCATAAGTAAAATACATTTTTGTCATCTAATTTATTGAGTTCTAACCTGATTTGGCTTAGAATTTCCGGATTTGAACCGAAGATCATCAATTAATATTAATTAAAGAAAATAAAGCGGAAGAATACTAAATTTCATATTTTTTTTTCTCTAGTCGTCATTTTTTTTTCTAGATATCTCTCTATCTTTTAAGAGATTAAAGTTTATTGAGCCGGATCGGCTCAGATCTGTTTTATATCTCAACCTTGTTCCGTCTGAAATCGGATCGGAGACGGAACGGTTTAGATCTATTCTACCGCTAGCATCTCAACCTTGTTCCCGTCGCAAGTATCTGCCGCTGATTTGTCTCTATCCTTTCAGATTCATTTTTAAATCTACACTCTCCACGATCTGGTTTCTTTGGTGATGTTGGTCGAATCAGCCCTTGCAGCGAAAACGCATCCACTGTTTTTTTTTTTTTTTACGTATTTTTTTCGAGTCTTTCGTAAGTTAATTTTTTTAGGTTTCCGTATGGAAGTTTTGTTTCTTTCGAATATTTTGTCTCTTCCGTATGAAAGTTTTGTTTCTTTGTTAGGGTTCAATTTAATTATCTAGTCTTTCATTTGGAAATTGATATTTAGCATGAGACTAATTGTGTAGCCCATTCCCTTTTGACAACTACAATTTCGGGTAGCGTTTATTCCTTGGAGTTTCGGCTTGTATTTCGATTGTATTTTCTGATTTGATAATATATTAATTGGTTTTCTTTTTTTTTTTTTTTTTAAAAAGCGGATTAATTGACCGAGTATATAATAAATAGATAATATGCAGTGTGCGAGTTTTGGACACGACGGGAATTGAATTGGGGCTTGCCACTCTTGAAATTAATATTTATTTAAAGCTCCATCTACAAAAAAAAAAGGTAGAAAAGAATGATCAAATAATTAATGTGTCAGGTTAGGTATAGCCATTTGACTGGACTGGTCACAGGTGAATTTCTTTTAAAATGATATCAACTCAGATTTTCATGTGGTAGGAAAAGGGCTTTGCTTTGCTATTTCTCCAGTATTTTCGTACTGCCTTTAAGTGAATTTGGTGAAGATTTTGACATATATTGGCAGCTATAACAAGAGAAAATTTTGAGTAAATAGTTATTGATTCAAATAGTTAAAATATTTTTTGTTCAAAACAATAACTCGAATTTAAATTCTTCTAACGATTTGGAGGGAGTATTATATATGAAAAAAAAGTGCATTTCGAATTTGAATTATTAGAAAATTTGTGGTTTCACACATAAATCAGTAGGGTTAATTACAATAAAAACCCGTTCAGAGTTGTTAGGGTTAATCTATCTATATTATAAAAGCACATAAGTTTCTTACAAAATGTTCATTGCCTAAAATACCCTCTTAATAGTTCTATTAATAATTATTAGTTAGGGACAATTATGTAAATACATGTTATAAATTATTAAATTAAATACCTTAAAAAGTATTTATTTCAATAGGACTCTTCCGAAAAAAGAAATCGCCTAAAATACCCTCTTAATAGTTCTATTAATAATTATTAGTTAGGGACAATTATGTAAATACATGTTATAAATTATTAAATTAAATACATTAGAAAGTATTTATTTCAATAGGACTCTTCCGAAAAGAGAATTATATAAGATGTTGATCGCCTAAAATATCCTCGTAATAATTATATTACTAATTATTAATTAGGGCCAATTATGTAAATACATGTTATAAATTGTTAAATTAAATATATTAAAAGATATATTAATATACTTTAGTCCCCCGGTGTTAATTCGTATAAATTGTTAAATTAAATATATTAAAAGATATATCAATATACTTTAGTCCCCCGGTGTTAATAGGTTGCAACATAACTTCCTTTGTCAGAATTTAGACGGAAATAGTTATTCCTTTGATAATTTTTCAATTACCATTAATTCTAAAGAAATTAGATTTTTAATTCTATCGTGCATGAAAGATTTTCTTCTCAATTTCAGTTTCGTTTGCTTAAAAATAAGAGCATTTAATTTTCTAATATTTTGTTTCCGATGTTATAGTCCACTAGGGATTTTCTAATTCTTGTGTGTTTTTTTTACTCATATTACAAATTCAATTGTAATTATGGCTAATTCTTCTAATTATAATCAAATTTATGTATATTAGAAATATAATTGGATAAGGTTTCCAAATTATAAAACATTATAGCGTAATCCTACTCAACGAATCTAGACTACTAATAATTCTAATTCTAATCAGATTTTAATAAATCTCTTTTAATATCTATAAATACTAACCTAATACTTAAAATTTATAACAGAAAATTTTGTTTTTCTATCAACACGAGATTTGAGTATTTGGTTCCATCGAACATCCTATACCAAAAGTCATTTTGTTTTTCTATCAACACGGTTTTCTATCAACACTTGAGCTACAATCGAACAAAAGAATACTCATCATATTTTTGGGTAAATTCTTAAATTACATATCTTCTATTCAAAAGTGTGAAAAATATTGTGTTAGATACTTCTATCTCATCATATTTTTAGGTAAATTCTTAAATTAACTATATTGTATTCAAAAGTGCGTGATAAATATTGTTTTAGATACTTCTATCCAAAAGTGTATTTACCTAAATTGTGGAGTGTGATATTGTGTTAGATACTGTTCACTAGAAAATTAAAGAAAAAAAAAATGATATCTTTATATTTGTAAGGAGTGAATAAAATAACTAAATAACATTCCATTGGGAAAAATGGTTGTGCTAGCCATGCATATGTTAGTAATTTTCTCTTTTACAACTCTTGATTATAGTAAATAGTCAAAAAGTCCAAAAATAATATTAAAAAGTAGAGAAAGACTGATAAATATAAAGATACCATTTTACAACTCTTGATTATAGTAAATAGTCAAAAAGTCCATAAATAATATTAAAAAGTAGAGAAAGGCTGATAAATATAAAGAAAATATTTAGATACTGCTCACGTAAGAAATTAAAGAGAAAAAAAATGATATCTCTATATTCGTATCCTTTTTTATAAATTAATACTCAAATATATAATTTTTATAAATTTAAATTAATCATAATTCACAAGCATTTAATTGGTGGGTCAACTATTTAAAATGATTATATAATTGGTGGAGGTTTGATCTATACACACAAATTTCACCTGAAGTTTCAGAAATTACAAAAAGCCCCCTTGACGTACTGTATGATTCGGCCTAATGCATGCTATTGATAAGTAAGTTTCAAGAGCGAAGTAGGATATTTATAAAAACAATATTCATCAATTCGGATGTAATATACATATTTTAATGTTGAAAGTTTTGTAATTTCTCAAACTTTAGGGGAATTTTGTGCAATTAGGTCAAACCTTAGGGTAAGCTCGGGTAATTATCCCTAAATTTTTTAGATTCTTGAAAAAAACTAGACCTAATAAAAGATAAAAGAAGGGCAGGAAAGACTTTCTTTATTTGAAGATCGCTACTTTAATTAGCTTAACTCACCACACTTCCCTAACATCCTTAACTCCTCTCCACTCACCCTCACACGCATATATAATCGACAGAGTCACAAAACCTCCATGCTTTTTCAGCTCCATCCTCAGAATTTTAGAAATCTTTTCAGCAAGATCTCTCTTTTCATGGATTTTGCAGCCATTGAGGAAAGCTCCAATAGTTGAATCAGTGAGGTCCACCCCAATTTGTTTAACAATATCATAAGTCTTCTCTATTCTCCCATAACGGCACAGAAGATCAATAAGACATGAGTAATGCTTATAATGTAAAAACAAGATTCTTCATAAAATATAATTAAAACTCCTTCAATTTAGAAAATATATAAATGTACTAGAGTGATGAATACAAGCTCAAAAAAATAAAATTTCTATTATCAAATGAAACACATTACCTTTCTCTACATGCACATACAAATATTCGTGTTTAAGAAATATTACTCATTAATAGATTATGAGTATAACCAAACGTAACGTTGTCACATTAGTTGATGTTAAATATGTGATTAAAACTTATGAAAGAAAAGTGAGAGTTTGTCGAAAGGACCTAGAGCAAATACAATTAGATAGTACCCTATCATGCCGGTAGTAGAGAAAGATATACAGTGACCATGGAAGAAGTTATGGTATAAAATTAGGAGGTTTGGATGAGGCTTATACTTAACCTAAAAACTAATTAGTACATATTACCAATAATAATTTTGCATTATAATTAATTAATTAATTAAAATAATAATTAAATTTCACATGAGATTTCATTAGTATATTTAAAATTTAAAATTTTGATATTTTCAAATAATTTTATTTTAATATTTTAATAATTAAAAATTTTAGATACTTTAAGTTGGAATCATTGTTCTAATACAATGGTCAATTAGCACTTTTTAATATGCTAAAAAAAAAGAGGAAGTTTTCTTAAAAAGAATTTTCAAATGTTATATATAAGAAAAACAAGATAAATATTGAATAGATTTGAAGAAAGAATTGATGGCGGAATTTAACAAACTATTGAAACAAGAAGATATTATTTGGTTTCAGAAGTCGAGAATTAACCGACTTCAATTTGGGGATAAAAATACACGCTTTTTTCATCTCTCAAACATAACCAGAAGGAAGAATTGTGTAAATGCTTAAAAATAGGTGATGAATGGAATAATGACCAACTAAAGCAACACACTTGGGAGTACTACAAGAAGTGTTACTCACGTTACATCACTCCAAAGACAAAAAGGGGGCATGGTGCTAAAATTGGATCTTGAAAAGAAGTACGACAAAGTTTGGTGGAATTTTCTAAGGGAAACTCTAACTTTCTTCGAATCCCAACAAAAATCATCAATATCATCATGAGCGAAGTGGAGGGGATAAAATCGGAGATTCTATGGAATGGTGAACTGACGGAGGTTATACAGATAACATGTGGCATTAGACAATGGGATCCACTCTCGCTTTATTTGTTTGTGCTTTGTACGGAAAGATTTATGTATATGGTTGAGAAAGTTATTTCGACCAAATAATGGAGACAAATTGCGGTATGTTAGGGGGACCCTTAGACCTCACATTTAATTTGCTTTTTGTGGACGATTTAATATTTTGAGTCAAAGTTAACATGGATGAAGTGATATGCATTTAAAGTGAGGTTTAGGCATTTGCAAGGTACCAGACCTCAAATTGAAATTGATCAGATCACACGTATTGTTCGCACCTTATGTATCAAATAATTTAGAACAACAGGTTAGTAAAATTTTGGGTATGGAAAGTACAACCAACTTAGAGAAATAGGGGGTGCAGACGAATTTTAATCGAAACTATAGTGAGCTTTTCTCAAAGGTGATTGAGAGGGCAAAAAAGCTCATTCGGGATAGAAAGCCAAAATGCTAAACATTGTCAGACAATTATATTTATTCGGTTTATCATGAGTCAAATTCCATCTAACATATGTCTACGAATTGACTCACCAATCACGCGTGCGATAAACTTAGTCGACTCAATCGCAAGTTTCTTTAGGTGACTAAAATAATAAAGAAATGAACTCATATTATAGGGTGAAACAAGGTGACTAAAAAGAAGCGAGAATGAGAAATGGGTATTAGAGAAGCCAACAAAAAAATAGCGATATTCGCTAAAATAGGATGGGGAATGCTCAACAAGAAGACAACGCTGCGGAGTTAGATATATAAGAAAAAATATTTAAAAGAGGGGGGAAGGGATATTCTTGAAAGTAAGCCTCAACTTTTGGCTTCTCGAGCATGAAAGAGGATTGTTAGAAGTATTTGGTTCGGTAAACCATTTTACAAATACTGGAAGATTGGAAATGGTGATGGGGTGTCTTTATAGAATGATAGATGGTTATCACAAGGAAAACTAACCGACATATTGAAAGATAACATTTATGAGGAAAATAAAGTTTTTATGACATATGATCTCAATTGAATATATAAAAAATAGAGCATAGCTAAGCTGAAAATAAAAGGAGACGAAATTAAATATAAATAATATAAAGTATGGTGAAACTAATGGTAATTCCTCCAATAAAATAATCTATAATCTACTTTATGGTATCGAATGAGATATGCGAGAAAATACTAGAAACAAATTTAGAAATTATCTTGCCCTTAAAAGTTCAAGATTTTCTTGTGACTTTGCCAGCATGACTGCTTGCACACGAATGCATTGAAGTATGACTGAAAATTTAGGGAAATCAATATATGTACATGTTGTTGTACAAGACGTGAAGATGTGGATCACGTGTTGAGAAGCTGTCCGCTTGCATTTCAGGTGTGGAACAAGATTGTTGATATGTAGACTGTTCGAAATCTTCGTGACTTGTAAGGTTCGAAATGGCTCGAAGAGACCTTTTAACAACAAAGTTCAGAGCAACATGTTACCAGAAGGTCCTGGGTAGATTGTCTTGATCTCAACGCTCTACAATCTTTGAAAATTACGAAACTGATGAAGCTACTAGAATATTATGAAGTCTAGCAATGTCATTATTCACCACATAAAAGAGTTATCTGAGTCCTTGGTACTAATTAGTGAGGACAAAAAACATAGGCAAAAGAAAACATGCGTTGAGTTAATTACCTTGGAATAAACGCGAGAAGGGATGGGTGAAACAAGATTTAGATGAAAGTTTTATAGCCACATCAGCAATGCTTCGACTAGGAACATCATTCAAGATGACAGTGGAAGATGGGTGATAAGATATTCTATAAATTTTGGTAGAGTTTCAACAAAAGTGATGAAGTTATTAGGCTTATGTGAAGGATTAAAGCTAGCTTGGGAGAGACGCATTATGAAGATTAATATGGAGATTGATTCGGAGACGGTGGTGAAATGTATAATAAAGAAGGATTATAAAGAGCACCCCATGAAAAATTTAATATTTGATTGTCGAAAGTTACTCCTCAAGCTCTAGGAAGCTCAGATTGAGCATATTCCGATAGAAAGAAACATTATGGTGGATAAATTAGCGAGGATAGACCACAAGGTTCGAAATGGTTACTGAGTCTAGGATGGTCTACCAACGGATTTGAATAAATCTTAACTTGAGGCTACTATTCCTCTGTTGGTTTACAAAAAATCCAATACATTAACATACAAATGTGAAGAGGGTGATTCTTATAGAAAATGCAATAACCTTTACATATTGAGTTATAGCAAAGAAACATTTCAAAACTTTATTTAAAAATCAAAGATAAATCACAAATTATATTAGTGAAAACCAAATTATAGAAAGAATAAAGTACATATAATTAACATAGTATTTTATATGATCTTTTAAATTTTTTAATTTAAATTTTATATATGTCTTTTCATATACATTATCCATTTTAAATATTTTATTTTTATACAGTAACATAATTTCAAATATATATTTTGATTGTTTCTTTATGAATCGAATATTTTTCTAATTTAAATTTTTACTTATTAGATATGGTTTGAAAGGGAAATTTCAAATAAAATGTTTTTTATGTGTAGTTTTACAAAATCAAATTGATTCATTAAAAATTTTATTATATTTATTTAATTAAATTAGATACTTTTAATAAATTAATTTACTCAATAAACATAATAATTAAACTTATCGAAATAAACTGAATGATAAACGTGCAACGCATGTTGATTTTGCTAGACATCCAACATATAAAAAATACAAACTTTTAACGTGCATCAATAAGTACCTATACAGAGGCTATACAGATAACATGTGACAATAGACCAGGGGATCCACTCTCACTTTATTTTTTTGTGCTTTGTATGAAAAGATTTATATATATGATTGAGATAGTTGTTTCGACCAAATAATGGAGGATGTCTAGGAGACCCTTAGATCTCACACTTGTCTTTTAAAGACGACATAATATTTTGAGCTAAAGTTATTGTGGATGGAACGATGTGCATTTAAAGTGAGGTTTAGGCGTTTGCAAGGTACCAGACCTCAAATTGAACTTGAGCAAATCACACGTATTATTCGCACCTTGTGTCAAATAATATAGAACAACATGTTAGTGAAATTACAAACAACTTAGGGACCTAGGGGGTGCAGACGAACTTTGGTCGAAATTATAGTAAGCTTTTCTCGATGGTGATTGAGAGGGTAAAAAAACTCCTTCAGGATAGAAAGCCAAAATGCTAAATATTGTTTGACAATTACATTTATTCGGTTTATCATGAGCTCGAATCCCATCTACCATATGCCTACGAATAGGCTCCCCAATCACGCGTGCGATAAACTTGATCGACTCAATCGTAAGTTTTTTTCAGTGACTAATTTAACAAAGAAATGAACCCATCTTATAGGGTGAAAGAAGTTGACTAGATAGAAGTGAGAATGGGGATTGGGAGTTTTAAAAGCAAAAAAAATAAAATAAAATAGTATAGCGATGTTTACTAAAATAGGATGGGGAATGTTCAACAAGAAGACAACACAGCGGAGCTAGATACATAAGAAAAGATATTTAAAAGAGGGAGAAGAGATATTCTAGAAAGTAAGCCTCAACTTTTGGCTCCTCGAGTGTGAAAGAGAATTGTTAGAAGTATTTGGTTGGCAGAACCGTTTTACAAATATTGAAGGATTGAAAACAATGACGGGGTGCCTTTATAGAATGATAGATGGTTACCACAAGGTAGACTAACCGATATATTGAAAGATAACATTTATGAGGAGAATAAAGTTCTTATGACATATGATCTCATTGGAATAGATAAAAAATGGAACATAGCTAAATTGAAAACAAAAGGGGACAAAAATTAAATATAAATAATATAAAGTGTGGTGAAACTAACGATAATTTCTCCTATAAAATGGCCTATAGTCTACTAATGGCCCAAAATTTTAGTCGAAAACTCATGAATGCATTGAAGTATGACTGAAAATTTGGGGAAAACGATATAAGTACAAGTTGTTGTACAAGATGTAAAGATGTGGATCACGTGCTGAGAAGCTGTCCGTTCACACTTCGGGTGTGGAACAAGATTGTTGATATGTAGACTGGTCGAAATCTTTTTGGCTTGTAAGGTTTGGAATGGCTCGAAGAGAGATTTTAACAACAAAGTTTAGAGCAACATGTTACCATAATGTCTTGGGTAGATTGCCTTGATCTCAACACTCTGCAATC
This sequence comes from Lantana camara, assembly GCA_037501455.1. Classification (NCBI taxonomy): domain Eukaryota; kingdom Viridiplantae; phylum Streptophyta; class Magnoliopsida; order Lamiales; family Verbenaceae; genus Lantana; species Lantana camara. Next base: position 17,064,139 of record CM074857.1, on the reverse strand, counting down.
TTTGAAAAACACGAAACTGATGAAGCTATTAGAATATTATGAGGTCTAGAAACGTCACTCTTCACCACATAAATGAGTTACCTGAGTCCTTGGTACTAATTGGTGAGGACCAAAAACATAGGCAAAAGAAAAAATTCGAGAAGGGATGGGTGAAACAAGATTTAGATGGAAGCTTTTATAGCCACACCAGCAATGCTTCGACTAGGAGCGTCATTCAAGATGACAATGGAAGATGGGTGCTAAGATACTCTATAAATATTGGTAGAGTTCCAACAAAAATGACGGAGTTATTAGGCTTACATGAGGGATTAAAGCTAGCTTGGGATCGAGAGGCGCATTCTGAAGATTAATATGGAGATTGATTCGGAGACGTTGGTGAAATGCATAACAAAGAAGGATTACAAAAAGCAACCCATAAAAAAACTTAATATTTGATTGCCAAAATTTACTCCTCAGGCCCCTAGGAAGCTCGGATTGAGCACATCCTGAGAGAAAGAAACATCATGGTGGATAAATCAGTGAGAATAGACCACAAGATTCAAGATGGTTACTGGGTGTAGGATGGTCCACCAACAGAGTTGAATAAGTCTTAGTTTGAGGTTACTATTCCTCTGTTGGGTTGTAAAGAATCCAACGCATTAAGATACAAATCTGAAGAGGATGACTCCTATAGAAAATGCAATAACCTTTACATTTGGAGTTATAACAAAGTAACATTTCAGAACTTTATATAAAAATTAAAGATAAGTCATGAATTATATTAATGAAAACCAAATAATAGAAAGAATAAAGTACATATAATTAACATAGTATTTTATATGATCTTTTAAAATTTTAAATTTATATTTTGTATATATGTCTTTTCATTTATATTATCTATTTTAAATATTTTATTTTTATACAGTAACATAGTTTCAAATATATATATTTTGATTGTTTCTTATTAGTTGAATGTTTTTCTAAGAAAATATTTTGTATGTGTAGTTTTACAAAATCAAATTGATTCATTAAAAATTTTATTATATTAATTTAATTAAATTAGGTACTTTTAATATATTAATTTACTCAGTAAATATAATAACTACACTTATCGAAATAAATTAAATGATATAATTCTAAAGAAATTAGATTTTTAATTCCATCGTGCATGAAAGGTTTTCTTCTCAATTTCAGTTTCATTTGCAAAAATTTAGTTGCAAAAAAATTCATAAAAACACTAAAAGTAAAACACCAATTATATTAAACAAATAAATAATACCATGAATAAACTATATATAATTAATATGGTATTTTATATGATCTTTTATATTTTTGTCTTTATTCTTTTATATATATCTTTTTACTTATTAAATATATTTGAAAGTTATGAACTATTACTCACGATTAAAAGTTAGAACTATTTGGGAAAATTGATATTATACTCTTTAAATACTTTGTTTTTTTTTTTTTTTTGGTGAAATACTTTGTTTTATGATACAGCATAGTTTCAAATACTTTTACTGTTTATTTGTTTAGATATTTCTCTACTTCGAAATTCTACTTATGGTACATTATTTGAAAGAGAGATCTCATATAAATATTTTCGCATGTATTACTTTTTAAATATCCTAATTTATTCAATAAATATAATTGCTAAATTAATTTAAATAATTTAAATGAAAAACGTGCAACGCACGTTCACATAACTAGTTACAATAAAAACCCATTCAGAGTTGTTACGAATGCAGTTGAAACATCATAAGTTTGAAAAACTACATATACACCCCCAAATTTGAAAATTTCTTACAGTTGAATTCTATTTTCGGCAAGAACAGCTTTCAAAACATTAGGACATTTACTGTAAAACACATATAGCATAATGTAAGAGAATCTCAGAAAAAATCTCAGGAAAACACAGATGGTAAGAGGATTCTTTTCTCCTTGAATATATTAAGTCAGTTGTACATAAGGAAGAGGAAAATTCTGAGGCAAATTTGCCCCCGTTGGCTACAAAAATAGTGTGAGGCCATTTTTCTTGAGTTAAATTTAACTTTTTTATTATTGACATGCCAACTGGTAAACGGCCGTGAGGATAGTATACATTTGAAGAATTTGGAAAAAATTGAAAATGTCCATCCGGATACTTAAGCAACTGGCTATCGTTTGTGAAGCTTAGATTACTTGACCTTTTTCGAGTTAAACGAAGTCTGGTTGTCCTGTAGAGGTTAAGCAACGATGCCACATCCGGCTGTTGGGGTCAACAATCCTGGGCTGTTTAATGACTTCGGGAATAGGGAAATAGACATAATGGGTGTTGCATATTCCTACGGTGATGCCACTATAACCAGCAAATGCACCATGAACCTGTCGAAATTTTAGGTATAATCAGTAAATATGAAGAAACTAATCAAATTAATTTCTTATTTTTTTCCTTGAGTTTTAGGAAGGAAGACGTACAGCGTTTTGACCAAGAACGGTGCAAAGGATTCCATCTGATGCGTTTGCACGGCATGCACGGATCATATATGTAGGATCGATGTATTTCACATCTGCTGGAAGTCCGATCTCTTTAAAGAACTTCTTTGTCTGCAAGGAATATGTATTGGCAGTTGATAAAGGAGCTTGTTTCCAGAAAACGAATAGCATTGTCCACAATTACTCCAAAGGGATATAATATAAAATATGCAGGACATCTTAGAATAGAAATCATCATCAACCCACAAGAGATGACGTTTTGTCACCAAGAAGGAAAGAGGAAATGAAAATGAAAGACTTAAACTAGCAACAGTGTCATGGATGAGAAGAATACTTGGTATTAACCAGAAATGGAGAGGGAAATCAAAGAAAATCAAATCGGGAAACCTTGAGAAACAGTTATTGGAGAATTTCAGCAAAATAAGAGGAAATTTTTTTGAACAAGTCAAAAGTTTCTAGAAGCAGGTTTTGTTAAAATCATGGTTGTCTTCATACTATGAAAGCAAAAAAGAAATAACTAATTGAAATTTTACAACACGAACAGGTCAAGAACCAACCTGTTGCTGCAAATGAACACCAATATCTCCTAATACAATGTTTCCTGATGCATCTGTAGCATTGGTTTTCTGAAGTAGATCCTGAAATAAAATGTATTAACATTTTCAGGGATGTGCAACTTGCCAATTTAGTTAAACCTTCAAGAGCTGCATCTGATATGAATTCAAATTTAAGCAACAAAATTCATCCACGCTGGCAGGTTGCTCGAGAAGCGTGTATTTTAGACAACAAAACCTAATCAAATTTACCAAAAAAAAGAGAGAAACTCACTTGCCCAGCTCCCTCGGCAACACAGACAACGGCAGATCCCTTTGTCTCAAGGAGGTACTTTAGGTGATTTAGGACGCCATGAGGTCCATCAATATTAAATTTTACCTGATTTATGCAAAAGAAAAAACACTCTAATTGGGGAAATATGCTAAGCTTTTTAATCTTTCGTAAATATGTCAACAGGATAGAGGTACCTCTGGAATCAAGCATATATCTATTTGTCCACTAGCAAGGGATGCTTGCATAGCTATAAATCCACTACTACGACCCATCAGTTTTACAATACCAATACCACGATATGCACTGTGTGCCTGTCAAGGGTTACAATGATTTCAATTAAAAGCTTATAGAAAAAAGAGCTGGAAAAATAAAGCAAAGCACCAAAACTAATACCTCAATATATGCAGAATTAATTGCTCTTTGAGCTTCTTCAACAGCAGTATCAAAACCGAATGTTTTATCCATAAGCAGAATATCGTTGTCAATGGTTTTTGGCACACCAACTACAGCTACTTTTAGCCGTCTTTTGCGGCACTGTACCGAAAAACACAAATATTTTTCTATGGGTTTGAGAGATTGTGATTTAATGACATTAGAAATGCATATAATATCCGAAAGAGCGGTGGGTTGGGTATAAAGGTCATAATCTTAAAATACCTCTTCGTGTATAGCATTGGCACCAGCATGTGTACCATTTCCACCCAGCACAAAGAGCATATTGATCCCTCTTTCCTGTTGTCAAATAATCAAATTCATATCAAAACAACTCACCGTTGTGGAGGTATTAAGGCTGATGAAGCAAGAAGCAAGAAGCAAGACAGAAGTATCACTGTGTACCTCCATACTGTCTACAATTTGACTAACTGTAGGTCCTCCACGTGAGACTCCTAACAAGCTTCCTCCTGAGAGATGGACATTTTGGACCACTCTTCGCGATAACTAATATGAAAATGAAGAGATTTGCTAGCAATGTTAGTGAACCTATAGTCAGCCATATTTAAGCTTTTGAAGATTTGCTATCAAGAAATAATTGCAGGAACAACGGAATTCATAGAGAATCAGAAGCCAAGAAAATGATAGTCACTTACACAGAGAAACTCAAAGAAATTAAAACATCAATCACTGATTTAGCTCAGAGAGACAGCAATGATGCATAATCCCAATTAAATTAAAGACACAATTCATGCGTTTTATTGAATTATTTAATGAAAGTCTGAAATTATTTATTGGAACTTGCACCAAGAAAATTTCTACTAGAGCAACAAAATTTCCATGTAATGTAGATTATCATTGCAAATGTTAACCAGAATCAACCATTAAAAGAAGGCAATTTTGTGCAACAATAACTTTTAACCAAGATTAAAAGAAGGGAATTTTGTGCCAAGAAAGACAACAATAACTCTGTCTCACATAAAAAATAAAAAGTCAACCACTAAAAGAGGATATTAATCTAAATATTTTTACAATAGCTGGGGAACTCACTGGCATTTCAGCTAAACTGTCGTCAGAAAACCCACGATAGCCAAAAGGGATTCCAACAATCTTCTTCACACCGTAGATCTCAAGGGTGATGACAATCTGCAGCCATATCAAAGAATTAGAGAAGTTAAGTAAACACAGACCACTCCTCAACAGTTTTTAAGATCCACGAGTATTGCTATTACCACAACAAAAATTGAAGGTCATGAGAAAGATTATGTGTTGCGTAATGATTTCGAGTATTTAAAGTGTTCATGTTTGTGTCCATTTAATGCTGTTGTGCTTACATCTTTTCTTCTACGTAGTCATGTACATGTACATATATAAAAATGGATTGACAAAAAATTTGGCCTACAGAATTATGCAACTGATTTGATCAAGCAGTTCCAAGAAAAATACAAGAAGGAAGTCTTGCTGTTAGTTAAATCTTAAGGCTAGAAGGAGAATCTGAATATTAAGATGCATAAAGTATCATAATCAGTTGTTCATCAAAGTACCTGTCTGATTACATCATTGAGACCAGGACAAAGGCCTCCACAAGTCACAATTGCTGCTTTTACCTCTTCTGGTTTGAAATATATTTTTTCTCGAGGCCCCGCACGGTGAACCCTGAATCAAGTTAAGACCATTTCTTATTAATACAAGCCAAGAGTATTGAACATGTGATGTTAGTTATTATGACACATGAACTTCAAGAAAAAAGTATCTGAAATTACTGCACCACAGCACTGGGAGAACTATTAATCTAAGGCTGGATACAATGAGGAAATTTTATTTTCTTATCAATTCAGTATTCAGAATTACATCAAAATCTTAATACAGTTATCAAATTGAATCCAACTTTGCCAACCCAATCTAACCAAATTTTTATATGCTCTTCATTATCAGTTTCAACAACAATATTTTTTTTGAAGATCTTTTCAATGAGTTAAAATTCCCTGTAGGAGGGCAGTTAGATAGTGCCAACACGGTCTTACAGGGTCGCTCTACACATGTAAACTCTCTGCCTGATGCCAGTTTGTCGAGTCAGAGATGTGATCGTATTGGTTGAAAGTAAGTTGAGCACCGACAAATACTAATCAATTTCCTTTAGAAAACAAAAAGACAGGCAGAACAAAGGGTTACACTTCGAATGCAATATTCCATCATTAGAGTATATGGAAAAGGGAGGAAAATTCCAACTTTGGATATCAAATCAAGTATCAACACATTCTTAGATTCTCCTTGTTTGTAACCTCATGAAGTTGAATTAAGTACGAGATACTTACCACTGCTCCACCCATGTACAGTTTGGATCAATACACTCAGCACCAGCTGATTTAGGAGAGGAAAAATGAATCACCTGCAATCATTGCAAAAATAACTATCTCAGAGACAATTGGGAAAAAAAGAAAGCTTGAAAAGAGCAGAAAAGTTTCTGTTGCCCAATGATATAAAGTAGTAATTTCTTTCATCTAGCCATGCAAAATTTGAGAATACGACTACAACTATTGCATAAAACTGAAAAAGGATCGGCTAATAGAATTGAGAAAGATATGTAAAGATCTAGTTTTTTCTGTGCATTGATTTCCTATCCTGACAATCAATTTTTTCAACCTAACAATGCATAACACTCTACAGGCTTAGTATAGCTAGAATAACATCAGATTTACCCATTTATTTTTTCAATGGCATTATATAATTTATGAGTATTAAAGTCCCTCACAGTAAGGAAGACCACAGTTGAACAGAAGCTGCTACGAAAACAGTAGGAACTTGGTCTCATGATGATTGCCACATAATGATCCCTTGGCATCGTAAAATGAACCAGAAAATAAGACAAGAAGGAATGATGATTACACCTTAAGCAGTACTCTATCATTGTTATTAATGTAGCCATGCCATTCCTCATCAGATGGATAAGTTTCTGCAATGGGACTCCCAGATGTCCTGTAACCAAAATTTTAAACTTAATCATTCCCGGGGAAAAGAAAGCTGCAATTGTTTCCGTTTAACTATCCCCATCATTCATGACTCAGAAGATGACCATAGTCCATAACATATTCACGCTTCTTTTTATTTAGCGTATTTATGTAATAGTCACAACCACCAAAAAGCATAATACTTAAGAGCATGATTTACACATAAAACCCCAAGTCAATAGATATCTTAATCACTTTTCTCCTGATCAGCAAGTAAAAGAAAATTGATGAGATTCCCAAACCAAAATGAAGAAAAGACAATGGAACAGAACGTCCAAAAGACTAAAACAGACCATATCGCGCTTTTAAGAGGCAAATATAGAAAGCTAAAAACCACAATGAAAGAAGAAATAATCACCCCCCTTTCAATTGAATCTCTCTCTCCCCACAAATTTAGAAAATCCGGAGACCAACCTCATCTTGAGGCAGAAAGTTGAGGGGTAGGAAGCCGCATCCTCCAACACATCGGTGATATGCGGAATCCTGAAGCGCGCCTCGAAGTCCTTCTGGTACTTGGACTTCCAATCGGGATCGCAGAAATCAACACTCGACTCAGTAATAACCTCCTTATCTGTAAGTGCTTTCACCTCAATTTTCCTCGCAACTCGCTCAAGTTTGGAGTTCCCACACTTAACCGAACCGACCGAAAACAGAGCATGATCGGAGCGACCAGTCCTCGCCGGGAAATTCAACGTGGCTTTGATCGCCGGCGAAAGCGCTTCCATCAAATTCTAGATGCTTTAAGGTCAGCGCAGATTCCCGAAGCTGGAAAATCAATCTGCGCGTGTATTCAGGTGGAATTGATATCACATATGTGTGTGATCGGAGTGACGGAGAAAGAGAGGGAGCTTTGGAGCTGTTCTTCGTTAAACGCTATATAACTTTGTTTATTATATTTCTCCTTTTCTCCGTTTGTGTTGAATTATAATTCTGAATTTTCTTTAATTGTGATTTGTGAAGGTTGAAAGCTGCTTTTGTTTTGACTTAAAAGAGTTGTACGTTACTGTACAAGTTACCTAACGCCGTTAAACCCATCTCTGCCGCCACCACCAATCAGATTTTTTTACTTCATATATATATAATCATTTTATATTTGGAAAGTCCATGAGATATATTAAAAGCCCAACTCTTAACACAAAGTTACAAATAATTATTATTAGGATTTCTTTTTGCCATCACGATTATGATCATTTTTACACTTTCCCATCTGAATTAAATTTCAGTGTAATATGCTATTCATATTTTATGATTCTTGCAAATCACTATTCATATTCTATGATTTTTAAAAAACTTCGTGGAGTACAGGCTATTTTTAATGACCTATCTTCTAAAGGATTGGAAGGTGACTTGGTAACCTATAACATTGATAAAAGAATGTTGTCAAGATGAACAATTAGAGAAAGCTAAATTTATTGTCAAATGAGATTACTGTTGTAAGTTATGAACACCATGGTTGGGAAGGGTTTTTCTTTATTACTCACTTTCTGTCTATCAATACAAGATACAATACATGTATATAATATAGAGAATTACGCTAAATAAGGAAAACGGATATTTACACAAAGATTACGGGATTTGATTAGATCCCTAGTATCCCTTGCTAACACTCCCCCTCAAGTTGTATAGTGGGATCTCCAATGTGCAACTTGTCTAAGACTTCCCCAAATATCCTACCATTCACGGCTTTGGTGAGAATGTCGGCGAGCTGATCTTCAGACCTCACATGTGGCAACTTAATGATACCTTCCTCGATTTTCTCTTTGATAAAGTGCCTATCAACTTCAATGTGCTTCGTACGGTCATGTTGTACGGGGTTCTCAGATATGCTGATTGCTGCTCGATTGTCGCACATCAAGCTACACGCTTCTTCGCTCAAGAGACCGATTTCTCCAAGTAGCTTCCTTAGCCAAAGTATTTCTGCTACTCCTCGAGCAATCCCTCGAAACTCTGCCTCGGCGCTAGAAAGCGCCACCACCTTCTGTTTTTTACTCCTCCAAGTCACTATATTTCCTCCAACAAGAGTAAAATACCCAGACGTGGATTTCCGATCTCCTAGACTTCCTGCCCAGTCTGCATCTGTATATGCCTCAATCCTTAAGTGACCGTGTTTCTGGAACAGAACTCCTCTACCGGGACATCCTTTTAGGTACCGACACACTCTAACTGCCGCATCCCAATGCTCCTTCTTTGGTTGATGCATAAATTGACTCAATACCCCAACAGCATAGGCGATATCAGGCCGAGTGTGCGACAGGTAAATCAACTTCCCTACCAGGTGCTGATACTGTGGCTTGTCAGCATCTTTTGACCCCTCAATACTCCTTAATCCATGATTTACTACCATGGGACTATCCACTGGACGACATTCTAATAACCCTGTTTCTGCTAGTAGATCCAGAACGAACTTCCTCTGAGAGATGTATATACCCCTCTTCGATCTCAGTACTTCTATCCCAAGGAAGTACTTTAGCTGCCCCAGATCTTTCATCTCGAACTCCCTGAACAAATTTTTCCTTAGCTGGGAAATCTCCTCTGTATAATCCCCTGTGATGATCATATCGTCAACATAGATAATCAAGCACGTCACAAGTCCGTCCCTTCTTTTAATAAAGAGGGTATGATCTGAGTTACTCTGATGATAGCCATATTTTTTCATTGCTGCTGAGAACCTCCCAAACCAAGCCCGGGGGGACTGCTTCAAACCATAAAGGGCTTTCTTGAGCTTACATACTTCTCTATTACTGAATCCCTGTGTGAATCCCGGAGGTGGTTCCATGTATACTTCCTCTTGTAGTTCTCCATGCAGGAATGCATTCTTAACATCGAACTGGTGTAATGCCCAATCCCGGTTTGCTGCTACCGAGAACAATACCCTGATCGTGTCAATTTTCGCCACGGGGGAGAAAGTTTCTGAGTAGTCAATGCCGTAAGTCTGAGTGTACCCCTTGGCCACTAACCTTGCTTTATACCGCTCAATGCTGCCGTCAGCCCGATGTTTCACTGTGTATACCCACCGGCATCCTACTACCTTCTTTCCGGGAGGAAGTATGCACTTCTCCCACGTTTCATTCCTTTCTAGTGCTTCCATTTCCGCATCCATGGCCTGAACCCACTTGTCTTCTACGAGTGCTTCCTCCACTCGGTTTGGAACCTTGACCGAGTAGATGGCAGCTGTATAGGCTCGTGTTGGTGCTGCTAAGGTTCCGACCGAGATATTAGCAATTGGATACCTTGGAATTCTGCCTATGTGTTCGGGTTCATATCTTTTTGGAGGGATTCCCCTGTTCGTTCTTGGTGGTAGGGCATATCTGTTTGTTTCTATCTCCCCCTGTTCATTACTCTTTGTTTCTGTCTCCCCCTGTTCGTTACTCTCTATCTCCCCCTGTTCATAACTCTCTTTATGTTCTTCACTGATCCCTGCACTGTTAGGGCCATATAGAATAGGAGAAGAAATAACTGAAGTAGAACTAGAACTTCCCAACATGTGACTACTAACCTCAGGATTATCCGTGGGGGTGACTGGAACGGTGGGAGTAGTGGGGGGACTGTACCATGGGAGAGGCCGGTTCTGTGGTTCCGCCTACTCGCTCTTTTGGGACTGTGTCTGGCCAAGAGTTGAGTGGCGGATGAGAAAGTATCCCATTCAGTGGGTCTGACTGCTGACTCTCCCCCTGACCACTGAGTGGGGAGGTAAAGAAATACTCTGTTTCGATAAAGTCACAATCTAAAGTGACAAACATACGTCTGGTGGGTGGATGATAACACCTATACCCCTTCTGGTGAATCCCATACCCGACAAAGACACATTTTAGGGAACAAGGGTCAAGTTTGGTTCTGTTATGCCTGGGAATATGAACAAAGACCGAGCAGCCAAAGACCCGAGGTGGAAGAGCTAAAACAGACGGGATACTGACTTGTTTACAAAGACACTGGAGAGGGGTTTCTAGGTTAAGAGACCTCGAGGGAAGTCGGTTAGCCAAGTAGACAGAGGTGGCAACGGCTTCAGGCCACATGGACTTTGGACAACGGGACTCGAGAAGAAGTGACCTAGACATCTCTAGAAGCTGACGGTTTTTACGCTCGGCTACCCCGTTTTGCTGAGGGGTAGAAGGGCACGACGTTTGGTGAACTAGCCCATTTTTCTCAAAAAACTGTTTCATAATGGTATTGACATACTCCCCCCCATTGTCCGACCTAAGCACCTGGATTTGAGATTTATATTGTGTTTTGACCAGCTGAAAGAAATCCATGAATTTATAGGGAACTTCAGACTTATTTTTGAGGAAATATACCCAAGTCATCCGAGAGAAGTCATCGATAAACAAAACAAAATATTTAAATTCATGGCTCAAACCAGTGTTCGGGGAGGGTCCCCATACATCAGAGTGAATAAGAGAAAAAACTGACTTAGCACGAGAGCTGGATACTGAAAAAGATTGCCTATGACTCTTGGCAAGAATACATGTCTAACAAGTGATTTTATTCTGTTTAGAAAATAACTGAGGAAAAAGCACCTGGAGATACCCTAATGACGGATGACCCAAACGACGGTGCCATAACCACTGTTGACGGTCCACTATCCCGTGAGCGAGCGCTGCAGTTCCTTGTTGAGCTACCTCATCGACATAGTATAGACCCCCACGTTCAGTACCACGCCCAATCACTTTCCCCGAACGAATATCCTGTAACAGACAAAAACCGGGAAACATAAGCATGGTACAATTCAACTCTTTCGTAATATGGCTAATGGACAACAATTTACAAGACAAGCTAGGAATATAAAGGCAATTCTTTAAATTGATCGTGGGAGATAGTGGCAAGGTTCCAGCTCCAAGAACCGGGGCAAGACCCCCGTTCGCATTCTGAATTGAGGTAATTTTCGGTGGGACAAGATCAGTGAGGTCAGACCGATCATTAGTCATAGTATTGGTGGCCCCACAATCAAATATCCACTGAGTGATGCTACATCCTGCCATGTTTAGTGCCACACCGGAGTCCCTGTCATCTGAATTGGGGTGAAATCTGCACTTTTCTTGATTAGGGGTATCATAGGTATTATAATTAGAAAGAGTTGGGGCTGATTTGTAATAATTCAAAATTGGTGAGTCTGAGGGGCATAAATGACAATCTCCCTCTCCCCACTTATTACTTAGGGTTTGAGACTTACCCCCTTTACCATTTTCAGCCGCCAACCCCACGAATCCCTTCTCCCTCTCTTCCCCATCTGCTGCACTTTTCGCCTCACCTCCGCCGTCTGCAATCGCCGCCATCTCCCGCGGCGGACGGGCGGTATTCCACAGCTGACCTTGCCATCCCTGCGGGAACCCAATTACTTCGAAGCATCTCTCCTTGACATGTCCAGGCTTTCCACACTTGCTGCACTTATCCGGCGGTTTATTCACGCTACCGCCTCGGCGTGATGGTGCGGTGGTTCTCCACGGCACGCCTGATCGGGGCTTGGTGGCGCAACCCCGAGTCACCGGAGTTGTCCCTGATTTTGAAGGTCCTTGAGCTAAGAATCCGGAACCTAAGTCGGAGGCTCCGACCGATGATGGGTCATCTCCTCTGTTCTGCCCTTCTTGGTTTTGAGTATGCTGAGTATTTTGGGTTTGGGGCTGCAGGTCACTGATCAGGCTAACGAGCTGTGTGGCCAGGGAATCCGCGGGCTGTTGCGGTCCCATGGCGGTGTTGGACTGAGCGCTGCTGGTTTCGGCCATGGCCGAGAAAACAGGCACTGGGTATATGATGAGCAAGAACACGGATCACTGTGTGATCGAATTCCGCTCTGATACCATGTTGTAAGTTATGAACACCATGGTTGGGAAGGGTTTTTCTTTATTACTCACTTTCTGTCTATCAATACAAGATACAATACATGTATATAATATAGAGAATTACGCTAAATAAGGAAAACGGATATTTACACAAAGATTACGGGATTTGATTAGATCCCTAGTATCCCTTGCTAACAATTACATATAATTTTGTTGTTCAAGAATTTATGAGGAGAGCTGGAGAGGTGAATATAGTCATAGTGATGCAAGAGGATTCTCTCCTAATTCATCTACATTAGCCTGGCTGATTGATTTGATAGGGGAAAAGGAACGTAACCCTACACTTATTGAATAAATTAGGAACTTTTTTATTCAGATTAACAATGATAAATCAGCCCTAATTATATTTGATTGAAAAATGTGGCAATTCAAAAGAGGCACGTAGAAGAGAAAAACAGAAAGGGCCATTTAGTAGTGGATAAGCTATGATGCACAAATATTTTTAAAAATATTATTTTATCATATTGTATCGTGTCGGACACCGTATTCGACACTCCTCACGTGGAAAATTTAAAAAAAAAAATATCGTCGTATTCGTGTCCTATCGTGTTCGTATCGCCATATCCGTATTCATACATCTAATCGATATGTGATAAAAACTCGTAACTACTCGAAGTATTTACTTGGAATTGCTGGGGAACTTTTTTTTGGGTCTACACTGTGATGCACGGATACGAACACGACGATACAAATTTTTTTTTGAATTTTCAATGTGAGGAGTGTCGGATACGGTATCGAACACGAGTATCCGGCACAATATAACACGATAAAATAAGAGTTTTAGAAATGTCCATGCATCATAGGGTCTACCTCAAAAAGCTCATTTTCTTCTCTTTTCTCTTTTTTATGTCCCTTTTTAGAGCGAATTTTAGGTTAAATCTAAAACTTCCACTTTGATTACTTATTTTGAGTATTGCCATATTGATTTGATATATTCTTATCTTCTTTAGTTTGAATTCTAATTTTTTGTTTTTTTTTTTTTTGACAACCGGAGGCCCGAAGGCCAAACTAGTTCAAATCAGACACAACGAAGTCCCAAGCAACTAAAGGAAAGTCCGAAGACCCAACGTAGGCCGCAGAAGCATTTCTAACTATAGTGTGGGCCACCACATTGGCACCACGACGAATGAAAGAAAAACGAACTTCATCAAACAACGAGCACATAGACTTCACATCTTCAATAATGTTCCCGATATGAGAACAATCTTCCTCGCTACTCCGTAACCTATTTATGACATTTAGGCAATCACCCTCTATCACCACCTTCCTCCACTCGAAGTCTCTAGCAAGTTTGATTGCCGAAAAGGCTGCTAGAGCTTCCGCTACTTCCGGGTCCGAGATGTGACTCCGCCGATCCGTCTCCCAGCCTACGCACTCCCCTTCTTCGTTTCTAGCAATCACCCCAATTCCAATCTCGTTTACATCTTTAAAAACCGCCCCGTTAAAGTTCAATTTGATCTTGCCCCGAGATGGTTTACTCCATTTCACTACAACTGCTGGTTTATTGAGATTCTCCACTACTGCATCAATAAGCCCCACGACTTTATCACATTATAAAGCAAAGTCAATGACTTGATGTGGCTGTTGTCGTAATCCCTCAGCCCTACACTTGTTCCTATGCCTCCACAATGCCCAAAGGATATTAGAGAATTTTACACAGCGATCTTCGCTCAAATTACCCAGTGTATCCAAGAGACCATCCTTTATATTTTCACCAATTTTCTGAACCCAATGCCAAGGAAGGAGAGATAGCGCCCATACCTGTCTTGCGAAAGGACATTGGACCAAAGCATAGGCTGTATTGTAACACCCGAGCGCAAGGCGTCACATCCCCCGCACCGAGACCCGACCCGAATATGAAATGGACGATCCATACCCGAGCCAAATCACGGCGAACGGGGACACACACACACACTCTAAGCTAGGCGGGCTAACCCTCAAAACCATATAACAACATATGACATTAAAGCGGAAGCAATAAACGAACATATACCATATATATATGTACCATGAGCATCCAAGCTCCAAAAATCATTCATGTACATCACCAATTGCCATCACGGCCCAAAATAAATACGCTCCAAGATAACATTCATATACAATAATCAAATGTATAATATGCAAGTGTAAGACTAAAAAATACAGAGCTAGAGACGAATGCAAGACCTAGGACTCGTATTCCCGCCTAGCTCCCTCAACACCTGCACAAAATAACTGAAAACCAAACGGGTTCAGTCCAAAAGGGACTGGTGGGTATAAAACAGGGCATAGATATAATATATGACAGTAATTAAACAATCACATGCAAGCTATAATCCCAAATGAGGTTTTAAAGTCTTTCCCAAGTGGGTGAAAAGAATCATCAAAAGGGATTATAACGAATCATTAACATTAGGTCATTATTGGCCCGGCGAGTGGGCGTGCATTATCTCCAACCAACACCTTGTGTAAACAATTTAAACATTCATTCATTTATTCTTTTCATGCAATCAATCTTTTGTGCACATTCATTAACATTTACTCCTTCTTCCTCCGGGTTGGTGGTGGGTTTGCAAGGCCCGACCACCCATTCATTGACCAAAAGGGGTTACATGACTCCCCAGATGGCGCTCAGCGTCCATTCCTCGCTAACTCCTAACGAGGTCCGGTTACGCCGTTAATTGGTGGAACTAGTGTGAGGGATCACCGTCGGCCCGTGCCTCCCCGGATAGCCACTCACACTAAGTCCCTGGGCCCCATTCGTGCATTCGATCATTTCTCGCCAAAACATTAGGTAGGATTGATAAAATAAGGCTTTACGTTGAAAACATTTACTCTTTAAAACGACTCTTTATATATATATAATTTTGGTCGAAAGCTTTCACATTGAAGGTATATATAGGGTCTTGTATCTACATAGAAGAAAAACCCACCTTAAACCGTCAAAAGAAGCAAACACGAGCCTCACTGACCGGCCTCGTCTCCAACGTGATCAAGATCTGTGCAAGAAAAGTGAAGTGAGACTCAATATGACCAAATAAGACGCTCGGCAATGCAATGATCATGATATAGATGTATAAAAGATTAAATTATGTTATGAAAATGTTCATGTGCACTATTAATACATTTAAATCATATAATCAAGTCATTCACTTTCATAATTTCACATTTTCAATCAAATTAATTCAAGAAATTCAAATATAATCAAAGTACAAATTAAATCACATTTAAAATTAGAACATAAACATTTAAACATATTCAATCGCATTTACAATTAAAAAATAAACAATTAAATACATTCAATTAAATTTAGAAAATTAAATAAAACATGAAATAGGTAACAATTAAATTCTATAATTCAATTAAATTAAATAATATTAATATATAATAAACATATATAAATATATAATAAATATATACCTATAATATATAATGCATACGTACTATATTATATATATATATATATATACAAAAACACATGCAAACGTAAACACATGCATGCAGAATTAATTAAGATGCATGCAATATTAACAAATGCATGAGATTTTCCATGCAAACAAAACCTATGCATGCAACTAACAAATGCAAGAAGAAAAGGAAAAGAATAAGCAGCAGCAGCAGCTCACGGGAACAGCAAAACAGTCATGCAAAACAAGGTGACACGGGGGTGTCACCTTCAAGGAGCAAACCGAGACACCCCCGTGTCTCGGTACAGAGGAAACCACCCAAGAAACACCCCCGTTCCAGCTGAAACAAGCAGGAACGACACACCCGTGTCGCAGCAAACGCAGCAGCAACAAACACGCAAACAACCCCTGTTTTCCTTGCCCAAACGCAGCACAACTCAAGCAACAAATAGACAACATATATGTAGCTATGAATGACACGAATTGCAGCAAGAAATCAGCTCAAAACCACCCCAAAACTGACAGCAAAAGAGCAAGAAAAACAGCAGCTGTGACAGCAACAATCCAGGCCCAAAAACAGGGTAAAACACGCGAGAAACAGGGCAAGAAATGATCTCCATTTATCCCAACACATTCATATAAGTTAGGCTAACAAATATGCAGCAAAACACCACAAATTCAACCTATAAATCAGTCCCACAACAGTTCAAACATGGAAGGCTGTCACACGTGACTTTTCTTCAAAGTTTTCTCAATGTTCCAAAGTTGATATCTCATAAATACTTCAACTACCATGCAATTAATGATCATAAATGAAAAGAAGATATCAAAACAATCATTCTCAAGCTTGGAATCATTCAAATCCATCAAGAATTGGAGAAGATCGAAAGAAATGCACAAAAACGTCTCTATTCAAGAAAAGCCGAAAAATGCATGAAACCATGATCAAATTTGGGGATGAATGAATGAAAATGACCAGGAATTAACATATAATACAACCCTAAGCTTACCTTGTTGATTGGATGAAGATTGGATGAGATTTGAGCTTTGAATCTCCAAGGTGATCAAGGGTTGCGGGAAGAAACTGGAAGGCAGTGACTTTGGCTGTGATTTGTGAATTGTGAGAGGGTTGGTTCGGTTAGGGCATAGTATATCAGGTTAGGTGGTTGAGTTAGGGTTTCATAGCCTCCAACCATGGTTAATTTGGTTAAAGATTGGATAAGATATGGCCATTTTAGTGTAACAAGGTCAGTTTCGTCGCTGCTTCGTATTTCGGTTGAATTTCGGAGGTTCAATTGACGTTAGAAAAATATAAGGCTAAGTTTACTAAACTCGAATTTTCGTTACGAGTTCAGCGAAGTTGACGGAACTCGAATCCGAGTTCCCGAGCTCAAGATATTAAATACGGAACCAAGGGTGCGTTAAGTGCTCGTTAGCCCCCGACTTGGATTCCAAAATACAAATTAAATCCGAAACACAAGCAAATGAATTCGAAATTACGAAACGAACAAATATTCATGTACAAGACACGTATAAGTTCAACATATTAAATTCGTACAAAATTCCGGTATCAATTCAAATAGAAACGAAGCACTCAAACGCGATCAAACAATAAAAGCCATAACATTAACAAAAATAACCAACTAAATTCATTTATAATATATTACATATAATATGCATGCATACGTATATAATATATATAATAATTACATGCATGCAAATATAATATATAAGTATTACATGCATGCAAATATTTAAATCCATGCACACACGTACACATATATATATATATATATATATTTATATTATATAATGTAATTAATATTAATAGCATTAAATTAAATAATTAACATTTAATATAATTAAAATAAAATTTAAATACATAAAACACGTATAATTAATTATTTCGCGCATTTTGGTAAACAATTACGTCATACCTGTACGGCCGAAATATCGGGGCGTCACAACCTCTCCCCCTTAAAAGAATCCGTCCTCGGATTCATTGATCGTCCGGAAACAATTCGGGATGAAATCTCTTCATCTTATCCTCCGTCTCCCACGTAGCCTCTTCCGTTTTATCACTTCTCCATAAGACTTTAACTAGTGGGATCTGCCGATTTCGAAGTTCTTGTAATTTACGATCCAAAATCTTAATCGGCTTCTGAACGAAGGTGAGATTCGGTTCTAACTCCACTTCCTCGACCGGTATGACTTCGGCTTCATCCGGATAATATTTCCGAAGCTGAGACACATGAAATACATTATGGATTCCGGTCAAACTCGGGGGTAGGTCCAATCGATAGGCCGTATCTCCAATTTTCTCCAAAATCTCATACGGTCCTAGAAACCGAGGATTCAATTTCCCTCCTTTTCCAATCCTCGAAAATCCCTTACGAGGTGAGGCTTTCAAGAATACCCTATCACCAACTTCAAACTGAAGATCTTTCCTTCGGTGATCGGCATAGCTTTTCTGTCTGTCCTGGGCTGCTTTCATCCGTTGTCTGATTATTTGAACCTTATCGATTGCCTCTTGTACGGCCTTAGAGGGTTTTTCCTTATTCTCTCCTCGTTTCACACCCTCTTGCTTCGTCCAATTCCATTCTTCCAAATCAAAGAACAACGGTGGCCTGCATTTAAGCTTAATTACAATCTTCCAATAGGTGAAGCATCCAAAGGTAATAATTTCATAATAAATCATGCTACTAGGAAAATATAGTTGGGTATAAAACTCATTAAGTGTTCCTCTAAAAAAACGAAAATAGAAAAACTCATTAAGTGTTAGTAATAATAAGTTAAATAAATTTTAAAATTTAATTTCCAAGACTACAGCCTAAAATTATAATACAGAATCATGATTAGAATTTAGAGTGTCGATATGTTATTGCAAATAAATATTAGGGAGAATACATCTAACTATCCTGCATTTAAGCTTAATTACAACGCAATCCATCATTATCGGGAAATTATATTTTAGTCCCTATAAATTTTATTTGGTTTGAGGTCCCTTAACGGAATTTGTAAAAGTACAATTATGCTCCTGACAGTTTTATAAGTGTTACATTGAATATATGACCAAAATTACAAAATCATCCCTAAAGTTTACAAATATAAACAAAACGATCCCTACAAATTATGAATTTAACAACAACTCAGGGGTATTTTTGGAATGACATAACGGAACGGGACCACAAACAGTTCTCAAAGTTAGAGACTAAAATGTAATTTCCTGATAATGATGGACTGCGTTGTAATTAGGCCTAAATATAGGGTAGTCAAATGTAATTCTCCCTAAATATTAAGTAAGGTGTGATTGCACATCCCTCTTACTACTTTGACGTGCGTGAGTTAAAAAAAAAAGAATTAAGAGCTCGTCTACTTTGTAGTTATCTGGCAGATAAGTATGTAAAACATTCAATATCCTTTGTTTACTTTGAATAGGCTACAACCTGTATTTGGGTCTTGAGCCCGTGTGATTCCTAGGATTTCAGATAGGCACATGACGCGCGATTTTGCCATGTTTTACAAGACATAATTTTAATTTGTCGTTGCGAAATTACCAACGTGTCCGCAAGTTAACCTAGATTACGTGATTTGCCATTAAACAAATGCTTATATCCGCTTATTCAATTGTGGAAAACGGCGAAGAAAACCCTCACTGTGTTGGTTGTGAAGATTTTGGGTGAATTACGTTAAAGAAACAAAAGATTATTTTTTGGGATGTCCACGAGGGTCAAGTGACATCAGGTTTAGGTGCATCCAAGTCAGGGTTGTTGTTGTTGCTAAGCAGCACACTATTATTGCAACAGAGTATTGAAAAACAGCAGAGTTAAAGTAGCGGAAATTTAAAAAAATTTCCAAAAGGGATCATGATCTTGCAATGCTCGTTTCAAAACTTGTGGGATTTCAAGAAACTTACAACAATTGAAGCTCTCTTGAAACGTTTTGAGCCGCCCTCAAACGTTCTTCAGGCGGCATGAATCCCCATTTCTTGATCGATTCTTTCTTCGAGATTCCAAAGTAGAAATCCTCCAGAGTATTAATCCACACCAACCTAGATTCAAATCATGTTAGTGAGTATGCTAGTACTATAACATGCGTATTAAAGAAACATAAACGAGAAATAGAGAGCAAGAGAATTATCCCCAAAATTCCATGAAGGTAGGACGTGATCTCAACATCACGTGTAGTCCAAAAAATCGAACCCCTAGTCCCTTTTATAGGCTAGGGTTCGAAACCCTAGTTCCATGTAGGAGATGACCTCCTACTTTGACTTTTCTCCTATTCTTTCTTTCTCTCCAAGTAAATAATGTCTTATCTAAATTAAAATAAGATATTTATTTCCTAGAGAAAGAGCTCCTAACTAATTTAGGAATATTTAATTATTCTAGCAATAATTAAATATCTTATCCTAATACTTTATTGGAATAATAAAATAGAAGATATTTTTTTATTTCTTTATTCTAATCAAATTAGAACAAGTAAATAATTAAATACATAGAATTAATTCTCCAATTAATTCTATCAAGGACTTTAGAATTAATTCACTAATAAATTCTAATGGGCTAAAATTAATTCTCCAATTAGTTTTATTTTGCTATATAATTAATTCTCCAATTAATTATATTAAGGGATTTATAATTAATTCACTAATTAATTATATTTAGGCTTGATAATTAATTCTCCAATTAATTAACACATGATCCAATTTCTCAAATGAATCACACGTCCCAAACAATGCTCTTGATCCACACGTGTACTTTACACCGTGGTCTCGTTTCGATCAACTATTTGATCTTTCCATAATACCTTTTGAACCCGGTATTTGTGTGTGACCCTCTAGGTTCAATTTCAGTTAGCAGTGAGCCTAATTAATTAATACACTTTATTAATTAATTACCTCACAGATCACACGACCATAGTCTAGCAACAGGTGTGTGACCCCTACCCGAAATGTGAATGCATATTCGAAAGAACCTTTCAGTCAATGACATCATGTGGGATACGATCCTCCTACCATCCTATCTCTCGATTAAGATCTAGGGCATGGGAATATGGAGAGCCCTACTAACCTTAATCTGAAAACAAAGTTCCCTTCACATTCCATTTGATCTCAATCCAATAGAACCCCATTTTCTTGATGTCTTGATCTAACCACCTTGCGCAAGGATTTTAGGATGGAATCATGAATAACTTATGTAATAAGAGATCATCTTGCCTACAACAAGTGTAGGTCCTTTATTGATTCCAACAATTCTCATATGTCACTTGTGTAATCCTAACATAGGCCGTGGTTCAGGTGTCTATACGGCGACACCCTTTTGAGCCTATATCAAAGATTACAGAGTTAGCTCATATGAGACAATGTGGAATCTCAAGTCTAAGCATTAATTCCTCACGTCATTGACATGTGAGATATTTCCTAATCTGGAAGTTTCAGGAAACTTACTTTCCCATTTAAAAATCTTCTCACGCGGGGCACTCTCAGTGAACTTGTCTTTATAAAAAGCACCCTTGTGTATTGTGTACGCATCAACTTATGCACTTTACACCCCATGAAACAGGATGATCCTTCTTAAGGACACAACTACACAAGCAAGTCTCAACAGAGGCAAAGTCGACACTCCCACTGTCTGTCGGCCTCATTGACTTGGAGAAGTTTCTAATCCTTGCCTATGGAGTTAAGAACTTGTTTCATGTGTCATTCCCATAATGACAAAGTTCTTAACGGCCTCATCGGATTAGGGGAGTTCTAGACATGTACACGTAATGGAAACACTCAAAACACGTATTGGCACATAAGAAGTGTTCGCCTGTGATTATTATCATTCGTATATTATTCAAAGATTGTCTGTGATATAGGGAAAGTCCCCAAAGCATAACAACTTTCTAGGGCACTATCCCAACACAGAGGAGGGAGATGTTTTTACGTGAGGGGTTCTAATAGAGGTAGATTTTACAAAATGGCCTGTGAAGCACTCATGTTGATCTTATATTTCGTGATATGTTTTTGAGTAAATTATCTAATCACAATGGAACTAGAACATGGATCAGGGAAGACTCGTATTGCTGTTCAACCCACACCTTATCAAGTTAGTTCCTTGTAAGCAAGAATAGTTGTTGCTACAGCAAACAAACACACTGTTGTTGTCTCAGCAACCAGTGAAATTTATACATGGGGGGTTGCAACAAAGAGGACCAATTGATTTTATATTGGCAGGTTTTCATTTAGGGTTATTGATTTTAATGTAATTTCATCATAATGATGGTGCTAATATATGTCATTAATTTCATATCAGAGATTTATTATGAAAAAATTTATATGTAGAATGTGGTTGGTATAATGGTATTTGTTTTAAAAAATAATGAATTTTGATTGGTATTGCAAGTTGGTTTTGATTTTCTTTAATTCTTGTGCAATACTGGGAGAAAGATTCAGCAAAACAGGAAAAAGGGTAGTAATGTAATTTCTTAGTGAACTGCCAAAAATAAGATCACCAAAGTAAATATCTATAAACCATAAATACTTTATCCAAAAAAATTTAGAAGAAAAGTAAATAAAATATATTGACATATTACTTATCTAATCTAAAATGCAATATCCTAACATTAAATATCAATTCTTCCAAAGTAAATGAGGCTTAAGGTACACGATTACATCAGATTTGGTGTTTCCGCGAATGGCTGCACTAATTCCCCAACATATGGTAACTTCTCTTTTATAACTTTTCTTTTGATGTAACAGCAATACAAATCTCGAGAACAGAAATTTAAATGGGGTGTCTATTTTATTGGTTGGGATGAGATGAAATTGATGAGTAATGAGATGAGTTATAGGATGTGATGACTGCTGGTGGATTGATCATCTCATTGGGGATGTGGAATGAATAATCAGTCTTTTATCCAATGTAATTTCGGACGGTGTTATCAATCCCAAACTTATAAAAGTATTAATAAACACAATTTTAAGTAAGATTATTAATCTAATCACCCTTCATCCTACAAAGTAAACATATTGAAAAAGTATTTAGGAAACCTATGAAAATTTTAATTTCTTTTTTGTAGAACGAACAACCAAAAAACAGAAAAAACTACATAGCTTCCAACTTGATCATCTCTAGTATATCCAGCGGGGGGGTTCAAACCACAAAAGGATGGAGCTGTGAACATGCCCTCTCTTGGCCAACATGTCCACCCTTCACTACGATCCCTTCTTATATGCCAGAAACTAACTTCCCAAGGTTTTCTCAGGAGCTTCTTACAATCGACAATGATGTGGCCCAACAGATGCACGTGCGCTTGTGGTGTCATTCTCAACCAAGCTAACAACCACTGCGAAGTCAATTTCGACTTCAAGTCTTACAATGCATCTCTCCCAGATGCTTTGTAGACCTTCTCTAAGGCCAAGTAACTCTGCCATGGTGATGGTAGCTTCACCAATGTGCTTGGCGAATCCGACAATCCAATTCCCATGCTCATCTCCGATTGATAAGTACCACCCCTTAGGTGGTCTTTGCCATCTCTCTGTAATCACATTTTTAGCCTTAGGAGCACCTGTCGGAAAATTGTTTTTTAGTTCCAAGGCAAAGTTATTTATGTTGTCGATTTTCATCGACTACCTACGTACATTGATGTTTGATGAATTTCAAAAATTAATCACTCTCAATTTGAGAAATTACAATGCAATCCATGAATTTTAAAGTAGATGCATAAAAATTATAAATATAATCCACTTGCAATTTCAATACGAATTATCTCAAAAGACTTGAGGAAAAAAACATTACCAACTGAATTTTACCATTTTTGACACTTTGTTATCTGGATTTTTTTCCCGATATTTTATCATCTCAACTTAACTCCGATAACAATTGGCCATCTCAATTTCCATTCTGATAGAATATTCCACCAAAATTCCATCACGTGCGCCTCACGTGAGATTTATAAGGGTATTTACGTCTTTTGCTAATTTTTTTCTTAATTATTTGTCATTTGAAACATTTGTAATTTTGACATTGTATCATCTCAACTCAAATTTTTTTTTTTTTTTTGACAGTTTACCACCTTCCATCTCATGCGGTATATCTGATAATTTTTTTTGTTTAGACTTGACATTCATCTTGAGAGTTCTTTCGGTGAATTACTTAAAACTTATATTTTTGTTAGACTTAACATATATGTTGAGAGACCTTTTAGTTAATTGTTATCAATTAGAATTTATGTTTTTCTTAGACTTGACATATATATTGCGAGTTTTTTCGATTAATTGAAATAATTTAGAACTTATACTTTCTTAAGGTTTGACATAGATCTTGAGAGTTCTTTCGGTGAATTGCTTTCACTTAAAACTTATACTTTTTTAGACTTGATATATATTTTGAGAGTTATTGCGATCAATTTTTATCAGTTATAACTTACATTTTCCCTAAACTTGACAAATATTTTGAGAGTTCTTTCAATGAATTAATATCACTTAGAATTTATATTTTCTTGAGGTTTGACATATATTTTAGGGAAAATTACAAATTTGGGATAGTAACATACCCCAATTTGTATTTTTGTAATTTGATTTGTCATTTCTGATTTCAGGGACAGTAACTCTAAAAATTTCGCAATTTCAGCCAAATCTCAACCGGAAACCTAACTTTGCATTGGAAAACCACACATGATCGCCTAAAACCGGTTGAAGTCATGCGTGGCAAAACAACCTATCGAAAAAATCGCAAATTTGGGATAGTAACATACCCCAATTTGTATTTTTGGAATTTAATTTAGCATTTCTGATTTAAGGGACAATAAGTTAATAACTCTAAAAATTTCTCAATTTCAGCCAAATCTCAACCGGAAACCTAATTCTACACCGGAAAACCGCACGTGATCGCCTAGAATCGGTTGAAGTCATGCGTGGAAAAACAGTCTGGGCCACATAAGCCAAAGAAAGCCGTGTCAATTAAAACACAATTTCACATGTGGCATAAGGACTTTAAATAAAAAATGCAATACTAAGAAAAAGAAAAAAGGCCTTGTTCTTTCCCCTATTTATTTAAAAATTGTCTCTACCATTTTATAAGTCTCTTCCTTTTTGCGTATGGCATCGACACTCCCCTCAACAACATCCACCAATTCCGAACTTAATTTGAAAGCCATATTTCAATCCGGATGTTTTTTGGATACCGCTAATAACCAACGAATGGCAAGTACTTTTCCTTGTGTGGTTCCTATTTCAATAGGAACTTGATGAGTCGATTCACTTATACGTCTTGTTTTTACTGCTATATCGGGAGTTACTCCACATGTTGCTTGACGTAAAACAGATTGTATATTTATTTCTGTCTTCTGTTGAATATTTTTCATGGCTTGACAGAGAATTTGATAAGCCAATGATTTTTTTTTCCGTGTTGAATTTAAATAAATAGGGGAAAAAACGAGACCCTTTTTTCTTTTTGTCAGTTTTGCATTTTTAATTTAAAATCCTTATGCCACATGTGAAATTATGTTTTAATTGGCATGACTTTGTTTTGCTTATGTGGCCCAGGCTATTTTGCCAAGCATGACTTCAATCGATCTTAGGCGATCACATGAGATTTTTCGGTGCAGAATTAGGTTTTCAATTAAGATTTGGTTCAAATTGAGAAACTTTAAGAGTTACTGTCCTGAAATAAAAAATATCAAATGAAAGTCAAAAATGCAAATTGGGTATATTACTATCCCAAATTTGCAAATTTCCCGACAGGTTGTTTTGCCACGCATGACTTCAACCGGTTTCAGGCGATCACGTGCGGTTTTCCGATGCGAATTAGGTTTCCTGTTGAGATTTGGTTGAAATTGCGAAATTTTTAGATTTACTATCCCTGAAATTGAAAATGACAAATTAAAGTCCAAAAATGCAAATCAGGGTATGTTACTATCCCAAATTTACAATTTTCCCTATATTTTAAGAGTTCTTTTGATCAATTACTTTCACTTAGAACTTATAATTTTTTTAAACTTGACATATATCTTGAGAATTCTTTCGATTAATTACTATCAATTAGAACTTATATTTTTTAGACTCAACATATATCTTGAGAGTTTAGAGATGGATTGACCATTACCCACAGTGACAGATTTGTAAGAAATAATTTTAAAGAGTCAGAATCACACCATGAATTTGGAACACCTAATAATTAGAGAATTAGAGTTACCTGATTCCGCCATCTCTGATGATCTCTCGCTATCCACAAATCAACACCTCAGGCTAGGTCTTCCTCTCCTTCTCTCACAACGGCAGTTGACAGCTTAATGGGAAAACAATATCTGAACGTGGAGTGGAGAGGGGACCTAGCCACGATATATAAATCCCTAGAGGCCCTCCCATCACGGGCTTTCTAGAGTGGGCCTACACCAGCTGTCGGACCACGTCTTATTAATCAGGCCCTTTATCGAAAGTGGGTCAATCAATGAGCCTATTTAGTCTTGTCCTAATTAACCGTATTATTTAGCCCTTTTTATTTAATACAATCACCAATTAACATAAGTCCAATAAAAATATTCTTACAGTCTCCCACTTGGACATATTAATTGAAGTTTTGACTCCAAAAGAGAAAAAAATGACACTATTTTCAAAAATGACTCTCGGGCTAAATTACACAAAAACAATTTTGACTGCGGCCACAGATTTTGAAAAGACAATACGGCAAGAGACAAGACTTTCAACAATCTGGTCCGGTGAAAGTCACTAAATATCGGATCATGGCGGTAATTGTATCCTTTATTGATACAAGACCTTCCATGGTCACAAATACCAACAACTTCCACTGACATGGATTCAGACGTGGTGGTGTAGCAAGAAATAACATCCAAATATGACCCCAAATATCGTTATTTCATTGTCAGTCCTCCGATTTTCTTGTAAGATACGAATTTCTGCACAATATGAAATTCTAAGAAAATCCAATTTCCTTATCAAATACGGGCCTAAAAAACAATAGGAAACCCAAAGGAAATTATAGTTTTCTTGTAAGATATAGATTTCCAAAACAATATGAAATCTCAAGAAAACTCAACAACTTCTCAAGTATGCATGTCTCATTTAATACTCAATATGGTGTGTTTATGAGACATACCCAACATTCTTAAGAACGACACCCAATCTTAAGATAGACATACATGCGAGATACAAAACTCAATCAAGTGCACATAAGAGAATCATTAATGAGTAAAAGATAGTCTCGCATTAAACATCAATGTCAATCAAAATACATTGTCAAAGAGTTCAGCATATATATAAAAATGAACAACTCACTCATCCTAAATATTAAAAGACTCAATAACACCCATGTGTTCAACATGTCTTTTAAAAGCAATAGGTCTAAGCCCCTTAGTCAAAGGATCCGCCAACATAGAATCTGTATCAATATGATCTATCAAAACAGTATCATTTTTGATCAAGTCCCTTACAGTGAAATACTTCAGTTCTATATGCTTCGACGCACTAGAGGATTTGTTATTCTTAGAAAAGAACACGGCAGCGGCATTATCACAATAAATCCTCAAAGGTCTAGAAATCGTGTCAACTATAGAAAGTCCAGAAATGAAGTTCTTAAGCCAAACAACATGTGTGGCAGCTCCATAGCAAGCAACAAACTCCGCTTGCATAGTTGATGAGGCCGTAAGTGTTTGCTTAACACTCTTCCATGAGATCGCCCCACCTGCCATAGTAAAAACATAGCCCGAAGTTGACTTTAGATCATCCGAACACCCAACAAAATCAGAATCTGAGTACCCAACAACCTCAAGATGATCAACCTTTCTAAATACGAGCATAAAATCTCTGGTTTTCTTCAAATATCTCAAAACCTTTTTAACAGCAACCCAATGCTCATGCCCAGGATTAGAAAGGTAACGCCCAAGAACTCCAACAACAAACGCTATATCCGGTCTCGTGCAAACTTGAGCATACATCAAACTTCCCACAGCACTTGAATATGGGATATTCTTCATTGATTCTCGTTCAAGCTCATTTTTCGGACATTGTGCAAGACTAAGTTTATCACCTTTCACGATAGACACATCACCCGACCTACAATTTTCCATGTTAAATCTAGCCAAAACACGATCAATGTAACTCACTTGAGAAAGTCCCAATAACCCACGGGATATATCACGTCGAATTTCAATACCAAGTACGAAAGATGCCTCGCCAAGATCTTTCATATCAAAATTACGACATAACATTTGTTTGGTTTCATGGAGAAACCTAAATCACTACTAGCAAGTAGTATATCATCAACATATAACACAAGATATATGAATTTACTCCCACAGATCTTAAGATATATGCAATGATCCACTTTATTCTCCTCAAAACCCAACGAAGTCACAATATTATCAAACTTCAAGTACCACTGTCGAGAAGCTTGTTTTAGACCATATATTGACTTCTTAAGTTTACATACCAATTGTTCCTTCCCATCTTGAGTAAATCCTTCGGGTTGAGCCATGTAAACCTCTTCTTCTAAGTCACCATTTAGGAAAGCTGTTCGTACATCCATTTGGTGAAGCTCCAAGTCGAAATGAGCTACAAGACTCATAATAATCCTAAATGAATCTTTAGAAGAGACAGGAGAAAAAGTGTCACTATAATCAATTCCAGCCCTCTGTGTAAAACCCTTAGCTACGAGTCGTGCCTTAAATCTCTCAATATTACCTTTAGAGTCTTTCTTTGTCTTAAACACCCATTTACAGCCGATGGCCTTACATCCCTGAGGTAAATCAACTAACTCCCACACTTCATTATTTTTCATCGAGTCAATTTCATCTCTCATTGCCTCGAACCACAAGTGAGATTGAGGACTAGACATTGCACCCGAGTATGTTACTGGATCAATTATATTTCCAATGTTATAATCATTCTCAGTAAGGTAAACATAATAATCATCAGGAATGGTTGAACGTCTTTCTCTAGTAGAACGCCTCGAAGGTTCAGCTGGGACTTGATGTTGAACCGGATTAATATCAACTTCCCCCTCAACACCAGTTCCAGGTGAATCAGTTGGTTCACTAGTACCCTGATCAGAAATTGGCAAAGAAATTGGAACCGAATCGGTTTAATCTTCTAAGGTGATAGAACGAGAATTTTCACTTCTTTCAGGAACATCATTCTCCAAAAATTTCGCCGTCTGAGATTCTACTACTCTAGTTCCGCGAGAAGGACAAAAGAATCTGTATCCTTTAGAGTGATCTAGATACCCAATGAAATAACCGCGAGTAGATTTAGGGTCTGTCTTTTTCTCAAAAGGGTTATAGATTCTAACTTCAGCAGGACACCCCCATACACGAAAATGGTTCAAACTAGGCTTTCGACTAACCCACAACTCAAAAGGTGTTTTAGGAACAGATTTGGTAGGAACACGGTTTAGGATATACATAGCAGTTCTAATTGCCTCACCCCAAAGAAAAGTAGGTAACTCACACCAACTCATCATACTCCTCATCATCTCACCTAGGGTGCGATTACACCTTTCAGCCACACCATTTTGCTCAGGACTACCAGGCATGGTATATTGGGCAACTATTCCGGATTCTTGTAAGTATTTGGCAAACGGTCCCATATGTTGCCCTGTTTCAGTATGTTTGCCATAATACTCACCACCGCGGTCAGACCTCACAATCTTGATGACTTTTCCGAATTGTTTCTCTACTTCAGTTTTAAAAATCTTAAATTTTTCAAGAGAATCTGATTTTTCTTTGATCAAGTAGATATATCCATATCGAGAAAAGTCATCAATGAATGTGATGGAATACCTATTACCACATAAGGTAGGGATGTAAGGACCAGAGATATCCGTATGGATAATCTCCAAGAGTTCAGAACTACGAGTGGCTCCCTTTTTCTTAGACTTGGTTAATTTACCCCTAATACAGTCAACACAAGTTCTCATATCGCCAAAGTCAAGAGAAGGAAGAATATCTAGTTTCACTAGTCTTTCTATCCTTTCTCTAGAAATGTGTCCAAGACGTCTATGCCATAACACTGAAGAATTATCAGCCACTAAGGATCTCTTAGATACAGAATTTTCAATATTGAAAGAGGAATAAATTTGATTGGAAGCCAAATTCAATCTATACAAGCCATTAGACAAAATACTAGAACCAATAATTTTAGAATCAAAAACCAAATCAACTTTCCTTTTACCAAAAGAAATGTTATAACCCAAATTGTCTAAAGCAGAAATAGAAATCAAATTTCGAGTAAAACTTGGAACATAGAAAACATTCTCCAGAACTAGTCTGAAATTGGTGTCTAAATTCAAAATAACAGTTCCTACACATTCTACTACTGCTAAGGCTTCAATAGCTACTCCAATTTTAGACTCTTCTTCACTTGGCTTCCTTTGTCTTATAAACCCCTGCAATGAAATGGCAACATGGACATTTGCCCCGCTGTCAATCCACCAGGAATTAATGGGAACATTAACTAAATTTGACTCAAAACAAACTAGGGACAAAGGATTACCTTCTTGTTTCTTCTTCTCTAACCAAGCTTTGAAATCAGGGCAGTCACGTCTTTTATGGTTTGGTTTCTTACAAAAGTAACACTTCATTCCCTTTTTAAAACCATCTTTCTTCACCCCTAAGTTTTGGTTCTGACCAGCACCATGCCTGTTAGTTTTCTGAGCATTGCCTTTGTTCTTATGATGAGGATTTTTAGAGTTAAAGTTACCAAAAACCTTTTGAGGTTGAGGGCCACGGTGATGGACAAGGAAAGCTGTTTGACCACTCTCTCTCTTAATTTTCTCTTCCTCAGAAACACACTTTGAAATAAGGTCAAGGACACTCCAGGATTCATCTTGAGTATTGTAGGCTGTTTTGATTTGGCTAAACTCAACAGGTAAGGAATTGAGGGCAGTGTGAATTATGTAGTTATCAGGAAGGGAAATATTAAGATCTTTGAGTTTGGTTTGAAGGTGAACCATTTTCAGGATGTACTCCCTAATTCCCCCGGAATTATCGTATCTCATACTCGCTAAGTCACTCATCAGGTTTCCAGCCTCAAACTTGTCAGACACATGATATCTCTCTCCTATCGCATCGTAGAGCTCCTTAGCATTTTCAGTCTCAAGAAGCGAACTAGCTAGATGCTCTCCAATAGATTTCTTCAAAGCTAAGAGACAAAGGCGTTTTGATCTCTCCCATTGGGCAAAAGCCCTTTTCACAACATCAGTGGCATCATCAGCAGGTTGAGCAGGCTTATCCTCACGCGGCGCCATAACTATGTCAGCTAATCCTAAAGCAAAGTCGATATCGCGTTTTCACTTCTTATAATTTCCACCATTCAAAACATCAACCATAGCAGTACCACTGTTCAAGTTTATCGTAACTGAAACAAATAACCAGAATGTAACAAATCAGATCAATAGGCAATAATTAGAATAAGCTCAACAAATATAGCTTTATTCATTTAAGAGTCCAGGATGTCTTGACAGGCTTCCCTTTGGGCAGAGCATGTCACACATATTAGTTCTCTCTGTGTAAAACGGTATAGGAATACCCCAATTTTCGAAAGCTGATTCCTTTGGGAAACAAACTGTCTTAACTGTTGTACCCTATCAATATGTTTTATACAAACAAATGAAATTATTGTACACATCTCACCCCCTTTGGGCAGGTGAGAATGCACAACAATCCATTGACTCGAGATATGCGTGTTACTGATTTTACAAGTTTCAATAAATAGGACACTTTGGTGTAACTATATACTGAAATTTGTAAAATAACCACACAACCGAGCATAAGTAAAATTGCCTAAATTGCATACGCACAATATGTATGTAACACTCCCACGAAATAAAATACCAAAGATATGTATTTTGGGAGTTACAAATATTAATTTGTTGCATCCAATTATTTATTCAAACTCTCGAAGCAAAAACAACCCTCACAATTATCCTTATCTATATACTGTACTTCCTTCCATTAGCCAGAATATGGAAAGAATATTCAAAGAACGAAATTAGGATACCAAGCCAATGTTTAATAAAACATAACTACAGAAGATTAGTTTTGGACTAAAAGAAATGTCAAATTCTACTCCCATTGTCAATCCAAATATACACCATCGATAAACGTGTATCTTCAAAACACTCAAATTATACATAAAAAGGGTTTCATCTTTAATTGGAGAGTGGATGGTGCAGTTCTGTTTGGAGGGTCTATCAAATAACTAATAAGGAAAAAACAAACATGCCCACACGTAGGTCACACGCAATCCAATTCATCACAAGAGTTCCAACATTAATACATTAAAAACTCAAAGAAAATTAAATTGCACTTACCGACCTATTATCTGCATATATGTACAGCATACAAAAGAATTTATGCATATATAATCACATATACCATATATTCTCAGCAATAATTATAGCCAATGCCCGTGCCGTCAAAACAACTGAATCAAAAGCACAACATACGAACTCAAATTTCATAAATTCGCAGAACATTAGTTATATCAAATTAGGGATTTGATGAGATTAAAATTTTCAATTCCCTACTTTGATATTCATATTAATTCAATAATCTCAATTAGGGTTCTAAATTCATGAATGTTTGGCTCTAATACCAACTGTAAGAAATAATTTTAAAGAGTCAGAATCACACCATGAATTTGGAACACCTAATAATTAGAGAATTAGAGTTACCTGATGCGACCATCTCTGATGATCTCTCGCAATCCCCAAATCAACACCTCAGGCTAGGTCTTCCTCTCCTTCTCTCACAACGGCAGTTGACAGCTTAATGGGAAAGATCAGAACGTGGAATGGAGAGGGGACCTAGCCACGATATATAAATCCCTAGAGGCCCTCCCATCACGGGCTTTCTAGAGTGGGCCTACACCAGCTGTCGGACCACGTCTTATTAATCAGGCCCTTTATCGAAAGTGGGCCAATCAATGAGCCTATTTAGTCTTGTTCTAATTAACCGTATTATTTAGCCCGTTTTATTTAATATAATCATCAATTAATATAAGTCCAACAAAAATATTCTTACAAGATTCTGAGCTATAAAATCGAGTTAGAGTGTTGAGTCGGGACAGGTGAGACTTAACATGAGCATTAGCACCATTGTCCAGTAGCCAATCATTAGAGTTGTTATCATTATGTGAGGGTGTATAGTAGACATGAGGATGAGAGAAGGGTGAGACACCACCAAACTGAGCAATGAAGCGATTCCAATAATGTGCTACAAAATGTCCTCGAAGATTAGAAATTTGACACACAAGAGAATTTTAAGACGAAAAATTTTGTTCCATAAGTTTATTCGGGATTAAATTATTGGGATGACGAATGAGAAATTTAACTCCTTCAGGGAAAGAAGAGATATCGTCGTACATAATTGACGGCTGAAAGAGGAATGACGTAAAAAATAAAAAATCCAAAAAGTTAATTCTGATAACCATGATAGAATAATGACTCATTGTGATTACAAGAAAATATTACAATATTTATTGAGAACAACTAACCCTAATTACTTAAGGCCATAAATTATTCTAAATAATATTGTGCCGCTATTACAAACCTTTGCTATTATATCATAATTTTCTAAATTAAAAAAATCGAACTTGTAGTACCATGTAACATCAGATCGTGCATTTGTGATTTGTCCTTTTTATTGTAATTGCCTAAAAGTCGCAACTCGCAAGATGACCTCATTACCCTAAACAAATCAAGATTACCTGATTACACCTTTTAGGCGCCATCAAACTTATATCCTTCAACCCCAACAAGAATTCTTCAAAGTCGATTGCTTCAAACTGTCACCCTTCTGTGTCAACACACATTAACATCAGCACGTGAAGATTTTCCTGCACAGTTTGATTGTGCTTTAAGACAGTCCCAAAAAACAAGTTTAATCCCTTCAAAGTAAAGCACTCGAGATCAATTAACTGCACCAATATTCCCAAGCATAATTAAATAACCCCAAATTACCGCACTAAATTTCGTATTCAGACAGAGATATTTGGCGGCCCAATCTGAAGCACTTAACTGAAAAAACGAAATAAACGGCTTCCTAAATCCTTAAACTATCATGATCATGTCGTCTTCATTACAACGATGCAGACAAGTGACTTGTCGGGAAGCCCCCATCATCCTGCTTACATATAAAATCCCGTCAAAATACGAAGAAAGTGTGTTAAAAAACCAGCAAACTGATTCTTTTTCTCCATAATTTGAGAGCCCTCTAGAGAACAGTAAGCATAATTTTTATTTATTTATTTTTCTCAGTTTTTTTAATTGTTTTTGTTTTTTGTTGTCTATATTTGCCATGTTAATAATATTGTTCTTGGACGTGCTGTATATATTGGCTCGATTTATTTATTTCAAATTTATATTATTGCTATTTTTCTTTCTTCTAATGAATTTATTTATTTCAAATTTATATATTATTAATGTAAACATATGCAACGAAAATACCAAAATAATATGATTTCAAAAGGTGGCCACCAGATAAAAATTAGTCACTTAATGTATGTAGATAATTACACTGCATGTATACCCCGATGTTTGGCCCGATAAATTTTGGTGATATAATCTCTACCTTTTGTCCGTACACTATCTCGTCTTTGACATTTGCTGATCAATATTTGAATTTATAGTTACGATTGTAATAACAAGCATCTGGTGAAACCTTAGGGGAGGCGGTTGTAATTTCTCAAGCCTCAGCAAAAGTTTATGTTAGTAGAGTAGACTACACATTAATGTAGGCCAGTTTAATTATCCAACATTTTCAAATAACCATTTTATTTTATTGTCAGTCCGAAATTGATAAAACTCAATATAACTGAACGTCGAAAAATGTCTGTGGAGGAGCTGAGAATCCGCAAAGAGCTGGAAGTGGACGTGGAGAGTGATCTGGAGGAAGAGATTAAAGACGGTATATATCACCTCGCCCTCAAACTGCACAGACTGTACCAGCACCAAAAGGAGAGAACCATAACACAACAAATATCTGGTGATGATCAAAGGAAAAAAATACTGTCAGAAGTTAACATAAACATCAAAATGGAAGGTGGAACCACCATTCAGATTAAGGAGATCAAGAAACAGGCTCGAACGGAGAACACGCAACGTCGTACCCTTAATCCTAATCCTATCAATGTTGGGAAAAACAAAGGCAATGTGTATCCCAGTAGAATCAAGTTTGACTGGGCCAACACTCTAAGATCTAATCCTGCGAATGGGGATTATAAGAATCTTGATAACAAAGGACCGGGAAAGGATGGGAGAATCAAGAGTGTTGCATCACCGCAGCGAGAGTGGAAGTGCTAGGATTGTGTCCGGTGTTTGAATCTAATGATAATGTTTATAGTGATGCTGGTAAATGGTGATGTTTAATTTAAGTTATTGAATGTGCTTGGAAAGATGAAATAACTTAAGTGAGACTTGTGATTGGACGTTAACGTTATAATTAATACATATTATGTATTAATTTTTACCTTTTTGTGAAATATTTTCTGAAGAAGCTTACTTTGGTAGTGTTTCTAGGGAAATTCTTGGCTGAGTCGGGTGTGGGTCCCGATCCCTACACCCAGCTCTCACAGGTGAATAAAAAAATATAAAAAAAAAAAAAATTTATTCACCTATTAGAACCGGGTGTAGGGATCGGGGCCCACACCCGGCTCATCCAAGAATTTTCCGTGTTTCTATTATCTTTGTAATCTACTCTAGTCCATACTCGCACACCCACAAAAACAAGAAAGTATTTTATTTTGCACTTTAATTTTTTTCATTGAGTGGCAAAAATGTCTCTCCAGTTTTCCTGTTAGGAAGAGAGAGAAAGATATTTTGAATTTCTTGTTTTAAGTTAGCATTCCATCTTCTATTTCATAGGTAATTCTAGTTCGATTTTGGTTCGCTCAAACTGACATAATGAGGGTGCGAATATTTAACACTCGTCGTGTAGTTGGTGGAAAATTTAAGGAGAGTAACCAATTAAATAGAAAGTATATTGCTTGGTTCGGGTTCAATCGGGTCTAGACTAAAATTTTTCCTATTTCATTCACTTTTCACAAGTCAAGTGTATTAAAAGGTGGTTCAGATTACAGGAAAAGAATTTTATGATTTTTTTTTTATATTTTATTTTATTTTATAAAAATTTCGGCCATATATTAATACACATGGCTTATGTATATCAATGAAATAAAAGATGCAAATATAAAATTAAAACATGAGATTCAAACCCGACAAAAGAGGAAAAGCAGCCCATATAAGCATAGAAATGGGCTTCTTAATGCTCAAGCCTCAACTAAACTTAATGAAAGAAATGAAGATCCATTTCCAGACCAGCCCACTTGAGTAACAGTTAATCTTGCAAGGTACCTATAATATTTGTAGTGATCGATGTTCATTGAAATACATTTCGAATCGTGTGATAAAACCCTTCGTTTTTTCACTTGATAACTTGAAATTAAGTTGCTAGTTTCTTTAGGGTAAATTATATTTAAATTCTTCGTGGTTAGGTATATAGACACATTGGCTTCGCTTATTTTGGAAATTAGGCTTTGACCTCTTATGGTTTGCTCCGCTAACTCTAGTATGAACTTTTCATAAGTTAACCATTATTTGCAAAGAGATGAGCTAAAATGATTTGGCCAAAAATATGGTTAAAATCATAATAAAGTTCAAAAATTACGAAATTCTCCCCTCAAATCAGACCACACCACTAGTGACCTCCCTTTCAGTGTCAATCTATTTGATCTTTCAACCATCTTGTGTCAGCTTTTGTACCGTCGACACGCCGCCTGCCCTTCTCAATGTCAAGAGAACTTTCGACACAAGGCATCAACCAAAAATCTTCAATTGTTAGGTCATTTGACTTGCCAAATATAGATCACTTTACCTGATCTGTCAAACATCTTGTACCGCCATTACACCCAACGGGACCCGTTGTCTGACCACTACTTGCTATGAAGACTTTCGACATAAGGCACCCCTGCAGATCTCCCTCGCAGATCTCTAGTCTTATTATCAAACATCTTGTACCGTCGTTACCCCTGCAGATCTCCGGTCCCCTATAGATCGGTCTTGTTGTCACATCGGAAACATGTTAAGAGTTGTTACCCCTGCAGATCTCCAGGGGATCGTTACCCCTGCAGATCTCCGGTCCCCTGTAGATCGGTCTTGTTGTCACATCGGAAACATGTTAAGAGTTGTTACCCCTGCAGATCTCCAGGGGGATCGTTACCCCTGCAGATCTCCGGTCCCCTGTAGATTGGTCTTGTTGTCACATCAGAAACTTGTTAAGAGTTGTTACCCCTGCAGATCTCCAGTCCCCTGTAGATCGGTCTTGTTGTCACATCGGAAACTTGTTAAGCATCTTGTACGATATTAGTATGATATTGTCCGCTTTAGGCCAAGCTCGTACGAATTTGTTTTTGGGCATCTCCCAAAAGGCCTCATACTAATGGAGTTGGGTAAACACTTATATATTGGACAAGCTTGTTTCAATCCTCCGGTGTGGTATAGGTTTGCTTCCCAACAATTAAACTCATGTAGGCAACTCAACGTTCTGAGAGCTTTGGAGCTTCGCGTTCAAGGTAGGCAAAAATGAGCAGGGGTGTTTCAAAAGCTGTTGATTTTCAAATTCGAAACATCCATATCGAAGTCATTATCTTTTAGTTGTGTAGTTACCTATGTTTTGGAACCTGGACCGGACCGGCCGGTCGGACCGGTTCGACCGGTGACCGGCCGGCTATCCGGTCCGGTTGACCCCCCAAAACCAGTCGCCGGTCGGACCAATTTGACCCGCTAAAAACCGGTCGAAAACCAGTCAAATAATCGGACCGGCCCGTTTTGCGGACCAGTTGGCCCGGATTTTTGAGTTTTTTTTTTTTTTTTTTTTTCAAATCAAAAATAATAATTGTGGTGCCATGGGGTTTTGAACACATGACCTCAAAGCGTGCTCATACCAATTGATCTACCACCCCTTTTGACAATTTTTCGTTACTAAATTTATTAATAACTTTCTTAAATAATAAACTCTCTAAAATTACATTAAAATTTTGAGTGTTAAGAAAATATTAATTAAACTGTATAGTATAAACTAAATTTAAATATGAATAAACTAATGTAAAATATTTTATTTTTAATAATATATATTTATAAAAATATAAATGTAGGTGTGATACTCTTTTTTTCTGTTTTTTCACAACAAATAGGATGATTTTTTTTTTTTATCTAATTTTTTTGTAGATTTATAATTTTGAAAACTTATTATTGGAAAATGTTATTTGAAAACTAATGAGTATTTGTAAGTAATTTAAAATTATATCTATTTTTCATATTATTTAACTTATTTTATTATTTTTAATTGATATTTGTAATATTATATAAATATATATAATTAAATATAATTATTACGTAATTATGACGTCACACCGGTTCGACCACTGGTCGAACCAGTCGAACCAGTAAAACCAGTAACCAGTAAGACTTCCCGGTTCGACATCCGGTCCGGGTTTCAAAACATAGGTAGTTACAGTTTTGAAGGGATTTGAATCCATCATAGAGTTGGTTCTAACACTAGAATGAATCTGTCCAAATATTTTAGTAAATATTAGTTATACAATATTAATTTTTTTGGGTTAATTTTCATTAGATTTATTAATTAAAATTAACTTGTGTTTGCATATAAGCATTCAACACACAAATTTGTATTTGTGAAAAGACTATGATAAAAATTGCTAATATTATGTTAGATATATGAGATTTCAATAAGTTCTAATTAATATTAGGTTAGATATGTTAGATTAAATTTACCTTCAATGAATTATAATTCCGGTCACCTAATTGTAATATCACCTAATCACACTCACTTTCCATTTCCACCCAATTGTAATCTCACCTAATCTCTAATGCACGGACACTTCTAAAAATATCATTTTGTCGTGTCGTGTCGTGTCGTGTCGGACACGTGTCCGACACCGTGTCTGACACTTCTCACGTGGAAAATTCGCAAAAAAATCCGTGTCGTGTCGTGTCCATGTCGCCGTGTCCGTGTCCGTGTCCGTGCAACATAGCACCTAATCATACCCACTTTCCATGATTCGTAATAGATTGGTTAATCTGATCACCTAGTAGAGCACATAATAGAGATTAATCTCAACTAATGAAGTCCAAATAATCTAATATCACCTAACTAACAAAAAATTTAAATCAAATAAAAAAAAATCTAATCCACTATATCTGACCCTTCCTTAACCTACAAATAAATTTCACAAAAATACACTATCATCCTCAATCCTCATCACTATTTTCAGAAATTATCTCTATAGCTTTCAGCCTTTAACATTCTAATTAATTACATCAGTTTGTACATTCATGGAAGCAAGCTGTCTTTAGTCAAATCAATCAAACTAAAATTATATACCATAGTAATTTTCTTTAGGACATGTTTCTTCGTAGTTTTACAAAAACCCTAATTTTAAGTACCAAATTTCCATATAGATTTTCACATCTTGAAATTCTTATTTGCTACTTAATACCATTCTCTTTAATTCAATCAACATCACGTTCGACTTAATCCACCTTTCTTTATTTCGAATTACATTTTACAAATACACAAATACCCCAACACAAAAAATACCAATTAAAATCGCCAAGTATAATCGATCAAATCGAACCCGGCCCCGACACTACGTACAAAATTTAACCTAACGTGTGGGAGTTGTAATTAATCCGTTCCCTGACTGGTGTACAGAACAGCATTAGTTATATTGAATACCTAAATAGTAAATTCGTACGTATGCTTAGAAGAATTCATGTGGTGTGCAGTAGCTGTAGTAGTCCGTATCAAATTATATAAGAAGACCAGAGAGATACGTACCTGATCCTGGCCCAAAGTACCTACCCGATCCTGACCCAATTAATGCCCATAAATCCTTATTCGGCCCCTCATACGGGCTTTCACAATTTCACAATTTTATGATGGGCCCAATACATGGTTGTATTTGAAAGTGGAAACGTGTAATGAATTTTTCTTCAAGTTGCGTATGCATAATGAGCAATTGACATGACTCGATGGCTTTAATGCATAAATACTCTTAAAAATATCATTTTTTCGTGTCATGTCGTGACGTGTCTTATCGGATACTCATATCAAACACCGTGTACGATACTTCTCATGTGGAAAATTCACAAAAAAATCCGTGTCGTGTCGTGTCGTGTCCATATCCGTACAACATAGCTCCATGGTCACGGCGGTTTGTTTGTGGGTTAGTTTTAAATTTATTTTAAGGAGTTTTCACAGTAAAACAAGGTGTGTTTTAAGAGAAAACTAGGATTTATTACTATTTAATCAAATAATTATATTTATATGCTCTTATAAATTAAATAATTACATTACATACCTAAAATCCAAAATTTTGGAATATTATCAAATTTATGAGGGGGTGTAAATGTAATTGTTAAATTTATGAGTGTGTGTAAATGTGATTATTAAATTCATGAGGGGGTGTAAATGTAATTATTTGATTAAGTGATACCAAATTATAGTTTTTTATATTTATTTGGAGTAGATATGTAATTATAGTCTAAATTTATTTCTTTGTTTATTTTTTTTTTAACATACACACACCCAAAAAGTTTAAATTTATAAAATATTATATCTTATTTATAAAATTACTTGGAAGAAGTATTTGGCTAGACATAAGATTAAGAGTAAATGTCATATTTGGCCCCTAAAGTTTTAGTTTTGTATAGTCTTCAATGTTCTAAAAATGACACTTGAATCCCTAAAGTTAATAATTCGTCTCACTTAAATCCTTCTGACCTAATTCTACTGAATTTTAAACCTTACTCAAGGGTATTTCAGTTATTTTAGAATTTATAGTTCTAAAATGATTCCTAAAGTTTCAACTTTGTATCATTTTATTCCTCAATCTTTAAAAATTATCATTTAAGTCCCTAAAATTAATAATAAGTCACACTTTTGTTCTTTTGACCAAAATCAATATTTTCAGACATTTTATTTATTTTATACGAAAAAAAGAAAGAAATAATATTTTTGGAAAGATATGAACCTATGAGTTAAAAAAATAGAGTTGTTGTCGCTATACCATTTTTTTTTTTAATACGAATTTTCCAACTATTATATTTATTCAGCTTAATTTAATACAAAAAAAATAAAAAATAAAAAATTTTCATTGAAAATAAAATTTAATTTATTTATGTAATGTCTTTAAAATTCAATGATAATTTATTAATTTAGAGAATATTTGAGCTTTAATAATTATCTCAACCAACATTATATATGTATTAAAATGTTATAATAAAAAATAAATATATTAATACACCAAGTTAAGAGAGTTTTAATTATAAATTGATTTATGAAATTTAATTTCGTAAGCATGTAGTTCATGTTATAACTTCTTTCAAAAAATAATTTGAGATAATTATTTAATAAAAACACTCTCTAAATTTTAAAAAAAAATTAAGTTAAATTGAAAATTATAGGAGGTGGGAAATTCGTATTAAAACAAATATTGTATAATGACAGTAACTTTTTTTTTTTTTTAACTCATAGGCTTGGATCTTACTATAAATATTATTTCTTTCTTTTTTTTTCTTGTGAAATAAATAACATAACTAAAAGTACTGATTTTGGTCAAAAGAACTAAAGTGAGACTTATTATTAATTTTAGGGACTTAAATGATACTTTCAAAAGATTGAGGACTAAAATGATACAAAGTTGAAACTTTAGGGACCATTTCAGAACTATAAATACTAAAATGATTGAAATACCCTTGAGTAATGTAAAAAATTCAGTAGAATTTGGTCAGAAGGATTTAAGTAAGACGAATTATTAACTTTAGGGATTCAAGTGTTACTTTTAGAACATTAAGAATTAAAATGATACAAAACTAAAACTTTAGGGACCAAAAATGACATTTGCTCTAAGATTAATTATGAGCTTATAAAATAGTAATAATGACAGTTATGTAATTAGTATAGGATAAAAAGAAAAGGTTAAAACTAATGAGTGTAGTTGAGTATTAGAAATTACTTATCCATCGTTAATTAAATTGTAGGTGTTCAATCTGCCAAATTTTGAATATGAATCAGCTTTAAATTCGTTTAAAAAATCATTTAATATATTTTAATACGTTTGGTTATTCCCGACCTATCTTAAATGATCTTATACAAGCTCCTAAATTTTTTAAATTTTGTTGTTTTTATCCTTTTTAATATGGTGAGGAGTAGAGTCTAGTCATCGGGGTTTTCTTTGAATAGTACCCATAAGTTGAAAAAATTCCCTTTAACTCCTCATTTTCAAAAAAGTTCTCGTTTGCTCCCCATTGTTGTATGAAAACTCAAGAATCGCTTACCCAAATCCCCAAATCCCGTAACTAAATCCCCAAATGATGTATTTGGGGGCAAATACATGATTTGGGGATTTAGTTACATGATTTGGGGATTTGGGTACACGATTCTTGAGTTTTTATACAACATGTCAAAAAAATGGGGAGTAAAAAGGAAGTTTGATTTTCATTTGGGGAGTTCAGAGGAACATTTTTGAAAGTAGGGAGCAAAGAGGAATTTGAGTTTCCATTGGG
Source organism: Lantana camara (assembly GCA_037501455.1). Classification (NCBI taxonomy): domain Eukaryota; kingdom Viridiplantae; phylum Streptophyta; class Magnoliopsida; order Lamiales; family Verbenaceae; genus Lantana; species Lantana camara. Next base: position 17,021,612 of record CM074857.1, on the reverse strand, counting down.
GAGTTTTCGGGAATTCTTCGCTAGTCAAATCACTTAAAATTTTAGATATGAAACATTTAATTAATTTAGTATTTAGGAAAATGCGATATACATTTTTAATTAAATGTCAAGGGGTTCGAATTCTAACTCTAAATATGGAGTAACTCTAAATTTCCTCGTCAGTTGTCCCACCCTATGAGGTGCGTGTGCCTACAAGTCAGTGAAGGGACTAGTCACTCTCCTAAACAACTCTCTCACCCTATGAGGTGCATTGTGCATACAAATTAGGAAGAGGACTACTTACTGTAGTCGACGATGCATGATCTGATTTAGAACAAAAAAATTTAATTAACCTAGCATATCACTCTCTTGGTCAGTTCTATCCTAAGAGGTGCATATAAATCAGCGAGGCGACGAGTCATTGTAATTGAGATGAATCTCTTAATTTAAAAAAAAAATAAATTAATTAACCTAATATAATATCAAATCACAAAATTACACAACAAAAAAGATTTAATTAACCTAACATAATGTCCATCTTATTCCGCTGGTTTTTCATTCTTGAAACATTATACTGTCTTATTAGCACTTTGAGAAAAAGGGAAAAATACAAAATCGGGACATGAAGTGACCCCCCACTAGCAATTTTAGGATACAAATTACTCCGGCGAGAAAAGTGTTCAATAACTCCCCAAATGTGTCAATTTCAGGACAAAGGTCGGCGGAGATAGCTGACGTGGCACCTGAGTGCTGATGTGGACATATACACGTACACGTGGCATATGACACATCAGCTTCGTATGCCACGTGCAAAGTGTATATGTCCACATCAGCACTCAGACGCCACGTCAGCTATCTCCGGCGACCTTTGTCATGAAATTGACACATTTTTGGAGTTATTGAACACTTTTGTCGCCGGAGTAATTTATGTCCTAAAATTGCTAGTGGGGGTCACTTCACGTCCCGATTTTGTAATTTTCCCATTAATATATGTTCAAAATTACCAAATTATCCCTAAAGTTTACAAATATAAACAGAACAATCCTTACAAATTATATATTTAACAATAGAGTCCCTAAAGTCGCAAACCAAATTAAAAACATTTGGCGTAATTTTTGAATGACATAACGGAACCCTAACGGACGTTAGAGATGAGAAACGATTCTAAAAAATTAGGAAATAATATGTAGTTTCTCGACCTAGACAGTGTAATTAAACATAAATGCAGGGTAGTCAGATGTAATTATTTCTACAAAATATCTACAAGATATACTCAACACGTTCACACACCCCCTTCCTCCTTGCAAGTTCCTAGCTAGTTAGAAGACATAGAGCCTGTAAGAAGATGTTCATGTTGTGGTTGGTAAGAATGCATGGTGAAAATTTCATCAAGTTGACGAAGTACCAGCACCACTAGTGGAACTTCCATAGGAAGTTCCAGATGAAATTCCTGGAGAGGAGTATCATCTATCGAAGATCTTCATGTCGAAGGATGATGGTTAGGCCGCATACCTAGCACATTGTCCAACAATGACGAAAGATGACAGTCAGATCGTATGCCTGACAGAGCGTCACAGGAAGGCGGTCCTAATTTAAAAGGCGAACCTTGGGTTTTCCAATTTCAAAGTTGAACATTGAAAATTTTGTTATTTGCCATCGAGGAAGGATTTGCCCAATTTAAAAAGGCAAACCTTGGAAAATTTATTCGTCATCGGAGAAGGATTTTCCAATTTGAAAAGATAAATATTGGGAAATAGTTTGACATCGTGAAGGAGGAGGACGATCCTAAGTTCAAAGACGAAACTTGGGAGATGAAAAAACCTAAGTTGGGATATCATGAAAGAATATTTATTTTCTCCATTTATTCACATCATAATACAAAGTATATATAAATTACAAAGATATAAATCCTATCTAAGCGATGTATTTTAGAGGATTGTAAAGGATATAGAAAATATCTATTTTACAAGAAAATATATCCTAATGATATACACATAAGCAAATATCTAAATATAATTAAGTGTATTATTCTTATTATTTAATTAATTATTTTTTCTAAACAATTTATATTGATTATACGATACTTATAAACCGCTATCATCCCATTATATTAATTTGATGGAATTAGATTGTGATTAGAATTTTTCCTATAATCTCAATTATGAGAAAATTACAAAATGGGGATATGAAGTGACCCCCACTAGTAAATTTAGGACACAAAATTACTCCGGCGATAAAAATGTTCAATAACTCCCAAAATGTGTCAGGATAAAGGTCGCCGGAGATAGCTTACGTGGCGCCTGAGTGCTGATGTGGACATATACACTTTACACGTGGCATATGACTCATTTGAAAGCTGATGTGTCATATGCCACGTGTAACGTGTATATGTCCACATCAGCACTCAGGCGCCACGTCACCTATCTCCGGCGACCTTTGTCCTGAAATTGACACATTTTGGGAGTTATTGGACACTTTTGTCACCGGAGTAATTTGTGTCCTAAAATTGCTAGTGGGGGTCACTTCATGTCCTGATTTTACATTTTTTCCTTGAGAAAAATATTTCAAGTGCACTTTTATACCACTTATAAATTTTTAAAAAGAGCTTTTTATACAATCTATTTTGACAGGCATAAATAAATATTCCTATAATAAGTGTAAAAATATAAGGAAGCTACCACACAACAAAATATCATAAATCGAAGAAATGGGGCATTTTCCCAAACGTCAAAAAAAAAAAAAAAAGTCACCCTGAAAAATATTGGGATTGTCTTTGTTATCTCCCCAAGGTTTGTTAAAATCCTCATTCACTCCCTCATTTTTAGCCCATCCCTACTAACTCCCCAAATCAAAGTTTGAATTTTTATTTCCTCCCTAATGGCCTTAATTGAGTGATTAACCCCTAATAACTTAATTGAGTGATTAACCATTAATAATATTACCCACCTTTATTACTATTATTATTGTTATTGTATATTTCAACATTGACAACCAGAAAAAAGGAAAAGGGGATCGGTGCAGCGCTGAGGAAGAAAGTGTTCTACCGCCGGCGCCGATTTGAAGACGTTCCCAATGGGTTTCCGGCGACGACTCCATCTTGCCTAGCGTACCAACCTGTCCCGCAATTTCTCTGCACATTTAGAAGATGCCATCTCTCTCGCCGATCCCGTCGATGCAATTTACTGTAATCGGCTCCGACGACCTTCGCCGACGAAATGTAGGACTGATTATTGACTCCCCTCGTTGCTAATCTCAGGCAATTTCTGAATTAATTGTTGCCTCTGTTTCGGCATTAATTGTTGCCTCTGAATTAATTCTTTCCTTTCACCATTTTTTAGCTCAGTTTGCTGAATTAATTGTTGCCTCTATTTCGGCATTAGACTGTTGGAAAATACGAATCAGAAAGCAGCGGAATTTAAAAATTTTTTCCAACAAAAGGACCTTGGACTCGTAATCGTGTAACCAAATTCGTAGGGATAGAAAACTTACTTTTCTTTTTGTTCTTTCTTGAAGCGTTTCAAGCCACCCAAGAACGCTCTTCTCGCGGCTTGATCCCCTCTCCTTGGTAAAGCTCGAATCTTCAAACTTCTAACTTGAAGTCTCTAGAGAAAGTCCACCAACTTGATCACAATCTAACTAGTAAGGATGCTAGTTCTCTAGTTAGTGTTTAGGCTTAACCTAGGGCTTTGTATATCTTGGAGAAAGGAAGGTGTTCAACACATGAACCAAGAATTGTCTATTAGCTCTAAAGGGGAGCATGAGCTCCCCTATATATAGGAAAAGGGAGAGGGGCGCCGATCCTATTCCTTGTCGGGAAAGGATTTGGTTCCTCTCTCTCCTATTACTTGATCATCAAGTATTTTCCAACTTTGACTTTGAATTCTAATTCAAGTCAACTTTTAAGAGAGCTAAAAATATCCAAACTATTTTTGGATAATTTTATACTTTATTTATTATAAAATAAATAACTTATTTTTATCTAATTAATTAATTCGTAATTAATTAACTAGATTATTTTCTCCAAAATAAGACTTTCTTTTTAATTCAAAATTAAACCAAAGTCTATTAAATAATTAACTAATTAATTATTTAATATACATATATATATACAATATATATATTCACACGTGTGTGACACGTGTCACAGTGACACGTGTCACTCACGTGAGCCACACGTGTGATTTCACACGTGTGGAACCCTCTTGGCCCGATTAACTCGTTTAATCATTTTTAAGCCTCAACTCATGTAACCAAGTTGTTGTGTGTGACCCTCTAGGTTCTCAATTCAATTAGCAGTGACCCTAATTAATTAATTCACTAATTAATTAATCAGTCCACAGATTAAACGACCATAGTCTAGCAACAGGTGTTTAACCCCTAGCTGAATTGGAATGTTCAGATTCGACAGAACCTTTAAGTCATTGATCCATGTGAGATACAATCCTCCTACTTACTATCTCTCAACCAAGATCTAGGGCAAGGGAATAATCAGAACCCCAATAATCTGGTCTTAAAGCTAAGTGCATTTCATATCCATTTGATCTCAATCCAAGAAACCCTTTTCTTGATGTCTTGATCTACTGCCTTGGCCAAGGACTCCATATGGCATATGAATGACTTACACAATAAGAGATCACCTTGCAAATGCAAGTGTAGGTCCTTTCTTGATTCTCATTCACTTTCATGAATCACTTGTGCAGCCCCAGCATAAGCCTTGAATCAGTTGTCTAAGGCGACACCCTTTAAAGCTTATACCTAAGACTACAGAGTTAACTCATAAAGTGACAAGGAACCTCAAGTCTAAGGATCAATTAATCACATCAATGACTCGTGAGATATTTCCTAATCTGGAAGTTTCCATTTCCTGAAATAGAAACTTCCTTTCCCATTTAGGAATGTTCTCACACGGGGCACCTCAGTGAACTTACTTATTAAAGTAAGCACCCTCATGTATCACGCACGTATCAACTATACACTTTGCACCTCCATGAAACAAGGTGGTCCTTCTTAAGGGCGTGATCCCACAAGCAAGCCTTAGAGGAGTCAGGTTGACACTCCCACTGTCTGTAGGACTCATCGGCTTGGAGTATTTTACTAATCATGACTTATGTGATATAGGGCTCGTTTCATGAACCATTTCACCTAAATGGTAGAGTCCTAAAAGTCATCAGGATTAGGGGAGTTCTTATACATGCACAGCAAAAGTAAACGCATACCAAACAAGAGCATATAAAGAAGTGTTGCCTTAATTCGTTATTTCATTCAAAGATTGTCTGTGATTACAATAAGGAAAAGCACAAAGCGGATATACAATCGGCTTTCTAGGGCACTATTCCTAACAATCTCCCACTTGCCCGTCAAAGCCATTCTAAAGCTACTCTAAGTCCCATCTTCTGAAGATGACCTTGGAAAGCTTCTCGACTAAGGGGTTTAGTAAGTGGATCTGCCACGTTCTCTGCTGATGTGACCCTCTCAATTTGCACATCTCCTCTTTTGATAATATCACGGATTAGGTGATACTTCCTCATAATGTGCTTGGTCCGTTGGTGAGATCTTGGTTCTCTTGCTTGAGCAACCGCCCCAGTGTTGTCACAAAACACAGTAATGGGGTCTTTCATGCTAGGAACAACATTCAACTCTTGAATGAAGTTTCTAATCCAAACACCTTCCTTAGCTGCATCATTTGCAGCTAAGTATTCGGCCTCAGTGGTCGAATCTGCAGTGGTAGTTTGCTTGGAACTCTTCCAACTCACTGCTCCGCCATTTAGGCAGAAAATGTATCCTGACATTGACTTAAAATCATCTAAGTCTGATGCAAAGCTTGCATCGCAGTATCCTTCGACAGTAAGATCTTTCTGACCTCCGTAAACTAAGAATAAATCTTTAGTACTTTTCAAGTACTTAAGAATATTCTTCACGGCAGCCCAGTGACCATCTCCAGGGTCTGATTGGAAACGACTTGTCACACTAAGTGCATAAGCCACATCCGGTCGAGTACACAGCATTGCATACATTATGCTACCTATTGCTGACGCATAAGGTGTATGAGTCATTCTTTCCTTCTCAAGGTTAGTCTTAGGACACATCTTCTTTGAAAGACATGTTCCTACACTCATAGGAAGGTTCTTAACCTTTGCTGACTCCATATTGAATCTCTTCAATACTTTGTCAATGTACATCGACTGTGATAGTCCTATTAACCTTCTAGATCTATCTCTATAGATTTTAATTCCAAGGATATAGGACGCATCACCAAGATCTTTCATCTCGAATTGGTTCGATAACCATAACTTAGTCACTTTCATGTCATCCTTCGAATTCCCAATAAGAAGGATGTCATCAACATAAAGTACTAAGAATTGCACTGAGGTCTCCAATTCCTTTCTATACACACATGATTCATTCGAAATTTGCATGAAGCCAAACGCTTTGACTGATTCATCAAATCGAATGTTCCAATTCCTAGAAGCCTGTTTCAATCCATAGATTGATCTTTGGAGTTTGCAAACCTTTTGCTCACTCCCACTGAATGTGAAACCTATGGGTTGCTCCATATAAATGTCTTTGTCAATGTCACCATTGAGAAAGGCAGTTTTCACATCCATTTGCCATATCTCATAGTCATAATATGCAGCAATGGCAAGCATGATTCGAATGGACTTTTGCATTGCAACTGGTGAAAAGGTTTCGTCAAAGTCCACGCCGGGTCTTTGAGTGAATCCTTTTGCAACCAGTCTTGCTTTGTAGGCTGCAATGCTTCCATCAACTCCAAGCTTTCTTTTAAAGATCCATTTGCAACCTATGGGTTTGACCCCATCAGGCAAATCTACCAAGGTCCAAACTTGGTTGGAGTTCACAGAGTCCATTTCGGATTTCATGGCTTCTATCCACTGTTCAGAGTCAGAATCTGAAAGTGCCTCCTCATATGTTAAAGGATCATTATCCTTTTGAGAGATTTCATGGAAGAATCCATACCATCTCTCCGGCTGTCTAGGAGTGCGTTCAGAACGCCTTAGAGGAGGATTTTCATGTGTATCGAAATTCGTGATTGGTTGTGGTTGATCAGAGTGGGACGTTTCTTCAGTGGGTGGTGTGGGGTCACTTTGTACTTCTTCTAATTCTATGATCTTGCCTTTCTTTTCTTTAAGGAACGGTTCCTCCAGAAAAGTAGCATTTCTGGAAACAAACACCTTTTGCTCAGATTGATCATAGAAGTAGTATCCTATGGATTCCTTAGGATAACCTACAAAGTAGCATAAGTTAGAACGAGATTCTAACTTATCTCCCACTGTCCTCTTCACGTAAGCAGGACAACCCCAAATTCTTAAGTAAGAATAACTAGGGATTTTACCATGCCACATTTCATAGGGCGTTTTAGGGACTGACTTAGAGGGAACTAGATTCAAAATCTTTGCTGCACTTTCGAGGGCATAACCCCAGAAAGAAGGTGGTAAGTCAGTGAAACTCATCATGGAACGAACCATATCAAGTAAGGTTCGATTCCTTCTCTCAGAAACTCCATTTAGCTGAGGAGTTCCCGGAGGAGTCCACTGAGAGATAATCCCATTATTTTTGAGATGATCAAGGAATTCTTCACTAAGATATTCGCCTCCTCGATCAGATCGAAGTGCTTTGATCTTGTGACCAGTTTTGGTTCTCAACCTCCTTTTGAAATTCTAAGAATTTCTCAAAAGCTTCAGATTTATACTTCATTAAGTATACATAACCATACCGACTAAAGTCATCAGTAAAGGTTATGAAATACTGATGATTGTTTCTAGTGCTTACACTAAGCGGTCCACAAACATCAGTATGGATCAAATCCAAAACCTTAGTGGCACGTTCCACAGTTCCTTTAAAAGGGACTTTGGACATTTTTCCTTTGAGACAGGATTCGCAAGAAGTTAACTCCATAAGATCATTTTCAGAGAATGATCCTAAAGTGTTTATCTTGCTAATTCTGTTCTTGGAAATGTGTCCTAATCTAGCGTGCCATAAGGGAGCTGAAACTTTGTCATCTCTCTTACGCTTTGTTTCTCGTTGTATATTCATAATATTGATATTTTGAGTTAGGTAAAGTCCATTACTTAGAGTACCGATGCGAACGGAAGAGTTGTTCCGTTTGATAAAATATTTACCATTCTTAATATAAGTTTCATAACCTTCACAATCTAATATTGGAACTGAAATTATATTACGAATAATGCTCGGTACATAAAGGACTTTATTTAAGACTAACTCAAAACTACCTAAATCTAATCTAATTGTGCCTAAAGCTCGAGCTTCAACGTTTGAGCCATCGCCGATCTTCAAGACACATTCTCCTTCTTTGAGTTGTTGGACTTCACTTAGCATCTGTACATCATTACAGATATGAGTCCCACAACCGGTATCAAGTACCCAAGAACTAGAATTAATAGAAAGATTTACTTCAACGAGAAAGATACCTTTCTTTAGAGTAGCCTTGTACTCTGGGCAGTTTCTCCTCCAATGTCCCGCTTTGCCACAATGGAAGCAAACATCCTCTTTCTGATCACGCTTCTTCTTTTGGGCCTTTCCCTTCGAAATGCCACCAGTGGGCCTAAGGGGTTTCTTCTTCTTCTTCTTTTGGGCTTTCTTGCCCTTACCTTTAGAAGGCCCAGAAGAGGAAGATGGAGCATTCACCATCAAAACCTTATTGTCCTTCTTGATCGTGCTTTCAGCAGTCACAAGCTGACTAATCAGCTCAGCTACAGTAGCACCAGCATGATTCATATTGAAGTTAAGGACAAATGGGTTGAATGATGGTGGGAGCGAAGCTAGCAACAAATCCACTGAAAGCTCATCTTTCAGCGGCATGTCCATGGATGCAAGTTTCTCAGTAAGGGCAAGAAACTTGAGTCCATATTCATGGACACTTGAACCTTCCCTCATTCTTAAGTGGAACAATTCCTTTGAAGTGTTATACCTTGTAACACGTTCATGAGGGCGGTAAAGTTGCTCTAAGTGGTCGTAAATCTCCCAAGCAAATTCCATGGCCTCATGTTGTCTTTGCAAGTCCGGAGACATGTTAGCCAACATAAGGCAACGGGCTTGGAGATTATCATCCTTCCACTTCTGAATTGCATCCCGCTCGGCCCGAGTGGGAGCCTCCCCTTCGGGACTAGGCTCCCTTTCGAAGAGAACATAAGTTCTCTTCTCAGAATCTAAAATGATTTTTAGATTCCTCAGCCAATCAGAATAGTTGGGACCAGTCAACTTGTTTGACTCGAGGATCGATACAAGAGGGTTTTTGGTTGCCATTTCAAAACACGTAGAGAATCACAGAATCTACGACCTAAATGGTAAACAGAGAACTAGTGAGCATGCTGAATTATAACGATATACAAAAGATAAGGTCTTTAATCTAATGTAGCTCCCACTTGTTTTTCAAAGATCTATAATTCCCAAAGATCTAAGAGGAACACGTTTCCCAATGGGTACTAAGATCCTAGGCATTTTACCTCGAACCCACGACTCGCGGACATTCTAAGTAAGAACCCTAGGTAGGTACAACTTACCAATTCTAACACCTTTAGAACTCTTAGTAATTGTTTTTGCATCACCTATATTTCAATATGGACCCACGACTCGTGCGACATCCATATTTACTTAGGCGTTAAGCTAGACCCATCAATCATAAGATCATGACCAAAACTTAGTTTGAACGACCCACGACTCGCGGACATCGCCCTTGCTAAAATTGACCACGAAATATTGATCATTTAAAATGATTAATCAGGTAACTAAGAACTAATAAGCTCTACTAGCTATCCCACGACTCGCGGACAATAACTAGCTTTACTTACTAAACTTAAAACCTATTGATGGAATGCTAGGAATTTAATTCAAAATTTGCATCTCGAATTAAATACCTATTTGTTCGAAATTAGCTTAATATTTAATGGGAATTTTCGAATCAACCGGAGAGTTGTCCGGTTCGACCTCACCAACATATATGTTATCCAATTTTATTAGTCTTGATTAATGCAAGTACACTTAAATGCATTTCAAACAAGCACATAAACAGATAACATGTCCTAGCATGATACTAACATGTAATGATCATGGGTTCTACCTATCTTATGCGTGATATGTGGGAGCCACTCCACAATCACAAGTTCTAACATACATGCCACATAAACAGTTTAAATCACATAAGGGAAAGCGGTAACAAAATACGAGCCCTATCTCTATTACATTTAACAATTGAGATTCCCCTCCCTAACATTTTGAGGGGTCTTCACTTATGGCCTCCTTGTTACTTGAATGTGGTCCATCTTACTCCATGGGTGCATTGTCTCCAAAATGAAAATAAAACCTCACCACCTATCTCTACTCTCAAATTACAATAAAAAGAAAAAGACATAAAGTAATAAGGCTCAATCTTCATATTGGCCTTAGACAATTACACGGGGCATACCCCGGCCTCAAAAACAGTAATATGGAAAGCCACATAATAAATCACATAACAGTACGCACATAAGTGAGGCTCCAACCTCAATTGAAAAAACGCAACTATAGGGCTCCAACCCCAATTTAAACCATTCATGTGCATAAATTAAAACCATACATAGATCTAAACCCATGATCACCTAACATGCTTTTGCGAGAACTTAAATTTAGCCAATAAATTAAAATTCTCGTTTCAAGTCCTAATGACTTAAAACACGACTTAGATGCAATTCATGTTCAAGAGCCTTTTCAATAAAACCCGAAAAACAATAAACCAATAAAATTCCAATTAATTTCCAAAATTAATAATTTTATTCTTTCATTATTTTCAGAAAATAAAATTCATAATTTTCCCAAAATCCAAATCGCTTTAATTTCTCAAAAATCCCAATTTAATCAAAATTTTAAAATAATTTTATTTTAGCAAAACTGATTTTAAAAGATAAAATTAAAATAAAATTAAATCGGGATTTTACGGACCGAAAAACACGAAACACGAAAACACGAAAACGAGCCCAAAAAGGGCCCAGCCGCGTGAGGCACCGCCGCGCAGCAGCGCGCGCAGACGCCCGCCAGCGGCGCGCACAGCGGGCGGGATGTTCCGCTCGCGTGCGCACGCTGGGCGTGCATCGTGCGCGCGCCTGCGCGCAGCAGCGCCCGGGATGGGCTGAGCAGGCGTCCCGCGCGGTTGCGGGACGGACTGGGCGGGCGCGCCTAGGCGCGCCCGGGACGGCTCCCGCGCTGTTGCGGGAGGAGCTGGGCGGCGGCGACGGGCCTGGGCGTGCGACGTGCTAGCACGCCTAGGCTCGTTGCTTTTCGTGTTCGTTTCGTATTTCTGGGTTTCTCGAAAACCCGGTTCAATCCAAAAATTAAAAATTCGATTTAAATATATTTCAATCAAAACGGTTTTCAAAAACACAATTTAAGAAAACAGTTTCAGAAATTCAGGAAAAATTACAGTTTCGTATTTCAGGCTTTCTAAAAGAACTCATGAATACCTAATTCGCATCTAAGCCTAAGAATTTCTACCAAATTCAGAATAATTGAGACGAATCAGAAACACGATTAACGAGGTGGCTCTGATACCACTTGTTGGAAAATACGAATCAGAAAGCAGCGGAATTTAAAAATTTTTTCCAACAAAAGGACCTTGGACTCGTAATCGTGTAACCAAATTCGTAGGGATAGAAAACTTACTTTTCTTTTTGTTCTTTCTTGAAGCGTTTCAAGCCACCCAAGAACGCTCTTCTCGCGGCTTGATCCCCTCTCCTTGGTAAAGCTCGAATCTTCAAACTTCTAACTTGAAGTCTCTAGAGAAAGTCCACCAACTTGATCACAATCTAACTAGTAAGGATGCTAGTTCTCTAGTTAGTGTTTAGGCTTAACCTAGGGCTTTGTATATCTTGGAGAAAGGAAGGTGTTCAACACATGAACCAAGAATTGTCTATTAGCTCTAAAGGGGAGCATGAGCTCCCCTATATATAGGAAAAGGGAGAGGGGCGCCGATCCTATTCCTTGTCGGGAAAGGATTTGGTTCCTCTCTCTCCTATTACTTGATCATCAAGTATTTTCCAACTTTGACTTTGAATTCTAATTCAAGTCAACTTTTAAGAGAGCTAAAAATATCCAAACTATTTTTGGATAATTTTATACTTTATTTATTATAAAATAAATAACTTATTTTTATCTAATTAATTAATTCGTAATTAATTAACTAGATTATTTTCTCCAAAATAAGACTTTCTTTTTAATTCAAAATTAAACCAAAGTCTATTAAATAATTAACTAATTAATTATTTAATATACATATATATATACAATATATATATTCACACGTGTGTGACACGTGTCACAGTGACACGTGTCACTCACGTGAGCCACACGTGTGATTTCACACGTGTGGAACCCTCTTGGCCCGATTAACTCGTTTAATCATTTTTAAGCCTCAACTCATGTAACCAAGTTGTTGTGTGTGACCCTCTAGGTTCTCAATTCAATTAGCAGTGACCCTAATTAATTAATTCACTAATTAATTAATCAGTCCACAGATTAAACGACCATAGTCTAGCAACAGGTGTTTAACCCCTAGCTGAATTGGAATGTTCAGATTCGACAGAACCTTTAAGTCATTGATCCATGTGAGATACAATCCTCCTACTTACTATCTCTCAACCAAGATCTAGGGCAAGGGAATAATCAGAACCCCAATAATCTGGTCTTAAAGCTAAGTGCATTTCATATCCATTTGATCTCAATCCAAGAAACCCTTTTCTTGATGTCTTGATCTACTGCCTTGGCCAAGGACTCCATATGGCATATGAATGACTTACACAATAAGAGATCACCTTGCAAATGCAAGTGTAGGTCCTTTCTTGATTCTCATTCACTTTCATGAATCACTTGTGCAGCCCCAGCATAAGCCTTGAATCAGTTGTCTAAGGCGACACCCTTTAAAGCTTATACCTAAGACTACAGAGTTAACTCATAAAGTGACAAGGAACCTCAAGTCTAAGGATCAATTAATCACATCAATGACTCGTGAGATATTTCCTAATCTGGAAGTTTCCATTTCCTGAAATAGAAACTTCCTTTCCCATTTAGGAATGTTCTCACACGGGGCACCTCAGTGAACTTACTTATTAAAGTAAGCACCCTCATGTATCACGCACGTATCAACTATACACTTTGCACCTCCATGAAACAAGGTGGTCCTTCTTAAGGGCGTGATCCCACAAGCAAGCCTTAGAGGAGTCAGGTTGACACTCCCACTGTCTGTAGGACTCATCGGCTTGGAGTATTTTACTAATCATGACTTATGTGATATAGGGCTCGTTTCATGAACCATTTCACCTAAATGGTAGAGTCCTAAAAGTCATCAGGATTAGGGGAGTTCTTATACATGCACAGCAAAAGTAAACGCATACCAAACAAGAGCATATAAAGAAGTGTTGCCTTAATTCGTTATTTCATTCAAAGATTGTCTGTGATTACAATAAGGAAAAGCACAAAGCGGATATACAATCGGCTTTCTAGGGCACTATTCCTAACATAGACATGGGTAGCCCACATGAAGTTGGTGAATGTAGCACACCTGTGCGTCTTCTTGGTGGTATTCGTTATAATCACAAAATGCAGGTAATCTCAATTAGGGTCGAGTTTAATTTGACGACTTTGAAGACAATTGTATGTGGTTGTTGGCCTGAGGTAAACATGAATGAATTAAGATTGACCTACACTGCGCCTCATGCTAAGGATCATGAAGTTAGGTTATTGAGTGATGAAGATGTTTATAACATGATTGATCTACATAAAACGTTCAATTTGACATATGTTGATATTAAGGCCACTGATAGGGATGATGAAACCGAGCATATGGGATCGACTGAGTTCAGGTACTTTGTATTTTGCTACAATGTTGTATTTTGCTACAATGATGAAGCTGACTTGTTGTATTTTGCTACATTGTTTTGTTTGGCAGCCTTGTTAGGTACCGAGGAGAAGATGCGAGAACGTCACTTACACCCCAATCTGAGGCTATGGCTTCTAATTCCCGAGATTCGTGGAGTATGGCTTTCAGTTGTGGTGACTTGTGTTTGATGTATTGACTTGTGTTTGTTGTGGTGACTTGTGTTTGTTGTACGAGATATGGCAAATTAGATGCATGTACCAACATATTGATAAGTGTATACGAGATTGTTTTCCAGAAATTATACGAGATATGACCAATTAGATGCGGTATTCGGGCATTTATGTACGAACATATTGATAAGTGTGTACGAGATTGTTTTCCAGAAATTATACGAGATATGGCAAATTAGATGCATGTACCAACATATTGATAAGTGTATACGAGATTGTTTTCCAGAAATTATACGAGATATGGCCAATTAGATGCGGCATTCGACCATTTATGTACGAACATATTGATAAGTGTGTACGAGATTGTTTTCCATAAATTATACGAGATATGGCCGATTAGATGCGGCATTCGACCATTTATGTACGAACATATTCACAAGTGTATACGAGATGAAGAAAGATGTGTCATCGCAACAAAGGATACGTACAATTACTGAATTAGTACGAATGGTATGCCGTGTGATACTATAATGCATTATTATGTGTTATACGTACTAAATGAGATTCGTTAATTGAAGCGTTTGGGACATTGCACCAAGTGATACATACTAGAGTAACATATATGTGGTGTTGCCATGTAGCAATTGAGACACAAATGCTATTATGGGATCTTATATTACATGCAATGTAATTATGTCACCTTGTTCTACCAACAATGACCACTTATACGACTAAAAGTTGTGTAATTCAGGCTTACGGGGGGTTGATAGAAGTTTATACGCGGAACTTCTCAAGAAATTATACGAGATATGGCCGATTAGATGCGGCATTCGGCCATTTATGTACGAACATATTCACAAGTGTATACGAGATGAAGAAAGATGTGTCATCGCAACAAAGGATACGTACAATTACTGAATTAGTACGAATGGTATGCCGTGTGATACTATAATGCATTATTATGTGCTATACGTACTAAATGAGATTCGTTAATTGAAGCGTTTGGGACATTGCACCAAGTGATACATACTAGAGTAACATATATGTAGTGGTGCCATGTAGCAATTGAGACACAAATGCTATTATGGGATCTTATATTACATGCAATGTAATTATGTCACCTTGTTCAACCAACAATGACCACTTATACGACTAAAAGTTGTGTAATTCAGGCTTACGGGGGGTTGATAGAAGTTTATACGCGGAACTTCTCAAGAAATTATACGAGATATGGCCGATTAGATGCGGCATTCGGCCATTTATGTACGAACATATTCATAAGTTTATACGAGATTGTCTTCCAGAAATTACACGAGATGTGGCCGATTAGATGCGGCGTTCGGCCATTTATGTACGAACATATTCACAAGTGTATACGAGATGAAGAAAGATGTGTCATCGCAACAAAGGATACGTACAATTACTGAATTAGTACGAATGGTATGCCGTGTGATACTATAATGCATTATTATTTCCATCATTCAACAATTATACAGCAATTCTTGACCTCAATTAACTACAAATCCAAAAGGGCTACACAGTAAAGATGAAAATTTTATTTTCAAGAAAGAGGGAGCACCTTCTTGACAATCTCCAGACTAAGAGCAGCAATCTGCGCATCAAGAGCCTTCACAGTCTCGTCCCTCTGCGTCTCCAAGCTCGCCAACGCCTCTTGCAGCTTCGCCTCCACCTCAATCTGCGTTTCCTTCTTCATCTTGTTCAGCGCCGCCGCGATCTCCACCCTCGCCGCCCTCATCACCGCCGCCGCCTGCTCCTCGAGCTGCTTCACCTCGCCGGAGGTGTCCTTCACGCTGTTCAGCTTCTCCCTAATGGCGGCGTCTCTCTCATCCATGAATTTCCCATTCAACTCACAAAATTTCAGTGGGTATATATATATATATATGGGTTTTGATTTAATTAAGGAATTAGAAGTGTTTGTGAGGAAAATTAATAAGCTTGAAGGGCATCTTCGTAAATTCAACCAAAATAAGGAGTAAAGGGAGATTTATAAAGTATGTTGGGGAGTTAGTGGGGAGAGAATAAAAATGGGGGAGTTGAAGGAAATTGAACCAATGGGTGGGGGAGTTATTTAGGATTTTCCGAAAAATATTTGGTGAATTTCAAAAAGAAATGATTATAATAATTGACGAAATTAGGGAGTTCGCAGTGGACCACAATCACCATGGATATGCAGCTTTAGCTGATGGTACAACAACACCAAGTATTCTTGCAGGTTATATCATCATAATTAATAAAGAAGCATGGGGTAACCAGAAATAATTCAATTCGAATTTTAATTTCCTTAGTGCAAACAAGGATGGAAACAAAAGGACAAATTCATACAGTTTACTTACTTTTTTCATGTGTAGACCCAATTTCTCTGCAAACATATGCAACTGAATTATGACACAACTAGATACACTCTTTTGTATATAATTGGTAACCTCTTTTTTCTTTTTTCTTTTTTATACAAGTTGAAGTGGTTAGAAGAATCAAATTCGAATTCGAATCATTACCCTAAAAAAATAATCATTTAACCATTTGTAGCAACCCGATTAACTTATATAATGGTAACTTCTCTTCTCACTTTCGAATTCCTTCCAAACTAAGCCATTATTTTCCTTTTTAAAAGAAAATAATGATAATTTGATATTCTTAATTATTTCGTATATTGTATTAGTCGCGAAATCTATAGGGTGTTTGGCTCATCATGGTTCTTCTAACTTCAAGATTATTCGAGTCGTGGCTCCGCCACATATACAAATTTAAGTGCGTTTTCTTAGTAACTTAGTTAAGAAAAAGAAATCGAATAAAGTGATCATCAAAATATTGGAAAGAAAAAGTGTAATTTTGTGGATAAATTGAAACCGAGGTGAGTGAACTTTAGGGAACTGAAACAGGTAGCAGAATGGTGGCATTGATCTGCGAAATTAATTGTGTAAAGAGATATATGTTGGTGTAAATTGATGCAGTGTGTGTTCGTTAAATGTTGCACTCGTGCCCACATGTTCCCTTTGGAACATCACATACAAGAAAAGTTGGAATATTTTTTTCTTAGATATATAAAGATATGGCAACAATTTTGGGATACAACAGAAAAACCCTTTGGATCTATCGACTTTCTGGAATATCAAACTCCATCATGTTTTCTATTCTCTACCAAGATTTGCAACTGTAGCACACACACACACATAAATGTAGAATTTATGACACCGACTCACGCAGTATAAAATAAGGAGGCAATTCTAATTCGAACATATATAGTTCGACTAAATTAGTGCAAGAGGAGATAAGGGTCGAACATCTGTCTCGTGTAATCAAATAGAAAGTGTCTCGTGTAATCAAATATAAAGTGTAATATACTTGTTGATATAATTGATTGAGTTGCGGAACACAAAATTTGAACTAAGAATTTCTAAAATGGTGAAACTGGGAAGAAGACAATCTAGTGCAGCTGTTTCCTTCCCAATGTGCACACCCTTCTATAATAGAACATATTTGGTTCTTAGCTTCTTTACTTTCTCCACCTTCTCCCAAGACCAATCATGCACAATTATAGTACAAAATCTTGTGACAAATATATTTAATTAATGCAACATAGGGAAGAATTTACATATTTTTAATCAAAAGTGCTCATGTGAAATTTGCAAGAATGCAAATGATGATGATCACATTTTGACTTCACATAAAATGCAATTATTTTAAAGGGAACATACACCCGCCTTGCACCTATAACGGAACTATAAGTCGTAGGGAGAGCTTTACGCATGAGTTGCTGATGCTCGGCTCGATACAATGTAAGAGCGAGCATGGTTTATGGCCGGGACATTTGTCACATAAAATGAAAGTTGTTGGATAAGAACACTAGTGACATTATTTCAAAATTCAAATATTGTGAATGCCAGACAAGAAAGATGTGTTGAAGAAACTGATGAGGATGTAGAGCATTTAATGGAGAGGGCAGCAGTTGTATGTGCGTTAGGAAAATGTACAAAATATTTCACTTTCAACTCCTCCCATGGAACGCTTATTGAATACTAATGAGCAGAAACCTGCCATTGTTGTTTTCTGTGCAATGCAAATGAAAATGCAGTAGTTATGAGGAAGAAGAAGAAGAAGTGGTAGTAGTAGAAGTAGTGATAAATGCTCTAAACTAACAGAATGACACAACTCTATTGAAAACAAGGAATCAAGACACCCCATTTTCCAACACAGATTCAGCTTCACTCATCATCATCATAAAAGCTGCAGAAACCAATGCATCAAGAACATGAATTCAGGGAAAAGAATCACATAAATACAAACAGAGATAAAAGGAGGACAAGAAACCCTAGTTCATCTCATAAAGAGACCACTAGATTGAGCAAACAACAATGGCAACAAATATCCGAGGAAACAATCCTCAATATCCGAAACACTTAAAATATTAATGCTAATCAATCTTGCTTGCTCCTTCGTGCATGTACTCTAGCTAGCTAGTTCCGAAACCATACTCTAAATAATAATACAGACAACATATGATAACTACAGGCCCTCAGCAGCAGCAGCACTCACTCAAATGAGCCACATTTTCATTCATTACTTTTACTTAGGTGATTTTCTTACCGAGGGTGTGCTTGTTGTTGTGCATCCACACTTTGAGCACGTGCCTCTTGATGTTAACTTCGCTGCAGAACTGCTGCACCATTTCTTCATCCTGTTTCTGGATTCTCCACCCCAAACGCTCCGCCATACTCAGCATCTTGTCCTTCTGTTCTTGCGTGAACTTCGTCCGGAACCTCTTCTTTCCCCCGCTGCTGCCGGGGTTGGAGTAGTAATCCTCCATCTCCTCCCGAGACCCACTCCCGCCGCCACCGCCGCCGGAGCTCGACGGCAGGGCCAGCAGCGCCGCCCGCTGCTGCGGCGGCGGGGCCACGTGGAGGTACCCGGTGGGGCTGCGGTACCCGAAATGCCCGTGCGGGTGGTGGGTCAGCAGCTGCTGCGGGTGCTGGTGGAAAGCGAAGGCGGGGCCGCCGCCGGTAGCCTCGTTCTCTTTGCGGTGGAAGTTCCGGTGGCAGCTGCAGGCGGCGCACTTGAGGGATTCAAGCGTGCCCTCCTCCCCCGCCGCGATGAACTCGCCGCAGCCATCCACGGCGTGGCCACCGATGCCGACAGCGTGGTTCTTCAGGCACTCCTTGTACCTGATTTTCCGCAGCGGCGGCACCGAGTCCACAGGACTCGGCATTTTGGTCCGAGTCGAGTTGGAATTCACTAGTGAGTCATCGTAACTCGGCCCCAACCCAACCTCTCCCTCCTGCTCCTCTTCTTGATCTTCATAGTCCATCTTTTTTCTTCCTTTCTTTCTCCCTTTTAGCTTAAACTGAAACACCTTAATTATCATCCATCAGCTATATATAATTCTCCAGTCTTTTACTAAGCTCACATGCATTACCTAAACCCTAGGACAGTGCCACCGGTAACCTGGAACTCCAAGTTTATTCCTTTTTTTTTTTTTTTTCTATCTTTAATTAATCTCAACTTTGAAAGAGGGTAAAAAAAAGATGAGGATAAGATGATGGAGAAGTGGACAAAAGATTTTCCTCTAAAAAGAATTCATACGCTTTCCTATTTTCTGAAATCTGAATCCCTTGCTCGAAATAGTGATGACTTCTCTTTTTCACTGTCCCCATTTTAATTTTCCATTTTCTTTTATTTTATTACAAAGACTATTTTACAGCAGTGAAAACATGGAGGTTTTAACAGTACAGTACCACCGTATAGATGCATCTGCAGAGGCAGCAGCGAGGAGCAGAAGAAAAAATATAGTAGTCGAGCCACGCGATGGCCGGAACCGTGTAACCCACCTGCCGCGGTGGCCGTGTGTGGTGGAAGCGGCGGAAGGCGGCGCGTGAGAGTCAGGCGGCGGCGAATAGGGGTAGTTTGGGGGTTTACGTGTGAAGATGGTGTTTTTTCTGACATGAGTGACGACGTCAAGGTGTCAATGTTCATTAATGTTTGTGTGTCTGAATGCGCCACGATAAGATTATGCCTTAATTATTTGGGTGGTAAGCAAAGATCTCTCTTTGTTTGGATTTTCTGATTTTTAGGGTTTCTTGTCTTGTGATTATCCACCATTTTTATTCTATTTTTAATTCGGAATTAATTTGGGTTTCTATTTTTAATATCGTTATAATGTTTACAAATTAGTACTTAATTTCAGTTGTGTTAGTTTTTGGTTAACATTTTCCGAAAGTGTGCTATGTGTATGGGTGTAAACGGATACTAAATGAATCGGATGTATGATTATCATATCCTTATCCATTTATGATTCGGACGGATACGGATAATATACTTTTAAATCGAATTCGGATAATATCATTTTTATACGGATACAAGGTGGATTCGAACGGATTCGGATTTTAGTCGGATTTTCAACTATTCAAAATTTAACATAAATTATTTAACTATATAGCTTAGAATTTTTAATCAGATTATCAACAATTCATTTATAAATAAATTATTTAATAATTACATAACTTTGAATATATATATTTTAGACAAATAGAGAAATAATAAGTATATCTATATATATCATTTTTATTTTTTAGTGAATGTATAGATATGGTGAAATTATAAATTTTTATCGTATAATTAATTTGAACTATAATTCTTTTATTAATAACATAATATATGTTAATTATATTATCTCTATATAAATGTTGAAGTGAACATATGGTTACTAATAAAATCTAAGGTTTTTTTTTAATAAATGCGTTAAAAAATTTACTTAATACTAATAATCTATCATACATACACAGTTCTGCGTGTATATTTTAATAGGGGAAACTACAAATGTGGGACAGTAACATACCCCATTTTGCATTTTTTGACTTTAATTTGGTATTTCTGATTTTAGGGACACTTATTCTCCAAAATTTGCAATTTTGGTCAAGTCCAACCGGATCCTTAATTTTGGGAACAAGTGTCTCTAAAATTAGAAATGTCAAATTAAAATCCAAAAATGCAAAATGGGATATATTACTGCTCCAAATTTGCAGTTTTCCCTATTTTAATATAACATATTATTTATCGGATACGGATTACAGATAAATCGGATAACGAATATATCTAACGGATAATGAAACGGATCGGATATTAAACGGATCAGATATCTTATTACTATATCCTTATCCGTTTATAATTCGAATGTCTATAATCGGATACGGATAATATCCTCTTGAAACGAATTCGGATAATATCCTCTGTAAACAAATTTGGATGCAGACGGATATCGAATTTTCGAATATCCATCTACAGCCCTAGCTATGTGCGAGGGAATCTATTTATGTACAACGTTTGTATACTTTTCCCTGTACTTGGAGTTCAAAATTTTCAATTTAATTTGTTTGATTATAGTTTTATTTTTATTTTTAAATGTATAAGAATGTAATATATTCGATGTGTCTGTTAAATTTTTTTTATCATTTTATGAATAGCATACGATTAGTGACATGCTTACTCCAATAAATACATGAAACAAACGTAAGATGATTTACTCCATTTTTCTTTCTTCAAAAGTTTTTTTATGATTTGAAAAAGATTTCTCCATTGCAGTCTGCGGTGCTTGTTCCATGTAGTGGAAGTTAGAGGTGAGGGGTTACTTCAATTTTTTTTAATAGTGCGACATTGTGTTATTTCAAACTCATTTACTCAAGGTTAGTAATTTTTTTTTTTTTTTTTGAAAAATCTATGAATATTTTACCGAATTTTAATTTATGTAAAACTATTGTGCATATGTAACGGAGAAACACCAAAATGTCATATTATAAATTGCGGTGCTGGGTATTTATAATATTTTGGGAAAAATAAAGTTTGTTGGTAATATTATAAACTTAAATAGAGTGTAAATGTAATTTTCTCTAAATTTATATATATAAGTTTTTGGTTCTTACGGATAAATAAAAACACGATTGGATGATTAGAGAAAATGGAACGGGACTAAGTTTATTGCCTTAATTAGTTTTTTGTCGTGTCGAATATCGTGTTTGGTATTCCTCATGTGAAAATTTTTTTAAAAAAAAATTGTATCGCCGTATTCATATTGTCGTATTATCATATTTGTATCTATGCATCATAAATATCTTCTCAATTTTCTTGCACATATTATATATGTTTGATATATTTTTTCAAAAAATTCACCTCGTGTTCTAAAACTTAAAGTTTTTTCAAATTTATTTCAATCCTTCAAATAAAAATCTGACTCGAGTCACTCGACCGCTTTACGATCACAAATCATTAATGAAAACCATATTACTATGTATTTTTAAACTCCAAAATTGATTAATTAATTATTTATTTGGCTCAAATATTTTTCATGAACTATGGCCTAAAACAATATTAACATTTAATTCTATTAATTTCTATGCATCTTTAACATAAATCAAACAATATTTTCAGAAAATATTATTTAACTAAGGAGACATAAATTCCACTCATTAACTACCTAATTTCATCATCCAAAAAAAAAAAAAACAAAAAAAATAGCTTTTGGATTATCCTATGAATTATTCTAATTTGTTCTCAATATAAATGAAGTTGGGTGAAATTTTATGACCTAAGTACTCAAACATAGTGACATGGACAGGACAGTATATATAATTCGGTCTAAAATTTTTTGTGTAATAAGTCTCCATCACAAGTGTATATTAACTTATTCTTTACTAATTCAAGTTAAAAGAATCATATTAGATTTCAATTAACTCAAAAAAACACGTGAGAGTATTATAACATCAGATTCATTTTGTTTTTACTATATATGGTATTAATATATGTATACTATATGGTTTCGTTTTTTTACTTTGAACTTTGATACTCAATAATTAAATCTTTCATTATCAACCATAAATTTTCAATTCCATATTCCAAATAAATGTGCCTTTCCCTTTAATTTTATTATTTTCTTGTTACAATTAGATATATATATCTTAGAATGATCATTTTTTGCTTGCATAATCTGCTAGCTGTATTGAATTCCTAATATTAATAGTTGCTTAATAAAAAATTCAAATTAGAGATATTAGATTAAATCGGGATAGGATCAAATTACTAACGGCATGATTGGTATGGTGGAATGGGGTGGGAATGGAATGGGCATTACCGCGTCCATCCCTAAACTCATGATTGGTACCAAAACATGATTAGGAATGTTCATTTCCGCGGTAATGGTCATTCCCACAAACATGGGATTACTCATTTCTTTGATCCCCCATGGTATTAGCCATTCCCAAAATTTAAAATTTATTATTATTTTTATATTGTTGTCACATATTTATTAAATGCATATTATATTTTATTATTTTCATAAATAAAAATTAAATACTATTAATCACGTTGAAAATTTAATAAATTATATTAAATATATATAAATATAAACATATTATATATTTAAAAAACATGTTCAAAATATTATTTTATTTATAAAATTTTATAAATTCAAATATTTTATAAAGAATTAATTTTGATATTTATATTAAAATTTATTTTTAAATGTCAAGAAATATATTAAATACAATAAATAATTAATACATAATTTATGCATGAATAGAGAAATAGTATATATATATATATATATATATATATATATATATATATATATCCCAAACTCACTCTCACACTCACATATATATAGTACATATAATAAATGTCATATATATAACACGTTTGATATAAAATAGTAATAATATATTTATATATGAAAATATATAGTTACTCAAAATAAAAAATTTAAAATATATATTTAATATAAAAATATTTTTAATTATATATTTTATTATTATTATTATTATTATTATTATTATTATTAATGAAATAAGTTTAAAATTCTTATTTCATTCCTAAATTTATTACTTGACGTACCAATCATAGTAATGGCATAATAAAGTCATTCCATTCCTTTGTTCATTCCATTACAAAGTTCATTCATTTCCTGTCTCATTCCATTCATGCATACCAATCATGCCGTAAGTTTGTTGATGCCAACTAAACTAATGACCCTATATTATTTGTATTAGGAATGAGACATTTACATCTAACTATTCTGCTATAAGGTCTAATTACAACGCAATCCATCTAAATTGAAAAATTACATTTTAATCTCTATAAATTTTGTTTGGACTAAAGTTCCTTAACGGAATTTGTAAAAATACACTTATGCCCCTAACGGTTGTATGAGTGTTACATTAAATATATGACCAAAATTACAAAATCATCTCTAACGTTTACAAAAGTTAACAAAACGATCCCTATAAAATATGAATTTAATAACAAATAAGGGATATTTTTGGAATGACATAACATAACCCTAAGGATCACAAACGGTTCTCAAAGGTCAAGGACTAAAATGTAATTTCCAGATATAGATGGATTGCATTGTAATTAGGCCTAATAACAGGATAGTCAGATATAATTATTTCATGAATTGATGAACTTTTTCTTGTGGTTACATATATTCCATTTCATCCAAATATATGGTAAAGTTTAAAAGAATGAGATGATGAAGAAAATCAAGGTTAAACCCCCTCCACCAATTAATTAAACAAAGAGAAAAAAGGGAGTAAAAATAAAGAAGAATCTCATTCAATCCATAGGGGTGGTTGAGTTGATATAACATCATAAAAGCAAGCATAAGCATAAAGGAATTTATCCCTCAAAAAACTTATGGCCTTCTTTTCAGTTGATGACAGTAGTTTCCTGCACCAACATAAAAAACAAACATAAAGCTCCAAACATATATATCAATATCATCATTATATATGACTGAGTTCTTTCTCCTAAATTAACCTTTTTAGTGTATTTTTTGGGACGAGAGAGTATAATTATTGAAGAAGCCAAACCCTGGTCTGAATCAATGTTTACTTTACCCCATCAAAATACCAAGACGATCGATATCGGATCCAACTATCGTAGTTAGTTTGCGAATCCCAATCTATTAGGATACATCGGTTGGCAATTAATCACCAATATTAATTACGGGCCGTTATAATCTGAATTTGGTTTGAGCAAATTAATGTAATACCAAAGGTTGAATGATTGGTATAAAATTTTACGATAAACTAATAGTTGCTTCCTATTATGATTTTCTGTTTGAAAAATACTAATTTTAAATTCCTAATACAAATCTTATTTTTCCTAAATCCCTCAAAATGCATAAAAATACTAAAATATTCTTAATAAATTTAAAAATGTCACCTCATATCCCTTTAATCAACCCCCTAGCAAACTTCATCGGTCCTTTTTTGAAATCCGACAACCGCCCTAAAAGATACCTCATCGTTGTTGAATAAGAAATTGCCGTCGTTGCATCCTCGTCCACCTATTCTAAAAATAATTTTAGATATTTTCTGTAACCCTTTTGCTTTGACTCAACATTTCATTGTTTCAATTTTTGATTTTTTTTTTCCTAATTCGAAATTATTTGCCTTTTGTATCAAGATATTCAAGTTTTATTTGACATGCGACAACAATATCCGATACTTGACACACAAGATTTTCAATTCCAAAACTAAAGTTTTTCAATTCGACATTAGGGCTTGCAATTATACAAATATTGTGTCCATTGCAGTTTGCAGCCTTCATTGTCAATTATTAGAGATGACTCGATTGAAGCAAAATTCTAGAAGAGCTAAAACCATAAAAGGATCCAGTGCCAAGAAACCTCTCATTCGAGAGAAATCTCAAGTACAGGAAGACATACTATATCGTTGTTTGTTGTCATATTTCACTGATAAATTGGGTGGAATTGGTGTGCAAAATGTTTCCCAAAGGCAAAGAATATAGGAAATTCTATTTGGTGCATTCTTTAACACGCCGGTCTTTCAAAGTACAAACACATGTGTTGGGTTCCTTCTTACGCGTTTTAACTGTAACAAACATACATTCAACTTTGGGCACATCAAAGTTCCTTTTACTGAGAAGGAGTTCTCAATTGTGTTGGAACTACAATGTGAGTGCCACCCCGTTGACTCTAATATAAAAGTGAAATCGTGATTTTGGTGTGTGAATTTTGATTAAAAAAAAAAAAGGGTGACACGTGCTAACATATTGGAGAGGTCAGGAGCATTGACTTCTAGGAGTGATGCCAAAGGTATTGATGATTTTGCAAGAAATCTCTTCGGCTGGTTCGGATCAATTTTGATCGGTTCGGTTTTTCAGTTTTTGGTAGTTTTGAACAGCCCTAGGTGAAGCCCTTCTGTTTGCGAGCCATATTCTGAATAGGATACCTAGCTGTATTGTGAATAATAGCCCCTATAAAATATGGAAAGATAGAAAACACAACATAAGTTATTTCAAATTGTGGGAGTGTGTGACCTAGTTTCGGGTTCCAGATCACAAATGGATCAAGTTAGTGGCAAGAACTATCAAGAGTGTATTTATTGGATATGCCCTTAATGGCTTATAAGCCCATAGACTTCTTGATCTAGAGCCTAACGTGATAATTGTGTCCAAGGATGTGGAGTTCTTTGAAAGTATAGTTTTAAAAGATATTGGACATGACACTGTACCATCCCTAGGTTAACGTTGAGCCTAGAGGTCCTATAAGGCTGATTGTGAAAGATAATATTCCGACAGAACCAACTGAGCATTAGAAAGAGTACTAGCTAGAAAATAAAAAAGTTTGGACAAAGACTTTATCTTTTCTGAAGCATTGTTATTCTTGGTGGAGGGAGATCAATAATAAAGTGATAAATGAAATACATCATATATATTCACACTTGAGACCGATTCTAAGATATTTATGGAAGTTATAGCTTCTCGAGATGCTCCGTTTTGGAAGGAAACTATAAATGATGAAATGGATTCGATCTTGGGTAACAATACTTGGATATTAATGATAAATCACAAGGAACAAGACGAATAGAGAGAGAATATTTTCATAACTGCAAAAAAAACTAGAAACTTAAATTGTGTTTTACAGTTCCCTTAGCTCTCTTTTATACAACACATGTGTACGCTGAGAGTTTTAACTTTACACGTGTCTTAATTGGGAGGTGTAACCTCAACCCACTAATTTACATACTTAATTAACTAATATATGCTAATACCCCCCCCCCCCCCCCCCAAACTGGCGCATGGAGGTTGAGTAAGCCCAGTTTGGCTAAGTGAGATCGAAAAACTAGAGTTGGTAGTGGCTTGGTGAGAATATCGGCCGGTTGATCTTGTGTGCGGAGTGGAAGAAGATGGATGATGCCCTGTTGGAATTTCTCTTGGACCACGTGGCAATCAATTTCAATATGCTTGGTCCTTTCGTGAAAACTTGGATTTGATGTGATATGCAAAGCTGATTTATTGTCACAATATATAATGGCTGGCTGAGTTGCTGTTTTTGTTATCCCTAAGTCTTGCAGAATGTATTTAATCCATTGCATCTCGCAAGTGGTTGCAGCAAGGGCCCGGTATTCAGCCTCGGATGATGATCTACTGATGGTTGTTTGCTTCTTTGACTTCCAGCTGATTAAGGAATCACTAAGGAATATACAAAATCCTGTAACAGACCTTCTAGTGTCGAGGCATCCGGCCCAATCAGAATCGCTGAAAGCTTTGAGTTCAGAAGCTGAAGTTGCTGGAAAAAATAATGAGAAAAATACCGAAAACTACCTCGTGTTAGGCGAAAAGAACAGAAAAAAACCCGTCATATGGAATATCATCCAAAGAACCCTATGTTTTCTAAAAGTTTACAAAAAAAACCCTGAGCGCGTTGTGTGGCCCTCACACGCGTTGACTGCGTGTGTGGAAGGGTTTTTGGGAGTGAAAAGTCACTTATGCCCTTAATGATATATATATATATATATATATATATATGTATGTATATGTGTCTCTGTGTGTGTTTGTGTGAGCGTGACGGGGCTCCGACGGCTGTTGGTCGGGGAAGGAGAAGTTGGCCTGCGACAGCTGTTGGTCGGGGAAGGAGAAGGGTGTGTGGCCGCCGCCTCAGGCAAATGGGGGAAGAAGAAGAGTGGGGCAGGGGCGGCGACGGTGAATCGGGTAAGGAGAAGGGGGTCGACGGCAACGGCGGTGGTTCGGAGGAGGAGAAGGACGATGGTTGTTTGGTGTTGGGCGGGGAAGGAAGCGAGTGGTGGGGTGGGATAGGGTGAGGTTGAGGGGAAGAAGATGGTGGATTGGTGTGGCTGGGGGGGGGGGGGGGTTGGTTCTACGCAGGTTTGGGGAAGAAGAAGATGGGGGAGGGAGGGGGCCGGGGGTGGTAGTTGGAGGGGTGGGGAAGGTTTTTGATATTAAATATTTTATATATATATATATATATATATGTATATATATATATATGTATATATATATATAGTATATTTTTAACGAAAATATATAAATAATTATTTATGTATATTTTTATTTATTAATAATATTTTTAAATATTAGAAATACATTATACACATATAATATAATATATAAATATTTTTATTTATTAATAATATTTTTAAATAATAGAAGTACATTATACACATATAATATAATATATAAATATAAAATATTTGTATTATGTATATATTTATTTAGTATATATATGTATAAGTAATTGTGTATATATATATATATAAAATATTTTTTTATGAAAATATATAAATAATATCTATGTATATTTTTATTTATTAATAATATTTTTAAAAATAATTATTCATTTATATCTATATTTTGATATATATTTAAAACTATTAAAAATGATTTTTACATATTTATATTGATGGAGCACAAATATAAGGAGGCCACGTCATGACACGTGGGCCCTCATGGATTTGCCACTTGTATCTTCGGGCTAACTTAGCCGCCCTCATAAACTACTTGGAAATGGCTAAAGCCTGACAATTGGCAAAATTACAAGTCTCCCCTCGGGCCCTCATGGGATCCCTCGAGCCCCTCGGTCCTTCATTGGACCCTCGCATCCCTCATTGGTCCCCGGGCCCTCATTGGACTACATAAAGTTGGGACCCCTCAAGGTCCTCTATCCTAAAGGTGCCTCAAGCCTACACACCGAGCGCGTCAACCCCTCGGTAACAACCATGTAGTGCTTTCTGACACTCCGTACTTGGTAGTGCACCCGCCACCATTGCTTTACAGCCACCTTTATGGCAGGCCTACAGATGCTTTCTCATAGATCTCCCACATTAGGCCACGTGTCTAGGGCAACACTGGGTTTGGGACCACTTGATCAGATTACCCAAAACACCCTTGCCCTCAACTTATAAATAAGGGATTCTTCTCACAGGAAGTGATCTTCTTCCCACGACACAGCATACACAGAATTGGGCACATTCCACCATCTTTATTCTGGTTCCTTCTTCCCCAAGCTCCGCATATTTCACCATCTTTGCATCCTTACTGCATTTTCTCCCCTGGTGTTATCCTAGATGGAAGAACCCACGCTCTTTGGGAAACCCAGTTCCTGAGGCTTAAACGCCTGTGATGGTCTTCCCCCCAAACAAATCTTAAAATGATGGTGCAGGAAAGAGAATCCTAATAAATCACCAACACTTTAAGATTTGTTTGGGGGGAAGACCATCACAGGCGTTTGAGCCTCAGGAACTAGGTTTCCCAAAGAGCATGGGTTCTTCCAGCTAGGATAACACCAGGGGAGAAAATGCAGTAAGGATGCAAAGATGGTGAAATATGTGGAGTTTGGGGAAGAAGGAACCAGAATAAAGATGGTGGAATATGCCCAGTTCTGTGTATGCTGTGTCTTGGGAAGAAGATCACTTCCTGTGAGAAGAATCCCTTATTTATAAGTTGAGGGCAAGGGTATTTTGGGAAATCTGATCAAGTGGTCCCAAACCCAGTGTTGCCCTAGACACGTGGCCCAATGTGGGAAATCTATGGGAAAGCATCTGTAGGCCTACCATAAAGGTGGTTGTAAAGCAATGGTGGCAGGTGCACTACCAAGTACGGAGTGTCAGAAAGCACTACATGGTTGTTACCGAGGGGTTGACGCGCTCGGTGTGTAGGCTTGAGGCACCTTTAGGATAGAGGACCTTGAGGGGTCCCAACTTTATGTAGTCCAATGAGGGGCCGGGGACCAATGAGGAACACGAGGGTCTAATGAGGGCCTGAGGGACGCGAGGGTCCAATGAGGGGCCGAGGGGCTCGAGAGATCCCATGAGGGCCCGAGGGGAGACTTGTAATTTTGCCAATTGCCAGGCTTTAGCCATTTCCAAGTAGTTTATGAGGGCGGCTAAGTTGGCCCAAAGATACAAGTGGCGAATCCATGAGGGCCCACGTGTCATGACGTGGCCTCGTTATATTTGTGCTCCATCATATATATTTTTATTTTTTAATAGACTATGCATATATTAAATATGTATATTTTAAAAATAATATAGTTATAATATTTTTATTCTTAATACATTAAATATTTATATTTTTAATATTATTTTAATATATAAAGTAAGGGTATTTTAGGGTTATCACATTTTATATTTGACCAAATGAGTTCGAGGGGCGGTGTGCAAAATTAAAAATAACGCAGGGTTTTTTTAGCTAATTTTCATAACTGAGGGTTTTTTCTGCAAATTAAAACTAACACAGGGGGTAAGGTGCAGTTAACTCAAAAAATAATCCTTGTGTTAGAGTTTGTTTGAGATATCTGAGGATCCGTATTGCAGCTTGATGATGTTGAGTTGTTGGTGCTGAGAGATATTAGCTGAGTTGCTGGATGCTGTAAGCAATGTCAGGCCTTGTTGTACAGAGATAAATTAGTCTTCCAATTATCCTTCTGTAGCCTGAAATGTCTGTGTATGGTTGCCCTTGTGCTGTGAGCTTGAGTGTTGAATCCATTGGAGTTGGAGCTGGCTTACATGCAAGCATTTCAGATTCTTGAAGTAGTTCCAGAGCATACTAGCGTTGGTTGATCATAATTCCAACTTTAGATCTTGCAATCTCTAAACCTAAAAAATACTTCAATGATCCCAAGTCTTTGATTTTGAATTTATTGTCCCGGTAGCCTTTGATGGAGTCAATTTCAGATTGATTGTTTCCACATAATATGATATCATCTACATAAACCAAAAGGAAAGTGAAATTAGTGTCAGACTTTTTGATGAACAAACTATAATCAGATAAAGATTGAACGTATCTTTGGGAAATCAGAGATGAGGAAAGCTTAGAGAACCATCATCTAGAGGCTTGCTTTAAGCCATAGAGAGATTTAGTCAGTTTGCAAACCTTGTTAGGATTATCAGCTATAAATCCTTGAGGTAATGTCATATATACTTCTTCATCTAAATCTCCATGAAGAAAAACATTATTCACATTAAGTTGCTGAAGCAACCAATTGTTTTGAGCAGCCAAAGCTAGTAGAATTCTAATAGTGGTTATCTTAGCTACAGGGCTAAATGTATCAAAGTAATCTAATCCCTCAGTTTGAGTATAACCCTTAGCTACTAGGCTAGATTTATAACATTCTATAGAACCATCAGCCTTATACTTAATCCTATATACCCATTTACATCCTATTGGCTTTTTATTGGAAGGAAGATCAACAATGGACCAAGTGTTAGTAGCTTGCAGTGCATCAATTTCTGCTTCCATAGCCTTTATCCATTCATCAGATTTTATAGCCTGATTGTATGTCTTGGGTTCAACATTAGAACTCAAACTACAACTGTAATGTTTATGTTGTGAGGAAAAAACATTATAATTGATAACTGAAGATAAAGGAAAGTGTACACCTGATGGAGCAGGCTGTGATGATGAATTTGTTTTGAGTAGATTATAGTGGTAATCTTGAAGGTATGAAGGAGCCTTCCTGACCCTGTGATGTTGATGAACAGGCTGTGCAGGAACACCTGAGGAGGCAGAGGAAGCAGTGTTAGTATTTGAGGAAGAGGAAGCTCCAGAATTAGAAGTGTGATTATCTGATAGAGCTGAAGAAGGTATTGCTCCAGATTCTGATGAGGTATTAGGTGATTGAGATGGCTGATGCAAGACTGGAATGTCTCTATGCTGTAAAGTAACATCATATCACCATAAATGATGTCAGAACAACTAGGTAAAGAAATTATTGAAGTGCCATCACCTGTAGATCTTGAAGTTTTCAGAGGAAAACAATTCTCAATGAATTTAATATTCCTGGACACAAATATTTCAAGATTGTCTAAGTCTTGTAGAATATAACCTTTGGTTCCTGGTTTATAGCCCAGAAACACACATTTCCTTACTTTATGATCAAACTTGGACCTGTGCTGAGTATACTAAACAACCAAAGACTTTCAAATCTGAATAATCAGGGACTTTATTATATAACAACTGATATGGAGTTTTATTTTCCAATATTGGAGTGGGGAGCCTGTTAATTATATGCACAGCATGTGTGACACAGTAAGACCACATGTGCTTAGGCAGTTTAGCTTGAAAAAGTAAGGCTCTAGCAACATTTAAGATATGCTGATGCTTTCTTTCTACAATACCATTTTGCTTAGGGGTTTCAACACATGAGGTTTGATGAATTATGCCCTTTTTAGAAAAGAAATCATTCGTCATGAATTCAGGACCATTATCAGACCTAACAATCTTAACAGTAGTATTAAATTGATTTTCCATTAAAGTGATAAAAGATTGCAATTGTGGCCTAACCTCAGACTTTTGCTTAACTAATGCAATCCAGGTATACCTGGAATAATCATCAACAATGGTAAGAAAGTATCTGTGACCAAGCACTGAAGGAATATAATATGGAACCCATATGTCAACATGAAGCAAAGCAAAAGGAGCAGATGAAACAGAAGTACTGGAAGGAAAAAGAAGTCTCTTATGCTTGGAAAAATGACAAACATCATAATGCTCAGAAATATTGCACTTTATTGATTTGTTCAAAGAGTGGAGTACATTCAAAGTGGAATGAGAAACATGCCCCAATCTATAGTGCCACAGATTACCAGTGTTAACAACAAAATTACAAGTAGAAGCATTGAAAACAGATGAAATGGATATAGCAGCAAGGTTATGGGAATGCAGAACATATAAGCCACCTTGAAGCTCAGCTAAACCAATCATCCTCCAGTTCTTGAGAGCTTGAATTATGCAAAAAATGATTTTGAAATATAAAACAAAAACCAAGTGAGTTAGTGAGTTTAGGGACAGATAACAAATTGAATTTGAAACCTGGTATGAACAGGACATCATGCAAGACAATATCAGCAGATAGTCGAATGGTACCAGATTGTGTAGCCAAGATATGATTACCATTTGGAAGTGAAACAGATATAGGACTGATGTTACTTAACTTATCAAATAATTTTGAGGAAGAACAGATATGATCTATTGCTCTAGTGTCTAAGATCCAAAAAGAAGGATTACTGGAACTGGCAAAAGCACAATTGATACCTGAGTTGATACCTGAGTTGAATGCAGGTATGAGAGTATTGGATGATGAAGGATCCACAGTATTCTGGTTTGCATCATGTGCAGAAGGAGTGTTGGAAGGCTGAATCATAGTCAAAAGCTGTTGAAATTGCTCCTGAGTGAAAGACACAGTAGCCTGATCTTGATGACTGACAGCAGGATCTTGTTCTTGATCCTGAGATTCAGCAACTTCTTGAACCTGATTATCTTGAGTGTACAAAGCAGCAACAACGAGATTGTTGAATCTAAAATTTGGAGGGAATCCATGCTTCTTATAACAAGTATACTCAGTGTGGTTTGGACCCCCACAATATCTGCAAACTTTGCCTTTGTTAACAGGTAATTTGGAAGAGGAATAGAACTTTTGACCTTTACCGGAACCTTGAGGATTCTTAGAAGAACTCGGATGGCCTTGAATGCTCTTAGATGAGCCAGAACCTGAAGACATAGCCTGTGTATTTGAAGGCCTAAAGCCTTGCACAGCAAAGGAACGATGTACAGAGGCCACAGAGAATTGCCTCTCTTATTGAACAACCATAGCAAACACTCTTGTAATAGTAGGCAGGGGATCTAACAACATGATTTGAGATCTAACCCCAGAGTATTTCTCATTCAAACCATTAAGAAAGTGGATAACGCAATCACTCTGCTGGTAGGCCTTAATAGTATCAATCGCACCACACCGCACCGAGGAGAACAAGTACAACAGGAACATGATGAAAATTGAAATACTCATCCCAAAGTACCTTCAATTTTGTGAAGTAAACGGAGACTGAGTCATCGCGTTGCTTGATGGAGAATAGATTTTCCTGCAACTCAGCGATCCGAAAAGCATCACCGTGAGAGAAGCGATCTCTGAGATCTTGCCATACATCGGAAGATTTATCCATCCAGAGAATCGATTGAGCGATCGTAGGCGACAAAACACGAGAGATCCATGAAAGTAGCATAGTGTTGCATCTTTCCCAAACAGGAAGAAGCGGATCCATCGGATCAGGCATCGGCAAAGCACCAGTGATAAAAACTTACTTATTTCTTCGAAAGCAACGCCATCTTCATTCCTCTCGCCCAGGTATGATAATTGGAGCCATCAAGGACTGGATTGACGAGAATAAGAGCTGGAGTCTCATTCGCGTGAAGATAGTAAGGACTGGAAGGCGTCAATTTCGCCTCAGCAGCAGCAATAGCTTCAGGCGACGCCATGGACAAACAAGAAAGCTCAAGAAACGGAAGACGAAAGAAGATTAACACCAGAAACAAAAAGAAATCGATGAACTCTAGGGTGAAAAAGTTTACTCCTGATACCATGATAAATCACAGGGAACAAGACGAATAGAGAGAGAATATTTTCATAACTGCAAAAAAAACTAGAAACTTAAATTGTGTTTTACAGTTCCCTTAGCTCTCTTTTATACAGCACATGTGTAAGCTGAGAGTTTTAACTTTACACGTGTCTTAATTGGGAGGTGTAACCTCAACACACTAATTTACATACTTAATTAACTAATATTAACTAATATATGCTAATAATTAACATATACTTACCTCCCGATTCTAAATCCATTGGGTACAAATGAGTATTTAGAAGAAAGTGTAGCACCGATGAAACCATATTAGCTTTTAAAGTTAGATTAGTTGCCAAAGAATTCAGATAAATAGAAGGAATTGACTACTTTGATACTTACGCACTGGTGGTTCAAGTTGCTTTAATTATAATTCTTTTTGCCTTAATCTTTCTTTATGATCTAGTCATTCTTCAAATGGATGTAAAGACGACATTTTTAAATAGCAACTTAAAAGAAATCTATATGGAAAAACTTGAGGATTTTATAGCATCAGAAAATAAAAATAAAAAGTGCAAGTTAGTCAAATCTCTGTATGGTTTGAAACAAGAACCAAAATAGTGGCACGAGAAGTTCTACATTGCTATCTTAAGTTTTGGTTTTAAGTATAACAGGGCTGATAGGTGCATTTACTCCAAAAACCCAGTTTTCTTGTATGTTGAGATATGTTGAGAACGAATATGATTGGAGTGAACGAGACTAAAAAATATCTATTCTCGGTCTGTATGATGAAAGACTTAGGTGAAATAGATACTATTTTACGCATTAAAGTTAAAAAATATAGTTAATGTTTTTCTCTAAACCAATCTCACCATATTGAAAAAGTGTTAACTAAGTTTAAACACCTCGATTTGATAATGGATTGAAACTTACAGAAAATACTGGTAGATCTATTTCAAAGCTTGAGTATGCAAGTGTTATTGGTAGATGCATTGCACTAGACTAAATATCTCCTTTGCAGTTTCAAAACTTAGTAGATACACGAGTAGTCCCAATGATGATCATTGAAAATCCATTTGTAGGGCATTCGGTTACCTTAAGAGAACTATTAACTTTAGGTTATTTTATAATAAGTTTCTTGATGTGTTGGAAGGGCACTCAGACACGAGTTGGATAACTAGCGTGGGAGATAACAAATCCACAAATAGGTTGATCTTCACTCTTATCAGTGGGGTTGTTTCTTGGGCAAACTAGAAACAAATAATTATCTATCACTCTAACATGAAATCTGAGTTTATAGCTTTAGTACAATTTGGCTAAGAGGTTGATTGGATTAGAAATATGTTGTTAGATATAGATCTATGGCCAAGTCCAATGCCTTCAATTTCGTAGCATTGTGATAGCGAAGCTACGTTTACAAAAGCGTACATTGGTACCTATAATGGTAAGTTTAGACACATTGGTCTAATACATGAGTTTGTGAGATAATTAATTCAAGATGGTATTATACAAATTGTCTACGTGAGGTCAAATAAAAATTTTGTTGATCCGTTTATTAAGCCTCTAACGAGAGACATGGTAGCTTCAACTATATAAGAGATATGAGACTTAAACCACCTGAACCAAAATTAGTTACCCTACCTGTAGTCTAGGTTACCCCTGATTATAGGTCAAAAGGAAAAAAAAGTCACAGTTTGGTTATAACTATCGCATGGTCTCATATGTAGTAAAAGATAGTTAAGTGAATTGCATTGTGATAAGGTTGAGCTATGCTATTAACAAAATGTTGCACTTTTTGCAACAGAGTGTTCGAGAAACATTTTGCCTATGTGAACTTGAAGTGAAGCCACTTCTTATAGAGAGTTGTAAGTTACTCTCTTAGTGGTTCATGAAATGGGATATGACGTATGACTTGATAAGCACCAACCAGCGGAGTGCTCGTTGTGCGAGGATGAACACATGTGTGTAATAACTCTGATTACGTCAAAAAAGAAGTTGAGATTCAATCTACGGACACAATCAACTTCGACGTGGTCTTGAGTTAATTACAATAAGGGAAGGTTCAATGTTCATCACACCTTCTTTTAGGCGTGTAATCCTTGACACTATCGATCAGAAACTTGTTTGGTGAAAGAGCAGCTTTCCCAAACAAGTGGAGGATTTTTGAATATTATATGTCTTTAATATCTCACATTGGTATTTGAAATGTCATTGGTAATATCAAAGACATCTAATATGGTGTTTGAAAAACTGAAACACTTAGAGTCCCACATTGGAAAAATACTAAAGTATGAACAACTTTGTAAGTTAAGGTGTTATATATAATATTAAATTTGTGGAACTTAAGAGTAGACTATTGGGCTCACGTGCGGTGCACCACAACATCCTTGCCCACACCCCCGCACGGGGCCGGGATCGTGGGTCGGACTTGGGAGTTGTGGCGTTTGATGACACTTTACACTTGAATTAATTCAGAGGCTACTAACATCCTTTGATGCTAGAATTAATTCACCCCACTAACCTCAGTAAGTAACTCAATTATTTCGTTTTGTAATACCTGAATCCTACAAATACATCTGAGCTGAAAATAGATTTTCAGAGAAGTTGTAGCACCCGCACGGTGGGTCACCACATCCCCCGCACCAAAGTCCGATCCACATACGAAATGGAGAGTCCGTACATGAACCAAACAGTGGCGAACGGGAGACTGACAAACTCACACCTAGGCTAGGCGGAACTTAGACCCTGAAAACAAACTCAAACCAAAACAAGAATGCGGAAGCGAAACAAGCCATGCAGAAATCAAAACATTCATAAACAGTTGACGGTTCAACTAGCATAAATACCTAATCCCGAATCTCAAACAATAAACATAAATCCAACGGGTTCAACTAATTCAAGCAACCTGTCCTAACCTGTCCCGAAATATACATATCATATTCAAACATATCTTATACATAAGCCAAATTAAAGAAATGCAAATGCAAGACCACCTACTAGACAAGGACACGGAACAGACTCCAAAAGACAGACACACTCCGCCTAGCACGAACTCCAAGCAAAACCTGCAAACTAAAAGTAAAAGGGGAGGGGTCAGTCTTAACTCGACTGAGTGAGGGGTTAACACACTCACACTATATATATAAGAGCAAGGCACGTATCAAACTCATAATGTTCATGAACGCGGGGACAGTTTTTGCACACTAAATCATTTCCCGTGATATATATATATAGGGCTTACTTAGCAAAACCTATTAGTTCTTAACATATTCAAAACTTATCTTATCTTATAAAACTTCCTTTTTATTTAACTTAGAATCTATCCCCGTTTCATAAACCTTAACAGAACATACATATCATATCATATAGAACTCGGCGGGTACGAGCTCTGACTCCCCCAATCTCCTCATAACATATCATATCAGAATCAAAACAGAAAACTTACATA
The DNA here is from genome assembly GCA_037501455.1 of Lantana camara. NCBI lineage: Eukaryota > Viridiplantae > Streptophyta > Magnoliopsida > Lamiales > Verbenaceae > Lantana > Lantana camara. The sequence continues at coordinate 16,983,473 of CM074857.1, read as the reverse complement.
CATATCAAATCATATCATATCATCCTCAACTCCGGGTGATGGAAGGGTGTATACGCCCAAACCATCCAGACAAACGAGGGGAGCGCCTTGCGAGCACTCAAACCCTCAGGATTCCTTCCCTCACCAAACCTCCTGGTGAGTTCAGGGGTGATCCTCTGCAGACAGATGAAGACTATGCACAGGCTTAACCTCGACGGCCCTATGCCGTCCCGAGGGTTCCTTACCCATAGCTCCGGGGCCCAACAAACACATATCATATCATATCCCGCTACAACAGAGACAGACAGACAGACTTGTACATATATACGTATACATACCACTTTCCGTTTCAATCCACTCGGTCCTTGCCAAACATGGCTCATGAGAAGTATACGGTCAGAAGCATAGCTTCACGTGGCAAATCATAACAAATCATTCCAAATCAAGCATACATAGGCTCGTACATTGCTTAACATACTTGCAAACTCGAGGCATATTCAACAAATACATATTTCACACTTATTTATATAAATATAAGGCTTATTAAATCACATGCATTCAAAACCGAGCACATTGCAATAAGGTGTAACTATATCCTAACCTCACCTGATACCGAAGAGGCCGAAGACACAACAACTGATCCACCCCGGAATCAACACGGTCAACAAAACACCACCCCGGGTGTACCTGAACAAACTGAATACAAAACAAGACTTAGACACGAGAATGAACCAATTAGACGCACGGCTTATGTTTATGATTGGCATGAAGTCATGGATCACGTATACATGCATAAAATACTCATTCGTTAATATTAAAATACTATTCAAGCACCAAACATAGCATATAATGCGAATTCATAACGAAACATGCAATACAATTAAGATATAAATCAATAAGCGGCAAAAGAAATCAATTAAAAGCATAAAAACCCAAAACTAACTCACTGGACCACGGGAAGGGCCGTTCCCAGAAACAAGGCAAAACGGGAACGGCCGTTCCCACCAGCGCTGCCCGGAAGGGCCGTTCCGGCCCGAAGAACAAAACGGGAACGGCCGTTCCCATACACGGATGGGAATGGCCGTTCCGGCCCCAAGGCCAAAACGGGAACGGCCGTTCCGGACCGTCCTGCTCACAAAAACAGAGCAGAAGCAGCAATGGCGTCGGGAGCCAACACCACCACACACACACAGCCCCAACCAACAACCAAATCATGCAAAACTAACACAATAAATCATATTTAACATATAAGACACATAATTACACTTAAGAGCTCACGAAACGAGCTTAAACACGCCAAACCCCCGACCCGCTACTATTCATCAACTTCCCCAACAAAGCACGTAGGCACATATCCGAGGCGCGAAAGAGATATTAAAGTAAAGCATGTAACGAAAGGGTCACAAATCTTACCTTAGGTCGTTGATCGGACGGTTGGATCTCCCAAACCCGAGCTCAAGACTTCTTGGCCAAAAATGGGGAAAATGCTTCTCTTTTCCTTTCCTTGCTGCTGATCGATCAAAGTGGGAGAGAGAGAAAGGCTGGCCCCTTTTGGGGCTGGTCAGACGGGTCGGTTAAAACGGGTAGGTTCAAACGGTATCCGGTCCACGTGGATCGGATTTAAAACGATAAGGCTATCAAATGGCTTTAGAAAATAAATGGTTAATTCATTGAATCCGAATCATCGAAACAAACTCAATGATAGGGTTGGAATTCGAATTCGAATTCCCGAGCTCAACTAGCCACGAAGGCTCAAACGTCCTAATTATAATTAGGTCCCTAAATTGCAATTATTGGACAATTGAGTCCAAGTACAATTAATTAAATTCTAAAGCACACATAATTAAAATAAATATCACGTTGACACGTAATCATGCTAAATCATATAATTCACAAAATTACTGAATTAAACTCTCTCGTGACGCCGTACCTGGAATGCCGAAAAGACGGGGCGTCACAGAAGTGTTATCTCTCAAAATCAAACGTCTCCCACAAATAGAACTTGACATATATCCTAAAAATGTATCACTTGCAACTTGAAACACACATCCCAAGTAGGAAGGATAAAAATTTTAAGAATGGGAAATAGTCATGTCAGACTCCAATTCCCTGATTTCTAACAAGTTTTTAGACTAATTATCTAAGAACGTGTTTGGTAGCCCTTAACACCTAATGCTGCTTAGTAATTTTCAGACTTATTAAGGCCAATTAGACGTCATTATGTTGTGTATAATATTTTGTTTGGTAGATATTTAATGCGATGCACAATGGGGGAAGTATTTCTTAATTTCTTGTTTGGTTGGACTCAATTACCTAGGTATGAATCGGAATTACCAATTTGCCCATTCCCTTAAGTCAGAAATAGGGGTGAGCATTCGGTAAAAAACCAAAATTTCGGTTAATCGGTTTCGGTTAGTCATTTTACTAACCATTTACCGAACCGAAGTAGGTCGGTTTCGGTTCGGTAAAAACCGAAATATTTCGGTTCGGTTTCGGTTATTTACCGTAAAACTGAAATTGAATATAAAATTAAAAAAATAAAAAAAAAGGGAAAAACCGAAAAACCTAAATCTAACCAAAACCAAAACACATTTGGTTTACCAAATAACCGAAAGAGGTGAAATAAACTATCAAACCAGCTTAACTGAAAGCAGAAAGTAAGATAAAGTCTTAAGTCATAGCAAATTAGGCGAAAAACACAACAAATTACAGTGTGTCCAAGTCCAACACACTGAGTCACTGACACACACACACACAATCTAAGTTCAACAAACTGACAAAGCAACAACAGAATGTCTTCTTAATTGCAAATACAAATATGAAATAACAACATTAATCAAAATGCAACATTGTGTTCGGTTTTTTCGGTAAAAACCGAAAAATGTCGGTTTTTTACCGAACCGAAACCGAAACCGAAAATATGGAAAACCACTAACCGAAACCGAACCGAATCAGCTTCGGTTCGGTTCGGTTATCGGTTCGGTTCGGTTTTGCTCACTCCTAGTCAGAAAGGGGGTGAACTCCCAAAATGAAGGGGCAAACTCTGACAATTAATTTTGCATAGTGAAAAGCGAAATACCAACTGAAGTTAATATCTACCATTTTGAGTTATGAGATTTGAGACTTAATGAGTGAATAGTGCGGGCTTTCAACGGGTCAAATATTAGAATTATGCGGCCCACAGATACTAATATTTGCTACCAAACAAAAAGTTAATCCATACACCTCATACCAATGTGCCTTAATGTAACCTACCAAACGCTTTCTAAAACTTTTAATTGACTTGGTTTGTTATAATTTATAAAGCCAATCTAAGTCAAATTTCTGACCACATCGGTTATCGAATTCAAGATCACAAGTCATCAACATATCAAATTGGAATTAAGTTAAAATTGAAATTGCACTTAGAGACGATTAAAAGTTTACTGTGCTTAGTCTAAACAAAACAATAGTACATTTGGGCAACCCTTTTCCCCCTATTTATATAAAATGCATTTTGACCACTGAAGTTGGAATTTTGATGAGAAATTAAGAAGGTCCCACTTACCCTTTCTTGAAAAAAAAAAAGGGACATAAACTGAAAAAGAATATGAATGAAGAAGTTTCCTTTTGGGTGCAAAGGTGGATGCATTGCTGGTGAAGGCAAGATTTGTGTCTGTCAGGGCCAAACATGGCAGTTCTTGCAATATATATATATATATATATATATATATATATATATATTCAGTCTTTGCAGCTGTTGCCCAAACCCATTAAATAGAACCTAATCAAGTACTCTGTTTCTCTGCACTACTCACATGCTTCGACTGTCTAAATTGTAACGCCCTCTTCAAACCCATCATAGTATTATACGCATATGAAATTATATAATACGCAAATAATATTAATTTAAGGGCTAAAGTTTGGTATAAAAACATGTTCCATCGAGAATAATGTGGTCGATTGTTGAGTAAAGCACAAAATGGTGTATAGTTTTACCTTAGAAAGTAAAGAAAAGTAATTGAATTATCAAAGTGTAAATATGACCATAATTTGAAAGAAATGATTTTGCAACTTAAAGTTATATTCATGAGTTTGAGTTCAAATTAAAAATATTCGAATAAACATTGCTGGAGATAAATAAATTGGATCAGACTCTTGAACTCTATAATTATCTATTTTTCAATAGTAGTTATGATGCTGATCAAGTATTTTAGTGCTTGAGGTATTCTTGTAGTTATACTTATAGTATACATACGAGAATGTATAATTTGTAATGTATATTACCTCCCAAAAAATAGAAATTAATGAATAACAATTAGAAAAACTCAATGCTTTATATATATATATATATATATATAATTACAACTAATGAACTCCTGATTTGCCTTTTAGACTTGGTAAATAATATGATTAAAGCATAAAATTAACTAACTAGATAAACATGAATACAAAGAGCACAAGAGAATGCCATGATCTCCACGGACACTTCTACTAAAAATTCGTCGTGTATGATACTTCTCATGTAGAAAATTCAAGAAAATTTTTTTATGATCATGCTCGTGTCGTATCGTATTCATATAGTTGTATTCGTATCAATAGATAATAGGTCATGATGAATACAAAGTGGATCTTTTTCATCCAACATAAATTGCCAACTCTTAAGTCTTAATCAATATAAAAAATAAAATAAAAGTTTTTATCATGTTAGCTTAACACTAAGTAGAATTCAAGAATATGATTAGATTAATTGTGATTTCAAACTGAAATATCCGAAATAAAATTAGTATATATATAACTAATGTTCATAACATTCCAAATTAGGTTCCCATGCCACTTTTTCTCCCCATCTCTTTCTTTATAACTGTTTGACGTTCAACTAAACATGTTTTGAACCCATGCGAAAGTTGTACTCATTATTGCGATATTGATATAATCTCCATTCCATTATGCAAATCAGGCAACGTGCTTATTTAGAACAAGAATAGTCTCCAGAAAAGTGTTAAATATCTTTTTTTAAGTATAAAAGAATGACCGGTCGTCACTCAACATTAACTCAATATCATGTCAAAGAAGTCAAAAACTTGTACCCCTAATCTCATGGTTTTGATTAGTCATCGAATCTGCACTTACATTATCATCTCTTTTATTACGATAATCATATTTTCTCCCAACATGTTGAGCAACTTACGATAGCACATGATAACATTTCCCGGGAATGATTCTGAATATTGGAGATTTAATATTATGTAGTGAACCTTCTCTTGATGAATAAAGTTTGGGGTGAATGTCATGACTTTGCCACCTTATTAAAACTAAAGTGTCAAAGATTTTATTTGCAAGGTCAACATAAAATAATAAAGCATTTCTTACAATAAAATGACTAAAGAGAATCTAATTTATCATTTAACGAGTTGTTTAATCATGATCTTAAGTTACTAGAAAAGGGAAGTGAGGATCGATAAACAATACAAATTGCATTTCAATTATGTGATATTCCACATAGTTAATGTCACTTTACTATAAATTCGATCTAATACATAGTTTAACCTCTACATACACGAGTGTTGATTTAAATATCAGATTCTTTACGCTATGTCAAATACTTTTAAGTCGTGTTGGGAGAACAAATCCCGAAAATACAATTTTCAATTGACAAATCGATTCTTAATCGAACACCCGAGCCCGACCAGAATTCACACATAACAAGCGATCAAAAGAAATGACACTAATGTAATTCTTTTTGTTTCAAATCATTTTTTAAAATGACATTCGCTCTAAATGAGGCAAAAATGTATCGAGCTTACTTTACTAAGAAATGAACAAACCAAATTGATCATTTTTGTTGGTTGATATACTTATATAAATATATATAAAAAAGTCTTATCAAAAGCTTAGCTGTAATGAAATGAGAAGAGAAGGGAGAAAGAGAGAGATACAAAATAGGAGGGCACATGCAGTAACATACATATATATATATATATATATATATATATATGTGTGTGTGTGTGTGAGAACAATTTTAGGTTATTCATTAGGGATGAAGCTAAGTAGGGAATAATAATATATATGTCTGTCTGATGATGCATGGGGTCCAAGTGGTGATACTGCAAAAATTTGTATTTACAATTTGCCCCCACATTGCCTTTCCCTTTCTTCGTCTTGTCACCATCTTGCTCCCTTTTCCCCGCAATTCTCTCACTTTTTTAAATCACACACAACATTACTTGGATTGTGCGTCTAATTATATGGATTTGGGCTATGTTTTGTGTAGGCGAATAATCATTATTCTTATATATCATGCATAATGAGTCGATTTTGGAGATACATCAGATCTTGCATTAGGATTTTCTTGTTGAATTTGAAACTCCTTTGTCTCGTTTCCTTAATTTGTCCTATTTAGATTGGCTAATATTAACTCGAACCTTGATCCAGTCAGACCCGTGTAATGATCAGATGATTGTGTGACATGTATAGGTACGATGAACTCATCATTCTTGTTATTTTGTTGGAGTTCTTGAATGTGCGTTATCCGGGTCATTCTTACACTAAATGAAGGGGTGTTATAAGACTCAGTTAACAATTTCATCGATAAAGATTGTAAAATTACATTTTTCCCCTCAAATGAATCCCCTCCCAACCTCAATGCTTTTCCAATTTCCACTTAATAAAATTACATGTAACAGGTTTAATTACTTACAAAACTAAGTAGCATCACTTTCCTTATTGTATAAATTAATTAGGATTGTGGGATGAAAAAAATGCAGCATGCTATATGGCATGCATTGTTGTTGTGAAGTAATGAAACTAGTAAAGTGGTTTCCTTGGAGCTGACAGGAGTGTGTGGTGGTGTGTGAGTGAGTGTCAGCACGTCAACTCAGACGTCTCTCCATCCTCATTTGCCGCTTTAAAGGATCACATGACACAGGGACCCTCCTATTTCCCTAATATTACAATTCACTACAACAGGATAACCCTAATTCTATTTATATATTTATTTTCCAGTACAAAAGTTTCTCAACAGGATAAGCTAAAGATGATTTGCCCAACAAAGGAAGGATTTACCTTTATAACTAATAACGGAGGGGCAGAGGTATATATTCATCCACGTCTTCTGCACACACAAATCATATCAAATAGTTTTGTCAGTCTGAATATGAACAGATACTGGAGCCACCATTAGTTCTGAAACAGAAGTTTTGTGACATTTGATAAGGGCCCAAATGGAAGATCATAGAATGATTTTATCGATTGCTTCCTTCATTACGAGCTGTAAAATCTGTTTATGTTGTCTTATGATTCTGGGGTTTTAACTTTTAATGTTGCCTCTGAGCTTCTTGTCGTGTTGTATGGGACATTTCTTTCGTGTGATCAAAACCCGATGTGGTCTTTTATTGTCATATTCGTATACATGAGTATTAAATATGTTTCGCGGTTGCATGTGAAACACTGCAATTGTGATAAATCATACAAATTTTGTGAATGTAATAATAATCTAAGGGCAGATTCGGAGAGGATCGGTAGTTGAGATAATTCCCAAGGCATAGAAGGCATCCCAAGCATACAGCTCCTGAAGAAGCCTCATCGAAAATCCATTTCTATCTAGTCAAACATCACACTGGTCCCCCAAGCTCCAAAGGAGCATAAATAATTAATACTTGCAGAAAAAAAACTCACATAGATTTATAACAGGGTAAGGACCAAAGTGGAAAGAATTATGAATGTTCACACACAAAGAAAGAAGGAAAGAAGTGTATAACTCAAACACAATGGGTCGAATTTCTGGAAATCTGCATGGAAAGAGTTGCAAGAAATATTCATTACAACAGTATTGCTGCTTTGTCCTAAACAGATTAAGCCAATGTGCAGAGACAAATTACAGCTGAGTAATGTTTATACAACTAAATAATAATTTTTCATGACAAGACGTCTCAAAACCGAGGCAAACGTGCAAATATCATTGTAGAAAGCTATGTTCCAATGTTGATGTGAGTGCAACAGATGTCAACCAAACATGTCTCTTTTGTATGAGAAAGGTCTTCCTTGGGACATAAATTGAACTTACTACACTGTTTGCAAGTCGCGAGCTTCTATGGCCTCCAGAAGGCTTTCTACAGCTCCGTTGTAATTTAAAAAGCCCATGTACCAAAATTCATGGTTATCAACAGATATCACCTGGATATATTTTTCAGCTGCATTTGTTCTCCTGGTTGAGGGGTTCACAGCTTTTAGTTGATGTAATGGGATAACGACCTGTCAAAAACATTGGCAGCAAGAAATAAGTAAATGTTACGGTATTCATCCTTCAGTTTAGATCAGTTTGCTCATTATCAGTGACAATGGTATTGCATATCATTTATAAATTAAAAATATAATTACAAGTTCTCGCTCTCTTCGGTCATCTAGACATTTGAACCAAAGGTTGGCATGAAACAAACTTCAAGGAAATTTTACTATCCTACTTGATACAACCAAGTATTTTATATTATGATTTTGATATCAATGAACCAATGTTTATTTTTCTTCATCAATCTTCTCATTTGAAATGTTACATAATGAATATACAAGTGTGGTCACCATTGGAATAATTATGATGCTCAACAACAGTCGGTGTATAATCTTTATGGATGACAAACTCTTGGCCTCTTGGGGACAGTTTAGCTCTTTATCAATTACAGGGGATAAACACTGATGTAGCAAATATATCACATTAGAAGCCATGTCAAAACATACCTTATAATAGCTCCACTCGGTCTTATCGCCAGATTGGTATGAGAGCGGGTTATCACTACAAAATGCAAGTTTTGCAGAAGAGACGTACAGAACCCCCATGACTGGACCAGCTGATGTTGATAAATAACATGCAAATGAATTTTTCAGTTGCTCCTCTGGAACTGTCTCAAATGTTTGCCGAAATATTTTTTCATAACCACCTTCAGCTAGAACCTTTGTTCCCTGGGCGATTCTTCCTAGGGCAGCATCCGTCAAGCTCGGGCTTGTTTTCACTAAGCCAACCAAAAGGAGAAAAAACCAAACAGAAAAAGGAAGCAAAACATAGAAAGAAAAGAGAAATAAATTCAGTAGTTATCTTATTTGTAAAAACCATGAAAAAAAGATAAGAAATACAGGAAGGCAAAAAAAGAAAAGACTACTTTCTTTTATGATTATATATGCAAGTAAACCAAGAGATAACCCTGTATTAAGCAGAGGTACTAAGGCTACTCAATATAATTTCACCAAAAAATTAATAAAATAAATGCTGGCCCCATCAAACCGGCCTGTGAACAGGTCTCTGGCTTTTCAATATGTAGTAAAATAGGTGGCAACAATAGGGAAATTAGCAATATATACAACACAACCATCAGTATCAAATAGGAAATTTGGTCACACACACTAAAAGATTCTTCAAGTAATAAAATAGAGTGCCCCTTCATCAACCATTAAAGTAGCAATATATATTATTAACGGACTAAAGGGCAAACAAGCGAACTCCCTCTGGTAGCTGATTGACAAGTACTTCAATCCCTACAACTTTAATAACTCGTTGCAGTATTGACTCTAGGGGTTGTTATAGTTGACTCTATAAGGCCAACAAGACCCTCAAAGAAAGAAACTACAATTAACTAACAAATTGTGTTCATAAAAAACATTATTTCAAAAAGAACTTTTTTCTTTCTCTATTGCATAATGTAACTCCACAAATTCATTACGTTCAATTATTACCCGCGAAACGTATTTCAACTATTCTCAAGGAAAGAACCAAAGAAATGCCTTTTTCAGCATCGCTAGGTTATAAAAGACGTAAGGGAGGGGGAGGTTAGCAAGCAATCATTCTTCAACAATAAATAAAAGAGTTTGACAATTTAGCATTATCTTATCAGTTTTGGTTTCTCAAGATTGTTAAAAACATCATAGCCTGCACTTTTCAGTCTGTTATTCTTTAGGAAGTCTAGACTATATGAACACAAATTCGTTATGTTCAATTAAACATAATAAATTTGTGTATATGAACACAAATTCGTCATGTTCAATTATTACCCACGAAACGTATTTCAACCATTCTCAAGGAAAGAACCAAAGAAATGCCTTTAACAGCATCACTAGGTTAAAAAAACAAAAAAGGAGGTGGGGGGTTGCCAAGAGGCTAGCAAGCAATCATTCTTCAACAATAAAAAAAAGAATATGACAATTTAGCATTATCAGCTTTGGTTCGTCAAGATTGTTAAAAACATCATAGCCTGCACTTTTCAGTCTGGTATTCTTTAGGAAGTCTAGACTATATGCACATCAAATTAATTATATGGTCCAAGAACCTATATTTAGACTTTTGAGTGAGCTCTTTGTTTTTCCTTTTCTATGAATTCGCTCTTGCTGCCAACTAAATTATGCAATTTGATGCCAAATTTGCGCTGGACAAACAGCAAAAGAGATGCAAAAGCTGCAAGAATACACAGCTAGAATGCATCAATGGCTCATGGCCTCCACTACAATGAAAGTTAAACAATTCCATACTAGGCCACCAAACTGGTTTAGCCCATCTAAATAAATGAATGGTGCCTATGCACCATGAGAAAGTGTAGACCTTCCTAGATGCTCCACCAATGATACATGATAACCAATAAGCATATTGACAAATGAAATTAGAAGAGAGAAGGAAACAGATCTCTACATTTTTCTAGAACCACAAGGCTGAGCCCTTCCCTGCAGGGGTCTAGTTCAATATCTCGAAATATTATTCACTTTCTAGTTATTATGTGATGATTCTCTCGGCAAACAAGTCAAAATATACAAACAAACTGTAAATGTGAGCTCCACGAACACAAAAAGATCAATCTTATGCGTGGCTTTCAGCTGCCAACATTCTGAAATCCAGGGAGGAAGAGTATTGTACATTTATTTCATTAGATTGGGCAACGAATTCCATGATCCAAATTAGTCATGTGGTTGTCCAAAAAGGTATGAGTTCAATCAAATCTGTTATTATGGTGGAGGTGTGGAGGTGGAAAGTTGATTGATAATGTGGTCTCCATTAATAAAAGAGCGGTATCTAACCCTACATAGTGCTGGACTTTGGCATGTAAGCTTCAAGGTTAATGGGGTTTCCTTCCCATCACAGTGGTAGATGATTATATACAGAAGAAGAAAAGATAAAGAAAAGGTACAACAAACTGGAGTTTAGATGAGAAGTGGGAGAGAGCAACGTCATATAAATGCACAAATGTTTACATTAATGCATTATCGTAGTGAATTTCTTCTCTTATTTTATATTAACTAGTGTTGCATCAACGATTTAAGTAAAATAACGCAACAAACTAAACAAACTTAAAAATGTAATGTGTGTTTATATTTTCCAAGTATAAGTAAATCCCATATGGATATTGTCGATATATCTTTACCCACTATTTGCCAGTCACTTATCTAGAAACAGGATACCAACTAATGCAGTGATCTGTTAAAAAATGCTAAGAGGAGTATCTAAAAACATGACAGGGTGGAATCTTGCATCTCATTTTGGCATATGGTGTCGAAAACAGTGGCTAATTCCAATAGCATACTCGGTACGTTCGTCTACTTGTTACATTTATGAGATTTTTTATTATACATTTTTTTATTTAATTGACTAAAAATAACATCCTGTTTATGATAAATCTTAAATAGCGCACCCCGAGAGACAGGGAATCACAATCTTTATATGGTACATAGTTATCAAAATTCACATATAGGAATTTGAAATTTTATTCCTGAAGTTTCAAAACGCAAATATGGAAGTCATTTCTCACTCATCCACACCTCACAGTCTATCCTCTGACAACCACCTTGCAGGCTCTACATCAGACCTCATCTTTCAGGCTTTCAGCTCACACCACTACTTACATATGCCATCCACCTTTTTGTATCTGCTATGTGGTTCGTGGAAGTGCACAGGTGTAAATTCATAATTTCCATCCATCAATTTCCAACTTAATCTAATAAGCATCTTCTTTCAAAGGTGAAACAATTTCTAACAAGCAATCAATAAGAGATTGGCATTTAACCAATTTATTAGCTGTACATGAAGTAGATAAACAAACACAAACTAAAAATGCTTACAGTGCTGCCAAGTGTTCCCCGCGAGATCCTCTGCCTTTCGTGATGCTTCTCCCACCTTCTTCCCCCATCTCCCCAGCACATCCTTCACACTACCCATAGTTTCTGAAGATCAAAAATCACATGAGTTGATCTACTGTAAGATTCAATATATCAATACCACATAAAAACAATGTTATTAAATCAGCTTTAAAAATGATTGCATAAGAAAGTCAACAAATTCCTCCCTTGTACCTAAAACACCAAAACCCCACTGCAATCAGTCACACTTTTATGAAATAAATTTCAGAATTTGATTAATACATATGAAGACAATTTGAAGAGGCAAGAATAAAAAAGAACCCAACCCTTCCCGAAGCTCAAAATTCAACCACTCTAGGCCTGAAACCAAACCCTACTGGACTAATTCACAATAAACAGATACATATCAACACATAATAGCACTTGTTTGCGTCCACATCGATGCGGGCGCTCGCTATATATTATATATACTCATCCAACCTCTACTTCATCGAAGCAAAAATCCAAAAACAAAAGTCCAATAACCATGCCTACAATGTATCGAAACCCTACATGCAAAGAAAAATCCCGACCTTTGAAATTAAAGGACGCCTGATTGGAAGACGGCGCCGCCGAGTAATCAACGTAAGGGTTTCCTGATCCGCGATCCACATCCCGCTGAATCGGCGATTCCATCACCAATTCCTCGCTCCACCGCACCGATTTCTTCGCCTTCAAACCCTCCGTCGCCGATTCAGCACTACTCTCCTCCGCACGACTACTCTTCTCCTTCAAATCAACATCGGAACCGTTGCCGCGGACTTTAATATCAACATTACCTCCTTCCGGCTTCAATGCGCCGCCATCGGGCTTCGGGTCGGAACCGGGCACAGAAGGCGGGCTCGGATCCTTGCGGACCGGATCTGGATCCGGCCCCAGCGGTACAGATTTCATTTCGTCGCCATTATTATCATCTTTACTGTTGATCGGCTGCTCCATCACTTTCGCGAGGACTGGTTGAAAACGAATTATGATTCGGAAAAAGAGAGGATTGTTTCTCTCTTTCTCTTTAAATGGTGGCAGCGCGTGAGATGGCGCGTAATGTGAAGACCTCGTACGTTGGTTTTGGTCGAGTTAATTGGGTATCTGGAGCAAGGACAGGGTTACCGATAATTCCGGTGGTGAAGGAGGGTCGAGTGAGTGGAGGGGTTACCGGAGAATTTAACGGCGGGACGGTGGCCGTGGGAAAACGGTCTAATTGAGTTGCTTTTGACTCGAAATGGCCGAACTAAAGTGAGGGTTTGCCTTCGAATTTGGGAACTAGATATATTCCTTTGTTATCTTTTCGTTTCTTCTCTTTTTCTTTTGTTTTGTCCTTGTTCTTTTGCTATTTTGAAATGGTAAAATTGACTATGAAGTATGAACTAGTTTTGATTTTTTTGTTCGTATTTAATTTGGGGGGAACGACTAGGTTTATGATTTTGGAATCTTTTTTACTCTAGAATTGTGTAGTTCAAGTTAATTTAGAAAATTTTAGTTTAGGCTCCATTCGAAACCAATCTAATGACAAGAGTTTTAAATTTGTAATTTAATTGATCATTCTTTTTAAAATATTATTCATTACATCATAAGTGTAAAACACTTGTATTTTCATTACACAAGTTTGATAGAATTGCTCAAGATAATTTATAAGGTAAAATATTTTTAAACCCGTATAACTCAATGTGATGTGGCTAAATACATTAGCACCACGTCAAAGTTGGCCATGCGGCTATTAGGACACGTGGCGCATCATGCCAAAACTCCAATAAAGTTAGTAAACTTCAGATTTTCCAACCCCTCGCGCTCCGAGTCGGGAAGTCGCCTCAACCGTCGCCCCTCAGCCTCGCATCATCGCTTACTGAGGTCCAACATCCCTCGACCTCCTGACGAGAGCTTCCCTCGTTAAACGCACAGTACATTCTGACACTCCGTACACAACAGTGCACCTGCTGCAGCCACTTTTACAGTTACTTTTGCAAGTCTACGGATACTTTTCATGTGACGCCCCCTCATTGGACCACGCGTATAGGACAACATTCCCTATACGTACTAGCAATTGAATTGCCTAAAGGCCCTTGTCTTACTCCTATATAAATTATAGTAGCTGCATTCCACAAATAAGCAATCTTTTGGTACATTCTCCGTGACGCCCCGCTTTTTCGTAAATTAGGTATATGATACGTGAGAGTTTAATTTCTTGTTTCCGCCACTTACAATCCATATCCCTAATTATTTAACAAAACTTAAATTTGATAAATTATGTGCTAAAGTGGATCAGGTTGATAATCGAACTATTCTTTAAAAAAAAAAAAAGAACATTCGGTATTTTTAATATACATTCACTAATACATAAAAATTGGTAACCACTGTGAGATTGTTTGCATTAGGACCTACGCACGGTTTAATTAAAAACACTAGTAATTACCATACTTATTCTTATACCCAACAATACATGTTTTTATTAAAATATTGAGAAAGGAAATAATAATTGAAAAGGGGTTCAAGTGCAATTTAACATGGAAAATTGGTTGACATCTTTCCTATACCCTACACGTGCCTCTTTGTTTATTTTGTTAAATTCTCCAACAAGCCATGTATTTGATCAGCAAAAGTAGAAGCAAAATATTTCATTTTCTCATTTTTTCACTTGGCTATCTCCCACGGAACACACACAACACCATAGACTACCTACTTCATCATCCACCTTTGGTCCCTCCATCATACACACCACGAGCAACTAACAGGTGTTCCACCAGCGGAGGAGTAGACGTATATAACTTCTCTCTTTTTGGCTTTTGTCCTTTCTACAAGTCCAAGGTGAGGTTTCTTTAACAATCTTTCAATACAATCAACCCCCACCTCGACGGGCGTCGAAAGCGGATATGACCTTAACCCCGAGTGATGTTGTTTTATCATCCCGCATGCGACCATATTATATATCTTATACATATGGATATGTGTAAGGGTTATTGATTGTTATATCCAATTAAAATTGTTTCCATAAAGTGATAAATGTATTTATGGGATAGTTACCCAAATATTTTCACGCGTGAGTCATGTGCAAAGTGTTTTACTTAAAGTGTAACAAATGAAATGTTTTAGCGAGATAAATGGAATTGATGTTCTCTATGAGGACGCTCATGGGGTAAGTGTTATTGTGGGCCCGGGGATTGTGTATGAGGTGAACCGGGGAAGCAAGGGCCGACGGGAATCCAATTACATGATCCCCATAGTGACACGGGATCCTAGAACACCACTGGAGGTAGTGGGACTATAGGGTTCTATGCCGTGGCGGGTTTATCCCCCCGAAAAGGGCGTTGGGAGTCATGCACCCACACCTTAATGTAGTGAGGTAGTGGATGGTTAGAGAAACGTATACCTCTCTTCCATCATGAGTGGGCGTGAAGGTTGGATTGTTTTATTATTATTATGATTTAAAATTGTATTTGAGTGGGAGTAAAGGTTGAGGAATGGCTCGTATCTCGCCGAGCAATTGAAATGGTTTTAGTGTGCGTGAGTTATGGTTATTGTTATTGAGTGAGCTTATACCCTCTTATATTATTATCTTTCACCTCACCAGTCTTGGACTGATTCCTCCTTTGGGCGTTGACTGCAGGTACAAGTGTTGAGCTAGGCGGAGTAAACGTGAAGTCGTGGTCTTTCAGTTTAGAGTCTTGCTCATTTCATCTATTCGACTTGTATATGCATACATTGGCATACTTTTATATACTTGGAAATATCGTTTTGTCCATGATGGTACTTGTATATACGTGTCGAGAGTGTCTGATAGCGCTAGTCCTTGGTGGGACTTAGGATTACATGATGACGGTGTTGAGGATATTTTGGATACTTGTGGCCAGTGCGGCCTTTATGCTAATTGACTAGTTTATGTTGATCCTTTAATCGCTTCCGCATGTGTATTTGTTTCGCGCGCTTCGAGTTTTGGTTTTCATAGGTTCCGCCTAGCCAGAGAGAGAGTGTGTCTCCCGTTCGCCGTGAGTTTGGCACGTGTACGGATTTTTCTATTTCGTATGCGGGTTGGGCCTCGGTGCGGGGGATGTGGCGTCACTTAGCTCAGGGCGCTACATCCTTAAGTGGTATCAGAGCTCTTGGTTGCAAAACCGGAGCTCTAGTATCGTGTCGTGTCGGTCTAGGTCGTACGGCTTAGGACAATGTGCTTAATTGCATTAATTGTTCATTTTTGCTTGCTTTTAAATGCTAAATTAGTTATTCTCATCATTTACATATGCATAGACTAACTTACATGCATGGATATCTATGGTTTGTGATTGTAGGATGCCTCGTGGTCGTCCACGTCGTGACCGTTCACCACAATATCAACCGGATCAAGGGTTGCCTCTACCACCACCACCGATACCTACTTCACAGGATGCTTATGCAGAGATGTTCCATTTTTATAGAGAGGCTCGGAGACAGCAAACTCAACCAGTCCCTCAACCGGAGAGGGCTGTTATGGAACCCGCATATGATAGATTTCGGAGGAACAACCCACCTCAATTTGTGGGGACTACAGATGACATCTCGGCAGAGTATTGGTTGACACAGATTAGTCGTATCTTTCAGATTTGCCCATGTACGGAGGAGGAAAAGGCCCAGTTACCATTCATTTACTTCAGCACGCAGCTTATGAGTGGTGGGAGAGTGTTCAGTCCCGACTTGAGGCTATGGGTACGGCGATTACTTGGGCCGTATTTGAGAGGGAGTTTCGAGCTCAGTATATCCCTCAAGTGGCTATGGAAAGGAGAGAGCAGGAGTTTATGGATTTAAATTAGGGTACGAGGACCGTTGTGGAATATATTGCTGAGTTTAATAGGTTGGCACATAATGCTCCTCATATTACGAGGGATGAGAAGAGAAGGAGCTCCAAATTTGTGAAGGGCTTGAGATTTGAGTTACGAGATGCTTTACTTGGTCATGACATCTATGACTGGACCACAGCTACTAGCAAAGCCCTTATGGTTGAGGCACAGAGAGCCGAGCTCCGTAGAGAGGGAGCATATGGGAGTTCTAGTTTGGGGTCTGGGAATAAAAGACCCCCACCACCTCAGTCTCAACAGCACCGCCCTCAAGACAAGAAGGGCAAGGGTACAGGAGGTCGCCCAACACCACCGGTGCCACAGATTACTACTCCGGATGGTTGTAGATATTGCAATCGCCCTAATCACACCGAGGATCATTGTGGGAAGAAGTTAGGAAGATGGCTTATTTGTAGGAGTACTCAGCATATGATGGATAAGTGTGATAAGAAGAGACGCCCATTTGTACCTGCAGGAGGAGCCCAGCGAGGTGCTGTAGCTCGTGTTTATGCCCTTGAGGGTGAAGATGAGTAGGCTCATGTTGACCCCGCAGCCGTGGTGGAAGGTACACTTTGCATTCATAGCACAAGCATTCATGTATTGTATGATCCGGGTGCTACGCACTCATTTCTTGCGCATGTGATTGCTAATACCCTGCATTTGCCTGTTTCACATTCTTCTGTGCGGTATTATGTGACTTCTCCTTTGGGTGGTTATTTTGAGACGAATCGGGTGTTTCGTGATTGTCCGGTGAGGATTGAGGGACGTATTTATCTAGCGAACTTAATCGAGATGCCGATGAAGAGGTACGGGGTGATTCTTGGGATGGATTGGCTTTTCGAACACCGTGCAAAAGTTGATTGTTTCGAGAAGAAGGTGATATTGGGTTCCGGAGTTGTCACAGGCGTGAAATCAAATGATAGTCCATTCATATCACTTATGGAAGCAAAGAAACTTGTTCGAGATGGAGCCATTGGTTATGTTGCTTACCTTCTCAACCGGTCAAAGGATCAGTCAAAGTTGGAGGAAACAGAAGTAGTCAAGGAGTATCCAGACGTATTTCCGGAAAACTTGGGGACATTACCCCCTGATCGGGACATAGAGTTCGTGATTGAGTTGTATCCGGGAGCCGAGCCTTATTCAAAATCTCCATATCGAATGGCTCCTGCAGAACTTAAAGAATTGAAGACTCAACTTGACAAACTCTTAGCAAGTGGATACATTCGACCAAGTTCATCACCTTGGGGAGCGCCGATATTATTTGTGAAGAAAAAAGATGGGTCGCTCCGTATGTGCATCGACTATCGGGAGTTGAACAGGATGACAGTGAAGAACAAATATCCTCTCCCGCATATTGAAGAGTTATTCGACCTACTCCAAGGGTCGAGAGTTTATTCCAAACTTGACCTTAGGCAGGGCTATTACCAGTTGAGGGTCAAAGAAGAAGATATTCTGAAAGCTGGATTCAATACACGTTACGGGCACTTTGAGTTCGTGATGCCCTTTGGTCTCACGAATGCGCCCGCGGCATTCATGGATATGATGCATAGGGCGTTCAGGCCGTATCTAGACAAGTTTGTCGTTATTTTCATTGACGATATCTTAGTATATTCGAGGTCTGAGGAAGAGCACGTGATACATCTCAGGATCGTGCTTGACACTCTAAGGGAACACCAACTTTTCGCCAAGTTCAGCAAGTGTGAATTTTGGATAGACCGGGTCACTTTTCTCGGACACATCATCTCAGGAAATGGAGTTGAAGTAGACACTACCAAAATTGAGACGGTTTTAAAATGGGAGCAGCCGAGGAATGCTTCAGAAGTCCGTAGTTTCTTGGGTTTAGCAGGCTATTATCGAAGATTCGTGAAAGATTTCTCGAAGATCGCAGCACCGCTTACTCGTTTGACTAAGAAAGAGTCAAAGTTTGAGTGGGATGATAAATGTGAAGCAAGCTTTCAACGGTTGAAGAAGCTCTTGACTACGACACCAGTGTTAACCCTACCCGAGGGCACTGAAGGGTATGCAGTTTATACAGATGCATCCAAGCAGGGCCTGGGATGCGTTCTTATGCAACACGGGAAGGTAATTGCCTATGCCTCACGTAAGTTAAAAGTGTTGGAAAATACGAATCAGAAAGCAGCGGAATTTAAAAAATTTTCCCAACAAAAGGATCTTGAACTCGCAATCGTGTATCCAAATTCGTAGAGTTAAGAAACTTACTTTTCTTTTATTCTTTCTTGAAGTGTTTCAAGCCACCCAAGAACGCTCTTCTCGCGACTTGATCCCCTCTCCTTGGTAAAGCTCGAATCTTCAAACTTCTAACTTGAAGCTCTCTAGAGATAGTCCACCAACTTGATCACAATCTAACTAGTAAGGATGCTAGTTCTCTAGTTAGTGTTTAGGCTTAACCTAGGGTTTATTTGATCTTGGAGAAAGTAAGGTGTTCAACACATGAACCAAAAGAATTGCCAAATTAGCTCCATAAGGAGCTCGAGCTCTCCTATTTATAAAGAGGGGAGTGCCGAAATTCTTAGTCCTTATGGACTAAGGATTTGGTCCCTCTCTCTCCTATTACTTGATCATCAAGTAAGTTGACTTTGACTTTGAATTCAAATTCAAATCAACTTTCAAGAGAGCTAAAATATCCAAACTATTTTTGGATAATTTTATACTTTATTTATTTAAAATAAATAACTTATTTTATCTAATTAATTAATTCGTAATTAATTAACTAGATTATTTTTCTCCAAAATTAGACTTTCTTTTTAATTCAAAATTAACCCAAAGTCTATTAAATAATTAACACATTTAATTATTTAATATATATATATATATACACGTGTGGGACACGTGTCACAAGGACACGTGTCACTCACGTGACCCACACGTGTGGTTTCACACTTGTGGAACCCTCTTGACCCGATTAACTCGTTTAATCATTTTGAAGCCTCAACTCATGTAACCAAGTTGTTGTGTGTGACCCTCTAGGTTCTCAATTCAATTAGCAATGACCCTAATTAATTAAGTAACTAATTAATTAATTAGTCCACAGATTAAACGACCATAGTCTAGCAACAGGTGTTTAACCCCTAGCTGAATTGGAATGTTCGTATTCGACAGAACCTTTAAGTCATTGATTCATATGAGATACAATCCTCCTACTTACTATCTCTCAACCAAGATCTAGGGTAAGGGAATAATCAGAACACTAATAATCTGGTCTTAAAACTAAGTGCATTTCATATCCATTTGATCTCAATCCAAGAAACCCTTTTCTTGATGTCTTGATCTACTGCCTTGGCCAAGGACTCCATATGGCATATGAATGACTTACACAATAAGAGATCACCTTGCAAATGCAAGTGTAGGTCCTTTCTTGATTCTCATTCACTTTCATGAATCACTTGTGCAGCCCCATCATAAGCCTTGAATCAGTTGTCTAAGGCGACACCCTTTAAAGCTTATACCTAAGACTACAGAGTTAACTCATAAAGTGACAAGGAACCTCAAGTCTTAAGGATCAATTAATCACCTCAATGACTCGTGAGATATTTCCTAATCTGGAAGTTTCTATTTCCTGAAATAGAAACTTCCTTTCCCATTTAGGAATATTCTCACCCGGGGCACCTCAGTGAACTTACTTATTAAAGTAAGCACCCTCATGTATCACGCACGTATCAACTTTACACTTTGCACCTCCATGAAACAAGGTGGTACTTCTTAAGGGCGTGATCCCACAAGCAAGCCTTAGAGGAGTCAGGTTGACACTCCCACTGTCTGTAGGACTCATCGGCTTGGAGTATTTTACTAATCATGACTTATGTGATATAGGGCTCGTTTCGTGAACCATTTCACCTAAATGGTAGAGTCCTAAAGTCATTAGGATTAGGGGAGTTCTCATACATGCACAGCTAAAGTAAACACATACCAAACAAGAGCATATAAAGAAGTGTTGCCTCAATTCGTTATTTCATTCAAAGATTGTCTGTGATTACAATAAGGAAAAGCACAAAGCAGATATACAATCGGCTTTCTAGGGCACTATTCCTAACAAAACTACCCCACTCACGACCTCGAGTTGGCTGCTATTATTTTTGCATTGTTAAAGTGGCGACACTATCTCTATGGTGTCACTTTTGTGGTCTTCTCTGATCATAAAAGTCCTCAACATCTATTTACTCAAAAGGAGCTTAATATGAGACAAAGAAGGTGGATGGAATTCCTTGAAGACTATGATTGTACCATTCGGTACCATCCGGGTAAGGCAAATGCGGTTGCCGATGCTTTGAGTCGGAAGGCTAGTATGGCTCATTTGGAAGTTAGAGAAGGGAGTTCAGGATCTGAGGTTCTTATTTCAAGACCGAGAGCGGGCAACATCTCGATTCAGCCTGATTTAGCTCAAAGAATTCGAGATGCTCAAGAAATTGATGAATGGATTCAGAAACAAGTTCAGAGAGCAAGAGATAATCCTGAATCCAAGTTTGGATTCGATGATATGGGGATTTTTCGGCACAAAACTCGTATTTGCGTGCCTAAAGGGCTACAACGCCTGGTTCTTGAAGAGGCACACAAGTCTGCATACACCGTACACCTGGGAGGCAACAAGATGTATCGAGACTTAAAAGGGGTGTATTGGTGGCCTGGAATGAAGAAAAATGTCGCGGATTTTGTAAGAAAATGTCGAACGTGTCAACAAGTGAAAGTTGAACATCAAAAACCGGCGGGACTTCTACAACCTTTGCCTATCCCTACTTGGAAATGGGAGCAGGTGACAATGGATTTTGTATCCGGTTTACCGAAGGTTAAAGGCGGCTATGATGGTATTTGGGTTGTGATCGACCGTTTGACGAAGTCTGCTCACTTTTTTTCGATCCGAATGTCCGATAAAGTTAGTAAGTTGGCCGAACAATATAATAGTGAGATCATTCAGTTGCATGGAATTCCGTCCAGCATAGTCTCCGATTGAGATCCTAGATTCACTTCGAAGTTGTGGAAAGATCTTCAAAGCTATTTGGGGACAAAGTTGAATTTTAGCACCGTCTCGCATCCTCAAACAGACGGTCAATCCGAAAGGTTGATTAAATATCTTGAAGATATGCTGCGAGCTTGTGCTTTGGATTTCCATAATAGTTGGAACCAACAGATTCCCCTGATTGAATTTGCTTATAACAACAGCTATCAAGCATCAATCGGGATGGCTCCATACGAGGCGTTGTATGGAAGGAAGTGTAAATCCCCCTTGTTTTGGGATCTTGAGGACTGGCGTTGGACAAAAGATGGAGTTAAAAGAGGGTTGCCACCAAAATTCATTCAAGAAGCCATTGAGAAGGTTCAGATCATACAACATCGCATGAAGGTAGCTCAAGACCGTTAGAAGAGCTATGCCGACCGACGAAGAAGAAAACTCGAATTTGAGGTTGGGGACCGTGTATTCTTGAAGGCTTCCCCACGAAAAGGATTTGCTCGAATCGGCAAGGGAGGAAAGTTAAACCCTCGTTACATAGGTCCTTTTGAGATCTTGGAGAGAGTTGGTGAAACAGCGTACCGGTTGGACCTACCGCCAAATCTTACTGGAATACATAACGTCTTTCATATCTCTCAACTTCGGAAGTACTATCTGGACGACTCAGCAATCCTCCCGGTTGAAGAAGCGCAACTTGAATCAGATTTGACTTTTGTTCAGAAACCGGTAAGAATATTGGATAGAAAATTTCAAGAATTGAGAAGTCGACAGATTCCCTTGGTGAAGGTCTTGTGGAGAAGTGATAAATCAGAAGAAGCCACTTAGGAAACTGAGGACAAGATAAGAAAGTTTCATCTAGAGTTATTCCCGCCAGAGCAAGGAATCTGGGACCAGATTCTTTTAAGGGGGGGAGGTTGTGACTCCCCGCTTTTTCGTAAATTAGGTATATGATACGTGAGAGTTTAATTTCTTGTTTCCGCCACTTACAATCCGTATCCGTAATTATTTAACAAAACTTAAATTTGATAAATTATGTGCTAAAGTGGATCAGGTTGATAATCGAACTATTCTTTAAAAAAAAAAAAAAAGAACAGTCGGTATTTTTAATATACATTCACTAATACATAAAAATTGGTAACCACTGTGAGATTGTTTGCATTAGGACCTACGCACGGTTTAATTAAAAACACTAGTAATTACCATACTTATTCTTATACCCAACAATACATGTTTTTATTAAAATATTGAGAAAGGAAATAATAATTGAAAAGGGGTTCAAGTGCAATTTAACATGGAAAATTGGTTGACATCTTTCCTATACCCTACACGTGCCTCTTTGTTTATTTTGTTAAATTCTCCAACAAGCCATGTATTTGATCAGCAAAAGTAGAAGCAAAATATTTCATTTTCTCATTTTTCACTTGGTTATCTCCCACGGAACACACACAACACCATAGACTACCTACTTCATGATCCACCTTTGGTCCCTCCATCACGCACACCACGAGCAACTAACAGGTGTTCCACCAGCGGAGGAGTAGACGTATATAACTTCTCTCTTTTTGGCTTTTGTCCTTTCTACAAGTCCAAGGTGAGGTTTCTTTAACAATCTTTCAATACAATCAACCCCCACCATGACGGGCGTCGAAAGCGGATATGACCTTAACCCCGAGTGATGTTGTTTTATCATCCCGCATGCGACCATATTATATATCTTATACATATGGATATGTGTAAGGGTTATTGATTGTTATATCCAATTAAAATTGTTTCCATAAAGTGATAAATGTATTTATGGGATAGTTACCCAAATGTTTTCACGCGTGAGTCATGTGCAAAGTGTTTTACTTAAAGTGTAACAAATGAAATGTTTTAGCGAGATAAATGGAATTGATGTTCTCTATGAGGACGCTCATGGGGTAAGTGTTATTGTGGGCCCGGGGATTGTGTATGAGGTGAACCGGGGAAGCAAGGGCCGACGGGAATCCAATTACATGATCCCCATAGTGACACGGGATCCTAGAACACCACTGGAGGTAGTGGGACTATAGGGTTCTATGCCGTGGCGGGTTTATCCCCCCGAAGAGGGCGTTGGGAGTCATGCACCCACGCCTTAATGTAGTGAGGTAGTGGATGGTTAGAGAAACGTATACCTCTCTTCCATCATGAGTGGGCGTGAAGGTTGGATTGTTTTATTATTATTATGATTTAAAATTGTATTTGAGTGGGAGTAAAGGTTGAGGAATGGCTCGTATCTCGCCGAGCAATTGAAATGGTTTTAGTTTGCGTGAGTTATGGTTATTGCTATTGAGTGAGCTTATACCCCCTTATATTATTATCTTTCACCTCACCAGTCTTGGACTAATTCCTCCTTTGGGCGTTGACTGCAGGTACAAGTGTTGAGCTAGGCGGAGTAAACGTGAAGTCGTGGTCTTTCAGTTTAGAGTCTAGCTCATTTCATCTATTCGACTTGTATATGCATACATTGGCATACTTTTATATACTTGGAAATATCGTTTTGTCCATGATGGTACTTGTATATACGTGTCGAGAGTGTCTGATAGCGCTAGTCCTTGGTGGGACTTAGGATTACACGATGACGGTGTTGAGGATATTTTGGATACTTGTGGCCAGTGCGGCTTTTATTCTAATTGACTATTTTTGTTGATCCTTTAATCGCTTCCGCATGTGTATCTGTTTTGCGCGCTTCGAATTTTGGTTTTCATAGGTTCCGCCTAGCCAGGGAGTGAGTGTGTCTCCCGTTCACCGTGAGTTTGGCACGTGTACGAATTTTTCTATTTCGTATGCAGGTTGAGCCTCGGTGCGGGGGATGTGGCGTCACTTAGCTCAGGGCGCTACATTCTCTCTCTAAAAGCTCACTTTAATCTTTATATAAGGTTTACTGATTTGAGTATTGAAGGGTTAAAACTGGACATTCTCCCATATTTCCCAGTTTTGGCCTTCTAACACTTATGTGTTGGGTGAAGCCATTTTTCTCTCTGTCGAGCGATCTTCCGCTTGAGACACTCTCACACATATAACTTCTGAATAATTCTGTAGTGACATCAAATCACACGTCGTCACAATGTATTTATAAAAGAAATACCCTTGGTTTAAGAAAGTACACATCCACCTCTTATTAATAGAACATAAACATTATTTATTAAACTTTATTATGCAGTAAAATATTTATCGTATATGATGGTGCTTGATATGATGTCAATGCCCAATTATTCAAAGTTTATATTTGTTGGACTAGATCAAGTGCTAGGGCTCGGTGGAATGGAAATTTAGCCTTTTTCGAGGTTCGTGAACCTTCCTGCTAGGATGATCACACGATTAGAGCGCCAAACTGGAGAATATAGGGATTGGCCTAGTTTTGGCTCTCTGACGCTCAAGCCAGACCTTATACGGATATTTAAGCAAGTTTAAGAGAGAAAGTGATCAGAATTGGTTAACCAATGTGGTGTGTTTACTGTAGCTTATATAGGAGGTGGACAAGAACCTCTTAGTAATTTTACTATTTCAATAGTACAGAGTGAAGTCAGCCCTAAACCCCTGGCCAATAGAAAGAGGCCATAGAAAGGGCTTCGTCAGACCCGTTAGTATAATGCAGTAGTAGTGGGATGTGCGTACGGAGCATTGGAGATAGGATTGGGCAATCTGTTAGGAATAGTGGCCTTAAAGCAGCATTTATATTTTACTATTTCCTTGTAAAATCACAATCCGTCTTTGAATAATAAACGAAATGATTTGGTTCATAGGCAATCACTTCTTTATGTGCTTATTTATATCTTTTTTGGTTTGACTATGTTTTACATGTTTTGAACTCCCCTAATCCGATGAGGCCGTTAAGAACTTTGCCCTTATGAGAACGGCACATGAAACAAGTTCTTAACTCCATAGGCGAGGATTGAAAACTTCTCCAAGTCGATGAGTCTGATATACAGTGGGAGTGCCGACCTTGAATCCGTTGAGACTTGCTTCTGTGAGTATGTCCTTTTGAAGGATCACTCAGTTTCATCGAGTGATAAGTGCATACGATGATGCATTTATAATACATAAGGGTGATTGTTACAAGAACTTCATCACTGAGATATCCCGCGTGAGAACATTCCGAAATGGGAAAGGAAGTCTCTTAGAAACTTTCAGATTAGGAAATATCTCACAGGTCAATGATGTGATTAATAATCCTTTGACTTGAGATTTTGTAACGTCTCATATGAGCTAACTATGTAATCTTTGATATAGGATCAAAAGGGTGTCGCTATATAGACACCTGAACCACGGCCTATGTTGGGATTACACAAGTGGCATATGTAGAATTAGTAGAATCAATAAAGGACCTGTACTTGTTATGAACAAGAATGATCTCTTACTGATTAAGTTGTTCGTAGTCCATTAAATATTAAACCCTTGGCCAAGGTGGATAAAAGATAAAGACATCAAGAAAATGGGGTTTTCTTGGATTGAGATCTAAATGGATATGAAATGAACTTAACTTTAAAGATTAAGAATAACAAGGCTCTGAGTTTATTCCCATGCCTTAGTTCTTGATTGAGAGATGAAGTTGTAGGAGGATCGTATTTCACTGATTGACATTGACTGAAAGGTTCTTCGATTCATTTCGTTATTTGGCTAGGGGTCACACACCCATTGCTAGATTACGGTAGTGTGATCTGTGAACGGATTAATTGATTATGAGAATTAATTAATTAGTGTCACTGCTAATCTAATAATGAACCTAAAGGGTCACACACAAATGCCAGATCACGAGGGCTATGGTAGGATGTTAACTGGATTAACGAAGGATCAAAATGTTGATCGAAATGGAGCATTCACATGTGGACTGCTACCACGTGTCAAGCACACGTAATTGCCATGTGTCACGCGGCCTTCGTGGCTACCACGTGACACGCACACGTGGCTTCGTACGTGGCTCCAAACGTGTGATTTATTTCACACGTGAATTTTTTTCTAGAATTAACTAATTAAATTATAATTAATTAATTTTGGTCTTTTAATTAATTGTTAAGACAATTCTCAAAATAATTAACCCAATAAATAATTAATTATGAATTAAGTTATTTATTGAATAAACTGATTTTAACTTTATATTGGATAAAGGTTTAAAAGTCAAACTTCCTATTGTAGCAGAGAGAAAAGATCTCTTACTAGACTTGGAGAATAAGTTAAGAACTTATTTTCAATTAAAAGTTGATAATTAATTAGTTAATTAGTGAGCAAGAAATCAAAGTCCACTAGGTTTGAGAACCCTAGGGATTTTCGAACCCCATTAGTATTTATAATAGGGGTGGTGCTTCTCTTACTCTTTAGACCAACGTTCTAGAAGTGTTAATTGTTTTTGAGAAAAATTAAAAGAAACGTTTCCAAAGTAAATTCTAGCCAAACACAAGCCATATATAGAACTAAGCATTCTCCCTAGCTTGATCGTGTTCTAGTTATGAGGCTAAAATACGGTCTAGCCACGAGTGCGACACGTGGCCCAATTAACGCATGACACCGTGGCGTCCCATGGCCCTTAGCTCAGAGCTCCCCCTCGAAGATTGATTGTCCCCTCGAGGGAATGTCCATTCCCTCTTCAAAGGGAATCCTAGCCTTGTTGGGAATAGTGCCCTAGAAAGCTGTTATGCTTTGGGACTTTCCCTATATCACAAACAATCTTTGGATAATATACGAATGATTGTACTCGTAGGCGAACACTTCTTATGTGCCATTACGTGTTTTGAGTGTTTCCATTACGTGTGCATGTCTAGAACTCCCCTAATCCGATGAGGCCATTGAGAACTTTGTCATTATGGGAATGACACATGAAACAAGTTCTTAACTTCATAGGCGAGGATTAGAAACTTCTCAAAGTCAATGAGGCCGACAGACAGTGGGAGTGTAGACTTTGCCTCTGTTGAGACTTGCTTGTGTAGTTGTGTCCTTAAGAAGGATCATCCTGTTTCATGGGGTGTAAAGTGCATAAGTTGATGCGTACACAATACACAAGGGTGCTTGTTGTAAGAACAAGTTCACTGAGAGTGTCCCGCGTGAGAAGATTCCTAAATGGGAAGGGACGTTACTAGAACTTCCAGATTAGGAAATATCTCACATGTCAATGACGTGAGAAATTAATCCTTAGACTTGAGATTCCACATTGTCTCATATGAGCTAACTCTGTATTCTTTGATATAGGCTCAAAAGGGTGTCGCCATATAGACACCTGAACCACGGCCTATGTTGGGATTATACAAGTGGCATATGAGAATTGTTGGAATCAATAAAGGACCTACACTTGTTGTAGGCAAGATAATATCTTATTACACAAGTCATTCATGTTCCATCCAAAAATCCTTGAGCGAGGTGGTTAGATCAAGACATCAAGAAAATGGGATTTTCTTGGATTGAGATCAAATGGAATACGAAGGGAACTTTGTTTTTAAGATTAAGATTAGTAGGGCTCTCTATATTCCCATCCCCTAGATCTTAATCGAGAGATGATATGGTAGGAGGATCATATCCCACATGATGTCATTGACTAAAAGGTTCTTTCGAATATACATTCACATTTCGGGTAGGGGTCAAACACCAGTTGCTAGACTATGGTTGTGTGATCTGTGAGGTAATTAATTAATAAAGTGTATTAATTAATTAGGCTCACTGCTAACTAAAATTGAACCTCGAGGGTCACACACAAATACGGGATCAAAGGGTATTGTTAAAAAGATCAAATAATTGATCGAAACGAGACCACATGTGTATGGTACACGTGAGGGTATCGAGAGCATGGTTTGGACGCCTATGTTCGAAATTGATGAATTGGACCATGTGTTAATTAATTAGAGAATTAATTATTAAGTCTAAATATAATTAATTGGAGAATTAATTATAAAGCCCAAATATAATTAATTGGAGAATTAGTTGTAAATCACTAAATATAATTAATTGGAGAATTAATTATATAGCCAAATAAAATTAATTGGAGAATTAATTTTAGTTCATTAGAGTTAATTAGTGAATTAATTCTAAAGTCCTTGATGGAATTAATTGGAGAATTAACTCTAAGTATTTATTTATTTAGTTGTTCTACTTTGATTAGAATAAATAAATAAATAAATATCTTCTATTTTATTATTCTAATAGAGTATTAATTCTAATATGATTAGAATAAATATTATTGGGATGAGATATTTAATTATTACTAGAATAATTAACTATTTCTAAATTAGTTAGCAGCTATTTCTCTAGAAAATAAATATCTTATTTTAAATAAGACATTATTTACTTGGACAGAAAGAAAGAATAGAAGAAAAGATCAAAGTAGGGGACCATCTCCTACAAGCAAGTAGGGTTTTGAACCCTAGCCTATAAAAGGACTAAGGGGTTCGAAAATTTGAGGCTTACACGTGATTTGGAGATCACGTCCAACCTTCATGGAATTTTGGGGATAATTCTCTTGTTCTCTTTTCTCGTTTCTTGTTTCTTTAATACGCATGTTATAGTACTAGCATACTCACTAACATGATTTGAATCTAGGTTGGTGTGGATTATTACTCTAGAAGATTTCTACTTTGGAATCTCGAAGAAAGAATCGTTCAAGAAACGGGGATTCATACCGTATGAAGAACGTTTGAGGACGGCTCAATATGTTTCAAGAAAGCTTCAATTCTTTTAAGTTTCTTGAATCCCAAAGTTTTGAACGAACATTGCAAGATTATGATCCCTTATGGAAAAATTTTAAACTTCTACTGCTTTAACTCTGTTATTTTCCAACAAGTGGTATCAGAGCCACCTTGCAACTTTCGTTTCGAAACGTTACTGTATTGAATTTTGACTGAAAATTCTTAAATTTGGATGATAGTTATGTATTCTTAGTTTTTATTCGAAATACGAATCTGTCGGATCTAAACTATTTCTTGAAAATTATTGGAAAACTGTTTTCGTATTAATTTGATTCAAAACTGTTTAAATCTGGATTTTCTGAACTACGATTTTGATTAAACAAAATTGAATTTTTTGAAAATTTTGATTTTGCACGAAAAACAGGGAACGAGACTGCAGCCGCGCGAGCTAAGTACGCGACGCTGTCCCGCCTAGCCATCTCTCGCGGGCGTCTGCCGCAAGGCATGCCGGGCGTGCGCACTTCTACGCGCATTGGCCTAGGCCATCTTGCGGGCGGATGCCCGCAATGTTCCGCCACCCCGCCCAATGGATCCGCCCGCCTGCAGTGCGGGGCTGCGCACATAACGTGCGGTCCTACTGCATGGCTGGGCGGTGGATGCCGACAATTTTGTAGGGCTTGTACGAGCCGTGTGCGTGGTGCTACGCGGCGGGCGTGTGCCTCGTGTGCTTGCCTGTGCACGGCACCGCGCGCCTTGCGAGGGCCTGCTTCCGGGCATTTGTTTTTCGTTCGTTTTCGGGTTTGTAAAATCCCTAATTTTAAAATCTGGTTTTATTTTAAAATTATTTATTCTAAAATAATTATAAAATTGTGATTTTAT
This sequence comes from Lantana camara, assembly GCA_037501455.1. Lineage (NCBI taxonomy): Eukaryota > Viridiplantae > Streptophyta > Magnoliopsida > Lamiales > Verbenaceae > Lantana > Lantana camara. The sequence goes on along the minus strand of CM074857.1, from coordinate 16,953,099 downwards.
GAATTAAAGTTAAGTTCTAATTTTTCGAGAAAATTATTAAATATCACTTTGAATGATATTTTTGACAAAAATTTAATTCTTGAATTAATTGAGGTTTTGTCATGATCCGAGTTCGATTTTGAATAAATTCTTGAATAGTGAACTATATTCAAATTACTTAAGTTATTAGAACTTGAAGTCAAGGGAATTTTAAATTTAATCGGTAAATTTGAATTTTAAGCGGATTATGTTAGTTTAGGTGATCATGGATTAGTCTTATGAATGTTTTAATTTATCCACATGGGTGATTTCAATTGGGGTTGGAGCCCCATAGTTGCGTTATTTCAATTGGGGTTGGAGCCCTACTTATGTGCACGCTTTGCTTGATTTATTATGTGGCTTTCATTATTATTGTTTTTGGGTCGGGGTATGCCCCGTGTATTTATCTATGGTCGATATGAAGATTGAGCCATATTAATTTATGCAAAGAGAGTAGAACTTAGGAAGTGAGGTTTTCTTTCATTTTGGAGACAAACACCCAAGGAGCAAGATGGATCCACAAATCAAGGAGAAAGACGCCATAATTGAAGACCCCTCAAAATGTTAGAGAGGGTTGTTTCTATTAATGTAATAGAATAGGGTTTTCCATTAAATTCTGCACCCTTATGTGAAATATCTGTTTATGTGGCATGTATGTTAGAACTAGCAATTATGGAGTAGCTCCCATAATTGCACATAAGATAGGATACCCATGATCATCTCATATTAGTATCATGCTAGGATATGTTATCTGCTAATTGCTTCTGTGATGCATTTTATGTGAAACTGCATTAATCAAGACAATTAAAAAATAGATAACTATACATGTTGGTGAGGTCAAGACCGGATAACTCTCCGGTTAATTCGAAAATCCCGATTAAAATATTGAGCAACTTTCGAATAAATAGGTATTCTATTACGGTAATAAAATTCCTAGCATTCCATCAATAGGATTTAAGAGTTAGTAGGTAAGCTAATTGTTGTCTCACAAGTCGTGGGGTAATTAGTGCAACCTATTAAATTTTAGTTTCTTGATTGATCACCATTGGTGATTGATATTTCTTGATCATTTTGGAATGGGCGATGTCTCACGAGTCGTGGGTCGTTCCGGACTAAGTTTGATTGAGATCTTATGATTGATGGGTCCCGCTCAACACTGAAGTAGATATTGATGTCTCACGAGTCGTGGGCCCATGATTGAAAGATCAGTGATGCAAAAACATTACTAGGAATTCCATGGAGATGGAATTGGCAATTTTGTACGTACCTAAAGATTCTTAGACCTTTGGATGTCTCACGAGTTGTGGGTCCAAAACTAAAAATGCTTGGGATTCTAGTACCTACTGTGAAAACAAGTTTCTTCTAAGGTCGTTTGGGATTTATAGACCTTATAAAAACAGTGGGAGCCACATACGATAAAAGACCTAATCCTATGTGTTACGTTATTATTCAATATGCTCACATTTTCTCTACTTAGCATTTAGGTTGTAGTTCAGTGATTATCTACAAGTTGAAATGCGACCCATTAGTATCCGTCTTTGAGTCAAGTAAGTTGACTAAAGTCCTAACCACTCTGATTGGCTTCGAATCTTAAAATCCGTTTTAAGATTCCAAAGGAGAAAATTGTTCTCTATAAGGCGAATTTTTCCACCTATCGTGAAAATTTGACCTAGGCCTAACGAGAAGCAATTGAAAAGTAAGAGGAAATTCTCCAAACACTTAAGAGCAATTGTACTCCCTCATAAATGTGTTACAAAGTATAACACAATATAGGAACACTTAAGAGTAATTGTACTCTCTTACGAAAATGTTACAAAGTATAACACATCGAAGGAATTGTTCCACATGAAGGAATACACGTGTAACGTGGGCTGAAAGTCCTCACTGAGGAGGACCTTGCAGCCACGCAATACACTAAGAAACGAGTTCTCAGATCACTCATTGCTTGAATTGCTTCTATCGTCATTTTAGACCCTTTTGCTCAATCTTAGATGATGCTATTGTAGTATAGTTGATCAAAGCTATTGTAGTATAGTTGATCAAATTAGTTGATAACTTAAGAGAGCATCCTTAAAAAGGACTGAAAGGTAATGATGGTTAGATCTTCTTCTAAACCTAATGAGGTAAAGGCATCTAGGCCAAAGAAGAAGAAACCCTTAAAACCCGATGAGAGAAGGGAAAGCCTAAAAGAAAGAAAAATCAGGCTTTAGCTTCCATAGTGACAAACTAGGGCCTTAGAAAGGAACTGCATAGAGTATAAGGATACTCCAAAAGTCTCTCGTTGTAGCAATTCCGATAGGATCAAAATTTACTATTCTTGAGTTAATTTTGCATAACCTGTTGTGCAAAACTCAAAGCATTGATGTTTAGAACGTACAACGAGATAAAACAAGTAAGTAAGATGACATAGTTTTGAATAACTATGGAACGTTGATAGGATTAGAAAGTTAATCATCTTAGGATCATTTTATGAAAATGAACTCAAAGACTTAACTTCTAAGAATCCTATTTTGAGGGAAACGTTCCCGGATCCTCGTTTATATGAAACGAAAGAATGTCCCATACTAGTGATTTTGAATTACTTAATGTAAGCACTAGACAAAGTCATTAGTTTAATCATTATGAATTAGTGTACTTACTGAAGTACGAATTTTGGAACTTTTGTGAAATTATTAGAATTTCAAAATTAGGAGATTAGGAACCATAGTAGTCATATGATAATTGCATCTCAATATGATCGAGATAGCAAACATCTTGTTGACTAATTCCTAAGTCATCTTAGAGAAAATAGGATTATCCATCAGTAAGCTCATTCAAGAATAACTTGGTATTTTTGAATGAAGGAACGTAACCTTATAGGATATGGTTCATTCCTTGTTAAGCTTTACTGACTTACCTTCATTTTGAACTTATTCTTCAGAAAACGAAGTTAAGATTTTGAATCTTGCACATTCCATGCCAGTCCCCTTAAATGCACTATGAATTGTGGCATTCAAAATTCCCTAATAATTCTTGTCTTAGAATTTTGGGATTATCTTCTTATATGAGGAGGACAGTGGGACTCTTCTTAAGAGAAGAAGTCTGTGGGAGATAAACTTGAAACAATTTCAAGTTTATACGAACAATATATAGTATTGTTTTTGCAATTCTTTTAATCAAATCTTGTTTGTTTTCAAGAATGTATCTCTCTTGAGTCTTCTTAATTGAAGAAGACATTAAGAGATAAGCTTGAAATTAGTTCAAGTCTATGCAAACAATATAGACTATTGCTTCTGTGATTCTTTTGAACAAATGTTGTTTGTTTTAAAGAATATACCTTCCTCAAGGAATCGTTCTTAAGAGAGAAGAAAGGTAAGCCCAAAGACTTCAAAAGGTTAGAGGACATAACCCACGCCACAAATAGGAAGAGATGAACCGTTCTGATAAAACTTGGCCAAATCAAAGAGATAGTACATGTGTAAACTCTCCCCCGTCGATGCGTCAAAGAATGCATTCCTAGATAGCCCATAAGATAATATGGTTTTCTCCATAAGATCTTCAAGTGAGTATAGATCCATTTACTCATGAGGAGACGCTATCAGATTTGGAATCTGAGTAGTAAAAAATAACTATGAAATCGGAAATGGATTCCATATAATCAAACTAAGTTTGGACCTTAGTTGATCTACTTGATTGGATCAAGCTTGTCTTATCAATATGATATTCATGGAGACATAAATATGGAACATCCATGGATTTCACATTTAGTGGGAGTAAGCAAAAGGTTTGCAGACTCCAAAAGGTCAATTTATGAAATTGGATCAGGCTTTTAGGAATTAGAGTATTCGAATCAGTGAAATAGTAAAAGTTTTTTGACTTAAAATTCAAGCATAGCGTGTACAAGAAAGTGTTAGAGACTAAAAGTTCAAATTTTGGTACTTTGCAAAGATGACATCCTTCTCATTGGGAATATGGAGGATGACATAAAAATAACCAAAGCCGGGTTAGGAACCATTTTGAGATGAAAGATCTTGGTAATAGATCCTACATTCTCAAGACAACTGTCTATGAAATAGGTCTAAGAGAATAACAAGATTCTCACAGTCGAGATACATAGACGATATACTAAAATAGTTTAGTATGGAAGATTCCTACAGAATTTCCAATGGACAATGGAACATCTCTTTTGAAGAGGATGTGTCCTAAAATAGCTCTTAGAAAGTTAGAATGTCCAAAACCCTTTCATGGAAAAGGGAGCATAATGTATGTAAAATTATGTACACGACAAGATTTGGCTCAGTACATAGTGTAATGGGCCAGTTCTAAATGTAACCTTAGAAAAGGTCACTGGATTGCTGTAAAAATACCCTCTGAGTACTTTAGAAGAAATGAGGATATATTTTAAGAGTCCGATAAGATCTTGTTATTAAAGGATTGTTTGATGTAATCATTACATCAAAACATAGATAATTATTGATCAATGAGAGGATATGCGTTTTGCCTAGATGGCATAATAGTGCTTTGGAAAGAGTTCCAATCGAGAGGCACTATAGATTCGACCATAAGGTTGAATACTTAGCCGTATTGAATACCTCTAAGTTAAGTGTTTGGGTAAGAAACTCCATCTAATGGATAGATGAAGTTCCTAGCGTGAAACAACACCATTATCATATTGTATGATCAAATGGTTAGTTGCTCGAGTAAGAGAACTGAGACCTCACCAAGGGACCAGACGCTTGATTATGAATCATGCAAATAAGGAAATCGTGTTTCCTTAATGATGTGCAAATTAGAAACATTCACATCAACAGAGAATATAGCAGATCCAATTTGGAAACGCTCTAAGTCAATAAGGCTCTAAAAGTACATCTTGGGAAGATGGAACCTAGAATAGACCTAAAAGGCTTTTAAGGGCAAGTGGGAGATTGTTGGGAATAGTGCCCTAGAAAGCTGTTATGCTTTGGGACTTTCCCTATATCACAGACAATCTTTCGATAATATACGAATGATTGTAATCGCAGGCGAACACTTCTCATGTGCCATTGCGTGTTTTGAGTGTTTTCATTACGTGTGCATGTTTAGAACTCCCCTAATCCGATGAGGCAGTTAAGAACTTTGTCATTATGGGAATGACACATGAAACAAGTTCTTAACTCCATAGGCGAGGATTAGAAACTTCTCCAAGCCAATGAGGCCGACAGACAGTGGGAATGTCGATTTTTCCTCTGTTGAGACTTGCTTGTGTAGTTATGTCCTTAAGAAGGATCATCCTATTTCATGGGGTGTAAAGTGCATAAGTTGATGTGTACACAATACATAAGGGTGCTTATTGTAAGAACAAGTTCACTGAGAGTGCTTCGTGTGAGAAGATTCCTAAATGAGAAAGGACGTTACTAGAACTTCCAGATTAGGAAATATCTCACATGTCAATGACGTGAGGAATTAATCCTTAGACTTGAGATTCCACATTGTCTCATATGAGCTAACTCTGTATTCTTTGATATAGGGTCAAAAGGGTGTCGCCATATAGACACCTAAACCACGGCCTGTTTTGGGATTACACAAGTGGCATATGAGAATTGTTGGAATCAATAAAGGACCTACACTTGTTGTAAGCAAGATGATCTCTTATTACACAAGTCATTCATGTTCCATCCAAAAATCCTTGAGCGAGGTGGTTAGATCAAGACATCAAGAAAATGAGGTTTTCTTGGATTGAGATCAAATGGAACATGAAGGGAACTTTGTTTTTAAGATTAAGATTAGTAGGGCTCTCTATATTCCCATGCCCTAGATCTTTATCGAGAGATGGGATGGTAGGAGGATTGTATCCCACATGATGTCATTGACTGAAAGGTTCTTTCGAATATACATTCACATTTCGGGTAGGGGTCACACACCTGTTGCTAGACTATGGTCAGGTAGGGGTCACACACCTGTTGCTAGACTATGGTAGGGCTCTCTATTAATTAATTAGGCTCACTACTAACTGAAATTGAACCTAAAGGGTCATACACAAATACCGGGTTCAAAGGGTATTGTTAGAAAGATCAAAAATTGATCGAAACGAGACTATATGTGTATGGTACACATGTGGGTATCGAGAGCATGGTTTGAATGCCTATGGTCGAAATTGATGGATTGGACCATGTGTTAATTAATTGGAGAATTAATTAGTAAGTCCAAATATAATTAATTGGAGAATTAATTATAAAGCCCAAATATAATTAATTGGAGAATTAGTTGTAAATCACTAAATATAATTAATTGGAGAATTAATTATATAGCCAAATAAAATTAATTAGAGAATTAATTTTAGTCCGTTAGAGTTAATTAGTGAATTAATTCAAAAGTCCTTGATGGAATTAATTGGAGAATTAATTCTAAGTATTTAATTATTTGTTGTTCTAATTTGATTAGAATAAATAAATAAATAAATATCTTCTATTTTATTATTCTAATAGAGTATTAATTCTAATATGATTAGAATAAATATTATTGGGATGAGATATTTAATTATTACTAGAATAATTAAGTATTCCTAAATTAGTTAGGAGCTCTTTTTCTAGAAAATAAATATCTTATTTTAAATAAGACATTATTTACTTGGAGAGAAAGAAAGAATAGAAGAAAAAGTTAAAGTAGGAGACCATCTCCTACAAGCAAGTAGGGTTTTGAACCCTAGCCTATAAAAGGACTAAGGGGTTCGAAAATTTGAGGCTTACACGTGATTTGGAGATCACGTCCAACCTTCATGGAATTTTGGGGATAATTCTTTTGCTCTCTTTTCTCGTTTCTTGTTTCTTTAATACGCATGTTATAGTACTAGCATACTCACTAACATGATTTGAATCTAGGTTGGTGTGGGTTATTACTCTAGAAGATTTCTACTTTGGAATCTCGAAGAAAGAATCGTTCCAGAAATGGGGATTCATACCGCATGAAGAACGTTTGATGACCACTTGATCAGGAGCTGTAAGAGGTGGTGGCGACCTCCCTTGCGGTGGCGACGATAACGTGCCTACCTCTGGTGTTGTCGGGATTGTACCCGCCAATGGAGAAGCCCCTCCCTCAGCGGGGCCCGACGGGCCGAAGAAGAAAGCTAACCTAGAACAACCCGCCATTGGAGTAGCAGGGGGTTCTTGCTCAAATCTCCCCCTGAATCAGCCAGCCTCTGCCATAGCCAAAGCTGGTGGCTACCCTATGATGATGCCGCCACCAGGGTATATGGTTATGCCGCCTGGTATGATGCCCGCCGTCCAGCCATATCACGCCAGGATAACACAACTCCTCGTTGTCATTCCCAAAGTAATTGACGGTGTGGAGATGCCTCCCATGACCCAGAGACAACTACGGGCCATATACGCCCAATGTGAGGTCCAGGCGGCTCAGAAAGCCTGGAAGAACTTTACTGCCACCTATTTTCTATTGGAGCAGTCTGGCAGGTTCATCCGCTCATGGCTGCCCAAGCTGTGTTGCAGTCCCGGTCACCACCGCCGCCACTTGTCAACACAAGAGAAGCTCCCCCGAGAGGAGCACAGGAACGACCACAGGCTGACAAAGGGAAGGAGCCTGTGGACAGAATCGACATGGATGAAGAGGTTCACTCAATAGGTTCGAGGCGAGGTAGTAAGGAAAAGAGGGAAGATCCCAACATACTCGCAGCTGTGTAAGACCACCTGGAAGGGCTCTAGAACATGGTGGAGCAACTCTCTCGAGCGCGGTCTCAAACCCCCCATGCTGGGAACGAGAGACCCAAGGCTAGAGACGTTCGCCACCATGTGAGCAGGAATCACGCCCCTTGGCGTAGGGGAGATGAAGAGAATTATGAGAACTATGGCAATGATGGGGGATACTATCATCCCCTATCAAGGGGCTCTCCCCTTGTAGAAGAAGTTTTGATGGCCCAGGCTGGAATGGGGAAAGTCCCAACCTCTATCAACCTCCACGATGGGACCACTGATCCCGCTGAGCATCTGGATCACTTTGTGCATTTGATCTATCTCTATGAACATTCCAACCACTACTGGACAAAGGTGTTTGTCACTTCATTGGTGGGCATGGCCCAAGATTGGTGCATACGATTGCCACCCCGCTCGATCAGGGGGTATGATGAGCTCACCAATGCCTTTTTGAATCACTTCAACTCGTTGAAGGCCCCAGTTATTGCGCCCACGACCTTGTACAACCTAGCCCAAGACGAGAATGAGTCTCTACGCTCATTCTTCGGCCGATTTAACAAAGAGGTGCTACTGGTGGAAAGGCCTTCGATAGATTTCCTTATCCATGTGTTATTTAAGGCCATCAACCACAAGCACTACGTGAGCAATGAGTTTGCTGAGGCCGTTGTCAATGGAAGGCCCCCGTCCCTCATGGCAATGAGAGAGATCGCAGAGCCCTTTTTTACGCTCGAGGACATGTACAAGTCTAACGCGCCAAGGCCATCGGGTCATCACAAGAATGACCGAGGGCGAGAGGAAATTCACAAGGAACTCCGCAAATCATTCCCTCCGACTCGTAAATATGAGCGTATTCAGCTCAACAGGCCCATTTATGAGATTTACTCCCTCTCTGAAAAAAACTCTTTAAGATGCCCCAGAAGATGAGGGAGACGAAGGCTCAAAGGCGCTCGAGAAAGTATTGCGCCTTCCACAAGCAAAAGAGGCATGATATGGATGAGTGCCGATAATTGGAGAATGAGATACAAAGGCTCATTGCTGGGGGCCACCTGAAGGAATTTGTCAAGATCTCGGAGCACTATGACGAGCACTGCAATGAGTGAGCCAAGGCTCGGAGAAGGAGTCCCTCACGCTCGAGGAGCCCTCGAGGGTGCCACCCTGAGGCCAAGGACACAGGGAAGCAGAAGGTGTCCAAGATGGAAAATACCCCTTTTGCATTGATCAACATGATAGTAGGAGGCTCAGCAGGGGAAGATTCCAATGCCTCTCGTCGACGATACGTTCGGAGCTACCAGAGGCCCTCAGCGCCAAAACAAGTGTACGCTATCAAGGAAGGAAGCGCCCCCAACCCGAGGGAGAATGAAGCAATAGGATTCAGTAGTAAGCACCTAGAACACATTGTAACTCCCCATGAGGTCAGTGAAACCTCTGACTACCCTATGGTGGTTAGCTTAGACATGCACAACCATGTTGTAAAGAGGGTTCTTGTTGATAGTGGAAGCTCTGTGAATGTTCTCCCTTACTCAACTTTCCAGAAAATGAATGTCACAAATGTCCCCCTCGAACCCCTCAAAACAGCCCTCGTTGGCTTTTGGGGTTTCCAAGGTAGTCCCTCGTGGATAGATTCGCTTGGCCACCTCTTTTGGTTGCGCCCCATAGAGAAAGACTTTGATGGTTACTTATGCGGTAGTGGAGATTGAGATCCCTTACAACATCATAATCGGGAGACCCGCCCTTGTTGATTTTAAGGCAATCATCTCTACCTACCATCAAAAGATCAAGTTTCCCACCCCCGAGAGGACGAGAGAGGTTCTCTGCAATGTTAAGGAGGCTTATGAATGCTATATGCTATCCCTCAGAAAGCCCAAGCCGGAGAAGGTCTTTCAAATGGGATCCACCCAAAAATCCGTTGATTTTCCCAACCTACACGAGGATAAACTATCGCAAAAAAGGGGCGAGATTCAATAAAAAAAAGAACAAAAAGAAAAACGTGCCAGAAAAAGATAGCCCGAGGGCGGTCCACCAGGTGCAATGGAAGCGTCCTCCTTAGATGAGGACATAAATGAGGACGAGCCCGAGGGCGGGGACAAATGCCTCATGGGTAAGAAAAGAGCCCTCGAGGCCCCTCGGCCAGAGATACGGATAGAGCCCTCGGAGAAATTTATGACCATTGAGCTAGAGCCTGGAAATACAGAGAAGACCACGCAAATCGGATCGAGCCTCTCTGGACCCTTACAAATCATGATGATACATTTCTTGAGGGAAAACATAGATTTCTTTACGTGGAAAGCGTCGGATCTTACTAGGATCGACCCCAACATCATAGTTCACAGGATCAACGTGGACCCTACCTTCAAGCCTAACAAACAGAAAAAGAGAGACGCCAATGGATTCAGAAGAAAAATCATTGAGGAAGAAGTGAACAAACTCCTCGAGGCTCAGTACATTGAAGAGATCTTATACCCAGAATGGTTGTGTAATGTCGTTCTGGTGCCCAAAAGCGCAAACAAATGGCGTATATGCAATGATTGCACAGATCTCAACAAGGCTTGTCCCAAAGATCCATACCCCTTGTCTGGAATTAACCAACTAGTGGATTCAACTGCTGGTTGCGAGTTAATGAGTATGATAGATGCATTTCAAGGATATTACCAAATCTTCATGGCCCCCGAGGATCGTCCAAAAACCTTGTTTGTAGTCTACATGGGGGTCTACTGTTTCTTGGTGATGCCGTTCGGATTAAATAATGCAGGTACTACACATCAGCGCCTCATTAACAAGATGTTCAAAAAGAAAATATGGGGTTCAATAGAAGTCTATGTGGACGACATGATTGTCAAAAGTGAGCGCCAACATTCGCATCTGAAAGACTTAAAGCGGACTTTCGACATATTATGGCAATATGGCATGAAGCCGAACCCTTCCAATTGCATGTTTGGAGTTCAAGGGGGTAAGTTTCTGGGATACGTGGTGAGTCAACGCGGAATCGAGGCCAATCCAGAAAAGATTAAGGCCATCTTGGAGATCCCCGGCCCTCGGAATGTAAGGGAGGTGTAGGTCCTCGTGGGAAAAATAATCTCCCTAAACAGATTTATATCCTGCTCGACAGATAGGAACTTGCCATTCTTCAAAATTTTACGTAATTCTCGAAACTTCGCTTGGACTGAGGATTGCGAGAAGGCATTGCAAGACATGAACACCTACCTCTCGTGCGTGCCCTTCCTAACCAAATCGATCGATGGAGAACAACTCTTTATCTATCTCTCGGTTTCCAAGGAGGTAACGAGTGTGGTCCTCATAGAAGTTCGAGACCGCAAACACCTGTCCGTCTATTATTTGAGCAAAACCTTACAAGGCGCTGAAAAGAAATACTTGGAAATAGAAAATTTTGCTTTTGCCCTTGTGAACGCGTCACGAAGACTGAGGCCGTACTTTCAGGTACACTCTATCATGCTGCTCACAGATCAACCCCTGAGGCAAGTTTTGTCAAAACCAGATGTTTCTGGAAGGTTGATTAAATGGGCGATCGAGCTTAGCCAATTTGACATCAAGTTCGAGCTAAGAACGACCATCTAAGCGCAGGTGGTGGCAGATCTGTTAGTTGAGCGCTTCGGTCTGGAGTCCACCCCCTAGAGAGTGATGATTTGTGGATCCTGCACACGGACGGTTCCTCGACCTCTCAAGGGAGAGGAGCAGGGGTGACCCTTAGAGACCCCCCCCCCCCAAATGGAATTGAAATAGATTTTGCTCAAGCTAAATTTTCAAGTTACTAACAATAAGGCAGAGTATGAGGCCCTAGTCCAAGGGCTAAGTATTGTCCTTCAAAACGGAGCCTCTCGGATCACCGTCTACGTTGACTTACAACTGAACGCGAGCCAGATTGAGAGAACATATGAGGCTTCAGAAACCACCATGGTGCAATATCTGGAAAAAAGCTAAGGAAGCCATCTGCAAGTTTAAAGAATTTCACCTGCTTCAGGTCTCGCGAGGGAAGAATGAGCATGCGGATGGCCTCTCTAAGTTGCTTCCGCCCTCGAGGGTTCTACAACCGCTGTGTTACCTTTCTTAGAACAGAAGAACCTTTGATAAAGGAACGAAAGAACGCCCAGGAGGTGGTTATGATTGTCCCAACTGAACCATGCTGGCTCGATGACATAGTAAGGTTCTTTTGCCCTACTGACAAAGTGGAGGCTAGAAAGATTAGGTGGCCCCTCGATTTTCCCTTAATTACGAGGGGAGACTCTTCAAGCAGTCTTATCAAGGCCCTCCACTGAAATGTTTGAGGCCCTCGCAAGCCAAAGAGGTTCTCGAGCATGTCCACAGTGAAAGTTATGGAAATCACTCTGGTAGGCGTGTCCTCTCCAAGAAAGTGTTGAGGATTGGCTTCTATTAGCCAACAGTCCTGCAAGATTCAATTGCTTTCTCCAAGAAATGTCCAAAGTGTCAATTCCATTCCAACATCCTGCAGCTCAGATGACTCTTATAGATGTCCCATGGCCTTTTGATCAATGGGGGCAATAACATCGTGGGGCCATTGCCAATTGCGTGGGACAGAAGAAATTTATCATCCTGGCAGTGGATCAGAAGCGGTCTCCAAGATCACCTTCCTTGTTATCAGAGACTTCATTTGGAAGAATATTATTTACAGATATGGCATCCCCAGAGTGCTGGTGTCAGATAATGGGTCTCAGTTTATTGCTGTAGACACCTGAGAGTGATGCTTGGAACTGGGTATTGAACAACACTTCACTTTCGTGGGCTATTCTCAAGCCAATGGTCAAGCTGAAGTCACCAATAGGATCGTCTTGCAACATTTGAAAACAATGTTCGAAAGCAAGAAAGGAGAATGGGCTGAAGAACTACAAGGAGCCTTATGGGCTTATCGCACAACCCCTCGAGCCGCCATAGGGAAAACACCCTATTCCCTTGTGTACGGTTCAGAAACTATGGTACCTGTGGAAATTGCACAAGAATCCGCACGCGTTGCCTACTTCCAGCCTGAAACCAATGAGGGGAACGACGCTTTAGTTGGATTTGTTGGAAGAAAGGAGGGATAATACTTGGACGCGTATCCACAAATACAAAGTCTCAGTGGTACAACAAATGTGTCAGGGAGAGAACTTTCCAACTAGGAGATTTGGTTTTAAAGAAAGTTGAAGTATCAAGGTATGTAGGTAAGCTGGACCCAAATTGGGAAGGGACATTCAAGGTCACCCAAGTGAGGGCCAACAACACTTACATGCTTGAAACACTTCAAGGCGAGTGTCTCCCTCGACCGTGGAATGCTTGTAATCTCAGAAGGTTTTATGTTTAAATTATCTAAGAACAAGCACTGTAAAACCCCAACTTTGGGCTTAGTGTAACCCCTTCTAAAGGAAAAATAAAGGAACTTATTTCTTTGAAACGAAAGGTTCTGTGCAAAGCGTACTTGAAACACGGTATTAAATCCCCTTGACGGATCCCCCACTCGAGGGTCACATTATACTTATCCATGCCAACTCCGCGTCGAAAGGCTTGAGAGCGCGTATACGCATATCCCCAACTACTAAGTTAAAGCAGATTCTAGGATAACAAAATGAGAATAGAGCAACTAGACCTCAGCTCTAATTTGCGCTCGAAGTCTTAACAAAGCAACTAGACCCCGCCTCTAGCTTGCGCTTGAAATTTTGGAACACTTAGCAAAATTTCTTATGGGAAATTCCTTAAGGAAATTTTCTAAGTAACCCTATTGCCTAACCAGGGTGCCCGCGGAAACAGGCCCCTCGCGTTTCCCTAGTTTGCCTAAATAATGCTAACTTCTATACCAATTTTACTTAGCTTCATCCTAAAACCTCTTATGCCAGAGTCAAAATGGGATAAGCATACAAAGTAAATACAACGTTAAAGAACAAAAAGCATTCTTTCAAGGCAACATTCATTCATTCAAAAGAACAGATGTTCAGTTACAAAAGATAGGCTATCAAGCCTATGATAACAAAAGGATTACAAGCAAATTCTAGGAAGAAACATATAAAGAGTCAAAAGACCATCAGGGGTAGCTATCTAATTCCTGTTTATGAGACTGAACCCCTTGAAAAGATCACCAGATGCCTATCTAGACCAGTACCCATGGAGCCAGAGCAGATGGGATACTAGTAAGAGGCAATGTGTTGTGATGCTTCAAAATTTCCCTCTAGCATCTTGGCCTTGCTCGCCTTCTAGATCCACCACCACGGCATCGGAAGTATTGGAGGGCTCTTGGGGAGCTTGGGGCTCGAGGGTCTCGACCGCGGGAGTGGGAGTCGCCTCAGATATGGGCACTTGAGGTGCAGTAGTAGATGGGCCCTCGGGGATAGGTGCAGCATCGTTAGCCCCCTTGTTGATTGGCTCCTAGACAGGTTCATGACCCTTCATGAACTCCCCTTGAAGGAGGGCAACCGGATCAGCATACTCTGGCTCAGTCAAGTTATCCTCAGGGTTCCCCTCGGCAGCCACTTGTAGGGTCAGATTCTCATCATACTGAAAGCCCATGCGCTCGAGGTCTGGAGAAGAAGCATCCACCAAGCCCATAGTGATTAGTTGGCCCATGGCCAAGTCAAAGGCTTTTTGTGCTTCTTCAAAGCAATGCAGGTCGCAAACCCAAAAGCCTTAGAGTGGTAGAACTTCAGCACAACCTCGCAGTTCGCCTGAGATATGCGCTCAGGGAGCATCCTATTGAACTCCTCCTCGCATGCCTTCTTGGTAGCCTCAGTAGCCTCCTTCCTGGCGTTACACAACCGATGATTCCTGTCCTCTAACTCCTTAGCCAAGTTTGTATTGCCCTCCTTGGCTTTGGTCAACCGGGTGCATAGCTTCTTGTGGGACTCCTCCTTTTGATCCAACTCCTTCTTGGCCTTGTCAAATTCAGTCTGGCGAGACTCGAGCTGGGCCCTCAGAAGGTCATTTTCCTTCTGGAGTTAAGCGGGGTGGCCAGCCCAGGCCATCTTCTTGTACTTGGCCTTTTGCTCGGCAAATGTCATCGATCGTCTCCCCAGATTCATCAGCCCCGATAGCACTGCCTGAAAGAAATTAACACCAACACATAGGAAAATTTTCAACAAAGAAATTAAAGGACTTGAAGGAAAATATATATGTAAACGGAACATAGTGCTTACCCCAACGATGGGAAAAACGATGCCATTTATCGGTTGGTTAGTGCTTTGGGAGAACAGCTCCCTGTGCTCCCCAGGAAATTGAACCCACTGGAATATGCTATGTGCCAAAGTCTGGGAAGGTTTGTTGTCCCTCAGGAGAGTGGGACCAGAGGTGGCCGGGCGCAGGTACAGATGATCACCTTGGCGCTCGAAAGCTCAAATCCTTTCCCCCTTGGAGGAGGAAGTCTCGCCATCACTAGGGTCGCCCACCACGACGGTCTTACCCTTTCCTGTCACCGGAACGGTATCCGACAATCTTTTTCTCTTCCTCGAGGGAGGGGTCTGACCCTCCAGAATTTCGCGGACGACAGCACCTATGTGTTGCCCTTGACGTTCATTAGGAGCAATTTGTAGAGGCAGCTATCCATTAAATCTTTGGCAAAAATAAGCCAATGCTCATTCTTCATCAAGAGGGCCAGGTCCTGGGCTCATTTTATAGGAAAGACAGGTTCTAAGCAGATTTTACGAGGGGCCCATCTTCATGAATAACTCACGCTCGAGGAACTTCAAAATCTTCACCCTCAGGAGCCCTCACGAAGAAAATTTTCTCCTTCCATTCAGTGTCATATGAACTCAAGGGGGAATCAATAAGCCTCAGGTTAGATATCTCCTAGACATAGTAAAATCCCACCCTCGGAGACACTGGCCACTTGGAACAGACTTGTGAAGTTGTGAATTGAAGGCTCATGCCCGGTACACTTCATCAAAATAATGAAGGCATTGATGAGGGCTATCGCATTGGGAAGGATTTTCGAGAGGCTCAGGTTAAGGTAATTTAAGATGCTCGCCATGGGAACTGGAATAGGAAATCTTAATCCCCAGTGGCTATGGTGTCCTTGTATACTGTCATCTCTCCAGGGGGCAGATTATTAGCCCCCTCATGTTCCTCAGGTAGCCGAAAAGTGAACCTTTCAAGTATCTTGGGGCCCTCAATGTGACCGAATCCCCCACAAACATTGTGCTTTGAACCTCATCAGGGGTCTTATCTGTGGGTTGCATGTCAGAACTCTCCCCTTTTAACGGCGTTTTAGTTTTTTTACTCTTTCTCCGGTGCTTGGTGCTAGGTTCTTCAGAAGGCCCTATGGCCATCCCCTCAGGAGAAGAACCCTGGATCGTAACGGTTACAGAGTGGCGGTGCGGATTAATAGAACCCTCCACTAAGGGAAGAGCCACCCCTTGACGCTCTCCTTCTATCAGTAAATCCATCTCTTCAAATAGATGAGCTACTCCCCTTGGGTTACGTTCCCCCATGGCCGACACAGCGGCATCAAGCTCTTTATCTCTAGATTCACCAAACATCTCCTCCACCATTTGATGATGGGGTGTGGGGTGCGAGATGAAGAACTTGCCATATCCTCTATTTACCTAACCACTTCGTTAATATATTCACCAGACATTGTGGAAGATGAGAGATCAGAGTGTCGAAAAAGTCGAAGAAGAGAAGGATGCCTATTGAACTAGGGTTTACAAATGAGAAAGTTAGAAGAGGATTCGAAGTATTGCCTAAATTTTGAAGCCTTGGACTCACTGGAATCTGCCTAAGAATGCGAAGGAGGTTCTGAAATTTCTAAGAGATCTGAAGAAAGTGTTGCGTGAAAAGGAACTTGTGAATGGATGTCTTCCTTTTTGTAGGAGAGAGTTGGTGGGATTTGGGCAACAAATTCAAAAGTTGTAATCATTCCCGCCTAGGTAACTGCCCACTTTTGCGAACCGTCACACACGTCCCTATGATCACGTGCCGTTTCTTGAAAAGCTGCACCCACTCGCTTAATGTCATTTAATGCCTGATAGTCCGAGCGGTAAAGGTGAAAAGACCGCATTAAATGCTTCCTCAGAACAAGACTTTCGAGGGCACAACCTCCCCGCCAAGCGTGCCCCTCGGAAATTTGAAAGTGTGAATTCTATAGTCCACATTACTGTGACTACGGAATTGGGGGCCAAAATAATGAGGCTAAAATACGGTCTAGCCACGAGTGCGGCACGTAGCCCAATTAAAGTGTGACACCATGGCGTCTCATGGCCCTTAGCTCAGAGCTCCCCCTCGAAGATTGACTGTCCTCTCGAGGGAATGTCCATTCCCTCCTCAAAGGGAATCCTAGCCTTCCCCCCCGAGCGGACGAGCAAGGCTAGTGATACAATTACGGCATGGCCCTCGAGGCCATCTCAGGGTCCGCCCTCGATATCACTCCATGGCTATAAAGGCGAAGTTATTCCCTCCACGCCATCGCTTTGGTCTTAGGTTTTCCCTTGGACCTACGAGCCCCAAGGCTCATAACAATCCCGAGCGTGCTTAGCCCTCGGTAACAACCCTGAAAGGCTCTCTGACAAACAGTACGCAAACACGCACCTGCTATTGTTGCTTTTCACCAACCTTTTTGTAGGCTTTTGCAGGAAATCCTTTTCAAAGGCTCCTCATTATGCCACGTGTTTAGGGCAACATGAATTCAGGACCACCTGGTGGCAATTACGAAAGGGCCCTGACCCTCAACTATAAATACTGAGAATTCCTCATACTCTGTAAGCAATCTTTCACTGTTCAAGCTCTGTTTTCATTTCCTTCCTTCACACTCACTGATATACTGACTTGAGCATCGAAGAGCCAAACTGGGTTTCACTTCCAATTTCCCCAGCTTGGCCTTCTGACTGCTTGCTGTGTTTGTTCCTAGCAGGTAGAACCCACTCACTCCGGTGACCTTCGCCTGAGCATTTGATCTCTGTTTCCCCACCAAACAAATTCAAAAGTGTTGAAGTTTGACAACTCAAATCGGACCCCATCACTAGGACTGGTGTGGATACGCTTTGGAGGAGTAAACGATATTCTACTCATTAGAAATGATGCAAGAATTTTGTCGATGGTCGAGATTCGGATGTCAAATCAGTTTGACACGTAAAACCTATATAAACCAATATTATTCTAAGAATCAGACTTTTGTCGTGATCATAAGAATAAGAAGATTGGTTTATTACAAGAAGCATATATAGATAAGATGCTGGTAAGGTATAATATGACAAATTCCAAGAAAGGTTCATTACCTTTTAGCTTTGGAATTTATCTATCTCGGGATCAGTGTCCTGAGACAACTGAAGAGATAGAAGATATGATTAGAGTTCCGCAGCGGAAGCTTTATCTATGTCATATTATGTACAAGGCCAGATGTCTATTATGAATTAGGTCTAAGTCAGCAGATATTGGTCAAAACCTAGAATCTGACACTGGGTAGTAGTAAAAGTGTATATTGGAGTACTTGAGAAGAACTCAAGAGTATATGCTAGTCTACCATAGTGATGAGCTCATTTCAATAAAGTACACAGATTCAGATTTACAATCTAATTTGTATTTTAGATGTTTGACATCAGAATACGTGTTTACTCTAGAAAGAGAAACCGTTAATTTGGGAATGTTAAGCAGACACACATTGCTTACTTCTCCATAAAAGCCAAATACATGGTAGCTTGAGAAGCAGTCAGTTAGAAGTATTGGCTTTATGATTTCCTAGTTGTTGGCTCAGAGAAACATCTGATAGATTCCTTCACCAATTTATTGGTGTAAAAGAGTACAAAACGAGTTTTGACACTCGTGTGAAAAGAATAAGACTTAGATGTATGGCCAAATTGAATTTAGGGCAAGTGGGAGATTGTTGGGATTAGTGCCCTGAAAATTCAATTTGTTGGATTAATTAAACTGAATTTACAACAAGTTGTGAGTATTTCACATATTGATTATTAATGGCATGTCGTGGTATTCTTATATGAAATGTGTTTCATAGGAAAAGACTTTGAATACCGAAATCACGTGTCATTAAAGTTCTAGTCGGTAAGATAAGAATATGTTATTGTCAAGACTATAACGTGGTTATATATGATGACTAGTCTTTCATCATAAGGAATGGTGATTCCGATTATAACGCGTTGATGATTTACAATAGGATTGCAAACATCGAACTGGACCACTGAGATTATTCATTTTATACTGCTATCTAAAATGAATAAAATCTCGGGAAGCATTATACTCTTAATCCTAACAATATTTCGACTTTAGGCATGTAGTGTTAGTCACTGTAATATATTCAGAAGTGAGGTCTTGATAACGGTGGCCAAAATACTTTGTACGTTCGGTGACAATATGAAATGTGTTAAAGAGTTATATTGATCGAGGATTCTTGGCCTTGCTGGAAGGTAAAAGATATCCCTGAAATAGATTTGCAAAAGTTCGAATTAAGACTTTGGCCAAAGCATTTCAAGTGATACGTCACCGAAGTTGTATGTTGAATGTGTTTCACATACAGAAAATTTGAACATAAGGCGAATCAATAAATTTCAGATTGGAGCTGACAAATAAATTATAGTAGTTGCAATTTATTTTTCATGGATATCTACACGGAGGAGTAAAATGCAAAATTATTTTAAATCGATAAATTCGTGAATAATTTAATTAATTTTAGAGTGCAACAATATTTATTTAGTGGAATTAAATATTGTTAAACGGTAATTAATTACTATCATGAGATGATAATATATTAACCCGTTTGTCGCTAAAATTAATTAGTCCTACAAGCCCACTAAAGATCCAAAGAGAAAATATTAAAAGGAGAGAGAGAAACGAATTTTCGAAGTGTTTGAAAATAGCCAAGGGATTTATTTTAAGAAAATAAATCAAAGTTCCAAAGAGTTGGAAATGCCCGAAATTTCATTTTCGAGAAAATGAAAAATTTTAATTAAAAAAAATATTTTTTTTTGATGATGTGGCACCTGACGTGTCACGCCATATCAGCTGATCAGGCCCCAGTTGGCGCTGACGTAGCGCCGCGTGGACGGCCCAGATCTCGACACGTCAGCGCGCATGAATGGCCTGGATCAAGGCCCAAGAGTTGGTCAACGGGCCAGTTAACGGGTTAAAAAACCGAGTTAACGGGCCGGTCTTCGGATAGGGTCGGCCGGACCTGCCCAGACCCGGACACGTGGCGTAAACTGATTGTCTGCTCGTGTTTAACACGCACCAACACACAGCCGCCATGTGGTGGCACGTGCGTCACGCGCTTGGTGCGTGCTAGGCGACGGCCGACTCGTGCCTTCGCGTTCCACCACGTAGCAGCTTCTGATTGGTCGCGGCAGCAAGTTAGGCATGTAAAATGACCAAAATACCCCTACGTTTTTTGCTATAAATAGTTGATCCCTTGCCTCATTTTTCATTCCATTTTTTCTGGGCAGCAATTTCGGCTTAGCTTTTCTCTCAGTTTTTGTTAATTAATCCTTAATTAAGGATTATTTAATACATAATTAGGTGGTTATATAATTAATATATAATCCACTTAATTATTAGAAAATTAGGGAATTTTCTAGTTTTAGAAAAATGAGTTTTTCTAGAAAAATATTTTCTCAAGTATTTAGGGAAATGCTTGCGGATCCCACACTCCGAGGGTCGAACCGGGGATATTGCGGGGAAGCTCTACCGGTTTCACGAAAAGCAAGGGTACTGGAAATATGCCGTTAGATAGCCATATTTGGAGTACGGTAATATTTTACAGTTATATTATTTTAAGCATGATAAATTATATGCTCTTAAGTGTTAATTGCATGTTAGATATTTATCTGCTTAAGTGATTTAAAATTTATTATCAATTGCATGTGTATACTTGAG
Organism: Lantana camara; assembly: GCA_037501455.1. Classification (NCBI taxonomy): domain Eukaryota; kingdom Viridiplantae; phylum Streptophyta; class Magnoliopsida; order Lamiales; family Verbenaceae; genus Lantana; species Lantana camara. The sequence goes on along the minus strand of CM074857.1, from coordinate 16,932,613 downwards.
TAAATCCGGCTAGTCTTCCGCTATTGTATTAAAATATTTTAGAAATATTTTAATACTTGTATTATAAGAAAATTTTTAAAATGTGGTCCCGTACCGCTACTGTTTTGGGCCCATCACCCAGCAAATCCATCCACCGTTCCGGAGGAAGAAGGATGGAAAATCATGGTTATTCTTATTATTATTATTATTATTATTATTGTTATTCACCATTGGCTTCATGTATTTGTAGCTCGCATGTATTATTATGTATTGCATGATCCCGTATTCAAAGTACTAAATCATGTTTATGGTACACGGTCGGAGTTTGGTTGGAGAATTATGCACGTTCACTCGCCGAGCCACTATGATTATTTATGAATTATAAACTTAATGAATTTAATTTGAATTAGTCGTAAAGTCCGAGCATTGCTTAGCTATTTTCTTGCCCTTCGCGGGAACTAACTTCAAATAAAACTTTACTCGGATTTATGACTTGCATGTGCATGTTTTTTTATATATATGTATAGCTCCTGCTCACTCAATCTTCTAGAGACTGGCCTCTCTTTCCACCTTTTCAGTTTCCTTGCAGGCTTGCTAGGCGGGAGTCGAGTCTTAACTTTCTTGTTTGAGTCACACGTGTACACTTGAGTCCAATTACATATTGTTATGGTTTATTCATTTTATTAGGCCTGTGAGCCTTATTTTGATTTATGAAATTATTGGATATTGATTCAGGACAGATTGCATGCTTAGTTGAACCCGTTGTTAGATTGCATGATGAATTTAATTATGTTTATGATATGGCTTGGGCCTTTGGAATGCATGTTTGACATAATTACTTCCGCACCGCATGTTTTGTATCCTTGGATTAATTGGTACAGGGTTAGATTCCGCCTAGCCAAGTTTTCTTTTTTTGTCACATGTTCGCTGTGAGTTCGGTTTATGTATGGATTATTCAATTTCATATGTGGACTAGACTCATGGTGCGGGGGATGTGCGCCTATCGTTGCGGGTGCTACAATTAGGGATATTGGCGTGGATGAACTTTTATTGTGCCACATGGCCCACATCAGTATAATGTCTGAGTCATTTCACGTTAATACTATTGTAAATTTCATACCGTTCATTGTGACACTAATTTCTTATTGATTTTAGTAAGATTTGACTATTTCAATTATTTAACTTGAAGTCATTTTGAAAAAGTTTGGTGGCGTCAATGGTTTCACATAACTATCATTTGAAAATTCTTTATAGTGTTGATTTCATAAGGATCACGTTAATAAATATCAATATTGCATATCAAAACTTTATAAAATATATTTAAATCCCTAATAGAGTTTATTAGGAAAAAAAGAAAAAAAGTGTTGTTGTAATCCAATAGTACATCACAAAGGGTGAAAGTTGAATCTCCAAATTAAGAAAACCATTTATAAACATATGTTTCATATATAATTTATCTAATTTATGATGATCACCTCAAATAACATAATTTAACAATTCAATATTATATTAATTTAAGTGGTATTGAAAGATACACGGGGTAGTTTGAAATAATTCCTCATCAGTTTGGAATATTTTTACTTTACTCCCCATAAAATTATACAACATAATAGGATATAAATACTGCATTAGAACGTTTTAGTACTACATTTTGTGAAAATTATACAACATATTTTGAGAGGTATTTTAAGTACTACATTATGTGAAAATTATACGACAATTTGCTAAAATGGGGAGTTAAGTAAAAATATGATGCCCAATTGGGGATTTATCCCACATTACCCGAAGATACATTGATATGAAAATTTTATTTTTTAATGCACCAATCCAATTTGGATTCAGAATAAATAAAATTAGAAAAATTAACCATCAATTATATATTATGGGTAATTCTAGCCCGAGCCTGGCTCGGCCAAACCGGTGTAACGAGGGGGCGAGTGTTTTACACTTGCCGTGTGGTTGGTGGAAAGTTTGGGGAGAGTGACCAATCAAATGGCAAGTGTAATACACTTGCCTTTTTAATTGGTTGGGTCCGGCCAAGCCGGATCTGGACTAGAATTTTCCATATATTATAGGATTGAGGGTGGTAATAGTTTGTTCTTAAATAGAACCTCTTGTTTTTCGAAAGCAAAGAAGTGCATATATATTAATTCATCAAATCAGTCATTACAATTGCTGAGATAACGTCATGGATATCTAAGTCCCCTTCTTGAAAATTAGCAGATTTCCTAGCTAATTCATGAAGAACTTTGTTATCGGATCTTCAGATAAAAGAGAATCTAAGTTATCTAACCATTGGAATTAAAGAGAGAACCTCTTTAATATCAAAAACAATGTGACCTATAGCTGAAAGATCCTTTGTCTGAGTAGTCAATCTGTCAACAACTCCCTTACAATCTCCCTCAATGACAATGTGTTGCCACTCCTGCCTCCTTGTCAGTTTAGCTGCCGCCTCCAATTCTGTCACTATTGCTCCTCCTCTACCTTGTTTTCTATAGGACAACCATCCCACACAATTCCCTTACCATTCCAAGCCACTTCCCCAATGCCAAACTCACCCTCCGACTCGAACACAACCCTATCAAAGTTTACCTTAACTACCCCCATATCCGGAGCTCTCCATGTCACTAGAGAATCGCCCGTTTGACGGTTTGAGGATGGGGTTCTATTCTCCTCACCGGTTTTTGGTAGGTATTAGGAAAATTCTTCGCGAATTCAACTAGCTCAATTAAGGATCGACTGTCATTTTCAAAGATATTTTTTATTTCTACAACTAAAGAGCCCATGCCACAACTGAAAACAAGTCCGGATTGGCTCCCTTTAGCTCTCCCATCACCCTTCTCACCTAACCTTCTGCAATACCCCTCCAGTTTCCAATTATATGCCAAGGTAGATTAGTCAAAGCCCAAACCTATCGAGGCTTTTGTAATAATAATACCAAGATTTTATTTGTTTAATAAAGTAATACCTTTACATAAAGTTTTAATTTTTTGCTATAAGTCGTGGAAGAGTCCAGCGACTATAAGAAATAATTTTATTTTTATATTATATACTTAGTATTAATTATAAAAGGAACCCTAGAACTTCTAAAATATTTTAGATAGGTTTATAAAGTACATTTTCATCCATTATATCAAGAAAGTAAGCATAAATATTAAAATTGAACATGCTTTAATAACAGAAGTACTCTAAAATTCATCTTATAATTCATAAAACACACAAATAATTTGTAAAAATTTTATTATCTCTCTTTATCTCCTTCCTCTTCTACAATTCTGATTTATTGGTCCTCCAAGACTCGTCTTCGTTCCTCCTCGGTTAGCCCTTCTCGTTCCAAAAGTCCTCACAGTTTCATGCTTTTATGGACATCAACTGGAAACAGACTTCAACCTCCAACGGAAAATCTCACTACGGCTTGTAAGTTCCAACAAGAAGGATGTAGAAATATACTGGAGTAAAAAGGTTTAATAAAACTCTTAACAAAGTATTTATCTCGTGTATATGAAAAAGAGAATTTTATTTCCTTCAAAAGAGGTTTATACAGACATGATTTATTCTGAAAAGAAGATTTATCTAGAAATACAACACTCAAAGTTCAAAGACTGAAAGACTCAAAGGGAGTTTTACATATGACTTTCTGATTTTCAGGTAAGGTCCCCCTAACCATACAAGAGGACTCTATTTATAAGCTATATTCTTGCTACTGTTTGGACTTGAAATTTTTATTTGGAATCCGCTGCTTTATCCTTCAACGATCCAGATCTTGCCGACACTTTTCTATGGTTGAGATTCTGCCGACACTTCTATCTGCCACTTGATAATTGGAGTATGACGTCATGGCATTCGTCATTTCCTTGCTGATGTATGTGCTTACATCACTGATGGTTACATCCCATCATCTTGCAAGCTTCTTGTCTAGTCTCTGCAGTGCAGAAAAATTCATGTTTTTCAAATTTATTTATGAATTCCATTAAAAGAGGAGAGCATATTTTTCCTCCTTTGGTGAGTAGAATCCAATTTCCTTTACTCATCAGCGTTTCGAACTTATATTTGTACAGATTTTCTGCAACGCTGTGAATAGCCTTTATTCCCAATGCACGTTTTTGGACAATCCATTCTTTAGTAACTTGGATCTTCCTTAACGGTTTATTTCCTTGCTCAAGCTTTATGGTGTCAGAAAGGTGGTCTGCAATGATCATGAAGAAAGCTTCATGCCATATATGCTTCTCTGGTTCTGGAGATATAGTGTAGAACTTGAGAACCACCTGCCTTCCTCTGGCAAATTTACTGATTTGAGATTTTAGGGTATCATCAAATCTGGATATTTCTCTGAGATCTTTACTTGGGTAGATTATATCAAGGAACCCAAAACAAGCATATCTATAAACTGCTTCTGGGCATGCTCCCATGATGCAGGTCAATCTTGGATATATATTTTTTCCTTTGGAGAAAAATATAGTATCTGTATTTTCCATACTATAGACTTCATCAACTGTATGAACATACATATGTTCCCATTCAGTGTTAGGAACATATTTTTCTATTTCAATCTTTATTTCCTTTGAAGAAGACTCTCTTTCCAATTTTATTTCAATGACTGAGGGAGCTTTATTTTTTGCTTCTTCTTTATTTTTCTCACCAGATGATTCAGTCTCATTTATTTTTATTGACTCAAATTTTTCAATATATTTTTCTAACCTTTGAGTCACTTGATTTACCTTTTCCAGATTTTCAGTTACCAAATCTATCAATGGAGGGAGATTTTTGTATAGATATTGTTCAAGAACCACAGTTCCTTCATAGCGATCTTCAGCCATGCTGTTGATATATGAGATCTCTTTTTTTATTTCAGAAATATCAATTTTATCCTCCATCTGTAAAAGAGAGAAAGGTTTATTAAATTTCTTTTTAAGATTTTCTATAAGTGATTTTTGGGAAATCACCACCCATTAACGGATTTGATTTTGTCTTTACCATCTACCGTTTGAGATGGACTAGATATATGTATACCCATATATTGGTCTTCTAAGTTTCTATAAATGATTTTTGGGAAATCACCACCCATTAACGGATTTGAGTTTGTCTTTACCATCTACCGTTTGAGATGGACTAGATATATATATACCCATATATTGGCCTTTATTCTGAATCAAAATCTATATTTCTGGATAAAAAATCTGCTAGAAAATTATCAGTTCCTTTTATTGTAATGATTTTGAAATTATAGAGGGATAGGAAAACTTGCCATCTATGTAACCTTCTATAATTAGGTTCACTGGGTAATTTATTGTTCGCCAGACTAGGAACTTGAGTGTTATCAACATGAACGATGAAAGGTTTTTGGAGTAGGAAAAGTGAAAAATTTTTAATCCCATTTATTACTCCTAATAATTCCTTTTCATGTGTAGTATAATTTATTTCTGCTGATTTAAAAGTACCACTTGTATATCTACAAATCTCATTAAGATCTGTTTTCAAGATTGCAGCCCAATATAAATCAGACGCATCAGTTTGAAGAATTAAGTTATCATTTTTATCAGGAAGCCTTAATTCTGGAAGAGTTTTACATTCTTCCTTTAACTTTATAACAATTTCTGTATGTTTTGGCATCCAACCCTTTGTATTATTTTTTCTTAATAGCTTTTGTATTTCATGTCTTTTCTTAGCTAACTCAGGTATGAAACCTTCAGCATAATTAAGACATCCTAAAAAATTTTCTATTTGTTTTCTATTTTCTAATTTATCAGGAAACTCAACTATTTTCCTAGATATATGCGGTTGCAATTTTATACCTGCAGCACTCAGTTTTAATCCTAAAAACTCAATTTCTTTAGTTTCTATAACTGCTTTTCTTTCAGACAAGGCTATACCATTTTCTTTACATAATTTAGCAAAGAGTAAAAGATGTTTTCTATGTTCATCTATAGTATTTGAACAAATAAGAATGTCATCTATATAAACAACCATGAATTTTCTATATTTGCTAAATATATCATCCATCTTTCTTTGATATATTGATGGAGCATTTTTTAATCCAAATGGCATTACTAACCATTCGTAATGTCCTTGAGGGGCACTAAAAGCTGTATATTGGATACTGTCATCTTCCATTTTTATTTGCCAAAATCCAGATGTACAATCAAATTTTGAGTAATAGGATTTATTCTTTACTAAGTCTATTAATACTTCTTTATTGGGTAATTGGTAACTATCACCCTTAGTAAAATGGTTTAATCTTTTGAAATTTATTACCATTCTTGCTTTATTTCTTTTCTTTTCAGCTTCTTTCATTACCATGAATGCTGGACTAGAAAAGGGGCTAAAACTTTTCCTAATTAATCTTTTATCCAAAAGTTCTTTAATTTGTTTTTTAAATTCATCTTCTTCACTTAAGGTATATGTCATAGGTCTTTCTTTAATTATTATATTATCTGTTAATTCTATTTTAGCTTTTGGGTAATCCTTTTTCCAAAAAGCCAATGGATGGTCACTATGATTTTCTTTTATCTTACTAGTAACCGTTTCTAAGTTTATTCTTTTTATAACTATTTTATTTATTGGTATTTATATTTTTTCATATATGGAGTGTCCACCACGCTTAGTTGGCTGAACTCTGAAAGGATGGTTTAGTCGTGGTAGTTTTAACAAATGACCACACTTTGTTTTAAGCACAATAGAATATGCATTTTGCATATAATATTGAAATTGTTGTAGGAAATCATTTCCTAATAATATATCAACTTCTAGTTCATTATATTCATATATTCTAGGAACCATTATTATTTTACTTCCTAAGACAATATCAACATCTATTGCTGATCTGTGTATATCCTGTGATTTTTCAGTCACACCTTTTATTCTGATTTTCCCATCTTCTTTCCATTTATTAGTCAAGAAGGTTTTGAAAATAGTTATTTCAGATCCAGTATCTATTAAAGCACAAGTTATTATTTCATTTTCAAGGGTTTCTCTTATTCCTACCTGAATGAAAACACTAACTGTAAAGTTATATCCTTTCATTTTATTCTTGGACAATATATGACTTTGTCTTCTATGCAGAGTGTTACTCCATCTTTTTCTATCTTATAGTAATTACAACTATCTAAGAAAGCATTTCCTAAGATTATATCATAGGAACTTCCCGTCATATTTTCATCTAGATAACATTTAACAATTATTCTAGATTTATCAATATTTATTGGGATAGATATTTGTTGGTTACATGCAACTATCTTTCCTTCAAAGTTTTCATAGTAGAAACTCTCATTTAAGGTTTCTATCATTAACCCTTTATTTTTTATCTTAGCAAAGTGATTTGTACTTGCTCCTGTGTCTATTAATATTTTTGGTTCTTTAATATATTCTTGACCATTAAAGTATTCTCCTAAAATGATCATTGTTTTATTTACTGAATTTTTATTTATACTTAAGGTTCTGGTTATATTCATCTTTTGATTTCTCCTAGCTATACTATTTCTTCCAAATTGTATTTGAGGAGTTTTACTAGAAGATCCGTCTTCTATTAAAGGTTTATTTATGATTTCTAATTCATAACTTGTTATTTCCTTAGGGTCTTCAAGAAGAGGTAATTTAGCCGAAGCTATTTCCCTACATTCTTCATCTATTTCTAAATGTGGTTTATCGTGATAAATCTTTCCATAATTACTATTGCTTAGAACATATAATGCTCTATAGTAAATCGAGAAAGCTTTACTTTTATCTTTCAATCCTATATCTTTTATGAATTTGTAATGTAAGCTTAATGTTTCATCTATATTATGATCATTTATATTCACACTATATTTAGGATATAAATCAAATAATATTTGTTTATAACACAAATTCCCTTCTATAGTTCCTAGATGACTTCTCTTCGCATCTGTAAATCTCTGATCATGAAGAGAAAGTACTATAGGACTATCTATTCCTTCTCTAAACAATGATTTTACCAGGAATTGAACTCTTCCTAAATATATATATTATATTTTACTTTTTCCCTCTTTATCTTTTATTTTATTCAAAGCTTGATTTATAGTATTTCTTGTTAATAAGTTAATCTTAACCTACCCTGAAGTATGTTCAATGTTTATAGATTTTTCTACTTCATGGTAGTCATATATATTTATTTTCTTTCTTTTTATAAGACTTGATATCCCTTTAAATATACTTTGACTGGGATTAGTGGCATTTAATTTTAGTTTCTTTATCTTATCTAAAGTTTCTTTATTGAAGGTAATGCGTTCTGCATATCCTTCTGGTCCTTCATAAATATCTATTTCTTCATCAGATAATTCTGTTATTTCAGAACTCATTCTGATTCAGTATCTAATTCTGAAGATATTTTATTTTCTGATAGATTTGATTCTTCCATATATATTTCTTTTCCAAAATAGTTTTCTATATCGGAAACTTCTTCAAGTTCATCTCTTATCTCTAGAAATTCAATTTCTATATTTTTAATATGCTTAGCTTTAGGTTTTGGACATTCAGGTGATTTATGACCTTCTTCTCCACAATTCCAACATTGACATTTAGTTAATTTTTTATTTCTTTCCTTATTAGATTTATTTTCATACTTATTTCTCTTAAAGAACTTTCTTCTGGGTTTTATATTTTTTCTTTGAAAATTTTTATATTTTTTATATTTTTTCTTATAAAATTTTCTTTTATTCCTTTTAGGGTATGTCTTTCTATTACTTCCCCATTGTGTAGGTAATTCTATTGTATCACAACAGAGTTTAGTTATTCTTTTAGATTTTTTATATAATTGTTGTTCACCACATATTCTTTTAAGTTCTGATGTTAAAACTTTTATTCTTCCTCCAAGATTCTGAGGATACATATCTTTCTTTTCTCTCCATACTTTATTCATGTGATTATTCCAGGGATAAGGAAGTTTAGTGTAGAACATATTTAGCATTATTTCTTGAGACTCTGTACTATAATATTGGGTATAATAATAATCTCTAAATTCACATACATAATTTTTTATATTACACATTGAGAATATACTTAGGTTTATTAGATTACTTCTTGCTTCATCTTTTTCTCTTTCTATCTCTAATTCTTTATTAGATATCCATGATTCACCTAAAAATTCATCAGATATATTTGCAACTATACTTTGGACTCCTGTTCTTATGTCTATATCAAATCCAGTTTCCATTCCAACTTTCATTATTCCTTGTATATCAGGAGATACTCCTTCCCACCATTTAAGAACTATTCCATCAAAAGTAGTTATAATATATTCACTCTTTTTACTAGCTCCCCAATATATATCATCCTGGGTTAATAAAAAGGCTATCATATCGTTTTGCCACTTTACTATAGCTTTTCTATTATCTACTTGACAATCTAGATTTAATTTACTTCCTTTGAGATTTATAGGTTCACTATATTGTTCAGTGGGTTGATATTTTGGATTATAAGATATATTCTTTTTACTCTGTTCTTTATTTCTCTTAGGTCTATAGTATGTTTTAGGGGAATTATCGTTAGAACCCATAGAGGATTCTGGAGTTTCATTAGTTACTCCTGAAGGTCCTCCGGTTGTATTCATTCTAACTTCATATTCAACTATATCATCAAGATTTATTTTTTCAAATTCTTCTATTAAATCATTTACCTCATTCATTGTTTTCAGAATTTTCTTCTAGTTTAGCTTCTTCTATAATTTCCTTTAATTTTGATTCTTCCTTTATTTTATTTTCTCTATCATCTTGTTCTTTTAATAATCTAGGAAGGTATATTGTATACATATATTCATCAAATGATCCAGATTCATATTTCTTTTCTGTTGGTATAGTAATAATCTTTGTAGGTGTTTTTATTGTTCTTTCTATTTCTTTTTTCTTATCTAATTTTGTCTTTTTAATATTATCTTGAATAAGGTTATTTATTTGTTTTATTTCAATTCTAATAACTTGGATTTCTGTATTTATATTTTTTATTTCAGATTTTAATTTTACTAATTCTTCTAATAATGTATTTATAGCATTTGCAACTGACTCAATATGATTCATTATGGTGAAGCGAGTTGCCAATCTGTATCATCGTAGGATTCATATCCTCCTTCTGTATATGTTTCATTTAAATTCCATTTATCTGAACAGAAATTTAAATATATCAAAGCTGTATGTAATAATATTCCTATTATATAACTTTCTATTATTGCATTTATAATTTTTTTCATTTTTGCCAATTGTTTGTAGCTTCTTCTTTTTGTTTTCTTATTTTTTGTTTACACAATTTTATTTTATTTTTTATTTCTTTATTTTCTTTATTATATTTAATTTCTCTTTTATATTCTTCTAGTATTGCTCTTAATCTTAAGATATTATTTATATTGTTAATCCATTTGTTTAAACGGGTTACTTGTTTAGGTTTTAATAATCTTACCATTTATATTGTCAAAAGATTTATATAGTGATCTCTATCTTTTTTATGGTTATCCATTTTATCATAATAATATTTAATAGGATATTTTTTATATTGGTGGTTATACCATTTATACATTGAATCGAAGTATTTTATTGATTCGATTATTTCCCTTTTATCAAATATTTTCATTTTATTTTGTTATTTATTTGGATACTATGGCTCTGATACCACGTAGACGAGGAATATATTTTGTATTCGGGTGATATTAAACATGATATTAAATGATATTGAACAGGATTATTTATAAATTAGATTATTGTCTTTTCAATATATTTTAGTCTTCTTATTTCAGAAGCTAACATTGCTTCATGAAACTCTATTTGTTTAATGATATGATATTTTTCAACATGAAATAAATTATCTTTATTGATAGTACTAATAAGTTGTAATTTTTCTTTCTCTATATTTATTCTAGCTTGTTGAAAATCTATACTTATTTGTATATTTCTTGTTAATTCACGAATCCTTTTATAATATCTATTCGGCATTTTTATACTTATAAATTGTGCCAAACAAATTCTAAATAACAACAAAAAGATAATTCTTCAATTGTTAAAGGTCGAATATGATATAACTGTATATAGGCATCTAATATATTAAAAACCATAGCTCTAAAGGTTTCTTTATTCATATTATTCATTATATTAATTTAATTGTTTTGTTCATAGATTTGTTCTATAGTTATTATAATTTTATTTATAAAATTTAATTTTTTTATTTGTTTTTGCACAGTTTTCATCACAGTCTGTTTGATTTATTCTATGTTTTTCTGTATGTTCTTTTCCTAACATTCTCATTCTATCAATTAGGAATCGTTTTACAAAATGCCTAAAATGTTTATTAGAAGTATCTTCATCAAAACATTTACAAAGATTACATGCAAGGAGTAGCCCTCTATTATAATTATCATCGGAATTATCATCCATGATATATAAAAGTTTTTTGAGTTTAGGGGTTTATTTGATACTTTTAGAAAATATATAGGCTTTTTTATAAAAAGGGTTTGGATTAAATATATAGTTTTAGGAAGTTATCGTACTATTCATACTATTCACCAAATTGGAAAACCCAAGGTAAGATGAAAATTTTTGAAATCGCGGATGAGGTCCACGATTAATGGCAATTTATTAAATTTTTAAAAAGAGGCATTATTTTCTTCACCTTTTCTAGGAAAAATAGTAGTTTTGAAAAAGTCTTCCAAACCTATCGTCCCATGTGGCAGAGTATAAAAATATGTTGTGAGTCTTCTAAGTGCCCTTTGCATAACTGGCAATCCACCTCTATCACACATCTCCTCTCCTGCATATTTCTTGACGAAAAAATGGGTTCGTTGCATAATTTTCATTCCAACATTCTAACCTTTGGTGGTACTATAGCCTTCTCCCATAGGGAATATTGCAAAAATGATATACCACTGCACCCATTTTATAGAATTGGTATAATATCTTTTCCAATAACAAATTTACCCCATAACTCGAAAAAAGTTACAAAATAATACAAATTTTGGTCGGAGCTCATAAAACCTGCCGGAAATCCGCTTCATTTTCATAAAATTGTGTGTGACGTGGCGTGGTCTCCTGCGTGGCTGTAACCTGTCCGCCACCTAAGAAAAATATGCCAACACGCAGCTTACGTGTTTCCCACATAATTAATGGCACAAACAAAATTCGAAAATCAAAATTTTGCACCCATCATTACATTTTTGTATTTTGAAAAAATTTAATATATTTCTGTATATTTCTTAACCTGTCCGCCACCTAAGAAACATATATTATATTTTTGTATTTTGAAAAAATTTAATATATTTTTAACAATTGTATTCATACAAATTATATTTTATTTTACATAATATATCATTAATGAAATTAAATTAAAATCAAAACTTAAAAAAAAAAAAAAAAAAAACCCAACCCAGCACCCCGCCGCCCCGCTGTGGAGAAGATGAATGGCTCATGAATTGGGGAATTCTCGTTTCTTCGCCGAATTTAATGTACAGGTAGTGCTTTTCGATCACCGCAATACGAGGATTGCATTGATACCAATTTCGTGGCCCGATTTTTAGCGGTGGTGGCTCTCGCAAGGTCGAGGCAACGGCCTCCTTTTCTGGTGTAATCTTCCGGCGACCACCATCCCCATCAGCAACCACGAGATCTTCCCCCCTTTGTCTCCATCTCCGTCGACAACCACGACCCACACACCACCCATTCTTCTTCTCCACACACACAACCACACAATCTGCACCCTGGAGGTCTTTACTCTTGATTTAGACCCTGGACGAACTAAACTGGAGGTGGAGTTAAATTCTAAAGTAGTGTTAAATCAGCTCCAGAATCTGAATACGAAGCACCACTATCGCGGACATATTACGAAGGATTGGATAGCTAGAGAAGGCCACAAGATTGAACTGTATATGATTGAATGGGACTCCCCACCTCCGAGGAGTTTGAGAAATATGATCACTCAGTAAATATGTTTCATTTTTATTATGGTTTTAAATATATAGTTCGTAATGACCATCAAATTGATCATATATATATGCAGGTAACTTTCAAAATACTAAATTGCGGTTTTATTTGTTTTTCCTTCTAAACTAAGATGGTATTAATTGCTTGATACTCCCTATGAAGCTTTGCATCCGTTCAATGTTTTCTCCAACTGCAAAAACAACATCAAAGCAATCTATGTTGAGCTCACTTAATTTCATATGATTAATAAGAACTAAGAAGCTCTAAATTAAAGGGAAAAAAGAAAAAGATAAGGAATATTCAGGATATTATTTTTATAAGCTTCCATCTCAGTAAGTATTTTCAGAAAACATCTCTTAATTAAGATTTAACCTTTGTGATCAACCTTTTCTTTTCCATTCCCAATATTTAAAAAATAATGTATCAGATTACATAGGTTAAGACTGAAGAGAGATTAATTTAGAAATTAGACAGGTTAACTCCTACTTGGATCTTAAATTGGATTAGGTTTTATTTGCACTTATCCTCATATAGATATATATATATAGCATTCGGGTCAAAGTTTATTTCATTCGAGTCGGTCTATTGAATCAACTCTTTTGATTCGACAGATGGGACACTATCATTATATATATAATAACAAAATTATATATGTATATATAAAAGAAGAATACTGTAAAAATTCCATGGATATACAGAAGAAAAGGAGTGAAAGAGAATAGAACTATTGTATATATAATCTGTATTCTGGATAGTGTATTCTCAATGAATCTAAGTTACAAACTACCTACATATATATAAGTATCTACAATAGAAGTTATTCTAGATAAGAATAAAATATAGTTATAAACTAGATAAAACTAAACATTAAATAAAATAAAACTAAATATTATTTCTATATTCTAACAATCCCTCCTCAAATTGAAACTTCTAAAGAATGAAGAAGTCCAACTTGAACAATTTAGCGTGGAAAGGAGCCTTTTGCAAAATCTTCGTTTTTCTCCTGCAAAAACCCAAAATCCCAAAATCTTTGAAAATTTTCTGCTTCTCTTAGATCCTACAAAATTCTTTCTCCACTGCTCCAGTTATATCTTCACAAAACTTGTTATCCGTTCATCTTTTTCTTTGAAAGTGGATGCCATAATCTGCTTCTCAAAAGAAAAAAAAAAACATCTTTCCATTTATCATTGAAAACCGATATCATAATCCTCCTCAAGAAGACATCCTCCTCAAGAAAAATAATCCAATCGTAGATGCCATCATCCTCCCCAAATTGGGGAATATCCCATAGTCATCTCCAAAGTGGAAAATGTATAAATCTCATAATTCTCTCCAACGCTCCATAATCCTCCCCAATATAGGGAATATATCATAATCTTCTCCAAAATGGAGAACATCCCATAATTCTCCAAACCGGAGAATAAATCCATAATTCTTCCCAAAATAGGGAATAATCTCATAATCCTATCCAAAACGGAGAATATCCCATAATCCTCTCCAAAATGGAGGATAAATCCATAATCATAATCATCTCCAAAAGTGAAGAATATATAAATAAAACCTTTGCTCTGATACCATGTAAAAATTCCATGGATATACAGAAGAAAAGGAGTGAAAGAGAATAGAACTATCGTATAATCTGTATTTTGGATAGTGTATTCTCAATCAATCCTAAGTTACAAACTACGTACATATATAAAAGTATCTACAATAGAAGTTATTCTAGATAAGAACAAAATATAGTTATAAACTAGATAAAACTAAACATTAAATAAAATAAAACTAAATATTATTTCTATATTCTAACAAATACGTTTTAGTGCCTCAAAAAAAATTCTTTCTAGTTTTTAACCCAATAAAAACAAATTTGTAATTTCCCCTCCAAAAATTTCTTTATCACCCCTTTCTAATGTCCTCGTGTTCGTATCTGAAGTCAGGTTATTTATTCATTTTTCGTCATGATCCTGAGAGTACAAAATCCTTAAACTAGGAAATTATAACATTAAAGAAACAAGCTACTAGAAATCAAATAACTTAGATATTGAACTCAAGTAAAATGTTGGAAGATTTGGAAACTAAAATAAGTACTGAGACTTACTCAATTCTGGTACGGTGTGTCCTTCGGGATGACGAATTATAATTGGGTCTTCGAAACAGCTTACTAAAACTTCACCATCCTCCTTTAAGAAATCAAGATCGCCTGACAAAAAGATATCAAAACAAAATTTTCCATTATTCACTTGGTTATTTATTTATTTATTTTTCCTTTATCTCGATATAAGTTCCAAATCAATCGATTGGGACTACTAATACATAAAACTCTTTATGTCAACGAAAACTCAAAAATGTTTTTCTCTTTGGTATAGTAAGTATGACCTAGTCTAATTTTTTGTGCCATATATATGATTTTTGCCACATTACATATCATAAACTTTTAAAATATATCAGAGTTCATATTATTTTTGGACCCTCACCGTTAAATGTTAACGGAATATGAGGCAACAGGTGTTGATGCAAATGGTTAAAGGGTTCTTCTCGAGGTCAATGATCCGGGTTCAAATTTCTCTGACCATTTGGGGGTGTATTAAAAAGGGAAAAAAAATGTTAATGGAGTATGAAACACGACCCCATGTGTTATCCTCTATTATCACCTAACTAAGTCTATATTGAGAATATGAAAATTGATACATTTTGAATATAATAAGCAATTTGAGAAGAGTGGTAACTTTCATATTTTAAATCGTAACAAAAACTTTAGAAATTAAATTAAATGGAAATACCTATAACGTGGAGGGATGGGCACTGAATAGGAGAAGAAAATGCATTGGCAGTCATTTTAGGAAGGCCACTAATCCTAGAACCTCCAAATTTGCCACCACATATTAATATCAAAAACTTTATATCTGGAACTTTGGTAAGTGCCACTCCCTTCTTCTGCATTCCAGGTAATACTGATGCTAAGTAGGCACCCTAATCAAATCAAAAGGTTAAAATACATAATAGGTACATGCATTAATATTATTTAAAAATTAAAAAAAATATAGAGTCAATTAATTATGAATACACTCCTGAAACTTAAACCAACTAACATTGAAAATTAGGTGAAACATTCTCAGATTTGAATAATTAGAGAAACGTAAAGATCCTAAGAATAACAAATAACACCATGTTAAGGGTGGTTTTTTTGTAATTTCTTAACATTGAGGGTATTTATTGGGGAAATTCTAAATTTGGTGTTCAACTCGACCAATTTAGCGTTTTTGATACATTTCATTTTCCAGCGACAAAATAGGAATGTATCTCCAAAATCAAGTAATTTAGTACACTTTTTTGCTGGAAATTGATTTTCCCCGTCACGTGTAAAACTTCGGCCAGGGTTCCAGTCGGCAAAACTGGGTTCTGACCAAAAATTGCATTAAATTGCATAATTTTTAGGATACGGTCCTATTTTATCGCCGAAAAATAAAATGTACCAAAAATACTAAATTGGTGGAGTTGGTATACCAAATTTGCAATTTTCTCTATTTTTCTATAACGAATTATGCAAAAAGAAAAAAGATCATTGTCCATTTTCATCTAGTTCCACATGAATTGATGAAGTCGAAGTCTATTTTGAACTGGATTCCTTAATCTTTGAAATCAAATTATTTACAAATTTTGTTTTTTTGTGAATTAACATACCTGAGAGAGCCCTAACACACCGTCAAATGGGCCGTGCTTCAACATGTAATTTTCCAGATAATCCATGCATTCTTCAAAATGGTAGAATTCCTTGAAGTCCTACAAAATAAGATTTAGAAACAAAAGTGCCCTTTATTAGTTAATAATTTCCACATGAAAATAATTAACTTAAAGCAATTCCAATAATTAAATATGCATATGTTAAAGACATCAAAATTGAATCATAAATGAGTTCAATCTTTTGTGGTTTTTCAAAATTTTAATGACGCTCAATCTGCATCTAACGTCTTAAAGATTAAGATTCTAAATAATATAATTTCATATGGTAAAATAAATTGACAAATTTACGAAATAATTCAAATTTTGTAAAATATGTTTGCTCAAGATATTGGCAAAAAGAACTACTAAAATAAAAATTTGTTAATTAAATTATGTTAAGCGTATTATAATTTACTATCTCAATTTTCACATATTACTAAAACTATTTAAATAATTACAATTTGACATACGTGGAATGTTTTAGATCGATCGCAGCTATTAGGTGACCACAATTGCAAACTTTTTAGTTCTCAACGATCGTGAAAATCTGTGACCGTCTTGAAAGTTGAAACATTGTATATTTAACAAACTCTAATTCATTAAGTAGTTTTAGCAGTAGCACATGACATTTTGAAAAGGGACAGTCGCGAATAACTTCCCATCAATTTGGATATTTTTACTTAACTCCACGTAAATTTATACTACATAATAAAATATAAATACTACATTAGAACGTTTTAGTACTACTTTATGTGAAATTTATACAATATATTTTGAGAATTAAGAAAAATTATACAATATAATAGGATATAAATACTACATTATATCATATCTATACTATAATGTATAGGAAGGGTGTGTTTGACCCTAATTAAATTGATTTTGACTGAATGGAATTTTGTGGTTTTTTTGAGATTTTTAATTCAAATTAAAAATTGTGATGTTGATGGTTATTAAATTATTTTATTTATTTAACAATTATATATGTACCTTGATTTTTGGAAGTTGACCTCAATTAAAGTATCAATTTATGGTAAAATTTATTTTGAATGCATGAACTTAAAAAAATATATTTTAATTTAAATTCAAAAACTCATGTAATTAATGACAATGTTCAAAATTTAAATAAAACTCATGAAATGTAATATTTATTTATCATTTTTTGAAAATATTTTAATTCTAACAAAAAATGTTCATTAATTTAAATTATTTATAAATCTATTTTTAAAATAATCCAATAAATATCTCTAGGTGGATGCTATCTATTTATATCTATTATTAAAAAAATTTCATTAATTTACCTTAATTAAAAAATAATATCAATTGCGTTTTATATCAAATCTTAAAACTTTTTATTTTCCTAATATATATTTAAAATTATGTCGAATGGAGTTTTAATGACAGATTATGCTAATCATGGATAAATTTGTAAAAAATCCTTAATTATATTAGTACACAATTATATATGATGTAAATTCTATAAAATGTCATTAACTTTTCAAATTCAAATTCAAATTCTTAATAATAAAGATGATTAATTAGGTTACTTAATTTATCTCAATAGAATTGTTAGACAAATAAATATTACATTTGATATAATTTTCATTGTTCTAATCTATTTTTCAGTTTTTTCTTTATCAGTCTAGGGTTTTAGTTGTTTTTTATAGTCAGACAATTTCTAAGAGAAAATTTGAGGTATTTCATTAATATTGTAAGTATTTTTACAGCTTCTTTTATTCTCTTTTTCTTCTTTTGAAGATTTATTTGTTCTTTTTGTTTTTGTATATTTGCATATGTGATTACTTTTTTGTATTAATTTTAAGTTAGTTGATTTGCACAATCTTTTTATTTTGTATTTGTTTATTGTCAATCAATTTTGTATTTCTTATTGAATGGAAATTTTTTTTCATTCTGTTCAAATTTAAATATCTTTTAAGTTTTGATTGTAGTATCTTTTTATTTTATTTTATTACAATTTTTATTTACACTATATATATATTATTATAAAAACCTAACGTTTATGTTTTATTTTTTGGATTTTATCTTTTGATTACTTATTTATTTATTTTATTTTTTATAGATTTGTTATCAAGAACTAATAATATTACTTTTGATTTATATTATTTTACACTATCTTTTTACTTTGTATTTGTTTATTATCAATCAATTTTGTTCTTTTAATCATGAAAAAATCTTTTAAGAAGGCTCAAATTTAAATGAGTTTAATTTTTATTATCTTTTTCTTTTTTATTTTGTTTTATTATAATTTCCATTTACTTTTGTAGATTTGTGATTAATAACTTAAATAAATGCTTGATTTTATCTTTTGATTTATTTTATTTCGTATAGTTTTATTATCAATAACTAATATTATTGCCTTTTTTTTATTACTTTTGATTTATTTATTTTACACCATCTTTTTATTTTGTAATTGTTCATTATCAAATAAATTTGTACTTTTTAATTGAATGCAAATATCTTTTCGCGAACGTTCAAATTTAAATGAACTTTAATTTTTCATTATTATTTTTTTCTCCATTTATTTTATTATATTTTTATTTATACTGAATAGATTTGTTTTATAATTTCAATATTTTCTATAGTTATGTTTATTGTTTTTATTGATAATTATTTGTTTTATTGTTTCTTATTCTTTATTTGTTTTATTCCTTCAATAGATTTGTCTTAATGATTGAGCGATTTTTCATTTTAATTATTAACTAATTTGATTTTTTTAAATTGAGGAAAAATTTTATATTTTTATATAATTTTTATATTTTTAAGATTAATATCCCTTTTCAATCACATTTATTTTTAGTTTCTATTTTTTAAATTTTATCTATTATTTATTTTATAACTTTTTCAACTTCTTAAATATTTTTTACATCTAGATTGTAATTTGGTTGAATCTGATTTTTTAAAAATTTTTAAAATAATTCTGTTGTTTATCAAAATTTATAATTATTTATAATTCTCATCATTTTAAAAAATATCTTTTATCCGACAATTTTTGATGTCGTTGTTAAGTAAATGAATATTTTTTTCCTGCATTAAATTTTTATCCAAAATATAGATTACTTTATTTTAATTTATAATATTTACAAGTATAATAACATAACTCATAAACTATAATTTTATATAAATACCGTGCATAGAACGGGGGTATAAGCTAGTTTGTATTATATATGGGAAGTTAAGTAAAAATATAATTTCTAATTGGGGAGTTAAGTAAAAATTTGATTCGCAATTAAAAATTTATCCCATATTATCCGTTCAGAAAATTTACGTATTAAGATAAAAAATTGTACGTATTTTAGATAGCAAAGTTTAATTACCACAATAACAAATATGTTGCAGAAGTCAACAAGAGCGGCTGAGCCGTGATAATGCCAATGGCCAGCTGCAATTGTGGAAGATGGAATGCCATTGTTGGACAGCTACTCCATACCTTTAATGCACCGCGTTTTAACGCGTATTTACACAGTAAATTTACTGTATAAAACGTAAATTTTTGCTTATAAATAGCGGTGTATTTCAATTTATTTGATGCAAATGGAATTCATTAAAAACTTTTGTAATACATATTGCAAATAGCCTGAAATAATTCTTATACATAATATTGAGAATCCCTCAATTATTTTTGTCTTGTTTCGATTTTATTCAATTTTACAACACGTTATCAGCACAAAACTCTAATTTCTCCGGGTGAATCAATAGGAAAACAAAGGTAATATTTTCTATCCATTAATTTACATTCATATATATATACTACCTACTTATTTACAGTATGTCTTATTGGCTCTAGAAATTACTTTTCAAATTTCAAACTATGTATGGAAACTAGCTCTGGGTATGCTCGCGATATGCCCATGCCTCAGAACAGAATGAAAGGATGGCAGAGAAAGGCCGGGGAAAAGGAGACAGGGGTACAGAATAAATGGGTAGTATAAGAATGTAATGAAAGAGTAGGAAATATTACTCCTATCTTCCAATGGATTCGCGGGAGAAATTAGAGTTTCGTGCTGACAACGTGTTGTAAAATTTAATTGAAACAAGACAAGAGTAATTTAGGGATTCTCTTGTATTACAAAAATTTTGAACAAATTCTGTGTATATCAAATAAACTGACGCTATTATTTATAAACGAAAATTTACATCTTGTGCACAGTAGAATTTACCGTGCAAATTGCGGTGCATCAAAATTCAAATGTATGAAGTAGTGGTTGAACAATGACATTATCTTCCACAATTTCGATTTACCATTTGCAACGCTAAGCCGCTTTTGTTGGCTTTTGCAACAATTATGATTTAAATAAATAAATAAAATTAATTAGCGAGCACCTCCAGCAACCATTCTTATATCCGCACAATATTGCATAATAAATCAAACAGAATGAACTCATGAATTTTGAATCTCAGAAAGAGGAGAGATGATGATAATTGATAACCTGGTCAGGTTGGAACCACTCAAAAAAGGGAGGATCATAGATCCCTTCAACACCAGACTTGCCCTCAGCGGGATAGGGTGCATCTGCAAACACCAGATCCAGCTCACTTAGAACGATTTCCGGCCACCGGGAAATCATTTTCTCAAGGATTTTGCCGCTATTTCTGAATCCATGGAGGCAAAGGACTCTGGGTTTCCTCACGCTTCCCGATTGATGAGTTTCCATCTCCTCCATTTTCCTGATTTTCTATGTTCAATTCAATTTTGGCCAGTGAAAACTGTAGAAGAATTTGACTACAAACGAAAGAAAAAACATAAAAGATTTGATGAAATTTGGAAATTTAAAGCAACAGCGATGAGGAGTGACGAGTATGGACCTGATTTGACGAGAGCTTGAGGTGCAGTATGTATATGTAAATATAGCTTTAAAATGTGGGCTGAAATTAAAAAAAAAAAATGTGGGCAGAAATGTCGAATCGTAAGGGCATGCAATAGTTAGTCTACAGCAGCATTGAGCAGACTTTTTGACATTGGCCCAGGGCCATCACCGTGATTTTCTTTTTCTTTCTTATTTTATTTTGAGAAAAATTACAAATCTAGGATTCTAATCGGTTCCATTTTGATTTTTTGGACTTTAATTTGACAATTTGTAAATTTCTTTTTTTGTTTAAACAAGACGGCCTCACGCAGGAGGGCAAATCAAAGGACATTACAGTCGTCCTGAACGAGATCAACCAAAAAGTCAGGAAGGATAAACCCACCCTCGTAGGCCGGAGCCGCATGACGAGCTAACGAATGGGCCACAACATTGGCCACACGACGAACAAACACGAACCTACACAAACCAAAATGAGAAGCAACAGATCTAATATCCTGAATGATCGATGTTACCAAGGGGCGAGAAATCCTCCACAACACCATTGATCTTGGCTTTCCACTTTAATGCAAGACCAATGGCGAGCAGCAGGAAAGTCCAAGGCTCGCGCCACTACAAGAGCTTCGACAGCTTCCGGTTCGAGTTGGCTATCAAAACGATCATAAGCCACCCCAAACAGCCTCCGCGATGGTCACGGGCAACAATTCCGACCCCCACTTCACCTTTCTCCACGAACAAAAGGTCGTCCACATTAAGTTTAACAATGCCAGCAATCGGAGGGGACCAAGACAGATCCCGAGGGGTACCCTCGAGAGGGAGGGGAGCTGGGCTAGAACACGGGAAGCGACGATCGCTCAAAGAAAAAGCAAAATCAACAAGCTCAGCTGGATTAAACTGACAACCTTCCATTCTCTTTTTATTCCTAAACCACCATAAGCTCCACAAAATCAAAGTAAACTTTTACGAGAGGGATCTTCAAGCACCGAGAAAACTAACTCGATCCAAGGGGGGAGCAACATTGCCCAAACTTGACGAGTAAAAGGGCTCTAAAAACACATGCTTGATATCTTCAAAGTATCCAAGACAAACTGGGCAAAAATTCTCAACATTGCAGTGGTGTGAGAGGAGTTTGGAAGCTGTCGGGAGGATGTCATGGCAGGCCCTCCACAAAAAAACTCGAACCTTAGGGACAACATGCAATCTCCAAATATTCGTCCACAAGGGCTTTTCCAAGGAGAGCGAAGAAGAGGCACGATTAGCCCCCTCGAGGGCAAGAGCTACCTGATGGGCACTATGAACGAAGAAAATTTCATTCTTCTCAAAATGCCATATAAGTCTGTCCTCATAGGTCGACCGTCCCAACGGTATACTGCAAATAAGATCAGCAGCACTCTTGCAAAAAGACTCGTCCACCAATTTAAGGTTCCACCCAGCACCATTCGGGAGTAAGAGTTGGGCAACTCTAGAGATAGTTGGGTCACGAGGTTGTTGAATGATGGGCCGATAAGAAGTTGGTCAAGGGAGCTATCTATCACTCAAAATATCCACCGAAAGACCAGACCCAATACGCCATCTCGAACCTGCCACAAGAATCGGTCTGGATGCCAAGATGCTCCGCCAAGTAAACGATGGGGAACCCCCCAAGCTAGCCCTAAAGAAATCCATGGTGGGAAAGTACCTTGCTTTGAGAACTCTGCTAAGAAGACAATTTGGCGAAGACACAATCCTCCAAGTCTGTTTCGTAAGTAGGGGCAAATTGAAAGCTTTAAAATTTCTGAACCCCAATCCACCATTCCGTTTCCTCAAGTACAATTTCTCCCACACGAGCCAATGAATACGGTTCTTATCCTTGTTGTTCCACCAAAAGTTGGCCGAAAGAGAATCAAGTTCCTTAATGAATGAGTCGGGGAACTTAAAGCACCCCATGGAGTATGAGGGGATTGCTTGAACAACAACTTTGATTAAAATTTAGGAACCCCAAAATCACCGAAACCCTAAATCCCATCTAAAATTGAATATGTGCAAGAGTTGGCCGAAAGAGAATCAAGTTCCTTAATGAATGAGTCGGGGAACTTAAAGTACCCCATGGAGTATGAGGGGATTGCTTGAACAACAACTTTGATTAAAATTTAGGAACCCCAAAATCACCGAAACCCTAAATCCCATCTAAAATTGAATATGTGCAAGTGTTTCATCTATGTGGCAAAACCATGTGGCAGTGTTTTATGTATGTGGCAAAACCACCATGCCACATGGACAACTTATTAAATTTATATTGTTTTGATTGAAAATAAAATTCTAACAAACCATCTCATCACCTTAAAATATGTATTATAAATAAAATACATTTAACAGTATTTTATTCTAAATAAGTTTGATACTTTAATGAATAAAAATGTATATTTATACGGCAAATTAATGAAAACCCCCTAGTAAGGTTCAAGACTTTTGCTAAACCCCCCAATTCAATAAATAGATATATTACATCCCTATTATCCTTTCAATTTTTTGTAAACCTCCAAAATCTTGTAACAGTAACTTAATACCCTTAATAAATTGAAGAAGGACATAGATGTCCATTGTCTTCTTCCCGCGTCTAATCTTTCCGGCGACTCTATTTCGGCAACCAATTTCCGCCGAGTCCTTTCCGAATGGCCTTTCCGGCGACTCTTTTTCGAAATGGGTTTCCGAAAACTCTTTTTCGAAACGCTATTTTATAATTTTTGGAATTATTTTTCTTTAACTAGACAAACAGACCTTTCAATAATTAATAAAATGAATATTTACACTACAAACTTAATAGATTGTTATGCATTCCCAATGAGACGCTTGAATTAAATGAAAAGCTGCCTGCACGCTTTCCCAGAATTTGGACTGGCCAATCAACTTTACAATGCGACGAAAGGGTGCGACGGTTGGTTTACGGTCCAATCACCTTTATTAGTATCTTCAATCTTGCCCTGTACGCAGACTTCTACAAAATTTTCATCCCCATTTCATCACCTGCAAGAAGCCCTGCTTCTATTTCTCTCCTAGATCTCAATCCTTGACAAACAAAGTCATGAATCCCCTTCCAAGACCTATTCTGACCACGGTGCAAGCGTACATGGTAGAACGTCTTCGGATATATGTCGGAGACAACAAAATCGATCGGCTAGAAGTCTTCGAAACAGTGTTGTTTAATGTGTCGCGTGATTTATCTCAGTGATTCCAAACAAGATTCTGGCCCTCAGATGTTGTAGCAGCGGTGCTGGGAGGCGGGCCCAGAACAGTAGCGGTCCGTGACCACATTTTAAAATTTTTATTATAATACAAGCATTAAAATATTTCTAAAACATTTTAATACAAAGCGGAAGACTTAGCCGGATCTACTCAAGTATATACATGCAATTGATAATAAATTTTAAATCACTTAAGCAGATAAATATCTAACATGCAATTAACACTTAAGAGAACATAATTTATCATACTTAAAACAAAATAACTGAAAAATATTACCGTACTGCAAGCATGGCTATCTAACAGCATTTTTCCAGCTCCCGAATTCACCTCCCGAGAATCCGATACCCGATCTCCTCGTGAAACCGGCAGAGCTTCCCCGCAATATCCCTGACTCAACCCTCGGAGTGTGGGCTCCGCGAGTATTTCCCTAAATACTCGAGAAAATATTTTCTAGAAAAAATCATTTTTCTATACTAGAAAATTTCCTAATTTTCTAATAATTAAGTGGATTATATATTAATTATATAACCACCTAATTATATATTAATTAATCCCTTAATCAGGGATTAATTAAAATAAAGAGAGAGAGAGTTTTCTCAGCCAAAATGGCAGAAAAAACTGCTGCCAAAATCGATGAGAAATAAGGAATGTGGTATCGCCTATTTATAGCCAAAAATAGAGGGGTATTTTTGTCATTTCATCAATGGCGGCAATCTGTTGGCGCGTGTCAAACACGTCCACCGCCCAGATCTTGACACATGTCCGGGTCTGGCCCTGTCCAGACCCGGTCCGACCCTACCCGGCAAATCGGCCCGTTTACCCTGCTGACCCGGTCCGTTTTGACCGGACTATCCGGTCCGTTGACCAACCCATTTCTGAAATGAATCTGGGCCATCCAACCTTGATGATGCGGCGCAATCTCAGCCGCCCATGTGGCTCGCCACGTGGGCGCCGCGTCAGCTCCAACTGGGCCTGGCTGCACGTCAGCTGCCACGTCAGCATTTAATTTTTTTTTTTAAAATTTAAAATTTTATTTTCTCCAAAATAAAATTCCGGGCATTTCCAACTCTTTGGAACTTGATTTATTTTCTCCCTTGGCTATTTTCAAACACTTTGAAAAATCATTTCTCTTTCTCCTTTTAATATTTTCTCTTCGGGTTTTCAATTTGGGCCTTGCAGGGGGACCTGCAGGACTAATTAATTTTAGCTCCAAACGGATTAATATATTATCATCTCAAGACAATAATTAATTACCGTTTAACAATATTTAATTCCACTAAATAAATATTGTTGCACTCTAAAATTAATTAAATTATTCACGAATTTCTCAATCTAGAATAATTTTGCATTTTACTCCTCCATGTAGATATCCATGAAAAATAAATTGCAACTACTATCATTTATTTTTCATCTCTAATTTGAAATTTATTGATTCGTTTTAAGTTCAAATTCTCTGTATGTGAAACACATTCAACATACAACTTCGGTGATGCATCACGCGAAGTGCTTTGGCCAAAGTCTTAATTCAAACTTTTGCAAATCTATTTCAAGGATATCTTTTACCTTCCAGCAAGGCCACAGATTCCTCGATCAATATAATTCTTTAGCACATTTCATGTTTTCACCGAATCATACAAAGTATTTTGGCCACCCGTTACCGAGACTTCACTTCAAGTATGTTACAGTGATTGACACTACATGCCTAAAGCCGAAATATTATCAGGATTAAGAGTACAATGCTTCCTGAGATTTTATTCATTTTAGATAGCAGCATAAAATGAATAATCTCAGTGGTCCAGTTCGATGTTTCCAATCCTATTGAAAATCATCAACGTGTTATAATTGGAATCACCATTCCCTATGACGAAAGACTAATCATCTTATATAACCACGTTATAGTCTTGATAAGAACATATTCTTATCTTACCGACTAGAACTTTAATGACATGTGATTTCGGTATTCAAAGTCTTTTCCTATGAAACACATTTCATATAAGAATACCATCACACATCATTAATTATTAATACGTGAAATACTCATAACTTGCTGCAAATTCAGTTTAATTAATTTAACAAATTGAATTTTCAAGGCACTAATCCCAACAATCTCCCACTTGCCCTAAATTCAATTTGGCTATACATCTAAGTCTTATTCCTCCCCATGAGTGTCAATGTAACGCCCCGACTTTTCAAGTCGTTCAGGTATGAATTATGTGATAATTATGTGCGCATTTAATTTATTTTAATTACGTTATTAATTGTTTTATTTTATATTATATGAAATTATGAAATAATTGAATTATTTGAAAATGTTTGAATTTGAATTTATATGAATTTTGAACGATTTGCGCTTGTATGAATTGTTTGCTTGCCGTTTCTACGTGAAATGAATTCGGAATTTTGTGAAAATTTAATATGTTGGACTTATATGTGTTATGAATATGGATATATGATCGTTTCATATTTTCGGGTTCATTTGCATGAGTTATGAATTTATTTTGATTTTGGAATCCAAATCGGGGGCTAACGAGCAATTAGCGCACCCTTGGTTCCGTATTTGTTATCTTGAGCTAGGAAACTCGGATTCGAGTTTCGTCAACTTCGTTGAACTCGTATCGAAAATTTGAGTTTAATGAACTTAGCCTTATATTTTTCGAGAATTATTTGAACCTCCAAAATTCAACCGAAACACGCAACGGACGCCTAAACTGCCACGTTTTACTAAATAAGCCATAACTTATTCAAACCTTGACCAAATTAACCATGGTTTGATTCCTTGGAACCCTAACTCAACCCTCTAACCAGCCTTAACCACCCCAAACCGAGATAACCCCCTTCACTTGGAGAAAATCAGCCAAACTTCCCCTGCTTTCCAGTTTTCCCGTAGCTCAAGCCAATCCTTGGAGATTCAAGCTCAAATCTCTTCCAAACCTCCATTAATCCACAAGGTAAGCTTAGGATTGTTATATACATTCATTATGAGTCATTTTGATCCATTCTTCCCCAATTTTGAGCATGTTTTCATGGAGTTTGGAGAAGATGTTGAATAGTTAGGTTATATGTCAATTTGTTGAACTCTTTCATTCCTTGGTTGTTTTGGTTGATTCCAAGCTTGAATATGGTTGCCATGACACCTTCCTTGCATTTATGGTGAAGTATTAGATGGTAGTTGAAGCATTCATGAGTTACCATTAATGTATATTTGAAGTTTTTACATGAATTGATCATCCTTACCTCCTTAGCATGTTTCAACACTTTGGGAGCATGTTTGTGTGTTGTTGTGGAGTGGTTTTCTTGCTTTTTGATGATCTTAACTTACCTAAGTATGTTGGTTGGAGTTGGCTTGGTGTTGCTCTGTTTTTCTGATACGTTCTTTATTTTTTTTGGCTTCAGACTCAAATCCACGGGGGGTGGATTTTTCCCTTTGGAAAAATCCGCGGGGGTGGATTTGAGGCAGTAGGTCTGGACCAAATCCATGGGGGTGGATTTTTCCCTTTGGAAAAATCCATGGGGGTGGATTTTGGCCAGTTTTTTTTTTTATTGCTCCGGTTTCGTTTTTCTTGTTTTTCTTCGCTTGTTTTATATTCCTCCACCTCTTTTATGACTTCTATGCTATGCTAACATGTATTATCTTGAGTATTATGAAATTTTATGATTTTTCGTGGAATATTTTCCGAGATATGCTTCAACGTGTCTTCTTTGCTCCTAATGTGTGCATGCATGGATTTTGCTCTTAAGTTTGAACCCTAATTGTTATGTATTTCTTATTTAATGACTTGTATGATACGTATACATGTTATACCAAGTGTTATGATCGTTATTTGAATTTCTTGGACTAATTTAGTATGATTTATGGAGATGTTGAACTTTAAAAATTTAAACGCTTCATGGAAGGAATGAAATGAATGTTTATATGTCCTTAAGACATTAATAGTGCACATGAACGTGTTCATTACATAATATACTCTTTTATGCATTCATATCATGATCATTTCATTGCCGAGCGTCTTAATTGGTCATTTTGAGTCTCACTTCACCTTTCTTGCACAGATTTTGATCCGGTTGGAGACGAGGCCAATCCTTGAGGCTTTTGTGTCTCCTTTTGACGGTTTAAGGTGGGTTTCTCTACTAATAGTTATCTTGACCCGATATAACCCTTATGTGACCGTTTTAAGCCAAAAGTTATATTTATATTTATCGAGTCTTTTAAAGAGTCTTATGATTTTCGATTGTTAAGCCTTCTTTCATGAAAACCTACCTTATGTTTTGGCGAGATTGCATGTATGTTATGATCACGGGCCCCGGAGCTTAGTGTATCGTGGTAAGCCGGGGAGGCAAGGGCCGACGGTGAACCCATGCACTAGTTCCAACCATTTTACGTCGAAACGGATCTCGTCAGGAGTTTTGACGAGAAAACGCTAGTCGGGCTTTTGAGGATTCATGTACCTCACTAGCCATTATGTATGAGGTGGTCGAGTCTTGCAAACTCGTCCACCACCGGAGGAAGAAGGTGTATATGAATGATTATGATCATTATGTATGTGCACATATGTTATGTATGACAACTTATGAATTTATGAATATGATTACACGAGGAGAAGGTTGGAGATGATGCACGCCCACTCGCCGGGCCTTAAACCCTATGTTAATTATGAATGAATATGATAGTCGTAATCCCGTGGATGTTTTATTTGTTTTGCCCACTTGGGAAATTTCTTATCAAACTTCTATGGGATTAGGGCTTGCATGTATATGTTTCAATTTCGCGATATTTATACTTATGCCCCGCTTTTATACCCACCAGTCTCTTTTAGACTGAACCCGGTTTGTTTTCAGTTGTTTCGTGCAGGTTTGGAGATGCTAGGCGGGAATTCGAGTCGTCTAGGTCTTGCATTTGTGTCTAGCATTTCCTTTACACTCATTTGCACTTATATTTTGTATTTTGGATTAGTATGGAGCGAATTATACTATTTTGAGCCGTGATGGCATTACTACTACTTATTGTATAGGTTGATCTATTTTTGGAGCTTGGATGCTCAATGTGAATATTTAAGTTTATTGCTTCCGCTATTGCATTTGTTTCTCGATTTTAATTCATGTTGGTTATTGTTTGGTTTAAGGGTTAGCTTCCGCCTAGCTTAGCGTGTGTGTTGTGTCCTCGTTCGCCGTGATTTGGCACGTGTAGGAATTTTCCATTTCCTATGCGGGTCGGGTCTCGGTGCGGGGGATGTGGCGCCTCACGCTCGGGCGTTACATCCTTTAAGTGGTATCAGAGCCAAGGGTTGCAAAACCCGGGCTCTAGTGTCGTGTGAGTCAGTTTAGGTCGTTCGGCTTTAGGACTAATTGACAATGTGATTGCATATGCATCTCTTATGCATTTTATACGTGCTTATGTGCTCTATACTTCGATCTTGATTGAACTAATTGCATTTTCATGCATTAACTAAGGATAGCACGCATTTCAGTGTTTTCTGAACAGGATGCCCCCGCGTAGACATCGTGAGAGATCACCGGGGCGACGCCGACATCGTGATCGATCTCCTACACCACAACAACAAGAACAACAACCACAACCGCCTCCGATGGATATGGAAAACTTTATGGAAGCGGTATTTAATTATGTCGAGCATAGGAGAGCTCAAGCTCCCCCACCACAACCCGTTGAACAACCGGCTCCGTTGAATAACAACAATCGTAGGGATCCTCATGGGATATTTCTAAGTTACAACCCTCCACGGTTTTCTGGCTCAATTGATGATGAGATATCGGAGGGATGGCTGACGAGAATAGAAAGGATATTTGGAGTTCGACAATTTACCACCCAAGAGAAGGTTCAGTTCGCCGTATTTCAATTGGATGGTGAAGCTTACGATTGGTGGGAGAGGTCGAGGGAGAAGTTAGAGGTTGATGAAGAGGAGATTACGTGGGAAGTCTTCAAAAGAGAGTTTCGAGAGTGTTTTGTGCCCGAGGTGGTGAGAGAGAGAAAGGAGCAAGAATTCATGAACTTGAAGCAGGGTAGCCGTTCAGTGGCTCAGTACATTGCCATTTTTAACCGACTTGGAAAGTATGCACCTCATATCACGAGGGATGAAAAGAGGAAGGCGAAGAAGTTTATTGCCGGACTTAGACAGGATCTGAGGCATGGCCAAGCTGGACATAATTACTTGTCCTTTGCTGATACTGTACAGAGAGCTTTGGAACAAGAGGAGGAATTCAAGAAGAAAGATCCAATTTTCAAGGCTCCTATGGGACGAGGATCGGGGTATGGTAAGAGGCCTATGGTATAAGCGGCTCCACCTACACAAGGTCTTTTCAAGAAACCTAAGTTTGGAGGGCAAGTTTCTCAGAATGCTCCGCCTCGATTGATGGCTCCTAAAACTCAGCAGACTTCGAGTGAGGATCGATTGTCTAAGATGCCATGTACGCATTGCGGAGGTCCAACCCACAACTTCTACAATTGTTGGAAAAGACTGGGTTTATGTATTATCTGTGGGAAAGCGGATCACATGGCGAATACGTGTCCTGACAAGAACCCGGGATTTCAGAAAGGAGTTCCAAAGCCTATGATTCGAGCTCGTGCTTATGCCCTTGAGGGCGAGGAGCAGGATGCAGAGGTTGATCCGACAGCCGTGGTGGAAGGTACCATATGCATTCACGCCACGAACATTCATGCATTATTTGATCCGGGTGCGACGCACTCTTTTATATCTCGTGATTTATGTGCTTCTCTGTGCCTACCTGTGATATGTGCCAATTCTTGTTATTTTGTGAGTTCTCCTCTTGGAGGAAATTTGCAGACGGATCAAGTGGTTCGGGGTTGTTCGGTTTTGATAGAAGGGAAAGATTATCCAGCCGATTTCATCGTGATGTCTATGAAGAGATATGGGGTAATCTTCGGTATGGATTGGTTATACCGGCATCGGGCCGAGGTTGATTGTTTTAAGAAGAAGATTAAGTTGGGGAAAGAGTTGATTGGAGAAGTGGGATCGAAGAATGTACCTCTCTTATCTTTTATGGAAGCTCATAAGCTAATAAGAGAAGGGGCTATGGGATTTGTTGCTTATCTTCTCAATAAGCCAAAGGATCAAATTAAGTTTGAGGAGACCGCCGTGGTTAAGGATTTTCCCGACGTGTTTCCGGAGAATTTGGGTTCTTTGCCACCGGATCGTGAGATAGAATTCGTTATAGATTTATATCCGGGATCAGAACCGTTTTCTAAGACTCCGTATAGAATGGCTCCGGCGGAGTTGAAGGAATTGAAAATTCAGCTTGAGGAATTACTTAAGATTGGATATATTCGGCCGAGTTCATCTCCGTGGGGTGCTCCGGTTCTCTTTGTTAAGAAGAAAGATGGATCGTTAAGAATGTGTATAGATTACCGGGAGCTTAATCGGGTGACTATCAAGAACAAGTATCCGTTACCTCACATTGAAGAATTATTTGATATGTTACAAGGCTCGGGTGTTTATTCGAAATTGGATTTAAGGCAAGGTTACTATCAGTTGAAAATCCGGGAAAAAGATATACCTAAGACAGGATTTAATACCCGGTATGGACATTATGAATTCACTGTGATGCCTTTCGGTTTAACTAATGCTCCCGCAGCATTCATGGATATGATGCATCGGACTTTTCGGCCTTATTTGGATAAATTCGTGGTAATCTTCATCGATGATATTCTGGTTTATTCGAGGAATCCGGAAGATCATGCCAGGCATCTCAGATTGGTTTTGGAGACATTGAGAGAGCACCGGTTGTATGCGAAGTTTAGTAAGTGTGAGTTTTGGATCGACCGGGTTACTTTTCTAGGTCATATTGTCTCGAGTAAGGGTTTGGAAGTAGATCCTTCGAAGATAGAGACGGTTATTCAGTGGCAGAGTCCGAAAAATGCTTCCGAGGTCAGAAGTTTCTTGGGTTTAGCTGGGTATTATCGAAGATTTGTTAAGGATTTCTCTAAGATCGCAGCTCCTTTAACTCGGTTGACAAAGAAAGAAGTTAAGTTCGATTGGGACGAGGCATGTGAGGCAAGTTTTCAACTCTTGAAGGAGAAATTGACCACTGCACCCGTATTAGCACTCCCTGAAGGCACAGAAGGATACATGGTTTACACGGACGCCTCGAAAGAAGGGTTGGGATGTGTTTTGATGCAGAATGGTAGGGTGATAGCCTATGCCTCGAGGAAATTGAAGAGTCATGAACAAAATTATCCCACCCACGATCTCGAGCTAGCAGCGGTGATCTTTGCTTTGGGAAAGTGGAGACACTACTTATATGGAATTCCTTTCGAGATCTTTTCTGACCACAAAAGTCTTCAGTATTTATTTTCTCAGAAGGAGTTGAATAAAAGATAAAGGAGATGGATGGAGACTTTAGCGGATTATGAGTGTACAATCCGATACCATCCCGGGAAAGCTAATGTAGTCGCGGATGCACTTAGCAGGAAGGCTAGTGTGTCTAGTGTGAAAGTGGAAGTTGAAGATGAATCCGAAAATTTCAAGTTGAGAGCAAGTGTTCGGAATATTACGGTACAACCAGATCTTCAACCAAGATTATTTGAAGCTCAGAGAAGAGATCCCGAAGTTCAGAAATTAGCTCAGAAAGCTAGAGATGATCCCGAATGTCCATTTGGGTTCGATGACACGGGACTCTTAAGGTTTAAGAACAGGATTGTGGTTCCGGATGAATTGAAGAGGATTATTTTGGAGGAAGCTCACCGTTCAGGGTATTCGATACATCCCGGAGGTAATAAGATGTACAAGGATTTGAAGCAATTTTATTGGTGGAATGGGCTTAAAAGGGATGTGATCAATTTCGTGAAACATTGTTTGACTTGCTAAACCGTGAAAGCTGAGCATCAGAAGCCATCCGGGCTACTTCAACCGTTACCGATCCCAGAATGGAAATGGCAACAGGTGGCAATGGATTTCGTTTCGGGTCTTCCTAGAGTGAAGGGTGGTCTTGATGGGATTTGGGTGATCGTGGACAGATTAACGAAATCGGCACATTTTATGGCTGTTCGAATGTCGGATAAGGTACCTAAGTTGGCAAAGAAGTATGTTGATGAGATTGTTCGACTTCATGGTGTGCCGGTCAGTATTGTATCAGATCGAGATCCGAGGTTCACTTCTAGATTTTGGCAAGAATTGCAAAGGAATTTGGGAACAAGGCTTCAATTCAGCACAGCTTTCCATCCTCAGACAGATGGTCAGTCGGAAAGATTAATCAAGTATTTGGAGGATATGTTGAGAGCATGTGCATTGGACTTTTCGAGTTCATGGAATGAGCAGCTGCCTTTAATTGAGTTTGCCTATAATAACAGTTTCCAAGCTTCGATAGGAATGGCGCCTTATGAAGCTCTCTATGGACGAAAGTGTAGATCTCCCTTATTCTTTGACCTTGAGGAATGGAATTGGACAAAGCAAGAGGGAGTGAAACGAGGAGAAAGGAAAGAGAAGCCTTCTAAGGCCGTACAAGCGGCGATCGATAAGGTTCAGATAATTCAGCAAAGAATGAAAGCAGCTCAAGATAGACAGAAGAGTTATGCGGATCGGCGAAGAAAGGATCTTAAGTTTGAGGTTGGTGATAGAGTATTTCTGAAAGCTTCGCCACGAAAGGGGTTTACGAGGATTGGAAAAGGAGGTAAATTGAATCCTCGTTATCTGGGTCCGTATGAAATTCTTGAGAAAATTGGAGATACGGCTTATCGTTTGAATCTACCTCCGAGTTTGACGGGAATCCACAACGTATTTCATGTCTCCCAGCTTCGCAAGTATTATCCGGATGAATCCGAGATCCTACCCGAGGAAGAGGTAGAAATTGAGCCTAATCTCACCTTCGTTCAGAACCCGGTTAAGATTTTGGATCGGAAATTTCAAGAATTAAGAAACCGGCAAATCCCACTAGTTAAAGTGTTATGGAGAAGTGATAAAACGGAAGAGGCTACGTGGGAGACGGAGGATAAGATGAAAAGATTCCATCCTGAGTTGTTTCCGGACAATCAGTGAATCCGAGGACGGATTCTTCTAAGGGGGGGAGATTGTAACGCCCCGACTTTTCAAGTCGTTCAGGTATGAATTATGTGATAATTATGTGCGCATTTAATTTATTTTAATTACGTTATTAATTGTTTTATTTTATATTATATGAAATTATGAAATAATTGAATTATTTGAAAATGTTTGAATTTGAATTTATATGAATTTTGAACGATTTGCGCTTGTATGAATTGTTTGCTTGCCGTTTCTACGTGAAATGAATTCGGAATTTTGTGAAAATTTAATATGTTGGACTTATATGTGTTATGAATATGGATATATGATCGTTTCATATTTTCGGGTTCATTTGCATGAGTTATGAATTTATTTTGATTTTGGAATCCAAATCGGGGGCTAACGAGCAATTAGCGCACCCTTGGTTCCGTATTTGTTATCTTGAGCTAGGAAACTCGGATTCGAGTTTCGTCAACTTCGTTGAACTCGTATCGAAAATTTGAGTTTAATGAACTTAGCCTTATATTTTTCGAGAATTATTTGAACCTCCAAAATTCAACCGAAACACGCAACGGACGCCTAAACTGCCACGTTTTACTAAATAAGCCATAACTTATTCAAACCTTGACCAAATTAACCATGGTTTGATTCCTTGGAACCCTAACTCAACCCTCTAACCAGCCTTAACCACCCCAAACCGAGATAACCCCCTTCACTTGGAGAAAATCAGCCAAACTTCCCCTGCTTTCCAGTTTTCCCGTAGCTCAAGCCAATCCTTGGAGATTCAAGCTCAAATCTCTTCCAAACCTCCATTAATCCACAAGGTAAGCTTAGGATTGTTATATACATTCATTATGAGTCATTTTGATCCATTCTTCCCCAATTTTGAGCATGTTTTCATGGAGTTTGGAGAAGATGTTGAATAGTTAGGTTATATGTCAATTTGTTGAACTCTTTCATTCCTTGGTTGTTTTGGTTGATTCCAAGCTTGAATATGGTTGCCATGACACCTTCCTTGCATTTATGGTGAAGTATTAGATGGTAGTTGAAGCATTCATGAGTTACCATTAATGTATATTTGAAGTTTTTACATGAATTGATCATCCTTACCTCCTTAGCATGTTTCAACACTTTGGGAGCATGTTTGTGTGTTGTTGTGGAGTGGTTTTCTTGCTTTTTGATGATCTTAACTTACCTAAGTATGTTGGTTGGAGTTGGCTTGGTGTTGCTCTGTTTTTCTGATACGTTCTTTATTTTTTTTGGCTTCAGACTCAAATCCACGGGGGTGGATTTTTCCCTTTGGAAAAATCCGCGGGGGTGGATTTGAGGCAGTAGGTCTGGACCAAATCCATGGGGGTGGATTTTTCCCTTTGGAAAAATCCATGGGGGTGGATTTTGGCCAGTTTTTTTTTTATTGCTCCGGTTTCGTTTTTCTTGTTTTTCTTCGCTTGTTTTATATTCCTCCACCTCTTTTATGACTTCTATGCTATGCTAACATGTATTATCTTGAGTATTATGAAATTTTATGATTTTTCGTGGAATATTTTCCGAGATATGCTTCAACGTGTCTTCTTTGCTCCTAATGTGTGCATGCATGGATTTTGCTCTTAAGTTTGAACCCTAATTGTTATGTATTTCTTATTTAATGACTTGTATGATACGTATACATGTTATACCAAGTGTTATGATCGTTATTTGAATTTCTTGGACTAATTTAGTATGATTTATGGAGATGTTGAACTTTAAAAATTTAAACGCTTCATGGAAGGAATGAAATGAATGTTTATATGTCCTTAAGACATTAATAGTGCACATGAACGTGTTCATTACATAATATACTCTTTTATGCATTCATATCATGATCATTTCATTGCCGAGCGTCTTAATTGGTCATTTTGAGTCTCACTTCACCTTTCTTGCATAGATTTTGATCCGGTTGGAGACGAGGCCAATCCTTGAGGCTTTTGTGTCTCCTTTTGACGGTTTAAGGTGGGTTTCTCTACTAATAGTTATCTTGACCCGATATAACCCTTATGTGACCGTTTTAAGCCAAAAGTTATATTTATATTTATCGAGTCTTTTAAAGAGTCTTATGATTTTCGATTGTTAAGCCTTCTTTCATGAAAACCTACCTTATGTTTTGGCGAGATTGCATGTATGTTATGATCACGGGCCCCGGAGCTTAGTGTATCGTGGTAAGCCGGGGAGGCAAGGGCCGACGGTGAACCCATGCACTAGTTCCAACCATTTTACGTCGAAACGGATCTCGTCAGGAGTTTTGACGAGAAAACGCTAGTCGGGCTTTTGAGGATTCATGTACCTCACTAGCCATTATGTATGAGGTGGTCGAGTCTTGCAAACTCGTCCACCACCGGAGGAAGAAGGTGTATATGAATGATTATGATCATTATGTATGTGCACATATGTTATGTATGACAACTTATGAATTTATGAATATGATTACACGAGGAGAAGGTTGGAGATGATGCACGCCCACTCGCCGGGCCTTAAACCCTATGTTAATTATGAATGAATATGATAGTCGTAATCCCGTGGATGTTTTATTTGTTTTGCCCGCTTGGGAAATTTCTTATCAAACTTCTATGGGATTAGGGCTTGCATGTATATGTTTCAATTTCGCGATATTTATACTTATGCCCCGCTTTTATACCCACCAGTCTCTTTTAGACTGAACCCGGTTTGTTTTCAGTTGTTTCGTGCAGGTTTGGAGATGCTAGGCGGGAATTCGAGTCGTCTAGGTCTTGCATTTGTGTCTAGCATTTCCTTTACACTCATTTGCACTTATATTTTGTATTTTGGATTAGTATGGAGCGAATTATACTATTTTGAGCCGTGATGGCATTACTACTACTTATTGTATAGGTTGATCTATTTTTGGAGCTTGGATGCTCAATGTGAATATTTAAGTTTATTGCTTCCGCTATTGCATTTGTTTCTCGATTTTAATTCATGTTGGTTATTGTTTGGTTTAAGGGTTAGCTTCCGCCTAGCTTAGCGTGTGTGTTGTGTCCTCGTTCGCCGTGATTTGGCACGTGTAGGAATTTTCCATTTCCTATGCGGGTCGGGTCTCGGTGCGGGGGATGTGGCGCCTCACGCTCGGGCGTTACAGTCAAAACTCATTTTGCACTCTTTCGCGCCAATACTTTAGTGAATGAATCTATTAGACGTTTCTCTGAGCCAACAACTAGGAAATCATGAATCCAATACATCTAACTAGCTGCTTCTCAAGCTACCATGTATTTGACTTCCATGGCGATGTAAGCAATACAAGTCTGCTTAACATTCTCCAATTAACGATTGCTCTTTCTAGAGTAAACACGCATTCTAATGTCAAACATCTAGAATACAAATCAGATTGTAAATCCGAATCTGTGTACTTCTATTGAAATGAGCTCACCACTGTGGTAGACAAGCATATAATCTCAAGTCCTTCTCAAGTACTCCAATACATGCTTTCACTACTACCCAGTGTCAGATTCTAGGCTTTGACTAATATCTACTGATTTAGACCTATTTCATAATAGACAGCTGGTCTTGTACATAATATGACATACATAAAGCTTCCGCTGGGGAACTCTAATCATGTCTTCTATCTCTTCAGTTGTCTCAGGACACTGATCCCGAGATAGATAAATTCCATATCTAAAAGGTAATGAACCTTTCTTGGAATTTGTCATATTATACCTTACCAGCATCTTATCCATATATGCTTCTTGTGATAAACCAATCTCCTCATTCCTATGATCACGACAAAAGTCTGATCCTTGGAACAACATCGGTCTCACATAGGTCTTTTCTTGTCAAAATGATTTGACGTCCGAATCTTGACCACTGCAAAATTCTTGCATCATTCCCAATGAGCAGAATATTAATTACGTACAAAGTGAAAATGTTAAAACACTATCATGATGTTATTTTGTACACTCATGGTTCATCAGGCAATTATGCAAATCTAAAGAATTTAAATTGCCTTATAATTCTGATGCTCCATAATCTAGACGCTTGCTTAAGATCATAAATCAATCTATTAAGCTTGCATTATATGCACCTGATTTCTGGCTGTGAAGCCTTCAGGTTGTACCATGTATCTCTTCTTCTTGAAGTTGCCCGTTCAAGAACATAGTCTTTACATCCATTTATCTAATCTCATAATCGATAATGAGACAAAATGGAGAGGATAATGGACTTAAGCATTGCTATAGGCAAGAAGACCTCATAACTGATTTCTTCTTCCTGGATAAAATCCCTTGTCATAAGTTTGCTCTACAGTCTCTACTTTTGTCCATTTCTCCTTTTATCGTCTTGTAGAACCCAATTGTATCTAATAGGGTTTAATGCCTTCAGGCGCCTCTACAAGTTCAAGACTTTGTTAGAATACAGAGATTCTAACTTAGATTCCATGGATATTGACCAAACGGTCAGCGTCTATATCTTCCACAGCTTCATTACACGTGACAGGATCAGATACGTTAGATTCAACCACTTGGGTTAATCTTAAATATCTTGTCAGGTGTCCTGACAATCCTCCCACTACAATGATGCTCTCGTGTACACATCTCTACATCACATGTTGTATTTGGTACATCACATGTATCCAATATATTTTCAGTTATCACGGGTTTATGGAAATCAGTATCTAATACTGTTATTTCTTTTAACACTACTTTGCTTCTACCCTTTTGTGGTTATCTATGTAATTATCTTTGAAATATTCACAAACATCTTTTGTGATTTCTCAAATTACAAAATATACCACCTCTCGTTCTTCTTAGGATAACCTTAGAACAAGTAAACCTTTGTTCTTTATTCTAACTTGTCAGGATCCATCCTTAACTCGTGGACCAGGCTACCTTAAATCCGAAGATAAAAGGTACAGGGTTTTTCACCCTAGCTACAGATCCATCAGTGTTTTAGGAACTGACTTAGATAGAACTAGGTTTGTCGTTTTGTGTGCAAGACCCCAAAACAAAATTCATAGGGTAGCATGACTCTTCATGAATCTTACCATCATTATCAGAGTTCTATTTCTCCTTTCTGCAATACATCTTTGCTAAGACGTATCTCATATATATAGTTGAGATCTGATCTCATTTGAGAAATTCTATTTAACTCTGAACTCAGATACTTATCACTACTTCGATCTAATCGAAGTGCCTTGATATGTTTCCTAATTTGACTCTTTGACTTCAGTTTTATATTCTTTGAATTCTTCAAAATTACAGACTTAAGTCTCATCAAATAAACATATCTGTATCTAGAGTATTCATTCAAATGAATGATGAAGTACGCAAAAAACTTTCTCTTGCTTAAACATTCATAGTATCATATGTCCGTATGAACTAACTCAAGAAAGTTCATGACTTAATACCTTTTGTCTCAAAAGGAACTTTCTTGATCATTTTACTTTTCTAAACAGGATTCGCAGACTGACAGCTGTCAAGTCGAAAAGACTCGACAATCAGTCTTTGGATCTTATTCGGATAAAAGTGACCAAGACGTTGATGCCACGTAGAAGTTTTTCCTCTTAGATGGTAAGTCAAGCTTCTTAATGTTAAACTTAAATTAGGGTTTTCATTGAGGTATAAAAGACCATCTTTTATTGTGCCAGAGCAAATAAATCTTTTATTTTGTTTAATGGTAAACTTTTGTTCAAAATAAATAGTTGAACCATTATTTATCAAATAACTTACAAAAATCGAATTTCTGTATATATGGCACGTATAACATAAAAACCTATTGCCAAAATACGACTCTATAGTCCTTACTGCTAATATAATTAGACTTGTATTATCCTCGAGCAGTAGTTGTGTGTTAGCCGTTTTTCAAACTTCCTGGTTAGTTTGAATCTTCGCAACGAATTGCAAATATGATTAGTT
The DNA here is from genome assembly GCA_037501455.1 of Lantana camara. Lineage (NCBI taxonomy): Eukaryota > Viridiplantae > Streptophyta > Magnoliopsida > Lamiales > Verbenaceae > Lantana > Lantana camara. The sequence goes on along the minus strand of CM074857.1, from coordinate 16,892,075 downwards.
GATCTCAAGTTCACACACCAGGATTCTGGTGAATTTCCAACTAAACATACTTTCAACGGGTAAGATATCTTCATATTTTATCTAAACGGCGTAACAAACAGACAAACAGACAAACTAAGTATTTTGGATAATTTCCTTTTCCAATACCCGTTACCACCGAAATAGAAACACTTTTCCATTGTCGGATTTGACTTTCTATTTCTGAACGTTCGATTAGGAACTTTTCCTTTTTCTTTCTTCCACTTACTGGTTTCTAGGCCGTGGATCTTGATGTATGATTAAAGAGAACTTTTCCCTTAGTCTATATCACCCTTTCTGCCATATTGTGGTCGTTCATTGGTTTAAAAAAAATTTATTTAAAATTAATCCTGAACGTTCAAACGACTTAGTCAGAGAGTATAGGATCGTATCCTGTCTGTTAAGATTGTTTCTTTAAGCACAAAGGCTTTCAATCTCGTTCAGATTAGCTATCATATTCAAAATATGATTTTGAAACAGTGATCCTTCAAACATCTTTAACTGACAACCGTTTTCATGGCTCGTACCTTCGTACGACTCTGTCTTCAACACATGTTCTTATCAGTGGACATCTCATGCGTCTGATGCTCAAGAACTTTTAAGACAGATGTCAGGATATAAGACTAGCCAGATCATCACACTTGATCAATTTAGAATACGCGTCTTTCTAATCCTGACTGGTTGTAGTTTCCGAAATTTTTCGGATAAGGTTCAGTAAGTACGTAAACTTTCGTGTCTCAACACGATGTCAAGATTCATTTCCTAATCAGCATAGTTGAACCCTTACTAGCCTATTTCCTTATAGACAAATAGTTTGGAGTGGGCTAAGAGAGATCGTAATAAAACTGAATTAAATAAAAAAAATTATGCAAGTTATGATTATGTATCTCACTTTCTTTTGCGTCTAACCAATGAATGAAATCCACGTAAGCATTTTGATTTACGCAATGGTGACTTAACTAACTACAGTTGACTCCCCGGAGGCGAGGTCGAAAACCGCTTAGAAAAGCAGGAACTATTCTTTATTAACATGTCATCTAGGTAACTCTTACCAAACAATGTTAATCCACCACGTCAACCCTTGGCCTCTAAGTAAATGTAACAGAGCTCCGAAGGGAGGTTAATACATTACTTAGTCAAGTGTGTACCATTACCTAGAAGTCCGTACGAGTAGGTCATGACACTCCACGGAGGCGTGGTCGAGCTGACTTTCCCGTATTTCATTCTATCCGTAGAAGTATAATCTTGTATACCACGAATATATACCCGCCGAAGGGAGTAGTACATGTTCATTATACTATAGACCGGTAATGGAGGCCGTGAGAATCCAACTCTTTTCATCTCGCTCCCACTTGAATTTTTTAAAAGGTGTGGATTATCTTTTGATTATTTAATAATCACTTTTGGTGTCTTATTGTTGGAAGTAATTAATCTAATTAATATCCTCCCACTAGGATTACTAAATCATATTTAAAATCCCAATAATATTTTAAGGCAATTTAATAACTATTTGTTAATAAGGCCGAAAAATATTAGTTCAATTATGCATCGCGTCTAATCTCTATTAAACATTATTATTTAATCACATTAAATAAAATACGCATAATTATAAATATCATAATATCTCATATTATCATGATCATGCCATAAAATAAAATAATTAAGCATGCTTTCATATAATTATCACATAATTATCATGCTTAAAATTTTAAATGACACAAAATAAATATGCCATAAATTAAATCAATTAAGCATGCTGATATAATTATCACATAATTATCATGCTTAAAATAAATAGCATAAAGTAAACATGTTATAAATAAATTATCTCATAATTTAAATCATGTTTACTGATTCGGTAATTAATCAGGAAGATTATTGAAATCGATTCCCAGAAAATTACCATTCCACACAAATTCCCATGAAACACTTGAGGGGTCACAACGGCCCCACTTAAAAACCAGCCTCCTTTGACAGAATTTACGTGCACAGTAGCAGATTTAAAATTATGCATCACATGCATCATATCAATACATGTATATATCTAGAGTACAGCTCTGATACCAGTTGCTGGGAGGCGGACCCAGAACAGTAGCGGTCCGTGACCACATTTTAAAATTTTTATTATAATACAAGTATTAAAATATTTCTAAAACATTTTAATACAAAGCGGAAGACTTAGCCGGATCTACTCAAGTATATACATGCAATTGATAATAAATTTTAAATCACTTAAGCAGATAAATATCTAACATGGAATTAACAGTTAAGAGCACATAATTTATCATGCTTAAAATAAAATAACTGGAAAATATTACCTTACTGCAAACATGGCTATCTAACAGCATTTTTCCAGCTCCCGAATTCACCTCCCGAGAATCCGATACCCGATCTCCTCGTGAAACCGGCAGAGCTTCCCCGCAATATCCCCGACTCAACCCTCGGAGTGTGGGTTCCGCGAGTATTTCCCTAAATACTCGAGAAAATATTTTCTAGAAAAATTCATTTTTCTATACTAGAAAATTCCCTAATTTTCTAATAATTAAGTGGATTATATATTAATTATATAACCACCTAATTTTATATTAATTAATCCCTTAATCAGGGATTAATTAAAATAAAGAGAGAGAGAGAGTTTTCTCAGCCAAAATGGCCGAAAAAACTGCTGCCAAAATCGATGAGAAATAAGGAATGTGGTATCGCCTATTTATAGCAAAAAATAGAGGGGTATTTTCGTCATTTCATCATTCCAACTTGCGGCCGCGATGAATTCACGCGCCCGCACGCGCCGCCAGATGGCGGCAATCTTTTGGCGCGTGTTAAACACGTTCACCGCCCAGATCTTGACACATGTCCGGGTCTGGCCCTGTCCAGACCTTGTCCGACCCTACCCGGAAAATCGACCCGTTTACCCTGCTAACCCGGTCCGTTGACCGACCCATTTCTCAAATGAATCTGGGCCATCCAACCTTGATGATGCGGCGCAATCTTAGCCCTCCATGTGGCTCGCCACGTGGGCGCCGCGTCAGCTCCAACTGGGCCTGACCTGCTGACGTGGCTCGCCACGTCAGCTGCGACGTCAGCATTTAATTTTTTTTTTTTTAAATTTTAAATTTTATTTTCTCCAAAATAAAATTCCGGGCATTTCCAACTCTTTGGAACTTGATTTATTTTCTTAAAATAAATCCCTTGGCTATTTTCAATCACTTTGAAAAATCATTTCTCTTTCTCTTTTTAATATTTTCTCTTCGTGTTTTCAATTTGAGCTTGCAGGGGGACCTGCATGACTAATTAATTTTAGCTCCAAACGGATTAATATATTATCATCTCATGACATTAATTAATTACCGTTTAACAATATTTAATTCCACTAAATAAGTATTGTTGCACTCTAAAATTAATTAAATTATTCACGAATTTCTCAATCTAGAATAATTTTGCATTTTACTCATCCGTGTAGATATCCATGAAAAATAAATTGCAACTACTATCATTTATTTTTCATCTCTAATTTGAAATTTATTGATTCGTCTTAAGTTCAAATTCTCTGTATGTGAAACACATTCAACATACAACTTCGGTGACGCATCACGCGAAGTGCTTTGGCCAAAGTCTTAATTCGAACTTTTGCAAATCTATTTCAAGGATATCTTTTACCTTCCAGCAAGGCCACAGATTCCTCGATCAATATAATTCTTTAGCACATTTCATGTTGTCACCGAATCATACAAAGTATTTTGGCCACCCGTTACCGAGACCTCACTTCAAGTATGTTACAGTGATTGACACTACATGCCTAAAGCCGAAATATTATCAGGATTAAGAGTACAATGCTTCCTGAGATTTTATTCATTTTAGATAGGAGCATAAAATGAATAATCTCAGTGGTCCAGTTCGATGTTTCCAATCCTATTGAAAATCATCAACGTGTTATAATTGGAATCACCATTCCCTATGACGAAAGACTAATCATCTTATATAACCACGTTATAGTCTTGATAAGAACATATTCTTATCTTACCGACTAGAACTTTAATGACACGTGATTTCGGTATTCAAAGTCTTTTCCTATGAAACACATTTCATATAAGAATACCATCACACATCATTAATTATTAATACGTGAAATACTCATAACTTGCTGCAAATTCAGTTTAATTAATTTAACAAATTGAATTTTCAGGGCTCTAATCCCAACAAGCGGTGAAAGAACTGCGCATAAAATTTTACGAATTTCGTAGATTATTGACGTGTCCTGGAGTTAAAATGGGTAATGATCATATTCATACCGAAATTGAGACCCTAGTATATTATGATGTGAATACCATTGAGGTAAGTCGAATTCATGCGTGTCCTTTTTTTTTTAAAATATTTTTTCATTATTCAATGTTTAATTTTACATAGGTTATTCGTCGGGATTCCAACGTCAGGGCATTTGGATGCCGTTATTACGACGATCTTAGGTATATCTTCAAAGTGCGGCAGGCACACCTTTTGGAGGGCGAAGAGGAGCACCTCCACGCGTTCCACATAAGTGATAGGGACTCGGACCCCGAGTCCTTTGACGGCGTGGTTTACCCCGAGTCCTCTGAGGAGAGTGTTAATTCCAAAATCCCTTAAAATGATCCGGAGGAGGTTAATCAGTTTCCTCCAGTAAAATATTTAGTTTGATTGTAGTATAGTTTACTGGTTTTGTAATGAAATATTTATTAATTAGTTTTTGGTTAAATATGCGTAATTGAAAGCATACTTTGTCCAGTTTTGGGTTAAATCTACGTAATGCAAACTTTGTCAAGTTTTGGGTTAAATGTGCGTAATTGAAAGCATACTTTGTCCAGTTTTGGGTTAAATAGGCGTAATTGAAAGCAGACTTCGTTGAGTTTTGGGTTAAATATGGGTAATTGAAAGCATACTTTGTCCAGTTTTGCACTACAAAAAAATGCCCGAAAACCGACGGGCAAATCCAGACGGGATGACGCCCGTTGGAAAATACATCATGGAATTGGGTCCCGACGGGTCCATTCTGTTGGTTTTCCGTCGGAAATATATTTCCAACGTAAATTTTTTTTTCCCCAACGAAGTAATTTCCAACGGATAATTTCCGTCGGTTTTCCGTCGGAATTATTTTCCAACGAAAAACCAACGGAGCAAAAATAATTGAATTTTTAAGTTTACCGACGGAATTCCAATGGAATTTTCCATCGGTATTCCGTCGGAAATTGATTAAAAATAAATAAATTAAAAAAAATAAAAAAATTCATTTGTGACATCCGAACCACTTCGGAAACGAGCCACACCAATTCCTCGGACGAGCCGCGGGCCGAGTCGAGCCAACCAAGCCACCCAAATGCGAGAATTAATTCTCGCGATAATTGCGCACGAAGGGATTCGAACTCGAGTCTCGAAGGAAGAATTGTGACTCCCTTACCACTTGGATAACTTACTTCTTATTAATTTTATGTCTTTAAATATATTTATACACTTATTTCAATTAATTATTTAAAGATTTTTTATTATTAATTTAAAATATAAAATTTTAAATATATGATTATTTGAATTAAATATAATCATATTTATTAAGATATTGTATAAAAATTGCTAGCTTATATACTTTTGTGTTTTAATTATAATGTATATACTTAAAATTATATGAAATTTTATCGTAGATGAACAAATAAACTTTATACTATTAATTTAATTTACTATATGCATATAATGTTATAAATAGATAATATTTTACATATTTTAAATTTTTAATATTATACATACTGTAATATATAATATATACATATATTATACTATATATATATATATATTTATAATATGTATAATATGTGTATATATATATATATGTATATCTAATATTAGACATACCGTAATATATATAATTATTAAATAAGTTTATCTCTTTAAAAAAAATACGAGAGATAATTATTAAATAAGTTTGATAATTTGTATATTATATGATTTTTAGTGCAAATAATTATATTAATAATTTATAATTTGTATATTATATGATTTTTAAATATATAATTATTTGTATTAACTATAATCGTATTTTTTTAATTAAATTTGATTGAAAAATTCCAACGGAAAACCGACGGAAAAATTCCATCGGTTTTCCGTTGGAATTTTTATTTCATAGACATTCCAACGGAAAACCGCCGGGAAATCCCGTCGGTATTTTTGGCGCAATTTTTTTTAGAATTGCGCCAAAATTTTCGACTGAATTCCAATGGAAAACTGACGGAATTTCGTTGGAAAACCGACAGAATTTCCGTTGGAATTTTCGTCGGAAAACCGACAGAATTTTCCGTCGGTTTTTTCCCGTCGGTTTTCGGCTGTTTTCTTGTAGTGTTGGATTAAATATGCGTAATTGAAAGGATACTTTGTCCAGTGAAGGGTTAAATGTATGTAATTGAAAGCATACTTTGTCCAGTTTTGGGTTAAATATGCGTAATTGAAAGCAGACTTCGTCAAATGAAGGGTTAAATATGCGTAATTGAAAGCAGACTTTGTTGAGTGAAGGGTTAAATGTGTATAATTGAAAGCAGACTTGGTTGAGTGAAGGGTTAAATATGCGTAATTGAAAGCATACTTTGTCCAGTTTTGGGTTAAATATGCGTAATTGAAAGGATATTTGTCCAGTTTTGGGTTAAATATGCGTAATTTAAAGGATACTTTGTCCATTGAAGGGTTAACTATGCGTAATTGAAAGCAGACTTCGTTGAGTGAAGGGTTAACTATGCATAATTGAAAGCAGACTTCGTTGAGTTTTGGGTTAAATATGCGTAATTGAAAGTAGACTTCGTTGAGTTTTGGGTTAAATATGCGTAATTGAAAGCATACTTTGTCCAGTTTTGGGTTAAATATGCGTAATTGAAAACAGACTTCGTTGAGTGAAGGGTTAAATATACGTAATTGAAAGCATACTTTGTCCAGTTTTGGTTTAAATATGCGTAATTAAAGGCAGACTTCGTTGAGTGAAGGGTTAAATATGCGTAATTGAAAGCATACTTTGTCCAGTTTTTGGTTAAATATGCATAATTGAAAGCAGACTTCGTTGAGTAAAACAGACTTCGTTGAGTGAAGGGTTAAATATGCGTAATTGAAAGCAAACTTCGTTGAGTGAAGGGTTAAATATGAGTAATTGAAAGCATACTTTGTCCAGTTTTGGGTTAAATATGCGTAATTGAAAGGAAATTGAAAGGATACTTTGTCCAGTTTTGGTTAAATATGCGTAATTGAAAGGATACTTTGTCCAGTGAAGGGTTAAATATGCGTAATTGAAAGCAGACTTCGTTGAGCGAAGGGTTAACTGTGCGTAATTGAAAGCAGACTTCATTGAGTTTTGGGTTAAATATGCGTAATTGAAAGCAGACTCCGTTGAGTTTTGGGTTAAATATGCGTAATTGAAAACAGACTTCGTTAAGTGAAGGGTTAAATATGCGTAATAAAAGCAGACTTCGTTGAGTGAAGGGTTAAATATGCATAATTGAAAGAATACTTGGTTGAGTGAAGGGTTAAATATGCGTAATTGAAAGCATACTTTGTCCAGTTTTGGGTTAAATATGCGTAATTGAAAGGATAATTTGTCCAGTTTTGGGTTAAATATGCGTAATTGTAAGTGTACTTTGTCCAGTGAAGGGTTAAATATGCGTAATTGAAAGTGCATAATTGAAAGCAGACTTCGTTGAGTGAAGGGTTAACTATGCGTAATTGAAAGCAGACTTCGTTGAGTTTTGGGTTAAATATGCGTAATTGAAAGCAGACTAATGTGTTAAATGTGCGTAATATGTTTGTTCTCATAACTTGGTGACTAATGACTAATATGTTTGATCTTATAACATGGCGACTATTATGTTTGATCTCATAACATGGTGACTAATATGTTTGTTCTCAAAACATGGTGACTAATATTTAAGATCTCATAACATGGTGACTAACATTCATTTGATCTCATAACATGGTGACTAATATGTTTGTTCTCAAAACATGGTGACTAATATTTAAGATCTCATAACATGGTGACTAATATTCATTTGATCTCGCAACATGGTGACTAATATTTAAGATCTCATAACATGGTGACTCAACGAAGTCTGCTTTCAATTACACATATTTAACCGAAAACTGGACAAAGTATCATTTCAATTACACGTATTTAACCCCAAAACTGGACAAAGTATGCTTTAAATTACGCATATTTAACCCAAAACTCAACGAAGTCTGCTTTCAATTATGCATATTTAACCCAAAACTGGACAAAGTATGCTTTCAATTACGCATATTTAACCCAAAACTGGACAAAGTATCCTTTCAATTATGCATATTTAACCCAAAACTGGACAAAATATACTTTCAATTACGCATATTTAACCCTTCACTCAACGAAGTCTGCTTTCAATTACGCATATTTAACCCAAAACTGGACAAAGTATGCTTTCAATTACGCATATTTAACCCAAAACTCAACGAAGTCTGCTTTCAATTACGCATATTTAACCCAAAACTCAACGAAGTCTGCTTTCAATTACGCATAGTTAACCTAAAACTGGACAAAGTATGCTTTCAATTACGCATATTTAACCCAAAACTGGACCAAGTCTGCTTTCAATTACGCATATTTACCCCTTCAGGCCTTCACTCAAAAAATTGAGAAAACAACATCAAGCAATTTATTAACGTAGTTTCAAACAAACAAATAGAAACAATCATAAAAGGGAGTGTATACGATTACAACAAATAAAAAAAATATATGTCTTCAGAGAAAGTGAATAAAATCAAATCAATCCTCAACTCCAGAAAAGGCAGTGGATCTGGTCAATCCTCAACTTCAGAATGAACAGTAGCCAAGCATGAACCATGGTCGTAGGGGTTATATCTTCTCTTCTTGACACAGAATGAGATTACTGACCAGAATTAATATAATGTTAACACCTTCTCATAGAATAAATTTAAAATCCCATACCTTCTCTTCGATGTCTGCTTCCCACCTAAATAGGCAGGAGGCCGAATCGTTCTCATCTCAATAATGTTGAGTTTAGCAAGTTCATGTAGTTGGATCATAGTCGGAATCTGCCCATCGCGTCGCAAACTAATCCACAAACCTTTTTTATGGGGTACGAGGTATTGTACCACATAAGTAGCAGAGTTCAAGTCTAACCACTCTTCACCAAGTTGCACGTGAATCTCCTCCACCGATGCGCTCATCCCAATTGAAAATATCGTAATTTCGCCATTAAACCAACAACTTCCTAGGATTTTCTTGTCTTGAGCTTCATCACCGGCCAACTTCATCTTCAGAGTACCATTTGAACTCTCAGTTTCCAAAGGATCAGCAATTTGATTCAATACAAAATTTCAGTGAAATATACTCTCTAATAGACATAATTAACGTTCAATTAATGCCAAGGATACTTTCAATTAACATTCATACGCGGAGAATACCTTAGAGCAGCACAGGAAATAGGGCACGATGACTAAATCAATTCTCGTTGCCGCCACTTATCGATGTCTGACTGTCTACGTCCAACTGTCTTTGTCGCCGTTGCCGCCGCCTTCTTTATCCTGCAGTTGTCGCCGTTAACTCTCGTTGCCGACGAATAGAAATGTGGTTGCAGGCGTGCCCAAACCAAATTGAGAATGAATCTATTCAGCGAGGTTGGGGGGAAAAAAAAAAGGAAAAAAAAAAGGGGTAAAATAGATTTTTCAGGGCTATGGGGGGTTTAGGAAAAATAATTTCTATATTGGTAACCTAAAACATAAATGTTTCAAAGTTGGGTGTTTAGGAAAACTTTTGACCATATTTGGTCCTCTTTAATAATTGCCCCATATTTATATAAATAGTTACAATTATAAATTTTCGATGATATAATATATTTAATTTTTTTATTCTAAGTATGTAATGTGATATTTTAATTAATATATATATGTATTTTTTTTTTAAACTTACTCTTTATTTATAATATATAATATAAATATAATTTACTTTTCTAAGCGTAATAAATATGATATCTTATTTAATGAAAGATTTATATTCATTAATACCACCAGTCCACAGCGGCCACCGGTGGTTGTGGAGTAGGGATGCAAACGAGACAAGTCGGCTCGCAGAAATCTCGCGCTTGGATTTGAAGCTGGCGAGCCAAGCCAAGCCTGGGCTCGGCTCGTGGGATTTCGAACCCAAGCCTGAGCCACCTATTTATTAGCTCGCGAGCTACAATTTGATTTTTTTAAAAATATATATATGCACATAAAATATAGGCTATATATATATAATATCAGCTATTTACTTTTCTTAACCTAACCCAATTTCATTTTTTAGTCGTTGTTCCCTTCTCAATTTCAGCCGTTTTCAGCCGCTGAAACCCCCTCTCCACTCTCCAACTCCGGTCACCATGCCTGACGCCGGAGCCACCACCTCGCACCTCTAGCCATCGCGCCCCACTTCCTCATTTCCTCTAGATTTCCACGATTCAACCTCCACCACCTCTTCCACCTTCACGATGCCGCACCACGCTTGAGTCGCCACAGCTTCTCCAACTCCGACCACCACGCTGATGTGGAGCTAGAGGGTGGACTCAAACACTGGACGGCACCGCCACCACCACGTTCTAAGCTTCCAACACCGTTTTCTTTCTTCTTCTTTTTTCTTTTTCTTTTTTCTTGGTATTAGATCTAAAAAACTTTTGTTCATGAAAATCGAACGCAGATCTTATTTTTGTTTTGAAAATTCAGAGCTGCCAATAGATGGAAGAAGGATATGGAAGTTGTTTTTAATTTGGGGTTTTCAATATGAATTTTCCGTTTTCTTTCTTTTTTTTTTTTTTGGGAATTAGATCTAAAATAATTTTGTTCATGAAAATCGAACGCAAATCTTATTTTTGTTTTGAAAATTTAGATCTGCCAATAGATGGAAGAAGGATAGGGTAGTTGTTTTTAATTTGGGTTTTTCAATGTGAATTTTCTGAAAGAAGGGCATGGAAATTTCTTCGATTTAGTTCTTTGAATGTGGTTTCTTGTGAATGCCAATTTCTTAGAATAGGGATATGTGGTTTTTCTTGTGTTCTGTTTTCCAATCCAAGGATATTAATGAGATCTTGATGCTGTTTCCTGAGACGAAATCTAAGTGGGGAAGCTAGGCTCGCGAGCCGAGCCGAGCCAGGTCCAAACAGAGCATGAGCCAAGCTCGAACCATAAAATTACTAGCTCGATGGTTCGCGAGCCAAGCCCGAACTAACAAAAAAGGCTCGGCTCAGCTCGGCTCGTTTGCATCCCTATTGTGGAGCAGTAAACGAAATCGATGTCCCGATCGATTGACAGGATTAGAGGAAATTAATTAGATCTACAGTGTCCGATGAGATTAGAGATATTTTGTATTCAAATTGATCAACAGGCCGTAAATTTTTTCTTTTGAACAACAACTTATCCCTAGGTTTCTTGGGACCAGAACTTGTAGATGCTCAAGCAGCGTCAAAAGGTGAGTGGATCTATTTCTCCTCCGTAGAACAATGGTTTCCTTAAAAACCTAACAAGCGAAAGAGATACATACAAGAATATGTAAAAAAGAACCTTCCAGATCTGTAAGTACGATGTTGATCTTGGTGCCATTTCGGTGGTGTTGTTTGCTACCGGTGGTGGTGGTACGAAGAAGGAGGCGTTAGTGTGATTCAGGTGTGTGCGCGATGGTGGTGTTGGTGCATTTGGTGTCGGTGACAGTAGTGGTGGCGTGAAAACGATGGTGGTGGTGGCGTGAGACTACAGTAGCGGTGGTGGTGGCGTCAAGAAGAAAATAGTGGAAATATTTTTCTTTTTAAATTAATTTACAATTTGCCTTTAATCTGAATTAGGATACTAAGTAATTTGGTTTTCTACTTTTTAATTTAAATTAGGAATTTAATTTTCTTTTAAATTTAAAATTTCAAAAAAAAAAAAAGTGAAAATAAAAATGTATATTTGAATGAGTTGGATAATTCTGATATGCCACCTAGGATTTTAGTGCCACATACCCATTTTTCAGGTGGTATTTCGGCAGCACGTGTGGTATTCCAAGAAAAAATAAGGGTTTAGGTGACTTCGGGGTTAAAATTGCAAAAAATCTATAATAATTGTCCTCAAATTGCAACTGTCAAATTAAAGTCCAAAAAACCAAAATGGGGTTGGTTAGAGTCCCAAATTTGTAATTTTCCCTTTATTTTATTTATTTGTTCGAGTTTCTAAATGACACTATCATGAAATATTTGAATACGCGATCATAAAATATTTAAATAAGATAATATAACGGGGAATTCCCGAAAAATCCCCAAATGGGGACTCAAATTTCTGTTTGCTCCCCATTTTCAAAATTATTCCTCTTCACTCCCCAGATGAGAATCATAATTCCCTTTTACTCCCCATTTTTTGTGAACGTGGTATAAAAATTCAAGAATCACATACTTAAATTCCCAAATGTTGTATATTTTTCGCAATATCATGTATATACATCATATTACGAAAAATATACAATATTTGGGGATTTAAGTACGTGATTCTTGAATTTTTATACTACGTTTACAAAAAATGGGGAGTAAAAGGGAATTATGATTCTCATCTGGGGAGTGAAGAGAAATAATTTTAAAAATGGGGAGCAAACAGAAAATTTTTCAACTCATGAGAAGTTTTCAAAGAGACCCCATAATATAATGTCAAATTATTAAACTATATTGTTTAAAGGAAATATAAGTATGAATTATCAATATTTAATCATAGCACAAATTTAAGGTTCAAACATATATTAATTAAGCACTTTAAAAACCCAAATAATCCACAACCTTGGATCTTTATATTGGGTTACTCTTAATTTAGAATTGGACAATTCACTATAAGTGATGGGGTCAAAATGCGCTCGTCCCACGTTTGGACACGTGGCACCTCAAAGATGACAACACCTGTCCTGTGATTACGGTAGTCATACACGAGCGCTGAAACCCCTCAAGCGCCAGTATCCTCCAAGAACACGTGCCGTCTCTGTCACGTTTGCACGTGATCAATGTTACCGCTCTCTCACGAGCGCCATTCACACTACATGGCTAACGTTCCAATCAATCAAGGGAGCCCTCTTCGAGCGCTACATTCCCTCAGGGAGGCTTCCACTCCAACTCGTTACACAAGCCTTGGCCTTCATCCCCTAGCGGATTCCTTAGCCTCCAAGGCTTTGGTTGACACGAACGTGCTCTCAAGCCCTCGTTACCAACTCCCTAAACGGCTCTCTGACACCCCGTACATGCCCGCGCACCTACCACTGTTGCCAGTACCAATTTTCACCAGCTTTTGCAGAGAAGATTCCTCCTAGGTTTCTATCGCAGTGCCACGTGTTAGGGCAACATTCGGCCAGGACCACACGATGCAAATGACTAAAGGGTCCTTGACCTTCAACTATAAATAGGCGAGTTCATCTTCTCCACTGTAAGCAACTTCCATTACAGCAACTCTGTACTTAGCATTTTCTCTTTCAGATCTTCATCTGACTTGAGCGTCGGAAAGCCAAACTGGGAATCACCCCCAGTTCCCCCAGCTTGGCCTTCTGACTTGTGTCTGTGTGTTTGTCCTAGCAGGTAGAACCCCCATCTTTTCCGGCGATCGTCAACTGGTTTCTTCACCCAAACAAATTCTAAAGTGATCGGACTCTATACTCCATATTCAGACCCATCATTTTTGGCGCCGTCTGTGGGAGACCAGCTTTTAACACATTTCTTCCTTTCTGCTAGTGGAAAAGCAAACACCCAGAATCTTCTCAACCATGGTAGCTACAAGATCAGGAGCTGTAGGAGGAGGTTCTCACGATGCCAATGTTGTTGTTTCCTCCGCCGCGGCTGGCGGAATACCGCCTCCTTCCGTCGCCGCTGGTGGAGCACCACCTGCCGGAGATGTGACTCCCCTTGCAGAATCTACAATTCCCCCGCCAGCGCCACCAGTCTCCAGCACCGTGGGAGGTGCCTCTCTGCCCACCCTTCCTCAGAATCAGTGGATTCATGCCCATGCGAATCCAGGAGGACAGAACTACATGATGCCACCGCTGGGTTACACGCTTACCCCCACCGTTATGATGCCGCCAGTTCAGCATTATCACACCGGCCAGATCCAGCTCCCGGTGGTGATCCCCAGGGAGATTGAAGGGGTGGAGTTACCCCCTCTAACTACTCAACAGTTGAGGGCTCTTTACGCCCAGTGTGAGGTTCAGGCGGCCCAGGGGGCATGGGAAAGATTCCATTCCATGTACTTCCCCTCTGGGCAGGCCACTCAAGCTGCAGCTCCTTTGGGTGGACTGCAAACTTATCCGCTTAAGGAGGCTCAGGCCGTCCTAAGGGCACAACCGCCTGCCAAAGAAACGCCCAACCAGGGCGAAAACGAGCGTCCCCCTGTGGGCAGGAGCAGAGAGCCCACGGAGAGAGTCAATGAAAATGAAGGGGACTCTCATACCTCCAAAAGGGCTTCCCGAGCCACAAAGCAAGGGGATAAAGGAGGAGATGTAAATCCTAATCTCCTCGCGGCTGTGCAAGACCAGCTGCAGGGGATAAAGGATATGGTTGGACAGCTCTCTCGAGCGCGGTCTCAGATCTCCCACAGCAGGGATGAACGAGCCGACGCCAGAGACGCTCGTCACAAAGACCGCCAGCCACGGATCCCCCACCGCAAGGAGCAGGAGGAGAACTTCTGCACTTATGAATATCATCCGCTGGCGAGGGGCTCCCCCCTCGTGGAAGAAGTTTAAATGGCCCAAGCAGGAATGGCCAAAATCCCCACCTCTGTCAATCGCTACGACGGAACAACTGATCCAGCGGAACACCTGGATCATTTCTTACACTTGATGCACTTATACGAGCATTCGAGCCACTACTGGGCTAAAGTCTTTGTCACTTCCCTAGTAGGAATGGCTCAGGAATGGTACAACCGACTGCCGCTACGCTCGATACATTCATATCAGGAGTTAGCCGACATTTTTCTCAACCACTTCAATTCTTTGAAGGCTCAAGTTACTGCGCCCACTGCCCTTTACAACATAGTGGAAGGCAAGAATGAGTCTCTTCGCTCGTTCTTCGCCCGCTTCAACAAGGAGATCTTGCAAGTGGAGAGGCCTTCCATGGATTTCTTGATCCCAGTGCTCTTTCAGGCTGTGGATCACAAGCAGTATGTGAGCAAAAAGTTTCCCGATGCAATCGTGGAGAGAAGGCTAAGAACCCTCATGGCCTTAAGGGAAGTTACCGAGCCGTTCTTCGCGCTCGAAGATATGTATGAGACGAATGGGCCCCGGCACCACAGCCCAGTGAGACACAAGTGTCACCAGGAGCGGGGCCGGGAAGTTGTTATTAAAAAGGAACGCAAGAAATCGCCCCCGTCCCCTCGACGTTTCGAGCGCATCCCACTTACCAGGCCAAACTCAAAGGTTTATAACCTCTCTGACAAGAAACTCTTCAAGAGACCCGTCAAAATGAGGGAAACGGAGGCACTGAGGCGCTCGAACAAATACTGTGCTTTCCACAAGCAGAAGGGGCACGACACGGATAAATGCCGCCAGCTGGAGGCGGAAATTCAAAGACTCATTGCTGGGGGCCACTTGAAAGAATTTGTTAGGATATTTGAGCGTTATGATGAACGCTGTAACGAGCGCACCGGAGAGAGAAGAAGGAGCCCGTCGCGTTCTAGAAGCCCGCGGAGGCGAGGCCCCACGGAGAGTAGCCATCGAGGCAAAGGAAAGGCTCCTGAGCAAGGAAACACCCCTTTTGCGGTCATCAACATGATAGCAGGAGGTTCCTCTGGTGGAGATTCTAACGCTGCCCGACGACAGTACGTCCGGAGTTATGACCAACGCCCATCAATGCCCAAATCCGTCTACGCCATTCAGAAGGCAAATGATCAACGCTCGAAAGAGAATGATGTAATAGGATTTGACGATAGGGACTTAGGGCATATTGTAAAGCCCCATGGGAACAGTGAAACCTCTGACTGCCCCATGGTGGTTAGCGTAGATGTCCACAATCACATTGTAAAGAGGGTGTTAGTGGATAGTGGAAGCTCTGTTAATGTTTTGCCCTACACTACGTTCCAAAAGATGAATGCCAACATCCAGCTCAAACCTCTCAAAACAGCCCTCATTGGCTTTGGAGGTTCGGAGGTCGTCCCACGAGGGCAAATTCGCCTGGCCACTTCATTCGGCTGAGCCCCGCAGCGCAAAACGCTCATGGTTACGTATGCAGTGGTGGAGATTGATATTCCCTATAACATCATAATCGGGCGTCAAACCCTCGTTGATTTCAAAGCTATCATCTCCACCTACCACCAAAAAATCAAATTCCCCACCCCCGAGGGCGTTGGAGAAGTATTGTGCAACGTGCAAGAGGCCTGGGAATGCTACATGCTGTCCCTCAGAAAACCTAAGGCCGAGAAAACTTTCCAAATCGGGTCCACCAAGAAATCCGTTGACTTTCCTAATCTAGATGAGGATGGTCCCTTGCCCAAGAGGGCCAAGTTAAACAAGAAAAAGAACAAGAAGAAAGATCCCAGCGCCAAAGGCTCCCTCGAAAGTGCTCCGCCAGGGACAGTAGAAGAATCCTCCTCAGAGGGAGACGAGCGTGAGGGAGGCGAGCCCCTTAATGATGGGCGTTTGACAGGAAAAAAGAGGGCGCTCGAGCTTCTCCGTCCGAAAGTGAGGATCGAGCCCTCAGAAAAATTCCTTACTATTGAGCTAGAACCAGGGAACAAGGATAAAATTACTCAGATTGGGTCCAACCTCTCTGGACCCTCGCAGATTATGATGATTGATTTCCTTAGAGAGAACATTGACGTTTTTGCATGGAAAGCGTCTGACTTTACAGGGATTGACCTGAGCGTCATAGTCCACAGGTTCAATGTGGATCCCTCGTTTAAACCCATTAAGCAGAAGAAACGGGATGTCCATGGTTTTTGGAAGAGAGTCATTGAGGAAGAAGTTAACAAGCTTCTGGAGGCTCAGTATATTGAGCCCATCTTGTACCCGGAGTGGCTGTGTAATGTGGTATTGGTGCCCAAGAGCGCAAATAAATGGCGCATGTGCAATGACTTTACTGATCTTAACAAGGCTTGCCCTAAGGATCCCTATCCATTGCCTTGGATAGATCAATTGGTGGATTCGACCGCTGGGTGTGAACTCACGAGCATGATGGATGCCTTCCAAGGGTACTATCAAATCTTTATGGCACCAGAGGACCGCCCCAAAACTTCATTTGTTGTTCACCTAGGGATATATTACTTCTTAGTCATACCCTTTGGGCTCAAGAACGCTGGAGGCACTTATCAGCGCCTTGTCAATAAGATGTTTGAGAAAGAAATTGGGGGATCCATGGAGGTTTACGTTGACGATATGATTGTCAAGAGCGAGCGTCCAGGTTCACATCTAGAGGATCTCAAGCGCACTTTTTCAATCCTGCGCCAGTATGGGATGAAATTGAATCCTTCAAAGTGTACTTTTGGAGTACGAGGGGGAAAGTTCTTGGGCTACATGGTCAGTCAGAGGGGAATTGAAGCCAACCCTGAGAAAATCAAGGCTATCTTGGAGATCCCCTCCCCTCGAAACCTCCGGGAAATGCAAGTGCTAGTGGGAAAAATCATTTCCCTGAACAGGTTCATTTCACGATAGACAGACAGAAACCTTCTTTTCTTCAAGATTTTGAGAAACGCACAAAATTTTACTTGGACTGAGGAGTGTGAAAGAGCACTGCAAGACATGAAGGCTTACCTTTCGAGCGCTCCACTCCTAACCAAACCCGTTGAAGGCGAAAGGCTATTTATGTACCTCTCCGTTTCGACTGATGCAACGAGCGCGGTACTGATAGCTGTACGGGAACGTAAGCACTTGCCTGTCTATTATTTGAGCAAAACATTACAAGGGGCAGAGAAGAACTATTTGAAAATCGAGAAATTTGCGTTTGCCCTCATCAATGCATCAAGGCGATTGAGGCCTTACTTTCAAGCGCACTCAATAACGGTCCTTACTAATCAGCCCTTGAAACAAGTTTTGTCCAAACCGGACGTGTCGGGAAGATTAATAAAATGGGCCATTGAGTTGAGTCAGTTTGACTTAAGTTTCGAGCCCAGAACCTGTAACACCCTTAACGCAAAGGCACTATATCCCCCGCACTATAGTTCAATCCACATATGGAACGGGCACCCATACATGAATCAAGCCTATAGCGAACGGGAGATAATAAAACACTACCCTAGCTAGGCGGGCTATTCCTCAAATAATACAAGTATGGCACTTATTTCACTTATTTCATATAATTCATATAAATGATAATTCATATAAATGTATGGGAACATATGGCAAGTAATATGATGATACTTGTAATTAAATGAACAAACAAGTAATTTAACCTCCCAACTCCCGAAGACCCGCTCGTGGAGTGCTTACCTGAACTTCCGGAAATTGGGGCGTTACAGAACCGCTATACAGGCGCAGGTAGTAGCGGATCTGATGGTTGAACGCTTCGGTTTAGAACCTGCTGCTCAGAAGAACGAGGGGTTATGGGTCCTGCACACGGATGGTTACTCAACCTCTCAAGGGGGAGGAGCAGGGGTAACCCTTAGAGACCCCAATGGGATTGAGTTAGACTTTGCAATCAGGTTGGATTTTCAAGTCACCAATAACGAGGCAGAATATGAAGCCCTTGTGCAAGGATTGAAAATTGCTTTTCAGAGCGGAGCTTCCAGAATTTCCGCTTATGTTGATTCACAGTTAATTGCGAGCCAGATTGAAGGAACTTATGAGGCTCGAGAAACCACCATGATGCAGTATTTGAGCAAAGCTAGGGAAATCATTGGGAAGTTCAAAGAATAACATCTTGTTCAGGTCCCACGAGCAGAAAACGAGCGCGCTAACGCTCTATCTAAATTTGCTTCGGCTTTGGAAGGCACTTCTGAGCGTTCGGTCACGTTCCTTAGAACAGAAGAGCCCTTGATCAAGGAAAGAATTACCAAGGAGGTGGTCGCTGTGATTGATCCGCATGAGCCTTGTTGGCTTGACGATATTATTAGATTTCTTAAAGATGGCGTTTGTCCCACTGACAAGGTAGAGGCTCGGAAAATTAGAAACAAGGCCCCTCGGTTTTCTTTAGACTCAGAGGGGAGATTATTTAAGAAGTCGTTTCAAGGGCCTCCGATGAGGTGTCTAAGGCCCTCGCAGGAAAAAGAGACGCTCGAACTTATTCACAATGGAAGTTGTGGGAACCATTCAGAAGGGCATATCCTTGCAAAGAAGGTCCTGAGGAGTGGATTTTATTGGCCCACAGTTCTTCAAGACGCCATTGAGTTCTCCAGGAAGTGCCCTAAATGTCAATTCCATTCTAACCTCCCTCAGCTGCCAGCCGCTCAAATGATTCCTATAGATGTCGTGTGGCCCTTCGACCAATGGGGAATTGACATCGTAGGCCCCTTAGCCATCGTGGTCGGACAGAAGAAGTTTATCATTTTAGCTGTCGATTATTTTACCAAATGGGCTGAGGCTGAAGCCGTAGCAAAAATTACCTTCAGGGTTGTGAGGGACTTCATTTGGAAAAACATTATCTGCAGGTACGGTATACCAAGGGTGCTCATTTCAGACAATGGATCCCAATTCATAGCGGCAGACACGCGTGGGTTTAATGCCTTCAGGCGCCTCTACAAGATCAAGACTTTGTTAGAATACAGAGATTCTAACTTAGATTCTATGGCTTTTTACCAAATGGTCAGCGTCTATATCTTCCACAGCTTCATTACACGTGACAGGATCAAATACGTTAGATTCAACCACTTTGGGTAATCTTAGGTATCTTGTCAGGTGTCCTGACAATCCTCCCACTACAATGATGCTCTCGTGTACACGTCTCTACATCACAGGTTGTATTTGGTACATCACATGTATCCAATATATTTTCAGTTATCACGGGTTTATGGAAATCAGTATCTAATACTGTTATTTCTTTTAACACTACTTTGCTTCTACCCTTTGTGGTTATCTATGTAATTATCTTTGAAATATTCACAAACATCTTTTGTGATTTCTCAAATTACAAAATATACCACCTCTCGTTCTTCTAGGATAACCTTAGAAAAAGAAAACCTTTGTTCTTTATTCTAACTTGTCAGGATCCATCCTTAACGCGTGGACCAGGCTACCTTAAATCCGAAGATAAAAGATACAGGATTTTCACCCTAGCTACAGATCCATCAGTGTTTTAGGAACTGACTTAGATAGAACTAGGTTTGTCGTTTTGTGTGCAATACCCCAAAATGAAATTCATAGGGTAGCATGACTCTTCATGAATCTTACCATCATTATTAGAGTTCTATTTCTCCTTTCTGCAATACATCTTTGCTAAGACGTATCTCATATATATAGTTGAGATCTAATCTCATTTGAGAAATTCTATTTCACTCTGAACTTAGATACTTATCACTACTTCGATCTAATCGAAGTGCCTTGATGTTTTTCTGATTTGACTCTTTGACTTCAGTCTTATATTCTTTGAACTCTTCAAAATTACAGACTTAAGTCTCATCAAATAAACATATTTGTATCTAGAGTAATCATTCAAATGAATGATGAAGTACCTAAAACTTTCTCTTGCTTGAACACTCATAATATCATACGTTCGTATGAACCAACTCAAGCAAGTTCATGGCTTAATACCCTTTGTCTCAAAAAGGCTTCTTGGTCATTTTAACCTTCTAAATAGGATTCGTAGATTGATACTATTTTCAAGTCAATAGGACTCAACAATCAGTCTTTGGGTCCTATTCAGATTCAATTGACCAATAGATAGGTGCCACGTAGAAGTTTTTCCTTTTAGATGGTAAGTCAAGCTTCTTAATGTTAAACTTGAATTAGGGTTTTCATTGAGGTATAAAAGACCATCTTTTATTGTGCCAGTGTAAATAAACCTTTTATTTTGCTTAGCGGTAAACTTTTGTTCAAAACAAACAGTTAAACTATTAGTTATCAAATAACTCACAGAAATTAAATTTCTGTTTATACGGCACGCGTAATATAAAACCCTATTGCCAAAATATGACTTTATAGTCCTTACTGCTAATACAATTTGACTTGTATTATCCCCAAGCAGTAGTTGTGTGTTAGCCGTTTTTTCAAACTTTCTGGTTAGTTTGAATCTTCGCAACGACTTGCAAATATGATTAGTTGATCTCATGTTCTCATACTAGGAGTCTGGTAAATTTCCAACTAAACATATTTTAAATGAGTAAGATATCTTCATATCTTATCTAAAACGGCGTAGCAAAAGGACACACTAAGTATTTCGGATAATTTCCTTTCCAATACCCGTTACCACCGAAATAGAAACACTTTTCCATTGTCAGATTTGACTCTCTATTTCTGAACCTTAGATTGGGAACTTTTCCTTTTTCTTTCTTCCACTTACTGGCTTTTTAGGCCGTGGATATTGATGTCTGATTAAGGCCGTGGATATTGATGTCTGATTAAAGAGAACTTTTCCCTTAGTCTATATCACCCTTTCTGCCATATTGAGGTCGTTCATTGGTTCAGGTTAGGTTTTCAAAAAAATATATTTAAAATTAATCTTGAACGTTCAAACGACTTAGGCAGAGAGTATAGGATCACCTCCTATCTGTTAAGATTGTTTCTTTAAGCACAGAGGCTTTCAATCTCGTTCAGATTAGTTATCATATTCATAATATGATTCTGAATCGGTGGTCCTTCAAACATCTTTATAACTAACAACCTTCTTATTGGCTCGTACCTTCGTATGATTCTGTCTTCAAAACATGTTCTTATCAGTAGACATCTCATGCGTCTGATGCTCAAGAACTTTTAAGACAGATGTCAGGATATAAGACTAGCCAGATCATCACACTTGATCCATTTAGAATAAGCGTCTTTCTAATCCTGACTGGTTGTAGTTTCCGAAATTTTCGGATAAGGTTCAGTGAGTACGTAAAATTTCGTGTCTCAACACGATGTCAAGATTCATTTCCTAGTCAGCATAGTTGAAACCTTACTAGCCTATTTCCTTACAGACATACAGTTTGGAGTGGGCTAAGAGAGATCGTAATTATAAAACTGAAATAAATAAATAAATGCAAGTTATGATTATGTATTTCACTTTCTTCTGCGTCCAACCAATAAATGAAATCCACGTAAGCATTTTGATTTACGCAATGGTGACTTAACTAACTGCAGTTGACTCCCCGGAGGCGAGGTCGAAAACCGCTTAGAAAAGCAAGAACTATTCTTAATTAACATGTCATCTAGATAACTCTTACCAAACAATGTTAATTCACCACGTCAACCCTTAGCCTCTAAGTAAATGTAACAGAGCTCTGAAGGGAGGTTAATACATTACTTAGTCAAGTGTCCACCATTACCTAGAAGTCCGTACAAGTAGGTCAAGACACTCCACGGAGGCGTGGTCGAGCTGACTTTCCCGTATTTCATTCTATCCGTAGAAGTCTAATCTTGTATACCGCGAATATATACCCGCCGAAGGGAGTAGTACATATTCACTATACTATAGACCGGTAATGGAGGCCGTGAGAATCCAACTATTTTCATCTCGCTCCCACTTGAATTTTTAAAAGGTGTGAATTATCTTTTGATTATTTAATAATCACTTTTGGCGTCTTATTGTTGGAAGTGATTAATCTAATTAATACCCTCCCACTAGGATTATTAATCATATTTATAATCCTAATAATATTTTAAGGCTTTAATAACAATTTATTAATTAGGTCGAAAAATATTAGTTCAATTATGCATCACGTTCAATCTCTATTAAACCTTATTATTTAATCACATTAAATAAAATACGCATAATTGTAAATAAAATAATATCTCATATTATCATGATCATGCCATAAAATAAAATAATTAAGCATGCTTTTCATATAATTATCACATAATTATCATGCTTAAAATAAATGGCATAAAGTAAACATGTTATAAATAAATTATCTCATAATTTAAATCATGTTTACTAATTCGGCAATTAAACAGGAAGATTATTGAAATCGATTCCCAAAAAATTACCATTCCACGCCAATTCCCAAGAAACACTGGAGGGGTCACAAACGGTCCAACTTAAAAACCAGCCTCCTTTGACAGAATTTACGTGCACAGTAGCAGATTTAAAATTATGCATCGCATGCATCATATCAATGCATGTATATATCTAGAGCACGACTCTGATACCAGTTGTTGGGAGGTGGGCCCAGAACAGTAGCGGTCCGGGACCACATTTCAATTTTTTTAATTATAATACAAGTATTAAAATATTTCTAAAATATTTTAATACAATAGCGGAAGACTAGCCGGATCTACTCAAGTATATACATGCAATTGATAATAAATTTTAAATCACTTAAGCAGATAAATATCTAACATGCAATTAACACTTAATAGCATATAATTTATCACGCTTAAAATAATATAACTGTAAAATATTACCGTACTGCAAACATGGCTATCTAACAACATTTTTCCAGCTCCTTGCCCTTTCGTAAGTCCGGCAGAGCTTCCCTGCAATATCCCCGACTCGACCCTCGGAGTGTGGGCTCCGTGAGTATTTCCCTAAATACTCGAGAAAATATTTTCTAGAAAAAATCATTTTTCTAGACTAGAAAATTCCCTAATTTTCTAATAATTAAGTGGATTATATATTAATTATATAACCACCTAATTATATATTAATTAATCCTTTAATTATGGATTAATTAGACTAAGAGAGAGAGGGAGCAAGCTTCAGCCATAAAGGGCCAAAATTGCTGCAAAATGGAATGGATTTTGTAGCCAATCCATCACCTATTTTTAGGCAAATTTATGAGGCATTTTGGCTCTAATGCACGGACACTTCTAAAAATATTATTTTGCCGTGTCGTGTTGTGTCGGACACCGTGTCCGACACTTCTCACGTGGAAAATTCACAAAAAAATCCGTGTCGCCGTATCCGTGTCGTGTCGTGTCCGTGTTGCCGTGTCTGTATCTGTGCAACATAGCATTTCGGTCTTTTTAGGGATAAAATGAAGGGCAAAAGATTCATTTTACCAAACCGCGTACCGACCGGCCAATCCGAATACACCACGTGGAAGATCTCATCGCCGTGAATCCAATGCCACCAACCACGCGCCGTCGGAAGGCTGCCAGGTGGTTGGCACGTGTACAAACATGCACAGCACACCAGATTCTGACACGTGTCCGGGTCGGTCCGAACCGGACCCGGACCCGGCTTGACCCTACCTGATAGTCCGAACCGTTAACCCTGTTGACCAGCCCGTTGACCGGCCCAATACCAGATCTCATCTGGGCCGTCGATCTGTGATGACGTGGCGCGATCCACGCCGTCCACTTAGCGCGCCACGTGGCGCTGCATCAGCACCAACTGGGACCCAACCCGCTGACGTGGCGTGACACGTCAGTTGCCACGTCAGCAAAATATCATGTCAGAAATTTTATTTATTTTTTTTTTAAAATTTAAAATTTTATTTTCTCCAAAATAAAATTCCGGGCATTTCCTACTCTTTGGAACTTCAATTTATTTTCTTAAAAATAAATTCCTTGGCTATTTTCAAACACTTTGAAAATTCATTTCTCTTTCTCCTTTTAATATTTTCTCTTTGGGTTTTTCAATTGGGGCTTGCAGGGGGACCTGCAGGACTAATTAATTTTAGCTCCAAACGGGTTAATATATTATCATCTCATGATAGTAATTAATTACCGTTTAACAATATTTAATTCCACTAAATAAATATTGTTGCACTCTAAAATTAATTAAATTATTCACAAATTTCTCGATCTAGAATAATTTCGCATTTTACTCCTCCGTGAAGATATCCATGAAAAATAAATTGCAACTACTATCATTTATTTTTCATCTCTAATTTGAAATTTATTGATTCGCCTTAAGTTCAAATTCTCTGTATGTGAAACACATTCATCATACAACTTCGGTGACGTATCACGTGAAGTGCTTTGGGCAAAGTCTTAATTCGAACTTTTGCAAATCTATTTCAAGGATATCTTTTACCTTCCAGCAAGGCCAGAGATGCCTCGATCAATATAACTCTTTAGCAAATTTTATGTTGTCACTGAACGTACAAAGTATTTTGGCTACACGTTACCGAGACCTCACTTCGAGTATATTACAGTGACTAACACTACATGCCTAAAGCCAAAATATTATCAGGATTAAGAGTACAATGCTTCCTGAGATTTTATTCATTTTAAATAGCAGTATAAAATGAATAATCTCAGTGGTCCAGTTCGATGTTTCCAATCCCATTGAAAATCATCAACGTGTTATAATTGGAATCACTATTCCCTATGACGAAAGACTAATCATCTTATATAACCACGTTATAGTCTTGATAAGAACATATTCTTATCTTACCGACTAGAACTTTAATGACACGTGATTTCGGTATTCAAAGTCTTTTCCTATGAAACACGTTTCATATAAGAATACCACCACACGTCATTAATTATCAATATGTGAAATACTCACAACTCACTCTAAATTCAGTTTAATTAATTCAACAAATTGAATTTTCAGGGCACTAATCCCAACAGTTTTGTACTCTGATGAACCAAGTGCTACACGGATTTCTGGATGAGTTCGTGGTAGTGTACTTGGATGACATTGGAGGGGGACTAAGTATGCCTATTTTAAAAAACTAGTAAAATTAACGTGCGTTGCAAGTTTATTATTTAATTTATTTAAATAAATTTAGCTATACATTTATTGAACAAATTAGGAGTTTAATTAAATAAATATAATAACATTTTTAATGAACCATTTTAATTTTGAAAAGTGATACAGGCAAAAATATTTATATGAGATCTCTCTTTCAAATCATATACAGTAAGTAGAAATTCGAAGTAAAAAAATATCTAAATAAATAAAAAATAAAAATATTTGAAACTATGTTATTATATAAAACAAAATATTTAAAGTGTATAATATTAATTTGCCCAAATAGTTCTAATTTTTAAGCATAAGTAATAGTATATAGCTTTCAAATATATTTAATAAATGAAAAGATATATATAAAAGAATATAGACAAAAACTTACAAAATCATATAAAATGTCATATTGACTATATGTATTTTATTCCTTGTATTGTTTATTCTTTTAATATTATTTGTGATTTATTTTTAGTTTTTTTATGAAGTTTTGAAAAATCTTGTTGTCGTTATTCAAAATCCAAAAGTTATATTTACTTTCAAAACTATAACTTTTGCACCTATTTTTTTTTTTTTTTTTATTTCTGACCTCGATTCAATCATTTAAAACGGAAACATTGTTATTTTTTTTTTCTTTTTTATTCCATCATCTTGAGAAATTGTAACTTCTGATATATTATGGTCATCAATTTTACTATAATTACCTTGCACTAGATATTCATCTCTCAAAACCGTGAGTTTGAATATCATAATTTTCAATATTATCTTCTTTCTCAAATCTACATCTTCTTCTCTATAATTGTAATTTGATTTCATGAGTATATCTATTTTGCTTTCTGTTAATACCTTCAATTGTACTTTTTTAATTGCATTGCAGCTACCGCATGCAATTTTCAATTGATAACTTCTACTATTCGATCGCAATGAGAAAACAAAACTCTGTGGATACTTGTAAACTAAGTTTCCTATAATATTTTGAGTTATATTCTCCTTAAACAATTAAAAATGTGAGTAATTTAATTATATAAAATATTAATAGAGCTTTTAATAATTAATTTATTTATAAAGTATTAAAGAAATAATATTTTATGAAAATTAATTCGACTCTCGATCGAGCAATTTATGTACTCCTCAAAAAATATGATTTATAATATTTAATATCATTTTGTACCTATTATTAGTTAAAAAATATACTTACTGATGGTTTGGTATTTTTATATTAGTCTCCCTTAAAACAATAATATATATATCTTGTATAGTAAACAAAATATAACTAATATTATTTATTTTGCACTATTTATATGTCCAATCATTTTTTTTTTCTATCTCTCTGATATATATATTTTGTCATAAATGAAGCAACACAACACAGTAAAAGCAGTCTCAAGATAAAACTCATCTAGTTTTGACGGCAGAGCATTCTAGACGCAGTAACCATCTTAAACCTTGTGAGCTATCCTTGCTAATTTATCCGTCATCATGTTTCATTCTCTCGAGATTTATTTGATCCAAGTTTCTCAAAACCTTTTGAGTAAACTGCTGGGTGGTAGGCCCAGAACAGTAGAGGTCCGGGACCACATTTTAAAATTTTGTTTATAATACAAGTATTAAAATATTTCTAAAACATTTTAATATAATAACGGAAGGCTAGCCGGATCTACTCAAGTATATACATGTAATTGATAATAAATTTTAAATCACTTAAGCAGATAAATATCTAACATGCAATTAACCCTTAAGAGCATATAATTTATCATGTTTAAAATAATATAACTGTAAAATATTACCGTACAACAAAGATGGCTATCTAACGACATTTTTCCAGCTCATTTTCTTTTCGTGAGACTGGCAGAGCTTCCCCGCAATATCTCTGGAGAAACCCTCGGAGTGTGGGCTTCGAAAGTATTTGTCTAACTACTAGAGAAAATAAACTTTAAACTAGAAACCCCTTTTCAGGGTTTAATCCCCCGAAATTAAGTGTTTTATATATTAATTATATAAACACCTAATTAAAATTAATTCCAAAATAATAAGGAATTAATTAGGAGAAAAGGGATATGGTTTCAAAGCCAAAAGTTCAGCCAAAACCTCTCCCAAACTTGTGAGAAAAAATGAGGAGCCAAACCCCCTATTTATAGGGGAAAAACCGAGGGTAAAATAGTAATTTCACACCCCCACTTACGTGCACAACTTGGACACGAATTCCAAGGTGACTATGTTGTAACTCTCATCACCACGAGTCCAACGCCGTCGAGAATGCGCCGATCTGCCACCGGACGCGCCCTGAAGGTGGCGCATGTGTTACACACGTGGCCTAAGGTTTCTAGGCTTGAACCGGTCCGACCGAACCCGGTTCGGTCCGGTTCTACACGTGGCCAATCCCAGTTTTGCCACGTGTTCGGTTTGACCCGACCCTATCCGTTGACCCGTATCCTAACCCGTTGACCGTCCCGGTTCCAAAGCAAATCTGGGTCGTTGCTTTATGCTGACGTGACACGATCTCAGCCGTACGCATGGCGGGCCACTTGGCGCCCAGTCAGCAGCACCTCACGCCTGTCCGCTGACGTGGCATGCCACGTCAGCTGCCATATCATCAAAAATAAAATTTTTTTTTGATGAAAATTTTATTTTCTCCAAAATAAAATTCCGGCCATTTCCCACTGTTGGAAATTTGATTTAATTTCTTAAAATAAATCCTTTGGCTATTTTCAAATACTTTGAAAATTCATTTCTCTTTCTCCTTTTAATATTTTCTCTTCGGGTTTTCAATTGGGACTTGCAGGACTAATTAATTTTAGCTCCAAACGGGTTAATGTATTATCATCTCCTGATATTAATTAATTACCGTTTAACAATATTTAATTCCACTAAATAAATATTGTTGCACCCTAAATTAATTAAATTATTCACGAATTTATCGATCCAGAATAATTTCGCATTTCACTCCTCCATGTAGATATCCATGAAAAATAAATTGCAACTACTATCATTTATTTTTCATCTCCAATCTGAAATTTATTGATTCACATTATGTTCAAATTCTCTGTATGTGAAAGACATTCATCATACAACTTCGGTGATGTATCACACGAAGTGCTTTGGCCAAAGTCTTAATTCGAACTTTTGCAAAGCAATTTCAATGATATCTTTTACCTTACAGCAAGGCCACGGATTCCTCGATCAATATAACTCTTTAGCACATTTCATGTTGTCACCGAACGTACAAAGTATTTTAGCCACCGTTGCCAAGACCTCACTTCGAGTATATTACAGTGACTAACACTACATGCCTAAAGCCAAAATATTTTCAGGATTAAGAGTACGATGCTTCCTAAGATTTTATTCATTTTAGATAGCAGTATAAAATGAATAATCTCAGTGGTCCAGTTCGATGTTTCCAATCCTATTGAAAATCATCAATGTGTTATAATCGGAATCACCATTCCCTATGACGAAAGACTAATCATCTTATATAACCAAGTTATATTCTTGATAAGAACATATTCTTATCTTACCGACTAGAACTTTAATGACACGTGATTTCATTATTCAAAGTATTTTCCTATGAAACACATTTCATATAAGAATACCACCACACACCATTAATTATCAATATGTGAAATACTCACAACTTGCTGTAAATTCAGTTTAATTAATTCAACAAATTGAATTTTCAGGGCACTATTCCCAACAATATCCGACTTGCCCTAAATTCAATTTTGCGCTAATACTTTAGTGAAGGAATATATTAGATGGTTCTCTGAGCCAACAACTAGAAAATCATGAATCCAATACATCTAACTGGCTGCTTCTTAAGCCACCATGTATTTAATTTCTATGACGGTGTAGGCAATATAAGTCTGCTTAACATTCCCCAATTAACGGTTGCTCTTTCTAGAATAAACACGTATTCTGATGTCAAACATCTAGAATACAAATCAGATTGTAAATCCGAATCTGTGTACTCTATTGAAATGAGCTCACCACTGTGGTAGACAAGCATATAATCTCAAGTCCTTCTCAAGTACTCCAATATATGCTCTCACTACTATCCAATGTCAGATTCTAAGGTTTAACTAATATCTCCTGACTTAGACCTATTTCATAATAAACAGCTGGCCTTGTACATAATATGACATACATAAAGCTTCCGCTGTGGAACTCTAATCATGTCTTCTATCTCTTCAGTTGTCTTAGGACACTGATCCCGAGATAGATAAATTTCATATCTAAAAGAGAGTGAAACTTTCTTGGAATTTGTCATATTATTCCTTACCAGCATCTTATCTATATATGCTTCTTGTAATAAACCAATCTTCTTATTCACATGATCACAAAAAAAGTCTGATCCTTAGAACAACATTGGTCTTACAAAGGTCTTTACTTGTCAAACGGATTTGACATTCGAATCTTGACCATTGACAAAATCCCTGCATCATTCCCAATGAGCAGAATATCGTTTATGTACAAAACTAAAGTGTTAGAATATTGTCTTGATGTTATTAGTACATACATAGTTCATCAGGCAATTACACAAATCCAAAGAATTTAAATTGCCTCTTTAATTTTGATGTTTCATGATCTAGATGCTTGCTTAAGATCATAAATCGATTTATTAAGCTTGCATCATATGCACCTGATTTTTGGTTGTGAAGCCTTCAGGTTGTGCCATGTATCTCTTATTCTTGAAGATGCCCGTTCAAGAATATAGTCTTAACATCCATTTGTCAAATCTCATAATTAAAATGAGAAACAATGGAGAGGAGAGTTCTTATGGACTTAAGCCCTGCTATAGGCAAGAAGATCTCATAAATGATTTCTTCTTTCTGGGTAAAACCCTTTGCCATAAGCTTTGGTCTAGAGTCTCTACTTTTTCGTCTATTTCTCCTTTTATTTTCTTGTAAAACCCAATTGCATCTAATGGGTTTAATGCCTTCAGGTACCTCCACAAGTTCAAGACTTTGTTAGAACACTAAGACTCTAACTATGATTCAATGGCTTTTGACCAAACGGTCAGCGTCTATATCTTCCACAGCTTCATTACACGTGACAGGATCAGATACGTTAGATTTAACCACTTGGGTTAATCTTAGGTATCTTCTCAGGTGTCCTGACAATCCTCCCACTACAATGATGCTCTCGTGTACATGTCTCTACATCATATGTTGTATTTGTACATCACATGTATCTAATACATATTCAGTTATTACGAGTTTATGGAAATCAGTATCAAATACTGTTGAAAGATACTGTTATTTTCTTTTAACACTATTTTGCTTCTACCCTTTGTGGTTATTTATGCAATAATCTTTGAAATATTCACAAACATCTTTTGTGATTTCTCAAATTTCAAAATATACCACCTTTCGTCTTTCTAGGATAACCTTAGAACAAGTAAACCTTTGTTCTTTATTCTAATTCGTCAGGATCCATCCTTAACACGTGGCCCAGGCTACCTCAAATCCAAAGATGAGAGATATAGGGTTTTCACCCTAGCTATATATCCATCAGTGTTTTAGGAACTGACTTAGATAGAACTAGGTTTAATGTGCATTGTCATTTTGAGCGCAAGACCCCAAAACGAACTTCGCAGGGTAGCATGACTCTTCATGAATCTTACCATCATTATCAAAGTTCTATTTCTCTTTTCTACAATACATCTTTGCTAAGACGTATCTCATGCAGATAGTTGAGATCTAATCTCATTTGCGAAATTCTATTTAACTTTGAACATAGATACTTATAACTACTTCGATCTAATCGGAGTGCCTTGATATGTTTTTTAATTTGACTCTTTGACTTAAGTCTCATCAAATAAACATATCTGTATCTAAAGTAATCATTCAAATGAATGATGAAGTACCCAAAAACTTCCTCTTGCTTGAACATTCATAGGATCACATATCCGTATGAATTGGCACAAGCAACTTCATGGCTTAAATACCTTTTGTCTCAAAAAGGCTTCTTGGTCATTTTAACTTTCTAAACAGGATTCGCAGACTGACAACTGTCAAACTCAACAATTAGTCTTTGGGTCCTATTCAGATTAAATTGACCAATACGTAGTTGCCACTTGCATGCCTCGCTAGGCGTGAAAGTTTTTCCTTTAGATGGTAAGTCAAGCTTCTTAATGTTAAACTTAAATTAGGGCTTTCAAAAGACCATCTTTTATTGTGCCAGAGCAAATAAACCTTTTATTTTGCTTAATGGTAAACCTTTATTCAAAACAATCAGTTAAACCATTAATTATCAAATAACTTACAAAAATCAAATTTCTGTATATATGGCACGTATAATATTAAAACTGTAGCACCCGGAATGCTAGGTAGCCACATCCCCCGCATTATAGTTCAATCCAGATATGGAATGGACAATCCATACACGAATCAAGCCTATAACGAACGGGAGACAATAAAAAAAAAATGAATCACTAGCTAGGCGGGACTAACCCTCAAATAAATCAACATGCATAACAATAAAGTGG
The DNA here is from genome assembly GCA_037501455.1 of Lantana camara. Lineage (NCBI taxonomy): Eukaryota > Viridiplantae > Streptophyta > Magnoliopsida > Lamiales > Verbenaceae > Lantana > Lantana camara. The sequence goes on along the minus strand of CM074857.1, from coordinate 16,859,867 downwards.
AAGCAAAATAATGTACATTCATTCATTTATTACCACCTTCGGATCGTTCACTTCAATATATACATCTATCCTCCATAACAAGTTATGATATACATAGGTACCAAAACAATTCATAAGTCATACACATATTCACATAAGAAGGGAATGCTAGACTCAACATGAAAGACCCAAAGTAAGACCAGCTCGATCCCCGCCTAGCACTCAACCTGCAAAACTGAAAATGTGAGGGGTCAGTCTATGGAAGACTGAGTGAGGGGTTTATATATACGCGCAAATACCATGCAAGCCATAATTTCGGGTAAGATTTTATAAGGAAACAATATAAATTTCAAGAATAGAATCAATTCTTGCCCGAAATTACAACTAAACCAATTAACAACAAAATCATTATCAATTCAATCCGTGGCCCGGCGAGTGAGGGCAATCTCCAACTTTTCTCCAAAAGTGAACAATCATGAGTGTTTCAATTTATTAAGTGATCATGCAAGTCATTACGTACGATCAATTAGCAGTTTCATGAACCCTTCTTCCTCCGGGTGATGGTGGGCTTGCAAGACCCAACCATCCAATCATGTTGTACGTCGGGAACATGACTCCCACGTACGGGATTTCTTCCTCCACCAAACCTCCTGATGGATTCAGAGGTGATCCCAAAAATGGTGAGGATAGTGCAAGAGTTACCCGTCAGCTCTTGCTTTCCCGGTTGGCTCAATACACTACCTTCGGGCCCACAGTGAACATGCTTACTTGCCCAATCGATCAATCAATCAATCGATCCATTTCACGAAATCAGTTATAAATCATTAAGATTTGAAAATTATATATATATAAATACTTTTTGGCCAAAAACATCACATAGGGTTGTAAGGGTTCTATGTATCTAGAATTAAACCTCACCTTTACCAACCAAAAAGAAGAAAGGAAACACCCTAAAGCGCGTGCTTCTCGTCTCCGGGACCGTGATCTGTGTAATAAGGACAAGTGTACGTAAGACTCGAATCTTATGAACCAAATAAGATGAACGGCGTATTCATACAATATCAATCATGCAACTACAATCAACATATTCAATTTATCAAGTAATGTAGCAAGGATCAAGTATTCAATGTATTCATCAAAGTATGGAAATATTACACAAACCTCCCCTATGAAGCTTAAGCATGAAATCCCTTAACACATATAGTAACACACAATATAACACATTATATGACATATCAATGATGTGTACATGCCGAAAACGAGCCAAGAAAATCATGCAAGCAAAGTTATAAAATCGGATTTTCATGCAGAAACAGCAGGGGTCTCGGGCGCGACCTATTTTTTTTCCCGAATTTTCCTCCAATTTTTCAAATCTCGAAACACGGCTAAAATCGGATCGCGGGCGCGACAATTTTTGTTCTATTTTCGGTCGTGGCCGCGACCTGCTACGCAGCAGCAGCAAAACAGGGCAAAAACAGGGGAATCCGAACCAAAAACCTCAAAATTCAACAACAAATGCAATTCCACTCCATAAAAACTACTCCAACATATCTAATACACATTATACTTCCACTATGCTCAAATAAACCATGAAATATGCATCAACTCATCAAGAATTTGTCCATAAAACCCTATATATATCCATGCTTCCAACTTCTACATAATTCAAAGTTTTTATGCAAGCTTTCAATCCTTTTGATCATAAACATGCTTCTAGTCATAAATACACAAGAATTTATCACTTAATCCATAAACCCTACTCAATCATATATTCTAGAGATTCATAAAATTTCCATATTATACCTTGAAATGGAATAGAGATGAGATGTAATGGTAATATGATGATGATGATGATCATAACTCCACAATTCCTCCAAAATCTAACTTGAAATTTGAGATGAATCTCCCTTTTCTTCCTTGGTGTATTGATCGATATTTAGTGTGTGAGTGTGTGTGTATCTCTTGGATGAATGGAATGTAATGGAATGAAATGGAAGAATTAGATGATATACCAAAGTCTTGCATGAATATGTGTGATTCATCATATTTTGCACATAAGTCCTCCAATTATTTGAATTTATTCAATCAACTATCATTCCATGGAATATAATCAAGTAGCTCCAATTCATTTAATGCAATTAAGTTCATAAATTTATGAAATGATCAAATAAGGTCACGTAATGACAATTAGGCACGTTACCACTTAAGTCACGTAATTTTCACGTTAATACTAATTCATATAAATGCATGAAGATATAATGCATATAATATGATGAAAATTATAAATAAATGAATGGAATAGTTAAATTAAACCTCCCAACTCCCGAAGACCAGCTCGTTGCGTGTTTACCTGAACTTCCAGAAATTGGGGCGTTACAAAATCCCTATTGCTAAAATACGACTTTATAGTCCTTACTGCTAATACAATTACACTTGTATTATCCCCGAGGAATAGTTGTGTGTTAGCCGTTTTTCAAACTTCCTGGTTAGTTTGAATCTTCGCAACGAATTACAAATATGATTAGTTGAGCTCGAATCCACACACCAGGAGTCTGGTGAATTTCCAACAAAACGTACTTTCAACGAGTAAGATATCTTCATATCTTATCTAAACGGCGTAGTAAATGGACAAACTAAGTATTTTGGACAATTTCCTTTTCAATACCCGTTACCACCGAAATAGAAACACTTTTCCATTGTCGGATTTGACTTTCTATTTTTGAACCTTAGATTGAAAACCATTCATTTTCTTTTCTTCCACTCATTGTCTTTATAGACCGTGGATATCGATGTCTGATTAAAGAGAACTTTTCCTTTAGTCTATATCACCCTTTTTGCCATATTGAGGTCGTTTATTGGTTCAAGTTATGTTTAAAAAAATTTATTTAAAATTAATCTTGAACGTTCAAACGACTTAGGCAGAGAGTATAAGATCGTATCCTATCTGTTAAGATTGTCTCTTTAAGCACAGAGGCTTTCAATCTCGTTCAGATTAGTTATCATATACATAATATGATTCTGAACCAGTGATCCTTCAAACATTTTTAACTAAAAACCTTTTTCATTAACTCGTACTTTTGTACGATTCTGTCTTCAAAACATGTTCTTATTAGTAGGCATCTCATGCATTTGATGCTTAAGAACATTGGAGACAGATGTCAGAATCTAAGACTAGCCAGATCATTATACTTGATCTACTTTGCATAAGTGTCTTTCTGATCCTGATTGGTTGCAGTTTTCGAAATTTTCGGATAAGGTTCAGTGAGTACGTAAACTTTCGTGTCTCAACACCATGTCAAGATTCATTTCCTAGTCAGCATAGTTGAACCCTTACTAGCCTATTTCCTTATAGACATATGGTTTGGAGAGGGCTAAGAGAGATCGTAATTTTGAAACTGAATTAACTAAAATTATGCTAGTTATGATTTTGTATTTCACTTTCTTCTGCGTCTAACCAATAAATGAAATCCACGTAAGCATTTTGATTTACGCAATGGTGACTTAACTAACTGCAGTTGACTCCCCGGAGGCGAGGTCAAAAACTGCTTAGAAAAGCAAGAACTATTCTTAATTAACATGTCATCTAGGTAACTCTTACCAAACAATGTTAATCCACCACGTCAACCCTTGGCCTCTAAGTACATGTAACAGAGCTCCGAAGGGAGGTTAATACATTACTTAGTCAAGTGTGCACCATTACCTAGAAGTCCATACGAATAGGTCAAGACACTCCACGGAGGCGTGGTCGAGCTGACTTTCCCGTTCATTCTATCCGTAGAAGTCTAATCTTGTATACCACGAATATATACCCGTCGAAGGGAGTAGTACACATCCACTATACTATAGACAGGTAATGGAGGCCATGAGAATCCAACTCTTTTCATCTCGCTCCCACTTGAATTTTTAAAAAGGTATGGATTATCTTTTGATTATCATATAATCACTTTTGGCGTCTTATTATCGGAAGTGATTAATCTTATTAATATGCTCCCACTAGGATTACTAAATCATATTTTTAATCCTAATAATATTTTTAAGTCTATTTAATAACTCTTTATTAATTAGGCCGAAAAATATTAGTCCAATTATGCATTGCGTCTAATCTCTATTAAACATTATTTATCTAATCACATTAAATAAAATATGCATAACTGAAAATAGCATAATATCTCATATTATCATGATCATGCCATAAAATAAAATAATTAAGCATGCTTTCATATAATTATCACATAATTAACATGCTTAAAATAAATGACATAAAGTAAACATGTTATAAATAAATTATCACATAATTTAAATCATGTTTACTGATTCGGTAATTTTCCAGGAAAAGCAATTAAATTGTTTCCCAAAGAAATACCATTCCACGTAAATTCCCAGGAAACACTGGACGGGTCACAACGGTCCCACTTAAAAACCAATCTCCTTTGACAGAATTTACGTGCACAGTAGGAGATTTAAAATTATGCACCATATCAATGCATGTATATATCCAGAGCACGGCTCTGATACCAGTTGCTGGGTGGTGGGCCCAGAACAGTAGCAGTCCGGGACCATATTTTAAAATTTTGTTTATAATACAAGTATTAAAATATTTCTAAAATATTTTAATACAGTAGCGAAAGATTAGCTGGATCTACTCAAGAATATACATACAATTGATAATAAATTTTAAATCATTTAAGCAGATAAATATCTAACATGCAATTAACACTTAAGAGCATATAATTTATCATGGTTAAAATAATATAATTGTAAAATATTACCGTACTGCAAACATGGCTATCTAACGGTATTTTTCCAGCTCCTTTTCCTTTCGTGAGACCGGTAGAGCTTCCCCGCAATATCCCCATAGAAACCCTCGGAGTGTGGGCTCCGAAAGTATTTCACTAAATACTAGAGAAAATAAACATTAAACTAGAAAACCCTTTTCAGGGTTTAATCTCCCGAAATTAAGTGTTTTATATATTAAATATATAAACACCTAAATAAAATTAATTCCAAAATAATAAGGAATTAATTAGGAGAAAAGGGATATGGTTTCAAAGCCAAAAGTTCAGCCAAAACCTCTCCCAAACTTGTGAGAAAAAATGAGGAGCCAAGCCCCCTATTTATAGGGGAAAAATCGAGGGTAAAATAGTAATTTCACACCCCCACTTGCATGCACAACTTGGACACGAATTCCAAGGTGACTACGTTGTAGCTCTCATCACCACGAGTCCAACACCGCCGAAAATGTGCCAATCCGCCGCCGGACTCGCCCTCGGTGGCGCGTGTGTTATACACACGGCCTAGGGTTTCTAGGCTTGAACCGGTCTAACCGAACCCGGTTCGGTCCGGTTCGACACGTGGCCAATCCCGATTCTGCCACGTGTCAGGTTTGACCCTACCCTATCCGTTGACCCGACCCGTATTTTGACCCGTTGACCGGCCCGGTTCCAAAGCAAATCTGGGTCGTTGCTTTACTCTGACGTGGCGCGATCTCAGCCGTAAGCGTGGTGGGCCACTTGGTGCCCAGTCAGCGCCACCTCACGCCTGCCCGCTGACGTGGCATGCCACATCATCAAAAAAAAATTTTTTGATGAAAATTTTATTTTCTCCAAAATAATATTCCGGGTATTTCCAACTCTTGGAACTTTGATTTATTTCTTAAAATAAATCCCTTGGCTATTTTCAAACACTTTGAAAATTCATTTCTCTTTCTTCTTTTAATATTTTCTCTTCGGGTTTTCAATTGGGGCTTGTAGGGAGACCTGCAGGACTAATTAATTTTAGCTCCAAACGGGTTAATATATTATCATCTCATGATAGTAATTAATTACCGTTTAACAATATTTAATTCCACTAAATAAATATTGTTGCACTCTAAAATTAATTAAATTATTCACGAATTTATCGATCCAGAATAATTTCGCATTTCACTCCTCCGTGTAGATATCCATGAAATATAAATTGCAACTACTATCATTTATTTTTCATCTCCAATCTGAAATTTGTTGATTCGCCTTAAGTTCAAATTCTCTGTATGTGAAACACATTCATCATACAACTTCGGTGACGTATCACGTGAAGTGCTTTGGCCAAAGTCTTAATTCGAACTTTTGTAATAGAGTACGATGCTTCCTGAGATTTTATTCATTTTAGATAGCAGTATAGAATGAATAATCTCAGTGGTCCAGTTCGATGTTTCCAATCCCATTGAAAATCATCAACGTGTTATAATCGGAATCACCATTCCCTATGATGAAAGACGAATCATCTTATATAACCACGTTATAGTCTTGATAAGAACATATTCTTATCTTACCGACTAGAACTTTAATGGCACGTGATTTCAGTATTCAAAGTCTTTTCCTATGAAACACATTTCATATAAGAATACCACCACACGCCATTAATTATCAATATGTCAAATACTCACAACTTGCTGTAAATTCAGTTTAATTAATTCAACAAATTGAATTTTCAGGGCACTATTCGCAACATAAACTTCGCCAATCAAATATTACATTTCTCATTAGCTACTTTTTAATATCCTTCGTTGTTATTTATTTCACGATCGTCTTCGAATCAATCTCCACTTTAATCTTCAAAATGGGACTCTCCCAAGCTAGTGTTAATCCTTTAGGTAAGCCCAATAACTCTGGTACATTATTGAAATTATACCAAGATTCATAGCATATCCTAGCACTCATCTTCAGTTGTTCTCTCGAATGATGTCCTTGACTAAGCATTGTTGGTGTGGTTATAAAAGCTTCCAACTGAGTTTAGTTTTAACCATCACTTCTCGGGTTTATTCCACAACAACTAAATGTAGATTTTCTTTTGCCTGTGTTTTCTGTCCTTACTGATTAGTACTAAGATCTCAGATAACTTTTTTATGTGGTGAAGAGTGACTCTTCTAAGATTCATAACATTTTGATAGCTCCATCAATTCCATTCTTTCCAAAGATTCCAGAGCGTCAAGATCAAGATAACTCACCCAGAATATTCTAGGAACATATTGCTCAAAATTTTGCTATTAAAGCTCTCTTTGAGTCCCCTCTGACACTCGCAAGCCATGAAAATTTCGTCAAGTCTGTGTATCAACAATCTTGTCCCACCCCCAAAGTGCGAACGGAAAACTTCTCAGCACGTGATCCACATATTCATATTCTGTACAGCAGTGCGTACATATATCATTTCCCCCAAATTTTCTATCATACTTCAATATATTCGTGAGAAAGCTAGCATATTGGCAAAGTTACAGGAAAATCATAAACTTTTAGGGGCAAGGTAATTTCCAAGTTCATTTTCAAATTTTCTCGCATGTCTCATCTGACACCATAAGCAAAGCATAGTCATTTTATAAAAGAATTTACTTTAGTTGATCTAGTCCAGACTCTATTATCTCCTTTATCATGTAGCGCGATTAGGACACTAAGTATCTCATTCACCACCTCATTGGGCAGTACTGTTTTCAGCTTATCCAGGTTTCAATTTTTATCTGTGTCAATAAGATCTTTATCCTCCCCATGAATGTTATCTCCAAAGATGTTCGCTAGTTTGCCTTGTGATAACCATCTATCATTCCATAAAAATTTCCATTCACCGTCCTCGATCCTTCATTTACAAAATGGTTCTACCATCCATGTGCTTCTAACTATCCCCTTTCATGCTCAGGAAGCCATAAGTTGGGGTCTATGTTCAAGAATGACATCCCCTTTTAAATATTTTTTCTTATGCATCTAGTTTCACAACATCATCTCCATGTTGAGCATTCTCCACCCCATTTAGCGAGCATCTCTATATTTCTATTTAGACTTCTCTAAGATCCAATTTGCCTTATCGCTTCTTTCTAACCACCTTCTTCCACCCTACAAGATGGGTTTATTTCCTTGTTATATGAGTCGCGTAAAAAAGTTGTATTTAAGTTGATCAAGTTTTTTTACGTGTGATTGGAGAACCAATTTGTGTGTATGTAGTAGATGAGTATTAAGCTTGTGATGCACATAATAAGTGTTATTCATCCGACAAGGTTTGACATTTTGGCTTTCTACCTCAGAGGCATTTTTCAATTCTCTTAATTACAATAGAGAAATACTCATTATAGTTTTGGCCAAAGTTCTTCCGCATCCCCAAATAATTCTTTAAGTTGTCTGTACTTTACATGCCCAAAATTCTAGTAACCTATTGCTTTAAATCATTTGACATATAAGGTGTAAACAACACATGTGATTTGCAGAAGTTTAACTTGAGGTCCAATGCCTTGTGAAATGCCTCAACCACAATGCGAATGTACTTCATCCCATCTACGGTAGCTTTAGCTCCTAATATTATGTTGTTCGTAGAAAGAAAGTGTGACATGTGAGGGCCTCTCTGACATACCGTAATTAACTTTTAGTGTTCGACTGAAATGACCTCCTCAACTATATAAGCAAGTTATTCCATAAAGAGTACAAACAAATAAGGCGAGAGTGATTCTCTTATCTAATGCCACACATCCATACAGCCTCCGTTGGTTCACCATTTCATAAAACCTCTGGTTGTATCCCCTTCATTCTGCTCATACTGATATTGATGATTTTCATTGAGAATTTGAAGAAAGTTAGAGTTCTCTTTTGAAAATTCCACCGGACTTTGTTGTATACCTTTCCAAGATTCAATTTAAGCACCATTCCCCCTTTTTTTTTCTCTTTGGAGTGATGTAGCATTCGTAACACTTCTTGAAGCAGCAAGGTGTTATAATGGGTGTCTCGGCTGGGAATGAAGCTATTCTGGTTTGGGCTTACAATTTTATTTGATATACGGTTTAAACGAAGTATAATCATCTTGGTGATCATTTTGAGCGATACGTTAGCTATTCTGATTTGGGCTTACAATTTATTTTATATATGGCTTAAACAAAGTATAATCATCTTGATAATCATTTAGAGCAATATATTACACAACGAATGGGCCAAATCTCTTTTGGTTTTATGGAGAATTAACTTTTGAAATTAGAAAAATAAACGTTTATCCCTTCTTGGGAATTGATTATATCTTCATATAATCATTGATGAATTTAACCACTACTTCTCCTACTATATCCTAATAGGTTTGAAAAAAGTAGGCTAGGAAACCATCTGTTTCCAGCGCTTTGTACGGGTGCATGCTCTTCACTACTCTCAAGATTTTCTCATTTGATCATTATTTGTTACCCATTCATCACCTATTATGAGAGCATTTATCTGGTTCCTCTTTCTTCTCGTTATGGTTGAGAGATCAAAGGAACGTTTATGTATATCCCTGAATTGGAGCCAATTAATTTTTGACTCTTAAAACTAAATAATCTTTTCTTGTTACAATAGTTTGTTATACTCCGTCATCAATTCTTTTTTCAAATCTTTCGAATATTTAACTTGGTTGTCCCATATATAATGCTCTAGAAAGTTTTCGTAAATTTTTTTTGTTGCTTTTTTCGCTTTTTGAGCACATTGAAGACTGTTCAATGACCATTGCTTTAGAGCAATGATCCCAAGTCAAAATATCCTTCAAGTTTGATTAGGCTAATAAGTCAAGTATTGCTACTTTGGATGATATTGATCTAAATTGATAATTGCTAGATCAATCTCATTCAAATTAAATTCAAAATTCTCCATATTGTTTCTTGAGCTAAAACCCAATATAGCATTTTCAAATTGTTTAACTTAATTTTCGGAATTTAGTTAAACATTGTATGCGATATTGATTCTCACTTTGTCATATCCTTTATAAATTATATATTTGTAAAGATATTTCACAGTTATCACTCAAAGAAAAATCCCAACATTAATGTGGGAATTATAACTTAATAACTGATATGGATTATAAGGTACTACATTTTGGTTATAAAGTTGTGTATTGTGAACTTGGACCATCACTCCAATTCTTTTCCTTCCACAGATCGGATATTCATCTTTACTTTGTATTGTGTTTTCATAATATGAGTATGAGTAATAATATTTACACTCTCCATCCATCATACAAAATTATTCATATAATTATTATGAGGATAAGTGTTAATAATTAGTTTGCATAAGATTTATATTATATCATTTAATGTTTAGGATTTATATTATATCATTTAATATTTCGTAGTATTACGTTCTTTATTGATAGGAGAAGTTTGAGTTATGTTGAGAGTCTTACTAGGTCTAGGATATCTTTACCTTTATATATTGTTAGTCACTTTTAGTTTACAGTAAGCAATAACAATATTCAGAATTTCCAATCTCAATCTCTAATCTCTCAAGTCTCTCTCCCTCCCCAATTTCCCCCGGCCGGACGGTCCTCCGGATTATCCTTCTCTTCTCCTCTATTTCTCTAACGAGCCTGAGACTGCTCTAAAGTCTCCCTTGTGATACATTGATTCGTATCATTGGTGCTTTCATTGAAAGGATGGCTGAAACGGTTAGTGTGTCCAGTTTGCAGCGAATCGACACGAATTTGAAGGAAGCCCTGAACCAGATTGAAATCATAATTACCTCGATACAGGCCATGAGACAGACCGTGCAAAATTTTAGTCCCTTCGTGGCTAAGACAGAAAAGCCACGTGCAAAGCCTGATACGGTTGGGGAAACTGCTGCCACGTTTGCTAATAACCCGGTTGGTCCTACCATGGTTGTCGATCAGTGTAAAGAAAAGTTGGACAACAATGGCTATGTGGAAAAATCGGTCACTCAAGATCCCGTATCAATTGTCGTTTCCCAACCAAGTTCCGAACAGCCAATTTTAAAAGAGTCAATTTCAGAGGCAATTCCGGCGCAGTCAACTTCGCAAGACCCAACTTTTGTGATTTCCGAAACAAATCTTGACCCAACTTTTGTGATTTCCGAAACAAATCTTGGTGGGTCTCTTGTTGCCGCCTCTTGGGAACCGGTGGGCACTGTTCGATGGGTTATTCCCGGGTTACACCTTGAGGACAAGGTGGTTTGTGAAGGACGGGAGAGTGATATGGATGGAGATATGGTGTATCAAGAGAGATATCATGATGGAGAAGAATATCACGTGAAATATCAAAAGAGAATAGGAATTGGATAAGTGTTAATAATTAGCTTGCATAGGATTTATATTATATCATTTAATATTTCGTAGTATTACGTTGTTTATTGATAGGAAAAGTTTGAGTTATGTTGAGAGTCTTACTAGGTCTAGGATATCTTTACCTTTATATATTGTTAGTCACTTTTCGTTTACAGTAAGCAATAACAATACTCAGAATTTCCAATCTCAATCTCTAATCTCTCAAGTCTCTCTCCCTCCCCAATTTCCCCCGGCCGGACGGTCCTCCGGATTATCCTTCTCTTCTCCTCTATTTCTCTAACGAGCTTGAGACTACTCTAAAGTCTCCCTTGTGATACATTAATTCGTATCATTAACAATAATTGAAAAAATAATTGCTCAAATACTCCTTTATTGCACACACATATAAAACCCAAATCCTCCACAGAAAATTAATTCTTTTACGTTTTTAATTTATAATTAATTTTTGAAGTATGCTATATTTTAGAAATTATAGTATAGCTTAGCCCCTTTTGAACATTTTGAATGAAGTCGAGCACCTTTTCATGGTCTTCTCCAACTGCAAAAACCAATAATTTGTTAGAACAAAATGTAGTTAATTTGATTAATTCATTTAATAAGAAATTAATACCTCAAATATATAAGATGCACTATTTTCACAAATTCTGTCTACATACATTGTTACATTAATAAGCAGAAAAACAAATACTTAAGATTAACACATGGAGAAGCACTGACTGAGTGAAAAGTTATAGTCATCAACACAATTCTCTTTATTCAGATTTAGGATTTTAAGATTCTTTGGATATTGTGCGAGTTTAAATTATGTCACTATGTTAGAAGACGATTCAAAATGGTTATAATTATAAGAAATATGTTATTTTGTAATTAAGTTTTATTAACTATTTTAATATTCCCAATTCAAGAATGTCACAAATTGTATGAGGTCTCATATCTGATCAGATGTTTGATCTTATTTAAAAATATGCTCCTCCTAGTGTTTGGATAAAAATATGATAATAGGATTATAATATGTTAGTAATAGTAATTTTGTAATTAATAGGGATAAAGACATTTTTCCCCCTCACCTTTGGAGGTGTTTGTACTTTACCCCCAACCTTTGTATTTTAGTGTAAGTAATATATAACCTTTAAATTTTGTTTGCAAACACCCCATTTGGCTGGAAAATTTTGCCAAAAACTTTTAGAAGGGGAACATTGAGAACAAATTTCAAAAGTTAGGTACTATCTATACCAAAATGTGAAGGTTTGGGGGGTGAAGTGCAAATACTCACAATTATGCATATTTTAATCAATATATATGTAACCAAAATGAAATATATTAAAAAAAAATTGACATTTTTAAATAAACATGTTCTCGATACAAATTACTAAATTAAAAAATAAAAAATATGTGTAATCAAAGAATTATAAATGAAAAATCAAATACGAGTATTAGAGTTTTTATGTAGTATATTTGAGTAATTAGTGTATTTTCACTAATTCTATTATCGAAATTGATTTTTATGTAGTATATTTGAGTAATTAGTATATTTCACTGTGTTATCGAAATTGATTTTTAGGTAGTATATTTGAGTAATTAGTATATTTCACTAATTATATTACTGAAATTAACTAAAAAAACCTTAATATCCATATTTGATTTTTCATTTATAACCCTTTGATTACACGTATTTTTTGTATTTTAATCTAGTAATTTGTATCGAGACCATGTTTATTTAAATATGTCATTTTTTTTTATATATTTTGTTTTGGTTATATATATATTGATTAAAACATACATACTTGGGGGTATTTGCACTTTACCCCCCAAACCTTCATATTTTGGTATAAACAGTACATAACCTTTAAAGTTTGTTCTCAAATACCCCCTCTAAAGGTTTCCGGCAAAATTTTTCCGGCCAAATGAGGTGTTTGTAAACAAACTTTAAAGATTATGTATTACTTACACTAAAATGCAAAGGTTGGGGGGTAAAGTGCAAACACCCCCAAAAAGATTGGGGGGGGGGGGGGGGGGGGGGGGGGGGGGAGGGGGAATGCTTTTACCCCTAATTAATATAACCTATGATGCACGGATACGGACACGGACACGACACGGATACTGCGACACGGATTTTTTCTTGAATTTTCCACGTGAGGAGTGTCGGACACGACACGACACGACACGACACGGCAACATGATATTTTTAGAAGTGTCCGTGCATCATAGAATATAACAAAACATAAGAGGAATAAGTTAGACTACACAACCAATATGCTAGCAGTATAATCAGAGATATCATGTTCGAGTTTTCGGAATCATAACTTTTATTGATAGAGAGAGTATTATATTTAAATAGTTTGATCCGATTTGAACTCAGATAAATAAGATAAAAGAAAAGGTAAGTCATATTCTTCAATTTAATTTAGGGAAATTTGTTTTTTGCCATTCGAACTGTCTCTTTTTGCAATTTACCATACCAATAAACTTTCATTGTAAATCGTCATCCAATTTTTGTATTTGTAATATCCCGCCGTCTAAACTTTTTTTGGTAGTTTTGGTGAAAATACAATTAACGTGCATGTTTTATAAACATGTCACGTGTCATGTTTTTTAGCCAAAACCCAAAAAAAAAAAAAAAAAAAAAAAAGATGATCTTACGTTATAAATCCAAAGATTAGATGGTGGTTTGTAACAAAAGTTTGTTCGGATGATAAATTATAAAAAGACGAAAAATTCGGATGACAAAATCTTTTTTAAGAGTTCAGATGATATTAAGAACTAATTTCTCAACATTTTAAAAGCTCCTTAAAAAGTTTGTTGAAACACTTTTATGACCTCCCAAACAGCTTATAAGCTCAACGAAACATCTTTTTATTTAAAAAATATGATCATTAAGCCCATAAAATCCTTATAAATGTATACATTAAAAAAATTAAATTGCACTAAACTAGAGAGTTCACCAAGCTATGCCAATTGAAAACGAGAATTAGATATTACGGACTTACTTAATTTTGGTATAGTGTGTCCCTTAGGATGATAAATCACAATCGGATTTACAAAAGAACTCACCAATGCTTCACTTTCTTCCCTCACGAAATCAACTTTACCTGAAATCAAGTAATCAACAAAGAAAATATACTCTATATATATAAGAATTATTTCCTATTTTTAATTAGGTAAGAAATTAAAAATCATGCTATTTTCGGTGATCAAAATTCAAAGGGTCACAATGATGGAGAAAATATAAGAAGAGAATTGTTTTTAGGATATTCTGGATTTCAATTTCTTACGATTTCAAAAAACGGCCAGTAAACGAACTAAACGATCCTATCTAACGCCCTCTTAGTGCGGAAAATATTAAATAAACTTTTATATAAAAAACAAATATTGTACATTAGAACATAACAGTTATTTTTTTATTTCGGTAATTATAATATTAATATAAACTCTGATTTAGAAAATAATAATGAAATAAATACCTATAAAGTGGATGGATGGGCATCGGATGGGATTAGAGAATGCATTGGCAGCCAGCGTGGGAAGTCCAAGCCCACAGCTACCAAATTTTCGACCTGATATAATTATCAAAAACTTTATTTTGGGATGTTTGGTTAGTGCCACTCCTTCCTTCTGCATTCCTGGCAATGCTGCTGCTAAAGCTGCTCCCTAAAATTATAAACCCTTCAATATCCATGTATTAAAGTTGACAAAATATATTAAAACCAGGGGAGATAGAGGTTTTGGCCGGCGTCAAACTGACTTTAATTGATTCTTGGAAACGAGACACTTTTGCTGGTTGGAATATCGATGAAAGCAAAAGAAGGTTGATCAACTAGTAAAAAGGATCGGCATTGATCGACAAGATAAAAAAATGTCTCTAATAGCGTTAGAGTAGAGGAGAATGATTTTTTGCAAGTTGGCAAAACCCCCTTCTTTTTGCTTGCATTAGAGTGGCATCAGAGCTCTATTCTATGGATTACATATATTATAAATATACCCTAGCCTCTAACCTATTAGAAAAAGGAAGACATCCCCAAGCCTAGCATCGAAAGCAAATGGCCCGCAAACTATGTCCTTATCCAAAAATTTTCTAATAGATAGAAAGAATCCACATTTTCTTTCTTTTCTCTACAAAAGTTGCTGTTTCCAGGATTGACCTTAACCTTAGTTCAGGAGTGATGTGTATAATTTTGTAGCTAAATAATAGTATTCATTTTAAATAATTTGTAGTCCTCAAACTTACCTGAGAGAAACCTAATATGCCATCGAATGGACCGTGCTTCAACATGTAATCTTCCAAATAATTTAAGCATTCTTCAAATTTATCGAAATTTTTAAATGCCTGGATCATAAAATTGAGCTGGTAAATAAAATTTCACGTAAAACCAAGTTAAAAATTAGAATTTCTTCATAATATATTGTGATAGTTAATAAAATTGTTATCGTTAGAACTTAGAACTACCTACAGAAGAGGTCAAATAAATTTACTAATATCTTAATTGCAATTATGGAGTAATATATATCATAGTTCACCAGAAAACATACGTTAAATTAAGATTTTGAAGTGTCAACTGATTAAGTTATGGTTGAATAAATTTTCCGACTTCGGCACAATTAATATTATGGGGTATTTCAAAATATGTCACATGTCATAATGATCTAATTTTATTTCAAGGGAGCATTAGTTATGATGGATTAGATTTTTTATTTAATTTAATTTTACTTAAATTTACCTTAGGTGATATTAGGTTATTTGGAGTTTTTTCACAAAACACAACTTAAAAGAGAAGGTAAATGTAATTATTGAATGTTTATGTACAAACACAACTTAATCTTTAACTAATAAATACCATTAAGATTAACTTCCAAAAAATAATATTATATAACTAACACTTTCTTACCTGATTATATCAACCATATTGAACTAATGAACAAGAACCATAGCTTACAAACTATAATCTTTTGGTATTTAACAAGAAATTTTTTTGACAACTTTGAAAGTGCAATAATTTGGCTACATTAAATTTGCCACTACCTGTTTTTCCACAGACAACTTTTTCCCGACTCAGTTATTCCAGAAATTCAATATACGATCGATCCCTCCGATTCTAATTAAGTTGCAACATTTACAAGATGACGATCCATTTTATTTACTAATAAAAGATTTCTCATAAATACGGGTCTTTTTTTTTTTTTTTTTCCTCATCCAATAATCTTGTGATATATGTAATTCTATCCCAAAAATGAAATATCTTAGTGTTTGTTATGTGTCCCACATCGAATTATTAAAGATGTGGTGTTCAGTATATAATGACAGCTAGCTTTCGGGGGTGAGTAAGGCCAAAACACATTATTCAATATGGTATCAGAGCAGGTTCACAAATGTTCTATTCCTGTGCCTGTCTCTCCACCCGGCTTTGCAGATGTTTCATTCTTACTCGGCTTTGCAGATGTTTCATTCTTACTGCTTGCAGATGTTCTGATTCCTGACGGAGGTGTGTTAAGTGTCCCACATCGATCTGATTCCTGACGGAGGTGTGTTAAGTGTCCCACATCGAACACCAGTTTGGGCGTGACGAGAGTGTGTTAAGTGTTCCACATCGAATAACTTGACAACCCTCTCCTCAACAGCCATCTTTTGAAGATGAGTAAGGCCAAAACACATTATTCAATAGTGTTATTCAGTAGTAGCAAATCCTTTTAATTTGTTTTCTAATTACATACACTAAGACCCCTCTTAGCACATAGAGCATCTCATCCACCCATTTTCAAAGGGAGTGTTAATGTCTTCACTTTTTAGGTAAAAATTCATTTTGATCCTTATACCGTAATAGTTTAATAATCATATATACACACAGAAAATAAATCCTTTAATTAATTTTCAAATAATTAACATATAAATATATGTAAAAATTTTGGTGGGTAGAACTGAAAATGAACTAACCTGGTCAGCATGGAACCACTCGAAGTAAGGAGAATCAAAGATGCCTTCAACGTCAGACTTGCCCTTTGCAGGAAAAGGTGCGTCGGCAAACACCAAATCCAGTTCGCTCCGAACACTCGCCGGCCACCGGGAACAAACCATTTTCTCGAGAATTTTCCCGCTCGTTCTCCACCCATGAAGGCATAGGGTTCTCATCGCTTTCCTCCTCATTTCCTTTCTGCTCGCTTCTGCCATTTGATGCATGCATTTAGCAGCAACAAAGGATTGCTGCTTTATATAACACTTTATAAGATCTTTTTCTATTTCTTTTCTAGGTAAATACCACCGACAGTCAATGAAATTATGGTCCGACCGGATTTGAGTGATTAATCAAATAGTAAGTAGATTCAATCCAACCGGATTTAAGTTAGAATTTTTTAAGAAGTTCTTCCTCATATTTGGTTAAAATCCATCAATTATATAATAAGTGTAATACATTTATTATTTAATAATTGATTACGTTTTTTAAAAATTTCATAATTACACAATAATCTAAAATATCAATTCTCTTATTATACTGGTTAGATCAAATTTCGTTCACGCTCAAAATACTCGCGTACCACTCATTCATCCCCGTGAATGAGTAGCTAGCAAACCCGACCAAATGGGCAGGTGCTTCAGTGTACCTTTTTTCTATGTTTATTGTTTCATTAATTTTGAAAAACCAAAATATACAATTATTTTAGTATTATCTCCTGGTATGATTATTTTTTAATTCATGATATTTTCAAAATGAAACTTTATGACATAAAAACTAATAATATGAAAATTAAATTAATCAACTACAAAAGTGATTTTTAAATTAACAAATGAATATGAATTTTAGAAACCACAATAACAAAAGTTGCGGGCCGGAAAAAAGTGCTCAAATGTGAAAAGCATTTTATGTTTTGGAACGTACTTGTTCTCCTACCTACCTGGTTAGGGATGGTCCAAACCTAGATAGCTCCGGAATTAAATATCTTGATTTTCACGATTATTATTATTATTGGAGCGAAACTAGCACAACAAAGACTACGTTAATATTTGCAAATTGTAACCATAATATCCTCCAACCGACAGAGCAGTTCCTGAGGAGTTCATGCCAAATTCATTTTTCTATGCAAGTATGACCAATTTTGGTCAAGAGCATCAGTACACTTGTTTTCATCGCATTTGGAATGAATAATCTTAATTTTTCATGGCCTTCGTATGAGTATCTGATAATCAAGAATAAAATTCTCAAGGGGTGGATTATGCACCTTTTTTTTTTTTTTTTTCCTTTCAGATGAGGATTAATGTTGGTCCCCATTACCCTTACATTATACACCATTCACTCATGGAAATATTGGTATTAAAAGTTACTAATATTATTATTAAATTTAAGTCGTTATTAATCTTTTTCTTTTCAAAAACCTTAACCTAGGATTAGCTTAATCATTTTCAAGGCTCACTATTGGTGAACATCGTTTTGTGAAAAATAATATAGATGTACTTATTCTTACTCTATATTTGTAATCAGACAACCTTTTAACAATCCAATCTTATTCCTCAGCAGATTTGTTTCCATGAGGTTAACGAGAGAGTTGTATTGATTAATTCCAGGAAAATTTATACGTTATAAGAAAACATTATATACTTATTAATGATTCATTAATTAAAGTTTGGTGCGGCCCCGGTTTTTGGATGGTATAGACCATGGTTATTAGCAAAGGCAGTTCATAGTTTTTTTTTTTTTTTCCCTATAGAAAAGTTCTCCAATATAAACAAAAACAGGATTCAATTTTGCTTAAATTAAAAAGCGAATGATACAACATTCTGCAAAGGCAGTTCATAGTTCATACTACTTTGCAAATTCAGTTTATTTGAGGGCAGTTTGCTAATATTGTTGCTAAGGTTTTAATTGGATTGAATCTCAAATTCATAATAAATGAATCGAACATGTTTAGCAAATAAATATTACATGACCTTTGCATTATTAACCTCTAATTTTATTCTTCTTTTGCATTACACGTTTTTTGCATTATTACTGGGGTCTAGGGATGTAAACGAGCCGAGCCGAGCCTGCCCCTTTTTTCTTGGCTCGAGCTCGGCTCGACCAAGCTTCTGAGCGGCTCGGCTCGGCTCGCGAGCCATGAAAAACATAGTTTTTTAATTTAAAAAATAATTATTTTTAATATTTATATATAAAAATAAGTATATATATATATAATATTATATATTATATAAGTATTTATATATATATAAATTAATATTTATTTATTTTTAATTAAAAATAGTGGCTTGCGAGCCGGCTCGCGAGCCACGAGCCAAAAACAAAAGAGCTTGGGTTCGAGCTCGGCTCGGCTCGGCTCGAGTAAGCTCGCGAGCCAGCTCGCTTGTTTACATCCCTACTGGGGTCCAATCCTCTCCATATACATGGGGTGGTGGAAAGGGAGCACAGACACATTCTACAACTAGCTAGAGCACTGCTATTTCAACTTTCTCTTCCAAGAACCCTGTAACGCCCCGGTTTTCAACTTATACATTATGGGATATTATGTAAATTTCATAACATTAGATGCATTCTATTTCCATGAATTTATATGAAACTATTGTTAACGTGAGAATTACATGAATTAATTGCTCATGTGACTAAATGCTCCTATGTGTCCTTACTTGACCATTTATTTAAATATGTGGATTCAATTGCCTTAATGTGATTGGAGTTAAGTGATCATATTCCATGGAATGAAACTTGATTGCATGAATTCAATTATTGGAAGGACTTAAGTGCAAAATGAGTTGAGTCATGCTTTGTTAGTGGAAAAATTTATATTATATCATATTCATTCATCTCTTCTTTACATTCATTCATCAGTTTCTCCAAGAAATACACACACTCACACCTACTCTATCACGATCAAAACACCATAGAAGGAAGGAAGGATTTCATCGTTTTCAAGCTAGATTTTGGAGGGAATTGTGAAGTTGGAAGCATCACCATCATCATACCATCATTTCTCCTTTCTTTCTAGCATTAAGGTAGAGTTGAGACTTTGTTGAATTCTTTAATCCATGCTTGAAGTAGGGTTTGATAACTATAATGTGATTCTTTGATTATTTGTGGTTAGAAGTATGATTATGAGCATGGAACTTGAAAGCTTGCATGAATTCATGGATTATTTGAGAGTTAAAAGCCATGATAAATATATAGGGTTTGGTTGATGAGTTCTTGATGATCTATGCATGTTTCCATGGATTAAATGGTGCCTAATTGAAATATATGAGACATATGCATGATATATGATAGTTTTGAGGTGGTTAATTGTTGTGGTTTGGTGTTGGAAAGGCTTGGGAGCCATTTTTCGAGCATAGCCCTGTTGTTTTTTCGTCCAGCGGCTTTCCAAACGGGCGTTTGGACTCCCCGTTCATTCACCAAACGCCCGTGTAGCAACCTACTGCCTCACCCAAGGAGCTTCACACGCCTGTTTCTGCTTTTAGACCATTTTTCAAACGGCCGTTTCTCCCTCATATGAACTCCGATTGACCTGATTTTTGAACCCACAGAAACCTTTTGAAGTCTAGAACAACCTCCAATTGGAATCATCTCAATATAATTTCTATTTCGAGAGATATAACCGTTTTAATTTGGTATCACCATTTTACTGGAAATCTGCAATCACCTAACTTCGAGCGTACGCCATTTTCTCCTTGTTTTGAACTAGAATACGAGCCATATATCCCCGGAAAGGTCTATGTGTCTAGTTTCATATCCAATAAACAAAACTTAATTCCAAATTCTAGAACTCAAGATATTCCAGTTTTCCTTCAGCGTGTGCGTTTCCGAAAATTGTCGGTTTTTGCCCAACTTCACCAAAACCTTTCTTCTTGCTTTCCTTTCACTCTCTTGGCTCCCGTATGTGAATTATATGAATTATATGCTTGACTAATTGATAATTATGCTCCTATATGACGCTTCTTGGTGTTTAATTGCTCAAACATGATTGTGCGACTCCATGCTCTATACGAATTGAACTTGAAATGATTGAATGATATGAATATGTGACTCCTTGAGATTGATTTCATCTCTTAGATGTTAATTGGTTCTCATACATATTCAAGTGTCACTTGATTGCTAAATTGTTTGGTTATTAAGGTGTTACATGAGCATTGTCGTGCGTCATACTTGGTCTCATATTGAGTCTCGTCTCACGAGTTCACGTTATTTCCTTTCTTGTCCAGTTCTTCTCCAGAGCGGAGATCTTTGATCGTATAGACACTTTCTTGTATCCTTGTCTTGTTCCGTCGCTCGTCAGGTGAGGTTTTAATTTAGTTAAACTAGAACCCTATTATCTTGTGTGATTATTTCAAGCCAAAATGTATGAAGTATATGTATACTTTTGAAAATGGTTTATACACGAAAGGTTTCAAATGTTTTCATGAAAATATTTTGGCGAGAATCACACACATGTTATTGGGTCCTGGGGAAATGTGGGCTTGGACACCGGTACGGCATCGGGCCGTCGGGCAACCCCTTAGCACGTAGTACCCTTTGAGAATATCCTCGCGTGACTTAGGTGGCAGGAAGGCGGGATATTCTTGAGCCGGTGGTTAACCCACTGAAGGAGCGGGAAAGAGTCATGATCCCCCGTCTCGAAACGTCACGAGGTGGTAGGGCCTTGCAAACCCTTCCACCGCCCCGGAGGAAGAAGGATGGAAAACTTATGTTTCTCAGGTCATGATTATGAATATGATTATGTTAATGATATGGTTATGAATGCATGAATGCCTATTAATGTTTTCACGCACACACTATGGGAGTAAGATTGGAGAATTGTCCATTCCCCGGGTCTCGTTAATTATGTTTATTCAAGTAATAATATGATATCCGTAATTCCGAGCAATGCCTTTCTCAAACTACCCGCTTGGGATTTTCTAACACTTTACTCGGGATTATGGATTGCATGCGCATGTGATATATGTATATTGCCCCTCACTCAGTCTTATGACTGACACCCCACGTTTTTAGTCTTTTTGCAGGTTAAGCTAGGCGGGGATTGAGGTCGTTGTAGTCTTTCCTTTTGGAGTCCTAGCTTGTAATTACTTCTTAGCATTTCATACTCATGTTTTAAATTAGGTATTATCATTTTGGAGAATTATTGTATATCTTATGTGGTGGCCGGGATGGCCTATGATTGTATAACTTAGTTTTGTGTGAATTGTGTATATATGCTTCTGCTTTGTGTTATTGCATCGTTGGTTTTAATTGGTTTAAGGGTTTGCCCCGCTTAGCTAGGAAGTTGTTTTTATTTTGTCACCCGTTCGCCACGTGTTTGGTTTGTGTATGGAAATTAATTTCATGCATGGATTGGAATAGTGGTGCGGGGGATGTGGCTACCTAGCGTTCCGGGTGCTACAAACCCACATATCTAATGGGGCGGTGGAAATGGTTTTTGATATTTAAGGAGCAGATAACTATTGAAAGGAGATAACAATAGGATGACAAGTGACATTATTTTAGTGCAGATTGAATTTTTAATAAAATTGTTTTCCTAAGAGTGGTTGCATTAAAAAATTTAAAAAAATTTAATAAAACCCTGTCTCTAAAAACAATTTTATTAAAATTTTGAATTTTTTTTTTCGATGAATTCGAATTTTGAGTACACGACTTACACTAAAATTAAAATATCCTATAAAAGTACACCAAAATCTAAGTCATTTTTAGAACTTTCAAGGTTAAAGTACACCAAAATATAATGAATAGTAAGAAAATGAATATATGTTATTGATCATGAAATTATTGCATAAAAGAGCTTGTGTTTTATAATATTGTTCTTTTATTCGAAATAATAGATACAAAATATACTCTATATTTTAGAACAAAATGTACAATTTGATATTCTTTTAATAGTTTTAATAAAGCCAAGCATCCTTTCAAGGTCATCTCCATCTGCAAAATCAACACCAATTTTTTTGTGATAATTTACTCAATATCAAAATTCAAAGCCTATTATTTTCTCTTTTATAATATTAGTTTGTAAGACAGAGGACTTACTCAATTTTGGTATAGTGTGTCCGCGGGAATGATAAATTACAACTGGGTTCACAAAAGAACTGAGTAATAATATTTCACTTTCACCCCCCATGAAATCAAGTTTACCTGAAAAAAATATCAGTTTGGTTTAATTAGATACGGAAATTATAAGCTATTCGATGATTATCCGCTATCTCGATGAATCCTCTTAAAGGCAAGAGAAAAGAAATAATATAAATCCGAAGTCCAATATGTATTAATATCTAAATGATCGAGATGATAATTTGAAATTTTTTATAAAATACAAATAACAATTTGAAAATTTTTATAAAGTACACATGACGATTTGAAACATTTGAAAGTTTAGATAAAAAAAAAAAAAAAAAAACAGTGATAATACAATGTTAAGTTGGTTTTTTCTCTAATTTAAAATAAACTTTTCATTGAAATATAGTATTTGATTGCAATAATACCTATAATGTGGAGGGATGGGCAGTGGAGAGGAGGAGAAAATGCTTTCGCAGCCATTTTTGATAACCCGACATTGGAACTTCCAATTTTACCTCCTGATATTCTTATCAAGAACTTTTTTTTTCTTTTTTTTGACACCCTTATCAAGAACTTTATCTTGGGAACTTTGGCTAATGCCACTCCTTCCCTTTGCATTCCAGGCAGTGCTGCTGCTAAGATTGCCCCCTAAAAGGTTTAACACATAAATACTTTACATATCTATTTGGGCCAAAAAGTGATTAAGCTCAATTTTTAATTAGTGCCACCTTAATATATGGAACTCGTGCTAGATTCAAAACTAGGCGAACCCTATATTTATTAGTTAATTAATTAATTTATTTGTAATTTTTTTAAATGAAATTTATTATTATCATTATTATTATTATTGCTGAGTTTACCTGTGAGAATCCCAATACACTGTCGAATGGTCCATGCTTCAACATGAAGTCTTCTAAATAATTTAGGCATCCTTCGAAATTGCATAATCGCCTAGAACCCTAAGTATTATTATGTGCGTGTGATCTAGTTAATACCTTCATCATGGAAATAATTATTTAAGAGATCCCAATAAATAATACTTATACTAAGTCAAATGAATAATATTCATGATGAGACTGTTGGAAACTTTTGAAAATCTATAGTTTAAAAAAAAAAAAAAAAAACTTGAGGAGAAACCAAAAACATTTGGATTTTGGGGATACATTCTTTTTAAAAAGGTAAATGTCATCCTACAAAAATGCAATTAAAGGGAAAAAAATATTAGGTTTTGGTCACTTGACCATTTTAAAATAAGTTGTTGAAATATGCACAAAAAACCCTGTATTTGTTGAAATATGATAAAAAAAACCCTATAAACACTATTTGATCACATCAACCCAAATATTATATGAAAAGGATTTCTCTCTAGGGTTTGCGCCGTTTCTTGATTTCATCCATGGAAGAGACGACGGACCTACCGACTGATGGGGTCAAAATGCGCTCGTCCCACGTTTGGACACGTGGCACTTCAAAAAAGACGACACCTGTCCTGTGATTACGGTAGTCATACACGAGCGCTGAAACCCTTAAAGCGCCAGTATCCTCCAAGAACACGTGCCATCTCTGTCACATCCGTACGTGATCATTGTTACCGCTCTCTCACGAGCGCCATTTACGCTACATGGCTAACATTCCAATCAATCAAGGGAGCCCTCTTCGAGCGCTACATTCCCTCAGAGAGGCTTCCACTTCAACTCCTTACACAAGCCTTGGCCCTCATCCCCTAGCGGATTTCTTGACACGAGCCCTCGTTACCAACCCCAAAACGGCTCTCTGACACATCGTACATGTCCGCGCACCTACCACTGTTGCCAGCACCACCTTTCACCAGCTTTTGCAGAGAATATTCCTCCTAGGTTTCTCTCGCAATGCCACGTGCTAGGGCAACATTCGGCCAGGACCACACGGCGCAAATGACCAAAGGGTCCCTGACCCTCAACTATAAATACACAAGTTCATCTTCTCCACTGTAAGCACCTTCCATTACAGCAGCTTCATACTTAGCATACTTTCTCTTTCAGATCTTCATCTGACTTGAGCATCGGAGAGCCAAACTGGGTATCACCCCTAGTTCCCCTAGCTTGGCCTTCTGACTTTATTTGTGTGTTTGTCCTAACAGGTAGAACCCCCATCTTTTCCGGCGATCTTCCAGTGGTTTTCTCACTTAAACAAATTCTAAAGTGTTTGGACTCTGTACCCATACTCAGCCCCAACATTTTTGGCGCCGTCTGTGGGAAACCAGTTCTCAACTCATTTCCTCTTTTCTGCTAGTTGAAGAGCAAACACCCAGAATCTTCTCAACCATGGTAGCTACAAGATCAGGAGCTGTGGGAGGAGGTTCTCAGGATGCCAACCTTGTTGTTTCCTCCGCCGTGGCTGGCGGCGCACCGCCTCCCTCCGTCGCCGCTAGTGGGGCACCACCCGCCGGACGTGTGACTCCCCTGGCGGAATCTTCAGTTCCACCACTTGCGCCGCCAGTCTCCAGCACCGCTGGAGATGTTTCTCTCCCCACTCTTCCACAGCCTCCCCAGACTCAATGGGTTCATACCCATGAGAATCCAGGAGGTCAGAACTACAAGATGCCACCGCCTGGATATACGCTCACTCCCACCGTCATGTTGCCGCAGATCCAGCCCTACCATGCCGGCCAGATCCAGCTCCCGGTGGTGACTCCTAGGGAAATTGAAGGAGTGGAGTTACCTCCTCTAACTCCTCAGCAACTAAGGGCTCTTTACGCCCAATGTGAGGTTCAGGCGGCCCAGGGGGCATGGGAAAGATTCCATTCCATGTACTTCCCCTCTGGACAGGCCACTCAAGCTGCCACTCCTTTGGGCGGACTGCAGACTTACCCACTTAGGGAGGCTCAGGCCGTCCTAAGGGCACAATCGCCACCACCGCCAGCCAAAGGGACGCCCCACCAAGGCGACAACGAGCGTCCCCCTGTGGACAAGAACAGGGAGCCCACGGAAAGAGTCAACGAAAATGAAGGGGACTCTCATGCCTCCAAAAGGGCTTCCCGAGCCACCAAGCAAGGGGACAAAGAAGGAGATGTGAATCCTAATATCCTCGCGGCTGTGCAAAACCAGTTGCAGGGTTTAAAGGACATGGTTGGACAGCTCTCTCGAGCGCGGTCTCAGATCTCCCACAGCAGGGATGAACGAGCCGATGCCAGAGACGCTCGTCACAAGGACCGCCAGCCACGGGTCCCCCACCGTAAGGAGTAGGAGGAGAACTTCTGCACGTATGAATACCATCCACTGACAAAGGGCTCCCCCTTCGTGGAAGAAGTTTTGATGGCCCAAGCAGGAATGGCCAAAATCCCCACCTCCGTCAATCGCTACGACGGAACAACTGATCCAGCTGAACACTTGGATCATTTTCTGCACTTGATGCACCTATACGAGCACTCAAGCAACTACTGGGCCAAAGTCTTTGTCACTTCCCTAGTGGGAATGGCTCAAGAATGGTACAAGCGGCTGCCGCCACGCTCGATACATTCATATCAGGAGTTGACCGATGCTTTTCTCAACCACTTTAATTCTCTGAAGGCTCCAGTCACTGCGCCCACTGCCCTTTACAACATAATGCAAGGCAAGAATGAGTCTCTTCGCTCGTTCTTCGCCCGCTTCAACAAGGAGATTTTGCAGGTGGAGAGGCCTTCTATGGATTTCTTGATCCCAGTGCTCTTTCAGGCTGTGGATCACAAGCAGTATGTGAGCAAGAAGTTCGCCGATGCCATTGTGAAGAGAAGGCCAGGAACCCTCATGGCCTTAAGGAAAGTTGCCGACCCGTTCTTCGCACTCGAAGATATGTATGGGACGAATGGGCCCGGCCATCACAGCCCGGCAAGAAACGAGCGCCACCAAGAGCGGGGCCGGGAAGTCATTGTCAAAAAGGAGCGTCACCAGGAACGCAAGAGATCGCCCCCGCCCCCTCGACGTCTCGAGCGCATCCCACTCACCAAGCCGAACTCAGAGGTTTATAACCTCTCTGATAAGAAACTCTTCAAAAGACCCGTCAAGATGAGGGAAACAGAGGCCTTGAGATGCTCGAACAAATATTGTGCTTTCCACAAACAAAAGGGGCACGACACGGATGAATGCCGCCAGCTGGAGGCGGAAATTCAAAGACTCATCGCTAGGGGCCACTTGAAAGAATTGTCAGGGTGTTGGAGCGTTATGATGAACGCTGTAACGAGCGCACCGGGGAGAGAAGAAGATGCCCGTCGCCTTCTAGAAGCCCGCGAAGGCGAGGCCCTACGGAGAGTAGCCATCGGGGCAAGGGAAAGGTTCCTGAGCAAGAAAATACCCCTTTTGCGGTCATCAACATGATAGCAGGAGGTTCCTCTGGTGGAGACTCTAACGCTGCCCGGCGACGGTACGCCCGGAGTTATGACCAACGCCCATCAATGCCCAAATCCGCATACGCCATTCAGGAGGCGAATGATCAACGCTCAAAAGAAAACGATGTAATAAGATTTGACGATAGGGACTTAGGGCACATTGTAACGCCCCATGGGGACAGTGAAACCTCTGACTGCCCCATGGTGGTTAGCGTAGATGTCCACAATCACGTTGTAAAGAGGGTGTTAGTGGATAGTGGAAGCTCAGTTAATGTTTTGCCCTACATTACGTTTCAAAAGATGAATGCCAATATCCCGTTCGAACCTCTCAAAACAGCCCTCATTGGCTTTGGAGGTTCGGAGGTCGTCCCACGAGGGCAAATTCGCCTGGCTACTTCATTCGGCTGAGCCCCGTAGTGCAAAACGCTCATGGTTACATATGCAGTGGTGGAGATTGATATTCCCTATAACATCATAATCAGGCGTCCAGCCCTCGTTGATTTCAAAGCTATCATCTCCACCTACCACCAAAAAATCAAATTCCCTACCCCCGAGGGTGTTGGAGAAGTATTGTGCAATGTGCGAGAGGCATGGAAATGTTACATGCTGTCCCTCAGAAAGCCTAAGGCTGAGAAAACTTTCCAAATCGGATCCACCAAGAAATTTGTTGACTTTCCTAATCTAGATGAGGATGGTCCCGTGTGCAAGAGGGCCAAGTTGAACAAGAAAAAGAACAAGAAGAAAGATCCCAGCGCCAAAGGCTCCCTTGAAAGTGCTCCACCAGGAATAGTGGAAGAATCCTCCTCAGAGGAAGATGAGCGTGAGGGTGACGAGTCCCTTAAGGATGGGCGCTTGACAGGAAAAAAGAGGGCGCTTGAGCTTCCCCGCCCTGAAGTAAGGATTGAGCCCTCGGAGAAATTCCTTACCATTGAGCTAGAACCAGGAAACAAGGATAAAACTACTCAGATTGGGTCCAACCTCTCTGGGCCTTCGCAGATTATGATGATTGACTTTCTCAGAGAAAACATTGACGTCTTTGCATGGAAGGCATCTGACCTTACAGGGATTGACCGAGCGTCATAGTCCACAAGCTCAATGTGGATCCCTCGTTTAAGCCCATAAAACAGAAGAAACGGCATATACATGGTTTTCGGAAGAAAGCTATGGAAGAAGAAGTTAACAAGCTTCTGGAGGCTCAGTACATTGAGCCCATCTTGTCCCCAGAATGGCTGTGTAACGTGGTGTTGGTGCCCAAGAGCGCGAATAAGTGGCACATGTGCAATGATTTTACTGATCTTAACAAGGCTTGCCCTAAGGATCCTTACCCATTGCCCAGAATAGACCAATTGGTGGATTCGACCGCTGGCTGTGAACTCATGAGCATGCTGGATGCCTTCCAGGGGTACTATCAAATCTTTATGGCACCAGAGGATCGCCCCAAGAACGCTGGAGCCACTTATCAGCGCCTTGTTAATAAGATGTTTGAGAAAGAAATTGGGGGATCCATGGAGGTTTACGTTGACGACATGATTGTTAAGAGCGAGCACCAGGGCTCACATCTGGACGATCTCAAGCGGACTTTTTCCATTTTACGCCAGTATGGGATGAAGTTGAATCCCTCCAAGTGTAATTTTGGGGTACGAGGGGGAAAGTTTTTGGGCTACATGGTCAGTCAGAGGGGAATTGAACCCAACCCTGAGAAAATCAAGGCTATCTTGGAGATCCCCTTCCCTGAAAACCTCGGGGAAGTGCAAGTGCTAGTGGGAAAAATCATCTCCCTGAACAGATTTATTTCACGCTCGGCGGACAGAAACCTTCCTTTCTTCAAGATTTTGAGAAACGCTTGAAATTTTGCTTGGACTGAGGAGTGTGAAAGAGCACTGCAAGACATGAAGGCATACCTTTCGAGCGCTCCACTTCTAACCAAACCCGTTGAAGGCGAAAGGCTATTTATGTACCTCTCCGTTTCGACCGAGGCAATGAGCGCGGTACTAATAGCCGTGCGGGAACGTAAGCATTTGCCTGTTTATTATTTGAGCAAAACGTTACAAGGGGCGGAGAAGAAGTATTTGGAAATCGAGAAATTTGCGTTCGCCCTCATCAATGCATCAAGGCGATTAAGGCCTTACTTTCAACCGCACTCAATAACGGTCCTTACTGATCAACCCTTGAAACAAGTGTTGTCCAAACCGGACGTGACGGGAAGATTGATAAAATGGGCCATTGAGTTGAGTCAGTTTGACTTGAGTTTCGAGCCCAGAACCGCTATACATGCGCAGGTGGTAGCGGATCTGCTGGTTGAACGCTCAATAATGTTCCTTACTGATCAACCCTTGAAACAAGAGTTGTCCAAACCGGACGTGTCGGGAAGATTGATAAAATGGGCCATTGAGTTGAGTCAGTTTGACTTGAGTTTCGAGCCCCGAACCGCTATACAAGCGCAGGTGGTAGCGGATCTGCTGGTTGAACGCTTCGGTTTAGAACCTGCTGCTCAGGAGAACGAGGGGTTATGGGTCCTGCACACGGATGGTTCCTCAACCTCTCAAGGGGGAGAAGCAGGGGTAGCCCTTAGAGACCCCAATGGGATTGAGTTAGACTTTGCAATCAGGTTGGATTTTCAAGTCACCAATAACGAGGCAGAATATGAAGCCCTTGTGTAAGGATTGAAAATTGCTTTTCAGAACGGAGCTTCCAGAATTACTGGTTATGTTGATTCACAGTTAATTGTGAGCCAGATTGAAGGAACTTATGAGGCTCGAGAAACCACCATGGTGTAGTACTTGAGCAAAGCCAGGGAGATCATTGGGAAGTTCAAAGATTTCCATCTACTCCAAGTCCCACGAGTAGAGAACGAGCGCGCTGACGTTCTATCTAAATTTGCTTCGGCATTAGAAGGCACTTCCGAGCGTTCGGTCACGTTCCTTAGAACAGAAGAACCTTTGATCAAGGAGATAATTGCCAGGGAGGTGGTCGCTATGATCGATCCACAAGAGCCGTGTTGGCTTGATGATATCATCAGATTTCTTAAAGATGGTGTTTACCCCACTGACAAGGTAGAGGTTCGGAAAATTAGAAACAAGGCCCCTCGGTTTTCTATTGACTCTGAAGGAAGGCTGTTCAAGAAGTCATTTCAAGGACCACCGATGAGATGTCTAAGGCCCTCGCAAGCAAAGGAAACGCTCGAACTTATTCACAACGGGAGTTGTGGGAATCATTCAGGAGGGCTTATCCTGGCTAAGAAAATTCTGAGAAGTGGGTTTCATTGGCCTACAGTTCTCCAAGACGCCATTGAGTTTTCCAGAAAGTGCCCTAAGTGCCAGTTCCATTCCAATCTCCCTTAACTGCCAGCCGCTCAGATGATCCCTATAGATGTCTCCTGGCCCTTTGACCAGTGTGGAATTGACATTGTGGGTCCCTTGCCCATCGCGGTCGGACAGAAGAAGTTTATCATTTTAGCTGTCGATTATTTTACCAAATGGGCCGAGGCTGAAGCCGTAGCAAAAATCACCTTCAGGGTGGTAAGGGACTTCATTTGGAAGAACATCATCTGCAGATATGGCATTCCAGGGGTGCTTATTTTAGACAATGGATCCTAATTCATAGCAGCTGACACACGGGAGTGGTGTTCAGAGTTGGGGATTGAACAACGCTTTACCTCAGTTGGCCACCCCCAAGCCAATGGACAGGCAGAAGTTACCAACAGGGTCATCCTGCAACATCTGAAAACAATGCTAGAGAGCAAAAAGAGTGAATGGGCAGAAGAATTGCAAGGGGCACTCTCGGCTTATCGCACTACTCCAGGAGCGGCCACTGGCGAGACACCTTTCGTGCTCGTATATGGGTCGGAAGCAATGATACCAGCCGAGATTGTAAATGAATCCGCTCGTGTAGCCTATTTCGAGCCTCAGCTTAATGAAGATAACAGGAGCCTGGAGTTGGACCTATTGGAGGAAAGAAGAGACAAGGCCTGGGCCAAAATACATAGATATAAGGCAACCGTGGCACAACAATACAACAAGTGTGTGCAAGAAAGAACTTTCCAGCTAGGAGTCCTGGTTTTGAAGAAAGTGGAAGTATCCAAACATGTGGGGAAGTTGGACCCCAACTGGGAGAGTCCATTCAAAGTTATACAAGTCAGAGCTAACAACACTTACACCTTGGAGACACTTCAAGGTGAGCGTTTGCCTCGCCCTTGGAACGCATGTAACCTCCGGCGGTTTTATGTTTAAAAGCTCTTTAGAAACGATGATGTAACCACCCAGTTAATGGGTTCTATGTACTTCAAATCTCAAGTAAGTTGCAATACATTCTTTTCAATATCTCTGTACTTCTGCTTTTTTAATTACATGAATGGATAAGACCCACGTCCCTCGTCTCTACGAGCGTGGTTGGCAGTCCATTCCAAGACGAACGCTGTTATTGCACATGGGTTACGCTTGCCAGCACTCTACTCCGCATGGGGGGACGCCCTCATAAGGATAGACTGGTAACGCTCACAACCAACTTGATGAATCGGAAGGAAAGTACGAAGGAAATCCTAGTAGGCCTTGGCCGTTTGTTACAACGCCTTGCGCTCGAAAAAGGGATCGCTGGCTAACTCTGAAAGGTGAACAGGTACAAGAGCGCTCGCTTAACGGCAGTATTGTTTGGAAGAAATTTCACAAGTCTTGAATGAGGGCAGTCTCTCAGTAAGACCCTCGTGATCACTCAAGACTTAGCGAAATTTTCCAAGATTAAGAAGAAATTTCACAAGTCTTGAACGAGGGCAGTCTCTCAGCAAGACCCTCGTGACCACTCAAGACTTAGCAAAATTTCCCAAGATTAAGAGGAAAATTCACAAGTCTTGAACGAGGGCAATCTCCCAGTAAGACCCTCGTAGTTACTCAAGACTTAGCAAAATTTCTAAGTATAAAAGCAAAAATTTACACAAGTCTTGAATGGGGACAGCCTCACAACAAGACCCTCATGATTACTCAAGACTTAGTAAAATTTTTCAAGTTTACAAGATTTAACAAAATCTTTCAAGTGTCAAAAGCCTATCTGAGTAATGCAATTTTTACTAAGCGTGTTACACACAATCTTATTACTACAAGATTTGTTTACAACAAGCGCAAGATAGAACTTCACAATCAAGGAAAAGAGAGACAACATTATGAAAAGAAGGAATTTTATTGATTAAGGCTTTCGCCAAAAGTTACAGAGTAAGGGCTCAAAGGCCCATAACACTATTACAAAAAGGGAGACGCTAAGTTGGAAAAGGGAGAATAGCAATGCAAGGTGGTGAGGAAGAACTTCAAGCGGCAGGAGCAATGTCTTCATCCAGAACCACCAAGATGTTCTGAGCCACAGGGCCTTGAACGGGGCCTTCCGAATCTTGGTGCTGGGCAACTGGAGGCTCAGGCTCGTTGTTTTCGGGCGCTTGAGGATCGTTGGGCTCATTGGCGTTGTTGGCAGGAGCAGGGATATTTTCAACAGCTGGAGCGAGGGCATTCTCCACGGCAGGCGCTTGAGGCTCGTTTACAGGAGGGTCAGTATATGCTGCTTGGGGGGACATCTTCTGGAGGATGGGCCTCCATGTACTCATCCTGGATGAGCTTGACCAGGAAGTCGTATTCCGGTTCAGAAATGTTGGCCGCAGGATCATCACGGTCGTCGTCATCCTCTTCGCAGCGCTCATAGAACATGAGCCCCATGCCTTCCGCCCCATGAATGGCCGGATCTGTTAAACCTTTGAAGATGCCTTGCTTAATGGCTAAGTTGAAGGCCTTTTGAGCCTCGTCCAAGCAATGCAAGGAAGCGGCAAAGTTGAAGGCCTTAGAGTGACATAATTTGATGAACGCCTCCTTGTTGGATCGCTCGAGACTCCGAGGCCATTGGTTCATGGTATCAGTAAATTTCCTTTCTGCCTCCAGAGCCCTCGTTTTCCAGTCGTCACGCTCGGCCCCGAGCTTCTTGTAGTTCTCACCAAGTTGGGCAAACTTTTCGCTCAAACTACTCCTAGCGTTCTCCGCACTCGCAAAGTCATCCTGTAGCCTCTTCAACTCCTCCTTCATCTTTCTGTACTCTTCCTTGAGGGAAGTGTACTTAGCCTTCTCAGTGTCCAGCTCCACCTGGATTTGAGCGGGGTCGTTCGAGCGCGCCATTATCTTATACTTGGCCTTTCAATCAGCGTAAACTGAGGCGCGCATCTGAATATTCTTGGCCCTCGGGAGCACTTGCTGCACAGGCTCGAAAAGGGCAGAAGTATTAACAAATATGTTGAGGAATAATTTTTCCATAAGAAAGTAAGGTTACAAAGAAAGGAAGAAGTAGACTCACAGAAAGAATGGCATGCACCATGTCGCTCGTCACCTTGTCGATAGGCTTCGAATATAAGTGCTTGTGGTCTGCAGTGAATTGGGCCATCTCGTACAAATTCTCCCTGATAGTCTGAGCGAGCGTTCCGTGCCTCAACATAAGAAACTCTCGTAAAAGAAGTTACAAGTGCAAAGATAGACAAGTTAGCATTCCTATCTACACGTTAGTGCCCTAAAATCTAACAGTCTCTCTCCAAATCACG
This sequence comes from Lantana camara, assembly GCA_037501455.1. Classification (NCBI taxonomy): domain Eukaryota; kingdom Viridiplantae; phylum Streptophyta; class Magnoliopsida; order Lamiales; family Verbenaceae; genus Lantana; species Lantana camara. The sequence goes on along the minus strand of CM074857.1, from coordinate 16,825,933 downwards.
AGCGGGAGGGTTGTCAAGATAATGCGGGTCGTTAGTAAGACCGCAGAGGAACATAAGCCCTGCATCGTCTATCCAGTCTTTGGCTCGGATCAGGCGGCCCTCGTCCCTCAACGCTTTCGCCAAGCTCTTGGCCCAATCCTTTGGGAAGGCAGGTTCTAGGCGATTCTTTACGAGTGAACCCTTCCCATGCGAGATCCACTCTTGGGATACCCCAAAACCTTCATCTGTTGGGGCCCTGACAAAAATGAACTTCTCCTTCCAGTTTGGGCCATACGTGGTGGTGGGAGAGTTGATTAACTTCAAGTGGGCGTTCGCTTGAATGTAATAGAAGAAGCCCGCTTCAGGTGACGAGCGTGGCGAGCTGACCACTTGAAAAAGAGCATTGAAATTCCGCAGGAAAGGCTCATAACCGGCGCATCTCATGAGGATCACGAAGCCCGTTATCAGTGCGAGGCCGTTGGGCACGATTTGTGAGAGGCAGAGGCCCAGATCGTTCAGAATATGGGCAACGGGGATTGGAATCGGGAACCTCAAGCCCCCAGAGCTGACCGCATCCATGTAGACCCCCATTTCACCGGCAGGCGGACGGTTTGCACGCTCGTGGTTAGCAGGGATCCGCCATGTGAATCGCTCATCCCAGTAAATTGGCGCCAACATTGTCTTCACTTCTCCCAAGGTAATTGTACTGGGAGTTTCATCTGGGGTACGCTCGGTCACTTGTATGCCCGAGCCTTCACCCTCGTTGGGTCCCTTGGTTTTCTTGGTCTTCTTGGGCCTTTGAGTTTTCTTGCCCTTGCCTTTGTCACGGGATCTTTCAGAGGGCCCTGCTACTTCCTCAGTTTCCGGCACCGGAGCTGCGATGGCCACTGTCACTGTATGGCGATGAGGGTGAGTCGCACTCTCAGTTATCGGGAGAGTCACCCCCTGCCTCTCCGCCTCCATTACCAAGGTCATCTCTTCGAAGAGATTCTCAACCCCACCTGGGTTCCTTTCATCCATGGCCATCACGGCCGCGCCCAACTCCTCATCCCTAGGAGAACCCGGCGGAGACGAACTCTGGGTAGCCATGTCCTCCACTTCACGGGCAAATTCTTCTACATGATCTCCGGCCATGACTATGGTGGATTCTGGGAAAGACAGGAGGATTTCGAAAGTGGAGGATTTTCGAAGAAATTTGGGGATTTCTGGAAGGAGTAAAGGTTGAGGAAATACTAAATCTTAATTTGGTTCTAAGGTTAGCAAAGTTAGAAAAATTTCACCGGTGATTACCTTGAGTTTTCTGGAAAAGCTTGAAGAAAGTTTGGGATGCTCTGAAACTTGTTTGCAAAGAGTTTTTCTGCAAATGTCTGCTTTAGAGATGTGTTTGCGAAAAAGATGGAATGGATACAAAATCCCTTATTTATAGGGATGGAAGTTGGTACGTTTCTGGCAAAAACTTCAAAATCGTAATCATTTCCCGCCTAGGAAACCGTTCACTTTATTGAACCGTCACGTACTCCCCAAGACTCACGCGCTCCACGCGCATCAGCATTTAATGCTTAGACGCTCCAAATGGTCAGAAGAAAGGACTTCATTTAATACAAGGACGTTACAAGCGGTCAGATGAATAGACAACATTTATGGCGCAATCAGAAGGATGATTGCTCAACACGCCAGGCCTCATACGAGCGACACGCACGATGGATTGCATTGGAAAAAATTCTACAGCCCTTATCACTAAGGACTACAGAATTGGGGGGCAAAATGATGGGGTCAAAATGCGCTCGTCCCACGTTTGGACACGTAGCACTTCAAAAATGACGACACCTGTCCTGTGACTACGGTAGTCATACACGAGCGCTGAAACCCTTAAAGCGCCAGTATCCTCCAAGAACACGTGCCATCTCTGTCACATCCGCACGTGATCGTTGTTACCGCTCTCTCACGAGCGCCATTTATGCTACATGGCTAACATTCCAATCAATCAAGGGAGCCCTCTTCGAGCGCTACATTCCCTCAGAGAGTCTTCCACTTCAACTCCTTACACAAGCCTTGGCCCTCATCCCCTAGCGGATTTCTTGACGAGCGCGCTCTTAAGCCCTCGTTACCAACCCCAAAACGGCTCTCTGACACATCGTACATGCTCGCGCACCTACCACTGTTGCCAGCACCACCTTTCACCAGCTTTTGCAGAGAATATTCCTCCTAGGTTTCTCTCGCAATGCCACATGCTAGGGAAACATTCGGCCAGGACCACACGGCGTAAATGACCAAAGGGTCCCTGACCCTCAACTATAAATACACAAGTTCATCTTCTCCACTGTAAGCACCTTCCATTACAGCAACTTCATACTTAGCATACTTTTTCTTTCAGATCTTCATCTGACTTGAGCGTCGGAGAGCCAAACTGGGTATCACCCCCAGTTCCCCCAGTTCCCCCAGCTTGGCCTTCTGACTTTATTTGTGTGTTTGTCCTAGCAGGTAGAACCCCCATCTTTTCCGGCGATCTTCCAGTGGTTTCCTCACTTAAACAAATTCTAAAGTGTTTGGACTCTGTACCCATAATCAGACCCATCACCGACAGCCAACAAACCGCTGGATATTACTTACGCAAAAGTGGTCAGCAAGAAAACACATGACTTCCGCCTACCAGATGATATCGCTAGGCTAAAAAGCTTCGACTTAGAGACCTTCACACCACTCGGACACATCACAGAATATCGAGAAAGACCCGCAGTGGTTTTTTCGGTGGAAGAAGAAGCAAAACTCTGCAAGGATTTCCGATACACGCTAGTTGGAAAATTCACGAGAGGATATCCGTCTATGAGATTCTTAGAATACTGCTTCCAGCAGATGGCGTTCAACAAAGAAGTAAAACTCAGTCTCCTAAACCAAAAACACGTCCTGATCAAGTGTGATGATCATGACGACTATGCAAGACTCTTCTCCAAAGACACATGGTACTTCAAGGACTACCCAATGCGCATCCTCAAGTGGACTCCAAATTTCGACCCGAACGTGGAATCCTCTATCGTTCCGGTTTGGGTGTCAATCCCGGGTTTAAAGGCACAAATCATAAAAAAGAAGGGGCTCTATACAGTAGCATAGGCTTTGGGAATTCCACTTAGGGCTGACGAGGCAACAACGAAGGGCAAGAACACTACAGAACCAAGGGTCTATGTCGCACTTGATGTCGCGCAGCACTCCAAAGATCCATATTTGTTCGAATTGGAACCACATACTTGGAACAAATAGTTAAATACGAGACTGTCCCAGATTATTGCAAGAGATGCCGTAAGCTTTACCACAACAAAAAATTGTAATCTCAACGAATTTCAAGAAGGAGACAATCAAGACCAGGATGGAAACAAGGCTGATGAAAAAACTGAGGCTGATAAGCGAGACACCACAAAACAACGTAGAGTTAAAACGACTAAAGGTAAAACTCAGTGAATGGAATGGACTCAGGTTAAAGGAAAGGGCCAGGAATGAAGGAAGGAGAAGGTTAATGATGCGGCACCACAAAGCAGCAACAGATTCCAGGCCCTTAATGAGACAGAAGATCAACTAGAGAACAGTGAAAAGGGTGTAGCTGAGACACAGACTCATGCGGGAAGTAGTAAAGAGATTGTTGCCAACTCAAAGGATGTTGAAATTGAGGAAAACCAGTTGAACAAAAAAAGGGCAAGATACGTCGCTGTCTTCTGTAGAAGGCAATGAGAGAGAAAAAGCTGACGCGGATCAGGCAAAAATCAGCGACTTAGAGCATATCCCTGAAACGGCCATTGTCCTGGTCTAAGATGATGATGAAATTCGTAGAGTACTAGCAGAAAACTATGACGGAATAGCAGGCTTAGCGAAGCAACAATAAACGAAATGAGGATTGAATCTAAGTGAGGAAGATAACTGTGATGAGCTTCTGGAAGATGACTCTGAGACAGTGAAATCGAAGACGTTACACAGGAGGTCTAAGTCCGAGGATCCCCCTGATATCCCAAAGAATCAGAAAAAGAAAAAGCAACCTATGGTGAAACATGATCAGGCCACTAAAAGGGCATTGAGATCAACGTCGGCCTTAACTTCCAGTTTTATCATGAATAGTAAGGACCTCATATGGAACATTCGGGGAATACGGGATGATGGCAGACGTCGTATTCTCAAAAGAATCTGCAAAAAGAATAAGTTTTCTTTTTTAGCTGTGCTTGAGCCTTTAATTGATTTAGATGTTACTGCTATGACTCGCAAGTTCAATTTCAGTTTGGTCATTACTAATGTTTAGAACCACATATGGTTTTTCACTCGTAAAGATATTAATTTTGAGATTTTGTTCAATGACAGGCAATATCTTCATCTTAAACTCAGTTGTATGAACTGGAAGTTCAATATTCTCTTAACCATAGTGTACGCGTGTTGCGATACTTCGGACAGAAGATCAATCTAGGAGTTCCTCCGTGCTCAAAGTGATACCACGCTAGTTAGTCGGGGACGATTTTAACATAGTTACTAAACTTGAGGAGCGCAAAGGGGGACGTGGACAACCGGATTTTAGAGGAATGGCTGACTTTAACAGTTGTATACAAGATTGCAAGTTTCTCGAGCCATCTTTTCTGGCCTCGCCTTTCATTTAGACCAATAAGTCTCTATGGCAAAGACTTGATAGAGTGTTGGTTTTGGAAAATTGGAATGAGTTTTGCCCGAATTTTATGGTGAAACACCTAGCTCGTAATACTTCAGATCATGCTCCACTGCTTATCTCGGGGGAAGACAATACGTCATTTTCTCCCTCATCATTCAGATTTCAAGATATGTGGTTCAGGCATCACGACTTTGCACGCACGGTTAAGGAGAACTGGATGCAACCAGTGGATGGGACAGGTTTGCGTGGACTACATCAGAAGCTTTACAGGTTAAAATTGCATCTTAAGTCCTGGAACAGAAATGTGTTTGGTAACATCTTCGATAGGGTAAAAGAAACCGAGGATTATGTGGCCTCATCGAAACAAATAGATGAAAATCTGGCAGAAATAAATAGACGTACAGCTTGTTTGAAGCATATTTTAGCCTGAAGGAGGATTTCTGGAGACAAAAATCATCTTGTAAATAGATGATTAAGGGCGAGAGAAACACGGCCTACTTCCACTCTCTTATTAAGAAGAAGAGATTTCAAAACTCTATTCAATCCATCCTAGAGGGAGGGTCGGAGATTAAGGACCAGGAGGCTATTCAGGAATCCGCCAACGTCTTCTTCAAAAGGCTTCTTACAGCTAAGGGCAACACTCAAGACACTTCAGAATGGAATTTGGAACAATCAGAAATGGAACAAGAGGAATATGACATGCTCAGTCGTCTCTCGAGCCTTGAGGAGATAAAGGGCGCGGTCTTTGGAATCTCACCCCTTAGCGTTGCCTGTCCAGGTAACTTTACTGCCAAATTCTTTCAAGAATTCTGGGACACTATCGTAGGTGATGTGCACTCGGGCATCATGGATTTCTTTAACGGTACATCTTTACCAAGGGCGTATATGGCTACGTCAATCATGTTAATTCCAAATAAAGAGAACCCAGCATTTTGGAGCGACTATTGTCCGATTAGTCTATGCAATGTTTCAAACAAGATAATCACCGAAATTCTGAGCGATAGATAGGCTCAGGTCCTTCCCAAAGTGATTTCTCATAATCAGAGTGGATTGATAAAGGGTTGGCTCTTCTTTGATAACATCCTTTCGGCACAAGAGTTGGTACACTCAATTAAAACAAAAAGGAAACAGCAAAATTTGATCCTTAAAGTGGATATGGAGAAGGCGTATGATCGGATGAATTGGGATTTCATAATAAAGATTCTTCGCTCTAAAGGCTTTCCAGAGAAATGGATTGGTTGGGTGAGACAGTGTATGGAATTGCTGGTTTTCGGTGATGATAAATGGTGTTTCTTCGGGAATATTCAAGTCGTCACGTGGTCTCCGTCAAGGTGACCCTCTATCACCGCCATTATTTGTTATTGCAGCTGATTTTCTTTCCATTGAGCTTAACAAACTTTTGGTTAATGATGCTAACACTCGGTATCAAGCAAGGTGTAGCTATACAGTTTCTCACCTTGCTTATGCCGATGATACTGTGATTTTCACTAACACGTGCAGGGCTTCAGTTAGAAAGTAGGTTTTGGGAATTTTCTGATTCCATTGATTTCTGTATGAAAGGAATACAACACGAAATACATTATATAGATGTACACCACTACAAAAAAGGAAAAAGATATACACAATCACATCACTCTAATTTAGGACGTAAATCTCTCCATGAGATTAGCCGTAATCTCTAGCACTCCCCTTCAAGTCGATTGTGGGGTCACACACACTCAACTTGCCCAAAACACTCGGGAATACTCTCTCTGTCACGGCTTTTGTGAGAATGTCGGCCAGCTGGTCTTCAGATCTTATAAACGGAAGAGTCACAACCCCACTTTCAAGTTTCTCTTTAATGAAATGTAGGTCAACCTCCACATGTTTTGTTCGATCATGCTGAACCGGATTTTCTGAGATGCTTATGGCAGCTTTATAGTCGCACCATAACTTGCACTTTTCTTTTACCGGGAATCCAAGTTCTTTAAGCAACTTTCGCAACCAAAGGACCTCGGCCAGTCCTCGTGCAATACCCCTAAACTCTGCCTCTGCACTGGAGAGAGCTACAACCTTCTGTTTCTTGCTCTTCCACGTGACAAGATTGCCACCAACAGTGGTAAAATACCCCGAAGTGGAACGCCGGTCATCCTGATTTCCAGCCCAATCTGCATCTGTATAGGCTTCAATAGAGAGATCCTTGTGTTTTTGGAATAAGACCCCCCTCCCGGGTGTCTCTTTGAGGTACCTCACAACTCTGAGTGCTACCTCCATATGCTCTCGCTGTGGTTGATGCATGAACTGGCTCAGTACACCAACTGCATATGCGACATCAGGCCTAGTATGCGATAAGTAGATCAACTTCCCAACAAGATGTTGATACCGACTTCGATCCACTGTTTCTGCCCCCACTGTGATTTTCAGCCCATGATTGACCACAATGGGTGTTGCTGCCGGCTTGCTATCAAGTGACCCTGTCTCTGCCACTAAATCTAGCACATACTTTCACTGGGAGATAAAAATTCCTCGTCTCGATCTTAGTACCTCAATCCCCAAGAAATATTTTAACTCTCCCCAAATCCTTCATTTCAAATTCCTAAAATAGGCTCTCACGCAACCGTTTGAGTTCATCAAGATCATCCCCTGTTATAATCATATCATCTACGTAGATAATCAGGCAAGTTACTAACTCCCTCATTCTCTTGAAGAACAGAGTAAGATCTGAGTTGCTCTGTTTATATCTATATTTCCTCATCGCAACAGTGAACCTCCCAAACCATGCTCTCGGAGATTGTTTTAGACCATACAGAGCTCTCCTTAACCTGCACACCTCTCCATTCTGAAACTGATCAGAGAAACTTGGTGGTGATTCCATATAGACTTCTTCCTCTAATTCCCCATGCAGGAAGGCATTTTTCATATCAAACTGGTGTAGAGCCCAATCTCGATTAGCTGCAATTGAGAATAGGACTCTGATGGTGTCAATTTTGGCAATGGGGCTGAATGTTTCTGAGTAATCTACTCCGTACGTCTGTGTATATCCTTTTGCCACAAGTCTGGCTTTATACCTTTCAATGGTCCTGTCAGCCTTGCGCTTAATTGTGAACACCCACCTACATCCTACTGGCCTCTTTCCATGGGGTAGGGCACACTTCTCCCAAGTCCTGTTCTTATCTAGTGCCACCATCTCTGTTACCATAGCCTGCTTCCAATCACTGTTTTCTTGGGCCTCTTCAACTGTTCTCGGGAGCATATCAGCATAGATTGCCGCTGAATAGGCTTTCGCAGCTACCGTAAGCTTCCCCTGTGCATAGTTACTGATTGGATACTGTGACTTTCTTGGCTCATATTCTGGATCGTACCGTTTAGGCGGCACACCCCTAGTGCTTCAGAGTGGAAGAATATACCGACTACCTTCCTCTGACTCCCCCTGAACCTGTTCCTCTTGACCCTGTACTTCCTCAGAGTGTAGATTATCAGTGGTCCCAATAGTATCAATATTATCATGAGAGGAAGTTTCAGGTGTTACCTCAGGAATATTCAGTGGGTTAGATCCTGGGACTGGTGCTGGTGTAGAGGATTGCACTACGGGTGATGCTGGCTCAGTGGTCCCACCAACTGGATCTTTTGGGTCCGGATCTGGCACAAGATATGACACCCAACGTAGAGGATCTATAGTCTGCTCCCCCTGACCGCTAGGTTAGGTGGTATAGAAGAACTCTGTTTCAAGGAAGTTACAATTCATAGTGCTATAGAGGCGGCATGTGGATGGGTGATAACAATGATACCCCTTCTGATTTATCCCATATCCCACAAAGACACACTTAACGGAACAAGGATCAAGCTTAGTACGGTCCTGTTTAGGAATATGGACAAAAACGGAGCACCCAAAAACTCGAGGCTGTAGTGTTAGAGGTGACAGGATACGGACACATCTAGAAAGTTCTGAGAGAGGTGTTCTAAGATCTAGAATCTTAGTAGGCAATCTATTAAGAAGGTAAACAGCTGTGGCAATGGCTTCGGGCCAGAAAAACTTAGGAACACAAGCATCAAACATGAGTGCCCTAGTAATTTCAAGAATAATCCGATTTTTACGTTCTGCAACACCGTTTTGTTCTGGAGTATGAGCACAGGTGGTTTGGTGAATGATCCCTTTTTCAGAGACAAACTGTTGAAAATTGGAATTAATATACTCCCCCCCATTATCTGACTGAAGAATCTGGATTTGAGAATTAAATTGGGTTTGGACCATATTATAAAACTCCATAAACTTAGAAAACACCACAGACTTATGTTTTAGGAAGTATACCCAAGTCATGCGTGAGCAGTCATCCATAAAAAGAACAAAAAAACAAAACCCAGAGTGGGATCCCGTATACGGGGCTGGGCCCCAAACATCCGAATGTATAAGGGAAAAAACTTTATTCGAACGAGTTCCAGAATACTGATATGACTGTTTGTGACTCTTAGCAAGAATACATGTCTCACAGGATAACTGACTCTTAGAGGAAAAAATATTGGGAAAAATTAAATGCAAGTATCCAATTGACGGGTGACCTAACCGACGATGCCATAACCACTGTTGCCTCTCAACGGTCCCGTGAGCCAGCGCTGCAATTCCGTTTTGAGCCACATTATCCACGTGGTACAGCCCGCCACGTTCAGTGCCACGCCCAATCACTTTCCCTGACTGAATATCCTACAAGAGACAAAAACCAGAATAGATTACCACCTTGCAATTTAACTCACGAGTAACATGAATAACTGATATCAATTTGCAGGAAACATCTGGAATGTAAAGACAGTTTTTCAAAGAAAGAGAGGAGGAGATATCAATGGTTCCGGTGCCCTGGACCGGTAATAACTCCTTATTTGCGGTCTGAATAGCTGGTTTTGTTGACTTTGATATGGTGTTCAAGTCATTCTGATCATGAGTCATGGTATCGGTAGCCCCACAATCAATAATCCATCTGGTTTGCTTGGATTTGTGGGCTAAGAAAGCAACACCACACTTTGAGGGACTAATCTGCACTTTATCATTAATTAAGGGACCAATCTGCACATTCTTATTAATTGAGGGACCAATCTGAGAGGAGTCAAAACTTCTGGGGTCAATCTGAAAAATATTAACATTTGGGGGGCGGAATTGAGAACTATTATTTAATGAGGGTTGGGGTTGCAAATCCCCAACCCTAATACCTTGATTTTCATTCGCTGCATTCCATTTCTGGGAGATTTCCACCGCGTTATTCTTTCTTCCTCCTAGATCTGCTGTTGTATCCTGCTTTCCGGCCAACGGAGGTCGTGTGGTGACCGGCGAAAACGGGACCGCCGTCGGCAGCCACTGCTGTGTTGATGCGGGAGTCGCGAAAGCAAACCCCACTTCTCCTTCTTCTTCGTCGGCCTGTGTATCTGTGGTGGTGGCAGTGGCTATGGCGGCGCTACTGTTGCTTCCGCCGCCGTCACGCCGCTGCTTTCCTGTGCTTGCCGCTTGGCGTTTGCTCCGCCATCCCTCCGGGAAGCCAATCAACTCGTAACATTGTTCCTTTGTATGATTGGGCTTCCAGCAATGAGAACAGGTTATTTTTTCGCATTCGCGTTGTGAAGAGACGGCTACCGTCGGACGCCGGTCTGAGCGCGGTTTGACGGTGATGCCGCGGCCATTGTTTCCCATCTGTCCTCGCCCTACGAAACCAGCCCCAATCTCGGCCTGTGATGATTTTTCTGAGGCCATGATATTTCTTCCATCTCGTTCCTTCCAGATTATACCGTATGCACTTTCAACGGTGGGCAATGGTGTAGTCCGTAGGATATCCCCTCGATCAGAGTCGAATTTCTCGAAAATCCCCTGTAGGAATTGGTACAGTTTATTCTCTTGTCGAAGTCGGTTGAAGATCGCGATATCATCGGCGCAGCCCATGGAATTGGGTTGTCGTGCTTCAATGCTTCTCCATAATTTCTGTAAGTTGCTGTAGAAAGCTTCCAAAGTATCGGTTCCCTGTTTCAGACTATTTGCTTTGACTGTGAGATCAAAAAATTGAATCCCATCGACTTGTTGGCTATAGGTTGATTTCAATCCTTCCCAAAGATCCCTTGCAGTGGGATATTCTGCAAAATTGCTTACCATGTCTGAATCCATATTCTCCAAGAGCCAAGAGCACACAGTAAGATTGGTTTGTTCCCATTGTGAGTGTTCGAGGGTTCCTTCTGCTGGTGGCGCCGGAATTCCGGTGATATGCCCGAGTTTCCCCCGACCTCCAATCGCGATTTTCATGAGTCTCGCCTAAAGAGAATAGTTGTGTTGGTTCAGTTTCGTTGCTAGTGAAACTGACGTCTGATAATGGTTCTGTTTCTGTAGGATCGTAGCGGCGATTTGATCCGCCAAGGTCGCATTGTTGACCTCAGAACTGTCACTTATGTTAGTCATAGTGGTAGATGATGAGCCTGGCAAATCGTTAGAAAATTATAAACGATGAACCTGCTCTGATGCCAAGTTAGAAAGTAGGTTTTGGGAATTTTCTGATTCCATTGATTCCTGTATGAAAGGAATGCAACATAAAATACATTATATAGATGTACACCACTACAAAAAAGGAAAAAGATATACACAATCACATCACTCTAATTTAGGACGTAAATCTCTCCATGAGATTAGCCGTAATCTCTAACAGCTTCTCTTTACCGAATTCAGAACATTATGGAGAAATACGAGCAGCTCTCCGGACAAAAGGTAAATGCTCAAAAGAGTGAGTTCTTTCTAGATAAAGCAACAACATGGGCTGAAGATAGAATACGGAGTATTTTGGGGTTCAAACTTGGAACTTTGCCAATGAAGTACCTGTGGGTCCCAATCTATTCGGGACGAAAGAAAGTTGCTCTATTTGATAACTTGATTAGTAGGATTCGCGCCAAACTACAAGGCTGGGAGGCATGTATTCTATCACACGAAGGTCGATTGCAATTACTCAAATCAGTGATATATTCCTTATAAATACACCTATTGCATGATTTGGAACCTCCGAAAGCGGTGATAGACACAATCAAATGTATATGCAATAGATTCTTTTGGGGATCGGACTCGAAAAACAAATGCATACACTGGACGAGATGGGATAATATTTGCTACCCAACAGCAGAGGGCGGTCTTAGGATTAGGAAAGTGGAGGATATGATTACGGCATTTGGATGGAAACTGTGGTGGCGGTTGCGCACTCAGAACAATATTTGGTCGAAGTTCATGAGAAAAAAATACTGCAATGAGAAGCACCCCCTTATAGCAGACGTAAAACCCAACCATTCTGCATTATAGCATCGGTTATGTACCTTTCGAGATAGGGTGGAGGCTAACATAGCTTGGATTCTTGGGAATGGAGAAATTTCTATGTATTATGACCGCTGGATGAAAGATGGCAGGCTTACGGATTACATTGAGAACCCGTCTCAGTTAACTAAAGTCAACGAGGCTTGGAGGAACAGAGATTGGGATATTGACAGAGTCAATAATATGTTCGGTCAGTAGCTTGGGGGAGTGATTATCGAAACACCCATTGAGAACTCTAATCCGGATAGGCCTATTTGGTTGAAGGATAACACTGGAAGCTTCAACACCAAGTCATGGTTCACCGAAATGCGTTCAAGAACCGGAACGGTAGTGGCCGTTCCACCTTGACGGGGTTGGAACGCCGGCACCTTGGAGCGGGGGTGGAATGCCGCAAAATCTGCCGGAACGATGTTCCAACCCATTTTCACGGTAGAAAATAGATTGGAACGGGGTTATCACGTCTCAGAATTGACTGGAACGGATACAAGGAAGAGGTGATGTCGGTGGATGAAAAACAGAGGAAGATGTACGGCGGCGGTGGAGGCTTGCAGCGAAGATGATGATGAGAGCTTAAACTAGGTTTCTTTTATTTAATTAGAACAATGGGCTAAATTCTAAAATTATAAGTAATGGGCTATTTTTCATTTATTGGGCTATTTATTATAACTAAGAACTATTAAAAGGTTTAAAAATTTTGGCAAAAAAGAGGTCCAACATGTTTATATAATAATAAGGGTAAATTACAGCAACCCCCCGTCCTTTGACACATTTTGCACTTTCCCCCTTAACCTTTGATTTTGCTCGATTTGCCCCCTCACCTTTGAAAAACATCACACTTAACCCCTTTATAAAATTTTAACGGTCGATTTCTCCTCCGTTATGGTAACCCAAGCTTCAAGACCACCGTCATCGTGTTCGTCTATCCAAGGAGAGCAAAATCCATACCCCAATCGATCCTATTAGCCGCAAAATGCTTCGTTCATCGTGCGTCGTCTTAAACCGATGATTTCTGCTTCGTCGGTTGTCGAATTTTGATTTTGAGATCATTGTTGTGTTCCTTACGTCGAGAGCTTCAATTTGATATATAACGTCAATACATTTGAGATCATCTTTGTAAAGATTTGCTTTGTTAAAGTTTGTCACAAGGGTTAAGTGTGATATTTTTCAAAGGTGAAGGGGCAAATCGCCCAAAATCAAAGGTTAAGGGGGAAAGTGCAAAACGTGCCAAAGGACGGGGGTTGCCGTAATTTACCCTAATAATAATATTTAATTAAATTAAAATTATATGAGTAACATTAATATTTAATTAATATATTTTTATTAATGATCCAATAATTTTAATATAATTAGTCTTAATATTTATTATGTTGTAAATGGTACTTTAACATTCATGGATTTCAAGAGTCAGATGATCAATTATATTCATTATCAATCTCACTGTTCATAACAAAAATATAGCAATTAATTGCATACATATAGATATATATATATTTATATATATATAAAGACTAATATAAGTCTGTTTGTGTTGTTTTATGATTGTGTATGAACTTCTATTTATATTGACGCATTAATCAATTATATTTATCGTAAAAATATCCTTCGTTCCACGATGTGCCGCGACCGTTCCGCGACATGACGTTGGAACTGGAATGGCACCTCATGTTCCGTTTCCTGCGACCGTGACTGAGAACCATGCACCAAGTCAGCATGGGAGGAGATACGAGGGAACAAGGAACCTTCTAGGCTGTGGAAAACAATATGGTCCACTAATCTGTCTTCTAATATTCTTGTCTTTGTGTGGAGATTAATGACTGATTGGATTCCCACGGATGAAAGACTTCAAAGGAAAGGAATCAGCTTGGTTTCAAAATGTGTTTGTTGAGCTGACTCTGAAACTTGAGAGCATCTCTTCCTCAAGTCCGAAAATCTCTTTCACGTTTGGTCTCACTTTAGTGTTCGTTTTGGTTTATCTAATTCTGACACTAGTATTTTGCACCAAGCGCTTAACTTATGGGTTAATTCGACGCCATACAGTTCCCAAAAGCATGTTAGATTAGTAATTCCTATACTAATCCTATGGTATACATGGCTCCAATGGTAAGTTTAATTCCGTCAATATTATTCATCGTGTTAATAAGCATCTTCTTGACCTTCATAGGATAAATTGCATGAACCACTATTGGTGGCCAGGCGACACACATACTGCTATCAAGCTCGGCATCCAGCTCAAGCTTCCCAAACCTCACCTCCCTAAAATTATTTTTTGCAAGAAACCTTTATCAGGTTAGCTGAAGTTAAATTCGGACGGGTCTTCTAGGGAAAACCCGGGGGCGGCAGGAATAGGGGGTATCATTAAAAATGAATTTGGAGATCCCGTTGCTGCATATAGTAGGGGAATTGGAATGGGAACAAATACTCTAGCTGAACTAGAGGGGGTTCTGGAGGGCATGACTATTGCATATAATATTGGGTGTCAAAATCTGTGGATAGAGATTGATGCCAAAGCTATTCTGGACATCATCAAGAGGAAATGTGCTGGAAATTTGAATATGCAACTTATGATCCTGAAACTGATTTATCTTATAAGGAAAATGAATGTGAATTTTTCACATATTTTCTGAAAAGCTAATAGCATCGCGGATTGGCTTGCTAACAGAGGGTCTTTATACCAAGAACGATGCAACTTCCCGGAGAGCCCACTTCATCCAGAGATTAAGGGATATCTTAGAGTGGATAAATGGGAGCTCCCCTCAATCCGAAAATGACGTGGAAAATGCAGAGACCACTGGGTTACAGAAACAGTTCCAGAGTTAGACTCAAGCAGGCCCAGGTGAGCTTGAAATCTGACATGGACAGTTACAATCTGCTTCTGCTCAATCACACTTACTATCTTAGTTGTACTCACCTCTATGAGGATCTTACATTTGATCTTTTCAATGGGTGGAGTTGGGTCGTTTTATTATTACAGGTAGGTTCGGATGACTTGCTGATGGATATATGCATGAACAACTTCACCAAAGTTTCTTACATTTACATAGCTCGCATTAGCAATGATTACTCTCAATGCCATGCCCCCATGATCAGACATCAGGACTTAGAGATTATGTTTAAATATGGGTTAGACATGGATAGCTTCGCTTTTATTTGGGGTTGTCTTAGTGACCACCTGCTCATGGTTAGTCCGAACAATGTTTTAAGTAGCAAGCATCCCAAGTCAGTCCGAATTGGGAATAAGCCTCTATTTCCTGTTAGTCTGAATCTTTCAGTGAATCTGGTGGTTGACTCGATTGTCGTGGTTTGGGGCTTTGCTGCTAGCATTGTTGTCGTAACTATGAGTGGTAATACATTGTCCTCGAATGGGACTTCTTAGTGAGGATCCATCAGTTTTGGTTTTGCCCGAGGTTGTTCATGCCTCATCTTTTCCGTGGGCATTTTTGTGTGTTCGCTTTGAACGATCCCTGGTTGGTTGCATTGTATTCTTTGGTTATTTTTAGCAATAAACGAGGCGGGGTCCTCTCTAACCCCACCGTCCCTTGACCGGTTTTTTTTTTATTTTTAAATTATTTATTTTGCAGGAATGAATTCTCCTAGGAATCAAGTTATAAATCTTTCGAATTGGGAAAAATTCAAATATGATTTCGATCCCCCTTTGATTGGTCCTTATGATATCAGGACTAATATTAAATCTCCTGGCCTTGAAACTGTTTGGCGTCATAAATTATTGATTCCAAAGCTTATAGCTTATCAGAATTATTTAGAAGCTCAAATCGAGCAGACTAAGTCTTTATGTTCTTATCTTAATGTAGATCATAGTCTTGATCCTTATATTAAAGAGGATGAGAAACAGCTTATAGCTGTAAAAGAGAAACTAAAAAAGCTAATAGCTTAAATTCATATTTCAGGATGCAACCTCGAGGAGGAGGAAGAAATCCCTCTAATAGAGGAAGAGGTGGAAGAATTATTGCCCAATTTGGTAAACAGAAGCTTATAGCTGAAAATATTGCTAATATTTCATCATCATCCTCAAGTAATACTCCAAAGGATGACCCTTTATACAAAGAATTTTTGGAGTTTAAAGCTAAACAGGAGAGTAATACTCAAACTGCCCCATCCTATGCTAATATAGCAGGGGATGAAGAAATAGAGTCCGTTGATCTGTTATTTGAGCAGAATTCTCATAAAGAGTTAATACTACTCTTAGAAGATAAAGACTTGAGATGGAAGGATAATATCTGGCATCTCATGCAAAGGTATTTAGATACTGCATCTTTTACTGCTGGTTCATATAAACAGCGAACTCACTTTGAGAATATACTCAAGGTAACATGATCCTGCGAATTTGATCATTTTTATGCAGGAAGACAGACTAAAGTTTATAGCTTTAGTAAAGTGATTATTAAGCAGATAATATCTGCAGAAGAGTGGGGTATTAGTACACTCAGAGAAAGAGAATATAGTCTTCAAAATTCCCAAATAAAAATAAATTTTAATTATTGGGATTATGTTGAAGCCTTTAATAAAGCTTTTCTTTATGAAAATGAGCTTCATAAGCATTCATGATTTTTTAAAATTTGTCCGAATGTTTATAACAAGGACATTCCAAACTGGTTATACCAATGGTGGCTTAGCTTTGGCCCTACAACGAAAATTTTGCCAAGCACTTTTCAGGAATTATATTCCCAATGGGTGGAAATTTCTCCAAAAATTATTGAGGAACAAAATAATGGAAGATGGATAGAAGGAATGCCTTCTTTACATTTTTTTCACTAAATTTGGAATTCTATGGAATTGGAAATGGGAACCAGAGTTGGGAGAAACTCAACAGAAGATACCATCTATCTTTAGGACTTTCTATACAAAGTTCTGGAGAAAAATGATGCAAATTAATAAGGAAGCAGCCATTGAAGGTCAAGAGACTTTAGATAATATTAGAAAGAAGACTGAGGAATATAAATCCTGGAGGAACAAAATAAAACTTCGAGTCCATTTGAATATATTTCACAGAAATTATATTTCCAAAAAGGACAAGTTTCTAATGAAGAGAAAGTAGCTTCCTATTTAAAGGAAGTAAAGAAAGATTTAATGAAAAATTTCAGCTTTGAATCACAATCGAGTGTTTCAATGGATACATTATCCAATGAAGACTATTGCCCAGCTGGTGAGGCACAAAATCCTTATGAAGGAATTTTTGAAGATATTGATCAGGTTATTCAAATATATTTGAATAAAGAAGGAAAAGACAAGATGGGGTCTTGAAAGGATGATATGCCAGCAACCTCACCAACTATTTCCACTATTGGAAAGAATCTTTTTACTTTAATAAAGTAACCTGTTGTTTACAGTCTGTATCGCGCTCTTTAATAATAGAGCAAATAGTTTAGAATAGATTTCAATTCCGGATTTCAAATCCGATTTTTCGTCTATTTATAGGATTGCCCAGCTTTGCATTAGGCAGAGCAAAAAATTACCAAGTTTGTATTCTTAAGTTCAGCTTGTAAATTTCTATAATATTTTGCGTGAAAAATTTTGCAATCTTGCAAGTCTAGTGTGCATCAACTAATAAGTAAGTTTATCTACATTTTAGTTATTAATTTTACAATTTTATGTTGTATTTCACCGCCTAATATGGCTAAATTTTATTGCGTTGAATAATATAAGGTAACTAGAATCAATGTTCATGGCGGGGGTTTAAAAAAAAAAAAAGAGAGTACGAGATCGAAAAAAATTATTTATGGGATGGTTCAAGTTAAAATAAGCCAAGATTAGGTTTAATACCGAAGCTTGGATTCGCCCATTCTGTTGCCATGTTTTAGGCGTTCTTAGGGCTTGCCTCACTACTAGAAATCTGTCATATAGCAACGGAAATTTAGCAACGGAAATTATTCGTTGCTATTTAGCAACGGATATAGCAACGAAAAAAAAATTCGTGGCAAAACGCTTTAGCAACGGAATTTTCGTTGCTAAAATTAAATAATACAAAAAATAAATAAATTGGTATATATAGCGACGGAAATTCCGTTGCTATTAAAATAAAAACCTAATAAAAAATAATATAATTTCCGCTGCTATTTAGCAACGGATTTTTCGTTGCTATATGAAAGAAAAAAAAAAGAAATAAAAATAAATAAATATAAAAAATATTAGCAACAAAAAATCCGTTGCTAATTTAGTAACGGATTTTTCATTGCTATATGGAAGAAAAAAACGAAATAAAAATAAACAAATATTTAAAATATTAGCAACGGAATTTTCGTTGCTATAAGGAAGAAAAAAAAGAAATAAAAATAAATAAATATAAAAAAGATTTCCGTTGCTATAAACATATGATTAAAAAAATTAATAAAATATTTATAATTTAATAACGGATTTTTCGTTGCTATATGGAATAAAAATAAATGAATAATAAAAAATAGAGCAAATTAAATTTTTGGTCCCATAGGATTGCGCCGTTTTCAATTTTGGTCCCATTCTTTTAGGATTAGACAAAAATAGTCCCGTTGGTTTCATTTTGTTACATTTTTTGTCCCAATCGTTAAATTTTGGACGGAACCGTTAAGTATATTTAAAAGTCAAATAAAATTTTGTTCAAACAAAACATCAATGGATTGTATCCAAGTTGGTTGGATGCTCATTTTCTTTTCATGAGTTCCCGGGTTCAATCCCAGGCTCTCCCTTTTTTATATATGTATATATATATTTATTATAAAATATATACATGTATAAAATACATATTATATATTATTATTATTATAATATTATATAATATTTAATATATTGATATTATATATATCATATATATATTATATAATATTATATAATCTATAATACATATAATATTATATACATATGTATATTATATATAAATATATAATATTTATAATACATATAGTATCATACGTATATTATGTATAAATATATAATATATATATATATATATATATATATATATATGTATTAAATATTATATATCTATATATATAATATATAGACATATATATCTTATATCTTAAATATTAAATAATAATTAATATTATATGTTTATATATAATATATGTACATATATATAATATGTGTTTATAATATACATTATAAATCATTAAAAGATGTGCATAACACAATAATTCCTTAAAATTCACATATATAACGCTCGAAATTCACATATAAATACTTCAATATTAAGAGAAAAGTTTTTCATTTAACATGTAACGGTTACATAATACAATAATTTCTTAACATTTAGATTTAATTCTACAAATTTTAATATAAATTCATTATATTAAAAGAAAACTTCTTAATTTAACATCTAACTGTTGCGAAACACAATAATTCCTCAATGTATAGATATAATTCTATAAATTCAAATATAAATATTTCATATTAAGAAAATAATTCTTTATATTAAGTTATTCAACTACGATTGCTAAATAATACAATAGTTCCTCAAAATGCAGATATTGTTCTACAGATGTATAAGTGAATACTTCATATTGACATAAAATTAGTTCTTTATTCAACTACCAACTAAATCTAATTATTTAATTATGTAAACTTTCATCTTTTTTTTATATGTCATAAAAACTTATACTTAAGTTGATATACATTACTATTATATATATACATATATATACATGCTTGGGGTTTATATAGAATTTAACACAATAATTCTTCAGTATTTAGATATAATTCTACAAATTCAAATATAAATGTTTCATATTAATAAAATAATTCTTCATTAAGTTATTCAGCTACGATTGCTAAATAATACAATAGTTTCTCAAAATACAGATATTATTCTACTGATGTATAAGTGAATACTTCATATTGACATAAAATTAGTTCTTTATTCAACTACCAACTAAATCTAATTATTTAATTATGTAAACTTTCATTTTTTTTTATATGTCATAAAAACTTATACTTAAGTTGATATACAATATTATTATTATTATTATTATTATTATTATTATTATTATTATTATATATACATGCTTGGGGTTTATATAGAATTTAACACAATAATTCTTCAATATTTAGATATAATTCTACAAATTCAAATATAAATATTTCATATTAACAAAATAATTCTTCATTAAGTTATTCAACTACGATTGCTAAATAATACAAATGTATAAGTGAATACTTCATATAATATAAAAGTTCTTTATTCAACAACCAATTAAATCTAACTATTTAGTTATGTAAAACTTTCATCCTTTTTTTTGTATGTCATAAAAAGTTATACTTAAGTTGATATACATTATATTTTTATCTCATAACTAAAACTTGAGATATGTAGTTAATTAATAAATATTTAAATTTTTAACGGAATATGTATTATAATATAAATAATTATATATTTAAAAATATTTTTATTTAAAATATATGATAACAAGTATTTAATTATTTAAATTAGTATATGAATATTTGATAGTGGTTAAATATAAAAAATTACATAACAATAACAACAATTGAGTTAGCCCAGCTGGTTTGGGGTTCAACCTTCTTCACATGAAGTCCAGGGTTCAATTCCTACTCAACGCGAATATGTGGAATTAATGTGTTGGCTCGCGTGGGGCTCGGTTGGGGCTCGTCTTTCATGCGCTTGGTTGGGGCTGGGCTCGGTTAGGTGGGGTGATCCGGGCCCCACAAATGAATTTTTAATTTATTAGTTTTTGCGATCCGTGGGTACTATTCCTTGCTAAATCCGTTGCTATAAGTTCGTTGCTAATTTCGTTGCTAAATCCGTTGCTACATATTTGCCACGAGGGTTATAGCAACGGAAAATTTTCGTTGCTAAATCCGTTGCCAATAAGGCCAAAATCCGTTGCTATAGGGCGTTTTTCTGGTAGTGCCTCCATGACTGGTGCTCTTTATAATCCTTCTTTGTTATATATTTCACCACTGTCTCCGAATCAATATCTATATTAATCTTCATAATGCGCTTCTCCCAAGCTAGTTTTAATCCCTCACATAAGCCTAATAACTTCGTCGCTTTTGTTGGAACTCTACCAAAATTTATAGAGTATCTTAGCACCCATCTTCCACTATCATCTTGAATGACACTCCTTGTTGAAGCATTGCTGGGGTGGCTATAAAAGCTTCCATCTAAATCATGTTTCACCCATTCCTTCTCGAGTTTATTCCAAGGCAACTCAACGCATGTTTTCTTTGGTCTGTGTTTTTTGTCCTCACTAATTAGTACCAGGGACTCAGATAACTCTTTCATGTGGTGAAGAGTGACGTTTCTAAACTTCATAATATTTTAATGGCTTCATCAGTTTCGTGCTCTTCAAAGATTGCAGAGCAATGAGATCAAGACAATCTACCCAGGACATTCAGGTAACATGTTGCTCTGAACTTTGTTGTTAAAAGCTCTCTTCGAGCCATTCCGAACCTTACAAACCACGAAAATTTTGGCCAATTTACATATCAATAATCTTGTTCCAGACCCGAAGTGTGAACGGACAGCTTCTCAGCACGTGATCCATATCTTCACGTCTTGTACAATAACTTGTACATATATTATTTTCCCCAATTTTTCGGTCATATTTCAATGCATTCGTGTGCAAGCTGTCATGTTGACAAATTCACAAGAAAATCTTGAACTTTTAAGGGTAAGGTAATTTTCAAATTCATTTATAATGTTTTCTCGCATGTCTCATTCGATATCATAAGTAGATTATAGGCCATTTTATAGAAGAAATTATCGTTGTTTTCACCACACTTTATATTATTTATATTTAATTTTTGTCCCCTTCTGTTTTCAGCTTATCTACGTTTCATTTTTATCTATTCCAATGAGATCATATTCCATAAGAACTTTATTCTCCTCGTAAATGTTATCTTTCAATACGTGGGCTACTTTGCTTTGTGATAACCATCTATCATTCTATGAAGACACCGTGTCACCGTTTTCAATCCTCCAATATTTATAAAATGGTTTTGCCAACCAAATACTTCTAACAATCCTCTTTCATGCTCAAGAAGCCAAAAACTGAGGCTTACTTTCAAGAATATCCCTTCCCCCCTCTTTTAAATATCTTTTCTTATATATCTAGCTCCGCAGCATTGTCTCCTTGTTGAGAATTCCTCATCCTATTTTAGTGAACATCGTTATTCTATTTTTTTTTTCCTTCACTAACACCCAATTCCCATTCTCGCTTCTTTCTACTCACCTTCTTTCACCCTATAATATGAGTTCATTTCTTTGTTATATTAGTCACCCAAAAAAACTTGCGATTGAGTCAATCAACTTTATCACATGCATGATTACGAAGCTAATTCGTAGGCATATGGTAGATGGGATTCAAGCTCATGATAAACCGAATAAATGTAATTATCTGACAATGTTTAGCATTTAAGCTTTCTATCCCGAATGAGCTTTTTTACTCTCTCAATCACCTTCATGAAAAGCTCACTATATTTTCGACCAAAGTTCATCTGCACCCCCTAGTTCCCTAAGTTGGTTGTACTTTCCATTCCTAAAATCACTAACCTGTTTTCTAAATTATTTAACATATAAGATACGAATAATACGTGTGATTTGCTCAAGTTCAATTTGAGGCCTGGTACCTTAGAAACGCCTAAACCTCACTTTAAATGCAAATTGCTTCATCCACGGTAACTTTGGCTTAAAATATTAAGTCGTCCATAAAAAGCAAGTGAGAGAGATAAGGGTCTCCCCAACATACTGCCATTGGCCTCCATTATTTGGTCGAAACAACTTTCTCAATCATATCTTTCCATACAGAGCACAAACAAATAAAGCGAGAGTGGATCCTCTTGTCTAATGCCACATGTTATCCTTATAGCCTCCGTCAGTTCACCATTCCATAGAATCTCCGGTTTTATCCCCTCCACTCCGCTCATGATGATATTGATGATTTTTGTTGGGAATTCAAAGAAAGCTAGAGTTTCCCTTAGAAAATTTCACCAAACTTTGTCGTACGTCTTTTCAAGATCCAATTTTAGCACCATGTGCCCTTTTTTGTCTTTTGAGTGATGTAACGTGTGTAACACTTCTTGAAGTACCAAGATATTGTCATAGCTACTTTGTTCGATAATGAAGTTACTCTAATTCGGGCTTATAATTTTATTGATATATGGCCTAAGCTGGAGTAAATCATTTTGATGATTATTTTGAGCAATATGTTGCACAACGTAATGGGTCGAAATTCACTTATTTTTTTTAGAGCATTAACTTTCAAAATCTGGCAAATAAACGTTTGACAAGCTTCCATGGGAATTGATTTTCTCTCCATACAATCATTAATGAATTTCACCACCGAGAGTCTCTTGTCATGTCCTAATAGGCCTTGAACAAATAGGCTTGGAAACCATCTGATCCTAACGTTTTATATGGGTAAATACTCTTCACAATCCTTAGGGTTTTCTCATTTGAGGTCATTCTTACCAAGTTATCTTTCCACTACCGCCTTAGGGTTCGTGACCTCTCCGATGGTATATCCAACGAATAGTTTGGTGTAGTACTCTCAATTGTACTTGAGATGGCTATTATTCCATTCATTATTTATTTTTAAGCATTTATCCAATTCCTCCTTCTGGTTATGCTTGAGAGATGAAAGAAACGTGTATTTTTATCCCCGAATTGGAGTCAATTAAATCTCAACTTTTGAAACCAAATAACATCTTCTTGTTTCAATAGTTTGTTAAATTCCGCCATCAATTCTTTCTTCAAATCTATTCAATATTTGTCTTGTTTGTCTTATATATAATGCTTTGGAAATTCTTTTTAAAAAAATTTCATGCATTTTTATTTTTCGAGCATATTAAAAAGTGTTAATTGACCATTGTATTAGAACAATGATTCCAACTTAAAGTATCATTGGGGTAATTGGGAATCAACATTGATTCTCTTAAATAAATAAAAAAATTTGTTCACTAACTGTTGTTTTAGATCACTGGTTCAAACTGAACTCCGACGGGCGTTATTTTGATTATACACAACACGCCGCTACAGGAGGGGCGGTTCGTAATGCAGCGGGGGAATGGTTGTTTGGATATTCTCTAAATCTCGGGAAGATGTCCATTAATGTAGCGGAGCTCTTAGGCCTTCGCAAAGGGCTTCAACTTGCGTGGGAAAGACGGTTCCCTAAAATTGAGATTGAAGTTGACTCCGAAACAGTTCTGAGGTGGGTCACTTGTGATGACATTGAAGATCATCCGATGAAAAATATTGTCATGGAGTGTCGCCGGCTTCTCCGGATGCCTTGGGAAGCTAAGATAAAGCATATTTACCAGGAGAAGAATGCTTTGGCGGACAAGCTTGCTAAGATGGGACAGACGATCCAAAAACGCTGCTGCGTTTGGGAGCTGCCTCCTGAAGCCGTTAGCTGAGTTGTGTTTGTTTTTTTGTTGTTCTCTTTGCCCGCTTGTTTGGGCTCTGCTTGACCAAAAAAAAAAAAAAAAGATCACTGGTTCAAACTTAAAGATTCATTTTTTTATTAAATTGATGACAAACTTTTAATTACTTACCTTAGTATATTTTTAAAAGTCAAACTTAAAGTTATGTTTTTAAAGCTTTCATATTTTGTGAATGATATTTTTTCTCACCTGATAAATTCAATTATTTAATAGATTGTATCTAATTATAATTCATTTATTAACTGTAAAATATAATTAATAATTTAAAAAGAATCTTCATTATGATACTCTATATGTTTTCTGTAGATCGGAAAGTTTTAATTCTAATTTATTAAAGAACCATAGAAAATTCATAAGTTCATTTTAAAATTTTAAATATAATAATATAAAGATGTATTTATCAATTCACCTTTTAGTTAAACACTGGTAAATGTATAATTATTGGGATATTTTGGGCGAACAATAAGTTGTAGGAAACCAAAAACTCTATTTTTACTTTTATAATATAATAATTAGTAAAAATAATGTGTGTTGCACATTAAATATACGATTTATCTAAAAATTTTAATTATTAAAATAAAATTATTTAAAAACATCAAATATTTAAATTTTAAATATAGTAATGAGATCTCATTTGAAATTTAATTATTTATTTTTATTAATTGATTAATTATAATAAAAAATTGTTATTGGTAATATGTACTAATTATCTTTTAGGTTAAGTATAAGCCTCATCAAAACCTCCTAATTTCATACCATGACTTCTTCCATGGTCACTGTATATCTTTCTCGACCACCAGCATGATAGGGTCTTATCTAGTTGTAGTCCTTTCAACCAACTCTCACTCTTCTTTCGTACGTCTCAATCGCACTTTTAACATTAATTAATGTTGTCATCATTACGTTTGATTATGTTCATAATCTATTAATGGTTAAATTTCTTAAACACGATCATTTGTGCGTGCATGTAGAGAAAGGTAATGTGTTTCATTTGATAATAAAAATTTTATTTTGAGCTTGTATTCATCACTCTAGTACACTTATATTAGATTTATACGGAAATAGTACAATATTCGCCTCAAAGGGTGCAAATCGTTCATAGTGTGCACCGTTATTTTTATTAACCCATTTAGTCCCAAACTTTCACAAATATTTTTAGGTTAATTGTTAATTTTTTGATAGAAAAGATATGTGTGGTTATAATACAAAATTGTCATTGGTAATATGTACTAATTATCTTTTAGGTTAAGAATAAACTTCGTCCAAACCTCTTAATTTCATACCATGACTTCCTTCATGGTCACTATCTATCTCTCTCTCTACCACTAGTGTGATAGGACCCTATCTAGTCGTCTTTGCTCTAGGTCCTCACGACCAACTCTCAATATTCTTCTGTACTTCTCAATCACACACTTAACATCAATTAATGTTGTCATCACTACGTTTGATTATTTTCATAATCTATTAATGATTAATATTTCTTAGATATGATCATTTGTGAGTGCATGTAGAGAAAGATAATGTATTCCGTTTGATAATAGAAATTTTATTTTTTGAGAATATATTCATCACTCTAGTACACTTATAATAAATTTATACGAAAATAGTAAAATTTTAGTCTCAAATGGTGTGAATTGTTGTATTGTATGCACTGTTATTTTTATTAAACCTTTTTAGTCCCAAACTTTTAAAAAGATTTTTTGGTTAGTTGCTAATTTTTGGATGGAAAAGATATGTGTGATTCGCGTGCATCGTCAGTAGGTTCCACTACTTATGTTTTAGGCTATATATGACCAATTTAGAGAGAAAAATCACTTGTACATTAGTTAGCATTGTACAAGCTAATCCCAATAGTTTTTCTTCTGAATATGGTTAGAACGGATAGCATTCCCCTTAAAACACAAGTAGTAAGTTGCACTAACAACGCCCGTGAAGTGCTCATATCTCTCATTCTCTATTCACAAATTATATTAGTTCATAACTCATACATAGGATCTTTATATAAATTAAGAGATATAATGTGAATTAAGTTGTTATCTTCTAATTCGTCAGGTATCTCTTATTATGGTAGCATTTTAAATTGTAGGCCTTGAAACGATAAAATTTTAGTACAATTAATTAAGATCTTCAGGGTACGTATATATTATCAAATTGTATTTTTCCCACTCTATATTGTTAAAAGAATTCTTCAATCATAAAATATGTTATTATAAAACTCCTATATATGATTTTTGTATAAAAATGAGAGATACACACTTTAAAAATATGTAATCGAAAAACATCAATTGTCAAATTCATAACGCGAATTAATTTATTATCTTATAATTCATTATACACCTCTTATTATAATAAGAATTTCAAATTGTAGGCATTAAACGGAAACAATAGGTAACTTATATTTCAAATTTAAATACATTTAACACACATATTAACATTATAAAACTCTTGTTGAACTAACTATAGGTTTTTTTAATAAATTAAAGGAGTCTTAGTTTTACTCTATGAAAAGTTCTATTTTAAGCCCTAATTAAGTATTTTTTTAATATTAAATTAATAATTTATAATATGTATTTACATAATTATTTCTAATTAAAAATAATTAACATAATTATTATTTTGGGCCCCTTCTCTAATTTATTGTTTTAAAATATTATTGTCCGTTCTTTGTGAAATATGCATTCAACATATATAACTTCATTTTTGTTATTGTATTGTATTTGTGATTCTTATCCGACATGTTAGTAAATATTGTCTTGCGTTTAAGTAATGAAGATTTTATAGAGGAAACTAATCCAAAATACTTCATGCACGGGAAATAATATATTTAAGAAACATGTCTTTTTACTAGGGATGCAAACGAGACGAGCCAGCTCGCGAGCTTAGCAAGCTGGCTCGAAGAAGGTTCGGGCTTGAGTTCGATGTTGGCGAGCCGAGCTGAGCCTGTGCAGTTTCGAACCCAAGCCCGAGCCATGTATTTCTTGGCTTGAGGCTCACGAGCCAAGCACTAATTAAAAAAAAATTATATATATATATATATATATATATATATACTCTTATAAACAAACCCTGGCCCATTCCTTTGTTTTTCCTCTCATTCCTTCACGCAGCACGCAGCAGTTCATGCATCAGAGAAGAAAACCACCTCGGAAGTCGGAACCACCACGGCGCGCCGCCATCAGGGACATCTTCTCTCCTGTAAGTCCACCGTCTAGCGCCACCGCCGACCACACCACCGCCTCCTCCTTCTCAGCCGCAGCGCACCACCATCTCCTCTCTTTCTCCTTTTTTTTTTTTTTTTTTGATTTCTTTCCATGAAATTCAAATTTGATACCTTTGGAAGGATTTTGAGGAATTAATGTGTTAAAATACTATGTACTTTCCCAAGTTTTTGGTTCGATTGCTTCTTTATTTTCTGCATTCTTTTTCCTTCTGTCTGTCTTTTTTTTTATTTATTTATTTATTTCTATGAATTTCAGTTTTGATATCTTTGGAAGAATAGAGGAATTATTGTAGTATTTTCCCAAATTTTTGGTCTAATTGCATCCCTATTTTCTGCTTTTTTTGTTTGTAACAATCTGATTTTTGCTTTTTTTATACGGAAAAAGTTAGATCTGGTTCTTTATTCTGCTTTGGATTGAATATATGTAAAAGAGAGATCCAGATTTTGGCCAAAATGGTGTTATTTTGAGGGTTTTGTTAATGGCTCGTGGCTCGGCTGGGCTCGCCCGAACCTCACTGCGAGCCAAGCCCGAGCCACTTCAATTAGGGTTCGATGGCTAGCGAACCGAACCCAAGCCTAATTTTTTAGGGCCGAGCCCGAGCTCGAACCTTGAAAAAATGCGAAGGCTCAGCTCGTTTGCATGCCTACTTTTTACCTTCAATGAAATTAAAAATGTATTTTTTTTTTTCAATTATTATTGTTGAAGGAATTTTTTTAATCATAAAACATGTGATTATATATATTCGATGTAAGATTTTTTATATAAAAATGGAACATACACACTTTAAACATCTCATTATCAAAATTTATGAAGTGAATTAATTTGTTATCTTCCAATTCGTTAGCATTTCTTATTATAATAAATATTTCAAATTGTTGAACTATGTATATATAAATATTTTCTAAATTTAAGGAGTTTTAATTCTATTTTATGAAGAGTCCTATTTTAAGTTAATAAGTACTCCTTTAAGATATTTAAATTAATATATTATAACATGTATTTACATTATTATCCCTGACTAAAAATTATTAACATAATTATTATTAGGACATAATTTTAATTTCTCCTAGAGAAATTAGAGACCATGTTTCTTCTATGAGAATTTTCTAAAATATGAGAACGTCAATAGTTCTGGTCTCATAGTATATTTCTTTCTTATATATATTTTTTTTTGGTGCAGCAGAAGTATATTTCTTTCTTAGAACTGTTATATAAAGTTATTAAAATTATTTTTGGAAGAGTTTGATTAGAATATTTTAAAATATTATGTAAAGTATTTTGTTTTATTAATTTCATAGACTACTTAATATTAGAATAATTCTCTTCTACCAAGAGTCCTATTTTAAGTTAATAAGTACTCTTTTAATGTATTTAATTTAATAATTTATGACATATATTTACAAAATTACCCCTAACTAATAATTATTGACATAACTGTTATAAGGGTGTTTTAGGCGATCAACATTTTGTAAGAAACATTCGTGCTTTTATAAGATACTAGGGAAGTGAACATGCGTTGCACGTTTATCATTTAATTTTATTTAAATAAATTTGACTATTATGTTTATTGAATAAATTATGATATTAAAAATATTTAGTTTGATTAAATAAATATACATATACAGAAATATTTATATGTAACTTCTCTTTCAAATCATTCACAATAAGTAGAAATTCGAAGTAGAGAACATCCAAATAAATAAACAATAACAATATTTAAAATTATATTATTAAATAAAAACAAAATATTTAAGTGTATAGTAATTTGGCCAAATAATTCTAGCCTTTAAGCATAAGTAATAGTTTATAACTTTCAAATATATTTAATAAAATGAAAAGACATGTAAAAATTATAGATAAAAACCTAAAAGATCACCCAGTTTTGCCGGTGGAGTATCCTAGATGTAGTAATCATCTTGAAACTTGTGACCTATTCTCGTCAATTTATCCGTCATCATGTTTCTTTTTCTAGGGATTTATTTAATTCAAGTTTCGTAGGGCCTTTGGAGTAAACTTTGTCAATTAAAATTACATTTCTCATTTGTTCCATTTCAATATCCTTCGTTGTTATCCATTTCACGACCATCTTCGAATCAATCCCCACATTAGTCTTCGAAAAGCATCTTTCCCAAGTTAGTAATACTTCGTGTAAGCTCAATAACTCCACTACATTATTAAAACTCTACTAAGATTCATATAGTATCCTAACACGCATATTCAACTGTCATCTCAAATGATTCCTCTAGTTATAAAAGCTCACCTCCAAGTTTAGTTTCACCAATCCTTTCTTGAGTTTATTCCACGACAACTCAGTGCATATTTTTCTTTTATCTATATTTTTTGTCCTCACTAATTAGTGTTCAGGTTTCAGTTAACTCTTTTATGTGGCGAAGAGTGACATTCTAAGTTTGATAACATTTTGATAGCTCCATCGGTTCCATATTTTCCAAAGATTCCAGAGCATCAAGATCAAAACAATTCACTCATGATATTCTGATAATATATTACTCTGAATTTTGCTATAAAAGCTCTCTTTGAGGTTGTTCGACACTCGCAAGTCACGAAAATTTCATTCAGTTTGTGCAACAATAATCTTGTACGACACTCGGAGTGCGAATGGACAACTTCTGAGCACATGGTCCACATATTCATGTCTCGTACAACAGCGTGTACATACATCATTTTTTCTAAATTTTCTACCATATTTTAGTACATTCGTGAGCACGCTATCATGTTAGCAAGCCACAAGAAAATCTTGAACTTTTGGGGACAAAGTAATTGTTGGGAATAGTGCCCTGAAAATTCAATTTGTTGAATTAATTAAACTGAATTTACAGCGAGTTGTGAGTATTTCACATATTGATAATTAATGGTGTGTGTTGGTATTCTTATATAAAATGTGTTTCATAGGAAAAAACTTTGAATACCGAAATCACGTGTCATTAAAGTTCTAGTAGGTAAGATAAGAATATGTTCTTATCAAGATTATAACGTAGTTATATAAGATGATTAGTCTTTCGTCATATGGAATGGTGATTCCAATTATAACACGTTGATGATTTTCAATAGGATTGAAAACATCGAACTGGACCACTAAGATTATTCATTTTATACTGCTATCTAAAATGAATAAAATCTCAGGAAGCATTGTACTCTTAATCTTGATAATATTTCGCCTTTAGGCATGTAGTGTCAGTCACTGTAACATACTCGAAGTGAGGTCTCGGTAACGGGTGGCCAAAATACTTTGTATGTTCGGTGATTACATGAAATGCGTTAAAGAGTTATATTGATCGAGGAATCTGTGGTCTTGCTGAAAGGTAAGAGATATCCTTGAAATAGATTTGTAAAAGTTCGAATTAAGACTTTGGCCAAAGCACTTCGCGTGATACGTCACCGAAGTTGTATGTTGAATGAGTTTCACATACAGAGAATTTGAACTTAAGGCAAATCAATAAATTTCAAATTAGAGATGAAAAATAAATGATAGTAGTGACAATTTATTTTTCATGGATATCTAAACGGAGGTGTGAAATGCAAAATTATTCTAGATCGAGAAATTCGTGAATAATTTAATTAATTTTAGAGTGCAACAATATTTATTTAGTGGAATTAAATATTATTAAACGGTAATTAATTATTATCATAGGATGATAATATATTAACACGTTTGGAGCTAAAATTAATTAGTCCTACAGATCCCCCTGCAAGCCCCAATTGAAAACCCAAAGAGAAAATATTAAAAAGGAGAAAGAGAAATGAATTTTCAAAGCGTTTGAAAATAGCCAAGGGATTTATTTTAAGAAAATAAATTGAAGTTCCAAAGAGTTGGAAATGCCCGGAATTTTATTTTGGAGAAAATAAAATTTTCATCGAAAAAAAAAAATCGATGATGACGTGGCAGGTGCTATGCCACGTCGGTGGGTCAGTAGCCAAGTGGCGCTGATTGGGCGCCACTTGTGCGACACATGGACGGCTCAGAATGAGCCACGTCAGCACAACGGGCGGTCCAAATTGCATGTTGACCTGGTCGGATAACGGGTCTACGGGTCGGGTCTGCGAATCAGGTCAAAGGGTAGGGCCGGGTCAAATCGGACACGTGGCAAAACCAGGATATGCCACGTGTCGAACAGGACCGGTTTAAGGGCTGCAAACCCTAGCCGCGTGTGCCACACACGCGCTGTCTTCAGGCCGCGCATGTGGGCGCGTGCGGCATCGGATTGGGAAGCGGCCGGCGGCGTTGGAGTCATGGTGATGAGATCTTCAACGTGGTCACCTCAGTTTTCGTGTCCAAGTTGCACACGCAAGTGGGGGTGTGAATTTACCCTTTTACCCTCGGTTTTTCCCCTATAAATAGGGGCCTTGGGTCCTCTTTTTTTCACACAACTTTGGGAGAGGTTTTGGCTGAGCTCTCGGCTTTGAAACCATATCCCTTTTCTCCTAGTTAATTCCGATTGATTTTGGAATTAATTTTAATTAGGTGTTTGTATAAAACGCTTAATTTCGGGAGATTAAACCCTGAAAAGGGTTTTCTAATTTAAAGTTTATTTTCTCTAAGTATTTAGAGAAATACTTTCGGAGCCCACACTCCGAGGGTGTCCCTGGGGTTATTGCAGGGAAGCTCTGCCGGTTTCACGAGGAGATCGGGTATCGGGGTTCTCAGGAGGTGAATTCGGGAGCTGGAAAAATACCGTTAGATAGCTATGTTTGCAGTACGGTAATATTTTACAGTTATATTATTTTAAGCATGATAAATTATATGCTCTTAAGTGTTAATTGCATGTTAGATATTTATTTGCTTAAGTGATTTAAAATTTATTATCAATTGTATGTATATACTTGAGTAGATCTGGCTAGTCTTCCGTCTTTGTATTAAAATGTTTTAGAAATATTTTAATACTTGTATTATAATAAAAATTTTAAAATGTGGTCCCGGACCGCTACTGTTTCTGGGCCCACCACCCAGCAGTAATTTCCAAATTCATTTCCAATTTTTCCCCCATGTCTCATCCGACACCATAAGTAGACTATAACCATTTTATAGGACAATTTGTCTTTAGTTGACCCAATCCAAACTCTCTTATCTTCGTTATCATCCAATGCAGTTAGGCACTAAGTATCTCATCGACCACCTCCTTGGGCAATACTGTTTAACAGTTTATCCAAGTTTCAGTTTTTATTTGTGCCAATAGATTACATACAATAAGATCTTTATTCTTCTCATGAATCTTATCTCCAAAGATGTTCGCTAGTTTGCCTTGTGATAACCATCTATCATTCCATAAAGATGTCCATTCAACTGCTTCTAACTATCCCTTTCCATGCGCGGAAAGCCATAAATTGAGGCTTATGTTCAAGAATGTCCCCTCCCCCTTTTTAAATATTCTTATCTTATATATTTAGTTTCACACCGTCATCTCTTTCTTGAGCATTCTCCATCCCGTTTTAGCGAGCATTACTATATTTCTTTTCGGCCTTCTCTAAGACTCAATCCGTCTTTCGCTTCTTTCTAATCACCTTATTCCACCCTACAAAATGGGTATGTTTCTTTGTTATATCAGTGGCCTAAAAAAAGTTATTCTTAAGTTGATCAAGTTTATCGCACACGTGATTAGGGAGCCAATTTATGTGCTTGTGGTAGATGGGGATCGAGTTCGTGATGGATTAAATAAGTGTCATTCATCCGAAAAGGTTTGTCGTTTTGGCTTTCTATTCCAATAGATGTTTTTCGAATCTCTTAATCACAATCTAGAAATGCTCATTATAGTTTATGCCAAAGTTCATCCGCACTCCCAAATAGTTACTTGAGTTGTCTATACTTTCCATGCCCAAAATTCTAGTAACCTGCTACTTTAAATCATTTGACACATAAGGTGCGATCAACACATGTGATTTACTGAAGTTTAAACTAATGTTTGTAGCTTATTCAGGTTTCAGTTTTTATCTGTACCTATGAGATTACATATCCTAAGATCTTTATCCTCCTTATGAATGTTATCTCCAAGGATGTCCGCTAGTTTTCCTTGTGATAACTATCTATCATTCCATAAAGATGTCCCTTCACTGTTCTCAATCTTCCATTTGCAAAATGACTCCACCATTCAAGTGCTTCTAACTATCCCCTTCCATGCTCGGGAAATCATAAGTTCCGGCTTATATTCGATCAAGAATGTTCTCCCCTTTTAAATATTTTTTCTTGTTTATCTAGTTTCACACCGTCACCTCCTTGTTGAGCATTCTCCATATCGTTTTAGCAAGTATCGCTATATTTCTTGTTGGGCTTCTCTAAGACCAAATCCACCTTCTCGCTTCTTTTAATCACCTTCTTTCACCCTACAAAATGGACCTGTTTCTTTGTTATATCAATCGCCTAAAAAAAGTTGTGCTTGAGTCGATCAAGTTTTTTACACACGTGATTGGGAAGCCAATTTGTGTGCATGTGGTAGATTGAGATCGAGATCATGATGGACTGAATAAGTGTCATTCTTTCGAAAAGGTTTGTCGTTTTGGCTTTCTATCCCAAGAGGCATTTTTCGACTCTGTTAATCACAATTGAGAAATGCTCATTATAGTTTCAGCTAAAGTTCATCTGCACCCCCAAATAGTTCCTTAAGTTGTGTGTACTTTTCATGCCAGAATTCTACTAACCTACTATTTTAAATCATTTGACACATTAGGTGCGAACAACACATGTGATTTGCTGAAGTTTAATTTGAGGCTTAACGCCCTGCGAAACATCAACCACACTTTGAAGGGACTTTGCTCCATCCACGGTAGCTTCGGCGCAAGCTAATATCAAGACTCATCACCTATTCAATGGTACTTCCACTGAATGTTTGTTGTAGTACACCCACCCAAGTGTGTGGCTTCAGTTGATCATTACTGGTTGTCTATTCATTGCCAATTTTGAGAGCATTCATTTGGTTCCTCTTTCTTGTTATAGTTAAAAGATGAAAGAAATGTGTATGATTATCCCTAAATTGGAGTCAATTATTCTCGACTCTTAAAACTAAATAATTTTTTCTTCTTGTAATAGTTTGTTATACTCTGCCATCAATTCTTTCTCCAAATCTTTTGAATATTTACCTTGTTTGTCTCATGCATAATGCTCTGGAAATTCTTTATATTTTTTTTATTTTTTTGCTTTTTATGCATGTTGAAATGATCCCAAGTCAAAATGTCCTTCAAGTTTTGATCCGACCAATAAGTTGTGTATTGCTACTTTGAAAAATGTAGACTTAAATTGATAACTATTGGATCAATCTCATTCAAATTAAATTAAAAAATTCTCTATATCGTTTGTTGAGCTGACGCTCAATCTAACGGCTTGAAATTTTTAATCTAATTTTCAAAATTTTGTTTATCATTGTACAAGATATTAATTCTCACTTTATCATATCCTTTATAAATATATTTGTAAAGATATTTCATCGTTGTCCTTATTTTAGATTTATGTTAGTTTTTTTGTTATAATTGATTTTATGTATGTAGTAAAAATAATTGAAAGAGTATATTTGTATAAAAAATTTAAGGAATATTTAATCGAATACTATAAAAAATATTTATAAAATTAGATTGTATCTTATTTTTATATGTACACACATTGAGTCTCCTTAGAATTCTTAATTTGAAGTAACTTTGGTCTAACGACATGCAATTCTAAATTGTGATATATTAAGTTCTAAGAAACCAAAAACACTATTCGTACGTGTTTAATCTATATTTTATCATATAATTTGAAATAACTTTTGTCTGACGACATGTAATTCTAAATTATGGTATATTAAGTCGTAAGAAATCAAAAACACTATGCGTAGTCTTGCGTGTTTAATTTATATTTTATCATATAAACTAAAGGAAGATTATATGGTTAGTTAAATTTAAATAATTACAATTATATTAGTATCAGTTAATTAAAAAATATTATATTAGAATTAATTAATTTATTAAGAAATATTTTTTATAAATCATTCAATTATATTATTTTGTTAATTAAGTTTATAAAAGTATAATATACTTATACTTTTAGAAAGTTTATGAACTTAGATAATTAGAACTACGGACTTATATAATAAGACTTACATTAGGATTGATTTATTGAAAGTTATCTTATGTAACTCATTAAATTTAAATAATACTTTATTTTACATAATTACAAAAAATTATTTAAAATTTATAAAGTGAATCAATTTGTATTTTTCAATTAGTTAGATTTATCTTATTATAATATTTTAAGTTATAGGCCTCAAAATTAAAAAATAGACAACTTATATTATAAAATTTGAATGCAATTAATTAATATATTAATACTAAAACAATCATTATTGAACTATATATCTTTTTTGGGTAAGTTGAAGAAATTTTAATTTTACCAAGAGTTCTATTTTAAGTTAACAAGTGTTTTTTAAATATAATTAAATTAATAATTTATAACATGTATTTACATCATTATCCTTGACTAATAGTTATTGACGTAATTATTGTGATAGATAGATATAGATAGATAGATAATTAGAACTATAGACTTGTATAATAAGACTTACATTAGGATCGATTTATTGAAAGTTGTCTTATGTAACTCATTAAATTTAAATAATACTTTATTTTACATAATTACAAAAAATTATTTAAAATTTATAAAGTGAATCAATTTGTTGTTTTCCCATTCGTTAGATGTATCTTATTATAACATTTTAAGTTATAGGCCTTAAAATTAAAAAATAGACAACTTATATTATAAAATTTTAATGCAATTAATTAATATATTAATATTAAAACAATCATTATTGAACTTTATTTCTTTTTTGGGTAAGTTGAAGAAATTTTAATTTTACCAAGTAGTTCCTATTTTAAGTTAATAAGTGTTTTTTAAATATAATTAAATTAATAATTTATAACATGTATTTACATCATTATCCTTAACTAATAGTTATTGACGTAATTATTGTGAGGATATTTTAGGCGATCCGTATTTTGTAAGAAACCAAAAACCCAACTTGTGCTTTTATAATATACATATACATATATATACATATACATATATATATAGATTATTTACTTAATAAACCTTATTATACTCTAAAAAATAATGCATAACTATTTTTTAACCATAATAAATCTATAAACCTTATCATTATTTACTTAATTTATGCTCTTAAAGAAAATTCAACAAAATATAATTATCAATACATATTAATAAAAACCCTATCTTTCACCAAAAAATAAATAAATAAATAAATCTTAGTCAAAAGCCACTCTCCAAGTTAATAAATAAATTTTTTTGTTTGGGATTTTTCTTGCTTTTTAAGCATAAAACAGGGTTTTTGTTGCATAAAACGTTTTAATTTTGTACACACCATTCAGTTGATCGCAATGATCAAAAGGGACAGTATGCTTAAGTTTTATGATAAATGATTTTTTAAATTAAATTTTTTTTTGACAATGTTTTTTTACTATTTTCGATGTATACAAAGTTTTGGGTACAAATAGGGCAATTTAAAAGTGCAACGATGTGGCATGTGGGGGCGCGATGTTTGTAAGGTATTCCTTTTGATTTCCTTAAGATATGAGGCCAATTTATTACCCAATATTGCCAAATACATAAATATAAACTTATTACAAATATAGTTGTTGACCTAAATTGATAAGAGGAATTCTAACACGAGTTTTATTTAAATATTTGACCAAATAGTGTGAGATTAAATTAAGGAAAATGTAAAAAGTTGAATCGATCACAAGCACTTTGTTTGGTCTAAATCTATTTTCTTATTCCCATATTTAATTCAAGTGCCCCCACGGCCCACGTCTACTTAATACTTGTTTCATCCAAGTCATCGTCCTCGCCCCACGTCTTTGTTGCGTCTCCTTCCTTACTCGCATATTTTATTATTTTACACTTGTACAATTAAGAAACATCTTTCTGAAAACAAAAAGTGCTAAGAGAAACTATGGAAATCTAAAATTCTAATTTTATTTGTCTAGTAGCGATTACCGAAACGAGTGAGGAAATCATTTTCCGTGACTTCTTTATTTGGTTAATTGTTATTGAAAAAGAAAGAAAAATTAAACAAATTAAGAAAATGATTGAGAGATAAGAATTAAAGAGAGAAGTTGAGAATTTGCACGAGATATAAAAGAGTGAAAGAGTCAATTGAATCGAAACACGCAAAAAACGACGTTTTCTTGACGTCTCTTTTGTCAGTAAAGTACACGAAATTCTCTTTTTCTTTCTGTTTTTTTTTTCCTTCTGATTTTGCTTAAAACAAATCGTGTGAATAGTGTAAACCCTGATTTTCTTCTTTTTTTTTTTTTTGAACGGTAAACCCTGATTTTCAATGTTAACATTTTCATAAACTAGCAAGTATGTATCCCACAAAATATTTGGAACCTATAAATGTTAATTTAATTTATTGTAAGTGATGCATCATATTTCTAACGCACCTGGACCTCGGCCCATTTACAAATAAACATACTGGAGTGGAGAATCAAAAGAGGTTGAGCCGATCCATAAGCGCGAGCCCAATAAGAAGACTTGCATTTGTAAACCCCGGCAGGAACGTAGGAAAACTCGAAGATCCAGCGAAACAAGATTATGCTAACCTCCAAGGCCCACAAATGCGGATGGGTTAGTGCTGCCCAACCCAAGAAATTCTCCCTTCATGTGTATTTATTTTCAAAACACTTCTCATGTAACGAGTACTGGGAAAAAAGGATATCCCAACTATTCCATTTCTTTCTCCCACTCCTCAACCTCCCTAGCTAATAGGAGAAAAACCTAACTAATCTTAGAAGCATCTTTAAATAAGGAAATATAAGGAAATATCTCTGTACTTAGGGGAATAATTCACGAATTAATAAAATACTCTCTCTCTCTCTCAAGTCTCTCCCAGAAATCCGCATATATTCTAAAATCTATTTGAGAATGATAACTCTAATTTTCCTTAATCTCTGAGTTATTTTTCTTAGTTATTCTGCTTATTATTATGCTACCACGATTCTATTAACATCTGTTCTACAAAGCTTTTTCCTTTGTCAACCATTATTTTGCAGGTTTTCCCCTTTAATCGTTATTTTGGCATATACTTTAATATTCGTATTTCAAAGTCCCCATATAAATAAGGTGTTGCGATTTTTTGATAAGAAAATAAAATAGAAAATGGATGTCTTGAAATATCCAATCATCCATGACATATTCATAAATTTTATTATTTTTATTATTATGAAGTTCATCATTGCTATCCAATTGAATCTCCATAAAAAATGCGGGTTCAAAAGGTACTAGTTCAACTTCCAGCCCAAAATTGCGGCATCTTGACTGAAACAATCCTAAAATTGGATCGATTTTTTAAGTAATGCTGATTGAAGTTAAAAGGCCTCAACCCAAAACTTGTTAGCCCAAAAACTACATCTCATTGCACTCATGCTAGGATCCAAATTTTAATACTTTAAATCAATAAAAAGGAACTGAATATAAAATTAAGAAATTGGTTGGTTAAGTATACGCATCTGACTTTCTATCATATTTTATCAAATTAGTAATTGTAAATATAAAAATACTGGTAAAGATGAAATATTAAAAATATAAATCATAATTTATTAGAATTTTCTTTTTAAAATGTTAAATTCATATATTTCATAATGAATATAAATAAAATAATAAATAATTTATTAAATAATAATTTTTTGATAAATATTATGTTTTTTTGTTTGCATTTTATTTTAGTCATAAATTTATTAAACTCCTTTTATTAGATCAAATTTGAACCGAATTCGACTCACTCACGAGCATCCCTACCCGGCTACCCCATATTTCTGTTGTAGAAATAAAATATGCCACCATTTTTTGTCACAATAATAAATAAATAAATGAAGGTATTTCAGATATTTTAGTGTTCGTTGGATATTAATTATCCTCTTAAATTAATCATGGTCATTTTTAATAATTAGTTTTCGGTGACAAGTATAAGAAATATAAGATTCTCCAATAGTTCCGATGTTTATCATTCACGAATTAAGGAAATGTAACATACAAAAATACAGAAAGGTTTAAAGAAAAAAAAAAAAGGCATCTTATGT
This sequence comes from Lantana camara, assembly GCA_037501455.1. NCBI lineage: Eukaryota > Viridiplantae > Streptophyta > Magnoliopsida > Lamiales > Verbenaceae > Lantana > Lantana camara. Next base: position 16,786,335 of record CM074857.1, on the reverse strand, counting down.
TTGCAATTTATGGAATAACGTCAAATTCCAAGCATCACATTCATATACCCAAAGAAAAGTGTCGAAGAATTTATATAAAGATCATTTAGATGCCATATGTTTTTTGATATCTTTTTATTTTTTCCAATTTCACTCACCTTCGTATAAAGATCATTTAGATGCAATATTTCACGGTGAATATGTGTATGATCTTTGAAACTTATATAAGAAATGTCATTTACAAGATACAACCCCTCCTCTATCCTTCAAAATTATATAAAAGGCCCATTAATTTGTACCATGTAATTACTAAGTTTTACCTATCTAATCCAAAATTCAATTGAACACATGGATAGAATCAAACTCAGATCTCACCCCAGATGCAACAAGAAAGTAGATTAGCCCGATAAATATGACCCTTGAAATATGACGATCCAAACAATTGACCTGATATCTTTCTTGGCTTGATCTGATTTCTCTTAAACTCTAATTTACTTCACTAAGATTTTGAAAAAAGATAATTTTATTCTCTTAAGGAAAGGGTTTAATCTCTTATTTAACCTATGCGTCCTGAGGCCGAATGCACTCCTTTTGTTGGATGAATGCACTCCATTTGTTGGATTCGATAATAAAAACATATGTTGCTATGTAAGGCAAATTGGTCCCAAAAATAAGATCTCTCAAAATCCACCATTGTCGCACGAGCTTGGCTCCAATACTTCAAGTAGAATATGACATCATAGATAAATATTTTAGAATTTATCTATTAATTTATTTTTGAGTTTGAGCATGAATAATATTATAGATTTGTTGCTTGTCTGCAATGATGATGCAACTTGTGAAACGAAAAAATCATAATAATATTAATTGCATATTTTGTTTCGCTATTCTGTTTTTAATCACGGTATACAATTCATATTCACATCTATAATTAGTCAATTTAAGTATAATAAATATTTAGCGGAAGATATGCAAGTTGGCTGAGAATTATGAGTTTGCAATTGTATGATTCTGGAGTCAAGTTATAATATTTGTTCTTTCGTATACAAATAAATATGTAATTTTTGCCCATAAATATAATTTAGATAATTATTATACAAACAGAAGAAAATTTACAAATATCAACGCTGTTGCAAAATTTCACAATTTAAAGATAATATGGTTTCATTAAAGTTTAATAAATTGATTTGATAAATAATTATTCATAATTGTATACTGACCCGAATAGTTATAATTCTTTTGATTAGTGACAACGGTGTCGATAAAATAATCGAGTTTGATGGGAAAAGAATTAAACTGCAAATTTTGCACGAGTTAGAACTAGAGAATTGTGAATAATACTGTATTCATTGAATCTATGTGTTTTACAATACAATAGGTTTTTACACTAAATAGATGTACAGAGCTACAAATAAGGAAGGGATATGTACAAAGAAGGATCCCACTGAATAAGGAATAAATATCCCAACAAATTAGCCGTGATCTCCAATACTCCCCCTCAAGTTGATCGTGGGATCACACACGTTTAACTTGCCTAAAGCATTTGAGAATGCCTTCTCAGTTACGGCCTTCGTAAGAATGTCAGCCAACTGATCTTCTGATCGTACAAACGGAAACATCACAACCCCACTCTCAAGCTTTTCCTTGATAAAGTGTCGGTCCACCTCTATATGCTTCGTTCGGTCATGCTGAACCGGGTTTTCTGATATACTGATTGCCGCTTTATTATCACACCACAGCCTGCACTTTTCTTTCACTGGAAACCCAATCTCCTCAAGCAATTTTCGCAGCCAAAGGACTTCAGCCAGTCCTCGTGCGATCCCTCTAAACTCAGCTTCTGCACTAGAGAGAGCAACTACCTTCTGTTTCTTGCTCTTCCAGGTGACGAGGTTTCCTCCAACTATGGTGAAATACCCCGAAGTGGAACGTCGATCGTCTTGATTTCCAGCCCAATCTGCATCTGTATATGCCTCTATATCCAGATTTCCATGCTTCTGAAACAAGACTCCTTTTCCAGGGCACCCTTTGAGGTATCGGACAACTCTGAGTGCAGCCTCCATATGTTCACGTTGTGGGCGGTGCATGAACTGACTCAATACACCTACTGCATATGCTATATCAGGCCGAGTATGTGACAAATAGATTAGTTTCCCAACAAGATGCTGATATCTACTCCGATCAGCCGTTTCCGCCTCGACTGAGAGTTTTAGACCATGATTCACTACCATAGGAGTCCCTGCTGGTTTGCTATCAAGCAACCCTGTCTCTGCCAACAAATCCAGTACATACTTCCGTTGGGAGATAAAGATCCCTCGCTTCGATCTCAACACTTCAATCCCCAAGAAATATTTTAACTCACCCAAGTCCTTCATCTCAAATTCTTGGAAAAGATTCTCCCTTAACTGCTTGATCTCCTCGAGATCATCCCCAGTGATGATCATATCATCCACGTAGATAATAAGACATGTCACCAGTTCCCCTTTCCTTTTAAAAAACAGAGTATGGTCTGAGTTACTCTGTTCAAACCCATAACCTCTCATGGCGGCAGTAAACCTGCCAAACCACGCTCTAGGGGACTGTTTGAGCCCATATAGAGCTCTCTTCAACCTGCAGACTTCCCCTGTGCGAAACTGTTCAGAAAAACCTGGTGGAGGCTCCATATATACTTCTTCTTCCAACTTCCCATGAAGAAAAGCATTCTTTACGTCAAACTGATGCAATGACCATTCCTGGTTGGCGGCTATAGAAAACAGAACTCTGATAGTATCAATCTTGGCAACGGGAGAGAATGTCTCTGAGTAATCCACCCCGTATGTCTGTGTGTACCCTTTAGCCACCAATCTCGCCTTGTACCGCTCAATAGTCCCATCTGATCGGTGCTTTATGGTAAACACCCATCTGCACCCCACAGGTCTCTTCTCAGGTGGTAACACACACTTTTCCCACGTTGTGTTCTTTTCTAGAGCCATCATCTCTGTTTCCATGGCTTTTCTCCATTGTTCATTTTTCTGGGCCTCCTCAACTGTTTTTGGGAGTATCTCAGCATAGACAGCTGCTGAATAAGCTCTAGCAGCAACTGTCAGCTTCCCTTGAGCCAACTCTGCGACCGGATACCGAGAGCTTCTAGGCTCATATTCAGGCTCATATCTCTTTGGAGGCACTCCTCGAGTGCTCCTCGGTGGAAGAACATACCGATCGGCTTCCACAGACTCCCCCTGTTCCTGTACTTTCTCAATCTGCAGATCATCAGTAGCACTGACAGTATTATCATGATCAACAAAGGAATTCTCAACTGTTACCTCAGGGATACTCAGTGGGTCAGATCCTGGGGTTGGTTCCGCGATGGAAGGCTGGACTATGGGAGATGTTGACTCGGTGGTTCCGCCTACTGGCTCCTTTGGGTCCGGATTAGGCAAAGTGGAATGAGACACCCAACCCAGTGGGTCCACAGGCTGCTCCCCCTGACCACTGAGTTGGGAGGCATAAAAGAACTCAGACTCAAGGAAGTTACAATTCATGGTGGTGTACAAACGCCTAGTAGGTGGATGGTAACAACGATACCCCTTCTGATGGACCCCATACCCGACAAAAACACACTTAACAGAACAAGGATCTAATTTGGTGCATTCCTGTTTGGGAATATGAACGAATACAGAGCACCCAAAAACACGCGGCTGAAGGGTCAAGGTAGTGGGGACCCGAACATGCTGGGAAAGTTCTGAAAGTGGTGTTCGAAGGTTAAGTATTTTAGTGGGTAATCTATTCAGAAGATACACAGAGGTGGCTACAGCTTCTGGCCAAAAAGACTTAGGGACACAAGAATCAAACATAAGTGCACGAGTGATCTCAAGAATAATCCGGTTTTTACGTTCAGCAACCCCATTCTGTTCAGGAGTATGGGCACAAGTAGTTTGATGAACTAGACCATTCGCTTTCGTGAACTGTTGGAAAGAATGATTAATATATTCCCCCCCATTATCTGAACGAAGTACCTGAATTTTAGTGTTAAACTGAGTTTGTACCATATTATAGAACTCTATGAACTTAGACACCACTTCTGATTTTTGTTTCAAAAAATATACCCAGGTCATGCGTGAGCAATCATCAATAAAAAGAACAAAGAAACGAAAACCAGAACGTGAACCCATATAAGGAGCAGGACCCCAAACATCAGAATGGACTAAAGAAAAGACTTTATTCATACGAGTTCCAGAATACGAATACGACTGTCTATGACTTTTTGCTAAGATACAAGTCTCACAAGATAACTGACTACTAGAAGGAAAAATGGTAGGAAACAGTAAATGGAGATATCTAACAGACGGGTGACCTAACCGACGATGCCAAAGCCACTGTTGCTTCTCAACAGACCCGTGAGCCAGCGCTGCAGTCCCGTTTTGAATCACATCATCCACATAGTAAAGTCCACCACGTTCAGTGCCACGCCCAATCACTTTCCCCGACTGAATATCCTGCAAGATACAAAAACCAGAGTAAATCATTACTGCACAATTTAACTCTCGGGTAACATGACTAACAGATAACAGCTTGCAGGATAGATTAGGAACATAAAGACAATTTCTCAGAGTTAAAGATGGAGAGATATTGATGATTCCGGTGCCCTGGACCGGTAAAAGTTCCCCATTAGCAGTCTGAATGGCCGGTTTCTTTGATGTGGATACGTCCGTCAAATCATTTAGATCATAAGTCATGGTATCCGTTGCCCCACAATCAAGAATCCATGTTACTGTTTTGGGTCATTGGGTTAAATATGCCATTCCACACTTTGAGGGGGTATTTTGAACTTTTTCCAAACTTTGAGGACTCATCTGCACATTGTTAGAAATTGGGGGGCCAATTTGCGAATAGGGAATATTTTGGGGGGCCAATTGAAAATTATCATCTAAATAGGGTTGGGGTGATGAATTCCCAACCCCATTACCTCTGTTTTCAGCCGCCTCTCTCTCCATTTCCAAATCTGGAGTCTTCTTCCCCATGTCAGCCGTCGCCGCCCAAGGGCCATGGCGGCGCTGCTGCTTCGCCACCCAGGCTGCCGGCGCTGCTCTCGCCCCTGCTACAACTGGTTGTGCCGGTCTCGCCCCTGCTACAAAAGCGAAACCCGGCTCATCGCTGCTTTCTGCTCCTTCATCCGCGACGGCGGCGATGGCGGCGCTGCCTGTTTTGCCCCCACCGTCGCGTCGCTGCCTCCGGTTCGTTTCTTCCCGTCGTTGGCTCTTCCATCCCGGCGGGAAACCAATTACCTCATAGCACTGTTCTTTGGTATGATTTCTCCTTCCACACTGTGAGCATGTAATTTGGGATTGATTGCCGTCGCGTGATGATGATTCCGGCACTGGTGGTTTCCGGTCTGAACGTGATTTGGTGGTGTTCCCACGGCCATAGTTGCCGGAATTTCTACTGATAAGTCCGGCCCCGATGCCTGAGGCTTCGGCCGATGATGGTCCCATAATACTCCGACGATCCCTTTCCTTTCGAATCAACCCATATGCATTCTCTACTGTTGGAAGTGGTGTGGTTCGGAGAATATCCCTTCTGTCAGAGTCGAATTCCTCCGATATGCCTTGGAGAAATTGATATAATTTATTCTCTTGCCGGAGGCGATTGAAGATTGAGATATCGTCCGGGTTCGTCATGGGATTGGGCTGACGAATCTCAATCTCCCTCCATAGCTTCTGCAAGTTGCTGTAAAAAACCTCCAAACTATCGCTCCCCTGCTTCATACTATTCGCTCTAACGGTGAGATCAAAAAATTGGATTCCATCCACTTGTTGGCTGTAAGTGGATTGAAGTCCGTCCCATAAATCCTTTGCCGTAGGATACTCGGCGAAGTTGCTGACCATATCTGATTCCATATTCTCGAGCAACCACGAACAGACAGTTAGATCTGTTTGTTCCCATCGTGGATATTGCGGGTCTGTCTTGGTGGGTGGTGTTGGGACTCCAGTGATGTGGTGGAGTTTCCCTCGTCCGCCAATGGCAATCCGCATGAGTCGAGACCATAGGGCGTAGTTATTCTGGTTTAACTTTGCCGCTATTGAAAGTGATGTTGAGGACTGAAATTGGTTCTGTTTTTGCAGGATTAAGGCAATCTGATCTGCCAAGTTCCCGCTGTCGAAGGAGGTGCTGGCTCCTTCAAGCTGTTCCTGTTTCTCAGTCATGGTGGCAGATGATGAGCGCGGTAAGAGCGTCGAATCTATAGACGATAAACCTGCTCTGATACCAAGTTAGAACTAGAGAATTGTGAATAATACTGTATTCATTGAATCTATGTGTTTTACAATACAATAGGTTTTTACACTAAATAGATGTACAGAGCTACAAATAAGGAAGGGATATGTACAAAGAAGGATCCCACTGAATAAGGAATAAATATCCCAACAAATTAGCCGTGATCTCCAATAGCACGATGGCGAGAAAAGCATAAGAACAGAAGATGGTGGGTTTGCCATTTCCAAGTCAGTGCAAAAAGAGAAAATCAATTGGACTGGCGGGGAAGTGATGAGAGTTTGGCGGGTTTATCCCAAACCTATTCGCGACAATTCTAATCGTAACAGGAAATTATTATAAAAGGCTAAAAGTGGTGGTGTTGATTTCCTCATATAGCTTCAAAATCTGAAAGCAAAACAAAACTACTTTTTTGTAAAAATGATAGTTAAGACGCATATCATGTAAAAACATAAGGTAAATCAAACGAGCAAGATAAGTTTTTAATTCGATCATGTTTTAAGACAGTTTCCAAGTTCTATTACATATTTGGTTGACTATCTTGCTTAAATTTTGCTAATTTAATTAAAACATTATAATTTAATGGATAGAAGATTGGATCTAATATTTTATGGAAAGGAAAAAAAACACAAAGAGAGATTAAAAAAATGATTTGAGGACCACAAGATGGAGGGAGAATTGACGTGCTCAATGCTCCAAGGGAATATCTATATAAAAAGATAAGTACTCTTATTCCTAATTTTCTCTTCACTATTTTTCAATCATTAGATAAATTGTTAGTCCTGGAACCTCACCGAAACAAATTGGGGCTTATTTGTTTTGAAGGCTGACAAAAGAAACCTTACTTTGCACAAATTTCTATAAAAAAGCTTATACTATTTTATATGTTTCCATATTACGGTTGAGCCATTTCTTTAAAAGTCTTTATTGCAGGTTAGTGAAAAGGGAAAGTTGGTGACAGTTGGAACAAAGTTGGAGCTCAAAATTTGAAATTCAAATTCTAGCTCCCAACAACCACTTTTTGGAAACTCTATGTAAAGAGACTTGGGCTGATCTTTTGGAACTAACTCGTGCAATAAAACTTCTACTTCCTCCTATTATAGTAGTTGTTGGAAGCACATGGGGATGGTGTATTCTCATAGTGTTAGGCTTGTAATTGTATAGATAGGAGTGATTGAGCTGAGTTTTTGAGCTTGACTGCGGCATTAGTAGTATCAGGCGTCTTAGCAGGGATTGACCTTTGGTACAGTTGTTACCAGGCTTTCCGTTGGAACCTTTGGTATAGGTACCAGGTGTTCCAGTGTTGCTTTGTATTGTATAGACCTTAGTGTCTCTCATATTTAATAGACTAAGTTTAACAACCTTAGTTCACTACAAGAAACACTACATATTGTGACACCGTAAAGTGACACAATAAATGGATATTGTCACACTTTTTTTTTTGTGACACTAGTAAATAGTGTTACGTAGGAAGGTGTCCCCAAAGGTTATTGTGACAATTTGTAATGTCTCGATAACCAAAAATATGTGTCACCATATAATGCCACAATAATATTCATGTTATGACACTTTTAAGTGCCACGTTATGTTTTTCAACCATAAAACCTACCAAGATATATGACACAAATTAATGTCACAATAGTTGGATTTAGTGACATATTATGGTGTCTTAATACCTGAATAATTAGATACTTCATGATGTCACAATAAATACCTTTTACTATCACAATATAATGTCTCCATAGCTCTAGATATTATGACATGAGAGAATGTCATATAATGTAAAATGTGTAAAAATGTAAATATTTAATTCATTACATTTGTATTCAATTAACCTGTACCACAACTAATTACAATTATACAATATAATATATATTAATCATGCACTACAACATAAAAAATATGAACCACTAGCTTCATTTATATTACTCGTGTTCATAATAATATATCATTTACATAATGAGACTAAAATCCAAAAAGATAATTATGCCAAAATATGTACGAGGTATCAAAATATAGAAGTCTAGCTAGGAAATTAAGAGATCCAAAAATCGAACTATAGATTCTTCTTGATCACCGACTATTGTAGTACCTTCAATGTGATTAGATCTTTTTCACCAATCATCTTCCAATACCACCTAAAATAAACAAACACGTTAGTTAGACTTTGATATCAATTAATTAGAACAATAATAAAGTAAAAAAAACAACAAAATTGATTATTATTAATAGTATACTATGAAACTAAACAAAGCAAAAACTACTAACCAAATTAATTGGCCAAGCAATAGCTTTGCCCACAACTTCTCCAATTGTCGTGAATTCATAAAAAGGTCGAATCAACTCTTCACCCAACTCCAATGCTACATTTACTTTCACTTCACACCAATTATTTCCCAACTCTCTTTGCCCGACTATTTTTGATGGCTCTAAACCTTCAACACGACCAATAGCTACAATTTTGGATGGATCAAGAATACTTTTTAACTTGACCGTTGCCCAAATCTACATTAATAAGTAGAACAAGAAACATAAAAAGTATTCTTAGTACACCTAATTAACAAAACAATACACCAAAACATGCCTTAAAATATGCCTCCATTTCTGGTGCATAAAGATTATTATGTAAGCAAAAAAGCAAAACAGTACAACTCAAAGCACACCAAAAACACAATCAACTTTTATCATTTTTGTAACTTTGAGACATTTGTTCCTGACTTTCTTCTTTCATACTAGGGATATTTACACTTGATTGTATCTATTGTTTGAAGTTTTGATATTTTATAAAAACTCTATCAAAATATATTTAAATATGAATTTTCTTGATATTATCTGAAAGTTCTAATGAATTCCATATATAATCCATTTGATATTAAATTTTTATAAACTTTGTTCAAGTTCAAAACAATAATAACACAGTCTAGATTATTAAGGTATGACTGCCTAAGTTTTTGTAAATTTTCAAACATTAAGAAAACTTTCAATCTATCTCTGTATAAAAGATTAGGCCAAACATCTAAATATGTCAAGTGAACACGGACAATTAACAAACTAAGCATCATGGTGAAGGAGCTATCACTCCAATGGCCAAGACATTTGATTTGTAACATTCTAACAATGAATGAAAGCTTAGAAAAATTTTGATAACCCGGGTATAGTTCTTGATCAGCATCTTTCATGAGTTGATAAAACTTTTTGGCTTCTTCATTAGGCTCTTCTATCTCAGTCGGTAACTCACTCCCACCAAAGTTACCCTCATTTTGCATTCTAAATGTATGGTGTAGGAGGTCATGCATATTGTCAGATGTGTCTAACCCTCCATATGAATACGATGGAGCGGTTCCTTTACCGTACAACTCACCATGAAGAACCCACTTAGAGTATCCATCTAAAAAACCTTCCCAAAGCAAATGCCCTTCCACAACATCAGCCTTTCTACATGTAGTATTTTTACATTTTTTACAAGGGCACAAGATAAGATCGTTTTCTGAATTCATAAGTGCAAATTCGAGAAAGTACTTGACTCCTTCTCTATATTCAAGACTTGACCTTGGGAGATTCATCCATAACTTGTCCATATCGCTATTTCATAAAAGGTATGTTTGCCCAATAAATCCTTAAAAGGTAGACGTATCAATAAAAAATAACTTTAACTTAGAAAAAGTTACTGGTTATAAGAATTCTAGAATTATCAGAAATAAATGATATAGCTTATATGATAAAACTGTATAAACTGTGTTATTTAGTTTTTATCATAATCTGAACTAATTAAACATCTTAAGAATGATAAAACGAAGTTTTTATTTATTTATCCCTATACTCAAAACTTTTGATTTAATTTAGAGAATATAACTAAAGTCTAGAAACAAAAATGCATATAAGGTTAAAGATATCAGAAAGAACTAGTTATGTTATGTTTTGATTAGCAAAAGGTTCAACAAATTTTTAGGAAGCTAATATGAACAGTAGCATACCTTAACAAAACACGGATCTGGAAATAACTTTTTGTTGGTTGCTTCGATTTGGAAATAATATGTGAACTTTACTCTAATTCCGACAGAGAATGTTCAACGATTCCATAAATAATTGAGCTGCAACGCTTGCCCTCTACCACTATATCCTGAAAATATAAAAAAGTTATCATAAGCTTCCTCTAAGCTGAAAGAAGATCAACAAAGCCTTCGGAAAAATACAATATTTGAATAAAATGCAGACAAGAACAAAATCAAATATGACTCACTTACCTAGTTAACAAGAAATACCCATCTCATCACCATTGGGAAGTGTAAGTGGACATATTAGCAACAGATCAAATCATGAACTACCAACTGCTCATTTGGAAGATGAACAACTATTAGACAAAGAATGTGAAAAACGACTGAAAGAAAAACGATTAAAAGATAAAGAAAGTAGAAGATCTATCAATAAAGAAAATTAAAACAAGGCACTTCTCTTTCCATTTAATCTAACCAGCTTAAGGTTGGGAGCAACTTTTAAAGAATAATAGCAATAATAATAACAACAAAAAAACAACAGAAGCTGCAATTAATTCTGAATGTACTTGATTTTGTTTCAATATTGCGCCTAAATAAGTAATTTCTATTATTTTATCTTCCACCATTAATGTACTAAAAAGAGCTTATAAGTCCCACTTTTACCAAAAATAATTACGACTTATAAGCTATAAGAAAACGTTGAAGAAGCTATTACATCATATTTTATCCAAATACTTTACCACCCCTTTTTAGGATAAGGTATAGAAGTTATAAGCTCCAGACACAAGTTATAAGAACCAAGAACTACAGGCTACTCAAACTAAGCTTAATCAAATATCCTCTTAATTATGTACTGATAATGAAAAAGGGGGGCATAAGGTGAAAATTAGTTACAGGGGAGGCATGTGTAATTCTGAAACCATGAGAAGATATTTGTGTAATAGTCTGTAGTTACAACATGTTAATGATCAAATGTCAACAGGTTCTACGAACGCAATTTTACAAGTCAGGCACATATTGAATGACAAAAGGAAACTAAAAAAGGTGATCAATTCTGAAATGGCACGAAGTTCCTATACAATGGAGTCCATAGCCATGTTTGCAAACCTAGCATCACGTTGTGTAAGAATAGACAGTCAAGAAAGGCCCTCAATGACAGAATGTGTAAAGGAACTCCAGATGATACTCTACATCAATTCTAAAGGGATGGGAATGACGATTCATACGCTCAGAATGATGTGAAAACGCACATAGTGATGGGCCACACAGGTCTTTTTAACTCCGCAGCTTTCAAGATTTGCCTGACACTCGAGAAACCTAAATCTTTTCAAGTGAAGATAGGCATCAGACATGTGGAAGATGTTGGTGTGCGAACATAGTTTTTCTCCTCAGTAATTTAAATATACTCAACACAGAATAATAATAATAAGAATAGTAATTCAAGCCAATGAGTGATTCAAAGAGTAGTATATTCTCAATAAGTATCTATTATACATAGAACAGTCCAGTGTGATTGTTTTGGTACAATCTTAAGCCATTGAATTTCTATGAAACAAGAAATATTGATCTGTTTTTCATTTCTTGACCTGAAACTATAAAATCACGAGCTAAATTGAAGACATACTTTCCAATCATACTTTCCAATTGCTAACAGAAGTTAATAACTTTCCAATTGGTCCCATCATACTTTATAGAAGCTTTTTCATCAGATTTTAAAGCAGCATATGAAGACATAAGGGAATCATAAAATGAAACAAAACAAAAGCATAAGATCGTAACATATTGAATTGCTGAACCCAAAGTTCAAGAGAGAACAGTATTAACAGAAGCTATATTCTATATCATTTCCCGTGTATAGTGTACAACATCAATTCATAGAAGTTAACATAGACAATTAAGCAGCACCGGGAAAATTTTCAACACAATTCATGCTTTTCCTCATTACATCAATCAATAGAAGCCCACGTAAAATCAACTTATCAAATCGTACAAAAAACAAAAATCAAAGCAGCAGCAGCAGACACCACGAGGAGCTGGGTCCGAATTTCAAATCGGAACAGAAGCTGCGTTATTTGTGCCTACAACCATGGCTTCGATTGTATCACGTGACAGTGTGTCATTCGTGAGGGAAACCGGACGAGGAGCTTCGATTTTGCCGGAGAAGCTTCAATTTTCTCGGAGAAGAAAGTGTAAAATGATTGTCGAAAAATGAAGGTTTCTGAAATGGGATTTTGGGGCATTTGGTTTTAGCGGCAAATTTAGGAAGAGAAATGTATTCACCGCCAAAATGAATATTTTAGTATATAAAACTAATATTAAATAATATTTTCTAGTTTAGTAAATAAAATTAATATTAAATAATATTTTCTAGTGACACTAATAAACTAGTGTCTCAATAAATAGGTTATTAAGACATTTTTCAAAAGTGTCACAATATATGTGTCACATTAAATGATTTTTCTTGTAGTGGTTAGAGGATTAATCCTTTAGGCTTGTGTTTTACATAATCTTTAGGGCCAAACCACTCTAAATTATTTTGTGCTTCATTTCTTTATCTTTGCTACTGACTGGTACAAACCAGTGATGTCGATACCACCCCATGTAAAAATTATAACAAGTGGTATTAGAGCTTGGTTCTCATGATATTTGGTCTAACAACTAAGAGAAACGATCATGTGGCTATGCAAATGATATGCTCTGACGGGGTATCTCTCATCTTTCATCTGGTTCTTGCTGATTCAAACTTTGTCACCTAAAAATTGCTCTATTCATAATAGATGGCCACATAAGGAGCAAAAATCTCAATGAAGACTGGAAGTTATTTGTTGAGGATAGCTTCTGAGCTCAACAAGGGAAGTCTTTGTTGGGATTAATGCCCTGAAAATCCAATTATATTGTAAATATTTTGGATTAATAAAACTGAAATTAAAGCAAGTTATGAGTATTTTACAAAATTTAATAATTAATAACGTGTGATGGTATTTTTATATGAAATGTGTTTCATAGGAAAAGACTTTAAGTACCAAGAATCACGTGTCATTAAAGTTCTAGTCGGTATGATAAGAAAGTGTTCTTATCAAGACTATAATGTGTTATATAAGATGATTAGTCTTTCGTCATAGGGAAATGGAGTTTCCAATTATAACACGTTGATGATTTTCAATGAGATTGGAAACATCGAACTGGACCACTGAGATCGTTCATTTTATACTGCTCTCTAAAATGAATAAAATGTCGGAAGCATTAGACTCTTAATCCTGGCAGTGTTTCTACTTTAGGCACGTAGTGTTAATCACTGTAATGTACTCAGAAGTGAGGTCTCGATAACGGGTGGCCAAAATACTTTGTACGTTCGGTGATTGCATGAAATGTGCTAAAGAGAAATATTGATCGAGGAATCTGTAGCCTTGCTGGAAGGTTAAAAGATATCCCTGAAATAGATTTGCAAAAAGTTCAAATAAAACTTTGGCCAAAGTACTTCGTGTGTGCGTCACCGAAGTTGTATGTTGAATGTGTTTCACATACAGGGAATTTGGACTTAAGGCGAATCAAGAAATTTCAGATTGGAAGTGAAAAATAAATGATAGTAGTATTGATTTATTTTTCATAGATATCTGTATAGAGGAGTAAAATGCAAAATTATTCTAGATCGAGAAATTTGTGAATAATTTAATTAATTTTAGAGTTCAACAATATTTATTTAGTGGAATTAAATATTGTTAAACGGTAATCAATTATTGTCATGGGATGATAATAGATTGACCCGTTTGGAGCTAAGATTAATTAATCCTGCAGGTCCCCCCGCAAGCCCCAACGAAGATCAAAGAGAAAATATTAAAACGAGAGAGAGAAATGATTTTTCAAAGAGTTTGAAAATAGCCAAGGTATTTATTTTGAGAAAATAAATTAAATTCCAAAGAGTTGGAAATGCCCGAAATTTTATTTTGGAGAAAATAAATTTTTTTCAAAAAAAAAAAAATATATGACGTGGCGAAGTGCTAACGTGGAAGGTGATGTGTCACGCCACGTCAGCGAGTCAGCGCCACTGGGCGCCATTTGGCGTGCCACATGGACGGCCATGATCGAGTCGTGTCAGCGAGAATAGGCGGCCCAGATTGATGTTGACTGGAGAGTCAACGGGTCAGCGGGTCGGGTCTTCGGATAGGGCCAGGTCACGGTTTGCCCGACCCGGACACGTGGACGAATGGTGATTCGCCACGTGGCAACCGAGTCAGACCGCCTGAGCCGACCGGTTCATGGGCGAACCGGTCTAAACCGCCGGACCACCGGTCGGGCCGGCCGAACCGGACACGTGGCACCTACTCATGCCAGCGTATGGTTCACGCGCGCCAACACGCAGCCGCCACATGGGCGGCGCGTGCGGGGCCCGTTCGGCTTGCTTTGCACCACTGCACTCCTTGGGCTCCAAGCTTCCACATGGCATCTTCAGATTGGCTGTCCGGACTTGGGGCGCACGGTTAAAATTCGAAAATGGCAACGATGTCCCCATTTCTAAGGCTATAAATATAGCCTTTGGTAGTTCATTTTAAATCATCAGTTTTGGCTTTCATTTTCAGACATTTCAAAGCCTTTCGGCGCTTTCTCTCTCTAGGATTAATTAATCCTAATTAAGGATTAATTAATACTTAATTAGGTGGTTATATAATTAATATATAATCCACTTAATTAATAGAAAATAGGGATTTTCTTAAATTAGAAAAAAGGGTTTTTCTAGAAAAATATTTTCTCAAGGTATTTAACGAAATACTGCCGGAGCCCACACTCCAATTTCTTAATCGGGGATATTGCGGAGAAGCTCTGCCGGTTTCACGAGAAAATATCGAGGTGCTGGAAAAGTGCCGTTGATAGCCAAATTTGCAGTACGGTAATACCGTTATGCTGCCCAAATTATTATTTGCATATTGTGATTATATGCTAGGTGATTTAAAATTATGTTATCGATGCCTGTATATATTAGAGTTATGCTGCCCGATTTTTTCCGCTGCTTTATTAAAATATTTTGGAAATATTTTGATAACGAGGTTATGGCGAAATTTTTTTATATTACGCTGTACCGTCACTCTGCTTCGGGCCCGCCTCACCAACAGTCTTCTAGCCTTTTAATGTTCTTTAATTGTGCTACCTGTGCATTATGTTTTTTATACTTGTGCCAAGTGCACGTTTTGTTCGTAAAACTTTTTAAATTTCTTTGGCTTTGACTCTCAGTGACAGGGGGAGTCGTGCAACTTTCAAAAGCTTCACAACAATCATCTTGACAGGAGGAGCTTCTGGCACATACACATTGACAGGAAACATCTTTTTGTCATCTTCAAAAAGGGGGAGATTGTCAGCCCTGGAACTTCATCGGAACAAACCGAGGTTTATTTGTTTGGAAGACTGAAAAAAGAAATATTATTTTGCACAAATTTGTATAAAAAAGCTTATACTATTTTAAATGTTTCCATATTACCATTGTGCCATTTCTTTAAAAGTTTTCATTGCAGGTTTGTGAAGAGGGAAAATTTGTGACAGTTGGAACAAAGCTGGAGCTCAAAATTTGAAATTCAAATTCTAGCTCCCAACAACCACTTTTTGAAAACTCTATATAAAGAGACTTGGGTTGATCTTTTGAAACTAACTCATGCAATAAAGCTTTTACTTCCTCCTATTGCAGCAGTTGTTGGAAGCACATGGAGATGGTGTATTCTCATAATGTTAAGACTTGTAATAGTATGGATAGTAGTGATTAAGTTGAGTTCTGGAGCTTGACTGCGGTATTAGTAGTACCAGGCGTCTTAGCGGGGCTTGACCTTTGGTACAGTTGTTACTAGGCGTTCCGTTGAGGCTTGACCTTTGGTACCGGTACCGGGTGTTCCAGTGTTGCTTTGTATTGTATAGACCTTAGTGTCTCTCATCCTTAACGGTAACAACCTTAGGTAGTGGATTAATCCTTTAGGCTTGTGTTTTACATAGTCTTTAGGGCCAAACCAGTCTAAATCATTTTGTGCATCATTTCTTTATCTTTGTTGCTGACTGGTAAAAACCAGTGATGTCGATACCACCCCACGCTAAAATTCTAACATAAATTATGAGAATATGTGACTAGCTGCTATCGTTGAATTGAATGCTTTCTTCTTCTTTTACATTCCGTTTTTGTCATTTTAACTTCCAACTTAGAATTAACCTGAAACGGTGTAATTTAACTCAATTAAGTCTCAATAATGGCATAGAAAGAATGATGTCTATGCATCAATGGATACGAAGACTAGTTCTAACAGAAACCTTTGACGTAATTAAGGAATATTGATTGAAGATAATCGGTTCGAACTAACACATAGAGCGATCTTCTTTTGGTTTCAATGAATTGGAACCAAATTGCTAGGCTGAAATTTCTATCAATCTCTTCTATTTTAGGAACATCGCGAACTTGAAGGAGGAGGGCGTAAGATCTTTTAAAAAAAAGAGATTTAATCTTTTATTTTATCTATGCGTTCTGAGGCGAACGCATAAGTAATAATTGTCTACTTTCATTGAATTTTTTTATGGAATAATAATAAAATTGAAACGAGAACATTTCAACTTTCAAAGTTTAATATGAAACATCCACTTAGGTAGGTTTCATTTTTTCAAAAACTTCTGAAAATTTGCTCTAATAAATAAATATTTACAATAGTTTTATTTTATTGCTGTGTTGGACACTTATACTATATATTTTTTATATAAAAAGTTTGTCGTATTTGCTGGGTGGCAAGCCTGAGACAGAGTGACGGTATAGCGTAATATTTCAAAAAATTTCGCCATAACCTCATTATCAAAATATTTCTAAAATATTTTAATAAGCAGCGGAACAAATCTGGCAGAATAACTCTAATATATACATGCATGTTTAACATAATTTTAAATCATAGAGCATATAATCACAATATGCAAATAATAATTTTGGCAGCATAACAGTATTACCGTACTGCAAAATATGGCTATCAACGACACTTTTCCAGCACCTCGATTTTATCGTGAAATCGGCAGAGGTTCCCCGCAATATCCCCGATTAAGATTTTGGAGTGTGCTCTCCGGCAGTATTTTGCTAAATACTTTGAGAAAATATTTTTCTAGAAAAACCCTTTTTTCTAATTTCAGAAAATCCCTATTTTCTAATAATTAAGTGAATTATATATTAATTATATAACCACCTAATTAAATTAATTAATCTTTAAATTAAGGATTAATTGTTATAGACAAAGAGAGAGTGATTTTCGGACAAAGAAATGGCTGAAAAAAGAATGTCAATTCTTGTGATTTTTGAAATGAAATGGCTGCCCTATTTATAGGCATAAATAAGGGACACCAGTGGCATTTTTTGAATTCTTGCTGTGGACTCCAAGCTCGGACAGCCAATCGGAGAGCACCGGTGTGTAGCCCACGCCACCACGAGCAAGACGGCGCTGCGCACGCGCTAATTGGGGTCCACATACGCCCACGCGCCGCCCTTGTGGTGGTTGTATGCTTGGCGCGTGTGAAGGGCACACTGCTACGTGTCCAAGCCGCCTGGTCCAACCGGGCTGTCCAGTCCCCAGACCGGCTCACATTTGAACCGATCGGCTCAGTCTGGTCCAGCCACTGGGTAACTTGGCACACTCCTGTGTTGCCACGTGTCAGGGTCAGTTTGGGCCAACCCGGTCCTACCCTAACCCATTTCCAACCCGGCCCGCTTGCTGACTTGATCTGCGCTGCTGATCCGCGCGACTTGGGGGGATCCTGACCGTCCAAGTGTCCCGCCACCTGGCGCCCAGTCAGTGCCACACGGATGTTGACTCGCTGATGTGGTGTGACACCTCAGCTGCCATGTTAGCACATGCCACGTCAGCAAGAAAAAACCTTTTTTTAAAAAAAAAATAAATTATTTTCTCCAAAATAAAATTTCAGGCATTTCCAACTCTTTGGAATTTAATTTATTTTCTCAAAAAATAAATCTTTGGCTATTTTCAAACACTTTGAAATTTTATTTCTCTCTCTCCTTTTAATATTTTCTCTTTGATCTTCGTTGGGGCTTGCGGGGGGGCCTGCAGGACTAATTAATTTTAGCTCCAAATGGGTCAATCTATTATCATCCCATGATAATAATTGATTACCGTTTAACAATATTTAATTCCACTAAATAAATATTGGTGCACTCTAAAATTAATTAAATTATTCACGAATTTCTCGATCTAGAATAATTTTTCATTTTACTCGTCTATACAGATATCCATGAAAAATAAATCAATACTACTATCATTTATTTTCCACTTCCAATCTAAATTCTAGATTCGCCTTAAGTTCAAATTCCCTGTATGTGAAACACATTTGTTGTGTGTAGAAATTGCATGATTTTGAGTATTAATTAGATTATATTTTGGTGCCGTTTGATGCATTTATGTGTTTATTTTACTCCGTTCAAGTGATTATGGAGTTGGAGTTACGAAACGGCGAAGCAAGGCGATTTCACGTATTTTTGGAGGAAATTATGGTAACTCCCGTTACCACCTTGGAGTACAAAAAAAGTAACCCCCGTTACTGGCCACAGGAGGGGAGTGTTTGGTGAGAGAGGAGGGGTAACGCCTGTTACCCCTGTGTAGAAGGAAAGTGGTAACACCCGTTACCACTAATAAAAACGTTATGTCGCTTTCAAGCAGTAACGGGCGTTAACAACAAATACACATGGATAGGTAACGCCCGTTACCTAGGGCGGGGAGAATTATTTTAGGCTGCTATATTAGTGCATTTTTGGAGTCTTTTCCACAGACGGACAGGGACAGACAGCCAGAGCTTTTCTTCCAGGTCAAGACCTAGGGTTTGGAAGGAAGACCAAGAAGTTCAGAGATTTTTCAGAGAATTCGAGAAGACGAGAGGATTGAATTCCGAGAACGATCTTTGGTTTTATTTTTGCTTTGATTTACAAACTAATTCCTTTGAATTTAGTTTAGTTTCGTATGTTAGATTCGTTTTTAGATACTGTTGAATGTTTATGCTTTTGTCTTAGAGACTCTGTTTAGATTTGATTACTATGATTTATTTTAATGCAATTTCCTTTAGTTTTATGAGTTTTGCTTTAATTATGAGTAGCTAATTCTCTAGGGCTAGGGGGAGTGATGATCATTGCATGATAGATGTTTGATAAGATGCTTGAATGACTTGTGGTAATTCTTAGTTTGAAAACAGGTTTGAATTGACTTGCGATGGCCTGATCACCCTTAACATGTGTCATAATTGCCTATAGATCGAAAGAGTGATGGTAATTTAGATGGTTTTCAGAACTTGTAAGTTGTAGGGTACAAAGAGATTTGGTCCTAGCTTATACAACAATAATCTTATTCCATGTCGAGCCGCTAGAATACTGAATTGCACTAGTCTTGTTCCTATGGTTTAATTAACTATTGGTGATTGCTAAAGCAACATTGAACACTAATTAAGCACTTGGTTACACCTTGAGAGAGGGTAATACAAATATAAGTGACTAGGTTGTAGAATTACACTTGTCAGACGAGTATTGCATCAGCTCTTGATTGTATGATTCATTACTTTTCCCCTGCCTGCTTAGTTTACTGAAGTTAATTTGTGTGTTTCATTAATTGTGTTTAATTCTAGTTAATTGTTAATTTCTGGTTTAGTAGATTAATAGAAACAATAATTACTTTTCTTCAGGTCTTTAGATTAGAGAAAAATATAGAGTAGTGATTGATTTCCCTTCCCTGTGGGTTTGATCCTATTGTGCTACGCGTATGTTAGTGTACACTTGCACGATGGGTTTTTAACTGTAGTAAATCTTACAACAACATTCAACATATAACTTCGGTGATGCACACACGAAGTACTTTGGCCAAAGTTTTGATTTGAAGTTTTGCAAATCTATTTCAGGGATATCTTTTAACCTTCCAGCAAGGTTACAGATTCCTCAATCAATATTTCTCTTTAGCACATTTCATGCAATCAGTGAACGTACAAAGTATTTTGGCCACCCGTTACCGAGACCTCACTTCTAAGTACATCACAGTGATTAACACGACATGCCTAAAGTCAAAACACTGTCAGGATTAAGAGTCCAATGCTTCCCGAGATTTTTGTTCATTTTAGATAGCAGTATAATATGAACAATCTTAGTGGTCCAGTTCGATATTTCCAATCTTATTAAAAATCATCAATGTGTTATAACAGGAAACTCCATTTCCCTATAAAGAAAGACTAATCATCTTATATAACACATTATAGTCTCGATAAGAACATTTTCTTATCATATCGACTAGAACTCTAAGGACACCTGATTTTTCTGGTATTTAAAGTCTTTTCCCATGAAACACATTTCATATAAAAATACCATCACACGCCATTAATTATTAAATTTATAAAATACTTATAACTTGCTATAATTTCAGTTTTATTAATCCAAAATATTTGCAATATAATTGGATTTTCAGGGCATTAATCCCAACAATCTCCCACTTGCCCTAAATCCAATTGGCTACACATTTGAGGCCCATCCCTTCTATATGAGTGTCAAAACTCTTTTGCGCCAAAGTCTTACTGAAGGGATCTGCCAGATTATTTACCGAGCCAATTTTCACCACTGCCACTTCTCCACGTTCCACATAATCTCGTATAATGTGAAACTTTCTCTCGATGTGCTTTGCACATTTATGACTTCGAGGTTCCTTGGAGTTGGCCACCGCTCCAGCATTGTCACAGTACAATGTAATCGGTGTAAGTCCGTCCTTGACGACTTCTAGATCCATTAGGAAATTCCGAAACCAATACACTTCTTTGGCTGCTTCTGAAGCTACCACGTATTCGGCTTCCATGGTGGAGTTAGCAATGCAAGTTTGCTTGATACTCCTCCAACTTACGGCTGCTCCTCCTAGAGTAAACACGTATCCAGACGTCGAACGCCTAGAATCCAAATCAGATTGAAAATTCAAATATGTATACCCAATAGGAATGAGCTCATCACTGCGATAGACAAGCGTATAATCCCGAATCCTTCTCAAGTACTTCAATATATGATTTACAGCTATCCAGTGTTGGAGCCCAGGGTTTAACTGATATCTGCTGACTAGACCTACAACATAACAGATATCTGGCCTTGTACATAACATGGCATACATGAGGCTTCCGACTGCCGAAGCAAACGGAACATCTTTCATTTCTTCTATCTCTACTAGGGTCTTGGGACACTGACCCCGAGACAGATGAACTCCATGTCTGAAAGGTAACGATCCTTTCTTGGAGTTAGCCATATTATATCTTGCCAACATCTTATCTATATATGCTGCTTGTGATAAACCAATCATTTTATTCTTACAATCACGACAAAGTCTGATCCCTAGAATATAATTGGCTTCACCTAGGTCTTTCATGTCAAATTGATTTGACAACCAAATCTTAACTGCTGATAATATTCCAGTGTCATTCCCAATTAGTAGAATATCGTCCACGTATAAAACTAAAAATGTTACAACACTATCATGATGTCTCTTTTACACACATGGTTCTTCAGGCAATTGTATAAATCCAAAGAATCTAATTGCCTCATTAAATCTGATGTTCCATGATCTAGACGCTTGCTTAAGACCATAGATTGATCTATTAAGCTTATATGCTCCTGATTTCTGGCAATAAAACCTTCAGGCCAAGCCATGTATATTTCTTCTTGAATGTGCCCGTTCAAGAAGGAAGTCTTTACATCCATTTATCAAATCTCATAATCAAAATGAGAGGCAATGGAAAGGAGAATTCTTATAGACTTAAGCATTGATATAGGCGAGAAGGTTTCATTGTAATCGATACCTTCTTTCTGGGTATAACCCTTTGCCACAAGCCTTGCTTTAAAGGTCTCAACCTTTCCATCCATTCCCCTTTTTCTCTTGTAGACCCATTTGCATCCAATAGGTTTAATGCCCTCAGACGCCTCTACAAGTTCCCAGACTTTATTGGAATACATTGAATCTAATTCAGAATCCATGGCTCTGACCCAACAGTCAGCATATATGTCCTTTATAGCTTCATCATACATGATAGGATCAGATACTTTAAATTCAACCACTTGGGTTAATCCTAGGTAACAATCAGGTGCCCTGACAATCCTTCCACTATGAAGAGGTTGTTGTGTACTCGTCCCTACATCATATGTTGTATCTGGTACATCATATGTATCTAACATATTTTCAGTTACTATGGGTTCTTGGAATTCAGTATCTGAAACTGTCATTTCTTCGAACACAATTTTGCTTCTACCATTTTGGTCATTTACGTAAGTCACCTTCGAGATATTTAGCATTAGTGCTCACAAACACTTTGTGATCTCTCGGATCGTAAAATATACCACCTCTTGTTCCCTTAGGATAACCTATGAACAAGCAAACCTCTGTTCTTGATTCCAACTTGTCAGGATCCTTCCTTAACACATGAGTTGGGGTTCCCCATATCCAAAGATAGGAGACACTGGGCTTTCGCCCTCGCCACAGTTCCATTGGTATTTTAAGAACCGACTTAGATGGAACAAGGTTTAATATGTGCGCTACCATTTCGAGTGCAAAGCCCCAAAACGAACTTGGTAGGGTAGCATGACTCATCATAGATCTTACCATTTCCATCAGAGTTCTATTTCTCCTTTCTACAATACCGTTCTATTAGGGTGTACCCGGTGCAAAAAGCTGAGATCTAATCCCACTTGTAGTGAGAAATTCTAGAAACTCTGTAGACAGATACTCACCACCACGATCTGATCGAAGTGCTTTGATACGTTTTCCAGTTTGATTTTCAATTTTAGCCTTGAATTCTTTAAACTTTTCAAAAGATTCAGACTTATATCTCATCAACTAAACGTATTCGTATCTAGAGTAATCATCCGTAAAAGTGATGAAATACTCAAAACCTCCTCTTGCTTAACTACTCGTAGGACCATACACATCCGTATAAATTAACTTAAGCAATTTTGTGGCTCAATTTCATTTGGTTTTAAAAGATCTCTTGGTCATTTTATCTTCCAAGCAGGATTCACAGACTAGTAGTTCTATCAAGTCCAAGGGACTCAACAATTCATCTGAAATTAGCATTTGGATCTTATTTGGAATAATATGACCAAGACATAAATGCCACTTGTACACCTCGTTAGGCATAGGAGTTTTTCTCTTGGATGGTAAGTCAAGCTTAGTAGTATTAAGTTCGGAATTAGGGTTTTTATCGGGGTATAGCAAGAAAAGACCATCTTTTACCGTGCTAGAGCAAATAAACCTTTTATTTTGCTCAATGGTAAAAATTTGTTCAAAACAAACACTGAAACCATTATTTATTAAACAACTCACAAAAATCAGATTTCTGCGAACTCACGGTAAGTACAGAGTGTCTTTCAGTATCAAAACCCTATCACCAAAATACAAATTTACAGTCCCTACTGCTAATACAGATATACTTGTATTATCCCCGAGCAGAAGTTGCATCTCACCATCTTCAAGCTTTCTGGTTAGCTTGAACCCCTGCAACGAATTGCAGATATGATTAGTTGAACCCGAGTCCACACACCAGGAATCTGGTAGACTTCCAACTAAACATAATTCTATCAAATAAAATATCGATATACCTTGTCCAGATGGCTTTGCAGGAAGACTTGCTAAGTATTTTGGACAATTCCTCTTCCAGTGCCCATTTTCACCGCAGTGGAAACATTTTCCCTTGCTAGGTTTACCCTTCTTCTTCTGAACCTTTTTCTTGGGATTGAGAACCTTTCCTTTTCCCTTTTTCCACTTGCTGGCTTTTGAGGCCGTGGAAGTTGATGCCTGAGCTAGGAGAACAGTTCCTTTAATTTTCATTACTCCCTCTGCCACTTTAAGTTCGTTCATCAATTCAGGCAGAGAAAAATCCAATTTGTTCATAGAATAATTTTGCCTGAATGTGTCGAACGATTTTGGCAGAGTACATAGGATCATATCCTGTTTGCTGAGATCATCCATTTTAGCACCAAGGCTTTCAATTTCATTCAGGCAAGCCATCAAGTTCATATCATGATCCTGAACAGGTGATCCCTCAGACATCTTGGTAACTAACAACCTTTTGTCCTCCAAACATCTGATGGAGATGATCCATCATGTTCTTAGCAGTTGGCATCTCGTGCATTTGATGCTTAAGAACATTGGAGACAGATGCCAGGATATAAGACCTAGTCAAATCATTGGACTTGGTCCAATTGGCATAAGTATTTCTCATATCCTGAGTGGCTGTAGTTTTCGGTATCCCCGGACAAAGTTCAGTGAGCACACTGTTCAGATTCTCGTAACCAAACACGATGTCAACATTTATTTTCCAGTCAGCATAGTTAGACCCTTCAAGCCTATTTTCCTTTAGGATCGATTGAAGCGGGCTAGCGGTCGTTATTGTTTAAAACTGAAATATTTTAAAATAGTGCAAGTTATGATTTTGTATTTTACTTCTTTTGCATCTAACCAATAAATGAAATCCATGTAAGTATTTTGGTTTACGCAATGGTGACTTAACTAACCGCAGTTGACTCCTCGGAAGCGAGGTCGAAAACTGCTTAGAAAAGTAAGAATTATTCCTAATTAACATACCATCTAGGTAACTCTTACCAAACTATGTTAATCCACCATGTCAACCCTTGGCCTCTAAGTGAATGTAACACAGCTTTCAAGGGAGGTTAATACATCACTTAGTCAAGTGTACACCATTACCTAGAAATCCGTACGAGTAGATCAAGACACTCCACGGAGGCGTGGTTGAGCTGACTTTCCCCGTACTTTATTCTATCCGTAGAAGTCTAATCTTGTATATCGCGAATACATACCCGGCGAAGGGAGTAGTATATATCCACTATACTATAGACGGGTAATGGAGGCCATGAGAATCCAGCTCTTTTCATCTTGCTCCCACTTGAACTTTTTAAATTTGTGGATTATCTTTGATTATTAAATAATCACTTTTGACGTCTTATTGATTGGAAGTAATTAATCTAATTAATATCCTCCCAATAGGATTATAGAATAATCTTAATAATATTTTAATGCTTTAATAAATATTTATTAATTAAGCCAAAAAATATTAATCCAATTATGCATCGGGTTTAGTCTCTATTAAATATTATTTATCTAATCATATTAAATAAATCATGCATAATTGAAACAACATAATATCTCATATTATCATGCCATATTTAAAATTAAAGCATGCTTGCAAATAATTATCACGCTTTAAAAATTTAATGGCCCAAAGTAAATATGTTATAAATTATCACATAATTTAAATCACATTTATTGATTCGGCAATTACCAGGAAGACAATTAAATTGTTTCCCAGAAAATTACAATTCCACGCAAATTCTCAGGGAACACTGGAGGGGTCACAATAGTCCCACTTAAAACCCAGCCTCCTTAGACAGAATTTACGTGCACAGTATCAGATTTAAAATTATGCATCATACGCTTTATCAATGCAAGTATATATTCTAAGCCCCGCTCTGATACCAATTGCTGGGTGGCGGGCCCGAGACAGAGTGACGGTATAGCGCAATAGTTCAAAAAATTTCGCTATAACCTCGTTATCAAAATATTTCTAAAATATTTTAATAAGCAACGGAACAAATCGGGCAGAATAACTCTAATATATACATGCATCGATAACATAATTTTAAATCATAGAGCATATAATCACAATATGCAAATAATAATTTTGGCAGCATAACGGTATTACCGTACTGTAAAATATGGCTATCAACGGCACTTTTCCAGAGCTCGATTTTCTCGTGAAACCGGCAGAGCTTCCCCGCAATATCCCCGATTAAGATTTTGGAGTGTGGGCTCCGGCAGTATTTCGCTAAATACTTTGAGAAAATATTTTTCTAGAAAAACCCTTTTTTCTAATTTCAGAAAATCCCTATTTTCTAATAATTAAGTGGATTATATATTAATTATATAACCACCTAATTAAATTAATTAATCCTTAATTAAGGATTAATTATTATAGAGAGAGAGAGACTGATTTTTGGACAAAGAAAAGGCTGAAAAAGGAATGCCAATTCTTGTGATTTTTGAAATGAAATGGCTGCCCTATTTATAGGCATAAATAAGGGACACCAGTGGCATTTTTTGAATTCTTACCGTGGACTCCAAGCTCGGACAGCCAATCGGAGAGCACCGGCGTGTACCCCACGCCACTACGAGCAAGGCGGCGCCGAGCACGCACCAATTGGGGTCCGCACGCGCCGCCCATCTGGCGGCTGTGTGCTTGGTGCGTGTGAAGGGCACGCTGCCACGTGTCCAAGCCGCCCGGTCCAACCGGGCGGTCCAGTCCCCAGACCGGTTCACATTTGAACCGATGGGCTTAGTCTGGTCTAGCCACTGGGTAACGTGGCACATTCCCAGTGGCGGAGCCACATGTATATGAGGGGGTGCAATTGACCCCCCACAACTTTTTTTTTTTTCTTATATATATAGATATATAGATATATGTATGTATTTTATGGGATTTTTCATTATTGATCCCCCTCACCAAAGTTAAAATCAATACTAGTGAGGGTCAATATAATAAATTATTAATAATTGAGACCACACAAATAATATATGAGTTATATGTACCCAACTCTCTTATGTTATTCGAAATGAGCGTAAAAACCTTGTGTTATATAAAATCTCATAGAAAACCTTGTGTTTTTCTTAATTTTGTACAGAAAATCTTATGACTGAATGCTCGAATTTAGCGAATTTTCTTTACAAAAATGTTGTTTTTGTACTTATATGCATGATCTCTTAATTTTTATAATTTCAATTTTGCCTCAATATTCATAGAATTTCTCAAATAAGTCCTAAAATAATTTATTTTAACATGTAACTTTTTATTCATTAATTACTCTTTAATATACGTTTTCTACCAACTTTTGATTTATGTTTTTCTTTTCGTGTTTTGCTTTCCAATAAGAATTTTTGTGGTATTTATATTCTTCATTTATTTCTTGTATATATTGTTCCAAATATTTTCATTTATATACTATTATATTTCTTTGTAATTTTTTATTTGCGAATATTTTTATCTAATTTTTGCTTTTATTTTCGTGAATAAGGGCAACACGTATGACTCAAACAACGCGTGAGGGTTTTTTATATTTATTTTTATAAAACAGAGGATTTTTTATGCTAATTTTTGAAACATAGGATTTCTCTTGCATTTTCGATATTTCACAAGGTTTTCTAATATACATGTATGGAAAAGCCTAATATGATCCCCCTGAATCAAATTTTTGGCTCCGCCACTGCACACTCCTGTGTTGCCACGTGTCAGGGTCGGTTTGGGCCGACCCAGTCCTACCCTGATCCATTTCCGACCCGGCCCGCTGGCTGACTTGATCTGCGCTACTGATCCGCGCGACTTGGTGGGATCCTAACCGTCCAAGTATCCCGCCACTTGGCGCCCAGTCAGCGCCGTCGCGGATGTGGCGTGACACCTTAGCTGCCATGTCAGCACATGCCACGTCAGCAATAAAAAACCTTTTTTTTTTTGAAAATTTTTATTTTCTCCAAAATAAAATTTCTGGCATTTTCAACTCTTTGGAATTTAATTTATTTTCTCAAAAAATAAATCTTTGGCTATTTTCAAACACTTTGAAAATTTATTTCTGTCTCTCCTTTTAATATTTTCTCTTTGATCTTCGTTGGGGCTTGTGGGGTTGTTGGAAAACAACAGAGTAAACGCAACGGAAGTTTTAAAAAAAAAATTCCAAAAGGGATCTAAAAGACTTGCAATATTCGTATTGTAACGTTGGGACTCAAGAAACTCACACGAATTGAAGCTTTCTTGAAACGTATTAAGCCGCCCTCAAACGTTCTTCATGCGGCATGAAAATCCCCGTTTCTTGATTGGCTCTTTCTTTGAGATTCCAAAGTAGAAATCCTCTAGAGTATTAATCCACACCAACCTCGATTCAAATCATGTTAGTGAGTATGCCAGTACTATAACATGCGTATTAAAGAAACAAGAAACCAGAAATAGAGAGCAAGAGAATTATCGCAAAATTCCATGAAGGTTCGACGTAATTCTCAAATCACGTGTAAGACCTAAAATTTCGAACCCCATGCCCCTTTTATAGTCTAGGGTTCGAAACCCTACTTGCTTGTAGGAGATGGTCTCCTACTTTGACTTTTCTTCTATTCTTTCTTTCTCTCCAAGTAAATAATATCTTATCTAATAAAAGATATTTATTTTATAGAGAAATAACTCCTAACCAATTTAGGAATATTTAATTATTCTATCAATAATTAAATATCTTATCCTAATACTTTATTAGAATAACAAATAGAAGATATTTATTTATTTATTTATTCTAATCAAATTAGAACAATTAAATAATTAAATACTTAGAATTAATTCTTCAATTAATTCCATCAAGGACTTTAGAATTAATTCACTAATTAATTCTAACGGACTAAAATTAATTCTCTAATTAATTTTATTCGGCTATATAATTAATTCTCCAATTAATTGTATTTAGGGATTTATAATTAATTCTCCAATTAATTATATCTTGGCTTTATAATTAATTCACTAATTAATTATATTTGGGCTTGATAATCAATTCTCTAATTAATTAACACATGATCCAGTTTCTCAAATGGATCATACGTCTCAAACAATGCTCTTGATCCACACGTGTACTTTACACTGTGGTCTCGTTTCGATCAACTACTTGATCTTTCCATAATACCCTTTGAACCCGGTATTTGTGTGTGACCCTCTAGGTTCAATTTCAGTTAGCAGTGAGCCCAATTAATTAATACACTTTATTAATTAATTACTTCACAAATCATACGACCATCGTCTAGCAACAGGTGTGTGGCCCCTACCAGAAATGTGAATGTATATTCGAAAGAACCTTTCAATCAATGACATCATGTGGGATACGATCCTCCTACCATCCTATCTCTCGATTAAGATTTAGGGCACGGGAATATAGAGAGTTCTACTAATCTTAATCTTAAAACAAAGTTCACTTCATATTCCATTTGATCTCAATCCAAGAAAACCCATTTTTTGATGTCTTGATCTAACCACCTTGCGCAAGGATTTTAGGATGGAATCATGAATGACTTGTGTAATAAGAGATCATCTTGCCTACAGCAAGTGTAGGTCCTTTATTGGTTCTAACAATTCTCATATGCCACTTGTGTAATCCCAACATAGGCCGTGGTTCAAGTGTCTATATGGTCACACCCTTTTGAGCCTATGTCAAAGATTACAAAGTTAGCTCATATGAGACAATGTGGAATCTCAAGTCTAAGGATTAATTCCTCACATCATTGACATGTGAGATATTTTCTAATCTGCAAGTTTCAGGAAACTTTCTTTCCCATTTAGGATTCTTCTCACGCGGGGCACTCTCAGTGATGAAGTTCTTGCAACTATCACCCCCTATGTATTATGAACGCATCAACCCATGCACTTATCACCCCATGAAACCGGATGATCCTTCTTAAGGACATAACTACACAAGCAAATCTCAACAGAGGCAAAGTCGACACTCCCACTGTCTGTCGGTCTCGTTGACTTGGAGAAGTTTCTAATCCTCACCTATGAAAAAGTTAAGAGCTTGTTTCATGTGTCATTCCCATAATGACAAAGTTCTTAACGGCCCCATCGGATTAGGGGAGTTCTAGACATGCACACGTAATGGAAACACTCAAAACACGTATTGACACATAAGAAGTGTTCGCCTGTAGGACTAATTAATTTTAGCTCCAAACGGGTCAATCTATTGTCATCCCATGATAATAATTGATTACCGTTTAACAATATTTAATTCCACTAAATAAATATTGGTACACTCTAAATTTAATTAAATTATTTACGAATTTCTCGATCTAGAATAATTTTGCATTTTACTGCTCTGTACAGATATCCATGAAAAATAAATCAATACTACTATCATCTATTTTTCACTTCCAATCTGAAATTCTTGATTCACCTTAAGTTCAAATTCTCTGTATGTGAAACACATTCAACATACAACTTCACTGACGCACACACGAAGTACTTTGGCCAAAGTTTTGATTTGAACTTTTGCAAATCTATTTCAGGGATATCTTTTAACCTTCCAGCAAGGTTACAGATTCCTCAATCAATATTTCTCTTTAGCACATTTCATACAATCACTGAACGTACAAAGTATTTTGGCCACCCGTTACGAGACCTCACTTCTGAATGCATCACAGTGATTAACACGACATGCCTAAAGTCGAAACACTGCCAGGATTAAGAGTCCAATGCTTCCCGAGATTTTTGTTCATTTTAGATAACAGTATAAAATGAACAATCTTAGTGGTCCAGTTCGATGTTTCCAATCTCATTGAAAATCATCAATGTGTTATAACCGGAAACTCCATTTCCCTATGACAAAAGACTAATCATCTTATATAACACATTATAGTCTCGATAAGAATATTTTCTTATCATACCGACTAGAACTTTAATGACACGTGATTTTTCTGGTATTTAAAGTCTTTTCCTATGAAACACATTTCATATAAAAATACCATCACACGTCATTATTTATTAAAATTTTAAAATATTCATAACTTGCTATAATTTCAGTTTTATTAATCCAAAATATATACAATATAATTGGATTTTTAGGGCATTAATCCCAATAGTATTCATATAATATCATGTCCGTATTTCCATATCATAAAACACATATATACCATGTGTTTTGTTTTATTTATTTATGTTGTTTCAAATTCATAGAAGATTTAGTACAAATAACTAAACAACTCATGTATTTCACGAGAACTCGACTCCGCGTACTAAAAACTATGGGACTGCAAAAGGTATATTAATCGGAGTATTACGAGCAAATTTCGTATTTGGTACCTAAAGTTTCAGTTTTGTATCATTTTAGTCCTCATTGTTCTAAAAGTGACACTTGAGTCCCTAAAGTTAATAATTCGTCTCACTTAAGTCCTTCTAACCAAATTCTAATGAATTTTTTACCTTACTCAGGAGTATTTCGGTAATTTTAGTATTTATAGTTCTAAAATGGTCACTAAAGTTTCAACTTTGTATCATTTTAGTCCTCAATCTTTTTTTTTTGGTGCAAGTCCTCAATCTTTTGAAACTATCATTTAAGTCTCTAAAGTTAATAATAAGTTTCACTTTGGTTCTTTTGATCAACATCAATACTTTTAGTTATTTTATTTATTTCACATGAAAAAAGAAAGAAATAATATTTATAGTAAGATCCGATCCTATGAGTTCCAAAAAAAAAAAAAAAAGAGAGTTGTTGCCATTATACAATATTTGTTTTAATACGAATTTCCCATCTACTATATTTATTCAGTTTAACTAATTAATTAATTAATTTCCTCAAATTATTTTTTAAAAGAAATTATAACATGGAATACATGCTTATGAAATTAAATTTCATAAATCAATTTATAATTAAAATGCTCTTAACTTGATGTATTAATATATTTATTTTTTACTATCACATCTTAATATACACATTATGTTGGTTGATATAATTATTTAAAATTCAAATACTCTATAAATTAATAAATTATCATTGAAGTTTAAAAATATTAAATAAATAAATTAAATTTTATTTAAATTAAAATTCTATCTTTTTTCGGTTTTGTATTAAACTAAATTGAATAAATATAATAGGTAAAAAATTAGTATTAAAAACAAAAATAGTATAGTAGCAACAACTCTATTTTTTTAACTCATAAGTTCATATCTCTTCAAAAATATTATTTCTTTCTTTTTTTCATGTAAAATAAATAAAATAACTAAAAACATTAATTTTGGTCAAAAGAACCAAAGTAAGACTTATTATTAATTTTAGGGATTTAAATGACACTTTCAAAAGATTGAGGACTAAAATAATATAAAATTGAAACTTTATGGACTATTTTAAAACTAAAAATATTAAAATGATTGAAATATTCTTGAGTAAGGTAAAAAAATTTATTAGAATTTGGTAAGAAGGACTTAAATGAGATGAATTATTAACTTTAGGACTCAAGTGTTATTTCTAAAATGTCGAAGATTAAAGTAATATAAAACTGAAATTTTAGGGACCAATTATGATATTTACTCGAGTATTACCGCTCTTGACTGTTTACAAAGATAATTAATCATTAATAGAACCATAATCGATCAAAATCACCTCAAAATTCGCAAACTGATGACATTAATTATCAGTAACTTTTGGTGGCATTGCAAAAGATAAAGGTGGTCTTTCCCTAAGACAATTAATGAACCAATCATATGATGACAGCCCATAACTGTATGCAATCTTTTTTTTTTATTTTTTTTATGCAATCTCAAACATAGAAGAAAACACGAAGATGTTGGTTGTTTTCCACCGAAGATGAACTATATTAGTTTAATTAATTAGTTAATTAATTGTGTATATTATCGGTCCAATCATATCTGTCAATTAGTGGCCCTAATACAGCTAATCAATGTTCGCCAACATTTAATTCTTCGTGCTTAATTTTCTGTCCTCGTCGTCGTGTGTTGTGATTATTAAACTAACGTCTACTTGTTGGCACATTCGTATCAGTTGTTAATAAATATATTCCAAACATTTACTTAATTGATTAAAGTCTGGAGGTATGTGAATCCGCATTAATGTTATCGAGATATGTATCCAATTTGCCTGGTTAGGTGATCTTGAAAATTTGTGACCGTTGTTACTTTCCGTATAAAAAGACAAAAAAAGGTTGAATCTTAAATTAAAGGGTTTTATATTAAGGTACAAGAAAGTAATTGGAAAAAAAATAATAAATCAGATACCCAATAACTCCATTAAAAATAGGAAGACAAACGAGTCGAGCCGTCTCGCAAGTTTCACGAGTAGGCTCATCTCAAGTCCGAACTCGAATCATATGTCTCTTGCTAGGTTAAAATAAAAACTAATAATATACTAATATATATATATATATATATATATATATATATATGCTGATTTTTATATAAAATTCTTAAAAAAATATTTTATTTATTTATATATTCAATTAATATATATTATTTTATATATAAATATATTAAATTAACATAAAATTTTATTTTTTAGTATAAAATAATATAAATTTGATTTAGCTCGAACCCAGTCCGAACCAAAAAAAAAATGTCATGACCTAGCTCGGCTCGTTTGTATCCCTAATTCAAGGAGAGGTGTGCTATCCGGGCTTGTGATTGTCATTGCATCTCGCGTGAAAAAATACAATATGTTGATTTAACATTATGTATATCGTTTAATATTCACATTATGTAGGATTATTTTGTTTAGGTTTATTTTGTTCTGCATGCACATGTCTGTGTCTGTCCAAAATTAATTTTTGTTGTATTTATTTGGCACGCCAAATTCATTCAGTCATATTTTAAAAGTTGTGAATGTGATCGTTATTATATTTGGAAGAACGTGAGAACTCGTTTTCCAACTAAGAGAACTTGGTGAATTATGTGCAATAATTTATTTAGCTGAAAAATACATGCAAACAACTTTATACCTTTTTCCGTCCCACAAAAAAAAAAAGTCTCGGTATTTTTTCAAATCAATTAAAAAGTAATAGTTAATACAATTAATAGACAAAAAGAAACTCATATTTTTTTTATTATACACCATATTTAACTATTATATACATTAGTTATTATTATTTTGGGAAATGAAAATAATAAAGAGTTAAAAGAGATTTAAAGATAGATATAAATTATAAAAAATGAAAATAAACTATATTCTAGAACAAACCCAAATAAAAGTAAAGACCATCTTTGCAGAAGAAAAATAGCATTACTTGAGAGTGCGGAGCGTTTGCCTTCCTCATTTTTTTGCTACCCACTTGTTATTTTCTTTAGTGTTTTTATAATTTACTATATTTGATACGCAAAATCTAAATTTTTTGTAATTTGATTTCTTTCAAATTCCCATGTTCAATCTCCCTTATTACCCGTATTACCATTGGGTCTGTGGAAACAAATATAGGACATCAGATTCGGCTCGTTAGAAGTCAATCAATTAGAAAGGATAAATGTATTACATTTATTATTTAATTTGTCATTCTTTCTAAATTTTACCTGCCAATTATATTGGTTTGATTGAGTTAGACTCGAATCAGAATTTTTCAAAAAATACAAACAAATAAATGCGGTACAACAGGCGAATATTTCTTATCATGATTAATCAAAACTTCATAAATACAGAATTAGAGATATTCAATATTTATTGCAAATAAAATGCAACTAAAAATCATGTCAACGACAAAAGGTGGGAGGCACGAGCGCATCAGCCAACTATTAGCGCGGACAATCTGTCGAGGTCGGTCCACAGAACAAATTATATACCTCAATTAATATAAAAAACCAAAGATAATTAAGCAGGACTTTGTCAAAAATTAAACACTCCATTAATATAATTGTTTAGAAGAAAATGACGTTTCACCGACTTTATAATGGAAAGTGACTTTCAAGCCAAACCCATTTATTTTTGTGGCACATTTTCGGAATTTGTTTAACTAACAAGAGAAAATAGTGGCAAAATTGTGTGAAGCTTAAAGAAATAAGGGCAGGACCAATTCAAAAAGTCTAAAAAAGCTGTAAACCTTTGGGCAAAGGCAAGAGAGTGTAACTTGCCTTTTATTTTAATATTCCTGTATGTAGTGCCACCGAGGTCTTGTAGTAAAAGCAAAGACACCAACGGCATATATTTTTGAAAAGAAATCTAACACGGTTTCCACTTTCTCCACCCACATCTTTTATCCAATTATTTGAGGACTCATCATTTCTAATACAACTCTTTAGATGCTTGTTAAGTCTATTAATTTCATGTTTCTTGAAAATTATGTCAAAACTATATTTTACCAATATATTCTTTTTATAATCCATTTCTACGAGTCCAGTCGATTAGAATATTTAAATATATTTTTCTAACCAATAATAATTATGTTTTAAAAAATTTGAACTTGAAACCTCTAATTAAACTAATATAGTCTTTATGTCACATATTTGTTATCCACGTTTACCAAATAAATGTTCTTTCTCTCCCTCAACTTGATCAAAGACGATTATTTGTGGTTTTATGAATTACTAAATTATTTAAGCAAATTTTAATATTAAATGCCGATATTATGGTAGGTTGGAGAGTAATTCGAATCTCAATTTAATTCAATCAAACTATTGAACACTTATCATATTTGATTGAGTCGTGATTGAAAATCACCTCTTTAGTTTCTGCACAACCCGAATCCATAAAAGGATAGAATATTTGAAAAAAGAAAAGAAAATTTGGGGTAAAGTATTTTATCCGGATAAAGAAGCTAAAACTGATGGGATGAGTTATGACTAGGTCTAGAACAAACTACGAAAACACGGTTGCAACGGCCGTATATAGATAGAAGCAGTCAACGTTACTTGCGGTAATTCGAAAGTGCATCATTTGTTAACCAAGTCCAGCTCAGAGTTTCCAGTCTGGTTCTAAATGGCAAATGCAGCTAGTTGAGAATTTATATACGAAAACTTCAAAAAAGAATAAAATTAAAGTCAAATTAATTATTGATTATGGTTGGAGGAAACTTCTCCTAATTCACACAACATCATGCAAGTCTGTACATGTAATTTTATGTGTCAAAAATCCCTTTCAAGGAATCTCTCTCTCACTTTATAAATATGTTCACTTTCCATTCTGCCTTTGTCCACCTCCAAAATTCCCAAAACCCATTTCTGAAATCTCTCTCTCTCTCTCTCTCTCAAAAAAACAATGGCTTCACCATC
The DNA here is from genome assembly GCA_037501455.1 of Lantana camara. Classification (NCBI taxonomy): domain Eukaryota; kingdom Viridiplantae; phylum Streptophyta; class Magnoliopsida; order Lamiales; family Verbenaceae; genus Lantana; species Lantana camara. Next base: position 16,750,318 of record CM074857.1, on the reverse strand, counting down.
AGGGCTTAAGCTTTTCATCCTCCTAGCACTTCTCGCCACCTCATGCATGGCTCAATCACCCACCGGAGCACCCACCGTCTCTCCCACCGCCACCCCGACGCCAGCTCCAGTGTCGCCGCCCACCGCCACCCCCACCCCATCTCCGTCGCCATCCCCATCTTCCCCGGCTCCAAGCCCAGTCCCCGCCGCCGCCCCAACCCCCACTCCCACCCCATCACCCGCCAGCGAGCCGGCCGCCGCCCCCGCACCCGGCGCAGCCACCCCAAACGCCCCCATCCCCGGCGTCCCTTCCCCCGGGCCCAGCGTTGAAGCGCCACCGGCCGACGGTAACAGCGGGTTCGTGAGCAGGGCAGCCATCGGCGGCACCGCTCTGGCGGCGGCCTTTGTGGCGGTGGCCTTGATCTAGGTTTTTCCACGTGGAGGGCTGGATGGATCTGTACTTTTGGTGATGGACGGATGAAATTGTTTATGTTGTCCTTTTCTTGGGGTTGTTAGTGTTCTTCATTTATCTCTCTTATTTCTTTCTTTTTATTTAATTTTTCGGTATATTTGTCGGTGCTTGTTCATTTAATTATTTGTGTATCTTTATTTTCTTTTTCTCTATAGTGGATCATCATTTGTTTGATTATTATTATTTTTAATATTCGTTGTTTAGTGAGACGCATGACTCTTGGTTTGGCTGGACCATTTTTATATGGAGAGGAGTCGCATGTATATCGATCAATCAATAAAATTTTTGCACTTATTCTTCTTCTTCTTATTATATATATTATTGGCCAATTATTAAAGAAATATTAATACACCCTAATTTAGATATTTAGGTGAATAATTGCGTGAATGATCAAGGATTAGTTGTAATTTCAATTGTTGTACTAACTAGTACAATTTCTAATAAGTTAACTCGTTCAATTTATATCATCATATAACATACAAAATAAATGTGATATTACAAAATTTACTTTGAACAGGTTCTTGCAATTAAATCCAAAAAGTTGGGTTCAGTTTTGGACTTTTGGTCCAAATTTGTTAACGTCTGATCCGGGCCAATTGGTCATATTTGCATCTCTGCAAGAACGTACATTATTCTCAGCTAATGATTCAACGATAAATCGAACCGATTATTTCAGTTGGCCATTTAGGATATCGAACTTTCGGCTAAAATAATTGAACTGTCCTACCTGTCACAACATTTGGGACCTCCTATCTCAATTTATTATTTCTCTCTTTACTACAGGTAGAGCCGTAGAGGTAGTTGATGTGTGACACCTATAAAAACTCAATAGATTTTGCAAAGGAAAAAATATAACCGAAAGAATAATTTAAAAAAAACGTAGGAAAAAGAAGTGCCATATATCCAACCTTCAGTCTCCTTCTCCCAAAGCAATCCTTAAATTCTCGATCCAAAATTTTCATTTGTATAATTGCATCGATACTTTGCTGCTGCATGCTCATGTAGCAATTTTTGGCAATTCTTCAATCATCCACGACACTCAAATTTTGTCAAGGAAATAGATGAAGTCTTCCGAAAATTTCTTCAACTTTCAAATTTGTCTTTTTTGTCCTTTTTTTTTTTTTTTCCATTTGTGTCTCTGTTTTTTTAAATTTAGTAGTTCATCATTTTTCTACTTTATGGGTTGATATTGAATTAATAATCAATTTTCAAGTTTATCTCTAATTCTTACATTTCCTCAATATTAATTATTGCATAATGATTCCAATGAAGAGTAGAGTACGACTTTGTAAATGTCTTTCTGATTTTTTGGATATACCCGACTTTTTCCCCTGATTTCTTGGGTATACAGTTTTTGTCTCTTTGCCTTTCGTTGATGGAACTCCATTAGAAGGTTTTTTTCCCTGTTAATTCTATTTGTTAGTAAAATCTGTTAATTTTATGTGTCGTGCATTCACTATATGTAGAATACGAAACGAAAGCACTAAATTTGAATAGAAGAAGATCAAGATCAAGAATTCAGATGGATATCTTTTGAAGATGTTTTTAGCCATTTGGTGGTGGTTTATCATTATCTAGTTTAATTCACAAAGTAGTATGAAGCCCAGAAAACTAGTCCAGCCCTGTAAAAAAGATAAGTACAAAAAAGAATAATGGGCTTAAGTCCTAACCAAATATTTTGAGCCCATTTTGTCATTCATATACGAGAGTGGGTTAGGGTAATTACAAAAACTAGTGTGAGAACAAGACTAATAAAAGAAATAACGTCACTCACATGCATATTCAGGGATAATTGATGGCCAAATTGACATTTATGATATAAGTTCAATCCTCACCACCTGCACGGGTAGCTCAGCTAGTTTTTAGAAAGATAATTGAGTGCAATGTCTCAAGTTCGAATCTTAACAACGACAGTGTGGAAGTTTTATTAAATGTGATAACTCCTTGTGCGCACAGACACGGGATCACTTCTCTAAGGAACAGACGTGACCGCTTCTTTGAGGAATAGATTGAAATTTATCATGATTTTTTATTCAATGTGATGACTCCTTGTACGCACCAGGCACGGGACCGCTTATTTGAGGAACAGACTGAGATTTACCGTAATTTATCTCCCTCACAATCCTATCAAATTAGGGTGTGAGGACGCCTGACATGAGTGATTTCACCTATGAGTGCAAATTCAATCCTCACCGATATATATACCTTTGACGTGGGAAATTCAAGAAAAAATTCGTATTGTTGTATCCGTGTCATGTTGTGCCTGTATCGCCATGTCCATATCCGTGCATCATAGATCAATGCTTACGGATACAGGCAAGGGCGACTCCAAGTGGAGCCAAGTGGGGTCATTTGACCCCACTAACATTTTTTCTTAAATTTTAATTTTTTGACCCCATATAAAAATAAAAAAAAAAATTTAATTGCCCTTAATGTGTAAAATAAAATTTATTATTTCATATAGATAGAATAGATTGATCCAAAAATTTGTACTGTTCCATATTTTAGTGAGATTTTTTACTACTTTTTATATATATATATATATATATATATATATATATACTATTATATTAAGTATGAGAATATTTTGGTTTCTTGGACTTTTTTATATGTATTTATTTATTTATTTATTTTTCTCCACCGCACGCACAATGTGTGCATTAGTTATTTATTTAACTTCACTTTTGTTTCATCCCACTTTAATTTCTTTTATTCTTCTTGCTCATATTTTTGAATTTGTATTTTAATACTTTTTTTTATTAATATTTATTTATTTATCATAAATATAATAATTATATTAAAAATTATAAAATATGTATTTTAATAAACAATTTAATTTGATATATTTTAACAATAATGATTTTTTTTTATTTGTAAACATATCGAATGTGTAGAATTATTAGTAATATATCAAAGCTCTATCTCATTCTACATTAAAAAAAATAATAATAATAACATATTTATTTGGATATCTTAAATATTCTTAATTATTTAATAAAAAATTAAACATATAATATAAAAGTTTGTTTGATGATGTTTTAAAAAATTGATTTTTTTTTTATCCCACTGATTGATAATTCTGGAGTCGTCCCTGGATACACGTGTGTCATTTGTCTAGTATGGCGTGCATGGTCAATGTGGAGGATCGAATCACAGTCAATCCAACCATATTCACATGGATTCTGCCTTTAGCAGGCTGAATGCTGAATCATTTATATACATTTTTGCCAGGGGTGATTTAAAGATTTCGAATTATTTTTGCTAATTTAAAACTGAATTGGCTCTAACAAATTTCTCCAAATTAAATTCTAAACTGGGGGTTTTTCGGATGTAATGCAATTGAATTGTTTGATGCTGATTACACAATTTATTTAATAAAAGCAAAATGACAAAAGTAAAAGCAAGAATTTACGTTTCCAAAATAATAATTATAAGTCGAATCCATCTCATCATTTTGGGGTTTTTTTTTTATAAAAAAAAAAAATTAATCGAAGGCTTTTTTTTTTTTTTTAAATTTTATAAGACAAGTATTTTTTTTAATAGAGCATAAATCACTAATTAATTTAGTTAAAACTTAAAACTGGAACTAAATGATATCAATTCTTGTCATTATTTTGATATGTATAGACTATAGTAGGTACCATAATAAATAAATATAAATTAGTGTATGTCTCGTGCGATGCACGGTATTGATGATAATACAACTTATAATATTATGTATGAATCTTATAAACTAAACTCAAATAAATAACTAAATCATATGCAATAAAAAATATTCTATATAATACATAATTTTTATAAATAATAAATAAATTACCGCTAAAGTATTTCTTTATTATAGTTTTATTTAAGTATTAAGTAGAGACGTTGTAAAAGAAAAATAATCTCAGAAAGAATATATAATTATTATCAAGTTCTAAATAATGATAATGATAATAATAATAATAATAATAATAATAATAATAATAATTGTTGGGAATAGTGCCCTAGAAAGCTGTTATGCTTTGGGACTTTCCCTTTATCATAGACAATCTTTGAATAATATACGAATGATTATAATCACAGGCGAACACTTCTTATGTGCCAATTCGTGTTCTGAGTGTTTCCATTACGTGTGCATGTCTAGAACTCCCCTAATCCGATGAGGCCGTTAAGAACTTTGTCATTATGGGAATGACACATAAAACAAGTTCTTAACTCCATAGGCGAGGATTAGAAACTTCTCCAAGTCAATGAGGCCGACAGACAGTGGGAGTGTCGACTTTGCCTCTATTGAGACTTGCTTGTGTAGTTATGTCCTTAAGAAGGATCACCCGGTTTCATGGGATGATAAGTACATGGGTTGATGCGTTCATAATACATAAGGGTGATAGTTACAAGAACTTCATCACTGAGAGTGCCCCGCGTGAGAAGATTCCTAAATGGGAAAGGAAGTTTCCTGAAACTTCCAGAATAGGAAATATCTCACATGTCAATGACGTGAGGAATTAATCCTTAGACTTGAGATTCCACATTGTCTCATATGAGCTAACTCTGTAATCTTTGATATAGACTCAAAAGGGTATCGCCATATAGACACCTGAATCATGACCTATGTTGGGATTACACAAATGGCATATGAGAATTGTTGGAATCAATAAAGGACCTACACTTGCTGTAGGCAAGATGATCTCTTATTACACAAGTCATTCATGATTCCATCCTAAAATCCTTGCACAAGGTGGTTAGATCAAGACATAAAGAAAATGGGGTTTTCTTGGATTGAAATCAAATGGAATATGAAGTGAACTTTGTTCTAAAGATTAAGATTAGTAGGGCTCTCCATATTCCCATGCTCTAGATCTAATCGAGAGATAGGATGGTAGGAGGATCGTATGCCACATGATGTCATTGACTGAAAGGTTCTTTAGAATATACATTCACATTTCGGGTATGGGTCACACACCTGTTGCTAGACTATGGTCGTGTGATCTGTGAGGTAGTTAATTAATACAGTGTAATAATTAATTAGGCTCACTGCTAACTGAAATTGAACCTAGAGGGTCACACACAAATACCGGGTTCAAAGGGTATTATGGAAAGATCAAATAGTTGATCGAAACGAGACCACGGTGTAAAGTACACTTGTGGATATCGAGAGCAATGTTTGGGCGCGTGGTTCCAATTAAGGAATTGGACCATGTGTTAATTAATTGGAGAATTAATTATTAAGTCCAAATATAATTAATTGGAGAATTAACTATACAACCAAGATATAATTAATTGGAGAATTAATTATAAATCCCTAAATATAATTAATTGGAGAATTAATTTTAGCCCGTTATAATTAATTAGTGAATTAATTCTAAAGTCCTTGATGGAATTAATTGGAGAATTAATTCTAAGTATTTAATTACTTAGTTGTTCTAATTTGATTAGAATAAATAAATAAATAAATATCTTATATTTTATTATTCTAATAAAGTATTAGGATAATATATTTAATTATTGCTAGAATAATTAAATACTCCTAAATTAGTTAGAGCTCTTTTTCTATAAAATAAATATCTTATATTAGATAAGATATTATTTACTCGGAGAGAAAGAAAAAATAGGAGAAAAGTCAAAGTAGGAAACCATCTCCTACATGGGATTAGGGTTTCGAACCCTAGCCTATAAGAGGGACTAGGGGTTCGAATTTTTGAAACACACATGATTTGGAGAATCACGTCCAACCTTCATGGAATTTAGGGATAATTCTCTTGCTCTCTATTTCTCGTTTCTTGTTTCTTTAATATGCATGTTACAGTACTAGCATACTCACTAACATGATTTGAATCTAGGTTGGTGTGGATTATTACTCTAGAGGATTTCTACTTTGGAATCTCGAAGAAAGAATCAAGAAACGGGGATTTTCATGCTGCATGAAGAACGATTGAGGGTGGCTCAATACGTTTCAAGAAAGCTACAATTCGTGTGAGTTTCTTGAGTCCCAACATTACGATACGAACATTGCAAGTCTTTTAGATCCCTTTTGGAAAAAAATTTAAACTTCCGCTGCTTTAACTCTGCTGTTTTCCAACAAGTGGTATCAGAGCCACCTTGCAACGTTCGTATTGTATCTTTACTGCTTTACGAATTTTGACAGAAAATTCTTGAATTTGGGTATTAGTTACGTATTCTTGGTTTTTAGTTTGAAAACGAATCTGTCGGATCAATACTGATTCTTAAAAATTCTGCGAAAATTATTTCCCGAATAAATCTGGTTTTAAGTTGTTTAGATTCGGATTTGTTTGAACTGTTTAATTCGAAGTTGGAAATCTGAATTTATTGAAACTACAAAACGAAGACGGAACGGGATCTACCGCACGCATAGCGTGCGGGATTGCGTGTATGCGCATGGGGCTGCACATCGCAGCCCCGCACCACGTACCCCGTCACGCGGCGATCGCCCGGACGCGCCTAGATGCCCTTAGCCGATGCCGCACGGTTCCGCCCCATCGTGGCCGAGGGACGCCTGTGCGCGATGCGCGCGCATAGCTTGGCTGCGCTTCGCGTCCGGCCTCTGCGCGCGGATGTGTGCGCCCCGCTGCGGGAGACCTTCGCCTTGTCCGGCACTCTGCGCGAGCCGTGTGCGCGGAGCTGCCTGCTCGCGCTCTGTCCTGGAAACCCTGGGTTTCGTTTCGTGTTTTCCATGTGTCATAAAATCCCATTTTGTAAAATCTGATTTTATTTTTAAATTTTGATTTTAATTTTAAAAAATTATTTATTTGAAATAATTATAAAATTTGGGAATTTTATGAATTAAAGTCAAGTTCTAATTTTTGAGAAAATAATAAATATCACTTTGGATGATATTTTTGACAAAAATTTAATTTTGAATTAATTGTGGTTTTGTCGAATTGATCTGGGTTCGATTTTGAATAAATTTTTGAATAATGAACTAATATTCAAATTACTTAAGTTAGTTGTAACTTGAAGTCAAGGGAATTTTAAATTTAATTGGTAAATTTAAATTTCAAGCGGATTATGCTAGTGTAGGTGATCATGGGTTAGTCTTATGAATGTTTTAATTTATGCACATAGATGATTTCAATTGGGGTCAGAGCCCCATAGTTGCGTTATTTCAATTGGGGTTGGAGCCCTACTTATGTGCGTATTGTTATGTGTTTATTACATGGCTTTCCTTATTATTATTATTGGGCCGGGGTATGCCCCGTGTACTTATCTATGGTCAATATGAAGATTGAGCCATATTACTTTATGTTAAGAGAGTAGAACTTAGGAAGTGAGGATTTTTCTTTTCATTTTGGAGACAAGCACCAAAGGAGCAAGAAGGATCCACAAGGAACACTTGAAGAACGGTTGCCATAAGAGAAGGCCCCTCAAAATGTTTAGGAGGGTTTCTATTAATGTAATAGATAGAGTTTTCCATTAAATTATGTACCCCTATGTGATATGAACTGTCTTATGTGGCATGAATGTTAGAACTAGCAATTATGGAGTGGCTCCCATAATTGCACATAAGATAGGATACCCATAATCATCTCATATTATTATCATGCTAGGACATGTTATCTGCTAATTGCTTCTGTGATGCACTTTATGTGAAACTGCATTAAACAAGACAATTAAAAATGGATAACTGTACATGTTGGTGAGGTCAAGACCGGACAACTCTCCGGTTAATTCGAAAATTCCTAATTGAATATTGAGCAATTTTCGAATAAATAGGTATTCTATTACGATAATAAAATCCCTAGCATTCCATCAATAGAATTTAAGAGTTAGTAGGTAAGCTAATTGCTGTCTCATGAGTCGTGGGGTAATTAGTGAAGCCTATTAAATCTTAGTTTCTTGATTGATCACCTTAGGTGATTAATATTTCTTGATCATTTTAGAATGGGCGATGTCTCACGAGTCGTGGGTCGTTCCGAACTAAGTTTGATTGAGATCTTATGATAGATGGGTCCCACTCAACACTGAAGTAGATATGGATGTCTCACGAGTCGTGGGTCCATGATTGAAAGATCGGTGATGCAAAAACATTACTAGGAATTCCATGGAGATGGAATTGGCAGTTTTGTACCTACCTAAAGATTCTTAGACCTTTGGATGTCTCACGAGTCGTGGGTCCAAAACTAAGAATGCTTGGGATCCTAGTACCTACTGAGAAAACAAGTTTCTTCTAAGGTCGTTTGGGATTTATAGACCTTCTAAAAACAGTGGGAGCCACATACGATAAAAGACCTGATCCTATGTGTTACGTTATTATTCAATATGCTCACATTTTCTCTGCTTAGCATTTAGGTTGTAGTTCTGTGATTGTCTACAAGTTGAAATGCGACCCATTAGTATCCGTCCTTGAGTCAAGTAAGTTGACTAAAGTCCTAACCACTGTGATTGGCTTCGAATCTTAAAATTAGTTTTAAGATTTCAAAGGAGAAAATTGTTCTCTATAAGGCAAATTTTTACACCTATCGTGAAAATTCGACCTAGGCTTAAGAGAAGCAATTGAAAAATGAAAGGAAATTCTCCAAACACTTAAGAGCAATTGTACTCCCTCATAAATGTGTTACAAAGTATAATAGATTATAGGAACACTTAAGAGCAATTGTACTCTCTTGCAAGCGTGTTACAAGGTATAACACATCGAAAGAATTGTTCCATATTTGTATGAAGGAATACACGTGTAACGTGGGCTGAAAGTCCTCACTGAGGAGGACCTTGCAGCCACGCAGTACACTAAGAAACGAGTTCTTAGTTCACTGATTGCTTGAATTGCTTCTATCATCATTTTAGACCATTTTTTGCTCAATCTTAGATGATGCTACTGTAGCATAGTTGATCAAATTAGTTGATAACTTAAGAGAGCATCCTTGTGAAGGACTAAAAGGAATTGATGATTAGTTATTTTTCTAAACCTATTGAGGTAAAGGCATTCAGGCCAAAGAAGAAGAAATCCTTAGATCCCGATGGAGGGGTGAGAGAAGGGAAAGTCTAAAAGAAAGATCAGACTTTAGCTTCCATAGTGGCAAACTAAGGCCTTGGAAAGGAACTGCAAAGAGTATAAGGATACTCCATGTGTCTCTCGTTGTAGCAATTCTGATAGGATCAAAATTCACTAGTCTTGAGTTGATTTAGCATAAGCTGTTATGCAAAACACAAAACATTGATGTTTTGAACATATAACGAGATAACATTAGTAAGTAAGATGACAAAGTTTCAAATCACTTTGGAACGTCCTAAATGAGATTAGCAAGTTAATCATCTTAGAATCATTTTACGAAATGAACTCAAAGACTTAACTTCCTAAGAATCCCATTTAGAGGGAAACGTTCCCGAAAACCTCGTTTATGTGAAACGAGAAACACGTCCCAAAGTTTAGATGGATCTCGATCCATACTAAGGATTAAGGTTTGCTTAATGTAAGCACTAGACTAAATCGTTAGTTTAATCATTATGAATGTGCGTACTTACTGAAGTACGAATCTGAAACTTTTGTGAAATTATTAAGAATTTCAAAATAAGGAAGGTTAGGAACCTTAGTAGTTGTAAGACATAGGCAGCTCGATTGGATCGAGATAGCAAATATCTTAGTGACTAACTCTTTAGTCATCTTAGAGATAATAGGATTATCCCTTGGGAAGCTCATTCAAGAATAACTTGGTATTGTTGAATGAAGGAACATAGCCCTATAGGATATGGTTCGTTCCTTGTTGAGACTTACTAACTTACCTTCGTTATGAACTCATGCTTCAGAAAAGCATAGTTGGGATTTTGAATCTTGTAAATTTTAAATCAGTCCCTTAAATGCACTATGAATTGTGGCTTTCGAAATTCCCTAATAATTCTTATCTTAGAATTTTGGGATTGTCTTCTTACATGAAGAGGACAGTGAGAGTCTTCTTAAGAGAAGAAGACAGTGGGATATGAACTTGAAACAAGTTTAAGTTTATATGAACAATATATATATTGTTACTTTTGCAAATCTTTGAAACAAATGTTGTTTGTTCTAAAGAATGTATCTCTCTTGAGTCTTCTTAATTGAAGGAGAAATTGAGAGATAAGATTGAAACTAGTTCAAGTCTATGCAGACATTATAGAATATTATTTCTACGACTCTTTTGAACAAATGTTGTTTGTTTTAAAGGATATACCTTTCTTTGGGAATCGTTCCTAAGAGAGAAGAAAGGTAAGCCCAAAGACTTCAAAAGGTTTGAGAATAAAACCCACGCCACAAATAGGAAGAAACGTCCCGTTCTGATAAAACTTGGCCAATCTTAAGAGATAGTACACGAGTGAACTCTCCTTTCACGATGCGTTCAGAACGCATTCCTAGATAGCCTGTAAGATAATATGGTTTTCACCATGAAATCTTCTAAAGTGGATACTGATCCATTTACCCTGTCGAGAGGCGCGATCAGATTTGGAATCTGAGTAGTGAAAATAATTATGAAATCTGAAATGGATTCCATATGATCAAACTAAGTTTGGACCTTAGTTGAACTACTTGATAGGATCAAACTTGTCTTATCAATATGAGATTGATGAAGACATAAATATGAAACATCCATGGATTTCACATTTAGTGGCAGTAGGCAAAAGGTTTGTAGACTCCAAATGGTCAATTTACGAAATTGGATCAAGCTTCTAGGAATTAGAGTATTCGAATTAGTGAAATAGTCAAAATTGTTTGACTTAGAATTCGAAAATAATGTATGCAATAGAGTGTTAGAAGCTAAGAGTTCAACTTTTGGTACTTTTTGAAAATGACATCCTTCTCATTGGGAATGTGAAGGATGACATAAAAATCACCAAAGCATGGTTAGGAACCATTTGTGAGATGAAAGATCTTTGTGATAGATTCTACATTCTTGAGACAAATATCTATGGAGATAGATTTAAGAGAATAATAGGATTATCACAGTCAAGGTACATAAACGTTGTACTAAAATGGTTAGTATGGAAGATTCCTACAGAATTTCCAATGGACAATGGAACACCTCTTTTGAAGAGGATGTGTCCTAAAATAACTATGAGAAAGTTAGAACGTTCAAAACCCTTTTCGGGAAAAGGGTGCATAATGTATGTAAAATTATGTACTTGATGAGATATGGCTACCACAAAGCGTGGTGGGCCTATTCTAAATGTAACCTTAGAGAAGGTCACTGGATTGCTGTAAAAAGACCCTCTGAGTACTTTAGAAGAAAAGAGGATATGTTTTGGGAGTCTAGCAAGATCTTGTCATTAAAGGATAGTTTGATGTAATCATTGCATCAAAATCATGGATGTTGATCTATGAGAGGATACGCAATCTGCATAGATGGCAGTACAGTGCTTTGGAAAGAGTTCCAATCGAGAGGCACTATGGATTCAACCTCAAAGTTGAATACTTAGTTGTATTGAATACCGCTAAGTTAAGTGTTTGGGTAATAAACTCCATCTAATGGGTAGATGAAGTTCCTAGCATGAAACAACACCATTATCATATTGTATGATAAAATGGATGGTTGCTCGAGTAAGAGAACTGAGACCTCACCAAGGGACCAGACGCTTGATTATGAATCACGTGAATAAGGAAATCGTGTTTCCTTAATGATGTGCAAATTAAAAACATTCACATCAGCAGAGAATATTGCAGATCAACTTTGGAAACGCCCAAAGTCTATAAGGCTCTAAAGGTACATCTTGGGAAGATGGGACCTAGAATGGACTTGAAAGGCTTTTACGGGCAAGTGGGAGATTGTTGGGAATAGTGCCCTAGAAAGTTGTTATGCTTTGGGACTTTCCCTTTATCACAGACAATCTTTGAATAATATACGAATGATTATAATCACTGGCGAACACTTCTTATGTGCCAATACGTGTTTTGAGTGTTTCCATTATGTGTGCATGTCTAGAACTCCCCTAATCCGATGAGGCTGTTAAGAACTTTGTCATTATGGGAATGACAAATGAAATAAGTTCTTAACTCCATAGGCGAGGATTAGAAACTTCTCCAAGTCAATGAGGCCGACAAATAGTGGGAGTGTCGACTTTGCCTCTATTGAGACTTGCTTGTGTAGTTATGTCCTTAAGAAGGATCACCCGGTTTCATGGGGTGATAAGTGCATGGGTTGATGTGTTTATAATACATAAGGGTGATAGTTACAAGAACTTCATCACTGAGAGTGCCCCGCGTGAGAAGATTCCTAAATAGGAAAGGAAGTTTCCTGAAACTTCCAGATTAGGAAATATCTCACATATCAATGACGTGAGGAATTAATCCTTAGACCTGAGATTCCATATTGTCTCATATGAGCTAACTCTGTAATCTTTGATATAGGCTCAAAAGCGTGTCTCCATATAGACACCTGAACCATGGCCTATGTTGGGATTACACAAGTAGCATATGAGAATTGTTGGAATCAATAAAGGACCTACACTTGCTATAGGCAAGATGATCTCTGATTACACAAGTCATTCATGATTCCATCCTAAAATCCTTGTGCAAGGTGGTTAGATCAAGACATAAAGAAAATGGGGTTTTCTTGGATTGAGATCAAATGGAATATGAAGTAAACTTTGTTCTAAAGATTAAGATTAGTAGGGCTCTCTATATTCCCATGCTCTAGATCTTAATCGAGAGATAGGATGGTAGGAGGATCGTATCCCACATGATGTCATTGACTGAAAGGTTCTTTCGAATATACATTCACATTTCGGGTAGGGGTCGCACACCTGTTACTAGACTATGGTCGTGTGATCTGTGAGGTAGTTAATTAATAAAGTGTAATAATTAATTAGGCTCACTGCTAACTGAAATTGAACCTAGAGGGTCACACACAAATACCGGGTTCAAAGGGTATTATGGAAAGATCAAATAGTTGATCGAAACGAGACCACGGTGTAAAGTACACGTGTGGATATCGAGAGCAATGTTTGGGCGCGTGGTTCCAATTAAGGAATTGGACCATGTGTTAATTAATTATTAAGTCCAAATGTAATTAATTGGAGAATTAATTATACAACCAAGATATAATTAATTGTAGAATTAATTATAAATCCCTAAATATAATTAATTGGAGAATTAATTATATAGCCGAATAAAATTAATTGGAGAATTAATTTTAGCCCGTTAGAATTAATTAGTGAATTAATTCTAAAGTCCTTGATGGAATTAATTGGAGAATTAATTCTAAGTTTTTAATTATTTAATTATTCTAATTTGATTAGAATAAATAAATAAATAAATATCTTCTATTTTATTATTCTAATAAAGTATTAGGATAAGATATTTAATTATTGCTAGAATAATTAAATACTTTTAAATTAGTTAGGAGCTCTTTTTCAATAAAATAAATATCTTATTTTAGATAAGATATTATTTACTTGTAGAGAAACAAAGAATAGGAGAAAAGTCAAAGTAGGAAACCATCTCCTACATGGGATTAGGGTTTCGAACCCTAGCCTATAAAAGGGACTAGGGGTTCGAATTTTTGAAACACACGTGATTTGGAGAATCACGTCCAACCTTCATGGAATTTAGGGATAATTCTCTTGCTCTCTATTTCTCGTTTCTTGTTTCTTTAATACGCATGTTACAGTACTAGCATACTCACTAACATGATTTGAATCTAGGTTGGTGTGGATTATTACTCTAGAGGATTTCTACTTTGGAATCTCGAAGAAAGAATCAAGAAACGGGGATTTTCATGCCACATGAAAAACGTTTGAGGGTGGCTCAATACGTTTCAAGAAAACTACAATTCGTGTGAGTTTCTTGAGTCCCAACGTTACGATACGAACATTGCAATTCTTTTAGATCCCTTTTGGAAAAATTTTTAAACTTCCGCTGCTTTAACTCTGCTGTTTTCCAACAACAACAACAACAACAACAACAACAACAATAATAATAATAATAATAATAATAATAATAATAATAATAATAATAATAATAATAATAATAATAATAATAATAATAAAGTGTTGAAATGGTATAAATATCACATCCTTTTTCAGATATAAAATATTATAATTTGAAAAAATTACCTTAAGAGATTATGCCCAGAATCACGGAAATTTTTTTTGCCCCGACAAGAATTTCAAACTTTGTTGATCTTGTCAACGAATCGAATTGCAACTTGATATTCTAAAATTAATTAATTCAAAAAATAAGATTAAATTAATAAAATTAAACTTTGAATTAATTTTTTTTTTTTTAAAAACAGACCTTATGAGATTGAGTCAAAAATCTCGAAACACTTTCAAACTTCGTTAACCTTGTCAGGGATTTTAAACTTTGCTAGACTCATTAAGAAATCAAATTAAAATCTCAAATATAATAATTTATATAAAAAAAAATAACTCGTACCTTAAGATATTGAGTCAAAAATCTCGAAATTTTTTTAAACTTTATCAGTCTCGTTAAGAATTTCAAACTTCAATAGCCTTGTTAAGAAATCGAATTGCAGTTTGATATTCTAAATGTTTCAAACTAAAATAACCTCGTTAGCGAATATGTAATAACAAATATAAACATATACGAAATCCTTATTAGTCAATAAATTGAATAGTAGAACTTTGAAAATGTAAATGTAATGCTCGAATAACATTATAGATATTGATGATAAATATTTTGAGATAAATAGATTAACAAATAGCAAAAGTCAAGTATAAAAATTAATTATTGGCGGCAAAATTTATACAAATAAAGAAGAAAATAAATATACAGTCAATACTAAAAGTTTGTTAAAATTTGAACATTCTAAAAAGATATTTCCATTAAATTGAAAAATACAAAATTAGTTGATAATAAAAATATATATACAAAATTAAAAAAAGGTGTTAATGGGGTCTGATCTGAGGTGGCAAACTCCAACACTTTATAATTTGTTTGGGTGAGAGAAATAGAGATCGGAAACTCAGGCAAAGTCCACAGGAGAAGATGGGTTCTACCTGCTAGGAACAAACACCAAAGAGGTCAGATGGCCAAGCTGGGGGAATGGGGGGTTAGACCTAGTTTGGCTCTCCGACGCTCAAATCAGTTTCAGATGGTGGATGAGAAAGATGAAGTAAAACAGAGCTTCAGGTATGAGAGTTTGCTTACAGAGTGAGATGATCTCTGGGTATTTATAGTTGAAGGCCAGGTCCTTTTTGGTAATTATTACCCAATGGTCCTGCATTGGTGTTGCCCTAGACACGTGGCGCAATGAGGGACCTTTGAAAGGGATCTCCTGCAAAAACCTGTGATAAGGTTGGCGGCGGGCAACAGTGGCAGGTGCGCAGGTATGTACCATGTGTCAGAGAGCCTTTTGGGGTTGTTACCGAGGACCAAGCATGCTCGGGTTTTGATAAGGGCCTTAAGGCTCGCAGGTCCGAGGGGCACCTGGGCTCAAGGTGTTGATCATGAAGCGAGTAGGCTCACCCTCATGGAAAGTGAGAATGTCTTCGAGGGCTAGATCCAAGGGCGGTCCCGAGGGCCGCCCACGTGGGTCATTACTAGCTTGACTCGCTCGCTCGTGGGAGACTAGAATTGCTTGTGAAGTTGGGGCATTTATCCCCTTCGAGGGGAACGCTTAACCTCAAGGGAGAGGCTGAGGTGTCCTCGTGGCGCCATGGTGAACACTGGGATTAGGCCCCGTGTCGCACACGTATCCTGAGCATATTTTATCCTCTTCATTTGGGCCCCCAATTCTGCAGTTCACAGTGATGTGGACTGTAGAATTCAAACTTTCAAAACTATGAGGGTCACTCCTTGGCGGGGAAGCTGTGCGCTCGAGGATGTTAGCAATAGTGCCCTTAAAGCAGTTTTTGGCTTTACTATTTCCTTGTAAAATCACAAATAGTCTTTGAATAATAAACGAGATGATTTTGTTCATAGGCATTCACTTCTTTATGTGCTTATTTGTGTCTGTTTGGGTTGACTGTGTTTTTGCATGTATTGAACTCCCCTAATCCGATGAGGCCATTAAGAACTTTGTTGTTATGGGAACGACACATGAAACAAGTTCTTAACTCCATAGGCGAGGATTAGAAACTTCTCCAAGTCGAGTGTCCGAAAGACAGTGGGAGTGTCGACCTTGACTCTGCTGAGACTTGCTTGTGTGATTATGTCCTTTTGAAGGATCACTCGGTTTCATGGAGTGATAAGTGCATATGATGATGCGTTTATAATACATGAGGGTGATTGTTAGTAGAACTTCATCACTGAGATGTCCCGCGTGAGAATATTCCTAAATGGAAAAGGAAGTCTCTCTGAAACTTCCAGATTAGGAAATATCTCACAGGTCAATGACGTGATTCATTAATCCTTAGACTTGAGATTCTGTAATGTCTCATATGAGCTAACTCTGTAATCTTTGATATAGGCTCAAAAGGGTGTCGTTATATAGACACCTGAACCACGGCCTATGTTGGGATTACACAAGTGGCATATGTAGAATTAGTAGAATCGACAAAGGACCTACACTTGTTGCAAGAACAAGGATGATCTCTTACTGATTAAGTTGTTCGTAATCCATTAAACTTAAACCCTTGGCCAAGGTGGATAAAAGATCAAGCCATCAAGAAAATGGGGTTTTCTTGGATTGAGGTCTAAATGGATATGAAGCGAACTTAACTCTAAAGATCAAGAATATTTGGGCTCTAAGAATATTTCCATGCCTTAGTTTTTGATTGAGAGATGGAGATGTAGGAGGATCGCATTTCACTGTATGTTATTGACTGAAAGGTTCTTCGATTTATTTCGTTATTCAGCTAGGGGTCACACATCCATTGCTAGATTACGATAGTGTGATCTGTGAAGTGATTGATTAATTAGTGAATTAATTAATTACTGCCACTGCTAATCAAATAATGAACCTAAAGGGTCACACACAAATGCCAGGACACGAGGGTTATGGTAGGATGTTAATCTGATTAACGAAGGATCAAATTGTTGATCGAAATAGAGAAAGTAACACATGGGCATTGCCACGAGTCAAAAGCACGTGACTGCCACGTGTCACACGTAGCCACTGCGTGGCTGCCACGTGTCATGCACAAGTGGCAAGTACGTGTCTCCAAGCGTGTAATTTTATTACACGTGAATTCTTTTCTAGAATTAATTAATTAAATTGTAATTAATTAATTTAAGTCTTTTAATTAATTTTGAATTAATTGTTAAGATTTTATTTCTCAAGCTTAACCCAATAAATAATTAATTGAGAATTAATTAATTTATTGAATCTTGACTTTTAGCTTTAGGAAAGTTGAAAAGTCTAACTTCCTATTGTAGGAGAGAGAAAGCTGATTCTTGCAAGACTTGGAGAACAAGTTGAGAACTTATTTTCTCCAATTAAATTAAATAATTACATTAGTTAATTAGTGAGCAAGAAAACAAAACCCACTAGGTTTATGAAACCCTAGGGTCCCAAATTACGAAAATTTGATTTGATTTTAAATTTTGATTTTAAAATTATAAAATTATTTATTTGAAATAATTATAAAATTTGGGATTTTATGAATTAAAGTCAAGTTCTTGGTTTTCGGAGAAAATTACGAAAATCACTTTGAATGATTTATTTGACAAAAATTTAATTTTGAATTAATTGTTGTTTTGTCATAATCCGGTGAATTCGATTTTGAATAAATTCTTGAATAATGAACTATATTCAAATTACTTAAGTTAATTGTAACTTGAAGTCAAGGGAATTTTAAAATTTAATTGGTAAATTTAAATTCAAGCGGAATCATGCTAGTTTAGATGATCATGGGTTAGTCTTATGTATGTTTTAAATTCTGCACATGGATAATTTCAATTGGGGTCGGAGCCTCATAGTTGCGCATTTTCAATTGGGGTCGGAGCCCTACTTATGTGCGTACTGTTATGTGTTTATTATGTGGCTTTCCTTATAATTGTTTTTGGGCCAGGGAATGCCCCGTGTACTTGTCTATGGTCAATATGAAAATTGAACCATATTACTTTATGTTAAGAGAGTAGAACTTAGGAAGTGAGGTTTTTATTTTCATTTTGGAGACAAGCACCCACGGAATAAGAAGGATCCACAAGGAGCACTTGAAGAGCGGTGGCCATAAGAAGACTCCTCAAAATGTTTTGGAGGGTTTCTATTAATGTAATAGATAGGGCTGGTTTTTCCATTAAATTCTGTACCCCTATGTGATATGAACTGTCTTATGTGGCATGAATGTTAGAACTAGTGATTTTGGAGTGGCTCCCGAAATCACATATAAGATAGGATACCCATGATCATCTCATAATTAGTATCATGCTAGGACATGTTATCTGCTAATTGCTTATGTGATGCACTTTGTTTGAAACTGCATTAAACAAGACAATTAAAATTTGGATAACATTATGTGTTGGTGAGGTCATTCGAAAATCCCTTTTAAAATATTGAGCTAAATTCGAATAAATAGGTATTTTATCATGGTAATAAAATTCCTAGCATTCCATCAATAGGATTTAGGACTTAATAAGTGAAGCTAATTGTTGTCTCACGAGTCGTGGGGTAATTAGTGGATCTTATTAACTCTTAGTTTCCTGATTAATCACTTTAAGTAATTCATATTTCTTGACCATTTTAGAATGGGCGATGTCTCACGAGTCGTGGGTCGTTCCGGACTAAGTTTGGTTGAGATCTTATGATTGATGGGTCTAGCTCAACACTGAAGTAGATATGGATGTCTTACGAGTCGTGGGTCCATAGTCGAAAGATCAGTGATGTAAAAACATTACTAGGAATTCAATGAGAGATCGAATCGGTAAAAAGTAACTACCTAAGACTCTTAGATCTTTGGATGTCTCACGAGTCGTGGGTCCAAAACTAAGATTGCTTGGGATCCTAGTACCCACTGAGAAAATAAGTTTCTTCTAAAGTCGTTGGGATTTCTAGACTTTCTAAAAATAGTGGGAGAACATATTTCTAAAGACCTTGATAATATGTATAATCGTTATTAGTCAGCATGCTCATAGTTTCTCTGTTTTTCATTTAGGTTGTAGTTCTGTGATTCTCTACAAACTGAAATGGCAACCAAAAACCCTTTGGTATCCATCCTCGAATCAAACAAGTTGAAGGGGCCCAATTACTCTGATTGGCTTCGGAATCTAAAGATAGTTTTAGATTCTGAGAAGAGAAGATATGTTCTCTTCGAGGGAGAGCCTACTCCTGAGGGTGAGGCTCCGACTCGGGCCGAAAGAGAGACGATTGCGAAATGGTCTAAAGACAATCTTCAAGCCCGTTGCCTCATGTTGGCCAACATGTCTCCGGACATGCAAAGGAAACATGAGTCTATAGAATACGCTTGGGAGATTTATGACCATCTTGAGCAATTGTACCGCCCCAAAGAGCGTGCTCTAAGGTACAACACCTCTAAGGAGCTCTTTCATCTCAGAATGAAAGAAGGTACAAGTGTCCACGAACATGGTCTTAAATTTCTTGTTTTGAACGAGAAACTTACCTCCATGGAGATGCCTCTAAGTGAGGATCTCGCCGTGGACATGTTGCTCACGTCGCTTCCACCATCATTCAATCCTTTCATGCTGAACTTCAACATGAATCATGCTCATGCTACTGTCGCTGAGCTGATTAGTCAACTTGTGACTGCTGAAGTCACGATAAAGAAGGATAACAAAGTAATGATGGTCACTTCCTCTTCTAGGCCTTCTAAAGGCAAAGGGAAGAAAGTTCCCAAGAAGAAGGGATCTCTTAAACCCGATGGAGAGGTTAAAAAGAGAAAGACCAAGAAGAAAAGGGATCAGAGAGAGGACGTTTGCCACCACTGTGGCAAGAAAGGGCATTGGAAGAGGAACTGCCAAGAGTACAAGGATACTCTAAAGAAATGTGAGTTATTGTTGAAGTAAATCTATCTATTGATTCTAACTCTTGGGTACTTGATACCGGCTGTGGAGCTCATATCTGTAATGATGTACAGATGCTAAATGAGGTTCGACAGCTTGAAGAAGGAGAATGTGTCTTGAAGGTTGGGAATGGATCAAGCGTTCAAGCCCAAGCCATTGGGACGTGTAGATTAGATTTAGGTGTCTTTACTTTAGTTTTGAACAAAGTCCTTTATGTACCTTCTATTATTCGTAATATCATTTCCATTCTAATACTTGATTGTGAAGGATATGAAACTTTTTCTAGAAATGGAAACTTTTATCTTAAGAAGAATAAAACTTTTGTTTTACTTGGTACATTATCTAATGGACTTTACACAACTAAAGACACTAATATTCTGAATATACAACGATTAAACAAACACAAAAGGGATGACAAGATCTCGGCTTCTTTATGGCACGCACGTTTGGGCCACGTTTCTGAAGATAGGATTGCTAAGTTAACCAATTTAGGATCATTCTATGATAATGAACTTAAAGAGTCGACTCATTGTGAATCATATCTTAAAGGAAAGATGGCCAAAACTCCCTTTAATGGTAAAGTGGAACGTGCCACTAAAGTATTGGATTTAATCCATACTGATGTTTGTGGACCACTTAGTGTAAGTACTAGAAACAATCATCAGTATTTCATAACCTTCATAGACGACTTTAGCCGTTTTAGTTATGTGTACTTAATGAAGTATAAATCCGTAGCCTTTGAGAAATTCTTGTAATTCTAGAAGGAGGTTGAGAACCAAACTGGTCACAAGATTAAGACACTTCGATCTAATCGAGGTGGCGAGTATCTAAGTGATGAATTACTAAGTCATCTAAGAGATAGTGGAATTATCTTACAGTGGACTCCTCCGGGAACTCCTCAATTAAATGGAGTTTCAGAAAGAAGGAACAGAACCCTACTTGATATGGTTCGTTCCATGATGAGCTTCACTAAAATGCCACCTTCATTTTGGGGTTATACCCTGGAATCAGCAGTTAAGATTCTGAATCTTGTTCTCTCCAAATCTGTACCCAAAACCCCATTTGAGATGTGGTTTGGCAAAATCCCTAACTCTTCTTACTTAAAAATTTGGGGTTGTCCTGCTTACGTGAAGAGGACAGTGGGAGATAAGCTTGAAGCTAGATCAAGCTTATGTAACTTTGTAGGATATCCTAAAGAGTCAATAGGATATTATTTCTACGATCTTCTTGAACAAAAGGTCTTTGTGTCAAGAAATGCTACTTTTCTTGAGGACTCGTTCCTTAAAGAAAAGAAAGGCAAGATCGCGGAACTTGAAGAGGTTCGAGACCAAGGTCCCACGCCAAGCTCGGAGAATAACGTCCCTCAGCCAATCGCAGAGAGTGATACACGCGAAAATCCTCCTCTAGTAAGACGTTCTAAACGCATTCCTAGACAACTAGAGAGATAGTATGGTTTTCTCCACCAAACATCTCAAGTGGATAATGATCCATTAACTTATGAGGAGGCACTGTTAGATTCGGACTCTGAACAGTGGAAAGAAGCAATGAAATCCGAAATGGATTCCATGTACTCTAACCAAGTTTGGACCTTGGTTGATCCACCTGATGGGATCAGGCCCATAGGGTGGAAATGGATATATAAGCGCAAGCTTGGAGTAGATGGAAGTGTGGCAGCCTTTAAAGCAATATTAGTTGCTAAGGGTTTCACTCAAAGACCAGGTGTAGACTTTGATGAAACCTTCTCCCCGGTTGCAATGCAAAAGTCCATTCAGATCTTGCTTGCCATTGCTGCATATTATGACTATGAGATATGGCAAATGGATGTGAAAACTGCCTTTCTCAATGGATACATTGACAAAGACATTTACATGGAGCAACCTATGGAGCAAACAAAAGGTTTGTAAGCTCCAAAGATCAATCTACGAATTGAAACAAGCTTCTAGGAATTGGAACATTCGATTTGATGAAGCAGTCAAATCGTTTGGCTTTATTCAAAATCCGAATGAGTCCTGCGTGTATAAGAAAGAATTGGAAACCTCGGTTCAATTTCTGATACTTTATGTAGATGACATCCTCCTTATCGGGAATGCGAAGGATGACATGAAAGTGACAAAGTCTTGGTTATCGAACCAATTTGAGATGAAGGATCTTGGTGATGCATCCTACATTCTCGGGATAAAGATCTATCGGGATAGATCTACGAGACTGTTAGGATTATCACAGTCGGTTTACATAGATAAAATACTAAAGAGATTTAGTATGGAAGATTCCAAAAGTGGGAAACTTCCAATGGGCCCGGGAACAGTTCTTTTGAAGAAGCTGTGTCCCAAGACTGAACTTGAAAAGTCCAGGATGTCCAAAATTCCTTATGCATCAGCTATAGGAAGCATAATGTATGCGATGTTGTGTACTCGACCGGATGTGGCTTATGCACTTAGCGTGACTAGCTGATTTCAATCTGACCCTGGTGAAGGTCACTGGATAGCTATAAAGAACATCTTTAAGTACTTACGAAGAACTACGGATTTGTTCCTAGTTTACGGAGGCCAACAAGATCTTGTCATTAGAGGATACTGTGATGCAAGCTTTGCATCAGACATGGATGACTTTAAATCCATGTCAGGATACATATTCTGCCTAAACGGCGGAGCAGTGAGTTGGAAAAGTTCCAAGCAAGCGACCACTGCAGATTCGACCACTGAGGCCGAATACTTAGCGGTAAACGATACAGCTAAGGAATGTGTTTGGGTAAGAAATTTCATCCACGAGCTGGGTGTAGTTCCTAGCATTAAAGACCCTGTTATAGTGTTTTGTGACAACACTGGGGCGGGTGCTCAAGCAAGAGAACCAAGATCTCACCAAAGGACCAAGCACATTTTGAGGAAGTATCACTTAATCCGTGATATCATCAAGAGAGGAGATGTGCAAATTGAAAGGGTCACATCGACAGAGAACATGGCAGATCACTTACTAAGGCCCTTAGTCAACAGGCTTTCGAAGGACATCTTCTGAAGATGGGACTTAGATTAGCTCCTGAGTGGCTTTGACGGGCAAGTGAGAGATTGTTAGGAATAGTGCCCTTAAAGCAGCTTTTGGCTTTACTATTTCCTTGTAAAATCACAAACAGTCTTTGAATAATAAATGAGATGATTTTGTTCATAGGCATTCACTTCTTTATGTGCTTATTTATGCCTGTTTGGGTTGACTGTGCTTTTGCATGTATTGTGTGATACCCCTATCCCACATTAGGAAAGTATGAATGTTAAGTTCAGTATATAAGTTAAAGAGTCCAAGTATAACCAATGGATATCCCTTTTGGGCAGTGGTTTAGGCCCAATTTCAGGTTATACTCGGTGGGCTTGGAGACTTGCGCTCGCATCTAACGGGCCCGCGGACCCGGGCGTGACATATTGAACTCCCCTAATCCGATGAGGCCGTTAAGAACTTTATTGTTATGGGAACGACACATGAAACAAGTTCTAACTCTATAGGCGAGGATTAGAAACTTTTCCAAGTTGAGAGTCCGGCAGACAGTGGGAGTGTCGACCTTGACTCTGCTGAGACTTGCTTGTCTGATTTTGTCCTTTTGAAGGATCACTCAGTTTCATGGAGTGATAAGTGCATATGATGATGCGTTCGTAATACACGAGGGTGATTGTTACTAGAACTTCATCACTGAGATGTCCAGCGTGGGAATATTCCTAAATGGGAAAGGAAGTCTCCCTAAAACTTCCAGATTATGAGATATCTCACAGGTCAATGACGTGATTCATTAATCCTTAGACTTGAGATTCTGTAATGTCTCATATGAGCTAACTCTGTAATCTTTGATATAGGCTCAAAAGGGTATCTCCATATAGACACCTGAACCACGGCCTATGTTGGGATTACACAAGTGGCATATGTAGAATTAGTAGAATCGACAAAGGACCTACACTTGTTGCAAGAACAAGGATGATCTCTTACTGATTGAGTTGTTCGTAGTCCATTAAACTTAAACCCTTGGCCAAGGTGGATAAAAGATCAAGACATCAAGAAAATGGGGTTTTCTTGGATTGAGGTCTAAATGGATATGAAGCTAACTTAACTCTAAAGATCAAGAATATTTGGGCTCTAAGAATATTCCCATGCCTTAGTTCTTGATTGAGAGATGGAGATGTAGGAGGGTCGTATTTCACTGTATGTTATTGACTGAAAGGTTCTTCGGTTTATTTCGTTATTCAGCTAAGGGTCACACATCCATTGCTAGATTACGATAGTGTGATCTGTGAAGTGATTGATTAATTAGTGAATTAATTAATTACTGTCACTGCTAATCGAATAATGAACCTAAAGGGTCACACACAAATGCCAGGACACGAGGGTTATGGTAGGATGTTAATCTGATTAACGAAGGATCAAATTGTTGATCGAAATGGAGAAAGTAACAAGTGGGCATTGCTACGTGTCAAAAGCACGTGACTGCCACGTGTCACACGTAGCCACTGCATGGCTGCCACGTGTCATGTACACGTGGCATGTACGTGTCTCCAAGCGTGTGATTTTATTACACGTGAATTCTTTTCTAGAATTAATTAATTCAATTGTAATTAATTAATTTAAGTCTTTTCCTTAATTTTGAATTAATTGTTAAGATTTTATTTCTCGAGCTTAACCCAATAAATAATTAATTGGGAATTAATTAATTTATTGAATCTTGATTTTTAGCTTTAGGAAAGTTGAAAAGTCTAACTTTCTATTGTAGGAGAGAGAAAGTTGATTCTTGCAAGACTTGGAGAACAAGTTGGGAACTTATTTTCTCCAATTAAATTAAATAATTAAATTAGTTAATTAGTGAGCAAGAAAACAAAACCCACTAGGTTTATGAAATCCTAGGGTTCAAACTCACCTTGTATAAATACAAGGGTGGGGCTTCTCTTATTCTTTAGACCAACACTCACGAAGTGCTAAGTTTTGAGAAAAATAAAAGAAAAGTTTTCAAAGCAAAATCCTAGCCTTTAACACAAGCAATAGAACTAGCATTCTCACTAGCTTGATAGTGTTCTAGGACTGGTGTGGATACGCTTTGGAGGGTTGCTGCTTTGGGATCTATCGAGAGCCGTTCGAGGGACATTCCGCTTGAAGGGTGTTCAGTAGGCGGTACTGACATCACTAGAAAGCTTCAACCTATGTAAGTTTCTAAACACCCTGTAATACGATACGAGAATTGCAAGTCCATGATCAATCTTTTGGAAAAATTTTAAATTTTCGTTGCGTTTCTATACTCGTTTTCCAACAGAGGACTCTATTCTGAGGCTGTATTTAATGCAGTCCTTTCACTTTGACTGCTCGAGACTCAGGAATTTAATGTTGTTGGGGCGTGTAGATGCGCCTTTTCAGGAAACGACGCTTGGTTCGTGGGATGCATGTGACGGTTCGCAAAAGTGTGCAATTACCTAGGCGGGAATCATTGCAACTTTTGAATTTATTGCACAAAATCCCACCAACTCTTCTCCTTATAAATAGCGATTTGCACTCATCCCATTTCCTTTTCACTCAATCCTTCTTAGAGCACTCAAAGTTTCTCAGAGATTTCTTTGCATCTTCCAGAGCACTCAAGCATCCTTCAAGATTTTCAAGAACTTTAGGTATTTTATGATTCTTTTCTAACTTCTTCTTTTGCTAACCTTAGAACAGTAGGTCTCTTCTCTTCTCCTTCTTTCCACTATTTCTGTCACCTCTTATCTACAATGTCCAACGAAATCATTGACGAAACCGTGAGGGAGATTGAAGATATGGCAAGTTCCAGTTTTCCCTCCCATAATCCTAATCCGCACCATCAAACAATGGGAGAAATGTTTGGCGAGGCCAGAGATGAAGATCTTGATGCTGCCGTGTCGGCCATGGGGGAAAGGAACCCCGACGGAGTTGACCATCTCTTTGAAGAGATGAATTTAGTTTTGGAGGCAGAACGTCAAGGTGTGTCTTTACCCTTGACGGAGAGTTCCACGAATCCACACCGCCATACAGTGACCGTGGCCATTCCGGGCCCTATTCAGGAGGATGAAGCTGCTGGGCCTTCAGAGAAACCAAGTGCAAAACGCCGGAAAAAGAGCAAGTAATCCAAGAAGACAGCGGAAGGGGCGAGTTCTGGCATGCAAGCCACTGACAGGACCACCGATGAGAACCAAAGCACCATATCCACAGGGGATTTGGATATAATGATGGCCCCAATCCACTGGGACGAGCGGTTTACATATCGGGTACCAGCGGCGCATGAGAGGGCTAGCAATCCCCCTCCCGGAGAAATGACGGTGTACAGGGATGCTTTAGTGGCAGGGGGATTAAGATTCCCAATTTTAGTCCCAGTGGCGAGTATTCTCAATTGCTTGAACCTGAGCCATTCACCAATTGTCCCAAATGGAATAGCCCTCATTAACGTTTTCATAATTCTGATGAAATGTACTGGGAATGAGCCCTCAATCCATAATTTCAACAGTATAGTCCAAGTGGCCTGCTCATCTTGCTCGTCCCCGAGGGCGGGTTTCTACTACGTCCAAGCAAAGTCCAATTTGAAATTGATTGACTCACCCTCGACATCATACGGTGCAGAGTGGAAGGAGAAGTTCTTCTTTGTGAGGGCCCCCGAGGGTGATGACTTTGGCGTCCCACGAGCGTGGGTTATCCATGGAGAGGGACCCCTTGTAAAATCTCGCTTAGAACCTGTTTTCCCCATAAAATGGGCTCAGGACCTGGCCCTCACGATGAGGAACGGGAGTTGGCTCATCTCTGCCAAAGATTTGATAGACGATGAGAAATTACTATTCCTCTACGGGCTCGTGAACGATCCTGATATGATTGCTAACCCGCCCGCTCGGAACTTGGAGAGAGATGGTGAGATTCTAGGATACTAACTTTAGATTAGGGATGCTAACTTTGCCCTTTGTAAATCTTGATCAAGAAAACCTGATCTCCGTTTTCTTTTTTTTTTGGTAGGTGTTGAAATACTGATGGCGGGTAGAGGCGACATGCGAGATGTGGCAGCACTCCTGAATACTCAGAGGCACCCTTAGAATCAGCAACAACAACAACAACGGCCTGGCCGCTCGGACGGTGACCGAGGAGATGGCCGCGGAGGTGGTCGCAGTGGAGGAAGTTCGAGCACCCCTGACAGGGGGTGAGGGGAAGTCCGAGGGGCAACACCTGAAAACAGAATCATCCCTCGCCAGAAGGTGATTCCAACCAAAGAGGCGGGGACTGGCCTCTCCAAATTGGTCCCAATGAGAATCGAGGGCAGCGCTCGAGCGTTGTCATTAGGGAAGTCCAGGAGGGTGACACCCCTCCATCCAAGAAGAGAATGAGACTACCTGACTCTGTTCCCGTGACGGGGAAAAGGGAAAAAAGTAGTGGTAGGTGAGCCCTGAGATGGTGAAACCTCTTCCTCCGAGGGGGAGTGAATCTGGGCCTTCGAGCGTACTGGGGATAGTTCATACCAACGCGCCTTATGTCGTCCCCACTCTATTGGTCGACTGCCCCTCCACAAGAAACCTGGTGCATGGGATCTTTCAGAGGCTACAGTTCCAGGCGACCTTAGGAGGCTGTTTATCCAAAGCACCAACCAGGTGGTAGAGGACCTTTGCTATGCCCTCATCGCGGTAAGTACTTTACCCCTCCATAAGTGTTTCCAAATTTATGGCTCCATGTTTCCTGCCTCAAGATTTGTCTAAGTGTTGTTTGACTTTTTTTTCTTTTTAGAAGGTTGTCCCAAGCGTCAGGAATCTGCAGCAGCGCTCGTTGACTTTTGCCGAGCGCAAGGCGAAGTATAAGAAAATGGCTCGAGCGGCCAACCCTGCCTAGCTCCAAGAGGAGAACGACGTTCTGAGGGCCTAACTTGAGTCCCTCCAGACAGAATTTGACAAAGTCTCCAAGGAGCTGGACAAGAGGGAGGAGACTCATAAGAAAGCCCGCGCTGAAATGGCCAACTACAAGGAGAGTAATGTAAAACTAATCAAGGACTTGGATAAAAGGAGCAGACAGCTCAACGGCGCCGAGAAGAAGTTCACTGAGGCCACCAAAAAGGCCTGTGAGGAGGAGTTCAATAGGGTGCTCCCCGAGCATATAGCCGAGCCGAACCGCGAGGCTTTGCTTAAATTCTGCCACTCCAAGGCGTTTGGGTTTGCGGCCAATCTGCATTGCTACGATGAGGCTCAAAAGGCCTTCAACTTGGCCGTGGGTCAGCTGATCAAGCTGGGCCTAGCGAAACCTTCTTCTCGAGGGCACTGGCGCATAGGCCTCCAATATGATAAGGAGCTGAACGCCCCAGCGGTGGCCGAGGGGAATTCGGAGGACAACTTGGCGGAGCCGGAGTATGCTGAGCTTGTTACTCTTCTTCAAGAGGAGTTTATGGAGTTACACGAGCCTGTTGAGGAGCCAATCCCCGAGGGAGCTAACGATTGATGCCTTACCTGCGCCCGTGGGCCCTTTCACTGCTGCCCCCCAAGTGCCAGCCACCGAGGAGACTCCCGTCCCCGCTGTCGAGGTCAATGAGCCCCAAGTTCCACAAGCGCCTATCAATGCTCCCAACTCTGAGGTGGTGGACTTGGAAAGCTGCCAAGGCCAAAATGCTCAAATTTAGTCTGGAGCATCACAACACATTGCCCCTCACTAGTATCCCATATGCTCTGTAAATTGTTTATGCCCTGACAACTTGGGTACTAGTTTAAATAGGATTCCTGTGGTCTTTTAAAGTGGTTCAATCTCGTAGACAGGAATTAGATAGCTATCTTCGAGGGCTTTCTGAATCTTTTATCAGCTTCTTTTGGGAAAGTCTTGTAATCTTCTATTGTTTATCGTTGGCTTGAATGCCCATCTTTTGTATTTCGAGCGCAATCTCTTCTTGAATGAATGAATATTTCCTTGGAAATGAATGTCTGTTTATCTTTTACCTTTGCGTTTACTGTTGTTTGTTTATCCCTAATATAAGAAGTTTGAGAATAAAACTAATTAAAATTGGCATAAAATTTAGCATCATTTGCGCTAAGTAAAACAACGCGAGGGGCTAGCTTCCGAGGGCACCCTGGTTAGATTACAGAATTACTTAGAAAATTCCTTTAAGGGAATGGTCATTAGAAATTTTCCTTGACAAGAAGCATGAGGGACCTATTCTCGAGGGTGCCCTAGTTCTTAGAAGATTTCTTTGAGGATCATTTCATAAGGAATTCCAACAGTGCAACAACGCGAGGGACCCATTTCTGAGGGTGCCCTGGTTAAACTCTTCATAAAAATTTGGATGATAAAGAACGCGAGGGAGCCATTTCCGAGGGCACCTTGGTTACTTAGAAATTTCAATAAATAAGAACGCGAGGGGCCTATTTCCGAGGGCACCCTAGTTACTTAGAAATTTCAATAAATAAGAATGCTAGGGACCCGTTTCCGAGGGTACCCTGGTTATAAATTTCTTCTAAGGAATTCATGAGAAATTTTGCTACTCAGTTAAGATTTCGAGCGCGAACTAGTAATGAGATCTAGTTGGTCTACCCTTATTCCTTTATCCGAGAACTGATTTATCAGTTGGGGATATACGCGTATGTATGTTACCAAGCCTTTCGATGCGGAGGACCCTCGATGCTCGCTATATACAAGATAAACTTTGTATAAGGGATCCACTCGCCTTGGGCCTGTGTGGCTACTGCCCAGGGAACCAAAGGGGGATTTGGATAATGCGAGCTGGCGCTCGGTAATTGTGATGTGACCCTTGTATAAGGGATCCACTCGCCTTGGGCTTGTGTGGCTATTGCCTAGGAACCAAGGGGGGATTTGAATAGCGTGTTATGGGTACGCTTTGCGCAAAAAAGAAGTAAATTCCTTTGCTTTCTTTTTTTAATAAAGGATTACATTGAGCCCAGAGTTGGGATTTTACAAAGTGTGCCTTGCAAGAGACTTAAACATAGAACCGTCGAAGGTTGTGTGCATTCCATGGCCAAGGGAGACGCTCGCCTTAAAGCGTTTCAAGAATGTAGGTGTTGTTGGCTCTTACTTAGATGACCTTGAATGGCCCTTCCTAGTTTGGGTCCAACTTTCCTACATGTTTTGATACCTCTACTTTCTTCAGGACCAAGTCTCCCAACTGGAATGTTCTCTCCTTCACACGCTTATTGTACTGTCGAGCCTCTGAGGCCTTGTACCTGTGGATACGCGTCCAAGCGTTATCCCTCCTTTCTTCAAGTAAATCTAACTCGAGCGCCCGGCTTCCCTCGTTAGTTTTAAGCTCGAAGTAGGCAACGCGTACGGACTCTTGTGCAATTTTCGCTGGTATAATAGCTTCTGAACTGTACACAAGGGAATAGGGAGTTTCTCCCGTGGCAGCTCAAGGGGTCGTGCAATAGGCCCATAAGGCTCCTTGCAGCTCTTCAGCCCACTTACCTTTCTTGTTCTCGAGCATTGTTTTCAAATGCTGTAGGATGATCCTGTTGGTGACTTCAGCTTGAACATTAGCTTGGGGATAGCCCACGGAAGTGAAGCGCTGTTCGATTCCTAATCCCGAGCACCATTCTCGAGTGTCTGCAGCAATAAATTGGGATCCATTATCTGAAATCAATACTCTTGGAAT
The DNA here is from genome assembly GCA_037501455.1 of Lantana camara. Lineage (NCBI taxonomy): Eukaryota > Viridiplantae > Streptophyta > Magnoliopsida > Lamiales > Verbenaceae > Lantana > Lantana camara. Next base: position 16,719,457 of record CM074857.1, on the reverse strand, counting down.
ACCGTATCTGCATATGATGTTTTTCCAGATGAAATCCCAGACTACACAGAAGGTGATTTTGGCGATTGCTTCTACCTCAGCCCATTTTGTGAAGTAATCCACTGCCAGAATGACAAATTTCTTCTGTCCGACCACAATAGGCAGCGGCCCCATGATATTCATGCCCCATTGATCAAAGGGTCATAACACATCTATAGGGGTTATTTGAGCTACGAGTAGCTGTGGAATATTGGAATGAAACTTGCATTTGGAGCACTTCTTGGAAAAAGCAATTGCATCCTGTAAGATTGTGGACCAATAGAAACCACTCCTTAGTACCTTCTGGGCGAGGACCCACCCCCCGGAGTGATTCCCACAACTTCCACTGTGAACATGCTCGAGAACTTCCTTTGCCTGCGAAGGTCTCAGGCATTTCAGCGGAGGGCCCTGATAGGATTATTTGAAGAGTCTCCCCTCTTGGTCAAGGGAAAACCGAGGAGCCTTACTTCTAATATTTCTTGCTTTCACTTTGTCGGTAGGGCAGACACCTTCCTAAAGGAACCTTATTATATCATCAAGCCAGCAAAACTCGGATGGATCAATCATGGTTACCTCATGAGGGCGTACCATTTCCTTTATCAAAGGCTCTTCCGTTCTTAGAAAAGTAATAGAATGGTCACATTATCCTTCGAGGGCGGAGGCAAATTTGGAAAGGGCATCCGCACGCTCGTTCTCTACCCGCGGGACCTGTAATAGGTGAAACTCTTTGAACTTGCAAATTACCTCCTTGGCTTTTCTCAAATACTGCACCATGGTGGCTTATCGAGCCTCATATGTTCCTTCAATCTGGATCGCGATCAACTGTGAGTCAACTTAGGCTATGATTCGAGAGGCTCCACTTTGAAGAGCAATTTTCAGCCTTTGGATGAGGGCCTCATACTCCGCCTCATTGTTGGTGATCTGGAAGTCAAGTCTGATCGCGAAATCTATCTCAGCTCCGTCAGGTTCCCTAAGGGTCACCTTTACTCCTCCCCCTTGAGAGGTCGAGGAACCATCTGTGTGCAGGAGCCATAAGCCACTACTTTCGGAAGAAACAGACTCTAGACCAAAACGCTCGACTAACAGATCTGCAAGCACCTGTCCTTTATGGATGCCCTTGGTTCATAGCTGATGTCAAACTGGCTCAACTCAATTGCCTATTTAATCAGTCTCCCTGAGACATCAGGTTATGACAAGACTTGCCTCAGTGGTTGATCCGTAAGCACTGTGATGGAGTGTGCCTGAAAATATGGTCTTAGCCTTCGCGATGCGTTTACAAGGGCGAATGCGAATTTCTCAATCTCCAAGTATTTCTTTTTCGCGCCCTGTAGAGTTTTGCTCCAATAATAGACTGGCAAGTGCTTGCGTTCACATATTGCCATGAGGATCGCGCTCTTTGCGTCTTGGGAAACCTAGAGGTAAATGAAGAGGCTTTCATTCTCGATCGGTTTTGTTAGTAGTGGCACCCATGAGAGGTAGGCCTTCATATCTTGCAACGCTTTCTCACACTCCTCTGTCCAGAGAAAATTCCTAGCATTACGCAATATTTTGAAGAACCGCAAATTCCGATCCGCCGAGCGTGATATGAACCTATTGAGAGAGATTATCTTTCCCACTAGGACCTGTACTTCCCTGACGTTTTGAGGGGAGAGGATTTCCATGATGGCCTTGATCTTTTTAGGATTAGCCTCAATTCCACGCTGGCTGACCACATATCCGAAAAACTTGCCCACTCGAACTCCAAATGTACACTTGGAGGGATTCAATTTCATGCTATACTGGCGTAATATATCAAAGGTTCGTTTCAAATCCTCCAGGTGGGAATGCTCGCGCTCGTTTTTGACAATCATGTCATCCACTTAGACTTCCATGGAACCACCTATCTCACTCTCGAACATTCTGTTAACAAAGCGTTGATATGTTGCCCCTGCATTCTTTAATCCAAACGGCATGAGCAAGAAATAATACACTCCCATATGTACTACAAAGGAAGTTTTTGGGCGATCCTCAGGGGCCATAAAAATCAGGTAATACCCTTGGAATACATCCATCATGCTCATTAATTCGCAACCTGCTGTTGAGTCCACCAATTGGTCAATTCGGGGAAAGGGATATGGATCTTTAGGGCAGGCCTTGTTGAGATCCGTAAAATCATAGCACATTCGCCATTTGTTGGCGCTCTTGGGCATGAGAATGACGTTGCACAACCATTCGGGGTACAGGATCTCCTCAATTTACTAAGCTTCGAGGAGCTTCTTTACCTCTTCCTCAATGATTTTTCTTCGAAATCCATTAGCATCTCTCTTTTTCTGTTTTATGGGCTTGAAGGTAAGATCCACGTTGAGCCCATGGACAATGACACTGGGGTCAATCCCAGTGAGATCTGATGCCTTCCATGCGAAAATGTCAACGTTTTCTCTCAAAAATTCGATTATCATGATCTGCGAGGGTCTCATGAGGCTCGAGCCATTCTGCGTGGTTTTCTCCTTGCTGTCTGGCTCTAGTTCAATGGTCAAGAACTTCTCCGTAGGCTCTATCCTTGCCTCAGGGTTGGGAATTTTGAGCGCTCTTTTCTTCCCTGTGAGGCGGTTATCTCCATCCTCGGGTTGGCCCTCGCTCGTATCTTCTTTTGAAGAGGATTCTTCCATGGCTCCCAGTGGGCCACCCTCGGGCTCGTCCTTTCTGTCCGAGCCTTTCTTTTTGTTTTTCTTTTTAATGAGTTTTGCCTTTTTTTGCGTTGGACCATCCTCGTCTAAATCGGAAAAATCCACAAACTTCTTGGTGGACCCAATCTGGAACGCTTTCTCAACTTTTCGCTTTCTAAGAGACAGCATGTAACATTCCCACATTTCTTTGACGTTGCAAAGAACCTCGCCTGTTCCCTCGGGGGTGGGGAACTTGATTTTCTGATGATAGCTAGAGATGATCGCTTTGAAGTCAACAAGGGCTGAGCTCCCGATTATAATGTTGTAAGGGATCTCAATCTCTACCACCACATAGGTGACCATCAAAGTTTTCCGCTGAGGGGCGCAACTAAATGAGGTGGCCAAGCGAATTTGTCCGTGAGGGACAACCTCAGAGCCTCCAAATCCAATAAGGGCTGTTTTGAGAGGTTCGAGGGGAATGTTGGTGATATTCATTTTCTGAAAAGTAGAGTAAGGGAGAACGTTCACAGAGCTTCCACTATCAACAAGAACCCTCTTTACAACATGATTGTGTACATCTAAGCTAACCACCATGGGGCAATCAAAGGTTTCACTGACCCCATGGGGTGTTACAATGTGCTCTAGGTCCTTGTCACTGAATCTTATCACTTCATTTTCCTTGGACTTGGGTGCGCTTGTTTCCTTGATGGCATACACTTGCTTGGGCACCGAGGGCCACTGATCATAGCTTTGAATATAGCGGCGACGGGAAGCATTGGAATCTCCTCCCGAGGGGTCCCCAACAAGCATGTGGATTACTGCAAAGGGCTCATTCTCCACCTCTGGCACTTTCTGCTTGTCTTTGTGACTGCTTTCTGGGTGACACCCTCGAGGGCTCCGCGTGCCTGAAGGGTTCCTTCTGGTCTTAGCCCGCTCGTTGCATTGCTCGTCATAACGCTCAAAGATCCTGATAAACTCTTTCAAATGGCCCCCAGCAATGAACCTTTGTATCTCATTCTCCAACTGGCGGCACTCATCGGTGTCATGCCCCTTTTGCTTGTGGAAGGCGTAATATTTTCTCGAGTACCTTTGAGCTTCCGTCTCCCTCAGTTTCTGGGGCCTTTTGAAGTGCTTTTTGTCTTAGAGAGAATAGATCTCAGAAATTGATCGGTTGAGGGGAATACGCTCGTGCTGGCGTGGGGGAGGAGGCGATTTGCGGCGCTCCTTATGAGTGTCCTCCTGCCCTCGATCACCCTTGTGGTGGCCTGACGGCCTTGGCGCATTGGATTTATACATATCCTCGAGCGCAAAGAAGGGCTCGACAATCTCTCTCATCGCCATGAGGGACTTGGGTTTCTTTTTGACAATAGCCTCAGAAAATTCATTGCTTACATAATGCTTGTGATTGATGGCCTTGAAGAGAACATGGATTAGGAAATGCATTGAAGGCCTCTCGACCAAGAGCACTTCCGTATTGAACCGAGCGAAGAAAGATTGGGGAGATTCATTTTCTCCTTGGACCAAATTGTACAGGGTCGTGGGCGCAGTGACTGGGGTTGTGGGCGCAGTGACTGGGGCTTTCAAGGAGTTGAAGTGGTTCAGGAAATCATTGGTAAAATCATCATACCCCCTGATCGAGCGGGGCGGTAGTCACTTGTACCATTCTTGGGCCATCCCCACAAGGGAGGTGACAAACACCTTGGTCCAGTAGTGACTGGAGTGCTCATAGAGATGTATTAAGTGCAAAAAATGGTCTAAATGTTCTGCAGGGTCAGTGTTCCATCGTAGCTATTAATGGAAGTAGGGACTTTACCCATTCCCGCTTGGGCCATCAAAACTTCCTCAACGAGGGAAGAGCCCCTCTCTAGGGGATGGTGGTATCCCCCCTCGTTGTCATAATTCTCGTAGTTTTCCTCTTCCTCCTGATGGAGGGGAGCATGGTTTTTGTGGTTATGGCGGCTTGCATCTTTGGCCTTGGCTCTCTCGCCCCCAGCGTGGGGGGCTTGAGACCGCGCTCGAGAGAGCTGTTCAACCATATTCTGAAAACCTTCCAGCTGGTCTTGCACAACCGCGAGCAGGTTTGGGTCTTCTCCGTCCGCCTTGCTACCTCGTTTGAGGCCTGTGAATGAGCCTCAGCGTCCACATCAATCCTATCCACAGGTTCTTTACCTTTGTCAGCCTGTGGACACTCCTGCACTCCCCTCGGGGGGGGGGGGGGAGGGGACTTCTTTTGTGTTGGTAGGGGGGTGGTGGTGGTGGTGGCCGAGCGTGTAACACAGCTTGGGCGGCCATCAGTGGGTGAACCTGCCATCCCCTCATGGGAGGGGTGATCTGAGCGGCTTGCCCAAAGGGGAAGTAAGTGGCCGTGAAATTTTTTCAGGCGTTTTGAGCCGCCTAGACCTCGTATTTGGTGTAAATGGCTTGAAGCTGCCTTGGCGTCATGGGGGATATCTCCACCCTCTCAATTTTTTTGGAGACGACAACCGGATTTTGTATCTTTCTTTCATGATACAGTTGAATAGTAGGGATCATGCTGGGTGAAGCGAGCATAAAGCCGGGTGGCGGCATATCATGTAGTATCCGCTTACGTTGGCTGCTACGAAGGATGGTTGGTTCAGGGGGACATTTGAGCCTGAACCTCCTGTTCCTCCGGTAGCGGGCAACTCCTGGTTGTTCCCCTGATGTGGCTCATCAGGTCCCCTCAATGGCAGGACCACTCCATGTTGGGTGGCGGGCCCGAGATAGAGTGATGGTATAGCGCAATATTTTAAAAAATTTCGCCATAACCTCATTATCAAAATATTTTTAAAATATTTTAATAAGCAGCGGAACAAATCGGGCAGAATAACTCTAATATATACATGCATCGATAACATAATTTTAAATCATATAGCATATGATCACAATGTGCAAATAATAATTTTGGCAGCATAACGGTATTATCGTACTGTAAAATATGGCTATCAATGGCACTTTTCCAGCACCTCGATTTTCTCGTGAAATCGGCAGAGCTTCCCCGCAATAACCCCGATTAAGATTTTGGAGTGTGGGCTCCGGCAGTATTTCGCTAAATACTTTGGGAAAATATTTTTCTAGAAAAACACCTTTTTCTAATGTCAGAAAATCCCTATTTTCTATTAATTAAGTGGATTATATATTAATTATATAATCACTTAATTAAATATTAATTAATCCTTAATTAAGGATTAATCAAAATGTGAGAGAGAGAGAATGTCTCGGATTGAAAAAGAGGCAGAAGAATGCATGAATTCTGAATGGTATAAAATGAATACTACATGGGGCTATTTATAGCCAAAGAAATGGGACATACGCGTCTTTTTCCATGTTTTGCCGTGCACTCCAAGCTCATCGACCCAATCCGAGACAGCCACGTCACAGCTTGGGTTGTAAGGAATGCACCGCCGCCGAGCACGTGCTGATTGGGACCCACACGAGCCTACACGGGCCGCCCATGTGGCGGCTGTATGTTTGGCGCATGTGAGATGCACGCAGTTACAAGTAGCTGTAACGCGTCAGACCGGTCCGGTCCAACCGGCGGTTCAGGCCTCGAACCGTTTCAACAGCAAACCGGCTGGTTCGCACTGGTTGGCCGATCGCCACATGGCATTCACTCATCACGCCACGCGTTTGGGTCAGTCCAATTTGGACCGGCCCTGCCCGAACCATATTTTCTCCAAAATAAAATTTTGGGTATTTTCAACTCTTTGGAATTTAATTTATTTTCTCAAAATAAATTCTATGGCTATTTTCAAGCTCTTTGAAAATTTGTTTCTCTCTCTCTCCTTTTGATATTTTCTCTTTGATCTTCGTTGGGGCTTGCGGGGGGACCTGCAGGACTAATTAATTTTAGCTCTAAACGGGTCAATCTATTATCATTCCATGATAATAATTGATTATCGTTTAACAATATTTAATTCCACTAAATAAATATTGTTGCACTCTAAAATTAATTAAATTATTCATGAATTTCTCGATCTAGAATAATTTTGCATTTTATTCCTCTGTATAGATATCCATGAAAAATAAATCAATACTACTATCATTTATTTTTCACTTTCAATCTGAAATTTCTTGATTCACCTTAAGTTCAAATTCCCTGTATGTGAAACATATTCAACATACAACTTCGGTGACGCACACACGAAGTACTTTGGCCAAAGTTTTAATTCTAACTTTTTGCAATTCTATTTCAGGGATATCTCTTAACCTTCCAGCAAGGCTACATATTCCTCGATCAGTATTTCTCTTTAGCACATTTCATGCAACCACCAAACGTACAAAGTATTTTGGCCACCCCGTTACCGAGACCTCATTTCTGAGTAGATCACAGTGACTAACACTACATGCCTAAAGTAGAAACACTATCAGGATTAAGAGTCTAATGCTTCCGAGATTTTGTTCATTTTAGATAGCAGTATAAAATAAACAATCTCAGTGGTCTAGTTTGATGTTTCCAATCTCATTGAAAATCATCAATGTGTTATAATTGGAAACTCCATTTCCCTATGACGAAAGACTAATCATCTTATATAACACATTATAGTCTCGATAAGAACACTTTCTTATCATACCGACTAGAACTTTAATGACACGTGATTTTTGGTATTTAAAGTCTTTTCCTATGAAACACATTTCATATAAAAATACCATCACATGTCATTAATTATTAAATTTGTAAAATACTCATAACTTGCTTTAATTTCAGTTTTATTAATCTAAAATATTTACAATATAATTGGATTTTCAAGGCGTTAATCTCAACACTCCGGTGATAGGTACAGTACCTGTAGTGCCGCCAACAGGCACGTTATCACCACCACCTTGGGGGCATCGCCTCCACCCCCAACAGCACCGGATCTAGTAGTTACCATGGTAAAACGGGTGTTTGTCTCTCAACTAGCAAAGGAAGAAAAGAAAAAGAAGGGGACTGATTTCCCACAGACAGCGCCAAAAAATGATGGGGTCTGATCTGAGGTGGCAAACTCCAACACTTTAGAATTTGTTTGGGTGAGGGAAACAGGGATCGAAAACTCAGGCAAAGTCTGTCGAAGAATATGGGTTCTACCTGCTAGGAACAAACACCAACGAGGTCAGATGGCCAAGCTGGGGGAATGGGGGGTTAGGCCCAGTTTGGCTCTCCGACGCTCAAGTCAGTTTCAGATAGTGGATGAAGAAGATGAAGTAAAACAGAGCTTCAGGTATGAGAGCTTGCTTACAGAGTGAGATGATCTCTGGGTATTTATAGTTGAGGGTCAGGGCCCTTTTGGTAATTATTACCCAGTGGTCCTGCATTGGTGTTGCCCTGGGCACGTGGCGCAATGAGGGACCTTTGAAAGGGATCTCCTGCAAAAGCTTGTGAAAAGGTTTGCGGAGGGTAACAGTGGCAGGTGCGCGGATATGTACCATGTGTCAAAGATCCTTTTGGGGTTGTTACCAAGGGCCAAGCATGCTCGGGTTTTGATAAGGGCCTTGAGGCTCGCAGGTCCGAGGGGCTCAAGGTGTTGGTCATGAAGGGAGTAGGCTCACCCTCATGGCCTGGTAAGAATGTCTTCAAGGGCTATGTAGCACCCCTACACGTGGAGATGCCACACCCCCGCACTATAGGCCGATCCACATGCGAAATGGGCAATCCATACATGAACCGAACCTATGGCGAACGGGTGACAATTAAAAGAACCAACTAGCTAGGCGGGACTAGACCCCAAAAGACTTAAATCCAATACATGAAAACCCAAAAGCGTAAGCATAACATTAACGTTTCGTCATTATACGTCAAGTATCCAAAAGCTCGTCATATGGTAGTTCATATCAATACATTATCATCTCCAACTAATAACAATAAATATAACATGCTAACTCTGGAAATACCACTATCATGAAAGTATAAAAATGCTAGACTCAGCTGGACGACCCGACCCGACTCCCGCCAAGCACGCCACGATGAAAACCTGAAATGTGGAGGCGTCAGTCTATGAAGACCGAGTGAGGGGCATACATAAATATTAACACAAATAACATGCAAGTTATAACCTCGGGTAAGGCTTTGTAACTAAAATAATATAAGTGCAAGAATAACATAGAACTCGCCCGAGATTACAACTACCAAGTTTAACACGGTAATCACTTTTATTACAACAATCAGTGGCCCTGGCGATGGGCGTGCACGATCTGCAACCAAACCCCGACAGTGGAGAAAGATTACATTTTCACTTAATTAGGTTATCACACGAATCATTATAGTGCACACGATCAATAACACGAACTCCATCATTCTCCAATGGTGGTGGGTTTGCAAGGCCCGAACCACCCACGATAACACGTTGTATGTCTGGAATATGACTCCCACGTACGGGACTCCTTACTCCACCAAACCTCCTGGTGGATTCAGGGGGCATCCCCACGGTTTGAGAGAGGTATAAGAGTTACCCGTCAGCCCTATGCTTTCCCGGTTGGCTCAAACACTCACTCTCGGGCCCATAGTGCACGATACACGATAATTCGCCAAAACATGATCACGGTTCAATCACGATAACACGGTACACGGCTTGTTTTTCATGAACACGACTGACTTTCAATGAACACGGTTTACTTTCAAAGAACACGACTTGTAACACGATACACGGCTAGTTGGTAAATCATTTGTTTGTTTTTGGGAAACGATTATAAAGATATATATATATATATATATATATATATATATACATTTTGGCCGAAATCCACGTAAAGGTTATATGGTTCTAGATAACTAGCAACTAAACCTCACCTTTACCGACAAAATGCAAGTTGAGACACGGCCTACGACCCCTGCTCCACATCACGGGAAGCTGATCTGTGCAAGGGATACATGTATACATGAGACTTGACTCTAAATGGACCAAATATGACGAACGGCGAATATGCAACGAGATGACAAGAAATGTGAAATGTAGCATGAAAATATCTTGTTTTAGCATGTATTCTATCATATAATAGAAATTTGGGATCAAAGAATGTATTGGGTGAAAATCCCAAAAACCACATTTTATGCAGTAGCTTTTGCTCTGCCAGACGTATGGGAACGACCGTTCCGGCGTCCCTTTGAAAATGGGAAGGGCCATTCCCATGGCCATCCGGAAACGCGCCAGCGCTTTCAATATTTAAGACACGCCTTCGTTGGGAACGGCCCTTCCGGCACGCAGGCCAAAATGGGAACGGCCGTTCCCAGGTTCGCCAGCCCGCTTTGATCTAAAGAGTGGGAACGACCTTTCCCATAATGCACTGAAGCGGGAAGGGCCTTTCCCAGCTTCTGCAACTGGAAAAACAGAGCAGAAGCAGGGCATGGCTACGACAACCACGAAAAGGCCACAAAAACTCAAGTTTTGATCACGAAATGCAAAGATTTCTGGAAACATACATGCATATATGTTCAAGACATGATAATATACCATTTAAACACCCAATTCATGAAAAATCATCAAGAACTCCAAGTTACAAGTTCAAGCTCATATCAATATATAATTCCATACTTTGCAAGAATTCATGGAATAAATCATGCTATAAACATATATTCATGTTTTAATCAACATATAACTCATTTATGCCATAATTCTCAAACCCTAACTTACACATAATTTATCAAGAATCATCAAATCATGCACACACCCACCTTTGAATGAAAAGAAATGATGAAAAGAGATGAAGATGATGACAAAGCGTCAAACTTGAAATATTTCTTGAAAATCTTGATGAATTTTGGATGAAATCTCTTCTTGCCTTTAAGCTTATGGTTCGGTGGAGAGAAATGATGCAAATGTCGATGAAATTTTGGATCAAAATGAAGAAGGAAGCTTGGAGATGGATTAATACCGTGATTCATCATTTTTTATTTATGTGCAATATTCAATTTGCCATTTAATCCTCCAAGTATTCAAGTCATGCAATTAAGTATGTATAGTTTTGAAATATGGTCAATTAAGTCCTTGGAAGTTTATGCAATTTAGTCCCTAAATTTAAAGAAATGAACATGTAGGGACAATTTCGTAATTAAACCACTTCCGGTAAATATTTCACGTAATAAATATTTCCAAATTATGAAACAAATTCTAAATTGAATATGAATTCATAAAACTTCATGAAAGTATAATAAAATATAATTTATAAAATTATAATAAAACATAAGAATTTGGTAAATGAAAATTGGGGCGTTACAGGCTACCTCTAAGGGCGGTCCCAAGGGCCGCCCACGTGGGTCATTACTAGCTTAACTCGCTCGCTCGTGGGAGACTAGAATTCCTTGTGAAGTTGGGGTGGTTTATCCTCTTCGAGGGGAACGCTTAACCTCAAGGGAGAGTATGAGGTGTCCTTGTGGCGCCATGGTGTAACACTGGGATTGGGTCACGTGTCGCACACATATCCTAAGAATATTTTAGCCTCATCAGGTATAAAATGAAATAACTAAGAATAATAATAAATAAGTCAATTAATATGTAAAGAATAATGAACAATTAATTAAATTATTTTAATAGAAAATATTACAAAGATTAAACATTGTAATGCTTAAATCAGTGATTATGTTCAAGAGAAAAATGGAATAAATAAAATATTTTCAATTTTTATAAGGTCACTGGTAGACATTTTTGCTAGTTTGCTCTCATGTATCGTAACATATAAATTTCAGGGATAATTACATCTAATTACTCTCAGGTTTGGCCTAATTACAACTTAGTTCCTATTCTTTTCATATTTACCATATAGTTCCTAAACTTTACATTTTGTTTCAGGTCCCTGACATCCATTAGGGTTCCGTTAGGTTGGTTAGTTGTCCTTCCTAAATTGCCTCTGAATTTATTACAAATATATCCCTATAGTTTCTTTCTAATAACAAAACGATCCCTGTTCTTTTTGAAATTTCAAAAAGTCAACTAATCAACTTAACGGAACCCTAACGGACAACAGGGACCTCAAATAGAATGTAAAGTTTAGGGACTACATTGTAAATACTCAAAGAATAGGGATTGGGCTATAATTAGGCCAAACCTGAAGGTAGTTGGATGTAATTTTCCCTAAATTTAAAATAATGTGTTTTAAAAAAATTCTAATGTTATATCAATTTAATAAATATAGTTAGTGCAAAAATATAAACATATTATTTTAAATAGTTAAAATTGTACTTCTAAATATTTATTGAAAATGTAAATTAAGTAGTTAAAATTTTACATTTATAACAAATGAACAATCTCATAAATTATTTGTATATTTAAGTGGTTAGGCAAGCTTTCCATACAAATATAAATAGAATGAATTGAACTTAAAAACTAAAATTGAGATGACAAATAGAAGTTAAAAGAGAATAAAAATAAAGAAAATCAAAAAATTATTACAACTTATAAAATAAAGAAAAAAATAATAAAAATATAAAAAAAGAAGAAGAATTATTGAAAATAAAATCATTAAAAAAGAGAGAATAAAAGCTACAATAAATAACTATGGATTTATGCTTGAATTTTAGTTTTTCACAAAAAATTAAATTTCATCAAAAGCATGATCCATTTATTTCCAATTTCTCATAAATCTAAAAGTACTTTAATAAAACATCTAGAAAAATCAAAATAATTAATAGTTATTAATTTTAGAAATATTTATACTATACATGATTAGAATGATACATGAATAATGAGTATATTTAAAAAATATATATATATATATATGAGTCTTCTAACCTTTCTTATAAAATAAATTAAACTTTTCTTCAAAAGATTAATGTGGCTTGTCTGTGATGGTTGATGTGACACCAAACACGGAATGAAAAATTGATCAGTAACTTGCACATCAAAAAATAGGTTAAAAGAGATAATTATTTGAATGTGAATAAATATTTTAAGAATATAAATAATTCAATCAAAACATTAAAGAAGAAAAACAAAGCAAAGGAGAAATACGGAAAAGAAAACAGAGAATAAAAATTAGTCCTATGTTTTAGAGTATAGAAGTGAATACTTGTATTGATAATAAATTATGTTTGAGAGAGTAATATAAACAACCTAATTAATCTCGTTTACTTTGGAAGGTTTAAATTCAAGTTTAAAATTATATTGATTTCTTATGTAAATTGTGTACATGATTTAGGTAAGTTTACAAAATCTTTATAATATTTAGAAAAATCAATACATCTACTTTTAATATATTATATTCCTTATTTGCAAAATTAATTCCCTTGATTGATGTCAAAGATTTATCTATAATTTATTGGAATCAATAATTAAACAAGAGAAATATACTAGTATATTTCTTTTTAGATCAATTAACCACTTAACATAAATAAAATATTATTAATTGAACATTACCTAAATTTATAAGATTAATAAGTTAATTGGTTTGATTTGTTAAATAATTGGATTCTTAAAAGGTTAAAAATCGTGTATTTAATTGACCAATAAATAATTATTGGTTAGATATTTTTAAATTTATGGGGGCTAATAAGTTAATTAATGTAATTGGAAAAAAGTTAATTAATGTATTTGGTAAATGGTTAAAGTTTTCAAAATATTAAATATCCTAGATAGTTAATCAATTAATGAAATAATTTTTATAAGATAAAACTTTTCATAAAAAAAAAAGAAAAAGAAAAAAAGACTGTTGAATTAAAATTACCACATTTTAATATATATATATATATATATTGCATTTTGAATGTGACGTGGGCCAAAGCCGACTCGCCACGTGGACCACGTAGATCAATGCGGGAGCGCTATTTGTCTCGAGAGCAGACTAGACCCCACAAACGAAGCCACGTAGACCGGATCCAATGGCCACCTGTAGGTCGGCCCAATCACCAAGCAAAGGGAGGGGAAGTCGGTAACCCACCTTGAGTTGATGGTCAAGCTTCGATCTGGTCCTCTTCTGGTCGGAGGATTACTTTGTTACTCGAGGATCGAGTCGACTATCCCGGGGATACCCCCAGCCGCCTCAGCATTAAATGCGGACTACACCTCCGTACTGTTCCTGACGGGCATTAAATGCACCTGCAAAAAGTACAAGAGGTCATCATTAGCCCCAAGGGTATATATATACCCCCTCATAAATGTCATTTGGTATGCTCATTTATTGCATCATAAGTCTACTCGAACTCTTCTCCACAACTCGAGACTGACTTGAGCGTCGGAATGCCGACATATGGTAAAACCCTACCAGTCCCTGGTCAGCCTTTAACTCACCTCTACTTTCCATATTGCAGCTTTGCCAGCTCAGAGGACACCATATCCTATAAATTATAAGTGATCAGTCAGCATCCATTGACCCCATCAAACAGCACCGGATTCCAACCCAATCATTTTGACGTCGTCTATGGGAATCTCGAACAAAAGCCTTGCATATATGGAACTACGCAGCCACAGAGTATTTGGGGCTGACGAGCAGGAGATTGGCGCTCCCGCCGGGGGGTGATGGACCCAGAAATGTAACAACTCAACCCGGGAGCAATCCCCGAGGAGTACCTGTTCAGCCCCCGATTTGGATGCTTATCTCGAAAAGTGCCAGGCTGAAGCCGTTGCTGCAGCTACAGAGGGTCGGGCCCCGGTATTCCTAGAAAAGCCTCGAGCAAGTCCAGCCACCCCTTCCCCCGGGTAGTACCCACATTATTACGGACCGCCCACGCAATACGGATACGCCCCTCCACATTGGGGATATCCCCTACCTCCTGCTTATTACCAACACAACTACTATGGCCTGCCTCCAGCACCTGGTCCAGCCCAGAGGCAAGGGACGGGTCGAAGACAGCAGCGCACTAAAATCTTACCTGTCGAGTAGGAAGCTGAATCGGGTCGCCGCCGGGATAAGCGGCCCATGGAACAGACTCACCAAGTGGTCGATCCCCCTAAGTCCAAGAGAAGGGAGGGTGACCGTGATACCGCTCGTACTGCCGGGACTGTCAGGAGTCTTTGATAGATTGGGGGCTAGGGTCGACCCTGAAGCCCCCAGGCTGTCCAACCGAGGTTTTGAGTTTGGTAGAGATGACCTCCGGAATCGTTTGCCTCGGCGAGAAAGACCACCACACTGCCCTCCGCCTTGGGCTCCTCCCGTCGAGGAGCAAGAAGAAGAGGAGTCCTATGCTTACCCCCCTTCCCCTCGGCGAGGTCGGGATGCCCCACGGCTGCAAGATAGAAACAATGCTCCCCCACCACGCGATCAACAACCAGCCCAAAGGTTCAGAAGTGCACGTGAGGCTCGATCCCCCTTCAGTGAAGGGATAATTGAAGCGATGGCAGTGGATAAGATGCCGACTAACCTTCCAACTTACAATGGCACTATTGACCCAGAGAGGCATGTCGACCGATTTGAAATAGAAATAAGCATGTTTGGCCCCCGATGTTCGGGCCAAGATCTTTGCTACCACTTTTGCCGGGGAGGCCCAGGACTGGTTCTCAAGGCTGGCCCCGAGATGCATCCGCTCGTACAACGAGCTTGTCGATCGTTTCATTGCCCACTTCTCATCCATCAAGGGAGACAAGCTACCTGCAACTAGGGCTGTAAATGGATATCCGAAAATTCGATATCCGTCCGCATCTGAATCCGTTTAAAGAGGATATTATCCGAATTCATTTGAAGAGGATATTATCCTTATTCGATTATAAACATCCGAATAACAAACGGATAAGGATATGGTAATCACATATTCGATCCGTTTAACATTCGATCCGTGTAAATATTCGTTAACATATCCGTTAGCCGTATCCGATAAATAATATATTATATTAAAATCCGATTAAAATCTGACATCCGTCTGAATCCGTCTTATATCCGTGTAAAGAGGATATTATCCGAATCCGTTTGATTCTTAACCGGATAAGGATATATTAATCATACATCTGATCCATTTAACATTCCTTTACACCCCTACCTGCAACCTACCTCTATAATATCGTGCAGAAAGAGGATGAAACGCTCAGGGATTTCTTCACTCGATTCTCCCGAGCAGCGGTCCAAGTCCAAGCGCCTAGCATGGATATGCTGATCCCAACCCTCCACACAGCCCTTCGAGATAAGGAATGCGCCTGACATATAGTCCGAAAGAATCCCGACTTAATTTCTAAGCTACTCGAGATCGTAGGGGATTGGATGCGAGTAGAGGAAGTAGAGATGGCCCAGAGGGGTGGCTCGGGAAGGAAGACGGAAGCCTTTCGGTCCCCAAGGAGTGAGCCAAGGTGAGACAGCAAGGGCCGAGCAGAGCAAGGCTCTGGAAGCAGCACGAAGAAACATTACACCTCCCTCAACCGGCCGATCGATGCGATCTACAACGTCTTCAACAAAAAGATGTTCAAAAATCCCAAGCCGATCAAGGAGACACAGAAAACAAGAGATTCTGTGCAGTATTGCCACTTTTACAGGCAGACCGGCCACAATACATCGGAATGCTTCGCTCTGAGAGATAAGGTCGAGCACCTAATACAGGGCGGCCAACTCCAAGAGTTCGTCAAGAAGCTCGATGAACTCGCCTTCCGGGCCGAGGAGCGCAGCCCTCCCCGGCAAAGGGAAGCTAAACAAATGACTAAAAGGGATGCCCATAAACTCCCGTGCCTGGGGCGGATCGACATGATAGCCAAAGGGCCGACTGGCGGAAACACGAAGTTTGCCCAAAAGAGAACCCGGAGGGAAGCTCAGCGCAATTATGACGGGCCTAGCGAAGTCATGCAGGTCGAACAAAAAGAAAAATGGGTAGAGGAAGAAGTCACTTTCAGTAATAGGGATTTGCATGGTGAGCCACCTAGGGAGGACGATGCGCCTGGTTGTCCGATGGTGGTCACCCTAAATGTAGCGAACTTTGTTGTATCTAAAACCCTTGTTGATAATGGAAGTTTAGTGAATATTATCTACTACTCGACTCTTGTTAAGATGAAATTAGATAACAAACTTCGACTGGAACCTTTGAAAACCCCATTAACAGGTTTTGGAGGCGTGGAAGTCTACCCGAAAGGTCAAATTCGATTAGTCACCTCCATGGGAAATCTTCCTAAGAGGGCAACTTTAGAAATCGAGTACCTGGTGGTCGAGCAGCCTTCCGCCTATAATATTATCTTTGGTCGACCAGGTCTAATCGAGTTTCGGGCCATAATCTCGACCTATCATCAGATGGTGAAGCTACTGACTCTAGCCGGCATTGGAGAAGTCCGGTGTGATATTCTGACAGCCTGGACATGTTATTCGATCTCAATGGAGAAAGTCAGGCTGCCCGATAAGCGCGTCGTGCCAGTATTGCAAATTTCAGAATTCGACGAGGAGGACCTCGAGGATCGAGATATTCAGGATCCAGAGAGATCCCACAAGATCACTTCGAAGTTAGCCAAGAAGAGGAGAAAGGCAGCCGAAATTCATGTCGAGGCTGCTAGTCAGACCGAGAAAATCGAGCTTCTTCCGGGGCAAGCCAAAAAAATCACTCATGTCTGCGTCTCTCGACCCGGCAAAGAACTTGAGCAGGTCCTTTTAATCCAATTCCTTCAAGATAATGCCGACGTCTTCGCTTGGTCTGCCAATGATCTAGTGGGCGTCGATCTAACCGTCATAATGGACCATTTGAATGTCGATCCATCTTACAAGCCGATAAAATAAAAGCTGCGTACCCAAAGTGTTAAAAAGAACGAAATCATTGAGGAGCAAGTTAATAAGCTGCTCGACGCTGGCTATATCACCCCGACCAAATACGTCGATTGGCTCTGCAACGTGGTTCTAGTGGCCAAGACAGGAGGCAAGTGGCGCATGTGAAACGGTTTTACTAACCTAAATAAGGCCTGCCCCAAGGATCCGTACTCCTTGCCTCGCATAGACCAGCTTGTCGACTCGACCACCGGGTGCGAACTTATGAGTATGATGGACGCCTTCCAGGGGTATTACCAAATTTTTATTGCGCCCGAGGACGAAAAGAAGACTGTTTTCATAGTCGTAAAGGGCATATATTACCTGTAACAGAGATGCACCCTCGAGGGGGATCCATTAGCCTATCACATTTCCGGCGTCGGATGACACTGTAGCCCTCAAACTCAGGGGCTCCACCAAATAGCATATCCCGGATGGTCTCGAACATGTTGGGTGATACCTTGCTCTTAATCTGCCTAGGGTTTTTATCCAGCAGCAAAGTACTCCTCTTCATCATCATCATCGACCAACCTGTATCTACCCGAAGTCAAGGGACCTGTCTCGGGGGCTCTACTCGGGGCTCAGGGGATTAGTTCGAGGGTTCAGGGTTGAAACTCTTCCCCACGGGCAGGATCATGGATATCGGTTCGGCTGAGATGACTGGGCCCGCTGGGGATGAAGAGTGCCTATCTCAGAAGTCGGAATATACTTCCATTATATCCACCTCCTGGTCAGGGGCCTATTTAGACTGAAATGGCTCTCCACTTTGAGTACTCGATATATTTTGGTCCGACATGGACCTAGACGCAGTGGCCCAACTGGAGGCCTCAGAACTTGAACTGGCCGAGTTCGAAGAAGGCATCCCTACACTTGAAATTAAAACTTCCACTGAATCCCTCTTTTCAATTTACCCTTTCCTCTAGTTAAGGAACAGGGGTTTTATATTCAGGGACTCGAACATAATTCGAGATGGGGTTTCTCTCACTCGAAAATCAAACCCTCCCCAAACAAAAGCTAAATCGACAAGAAGCGAAGCTAAAAGACTCGAGTCAAAGGAACTTACTTGATGGAAATCTGACGGAGTGTCGACCTTGTTTGAATGCTCCGGACTCGAATCGAAAATCTTGCTTGCTCTGCTCGAAAGGCTCTGAAGTTGCTGAGAGGAGTTTTAGATCGCAAAGGTGA
Source organism: Lantana camara (assembly GCA_037501455.1). NCBI lineage: Eukaryota > Viridiplantae > Streptophyta > Magnoliopsida > Lamiales > Verbenaceae > Lantana > Lantana camara. The sequence continues at coordinate 16,700,984 of CM074857.1, read as the reverse complement.
AAAATAAAATTACTGAGGTGAGGTTTATATAGGGGTACCTTAGGCGGGAACTTCAAAGGCGAACCGTCGCAATGATTACGCCAGGGCCCACTTTCAAATTTGAAAGGCCGCCGAGTAGGCATGTAAACGAGCCGAGCCTTGGCGTTTTTTCATGGTTCGGGCTCGGGCTCGGGGTTAAAAAATTGGGTTTGGGTTCGACTTGCGAGCCTCCAAAGGGATGGTTTGGGTTCGGCCAGCAATAGGGTTCGGGCTCGCCGAGTCGAGCCACGAGCCCCCCAAAAAATCCCTCAACGAAGTTTATTTGCTTTGTTTTGGTCCAGATCTGGATTTATGCCTAAGAAAAATGATTTGGATCTATGATTATATATATGTATATCCAAGGCAAATCAACTAATTTTTGAGAATAAAATTACAACTAACCAAAAAAACTTGAAGATGAATAAGATTAAAAATCTAATTTCTTAAACATATATACATACAAATTTTGGAATCTTTGTATTTGGTGCGGGTAATAGTGGCGTTCTTGAAGCTGAAGAAGGTGGTGGTTGTCGCCGGCGATAGTGGTGGAGACGCACGGAAGCTACGACGGTAATGGTGGTAGAGATCTGGTGCGGGAAAGTTCACCTTTGACGACAATGGTGGTAGAGATCTGGTTTATCTTTGATAATAATGGTGGTAGAGATCTAGTGCGGGAGGAGGCGGTTGGTGGACGTCTGATGTGGTGTGGTGGAGGCAGAAATCTGGTGAAGTGTGGGAGGAGGCGGACCGCAGGTCGCAACGCTAAAAATCTGTTGTGGGGCGGGCAGCAATGGTTTGTTTAGATTTAGGATTTTCTCTTTCTTATATCTTTGTGTATATATATTATATGTATAAATATATATATATTATATGTATAAATATATTTACATTTTTAACATATATATTACAGTTAAAATTATTACAAGTACAGTTTATATATATATATATATATTTATATTTTTAACATATATATTACAAGTACAAGTATATTTATATTATATAATATATTTTATATTTATTTTATTATACAGTTCGCGAGCCAGCTCGCGAGCTTTGAACTACAAATATGTTGGCTCGGGTTTGGCTCGTAAAATGCACAAGCCGAGCCATGGCTTGGCTCGGCTTGTTGCTGTCGAACCCAAGCCCGAGCTTTTGTAGATCTGGCTCACAAAGCTCGCGAGCCAGCTCAGCTCAGTTACATCCCTACTTGTGACGTGGGCCAAAGCCGACTCGCCACGTTGACTAATGCGGGAGCGCCATTTATCGCGAGAGCAGATTGGACCCCACAAACGAAGCTACGTAGGCCGGATCCAATGGCACCTGTAGGTCGGCCCAATCACCAAGCAAAGGGAGGGAAGTCGGCAACCCACCTCGAGTCGATGGTCAAGCTTCGATCTGGTCCTCTCTTGGTTGGAGGATTGCTTTGTTATTTGAGGATTGAGTCGACTATCCCAGGGAGACCCCCTAGCCGCCTCAGCATTAAATGCGGACTACACCTCCGTACTGTTCCTAACGGGCATTAAATGCACTTGCAAAAAGTACAAGAGGGTCATCATTAGCCCCAAGGGTATATATACCCCCTCATAAATGTCATTTGGTAAGTTCATTTATTGCACCATAAGTCTACTCGAACTCTTCTCCACAACTCGAGACTGACTTGAGCGTCGGAGTACCGACATAGGGTAAAACCCTACCAGTCCCTGGTCGGCCTTCAGCTCACCTCTACTTTCCATATTGCAGCTTTGCCAGCTCAGAGTACACAATATCCCATAAATTCTAAGTGATCAATCGGCATCCATCGACCCCGTCAACAGCACCAGATTTCGACCCGATCAGAATGAATAAGGTAATGAAAGTTTTTAAAATTAATTAAAAGTTTAAATTACATAAATTAATTTTTCAAACAAATAATAAATAGCACTTATGGTCTATGATCATTCAATGCATATAGTTTTCTTTTTCATTTTTTAAAAAGGCAAAATTTAAGGGATTAATTATATTGATATCCAATTAAAGTTCTTGAGTTTATTTTATAATCGATGATTAGGATAAATAAAAGTTAATTTATACGAGTACAATTATATCAAATAAGAAAAGATTTGTTTTAGAACTACCAATAATAATCTTTTTACATATCAAAAATAATTTAAAATTATATGAATTCACCATATAGAAGAAAAAAAGACACATAAAAAGTATATTATTAATCTTTGTCAAAGATAATTATATATCTTAATTATTATTCATTTTTATAATAAAATAATATATAAAATAAAGATAAGTCAATCACATTTTTTTTCCTATATAATTAAAAATCTTAAAAAAAAAACACAAAAATATCATTTCTTTTTTTTTTTTTTTGTGAAAACAAAAATATCATTCAGTCAAACTTGCCAAAATAATTATATTCCTTAGTTACTAATTATTTTTATAATAAAATAATATATAAAATAAAAATCAACCAATTATATTTTTTATTTAATTAAAAATCTCAAAAATTTATAAAATTTCACATCATCAAAATATACAATAAAAAGTTAAATATGATTTTCAAATATATAATAGTATAGATATATCTAATGTGATATTTTAATTCAATCATTAAAAGACATGCCATTTTACATCTATCACATTCAAGTTAATTACATCCCTCGTGAGTGGCATGCATATATTGGCTACACATTCGAAGTGGCCAATGACCTTCATATGTATACAGTGATGCAGATGAGGGCACGAGGCCATATTAATTGCCTCTTTAAAGTATGCATATTACGCGTAAAAATATATTTATTTTATCTTTTACAAGAATTAAATTTCATAAATATTTTGAAATCTAAGCATAGAAAATAAAAATAATTAATATGGAGCAAAATTATTTAACATATCGAACTGTATTTTGTGATGTTACGTTATATCTCACCTCACTCATTTGCGAAGTTTTTTTTTTTTTCTTCTTTTGTCAAACTTTTTGGCACCTTTTTTCCTCTAGGCTTTTTACAAATGCTATTTTGTCAAATTAAAAAACATTTTATGAGGTTAATTATCATGAGCGTGATAATATATTAAGTAGTACAAATATACATTCCCATAAAAAATGAAACATTATTCATTAGATTAACTTGCACATTAATTTAAAATTTTAGCAGGTAGAATAAAATAAATATGTGTATAGATTTAACGAAGAATTAATAAACACTCCCTAATAAGGCTCAAGACTTTTGCTAAACCCCTTGGTTCAAAATTCGTCTATTTTAATTCCCCAATACACAACAAATTTTTCCTAAACCTCCTAAAACGCGTAAAATTACCATAATGTCGATGATAAATTAGAAAAATGACAAGTCATATCTCATCTTCATCATTCTCTCTTACTTCCTCATTCTCTATACCGATGGAGTTCCAAAATCTGATCTTGAAGAAGAAGAAGAAGAAGATCAGAGAAGAGGAAGAAATCGTTGCATTGAGTTTCGAAATCTGATGTTGAAGAAGATGATGATGAGAGAAGAGGAAGAAGTCGTTGCGCCGAGTTTCGAAATCTGATGTTGAAGAAGAAGATGATGAGAGAAGAAGAATTCGTTGCGCCGACAAACGCACCTCACCGTTGTTGAAAAAGAAGAAGAAGTCATTGCGTCTTCCACCACACCAAAGTTTAATTTCAAATATTTTATGTAACCCTTCTGATTCGGCATTTTTAGGTTCAAATATGTGAAAAATTGAGAATTCTATATATATGTGAATAATTTTTTGAAAATTTGAGATTTTTACATATATGTGATTTGAAATTTTTATATATATTTAAAAGATTTTTGTATGCTATCAGATATGAGATTTCTCCATATATTTTTGTTAATATCTAAAGAAATTTTTTTGGGATCTATGAGATTTGAGATTTTTGTATATATGTGAAGAAATTCTTGCGATTTGTTTTGCTTATATGTGAGATTTTTGCGATTTAGGATTTCTGTATATATCTCAATATATTTGATTTGTGCTACTAATTTTGCAATTCTTTTTTGTTGGGTAATCTGGTTTTGAATCAAAAGTTATTAACTATATTGAGTTTTTAAGATGGTTTCTTGAACAATCTCTATTCATGATTCGTGTTTTGGTTTGTTTTTTTTAGCTGGTTTATTGAACAATCTCTATTCATGATCCATGTTTTGGCTTTTTTTTTAGCTGGTTTCTTGAACAATCACTAAAGTTTTTTAACTGATTTCTTGAATAATCTTTAAAGAAATTTCTGTTTGAAATTTGAGATTTGAGATTTTTGTAAAAACAATTTGTTTGAGATTTCTGAGATTTCGGCATATGTCTGTATATATTTTTTCATAAACCGACTTAGAGATTTCTGCATATATCTGAATATATTTTTGTATAAACTGATACGTATATATTCCTGCATATTCTGGATAAATTGACTGTAAGATTTCTGCATATATCTAAATATATTTTTGCATAAACTGACTGTGGGATTTTTTGCATATATCTGAATATATTTTTGTAAAAACTGACTGATTATTTGCTGTTGTATTTGTTATCATAAATAGATTATAATCACCTATTGTAATGATTTGTTTTCTGACAGAAACTGAAGAGTGACCGAACTTCTGGAGGGAACTAATATGTTGTTTATGGAGTAAAAAAAGGAAATAAAAAAAGGGAACTAAATACATAATTAAAGGCAGACTTTGTCCAGTGAAACGTTAAAAATGCGTAATTAAAGGCAGACTTTATCCAGTGAATGAAAGGTTAAAAATGCGTAATTAAAGGCACACTTTGTCCAGTGAAAGTTTAAAAATGCGTAATTAAATGCAGACTTTGTCCAGTGAAACGTTAAAAATTTACCATTACATGTTGTGAATCTTAATTACATATAAACAATGATACTCAATATTGAGTTACATGTTGTGGACACTTACGTTATTCCACTACTTTATTGAATCTTAACTACAACATTACATTATTGATACTCAAGATTTATTGGATCATGACCACAACATTACAACATTCCAATAATGATACTCAAGATTTATTGAATCATGACCACAACAATACAATAATGATACTCAAGATTTATTGAATCATTATTGTAATGTTGTGGTCAAGATTCAATAACATTATGATACTGAAGGTTTAATGTTTCATTGGACAAAGTCTGCCTTTAACCACAACATTACAATAATGATACTCAAGATTTATTGAATCATGACCACAACATTACAATAATGATACTCAAAATTTATTGAATCATTATTGTAATGTTGTGGTCAATATTCAATAACATTATGATATTGAAGATTTAACGTTTCATTGGATAAAGTCTGCCTTTAATTACGCATTCTTAATGTTTCACTGGATAAAAACTGCCTTTAATTACGCATTTTTAACGTCTCACTAGACAAAGCCTGCCTTTAATTACGCATTTTTAACGTTTCGCTGTACAAACTCTGCCTTTAATTACTCATTTTTAACGTTTCACTCGACAAAGTCTTCATTTAATTACGCATTTTTAACGTTTCACTGCACAAAGCCTGCCTTTAATTACCCATTTTTAACCTTTCACTGGACAAAGTCTGCCTTTAATTACGCATTTTTAACTTTTCACTGGATAAAGCCTGTTTTTAATTACGCATTTTTAACGTCTCACTGGACAAAGCCTGCCTTTAATTTTGCATTTTTAACCTTTCACTGGACAAAGTCTGCCTTTAATTACGCATTTTTAACGTTTCACTGGACAAAGTCTGCCTTTAATTACGTATTTTCATGACCTAACTCTACAAACCCAGTTTTTAATTCCAAAATTTTAATTCATCACTCCATAAACAACACTATTAGTTTCCCTTTTTTATTTCATCACTCTACAAACTACACATTTAGTTTCGCATTTTTAATTTATCACTCTACAAACTACATGTTTAATTCCGAATTTTTAATTCATCACTCTACAAACTGCACATTTAGTTCCCCATTTTTATTTCGTCACTTTACGAACTGCACGTTTAGTTTAACATTTTAAATTCCTTGCTTAACAAATCAGCAATATAATTAATTAAAATTTCTTGCTCATTTGTAAATTCTAACCAGAATCGAAGAAAATAAAACATAAATACAGCACTAGAATACTGTGATTCAAAAACGGATTATGTAATATAGTTCATCATCAGAAAATGGTCATGAATCCTCCAGAAGCTCGATCACTCTTCAATTTTCTGTAAGAAAATAAATCATTACAATAGGTGATTATAATTTATTTATGAGAACAAATACAACAGCAGATCATCAGTCAATTTATACAAAAATATATTCAGATATATGCAGAAATCCCACAATTAATTTATGTAGAGATATATTTAGATATATACAGAAATCTCACAGTCAATTTATGCAGAAATATATACAAATTAGTTTATACAAAAATATATTCAGATATATATATGTATATTTCAAATATCTCAAATATATATTTATATATATCTCTACATAAACTGTGGGATTTCACGTATATGCAGAAATCTCAAAGTCAGATTATGCAGAAATATATACAAATATATGCTGAAATTTTAGAAATCTCAAATTGGATAGATTAATTGTTCAAACCAACTAAAATACTTAAAACAGATAATACCTTTAGATCCAACACTAGATTACCCAACTAAAAACAATTGCAAATTTAGTAGCACATATCAAGTCTATTGCGATATATGCAGAGATTTCAAATCTCAAAAATCTCAAATATATGCAAAAATTACAAATCACAAAAATTTCTTTACACACATATATACAAAAATCTCATATCTCATATCTACCAAAAAATCTCTTCGGATATTCACAAAAATACATGAAGAAATCAAATTTGCATAAATTTATTCACATATATGTAGTGATCTGGCTCAAATCTGGTCGATCGGACTGTCAGATGTGGGTCAATCAGTCAAGAATTTGTTTTGAGTGGGTTCTTTATCGACCTGAAAGCACTTAGCAAACGTGAGCTCGAAACCAACTTGGGGGACTTGGGGTTGTACCCAAGGTTGGCACTCCGACGCTCAAGTCAGTAATGGAGCTCTTTAGAGAGAGAATAAATGCAATTGAATGCGTATTAAAGGCTTACCAACTACTGTTCAGAGGGCGAGTATTTATAGCCATGGCCAAATGACACAGTAGTGTGTGTACTGTAGGTGTGCATTAATGGCGTTGCCAGTCGTCGATCTGGATGTCGGACGATGGAACCGGCTTGAGGCGGGTCGTTTGTACCTTCTTTCCCCTTTGGGTAAAAGCAGGGACTGATGGTCATTAATGAGCCATAGTACGCCTGTTCCAGGGAATGAGAAGGGTACACGTGTCCCGACAGGAGTGCTTTTACAGTATTCGGGTGTCCGGTGACGTAAGGTATCGATCTGAAGATCGATATTGCCTTCCGGTTTCCTCGAGAGGAGCAGATCGATCTGATGGCCTGGGTGTTGAAATCGATCTGCTGATCTGATGATCAAGCGATGTGTAAATCGATCTAATGACAAGTCTGTAGATCTGTCGATCTACGGACTTGGCATCGATCTGACGATCTGCCCAAAAAGTTGCTCCTGGCTTGTCCAGGTTGGCGCAAGGGTCCACGTGGCACCAACCGGGGGCGGCCACGTGGCCTTGTACTATTATGCCATATCAGAGGCCCCCCAAATTACCAGTGTGAATTTTCTCAGTGGTAATTTCATCGATCTGGCATTGGATAGGGGAACCGTCATGACTGTAAAAATCGAACCGTCACCTTCATGATGAGGCGCGTCTTTTGAGTTCTTCGATCTGACGCTGCATTTAATGCGACGAGACCTTTGAGGGAGGTGGCGTGTCCGGGGTAATAATGGCGTCGTTTCGCATTTCGAGACGTTACTTTTTCAACCCCTATAAATAAGGGGTCACCCTCAAGCCATACTTCACCATTTTCACACTGAATCCATCGAGCTGCTCCGATCTGCAACAGTTGTCCGCCGCTCTTTCGAGGCTTATTCGATCTATATTCAAGGTAAACTTCCATTCCTTCTCCCATTCCTTATGGCTCACAATCAGGTCGGATGGGGCGGGGGGTCTGAGGAGGAGGCTTTCACGCCGTCTCCTGAACTGGAGGTCGTTCAAAGCGTCCCTTCGCTTCCGGAGACTAGTTTTGAGCCTCTTGCCGGACCTAGCGGCACAGCCAATCGCGGTGGGCCTGCCACGACCTCGAGGGGGAAAAGACCATTGGGGTTAGTGGACGAGCCTGAGGTTCCGCCGGTCGACGAGGAAGAGGAGATCGAAGAACCCGTGGCAGAGCAACCGCGCCACATCTGTCGAACTCTAACCCATGTAACCCAGAGATCGTCAAAGATAACCGCATCGGAGTTCGCGGAGGTGAGGAGGAGGCTGGAGTTGGACTTGCCGTACGTCGTTCGAATGCCACTGGATGGGGAGACCGTGGGGAGCCCGCAGAGGCCTAGATCGATTGGGGTCTATTATCACGCGGTGAAGTATGGATTTAGGCTCCCACTTCCGACGATCGTCTCTGACTTCTTGGTTCGGTTCAACATGTGTCCGGCCCAGTTAACTCCGAACTCGTTTTCTCTCATCCATTGCATGATGATCATCGTGAAGAGCTTGGGGTTCGCGCCTGAGGTCGAAGATTTTGGGGAGTTCTTTACGTTAAATAGTGCCGCGAAATCTGGCCCCGGATACTTCAACCTCCAATCGAAACCTCACAGGAAGATGGTATCTATCCCTTCGACATCGCATGGGGTAGATTGGAAATCCAAGTTCTTTTTTGTTGATCTGCCCGTCTCCCCATCGTTTCGATCTACGTGGGGCTCTGATGACCCGAAGCGTCTCCCCACCAGATCTACTTCATGGCTCCATAACAACTTCGATCTGCTCCCCCGCCTGGGCCTGCTTGACCATACAAACCTGACGAGGACGGGGAATCTGGTCGAAGCGGGCATAATCCTGGGGCACCGACGGAGGAGCTTCCGCCTTGGTATGCTCCCTCTTCGACCGGATCCCCCCTCGACTGGGGCACTTTAAGTTTTTGTAGATCTCTCTATCTATGTCGATCTAACCCTTGATTTTTTCGATCTGCAGACCTACGAGTTCTAATCATGTCTCGAGCTGCAAAGATGAGGGCAAGGAACCAGAGGGAGGTCGCTGCCGCGGAGATGCGACCGGTGATTGACGCAGCCCGCTCGATACTTAACGCCCTTCCTGAAGCGCAACAAGCTCATCAAGAGGGGTTCCGGAAGGAGTTGCATGATCAGGGTGCTCAGCAGATCGGCCCAGACACGGCGGTACCTCCAGTTCGAGGTCAGGAGTTCGTCGATCTGGCGGGGTCCTCAGTGGGTCAGGTCGATGACGACCTCGAACAAGTAATTAATTTAGACCACTTAGAATTGCATTTTGATGAAGACATTGACCCTTACGCCCAGTTTGTTCAGGCAAGGCATGGCGCGGGAAAGAGGCCTCACAGGGAAACTGCTCAGATGACGGAGGAGTCCGAGGATTCAGACGAAGAATCCCAGCTTCTGGATTTTTCCCAAACTCCACATCCGCAATGGCCAGCAGGGCTCGAGCTGGAAAAACCGGACGGGTCGAAGCGTGCCTTGGCTTTTGGCACCCCGGACATCGATCTGATCTCCGCTTTGTTCAACACTGGTTGCATAATTGACGAGCAGAGGAAGCTGTCCAGATCGAGATCGGCGGATCAAAAGAGGGCAAAAGCCGCTCGAGGACTCTTCTGTGTGAGTATCGTTTTATCGTTTTTTCCACTTTGTGTCGATCGATTCGGTGACGATCGATCTGTACTTCGTCGATCGATCTGCTTCTTGCTGATCGATCCCTTCGTTTCTGATCGATCTGTGTATTGCTTTTCAGGACGTCCTCCCCGTACTGGTGAACTCGATCCAGGAGGCGGAGGTCTTCAAGGCGGGTAAGCAAAGATATAAAGAGAAGTACAAGCTCGCCAAAGCCCAGCTTGCCTCGATGGATCCCCAGATCATTTGCCAGCTCGAAGAAGACCTCCGTAATGCCAGGGAGGAGAAGAGGGCCCGAGTCCAGGAGAGGGATTCGATGGAGACCCAAATGAAGAATGCTCAGAAGGATCTGGAGAGGGCTGAGAAACGATACGAGGATGCCATCGCTGCATTAAGGTTGGAGTTCGCTGGCGAGCTCGAGAACGCTAAGATTGCTGCCAAGGAGGAGGGCAGACTGGAGACTCTCGACCTCGCCAAGGCCAAGATCGATAAGGCTGCCGACGATCTGAGGAGGTGCAAAGTCCAGATCGAGCGATATGCAGTTCGGGAATTCATGGAGGGCCCTGGGTTTGAAGAGGCCAGCTTGATTGTGGGGGAAAACGACCTGGCGGAGGGTTTTCAAATCGCCATCAACCAGCTGAAGGCTCAGGACATTTTCCCCTCGACTTTTAACTTCGACTCGATCGGTCCCATGCTCCCCGATCCGTGTGCTGTTGATCAACCTGAAGAAGAGGAGTCTGTGCACATCGATTGGGCGACCTACAAATATGGGCACGCCATCGAGATGGCTCAGGCCAAGAAGACCAAGTCCCAGGTGACATGCGAGCTGCCTCAACCGGTCGAGGTCGAGCATTTCCTTCCCAGCGCCCGTGAGTTCGAGAGAGCCAGACGCCGATCTGCCCAAGAATCTACATCAACCCGGGTCGAGATCGATTGATTTATTTTCTATCCGCTTTGAACATACTCAATTCGACCTGCTAGCCGGTCTGTGGCTAGGAGAATACTTGCAGTTTGCTTTGTTTTTGAACATTTGCCCATCGAGCCACGTCGCGTGGTGAGCTCGATGCGCTAGATAACGTCGATCTTCGCTAATTTTGAGATCGATCTTTACATGAATGAATTATGCTCCTCATACTTGTGTTTTCTTTTACTTTGCAAGTTGAACATTAATTCGATCATGCCTGCGAGTGGTTTGTCGACCTGGGTTCCGCATACCCCTTAGCTTAGATTCTTATCGCTTTCGGATCGATTGGCTCATGAAGCTATTCGATCTCTTTTGGATGTCGATCTAGCTTCATTGAGCGTGCACATTTTTCCTTAGTCGTTTTCCCTTCGCTGTATTCTCGTCGGATCGATAGCGATCTCTGAGACGTGCAAATCTCTGGACCCCTTTGGATCTGGAACGATCTCCTTGGATCTCTGGATCTTTTACTATGATTCAAAAAGCTTTAAAACACGTTAGGACTTAGGATCTCTTTGGGTCTAAAAACGACCTCATTGGATCTCGATCTCTAACTATGATTCGAAAAGCTTTAAAACACGTTAGGACTTAGGATCTCTTTGGGTCTAAAAACGACCTCATTGGATCTCGATCTCTAACTATGATTCGAAAAGCTTTAAAACACGTTAGGACTTAGGATCTCTTTGGGTCTAAAAACGACCTCATTGGATCTCGATTTCTAACTATGATTCGAAAAGCTTTAAAACACGTTAGGACTTAGGATCTCTTTGGGTCTAAAAACGACCTCATTGGATCTCGATCTCTAACTATGATTCAAAAAGCATACACACGTTAGGATTTAGGATCTCCTTGGGTCTAAAAACGACCTCATTGGATCTCGATCTCTAACTATGATTCAAAAAGCATACACACGTTAGGATTTAGGATCTCCTTGGGTCTAAAAACGACCTCATTGGATCTCGATCTCTAACTATGATTCAAAAAGCATACACACGTTAGGATTTAGGATCTCCTTGGGTCTAAAAACGACCTCATTGGATCTCGATCTCTAACGATCGGATGCGGGGTGGCTCACTCCCTCCTCGACTCATGACCGTAGGTCGAATGAGAGCTTAATCGAGGGGATAATGGCCTGACGCGGGATTATGGATTGACTTTAATCGGATACCCCCAAAATATGTGAATTAATTGACTGATTAGAGATCGATTCTTAGGCGAATTCGACCTCTTTAACTATTACAATGTTGAAATAAATTTGAAAGCTAAGTGTAAAACTTCTTCAAGTTGTGCGCGTTCCATGGTCTGGGTAACGGTTCCCCGGTCATGTCTTCGAGCCGGTAGGCCATGTTTTTCCCGATCTCCGTGACGCGATAAGGTCCTTCCCAGTTAGGCTCAAGTTTTCCGACATGTTGCAAGACCTCGACCTTTTTTAGCACTAGGTCACCGATCTAAAATGATCTGGGTCGCACGTGCTTATTGTATGATCGGGCCGCTGCTGCCTTGTATTGCCTGAGCTTCTGATAGGCATGCTCTCTACTTTCTTCAATCACATCTAGATCTTCGGCTCTGATCTCCGCATTCCGGTCGAGCTGGTATTGTGATACACGGGCAGTTTCGTGCAACAGCTCCGATGGGATGACGGCTTCGGATCCGTAAACCAGTGAGTATGGTGTTTGCCCAGTGGCTGTTCGCGGGGTAGTTCGATAAGCCCATAGCACACCGTCGAGTTCGTCCGCCCATGCGCCCAGTTTGGCATCAAGGCGGGTCTTGAGATTTTGGATAATGATTCGGTTGGTGACTTCAGCCTGGCCGTTTGCTTGCGGGTGACCAACTGTAGTGAATCTGAGGTCGATCCCGAGATCTCGACAGTAGCTCTTGGTATTCTCAGATCGAAATTGAGGGCCATTGTCACAGATGAGTACCCTCGGTACCCCAAAACGGCAGATTATATTCTTCCAGAGGAAATTTCTTATCACTGCATCAGTAATTTTGGGGACTGCCTCGGCCTCAACCCACTTTGAGAAGTACTCGACGCATACTATGGCAAATTTTTTCTGTCTGGGTGCCAAGGGGAAGGGACCAATGATGTCGATCCCCCATTGGTCGAAGGTCCAGCACACATCGATCGGTATCATGGAGGCAGGGTGAGTGTGGATTAGGTTGCCGTGTTTTTGGCATTTGGGGCATTTCCTAGAGTGGATCTTCGCATCCCACACCATAGTCGGCCAAAAATACCCACTCCTTAAGATTTTTCGAGCTAGAGCTCGACCTCCGGAATGGTTTCCGCAGCATCCCTCATGGACTTCTTCTAGGACATCCTGGGCTTGGCTAGGTCGCAGGCACCTCAGAGGGGGACCTGTGAAGGATTTTTTGAACAACCTGCCCTCATGATCCATCATATACAGCAGAGATCGATATTTTATTCTCCTGGCCTCAGTTCGATTTTGGGGCAAAAGCCCGTTCTTGAGATAAGCGATTAGATCATCCATCCAGTAAGGTTCCGGCGGATCGATGGTCGCGACCTCGACTTTTCCTTCATCGATCGCACGGCCCCCCGAGACCATGAACGAGATGGTCGCATCCTTTGTTCCCTGGAATCCGTTGGCCAGCTTCGATAGGGCATCTGCTCGACCGTTCTCTTCGCGAGGGACCTGTTCGATTTTGAACTCTTTCAGCTTAGAGGCCAGCTCTTTCACCATTTTGAGATACGCCGCCATGGAATCTTCCCGGGCTTCGTACGTGCCGTTGACCTGGCCCGCGACGAGCTGGGAGTCCGTTACCACGGCTAGCCTGTCGATCTGGTTCTCCGTGGCGTACCTTAGTCCTGCCACCAGTGCCTCGTACTCAGCTTCGTTGTTTGTCGCTTTAAAATCGAGCTTAATGGCGAAATCGAGCTGTAGTCCGTCTGAGTTTATAAGGGATATGCCCACCCCCCCTCCTTGAGAGGTCGATGAGCCATCTGTGTACATGGTCCAACTAGGCGTGGCACGGACGATCTCCATCGAGCTGGTGTTCTTTTCGACTAAAAAGTCAGCCAGAACTTGAGCTTGCTGGGCGGCTCGGGGTTGGTAAGTGATGTCATGCTGACTCAACTCGACCGCCCATTTCATCATTCGACCCGACACGTCGGGCTTGGATAAGACCTGCCTAAGAGGTTGATCCGTTAGGACGATTATGGGATGAGCTTGGAAATACGGACGTAGCTTCCGAGCCGCATGCGTCAGAGCGAATACGAACTTCTCGATCTCAAGGTAATTTCGCTCCGCGCCGTGTAGGATCTTGCTCAGGTAGTAGATCGGAAGGTGTTTTCGATCTCTAATGGCGACCAAGACTGAGCTGAAGGTTTCATTAGAGAGGGACAGGTAGAGGTACAAGGTCTCTCCTTCATTCGGCTTGGCCAGCAATGGCGGGGAGGCCAAGTACTCTTTCAGTTGATCTAACGCTCGGTCGCATTCTTCGTTCCACTCGAATTTTTTGAGATTCCTTAAAACTTTGAAGAATGGGAGGTTTCGTTCGGACGATCGTGATATGAACCGGTTGAGTGAGATTATGCGACCCACCAGGGACTGTACCTGGTTGATGCATCGAGGTCGAGGGATGACCTGGATCGCTTTGATCTTCGTAGGATTCGCCTCGATGCCTCGTTGGCTCACCATGTATCCTAGGAACTTTCCTCCTTCGACCCCGAATGTGCATTTATCGGGGTTGAGCTTCATACCGTACTGCCGTAAGATCTCAAACGATCTGCGCAGATGATCTAGATGATGGTACGCCCAGCGACTCTTCACGATCATGTCGTCGACATAGACCTCCATGGTCTTTCCGATCTCATCTTTGAACATCAGGTTGACCAATCTTTGGTACGTAGCTCCCGCGTTCTTTAGCCCGAAGGGCATGACCTTGAAGCAGTATATTCCCTTTACTACAATGAAGGCCGTGTGCTTCCGATCTTCGGGAGCCATAGAGATCTGGTAGTAGCCTTGAAATGCATCCATCATACTGAGCATCTCGCACCCAGCTGTCGAGTCGACGAGCTGATCGATTCGGGGCAGTGGATACGGGTCTTTCGGGCATGCCTTGTTGAGGTCGGTGAAATCGTTGCACATTCTCCATTTCCCGCCTGTTTTTTGTACGAGGACTACGTTGCACAGCCAGTCAACGTATTGAGCTGGAGTGACGTATCCTGCATCGAGGAGTTTATTGACCTCGGCCTCGATTATATCATTCCTCGCCCGACTTTGAGGTCTTAGCTTTTGTTTTATGGGTTTGATCGATGGATCGATTCCGAGCCGGTGGCAGATCACCTTCGGGTCGACTCCGATCAGATCTTTTGCAGCCCAAGCGAAGATGTCAGAGTTGTCCCTCAAGAATTCTATCATCATGACCTCGTGTTGCGGATGCATGTTCGCCCCGATCTTAGTGGTCTTATTGCTGTTTCCGGGGACTAGGGCAATTTCTTTCAGTTCTTCAGAGGGCTCAAGCCGCTCGCTGGCCTTTCTTTTCCGAGCTGCGGGGGATCTCTCCGCCTCGCACTCCTTTGTAGGAAGCTCGATCTCCCCATCGGCATAGGTCTGGAGGTCGAGCTCTTGCTCCACCTCTTTCCCGGATGGCTTTTTCAGGACGATGGCGTAACAAGCCCAACTGTCCATGATATCGCAAGTCACCTCTCCGACCCCGTTCGGGGTGGGCATTTTCAGCTTTTGATGGTACGTTGAGATGATTGCTTTGAACTGGATAAGGCCAGGTCGGCCGAAGATCACGTTATACGCTAGGGGCATATTGACGACGACGTACTCAACCTCTTGGGTCACCCTCTTGGGGGATGTTCCCATCGAGGTGAGAAGTCGGATGCGCCCTAGCGGTATGACTTCCGATCCGCCGAACCCAGAAAGCGGTGTTCGGATCGGATCGAGCTTTAGGTTGTGCAACTTCATTTTCACGAGAGTCGAGTAAGGGATAATATTCGAGCTGCTTCCATTATCAACTAGGCATTTGGTTATATCATAGTTAGCTACGCCCAAGGTCACCACCATCGGACAGCTAGGCGCATCGCCTTCCCGATGGGGGCCAGGGCGGCTATCACTCTCACTAAAACTAACCTCCTGCCTTTCCCACTCTCTACCACTATCGATCTGGAAGACTTCTTCATGCGGGCCGTTGTACTCTCGAGCTGCTCGCCTGATATTCCTTTTCCGAGCTGCATTTGAATCGCCGCCCTCGTGCCCCCCGGCTATCATATAGATCTTGCCGTGAGTGGGGGGATTGTCTTCTCTCTCCAGCGGCTGCTTCCCAGATCGTTTTGAGGGAGATCGAGATCTGGACCTGTCGCGATCGGTCAACCTCCCCGCCTTTTCAGAGTAGTGGTCGATGCGTCGAACAAAATCCTTCAGGTGCCCCCCTTGGATGAGTCTTTCGATCTCATCTCGGAGGGCGTTACATTCTGCGGTCGTGTGGCCCCATTGCTGATGGTAGCCACAGTACTTCCCTGATGCCTGAGCCTTCGGGCCCTCCCGGATGGGCTTTGGTTTCTTCAGAAGGCTCTGGTCCATGACCACGTAGATCTGATCTAGGGACTTGGTCAAGGGGACGTAGTTTCGTCGGTCGACCTGGGTCGGTTGGTCGACTTTCCCCTTGATCTTCTTTTGCTCGTTCCCTTTCCGGTGTTGGGGCGAGCTGGACCCAATGACCTGCCTCTCAGATCGAGGAGGAGGTCCGTGCGCGAGGGCGATCTCCTCAACGCGCATGAAGCCGTGGGCGATATCCTGGATTTCCGTCAGGTTGCGTGACCCGGCCCTGACGATTTCGTCCGCCCATAGGCGGTTGCGGAGAGCTCGATGGACCACCGAGAGCAGGGTGTCCATCGTCGGGTTTTCGACCCGGACTACTTCCCTCGAAAAACGAGTCATGAAATCTCGCAGGGACTCTCCTTCCCTCTGATAGATGCTGTTGAGATAGGAGGGGGGAAGTTTTTCTCCTGTCATCGAGGAAAAGTGCGCCGTGAACCGATCTACAAACCGGTTGTAGGTCGTTATGCACCGTGGCGGCAAGCGGATGAACCAGTCTTGAGCGGGGCCCGTCAGCGTGGTGACGAAGAGCTTAGCCCAGATCTGTTGGGGATGGGAGTGTAGAAACATCCGGTTCTCGAAGGCCGTTACATGTTTCTCGGGATCCGTGGTCCCGTTGTACATGGGCAGGCCGGTCGGAATTCGATCTCCGTCACAGGTCGTGCGGAGAATGTCCTCGCAGAAAGGGGAAGCTTCTTCCCTATCGCTGCGGTAACGGAGAGGGCGTCGGTTCAGCCCTTCTCGAAGATCGACCTGCCTCTGGGTGACGTGGGAGCCACGGTCACCCAGGCGGTCTTGGACCCTTTTTCGGGGTGGGTCCTCACAGTAATCTTGTTCTCTTCCCGCGCGAGCCGCGGCGATTCTGGCGGCCTCCTCCCTAGCCGTTCGGGGCGGAATTCGATCTCTGAGGTCGTCGAATTCATCGTCGTCTTCGTCGACCACGCGCTTGCCGCGGCTGTTGCGGCTGGGGTGGTCGGAGTCCCCGTGGTCTTCTCGAGGAACTTTGTCTGCTGCGGGAGGGGGTGGTGGCGGAGCGATCCCTTGGATCTGCCCCGCCCCAACCTGGGGACTAGGGCCCCAAATGATCTGCGCGGGTCGTCCATCGAGCGGTTGAAATACATAGGGAACCAGGTTCCCGTATGCCTGGACGGTAGGGGCCAACGAATTGCCCACCACGGGGCTTGGTATGGTGGTAGCTGGGCTGGCCCTTGGTAGCTCTGGGCGCCTGGGTTCGCGGCCCTCCGTTTGGGCGCGTTCGATCTCGACCCGCCATTGGTCGAGGAAGGCTTCCAGGTCCGCCTGGGTGACGGCGTACCTGGGAGCGGCCTCCAGCGGAGGCTGGGGAACGTTGGTGTTGGGTCCGATCGGAGGATCAGTGGAGGTGTTGCCAAGCGGCGCGTCGTGATCGTGCCTGCCTTTGGCTACTTCCTCCATGTCCTCTTCTCGGTAGGTGTTCCTCGTGTTAACCATCGTGTTTGAAAGGAAGATGAGAGGGCTTTTATCTAGGTCGATGTGAAAAGAGAGTTTCCCACAGACGGCGCCAAACTGATCTGGCTCAAATCTGGTCGATCGGACTGTCAGATGTGGGTCAATCAGTCAAGAATTTGTTTTGAGTGGGTTCTTTATCGACCTGAAAGCACTTAGCAAACGTGAGCTCGAAACCAACTTGGGGGACTTGGGGTTGTACCCAAGGTTGGCACTCCGACGCTCAAGTCAGTAATGGAGCTCTTTAGAGAGAGAATAAATGCAATTGAATGCGTATTAAAGGCTTACCAACTACTGTTCAGAGGGCGAGTATTTATAGCCATGGCCAAATGACACAGTAGTGTGTGTACTGTAGGTGTGCATTAATGGCGTTGCCAGTCGTCGATCTGGATGTCGGACGATGGAACCGGCTTGAGGCGGGTCGTTTGTACCTTCTTTCCCCTTTGGGTAAAAGCAGGGACTGATGGTCATTAATGAGCCATAGTACGCCTGTTCCAGGGAATGAGAAGGGTACACGTGTCCCGACAGGAGTGCTTTTACAGTATTCGGGTGTCCGGTGACGTAAGGTATCGATCTGAAGATCGATATTGCCTTCCGGTTTCCTCGAGAGGAGCAGATCGATCTGATGGCCTGGGTGTTGAAATCGATCTGCTGATCTGATGATCAAGCGATGTGTAAATCGATCTAATGACAAGTCTGTAGATCTGTCGATCTACGGACTTGGCATCGATCTGACGATCTGCCCAAAAAGTTGCTCCTGGCTTGTCCAGGTTGGCGCAAGGGTCCACGTGGCACCAACCGGGGGCGGCCACGTGGCCTTGTACTATTATGCCATATCATGTAGAATTCTCAACTTTACAGAAATTTTACAAATTTGAACCCAAAAATTTCGAATCAGAAAGGTTACAAAAATACCTGAAATTAAACTTAAGTGTATCGACTTCTTCTTCTTCTTCTTCAACAATGATGAGGTGAGCTGGTTGCCGCCGGTGGTTGGATTCCAAAATCGATGAGTAAAGAAAATGGAGAAATAAAAAGGGAGATGATAAAGGGATCTGAGATTGAAGGAGTAAAAATGGTGTGGTTGTAGTAAAAAAATAAGGGCAAAACAAATTTTTTAGGGTTTTGGGGGGTTTACAAAAAATAAGATGTGTATTGATGATGTAAAACATACTTTTTCCAAACTACGCGGTTTAGGATAACTTTTGAGGATATTTGATCCTTTTAAATAACTGTCCCTTTGTTGTGTCGGAGAAGGCTAAAAAAAACTTGCAAATTCGAGGAGACAGAATCATAGAATTTAAATTTTTATACAATAAATAAAAGATTAAAAAAGAAACTCAAAAAATATTCAAATGTGTACATAAGTTCCCTCCTCACTTCTTCCCTAGTTGATTGATCTTCGTGAAAAAAAAAAATATATAATTCTTGCTATACCCTGTCAATCATTGTAGGTTTTCGAGACATTATCATTTTGAGTTTTGACAATCGAAAATGGTGTTTTTGGACCTTTCATTAAGAATTAATAATAAAGCCAAACTATGAAAGAGGAACAAGGCATGAGCCACCAAAAGACTTTGTCCTACCCCGCCAATTTGATTTATAATGAAGAAATTATAGAAGTAATAAGTAGTTAACCTTTTTTTTAAGGTTGGGGATTCAAAATTTATTGTCCCAACATACTTAATTCTAAATGTTTTGACCTTTCAATCTTTTTTTTTTATAATAAAAAATTGGTCCGAAAGACTGAAAAAGATAGACGAAATTATTAGATACACCAAGACATGCACTTCTCTTTTTTTTTTTCAATGAAAAAAAAATGTATATTTTTTATTTTTAATTTTTTTTCTATCTTTAATTCAAAATTTTGGAATAAAATAGGAATACAGATCCACACTCGGTACATGGTACATACGAGAGTTTCCGAGAAGATACTCAATAAATTAGTTGAATACATGAAATTGTCAGCCAGTAGCATGAGAATACAACCACATACAATCATACATAAAATAAAACTGCATCATAAATGTGTGTGACTGTGACCACTGCCAAATATGCTATCGCAATTGCTTACGTGATATTGAGTCAAACAATTTCTATTCTTGACCACAAAGGAATAGAGATACATACTTGGGGTTCACTAACATTGACCCGAAGGCCAAATTACTTCGTTTTCGCAAATACCAAGACTAATATTGCTCACACCCAATTCTTTAAAATCGAAATAAATTATTTTACATTTATTATATGGGTAATATGAGATAAATCCTCAATTCGACATTATATTTTTACTTAACTTCCCATTTTGACAAAATATCGTATAATTTTCACATAATGTAGTACTTAAAATACCTCTCAAAATATGTTATATAATTTTCACAAAATATAATACTAAAACATTCTAATACAATATTTATATCCTATTATATTGTATAATTTTATAGAGAGTAAAATAAAAATATTCTAAACTGATGGAGAGTTATTTCAAACTACCCCTTTATTATATGATCGATGATATTCATCAAAATGTAATAAATTATCTAATAAGTGTAATATATTTATTATATGTAATAGATTACTAACGGGTAACTTCCTTTTATTAGCATCTGGGTTTTTTAAATTAATTTGCTTTCATAATAAATAAACATTTAATTTGTAACAATTTAGAATAACCCTCTTGACGTGGCTCACACCTGCCGCTCTGCTGGACCAATCACCACATGTCACCTGTCCGATCGAAGGCTGCTCCTCGATCATCAGGTCGGTCTTCCAGTTACCGCCTACAATTTTACTGTCTTAGTCCTCGACCGAGAGTCAGGCTCTCCGACCAATTTACTCGGCTCAGACCCCTCGACCCGCCACACGCCATTCCACTATCATACTTACAGTTGAGTGGTCGACCACGCATTAAATTCAAGGCGATAGTGGGGCACCTGTCAGCTCCCCGCACCGACACATCGAGGCGGTTACTTCTCTCTCTTCACCATATATATATAACCTCCGCATTTATTACACGGTAAGTTTTCTTACCTACCTATTTTACCGCTTAATCATTCGACCCATATCACTCGTTCCTGACTTGAGCGTCGGAGTGCCAACCCGGGTCTCACCCCCTCTTTCCCCGAGTTGGCCTCGAGCTCACCTTTCTTTCGATCCCCGCAGATTCCGAGCAGTCAGGCGGTAGTTCCTCAATCAACAAATAGAGTGATCGTAGCTCGGTTTCCCGGTCGAACCACAAGCGGAGATTTGGCGCCGTCTGTGGGAAACGCAACGATAAGCCATCAGATATGACTACTCGCAATCTCACCAGCACTCGCCTTTTCGATGAAAATGGCAGAGAGATCATTCCCCAATTCCCCGTACAAGTGGCTGCACCAATAGTCATCCTGCTTCAACTGGTCTACTCGACGCCCGAGTTAGACAAGTACTTAAAGGCGTGTCGGGATGAAGCAATAGCTGCAGCTGCCGAAGGGAGAGAACCACGGAAGCCAGAGTGTCCTCAGACTCGACCTGTTGAAATCATCCAACCTATGGTTAATCATCCCGGATACGTCCAACCGGTGCCCTGTCAACAACCGGTGGGGTATTGGGCAGGGATCGGACAACCTTCACACCACCAGCCCCAATATCAGCCACTACCTACACAAGGGAGCGCCAGAAGACTGGTTCAAGAGTGACTCTCTTTTCGACCAGAGGATAAGGTCGACTCTAGGACCCCCATGGACACTCACATACGCAGAACCGCCACTCACCGGGGGGGGAGAAGTTTCCCAACAGAAGTCTCGACCCTCACAATCCCAAAGGAGGGATGATAACCCTCGACGGTCCGACTCAAGAAGGGAACATGACGCCCGTCAAAACGATGTTTCTCGTCGTGGCTCGAGCGGAGTCTTCGATTGACTTGGGCCCCACTATCGACCAAATCAGATTAGGAGATCCAATAGGGTACACATTGTAAGGTCAGATGATCTCAAGAACCAAATCCCACCGCGTCTCAGTCGACAGGACACCCGACATCACAAAGGGAGCCAAGGATCCTACAGCCGCTCTCCCAGGCGTGATCGATCCAGATCCCCTCGGCATACGCAGTCGACCCAGCACTTGGCGCAACCGGGGAGATACCACAATGATAGGGAAGCTCAATCCCCCTTCTGCGACACGATCATCGAAACAACCACTGACGAAAAGATTCCGATCGGCCTACCCACATATAATGGATCGACATACCCAGAAAAACACGTGTCACGGCTCGAGATGCAGCTCAGCTTGTTCGACCACTCCCCAAACATCTGGGCCAAGATCTTTGTTACCACCCTCGATGGGCCTGCTCTGGAATGGTTCTCGAGACTTCCTCCTCGATCCATACCCACGTATAAGGCCCTAGCCGAGCGGTTTACGGCCCAATTCTCTGCTATGAAGGGAGACAAACTCCCTCCGACCTACCTGTACACCATTAGGCAAGGTCCTAATGAATCCCTCTGAGACTTCTTCACTTGCTTTTCGCAAGCAGTGGTCAAAACGGAGGAACCAAGCATCGATCTACTGAATCCGATTGTCCGCAAGGCCCTGATCAGCAACGAATGCGCTCGGTATATTTTCTTGCAGAAGCCCCGAAATTTGGCCGGCATCCAAGCGGCAGCCTGCGATTGGATGCAGCTCGAAGAGCTTAAGAATTCTCAACATAGTCCGATCCAGGGCAGGAAAGCAGAACCCAGCCGACCAACCAGAAAGGACATTCGCCCCAAGAATGGTGCTCCGGTCGGCCCAACGCCCAGAAAGCACTATACACAGCTTACGCGACCGGTCGACGAGATCTTTAATGTCATCGATCCCGCACTTCTAAAAAAACCCAAGCCTATGAGGGAAACTCCCAAGACTCGAGAAAGCAACAAATTCTATAACTTCTACCAACAGAAGGGGCACGCTACCTCCGAGTGTAATGTGTTGCGTGAAGAGATCGAGCGACTCATCAGAGGAGGGCACCTCCTCGAGTTTGTCAAGAAGATGGACGACCATACTCGAAACCGCGACAATCATGACAGGTCACCTCCGAGGCAATGCCAAGCCAAACCCCCGACCGAACTTTACCCCCACAATCGGCCATGCCTTGGTCGAATCGACATGATTGCTGGGGGGCCCTCAGGTGGGGATTCTAGGTCAGCCCGGAAGAGAACGAGGCGAACAGCAGTACAAAGTTTGTATGGCCCTCGAGAGGTGATGCACATCCGACCTGAAGACTCCTGGATCAATGAAGAAGTAGTTTTTAGCGAAAATGATGTAATCGATGTACCAGCACACTCGAGCGAGACGCCTAGCTATCCTATGGTTGTCACGCTCGATGTCGCCAACTTTGCTGTATCCCGTACTCTAATTGATAATGGAAGTTCTAGCAATATTATCGTTTACTCAACTCTTGTTCGCATGAATTTGCATGATAAACTACTCTTAGATCCAATTCGAACACCTCTTACAGGTTTTGGCGGAGCTGAAGTATACACAAAAGGTCGAGTCCGACTCATAACTTCAATGGGCACACTCCCTCATCGCGCTACGCACGAGGTCGAGTATCTTGTCGTCGAAATGCCATCCGCGTATAACATCATTTTTGGCCGGCTAGGCTTGATCGAATTTCGAGCCGTTATCTCAACCTACCACAGATGGTAAAACTACCCATCCCTGCTGGGGTCAGAGAATTGCGGTGCGACATCCCAACGGCATGGACCTGTTACTCGATATCGATGGAAAAACCCAAACCACCAACGGGGAAGCAAGTCCCGATCACCATCAACGATCCGATGATCGAAGATGACTTCGCAGATCCTGATGCTGTCGACCCCGAGAACTCCAAGAAAATGAGCTCCTCTCACGCACCAAAAAGGAAAAAACAGTAAGACAAAAAACTTGAGTCTACAAAAGAACTCGAAGAAATTCAGTTGATCCCTGGACAAATCGAGAAGATCACTCGCACAGGAGCCGGTCAAAAGGGCAAAGAACAGTGCATGCTCATATAATTCCTCCGAGATAACCTCGATATATTCGCATGGAGTGCTTCCAACCTCGTGGAAATTGACAGGAAGGTGATCGAGCATCACTTGAACGTCGACCCATCTCACAAGCCAGTCAAGCAAAAGTTTCGCCCTCAGAGCGATTCCCAGAAAGCCATCATCGAGACAGAAGTTAATAAACTCCTCGACGCTAGGTATATAACACCGATCCAATATGTCGAATGGCTATGCAACGTCGTTCTCGTACCAAAACCAGGTGGAAAATGGCGTATGTGCAACGACTTTACCGACCTGAACAAAGCGTGCCCGATGGATCCCTACCCCCTGCCCCGGATCGATCAACTTGTTGACCCCACCGCCGAGTGCGAAAGACTGAGCATGATGGACGCTTTTCAAGGTTACTATCAAATCTTTATAGCTATCGAAGATCAACCAAAAATAGCGTTTATAGTTTTCAATGGGATCTACTGCTTCAAGGTCATGCCATTTGGGCTCAAAATCGCGGGGGCAACTTACCAGAGAATGATGAACAAAGTTTTGGAGCCCGAAGTCGGTCGCACGATCGAGGTATACGTCGATGATATGCTCGTCAAGAGTGAAAGAGCCGTCGACCACCTCGATTATCCGAAGCGAGCTTTCAGCCTCCTTAAAAAGTACAACCTAAAACTCAACCCCGCGAAATGCACGTTCGGAGTCGAAGGGGAAAAGTTTCTTGGTTATATGGTGAGCCAAAGAGGAATCGAAGCAAACCCAGCAAAAATACAAGCCATACAACTTTTTCCGACCCCGAACTCGATCCGAGATGTGCAGCGTTTAGTTGGTCGAATAATTTCCTTAAACCGATTCATCTCACGATCGTCGGAGAAGAACTTGCCCTTCTTCAAAATCCTCCGCAACATCAAAGACTTCGAATGGGCTCCGGAGTGCGACCAGGCCCTCGAAGACCTAAAGAAATACCTAACGTCACCACCTCTATTAGCAAAACCGATCGATGGAGAAACCTTATTCTTATACCTAGCTGTTTCGACCGAAACAATCATCTCGGTGCTTGTCACGGTTCGAGATCGAAAACATCTCTCCATGTACTACGTTAGCAAGATTCTCCATGGCCCTGAGGTACGATACCTCGAGATCGGAAAGTTCGCTCTTGCAGTGGTTCACACGTCTCGAAAACTTCGACCTTACTTCTAGGCACATCCCATTGTAGATCTGACTGATCAACCCCTCAAAACAGTCATAGAAAAGCCTGAAGTTTCAGGAAGACTCACCAAGTGGGCG
This sequence comes from Lantana camara, assembly GCA_037501455.1. Lineage (NCBI taxonomy): Eukaryota > Viridiplantae > Streptophyta > Magnoliopsida > Lamiales > Verbenaceae > Lantana > Lantana camara. Next base: position 16,675,912 of record CM074857.1, on the reverse strand, counting down.
ATCGAACTCAGACAGTTTGAGGTTTCCTATCGCCCTCGAATAGCGTATCAAGCCCAAACCCTGGCTGATTTCTTGGTCAAGAAAAACCTCCCTCTAACACCGACCCCATGATGAGATCGTTTGGACACTGGCAGTCGATGGCTCTTCGACCTCTTGGGGAGGGGGGGGAGCCGGCGTATCCCTCTCGAATACCAGCGGGCAACAGATCGAATACGCCATCCCACTCGAATATCCTGCAACGAACAACGAGGCAGAGTATGAAGCCCTTTTAGCAGGACTGAAAATAGCAAAAATGCAAAACATCAGGAAGTTCACTGTCATAACCGACTTTCAACTGGTCGCCGGGCAAGTCGGCGGTGAGTACGAAGCTCGAGAAGAGTCCATGATCAAATATCTCGCTCTAGCAAAGGAAGTCATATCGGACTTCGAAGAATTCAAGCTCTCTCAGGTTCCTCGAGAAGAAAACCTTCGAGCGGACGCCCTCTCCAAATTTGCCAGTGGGTCGCTTGGTACGAAGGATCGATCCATCACATTTATGACATCCTTCGCCAGATCCATCAACCCAATCATCCCAGAGGTTACATCCATCAACGCTGCCGAGCCCTGCTGGCTCGATGGATTAGTCTCGTATCTCCAAGACGGTACCCTACCAGAAGATCCACTCGAAGCGAAAAGGCTCAAGCACCGTGCTCTTAGCTACTCACTCGACCAAGAGGGTCGTCTATACAAGCGTTCTTTCATCGGCCCAACTAAATGATGCCTTCGACCGTCCCAGGGCCGAGAAGTACTGACCGAAATCCATGAAGGAGCCTACGGAAATCACGTCGGGGGCGATCACTTGCTCAGAAAACATCTCGAGCAGGATTTTTCTGGCCCACCATGTGGAAGGATGCACTCGAACTTGTAAGAAGATGTGATCGATGTCAACCAACTTAACCTACCAATACCCTACAGAAATGATCTCAGTCGAGTCATCCTGGCCATTTGAGAAGTGGGGAATCGACATTATTGGACCTTTCCCGATCGCAACTCGACAAAGATAATTTGTTATCCTCGCCATCGATTACTTCTTCAAATGGGTCGAAGCCCTAGCGGTTCCTCGTATCACCTTTCATGCCCTTCAAGATTTTCTATGGAAACACATCGTTACAAGGTTTGGGATCCCTCGAGTCATAGTATGTGACAACAACCCTCAATTTTGAAGCCCGAGATTCAGGGCATACTGCTCAGACTTCAAGATCAGTCAGAGATTTACATCGGTCGGGCATCCCCAGGCCAACGGACAGGTCGAGGTCACCAATTGCACTATCATACAGAACCTATGCATGCGGCTCGAAGCAAAGAAGGAACATTGGGTCGATGAACTGGATGGCGTCCTCTGGGCCTATCGAACCACTCCGAGGATTCCAACTGGGCAAACACCCTTTGCAATGGTGTATGGCTCAGAGGCCATGGTACCAGTCGAGATCCTTCATCAATCCCCTCGAGTGGCCCAATTCCAAAGCGAAAAAAACAATGAGCTAAGAGCCTTCGACCTCGATACAATAGACGAAGCCCGAGAAAAGGGGAATCGAAGGATGCAGTAATATCGAGCCACAACCGCTCGAGCATACAACAAAAACCTCCGACCTCTTCAGTTCCAAGTAGGAGATTTAGTGCTCAAGAAGGTCGAAGTTACCAAGCACGTGGGCAAACTCGATGCTAACTGGGAAGGTCCCTACTGTATCATCGAGATAGGCAAAAATCGAGCATACCATCTTGAAGATCTCGACGGAAAACCCTTGCCTCGATCATGGAATGCTCACAACTTCAAAAATTATTACTTGTAAACAACTATGTACTTTTTGATCAATGAATAAACAAGTGTTTCCTTCAATACAAATGTCTTGTTCGATTATATACTTGAATGTTTTACTTTACGATGCTCGTATCCATTAAAACATCATGCACTCGAAAGATTGGAGTATTTACTCGACATCGACTCGATCGCACAAATCGAGTTAACACAAGAACATTTATCCACAATTAGCAAAGGGAAATTCAACTAACTTCATTGATCCAAGGAATTGAAGGACTACATAATGATTCAAAATAAAAGTGTCTCGATTACATTATTTTCGATCACACACTTAACTAAAATTTGGATTTTCCCAATAGGAACAACAAACACTCGGATTCCTACCTATTTACAGTGAATCCCGAGTCGACAACTAAAGGAACTCACCCTAACAATCGAGTTCTAAAACATACAAAGGCCCAACCCCAACAGTCGGGGCCCTTAAAGATGTGATCTCCCTTCAGCTAAAATTTCTCGAGCGCAGAGATAGGGCTGGCACTTTCTCTCTGGCTCAGTTCCTGGTCGGACCATCTCCGGTCCCTTCCTCTATAGGCACAATCACCGCATCCCCAAAGTACTCGGGATACATATCCTTTGGCTTGAAAGAGGCGTCCAGGTCGAGCTCCATCATTGTCAGATTGTCCGGCTCCCTAGCGAATCTAGATCGAGCCAGATTCACAGCGAATCCAAATTCATCTTGCGACAAATCAGGCTCGGGAGAAGGAGGTCGGGTTACAGGCTCGGCAGGGCGCGGGTCATCTTGGTACAAACCGACCTTCTCTTGATCATAGTCCACTGGAAAAGTAGCCGGCGGATTGCACTTGAGTCATGCACAGATTAAAGCTCTCTTCGAGGTCTTTGAAGCTCGTGATCAACACGCCCTTGGCGTAGGCTTTTAAATTCATGAATCGGTACATGCCTCGCCTTTCCAGGTCGAAAACAGATTCTTCGAGGCCCCGCTTGCACCTACTTATGGCCAAGGCCGCCCCTTTCCGCTCTCCCTCGACCAGACCCCGGTTCTTGGCATTGAGCTCCTCCTGCACCGATCTAGCGACTCGAGCCTCCGTCGCTTTTAGCTGCTTCTCCGTGTCGGACAACTTCTCAATGGCGTCAAGAAGATTTTTGTCGAGTTGTTCCTTGTCTTTGTTGGCCTCTGCCAACTTCTTGTCCTTTTCCTCCAGCTCAATCCTCATCCGCTCGACTTGTTGTTCGGCCCGAGTTCTCATCTGGCGGTGGACCCAACCCCTCCGGGCCACTTGGAAGAAGTCCTGACCCATCTGAGATAAATAACTCGACCATCAGGATTCGAGTAACAACTTAGCAAATACAAGAATAAATCAAAAGTATACTTACAACAAAGTACTTCTGAACCCAGGACGCCTCGATCTTGTCATCCGCGAGCGCCCACCGCTCCCTGTGATCGACCTCAGTTTGGATCGAGCTGTACAAAGCTCCGTTCGTAGTGTAATCTTTGGGGGCTGTGCCAATTCGTCGGGGATCACCTTGATCATTCGAGCTCTGTATACCACTCGGAAAATGGGGCTCTTAGAGAGAGGGGTAGTCGAAGAAGAGCCGCATATCCTCCTCATTGGGCTTCCAGGGGATAGTGGTCGCAGGTCGAGTACCCTGCGGGGGTTTTCGAACCCCAGCCAAGACACTGGCGAAGTTTCGGGCCACGATTGCCCCACGACCTTGATTCGGTGGGTTTGAAAACTCGTCGACCTGTACCTCGATGATGGGCCCTATCGATGAAGGCATCGGGATCATGAGAGTCTTCTCTCGACCCTTCCACTTTTGCTTGTCCGCCTCGACCGCAGACTTAGAAGAGTGGAGGTGTGTTTTTTGCTTTTTGGATTGGGGGGTTTCAGCGTCTTCGACACCGACCGGAGCGTTTCCCCGCTTCCCGGGGGCATCAGCTGTCTTCATTTCGAGGACCTTTGGCAACGCCTCGACCGTGGCGTTGTGTGCGGCTGCGATCTCAGCCTCAGTCGGAGGAGGCAACTTTTTCTTCTCGGCCACTTTCTTCAGGTCGGCCATTTCCTTCCTCCAGGCAGCAAGTGAGGCAGATATGATGTATCTCTCTGCACAAGGAGTTGAATCGATCAGATACTTGGACCAAAAAAAAAAAAAACAAAAAAAAAACACACACAAACAAGAAACAAACAGAAATCCTACTTCGAGGGATTCACTCGATATACCAGGGTCGAAATACTTGTGGACCACTGGCGCCAGTCCCAACTCGATCAACATTTGGGGATCGATCATATCCTTTGACTCCACAATCCCCAAATTTCTCAAGGCGGCCATCAAGGTGTTTGGCCAGCCTGGATTCCCTCTCGGAAGGTCAGCTCGAAGAACCCAGCTCCAGCCCGGATACTTCAAACCCGGCCACCCCTTTTCACACTTGATGAAAACAAATCTTTGTTTCCATCCCACGCCGTTCGAGCTGGTTAGCGACCTTATCACTCGATAATTGCTCTTCGATTGGAGCTGAATGTATCCCAGACCCGGCGTTGAGTTCTCGGTCGTTAAGGAAGCTTGGAAAATTTCTGAGAGGCAAAAAATGTTGGTCCTCATTCCCAAGCACCTCAGCAGAGCTCTCAGCCCATTCACCATAGCATACGAGTTGGGCATCAATCGAAGTGGGTTGATCCTTAGAGTATTGAAAAATTCGAGTAGCTCCTCGGAAATGGGCACTCGAAACCCGTTCTCGACCGCCTTATAATTGACCGCGATGCAATTCTTGGGCGGGTTTGTCATCCTATCTCCTGGCTTGGGCTTTATGACTCGATAGCCCCCGAACTCTGGCGCTCCGCCAAACAGCCAATCCTGGATCTCCCTGAACTTCTCCCCGGATATCTCCGGTGTAATGGCTCGAGGATCCTTCACCAGTCGACCTTTCGGCTTGACGTTCTCCACCTCTTCCTCCTCCTCTTCTTCTCGACCTGAGGTCAACTATTCCTCCCCAGCGTTCCGAGGCACGACAACCTCTTCCAATTCCATCTCAGGTGACGGGTCGGATACCCCCACTACGTCAACGTCCTCATCCCTCCCCTAGAGATTTGTCGACCTAGTTTCTATGGAAACCCCGGAATCTGACGAGTCGGTGCTCTATTCGGAGCTGGCACTCGATCCCACAATCACGACTTCCACATCCATCCCCATAGGCCCGGTCTCACCTCGATTTGTTGTCATCCTACAATTTAACAAGAAAAACTAGGTTTTCATTTTTGAAGGGTCGGATTCGAACAAATCGAGAGAGAGGAAGCCTTCGAATAGGGAAGTGGTAAACCTCTCCCTCGAAGCAGTAGAGAAAAACAAAACAAAAGGAAGGAAAATGCATCCAGTCTGAGGTCGAAATAGTATCTTTAAGTATTCGGGAACTCAAAATTCACTTCCTCCGGAATGAATGCTCGAAAATCGATGCACTAAGACCCTAGAACGACCTTGAACAGCTCGGAGCTTTTCTTCAGAAACCTCTCGCGAAGTAACAAATGAATTTACAGAGGGAACTATTAATAGGAGTAATTTTGGCGGGATTCGAGAAGGTGAAACGTCGCCATGATTACGGCGGGTCCCACCCTTGGGAATTGAAAGGCCACTGCCACGTCAGCCCTAGCAGAAGACGTTTCGGGGGGCTTATGACGTGGCTCGCACCTGCCGCTCTGCTGGACCAATCACCACATGCCACCTGTCCGATTGAAGGCTGCTCCTCGATCATCAGGTCGGTCTTCCAGTTACCGCCCACAATTTTACTGCCTTAGTCCTCGACCCAGAGTCAGGCTCTCCGACCAATTTACTCGGCTCAGACCCCTTGACCCGCCACACGCCATTCCACTATCATACTTACAGTTGAGTGGCCGACCACGTATTAAATGCAAGGTGATAGTGGGTTACCTGTCAGCTCCCCGCACTGACACGTCGAGGCGGTTACTTCTCTCTCTTCACCATATATATATAACCTCCGCATTTATTACACGGTAAGTTTTCTCACCTACCTCTTTTACCGCTCAATCATTCGACCCATATCACTCGTTCCTGACTTGAGCTTCGGAGTACCAACCCGGGTCTCACCCCCTCCTTCCCCGAGTTGGCCTCGAGCTCACCTTTCTTTCGATCCCCGCAGATTCCGAGCAATTAGGTGGCAATTCCCCAATCAACAAATAGTGTGATCGTAGCTCGGTTTCCCGGTCGAACCACAAGCGGAGATTTGGTTCGATCACCTCTCATGTTAGTTTTATATACTCAAATTATATTAAATATATTCTTATGTATGGTTAACTTTTTCACATAGATCATGTCGATGGGGTTGACTTGAAGTATTGCGTATTATCTTTCTCTTATTCGCCTTCCATTTTTTTTTCTTTAAAAGTTACATCAAATGAAAAACGAGTTTAAGACAACAAAGGACATAGGTTGTAGGTACATGCATCCACTAGTAAAAACATCCACCAACTTTGTAATTGATCATATTACTGTTTAAGGAGGCGACTTTTAGTTTCCCTTTTCCTCCTGCATCCAGATTCCAGTCCTTATTGTCGGCTTAAATTAACGTTAATGAAGGATAAATATATCGTTGATAGACATATGACACATGAATATTGATCATGTGCTAGGTATAAAATAAAAAACTAAGATAAATATTAATCTTGAATTCTCGAATTATTGTGGAGTGTTGGGACTTGAATTTTTATGGAAAAGGTTTAATTATTTCACGGCCAAAACTTGTCGAATTTCTGATGCGTTTCTCATCATAAGGAATATTTATGGACGCAAACTACCAATGTCACATAAATGTATTAATTTCTGGACACAATTCCCCCACGCGTCTTGTGGATTTCAGCCCTTATAATTGTGTGTTTAATCGTCACAAATCACGATTATAAAACTGACAAAAAAGAGTACGAGTACTTAAACTTTGTTTCAGTGTATTTTATTTTAATTTAAAATTTTTTCATAAATTGAGTTCATGTTTTATGATATACTACATCAAACTCATTTTTGAACATATCCTAAATTAATTGGCATGATAAGGAGCAATACAAGCCGTATGCAATTCAATCAGATATATAGTTTATATATCGTCGTCGTTATCATGACCGCTTTAGCAAAATCATATGATTATTTAATTAAATCTAATCAATCCAATTCGAGAAAAACATAAATGCAAAATCATAATTTATTCCAGCCTTTTCTTCCCCCTTCTAGGCCTATAAATATACAACACTTATCTCCCACATGAGAAGTTCACGGGCTCTGCCAAACCCTCTGTAGTCTGTATCTCGATTCTTTTGCCCGAATCCTTCCAATTTAGCCACAATCCAGCAAAGGAAAAAGGCAGGCAAATCCAAGAGAGAGGAAGAGGCAATATGTCACATACAAGTGCTGAAAATGAACAGGCCATTACAGCACCTTTATTAGACTACTCAACCAAACAAGTACAACCACACGTACACGACAACGATGACGAAAAATCCCTATGCCGGAGAGTCTGGATCGAATCCAAGAAGCTATGGCGGGTGGTTGGCCCCGCCATCTTCAGCCGCATCACCTCCTACTCTATGTTCGTCATCACTCAGGCCTTCGCCGGCCACCTTGGCGACCTCGAGCTCGCCGCCATGTCCATCGCCTCCAGCGTCGTCATCGGCTTCGACTTCGGCCTAATGGTATATTTTTCAAGCAAACACCTACATATTCAAATAGCTGTACACAACCATACTCCCCAATATGGAAACCTATTGCAATAAGTGCATAGTGACGGAAACACGTATAAATACGTAGTCCATGACACTTGATTTTAAAATTATTCCCTATGTATTTTGTATTCTCAATTTCAATACACGTAAATGCATCAAGATTTCAAAATAGCCTAATCATTTCCCGGTGTAAAATTCCTTGCAGCTCGGCATGGCCAGCGCGCTGGAGACGCTGTGCGGGCAGGCGTATGGGGCGAAGAAATACCACATGCTTGGAATATATCTGCAGCGTTCGTGGATCGTTCTGACGCTGTGTTGCATCGTGATGCTGCCGCTCTTCTTCTACGCGACGCCAATACTGAAGGCGCTGGGGCAGCCGGCGGACGTGGCGGAGCTGTCGGGGGTGGTGGCGATGTGCTTCCTGCCGCTTCATTTCAGCTTTGCGATTCAGTTTCCTCTGAACCGGTTCTTGCAGAGCCAGCTGAAGAACAGCATCACGGCGTGGGTGAATCTGGCGGGGTTTCTGGTGCACGTATTTCTGAGCTGGTTCATGGTGTACAAGATGCGGCTCGGCTTGGTGGGAACGGCGCTCACGCTCAATATCTCTTGGTGGCTTATCGTTTTCGGGTTGCTTTTCTACACCGTCTGCGGCGGCTGCCCCCTCACCTGGACCGGGTTTTCGGTCCAGGCGTTTACCGGTCTTTGGGAGTTCACGAAGCTCTCGGCTTCTTCTGGGGTCATGTTATGGTGAGTCTTTATGTCTCTCTCTGTCTCATCGACAAAAATAAAAATATAACAAAAAATATGTAACTTTGGTACTTTTCGAAAAATAATTTTTCCTTAAAAAAAAAAAAGAAAAATAATTTATATAATCATAATCCAATAGTTTTCGGAAAATTGAATAAAAAAATTGCTGCTTAATTGTTTTGGGTTAACTATTAATAAATTCGAATTATTCTTACACTAATTTTCTGCATTTTTATATATATCATTAAATTTGTGCATTAAAAAGGAGTCAAATAATGACCGACAGGAATAGGGCCGTACAGTACATGAATTTATTCATATAGTCCATTACCCGCCAGCAAAGGTCATACCATACTTAAACATCACTCAATAAATGGCATCGGTCCTTGTTAGAATTGAATAACCAGTTTAATTTTGGTATGAATTGATTGATATTTGTTTGAATGAATTTTAACACGTGCATTTGTTAGTGTTATTTATATATATCTTGTAATTAATTGCATTCAATCGATTATATGATATTTCAACTAACCCAATAAGAATTATTACAGTATTATCAATTATCACTCAAATACGACAAAACCAAACTATATAAATCGGTTCCAACTCACAACATAAAAATATATCACGGGGCGATTCCTTGCCATTTCTTTGAATAAGAAATAATTCTATCTTGTTGATTATTTTTCTTGTTTGAAAATGCAACAGCTTGGAGAACTGGTACTACAGGATTCTGATAGTGATGACCGGAAACCTCGAAAACGCGAAAATTGCCGTGGATGCCTTGTCCGTATGGTAAGCATATCGTGAACTCTAATGTGACATCAATTGCAGTCATATAATAAATGTAATAAAAGTTGAGAGACATTAAGTCAATCCCACTGGACTTAATTAATTTGTTGTCCAATAATGATACCTAACCTAACCATATGCCAAGTACATTAATATATTTGGGGAATTCGTCTTAGGCTGGGAAGAAAGCTTGTCAAAGTCATTTTTTCTCTTGTCACGTAAATTGCGTCTTCAATACGAATACAAACTCTTGCGATTATATAAATGACAATTATTTTCTCTTCAAGTGTCGCTATATATTCCTGCCTTTGCTTTTGTGTGTGTCGGCATCATCCTTTGATGTTTGATCGGCAATGAATTCTTATCATTGCCACAATAATTTTCGCTGAGGTACTTCTAGAAAATGCCAAATAAACTACGTGTTTGTCTTCAAATTATATTATTGTTGTTCTTTCGGACATAAATTTTTTATAACAATTAAATATATTTTTCTTGTCGGCTTAGTTTCTTCTTATAACGAATTATAGTTATTTATTTATTATTCCTGAAGTTAAATAAATTAGAAAATTAATTTCTATTGCTAAGAAATTACCAGATAATTCTATACATTATTTGCACTAATTTTTTTTGGTTTGGTTGCATACGACGCAGCATGAGTATCAACGGTTGGGAACTGATGATTCCTCTCGCATTTTTTGCTGGAACTGGGTAAGAACAAGATCCCATGGCTAATTTAATTGACTTTGGTGGTATATATGTTTCTTAATTTGTCACCATATTCATCAATAGAATATACAACAATACTCGGACGAAAAACATTTGAACTTTTGTTTGTTTTTTTTTTTTTTTTGTTTTTTCGCCAACACATAAGCATAAGGTTAAGGTTAATTTATTAAGTGGACTATGTTTTTTGTTTATTTTTGTTGTCAAATTATGAGTCTTTGTGTGGTACTCTTGTGATCCTCACACAAATATGGGGCCAATATTTTCTGACTCCTCATTTTCATTCAAGAGAATTAATGAGTAAATTTAGATCGCCCTCTTAACCTAATTAATAATTAATTCATTTATAAAGTTAGAATTTGAACCTCGAATTTTAATTAAGAAATTTAATATCTCATCCATTAGACCATAAGCTGGCTATTGTTTTAAATTAGCAGAATTGTTATTTAGTGATGAGGTTGTACTACAAGTTGATGATAATTAATAATATATATCAAACAAATTATAGTAATTTTCTTAAGCACCTGAGTTCCGTAAGAGTACTATCTCTAGTTGTCAAAAATGACAAATAAAATAATCATATGTTTACGTATGAAATTTGTGTCGCCTCCGTGGAACAACTTGAATGGGTCAATGTTAACTTTGATAGCTTTGTCTTTAGTTTTTATTCTTTTTGGAAGAAGATAACCTAAAAGTTGTGGAACTTTGCTGATGTCTTAGGTGGTCCTAGCTAGATATATTCCGTTATTATTACATACGAAAACACTGAAACAATTATATGTCTCGCGGATATCATGGCTTAATACTTTATCTATTTATTTTTCTAAATTTAGGACTCATTAATTAATTTCTTCTTCATACATTAAACCCTATATACATAAATAAATTAAATCCAAGAGTACTATGTGGGTTCGGCACTTTTGTTACTTTTCTGTCGCTTCTTGATAATTGGATCATGACTCGTTGTATTATCGTCTTTTGGCTGCAGAGTGAGAGTGGCGAACGAACTCGGAGCAGGCAACGGAAAAGGAGCAAGATTTGCGACGATTGTATCAGTGGTTGAATCAGTAATAATTGGGATTGTTTTCTGGCTTCTCATAATGATCTTCCACAATGAATTTGCCCTAATTTACACGACAAGCAAGCCTGTTCTTGAAGCTGTTAGCAAGCTCTCTCTTCTCTTGGCTTTCACAGTTCTACTCAACAGTGTCCAACCAATTCTTTCCGGTAAATATCAATTAAAACTTTCATCTTTAATATTAATAATTTCATCTTATGTTATATTATATGTAACGTAATTTACTTATGGTTTTTTATGAATTTAATTCTGTAGGGGTGGCTGTCGGATCTGGTTGGCAGTCGTATGTGGCCTACATCAATCTTGGCTGCTACTATTTGGTTGGTGTACCTCTTGGAGTTTTGATGGGATGGGTTTTCCATCAAGGAGTTATGGTATATGCTTTTCTTTTAATTTATATTCATTTTATTTTGGGTTATATACATATATTACAATTAATTCCTCTAATATTTTCAATTACACCGGGATTCCTCTAATACGGATAATTCCTCAAAAATCCCCAAGTATAAACTGAATTTTCTTTTCACTCCCCAATTTTGAAAAAGTTCTTGTTCACTCCCCAATTGAAAAACAAAATTCCTTTTCACTCCCCAAGGTTGTATAATAATTCAGGAATTGCGTACATTTTTTAGGGAATTGCGTATAAAAATCCCGGAATCTCGTATATACGACATTTTGAGATTTTTATACGCAATTCTCTCAAAAATGTACGCAATTCCTAAAGATAATGTACGAACATGTACTGTTTGTGGGGACCTAAAAGGAATTTTGTTTTTCAATTGAGGATTGAATGAGAACTTTTTCAAAATTGGGGACCTAAAAGAAATTTTTTCAACTTTTTGGTACTATTCAAAGATTTTCCCCTACTAATATTTTTATTTTTTATGCAAAAATATCACTCGAACATGGGTGGTAATGTAGTATTTTGCAATATTTTTGTATTTTAAATAAATTGATGGGACCTTAGTGTTTTATGTAATACAAGAGGGAATAATTTATAATTATCTACAAATTCAAGAACAGGATATGTAATTCGCCCTTTAATTTGTCACTTGTTTACATAGGGATTTTTTAAAAAATATTTTATTCCGAACAAATTTATATATCTTTTTTATTTTACACTAGGGTATCTGGGCTGGGATGATATTTGGTGGAACAGCATTCCAAACAATAATACTTGCTATTATTGTCATTCGATGTGAGTGGGAAAAGGAGGTAAGAGGATTCAAAACCCATTATAATAATTATTTTTTTATCAATTCTTTTTCTTCATTTATATTATCTTAATAATATTACTAATACTCTGTAATTTTAATTGGTGTAATTAATCCGGAAACTGAGTTTGAAATTCTTGTCTAAAATGCAGGCGGAGAAGGCAACTGCGCATGTCAATAAGTGGTCGGATTCGAGGAACAGTGCATGAGATATATAATGAAATGGATTAAGTTGTGAAAGTAAATTTATTTTATTTTTCATTTTTGGGAATTAAGTTGCAACCTCTATGTTGACAATTTATGCTTAATTGTATAATAACATTTAGTTAGTTTATTTCATCTACACTAAGAGGCAGAAGAAAAGGAAATAATGAAATTTTATGATTAAACAAGTATTAACTTAATCAATAAGCGGGTTTAATCAAGGGTCTTATTTGAAAACTCCCCATGAGTTGAAAAAATTCTTCTTTACTCCCCATTTTAAAAAATGTTCCTCTAAACTACCCAAATGAAAATCAAACTTCCTCTTTACTCCTCATTTTTTTGAAATATTGTATAAAAATTCAAGAATCACGTAACTAAATCACCAGATCTGGTATATTTTTCTTAGATCTGTGTATTAGGAATTTGAGTTCCCATATGGGGATTTTTCGGAAATTCCCCACCTAATCAATCTAGGCAATTTAACTGATCTAAATTGAATTTGTATTCAACTCGCTTCATTTTTAAATTAAAGGATATGAGCTCTGGAGCTAGCTTATAATGTGAGCTTCTCGAAAGAGCCTGCCGGCTGCCACAAGGAGAAGTCTTGGGGTCGAGGAACATTTATTAATACCTGAACTCTATATATATGATGACAGATTAAAAGACATAAATAAATAAATAAGAATAAATTAAAATAATAATAAAATCCAACTAATCGTAAAAATATATAAATCCTATGTGACGTAGCATGGACCCGCTTTCTCACGTGGTCTTATCACAGCACGTCACCTGTCATCTCGATGCGGTCGATGTCCTCGATCGACTTGGTCGAGGTCCAGTTGACCTTTCCCAATTTTTATCATTCCGTACCTCGACTATCGAGAATCCCCTTGCCTTCAACCCACCGCTCTCGACCCAGTCCGAGACCACAGCTGGCCAACCCACTACCCTTTTCCAAGTTGAGTGGCCGACCACGCATTTAATGCTTGGAGATAATGGGGCACCTGTCAACTTAGGGCGGTGGTACGTCGACGCAGTAACTTCTTTCTCCTTATCCTATATAAAGGCTCTCATTTATAGCACAGGTAAGTTTTTCACCTACTGCATTTACTGCGCCTCGTACTCGACACTCTCAACTCGATCCTGACTTGAGCGTTGGAGTGCCAACCCGGGTATCACCCCCACCTTCCTCGAGTTGGCCTCAAGCTCACCTTTCCTTTCATCCTCCACAGATTTCGAGCGAAGTGCGGTGACTTCCCTATCAACAAATTTAAGTGCTTGGCCACATATCCAGGTCGACCCATCATCGGAAATTTGGCTCGATCATTTTGGCACCGTCTGTGGGAATTCGCAACAAAAGGTCACAAATCATGACAGCTCGCAATCTGACCAGTGCTTGCATCTTTGATGAGAATGGCCGAGAAAGCTTCCCTTAAATTCCTGTGCGCATACCTCCTCCTACAGTTGCTGCACCCCAACTTGTATACTCGATGCCCGAGTTAGACAAGTACTTAAAGACTTGCAGAGACGAGGCTATAGCCGCCACGTAGAAGAAAGAGAACCTCGAATGCCCGAGTGTCCTCAAACTCGACCTATAGAAATAATCCAACCTGTGGTAAATTATCCGGGTTATGTCAGCAGGTACCCTACCATCATCCGGCCGGATATTGGGCAGGGGTCGAACACCCTTCCTACCATCCCTCTCAGTATCAACTGCCACCTTCTGCTCAAGAGAATATGCAACAACCTGTCCGAGAACGACTGTCTATTCGAGTCGAAGACGAAGCCGACTCTCGTGCCCCCACAAACACCAACAGACCCCTAACTGGTGATCCGGGAGATCGAGAAGACTCTCGACAGAGAAGTCGACACACTAATTCCCAGAGGAGGAATAACAGTCCCCGACGGTCCGAGACGAGAAGAGAACACGAAAGCCACCGCAACGATATCTCGTGGTGCGGATCAAGAGGAGTCTTCGACCGACTAGGCCCCAATGGTCATCCCAATCAAATCCGAAGGTCCAATCGGGGGCATATTGTAAGATCTGGTGATCTCAGGAATCAACTCCCACCCCGAGATCCAAGGCAAAACTCCCGACATTATGAAGAAGGTCAGGGCTCCCAAAGTCGCTCCCGTTCTCCTCGACATACGTGGTCGATACAGCATCATGGCCGACCCTAGAGATATCGTAGCGATAGGGAAGCTCAATCCCCCTTCTGTGATGAAATCATCGAGACAACTACGAAAGAGAAAATCCCTACGGGATTACCTACATATAATAGATCAACCAATCCCGAAAAACATGTGTCTAGGCTCGAAATGCAGCTCAGCATGTTTGGGCATTCCCCTAATATCTGGGCCAAAATTTTCGTTACCACACTCAACGGGCCTGCACCGGACTGGTTCTCGAGGCTACCCCCTCGATCCATACCTTCCTGTAAGGCCTTGGTCGAACGCTTCGTCGCACACTTTTTCAATGAAAGGGGATAAACTCCCCTCGACCTACCTCTATACAATCAAACAGGGACCAAATGAGTCTCTCCGAGACTTCTTCACTCGATTTTCTCAGGCTGTAATCAAAATGGACGAACCAAGCATCGACCTCCCGGTACCAATAATCCCCCAGGCATTGATTAACAATGATTGCGCTCGGTACATATTCCTCCAGAAACCAAAAAACTTGGCCGACATACGAGCTGTTGCCTGTAATTGGATGCAACTCGAGGAGTTGGAAAATTTTCGGCTTAGTCCCATACGAAACAAAGAAACGATTCAGGTCGATTCCCCTAACCTGACAATCACCCTAAAGTCAATGCCCCAGTTGGCCAAACTCCAAGGAAACATTACACGCAGCTAACGCGGCTGATCGACGAGATCTACAACATCATGGACCCAAAGTTCCTCAAGAAACCCAAGCCGATGAGGGAAATGCCCAAGACTCGAGAAACCAACAAGTTCTGCAACTTCCATCAGCAGAAGGGTCACAACACCTCTAAATGCAACGTCGTGCGCGAAGAGATCGAACGACTCATATTTTCTTGAATTTGTCAAGAAGATCGATGACAACACTCGGAACAGGGATAACAACGACAGATCACCACCTAGGCAGCGACAGGCTAAGCCCCCAACTAAGTGTGATCCGTACAATCAACTGTGCCTTGGTCGCATCGATATGATGCAGGAGGGCCCTCGGGTGGTGACTCGAAGACAGCACAGAAGAAGACCAGGAAGGAAGCATCGCGAAGTTTCTTCGACCCTAGAGAAGTGATGAATGTCCGATCTACAGAGTCTTGGCGCAAAGAAGAAGTTGTATTTACTGAAAACGATGTAATCAATGTACCTCAGCACTCGAGCGAAACACCTAGTTGTCCTATGGTCGTTACGCTCGATGTCGCTAACTTTGTTGTATCTCGAACTTTGATTGATAATGGAAGCTCTAGCAATATTATCGTTTACTCCACTCTTGTGCGAATGAATTTACATGATAAATTACTGCTTGATCCTATTCGAACCCTCTTACAGGTTTTGGTGGAGCCGAAGTTTATACACAAGGCTATATTCGATTCGTAACCTCAATGGGTACAATCCCTCAGTGAGCCACTTGGGAGATCGAATACCTTGTGGTCGATATGCCTTCTACTTACAACATCATTTTTGGTCGACCCGAATTAATCGAGTTTCGAGCCATAATTTCTACATACCACCAAATGGTAAAACTACTCACCCCTGCAGGGGTCGGAGAGTTGCGATGCGATATCCCGACACCCTGGGCTTGTTATTCCATCTCAATGGAAAAGGTTAAACAACCCAACGGAAAGCAAGTCCCTTTACTCATCGCCGATCCCATGATCGAGGACGAACTCGAGGACCCTGATTCAGTTGACATTGAGAATTCCAAAAAGATGTGCTCTTCGCATGCCACCAAGAGGAAAAAGCAGGAAGATAAGAAGCTCGAATCTACTGAAGAGTTCAAAGAAATTCAACTCATACCCCGGTAAACCGAAAAGACCACGCGTATTGGGGCTGGTCGAAAAGGCAAAGAGTAGTGCATGCTGATCCAGTTCCTCCGAGATAACATCGATGTTTTTGCTTGGAGTGCCTCAGACCTCGTAAGAGTCGATAGAAAAGTGATTGGGCATCATTTAAATGTCGATCCATCATACAAACCAGTTAAGCAGAAACTCTGTCCCCAGTGTGAGTCGAGGAATGCGATAATCGAACAAGAAGTCAACAAACTCCTTGATACCTGGTACATTATTCCTATTCAGTATGTCGAATAGCTCTGCAACGTTGTACTTGTTCCAAATCCAGGAGGAAAATGGCGAATGTGCAATGATTTCACCGACCTTAACAAAGCGTGGCCATGGATCCATACCTACTGCCCAGGATCGACCAGATGGTCAACTCCACAGCCGGGTCTAAACGACTGAGCATGATGGACGCCTTCCAAGGCTACTATCAGATTTTTATGGCTCTCGAAGATCAGTCAAAAACCGTCTTTGTGGTCTTTAACGACATCTACTACTTCAAAGTTATGCCATTTGGACTCGAAAACGAGAGAGGCACATATCAGAGGATGATGAACAAGGTTTTGGAGTCAGAAATTGGAGATACCGTAGAACTTTACGTCGATGATATACTCGTTAAGAGTGAAAGAGAAGCCGATCATCTCGACCACCTGAAGAGAGCTTTAGACCTCCTCCGAAAATACAACCTTAAGCTCAACCCTGCCAAGTGTACTTTTGGAATCGACGGCGGAAAGTTCCTAGGATACATGGTCTGTCAGCGAGGGATCAAAGCTAACCCTGCCAAGATACAAGCTATCCAGTTTTTCCCGAAACCTAACTCGATCCGTGATGTACAAAGGTTGGTAGGTCGAATCATCTCCCTCAATTGATTTATTTCATGATCCTCTGAGAAGAACCTACCTTTCTTCAAGATTCTACGCAACATCAAGGCTTTTGAGTGGACGCCCGAGTGTGACCAAGCACTCGAAGATCTCAAAGCATACTTGACCTCACCTCCTTTACTTGCAAAACCGATCGACGCCGAGCCAGTGTACTTATGCTTAGCGGTTTCGTCCGAGATAATCAGCTCGGTGCTTATCACAATCTGAGATCGAAAACATCTCCCTGTTTACTATGCCAGCAAAATCCTCCACGGTCCAGAGGTCCGATATCTAGAGATCGAGAAATTTGCCCTTACTGTGGTACACACCTCTCGAAAGCTCCGACCATACTTTTAGGCTCACCCTGTAATTATTCTGACCGACCAACCACTCAAACAGGTTATGGAAAAGCCTGAAGTATCGGGAAGACTCACCAAATAGGCGATCGAACTCGGGAAATTCAAGATTTTTTATTGCCCTCAAGTATCTTACCAAGCTCAGATCCTGGCAGATTTCCTTATGGAGAAGCCCACTCCCGTCGGCCTCGAGCACGATGATTCAGTCTGGACTCTTGCTGTCGATGGCTCTTTGACCTCTCGTGGGGGAGGGGGAGCCGGCATATCCCTCTCCAACCCCAAGGGACAAGAGATCGAATACGCCATCACTCTCGAGTTCCCAACGACAAACAACGAAATAGAATATGAAGCTCTCTTGACCGAAATTGAAAATAGCGAGAATGCAAAATATCAAGAAACTCACTGCCATTACCGACTCTCAGTTGATCGCAAGACAAATCAATGGAGATTATGAGGCTCGAGGAAAATCAATGATAAAATACCTCGCTCTGGAAAAGAAGGCCATATCAGAATTTGAAGAATTCGAACTCTATCAGGTGCCCCAAGAAGAAAATGCCCGAGCAGATGCCCTCTCGAAATTTGCCAGCAGATCGCAAGGAACAACTAATCGATCCATAACTTTCATGATATCCTCCAAGCGATCCATCGACGTATCCACGCCAGAGGTCAACTCAATAGACGCTGCTGAGCCTTGTTAACTCGATAGCCTAGTGCTCTATCTTCGAGATGACGCTCTTCCTGGAGATCCACTGCAGGCAATAAAAATCAAATATCTTGCTTTGAACTATTTCCTCGACCAGGAGGATCATTTGTACAAGCGATTCTTTATTGGCCCCACCAAGCGATGCCTCTGACCGTCCTAAGGTCGGGAAGTATTAGCTGAAATTCATGAAGGAACATGTGAAAACCATTCCGGTGGTCGATCTCTAGCACAAAAGGCATCTCGAACTGGCTTCTTCTGGCCCACTCTCCGCAAGGTCACGTTCGAATTTGTAAAGAAGTGTGATCGATGCCAGAAACATGCCAACTTGACTCATCAACACTCCGCTGAAATGATTCCAGTCGAATCAGCCTGGTCTTCGAACAATGAGGGATCGACGTCATTGGGTCATTTCCAATCGCCACTCGACAGAGATAATTCATCATTGTGGCTATTGATTACTTCTCCAAGTGGGTCGACGCGCTGGCGGTTCCAAAAATCACTTTTCATGTCATTCAGGATTTCTTATGGAAACATATCATCACTCGGTTTGGAGTTCCTAGAATCCTTGTATGCAATAACAGACCACATTTCTGCAGTGCTCAACTACAAGCTTATTGTTCCAACTTTAAGATCAATCAAAGATTCACATCGGTCGAACATCCACAATCTAATGGGCAAGTCGAAGTTACAAATCGAACCATCATTTAGAACCTTTGCACTCGACTTGAGGCCAAGAAGGAACTCTGGGTCGATGAGCTGGAAGGAGTCCCCTGGGCTTATCAAACCACCCCACGAGCTCCAATAGGTCTAACTCTTTTCGCCATGGTATATGGGTCGGAAGCCATGATTCTAGCAGAAATTCTCCCCAAATCTCCGCGAGTTGCACATTTTCAGCTTGAAAGAAACAATGAGCAAAGGGCCTTTGACCTAGATACCATAGAAGAAACTAGGGAGAAAAGACATCAAAGAATGCAACAATATCGAGCTATAATAGCTCAGGCTTACAACAAGAATATTCGACCTCTCTACTTCCAGATCGGAGATATGGCACTCAAAAAGATTGAAGTCATAAAGCACGTGGGCAAGCTCGAAGGGAACTGGGAAGGACCATTCTGAGTCTTCAAGATAGGCAAGAATCGATCATATCTCCTCGAAGATCTTGATGAAAGTCGTTACCTTGATCTTGGAATGCACATAATTTGAAGAAATATTACATGTAATAGATCTTGTGTATACATCTTTTGAATCAATGAAATAACAGGTTTTACTCATTCTCGATACATTGTCTTTTATTCGATCACACACATGGTGTTATATTACGCCGCTCGTACTTAACAACATCATAAACTCGAAAGATGGGGTTAAATGCCTCAACGTCTTCTCGAAAACATTAACCAACATCGTTCGTTGAAAGCATTCACATAATGAGATAACTTAAAAACATTTTATTGATTAAGTGTGCGATCTATTTACTTTCGATCGCACACTTAGCTAGATTTTGGATTTTTCACATAGGAGCAGATCTACTCGAGTCCCTACCTATTTACAACAGACCTTGAGCTGAACAAACTAAGGGAAGTTCACCCTAACAGTCGAACTTAAAACGATGCTAAAACTTGACCCCAACAGTCGAGTCTTTAGAATGTGGATTCACTATCAGCTAAATTCAAAAGCTCAGAGATAGGGCTGGCACGTTCTCTCTGGCTCAATCTTGGGTCGAGCCGGGGATGGTTCCCTCCTCGATAGGCACTATGGCTGACTCTCCAATGTACTCGGGGCAGACTTCCACTCGATCAAGCGAGGCTCCTAGGTCGAAGTCGGGCGGCATCCTCTCAGTTTCATCCGGGGCTCTAGCATATGTAGTTCAAGCCAGATATACAGCAAACCCGAACTCATTCTTTGTCCAATCTGGCTCCGGAGTTGGAGGTCGAGTAACGGGGTCAACCGGTCGAGAGTTGTCTTGAAAGATTCCGACCTTCTCCTTGTCATAGTCCAGGGGCAGGTATCCAGTAGCTTGCACTTGAGCAAGGCATAGGTTGAAGCCTTTCTCGACATCTTTGAAGCTCATAATCGAGCAAGCTTTTTGGAAGACTTTTGACTTCATGAATCGCTAAGCGTCCCTTCTCTCCAACATAGGCACCACTTGCTCAAGGCCATGCTTGCACCTCTTGATGGCCAGGTCAGCCCCTTTCCTCTCTCCCTCAACCTGTCCCCGGCGTTTAGCCTCGACTTCTTCCTCGATCGACTTGGCGACCCGGGCCTCAGTAATCTTTAGATCCTTCTCTACCTTAGATAACTTCTCAATAGCCTCCAAAAGGTTCTGATCGAGGTTGGCCCTCTCCTTTTCAGGCTCCGCCAACTTTTTGTCCTTCTGAGATAACTCAACCTTCAGCCTCTCCACCGCCTGCTCGGCCCACATCCATGTCTGGCGATGCACCCAACTTCGATGAGCAATATGGAAATAATCTTGACCCAACTGCAAGAAAACGATAGAATATTGAATCTTGAAGAAAGCAAAAAATGAACACTATTATTCGAATACACTTACCGATATATACTTTTTTGCCCCTTGGGCCTCGATCTCATCATCAGAGAATACCCAGCGATCACGATGATCGACCTCGGTCTGGATCGAACTATATAAGGCTCCGATCGCAGGGTAATCCCAGTGGGCTATGCCAATTCTTCGAGGCTCCCCTCGGTCGTTGTGGCTTTTCATCCCACAAGGAAAGTGCGGTTTCTCGATTATAGGATAGTAAAAAAAGGCCTTTACATCGGCCTCATTTGCCTTTCAAGGGACTACACTGACCGGTCGGCTAGCTGGTGGAGGCTTCTAGACCCCCGCCAATATGTTGGCCATGTTCTCTGGCAGGGTTGCTCCTTGAGCTGGGACCGGGGACACAGGGTGCCTTCCGACCTGAACCTCGACAATAGGCCTCATAGGCTGAGGAAGGGGCGTAGTTGGAGTCTTCTCCTTGGCCTTGCTTTTCGATTTGTCCCCTTCGACCCGGGACTTGGAATGATGGCGGCTGGAGGAATCTTGCTTCAGCTTTTTATGCTGGGAGGGCTTCCGACTCGTCACCCACACTCGGATCTGTTCTCCGTTTGCCCGGGGCCTCTGGTGCCCTCTTCTCGAGGACTCTGGGTACTGCCTCGACTGTGGTCTTGGTCGCGGTATTAATCTCAGCCTCAGTTGACGGTGGCAGATGCTTCTTTTCAGCAGCCTTTTTAAGATCCTACATCTCCTTTCTCCGAGCTACCAAAGCCGCCGACATGATGTACGATTCTGCAAAAGGAAGGAAATCGATCAGACACTCGGAGAATTAAGAAAACTGGAATTGAAAACAATTGCTTCGAGAGATTATGCTCGAGATACCGGGGTCGAAGTACTTCCGCACCCCAGGGGCCATCCCCAACTCAATCAACATTTGGGGATCGATCATCTCCTTCGACTCGACGCTCCCCATGTGTTGTGATTTTAAGTTAAACCAATCGTGCAAGTGTACACTGAAAATATACGCGTAACACAACAGGATCGTACCCACAAGGAAGGGAAATCAATTACCACTCAATATCTCTTTCTAATCTAAAAAACGGACAAATTCAAGTTGGTTATTACTCTACTGAAACGGAACTGAACATTTAATTAGAATAAAACACAATTAACTAATTAACACACGTGGATAAAATTCAATAAACTAATTAGGTTAGGGAGTAATAATTATGCATTCATGATTCAATATAATACTCGTTTGACAAGTGCAATTCTACAACCTAGTCACTTACATTTGTATTATCCTTTTTCAAGGTATAAACAACCGTTCAGCTAAGTTCAATGTTGTTCTCACAATCATTAATAATTAATTAAACCAATACAATCAAGACTATTGCAAAGCAAGTTCTAGCGGCTTGGCATGGAATAAGATTTACAAGTTATATAGGTTAAGAAACTAATCTCTTTGAATTCTAGACCTACAAGTTAAGAGAACAAACTCAGTTACCATTAATCTTCCGATAATTAGGTAATCCTAGATTATGCTAAGGTTGATCAGGCCGTCGCAATTCAAATCAAACAAGTTTTCAAAACTAAGAATTAACACAAGTCATTCAAGCACTATATCGAACACTTAGCATGCATTCATCATCACTCCCCTAGCCCTAAGGGTTTAGCTACTCATATCTAACTCAAAACTCATAAAACTAAAGGAAATTGCATTAAAGAAATTCATGTTCATCAAATCAAAACAACGTCTCAAAAACGAAATCCTAAACATTCATGAATTCTGGGAAAAACAAATCTAAACATGTAAACCGAATGAAAACAAAACTTAGAGGAATTAGTTTGATGATTAAAGCAATAAATAAAATCGAATTAGTTTGAAGAATTCGATCCTTTCGTCTTGTCGAAATTCTCTGAATAACTCTTTCCAAAGCTCTGTGTCACTCTCTCCAAGCTAGGTTACGAACTGAAGAAGAGTCCCCAAAATACTCTAAATTGCGTATATAAATAACTGAACCGAAATCCTCTCGCCGCCCTAGGTAACGGACGTTACCATTCCATGCACAATCTTCATTAACGCTCGTTACCAACTAAAATCATGTTTGCGCTTTTCTTACTGGTAACGAGCGTTACCACTTTTACTCTGCCCAGGGGTAACGGGCGTTACCCCTGCTGGTACAGGGACCCGAAATAGTACTATTCCGGGACCGTAATTTAAAATTTTCCGTAATATACAGGTATCAAAATATTTCTAAAATATTTAAATACAAACAACAGAAGACTAGCCGGAACTACTCAAGTATATACATGCAATTGATAATAAATTTTAAATCACAAAGCAGATAAATAAAGCATGCAATTAACACTTAAGAGCACCTAATTTATCATGCTTAAACAAAATATAATATAAAAATACCTTTCACCGAAGAAGGCTACTGTGCCACGAATTCACCTCCCGAGAACCCGATACCCGATCTCCCCGTGAAACCGGCAGAGCTTCCCTACAATATCCCCAGAGAAACCCTCAGAGTGTGGGCTCCGAAAGTATTTCTCTAAATACTTAGAGAAAATAAAACTTTAAACTAGAAAACCCTTTTCAGGGTTTAATCTCCCGAAATTAGACGTTTTATATATAAACACCTAATGAAAATTAATTCCAAAATAAATCAGAATTATAGGAGAAAAGGCATATGGTTTCAAAGCCAAAATTTCAGCCAAAACCTCTCCCAAAAGTTGTGTGAAAAAATGAAGTGCCAAGGCCTCTATTTATAGGGGAAAAACCGAGGGTAAAAGGGTAATTTCACATCCTACTTACGTGCACAACTTGGATAGGAACTTCGAGGTGACCACGTCGTAGTTCTTATCACCATAAGTCCAA
Source organism: Lantana camara (assembly GCA_037501455.1). Lineage (NCBI taxonomy): Eukaryota > Viridiplantae > Streptophyta > Magnoliopsida > Lamiales > Verbenaceae > Lantana > Lantana camara. The sequence goes on along the minus strand of CM074857.1, from coordinate 16,652,296 downwards.
CGCCGCTGGCCATTCGCCGATCTGACCCTCCACGCGCCCTCACGCACGGCCAGAAGGTGGCACGTGTGTTACACATGCGCGACCTAGGGCTTCTGTGCTGACGTGTCTGCTGCGCTGGCGCCACCTCACCCCATTCGCTGACGTGGCCTCACATGTCAGCTGACACGTCACCCACTGCTACGTCAGCATGCCACGTCATCTTTTTTGTTTTTCGAAATAAAATTTCGGGCATTTCCAACACTTTGGAACTTGATTTATTTTCTTAAAATAAATCCCTTGGCTATTTTCAAACACTTTGAAAATTTATTTCTTTCTTTCCTTTTAATGTTTTATCTTCGGGTTTTCGATTAGGGCTTGCAGGGGGACCTGCAGGACTAATTAATTTTAGCTCCAAACGGTTTAATATATTATCATCTCATGATAATAATTAATTACCGTTTAACAATATTTAATTCCACAAAATAAATATTGTTGCACTCTAAAATTAATTAAATTATTCACGAATTTCTCGATCTAGAATAATTTTGCATTTTACTTCTCCGTTTAGATATCTATTTGAAAAATAAATTAATACTACTATCATTTATTTTTTACTTGTAATCTGAAATCTCCTGATTCGCCTTAAGTTCAAATCTCTTGTACCTGAAACACATTCAACATACAACTTCAGTGACGCATCACACGAAGTACTTTGGCCAAAGTTTTAATTCGAATTTTGCAAATCCATTTCAGGAATACCTTTTAACTTTCCAGCAAAGCCACAGATTCCTCGATCAATATTTCTCTTTAGCACATTTCAGGTAATCACTAAACGTACAAAGGTTTCGGTCATTCGATATCAAGACCTTACTTATGAGCAAGTTACAATGATTAACACTACATTTCGATGCTCCGTAAGTTTGGTTCATTTTAGATAGTAGTTTAAAATGAACTATCTTAGTGGTCCAGTTCGATGTTTCCAATTCTAGTAAAAATCATCAATGTGTTATAACTGGAAACTCCATTTCCCTATGACGAAAGACTAATCATCTTATACAACATATTATAGTCTCGATAAGAACTTATTCTTATCTTACCGACTAGAACTTTAATAACACGTGATTTCGATATCCAAAGTCCTTTCCTATGAAACACATTTCATATAAGAATATCATTACACATAATTATGTTAATATACTCATAACTTGCAATAATTTCAGTTTTATTAATCCATCAAAATACGAAGTATTTACAAAGAAATTAGATTTTCAGGGCACTAATCCCAACAATCTCCCACTTGCCCTAAATCCAATTGGCTACACATCTAAGGCACATCCCTTCTACATGAGTATTAAAACTCTTTTGCCCCAAAGTCTTAGTGAAGGGATCTACCAGATTGTTTACCGAGTCAATCTTTACTACTGCCACTTCTGCACGTTCCACATAATCTCGAATAATGTGGAGCTTTCTCTCGATGTGCTTTGCACGTTTATGACTTCGAGGTTCCTTGGAGTTGGCCACCGCTCTAGCATTATCACAGTATAATGTGATCGGTGTAAGTCCATCTTTGTCGACTTCTAAATCCATCAGGAAATTTCAAAACCAATACGCTTCTTTGGCTGCTTCCGAAGCAGCCACGTATCCGGCTTCCATGGTGGAGTCAGCAATGCAAGTTTGCTTAACACTCCTCCAACTTACGGTTGCTCCTCCCAGAGTAAACACGTACCCAGACGTCGAACGTCTAGAATCTAGGTCAGATTGAAAATCTGAATCTGTGTATCCTATAGGAATGAGCTCATCACTGCGATAAATAAGCATATAATCTCGAGTTCTTCTCAAGTACTTCAATACATGCTTTATAGCTATCCAGTGTTGGGGTCCAGGGTTTGACTGATATCTGCTGACCATACATACAACATAACAGATGTCTGGCCTTGTACATAACATGGCATACATGAGGCTTCCGACTACCGAAGCATACGGAACATTTTTCATTTCCTCTGTCTCTTCAGCTGTCTTGGGACACTGATCTCAAGACAGATGAACTCCATGTCGAAAAGGTAATGAACCTTTCTTGGAGTCAACCATATTGTATCTTGCAAACATCTTATCTATATATGTTACTTGTGATAAACCAATCATCTTATTTTTCCGATCACGACAAAGTCTGATCCCTAAAATATAACTGGCCTCACCTAGGTCTTTCATGTCAAACTGATTTGACAATCAAATCTTGACTACTGACAATACTCCTGTGTCATTCCCAATTAGCAAAATATCGTCTACGTATAAAACTAAAAATGTTACAACACTACTCTGATGTCTTTTGTACACACATGGTTCATCAGGCAACTGTATAAATCCAAAGGACTTAATTGCTTCATTAAATCTGATGTTCCATGATCTAGACGCTTGCTTAAGACCATAGATTGATCTATTAAGCTTGCATACCATATGCTCCTGATTTCTGGCTATAAAGCCTTTAGGTTGAGCCATGTATATCTCTTCTTGAAGATGCCCGTTCAAGAAGGCAGTCTTCACATCCATTTTCCAGATTTTATAATCATAATGAGCGAAAATGGAGAGAAGAATTCTTATGGACTTAAGCATTGCTACGGGCGAGAAGGTTCCATCGTAATCGATACCTTCTTTCTGAGTATAACCCTTTGCCATAAGCCTTGCTTTAAAGGTTTCAACCTTTACGTCCACTCCTCTTTTTCGCTTGTAGACCTATTTGCATCCAATAGGTTTAATGCGCTTAGGCGCCTTTACAAGTTCCCAGACATTATTAGAATACATTGAATCTAACTCAGATTCCATGGCTTTGACCCAACGGTCAGCGTCTATATCTTTTATAGCTTCATCATATGTGATAGGATCAGATATATCAGATTCAACCACTTGGGTTAATCCTAAGTATCTGTCAGGTGCCCTGACAATCCTCCCACTACGACGGGGTTGTTGTGTACTTATCCCTACATCATATGTTGTATCTGGTACATCATATGTATCCAACATATTTTCAGTTATTATGGGTTCTTGGAGTTCAGTATCTGATACTGTCATTTTTTCTAACATTATTTTGCTTCTACCCTTGTGGTCATTTACGAAATCATCTTCGAGATATTTAGCATTAGTGCTTACAAACACTTTGTGATCTCTCGGATCGTAAAATATCCCACCTCTTGTTCCTTTAGGATAGCCTATGAACAAACAAACCTCTGTTCGTGATTCCAACTTGTCAGGATCCTTTCTTAACACATGGGTTGGGCTTCCCCATTTCCGAAGATAGGAGATATTAGGCTTACGCCCTCGCCACAGTTCCATTGATGTTTTAGGAACTGACTTGGATGGAACATGGTTTAATATGTGAGCCGTCGTTTCAAGAGCAAAGCCCCAAAACGAACTTGGTAGGGTAGCAAGACTCTTCATTGATCTTACCATTTCCATTAGAGTTCTATTTCTCCTTTCTACAACACCATTCTGCTGTGGTGTACCAGGTGTAGATAACTGAGATTTAATCCCATTTGCAGTGAGAAATTCTAGAAACTCTGTAGACAAATACTCTCCACCACGATCCGATCGAAGTGCCTTGATACGTTTTCCAATTTGATTCTCGACTTCAGCCTTATATTCTTTGAACTTTTCAAAAGCTTCAGACTTGTGTCTCATCAAATAGACGTATTCGTATGTAGAATAATCATCCGTAAAAGTGATGAAATACTCAAAACCTCCTCTTTCTTGAATACTCATAGGACCACACACATTCGTATGAATTAACTCAAGAAACTCTGTGGCTCGATTACCTTTAGTCTTGAAAGACCTCTTGGTCATTTTTCCTTCTAAACAGGATTCGCAGACTGGAAGTCCTGTCAAGTCCAAAGCACTTAATAGTCTATCCGAAATTAGTCTTTGGATCCTATTCGGATTAATATGACCAAGGCGTAAGTGCCACTTGTAAGCCTCGTTAGGCATATGAGTTTTTCTCTTGGATGGTAAGTCATTCAAGCATCTCATCAAACATCCATCATGCAATCATCATCACTTCCCCCTAGCCCTAGATACTTAGCTACTCATAATTGAAGCAAAAAACATAAAACTAAAGGAAATTGCATTAAAATAAAGCATCGTCAAGGAATTTAAACAAAGTCTAACAATTAAACTCATAAACATTCAGCAATACTTAAAAACGAAATTAGCATATGAAACTAAAACTAAAATCAAAGGAATTAGTTTGGAAATTAAAGCAACAATAAAACCAAAGATTGTTCTCGGAATTCAATCCTATCGTCTTCTCGAATTCTCTGAAAATCTTCTGAACTTCTGAGTCTTCTTCCAAACCCTAGGTCTTGACTTGGAAAAGAAACTCTTTTTCTCTGTCTAACTCTCTTTGAACCTCCTCCTGTTCTCTCCCTCTTCCTAAGGACTCCAAAATGCACATATATAGCAGCCCTAGGAGATTTCTCGCTGCCTTAGGTAACGGGCGTTACCTATATTTGCCTTGCTCCGGTTAATGACCTGAAATCGCCATAACGCTTTTACTGGTAACGCGCGTTACCAATTTTCTTCTATATAGGGGTAACGGGTGTTACCCCTCTGTTCTCGCCAAAACCTCTCCTCCAGTAACGGGAGTTACTCCTTGTGTACTGCTAAATGGTAACGGGAGTTAACACTTTTTCTCTAAAAAATGCGTGAAATTGCTCTGCTTCGTCGTTTCGTAACTCCAACTCTATTAACACCTGAACAGAGTCAAATAAACACATAAACACATCAAACGGCACCAGAATATAATCTATTTAACGCTTAAAATCATGTAATTTCTACACACAACAAGCGCATCAAACGACACAAAAATATACTCTAATTAACGCTTAAATTCATGCAAATTTTACACTCAACACCATATCTCTTAAACTGGCCATCAAAGTTTTAGGCCAACCCGGATTCCCTCTCGGAAGATTAGCTCGAGGGATCAAGCTCCAACCAGGATATTTCAATCCAGGCCAACCCTTCTCACACCGGATATACACAAATTTTTGCTTCCAGCCCTTGCCGTTTGAAGAGGTCGGAGATCAATTTTCGACTGAAGTTGCACGTACCCTGGCTCGGGTGCCGAAGTTTCGGTCATTACAGAAGCTTGGAATACTTCCGACAGGTAGAAAATATTTGTAGTCATCCTAAGGCATCTCAACAGGGCTCTCAACCCATTCACCATCGCATAAGAGTTAGGCATCAATTGCAGCGGGCTGATTCTCAAAGCATTGAAGAACTCGAGCATCTCCTCGGGAATTGGCAATCGAAAAACGTTCTCGACCGCCAGAAAGTTGACTGCTATACAGTTTTCTGGCGGATTTTTCATCCTATCTCCTGGTCCGGGCTTGATAACTTGATAGCCTCTAAACTCTGGTGCCCCTCCAAACAGCAAATATTGGATATCCATCACTTTACCCTACGAGATGTTGGGAGTGATGGCTCGAGGATCCTTCACTAGCCTACCCTCAGGCTCAACATTTGCCTCCTTCTCCTCTTCTTCGTCATCTTTCTCTTCCCCCCCGACCGGATGTTGACGCCTCTTCGCCCTCGACCCGAGGTGCGACAACCTCATCCAATTCCGTCTCGGGGATGGGGTCGGATACCCCTAGGGGTGCATTTCGAGTACAGTCGAGTCGAGTTTGGCCAAAAAAGTTTAGTTTGAGCTTGAGCTTGAAATTTTTTTGCATGGCTTGAGATTGAGCTTGAGCTTGTCAAGCTTATATTTTGGGGGCTTGAGCTTAGCTTGCCCAAATATCAAGCCAAGCTCAATTCGACTCAACGAGCCCATGTTAGAGGTATTGTATATAATAATATGTTGTTGTAATTATTGAATTGTAATATTATTGAATCATATTTATTGTCAAACATAAGTAGACAAAAATATATAGTATATCATGTATTTAATATTACTAAATTATATAAATGTATATTAATTTACTATGTATATAATACAAAATGCATATCAATATATATATTAGCTTGCGAGTTGGCTTGCAAGCCTCGAGTCTCAAAGAAACAGGCTTGAGCTTGACTTGACACACAACTCGAGTTCGATTAAGCTTGGATTGAGCTTGATATCGTCCGAGTTCGAGTTGAGCCAACTTGAGCTTGGCTCGCTGGGCTCACAAGCCAGCTCGGCTCAGAGCACACCCCTAGATATCCCCCCTATATCTATGTCCTCGTCAATCCCCTGGGGTTTGTACACCTCGTCTCCGTGGACGACCCGGAGTCGGAAGAGTCCGAGCTCGAATAGGAACTAGAGCTCGACCCCACAGTTATGGTTCCCACTTCCATCCCCACGGGATTATTCTCTCATCGATTTGTCGATATCCTACAGTTATAAAAATAACTCTAAAAACATGCGTTTGTCGGAAAGGACTCAAGTAGATCGAGAGAGAGAGCTATCGAAGAAAGAAGCGGCGAATCTCTCCCTCGAAGCAATCAAAAAATGAAAAAATCAAATCAAATCGAGATAGGATCGTGATAGTACCTTTGTGTAAAGCGGTCGAAAGTCTCTTCTCTTGGAACGAGCGGTCGAAATCGACGCACAAAGACATTGGAATCACTCGAAGTGGCTCAGAGCTTCTCTTCAAATTCTTTTAAAAATAGTTATAGAAGTGACATTAGCGGGAATCGAGAAGATGAAACGTCCCCATGATTATAGCGGGTCCCACCTCGGGAGATGAAATATCGTCTCCACGTCAGCCCTAGCAGACGATGTTTCGGAGGGGGGTTATGATGTAGCACCCTAGCGTGAGGCACCACATCCCTCGCACCGAGACCCGACCCGTATATGAAATGGAAAATCCATACACGTGCCAAATCGCGGCGAACGGGGACACAAACACACACGCTACGCTAGGCGGGACTAACCCTTAGACCATCCAAACACAACATAATATAAAATCAGAGTGATAATGAAAATGGAGAAGCAAAACCAACATATATATATATATACAATGAGCCACCTAGCTCCAAAATAGATATACAATATCATTCAAGTATTCAATGGCCCACACGGCCAATAAAATCATATGCGCTCCATAAACATGATCATATACCAAAATAGTAATATGAGTGCGAGTGAAACAAAAAAAGAGTGCTAAACACTAATGCAAGACCTAGACGACTTGTATTCCCACCTAGTACTCCTTAACCTGCACAAAACAACTGAAAACAAATCGGGTTCAGTCTAAAGGAGACTGTTGGGTATAAAACAGGGCATAAATATAATTATCGTGAAATTTAAACATATACATGCAAGCTATAAACCCGTATGAAGTTTTTACAAGATTTTCCAAGTGGGTAAGACAAAGAAGGACATCTACGGGATTATAACTGTCATATTCATTCATATTTAATCATGAGTTTCAAGGCCCGGCGAGTGGGCGTGCATAATCTCCAACCTTCTCCTTGTGTATTCATGACATGATTCATTGGTTATCATACATATATTTTTTGTGCACATTCATAATCATACATATACACCTTTTCCCTCCGGGTGGTGGATGGGTTTGCAAGGCCCGACCACCTCATACATGATGGCTAGTGAGGTACATGAATCCTCAAAAGCCCGGTTAGCCTTTCCTCGTCAAAACTCCTGAACGAGGTCGGTTTCGCCGTAATTTGGTTGGAACTAGCATATGGGATCATCGTCGTCCCTTGCCTCCCCAGATAGCCACATACATTAAGTTCCAGGGCCCGTGCATTCATAACATGCTCTCGCCAAAATCATAGGACATGGTTTCATAAAAGAAAGGCTTACATTTGAAATCATTTACTCTTAAAAGACTCGATATATAAATATACTATTTTGGCTCAAAACATTTCACGTAAGGGAGATATCGGGTCATTTTAGCTATTAGAAGAGAAACCCACCTTAAAAGACAAAAGAAGAAGAGCAAGAATCTCAAGGATCGCCCTCGTCTCCGACCAAACCGAATCTGTGCAAAAGAGAGTGAAGTGACACTCAATATGACCATATATGACGCTCGGCAATGAAATGAGTATGATATGATATGCATAAGAGATAACATTATGTCATGGAGACGTTCATGTGCACGATTAATGCCTTTAAGGCATATAAACAAGCAATTCATTCATTCAAGGAAGTGTTCAAATTCATTCAAGTTCATAATTTCACATTTCATATTAATTCAATCCAAGAATTTCATATAACAATCATAACACGTACTATTTCACGTTTACTATTAGAAAATAGACAAATAAAAACGTTCAAGTCATGATCGAAAATTAAATACCACGAAATAGATAACAATTAAATTCTATAATTTAAATAAATTATACAATACATAATATATATATTAAATATATATATATATACACGTATGGATCATGCATGTAAATTATTATATATATATATATATATATATAGCAAACACCTAAATAATACCTACGTAACCATGCATAATTAAATTAATGTAATGCACAAAATATCTATATATATATATATATATATAATGATATACATGCATGCACACAAACACACACACACAATACACAAGAATACATGCAAGTAATACAAACATATCGTACCAAAGCTTAAAGAATGTATGGCGGAAAATCAAAACAGCAGCGTGCATGGAAGCACACAGGCGCGGCCGCGACACCTTTCTTCACAAAATGGGCGCGGCCGCAACGCCATTACAGAAGCAAAATGAGCATGCAGTCGTGGCCGCGATGAAAATAAGCTTGAAGAGAGCGCGGCCGCGACCTGCACGCAGAGCAGGAGATAATTCGCAGCAAAACAGGGAAAAACAGAGCATAAACCAAGTCCAAACTTCATCAAACATCAAGCCAACAAATCAAGGTATAAAATGCAGCAAAACTCAGCAAGAAATCAGGCCCCAATAGCCCCAAAACGCAGCAGCAGCAACACGAGGGATGAGGGGGGGAAACTTCATTTTTATTCAAAATTCATTAATGGTAACTCATTTATTACTCAACCACCATATAATACAAGTCCATAGGGAATAAAAGAGATGTCTTAGGATCAACTTTCATACATTAAACACAAAGGAATCACAAGGAAACAAGGATAATCAACATATGAGCTAAAACCCTTACTATTCATCATAAAATCCAATACACATTCAAATCTCCACCAAAATTAGCAAATAAGCATTTATAAGAAAGAGGAGAAGATGCTTAACACATTCATGGACTCACCTCTTGAATTGGTTGAAGGATGGAAGAGATTTGAGCTCAAAATCTCCAAGCTTGGCAAGGTGAGGAAAATGGAACTGGAAGTCAGGGGTTTGGATGAGTTTTTCCTCTTTTGTGTGATTGTGGTTCCCTATGGGGTGGGTTAAGGATTATAGACGGTTAAGTTAGGTTTCGAAAAAGTCCAACCATGGTTAATTTGGTTAAGTATGGTGAGAGTTACGACTAAAATGGCAAAGTGTGGTAGTTTTGCGGCCGATTCATTTTTCGGTTGAATTTTGGGGGTTCAAATAGGCTTAGAAAAATATGAGGCTTGATTCATTAGACTCGAATCGTCGATACAAGTCTAACGAAGTTGATGGAACTCGATTCTGAGTTCCCGAGCTCAAGATATCACATACGGAACCAAGGGTACGCTAATTGCCCGTTAACCCCCGATTTGGTTCCAACACTCAAAATAAATTCGTTACCACGCCAAACGAGATCGAAAACATGAAACGAGCATATGAACATGTTCATAACACATAAATCTACAACATACTAAAATTTTACGAAATTTCGTTATCAAATCATATAAGAACGAAGCGCGATTATAACACTCATGAGCAATGCATTTACAAATTCATAGAATTCCATATTAAATACAAAAATTAAATTTCATTTTTAAATAAAAAAAACAAAGTCAACGATTTAAATACAAATTTAATATTAATAAAATCAATGACCTCATTATTTAACATTTAACATTAAACTATAAAATTTAAATATACTAACTTAACGAAAATAAATTAAAATAAAATAAAATCATAACAATTATAATAAAATTAAATATATAAAACACTTAAACAATTAATTCTCGCAAATTGATAAACACATACGTTATACTTGTACGGCGGAAATATCGGGGCGTTACAATCTCTCCTCGTTAAAAGAATCCGTCCTCAGATTCACTGCTCGCCCGGAAACAACTCGTGGTGAAACTTTCTCATTTTATCCTCTGTTCCCCACGTAGCTTCTTTGGTTTTATCACTTCCCCATAGAACCTTGACAAGTGGGATACCCCGATTTCTGAACTCTTGAAACTTCCGGTCTAAAATCTTAATCGGCTTCTGAAGAAAGGTAAGATTTGGCTCTAGTTCCACTTCTTCAACCGGTAAAACCTCGGATTCATCTCGGTAATACTTCCGGAGTTGCGAGAAATGAAACACATTATGAATTCTGGTTAAACTTGGAGGCAAATTCAAACAGTAGGCAGTATCTCCAATTCTCTCCAAAATCTCATACGGTCCCAAATATCGAGGGTTTAGTTTTCCTCCTCGACCAATCCTTGAAAACCCTTTTCGTGTAGAAGCCTTTAAGAAGAGTCTATCTCCAACTTCAAATTCAAGATTTTTCCTCCGAAGGTCAGCATAGCTCTTTTGTCGGTCTTGAGCCGCCTTCATCCGTTGTCTAATTATCTGGACCTTATCTATTGCATCTTGCACGGCCTTAGAGGGTTTTTCTTTCTTCGTCCCTCTTTTTACCCCTTCTTGTTTGGTCCAATTCCATTCCTCCAAGTCAAAGAACAACGGAGACCTACATTTTTGTCCGTACAGAGCTTCATAAGGTGCCATCTCTATCGAGGATTGATAGCTATTGTTGTAAGCAAATTCGATTAATGGCAACTGCTCATTCCATGAGCTTTGAAAATCCAATGCACACGCTCTCAACATATCCTCCAAGTACTTGATTAACCTCTCTGACTGTACGTCGGTTTGAGGATGGAAAGCTATGCTGAATTGAAGCCTTGATCCCAAATTCTTTTGAAGCTCTTACCAAAATCTCGATGTAAAGCTTCGATCCCGATCCGACACAATACTTATCGGTACTCTATGAAGTCTTACAATCTCATCCTTGTACTTCTTAGCTAGCTTGCTTACTTTGTCGGATATTCTTAGGGCAAGGAAATGAGCAAACTTCGTCAAACGGTCTACAATAACACAAATTCCATCAAGTCCCCCTTTCACTCTTGGTAAACCCGAAACGAAATCCATAGCTATTTGCTCCCATTTCCACTCCAAGATAGGTAAAGGTTGAAGTAGCCCCGATGGCTTTTGATTTTCCGCCTTCACAACTTGACAGGTCATGCAATGCTTCACGAAGTTGATAACATCCCGTTTCAAACCATTCAACCAATAGAATTGCTTTAAATCCTTATACATTTTATTCCATCCGGGATGTATCGAATACCCTGACCGATGAGCCTCGTCAAGAATAATCCGTTTTAATTCTTTTGGTACCATAATTCTGTTCTTAAACCTAAGAAGTCCCGTATCATCAAATCCGAATGGACACTCAGGATCAACTCGAGCTTTCTCAGCTAATTTTTGAACCTCGGAATCAGTTCTCTGAGCATCAAACAACCTTTGTTGAAGATCTGGTTGAACCGAAATATTCCGAATACTAGCCCTTAACTTGAAAGACTCATCTTCATCTCCAATTTCCATTTTCACATTGGACACGCTAGCCTTCCTACTAAGCGCATCTGCGACCACGTTGGCTTTGCCGGGATGGTATTTGATTGTACACTCAAAATCTACAAGAATTTCCATCCAACGCCGTTGTCTCTTATTCAACTCCTTCTGAGAGAATAGATATTGGAGACTCTTGTGGTCGGAAAAGATCTCAAAAAAAACTTCGTAGAGATAGTGTCTCCACTAACCTAAAGCAAAGATCACTGTTGCAAGTTCGAGATCGTGAGTGGGGTAATTCTGTTCATGTTCCTTCAATTTTCTCGAGGCATAGGCAATCACTTTACCGTTCTGCATCAAGACACATCCCAAATCTTCCTTCGAGGCATCTGTATAAACAGTATATCCTTCAGTGCCTTCAGGAAGTCCTAATACAGGTGCAGTGGTCAACTTTTCCTTTAAGAGTTGAAAACTCGCCTCGCACTTATCATCCCACTCGAATTTAACCTCTTTCTTAGTCAATCGGGTTAAAGGAGCGGCAATCTTTGAAAAATCCTTCACGAACCTCCGATAATAGCCCGCCAAACCCAAGAAACTTCTTATCTCTGAGGCATTCTTCGGACTTTGCCACTGAGTAACTGTCTCAACTTAGAAGGATCTACTTCCAGACCTTTCCTTGAGATAATGTGGCCTAGAAATGCTACCCGGTCAATCCAAAACTCGCATTTGCTAAACTTAGCATATAACCGGTGTTCTCTTAAAGTATCCAACACAATTCTGAGGTATCGAGCATAATCTTCCGGAGTTCTCGAATAAACAAGAATATCATCAATGAATATAACCACAAATTTATCGAGATACGGGTGAAAAATCCGATGGATCATATCCATAAAAGCAGCCGGGGCATTAGTTAATCCAAAAGGCATCACTACAAACTCATAATGCCCATACCGGGTGTTAAATCCTGACTTCGGAATATCCTCTTCCCGGATTTTCAATTGGTAGTACCCTTGTCTCAAATCCAACTTCGAATACACCCCTGAACCTTGTAACATATCGAATAAATCCTCGATGTGGGGTAAAGGATACTTGTTCTTTACGGTCATCCGATTAAGCTCCCGGTAATCTATAATTCTATACACATCCTCAAGGTCCCGTCTTTCTTCTTGACAAAAAGAACCGGTGCACCCCAAGGTGAAGAACTTAGCTGAATATATCCAATCTTAAGCAACTCTTCAAGTTAAATCTTTAACTCTTTCAATTCGGCCGGTGCCGTCCGATAAGGGGTCTTAGAATACGGCTCGGGTCCCGGATATAAGTCTATCACAAATTCAATCTCACGATCCGGTGGTAATGAACACAAATTTTTCGGAAAAACTTCAGGAAATTCCTTTACAACAGCGGTATCCTCGAACTTAGCTTGATCTTTCGGCTTATTGAGAAGATAAGCATTAAATCCCGTTGCTCCCTCTCTTACCAATTTATGAGCTTCTGTAAAGGACAAAAGACGTACCGTCTTCGAACCAACACCAACAATCAGTTCCTCACCCAACCTAATGTTCTTTGCAAAACAATCAATCGTAGCCCGATGTTTGAAAAACCAATCCATTCCCAGAATAACCCCATACTTTTTCATAGGCATAATAATGAAATCTGTCGGATAATCTTTCCCTTCCAATAATACTGAACAATTCTGAACCATCTGATCGGTCTGAAGGCTTCCACCGAGAGGGGAACTTACCAAATAACAAGAATTTAAACAAATAATAAGCAAGCACAAAGAAGCAGCAAGTTCACACGAAATAAAGGAATGCGTGGTACCCGGATCAAAAAATGCATGAATGTTCGTGGTATGAATGCATATAGTACCTTCCACCACAGCGGTCGGATCAACCTCTGTATCCTGTTCCTCGCCCTCAAGGGCATAAGGACGTGCCTAGATCATAGGCCTCTGAACTCCTCTTTGAAATCCTGGGTTCTTGTCCGGACACGCATCCGCCATATATCGCCCTTTCCACAGATGAGGCATAGTCCCAACCTCCTTCGACAATTGTTATAATTGTGGCTTGGTCCTTCACAATGTGTACACGGTGATTGGCGTAACCAAGCCTCACTTGGAGCTTGTTGAGTCGTAGGAGCCATTGGTCGAGTCGATGCAGCCTGAGAAGCTTGTTCTCTATACCGAGGCTTCTTAAAAGGACCCTTAGGTGGAGGAGTAGCTTGAACCATCGGTCTCTTTCCCGAATTTGATCCGGAACCTCGTCCCATTGGTGCCCTAAAGACCGGATCCCTTTTCTTATACTCTTCCTCTTGAACCAAATCTCTTTGTACAGTATCAGCAAATGACTCAAAATTATGACCGGCGTGCCCGTGCCTTAAATCCTGCCTCAAGCCAGCAATAAATTTCCTAGCCTTCCTCTTTTCATCCCTAGTGATATGAGGAGCATATCTTCCAAGCCTATTAAACACGGCGAGATATTGGGCCACAGTGCGGTTTTCTTGTTTCAAATCCATAAATTCCTGTTCTTTTCTTTCCCTTACCACCTCCGGCACGAAATACTCCCGAAATTCCCTTTTAAATACTTCTCATGTCACTTCTTCACCATCAACTTCCAGCTTCTCTCTTGTTCTCTCCCACCATTCATAAGCGTCGCCATCAAGCTGAAAAATAGCAAATTGGGCCTTCTCCTGGGTAGTAAACTCTCGGACCCCAAAAATCCTCTCTAGTCTAGTCAACCAACCCTCTGACACAGCGTCATCAATAGAGCCAGAAAACCGAGGGGGATTGTAGCTCAAGAATACCCCATGTGGATCCCGGTTGTTGTTGTTATTGGGTGGCGGAACCGGTTACTCTGGTTGTTGTGGTGGGGGAGTTTGAGCTCTTTGGTGCTTAACATAATTGAAGACCGCTTCCATAAAGTTCTCCATATTCATCGGAGGCGGTTACGGTTGTTGTGGCTCTTGTTGTGGTGGGGATGGTGATCGGATACGATGAGGGCATCAATCCGAAGACCTATGTTTGTCTCTTCTTGGAGGCATCCTATCAAAGATACACTGAAATGCATGCCATTTTTAGTCCATGCATGGGAGTGCAATTAATTCAAACAATCTAGAGTTAGGCACATAATCACATAAGAAATGCATATGCAACACGTTGACAAGTTGTTCCTAAATCCGTACGATTTAGACTGACTTGACACGACACGACACGAGAGCCCGGGTTTTACAACCCTAGGCTCTGATACCACATAAGGATGTAGCACCCGAGCGCGAGGCACCACATACCCCGCACCGAGACCCGACCCATATATGAAATGGAAAATCCGTACACGTGCCAAATCACGATGAACGGGGACACAAACACACACACTACGCTAGGCGGGACTAACCCTTAGACCATCCAAACACAACATAATATAAAATCAGAGTGATAACGAAAATGCAGAAGCAAAACCAACATATGTATATATACAATGAGCCATCGAGCTCCAAAATAGATATACAATATCATTCAAGTATTCAACGGCCCACACGGCTAATAAAATCATATGCGCTCCGTAAACATGATCATATACCAAAATAGTAATATGAGTGCGAGTGAAATAAAAAAAGAGTGCTAAACACTAATGCAAGACCTAGAAGACTTGTATTCTCACCTAACACTCCTTAACCTGCACAAAACAACTGAAAACAAACCGGGTTCAGTCTAAAGGAGACTGGTGGGTATAAAACAGGGCATAAATATAATTATCGCGAAATCTAAACATATACATGCAAGCTATAAACCCGTATGAAGTTTTTACAAGATTTCCCAAGTGGGTAAGACAAAGAAGGACATCTACGGGATTATAACTATCATATTCGTTCATATTTAATCATGAGTTTCAAGGCCCGGCGAGTGGGCGTGCATAATCTCCAACCTTCTCCTCATGTATTCATAACATGATTCATTGGTTATCATACATATATCTTTCGTGCACATTCATATCATGATCATAATCATACATATACACCTTTTTCCTCCGGGTGGTGGACGGGTTTGCAAGGCCCGACCACCTCATACATGATGGCTAGTGAGGTACATGAATCCTCAAAAGCCCGGTTAGCCTTTCCTCATCAAAACTCCTGAACGAGGTCGGTTTTGCCGTAATTTGGTTGGAACTAGCATATGGGATCACTGTCGGCCCTTGCCTCCCCAGATAGCCACATACACTAAATTCCAGGGCCCGTGCGTTCATAACATGCTCTTGCCAAAATCATAGGATATGGTTTCATAAAAGAAAGGCTTACGTTTGAAATCATTTACTCTTAAAAGACTCGATAAATAAATATACTATTTTGGCTCAAAACATTTCACGTAAGGGAGATATCGGGTCATTTTAGCTATTAGAAGAGAAATCCACCTTAAAAGACAAAAGAAGAAGAGCAAGAATCTCAAGGATCGCCCTCGTCTCCGACCAAACCCGAATCTGTTCAAAAGAGAGTGAAGTGACACTCAATATGACCATATATGACGCTCGGCAATGAAATGAGTATGATATGATATGCATAAGAGATAACATTATGTCATGGAGACGTTTATGTGCACGATTAATGCCTTTAAGGCATATAAACAAGCAATTCATTCATTCAAGGAAACGTTCAAATTCATTCAAGTTCATAATTTCACATTTCATATTAATTCAATCCAAGAATTTCATATAACAATCATAACACGTACTATTTCACGTTTACTATTAGAAAATAGATAAATAAAAACGTTCAAGTCATGATCGGAAATTAAATAACACGAAATAGATAACAATTAAATTTTATAATTTAAATAAATTATACAATACATAATATATATATTAAATATATATATATACACGTATGAATCATGCATGTAAATTATTATTATTATATATATATATATATTTATATACAACATGCATGCAAACACCTAAATAATACCTACGTAACCATGCATACATTAATTTAATGTAATGCATAAAATATATATATATATATATAAATATGTAAAATGATATACATGCATGCACGCACAGAAACACAAACACACACACACAATACACAAGAATACATGCATGCAATACAAACATATCATACCAAAGCTTAAAGAATGCATGGCGGGCCGGAAAATCAAAACAGCAGGGTGCATGGAAGCATACAGACGCGGCTGCGACTCCTTTCTTCACAAAATGGGCGCGGCCGCAATGCCATTACAGAAGCAAAATGAGCAGCAGTCGCGGCCGCGATGAAAATAAGCTTGAAGAGAGCACGGCCGCGACCTACATGCAGAGCAGGAGAAAATTCGCAGCAAAACAGGGAAAAACAGAGCATAAACCAAGTCCAGACTTTGTCAAACATCAAGCCAACAAATCAAGGTATAAAATGCAGCAAAACTCAACAAGAAATCAGGCCCCAACAGCCCCAAAACTCAGCAGCAGCAACACAAGGGAAGAGGGGGGGAGGGGGGAACTCCATTTTTATTCAAAATTCATTAATGGTAACTCATTTATTACTCAACCACCATATAATACAAGTCCATAGGGAAGAAATGAGATGTATTAGGATCAACTCATACATTAAACACAAAGGAATCACAAGGAAACAAGGATAATCAACATATGAGCTAAAACCCTTACTATTCATCATAAAATCCAATACACATTCAAATCTCCACCAAAATTAGAAAATACGCATTCATAAGAAAGAGGAGAAGATGCTTAACACATTCATGGACTCACCTCTTGAATTGGTTGAAGGATGGAAGAGATTTGAGCTCAAAATCTCCAAGCTTGGCAAGGTGACGAAAATGGAACTAGAAGTCAAGGGTTTGGCTGAGTTTTTCCTCTTTTGTGTGATTGTGGTTCGGTATGGGGTGGGTTAAGGATGATAGAGGATTAAGTTAGGTTTCCAAAAAGTCAAACCATGGTTAATTTGGTTAAGTATGGTGAGAGTTATGATTAAAATGGCAAAGTGTGGCAGTTTTGCGGCCAATTCGTTTTTCGATTGAATTTTGGGGGTTCAAATAGGCCTAGAAAAATATGAGGCTTGATTCATTAGGCCTGAATCATCGATACAATTCTAACAAAGTTGACGGAAGTTGATTCCGAGTTCCCGAGCTCAAGATATCACATACGGAACCAAGGCTGCACTAATTGTCCGTTAACCCCCCGATTTGGTTCCTACAATCAAAATAAGTTTGTTACCACGCCAAACGAGATCGAAAACATGAAACGAGCATATGAACATGTTCATAACACATAAATCTACAACATACTAAAATTTCACGAAATTTCAATATCAAATCATATAAGAAAGAAGCGCGATTATAACACTCATGAGCAATGCATTTACAAATTCATAGAATTCCATATTAAATACAAAAATTAATTTTCATTTTTAAATTAGAAAAAACAAAGTCAACGATTTAAATACAAATTTAATATTAATAAAATCAATGACCTCATTATTTAACATTTAACATTAAACTATAAATTTTAAATATACTAACTTAACGAAAATAAATTAAAATAAATAAAATAATAACAATTATAACAAAATTCAATATATAAAACACTTATAAACAATTAATTCGCGCAAATTGGTAAACACATACGTCATACCTGTAAGGCGAAAATATCGGGGTGTTACATATGATGTGGCATAGACCCGCTTTCCCACGTGGTCTTAACACAGAGCGTCACCTGTCATCTCGATTCGGTCGATGTTCTCGATCGACTGGTTGAGGCCTAGTTGACCTTCCCCTGTTTTTACCATTTCGTACCTCGACTGTCGAGAATCCCCTTGCCTTCGACCCACCACTCTCGACCCAATCCGAGACCACAGCTGGCCAACCCACTACCCCTCTCCAAGCTAAGTGGTCGACCATGCATTTAATGCTTTGAGATAATGGGGCACCTGTCAGCTTAGGTAAGTGGCATGTCGACGTAGTAACTTCTCTCTCCTTACCCTATTTAAAGGCTCTCATTTATAGCACCGGTCAGTTTTTCACCTACTGCATTTACTGCGCCTCGTACTCGATACTCTCAACTCGATCCTGACTTGAGCGTCGGAGTACCAAACCAGGTATCACCCTCACCTTCCCCGAGTTTGCCTCAAGCTCACCTTTTCTTTCATCCTCCATAGATTTCGAGCGAAGTGCGGCGACTTCACCATCAACAAATTTAAGTACTCAGCCAGATATCCAGCTCGACCAATCATCGGAAATTTGGGTCGATCACTATCAAAACTCTTCTTTTACAAAAGAAGAGTTCGGGTCAAACATTAGGAACAGACCAGACAAAAGAGAGGAAAAAAAGGGAAAAGATCAATTCTAGAGTCATTTTCAAAAGTACCATTTTTCCTAAAAAGGTTTAATAAAATACCACTTCTTTTTAAAACTTTAATAAAATGATAGAAGTTGTGGATCTCATCCACGACTCCAAAAATTTCATTCAACCTTGGGTTTTTTCCCTACTATTCATGAATAGTAATAGTACAACAACTTTCTAAAAATTATATTTTCAACCCAACTCTTTTTATAAAAAGGCCTATATATTTTCTAAAAATATCAAATAAACCCCTAAAATCAACAAACTTATATACAGTATCATGAATGATAATTCCGATGGTGATTTTAGTAGAGAACTACTCCTTGCAAGTAATTTTTGTAAATGTTTTGATGGAGATACATCTAATAAACATTTTAGGCATTTTGTAAAACGATTCTTAACTGATAGAATGAGAATGCTAGGAAAAGAACATACAGAAAAGCATAATATAACTCAAATAGACTGTGATGCAGTTTGTGCAAAAATAAATAAAAAATAAAATTTTATAAATAAAATTATAATAGCCATAGAACAAATTTATGAACAAGAAAATTAATTTGGTAAAATGAATAATATGAATAAAGAAACCTTTAGAGCTATGGTTTTTAATATTTTAGATGCATATAGACAGTTACAATATATCCGTCTTTTAACAATTGAAGAATTATCATTTTGCTTTTACTTAGATTTTGTTTGGCACAATTTATAAGTATAAAAATACCGAGTAAATATTATAAAAGGATTCGTGAATTAACAAAAAATATACAAATGAGTATAGATTTTCAACAAGCTAGAATTAATATTGAGAAAGAAAAATTACAACTTATTAGAACTATTAATAAAGATAATTTATTTAATGTTGAAGAATATCATATCGTTAAACAAATAGACTTTCATGAAGCAATGTTAGCTTCTGAAATAAGAAGACTAAACTAAATTCAAAAGGCAATAATCTAACTTATAAATAATCATGTTTAATATCACCCAAATACAAAATACAAAATATATTCCACGTCTAAGTGGTATCAGAGCCATACAATCCAAATAAATAAGTAAACAAAATGAAAATATTTGATAAACGGAAAATAATCGAATCAATAAAATACTTCGATTCAATGTATAAATGGTATAAAAACCAATATAAAAAATATCCTGGTAAATATTATTATGATAGAATGAATAACCATAAAAAAGATAGAGATCACTATATAAATATTTTGACAATATAAATGGTAAGATTATTAAAAATTAATCAAGTAACCCATTTAAGCAAATGGATAAATAATATAAATAATATTTTAAGATTAAGAACAATACTAGAAGAGTATAAAAGAGAAAATAAAAGTAATAAAGAAAATAAAGAAATAAAAAATAAAATTAAATTGTGTAAACAAAAAATAAAGAAACAGAAGGAAGAAGCCACGAAAAATTGGCAAAAATGGAAAAAAACCATAAAACCAATAATATAAAGTTATATAATAGGAATATTAATACACACAGCTTTAATATATTTAAATTTTTGCTTAGATAAATGGAATTTAAATGAAACATATACAGAAGGAGGATATGAATCCTACGATGATACAGATTGGCAACTCTCTTCACCATAATGAATCATATTGAATCAGTTGCAAATGTTATAAATACATTATTAGAAGAATTAGCAAAAATAAAATCTGAAATAAAAAATATAAATACAGAAATCCAAGTTATTAGAATTGAAATAAAACAATTAAATAACCTTATTCAATATAGTATTAAAAAGACAAAATTGGATAAGAAAAGAGAAATCGAAAGAACAATAAAAACACCTACAGAGATTGTTACTATACCAACAGAAAAGAAATATGAACCTGGATCATTTGATGAATATATGTATATAATATACCTTCCTAGATTATTAAAAGAACAAGATGATAGAGAAAATAAAATTAAGGAAGAATCAAAATTAAAGGAAATTATAGAAGAAGCTAAATTAGAAGAAAACATTAACAATGAATGAGGTAAATGATTTAATAGAAGAATTTGAAAAAATAAATCTAGATGATATAGTTGACTATGAAGTTAGAATGAATACAATAGAAGGACCTTCAGGAGTAACTAATGAAACTCCAGAATCCTCTATGGGTTCTAACGATAATTACCCCAAAACATATTATAGACCTGAGAGAAATAAAGAACAAAGTCAAAAGAATATAACTTATAATCCAAAATATCAACCTACTGAACAATATAGTGAACCTATAAATCTCCAAGGGAATAAATTAAATCTAGATTGTCAAGTAGATAATAGAAAAGCTATAGTAAAGTGGCAAAACGATATGATAGCCTTCTTATTAACCCAAGATGATATATATTGGGGAGCTAGCAAGAAGAGTGAATATATTATAACTACGTTTGATGGAATAGTTCTTAAATGGTGGGAAGGAGTATCTCATGATATATAAGGAATAATGAAAGTTGGAATGGAAACTGGATTTGATATAGATATAAGAACAGGAGTACAAATTATAGTTGCAAATATATCTGATGAATTTTTAGGTGAATCATGGATAGCTAATAAAGAATTAGAAATAGAAAGAGAAAAAGATGAAGCAAGAAGTAATCTAATAAACCTAAGTATATTCTCAATGTGCAATATAAAAAATTATGTATGTGAATTTAGAGATTATTATTATACCCAATACTATAGTACAGAATCTCAAGAAATAATGCTAAATATGTTCTACACTAAACTTCCTTATCCTTGGAATAATCACATGAATAAAGTATGGAGAGAAAAGAAAGATATGTATCCTCAAAATCTAGGAGGTAGAATAAAAGTATTAACATCAGAACTTAAAAGAATATGTACTGAACAACAATTATATAAAAAATCTAAAAGAATAACTAGATTCTGTTGTGATACAGTAGAATTACCTACACAATGGGGAAGTAATAGAAAAACATACCCTAAAAGGAATAAAAGAAAATTTTATAAGAAGAAATATAAAAAATTTCAAAGAAAAAATATAAAACCTAGAAGAAAGTTCTTTAAGAGAAATAAGTATCAAAATAAATCTAATAAGGAAAGAAATAAAAAAATTAACTAAATGTCAATGCTGGAATTGTGGAGAAAAAGGTCATAAATCACCCGAATGTCCAAAACCTAAAGCTAAACATATTAAAAATATAGAAATTAAATTTTTAGAAATAAGGGATGAACTTGAAGAAGTTTCTGATATAGAAAATTATTTTGGAAAAGAAATATATATGGAAGAATCTGATATATCAGAAAATGAAATATCTTCAGGAATAGATTCTGAATCAGAATGAGTACTGAAATAACAGAAGTATCTGATGAAGAAATAGATATTTATGAAGGACCAGAAGGATATGCAGAACGCATTACCTTCAATAAAGAAACTCTAGCTAAGATAAAGAAATTAAAATTAAATGCTACAAATCCCAGTCAAAGTATTTTCAAAGGGATATCTAGTCTGATAAAAAGAAAGAAAATAAATATATATGACTACCATGAAGTAGAAAAATCTATAAACATTGAACATACTTCAGGGTAGGTTAAGATTAACTTGTTAACAAGATATATTATAAATCAAGCTTTGAACAAAATAAAAGATAAAAAAGAAAAAAGTAAAATACAATATATATATTTAGGAAGAGTTCAATTCCTAGTAAAATCATTGTTTAGAGAAAAAATAGATAGTCCTATAGTACTTTTTCTTCATGATCAGAGATTTACAGATGCGAAGAGAAGTCATCTAGGAACTATAGAAGGAAATTTGTGTTATAAACAAATATTATTTGATTTATAGCCTAAATATAGTGTGAATATAAATGATCATAATGTAGATGAAACATTAAGTTTACATTACAAATTCATAAAAGATATAGGATTGAAAGATAAAAGTAAAGCTTTCTCTATTTACTATAGAGCATTATATGTTCTAAGTAATAGTAATTATGGAAAAATCTATCAAGATAAACCACATTTAGAAATAGATGAAGAATGTAGAGAAATAGCTTTAGCTAAATTACCTCTACTTGAAGACCGAAAAGAAATAACAAATTATGAATTAGAAATCATAAATAAACCTTTGATAGAAGAAAGATCTTCTAGTAAAACTCCTCAAATAGAATTTGGAAAAAATAGTATAACTAGAAGAAGTGAAAGAACGAATATAACCATAACTTTGAGTATAAATAAAAATTTAGCCAATAAATCAATGATCATTTTAGGAGAATACTTTAATGGTCAAGAATATATTAAAGAACCAAAAATTTTGATAGATACAGGAGCAAGCGCAAATCACTTTGCTAAAATAAAAAATAAAGGGTTAATGATAGAAACCTTGAATGAGAGTTTCTATTATGAAAACTTTGAAGGAAAGATAGTTGCATGTAACCAACAAATATCTATTCCAATAAATATTGCTAAATCTAGAATAATTGTTAAATGTTATCTAGATGAAAATATAACGGGAAGTTCCTATGACATAATATTAGGAAATGCTTTCCTAGATAGTTGTAATTACTATAAGATAGAAAAAGATGGAGTAACACTCTGTATAGAAGACAAAGTCATATACTGTCCAAGAATAAAATAAAAGGATATAACTTTATAGTTAGTGTTTTCATTCAGGTAGGAATAAGAGAAACTCCTGAAAAGGAAATAATAACTTGTGTTTTAATAGATACTGAATCTGAAATAACTATTTTCAAAACCTTCTTGATTAATAAATGGAAGGAAGATGGAAAATCAGAATAAAAGGTGTGACTGGAAAATTACAGGATATACATAGATCTGCAATAGATGTTGATATTGTCCTAGGAAGTAAAATAATAATGGTTCCTAGAATATATGAATATAATGAACTAGAAGTTGATATACTATTAGGAAATGATTTCCTACAACAATTTCAATATTATATGCAAAATGCATATTCTATTGTACTTAAAACAAAGTGTGGTCATTTGTTAAAATTACCACGACTAAACCATCCTTTCAGAGTTCAGCCAGCTAAGAGTGGTGGACACTCCATATATGAAAAAATACAAATACCAATAAATAAAATAGTTATAAAAAGAATAAACTTAGAAACGGTTACTAGCAAGATAAAAGAAAATTATAGTGACCATCCATTGGCTTTTTGGAAGAAAGATTACCCAAAAGCTAGGATAGAATTAACTGATAATATAATAATTAAAGAAAGACCTATGAGATATACCTTAAGTGAAGAAGATGAATTTAAAAAACAGATTAAAGAACTTTTAGATAAAGGATTAATTAGGAAAAGTTTTAGCCCATTTTCTAGCCCAGCATTCATGGTAATGAAAGAAGCTGAAAAGAAAAGAAATAAAGCAAGAATGGTAATAAATTATAAAAGATTAAACCATTTCACTAAGGGTGATAGTTACCAATTACCCAATAAAGAAGTATTAATAGACTTAGTAAAGAATAAATCATATTATTCAAAATTCGATTGTACATCTGGATTTTGGCAAGTAAAAATGGAAGAAGATAGCATCCAATATACCGCTTTTAGTGCCCCTCAAGGACATTACGAATGGTTGGTAATGCCATTTGGATTGAAAAATGCTCCATCAATATATCAAAGAAAGATGGATGATATATTTAGTAAATTTAGGGAATTCATGGTTGTTTATATAGATGATATTCTTATTTGTTCGAATACCATAGAAGAACATAGAAAACATCTTCTACTCTTTGCTAAATTATGTAAAGAAAATGGTATTGCTCTATCTGAAAGAAAAGCAGTAATAGAAACTAAACAAATTGAGTTTTTAGGATTAAAACTAAGTGCTGCAGGTATAAAATTGCAACCTCATATATCTAGGAGGATTAGTGAGTTTCCTGATAAATTAGAAAATAGAAAACAAATAGAAAAATTTTTAGGATGTCTTAATTATGGTGAAAGTTTCACACCTGAGTTAGCTAAGAAAAGACATGAAATACAAAAGTTATTAAGAAAAAATAACTAAAGGTTGGACACCAAAACATACAGAAATTGTCATAAAGTTAAAGGAAGAATGTAAAACTCTTCCAGAATTAAGGCTTCCTG
This sequence comes from Lantana camara, assembly GCA_037501455.1. NCBI lineage: Eukaryota > Viridiplantae > Streptophyta > Magnoliopsida > Lamiales > Verbenaceae > Lantana > Lantana camara. The sequence goes on along the minus strand of CM074857.1, from coordinate 16,627,228 downwards.
ATAAAAATGATAACTTAATCCTTCAAACTAATGCATCTGATTTATATTGGGCTGCAATCTTGAAAACAGATCTAAATGAGATTTGTAGATATACAAGTGGTACTTTTAAATCAGCAGAAATAAATTATACTACACATGAAAAGGAGTTATTAGGAGTAATAAATGAGATCAAAAAGTTTTCACTTTTCCTACTCCAAAAATCTTTCATTGTTCATGTTGATAACACCCAAGTTCCAAGTCTTGCGAACAATAAACTACCCAGTGAACCAAATTATAGAAGGTTACATAGATGTCAAGTTTTCATATCCCTATATAACTTCAAAATTATTCCAATAAAAGGAACTGATAATTTCCTAGCATATTTTTTATCCAGAAATATAGATTTTGATTCAAAATGAAGGCCAATATATGGGTATACATATATCTAGTCCATCTCAAATGGTAGATGGTAAAGACAAAGTCAAATCCGTTAATGGGTGGTGATTTTCCAAAAATCACTTATATAGAATTAGAAGACCAACATATGGGTATGCATATATCTAGTCCATCTCAAACGGTAGATGGTAAAGACCAACTCAAATCCGTTGATGAGTGGTGATTTCCCAAAAATCACTTATAGGAATTCTGAAAAGAATCTTAATAAAATTTTCTCTCTCTTTTACAGATGGAGGATAAAATTGATATTTCAGAAATAAAAGAAGAGATCTCATATATCAACAATATGGCAGAAGATCTCTATGAAGGAACTGTTGTTCTAGAACAATATCTGTATAAAAATCTTCCTCCATTGATAGATTTGGTAACAGAAAACCTGGAGAAGGTAAATAAAGTGACTCAAAAGTTAGAAAAATATATTGCAAAATTTGAGTCAATAAAAATAGATGAGGCTGAATCATCTGGTGAGAAAAATAAAGAAGAAGTCAAGAATAAAGCTCCCTCAATCATCGAAATAAAACTGGAAAAGGAGTCTCCTCCAAAGGCAATAAAGATTGAAATAGAAAAATATGTTCCTAGCACTGAATGGGAACATTTATATGTTTATACAGTTGATGAAGTATATAGTATGGAAAATACAGATACTATATTCTTCTCTAAAGCCAAGAGTATATATCCAAGATTGACCTGCATCATGGGAGCATGTCCCGAAGCAGTTTATAGATATGTTTGTTTTGGGTTCCTTGATATAATCTACCCAAGTAAAGATCTTAGGGAAATATCCAGATTTGATGATACCCTAAAATCTCAAATCAGTAAATTTGCCAGAGGAAGGTAGGTGGTTCTCAAGCTCTACACCATATCTCCAGAACCAGAGAAGCATATATGGCATAAAGCATTCTTCATGATCACTGCAGATCACCTTTCTGACACCATAAAGATTGAGCAATGAAATAAACCTATAAAGAAGATCCAAGTTACTAAAGAATGGATTGTCCAACGGAGTGCCTTGGGAATAAAAGCTATTCACAGTGTTGCAGAGAATCTGTACAAATATAAATTCAAGACCTTGATTGTAACACCCCGACTCACAGTCGGTACAGGTAAATTATGTGATTTAGTAATATTTGCGTTTTGAATTAATTGTATATGACTTACATGAATTATTTGAACTTATATGAATTTATTTGAATGCATGTGCATGAAATTTATTCGTTTTAATTTGAGTTGGCCATATTTGAACCCGTATTTGTTGAACCGAACCAACTTGAACCGGGAACCTTGAACCGAACCCGTGAACCGAACCGGTTCAGCCTTAAAGGCTGAACCATTCTTTCTTCTCCTTCATTTCACGTTCAACAGCAACTCCAAGCCAAGCAAGAGCAAAAACCCCAAGTTTGATCACTCCAACTTCCCAAGACGATATCTCTCCCGTTTCTTCGTCTTTTCTCGAACTTAGGTATGCTTTAGAATCCTCTCGTCATGCTCTTCGTTTCCATGGTTTAATTTCTGAGTTTGGAGTGAGTTTGGCATGCTTTTGTTTCCCTACGTGAATAGTAAGGGTTTGATGAAAAATGTGATTACTTGCTCTTTGCTTGCTATTCTTGATTCCTAGCTTCTTATATGAGATGTATATGCTATAGGTGTTGTAGTTATTGCATTTAAACTTTGGTTGGTGGAGTATTTATTGATGTTCATATTTTTAGTTTGAATTTTTGCAATCCCTTGATCATGCTTTTAATTCCGTTTTCTTGCGTTATTTGAGTGTTTATATGTCAAGCATCATTTATATGTATTGTGTGTGCATTTTGGGAAATTGTGGCAAAGTTTAGGATTGGTTTTGGTCATTTTTGGCTCAAACTTGAGCTTCCCCTGTTTCTGTAAAAATGGAATTCTGTTCCAGCTTTCGAACCAGGCCGGAACGGCCGTTCCCGCCCAGCTTTGAACTGGGAACGACCGTTCCCAGGCCATACTGTTCACGACCGAGAGTGGGAACGACCGTTCCCAGTTGTACTGGGAACGGGAACGGCCGTTCCCATGTCCGGAACCCCTCCTACTGGGTCAAATCCGCGATCGTGGATTTTTCCTTTTGGAAAAATCCGCGAGGGTGGATTTGAGGCAGTAGCTTGAGAAAAATCCATGGGGGTGGATTTTCCCCTTTGGAAAAATCCGTGGGGGTGGATTTTGCCACTTTTTCTCTTTGCTTTATTTATGCAATTGTATGATTTTAAATGCTTTTCTTTTGCATAATAATTGTTATAATTTGATTGTTTTGCATAATTAAATTGTAATTAAGTATGTGTGCTATGATTTTGTGAATTTTATGAATTAATTGTGATATTTTTCCTATGAACATGAATCATGCATTTTGCCGAGCGTCCTATTTGGTTCATATAGAGTCTAAGTCTTGGGCTTTCGTGTTTTCTTTTCAGAGGAGGTTCCAGTTGACGAGCCCGAGGCGTAGGTTCACGTCTGCTCATTTTTGATCACGCACAAGGTGAGGTTTAGGAATTTTGTTAGCTAAGCGACCTAAAGCCTTATGTGATGTTTTCAAGCCGTGCATGTGACTATATATTATATATATAGATATGTATGTGTTGATTAGAATATGTTTATGATCTTGTGAACAACTTTGCTTTGGAAAAAGATATTAAGTAAGCCTATGTAAGCTATATTTTGGAAGAAAAAGGCTTTACGATTCTGTTAGCGAGATCGCCATGAAAGATTTGGCATATGTTATGATATGATTTGTATGTGTGGATCCAAGGAGCTACGGGTAAGGAACCCTCGGGACGGTTCGGGCCGTCGAGGTTCGGCCTGTGCGTAGTCTCCATCCGATATGTCACACGCGACCCCTGGGAGTTTGGGAAGGTGTGATATTTCGATGCCTTCGGCTTAAAAACCGGGGAGGGCACGATGTGGGTTCGCTACCCCTCGTGAGTCTGTATATGTATGGATGGTTAGGGCCGCCGGTGGCTCTTCCATCATTGGTGTAGAGGAGTATGTATGATTTCTGTTTTGTTTGTTCTGAGGAGTAAAGGTTGGAAGCTCGTTCTCGCCGAGCATTTGTCTGATGTGTATGATTGAGAAGTATGAATCGGGATAGTGTTTATGAAATGTTGTAAAGTATATGTATTTGTTTTGGAAAGTTTTAGTCTGTAAAACCTATTCCGGTTCATAGTTTCACCCTTTGCTTTGTGCTCTGCTCTATATATATGTAGGGTGTGGGTGTGCGTTAGCCCCCTCACTCAGTCAGTTGACTGACTCCTCGTTTACTCTTTTAGTTGCAGGTTTTGGGAGCGTGAGCTAGGCAGAGAAGTGTGTCTTCTGTTGCACTTGTCGGTCTAGGTTTCGTTAGGTGCATCTGCATACTTGCACTTTATTATTTTGTATTTGTACCGCTATGATTTGTATCTACTTACTTCTATTTTGTTCAAGCCGGGATGGCTTTTGTGCAGGAACATGTTGGTATATATATGTAAATACGATATGCCTATTAAGTGTTGGTACCTATACGTATATATATGTGATGATTCTGTTTATTGTTTTATTTATTCGCTTCCGCGCACTCTGTTTCCGTTTGGTTTAGCTCCGCCTAGCCTAGAGTGTGTGTTTGGTCTCCCGTTCGCTATGATTCGGATTCGGGTGCGGACATTCCATTTCGTATTCGGGTTCGGATTATGGTGCGGGGGATGTGGCCCTACGTGTGGGTGCTACATCCTGAAGTGGTATCAGAGCGCGGTTGCAAAACCGGGCTCTAGTGTCGTGTGGGTCTGTCTAGGTCGTACGGCTTAGGACAACGTGATTGTGTGATCGTACGTTAGTGTGCATATATAATTTGGTTATGTGATTACTTGACTACTTGATTTTCCTTAAATTGTATACATATTCATATACTAATGTACATGCATCCATATTGCTTCAATTTGTGAATTTCAGGATGCCTCCAAGAAGAGTTAATCATCGTGAACAAACCCCTGATTTGAATGAACCGGCTCAACAGAATGCACCTCCGCCACCACCTATGAATGCGGAGAATATCGTCCAAGCCCTACTCAATCAGCTCCAAAACAATCAAAGGGGTAATGCCAATCTGGGTGAAGGACAAGATATTTCTGCTGTATATCGGGACTTCCGGAACAACAACCCTCCAAAGTGGTATGGAGGAGATGATATTAAGGCAGAAGAATGGTTGTCGGAAATTCGAGGTATTTGGGAGATATGTCCAGGGACTTCTCAGGACAAGGCTATTTGCACCGGGCGTATTATTCAAGGGCCAGCGGCCATTTGGCTTAGAAGCGTGAGATCCAAGCTTGAGAGAACGGGCATGGAATTCAACTGGGAGACGTTTGTGCAGGAATTCCATGAGAAATACATCCCTCATAGTGCACAAGAACGTCGCCTCCAAGAGTTTACTAATTTGAGGCAAGGAAACCGGACGGTGGAGGATTATTTATTGGAGTTTGAGAGGCTAGCTCCGTATGCTACTCACATTACCGACCATGATGATCATAAGGCCCGAGCTTTTCTTCATGGACTTCGCCGGGATATTCAAGAAGCTCTACAAGCGGCGAATGTGAGTACTTGGGCCAAGGTTACCAAGAGGGCAATACAAGTTGAGGCCCAAATGGCTCGGTTGAAGCCTCCACCTTTCTCTTCGACTCGAGGATCGGGATCAGGTTCTGGATTGGGTAAGAGGCCCATTTCTTATGCTCCACGAGCTCCTGTCCCACCGGCTTTTCGTCCCCAGGGTTTAGGGAACAAGAAGCCCCGTATTACCGGTCCCGTAGCACCTCCTGTTGCTCCAGTTCGACCGGCTCCAGCTCAGGGACCACCTGTTTGTTCTTTTTGTCAGGGGAGACACCCAGTGGAGCGGTGTTGGAGACTTCAGGGCAAATGCTTTGTGTGCGGGTCCTCTGATCACTTGGTGAATGCTTGCCCGAATAAGAGGCCGGTTGTGCAGGCACGTGTATATGCTTTGGACGGAGAGGAGGAAGCTGCTGATGTCGACCCGAACGCCGTGATAGAAGGTACAATAAACATTCATGGCATATCACTACATGCATTGTTTGATCCCGGGGCTACGCATTCATTTATTTCCCGGGATATTGTTGCTTCTTTGCCTGTACTTGATGATTTATCTGCGCATGTGTATGTGGTGAATACTCCTTTGGGAGGATCTGTGGAAGCTGGCAGGGTGTTCAGGGAGTGTCCGGTGGTGTTTGAGGGCCGAGTTTTTCCTGCAGACTTGATAGTTCTACCTTGGAAGAAGTATGAGGTTATTCTTGGTATGGATTTTCTCTTCAGATACCGAGCTCAGTTGGACTGTCATGAGAAGAAGGTTTCGTTGGGGTCAGTGGTTTTTACGGGTGAGAGGTTGAAGTCTAGCCCGTTTGTGTCTTTTATGGAAGCAAGTAAGCTCCTCCGGGACGGCGCGACAGGTTTTGTGGCCTACCTTTTGAATAAACCGAAGGATCAGGCCAAACTCGAGGAGACAGAGGTCGTGAAGGAGTTTCCCGATGTGTTCCCTGAGAATTTGGGTTCTTTGCCACCTGATAGGGACATCGAGTTTGTAGTCGACCTTTATCCTGGAGCTGAGCCTTTCTCTAAGACACCGTATCGGATGGCTCCTGCTGAGTTGAAGGAGTTAAAAACTCAGCTGGATGAGCTCTTGACTTGCGGTTACATCCGTCCGAGTACATCCCCGTGGGGTGCTCCTGTGTTATTTGTGAAGAAGAAGGATGGGACTTTGAGGATGTGTATAGACTATCGCGAGTTGAACCGGATGACAGTGAAGAATAAGTATCCTTTACCTCATATCGAAGAGTTGTTTGACATCTTGCAAGGGTCGCAGGTGTACTCTAAGTTAGATTTGAGGCAAGGGTATTATCAACTTCGTATCCGGGAAGAGGATATCTCTAAGACTGCGTTCAATACCCGTTACGGACACTTCGAGTTTGTAGTGATGCCGTTTGGGTTAACTAACGCTCCAGCCGTGTTCATGGATATGATGCACCGAGTGTTTAGACAATATCTTGACAAGTTTGTGGTGATTTTCATAGACGACATTTTGGTGTATTCTAAGTCTGCAGAAGAGCACGCGTCTCACCTCAGGATCGTTTTGGAAACCCTTAGAGAGCACAAGCTTTATGCTAAGTTCAGCAAGTGCGAGTTCTGGCTCGACAGAATATCTTTTCTGGGTCATATAATTTCAGCTGAGGGGATTGAAGTTGATCCTTCCAAGATTGAGACCGTGGTTCAGTGGGAGAGACCGAAGAATGCCTCCGAGATAAGAAGTTTTCTCGGGTTAGCGGGTTACTATAGAAGATTTGTGAAGGATTTCTCCAAGATTGCTTGCCCGTTGACTCGATTAACCAAGAAGGAGGTGAAATATGAGTGGGATGATGGGTGCGAGAGAAGTTTCCAAGCTTTAAAAGAAAGATTAACTTCAGCACCAGTTCTTACCCTACCCGAGGGATCCGAGGGTTATTCAGTTTTTGCAGATGCTTCTAAGGAAGGACTCGGATGTGTATTGATGCAAAATGGCCGAGTGGTGGCCTATGCTTCTAGGAAGTTGAAGGAACACGAGAAGAACTACCCCACTCATGATCTTGAGCTTGCAGCGGTTGTGTTTGCTTTGAGGAAGTGGCGTCATTACCTCTATGGAGCGACTTTCGAGATATTCACGGATCATAAGAGCCTCAAGTATCTTTTCACTCAGAAGAAGTTGAATAATAGACAGAGGCGTTGGATGGAATTCTTAGAGGATTATGACTGCACGATTCAGTATCATCCGGGCAAGGCTAATGTCGTGGCAGATGCTTTGAGCAGGAAAGCAAGTGTTTCAGGTTTGAGTGCAGAGTCTTCAGAACAGGATTCGACAGTTTTGGTTTCAGTGGCTCGGTTAGCTAACATCTCAGTTCAGCCGGATTTGAAACAGAGGTTGTTGGATTTTCAGGCTTCGGATGCAGAGATTCAGAGATTAGTGGGTCGGTCTAGAATAGACCCCGAGACGAAGTTTGGATTCGATGATTCCGGTTTGTTCAGGTTCAAGACCAGGGTTTGTGTCCCAGAAGACCTCAAGAGGTTAATACTTGAGGAAGGACATCGTTCTGGATATTCCATTCACCCCGGTGGTACGAAGATGTACCGAGATTTGAAGGAATTCTTCTGGTGGAATGGCATGAAGAGAGATATCGCGAACTTTGTGAAGCGGTGTCTCACGTGCCAAGTGGTGAAGGCAGAACACCAGAAACCGGGAGGAACTCTCCAACCACTTCCGATTCCTGAATGGAAGTGGGAGCAAGTGACTATGGACTTCGTGTCCGGCTTGCCAAGATCAAGAGGAGGTTATGATGGAATTTGGGTGATAGTCGACCGATTGACCAAGTCTGCTCATTTTCTCAAGGTGAAGATGTCTTACAAGACTCCGAAGTTGGCCGAATTGTATTGTAATGAGATTGTGAGACTTCATGGGGCGCCTGCAAGCATTGTTTCAGATCGTGATCCGAGGTTCACAGCTAAGTTTTGGCAGGATCTTCAGAGTAGGTTGGGCACAAGGCTTAATTTCAGCACCGCTTTTCATCCTCAGACAGATGGACAATCAGAGAGACTGATTAAGTATTTGGAGGATTTGTTGAGGGCGTGTGCTTTGGATTTCCAGGAGAAGTGGGATAAGCATTTAGCTCTGGTTGAGTTTGCCTATAACAACAGTTTTCAGACTTCTATTGGTATGGCTCCCTACGAGGCACTATATGGAAGGAAGTGTAGATCGCCTCTATTTTGGGATATGGAAGATTGGCGGTGGACTGAAGAGAACAAGCTCGAAAGAGCTACACCTCGAGAGAGATTAGATAAGACCACTGCCAAGGTTAAGTTGATTCAGCAGAGAATGAAGGCAGCTCAGGACCGTCAGAAGAGCTATGCGGATAAGAGGAGAAGGCCCCTTGAGTTTGAAGTCGGAGATAAGGTGTTCTTGAAAGCGTCTCCGAGGAAGGGATTTTCTCGAATAGGTCGAGGTGGGAAGCTTAATCCGAGATACCTTGGACCTTTTGAAATCCTTGAGAGAATTGGAGAAGTGGCGTATAGGTTGGACCTACCGCCAAGATTGACCGGGATACATAATGTGTTTCATGTTTCGCAGCTCAGGAAATTTTATCCCGAGGAATCAACTATTCTCCCTGTGGAAGAGGTACAACTTGAGTCGGATTTGACGATAGTAAGGCACCCGGTTGAGATTCAAGACCGGAAGATACAAGTGTTGAGGAATAAACAGATTCCCTTGGTCCGAGTTCTTTGGAGAGATCAGAAATCCGAAGAGTCTACTTGGGAGACTGAGGAGAAGATGAGACAGTTGTACCCAGAGTTGTTCTCAGGTCAGACAGTTAACCTGGGGACCAGGTTCTCTGAAGGGGGGGAGGTTGTAACACCCCGACTCACAGTCGGTACAGGTAAATTATGTGATTTAGTAATATTTGCGTTTTGAATTAATTGTATATGACTTACATGAATTATTTGAACTTATATGAATTTATTTGAATGCATGTGCATGAAATTTATTCGTTTTAATTTGAGTTGGCCATATTTGAACCCGTATTTGTTGAACCGAACCAACTTGAACCGGGAACCTTGAACCGAACCCGTGAACCGAACCGGTTCAGCCTTAAAGGCTGAACCATTCTTTCTTCTCCTTCATTTCACGTTCAACAGCAACTCCAAGCCAAGCAAGAGCAAAAACCCCAAGTTTGATCACTCCAACTTCCCAAGACGATATCTCTCCCGTTTCTTCGTCTTTTCTCGAACTTAGGTATGCTTTAGAATCCTCTCGTCATGCTCTTCGTTTCCATGGTTTAATTTCTGAGTTTGGAGTGAGTTTGGCATGCTTTTGTTTCCCTACGTGAATAGTAAGGGTTTGATGAAAAATGTGATTACTTGCTCTTTGCTTGCTATTCTTGATTCCTAGCTTCTTATATGAGATGTATATGCTATAGGTGTTGTAGTTATTGCATTTAAACTTTGGTTGGTGGAGTATTTATTGATGTTCATATTTTTAGTTTGAATTTTTGCAATCCCTTGATCATGCTTTTAATTCCGTTTTCTTGCGTTATTTGAGTGTTTATATGTCAAGCATCATTTATATGTATTGTGTGTGCATTTTGGGAAATTGTGGCAAAGTTTAGGATTGGTTTTGGTCATTTTTGGCTCAAACTTGAGCTTCCCCTGTTTCTGTAAAAATGGAATTCTGTTCCAGCTTTCGAACCAGGCCGGAACGGCCGTTCCCGCCCAGCTTTGAACTGGGAACGACCGTTCCCAGGCCATACTGTTCACGACCGAGAGTGGGAACGACCGTTCCCAGTTGTACTGGGAACGGGAACGGCCGTTCCCATGTCCGGAACCCCTCCTACTGGGTCAAATCCGCGATCGTGGATTTTTCCTTTTGGAAAAATCCGCGAGGGTGGATTTGAGGCAGTAGCTTGAGAAAAATCCATGGGGGTGGATTTTCCCCTTTGGAAAAATCCGTGGGGGTGGATTTTGCCACTTTTTCTCTTTGCTTTATTTATGCAATTGTATGATTTTAAATGCTTTTCTTTTGCATAATAATTGTTATAATTTGATTGTTTTGCATAATTAAATTGTAATTAAGTATGTGTGCTATGATTTTGTGAATTTTATGAATTAATTGTGATATTTTTCCTATGAACATGAATCATGCATTTTGCCGAGCGTCCTATTTGGTTCATATAGAGTCTAAGTCTTGGGCTTTCGTGTTTTCTTTTCAGAGGAGGTTCCAGTTGACGAGCCCGAGGCGTAGGTTCACGTCTGCTCATTTTTGATCACGCACAAGGTGAGGTTTAGGAATTTTGTTAGCTAAGCGACCTAAAGCCTTATGTGATGTTTTCAAGCCGTGCATGTGACTATATATTATATATATAGATATGTATGTGTTGATTAGAATATGTTTATGATCTTGTGAACAACTTTGCTTTGGAAAAAGATATTAAGTAAGCCTATGTAAGCTATATTTTGGAAGAAAAAGGCTTTACGATTCTGTTAGCGAGATCGCCATGAAAGATTTGGCATATGTTATGATATGATTTGTATGTGTGGATCCAAGGAGCTACGGGTAAGGAACCCTCGGGACGGTTCGGGCCGTCGAGGTTCGGCCTGTGCGTAGTCTCCATCCGATATGTCACACGCGACCCCTGGGAGTTTGGGAAGGTGTGATATTTCGATGCCTTCGGCTTAAAAACCGGGGAGGGCACGATGTGGGTTCGCTACCCCTCGTGAGTCTGTATATGTATGGATGGTTAGGGCCGCCGGTGGCTCTTCCATCATTGGTGTAGAGGAGTATGTATGATTTCTGTTTTGTTTGTTCTGAGGAGTAAAGGTTGGAAGCTCGTTCTCGCCGAGCATTTGTCTGATGTGTATGATTGAGAAGTATGAATCGGGATAGTGTTTATGAAATGTTGTAAAGTATATGTATTTGTTTTGGAAAGTTTTAGTCTGTAAAACCTATTCCGGTTCATAGTTTCACCCTTTGCTTTGTGCTCTGCTCTATATATATGTAGGGTGTGGGTGTGCGTTAGCCCCCTCACTCAGTCAGTTGACTGACTCCTCGTTTACTCTTTTAGTTGCAGGTTTTGGGAGCGTGAGCTAGGCAGAGAAGTGTGTCTTCTGTTGCACTTGTCGGTCTAGGTTTCGTTAGGTGCATCTGCATACTTGCACTTTATTATTTTGTATTTGTACCGCTATGATTTGTATCTACTTACTTCTATTTTGTTCAAGCCGGGATGGCTTTTGTGCAGGAACATGTTGGTATATATATGTAAATACGATATGCCTATTAAGTGTTGGTACCTATACGTATATATATGTGATGATTCTGTTTATTGTTTTATTTATTCGCTTCCGCGCACTCTGTTTCCGTTTGGTTTAGCTCCGCCTAGCCTAGAGTGTGTGTTTGGTCTCCCGTTCGCTATGATTCGGATTCGGGTGCGGACATTCCATTTCGTATTCGGGTTCGGATTATGGTGCGGGGGATGTGGCCCTACGTGTGGGTGCTACATTGATGGGTAAAGGAAATTAGATTTTGCTCACCAAAGGAGGAAAAATACGTTCTCCTCTTTTAATGGAATTCATAAATAAATTTGAAAAATATGAATTTTTCTGCACTTCAGAGACTAGACAAGAAGCTTGCAAATTAATGGGTTGTAACCATTAAATGATGTAAGCACATACATCAGCAAGGAAGTGATGAATGCCATGACGCCATACTCCATTTAACAAGTGGCAGATAAAAGTGTCGGTAGAATCTCAACCATAGAAAAGTGTCGGCAAGATCTGGATCGTTGAAGGATAAAGCAGTGGATTCCAAATAAAAATTTCAAGTCCAAATAGTAGCAAGAATATAGTCTATAAATAGAGTCATCTTGTAAGGTGAAAGACATCTTGTCTGAAAAATAGAAAGTCATATGTAAAATTATCTTTGAGTCTTTAAGTTTATGAGTGTTGAGTGTTGTATTCCAAATAAATCTTTTTCCCAAAATATATAATGTTTGTATAAACCTCTTTTGAAGGAAATAAAATTCTCCTTTTCATATACACGAGATAAATACTTTGTTGAGAGTTTTATTAAACCTTTTTACTCCAGTATATTTCTACAAACCTTTTATTGAGCCTGATAAGCCGTAGTGAGGATTTCCGTTGGAGGTTGAAGTCTGTTTCCAGTTGATGTCCGTGAAAGCGTGGAGCTGTGAGGACTTTTGGAATAAGGGCTAACCGAGGAGAAACGAAGACGAGTCTTAGAGGATCAATAAATCAGAATTGTAGAAGAGGAAGGAGATAAAGAGAGGTAATAAAATTTTTACAAATTATTTGTGTGTTTTATGAATTATAGGATAAATTTTAGAGTACTTCTATTTATTAAGCATGATTAATTCCAAGTTCTATGCTTGCACTTTTGATATTATATATAAAATGATATTTTATATACTCATCTAAAATATCTTAAAAGTTTTGGGGTCAATTTTATAAATAACATAAAGTATATAACAACAAAAGAAAATAATAAAAATAATAGGGAAAATCTTTGAATAGTACCAAAAAGTTGAAAAAATTCCTTTTAGGTCCCCAGTTTTGAAAAAGTTCTCATTCAATCCCCAATTGAAAAACAAAATTCCTTTTAGGTCCCCACAAACAGTACATGTTCGTACATTGTCTTTAGGAATTGCGTACATTTTTTAGGGAATTGCGTATAAAAATCTCAAAATGTCGTATATACGAGATTCCGGGATTTTTATACGCAATTCCCTAAAAAATGTACGCAATTCCTGAATTATTATACAACCTTGGGGAGTGAAAAGGAATTTTGTTTTTCAATTGGGGAGTGAACAGGAACTTTTTCAAAATTGAGGAGTGAAAAGGAAATTCAGTTTACACTTGGGGATTTTTGAGGAATTATCCGAAAATATATAAGTGGAGTTGCAAAGCGCATCCACGACTCCTAGTAAAATATTAATGCTTTTATAAAAAATGTTATTTTATTAATAAAATTAAATTTTAATACTATTTCTGCAAAAGCCTCATCAATTCTACTAATACTCATCATTCACAATCGGATCAAATTTGAAATTATATATATATATAGTTGAAATGGTGGCACTTACAATGAGATAGAATTTGTTGGATCATTTCAATTTAAAACAAAATGTGACATCATGCATCGTATCATGACTCATAAGCACATAGTATATTACTCGTTATTAGGTAACCAACCAATTGTATAAAGAATTCTAAAAAATAAATAAAATAGAAGAAAAGAAGAATACGTAACAAAAACTTAAGCTTAATTATCGTTTTAAATTACAATGCGGGTCAATATTTTTCTCTTTAATATGTGAAGAAGTCTGTATAATGTCCCGTCTTTTCTTTAGTGTAAAGATAACATATACACACATAAGAAGAAAATTAATATTCAAACAAATTATATTTGTAAATATCTTGTCTTCATGGGCCCAAAGAAAGTGGACATTACTCGTTCTTACATGCTTTTCCCCAAAGTCTACCCATGCCAATTTACAATGGTCAAAGCTTCATTAATAAAATAATCAGCGACCATGTCGTTATATGTTGTAGATGTGATGATTAGAGGAGTATATATACCCATTAGAGGAAATTATGTCAAAATTGAATTATAATTTACGCTAATAACTTTTGTTTTAACTTATTAGAGCTTTCAGAAATATCACAAGTACAAAAAATTAAGCAAAAATAAATATATATCTTTTGTTTTATAGTTAATTGACCCGAATTAACTTCACATTAATATTTAATATTTCTGGTTTTCTTTCTTTTTTTTTTTTTATCCCGTAAAGTTTTATCTCCATGTAAAAAAAAAAATACCTCTTGTTTCTCACTTTAAAAGATCAAAAGCGACCGATTAATAAATATTTATACAATCAACACTAAGAAGGAGCTCAATATCGAACATTTGACTCGTCAAAAAGCATAGTTTTCTTAATGTCATACCCGTAAGAGCAAGCACGTTGGCATACATTTTTCCGCTTCTCTTGATATGAACGATTTTGATTTTCCATGACATATTTAACGAAGTCTTACGATCGAAGACCACATTTACAAATACATGATCAGCTAACTCAAAATTATTAATAAAAAAAAAAAATTAATTTTTAAATCAGATTCAATAATAATTTTTTTAAACTTTCTCTCTTAAACAAGACGGAGCTCCTCCCATTTTCCAAAAAACTATGCAATGATAGTTAACACTTTTCCAAAATCACAAGCTTGTTCGAATTTATGATGCAAAGACACTTCTAAAAATATCATTTTATCACGTCATGTCGGACACCGATACTTCTCACGTGGAAATTTCAAAAAAAAAAAATCTATATCTTCATATTCGTATCGTATCGTGTCCATATCCATATATCATAGGTTCGAACAACCGATTCTATCAACATTCCAAACTAGACCGCCTCTTAGTCTTACAAGTTATGGATACGTATACGTTATGGGCTTATGGCTATTTACAAAAGTTTATGTTGTATTTGGATTTAGTCTTAAATAGGCCTGTATTTGAAATTAATAATTAAAAACAGAAAAGAACCTCCTTTTTGGATGAGGTTGTTGTACGTACAATCATAATAAATGCACCTCTTTCAAAATAAATAAAATAAAAAAATAATCACCAATAATAAATGCACAACTCGATAAAAAACAATATTATTCTTCATTAAGCCTAATTTCCTAAACCTAATTAAACAATCCCAAATTACGAAAAACAATCAAACAATTAGCTACTCTTCCCAACTCCTCTTCTCCCATCAATCTATGGGAAAAATTACTATTTTCAGAGATCTTTTAGGACTCATTAAAGACAAAGCTTCCTTATCCAAAGCCGCTTTGATCTCTAATCAAAATGGCTTCACCCTCCGCCTCGCCGTCCTACGCGCCACCACCCACTCACCTCCCTACCCGCCACCCCACCACCACGTCTCCGCCCTCCTCCTCCTCGGGGACAGCTCTCGCGCCACCGCCTCCACCTTAATCACCGCCCTCATCGACCGCCTCCACCGCACCGGAAACTGTGTCGTCGCCCTCAAGTGTCTTTTAATCATCCACCGCATCATTAAAGAGGGACCCTTTATCCTCCAAGACCAGATCTCAATTTTCCCCGCCGCCGGAGGATACAACTACCTAAAACTCTCGTCCTTTCAGGACGGCGCCACCGTCGTCACGTGGGCGCTCTCGGCGTGGGTGAGATGGTACGGGCGTTACCTCGAGACCCTCCTTTCAACTTCGAGGGTTTTGGGTTATTTTTTCTCTTCATCTTCGTGTATTATCGTCAAAGAAAACCAGCAACAGAGGATTTCGTCTGTGCTCAACTCGGATCTGATCAAAGACGTTGATTCTTTGGTTTCGCTGATGGAAGAGATATGCAACATACCCGATTTGCTCCTAGTTGAGGGTGACGTCATGGTAAAAGACATCATGGGATTGTTGTCGAATGATTATCTATGTGCAGTTGACGAGGTTTCGTCAAGACTCGGTGAGTTAAAGGAGAGATTGGGTTGTCTGAGTCTCGGTGACTCGTTCGAGTTGGTGTGCGCTGTGAAGAGATTAGAGGATTGCAAAGAGAGGATGTCGGTGATGAGAAAGCCTTCAGCGGAGATGTTGTGGGGTTTAGTTGAAGAACTGAAAGATGGGGTTGGAATGTTTAAAGTGTGTAAGCATGATGGGAAATCGCTGAGTTGGGACAAACCAGAGAAGACAAGTGAGTCAGCTCGGTATGATCGGACGGGTTCTCTAATCTGGTGAGTCGACCCAGTTCCCAGGAGAGAAAATTGGGGGAAAAAATGTTTGATAACTTGTACTGTTATCTTATTTTTTACAAATCAACCTAAAATTTTTGGCGATTGTCGAATTGCAACCTCAACAAATGTTTTGTCACGTTTAGCTACTTGTATACATTTTCCGGTTATAAAAATTGTCTGGATATGACGAATATAGTCCGGAAAATGTATTAATGTTGCTAATTATAAAAAAAGAAAATTGAAATGTTGAGGCTGTAGCCGTGGTTGGTTAGTGTAAAAATGATTGTAGCATAGATTTTCCGTGGAAAATTTCTATTTTGGTTGTGGATTTATTAGTGGAGTCAAAATATTGTATATTTAGTGCTAAGTTAGTTAAGAACTTCAAATCCAAAATCCCTCCTTCAAAAGAGTATAGTTGTCTTGCTCTTGAAGTACTTAATAATCAATATATACTTGGCATGTAACAACTTAATCAAATCTAGATATCGAGCTTTCCGCGTGTGCTGTTTGGACAGCTCCTTCATGTGTTCATCTTATTACATAAAGAACATTTCTTGTTAAATACCAAATATAACGTACCAATCATTTGTCTTAGATGATTACAAGGATAGCTTAGTCTAGAACTCCATCGATCATTTCCATTTTTCACTTTAATGTGTGATCAGTCCTTGAGAATTATTCGCCCGCAGAATGTATGAAATTTGAATTAAAGAATGAAGTCGTAAAAGGTTAGCGGCAATGAAGCATACCAGACTACCGTTTGATTTCTCTGTGCAACTCTTCCATGGTTCTTGTGACAAAATTCCCTTGGTTTTAATGCAAAAGTTACTTCATTTCTCATCATTTTCCTGGCTTTGATTGTGATAATCGTCCCGTTATCAATGTTGTAGCAATCTCATAATGCGACTCCAGCTCTATATGTCGGGAGCAAAATAGAATCCGGTTGCCAATCCAAGCGACAATATGAACTTGGATATTTGCACCAATGCTGAACCTCCTGCAAAAAATACATAGTATTTTAACTGCATAACGTCAACCTCATTAGCCAGCATAACATAAATCAAGAAACACCATTTTAAGACAGCTTAGTGGGTGTTTGATTTTGGAAAAGTTAAGGTAGACTCAGGCCAAAATTGTAAAGGGTCAAAGAGCAGAAGCTTTCTAAAAGTGGTTGACTTGAAAAAACATAGTTGAGAAGCATTTTTGTTACTCTAAAAGCTTTCACTTTACGGAAAGCTCCAAGCTAAAGCTAAACGTTGGTTCTTGGGTGTCTGTTTTCAATCTCTAGCTTAAACTAAGGATTAATTGATTTTTACAACACTCCTTCAGAGCTGAAAAAGTAGGGGAAAAAATGCTTTTTCTCCAAAGTTTTCACACACTTCCCTTGCCTATTGAAGCATCCCCAAAATGGAAGTTATATAGGATTTTGTACTAGAGAATGAATGAACTAATGACAAACAAACATGATTACCAAATTGGAGATAGTTGTTACGGACGTTCCACTCGAAATCCCAATGCTTTCTATCATTCTTCAGCGTCCAATAACACCATCCGAACGAGGCCGCGTTATATACCTCCAATTGGGCTCTTCCGAAATCTTGATACTCAGTTTGGGATCCACTCGTTACGTTCCACTCGTTCACCCATTCCCCTGAAAATCATTATTTTCATAAAATCTTCAAATTCTGAGATTCAAAAAAATAAAATAAAAAAATGTCGCGGCATACCTATAAAAACAAGTGGTCCGTTAGCACCGTTGAGAGCTTGTAACTGTGCTTGTCTACTCTTGTATATGAACTGAATATTATCTACAGAACTCATGTTGACGAAAAAAGTGTCGAACAAGTTGTAGTAATGCAAATCAACTACTGTATTTGATTCGCCTAAGTTTGTTTGGTAGAGTTCAAATGGATCTGCATTGCCAATTCTTTGGCAGAATATGACATACGCAGTGGAAGAGTACTTTCTAACAATCTCGTATCCTTGTTTGTAATATGAAACCAGGATGTCCAGTGGAACCGTGCCAGCAGATGGCTCGTTTAGCAGTTCGATTCCCAGTAATGAAGGCTGATTAGCATATCTACACGAGTATGAAATTTTCTCAAAGAAAATAAATAACTATGTAAAGAAGCGTAAACTACATGAAAATTAGCTTTCTTTCTTTTGTAGGAAAGAGGATATAAACATCTTAAAAAAATCGAAGGGAAAATTACACTGGTACACCACGAGGTTTGACCTAATTACATGAACTTCCCATGGCATATCTAAAATTTTGGCTTAACGCATGTTGTTATAAAGATGAATATATCAAATATTGATCATAAGTGGGAAAACAAGGGTATATATATATATAAAAAAAATCAATATGATATCATTGAAATTTTATCAATCCAGATTCAATGCAAATTTAAGGGAAGTTTTTGTAATTTTTCAAACCTGGGAAAGTTCGGATAGTTAAGTCAAACTTCAAGGTATTTCAGTGTAAAAATCCCTATATTTAAATATAGATATTAATAAAACACCTACCTCGATGCTAGAAAATCTAGTACATGTAATGTTTGTGAAATGTGATCTATTGATGTAGGCCAGCCAGTTGTGCCATCTCTACTAGCACTGTGTTCCATACCGTTCTGGGAGCTTGGTGCAGCATGAAGGTCTACAATGCACTTTATGCCGAATTCTCTTCACCGAAGTACAGAAAGAAAAGTATATCAAGAATTTTCATAAAAGAAAAGGATGATAGATAAAATTAAAAAACATAAAAACATACTGTGCCCAAGAAAATGCATTGTCAAGAGCTTGCAGACTTCCTCCAATGAAAGGAGGTGGAGGATCAGGATCATAAGCTATCCACCAGCCAACGGGTATTCTAACAGTATTTATTCCATGCCTATACAGGAAATTGAAGTCATCGACAGTGATAAAATTGTTTCTGTGTTTCTGCAAAGGAAGAAAATGGAACGTATGGAGTGAAAAATAAGCATCAATCATCATGTGAAGTGTGAGTAAGTTGAGAATCGCATTATGAGATAACCTTGTAGACTTCTCGTGCCCTATCATGTCCGTATCCATTAGCAAGCTGGTAATCTCCGTGCAAATTATTTGATGTGATGATCAGCTCGAATGTGGCAGCATTATCATCCCATCCAGGTGTCCCTGGATAGTCTGCTGTGAGCTGGTTGGATTTTGAAGCCTAAACATATTGATGTGATACTATCATGCTTTTCATGTTGTTTTTGCACAAAACCATTATCCAGTACCGCTCAAAACAATCCAATCCAAGAAAACCGACTCCTTTTACAACCCAAGAAACCCGATAATTGGAAAACATCCATACCTGCAAATAAGTTCCTGTCTCAAGTTTAATGTGAACTCGATTTTCGATATTTCTTTCGAGGTAAAATGTTTCTGTAGCAGAGGGTGAATCTGCTTCTGCAGAAACAATGCCACCATCACCATTACATGTTAGAAACCGGCCACCGGATGTACGGAACTGGAAAACCGACTCTGAAACTCTCCATAACTGCTGATAAAGAAATAAAGTAATTACTGCAATTGCTAGAGATATTTGGTTTTTCAAAATAATTTAGTTTAGTATCTAACCCGAAATGTTTCCCAGGAAAGAGGAACATCCCTGTCAATAGAAACTGTTGCTCCACCGCCATTATCAGCAGAGACGTATTTTTGCAGAGGAACTGATTTCAATTGGACCTCTGTTCCATCCTACATTGCAAACCACAATTAAACCCACAAAAGAGGCGAAGAGTAAAGCAAATAAATATGAAGGAGAAAAGCTTACAAGCATATCCCCATTAGGAATTCCATCAAATAGAGAAGGCTTAATCCAACCTTCAATCACCAACCATCCGCCCAAATTCACTCCTCTTACTCTTGAATTTCTCGGCAATCCCTCCACTTAATTCACAAATTCCGACTTGATTTAATAATGTAATCAAATCCCAAAAAAAACAGGAAAAATGTTGAAAATTTGCAGAAAGAAAAACCTGAAAATCCAACCGAAAAGAGGAGGCAGCAGCAGAGCATAAACAACAAACCCCATTTGGGGAAAACAATTTCCATGTACAGAGCAGGTCCCAGTTCCCTCAGTGCCAGAAAGATATGCAACCCATCTACAACATAATAGTTCAAAAATAGTTAAAGAAATTGGCGAAAAATTGTTCGAACAAGCCAAGAAAACTGAAGAGAGCGAACTTAAAATATTAAGAGAGAGAGACTGAGTAATTCCTTACTTAGTCGTCAATCGATCCCAAAAAGGAAGACGGCAACCCACATTACTAAAGATCTACGTCACTATGTGGGAATTCTCAATTGCAAAAGCATTATTAAATTGTTTCAGGAAATCTAGAGTGAAGAGCAAGACAAACTCCAAAAGTTTGAAAATGGCAGAAATAATATTTTAACGGGAGAAGGAAAAGAACCATTAATAATAGGAAACACTGTAAACCTTCCTTGGACCCCATCCCAGAATAGTAGAAAATCAAGGAAAAGGTGAAACTTTTTCTAACCCATTTGGATAAAGGGTCGAGAAAAGCTTGGTTCCTTCCACCACCTTATCAGTATATGACTATATGTTAATCTTGATTCTTGCGGATTTATATCATGATTTGCCAGGTAATAGGGGATTTGAACCGGTGACGACTGACGAATCTATTCCAGATATGTTTATTACTACTAAATACTGATGTTTAATTTTTACATTAAATTAGTGATAGAAGATATCTATATTTTCTTATAGTAAAAGGTTAAATTTCCAACTTTAAGAGCTACCAACACTTCGGCCGATGAAAAGAGTTAGAGGAGATAAATCAGGTACTTAGCAATCATTAAGGGGAGAATGGTTTAAAGCTATTTTCTAAGGCTATTTTGATTAAAAATATAAGTGTGCAGGAGAATGTTTTGGTGGATTATTATTATTTTTTGTTAGAGAATTTAAAGTTATTTAAGTATTCAAAGTAAAAATTCGGAACTGTTGAAAATGTCAAATATTGTTTTTTCAGCCGTAAATATTGACATAATATGGAAAGTCAAATACATCAAGGTATGGCAACTCAATGCAAGCCGTAAACAGTTGGAAATGATTCAATGTCAGTTTTCCACCGCCTCAAATGCCACCAAATGCACAGTAATTACTGTAAGTATGTTATGTTTGGATTTGATTTGCTATGTTATGATTCATATGAGGAGCCCAGGACGGGATTTAGTACTCGTACCCGTCGAGTTATGCATGTTTGCTCTGTTAAAATTCGTGAAACGGGGATAGATTTATAATTAAAATAAAATACTCATCTTTCGAAAGTATATGATAGGATATGAAATGGTTTGATATGATATGGTATGTTTCGATATGTTTGATACGTATGAATTTGATAAGTTAAGTTTTGTTTTGTTTTGATAAGTAACCCCTATACGTATGTATCACGGGCAAAGGTTTGGTGAGCAAAAACTATCCCTGAGTTCACGAACATTATAATTTGAACGTGATATGCTCCTTATATATATGTAGTGTGTGTGGGTAGCCCCTCACTCAGTCAGTGTGACTGACCCCTTTCCCTCTCCATTGTTTTTAGTGTGCATGTGTAGCGTGGAGTTCGAGCTAGGCGGAGTGAGTCGTGTCCTGGTGTCTGTTGAGTCCTTTGTTAAGTTCGAGTCTTCTGCATTTCATATGATTCGATTTTTGTATAAGTACGAATGTATGATTATGATTACTTGTTATTTCATGTATTTGATTCGGGACAGACTTCTAGGAAACAGTTCGAACCCATTTGCTTTTATGCATTATGATTATATATCGGGATTAGGTAACTATACTAGTTAAACCCGTCACCTGCTGCTTGTGATTTATTGTTCGTTTGTATGAGTTGCTTCTGCATACGCATTGGTTTTGAATTTCAGGGTCTGCATACGCATTGGTTTTGAATTTCAGGGTCTATGTTCCGTCTAGCCTAGGTGTGTATCTATCTGTCTCCCGTTCACCTTGCTTGATTTATGTACGGATTTCCCATCTCGTATGTGGATTGGGCTTAGGTGCGGGGGATGTGGTGATCCACCGTACGAGGTGCTACAAATTCTGTTTCGCAACAAGAACCTAATATTAGTATTTAACTAAGAATTGGTAATGTGAAAGCCATATTTACATACTCTAATGATTACTTTTTTCTTTTTTTCTTTTTTTTAAGCTCTTTGCAATTAACTAGTTATTGATTAAAAAATAGTTATTGATAAAGTTTTTTCGTTTGAATTGGCCCAGCCCAATCCCAAGCGAAATAGCCCAGTTTACAACTGATCAGTCCACCACCATCTAGAACCCACATTCAAATCCAACAACCCTAAGAAAACGGAAAATTGCTGAGAAAAATAAAAAAACAGTTTGTCATATATTTACGTAATATTCGAAGATTATTTTGCCAACATAATGTCTTTAACAACATTGAAACTAATAAGAATCGTGTCTAAATTATCACAACTGGAAGAGATTAGAGAGTTTTTGAGCGGATAGTGCAGATGTGACGACCCCTGGGCCCTGTTGGGCTGTCTCGTTTTAGGACTAAAAAAAGGAAGAAAAAGTAAGTGGCTCGATCTATTAGCAGTCGTGTTACTCAAGTGATAAAAGAATTTTTAGATTTGAATTTCTCTAATCACTTTAGGAGTGAGTGTATTTTAAAATATATATATTGGCTCGATCTATCGACAATTAAGTGAAAATTATTTGTCTCTCGCTGACCTAAGTTCTAATTAACCCAAAATCAATGATTTGGAATTGATCTGAAAAACCAATAGAATTAATGAAATATAATAAGTATAGTGCAATTGCATGAAATTATGATTTGGATTATATTGCAGTGTGGAAAGAATTTATTCGGACGGCTGATGGTTTTTGGCTTCTTTTAACCAACCATCACCATCGTCTGCTCTTTTCCTTTTTCAGATTTTTCAACCAGAATGGATTCCTATTTTGTTTTTTAGTATTTGTAATATCCTTATATTTCTTGGACAGGTGGTGGAGCTAGATATATGTTCTTTTCAATAAAGGTTCTAATTGAAAAGCGTAGTATGCTGCACCTTGAAGAATCAAATTTATTGAAGAATATACTAATTTCATGTGTTTGGAACTTATAAGATGTTACTGTTTTATTTTAAATAAGATCTCTTGCGGTTTGGATAAATATAAAATTATGAAATATGACAAATATAAAATTAATAAATTAAACAATTAGCGGTAGATAGTGTTTTTTATGTTTCAAAAAATCAATCAATTGATCTTGGGATTTTACTGAGGCCCACCCTCATTTATAAATTAATCGGACAATCCATGCATAAATGCAATGAACCATGATCTAAGCATTCAAAATTACGAAAATACAAAAATTCCCCCAAATAACCAGAATACTAAGGAAAATCGTATCAGCATTATGATCATAAGACCCCTACTCTATACACTTCCACATAAACGGATCATTCATTGGCCTGTATAGACACCCAGCCATCTGGGTTAAATTGATTGTCGCCAAAGAGGCTTCATTAATCGTGCAACGAATAATATCAACCGCGTCGAATGCATCCTCGGGGCCATTGCGTAGCCACCAATTAGCAGCAGATAGTTGAGTGTTCCTAAGTCCTAACTTACTTATTTAGGCCGAAGTGTTTGTTAACCGTCGCAAATGGATTAAATCCTTGAATTCTACTAATATAGACTAAGTTGTAATGTTTGGCACATTTCCAGAGTTACCTATTGAGGTGGAGTACTTGTGTCAACATATTATTTGCATGGAGGAAAATGTTTTTTTGGTATACTAACTAACCCAAGTAAGTAATTTTAGCACATTTTGTTTTCCGGTGGCAAATTAAACCCTTAACTCAAAAAGCTAGCAAATTTGTGCACAATCTCACCGGAAATGCCTTGTTAGTGCCGGAGAAGACCACATGTGCACCAGCTGGCACTTACGTGTAAACCACGTGTATTATTGCCCCTTACATGAACCAAGTCAGCAAGACACGTCACCGGAAAAAATTTAGTACCAAAATTGCGAAATGGGATCACTTGGTATACCATTTTTGCAATTTCTCATATACCTAATTTATGAATCCTGTCTTTTGAAATATATCAAAGCGAACTCTATGATTTTATTAAATTTAGCAACGCAAAACCCTGATGTCATGATTGTTGTCACACACGCCATATTTACAGCTGGGTATGTGAATTCTTATAATAATTGGCTGTCAAAAGACACGACAGATAAGTTGTATTTTGAAAAAACAACTACGGGTGGGCACATTATAGTAGCCAACAGAGATGGTACGCTTTTTAGTTATGATTGTTATGTTGATGGTAATAGTTTGGGATTCAAGTTTAGGGATATCGGGGTCAAGTTTGAATTTCGTAATATTGATCTTACTTCCTTACAGGAGATTCTTTGTGAGTTGAATTACTTCCTTACAGTAGATTCTTTGTGAGTTGAATATTTTTGTTGTTTCTAGTTTATAAGTAAGATTCACTTTGTGATTGACTTCATGATGAATTGGATGAGAATTGATAATTTTTTATGCAATTTGGCCTTACTCTTCCCAATTTTAGAGGATGCATTCAGTCCACTAATTAATTTCAAGTTTCAAGTTTCAACCCAATGAGATGATACAATTGTGTGGATGAAGGAGCCTTATTTAGTTCGCATTACAAATTATAGAAGAAATTGCAAAAATGGTATACCAAGCGACCCCATTTTGTAATTTTGGTACTAAATTTTTTTTCGGTGAAAAAAGTACCTCTTAATTCAAAAAGTTAGCATTTTCGTGCATAATATACACCTGGCATTGTGACGTGGTCCACGTGGTCTTCTCCGGCGCCAACAAGGCATTTCCGGTGAGATTGTACACGGATTTGCTAACTTTTTGAGTTAAGGGTTTATTTTTTCACCGGAAAAATTCGTGTACCAAAAATGCGAAATTGGGTCAATTGGTATACCATTTTTACAATTTCCTCTATTTGCATGATATCAAAATAAGTTGCATATTGCATTTTAAGTTGCGTGTTCGTGATTGTTAACTGACATTGAATCTTTTTATTAGTTTTATGTTTTATCTGGTATTTCATTCACCTATAATTGTATATAAAAAAAAAAAGACCAATAAAGGTAAAGTAAATGGATAGACTACCTCTATTTTCTCTTTTGCCCTCATCCCAAAATTTTACTGTGAAAGCCTATTATTTTGTATTAATTTCTTGCATTGTTAAATTCATGGCTGAATATTTTTCAGCCCTTACCCTCTCCAATTCGACTTTCGAACTGTTCAAGTTGTTCTGGGCATATATATTAGAAATTGGGGTTTTTCATTCACAAGTACATAAAGTCCGGGGAAATTATAGTTTGAGTCTGATTCGACCAAATATTTTGGTGAAAAATTAGGGAAAATGACAAATCAACTGATAAATGTAATACACTTCCCTTTTAATTGGTTGGGTTCGACCAAATCGAATATGGACAAGAATTTTCCTAAAGTCAGGACCTATCTAGTTTAGTTGACCCAATAACAGTTTGAGCTGATCGTCGGTTTAACCGTCGACCCACTCAAACGACTCCATAAAAATAAAATAGTTTTTGAATTAGAATGGTTTTGAAATTTGATCTGGACTATTATTTGAATCGGCCTGCGATCCTAATGGTTGGATGAGTTGGATCGTATTGTTCATTCTGATCCTCAAAACATTTCGACACAGAGGGAAGCCTAAAAATTTCGGGGAAGGCAGGATCACTTTAGTAAAATTCATTCAGTAAATTATATATCAATAGTAAAATTTTGTCGTTAAATAACTTGTATTTTTTCGGTTATAACCACCCGAATTAGGCCTTAACATAAGATCATAAATAATCAAAATAAAACTCCGAAAGAGAGAAATTTATCTGCCAATTGCCAAACCAACCTTTTCTAGCCTTGTAAACTTCCTTTTAAAAGTTATATACTTCACCAGGTTACAACAAAAATGTTATCATATTATCCCACCCCCTTATTTACCTAACTAAATAGCACCCTAAGCTAAGTAGCCTAATCTTTCAAATTGTTTTCTTCATTAAATTACAATCGTAACATGTATTGTGTCAATTACTCTTGTTGTCCTTCTATCTATGCTTCACTCAAACCACAAAAATAGGTCCCAAAAAATTAAGAACAAAGAGATAATTTTATCTACATATTATATTATATTATATTATAAAAGTACGAGTTGGATTTTTTGTTTCTTACAAAATATATATCGCCTAAAATATCCTCACAAGAATTACGTCAATAACAATCAGTCAGGATAATGATGTAAATATATGTTATAAATTATTAATTTAACTATATTTAAATAGCACTTATTAACTTAAAATAGGACCCTTAGTATAATTAAAATTTCTTCAACTTACCCAAAAAAGATATATAGTTCAAAAATGATTTTTTTATTATTAATATATTAATTAATTGTATTCAAATTTTATAATATAAGTTGTCTATTTTTTAATTTTAAGGCATATAATTTAAAATGTTATAATAAGATATATCTAATGAATTGGAAAACAACAAATCGATTCACTTTATAAATTTTAATAATTTTTTGTAATTTTGTAAAATAAAATATTATTTAAATTGAATGAGTTATGTAAAAACTTTCAATAAATCAATCCTAATGTAAGTCTAGTTATATAAGTCCATAGTTTTAATTATCTAAGTCCATAAACTTTCTTAAATTATAATCATATTATAATTCTATAAACTTATCTAATTAACAAAATAATATAATTGAATGATTTACATAAAATATTTTTCAATAAATTAACTAATTCTAATGTAATATTTTTTAATTAATAATACTAATATAATTGTAATGATTTAAATCTAACTAACCATATAATCTTCCTTTAGTTTATATGATAAAATATAAATTAAACACCTAAAAGTACGAATAGCGTTTTTAGTTTCATACGACATAATATACCACAATTTAGAATTGCATGTCGTCGGATCAAAATTACTTTAAATTAAGAATTCTAAGGAGACTCGATGTGTGTGCATATAAAAATAAGATATAATCTAATTTTATAAATATTTTTTATAGTATTCGATTAAACATTTCTTAAATTTTTTATATAAATATATTTTTTTAATTATTTCTACTACATACATAAAATCAATTATAAAAATTAAAATAAATCTGAAATAATACTCATTAGAGAAATACAAATAAGAAAATAGAATGCAAGATCAAATAACAAAGAGAATATAAAAAAGAGATAAAGAATAGGTAGTTAAAAGAAAGAATTACTTGATTTTAATATATATACTCATGCATACCAAAATTAAGGACAACTGTTAAATATCTTTATAAATATATTTATAAAGGGCATGACAAAGTGAGAATTAATATCATGTACAATGACAAATAAAATTTTGAAAATTAGATTAAAAATTTCAAGATTCTAGATTGAGTGTCATCTTAACAAATGATATGGAAATTTTTTGAATTTAATTTGAATGTGATTGATCCAATAGTTATCAATTTAGATCTACATTTTTCAAAGTAGCAATACACAACTTATTGGTCGAATCAAAACTTGAAGGACATTTTGACTTGGGATCATTGCTCCAAAACAATGGTCCTTGAACATTTTTCAGTGTGCAAGAAAAGCAAAAAAATAAAAAAAAAAATACAAAGAATTTTCAAAGCATTATGTATGAGACAAGTAAGGTAAATATTCAAAAGATTTGGAGAAAGAATTGATGGCAGAATATAACAACCTATTACAATAAGAAGATATTATTTGGTTCTAAGAGTTGAGAATAATTGACTCCAATTCAGGGATAATCATACACATTTCTTTCATTTCTCAACCATAACGAGAAGAAGAAGGAATAAGATGAATGCTCTCAAAATAGGCAATAAATGGGGAACCAGTAATGATCAACTAAAGCCACACATTTGGGAGTACTACACCAAACTATTCAGTGGAGATACCATTGAAGAGATGATGAGTCTTGGTATTACCTTGAGCTAAAGCTACTGTGGATGGAGCAAAGTACATTCAAAGTGTGGTTGAGGAGTTTTACAAAGCGTTGGGCCTCAAATTAAACTTCAGCAAATCATATGTGTTGTTCGCACCTTATGTGTCAAATGATTTAAAGTAGTAGGTTAGTAGAATTCTGGGCATGGAAAGTATAGACAACTTAAGGAACTATTTGGGGGTGCGAATGAACTTTAGCTAAACAATAATGAGCATTTCTCGATTGTGATTAGCAGAGTCAAAAAGCGCCTCTTGGGATAGAAAGCCAAAACGACAAACCTTTTCGAATGAATGATACTTATTCATTCCATCATGATCTCGATCTCCATCTACTACATGCACACAAATTAGCTCCCCAATCACGTGTGCGATAGACTTAATCGACTTAAACACAACTTTCTTCAGGCAAATGATATAACAAAGAAACGGATCCATTTTGTAGGGCGGGAGAAGGTGACTAGAAAGAAGCGAGAAGGTGGATTAGATCTTAGAGAAGCTCAAAAAGAAATATAATAATGCTCGCTGAAACGGGATAGAGAATGTTCAACAAGTAGACGACGGTGTGAAATTAAATACATAAGTAAAAATATTTAGGGGGGGGGGGGGGGGGGACATTGTTGATTGAATATAAGCCCCAACTTATGGTTTCTCGAGCATGGAAGGTGATAGTTAGAAATACTTGATGGTAGAGCCATTTTGCCAATGGAGGATTGTGAAAGGTGAATGGATGTTTTTATGGAACGATAGATGGTTATCACAAGGCAAACTAGCAGACATCTTCGAAGATAACATTTATGAGGAGGATAAAGATCTTATAATATATAATCTCATTGGCACACCTACAAACTGAAACCTGAATAAGCTGAAAAAATTAGGTTAAACTTTAGTAAATCACATGTGTTAATCGCAACTTTATGTGTCAAATAATCTAAAGTAGCAGGTTACTAGAATTTTGGGCATAGAAAGTACAGACAACCTAAGGAATTAATTGGGAGTGCGGATGAACTTTGGCTTAAACTATAATGAACATTTCTGGATCGTGATTAAGAGAGTAAAAAAGTATCTCTTAGGATAGAAAGCCAAAAAGACAAACCTTGTCGGATTAATGACACTTATTCAATCCATCACCATCTACCACAAGCACACAAATTGGTTCCCCAATCACGTGTGCGATAAACTTGATTGACTCAAACACAACTTTTATTAGGCAACTCATATAATAAAGAAACAGACTAATCTTGTAGGATGAAAGAAGGTGATTAGAAAGAAGCGAGAAGACGGATTAGGTCTCAGAGAAGCCCCAAAAAAATATAGTGATGCTCGCTAAAACGGGATGGAGAATGCTCAACAAAGAGACGATAGTGTAAAACTAGATACATAAGATAAAAGTATTTAAAGGGAGAGGGGGCATCCTTGAACATAAGCCTTAATTTATGGCTTCCCGAGTATGTAAGACGAAAGTTAGAAGTACAAATAAAGGATTGAGAACGGTGAAGGGACGTCTTTATAGAATGATAGATGGTTATCACAAGGCAAACTAGAGGATATTTTTGGAGATAATATTCATAAGACGGATAAAGATCTTATTGTATGTAATCTCCTTGGCACAAATAAAAACTGAAACTTGGATAAGTTGAAAGTAGTACTGCCTAAGGAGGTGGTGGATCTAAGTATCCTAATCGCGTTGCACGATAATGGAGATAAGAGAGTCTAGACTGGGTCAATTAACGACAAATTATCCTATAAAACGGTTATAATCTGTTTATGGTATCGGATGAGACATGGGAGAAAAATTGGAAATGAATTTGGAAATTACTTTGTCCCCAAAAGTTCAAGATTTTCTTATGGCTTCCCCAACATGATAATTTGCTGAAATTGTTGGAAAACACGAATCAGAAAGCAGCAGAATTTAAAAAATTTTCCCAACAAAAGGACCTTGAACTCGCAATCGTGTAACCAAATTCGTAAAGATAGAAAACTTACTTTTCTTTTGTTCTTTCTTGAAGCGTTTCAAGCCACCCAAGAACGCTCTTCTCGCGGCTTGATCCCCTCTCCTTGGTAAAGCTCGAATCTTCAAACTTCTAACATGAAGTCTCTAGAGAAAGTCCACCAACTTGATCACAATCTAACTAGTAAGGATGCTAGTTCTCTAGTTAGTGTTTAGGCTTAACCTAGGGTTTAATTTAATCTTGGAGAAAGGAAGGTGTTCAACACATGAACCAAAAGAATTGTCAATTACCTCTAAAGGGGAGCATGAGCTCCCCTATATATAGGAAAGGGGAGGGGCGGCCGAACCTAGTCCTTATGGACTAAGGATTTGGTCCCTCTCTCTCCTATTACTTGATCATCAAGTATTTTCCAACTTTGACTTTGAATTCTAATTCAAGTCAACTTTTAAGAGAGCTAAAAATATCCAAACTATTTTTGGATAATTTTATACTTTATTTATTATAAAATAAATAACTTATTTTTTATCTAATTAATTAATTCGTAATTAATTAACTAGATTATTTTCTCCAAAATAAGACTTTCTTTTTAATTCAAAATTAAACCAAAGTCTATTAAATAATTAACACATTTAATTATTTAATACATATATATATATATATAATATATATATATCCACACGTGTGTGACACGTGTCACTCACGTGAGCCACACGTGTGATTTCACACGTGTGGAACCCTCTTGGTCCGATTAACTCGTTTAATCTTTTTCAAGCCTCAACTCATGTAACTAAGTTGTTGTGTGTGACCCTCTAGGTTCTCAATTCAATTAATCAGTCCACAGATTAGACGACCATAGTCTAGCAACAGGTGTTTAACCCCTAGCTGAATTGGAATGTTCGGATTTGACAGAACCTTTAAGTCATTGATTCATGTGAGATACAATCCTCCTACTTACTATCTCTCAACCAAGATCTAGGGCAAGGGAATAATCAGAACCCTAATAATCCGGTCTTAAAGCTAAGTGCATTTCATATCCATTTGATCTCAATCCAAGAAACACTTTTCTTGATGTCTTGATCTACTGCCTTGGCCAAGGACTCCATATGGCATATGAATGACTTACACAATAAGAGATCACCTTGCAAATGCAAGTGTAGGTCCTTTCTTGATTCTCATTCACTTTCATGAATCACTTGTGCAGCCCCAGCATAAGCCTTGAATCAGTTGTCTAAGGCGACACCCTTTAAAGCTTATACCTAAGACTATAGAGTTAACTCATAAAGTGACAAGGAACCTCAAGTGTAAGGATCAATTAATCACATCAATGACTCGTGAGATATTTCCTAATCTGGAAGTTTCCATTTCCTAAAATAGAAACTTCCTTTCCCATTTAGGAATGTTCTCACACGGGGCACCTCAGTGAACTTACTTATTAAAGTAAGCACCCTCATGTATCACGCACGTATCAACTATACACTTTGCACCTCCATGAAACAAGGTGGTCCTTCTTAAGGGCGTGACCCACAAGCAAGCCTTAGAGGAGTCAGGTTGACACTCCCACTGTCTGTAGGACTCATCGGCTTGGAGTATTTTACTAATCATGACTTATGTGATATAGGGCTCGTTTCATGAACCATTTCACCCAAATGGTAGAGTCATAAAGTCATCAGGATTAGGGGAGTTCTCATACATGCACAGCTAAAGTAAACGCATACCAAACAAGAGCATATAAAGAAGTGTTGCCTCAATTCGTTATTTTATTCAAAGATTGTCTGTGATTACAATAAGGAAAAGCACAAAGCGGATATACAATCGGCTTTCTAGGGCACTATTCCTAACAATCTCCCACTTGCCCGTCAAAGCCATTCTGAAGCTATTCTAAGTCCCATCTTCTGAAGATGACCTTGGAAAGCTTCTCGACTAAGAGGTTTAGTAAGTGGATCTGCCACGTTCTCTGCTGATGTGACCCTCTCAATTAGCACATCTCCTCTTTTGATAATATCACGGATTAGGTGATACTTCCTCATAATGTGCTTGGTCCGTTGGTGAGATCTTGGTTCTCTTGCTTGAGCAACCGCCCCAGTGTTGTCACAAAACACAGTAATGGGGTCTTTCATGCTAGGAACAACATTCAACTCTTGAATGAAGTTTCTTATCCAAACACCTTCCTTAGCTGCATCATTTGCAGCTAAGTATTCGGCCTCAGTGGTCGAATCCGCAGTGGTAGTTTGCTTGGAACTCTTCCAACTCACTGCTCCGCCGTTTAGGCAGAAAATGTATCCTGACATTGACTTAAAATCATCTAAGTCAGATGCAAAGCTTGCATCGCAGTATCCTTCGACAGTAAGATCTTTCTGACCTCCGTAAACTAAGAATAAATCTTTAGTACTTTTTAAGTACTTAAGAATATTCTTCACGGCAGCCCAGTGACCATCTCCAGGGTCAGATTGGAAACGACTTGTCACACTAAGTGCATAAGCCACATCCGGTCGAGTACATAACATTGCATACATTATGCTACCTATTGCTGACGCATAAGGTGTATGAGTCATTCTCTCCTTCTCAAGGTTAGTCTTAGGACACATCTTCTTTGAAAGACATGTTCCTACACTCATAGGAAGGTTCTTAACCTTTGCTGACTCCATATTGAATCTCTTCAATACTTTGTCAATGTACATCGACTGTGATAGTCCTATTAACCTTCTAGATCTATCTCTATAGATTTTAATTCCAAGGATATAGGACGCATCACCAAGATCTTTCATCTCGAATTGGTTCGATATCCATAACTTAGTCACTTTCATGTCTTCCTTCGAATTCCCAATAAGAAGGATGTCATCAACATAAAGTACTAAGAATTGCACTGAGGTCTCCAATTCCTTTCTATACACACATGATTCATTCGAAATTTGGATGAAGCCAAACGCTTTGACCGATTCATCAAATCGAATGTTCCAATTCCTAGAAGCCTGTTTCAATCCATAGATTGATCTTTGGAGTTTGCAAACCTTTTGCTCACTCCCACTGAATGTGAAACCTATGGGTTGCTCCATATAAATGTCTTTATCAATGTCACCATTGAGAAAGGCAGTTTTCACATCCATTTGCCATATCTCATAGTCATAATATGCAGCAATGGCAAGCATGATCCGAATAGACTTTTGCATTGCAACTGGTGAAAAGGTTTCATCAAAATCCACGCCGGGTCTTTGAGTGAATCCTTTTGCAACCAGTCT
This sequence comes from Lantana camara, assembly GCA_037501455.1. NCBI lineage: Eukaryota > Viridiplantae > Streptophyta > Magnoliopsida > Lamiales > Verbenaceae > Lantana > Lantana camara. The sequence continues at coordinate 16,594,223 of CM074857.1, read as the reverse complement.
TGCTTTATAGGCTGCAATGCTTCCATCAACTCCAAGCTTTCTCTTAAAGATCCATTTGCAACCTATGGGTTTGACCCCATCAGGCAAATCTACCAAGGTCCAAACTTGGTTGGAGTTCATGGAATCCATTTCGGATTTCATGGCTTCTATCCACTGTTCAGAGTCAGAATCTGAAAGTGCCTCCTCATATGTTAAAGGATCATTATCCTTTTGAGAGATTTCATGGAAGAATCCATACCATCTCTCCGGCTGTCTAGGAGTGCGTTCAGAACGCCTTAGAGGAGGGTTTTCGTGTGTATCGAAATTCGTGATTGGTTGTAGTTGATCAGAGTGGGACGTTTCTTCAGTGGGTGGTGTGGGGTCATTTTGTACTTCTTCTAATTCTATGATCTTGCCTTTCTTTTCTTTAAGGAACGGTTCCTCCAGAAAAGTAGCATTTCTGGAAACAAACACCTTTTGCTCAGATTGATCATAGAAATAGTATCCTATGGATTCCTTAGGATAACCTACAAAGTAGCATAAGTTAGAACGAGATTCTAATTTATCTCCCACTGTCCTCTTCACGTAAGCAGGACAACCCCAAATTCTTAAGTAAGAATAACTAGGGATTTTACCATGCCACATTTCATAGGGCGTTTTGGGGACTGACTTAGAGGGAACTAGATTCAGAATCTTTGCTGCACTTTCTAGGGCATAACCCCAGAAAGAAGGTGGTAAGTCAGTAAAACTCATCATGGAACGAACCATATCAAGTAGGGTTCGATTCCTTCTCTCAGAAACTCCATTAAGCTGAGGAGTTCCCGGAGGAGTCCACTGAGAGATAATCCCATTATCTTTGAGATGATTAAGGAATTCTTCACTAAGATACTCGCCTCCTCGATCAGATCGAAGTGCTTTGATCTTGTGACCAGTTTGGTTCTCAACCTCCTTTTGAAATTCTAAGAATTTCTCAAAAGCTTCAGATTTATACTTCATTAAGTATACATAACCATACCGACTAAAGTCATCAGTAAAGGTTATGAAATACTGATGATTGCTTCTAGTGCTTACACTAAGCGGTCCACAAACATCAGTATGGATCAAATCCAAAACCTCAGTGGCACGTTCCACAGTTCCTCTAAAAGGGACTTTGGACATTTTTCCTTTGAGACAGGATTCGCAAGAAGTTAACTCTTTGAGATCATTTTCAGAGAATGATCCTAAAGTGTTTATCTTGCTAATTCTGTTCTTGGAAATGTGTCCTAATCTAGCATGCCATAAGGGAGCTGAAACTTTGTCATCTCTCTTACGCTTTGTTTCTCGTTGTATATTCATAATATTGATATTTTGAGTTAGGTAAAGTCCATTACTTAGAGTACCGATATGAACGGAAGAGTTGTTCCGTTTGATAAAGTATTTACCATTCTTAATATAAGTTTCATAACCTTCACAATCTAATATTGGAACTGAAATTATATTACGAATAATGCTCGGTACATAAAGGACTTTATTTAATACTAACTCAAAACTACCTAAATCTAATCTAATTGTGCCTAAAGCTCGAGCTTCAACGTTTGAGCCATCGCCGATCTTCAAGACACATTCTCCTTCTTTGAGTTGTTGGACTTCACTTAGCATCTGTACATCATTACAGATGTGAGTTCCACAACCGGTATCAAGTACCCAAGAACTAGAATTAATAGAAAGATTTACTTCAACGAGAAAGATACCTTTCTTTAGAGTAGCCTTGTACTCTGGGCAGTTTCTCCTTCAATGTCCCGCTTTGCCACAATGGAAGCAAACATCCTCTTTCTGATCACGCTTCTTCTTTTGGGCCTTCCCCTTCGAAATGCCACCAGTGGGCCTAAGGGGTTTCTTCTTCTTCTTTTGGGCTTTCTTGCCCTTACCTTTAGAAGGCCCAGAAGAGGAAGATGGAGCATTCACCATCAAAACCTTATTGTCCTTCTTGATCGTGCTTTCAGCAGTCACAAGCTGACTAATCAGCTCAGCTACAGTAGCACCAGCATGATTCATGTTGAAGTTAAGGTCAAATGGGTTGAATGATGGTGGGAGCGAAGCTAGCAACAAATCCACTGAAAGCTCATCTTTCAGTGGCATGTCCATGGAAGCAAGTTTCTCAGTAAGGGCGAGAAACTTAAGTCCATATTCATGGACACTTGAACCTTCCCTCATTCTCAAGTGGAACAATTCCTTTGAAGTGTTATACCTTGTAACACGTTCGTGAGGGCGCTAAAGTTGCTCTAAGTGGTCGTAAATCTCCCAAGCAAATTCCATGGCCTCATGTTGCCTTTGCAAGTCCGGAGACATGTTAGCCAACATAAGGCAACGGGCTTGGAGATTATCATCCTTCCACTTCTGAATCGCGTCCCGCTCGGCCCGAGTGGGAGCCTCTCCTTCGGGACTAGGCTCCCCTTCGAAGAGAACATAAGTTCTCTTCTCAGAATCTAAAATGATTTTTAGATTCCTCAGCCAATCAGAATAGTTGGGACCAGTCAACTTGTTTGACTCGAGGATCGATACAAGAGGGTTTTTGGTTGCCATTTCAAAACACGTAGAGAATCACAGAATCTACGACCTAAATGGTAAAACAGAGGACTAGTGAGCATGCTGAATTATAACGATATACAAAAGATAAGGTCTTTAATCTAATGTAGCTCCCACTGTTTTTAAAAGATCTAGAATTCCCAAAGATCTAAGAGGAACACGTTTCCCAATGGGTACTAAGATCCTAGGCATTTTACCTCGAACCCACGACTCGTGGACATTCTAAGTAAGAACCCTAGGTAGGTACTACTTACCAATTCTAACACCTTTTTGCATCACCTATCTTTCAATATGGACCCACGACTCGTGCGACATCCATATTTACTTAGGCGTTAAGCCAGACCCATCAATCATAAGATCATGATCAAAACTTAGTTCGAACGACCCACGACTCGCGGACATCGCCCTTGCTAAAATTGACCATGAAATATTGATCATTTAAAATGATCAATTAGGTAACTAAGAACTAATAAGCTCCACTAGCTATCCCACGACTCGCGGACAATAACTAGCTTTACTTACTAAACTTAAAACCTATTGATGGAATGCTAGGAATTTAATTCAAAATTTGCATCTCGAATTAAACACCTATTTGTTCGAAATTAGCTTAATATTTAATGGGAATTTTCGAATCAACCGGAGAGTTGTCCGGTTCGACCTCACCAACATATATGTTATCCAATTTTATTAGTCTTGATTAATGCAAGTACACTTAAATGCATTTCAAACAAGCACATAAACAGATAACATGTCCTAGCATGATACTAACATGTAATGATCATGGGTTCTACCTATCTTATGCGTGATATGTGGGAGCCACTCCACAATCACTAGTTCTAACATACATGCCACATAAACAGTTCAAATCACATAAGGGAAAGCGGTAACAAAGTACGAGCCCTATCTCTATTACATTTAACAATTGAGATTCCCCTCCCTAACATTTTGAGGGGTCTTCACTTATGGCCTCCTTGTTACTTGAATGTGGTCCATCTTACTCCATGGGTGCATTGTCTCCAAAATGAAAATAAAACCTCACCACCTATCTCTACTCTCAAATTACAATAAAAGGAAAAAGACATAAAGTAATAAGGCTCAATCTTTATATTGGCCTTAGACAATTACACGGGGCATACCCCGGCCTCAAAAGCAGTAATATGGAAAGCCACATAATAAATCACATAACAGTACGCACATAAGTGAGGCTCCAACCTCAATTGAAAAACGCAACAATAGGGCTCCAACCCCAATTTAAACCATCCATGTGCATAAATTAAAACCATACATAGATCTAAACCCATGATCACCTAACATGCTTTTGCAAGAATTTAAATTTAGCCAATAAATTAAAATTCTCGTTTCAAGTCCTAATGACTTAAAACACGACTTAGATGCAATTCTTGTTCAAGAGCCTTTTCAATAAAACCCGAAAAACAATAAACCAATAAAATTCCAAAATTAATAATTTTATTCTTTCATTATTTTCAGAAAATAAAATTCATAATTTTCCCAAAATCCAAATCGCTTTAATTTCTCAAAAATCCCAATTTAATCAAAATTTTAAAATAATTTTATTTTAACAAAACTGATTTTAAAAGATAAAATTAAAATAAAATTAAATCGGGATTTTTCGGATCGAAAAACACGAAACACGAAACCACGAAAACATGGGCCCGGGACTACGCGGGATCGCCAGCACGCCGCGCAGGAACGCGCGCTAGGCGCGCGCCAGCGCTGCGCACAGCCGGCAGCGATTGCCGCCAGCGTGCGCGCGCCAGGCGTGCCCTTGCGCGCAGACGTGCGGCGCGGGCAGGCAGTCCCGCCTATCCCTGGGCGGGCGCTCCCGCGCGGTTGCGGGAGGAGCAGGCGGCTGTCCCGCACGGTTGCGGGACAGGCGAGCAAGGCGCCTAGGCGGGCGAGAGGCCTCCCGCGCGGATGCGGGAGGGCTGGGCGGCGGTGATGGGGCTTGGGCGTGCGACGTGCTAGCACACCCAGGCCCGTTCTTTTCGTGTCCCGTTTCGTATTTTTTGGTTTCTCCAAAACCCGATTCAATCCGAAAATTAAAAATTCGATTTTGATAAATTTAAACTAAAACGATTTTCAAAAACAGTTTTAGAAATTCAGGAAAAATTACAGTTTCGTATTTCAAGCTTTCTAAAAGAACTCATGAATACCTAATTCGCATCTAAGCCTAAGAATTTCTACCAAATTCAGAATAATTGAGACGAATCAGAAACACGATTAACGAGGTGGCTCTGATACCACTTGTTGGAAAACACGAATCAGAAAGCAGCGGAATTTAAAAAAATTTCCCAACAAAAGGACCTTGAACTCGCAATCGTGTAACCAAATTCGTAAAGATAAAAAACTTACTTTTCTTTTGTTCTTTCTTGAAGCGTTTCAAGCCACCCAAGAACGCTCTTCTCGCGGCTTGATCCCCTCTCCTTGGTAAAGCTTGAATCTTCAAACTTCTAACATGAAGTCTCTAGAGAAAGTCCACCAACTTGATCACAATCTAACTAGTAAGGATGCTAGTTCTCTAGTTAGTGTTTAGGCTTAACCTAGGGTTTAATTTAATCTTGGAGAAAGGAAGGTGTTCAACACATGAACCAAAAGAATTGTCAATTACCTCTAAAGGGGAGCATGAGCTCCCCTATATATAGGAAAGGGGAGGGGCGGCCGAACCTAGTCCTTATGGACTAAGGATTTGGTCCCTCTCTCTCCTATTACTTGATCATCAAGTATTTTCCAACTTTGACTTTGAATTCTAATTCAAGTCAACTTTTAAGAGAGCTAAAAATATCCAAACTATTTTTGGATAATTTTATACTTTATTTATTATAAAATAAATAACTTATTTTTTATCTAATTAATTAATTCGTAATTAATTAACTAGATTATTTTCTCCAAAATAAGACTTTCTTTTTAATTCAAAATTAAACCAAAGTCTATTAAATAATTAACACATTTAATTATTTAATACATATATATATATAATATATATATATATATCCACACGTGTCACAGTGACACGTGTCACTCACGTGAGCCACACGTGTGATTTCACACGTGTGGAACCCTCTTGGTCCGATTAACTCGTTTAATCTTTTTCAAGCCTCAACTCATGTAACCAAGTTGTTGTGTGTGACCCTCTAGGTTCTCAATTCAATTAGCAGTGACCCTAATTAATTAATTCACTAATTAATTAATCAGTCCACAGATTAAACGACCATAGTCTAGCAACAGGTGTTTAACCCCTAGCTGAATTGGAATGTTCGGATTCGACAGAACCTTTAAGTCATTGATTCATGTGAGATACAATCCTCCTACTTACTATCTCTCAACCAAGATCTAGGGCAAGGGAATAATCAGAACCCTAATAATTCGGTCTTAAAGCTAAGTGCATTTCATATCCATTTGATCTCAATCCAAGAAACACTTTTCTTGATGTCTTGATCTACTGCCTTGGCCAAGGACTCCATATGGCATATGAATGACTTACACAATAAGAGATCACCTTGCAAATGCAAGTGTAGGTCCTTTCTTGATTCTCATTCACTTTCATGAATCACTTGTGCAGCCCCAGCATAAGCCTTGAATTAGTTGTCTAAGGCGACACCCTTTAAAGCTTATACCTAAGACTACAGAGTTAACTCATAAAGTGACAAGGAACCTCAAGTCTAAGGATCAATTAATCACATCAATGACTCGTGAGATATTTCCTAATCTGGAAGTTTCCATTTCCTGAAATAGAAACTTCCTTTCCCATTTAGGAATGTTCTCACACGGGGCACCTCAGTGAACTTACTTATTAAAGTAAGCACCCTCATGTATCACGCACGTATCAACTATACACTTTGCACCTTCATGAAACAAGGTGGTCCTTCTTAAGGGCGTGATCCCACAAGCAAGCCTTAGAGGAGTCAGGTTGACACTCCCACTGTCTGTAGGACTCATCGGCTTGGAGTATTTTACTAATCATGACTTATGTGATGTAGGGCTCGTTTCATGAACCATTTCACCCAAATGGTAGAGTCCTAAAGTCATCAGGATTAGGGGAGTTCTCATACATGCACAGCTAAAGTAAACGCATACCAAATAAGAGCATATAAAGAAGTGTTGCCTCAATTCGTTATTTTATTCAAAGATTGTCTGTGATTACAATAAGGAAAAGCACAAAGCGGATATACAATCGGCTTTCTAGGGCACTATTCCTAACAGAAATGTACTGCAGTATTATAGAAAATTTGGGGAAAGCGATGTATGCACCGCTATTATAAAGAAGATAAATATGTGGACCACATATTGAGAAGTTGTCCGGTCGCACTTCGGGTGTTGGACAAGATTGATGATGCACGAACTGAACGAAATCTTCATGGCTTGCGAGTGTCGGTCGACCTCAAAGAGAGCTTTTATAGAAAAATTCAGAGCAATATGTTATCAGAATATCATGCGTGGATTGTCTTGATCTTGACGCTCTGGAATCTTTTGAAAACGTGGAACCGATGGAGCTATCAAAATGTTATGAAGCTTAGAAGTGTCACTTTTCGCCACATAAAAGAGTTAATTAAGACCACAACACTAATTAGTGAGGACAAAAAATACAGATAAAAGAAAATCTGCACTGAGTTATCGTGGAATTACCTGAGAAAGGATTAACGAAACTAAACTCGGATGTGAGTTTTTATAACCAGGGCATCATTCGACATGACAACTGAAGATAAGTGCTAAGATACACTATGGATTTTAGTAGAGTTTTATTAATGTAGCGGAGTTATTCGGTTTACGTGAAGGATTAACACTAGTTTGGGAAAGACGTTTTTCGAAAATTAATGTCGGGATTGATTCGAAAATGATCGTAAAATGGATATCAATGGAGGATATTGAAATGAAACAAACGAGAAATGTAATTTTAATTGGCAAAGTTTACTCCAAAGGCACTAAGAAACTTGAATTAAATAAAATCCCTAGAGAAAGAATAGGTGACAAGTTTCAAGATGGTTTCTACGTCTAGAATGCTCTACCGACAAAAGTTTTTGATCTTTTAGGTTTTTGTCATAATTTTTACATATGTCTTTTCATTTATTAAATATATTTTAAAGTTATAAATTACTACTTATGCTTAAAAGTTAGAATTATTTTGGCAAATTATTATACAATTTAAATATTTTATTTTTGTTTAATAACATAGTTTCAAATATTTTTATTGTTTATTTATTTGGATGTTCTCTATTTCGAATTTCTGGTTATTGTAAATGATTTGAAAGAGATGTTTCATATAAATATTTTTGTATGTGTATATTTATTTAATCAAAATAAATGTTTTTAATATCATAATTATTCAATAAACATAATAGCTAAATTTATTTAAATAAAATTAAATGATAAACGTGTAAAGCACGTTCATCACTTCACTAATGTCGCAGAAAAGGTTTAGTTATTTAGCTACACCCTCGACAACTTGTTATTTATAAGCATGTTATTTTCTAATGTAATATTGATCAGCTTTGCCTTTTAACGAGTCATATGTCTAGTAAAATAAACACTAAAAGAGTATAAGCAAGCTTATGGGCGGCACCGTCGTGCCAATGAATACAATAGCTACAAGCTAAGGTAATTAAGCTTTATAAACATTATTAACACGTTTTTGACTAATGACACTGATTAATCAATCGGTTATTATTAGTCAAACTATAAAACAGTGCCCCCATTTTTTAAATTTTAATTCATTTTTAATGACACCAAACCATGTGAACATGAAGATAAGAATTGGGCACATCCCATATTTGCATTTGACTTAATTAGCGACGTAGCTTAGTACACATTGCTACCTTAACATCTGGGTAACTATTGAAAAAGATCTTGAGGATGTCATCACCATTTCTGAGTTGAGTTGTGAAGCGGGGAATCTCACTTACCCTTCTGAAGCCCGAAAGTTTGGGCGCCTTTTGTTGTGTTGGGCCTGATGATCCTAGGCGTGTGATGTGTAATAGGGATCGTATTTTAATGTTAGTATTTACGTCTCTTAATCGTTTTTCCTCATATAATAGACATTTTGCTTATAATAATCTTTCTAACTCTTGAATTATGGCTCATTGCCTGTTTAATTGGTTCTTGGTTAATATGAGGGGGGCTTGCTAAAACCCCGTGGCTCTTTGCCTTTTCCTTTAAAAAAAAAAAAAAAAAAGCCTTATGCCTTTTTTAAGGTTCGTTTATTAGTATTTTTATAAAATTTGAGTTTTGATAGGATTCAATATCAATTAAACAAAAATATATAATTTTGTACTATTTTTATAATTTGAGAAATTTTTGAAAATGGTACTGTCCGTGGAAATTAAGGGACCATCTTGCTTTGGTTGAAAATATTAGGGATGATGGTGATTATTGTATACTGAAATAAATAGAAATTAGTTTAAAGGATATTTTAGTGTATTTATATATCTTTGTGGTAATTGTGGTTGGAAGATCATGCATAGGATAAATTTAAATTAAATTAAAATTATAAGATATTTTCAATTTATAGTGAAGAAACCGGATTAATATAAGATTTTCTCATTTCAAACCGGAGCACTCTGCATGTGGACCTTTTGTCTATATAATTGTTCATTTCCATGCTGAATTGCACTGCTTCTCAGCTGAAATTAAAATTGTGAGAAACGGCTTCAAACTCAATATGCTCCGCCACTCAAATTTGAAGTGCAGAAAGGGAAAATTTGGTACAGAAGCCACCGATTTTCTTGAAATTAGTAGACTCTCAACCTTAAGTCGGGAACAAACAAACAGAAATTTCCGAGTGACAGTACTTAGCTGGAGTTTCACAAGAATAGGGCCAGATATCAATTCACAAGTCTTATTCAAATCAACTTAAAGAATCACACCTCCGAGGGCAACGCTACAGCAATCAAAGAAATTAATGAAAAAAAAAAAAGCTTAATCAAACCAATTAATCATTAATTATAAAAAGCTGTGAAATATTGTTAGCTGGCAGCTCTAGGCAACATTAACAGAAGCAAAATGAACCTAGGACGACAAGTTATCGACCGTGTGGTAGGTTGATGCATGCCCTCATAGTCAGCTCATCTCCTGTTAGAAATTTAATTAGATGTTAGAATAGAGACAACATATATCTTTAAGTTCCTTAAATGTCAGTTCAGACTTCAGAGGTCTCCATTGACTTGATATATTCAAGACAAAGGTTTTCTAACCTAACCTTACTCACTGTGTTTCAAAGATCTCACTTACCCCCCACCCCCCCTCCCCCACTTCTCCACCTACCATATACTGTTCTTAGAAAGATGGTACATCAATTCGTTTTGAGAGTCCTAATCAAAGTGACTTGAAACCCTAAAATTCTATGGGGTTATTTAGGTTTTGAAAGGGTTCACATGGTGACTAAATGTAAAAATAAGTATGGTTTGGGCCACAAATTTGAGATAAAAGCATTTTACCTCCCTGTTTGATAAATAATTTTCAAACTATCACTTATGTAAAATTATATAGTATCTAACCTACTTGTATTATTTTTTAAACACCATGTTACCTCCTTTCTAATTTTTCTGCGTTGATTAATAGTTTTTCTTTTACTCAAATACCTCCAAATATTTTAACTCTATTTAGAACTTTATTTTCTATACGCTTTATTTTTTTCTCTTTAAATCAAAAACTCTAACTAAAACACTTGAAAGGAAGCTAAACGTCAGAAGAAATCTGTTTGAGGAAACAATCGATTGAAAACGAAAATATGAAGGAGATGTAAAATAAACATTAAACTCATTCATTTAAACATAAAAGATGGATAAAATTGATTTCAAACTAAAAAAAAAAAATGAAATAAACGACGCAGTCAAAATGACCACCACTTTGTGAGGGGTAAATATGCTTTTTTTTTTTAAACATGAGGGGGCTTTATGCTATTTAATTTTTTAGGAACATGTAATTTGATAATTATTTTTTTCACATGGGCCCCTAAGGTTTTTTCCCCTCACAAATTCTATTTGCTCTAGATTTTAATGGAGTCACTTGAAATAATATATATAATTATCAAATTATATATATATATAAACCTATTCGCTTTGAAACTTGAGTGTGTGTAATTGGTGGGGTGCAAGAATATATATTTTTGAATCACGAACACTTTTAATACATTATACCATATTGTTTCAAATATTTATGTCGGATATTTTTTTTAAAAAATTTAAAATAAAATTCATGGTACCGTATTTATATTGTATTTGTATATTTTGTATAATTGTATTGATATCCTTATGTGGGTTTTTTCTAATTTTCGTGTCTTTTTTTTTTTTTTTTTATTGCAACTTTGGTGTACTTTTTTTTTTTATATTGTAATTTTGGTGACTCATAAAATTTTGTATTGAATCCTCTGTTTGAAAAAACGAATTCACTGTTCACTACAGTGATTCCGCTTTTTCAAAAAGAGGATTACACCAAAATTACAATATAAAAAAAAAATACACCAAAATTACAATATAAAAAAAAAAAACACACTAAAATTAGAAATTCTCCTCCTTACATAATATAGATATACATGTATGTTTCAACAAGCTAGAGGACAGATTAGCTAGACTGCTAGAGAAGGTGGCATGATTCAACGGATCTTGGCACTATATTTCATAGTTATTTATAATATTAGTTATTTCTTATTATGTTTATAATCTTTTTCTTTTCTTTTTTTTTTAATATGTATATCATCATTAGCTCATGCCTCATGGAGGTGACAGATATTACTAAATTAGAACAATTCAATTTTAGATTTTAAAGGGCTAAATACAGACACCCTATCTTTTGGAGGTCGTAAGTTTTGTCCATTTTTTTTTAAATCGATGCATTTAACTACCTCACTTTTGAAAATTTTCACTTAACTCCTTTCCGACGGAATATTGCACTGGACTTTATGAAATATATTTGGCGTGATATCTCAAATCCATTCAGATTATATATCAAATGTGTTGATATTATTCATCAAATCGAAGCTCTTGAAGTAAGGAACACAATGATTGTTTCAAAATTAAAATCCGACAACCAACAAAGGAGTAATCGCCGGTCAAAGTTGGTGCAAGGCCGGTGAACCTTTGCAGGTGAATTTCGACGCTTCCGACGGCCAATATAGTCGAATGGGATATGGGTTTTGTTCGACATGGAGAGACGAACACGATGATAGTGGTCTTGACTTTTGAGTCGCCGTGACAAAGAAGAAATCGACGATCAAAGTTAATTTTAAACGGAATATTCCGACATAATAGTGTCAGAAGGTAAAGTGTTAAATTTTACAAAGATGGGGAGATTAAATGAACCAATTTGAAGGAAATGGGGCAAAATGCAAAACCATTCTTCCTTTGGATTGACTGAAATTAGCCCTATTTTAAACAAGGTAATTCAACTTTGAGGGAAAGTCTTCTCGATCTCAAAGGGGAACGAAGGAAAGAAAACCGTGTATTGGATCGGGTGGTCCTAACGTAAACTCTTCAATGCCCAAATCAACAAAGAGGTGTAACTAAATGCACATATATACCCTGCGCAATTGGTGGGTGTAGAACATGGCGCACTTAAGTGCAATATATTAAGAACTAAATGCACATACCGGTGCAATATATTATTATTATTAGGGTGATTTATATCTAACTACCTTGTATTTAGGTTTAATTACAATGCAGTCCGTCATCGAAAAATTATATTTTGGTCCCTATAAATCTTGTTTGATTTGAGATCCCTTAAAAGAATTTATAAAAGTACATTTATGCCTCTAACGGTTTTATGAGTGTTACATTGAATATATGACCAAAATTACAAAATCATTCCTAAAGTTTACAAATATAAACAAAACGATCCTTACAAATTATGAATTTAACAACAATTCAGGGGTATTTTTTGACATAACGGACCCCTACAAACGGTTCTCAAAGTTAGGGACTAAAATGTAATTTTCTGATAATAATGGATTACGTTGTAATTAGGTCTAAATGCAAGATAGTCAGATGTAATTATTATTATTATCATTATTATTATTATTATTATTTCTTGGGTAGAATTTAGAAGCGTAAAGCTCAAATATTTGCATCCTACTTCTCACAGGATGAAGATCTGCATGTATAGAATTAACCATTTTCACAAAAATTAACAAGACAACTTGAATATAGATAAACTTTAATAATTGACATGCGCGCGCGCACGTACATATATACATATTTATTCATATGCAATAAATTTCTCGTATCATCATATAAGAATATTATCTAACTATGATTAATAATTGATTTGAATTTTGAATGTAGACATGACAGTATAGTAAATGATAATATTACTAATGGAAATAAAAAGGATAGTAAACTGGACTGGGGAATACTTCAAATTTTGAAAAGCGCAGCATGACAACCCCATTTTTTCTGTTTCATTAATTTGTGAGATTAATACCCACGAAGTGTTTGCTCCATTTTTCATCTATTTATGATGATTGGTATGCATGAATGGAACGAGGTAGGAAATTAATGAATAAAGAAATGGAATAATTTTATTATAGCATTACTATGAAAGTAATAAAGTTAGGAATGAAACAAAAAATTTAAACTCATTTCATAAATAATAATAATAATAATAATAATAATAATAATGATTAAATATATGCTTAAAGATATTTTTATATTTAATATATATTTTATTTTTATATATATATGTGTTGTTTGTACCAAAAAATATATATATATGTGTTGTGATATATATATATATATATATATATATATATATATATATATATATATATATATATTACTATTTTCATATTTATGCATAGATTATGCATTAATTATTTATTGTATTTAATATATTGCTTGATATTTAAAAATAAAATTTAATATTAATGTCAAAATTCGTTCTTTTTAGAATATTTGAATTTATAAAATTTTATAAATAAAATAATATATACATGTTTTTTAAATATATAATATATTTATATTTACACATATTTAATATAATTTATTAAATTTTCAACGCGATTAATAGTATTTAATTTTTATTTATAAAAATAATAAAATATAATATGTATTTAACAAATAAGTGACGACAATTTAAAAATAATATCAAACTTTGAACATTGGGAATGACTAATATCATGGGGACAAAAGAATGAGTAATCTCATGTTTGTATGAATGGACATTTCTATATATGGAAATGAATATTCCTAATCATGTTTTGTACCAATCAAGAATTTAGGTATGAATACGGTAATGTTCATTCTATTCCATCATACCAATCATACCGTTAAAGTATTGCATGTTGATGGACCTATAAGATGCATCGATTATTTTAAATGCCTATAATTGAATTAGTGATCAATTATTTACTAGAAATACTAAATTAAAAGAAAATTTAACTGCCATTGAAGGTACAATTGATGGGGCGGGTAATGTGGGATAAATCCCCACTTGGACATCATATTTTTACTTAACTCCCTAATTGGGTATCAAATTTTTATTTTACTTCCCACGTGTAGTACGAATATGATATAATGCAGTATTTATATCCTATTATGTTGTATAGATTTTCACCACTCTCAAAACATGTCGTATAATTTTCACATAATGTAATACTAAAACGTTCTAATGTAGTACTTATATCCTATTATGTAGTATAAATTTTTGAGGAGTAAAGTAAAAATCTTCAAATTGATGGGTAGTTATTTGCAACTGCCCCTTGATGGGGTAAAAAAAATTAAAAAAGCGACGAAAAATTGACATTATTTTAGTTTATCACAAAGAATAACGATTAAGAGAGCTTTTATTTTGTCATGATGTAATTTACTCATGGAGAATTACTTTTTTTTTTTTCAAGTTAGATATTTTAAGTTAACTATTACAATTTCATGACATCAAGAATTTGGATAGACTTTTCACTTTCATTGTAGATATATATTTGATGAATACTCGTGAAATTGGACTCTTTTTCCTTTGTTTTTCTCTTTTATGTTCTGCCTTTAAGTGTAACAAAAGGCTCCCCACACCCCGACCCGATAAAGTAAGTGGGAGGAAGTAAATTAAGTACTCAATTACCCGTTAAAAAGAGGTGTGTCTCCCATAAATCTACAAAGAATCCACCCTCAAAATCATATTGGACTCAAGAATAAAGCTTCCACACTGCATCCTGTGAAAATTAAACTTTGCATCTTATAATAAATTTATCACTCCAAAACTAATTGAACTACGCCCTGCGGGCTATCTTCTGCCTTTTCTGTATTTACCAAATATCACTTATATAGAAGAGAAGTTTTCTAAGATTTGAGTCTCTTACATAACTTTCATCCATAGTCCTTTTTATATTCAATTTCCTTTTTTTGTTCCATCATGTTCTTATCCAGTTTCCAAATTCGTAAGGAACGTATGCAACTGAACTCTTTTCTTGAGCTAGCTACATAACGAGTTCCAAACTCTAATTTCCTATTATTTCTCTATGTTTTTCACGTGTTTCGATTGGGATTATGATCCCATTAATATCTAATACCATTTTTAAATATACGAACACCTCTAAAAGATTTAGTTTTTCATATTGTGTTGTGTTGTAAATTTGTTATGTAAAAAGTTTAAGAAAAATTATATGTTGTCATATTTGTACTGTAATATTCATACCCCACATCATGAATGTAAAATATCATAAGTTGCTTTTTCCTAAGTTTCACGATTTTAAAACATTTTTTTATTATTATTATTTTAACACACATGCTCTCAAGTAGAATTTAAACTCGAGTCATTATCCTGAAAAATGAACTCATTAACCACTTGAACCAATTCTTCTTCATTCACGGTTTAAAAGGCATGCCTTTTCGCGTCTGGACAAGTTATGTTAGCATAATTACCATTAATTACGGAAAACACAAGCCCTATATACATATTGTTATAATAAATTACATATAAATTCCGGGCACCATTTTACTCAAAGAGATTAGTTGTAATCACAATAATCCCTACAAGAAACAAGAAATTAAGAAAAGGCAAAAACCTAGCACTGCAGACTAAAAAGCTATATGTTCCACCTTTATTAAGCAAGAATATGGGAATTACATTCCCGAAATTTCGTCATTATCGCTCGTTACCTTGATATATAATTAAAATATATGCTTGCCTGTTATGTTAATTATGCCGGTTATTAAAAAAATAAGCCGGTCTTTCACAACTCGACAGCTTCTTTTAGTTATTATCATACTGTAATTAATCCCCAAGTTGCTTGAAAAGGTGACAAGTTTTCATAATTTAATGCTAAATGATTGATTTATTGACGAGTTTAGGTTCGACATACGTAGGTTTTAGGATAATCAAAACTACTTTTACTTCCTCGGGAATCACAATATGTGATGCACTGATAATTCTAAAATTATTATTTTATCATCGTACGTCGTATCAAATATATGTCGTTTGATAACTAAAAAATATATATTACAATTCTTTTTTTTTTTTTTGGGAAAATTGGTGAAAGAGACTGTGAGAATATTATTGAGGATTTCCATCATGTATAAATCAATTGAATTGTCCAAATCAAACACAAGTATTCATAATCCACGGATTCATTAAGCAAAGCATATTAACATATCCATTAAAATAAAAAAATAAAACAAAACAAAAATGTGGGCGAAAACATTACAACCACCTCTGATAAGCGATTCTGACGGACCATCTACAAGCATCCCAAGGAGGCATGCAGTTATCGGAGCGAAGGCGATAAGCATCAGTATGACTCTTATTTGGAAACAAATGATCACATCCACATCCATTGGTTTGTGTCCTAAGTGCCTTTCTTAATAAGGTTCAGATGCTTTGGCAATTTGTAACCTTCAATTTCAAAGTTGTAGACTTGCGCACAAAGCTAACCAAAATCGAACCATTTCCTCAATTCTGGTTCGTTGATCATAAGCCAAAATGCTTAGAATAACTTGATCTAAGAATAGGTGATAACAGAAAAAGAATGAGGCGTGAAGAAATTAGGAGAAAAACATAACTTGATTCAATATCTTAGAAAGTGTTGTTGGAAAGCAAACACATCCCACATTAGAATATTAGAGGAAATTTATTCAATATATAAGTGTTCACCCAATTCTATTAGTACGAGGCATTTTGGGAGATGTCCAAAAACAAATCCGTGCGGTCTTGGCCCAAAACGGACAATGTCATACTAATGCGGAGTTAGGGTGAAGGTGCGCACGAGCCTAACAAGTGGTATCAGAGTCCAGGTTCGGGCTAGTCAGAGTAGTGGATTGCGTAGTGGTATCAGAGCCCAGGTTCGGGCTAGTCAGAGTAGTGGACTGCGTGTTATGTAAAGTTCTCGGTGTGACAACAAGACCAAGGACCTGCTGGGATGCTTTGTGTCGAAAGCCTTCCTGGCAAGTGGTGGTCAGGCAACGGGTCCTATTGTGTGACAACGGCGGTCCTAGATGTTTGGCAGGTTGTGAAATGACCTATGTTTAGCAGGTCAGGTGACCTAGTAATTGGAGGTCTGCGGTTGATGCCTTGTGTCTAAAGTCTTCCTGACGTTAAGGAGGTTAGGCAGCGAGTCCGGCAAAGGAGTAGCGGCGGTACAAAATGGTTGGCAGATCAAATAGATTAACCCTGAAGGGGAGGTCACAAGTGGTGTGATCTTGGTTTGAGGGGAGGATTGTTAGAAAGCAAACTCATCCCACATCGGAAGATTGGAGGAAATTTGTACAATATATAAGTGTTCACCCAACTCCATTAGTATGAGGCTTTTTCGGAGATGCACAAAAACAACTCCGTGCGGGCTTGACCCAAAGCGGACAATATCATACTAATGTGGAGTTAGGGTGAAGGTACACACGATCCTAACAAGCGGACAATATCATACTAATGCGGAGTACAGGTAGGGGCGCACGATCCTAATAAGAGGACAATATCATACTACTGCGGAGTACAACTGTATTTATACAACTGTAAATCCTGTTATGTGGCTATACTTGTTGCTATGGCCTATGGGAAGCTTTTCTGTTTGTTTGTTTTTTTAAATATATATAGAAATTGATCAAAGCGATCGTAGGTTGCTAGCTAAAACTAATATATAACTAAATGTGTGATTAAGTGTAAAATTAATATATAACTAAATGTATATGGCTGCTAGCTATAAACGTGAAGCTGATATTTTGGTGGCAACAATACGAGGGACTTGGTAATAACCTAAGGATCAACCCAATCTTTTTAATAAAGAAATAAATGATCTAAAGAAGAAATTTGGAAGATAAGTTTAAGCTGTAGACAAAAAATTAGAGCCTTATTTAATAAAGGCAAAAATATAAAGTTGGTCTTGCAAGTTTTTCATTTTGGTAATTTAATCTTATTGAAATCTTATTTTGTAATTAAATCCTACAATTTTAAAAAACTTGTAATGTTGGTCCAATTTTCGCCAAAAAATTAAATGTCTACGTAGCAGCCATGCCAGCAACATGGATCGGGAAAAAAGATGACTCAATAAAATTCTGACTCAAAAAAATGTAAAATTGGTCATATAAGTGTTCCATTTTGGCAAATTTAATCTTGCTCATATTATCATTTGCAATTAAGATCAATAGCTTTTAAAATTTTACAATGTCTGTTTGATTATTGTTGAATATTTAATTATCATTGAAAACGTTTATGTGGTTATCACATCACCGATATAATTTGAGAAAAAAATACATGCTCAATAAATTAAAAAAAAAAATGTTTGCTCACAAACTTGTTAAAATATGTGAAATAAAAAGAAAAAAAATACTGATGGGTC
Organism: Lantana camara; assembly: GCA_037501455.1. NCBI lineage: Eukaryota > Viridiplantae > Streptophyta > Magnoliopsida > Lamiales > Verbenaceae > Lantana > Lantana camara. The sequence goes on along the minus strand of CM074857.1, from coordinate 16,575,913 downwards.
TGATGTCAGGTGCTCACACTCCAACACTTTTAGAATTTGTTTAATGTGGGGAACAAGATTGGACTCGCCGAAAAAGGTGGAGGGTTCAACCTGCTAGGACAAACACCAAGAACAAAGAAAGGTCAGAAGGCCAAGGTGGGGGGAATTGGGGGTGATTCCCAGTTTAGCTCTACGACGCTCAAGTCAGATGATGACCTGAAAGCAAAGCAAAGTAATTGCAGAATTTCAGTAAGTGAAGATTGCTTACAGAGATGGAGATGAAGACTCTTATTTATAGTTGAGGGTCAGGGACCCTTCGGTAATTTACCCCTTGTGGTCCTGCCCTAATGTCGCCCTAACACGTGGCGCAATGAGGAGAAACCTAGGAGGAATCTTCTGCAAAAGCTAGTGAAAAAGGTGGTGCGGGCAACAGTGGTAGGTGCGGGCGTGTACAGGGTGTCAGAGAGCCGTTTTGGGTTGGTAACGAGGGCCGGAAGCGCGTTCGCGTCAACCATGAGCCTGATGGGCTTGTGGATCCAAGTGGGGATCCGCGCCAAGGCGGCATGATGAGTGGGATCTTGGTCCCTTGGTTTGTTTACATGCAGGAGCTCATCCGAGGGGAGAGAGCGCTCGAAGATGAATTCCTTGGGAAAATTGGGTTATGCATGGTAGCATATAGGACGCTCGTTGGTGAGCGGCGATGATGGCCACGTGCCTGGCGATGACAATGACACGTGTCACTTGGATAGTCTTAGCAACCGAGGGTGGATGACGCTTGGAGGAAGCCTGTTTGGGGAATAAGAGGCCACGCGTCATTCACTGGTGGCGCCACGTGTCAAAACATGAGCTAAGCGTATTTTGGCCCCATCATTTTGCCCCCCCAATTCTGTAGTCCTTAGCAATAAGGGTTGTAGAATTTAAATCTTTTCAAATTTCGAGGGCGACGCTCGTGGAGGAAGATGGTGTGTCACGGAAACCTTCTTCTGAGCATGCATTAAATGCTGTCTCTTCAGTTGAGCGCTCGCGAAATCCCGTATTTAATGCCGATGGGAGAGTGGGTGCGACTTTCCAGGAAACGAAGCGTGATCAAGTGCGCGACGTTTCACAAAAGTGGGTAGTTCCCAAGGCGGGAAATGATTGCTTTTTGAAATCAATGCCCAAAACCGTACCATCTTCTTTCCTATAAATTGGGGATCCCATATCTCTCTCATCTTTTACGTGAACAGAACTCCATAGCTATCCTTTGCAGAAAGAAAAACCTCCTCAAGCAACTTTCAGAGAATTCCAATCCATTTTCAAGCTTTTCAAGAACTCTAGGTAATCTTTCGCTCCTTCTGACTTTCTGACTTGCTAACCCTAGTATTGGTAGGATAAATCTTTTCTCAGAAGTCCCTTTGCTTCCCGAAATCGCCATATCTCCAGAATTTTCCATATTTCCTTTAAGCTCCCAAAAACCATATTTTCCACAGACGGCGCCAAAAAATGTTGGGTCTGATGTCAGGTGCTCACACTCCAACACTTTTAAAATTTGTTTAATGTGGGGAAACAAGATTGGACTCGCCGAAAAAGGTGGAGGGTTCAACCTGCTAGGACAAACACCAAGAACAAAGAAAGGTCAGAAGGCCAAGGTGGGGGGAATTGGGGGTGATTCCCAGTTTAGCTCTACGACGCTCAAGTCAGATGATGACCTGAAAGCAAAGCAAAGTAATTGCAGAATTTCAGTAAGTGAAGATTGCTTACAGAGATGGAGATGAAGACTCCTATTTATAGTTGAGGGTCAGGGACTCTTCGGTAATTTACCCCTTGTGGTCCTGCCATAATGTTGCCCTAACACGTGGCGCAAGGAGGAGAAACCTAGGAGAAATCTCCTGCAAGAACTGGTGAAAAAGGTGGTGCGGGCAACAGTGGCAGGTGCGCGGGCGTGTACGGGGTGTCAAAGAGCCGTTTTGGGTTGGTAACGAGGGCCGGGAGCGCGCTCGCGTCAACCATGAGCCTGATGGGCTTGTGGATCCAAATGGGGATCCGCACCCAGACGGTATGATGAGGGGGATCTTGGTCCCTTGGTTTGTTTACATGCAGGAGCTCATCCGAGGGGAGAAAGCGCTCGAAGATGAATTCCTTGAGGAAATTGGGTTATGCATGGTAGCATATAGGACGCTCGTTGGTGAGCGACAATGATAACCACGTGCCTGGCGATGACAATTAATGACACGTGTCACTTGGATAGTCTTAGCAACCAAGGGTGGATGACACTAGGAGGAAGCCTGTTTGGGGAATGAGTGGCCACACGTCATTCACTGGTGGCGTCACGTGTTAAAACGTGAGCTAAGCGTATTTTGGCCTCATCAAATACATTACAATTTTAATTTCTTTTTAATTTTTATGACTTAAGATAATTTGAATAGTTTTCTTTTTATTTTCTACCATATAAATAGAATTAGAAAGAGGATTTTAAAGTGTAAATAATTTTTTGAGGCTAAAAGGAGTCGAAATTTTAAAGTTTAAATATAATAAAATTTTAAGGTCACGAAAGATGACCTTTTTTTTTTTTTTTAAATTCTAAATTTTATGACTTTTAGCTATTAAAAATATAAATATAAAAAATACAATTTTTTTAAAATTGTCATGTAATTTTTTCTACTTTTTTATTTCATATATTTTAATAAGTCAACAATTTAGTTCGAATAAGCAGTTTTTTCAATTTATGTCGGTGATATGATAACCATGTAAATGTTTTCGATAGTAAATTAATTATCTTGCGAATATCAGATATACATTGCAAAATTTTAAAGTTATGGGCCTTAATTGCAAAAGATAATACACATAGGACTAAATTTGGCAAAATGAAAAATTTAAGAGACTAATTTTACATATTTTTTAGTTAGCATTTTATTGGGTCATTATTTTTCCTAATTGATGTTGTTTGCGTAGCTGTCACGTAAATATTTCTGGTGAAAATCGGATCAAACATTATAAATCTTTTAAAGTTATAGGACTTGGTTATAAAATAAGATTTTGGTATAATAATTAAATTATCAAAATTAAAAATTTATAAGATCAAATTTAAAATTTTAACTTTAATAAATAGTAGATCGAGAATTTATAAACTGAATATACGCCGAAACTGTTGTGAACGAGTATCAGTAAGTGAATTATTTAATAAAATATACTTATATAGACTAATTAATTTTTTTTTACAAAAAATAAGTCTATTTGATTGACGTACTGAAACACATGTAAAGTTCTTTTATAATCACGGTTCCTATTTGCTTTAGTGTTTTTTCAGAAAATAAGAAAAAAATCATATTTTATTTTCCTTTTACGGGTAATGCGGGATAAATCCCCAATTAGACATCATATTTTTACTTAACTCCCCATTTTGGCAAAATATCATATGATTTTTACATAATGTAGTACTTAAAATACCTTTCAAAATATGTTGTATAATTTTCACAAAATATCCTATTATGTTGTATATTTTATGGGGAGTAAAGTAAAAATATTCCAAAGTGATGGGGAGTTATTTCAAACTGACCCCTTTCTTTTACCAAGGTCCTTATTATTTTCTTGTATTTAATTTTCTATTTAGACAGTTTAGTTGTTTAATTTTTTAAAAATATCATTTGTTGTATCGTGTTGTGTCCGATATTTCTCAAGAATTTTTTTTTTATAAAAACATTCATATCACCGTATCCGTATCCGTATCGTATCGTATCGTATTTGAATCTTCGTATTCAATATCCGCGAATCGTTAGAGAATCAAATCATATTATTCATCATATAATTAAGATTGTAATTCGATCAATCTTGAGTCCTAAATTGCTTAAATCATCCCACATCGAATCTCGTTATAGTTGTATAATTTTATGTTCTTTTCTGTTCTAATAATATTAACTAAGATTTCATAAATTCAAAAAATATATCTTTCTTCCTTTCACCAATTTATTACCATTTTTCTTATTTGTGATCCTTTTTTTTTTTTTTTTTTTTTATATTTGTGATCCTTTATGTTATCATATTGGCAAATCAAGTTGAGGTTGATGACAATACAAGAAAAATATAATATTGCTGATAAAAAAAGGACAACATACAAGTTGTCACAATAACATGCATTAAATCACAATACATTTCATTTGTAACAAAGTGGTAAGAATTTCTATGTAATAACAAAATGAACCTATTGACCAGAATTGATGTTTTGCTTGTCACGGTTGATAATTAATTGGGAAAATTCCCAATGCGAAATCATATTTTAACATAGCTCCCCCATTTTAAATTTGTCCATACTAACTCCCCAGTTGAGTTTATTAATTTTACTCACTACCTGTTGTGTGTGATTTTACCAAGTTGCCCTTGAAGGCTATCACTTTTCGATTTTAAATGTATGTTGTATGAAATTCACATAAAAACTCAAGAATACAGTGCTTATATCCTATTATGTAGTATAAATTCATGGATTTGTGGTTTTGGGACAAATCAACACATTTATGAGTTTAAATGTATGTTGTATGAAATTCACATAAAAACTCAAGAATGCAGTAATTATATTCTATTATGTAGTATAAATTCATAGATTTGCGGTTTGGGACATATCAGCACATGTATGAGTTTAAATGTATGTTGTATGAAATTAACCTAATGTAGTATAAAAACTCAAGAATGCAGTACATATATCCTATTATGTAGTATAAATTCATGGATTTGCGGTTTTGGGACATATCGGCACATGTATGAGTTTAAATATATGTTGTATGAAATTCACATAATATATTATAAAAATTCAATAATACAGTATTTATATCCTATTATGTAGTATAAACTCATGGATTTGCGGTTTTGGGACAAATCAGCACATGTATAAAGGTAAAGTAGTCATTTTAGGTCAATGGGAAGCTAACTAAAATTATGAATCTCATGTGGGGAGTTAGTATGGACAATTTTCATATGGGTGAGCTAACTAAAATTATTTCAACCAGGGTGGTTTAAAACTATTGCCCCCTAATTAATTTGTGAGTTCCGTCCCACATTAATTGACAAATAAAATTCCATGCACAATAGTTTTATGACAAGATTTTACCTGTGGCTGTAAGTAAGTTGGCTCAAAACGAGTTTCCTTACGTAGTTCATTAATAGCAACAATTTTCAGAAATTCTTCTTGACATTATTATACATTAGGCATTATTCTGTTATTGTGTTCAGGGACGGAGCCGGGATTTTAAGTAAGGGGGGCGAAAATTTAAAATATAATAATATTTTTTAAAAAATAAATATTATTTTATTAAAAATAAAAATATTATTTTATTCGATATATATAAATAAAACATGTATAACTTAAAACTTTAATTTGATTAAAAATGCATTAAAAAGTGTCTCTAAATTTTACATATTATAACTATAATATTTCCATTCAACAAAAAAAAAATATATATAATATTCTATTTATTATTTGACATATTCTATTCTGATAGTCATAGAGATAAAAGATACAGTTAAGAAATTAATTATAAATGTTATCTATTTTAAAAGAAAACTAAAATTATTATTTAAGATACAATCCATTAGCTAAATAATTTATTTGTAATAAAAGAAATACTAAGATTAACACATTTATTTCATAATAAAACACAAACTAAAATTACTATTTAGATACAATTTTTTAACTAAATAATTATCCATAATAAAAGAAGAAAAATAGCACAGTTATATAAATAAGAAACAATATTTTCTTAATACACAGAACTCATATCAACATTAAATTATCTAAAATTAAACACAATATATTATTTAAAATTAAACATAGTTATCTTTATTCTATTGTCATACTGATACTAATTTATCCAAAATTAAACACAATTATTACTTAACCTATTTTCATAGATACAATCTTTTCTCAAAATATTGAACTAATTTACAATTAACAAATTAATTATAAATTTTATCTATATAATTTATTCATACTAAAACTATAAGAGAAAAATAGAAAAATTAAAATTAAATATAAGTTAATATTATCTTTTGGTTTTATTGGATAACTTGGGAGAAAAATAAGAGTTTTAAGTTGAGTAGAACAAAAAAAAATAAAAGAAGAATAGAAAAATAAAAGAGAAAAAGACGGTAAAGAGAGAAAGAAAGATTAATTGAAGATTTTTTAATATGTGAAAGAAGAAAAGAATATCAAAAGACTTATATTGGGAAGTGTAAAAAATGCATTTGGATTGAGAAAAAGAATCATAATTAAAGTAAACTAATACTAAAATTCAAATTAATCTAAAAATAAAACCTAATTAGTAGGATTAGTGAGTCGTAATTGGGGGGAGGGGGGGCAAAATAATAAAATTTCTAAAATTTACATACAATAAAAAAAAATTAAAAAATTTCGCGGGGGGGGGGGTGGGCCACCCCCTTCCCCCCCCCCCCCCCCCCCCCCCTGATTGTGTTATATTCTTTTATCTATCTATCTATCTATATATGTACAATTTATTACAATATACCTTTTTAAGAAAAAATCATATAATTTCTCAAGTAAATGTATGTTGGTCTGAAACTGTCTTGAAGAAATATAAATGTAATGGACAAGTCGGGGATGAAGAATTAATGCTGAGGTAATATGTCCACTGCTACAGCAAATAATCTTGGAATTTTGTTGATGTCATGCGATTGGCTTAGGAAAGTCTTAGCTGATGGGAATAAAGTAATTAATAATCCATTTTACGTGATTAAGAACTCTACTCGTGGCTACTTATAAATTAATTATAGACTTAATCAGCATCAAATCTCATTAACAAACAAGTTAATAAGTTTGGAGGTACATTAACAACTTGCCCAATTAGGTGACAATAATTTAAACTTCCACATACCATTTTAATTTTCTGTTCGTACGAACAAAATATATGGTCATCGGAAAACATGGGGAAGTAACAAGTGGCCTTATTATTCTATTTTAGGGAAATTTACATTTAAACTCCCTATAATTAAATATATTTGTATTTGGATCTCTTTTGGTTTCAAAAATTATAAATAGTTAATAGACTACAAACACCCCCTTTTTGGCTTCTATTACCGAAAAAAAAAATATTTTCACTGAGATTTAATGTGAAGTACTAGAGTCATTTTACCGCTACATGCCAAAATACCACCGTAAATTTCATACTTTCAATAATTGTAAATTTTTTATATTAATTTTAATAAATTTGAGCAGTTTCAATGGTTTGATACATATCGCTATAAGTACTTTCGATAGTTTTGATAATTTCATGAGTATTATTTTAATGCTCTAATAGTAATGATAATTAATTCAATAAGCTATTAATTATTAGTACTATATATAATTTTTTTAATAAAAAATAATTTTAGCTCTACCGAAACTAGACAAGGAAAGATTTGTAATCTACTAACTAATTATAAAAGGAAATAGAGTCGTTTTTGAATGATAAGTTTGACCAAAAAAAAAATATTTAAATTAATAAGGATTTTAAGTCTCTAACTATGTATAATAAATGTAATTTATTAAGCACGGAGTTCATAATGCTTTTGCCACATATTGACGTTAAACATCACGAAAAATAATAGTTTTTTATTAAAATTGTAAAAGTGGACCTCATTGTCTTTATTTTGGTCTATCCGCGGGTTTGACTGGTCAAGTTTAGGACCACCTATATAATAAAATCATATTTAATTTTTAATCATAGAGATTTGGATTAATATTTTCTCCACAAACTGATTAGTTTTAATTAGTTACGAAAGAAATTTGGGGATGTCTAACAAAAGAAATTTGGGGATTTCTAACAAAAGTTCAATCTGTACTGACCTCACATAAGATCGGTCTGTACAAGATTGTATTATATTATTTTTTTAATAAATTTTAAATATTGTGTAATTTCAAATTATATATATACAATCACCCATCTTCTCTTTAATATTTTATTTTTAAAAATCCACTTATATTTTTAATGGACATTTTTAATAAATTTATTAAGTTTTTTCAAATTAAAATTTATTTTGTTTAATTTGAGTGAATGTAAGCTATAATATGACATCTATTTTAATTATTTTTTTATTATTCTTTGTATTTTTTAAATATTTTTCATTTTATTTTTCGAATACACAACTAAACATACACATATATCTTAAAAAATTAGATAAATAAAGTTAAAATAGAATAATAATCAATATTTTTATTTTAAAATAATAATAAAATATTTTTTCCACGCCCACCTTATGTGCATAATATATTAAAATAATTAATAATCAATTTTTATTTTATTATTTATATATTTTTCTTGAAATAATTTTTATATGAAAACACATGAATAAGATATTAAATTTATTTATAGAACATTCGATAATTTTGTGTATTTTATTTGATTTAAAATATATAATTATTTACGTTGGAATTTTTTCAAATCATGTTCATCAAAAAAAATTCTCTCTTAAATTCTGTCTTTCTAGAAAATGTTCGTTTATTTTTTATTCTTAATTATTTTTTTCTCTTTTAAATCAATTTTTTCTCTCTCAAATCTTGTTCATTTAAATTTTTTTATCTCTTAAATTCCATCTTTTTTAAAACAGGTTTATTTATTTTCTTTATTTTAAATTAATTTTTTCTCACTCTAATTGTTATATAATGTCATTTTATATATATATATATATATATAATGCCATTTATATTATTTTGCGTTAAAAACTGCATCATATATTTATTAAACTATATTTGAGCTAGAAATATTATGTCTTTCAAATAATAATAGTGACGTACATAACTAATATGGCTCACTGTTTAAATTATCATCATACTATCTTTTTTCAACGCTCGAACCTAACCCGCTAAAATACAAAATTTGAGTGATTAAACCTTGACATCAAATCAAGCATCATCACTCGAATATTGTATATTAATCATCCCCAAGTCATCCTTATTTATTGAAATCGAAATCATTTTTCTCTTATTTCGTATTTAATTATTTCTCTCTTTAGTTTTGTTTTCGTGCTTAATAGTGTAATATCTTACTGAATTATTGTTTGGTCTATCGATTAGAGAACAATATGAAATGGTACTCGATTTTTTTTGCTTGTGGGTTTGATATTTATTCTGCTGCACGTACATTTTAGTGTACACTTGCAGAATTGGATCTTTTAAATATTTATATAACTCAAGGTGCTTTTCAAATTTCAGACATACCCAGGCTTGTAAAGCCCAAAAGAGGTGTAAGAAAGACTTGAGGCATCGCCAGCCAGAATCGAAAGTTGTCTTGTGATTAAAAACAAAACAACATTTATTAAATAATATTTAAGTTAGAAACATTATGTCTCTCAAATAATAACAATGAATTACATAATTAATATGATTCACTTTTTAAATTGACATGATCCTATATTTTTTCATCGAGACAACAAAAAGATTATATGTATGTTGATCAATTTAAAATTAGGGTTAATCTTTTTTTGCACCTCAACCTTTGGGGTGTTTTGCACTTTAGTACCCAAACTTTGAAATTTTATATTTTAGTACCCAACCTTTGAATTTTGTTGCACTTAAGTGTCCAATTTTCGATCCATCCACTAAGAAAATGACATGTGTTATGCACTTATCTGCTGGATTTGAAATTGGACGCTTAAGTGAAACAAAACTCAAGGATTGGGTATCGAATCCTTAAATTTTAAAGGTTAGGTTGAAAAAAAAGATTAACCCTTAAAATTAAAATAAATTATCATATATGATGTAAACTTATTCGTTGGTAAAATCTAATAATCTTTTTTTTTTTTGGATAAATAAATTGATTGTATTAATAAAAATCAAGATAAATTACATAAATTTAATTCGGTCAATCTTATTTAACTCTATACTAAAATTAATAATTATCTATATTTGTTTAATTACTAAAGCTACAAAATTATATTTTAAATTTATAAGAAATTAAGATTCATTAGAAATTTAGTATTTAATTACATGATAGTAAATTCACAAACAACATGATTTGCATGCACATTAATTTTTAATATTAAAATGTATAAAATTTTAAAATAAAAAATATTTTTTTAGTCGGAGAAAAACTAGTAGCTTAAACATTGAGAAAAATGATTATTGATTTTAGGATATATTTTTTTAATAAGTTGTAGTAGATAAAGTATGAGAATTATAATGATTATTAATTGAAAAATAAATATATTAAATTAAATTTGATAGTCAAAGAAAAAGTTGGAGTTTCAACATAATTTTTGATTTAAAGTTATATATTTTTAAAATAAATTAAGTAATTTGATAGTTAGAGAAAAAGTAGGAGTTTAATTAACTTGATTTCTGATTTATGAATATATATTTTTAAAATAAAATAAGTTAGTACAAAGCAGTACAAACCGACCTTACGTAAGGTCAGTACAACGCCAACCTCACAATAGACAACCCCCAGAAATTTATACTATAACAACTTTTTTTTTAAAAAAAAAAGCTCTCCTTGTATTAAATTTATCGAGTAACTTGATAGCTCAGTAAAATTTACCAAGGCTGATGAAGAATTTAACAAAATATAAACTAATGGCTCATTTTAACTATAAGTATTAAGTAATTTAACTATTGACCGGACATATTTATATAAGTTTTTTAATTATTACGACATTCATAAGTAATAAAATTTAAACCTACGAGATTTGATAATTTTGTGAAAACTTGCTTTAGATTTAATTTCCTTTGTCACATAAATACTACGAGTACTTTTCATTATTCCAGTAATTAATAGTTTGTGATATTTTGGACCAAAGAGATTTTAACTGCTGTCGACTAGCAAGGTTTTTTAACCGCCGTGAATTTTAAATTGAAAGTTTCCATAATGCGGACATACTATTATTCAATTTATTCTTAAATAAGTGACTTTCATATAAATACCAAAAATCAAACGGAAAATATTAAGAAGTTATGTCGGAAAATACTATTGGTGGGTTTTTCTTAATTAGATATTTTCGAAGGGATTTCCGTTAGATTATTTTAATATATTTATCTAATTTCCATATCTTCTGAATAGAATTTTGGCAAGAACAAATTTAATTTAATTTTTCTGGATATCAAAGAAAATTTTGCTCATTAAATTAATATTTTTTCCTTTCATCTTTTTTTTTTTGATCTCTCAAAGTTTCCCCCCACCCAATTGAGTGAAGGACTAATCTCCCGAGGTAGTTGAAGACGCTTATTGCGGGGACCTCTCCTTTCATCTTATAAATAAATGTTTTATTATTTTTCTTTCCGATGGCTCCTTTTTTCTTTTTTTTTTTTTTTCCTTTTTATGCAATTCGGATGGTTTTGTGGATTCAGTATTTTGTCAATTTTTTTGGTAGTCCTTTAGTATTAAATGAAAATCTGTGTGACTTTTTTTGAAATTTAAAGTTAATTTTTCAGAATTTAACATATAATAAATATAATATCCCCTCTTGTTTAAAGTTCTTTTAATAATATTGCAGGATCAGGTACTTTGAACATACAAACTAATGTTTGTTCCGTGATCAAAGAAAGTGGTATACTATCCCAACTGGAACAGACGAATACCTATTGAATCCTGGAATTACTATTTTAGAACAGCGATTAATTTCAACCACATATTGATGTATAGTAATAGACCACGGAGATTATATGAAAAAATATTTTAATTTCAACCATCTATCAATATACATAACGTATATAAAAGTGAAATATAAAATAAAATATGAAATTAAAACAAAATATTCAAACCCTTGCTCTGGTGGATCTTATCAATGTTAAAAGGGGGAGCAAATTACATTTTTGTTTATGTAGGATTAGGTCTTTTGTAATTTTAGTCTCATGTTTTTTAAATTAAACGCATTCCGTCAAATAATGGAAGAAAAATGCATTTTTGCCGTTAAATGTAATTTGGGGGGAAAAATTATTGTTCATAATGTTATTTTTTGGGGGAGTTTGCTTATTAATAACTCATTTTAACGCCCTACATCAATTTTGAAGTATTACTCTGAATCACTCTCATTAAGGTAACGTGGTACTAAAAATGAGGTATTAATAAGCAAACACCCGCCAAAAACAACCTAATGAACAATAACTTTTTCCCCAAATTATATTAACGACAAAAGAATACATTTTTCATCAATCATTTGATGGATGAGACCGAAATTGTAACTTTTTGAAAATAATGAGACTAAATGTGTCTAATTTCAAAGATATGAGACTAAAATTGCAAAACGTCTAATCTTATAGGACAAAAAATGCAATTTGCTCTTTAAGGGGAAATGCGCAATTAATGAGACTTTTTTATGGCATTTTTTTTTTTTAATACATGCACTCGAATCCGATACACATTATCTAAGAGAATGACTAATCACTTGAACCAAGAATGACATTTGAACTTGTTAAACTATACATTCATTATTATAATAACCATTATGCATTTTTTTTTAATAAGGAAAAGTATGTATTATCATCCTAAATATTTCAAAAAATGAGGAATCCGTAGCTGAGGAAGGATGAGGAAAAGGGTTGTGATGAGTCATTGAAGACATTAATGATGCTCGTGATTATGATATTTCTGGACTAATTTCAGAATGAACTTCAAGAAAGAACCCAAAACAAGAATAACTTCGGGTGGGTTCACGTGTTACCGCAAGATTGTCGGGGGCTTCTTATATAACATTACTCATATTATGTGATTAATTATGCGTGTCATGTCTTAACTATAGAAAATTAACGATAACCACTTTCATAAAAAATAATATATTTGTGATTTTATTTTCAAGAAGTGATTGAACACGAGAATTAATTTCATTTTTTTTCATAACTACACCAATTGTAGTTCCAAGATATTTTCTACTTTTCATCTAGTTATGTGGAGTAAATTTAAAAGGACGTAGTTTGTATTCGGGATAATTGTTTGGAAAATAAATACTGAAAATACAAGATAAATTCTATATTTTAAATATTAATATAAAAAAATCTTGTGTTTTATAAAAATAAATATAAAAAACCTTCACGCATTGTTTGAGCCATACGTTTTTCCTTTCTTTATGAAAATAAAATAAAGAATTAAACAAAAAGTATTTATAAATAAAATATTTCAAAGTAATATAATAGAATACGAAAGAAAATATTAGAAAGAATATATAAAAGAAATAAATGAATAATATAAATACAACAAAAGTGCTTATTGAGAACTGAAAGATGAAAGTGAATGCATAAATCAAAAGTTGTTAGAATAAATATATTAAAAATAAATTAATTGAAAAACAATTATGTATTAAAATAAATTATTTTAGGACCTATTTAAGAAATTTTATAAATATTGGGATAAAAATAAATTTACAGAAATTAAGACTATGCATATAAATACAGAAATAACATTTATATAAAGAAAATTCGTATAACCCGAGCATATATAATGCAAATGCCAGTCATAAATTTTTTATACAAAATTTACTATGAGATTTTGAAAATATGTAATTTTTGGCATTTTACTTCTCATAAATTGAAAATGTTCTAAAATTACTAAAAAATGTCATTTTGTTAAATAGGTGAATTGCAAAAATCATTTAATAAGATAAATATTCATTTTCGAAAAAAGTTCCAAGTTACGAGAACATAAAAATACAATTAACTCTTTAACTACAGTCTTCAGACCACCTCTTATCGTTGAAGTTGATGTCATTTCTTAATGTTATTATCTATGTTGCACAGATACGGATACGGCGACACGGACATGACACGACACGGATACGGCGACACTGATTTTTTTATGAATTTTCCACGTGAGAAGTGTCGGACACGGTGTCCGACTCGGTAACACGGTAAAATTATATTTTTAGAAATGTTCGTGCATCAGAGGTTATTATTAAAAAATTTGTCGGATCCCTTGCGACTGTTATTTTTAGAATTTTGATGAATGTATGGCTTATTTTATCTTGAAGTAATCGGTTGCTTTTGTAAAATTTTAAGTCACACCCGATTTCGTTAAATCTAACTTTAATGTTATTATTAAAAAAATTTAACCTGATAGGGGAAATTCTTGAATGCACCGGGTGTGGATCACGGTACATACACCCCCTAATATTTTTATGCTAATTTTATTTTTTTGATTTTTTTATCTTTTTTTTATTTATTTTTTTGGATTAAAATATTGAGGGGTGTATGCACCAGGCCCACACCCGGTGCATACAAGAATTTCCCTCCCTCATAGTTGTTATTTTCCAAATTTTCGATTGGTGTGCGATTGATTTTATCTCAAAATAATTTGTTACTTTTAAATTTTTTTACCTTGAACCTAATTATATCAAATTTCGATTATATAAGTAAGAATTACATTTATTATTATTATTATTAAAAAATTGGTCACAACGACCGTGAGGCTATTATCAAGACCCCTCTTCATATATAAATCGAACTGAAAGCGTCAAAAGTTGATACAATGATTCATGACCCATTTGTCATATAAATTTCTTAAACCAATATGCTCAATAAAAATATAAAATTCACGACTATGTCAATTGGCGAAAACTTTATTCCAATCTTTATTACACATCAACTTCATTATTTAATTGGTCACATGTACGTCCTAATATTTATACTCGTCACATGACAATAATAAAAAATTCTCTCTCTCGTCACAATTATACAATAGAATTAGATTTAAACTAAAATTACTCACAACTAGTTATCTAAAAGGAATTATATTTTCTGCTAAAGTGAACATTTTTCCAACTTATATCAAAACAACTCTTAATGCAAGAACTAAGGTAACCAAATTTCGAGAAGAAACTAAAAGAATGACAAAAATTAAGATTCTTTCTCGAGGGAAACTTCTAAGTTCTATCTAGCTATGGTATATAAGTATGTATATAATAATAATAATGTCCCACACACATATATATGGGGTTGATTGAAACAATTCATGTTTTCTGCTGCAATTTCATAAATTAGTGTCATGGGAATATATTCCAACTCCCCAAGTCTCGTAAATATCATTCCCCTCACATGTAAGCAAGGGTGGTAGCTAGGGTCTCAGTAGGGAATATGAATGATAAGAGAATGTTTTATTGAAATCTGTTTTAGCTCCAAAATGGTTCAATATTTCAAAGACTTAGGAAAATTAAACACACTAAAGTAGCAATATGTTACGGGACCTTGGAAATTGCGTTAATTTGGTTATGACCACCTTTGCAGATTTACCTTTGCTTGAGTGAGGTGAGGTTGGTCACATGGGACTCTGTCTTCCTCGCACCTTCCCTAGTTTGTCAATTTAGGCACCTCTTGTTTATATTAATTAATTTTCTCGTTGAATTGTATATAATTTACGGGATAAAATAATTAGTTATGGAATTTATTGTTGATTTATATCTAATTTAAGATTCGAACATTTTAATATTTTGTTTAAGAGTTTATTGCACCAAAAACCTTGTGATATACTTAATTAGCATTCAAAACCTTGTTATTTGAAATGTCTCAAAACGAATTCTGTGATTGTATTAAATTAGCATTCAAAACCCTATAGCCATTGTTGTTGTCACGACCGTAGGGTTTTGAGTGTTAATTTAGTGCTAATTTAATATACTCACAGGGTTCGCTTTGAGACATTTCAAATCACAGGATTCAAAGTATTCACTTTGTGGTTTCGGTTGGTTTATATATGAGGAGGGGGCCTCGCTTCTAACCCCACGGTCTCTCTAACCGGTTTATTCAAAAAAAAAAAAAAAATCACAGTATTCAAAGTGTTAATTAGGTATATTACAGGGGGTGATCGAGTAAAAAACTCTTTCATTTAATATAAATGGAGTTCTTTCAACTCAATCACGTCCCTAAAAGTAGTCTACTTATGCAGGTAACAATATATTTGGAGTATACAGATGAGTTCTTAGGTACCATTGTGAAAATGATGCATATGATTATAAATTGACTACAAATGAGTTGAGTGTACCTTCCTAAAATGTTAATTAAAACCCTTTTTTCTTAAAAAAGACATGAGTTTCTTTTCTTCTCTTTCTTTTCTTTTCTTTTCCAGAACTTCACGGGACCAAAGGAAATTATGTTTTCAATTTTAAATTGACATCTATGTCTAGCTGGTGCAGAAGAGAAACATTGTCACATATCTCCTTTCATTCCATGGATTAAAATTTCACTAGCTATATGAATCAGGGCTCAAATTTTCATTTCATTTCACGGGTAATCTTAATTACAAAGTCTTTATTTTTTCATGTGAATTCCAAATGTATACTGTCACAAATTTTATTTTATTAATGTAATTAACTTTGTTGTACTTATAAATTGTAAAAATGTTGTGATGAGATTGAGGTTCTACTGTTCATTCGGACTATCCCCTGTAATTAATCCACTTGTAATATATTTATTGCTCACAGACCCCTAAATCGAAACTATCTTAATTAAAATTTGACTTTTCAATTTTATCCGCACGTTTTAAATATAAAATATGTATATTATATAAATATTTATGTAAACACAATATGTACCCAAATATAATACAAATACAAATATTATATTTATATATCATCTACACACACATATATATATATATATATATATAAAATTTAATAAATACAATATAAGAGTAAAATAATTATTTTGTATGAATAAGTGAAGAAAAATACAATTTGACTCCTACCTTTAAAAAGTAAAGCGTGTATGATTTTAGATGCAATTCCTCTGAATTCGTATCAATTAGCCCTTCGTGCAAACACCCCTTTAATTAAGTGCCTTTTGAATGCGAAATTTCACAAGAAAGCAAACAAAATGCTAATTCAGTACTCTATTAAGTGGCACCAAAAGAAAAAGTACTCTATTAAGCACCAATATATGATCATTGCCAATACTGATGATGCAATTCCTCTGAATTCGTATCAATTAGCCCTTCGTGCAAACACCCCTAATTAAGTGCCCTTTGAATGCGAAATTTCACAAGAAAGCAACTAGAATGCTAATTCAGTACTCTATTAAGCACCAACATATGATCATTGCCAATATTGATAAAGTCGTGTAGCTAATCATTAATTGATCAAATCTTACAAAAATTAAATTAATGTGTTTTAAAGCTAAAAAAGAAAGAAAGAAAGAAAGAAAGAAAATCGTCGTGTAGCCCACACGCTTTATGTTTCCTCCTCACACAAGCATCAATTATCACTTAGTTTTTAACTTTTCATATTAATTATCATCTCCTCTCTCTTACAATACAACACTAGACACGGCCTCACGTGTGAGATGCTGTAGATATGTGTGAGTGATTGGACCCAACTTGGTTTTATTTTTGTAGTAATCTTGATTCTTAAGGCCAAACCCCTTTAAATGGATCCCTACCACCGCTTCTTTACCTATGCCTTGCTTTTACGTGTAATTCTCCCGTGAGAAAAAAAATAAGCCAAGCCAAAAAGTGTTCAGGAAAAGGTTAGGGTGAGAGAGAGAGTTCAGAGAAAAGAAAAATGGCTCTGGAAGCCGTGATTTACCAGAAAGACCCATTTATCTATGCCTGCAAAGACTATAACTACGATATGGGACTGGCCGCCTACGCCTTTGCCCAAGAACACAACCCAAATGCTGAAACTATTGCCATCAACGGCGGCGAGCTTTGGGATTCGCCACCGTCTTCCGTCGCGCAGAACACCACTTCTTCGCCGGAGACTTACGCCGGAGGAGATCACCTTCAGGCGGCTGCGGCGGTTCCGGCGCAGGTGGCAGTGAGCCGGCGCAAGAGGCGTCGCACCAAGAGCATGAAGAACAAGGAGGAAATGGAGAGCCAGAGAATGACTCATATTGCGGTGGAGCGGAATCGCCGCCGTCAGATGAACGACTACCTCGCCGTGCTCCGCTCCCTGATGCCGCCTTCATACGCTCAGAGGGTATGTACCCCACCCCCCACCCCCCACTGACATGAATATTTAAAAATAGAAATCACATGAAATTATTGCATCTAGTGATGTATGCATGCATATATTTTTGTGTATGGTTTTGTTTGGTAGGTCATGTTTGTACTTGTTGGTGGCATCACATTCTGCATACAAAAACAAACCTAAGAGCGGAAAAACAAAAAAATATTCACAATTGTATTATTGTTATTCTTACATAATTCTTTTTTTACCTCAAGATATATATATATCTCAATATATATTTATTCAATTTAATTTAAATAGGGAGATCAAGCATCCATTGTTGGCGGTGCAATTAATTTCGTGAAGGAGCTTGAACAACTTCTCCAATTTCTGGAAGCCCACAAATCGACCAATCAAGAGGACCAATTCGATGCTTCTACTGCACTTTCTAAATTCTTCACATTTCCTCAGTACTCCACTCGGCCGCCGGCCGTCAACAGTAACGGCGGCGGGGCCGCCGTGGAGGCGGCGGAGAAGCAGTCGAGGGTGGCGGACATAGAGGTGGCGATGGTGGAGAGTCATGCAAATATCAAGATTCTGGCGAAAAGGCGGCCAAAACAGCTCCTGAAAATGGTTTCTGGGTTACAATCACTTTGCCTCTCTGTTCTTCATCTCAACATCACCACCGTTGATCAATCAGTGCTCTACGCTTTCAGTGTTAAGGTATGTTCATTGGTTAATTTTAATTGATGAATAGTAGCTTCACTACTCACTTTTTTAATAACATATAAAGTGTCTTTAAATTGAATTGAACAAATGAAAGAAAGAAAGAAAGATGCAAAACACATCAATCCGAGGCACAGGCAAAAAAGTGAGATGTTTTTCCTGCCTTTCACTTCATTTTTTTCGAGTCTAAGTCCCGAAACTGTAGATATGGGGGCCGTTTTCTCTATTCAGTTGCTCCATTCACACCATCACATTTAAACCCTAAATTTTACTTAAAAATTTAATGTTTCGTCTCACTAAATTAACTAAACTTTGTTTATAGTGGCAATTTGATACTAACAAGTTTTTTTTTTTCCTTTTAACTAGTTGTTACAATAATATACGGCCAAATTCCCATTACTAGTTGAGAAATTATAATAAGCACTAATTTATCAATGATGATAACTTAAATTCATTTCAGCCACCATAGTATAAATATTCTGTTCGTGTAAATACTAATATCTGATAACTAAATATGTAAAATTCGTGATATAAAAGATTCCGTTTAAACAATAACTTAATATGTTAGTACTAATTATAAATTCCATATTAATTAATTATCAAATCATGTGTTACGGAGAATTCTCACCTCATCAATTAACTTTGGATTTGAATAAGACCGAACACACATTTTCCCGAAAATAAACTTGAAGATATGTACAAATACACTATGATATTAATTACGAAGTTCATTAACTTTAATTAATCATAGGTTGAGGACGATTGCCAGTTGACTACGGTTAACGAGATAGCCACGGCGCTGCATGAAATGGTGGCAATGATTGAAGAAGAAGAAGAATCATCGACGCGTAGCTGAGACAGACCGCCGCACGAAGCCCCGAGAGTCCGGAGAGGGTTTTATTTTGTCAAAACTTAGGAGGGAAATTTAATTTAATTAATTTCTCTTCGTCGAATTATTTCCTTCCATCCCTCTCTGCAAAAAAAAAACAAATTATAAATTTATAAGTGTGTTAGGTAGGGTTTTAATTTTGAAAAATACTCCTGATGTATTTTTTTTTTCTTTCTTTTCCTAGGAATATTATTATGTGCCATATAATTAATATATATTTATAGTCTAAGACTCTAAGTTTGATTAAGGTAACGTGCACTTGCCAACTATAGGTATTTTATATTTATATATATTGTAGGCTAGCTGTATCGGAAATAGTATTCATTCTTATATGTGTATGAATCTAGGCGACAATGAAAGGCCTAAGGGTCTAATATGGTCTATAAAAATCAATAATAGTTGAGAGATTATTGAATTCGGCGTCTCTCTCTCTATATATTAATATATTGATGTGGATGTATTGGATTAGGACGTATTCAGAAAATATAACGAAGGTGGTTTGATGATCGTCCAATATTATGACTTTTTATGTAATTACTAATTAATATTTCAAAGTATTATAATTATTTAGGAATTAATATTTTTAAGTATATTAATTCATTAAATTAAATAGAACCCAAGGTACGTAACTTGGAGAGAATTTGGGGAAATGAAATTCAAAATTCAGTCATTTTCTCAATTATTAAGATTAATAGAGTCAATAGTAATATCCCACTTATTGTGAAATTGATAGGGGAGCCCAACATGTCTATTAATCTGATATTTATTTTTGAAAGTTCAATAAAGAGTGCATCGGTGTCGATATCCTCTTCGAAATGCAACGATATCGTTTTCTTCAAAAAGTTGCAAAAAGGAGTCTAAAACCTTTGATAAATTACTGTTTTTAATCTTTTATTTTGAATTTTCTATTAAAATATTTCAATATATTTAGATTGCTTGAATTTAAAATTGCATTTCTGCCATGGGCGCTGCATCATTGTTGTCGCTGCCTTTCTTTCCGACAAAAGTGAGGAAACCACCACAGATTTGGGCAGTAGCCATTAACACGAGAGAGAGAGAAAGAGAAAGAGAAAGAAGCTTAGATAACAGATATGGAGAAAGCTTCGTTGGCAACAATCTGTTCTCTCCGGTAATTGGGCGCCTCATAAGACCAAACAACAGCCATTAACACGAGAGAAAAAGAGAAAGAGAAAGAGAAAGAAGGTAGATGACAGATATGAAAAAAAAACTTCGTTAGCGACAATCTATTCTGTCCATTGATAAGGCCAATGAATGGTGGTCCATTGCATTTGATGTGTAATAGGGGGGTCTTGGTTTTGGTTTTAGCTTTGCCCATATGTATTTCACGTTTTATTTCTTTAGATTGGGCATTTTAACTTTCATGCATTGCTAGACACGTAGATCATAACACATTGTATTTTTACTTGTATTTTCTGATTTGTTTTATATTGATGTAGGGTGTTCCAAAATAACAGGATGGTCCCATTGTCCGATTCTACTAAAAAATATATATTTTATTTTTTGAATTGTTTCTCCTTAATTATTTACTTAATAAGTGTTGAACGATGATAATTTCGCCCTTAAAATTCATGTACAAATCAGATGTGATGCGTTGGGGCAGAATATCCATAAAAATTCTGTCAAAACATTTAAACACAGATAGCAAAAGACACACTTATCAAACATTGAACTCTCTTTTATAACCTGTTGAGATTATTTTTAATATGTCTCCTTTTTATTTCTTTGATGATTTGATCAATTTAATATATATATAGAGAGAGAGGTGGCTGTTAAAAATCAAGTTCTTCAAAAGAAAAAGTAGTAGCTTAAGCTATATTCATTGCATGATTACAAAAGGTACAAATATAATAGGGCCCATTGTCATATGGGGCTTTGGATTATGATGACAGAAGTTGAAAGTGTTGTGACAGCTTCCTCCCGATTTGGCTAAGTTAGCGACATCCTATAAAGTGGATTTGCTTTTTTTGCCTAAATCTATGTGCGCCCGGCTTAAAAGTTAAATGCCCCAGCCCGTGCATGCACGTTTAATCAATGTCCTCATCATCTTCTCTAATTAAATTAAGAATCTCTTCCGATTAATATTCTATTTTCAAGATAATATTATTAATTTTAATTGTGTCCTTTTCCTGTTTTCACTTTTTCTAATCATTGTAAAGTTAATTATTCCAGATATTCATGTGATGAATTGAGTTATTCTGCAAATTTAGGTTTTTTTTTTTTTTAAAATTATTGTTGTTGTTGTTGTTTTCTATTATTTTCTGTTGGATTTAAAATCGTAAATGATCTATCGTAAGGAACATGGCTATATGTAAATTGGACCAACACTACTAAATAATAATAATATCACTTGTTAGTTCGAATTGGAAATAAGTTAACTGATCAAGACTCGTCTAAATCTTGCTGAGTATTTGGTGTTTGATTCGATTGGTAATAGTGGCACGACAAGATCATTCCGGCACCTCTATTCAAACAAAGACTAAGCGAGATCTCGAAAAGTAGTGGTGTCTGTAGCCTGTTGATCGGCTTTCTCCTATATGCTCTTTCGAACAGTTCTAGAAAAGGGTGGCAGCACGGTGCAACCTACACTTTGATGAGCACAGCGCAGTTCACGTCACAACTACTTTCTTGTCTGCTACTATACTACGAAATTTTCAATGATAGTGCTAATTATGATTCATCGGCTGTGACTCGTATGTCCAGACAACGACTATCGATTCCTAACGAACCCATAAATTCTTCTACCATTCGACCAGATCCTCTAGATTGTATTCCAATTTTCCGGCCTCGAGCAACTTGACTAATAAGGGAAAAGCCCAACATTAAGAAACTCTATTATTAGTCTAATATAAAGCGCTAGCGCCCAACCTATACAAGCGTCTTCGAACCTCTATTTGGTCGTGCTGCTATGATGTAAGGGTAAGGTGCAGTCGTCCCGAGGCAGAAGTCAAAGTCTTTACCTTCTAGCTAGAGTCCACTTGTATATCATTTAATCAAGCTTTCCTCTTTATTATCATACCAACGGAGCAAAATGGAGAAAATTCGGTTGAGGTTTGAAGAGGCTCGACCAACGGGAGAGGAAGGGGAGATAGGGGAAAGAAGAGAATTGGGCAGAATATTGGACAGAGTTGGGCCTCTCCAGGTGATTATGGGCATGTGGCCCGTTTTCATCTCCATACACAAACAGTATATATGTAATATATATAAAAGAAGACTTTTATTTTGTCTTTTTTTAAGTGAAAATTAAAGTTATAAGAAAGTTGAATATTAAACGGAAACCGACATCAAATGTGCTGAGACTTTAGGGAAAAAAAGGTTAGAAAACTAAGTTAAAAAATTGAATGTCTCACAAAAAATAAATTGACAAGTACTTTTCAAATCCTATAAGTTTTCATTTAATTTATATAAGAAAAATGCCTAAATAATATTAGAAGTGGAAGCAAAAATAAGATCTCTAGATGCTTTAATTTTTAACTTTAACATAAACAAAAACTATAATTTCTCAGCCTACAAACACTTAAATAAGTTAGATCTTCAAAAGCTTTTTCTCCTCATTCGACAAAACTGCAATCACCGCCATGTAGTCTTATTATTTGGTTGGCACAATATAATATTTATCTAAGCTTAAATCGAATTATATTATCAGAGTATTTAAGTGTGTTATTATTTTTATTAACAATTATTGAATTTTTCAAAATTTTAAATATAATTATATAATTAAATTAATATAGTGTCGATGAATTAATCCTGGGGTGTAAATATAGTTGTTTGTCCATAACAATTGGTCATAAGCGAAGACAATCCCTGTCCAGCATCCGTACGTCTGCATTGTTACTGCATGAATAGCAGCCTCCGGCCATCATTATTGACTCGCAATTTGTTGGGCTTTGGACCAATCTCCCACATCGACCAACAGCCTATTCACGTACACCGGCGACACCTAATTTTAGTAAGGCTAATTAATAGTTATAACTTATAAAGGTTGAGTACATGTACATTCAAACCTCGTCGGAGTTCGTAAAACTACCACTCATATTTTTCTTAGACGAAAAATTACATGTACACCTATTTATGGAATTGGTAGTTACAAACTACCCAAGGACTAAATTTCTGTCAATTTTTTTTTGATATCATCAAAATTTTGATATGATTTTAAGTAGTAATGGCTCTTATTTATCAATTAACACTTTAATGTTTTTCATTTTAACTTCGGGTAAATTAAATTTTGAGCCATTTTTCATACTTATCTAATTCTTAACATAACAAATAATAAAATAAAAATAAACTAAATATTAGGTTTTGTACGTGTTCAATCTGAGAAATTTCAGGCACTGATTGTCCACAGAAGACTTAATTGATTTGTGGGAGATGAAGAAATTAAAAAAGAGAATGAAAAAAAATCGAACAAGAGAATATTTTAGGCACATATACAGCCAAGAGAACAAAAGAATTGAGGATATATCAGTAATAAAAATGAAATATGAACTCTGAGATTTGAATATGAGAGATAAAAATGTGGGAGAAGAGGTAATAATGTGGGGGGAGAGAGAAAAGGTGTAGCGTATATTTAAACTAAAATTTAAATGTTATCAGCCGCGGTGTGGACGATCATCCATTGGAGCACCGGCCGGCCAAGAGTCTTTGTAGGCTGTCGGAAGAGGGTTTTATGGGGCGATGGGGATGATAGAGAGGTGGTCATAATATCTTTTTGGATTGATGAAATGCTAAAAGGCAAAATAGTTTTTCAAAAATTAAATTATTTTGATATTTTTTTATCCCCGTATATGTATATATACCACACTTTTATTCTGATTTTCATCCAGCATATACCAAATTTAGTTTCCAAAATTAACAAATTTTAATACATTTGATTTGATTGAACATATTTGATTAACACTTAATTATTAATAACGTTCAACCCCTTGAGGACACGTGGTTAGCTGTTTACTAAACGTGTGACCATAAGTACATGGTCGGATTAGGGATAGCTTATAATTAGTATTTTGGGAGCTCGCTATCACCGGATGGAGCTCGGATAACAGGATATCTCCTAAGATTTGGAGAATTAGTAGTAATAGTGATTTAGTGACCGATAAAAAAAGGAACCTAAGTAGTATCAGGTCAGAGAAAATGAGAAAGTAAAATAAAAGATATTGTTACGGCAAATACGCATCACTTATCTTATTTTCTTATCACTTATATGCATAATATTATTGACAAGGGATAAACTATAACCATCCAGTAATCGGTAATTTTGCATCTTTGTCATTATTATTATCCTTTTGTAATTTCAATTAAAAAACTTTCGAGAAGGCTCTGCGAAGTACGTAAAAAAATAAGTACAAGTCATGAGGGAAAAAGAAAAGTTGGAGCGACTGATGCAGCAAGAAAAGTGATTGAGGCAGAGAATCTAAATCAGATGAGGATCTCAATTATCACACTTTTGTTATAGATTTGGATAAATCTTTGTAGCAGCTTTTATTTCGTGAATTTGAGGCAAACAATTAACTTTTATGAGTTCATCTTACATGGTGAATTATTTTCGTACTATGTTGTTAGATATTGCTGTGATTTCATCATATTCCATTGCATGAATGTGGCTTTCTCATACCCAACTTGTCTTCATCAAATCGTAATAATTCTGATAGTTTATTTTCGTTGAAGAGTTAATACCACCAGGCAGCCGAACAACCCGAAGACCCACAAGAAACATACTCATTAATGCTAATTGGCCCCTGGGGAAAAAAAAAAAGATGACTTCCAAGTCTTTTAAGAAAGAAATATTGTGGAACTGGAAGCTCAGAGCATGCTCAATTTAGAAGCTCAATTCTGGAAATTTAATTCTTATCCATATTATTGATTGAGTTTGGAAATTTCGGATTTGTACAAGGATTAAGGATGTGGCGTGTTAATTGCATTCCTAAGGGTGACGTAAATCCCACAATATGCCTATCTAGTATTTATGTGAGTCGTCTACCTATCTTATTCTATTTAATTATAAGCCTTAAATCCTTATTGGCACTTTGTGCAAGTTATGTTCTCAGATATTGGACTTGCACTCCTACTTATTCGAGCTGAACCTTGGGCCCTTATTGAGTCGATGGTTGGAACTCATCATTATACTTGCACAAGTTACATATTTCTCCGTGTGGGTAAATGCGCATGCACACAAAAATAAACATCATATATGACGTGGCATGGACCCACTTTTCCACGTGGTCCTATCACACCACGCCACCCGTCATCTCGATTCGGTTGATATCCTCGATCATATAGGTCGAGGCCCAGTTGACCTTCCCCAGTTTTTACCGCTCCATACCTCGATTGTCCCAAGTTCCATTGCCTTCGATCCAGCTTTGTCGACCCATCCCAAGTCCATAGCTGGCCAGCCCACTACTTCTCTCCAAGTTGAGTGGCCAACTACGCATTTAATGCTTGAGGATAATGGGGCAACTGTCAGCCTTTGACGTTGGCACGTCGATGCGACTCTTTCTCTCTCCTTGCCTTATATATAAAGACTCTCATTTATTACACCAGTAAGCTTTTTACCTACTGCATTTACTGCACTTCGTACTCGACATTCTCAACTCGATCCTGACTTGAGCATCGGAGTGCCAACCCGGGTATCACCCCCACCTTCCCCGAGTTGGCCTCGAGCTCACCTTTCCTTTCATCCTCCACAGATTTCGAGTGAAGAGCGGCGACTTCCCCATCAACAAATTTAAGTGCTCGACCAGATATCCAGATCGACCCGTCGTCGGAAATTTGGCTCGATCATTTTGGCGCCGTCTGTGGGAATGCGCAACAAAAGTCATTAAACATGACAGCTCGCAATCTGACCAGTACTCGCATCTTCGATGGGAATGGTCGAGAAATCTTCCCTCAAATTCCTGTACGTGTACCTCCTCCCGCAGTTGCTGCACCTCAACTTGTATACTCGATGCCCGAGTTAGACAAGTATCTGAAGGCTTGTAGAGACGAGGCAATAGCAGATGCCGCAGAGGGAAGAGAACCTCAGATGTCCGAGTGTCCCCAAACTCGACCTATAGAGATAATCCAACCTGTGGCGAACTATCCGGGTTACGTTCAGCAGGTGCCCTACCATCATCCAGTCGGATATTAGGCCGAGGTCGAACACCCTTTCTATCATCCCTATCAATATCAGCCGCCACCTTCTGCTCAAGGGAATATGCAACGGCCTGTCTGAGAATAACTTTCTATTCGAGCGAAAGACGAAGCCGACTCTCGAGCCCCCACAAACACCAACAGACGCCCAGCTGGTGATCCTGAGGATCGAGAAGACTCTCGATAGAGAAGTCGATACACTAATTCCCGGAGGAGGAATAACGGTCCCCGACGATCTGAAACAAGAAGGGAACACGAAAGCCACCGCAGTGATATCTTACGGCGCGGATCGAGTGGAGTCTTCGACCGACTAGGCCCCAATGCCCGTCCCAATCAAATCCGAAGGTCCAATCGGGGGTATATTGTTAGATCTGATGATCTCAGGAATCAACTCCCTCCCCGAGATCCAAGGTAAAACTCCCGACGTTATGAAGAGGGTCAGGGCTCCCATAGCCGCTCTCGCAGTCGATCCCGCTCTCCTCGACATACGCAGTCAGTACAGCGTCATGACCGACCCTGGAGATCCCGCAGCGATAGAGAAGCTCAATCCCCCTTCTATGATGAAATCATCGAGATAAATACGGAAGAGAAAATCCTTACGGGATTGCCTACATATAATGGATCGACTGATCCCGAAAAACATGTATCTAGGCTCGAAATGCAGCTCAGAATGTTCGGGCATTCCCCTAACATCTGGGCCAAAATCTTCGTTACCACACTCGATGGGCCTGCACAGGACTGGTTCTCGAGGCTACCTCCTCGATCAATACCTTCCTACAAGGCCTTGGTCGAACGCTTCGTCACCCACTTTCCTTCAATGAAAGGGGATAAACTCCCTTCGACCTATCTCTATACAATCAAACAAGGACCAAATGAGTCTCTCTAGGACTTCTTCACTCGATTTTCTCAAGCTGTAATTAAAACTGACGAACCAATTATCGATTTGCTCATTCCCATAATTCATCAGGCTCTGATCAGCAATGACTGTGCACGATACATTGTCCTATAGAAACCCAAAAATTTGGCTGGAATCCAGGCTGCTGCTTGCGACTGGATGCAACTCGAGGAGTTAGAGAACTCTGGAGTCAGCCGAACACAAAACAAGAGAAATGATTCAGGTCGATTTGCTAAACTTGAGAATCGGCCCAAAATCGATGCTCCAATCGGTCAAACTCCACGGCAGCATTACACCCAGCTTACAAGGCCGATCGATGAGATCTATAATGTCATCGACCCTAAGCTTCTCAAGAAACCAAAGCCAATGAGGGAAGCACCCAAGACTCGAGAAAGCAACAAGTTCTGCAACTCCCATCAGCAAAAGGGTCACAGCTCCTCGGAATACAATGCCTTGCGTGAAGAAATCGAGCGACTCATCAAGGGTGGACATCTGCTTGAATTTGTCAAGAAGATCAACGATAACGCTCGAAACAGGGACAATAATGGCCGATCACCGGCTAGGCAAAGACAGGCTAAGCCCCCAACCGAGCGCGATCCACACAACCGACCTTGCCTTGGTCACATTGACATGATTGCAGGGGGGCCCTCGGGTGGTGACTCGAAGACAACCCGAAAGAAGACTCGAAGAGAAGCATTTCGAAGTTTCTTTAGCCCAAAAGAAGTGATGGATATCCGACCTGCGGAGTTTTGGCATGAAGAAGAAGTTATATTTAGTGAAAACGATGTAATCGATGTACCTCAGCACTCGACCGAAACACCTAGTTGTCCTATGGTCGTTACGCTCGACGTCGCTAACTTTGTTGTATCCCGTACTTTGATCAATAATGGAAGCTCTAGCAATATTATCGTTTACTCCACTCTTGTGCGAATGAATTTACATGATAAATTGCTACTTGATCCTATTCGAACCCCTCTTACAGGTTTTGGCGGAGCTGAAGTTTATACTCAAGGTCGTATTCGACTCGTGACCTTGATGGGTACACTCCCCTGACGTGCCACTCGAGAGATCGAATACCTTGTGGTAGATATGCCTTCCACCTATAACATCATTTTCGGTCGACCAAGACTGATCGAGTTTCAAGCCATCATTTCCACATACCACCAAATGGTGAAGCTACCCACCCCGCAGGAATCGGAGAGTTGCGATGCGATATCCCAACATCTTGGACTTATTACTTTATCTCTATGGAAAAAGTCAAATATCCTAGTGGAAAACAAGCCCCCCTACTCATCGCCAATCCCATGATTGAGGAAGAACTCGAAGACGCTGATGCGATCGACCCAAAAAGCTCCAAAAAGATGTGCTCATCACATGCTGCAAAGAGGAAAAAGCAAGAAGACAAGAAGCTCAAATCTACTGAAGAGCTCGAAGAAATTCAGCTCATACCCGGGCAAACCGAAAAGATCACCCGCATTGGGGTTGGTCGAAAAGGTAAAGAACAGTGCATGTTGATTCCGTTTCTCTGAGATAACCTCGACGTTTTTGCTTGGAGTGCCTCAGAACTCGTGGGAGTCGACAAAAAAGTGATCGAACATCACTTAAATATCGATCCATCCTACAAACCTGTCAAGCAGAAACTCCGCCCCCAGAGTGACTCTCGGAATGCAATAATCGAGCAAGAAATCAACAAACCCCTCGATGCCTGATATAGCATTCCTATTCAGTCTATCGAATGGATCTGCAACGTTATACTCGTCTCGAAGCCAGGTGAAAAATGGCGCATGTGTAACGATTTTACCAACCTTAACAAGGCATGCCCAATGGATCCATACCTGCTGCCCAGGATCGACCAGTTGGTCAACTCCACAGCCGGGTACGAACAAATGAGCATGATGGATGTCTTTCAAGGCTACTATCAGATTTTTTGGCTCTCGGACCAGTCGAAAATAGCCTTTGTAGTCTTTAACGGTATTTACTGTTTTAAAGTCATACCGTTCGGACTCAAAAATACGGGAGCAACATACCAAAGGATGATGAACATAGTATTCGAGTTAGAAATCGGAGAGATAGTCGAAGTGTATGTTGACGATATGCTCGTCAAAAGTGAGAAGGCCACCGACCATCTTGATCATCTGAAGAGAGCCTTCAACCTCCTCAGAAAGTACAACCTTAAGCTCAACCCTGCCAAGTGTACCTCCGGAGTCGATGGGGGAAAGTTCCTCAGATACATGGTCAGTCAACGTGGGATCGAAGCTAACCCTGTAAAAATACAAGCCATTCAACTCTTCCCCAAGTCGAACTCGATTCGCGATGTGCAGCGCCTGGTAGGTCGAATCATCTCACTTAATCGATTCATCTCACGATATTCCGAGAAAAACCTGCCTTTCTTCAAGATCCTCCGCAATATCAAAGCTTTTGAGTGGATGCCAGAGTGCAACCAAGCCCTCGAAGACCTCAAAACATACTTGACCTCACATCCTTTGCTTGCAAAGCTCATCGACGCTGAACCCCTATACCTATACCTAGCGGTTTCACCCGAGATAATTAGCTTGGTGCTTATCGTAATCCGAGATTGAAAACATCTTCCTGTTTACTATATCAGCAAAATCCTTCATAGTCCAGAGGTCCGATATCTCGAGATCGAGAAATTTGGCCTAGTTGTAGTACACACCTCTCGGAAGCTCCGACCATACTTTCAAGCCCATCCTATAATTGTTCTGACATACCAATTGCTCAAGTAGGTTATGGAAAAGCCAGAAGCATTCAGAAGACTCACCAAATTGGCGATCGAGCTCGGGCAATTCGAGATCTTTTATCACCCTTGAGTATATTACCAAGCCCGAATCCTGGCATACTTCCTTGCGGAGAAACCCACTCCCATCGACCTCGAGCACGATGATTCAGACTGGACTCTTGCTGTCGATGGCTCTTCGACCTCTTCGGGGGGGGGGGGGGGGGGATGAGCCGACATATCCCTCTCCAACACTAAGGGACAAGAGATCGAATACACCATCGCTCTCGAGTTCCCAACGACGAATAACGAAGTAGAATACGAAGCTCTCTTGGCCGGGTTGAAGATAGGGAGAATGCAAAATATCAAGAAGCTCACAACCATTACCGACTCGCAGCTGATCACAAGATAAATCAATGGAGACTATGAAGCTCGAGAAGAATCAATGATAAAATACCTAGCTTTAGCAAAAAAGACCATATCAGAATTTGAAGAGTTCGAGCTTTATCAGAAACCTCGAGAAGAGAATATTCGAGCAGATGCCCTCTCAAAATTTGCCTGTGGGTCACAAGGAACCAACCATCGGTCCATAATATATTTATATCAATTAACACTTATTTCACAATCCAACTCTTTATAAAATCAAATTTATGGGAAAACAATATAAAAAAAATGAAAAAAACCTCTTCTTTTTTCTTTTCAGGCTTAGGTTCTTCTTTCTCCGGCTTCTTCGGCTCCTCCGCCGGTGGCTTTGGGATGGGCGAGATAAGCTCCACCTGGCGGTGGCTCTTCCTCTGAACCCTCTCCAAAACCTTCAATGGATCTGCTTTTTCACCTTTCACGACTACTTTACTTGTACTGCAATCTGTTGTCACATCCTCTACACCTGCAAAATAAACCAAATAATTATATATTTGCATACATGCACTGGTAGAGCCCAGAAAAAGGAACAAAGGATCTAATATAATTACCTTCAAAGCCTTTGAGGCAGCGACGAACTTTCCTAGCACAGCCCTCGCAATGCATGAAAACCTTGAGAACAATCTCCTGTGGCGGCGACGGCAAAAATAATAACAATTTATATCAAAATTTAATATTTAAAACACTTATAAACAATTAATCACGTAATTAAATAATTTAATAGCACAATTTAAAAACACATACGACATATTATTACAAAAGGAAAACCGGGGCGTTACATACAGAGAATTTGAACTTAAAGCGAATCAATAAATTTCAGATTAGAGATGAAAAATGAATGATAGTAGTTACAATTTATTTTTCATGGATATCTAGACGAAGGAGTGAAATGCGAAGTTATTCTAGATCGAGATATTCGTGAATAATTTAATTAATTTTAGAGTGCAACAATATTTATTTAGTGGAATTAAATATTGTTAAACGGTAATTAATTACTATCATGATTTGATAATATATTAACCCGTTTGGAGCTAAAATTAATTAGTCCTGCAGGTCCCCCTGCAAGCCCCAATTGAAAACCCGAAGAGAAAATATTACAAGGAAAAAGAGAAATGAATTTTCAAAGTGTTTGAAAATAGCCAAGGGATTTATTTTGAGAAAATAAATCAAAGTACCAAGAGTTGGAAATGCCCGGAATTTTATTTTGGAGAAAATAAAATTTTCATCGAAAAAATAATAATTTTGATGATGTGGTAGCTGACGTGGCACTGACTGGGCGCCAAGTGGCCCGCCACGCGTACAGCGGAGATTACGCCGTGTCAGTGCATGCGAACAATCTGGACCGGGCCGGTCAACGGGTCGGGCCAACGGATAGGGTTGGATCAAAACGGACACGTGGCAGATCCGGGATTGGCCACGTGTCGAACCGGGTTCGGTAGGACCGGTTCAAGCCCTTAAAACCCTAGCGCGTGTGTAACACACACGCCACCTTCAGGTGGCGCGTGAGGGCGCGTCCGGCTGCGGATCGGCACGTTCTCGGCGGCGTTGGACTCGTGGTGATGAGATCTTCAATGTGGTGTCTTCAAAAGGTTGATGCAAGTTGCACACGCAAGTGGGGATGTGAAATTACTATTTTACCCTTGGTTTTTCCCCTGTAAATAGGGGGCTTGGCTCCTCATTTTTTCTCACAAGTTTGGGACTTGGGTGAGGTTTTGGCTGAACTTTTGGCTTTGAAACCATATCCCTTTTCTCCTAATTAATTCTTTGTTATTTTGGAATTAATTTTAATTAGGTGTTCATATATTGAATATATAAAGCACTTAATTTCGGGAGATTAAACCCTGAAAAGGGTTTTCTAGTTTAAAGTTTATTTTCTCTAGTATTTAGAGAAATACTTTCGAAGCCCACACTCCGAGGGTCACTCCGGGGATATTGCAGAGAAGCTCTGCCAGTCTCACGAAAGGGAAAGGAGCTGGAAAAATATCGTTAGATAGCCATATTTGCTGTACGGTAATATTTTACAGTTGTATTATTTTAAGCATGATAAATTATATGCTCTTAAGTGTTGATTGCATATTAGATATTTATCTGTTTAAGCGATTTAAAATTTATTATCAATTGCATGTATATACTTGAGTTGATCCGGCTAGTCTTCCGCTATTGTATTAAAATGTTTTAGAAATATTTTAATACTTGTATTATAAGCAAAATTTTAAAATGTGGTCCTGGAACGCTACTGCTTTGGGCCCTCCACCCAGCAATGATTTGCCGTGATATGAGCCTTCATTACTCCTGCAACCCAATTTGAATCGACACTGGGGTGTGACCTCCTATTCGTAACAGTTCTCAAACAACAAACATGTTCAGGATTTAACTTTCTTGTGGCAAAATCACCGTCTCTCCTACGGTAAGAAGCATATAACCTCCATTTGCAGTTCTCATCAGGGCACAACGCTATAATTTTATCACTATCATTCTTCAAATATTTAAACTTTCGATTCACGGCAATATGGTAATTTTTCAAATGAACCCTGCAGTCATTAGCACCCTTAAAAACCTGGCCAACACCACGGATGCAACGACTCCATGATTCATTGTTGTTGGTAGAGTGAACGACTAGAGCTTGACTGGTCGATCTCATTCCCTGGTCATCCCTTTTTAAATAAAACACAAACAAAACTAATACAAACCACAAACATATAACGAACATAATAAAAAAGTAGAGCAATTAAACGAGACTACCTTTTCTGAGATGAACTTGAAAGGGGCTAAATTGCTCTCAAATTCGCAATGTGTTGTTTTGCTAGTCGATACCCTGAGACCATGCTCTCAATATCTTTATCTTTCTTCATGTTAATCCATGATTCAACTTCCATATGGACAGCCTGGTACTACACCGCATATGAAGCAGAGTCAAAGTCGGGCCAGTGGTTCTCAATCTCGGCATGAACTTTTCCAAGAGTATCAAACTCCATCAGTTGAAAGACATGAAGATCGCCTTAAAAAAACGCTACACCATATCGAACCAGAAACCACGGCGACGGAATCCATCTTCAGAGGGTGGGTTTTCAAGGTTTCCTATCAAACACGATATATCCTCTTCAGATATCGAGTCAAACCAGCAAGATGAATAATTGGCGATGCTGTGAGATCGGGCTAATGAAACGTGAGCCGGGGACGACGGCAGCGGAAGAGGCAGAGTAATTTTAATCGAAAATGTGGTGAAATCGGTATGAATCTATTGTGTTCTTAGAATAAATCTTGAGGGCAAAACAGTCTTTTTAGGTGATTGGGGGGTTTAGGGAAAAAATTTTGTGTATTGGTGATGTAAAACATAGATTTTTCAAACAAGGGGATTTAGGAAAACTTTTCAACATATTTGGTCCTCTTTAATAATTGTCCCTTAATATATTTACATATGGAAATATATTATTCCTTAAAATAAAATTTTTAAAAAATATATATATAAAATAAAAAAATATTTTGATCATATACTTTTTTATTATTATTATTATGAATAATATAAATAAAATGAATCTAAAATTTTTGTTTCATTCCAAACTTTATTACTTGGCATACCAATTATAGGAAAGCTATAATAAAGTTATTTCATTCCAAAATTCATTCATTTCCTGCTTCATTCCATTCTATCATACCAATCATGCCGTTAACGTGTGTGAGTAAATAAAATAGGAGATAAAATAAAAGAATATAACAGAGAATCTAATGTTGGGAATATGAGAACAATTATGGCATTGTGCATGTATTATATATAATTATACATTAATTTCAATAATATAATAAAAATATTATTTTCTTAATCTGGTATCCAAATATAGATCGATTAATTGATCAGGTTATATATTTCTATTCCTCTATACTTTTATCTAATTACTAGTGGCTCTCGTCGTAACAATTAGTGATCACATAATCTTGATCCTAGAAATTTATACTTTTTTCGAATTTAATTTATTTAGTACATTATCATTTTCCCTCATGCTACCTCATTATTTCTTTCCAGAAAATTGTGGAAATTTGTAGGCCATATTCTTCAAACTTTTCATGTGTTAATTACGTCCATACATGAAAAAAACAGCTTCCTTTATGTCCACGATGAGAACATAATGTAGCCCAATGAAGTTGACTTATATTAATTAAACTAACCTGAAATGTAAAAATTATATACATAGGGTTCCTTTGCAGTATCTATACGCCATGTGCATATGCACCACCAAGCACCAACACCATACAACGGGACGACACAATATTATTGTTATTGTCGATGGATTGTTATTGTATACGTCGGAACTAGCGTATATCTCGTGTAATGTATAGAGAATTTTAAAATTAAGAGAATATTATTTAAAATTTCTTTTTTCTAGTGCTTAAAGAATTCTTACTAGATTTTTTAAAGAAAAAAACTTGATGTTCTATTTTTAAAGAAAAAAGAAAGAAAATAGTGAAGCACGATATTAAGAAATATATTATAGAAAGTAATCACATAGACGGTAGATCTAAAACAATGCGAAAAGTAAATGACACTACTTTTAAAAGCACAGAAAACTAAACTAACCCCAATAAATATGTAAACAAAAGTTAAACATAGACTAAAATCATTAAAGTCAAAGAAATATATGTAAAATATAAGTTAGACCAAAATAGAGCAATAGATGATTTGACTAATAAAACAATGAATAAAAAATAAATAATTCATATTTGAACTCTAAATAAAATATTAGAGAAAAAGAATTTAGAAATCTCAGATAAATAAACCGGTTCAAATAACAAAAATAAAATATAAGAGGTCGATGAGAAATTTAAATAGATGAGCAATTATATATTAACAAATGAACGTATATACGGAGGCGAATAATTACATCACATGAAAAAAGTATTAAAAATGTATTATTATTAATGAAAGATATACAAAATACTTATAAATTAAATAAAAGGAATTAGAGACTAAATAATATGAATTAAGGAAATAATTGTTGGAGTAGGATATTCCAAAAGTTCTTTCAAACGTCTCCACGGGGAATCAGATTTCTATTTTGACGTTCTAATAATTCTGTTTTTTCTTTCTATTCTTTTTCTTACTTTTAAAATGTTGATCAAATTTAAGAATATGTCAAGGTTTGGCTGTATATGTCTTTTCCATTCTTTTGATGATAGGCATGCTAACCAATTAAATATTAATAAAACTAGGAATGAAAATAAAATCTTATCTTGTGATGGTAAATTAGTAAACGGATAATTAATGTTTCATCCCTGATAAGGGTAATAACTTATCCCAAACACCCCAATTTGAAAATAACCAATTTTACATCCCCAATACACAACATATTTTTTGTAAACCCCCCAAAACGTGTGAAAAGGTCGTTTTGCCCTCCTTGAATGCCAGTGAAACCCGAAGCTTCATCTTTGAGAACCCGATATCTGCCGCCGTAGACGAGCACTCCGGCGTCCATACTTCCGCCCCCACATCCGGTAATTGTAACAACCCTGATACTGCAATTTAAGTTTTTAATTCCGGATTTGAGGGTATTAATTCGGCATTTAGGGATTCCAATTCCGCGTTTAGGGCTTGCAATTAATTGGGCAGTTTTCGTTCTCAATTAGTTCCGAAGGCTAGATTGAAGCAAATCTCAAATCGGTCCAGCAGTAAAACTACGCGGCGCGACGAAATACAATGCCGTTCCTCGCCAACATATTTTACTGAAAAAATGGCCGAAATTGGTGTGCTAACTGATGCCCAAAGGCAGAGGATATTGGTGACTCCTTTTGGGTCATTCCTTCAAATGCATGGAGTTCAAGGTACAAACAAACACGTTGGGGCGCTGCTGGAACGTTATAACGTGGATCTACGGACATTCAACTTTGGGCAAGTCAGTGTACCCTTTACTGACACAGAGCTCTCAATTGTCTTGGGGCTACAATGTGAGGGTAACCCTGTTGATCCTTATGTTAGAGTGAAATCACAATTCCGGCAACTGTATTTTGACAACAAAAACGGTAGGGTGACACGTGCTAACATATTGGCCAGGTTACAGGGCTTCACTCACAGGAGTGATGCCGAAGGCGTCGATGATTTTGCAAGAATGTTCATATTGTTTGTTTTTTCTACATTGCTTTTTCCACGCAGCAGCCTTAAGCTGCCAATTGGTCTTGTAGCACCCTAGACCCCAAGGCGCCACATCCCCCGCACTGTAGCCTCAATCCACGTATGAAATGGACAGTTCATACATAAACTAAGACCACAGCGAACGGGTGACAACAAAACGACGCTCTAGGCGGGACACTCTCCCCAATATAATTAACAAACATGAATATAAAAGCGGAAGCAAGAAAGTCATTTATATATATATATAGGTACCATATTTACTCATAGATACATATAGGTACCATCACTGATCAATACATTAGGGTCTATCAATAATATACATCATTAAGTATTCAAAATGTACTGATCATGAACATAACATGATATCTAGCAAAAGTATGTACATGAAAGGTACAACACTAGACCCGTGATAAATGCAGGACTCGACCAACTCCCGCCTAGCACAACCACGCTCAAAAGGTACCTGAAAAGTGAAGTATCAGTCTACCGAAGACTGAGTGAGGGGCAATAATTATATATAACACACGTCACATGCAAGTTGTAGCCTCGGGTAAAGACTTTTAGAAAACGACGATTATATAGTTCAAGAAATCTCATCCTTGGCCCGAGATTACAACTATCCATTTTAACACGTTTCATTAATCATTCTTGTCAATATCATGAACATGTGGCCCCGGCGAGTAAGGGCAATCTCCAACCGAACTCCCAATCGTGAACAATACGTGATCATGCTTGCTTGCTTGATAAATACGTGATCATGCAATTCATTGAGTGCTCACATAGACAATTTCATTCTTGAAAACATGCAATAACCCGAGGATAACCCGACATTCCGGAGTAATCCCCAGTCTCCTTCTTCCTCCGGGTGATAGCGAGTTTGCAAGGCTCGACTATCCACGACATGGTGTGTGTAGAGGACATGACCCTCTAGACACGGAACTCCTTCCACCACTAATCTCCTAGTGGCTTCGGGGTTGATCCCAACAATGTGAGGATAATTCAGGAGTTACCCGTCAGCCCTTGCTTTCCCGGTTGGCTCAAGAATTACCCTCGGGCCCACGTGCAATCATGTACTCGCCAACATGCATTGAAAATCATTACAATCGATACATTCTTGCTTGAAATGTTTATTACTTTGAAAACGGTTATAAATATAATAGGTTTTGGCCGAAAACTAGCACGTACGGGTGGTAGGGTTAATTTTACCAAAACAAAACCTCACCTTTCTTGCAAAATAAAATAAAGAAGCGTTCTAAGGAGCTTGCTCCTCGTCCACGCCCTCGTGACCTGTGCAAATACAATGCATAACCATGAGACATGCACTAAAATGACCAAAATAGGACGAACGGCGAAAACGTGTCGAGACGACCTCGAAAACGCAATGTGGTATTATAACTTTTGGTTTCACATCATATTAGCACATATTATAGCAATTCGGGGTCAAAGAAGTCGTCGGATCGAGGGGTCATTTTCGTAATTTTATGCAGTGAATTTTACACTGCATTACAGGTGGGAACGGCCGTTCCCGTTCCCTTTGAAAAATGGGAACGGTCGTTCCCATGGATTCCCCAAAGCGTGCCCGCGCCTTTCCCCCTTCTGAAAGCGCGCCTCATGGGAACGGCCCTTCCGGGCCCAAGGCCGAGGTGGGAACGGCCGTTCCCTAAGGCGGCCGCGCGAATTTTGAAAAGGAAAGGGGAACGCCCGTTCCCACCAAACCTTGGGGCTGGGAACGGTCGTTCCCAGCTTCTGCAACTAAAGAAAACAGAGCAGAAGCAGGGGAAGGCTACGGGAAGAAACCACAAGGCAACCAAAATTCCCATTCTTGCTCCCAATTGCTATAATTCATGGAAATATGATGGATACACATTCAATACATGATAATATAGCACTTATACACTTAAACCATGCAATAACAACAAGATTTCAAGATCTCAAGCTCATGGCCAACTTGATCAATCAAGTGAAATTTTCCAAGAATACCATGAAAGAATCATGCTATAATTCATGCTATCATCAAATAATCATGCTTAGCACAATCAAGAGTTCATCTAGTAATTCAAACTCAAACCCTAACATATCACACACAATCAAAATCATCCTTTTCCATGCAACCAACCTTGAAAATGGAAAGAAGTGAAGAAGTATGATGATGATGATGATGATCCCTCAATTTCTTGGCAAACTTCTTGAAATCTTGATGATTGATGACAATTATTCTTCTTCCCTTCTCTTCCAATGAATACCGAGAGAGATGGATATGTTTGGCAAATATTTTTGGTTGAAAAATGATCAAGAAGGTGGGAGAAGAGATGATATCGATACATTCCCTTCTTGGTTTGAGTGAATTATGCCAAATTGCTAATCAATCCTTGAAGTCTTTAAGTTATACAATAAAGTATGTCATGATTTAAAATTATGCTCAATTTGGTCCTTAGAAATCATGCAATTAAGTCCCCAAATTTTTAGAAAATATTTAACTAGGGACAATTTGGTAATTTTATCACTCTCGGTAATTGATTTCATGCAATAAATATTTTTCGTGTCATGAAATAATATTTCAATGATATGAAATCAAATAATTGATATAAATAATGCTTCATGAATTTTGTGAGAATATGAAATGTCACGTAAGAATATTATAAATTAAAAGAATTAAAATCGAACCTACGCTCAAAACGCACACGTGGCGTGCTTACCTGTTCATCCGGAACTCGGGGCGTTACAACTCTCCCCCCCTTAGAAGAATCTGGTCCCCAGATTCTCTAGTCTTGCTCGAACAACTCCGGGTGGAACCGTTTCATTTTGTCCTCTGTTTCCCAAGTGGCTTCTTCGGTTTTGTCACTTCTCCACAACACCTTAACCATGGGAATTCTCCGGTTTCTTAATTCCTGAAATTTTCGATCCATGATCTTAACCGGCCTCTGAACAAACGTCAAATTCGGTTCCAATTCAACTTCTTCCACGGGGAGAATCGTAGTCTCATCGGGGTAATATTTCCTTAATTGTGAAACGTGGAACACGTTGTGAATCCCCGTAAGACTCGGTGGTAGGTCCAGTCGATAGGCTACCTCGCCTATTCTTTCCAGGATCTCGAACGGACCTAAGTAGCGAGGATTAAGCTTTCCTCCTCTCCCGATCCGGGTGAAACCTTTCCTTGGTGACACCTTTAAGAATACCCGGTCACCCACTTCGAACTCTAGATCCCTTCGGCGCTTATCTGCATAGCTCTTCTGCCTATCTTGCGCGGCTTTCATCCGTTGTCGAATCACTTGAACCTTTTCAATCATAGCCTGAACAACTTTGGAAGGCCTTTCGAATCTTTCACCTCTCTTTACTCCTTCCTGTTTCGACCATTTCCATTCTTCCAAGTCGAAAAACAACGGAGATCGGCACTTTCTTCCATAAAGTAACTCGTAAGGAGCCATCCCGATCGAAGCCTGAAAGCTGTTATTATACGCAAACTCGATCAAGGGAAGCTGTTCTGACCACGAGTTCTGAAAATCCATCGCGCAAGCCCGAAGAAGATCTTCCAAATACCTGATTAACCTTTCCGTCTGGCCGTCTGTCTGAGGGTGAAAGGCTGTACTGAACTTAAGCTTCGTTCCCAAGACAGCCTGTAATTCCTGCCACAACTTAGAAGTGAACCTCGGGTCTCGATCCGATACTATACTCACCGGAATACCATGAAGTCGAATAATCTCTCTGTTATAGATCTCGGCCAACTTCGGAATCTTATAGGACATCCGGACCGGTAGAAAGTGAGCAGACTTCGTGAATCTATCCACGATCACCCAAATTCCATCAAACCCGCTTTTAACCTTCGGTAATCCCGAAACAAAGTCCATCGTTACTTGTTCCCACTTCCACTCGGGAATAGGTAACGGTTGTAGAAGTCCCGCGGGTTTTTGGTGCTCAGCTTTCACTTTCTGACAAGTCAGGCAGTGTTTCACATACTCTGCTACGTCTCTCTTCAACCCGTTCCACCAATAATATTGTTTCAAATCCTTATACATCTTATTTCCTCCTGGGTGGATCGAGTAGGCTGACTTATGAGCTTCTTCGAGTAGGACCCGTCTCAATTCTTCAGGTACTACTACTCTGTTCTTAAACCGAAGCAACCCGGTTTCATCAAACCCAAACGGACTCTCCGGATCATCCTTAGCTTTACTTGCAAGTTTCTGTACTTCCGGATCCCTATTCTGAGCCTCAAACAACTGATTCTTCAATTCCGGCTGAATTGTTATATTAGAAACCCGAGCCCGTAACACAATCGGGACAACTTCCTTACTTTCCTTTATTTCCAAATTCGATACACTCGCCTTCCTGCTAAGTGCATCGGCGACCACATTGGCTTTCCCGGGATGGTATTTAATTGTGCAATCATAATCTTCTAGCTTTTCCATCCAACGCCGTTGCCTCATATTCAAATCCTTCTGTGTGAATAAATACTGGAGGCTTTTGTGGTCGGTAAATATCTCAAAGGAAGTTCCGTAAAGATAATGTCTCCATTTCCCGAGCGCAAAGATCACGGCTGCAAGCTCTAGGTCGTGTGTCGGATAAT
Organism: Lantana camara; assembly: GCA_037501455.1. Taxonomy (NCBI): domain Eukaryota; kingdom Viridiplantae; phylum Streptophyta; class Magnoliopsida; order Lamiales; family Verbenaceae; genus Lantana; species Lantana camara. The sequence continues at coordinate 16,534,628 of CM074857.1, read as the reverse complement.
TCCTTTCATATTCCTTTAGCTTACGGGAAGCATAGGCAATCACTTTTCCTTTCTGAGTCAAAACACAACCTAAGCCTTCTTTGGACGCATCTGTATACACTGCATACTCTTCTGAACCCTCGGGAAGCGTTAATACTGGAGCTGAGACTAACTTCTCTTTCAAGAAGTTGAAACTTTGATCACACTTCTCATCCCAGACAAACTTAACATCCTTCTTAGTCAACCGGGTTAACGGTGCCGCAATCTTGGAGAAGTCCTGAACGAATCTCCTATAATAACCGGCCAATCCCAAGAAGCTTCTAATCTCTGAGGCGTTCTTTGGTTTCTCCCACTTAAGCACGGCCTCAATTTTCGAGGGATCGACTTCCAACCCTTTTCCTGAAATCACGTGCCCCAAGAAGGAAACCCGATCTATCCAAAATTCACACTTGCTGAACTTAGCAAATAACTGATGCTCTTTTAGTGTCTGTAGGACGAGTCTGAGATGTCTCGCATGCTCCTCGGCTGATTTCGAGAAAACCAGAATGTCATCGATGAAAATTACCACGAACTTGTCGAGGAAAGGCCTGAATATCCGGTGCATCATATCCATAAAAGCTGCAGGGGCGTTAGTCAATCCAAACGGCATAACCACAAACTCGTAGTGCCCGTACCGAGTATTGAATCCTGTCTTTGGAATGTCTTCTGCTCGGATTCGCAGCTGATAGTATCCCTGTCTTAAATCCAATTTCGAATACACCTTGGAACCCTGGAGTATATCGAACAACTCCTCGATATGTGGAAGGGGATACTTGTTCTTAATAGTCATCCGGTTCAACTCCCTGTAATCGATGCACATTCTCAGAGTCCCGTCTTTCTTCTTTACGAACAACACCGGTGCTCCCCACGGCGAAGAACTTGGCCGAATGTACCCAACTTCCAATAAAGCCTCAAGCTGAACTTTTAATTCCTTTAATTCGGCTGGAGCCATCCGGTAAGGAGTCTTTGAATACGGCTCGGCATTCGGGAAAAGATCAATCACAAATTCAATCTCCCGTTCAGGCGGCAATGAATCCAATTTCTCTGGGAATACCTCGGGAAATTCCTTTACCACTTCTGTGTCCTCTAATTTCACCTGATCTTTGGGCTTGTTCAGAATATAGGCAATGAACCCTGTAGCCCCGTCTCTGACTAGTTTCTGAGCCTCTGAAAATGAAAGTAAAGGTACAGTCTTCGAAGTACTGCCCGTAACAACCTCTGAACCCAACTGAACCTTCTTAGCCCGGCAATCAACTGTAGCACAATGCCTATATAACCACTCCATTCCCAAAATAGCCCCGTATCTCTCCATTGGCATCACAATAAAGTCTGTCAGAAATTCCCTGCCTTCAATCACCACTGGAACATCCCTGTAAACCTGATCCGTCTCTCGCCTACTACCGAAAGGAGTACTAACTATATAACGCACAGAAGTACACATAGCAGGCAAAGACAAGGTAATAGCAATAGAATGCGCAAGAAAGGAGTGTGTAGCTCCTGGATCAAATAATGTATGGATGTTCGTGCCATGGATGCAAATAATACCTTCAACTACTGCAGCGGGGTCAAGGTCAGCATCCTGCTCCTCTCCCGCAAGTGCATAAGCTCGAGCTCTCACCAGTGGTCTCGGTCCTGCAGGTGGTGGATCCTGGCGATCCGGACAACCATCAACCAAGTGCTCGTTGCTCCCACAGATCAAACATAGGCCCAACCGACGCCTGCAGTTATCATAAGTGTGCGTAGGATGTCCACACCATGTGCATCTCGGTCGCGGAGGTGGCTGGGGTGGTGCTGGAGCTCTCGGACCTCTCAGTAACTGCCCTGAACCCTTCTGTGACGGCCCTGTAAACTTAGGTTTCTTCCCAGAATCCCTCTGCGCTGGAGGTGCGGAGTAAACCATCGGCCTCTTTCCTGAGCTCGATCCCTGACCTGCTCTCGAGCCTGAAGCCTGTCCTGCTCGCTGAGTAGCCCTCCTGGCACTATCAGAATCCTCAACCTTCAGGGCCTTTGCAGTAGCCTTTGCCCAAGTACTGGTATTAGTCGCTTTCAGCGCATCCTGGATGTCCGGTCTCAACCCCTGAACAAACTGCATCGCCTTGTGAAAGTCATCATTCGCTATGTTGGGTGCATAGCGAGAAAGCCTCTCGAACTCGGCGATGTACTGACCCACGGATCGGCCTCCCTGCTTTAGCTCAGTAAACTCCCTCAATCTGCGGGTACGGGAAGCTGGAGGAATAAACTTGTTTCTGAACTCCCGTACGAAGACCTCCCAAGTAACCTCGGTCCCTGCTGCCGCCAGAACAATCTCTGTGCTCTCCCACCAGGAGTAGGCCTCGCCCTGAATAAGAGTAAGGGTGCAGCGAGCCTTTTCCTGACTGTCACAAGGAATAAGCTGCCAAATCCGCTCAATTTCCTTCAACCACATCTCTGCCTGAATATCGTCTCCCTTATAGAATTTCGGGGGACGCTGATTCTGAAACTCTCGCAAGATAGCAGAAATGGGATTCTCTGGAGGTGCTACCTGCGCTGGTGGTGGTGGTGGAGGTACTCGTTCCTGTAATCTCTGATCAATTAGCCCCACTACTGCGTTCATAAAGTCCTGGGGCTGTGCCTGGACAGGTGGAGGAGGTGGTGATCTCTCGCGGCGATGATGTCGGCGGTGATGATGCCTGTGCCTCGAGGATCGATCACTGTGATATCTATCGGGCTCCATCCTGAAATCAAATCACTAAACATGCGTGTCTTGATCAATAAATGCAAATGTGTGCATAGAATTTCCATAATATCAAATAATACATATTCAAGGACGATCAAGTAGTGCAATTAATGCGAATAAGGGAGTAAATCAAGTAAATCCACCCAATGCAGACTCCCAATACCACATAATCCTATGCCGTGCGACCTAGACTGACTGGACACGACTCAAGAACCTCGGTTTTGCAACCGGGCTCTGATACCACCTGTAGATGTAGCACCCTAGACCCCAAGGCGCCACATCCCCCGCACTGTAGCCTCAATCCACGTATGAAATGGACAGTTCATACATAAACTAAGACCACAGCGAACGGGTGACAACAAAACGACGCTCTAGGCGGGACACTCTCCCCAATATAATTAACAAACATGAATATAAAAGCGGAAGCAAGAAAGTCATTTATATATATATATAGGTACCATATTTACTCATAGATACATATAGGTACCATCACTGATCAATACATTAGGGTCTATCAATAATATACATCATTAAGTATTCAAAATGTACTGATCATGAACATAACATGATATCTAGCAAAAGTATGTACATGAAAGGTACAACACTAGACCCGTGATAAATGCAGGACTCGACCAACTCCCGCCTAGCACAACCACGCTCAAAAGGTACCTGAAAAGTGAAGTATCAGTCTACCGAAGACTGAGTGAGGGGCAATAATTATATATAACACACGTCACATGCAAGTTGTAGCCTCGGGTAAAGACTTTTAGAAAACGACGATTATATAGTTCAAGAAATCTCATCCTTGGCCCGAGATTACAACTATCCATTTTAACACGTTTCATTAATCATTCTTGTCAATATCATGAACATGTGGCCCCGGCGAGTAAGGGCAATCTCCAACCGAACTCCCAATCGTGAACAATACGTGATCATGCTTGCTTGCTTGATAAATACGTGATCATGCAATTCATTGAGTGCTCACATAGACAATTTCATTCTTGAAAACATGCAATAACCCGAGGATAACCCGACATTCCGGAGTAATCCCCAGTCTCCTTCTTCCTCCGGGTGATAGCGAGTTTGCAAGGCTCGACTATCCACGACATGGTGTGTGTAGAGGACATGACCCTCTAGACACGGAACTCCTTCCACCACTAATCTCCTAGTGGCTTCGGGGTTGATCCCAACAATGTGAGGATAATTCAGGAGTTACCCGTCAGCCCTTGCTTTCCCGGTTGGCTCAAGAATTACCCTCGGGCCCACGTGCAATCATGTACTCGCCAACATGCATTGAAAATCATTACAATCGATACATTCTTGCTTGAAATGTTTATTACTTTGAAAACGGTTATAAATATAATAGGTTTTGGCCGAAAACTAGCACGTACGGGTGGTAGGGTTAATTTTACCAAAACAAAACCTCACCTTTCTTGCAAAATAAAATAAAGAAGCGTTCTAAGGAGCTTGCTCCTCGTCCACGCCCTCGTGACCTGTGCAAATACAATGCATAACCATGAGACATGCACTAAAATGACCAAAATAGGACGAACGGCGAAAACGTGTCGAGACGACCTCGAAAACGCAATGTGGTATTATAACTTTTGGTTTCACATCATATTAGCACATATTATAGCAATTCGGGGTCAAAGAAGTCGTCGGATCGAGGGGTCATTTTCGTAATTTTATGCAGTGAATTTTACACTGCATTACAGGTGGGAACGGCCGTTCCCGTTCCCTTTGAAAAATGGGAACGGTCGTTCCCATGGATTCCCCAAAGCGTGCCCGCGCCTTTCCCCCTTCTGAAAGCGCGCCTCATGGGAACGGCCCTTCCGGGCCCAAGGCCGAGGTGGGAACGGCCGTTCCCTAAGGCGGCCGCGCGAATTTTGAAAAGGAAAGGGGAACGCCCGTTCCCACCAAACCTTGGGGCTGGGAACGGTCGTTCCCAGCTTCTGCAACTAAAGAAAACAGAGCAGAAGCAGGGGAAGGCTACGGGAAGAAACCACAAGGCAACCAAAATTCCCATTCTTGCTCCCAATTGCTATAATTCATGGAAATATGATGGATACACATTCAATACATGATAATATAGCACTTATACACTTAAACCATGCAATAACAACAAGATTTCAAGATCTCAAGCTCATGGCCAACTTGATCAATCAAGTGAAATTTTCCAAGAATACCATGAAAGAATCATGCTATAATTCATGCTATCATCAAATAATCATGCTTAGCACAATCAAGAGTTCATCTAGTAATTCAAACTCAAACCCTAACATATCACACACAATCAAAATCATCCTTTTCCATGCAACCAACCTTGAAAATGGAAAGAAGTGAAGAAGTATGATGATGATGATGATGATCCCTCAATTTCTTGGCAAACTTCTTGAAATCTTGATGATTGATGACAATTATTCTTCTTCCCTTCTCTTCCAATGAATACCGAGAGAGATGGATATGTTTGGCAAATATTTTTGGTTGAAAAATGATCAAGAAGGTGGGAGAAGAGATGATATCGATACATTCCCTTCTTGGTTTGAGTGAATTATGCCAAATTGCTAATCAATCCTTGAAGTCTTTAAGTTATACAATAAAGTATGTCATGATTTAAAATTATGCTCAATTTGGTCCTTAGAAATCATGCAATTAAGTCCCCAAATTTTTAGAAAATATTTAACTAGGGACAATTTGGTAATTTTATCACTCTCGGTAATTGATTTCATGCAATAAATATTTTTCGTGTCATGAAATAATATTTCAATGATATGAAATCAAATAATTGATATAAATAATGCTTCATGAATTTTGTGAGAATATGAAATGTCACGTAAGAATATTATAAATTAAAAGAATTAAAATCGAACCTACGCTCAAAACGCACACGTGGCGTGCTTACCTGTTCATCCGGAACTCGGGGCGTTACAGGTCTGATATGCTATGTAGATGACTTAACGTATATCGACCGATTCGCTTGGGGTGCTGCTGTTTATAATTTTTTGGTTTTGTCAATTGAGAAGTTCAAAGTTGATTCCAAACAGTTTCTTGACGGTTGTACCATGGGGCTGATGGTAAGAATATATATATTGTTATCTTGGTTTTTATATCTACGCGGTTGGGTTTGTCTTTTTGATCCCCCTAGTCTGTTTTAAATCCAGGCTTGGTTCATTGAACATTTTCCCTCCTGTGGGCATGCCGTGTTGGTGCAGGCCTTCCTACGGTTTTTGAAGTGGGGGAAGAGTAATTTACCTGCACAAAAGAAGGAAATTGAAAAGCGTTTCAGCAAGCTGACCTTCTCCGACGTAAGTAAACATTATGATTAAAAACGTTATGTATACATGAATTATGATGGGCTATACGCTTATTTTATACAATTTAATCGTTTGCTTGCAGCTATATCAAATTAAACCCGCTAATAAAAAGGAGCTTAAGTTGCTTGATTGTGTAGAGGATCTACCAGAGTCTTCCTTTCAAAATGAGGTTGATGATGATAATGATGATGACGTGGACGAGGAGAAGAAAGACGGTAAGAGGAAAAAATCTAATAAGCGTGCAAAGTCTAACAAAAGAAGGAAGGCAGCTGCTGAGAACTCTGTTGTACAAGGGGTTAAAGGGGGATGTTGCTGAGGGGAAGGATGAAACTGAGGAGCAGGATGAGGGTGAGGAGAATGTTGTAGAGGATGAGAATGATGTAGGGGAGAAGGTTGAAGATGTGCAGGAGCTTGCGAGGCGTGATTCTGTAGCCCTTATTGTTTCTGATGTCATGTGTGATTTGAAGAGTCAATGGGGGAAATCTGAGGATGAAGTTGAGGGGGCTGCTGCTGATGAGGTTGAGCGAGGTGCCGCTGAGTTCCCTCATGAAGCAGTTCATGTTGTTGAGGAGGCTGATGATGATGATGTTGATGCCCCAGTTTATTCTATTGCTGATGATTTGAAGTCCTTTGTAGGTAGAAAGGATTTTGACGGGCCTGCATCTTTGAACGATGAAGCCCTTGAGGTGATCGATGGGATCATTGATGACTACGCTAGCACGTTCAAGTAAGTTATTTTTTATGCGTAATTAGTAATTTCAAAATCAAATCTGTATCAATGTGTAATTGTCTTTTATTTTATTCCCAGTGATAAGGTGGTATGTGTGTGGCGATGAAATGCGGGTGTTGGTGAGTGATATTCTGAGACTGATATGGGGTCAGTCAATGAATCAAAGGGTTTTCGAGGCCTATTTTCATATACTGATGGATAGTGAGTACATTCCCACAAATTCCCACAAAATCTATTGCGTTTCTTCATTTCTCACACAACATATAATAGATTTGGTTAAGGGATACACGAAAACCCACTATCTCTCAGCGAAAAAGATGGGTAAATTTCTTGAAGAGCCCAAATTGATGAAGTATGTGGTGCTGCAGCTAGAAGGGCTCAACAGCGGTGCCCTTGACCAATGTCGGTACGTTATATTCCCATTGAACACTACCAATCATTGGCATTTGGTAGTGTACAACACAGTGGAGAATAAGTTCTTGGCGTATAACTCCATGAGCTCGCCTAGAACACGCCACGCGGAGAAGGTATGGGGTTGTTTCATGAAAGCATACTGGGAATACAAGGGCATGGCCACAGTTGCTGCATCTGAAAGGCACCCAGAAGCCACATGCAGCCGTACTCAAGCACCAGGAAGCTTGGACTGTGGGCCGTTTATTTGCCTCTTCGTGGAGTCGCTTGCAAAGGACACCGCGGAGTACAACCAGTTTGCAAAAGAGGTCCCCATTGCTGATTACCGTGTTCACATCGCCCACTTGCTTCTAAAATTTGGTCTTCAACAGCTTGTATGAAAGAAATACTATTTTTTTTTTTATAATTTTGTATGTATAAAGTTTCTTTGTAATTTGGTAAGTAAAAGTTGGGTTTGTCAAGTAAAAGGTAAAAATTGCGTAATTGAAAGTTGGGTGTGTCCAGTTAAACATTAAAAATACGTAATTGGATGGGGACTTTGTCAAGTGAAACGGTAATAATGCGTAATTGGATGGGGACTTTATCGAGTGAAACTGGAATAATGCGTAATTGGATGGGGACTTTGTCCAGTGAAACTGGAATAATGCGTAATTGGATGTTGGACTTGTCAAGTGAAACTGTAATAATGCGTAATTGGATGGGCGAAGTGTCAAGTGAAACTGTAATAATGCGTAATTGGATGGGGAATTGGATGGGGACTTTGTCCAGTGAAACTGGAATAATGCGTAATTGGATGGGGACTTTGTCGAGTGAAACGGTAATAATGCGTAATTGGATGGGGACTTTGTCCAGTGAAACTGGAATAATGGAATAATGCGTAATTGGATGGGGACTTTGTCGAGTGAAACTGGAATAATGCGTAATTGGATAGGGACTTTGTCAAGTGAAACGGTAATAATGCGTAATTGGATGGGGACTTTGTCCAATTAAAAAGATTGTGATTAAAACATTGCAACATTTACAAGATTGATTGAATGATGATCACATAATTACAACAATACAGTTATGAACAAGATTGTGATTAAAACATTGCAACATTTACAAGATTGATTGAATGATGATCACATCATTACAACAATACAGTTATGAACAAGATTGTGGTTAAAACATTGCAACATTAACAAGATTGATTGAATAATGATCACATCATTACAACAATACAGTTATGAACAAGATTGTGATTAAAACATTGCAACATTTACAAGATTGATTGAATGATGATCACATCATTACAATAATACAGTTATGAACAAGATTGGGGTTAAAACATTGTAACATTAACAAGATTGATTCCAGTTTCACTTGACAAAGTCCCTATCCAATTACGCATTATTCCAGTTTCACTGGACAAAGTGTCCATCCAATTACGCATTATTACCGTTTCACTTGACAAAGTCCCTATCCAATTACGCATTATTCCAATAAATATGTAAACAAAAGTTAAACATGCATAGACTAAAATCATTAAAGTCAAAGAAATATATGTAAAATATAAGTTAGACTAAAATAGAGCAATAGATGATTTGACTAATAAAACAATGAATAAAAAATAAATAATACATATTTGAACTCTAAATAAAATATTAGAGAAAAAGAATTTAGAAATCTCAAATAAATACACCGGTTCAAATAACAAAATAAAATATAAGAGGTCGATGAGAAATTTAAATAGATGAGCAATTAAATATTAACAAATGAACATATATACGGAGGCGACGAATAATTACATCACATGAAAAAACTATTAAAAATATATTATTTTTAATGAAAGATTTACAAAACACTTATAAATTAAATAAAAGGAATTAGAGACTAAATAATATGAATTAAGGAAATAATTGTTGGAGTAGGATATTCCAAAAGTTCTTTCAAACGTCTCCACGGGGAATCAGATTTCTATTTTGATGTTCTAATAATTCTGTTTTTTCTTTCTATTCTTTTTTTTACTTTTAAAATGTTGATCAAATTTAAGAATATGTCAAGGTTTGGCTTTGTATGTCTTTTCCATTCTTTTGATAGGCATGCTAACCAATTAATATTAATAAAACTAAGAATGAAAATAAAATCTTATCTTGTGATGGTAATTAGTAAATTAGGTACAATTATTCACATAATGACGTTAATATGTGCATTTAGTAATATTAATTTTTTCTCCTGAAAAAAAAAAGCAAAAATCTTGATTGCTCATTCCAGCATTATCTAGGGAATTAAATGATTAAAGATAATTTAACTTTCTATACATAATTAAATGTGATAATATTTATTAATATTAATTTGTAGATGACTGATTGAGACCGGCGAGAGCATTTTATTTTCATTAATAAATTAAAAAAGAAGGAAAAAAATTATATTCAGTTAAAATTAAACAACAAAAAATTAAACTTTGGTATGCTATAGATAATAGTATAGATGATGTGGTTGATCCTCTTTCGCATCGAGGGAGGGAGCTAGTTAGCTGTATTTTCAGGTATTCAAACTCAGTACATGTGATAATTAAGTTAATAATTAAAGATATTAAACCACTAAATTGGGCCATTTGTTTTCAAATTATGTAGTAGCTAGCTTACTTTAGTACAGTATCAACTTCCACAGTTCTAATTTAATGCCATATCTACTTCTACTACCATTAGTACTTGACTACTTGTGGAGGTGGGGACTGGGAAGAGATCTAGAGAGAGAAAGAAAGTTGTCTGTCTTGATATGATGCACGGATACGGATACGGCGATACGGACACGACACGACACGAATACGACGATACGGATTTTTTCTTGAATTTCCCACGTAAGGAGTGTCGGACACGGTGTCCGACACGAGTGTCCGATACGACACGACATGATATGATACGACACGACAAAATAATATTTTTAGAAATATCCGTGAATCATAGGTGTCTTGATAAGTATGGAATTATTCAAAAGAACCAGTCTCAAGCAAAGTGGACGTGTTCAAATGTGACTTCATGTTAAAAGGAAGAGATAACTATTAGAAACCCCACTTGATATTTGGGGTTGTCGCTCAAACAAGATCCAACTTAATTAGGTTTTACTTTGCAGAAGTACAGATGTAGAAATAAACACTTGCAGTTGCATTGATGCATATAGACACCTCTGAAAATTGCATCTTGAATACCTATCATGTAAAAATTTCAAAGAACAATTTGTATTCGTGCGATATGGTGTTCGTATCTCTGTGTTACCATAATTGCATACCCGGAAAATTGAAAAAAGGAAGAACACCAGATTATGAAATATCATATATACAGACGACCAAAAATGGTTTGTGATTACAATTCAAACAACCAAACTGAAAGCTTCGCATATATAGATGAGTACACAAAATTGAAGCCAAAATTGTGATTTCATCATAATCTTTCATGCCATTTAGCGGCAAAAAAATGAGTGGGATATTCAGGCAATCATACACGTACACTTACAAATTCCCAGATGCCACACATTTTCACGATGAACCAATGTTTGGAAACATGGAATCAGGGCCTGGAAAAGATATAATACCCGGAAATTAGACAAGAAGAAGAAAATCGTATTCATTTTCCCTGTTTGGTCATCCCCAAATCCATATCTCCACACATATACAGCTTCATCATCTCCTTTCCGGATTCGAATCATATCCCAGTAATTATCTTTGTATACTGAGCTCTGGTATTGGGATAGACTCCAGACTCATGCTACTCTTCCTCAAAGATCTCTTCCCACTATACGAAAACGATCTTTTCATCGAAACAGGCCCGTGTGAAGAACTCTTTTTCAGCCGACAAATGTTGGATTTCTTACATCCCACGTTGGAGGTTTTTCCATTCTCAACAATTACAGATTTAGTGTCTGAACAACCTTCGCCTAATTTAGCCACCACATTAGAAATCATTGCAGCAGAAGAAAAATCCAAGGAAAATGACCTCCTCACTTGATGCTGCAATTCTTGATCTAAATTCACGCGATGATTAGCCAGATCACTAAAAACCCTTAATTTCTCGCCATTAATGCTTCTATTTACACCAGAACCCCAGTTTTCTCTCGCATCATCTGGCCGAATTTCCAACTCAGTCTGTGCTTGATTCTCCTCAATTGAGTCAACCGAACTCGCTTCCACTGAACTCACCTGTATATTATTGCTATTATTATTGTTGTTGTTGTTTCCAACATTTGGAATCACAATCGGTGCGCGACATACAGGGCAATTCTTGTGCGACCTTAACCAAGTATCAATACAGGGCAAATGAAAGGCGTGGCTACACTTGGGTAAAAGCCTGAGCGACTCGTTTTCTTCGAACTCACTCAAACAAACAGAGCAATCACATCCTTCGATCAACCCATCTCCTTTCTTGTATTGAAAAACTGAAATCGAGTCAATAACAGACTGCGGAAGCCCAACTGTCCGAATATACCAGATGGGGTGGTCCAAAACACGGCCCTGATTCTCATCCAGAAAATCCTCTCTCAAGTTCCCATTTTCCAGCGCCTGGAGATTCCTCCGCCTGGAATTCCTTATACGGTACCTCCTGACGGTGAGGTAGGAAAGAAACAAAAACGCAACGCTGAGAACACAAAGCATGAGGATCAGGATTGTTGATATATGTGGCTTTTGAGAAGCAGGGGAGGCGGCAACCTGGGGGGCAGGGGGCACGGGTGGTGGGGGGCTGATATAGCAATCTTTGGGGCAAACATAACACAAGTAGCAATCTTCGGGCTTTTTGTCGGGCTCTACGCCGAATTTTCTGTGAGTCAGGGCCATCGGAGAACTTTCTTTTTGTTTGTCAAGAAGCAGGGGAGAAACAGGGGAAATGGAAGAAGAGGGTGCCTGGAGGAAAACAGGGGATGAAATTCGTGGCGACGATTGTCATTAGATATCTCGAAGTAGAGATGATGGAGATGGAGAAACTAATCAACCATGGAATTGATTGGTTTGATTCGTTTGTGGTTTGAGCATTGTTCATTTTTTGTTTGTATTTGTCAAAGTCAATTGGACTATAAACAACTTATTATACGCGTTTACGTAGTGGTGGGGCACTCGCAAGCGACCTTCCAATTCCAGGATGGGGCCACAATTGAGTTGTTTGAATTTTCCAGATATTTGAAATTGAATTTTATTATTATTATTATTATTATGACGAGGACGATATAACATTTCTCGGACTTGCTTGTATTTATATTTGGGTGACCTTTAATTTTTCAAACATTTCTATCTCTTATAATTTGCTAATAGATTATAAATGTCTGATTCATTGCCGCTTCGATTCGATTTATATAAGAAAAAATGTTTTTGTTAACATTTTGATATGCGGTATTGAAAATTCTTCACCATTATCGTCGTAAGTTTCACATCTTGTAATAATTTTAGAAATTTAGTATTAATATAATAATCTCAATTTTTTTATACAGTTTATCTAAGAAAGTATGATGAAATCAACGAGTACATACGTATCAATTTGAGTCTCAAAGGTGGTGATGATTTAATTTGATAAAATCATCAATATTAATTTAATTTTTTGATAAAAACATATTTAAATCTCTGTCAAAATTTAATGGAGCAAAAAATTTGTAATATATTAAGGAATTATACAGGTATAAATATAATTTTTAAAACTAAAATTAATTTAATCATAAGAAATGTAGATGCAATTTACTATTATTATAGTTACAATACCTTTTGTTTTCAATACTTATGTCTTATGGTGTCCTAATTGATTTCTTTAAGTAAATTATTAATGACATTTTAAGTTTACAACTTTACATTAATCCTGGGAAACGTCATGTCCGTAACAAGACTAAGTTCGAGATTTTGACCAGATGACTGGTTTAGACTGTTGATTTTTTCATTTTTTGCGCTCAAAAAATTAAAAAACAGAAAAGAAAAAGACTTGAAGTGGTTTTGGCCTTTTGGGGGTTGGTGGGGGTGGGCGAAAGGAAGAATAGCAAGTTGGCAACAAGTCGGTCAAAATTTTGGAATAATTGTAAATTTTTCCCTTTATTATTATTATTATATATTATCAAATTGCTACCAAAAAAAAAATTATATATTATCAAATTGAATAACGTTTTTTCTTGGGTAAACTATTCAACAATCCCTGATAAGGCACATTATTTATCCCAAACACCCCAATTTGAAATTAACTAATTTTACATCCCCAATACACAATATATTTTTTGTAAACCCCCTAAAACGTGTGAAAAGGCAATTTTGCCCTTCTTGAATTCAAGAATCAGTCTCTACTTTCCCCTGAATCATCTTCGAGAATCTTCACCTTTGAGAATCTGATACCGATCGCCGCCGACGAGCACTCCGTCCACCATACATCCGTCCCCAGATCTGGTAATCGTAACAACCCTGACACTGCAATTTAGGTTTTCAATTCCAGAGTTGAGGGTCTTAATTCGGCATTTAGGGCTTGCAATTCTGCATTTAGCAGTTCTTGTTGCCAATTAGTTACGATGGCTAGATTGAAGCAAATCTCATATAGGTCCAGCGCCGGGAAAAGTACGCGACGCGACGAGATACAATGTCGTTGTTCGCCAACGTATTTTACTGAAAAAATGACCGAAATTGGTGTGCTAACTGATGCCCAAAAGCGAAGGATTTTGGAGACTCCATTTGGCTCATTCCTTGAAATGCACAGAGTTCAAGGTACAAACAAACGTGTTGGGGCGCTGCTGGAACGTTTTAACGTGGATCTACGGACATTCAACTTTGGGCAAGTCAGTGTATCCTTTACTGACACAAAGCTCTCAATTGTGTTGGGGCTACAATGTGAGGGTAATCCTGTTGATCCTTATGTTAGAGTGAAATCACGATTCCGGCAACTGTATTTTGGCAACAAAAATGGTAGGGTGACACGTGCTAACATATTGGCCAGGTTACAGGGTTTGGCTTGTAGGAGTGATGCCGAAGGCATCAATGATTTTGCAAGAATGTTCATATTGTTTGTTTTTTCTACATTGCTGTTTCCACGCAGCAGCCTTAAGCTGCCAATTGGTCTGATATGCTACGTAGATGACTTAATGTATATCGACCGATTCGCTTGGGGTGTTGCTGTTTATAATTTTTTGGTTTTGTCAATTGAGAAGTTCAAAGTTGATTCCAAACAGTTTCTTGACGGTTGTACCATGGGGTTGATGGTAAGATTATATATATTGTTATCTTGTTTTTTATATCTACGTGGTTGTGTTTGGATTTTTGATCCCCCTGGTCTGTTTTAAATCCAGGCTTGGTTCATGGAGCATTTTTCCTCCTGTGGGCATGCCGACTTGGTGCAGGCCTTCCCACGGTTTTTGAAGTGGGGCAAGAGTACTTTGCCTGCACAAAAGAAGGAAATTGAAAAGCGTTTCAGCAAGCTGACCTTCTCCGACGTAAATAAATATTATGATTAAAAACGTTATTTATACATGAATTATGATGAGCTGTATGCTTATATTATACAATTTAATCGTTTGCTTGCAGCTGTGATATGGCATAGTATGACGGGGCCACGTGGCCGTCCCTGACGGGTCCACGTGGACTTTAACGCCAGCTTGGACAACCCAGATATGGCCATTTAAACAGATCATCGGATCGATACCAAGACGGATCGCCAGATCTTCACATGGTCGCAAGATCAACAGATCGGTTTCGACGATCCAGTTCATCCGACCGATCTGCTCCCCTTGTGGAAACCCACAGGATTCAAGATTCCGGAGGGCAATATCGATCTCCAGGTCGATTACATACGTCACCGGACACCCGAATACCATAAAGCACTCCTGTCGGGGCACGTGTATCCTTCTCATTCCCTGGAACAGGCGTACTATGGCTCATTAATGACCGTCTGTCCCTGCTTTTACTCAAAGGGGAAAGAAGGTACAAACGACCCGTCTCAAGCCGGTTCCATCGTCCGACATCCAGATTGACGACTGGCAACGCCATTAATGCGCACCTACAGTACACGCACTACTGCGTTATTTGGCCATGGCTATAAATACTCGCCCTTGGAACAGTAGTTGGTAAGCCTTTAATACGCATTCAATTGCATTTATTCTCTCTCTATAGAGCTCCATTACTGACTTGAGCGTCGGAGTGCCAACCTTGGGTCAAACCCCAAGTCCCCCAAGTTGGTTTCGAGCTCACGTTTGCTAGTGCTTTCAGGTCGATAAAGAACCCACTCAAACAAATTCTTGACTGATTGACCCATATCTGACAGCCAGATCGACCACGTCAGATCGACCAGATTTGAGTCAGATCAGTTTGGCGCCGTCTGTGGGAAACTTTTTCACATCGACCTAGAAAAAAGCCCTTTCATCCTCTTTTCAACACCATGGTTAACACGAGGAACACCTACCGAGAAGAGGACATGGAGGAAGTAGCCAAAGGCAGGCATGATCACAACGCGCCGCTTGGCAACACCTCCACTACTCCTCCGATCGGACCCAGCGCCAACGCTTCCATTCCTCAGCCGGACGCGGCTCCTCGGATCACGGTCACCCAGGCGGACCTAGACGCCTTCCTCGATCAGTGGCGGATCGAGCTCGAGCGAGCCCAGACGGAGGGCCGCGAACCCAGGTGCCCCGAGCTCCCAAGGGCCAGCCCGGCCACCACCATACCTAGCCCCGTGGTGGGCAACACGTTGGCCCCCACCATCCAAGCGTACGGGTACCCGGTTCCCTATGTCTTCCAGCCACTAGATGGGCGACCGACTCAAATCATCTGGGGCCTTAGTCCTCAGATCGGAGCTGGGCAGGTCCAAGAATTCGCTCCGCCGCCGCCGCCGCCACCCCCCGCAGCGAGCAAAGAAGTTCCCCGCGAGGGCCACGGGGACTCCGACCATCCCAGCCGTAACCACCATGGCAAACGTGTGATCGACGAGGACAATGAAGAATTCGACGATCTCCGAGCTCGGATCCCAGCTCGATCCTCTAGGGAGGAAGCCGCCAGGATCGCCGCCGCTCGCGCTGGGAGGGAGCAGGTCCAAGGTGTAGACCCACCGCGAAGACGGGTCCAAGACCGCCTGGGTGACCGTGGCTCCCACGTCACCCAGAGGTAGGTCGACCTCCGAGACGGGCTGAACCGACGCCCTCTCCGTTACCGCAGCGACAGGGAGGAAGCTTCCCCCTTTTGCGAGGACATTCTTCGCACGACCTGTGACGGAGATCGAATTCCGACCGGCCTGCCCATGTACAACGGGACCACAGATCCCGAAAAATATGTGATGGCCTTCGAGAACCGGATGCTGCTACACTCCCACCCGCAGCAGATCTGGGCAAAGCTCTTCGTCACCACGTTGACGGGTCCCGCGCAAGATTAGTTTATCCGCCTGCCGCCGCGGTGCATATCGACCTACAACCGATTTGTAGATCGATTCACGGCGCACTTTTCCTCGATGTCCGGGGAGAAGCTACCACCCTCCTATCTCAACAGCATCTACCAGAAGGAGGGCGAGTCCTTGCGAGATTTCATGACTCGCTTTTCGAGAGAAGTGGTTCGGGTCGAGAACCCGACGATGGATACTTTACTTTCCGTAGTCCATCGAGCCCTTCGTAACCGCCTTTGGGCCGATGAGATCGTTAGGGCCGGACCCCGCAACCTGACAGAAATACAAGATATCGTCCATGACTTCATGCGTGTCGAGGAGATCGCCCTCGCACATGGACCTCCGCCTCGATCTGAGAGGCAGGTCATTGGGTCCAGCTCGCCCCAACACCGGAAAGGGAGCGAGCAAAAGAAAATCAAGGGAAAAGTCGACCAACCGACCCAGGTCGACCGACGAAACTACGTCCCCTTGACCAAGTCCATAGACCAGATCTACGTGGTTATGGACCAAAGCCTTCTGAAGAAACCAAAGCCCATCCGAGAGGGCCCGAAGGCTGAGAAATCGGGAAAGTTCTGTGCCTACCATCAGCAATGGGGCCACACGACCGCGGAATGTAATGCCCTCCGTGATGAGATCGAAAGACTCATTCAAGGAGGGCATCTGAAGGATTTTGTTCGACGCATCGACCACTACTCTGAGAAGGCGGGGAGGTCGAGCGATCGCAATCAGTCCAGGTCTAGGTCTCCCCCTAAACGATCTGGGAAGCAACCGCTGGAAAGAGCTGAAGATAATCCCCCTACTCACGGCAAGATCTATATGATAGCCGGGGGGCATGAAGGCGGTGACTCCAACGCAGCTCGAAAGAGGAACGTCAGGCGAGCAGCTCGAGAGTTCAACGGCCCCCACGAAGAGATCTTCCAGATCGATCAGGGTAAAGAGTGAGAAAGGCAGGAGGTTAGCTTTAGTGAGAGTGATAGCCGCCCGGGCCCCCATCGGGAAGGTGATACGCCTAGCTGTCCGATGGTGGTGACCTTAGGCGTGGCTAATTATGATGTAACCAAATGCCTAGTTGATAATGGAAGCAGCTCGAATATTATCACTTACTCGACTCTTGTAAAAATGAAGTTGCATAACCTAAAACTCGATCCGATCCGAACATCGCTTTCCGGGTTCGGTGGATCGGAAGTCATACCGTTAGGGCGCATCCGACTCCTCACCTCGATGGGAACATCCCCCAAGAGGGTGACCCAGGAGGTCGAGTACGTCATCGTCAATATGCCCCTAGCGTATAACATGATCTTGGGCCGACCTGGCCTTATTCAGTTCAAAGCAATCATCTCAACGTACCATCAAAAGCTGAAAATGCCCACCCCGAACGGGGTCGGAGAGGTGACTTGCGATGTCATGGACAGTTGGGCTTGTTACGCCATCGTTCTCAAAAAGCCGTCCGGAAAAGAGGCAGAGGAAGAGCTCGACCTCCAGACCTATGCTGACTGGGAGATCGAGCTACCCACGAAGGAAAGCGAAGCGGAGAGATCCCCAGCAGCTCGAAAAAGAAAGGCCAGCGAGCGGCTCGAGCCCTCGGAAGAGCTAAGAGAAATCGCCCTGGTCCCTGGAGACGGCAATAAAACCACCAAGATAGGGGCGAACATGCACCCCCAACATGAGGTCATGATGATAGAATTCCTGAGAGACAACTCGGATATTTTCGCTTGGGCAGCCAAGGATCTGATCGGCGTCGATCCGAAGGTGATTTGCCACCGGCTCGGGATCAATCCGTCGGTCAAGCCCATCAAACAAAAGTTAAGACCTCAAAGCCGAGCTCGTAACGATATCATTGAGGCGGAGGTCAATAAACTCCTCGACGCTGGATACGTTACTCCAGCTCAATACGTTGATTGGTTGTGCAACGTAGTCCTCGTGCAAAAAACGGGCGGGAAATGGAGAATGTGTAACGACTTCACCGACCTCAACAAGGCGTGCCCGAAAGATCCGTATCCGTTGCCCCGCATCGACCAGCTCGTCGACTCGACAGCTGGATGCGAGATGCTCAGCATGATTGATGCCTTCCAAGGATATTACCAGATCTCTATGGCCCCCGAAGATCGGAAGCATACGGCCTTCATCGTGGTAAAGGGAATATACTGCTTCAAGGTCATACCCTTTGGGCTAAAGAACGCGGGAGCCACGTACCAAAGGTTGGTCAACTTGATGTTTAAGGATGAGATCGGGAAAACCATGGAGGTCTACGTCGATGACATGATCGTGAAGAGCCGATGGGCGTACCATCATCTAGATTATCTGCGCAGATCGTTCGAGATCTTACGGCAATATGGGATGAAGCTCAACCCTGACAAGTGCACGTTGGGGTCGAAGGAGGGAAGTTCTTGGGGTATATGGTGAGCCAACGGGGCATCGAGGCCAATCCCACCAAGATCCAGGCCATCCAGATCATACCACGACCTCGGTGCATCAACCAGGTCCAATCACTCGTAGGACGGATAATCTCCCTCAATAGGTTCATATCGCGATCGTCAGAACGAAACCTCCCGTTCTTCAAAGTTTTAAGGAATCTCAAAAATTCGAGTGGAACGAAGAATGCGACCGAGCGTTAGATCAATTGAAAGAGTACCTGGCCTCTCCACCATTGCTGGCCAAGCCAAATGAGGGAGAGACCTTGTACCTCTACCTGTCCCTGTCTAACGAGACCTTCAGCTCGGTCTTGGTCGCCATTCGAGATCGAAAACACCTACCGATCTACTACCTGAGCAAGATCCTGCACGGTGCGGAACGGAACTATCTCGAGATCGAGAAATTCGTGTTCGCCCTCACGCACGTAGCTCGGAAGCTACGTCCGTACTTCCAGGCCCATCCCATAGTTGTCCTAACTGATCAGCCGCTTAGGCAGGTGTTATCCAAACCCGATGTGTCGGGTCGAATGATGAAATGGGCGGTCGAGTTGAGTCAGCATGACATCACCTACCAACCCCGGGCCGCCCAGCAAGCTCAAGTTCTGGCTGACTTTCTAGTCGAAAAGAACACCAGCTCGATGGAGATCGTTCGTACCTCGCCTAGCTGGACCATGTACACGGATGGCTCATCGACCTCTCAAGGAGGGGGAGTGGGCATATCCCTTATAAACTCAGACGGACTACAGCTCGATTTCGCCATTAAGCTCGATTTTAAAGCGACGAACAACGAAGCTGAGTACGAAGCACTGGTGGCAGGGCTAAGGTACGCCACGGAGAACCAGATCGACAGGTTAGCCGTTGTAACTGACTCCCAGCTCGTCGCGGGCCAAGTCAACGGCACGTACGAAGCTCGGGAAGAGTCCATGGCAGCGTATCTCAAAATGGTGAAAGAGCTGACCTCGAGGCTGAAAGAGTTCAAAATCGAACAGGTCCCCCGCGAAGAGAACGGTCGAGCTGATGCCCTATCGAAGTTGGCCAACGGATTCCAGGGAACAAAGGATGCGACCATCTCGTTCATGGTCTCGGGGGGACGCGCGATCGATGAAGGAAAGGTCGGGATCGCCACCATCGATCCGTCAGAACCTTGCTGGATGGACGATCTAATCGCTTACCTCAAAGACGGGCTTTTGCCCCAAAATCGGACTGAGGCCAGGAGAATAAAATATTGATCTCTTCTCTATATGATGGATCATGAAGGCAGGTTGTTCAAAAAATCCTTCACCGGTCCCCCGCTAAGGTGCCTACGACCTAGCCAAGCCCAAGATGTCCTGGAAGAAGTCCATGAGGGATGTTGCGAAAACCATTCCGGAGGTCGAGCTCTGGCTCGAAAGATCTTAAAGAGTGGGTATTTTTGGCCGACTATGGTGTGGGATGCGAAGATCCACTCTAGGAAATGCCCCAAGTGCCAAAGACACGGCAACCTAATCCACACTCACCCTGCGTCCATGATACCGATCGATGTGTGCTGGCCCTTCGACCAATGGGGGATCGACATCATCGGTCCCTTCCCCCAGATAGAAAAAGTTTGACATAGTATGTGTCGAGTACTTCTCAAAGTGGGTTAAGGCCGAGGCAGTCCCCAAAATTACTGATGCAGTGATAAGAAATTTCCTCTGGAAGAATATAATCTGCCGTTTTGGGGTTCCGAGGGTACTCATCTGTGATAATGGCCTCAGTTTCGATCTAAGAATACCAAGAGCTATTGTCGGGACCTCGGGATCGACCTTAGATTCACTACAGTTGGTCATCCGCAAGCAAATGGCCAAGCTGAAGTCACCAACCGAATCATTATCCAAAATCTCAAGACCCGTCTTGACGCCAAACTGGGGGCATGGGCGGACGAGCTTGACGGCGTACTATGGGCATATCGAACTACCCCGCGGACGGCTACGGGACAAACACCATACTCTCTGGTTTACGGTTCCGAAGCAGTCATCCCATCGGAGCTGTTACACGAAACCGCTCGTGTATCGCAATATCAGCTCGACCGGAATACGGAGATCAGAGCTGAAGATCTAGATGTGATCGAAGAAAGCAGGGAACACGCCTATAAGAAGCTCAAACAGTACAAGGCAGCGGCGGCTCGATCATATAACAAACACGTGAAGCCCAGATCGTTCCAGATCGGCGACCTAGTGTTAAAAAAGGTCGAAGTTTTGCAGCATGTCGGGAAACTCGAGCCTAACTGGGAAGGACCCTATCGCGTCACGGAGATCGGTAAAAACATGGCCTACCGGCTCGAAGACATGGCCGGGGAGCCATTACCCAGACCGTGGAACGCGCACAACTTGAAGAAGTTTTACACTTAGCCTCCAAATTTATCTCAAATTGTAATAGTTAAAAAGGTCGATTTCACCTGAGGATCTATCTCTAATCAATCAACTAATTTACATATTTCGGGACATTCGATTAATCTGCAATCCCGCACCAGGTCACTATCCCCTCAATTAAGCTCTCATTCGACCTAGGTTCATGAGCCGAGGAGGGAGTGAACCCCCCGCATCTGGTCGTTAGAGATCGGGATCCAACGAGGTTGTTTTTAGACCCAACGAGATCCTAAAAATCCTAACATTTAATGCTTTCAAATCATTGTTAATGATCCAAGGGCCCAAGGAGATCGTTTTAGATCCGAAGAGGTCCAGAGATCGATGGTTTTCAAAAAATTAATGATCCAGGGACCCAAGGAGATCGTTTTAGATCTGAAGAGGTCCAGAGATCGATGGTTTTCAAAAAATTAATGATCCAGGGACCCAAGGAGATCGTTTTAGATCCGAAGAGGTCCAGAGATCGATGGTTTTCAAAAAATTAATGATCCAGGGACCCAAGGAGATCGTTTTAGATCCGAAGAGGTCCAGAGATTGATGGTTTCCAAGAAATTAATGATCCATGGACCCAAGGAGATCGTTTTAGATCCAAGGAGGTCCAGAGATCGATGGTTTTCAAAAGTTAATGATCCTGAGATCCAAGGAGATCGTTTTAGATCCAAGGAGGTCCAGAGATCGATGGTTTCCAAAATTAATAATCCAGAGATCCGAGGAGATCGTTTTAGATCCAAAGAGGTCCAGAGATTAATGATCTTCGAAAAGGTGGATCCTAAGATCCAATGAGATCAACCTAGATCCAAGGAGATCTAGAGATCGATGATTTTCGAAAAGTTTATTCAGAAACCCGAGGAGTTCGAGTTAGATCCAAAGAGGTCCAAAGATCAGCATGTCTCAGAGATCGCTATCAATCCGACGAGAATGCAACCAATGGAAAAACGACTAAGGAAAAATGCGAACGCCCAATGAAGCTAGATCGACATCCAAAAGAGATCGAATAGCTCCGTGAACCTATCGATCCGAAAGCGATAAAAATCTAAGCTAAGGGGTAAGCAAAACCTAGATCGATAAACCACGCACATGCCAGATCGAATTAATATTCAACTTGCAAAAAAAAAAAAAACAAACACAAGTACGAGAAACATAATTCATTCATGCGAAAAATCGACCTCAAAAATTAACAAGGATCGATTATACCTAGTGCATCGAGCTCACCACGCGACATGGCTCGATGGGCAAAATGTTCATAAAAAAGCAAAGCAGAAATGAAATATTCACACAGCCACAACCTGGCTGGAAGGTGGGAATTAATAAGATCGAATCAGTCGAGCTCAACAAGAGCCGATGTGGATTCCGAAGCTGATCGACGGAGGGTCCTCTCGAGTTCTCTAATGGTAGGAAGGAAGCTCTCGACCTGGACCGACATGGGTAGCTCACATGCAACTGGACGCTTGTCCCTCTTCGCCTCTTCGCTTGAGCGATCTCAATGGCATGGCCATATTTGTAAGTCGCCCAATCGATCTGGACCGGTTCTTCCTCCTCTTGCGGTTCGATGGCACCTGGGTCGGGAAGCATGGGGCCGATGGTCTCAAAGTTAAAGTTGGGGACAATAGCATCCTGGGCTTTGAGCTGATTAATGGCGATCTGGAACCCCTCAGCCACATCGTTCATCCCCACGACCAGGCTCGCCTCTTCGAAGCCAGGACCCTCTATGAACTCGCGAACGGCATACCGTTCGATCTCCAGCTTGCACTTCTTCATCTCCTCCGCAGCTTTGACGATCTTCGCTTGAGCCAAGCTGAAGATCTCGCTCCGCCCATCGTCTTTTGCAGCAGCAACGGCAGCATCGAGCTGCTTAGTGAAGTCCTCCCTTATCTTGGCCAGCTCGTTCGCGTGGGCCTCCTCCGCCTCCCTAAGAGCCTCCTGTGAGCTCTTCCATTTTGCCTCTATGGTCTGATTCTCCTCGACTCGCTGCCTCTTCTCCTCCCGGGCTTCATTGAGCTCCCGCTCGAGCTGTTCAACCCTCTCGGGGTTCGCGGAAACGAGCCGGCCCTTCATCATATGATACTTCTCCTTGTATTTTTCTTTGCCGGCTTTGAAGACCTCAGCCTCGTGGATCGAGTTGATGAGTACGGGGAGGACATCCTAAGATCGATCAATCATATCGAATTAGTCCGATCCCTGGAAAAAAAAAAAATATATATATATACAATACAGGAAGAAAACCGAAGTGAACTTACTCCAAAAAGACCTCTGGCAGCTTGATACCTCTTCTGCCTTACCGACCTCTCAGAGAGCTTCTTCTGCTCATCGATGATGCACCCGGAGTTGAAGAGGGCAGCCAGTAGTTCGGGATCAGCTTTGCCGAACGCAAGAGCTCGCTTGGTACCGTCCTACTTCTCGAGCCCTAGACCTGCGGGCCATTGGGGGAGGGGGGTCTTGGGAAAATTTAAAAGCTGGGCCTCCTCGTCGGATTCCTCGGAGTCCTGCAGTTCGTGAACAAGTTCCCTAAAAGATCTCTTGCCTACCCCATGCCTCGCCTGAACAAACTGGAGTTGAGGATCAACATCTTCATCAAAATATAAAGGGAGATGAACGAGATTTATTACTTGTTCGACGTCCTCCCCGACCTGACCGCTCGGCTGCGCAGACGACCCGGCTTGACCCTCGAGCTCTTGACCCCGGAGTGGCTCCCCAGCGGTCTGCTCCGCCAGATCGGCGTCCAGGTCGTGTAGTTCCTTCGAGCACCTTTCCTGCTGAGCTCGTTGGGCCTCAGGCAGGGCATTGATAATGGCTCGAGCGGCCTCCTCAACGGCTCGCAGTTCGTCGGGCGCGGCATTCCTTTGATTCATCGCCCTCATTCTCGCAGCTCGAGACATGATCAACGGCCTTAGATCTGCGGAACGAAAGAAGTCAGATCGAATTAATAGACCAGAAAAGCAAAATAATTTAAAACCCTGTACGAGTAAGTGTCTGGTCGAAGTGAGAGCATACCAAAGCGGAAGTTCTTTCTCCGAGTCCCAAGTATTATGCCCGCTTCGACCAGATGCCCCGTTCTCGACAGGTTAGTATGATCAAGGAGCCCGATATTAGTTAACAGCTCGAAGTGGTTATGCAGCCAGGTCGACGATTTGATAACGAGCCGCCTTGGACCGTTGTCCCCCCAAGTTATTCGGAAGCGAGGCACGACGGGCAGATCGATGAAGAAGAACTTGGACTTCCAATTGATCCCATGTGACGTAGAAGGGATCGATACAATTTTCCGGTTCGACTTCGATTGGAGGTGGAAGTACCCTACTCCCGACTTGGTGGCGCTATTAAGCATGAAGAACTCTCCAAAATCCCAGATCTCCGGCTCGAATCCGAGGCACTTCATTGTGATGATCATACAGTGCATTAGTGAGAATGAGTTCGGGGTCAGCTGGGAAGGGCACAAGTTGTATCGGACCAAGAAATCGGAGATGACCTGGGGAAGGGGAAGCCTGAATCCATATTTGACGGAGGAATAATACATGCCGACCGATCTCAAACCCCTTGGTCTTTCGACAGTCTCCCCATCCTCCGGCATTCGAACCACGTACTGGGGACCTAGCCCCAATAGCCGCGTCACCTCCTCGAGCTCCTGAGGACTTATCTTGGAGAACCTCTCAGAAACATGCGAGAGAGTCCTGTACACATATGGAGGTCGAGCGGGAGGGTTTCCGACCTGAGCCATGGGTTCCCCTCTGTCGACCTGACCCCCACCGACCTCTTCTGTAACTTCCCCTTCCAGCTCATCTAAAAGCCCAAAGGGTCGCCGTGCCCTCGACGTCGAAGCCTGACCCCCTATGTTCGCCGTCAGAGCTTCGCTCCTCCCGGAAACCGCCCCGAAAGTGAGGTCAAAACTGTCATTCGGTAGAGGTGGGGTCGGCAGGTCTTCTTCTCGTTCTGGCGAAGGCGTGAACGCTACCTGATTTTGAGCCATAAAGATGGAAGAAAAAATTTACCTCTGAAAAGGCCGAGTTCGAAGACGAAAAGGTGCTGGCGAGCTGATCACGATCAGAGCAGTTCGATTCTCAGAATATAGTAAGTAGTGAAATAAGGCTGAGAGAGGACCCCCTATATATATAGGGGTTGAAAAGTAACTTCTCGAAATACAAAACGACGCCATAATTACCCTGTACACGCCTATCCTATGGAAGGTCGCGTCGCATTAAATGCTTTGTCGGACCGACCTGACTTGAAAAGTCGCGCCCTTAAGTGAGGAGACGGCTCGATTCCAACGGTCATGACGATTCCCCTACCCATTACCAGTTCGATGAAATTACCACCATGAAAATTCACACTGGTAATTTGGGGGGCCTCTGATATGGCATAGTATGACGGGGTCACGTGGCCGCCCCCGACGGGTCCACGTGGACTTTAACGCCAGCCTGGACAACCCAGATATGGCCATTTAAACAGATCATCGGATCGATACCAAGACGGATCGCCAGATCTTCACATGGTCGCAAGATCAACAGATCGGTTTCGACGATCCAGGTCATCCAACCGATCTGCTCCCCTTGTGAAAACCCACAGGATTCAAGATTCCGGAGGGCAATATCGATCTCCAGGTCGATTACATACGTCACCGGACACCCGAATACCATAAAGCACTCATGTCGGGGCACGTGTATCCTTCTCATTCCCTGGAACAGGCGTACTATGACTCATTAATGACCGTCAGTCCCTGCTTTTACTCAAAGGGGAAAGAAGGTACAAACGACCCGCCTCAAGCCGGTTCCATCGTCCGACATCCAGATCGACGACTGGCAACGCCATTAACGCGCACCTACAGTACACGCACTACTGCGTTATTTGGCCATGGCTATAAATACTCGCCTTTGGAACAGTAGTTGGTAAGCCTTTAATACGCATTCAATTGCATTTATTCTCTCTCTATAGAGCTCCATTACTGACTTGAGCGTCGGAGTGCCAACCTTGGGTCAAACCCCAAGTCCCCCAAGTTGGTTTCGAGCTCACGTTTGCTAGTGCTTTCAGGTCGATAAAGAACCCACTCAAACAAATTCTTGACTGATTGACCCATATCTGACAGCCAGATCGACCACGTCAGATCGACCAGATTTGAGCCAGATCAAGCTGTATCAAATTAAACCTGCTAATAAAAAGGAGCTTAGGTTACTTGATTGTGTGGAGGATCTACCAGAGTCTGCCTTTCAAAATGATGTTGATGATGATGATGTGGATGAGGAGAAGAATGATGGTAAGAGGAAAAAATCTGATAAGCGTGCAAAGTCTAACAAAAGAAAGAAGGCAGCTGTTGAGGAGTCTGTTGTTGAAGGGGATGTTGGTGAAGGGAAGGATGAAGCTGAGGAGCAGGATGAGGGTGAGCGGAAGGATGAAGCTGAGGAGCAGGATGAGGGTGAGGAGCAAGATGTGCAGGAGCTTTCGAAGCGTGATTCTATAGATCATGTTGTTTGTGATGTCATGTGTGATTTGAGGACTGAATGGGGGGAATCCGAGGATGAAGTTCGGGTGGCTACTGCTGATGATGTTGAGCGAGCTGACGCTGAGTTCCCTCATGAAGCAGTTCATGTTGTTGAGGAGGCTGATGATGATGATTTTGATGCCCCAGTTTATTGTGTTGCTGATGATCTGAAGTCCTTTGTAGGTAGAAAGGATTTTTCCGGGCATGCATCTTTGAACGATGAAGCCCTTACGCTGATCGATGGGATCATTGATGCCTACTCTAGCACGTTCAAGTAAGTTGTTTTGATGCGTAATTATTAATTTCAAAAGCAAATTTGTATCAATGTGTAATTTTATTTTATTTCATTGCCAGTGATAAGGAGGTATATGTGGGCGATGAAACGCGGGTGCTTGTGAGTGATATTCTGAGACTGATCTGGGGCCGGTCAATGAATCAAAGGGTTTTCGAGGCCTATTTTCATATACTGATGGGTAGTGAATACATTCCCGCAAAATCCCACAAAATCTATTGCACTTCCGCATTTCTGACACAACATATAATAGATTTGGCAAAGGGAACCTCGAAAACCCACTATCTCTCAGCGAAAAGGATGGTTAAATTTCTTAAAGAGCCCAAATTGTCGAGTTATGCGGTGCGGCAGCTGGAAATGCTCAGCAGCGGTGTCATTGACCAATGTCGGTACGTTATATTCCCATTGAACACTACCAATCATTGGCATTTGGTAGTGTACAACACAGTGGAGAATAAGTTCTTGGCGTACAACTCCATGAGCTCGTCTAAAACATGGCACGCGGAGAAGGTATGGGGTTGTTTCATGAAAGCATACTGGAAATACAAGGGCATTGCCAACGTTGCTGCAGCTGAAAGGTACCCACAACCCACATCCATCCGTACTCAAGCACCAGACAGCTTGGACTGTGGGGCTTTTATCTACCTTTTCACGGAGTTGCTTGCAAAGGACGCCGCGGAGTAAAACTAGTATGCAAAAGAGGTCCCCATTGCTGATTACCGTGTTCATATCGCCCACATGCTTCTAAAATTTGGTTGTGCACAGCTTGTATGAAAGAAATACTAATTTTTTATAGATATAATTTTGTACATATATTAACTTTCTTCGAACGTATGTATATAATACCGTGTTCATATGTTTCACTACTGGATTTGTAGTGTTAGGGGGTAAAAATGAGTAATTGAAGTTTGGGTTTGTCCAGTGAAAGGTTAAAAATGCGTAATTGGAGGTTGGGTTTGTCCAGTGAAAGGTTAAAAATGCGTAATTGAAGGTTGGGTTTGTCCAGTGAAAGGGTAAGAATGCGTAATTGGAGGTTGGGTTTGTTTGTCCAGTGAAAGGTTAAAAATGCGTAATTGGAGCATTGCAATGTTGATTGAATGAATCTTATTAATGGTGCAATGTTGCAATGTTGTAATGTTGTGGTCATGATTCAATCAATCTTGTTAATGTTGCAACTCCATTGATCACAATCTTTTTAATGTTGCAACTCCGTTAATGATGTGATCATGATTCAATCAATCCTATTAATCTTGTTAATGTTGCAACTCCGTTAATGATGTGATCATGATTTAATCAATCCTATTAATGTTGCAATGTTGTAATGATTACCTCCAATTACGCATTCTTACCCTTTCATTGGATAAACCCAACCTCCAATAACGCATTTTTAACCTTTCACGTGACAAACCCAACCTTCAATTACATATTTTAACCTATCACTGGACAAACCCAACCTTCAATTAAGCATTCTTACCCTTTCACTAGACAAACCCAAACTTCAATTACGCATTTTTAACCTTTAACTTGACAAACCAAACCTCCAATTACGCATTTTTAACCTTTTCACTTGACAAACCCAACCTCCAATTACACATTTTTAACCTTTCACAGGACAAACCCAAACTCCAATTACGCATTATTACAGTTTCACTGGACAAACCCAAACTCCAATTACGCATTTTTAACCTTTAACTTGACAAACCCAGCCTTCAATTACGCATTCTTACCCTTTCACTGGACAAACCCAGCCTCTAATTACGCATTCTGACCCTTTCACTGGACAAACCCAACCTCCAATTAGGCATTTTTAACCTTTTCACTGGACAAACCCAACCTCGAATTACGCATTTTTAACCTTTCACTTGACAAACCCAACCTTCAATTATGCATTTTTAACCTTTCACTGGACAAACCCAAACTCCAATTAAGCATTATTACAGTTTCACTGGACAAACCCAAACTCCAATTACGCATTTTTAACCTTTAACTTGACAAACCCAACCTTCAATTACGCATTCTTACCCTTTCACTGGACAAACCCAACCTCCAATTACGCATTCTTACCCTTTCACTGGACAAACCCTTTCACTGGACAAACCCAACCTCCAATTACGCATTTTTAACCTTTCACTCGACAAACCCAACCTCCAATTATGCATTCTTAACCTTTCACTAGACAAACCCAAACTCCAATTACACATTTTTAACCTTTCACTGGACAAACCCAACCTCCAATTATGCATTCTTACCCTTTCACTGGACAAACCCAAACTTTAATTACGCATTCTTACCCTTTCACTGGACAAACCCAACCTCCAATTACGCATTCTTACCCTTTCGCTGGACAAACCCAACCTCCAATTACGCATTTTTAACCTTTACCCAACCTCCAATTAACCTTTACCCAACCTCCAATTACGCATTTTTAACCTTTCACTGGACAAACTCAACCTCCAATTACGCATTTTTAACCTTTCACTTGACAAATCCAACCTTCAATTACGCATTCTTACCCTTTCACTGGACAAACCCAACCTCCAGTTACGCATTTTTAACCTTTCACTGGACAAACTCAAACTTCAATTATGCATTCTTACCCTTTCATTGGACAAACCCAACATCCAATTACGCATTCTTACCCTTTCACTGGACAAACCCAAACTTCAATTACGCATTTTTAACCTTTCACTGGACAAACTCAAGCTTCAATTACGCATTCTTACCCTTTCACTGGACAAACCCAATCTTCAATTACGCATTTTTAACCTTTAACTTGACAAACCAAACCTCCAATTACGCATTTTTAACCTTTCACTTGACAAACCCAACCTTCAATTACACATTTTTAACCTTTCACTGGACAAACCCAACCTCCAATCATGAATTTTTAACCCTGCTTTTAGTCTTCCAAGGCGTGACTCTCCAGCTCACGGCATTTAATTCCCCCATTATCCAAGGCGATGTGATTACAGATCTTCTTTATATTCACCAACAAACAAGTATATATTCACCCGTCTTTATCTTTACAGATTTCCTTTATATTCCTCCACTTCTGCATGTCTCTTATGTTAAATCATCCATGTATTGGTTTAGCTCTCACCGATCTGTGTATAGATGCTCCCTTTTTTTCATCTGCTACAAATTCAGATGGGTAAGAAAATAAACATGGGAGCATCTATACACAACCGGTGATAGCTAAACCAATGAGGGGAAGAACTTACTGCTTCTAAAGGTGACAGTGGGCTGCCAGGCATCAATTCCCCTAACTCGACAAGCACAGTTTTTCCCCATTCGCCAAAGCAGAAAATAAACAACCCAAAATGAGGATGCAAAATATTTACATTCTTGTTTAAATGTAGGATTACACCGAGGGTGACTACACTACCAAAAATGAAGAATCACCCATAAACTTACACAAAGAGGGATAATCAAATAAAGTAGTGTAATATCCATGAGACAAGAAGAAGAGCTGCCACAAACTTTAACTTCAACTTCAGAAGTCTGATTTCAGCATCACGGACAGCGATCTTCTTGTCGTAGCTGGCGAAAAGTGCTCTCATTTTAGGGGTGGGTTCTGGATCGATCCACACCCACATGCGACAAGTTCCCTTGCAACATTTAGCAAACCTCCGATGAGGATTTCTGGAAGTCTTAGAAGTGAAAACACGGGCCTGGACACCACAAAACAGAACAACCTCGACTCATTCTGCGCCGACGATGTTGAACTAAACATCTTAACAAGATAATCTGCCCATTAACAACCATTGAAGCGTTAGTTGGCATCAATACCATTTTCAGCTAAACATTGCAGATATAAACCAAAATGGAAATGAAATGCAAACAGAACAGGACAGAATACAACATCAAACATTCAAAACTAGAACGGCAAAAGGCCACATACACTTCCTTGATATGCTTTACTGTCCTGCTCTCCGTCGCCAGCTGAAAATTACGGCACCAATCGCGCAAAGCAAGCTTGAAAAAGAAGACTCCGATTGGGGCTGGTGAGACTTAGTAAAGTAGAGGTTTTGAGGAAGCAAATTTGGACTGGCCGTAGGAAAAAGGTTAGGGCAACCCAGTCTTTTTAAGTGATTAGGGGGTTTAGGAAAAATATGTTGTGTGTTGTTGACCTCAAACATAGATTTTTCAAACTAGGGTGTTTAGAATAACTTTTTTACATTATTGGTCCTGTTTAATAACTCCCCATTTTTTCTTCTCAAGATAATTTTAAAAGGCAATTCTCAACTATAACTCAGGTTTTTCGAAATTGAATAATTTTAAATAAGTAGCGGTGCTTGGAGAACCGACAACTATTTTTTTTTAAAAAAAAATAGTAGCAATTGTAATCCAGCAAGAAGATCTAATTAATGTAATTGGTGGTGCATATATATTCTGATAAAAATAAATAAATAAGAGGGATGCACAAAATGTTTTCATAATCATGAGATGTCCATAAAATTTCACAAAATTCATAAAGATAGTATTCTCTCAAACTCGCAAGTTGTATTGGTAAAATTATTCTTACTTTTGGTAATTTGTGTATATTGTCTATAAGGTTTAAATCCGTATATCGATGCAAAGTAAAAGAGTATTTATTCTGCTAAAACAAATGTCTTTGTTACATGGAAAATGTAGCATGAATGACTAAGATATAGAATAATTATTCCTAAGGTTCTACCCATCTAAGGCCAATATATATATGAGTTTGACGGGAACTAAGACAAATAGATGAGCTCATCGGAAACATGAATGAATAAAATGGATCAGTTTGTAGATATGGCGAGTTGATATAGAGACTGTCGAAAAGAAGAAATGTTGAAGATCATGTCGTGCAAGTAACAATAACTGAACAGAATACACAAAATCCGATAAGATGCTAATATGTCAATCAATTATCTCGAATCATGATAGAAAAATGTAATGTGCATAATTAAACTATGAAAACTTTAAGTTCCGACACTCTATAAATATATATATATATATATATATATATATATGACACTTGAGATAAGACGAGTCGAGTCACTGATATCATTTCTTTTAAACTCTGACTTAGTACGTCTTATTTTATCGGTGCATTTTTAATCCAAAGCAACAATTACGTATCATAGTGGTAACTAACCCAATACTTCCGATTATGTTATTTAATTTCATGTCATTTTCCACAAAGCTCGTGGAACTTAACAAGAATTTTAAACTCATTACAACTCACAAATCAGGTACATCAAAACCCAGTCTGATAGCAACATCAACTCTAATGAAAAGGGAAGCAAATTTAATAATTAATTATGATGGAATAGAACTTTTTATCAACTAAACTCAAACCTAACCTTGCGAAATTGTCAAACTTAATTAAGAATCTGGATTATGAAAGATAACCAATTCATTAATTAAAATATTAACCTTTACTTTTTATTTACGTGTTACACTCTATAATAGTATTTTTCAAAGAAATTAACTACTCAAAATATCGTACAATGGATGTGTACCTACTACGTATACCTACTAATTATTTAATTGATTGTGTAGCTTGCCCTATGTCTATTGGATATTTATAGTGATTAATTAAATTGCCAATGACATGAGAAAATGTGACCATAGCTCCATATAAAAGAGAGAGATGAAAAAAGTTGCAATAATTAATGCAAGATTATGGCATGGGTGTTGGCCTAAATATATAAGCTCATGAGATATTTATGATATCTATATATTTATAAAGTGCTTAATTGATATCTATAAACTCCTCGATCGTATTTAGGATTTTTTACATCACAACATTATTACGATTACATAATCATAACTCACAACTACTTACATAAAAATATTACAAATTCCATCTTGAAAATTTTCAAAAATTACAAATTGTATAATTTTGTTAGGTTTTAGCAAATTTTGTAATAGTGAACTTACTATTTCACCCTCAATTTAAAATTAACCAAAAAATTATTTATTTGTGAAATGTTCAAATTTAATTATATTTCTAAATTTGATTTACCAATTATGTTTTTGAATAGTTATTTTTAATTTTTAATTTTAAAGTTGAGAGTAAAACGATCCGATCATCTTTTTTTTTTTTTTTTAAAAAAGTAAAAGATAATCTATAGAAGTTCCACCTCATAAAATAAAACAGAATATCAGAGAGAGATAGAGAGCCTAAACTAGGAAGTATGATCGAAATAAATAAGGAGTACTACTTCCTTATATATAATCTTGAAAACCATGATATCCATCAAACATATCTCTTTCCAAATCATCCATTTCACTATACTGAGATTTCTGAGAAAAGTTAGGCGAAAAAAACTTTGAAGTGACTCCAAATCCCCAATATATATATATATATGGGAAATTATATCCAACTACCCTCACGATAAGCGAAATTACAAATCAGGAGGTCTAGTTTGAAAAATTACATATTAGTCCCTAACCTTTATGCTCCGTTTGAGGTCCCTCCATTCCGTTAGGGTTCCGTCAAATTTGACCCCTGTGATGACCAAAATACCCTCGGGGGGATTATTTTGTAATATATATAAAAATGTACATAATAATCCTTAAAATTTATAAATATTAACAAATCGATCCCTTAACATTTAATATAAAACAAAATAGTCCCTGGGGTCAAATATTTTAACAAAACGAACCCTCACTTTTATGTATATTACAAAACAATCCCGAGGGTATTTTGGTCATCACAGGGGTCAAATTTGACGGAACCCTAACGAAATGGAGGGACCTCAAACGGAGCATAAAGGTTAGGGACTAATATGTAATTTTTCAAACTAGACGTCCTGATTTGTAATTTCGCCTATCGTAAGGGTAGTAGGATGTAATTTGCCCTATATATATATAATTATCAAGCTCAGCACCCTCGGATAAGGATTTTCTCAATAAATTTTCGCTTCCTTGAAACTCAATTTGCAAACACAATCTTTACTGCTATTTTTTTTTATCAAGATTAGCATCTTAGATAAGGATTTGTGTTGGGTGCGTTAACCGAAATATCAAATTTATTTTTTCTAGAATGATTCTCACTTACTTTTCAGGTCAAACTAAGACAGCGGAAGATTTTTCTCAAAAAAGTTCTCTAATAATTGACTGATCATCTAGCATTTTAAACTTTTCTGTTATGATCTTTCTAATTAACATAGAGATACACCAGCACTAGAATGAGGTGGGAAGAAAAAAACAGAGCAAGGAAAGGAAAACAGATAACTCAATTCATTCCTTTGCCACCATATTTAAACTGAATATTACATTACCCTCCACTGAATGAGATCCTTGTCCACAAGGATCAAAGTTGGGAAATTTTCTTAACACAACATTATAATCTTCCCAAGTAGCCTCCTCTGTTGAATGAATCCATTATATTAACAACTGAGCTACTGGCCTGTTATTCCTGGGAATAATTCTTCTTCCCAACACAGCTGCTGGAAAAATTTTATAAGCTCCACTACCAGTCAACTCAGGAAGCTTTGTGCAAGTTACACGTTTGGTGCCCACCCTCTTTTTAGGCAAAGAAACATGAAACACAGGATGGATTAGA
This sequence comes from Lantana camara, assembly GCA_037501455.1. Classification (NCBI taxonomy): domain Eukaryota; kingdom Viridiplantae; phylum Streptophyta; class Magnoliopsida; order Lamiales; family Verbenaceae; genus Lantana; species Lantana camara. Next base: position 16,499,989 of record CM074857.1, on the reverse strand, counting down.
CTGCTAGGTGGTAGATCAAGTTTATAAGCAACCTTTCCCACCTTAGCCAACATTGCATACGGACCAAAATACTTCGGAGCTAGCTTCAGATTTTTCCTCACAGCAACAGATGATTGTCTGTATGGCTGAAGTTTGAAATACACCATATTCCCTACCTCAAAACTTCTCTCAGTTCTCTACTTATCTGCATAAGTCTTCATACGATTCGGAGCAGCTTCCTGATTTTCATTCAAAATGACATTAAACTTCACTCTTTCTTCCAAAAACTTACTGACATCTACACTCATGTTCTCCACATATGGACCCAAAATGTTTTTATTTGGTTTACAGCCATAAAGAGCCTCAAAAGGTGTTACTTTTAAACTGGTATGAAAGTTAGTGTTATACCAGTACTCAGCAAGTGGCAAGCACTTTCTCCATAACTTGGGTTTTAAATGACACATACATCTAAGGTAAGTCTCAAGGCACTGATTGACTCTTTCAGTCTGCCCACCTGAGTGAGGATGATAAGCTGTAGACATGGCAAGACTAATTCCCAGCACTTTGCATAGCCCCTTTCAAAAATGCCTTATGAAAACTCTATCCCTGTCTGACACAATTGAATGTGGCTGTTGGGATTAATGCCCTGAAAATCCAATTATATTGTAAATATTTTGGATTAATAAAACTGAAATTATCGCAGTTATGAGTATTTTACAAATTTAATAATTAATAAGGTGTGATGGTATTTTTATATGAAATGTGTTTCATAGGAAAAGACTTTAAATACCAGAAGTCACGTGTCATTAAAGTTCTAGTCAGTATGATAAGAAAATGTTCTTATCGAGATTATAATGTGTTATATAAGATGATTAGTCTTTCGTCATAGGGAAATGGAGTTTCCAATTATAACACATTGATGATTTTCAATGAGAATGGAAACATCGAACTGGACCACTGAGATTGTTCATTTTACACTGCTATCTAAAATGAACAAAATCTCGGAAGCATTAGACTCTTAATCCTGGCAGTGTTTCTACTTTAGGCATGTAGTGTTAATCACTGTGATGTACTCAGAAGTGAGGTCTCGGTAACGGGTGGCCAAAATACTTTGTACGTTCGGTGATTGCATAAAATGTGCTAAAGAGAAATATTGATCGAGGAATCTGTAGCCTTGTTGGAAGGTTAAAAGATATCCCTGAAATAGATTTGCAAAAAGTTCAAATAAAACTTTAGCCAAAGTACTTCGTGTGTTCGTCACCGAAGTTGTATGTTGAATGTGTTTCACATACAGGGAATTTTGACTTAAGGCAAATCAAGAAATTTCAGATTGCAAGTGAAAAATAAATGATAGTAGTATTGATTTATTTTTCATGGATATCTGTACAGAGGAGTAAAATGCAAAATTATTCTAGATCAAGAAATTCGTGAATAATTTAATTAATTTTAGAGTTCAACAATATTTATTTAGTGGAATTAAATATTGTCAAACGGTAATCAATTATTGTCATGGGATGATAATAGATTGACCCGTTTGGAGCTAAGATTAATTAGTCCTGCAGGCCCCCCCGCAAGCCCCAACGAAGATCAAAGAGAAAATATTAAAACGAGAGAGAGAAATGATTTTTCAAAATGTTTGAAAATAGCCAAGGTATTTATTTTGAGAAAATAAATTAAATTCCAAAGAGTTGGAAATGCCCGAAATTTTATTTTGGAGAAAATAAATTTTTTTCAAAACAAAAATGACGTGGCAAAGTGCTGACGTGGCAGGTGACGTGTCACGCCACGTCAGCGGGTTAGCGCTAAGTGGCGCTGACTGGGCGCTGGGTGGCGCGACACGTGGACGGACAGGATCAAGCCAAGTCACGCGAGATCTGCGGTCCAGATCATTTTGACTGAAAAGTCAACGGGTCGTAGAAGTGGGTCAGCGGGTTCGGGTCTTCGGATAGGGTCGGGTCACGGTTTGCCCGACCCGGACACGTGGACGAATGGTGATTCGACACGTGGCAACCGAGTCAGACCGCCTGAGCCGACCGGTTCACAGCTGAACCGATCTGAACCGTGAACCGCCGATCTGACCGAATCGGTTCGACACATGGCAGCTGCTCGTGCTGCCGTGAGCAGCACACGCGCCAGCCACACAGCCGCCACACGGGCGGCGCGTGCGGAGGGCGTTTGGCGCGTGCTCGACACCGCCGTGCTCGTGGCGGCGTGATCTTCCACGTGGCAGTCCCGGATTCGTCGTCGGCCCTTGGAGTGCACGGCAAAATTCCGTTTTTGACGAAAATGGCCCTCAATTTGTGCCTATAAATAGGCTTTGCATTCCTTTCAATTTCAGTACTTTTTTGCTTTCAAAATTCAACTTCCGAAACTTTCTCTCAATTTTATTTAATTAATCCTTAATTAAGGGTTAATTAATTACTTAATTAGGTGGTTATATAATTAATATATAATCCGCTTAATTATTAGAAAATAGGGATTTTCAGGTTTTAGAAAAAAGGGTTTTTCTGAAAAATATTTTCTCAAAGTATTTACCGAAATACTACCGGAGCCCACACTCCAATTTCTTAATCGGGGATATTGCGGGGAAGCTCTGCCGGTTTCACGAGAAAATATCAAGGTGCTGGAAAAGTGTCGTTGATAGCCATTATTGCAGTACGGTAATACCGTTATGCTGCCTAAATTATTATTTGCATATTGTGATCATATGCTAAATGATTTAAAATTATGTTATCGATGCCTGTATATTTTAGAGTTATGCTGCCCGATTTATTCCGCTGCTTTATTAAAATATTTTTGAAATATTTTGATAACGAGGTTATGGCAAAATTTTTGAATATTACGCTATACCGTCACTCTGTTTCGGGCCCGCCACACCAACAACTGGTATCAAAGCGGGGCTCTGATTATATACTCGCATTGATAAAGCATAAGATGCATAATTTTAAATCTGATACTGTGCACGTAAATTCTGTCAAAGGAGGCTGGGTTTTAAGTGGGACCGTTGTGACCCCTCCAGTGTTTCCTGGGAATTTGCGTGGAATGGTAATTTTCTGGGAATTGATTTCAATAATCTTCCTGGTTAATTGCCGAATCAGTAAATATGATTTAAATTATGTGATAATTTAAAACATATTTATTTAAGGGGCCATTAAAATTTAAAAAGCGTGATAATTATGTGATAATTATTTGCAAGCATGCTTTTAATTTTAAAAATGGCATGATAATATGTGATATTATTTTATTTCAATTATGCATGATTTATTTAATATGATTAGATAAATAATGTTTAATAGAGATTAGATATGATGCATAATTGGATTAATATTTTTTGGCTTAAATTAATAAAGAGTTATTAAAGCCTTAAAATATTATTAGGATTATTTAATAATCCTAGTGGGAGCTTATTAATTAGATTAATTACTTCCAAAATTAATAAGACGCCAAAAGTGATTATTTAATAATCAAAGATAATCCATAAATTTTATAAAATTCAAGTGGGAGCGAGATGAACAGAGTTGGATTCTCACGGCCTCCATTACCCGTCTATAGTATAGTGGATATATACTACTCCCTTCGGCGGGTATGTATTCGCGGTATACAAGATTAGGCTTCTACGGATAGAATGAAATACGGGGAAAGCCAGCTCGACCACGCCTCCGTGAAGTGTCTGATCTACTCGTACAAATTTCTAGGTAATGGTGTACGCTTGACTAAGTGATGTATTAGCCTCCCTTCGGAGCTATGTTACATTCACTTAGAGGCCAAAAGTTAACGTGGTGGATTAACATAGTTTGGTAAGAGTTACCTAGATGGCATGTTAATCAGGATATGAGAAATGCTTATGCTAATTGGATCAAGTCCAATGATTTGGCTAGGTCTTATATCCTGGCATTTGTCTCCAATGTTCTCAAGCATCAAATGCATGAGATGCCAACTGCTAGGAACATGATGGATCATCTCCATCAAATGTTTGGAGGACAGAATCGAGCCAAGAGGCTCGAATTGATGCGAAGACTGTTAGTTACCAAGATGTCTGAGGGATCACCTATTCAGGATCATGTTATGAACATGATGGCTTGCCTGAACGAAATTGAAAGTCTTGGTGCTAAATTTGATGATCTCAGCAAACAGGATATGATCTTATGCTCTCTGCCAAAGTCATTCGACACATTCAGGCAAAATTATTCTATGATCAAATTGGATATTTCTCTGTCTGAATTGATGAACGAACTTAAAGTAGCAGAGGGGGTGATGAAAGCTAAGGGAACTATTCTCCTAGCTCAGGCATCGACTTCCACGGCCTCAAAAGCCAATAAGTGGAAAAAGGGAAAGGGAAAAGTTCTCAATCCTAAGAAAAAGGTTCAGAAGAAGAAGGGTAAACCTAGCAAAGAAAAATGTTTCCACTGTGGTGAAAATGGGCACTGGAAGAGGAATTGTCCAAAATACTTAGCAAGTCTTCCTGCTAAGCCATCTGGACAAGGTATATCGATATCTTGTTTAATTGAATTATGTTTAGTTGGAAGTCCACCAGATTCCTGGTGTGTGAACTCGGGTTTAACTAATCATATTTGCAATTCGTTGCAGGGGTTCAAGCTAACCAGAAAGCTTAAAGATGGCGAGATGCAGCTACTGCTCGGGGATAATACAAGTATATCTGTATTAGCAGTAGGGATTGTAAATTTGTATTTTGGTGATAGGGTTTTGGTATTGAAAGACACTTTGTACATACCGTGTGTTCGCAGAAATCTAATTTTTGTGGGTTGTTTAATAAATAATGGTTTCAGTGTTTGTTTTGAACAAAATTTTACCATTAAGCAAAATAAAAGGTTTATTTGCTCTGGCACGGTAAAACATGGGATTTTCTTGTTATACCCCGATAAAAACCCTAATTCCGAACGTAACACTACTACGCTTGACTTACCATCCAAAAGAAAAACTCCTATGCCTAACGAGGCATACAAGTGGCATTTATGTCTTGGTCATATTAATCCAAAAAGGATCCAAAGACTAATTTCGGATGAATTGTTGAGTCCCTTGGACTTAACAGAGCTACCAATATGTGAATCCTGCTTGGAAGGTAAAATGACCAAGAGATCTTTTCAATCTAAAGGTAATCGAGTCACAGAATTGCTTGAGTTAATTCATACGGATGTGTGTGGTCCTATGAGTATTCAAGCAAGAGGAGGTTTCGAGTATTTCATCACTTTTACGGATGATTACTCCAGATACGGATACGTTTATTTGATGAGATATAAGTCTGAATCTTTTGAAAAGTTCAAAGAATTCAAAGCTGAAGTTGAAAATCAAACTGGAAAATGTATCAAGGCACTTCGATCAGATCGTGGTGGTGATTAGATCTCAATTATCTGCACCGGGTACACCCCAGCAGAACGGTGTTGCAGAAAGGAGAAATAGAACTCTAATGGAAATGGTAAGATCTATGATGAGTCATGCTACCCTACCAAGTTCGTTTTGGGGCTTTGCACTCGAAACGGCGGCACACATATTAAACCTTTTCCATCCAAGTCGGTTCCTAAAACACCAATGGAACTGTGGCGAGGGCGAAAGCCCAGTGTCTCCTATCTTCGGATATGGGGAACCCCTGCTCATGTGTTAAGGAAGGATCCTGACAAGTTGGAAACAAAAACAGAGGTTTGCTTGTTCATAGGTTATCCTAAAGGAACAAGAGGTGGTACATTTTAAGATCGGAGCGATCATAAAGTGTTTGTGAGCACTAATGCCAAATATCTTGAAGATGATTTCGTAAATGACCACAAGGGTAGAAGCAAAATTGTGTTAGAAGAAATGACAACATCAGATTCTGAATTCCAAGAACCCGTAGTAACTGAAAATGTGTTAGATACATATGATGTACTAGATACAACATATGATATAGGGATGAGTACACAACAGCCTCGTCGTAGTGGGAGGATTGTCAGGGCACCTGACAGATACCTAGGATTGACCCAAGTGGTTGAATCTGAAGTATCTGATCCTGTCACATATGATGAAGCTATAAAGGATATAGACGCTGACCGTTGGGTCAGAGCCATGGAATCTGAATTAGATTCAATGTATTCCAATAAAGTCTGGGAACTTGTAGAGGCACCTGAGGGCATTAAACCTATTGGATGCAAATGGGTCTACAAAAGAAAAAGGGGAGTGGACGGAAAGGTTGAGACCTTTAAAGCAAGGCTTGTGGCAAAGGGTTATACCCAGAAAGAAGGTATCGATTATGACGAAACCTTCTCGCCTGTAGCAATGCTTAAGTCCATAAGAATTCTCCTATCCATTGCTGCTCATTATGATTATGAGATTTGGCAAATGGATGTAAAGACTGCCTTCTTGAACAGGCACCTTCAAGAAGAGATATACATGGCTCAGCCTGAAGGCTTTATTGCCAGAAATCAGGAGCATATGGTATGCAAGCTTGATAGATCTATTTATGGTCTTAAGCAAGCGTCTAGGTCATGGAACATCAGATTTAATGAGGTAATTAAATTCTTTGGATTTATGCAATTGCCTGATGAACCACGTGTGTACAAGAGACATCATGATAGTGTTGTAACATTTTTAGTTCTATATGTTGACGACATTCTGCTCATTTGGAATGCCACAGGAATATTGTCAGCAGTTAAGATTTGGTTGTCAAACCAGTTTGACATGAAAGACCTAGGTGAAGCCAGTTATATTCTAGGGATCAGACTTTGTCGTGATCGTAAGAATAAAATGATTGGTTTATCATAAGCAGCATATATAGATAAGATGTTGGCAAGATATAATATGGCTAACTCCAAGAAAGGATCGTTACCTTTCAGACATGGAGTTCATCTGTCTCGGGATCAGTGTCCCAAGAACCCAGAAGAGACAGAAGAAATGAAAGATGTTCCGTATGCTTCGGCAGTCGGAAGCCTCATGTATGCCATGTTATGTACTAGGCCAGATATCTGTTATGTTGTAGGTCTAGTCAGCAGATATCAGTCAAACCCTGGACCCCAACACTGGATAGCTGTAAAGCATATATTGAAGTACTTGAGAAGGATTCGGGATTATATAGCTGTAAAAGATATATTGAAGCAAAAAATGACGTGGCAAAGTGCTGACGTGGCAGGTGATGTGTCACGCCACGTCAGCGGGTCAGCGCCACTTGGTGCCGGGTGGCACGACACGTGGACGGACGGGATCAAGCCAAGTCACGCGAGATCTGCGGTCCAGATCATTTTGACTGAAAAGTCAATGGGTCGTAGAAGTGGGTCAGCGGGTTCGGGTCTTCGGATAGGGTCGGGTCACGGTTTGCCTGACCTGGACACATGGACGAATGGTGATTCGACACGTGGCAACCGAGTCAGACCGCCTGAGCCGACCGGTTCACAGCTGAACCGGTCTGAACCGTGAACCGCCGGTCGGACCGAACCGGTTTGACACGTGGCAGCTGCTCGTGCTGCGGTGAGCAGCACACGCGCCAGCCACACGGGCGGCGCGTGCTCGACGTCGTCGTGCTCGTGGCGGCGTGATCTTCCACGTGGCAGTCCCGGATTCGTCTTCGGCCCTTGTAGTGCACGGCAAAATTCCGTTTTTGACGAAAATGGCCCTCAATTTGTGCCTATAAATAAGCTTTTCATTCCTTTCAATTTCAGTACATTTTTGCTTTCAAAATTCAGCTTCCGAAACTCTCTCTCAATTTTATTTAATTAATCCTTAATTAAGGATTAATTAATTACTTAATTAGGTGGTTATATAATTAATATATAATCCACTTAATTATTAGAAAATAGGGATTTTCAGGTTTTAGAAAAAAGGGTTTTTCTGAAAAATATTTTCTCAAAGTAATTAGCGAAATACTGTCGGAGCCCACACTCCAATTTCTTAATCGGGGATATTGCGGGGAAGCTCTGCCTGTTTCATGAGAAAATATCGAGGTGCTGGAAAAGTGTCGTTGATAGCCATTATTGCAGTACGGTAATACCGTTATGCTGTCCAAATTATTATTTGCATATTGTGATCATATGCTAAATGATTTAAAATTATGTTATCGATGCCTGTATATATTAGAGTTATGCTGCCCGATTTATTCCGCTGCTTTATTAAAATATTTTTGAAATATTTTGATAACGAGGTTATGGCAAAATTTTTGAATATTATGCTATACCGTCACTCTGTCTCGGGCCCGCCACACCAACAGTGGCATCCCATGTAATTTATCGATATTGTCTAAGAAAACCTTGGCCACAGTTTCAGCTGAGAAAGGATGAGATAGAGCCAAAAAATGGGCATATTTGCTGAATCTATCCACCACAACCAGTATAGCATTCTTCCCCTCTGATTGTGGCAATCCCTCAATGAAATCCATTGATATTTGTATCCATGCTTGCTCTGATGGGCTTCGATTTTTAAAAAAAAAATAAAAATTAAACAATTCCGACGGGATATCCCTCGGAATCCCGTCGGTTTTTTTAAAATATAAAATATAAAATTAACACTAAATAATTCCGACGGGATTCCGAGGGAAATCCCGTCGGTTTTATTAACATACAAAATATAAAAATAAAAATTAAATGCTTCCGACGGGATTCCCCTCGAATTTCCGTCGGTTTTTAAAATATAAAATTTAAAAAATAATAGTAAATAATTCCGATGGGATTCCGAGGGAAATCCCGTCGGTTTTATTAACATAAAAAATATAAAAATAAAAATTAAATGTTTCAAAAATACTCCGACGGATATAGCCGTCGGTTATCCGTCGGTTTACTTAACAAAAAATATTTTAACAATAAAAATAAAATCCCTTAGGTTAAGAACGTGTGAAACCTTTTTCTCCCATTTCTTTTAAACCTTTGCCTGCTGTAAGCCGTTCTCTGCCGCCTGTAATCTGCGAGATCTCACCTCCGCCGAACGTGTCATGGAAAGCTTTATGCTGGAGCCAAATCCAAATCTCAGTTTGAATATGGACCGTTGGATGGGGATTAATCTGCATCGTAGGATTGTGTTTAGGCTCAAAGAAGAAAACGACGTCGTGGCCATTAAACGCACTAAATCCTACACCGTTGATTCAGGCGCCAAAGATCGGAAGGCTAATATTCATACTTCCCGGGATGATGATCTAACCGTTCATACTTTGAAAGATCCAAGGGCTGAGGTGAGCTGAGTTCATAGCTGGAGGGGACCATTTGTGCAGAGGTGGTTATGCCGGGCAATTGATCGATTATTCCTTGCGTTTTGGATGGCGACATTTTCCATTCTCTTAGCTGTTAGTTAGAGTATATTACTGCTGTTTGTGGCTCACTTTTGGGGCAAGCATTTTCATAGTGTAATTCTCAATTCTCCTCCCCTGTTTTTGTCTTCTACATTTCCCATCTCTAATTCCTGTAATTGGATTCTGAAGTGTTGCTTATTTTCTGATTAATATAATTCATCTTTTGTGGGTTTTGGTTGTCATTATATTCAATATAATCTGAATTCCTGATATTTGGTATCCAGAGCCAGACGTTCCATACGGCCTAACTATGGCAGAAGGACTCAGATCGAAAGATTTCCAGGATTTACTAAAAAAACAAGAGGGTGCTCTGATTGAGGAGAGAGCAATGAGAGTTGCAGCGGAACAAAGAATAGATGGTCGATTCACTGACATGGATGGGAAATTCAGCGATATTTCTGGAGCAATCGCGAAGCTCACCATGCAAATGGGTGCTATTGCAGATCAAATGCAGAATTACAATCGGAACAAGTCCGTGTTAGGAGGAGGACTATCAGCCATGGGTGAGAAAGGAACTGGATCTGGGTCTGTGACCAACAGCCCAGTATTAACAGAGAGGCAGACTCAACAATCTCAAGGGAATTATGGTAACTCTTCAGCTCAAAAATATATTGAATTTCCCTCGTTTGATGGATCGAATCCTAGGATGTGGATTAGGAAATCCCAGAAATATTTTCAATTATTACCTTCTATTCCTGAATATGAACGAATTACGTTGGCATCTATTTACTTCACGGGTACGGCAGAAACTTGGTTACAGAGTCTAGTTGAAACTAAAAGAGACCTTACCTGGGATCAGTTAGTAGATGAACTGTTAAAACGTTTTGATGGGGGGGATAGGCAAATGATAGTTGGTGAATTTCACCGTTTGCGACAAAGTGGAACAGTAGAGCAGTACTTGGTTCAGTTTGAAGAACTCAAATCTCAGGTGCTACTATTTTGTAAAGATCTGACAGAGGAATACTTTACAGCAGCCTTCATTTGTGGTTTAAAGGATGAAATTAAAGCTTCTGTATTCGCGGGAAAACCACGAAATTTGGGGGACGCTATTAGTTATGCTAAACACCAAGAAGCAGCTGTTGATGCTCTATTACTTAGAGCTAATGCGATTGGGAAGAATTCATCCCCTAAACCAGTGTTAAAAGGGACTCATATAAACAGCTCTCCTAAACCTTGGAATTCTGGGAGCAAAGGAGGGTCATTCAGTAAGCCAAGTTCATTACCTAGAAAGTTTCTAACAGCGAGTGAAATGAGAGCAAGAAGAGATAAGAATCTTTGCTATAACTGCGATGAAGTTTATAGCCCAGGTCACAAGTGCACACAGAAGCAGTTATTCATCATTATCCCAGAAGAAGATGATTGGGGAGATCTGGAGGAATGTTTTGATGAAGGAGAGATCACGGAGGACAATACTGGAAATGAAGAAGTCACCATTTCTATACACTCTATTTCTGGAAAGATAAACCCTCATATGTTTAAATTTAAAGGTAAAATTGAGGGAAGAGAAGCTTTGATTATGCTTGATTGTGGAAGTACTACATGCTTTGTTGATGAGGAGATGGCAAGAGCATTAACTTGCAAGAAGGAGAACACCAAACCTATGAAAGTTACAGCAGCAGGCAGGGTACAATTAGTCAGCAACACCATCTTTCCTGAATTTGAATGGAAAATTCAGGACCATACATTCAAATTTCCAACAAGGGTTCTGGATTTGGGTGGAGTAGATATGGTATTAGGAGGGGATTGGTTACACAGTAAGACTCCAGTGGGTTTGGATTACAAGAACAACCGTATATCAGTTCTCAAAGAAGGGAAGAGAATTAGCTTGCAGGCTATAAAACCTCAATCAGACTTTGACTTCATTTCTGCTGAAGGTGTTGAGAAAATGATAAAGAATGGAGGAAATGGCAGCATTGGTCAACTGTACTCTCTAACTGCAGAACAATTCAGTGATGACAATGAACATTCTGATGTGAAGGCTGTTTTAGATCAATTCAGAGGGGTCTTTAAGGAACCAACAACCTTACCACCAAGGAGGGACATTGAGCATAAGATTGAATTAAAACCAGATTCTGTTCCTAAGAAGCAGATTCCTTATAGGTATTCTCATGCTCAGAAGGATGAAATTGAAAATTTGGTGAAGGGAATGTTGAAGGAGGGTATAATCAGACCTAGTCAAAGTTGTTTTGCATCCCCAGTATTGCTGGTCAAGAAAAAAGATGGTGGATGGAGGATGTGTGTTGACTACAGGTACTTAAACACCCTCACTGTGAAACATAATTTTCCTATACCAATAATTGATGAGTTACTGGATGAGTTACATGGCTCCAGATATTTCTCAAAAATAGATCTGAGGTCAGGATATTTCCAGATTAGAATGAGAGAAGGGGATGTAGCTAAGACTAGCTTTGTGACCCACAATGGACATTATGAATTCCTGGTCATGCCATTTGGATTATGTAATGCTCCCTCCACTTTTCAATCACTGATGAATAAGATTTTCTTTCCCCACCTCAGAAAGTTCATTCTGGTATTCTTTGATGATATTTTGATTTATAGCAGAACCTGGGAGGATCATTTGAGACACTTACACACTGTACTTTCCATTTTGAAGCAACATGAGTTATATGCTAAGCTAAGTAAGTGCAGTTTTGGCAGAACAAGTGTAGACTATTTAGGACATGTTATATCAGAGAGGGGAGTGTCCACTGATCCTGAAAAGATCAAGGTAATGGTGCAGTGGCCTACACCTAGATCTGTGAAAGAATTGAGGGGCTTCTTAGGGTTGACAGGTTATTACAGGAAGTTCATTCAAAACTATGGCCTGATAAGTAAACCTTTAACTGATCTTTTAAAGAAAGATGGCTTTATATGGAATGACAAGGCAGAATCAGCTTTTGAATCATTGAAAAGAGCTGTTACCTCTACTCCAGTGCTTATATTACCTGATTTTAACAAGCCATTTGTAGTAGAGACAGATGCTAGCAATGGAGGGCTGGGAGCTGTACTGATGCAACAGAACAGGCCTATAGCTTATTTCAGTAAAGCTTTAGGGGTCAAAAACATGGGGTTATCAGTTTATGAGAAAGAATTTCTTGCAGTATTGATGGCTGTTAACAAATGGAAACATTATTTGCAAGGTCACCACTTCATTATCAAATCTGATCAGCAAAGCTTGAAACACATGTTTGAGCAGAGAATGGGAACCATCTTACAGCAGAAATGGATTTCTAAGTTATTGGGATTTGATTATGAAGTCCAATACAAGAAGGGGAAGGAGAATTTGGTGGCTGATGCTTTGTCTAGAGTGGATTATTCTGCTATGCAATGCAATTTGATCACTACAGTCATACCTTCTTGGGTTACTGAGGTAAGTGAGTCTTATCCAAATGATGCTATTTTTTCCAAGATCATACAAGCTAAGTCAGTTGATGCTAATGTATATCCTGAGTTTAATTTCATTGGGGGTTTGTTAAGAAGGAATGAGAGGATCTGTGTGGGAGATGATCTAGTATTGAGAAATAAAATCATTCAGAATTTGCATGACACTTCATTAGGTGGACATTCTGGGATATTAGGGACTTATCAGAGGGTAAGGTCCATGTTCAATTGGCCTAATCTAAAGAAAGATGTGATGAATTGGGTGAGAGAGTGTGATACTTGTCAGAAATCCAAGCATGAAAATGTGAAGTATCCAGGTCTGTTACAACCACTAGCTATTCCAGATCAAGCTTGGGTACACATTACCATGGATTTTATTGAGGGGCTGCCTAAATCTGAAGGAAGGGATGTTATTATGGTGGTGGTAGACAGATTCAGTAAATATGCTCATTTTTTAGCATTATCTCATCCATACACTGCTGAGTCTGTGTCTAAGTTGTTTTTAGACAACATTTACAAGCTTCATGGGATGCCTCAATCCATAGTTTCTGACAGAGATAGAATTTTTACCAGCTCCTTTTGGAAGGAATTGTTCAGTTTGGTGGGAACAACACTTTCAATGTCAACTGCTTATCATCCACAAACAGATGGGCAAAGTGAGAGAGTGAATCAGTGCTTGGAGACTTACCTAAGATGCATGTGTCATAAGAAGCCTAAATCTTGGGGAAAATGGCTTTCTTTGGCTGAGTATTGGTACAATACTAACTACCATACAAGTTTGAAGCTTACTCCTTTCCAAGCACTGTATGGGGTTAATCCTTCCAAGGTTGTCTTGGGGCCTTATTCTGAAGCTAGAGTGCCTGAGGTGAGGGATTTAATCCAAGAGAGGATCAAATTCAATGTGGTTCTGAAGGAGACCTTAGAGCATGCTCAACAAAGAACTAAGGTGTATGCTGATAAAAACAGATCTGAGAGGCATTTTGAAGTGGGTGAAATGGTTTATCTGAGATTACAACCTTTTAGGCAGAGTTCTGTAGCTTTGAGGAAGAACATGAAGCTCTCTCCTAAGTATTATGGACCATATAAAGTCAGCAGTAAAGTGGGGAAAGTAGCTTATAAATTGGAACTCCCAGTAACAAGTAAGGTACATCCTGTTTTCCATGTATCCTTACTCAAAAGAAAGATAGGTAGCAAACATGTACCTTGCAGCATTTTACCTGAATTAGGTGATGATGGTAATTTCAAAACTTATCCTATAGCTGTGTGGGATAAACGGTTAATCCCAAGAAATAATAGACCAGTTGCTCAAGTCCTAGTGCAGTGGTATAATGGAACCAGAGAAGAATCAACGTGGGAGGACTACAATTACATCACCACTAAATTCCCAGAATTTGATCCTTGGGGACAAGGATCAGGAAAAGAAGGAGGCAATGTCATGGAAAGCTTTATGCTGGAGCCAAATCCAAATCTCAGTTTGAATATGGACCGTTGGATGGGGATTAATCTGCATCGTAGGATTGTGTTTAGGCTCAAAGAAGAAAACGACGTCGTGGCCATTAAACGCACTAAATCCTACACCGTTGATTCAGGCGCCAAAGATCGGAAGGCTAATATTCATACTTCCCAGGATGATGATCTAACCGTTCATACTTTGAAAGATCCAAGGGCTGAGGTGAGCTGAGTTCATAGCTGGAGGGGACCATTTGTGCAGAGGTGGTTATGCCGGGCAATTGATCGATTATTCCTTGCGTTTTGGATGGCGACATTTTCCATTCTCTTAGCTGTTAGTTAGAGTATATTACTGCTGTTTGTGGCTCACTTTTGGGGCAAGCATTTTCATAGTGTAATTCTCAATTCTCCTCCCCTGTTTTTGTCTTCTACATTTCCCATCTCTAATTCCTGTAATTGGATTCTGAAGTGTTGCTTATTTTCTGATTAATATAATTCATCTTTTGTGGGTTTTGGTTGTCATTATATTCAATATAATCTGAATTCCTGATAGAACGCCGCCAGGTTTCGACGTCGCCAGCCTTGCTACGCCTCTTTGCCGCCAGCTCGCGCTCTCGCCGTCACCGCCAGCCCTGCTCTCCCGTCTCAATCTGCGCTAGCCCTGCTCTCCCGTCTCAGTCCCGCCCCGCTAGCCCCTGCTCCACCGTCTCCGCCAGCCTCTCTCCGCCGCCCAGGTAATATTTTTTGTTATTTATGTTCATCTTTAGGGCCTAGTTGTGTATTTTCCTAATTGTAAGGAGAGTTGTGTATTTTTCTCAATTCTTTAAGCATGAATTTGACAAAGAAATGGTGTTAATGTGCGAAAAAATGGTGAATTCTTATGTTTTCAAGAAATGATCGAGTGGGGTTTAAATATGTAGGTTGAAGGTTAGCTATTTTAAGGGTTTTTTTATTTATGATACACCAAAAGCCATTGTTGGAAGAAAATAAGTTTATCTTTGAGCTGCGAAAATGGAAGAAACATTTGTGCCCTTTCGTGGGATTAAGAATGATGTTCGAGGGAGGGTCCTCTGTTACAAGCAAGATTGGACTGGTGGATTCAGAGCTGGTTTGAGGTATATACCCAATCACTTGGTTGTGTTCTAGCTTCATTATTCCTTAAAATTTGTGTCTGTAGGGAGTAGCTAAGAAGATATTCCCGTGCATTTGCTTTATTTAAATTCTTTCCTGTATCTTGTTCATGTGTGTTCAATGCATTTCATTTTTTCTCTTTGGGTTCTGCTGTTGCCATCTACACTTGATAATACTAACAAAAAATCAATCTTTTTCAGCATTTTGTCCTCGAAGAAAACATGCTAGAAGTTGATTGCCCTTGTGTTACCCCCGAGGTTGTGCTTTAGGCATCAGGTCATGTTGATAAATTCACCGGCCTCATGGTAAAGGATGAAAAGACTGGAACATGTTATCGAGCAGACCACTTGCTGAAGGATCACTGCAAAGACAAACTTGAGAAAGACCCTAATCTTAGTGCTGACAAGGCAGCAGAACTGAGGCATGTCCTTGCTGTTTTGGATGACCTCTCTGCTGAATAGCTTGGTGCTAAAATGAAAGAGTATGGGATTACTGCTCCAGATACAAAGAACACTAAGAACACTCTCTCAGATCCATATCCGTTCAATCTTATGTTTCAGACATCAATTGGCCCATCAGGCTTGGCTCCTGGGTGAGAATGTGTTGTTAGTGCTTGATTTTTATTTTATCTTTTTCAATTTTCGATAGATTCTTAAATTTGATTGGCTGCAGGTACATGCATCCTGAGACAGCTCAAGGTATTTTCGTGAACTTTAGGGACTTATACTACTACAATGGCAACAAGCTTCCTTTTGCTGCTGCACAGATTGGTCAAGCTTTTCGAAAGGAGGTCTCATTCATGTCATATTAGGATAAATGAACAGATTTTTGACAAATGAGTTCTATTCGAGCATTATCTTGTTTTCATAATAAGTTGCTCTACGTGAAAACCGCCCAACAAATGCTTGTGTTTGCTTTGTAGATCTCTCCAAGAGAACTTGAGTGTTGCCAAACTGGATGCTATGACTTATACTCTCTCAGATCCATAATGAAATGATTTACGTGCTCATACTGTAAGTGTCGTCAATTGGTGTTTTTGTTTGTGGATTCACTATGATTTATCGCATGAGTGATCACATAAATGTTTTTTTATAACATATGCGATATTTTTTATGACTCAGGCTGAATAAACTAAAGAAATGTTTTCCTTTCATATATCATGCAAGCTAGAATTTTGATATTCAATTAGCTGTATCGATGTCCAAAATGAAAAAATTGAGGCATGCTTCAATATCTTCTGCTTTTGATGTTGGGCTTTAGTATAGGATTAAGAACTCCATTTTATTATTTGCAAAAGACTTAAAAAATGTTTGCTTATATTTTGTTTTGGGTGCTCTAGTATAATTAGGAACTACACCTCTTGTTAGTTTGTTAGCTTTTTCATGAATTTTCAAATTAGATTCACATCATCTGGATAATTATTTGCGAAAGAAGTGATGTGTGTTTTTTTTTATCTAAGTATGTTTGCTTTGAAAATTACTAATGTGTGCATTTTGACTATTGTAAGCTATGGGAAGTGTCACGTGCAGTGCTTTGGAGCTTCCTTATGATTCACATTTATTCTCACAGGCAGAGGTTGACGGGCGAAAAGTCACTTGGTTAACTCCGCATGCATTGCAACAAGTACTGCCGGATGTTGATTATAGAGTCTTGCTAACATTTTTGGAGTTTTATGAGGTTAGTTCATATTAATTGACATCACTGGTATTTGATTGTTACTTTTATACCCCTGAGCCCATATGTATATATGCATAAACAAAGTAATTTTCAATTTGAAAGTAACTTTGTGGAGGAAAAATTAAACATGAATTTATTCGAAAATTAAGTAACAATGTTTGTAAAATTATTCGAAATCCTGCGAATGTTTGAAACTAATCAAGAATGGAATTACAATGAAGGATTCTGAATTTTTTGCCTGAAGTTGTATTATGTGCTAAAAGAAGTGTACTATAAGGGTGGGAATAGCTCGGTTAAAGTCTGGTTTCAACCCTGTTTGCTTTCATCTATGTTAACATGGATTCTGTGAGCACTATCTTTCTGCTCAACCCCAATCTATGAAGATAGTTATGCCACTCAAGATAATTATGGCTTATGATACTCTTCTGCAAGGCTTCAGTAGATTTTTTTAAATTAAATTTGTAATAGACTATGGATAATTTTTTGTATGAATTAGTGTGTATATTTGTGGTGTTATTGATGAATTGGTTGTAAATGAGTAATTTTGAACAGGTATAAAATATGAAAAAATATACATATTTATTATTTTTTTATTTTTTTAAAAAAAAAACTTACGGGATTCCAAGGGAAATTTCGTCGGAATTAATTATTTTTTTTTCAAATATAACAAAAACCGACAGAATTCCGAAATCCCGTCGGAATAAATTAATTTTAATTTTCGAATTTGATATTTCCGATGGGTTTCCGAGGGAAAACCTGTCGGAATTAATTATTTTTTTTTCAAATATAACAAAAACCGATGGAATTTCAAGGGAAATCCCGTCGGAATAAATTAATTTTAATTTTCGAATTTGATATTTCCGATGGGTTTCCGATGGAAAACCCGTTGGAATTAATTTATTCTTTTTTCATATTTTGACTATTTCGACGGGATTTCTTTCGGAATTCTGTCGGAATTATTTTATTTTATTTTATTTATTAGGTTTTATTGTCCGTCGGTTTTCCGTTGGTTTTTGAATTTCGAGAAAGGGTTTTCCTACGGACTGTGTCCCGTCGGAATTTGTAGATTTCTTGTAGTGAAATTCTGCCTTTCTTTCTCAAAAATCCCCCATTCCAGATATACTCTGGAAAGTTATTGTTATTAACTGACTTTGCTTGCAAAATTTGTGCATATAAAGAATCGCCAGCATATGAATTACTTACCTCAGCCACCAAAGCTGGTACCACTGATGTTATCATGTTGTAATGTACCTTCGAATGGTCCACTCTTGACAAAGCATCTGCCACTTTATTCTCCACCCCTTTTTTATACTGAAATTCGTAGTCAAAACACAACAACTTAGAGATCCGCTTCTGCTGCAAAATGGTTCTCATTCTTTTTTCCTGCATGTGTTTTAAGCTCTGCTAGTCAAACTTGATCACAAAGTGATTCCTTTGCAAGTAATGCCTCCATTTATTTACAGCCAACAACACAACAATAAATCCCTTTTCATAAAATGACAAACCTCTGTTTTTTTCTCCCAAAGCTTTGCTTAAATAAGCTATTGGTCTACCTTGCTGCATCAAAACTGTTCCAATACCTCCATTGCTTGCATCAGTTTCACGAATAAATGTTTTCTTGAAACCTGGAAGTACCAAAACAGGAGTGGTTGTAACAACTATTTTTAGTTTTTCAAAAGCTGTGTTAGCAAGCTCATTCCATCTGAAGTTATCCTTCCTTGACAAATCTGTTAAGGGTTTACTAATAAGACCATAGTTTTGAATAAACTTCATATAATAACCAGTAAGTCCCAAAAAACCTCTCAATTCTTTCACAGACTTTGGAACCGGCCATTGCACCATACTCTTGATCTTCTCAGGATCAGTGGAAACCCCCTTCTTTGAAATTATATAACCCAAATACTCCACACTTTCCTTGCCAAAGCTGCATTTACTTTTCTTAGCATACAATTCATATTGTTTCAAAATTTTCAGCACAATTTGCAAATGATGCATATGCTCACTCTAGCTTCTGCTGTAAACCAATATGTCATCAAAGAAACCAGTATATATTTTCTTAGGTATGGAAAAAATATCTGATTCATTAGATACTGGAATGTTGTTAGGGCATTGCAGAGCCCAAATGGCATTACCAGAAACTCATGGTGCCCATTGTGAGTGACAAAGCTGATTTTTGGTATGTCACTGTCTCTCATTCATATTTGGAAATATCCAGACCTTAAATCAATTTTTGAGAAGTATTTAGCTCCATGCAATTCATCTAAAATCTCATTTATGATACGTATTGGAAAATCGTGCTTAACTGTTAGAGTATTAAGTATCTATAGTTTACACACATTCTCCATGCACCATCCTTTTTCTTGACCAACAAAACAGGTGAGGTAAAAGGACTTTGACTTGTTCTAATAATCCTTTCCTTCAACATCCCTTTCACCAAATTCTCTATCTCATTTTTTTGAGTGTGTGAGTACCTATAAGGCAATTGATTCTTTGGAACAACATCTGGTTTTAGCTCAATCTGCCTCCTAGGTGGTAAAGTCTTAGGTTCCTCAAACACTTCTTGGTACTAATCCAATAACTCTTTTAACCCCTCATCTTGTATCTCTTCCTCAATTGTTTTGACAGTTAAAGAGAATATCTGTTCACACATGCCCGCATTCCCTTCTTCCACCAACTCATTCAATTTTTCAGCTGTGAGATACTTCAATTCAGCATTCTCTGTTAGTGTTTTCAAATTTACTCTCTCATCACCTTTAGATATGGTGGCACTCTTATTCTTGTAATCCAGCTGAACAGGATTGTGATCATTAAGCCAATCACCCTCCAATAGCATACCATATACTCCCAAATTTAAAACTCTCACAGGGAAACTAAAATCATGACCCTGTATTCTCCATTTTAACTCAGGAAAAACCAATTCACTTACCAATTTCCTATCATCTGCAACTCTAACTCTCACTGGTTTGGTGTACTCTCTTCTACTTTTAAGTTTTTGAGCCAACTTTTCATCAACAAAACAATTAGTAGCACCGCAATCAATCATCATCTGAATCTCTATGTCCTCAATCACCCCATCCAGTTTAAACATGTGTGAGTTTTTCTTCCCAGAGATGGCATGATAGATACTGTTGCATCTTCATTATCAGAGTTCTCTCTATCATTGCTTGTTACATCAGCCTCTCCCCAATCATCTCCCTCTGGAATTATAATGAACAACTGTTTTTGAGTGCATTTATGACCCGGAGAATAAACCTCATCACAATTATAACACAAGTTCTTTTCTCTTCTAGCTCTCATCTCTGAAGCAGTGAGTAACCTTCTTTGGGTTGGCAGAGTTTTACTGATGTGAGTACCCTTGTTATTAGCATTCCAATTTCTTGATGAAGTATTCTGATTGCTAGATTTCACATATGGTTTTGGGGAAGGATTATGCTTCCCTTGCATATTAGCTCTCACTAATATTGCCTCCACTGCTACTTCTTGTCTTTTTGCAAAAAGAATAGCATCACCTAAACTCTGTGGTTTTGAAGCAAAAACAGAAGCTTGTATCTCTTCTTTCAATCCACATACAAACGCATCAGTAAAATATTCCTCCGTCAAATTCTTACAAAACAAAAGCATTTGGGATTTAATTTCCTCAAACTTGAATATAAGTATTGCTCCACTATCCCAGTTTGCCTCAACCTATGAACCTCTCCCAATACCATCTGCCTATTCCCCACATCAAACCTTTACAAGACTTTCTCAATTAACTGTTCCCAGGATATATGTGGTGATGTTTCCATAAGGCTCTGTAGCTATGTTTCAGCTATCCCAGAGAAATAGATAGAAGCTAAGGTTATTTTCTCACTTTCAAGCACAGTGGGTAAGAGTTGAAAGTATTTTTTGTGCCTTCCTAACCCATGCTCTAGGATTAGACCCATCAAAACAAGGAAATTCGACGTATTTGTGAGATGAAAAAATACCGCCATAACTGTTAGGAATAGTGCCCTTAAAGCAGCTTTTGACTTTACTATTTCCTTGTAATATCACAAACAGTCTTTGAATAATAAACGAGATGATTTTGTTCATAGGCATTCACTTCTTTATGTGCTTATTTATGTCTATTTGGGTTGACTGTGTTTTTGCATGTATTGAACTCCTCTAATCCGATGAGGCCGTTAAGAACTTTGTTGTTATGGGAACGACACATGAAACAAGTTCTTAACTCCATCGGCGAGGATTAGAAACTTCTCCAAGTCGAGAGTCCGACAGACAGTGAGAGTGTCAACCTTGACTCTGTTGAGACTTGCTTACGTGATTATGTCCTTTTGAAGGATCACTCAGTTTCATGGAGTGATAAGTGCATACGATGATGCGTTCATAATACATGAGGGTGATTGTTACTAGAACTTTATCACTGAGATGTCCCGCGTGAGAACATTTCTAAATGGGAAAGAAAGTCTCCTAGAAACTTCCAGATTAGGAAATATCCCACAGATCAATAACGTGATTCATTAATCCTTAGACTTGAGATTCTGTAATGTCTCATATGAGCTAACTCTGTAATCTTTGATATAGGCTCAAAAGGGTGTCTCCATATAGACACCTGAACCACGAGCTATGTTGGGATTACACAAGTGGCATATGTAGAATTAGTAGAATCAACAAAGGACCTACACTTGTTGCAAGAACAAGAATGATCTCTTACTGATTGAGTTGTTCGTAGTCCATTAAACTTAAACCCTTGGCCAAGGTGGATGAAAGATCAAGACAACAAGAAAATGGGGTTTTCTTGGATTGAGGTCTAAATGGATATGAAACGAACTTAACTTTAAAGATCAAGAATATTTAGGCTCTGAGAATATTCCCATGCCTTAGTTCTTGATTGAGAGATGGAATTGTAGGAGGATCGTATTTCACTGTATGTTATTGACTGAAAGGTTCTTCGATTCATTTCGTTATTCGGCTAGGGGTCAAACATCCATTGCTAGATTACGATAGTGTGATATGTGAAGTGATTAATTAATTAGTGAATTAATTAATTACTGTCGCTGCTAATCGAATAATGAACCTATAGGGTCACGCACAAATGACAGGATACGAGGGTTATGGTAGGATATTAATATGATTAACGAAGGATCAAATTGTTGTTCGAAATAGAGAGAGCAACACGTGGGCATTGCCACGTGTCAAAAGCACGTGACTACCACGTGTCACACGTAGCCACTACTTGTCTGCCACGTGTCATGCACACGTGGCACGTACGTGTCTTTAAGCGTGTAATTTTATTACACGCGAATTCTTTTCTAGAATTAATTAATTAAATTGTAATTAATTAATTTAAGTCTTTTAATTAATTTTAAATTAATTATTAAGATTTTATTTCTCAAGCTTAACCCAATAAATAATTAATTAAGAATTAATTAATTTATTGAATCTTGACTTTTGGCTTTAGGAAAGTTGAAAAGTCTAACTTCCTATTGTAGGAGAGAGAAAGTTATTCTTGCAAGACTTGGAGAACAAGTTGGGAACTTATTTTCTCCAATTAAATTAAATAATTAATTAGTTAATTGGTGAGCAAGAAAACAAAGCCCATTAGGTTTAGGAAACCCTAAGCGGCTCGATCCACACTAGTAAAAATACTAGTGGTGGTGTTTCTCTTGTTCTTTAGACCAACACTCATGAAGTGTTAAGTTTTTGAGAAAAATAAAAGAAAAGTTTGTAGGGAAAATCCCTAAACCGTAACAAACATGTCGAAATCATCGAGAACACACAAACGGAAGCGTACCTTGATCCATAGCAATCCGTAGTTGAATCGGCAATCCAAGGTTGTGATCTTCTAAGCTTGGATACGCCGTCTATTCGATTCTCTCTGGGATGGGTGTGACATCCCGACTTTCAGACAGTACAGGTATGACGTATGTGCGCGATTTATATTATTTAAATTCATATTCTTTATTCTTTTAATTTTTATTTTAAATATTTCTTATGGATTCTATATGATTATGAATGCTAATTGTTGAGCTTTTGAATTAATTGTTCGTTCGGAACCTAAAGGAGGTTAAAACGCTTTTAGCGTACCTTGGGTTCCAATGTGTGTATTTTGAGCTCGGGAATTCGGATTCGAATTCCGTCACCACCGTTGAACTCGTTTCGATGATTCGGGTTCGATGGACTAAACCTCATAACCTTTTAAGCTCATTTGGTAATCCGAAATCCGACCGGAAACTTACCTCGCTCTTATATGACTACCTTTCACCTATTAGCACTTTGGTCCTCAACTCTTGACATACTACCTTCAACCTTGGCCCCACACTCCACCAAAACTCAGCATATCTATCTCTCTCCCTCTCATTATCGATACAAGCAAGGAAAAAGGAGAGAAAGTGCAGCAACCTTGGAGCTTAAACCCTTGAACCCGTCACTATTCACCTTAGGAGTTTTTGAGCTCTAATCTCCATTTTCTTCCAACTTCTTCAAGGGGTAAGTTAGTATTTGATATGTACATGAACATATGGTCATTTTGAGCTATTAAATCCATGCTTTGGACTAGGTTTGATATAGTTATGGTGCATAACATGATTATTGAGGGTTTGATGATCTTCCTTGTTTCTTGGGCTTAAGCTTTGATTTGAAGATATGTATATGATCCCATATGACTCTAATACGCTTGTATGATCTCCTTGGTTACTATGGTTGAGCATGGTGGAAGATACCATTAGTGAAATTCAAATTTTGGATTGGATGAACTTGAGATATGTGATGATTCTTGAGCTTTTATGATGATTGGGTGATTATATGTTGAATAGGAAGTGATTTGCTATGATTTACTTGAGTTTTGTGGTTTGGAATGGTTACATGTTGTTGCTGCGTGCTTGCCCTGCTCCCTCCCCTGTTTTTTCCCGCAGAGTTACTGTTGCTGCAGTTATTTTGTTCGAAGACGAAGGGCCAACACGGCCGTGTCAGCTTTGTGCATGTTTTGGACACGGCCGTGTCAGCCTCTCGACTTGGAGCAATTTATTTTTATAAAACCGGACACGGCCGTGTCCATTTTGAACTAAAACTCAACACAGCCGTGTCAGCCCCTCGAATTAAGCCTCTGAATTTATTTTAACCGGACACGGTCGTGTCCATTTTGAACTAAAACCCAACACGGCCGTGTCATTTGAAAATATCGCGGCGGCAATTGCTCGTTTTATTGCTTCGGTATTTTTCTTTGCGATTTCTTTCTTCGTTTATGACGTGTATGCAATGTTAGCTGGTTATATTACGCGTTATGTGCTTTGTTTTGATGCAATGTTAGCTGGTTATATTACGCGTTATGTGCTTTGTTTTGAACTTATGACTTTATTTTCTATGAATTGTGTGAATAAGAATTTGTAGGATTATTGGACACGCAATTGCATTTCATTTACATTCTTTGCATTCATAAGCATTGCCGAGCGTCTATTTGGTTCATATTTTAGTCTAAGTCTCGGGTCTTGCTTTCTTTTGTGTTTCAGAGCCTCTTCCGGTCGCGCAAGAGCCCGAAGCTTAGGTGGTCGGTTGCCGTTTCGATCCTATCTTTTGTCTCCTTTTTGTTAAGGTGAGGTTAGGAATTAGTAGCTAAATACCCTATGGCTTATAATATGATGAATTTTTCCCTTGAATGCGGATATGGTACATATATCTAGATACGAGTGCTTAATTTACGTTTATGATTTTATGGAATAACTTTGGTCTCTTGGAAACGATATATGTACGAGTATATATAAGCTTGATTTTAAAGCTCTTTTAGTATGTTTTGTTATGTTGAGCGAGTGTGCCCTGAAAGATGGGATTTTTGGTTTGAATTGGTTTGTGGGCCCTGGAGAGGTGGGTAAGGAAGGCCCGGGGCGATCACGGGGTCGCCGGGTTTAACCCCTGTGCACGTTCTCATTTGAGATATTCACGTGCGACCTTGGGAGGTTGGGAAGGCGTGGAATCTTGAGCCTTCAGTGGATAACGGGAGAGGGCATAACGTGGGTTAGCTACCCCGTATGTTTTTGGTATTGTAGGTGCTAGGGTTTGATTCCCGACACACCATGGATGTAAGGGTGGATTTATGATTTGATATTTATGTTTAGAGGAGTAAGGGATAGTCCGTTCTCGCCGGGCTTTTATTTATGTTTGACCGATGGATTATGAATCGAGATAGATGCTTTTCTTACTATATTTTAATTTCGGGAAATGGTTTTGGTGTGCAAAACTCTAGGCTCGATTCATGACTATCACTTTTGATTTGTGTTGTGCTCTATACGTATTTAAAGTGTGGGTGTGTTAAGCCCCTCACTCAGTCGAGTTGTGAGACTGACCCTCTCCTTTCCCTTTCAGGTGTGCCGAGCTAGGCGGGGAAGTGCGTCGAGTCGAGTCGTACTTAGCCGTTTAGGTCGAGTAGCATTGCATCTCTTTTGTTTTTAGCATCTTGTATGAAATATAACCTTGGCACTTGAATTCTTATATCTATTTTGGGTTGATAAGCCATGGTATATATATTGTTACTTTTGATGAGCTCGTTTGGATCCTGTTTATTGCTTCCGCATATTTAATTTGTGTTTGCGCGCTCTGGTGTTGTTTAGCCTCGCTTAGCCTAGTGGGTGAGTGTAGGTCACCGTTCGCTTAGACTCGGGCCCATGTATGGAAATCCATTTCGTATGTGGGTTCGGGTTTAAGTACGAGGGATGTGGTGGCCCACCGCTCCGGGTGTCACAATGGGGCAGAAAAGAAGACAAAAGAACGTATCTGGTTTAGGGACCACAACCCTAATTTATAATCCAAAGTAGGGCACCTTAATTATGGGTCCATCAATCATAGTTAAGTGTCCACGAGTTTCTACAAATAAAAGCCCCATACTTCAACAAATAAATATTTCTATAAGCCCATATAATAAATAAATCTCAAGTAGATCACTCAATCGGGCTCGTATTCTGAGATAGCCCATGTACAATTATAAATATGTGAGACTACCTGAATAAAAAATCCAACAAAGTTTTCAAAGCAAAAACCCTAGCCATTAACACAAGTTATAAAACTAGCATTCTCACTTGCTTGATCGTGTTCTGGGACTGGTGTGGATACGCTTTAGAGGATCGCTGCTTTGGGATCTATCGAGAACCGTTCGAACATTCCGCTTGAAAGGTGTTCAGTAGGCGGTACTGACATCACTAGAAAGCTTCAATCTATGTAAGTTTCTAAACACCCTAAGATACGATTCGAGAATTGCAAGTCCATGATCAATCTTTTGGAAATTTTTAAATTTCCGCTGCGTTTCTACTCTAGTTTTCCAACAATAACTTCCTTGTGACCTCATTTCATCATGTGAACTATAGTTAGACACTGAACCTACCCTTTTGCCAGTTGAAGCAGACAACCCATTACCCAAAACTGACTTGTTCTTATTGTACTGATGCACCTGCTCAGCTATGGCACTCATTTGTATAGTGAGCTTCTCCAGTGTTCCAAAAATATTATTGAACTTTCCCTCCATCCTTTGGTCCGCAGCCAATCGCATTGCCCTCTTCTCAATCAGTGTTTCTTCTTGTTTTTTGAGCATCTCCTACAAATCCTTGGATCTTAACCCATCCGCCATAACTAGGTCCGTACGGATCGAGTGGCTTTGATACCACTTGTTATGATCTTTCTAATTATCAAAGTAAACACAAAGATACAACAGCAACAGAATGAGGTGGGAAGAAGAAAACAAATAACTCAATTCATTCCTTTGCCGCCATATTTAAACTGAATATTACATTTTCATCATATTTGGTATGCTTCCCTAACTTAGTCCAATTTTGAGATTTATTCTTCTTTTGATTAGCGAGAAGTTGAGCTCTATGATCTGGTCAACTATTGAGTCTTGCCATTAGCTTTCTTCATCTTCCTCAGTCATCTAACAATCTGTTTTACCTGACAAGAGTTGTGCCTCTAGCCTGATATTATTTTGGCTTTTTTTTTTTCCCTTTTCAAGTTCCCATTCCTTTTCCTGCTTCTAGGGTTCCAGTGAGGACGATTGAGAAATTAATACAGTATATCTGGAAAGGAAAAATTAGCATTCCATTGTTGGATTAGTTATGATATCTTTTTAATAAGTGTTTTTGTGCTTTGATTTTAATAAGTCAACCAGATGGAGGCATTGCGGTCATGCGATTTTCGGCCATTTGTAATGGTCAACTTATAAAGATTGGTCGAATGTAAAATTTCTTTTGCCTGATAAATTATTTCGTGATTTATTTATTGATAAAACTTCTTTTATTGGACAGCGTGGTTTTAAATTTTGATGACAATTATAGAATAGGAAGTCAAAAATAGCATGGACATTGACGATGAAAAATGAGAATGTTGTAATTGTTCTTGATTTGCTACTATTCAGATTATCAATTTTCTGTTATTTGTTTTGCTCGAACTGAGTTCCGATATTATTAGGTATAAAAGAAACCATGACCACATTAGGAGGTTGTATGGACATTTCCACGGACCACTTTCCCTCTTCTCTCTCTCTCTCCACAAATGGCCGACGAAAAGCCCCGTCATCCCTCTGCCGTCCCCTTGCCACTAACACTTTCCCGGCACTATATGTTTTTCCACCTGGCTAGAAAAAAGCACCGTCGGGAGGACGCTGACTCTACCTCCGACTTCGCCGCCGCCTGGGCCTCCGACTTCGTCGGTGACTTAATTGTAGAATTACTTTCCCATCTCTATCTCTCTCCCAAAATTGGTCGTCTTACCGCTACCGACTCCGATTCGAATTCTATTTCGGATCCCAAATTAGATATTGCTAGACGCATGTTGTTCACGATTCAACTCGACCTATACATCAAGGACATCCTTCAAATCTTCAAATCCGCCGCCGCCTCCTCCTCCTCCGCAGAGCCTACGTCCCTTTTTGAACTCAACCTCGACACCCCCGTTGTTGAAGTCAAGGACTTCCCTCTCACCTTCGTCCTATCTAACATCGAATCCATAACACTCTCCCCCACGCACTTTATCATCTCCGGCGATGGCTTCTCCTTCTCCGTGCCTTTACGCTCCACCACGAACCAGCTATACGTCCTCGAGCTTGACTGCATCGTCCTGAAGGACGATCACTCTACGCGCTTCTTTGCCAACGTCTCCTCCGGGCAGAAAACCACCATCACCGCACGCATGATCGAGCTTATCTACAAGCTCTGCTTGAATAACATTTACGTGATAAAGCGAGATTTGTTCTACAACGATGTCGCGCTCTTTCAAGATCAATGGCAGACAGATGAGGTACTCAACGATGTCTGTTGTTTGCTTGGGTGCACTAGATCGAAAAAGTAGTTGATGAGGAAAAAGACATGGGTATTAATCATGGTATTTATATCATGCTTCATTGATTAAGAAATCTTGTACTAAAATTCTTACCCAGGTTTGTCTGTCTTGGAAATAGATTGTGCATATCAAAAGAAAAGATCAGCATTTATGCTTGTCCCAACTTAGAACTGAATTCGCAGCCGGGGAAACAAACCAGAAGAAAGCAAAGAAAATTTGGTCGGATAAAGGAGGAGGAAAAGAGAGAAATAAAGGTATGAGTTTGTAACTTTAATAATTGGGTTAAAAAACATTGGTCCCCTAACAATATACAGCTACTCTGTTGCCATCTGAGCTTCATGAATTTTACCCTTGATATTAACATTCTTGTTTGTGGTCGACTCCACTGAAAATAGGATGAACATGGGCAGAAGAATAAGGGCAGGGTTGTTCAGTTCCATCTTTGGAGGAGATATATGTCATCCAAAAAATGTAAGCTAGAAGTCCCAAAATAATACGAGGAAGAGGAAAACATAATGTTTATTAAATATTATATAATACCATTCAAATACACTCATCGAAAAGAAGCGATTCTCGATGCCAGAATTTATTTACGGTTTCAAGTTGAAGGGATATCTCATGACTCATGCTGCTCCAAGATAATAACAACAATAACGTGAAAAAATAGTTAAAAGAAGTGACTCTCAATGTCAGAATTTGAAAAAATAGATTACACTTTCTAGGTGCTATCAAATTTCCATCACAGAAGACCACTACTTAATAAGGTTGTGGATGACCTTATCAAGAGGCATCTTTACCTCCTTCCAGAGCGTGGCAGTTGTCTAATTGGCCTGTGTGGACATGTGATAAACTAAAAATCAAAGAATGATTAAATTAAACTGTAACGCAAATTAAATACTTTAACTGAATAGCAATATATTTATATCATCAAAGATGACATTCAGAAATGCACATGTTAGTGTGTATTTTGTGCTTTATTTGCTTTGATTTTCCCCCTATGTTTGACTGGAAATCTACTTAATTATGCTTAAATATGGCTTTGCAGGTCTACTGGAGCTAAAATGGAGAATTAATGCAAAATCTGGACTAAAAGAAGCGTTGAGTGAAGAAATAGAACTGAGCTATGACCTTCAAGTCATGACCATACCTTAAGCTAAGGGTGATGTAGCAGCCACCAAGTCAACAGTGGCAGCTGACTTCTCCTTTTTGACGAATTAACCCACTTGCAGCAGCTCCATTTCAGTTTTGTGCATCTCAAGGCATGTAATCATCACACTTAGACTTTTTAAAAGAATCTTTGCCTTAAAATGTGTGATCAAGTGGAGATTTTCAAAGATATAAGCAAGATTTTGAAGCAAAGCAAATTATTCAGCCTGGGAGAAGAAGAGGAAGCACGCAGCAGCAATAGCTGCTGGAACGTAGCAGAAACAGGGGCTAAATCCCCTGTTTTGATTAGAGCAAGAATTCTCTTTTCCCTTTCTCCATTTAGTTGAATTTCATGTTTAGCTTGTGAAGTACTTTAATATATGTTGTGTAGATAATTTTGGTGTTTAATTTCAGTTCTTTAGCAGTTTATTAGCTAAGTATTTTTGTAAATATGAACATCAGCTGAACCTCTATTTCTAGTTAAGTTATTTAGTGATTCATGCTATGATTTGCGAGGTCTAATCAGTTCTTACATCTTCGAATTCCTTAGTATGCGCATGCTTCTTGATTTAAGTGATTATAGGCTTGATTTGAGATAAATAATCTGATCAATTGTTGTCTCGATAATTGCTTTAAAAACTACATTGTTGGATTGATCCGTAATTGTCACTCTAATTGTGCTTGAGAGTTAACACCATTGAAGGCTTACCTCCATGTTTGCTTTATTGTGGTGAGATGCATGTGTAATAGCTTAAACATTCCGAGCTTGCATGTTTGTTGGCTAGGATTGGTGTCCTTTTCATGCTTTAAAGCTGCCTTTAAATTAAATCTTGAGATCGTATCTACGAGGTTGTTTATTGGTTAGGGAGTTGGTTAAAGATCGTATCTTAATCACCGAATAATTAAGAAAGGATTAGGGTGTGCAGAGCTTGTTGTCACCGCAACCAATGTATCAAATGGTATTGAAGTTTATTATTGCACCTATGATCGAATCATTAGCTTGAATCATAAAAATAACTTGACTAGAGTCTTATTTCCTAGCTACTTTAAGTTTATGGTTTGTTGTTAGTTTATTTAATTTCAGTTTGTTATTTAAATTCTTGCACTTAGTTAATTACCTTAACCCCTCCCCCCCCCCCCCCCCCCCTCTCTCTCTCTCTCTCTCTCTCTCTCTCTCTCTCTTTATTTTTGTTGCTTCGTTCACTTAGCTATTGGAGATTTACGAGACCATCCAATCTCTGTAGGATCGACCCTTTATCACTATACACAATTTATTGGGTTTGGTAGTTTAGGAATTTTATTTGGTGGATTCAGCACCCATCAGCATAAGTACGTAGAAGACTAAAAATATTGGAATGCAATCTATTATAACGAGCATCATTAATATCAAAGTGTCCAAATAAAATGATTAACAACCACTGCTAAGAACAACTAGTCAACATCATTATGTATTTTAAAATGCCTAAGAAGTGTGATCTGATTTGTTAGAATTTTAATTATAGCAGAATGCATTGTCATCAGAACAATAAATAAGAAACTCTTAAGTGAAGGGCAAAGGTCAAGCCTAGAAAGAACTTCTAAACGAATGAATGCCTCCCCATCTCCACCTTCAATGTCCATCACACAAAACCTTTCGAAAAAACATTACGTAAAAGAACAACAACAAATGCATAAGATTCATATGGGAGTACAAACGACAATATCATTAATATTTCAACTAATATATATAAGTTCATCATAATGTATCAAACAAATGGACTGGAAAGAACTTATAAACTCAAGTGTGTTAAATTAAATATTTTTGTCATGTGGTATTCCTCCAATAATGTTTGTTTTAAAATTCCATGCACTCAACAACGTCAAAATGAAAAATATAGCTTCAAATTAAACAAAAAAATAATTCAAATCGCATACCAATCAAGAAAATTCAAACAAATATCAGATGAATTAACACTCAGCGAAATCCCTCAATGCTCTCAAGACACAAAAGATAATAACAACAACAACGTGAAAAATAGTTAAAAAAAGTGACTCTCAAAGTCAGAATTTGAAAAAATAGATTACACTTTCTAGGTGTTATCAAATTTTTCATCACAGAAGACCACTACTTAATAAGGCTGTGGATGACCTTACCAAGAGGCATCTTTACCTCATTCCAGGGCGTGGCAGTTGTCCAATTGGCCTGTGCCCTGTGTGGACATGCAATAAACTAAAAATCAAAGAATGATTAAATCAAACTGTAATG
The DNA here is from genome assembly GCA_037501455.1 of Lantana camara. Lineage (NCBI taxonomy): Eukaryota > Viridiplantae > Streptophyta > Magnoliopsida > Lamiales > Verbenaceae > Lantana > Lantana camara. Next base: position 16,468,433 of record CM074857.1, on the reverse strand, counting down.
CAAATTAAATACTTTAACTGAATAGCAATCTAGTTACATCATCAAAGATGATATTCAGAAATGCACAAGTAGAAGACTGAAAATACTAGAATGCAATCTATTATAACAAGCATCATTAATATCAAAGTGTCCAAATAAAATGATTAACAACCACTGCTAAGAACAACTAGTCAGCATCATTATGTGTTTTAAAATACCTACAAAGTGTGGTCTGATATGTTCAACTTTTAATATACCAGAATGCATTACCATCAGAACAGTAACAAGAAACTCATTAATTTCCTCCAAATGAATTCTAAACCAATGAATGTCTCCCAATGTCCACATTTGATGTCTATCACACAAAACCTTTTGAAAAAACATTACATAAAAGAACAACACAACAAATGCATAGGATTCAAAGGGGAGTACAAACGACAATATCATTAATCTTTCAACTCATATGTATAAGGTCATAATAGCGTATCAAACAAATGGACTGGAAAGAACTTAACAACTCAAGTGTGTTAAATTAATTATTTTGTCATGTGGTATTCCTCCAATAATGTTCGTCTTAAAATTCCATACACTCAACAATGTCCAAATGAAAAATATAGATTTAAATTAAACAAAAAAATAATTCAAATCGCATACCAATCAAGAAAATCTAACAAATATCAGATCAATTAACATGTAGCAAAATCCCTTAATGACTCTCAAGACACACAAGATAACAACTATAACAACTTGAAAAAATAGTTAAAAGAAGTGACTTTCGATGTTAGAATTTGTTTGCGGTATACCCACTATCCACCTAAGCACAAACTCAGACCCACGTTGCATTTTCCGGCGCCAGCTGTGTAACTCCGGTGAAAAGATGCACGAAAATGCTAACTTTGTTAGTTATGGGGTAATTTTTTCACCGGAAAAAATTTAGTACCAAAATTGCGAAATGGGGTTAGTTGGTATACCATTTTTGCATTTTCCTCCAAGATAATAACTATAACAACTTGAAAAAATAGTTAAAAGAAGTGACTTTCGATGTTAGAATTTGTTTGCGGTTTCAAGGTGAAGGGATATCTCATGACTCATGCAACTACAAGATAAGCTACTGTGTTTTTTAACTTTTAACTTTTGATGTCTTAAAAGTTTAATTTATGCAATAAGTTAATGGAAGAAATGACAAAGTTTAGGTATAAAGGGATTGACATTTTTTCTTTAGTAAGTCGAGTCCAATCAGGAATATAAACAAAGCGTAAATGAGATGCATGGGTTTATCAATGTCTGTATTTCGAGCAAATTGGCTCTTTTGATTTGAGGTCTCTGGACAATAACTAAGGAAAAACACATAAAGAAACAAGAAAAAGTTATTGTAGGTGAAGTTAGGTGGAGAAAGGCCACCTTAGCAGCTTTCTCTTGCGCTTGTTTGGAGGATTTGTAGCCGGCACTGGAGATATAGGCATTGTTTCCATCCACAACGCTCGCACTGAACGATGGGCAGTGATGGCAACTCATTTTTCTTCTGGCATAGCTCCTGTAGTTGGGACTTATACTTTGTGTTTGCTTTTATCTTGTTAGTATTTGTATTTTTAACAGATTGGACCTCTGTACAAGAATTAAAGAAAAACACACAAACATCTGGTCTTCATCCAAATGCATAAAACAAAAAAAAAAAAAAAAGAAAAAGAAAACCTGTAGCTGAAGTGAGATGGAGAAAGGCCATCTTAGCAGCTTCCTCTTGCACTTGTAACGAATTGCTTGAAAGTTGAAAGCACCTCCGTTCGACCTTTCTCAATTAAATCGACCATTGGTCTAATTCCACGCCTTAAGAAAACCCAATCAAATTCGTGATTAAAAGCATAAATACTTCATTAGAGTAGGTTACATTTTACATATAATATTTGTATTCATGATTTACCAACTGGATCACTTGCATTTTAGAAAGCAAGTCTATATCTCTCGGAAAAGTGTGTGACAAACTTCAATTTAGCTCCATAAATATGAGAACTCTGAATAATTCAAACAAATACCACCAATTGTTATATGCATACGCACTATTTCCTGAGAATATATTTTTCACTCAAAGATTTGGAAATGAGAATTTTGGCTCGAAAAAATTTTCTGCATTCCTAAAAAAAACAAAAAAAAGGGGGACGGTGGAGAAAACAATTTACACTTTCACATATACCAACGTAATATTCATATCTTGTATAGGTTAGTTAGGGTTTTTTGTACTCTATATATTCCGCTGTACTCTGATATTATTAAATGGAGAAAACAATTTACACTTTCACATATCACAACCATACAAAATCAAGTCATACATTAATATGACTGAAAATGTAAACGGCCCCTAAATTTCTTAAAAACATCTTACAAGCAAATGATTCTTATTTCATCAAACACATAAACAACTTATTCTTCAAATAATTTATAAGTACTCTCCAGAAAACATTTAATTTCCTAAGATTTATCCAACTCAAATCTGCCCAATAATTTCTATACGGACTCACAATTTATGTAGTAGATAGTAATCGTGTTCGGAAGTGTTTGGGATGTCTAATTAAGTTTAATTAGATTTGTTGATCAGGTTTAATATAATGCTTGATCCGCAAAATTAAGTTTTTGGGGCTTTAATATTTTAGTTTTTTGGTCGGACACTCTTCACACACTATTCCTTACTATGCACATTCTTTTTGCCAATTTCTAGTCTCACCTTTGGGGCGAGATCAATTGTTTCATCAAGAATGAGTTATCTTTCCCTCTCCAAAAATAAAAAAGAATGATTTATCTTTTATATCAAAGATGATTAAGTGTCACCAAATTGCATGAATTATCAAACATGATCAAGTCTTACCAAGTTAAATAAATTAATAATCTTTTGTTTTGAACGTAATATACGAGTGAAAAACTTTTAATTTCATTTAGTTGGCATTGACTAAATTAAATTTACAAAACCCATCCCCTATAGGCTATATCAAACCCCTCCTTACTTTTTTGGTAATCAAGAATAGGCCCAATACAATATTTATGGTGTTGTTTTGGTCTCTCAAAACAATTCTTATAAATAATATTTGGTTTTATTATAGGATACGCAGTTGGGGTTTGTAATTTTTTATTTTTTTAGAAGTTATTTTATTTTTCAGAAGTTAAAAGTAGAAACTAACAACGAAAACAAAGGCAAGTGTGGTAAAAATAGTGAGTACTTTTCAGAAAAATTAGAATAAGTTTAAAGGTTAAATGAAAAATAGTTGACCATTCGGGAAAAAGAATAAGTGAAAAATGAAATGTGTATGTTTAAATAAATAAAATTTCGTTTTATTTTAAAGGGTTAATTACATCTAGACCCCTTACTATTGGACCCCTGTTAGTCATTTTATTATAGTTTGACTCCTTCTAAAATTTCGAAATTACTAAACGGTGAAGAAAAGGTACGATTCCGTTAAATATTTCACGTTATATTCCAAATAATTTTGAAATGACCATTATGTTTGGTTCTAAGATCATGTTTTGTAAAAGTAGGAAAAAAAATCACGTCTTTTTAGAATAAATAAACGGTTAAACAAACAATTATTTCACAATTATTTTGAATATAATGGTTATTTCACAATTATTTGGAACATTCCGTGAAATATTTAACGAAATTGTATCTTTTCTTCACCGTTTAGTAATTTCGAAATTTTAGAAGGGATCAAACTGTAATAAAATGACTAACAAGGGTCCAATTATAATATACTAAACTCGGAAGGGGTCTAGCTGTAATTAACCCTATTTTAAAAAATAACTTAGAAGTTGTTCATTAAATATTAGGCCAACCTAAAATTGAATAGAAATTAATTTTTCTAAACTCACATTAAGACAATGCACATTTTTTTTTCGTTTTTTTTTTTCTTTTTTATTTAAAAAATTAATAAAATGTGGGGAAAAATTTAGAAGCACTATAAGCTCCTCATAATAATCATATAACTTCTCATACTGATATTTGTATTTAGCACGAATTATTTCATGCACTTTTGACACATAAGCAAATTTTTTTAGTCATAGTCTCACCGGAAAAATTGTCGAAAGACTTTATTGAGATAGTTTAGAATATTAAAAACTTATTTATTATCGTTTAAAATTTAAAAATTAAAATAATAAAAATTCAAAATTTTATGACATCGCCACTAATATATTTGTTGCTTCGAATGATAAAAACGTGAAAAACCTATTTGACATCATTCGACTTTTTTCTGGTTCGGTGTGATTATGTTCATAAATTTGTAGTATGCGTGTATAGCCTCAATTATTGTGTCTTTTTTTAATAGTGGGAGAGGATGAAACTCATGTATCATATATCCTTGCAAAGATAGGTATCAATAATTCAATATGCATCATCTCTAAAGTGTTAATTTATTTAGGTTTAGTGTAAACACTGTTTTTGCTAGTTTTCTAGTAAGAAAGTATTAGTGAGGGTGGATTACACCTTTTTATTTTATTTAATTCTATTTAATTTTGTGTTAGTTAAATGATATGGTATTATTTGGGTGTGGATATTAAGTGAAATTAGTTGAATTTAATTTCGTTACTAACATTGATTAATTTCTATTACGAAATATGGAGAGCGGGTGTGACGAGATGAGGTTATAATTGAGTAAAATTACAGTTAATTGAAAATAAATATAATTTAGCATAATATTAACTATAACTCGTTAAAATCTAACATATCTAACATAATATTAACTATAATTTTTTGGAATTTTTTTACAAACTTAAATTTCTAAAATGCTCATATATATAAATACAACTTAATCTTAATTAATAAGCTCGATGGAGATCAACCTAAAAAATAATATTTGATCATTAACCTTTCCTAATTAGCTCTGTTAACATTAGCAATAGTCCATTATATATGTTTTTGTCCATAAAAAAGTGTTAATTAATCACTATAATTGCCGTTTCATTAATTAATTATATCACATGAGAATGACCACATTAGTTCCTTTCCTACATGCTGACATCATTATTAAATTTTGGGTGAAATTTCTGTAGTTTAATAACCTAGTTTGGATATAAATACCTAGTTTGGATATAAATATCCTTATTCATATTATGGTGTGGCGCTAGTAAGTATAAATTATCAAAAATACAAGGCAAGCAAGTGGTTATGCCTGCCCAACCACATGTGGTTCATTAAAGGTATATCAAATGCAGATGTAATAAGTCAAAAACGTAAGGTTTTTATTATAATTAATCACTAATATTTGGAATTTATAATTTCTTGATTCAATATATTGTAAATTCCTAATTATACCTCAAGTACTAAAGAACAACTTGTCGTGTCCATGTGATGTTACAATTCATGAACTAGTCATGATTTGTTATACATTTTAATTTTATTTATCAGAAAACAAATGACAACTATTTACATAGTGCATCAGGAGGTCCAAATAAGACAATCTCGTACTTGCTCTAACACCTATCACCGCATGACATAGTTTTAGCAGGTTAAGATTATATATTTATATTAGTTTAATTAAATGTTGAGTTATTAAAAAACACAGTTATTGGAAAGAATTTTATATCTTAATATCCGAACCACCTTGAATCCGAACGAGATCTAGAAAAAGAAAGTTCTAACCATCCCAATATTCTTAGGGAAAGTTAATTTGATTATTTAGACGTACACTTTTAATTAAAAAATATCAATATCTACCATTTAAGTTCTCTTTTCTGTTCTTTTTTCAATTTAATGTTGATCTAAAATATAAATGATCGCATTTTAAATGAATCTCCCAACATGAATTTTTTAAATGTGTCGATCATTATTACTTGTGAAAGCTCAGCAAGATTTGAAGGCCAATATATCCAATCTCTTGAAATATTTCAAAATCTTACTAACTTGATCCCATAGCCAATGTAATAATAAACATGTTCACCTAATCATATGACAACTTATGCATTGCCCCTCCACAAACATTAAACACAGGAAAGTGTTGGTCCCTCATGCCAACCTCATTATTTAATCCAAATTCCATCACAATAATAATAAACTCCAATTGCATCAGCCAGATTAGAATTTTAATAAAGAAAATGACAGATCTCAATTTGTTTGTACAATAAAATATCCCATTTCAATAATTATTAGGTAGATACATCTAACGCTTCATCTCAACAATTTACTGCAAAAATTCCCTCACATTCAAGCCCTTTCTTTCTCCACAACAGGACCAAAAGTTTGGTGAATATTTTTATCAAGCCATGCCTGCAAGAGTCACAAGTTCAACATCAAGCTGCTACCTCAGCTATAATGGAAGAGGCTGCCATGATCCTCTACATCTTCTTCATTCCGGACCCTGTATGTAACGCCCCGCTCATCCGATAAATAAGGTACGCCACATTCCAACTTTATTATGTGTCTAATTATATTATTTTGTGCTTTGCCTGGCCCTATTTTGAACTCTTTTAGAGTTTAGGGGCCTGTTTGTAATTCTCTCTTTTTGGGGGTTATTCGGTCATTTCTCGTTCGGTCGAGTGTTTGACCTCTTTGACCCCTCTGTTGCGTTCGGGGCATCGAGACGAGTCCGTAGACTCTAAGTTTGCCCCATTCTGACTTCGTTAGCCCGTCCTTCCGATTGCTTTTGCGTACGAGGGTCCGAGATATATATACTCGGGTTTCCTCGTTTTGCGTGCATAATCAGACCAGCTCCAGCGTCGTCTTCCTCCAGCGACAGGCACTGTTCACACACACTCGAGGTGTGAAAACACACACATGCCCGTTCTCCCTCGTTTCTCGACGGAATTCGACGAATTGATAGTGAAAATTTATCAGCTCGACGAGCCCGTCCCAACCGTACCAGTTTCGCGGGCTGAAAGTGACCAGCGGCGGAGCAGCGGCGGTCCGACGGTGGCGGGTTGCGCCACCTCCACGCCGGCGGCGTTCCGGCGACCCTCGCCGGCCAACAACCACCCAACCCCACGTTTTTGGACCTCCCCGTTCCATTTCCGGCCTCCTTTTCGAGCGAATCGCGGCGTAGGTGGTGGTTCCGGCGGTGACGCAGCGGCGCGACTTGGAGGCGACGATTCGGCCATTTTCCGGCCGATTTTGGTGGTGCACCCTTCACAAAAGTTGCTCAGAATAATGGATTTTAGCAGATGGCTTCGACGGCGGTCAGAGAACCGGCCGGCGGCGGCGGACCGGTGGCGAACCGGGCCTGGACCGGCGGGTCTGAACCGGTTACTGTTCCGGCGGTTTTTCCGGCGGTTTGACTTGGGGCTTTCGTAGGGCTCGTTACCAGCTTTCCGACGGTATGCTCGGATTCCATTTTCGTTTTACGGTTTAAGTTTAATTTCAGTTTTCGTGCTAGGATTCAAGTCCGGTTTTTCGTCAACGAAGTCCGGCGTGTTTGACATTTTCTGAAATTGATTGAGGGGTTTTGTTGAGCAGGCCGAGACGTACGTTCCTGTCCTTCCGGGGGTTTTTCCGACCACCGGAGACGGTACTCCGGTGGCGGCCGGTGGCTGTTCCGGCGGCTCCGGTAGCGGCATTCCGGTGACTTCCGGACAGTGTGTTCCTTTCGTCGTGGTGAGTCTATCACCGCTTTCCGTTCGTCAATCGGATGCCCGGTTGATTTATTGTGATTTATTTTGTGTATTTCCAATTTATTGAAATTAATTGTTTTAATTGCAATAAATTGTCAATTGCTTGATTTGTCGATCAATATGAATTCCAATGTGTACGAAATCATGTATTAAATGAATTATGATATGTTGATGCTTTGATTTGCAATTTGCTATGAATTTATGAATTTATTGTATATTATATGTTAATTGTTTTAAATTGTAATTTAACCTTGTACGTTCAATTAATCGATGATTATGAACTGTATAATGCATGATAATGTGATATGATATGTGAAAACTCAAATTCTTAACTTATTGATTGTATAGGCCTCGTTCATGTCGATTACCTGTCTTAATTGATTTAATTGTGAATTGTTTGAATATATTTAAATTGGTATAATTATTCCAAATGCTTAATTAATTTGAAATACGAACTTAACGTTCATGAATCATACCTGTAGCTTTAATTATTTGTTTAATTGTTATTTGGAAACTTGAATGTATACCCGAACGTTACATGACTTTTGTAATTTATTATATATTGGATTATTGCATAACTTATTGATATCATTTCATGAACATTGCCGTGCGTCTTAGTTGGTTCATATTGAGTCTCCTCTCACTGGTACACATTATTCCCTTTATTGTACAGTTCTTCTCCAGGGTGGAGACTTCTGGATCGAATAGGCAACCGTAGTGCTCTTGTTGTTGTTCTTGTCTCGTGGTATTCCAGGTGAGGTTTAATTTCTAGATACATAGAACCACTACAACCCTTACGTGAACTTTCGGCCAAAAGGTATTTATATATATCTATAGTTTTCTAAACCCTATTGATTTTCCATTGTTCTATTGAAATTGTACTGTATTGATTGATTGATCGATTGATTGATTGTTTTGACGAGTACATTGTATTGCACTGTGGGCCCGAGGGTAGTGACTCGAGCCAACCGGGAAAGCATGGGCTGACGGGTAACTCGGGAGCTATCCTCACCAAATTGGGATGACCCCTGAACCCCCTAGGAGATTAGGGCGGGGAAGGAGTTCCGGGCTTAGGGAGTCATGCACCCTCTGCCCAGATTGATTGGATGGCGGGGCCTTGCAATCCCCCATCACCCGGAGGAAGAAGGTGTCATTGAAATTGCTAATTGTGCACAGTAATAAATCGCTTGATCACCTAATCACCTAATAATTGATTGATTGATTGATTGTACACTGTCGGAGTAAGGTTGGAGAATTGCCCCCACTCGCCGGGCCACTATTGATTGAATTAAATTGATTGAATTGAAATTGGAATAGTTGTAATCTCGGGCGATAGTATCTTTAACCTATTAGATTGTATTGTTATCCAAAATTATTACCCGAGGTTACAACTTGCATGTTAATTGCGCTTATATATATATTGCCCCTCGCTCAGTCTTGTGGAGACTGACACCTCACTTTTCAGTTTTGCAGGTGGTGTGCTAGGCGGGAGTCAGAGTTGTGTCTTGTCTTTCCTTTCGAGTCTTGTTCCAGTCTCACCACATACACTCACTGCATATCGTATTTCAATTACTGTATTGAATTGCTATTGGATTAGTATGATATTTACTGAATTAATTGATCCGGGACAGGTTAGGACAGATGTATTATCTTAGTGGAACCCGTATTTACTTTCCTTGAACTTACATTCATTTTATTGATATTGATTGAATAATTGCTTTACTTCCGCACCTTGGTCAGTGTTGTTTGTTTCAGGGTTAGCTTCCGCCTGGCTAGGATTGTTTTTTTTATTGTCTCCCGTTCGCTATAGTTTCGATTCATGTATGGATTGTCCCTTTCATATGTGAATTGGAGCTATAGTGCGGGGGATGTGGTGCCTGGCGTTCCGGGTGCTACACTGTAACCTCGCTCCAATCAAACGGTTGAGCAAGATCGATCGATCCCAACTTTTCTTGAAGTTCGACGCGAAATATGGAATTTCAAGGTTCGGCTTTTTTTCTCTTTTGGTTGTACATATTTTGTTCAAAATTGCTTGATCTTTCCTGAGTTGTCACTATACATGTATATTCAGAGGTATGCTCAAATCGGGCAATATTCGACCAATGGCTTCTTCATCTTCTTCGGACCCTTCTTCCTCCTCGTGGTAATTAATATTGTTTTTCAATTAAGATCAAGAATGAAAGCGTGCAATTAAATTATGTTTCTATGTGTAAAGTTAATCAATTAATTAAAAACACAAAAACATTTAATATTTATTGCAGGAAAAAGTGGTTGTTAGGAATACTACTAACTGTGATCCTACCTGCAGTTGGTCACAAAGGGGGCCTCCTATTAGGCCTTAAAGGTTAGAACACATTCAAGTCTAGGGTTTCACATTTTTATTAACTTGATCAAATCTTAATATCTCCCAAAAAAAAAAAAAAAAAACCCTCTAAACCTAATCGGTTAACCGGATGTAATACTTGTCATACAATTTGCTACTTGCGATTAAATTATCGAGTCTGAACAAAAAATACGTACTATTAAATGAATTATTGTAGGCAAAATCGACCGGGCTATAGAAACGGTGGAGCATGTGACGGAAGTAGTTGAAGAAATAGCTGAGGATGCAGAGAAACTCATAGAGGAGGTGGAAGAAAAGCTTCCTGGAGACTCGAAGCTCAAGGAGGCACTTGAATCCTTTGATGATCTAGCTAAAGTTGCAGTCAAAGAAGCTAAAAAAGCTGAAGATCTTGTTCATCAGGTTCCCTAATTTAACCTTTCTTCTTTTTCATTTGTGCTACTGCTGTCTATGAGTCAATGCATGGAGCTTAATTGCTGCGATTTGATTGGAGAACCTTTAACTCTCTTCAAAATAGTAATAGTTCAATTTGATGGGAAATATTTAGATCGAAGTTGGACAAAAAATTTGAGAATTAAATTTTGAGTTATTTTTTATCTGAAAAAAAAAATTATTTATTTATTTTTCTAGAAATAAGTTCGATTATTGTCAAACACGGGTTTTCTTCTCTCTTTTTTTTTTTTAATAATTTAAATTTCTTTTTTTTAAATAGCATAATTATAAGTTCCGTTGCCAGGTCACAAGCCACTAAAAATTTCATTCTAAGGCGTGCAAGAATCACATGGTGATGATCCTTTTCAAGTCAACATCAAATTGCTTGCTATATAAAAATAAATGAAAATTGCGACCTTTCAGCAACCCCCTATCCCCCTCATTAATAACAATTTATTATAATGCAGACAAGCATAAAAGTAAAACTAATTCTCTCACTAACTTTGTTAGCGCAAATTAGTGTATAAAAAAGAAGAGTATTTTACCAGGATATCAATTCGGGTGGATCGGGTGAGTCTGGATCAGATTGAAATAGGGGTATTACAACAAAAAAAAAAAAATTCAATCCATAACCTGATTATATTGGGTTCGGTCCACCTAGTCATTATAAAAGTATAAAAGAGACTATTATATCATTATCTTGATCTATTGTTAATTATATCACAAATAAGAGACTATATATTAAATAACTAATAAATTGCGAGTTTGCGACCTTTCAGCTGCCCCTTATCCCCCAAGTTTTAAGTCTTTAAAGAAAGTAACTTAATTAAATAATAAATATAATGTATTTAATCATATAATTAATTAGGTTGGATCAACTTATAATTGCGGTTAAAATTTTCTGACGAGTTGATGCATGTATATTTGTATGAATGAGCATCTACTTATGCATGATAGCACATGCGATGATGCTGGCAGCGGTAACTGTGCACGCCCATGTTATTTTGTCAGCAGACAACAAATATTGTATTTACGAAGGAGACTAGCTATATATATATGAACTTAAATAAATAAAGGATGATTGATATAATGAGTAAATATTGTGCATGTTTAATTTGCAGGTAAAGGATGTGGAGCAACAGATAGAAGTAACGCTCATGAACTCCGGTAAAGATGCTGCCAAAAAATAGCCACATAATTATATTAAGCTCAGAAGCTCGATGGATCGACATCAAAATAAACAAGAGTGTTATTATTATTATTATTATCATCTTCATCTATTGTTAATTATATTACAAATAAGAGACTGTTATTAGCATTTTTGGTACTGAAGCAGCCACATGTTAAAACACTGATGTGCCACTGTGCAAGTGTACTCCTTTTTGGATCATCTCCTTCTAACGTTAATTAAAATTTACGATAATTTTTTTTTAATGATGAATTCAACCAATATTGACGAGGTAAATATTTGCAACATCCTAACTATCAACATTTTCTGACATTGCAATCTAAACTAAAAAATATCTTAAGTTTGCAAACTCAACTATTATTTTTTTAATAAAGTGCAACCTGATTCCACTTATCGCGTTAGACGTACAAAAAATTCCGTGCAGGTGTCAATGAATGAAATCAGATTGTACTTTATTAAAAAATAATAATTGAGATTACAAATTAAGCATTTTTGAACGTTGATAGTTCAATATATTACAAATATTTATTTATTTATTTAAATAAACAGATAAACAGCAGTGTAACGTGGGCTTGAACCCACTTAAAACAATTAAAATTACCCAAACCTAATAACCTATTATATCTATGGCCATGCTAGATTGCTTGAGTTCAAAGCCCAAGCCCAAACCCTAGATGGGCTTAATTAATCTTAATCCTTGAAAATAAGGTATTGATATTGTGTCATCTGTTCATATAATATGGTGTCTTAGCACCTACCATAAACGTCACATTATTCATTTGGGGAAAAAGTAATTTGTTTAAACTTTCTTTTTCTGATTTTTTGCTGCTAAAGTATTTCGACTCCGATCATTGCCTTGTCTTGGGGGGTGTTATGTCCAAATTAGGTGTTGAATTTATCAACAGTAATTATATTCTACGATCAACTGGTGCAATTTAGTATTTGATATTATGCAAACTTAATTTGAGGACTCGTATTTAAGTTTTTGAATATGTAATCGCCATTGAAAAAAAAAACTTTATACTTTAATGGTTCCATCTGAATTTAACCCATAATAAAAGTTGAAAAGGAAAATCATGTCGTATACTTGGAATTGAACAAATTATAAACTTGTATAGGTTCAAATCTGATGGGTTCTACCAAAAGGAGAAAATTTATGAAACTATGTGGGGTACTTTTCATTGGCAGCTGCTCATGTAGAGCTTCGCAATGTATTCTCTTTGGGGATATCTAAATACTGATTAGGAGATTTTTCTCTAGTGTACATAATTGTAAATCACTACTTCTCTAAACTTAGTTGAAAATTTAACGACTCCAAGAGTCAAAACTAAATGGGGATCTACGTAATGACATCGAATTTCGGTTAGAATTTTTCCGGATATATTAAGCTATAAAAATCTCAATCGTCTACAAAGATATCATACTTTTATAAGCATATACACAAGTGATGATTTTAAAATGAATCTTTTATTTTGTATTAAGAGTTGAATTGGTATCAGATGAAATGATCTGGGGATGGAATACATCTAAACTCAAATTAATTTAAATTTCTTTCAAAAATAATTAATGTGTAGAAAACATACATGAAAAGCTACTTAAGGCCTACTTTTCGTTCATGGGCTTCTATCCTGGTCCAATCCAGGCCAATCAAGATTTGGTTCCCTTGATTAGGGCTTTGATTAAGAAGGATCGCCTGAGTCTATTTCTTGGATTTTATACAGGAAATTATTGATGTCTAAGATTTTATCAAAATTACCCAAACGGCCAAACCTAATAACCTATTTATATCTATGGCCATGCTAGATTAATACAAGTTGCAGAAAACAAATGTATTTAATAATAAATCAACTTTACGAGAATGTTGCAGAGAAGATACCATTTTATTCACAAATGTATAGGGCTTTCTCGAACACACTTTTCAAACCGTATGAATTCGGACACGATTGACATAGGAAAGACAACACGAACTTTTTCTTAATTTTCTCTCGTAATATGTTTTGTTTAATTATTACGATTTTTTTCTTAAATTTTTCATGAAATAAGTGTTTAATAGCACGGTGTTCAATATAACGCATGTATATTTTCTTTTTCCGGATCATTTCGATGTAAAATTCACCCTATCAATAATAATTGCATTTCTAGAAACTTGAACACAAAATATTTAATTAAGTTATTGCAGCATTTAGTGGCTAAATTACATCAATTAATAGTGTACTAACTTCATTTTCTAGTGTGCAACAATACTACCTTTTCAAGTTAAAATTAAGTAAATAGAACAAATTTTAAACTAAGTGAAGGGAGTGCTTAGGGGTCTTTTTGTTAGGAAATGCCATGAATAGTAAATGTAATTCACCCGATATAAAATTTTAATTTGCAACTGTAAATCATATGTGATATAAAAATTGAAAAAGCATTCTATATATATTTAAAAAAAAAATAACAAGAAGAAGAAGAAGAAATTGTACAAAAATAAATTAAAGATAAAAATGAGTCACAAAAATTGTTTCATTTTTACACTCAATTCCAGAGAAAATTGCATTTTTTTTTTCTATCCCATAGTTTTTAAATAGTCCTACCCCGATTTTATTTTTAACACTTTTGGTCGCAAAAGCCAAAATTTTCACTATTAGTCCCAAAAAGAGAAAAAAAAAATAAAAGATGATTATACATTTATTTATTTATTTATATAATATTTAATTAGAATTAAAAAGTGACTTTTTTGTTTTTTATTTGTATGTATGTTTTAAAATAATGTGTAATATTTAGAATTTGTAAAATTTTTATGCATCAATATAATATTTAATTAAAATTAATAGGTGATTTTAACCATTTTTTTATTTAATTAGAATTTGAAAAAATCAAATTAAAACAAATTTTATAATATAACATATAATTATTTTTTTATTTATTATAATATTTAATTAGAATTAAAAAGTGATTTTGAACAATATCTTAATTATTTATTTATTATATGTATTTTAAAAATGATGTATAATAGTCTTTTTGTTTATTTTATCTATCAATATAATATTTAATTAGAATTAAAGGCGATTTTAACAATATATTTTTTAATTAGAGTTAAAAAAATAAAAATTAAAACAAATTATAATTATATAACATATTGTTATATTTATATTATACTATAATAATTTTTATATGTTTATTGGAAAAAAAAAAGGGTAATTTATGTGTAACATCTAATGAAAACTTCATAAATTTTGAGATCAATAGTGAAAATTTTAGCTTTTGGGACCAAAAATATTAACTATTTAAAAATTACGGGACGAAAAAAAAAATCAACTTATATCATCGGGGACTAAAAGTGCAATTTTCTCCTCAATTCCATGTTCCATTTTTGAAATTTGAGTATCATCAACATGGGCGATCGCCTGCAAGAAACCAATTCTCCTTTTCAAAAACAAATACATAACATAAATAACTTTTTCATCATTGAAGAGAGTGAAAAAAAGACAAAAGTGTTGATCAAGATTCTTACTTTCCCATACTTTTCAACTTAACCTTTGGACACCACTCACAATATGGAAAAGAAAGCTAAAAAGAAAAGCTGCCCACCATTACGGGCTCTACCATACATCTTTCCAAATATCCCACTCACCTAACTATAACCCCCTTTCCCCTTTAATTTCATTCATACCCTATGATGTACGAACACTTCTAAAAATATCATATTACCGTATCGTGTCGTATCGAACACTCGTGTCGGATACCGTGTCCGACACTCCTCACGTGGAAAATTCAAGAAAAAATCCGTATCGCCGTATCCGTGTCGTGTCGTGTCCGTGTGTCGTGTCCGTATCCGTGCATCATAGTTCATACCTTTGTTTTTCAATTCTTTTTTTTTTTTTTTCCTAGATAAAATAGAGCGACTGATCATCCCATTGAAATAAAGGATGACAGACACAGTTAATTGAGAATTTCAAGTAACTATATATACCCAAAGTTAGGAATTGAACTTCGGACATTTAAATTTAGTTAAAAAAATTTAATTATCACCAGTGTTCGAAAATTCGATAACAATTAACAATATATATCCAAAGTGACCCCTAAATACAAAGAAAGATGGCTCTATATATAATTTCGTAGGCGATGATCTCTTATAACGCGGGAACACTTGAGAAGTGCTTTCAAGTAGTGTCAGTTTGGCATCATTTTCAAGCAATTAATAATGTTAAAAGACCTATCCATCTTTCTCTTTAGATAAATATATAATTTGCCCTTTCATGACAGCAAAGAGTAGCTCTAAATTGGAGCATTACGATGTCGACAATGACTACCCTATGAAGCTTTAATCTTCCTAGGGTGGTCGCATATTACCCTCTTGTTCTAATTAAGATGGTCTACACTTGTTCCCAAGTTTTAATACTTCATTATAAAATACTTTTATATTTTATAAAATATTGACATTTAATGTATTTAGATAATTATATAAGCTGATCGAATTGAAGGGTTTTGAATTTGGTGAGGGACCCTTTTATTGCATAAAAACTTAAAAGTAATTAAACTCAGACGATCATTGATTACATGCAATGGATATATGTGGAATTTAAAAGGAATATAAATGTTTTTAACTGAATTAATGGATTAAAATCCAATTAAAAGAATTTAAAGTTAATCCTAAGAGTTTAAAAGTGGAGTTTCAACAAAAACTAAATTCGGCTAGGGTTTGCTCGAACTAGGAATTGGGTTTTGGACTATGTCGTTCAAAATTTCCAAGCTATAAGGTGATGAGGCTGAAAATACAGATTGACTCTCGTTGATACGTGGTATCATCAGCACATGACACGTGGACGCCACGACTGACATATATGTTGCCCTCATAACAAGTTTCGCCCTTGTTCTCAGGGGTGTTCCAATTCCACAGTAGAGTCAATCCCCGAGCGAGGATTATTGTACCCCTCGGAAGAAGCTAGCCCTCAGACCCAAGGAGGCTCCAACCCTTCAAGGTAGGTTAATCCCCAAGCGTGACAACCCAGGAGTTCTATTACGGCCCACGGGGAGCACATAGGGTCACTCTCGGAGACACCTTCCTAACAGAGGGATAGATTCCCATCTAGGGATGCAAACGAGCCGAGCTGGCTCGCGAGCCTGGCGAGCAAGCTCGAGCCAAGCCCGAACTCAAGCCCCTTTTAGTTAGGCTCGTGGCTCGCGAGCCGGCGAGCCGGCTCGTGAGCTAATATATTTAATTAAAAAATAATATTTTTATTTTTATATATATAAATATTTTTATTTTTATATAATATTATATATATTTTTATTGATTTTTATATAAAATTAATAAAAAATTAATATATTTATAATATATATGTATATATATTTAATAAATATATATTATTATATATAAAAATATATTAAATTATTTTAAAAAAACTAATTTTTAATTAAAAATAATATATTTTCATTTGGCTCGAGCCGAGCCGAGCGAGCCTCGAGCCGAGCTCGAGCCAGAAAAAAGGCTCGGCTCGGCTCGGCTCGTTTGCATCCCTATTCCCATCTCATGTTCTATGACCCTAGCCAGGAGCCCCTCGGACCTACGAACCTCCAAGGTCCCTATCAAACCCGAGCGTGTGTCTCGCCCTCGGTAACAACCCAAAATGGCTCTCTGACACAAGGTACATACCCGCGCATCTGCCATTGTTGCCCGCCGCCAACTTTTCACCAGCTTTTGCAGGAGGTTTCTCCTCATCACGCCACGTGTTAGGGCAACATTAGGTCAGGACCACACGGTGACAATTACCAAACGGTCCCTGACCCTCAACTATAAATAAGGGAGTTCATCTCCTCCACTGTAAGCAAGTTCTCATATCTTAGCTCTGCAAATTTCTTTTTATCTTCTTCAGATCATCATCTGACTTGAGCGTCGTAGAGCCAAACGGGGCATCACCCCCAATTCCCCCGGCTTGGCCTTCTAACCATTTGTTTTTTTGTGTTTGTCCTAGCAGGTTGAACCCTCTTACTTTCCGGCGAGTTCCCTTTGAGCTTCATCCCTTGTTTCCCCATAAACAAATCGTAAAGTGATCGGAGTTTGGACATCACAAAATCAAACCCCATCATAAGGAATACAATACTTGTATATAATTAGCACATTCGATGGTACTAAATACCAATTAAGATTTGCATATATTGTTTCTCTTTCGTTTTATATCTAAATTGTCATAAATTAAACCCCGGTCCTTTCTATCGATAAAACTGTGTATCCAACGACTTAGAAGCACGAATTTCTGATTAATCTAATTTATCGTTAATGAGTCAAACTACACTAAAATATATATAAACAAATATGAAACGTCCATATTGCAATACCTACGTATTGAAAATTAGTTAATTTAGATATAATTTCAAATTAGTTCCTCATTTATTATTAATTATACAAGGGTCTATGCCATTTCGTTCCTGTTATCAATTAGGCGTTTCATTAGTGCTATATAGGATTTTTTTTCGTTTTTCTTTTTCAATGTTTTCAATTTTTACACTCCCATATACTATTACTAGCTAAGGACCGTTTACACTCCTACATGGATCCTTTGGTAATGTCTTGTAATCATGAGGGATATATGCTTTTGTAATTTTTTTATTTTTTAAGTCATCTCCATGAGTACATAAGAAATTAATATTTAACAAAGTCTATTAACTCTAACAAGGGAATAACATGTCAGATGCTAGGTCACATAGCGGATGTATGAGTGAGGTTGGATGTGGATGTGGATGTGCAAAAAATTAAAAAAAAAAAAAATTAAATGCGAGAATTCCTTAAAAGTGTTTAATAAAATATATTTTAAATAATTATATATATAATATAATTTTATTTAGTATATAATTTCAAAAAATAATATTAGGCAAAACTTGATTTTATTTATTATTGATAACAACCTAATTCCATCATTTTACAATAATTATATGTTAAATTAAAAAGTTAAGATTTGTCTTCAAGTTGCTAAATGCATTAAATATGAAATGGTAAGTCATCTTAAAAGAAATGCGCATAAATTTATCGATGTAAAGAACTAAAATTTTAATTCATCTTAAAGCAAGCAATGTGTATAAATTCGTCAGTGTAAAGAATTAAATACAAATGCATTAAATATAATAAAAAAAATTATGTGAGCTAGTTTTACAAGTTCTAATTTGAACTTCTTCCTAATTTAATTAATAATATTACATGAACAAATTCGTAATTACACTTAAGGATAACAAATTAACAATATAATAATATGGCCCGCGTAACTTGATCACATGTTTTAAAACTCACCGAAAAGTTGATTAGCCGTTTTAAGACAATTAAGAACCCCGAGTCGTTTAACATGGTTGTCAAAAAGAAAAAAGACTCAGACAAGGTACCAACGTTGTGATTTTGTCCACGTTTACAAACAAGATATCTCGATTAACTTATCATCAATACCTTAAAAAACGCACATGCAGATATGCAAACCTACCTGCACTCTTATAATTGCCCTAATCATGATGACCAACTAATCGATCTGGATCAGCTTTTTGGTTACAAATAAGTCAATACATGTAACCTGCTTCTTAACTCGTGCGCCTTCTAACACATGTTACATGTATATATTATATTATTATTATTATTACATAGTAATATATAGCATAGGGCAATTGATTGAATTTGAAACAAGATTAATACCATGGTAATGAATGACAGAAAATGAAGGGCTGGAATATTTGGAGTTTGGAACTGTTACTGTTGCTGTGGCTGTGGGGATGTATCGTATAAGTTGTCAGGATCTAAAGCAGTGGGAGCCCACCTAAAAAAAAAGGCTGTCATAAAGGAGGAAATGTGGGTTTTGATTATAAGCATTTTTTTTTATTTTAAAAGAAATATTGAGTTATTTTGAAATTTATGGCTTTTTTACGTTGGACAAAAGCTATTTTTTCCGACATGTTCGAAAGGTTTGGCAGAAAAATTTGACTTTTGCAGATTAATTTGTTTTTACGTGCATGGGCGTCGGCAGAGAAGTCCGTGGATGATCAATTAATTAATTCATTATAATATATATTGTATAGTTTTCCCTATCAAATATGCAAAATATTTGTACCAAAAATAAAATATGCAAAACATTGACAGCTTGCTAGGAGGAAAAGGAATTGCAAGTATGGTTAGAAATCTAAATATGTTTACAAAAAAAAATTAACTTTAATAAAATGATAATTAATTTTGGCGTAAACAGTGCATCATATTTAAATTATATTATATTTAGGCATCCCCTAAATTTAAATAAATTAGGTGAAGTTGTATTACTTGTATCTGTAAATTAATTATATATAATCTATGTTTTAGAATTTAAGATCCGAGACTTGTTAGATAATGTATATTTTAAGTTGCATGACCCCAAGCGACTTTTCCGAGTAAAAGGGTCCTTTTGAGAAAGAATTCAATGGTTAATAATGTAATTAAAAGCAATAAAAATAGAATAATTAAAAGTTGAGCAAAAGATTGAAAGGTTTTAATATTTCAGATATTAATTAATCAATATATAGGTTTTATAGTTGCATGCCCTTGTTCATAGGAAGGAAACCAATCATTGCCTTAGTGCTATATATCTTTGAAAACCTTTTAATTTATTCCATGAGGTGATGAGGGAATTATTATTGCATCACAGCAGAAGAACTAATTAAGACGCAAATTTAAGGTTATCTTAAGCTATTGTGCTCATCCTATAGTCTATAATATAGAGATACAAGTATTTACGCCTAATTACACTATATTTAGATATAATTATAATACAATTTATTTAGATTAAAAAATTATATATTAGTTCTTTTCAATAATTTGTTTGACCTGAGATCTCTAACCAGATTTATAAAAGTATATTTACACCTCTAATAATTTGTATGAGTGTTTCATTTAATATATGATCAAAATTATAAAATTATCTCTAAAGTTTATAAATATAAACAAAACAATTCTTATAAATTATGAATTTAACAACATAGTTCCCGGAGTCACGTACTGAGCAAATTAATAAAATTGAGAATATTTTTTGAATGACATAATGGAACTCTACCGGACGTCAAAAACCACAAACGGTTCTCAAAAGTTAGAAATTAAAATATAATTTCCCATGGACAATATTGTAATTAAGCTTAAATGCAGGGTAATCAGATGTAAATTTCTCTAGATAAAAATTTCAGATATGAGATATAGACACAACTATACTGATAGGGGAAAAATCGGGGCTCATGACTAGGCTCCACGTGACATGCCACATGGGGAGACTAAACCATGTCAGCCCGCCAGGTTAACCTTCAGCACCCGACCCAGGTCTGCTGGCCATTCGAGCCAGGAATTTGTCGTCAGGGAAATGCGGTTATATTCTGGGCGTTGAGATGTTCCGACCCAGGGCCCTCATTTCGACCGAGAGGCAGCCGACCCAGGCGTCCGATAGACCCACACGCTACTGGACAACCACATTCAATACACGTACCACCTACCACAGGCCGCATTAATTGCAACCCCACCAAGTACTGTGTCAGGCATCTGGCAGGGGTAGACAAATAGTGCTTTAGCCAGAAAAGCACTGTTCCGGCCACCAGCCATCGCTTTCCCTCTAGACCAGATCCACACTTTCTTGGGGGTGTACTTGCACCTACGGAATCCATCTCCACCCTTCCTCTCCTATATAAACCCGTTCTTGGCACCAATAAGGGTAAGCTTTCCTTCACACTCTGAGTCCCCTGCTTCCTTTGTATTCTCGACCCAGAGTTTGAACTGATTTGAGCGTCGGAGTGTCAAAACGGGTCCAACCCCCATATTCCCCTGTTTTGGCCTCTGAGTTCACGTTTGTTCCATCTTTCTCAGTCCAGGAAAGCATCGAAGTTGCCTCACGCAAACAAATACCTTGGGTTATTGGGAGACTTAATCTGCAGTCCAGCGCATAGCCAGATTTTGACACCATCATCTTGGCACCGTATGTGGGAAACTCTGTACAAAAAGCCTACAGTCTTTTTCCAATGATCAGCTCACAACTCGCAATTATGGGGCAAACCCACCATGGACACCGTGTCTAAGGTGAGAACGTTGAAGAGATCTTCCCTGATCTCAACACCTCCGGTGGCAACTTCCAGCCCCCCGTGGCGGGAATAGCTGCTATGGAGGCCGGCCCAAGCGCACCGAGCCGGGTGATCCTGTCTGAGGCGGATTTAACCTCCTACGTGGAGCAATGCCGCGCGGAGGTCCTCGCACTGACTCCGCAGAAGGCCGTCTACCCCATGGTCCAAGGGCCCTCTACTCCCTTGGCGTATGTTGTCCAACAGCCTGCGAACCAACCTAGCTTTTGGGGGTATCCGTCTCTCCCCTATGCCCAGAACCCATTTGCTCCACCACAAACCATCTATATTACCCCGGATCCAGGGGTTCAGTGCCAAGTTCATCTTGGGGCTCACGTAGAGGAGGGTTTCGATGACAACGACAACCTTTCACCCCGCAGGGAGCCCGTGAAGAGAAGGCAGGATCAAGAGGAGGAGCGTCCCTCACAAGTCCTCAGGAATGTGAGGGAGGATGATAGGGGCGCCTGCCACGTCGTCGAGACCGCGAGTGAAATGAACAGGGATGCGCCTAATCCCATAAACGTCCCAGGAGACCTACTTGCGGGGGCTAAGGTCCATCCTAACGCCTACTTACGGGCCAACCGCGGCTATTGGGTAGGCCCAGGAGACCTCCGAAATTAGCTCCCTAGGAGACAGCAGCAGCATTACCTTCCCGACCTAGCCCATGGCTCGGAATATTTCGACCCACAGGAGGAAGTGTCATCACACGTTCCTCGCGGGCAGGCCCAGGAGGCGAGGGCGCCCGCTTACCATGACAATCACCCTCCCCAGCGTCAGGGAAAGGAGTATCGCAGCGAAAGGGAGGCAAGGTCCCCCTTTTGCGACGCAATCATTGATGCGAAGGTGGTGGACAAGGTCCCACCAATCTGCTAACTTACCGCGGGAACACAGACCCCGTGAAATATTGTTCCAAGTTTGAGGCTCAGGTCAGCCTCTATGGCCACTCTAAACTCATCTGGGCCAAAATCTTCGAAACCACGCTCGAGGGTCCAGCCCAAGACTGGTTTGAACGACTTGCCCCCCATAGCATTAGGGACTATGCCTAACTGGCCAGAAGTTCAAAGCTCACTTCTCCTCCATGGCGGGAGTCAAGCTCCCGTCAACCTACTTATATAACATCATTCAAGAGGAGGGTGAGACCTTGAGAAGTTTCTTCGCCCGCTTCAATGAGGCGTTTGTCAAGGTTGAGCATCCGGGAATTGATGTCTTAACCCAGACCCTTCACAAGGCCATCCACCACGTGGATTGTGCCGATGAAATCATCCTTCAGTCCCCTCAAAACATGGAGGAAGTTATGGCCATTGCCCGCCGTTTCATGCGTCTCGAAGAGGTCAAATCAACCACCCACGGACAAGGGCGCGGGAATGAAAGGCGAGCGAATGAGCCAACTTCTGACCGACCCCCAAGGTCCGACCCACCTCGGTCGGAGCCTCCCTGGTTTTCTAGTCGAATGGAACAGAGACTCAAGAGGGAGATGCCCTCTGGAAGCGGGGCTAAGAAGGCTTATACGCCATTGGTCTGCCCCATAGTGGAGATCTATGAGGTCATGGACAGAGGGCTGCTCAAGAAGCCCAAGCAGCTGAAGGAAACTAAAAAGGCCAAGGAATCGGGCAAACGGTGCGCCTACCACATACGGTTTAGGTATTGAACCTCTGAATGCATTACTTTGAGGGAGGAAGTAGAGAGGCTGATCCAGGGAGGCCATCTGATGGAATTCGCCAAGAAACTGGACGAGCGAGCCCGCCAGGCTTTCGACCTAAGAGATTCCCCAACACCAAGAAGAGGGCGCAAGCCGCCGCTTGAGAAAGGGTGATATAGACTAAGGGAAAAGTTCTCTTAAATCAGACATCAATATCCACGGCCTCAAAAGCCAATAAGTGGAAGAAAGAAAAGGAAAAGTTCCCAATCTAAGGTTCAGAAATTGAAAGTCAAATCCGACAATGGAAAAGTGTTTCTATTTCGGTGGTAACGAGTATTGGAAAAGAAATTGTCCAAAATACTTAGTTGTCTATTTGCTACGCCGTTTGGATAAGATATGAAGATATCTTACTCGTTGAAATTATGCTTAGTTGGAAATTCACCGGAATCCTGGTGTGTGAACTTGAGATCAACTAATCATATTTTCAATTCATTGCAAAGATTCAAACCAACCAAAAGGTTTGAAAAACGGCTAACATGCAACTACTGCTCAAGGATAATACAAGTGTAATTGTATTTGTAGCACCCGAGCGCAAGGTACCACATCCCCCGCACCGAGACCCGACCTGAATATGAAATGGACGATCCATACCCGAGCCAAATCACGGCGAACAGGGACAAACACACACTCTAAGCTAGGCGGGACTAACCCTTGAACCATAACATCAGAGTAATTACAAATACGGAAGCAATAACTATCCATTACATAAACAATGAGTAAACAAAATCCAAAAATAATCCATATACCTTATCAAATGCCGTCACGGCTCAATAAACAAGTACGCTCCAATAGCAACATTCATATACAATAATCACAAGTGCAAAATGCGAGTGTAAGACCAATAAACAAAAGGCTAGAAACGAAAACAAAACCTAAGACTCGAAATCCCGCCTAGCTCCCCTGACACCTGCACAAACAACTGAAAGCCAAACGGGTTCAGTCCAAAAGGGACTGGTGGGTATAAAAGCAGGGCATAGTATAATATATGATTGTAATTAAACATTCACATGCAAGTTATAATCCCAATTGAGGTTTTTAAAAGGATTTCCCAAGTGGTTGAATAGAAATCATCAAAAGGGATTATAACGATTCATTTACATTAGATCAAGGTCATAACGAAATTAAGTCAAGTTCGGAAATTAATTCACGTTGCAATCAAGTTCGAATGAAGCAATAAATATCCATTTGTAAAGAATTCACAAAATACTTAATATTAAATACGTACACATTTAACATATATATATATATATATATAATAATAATAAAATAAAAAATAAGGGAGAGAACATTTAATACATTTAAAATAGAATCAACTATATAAACATGTAAAATAATTATTTTACGCAATTAGGTAAACAATTACATCATACCTGTACGACCGAATTATCGGGGCGTCACAACCTCTCCCCCTTAAAAGAATCCGTCCTCGGATTCATTGATCACTCGGAAACAATTCGGGATGAAATCTCTTCATCTTATCCTCCGTTTCCCACGTGGCCTCTTCCGTTTTATCACTTCTCCATAGAACCTTAACCAGTGGGATTTGCCGATTTCGAAGCTCTTGAAATTTACTATCCAATATCATAATCGGCTTCTGCAAGAAGGTGAGATTAGGCTCAACTTCTACCTCTTCCTCAGGTAGGATCTCGGCTTCATCCGGATAATATTTCCGAAGCTGTGAAACATGGAATACATTGTGAATTCCGGTCAAACTTGGGGGTAGGTCCAAACGATAGGCCGTATCTCCAATTTTCTCCAAAATCTCATACGGTCCTAGAAACCGAGGATTCAATTTCCCTCCTTTTCCAATCCTCGAAAATCCCTTACGAGGTGAGGCTTTCAAGAATACCCTATCACCAACCTCAAACTGAAGATCCTTCCTTCGGTGATCGGCATAGCTTTTCTGTCTGTCCTGGGCTGCTTTCATCCGTTGTCTCTAAGCTAGGCGGGACTAACCCTTGAACCATAACATCAGAGTAATTACAAATACGGAAGCAATAACTATCCATTACATAAA
Source organism: Lantana camara (assembly GCA_037501455.1). Classification (NCBI taxonomy): domain Eukaryota; kingdom Viridiplantae; phylum Streptophyta; class Magnoliopsida; order Lamiales; family Verbenaceae; genus Lantana; species Lantana camara. The sequence continues at coordinate 16,443,115 of CM074857.1, read as the reverse complement.
CAATGAGTAAACAAAATCCAAAAATAATCCATATACCTTATCAAATGCCGTCACGGCTCAACAAACAAGTACGCTCCAATAGCAACATTCATATACAATAATCACAAGTGCAAAATGCGAGTGTAAGACCAATAAACAAAAGGGCTAGAAACGAAAACAAGACCTAAGACTCGAAATCCCGCCTAGCTCCCCTGACACCTACACAAAACAATTGAAAGCCAAACGGGTTCAGTCCAAAAGGGACTGGTGGGTATAAAAGCAGGGCATAGTATAATATATGACTGTAATTAAACATTCACATGCAAGTTATAATCCCAATTGAGGATTTTAAAAGGATTTCCCAAGTGGTTGAATAGAAATCATCAAAAGGGATTATAACGATTCATTTACATTAGATCAAGGTCATTAGTGGCCCGGCGAGTGGGCGTGCATTATCTCAACCAACACCTCGTGTAATTCATTAACATTCATTTATTCATTCTTTCATTCTTTTCATGCAATCAATCTTCCGTGCTCATTCAATAACATTCCACCTTCTTCCTCCGGGTTGGTGGCGGGTTTGCAAGGCCCAGCCACCCATTCATTGACCAAAAGGGGAACATGACTCCCCAGATGGCACTCAGCGTCCATTCCTCGCTAACTCCTAAGGATGTAACACCCGAGCGCAAGGCGTCACATCCCCCGCACCAAGACCCGACCCGAATATGAAATGGACAATCCATACCCGAGCCAAATCACGGCGAACGGGGACAAACACACACTCTAAGCTAGGCGGGCTAACCCTTAAAACCATATAACAACATAAAACATTAAAGCGGAAGCAATAAACAAACATATACCATATATATGATGGGATGCGGGCCCACAACAGTAGCAGTCCGGGACCACATTTTAAAATTTTTATTATAATACAAGTATTAAAATATTTCTAAAACATTTTAATACAAAGCGGAAGACTTAGCCGGATCTACTCAAGTATATACATGCAATTGATAATAAATTTTAAATCACTTAAGCAGATAAATATCTAACATGCAATTAACACTTAAGAGCACATAATTTATCATGCTTAAAATAAAATAACTGTAAAATATTACCGTACTGCAAACATGGCTATCTAACGGCATTTTTCCAGCTCCTTGCCCACTCGTGAGACCGGCAGAGCTTCCCTGCAATATCCCCAGGGACACCCTCGGAGCGTGGGCTCCGAAAGTATTTCTCTAAATACTTAGAGAAAATAAAATTTAAACTAAAAAACCCTTTTCAGGGTTTATTCTCCCGAAATTAGGCGTTTTATATAAACACCTAATTAAAATTAATTCCGAAATAAATCGGAATTAACTAGGAGAAAAATGGGACTTGGTTTCAAAGCCAAAATTTGGCCAAAACCATCCCAAAACTGAATGGGAGAAATGGCAAGGGGATCAGCCTATTTATAGGCAAAAACCCGAGGGCAAAACGGTCATTTTGGATACAAAAGCAAGGGCAAAATGGTCATTTCACATCCCCACTTGCGTGTACAACTTGGACACGCAAACCAAGGTGACCAAGTCGTAGATCTCTCAGCCACGAGTCCAACGCCGCCGGCCGATCGCCGATCGGAGGTCTCACGCGCCCACACGCGCGGCCACAAGGCGGCGCGTGTGATCACTTGCCGGCTAGGGTTTCCGGTGACGTGGCCTCTTCAGGAGATGCCACGTGTCCGGGTCTGGTCCGACCCGGAACCGGACCCGGTCCGGCCCTATCCGGGAACCCGACCCGTTGACCCGACTCTGGACCCGTTGACCCGGTCAACATGATGACGTGGCGCGATCTGGGCCATCCACGTGTCGCACACGTGGCGTGCCACGCGGCTGCCCAGTCAGCGCCACCTGGGCCCACTTGCTGACGTGGCGTGACACGTCAGTGCCACGTCAGCTTTTTTTTTTTTTTTTTTTTTAAATTTTATTTTCTCCAAAATAAATTTTCGGGCACTTCCAACTCTTTGGAACTTGATTTATTTTCTTAAAATAAATCCCTTGGCTATTTTCAAACACTTTGAAAAATTCATTTCTCTTTCTCCTTTTATTATTTTCTCTTTGGGCTTTCAATTGGGGCTTGCAAGGGGACCTGCAGGACTAATTAATTTTAGCTCCAAACGGATTAATATATTATCATCTCATGACAATAATTAATTACCGTTTAACAATATTTAATTCCACTAAATAAATATTGTTGCACTCTAAAATTAATTAAATTATTCACGAATTTCTCGATCTAGAATAATTTCGCATTTTACTCCTCCGTGTAGATATCCATGAAAAATAAATTGCAACTACTATCATTTATTTTTCATCTCTAATTTGAAATTTATTGATTCGCCTTAAGTTCAAATTCTCTGTATGTGAAACACATTCATCATACAACTTCGGTGACGTCATCACGCGAAGTGCTTTGGCCAAAGTCTTAATTCGAACTTTTACAAATCTATTTCAAGGATATCTCTTACCTTCCAGCAAGGCCACAGATTCCTCGATCAATATAACTCTTTAGCACATTTCATGTAACTACCGAACATACAAAGTATTTTGGCCACCCGTTACCGAGACCTCACTTCGAGTATGTTACAGTGACTAACACTACATGCCTAAAGCCGAAATATTATCAGGATTAAGAGTACAATGCTTCCTGAGATTTTATTCATTTTGGATAGCAGTATAAAATGAATAATCTCAGTGGTCCAGTTCGATGTTTCCAATCCTATTGAAAAACATCAACGTGTTATAATTGGAATCACCATTCCCTATGACGAAAGACTAATCATCTTATATAACCACGTTATAGTCTTGATAAGAACATATTCTTATCTTACCGACTAGAACTTTAATAACACGTGATTTCGGTATTCAAAGTCTTTTCCTATGAAACACATTTCATATAAGAATACCATCACACGTCATTAATTATTAATATGTGAAATACTCACAACTCGCTGTAAATTCAGTTTAATTAATTCAATAAATTGAATTTTCAAGGCACTATTCCCAACAATCTCCCACTTGCCCTAAATTCAATTTGGCTGTACATCCAAGTCTTATTCCTTTCACATTGTGTCAAAACTCGTTTTGCACTTTTTCGCGCCAATAGTTTTAGTGAAGGAATCTTTTAGACGTTTCTCTGAGCCAACAACTAGGAAATCATGAATCCAATACATCTAACTGGCTGCTTCTTAAGCTACCATGTATTTAACTTTCATGGCGGTGTAAGCAATACAAGTCTGCTTAACATTCTCCAATTAACGATTGCTCTTTCTAGTGTAAACTCGTATTCTGATATCAAATATCTAGAATACAAATCAGATTGTAAATCCGAATCTCTATACTCTATTGAAACGAGCTCACCACTGTGGTAGACAAGCATATAATCTCAAGTCCTTCTCAAGTACTCCAATATATGCTTTCACTACTACCCAGTGTTAGATTCTAGGGTTTGACTAATATCTGCTAACTTAGACCTATTTCATAATAGACATCTGGCCTTGTACATAATATGACATACATAAAGCTTCCGCTGCGGAACTCTAATCATGTCTTCTATCTCTTCAGTTGTCTTAGGACACTGATCCTGAGATAGATAAATTCCACATCTAAAAGGTAATGAACCTTTCTTGGAATTTGTCATATTATACCTTGCCAGCATCTTATCCATATATGCTTCTTGTGATAAACCAATCTCCTTATTCCTATGATCACGACATAAGTCTGATCCTTGGAATAACATTGGTCTCACATAGGTCTTTTCTTGTCAAAATGATTTGACTTCCGAATCTTGACCATTGACAAAATTCTTGCATCATTCCCAATGAGCAGAATATTAATTACGTACAAAGTGAAAGTGTTACAATGCTATCATGATGTCATTTTGTACACTTTATGGTTCATCAGGCAATTATACAAATCCAAAGAATTTAAATTGCCTTATAATTCTGATGCTCCATAATCTAAACGCTTGCTTAAGATCATAAATCGATCTATTAAGCTTGCATTATATGCACCTGATTTCTGGCTGTGAAGCCTTCAGGTTGTACCATGTATCTCTTCTTCTTGAAATTGCCCATTCAAGAACATAGTCTTTACATCCATTTATCTAATCTCATAATCGATAATGAGATAAAATGAAGAGGATAATGGACTTAAGCATTTCTATAGGCGAGAAGACCTCATAAATGATTTCTTCTTTCTGGGTAAAATCCCTTGCCAAAAGTTTGCTCTAAAGTCTCTACTTTTTCGTCCATTTATCCTTTTATCGTTTTGTAGAACCCAATTGTATCTAATAGGGTTTAATGCCTTTAGGCGCCTCTACAAGTTCAAGACTTTGTTAAAATACAGAGATTCTAACTTAGATTCCATGGATATTGACCAAACGGTCAGCGTCTATATCTTCTACAGCTTCATTACACGTGACAGGATCAGATACGTTAGATTCAACCTCTTGGGTTAATCTTAGGTATCTTGTCAGGTGTCCTGACAATCCTCCCACTATAATGATGCTCTCGTGTATATGTCTCTACATCACATGTTGTATTTGGTACATCACATGTATCCAATATATTTTCAGTTATCACGGGTTTATGGAAATCAGTATCTAATACTGTTATTTCTTTTAACACTACTTTGCTTCTACCCTTTGTGGTTATCTATGTAATTATCATTGAAATAATTCACAAACATCTTTTGTGATTTCTCAAGTTACAAAATATACCACCTCTTGTTCTTCTTAGGATAACCTTAGAACAAGTAAACCTTTGTTCTTTATTCTAATTTGTCAGGATCTATCCTTAACTCGTGTACCAGGCTATCTTAAATCCGAAGATAAAAGATACAGGGTTTTCACCCTAGCTACAGATCCATCAGTGTTTTAGGAACTGACTTAGATAGAACTAGGTTTGTTGTTTTGTGTGCAAGGCCCCAAAACGAAATTCATAGGGTAGCATGACTCTTCATGAATCTTTACCATCTCTATCAGAGTTTTATTTCTCTTTTTTGTAATACATCTTTGCCAAACCGTATCTCATACAGAAGGTTGAGATCTAATCTCATTTGAGAAATTCTATTTAACTCTGAGCATAGATACTTATCACTACTTCGATCTAATCGAAGTGCCTTGATATGCTTTCTAATTTGACTCTTTGACTTCAGTCTTATATTCTTTGAACTCTTCAAAATATAAACTTAAGTCTCATCAAATAAACATATCTGTATCTAAAGTAATCATTCAAATGAATGATGAAATACCCAAAACTTCCTTTGCTTGAATAATCATAGGATCACATATTCGTATGAACTGACACAAGCAAGTTCATGGCTTAATACCCTTTGTCTTCAAAAGGCTTCTTGGTCATTCTAACCTTCTAAATAGGATTCGCAGATTTATACTATTTTCAAGTCAATAGGACTCAACAATCAATCTTTGGATCCTATTCAGATTCAATTGACCAATAGATAGGTGCCACGTAGAAGTTTTTCCTCTTAGATGGTAAGTTAAGCTTCTTAATGTTAAACTTGAATTAGGGTTTTCATTGAGGTATAAAAGACCATCTTTTATTGTGCCAAAGCAAATAAACCTTTTATTTTGCTTAATGGTAACCCTTTGTTTAAAACAAACAGTTAAAGCCCTAGTTATCAAATAACTTACAAAAATCAGATTTTTGTATATATAGCACGTATAATATTAAAACCCTTTCGCCAAAATACGACTTTATAGTCTTTACTGCTAATACAATTATACTTGTATTATCCTCGAGCAGTAGTTATGTGTTAGCCGTTTTTCAAACTTTTTGGTTAGTTTGAATCTTTGCAACAACTTGCAAATATGATTAGTTGATGTCAAATTCACACACCAGGAGTCCGGTGAATTTTCAACTAAACATATTTTCAACGAGTAAGATATCTTCATATCTTATCTAAACGGTATAACAAACAGACATACTAAGTATTTTGGATAATTTCTTTTTCCAATACCCGTTACCACCGAAATAGAAACACTTTTCCATTGTCGGATTTTGACTTTCTATTTCTGAACCTTAGATTGGGAACTTTTCCTTTTCTTTCTTCCACTTACTGGCTTTCTAGCCCGTGGATATTGATGTCTGACCAAAGAGAACCTTTTCCCTTAGTCTATATCACATTTTTCTGCCATATTGAGGTCGTTCATTGGTTTTGTAAAAAAAATTATTTAAAATAATCTTGAACGTTCAAACGACTTAGGCAGAGAGTATAGGATCGTATCCTATCTGTTAAGATTGTCTCTTTAAGCACAGAGGCCTTCAATCTCGTTCAGATTAGTTATCATATCCATAATATGATTCTGAAACAGTGATCCTTCAAAACATCTTTGACTAACAACCTTTTTCGTGGCTCGTACCTTCGTACGATTCTGTTTCCAAAACATGTTCTTATCAGTAGACATCTCATGTGTCTGATGCTCAAGAACATTTAAAACAGATGTCAGGATATAAGACTAGCCAGATCATCACACTTTATCTATTTAGAATAAACGTCTTTCTAATCCTGACTGGTTGTAGTTTCCGAAATTTTCGGATAAGGTTCAGTGAGTACGTAAACTTTCGTGTCCCAACACGATGTCAAGATTTATTACTTAGTCAGCATAATTGAACCCTTACTAGCCTATTTCTTTATAGACATATAGTTTGGAGTGGGCTAAGAGAGATTGTAATTATAAAACTGAAATAAATAAATAAATGCAAGTTATGATTATGTATTTCACTTTCTTCTGCGTTCAACCAATAAATGAAATCCACGTAAGCATTTTAGTTTACGCAATGGTGACTTAACTAACTGCAGTTGACTCCCCGGAGGCGAGGTCGAAAACCGCTTAGAAAAGCAAGAACTATTCTTAATTAACATGTCAACTAGGTAATTCTTACCAAACAATGTCAATCCACCACGTCAACCCTTGGCCTCTAAATAAATGTAACAGAGCTCCGAAGGGAGGTTAATACATTACTTAGTCAAGTGTGCACCATTACCTAGAAGTCCGTACGAGTAGGTCAAGACACTCCACGGAGGCGTGGTCGAGCTGACTTTCGTCGTATTTCATTCTATCCGTAGAAGTCTAATCTTGTATACCGCGAATATATACCCGCCGAAGGGAGTAGTATACATCCACTATACTATAGACGGGTAATGGAGGCCGTGAGAATCCAACTCTTTTCATCTCGCTCCCACTTGAATTTTTAAAAGGTGTAGATTATCTGTTGATTATTTAATAATCACTTTTGGCGTCTTATTGTTGGAAGTAATTAATCTAATTAATACCCTCCCACTAGGATTACTAAATCATATTTAAAATCCCAATAATAATATTTTAAGGCAATAATAACAATTTATTAATTAGGCCGAAAAATATTAGTTCAATTATGCATCGCGTCTAATTTCTATTAAACATTACTATTTAATCACATTAAATAAAATATGCATACTTGTAAATATCATAATATCTCATATTATCATGATCATGCCATAAAATAAAATAATTAAGCATCCTTTCATATAATTATCACATAATTATCATGCTTAAAATTTTAAATGACACAAAATAAATATGCCATAAATTAAATCAATTAAGCATGCTGTTATAATTATCACATAATTATCATGCTTAAAAAAAATGGCATAAAGTAAACATGTTATAAATAAATTATCTCATAATTTAAATCATGTTTACTGATTCGGTAATTAACCAGGAAGATTATTGAAATCAATTCCCAAAAAAATTACCATTCCACGTAAATTCCCAGAAACACTGGAGGGGTCACAAACGGTCCCACTTAAAAACCAGTCTTCTTTGACAGAATTTACGTGCACAGTATCAGATTTAAAATTATGCATCACATGCATCATATCAATGCATGTATATATCTAGAGTACGGCTCTGATACCACATGATGGGATGCGGGCCCACAACAGTAGCAGTCCGGGACCACATTTCAAAATTTTTATTATAATACAAGTATTAAAATATTTCTAAAACATTTTAATACAAAGCGGAAGACTTAGCCGGATCTACTCAAGTATATACATGCAATTGATAATAAATTTTAAATCACTTAAGCAGATAAATATCTAACATGCAATTAACACTTAAGAGCACATAATTTATCATGCTTAAAATAAAATAACTGTAAAATATTACCGTACTGCAAACATGGCTATCTAACGGCATTTTTCCAACTCCTTGCCCACTCGTGAGACCGGCAGAGCTTCCCTGCAATATCCCCAGGGACACCCTCGGAGCGTGGGCTCCGAAAGTATTTCTCTAAATACTTAGAGAAAATAAAATTTAAACTAAAAAACCCTTTTCAGGGTTTATTCTCCCGAAATTAGGCGTTTTATATAAACACCTAATTAAAATTAATTCCGAAATAAATCGGAATTAACTAGGAGAAAAATGGGACTTGGTTTCAAAGCCAAAATTTGGCCAAAACCATCCCAAAACTGAATGGGAGAAATGGCAAGGGGATCAGCCTATTTATAGGCAAAAACCCGAGGGCAAAACGGTCATTTTGGATACAAAAGCAAGGGCAAAATGGTCATTTCACATCCCCACTTGCGTGTACAACTTGGACACGCAAACCAAGGTGACCACGTCGTAGATCTCTCAGCCACGAGTCCAACGCCGCCGGCCGATCGCCGATCGGAGGTCTCACGCGCCCACACGCGCGGCCACAAGGCGGCGCGTGTGATCACTTGCCGGCTAGGGTTTCCGGTGACGTGGCCTCTTCAGGAGATGCCACGTGTCCGGGTCTGGTCCGACCCGGAACCGGACCCGGTCCGGCCCTATCCGGGAACCCGACCCGTTGACCCGACTCTGGACCCGTTGACCCGGTCAACATGATGACGTGGCGCGATCTGGGCCATCCACGTGTCGCACACGTGGCGTGCCACGCGGCTGCCCAGTCAGCGCCACCTGGGCCCACTTGCTGACGTGGCGTGACACGTCAGTGCCACGTCAGCTTTTTTTTTTTTTTTTTTTTTAAATTTTATTTTCTCCAAAATAAATTTTCGGGCACTTCCAACTCTTTGGAACTTGATTTATTTTCTTAAAATAAATCCCTTGGCTATTTTCAAACACTTTGAAAAATTCATTTCTCTTTCTCCTTTTATTATTTTCTCTTTGGGCTTTCAATTGGGGCTTGCAAGGGGACCTGCAGGACTAATTAATTTTAGCTCCAAACGGATTAATATATTATCATCTCATGACAATAATTAATTACCGTTTAACAATATTTAATTCCACTAAATAAATATTGTTGCACTCTAAAATTAATTAAATTATTCACGAATTTCTCGATCTAGAATAATTTCGCATTTTACTCCTCCGTGTAGATATCCATGAAAAATAAATTGCAACTACTATCATTTATTTTTCATCTCTAATTTGAAATTTATTGATTCGCCTTAAGTTCAAATTCTCTGTATGTGAAACACATTCATCATACAACTTCGGTGACGTCATCACGCGAAGTGCTTTGGCCAAAGTCTTAATTCGAACTTTTACAAATCTATTTCAAGGATATCTCTTACCTTCCAGCAAGGCCACAGATTCCTCGATCAATATAACTCTTTAGCACATTTCATGTAACTACCGAACATACAAAGTATTTTGGCCACCCGTTACCGAGACCTCACTTCGAGTATGTTACAGTGACTAACACTACATGCCTAAAGCCGAAATATTATCAGGATTAAGAGTACAATGCTTCCTGAGATTTTATTCATTTTGGATAGCAGTATAAAATGAATAATCTCAGTGGTCCAGTTCGATGTTTCCAATCCTATTGAAAAACATCAACGTGTTATAATTGGAATCACCATTCCCTATGACGAAAGACTAATCATCTTATATAACCACGTTATAGTCTTGATAAGAACATATTCTTATCTTACCGACTAGAACTTTAATAACACGTGATTTCGGTATTCAAAGTCTTTTCCTATGAAACACATTTCATATAAGAATACCATCACACGTCATTAATTATTAATATGTGAAATACTCACAACTCGCTGTAAATTCAGTTTAATTAATTCAATAAATTGAATTTTCAAGGCACTATTCCCAACAATATATATGTACCATGAGCATCCAAGCTCCAAAAAATCATTCATATACATCAACAATTGCCATCACGGCTCAAAACATGTACGCTCCACATCATTATACATATACACTGATCGAAATAAAAGTATGCAAGTGTAAGACCAATAGAAAAGAGCTAGAGACGAATACAAGACCTAGGACTCGTATTCCCGCCTAGCTCCCTCTACACCTGCACAAAACCACTGAAAACCAAACGGGTTCAGTCCAAAAGGGACTGGTGGGTATAAAACGGGGATTAAATATAATATATGACAGTAATTAAACAATCACATGCAAGCTATAATCCCAAGTGAGGTTTTTAAAGACTTTCCCAAGTGGGTGAATAGAATCATCAAAAGGGATTATAACGAATCAATAACATTAGGTCATTAGTGGCCCGGTGAGTGGGCGTGCATTATCTCCAACCAACACCTCGTGTAATTCATTAACATTCATTAACATTCATTTATTCATTCTTTCATTCTTTTCATGCAATCAATCTTTCGTGCTCTTTCAATAACATTCCACCTTCTTCCTCCGGGTTGGTGGCGGGTTTGCAAGGCCCAACCACCCATTCATTGACCAAAAGGGGAACATGACTCCCCAGATGGCACTCAGCATCCATTCCTCACTAACTCCTAACGAGGTCCGGTTACGCCGTTTATTGGTGGAACTAGTGTGAGGGATCACCGTCGGCCCGTGCCTTCCCGGATAGCCACTCACACTAACTCCCTGGGCCCCATTCGTGCATAACATTCATTCATTCTCGCCAAAACATTAGGTAGGGTTCAAGAAACAAGGGCTTTACGTTTGCAATCATTTACTCGATAAAAGACTCAATATATATATCATATTACTTTGGCTTAAAACTTTTCACATAGGGAGATGTATCGGGTCATTTTATCTAAGTAGAAGAGAAACCCACCTTAAACCGCAAAAAGGAGCAAACGCAAGCCTCACTGACCGGCCTCGTCTCCAACGGACTCAAAATCTGTGCAAGAGAGGTGAAGTGAGACTCAATATGACCAATTAAGACGCTCGGCAATGCAATGATCATGATATGAATATGTAAGAGATCAGACTATGCTATGAAAATGTTCATGTGCACTATTAAAGTCTTAAAGACATATAAACATTCAATTCATTCATTCAATGAAGCACGTAAATGTCACTCATACACAAAGTAACAATAAAATCCAAAATATTAACAAATAATGTAACATTATATACGTAAATAAATGATATTAATATTATTAAAGTAAAATAATTAACATTTAATACATATAAAATAAAATGAAATATATAGAACACATAAAAATAATTATTCGCGCAATTAAGGAGCACACAAGTTATTCACATAACTTCAATTTCAAATATTGCATATATTTCAATTAGTCACTTATTAAACAATTAAACAATGAAATTTAATTATAGAAAACACTAAAGACCAATTAATTTGCGCAATTTAGTAAACATATACGTCATGCTGTACTAATAAAAGAACTGGGGCGTTACAGTATTAGCAGTAGGAACTGTAATATTGTATTTTGGCAATAGGGTTTTATATTACACGTGCCGCATAAACAGAAATTTAATTTCTATGAGTTATTTGATAACTAATGGTTTAACTATTTGTTTTGAACAAAAGTTTACCGCTAAGCATAATAAAAGGTTTATTTGCTCTAGCACAATAAAAGATGGTCTTTTATACCTAAAAGAAAACCCTAATTTAAGTTTAACATTAAGAAGCTTGACTTACCATCTAAGAGGAAAAGCTTCTATGTGGCACCTATCTATTGGTCAATTGAATCTGAATAGGATCCAAAGACTGATCGTTGAATCCTAGTGACTTGAAAACAGTATCAATCTGCGAATCCTATTAAGAAAGTTATAATGACCAAGAAGCCTTTTTGAGACAAAGGGTATTTAAGGCATACAGTTGTTTATGTCAGTTCAAACGGATATGTGATCCTATGAATGTTCAAGTACGAGAAAGTTTTTGCGTACTTCATCATTCATTTGAATGATTACTCTAGATACAGATATGTTTGTTTGATGAGACTTAAGTCTGTAATTTTGAAGAGTTCAAGGAATATAAGACTGAAGTCTAAGAATCAAATTAGAAAACATATCAAGGCACTTCGATTAGATCGAAGTAGTGATAAGTATCTATGTTCAGAGTTAAATAGAATTTCTCAAATGAGATTAGATTTCAACTATCTGTATGAGATACGTCCTAGCAAAGATGTATTACAGAAAAGAGAAATAGAACTTTGATAATGATAGTAAGATTCATGAAGAGTCATGCTGCCCTACGAAGTTCGTTTTGGGGTCTTGCGCTCAAAACAACAAATACACTAAACCTAGTTCTATCTAAGTCAGTTCCTAAAACACTGATGGATCTGTAGCTGGAGTGAAAACCCTGTATCTCTTATCTTCGGATTTGAGGTAGCCTGGTCCACGTGTTAATGATGGATACTGACGGGTTAGAATAAAGAACAAAGGTTTACTTGTTCTAAGGTTATCCTAGAAGAACAAGAGATGGTATATTTTAATTTGAGAAATCACAAAAGATGTTTGTGAATATTTCAAAGATGATTACATAAATAACCACAAAGGGTGGAAGCAAAGTAGTGTTAAAAGAAATAACAGTATTAGATACTGATTTCCATAAACCCGTGATAACTAAAAATGTATGAGATACATGTGATGTACCAAATACAGCATGTGATGTAGAGACGTGTACACGAGAGCATCATTGTAGTAGGAGGATTGTCAGGACACCTGACAAGATACCTAAGATTAACCCAAGTGGTTGAATCTAACATATCTGATCCTATCACGTGTAATGAAGCTGTGGAAGATATAGACGCTGACCGTTTGGTCAATATCCATGGAATCTAAGTTAGAATCTCTGTATTCTAACAAAGTCTTGAACTTGTAAAGGCGCCTGAAGGCATTAAACCCTATTAGATACAATTGGGTTCTACAAGACGATAAAAGAAGAAATGGACAAAAGTAGAGACTTTAAAGCAAAGCTTATGGCAAGGGATTTTACCCAGTAAGAAGAAATCATTTATGAGGTCTTCTCGCCTATAGCAATGCTTAAGTCCATTGTCCTCTCCATTTTATCTCATTATTAATTATGAGATTAGATAAATAGATGTAAAGACTATGTTCTTGAACGGGCAACTTCAACAAGAAGAGATACATGGTACAACCTGAAGGCTTAACAGCCAGAAATCAGGTGCATATAATGCAAGCTTGATAGATCGATTTATGATCTTAAGCAAGCGTCTATATTATGGAGCATCAGAATTATAAGGCAATTTAAATTCTTTGGATTTATGCAATTGCCCGGTAAATCATGAGTGTACAAAATGACATCATGATAGCGTTGTAACATTTTCACTTTGTATGTAATTAATATTCTGATCGTTGGGAATGATACAAGAATTTTATCAGTAGTCAGTATTCGGACGTCAAATCATTTTGACAAGAAAAGACCTATGTGAGACCAATGCTATTCCAAGGATTATACTTTTGTCGTGATCATAGGAATAAGGAGATTGGTTTATCACAAGAAGCATATATGGATAAGATGCTGGTAAGGTATAATATGACAAATTCCAAGAGAAGTTCACTACCTTTTAGATATGGAATTTATCTATCTCTGGATCAGTGTCCTGAGACAACTGAAGAGAGAGAAGACATTATTAGAGTTCCGCAGCGTAAGCTTTATGTATGTCATATTATGTACAGGGCCAGATGTCTATTATGAAATAGGTCTAAGTCAGCAGATATTAGTCAAACCCTAGAATCTGACACTGGGTAGTAGTGAAAGCATATATTGAAGTACTTGAGAAGGACTTGAGATTATATGCTTGTTTACCATAGTGATGAGCTCATTTCAATAGAGTACACAGATTCGGATATACAATCTGATTTGTATTCAAGATGTTTGACATCAGAATACGTGTTTACTCTAGAAAAAGCAACCGTTAATTGGGGAATGTTAAGCAGACTTGTATTGCTTACACCGCCATAAAAGTTAAATACATGGTAGCTTGAGAAGCAGCCAGTTAGATGTATTGGCTTTATGATTTTCTGGTTGTTGGCTCAGAGAAACATCTAAAAGATTTTTTCACCAAAGTATTGGCGCAAAAGAGTGCAAAATGAGTTTTGACACTCGTGTGAAAGGAATAAGACTTAGATGTGTGGCCAAATTGAATTTAGGGCAAGTGGGAGATTGTTGGGATTAGTGCCCTGAAAATTCAATTTGTTGAATTAATTAAACTGAATTTACAGCAAGTTGTGAGTTTTTCACGTATTGATAATTAATGACGTGTGGTGGAATTCTTATATGAAATGTGTTTCATAGGAAAAGGCTTTGAATACCGAAATCACGTGTCATTAAAGTTCTAGTCGGTAAGATGAGAATAAGTTCTAATCAAGACTATAACGTGGTTATATAAGTTGATTAGTCTTTCGTCATAGGGAATGGTGATTCCGATTATAACACGTTGATGAATTTCAATAGGATTGGAAACATCGAACTGGACCACTTAGATTATTCATTTTATACTGCTATCTAAAATGAATAAAATCTCATGAAGCATTGTACTCTTAATCCTGACAATATTTCGGCTTTAGGCATGTAATGTTAGTCATTATAATATACTCGAAGTGAGGTCTCGGCAACGGTGGCCAAAATACTTTGTATATTCGGTGACAACATGAAATGTGCTAAAGAGTTATATTGATCAAGGAATTTGTGGCCTTGCTGGAAGGTAAAAGATATCCCTGAAATAGATTTGTAAAAGTTCGAATTAAGACTTTAGCCAAAGCACTTCGCGTGATACGTCACCGAAGTTGTATGTTGAATTTGTTTCACATACAGAGAATGTGAACTTAAGGCGAATTAATAAATTTCAAATTAGAGATGAAAAATAAATGATAGTAGTTGCAATTTATTTTTCATGGATATCTACACAGAGGAGTAAAATGCGAAATTATTCTAGATCGAGAAATTCGTGAATAATTTAATTAATTTTAGAGTGCAACAATATTTATTTAGTGGAATTCAATATTGTTAAACGGTAAGTAATTATTATCATGAGATGATAATATATTAACCCCGTTTGGAGCTAAAATTAATTAGTCCTGCAGGTCCCCCCCCTGCAAGCCCAAATTGAAAACCCGAAGAGAAAAATATTAAAAGGAGAAAGAGAAATGAATTTTCAAAGTGTTTGAAAATAGCCAAGGGATTTATTTAAGAAATAAATCAAAGTTCCAAAGAGTTGGAAATGCCCGAAATTTTATTTTGGAGAAAATAAAATTTTAAATTAAAAAAAAAAAAAAAAAGCTGACGTGGCACTTGACGTGTCACGTCACGTCAGCAGACGGGCCCCAGGTGGCGCTGACTGGGCACCGCGTCAGCTCCCATGTACGGCCCAGATGCGATCAGCCGGGTCAGTCAACCAGGTTAAAGGGTTGGTTCATCGGATAGGGTCGGAGCGGGTCCGGTCCGGGTCGGACCAGACCCGGACACATGGCGGATTCTGGTGAGGCTGCGTGTAACCACACGCGCCAACCACTTGGCCACCTTGTGACGGCGCGTGGTTGGTGGCGTTGTGTCCGCGGCGGAGAGTTCTACCACGTGGTATGCTCTGATTGGTCGTGTTGGGACGCAGTTTGTACGCGGTTTGAAAATGACCAAAATGCCCTTGCTTTTGTGCTTAAAATGACCGTTTTGCCCTTCGATTTTTGCCTATAAATAGGCTGACCCTCTCCCTCATTTCTCATAACATTTTTGGGATGATTTTGGCTAATTTTTGGATTTGAAATCAAGTCTCATTTTCTCCTAGTTAATTCCGATTTATTTTGGAATTAATTTTAATTAGGTGTTTATATAAAACGTCTAATTTCGAGAGATTAAACCCTGAAAAGGGTTTTCTAGTTTAAAGTTTATTTTCTCTAAGTATTTAGAGAAATACTTTCGGAGCCCACACTCCGAGGGTTTCTCTGGGGTTATTGCAGGGAAGCTCTGCCGATTTCACGAGGAGATCGGGTATCGGGTTCTCAGGAGGTGAATTCGGGAGCTGAAAAAATGCTGTTAGATAGCCATATTTGCAGTACGGTAATATTTTTTAGTTATTTTATTTTAAGCATAATAAATTATGTGCTCTAAAGTGTTAATTGCATGTTAGATATTTATCTGCTCAAGTGATTTAAAATTTATTATCAATTGCATGTATATACTTGAGTAGATCCTGCTAGTCTTCCGCTATTGTATTAAAATGTTTTAGAAATATTTTAATACTTGTTTTATAAACAAAATTTTAAAATGTGGTCCCGGACCGCTACTGTTCTGGGCCTGCCTCCCAGCAATAGGAACGCAACAAGACGCCTCAGATACAAAGGGGCGAGCTACTCACTTGACGTGGAGGGAAGGTGGTACAATAGAGCGTACATGGGTCCGACAAAAAGATGCCTCCACCCCTCTCAGGCCTTGGACGTGCTGGAGGAGATTCATAGCGGGCAATATGGAAATCATACGGGTAGTCGATCCCTAGCAAAGAAAGTGTCAAGGAGTGGGTTTTACTGGCCCACTCTAAATGAGGATGCTACGGAATACGCCAGAAATGCGTAAATTGCCAAAAGCATGCCAACATCCCGCATCAGCACCCCGTAGAGATAGTCCCCGTCGATATTTGCTGGCCTTTTGATCAGTGGGGAATTGACATAGTGGGGCCACTCCCGCTCGCAACCGGCCAGAGACAACACCTGCTAGTCGCGGTTGAATACTTTTCCAAATGGGTCGAAGCCCAGCCAACCGCGAAGATCACCGATAAAGTCATCCAAAACTTCCTTTAGCGCAATATCATCTACAGATTCGGGGTCTCCAGGGTCCTGATTTGTGACAACGGAACCCAGTTCCAAAGCGCCAGCACCAGGTCCTATTGTTCAGACATGGGAATTAGTCAGCGTTTCGCATCAGTTGGCCATCCCCAAGCAAACGGCCAGGTCGAAGTCATCAATCACATTATCAGCCAGAACCTTCAAACCAGGCTCGAAGTAAAGAAAGCAGCCTGGGTCGACGAGCTTGATGGGGTCCTCTGGGCCTACCGCACTACTTCCAGAACCGCGACAGGGTTAACACCCTTCTCGATGGTTTATGGGTCGGAGGCCATGATCCCAGCAGAACTACTCCATCAAACAGCAAGAGTCTCTAATTATCAACTCGCTAGGAACGCAGAAGACCAAGCACATGAGCTCGACACCATTGAAGAAATCCGACAGAAGGGTTTTCAACGCATGCAACAATATCGAGCCACTGTGGCTCGGAGCTACAACAAAGGTGTTAGAAGCCCTCGCTTTTCAAATTGGAGATTTAGTCCTCAAAAAGGTCGAAGTAACCAGGCACGTGGACAAGCTACAATCCAACTGGAAAGGCCCCTACCGTATTGCAGAGGTAGGCCGCAACAAAGCCTATCACCTTGCAGACATGGAGGGAAACGCCATCCACAGATCTTGGAATGCCCACAAACTTAAGAAGTTTTATGTTTAAAATTACCTCTGGTTGTAAGTACTATCTGTACTTGACTTATTCACAGTAATAAAAGTATTTTCAGTCAATCTGAATTTCTTTACTTCAGTCAACCTGAAAGTTCCACCGTGCCAGTTAATCTGAGTATCTTTTAAAAGTGTCTTAAGATTGTCTCTTGAACGCGCATTCGATATTCTATCAATGCCTTGGGGAGGGTACCATGCCCCAGTAAAGTATAAATCAAAAGGGTCATAGCTCTTTTCGACCCAAGACTTGTTACTTGTTTCGAGCCAGGACTTGTTATAGTTTTTTGGGTTTCCACTCCAAAAAATAAGTCAAGGGCAAGCAAAAAATACCCAAAACATGGAAAGCAAATACTGAAAATACAGTGAATAAATTAAGGCTGTGAGTACTAGCTAAGACAAGTTCGTATTAACCTCATACAAAAGCGGGGTCAACCCCTGATGGATTACAAGTTGAGAAAGGAAGGAGTAAGTACAAGATTCAATTGCAAAGTAATAAAGAGCAAATTAAGATGTGGCGGCAGGAGAACTCCGGGTCTCGGCAACAGGCTCTTCACTTGAAGATGGAGGAGCTGACTCAACCGTCAGGTTAGCGTTTGCAGAAGTCGGTATCACGGTCACAGTGGGCTCGCCCTCTAGGTTTGCACAGGCTGGAGGAAGCGCCACCAGTGGCTGAATAGTTAGTGCAGGGCCATTGGGGTTTTCGCATTGGATCTCATCGTTTTTCGATCCACTACTTGATGGAGCAAAGGCCGCGATCAAGGATTCCTTGGCTTGCTCAAGGTTCACAGGCGCCGGCAGCTCAAACTCTTACTCCGGACACTTGTCGGCTCTGGCGTCAGCCCACTACACAGCCCAACCGTAAGGTTTTTTGCTCCAGTCCGGCTCCTCATCGTCGCCTTCACCTTCCTCCACCACTTGTCTTTCTTCCTCCTCGAATGCGACGCGTGTAAGGAATTGATCTGGGAGAGTGTTGGGAACGTAGCCATTTGCGGCGTTCAATTTCTTGGGGTCATTGAGCAGTGCATGGGGGATTGGATGATGCAAGTGCACTTGGGACAGGCACCTCATGATGCCTGTCTCAATGTCGGAGACCCCTAAAGTACCAGAAACGGGGTCAAACACCTCGGACCGCAAGAATTCCAGCACTGCAGTGTCCTTGATTTAGGGCATAAGCTTGTCAAGTGTCCAAAAGGTGGTTTCCGCCCCATTCCTTTGGCCCTGCACGTAGCCATCCTTCCACCAGTCCTGCTTTCCCTTAGCACACGCGGCCTCTTTCTTTTGGTCGGAGACGTCCAATAGGCTCTGGGTCTTAGCGAGCCCAATTTGGAGTTTTTCATTCTCAGCCCTAAGATTAGCCAATTCCACCTCCAAAGACTTCTCTTGGACTGCTTCCTTCACCATCTTATCAAGCTTAGCCACGTTGCCTGTATAACGAGTCTTTGCATCCTCCAGCTCTTTAGAGACTCTGGCCGTCTCGTCGTTCCAACTCTTACCCTCCAACACCTCAGCCCTCTCGGACAGCAGCTTGCGGCGGGCCTCATCGGCTAATTCCAAGCACGCAGCCGATTAGTACTCTCTCACGATCAGCTGAAAAGGGAAAAAGAGGGTATTAGAAGGAAAGCGACAGTTTGTACAAAAGAGACAAGTCTCAAGCCATGAGTTCATACCGAGCATAGCAAAGCAACTTTGTTGTAGGTGAGGGAGGCGTTGTCTTCCTTGGCCAACTCTTGGTGGTCAGCGGCGGTCTAGAGGGCATAATAAATAGACCCTATGGCGTCTTGGTCGACCGCACCGGTCGCAATCTGTCTTTCCGCCCCATCCGCTGTGAAGTCCAGGACATTGAAGGGATATTTAGGCCCATTGAAACGGGGAACATTGGTTATTTGCTCGTAATCCCCGTGCAACATCGAAAATCCGGGGGAGGTTCCTGCCTGGAAGGTGGAAGGGATCCATCCTTTGCTTGGCTTCACTAGTCTGGGATTTCATTTTGCCGCCTTGGGGAGAACCCCATCCTCGTCTGAAGCTTGGGCCTTTATCTTGTTAGTCCTTGGCCCCTTGGGCACCGCGGTCGGGAACGACCCAGCGGTTGACTCCATTTCTGAGTCAGGCCGCCCGGCGGACGGAACAGAGATCCCCTTCCCTTTCAGGGGTCTAACCATTTTCTCCTTGGGGGACGGAAGGATCGTCCGGGGGGGCCTAAGCAGCCCCGCGTGCGTTCGTGGCTTTCCCCTCGGTCGGCTGATACGGGTCGGCCCATCTCATCCCCGTCGCCCTCTCGACCGCGGCGATCTTCTCCAAAGTATGACGCTCAGTCATTTCCTCAGCCTGATCTATTTCCTGGATCGTGGGCACAGGACCCTCCACCTTGCCCTCCTGGACCTTTTTGGCCTCCTCACCCTGGCGTTTCTTCAATTTCCGGTCTAGAGCTTTGGTTCGCGCGGCTACCATGATTGATTCTGCACAAGGAAGTAAGGTGTCAATGAACGGATACTAAGGTTAGTGTGTTGCCCCTGCGAGCAAAGTACAAATGGAAATACAAAATTAGAGATGAGGAGAGGGAACATGCTTGGCCTAAGGGAATTGACGATGTAGTTACCCATTCGAAAGTCTATGTGTCTCACTGTACCCAGAGCCAACCCCAAACTTATCAATAAGTGTGTACTTGTGAAAATTACTGTGTCCAGGGGATGCACCTCCCACAAAGCTGACAGCACGGTGTTCGGCCAGCGCACTGGACCCCGATCCAAACGGACCTGTGTAACGTCGTTCCAGGAAGTATGGTGCAGGCCTTCCCACCCATCAGCGTACCGAACAAATACATATTTCCTCTTCCAGTCCGTCTCATGGGAGGTCTTCTCCGTGTCGAATATCTTGTTGCCATACCGGGATTGGAGTTTTACAAACCCCCTCCTGTTGGGGGAAGCAGCCACATCGATCGAGACGACGAATAATTCCGCGAAATGCTCCACGCACTCCACTTGGCCTAATAGTTTCATCAACATCCGGAAGGCCATCACCATGGCATGACCGTTGGGAAGTAGCTGGATCGGGCTAATCTGGAGATGATTGAATAAGGAAATGTAGAATGGATAGAGCGGAAGCCGGAACCCGTATTCAATTGCTTGTAGGGAGATTGCGATACAACCTTCCGGAGGGGCCCCTATGTGTTCATCAGCATTGGGGATGATGACTTCGCAATTTAAGTCCTTGTCCCTCCACCCAGATAACCTTTTTTCCGTTGTCCTCTTCTCCGACCCCAAAACTTCAGCTCTGAATTCGTGATAGTATTTCAGGCACTTTTGCTGCCCCGTCTTTCTTTTCTTTTTTTGCGGTGCCGGCTCAACTTCTAAAGTGGAGGGGACTCCTCTGTAATCACGAGAATCCCCCTCCAGTGACATCCCCTCTATCTCCGCGGTCATGTCTTCCACCGCTTCCGGGTCCACTCTCCTTCCTCCCCCCTCACTCGAAGACACAGAATCGGTTTCCACGGGTTTATCACTTCCGACCACATCCCTTAAAGCGGGCCCAGTTACTTCCTCTACCATCGCAGGGATATACATCTCTGCATCGGGGCCCTCCCATCTATTTTTCCCAGGGTGCTTCACCCCAACGCACTCCACAGACACCTCAGGATCAGATGGCACATCTTTAGGCCCGTAATTCCTCTGTTGTTGGGCCTGGGACTGGCTTCCGGAGGGTACGATGGCAGATCTTTTGGGAGCCATTCGTGTGGGGGTGTAGAGAAGAAATGAAGAAGGAAGATTGCGAGGGATAAGAGGCGTACCTTGAGGGTTTTTTTGAGATATTCTCTGGGAGTTATGATCTTGCGAGATATGATGAATGCGTGAGACTCTTCAGTTTAGGGTTTCTCTTGCGAATGGCATGAAAAGGGGGGAGGAACCGCCTAAGTCCCTCCTTTATAGCTGGGATTACTCAGATTAAAATTAATCTGCACCACGTGTCAGACAGTTAACTCGCATAGGGCAGAACGTGGCCCGTTACCCTAGTTGCGGCTGCAAGCAACCGCCTCGCAGGATCCGTGCCAAGCACCCCAAAATTCAAAAAGCGCAATCATTACGCTGACGTAGGAAAACCTAGTGTTTCCCGCCCAGTGGAACACAGGTTGTATGCGCGCGTGAGCCTACCACCCATCCGCCAATCACCCTGGGTCAATGCCACAACCCTTGGGTCGATGAACTCCTGGGTCGGTGGGAGCTGGTTCGACGGATCTGGCTCGATGGAAACTGGTTCGGTGGAACCGGGCGCGACCCAGCACTGAGGCGAACGGTTGCCCCGCCGACCTCTCCCTCATTTCCCAAGCGATCTTGGCGCCTTTCTCAAGGTCTGCCGCCACTCAAAGTGTGTCAGCCGACCTTGGGGGGAGAGATGATAGGGGGGAAAATCGGGGCTCATGACTGGGCTTGTCACGCCCCGGGTCCGCGGTCCTATTGGACGTAAGCGCAAGTCTCCAAGCCCACCGAGTATAACCTGAAATTAGGCCTAAACCACTGCCCAAAAAGGATATCCATTGGTTATACTTGGACTCTTTAACTTATAAACTGAACTTAACTCTCATACTTTCCCGATGTGGGACAGGGGCGTCACAATCACCGCTCCTTCAGAATCGCGACGTCCTTGTCGTGGCATGACATATAGCCCATGACCGACTCGGCTGCGTTGGGACTCTAGAGGTGGCTCCCACACATATAGCACTTTGCCCCGCAGGCTCAAGAGGTGGCTCTCATGTGCGTAGCACTTTGCCCCGTATAGCACTTAGCTCCTGCGGCTGACGAGCGGCTCTGATACCATTTGTCACGCCCCGGGTCCGCGGTCCTGTTGGACGTAAGCTCAACTCTCCAAGCCCACCGAATATAACCTGAAATTAGGCCTAAACCACTGCCCAAAAGGGATATCTATTTGTTATACTTGGACTCTTTAACTTATAAACTGAACTTAACTCTCATACTTTCCCGATGTGGGACAGGGGTGTCACAGGGCTCCACGTATCATGCCACGTGGGGAGACTAAACCATGTCAGCCCGCCAGGTCAACCTTCAGCACCCGACCCAGGTCTGCTGGCCATTCGAGCCAGGACTTTGTCGTCAGGGAAATGCGGTTACATTCTAGGCGTTGAGATGTTCCAACCCAGGGCCCTCATTTCGATCGAGAGGCAGCCGACCCAGGCGTCCGATCGACCCACACACTACTGGACAACCGCATTCAATGCACGTACCACGTACCACAGACCACATTAATTGCAACCCTGCCAAGTACTGTGTTAGGCATCTGGCAGGGGCAAACAAACAGTGCTTTAGCCAGAAAAGCACTATTTCGGCTACCAGTCATCGTTTTCCCTCCAGACCAGATCCACACTTTCTTGGGGGTGTACTTGCACCTACGGAGTCCATCTCCACCGTTCCTCTCCTATATAAACCCGTTCTTGGCACCAATAAGGGTAAGCTTTCCTTCACACTCTGAGTCCCCTGCTTCCTTTGTATTCTCGACCTAGAGTTTGAACTGACTTGAGCGTCGGAGTATCAAAACGGGTCCAACCCCCACATTCCCTTGTTTTGGTCTTTGAGTTCACGTTTGTTCCATCTTTCTCAGTCCAGGAAAGCATCAGAGTTGCCTCACGCAAACAAATACCTTGGGTTATTAGGAGTCTTAATCTACAATCCAGCACATAGCCAGATTTTGACACCATCATATACTGATGTAATTTGTTTTTCTTTTTTGGTGACAAAATTCAGATATGAGATATAGGGGTTTTTTTCTTTTTTTCAAATTTACCTTATGAAAAATGTCTAATACATTGTCAACGTCCAATACGGCACAACATAATAAAATTAATTTTTAAAAATCGTCATGCAGAATAACCTATAGCTATATATTCATAATTTTAATAATCTTTAATTAATTTACCATTGTCATAGATATTATATTTGCAAGAAAATTGCATTTTTGGTCCCATAGGATATAGGTCAATTTTTTTTTGGTCCCGTAGTTTTTAAATCATCCCGCACTTTTAGTTTTTCGACAAATATAGTCCCAAAGTGAAAATTTTTCAATATTAGTCCCAAAAAATTTAGAAATATATATTTATAATATTTTTCCTTAATTAAAAAATACATATCAAATATTAGGAAAGTTTTAAAAGAATACCAACCACAAGATATGCATTTTATTTTTATAATAAATAATAAATTATTACATTTTAAAGTATAAGTATTACTTTAAAATTATAAAATAAAAAAATAAAAACATATACATAGTAACATAATTAATAAAATAATCTTCAATATTGTATTTAGTTAAAAATATATAACATAAAAAATTGAAAATAATTAATATATATCTACTAATTGAAAATAAAATATTGATGTTATTTTTGAATTCTCATTAAATATATATGGCTACTAATTACTTTTTAATTTTTTAATTAATATTATATTATTGAATAAAATATATATATAAATTTTCTGCTATTTTCAATTTTAACTACACCCAGCGTTAATTATTTTAAATAAATACAATGTTATATATATAAGAAATATGTAAGTATTATAAATATTAATGTTTTTTAATTTTTTAATTTTACATATTTTTAACTAAATGCAATATTGAATATTATTTTATTAATTATGTTATTATGTATATATTTTTATTTTCTTATTTTATAATTTTAAAGTAATACTTATACTTTAAAATGTAATAATTTATTATTTATTATAAAAATAAAATGCATATCATGTGGTTGATATTCTTTTAAAATTTTCCTAATATATATTTGATATGTATTTTTTAATTAAGGAAAAATATTATAAATATATATTTCTAAATTTTTTGGGACTAATATTGAAAAAATTTCACTTTGGGACTATATTTGTCGAAAAGCTAAAAGTGCGGAATGATTTAAAAACTACGGGACCAAAAAACAATTGACCTATGTCCTATGGGACCAAAAATGCAATTTTCTCTATATTTGCATAAAGTTATGGAGGTGGTTTGTGCGGGTCAGACACACAGAATTAATGCGTCCCATACCATGCTGGGTTTTATCACCGCCCATGCATTGCACCTATTTCAGAAACAAAAAAAGATCCTTTCTTTTTACTAAATTATTTCTGAAAAGATCCTGAATTCTTCCTACCACCTAACTCTAGATTTTATTTTCAATATATATCACCACTCACCACTACCTAAAGAAATGTCTAAAATTACGTACACGAAATATGTGGTATTCGAGCTATACACAATTTCCCTTTTCTTTTCTTTTCTTTCATTTCTTTAATTTTCTTCCTCCTCTTTTTTTTTCCCCCATCTCTTACATATGTATTGGGCTAGTACTTTAGACTACCACATGATATAATTTGAAATTATACTAACTTAATTAGAGGTCGGGTTTCTAAAATTGCAATAATCGTTGATTGAAAAAGCATTACACTTAAATATTTCGATCTGACTCGAATGTAATAAATGAGACATTAAAAAAAAAAAAAGGGTTAGTATTTTAGAGCTATTTTTCGCATACAACTGAATTTCAACCTTAGTATAATAAATGATACATGGGATCTATATATATATACACACAAACATATAAAGGTGATATGTATAACCACCTTATTCGTAATTTCGTATGTGCTGCATGAAAATGAAGCTTGTTAGTTGTTGAACACTACGTGAAAATGTCAAGAATTTATAGCTATGTCAAAATAAGGGACCATAATTACAATGATTTTTGAAAATTAGGTAATAAATTATCCAGATGCCAACATTCTTAAATGAAAAATTCTGACGGAAAAAAACTTCAAATATATGAATTCATGAGTAACGTAACACTCATGATTTCACCCAATTTCCCACATATTTATGTTAATTTCAGATTTTACTTTATTTGAGTCGTAAATTTCTAACCTTCTCAAATTTATCTCAATTCCCATTTAAATGTGTCATAATTTCGTAGCCCCAGAAACTAATTACTTATAATTAATTAATTAACTAACTGTTAAGAGGAAGTGGAAAGGAAAAAGCAAAAAAAAAAGGAAGAAGAAACATAGAACAATCTTGCAATTTATTGTAGTTTATGACACATAAACATTTTTAAAAATATCATTTTGTCGTGTTATGTCGTGTTGGATACTTATATTAGACATGTCGTGTCCGATATTCTTTATATAAAAATTTAAAAATAAAAAATTTATATCGCCGTATTTATATCGTATCCATTATCGTAGTTACATCTATACTATTATATTAAGCGTCAGGGGTAGAGAGAAACCGCTTTGGTGTCTTGGACTCTTCGACTCTTTTTTTTTTCTACCCCTAAACTCTTTGCTTTTCTTTTTTTCTGCGTGTGGACTCTTTTCTTTTCTTCTTATTATTATTTATTTATTTTACCATTCCAATAACGTAATATTCTCAATTTCTCTTTTCTCTCTCATTATATTATTTTTTTTAATAATTCCTTTATATCTATACTATTCTATACTAATCGTTTGGTCTTTTGGACTCTTTTCTTTTCCTTTTATTTTATTTATCTTTTTCATCCGTTGTATTTTCTTACATTCATTTTTTTTCTATTATTTATTTATTTATTTATTTACCATTCTAATATATTCATAACTTCTCTTTTCTCTTTCCTCATTTTAATTTTTTTTTTCTTTATGTATAAATTTTATCTTTTTTTTTTCATTTATCTGTTTAGAATTTTTATTCACGTATTTTATCAGTTATCAACTTAAAATTTTAATCTTAATCTTAAGATATTTTAATCTTAATTTTAATCTTTTTCACATATTTTATGATATTGGTCATCTCTTTAAATTTAAAATCTTAATTTTATTTCTCTATATTTAGAATCTTAATTTTTTATTTGCACACACGTAGAGTGTGCATAGTTACTAGTCCACATTATGTTCGTAGCCCACGGAAACAAGCAAAACATGAAAGGAATACGTTGAGAACTTTATGGGTACGTGCACATGCATTATATATATTTTATGCCTCACAACTCATCATCATCATCATGATCATCAACTTCCCTTTTTCCTGTGGGGCTCCATCAAAGTTCAAACAATGTTACAGTCTCTTTCCTCCTAAGCTACTTTAATTGAAAAAAGTGCATCACTTCTTTGAGTCGGTTCATGCATGTCCATACAAATTATTCTCAAATTAAATTTGTTCCCTCTTTCGTTAAAATTGAAGAAAGTGGCCCAGAAAGTATTTCTTGATTCAAGATTTTTGTGTTCGATTGCAAACATAACAAATATTTTGAACTAGCTAACATAACACCGTCAAACCATAAATCCTTGATAATAATAGTTCCCCTTAGTACTCAATTGCTCAAATAACTATCAATAACTCAAAGATCGACAAATAAACTTGACAAATTAACAAAAGGTATTTAAATTTAAAATCATCAACTTACAACATCACTTAACTATATATCAGTTCAACATTATGCTAGAATTAATCATCGAGGTAAATAAAATAATCTTGCAAGATTGGAAAGGAGGAGTATTTTTTTCCAAGAGGGGGGACGAGGGCCTACTTGCATCGACAGATTATATCATTATACACATATATGATATATCCATTGGTGGGATCCTTGTTTAGTGATGATGACTAGTCCACAGCTAAATCCCACTTGCAAAACTTCATATCACACAATTGGGAATTGGGAAAATTCCTATATATATATATACATAAATAATATTAACTGTTTGAACAGATAATCACACTGTCACTCAGATATATTCCATCATTAAAACTTAGGTACATAATTCAGACTTCTCAACACAGCACAAAATTACATAACATAAAGGGTCGAAGTAACGTTAATTTTTTCTCATCAAAATCCGATCCACATTAATGGACCCCCAAAGTTCCCTATTTCTGCATAGTGCAGAATTGGCTTTTATCATTTCTTTCGTGACAGTCACCAACTATTCTGCAAGCTAAAACGGGCATCTTTAGTTACCAGCATTCAAAGTTGTGCAAAAGATGAATATACTTTCCCCTTTGAAGTTTGAACAAAAAAATAACTAGTAAAACTACACTTGTCTGGTCCCGTTACACCAACCAATTTCCTCCTTTCGTCCTTTTAGATTAGAATTTTACGTATTGAGTCTCATAAATTTTAATTTTCAACATATTTGGTCTCAATCGTTAAATTTTAAGTTAATTGTCTGAGAATTGGGAACTGTAACATGGTTTTCTTATGCTGATTAATTTGCAGGCTTGTCTGATGGGACCAGAAATATAGCTCAACAGGGTAGTAACTAGTAACTAAATGCATTCGGTTCAATTCGAAATATTTGGTAAGTTATATAAGAGTGGTGCTGTTTGGATATTGTGCAACTTTTCTTGTAGCCATGATAATGGTTTTTTATGACAATTTAATGATTTTCTTGAGACAATTATGATATTTATGGAATTTCATATTGAAATAAATACATTTCCACAATTTATCAAGGAAATTACACCTTTAATTCGTTAAGACAATTGTCCCATCCATCATAAAACACCAAATCAACAAAAATAGACCAAGTTAGCAGTTAAATTCATTGTTGGGACTTATGTCCAAAATTAAATTCATTGAAACTCAAACACATAACATCTAAATCGGATGAGCATGAAGGCACAAACCCGTCAGTCCTACGGGACTAAAACCGTAATTTCCCCCAAACAAATATGTACACATAGAAGAAAGAACCCCCTTTTCTTTAAAAAAAATTAATTCGAAGAACATATATATATATATATATATATATATATCTTCTTTCCTATGATAGTGAGTAGGTTGTTTTTAGGGTGAGTTCAAAATATTACTTTGTCTTGGCCTTATTTGTATTAACTCAACTTTAGAGGAACCTTTTTGGTAGCGCTTGTGAAATGATTTTGACAATGTTGTGAAATTCCTTGGCAAAGGCCATGGTCCAATTTCCTATTTCTTTTCCTTTGTATCTGGACCACTTTTCCTTTTATTTTGTTAGATATGTGGAATTGGCAAATTCGCCCAAGTACGACGGTCAAAAATGAAGAGAGCTTTCATGATGAACACCATTTAATTCTTTTGGACCGGATGAAGTTTCTTTAATGCACATTTGCTTCCTATTTTCAATGCGTTTTGTTTTGAGTTGACTGCAGTCTGCAACGACCACCAAGATTTACACCTTCGCAAAAGAACCTATATATTGTAAAGTTATGTCCAAAACCAATTAAAACCTCCTCTCAAGTCTGAACACATCTATAATTCAATATATGAATATGACGATACAACACAATACATTACGAATATTGTAATACAAAAGTTTTCACGTAATGAGTTTCGTGTATGAAGTCTGACACGACACAACATGATAAACTAAAATTTTGACTGTTCTCTTGATTTGCGGTTATTAAGATTCCTCACTGAGTTCGCTTGCCCAGCAAACTCTCCGAACAGTTTTCCTTATGTTCATATCTAACCACGTGTTATTTAGATATAACCTCATCATATATAACATATATATAAACTGAAGTAATTTGTGTAGTTTTTATCGCTCCTTTGATCAAAGTTAGTGAAAGACATGAATAATGGATGTTTTTTCAATCTTTCTTTTCCATTTATTTATTTTTGTTGTGCATCTCTGTATTTCCTCAAAAGGTGAAAAAGGGTATGTGGATAAAAATGCAGATTTTTCCCACTCTTGTTATGATAAAAGGACTTCACTCTGTTATGTGCTGACACTTTGATTATCTAATAAGGTTTGTGTAAACTCTTCCATAGGCCATACCAAGAATCTGTTGCACACTTTGTCACAATGTTAAATGTCACATTGCTTCAAAATAGCAAATCAAGTTTTCCAATACCCAACCTCTGTTCCTGCTTTTACGTCATGCTATATTACCCTAAATAATTAAATACTATATATATCACCGCCAATATTCAATTTATTGAAAAATAGGTATCAAATGAAATGGTAGTTGAAGAAATCTTTTTTCCTATAATTTCATTGGATAAAAAAATACTGATAAATTATCATTTCAGGAGTAAATTTAACGAATTAATCAACATAATTCTTTTGGTATGGGTATGGGATTGGCATAACATAAGTAACGGAAAAACAAAATAATTCACAAATATTATTATTTTCTACAGGATATAAAACCAATTATTATTTTAGAAAATTTTGAAAAAACAAATTACAACATTTTTGTTTCTATAATTTCCTAAAAGTGCAATTTAAAATCAAGAAACCAACGTAAGCTTAAGAAGTAAGAAGTAAGAACGAATCACCTCCGAATTCCACGGGGATGGGCCTGCACCTGCACCGACCACAGGGTAGCAGCACCCATAATCCGCTGACGCCACTCAAATCTCGGCTCGGCGCGGCTTGGCTTTATTCCGCTTATCACAGCTCATTATAGGCAATGGTGCAGATCAAATTACCATAATGCCCTGTAGATCAAAGAAAGTTGCATTTGCCTTAAATTTGGGGTTCATTTCATTTGGTGACCCAACCACAAACCCACAGCGCAAAAAGAAAACCCTAACCCCAGTCAGAATCTAACCATATGTGAGACCCCAGTTGGTTTTATTTAAAGACACTGAAATTGTGAAAGGCCAGCTGGGTAGTGAGACAGTCTACTGATATTCCCCCCCCGCCCCCCCTCCAGATTTCTTCAGTGGATCAACACATTTTTTTCTCTTTGAAAATTGTGGCTCCTCGAATTGATTGAGTAATCATGTAAAGAAGAAAAACAGTGCAGCTTTTAATTGCTTGTGCTTTTGGCCAAATTTCACCTCTCTTTTTCTTCATCAAAAAATTTCTTGGGTTTTGTTTATTTGATGGGTTCAGAGATAGAGGAGGTGATAAAAAAGGAGAAAGATGGATTGCCCGAGAAAGAAAAAAAGCTGCACAGTGGTGTTACATGCATACAAAACTGTGCCTCTTGGGATTGTTTCTGTCATCGGAGTTTGCCTGCTGCCATCTCTTGTAATTCCTAAGTGACAACAGAGAGAGAAAAAAAACACACACACACACACCCACTAAAACACGCACAGCCTCCCCTTTCTCTCGAGATTTTATATTTTCTAAAGCTAAGAATTGAAGCGAAACAACGAAAGATCTGAGCGGATCTGATTTGGACTGATAAAAATACTGTGTGATTTTGAAAAAAGTCATTCATTCAGGAAAGCATGAAGAGACTCGGAAGTTCTGATTCTTTGGGTGCTTTGATGTCCATCTGTCCCAACTCCACAGGTGGGCTTTTTAATTTAATTGGCTTGAGAAAAAGAAGGAGATATAATTATATTCCATTCTGCACTTGTTAAGTGTTGGTAGTAGCAGAAGTAGTTTCATGTTTTTAATGGATCATGTTGATTATTCCCAAGATTCAGACATGTTTTCCTGTCCCTAACCTATTTCCATGATTTTTCTTTGATTTATATCACTTCAAGGAAAAACATTTTCATGTCATGAGGAACTTGTTCAAACCAAGGCCTTCCTTTAAGTTCTTTTCTACTTTTAGCAGTTTTTACTTTCTTTCCCACTTTTCCACTCTTAGCTTAGTTGGATCAACATTAAGGTGTTCGCTTTTGTAGTTTCAATTATTACATCATCTGATTTCTTTTGTTTATGTGTACTGTTGTGGTTTGTGTAGATGAACATAATCAAGGAAACAGTAATAATCCCATTTACACGAGGGATTTTCAGACCATGTTGGATGGGTTGGATGAGGAAGGCTGTATAGAAGAATCCGGCCATGTTTCTGAGAAGAAAAGGAGATTGAGCGTTGACCAAGTCAAGGCATTGGAGAAGAATTTCGAGGTTGAAAATAAGCTTGAGCCTGAGAGGAAAGTGAAGCTGGCTCAAGAACTAGGCCTGCAGCCGCGGCAGGTGGCGGTTTGGTTCCAGAACCGCCGTGCGCGGTGGAAGACCAAGCAGTTGGAGAGAGACTACGGCGTCCTCAAAGCCAATTATGATGGACTCAAGTTAAACTTTGAGAAACTCCAGCACGACAATGAAGCTTTACACAAAGAGGTGAGAACAACTAGTAAAGATTTTGTTTTTATATGGTTTCATTGTCATTTTGGTTGCTTAATTTTGTCTGGGTTTCTGATATTTCAGATCGAGGAGCTTAAATCGAAGCTCAACGGTGAAGATGATGGCAAAATCAGTGTGAAAGAAGAGGGAATGGCGTCCGATACTGAGGAAAAATCCAAACTTGTTGGCGAAACTGGTGGTGTTGAGTACTCCCTTGCTGCTGATCATGAAGGTGCGAACCAAATCACCATGAATGGAGAAAAAATGATGGATTTGAAAGACGGATCGTCGGATAGTGATTCGAGTGCAATACTGAACGAGGACAATAACAACAGCCCAACTGCGGCAATTTCTTCCATCGTCCACCACAGCAGCCCACACGGACATCCCTCGTTCCTAAACAACCACCACGGATCATCCACTTCTTCCAATTCCAATACCAGCATGAACATAAGCTTCGAGTTTTCAGGCCACAAATCGGCTGGTCCCTCCGCCGCTTACCAGCCGCAGTTGGTGAAGATCGAAGAACACAACTTCTTCGGTGAGGAGTCGTGCACCACGTTCTTCTCCGACGATCAAGCTCCCTCCCTCCACTGGTACGAGTGGAACTGAAGATCATCAAGAACAGGCTACTACGCCTTCTTGTACCAAAAAAATATCTGCACTTTCAAAGAAAAAAAAACCCATGTGAAATAATAAAAAGCAGAAAAAGAAATAAGGGAAAAATATAGGGCGGGGCGAGAGAGACAATTTTGTATAGTAACTTGAATTTGTGGAGTTGATGATCTGTGCAATAAAGAACAATGTGGGGCCCATGGGGAGTGTAGTGCAGACTGCAGAGTTCACGTGGGGTGTGGGGAAGAAGTGCAGAGATGAGATGGGAGAAGCGTGTGGGCAAGGGTGAAAGGACTGTTCATGGAATCATTACTTACTACGTACCTTACTTCAAACTCAGACTCTCTGTTTCAATTTAAACTACGTCTTCCTTTTTAATTTCATCTATTTCAGAATTCAGAATAAATAAAAATTGCAGTAATGGTGGAAAGTGAAAATCATGGCTAAAAGTTGGAATTTTCCTCTTTTTATTAATTTATTTATTAATCTTCCTGCTGCCATAGCATTGTGTGTGTGTGTCTAATGGCCCGCATTTTTAATTCATGGATATTTTTAAAAATAGAGAGAACAAATATTTGTCCTTCGAACTATAAACGTTTTACACTCTAATTAATTTTGCATTTCTACCTAAGTTTTGTTGTATGCCATTATTGTTGTTTCGTGTAGTTTTGATGGTTTAAATATTGAAAACGTGATGTGAACATAATTTTGTCCTTGCTATTTTATGGAACGATAAATTTGCCCTTATTAACTTACATATGCATCATGTTTTTACCATTCATACTACCGAAACTATCAAGAGTTTATCAAAACCGAAGATGGTTTTTTATAAAAAGCGGAAAGTCTGAATGTTTGTGTGCAATAAATTTTAATATGAATTTGATAATATAAAAATGTCTATAATTCAAATAAAAAAAAAATATCCCATAAAAGTATTATTTTATCATATTATCGTGTTTGTATTTGTCTGACTTGAATGGACTAGGTCCACTATTTCACTAATGTAGGAATGGAATAAGAAACAGAAGTTTTAATCTTCTTCTCAAGAAATTTTGAGGTGCAAGGGAACAATTTTATGTTTTTTGATTTTTTTAAAGTTAAGCCCCTCAAATGGGAATATTCTTGCAAATCAACAAGAACAATAAGAAAAATATAAAGAGAAATAATAGAAAAATTAACGCAGGTCGAAATCGTAATTCCAATAAATTTGTGAGTTATTATATTAACATTAAGTCTAGCTAGTAAAAAAAAACGAACCCTATTCAACTCCTTAAAGTTGAAGATTGTTTCTTCCAAGTTGATTTTAATCCAA
The DNA here is from genome assembly GCA_037501455.1 of Lantana camara. NCBI lineage: Eukaryota > Viridiplantae > Streptophyta > Magnoliopsida > Lamiales > Verbenaceae > Lantana > Lantana camara. Next base: position 16,409,443 of record CM074857.1, on the reverse strand, counting down.
TCCGAGTGAAGTTTCACAACTGTTTTTTCTCCGGATTGAAAAGAACAGTTACCTTGGCTTACGGTAGATAACTCGGCCAAAAATTTACTTGGAGAATCACAGAAAAAAAATAAAAATGAACATAAAGAAACTAACTAAACTTTCATACGGAAGAGATAAAACTTTCATAAGAAAAACTCAGAAAGAAAACATAACTTAAAAGAAAAAAAAATGATGCTAACCGTCTTTGCACCAGAAAAAGTCAGCAGCAGGGCAGATCCCACTAGATCTGGGTGGATGATAGTAGATCTGGATGAGTGACGACGAATTTGAGAAGATGGCAGTAGATCCGAAAGAGTGACAGTAGATTTGAACGGATTTCAATGAAACAAATCTGAAAAACTGAGGATGGTATAGATTTGAGTCAACCCGACGGTAAAACAATAATAGTATTCTCCATCGTCGGATCAAACTTTCAATTGACTACCTTTTCTTGAGTCGAGCGCATAGATTAGGATTTAGAAATCAAAGAAAAAAAAGAAGAGGAAACAATTTTATGTTTTAATTCTATGTTTGATCTATTATTTTATTTGTATTATATAAACAATTGAGATTAGGAGAACAAAATTGGAACAAAAGCATGAGAAACTATTAATTACAATAAAGATCTTCAAATAATAATTTAATTAGAAAGGTTTAGTAAGTAGTCTGGATCATTCTTGGACTGGGACATGAAGTAATAAATGAATTATTTGAAAATAAAAAACGATCAATTTGGTGTTAAATTGTGATTTTAATATGGAACTGTAACATTTTGTTTGATACGACGTAGGGATAGCACCACACGAACAGAATTAAAAGTTAAGCTTTCAACTTTGTATTTACTATTTATGTTAATGACTTCCAATCATATCAGCCCACGTACAAATATGAACAAGACTTCTAATATGTTTGAATTTTGCAAATATCCATGATATTTTATTTCTATTTAATTATCATATCAACCTAAGTACCAGTACTTATTTTCGTTTACCCTATATTTATTACGATTTAATTTAATCATCCAATTTCATCCGCACCTTGAGTAAAAATCAATAATTTTATTAAATTATTTAACGTTATTATTGCAAAACTTTGTATATATGATTTTAATTTTTAAGTCTAGAACAATGATCAATATCCTTAGGTTACTAAGGTTGTACTTCTGATGTTTTTTTTTTTTTTTTGAAAGCCAAACCCCTTAAGGGGGAATATTATTGCAAATCAAGATAATAATAAAAAAAGGGTAAATTATAGATTCCTCCCCGTTCTTTGTCCCTTAGGACGGATTGTCCCCTGACCTTTGATTTTGGGCAATTTGCCCCCTAACCTTCGAAAAATATCACACTTAACCCATTTGAACACACTTTGATCGTAGATTTATCTTTCGTCATAGCGACCCAAGTTTCAAGACCACCACCATCATGTTCGTCTCTCAAATGAGAACAAAACCCATACCCCGCTCGACTCTCTTAGCCGCCAAACTCTTCGTTCGTCATGCATCGTGTTAGACCGATGATTTTTGCATCGTCGATTATCGGAGTTTGATTTCGAGACCATTGTTGGGTTCCTTACGTCGAGAGCTTTAATTTGATATACAATATCAACACATTTGAAATCAGATTTGTATAGATTTGCTTTGTTAAAGTTTGTTTAAAGGGGTTAAGTGTGATACTTTTCAAAGATTAGGGGGCAAGTCGCCCAAAATCAAAGGTCAGGGGGCAATCCGCCCTAAGGGGCAAAGGACGCGCAGGGGGGGGGGGGGAATCTGTAATTTACTCATAAAAAAAATACAAGAAGCAATAATAGAAAAATTAACGCAGGCCAAAACCGCAATTCCAACAGATTTGTGAGCTATTATAATAGCATTACGTCTAATAAAAGAAAAAGAATCATTGAAGATTGTTCCTTCCAAGTTGATTTCAATCTGATTTGGGTGAAGTTCCGCAGTCGCTTTTTCTCTGGATTGAGACGAACAGATACTTTGGCATACAGCAGATAACTCAGCCAAATTTTTTTCGGAGAATAACAGAAAAAGATAAAAATGAACCTAAACAAATAAACTAAACTTCCATAAGAAAGGGATAAAACTTTCATACGGAAGACTCGAAAAAAAAAATACCGAAAAGAAAAAAACAGAGACACAAATCGTCTTTGTACCAGAAAATCCCACTAGATTTGGGAGGATGTTAATAGATCTGAAGAGTGCCGACGAAACTTGCGGAAGATTCCGAGACAGTGACAGCAGATCTGAAGACGGAATAGAATTGTGTCAATCCGACGGTGGAACAATGATAGTATTCTCCACTGCCGGATCGAAACTTCAATTGACTACCTTGTCTTGAGTTTGAATCACGTAAATTAGGTTTTTAGACTTTGAGAGAGAGAGAGAGAGAGAGGGTACTTCTGATATTAAAACAAACTACGATTAAAAAAAAAAAAAAAAGTATCAAATTGTTCATAGAATATTCTTAGATATCAAAGGCATATAAACATCTAACCCAATAATTAATTATTGCTCATAAGCAATGACGGAAGACGGAAGTAGAAAATGTTACACAATGTGTACATACATGCCTCACAAATTTTGTTTTCTTTAGAGTTATTATAAAATTATCATAATTTTTAACGAAGATTATAAACTATTAGAAACATGATTTTATTTTTTTTTGTTTTTTACTTAAATAATGGTAATTTTTTTGGAGACTGTTTATCATTTTTGATATCGGAGAAAATTTGTTTTTTAAAATAAATAATTTTTTTTAGGATATATAAATGGGAGTACATCAATAATAATAATAATAATAATAATCATTGGTTAGATCTCACTATGCCATGTGTCATGCACCCACTCTAAAATGTCTTTATTCGACCTACAAGCCGAACAAGGAAATTCTAGCAGTACTTGAAAACGTTCTCGACTCCGCCTAAAACCCTCACTCGATCTACAGGTCGCTCACACATAAACTAGGTTGTGCCTCGACCATCTGCAACGATTGTCCAGGTTGAGGTCGAGCCACACAATAAGTGGCCGCCGTCATGGGACATTAATGTATCGCCACAGTCGCAATAAATGCTCCGCTTATGCTGTACAAAACCACCGTACCGTCGAAGGGCATAAATACCAACTGCATTTACTAAAATAAGTAAGTTAATTTATTGTAGCGTTCAGTTTGATCAACTACTCTCCTACTTTCGAGTTCTTGGTGGTAGTTGGGGAACGAGCATTGATCCTCTTAAAAAAAAAACTAACTACTCTCCTATCTCCGAGATACTAACTTGAGCGTCAAAGTATCAGTCCTGATGCTCCAATTTTATCTTGTCCTAGGCCGGTTACGAGCTTATGTTTACTCCATTTTTTCAGCTAATTTTCAAATTGAGCAGTCTCACTCAAATATAACTATTTGGGTGATTGATCGATTTTTAGCTCGAGTCAGGAAGAAGGATTCCCGAAATAATAATAATACATGTGGTGTGGAATATGTATTGGCTTCTCATATCTTATCCTTTATGGATTCCATTATTTGTATTAAGTCTCTAATCATTTCCTATGAGTTTTGATGGCTCTTAAATTCTCCAAAGAAATCATTGAGAACTTTACAAACATTAATTTCATATGTAAGTCATCATTCCAATTTAACCAATGATAAACTTGTACAGTTGACTTGCCTTTGGTCAAAATACTAATAATTTAAATGATAATTTAACTATTACGCGTCAAGAATAAGAGTAGCCTAGTGGTGGAGGTGTGTTAGGTGCATGAAAATCAATTATAATTTAAGTAATTAAGTAATTAACCAACATTACCGGCCGATTAATTGAATTCAGTAAACAAAGAAGATGATGTAGCCGTACGGCAGCCATTAGTTAATTATTAAAGAATTAATATTTTATTCTTTATTAAAGAATCAACAAAAATTAATAAGTGTTAGATGCATGAAACTTCTAAAAATGAGATAAGCTATGTTTAAATTATTGTTACCAAAATTGCTGTTTGCATGACATAGGTGACACTAATGTGTTGACTTTTTCAATTTTTTTCCTGAGGAAATACGCACCTTATTATTTATATATTTATTTTCCATCTTCTTAAGATGTTCGGTAAAAAATTAAAAAAAAATGAGTTTTAAAATTTTATTTTTACTTGTTAATTAGCAATAATATTACCAATTCTATTTAAGTAACATAACCGAGATTTGTATTTAGAGGGTGTTTGGCTGACCTTATAAAAACATCAGAATCGCTTAAAAATGTTTAAGAGCTCATAAGACGTTTTAAAGTATTGATAAATTTTTTGAGAAATGAGTTTATAAATAGAGACAGAATCAAGATTTAATAAGGGGATAAAAATTAAAATATAAAAAATAAAGGGATCAAAGATTTTAATTTAGACAAAACGATACTATAAATTTTTTAAAATATGTATATCAAAATAAAAAAATTTCAAAATATAAAAATAGTTAGATCACCCCATATATACCCCCTTTCGCTACCGACATTTTATAAGGTTTTATCATTATTTTAACATCCGAACTTTTTAAAAAAACAAATTACAAGATCTAAGAGATCATAGAATAAAGTTTAGCCAAAGACGGCATTAGTAATGTACGTAGAATAATAATTATTTAGGTTTTCCTTCAGCTATTTTAGAATACAATCTTGCCATATTACAATTTTTGCCAGATTGTTAAAGTTAGTAATGCATGTTCCATGTTAGAAGTAAATAACTTTTATTTGGTAAAATGGATTTTAAGAATTCCTTTTTTTTTTTAATTTTGTTCCTGTTAAGTAATATGGACACCACAACAAATTATCGAATTCTCAACTATTTTTTTAGCAACAATTTTATTTTTGTTGTCAATAGTTATGTTTTGGTAACGAAAAGTGGTATTCATTGTCTTTTTTTGACTTATTTAGCACGAAAAATATATTTCGTTGTCAAAAGCATATGTCCCTCAACCGTTAATTTTAAATTTTAGTTGGCAACATGTAACTGCCCAGAACCACCTTGCTGCGAATATTGTCCGCTTTGGGTGGGAACCGGATTAGACCATCCTCACGGCTTTGTTCCTGCGCCCACTGGAGAACCCAGCCGTAGCGCAGAACGCGTTCACAGGGTGAGGTATCCATCTCCCCTTATAAGGGGAGACTTCGTTCCCCTCACTTCCGATGTGAGACATTACACCCCCCCCCCCCCCCATAAGGGCCCAGCGTCCTCGCTGGCACACCGGCGGGCCCCGGCTCTGATACCATATGGGATGTAGCACCCGAAGCGCAAAAATGCCACATCCCCCGCACTATAGTTCAATTCACATATGAGATGGTCAACCCATACATGAACTAAATTATAGCGAACGGGAGACAATAAAAAAAACGACTCTCTAGCTAGGCGGGACTAACCCTCAATTAAATACCAACATGCGTAAACAATAAAATGGAAGCATACTGTACATTCATTTCAAGTTCATTATCATCAACCATATATACAATCTCCTCAAGTGTATACAAAACATGAGTATCAAAACAGTACATAATGATGCATCAAAAGGTACAAAGAACGTGCTAGACCCGAAATAAGGACTTGACACTACACCAATCCAGTAGCGCCCCCTAACACTACAACTCCCGCACCGTACTACCCTCGAGTGGATGTGAGACCTAGCACTCGAGAAATACTACGGCGAACGGTATAGACGGTACTTAAGTAGAGCGTAGGATAAAATGCAGCGGAAGATAACAAAATTTAAACTTGCAGCAAATCAACATTTAAGCACAGAATAATACATGATATTAGAAGGGGGTAATATGATAGCGTGGCATGCGGAGTCAATGTACAAGAGCAGATTATTAGCAGTATATACATGATCAGGATTAAATGCTCTTAATCTAAACCTGATCTAATAAGTATGACACCTATAGCTTCAAGATACCTCTAGGTGTCGTAGTCCTCGCTCCTAAAATCATGTGTTTGAAACATGCGAGGAATTAGTCAAAGTGACTAAGTGAAGGAAGATTAGATTTAGATATAGGTAGTTATATATATAAAATGACAGCAATAAGATACAGCAGATATGATACGGTTCATAAGTTTGAAACAGGGATAGGGGTACTTGGAGTTTAGTTTATAAGTCATGAACCGTTTGTTAAAAGATTTGTATCGCCTGCAAGTAAGACGTCTCCCTCCAATCTCCTTAAAATATTTGTAAAATAGTACCGGGCTGATCAAGGCACCAGTACTTTAATAAAACTAAGTAAGATAATAACTCCGTAACACCGTAGTGTCAGTAGGGGAGCAAACCCTACCGACAGTATGTAATATGTGGGAGGAAGCTATCTCACCCAGGGAGGTTGTCTCCCTTGTAAGTCTCTTGGCGTGGAGTAACTAACCTCCAGCTAAACCACTACCAAGAGTTTGTGGCGGTCTGTGACACCAACAATACCTTCGACCCGATGCCTTCCAGGTATTGCTCGACACAGCTGCGCGGGGCCCATTTTGATAAGTAATAATGATTTACTTGCTTAGTCGGGAATCAGTTCTTAGTATTAATAGGACTGAGATATATGTTGTCCGAATAAGATCCTGATTCCGACTTAATGGTATTTTCCTCATAAAGAGGAATATCATATTATATTAATATGTATAGATAGGAAATCAAATAATAGGTAGGTTTGGAAATTATTTTATAATTAGATATAGGTATAAACATGATTCCAGTTGAAAATGTTTTAACCCTCACCTAGTACTGAAATTCAAATAGGTTGGAACGGATCTCACTGTTCAGTGCAATTGTTGCCTGAAAGTAATTACTACTGACTTAGAACTAGGTTCTTATTAATCTAATCAAATAATCACATAAGGTTTAGGAAATAAAACATATAAGAGAATTCTTATAACATTTAGAGATTATTTCTCGGTAAAATTTAATTTCAATTGTTTAAGGAAATTTAATTAATTAATTAAGTTTCATAAATTCTTTAACCACTTAAATATTTATTAATCATGTTGTGACCTTAATTAGAGTATTAGGAATTAAATTTAGAATTTAATTCAACAATGTAAGTTGATTTTGAAATTATTTTATAATTTTATTAATTTTGAATTAATTTGAAAAAATCTTTATTTAAAATTCCAAAATACTATTTTATAATTAATTTTAAATTAATTTCGAAATTAATTGGTTAATTGTTGACCAAAAAGTCAAAATTACTATTGAAAACATTTACTATTCAATTTCTTGTGAATTAAACACTTTATAACATAAAATCGAACACACACACACACACACACACTATCACACGTTCACATGATTTATTTCAAGAACATTATGAATGTGTTCTTAAGCTTATGAAGATGTTCATACTAGTTCATGATCATATTTAATAAATTCTAATTTCATAACATATAATTAAATTCAAATGTAACACTTTAATTATAAAATTAAATTTAACTAAATTGTTCTAAGCATAAATTTAATCAAACAAGAACATAATTATTTAAATACATACTCATGTTACATCATATCATAATTCATGCATTTAATTAAATAAAATTCCATAATGTAGACACATTACACGTAAAGCTAACAATTATGCATATATTTCATAAAAATAAATTCCTAAAGCATAGTTTAATTACACCTAAGCATGCTACTAATATTATTATATTAAAAACATAATATAAAACATGAAATAATAAAAGAAAATTGCACCTTATGAGAGAGAGAGAGAGGGTGTCACGAGAGAGTGAGAGAGTTTGTGAGATTTTGGTGTGAATTTTATGTTATGCGTCCTAGGGTATTTATAGGTATGTCTTGGGGGCTTATGTTGCAATTTTGAAAAATTAATCAAGTGAGTCATGTAGTGAGTAAGCTAGGTTCATTTATTAGGGGGATTAAGGTGTATACTTAGGTGTATAATTAAGATATAATTAATTTATCTAGTAATCATGACAAAATAAAAATAATTCTAAAATATGATGAAAATGATAATAAAATCGTAGAAGAATGTCTAGGGTTTAGTTTGAAATGAGAAATATTGTAAAAGAAAGAGGATCGGAAGAGCTTTCTAATGGTAATAAACGCTTAACGTTTGAACGTCTACATTTAAAGTAGTTGTTGTTCGGGAATTTTTTAAAATACAATGAAATTCATAAACGAAGCTAGAACGTAAATTGATTTCCGAGAAGTGTTCATGATTCTTGAAATAATTTAAGGATCATTTTGACTGTAATATTGGATACCAAATGTTGTACGGTTTGAAAATTAGTTTTTACGGTGGAAATAGTACTTTGGGAAAAATAGAGAAAAATTTATAAATCAAGCTAGGATTTGAACTAGAGTTTGGAAAAGATCTTAAAATTCGTAAAATAATCCAAGGGTCGTAATGGTTATAATATTGTATAGGAAAAACGTTGAAATTCGGAAATTTCTAAATTAGGGAAAAATTAGGGTTTTTCGGTCGGTTTTGATTTCTACGGAAGCTACGTTAGGAATTAGGGTTTGGGAATCATACCAAAATTTATAAAATTTTGCAAGGATTCTATCGAACCCAATATTGGATAGGTAAAAGTGTCTCGAAAATTTTCTACAATTAAGGGTGAATAGTAACTAGGGACCTAAATGGAATTTTTGACAAACAATTTTCAAAACGTATTTCGGGATGATGAAAGCTATAATATGAATTGGAAAATATGGAAATCAGCTTTCTACGGTGATGGTGCAGAAACTTGTGAAGGACTTGAACACCAAACACTTTAGAATTTGTTGATAGGAAGGAAGACCATCACAGGCACAAGAGCCTCAGGAACCGGGTTTCCAATGAGCGTGGGTTCTTCCAGCTAGGATAACACCAAGAAATCGTGCAGTGAGAATGCAGAAAAGGGTGAGATACAGGAAGCTTTTGGAGAAGTTGCCGAGGAAAATGATGCCCAGTTCAGTACGTAGTATTTTTGGTGAGGAAGATGACTTGGGAGATAATGCAGGTGTTCTCTCTTATTTATATGTTAGGGATGGGGGTAAATGGGTAAATTGACCATGTGGTCCCAAACCTGTGTTGCCCTAACACGCGTCAGCCTTTGGTGGGGTGAGAATGACATTCCAGAAAAGGAGACGGCGTGTCAGGTGCACGGTACACAGTACCTTTGTGTCAGAGGTTGTTGACGAGGGTCGTGTAGGATGAGAGACTAATATCTCCTTCTGAAGGTGACAATCCATCGCATGAGGGGTAGACTCATTCCCGAGTGTTGATGACGCTCGGCAAATCCACGGACGGGCTCCTCACGATGGATGACCTTTGAGCGACAATATCCCGAGCGTCAATCATGGGGCCCCCATGTAGGTGCCTCCCTGTGAAGGGTAACCCTGAGGGCCGATACCCGAGCGTCAGACTCGTCGGGTCTGGACTTTTACGGGAGCAGTCGTCCGAGGCTTGACGGTTTATCCTTGCTTGCAAATGAGGGGGCTGGGAAGGCCCACGAGCCCTTCAAAGCGAGCGTCTGGGATTTAGTCAGCGACATGCTGACACGTGGACGGCTCTGATTCGAGAGTGTTTTTAGGCCTCATCATAAGGTTTCTTAAGGTATAGATAAAGGTCTAGGGTTCGGTGAATGAATAGTGATATATATGGTTCTCTCAAGAAGGCACAAATCATAAATCAGAACACAAATGCACATAATTCACGTAAAATAGAATGTGTAATGGACTAAGGCTATAAATGCTTTCCTCTTAACCCTTTACTTACTCGTGCTATCCTGACTTCGAAATCCGGGCTGTTACAAATCCCGCCTAGCACTCAACCTGCAAACCTAAAGCGGTGAGGTGTCAGTCTATGAAAGACTGAGTGAGGGGTTTATAAATATAAGCGCACATATCATGCAAGTCATAATCTTGGGTAAGATTTTATAAAAGAAAGTAATATAGGTTCAAATAACAAAGTAGTTCTCGCCCAAGATTACAACAATTCCATTTACACCACAATCAATTCAATTCAATCAATCAGTGGCCCGGCGAGTGAGGGCAAATCTCCAACCTCGGATGCATTCTTTAGTTTCTCCCACTTCAAAACGGCCTCAATCTTCGAAGGGTCAACCTCCAATCCATTCCCCGAAATGATATGCCCCAAGAAATAAACCCGGTCGATCCAAAACTCACATTTGCTAAACTTTGCAAATAATTGATGCTCCTTCAATGTTCTCAACACAAGTTGAAGGTGCCTTGCATGTTCCTCGACTGACTTGGAGAAAACCAGAATATCATCAATAAATATCACAACAAACTTATCAAGGAAGGCCCGGAAGATTCTATGCATTATATCTATGAAGGCGGCGGGAGCATTTGTTAATCCAAAAGGCATAACTACAAACTCGTAATGCCCATATCTAGTATTGAAGCCCGTTTTTGGAATATTCTCTGCTTGGATCCGTAGTTGATAATAACCCTGTCTCAAATCAAGTTTTGAATACACCTTAGAACCTTAGAGTATCTCAAACAACTCCTCAATGTGTGGAAGAGGGTATTTATTTTTAATGGTCATCCGATTAAGCTCCCGGTAATTAATACACATCCGGAGAGTTTCATCTTTCTCTTCACAAACAATACCGGAGCACCCCACGGCGAGGAACTCGGTCTAATATACCCAACTTCTAACAAAGCCTCAAGTTGCACTTTCAACTCTTTCAATTCTGCTGGAGTCATCCGATACGGAGTCTTGGAATACGGTTCTGCATTCGGATATAAATCAATCACAAATTCTATCTCCCTATCCGGCGGTAGCGAATCCAACTTCTCAGAAAAAACCTCGGGAAACTCTTTGTCCACATCCATTTCTTCTAACTTTATATGATCCTTAGGTCGATTGAGAATATAGGCTATGAATCTCGTAGCCCCATCACGGACCAATTTCTGAGTTTCAGAGAAAGATAATAAAGGCACCGTTTTAGAACTCCAACCAGTGACAATTTCTGAACCCAACCGAACTCTCTTAGCCCGACAATCCACGGTAGCACAGTGCTTGTAAAGCCAATCCATTCTCAAAATAGAACCATACCGAGTCATTGGCAATTCAATGAAGTCCGTTAAGAAAACCCGACCCTCAATACTCACCGGCACCTCTCTAAAAACCCGGTCAGTTTCTACACTACCACCGAAAGGAGTACTAACCACGTAACATGCAGCAGAATAAGTAACACATAGAAATAATTTCACAGAAATATCACGAGAAATAATGAGTGGGTAGCTCCCGGATCAAATAAAGTATGTATGTTTATACCATGAATGCAAATGGTACCTTTAACAACTGCCGCAGGATCTACATCTGCATCCAGTTCCTCTCCTTCTAGAGCATAAGCACGCGCTCTAATTAATGGTTTCTGACCCCCGGCAGGTGGTCCCCGATGATCTGGACACGAATCCACCATATGCTCGGCAGCCCCGCATATCAAGCACAAACCCAAACGCCTCCTACAATTATCATAGTGATGTGTAGGTTGCCCGCAAAAAGTACACTTGGCTTTCTCTGGTGGTGGTAGCAAAGCAGGTGACTGAGAAGCCTTCTGAACTGGCCCCGGTGGCCTAAACTTCTTTCCCGGTCCTTTAAGAGGGGGTGGAGTGGTATCATAAGTAATCGGCCTCTTGCCGGCATTATATCCCGATCTTGACCCGGAACTTGAACCCTGTCCTGATCTGTAAGTAGACCTCCATGCATTTACCGAATCTTCGACCTTAAGAACTTTTGAGGTGGCCTTCTTCCATGTACTAGTGTTGACTGCTTCAATTGCCGTTTGTATATCCGGTCTCAATCCCTGCACAAATTGCATAGCCTTGTGGAAGTCGTCACTTGCAATGTTGGGTGCATACTTGGACAACCTCTCAAACTCGGCTATATACTCCGCAACCGACTTTCCTCCTTGTTTGAGTTCCGTGAATTCCTTAAGTCTTCGGGTGCGGGAAGATGGAGGAATGAACTTGTTCTTGAATTCTCTAACGAAAACCTCCCACGTAACTTCCTCTTCAGTAACATCTAAGACGATCTTGGTACTTTCCCACCATGAATAAGCTTCCCCCTGAATTAGAGTGAGAGTACACCATGCCTTCTCTCGAGACTCACATGGAATGAGCTCCCACACCCTTTCCACTTCCTTAAGCCATTACTCGGATTGAATGTCGTTTCCCTTAAAGAACCTCGGTGGGTGTTGGTTTTGGAATTCCCAAAGAATAGCTGAGATAGGTGCCGGTTGTGCTGGAGGAGGAGCTGGTGGTGCTGGCGGCACATAATCCCTTAGCCTTTGATCTATAAGCTGAACCATTGAGTTCAAGAGATCCTGAGGTTGAGCTTGAGGGGATGGAGGTGGAGGAGAATGATCATGATGATGGCGCCTATGACCTGGAGAATGTTCTCTACGAGGGCGACCACGAGGCATCCTGAAATTCAAACACTGTACATGCATGTTTGATTAACAAGTGCAAATGAGTGCAATAATTCACATAAGTCAAGTAGTTCAAAGAGATTCAAATAAGATGCAAGACTCTCACATAATCAATTAATCCTATGCCGTACGACTTAGACTCACAAGACATGACACTAGAACCGCGGTTTTGCAACCGGGCTCTGATACAACAATTTTCACAAATGACGACAAAAAATTTTGTAGCTAAAGTACTATTCTTTTGGGAACAATATAAAATCCTAGCCAATAGTAGATTTTTGCGATAAAATATAATTGTAATTAATAATACCCTTTGTACAATAAAATTTATCGTTGAAAATTCTTGCAAAAAGTTAGCTACAAAATTCAATTGTTGCTGAATATTTAACTTTTTCGAACAAAATAATTTGTTGCGGTTGTAACTTTTTTTGGCAACAAAGTATATTGTCGTTAATACTTTTATATATTAGCATCTATAATTATTGTTGAAAAATATTAAGTACTTTTTGTGATAAAAACCTTTTTGTGGTAAATACATATTTAACAAGATTATAAAAACTAAATTAATTATATAATGGATTTTTTTTTCTTGAATATTACATCTAGCCAAGTTGATTTTGAGGCAGTTATCTATTGTTGTCGATACGAGTTCAACTCGTGCAAAGAACATAATTTAAAATATATTTGACAACAAAATTTATTTTGTTGTTGTAAAAAAAAAACTTTTAGGCACAAAAAAAATTTCGCTGAAAAATATCATATATTTTACAACGAAATATATTGTAAATCCTAATAAATTATAATTTTAAAACAATCTATTGGCAACGAAATGTTGTATTTGCCTACAAAAAATATAAAATTAGCAACAACAATGTTAGTTGCCTTCTTGTATCACCATTTGCAACGAAAAGTATATTGCTGTCGATTTTACATATATACACAATGAAACAAAAATATTCTCTTAATAAAATTGGCAACAAGAATATTTGTTGGAACAAGTAAAATTTCTTGTGGCGATACTTGCATGCCCTAATTGATGTGGAAGTGTGACGGGTTACTACATCCACAACACATCCAAGCCCAAATAAAATAACCGGAGTCAACTAACCATCTAGGATTTATTTGGAGTGTAAAATTCAAGTACAGACTATATCTCATGTTAAGCGCACAGTATATGATTGGTTTAACTCACTATGAAAGTTTAGTAATATTATATGAGTAATATTCAAATAGTGAGTAATTTAATATTTAGTTAATTTGTCATGAAGCTATGTAACTTAATACTTTGTTACTATGCTAACATAATTAAAAAAATAATGTTGGGATTCTTGAGTACGGAGCTACCATTGATAGAAAAAAATTTACACACTTTAATCGTTGGACTTGACTAAACCCATAAATTTACATTTCCTCCCAGTCTAATAATTTCCATAATTTATGGTAATTGCATTTGTCCCGATTGGGTTAATTTAGGAATCAAAGGAGGCTCTACAAGTGATGAGGGATGTGATTTGATTGCACGTTGTTTCTGTTAATGAGTATCCACATATTTATATCCCATAAAGCAAATGGTCTTTTTCAGTTATCCGATTCCGATGACGGCCAAAAATCTCTTCACACCCCCATCATGTTACTGACTCTCACCACATGCCTTTTGCATCACCCTCAATCCCCCAAATGTCCCTCAATTTATCTTATACTTATTTCCTTTTTAAAATTTTTCATTTTGGTATTCTGATATTCTGACCTCTTTTTTATTTTGTTTTTCTAGCCAAGGATGTAACATTTCTGTCCATCTATAAGGTACAAACATGAATACGACCATATGGACACAATACAATACGATATGAATACAGAGACATAAATCTTTTGTTAAGTTTTCCTCATGATATAATAAAATAATTTTTTTTAAAGATATTATGTATCAAAGTTGTTTGTATGAATTTGAATAATTAGTTCTATAGATGAATTGGACGTAAAACCTTAAAAAATGAAACAAAAATGATCAAATATTCAAAATTAGAGGTCAATATTTATTTCTATTTTGTAAAATAGGACTCGATCAAAATTAGAGGTCAATAATAATAATAATAATAATAATAATAAATTATGTATATGTAAACAACTGTTTAAACAAAGGCACCAATAGGAGTTGGTTAAGTGGTCAGAGGGTTCTTTCTCGAAGACAAGAACCCGAGTTCGAATCTCTTTGATCACTTGGAAGGTATGTATTTAAAAAAAAAAAAAAAAAAAAAACTTTTTAAACAAAGGCAAGGCCTTATAAGTCTAGGTATCATAGGTAGTTGGACTAGAAATTAGACAACTAATGAAAAATTATAATAATAAATTAGTAAAATAATCAAAAGTAATTGAAGTATTTAGAAACTTTTTAGTTTTTATTACGACAATAAATTATAAATTAGATCCAATTCAACCCAACCCATGTTGAGAAATCTGGGCTATGGAGGAGCTAGACACGGGTGTTCCCTGTCCTTAAAGTTTCTATCGCCCCTACTGTTGTGCTTTAGGTTGCAGGCGATACACTTCTAGAATATATGTCAAGCCTGGTGTTTGATCTTTGCTTAAAGCACTTCTGCAAAAATCAGATGAGTATGTTGTACATTTTTTTCAGAAATGGGAGGAGACTACTTTATAATATTCAGGTAGCAAAAACTGAAACTAGAATTTGAATGGGTTAATTTCAGGAGTTAATAATCTGAAATTACACCCCATAATTGCCCTCAACCTGACTGTTACAAGAGTCAAACGGATTTCTTTTGGATGTATCTGGACATTGGTTTGAATATTTGAAACTAGGACTGAGTCAGACCGGCTCTGGCTCAAAAAGAAAGCTCTGGGCTCGGAGGCGAGGCTCCTAGCGACGATGCGCACGTGCGAAGTGCAAAGTGCGCCATCAAACGCCACATTCGCCCATGCCCGGCCCCGTGCCCGTGCCCGAGCCCGAGCCCGAGCCCGTGCCCGTGCCCGTGCCCGTGCCCGTGCCCTTGCGCGCGCGCGTGCGCAGGCGGTGCGGTGCACCGCACCGCATGTGAGCTCATTAGTCCTCTCTTGAGTTCCACAATTTAATAACATACACAGCTTTTTAATATATAAGACTGTCTGCCTTATGTTATTCTTTCAATGTGGGACAAGTTTCAATAAGCCAATGCACATTTTCCAAACAACCTTTCATATGCCTTATGTATACTTGTTAATTAATTCTGCAGCAATTAATTATATCATTACATATAAGGCATATCTAACAATCCCCCACTTGTTTGGAAAACTACTCTTTTGCCAGACAAGTCTCTGAAAATTTTGTCAAAGATCACATGCCTAGAGGAAGGTGTGACGAACATTGAACCTTCCCTTAGTGTAAATAGCTCAAAACTATATCGAAGTTGATGGTGTCCGTAGATTGAACCTCAACTCCGTTGTGACATAGTCGGAGATATCACACGCACGTGTTCTTTCTCATACAACAAGCACTCCGCTGCTTGGCGCTTATTTAGCCATACGCCATATCCCATTTCATGAACCTCTAAGAGAGCAAACCATAACTCTCTATAAGAAGCGGCTTCACTTCTAGTTCATATAGGCAAAATGTTTCTCAGGCACTAGTTGCAAATAGTGCAGCATTTTGTTAAGAGCTTTGCTCAACCTTATCACGTTGCAACTCACTGAGCTATCTTTTACTACACATGAGACCACTTGATAGTTTTAACCAACTTGTGACTTGTTTTTCCCTTTGAACCTATGATCAGGGGAAACCTAGATTATAGGTAGGGTTACCATCACTTATGGTTCGGGTGGTTTAAGTCCCATATCTCGAGTAGTTATAGCTACTAAGTCTCTCGTCAGAGGCTTAGTAAACGGATCAGCCAAATTCTTATTTGACCTCACATAGACAATTGTTATGATACCATCTTGTATCAATTGTCTTACAAACGCATGTCTTAGACCAATGTGTCTAGACTTACCATTATAGGTACCACTGTACGCTTTTGTAAGTGTTGCTTCGCTGTCACAATACAGCGAAATTGGAGGCATTGGATTTGGCCAAAGATCTATGTCTAACAGCATATTTCTTATCCAATCAGCCTCCTGTCCAGCTTGTGCTAAAGCTATAAACTCAGATTCCATGGTAGAGTGAGAGATTATTGTCTGTTTCTTGCTTGCCCAAGAAACAGCCCCACCGGCAAGAGTGAAAACCCACCCACTTGTGGATTTGTTATCTCCCACGCTCGTTATCCAACTCGCGTCTGAGTACCCTTCCAACACACTAGGGAATTTGTTATAGAACAAACCAAAGCTAATAGTTCTCTTAAGATACCCAAGTACCCTACTAATAGCTTTCCAATGATCAGCATTGGGACTGCTCGTGTATCTGCTAAGTTTTGAAACTGCAAAGGAAATATCTGGTCTGGTGCAATGCATTGCGTACATAAGGCTGCCAATAGCACTTGCATACTCAAGCTGTGCAATAGCTCTACCAGTATTTTCTTTAAGTTTCAGTCCGTTGTCAAACGGAGTGTTCACCTCCTTGATCTCGAGGTGACTAAACTTAGTCAGAACTTTCTCAATATAATGAGATTGGTTTAGTGAAAAACCCCCACTATGTTTTTTAACTTTAATGCCTAAAATAGTATCTACTTCACCTAAGTCTTTCATCTTAAAGACCGAGGATAGATACTTTTTAGTCTCGTTTACTCCAATCATATTCGTCCCGATGATCAACATATCATCGACATATAGACAGACTATCACCATATAGTCAGCCGTACTTTTGGAGTAAATGCACCTGTCAGCACTGTTATACTTGAATCCGAATTTCAAGATAGCAGTGTCAAACTTCTCATGCCACTGTTTTGGTGCTTGTTTTAGACCATACAGGGATTTGACTAACTTACACACTTTATTTTCTGTTCCCGGTGCTACAAAACCCTCAGGTTGTTCCATATAGATTTCTTCTTTTAAATTTCCATTTAAAAATGCTGTCTTTACGTCCATTTGATGAACAAATAGGTCGTAAAGAGAGGCTAAGGCAAGAAGAATTCTAATGGAAGCAACTCGAGCCACCGGTGCATAAGTGTCAAAGTAGTCAATCCCTTCTACTTGTCTAAACCCTTTGGCAACTAACCTAGCTTTAAAAGCTGATATAGTGCCATCAGTGTTTCGTTTTCTTCTAAATACCCACTTGCACCCAATGGGTTTAGAACCACGGGGTAAGTCTGCTAATACCCAAGTATTATTACCCAAGATCGAATCCATTTCATCGTTTACGGCTTCCTTCCAAAAAGAAGCATCTCGAGAAGCCATAGCTTCCGAAAATGTTTTAGGATCCGTCTCAAGCGAAAATACAAACGGTATTTCACTTACCACTTTATTATCTTGGTCCCCCTCCACCAAGAATAATAAAGCATCAGAAGAGATAAAGTCTTTACCCAAACTTTTCTCTTTTCTTGCTCTAGTACTCCTTCTAGGCTCAATTGGTTGTGTAGGAATGTTATTTTCCTCAACCGGCCTTATAGAACCTCTAGGCTCAATTTGGGATAGCCCTGAATCATTTCCAACATCTTTTGAAAATGTATTTTCGAAGAACTCCACATCCCTGGACTCAGTTATCACATTAGACTCTAAATCAAGAAGTCTATAAGCCTTGCTATTAAGAGCATACCCCACGAATACACTTTTAATAGCTCTGGCTCCTAACTTAGTCCGTTTGGGATCAGGAACCCGAAAATAAGCCACACACCCCCACACTTTAAAATAGCTTATGTTGGGTTTTCTGCCTTTCCATATTTCATAGGGACTAGACTTCACAACAGTACTAGGCATCCTATTTAGAATATGGCACGCAGACAGAAGGGCTTCACCCCACAAGTTGTGAGGTAAATTTGCATGATTTAACATGCAATTTATCATGTCCAGAAAGGTACGATTTTTCCTTTCAGCTACACCGTTCTGCTGGGGTGTATAACCGGCAGTTGTTTGATGTATGATACCACTTTCTTCGCAAAGTGTATCAAAAGCATTCAAACAGTATTCCATGCCTCGATCAGAACGTAGAACCTTAATCTTCTTCTCAAGTTGGGTTTCTACTTCTGATTTATATTTCACAAAAGAACTAAGAGCTTCATCTTTAGTTCTTAACAGATACACATAGCAAAACCGACTAGCATCATCAATAAAAGTTATAAAATACCTTTTTCCACCTCTAGTTAAAATTCCATTTAATTCACAAATATCTGTATGAATTAAATCTAATATTTGTGATTCTCTTTTAACACTTGGAAAAGGTTTTCTAACAATTTTTGATTTTGCACAAATTTCACATTTATCAAGTTCATTTTTACCAATATCAATTAATCCCATTGCATGCATATTTTTCAAGTTCTTTGCACTAACATGTCCTAATCGACTATGCCATAAAGAAATTGAAGAAATCATGTAAGCAGAAACGAGATTCATATTAGTGATAGACATCTTATACATCCCATTACAAGCATAGCCTTTTCCAACAAATTCACCATTTTTCATGATGATGACTTTGCCAGATTCAACAGAAATCTTAAAACCTTTCTTATCTAACAAATCAACAGAAATTAAACTTTTCCTAACATCTGGTACAAACAAGACATTAATCAAAGTTAATTTCTTCCCGGAGGTAAAGTTGAGCTCGACAGATCCTTTGCCTCCAACACCGGCTTTGGAGCTATTTCCCATCTGAACCTCTTGTCCCACAACTTCTTCAAAGGTCTTGAAAAGCCTTCGATCATTGCAAATGTGAACCGTTGCTCCAGAATCTAACCACCATCCGGAAAGTTCACTTGCCATGTTGATTTCAGAAATCATAGCCACATCGAGGCTAAGATCAGTCACCATGGCAACTAGGTTCTCCTCAACCATGTTTGCAACTCCGGATCCACTCTTCCGTTGTGAGCATTCTCTCGCATAATGTCCTGTTTCTCCACAAACATGACACTTGCCTTTTCTTTTGTTAGAAACATTATGAACAGGTTTAGGTTTCTGCCCGGATTTCTTAAATTGTCCTTGATTCTTTTTAACCCCAAAAGGCTTCTTTTTAGAACTTCCAGCCTCAACATAATTCACGCTGGATTGTCCTTGAACCAAATTCTTGCCATCGCGTTTCCGAGCCTCCTCTTCAATACGCAGATGTTTCTGAATTTGTTCCAAGGACATATCCTCAGATTTATGCATCAATCTCTTTGCATAATCTTTCCAGGTAGGAGGGAGCTTTGAAATTATGGCTCCAACCTGGAAAGCTTCTGGAAGGACAATTTTCACTATCCGAAGTTTATTGACAATTACCTGGAGCTCATGCACTTGCTCCAGGATTGGTTTATTATCAACCATTTTGAAATCGAGGTATTTAGATACTAAGTATTTGTTAGTACCTTCTTCCTCAGCCTTATACTTGTATTCCAGCGCCTCCCAAAGTTCTCTAGGTGATTTGACATTTGTGTACAGATCATATAATCTGTCAGAAAGAGTGTTGAGGATGTGGCCACGAGCCAACTCTTCATCTTCAGCTCTTTTCTTTCGTTGTTGCTGAAGCGTCTGTACTATCTCTTGATGGATCTGGAAGGCATTCTGGGAGGGACCTGCGGCTGCAGTACTTGCAGGAAGTGCACCGCCTGCTGTAGTGGGATTGGCAGGAGGAACAACACCTGCTGCAGTGGTTGGTGGATCCAAATTGACAGGCTGCTGGGGAGCAGGAGGGTCTTCTGGAATTGGTGGCAGACTGGGATCCAGAACGTAGGCAAGCTTAAGGACAGTAAGCAGGAATTTCATCTTGTCCTGCCAGCGGCTGAAGTTGTTGCCATCGAAACGGTCTAGCTTTTGTTGGTTCATGATTCTGAAGGATTCAGACTCCATTTCTACCAGATAGAAACTTTAAGATTGTTGAGAAATCTGGGCTATGGAGGAGCTAGACACGGGTGTTCCCTGTCCTTAAAGTTTCTATCGCCCCTACTGTTGTGCTTTAGGTTGCAGGCGATACACTTCTAGGATATATGTCAAGCCTGGTGTTTGATCTTTGCTTAAAGCACTTCTGCAAAAATCAGATGAGTATGTTGTACATTTTTTTCAGAAATGGGAGGAGACTACTTTATAATATTCAGGTAGCAAAAACTGAAACTAGAATTTGAATGGGTTAATTTCAGGAGTTAATAACCTGAAATTACACCCCATAATTGCCCTCAACCTGACTGTTACAAGAGTCAAACGGATTTCTTTTGGATGTATCTGGACATTGGTTTGAATATTTGAAACTAGGACTGAGTCAGACCGGCTCTGGCTCAAAAAGAAAGAAAGCTCTGGGCTCGGAGGCGAGGCTCCTAGCGACGATGCGCACGTGCGAAGTGCAAAGTGCGCCATCAAACGCCACATTCGCCCATGCCCGGCCCCGCGCGCGCACGTGCGCGGGCGGTGCGGTGCACCGCACCGCATGTGAGCTCATTAGTCCTCTCTTGAATTCCACAATTTAATAACATACACAGCTTTTTAATATATAAGACTGTATGCCTTATGTTATTCTTTCAATGTGGGACAAGTTTCAATAAGCCAATGCACATTTTCCAAACAACCTTTCATATGCCTTATGTATACTTGTTAATTAATTCTGCAACAATTAATTATATCATTACATATAAGGCATATCTAACAACCCAACCCAACCCATTCCAATCCAAGCAGTAGATATTATAAATTAGAAGAATTGCGGTTGGATGAGCATATGCAGATCATTAGGATTGCTGCATCTAAAGATACGCGTGTTTGCTGGGAAAACAACACCAAAGGGAAGAGAATAGAGATTCCCCAATTTCACTTTTTATATTTCCTTAGATACCCCTACTGATGTCTGCACTGCACCCAGTGGTGTGGGACCCAATCCTATTTTTCTTTAGGAGAGGTAGGGTAGAGTAGGGGGTGGGGGTTGGGTCGTGGTCACCACGTCACAGTCAGCATTAAAATACCCTTTGTACAATAAAATTTATCGTTGAAAATTCTTGCAAAAAGTTAGCTACAAAATTCAATTGTTGCTGAATATTTAACTTTTTCGAACAAAATAATTTGTTGCGGTTGTAACTTTTTTTGGCAACAAAGTATATTGTCGTTAATACTTTTATATATTAGCATCTATGATTATTGTTGAAAAATATTAAGTACTTTTTGTGATAAAAACCTTTTTGTGGTAAATACATATTTAACAAGATTATAAAAACTAAATTAATTATATAATGGATTTTTTTTTCTTGAATATTACATCTAGCCAAGTTGATTTTGAGGCAGTTATCTATTGTTGTCGATACGAGTTCAACTCGTGCAAAGAACATAATTAAAAATATATTTGACAACAAAATTTATTTTGTTGTTGTAAAAAAAAAACTTTTAGGCACAAAAAAAATTTCGCTGAAAAATATCATATATTTTACAACGAAATATATTGTAAATCCTAATAAATTATAATTTTAAAACAATCTATTGGCAACGAAATGTTGTATTTGCCTACAAAAAATATAAAATTAGCAACAACAATGTTAGTTGTCTTCTTGTATCACCATTTGCAACGAAAAGTATATTGCTGTCGATTTTACATATATACACAATGAAACAAAAATATTCTCTTAATAAAATTGGCAACAAGAATATTTGTTGGAACAAGTAAAATTTCTTGTAGCGATACTTTGCATGCCCTAATTGATGTGGAAGTGTGACGGGTTACTACATCCACAACACATCCAAGCCCAAATAAAATAACCGGAGTCAACTAACCATCTAGGATTTATTTGGAGTGTAAAATTCAAGTACAGACTATATCTCATGTCAAGCGCACCGTATATGATTGGTTTAACTCACTATGAAAGTTTAGTAATATTACATGAGTAATATTCAAATAGTGAGTAATTTAATATTTAGTTAATTTGTCATGAAGCTATATAACTTAATACTTTGTCACTATGCTAACATAATTAAAAAAATAATGTTGGGATTCTTGAGTACGGAGCTACCATTGATAGAAAAAAATTTACACACTTTAATCGTTGGACTTGACTAAACCCATAAATTTACATTTCCTCCCAGTCTAATAATTTCCATAATTTATGGTAATTGCATTTGTCCCGATTGGGTTAATTTAGGAATCAAAGGAGGCTCTACAAGTGATGAGGGATGTGATTTGATTGCACGTTGTTTCTGTTAATGAGAATCCACATATTTATATCCCATAAAGCAAATGGTCTTTTTCAGTTATCCGATTCCGATGACGGCCAAAAATCTCTTCACACCCCCATCATGTTACTGACTCTCACCACATGCCTTTTGCATCACCCTCAATCCCCCAAATGTCCCTCAATTTATCTTATACTTATTTCCTTTTTAAAATTTTTCATTTTGGTATTCTGATATTCTGACCTCTTTTTTATTTTGTTTTTCTAACCAAGGATGTAACATTTCTGTCCATCTATAAGGTACAAACATGAATACGACCATATGGACACAATACAATACGATATGAATACAGAGACATAAATCTTTTGTTAAGTTTTCCTCATGATATAATAAAATAATTTTTTTTAAAGATATTATGTATCAAAGTTGTTTGTATGAATTTGAATAATTAGTTCTATAGATGAATTGGACGTAAAACCTAAAAAAATGAAACAAAAATGATCAAATATTCAAAATTAGAGGTCAATATTTATTTCTATTTTGTAAAATAGGACTCGATCAAAATTAGAGGTCAATAATAATAATAATAATAATAATAATAAATTATGTATATGTAAACAACTGTTTAAACAAAGGCACCAATAGGAGTTGGTTAAGTGGTCAGAGGGTTCTTTCTCGAAGACAAGAACCCGAGTTCGAATCCCTTTGATCACAGGGGAGGTATGTATTTAAAAAAAAAAAAAAAAACTTTTTAAACAAAGGCAAGGCCTTATAAGTCTAGGTATCATGAGTAGTTGGACTAGAAATCAGACAACTAATGAAAAATTATAATAATAAATTAGTAAAATAATCAAAAGTAATTGAAGTATTTAGAAACTTTTTAGTTTTTATTACGACAATAAATTATAAATTAGATCCAACCCAATCCAACCCATTCCAATCCAAGCAGTAGATATTATAAATTAGAAGAATTGCGGTTGGATGAGCATATGCAGATCATTAGGATTGCTGCATCTACAGATATGCGTGTTTGCTGGGAAAACAACACCAAAGGGAAGAGAATAGAGATTCCCCAATTTCACTTTTTATATTTCCTTAGATACCCCTACTGATGTCTGCACTGCACCCAGTGGTGTGGGACCCAATCCTATTTTTCTTTAGGAGAGGTAGGGTAGAGTAGGGGGTGGGGGTTGGGTCGTGGTCACCACGTCACAGTCAGCATTAAAATAGAAATGGAAAACAGGGAAAAGTGACAGGTGTTAGTGAGGCGAATTTGTAGACTTTTCTTGCTTTAATAGCTAATAGCTTATACCCCTTTTGATTGGTGACAGTTATCTGCTGCCACATATTCTATTTATGGAGTCCAATCCTACCTCCACCATATTTTTTTTTTTTAACCCCATTTTTATTCTATAAATCATTTTCATTAAAATAAATTATTTAAAATTTTAAAATTCTGGTAATTGTTTTTTGGTGACTTAAATTTAAATTTTTTTATTAAATTAATATAGTACCGAGTTGTTAAACTATATCATTTGATTGTATCTTCTTCCGTTTAATAGTCTAAAGAGTCAATCTGATTAATGTCCATCCCCTTTGTTGATCGTGACAAACCGTAAACATGGTGTTCCGACCAATGCCCGAACATTCAAGGGTATTGTTGTATCGTATTATATATGAACTAGCGTATGTCCCGTGCTATGCACGGTATTAATGAAAATATAACTTATAATATTATGTATAAATCCTGTAGACTAAAATAATTTAAAATAAATAACTTAATCATATAAAATGAAAAATATTCTATATAATACATATTTTTATAAATAATAAATAAATTACTGCTAAAATATTTCTTTATTATAGTTTTATTTAAGTATTAAGTGCAGACGTGGTAAAAGAAAAATAATTTTAAAAAGAATATATAATTATCATCCAGTTCTAAATAATAATAATAATAATAAAATGAAGTGTTGAAATTGTATAAATATCACATTCTTTTTAAATATAAATATGATAATTTATAAAAATAAAAATAACTCTTACCTTAAAAGATTAAACCTAGAATTGCGGAAATCTTTTTAGGCCCGGCAAGAATTTCAAACTTTGTTGCTCTTGTCAACGAATCAAATTGTAACTTGATATTTTAAATTTAATTAATTCAAAAAATAAGATTAAATTAATATAATTAAACTTTGAATTAATTTTCTAAAAAAAAAATAAAAAATTGTACCTTATGAGATTGAGCCAAAAATTTTGAAACTCTTTTAAACTCTTCCAGAGATTTTAAACTTTGTCAACCTCATTAAGAAATCAGATTAAAATCTCAAATATGATAATTTATAAAAACAAAAATAACTCGTACCTTACGATATTGAGTCAAAAATTTCAATTTTTTTTTTAAACTTTCGCAGTCTCGTGAAGGATTTCAAACTTCAATAACCTTGTTAAGAAATCGAATTGCAGTTTCATATTCTAAAAGTTTCAAACTAAAATAACTTCATTTGCAAACATGTAATAAAAAATATAAAAAT
This sequence comes from Lantana camara, assembly GCA_037501455.1. Classification (NCBI taxonomy): domain Eukaryota; kingdom Viridiplantae; phylum Streptophyta; class Magnoliopsida; order Lamiales; family Verbenaceae; genus Lantana; species Lantana camara. Next base: position 16,384,276 of record CM074857.1, on the reverse strand, counting down.
ATACTATGTCCTTAACAATCAATAAATTGAATAGTAGAACTTTGAAAATATAAATGTAATGCTCGAATAACATTATAGATATTGATGATAAATATTTTGAGATAAATAGATTAACAAATAGCAAAGGTCAAGTATAAAAATTAATTATTGGTGACCAAATTTATACGGAATACATAAAAATTTTAAAAAACAAAATAAAGAAGAAAATAAATATACAATCAATACTAAAAGTTAGTTAAAATTTGAACATTGGGAATAGATATTTCCATTAAATTGAAAAATATAAAATTAATTCATAATAAAAATATATATACAAAATTAAAAGATGGTGTATAATGAAATAAATAAAAATAATAATAAATAAGTCAATTAATATGTGAAGAATAATGAACGAGTAATTGAATTATTTTAATAGAAAATATTACAAAGATTAAATAAACCATGTAAATGTAATGGCTAGATTCGTGATTACGTTCAAGAAAAAAAAATGGAATAAATAAAATATTTTTAAGTTTCATAATATTACCCGTGGACATTTTGCTGGTTTACTCTCATGTATCGTAACATATAAATCTAAAATAGTGTGTTTAAAAAAAAAAATTAACATTATATCAATTTAATAAATATAATTATTGCAGAAATATAAACATATTATCTTATATAGTTAAAATTGTACTTCTAAATATTTATTAAAAATATAAATTAAGTAGTTAAAATTTTATATTTATAACAAATGAACAATCTCATAAATCATTTGTATTTTTAAGTGGTTCGATAAGCTTTCTATACAAATGTAAATAGAATTAACTGAACTTAAAAACTAAAATATATAAAGATGAAAAATAGAAATTAAAGAAAATCAAAAAGATGATACAACTTCTAAAATAAAGAAAAAAATAATAAAAATATAAAAAGAGAAGAAGAAGAAGAAGTATTGGAAGTAAAATTATAGAAAATAGAGAATAAAAGTTACAATAAATAACTATGGATATATGCCTGAATTTCAGTTTTTTCATAAAAAATTAGATTTCATCAAAAGCATGATCAATTTATTTCCAATCTCTCATAAATCTAAAAATACTTTAATAAAAAACACGAAAGAATCAAAATAATTAATAACTACTAATTTCAAAAATATTTATATTGTATATGATTTGAATGATACACGAATAATGAGAATATTTTAGAAAAAATAAATAAATGTATGCATCTTCTAACTTTTCTTATAAAATAAATTGAACTTTTCTTCAAAAGATTAACATACGTGGCTTGTCTGTGATGGTTGATTTGATACCAAAAAACGGAATGGAAAATTTATCAATAACCTGCACATCAAAAGAATAGATTAAAAGAGATAATTGTTTGAATGTGAATAAATATTTCAAGAACATAAATAATTCAATCAAAACAATAAAGAAGAAAAACAAAGCAAAGGAGAAATAATGAAAAGCAAAAACAAAAGAAATATTAGTCCTATATTTTAGAGTAAAGAAGTAAATACTTATATTGATAATAAATTTTATTTGAGAGAGTAATTTAAGCAACCTAATTAATCTCGTTTATTTTGGAAGGTTTAGATTCAAGTTTAAAATTATAATGATTTCTTTTGTAAATTGTGTACATGATTTAGGTAAGTTTACAAAATCTTTATAATATTTAGAAAAATTAATACTGATGATACTCAGAATTGCGCACGTATCAGAGCCGTCCACGTGTCGCCATCGATTGACTTGAAGACTATAACGCTTGCATTGATGGGCTCGCGGGCCAACCCGATCCACTCACTTGCCAACTAATACAGGCCATTGGGCCTCGGCCAACTACTCTGGTAAAGGGTCAGAGCCGGCAGGCTTGGCGCTCACACCTATGCCCTCAGGGTTACCTTTCTCAAGAAATCACCCGCACGAGGGCCATATCTTTGTCGCTCGGATTTGGCGCTCAAAGACCATGAGCCGTGAGGACCCCGTCCGAGCATTCTTCGAGCGTCACTTCGGCTCGAGGATGATCCCCCACCGCCGTGGTGGATCTGAACCCTCATAAAACGGATCCGGGACCCTCCGCTCATGCGACCCTCGTCAACAACCTCTGACACAAAGGTAGTGCGCACCCTGTACCTGACACACCATCTCCCTTTTCAGAAACGTCATTCTCACGCCCTCACGGGCTGCCACGTGTTAGGGCAACACAGGTTCGGGACCACATGGTCAATTTACCTATTTATCCTTACCCCTAACATATAAATAGGGGAGAACACATGCTTTCTCCCCCAAGTCATCTCCACGATACATACTGCATACATTGTTCTGGGTTCATATCTCCTTTCCTCTGCATCTTCCCAAGCTTCATATCAGTTGCATCATCATTACATTTTGCATTCTCGGTGTTATCCTAGCTGGAAGAACCCACGCTCAAGAGGAAACCCAGTTCCTGAGGCTTCCCCACCTGTGATGGTCTTTTCCCCTTTTCATATAAATCTTAAAGTGTTGTTGCATTCAGGAAACACAGATTCTTGCACCATCATTTTTGGCGCCATCTGTGGGAAATCCATCACTACCACAACCAGATTCTTCCTCTGAAGGCTAGTTGAGATATAACACCTCCTAACTCTGAAAATGGTAACTGCAACAAGATCAGGGGCCGTGGGAAACAAAAACGCTCCTCCTCCAGTCAATGAGGAGAACGCGGAGAGCAATATTCCCACCGGAGGCGTGAACCCACCAGCTGCGGGGAATGGAGGCGAGAATCCAGATAAGGCGGCTGCAACTCTCCCGCCAGGAGGGAACGCCATGGGAGGGCCCAGTTCCGTTGTTCCGCCTACAACTCACACCTCCAACGCTTCCTTCCCTTACTCAGGTACGTATCCCATGGCCATGCCTCCACCGGGATACCCTTTTATACAACCCGGAATGATGCCCGGGATGATGCCAATGATCCAACCTTATCAAGTGGGGACTCTAAATCTCCCCATGTCATTGCCGAGAGAGATACAAGGGGTGGAAATGCCCCAAATCACCACCCAACAGCTTCAGGCGCTGTATGCGCAGTGTGAGGGCCAGGCAGTCCAGAATGCTTGGGAGCACTTCACTGCGGCGTATTTCTCTTCGTACGCTGGCGCTCGGATGGCCCCACCTCTGGGAGGACTCCCCGCGCACCCCTTGACGATGGCCCAAAACGCATTGAGGGCCCAGCAACCTCCTCCACCGCCGAATCAAGAAAATGAGGCCCCGCCGAGGGTCCAGCAAGATCCACCACCAGTAAGAGATGAAAGGGCTCCTCGGAACGAGGGGCCGGAGATAACGACGAGGTCCAATCGAGGGCCACGGAAAGGGCAAACTGCAGAAATGTCGGTGACCCTCAACTTGCAGTAGTACAGGACCAAATTAGGGGGCTCCAGAACGTGGTGGAGCAGCTCTCTCGAGCACGGACTCACGTCTCCCGTGATGGGGGCGAGAGGTCCAGGGCTAGAGATGCTCGCAGACCACGAAGCCCCATCTCTCGCCGACGAAGGGAAGCCAGCCCCGAAGACCCGCAGGACAGGGATTACCGGATCACGACGGGCGATTCTCCCCTCATCGAGGAGGTGCTAATGACTCGTGCGGGAAAAGGCAAAATCCCCACGTCCATCAACAAGTATGACGGAACCACAGATCCGGCCGAGCATCTGGACCATTTTGTGCACTTGATGCATTTATATGATCACCCCCTCAACTATTGGGCCAAGGTGTTTGTAACCTCCCTCGTGGGAATGGCCCAGGATTGGTACAAAAAGCTTCCTCCGCGCTCAATCCGAGGATACTACGACCTGATTGACGCTTTCATCAGTCACTTCAACTCTTTGAAGGCTCCAGCCCCAGCCGCGACCGCTCTTTACAGTTTGGTCCAAGGGCCGAACGAAACTTTGCGGTCTTTCATGGGAAGATTCAACAAGGAGATCTTGTTGGTAGAAAAGCCCTCTATGGACTTCTTGAGGCATGTTCTGTTTGGAGCTATCAACATGAAGCATTACGTCAGCAAGGAATTTGTGGAAGAGGTGGCCAAGAAAAAGCCACGCTCGATGATGGAGATTAGGGAAATTGCGGACTCTTTCTTTACTCTTGAGGATATGTACATCGTAAGGGATCAGAAAATGGCGAACGCCCCTCGTCCCAGCAAAGTACCCGAGGACCGGACGGATTCTAACAGGGGTCGCCGCCGCAGCCCAGTTTCCACACGATGAAACTCTCCACCCCCTCGGAAGTTCGAGCGCATTCCTCTCAACCGCCCAATTGCGGAAGTTTATGCCATAGCGGACAAGAAGCTGTTTAAGAGGCCGTCCAAATTGAGAGAAACCGAGGCTCAAAAGCGCTCGGGAAAATACTGCGCTTTCCACAAACAGAAAGGGCATGACACCAGCGAGTGTCATCAGGTAGAAAGGGAGATTCAGAGGCTGATCGCTGGGGGGCACCTTAAGGAGTTCGTAAAGGTGTTGGAGAGGTACGACGAGCACTGTGCAGAGCGAGCGCATGCACATGGGAGAAGCCGTTCGCGCTCTCGGAGCCCTCGTCACCACCTCTCCGAGCCCAGCGACCGTGGAAAGGGCAAAGCCTCAGACATGGAAAACCAGCCCTTCGCGGTCATTCACATGATTGCCGGAGGACCTTCGGGGGGTGACTCTAACGCTTCTCGACGCCGCTACATTCAGAGTTATGACCAAAGATCTTCTCAGCCCCAGCCAGTGCTCTCTATTGATAAGTCATCACGCTCGGAGAAGGATGAGAGCGTAGGTTTTACGGAGAAAGACTTAGAGCACATTGTAACACCCCATGGGGTCGGTGAAACCTCTGACTGCCCCATGGTGGTTAGCTTAGACGTTCACAATCATGTTGTAAAGAGGGTCTTGATTGATAGTGGAAGCTCCGTGAATGTTTTACCTTATTCCACGTTCCAGAAAATGAACATCACAAACATCCCGCTCGAACCTCTCAAAACAGCCCTCGTTGGTTTTGGGGGTTCTGAGATCGTCCCTCGCGGACAAATTCGCTTGGCCACCTCTTTCGGTCGCGCCCCACAGCGAAAAACTCTAAATGTTCTTTATGTGGTGGTCGAAGTGGACCTACCATACAACATCATCATTGGGCGCCCAGCCCTCGTCGACTTCAAAGCTGTAATTTCCACCTATCATCAAAAAGTTAAGTTTCCCACCCCCGAGGGTACCGGGGAAGTACTGTGTAATGTTAAGGAAGCTTGGGAGTGCTACATACTTTCCCTTCGGAGCCACAAGCCCAAAAAGCCTACCCAAGAAGGTTCCACCAAGAAGTCTGTTGACTTCCCCAAATTAGATGAAGATGGCCCTGAGCGCAAGAGGGCCAAGCTCTATAAGAAGAAGAACAAGAAGAGGGCCATGGACAGACCAGTGGATGCTGAGAATTCGCCCCTCGGGGAGGTTGGAGTTTCCTCCTCGGAAGACGAGGATCATATGCCCTCGGGAGATACCAGTGGGGGAATTACCGGCAAGAAGAGAGCGCTCGAACGGCCGAGTCCTGAAGTACGGGTGGAACCTACGGAGAAATTCCTGACCATCGAATTGGAGCCAGGGAATCCAGATAAGACCACGCAAATAGGTTCCAGCCTCGACGGTCCCTCTCAGATTATGATGATTGATTTCTTGCGAGAAAATATTGATGTCTTTGCTTGGAGGGCTTCCGACCTCACTGGCATAGATCCGAGCGTTACTGTCCACCGCTGAACGTGGATCCGGCCTTTAAACCTATAAAGCAAAAGAAGAGAGACGTTCATGGGTTCCGAAAGCAGGTCATAGAAGAAGAAGTCAATAAACTGCTTGACGCTCAGTACATAGAAGAAATTCTATATCCCGAATGGCTTTGCAATGTGGTGCTCGTTCCGAAGAGCGCCAACAAGTGGCGTATGTGCAATGACTTCACGGACCTCAACAAGGGTTGTCCCAAGGATCCGTACCCCTTGCCTAGAATCGATCAGTTGGTGGATTCGACCGCTGGGTGTGAACTTATGAGCATGATGGACGCTTTCCAAGGATATTATCAGATATTTATGGCTCTTGAGGATCGTCCCAAAACTGCGTTCGTCGTTCATATGGGTGTTTATTGCTTCAAGGTTTTGCCCTTCGGGCTCAAAAATGCAGGAGCGACATACCAACGCCTCGTCAACAGAATGTTCGAGTGTGAGATCGAAAAGTCCATGGAAGGATATGTCGATGACATGATCGTCAAAAACGAGCACCAGTATTCTCATCTGGAGGACCTCAAACGAGCGTTCAACATCTTGCGTTGTTATGGTATGAAACTGAATCCCTCCAAGTGCACATTCGGCGTGCGGGGTGGCAAGTTTTTGGGGTACATGGTCAGCCAACGGGGCATAGAAGCAAATCCAGAAAAGATTAAAGCAATCCTGGACATACCCTCCCCTCGCAATCTGAGAGAGGTCCAGGTGCTTGTGGGTAAGATCATTTCGTTGAATAGGTTCATCTCCCGCTCAGCGGACAGGAACCTACCCTTCTTTAAAATTCTGCGTAACGCTCGCAACTTTACCTGGAGCGAGGACTGCGAAAAGGCTCTGCAGGACATGAAGCTGTACCTTTCGAGCGCGCCATTGTTGACCAAACCTAACCCAGGGGAGAACTTGTTTGTCTATCTATCAGTTTCCTTGGAAGCCACAAGCGCTGTCCTCGTGGCAATCCGCGAGCGTAAGCATATGCCGGTGTATTACTTGAGCAAAACTCTACAGGGAGCGGAGAAAAGATACATGGAAATAGAGAAATTTGCTTTTGCGCTCGTTAACGCCTCTCGGAGGCTAAGGCCTTATTTTCAAGCGCATTCCATCGTGGTGCTTACAGATCAGCCCCTCAAACAGGTGCTTGCAAAACCAGACGTCTCAGGGAGATTAATTAAATGGTCAATTGAACTTAGTCAATTCGACATCACCTTTGAGCCTCGCACAGCGATACAAGCTCAGGCCGTGGCTGACCTTTTGGTGGAGCGTTTTAACTTGGATACAGTGCCCTCGACGGAGGATGGCCTATGGCTTCTGCACACAGATGGCTCCTCGACCTCACATGGGGGAGGAGCCGGGGTAACCCTCAGGGACCCTCTCGGAGCTGAAGTTGACTACGCCATCAAGCTGGCGTTCCAAGTCACCAACAACGAAGCTGAGTATGAGGCCCTCATACAAGGGCTCAGGATTGCACTCCAAAATGGCGCCACTCGGGTCACTGCATATGTTGATTCGCAGTTGATTGCGAGTCAAATTGATGGTTCTTATGAGGCTCGAGAAGTCACCATGGTGCAGTATCTGGCGAGCGCTAAGGAGGTGATAGCCAAGTTCAGAGAATTCCACCTTTTGCAAATCCCGAGGGCAGAAAACGAACGCGCCGACGCTCTGTCAAAGTTTGCATCTGCCCTGGATGGTTTTAGCGAGCGTGCTATTACATTTCTTAGAACAGAGGAACCGCTGATAAGTAGAGGGGAACCTTTGAAGCAGGTGCATATGATTGACCCTTCCGAACCTTGTTGGCTCGATGAGATTATCAGATTTCTCCAGGATGGAACCAGCCCAAGCGACAAAGTTGAGGCTCGGAAAATCAGAAGCAAAGCCCCTCGCTTCTCATTGGATGCCGAGGGTCGACTATTCAAGCGATCCTTCCAAGGCCCACCGTTGAGATGCTTGAGACCCTCGCAGGCCAAGGAAGTTCTAGAACACGTGCACAATGGAAGTTGCGGGAACCACTCGGGCGGTCGGATCTTGGCAAAGAAAGTCTTAAGGAGTGGGTTTTACTGGCCCTCGGTGCTGCAGGATGCCATTAGATACTCCAAGAAATGCCCTAAATGCCAGTTTCATTCTAACACCCCCCAGTTGCCAGCGGCTCAAATGATTCCCATTGATGTTTCATGGCCTTTTGATCAGTGGGGCATTGATATTGTGGGGCCCCTCCCAATGGCGGTCGGACAAAAGAAATTTGTAATACTCGCCGTGGATTATTTCACTAAGTGGGCTGAAGCCGAAGCGGTCGCCAAGATAACGTTCAAGGTTGTGAGGGATTTCATTTGGAAGAACATCATTTGCAGATACGGCATCCCGAGAGTACTCATCTCCGACAATGGATCCCAATTCATCGCCGTTGACACGCGGGATTGGTGCTACGAACTTGGGATTGAGCAACGTTTCACTTCCGTGGGCCACCCTCAGGCCAACGGTCAAGCGGAAGTAACCAATAGAACCATACTCCAGCATCTGAAGACGATGCTCGAGAGTAAGAAGGGCGAATGGGCTGAAGAACTTCAAGGAGCCTTGTGGGCGTACCGTACCACCCCACGAGCGGCAACGGGGGAAACCCCCTACTCCCTTGTCTATGGCTCCGAGGCTATGATACCTGCGGAAATCGCCCAAGAATCCGCACGCGTTGCCTATTTCGAGCCTGCTGCTAATGAAGCCAATCGGGCGCTAGAGTTAGATTCGTTGGATGAGAAGAGGAATACTGCTTGGGCACGTATCCACAAATACAAAGCGACCGTCGCCCGCCAGTACAACAAACATGTTAAGGAGAGGACTTTCCAGCTAGGGGACTTGGTCCTCAAAAAAGTTGAAGTCTCCAAACATGTAGGTAAGTTAGACCCCAATTGGGAGGGCCCCTTCAAAGTCATCCAGGTACGAGCAAACAATACCTACCTATTGGAAACTTTGCAAGGCGAGCGGCTCCCTAGGCCATGGAATGCATGTAACCTTAGAAGGTTCTACGTGTAAACATCAGTTCTTTTGTAATTGCCCGTCTGCGGCATGGAGTGCTTTCCTTTGACGGAAAGCGTGCTGTAATCATTTCAAAAAGGCATTTATACAACAGCAAGTATTTAGTTCTTTATTTTTGATATTTGTTTGCTTTCCTATTTAATCAAAGGATTCGAGCGACGAGAGGCCTACTCCGTGTCGAGCATCCTCCACGTCGAACGGCCTACGCGATACATCAATCGTTTCAAAGCAACACTATCTAGGTGTTGATAACCATCCACCCGGAACAGTTTGAACGATTTGTAAGTATATAAAGTCCTAAAAAACGAGCGTGTCGAAAAACGGGGAGCAGAATGCTTAATTTACGCCAGTTGAGTGCTCGCCACTCCAGCTCGCGCTCGTAAAACCCCGATGACCCTCAACTTATTGAGTAAAAGCACACTCATAAAGTATTGGATCCTGAACCAATTCTTTCATTGGTCCCTCGAAACGACGCTAACCCCACGGTTACGCTCTATTCTTTCCCGCACTTAGCAAATCCTACTGTTGATTTCTAAAGTGAGTATAACTCATTGGAGCATCCGGAACGAGGGTGCACATTATTGGGCCAATACTTAGGCAAATCCCTAAAGGTTTCCTAAGTTCAAATTCGAGCCTCATTGCGAATACGGCCAGGGAACATCCATGGGAAACACCCTCGCGCCCGTATTTACGCCCCGCAAATCGACAGACGCTGCCAAATCTTAAACTAATAGCGCATTGTGATGAATGCCAGGGCACCCTCACAAGAAGCGCCCTCGTGCAAAAACACGCTCATCGCAAACGTTCAAATGAGAGAGACAATATACAAGTGGCGAGCACAATGAAATAACATTATTCACCATCCAAGAGTAAAGGAAAAAGCATTCAGACATCAAAGCAGTAAGGAAAGAGTGCTAAGAAACCCAAAATGTTCGGGAAATAACTAGAAGATCAAGTACGAGCATAAATTGTTCATAATTAAAACAAGAAATTTCAACCAACAAGACATGGGGTCAGCAACCAGGGGATCTTCAATGGGCTCGAGAATTGGGTTCCGGAGGGGCAGTCGAAAGAGGAACTGGGGCCAACACGTTGGCGTCAGAAGTTTGGGCCTCACCAGGTTCCTCGACATCCACGGTGTCCATGAGGGTGTCTTTATCTTCTATCTGGATGGGCTCGGGACCTACAGTATTGGCAGCTATGAACTCCCGCTGGAGCGTCACCACCAACTCCTGGTACTCTGGCTCCGCCAAGCTCTCGGAAGGATCCTCGTCTTGGACCATAAACTCACAGTTTTCGTCCAAGTCCATACGCAGGCGCACGTCCGTTCGAGCGCTTTCAGGAGCCAAGCCAAGTTTCACCATTTGCCCGATGGCTTTGTGAAAGAAACGCCGAGCATTGTCGAAGCAGTGGATGTTGGCTGTAAACACGAAAGCCTTGGAGCGTACGAACTTCTTCACTGCCTCCCAGGATACCCTCGCCTCCAATCCCTGCACCTTGGCCTGAAAGTCAGCAAGGGCCTTATGTGTTTCCTCGTTCTGGCGAGTGCTCTCCGCCAGCTGCTCACCCAGCTCCCCATTTTGCACCCTCAGCTGGTCCCGCTCATCCTTCAATTTCCTGTGACGCTCATTAAGGACCAGAAAAGCGTCATCGGACTTCTTCAGATTTTTCTTTAGCCGATCGTTCTCAATGTTGGCGGAAGTCAGTTGAGCGCTGACATTGTTGTAATCCTCCTGCAATTGGCCTGGGTCCGAGATGCGCAGCAACTTCTTGTATTTGGCTTTATGCTCGGAGTAGGCTTGCGCTCGCCCTTGCAGATTCTTGAGCCTCGGGATTACTTCCTAGTAAGCCATAAGCGAAAAACACCATCAGAATAAAAAGAAAATAAGGGAAATTTTACTGAGGGAATCAAGGTCTAACCGTCAGGAGGGCGTGGCATGCGTCGTCCGCGACCCGAGCGCCATCATGCTCGTTCAGTTTGTCATGGTCGGCGGAGAACTGGAGCTTTCCGACGATGTCGGAGACCATGTTGACAGAAAAGGCGCTCTTTTTCAGCAGGACGGGACCGTCCTTCCTTTGGCGCTTGTATCGAGCGTCCCCGCGACAACCAATCTTCCAGAAGTCCTCGTCCTCGGAGGAGGATGTATCGCTACCCTCACCCCGGTGGCCTACAACCACCTCCTTCCCTTTACCGGAGATTGGGATAGAGTCCGGCATTCTCTTTCTTTTTCCTTGACGCTCGGCCCTAATCCCTTCTTGGATGCGGACTAACTCTCCGGATTGATTGTGGGAAGTGCTGGAGCTGAGCGCTATAGGTCCCTCGGGAGCAGCTGGAGTCGGGGTAACCTCCTGGGCACCATCTAGGGTAAGGTCCTCGACGGGACCAACGGCTGGAGCCTCGTTTCCGGTACCCCTGCCTCCATCGCCTCGCCCTTGCCTTCGCCGAATTCCTCTGCCCCTCGGCGCATTAGGGGGTCGTTCTTGATTCTGCTGCTGATGTTGTCGAGGGTCAGCACCAGCTCCCGGAGCACCCAACATGCGGGAGAGAGCCTCAGCATTCATGCCTCGCGATAGTATTTCAACACCTGCAAATAAGGAGAAACGAGCGTCAGAAGTCGGTGGCTTGGATCACAGATATAAAAATACAGCTATTGCACCAAGTTAGAGGGCTATTCTAAAGGTTAGAGCAATTAATTCCTAGAATCTAACCATCGAGGGCCATGATGTCAGCTGGAGGGTTGAGTAACATGTCTGGGGGGCAAGACAAGCCATAGCGAAACAACACTCCCTCGTTCTTCATCAGGGTTTCAGCCTTAATCCACTTTTTCTCACTCCTCATCTCGAAGGCTAATCCCTGTGCCCAATCCTCAAAGGCTTTATTCCTCGTCCTCTCTCTAATCAAAGGACCCTCGCCATGTATCAACCAATAGCGATGAACCCTAAAAATTCCTCCTGGGGACCCCACGAAAAAATATTTCTCTTTCCAATGCTCGCCATAAGAAGATGAGCGAGAGTCTATCATCTTGAAGCCCGACTTGGCCTGGGCATAATAAAACCCGTCCGTAGGTGATGAGCGCGGCGAGCGGGCCACCTGTATCAAGCTATCAAAATTGACGATCGAGGGTTCGCGACCTAGCGCAACCATCATAATCACGAAAGTGTTGATTAGTGCTATGCCGTTCGGTAGAATTTGTGAAGGGCAAAGCCTCAGGTGGTGATAAATGTTGGCAGCAACGGGCGAGATGGGGAACCTCAAACCCCCAGCCAGGACTGCATCCCAATATACCGTCATCATCCCAGGCGGCGGTCGGTTGGCCCTCTCCCCCTCCTCAGGAAGTCGCATGGGAAATACTGCTTCATCCCAATAAGCTTTCGCCTTCAATTCCTCCAAATCGTCGAGCGTCAAAATACTCTCAATCTCATCCGGAGATCTGTCAGTTTGATGGCGGTTATCTTGCCTCACTCGAGTGACAGGCTCCTTGCCTCTCCTATGGCGCCTTCTGGAAGGTTCAGCCTCAAATGGACGCCAGGATGGCCCTGCTTCGCCCTCGGGAGCCATCATGGCCACTGTGATCCTGTGATCTTGGGGTGTCACGGCACTATTCAACACCGGGAATACTCTCTCCCCTTGCCTCTGCATTTCCATCACGTTATGCATCTCTTCAAAGAGATCATCCACCCCTCCAGGAGCACGCTTGTTCATCCCTTGAACGGCTGCGTCAACCTCTTCATCCCTGGCGTCAGTTGGAGCCTGAGCCACTAGAATCGCCAGAGGAACCCCCTCACCTAGGGACGCCCTAGCCAGGGGAACGGCTGTGGGTACATTGCCATGAGGGGATGAGCTCCCTACTGACATCTCATCTATTTCCCTCACATAGGCATCCGCGTTGTTGTCTGCCATATCTGGGATTTGGTTATCGGAGATGAAGCTTTTCACAAGAGATTCAGGGAAGAAGAAAAGTTTCTGGAATGAATTCAACGGCAGAAAGGGTTCTTCGCTTAGAAAGTTTCACTCGCGCACAACCTAAATCTAGAGTTAGTATAGAAAACAAGTGTTATGGAGTTTTACCTAGAGTTCGAAGAACGGAAACTCGCCGGAATCAGTGAAAATTGCAGAGAATTCTTGTTGCGTATGTGCTTAGAGAAATCTGAATGCGTGAAAGAGGATCTGAAGCTTTGTAGATCCCTATTTATAGGGGAAGGGGCTGGCATTAATTAGGGTTTAAAGATTTCAAATGGCAATCATTTCCTGTCTAGGAAACTCCCTGCTTTTGGTAACCGCCTCACGTCTCCCGGAGTGCACGCGCCCACGTTCCCACTCTGCATTAAATGCGGACATGACTTCAATTAATGCGGTGTCAGACTGTGTCCGTTACAGAAGGCATACGGTCACTTCTTTAGGAATGGCTTGACCCTCGGATATTCAAAAATTCAAGGCCCCGTTCTTATTAAAATTCTACAGTACGCTCGAGCGTTACTACAGAATTTAGGGGACAAAATGATGATACTCAGAATTACGCACGTATCAGAGCCGTCCACGTGTCGCCATCGATTGACTTGAAGACTATAACGCTTGCATTGATGGGCTCGCGGGCCAACCCTACCCACTCACTTGCCAACTAATACAGGCCATTGGGCCTCGGCCAACTACTCTGGTAAAGGGTCAGAGCCGGCAGGCTTGGCGCTCACACCTATGCCCTCAGGGTTACCTTTCTCAAGAAATCACCCGCACGAGGGCCATATCCTTGTCGCTCGGATTTGGCGCTCAAAGACCATGAGCCGTGAGGACCCCGTCCGAGCATTCTTCGAGCGTCACTTCAGCTCGAGGATGATCCCCTACCGCCGTGGTGGATCTGAACCCTCATAAAACGGATCCGGGACCCTCCGCTCATGCGACCCTCGTCAACAACCTCTGACACAAAGGTAGTGCGCACCCTGTACCTGACACACCATCTCCCTTTTAAGAAACGTCATTCTCACGCCCTCACGGGCTGCCACGTGTTAGGGCAACACAGGTTCGGGACCACATGGTCAATTTACCTATTTATCCTTACCCCTAACATATAAATAGGGGAGAACACATGCTTTCTCCCCCAAGTCATCTCCACGATACATACTGCATACATTGTTCTGGGTTCATATCTCCTTTCCTCCGCATCTTCCCAAGCTTCATATCAGTTGCATCATCATTACATTTTGCATTCTCGATGTTATCCTAGCTGGAAGAACCCACGCTCAAGAGGAAACCCAGTTCCTGAGGCTTCCCCGCCTGTGATGGTCTTTTCCCCTTTTCATATAAATCTTAAAGTGTTGTTGCATTTAGGAAACACAGATTCTTGCACCATCAAATACATCTACTTTTAATATATTATATTCCTTATTTGAAAAATTAATCCCCTTGATTGATGTCAACAATTTATTTACAATTTATTGAAATCAATAATTAACTAAGAGTAATATACTCTGATGTTTTTTTAGATCAAGTAACCACTTAATATAAATAAAATATTATTAATTGAACATTACCTAAATTTATGAATTAATAAGTTAATTGGTTTGATTTGTTAAATAATTAAAATCTTAAAAAGTTTAAAAATTGTGTATATAATTAACCAATAAATAATTATTGGTTAGATATTTCTAAATTTATGGGGTTGATAAGTTAATTAATGTAATTAATAGAAAAAATTTAATTAATATATTTGGTAATTTCAAAATATTAAATATCGTAGATAATTAATCAATTAATGAAATAATTTTTATAAAATAAAACTTTTCAAAAAAGGAAAAGAAAAAAAGAATGTTGAATTAAAATTGCCACATTTTAATATATATATATATATATATATATATATATATATATATATATATATATATGTGCATTATGAATGAATAAGGCATTCCGAGCTTTTAAAATTAATTAAAAGTTACAAATTACATAAAGTAATTTTGCAAACAAATAATAAATAGCGCTGATGAGGCCCAAAATCACACTCGGATCAACGCCGTCCACGTGTTATCATCTACAGACCTAGAGCTTGGACGCTCGCATTAACGGGCTCGCGGAACAACCCAGCCCATTCACTTGTTGACTAATCCAGGCCCATGCGCCTCAGTCCACTAGTCGAGCGGGTGGTTCAGGCTATCAAACCCGACGCTCGTGCTACGGTCCCTCAAATCCACCCTTTCTAGGGAAACACTCCACGAGGGCTTTTCCCTCTCTTACGCTCGAGTATTTGACGCTCGTGGATCGTCTGCCAGAGAAAACCCTCTCGTGCACCCCTTCGAGCGTCACCCTCGCTCGGGTAAGATCTGCCCCAAGAGAGGCATTCGTATGCCTGCATGATAGATCTTGAGCCTCCCAGCGCATGGCTCTCTCCAACAACCTCTGACACAGTGGCAATGCGTAACTCGTACCTGACACGCCGCCCACTCTTAGAGCCATCACTTTCTTACCGTCACAGATTGCCATGTGTTAGGGCAACATAGGTTTGGGACCACCTGGTCAAAATACCCAAAACATCCTCACCCCTAACATATAAATAGGAAGAAACCCATGCTTTCCTCCTCAAGTCATCTTCTTAACAATACACTGCACTCTAAAAACTGGGCACAGTTTCCTCCATTTTCTTCTTCCCAAGCTCTGCGTTACACTCACCTCAGCTGCATCATTATCGCCCTTGCACTCTTGGTGTTATCTTAGCAGGAAGAACCCACGCTCAAAAGGAAACCCAGTTCCTGAGGCTCAAACGCCTGTGATGGTCTTCCATTTTCTAAACAAATCTTAAAGTGTTTGGTGTTAAAGCAACCTTTTAAGTTTCTGCACCATCATTTTTGGCGCCGTTTGTGGGAAACCATCATTTGCATCTTCATCTTCTTCCTCTTGGAGTTAGTGAACAGTAACACCAGCAGCTCACATCATGGTGACAGCTACCAGATCTGGGATTTTGGACAATAGCGGTGCTCTGTCGCCTGTTAATAAAGAAAACATGGAGAACAACTCCCCTGCCGGGGGTGCAATCCCACCAGTCGTTGGGAGTGGAACGGGAGACAAAGAAACTGCTGTTGGAACTCTTCCCGCCGGAGGAAATACTGATGGAGGGACTAGCTCCATTCTTCCACCAGTAATGCTCCTTCCCACCGCCACTGCTGCCAATCTCGCTGTCTATCCCATGGCTATGCCACCGCCGGGGTATGGTTACATGCAGCCTGGGATGATACCCAACATGGTGCCCATGATTCAACCGTACCAAGTGGGCTCTCTACAGCTTCCGGTTTCCATTCCTGCTGAAATCCAAGGAGTGGAAATGCCTCAAATGACCCGACAACAACTTCAGGCGCTCTACGCCCAGTGCGAGATACAGGCTGCTCAGAACGCCTGGAATCACTTCCATTCTACCTATTTCCCCACGAGCGTAGGAGCTCAGATGGCTCCACCAGGGGGGGGGACTCCAGATTCATCTGCTGAATGCGGCCCAAAATGTGTTAAGGGCCCAGCCACCTCCGCCACAGCCAGCTCAAAATAATGATGCCCCGTCGAGGGTCCCACAGGCATAGCAGCCTGTCGAAAAGGAAAGAGCCCCTCAGAATGAGGGAGCTGAGAATGAGGAGGTCCAGTCGAGGGCCACTGGGAGGGAAAGCCGCAGAGATGTCGGCGACCCTCAACTTGCCGCTATACAAGATCAACTCAACAGACTCCAGAATATCGTGGAACAGCTCTCTCGAGCGCGGTCTCAAATCCCCCATGCTGGGGATGAGAGGTCCAAGGCTAGAGACGCTCGCAATCCACGCAACCAGCTCCCTCGCTGATGGAGAGAGGAGGACTACGAGGAACACGATTTCGAGGGCCGAAACTACAGGCCTTTGACTGGCGGTTCGTCCCTCACTGACGAGGTTCTAATGGCTTGCGCGGGAAAAGAAAAAATCCCAACGTCCGTCTACCGGTACGATGAAACAACTGATCCGGCCGAGCATCTGGACCATTTCGTGCACCTGATGCACTTATACGAGCATTCCAGCCATTACTGGACCAAGGTCTTTGTGACCTCACTCACTGGCATGGCGCAAGAGTGGTACAAGAAGCTCCCCCCGCGCTCAGTTCGAGGGTATAACGATTTGACCGATGCTTTCCTAAATCATTTTAATTCTCTGAAGGCGCCCGCACCTACTGCCACGGCCCTCTACAGCCTAGTGCAAGGGCCCAACGAAACCCTCAGGTCCTTTATGGGCAGATTCAACAAAGAGGTCTTATTGGTGGAAAGACCCTCGATGGATTTCGTGAGTCACATACTGTTTGGGGCCATCAACACGAAAAACTATGTCAGCGAAGAATTTGCTGAAGAATTGGCCAAAAAGAAACCCCGCTCCCTTATAGAATTGAGGGACATTGCTGACTCTTACTTCACCCTCGAAGATATATACATTTCGAGGGCCCAAAAGCTTGCCAGTACCCCTCGCTCTGAGAGGGGTCAGCGGGACAAAGGCGAGGCCCACAAGAACCGCCGTCGCATCCCCGTGGCCGCTCGGAAAAATTCTCCTCCCCTTCGCAGATTCGAGCGCATCCCTCTCAACAGGCCCATTGCTGAGGTCTACTCCATAGCGGATAAAAAGCTATTCAAGAGACCGCCAAAGATGAGAGAAACCGAGGCTCAAAAGCGCTCGGGGAAATACTGTGCCTTCCGCAAGCAGAAAGGGCACGACACAAATGAGTGCCGATAACTTGAGAGTGAGATACAGAGACTCATCGTCGGGGGGCATCTCAAGGAGTTTGTGAAAATATTGGAAAGATATGATGAGCACTGTGCTGAGTGAGTGAGGGTCAGGGGAAGAAGTCGCTCACGCTCAAGAAGCCCCCGTCACCATCACACAGGGACGAGCGACCGCGGCAAAGAGAAGGCCGCCGAAGTGGAGAATCAACCCTTTGCAGTTATTCACATGATTGTTGGAGGACCCTCCGGAGAAGATTCAAATGCGTCTCGGCGTCGCCACGTTCGAAGCTATGATCAGAGACCTTCCCAGCCCAAGCCGGTGCTTTCGGTCAACAACACTCCGCGCCCGAAGGAGAATGACATTGTAGGGTTCACAGAAAAGGACCTAGAGCATATTGTAACACCCCATGGGGTCGGTGAAACCTTTGACTGCCCCATGGTGGTTAGTTTAGACGTTCACAACCACGTTGTAAAGAGGGTCTTAATTGATAGTCGAAGCTCTATGAATGTTCTCCCGTACTCAACATTTCAAAAAATGAATATCACAAACATTCCCCTCGAACCTCTCAGAACAACCCTTGTCGGCTTTGGGGGTTCCGAGATCGTCCCTCGCGGACAAATTCGCTTGGCCACCTCTTTTGGTCCCGCCCCACAGTGAAAGACTTTGAGCGTCCTTTCTGCAGTGGTAGAGGTAGACCTCCCATATAACATCATCATTGGACGCCCGACCCTCGTTGATTTCAAAGCAGTATTGTCAACTTATCATCAGAAAGTTAAATTCCCCACCCCCGAGGGAACGGGCGAGGTACTGTGCAATGTTAAAGAGGCTTGGGAATGCTACATCCTTTCCCTTTGAAGCCACAAGCCCAAACAGACCATCCAAGCAGGTTCCACCAAAAATTCAGTCGATTTCCCAAAATTGGATGAGGATGGGCCCGAACACAAGAGGGCCAAACTTTACAAAAAGAAAAACAAAAAGAAGGTTGAGGGCGTACTCAAGGATGCCGGGAGTGTACCCCTCGGAGCTGTTGAAGAATCATCCTCAGAGGACGAGGGTCATACGTCCTCGGGGAATCCCAATGAAAAACTCATAGGCAAAAAACGAGCGCTCGATCTTTCGAGGCCTGAGGTACGTATTGAGCCTACAGAAAACTTTTTGACTATCGAATTGGAACCAAGGAACCCTGATAAGATCACCCAGATAGGCTCCAATCTCGATGGTCCCTCACAGATCATGATAATTGACTTTCTTCGAGAGAACGTTGATGTGTTTGCATGGAAGGCTTCTGATCTCACTGGAATAGATCCGAGCGTCATTGTCCACAGGCTCAACGTGGACCCAGCCTTCAAACCTATCAAGCAAAAGAAAAGGGATGTTCATGGATTCAGGAGGCAGGTCATCGAAGAGGAGGTCAACAAACTTCTCGAGGCTCAATACATAGAGGAGATCCTATATCCTGAGTGGCTCTGCAATGTGGTGCCCGTGCCCAAGAGCGCCAACAAATGGCGTATGTGCAACGACTTCACAGATCTCAACAAAGCATGCCCTAAAGATCCGTACCCCTTGCCGAGAATCGACCAGTTAGTGGATTCGACCGCTGGTTGCGAACTCATGAGTATGATGGATGCCTTCCAAGGGTATTATCAGATCTTCATGGCGATGCCAAGTGAAGTCCAACAACTCAAAGAAGGAGAATGTGTCTTGAAGATCGGCGATGGCTCAAACGTTGAAGCTCGAGCTTTAGGCACAATTAGATTAGATTTAGGTAGTTTTGAGTTAGTATTAAATAAAGTCCTTTATGTACCGAGCATTATTCGTAATATAATTTCAGTTCCAATATTAGATTGTGAAGGTTATGAAACTTATATTAAGAATGGTAAATACTTTATCAAACGGAACAACTCTTCCGTTCATATCGGTACTCTAAGTAATGGACTTTACCTAACTCAAAACATCAATATTATGAATATACAACGAGAAACAAAGCATAAGAGAGATGACAAAGTTTCAGCTCCCTTATGGCACGCTAGATTAGGACACATTTCCAAGAACAAAATTAGCAAGATAAACACTTTAGGATCATTCTCTGAAAATGATCTCAAAGAGTTAACTTCTTGCGAATCCTGTCTCAAAGGAAAAATGTCCAAAGTCCCTTTTAAAGGAACTGCGGAATGTGCCACTAAGGTTTTGGATTTGATCCATACTGATGTTTGTGGACCGCTTAGTGTAAGCACTAGAAACAATCATCAGTATTTCATAACCTTTACTAATGACTTTAGTCGGTATGGTTATGTATACTTAATGAAGTATAAATCTGAAGCTTTTGAGAAATTCTTGGAATTTCAAAAGGAGGTTGAGAACCAAACTGGTCACAAGATCAAAGCACTTCGATCTGATCGAGGAGGCGAGTATTTTAGTGAAGAATTCCTTAATCATCTCAAAGATAATGGGATTATCTCTCAGTGGACTCCTCCGGGAACTCCTCAGCTTAATGGAGTTTCTGAGAGAAGGAATCGAACCCTACTTGATATGGTTCGTTCCATGACGAGTTTCACTGACTTACCACCTTCTTTCTGGGGTTATGCCCTAGAAAGTGCAGCAAAGATTTTGAATCTAGTTCCCTCTAAGTCAGTCCCCAAGACGCCCTATGAAATGTGGCATGGTAAAATCCCTAGTTATTCTTACTTAAGAATTTGGGGTTGTCCTGCTTACGTGAAGAAGACAGTGGGAGATAAGTTAGAATCTCGTTCTAACTTATGCTACTTTGTAGGTTATCCTAAGGAATCCATAGGATACTACTTCTATGATCAATCTGAGCAAAAGGTGTTTGTTTCCAGAAATGCCATTTTTCTTGAGGAACCGTTCCTTAAAGAAAAGAAAGGAAAGATCATAGAATTAGAAGAAGTACAAAGTAACCCCACGCCACCTACTGAAGAAACGTCCCCTACTGATCAACCACAACCAATCACGAATTTCGATACACATGTAAATCCTCCTCTAAGGCGTTCTGAACGCACTCCTAGACAGCCGGAGAGATGGTATGGATTCTTCCATGAAATCTCTCAAAAGGATAATGATCCTTCAACATATGAGGAGGCACTTTCAGATTCTGACTCTGAACAGTGGATAGAAGCCATGAAATCCGAAATGGACTCCATGAACTCCAACCAAGTTTGGACCTTGGTAGATTTGCCTGATGGGGTCAAACCCATACATTGCAAATGGATCTTTAAGAGAAAGCTTGGAGTTGATGGAAGCATTGCAGCCTACAAAGCAAGACTGGTTGCAAAAGGATTCACTCAAAGACCTGGCGTGGACTTTGACGAAACCTTTTCACCAGTTGCAATGCAAAAGTCCATTCGAATCATGCTTGCCATTGCTGCATATTATGACTATGAGATATGGCAAATGGATGTGAAAACTGCCTTTCTCAATGGTGACATTGACAAAGACATTTATATGGAGCAACCCATAGGTTTCACATTCAGTGGGAGTGAGCAAAAGGTTTGCAAACTCCAAAGATCAATCTATGGATTGAAAAAGGCTTCTAGGAATTGGAACATTCGATTTGATGAATCGGTCAAAGCGTTTGGCTTCATCCAAATTTCGAATGAATCATGTGTGTATAGAAAGGAATTGGAGACCCCAGTGCAATTCTTAGTACTTTATGTTGATGACATCCTTCTTATTGGGAATTCGAAGGATGACATGAAAGTGACTAAGTTATGGTTATCGAACCAATTCAAGTTGAAAGATCTTGGTGATGCGTCCTATATCCTTGGAATTAAAATCTATAGAGATAGATCTAGAAGGTTAATAGGACTATCACAGTTGATGTACATTGACAAAGTATTGAAGAGATTCAATATGGAGTCAGCAAAGGTTAAGAACCTTCCTATGAGTGTAGGAACATGTCTTTCAAAGAAGATGTGTCCTAAGACTAACCTTGAGAAGGAAAGAATGACTCATACACCTTATGCGTCAGCAATAGGTAGCATGATGTATGCAATGTTATGTACTCGACCGGATGTGGCTTATGCACTTAGTGTGACAAGTCGTTTCCAAACTGACCCTGGAGATGGTCACTGGGCTGCCGTGAAGAATATTCTTAAGTACTTGAAAAGTACTAAAGATTTATTCTTAGTTTACGGAGGTCAGAAAGATCTTACTGTCGAAGGATACTGCGATGCAAGCTTTGCATCTGACTTAGATGATTTTAAGTCAATGTCAGGATACATTTTCTGCCTAAACGGCGGAGCAGTGAGTTGGAAGAGTTCCAAGCAAACTACCATTGCAGATTCGACCACTGAGGCCGAATACTTAGCTGCAAATGATGCAGCTAAGGAAGGTGTTTGGATTAGAAACTTCATTCAAGAGTTGAATGTTGTTCCTAGCATGAAAGACCCCATTACTGTGTTTTGTGACAACACTGGGGCGGTTGCTCAAGCAAGAGAACCAAGATCTCACCAACGGACCAAGCACTTTATGAGGAAGTATCACCTAATCCGTGATATTATCAAAAGAGGAGATGTGCGAATCGAGAGGGTCACATCAGCAGAGAACGTGGCAGATCCACTTACTAAACCCCTTAGTCGAGAAGCTTTCCAAAGTCATCTTCAGAAGATGGGACTTAGAGTAGCTTTAGAATGGCTTTGACGGGCAAGTGGGAGATTGTTAGGAATAGTGCCCTAGAAAGCCGATTGTATATCCGCTTTGTGCTTTTCCTTATTGTAATCACAGACAATCTTTGAATGAAATAACGAATTGAGGCAACACTTCTTCATATGCTCTTGTTTGGTATGCGTTTACTTTAGCTGTGCATGTATGAGAACTCCCCTAATCCTGATGAATTTAGGACTCTACCATTTAGGTGAAATGGTTCATGAAACGAGCCCTATATCACATAAGTCATGATTAGTAAAATACTCCAAGCCGATGAGTCCTACAGACAGTGGGAGTGTCAACCTGACTCCTCTAAGGCTTGCTTGTGGGATCACGCCCTTAAGAAGGACCACCTTGTTTCATGGAGGTGCAAAGTGTATAGTTGATACGTGCGTGATACATGAGGGTGCTTACTTTAATAAGTAAGTTCACTGAGGTGCCCCGTGTGAGAACACTCCTAAATGGGAAAGGAAGTTTCTATTTCAGGAAATGGAAACTTCCAGATTAGGAAATATCTCACGAGTCATTGATGTGATTAATTGATCCTTAGACTTGAGGTTCCTTGTCACTTTATGAGTTAACTCTGTAGTCTTAGGTATAAGCTTTAAAGGGTGTCGCCTTAGACAACTGATTCAAGGCTTATGCTGGGGCTGCACAAGTGACTCATGAAAGTGAATGAGAATCAAGATAGGACCTACACTTGCATTTGCAAGGTGATCTCTTATTGTGTAAGTCATTCATATGCCATATGGAGTCCTTGGCCAAGGCAGTAGATCAAGACATCAAGAAAAGGGTTTCTTGGATTGAGAGCAAATGGATATGAAATGCACTTAGCTTTAAGACCGGATTATTAGGGTTCTGATTATTCCCTTGCCCTAGATCTTGGTTGAGAGATAGTAAGTAGGAGGATTGTATCTCACATGAATCAATGACTTAAAGGTTCTGTCGAATCCGAACATTCCAATTCAGCTAGGGGTTAAACACCTGTTGCTAGACTATGGTCGTTTAATCTGTGGACTAATTAATCAGTGAATTAATTAATTAGGGTCACTGCTAATTGAATTGAGAACCTAGAGGGTCACACACAACAACTTGGTTACATGAGTTGAGGCTTGAAAATGATTAAACGAGTTAATCGGGCCAAGAGGGTTCCACACGTGTGAAATCACACGTGTGGCTCACGTGAGTGACACGTGTCACTGTGACACGTGTCACACACGTGTGAATATATATATATATATATATATATATATATATTGTATATATATGTATTAAATAATTAATTTGTTAATTATTTAATAGACTTTGGTTTAATTTTGAATTAAAAAGAAAGTCTAATTTTGGAGAAAATAATCTAGTTAATTAATTATGAATTAATTAATTAGATAAAATAAGTTATTTATTTTATAATAAATAAAGTATAAAATTATCCAAAAATAGTTTGGATATTTTTAGCTCTCTTAAAAGTTGACTTGAATTAGAATTCAAAGTCAAAGTTGGAAAATACTTGATGATCAAGTAATAGGAGAGAGAGGAACCAAATCCTTGTCCAACAAGGAATAGGTTCGGCCGTCCCTTTCCCTTTCCTATATATAGGGGAGCTCATGCTCCCCTTTTAGAGCTAATTGGCAATTCTTTTGGTTCATGTGTTGAACACCTTCCTTTCTCCAAGATTAAATTAAACCCTAGGTTAAGCCTAAACACTAACTAGAGAACTAGCATCCTTACTAGTTAGATCGTGATCAAGTTGGTGGACTTTCTCTAGAGACTTCAAGTTAGAAGTTTGAAGATTCGAGCTTTACCAAAGGAGAGGGGATCAAGCCGTGAGAAGAGCGTTCTTGGGTGGCTTGAAACGCTTCAAGAAAGAACAAAAGAAAAGTAAGTTTTCTATCTTTACGAATTTGGTTACACGATTGCGAGTCTAAGGTCCTTTTGTTGGGAAAATTTTTTAAATTCCGCTGCTTTCTGATTCGTGTTTTCCAACAAGTGGTATCAGAGCCACCTCGTTAATCGTGTTTCTGATTCGTCTCAATTATTCTAAATTTGGTAGAAATTCTTAGGCTTAGATGCGAATTAGGTATTTATGAGTTCTTTTAGAAAGCCTGAAATACGAAACTGTAATTTTTCCTGAATTTCTAAAACTATTTTTGAAAATCGTTTTAGTTGAAATTTATCAAAATCGAATTTTTTAATTTTGGATTGAACCGGGTTTTGGAGAAACCCAAAAATACGAAACGGGACACGAAAAGAACGGGCCTGGGCGTGCTAGCACGTCGCACGCCCAAGCCCCATCACCGCCGCCCAGCCCTCCCGCATCCGCGCGGGAGGCCTCTCGCCCGCCTAGGCGCCTTGCTCGCCTGTCCCGCAACCGTGCGGGACAGCCGCCTGCTCCTCCCGCAACCGCGCGGGAGCGCCCGCCCAGGGATGGGCGGGACTGCCTGCCCGCGCCGCACGTCTGACCACAAGGGCGCGCCTGGCGCGCGCACGCTGGCGGCAATCGCTGCTGGCTGTGCGCAGCGCTGGCGCGCGCCTAGCGCGCGTTCCTGCTCGGCGGGCGGGCGATCCCGCGTCGTCCCGGGCCCGTGTTTTCGTGGTTTCGTGTTTCGTGTTTTTTGGTCCGAAAAATCCCTATTTAATTTAATTTTAATTTTATCTTTTAAAATCAGTTTTGTTAAAATAAAATTATTTTAAATTTTTGATTAAATTGGGATTTTTGAGAAATTAAAGCGATTTGGATTTTGGGAAAATTATGAATTTTATTTTCTGAAAATAATGAAAGAATAAAATTATTAATTTTGGAAATTAATTGGAATTTTATTGGTTTATTGTTTTTCGGGTTTTATTGAATAGGCTCTTGAACAAGAATTGCATCTAAGTCGTGTTTTAAGTCATTAGGACTTGAAACGAGAATTTTAATTTATTGGCTAAATTTAAAATCTCGCAAAAGCATGTTAGGTGATCATGGGTTTAGATCTATGTATGGTTTTACTTTATGCACATGGATGGTTTAAATTGGGGTTGGAGCCCTATAGTTGCGTTTTTCAATTGAGGTTGGAGCCTCACTTATGTGCGTACTGTTATGTGATTTATTATGTGGCTTTCCATATTACTGTTTTGAGGCCGGGGTATGCCCCGTGTAATTGTCTAAGGCCAATATGAAGATTGAGCCTTATTACTTTATGTCTTTTTCCTTTTATTGTAATTTGAGAGTAGAGATAGGTGGTGAGGTTTTATTTTCATTTTGGAGACAATGCACCCATGGAGTAAGATGGACCACATTCAAGTAACAAGGAGGCCATAAGTGAAGACCCCTCAAAATGTTAGGGAGGGGAATCTCAATTGTTAAATGTAATAGAGATAGGGCTCGTATTTTGTTACCGCTTTCCCTTATGTGATTTAAACTGTTTATGTGGCATGTATGTTAGAACTTGTGATTGTGGAGTGGCTCCCACATATCACGCATAAGATAGGTAGAACCCATGATCATTACATGTTAGTATCATGCTAGGACATGTTATCTGTTTATGTGCTTGTTTGATATGCATTTAAGTGTACTTGCATTAATCAAGACTAATAAAATTGGATAACATATATGTTGGTGAGGTCGAACCGGACAACTCTCCGGTTGATTCGAAAATTCCCATTAAATATTAAGCTAATTTCGAACAAATAGGTGTTTAATTCGAGATGCAAATTTTGAATTAAATTCCTAGCATTCCATCAATAGGTTTTAAGTTTAGTAAGTAAAGCTAGTTATTGTCCGCGAGTCGTGGGATAGCTAGTGGAGCTTATTAGTTCTTAGTTACCTAATTAATCATTTTAAATGATCAATATTTCGTGGTCAATTTTAGCAAGGGCGATGTCCGCGAGTCGTGGGTCGTTCGAACTAAGTTTTGGTCATGATCTTATGATTGATGGGTCTAGCTTAACGCCTAAGTAAATATGGATGTCGCACGAGTCGTGGGTCCATATTGAAAGATAGGTGATGCAAAAACAATTACTAAGAGTTCTAAAGGTGTTAGAATTGGTAAGTTGTACCTACCTAGGGTTCTTACTTAGAATGTCCGCGAGTCGTGGGTTCGAGGTAAAATGCCTAGGATCTTAGTACCCATTGGGAAACGTGTTCCTCTTAGATCTTTGGGAATTCTAGATCTTTGAAAAACAGTGGGAGCTACATTAGATTAAAGACCTTATCTTTTGTATATCGTTATAATTCAGCATGCTCACTAGTTCTCTGTTTTACCATTTAGGTCGTAGATTCTGTGATTCTCTACGTGTTTTGAAATGGCAACAAAAAACCCTCTTGTATCGATCCTCGAGTCAAACAAGTTGACTGGTCCCAACTATTCTGATTGGCTGAGGAATCTAAAAATCATTTTAGATTCTGAGAAGAGAACTTATGTTCTCTTCGAAGGGGAGCCCAGTCCCGAAGGGGAGGCTCCCACTCGGGCTGAGCGGGACGCGATTCAGAAGTGGAAGGATGATAATCTCCAAGCCCGTTGCCTTATGTTGGCTAACATGTCTCCGGACTTGCAAAGGCAACATGAGGCCATGGAATTTGCTTGGGAGATTTACGACCACTTAGAGCAACTTTACCGCCCTCATGAACGTGTTACAAGGTATAACACATCAAAGGAATTGTTCCACTTGAGAATGAGGGAAGGTTCAAGTGTCCATGAATATGGACTCAAGTTTCTTGCCCTTACTGAGAAACTTGCTTCCATGGACATGCCACTGAAAGATGAGCTTTCAGTGGATTTGTTTCTAGCTTCGCTCCCACCATCATTCAACCCATTTGTCCTTAACTTCAACATGAATCATGTTGGTGCTACTGTAGCTGAGCTGATTAGTCAGCTTGTGGCTGCTGAAAGCACGATCAAGAAGGACAATAAGGTTTTGATGGTGAATGCTCCATCTTCCTCTTCTGGGCCTTCTAAAGGTAAGGGCAAGAAAGCCCAAAAGAAAAAGAAGAAACCCCTTAGGCCCACTGGTGGCATTTCGAAGGGGAAGGCCCAAAAGAAGAAACGTGATCAGAAAGAGGATGTTTGCTTCCATTGTGGCAAAGCGGGACATTGGAGGAGAAACTGCCCAGAGTACAAGGCTACTCTAAAGAAAGGTATCTTTCTCGTTGAAGTAAATCTTTCTATTAATTCTAGTTCTTGGGTACTTGATACCGGTTGTGGAACTCATATCTGTAATGATGTACAGATGCGAAGTGAAGTCCAACAACTCAAAGAAGGAGAATGTGTCTTGAAGATCGGCGATGGCTCAAACGTTGAAGCTCGAGCTTTAGGCACAATTAGATTAGATTTAGGTAGTTTTGAGTTAGTATTAAATAAAGTCCTTTATGTACCGAGCATTATTCGTAATATAATTTCAGTTCCAATATTAGATTGTGAAGGTTATGAAACTTATATTAAGAATGGTAAATACTTTATCAAACGGAACAACTCTTCCGTTCATATCGGTACTCTAAGTAATGGACTTTACCTAACTCAAAACATCAATATTATGAATATACAACGAGAAACAAAGCGTAAGAGAGATGACAAAGTTTCAGCTCCCTTATGGCACGCTAGATTAGGACACATTTCCAAGAACAAAATTAGCAAGATAAACACTTTAGGATCATTCTCTGAAAATGATCTCAAAGAGTTAACTTCTTGCGAATCCTGTCTCAAAGGAAAAATGTCCAAAGTCCCTTTTAAAGGAACTGCGGAATGTGCCACTAAGGTTTTGGATTTGATCCATACTGATGTTTGTGGACCGCTTAGTGTAAGCACTAGAAACAATCATCAGTATTTCATAACCTTTACTAATGACTTTAGTCGGTATGGTTATGTATACTTAATGAAGTATAAATCTGAAGCTTTTGAGAAATTCTTGGAATTTCAAAAGGAGGTTGAGAACCAAACTGGTCACAAGATCAAAGCACTTCGATCTGATCGAGGAGGCGAGTATTTTAGTGAAGAATTCCTTAATCATCTCAAAGATAATGGGATTATCTCTCAGTGGACTCCTCCGGGAACTCCTCAGCTTAATGGAGTTTCTGAGAGAAGGAATCGAACCCTACTTGATATGGTTCGTTCCATGACGAGTTTCACTGACTTACCACCTTCTTTCTGGGGTTATGCCCTAGAAAGTGCAGCAAAGATTTTGAATCTAGTTCCCTCTAAGTCAGTCCCCAAGACGCCCTATGAAATGTGGCATGGTAAAATCCCTAGTTATTCTTACTTAAGAATTTGGGGTTGTCCTGCTTACGTGAAGAAGACAGTGGGAGATAAGTTAGAATCTCGTTCTAACTTATGCTACTTTGTAGGTTATCCTAAGGAATCCATAGGATACTACTTCTATGATCAATCTGAGCAAAAGGTGTTTGTTTCCAGAAATGCCATTTTTCTTGAGGAACCGTTCCTTAAAGAAAAGAAAGGAAAGATCATAGAATTAGAAGAAGTACAAAGTAACCCCACGCCACCTACTGAAGAAACGTCCCCTACTGATCAACCACAACCAATCACGAATTTCGATACACATGTAAATCCTCCTCTAAGGCGTTCTGAACGCACTCCTAGACAGCCGGAGAGATGGTATGGATTCTTCCATGAAATCTCTCAAAAGGATAATGATCCTTCAACATATGAGGAGGCACTTTCAGATTCTGACTCTGAACAGTGGATAGAAGCCATGAAATCCGAAATGGACTCCATGAACTCCAACCAAGTTTGGACCTTGGTAGATTTGCCTGATGGGGTCAAACCCATAGGTTGCAAATGGATCTTTAAGAGAAAGCTTGGAGTTGATGGAAGCATTGCAGCCTACAAAGCAAGACTGGTTGCAAAAGGATTCACTCAAAGACCTGGCGTGGACTTTGACGAAACCTTTTCACCAGTTGCAATGCAAAAGTCCATTCGAATCATGCTTGCCATTACTGCATATTATGACTATGAGATATGGCAAATGGATGTGAAAACTGCCTTTCTCAATGGTGACATTGACAAAGACATTTATATGGAGCAACCCATAGGTTTCACATTCAGTGGGAGTGAGCAAAAGGTTTGCAAACTCCAAAGATCAATCTATGGATTGAAAAAGGCTTCTAGGAATTGGAACATTCGATTTGATGAATCGGTCAAAGCGTTTGGCTTCATCCAAATTTCGAATGAATCATGTGTGTATAGAAAGGAATTGGAGACCCCAGTGCAATTCTTAGTACTTTATGTTGATGACATCCTTCTTATTGGGAATTCGAAGGATGACATGAAAGTGACTAAGTTATGGTTATCGAACCAATTCAAGTTGAAAGATCTTGGTGATGCGTCCTATATCCTTGGAATTAAAATCTATAGAGATAGATCTAGAAGGTTAATAGGACTATCACAGTTGATGTACATTGACAAAGTATTGAAGAGATTCAATATGGAGTCAGCAAAGGTTAAGAACCTTCCTATGAGTGTAGGAACATGTCTTTCAAAGAAGATGTGTCCTAAGACTAACCTTGAGAAGGAAAGAATGACTCATACACCTTATGCGTCAGCAATAGGTAGCATAATGTATGCAATGTTATGTACTCGACCGGATGTGGCTTATGCACTTAGTGTGACAAGTCGTTTCCAAACTGACCCTGGAGATGGTCACTGGGCTGCCGTGAAGAATATTCTTAAGTACTTGAAAAGTACTAAAGATTTATTCTTAGTTTACGGAGGTCAGAAAGATCTTACTGTCGAAGGATACTGCGATGCAAGCTTTGCATCTGACTTAGATGATTTTAAGTCAATGTCAGGATACATTTTCTGCCTAAACGGCGGAGCAGTGAGTTGGAAGAGTTCCAAGCAAACTACCATTGCAGATTCGACCACTGAGGCCGAATACTTAGCTGCAAATGATGCAGCTAAGGAAGGTGTTTGGATTAGAAACTTCATTCAAGAGTTGAATGTTGTTCCTAGCATGAAAGACCCCATTACTGTGTTTTGTGACAACACTGGGGCGGTTGCTCAAGCAAGAGAACCAAGATCTCACCAACAGACCAAGCACATTATGAGGAAGTATCACCTAATCCGTGATATTATCAAAAGAGGAGATGTGCGAATCGAGAGGGTCACATCAGCAGAGAACGTGGCAGATCCACTTACTAAACCCCTTAGTCGAGAAGCTTTCCAAAGTCATCTTCAGAAGATGGGACTTAGAGTAGCTTTAGAATGGCTTTGACGGGCAAGTGGGAGATTGTTAGGAATAGTACCCTAGAAAGCCGATTGTATATCCGCTTTGTGCTTTTCCTTATTGTAATCACAGACAATCTTTGAATGAAATAACGAATTGAGGCAACACTTCTTTATATGCTCTTGTTTAGTATGCGTTTACTTTAGCTGTGCATGTATGAGAACTCCCCTAATCTTGATGACTTTAGGACTCTACCATTTAGGTGAAATGGTTCATGAAACGAGCCCTATATCACATAAGTCATGATTAGTAAAATACTCCAAGCCGATGAGTCCTACAGACAGTGGGAGTGTCAACCTGACTCCTCTAAGGCTTGCTTGTGGGATCACGCCCTTAAGAAGGACCACCTTGTTTCATGGAGGTGTAAAGTGTATAGTTGATACGTGCGTGATACATGAGGGTGCTTACTTTAATAAGTGAGTTCACTGAGGTGCCCCGTGTGAGAACACTCCTAAATGGGAAAGGAAGTTTCTATTTCAGGAAATGGAAACTTCCAGATTAGGAAATATCTCACTAGTCATTGATGTGATTAATTGATCCTTAGACTTGAGGTTCCTTGTCACTTTATGAGTTAACTCTGTAGTCTTAGGTATAAGCTTTAAAGGGTGTCGCCTTAGACAACTGATTCAAGGCTTATGCTGGGGCTGCACAAGTGACTCATGAAAGTGAATGAGAATCAAGATAGGACCTACACTTGCATTTGCAAGGTGATCTCTTATTGTGTAAGTCATTCATATGCCATATGGAGTCCTTGGCCAAGGCAGTAGATCAAGACATCAAGAAAAGGGTTTCTTGGATTGAGATCAAATGGATATGAAATGCACTTAGCTTTAAGACCGGATTATTAGGGTTCTGATTATTCCCTTGCCCTAGATCTTGGTTGAGAGATAGTAAGTAGGAGGATTGTATCTCACATGAATCAATGACTTAAAGGTTCTGTCGAATCCGAACATTCCAATTCAGCTAGGGGTTAAACACCTGTTGCTAGACTATGGTCGTTTAATCTGTGGACTAATTAATCAGTGAATTAATTAATTAGGGTCACTGCTAATTGAATTGAGAACCTAGAGGGTCACACACAACAACTTGGTTACATGAGTTGAGGCTTGAAAATGATTAAACGAGTTAATCGGGCCAAGAGGGTTCCACACGTGTGAAATCACACGTGTGGCTCACGTGAGTGACACGTGTCACTGTGACACGTGTCACACACGTGTGAATATATATATATATATATATATATTGTATATATATGTATTAAATAATTAATTTGTTAATTATTTAATAGACTTTGGTTTAATTTTGAATTAAAAAGAAAGTCTAATTTTGGAGAAAATAATCTAGTTAATTAATTATGAATTAATTAATTAGATAAAATAAGTTATTTATTTTATAATAAATAAAGTATAAAATTATCCAAAAATAGTTTGGATATTTTTAGCTCTCTTAAAAGTTGACTTGAATTAGAATTCAAAGTCAAAGTTGGAAAATACTTGATGATCAAGTAATAGGAGAGAGAGGAACCAAATCCTTGTCCAACAAGGAATAGGTTCGGCCGTCCCTCTCCCTTTCCTATATATAGGGGAGCTCATGCTCCCCTTTTAGAGCTAATTGGCAATTCTTTTGGTTCATGTGTTGAACACCTTCCTTTCTCCAAGATTAAATTAAACCCTAGGTTAAGCCTAAACACTAACTAGAGAACTAGCATCCTTACTAGTTAGATTGTGATCAAGTTGGTGGACTTTCTCTAGAGACTTCAAGTTAGAAGTTTGAAGATTCGAGCTTTACCAAAGGAGAGGGGATCAAGCCGCGAGAAGAGCGTTCTTGGGTGGCTTGAAACGCTTCAAGAAAGAACAAAAGAAAAGTAAGTTTTCTATCTTTACGAATTTGGTTACACGATTGCGAGTCCAAGGTCCTTTTGTTGGGAAAATTTTTTAAATTCCGCTGCTTTCTGATTCGTGTTTTCCAACAGCTAATCCTCTTACGGGGTACCTAAGTACAAAGGTAACATTACAGCCACGCTCTCTTTAATCCCATACTTAGCAAATCCTACAGTTGATTTCTAAGTTCACTCAAGCTACTGGAACGCTCAAATTCGAAATGTGCATCACACGTTTAAGGCCAATACTTAGCTAAATCCTTAGTGGATTTCAATGTTCAAGTTTAAGCCTCATTATGAACATGGCCAGGGTACCCTCAGAGGAACGCCCTCGCGCCCCTATATTCCTCTCACAAGTATTCACACACTCCTAAGTCCAAATTTTGAGTTTAGATGCAGAATACGGCCAGGGTACCCCCATCAGAAATACCCACGCGCCCATACATTCTTATCACAAGCATGCAAACATCAAACAAAAAGAGAAAACGGAGCCCCACATTCAATATTAAAAGAAATCAAGCTTCATTGATGGAAACATCATCATAAGTAAAATATATAGCAAATTCGAGCACACTACCAAAAGTACGGTGGTCAAATACATAAATTAAATGTTCTTAACAAGAAAGGAAGTAAACAGGCAGAATTTGGAAGCAGCAGATAGAGGGGCTTCACTGAGGTTGACTCTCGGGTTCTGGAGGGGCAGTTGAGAGGGGAACTGGGTCCAACACATTGGCATTAGAAGTTTGAGCATCGCCGGGATCCTCGCCATCTTGAGCATCGACGGTGATACCGTCGTCTTCTATGTGAATAGGCTCGGGATCCACAGGGTTGGTGGCCATGAAATCCCTCTGAAGCATCATCACCAGCTCATCATACTCAAGCTCCGTCAGGCTGTCAGATGGGTCCCCAGTACGGACGATTGGCTCCAGGTTCTCGTCCAAGTCCAAGCGTAGGCGCTCGTCTGTCCGAGCGCTTTCAGGAGTCATCCCCAGCTTCACCATCTGGCCTACCGCCTTCCAGAAGAATCTCTGGGCGTTATCAAAACGGTGGAGGTTGGCCGCAAAAGTGAATGCTTTGGAGCTCATGAATCTCAACACTGCCTTCCATGCTACCTTCAACTCCAAGTCGCCACCTTCTCCTGCAAATCGGCAAGATTCTTCTTAGCATCCTCATTTTGCCGGGTGCTCTCGGCCAATTGCTGTCCAAGCTCCCCATTAGCAACCCTCAGTTGGTCACGCTCCTCTTTGAGCTTTTTGTAACGCTCTTCTAAGGCCAAATATGCGTCGTCAGAATTCTTCAGGGACTCCTTCAACCTCTGTTGCTCAAGCTCCGACGCGGTAAGCTGAGCGCAGACGTTGTTGTAGTCCACCTGCAACTGTCCGGGGTCGGAAATACGCAGCAACTTCTTATACTTGGCCTTGTGTTCAGAGTAGGCCTGCGCTCGTCCCTGTAGGCTTTTCATCCTCGGGATCACTTCCTGAAAGGCCAAGGGCAAAAGTTACTACCAGACGTAAAAACGAAAAGGATTGGAACTTTGTAAAGGAATTTGAGGTCTCACCGTCAAGAGAGCGTGGCAGGCATCATCAGCAACTCGAGCGGCATCATGCTCGTTCAACTTATCATGATCGTCGGAAAATTGAAGTTTGTCGACGATCTCCGTAACCAAATTGGTGGTAGCAGCGCTCTTCCTCAATAGGACCGGGCCTCCGTCCTTTGGCGCTTATATCGAGCGTCCCCCCTGCAACCAATCTTCCAGAAATCCTCATCTTCAGAAGATGAGGTATCACCACCCTCGCCACAAGGGCCCATAACCACTTCCTTCCCCTTGTCGATGATGGGGACGGAATCAGGCAATCTCCTCATTTTTCTCGAACACTCCGCACGCAACTCATCGTGTATCTGGACCGCCACCCCCGACCGGTTGCGGGAGCTACCGGAACTCAGTGCTATGGGTCCCTCGGGTGCAGCCGGTGGAGTAGCCTCGCGGGCGGCCCCGAGCGTCAGGTCTTCGATGTGGCCTTAGCGGCGGCTAGCATTCTCCCCACTCCGGCGAGCACCCCTTCCGCCGTCACCTCATCCCATACCGCGACGGGCAGCTCTCCCCCTCGGAGCATTTTAGGGTTGGGGAGGCTGTTGTTGTTGTTGTTGCTGCTGATTGGCGCCCACCTGGTGAGCGCGTATCATCTGAGCAATACTTTCTGCGTCAATTCCCGCCATGAGTATGTCTACGCCTGCGAATTGGAAAATTAAACGATCATCAGCAAAATATTGAAGGAATATTTGTACAAGACGAAGGATGAAGTATTAATGCTAGTCTAAATGTTAGAGATGTTAGTTCCTAGAATCTAACCATCGCGGAACATGATCCGAGCGGGAGGATTGAGCACCATCTCCGGAGGATAAACTAGCCCATAGGGGAACAGTACTTCCTCATCCTTCATTAATTCTTTGGGTTTTATCCACTTCCTCTCGTTTTTCATCACGAGGGCCAGATTATTCGCCCAACGCTCAAAGATCCTATTTTCAAATCTATTCCTAACCAAGGGCCCCTCTCCATGGACTATCCACCCTCGGTGAGCTCTGAAAATCCCCCCGGGCGCCCCCACGAAGAAATATTTCTCCTTCCAGTTCTCGCCATATGAGGTCGAGGACGAGTCAATCATCTTAAATCCAGATTTAGCTTGGGTGTAATAAAACCCATCTATCGGAGACGAGCGCGCGAACGGGCTACCTGGATTAGACTGTTGAAGTTATCTATCGAAGGCTCATGGCCCGTAACCCTCATCAGGATCACAAAAGTATTTATTAGGGCTATGCCGTTTGGGAGAATTTGAGATGGGCTAAGGGCGAGGTAGTTACAAATATTGGCAACAGCGGGCGGAATGGGAAACCTTAAACCACCGGCCAGCACGGAATCGAGATAGACGGTCATCATCCCTGGGGGTGGACGGTTGGCCCTCTCCCCCTCCTCTGGTAGGCGAATGGGGAACACTGCCTCATCCCAATATACCTTAGCCCTCAAGTCTTCTAGATCCCCGGGAGTCAGTATGCTCTCTATTTCATCTGGGGTCCTATCAGTTTGGCGAGGGTTATTTACCCTCACTTGCGTCAAAGGCTCCTTCCCCTGGCGGCGACGTTTGCGGAAGGGCTCGCCCTCAGCATGACGCTCGGATGGTCCGCCTCGCCTTCAGGAGCCGCGATCACGCACAGTTACCTGATGATCCTGTGGCCTTACAGCGCTGTTAAGCAAGGGGAATACCCTCTCCCCTTTCTGCTGCATCCTCAGGGACAAATCCATCTCCTCAAACAACTGGTCTACACCGCCTGGCTTGCGCTCATTCATTCCTAGAATAGCCGCCCCCAGTTTCTCATCGCCTGCTTCCTCTGGGGCCCTTGCCATTGGGATAGTTGTAGAAATTTCGTCGTGAAGGGAAGAACTCCCCACGGACATCTCATCAATCTCCCTCACCAAAGCATCTACCACGTTGTCCGCCATTGCTGCTCTTCTGCTCTTGAAGATGAAGCTTTCAAACAAAGGATTAGTGGGGAAAAGAAATTCTGGTGTGGATTCAACAACGGAAAAGGTTCCTCACTCAAAAGTATCACTCAAACACAACCTAAATATAAGGTTAGTACAGGTAAAATCAGAAATTACGGGGATTTACCTAAGGATTGAAGAAGAAACTTGCTAGAAGTCACAAGAAATTGCAGAGAATTGCTGGGGTTTTGCTGCTATCTTACTTGAGAAGTCTGAATGCGCAAAGAAGATATACGGTCTTCTAAACCTCTATTTATAGGGGAAGGATTTACATTGATTAGGGTTTGGGGATTTGAAAAGTAATCATTTCCTGCCTTGGAAGACTCCCGCTTTTGGTAACCGCCTCACGTCTCCCCACGTGCACGAGTCTACTCAGATTCCCACGCGCCCACGTCTCCCACTCCGCATTAAATGTGGATGGGGCTTCATTTATGGTTGTGTCAGGGGATGTCCGTTACTGAAGACAAACAGTCACATCCCTCCAAAAGATTGACCCTCGAAAATTCAAAGTCAAGGCTTAGAGATCAAAATTCTACAGTACACTCAAGCGTAACTACAGAATTTAGGGGGCAAAATGATGAGGCCCAAAATCACACTCGGATCAACGCCGTCTACGTGTCATCATCTACAGACCTAGAGCTTGGACGCTCGCATTACCGGGCTCGCGGAACAACCCAGCCCATTCACTTGTTGACTAATCCAGGTCCATGCGCCTCGGTCCATTATTCGAGCGGGTGGTTCAGGCTGTCAAACCCGACGCTCGTGCTACGGTCCCTCAAATCCACCCTTCATAGGGAAACACTCCACAAGGGCTTCTCCCTCTCTTACGCTCGAGTATTTAACGCTCGTGGGTCATCTGCCAGAGGAAACCCTCTCGTGCACCCCTTCGAGCGTCACCCTTGCTCGGGTAAGATCTACCCCAAAAGAGGCATTCGTACGCCTGCATGATAGATCTTGAGCCTCCCGGCATACGACTCTCGCCAACAACCTCTGACACAGTGGCAGTGCGCACCTCGTACCTGACACGCCGCCCACTCTCAGAGCCATCACTTTCATACCGTCACAGATTGCCACGTGTTAGGGCAACACAGGTTTGGGACCACCTGGTCAAAATACCCAAAGCACCCTCACCCCTAACATATAAATAGGAAGAAACCCATGCTTTTCTCCTCAAATCATCTTCTTAACAATACACTGCACTCTAAAAACTGGGCACAGTTTCCTCCATTTTCTTCTTCCCATGCTTTGCGTTACACTCACCTCAGCTGCATCTTTATCGCCCTTGCACTCTTGGTGTTATCCTAACTGGAAGAACCCACGCTCAAAAGGAAACCCAGTTCCTGAGGCTCAAACGCCTGTGATGGTCTTCCTTTTCCTAAACAAATCTTAAAATGTTTGGTGTTAAAGCAACCTTCTAAGTTCCTGCACCATCAAGCGCGTTTAGTTCAAATTGTATATTTTAATATATAAAAAAAATTAACTCATTTAATTCAATTAACACCATCTAGGATCATTCCATGCATATAGTTTTTTTTTGTTTTTTTTTTTCCATTTTCTAATCATTTAGGCAAGATTTAAGGGATTAATTATATTGACAACCAATTAAAGTTCTTGAATTTATTTTATAATTGATGATTAGGATAAATAAAAATTAATTTATATCTCATAAAAGAATTAATAGTGAAATTACATCAAATAAGGAAATATTTGTTTTGGAACTACCAATAATAATTTTTTTAAATATTAAAAATAATTCAAAATTCTAAGAATTCATCATTAGAAAAAAAAAATACACATAAAAAGTATATTTTGAATTTTGTCAAAGATATTTATTTTTTTAATTACTATTTATTTTCATAATAAAATAATATACAAAATAAGATAAGTCAATTACATTTTTTCTATTTAATTGAAAATCTAAAGAAAAAAAACCCAAAATATCATTCCGTCAAACTTGTCAAAGATAATTATTTTCCTTAGTTACTAATTATTTTTATAATAAAATAATATATAAAATAAAAATCAACCAATCACATTTTTTTATTTAATTAAAAATCTCAAAAAATCCACAAAATTCCACATCATCAAAATGTTAAAAAGTCAAATAGTCAAATATGGTTTTCAAATATATAATAGTATAGATAGATACTTTATTTAATATTTTTTATGTAATTTTTTTTAAAAAAATTAAACTATAATATTTATATCATATGACATTTATATCATCATGTTCATTCGTGAATCCAATGGCGAAAGTATAAGGGGCGGGAATAGACCTCTACACCCCCTAAATTAAAAATAAAAAATAAATTATTACTACCTACATGTTTTACAAAATTTTTATTTTTGTCTCTTTAATTAAAAATTGTCAACCTCTTCCCCCTAATTAGAAATTTTGACTCCTTTAATTTAAAAAAATTATGATTTTATCATTTTTAAACATAATATTATTTATAATTTCGATATTATAAATTTTCGCTCCCTTATTGTAAATCTTGGTTTCATCCCTACATGCATCATAGGGTTTTCCTACGGATAAATATATATTTTAGTATTTTTATTTTTTTTGTGAGAAATGACAAAAAGACAGAGAAACAAAACTTAATTTCTTAAATTACCATATACTTGAGCATCAATGAGATTGTAATATGTTGGGAGTTATACAGCATTTAATTTATGGTTTTAACTTTTAAGTAATTATTAGGAAATGCAAGGGAAATTGAGACATTAAAGAATTAAGCCGAAAGTTAGTAATCTGAATATTCCACTAAAGAATAGTTAAGGACTTAAGGGTAAAAAAGAAAAAGAAAAAGAAAAATAAAAAAAGAGGGTAGTGCAAATTGCACATATTTAAATATCAGTAGACAATGTGCGTAATTTCCAAAGTTTTGGAGATGGGCACAATTAATTTTATTTTTTAACAGTTAATAATAATTAAATTTGGCTTGAGTTGTGACCTAAAGACTTATCCAATAGGTAAGGGAAAATCATGTGCATAATAAAGGGAGTAATATAATCAAGGGAGGGAATATGGTCAAGGGGATGAACTTATTTTCTGGTTAATTAAATGTTAGGAGTTTATATATTGACGTTATATGAAATAATTTTAAAATTTTTTATTAATTATTTTATCTTGAGAAGTGATTATAATTCAGAAATTAGGAAACTGATCATTTTAGTCACCTATAAATATTTTATTTTTAAAAAATATAATATAATTGGAGACTAAAATGAACCATTTATTTACATGTGAGGGAGGAAGGG
Organism: Lantana camara; assembly: GCA_037501455.1. Classification (NCBI taxonomy): domain Eukaryota; kingdom Viridiplantae; phylum Streptophyta; class Magnoliopsida; order Lamiales; family Verbenaceae; genus Lantana; species Lantana camara. The sequence goes on along the minus strand of CM074857.1, from coordinate 16,345,250 downwards.
TAAGAGTTTCTTTTTTAATTTTTTGTTTTTGGTTAACACACACTCCGAGTGAGATTCAAATTTGAATTATTATCCTTAAAAGAAATTACTTGGACCAACCCTCGTTGGCTAGTTAAGAGTTGGGTTGGCCTCTCCTAATTAAAAAAAAAAAAAAAGAAAAAAGAAAAGAAAAGGCTTGCAAAAATACAAAACCACCCACACAAAGTAGAACTATACCAAATCCTTCTCTTTCATTTGAAAGACTCAAAAAAGGAAATAAAAGTTTCAAAACACTATTACTAAAGAGTAAAGACTCCTTAAAAACAACAAAACAAAGCTGTTCTAAAGTAATAGTTCCCAATAACATCTCCACTTCAATTCCCTTTAAACATACTTGTACTCATGTGTTTGTCCAAAGTGAAAGACTTAATAAAAAAGGCAAAAGGTAGGGTTTAAATATTTTTGCTTCCCAATTTCATTTTCTGTGACATATGTTTGTGAATATAAATAACAAGTACACAACAATACATGTTTACATCCAAAATTACATCCACACAACAAATACACGTCAAGAAACTACTATTTACGCAAACCAATTAATCTATTTTCGAGAATCATCAAAACACATAATAAGCATAAATATTTAAGATCATCCAATCCGAGCCAAACTTAAACTAAAGTACCGATCAGATATTTCCAAGCATCATGTCAACGCATCTAGTTATTTAATTACAAAAGCTTATTAAACTAGAAATCACTTTTTAGTATTCATTTGCTCTAGCCTTTCAAGAATTTGATTAAATAAAACCCCACTTTATCACCTTTACACATTGAGCCATTCAAATGCTCATGATCATATTCTTTTCTGTTTCTTCACAATATTTGTGTATTTAATTTGATAGTTCCAAGCAGCTAGCAAATAAGGTGGCATGCTCCACTTTCTTCACTCACAATATTTTTGGAGGCTGCTTTTTGCTTAGCCAATAGGCATGAAATTTGGTTCTCACTTTTTGCCTTTTTATTTTATTTTTAACCTCCCTTTTTGTCTTTTGCATTTGTTGATATGGGCACGTACGCTATGAAATGAAACAGTACATGCAGAGGAATAAATATATATATATTTAAAATTAAATGGTGCATTTTGAAGTGAATAAAATGTTTTTAAATTGTGTGCTTGTAAATAAAAGTGCAAAAGAATATCTCCACGATAATAAAGCTATTCTTGATTGGTTTAATAATATTTATAAATATTTGAAGGATTATCTTTTAACATGCATGTTCTTAACCATTTTCATTTATGTAATGTTTTGGTTGGTGGGTTTTTCTTCTTTAATTATATTTTAATTTGATAATGATGAATTTGGTTATCGTGCTGCTTTTAAAGTATCGTTTTAGTAGTAAATGGGAGTTTTTTATAAAAAAATTTGGTTTTCCTACCGAGGTTCTTTTTTATGTGCCGTAAAAATTTAGTGTAAGAGAGCAATCCTTCCCAATTCAATTGCTCTATTTAGAATGACAGAATTTGTGTCGCATATTTACATAAAGGTTTAATGTTTCGTCCAATTATATACTGACTCAAATTTATTTAACTAAAACTTTTGTAAATAGGTAGTTGAAGAATTATATATTGAGATAATTGGTGGAGAAACCATGTGAAATATCGAAAACGCAATAAATAAATCTTATACTTTAAAAATTAACATAAATCGCCATGTGTTTTGTAAAAATGAGCATTAAAAATCTTTATGGGTTAATTAAGCAAATATTTGTATTTGTTTTTGATAGTATATTACTCATTTGTGGTGATATTTTATCATAAACCATCGTCTTTCATTTTTTCACTTTCAATAGAACTTCCGTGATATTTATATTCTTCATTAAATTCTTTTATATATCATTTCCAATATTTTCTTTTATATTACTTCATAATTTTTTGAAAATTTTAATTTATAAGTGTTTGTTGTCTAATTTTTACTTTTATTTTCGTGAAAAGGACAAGAATGTAAATTTCATATTTAAAAATGAATTTTCCGACACATATGGCTCAAATAATATGTTCGGATTTCTGTTGCTCATTTTTATAAAATTCAAAATTTTTTATACTAATCTTTTAAATATAAAATTTATTTTATATTTCCGATATTTGACAGGTTTTCCCCCAATTATTATATGAACCTCCAGCTACACTATGATCATTTGAGATAATTGTTAGATATCTCGTATAAAATTGGTAGGTTTGCCGCAATCTCTAATTGATTGTAATTAGACTTGTTCTATAGGGATTAGATTTGTGTTACTTGTTATATAATGAGGTGCCTCTTGTATGTTGGGGACACAAGAAAAAATACAGAAGACATGAATACAATTCAGATCACTTCCTCCAATTACCATGTTCTAATAATAATATTTTTGTCAAACATCTCATTGTAATGAAACTGAACGAGCATCAATTCAATTTGAGAAACCCAATCCCCCCCCCCCCCCCCCCTCCCAAAAAAAAAGAAAAAAAAATATCTACGGTTTATCTAAAAAAACAAAATTCCGAGCAATATGGTTGCATCGGTTTTATCCAGTCTCCAAATCGGATATAATCAATCAAAATTTTAAAAATAAATAATATTTGTAATATTGGGGAAATGTGATGACCATCCTCCTTAATTTTAAATTTATTTTAATTGGAATTTTCTGACTAATTTGGTATAGTATGTAGATTGCATACCTTAAGAAGGTTAGAATTCTTTATCAAAATAATAATAATTAAAATAAAAATAATAATAGAGCGAAAAAAGATTTTTGTGCATTGTACTGCTGCTGCATTATGATGATGCATGTACTAGTGTTTCCATCTTTTTCTTTCATTTTGAAAATGATGTTTTAGAAATAAAACACTGAAATTGTACTGCCCTGCCAATTTATTTAATTCTACTTTACATCAAGTAATGGTCTACCTGATTGTGACGATTAATCATTATTTAATATGTGATGGAGAAGCTGGATTACTTAATTATTACTTAATTATATATCTTTAATATATGATTAAGACAAGCATGATGTATGTGTAGGTACTCGACGATTTTCCTAAAGGAGCACAAATGCACAATCCAGGATATGATGTTCGGTACATTAATCCCAAGATATGGTCTACGCAGTAGCTATGGTTTATGTTAAGTAATACGTACTTACTAAGTTAATTAATTAGTTTTAAAAAATAAGAAGTTAATTAATTAGAGTTACAAAATATTATCATATGATACATGATTTACTATTTAATTGATATGAGAGGGGTAAATAGTTTGGCTCTTGCCGAATTTAGTTTTATTAGAAATATAACTAGTTTTAATTGATATTTAAAATTATTTAATATTTAGTCTTATTTATCATATTCATCTATCGGGTAATGTGGGATAAATCCTCAATTGAGCATCATATTTTTACTTAACTCCCCATTTGAGCAAAATGTTCGTATGATTTTCACATAATATAGTACTTAAAATACCTCTCAAAATATGTTGTATAATTTTCACAAAATGTAGTACTAAAACATTCTAATGTCATATTTATATCATATTATGTAGTATAATTTTATGGGGAGTTTAGTAAAAATATTCCAAACTAATGGCGAGTTATTTCAAACTGCCCCCTTATCTATCGGATAACTACTTGTTATTCTTATCTTAGATTTGTATAGAATAACTTCCACCCTAGATAGTTTATATATATATTTAGTTTGTATCTTACAAATTATTAAGAATACAGAATATTGAGCATATCCAGATTATAATACGTATTCTCTGTCAACCCTTTTTCTCTGCATATCCATCCTTTCTAAGATGCATATCCATTAATTTCTAAGATGGTATCAAAGCAAAAGATTTCTTCCTTTGCAACCGTTGCGAAACAAATCCTCCCAAACATCCTCCCAAACAAAATTCTCCTTTTGCTACGAAACAAAATCCTCAATCATAAATACTTTTGATCCATTTTCTGATCCATTTTTATTATGGCATATCCGCCATGAATTTTAAATTTTCTTATCCATGGCAAAGTTTGACATGCATTTCTCATCCATGACAAGTCGTCATGCGTAATTTTTTTATCCATGGCAAAGTCAGCCATGAGTAATACATCAACGGATAAAATATGTGAAAGAAAGTTTCAAAAGATGTAATTGGAATAATGGTAAATTGTGCATTGAATTTTGCACGACTAGAAAAGTAAAATGAAAAGAAAAGTAAGGATCAGAAAAATAAAATTCTCAAGTTTTCGGAGAAAATCAAGTCAAGGAGTTGCACAACCAGAAAGGATTTTGCCGAAAAAATAAAAATTTGAAGATAGGAGAAAATAAGGGGTCGGAAAAATAAAGTTTTCAAGATTGGAGAAAATCAAGCAAGAAAGGAAGATAAAGTTCAAGTTGGATTTCTTCATTCTTTCGAAACTCCAACTTGAGGGGGGAGTATTAGAAATATAACTAGTTTTAATTGATATTTAAAATTATTTAATATTCGGGTAATGTGGGATAAATCCCCAATTGGACATTATATTTTTAATTAACTCCCGATAATGTCGTATGATTTTCACATAATGTAGTACTTGAAATACTCTCAAAATATGTTATATAACCCTAGATAAGTTATATATGTGTAGTTTGTATCTTACAAATTATAGAGAACACAAAATATTGAGCATATCCAAATTATACGTATTCTCTTTCAATCGTTTTTCTCTGCATATCCATTAATTTCTAAGAAGTTTAAGAGATTTTATTACTAGTTAAATTGATAAATATATGTTATCATTTTGTTTTTCTATTCAACTATTTAAGTTTAAATATGTAAAATTTTCGCTATTAATGGTAGCTATATTGTCGGATACTCAAACATGTAACTTATAAAAATTTTAATAACAAATATGTATTATTAATAATATAATTTATGAACGTACATGTCCACACGTAATAAAAAAAATAGCCAAATTTTCATCGCCACATTATTTTTTATATGAAAGCAGACCTCTACAATTTTTAATTTATATTAAAATTAATTTTTGTTCTAATTAAGTGTTCTAAGATTTTTTTTTAAAAATTCATATCTCATTTAATTGAGTTCGAGTAGGGAAACAAGTGAAAAAAAAAATCTTTCTAAGAGTTCTTTGTTTTAACAAGTAATTAGTTTCAAACCCTAACATTTTAAAAAATTAGGTAAAATCCATCTCTTATAATCTAGTTAGTTACCACATTGGATCAAGACTTCTTGAATGTTTCTAAGATCTTAATTGATAACAAGTCACTGAAGTTTTTTATTATACGAAACAAACAGATAACTTAATAGTAAGTATATGTACCTATAAATTAATAAGTTACGAGTTCGACTTCTATTCAAGTGTTCCAAATCAGTCACAAATTACAATATTAGATCCCCTCTTTCTGTTTTACACAACATATTTTTAAAGAACGAATTCCTATTCTTTAATTGTCATAATGTGTGAGGTACTTTTGCTCTTCAATTAGTTATACTTATAGGAAAGGGATGAAGTATATTATTACTATTATGTGGAATATGGCTTACTGAATAAAAATTAACGCTCTTAAAAATGAACAAAGGACGAGCACAAAGTTTTTATTATGCCATTTTATATCCACAATGTTTAAAGTACTTAATTTATATTAATAACTGTCCACAATGCTTGAAGACATTATAACAGTTATCAACTGTAATAGCTTTTAAATTACATATATTAATAAGAGGGGTAGAGTAACGTTAAAGGCTAACGCCATGATTGGTATGATGGAATGGAGTGGGAATGGAATGGACATTACCGTATTCATTTTTAATCCTTTGATTTTTTATTTTTTTATTTGGTAGCAGAATGAGACAGCTCAACTAATTGCTAATGCCACTATCATCGAGCACGAGATTTTCCGGAGGACTCAGCCACACTCTGAAGCTTTCCATCATAGACTGACCAAGTTTGGCCAAAAGTATCGGCAGCTCCATTTCCACTTCTCCTTATATGGCGAAAAACGCAGTTCCAAGGGTTGCGCATGAGCCTGCGGCAGTCCAACACTATCTCACCCAGCGGGTGGTTGGTCACGTCTTCGTGTTACACCAGATTGACTATCGTAGTCGAATCACATTCGACCTCAATGCAGCGATATCTCCGATCCCAGGCCAACTTGAGCCCTTCCCGTAGCCCGATTAGTTCAGCCGTGACAATATTCGTAGCCCCAAGTTTCATGGCAAAACCGAGCTGCCACACCCCTTTCTCGTCTCGGATAACTCCTCCCGCAGCAGCTAGTTTAGTATGCCCGAACACACTGCCGTCCGTGTTGAGTTTAACCCACCCGGGGGGTGGTCGAACCCAAGGTGCAGTCTGTATGCATTTCAATTGGTACAAAACAATGATTAGGAATGCTCATTCCCACGGTAATGCCCATTCCTACAAGCTTGGGATTACCAATTCATTTGGTCCCCTATGGTATTAGTCATTCCCAATATTCAAAATTTATTGTTATTTTTATATTGTCGTCACATATTTGTTAAATGCATATTATATTTTATTATTTTCATAAATAAAAATTAAATACTATTAATCATGTTAAGAATTAAATAAATTATATTAAATATATGTAAATATAAATATAATATATATTATATATTTAAAAAATATGTTCAATATATTATTTTATTTATAAAGTTTTATAAATTCAAATATTCTAAAAAGAAAGAATTTTGACATTTATATTAAAATTTATTTTTAAATGTCAAGCAATATAAATAATTAATACATAATCTATGCATGAATATGGAAATAATAATAATAATAATAATAATAATAATAATAATAATATATATATATATATCAAAAACTCACTCTCACACACACATATATATAGTACATAAAATAAATGTCATATATATAACACATTCGGTATAAAATAGTAACAATATATTTACAATAAAAATATATTATTGTTCAAAATTTTAAAATTTTTGTTTCATTCCCAATTTTATTACTTGACGTACGGGTACCAATCATAGCAATGTTATAATAAAGTCATTCCATTCTTTTGTTCATTCCATTATAGAGCTTATTCCATTCTTGCCTCATTCCATTCATTCATACCAATCATGCCGTAAAAGTGTTGATTTATTGATTGCCCAAATAAAATGCTATGATTTAATTAACTAAATATAAGCAAACTTCGAAAATATTTAGAAAATTCAGTTTGCAGATGGAGATCGCATCTGGTAATTTCACTAGAATATCCACATTTGATTTGGACTATTTTAATTTTGGTTTAGCAGTAGAAAATAATTAATTTAGAAAATTAGATATGCATACAAAAGTTATATAATTAAAAAAATAAAAGAGAAGGTCATATTCTCATGGGGAATTGCTTGGAAGGAAACCCAAGCTAAGGTTAGATGTTGACGCTGTAGCTGACCGATTCTCAATAAGACTAAGACAAGTTTTTCATTTTGTTATTGCTATTTATATTATCCTCTAATTTTCTTTTAGATAAATTGCAGCTTCATTTTCAGTGAAATTTCATTTAGTTAGGCTAGTGACCAAAATGTTAATATTATATAGAGAAAAATACAATTTTATTCCGTGGAATGACCTATTTTTACCAGTTATTATTTATATATTTAGCATAATGCGTCTTTTCCTTTTTACAAATATGGTCCCAAATTGCATTTTTGGAGAAATGATTGCAACTTATGTCCATGATAAAATATTTAATTCTCGCTTAATTGCCCAACATAAACTTTTCACATATTAATCAATGGTTAATATATATATGAAAATAATATATTAAAGAAATATTTCTAATATAGTAATATAAAAACTATATATTTTTATTAGCAAGATACGTTAAATAAAATTTATTAATTTATATACGAAGTTAATTAAGACTAAAATACAAATAAAAATATGAGCAAGTGTGTGTGAGGTGGTGAAGTGGCAAAGTGACGTATCACCAACTCACTATATTCATACCGTGTCGTGTTTATATTCGTTTTTATGTTATCATGATTCACAGTCATTTTGTTGTATTTTATTTATTTATTTGACAATGTTGTATGTAAGTTTGTAATAGATATGAATTAATTCTGAATCAAATTAATAAAGACAAAAATAAAAAACCAGCCATCTTGTTTTAATAACTACAAATTAATGAACCTCTCACTTTCAACCTTTTCTTTAAAGTCGAAACACATCTCCCGCATTTACTTTTGTGAATAGTTCATTTTTGCGGGGTGGCCGTGGGGACACTTTCATTTTTAGGATTGCACAAAAGATGAATTGAAAACACCACTCGCGTCACATTCATATTTATTTATTTATTCATTCAACAATTCAATTATAATATATCTAGCATATATTGAAATTAAATTAAAAATGACTCTATATAAATATCCATATCTCAAATTAAGTAAATTATATAAATCAATAGCAATGGATTTCAAGTAAAACAATGATTCATATATATAAAGTGGAGATAACTAATAAATAAAAACCCAATATATCATACTCATGCGGACGAATATATGAAAATTAATTATTTACAGCGATAAAAGTATTTCCCAATATTTCTCTTAAAAACCAGTTACTTATATTTTATCCACCGTCGTGAATAATAGGAACTACTAAGACATAGACACTTTTAAGAAAATATCATTTATGTTGTCGTGTTGTGTGACACCATGTTAAATATTAGCTTCATGTTTGAGAAATTTTTAAAAAAGTTAATATTAACATATTCGTATTGTATTGTATTGAATCATATCGTGTCATATTCGTATTTGTGCATGAAGTAATTAGAAAATTACAAATTAAATAATTGAATCATATTCTAGTTAGGGACCAAGGAAACAATTTAAAGTGAACTCATATAAACTTGCCTATTTCCGAAATATTCAACTTAATTATTTCTGGGTTAGATTCTGTCAACCATTTTAAAATCCCAAAACGTAGAAATGAATAAAATTTCCTGGTATTAACCATTAACTATTAAGCTTTGTGGGCATGTATATATATCCCCAGACAAGAACATCTGTATTCCATTATTCTGCAGCTGATCCTAGGTTATTACTTATTACAAACTAGTATATATCCCGTGCTATGCACGGAGTGATCAATTCAAATTGAAAATGGAATAAACAAAAATTTCAAACGAATGAGATACAGAGTTTTAAAAAATCATAAATTTGTGAATGTATAAATTACAACTCAATAACTTGGGTCAACCTACAAATATGCAATCCAATTACTCTTAGCAGCCTACAAAATATGCAAAACAAATGACTTCTTTAATATTAGCAAAATTAAATATTAGTTATATTCTTAAAGTAAGGCATTTTTTTGTAAATTTAATACCGTGAATATAAATATATTGAGAGTGATTTATAAATATATATAATTATTATAAAATATATTAATATTTTTATATTCATACATAGATTATGAGATTTTACTATATTTAATATAATGCATGATATTTAAAAATAAATTTAATATAAGTATCAAATTTAATTTTTATAGAATATCTTAATCTTTTATAAATATCAATAAATTTATAAGTAAATAAAATAATATATTCAACATGTACTTTTATTTATATAATATATTTATATTTGTAGTTATACCTATATCTAATACAATTTATTAAATTTTCAACGTTATTATATATTCGTAATAATAAAAAAGTTATAATATAATATAAATTTAACAAATATATGACGATTATATAAAAAATAAATAAATTTTGAAGATTGAGAATTATTAATACTATGGGGTACCTAAGGAATGAATAAACTCAAATTTGTAGGAATGTATATTACCTCAGTAATGATTATTTCCAATTATATTTTGTACCAATCACGGATTTGAAAATGGACATGAAAATACTCATTTCATTCCCATTCCATTCCATCATACCAATCATGCCGTTACAAATTTATAATGAAATTAGTTTTCTTTTCTGAATTCAAGAACATTTCTTTATAATTTTATTGTCTTTAGTTTGTGTAGCTTTTATAATTCTTTTAAACATTTCTTAATTTTTAATGAGTTAGATTCGTTTCTTTCTTTCTTAATCTTCTTTATTTTTGGAGATTCACCCCATAGTGATTTTAGGGCTTAATATATTTTGTGAGCGATACTATAATATTTCAATTTATTATTTATCACCAATTTAGATTTTACTCTCAATCACACAATTTAGATTTCCATGTATATGATTTTGTTGTACGAAACTTTTTTAATGCAACAATTTTTCTTTTACATCACAAATATTTGAATTATGATTTTGTCACTTGTTCTATTTATTAATTTTTTCTCCTTTCTTTTATTTTTTCAATATTTATTTTCATAATTTTATTGCCTTTTGTGATCTCATTTTTTGTCATTTTTCCCGTCTACATTGCTCCATATTTTGTGGTTGTTGATTTTTCTAATGGCGACTACATCGAACATCATTTTTTTCTTTCGTAATAACTAACCAGTTCTAATACTATCAATAAGAATTTTGGATTATTTTTAATACATTGCTCCACTTTTGAATATTTTTCTATTTTAATATTATCATATTTTTATGATCGGTTTTTTCACAAGAAATACATAATATTAATTATAACCCATTGAAATCTAACAGATCTAACATAATATTAACTATAACTTATTGAAATCTTTTTTAGAAACGCAATTATTAAACACAATATTGTATGTTGAATGCTTATATATAAATACAACTTAATCTTAGCCAATAAGTTCAATGAAGTTTTTAACCTATAAAAATAATATTGGGCAACTAACAATTCCCAACAATACAGAAATTACTAATAATCCTCCCTAATGATTCGAATATTCTATCTTGCGATTCACAAGGGAATAACGGTACTTATAGAGCATGTTATAAATAATTCAAAATAAAGACTAAAATACCAAAAACTCAAAAAATAGTTGAATACATGAAATCCATGAATAAATATACAAAATAATATATTCATAAAATATGCAAATGGTAAAAAAAGTTTTGGATTACAATACTTTACATCATTGAAACATATATAGATGTTGGTGTCCCGAGATCATTGTTGTTTCCCAATGGAAACGTACTGGGTACAAAAACTTCATTTTCTAACTCCGAAAATTCACATCCTTGACCTCCTAATTAGTAGTACGTAATGTTATGATAGATACATGAAAGTGCTTTAATTTGAAATAAAAAATGAATTGTGGCAAATTAACATAAGATACATATTCTGTAAGTTAGAGTCATGCTCCTCAGGTCGATTCACATGTGTTTGAGCTATATTTGTACAACCATGCTCATAAATAGATGTACCGGTTATAGCTAATTGATTGTGTGGAATATCAATAATATGAGATTTTTGTACCATAATATTCTGATCAACACCTAATATACATAAAAAAATCATTAAATCAACAAAATAAAAGGTTGAAATTAAAACAAAAATTATATATAAAAGAAGAAATAGTACGATTTGTAGTTTTCACACATCCTCTTGCATCAACTTGACCTTGATCTCTAATAATTCTATGCTCATCGATAATGTGATTTATGGATATAATAGTATACGTTTACAAAATAAGTGAACATATATAACTAAATAATATGATCAATGCCTAAACAATTAAATTATACCGAGTAAAATAGGAACATAACAGAGTTCTTGTGAATTGAATTGGTCATGACCACCACCACCAGCTTGTACTTCCCCTATATTGAATAAATATAAATATTATGATGTATGACAAAAGATGTAATCACGATTCAATAAAATATTTATCAAAATTCAATAAATATATACCAACATTTATGTAAAATATTAATGGGGAGGATATCATTCGAAATAATCTAACCATCATGCATTAAATCAGTTGTTGAGATGATGACCCTCGTCTTGAACGTGTTGATGTTCCTCGGGCTGCTCGCCTGCCTCTTGATGGTGGGCTATAGATATTAGAATCCCGTACTTCGTTGGAGAGTTATTATGGAGTCCAGACAAAAATTAATATTCTATCTGTAGTCGTGCCAAACGTTTGGCCACTAAATCATCATTTACTCCGCTATACCGTTTTATATATAACTCTTTCTTTCTATTCAATCGTGCAAGCTTGTAACTGATTTGATTGTTGTTCATTTTATCCCTGCACAAAATAAAAATAAAATAGATAGTTGAATTTATTTGACCTAAATTAGTTATTACAAAAATATCACTTTTCATAACGATTTGCATCGCATAAGCATAAAAGAAAATTGTCGTGTCATTTCTAATATAATTATAATTACAATATTTTCTTTTGTTTTTTTGGTCAGATTATAACATTTTATAATGGTACTAAATTTGTTTGGAATTCAATTTAGTTCTTACTATTAGTTCATAATTTGATAAATTATTTTCAGTTTAGAATTAATACAATTCTAGCCTACAAACCTTAGTTATGGCATCAACCTCATAAACATAAAAGAAAGCGGTTATTATAACCTTAATCAACATTTTCGCATCAACATGGCATCAACATTTTCGCATCAACATGGAATCAACAATAATATATTCTAATAATATCAATACAAAATTGGATTGCATCTTGATATTAAAAAATGAATTAATTCAAAATTAGTCAAAATATTCTAAAACTAATGAGTTCAAAATATAAAATTAAATCTATATAATTAAACAAAAACAAAAACAAAAATAACTCGTACCTTATGAAATTGATCCGAAAATTTTGAAAGTTCTTTAACCCTCGTTAATCTGGTCAAGATTTTCAAACTTCGTCAGTTCCATCAATGAATTAAATTGCTACTTGATATCCTAAAAATAATTAATTCAAAATATAAGATTCAAATAATACAATTAAACTTTGAATTAATTCGTTTATTGCATACCCATATTTTTAAAATCTCAAATATGATAATTTATGAAAATAAAAATAATCCGTACCTTAAGAGATTGAGTCAGAAATCACAAAATCTTTTGAACTTCCTCAGCCTCATCAGGGATTTCAAACTTGAAAAATCTCACCAAGACCATGAATTACAATTTAACATTCTATAAGTTTTGTTATAGTTTTTTTTGTTGGATATCTTTTTAATCTAATTAATAATTGTAATAAAGATCTCTCAAACTATGGAATGGATGATGTACTGAATATACAAAAGTTCTCAACCTAAACTTTATTAACGTAAGTTTTCGTTAATTATAATAATAATATTAAATACCAACCCAATTATGGGGTGGATGTCAATTAAGTCTCCTTAATTGTGGGTGCAAACAAATATAACATTTATATATTCCTTTCTTAACATTTATATATTTTTAATAATCAAATTAATAACATTTATTTATATTGATAAAATATATATATATATATATATATATATATATATATATATATATATATAATTTAAGAAATTCTTACATGGAAAGTATATTATAAATCTTAACAAAGATAATTATTTTCTTTAATTACTATTTATTTTCATAATAAAATATTTTACAAAATAAAGATCAACCAATCACATTTTTTCTATCTAATTTAAAACCTAAAAAAAAAAATTACACATCATAAAAAATACACAAAAAAAGTCAAACATGGTTCAGAAATATATAATAGTATAGATTCAGAATTCTAAAATTTCATCATTTAGAAAAAAAAATACAAATAAAAAGTATATTATGAATCTTGACAAAACAATTATTTTTCTTAATTACTATTTATTTTCTTAATAAAATAATATACAACATAAAAATAAGGCAATCATATTTTTTTATTTAATTAAAAATCTTAAAAATCTAAAAAAAAAGACAAATTATCATTTAGTCAAACTTGCCAAAGATAATTATTTTCCTTAGTTACTACTTATTTTCATAATAAAATAATATATAAAATAAAGATAAGCCAATCACATTTTTTATATATAATTAAAAACTTCAAAAAAACCACAAAATTCCACGTCATTGAAAATGCACAGTTGAAAAGTCAAACATCGTTATCAAATATATAATAGTATAGATAACATACACTAACAGACACACCATGTGAACTCATTCATTTTAATTTATATTCCTTTCTTCGCCTTAATTTAATTTGTACTATGTACAATTTCTTTTCTTTTTTTTTTTATTAAAATAAAAAAGATTCCAAGAAGAAACATTCAAATTTCATCAGCAGCAGCAAATCTTGATTTTTCTGCCCCAAGTTTCCTTCAAGTCAATGTCTTCAATTTTCTTTTATTATTATTATTTAAATAATTAAATTTAATTTTGAAATGAAAACCAAGTTAACTAACAGAAGCTCCACGGATTAGCACTCAAAATTATGATAAAAAGTTAATATATTTAATTCTATTTATATTATTGTTTATTGAAGGAAAAAATAAAAGATTAGAAGAAAGGTAAGTAATTTGGCGGCATGTGGTGACAGTGGGGCCGTTAGGATTCCTTGTGTGGGCCCGGCCCAGTTCAAATAAGTGGGCCCCGCTCCCAAATAGTCCGGGTGTGGGCCCAATGAAAATGAAGCCCAATAGCGACCATTATTCAAAGCGGAAGTAGAGTGCACACGCGCCTATTCGTGTGAGTTTGTCCCACGTACAAGGTACAACAGAAATCCACGACACAAGCAAGCAAGAGAAATACGAAATCGATGATATTTAAGTTTCGTTAATATTAATTTGATAAATTTTGTGACGTAATTGGTTAATATATTATGTTCTTTGCTTTATTTTGTAAATTTATAATATATATATCATAAGTTGGACTTCTTTTGTTTGTTCACATTGACTAATAATAAGAATTGGCCTCATCCTGGAGTGCTTCAAGACGATGAGCTAGTTGGTACGAAGATATATAAAAAACAAATTGATTTCATTTTTTATTCTTGATTTCAATTTGTAATATTGATAAAAATTGTGGTTGGCTTAACTCACTCTCAAAAGCTAATTATTGAGGGTAGGGTTATCAAATTTTATATTTTTTATTATTTGATGTGAGATAGTTGATAAATATAAAAATAATTTTAAAAATATTATTTTGTTGTGTCGTATTGAATATTCGTATCAGAGACTTTTTGCATGAAAATTTTTAAAATTTTTTTGGAGAAAATTGCATTTTTGATCCCATAGGATATAAGTGGATTTTTTTACTGTCACATAATTTTTAAATAGTCCTACACGTTTTTATTTTTAACACTTTTGGTTCCAAAAGCCAAAATTTTTACTATTAGTCCCAAAAGGAGAAAAAAAAAATTATACATTTATTTATTTATTAATATAATATTTAATTAGAATTAAAAAGTGATTTTTTATTTTTTATTTATGTTTTAAGATGATGTGTAATGTTTAGAATTTGTATAATTTTTATGCATCAATATAATATTTAATTAGAATTAATGGGTGATTTTAATTATTTTTTTATTTAATTAGAATTTGAAAATATCAAATTAAAACAAATTAAATAATGTAACATATAATTTTTTTTATTTATTATAATATTTAATTAGAATTAAAAAGTGATTTTGAAAAATATCTTAATTTTTTATTTATTATATATTTTTTAAAAATGATGTATAATAGCCTTTTTGTTTATTTAATCTATCAATATAATATTTAATTAGAATTAAAGGCGATTTTAACCATATATTTTTAATTAGAGTTAAAAAATCAAAATTAAACAAATTATAATTATATAACATATTGTTATATTTATATTATACTATAATAATTTTTATATGTTTATTGAAAAAAAGAAAAGGGTAATTCATGTGTAACATCTAATGAAAACTTAATAGATTTTGGGACTAATAGTGAAAATTTTAGCTTTTGGGATCAAAAGTGTTAAAAATACAAACGAGTAGGACTATTTAAAAACTGCGGGACAAAAAAAAAAATCCACTTATATCCTATGAGACTAAAAGTACAATTTTTTATTTTATTTTTTTGTATAGACATATTTGTATTCTGTGTTGATATATATTTATTTCTGCATGATATGTCCCAGTTTATGATTCAAAAACATTATAATATAAATGCGAAACGATGTAGATATAATTATAAAAAATGATATAATAAAATAATATTTTAAAAAATATATGCACATTAACAGTCTCAATCCACGAAATGGGTAAAAAAAAAAAAAAAAAATGTTAAGAAGCAAATGAAGGTCGAAGTTAAAGACAATTACAAAGAAAGGGGCGAATTTGTATTAAGTTGAAAAGTTGGGTACTGAAACGAATTTATCGGTGTTCCGTCTCGTTTAGGAAGCCCATTTTTGCAAATTAAGGAAGTTAATAAAAGTAAAGTGTAAAACCCTTTTTTGTACTTCACCGTGTGGGAATTTAATATTTTGGTATTCAATATTTAAAATTTAATATTTCAATATTCAATTTTTGAATTTCGCTACACTTAAGTATTCAGACATATCAAGATACCAAATATGTTATTTTTTTATTGGTCAGATTTAAAATTGAGCACTTAAGTGTAATAAAATTTAAAAATTAATCACAAAAATGTTAAATTTCAAAAATTAAATGCTACAATGTAAAAAACCTCTTAAGCGTTGGGAAAAAAAAAAAAAGAGTTTTCCCCAAAAGTAAAAATGCTTCAAGCTCCATGCAATTGATTTTCTTTATTTATTATATTTTAAGAATATGTAATGGAATGAAAGGGGCCCACATAGCAACAGCTCTCTAGAAATGGGTCCCACTACACATCAGCCATGTTTTCTCTCTCTCTCTCTCTTCAGCTCAGATCCCTATGCAGCTATGACATTGGCACCTTCATTCCTGCAATTCTGTTTTATTTCCATGTTTCTTCTCTTTTTCTCATTTTATTTTACTTCATACAAGAACTGGGATTTGAAGTTTAAAAAGAATAAAATAATTTAATTTATTTATCAAGTTTCCAAAAATAACTGATTAAGAGGATTTTCTTTTTTCAAAAGGATGGTTGGTGGTTCCCTAATTATTCTCGATCACATTCTAGTTAGTGATCGAGAGATATTACCGTTAAGATATCTGTTTGTTTATGTCCGATCAAGTGGATGACGACTAAAAAGAAAAAAAAAAAAAGAGTGGATGACGACTATTCTTTCCAACCATGTGCATTGTTCACATTATGACAACATCAACCATAGAGTCGTACTCGGAACTTGGAACCAGAAAGGGATGCTGATATTGATGAACTGAATAACGTATCTGCTACCATTCCACTCATTTCATCTATCATAATTGTCATGTTTCTCTTGTTTCTTTACAATAATTGTGATTTGATTACATGACATTTTTCTTTTTTAATTATTGTTATAACACTAAATTCCTTGGGAGCAATTCAATTTGAGAACATTGTGGCTAATACTTTACATACAGAGTTGAAGTATGAAGACTTGTTTGCCGTTCAATTTACAGCGCAGTGAGATCTTCGTATCTCACTAATTTACTGAGTTCAAGTATTTTCAAAAAATCGGATTCGGATTTTAACGGATCGAATTCTTAATTTCATATTCGCTTCATTTATTTTGGATAATAAATATTTATAATCAACCATGATTCATTAAATTTTTTTATCGACCGAATACGTGAAATTTTGGATCGGATCCGAGCGCCCTAATAAATATTCGCTTCAAGCAGATTTTTCACTATTTGAATTTTGGCATGGACCGCGGCCCAAATTTATGGCCCGAATTTTCTTCTATAAGGCACTCCGAAATTGTCATTACTAAGACCAATGAAGGAAATCCTTCGTCAATCTCAATTCTCATTTCTGGTGCGTTGCTCATCTTGAGCGATTGTTCTTTTTATTGTCATGGGCACCCCAACATGGATAACACTGATGATCCCTAGATCAAGAACTATAATGCACGGATACAGACACGACAACACGGACACGACACGATACGGATACGACACGGATTTTTTCTTGAATTTTCCACGTGAGGAGTGTCGGACACGGTGTCGGACACGAGAGTCCAACACAACACGACACGGCACGACAACATGATATTTTTAAAAATGTCCATGCATCATAGATCAAGAACAATTGTATTTACACTTAGTTTAGTTGTTTATTTATGCGGTGGAAGTCTCGATAATAACCACACGATTTTGGCCGGTTCTATATAATAAAAATTCTCAAGTTAAAAGACCAATTTTCTCTGCCACTTCTCCTAAACCCGCTGTCGGACATGCACCGAAAGACAAAAGTACCCCTCGAATCATACAATATTAGCCAAATGAATACCCAAAATATAGTTGTTTCCAGAAGGGCATTTCTGTACTTTCAAAATTAATTTGGCTAAAAAAAATAACTAACTGGAAATTTTCCAGTCAGCTTGAATTCAGATACCCGTTGCACAGTCTGTACTACTACATACAACACCCTCATTCTTTTAGTGTAACATTGTTTTTAGTCGTTCTTCTGATTTCGTACATGGTCCTGGTATATATGATACGATGCCCAGGAAAAGTACCAAAACTGGTTAAGACTTACGAACCGACCTTCACCAACCAACCATCGATGCTTTTCAAGAGTTTCTGTACATTCAATCGGCTTTTACCTTTAATTTCTTATATCTTTACAACACTGATGGATATATCCTTCTCAAAATTTCATTTGTCTATGTTACCTGGAAACTTTGATTTCAGGATCATCTTCATCCTCATCGTCATGATCATTGGCAGGGCGTTTAAGCCTTTGAAATATCTCGTCTAGGGATTCGGATGACGAAGCACGAGACAAATCTTGGGTGGTATCTTGAACTTGCTTCAAAGGCAAGAATTTCTTTGCTTCTATGTTGGATTTGAAAGCTTGAAACCCTTGTTTCATTGATGCCCATTTTGAAGCTAAACCAGTTGGGGCTACTCCTGTGTTACTTGACTCAGATTTGTTGCTGCTATCGAGTAGAGAGACTTTAGCAGAGGAAATACTCTCAGCTGAATTGCTGTTGGATGGTGATTTACTCTGTTGCTCTCTAATGGCAGCATATTTGCTGCTTATGGTTTCTTTGCTACCAGAATACCTTTCTTTTGGAGGCGTTCTTGATGAGCTTCCCTTTAAACTGCTGGAGTCGGAAGTCTCTTTCATTTCAATTGTATTGTCCTGGAGTATTCAATTGTTTTCAAATCAGGATTAACACGCTAATTCAACAGGATATTTGGCTAAACTTACTTTAATAGCTCATAGATTATTCCAAAAAGAAGTTAAAAAGTGTGTCTACAATATGATGTAAAAGCTTATAAGTTGTAACTAAGTTTGCTAAAATGGAAGCTTACAAGTTATTTTAGTACAATAATAAGGCAAAATAAAACAAGACAATTATTTTCCACAAATTAATTATATTGAAAGAAAACCAAGGATGCTAATGTCGTGTTAGTGTTTGGAATTTGACAACTTGTGAGCTTTTTTAAATAAGAGATGATGGAAGCTTACTTATTATAGGAACTTCACTAAAAAATATTTCACCCTTATGGACAGATTATAAGCTCTCAAACAACTTATAGCCAAAGACCCTCTAAAAGAATATGATATAATCAGTTCTGTTTTAAGAAATTGGTATCACCATGATGCATGCAAATTTTATCTACAGTCATTCTCGGTAAAGTTTATAAACATAATATACATCTCAATTATATTTGCTAGGGCAGTAATATTCCTGCAGATAAAAGAAATATAAGGCTTTCATCATTTTAGGGGGAAGATTACATACATTGTTATTGGCGGCTGACTCCAGATCCATGCCATTGAAATTTCTAGCCAAAGGAATAACATGTTCACCAACCTTGCGCCCTTGTTCAAGCCAGGATCTTTCTGTCAAAGTACACAGGTTTGACAAAATATATTATAAAATATCTCACTCTTGCCTTGAAACATGAAAAGTGGAAACGAAGTTCAGTTCAGATCATAATGCAACATTATTAGGTGGCAATGGGTTTTACCTTTCTGCAGTATAAGCAATCCAGATGGATCGAACCCATCCATATCATCTGCTTCCTTCTGAAGTCTAAAAATCTTCCAATTTCCAAAGAAACTGATGATCCTGTCAAAGAAATTGCTTGCCACCAGGATAGTGTAGATAACCATGATAAGAGGATAAATTCTGTTAAACCCGGTCCCAAAGAAAGGTACAGCTTGATCGATGTTTCCCATACGCTGCAATCATATTTCAACCCAAATCAAGCAAAGTAACCTAAAACTCCAACCAACCAAAATTACATAGGCAAGAAAGTAGAAAATGTCCAAAAGATGAAACTATAACCAACACCAGAAAATGGATTTAAAATTAGTGAAGTCCTGTGAGTATAATTCGAGTTGCAAAAATCGATTATTGGAAAATATATAAATTTGAGTAAACATTTGACTAAGTATGCATGATATGATGAAACGATATATTTAGAAAGCTCACCTTCTCAAAAATAGTTTTCTTGCCCCCGCCAAGACTAATGAGATTAAGAAAATTATATGAAATTGGAGGAGCGTAACGAGCAACCATCCTGACAGGCAGATTAAGAAGAATCTATTAACTATAAGGAATACTACGAAACTTCCAACTTAGGCAATCAGACTACAGAAAACTTACGAACATATCATTAACAGGCTAACGGCGCTTGACTGGCCTGGCGTTAATGAGTAAAACATTAGCCGTCCAACTTTGAACAGCGAGTAATATGTGCAAACACACATGAACATCAGAGGAATAAACGCAAGGACCTGGTGCAGTAAGTAACTAGTTATTACATACACATAAACAACAATGTGACAGCCACACATGAACCATATGCTCCAAGATCTACAGATTGCCCAAATAATTGGAGACAGAAACTGCCACAAAGGCAAAAGATTGTGCTCATAGCATAAATCAAAGCTCAAGAAGAAGAAGAATGCGGTACGGCTAGTTGCTTTAGATTTTATTCGTACTCCATTAATTAATTTATCTCAAAATATGAAACATCAAGGTTGATTGCTCATGAGGAAGGACTTTGGACGGATAGATGATACAGAATAGACACAGAAGCAAACAACAATAGAAAATAGCACATACAAAAATCAGGAAGAGGCTGATATAACTCAACCGATTAATAGAATGGGCTGCTTTGACAAGGAAAAACAGCTTGCTTTAATCCTAGTGTTCCTTCCCTAAGAAATTAAAATTTGAGTTTCTGTTTCTTCTTTTAGCTCACTGACTGTGACCTAGAAGGTTGAGTCAATTATCCCGAGCCAATACCAAAAGGATAACATCTTTGCAGTTTGCAAAACACATCGTATGAGGTGAGTTTATTAAGCAGTTTTATTCTACCAAATGGCAAGCTGAAACTGTTCGACTTGCATAACATTTTCAGACTTGACATTATATGATACTTGATGGCAAATTTATCAAGGTGTAAAGCCTAGTAGTGCTGTCTGATTACTTTTTTTTTTATTTTTGGTTCTGTGTTAAATTTAAAAGGAAGTATGCCAGTTTTAAGAGAACTTTGGTAAGGTAGTATGGACATATACCTGCACTAGAACCTCTTCACTTCCTACAGACTTTATGAGGATAGAAAATAAAGATAAATCAACTCCACTAGTTAGCAAAGTAGCCTCAGCCAGGAGAATTGCCACTGACATGCAACCGAGAATGACAGCCAAGACTTTTTCCAATTGCTTTTGCAAGATACACCGCCATACTAATTCTGTTGAGCAAAACACAAACAGAGGTCAAAATTCGAGGAATCAATGCATAGATATGTAGCAGGATATGCATAAGAATATAAAAAGGTTAAATGGAATAAAACGTATAAGAAGAAGCACCATCAACAAAGATGATGAAGAGGATGAAATTAAGCATTTCGTGGTCTCATCATGATAAATGGATTAAGAGACTATTTGTCAAATCAAAGTCAAATATGCACGCATGCACAGCTCATTCCATTTTTAATTTGGAAATGGAATTGTTTTATGAATATTCAGACTGAAACACAAGTAAAGATATAGAATGAAAACTAGTTACCAGCCATGTCTAAGAAAGGCCCTAATGTACCCCTGCGCTCAGGTCTGAAGCTTGAGACAAACTTCCTGTGTTATAATACCAAGTCCAAACGTCAATTTTACATAAGCAGTAAACAGAAACCTAGAGCATTAAACATTGCACCGATTACACCGAAAACATAAAGCAATACACAAAGAAGGCATAAAGTTATGCCTAGAAACAAAGATAGTATGACAAGCAGCTAAGAAAGCACCTTAAAAAAAATTGTTTCTCTCTAGCATAGACCCACCAAACAGGAAAAAAAATAGAGTGCTAAATCTTCATCAAATGAGCTGAAGTCTAGGTGGAAAATTAGTACCATGTTATGCCCCAACCAGTATTCATGTAGACTTTTACAGCCATCCATGATGTAATCAGTACTAGTGTTGAATTCTTTTTGGATCAATTTCACGCTCTAAAATATTACTTACTGTTGTATTTCCTCCAACATTTGCAAATGTTAAAAATGAGGTAGTTCACAGTGAACTTCTTAATAAGTCATGTTTCATATAGAATTTTACTTGACACATAAACCTCGTGTCTTAGCCTAGGAGTGGAAAGGGAAAAGTACAAACCATCCAGTCATCTCCCGCCTTTCATAATTCTTTATTGTATCTTCCAACTCAAGAGCCTCTGTGGCATAAATCAGGTACTCACTGCACAACAGTCAGCAGAAACAACATAAAATGTCGGCAAGCACAGTAAGCTAAAAATAATATCGATGATATTTGAGTAGGGGGAAGTATCATAAAGAGAAATTATTGATCCATGAGGAGTTGATAAAGGAAAAGACCAATACACAAGCACAGAAATTGGAACATCTCCTTATGTACCAACAATTATATGCCTTTTCATTTCTGCGTGTTGGGACTTCCTAAGGTACAGATCCATAGCCCGAATTATTTTCCAAAACAACCTCTCAATCAAAGTGAGAAATGAGGCAATATCAGCCACTACTTTTAAAGACAATAACGTTTCACACTTAATCAACTCTAAATAAAAATCTTAAGTGATTCAAGCAGGAGCTTCTATTTAAGAACAGGAGGAATAACAATTAATGTAGTAGATTATCATATCAGAAGGAAAAAAACCTGGCCAAAACTGACATGAGAACAAGTAATTGAAAAACACAAGTATAAATGGAAGGAGACATTCTATACCAGTATAATCATGTCAAACTGATTTTCCTATCAGTCTGCAAATAATAGCTATACCTTTTGCATCGATAGTACTCCTCTTTAGCTCCCCGAAGATGACGCCTCAGTGTTGCCATTGATTTCTCATCTGTATCGTAGTCCATGTCATTTTCTCCCAATCGACCCCCTTGTGGCTTGAAGGAGGGATCTTCCCTAAACTGGAAATAGAAAATCAAATTGGAATTTCCCATAACAGATAATATCATGAAATAATCATGTGAAGCTGTGAAAGAAAATTAGTACCATTTGCACTAACATATTGTCAATGACATCCATATAAGGTCTCAGTGGATCTCGCTTGGACATCTGTTTAGATGTAGCCTGAGAAACCTATCAACTCCAAATGGAGGAAGCACAAGTTAGAAGAATTTGAAAAGGGCTAGAAAAACAAGTAATCAGCCAAAACGTTAAAAGTTAAAACAGGCTCAAAGCATGGGAAATTTTGTAGGTTAAGAACTCCGCTGTGGTCAAGAATAGGGCTTCTTTCTGTCACGCACGGGTAAAAGGTCAGAAACAAGAAATATGACAGGACCTAATGCTTTTTTCAATTTGCAATACAATTCGCTTTTCTGGGAGGATGATAAAAAATCAGTTTCAGTTGTTCCAATAAATTTTTTTACATGGATGAAATGATATACTTATGTACCATAGTTTCAACAAAACATTATGTCGTGAAGTGGGGAAAAAGGAAAGAGAACATGCTTTCATGGTAGTTAAATTGATACCCAGCCGCATCCTTTGCCCCTGCTTACTCTATTGAATCCAGGGTAAGAAGAATTTCCTTGAAAGGAAGGATCGAGGCAGATAACTGCCATGACATGGTAATAGGGAAAACAGTCCTTGTAAGCAGCACAATAAAGGGGGTAGAGACTCGAGACTTCAAACTAATGTCCTACAGGCATTCGTATGGTCATAGGCCTCATATTGTGGGCATAACTGGGGCTAGGTTGGGTAACGCCTCTTAGCTCGTGAATCCTTAACGTGAAAACATCCTTGCCCCAATTATATAAGCTTAAAAAGAAAAAGAAAACTTAAAGATTGTAACATTTTGTGTTTTCGTCCCATAAAATGTACATGTATGGATACACAAATACATATAACTTGCAAAGATACAAGCGGGAAACAGACAGAGAGAATATGTCCTATCCTTTCTTCTTATGTCATTTAAAGAAAATTCTGACCCTCCCTCTCATGTGCCTCAAAAGAATAAAGTCATAAATGAATATTGTTTTTTTCTCTAATGAGATAGGATTTCTTTCTGTCATGCACTTAATCAGGTTTTCTAATCAGATAGAGGTTCTTTCAGATGCTACACAACTGGGCAAGGGCAAGGATGTGTACATCATAATTAGAAGTTATTTTATGTGATTTCATTCTATATTTGTAACAAAAAATTGGATTATTCTATCAAAACCTAAAATTTCAGCCATGCACATAATGTGTATAACCTCATCGGTATTTTAATATAATTTCCAACCGAAAATACCAAATTATCCAACAATTATGAGCGGTCATTCCTACCCTAAAATCCAGAATCCATCAATGGACTTTGAATACGGCTATATTGGGTCCCGTACAAGCTTCAATGCTTCAACAATTAGATTCTCCATCTCTTCAAATATTATTTTCAAGCTCATTCTCTAAAGCAGAAAACCGATAATATGCTAAGTTACTCTTTAACAAGACATTGACTCATTGATTAGTTGTAGAACATAAGCATATCCAAAGGTAACAAAAAGGAGGAGAACCCCCCCCCCCCCCCCCCCCCCCCCAAAAAAAAAAACACACACACACACAAACAATATCATCCGCAGAAACATCTTTGATAAAATTTTGGCTATAGCATTGTAATGAAAAAAAAATGCCTTTGGTAGTTCGGTTGCAGGTTGAGGCAATTCTATAAAGTGGCTTATTTAATTCAACATGGGTTACAACAAGATTAATATGTTCAAAACAAGTGCATAAGCAGATCCTGCAGTAAAACACGGTTGTATAGAATTTGGTTCAATTTATATACAAGTCTTTCAGTGTCAGAAACACTAACCACAATAGCATTTGATAGCTCTTGGTGAGCATCATCAAGTTTCAAAGCTAGTTTGGCAACCTTGTGTGAGAGAACCTTGTGACGAGTGGTCCAGTCAGCATTTCTCCAAATACTTTTTGGAATCTCACTCAAACCAAAACCAAGAAGAAATGTACCAGTCACGAGTCCAAATGTATTTGAGCAAGCCATTAACCAGCCCAATATACCTCTACCACCAACCCTATCAGTTAAGAAATAAATAATAGTGAGAAAGCTACAAATAAGGCAAGTAGAAGATTATCACAACTATTGTTCATTTGACCAATGCTTAACAAAACATAGACAGTTCACATTTGCTCATTCCCTGAGATTTTTCAAATTCTAATACCACATATCCCAGTAATTCCGGATACTGGGATACCATATGCTACTCATGGTAACTCTTCGGTTACTTACCCAAATTAAAATTTGTCTGGAAAAGTTAATGAAATTTGTTTATAATGATCAATTGTATTCGACTCTCCTGAAAAGTGTGTTACGCATCTCTAGCCTAGTGAAACAGATTATGGAGTACAGAGACATAAAATTAGAAGTATCATATATTTGATTACATGAAATAATTTATATCGTTCTCTATTTTTCATTACCTCTATTTATGTTTCACTGTGCTTTAAAAATGACTTTGTAGGCATGTAGCTCGTATTTTTCTTTTTACCAACAAGTTTAATGACTCCATTTTACATAATTTACGGAACTTCTTTGACTCACAAAGGCACATTGTAACCATATCCACACATTTGTATAGATGCAGATAGGTAGATAGCCACGTACTACATTGATGAGCCAATAAAACAAAACTTTCTGTCCATCACAGGGAAAAGACAATATTTTAAGCTCAGTAATCAACCAAAAATCTCTTACAAAAGGAAATATGTGGCTATCATGATCGAGGAAAAGACTTTTCCAACTCTCAGGTCTCCAGTCTCAACCTAGTGGAGTTGAGAGCAGCATGACTTTCAACGTATGACATGAGACTACCAAATAATATATGAAAGACAGAGAAACTACAATCAAGATGAGGCATATTCAGTTAATTCCACAAGCATGATAACTTTTTGTTAATTAACTTAAAAATCCTGAGAATGTCCAAGAATCTATTTAACGAATGAAAGGTAAGCACAAAATGAAAAGAACTTGGCTTCAAAGATGAAGAAACGAACCAATTTTTGTGCAGACTAATGATGAGAATAAGTCCGATAAGACCAATTGATCCCACAATTAGATAGAAGATTAAATTTACATGTATGCTTGTCTTCAATCTTTCTATCATAGTAAAGTCCCCAGCATCTTCGTAACCCTGTATGAGGGGCACAGCCACCCTGCCGGGAAGACGAAAATAGATTTATTATAAAAAATTGATGATATTTCTATCAATATATCCATCAACCACAGCAATAAGATGAGTTAGTTAAAAGACAAAAATGTGAGGCCAAAAAGCTCCTTTAAGAAAGTTTATATGTAGAGACAGGAGTGATCCCCACTACCCACCCCCACCCCAATTTCCCCAACCATCAATAATATTCTCTCCTACCTTATAAAAGAAGTGTGCCCAAGGGAATATAAGTTGATTTATCCATATAAAAGAAGTTACAAATGTACTATAATTTTTCAGTAGCCCATCGATGCTACAGACACTCAATTGCACCAACATGAAGGGTACATTACTAAAGAAGAAAAAGCAATTGAGGGCACTCAATATCTATGTCAACAAACAGACTTATCTTAGACAATAATGCTTGTTATGCACCTGAGAGGAGAAGGACGATTTACACAAAAGATGAATTTTAAAAGGCTAGGAATACACCAGATCTATAATTTGTGGGCTCCAATCCTCCGAATCAAATTCAAGCTCCAGAAATGATTTTTCCACTGATTGTAATCAACTGAGCAAAATACAGATTGAAGATACAAGAATAACAAGTAACAAGTTGACGTACAGGTGGATTTCTAAATTATAAACATGCTGAAATTGTCAGTATATAATGTGTGTCCTTTAAAATGGGAAAATATCAACCCTAGTCACCCTTGTTCTCGGCGAAATAATATGCGTTTGAGTCCATGATTACTTATTTATGCAAATGATGACAATTACCCCAGCCAAAGTGAACAAACATATCAAGGTAAAGTCAACAGGATACGAATCAAATGGATTCTGACAAGTCCAGCTTATTACTTGGCTATATATAGGTTAATAAATAGTAACAAATATATCTCCATAAAGCAATACCATGTGAGCAGAAAGGTACTCCAGTATGACCAACTCCAAAAGAAAGAGATGCCTCCATTACCATGACCAATTATAGTCTGCAGGACAAGAAAGAGCATAAGGGTGGCAAAAGCACTTCTACCAAATCAGAGAATCATAACGTCAAACCGGTATGGTTTTCTAGTAAAATTTAAAGAAAGACGAGACTAATTTGAATCATATCAACTATAAAACTAGGCAGAACTTAAGAAATTACTCCATACGGGTAAACTAAGACATGATTCAGTTTAGGAGTTGATGATCAATAATAGTTAACCAGATCAAACATTAGTACATAACAAGGTACGGATGTTCCAGATCATCTCCAAGCATGGTTGTGGTAAAGGGATTAAAAATCATGGATTAATTTAAACTGCTTCCAGTCTCATTGGCTAGATGAAACTCAGTAAAATACAACCAAATTCCAATACTGCTGCTAATATAGCAAAAGGAAAAAACTTGAAAATAATGACCAAAACAAACAGAGTTAATCTGTGTAGCAAAGCGTTTCTGAACCATAGTTTCTCAAGTTCAACAAACCATGATAAAGCTGAACATTAAGTAAGCAGCATATTGAATCGAAAACATACAAAGAAATCAAATTAGAATTCCACCCACATCACCAGGAAGACTCAAGATTGTTAATGTATTTGAGCATCTGGATCATGTCCATGGCATGAACCCTTTATATTTGATTTGACAGAAAAAAAAAAATCCATTAACATATTTTAGTCTGTCCCGAAATTCAATAAGTTTCAAGCTGTTGATATTGATATATATAGATCCCAATTTTGAAAAGATAAAAATGGAGAATAATAAGAGAGAAAATGACATTGTCTCAATTAACCAACTCCTTTTCTTTAATACCACCTTTTCCACTAACTAGTTCGCTCGGTACCAGAACCATTGTCTTTAATCCTCTGTAGTTTTACCAAAGCCAAGATATTTCATATTCAGACAAAAATATAATCAGGGAAAGGGAAAAACTCAGTCCTCTTCAATTAGCCTACCAGCAATTACCAACGTACCAGTCCCCAAAATGATACGACCAAAAGTGCCAAACTAGAGCAAAAAAGCTAAAATACGGATCAGATCAAATTCACTACAGTAAATATAGCTCAAAACAGCTGTCTATTGAAACAACACTTAAACCATAGCCAGCATCCCATCAAAAGCTAAGCTTAACCAAAATTAAAATAAAAAACTGGCACCAACATATACACAACTCCATGAGTTCTGCTGCAAAATCATTGAAACCGACGAGAATGAGCTAGAATTACCGTCCAAATGTCGGCCGGGACGAGAATGATGATCGAAATCGAGCAGAACCAAGTGTATCCAACCGTAAAAAGTACGTAACGCGGAACATCCGGACCGGAAAAGTATTTAAGAGTCAAAATCGCCATGCCTAGGGTTAGTGGCAGGGAGATCAAATAAAACACCCACATCTTTCAAAATTCTTCCCTGCAAAAAAATCTTGGAAAGAATTTGAAGAATTTATCGCAATTCGAGATACAATTATTGGGATTTCTCTTCAGTTTGTTCCGTGATTCTTTTTAAACTTTCGAGGGAACCTAGATTGATGTTGAAGAAATCCCAGTCAAAATCCCCATCGCTGAAATGTAACGAAGGAGCCACACTAAAGCTCAGCTTTGAAAATTGCTGTGGCAGCTTATGGGCTTGGGCTGTTTTTTTTTTCTTCAATTTTATTTTTATTTTTGTTTTTTACTGTTGAAAGTTGGGCCCATCTCTTGTTGGGGGAAGGTGTTTGAGTAACGTCCACAATGTTTGTTAGTATATGCTTTGGCCTAGGGCTGTCAATGGGGTGGATTTTAATCCGAATCCGATCCGAGTCCGATCCGAATTTTAGCATATTCGTCCGATAAAAATATTCGATGGATCATATCCGATTGTAAATATTCGTTATCCGAAATAAATGGAGCGAATATGGATTTAAGGAATCTGATCCGTTAAGAATCCGAATCCGATATTATATATAATATTTAATTAAATAAATTATTTACTAATACATAATATTAAGTAAAATGATTAAAATTAAAATTTTCACATATTTATCATTTTAAACAATAATAAATTTTAAATTTTTTACTCTAAAAAGTATATATTTTCTTTTAATAATAAGTTTAAATTAATTTATTTTAAATAAATATAAACAAAACTATCAAGTAATTCATTAAATAATAATTATTTATTAAATATTATGTAATTATATTTATTTTTTATATCAAATTTGTTATTTAAAAAAATAAATTTTATTACTAATCGGGTCGGATCTTTTATCGGATCGGATCCGACCCGATTATATATGGATTCAAAAACAATGAATCCGAATCCTATAGGATTCAGATTTGGATCCGATATTCGGATTCTCTTATCGGATTCGGATCCGGAATCTCCTGATCCGGTCCGAATCCGACCCGTTGACAGCCCTACTTTGGCCTGTTTGTTTACGCTTCTTGAATTGTTATTTTTTTCTAGTCTATATATATATATTAGTTAGTGCGCGGTAACCCATGCCCGTTAATATAAATAATATTTATATTACTAACATGTTAATTTTATATTTACACTAACATGTAAGGCCGCGTTTACATTTGATGTTTATGCATGTTTCAGAGCTTTATCCAATAAAATCATGCGTTTACTCTTCATGTCTTTCGGCCTGTGCAAAAAGCATTGGCCCGTGTGTCAGACGTGATTTTGGAAGAGATATATGACACGCCTTTTTGGCGTGTCATATAAGACATGACTATCACATGAATGGGCAATTTATTAATTTGCCCAAGAGTTCCTAATAATTACTAAAAATTGTCATTGGCCCCACTTTCTGTTGTCCTGCCTTGTTGAATATTTGGCTTGCATTTAAGAAATATATGAGGGTATTTTTGTAAATGGTCACCTAACATTTAATAACAGTGCTAATAAAGTAAACTAAAAACTAAAATATGTAAGATCTAAACACATACAAATTTAATAAAGTAAACACGTGTTTGTCAGCTATCACAAACATACTTTAACACATCATGCAAAAACACATCTTGAAAAGTAAACGAGGCCTAAAAGTATAGTCTACGTACCTCCAAAATAGTCTACAAAAAATACTCCCAGAAGATTTCTTGGCAAGAAAACCTACAAACTACTTAGGAGTATCAAGCTATCTACACAGCACACAAGTAGATTTAGATAGTAGATATTTACAAAGGGCTAACTTGAAAAGATTTTCAACTTGAAAATAGATCAGGAGGAGAGGTTTATATCATCCTATGAAGATTGAACTTGAATCTTATCAAATGTTCCAGCAACATCATTAGTAGGACTAACAGAAGCACCTGAAATTAGCAAAGATACCAATAAAATAAATACATAGATATTAAAATAAGTTATATCAGTCAATTGAAGCTTGCAACAAGAAAGTGAGACGTAAGACTTCATCAATAAAAGGGACGGCAACATTAACATTTTGTTCATTTAACAAAAAATGGAGTGTAAGACTTCATCAATAACAGTGAAAAACTTTAGATCGATCGTTCAAACTACCAATAGGGCATGATCAAAAGATACGATGTAAGGTTTTATATTTTCGTGTTTAAAATACGAATAATTCATCACAAAGCATCATTCAAAGTGTTCCCAAATAAAAAATACCGAAGCAAGATTTTATGCATTTCATGGAATTGAATACAACAAGAAGAATATGGATTTTTTTTATTTTTTATTTTTAACACACACCCCAAGTGGCCAAAGGGATTTGAACCCGAGTCATTGCCTTCGAGAATCAATTCTCAAACCACTTGGTCAACCTCTGTTGGCAAGAAGAATATGAAATATGAAGTGAGAATTTGAAATACCTCATTTGTTTCCAATCCAGTGCAGTATAACTTTCAGATACTGACAAACCGGCAAAGTTATGAAATAAAATGATGTTAACCATCAGGATAGAGAATGATCACATACTCTCTCTTCTAATCAACACAAAAAGGGAAAAAGAAAGAAAAACACAAAAGTTCAAGAAAAACATAGATCAAATAATGGTAGTCTGGCTAGACTAAACTATGCAAAAATAATCTGGAAAACTATCAGAGAAGATTGCAACTTGATCTTGAGGAGCATAAATAAAATGCAACTCGATTTAGGAGAGAGAAATGAACATTTTTTGGTGAAGAAACAAACAGGGTTGTTGTACTTTTGAAACAACTATAACAGGCCATATACCAAAATTTTTAATTCACATTCATGATGTTTGCTTTGCCTTTTATCCAGAATTTGTCATCTTAAGTATATACATTTTTAAACAAATCAAATAAAAAAAGCTGGAAGTAAGTTAAGAAAAATCAAATAAGAAAAGCTGGATGTAAGTTAAGAAAAATCAAATAACTTACCAAATTTTAGTTATAACATTTGCGATGAAAAGTTATCATGAGGAATTTGTCAGTGTCGGACTGAACGCTTCAGGTATTTCTTTTTGTTAACAAGTGTAGTCAGAAATGAATGATTTTTTACTCTTCTGTTTGTAATTAAGAGCCAAAGTCTTAGGAAAAATAAATAGTTGGAAGATATTACAAATAATTCACTCAAATAAAATATATTTGAAGAAGTGATAATTTACCAGCCTCTTAGAGATTGACTTTCAGAATATGATGGATTAACAATAATTTTTACAAAGCCTCTAGTTGAAAGTCATACACCTAGCCAATAAGTTATTTTTCCAATAAATACACTAATGTATTATGCGCAAACAATAAAATATATATACTAACATTTTATCAAATGTATTTATAATGGTTGTCCATTCGTTAAATAGTACTTTATTCCATAAAGTGAGCATCATAAGTTTCCTTCTATAAATTGTTATAGCAAAAGAAAACAATTAGTGACAATTCAGTTAGAAAATTAATTATGTTATATATATATGAGATCTTACTCATCATTAACGATAACAAATTCTTGCAAAGTTGACGTGTCATTATTTATAGGCTTCTGCTCAAGTTTGTCACTGACAATTGTCAAAACATCTGTGATCAAAGGAATTGTTAATTTCAAATTTAAATAATAAAAAATTAAGATAATTTTAAGGAACAATTACATTTGAGATGAGAAATATATGCACAAAGTAATGATAAAACTTATCAACCAAAGTATACAGAAGATGTACTTACATCTTGGTCAATGAACAACAATCTTTGGTACTTCGTAGAGCTTGATTGAGATTGTCGAGGGCTGAGCTTTTGCATCACAAGAGCTTTAGCGGTCCAACTTTTAGAGTTTGGTGTAATTTCAGCAACAGGAACAAGAGTTCGATGCATCTTGCTTTATGCTGCAACAAAAATAAAATAAAATAAAATATATTTATTAGATAAAACAAAAATCATTGCAAGGTTATAGATGGAAGTATGTATAAAACTTGAATTGAATAAAAGTTGCATACAAAATATTAAGCAAAAATGATAAAATAATTGAACGACCAAAACCAAGTATCTTGCTTCGAAATCAAGAGGAAACTCAACAGTTATTACACATAATAATACATAAAAAACACACATATAAGAGGTTTCTCGGTTTTTAGACGCACGAAATAAGTAGTCACTGTTCTACAACACACCATTAAAGAGGCGGTTTATAAGTTTTGCCACATCTCAACTTTGTAGTGATAATAAGTAACACAAACACCAAATATGTAGTTTCTAGAAACAAACTTAGAAGGCCTAGTCTATGATAATGACTTCAGGGGTCGACTCCTGGTTTTTCTTCATTTTCACATCCACAATTCCATTTGAAGCCGTCGCATTACAAGGCAAGTTGCTCACTTGGCTCTCATGATTTGGCTCGGCAGCGCTGGATTTGGTTGTTTTTTTTTTAATCCACAGTGGTCTCAACTCCAAGTGTTCTGTTATTTGAAGGATGTGTATTAGAGCTCTCAACTTCTGCCTTCACACGTGAAACTATTTGGTTTATCTCTTGACTAAATGCTTCTAGGGCACCAAGATTTTTCATCAACTCCAAACTTGCTGGCCCATTATATGTTGATTTGTCTGCAAATGTCCGGCTCATCTGAAGAAAAAGGAAAAAATTAAGATCTGTCCAATATAGAAGCAAATTGATAACATCACTAACAATAAGGTCGACTGTGCATAATTATCTCATTATAGATCCTTGTCGTATCTAAGCGATTTGAGTTTTTATCACAAACAAAAACTGACCTTTATTGTGGAGCTGGATTCAAGGAGTAAAAGAAGATAGGATAGTCAACAATCCTCTTAACTAATATAATCAACCTTGAGTTAACAGATACCCAGTCAAATCTCGGTTATACAGTAGCATTGATGAGTCAGTCAAATATAGAATACATGTATGTCATTAAATGTCTCAAATTTCACTATGACCACTTGTTAAAAATTGAGTCGGGCATATTTTTTTTCAGATAAAATTCTAATTTTTTACATATAATTTCTCGTAAAAGGTA
Source organism: Lantana camara (assembly GCA_037501455.1). Lineage (NCBI taxonomy): Eukaryota > Viridiplantae > Streptophyta > Magnoliopsida > Lamiales > Verbenaceae > Lantana > Lantana camara. Next base: position 16,311,238 of record CM074857.1, on the reverse strand, counting down.
GCTAACTGCCTATTACGTGACGTGATGATGTGGGATACACTGCATAAATTCTATTTTGGAATAAATAGAGGGGATTCACTCAAACAAGAGAACACTTGGCAAAACAAACAATTAATAAAAGAAAGGTTCAAAGCTCCAAAACTGAAAACTGAAAGACAACTGTATATAAGAAAAATTTTCCAACAGAAACACCACAACATTTTATTCCTTTTCTTTTTTTCTCCACCTTCAACCCCCACCCCCACCCCACCACGGGAACGAGCCTGACCAACAAACAAATTAATGAGAAACTCGAGAAACTCATAATAATCATCAAGACTACAAATAACCCCCATTCTCCCCAAGTATACCTAAAGTACATTTGAAAAGCTAAAAACACGCAATGTAGTCATCATATAACAGGGGAAAGATAACCCACATATAAGCAGCCGTAAGGAACTCTGGGCACCAGTTCTTCCCATGCATAAAAAATTAGGAACATGAAAACATCATTTTACTCAGTGATATAAATGACTACACATTGAGATCCCAAAGCAACTTCAACAAGGTAGATACTTACAAATTATTTCAACTTGAGGCAACTCCGGGAACTTCTTCACCATAGGTACGAACTTCTCAACCGTACTCTGCTAAAATATATTATAAGAATATAAGTTCTCTTTTTCTTATCGTATATATTATATAAATTATAATTTAAATATATATAACAATTACTTTAAACTAACTTGGATTATTCCAATTGGATTTTCTCCCTCACAATCACGTCTGCTTTTCTTGGCCTTATCAGAATTTTCTCTCTCACAATCACATCTGTTTTTCTTGGCCAAATTCTGATAACACTTCTTCAGCTTTTCAATTTCCAATTTTATTTTCTGAATTTCCACGTGGTCAACTTTGGAGACCATCATTTGCAATTGTATTGCTTCGTTTTGCTCCTTCAGCTTTTGAATTTCCACTTTCATTATTTCCACATAGTCATGTTTTTTTATCATACCCCTCTATGTTTGGCTGACACACCTTATCTTTTTGATTGGTCCCTTTTATGTAGGGCAGCAGACACGGGCTATCTTTTTGGAAAAATGAATTTTTATACTCACATTCATTTTTCCCTGTTACTTTTCGAAAACCCTGCAAACATAAAACATATTATTAATATGTGCAATGATGATAATAAAAAGAAAAAATTCTAGATAAGAACCCTACATAATAGTTGAGCCGGCGGACGAAGCTGGAGAAATTGTTGTGCTTAAAATATTTGGGTATTATTTCACCAGAGAATTGGATATGATTCCAAACAATTAAGCTTTTACCCGACTCACTCCATGAAACAATTGAGTCGGTGTTTTTATCAAACCAAATCTGCAGCTGCTATCGCCACCTCCGCTACCGTAGCCGCAGCAAACATGTGCCCCACTACTCATTGTGAAGATGAAGCAAATGAAGCGGGGAATTGAGTTAGGACAGTAGTAGAAATTGAGTTAGGACATGGGAGCAAATGAAGCGTGGGAATTGAGTTAGGACAGTAGTAGAACGGATGGATCATGGGAATATATTCTTAATGTTCACGATTAAAAGTAGAGGAAAAACCTTTTTTTTTTTTCAAAAATTTTGAAAAGTTTTAGATTATCATAGGTAATTTATAAAAACTTTTAGATTATTATCATGGGAATATCTTCGCACCACCATCGCAGTCGCCGGCTTCGCGCCACAACCGCCGCTAGCAACATTTTGTGAGTCATGTTTGTACTGATCTCTGCTTACCTTAGCTCGTTGGGGAAGAAACTGCTTCTGCTTCTGGCGAAATGGAATTGACGGACGAACCGACTTGGATTGTTGATCCTATTGATGGAACTACTAATTTTGTTCGTCTTGGATTGTTGATCCTATTGATGGAACCACTAATTTTGTTCACGGGCAAGTATCTTTCGTTTATTTCACTTATTTTTAGACTATAAGTTTTAAAGTATTGCTGAATTTACAGGTTTCCTTTCGTATGCGTGTCTATCCGACTCACCATTGGAAAAATTCTAACAGTTGTTGTTTTTTATAATCCCATTATGAATGAGGTAGAACTGTCCCTTTTATTTTCTCACTTCAAATTGATATGCCAAAGAAGTTCAAATAATCATAAAGGCTTCTTACTTGTAGCTTTTCATTGCAATTCGTGGCAAAGGTGCTTTTCTCAGTGGAAAGCCCATTAAAGGTGAGGGGATTCATCATTTAGATGTTTTTATTGCAAATTCTTGCTATTATATTGGTGACACTATATCAATATATTTAAATGCATATTTGTGATGTGCAGTGTCATCTCAAACTGAGCTTGTGAAGTCTCTTCTCGTCACAGAGGTAACTCGACCAAAGATAAGCTAAAAAGTTTGAATTTTGACTTACAGAAAAGTTAATTAAACTTCATGTTAACTAAAATGACAGGTGATACCCAAGGTTGACAAATACACTGTCTGCCAAAAATCACATGTATGTTTCAAATTATTGGAAAAACTAAATGTCCAGCTAATTTTGTATTTATGTAACTTTCTAATAGAGTACAAAATATAATCCCTAATGAAATCTAACCCAAAAAACTCATTAACAGCCGGAGTTTGAGGCCAGTACTTAAAAAAATCACCAACAAATGGCCTAAAAGATTTTTATCTTGAAAATAGATTAGGGGATATATACATAGTCATTTGAGGATTGAACCTGAACATTATCACAAGTTTCGCCAACATGACAACATCATTATCAACGCTAGCAAAGGCACCTGAAGTTAGCAAGGACACAAATAAAATAAATACATAATTATATAAAGATTTGAACTCTGAAGTTAATGAAAAAGAATAAACCTGAATATGAACAAATAAGGTAATGATTTTCAGCATGAGTCGATATAAATGGCTCTGCTAAATTAAATTCAGAATACACTTTTTATGAACTATCACATCAAATTCAGAATATACTTTTTATGAACTATTACATCAAAGAAGCATCGATCATGAATTTCCAATATTATTAAACTGCTAGCATTTATTTGCATAGATAATTCATGAATCACGCCCAAGACACATTAAAAGTACATCAAATTCTCTTAGCGAAAACTGATTATTTGTCTCCGACTTGATTTCATATCGAAAACCTAAGGTGAAGTAAGAATTTCACAGTTGGAAACACTAAAATATGAAAGAGAAAGGTTAAAGACTTGATTGTATGGAAGTCGTGCTCAAGTTCATAATTACCATCTTAAATTTATCCATGGTTCCAGATAAAACTCCTCTTGAGGCATGCATGTCATTTCCCTAAATTCAAAACCAAGATTAGGAGCATGCACTAATAATTCTGCTATCACTGAGTATATATTGCAATTTGCAAGCGTAAGTAAGCACACCATTCTATCCAGCATACGGTTATGCGATTCCACTTCCTCATGTATATACCCTGTCAACTGGTCATAAAGAGAATTATGAGCACTGTGGCTAAGAAAATCTATATTAACCAAATATCGCAGTTAGTTATCCAAAACATAGAGTGAATTTTTTCGAGTTCTTAAAACTTCTTCAACCAAATATTTTCTCCTTATCTATTAAAATTAATTCATCAAAGATTAAAAGAAATGATCGAGAAATCTATCTGCATTTCACGGAAAAGCCAACGTTTTCAATATAGTGTGCTCTTTTTCCATTCTCTTTGTATTTTGTATTACGTTGAAACTAACGAAAGAAAGGAAATCAACTGATTGCATCAATTAACAGACTTATCATGTTCATACAAGAGACATTTGAAATACTAAGTGATGTGCTTAAGTAGTTTTCCTAGTACCTAGCAAACTAAATGGCTCTTTCAGCAACTAATACCCAAACCAAAGCCAACTTCTTTGAGTAACTTTCAGATGATTGGACCCACCTCCCAAAATAAAATGAATACTCAACCAAATTAACAGCATCATACTATGCTTTATGTAGAAGAGTTGCATCCTCAGGATTCTGCATGCATTATGGAACTAGCTTCCCAAGCATTAAAAGATGTTAATTTATTTGAATTATTTCCCAAATACTCATCAATACTACCCCAAAAATAAAACCCAACATAAATTCCGGTAAGAACTGATTAACTATTGAAAGGTGATATGCTAAACCCTCTAGAATGTCTCTAATTGTCGAGTTGAAAGACAATTCTAACTACCCAAAAGAATACTGGATAAACATACTAGTAAGGCAGTTGCAGGCAAGCTGGGCTCCAACAACATTTTAAAAAGCATATCTGGGGAGAAGCATCTTTTAATTAGATTACATACCAAGTCAAATTGTTCAAATACATGAACTGTAAGTATAGAGATTTCAGAATGACAAAAGCATAAACTGCAAAGAAAAGACATAAACTGAAACCAGGAAATAACTAGAACTCTAAACCCAAAACCACATTGAACAGTTTAACAAAGTGATTCCACATAATCTTATCGACAAATATATGATTTCCACCAATTCAGAAACAGATAGAGTCAAACGTACATTACACATGGAAAAGTAGGCTAAGCTCAACAAATGTGAGAGTGAAAGCACCAATATGAAAATAAGACAAGCAACACACTCACCTAGAAAGTAACAATTCTGAAAACCCTTTATAGTATAAATAACCAACATTAGCATATCTCTCTGTAAGTCATCCGAATTAGTTCCACTAGAGATTTTTAGATACAACTTCAACAAAAGAATCTTGTTCATAACAACCCCAGCCAGGTGTCCCAGGGACACACTGGCTTCCTGTTTTAAACCCAAGTTGGATTTTAAAGCGAAAGATTCAATCTTTATGAGCCCAAAATAGGAATAAAACCAAATAATATCTCTTTCGAGGGAAAAGGGAATCAAAAATCTCAAACCCCAAATGCACGACATATGAATGCGTATGTATCATATATATATTTAAGACTAGAAAAAATCAGACAACTTGTTCAAATAGAGAAGAAGCAAATTAATTAAAAAAAAAATTAAAAATGAGTCAAACCATAAAAACACATATTTTTCCACCTTCTCTCACATAAAGAAACAAGAAAAGGGCCTTATCAAGAGTCTAAGATGATAATAAATTCATTTCCTGAACCGCACAATTACAAAAAATTCTCATAATTAACAACAAAAATTAACCAACTAAAATAAAGACTAAAAGATCAAATGGGTCAGTGGAATTTCAACACCAGGAGCCCAAACAAAATATTTGAGCTTCCTAATAGGTCGGAAATCATGACTTACACCCAAGATATTAACCAAAAACATGATAAAAATAACAAAATAAGGAAATCAATCATCAACTCACCTGATGATGGGTTTGAATATGGGGTACAAAGTCCAATCACTTTAGAATTTGTTTAGGTGAGGAAACCACTGGAAGATCGCCGGAAAAGATGGGGGTTCTACCTGCTAGGACAAACACACAGACAAAGTCAGAAGGCCAAGCTGGGGGAACTGGGGGTGATTCCCAGTTTGGCTCTCCGACACTCAAGTCAGAGGAAGATCTGAAAGAGAAAATATGCTAAGTGTGGAGTTGCAGTAATGGAAGTTGCTTACAGTGGAGAAGATGAATTCGCATATTTATAGTTGAGGGTCAGGGACCCTTTGGTCATTTGCACCGTGTGGTCCTGGCCGAATGTTGCCCTAACACGTGGCATTGCGAGAGAAACCTAGGAGGAATCTTTTCTGCAAAGGCTGGTGAAAGTTGGTGTTGGCAACAGTTGTAGGTGCGCGGGCATGTATGGTGTGTCAGAGAGCCGTTTTGGGGGTTGGTAACGAGGGATTAAGAGCACGCTCATGTCAGCCAAGAGCCTTGGAGACCAAGAAATCCGCGAGGGGATGAAGGCCAGGGCTCATACGAAGGGGAGTGGAAGCTTCCCTGAGGGAGAGTGGTGCTTGAAGAGAGCTTCCTTAAGGGATTGGGGCTTTAGCCATGTAGTATGAGTCGTGCTCGTTGAGGAGCGGCCATGTTGATCACGTGCACACGTAGTAGGGATGACACGTGTCCTTGGGGAAAGCTGACGCCTTGAGGGGTCTGGGCGCTCGTGTAATATTACCTTAATCATAAAAGGACAGGTGTCGCCATCTTGAGTTGCCACGTGTCCCAACGTGGGACGAGCGTGTTTTGACCCCATCACCTGAAAACTTCACCGAATAAACACCAACGAAATGAAATACAAAGATCCACACACACACACACACACACACACACACACACACATATATATATATATATATATATATATATATATATATTGAAGATTTCTAACATAATTAATTAAAAATTTTGTACGATTAGGGTTAAGTGTAAAAATTGGGTTTAAAGTTGCAGGTGGAGAAGGCACGTTAGATCCAGAGAGGAAAAGAAAGTTGGGAGGAGTTTTGTTTTGAAAGGAGTATGACACGCAGAGACACGCCGTCGTGGAGAAGTCAGTGGAGAAACAAAGGAGGAGACATCTGTGATGGAGGGAGCAGACATGTTCTAAAGCCAAAGCTTTATGTTTCGTATCAAGTTACCCCTAAATTAGAGTTCTAAAGCCAGTGTTTCGTATCAATATCAATGAGCAGCACCTTCACTTCGAAGAGATCAACCCTATCGCATCAATCCCTCACCCAAATTACAACCAACCACTTTTTACAACCAAATAAACTAAAAACCCTAAATAATCTAAAACTCTATACACAAATTATCGCCAATTAGCCAGATTCACCTCACACACTTAGCAACACAAACAAAACATACAAATACAAATTGCAAAAACACAGCTTCAAAGGCAACAAACAAACCAACCTCTGCAATCGGGGAAGAGCTTGATGAACCAGGCGTGGAGGTGAACACCACCAGAGGACGTAAGACACACATCCTCGTATAATAGCCGGAGACGCGCGAGTGTGATGGGGTACAATTTCGTTGGTCCGACGTCGTTTTGGTCGGAGAGAGGAAATTATCACATGTTTCGCAAAATCCTGCGCCCGGACGACGAAGCTGTACAACTTCGCTCTTATATATATAGTGTAATAATTCATAACCCTCCGAGCTATCCAAGTAAGCATACATGTGGATAATCTTAAAAAATTTTAAATATCATAAAATTTAAATTTAATACTTATTATCTTTTAATTAAAAATTTACTTAATCAAATTCATTTATTTATCTGTTACTCAAAAATATTTAAATTCAAAATAGGCCTATTAATATAAAAAAATTTAATGAGATTTTCTCTAACAAATGACCTTTATCCAAAAAAAATTAAAGATTTTATATAGATATTGTAGTTATAAATACAAATTCAAATAACTTAATTTATCCAAATATATCAATAAGTTTGTTAGGAAAAAATATTTAAATTTAAAATTTTGGTAATATACACCCTAAAAGATTATTATTTAAGGTTTTAGTCGTCATGAATACAGTCAATTATCAACTGTTTTCTCCTCCATATATTGTTTTTTTGCACAATCATTTTTCATCTTATTCTAATCAAGTATTTCTTTTTCGATTCTAATAAAAAATTTATTTTCTTACTAATTACCTACCTATTTTCATATCCTATAAATTTTCTTTTTCATGCATGATTATTCTTTATCAAGGTAAGTCTTATTCTAATTAAGTTTTTTTTTTTTTAATTCTAATAGAAAATTATTTTGTTACTAATTATAAGCATATATGAATTTTCTTTTTCATGCAGTATTATTCTTTTCTCATGGTAAGTCTTATTCTAATAAGTGTTTTTTTTTTATTCTAATAGAAAATTTATTTTTTTTTCTAATTTTCTACCTCTTTTTATATTCATATGAACTTTTTCATACAGGATCATTCTTTTGGCGAGATAAATTTTCTTATTCTAATTATGTGTTTTTTTAAGTTTTTTTTTCGATTCCAATTATTTTGTTAGTTTGATAATCAATTATTTGTAGGTGTTTAGAGTATATGTCATCCATATTTTATTTTCTTACTAATTTTCTACCTCTTCTCATATCCATGTAATTATGTTAAAATTATTAATTTAATTTTTTAATTGTTTTAAAACTTACATTTTTATAATATATTTCTATTCAGTATTTTGCTCATTAATTTTATTTTTTAAATTTATTAATTAATTTCTTTTTTTTTTCTCTTTTATTATTTGATTATTATACACGATAGAAAAAATTTATCATGTTTTAATAAAATATATTCTATTTTGATAATTATCAAATAATAATATGTTATATTTTGATTTAACATGATACCTATATCTTTCAAATTTTATAACATATTTTATTATTATTTTTATATATGTGGGAATGTATTGTACGATTTAAGAGTTTTATTTTTATTTATTTTAATTTTAAGGAAGGTGATGGGGTCAAAATACGCTTGGCCCACGTTTTGACACGTCGCGCCGTCAGTAATTGACACGTGGCCTCCTAATCCCCAAAACAGATTTCCTTCGAGCGCCTTCCGCCCTCGGTTGTCAAAACCATGAGTAACACATGTCATCGTCATCGCGAGACACGTGGCCCTCGTTGCCGCTCACCAAACGAGCACCCGCTACGCCAATCATGCATGTACCCATTTCCCCAAATGGAATGCCTCCCCGAGTGCTCTACCCCATCGGATGGGCTCCTGCATGTAAACAAATCAAGGGATCAGGATTCCCCTCATTGTATAGCCTTGGCACGGATCCCCACTTGGATCTAAGCCCATCAGGCTCTTGGTTGACACGAGCGCGCTCATGCCCCTCGTTACCAACCCCAAAACGGCTCTCTAACACCCCGTACGCTCCAGTGCACCTGCCACTGCTGCCCGCACCACCTTTCCGCCAGCTTTTGCAGGAGATTCCTCCTAGGTTTCTCCCATTGCGCCACGTGTTGAGGCAGCATTAGGGCAGGACCACAAAGGGTGAATTACCAAAAGGTCACTGACCCTCAACTATAAATTGGAGTTTTCATCTCCATCTCTGTAAGCAATCTCTGATACTTGAGCTCTGCAATTTCTTCATCTTCTTCAGTTCATCAACTGACATGAGCGTCGGAAAGCCAAACTGGGTATCATCCCCAGTTCCCCCCAGCTTGGCCTTCTGACCTTTCTTTGCTTTTGGTGTTTGTCCTAGCAGGTTGAACCCTTCATCTTTTCCGGCGAGTCCAATCTTGTTTCCCCACATCAAACAAATTCTAAAGTGATCGGAGTTTGATACCTCAGATTCTTACCTATCATTTTTGGCGCCGTCTGTGGGAAACCACTTCCAACCCTTTCTTCTCTCTTGCTAGTTGAAAAACAAACACCGCTTGCCTCTTCAATCATGGTCGCCACCAGATGAGGTGCGATGGGGGGAGGAGATGACCTTCCCCGCGATACCAACATCAATACCCTTTCGCCAGCCTCGATCGGCGGAGCGCCGCCCGTCGGAGGTCTCCCCCTCCACGGAGCCAATAGTGCCCCCAACAGAACTTACACCTGAGCAACCCTCCACCGCTGCAGTTGGAGGTTCTGGGCTTCCTACCCTCTCTAATCTTCCCCAGAATCAATGGCCTAACCCCCAAGTTAACCCAGGAGGGCACCCCTATATGATGCCACCCCCGGGATACACACTCACCCCTACCGTCATGATGCCCGCCATTCAGCCGTATCACGTAGGGCAGATCCAGCTGCTGGTGGTGGTTCCAAAAGAAATTGAGGGGGTGGAGTTACCCCCCATGACCCCTCAACGGTTACATGCTATTTACACCCAGTGTGAGGTCCAGGTGGCCCAGAGTGCATGGAAAAACTTCACTTCCATATATTTTCCTTCTGGGCAGGCCGCTTAGATTGCCGCTCTCTTGGGGGGATTATAGGCACATCCGCTCATGGAAAAACTTCACTTCCCATGTATTTTCCTTCTGGGCAGGCCGGTCAGATTGCCCCTCCCTTGGGGGGATTACAGACACATCCGCTCATGGCGGCGCAGGCTGCCTTGAGAGCCCAACCACCACCTCCGCCAACCAAGGAGAAGGGAGTCCCCACAAGGGGTGGGGAGGAACGGGAACGCCCCCAGGTTAACAGGGGCAAAGAACCTGTAGAGAGAATCAATGTGGATGAGGAAGTCCACTTCAGAGCCTCAAGACGAGGGCCACAAACCTCCTAGCGAGGGAGTAAAGCAAGAGGTGAAGAACCCAACATCCTTGCGGCTATGCAAAACCAGCTGCAGGGGTTGCAAGATATAGTGGGACAGCTCTCTCAAGCGCGGTCTCAAGTCCCCCATGCGGGGGGACGAACGAGCCAGCGCTAGAGACCCTCGTCACCACGCCCGCCAGTAGCAAGTTCCTCGTCACCAGGAACAAGATGAAAACTATGAGAGTTACGACCACCATCCGCTCGCGAGAGGTTCTCCCCTCGTGGAGGAAATTCTAATGGCCCAAACCGGCATGGGAACTTCCTACCTCCATCAAACGCTACGATGGAACCACAGACCCAGCAGAGCACCTAGATCATTTACTGCGTTAAATGCATTTGTACAAGCATTCCAGCCATTATTGGGCTAAGGTCTTTGTTACTTCCCTTGTGGGAATAGCTCAAGAGTGGTACAAGCTGCTGTCGTCCAGCTCAATCCACTCATATGGCGAACTCACCAATGCCTTCTTCAATCATTTCAACTAATTGAAGGCACCTGTTACTGCGCCCACCGCTCTGTACAACTTGATCCAAGGCGAGCATGAATCCCTTCGATCTTTTTTTGCTCGATTTAACAGGGAGGTGCTCTTGGTGGAAAGGCCCTCAATGGATTTCTTGATCCACGTGCTATTCAAGGCTTGCAATCACAAACAATATGTGAGCAAAAAATTCGCGGATTCCATTGTCAAGAAGCGGCCTATATCTCTCATGGCGATGAGGGAGATCGTCGAGCCGTATTTTACGCTCGAAGACATGTATGGGTCCAATGCTCCCCGGCATTCTGGGCCCCATAAGAGCGAGCGGGGGCGAGAGAAACCTCACAAGGAGCGTCACAAGTCATCACCGCCTCCTCGCAGATTTGAGCGTATCCCCCTCAACAGGCCCAATTCTGAAGTCTACGCTCTTTCAGATAAAAAACTCTTCAAAAGGACCCAAAAAATGAAGGAGACCGAGGCTCTAAGGCGCTCGAACAAGTATTGCGCCTTCCATAAGCAAAAGGGGCATGACACAGATGAATGCCGCCAGTTGGAAGCTGAGATTCAAAGGCTCATTGCGGGCAAACACTTGAAAGAATTTGTGAAGATGTTGGAACGTTATGACGAGCGCTGCAACGAGCGGGCTAGGGAAAGGAGAAGAAGCCCATCGCGCTCAAGGAGCCCCCGAGGGCGAGGACCTCCCGAGAGCAGCCACCGCGGCAAGCAAAAAGTGACGAAACAGGAAAACGCCCCCTTCACGGCCATCAACATGATCACTGGAGGCTCATCTGGGGGGGAATCTAATGCTTCCCGCCGTCGATATATCACGAGCTACGAACAACGCCCTGTAGCACCCAAACACATCTACGCCATCAAGGAGATGAGCGCCGACAACCTGAGAGAGAATGACGTAGTGGGGTTCTCTGATAAGGACTTGGAACACATTGTAACACCCTATGGCGTCGGTGAAACCTCTGACTGCCCCATGGTGGTTAGTTTGGATGTTCATAACCACGTTGTAAAGAGGGTTTTGGTTGATAGTGGAAGCTCTGTTAATGTTTTGCAGTACTCAACTTTCTAAAAAATGAATGTTACCAACATCCCGTTCGAACCCCTAAAAACAACCCTAATTGGCTTTGGGGGTTCTGAGGTTGTCCCTCGAGGACAGATTCGCTTGGCCACCTCCTTTGGTCGTGCCCCACTGCGAAAAACGCTCATGGTCCCCTACGCGGTAGTGGAAATCGAAATCCCATGCAACATCATCATTGGGCGTCCAGCCCTTGTAGATTTCAAAGCGATCATTTCCACTTACCATCAGAAAATCAAGTTCCCCACCCCCGACGGGGTGGGAGAAGTTCTGTGCAACGTCCGAGAGGTGTGGGAGTGCTATATGTTATCCCTCAAGAAGCCCAAAGCAGAGAAAGCATTCCAGATTGGGTCCACCAAAAAGTCTGTAGATTTCCCCACTTTGGACGAGGATGGCCCCGTACGCAAAAGGGCCAAAATGAACAAAAAGAAAAACAGGAGGAAGCATCCCAGCTCTGGAAGCAACCCCGAGGGGACCCCGCTCGGGGAGATCGAGGAATCCTCCTCGGAGGAAGAGAAAAATGAGGGTGAGCAAGCAACTGCCGACGACCGTCTGACCGGAAAGAAAAGGGTGCTCGAACTCCGCCGCCCTGAGGTACGGATCGAGCCCACAGAGAAATTTCTCACTATTGAGTTGGAACCGGGGAACAAGGATAAAACCACTCAAATTGGGTCCAATCTCTCAGGACCCTCGCAGATCATGATGATAGACTTCGTTAGAGAAAACATTGACGTTTTTGCATGAAAAGCGTCTGATTTGACCGGGATTGACCCAAGCGTCATAGTCCACAGACTCAACGTGGACCCCACCTTCAAGCCAATCAAGCAGAAGAAGCAAGATGTGTACGGTTTTCGAAAGAATTTTATTGAAGAGGAAGTTAACAAACTCCTCGAGGCCCAGTACATTGAGCCCATACTGTATCCAGAATGGCTGTGCAATGTGGTTCTAGTACCCAAGAGCACTAACAAGTGGCGCATGTGCAACGATTTCACTGATCTCAATAAAGCCTGCCCCAAGTATCCCTATCCTTTACCCCGGATTGATCAGCTGGTGGATTCGACCGCGGGTGTGAGTTAATGAGCATAATGGATGCTTTTTAGGTGTATTACCAAATCTTCATGGCCCCTGAGCATCGCCCCAAAACCTCGTTTGTTGTACACATGGGGGTATATTGTTTCTTAGTCATACCTTTTGGGCTCAAGAACGCAGGTGCCACGTACCAGCGCCTTGTTAATAGGATGTTTGAAAAGGAGATAGGAGGATCCATGGAGGTGTACGTGGACGACATGATTATCAAAAGCGAACGCCAAGGCTCGCATCTAGAAGATCTTAAGCGCACATTTCCCATTCTGCGCCAGTACGGCATGAAGTTAAATCCCTCCAAGTGTACTTTTGGAGTATGAGGGAGAAAATTCTTGGGCTACATGGTTAGCCAACGGGGGATTGAAGCTAATCCTGAGAAGATCAAGGCCGTCTTGGATATCCTATCCCCTCGCAACCTCAGGGAAGTGCAAGTGTTAGTGGGAAAGATAATCTCTTTTAACCGATTTATCTCCCGCTCAACAGACAGGAATCTCCATTTCTTCAAAATTCTACGCAACGATCAAAATTTCTCTTGGACTGAAGAGTGTGAAAAGGCCTTGTAAGATATGAAAGCTTACCTTTCGAGCGCTCCCCTCCTGATAAAGCCCGTGGCAGGTGAAAACTTATTCATATACCTTTCTGTCTCCACGGAGGTCACAAGCGCAGTTTTGGTAGCCGTGCGCGAGCGTAAACATCTACCTGTCTATTACTTGAGTAAGACATTGCAGGGTGCTGAAAGGAAGTATTTGGAAATTGAAAAGTTCGCTTTTACCCTCATTAATACATCAAGGAGGCTGAGGCCTTATTTTCAAGCGCACTCCATCACCGTCCTTACAGATCAACCTTTGAAACAAGTTCTATCCAAGCCAGATATCTCCGAAAGGCTAATTAAATGGGCCATTGAACTGAGCCAGTTCGACCTAAGCTTCAAGCCTAGAATGGTCATACAAGCGCAGGTAGTTGCGGACTTACTAGTGGAACGCTTTGGTTTAGAGCCTACTATTCCTAAAAACGATGGTCTATAGGTCCTACACACAGATGGCTCCTCAACCTCTCAAGGGGGAAGAGCAGGGGTGACCCTCCGAGATCCCAACGGAGTGGAAATCAACTTTGCAATCAGGTTGGATTTCCAAGTTACGAACAATGAGTCAGAGTACGAGGCTCTCATGCAAGGGTTGATAATTGTTTTTTAGAGCGGAGCTTCCAAGGTCATAGCTTATGTTGATTCACAATTAATTTCAAGTCAAATTGAAAGAACGTATAAGGCTCGAGAAGCCACCATGGTGCAATACTTGGGAAAAGCAAAAGCGATAATAGGAGAGTTCAAGGAATTTCACCTACTCTAAGTCCCCCGAGCGGAGAACGAGTGTGTAGACTCGTTTTCCAAATTCGCTTTTGCCCTCGAAGAATCCTGTGAACGTTCTATCACATTTCTCATAACGAAAGAATCGGTAATTCAGAGGAAAGAACCCGTCCGAGTGGTAGCTATGATTGATCCCATCGAGCCCTGTTGGCTCGATGACATTGTCAGATTCCTTAGAGATGGTACTTGCCCTACCAACAAGGTGGAGGCACGAAAAATCCGGAACAAGACCCCTCGTTTCTCTCTGGACAACGAGGGTAGACTCTTCAAGAAATCCTTCCAAGGCCCGCTAATGAGATGTTTGAGGCCCTCGCAGGCCAAAGAGACCCTCGAGCACATTCACGGAGGGAGTTGTGGGAATCACTCTGGGGGGCGCATTCTTACCAAAAAGATACTGAGAAGTGGATTCTATTGGCCCACAGTCCTCCAAGATTCCATAACATTTTCCAGGAAATGTCCTAAGTGTCAATTTCACTCTAACATTCCCCAATTGCCAGCAGCTCAAATGGTCCCCATAGACGTCTCGTGGCCCTTTGATCAGTGGGGTATTGATATTGTTGGCCCCCTGCCTCTGGCGGTCGGACAGAGAAAGTTCGTCATCTTAGCCGTTGATTACTTCACCAAGTGGGCTGAGATCGAGGCGGTTGCAAAAATCACCTTTAGGGTGGTACGGGATTTCATATGGAAAAACATCATTTGCAGGTATAGCATTCCGGGGGTCCTTATTTTGGACAACGGATCCCAATTCATAGCAGCTGATACTCGGGAATGGTGCTCGGAGTTAGGCATTGAGCAATGCTTCACCTCCGTGGGCCACCCTTAGGCTAACGGTCAAGCAGAAGTTACCAACAGGATCATTTTACAACATCTAAAAACCATGCTTGAGAGCAAAAAGAGCGAGTGGGCCAAGGATTTATAAGGGGCTTTATGGGCTTATCGCACTACACCACGAGCGGCCACTGGTGAAACCCCATACTCGCTTGTCTATGGCTCAGAAGAAATGATACCAGCAGAAGTAGCACATGAATCCGCTCGAGTGGCATATTTCGAGCCCAGAGCAAACGAGGATAACAGAGCATTGGAGTTGGATCTTTTGGAGGAGAAAAGAGAAAAGGCATGGGCACGTATTCATGACTACAAAGTATCCGTGGCCCGGCAATATAAAAAGCGGGTTAGAGAAAGAACTTTCCAGTTAGGAGACTTGGTTTTGAAGAAGGTTGAAGTCTCAAAGCATGTAGGCAAATTGGACCCCAACTGGGAAGGCCCTTACAAAATTATACAAGTCAGGTCCAACAACACTTATACGCTCGAAACACTACAAGGCGAGTGACTCCCTCGCCCTTGGAACGCCTGCAATCTTAGATGGTTTTATGTTTGAATTTACCAGATATGACTTTGTAAAAACTCGCCTTCGGGCCCAATGTATTTACTATTCCTCAGGTAAGTTACAATAAACTTGCTTCAAAGACGAATTTATCTGTTTTTCAGTTATGCAGGACATAGAGTGTAGCACCCGAGCATAAGGTACCACATCCCCCGCACCGAGACCCGACACGTATATGAAATGGAAGTCCATACACGTGCCAAATCCACGGCGAACGGGGACACAACACACACACGCTATGCTAGGCGGGACTAACCCTTAAACCATTTAAACTCAGGACAACATAAAATCAGAGTTAAAGTAAAACGCGGAAGCAAGAACGACATATAATATATACAATGAGCCACGAAGCTCCAAAAATAGATATAGAAAAGCATTCAAGTATTCAAGGCCACACGGCCTACAGAATCATAACACTCCATATCGAGATCATATACAAAATGGCAATAAGAGTATGAGACTGAAATGAAGTGCTAAACAACAATGCAAAACCTAGACGACTTGTATTCCCGCCTAGCACTCCTATCCTGCACAAAACAACTGAAAACAAACCGGGTTCAGTCTAAAAGAGACTGGTGGGTATAAAAGCGGGGCATAAGTATAAATATCATGGAATTGAAACATATACATGCAAGCCTTAATCCCATAGAAGTTTGATAAGAAATTTCCCCAAGTGGCAAAACAAATAAAACATCAATGGGATTACGACTATCATTTTCATTCATAATTAGTATAGGGTTTAAGGCCCGGCGAGTGGGCGTGCATCATCTCCAACCTTCTCCTCGTGTAATCATATTCATAAATTCATAAGTTTTCATACATGACATATGTGCACATACATAATGATCATAATCATTCATATACACCTTCTTCCTCCGGTGGTGGACGAGTTTGCAAGACTCGACCACCTCATACATAATGGCTAGTGAGGTACATGAATCCTCAAGAGCCCGACTAGCGTTTTCTCGTTAAAACTCCTGACGAGATCCGTTTCGACGTAAAATGGTTGGAACTAGTGCACGGGTTCACCGTTGGCCCTTGCCTCCCCGGCTCCCCACAATACACTAAGCTCCGGGGCCCGTGATCATATCATACATGCAATCTCGCCAAAACATAAGGTAGGTTTACCTAAAAGAAAGGTTATACGTTTGCAACCATTTACTCGAGAAAAGACTCAATATATATACATAATCATATTACTTTTGGCTTAAAACTTGTCACATAGAGAGATATATCGGTCGATTCATATCTAATAGAAGAAAAACCCACCTTTTATAAACAAAAGATCGGCACAAGCGTCTCAATGCTCGCCTACGTCTCCGACCAAACCCAAATCTGTACAAAAGAAAGGTATGAGACTCAAAACGACCATATATGACGCTCGGCAATGAGGTGAATATGACATGAATGCATAAAAGATAATATTATGCCATGAAAATGTTCATGTGCACTATTAATGAATTTAAAACACAAAATCATTTCATTCAAATTCATGAATTCATAAATTCATATCAATTAACCTAAGAATTCATTTAATATTCATAACACGTAATATTCATGTTTACAATTAGAATAAAATAAATAAAACGTTCAATCAATACTCGGTAAATTAAACACGTGACATAGTTATCAATTAATTCTAAAATTGAATTAAATCAAATAATACTTAAAATATATAATAAATATAAATATATACTAATTATATAGATATATATATATATATAATCATACGTATATACATATATATATATATATATAACACATGCATGCATAACCTTATCTAACATATATACTACATATATACAAGTATAATTATAACAACACTCATGCATGTAACACTTTCATGCACACACACACATGCATGCACAAACAACTCACCCAATTCTCATGCATATATATATATATATATATACACACACACTCAGAATCAAAGAAAGGAATCAGCAGCAACACGAAAGGAAAGAAAAAAGGAAGAAGAAAGAAGAACAGAAGCAACGGCAGAATATGCAGAAAACAGGGGTCGCGGCCGCGACCCATTTTCTTCATGAAATGGTAGCGGCCGCTACCCATAATATTCAGAATTTTGATCCAATTTTTCCACAATACGAGAGCAGCCAACTGTTCAGTCGCGGGCGCGACTGAATTACAGGCAATTAAGGTCGCGGGCGCGACCTGGGCGACACAGAAAAACTGACGCAGAACAAGGAGAAAAACAGAGCAACACAAACCAACTTCAATCCAACAAGATCAGCTAACGCAAGGCAACAATTATGCATCAAAGATACTCCAAAACAACATTCAATTCAGCCCCAAGGCAAGGGTGTTCATTTCATGCTATAACCTCAAGGGTTCATTAATGGTAGCTCATGAATGCCTCAACTACCAGCTAATACATCACCATAAATGTAGAGAGGAGATCAAAACAATCATTTTCATGCTTGGAATCATTCAAAAAGCTTAAGAATTGGAAGAGATCAATCAAAATGCCCAAAACCTAAATATATATTCATTTCTGCCAAAAACTCATAAAACCCTGCTCAAATTTAGGGATAAATGAATGAAAATGACTCATATTGAATGTACATAACATATCCAAGCTTACCTTGTGGATTAATGGAGGTTTGGAAGAGATTTGAGCTTGAATCTCCAAGGATTGGCTTGAGCTACGGGATTTCTGGAAAACAGAGGATGTTTGGCCAATTTACTCTAACTGAGAAGGGTTATCTCAGTTTGGGGAGTTAATGGTTGAATAAAGGGTTGAGTTAGGGTTCCAAAAACTTAAACCATGGTTAATTTGGTCAACAAATGAATAAGTTATGATTTATTTGGTAAAAGGTGGCAGATTGAGTTCCCGTTGCATGTTTCGGTTGAATTTCGGAGGTTCAAATGATTCTGGAAAAATATAAGGCTAAATTTACTAAACTCGAATTTTCGTTGCGAGTTCAGCGAAGTTGACGAAACTCGAATCCGAGTTTCCTAGCTCAAGATATTAAATTTGGAACCAAGGGTACGCTAAGTGCTCGTTAGCCCCCTGATTTGGTTCCATAACTCAAATTAAATTCGTTAACATATCAAATGAATCCGAAAACATAAACCGAGCATATAGGCGTGTTCCTAACACATATATTTACGACATATTACAATTTCACGACATTTCGATATCATTTCATATAAGAACGATGCACAAAATAAACAATCAAGCACATATTCATGCAATGCATGCACATTTCATTCAAAATCCATGCATAATAAAATTTTAATAAATAAATCAAATTAAAGTATAAACATAAATTAAAGTCTCGTGATTAATTAATTAACATAACACTCAATTAGCATACTCATTAAATTAATAATAATAAAACAAATATATATATATATATATATATATATACTTAAAATACGAATTATTATTTTAAAATAATATTAAATTAAGATAAAATATAATAAAATAAAATAATAACAATTTATAATAAAATTAAATATAAAACACGTAAAAACAATTAATTTGCGTAAATTGTAAACACATACGTCATACCTTTACGTCTGAAAAATCGGGGCGTTACAATCTCTCCCCCTTAAAAGAATCCGTCCTCGGATTCACTGCTCGCTCGGAAACAATTCGGGGTGAAACTTTTGCATTTTTTCCTCCGTCTCCCACGTAGCCTCTTCGGTTTTATCGCTTCTCCAAAGAACCTTGACTAGTGGAATACGCCGATTTCGAAGTTCCTGAAATTTCCGATCCAATATCTTAATCGGCTTTTGAACGAAGGTGAGATCTGGTTCTAACTCCACTTCTTCAACCGGTAGAACCTCGGACTCGTCTCGGTAATATTTCCGAAGCTGTGAAACATGAAACACGTTATGAATTCCGGTTAAACTCGGAGGCAAATCCAATCGATAGGCCGTATTCCCAACTTTCTCTAGAATCTCATACGGTCCCATATACCGAGGGTTTAATTTTCCTCCTCGTCCAATCCTTGAGAACCCTTTTCGTGGAGATGCTTTTAAGAAAACCCTATCTCCAACCTCAAATTCGAGATTCTTTCTCCGAAGGTCGGCATAACTCTTTTGTCGATCCTGAGCCGCCTTTATCCGTTGTCTAATTATCTGGACCTTGTCAATAGCTTCTTGCACCGCCTTAGAGGGTTTTTCCTTCCTTTCCCCTCGTTTAACACCTTCTTGCTTGGTCCAATTCCATTCCTCCAAATCAAAGAACAACGGAGATCGACATTTACGTCCATAAAGAGCTTCATAAGGGGCCATTTCAATCGAGGCTTGATAGCTATTATTGTAAGCAAACTCGATTAACGGCAACTGTTCATTCCACGAGCTCTGAAAATCCAATGCACATGCTCTCAACATGTCCTCCAGATACTTAATCAACCTCTCTGATTGTCCGTCAGTCTGAGGATGGAAAGTTGTGCTGAATTGAAGCCTTGTTCCCAACCACTTCTGTAATTCTTGCCATAACCGTGAAGTAAATCTTGGATCCCGATCCGAGACAATGCTAACAGGTACCCCATGAAGCCTGACAATCTCATCATTATATCTCTTAGCCAATTTACTCACTTTATCGGACATCCTGATAGCAAGGAAATGAGCTGGTTTTGTCAATCTGTCCACAATCACCCAAATTCCATCGAAACCGCCTCTCACTTTCGGTAATCCCGAAATAAAATCCATGGCTATTTGTTCCCACTTCCACTCCGGGATAGGCAATGGTTGAAGTAGCCCAGATGGCTTTTGATGTTCTGCTTTCACCACTTGATAGGTCATACAGTGTTTCACGAAGTTGATAACATCCCGTTTCAAACCATTCCACCAATAGAATTGCTTTAAATCCTTATACATTTTGTTCCTTCCGGGATGTATCGAATACCCTGACCGATGGGCTTCCTCAAGAATAATCCTCTTTAACTCTTCCGGGACAACAAGTCTATTCTTGAATCTTAGAAGTCCCATGTCATCAAACCCAAACGGACACTCTGAATCAGCTCGAGCTTTCTCAGCTAATTTCTGAACCTGGGGATCAATTCTCTGAGCATCAAATAATCTCTGTCTAAGATCCGGTTGAACCGTGATATTCCGAATACTAGCCCTTAGTTTGAACATCTCATTCTCATCTCCAATTTCCACCTTCACATTGGACACGCTAGCTTTCCTACTAAGCGCATCCGCGACCAAATTGGCTTTGTCGGGATGGTATCAGATTGTACACTCATAATCCGCTAAAAGTTTCATCCAACGCCGTTGCCTCTTATTCAATTCCTTTTGTGAAAATAAGTATTGGAGACTCTTATGATCGGAAAAGACCTCGAACGATATTCCATAAAGATAGTGTCTCCACTTACCCAAAGCAAAGATCACTGCCGCTAATTCCAAATTGTGAGTAGGGTAGTTCTGCTCATGATCTTTCAATTTCCTTGAGGCATAGGCGATTACCCTTCCATTCTGCATCAACACACATCCCAAACCTTCCTTTGAGGCGTCCGTATAAACTGTATATCATTTTGTACCTTCGGGAAGCGCTAATACAGGGGCAGTGGTCAACTTTTCCTTTAAAAGTTGAAAGCTAGCCTCACATGCCTCGTCCCACTCAAACTTAACCGCCTTCTTAATCAATCGGGTTAAAGGAGCCGCAATCCTTGAGAAATCCTGTACGAATCTTCTATAGTAGCCTGCCAAACCCAAGAAACTCCTTACTTCAGAAGCATTTTTCGGGCTTTGCCATTGAATAACCGTCTCAATTTTAGAAGGATCTACTTCCAAACCTTTCCTTGAGATAATATGGCCCAGAAATGCTACCCGATCAATCCAGAACTCACATTTGCTAAACTTAGCATATAACCGATGTTCTCTTAAGGTGTCCAACACGATTCTGAGGTGTCTGGCATGATCCTCCGGAGTTCTCGAATAAACCAAGATGTCATCGATGAATATTACCACAAACTTATCCAAATAGGGCCGGAAAATTCGATGCATCATATCCATAAAAGCAGCCGGAGCATTAGTCAATCCAAACGGCATCACGACAAACTCGTAGTGTCCATACCGGGTATTAAATCCCGTCTTCGGAATGTCCTCTTCCCGGATCTTCAACTGATAGTATCCTTGTCTCAAGTCTAATTTCGAATATACCCCCGAACCTTGTAACATGTCAAATAAATCCTCAATATGGGGCAAAGGATACTTATTCTTTACAGTCATCCGATTAAGCTCCTGGTAATCTATACACATTCTTAAGGTTCCATCCTTTTTCTTAAGAAAGAGAACCGGAGTACCCCAAGGTGACGAACTTGGCCAAATATATCCAACTTTGAGTAATTCCTCTAACTGAATCTTTAACTCTTTCAATTCGGCCGGTGCCATCCGATACGGGGTCTTAGAATACGGTTTGGATCCTGGATATAAGTCGATGACGAATTCAATCTCACGGTCTGGTGGTAAAGAACTCAAATTCTTCGGAAACACATCGGAAAAATCCTTAACAACCGCGGTATCCTCCAACTTGACTTGATCTTTCGGCCTATTAAGAAGATACGCTATAAATCCCGTTGCTCCTTCTCTCATCAACTTATGAGCTTCCATGTAAGACAAGAGAGATATCGTTCTTGATCCACTACCAATCAGCAATTCATTCCCCAAAATCACCTTCTTCGCAAAACAATCAACATTGGCCCGATGCCTGGACAACCAGTCCATACCCAAGATAACTCCATACCTCTTAATAGGCATAACAATTAAATCAGCCGGATACTCTTTCCCTTCAATCAGAACTGAACACTCCCGAATCAACCGATCTGTCTGAAGACTCCCACCAAATGGCGAACTCACCAAATAACAAGAAGATAAACGTATAACAGGCAAGCACAGAGTGGCAACTAGATCACAAGAAATAAAGGAATGCGTGGCACCCAGATCAAAGAGTGCATGAATGTTCATGTTATGTATGGATAGTGTACCTTCCACCACAGCTGTAGGATCAATCTCTGTATCCTGCTCCTCACTCTCGAGGGCATAAGCACGAGCCGGGATCATTGGCCTTTGAATTCGTTTTTGAAATCCGGGGTCCTTGTCAGGACAAGTATCCTCCATATGGTCACCTTTCCCGCATATGAGACACAAGTTTAACCTCCTCCGACAGTTGTAGAAATTGTGAGTTGGTCCTCCACAATGTGTACAAGGAGATTGAGCCAATCTAGCCTCACTTACACCTTGTCGATCCCTCGTTGGTGCAGGCAAAACTTTTAGAACCGGTGAAGTTGGTCCTCCCATTCTTGGCTTCTTAAACGGACCTTTAGGAGGGGGAGTAGCTTGGATCATCGGTCTCTTCCCCGAATTCGATCCGGAACCTCTTCCCATGGGAGCTCTAAAAACCGGATCCTTCTTCTTGAACTCTTCCTCCTGAACCAAAGCTCGTTGCACGGTGTCAGCAAATGACTCGAAGTTGTGACCCGCCTGCCCATGTCTCAAATCTTGTCTTATTCCCGCAATGAATTTCCTCGACTTTCTCTTCTCATCCCGGGTGACATGAGGAGCATATTTCCCAAGCCTGTTAAATACGGCGAGATATTGAGTCACCGTACGAGCACCTTGTTTTAAATCCATGAACTCCTGCTCCTTTCTCTCTCTTACCACTTCCGGTACAAAGCATTCCCGGAATTCTCGCTTGAAAACCTCCCAAGTAACTTCATCTTCGTCCACTTCAAGTTTCTCTCTCGTTCTTTCCCACCATTCATACGCGTCTCCATCAAGTTGGAATATAGCAAATTGAGCCTTCTCTTGCGTGGTAAACTTTCGAACTCCGAAAATCCTCTCCAATCGAATCAACCAACCTTCCGAGATCGCATCATCAATAGAACCGGAAAACCGAGGGGGGTTGTAACTCAGAAACACCCAATGAGGATCTCTATTATTATGGTTTGGTGGAGGAACTTGTTGTTCTGGTTGTTGTGGTGGGGGAGCTTGAGCCCTCCGATGCTCAACATAATTAAAAACTGCTTCCATGAAGTTCCCCATATCCATTGGAGGCGCTTGAGGTTGTGGTTGAGGCGTAGGGGATCGGTCATGATGATGGCGACGCCCTGGGGATCTCTCACGATGTCTACGTGGAGGCATCCTGTCCAAGAAACACTGAAACACATGCTATTTTTAGTCCATGCATGCAAGTGCAACCAATTCATCCAAAATCCAAAATTTAAAGCACACAAGCACGTAAACAATGCATATGCAACACATTGACAAGTTGTTCCTAAAGCCGAACGACTTAACCGACTCAACACGACACGAGAGCCCGGGTTTTGCAACCCTAGGCTCTGATACCACATAAGGATGTAGCACCCGAGCGTAAGGTACCACATCCCCCGCATCGAGACCCGACACGTATATGAAATGGAAGTCCATACACGTGCCAAATCCACGGCGAATGGGGACACAACACACACACACGCTATGCTAGGCGGGACTAACCCTTAAACCATTTAAACTCAGGACAACATAAAATCAGAGTTAAAGTAAAACGCGGAAGCAAGAACGACATATAATATATACAATGAGCCACCAAGCTCAAAAAATAGATATAGAAAAGCATTCAAGTATTCAAGGCCACACGGCCTACAGAATCATAACGCTCCATATCGAGATCATATACAAAATGGCAATAAGAGTATGAGACTGAAATGAAGTGCTAAACAACATTGCAAAACCTAGACGACTTGTATTCCCGCCTAGCACTCCTATCCTGCACAAAACAACTGAAAACAAACCGGGTTCAGTCTAAAAGAGACTGGTGGGTATAAAAGCGGGGCATAAGTATAAATATCGCGGAATTGAAACATATACATGCAAGCATTAATCCCATAGAAGTTTGATAAGAAATTTCCCCAAGTGGCAAAACAAATAAAACATCAATCGGATTACGACTATCATTTTCATTCATAATTAATATAGGGTTTAAGGCCCGGCGAGTGGGTGTGCATCATCTCCAACCTTCTCCTCGTGTAATCATATTCATAAATTCATAATTTTTCATAAATAACATATGTGCACATACATAATGATCATAATCATTCATATACACCTTCTTCCTCCGGTGGTGGACGAGTTTGCAAGACTCGACCACCTCATACATAATGGCTAGTGAGGTACATGAATCCTCAAGAGCCCGACTAGCGTTTTCTCGTCAAAACTCCTGACGAGATCCGTTTCGACGTAAAATGGTTGGAACTAGTGCACGGGTTCACCGTTGGCCCTTGCCTCCCCGGCTCCCCACAATACACTAAGCTCCGGGGCCCATGATCATATCATACATGCAATCTCGCCAAAACATAAGGTAGGTTTGCCTAAAAGAAAGGTTATACGTTTGCAACCATTTACTTGAGAAAAGACTCAATATATATACATAATCATATTACTTTTGGCTTAAAACTTGTCACATAGAGAGATATATCGGTCGATTCATATCTAATAGAAGAAAAACCCACCTTTTATAAACAAAAGATCGGCACAAGCGTCTCAATGCTCGCCTACGTCTCCGACCAAACCCAAAACTGTACAAAAGAAAGGTATGAGACTCAAAACGACCATATATGACGCTTGGCAATGAGGTGAATATGACATGAATGCATAAAAGATAATATTATGCCATGAAAATGTTCATGTGCACTATTAATGAATTTAAAACACAAAATCAATCCATTCGTTCATTCATTTCATTCAAATTCATGAATTCATAAATTCATATCAATTAACCTAAGAATTCATTTAATATTCATAACACGTAATATTCATGTTTACAATTAGAATAAAATAAATAAAACGTTCAATCAATACTCGGTAAATTAAACACGTGACATAGTTATCAATTAATTCTAAAATTGAATTAAATCAAATAATACTTAAAATATATAATAAATATAAATATATACTAATTATATAGATATATATATATATATATAATCATACGTATATACATATATATATATATATATATATATATATATATATATATATATAACACATGCATGCATAACCTTATCTAACATATATACTACATATATACAAGTATAATTATAACAACACTCATGCATGTAACACTTTCATGCACACACACACATGCATGCACAAACAACTCACCCAATTCTCATGCATATATATATATATATATATATATATATATATATATATATATATATATACACACACACACACTCAGAATCAAAGAAAGGAATCAGCAGCAACACGAAAGGAAAGAAAAAAGGAAGAAGAAAGAAGAACAGAAGCAAAGGCAGAATATGCAGAAAATAGGGGTCGCGGCCGCGACCCATTTTCTTCATGAAATGGTAGCGGCCGCTACCCATAATATTCAGAATTTTGATCCAATTTTTCCACAATACGAGAGCAGCCAACTGTTCAGTCGCGGGCGCGACTGAATTACAGGCAATTAAGGTCGCGGGCGCGACCTGGGCGACACAGAAAAACTGACGCAGAACAAGGAGAAAAACAGAGCAACACAAACCAACTTCAATCCAACAAGATCAGCTAACGCAAGGCAACAATTATGCATCAAAGATACTCCAAAACAACATTCAATTCAGCCCCAAGGCAAGGGTGTTCATTTCATGCTATAACCTCAAGGGTTCATTAATGGTAGCTCATGAATGCCTCAACTACCAGCTAATACATCACCATAAATGTAGAGAGGAGATCAAAACAATCATTTTCATGCTTGGAATCATTCAAAAAGCTTAAGAATTGGAAGAGATCAATCAAAATGCCCAAAATCTAAATATATATTCATTTCTTCCAAAAACTCATAAAACCATGCTCAAATTTAGGGATAAATGAATGAAAATGACTCATATTGAATGTACATAACATATCCAAGCTTACCTTGTGGATTAATGGAGGTTTGGAAGAGATTTGAGCTTGAATCTCCAAGGATTGGCTTGAGCTACGGGATTTCTGGAAAACAGAGGATGTTTGGCCAATTTACTCTAAGTGAGAAGGGTTATCTCGGTTTGGGAGTTAATGGCTGAATAAAGGGTTGAGTTAGGGTTCCAAAAACCTAAACCATGGTTAATTTGGTCAACAAATGAATAAGTTATGATTTATTTGGTAAAAGGTGGCAGATTGAGTTCCCGTTGCATGTTTCGGTTGAATTTCGGAGGTTCAAATGATTCTGGAAAAATATAAGGCTAAATTTACTAAACTCGAATTTTCGTTGCGAGTTCAGCGAAGTTGACGAAACTCGAATCCGAGTTTCCTAGCTCAAGATATTAAATTCGGAACCAAGGGTACGCTAAGTGCTCGTTAGCCCCCTGATTTGGTTCCATAACTCAAATTAAATTCGTTAACATATCAAATGAATCCGAAAACATAAACCGAGCATATAGGCGTGTTCCTAACACATATATTTACGACATATTACAATTTCACGACATTTCGATATCATTTCATATAAGAACGATGCACAAAATAAACAATCAAGCACATATTCATGCAATGCATGCACATTTCATTCAAAATCCATGCATAATAAAATTTTAATAAATAAATCAAATTAAAGTATAAACATAAATTAAAGTCTCGTGATTAATTAATTAACATAACACTCAATTAGCATACTCATTAAATTAATAATAATAAAACAAATATATATATATATATATATATATATATATATATATATATACTTAAAATACGAATTATTATTTTAAAATAATATTAAATTAAGATAAAATATAATAAAATAAAATAATAACAATTTATAATAAAATTAAATATAAAACACGTAAAAACAATTAATTTGCGCAAATTGTAAACACATACGTCATACCTTTACGTCTGAAAAATCGGGGCGTTACAATCTCTCCCCCTTAAAAGAATCCGTCCTCGGATTCACTGCTCGCTCGGAAACAATTCGGGGTGAAACTTTTGCATTTTTTCCTCCGTCTCCCACGTAGCCTCTTCGGTTTTATCGTTTCTCCAAAGAACCTTGACTAGTGGAATACGCCGATTTCGAAGTTCCTGAAATTTCCGATCCAATATCTTAATCGGCTTTTGAACGAAGGTGAGATCTGGTTCTAACTCCACTTCTTCAACCGGTAGAACCTCGGACTCGTCTCGGTAATATTTCCGAAGCTGTGAAACATGAAACACGTTATGAATTCCGGTTAAACTCGGAGGCAAATCCAATCGATAGGCCGTATTCCCAACTTTCTCTAGAATCTCATACGGTCCCATATACCGAGGGTTTAATTTTCCTCCTCGTCCAATCCTTGAGAACCCTTTTCGTGGAGATGCTTTTAAGAAAACCCTATCTCCAACCTCAAATTCGAGATTCTTTCTCCGAAGGTCGGCATAACTCTTTTGTCGATCCTGAGCGGCCTTTATCCGTTGTCTAATTATCTGGACCTTGTCAATAGCTTCTTGCACCGCCTTAGAGGGTTTTTCCTTCCTTTCCCCTCGTTTAACACCTTCTTGCTTGGTCCAATTCCATTCCTCCAAATCAAAGAACAACGGAGATCGACATTTACGTCCATAAAGAGCTTCATAAGGGGCCATTTCAATCGAGGCTTGATAGCTATTATTGTAAGCAAACTCGATTAACGGCAACTGTTCATTCCACGAGCTCTGAAAATCCAATGCACATGCTCTCAACATGTCCTCCAGATACTTAATCAACCTCTCTGATTGTCCGTCAGTCTGAGGATGGAAAGTTGTGCTGAATTGAAGCCTTGTTCCCAACCACTTCTGTAATTCTTGCCATAACCGTGAAGTAAATCTTGGATCCCGATCCGAGACAATGCTAACAGGTACCCCATGAAGCCTGACAATCTCATCATTATATCTCTTAGCCAATTTACTCACTTTATCGGACATCCTGATAGCAAGGAAATGAGCTGATTTTGTCAATCTGTCCACAATCACCCAAATTCCATCGAAACCGCCTCTCACTTTCGGTAATCCCGAAATAAAATCCATGGCTATTTGTTCCCACTTCCACTCCGGGATAGGCAATGGTTGAAGTAGCCCAGATGGCTTTTGATGTTCTGCTTTCACCACTTGATAGGTCATACAGTGTTTCACGAAGTTGATAACATCCCGTTTCAAACCATTCCACCAATAGAATTGCTTTAAATCCTTATACATTTTGTTCCTTCCGGGATGTATCGAATACCCTGACCGATGGGCTTCCTCAAGAATAATCCTCTTTAACTCTTCCGGGACAACAAGTCTATTCTTGAATCTTAGAAGTCCCATGTCATCAAACCCAAACGGACACTCTGAATCAACTCGAGCTTTCTCAGCTAATTTCTGAACCTGGGGATCAATTCTCTGAGCATCAAATAATCTCTGTCTAAGATCCGGTTGAACCGTGATATTCCGAATACTAGCCCTTAGTTTGAACATCTCATTCTCATCTCCAATTTCCACCTTCACATTGGACACGCTAGCTTTCCTACTAAGCGCATCCGCGACCAAATTGGCTTTGCCGGGATGGTATCGGATTGTACACTCATAATCCGCTAAAAGTTTCATCCAACGCCGTTGTCTCTTATTCAATTCCTTTTGTGAAAATAAGTATTGGAGACTCTTATGATCGGAAAAGACCTCGAACGATATTCCATAAAGATAGTGTCTCCACTTACCCAAAGCAAAGATCACTGCCGCTAATTCCAAATTGTGAGTAGGGTAGTTCTGCTCATGATCTTTCAATTTCCTTGAGGCATAGGCGATTACCCTTCCATTCTGCATCAACACACATCCCAAACCTTCCTTTGAGGCGTCCGTATAAAATGTATATCCTTTTGTACCTTCGGGAAGCGCTAATACAGGGGCAGTGGTCAACTTTTCCTTTAAAAGTTGAAAGCTAGCCTCACATGCCTCGTCCCACTCAAACTTAACCGCCTTCTTAATCAATCGGGTTAAAGGAGCCGCAATCCTTGAGAAATCCTGTACGAATCTTCTATAGTAGCCTGCCAAACCCAAGAAACTCCTTACTTCAGAAGCATTTTTCGGGCTTTGCCATTGAATAACCGTCTCAATTTTAGAAGGATCTACTTCCAAACCTTTCCTTGAGATAATATGGCCCAGAAATGCTACCCGATCAATCCAGAACTCACATTTGCTAAACTTAGCATATAACCGATGTTCTCTTAAGGTGTCCAACACGATTCTGAGGTGTCTGGCATGATCCTCCGGAGTTCTCGAATAAACCAAGATGTCATCGATGAATATTATCACAAACTTATCTAAATAGGGCCGGAAAATTCGATGCATCATATCCATAAAAGCAGCCGGAGCATTAGTCAATCCAAACGGCATCACGACAAACTCGTAGTGTCCATACCGGGTATTAAATCCCGTCTTCGGAATGTCCTCTTCCCGGATCTTCAACTGATAGTATCCTTGTCTCAAGTCTAATTTCGAATATACCCCCGAACCTTGTAACATGTCAAATAAATCCTCAATATGGGGCAAAGGATACTTATTCTTTACAGTCATCCGATTAAGCTCCCGGTAATCTATACACATTCTTAAGGTTCCATCCTTTTTCTTAAGAAAGAGAACCGGAGCACCCCAAGGTGACGAACTTGGCCGAATATATCCAACTTTGAGTAATTCCTCTAACTGAATCTTTAACTCTTTCAATTCGGCCGGTGCCATCCGATACGGGGTCTTAGAATACGGTTTGGATCCTGGATATAAGTCGATGACGAATTCAATCTCACGGTCTGGTGGTAAAGAACTCAAATTCTTCGGAAACACATCGGAAAAATCCTTAACAACCGCGGTATCCTCCAACTTGACTTGATCTTTCGGCCTATTAAGAAGATACGCTATAAATCCCGTTGCTCCTTCTCTCATCAACTTATGAGCTTCCATGTAAGACAAGAGAGATACCGTTCTTGATCCACTACCAATCACCAATTCTTTCCCAAAATCACCTTCTTCGCAAAACAATCAACATTGGCCCGATGCCTGGACAACCAGTCCATACCCAAGATAACTCCATACCTCTTAATAGGCATAACAATTAAATCAGCCGGATACTCTTTCCCTTCAATCAGAACTGAACACTCCCGAATCAACCGATCTGTCTGAAGACTCCCACCAAATGGCGAACTCACCAAATAACAAGAAGATAAACGTATAACAGGCAAGCACAGAGTGGCAACTAGATCACAAGAAATAAAGGAATGCGTGGCACCCAGATCAAAGAGTGCATGAATGTTCATGTTATGTATGGATAGTGTACCTTCCACCACAGCTGTAGGATCAATCTCTGTATCATGCTCCTCACCCTCGAGGGCATAAGCACGAGCCGGGATCATTGGCCTTTGAATTCGTTTTTGAAATCCGGGGTCCTTGTCAGGACAAGTATCCGCCATATGGTCACCTTTCCCGCATATGAGACACAAGTTTAACCTCCTCCGACAGTTGTAGAAATTGTGAGTTGGTCCTCCACAATGTGTACAAGGAGATTGAGCCAATCTAGCCTCACTTACACCTTGTCGATCCCTCGTTGGTGCAGGCAAAGCTTTTAGAACCGGTGAAGTTGGTCCTCCCATTCTTGGCTTCTTAAACGGACCTTTAGGAGGGGGAGTAGCTTGGATCATCGGTCTCTTCCCCGAATTCGATCCGGAACCTCTTCCCATGGGAGCTCTAAAAACCGGATCCTTCTTCTTGAACTCTTCCTCCTGAACCAAAGCTCGTTGCACGGTATCAGCAAATGACTCGAAGTTGTGACCCGCCTGCCCATGTCTCAAATCTTATCTTAATCCCGCAATGAATTTCCTCGACTTTCTCTTCTCATCCCGGGGTGACATGAGGAGCATATTTCCCAAGCCTGTTAAATACGGCGAGATATTGAGTCACCGTACGCGCACCTTGCTTTAAATCCATGAACTCCTGCTCCTTTCTCTCTCTTACCACTTCCGGTACAAAGCATTCCCGGAATTCTCGCTTGAAAACCTCCCAAGTAACTTCATCTTCGTCCACTTCAAGTTTCTCTCTCGTTCTTTCCCACCATTCATACACGTCTCCATCAAGTTGGAATATAGCAAATTGAGCCTTCTCTTGCGTGGTAAACTTTCGAACTCCGAAAATCCTCTCCAATCGAATCAACCAACCTTCCGAGATCGCATCATCAATAGAACCGGAAAACTGAGGGGGGTTGTAACTCAGAAACACCCCATGAGGATCTCTATTATTATGGTTTGGTGGAGGAACTTGTTGTTCTGCTTGTTGTGGTGGGGGAGCTTGAGCCCTCCGATGCTCAACATAATTAAAAACTGCTTCCATGAAGTTCCCCATATCCATTGGAGGCGCTTGAGGTTGTGGTTGAGGCGTAGGGGATCGGTCATGATGATGGCGACGCCCTGGAGATCTCTCACGATGTCTACGTGGAGGCATCCTGTCCAAGAAACACTGAAACACATGCTATTTTTAGTCCATGCATGCAAGTGCAACCAATTCATCCAAAATCCAAAATTTAAAGCACACAAGCACGTAAACAATGCATATGCAACACATTGACAAGTTGTTCCTAAAGCCGAACGACTTAACCGACTCAACACGACACGAGAGCCCGGGTTTTGCAACCCTAGGCTTTGATACCACATAAGGATGTAGCACCCGAGCGTAAGGTACCACATCCCCCGCACCGAGACCCGACACGTATATGAAATGGAAGTCCATACACGTGCCAAATCCACGGCGAACGGGGACACAACACACATACACGCTATGCTAGGCGGGACTAACCCTTAAACCATTTAAACTTAGGACAACATAAAATCAGAGTTAAAGTAAAACGCGGAAGCAAGAACGACATATAATATATACAATGAGCCACCAAGCTCCAAAAATAGATATAGAAAAGCATTCAAGTATTCAAGGCCACACGGCCTACAGAATCATAACGCTCCATATCGAGATCATATACAAAATGGCAATAAGAGTATGAGACTGAAATGAAGTGCTAAACAACAATGCAAAACCTAGACGACTTGTATTCCCGCCTAGCACTCCTATCCTGCATAAAACAACTGAAAACAAACCGGGTTCAGTCTAAAAGAGACTGGTGGGTATAAAAGCGGGGCATAAGTATAAATATCGCGGAATTGAAACATATACATGCAAGCCTTAATCCCATAGAAGTTTGATAAGAAATTTCCCCAAGTGGCAAAACAAAAAAAACATCAATGGGATTACGACTATCATTTTCATTCATAATTAATATAGGGTTTAAGGCCCGGCGAGTGGGCGTGCATCATCTCCAACCTTCTCCTCGTGTAATCATATTCATAAATTCATAAGTTTTCATACATAACATATGTGCACATACATAATGATCATAATCATTCATATACACCTTCTTCCTCCGGTGGTGGACGAGTTTGCAAGACTCGACCACCTCATACATAATGGCTAGTGAGGTACATGAATCCTCAAGAGCCCGACTAGCGTTTTCTCGTCAAAACTCCTGACGAGATCCGTTTTGACGTAAAATGGTTGGAACTAGTGCACGGGTTCACCGTTGGCCCTTGCCTCCCCGGCTCCCCACAATACACTAAGCTCCGGGGCCCGTGTAATAATTTAATTAATTTTAGAGTTCAACAATATTTATTTAGTGGAATTAAATATTGTTAAACGGTAATCAATTATTGTCATGGGATGATAATAGATTGACCCATTTGGAGCTAAGATTAATTAGTCCTGCAGGTCCCCCCGCAAGCCCCAACGAAGATCAAAGAGAAAATATTAAAAAGGAGAGAGAGAAATGAATTTTCAAAGAGTTTGAAAATAGCCAAGGAATTTATTTTGAGAAAATAAATTAAATTCCAAAGAGTTGAAAATGCCCGAAATTTTATTTTGGAGAAAATACAATTTTTCGGGGAAAAAAAATGATGACGTGGCAGAAGTGCTGACGTGGCACGCCACGTCAGCGGGTCAACGCCAAATGGCGCTGACTGGGCGCCACCGTGTGCGACACGTGGATGGCCAGGATCGCGCCGCGTCAGCGAGAGTCAACGACCCAGATTGTGTTGACTAAAAAGTCAACGGGTCGGGTCATCGAACCGGGGGACACGTGGACAAATGGGATTTGGACACGTGGCGTTGCTGGAGCCCAAGTTGAACTGACCGATTCACCCCTGAACCGGTCTGACCGCTGAACCGACCGGTTGGACCGGACCGGTCTGCCACGTGGCAGGCGCTCACGCGTGAGCATCACACGCGCCAGACGCACAGCCGCCACTTGGGCGGCGCGTGCGGCGTCTGCTGGGCGCGTGCTTCGCGCCGCTGTACTCGTGGCGGCGTGAGCTGCTGCGTGGCATCCTTGGATTTGGCGGCCGATCTTGGTGTGCACGGTAAATTTGGAAAATGGACGATTTTAACCTTAAAATCTTGCCTATAAATAGGCTGTGTAATTCATTTACAAAAATTTAAGTTTTGAGCTTTATTTTTCAGACTTTAAAAGGCCATCCGGCTCTCTCTCTCTCTTGCTTTTTAATTAATCATTAATTAATGATTAATTAATACTTAATTAGGTGGTTATATAATTAATATATAATCCACTTAATTTTTAGAAAATAGGGATTTTCTAGCTTTAGAAAAAAGTGTTTTTCTAGAAAAATATTTTCTCAAAGTATTTAGCGAAATACTACCGGAGCCCACACTCCAATTTCTTAATCGGGGATATTGCGGGGAAGCTCTGCCGGTTTCACGAGAAGATATCGAGGTGCTGGAAAAGTGTCGTTGATAGCCAATTTTGCAGTACGGTAATACCGTTATGCTGCCAAAATTATTATTTGCATATTGTGATTATATGCTAGATGATTTAAAATTATGTTATCGATGCCTGTATATATTAGAGTTATGCTGCCCGATTTATTCCGCTGCTTTATTAAAATATTTTTGAAATATTTTGATAACGAGGTTACGGTGAATTTTTTTAATATTACGCTATACCGTCACTCTGCTTCGGGCCCGCCACACCAACAACGCCATCTTCCCCCACGAGCGTCGCCCTCGAGATTTGAGAAAATTTAAATTCTACAGCCCTTATCACTAAGGACTACAGAATTGGGGGGCAAAATGATGGGGTCAAAATACGTTTGGCCCACGTTTTGACACGTGGCGCCGTCAGTAATTGACACGTGGCCTCCCAATCCCCAAAACAGATTTCCTCCGAGCACCTTCCGCCCTCGGTTCTCAAAACCAAGAGTAACACATATCATCGTCATCGCGAGACACGTGGCCCTTGTTGTCGCTCACCAAACGAGCGCCCGCTACGCCAATCATGCATGTACCCATTTCCCCAAAGGGAATGCCTCCCCGAGCGCTCTACCCCCTCGGATGGGCTCCTGCATGTAAACAAACCAAGGGACCAGGATTTCCCTCATCGTACAACCTTGGCACGGATCCCCACTTGGATCCAAGCCCATCAGGCTCTCGGTTGACACGAGCGCGCTCATGGCCCTCGTTACCAACCCCCAAAATGGCTCTCTAACACCCCGTATGCTCCAGCGCACCTGCCACTGCTGCCCGCACCACCTTTCCGCCAGCTTTTGTAGGAGATTCCTCCTAGGTTTCTCCCATTACGCCACGTGTTGAGGCAGCATTAGGGCAGGACCACAAGGGGTGAATTACCAAAAGGTCCCTGACCCTCAACTATAAATAGGAGTCTTCATCTCCATCTCTGTAAGCAATCTCTGATACTTGAGCTCTGTAATTTCTTCATCTTCTTCAGTTCATCAACTGACTTGAGCGTCGGAGAGCCAAACTGGGTATCATCCCCAGTTCCCCCCCAGCTTGGCCTGCTGACCTTTCTTTGCTCTTGGTGTTTGTCATAGCAGGTTGAACCCTTTATCTTTTCCGGCGAGTCCAATCTTGTTTCCCCACATCAAATAAATTCTAAAGTGATCGGAGTTTGAGACCTCAGATTCTTACCCATTAGAATGTTCTTTTCATATATTTTTATACATACATTTTATTTTTTATTATTTTATATAATTTACAATAATTTTAGTTTTCTATTTAATAAATTTCTCTCTAATTTCAGTAGTATTTATTTTATATAATATTTTCACCTGCTATTCAAATATTTTAAATCAAATTTTGGTTTAATAACTATTATTCTAATAATATATTTTAATTTATTATTTGGTTATATTTTTACATTAACTTGATCCATGCCTTGGCACGAGTTTGTAACTAGTTTTATCATACTTTTTCTTTTTTCTTTTTTTAAATCAAGATGGAAGATTAAGCTCAAATCAACTTAAATTTTCGGTTGTCAATAGGGTTGGTTCAAATTGTTCTTTCTCCAAGGTAATGATGTGGGTCCGAACCCCTTGAGCACTTAGGGATATGTGTGTTTAATTTTTTTTTAAAAAAAACTTAAATCTTCGGTTATACAACGAGAAATAATATCGCGTGTCATATTGCCATCAAAAGCCTCTAACGCCAAATATGTCAAATTGTGGCCTACCTAATACTATCTGGCCGCCTTGGAGTCAAAGTTAAGAGTCTTAATCATCCAATACGTCTTATGCTTAAGCTCAACCGACAAGTGACAAGCTTTTCCATAAACTAGTTTGAACGGTGACATCCCAATCGGCATTTTGAATGTCGTTCTATACGCCCAAAGCGTATCATCCAGTTTTAAAGCTCAATCATTTCTTGAGGAACTCACCGTCTTCTCCAAGATTTGTTTGATTTCCCGATTTGGTATTTCAACTTGGTCACTCGTTTAAGGGTGATATGTGCTGGGTGGTGGGCCCAGAACAGTTGCGGTCCGGGACCACATTTTAAAATTCTATTTATAATACAAGTATTAAAATATTTCTAAAATATTTTAATACAATAGCGAAAGACTAGCCGGATCTACTCAAGTATATACACGCAATTGATAATAAATTTTAAATCACTTAAGCAGATAAATATCTAATATGCAATTAACACTTAAGAGCTTATAATTTATCATGCTTAAAATAATACAACTGTAAAATATTACCGTACGACAAATATGGCTATCTAACGGCATTTTTCCAGCTCATTTCCCTTTCGTGAGACTGGCAGAGCTTCCCCGCAATATCCCCAATTTGACCCTCGAAGTGTGGGCTCC
Organism: Lantana camara; assembly: GCA_037501455.1. Taxonomy (NCBI): domain Eukaryota; kingdom Viridiplantae; phylum Streptophyta; class Magnoliopsida; order Lamiales; family Verbenaceae; genus Lantana; species Lantana camara. Next base: position 16,274,578 of record CM074857.1, on the reverse strand, counting down.
GCAAGTATTCCCCTAAATACTTGAGAAAATATTTTCTAGAAAATTCCCTAATTTTCTACTAATTAAGTGGTTTATATATTAATTATATAACCACCTAATTATGTATTAATTAATCCCTTAATTAAGGATTAATTAAATTGAGAAAGGAGAGCTCTCATTCAACCAAAAATGGCTGGAAAAAATTGTGTTGAAATGCATCAAATGCATTGCCTATTTATAGGGATGAAATGGAGGGTATTTTGGTCATTTTACACGTCCCGCGTACAAACCGGCCAATCAAATTATACCACGTTGTAGAACTCTTCGCTGCGGACACAACGCCGCCAACCACGCGCCACCAAAAGGTGGCCAAGTGGTTGGCGCGTGTGCAAACGCGTAATGTCACCGCTTGACACGTGTCCGGGTCTGGTCCTACCCGGACCGGACCCGGTTCGACCCTACCCGAATATGGTGATCCTATTCATTTTGACCCACTTTGATCGACCCGTTGACCGGTTCGCCCAGATTCAATCCGGACCATCCGCAGGCGCTGACGCGGCGCGATCTATGTTGTACACGTGGAGCGCCACGCGGGCGCTGTATCAGCGCCAACTGGGCCCGGATCTGCTGACGGTCAGGTGCCACATCAGCACCTGCCATGTCAGCAATTTAATTAATTTTTTTTAAAAAAAATAATTAAAATTTTATTTTCTCCAAAATAAAATTTCGGGCATTTCCAACTCTTTGGAACTTTGATTTATTTTCTTAAAATAAATTCTTTGGCTATTTTTAAATACTTTGAAAATTCATTTATCTTTCTCCTTTTAATACTTTCTCTTCGGGTTTTCAATTGGGGCTTGCAGGGGAACTTGCAGGACTAATTAATTTTAGCTCCAAATGGGTTAATATATTATCAACCCATGATAATAATTAATTACCGTTTAACAATATTTAATTCCACTAAATAAATATTGTTGCACTCTAAAATTAATTAAATTATTCACGAATTTCTCGATCTAGAATAACTTCGCATTTCACTCCTCCGTGTAGATATCCATGAAAAATAAATTGCAACTACTATCATTTATTTTTCATCTCTAATCTGAAATTTATTGATTTGCCTTAAATTCAAATTCTCTGTATGTGAAACACATTCAACATACAACTTCGGTGACGTATCACGCGAAGTGCTTTGGCCAAAGTCTTAATTCGAACTTTTGTAAATCTATTTCAGGTATATCTTTTACCTTCCAGCAAAGCCACAGATTCCTCGATCAATATAACTCTTTAGCACATTTCATGTTGTCACCGAACGTACAAAGTATTTTGGCCACCCGTTACCAAGACCTCACTTCGAATATATTACAGTAACTAACACTATATGCCTAAAGCCAGAATATTATCAGGATTAAGAGCACAATGCTTCATGAGATTTTATTCAATTTAGATAGCAGTATAAAATGAATAATCTCAGTGGTCTAGTTCGATGTTTCTGTTGGAAAACGAGTACAGAAACGCAGCGGAAATTTAAAATTTTTCCAAAAGTTTGATCATGGACTTGCAATTCTCGTATCGTATCATAGGGTGTTTAGAAACTTACGTAAATTGAAGCTTTCTAGTGATGTCAGTACCGCCTACTGAACACCCTTCAAGCGGAAAGTCCCTCGAACGGTTCTCGACAGATCCCAAAGCAGCGATCCTCCAAAGCGTATCCACACCAGTCCTAAAACACGATCAAGCAAGTGAGAATGCTAGTTATATAGCTTGTGTTAAGGCTAGGATTTTTGCTTTGAAAACTTTTCTTTTATTTTTCTCAAAAACTTAACACTTCGTGAGTGTTGGTCTAAAAAATAAGAAGGCCCCAATCCCCTTATTTATACTCATGTGGTTCGAACCCCCTAGGGTTTCCAAGAACCAATGAGATTGTTTTCTTGCTCACTAATTAACTAATTTAATTATTAATTTAATTGGAGAAAATAAGTTCCCAACTTGTTCTCCAAGTCTTGCAAGAATCAACTTTCTCTCTCCTACAATAGGAAGTTGGACTTTTCAACTTTCCAAAAGCTAAAAGTCAAGATTCAATAAATAATTTAATTCTCAATTAATTATTTATTGGGTTAAGCTTGAGAAATAAAATCTTAATAATTAATTCAAAATTAATTAAAAGACTTAAATTAATTAATTATAATTTAATTAATTAATTCTAGAAAAGAATTCACGTGCAATAAAATTACACGTCCGGAGACACGTATGTGCCACGTGTGCTCGATACGTGGCAGTTACTCACGCCATCTTTGCTCCGTTTCGATCAACAATTTGATCCTTCGTTAATCATATTAACATCCTACCATAACCCTCATGTCCTGGCATTTGTGTGTGACCCTTTAGGTTCATTATTCGATTAGCAGTGACAGTAATTAATTAATTCACTAATTAATTAATCACTTCAAAGATCACACTACCGTATCTAGCAATGGGTGTGTGACCCCTAGCCGAATAACGAAATAGATCGAAGAACCTTTCAGTCAATAACATACAGTGAAATACGATCCTCCTACAACTCCATCTCTCAATCAAGAACTAAGGCATGAGAATATTCTAAGAGCCCAAATATTCTTGATCTTTAAAGTTAAGTTTGTTTCATATCCATTTAGACCTCAATCCAAGAAAACCCCATTTTCTTAATGTCTTAATCTTTTATCCACCTTGGCCAAGGGTTTAAGTTTAATGGACTACGAATAACTCAATCAGTAAGAGATCATTCTTGTTCTTGCAACAAGTGTAGGTCCTTTGTCGATTCTACTAATTCTACATATGCCACTTGTGTAATCCCAACATAGGTCGTGGTTCAGGTTTCAGTATGTCGAAAACCTTTTGAGCCTATATCAAAGATTACAGAGTTAGCTCATATGAGACATTACAGAATCTCAAGTCTAAGGATTAATGAATCACATTATTGACTTGTGAGATATTTCCTAATCTGGAAGTTTCTGGAAACTTCCTTTCCCATTTAGGAATGTTCTCAAGCGGTACATCTCAGTGATGAAGTTCTTGTAACAATCACCCTCATGTATTATGAACGCATCATCATATGCACTTATCACTCCATGAAACTGAGTGATCCTTCAAAAGGACATAATCATACAAGCAAGTCTCAGCAGAGTCAAGGTCAACACTCCCACTGTCTGTCGGACTCTCGACTTGGAGAAGTTTCTAATCCTCGCCTATGGAGTTAACAACTTACTTCATGTGTCATTCCCATAACGACAAAGTCTTAACGGCCTCATCGGATTAGGGGAGTTCAATACATGTAAACACACAGTCAACCCAAACAGACATAATAAGCACATAAAGAAGTTAATGCCTATGAACAAAATCATCTCGTTTTATTATTCAAAGACTATTTGTGATATTACAAGGAAATAGTAAAGCCAAAAGCTGCTTTAAGGGCACTATTCCTAACAGTTTCCAATCCTATTGAAAATCATCAACGTGTTATAACCGGAATCACCATTCCCTATGACAAAAGACTAATCATCTTATATAACCATGTTGTAGTCTTGATAAGGACATATTCTTATCTTACTGACTAATGACACGTGATTTCGGTATTCAAAGTCTTTTCCTATGAAACACATTTCATATAAGAATACCACCACATGCCATTAATTATCAATATGTGAAATACTCACAACTTGCTGTAAATTCAGTTTAATTAATTCAACAAATTGAATTTTCAGGGCACTATCTCCAACAATCCCACTTGCCCTAAATTCAATTTGGCTATACATCTAAGTCTTATTTCTTTCACATGAGTGTCAAAAACCCTTTTTGCGCTCTTTTACGCCAATACTTTGGTGAAGGAATCTATCAGATGTTTCTCTAAGCCAACAACTAGGAAATCATAAAGCCAATACTTCTAACTGGCTGCTTCTCAAGCTACCATGTATTTGGTTTTTATGGAGAAGTACGCAATGTGAGTCTGCTTAACATTTCCCAATTAATGGTTGCTCTTTCTAGAGTAAACACGTATTCTGATGTCAAACATCTAGAATATAAATCAGAATGTAAATCCGAATTTGTGTACTCTATTGAAATCAGCTCATCACTATGGTAGACTAGCATATAATCTTGAGTTCTTCTCAAGTACTCCAATATACGCTTTTACTACTACCCAGTGTCAGATTCTAGGGTTTGACTAATATCTGCTGACTTAGATCTATTTAATAATAGACATTTGGCCTTGTACATAATATGACATACATAAAGCTTCCACTGCGGAACTCTAATCATGTCTTCTATTTCTTCAGTTGTCTTAGGACACTGATCCCGAGATAGATAAATTCTAAATCTGAAAGGTAATGATCCTTTCTTGGAATTCATCATATTGTACCTTGCCAGCATCTTATCTATATATGCTTCTTCTAATAAACCAATCTTCTTATTTTTATGATCACGACAAAAGTCTAATCCTTAGAATAACATTGGTCTTACCTAGGCCTTACGTGTCAAACTGATTTGACATCCGAATCTTGACCACTAACAGAATTCTTGCATCATTCCCAATCAGCAGAATATTATTTACGTACAAAATGAAAATGTTACAACATTATCATGGTGTCATTTGTACACACATGGGTCATCAAGCAATTGCTCAAAACCAAAGAGTTTAAATTGCCTCTTCAATTTTGATGCTTCATGATCCAGACGCTTGCTTAAGATCACAAAATGATCTGTTAAATTTGCATACTATATGCACCTGACTTCTAGTTGTGAAGCCTTTAGGTTATGCCATGTTTTTCTTCTTGAAGGTGCCCGTTCAAGAACATAGTCTTTACATCCATTTGTCAAATCTCATAATCAAAATGAGAAACAATGGAGAGGAGAGTTCTTATAGACTTAAGCCCTGCTATAGGCGAGAAGATCTCATAAATGATTTCTTCTTTCTGGGTAAAACCCTTTGTCATAAGCTTTGCTCTAGAGTCACTACTTTTTCATCCATTTCTCTTTTTATTTTCTTGTAGAACCCAATTGCATCATAATGGGTTTAATGCCTTCAGGCGCCTCCACAAGTTCAAGACTTTGTTAGAATACTAAGATTCTAACTATGATTTCATGGCTTTTAACCAAATTGTCAGCGTTTTATCTTTTACAGCTTCATTACGCGTGGCAGGATCAGATACATTAGATTTATTCACTTGGGTTAATCTTAGGTATCTTGTCAGGTATCCGGATAATCCTCCCACTACAATAATGTTCTCGTGTACACGTCTCTACATCACATGTTGTATTTGGTACATCATATGTATCCAATATATTTTTCAGTTATCATGGGTTTCTGGAAATCAGTATCTAATACCGTTATTTCTTTTAACAATACTTTGCTTCCACCCTTTGAGGTTTTTATGTAATCATCTTTGAAATATTCACAAACATCTTTTGTGATTTCTCAAATTACAAAATATACCTCCTCTTGTTCTTCTAGGATAACCTTAGAACAAGTAAACACTTGTTCTTTATTCTAACTCGTCAGGATCCATCCTTAACACGTGGACCAGGCTATCTCAAATCTGAAGATAAGAGATACAGGGTTTTCACCCGAGATACAGATCCATCAGTGTTTTAGGAACTGGCTTAGATAGAACTAGGTACAATGTGCATTGTCGTTTTGAGCGTAAGACCCCAAAATAAACTTCGCAGGGTAGCATGACTCTTCATGAATCTTACCATCATTATCAGAGTTATATTTCTCCTTTCTGCAATATATCTTTGCTAAGATGTATCTCATATAGATAGTTAAGACCTAATCCCATTCGAGAGATTCTGTTTAACTCTGAACATAGATACTACTTCGATCTAATCGAAGTGCCTTGATATCTTTTCTAATTTGACTCTTTAACTTCAGTCTTATATTCTTTGAACTCTTCAAAATACAGACTTAAGTCTCATCAAATAAACGTATCTGTATCTAGAGTAATCATTCAAATGAATGATGAAATATCCAAAACTTTCTCTTGCTTAAATATTCATAGGATCACATAACCGTACGAATTGGCACAAGCAACTTCATGGCTTAAATACCCTTTGTCTCAAAAAGGCTTCTTGGTCATTTTAACTTTCTAAATAGGATTCGCGGATTGATACTATTTTCAAGTCAATAGGACTCAACAATCAGTCTTTGGATCCTATTCAGATTCAATTAACCAATAGATAGGTGCCACGTAGAAGTTTTTCCTCTTAGATGGTAAGTCAAGCTTTTCAGTGTTAATCTTGAAATTAGGATTTTTATTGGGATATAAAAAACCATCTTTTATCATGTCAGAGCAAATAAACCTTTTATTTTGCTTAATGATAAACCTTTGTTCTAAACAGTTAAACCATTAGTTATCAAATAACTTACAAAAATCAAATTTCTGTATATATGGCACGTATAATATTAAAACCGTATTTCCAAAATACGACTTTATAGTCCTTACTGCTAATACAATTACACTTGTATTATCCCCGAGCAGTATTTGTGTCTTAGCCATTTTTCAAACTTCCTGGTTAGTTTGAATCTTCACAACGAATTGCAAATATGATTAGTTGAGCTCGAATCCACACACCAGGAGTCTGGTGAATTTCCAACTAAACATACTTTCAACGAGTGAGATATCTTCATATCTTATCTAAACGGCGTAGCAAACAGACAAACTAAGTATTTTGGGCAATTTCCTTTCCAATACCCGTTACCACCGATATAAAACCATTTTTCATTATCGGATTTGGTTTTCTTCTTCTAAACCATAAGATTGGGAACCATTCCTTTTCTTTTTCTTCCACTCACTGCTTTTCTAGGCCATGGATATTGATGTCTGATTTAAGAGAACTTTTCCCTTAGTCTATATCACCCTTTCTGCCATATTGAGGTCGTTCATTGGTTCAGGTTGGGTTTTTAAAAAATTTAAAAATTAATCTTGAACGTTCAAACGACTTAGGAAGAGAGTATCATATCTGTTAAGATTATCTCTTTAAGCACAGAGGCTTTCATTCTCTTTCAGGTTAGCCATCATGTTCACAACACGATCCTAAATCGGTGATCTTTCAAACATCTTTAACTAACAACCTTTTTCGTGGCTCGTACCTTCGTACGATTCTGTCTTCAAAACATGTTCTTATCAGTAGGCATCTCATGTATTTGATGCTTAAGAACATTGGAGACAGATGTCAAAATCTAAGACTAGCCAGATCATTACACTTGATCTACTTGGCATAAGTGTCTTTCTGATCCTGATTTATTGTAGTTGTCGAAATTTTCGGATAAGGTTCAGTGAGTATGTAAACTTTCGTGTCTCAACACGATGCCAAGATTCATTTCCTAATCAGCATAGTTGAACCCTTACTAGCCTATTTCCTTATAGACATATAGTTTGGAGTGGGCTAAGAGAGATCGTTATTATAAAACTGAAATAAATAAATAAATGCAAGTTAAGATTATGTATTCCACTTTCTTCTGTGTCTGACCAATAAATGAAATCCACGTAAACATTTTGATTTACGCAATGGTGACTTAACTAACCGCAGTTGACTTCCCAGAGGCAAGGTCGAAAACTGCTTAGAAAAACAGGAACTATTCCTTATTAACATGTCATCTAGGTAACTCTTACCAAGCAATGTTAATCCACCACATCAACCTTTGACCTCTAAGTGACTGTAACATAGCTCCGAAAGGAGGTTAATACATTACTTAGTCAAGTGTGTACCATTACCTAGAAGTCCATACGAGTAGGTCAAGACACTCCATGGAGGCGTGGTCGAGCTGACTTTCCCCGCATTTCATTCTATCCGTAGAATTCTGACCTTGTATACCGCGAATATATACCCGTCGAAGGGAGTAGTACATATTCACTATACTATAGACCGGTAGTGGAGGCCGTGAGAATCCAACTCTTTTCATCTCGCTCCCACTTGAATTTTTAAAAGGTGTGGATTATCTTTTGATTATCATATAATTACTCTTGGCGTCTTATTGTCGGAAGTGATTAATCTTATCAATACTCTCCCGCTAGGATTACTAAATCATATTTAAAATCCCAATAATATTTTAAGGCAATTTAATAACTATTTATTAATTAGGCCTAAAAATATTAGCCCAATTATGCATTGCGTCTAATCTCTATTAAACATTATTTATCTAATCATATTAAATAAAATATGCATAATTGAAAATAGCATAATATCTCATATTATCATGATCATGCCATAAAATAAAACAATTAAGCATGTTTTCATATAATTATCACATAATTATCATGCTTAAAATAAATGGCATAAAGTAAACATGCTATAAATAAATTATTACATAATTTAAATCATGTTTACTTATTCGGTAATTTTTCAGGAAAAGCAATTAAATTCCATTCCACGTAAATTCCCAGGAAACACTGGAGGGGTCACAACTGTCCCACTTAAAAACCAGCCTCCTTTGACAAAATTTACGTGCACAGTAGCAGATTTAAAATTATGTATCGCATGCATCATATCAATGCATGTATATATCTAAAGCACAGCTCTGACACCAATTGCTAGGTGGTGGGCCCAGAACAGTTGCGGTCCGGGACCACATTTTAAAATTTTATTTATAATACAAGTAATAAAATATTTATAAAACATTTTAATACAATAGCGGAAGACTAGCCAGATCTACTCAAGTATATACATGCAATTGATAATAAATTTTAAATCACTTAAACAGATAAATATCTAACATGCAATTAACACTTAAGAGCATCTAATTTATCATGCTAAAAATAATACAACTGTAAAATATTATCGTGAGACCGGCAGAGCTTCCCTGCAATATCCCCGATTCGACCCTCGGAGTGTGGGCTCTGCAAGTATTCCCCTAAATACTAGAGAAAATATTTTCTAGAAAAACTCATTTTTCTAAACTAGAAAATTCCCTAATTTTCTAATAATTAAGTGGTTTATATATTAATTATATAACCACCTAATTATGTATTAATTAATCCCTTAATTAAGGATTAATTAAATTGAGACAGGAGAGCTCTCATTCAACCAAAAATGGCTGGAAAAAATTGTTAGGAATAGTGCCCTAGAAAGCCGATTGTATATCCGCTTTGTGCTTTTCCTTATTGTAATCACAGACAATCTTTGAATGAAATAACGAATTGAGGCAACACTTCTTTATGTGCTCTTGTTTGGTATGCGTTTACTTTATCTGTGCATGTATGAGAACTCCCCTAATCCTGATGACTTTAGGACTCTACCATTTAGGTGAAATGGTTCATGAAACGAGCCCTATATCACATAAGTCATGATTAGTAAAATACTCCAAGCCGATGAGTCCTACAGACAGTGGGAGTGTCAACCTGACTCCTCTAAGGCTTGCTTGTGGGATCACGCCCTTAAGAAGGACCACCTTGTTTCATGGAGGTGCAAAGTGTATAGTTGATACGTGCGTGATACATGAGGGTGCTTACTTTAATAAGTAAGTTCACTGAGGTGCCCCGTGTGAGAACATTCCTAAATGGGAAAGGAAGTTTCTATTTCAAGAAATGGAAACTTCCAGATTAGGAAATATCTCACGAGTCATTGATGTGATTAATTGATCCTTAGACTTGAGGTTCCTTGTCACTTTATGAGTTAACTCTGTAGTCTTAGGTATAAGCTTTAAAGGGTGTCGCCTTAGACAACTGATTCAAGGCTTATGCTGGGGCTGCACAAGTGATTCATGAAAGTGAATGAGAATCAAGAAAGGACCTACACTTGCATATGCAAGGTGATCTCTTATTGTGTAAGTCATTCATATGCCATATGGAGTCCTTGGCCAAGGCAGTAGATCAAGACATCAAGAAAAGGGTTTCTTGGATTGAGATCAAATGGATATGAAATGCACTTAGTTTTAAGACCGGATTATTAGGGTTCTGATTATTCCCTTGCCCTAGATCTTGGTTGAGAGATAGTAAGTAGGAGGATTGTATCTCACATGAATCAATGACTTGAAGGTTCTGTCGAATCCGAACATTCCAATTCAGCTAGGGGTTAAACACCTGTTGCTAGACTATGGTCCTTTAATCTGTGGACTGATTAATTAATTAGGGTCACTGCTAATTGAATTGAGAACCTAGAGGGTCACACACAATAACTTGGTTACATGAGTTGAGGCTTTAAAATGATTAAACGAGTTAATCGGGCCAAGAGGGTTCCACACGTGTGAAACCACACGTGTGGGTCACGTGAGTGACACGTGTCCTTGTGACACGTGTCCCACACATGTATATATATATATATTGTATATATATATTAAATAATTAAGTGTGTTAATTATTTAATAGAATTTGGTTTAATTTTGAATTAAAAAGAAAGTCTAATTTTGGAGAAAATAATCTAGTTAATTAATTATGAATTAATTAATTAGATAAAATAAGTTATTTATTTTAAATAAATAAAGTATAAAATTATCCAAAACTAGTTTGGATATTTTAGCTCTCTTGAAAGTTGATTTGAATTTGAATTCAAAGTCAAAGTCAAATTACTTGATGATCAAGTAATAGGAGAGAGGAACCAAATCCTTAGTCCATGAGGACTAGGAATTTCGGCCACTCCCTTAATATAAATAGGGGAGCTCGAGCTCCCCTTAGAGCGAATGGCAATTATTTTGGTTCATGTGTTGAACACCATCCTTTCTCCAAAATAAACGAAACCCTAGGTTAAGCCTAAACACTAACTAGAGAACTAGCATCCTTACTAGTTAGATTGTAGTCAAGTTGGTGGACTATCTCTAGAGAGCTTCAAGTTAGAAGTTTGAAGATTCGAGCTTTACCAAGGAGAGGGGATCAACCCGCGAGAAGAGCGTTCTTGGGTGGCTTGAAACGCTTCAAGAAAGAATAAAAGAAAAGTAAGTTTCTTATCTCTACGAATTTGGTCACACGATTGCGAGTCTTAGATCCTTTTGTTGGAAAATTTTTAAATTTTCGCTGCTTTCTGATTCGTGTTTTCCAACAAAAATTGTGTTGAAATGCATCAAATGTATTGCCTATTTATAGGGATGAAATGGAGGGTATTTTGGTCATTTTATACGTCCCGCGTACAAACCGGCCAATCAAATTATACCACGTTGTAGAACTCTCCGCCGCAGGCACAACGCCACCAACCACTTGGCCACCAGAAGGTGGCCAAGTGGTTGGCGCGTGTGCAAACGCATAACGTTACCAGAGCTTGACACGTGTCCGGTTCTGGTCCTACCCGGACCGGACCCGGTTCGACCCTACCCAAATATGGTCCGACCCTATTCGTTTGACCCACTTTGACCGACCCGTTGACCGGGCCGCCCAGATTCAATCTGGACCATCCGCAGGCGCTGACGCGGCGCGATCTGCGCCGTACACGTACCGCACCACGCAGGCGCTGTGTCAGCGCCAACTGGGCCCGGACCTGCTTACGTGGCGTGACACGTCAGGTGCCACGTCAGCAATTTAATTAATTATTTTTTTAAAAACAAAATTTATTTTTATTTTCTCCAAAATAAAATTTCAGGCATTTCCAACTCTTTGGAACTTTGATTTATTTTCTTAAAATAAATTCTTTGGCTATTTTCAAACACTTTGAAAATTCTTTTCTCTTTTTCCTTTTAATACTTTCTCTTCGAGTTTTCAATTGGGGCTTGCAGGGGGACCTGCAGGACTAATTAATTTTAGCTCCAAACGGGTTAATATATTATCATCCCATGATAATAATTAATTGTCGTTTAACAATATTTAATTCCACTAAATAAATATTGTTGCACTCTAAAATTAATTAAATTATTCACGAATTTCTCGATCTAGAATAACTTCGTATTTCACTCCTCCGTGTAGATATCCATGAAAAATAAATTGCAACTATTGTCGTTTATTTTTCATCTCTAATCTGAAATTTATTGATTTGCCTTAAATTCAAATTCTCTATATGTGAAACACATTCAACATACAACTTCGGTAACGTATCATGCGAAGTGCTTTGGCCAAAGTCTTAATTCGAACTTTTGCAAATCTATTTCAGGGATATCTTTTACCTTCGAGCAAAGCCACAGATTCCTCGATCAACATAACTCTTTAGCACATTTCATGTTGTCATCGAACGTACAAAGTATTTTGGCCACCCGTTACCGAGACCTCACTTCGAGTATATTACAGTGACTAACACTACCTGTAGCACCCACACGTAGGGCCACATCCCCCACACCATAATCCAAACCCGAATACGAAATGGAATGTCCGTACCCGAATCCGAATCATAGCGAACGGGAGACCAACACACTCTAGGCTAGGCGGAGCTAAACAAAACCAAATCAGAGTACGCAGAAGCGAATAAATAAAAGCAACAAGTAGAAGACCATCACATATATATATGTATAGGTACCAACACATACTTATGCATATAGTATTTACATATAGGTACCAACATGTAATCCTGTACAAAAGCCATCACGGCTCGAGCAAAATAGTTAGTAAGTATCTACAAGCCATAGCTATACAACTACAATATAATAAAGTGCAAGTATGTAGATGCACCTAACGAGACCTAGACCGACAAGTGCATAAAAGAAGACACACTTCTCCGCCTAGCTCACGCTCCCAAAACCTGCAACTAAAAGAGTAAACGAGGGTCAGTCAACTGACTGAGTGAGGGGCTAACGCACACCCACACCCTATATATATATAGCAAAGCACATAGCAAAGGGGTGGAGTTATGAACCGGAACAGGTTTTACAAACTAAAGCTTTCAAAACAAATACATATACTTTAAAACCTTTTCACAAACACTATCCCGGTTCATACTTCCCAAACATAAGACAACATAACATAATGCTCGGTGAGAACGAGCTTCCAACCTTTACTCCTCAGAACAAACAAAACAGAAATCATACACATCCATCTCTACACCAATGATGGAAGAGCCACCGGCGGGCCTAACCATCCATACATATACAAACTCATGAGGGGTAGCGACCCCACATCGTGTCCTCCCCGGTTTTTACACCGAAGGCATCGAAATATCACACCTTCCCTAGCTCCCGGGGTCGCGTGTGATATATCGGATGGAGACTACGCATAGACTTAACCTCGACGGCCCAAACCGTTCCGAGGGCTCCTTACCCGTAGCTCCTTGGATCCACAAACACAAATCATAACATATGTCAAATCTTTCATGGCAATCTCGCTAACGGAATGGTAAAGACTTTTCCAAAACTTAGCTTACATAGGCTTACTTAGTATCTTTCCCAAAACAAAGTTGTTCACAAGATCATAAATATATTCTACTCAACACATACATATCTATATATATAATATATAGTCACATGCGCGGCTTGAAAACATCGTATAAGGCTTTAGGTCACTTAACTAACAAAAGTTCTAAACCTCACCTTGTGCGTGACAAAATACGAGTGGACGTGAACAACCTACGCCTCGGGCTCGTCAACTGGAACCTCCTCTGAAAAGAAAACACGAAAGCCCAAGACTTAGACTCTATATGAACCAAATAAGACGCTCGGCAAAATGCATGATTCATGATCACATATAAAATATTACAATTAGGTTATATAATTCACAAATTATAGCACAACATAGTTATTTACAATTTATTATGCAATAAAAATCAAGTTAAAATGATTAACATGCGAAAGAATAACAATTAAAGTCATAAAAGGCATAACTTAAGCAAAAAGAAGCAGTGGCAGCTCCCAGGTTTCGGGAAGGGGTGGGAACGGCCCTTTCACTGTAGGGAACGGCCGTTCCCACTCTCGCTTAAAGTTTCTGGAAGATGGGAACGGCCGTTCCCAGTTTGTACTGGGGACGGGAAGGGTCGTTCCCAAAAATACCCGAACTCTCCCCGCGCGTCTGTAACTTGAACTAAAAATTTTGGCCATGGGAACGGCCCTTCCCATTCTCGGCAATGAACAGTAAAATGGCCCGGATGGGCCGTTCACAATTTATAACTGGGGCGGGAACGGCTGTTCCGACCTGGTTCGAAAAGCTGGAGCAGAAACAGACATTACAGAAGTAGGGGAAGCTTCAAATTTGCCAAAAATGGACAAAATCCCATGCCTCAAAGTTGCCACAACTTCTCAAATTGCACAAATAATTCACATAAATCATGCTTGACATAACAACACTCAAATAACTCAAGAAAAACGGAATTCAAAGGCATAATCCAAGGATGCAAGAATCAAGCTAAAATCATGATTATCAATAAATGCTCAACTACCAAGGGATGATATGCAATAAATGTAACATATACAGCATAAACAACTCATATATGAAGCTAGAATTCAATGATAACAAGCAAAGAGCACATATTCAAGTTTTTAGCCAAACCCTTACTATTTACGTAGGGAAGCCAATGCATACCAAACTCACTCCAAACTCAGAAATTAAACCATAGAAATGACGAGCACGACGAGGGAAAATCGAAACATACTTAAGTTCGAGAAAAGACGAAGAGACGAGGGAGATCTTGGCTTGAGAAGGATGGAGATCAACTTGGGGTTTCTTGGCTTCCTTGGCTTAAGAGCTGCTGCTGTTGTTACGTGAAATGAAGGAAGGGAAAAATGGGTCAGCCTTTAAGGCTGGACCGGTCGGTTCACGGGTTCGGTTCAAGGTTTCCGGTTCAAGTAGGTTCGGTTCAACAATTACGGGTTCAAACAAGGCCAACTCAATTAAAACAAGTAATTCACATACAAAAATTAATTCAAGTAAATTCATATAAGTTCAAATAATTCAAGGAATTCATGTACAATTAATTTAAACGCACATATTTGATAAATCACATAATTTACCTGTACCGACTGTGAGTCGGGGTGTCACACTACCTGCCTAAAGCCGAAATATTATCAGGATTAAGAGTACAATGCTTCCTGAGATTTTATTCATTTTAGATAGCAGTATAAAATGAATAATCTCAGTGGTCCAGTTCGATGTTTCCAATCCTATTGAAAATCATCAACGTGTTATAACCGGAATCACCATTCCCTATGACAAAAGACTAATCATCTTATATAACCACGTTATAGTCTTGATAAGAACATATTGTTATCTTACTGACTAATGACACGTGATTTCGGTATTCAAAGTCTTTTCCTATGAAACACATTTCATATAAGAATACCACCGCACGTTATTAATTATCAATATGAGAAATACGCACAACTTGCTGTAATTTCAGTTTAATTAATTCAACAAATTGAATTTTCAGGGCACTATCCCCAACAATATGGAGTGGCAATCAGATGATGAATATCATACTTCTTTAACAAAGTTTCAAGTGGTCGGTTACAAAAATGAGTTCCCCCATACTAATTAAAGCACGAGGCACTCTGAAACAACTAAAAATGTGTCTTTTGAGAAACTTGATAACCACCTTAGAGTCATTCTTTGCACTTGTTGTAGCTTCAATCCACTTCGGCACATAGTCAACCACCACAAGAATATAGGAATTTCCGTGTGATGATGGAAACGGACCCATGAAGTCTATGCCCCACATGTCAAAAAGCTCAACCTCCAATATTGGCTTTAATGGCATCTCATCCTTTCGCTCTATGGTTCCGGTTCTTTGGCAACGATCACATTTGAGCACAAAATTCCGTGCATCTTGAGAAATAGAAGGCCAAAAGAGCCCCGATGAGCCCCGATTGTAAAACTTTCACCGCCGTCTTGCTATGACTAGCATGACCGCCATATGGGTTAGAATGACACTTCTCCAAGGTAGATTCCACCTCGTCATCAGAATACAACTCCGAACCAAACCATCAACACAATTTTTGTATAAGAGAGGTTCCTCCCAATAATAGCTCTTCACATCCGAAAAGAACTTTTTCCTTTGACTAAACGACAAGTCCGGAGGGAGAATTCCACAAACCAAATAGTCCGCAAAGTCGGCAAACCACGGCATTGAAAAAGTGATAGAAAAAAGTTGCTCATCCGGAAACGATTCCACTATCAAGTCCTTATTCTTGCTCGCCTCATCCTTCCACTCCAACCTCGAGAGATGATCCACCACCACAATCTCGGCCCTTTCTTATCTCAAATTTCTAAATCAAACTCTTGTAGCAACAATATCCATCTAATCAACCAGGGTTTTGAATCTTTTTTTGAAAGCAAATACTTGATCGCCGCATGATCCGTATACACCATCGTTTTGGACCCAATCAAGTATGGCCGGAATTTATCAAAAGCAAACACTATGACGAGCAACTCTTTTTCGGTGGTGACATAATTGACTTGAGCATCATTCAAAGTCTTGCTCACGTAGGGTATGAAATGCAACCTCTTCTCCCTTTTTTGCCCCAAGACGGCACCAATTACCAAATCACTAGCATCGCACATAAGCTCAAAGGGAAAGCTCCAATCAGAAGCAACTATTATCAGCGCCGATGTGAGTTTCTTTTTCAATCTATCAAAGACAATTAAACAAGAATCATCAAAAGTAAACTCAACATCTTTTTGCAATAAATTACAAAAAGAGAGAGAGATTTTGGAAAATTTCTTAATAAACCGCCGGTAGAAACCAGCATGACCAAGAAAGCTCCAAACTCCTTTCACGTTTGTGCGTGGTGGAAGCTTAGAAATCACTTCTATTTTCGCCTTATCCACCGCAATTTCCTTTGCCGATACCCGATGCCCTAGCATGATCCCTTCTTGCACCATGAAATGACACTTTTCCCAATTTAGCACAAAATTTATTTTCTCGCAACGCTTCAACACTTTGGTTAAATTTACAAGGCAATCATCAAATGAGCTACCAAATACGAAAAAATCATCCATGAAAATTTTCATGTAGCGTTCAATAAATTCGGAAAATATGGCCATCATGCATCTTTGAAAAGTAGCGGGCACATTACACAAACCAAAAGGTATACGCCTAAATGCAAATGTACCAGAAGGACATGTAAATGTACATTTTTCTTGATCCTCGGGGGCAATTGCAATCTGATTGTAACAGGAATATCCATCAAGAAAACAATAAAAAGCATGTCCGGCTAATCTTTCAAACATTTAGTCAATAAAGGAATGAGGAATTGCTCTTTTCGAGTAGCATTATTCAATTTTTGGTAATCATTTTACACACGCCACCCGATAACGATCCTAGTGGAAATTAATTCGTTATTCTCATTATGGATCACGGTCATCCTATCCTTCTTCGGTACCACTTGTACCGAACTCACCCAAAATGATAGTTTGAAAGACTTAAAGAAAAATGATAGTAAGAATAAAAAACTTAAAGAAAATGCTTCTATTTTTCATTAAATTTGATTGTTTTGACAAGATTGTTTAGACTTAAATTATGTTTATCTGATTTTTATTTTCAAGATATTTATCCTTTTGCGCTTGATTGATAATGTGCCATCCTGAATGATAGCTGACAAAAGATTGAATCTTTAAAAAACAATAATGGAATTTAATTTGTTTTTTATTGAATGGCATATTTTAATTTGAATCATCATTTAAAAAAAATGATTTTGGTTGTCAATATATTTATTTGTTTTTGTTTTTAATTTGAAAAACCATGATAACAATATATCTTATTTTTTCACTATGTTTTTAATTTAAGTAGGCATGCTTTTATGTTAAATTTGATTTACTTATGGTTGTCGTACGAGGAACCATTAGTAATCAGAGAGTTGCCAAATGTTTAAGTGTTGAAAAATGGTTAGTTTATTGTCTAATTTTTTTCATTCTATTTTTATAATTGATTTTCTCAAATTTGTTTATTTCTTACGCTATAATTGATTTTCTCAAATTTGTTCATTTCTTATGTTTCACAGAGCATGAGATGTTTGAAGAAAGGTTGGATCTGACTTACACACTATATGTTGAAAAAATGTTTGAAAATTGAAATGTTTGATGAACTTATATTATACGTCTGCGACGATTGATGGACAAGAACTTATTTTGTGAATTTTAGTTTGACATGAACTTAGTATTGTCTCTTAACTGTTGGACTTGCAATATGCATTGTTGCGTGGATTTTTGTGAATATTACGAAATCATTTAATGTGTTATTATTGATAGATTACATAGTAAGTTGTTTCATAATGGATCAGACGAACTCGAACATTGAATTGAACCTAAGATCCAAACTCAATCAAGAATTGAACAACATACCTAATTAATTTCACGAATCTACGAGCCGAATTCGAACCGAACACGGTAACAAACCGAACTCAAACCTATTCTCTCATATTAGTCAAAGTTCGTTAAATTACCTCAAGATTCAAACTTGAACCTCAAAAGAGGTTCAACTAGACTTGGTTGCATGTTTTATATCTCTACTGTATTCAAATGGTTGAAAGAAAAAGTTGAAAAATAAATAAAACATTACGACACTTTTTCAAAACCAAGTTGAAGAATATTTTTTGTACATGTACAGAACCTAAGTGTACTAACCTAAAAAAATTTCCCCACTTTGACAAACAATCGCATTAATTAATCTCATTTTCCAATCCTTTGGTTTAGGTTAATGGCATATAAATTGTAATGTAATTAAACAGCCTAGAGTTTACCTAAGCTATTAACTAAAGTGGGTTTGTATGGGATATAAATTTTGGGCTGCATAGTCCATTTGTTATCATTTAAAATGTCATATTAGCCTAATAAAAAATATATGTGAAACTCAAGAAAAATATGCGAACTTCAATTTTGAGTTGCTAATTACAACTCTAAACATACCAACCCAACACAAAGGCTAGCGGGCCACAAGCATTCTTTGACCCAAACGAGGTAAACGACCTTAAGAGGCAGATACCAAATTCAATCTAGTGTATTAAACCTAAGTAAACTATTTCTTAGTTGGGTACTTGGGTATAGTAGTTCCCTTTGTTTTTTTTTAAAAAAAGGTATTAACCATAATTGGGTTGTACTGTATATTTGTAGTTAGGAATGAAATTAAGTAAAAATTAAATAGGATGGATAAAAGGCAAATATGTAAAATTGGTCTAGTAAATTTTTTATTTTGGTAATTTAGTCATGTCAAAGTTTTGTTTTGTAGTTAAGTCCTATAACTTTTAAAAACTTGCAATGTCTGTTTGATTTTCGCCGGAAAATCAATTTGTGGTCGGAAATGTCTACGTGGCAGCAAAGTCAGCAACATGAATTGGGGAAAATGATGATTCAGTAAAATGTTAACTCAAAAAAAATGCAAATTGGTCTTGTAAAGTTTTCCATTTGGCAAATATAGTCCTGTTCTATTATCATTTGCAATTAATACCCATAACTTTTAAAATTTTGCCATGCCTGTCCGATTTTCGCCGAATAATATTAATTTATCATCGAAAACGTTCACGTGATTATCACACCACCGACATAAATGGGAATAAATTGAAAAAAATGTTTACTCAAACTAAATTGTTGGCTTGTTAAAATATGTGAAATAAAAAGAAAACAAAAAAATACAAAGCAATTTCAAGAATTTTTTTTTAAGTTTTTCATAGCTTAAAATAATTAGAACGACTTTTTTTTTTTTAATTTTCTACCGTATGCATAAAATTAGAAAGAGTATTTTAAAGTGTAAATATAATATAATTCTAAGGCAAGATGACATTCTCTGTTTTTTTTTTTTTTTTCATTTAAATTTTTTGTGACTTTAGATATTAATTAAATATTAAGATAAAGATATATTTTTTTAAAATTATTATGTAGTTTTTTTATTTTCTTTTTATTTTACATATTTTAACAAGTCAATAATTTAGTTTGAGTAAGCATTTTATCTGATTTATATCAGTGATATGATAACCACGTAATATTTTTTTACGATAAATTAATTATCTTGCGAAAATTAGACATACATTGGAATTAAAATTTAAAAGTTATGTGTTTTAATTGCAAATAATAATACGAACAGGACTAAATTTGTCAAAATAAAAAACTTACCGGACCAAATTTATATTTTTTTGAGTCAGAATTTTATTGAGCCATCATTTTCTCCCATTGATATTGCTGATGTGGCTGCCATGTAAATATTTTCGGTAAAAAATTGATTTTCCAGCAAAAATCGAACCAATTGTAAATTTTTAAAAATTATAAAACTTAATTGCAAAATAAGATTTCGACATAACTAAATTGCCAAAATGAAAATTTTATAATACCAAATTTACATTTTTACCTAAATAAAAACCAAAAATATAAATATTTTAAATTATATATAATAAAAATATAATATATATATATATATATGCAGCTTTTGTGGTTGGGACTCTTAAGAACATCGGCGGTTCAATTATGTAACCAAGAAATGCAAAAACTTTGCACTTTGCAAAGCATGATATACGTTTCGTTGGATTTCTCATTTTGTAGCTCTCCAAAACCTCGTGCTTTTTTTTTTTTTTTTTTTAACGCACACACCCCAAGTGGCCAGAGGGATTTGAACCCGGATCTTTACCTTCGAGAATCAACCCTCAAACCACTTGCCCTCCAAAACCTCGTGCTTCATGACCACCGCTTTCATTTATTAATTTTTTATTTACCATCAAACAAAAATATTGCTATTGTTCCTTTAACGGGTTATTATAATTTAGTGGGCAGATTAATTATTAATTTATTATAATGAATGTAAGTTCTAATATAGATTCGAAAACAAAAATATTATCTTTTAAGTAAGGCCTATAAATACCACAATGTATTATCAAAACAATAATAATAGTCGTAACTCGTAATTTTATTTTATTTTCCCCTTATTTCATTTAATTAGATTTGAAATTTAACCTTTTAAAAAATTAAATAAAATTTATCTCGTCTGATCTAATCAGACAACGTAAATTAAGACCCATAGGGTGTAATAATCACTATAAGTGATGGAAATTTTTAAAAATAGAGGCAGAGATACAACCAAAGATTAGTAAAAGGGAAACTTCATTAAAATTCTAATATACAATTATATTTGAATTTACGGCAAATTATTGAACGATCCCTGATAAGGCAACAATGTTATCCTAAACCTCCCAATTTGAAATCATACTATTTTACATCCCCAATACACAACATATTTTTTCAAAACCCCCTAAATCGCTTAAAATTACCAAAGTATCCCTGCTAAAATTGAATAATCACAATCCATACCAAGCATCCAAATCCCTCCTCCATCGGCGGGAATTTGTCATTCTTCACCATCTCCCGCCACCGCCCGCCGCTGCAGACCGCCGCACACCACCGCCGACAAATGTAGAAGAAGTTATTGGAGACTGAACGACCCACACACCCACGTTAGAGGCGAAACCCCTACGAGCTACCAACCACGCCCCCACGACGAACACTCTTTTTGAGGTCGTTGCTTGAAATGGTAAGGTCTGAGAGGAAGGTACGTCGCACCCAACCTGTCGAGGTTAGTTTTCTTCCATAAATGGTCAGAAATTCCATTTTTTTCCGCGCATATTCCAGTTTGTATTTGGTAAATGATGATTTTAACTCAACAAGTAAGGGTTTCAGGAGTTTGTTAAATAAGGAACATTGAATCGATTTTTATTCGATAGATGGTTCGCTCAATGTCGACGACACCGTTGATGATTGTTCCGTCCCCGGCCAAAACAAGCAGGGGAAAGAGAAGAAGATCAGAGGTAGACATCCATGAGACTGATGAGGGCACGCTTTCGAAGAAGCGGGTGTATTCGATTTTGCATCAGTGCGTGTTGGAGAGATTCAGTGAGGTTATCTATAAAATTCGTGACCAAATGTCTCCTGGTCAACTCGATACAGTTAAGAAATCGTCGTTTGGTTGTTTTTTGGGAGCGCCTGTTCAGAAGGGGAGCATTAACAGAGTTGGGTTGTTGCTCGATTACTACAACTGCAGCACAAATACATTTAAATTTGGTAGCCAAGAAGTTTTATTTTGTGAGGAGGAATTCAGCATTGTTATTGGTATGCGGCACTCCGGTCATCCTGTCGTGGTTGTGGGCAAGAGTAAATCTAATACCTTGATCAAGCATTTTGGCAATAAGGGAAACAATATCTCCCGAACTAACATCGAGAGTAAACTACACGAATTCGTCGGAAGGACTGATGACGCCATTGATGATTTTGTACGGATGTACATTTTATACGTTTTTAATTGTTTGTTGTTCCCACATAACAGTGTACGTGTGCCTGCTGGGCTTATTTGGTATGTAGATGATTTGTCCAGGATTGGACAGTACGCGTGGGGCACGACGGCTCATATGTTTTTGATTCAAGGTATTAGGAAGCATGTTGTGGATAAACATGATTTTCTTGATGGATGTACTATGGGTTTGTTGGTAAGTCGTCGACTTGGTTTTGTAGATTGTGTCGTTTATACCTATATATACACCTACTTAAGTTATTGTTTATGTCAGGCATGGTTTCATGAACGAATCCAGAAGTTTGGCATCTCAAGAAGGTTGGCAGCATTCCCTCGTTTGTTTAAATGGAAAGGGAGTGCACTGCCTAGTACGAAAGAGAATGCGAAGAAGGAACTGGAAAGTATTTGCCTCTCAGATGTAAGTCCGTAATCTTTGGTAATTTAAACCAATATGCATATTTTATTCAAATGTTTTGTAAGAAAGCCTGTTGATTTAAAAACACGCAGATTGTTCCCTTACGAGCGGCTAACAAAATGGAGAGAAGTCTGTCTAGAGCGGAGGAAGAAGTTTTTGTTGACGAAGGGGATCAAGTTGTTTGCGTAGTAGAAAAAGCGCAAGGTGTCGATCAAGGAGTTCAAACCGATTGTGTGGAAGAGGCACCTGAATGTGTCGATGAAGGAGTTAAAACGGTTTGTGTGGAAGAGGTACCGGAATGTGTTGATGTAGGAGTTCAAGTTGATTTGATTGAGGATGGGGAAGGTGATTATGATTCCGGACGAGCTGAGGTTAGATCGAAGAGGAAGAACGATGTGAGGGAGCGTGTGGAAGAAAATGTGAGAACATATTACATACAAGATTCAATATTACAATGTGTTTTAACTATGCGCGTGTGTTTGATTTGTCATTGGATAATTATGTATTAGGTGATGGTGTTTGATGGAGCTCAAGTGGACAGTAGGCCTAAGGAGGCCCCAGGATGTGAGGTCATCACTGAGGAGCAACGGAATAGGGCATTTAATTTGATTATGAGCTACACGGAGGCGCAAAAGTAAGTGTTCTTACTTAATTCAATGAGTTTAGTTGGCAGAATGTTGTTGACTGTTTCATTATAATCTTTTGCAGCCATGATGTTGTGTATACAAGTAAGACGAGTTTTGTCTTCGTGTACGATCTACGAGATCTAATTTTGGGGAAGGAGACCAATGACAATGTTATTCTGTCCTATTACGACCTGCTAACAAGTCCTGGTTACCTTGTGCCGAAATTCCACGATGTACACTTTGTTAACCCTCATGTGTCAGTTGAATTTGTGGGGAAATTGAAGAACAGGGGTACAGGAAAGACAAAGAAGAAGATTGTCCCTTACATTGTCCCATCTGCAATCAAAGAGTTCATGACGCACCAGATGAAAAGTGAATACGTCATGACCCTGAACGAGGTGTCTTCAACAGTTATGTTCTCATGTCGTTATATTATTTTCCCTTTACTGACAAATTCTCAATGGCATATGTTGGTGTATGAGACCGAGCACAAACGTTTCAGTCACTACAACTCAATGCATACAGAAGAAGCTGCCACCGATGTCGAAGTATACTCAGATTTCCTCTGGAAGTTGTAGATTAAGAACAATGTTGTCAAGAGTTCCAAAGAGAGGGAATTGGGGTGGGGACGAATGAGAATTCAGGATAGGGGGAGTAATGATTGTGGTGTATTAATGTGTCTATATGGTGAGATGCTTGTTCGAGAGACTGACGAGTTCAGGACATATGCCGAGACATGCAACATCGCCAAATACCGCTTTCAGTTAGCCAATGTCTTTCTAGAAAAACAATTTGGTTCATCTATATAATTGAAATTTCAATTAGATTGTTATTTATTTTTCCAGTGAAAATGTAATAATGCGTAATTGGAAGGGTGATTTGTCCAGTGAAACTGTAGTAATGCGTAATTGGAAGGGTGATTTGTCCAGTGAAAATGTAGTAATGCGTAATTGGAAGGGTGATTTTTCCAGTGAAAATGTAATAATGCGTAATTGGAAGGGTGATTTGTGTAGTAATGCGTAATTGCAAGGGTGATTTGTCCAGTAAAACTGTAGTAATGCGTAATTGGAAGGGTGATTTATCCAGTGAAATTGTAGTAATGCGTAATTGCAAGGGTGATTTGTCCAGTGAAACTGTAATAATGTGTAATTGCAAGGGTGATTTGTCCAGTGAAACTATAATAATGCGTAATTGGAAGGGTGATTTGTCCAGTGAAACTGTAGTTAAAACATTGCAACATTAACAGGATTGATTGAATGATGATCACATCATTACAACAATATAGTTATGAACAAGATTCTGAATAAAACATTGCAACATTAACAAGATTGATTGAATCATGGTCACATCATTACAATTCAGAATCTTGTTCATAAGTATATTATTGTAATGATGTGAGCATGATTCAATCAAACTTGTTAATGTTGCAATGTTTTATTCAGAATCTTGTTCATAAGTATATTGTTGTAATGATGTGATCATCATTCAATCAATCTTGTTAATGTTGCAATGTTTTATTCAGAATCTTGTTCATAACTATATTGTTGTAATGATGTGATCATCATTCAATCAATCTTGTTAATGTTGCAATGTTTTATTTACATTTTCACTGGACAAATCACCCTTCCAATTACGCATTACTACATTTTCACTGGACAAATCACCCTTCCAATTACGCATTACTACAGTTTCACTGGACAAAACTGGACAAATCACCCTTCCAATTACGCATTACTACAGTTTCACTGGACAAATCACCCTTCCAATTACGCATTATTACAGTATTACAGTTTCACTGGACAAATCACCCTTCCAATTACGCATTACTACAGTTTCACTGGACAAATCACCATTCCAATTACGCATTACTACATTTTCTCTGGACAAATCACTCTTCCAATTACGCATTATTACAGTTTCACTGGACAAATCACCCTTGCAATTACGCATTACTACAGTTTCACTGGACAAATCACCCTTCCAATTACGCATTACTACATTTTCTCTAGACAAATCACCCTTCCAATTACGCATTATTACAGTTTCACTGGACAAATTACCCTTCCAATTACGCATTACTACAGTTTCACTGGACAAATCACCCTTCCAATTACGCATTACTACAGTTTCACTGGACAAATCACCCTTCCAATTACGCATCACTGGACAAATCACCCTTCCAATTACGCATTATTACAGTTTCACTGGACAAATTACCCTTCCAATTACGCATTACTACAGTTTCACTGGACAAATCACCCTTCCAATTACGCATTATTACAACAAAGTCATTCACCATACAACAAAAAATACAAAGACAAGTGAAAAAAAGTTAAAAAAAAAGCATTCACCAGGTCCATCGTCAAGCCAAAATGGCAAGCCTCCACTGAAATCTCGGCCAATCTTCAGTTTCTGTGCGAAAACAAATCATATAAACCTGATTAGGATCCAGAATTAAACAACATACCCAACAACATACAAACAGTCAATTTGACACAGGGCCCCTGCATGTTCTCTTGTTATGCCCAGGCCTTTTACATGATGAGCATACAGTAACAGCTTTGACGACCTGCGATGGGAAGCTATTCCTCTTCGGTCGACCAGGCTGAGGCCTCACATCGGGAGGCATGATCTGAACCTCGACATTTGAGACCATATCAGCATTCGATACAGGAAAAATAATGTTCTCATAAGCTTTTTTATATGTTTCAACTGAATAAGCATCATCACAAAAATCGTATACCGACCACCCTTTCTTGTCAATGCATGCACAAACATGTTTGCAGGGGAGCTTCAAGATCTGCCAGTAATTACAAGAACATTCCCGCTTGCCAAGGTCTACTGTGTGTCGGAATTCCCCTTCATTCACCTCAAATGTCACTGAGTTGGCTCGCACAACATCCAACCTCCTCCCTACTTCAAATTCAATCTTGACCATCACCTCTATATCCATACAAAGGTGCGTTTGCCATTCATGACTTTGCTCCCTTCTATTGCACATCATGGTCATTATCTGTTGCCTAATCCGGTCAATCAAAGCAACAATTGGGAGGGATCTCGCATCCTTCACCCAACTGTTCCAACACTCTGCAATATTGTTGTTGATGATACCAAATCGATTACCGGTAAATAATGAATTAGCCCAGTTTTCAGGAGCGGAGTTATTTAAGAAATCTGCGGCCAATGGCATTGCTTTAAGGATTTTGTTGATGTGCAGGGAGTACTCAGCCCTGGTAGGAGCATATGCTGCTGCATTGAACACATTGGTCCAATGTTTTTTGTTCAGTTTGGGATAATGCTTCCTAAGGACCTGCGATAATGACAACCAACATCCACTTTATTATAAAGAAAAGGAGCATACGTATCAACTCATCACACTAATCGGTAAACAAATACCTGAGTTCTGAAGTTATCCACCAAATGTCTGAGGCAGAATGCATGTTGGCAGCCTGGAAATACCCTTGGCACATGCGTAACAAGTCCCAGGTGCCTGTCGGAGAAGAATGTTTACTGTCTAAAATCACAAAGCACAGGCTGACTTTCAAGAGCATGTCTCAACTTTTGGCAAAACCATTCCCAATTCTCATCATTCTCTGAGTCAACGACAGCGTATGCTATTGTAAACAACTGATTGTTCCCATCCTTCGCTGTCGCACAAAGCAAATGACCTTTGAATTTGCTCTTGATATGAGTGTCGTCAAGGAAAACTATTTTCCTACAACCTCTAAGAAATCCTACCAAACAAGCATTCAAAGCCATAAACAAGCGGTTAAACCTGTTATCCGGTTGTTTTGTCTCCAAATCACAAATCCTGTCGGGATTCGAACGTCTCACAGCATCCACATACCAATGGAGTCGGTTATAAGACCCAACATCAGAACCATGGATT
Source organism: Lantana camara (assembly GCA_037501455.1). Lineage (NCBI taxonomy): Eukaryota > Viridiplantae > Streptophyta > Magnoliopsida > Lamiales > Verbenaceae > Lantana > Lantana camara. The sequence continues at coordinate 16,247,601 of CM074857.1, read as the reverse complement.
TCATGTAGTGCTATCTCCTTGCCCAGCCAGGCAGTATGGTATGAAATTTCCACATTGTGCTCGTTCCGGATATAAGAAACTATATCTTTCGGTTTGTATTTAGGATTTTCCATGATATGGGCCTTCATCACACACGCAACCCAATTTGAATCTGCATTGGGGTGTGACCTTTTATTCGTAACAGTTTCCAAACCACAAACATGATCAACATTTAACTTTCTTATAGCAAACTCGCCTTCTCTCCTACAATAAGAGGCATAAAACCTCCAGTTGCAGTTCTCATCCGGGCAAGTAGCTATAATCTTATCAGTATCATTCTTCATATATTTAAACTTTCGATTCACTGCAATGTGATAATTTTTTAAATGAACCCTACAGTCATTAGCATCCTTAAAGGCCTGTCCAACGCGACGGATGCAACGACTCCAGGATTCATTGTTGTTGGAATTATGAACGACTAGGCCTTGACTTGTTGAGGTCATTCCCTGGTCATCCCTTTTCAAATAAGGCACAAGCCAAACGAATAACGCATCACATATGCATCGCAATCCCAAATCAGCCATATAACAGAGCAAATTAAAATACAGGGACTACCTTCTCTGAGATGAACTTGAAGGGGGCTGAATTGCTCTCAACTTTGCAATGTGTTGTTTTGCTAGACCATGCACTGCCACCATACTCTCAACATCTTGATCTTTCTTCAAAGTAATCCATGATTCATCTTCCATATGGGCAGCCTTGTACTGCACCACATATGTATCACAATCGAACGCAGGCCAATGGGTCTCAATCTCCGAAAACACTCTTTCAAGCGTATCACTCTCCCGAAGTTGAAAGACATGATCTTCGCCTTCAAAAAATACACTACACCAAATCGAACAAGTCACCAAGCTGCCGGAATCCATCTTCCCAGATTGGGTTTTCTTGATTTCGTATCAAACAAGTGGTGTCCACTTCGGTTATCAAATCAAAATACCAATAGCAACAATTGGGGGTGATATGATAATAGGCTTATGACTGCGACGGCGGGGACGGGGGCGGCGGCGGACTCAGAATCGCGGGAAGAATCAGAGGAAGTTTAGTTGCAAGGTGATGAATCAATCGTGTGTGTATCAGAGTAAAACTTGAGGGTAAAGTAGTCTTTTAAGGTGTTTAGAGGGTTTACAAAAAATATGTGCTATATTGATGATCACAAATGAAAATTTTTCAAATTAGAAAGTTTAGGATAACTTTTTAACATTATTGGTCCTGTTTAATAATTCCCCCTTGAATTGAAACCTTTTAATTTATCAACTTTGTCTTTGGAGTTTATTTTTTATGGTTACAACTTTCCAGAATATTACTAATTTACTATTACACTTAAAGGAAGAATTAATAGTTTCAAGAATATATATCGCCCGCAGGACGTAGCTCAGTTGGTTCCGGAGGGGTAGATTTGCGACAAGGTAAGGTTCGATTCCCACAGGCTGCAGTGTGGGAGCTTTATTCTTGAGTCCAATTTGGGCTTTGAGGGTGGGCTCCTTGTAGACCTAGTGAGGAGCACACCTCCCCCTTAACGGGCCGCTGAGTACCTGATTTACCTCCTCCCACTTGCTTCGTCGGGTCGGGATGTGGGGGGTCCTTAGGGTTGGGGATTCAACCTTTTGCGATAAGAATATATATTATTCTACGAAGCAATTTCAAGAATATTAATATACATTGAAATTAATGCCGCGTGAAGCCAAGGGAAACTCGAATTTAGAACCTTCGTTTGAATCTACGCTGCACATTTGTGACTATGCCCATATCTCAATCACATCCTTCCAAAAACAACTAACTATTTTCTCCAAACTCCTAACCTCCAATCAAAAGCATCCAAAACTCAAATAATAAACTAAATCTTAGGTCAAATTATATATACTATCTCTAATTTTAGAGATAAATAAATTTTTTAAAATGAAAATTTTCCGAACTCATAATCTTTTAAAGAATTAGAAATAAACTCGTCTCTTATAATCTAACTAGTCATCACTATACTGATTCTGCGTACAAGCCCTGATATTTCATTAGCGAAAATATCCATCAAATAGCTAGGAATTGTAATAGTAATATTGTAATTTACATGAGGTAGAATTTTGCTATAAATGAAAATTTTGGAACCTTAATGTTACTAAATAATAACAAAACACCATAAATTTAAGAATAATATATATATTTTTTTGGTGGGATTAAGAATAATATATATAAATCACGTAATCTTGCTCTCAATCCAAGCAATTAAAACTTATAAAATAAATAAAATACAACTCCCTAGGTCATGTTGGCCGGCCACAAGACAGTGTCAAACTTCGAAAATAAATTTCCAAATAAAAAATTGAATTATTTATTTAATTTTTTCTCCTGCGCCATCATAACTATTAACTACGTAGTATAACCAGTAGATTCATGCAGTTCGTTCAGATTTGATACTTTTTATATACGTCAATGTTTGTGTCAATTTCTTCGCTCTCTTTTTACTTTTAAAGCAGTTACAAATACCACCCGCCAACCTCGGACTCTGTCAAGAAACACGCACAGCACAGGAGAATTGAAGTCTTTACGAATTTCCTCTGATTTTCCAAAGATAGCAAGGATCATTCACAGCCGACGAATCAGCACAGAAACGCATAATACCATGATGCTACGTTCCAAATCGAGGTACCCGTTGCATCCTTTCTTGTACTCAATGTTTTTGGACCGTCGAAGTTTGTTAATGGTGTATATATTTATGTATGTGTGTGTGTTATGGAGATTTTATCGGACTGTTTCTGAGCTGCGTGCTCCAACGTTTGAGGGGGCCTTTGTCTTACCCTTTTTGTTTTTTCTTTTCCTTTTGTTTTGAATCTTGTTTTCTGTTCTTGAGGAAAGAGGAGATTTTTTTTGTTTTTATTGGATTTTTGTGGGATTTGTAGATCAGGGTCGGTAGATTTTGGACAAAAGAATCATTATTCATCGGTATTTTCGAGAACTCTTTCTGCATCAAAGCTTTGCAGAGGGGATGCGTTAGGGAGGCAGATTGATCCGAATGCGCTTAAATCCATTGATAAGAAGCCCCACAAAGTTTCTAATTTGTCAGAGGTATCTGTATCGTTGAAATTAATTTTGAATGTTGATGGCACTTTACCTGTTCGATTAAATGTCGGTGTGGTTAGTTTGTGATGACAAGCTTTTGAGGGGTTTTCTTTGTTAATATATATATATATATATATACAGACTCGGGTCGATAGAATTACGTTGGTGCAGCGGCAGATGGAGGAGATGGAGGAGGAACTGAGGACAACAAAAGAGAAATTAAGAGTTAGTGAGATGGAGAAGGATAAAGTTGAGGCAAAAGAAGCAGCTAATGAGGCTAATATGATGGAGTTAACAAAGGAGATTGAAAATTTGAAAAGCAAATTAGGCACTTTGGAGGATGAGTTGAAAGCCAAAGATAAAAAGATTGATTCCTTAGAATTGGAACTGGAAAAATCCAAAACCCTTGAACATGCCTTGATGGAGAAGGATGCATCTCTTGATAAACTTAACTCGGATTTGAGGGACGTAAGGGAGAGGGAAAAAGAGACATCGGCATTGCTCTCTGAAAATAAGAAAAGAATTCAGGAATTAGAAGATGAGGTCGGGAAGGCAAAATTGTCGGAATCTATGATGGTTGATAAGTTGGCAGAACAGAGCAAACACCTCGAGGCAGCAACGGTTCAACTCCAGGAATCAAAGACTGAAATAACTTCACTACGCGAAAAGATTGCTTCGTTGGAATTATTGTCCAACAGGGCTGAAATTGGAAGTGATTCGAGTGAAGAAACAATTACAACTCTGAAGCTCGAGCTGCAAAAGGCAAAGGAGAATTTAGCTCAGTCCCAAGAAGACGAAAGCAGAGCCTTGCTCAAGGCTAAGATTTTGGTTGATGAGATGGAATTGGTGAAGAAAGAACTAAAATTAGCCTCGGAGGCAGAAGAAAAAAGCACAAAGGCCATGGAAGATTTAGCGTTAGCCCTAAAAGAAGTAGCGACAGAAGCCTCAGAAGCAAAGGAGAAGCAAAACATGATACAAATGGAACTCGACAATCTAAAAAGAGAAGCAGAAGAGTACCACAAGCACTTATCTGAAGCAAAGCAGAAGGCAGAACTGCAGCAGAACACAGCCGATCGACTGAGAGTAGAAGCAGAAGAATCACTTCTGGCTTGGAATGGGAAAGAAATGGGATTCGTGACATGCATAAAGAGAGCAGAGGAAGAAAAGGCGATTGCGCAGCATGAATGCAATAAGCTCTCAGAATCCTTAAAAGCAGCTGAAAATATGACTAGGGCTGCAAGGGAAGAATCTTACAAATTAAGGGATATTCTCAAACAGGCTGTTAATGAAGCAAATGCAGCAAAAGCAGCTGCTGGGATTGCTAGAGACGAAAATTCTCTACTTAAAGACTGTCTTTCTGAAAAGGAGGAAGCTTTACATTTCATTACAAAAGAAAACGAACGCCTCAGAATAAGCGAAGCTGCGGCCCACGAGAATGTGAAGCAGTTGAAGAGGTTTCTTTCAATTGGGGGGACAGCAGATTTCAAAAATGATGTAAAAGAAGATAATGGATTGCTGAGTTTTAATGAGTTGGTGGATGACGAATCACAAGATGAGGATAAAACTACAAAGAGAAGCTTCAGCTTTGACCGTGAGGATTTGAAGTTCTTGAATGAGCCCGATCAGGATTCAGATGAAGTTTTTCTGGATGCAGATCCCGAGAAGGCTGAATGTTTAAAAGGGTCGATATTTGATACTAATGCAGAAACGCCGAGATCAGAGCCTCATACTCCAATGTCATCTGTTTCCCATTTGAGGAGGTATTCTTCTGCCTTTGCTGATGGTGGAGAATTGCCTTATGATGAGGATTTTGGGCGGTTTAGTAGGATACAAGATGATATTGAGACTGATAAAGTTTCCAACAAGCCGAAGAAAACAATGTTTAGAAGAGTGGGGGATTTACTCACCATCAGAAAAAGTTTTCACAAGAAGGATCCATCCATGGGGTAGTTGGAACTCTGCTTATATGCAACAGCCTTGGATTTTGGAAAGGTATAATTTTTTTTATTTTTTATGAACTTTTTAATATGAAAATCTCAATTGTCTCTAATATTTCCCAACATGGTCGCTTGGTGATTGGAGATTCTTGCATTATTAAGAGAGTGTTTTGGTTGTGAATGTATAGTTTCTTAAACCATTTTATAAGACGTTTGAGACTTTATATACTTTGGAATTTTTCAGCAGCGGAGCTGGTCAGCTCCAATAAAATGTTTGGAGTCTATAAACTCCTCCAAAAAGAAAAAGCACTTTATAAGTTATCTAATCCTAAGCAATAAAATGGTACGAGTATTTTTAAATTACCCCCTGATGTTAAATTTATACCATCCGATGACTTGTTTATACAAAAAGAATTTACAAGCTCTCATTTCAACTATAGGTTGCTCTATCTTATTCCATCCACAATTTGACAGATTCTTTTAGAAATAATCTCTTAAACATAAATCTTGGTGCTTATTTTATTTTCCACTTGAAAGTAGAAACTTATTCATTATACAAGATTGAGCACTGTTCTACTAGAAATTTCGTCCCACTCTTTCCTAATTCTTGTTCCTTTTATCAGATCGAGGGTGAGAAACGATTGAAAGCAGATCACTCGAAGTACACGAACAAGGTAATTCTGTAATTATCAGGTACTCGTCTGCATGAATTTGAATTCGATGTCTGGTTAGAAGGTGAATGTGCTTTCATCACTTGGGCAAATCCTCGATATGGCAAAGAGTAGTCCTGCAAAAAACTGTCAGAATTGTAGGATATATATAAATATATATTCTGTGTTAATATTACACTTGAAATGCAAGTGAAAGATTAAATGGCTTGTGATAGTAGGAAAGTACATAATTCTTCCAACTTTAGGTTGTAGTGAATTTGTCTGGTTTTTGTTCATATCCCAGAGGACCCAGACTGTATGAGTAGTTTCTGTCATAAAATGCCAAAATCCTCAAAACTTCTGAAATCTGTATATATTATTTGTTTGATTAATCTTATATGAAGATACATATGTTTTTTGTTCTTCCTACATGACTCCTGTCTCTTTGTTTCTAACTACATTATGGGAAGGTATTCTTGCTGAGAAATTACAGGTCACACCATATGGTAACATTATCATGAAATCTGATGCTGCATTTAGAAAAAAAATTGTTACATTCAATCTTTCGCCACGTCTATCCTCTACCCAGTTACAAGTTACGATTCTTGGTCACATTTCCAAATTCATTATGTTGTGTAATTTCATATTCTGCTGGTTCATAAAAGAAAAGTACTCGCGATTTGGGGATAATCATACAGACATACCCCCAAATTTCTCCTAATTATATAAACCCTCCCCCTTTAAAAGAATTTTCGTTACATCTTGACTGATCGATGAATTACGATAACATATATCTAAGTTTTTACTAGTACCCTCTTTCCTCCTCAATAAATAGCAATCAATATTGTGACTTTATATAATTCATGTTCATAATAACATGCATTAGACTACACCTAAGAATATGCCAAAGAAAGTATTTGTGCAATATGTCTCCTTGTACTAAAATCATGATCCCGAATCTTGTCTCATATTGAAGGAGTAAGGGGGTGTTAATGTAATTTGTAATTCAACGCTTATCTCAAATATCTTACCACACTTTATAAAGAAAAGAAAAAATGACATTCACAATTAAGATTGATGCGACAATGCCTTATAAAATCAAACCCCACAATAATTACCTAACCAATTAGTACATAAATATTTAATCAACCTACGGAGAAGTAGCCATCCTTGTCTACTCATCTTGATCTAGGCTGCATCACCACCGTAAATAGGCAAATTTAGGTGTACATTAAAGAGGAGCATAACTAGAAAGCATGTATACCGTCAAGACTCAAGAAAGAATTAAAAGGTATGATGCACGAACACTTTTAAAAATATTGTTTTATTTTTATCGTGACGTATTATATACTTATATTTAATGTGTTAGCCAATCAAAGACTTTTGTAAGACTTGAGAAGTGGTCGTTGCAGGCAGAAGGGAGAGAAGCTTACTAAAATACAACTGTAAAGCATGAGAAAAAGGGCATAAAAAGATGTCAACTTTATTTTCTAATTGAAGAAACACAATTAAAGGAGCAAAGATGTGCTGTGTCTGTGCTGACCCATGATGCAGGGGGCCTGCCTTTTCAGCACAAGTTGTGGGTGCTAATTTCGCTCTTCATTATTTCTCAACAACTGCTGTGTCCTTAAACTTGTGACATAAGGCTGTCTTTTAATATACTGGCAACAACGTGATTATGGTGTCAATGTAGGATAATTTCCTTTTCAAAAGCAGGTCAGTTATCGTCCACCACATTTTATTTAGAATAAGACATCTATCGTCGATTGTAGTCTGCAATGACTAGTTCATTCGTTAAACCGTATATACCTCAAAAGTTGAAATAATTTATGAAGAAATTTAAAATTGCATTCGATTGAGAATAATGTGAACATGAAAGATCCATTACAACCAACTAAGGGTTCTGCATACCAACTTGGTATGACCTAAAATTAAAAAAGATTACGATATCTTTTACTAAAATACATGTCATTATTGTCATTGACTTTATGTTAATATATTCTTATTAGAGTAATATCAAATTATTTTCTAAGTCTTTGCCTCAATCATTTCCATTTTCGTCCATAGGCCTACGAAAGGTCAATTAAATCACTCTGGTCCCTTAATACTTCTAGTAACGTAGAATAGAACCGAACTTATTTATTTTGAAAATTGAAAACAAGTTTTGAATTTGGATTCTCAGAGTTCACACCATTCACAGCTCATTTTGCCAACCACCAGAAAAAGCCAAAGAGGACTGTATAATGTAGATGGAAATTGAAACACGTTTTCCATTATATGAAAACTTAGTCTAGAGTTTATTTAATAAGCCAGATTGCAGTATGGTCCTCCATAAATAGTTTCACATCGAAACCTTCACCCAAAAAGTTTTTGTAAAGAACAAAAGTTTGAACTTAAAAATAATAATAATAATACTGATGAATGTTCAAACTTAAAAAATATAGCACAAAGGAAAACTGGAAAAGTACAGATGGTTGCTTTCTCAAAGACAAATAAACATGAATTATAACCGAACTTTGGCACAGATACCAGTCTTGAGAAAAGAAAGCGAAATATGAGAAATCACAAATAGATGGGGGAATAAAAGACATCTAAAAATTGGAGATAACCAAAGAAGCCAAGACTATCCACCTAACTACATGCTACAAGCAGCAAATTTTGATTTGAAAAGACAATACCACAACACCCAAAACCTAAACCACAAGAATTTCTACTCGTCCGCGGGCTTAGGTGCTGCCTCCTTAATCTCTTCAGAATTATCATCCTGCAAAACAAGAGTAACCACATCAATAACTGCATAATTTAGACCTGGAATACTTCCAGGCATGTTATTACACCATTGAAGAAGATAAGAAGCAAACCTGCATATCGGAAGTCCACAAGGTGAGGTTGTCACGGAGAAGCTGCATGATCAAAGTGCTATCCTTGTATGATTCCTCTCCAAGAGTGTCTAGCTCGGCAATTGCCTCGTCAAAAGCCTTGCGAAGTACGAGAAATATTAGCTCATCAAGATTCAAGACAAATCCTCAATCAAATCAAAGTGGGTGAATTTGATTTTAAACAAATGTTTTACTATACAAGTCAGTCCAAAAATTCGTTCCCCCTTAAAATTCCATCACACGCTATTGGTTGAATATTCATTTTTTAAACAGAAGTGATACAACAAGAAAGTAAATTTCTGGCAGACCTGTTTGGCAAGATTGCAAGCACGGTCAGGAGAATTCAAAATCTCATAGTAAAAGACAGAGAAGTTGAGTGCCAGGCCAAGACGGATTGGATGAGTCGGGGCCAGCTCAGCATTAGCAATGTCCTGCAAACGACAATAATATTATTATTATTAACATATATTATAACGAAGTGAATGGTTTTTATTGATTTGAATCTCCTGTATCCTATGCGGACTAAGTTCCAAGCCAGATATAGCTACAAACCTACAACAATTAAATCACGATAAGACCAATTAAATTGAATCTTAACAGCCAGCACAAGCATGAAATTGCTACTCACATGATCTCCGAAGAGGGAAAATGCGAGCGATGAAAACTATGCATCCAAAAAATTAGATCAGTAAATGATTCCAATTTAAAACCCTATCAGCATCGGCGCATCCAAACAAAGGATAAGCAGCATATATAACCAAATATGCGTAATTTAACTATATCACTAGCACGCTTCAGCAACACTTCTCCACAAGGCAATAGATTATACCGCTTCAGCAACACTTTTCCACAAGGCAATAGATTATACTTGTTAAGTTATTAGTACTCTCCGTGGTCTTCAAATTCAAATTAAAGAATAAACAGATAATAAAACGTAAAAATCATATATTTCCAGGAGAGATCAGAACGAAGCACATAAAACAAACATATTACCATAGAACATAAAACGAAAAATGAATCAGAGGCTAAAGCAGCAACCTGAGCAGATTTGTAAGCGGAGAGAGTGTTCTCGGCTGCTTCCTTTCGCTCTGCTCCAGTCTTAAACTCGGCCAAATAGCGGTGATAGTCGCCCTTCATCTTCAAGTAAAAGACCTTGGAATCACCGGAGGCTGCGGATCCGATGAGCTTCGTGTCGAGAAGCTTCAGAATGCCGTCGCAGATGTTGGAGAGCTCCGTCTCGATCTTGGATCTGTAGTCCTTAATAGCGGAGACGTGGCTCTCGTTGCCGCGGCTCTCCTCCTTCTGCTCGATGGAGGAGATGATTCTCCAGGAGGCGCGTCTGGCGCCGATGACGTTCTTGTAGGCGACGGAGAGGAGGTTGCGCTCCTCGACCGAGAGCTCGTCGCCGTCGACGGCTCCGACGACCTTCTCCATGAACTCAACCATCTCCTCGTAGCGCTCAGCCTGCTCGGCAAGCTTCGCCATGTACACGTTCTCCTCGCGTGGGGACGCCATTCAGATTTGGGAGGAGAGGGATTTTGATTTCAGAGAGAGAAAAACCTTTGTGTTTAGATAGAGAGAGAGAGAGTGCGAGAGAGTGGGGAAATTGCTATGGAGGCGGTTTTTGGATTCAGTTTCCTCTGCCTCTTATTACTCCTTTTTCCTAAAAAAATAATAATAATAATAAATCTTCGACTTCACCAAGATTTGAAAAATATATAGCTTGGGCTGGGTGGAATTGTCTGGGCCAGGTTAGCCCGAGGATAGTTGGAATTGGCCCAAATTGAATGCTAGGTTTTCATCAATTTCCATTTGATTTTTTTTCCCTATAAATTTTGCAAGTATTTAGTAGAAAATGTATTTGAACGAATAAGATGTAAAATTAGATCAATAAGTGTTAATTTTGATTTGATATTCCATCTTGATGTATAAATTAAGAAGCGTTTTCTTCAAATATTAAATAAAATATTTATGAGTCAACATGGCCTAAAATCGTCAGACTCATGAAGGCAATAATGAGTTGCAATTGAATTAGTCCCAAGAAATTATTCATATTAAGCTTGCTTGTTTGACTTGTGGCATGGGTTATGATTTATGATTTATCACGTTGTATTATAAAATAGTCAACGCCCTAATTGTACTTTTTAATTAATATCCGAGCTCTTAATAAAATTGGAATTTCATAGCTGAAAAAACAAACGGATATTGGCCCAATTATCTCAATCAGGCCCACTCCAAATAAAAGCTCAGCCCAAGCCCGATCATTCCTTTGTAGAGGCATTTATCAAATCATTTAGGTCGGATATCTTTGAAGACAAAATACTACACCAAAGAAAAGAAAGAAACACCGTTTACCACTGTGTAGAAAATAGAAATATCCAAATTCCATAAAATATCAACGTGCCAGAAACCAAGGGTTGACGCGCTGCTGACGTGTCAAAACGGACGGCAGATCACAGGAATCACGTTTTGCTTATCCGTACTCGCCCACCGCATTATTACAGATTCCGTACACGCGTCTCCACCTAATTTCCTTCTCCAGTCCTCGTCATATTATTCCTCCATGCCTCTATCCATTTCACAACTTTAACGCTTCATATATTTCAGCAACACAGATACAGAGAGAGAAAATGTCGTCTTCGGTGATGGAGTACTCTGCTTCTCAGGAAGGTAGCACCACCGCCAACAACTCTGCTGGAAACCGAACGCTTGATTTTCTTCGCACCGGCGGTGATCCGAGGTCTCGCAATCTCACACTACCAACTGAAGCTTTTCTTAAGGCTGCCATTTCTCTCAAAGATCAGGTAATTCTGCCATAGCTAGCTCCGATTTCACGATTTTAACGTAGTTTTTTTTTATCTGTTGAATTGAACTCTCTTGATTAATTTAGTTAATATGTTGCATAATGGTTGTATTTTTTTAATTATCTGGTAATATGAATTTCAGAAATAGTTCTGTGTTTTTAACTTTCGTCTGGTGCGTGGATGGAGAGGAAATATTATATGCAAATTGGGGATTATATGTTGTTGAGGGCGGTGGCTTCGATCTACAGCTGGTTGTGAGCAAATTAGTAGGAAATATTATAGGTCTTGTTTTCGTTTTCTGGTGGTGTGTAATTTTAAATTGATGGTTGTTCGTTATGATTGTGAATTAATTTTGACGGAATAGGTGGTGGAAATTACATGGTTAGGACGAGGAGAGAATATGGCCATGGATCCGACGGTGTACACTGGTCTGATGGGGACAGCTTTCACATGTTTGCGCTCTTATGAGGCTACAGGAAGCAACCGGGACTTGCAATTGTGCTCCGATATGGTTGATGCCTGTGTTGCCGCTGCTCATACCTCTACCAGGTCCGGTGAAATTTATTTTTCCGGGATTTTGATTTGAATGGAGATTCTTAAACGTCTGAAATGTTAAAGGGTAGAAGTTCTCTTTTATTTTATCTTCCAAGAATCAAAACCAAGATTAAGAGTTGTAAGTAAGTTCATATTACCGAATAGCTCCCAAGGTAATGCAGGATTTTGTGCTTCTTAAGTTGGTTAGCAAAGGTTCAACAACAAATCTGCACCTTAGACTGCTTGGCCCATTCACACCTAGTTTTGTTGACCTCGCTACCCAAATTTGTATTACGGCAGTCGCAATCGATTGGACACAAGATTCTTAAGCCTTTGATTTCACGGAGAAAATTTTTGAGATATTTTGTTCCATCTCCACCTATTTACGTAACATGTGCTTGAGAATTCTTGTCATGTTACTGGGGTCATTATCAGATTTCACAATCTGTTTTCCATTTCTATTCAGGCATGTTACATTTCTTTGCGGTAGAGGAGGGGTATACGCACTTGGTGCTGTTGCTGCAAATTACTGTGGGGACCCAAAGAAGTGTGACGTCTATTTGGATTGTTTCCGTGAGGTATTATATTCTATGTCAATTGTTACCCACCAGTTGTTCCTATGAACTTTCAGATGTATCTTTTCTGATTAAACTCAGCTTTGGTCCCCATTTATTGTCTCATTGATAAGGATATAATTTAATACCTCTGCCATTTGCAAGGTGGGTGTGTCCTACTTGGTGCATATATCTTCAACTGTTGGCCACAATGGATCAATTTGTGGTTCTCTGTATTTCTCAGTAATATGACTGTACTGAAAGCCAAAAGAACCTTACAAGCTAGCTTAGATATTTGAGTTGTGGCATGTTGGGAGTTCAGATTCTTAAGCTGTACACTAACATTGATTGGCATGATTACTGCAATTTTATGGCAATAACGAAGGGTTTTACGATTGAGCTATTGGTCTTCATAGTTTATCTTTAATTTGGGACCTCCTAAAGTAGCTGCATGGTTGTCCCTTAAAGGAGAAGATTTTGGTCTTCATAGTTTATCTTTAATTTGGGACCTCTTAAAGTAGCTGCATGGTTGTCCCTTAAAGGAGAAGATTCTTGATTAGTTTTATTTATTGTTCAACTGCTGATAAACATTAATTTGTGATTATCTAAAATACATGCTTCGCGTCCTGCTTGAAGTGCCTCACACTTGAAGGACCGAATCTGATATAACAATACCCATATTTCCCATTACTATAATTTAAAACTGGATTCCGGATCTGGACATGATAAATATATGAGATGGGGAAAAAATTTTCAGGGCCGAGAAAAACTTCTTTATTTCTTGTTTCTATTTTCTGCTAACTAATGTTTCATACAAAACATAAGGGCACTTAATGTTTCTTCCTAGAAATGTCTTGCTAATACCAAATCTCTCTCTCTCAGATGGCACAAGAGACTGCTCTCCCCGTTGGACCTGAAGAAGGGGGATTTGGCATGTCGTATGATCTTCTGTATGGACGAGCTGGATTTTTATGGGCTGCTTTGTTCATAAATAAGTATCTAGGACCTAACACAATTTCAAACAGGTTACTCATGCCTGTTGTTGAAGCTGTATTAGCAGGGGGAAGGGCAGGGGCTTCTGATAATACCAACTGTCCACTCATGTATAGGTGGCACGGAACAAGATACTGGGGCGCGGCTCATGGATTAGCTGGTATTTTACATGTACTGCTTCATTTTCCTCTAAATGAAGATGATACTGAGGATGTCAAGGCCACATTGAGGTACATGATGAGCAACAGGCTTCAGCACAGTGGCAATTATCCTGTGAGTGAAGGAAACCCAAGAGACAAGCTGGTCCAGTGGTCCCATGGAGCTAGTGGTGTAGCTCTTACATTGTGCAAAGCATCTGAGGTATGCATATAATTAATAGGGATGATTATATAAAGAAAAGATCAAACTCTTGAGATTCGACTCAATTACAAAAACACCCTCCCGTCTATTAAAAAATAACTAAATACTATATTTCACTTTTATGTGGATATGTAACAATATGTTTTTATTGTTGCTTTCTCGTATTTATTGTATCCATTGTTTGGTAATTTGAGAAAGAAAGCGAAAGGGATTAGTAAGGAACATTTTTACTGCACTCAAGATCTTTTGGAAATTTATCCTTAATAAGAGATTGATATTATGTTCCTGATGATATAATGACTACTGCGTGATTACATAAATGCTTAGCTATCTCTTGTGTTTTCAGGTATTCCCAAGTGATCGGGAATTCCGCGATGCAGCCATTGAAGCAGGAGAAGTAGTATGGAAGAGCGGTTTGCTCAAGAAGGTGGGATTGGCTGATGGCACTTCTGGCAATGCTTATGCATTTCTATCCCTTCTCCGTCTGACTGGAGAGAGCATCTATCAAGAACGGGCAGAAGCTTTTGCCAGCTATGTTTACCATACCACACGGGATATCATAACCGAGCAACATTCAGCCGGCTCAGCAGAACATGCATATTCGCTTGCCCACGGACTAGCTGGAGCTGCCTGCCTCTGGTTCGATTTGCTCGCACCTAACTCCTCCAGATTTCCGGGGTACGAAATCTAGATTGCCACATATGTATCTGAATGACATCTTTTAAAACTCAGCAACTTTTCGATAGCTTTAAAGAGATGTTGCGTACGTTCAAACGCATACAGCGGCGTATGTACGCAGTGTTAGGTTGAGGGGTGCAGCCGACGCCCCTAAAAAATTTCAAATCCCTTGTATTGTACTTGGATGTATATGTATATAGATTATGCAGAATTTCTATTGAAAATGACTCGATTGACCCTACCAACAAAACTATTGTTAAAGTAGGGTAACAGTTAAAAACCTGGAATATTAATTAATCAAAATTATTTTTTTATGAGTATGAATCCTTTCGTGATTAGTTCAACAGTATAACTAGAACTGATTCCAGGTTAGTTCCTTTTGTGGGAATCTAGTGTTTGTACCTCAGATACATGCACCTCGATATTCTTGCACCACAACACTGTAATTTAAGTGCATGATCATTCCACAATGTAGAAAATGCGATGGACCTGGGTTTCCGCATATCGAATTTCTATGATTATTATTCTATTCTGGTATTCTCAATTATTTTGGATTTTGGAGGAGTAAGAGCACTAATAGCTAGTGAACATGTGCAGAAAAAGCAAATTAAAGTATTAATTACCAATTATTTGTCACTAATATCTTAATAATTAGATAAAGTATATATATATATATATACATAAAGCGACACCATGCACTACAAAAGGATAAAAGTATTTTAAAGTGGTGCCATGCACTACAAAAGGATTCCTCCCTCATAGAATTTCGATATAGAATATGATTTTGTGGACATTTCCATCAATTTTATCAGTGATTACTAATTCGCGGTCACAAAAATATTCTATCAATTTTGTAATAACGGATTACGAATTCCTTTTGATAATTACTCACGGAATATATAAATATACCTTTTAAGGTTTATGATAAGATTTATGTAACTTATATTGTTATTATTATTAGGGAGAGGTTATAATTTTCACAGAGAAAATAAATTTGGAAAGACATCATATCTTGATATAAGGGAAGCTTATACAAACGAGTACTTATGATTAATTAAAATACTCACAGCCAAATGTTACAATTTAGTGGTTTAGTGGTATATTAGTTTAACTAAAGGTTTCCTATTTGAATCTTTGGGAATGCAGCTACCACCAATAGAGAGAATTTTACATTTAAATGGTTTGACCCATTAAAATGAGATAATTCATCTCGACTCGATCCATGAAAATAAGCTATAGAACTTTCAACCCATGAAAAATAGATTATAAAATAAAAAAAAAATACTGAAATAATCCAAATTAAAATACCTCTCTTTAATATGGATATTAGTATTGCATCTTATGTTACAACTTACAAGCATAACATATAAAACTCAACACGAAATAATCATTTAACATACACTCAATTTGACATCTTGACATACGTAACTACGCACAATCGATCATTCCACTCATGAAGAACAAACAATAAAAAGTAAAAAATAGCTCTACAGCAAGATGTATGCTTAGTTAAGTTGATTAGTTGATAGTTAATCATAGACGTTACAGAAACGACTAATTGTACCGTGCCATCACGCTACTTCCCTATATTTAATTTTCATTATTTATATGTAAAAACCATTTTATTTAATTTATGGGCTTGTAATTTTCCATTAGCTTATAAATTAAATATTATTTTCAAAAGTCAGATCTCTTAATATCGCAATCAGGCATATATACCTGTCAATTGCACCCTGTTTGTGTTTATTGAAATATTCCAACCACAAGCACTTCGCCATCTGTTAACTCCTTCTTCTTTCAATTATTTGATATACATATAATATACATGTATTTTCCATGTCCTCTTCATTTCTGGCCTGTGGATTTGGGTATATATGTGTCATGGATACGATCAATTTTTTTATTTTTCAAAAACAATTAAATACAACTTCATTTATCTTAGTGGAATTATGCATATATACATATTCTTATTGAGTTTAGGGACAATTATAAATTGACCTCTAAACTCGGGAATAGTATGCGTAATTCGCCTGTAATTTTATTTTTCTAATAGTTATGGTAATTGAAAATTAATATAATTTATCAAGAGAAAAAACATTGAACACTATTTCAAATTACTTGCAAACCTAACCTAACTGGCCGGGTAGCTCACATTATTCCCTTTAAATTTATCTTTTACTAAGTCTAAAATAAGTGGTGGGTCCAAAATATCAAATGCTTGTGAAAAAAAAAAGGAAGAAATCTTGCAAGTTGCAAGTTGCAAGGGTAGCAAGACTTGGACGCTTCATCATATGACAGCTCTCTCTCTATATAGAGAATAGAGATTGCTTTACCCATTTATTCATGCAAATTGCAGACACTGCTCACATACATATAGCTTCGCCCCCACCCTGGCCCCCCTCAAAAAGGTGAAGAAAAGTAGAGCTGTATTGGAGAATCTAAGGGGATAGTAGCATAGTTGAATTATATTTGTGAAAAGAGTATAGTTAGATGTGATAAAAATGGAAAGATATGAGGATTTGAAAGATATTGGTTCTGGGAATTTTGGTGTTGCTAAGCTTGTTAGAGATAGGCGGACTGGAGAGCTGTATGCAGTCAAGTACATTGAAAGAGGCAAAAAGGTTTGTTCTTTCTTTTTTGGATTCTTGATTAAAGTTTTGAGTTTGTTGAAGGGGTTCTTTCTGTAATTAATTTCTGCAGATTGATGAGCATGTGCAGAGGGAAATCATGAACCACAGATCGTTAAAGCACCCGAACATCATTAGATTCAAAGAGGTGAACAAAAGCTGAACTTTGTTTATCAGATTCGTCATATTTGCTTCTTTAATTGACTTTTTTGGTCCAATAAGAAGTCTTCTTTTGCTTTTTTTTTTTTTGTAATATTTTCTGCTATGTGGTTCTGTGATTTAGAGATTGAATAGTTTTTGTTCTTTAAAGAAAAATTCTAACTTGTTAAAGGGTTCTTTTTGAAGTATAATGACCCGAATTCTTTGACCATTTTGGGTGAGTGTGTTTTGAAAAAAAAAATATTAATAATTGAGTTTGGTGGAGCAGGTATTGCTTACCCCAACTCATCTAGCCATTGTAATGGAATATGCGTCTGGAGGGGAGCTTTTCGAACGTATTTGCAACGCAGGCAGATTCAGTGAAGATGAGGTCTCTCTCTTTCTTTCTTTCTTTCTTTCTTTTTTCTTGTTGATGATTTTTCTTACAAGAATAACATGTTTTAGTATTTGTTTCAGGCGAGGTTCTTCTTTCAGCAGCTGATATCTGGAGTCAGTTATTGTCATTCAATGGTAAATCACGAACAAATTCAATATTTTCATAGTTTCCATCCTTTTCTTTACATGTCAAGACTCGAGAATACTAATAATTTATCAATATAATGCAGCAAATTTGCCATAGAGATTTGAAGCTGGAAAACACACTGTTGGATGGAAGCCCTGCACCGCGCCTCAAAATCTGTGATTTTGGATATTCCAAGGTTCATTCCTCAAAACCTTAAACCTTAATGTTTGTTTACATTGTTTTCTCAATCTTTGTGTTTCTAAAACTTCATCACAGTCGTCGGTTTTGCATTCTCAACCCAAATCAACGGTTGGAACGCCTGCCTATATCGCCCCGGAGGTCTTATCAAGAAAAGAATATGATGGCAAGGTAACACATTAATTCACTATTTAAAACAAACAAACAAATAAAGATATACGATTTTCCAGTCATGTCTTTCATGATCTCCTGTTTTATTCACCTACATATGTCAATTATATTAGTAGAGAATTAAAATTATCAGACAATCTTTTTTTTTTTTTTTTTTTTCATAATCTCAATCGTCTCCGCGTATACAAATACTGTTGTAGATAAAATACAAGAGATTCGAACCCATGTTTAATTGGTTCCCACAAATGGTTCAATACTTTAATTATATCTCGACATGTTCACCTATAATACTGTTGTTGGCCCTAAAGATTGCAGATGTTTGGTCATGTGGGGTTACATTATATGTAATGCTAGTTGGTGCTTATCCTTTTGAAGATCCTGACGATCCAAGAAATTTCAAGAAAACAATAAATGTGAGTTATCTCTTAACCTAACTCAAAAAATAAATAAATTATTGACTTTTCATAATGTGTCCTTCATTTGAATTCTATAATTTTGGCAGAGAATTCTTAGTGTTCACTATTCCATCCCGGACTATGTCCGAATTTCTAAAGAATGCAGACATCTCTTGTCTCGGATATTCGTGGCTGATCCCGAAAAGGTTATTAATTAAATTTTCAGCCTCATAATACATATATATTTTTAATAATTTTCGTTATAAATGAATAAAGATATTAATGTTACTTAAGTCTTTGCAGAGAATAACAATTCCTGAGATTAAGAAGCATCCCTGGTTCTTAAAGAATCTGCCAAAGGAATTCACCAGAGGTGAGGAATCAAATGTGCAGTCGAAGCTTGGAGATGAATACTCCTGTCAAAGCATTGAAGAAGCCTTGGCCATAATTCAAGAAGCTCGAAAACCGGGAGTGAGTACCATGACGAACGATCTTTTACCGGGAGGAAGCATGGATCTTGATGATTTGGACACGGATGAAGATATAGACGATATGGATTCAAGTGAGGACTTTGTCTGCGCAGTATGAGTTGATATATCATCGTAAAACAAATGGGCGAATTACATTTACTATGCGTGTGCGGTTTGATGTATCTTACAAAACAATTCCCCAAGTACTAGAAATTATCATATATACAATCCTGATGTCTCGGCTTTGGTGCAAAAACACCCCGTCCGGTTGAAGTACTAAAAAAAATTGTTCATAATAATCGAAGTGTACGTCGTAATAACTAGTAAGAAAACAAGAATCGTGTAGCGTTCGTAATAACAACCGATGTGAAAATCAAATCAGTTTCAGCCACAAGTTACACTTCAAGATCCATACATATTAAAACTAAAACGACAGATTTGGAAAAGACAACACGGCTTTCAAACACCCCACATAAAAGTACGACGATATATATGTATTAGTAATTTAGTATTATGTAATGATGTGAACAAGCAAGTTCATAAGAATGAAGTGGTGCTACAAGACAAGTTAACTTCACAATCCAAACAGCTAGCTAATATTGATGATGATAAATACCAAATGTTTCTCAGCCGTCTACGTTGAACTAATCGTCATAGGTCACTAGTTTTGTTTTGAGTGCTTCTTTTTAATGTTTCCCATGTTTCTTCTTTCTTTCATTCACTCTCTCTTCGTTGTTAAGGAAGGGATGTCTTGCAAGAATTGACTTAGATATATATGCCGACAAGGGAGAGCTTCTGTGTTGAGATGTTTTTGCTGCCATGTGAGTTGGGAGCTTTTAGAATTTAAGGTAGGCCTAATTTGTGCCAAACTAAATTATTTACCTAAGGTTCAGTGGCCTTTCCACAAATAACTTTTTATTTTGGTAGACTTTAGGTATCGATAAAGTAGGAATGGTAAAAGAAGAGGTACAATTTTTGGACACATGGTTCAAAGTTTTTTTTGAGAAAACATCCCTTCCTCGAGATATATATATATATATATATATCATGATCGGGTCGACCAGGCCATGTGTTATGGGTCGCACTTGGAGTATTAGGTTGCGACCATAACTTGGCGGTGTTGGTTGCGGGCGATTCGGGAATATCGTCCCGCTGGTGTGGTGGAGATGAAGGCCTTAACGAAGTGGGATTGGAATACTACTTGATATGTGTATTCCTTGATGTATGAGGATGATCTCCACCAAGTTTGGGATCATTCCGAGTCCGTTTAGGTTGGCAAGAGTACTCTGAGCAGGCGGATCAAACGAAGGAATTTCCTAAAGATATTTTATGGGGAGCTTCCTCCATGTGTTGGGATGCTCTCTATAAAGTTTCAAATCATTTGGACACCGTTTGAGCAATGAACAAGCCTTGACTAGGGATGTAAACGAGCCGAGCCGAACCGAACCGAGCCGAGCCGAGCCTTGGCATTTTTTGCGGGCTCGGGCTTAGCTTGCGAGCCACCGAGTCACGTTTCGTAGTGTTCGGGCTTGGTTCGTGCCAAGCCCGAGCTGGCTCGGCTCGGCTCGCAAGTCTAATTTGCTGCAGAATTTTCTCCCATTTTTCCCAGATCTGGACAAACCTTCTCTCCCTTTTTCCACAGATATGCAGATCTGAAACTTAAAAAAGGTTTAGCAACAAAACTTCTCTCCCTTCTTCCACAGATCTGGAACTTACAAAGGTTTTGCAACAAATCTAGTGAATTAACGTCAAAGCAATTTTCATACATTATTAGAAGGGATAATGATTTTCACCCATCCGAACTATAGGCCATTTGGCAATTCACCATCCAAACTATTTCGCCCCCGAAACCATCATCTAAACTTTCAATTCCTGACAAACCACCATCCCACAGCGGTTTTGACCCTTTTTTGAGCGATTTTGACTCTTTTTTCAGCGTTTTTGGATGCTTTAACACGTAATCTATGGAAAAATAATAAAGAGAGACAGATTTACATGTGTTAAAACATCCAAAATCACTGAAAAAAAAGTCAAAACTGCTCAAAAAAGGGTCAAAACCGCTGTGGGATGGTAGTTTGTCAGGAATTGAAAGTTTAGATGCTGGTTTCGGGGCGAAATAGTTTGGATGGTGAATTGCCAAATGGCCTATAGTTCGGATGGGTGAAAATCATTATCTCTTATTAGAAAGTAAAAACAAAAAAAAAAAAAATCCCATCTCAAGCATAATATCTAACCATCAAATTACCACATGTTTTTCTCCAATATAATAAACCACGACCATACAAAATAAACACCTACTATTGTTCGAAGATTTATTCAAAAAAATAAAAAAATATCTGTAAATTGTCTCTGAATATAACAACGGTGGCTGGGAGGGGAGCAGGTGGCGCGGCAGCTGCGAAACGAATAGGGTTGGGCGATGGCGGTGTGGTGCCGGCGGCAGGGAGTTAGCTAGGGGAAGCGGTGGTCTGGTGGGACGGTGGCGTGGTGCAAGGCGTGGCGAGTGGTCTTGCAATTCTCAAGAACCCAAGTGAAGAAATTGCATAAAGAACGAGAATCTGTTGGGGGAAAACAGAGAGGGAGAGATGAACTTCCCCCAAGAAATTGATGTAGCTCCACAGAGCTCCATTTTCATGAGAAAGAAACTAGAGAGAAGATGGGCAACGACCGAGTGTGCTGCTGCTTTCATTGTTATTTAGGGTTTGTAAAATGTTAAAGTATATATATATATGTGTGTATATATATATATATTATTAATTATTTAATGATTCGCGAGCTAGCTCGCGAGCCGTCGAACAAAGAATATCTGGCTCGGGCTTGGCTTGATGGATGGCTCGGCTCGGCTTGACAACCACGAACCTGAGCGTGAGCTTTGACCGAGCCAGCTTGTGAAGCTCGTGAGCTGGCTCGGCTCATTTACATTCCTAGCCTTGACAACAATGTGTTGTCATTGAGGGGTAGTTTCGGTAATTCAGCATATTGCGAGGGCAATTCCCGAACGATGGAGTCTCGGATGGGGCTCTAAGTGTATGGGATGATTATTGAAGTCAAGGGCTTCGTTTGAGCGAAAACGACGGGCGATTTGGAGGTCGGATGCGGGATTTATGGAAAATCTGCGCTGCTCGGCTAACACCAATGTCTAGTGGCGGAACAAAGGAATTTTTTTTTAAGAGTACTATAAAGGGGGCATGCATTGGTGAGCATCGGCCAGCCCTCCCCGTGCTGTGATGGCACTAAGCGAGCACCATGCCGGCAAGGGCTGCTAGCATGGGCTAACACTAGGAACCTAAAAGAGGAACTTAGTGTTCTCGGGCGGTTTGGGAACCAAACGAGCGGCGTGGGACGGTGGGGTCTGCGTTGGGCATCAGTTAGGCCACAGAGGTTATGCATGAGTTCCCGCTAAGCCCAGCGGGCTGTCCCTTTGTTGCTAGGCCCGAGAAATACCTCAAGACCGATTGAGTGATCGGGACAAGTTCTCCAAAGTCCCGTGAACTAACTCGTGGATAAGTGCGAAGGGTTCACGCACGACACGGGGGTCCGTAGACTTAAGATATGTGATTGTTGGGCAACAACGAATAGTGGGCATGATAGCAAGTTGTCTATGAGCTTGAAGGCAAGTCCTAAGCTTCGTGCGGGACAATTGTGGGTTGATGGCAAGTTGAATTAGCCTTGGACTTACGAGTTGCCCTACTCGGGCGAGAAGCAAGCGAACGCATTAGGCCCACCGGTCCAAACATATGGGAACCCGGTCCCCTACGTCTTCCAGCCGCTCGACGGACGTCCTGCCCATATCATTTGGGGCCTTAGTCCCCAGATCGGAGCGGGCTAAGTCCAGGGGTTCGCTCAACCGCCACCTTCCCCCGCGATGAGCAAAGAGGTCCCGCACGAGGGCCATGGGGAATCTGATCACCCTAGCCGCAATAATCGCGGCAAGTGCGCGGTCGACGAAGACCACGAGGAGTTTGATGACCTCCATGCGAGGATCCCTGCTCGATCCGCAGCTGTGTTGAGAACGAGCCAGATCGTTATGCAGACCCACCGTGGAGACGGGTCCAAGACCGCCTGGGAGATCGAGGATTTCAGATCACCCAGAGGCAGGTCGACTTAAGAGAAGGGTTGAACCGACGCCCTCTCCTCTATCGCAGCGACAGGGAGGAAGCTTTCCCCTTCTACGAGGACATTCTCCGCACGGCCTGTGATGGAGATCGAATTCCGACAGGCCTGTCCATGTATAACGGGACCACAGATCCCGAAAAACATGTGACGGCCTTCGAAAATCGCATGTTGCTGCACTCCCACTTGGGCCAAACTCTTCGTCACCACGTTGACGGGCCCAGCTCACGACACACTTCTCCTCAATGACGGGTTCGTAGATCGGTTCACGACACACTTCTCCTTAATGACCGGGGAAAAGCTCCCGCCCTCCTATCTTAACAGCATCTACCAGAGGGAGGGGGAGTCCTTGCGAGATTTCATGATTCGCTTTTCTAGGGAAGTAGTTCGGGTTGAGAACCCGATGATGGACACCCTGCTCTCTGTGGTCCATCGAGCTCTCCGCAACCGCCTATGGGCAGACGAGATCGTCAGGGCCGGACCTCGAAACCTGACGGAGATACAGGACATCGCCCATGGCTTCATGCTTGTAGAGGGGATAGCCCTCGCGCACGGACCTCCGCCTCGATCTGAGCGGCAGGCTATTGGGTCAAGCTCGTCCCTCAACTGGAAAGGGAACGAGCAGAAAAAGATCAAGGGGAAAGTCGACCTACCGACCCAGGTCGACCGATGAAACTATATCCCCTTGACCAAACCCATCGACCAGATCTACGTGGTCATGGACCAGAGCCTTCTGAAGAAACCAAAGCCCATCCGAGAGGGCGGCCCGAAGGCAGAGAAATCGGAAAAATTCTGCGGATACCATCAACAGTGGGGCCACACCACCGCAGAGTGCAATGCCCTCCGTGATGAGATCGAAAGACTCATCCAATGAGGGCACTTGAAGGATTTTGTTCGAAAAATCGACCATTACTCTGAGAGGGCGGGACGACCTAACGACCGTGACCATTCCAGGTCAAGGTCTCCCCCGAAAAGAACTGGGAAGCAGCCGCTAGAAAGAGCTGAAGACAATCCCCCCACCAACGGCAAGATCTATATGATAGCTGGGGGGCATGAGGGCGGCGACTCCAATGCAGCTCGAAAGAGGAACATCAGGCGAGCAGCTCGAGAGTTCAACGGCCCCCACGAAGAGGTCTTCCAGCTCTATCAGGGTAGAGAGTGGGAGAGGCAGGAGGCCCCCATCGGGAAGGCGGAGCGCCTAGTTGTCCGATGGTGGTGACCTTGGGCGTGGCTAATTATGATGTAACCAAATGCCTAGTTGATAATGGAAGCAGCTCGAACATTATCCCTTACTCGACTCTCGTAAAAATGAAATTGCATAACCTTAAACTCGACCCGATCCGAACACCCCTCTCTGGGTTCGAAGGATCAGAGGTTGTTCCCCTAGGGCGCATACGACTCCTCACCTCGATGGGAACATCCCCCAAGAGGGTGACCCAAGAGGTCGAGTACGTCATCGTCAACATACCCCTAGCGTATAACATGATCTTCGATCGACCCGGCCTCATACAATTCAAAGCAATCATCTCGACATACCACCAAAAGCTGAAAATGCCTACCCCGAATGGGGTCGGGGAGGTGACTTACGACGTCATGGACAGTTGGGCTTGCTATGCCATCGTTCTGACAAAGCCTTCTGGAAAAGAGGTAGTTGCAGATTTCGACCTCCAGACCCACGCCGATGGGGAGATCGAGCTCCCCACGAAGGAAAGCGAGGCCGAGAGATCCCCGACTGCTCGAAAAAGGAAGGCTAGCGAGTGACTCGAGTCTGCCGAAGAGCTTAAGGAGATTGCCCTTGTCCCCGGAGATAGCAGCAAGACCACCAAGATTGGGGCGAACATGCACCCCCAACATGAGATCATGATGATAGAGTTCTTGCGGGATAACTCGGACATCTTCGCATGGGTGGCCAAAGATCTGATCGGTGTCGATCCGAAAGTGATCTGCCACCGGCTCGGGATCGATCCGTCAGTTAAACCGATCAAACAAAAGTTAAAACCTCAAAGTCGGGCAAGGAATGATATCATTGAGGCGGAGGTCAATAAGCTCCTCGACGCAGGATACGTTACCCCAGCTCAGTACGTTGACTGGCTGTGCAATGTTGTTCTTGTGCAAAAAACAGGCGGGAAATGGAGAATGTGCAACGACTTCACCGACCTCAACAAGGCTTGCCCGAAAGATCCATATCTACTGCCTCGCATCGATCAGCTCGTCGACTCGACAGTTGGATGTGAGATGCTCAGCATGATGGATGCTTTCCAAGGCTATTACCAGATCTCTATGGCCCCTGAAGATCGAAAGCACACGGCCTTCATTGTGGTAAAAGGAATATATTGCTTCAAGGTCATGCCCTTCGCGTTGAAGAATGCAGGAACCACGTACCAAAGACTGGTCAACCTGATGTTTAAAGACGAGATCAGGAAGACCATGGAGGTCTACGTCGACGACATGATCGTGAAGAGCCGCTGGGTGTACCATCATCTAGATCACCTACGCAGATCGTTTGAGATCTTACGGCAATACGGGATGAAGCTCAACCTCGACAAGTGCACGTTCGGGGTCGAAGGTGGGAAGTTCTTGGGGTATATGGTGAGCCAACGAGGCATCGAAGCCAATCCTACCAAGATCAAAGCCATCCAGATCATACCTCGACCCCAGTGCATCAACCAAGTGCAATCACTCGTAGGTTGAATAATCTCTCTCAATCGGTTCATATCGCGATCGTCAGAACGAAACCTCCCGTTTTTCAAAGTTCTGAGGAATCTAAAGAAATTCGAGTGGAACGAAGAATGCGACCGAGCATTAGATCAATTGAAAGAGTACCTGGCCTCTCCGCCATTACTGGCAAAGCCAAATGAGGGTGAGACCTTGTACCTCTACCTATTCCTTTCTAACGAAACCTTCAGCTCAGCCTTGGTCGCCATCCGAGATCGAAAACACCTACCTATCTACTACCTAAGCAAGATCCTGCATGGAGCAGAACGGAATTATCTCGAGATCGAGAAGTTCGTGTTCGCCCTCACACATGCAGCCCGGAAGCTACGTCCGTACTTCCAAGCTCATCCCATAATCGTCCTAACGGATCAACCACTTAGACAGGTCTTGTCCAAACCCGATGTGTTGGGTCAAATGATGAAATGGGCTGTCGAGTTGAGTCAACATGACATCACCTACCAACCTCGAGCCGCCCAGCAAGCTCAAGTTCTGACTGACTTCCTAGTCGAAAAGAACACCAGCTCCCACCTCGCCAAGCTGGACCATGTACACGGATGGCTCATCGACCTCTCAAGGAGGGGGAGTGGGCATATCCCTTACAAGCTCAGAGGGACTCCAGCTCGATTTCGCCATTAAACTCGATTTTAAAGCAATTAACAACGAGGCGAAAAATAAGATCGACAAGTTATCCATGGTAACTGACTCTCAGCTCGTCGCCGGCCAAGTCAACGGCACATACGAGGCTCAGGAAGATTCCATGGCAGCGTATCTCAAAATGGTAAAAGAGTTGGTCTCGAAGCTAAAAGAATTCAAAATTGAACAGGTTCCCTACGAGGAGAACGGTCGAGCTGATGCCCTATCAAAGCTGGCAAACGGATTCCAAGGAACAAAAGATGCAACCATCTCGTTCATGGTCTCGGGGGGCCGGGCGATCGATGAAGGAAAGGTTGAGATCGCCACCATCGATCTGCCGGAGCCTTGCTGGATGGACGATCTGATCGCTTACCTCAAAGACGGGTTTTTACCCCAAAATCGAACTAAGGCTAGAAGAGCTAAATATCAGTCTCTGTTGTACATGATAGATCACGAAGGCAGGTTGTTCAAAAAGTCCTTCACAGGTCCCCTTCTATGGTGCCTACGACCTAGCCAAGCTCGAGATGTCCTGGAAGAAGTCCATGAGGGATGCTGCAGAAACCACTCCGGAGGGCGAGCTCCAGCTCGAAAGATCTTAAGGAGTGGGTATTTCTGGCCAACTATGGTGTGGGACGCGAAGATCCACTCTAAGAAATGCCCCAAGTGCCAAAGACACGACAACCTAATCCACACTCACCCGGCTTCCATGATACTGATCGATGTATGCTGGCCCTTCGACCAATGGGGGATCGACATCATCGGTCCCTTCCCCTTGGCACCCAGACAGAAAAAGTTTGCCATAGTATGTGTCGAGTACTTCTCAAAGTGGGTTGAGGCCAAGACAGTCCCCAAAATTACTGATGCAGTAATAAGAAATTTCCTCTGGAGGAATATAATCTGCCGTTTCGGGGTTCCGAGGGTACTCATCTGTGACAATGGTCCTCAATTTCGATCTGAAAATACCAAGAGCTATTGTCGAGACCTCGGGATCGACCTCAGATTCACTACTGTTGGTCATCTACAAGCAAATGGCCAAACCGAAGTCACCAACCGAATCATTATTCAGAATCTCAAGACCCGCCTCGACGCAAAACTGGGAGCGTGGGCGGACGAGCTCGACGGTGTACTGTGGCACCCCTTACACGTGGAGGTACCACACCCCCGCACTATAGGTCAATCCACCCACGAAACGGTCAATTTCGTAATGAACCAACCTATAGCGAACGGGTGACAATGCAATACACGACAAGCTAGGCGGGATTACTAATACATGCAACAAAATAAAGCGGAAGCATAAACTAGTTTCTATCCAATATTTCCATGTATCCAATCATGACATTTCTCATTTTCCAATTAAGATATATTCTAAAGTTACATATCAATACATTATCATCTTCAATTAAACACTAACAATAACTACAATTCCATAATTAATAATAATAATTAAATACATGAACCACGGATGACACGACTACATGAACTGGACTCAACTCGACTCAACTCCCGCCTAGCGTGCACCTGCAATAACCTGAAAGGTGGAGGCGTCAGTCTGTGAAGATCGAGTGAGGGGTTTACATACATATTAGCGCAGATAACATGCAAGTTATATTCTCGGGTAAAGATTTATAAAAGATAAATATACAAGTTCAATAATAATATAGCTTCGCCCGAGAATACAACTATCAATATTAAATATACTTGTTCTTTTCATGCAATCGATAAACATGCTTGCTTGCTTGTTAATTATTAGATGATCACGCAATTCAATTATCGCGCAATCATGCATGTGTACTCAATTAGCACATTCATGGGATGGAAATCATGCAATCAATACATGGCTTGCTTGTAACACGATAGGGTTTGTTCCTCCTGTGGTTGGACGGACAACCACCAGCCCTGAGACTAGCCCATCGCCCTCACTAAGGAGAACCTGACCAGGAGAACACAGGTACACGATAGGGCTTTGTTCTTCTTGTGGTTGGACGGACAACCACCAGCCCGAAGACCAGCCCAGCGCCCTCACTAAGGAGGACCTGGCCAAGAGAACACACGTACACGATAAAGCATTGTTCTTCCTGTGATTGGACGGACAACCACCAGCCCGAAGACCGGCCCAGCGCCCTCACTAAGGAGGACCTGGCCAAGAGAACACATGAACTTGCTTTCATGAACATGGCATGCTTGATTCGTGAACACTAACATGCTTGAAGTAATAAGTGACTTAATGAACTTATAAATATAAATACCTTTGGCCAAAAATCACGTAAAGGTTATACAGGTTCTATATAACTAGAAATTAAACCTCACCTGACAGGCGACACACGACTCGTGAATGCATGAACGTGATCATGCTCGACAATCTCCGCCCTGGAGAATAACTGGACAAGAAACGGGACAATGTACGTGCATGAGACTATAATTCAAGCATATTACTCCATATAAGACGCACGACATTATCAAGTACGGGACATCAAGCAACAAACAATGTAGCATATAAATATCACGTTTTAGCACGTAATCAATCATATAATAACGAATTGGGGTCAATTAATCCATTGGAATTGGATTCCAAAATCTCAAGTTTATGCAGAATGTTTTCTGCACTTCCAGGGGTATGGGAAAGGTCGTTCTAGGTTTCAATGCAAATTGGGAAGGGCCGTTCCCCTACTCCCGAAACTGCTCCCGAAGGTGGGAACGGCCATTCCCGTCTGTGAGACCAAGTGGGAACGGTCGTTCCCATTCCCGCCGCCTGCCTATTATTCAAACTATGGGAACGGCCGTTCCCTGTTGCAAAGGGAACGGGAAGGGCCGTTCCCGTTTTACAGAGGATGCGGAAGTAGGGACGAAGAACAGGGGATGCACGAATCCATCACCCAACCTCCCAAAACACTTATAATTTAATCCCACAAGCTAAAATTCATGAAAGGAAATAGGTATACATGCTTGAAAGACAATAATATTCAACATAAACATACAACCCAAGCCTTAATCACCATAATTTCCAACTTGAGTTCATATATGAATCTATCATATAATCTCATAATTCTCAAGAATTACACATGAAATTCAAGCTTTGAGCATATAATCATACTTCTAGCACTAATACACCAATCATCAAGCTCAAAACATGAACCCTAGCTTCATCTAATAAATTCAAGAATCATGAAATATCAATCATATACCTTGAAAGGAAGAAAGAAAGAGATGAGATGGGATGATGATGCTTCAAAGCTCCTAATTCCTTCATGATCATGCCTTAAAATGATGAAAATCTCTTTCTCCTCTTTGGAGGTTTGGCTCGCTGAGATGGGAGCAAATATGGGAGATGATTTTTGATGAATGAAAATTGATGATTGTGGAAGAGATGCAATCAACGATATATTAGGGGAGAAATGCAATAATTATGATCAAATCCTTTAAGTTCTATAAGTTATGCAATTAGGTATCCAAGGTTTGGAAATGGTCAATTAAGTCTAAAAGGTTTTCATGCAATTTAGTCCCTCAATTGAAATGAATAAGCATTTAAGGACAATTTGGCAATTAATTCAAATTGGACAATTAATTCATGTAGCAATTAAATTCCATTCATACAAGAATTCTCAAAATGAAATTAATTTCATACAATTTCCACGTAGTCATGTTGAAAAAAATTTATAAGAATTAATATAACACGTTCGAATTAATTAAACGAAATTAATAGAATAAAATCCTAAAGCTCGAAACCCACACGTGTCGAGCGTACCTGATTGTCTAAAAATTGGGGCGTTACATGTACTATGGGCTTATCGAACTACCCCGCGGACAGCTACTGGGCAAACCCTATACTCGTTGGTTTACGGATCCGAAGCCGTCATTCCATCGGAGCTATTACACGAAACAGCTCGTGTGTCGCAGTATCAGCTCGACCAGAATACAGAGATCAGAACTGAAGATCTAGATGTGATCGAAGAAAGCAGAGAGCGTGCCTATCAGAAGCTCAAACAGTACAAGGCAGCGGCGGCTCGATCATACAACAAACACGTGAAGCCCAGATCGTTTCAGATCGGCGACCTAGTGTTAAAGAAGGTCGAAGTCTTGCAACATGTCGGAAAACTTGAGCCTAACTAGGAAGGACCCTATCGCGTCACAGAGATCGGGAAAAACATGGACTACTGGCTCGAAGACATGGCCGGGGAGCCATTATCCAGACCGTGGAATGCGCACAACTTGAAGAAATTTTACACTTAGCCTTCAAAATTATTTCAATTTGTAATGGTTAAAGAGGTCGAATTCGCCTGAGAATCGATCTCTGTTCAGTAAATTAATATACATGTTTTTGAAGTCAACCCGTAATCCCACACCAGGTTACTATCCCCTCGATCAAGTTCTCATTCGACCTACGGTCATAAGTCGTAGAGGGGGTGCCCCCTACATCCGATCGTTAGAAATCGAGATCCAATGAGGTCGTTTTTAGACCCAAAGAGATCCTAAAAATCTAACGTATTTAATGCTTTCAAACATCGTTAGAGATCGATATCTAGTGAGGTCGCCCTTAGACCCAAAGAGATCCTAAAAATCCTAACGAACCTAATGATCCAGAGATCCAAGGAGATCAATTTAGATCCAAAGAGGTCCAGAGATTAATGATTTTCAAAAATTTATGATCCAGAGATCCGATGAGATCAATTTAGATCCAAAGAGGTCCAGGGATTAATGATTTTCAAAAATTTATGATCCGGAGATCCGATGAGATCGATTTAGATCCAGAGAGGTCCAGAGATTAATGATTTTCAAAATTTATGATCCAGAGATCCGATGAGATCAATTTAGATCCAGAGAGGTCCAGAGATTAACGCGCCTCAGAGATCGCTATCGATCCGACGAGAGTGCCGCGAATGGAAAAACGACCAAGGAAAAATGTGAATGCCCAATGAGACTAGATAGACATCCAAACGAGATCAAATAGCGTGACGAACCTATCGATCCGAAAGTGATAAAAATCTAAGCTAAGGGGTAAGCAAAACCTAGATCGACAAGCCACACGCATGTCAGATCGAATAAATGCTCAACTTGCAAAGCAAAAGAAAAGTATGAGAAACAATTCATTCATGCGAAAATCGATCTCAAAAATTAACGAAGATCGATTACACCTAGCGCATCGAGCTCACCACGCGACGTGGCTCGATGGGCAAAATATTCAAAAAAAGCAAAAGCAGAAATAAACCACAAGTATTCACCTAGCCACAGACCGGCTAGCAGGTCAAATTAAATGTTTTAAAAGTAACTACAAGGAGGGAATGGATCAGTCGATCTCGACCCGGGCTGAAGTATATTCTTGAACAGATCGATTCTTGGCTCTCTCGAACTCCCGGGCGCTGGGAAGGAAATGCTCGACCTCGACCGGTTGGGGCAGCTCACATGTCACCTGGGACTTGGTCCTTTTGGCCTGGGCCATCTCAATGGCATGGCCATATTTGTAGGTCACCCAGTCGATTTGGACTGACTCCTCTTCCTCGGGGAGGTCAACTGAGGCCGGATCGGAGAGCATAGGGCCAATCGATTCGAAGTTAAAATTGGGGGGACAGACATCCTGGGCCTTGAGCTGGTTGATAGCAATTTGAAACCCCTCCTTCAGATCGTTTTCCCCCACGATCAGGCTCGCTTCCTCAAATCCGGGCCTCTCCATGAACTCCCGAACCGCGTACCGCTCGATCTCGAGCTTGCATTTCTTCATCTCCTCTGCGGCTTTGTTGATCTTGGCCCTAGCGAGATCGAAGACCTCCGATCTGCCCTCCTCCTTTGTAGCGGCTTTAGCACTTTCGAGCTGACCGGCGAACTCCATCCTTAGCCCAGCAATGGCATTTTCGTGTTGTGTCTCAGCGTGCGCCAAAGCCTCCTGGGCGCTCTTCATTTGGGCCTCCATCGAGTCCCTCTCCTCAACCCGGACCCGCTTCTCCTCCCTGGCATTGCAGAGGTCTTCCTCGAGCTGATGAATGATTTGAGGGTTCATCGAAGCGAGCCGCGCCTTTGCACTCTTGTACTTCTCCTTGTACCTCTGTTTGCCGGCTTTAAAGACCTCCGCTTCCTGGATCGAGTTCACCAACACAGGGAGGACGTCCTGAAAAAGCAACAAGCAGATCGATTATGAACAAAGGGATCGATCAACAAAAGCAAATCGATCAGCAACGTACAGGTCGATCATTATCGAATCGATTGACACGAATTGTCGCAAGAAATAAATACTTACGCAGAAGATTCCTCGAGCGGCTTTGGCCCTCTTCTGGTCCGCCGACCTCGATCTGGATAGCTTCCTCTATTCATCAATGATGCAGTCGGTGTTGAACAGAGCAGAGATCAGGTCGATGTCTGCGGCGCCAAAAGCCAAGGCACGCTTCGAGCCATCCGGTCTTTCCAGCTCGAGCCCAGCTGGCCATTGCGGAAGTGGGGTTCTGGGGAAATCCAAGAGCTGGGATTCTTCGTCCGAATCCTCGGACTCCTCCATCAGGTGAGCGGTTTCTCTGAAAGGCCTCCTTCCCACGTCGTGCCTTGCCTGAACAAACTGGGCATAAGGGTCAATGTCTTCATCAAAATGTAATTCTAAGTGTTCTAAATTTATTACTTGCTCGAGGTCGCCCTCGACCTGACCCCCTGAAGACCCTGCCAGATCGACGAACTCCTGACCTCGAACTTCAGGGATCGCCGTGTCTGGGCCGATCTGATGAGCGCCTTGGTCATGTAGCTCCTTTCGGAATCCCTCTTGATGAACTTGTTGCGCTTCAGGAAGGACGTTGAGTATTGAGCGGGCCGCGTCGGTCACTGGATGCATCTCTGCGGCAGCGACCTCCCTCTGGCTCCTCGCCCTCATCTTGGCAGCTCGAGACATAATTAGAACTCGAAGATCTGCAGATCGAAAAACCAAGGATTAGATCGACATATAAAGAGGAAATTTACAAAAACTAAAGGAACCCCGATCGAGGGGGAATCCGGACGAAGTAGGAGCATACCAAGGCGGAAGTTCCTCTGTCGGTGCCTAAGGATTATGCCCTCTTCGACCAGATTCCCCATCCTCATCAGGTTCGTATGGTCAATCAGGCCCAAGCGGGGAAGCAGATCAAAGTTGTTGTGGAGCCACGAGGTCGATCTGGTAGGAAGGCGCTTCGGATCATTTGAACGACTGAACCCCATGTAGATCGAAATGAAGGGGTGATGGGGAGGTCGACAAAGAAAAACTTGGATTTCCATTCTACCTCGTGCGACGTCGAGGGGATCGATACCATCTTACTATGGAGTTTTGACTGAAGATTGAAGTACCCGGAGCCAGATTTCGCGGCACTATTCAGTGTAAAGAACTCCTCAAAATCCTCTATCTCAGGCGCGAACCCCAAGCTTTTCACAATTATCATTATGCAGTGAATCAGGAAGAACGAGTTCGGAGTCAACTGGGCCGGACACATGTTGAATCGAACTAGGAAGTCGGAGACGATCGAAGGTAAAGGGAGCCTAAATTCGTACTTGACTGCGTGATAGTAGATCCCAATCGACCTCGGCCTCTGTGGGCTACCCACTGTCTCCCCCTCCAGCGGCATTCGAACTACATACGGCAAATCCAAAGCAAGTCTCCTCCTCGCGTCCGCGAACTCGGATTCAGTTATCTTCGATGACCTCTGGGTTACATGGGTTAAAGTGCGGTAGATATGACGCGGCTGCTCCACCACTGGAGGGTTCGCCACGGGTTCTTCAACCTCCCCTTCTTCTTCAACCTGCGGAACCTCCAGCTCGTCCACCAATCTCAACGGTCCTCTCCCTCTCGAGGTCGAAGCGGGTCCTCCGCGATTAGCCGTACCGCTAGATCCCACGAGAGACTTAAAACTAGCATCTGGAAGCGAAGGGACACTTTGCTCGACCTCCCGTTCAGGAGACGACGTGAAAGCCGCTTCCACAGATTCCCCACCCACTTCGATCTGATTGCGAGCCATAAGAAATGGAACTTTACCTTGAGAGCAGATCGAACAAGCTTCAAAAGGACAGCTGGTAGGGGCTGCAGATCGGAGCAGTTCGACGGCTTATGTGTGAAAACAGTGAAATGGGGGCTGAGGGTGACCCCCTATTTATAGAGGGTGAAAAGGTAACATCTCGAAATGCGAAACGACACCATTATTACCCCGGACACACCACCCCCCTCAAAGGTCACGTCGCATTAAATGCGGCGTCAGATCGATGAACTCAAAAGTCGCGCCTAATCACCAAGGCAGCGGTTCGATTCTAATGGTCACCACGGTTCCCCTACCCAATGCCAGATCGATGAAATTACCACCGCGAAATTTCACACTGGTAATTTGGGGGGCCTCTGACATGGCATAATAGTACATGGCTACGTGGCCGCCCCCGATTGGTGCCACGTGGACCTTTGTGCCACCTAGGACAAACCAGGTCGTCAGATCTATTCGCCAGATCGTGACTAATCTACTAACGATCTGAAGAGTCCGTCGACCTCGATCTGAGTAGCGTGTCTCTCGATCTGGCGTCTAATCCCTGGAGGAAAACCCAAGCAGAATTGAGGAACCCGGTAGGCAACATCGATCTGCAGATCGATTACATACGTCACGGGACACCCGAATATTGTAAAGCACTCCTGTCGGGACACGTGTATCCTTCCCATTCCCTGGAACAGGCGTACTACGGCTCATTAATGACCGTGAGTCCCTGCTTTTACCCAAAGGGAAAAGAAGGTACAAACGACCCGCCTCAAGCCGGTTTCATCGTCCGACATCCAGATCGACGACTGACAACACCATTAATGCACACCTACGGTACACGCATTTCTGCGTTATTTGGTTATGGCTATAAATACTTGCCCTTTGAACAGTAGTTGGTAAGCCTTTACTCCGCATTAAATTGCATTTATTCTCTTTCTAAAGAGCTCCATTACTGACTTGAGCATCGGAGTGTCAAACTTGGGTAAAACCCCAAGTTCCCCAAGCTGGTACTTAGCTCACGTGTGTTAGTGCTTTCAGGTCGATAAAGAGCCCACTTAAATAAATTTTTGACTGATTGACCCATATCTGACAGCCTGATCGACCACGTCTAGGGATGGCAACGAGCCGAGCCGGCTCGGGAGCTACACGAGCCGAGCCCGAACCCGAACCCTTTATTTCTTGGCTCGCGAACCCATATATTTAATTAAAAAAATAATATTTTTAATTTTTATGTATATAAATATTTTATTAATATATAATATTATATATATATTCATTAAATTTAATACAAAATGAATAAAAAATAATATATTTATTATATATATTATTATATATAAAAATATATTAAATTATTAACAAAATTAATTTTTTAAATAAAAATAATATTAAGGACCGAGCCTCGAGCCGAGCCGAGCCGAGCCAGGTTCGAGCCTTGGTCGAGCCGAGCCCGGTCCTTGAAAAAAGGCCACGGCTCGGCTCGTTGCCATCCCTAACCACGTCAGATCGACCAGATTTGAGTCAGATCAATATGGATTCATATGTATATATATAATGATATTTATATAAGTTTTTTATTTTTTGGGGTTTAATGAGAGTAAAATATATTTTGGGGGGGGGGTTTCACATGCTGTACAAGTATGTTGACCTCTTTGGTACTTAAATGGTAAGTTTTGATGCTTCCAAGATATTTGATATATTGAGCAAATTACATTTTTGGTCCCATAGGATTGGGTCATTTGCAATTTTGGTCCCATTGTTTCAGAAAGGACAATTTTGGTCCCATTGGATTCAATTTGTGATAATTTTAGTCCCAACCATCTAATTTTGGACGGAAATTGGATTTTGCCGTTAAATGCGTTTGGGAAGGAAACAATCAAATAAAATTATTGATAAAAAAAACAATCGGATATTTGTAGCCGGCTTGGTTGGAACACCCCACTCACATATATGACGTCCTGGGTTAGAAGTTAGAACCCAAGCCTTGACATGCGTATTTTTTTGTTCAAATAATTACACAAAGATATATATATACAAAGATATATATTATAGCTTAAAAAATATTTTAACATAATTATATATTATATATTTATTTTAACATAATAATATGTTTATATTATATTATTATTAAAATTAATTTATATTTTAACTTAGTAATTATTTGAACAAAAAAATATACATGTCAAGGCCTGGGTTCTAACCCAGGACCTCATGTATGTGAGTGGGGTGTTCCAACCAAGTGGGCTACAAATATCCATTTATCTTTTTTATCAATAATTTTATTTGACTGTTTCCTTCCCAAACGCATTTAGCGGCAAAATCCAATTTCCGTCCAAAATTGGACAATTGGGACTAAAATTGTCACAAATTGAATCAAATGGGACCAAAATTGTCACTTTCTGGAACAATGGGACCAAAATTGCAAATGGCCCAATCCAAGATATTTGATATATTTGTGCATCTTTCCATATATTATTGTATCACATGTTTTATTCTAGCATGTAAAGTTTATTTGAATTGCATAAAATCAATCCTTAATTACCTTGATTGTAAATCACGATTTTATGCAGCCCATAATTGATTTATTCCATACTTATATTTGTCACATGCTTAGAATCTTTATTTGTATGGAAAGTGTTGACCTAGTACTTTTGAAATTTGTCTGGAATTTCGCTGAAAATCTTTCTTTTTGTATCAGAATCAATCCCAAACGGCTCCTACCTTATTTTACACATTATAGCCATTGTATTACTTGTATTTAAGAGAGAAATTCATGAGAAATCAAAAGGGGAGAAAAGATTGCTAAACTAACATAGTGAAAACGAGAATATTGAATTTCATATACGGTTTGGTGTTTTCTTCTAATTCTTGTTTGCTTGTTTGTTGTCTCGAGGGACTTTGGTGGTGAAGAGATCAAACTCAAGCTCAAGCTCAAGAATTGCTTGGAGCAAGTTGAGTTGTGCAGGGTTGGTGGGTCGTGGAAGTAGTCGGTCGATAGCTAGTTCCAGCTAGGTGTGAGTGACGTTAAGCGTACTACACTGAAGCTGAGTGATCGCGATACTACCGCCAGAACGAGTCACACTATCTTGTTGCCAAGATTGGTGATCGGTTATATTATATCAACTCTCATAGGGAGTTTTTCTAACTCTCTGGTTCTTACTGTTTTACTCCTGGAACTTTATTGCACTTGTGCTAATTATTTGAGTGAAACAGGTTCCAAATCCTAAGTGAAAACTTGGGGACAGGACGTAGGTCTTCGGACTGAACCTGGATAAATAGCCGTGTCATTTACTTGCTTTGCATATTTTCGT
The DNA here is from genome assembly GCA_037501455.1 of Lantana camara. Lineage (NCBI taxonomy): Eukaryota > Viridiplantae > Streptophyta > Magnoliopsida > Lamiales > Verbenaceae > Lantana > Lantana camara. The sequence continues at coordinate 16,209,876 of CM074857.1, read as the reverse complement.
TATTGCACTGTCTGGTACTTTGTTATTTCGTACCAGTAACTATTTCAAGCAAAGCACTCGCTTAACTCTGATAAACGGTAGGACGGTATTTGCAAAAAAAAAAATAACTTTATGGGATATACATTGAGAAATCACTAATGATTGGGACCAAAATTAAAAACGGCTAGTTTATGAGACGAAATAAGCAATTTCCTTTTTTGTTTTTTAAATTAGTTTTAGGCCTTTTCACAATACAAAGTTTATTAAATAATATTGGACAAAATTAATTTATATGACTGTAAATTTTGAATTTTTTAAAGGAAAGATGAGGTCTTAGCCAGTCGAAGGTTTCACACTTATCTCTTTACGAATTTAAAGAATGACCTTATTTTGAAGGAAAGAGATTATCCTGTACGTTAACTTTACTAAATCCAAATAGCTAGTGGAATTAATTAAGAGAAGGATAACGAAACCCTAAAAGCGGTTTATATCAAGCATCAACTTGTGTTAATTAATTGTGGACAGGGATTGGTCCAAACGGTTAATTGGTTCATTCTTTAGGGCAAGATCTCGGGTTCAATTTCTGCTTAGATGTGTGTGAGTAAAAAAAAATAAATTGTGTTAATTAATTGAACAGATTTAGGTTATGTGCAACTCTGTCTATCGTATATATAAATATCTAATATATGTAAACTTTCAAAAATATCATTTTATCGTACGTGTTGAACACTCGTGTCAGACACCACATCGACTGCTTGTCAAGTAGAAAATAAAAAAAAAAAAAAAAATCGTATTACCATATTCCTATCATATCAAATTTATATCCATATCGTCTTATCCGTATCCATTCATTACCAATATCAATACATTGGACGAGGAAATTTATTGGACAACTAAGTGGTAGACATATATAAAAAAAATTCGGCCGCTGCTACCACTATCTTTTCCCAAAACGATCCTATAGGATGAAGGAAAAATAAATTTTCATTTAGTTTCATGCACTAGAAATCTAGAATAGGAGGTTGTGAAAACAACTAAATAATTCATAAGAGGGCAAGTAGACTCTAACCAAATCGGTTATAAGTACTATTTTCATTATGGTAGATGAAATATGAAAACCAACAATAATCTTTTTTTATATAATACTAAATTTTTCATGGGGTCATACAGATTTTTTGAAAACTCATAATGTTAGAAATTGAGTCGAACACCTCTTACACTATAAATAAAAAAATAATTTATATCACCATGTTCGTATTATATTCTTATTCTCATGTATACATCGATGAATCATAGTTGACAAGTAAAAACGTTCATGTTCCCTCCTAGCAGCTTTCTTAATTTGTTTTTATTTTTTTCCCTTGTGAAAATGTTTGGATAATCCTTTATGTTTTTCTAAAAAAATAAATACCTATTGTTGAAATTGTTAAATGTTATAGGATTTTGAAATTGGATAGTTATTTCAGGTTTGTGGCCTCAATTGTTTGGACTAAAGTTTTATTAACAATTAACAATAATGATTAATTAAATAAATTATTAACTATTCGAATGAAAGTACTAAAATTGAGGCCCAAATAAATATACAGACGACTGGACCCAGCCCAAACTAGAATTATATGCAAACATTAAAAAGCCCAGCCCAAAGCAATTGGATTGAGGGCATAAATGAAACCGTTATATATTGCGCTGTAATGCCCCTTTGAAAACCCTAGTTTAGTTTAGGTGACAGAGGCGGAGCGCTTCAGAGAAACTAGTTTTCACATCTTCGCTGTCTCATCTGCTCCATCGAAGATGAAGGTTTGTTTCTTTCTCTATCTCTCGCTGCACCCATTTGCATTCGTAATATTTTTTAGCTTTATTTATCGATTGGAATCGAACTTTAATTTTTGAGTTTTGCGTGATTTTTGTAGTTCAATATTGCGAATCCGACCACTGGCTGCCAGAAGAAGCTCGAGATTGACGATGACCAGAAACTGTAAGTCTTACGTCTTCGATTTGCCTTAGTTATTGCTGTTCATTTCACTGTTCCACTTGGTATATAGCTACCGTTGTGATAAATTCTGTACGTTTTGGTTTATGTATGTTTCAGCTATTGAATGTTTCCATTGCAAATCCATGATTGTATTGTCTAACGATTTACCATGGAGAATATGGAATTTTTTGAAGTGATATTAAGTGTTTGTGTTGTCATTTTTGTATTGTTTTAAGAATTTTCGGGAGTCAGTTAAGCACTATATTTTGCCCCGGTTTTTGTTTACTCTTATTGCAATCTAAATTATGTTCGTCATTCACTAAATATTCAACTTAATTGGTTAGGTCTGGCAAACAAACTGATTGATTCATTGAAATGCTTCTTTGGATATTTATCTAGATACTAATAGATATCCAAATTTTCGTCTTGTTACTTACTATAAATTAATTTTTGCATCCTTGTCGTCAAAGAGTTGTCCTAAGTTGAGCTAGTGTGTTAGGCTTCTCTAGTTGTGAATATAATGTTTTCTAGCGTGCAATTCTCTTGGATTTCCTTCTCTATCTACATGACTGGCAGTGGTTTGCAGTCCTTAAAAGTAGCAAGCACCATGCCTTGTTTTCAGTCACTGCCTGTAAATGTTTTTGCTCGTTCTTCCAGTAATTCTTGTTGTCTGTTTATTTAGCATTAATCAATACCTGTCTATTATTATGTACTAAAAGCTTGTCCTTTTTTATCATTTCTCTTTTGTAGCCGGTCATTCTTTGACAAGAGGATTTCTCAAGAGGTTCTTGGAGATGCATTGGGTGAGGTGGGTATATCTTTTTCAGGAAGCTTGTTGAATTTTAATACTGAATTAGCACTTATATGCAATTATACTTAACAAAGCTACTGCATTTCCTAATTCAGGAGTTCAAGGGCTATGTGTTCAAGATCATGGGAGGTTGTGACAAGCAGGGTTTCCCCATGAAGCAGGGAGTGTTGACTCCTGGCCGTGTGAGACTTTTGCTCCACAGAGGTATCTAATTTTTCTTCGATTTCTTTTATTTAGCCCATCATGTTCTTTGATTTATAACAACTGATTGTTTAATTAAACAGGAACCCCATGCTTCCGTGGTTACGGAAGGAGAAACGGAGAGCGCAGAAGGAAGTCTGTTCGTGGTTGCATTGTCAGTCCCGATCTATCTGTTTTGAATTTGGTCATTGTTAAGAAGGGTGAGAACGATCTTCCTGGTCTCACTGATGTTGAGAAGCCAAGGATGAGAGGTCCCAAGAGGGCTTCCAAGATCCGCAAGCTCTTCAATCTTTCCAAGGAAGATGATGTCAGGAAATATGTCAACACTTACCGCCGTACATTCACCAACAAAGCCGGTGAGTTGGTCAATCACAAAGCTCTGTAATATTTGATATGTTGCCATTTTACCTAAGCTTTTGCTGTATTTAACACGACAACAGGCAAGAAGGTAAGCAAGGCTCCCAAGATTCAGAGGCTGGTGACTCCATTGACATTGCAGAGGAAGAGAGCCAGAATTGCAGACAAGAAGAAGAGGATTGCAAAGGCCAAGTCTGAGGCTGCCGACTACCAGAAGCTTCTTGCTACCCGCTTGAAGGAACAGAGGGAAAGGCGCAGTGAGAGTTTGGCCAAGAAAAGGTCTAGACTCTCTGCTGCTGCTGCAAAGCCAGTTGCTTAAGTTCTTTTTAGGCTGCATTCCCTTGTTTGGTTTTGAGAGGAAACAATCGATTTATAGGATGAGATAATTTTGACTCTATTAGCAAGAATGTTCGATAAACTGTTTGTTGCTTCTGTTTGTTTCTGTATTTGTTATGAGATTTTTCTAGCTCTTCACCTTTTCGCAATATAAAGTTTATTAAAAAATATTGGATGACTGTAAATTTTGAATTTTTTAAACGGCTTAACCACTCGGAACAATTTCCTTGTGGTCTTATTTTGTGCATGGTATTAATACTACTCACTATTGTTAGGGGAGTTTTGGGTATAACTTGGTTGAAATTGTAATATTTGTGAATATATATAATGGCTAATGCAAGACAGTATATGTATATGTATTTCTTGTGATGACATCGACCTAGTTTCCTGGTAATTGTAGAATGCATGCAAGTGAAAGTAGAGGCCAATACAATGGATAAACTGACTATATAAAATTGTCTCTAAAGCCTCACTCATATTGGTGATCACAATGAGTCAATACAACAACAACTAGCAACCATCACCAAGAATTCCCAATATCTAGTTGAGTATACCCAAACCTCCCTTAAACCCTCCATCTCACCTCCTACTCTCGAGCAACACCTGCGCCGGCCTCTCGTTAACCACCCGGCAATTCCTCCTGACCTCCCCCGGCCTTCCCGACTGCAAATCCCCCAACTTAATCATCCCTTTAACAAAAGCCTTAAAGAACACACTCTCATTCTCACTAAACATCTTCACATACTTTCTAGTCTTGGCAAAAGTAAACAATGTCTGATCAGAATTCAGAAACCCTCTCCCATTCACCAAGTCCTTAAAATACTGATTGTCAAATCTCTCCGGTGTCGCATCAAGGTCCCCGGTCACTTCTTCGTCTCCCCCATGAGGGCAGAGTTTGTCTAACTTTTCTCTGTATTCGGGATTGATCGCAGGGTCGGGTCGACCCGATCCCGATTGGTTGTAGAGTCTGAAGACTATGGAAAAACATCTTCCTTTGCCAATGGAGTGGGAGCCTGAAAGGGCTACTAAGTCTTTGGTGGAGAGATTGAATTTGCTGAAGAGAGTGATGAGGGAAGTGGCATTGGCTCTTGGACTCGGCATTATGTCGTTTGAAGCTTCTTGGCTTGCTGTTAGGCTGTCTTGTCTGCCTAATTTCACTTCCCACTTTGGACCTCCACTCTGTTATTGGGACAAAATTATTGTGAAAATAAATAAAGAAACAGGTAAAATAGGCATCTTTTTCATGTATTCAAGTATTTAGAATAATGGGAATTTTTGATGAAATATTGGAACGTTTCATGGCCCTTAAATATGAAGGTTTATGGATTTTTGAATATCGGAATATTAGGTGCTCGGTGAAAAAAGCTAGAATCAATCAATACTCCTAAAGTTTAATTCAATTACGGAAAAGAATTTATAGAATTATAGTTGAAAAATTATAAAGACATTCTAAAGTTTAAACAAGGTTTAGGAACAAACATGTGAAATCATAAAAAATATCTTGATTAAGATTTTTTTTTTAATTTCTCGATTGTAAGGGATATCCATGACGTTAAATCCAATTAAAAAAAACAAAAAAACTTTACAAGAAAAAGCTATTTGAACGTTTAAAAAAAAAATATTGATTTTTGTAAATTTTAAACGGCCAGACTTCTTTTAGGTCGTAATTAATTATCTCAATAAACTATCCATATTTATTGCCAAGTTCCTTTTTTATTTATTTTAATTTCTTTTGCTCATTAAGTCAACTTTATTATTTCATTTCCGTTTCACTGAAACACCTTTCTTATCCCAAAGAATCCCATCCGCAACGTAAGAGTAAGACCAACTTTACTCTCTCTATTCATGATCGTTTTAGTCCGAACCTCGACCAAATCAGTGTTACGAGAAAGAGAATGTCTTATCCTTGTTATATAATTGATGAAAAATTTAAGAAGAACCGGGTTTGGGCTAAAATTTTCCATGAATTCAGTAGAAAAAGGTGATGAGAAAATGGAGCAAAAAAAAATACCAGAAGAACAGCATCTCTGGCCGCCATGATTAGGATATCAGCACAAGAAACAACGCCCGGACACACCCTCTCCAAAGCTTCCTTAACCTCATCGATAACTTCATACGATCTCAACGAATTTATGTTCGACAAAGCTAATTTCTCACCAACCATGTTCGTCGTGTCATCCAGCAACAAGGATCCGTCACACCCCTGAAGAAAAACAATAACAACAAAAACCCCATCAAAGATCTTAATTTCCTCGTCAGCTATATATAATATGATTTTCTGACTTTCCAAGATTTTAATAATATGTTACGTTAACGAAGCAGTCATGGAACTGCAAGCGCATAACAGAGGCGGCGCTCCTGACTTCTCTGGCCATGGCTTTCCTGATGACATCGCGCGCAATGGTCTCCGCTTTGGGGCAAGTTTCCGAGTAGAAACCGCGGCGGAGAGGCGGTGCTGCGGCGGCGGAGGCGGCGGAGATGAGGAGGAGAAGAATGTAAAGGGACATTTTTGGTTTCTTCTTGAGGAGTGTTATGTTTCAGTATGAATGTGTTGTGTACTGTGAAATGGTAGGAGAGAGACGGGTTGCTGTTATGTACTTGTGGGTAAAAGTGAGATATTTGTAGGTTCAAATTATTTGCAGGTGTGATGTGTGTCAGCAATTAATTGGATTTATTTTTCTTTTTAAAAAAAAAAATATATATATTTTGTTGATTATTTGTGTAGCAAAAGTTTAATACTGAAATTGTACAAAACTATCCCGATTACATGAATTAATGTGTCTATATATGATATGAATGAGTTGATGGTTGTAAATTGTAGTGTTTCCCTCCGTTTATTTTTTAACCATTAATGTAGGTTTACTTTCTTGGTATAGATTGAATGACATGTGATAGAATTGCTATATATTAAGTTTCTCAAACTAAATATTACCCATTATATGTGATAGAACAACGACCACTAATTAATGACATTAGAATTATATTGTTGCCAATGCAAATAAATACCTCTCTTTCGTTTTCACTCATTTCTCGTGAAATCTCTTTCACAGATAGTTGGTGAACTGTGATAAAACTTACCAGAGTCCATCGTTTCATCTTGCGGTAACATTCACCACAGTCCTGCAGTTATAGCTGCCATCAATAATGCTTTAGGTTTTACAAAAAAAATTATTTTTTATATGAAAGTTTGAATTATGTACGTTGATCTCTCATTTTGACTCTATCGCAGATTGTGTCTCGTATTGTTAACTTCAAACACTTCTCTCTTTATTTAATTACGGTGATATGATCAAATTGTGTTGGCTCAGGAGTAGAATTTCGTACCTACCTACATTCCCAATTTGTTCATACTTTTACTGGTGTTATTCAACCTTGGTGAACAATTATATTTTCTCTTGAATAATTTCAAAACTAAACGTCAATAAATAAGCTGAATAATTAGTTCTTTGGTAGCTTGTCAAACATATAATTGGTTTTTTTTTTCCCTTCCATTTATTCTTAGCGTGAGGTTAAAATAGCACCGTAAATTATATATACAATTAATGAGTTGCAATCATATATTTAATGTGTTGCATTTAGTGCAACATGTGTAAAATTAGATTAGGTGATATTGTGGAAGAGGAGATATTTGGAAAAAAGTTAGTTGTGTGGATAGGGTGCATCATGAAATGCAGGCTATGCAGCACACTCTGCGTTATTCCTCTCAGTTTTTTCAACAAACTTAGGCCCACTTTTATGCCATTCTCATGGTGGCTTCCATTATTGGACCGTAATACACTGAATCCTTCAAATTCTCCTTTTATTGAAATTTTTCTAGCAAAAGGTTGAAAGTTGAAACATAAGGGAGACAATAAATTATATACTCATCGATTTGATAAAGGGGAGGTGTGTCTTTCACAACTTTATTGTAATTTTTCTCGCAAAAGGTTGAAATCCATAGTTTTATTGCAATTTTTCTAGCAAAAGGTTGAAGATGAGAGGAAGTAACAGACCATGAGAATTGAATCTTACACCTTGTACTAAATCTGTCTCCCCAAAACCAACAGAGTTATGCCCTACGGGTTACGGGAGCAATTTTTCCCTTACATATTTAAGATTCTCCGTATGTTTATTTTGGTTTTACCCAAATACAACGTTTTAATAAACCTTGTTTAATCCTTTCATATTTAAGTTTTCCAACATAATATATATGAGATATGATTGGAAAATTGTTGATTTTTTTTTATATGTCTAATTAGATTTGATTACTTGCTGATCAACTTCTATATAATGTTTATTATGCAAGGTTCGGATGTAAAATTTAATTGTTTTGATCCGATACTATCACTATTGTTCACAAGATTAGACCAAATTTAATTTTAAATCACATTCCAAGGATACAATTATTTGTATTGTATCATTTACGTATTTATGCATTATGACCACTCACAAAAATCATAATTGAGCCCCAGGATAAAAAATATTAGTGCAATCCTCAACCAATAATAGCCCCAAAAATGCAAAATTGAATTACAAAGAGTCATTAAAACAAATTCTAGAAAGACAAATCTGACAAATATATGAATTATGATATATGTGCCGTCCAATTAGTTCACATGCATCCTTCGAGTGAGGGGCAGGTATTTTTGTACTTTTGCCTCTTTACTTGTTCCAATACAAACAATATTTAATTTTATCTCTGTTTTCTCAGATTTTGTCACCTCCAAGAAATGTTGGATGAAAGGGTACCACACTCACCCATCATCATTTATTTTCCCTTTTATTTTGTTATTTTTTATTATGTAAATATTTTTTAGTAAATTATTATCATTGTATATATGTATAATCCAGTGTACATAAGAATTATTATTATTATTATTATTTTTAAGAAAAAAGGCTATCCATCAGTAAGTCAAGTCAACATACACCAGCAATTGTATTTCTAATCAAGCGATAAGTAATGACCAAAATACAAGCCTACACCGTTGTTATTGTGATGCATAAAGAAAATAACAATATAAATAAAACAGTTTAACATAAATTTAAGGCAGAAAGATTAATTGGCAAGCGGTGAATCATTGTACTCAGGCGACGGATTCTTTTAATAGAAAGAATTATTAGAAATGTGAATTATGATGGATTGGCAGAAAGGGGTGTATGTAGCACCCTTCACGTAGGGATGGCACATCTTAAGTGGTATTAGAGCAGAACAGGGGAAGTTTCGGTCAACACCCCAAAATCAACCAAAACATGAATTTCAAGTTTCAAAATCTCATTTTTCTGGAAGATATCATGCATATATGTTCAAAATACAATAAAGTTCCATTTAAACAATTAAATCATGTAGAATTCATCAAAAATCATATGCTTCAAGTTTATGCATCAATCATCACATAAACTCAAATTCTTCAAACTTTCATGCATCAATTCAATCATAAATCATGTATTCATGCTTCAAACAACAATTAATCCATTTATTCCATAGAATCATGAACCCTAGCTTCAAATAGAATCGGCAAGAGATCATATAATCAAGCTTACATGCACCTTGAATGGAAGGAATGGAAGAAGATGATAGATATAGATGTTTGAGCTCCAAAAGATGCAATTTCCTTGAAAAAACTTGAATGAAATCAACAAAATCTCCCTCCTCTTTTCTCTTGGATGAATCGAGCAACAAGGGAAGCAAAGTGATGGATATTTTTGGATGAAAATGAAGAATGGAAGCATGAAGAATCTTTTACATGATTCATCAATTTTTGAATTTGGTGAAAGTGCTCAAATTGCAATTTAGTCCCTCAAGTGTTTAAGTCATGCAATCAAGTTTCATCTCTAACTAATTGATCACTTTAGTCCAAGAAACATTCATGCAATTTAGTCCTTAAATTTAAAAGGATGATCATATAAGGACAATTTGGCAATTAATCACACTTGGCAATTAAGTCATGAAATAAATTCTCAATTTGATATGATTTCATATTGATGCGTTCTAGCCCAAACCCTTAAATATTAATCCCTCTTTCCTCAAGAATTTTACCCAAGTAAGCTAGGATTTCAGAGAGACTGATCAAGAGATCAGACAAAAAACTTAGATCGTCATATCTCAAGGATCGTTTATATAGAACATCGGACTTGTTGTTCTTATCGTTTAGTTATTCACTTTTCATGAAGATTATCATGATTGGAGTTATCCGATCAGAGTTGTTACGATCCTGCAGAATTCCTTTATCTCTATCTCGCCTTATGGGTTGAGTCTTGGGCTTGATTGTATTGGGTTGAACCTTGGGCTTTAGGGTATGTCCCCAACACATATAATTTCACATAAAAATTGATGAAATGCATTTCATATAATTTCACGTAATTTACACATTAACGTTAATTTCATATAAGTTATGGAAATATAATGCATTAAACGTTAAGAAATTTATAAAATATCACGTAATACATAAACGGAAAAACCGGGATGTTACAGTGTAATTTCCCAGAAATTCCACTTAAATGGTCTGTAATTGGGTACTTGTTTGTTATTATTACAATTTACAATATGTCCAAACAAGAATATATTACTAGTTTGAAGAAAATGGCAGACAATTTGTTCATGGGAGTCTTGATTACGACCTAAGTCAATTTAACTAATTATATAAACAAATATATTATATTTATTATTTAAATGATCATATTCTCTAAAATTTATATTAATAACATGATAAAATTCTCTTTCCTTCATTTCACTAATTTTTGTCAATTAAATTTGAATAAGAATTATCCTTATTGTATAATATTAAGACGATGGGACAACCGTTTACTTCAATATTAACGAACATTGGTTAAAATGTATTTTGATCTCAAAATTTATTCTAATTAAAAATCGATTTCATATTATTTTTAAGACTCTTAATAATAATATCATCCCTCAGTATACTTTTGGAAAACCTTCTCCTCCAATTTTAGAGCATTTAAATTACTTTTGTTAATTGTTATTAATGATTGTAATATTGAAGGCAAAAAAATATCTACAAAGAAAATTACATTTTAATTCCTAAAATTTTAACTCAAAATGGAAAATTTCTCATTCAAGTCATCTTCAACTTCTTCATTCTGTTCACTTTTTGCCACAATCCATGAGTTAAAAGATTTTCTTGGCATATTATAATTAAAAAAAAATAAAATTGAAACGTTCAATTTGCGTAGCAATATACTCTCACCTTAAAACATCTCATTATTTTTGTTATTTCATCGGAAATAATTGAAACAATAATAGCACATGTTTTATGGATTTGTTTCATTTTCAAAAGATATTCAAAATTCTTAATTGTAACATATATTTATATCAAAGGTTATTTATCAGAAGTTTTAATTTAGAGAAAAAACTTAAAGTCGGTGTAGAGATGTTTTACTATAATTACTCTCATTAATCAATTGTCCTAAGTTATTTAATTGTTTGCTTATTTTGAACTTCTAAATAGGGATTTAAACAAGCCCATCCGGCTTTGAAACGAGCCGGTGGGGCTCATGAGTTCAACGGACAGGCTCGTTTACATATTATTAAGTTAAAAAAATTATATATATACACACTAAATTAATATAAAATCCTAAATTAGTAATTTGCCCCGAGCCGACCCCAAGCCTTGTTCAAGCAAGCGGGGGTCAAGGCTGGACTCTAGCTTGAAGACATTGATGTAGAAAGACAAAATTGCAATTTCAATTGCGTACCAAAAATAAAAAAAATTGCAATTTCAATTGTGAAATTATTAATAATTTAAATTCGTTTTTCAAAAAAAAAAAAAAAAAGGGGTAAGGGCTGTAAGTCTGTAAGGTACTAGAAATACATTGCGACATGCCATTCTCAAACTTTGATGTTCCAAACCTAATGCTTCAGTCCACTAAAAATGCATAAAAAAGAATAGATATCATAAGGCATGCAGGATGCTCGATTGCTCGTGGCTTTCATAAGTGATTAAAACAAACGAGAGGGGCATTTTCATTTGGCCCGAAATCGCCACCAAAATGACTGTTGAGGTATGAAATTGAAGAAAATTGAAATTTCCGGGATGGTTTTTCTATTGGGTTGGAAACTACGATGCATAGATATGGAAACAACGAAACGAATATTACACGACACAGATACAACGACACGTTTTTTTTAAAAAAAAATTTCTCAGGTGAGGAGTGTCGGACATTAAAAATGTCCGTACATCATAGGTTCGAAACAGAGGGACCAAAATGAGATTTCTTTTGAAGGAATTACGAACCTTCAACAATTTACAGGATCCAGAAAACATAAACCCGGTAAGTTGGCACATGTTCTCTATATCAATTAACAAATGACAAAAGAAAACACATTATAGTCATAAAATAAAAATAATACAATAAATAAATCTCAAGTGCCTGCTATTTCTCCAAATAAATACCACAAAACCAAACCAACTTATCACGCAGAAACCACAACAAATGATTTACACTAAATTAGACCGCTCCATCAAAGACTAGAAAAAAAAAAAAAAATCTCAAATGAAACCTGATGTTCGGCCCTATATATGAACCAAAGGGTTCAGATTTTATGAGATTTAGATTTAGATTTAGATTTTTTTTTTTCAAATTAAAAGCAAAAAAGATGAGGCAAAATCTGAATCTTCGGATGCAAGAAATCAGACCCAAACTCCAGATGCATGCAAGAATCATCTCCCAAATGGTTCAAACCTATGTTGGTAGGGAATTATGATGATCTACAGCACATCCTGTTCTTTTCTGGGATTACTTGAGCAGGACCAGGAATGATAATTTTCTTACCGGCTAAAGATGCTGGATTGCCATTAGCTTGATCATCACCAGCAACAAGGTTCTTCTTATTGACAATGTTAAAGATCTCTGTTAACACAGTCATGAAAGCCTCCTCCACGTTTGTTGCCTGTAAGGCTGAGGTCTCTAAGAAGAACAACCCTTCCTTCTCGGCGAACTCCTTGGCATCCTGGGTAGGCACGGCTCGATGGTCTTCGAGATCAGTTTTGTTTCCTATCAGAATTATTACGATATTCTTGTCTGCATGAGAGCGTAATTCTTCTAACCAACGGGGTATGTGGTCAAAGGTTTGGCGTTTGGTTATGTCGTAAACCAACATTGCGCCAACAGCTCCCCTGTAATATGCACTTGTAACAGCTCTGTATCTGTTTGTGAGAACAGTGAGTAGATGTATTAGAATTGTGAAAAGTTGTGATCTTGGGTTGCGTAGGTCCAAATGTTCCAAATCAGTTTCACTAATATTATATATTAATTAATCCTAAGAAGTTTCTTCTTGAGCTTCAAAACCTAACAATCCTTTTAACACACTCTTTTCCATATGTATGTGTTTCTTCTTTAATCTTTTCCTTTAGCAATTACAAAGAGCATAAATGTAGTTTCACTATATTCTTCCCTGATTATAGTGTACCAAATGAAAATGTGACCAAAGGCAATCCACATCAATCAAACTCGTCTAGTTTTTGGCTCAAGTAAATTACACAAAAGAAAATGCATATTCATAGTCACAAGAATGATAAAAATTAAACACAGAAGAAGCAAACTAAGCTCTTCATGGAGAAAATGTAAAACTCCCTTGGCAACACAATCATATATCTCCATCAGAACAAAAAAATTACACTATAAGCAAATCGAGCAAGTCAAATACGTCACCCGTTCAGATGGATTGAGCTTCTTATCCCTAAAACTTTATTTAAATATAGTTAAAATATTTTATCAAGACAAGCCTCTTCACCAGGATGAATCGACTCCAACTCAAGTACCAGTATGCCTGTACAAATCTTATCATCGACTAACAAGGCAATTAATATTGAAGTTTAATTCCACAAATAAGACAACAAAAACTTTAATAGAATCGATCATAGGAACCGAAAATCGAATCAGTAACTAGCAGTTAAATTCATTTTCTTCAGCCTACACAAAGTGCCCGATTAAGCTAAAAGCACAGGCAAAAACCAGGAAAGCAAATGGATCCGGCAGTAGCGAATCTCTACATATCTAGATAACGAATCAGAGAGAGAGAGAGGCGTATGCACCTTTCCTGGCCAGCAGTGTCCCAGATCTGAGCTTTAACGGATTTATGCTGGATAACGAGAGTTCGCGTTTGAAATTCGACGCCAATGGTGGCTTTGGAATCCAAGCTGAACTCGTTGCGCGCAAAGCGGGAGAGTATCTGAGACTTGCCGACGGCGGAGTCTCCGATGAGCACCACCTTGAAGACGTAATCTATCTTCTGGCTCGCATCGCCGTACCCAGCACTCGCCATTTCACTTCACACAAATCAAACACTAAACTCGATCCCCCGGCCGTTTCCTCTTCCAGTGGTATTCGTGTGTGAGAGAGAGAGAGAGAGAGACAATGAAACGAAGAAGACGGAGAGAAGAGTGGAGGACAGCAAATCTTGAAGCGGTAGTCCAAATCATGACTACTTATTTTCCTTCCACCAACTTTCGTTTTCCTAATTTTAATCTTTCTTACCAAATGCCAATTAGTCTTTCCTTCCAAATACACTTTTTACCATCTTTATTATACTAAAGGAAAGATTAAGTTAAAATTATTATTATTATTATTTAAAAAAAAAAAAAAACGGTTAGAGACCCCCTTCATATATTATCACCAAAAAATTAAGAGTACAAATATAAGTTCATGATCGAGGGGGCAAAAGTCCCCAACTAAGCATAAAGCAAAGCAATAACATAAAAAATCATTCAAATGTAATCGATAATTTCACGCACTATCCGACATTAAATGGTCATTTATTGGCCCCAAATTCATGCGCCTAGCCTCCTGAACTTCAAAACTAATATGATGATAAATGATTGACTCATCGATAGCATGCTCAACATTATTAATTATTGCTTTTTTTTTTTGGTTACATACATTTTCAAATGGCTAAAGAAGTTCAAACTCAGATTGTTAACTTGGAAAAAAACTTTTTGACCATTTAGGACACCCTATTAACCATGCCATGTTAAAAGAAATGAAATTATGGACAATGGCGGGCTTATTCGAGGGGTTTGTGACAGTATGTGCCACTAGCACGCCGTTAATTTCATAGTTAATAGTGGGCTGTCCAAGACTACTCATATTTAAAACGAATAATATGGGATAAATCTCTAATTAGGTATCATATTTTTACTTCAGTCTACATTTTGATAAAATATCGTATAATTTTTACATAATATAGTATTTAAAATACCTCTTAAAATATATTGTATATTTTTCACAAAATGTAATACTAAAACGTTCTAATGCAGTATTTATATCCTATTATGTTGTATAATTTTATGAGGAGTAAAGTAAAAATATTCCAAATTGATGGGGAATTATTTTAAAACCTCCTCTTAATTTCAGATAAAAATTATTTTGATCTGTTATTATTCTTTTTTTTTTAATTTTATTTTAAAATTTATTTGATTTAAGAAAAATCAAATTCGTATACAATTTTCATAAAACTCAAAACGTCACTTTTTTATTCTTTAACTTAATCTTAATTTATTTTATTTGATTTAAAAAATAACTCTCCTACATAAAATCTTAACAAATTTGAAATATGTTTCTTTCCTTTTTAATTTTATTTTAATTTACTTAATTTAAAAATAAAATTTTAAAAGATCTAAATTTTTATATTTAATTAAAATATTTTTAATAATAATAATTATTTATTTATATATATATGTATCGAGTATGTAAGAGTTAATAATAACTAGTAATTTTTGCACACTCTATGCGTATGTAAATAATAAGATTATTATTATTTCAATATATCTATTAAATCAAAGTTTTTATATTAATATTTATTTTACAATTATTTTTATATAATTATAAATTTAAAATATAATACAACATAGACATTAAAAAAATATGGGGAAAGAAAAGAAATATATAATAAAGAAAATGGGAGTAAGGTGAGAGGGAAAAAAAAGGAAGTTAAGAAATAAATACAAAATAAGACATTGAGAGTGTGATAAATAAAATAGAAAAAGAAAATAAATTTTTGAGTCTAAGAGATAAGGGTCTGTCATTTAATATAATAGTATAGATAATAATAATAATAATAATAATAATAATAATAATAATTATTATTATTATTATTATTATTATTGTGCAAGAAACAGACGGGCCAGTGTGTTAGATAAGAGCCCAAAAGTATTTTGCTCCCACATTATCCAAATCAAGTCAAAACATTTATCTAAACTCAATTATAAATGGATTTGAATTGGGTGTAGGCTTATTAGTAACCAACCCAATCCAAAATTAACCAATAGGTCCACTTTTTATAACTCAATGTTTACTTAGCATTTGAAATTGAAGTAATGAAGTTCATTCAACTAAAAATAAGTTGTTGTTTAATTAGGTGATCCAAAATAGATTTTAAGTTATCTATGGAGTTTTTTTATAAAAATTTTGTCTCTTCAGTATGAAAGTTTAATTTAGAATTTAGTTTTATTTTTATTAAGTGTTTTCTATAGAAATTGGATTTTTTCAGCGTGAGACTAACTATATAATTCGTTCACTTTTAAAAACTATAGCGCTTACGTTATTCTAATTTTTATGGCGTTAGTTGAGAAATAATTGGCTGTATGGTAATTTTCAAAGTTAAATAGCAACTTAAACTTTGAGTGGTCATTGGTCAACAATAATATACATAAAAAGTGCACCTAGAATTTTAGTTGGTCAAAATATTCGCATACAATAAATGAATAAATATATCCTATCTGTAAGCATTCACGAGAAGCATACTTACATTAAAGAGAAGACAATGACTTATTTGGGAACACACTGAAATAAATATTTCTTTTTAAAGCTTGCCAGCTAAAATTGCGTGTGACTTACAAATGTACATAAAATATGTGATTATTGTGTAGTTTTCGGAATTCGCGAAATTCACCAATCTTTTAAGTCACAAAATATGCTATCCAATATTAACACAAACATACCAATAATATTCTTAGAAATATATAGTAAATTAGAGCATAAAATGATTGAGCAAATTCCACTATTGATTCTAAATTCTTCCCACACAAGCCAATGGGATATCGATGTATAACTCCAGAATTTGTTTCGAAATAGGAGACATAAACCACTCTAGTTTAATTCCAACTGGAATGACTAATTATTGATTGCAGCATTGATATTTGACGAGGACTTAATTAGCATTGGAGTTGAGTTAGTCCTAATTCATGGTTCGAAATTTGTTATTTCAAGTTTGTATTTTATTGAGTTAGCCGTAATTAATGATTCAGGATTTTGTTTCAAGTTTAAATTGGAAATGCACTCGTGGAAGAACAATATTTACCAGTAATCTCTCTGTCTGAATTTGACCTCTTTACTCGCCCAGATATTCCCATTCACAGACGTTGCTGCTGAAAAAGGTAATTTTCTTTTGGTCCGATCAAACTAGCGATTTGATTATTATTTTCCAATAATTACCACTTTTTCAAACAATTTCTCCTTAATTAATTCTCTTCTAATTCTACGTACCGTGCTATGCTCGTGATCAGGGCAAAATAACATTGTGATTTTTTTGGCAATTAATTAGTTCGTACTGCTGCTGCAACTGCCTCGATTCTTCATAACTGGTTTCTTCCTTTGACTGTGTGAAATATCTAAATCCAAACAATGTTTTTGTACAGTTTCTGATATCGTATGCAGCCGCGTAAGCACTGAATAAGTAGGAGAAAAAGGAGTAATATGAACACGTACGGTCGTAGAAGATCACAAGAATGTTTTGCTAAAACTAATATTCAAATACATCCTTCCTCAACGAGTCAGTCCTGCTTTCATTCATTCTTTTCAAAATTTCTCCAAACATGTGATGCCATAGTTGAACATATATAGTTTGATCAAGACCAACTATATATATATATGGACATGCACATATGTATCCTGAATATACATGTATATTTTTGGTACTTCTGCTAACCCTTTTCCTAAAAAACCAGAATTCTTGAAAAAATAAAGCCGAATATTTTACCACAATTTCCCCCTTCTGAACTTTCATTTGTTTTTTCCTTGTAAAGAATGTCGGTTTCACTAGAAGCTCTAGCCATGTCCGGAGCCGATTATCTCCAAGTTGGCCTTGACAGAGACGAATTGGAGCAAATGGAGCTTGAAATACCTTCCTATTTATTAGCTGACGATTTTGAAGAGGAAGAAGATTGCATTCCCAGCGATGATGAAGATCTCTTCCCCAACAATGACGAAGACGAAGAAGATTATGAAGATTGTGATTCCTCATTATCATTTGATGATAGTATTGGGAAGGAACGTTATGGTTCCGACGAAGATGATAATGGAACGGGAAGCGATGAAGGAAGTGTTGATATAGGACAGTATTTAAGAGATCTACATAAGTTATGGAGTTTGATGAGGAAGAAGAATGTGTCTCTATCATTCAGGGTTGGGATGCTGCTTTACTTTGGGAGAAAACGTCCAGATAAAACTACATGTCCATTGACCAAGATCAATTCCAGAATTCTACATAATAGATTATCCTCCTTTACATGATTATATATATACATATATATATTCTTGTTTTAAGTTTTAGGGTTTTTGTTTATTCATTCATTTAATTTTTCTCAATAAGATGATGTTGATTGCTGCTAATCGGCCGTTGTTATAACTTACTGTATGTGTGCTCAAATTTTTGATGTATAAATTGAAATTAATA
The DNA here is from genome assembly GCA_037501455.1 of Lantana camara. Taxonomy (NCBI): domain Eukaryota; kingdom Viridiplantae; phylum Streptophyta; class Magnoliopsida; order Lamiales; family Verbenaceae; genus Lantana; species Lantana camara. The sequence goes on along the minus strand of CM074857.1, from coordinate 16,191,552 downwards.
TTAACTTGATTGAGGTACCTCTATCTTCAGATTCATAATTGTTTTAATTCATTTAATTGTCGACCAAATTATACACAAGAAGTTTTGGCTAATCGTAAAATTTGGTGAAAATTTTGATGATCCATCTCTGTGTAGGGTCGTAGGCTTTAAATTTCTTATTTTAAATTTATGTTTCATCTATTATTTTACTCACATATATGCGCTTATAAGTATATAGAGGATCGAAATTAAAAGAGAGTTGTTGGGAGAAGTTTTGAAGTGATTTTTGTTTCCTTTGAAATAGCTAAGCTGGAAACAATCGTAATGTTATATAGTGGTGTAAATTTTCTTGATGAGATGTAATTACTGTTGCGGAAGCGGCGAACAAATATTTAGAAATATAATGCCTAAAATTCACAAAGGAAAAATCAGGCAAAATAAAACTAAATATAACTCAAAAATAAACTATTGAAAAAGGCGTAAATAAAGAAACACCAAATTTACGAGGTTCGGCCAAAATAGCCTACGTCCTCGGGCACTACTCAAAATATATTTCACTTAAGAAATATTACAAAGTAGAGAGAGACTTTGTTTCGATGCACTAAGCTAGAAGGGGGAGGAGCCTATTTATAGTGTTAGGTCCTCCCCAACCTATTACAAAAAACCAATGTGGGACAAAACAACTCTTGCCCTAAACTAGTCTTCCAATGTGGGATACAATAATATGCCACAAACCAACAAATCTCCACCTTGGCACAATTTGTGGTCCCACCAAACACAAACGAACTTTCTCTCTCTCTCCAAACTGGTAGTAGTGCCTCCAAATGCGCCCGCAGGCGCCAAATCAAAAGTGCAGGATATTAACCAAGTCTAAACAATGTTTAAACTTAGCCTTTTGTGACCACCTTGGTCATCATATCTGCAGGATTCTCCGTAGTCCGAATCTTCTGAAGAACAACATGCTCTTCTTCGAGAATTTCCCGCACAAAGTGATAGCGAACATCAATATGCTTCGTCCTTGCATGAAAAGTTTGGTTCTTCGCTAAATGAATAGCACTCTGACTGTCACAATACACCGCGAGGTGTTTTTGACCAACTCCCAAATCTTCAAGCAGTCCTTGAAGCCAAATTGCTTCCTTTACAGCTTCTGTAATGGCCATATACTCCGCCTCTGTCGTAGACAATGCCACCGTTGACTGTAAGGTCGACTTCCAACTAACTGGCGCCTTCGCTAAAGTGAACAAGTAGCCAGTTGTAGATCTTCGCTTATCCAAATCTCCAGCATAGTCAGAATCACAGTATCCAACTATGGTTTGACCAAGTGTTTCATCCCGCTCAAACAATAAACCAACATCTGCGGTATCTTGAATATACCGTAGAATCCATTTCACAGCTTGCCAGTGAGCCTTTCCAGGATCATGCATATATCTGCTCACTACGCCAAAAGCTTGTGAAATATCCGGTCTTGTACACACCATTGCATACATCAGGCTACCAACTGCATTCGCATATGGGACTTTTGTCATGTATTCTCGTTCTTCTTCCGTCTTCGGAGATAACTAGCTGCTAAGCTTCAAATGAGGGGCAAGTGGAGTACCTACAGGTTTTGAATCTTGACATATACCAAACCACTGTAGTACTTTGTTCAAATACTGCTTCTGAGTCAGCCAAAGCTTGCTTCTCTGCCGATCCCTGCTTATCTCCATTCTGAGAATATTCTTGGCTTCTCCCAAATCCTTCATCTCAAACTCTTTACTCAATTGAGCCTTCAACTTGTCAATTTCACCTTGGCTCTTTGATGCTATCAGCATATCATCGACATATAAGAGTAGGTAGATGTAGGTTCCATCTTGTAGCCCGTGCAAATACACACAGTGGTCGTACTTGCTCCTTGTGTACCTTTGACCCAACATAAACTTATCAAATTGTTTGTACCATTGTCTCGGCGATTGCTTCAATCCGTACAACGATTTATCTAGTTTGCAAACCCAATTTTCTTTACCAGCAACTTTGTATCCATCTGGCTGAGACATATAGATTTCCTTTTCCAAATCACCGTGCAGGAATGCGGTTTTCACATCTAGTTGAGCTAGCTCCAAATTCAACTGCACTACCAAGGCCAACAAAATTCTAATGGAGGAGTGCTTAACAACTGGAGAAAACACTTCATTGTAATCAACTCCCTCCTTCTGAGCATAGCCTTTAGCTAGCAACCTTGCCTTGTAGCGAACATCGTCTTTGTTAGGAAATCCTTATTTCTTTGCAAATACCCATTTGCATCCAATTGCCTTCTTTCCCATCGGTAGTTGTGCCAACTTCCACGTCTTATTCTTCTGAAGAGATTGCATCTCTTCCTCCATTGCGTCTTTCCATCTATTGTTTTCTGAGCTCCGGACAGCTTCTAAAAATGTGGATAGAACATCATCAACTACGGGAAGTGCATAGGCTACCATGTCAACAAAATGAGCTGGTTTCTGAATTTCTCGTCTGGTCCTTCTAATTGCAATTGGCTCTAGTTGCTGTGAGGTTCTTGGGTAGTAACCTCCTCCTCATCCAACTCTTCTTCTGCCATAGAAGAATCATTGATAGTGTCTTTTGCTGGACTCACCACTATCTTTTCAAACTCCACCTGTTCTGGTGTATACTCCACTTGCTCCGGTGCACGCTCCACCTGCTTCGGAGTACCATTGGTCCCTTCTTGAGTTACCTTATCCAAAATGGCAGATTCGTCGAAGGTAACATCCCTGCTTATTATCGTCTTCTTTGTTTCTAGACACCAAAGACGGTATCCCTTAACCCCAACACTGAAGCCCATAAAGAGCGCCTTCCTTGCTCGAGGATCCAACTTTGATTCATTCACATGATAGTATGCGGTAGAACCAAACACACGCAAAAAGTCATAATCTGTTGCAAGCTTCCCAGACCAAACCTCCAAAGGAGTCTTCCCACCTATTGCAGATGATGGCAAACGATTGACGAGATGTTGAGCGTATGTCACTGCCTCAGCCCAATACTTCCTGTCTAATCCAGCATTAGACAACATACAACGAACTTTCTCCACTAATGTCCTGTTCATACGCTCTGACACCCCATTTTGCTGTGGAGTTTCTCTTACTGTAAAGTGACGAACTATGCTGTGTTCTTGGCACACCTTTTGGAATGGATCGCTCTTATATTCTCCACCGTTGTCTGATCGGAGAACTTTGATCTTTCTTCCTGTCTGGTTCTCAACTTGAGTTTTCCACTTTAGAAAAACTCCAAGCACTTCACCTTTGTGCTTCATAGGAAACACCCAAACTCTTCTGGAAAAATCATCGATAAAGGTGACAAAGTAGTGTCTGCCTCCAAGTGACGCCGTCTTGGAAGGTCCCCACACATCAGAGTGCACATAGTCCAAAATACCCTCGGTATTGTGAATAACTGTGCCGAATTTCATCCTCCTTTGCTTTCCCAGAACGCAATGCTCGCAAAACTCCAATTTGCAAGTCTTCGTACCTTTCAACAAATCTTGTTTGGCAAGAATTTGCAAGGATTTTTCACCAGCGTGACCTAACGCATATGCCACAGCTTTGTTGCCTCAGCATCCTTCTTGCTGCTAGAAGTAGTTGCTGCTGCTACTGTCCCAACAACTGTATTACCTTGGTAGAAATACAAGTTGTTGTTTTTCCTTTCACCCTTCAACATCACGAGTGCCCCCGAAGTTGCTTTAAGAATTCCATCTCGCATCGTCACAACTAGACCTTTTGACTCCAAGGCCCCCAATGAGATGAGATTCTTCTTCAAACTTGGCACTAATCGAACATCTTTCAGAATTCTGGTGGATCCATCGTGATTCCGTAGCTTGATTAAACCTATCCCAACTATTGTACATGTCTGATCGTTGCCCATGTAAACAGCTCGTCCATCAAATTCTTCAAGATCGAAGAACCACTCCCAGTTAGGGGACATATGATAGGTGCAACCCGAATCCAATATCCACTCATCTGAACTTAGCGTTGAAGGTATAGCTACTAAGGAAACATCTGACTCTGCGTCGCTTTTGCATTCGGCTACATTGGCGTCTTACGGAGTCTTTCCTTTCTTCAACTTTGGACAGTCTTTCTTCCAGTGTCCTTTGTCGTGACAAAAGGCACACTCATCTTTGGCAACTCTGCTCTTCGACTTTGATCTCACTCTTCTCTCATTTGATTGGCTTTTCTGACGACCTCTCACCACTAGGGCTTCTGTTGCTCCACTAGCGCTTCCTTTCTTATCCTTCCTCCTCAGTTCATAACTGTATAAGGTTGTACACACTTCGCCGAGCGAAACATCAACCTTCCCATGGAGTAGGGTTGTCTCGAGAAACTCGAACTCCTCCGAAAGCGATCCCAACAACATCAACGCAAGGTCCTCGTCTTCAAAAGCCACGTCCAAATTTAATAAATCAGCCACTAGCTGATTAAATTGAGTGATGTGCTCATTCATCGTGGTACCGGGAACATACGTGAAGCGAAACAGTCGTTTCTTCATATGCAGCTTGTTCTGACTGTTTTTCTTCAAGAACTTCTCCTCCAATGCCTTCCATAGGTTGCTTGCAGAAGTCTCCTTGCAAAACGTATACTTCTGTTCTCTGGAGAGACACGATCTAATTGTACCACATGCCAACCGATTGATGGTCTTCCAATCTTTGTCATCAACCTCTTCTGGTTTCTCATCTTCAATGGCGAGCTCTAAACCTTGCTGAAATAGGGCGTCTAGAACTTCGCTTTGCCACATGCCGAAATGACCGGTTCCGTCGAAGGTCTCCACCGAGATTCTCGTAGTTGCAATTCCAGTCCTTGTCAAGTTGAACGAGCTGGAAGCCAAGGTGGAAGCCGTGATCTCATCCTTTACCATTTCTGCTATTCAATAGCCACCAATGCGTGATGCCAACCGAGCCTGTCGATGCGCGATGCCAACCGAGCTTGCCGATGCGCGGTGCTGACCGAGCCTGCTGATGCGCGGTGCCTACTGAGCCCGCCGATGTAAGGTGCCTGCTGAACCCGCCGATGCACGATGCCTGCCGATGCTCGTTGTTGCACGAAGCCTGCCGATGCTCGTTGATGCGCGATGCCCACCAAGCCGTCTTCGTTCGTTTCTGATGTGGAAGATCAGACTAAGCTGCAACCACAGAGCATACTCCGATTTGGCTCTGATACCACTTGTTGCGGAAGCGACGAACAAATATTTAGAAATATAATGCCTAAAATTCACAAAGGAAAAATCAAGCAAAATAAAACTAAATATAACTCAAAAATAAACTATTGAAAAAGGCGTAAATAAAGAAACACCAAATTTACGAGGTTCGGCCAAAATAGCCTACGTCCTCGGGCACTACTCAAAATATATTTCACTTAAGAAATATTACAAAGTAGAGAGAGACTTTGTTTCAATGCACTAAGCTAGAAGGGGGAGGAGCCTATTTATAGTGTTAGGTCCTCCCCAACCTATTACAAAAAACCAATGTGGGACAAAACAACTCTTGCCCTAAACTGGTCTTCCAAAGTGGGATACAATAATATGCCACAAACCAACAATTAAAACAAGGCTTAATATAAAATGATTCATCCAAGTGCTTATTTTTAGATATGCATCTCGAACTACTAGATAAAATATGGTGAAATATTTGTCTTTGCTAATAATATTTTCTTGAATAGTTAATTTGCTTAAATTAATCTATTAGGTAGGATGCGAATATACCAAGACATTGTAGATATAATATTCTTACTTTCTTTTTTCCCATCATTTTCTCTGAAAAAACCAAATAAAGAAGTGATGGAAAAATATTTTTCTCACCATTCACCAGGTTAAGTTTGAATTTGGTTCGACCAAATGGTGTAATGAGTGGTTGATTATCGTGTGATTGGTGAAAATTTTTAAAAAATTAATAAATCAAATAATAAATGTAATACACTTGTCATTATAATTGGTTGAGTACGGCTGAGCCGAATTTGGGCTAAAATTTTTCATATTTTACCTATTGTGTTGGTCTTTGAATATGTTCCACAAATTACTTATACAACACATTAATTTATATTTGATGGGATCATAACCCCATACTGACATGTGGTTAGCTAAAACATTTATTGATGGAATCATAATCCCATACTGACACTTGGCTAACTAAAACATGTGGCGTGAAAGGATAGAAGCAAATTTCATGAGCTCGTTGTGTGCCAATTAGAGAGTTCAGATAGTGGGGCTTTTCTATAGATTGAGGGAACTGCGACAAATGTGATAGACAAGATAAAGAGTTTATTAAAAGAGTTGGTGATGAGCAAGATAAAAAGTCCACGAAGAGTCGGACAGTAGATTTAAATTCTAGGAGGACTCCTCTCCTTTATAAAATTTTTTCGAGATGATACAAAAAGTAAGATATACACAAGAGAATAGAAGAGAGAGAAGTACGATTGAGATTATGTTTCATTATTTTTAATAAGATATTGGATATTCTAATGATAAAAAGACTATACTATCTCATAAAAAAATAAAATGATGATCTTTAATAAGATATAAATAACTTTAAATTTTTACTTAACTGTCTCAACTCTTAAAGATACTTATAATTTTAGAAAAGAGTTTAATTACTAGAATGAAGGGTTGATGTCATCGAAATAAAATGATCAAAGAAAACGGGGGCCCAGTACGTCACCTCGTAGGGATCAAGTTCATAAAAGTAGTTTGTTTTTTTTTTTTTTGAAAGGGAACGGGAGACAATTACAACGAATTAAGATATCCCAAGAGCGAATCCTTAGCAGCATCAGGGAGCACATCGTCCCCATCAGAATTAAGCCCCAAATGGGCAAGAGAATGAGCCACGCTATTGCCAGCTCGCCGCACAAAACTGAAGCGAAAACACGAGACCCTATTGAGAGTATCTTTGACGTCCGCAACTATCGGGCCCGTCGCTGACCAATCCTCCTCCTGATCCTGTAGTTTGCGTACTAGATTTAGGCAGTCTTCTTCTAGGATCACAGGACCCAGTCCTCTCTGTATAGCCAAAGCAGCAGCCTCCTTCATTGCCAGCCCTTCTACCAACTCAGCGAAAGGAGCCCTTAAACCTTCTGCTCCGCCAACCCACACACGCCCCTAAATGATTCCGGGCCACCACTCCACAGCCAACCTCGCCCGCATTCTCAAACACTGCCGCGTCCACATTCACCTTGATCCACCCCTCCGGCGGAGCTGTCCAGTGCAGAGGCAAGCTCGGGATTTCAGCTAAAGTTGCTGCCACTAATCCCGTTCTGCTAGAATCAAAAAAGTTCCTGGCAAATGCAGCAAGTGAACAGGCATTCAAACTCCCGTCCTCCGCCCACTCTTTATTCCGGTTATGCCACAGAGCCCAAACTAAAACTAGGAAGAGGTCACCCTCCTCCCCGTTTAACCGCCCCAATACGAATTTGATCCACTCCTCACTTCCACCACGCCATTGAGAGATGACAAGCCAAGGTAAGTTAGTGTAGGCCCAAAACAATCTGGCCATACTGCACTCAATGAATGCATGTTTCAGAGTCTCTGTATCGGTGCCGCACCAAGGACAGAGCACGTTGACTCTGCGTCTTCTCTGCTCCAGCGCCGTACCAACTGGTAATGCGTTCCTGTACAACCGCCAAATAAAAGCTTTAACTTTTGGCACCACCCTGCGGTCCCATAACACTTTCCACGATGGACCATTAGAACTTTCACCCCTACCGTTCTCCTGTTTCGCCATCCTCAAAGCCACCCTATACACACTTTTAACAGAAAATCTGCCATTGGAATTGTAATGCCAAACCCACTTATCGATGTTGCGCCCGCTTCCTAAAGGAATCGAGAGTATGATATTCGCGTTTGTCTCCACAACACAACTGCGCACTAATTCTTCATCCCATCGTCCCTCCCCAGTGATTAGCTGCTTTACATAAGTTAAGTCGCCCCCTACCTCAGTCCGAACTAAAGGTTGGAATCGGTAAGGTCGAGGTAGCCATTTATCATTCCAAATTTGAATACACGCTCCGTTGCTGACTCTCCATCTCACCCCACCTTCTAATAACTTCCTTGCCATCCAAATACTACGCCACGTAAGAGAGGGGTTCGACCCCAGTTTCGAATCAAAAAGAGGGGTTCGACCCCAGTTTCGCATCAAAGAAACTTACTCCCCCAAAATACTTAGCTCTCAACAGCCTAGAAAGCAAACTTTGTGGTTCAGTAACTAATCGCCAAGCCTGTTTCGCCAATAGAGCCAAATTAAACACCCTTAGATTCCTGAAGCCCATGCCACCCTCCTCCTTCGGGCCACATAACTTCTCCCAGCTTACCCAATGGATTTTATCATCATTTTTACCGCTCCACCAAAATCTAGCCAGCGGCGAGGAGATTTCACGCAGCAGAGATTCGAGTAACTTGAAACAGCTCATAGGGTACTCCGGAATGGCCTGTAGGACTGCTTTAATCAGGACTTCTCGCCCCGCTTGAGAAAGAGCCTTATCTCCCCACCCATGTATCCGTTTACTGATACGGTCCCGAATATTTGCAAACACCTCCTTCTTGGTTCTTCCAATCATTGCCGGAAGACCTAAGTATTTTTCGTGCTTCTCCACGTTGCTAACCCCTAGTCTAACCGCCAACTCCTTACGAACATTTGGATCAACATTTGGGCTTAAAACCACCGTAGATTTCTCATAATTTATCAGCTGACCCGAGACAACCCCATATGGCCTCAAAACGTCCAAGATTCCATCCACCACATCCCCTAAGGCCCTGCTAAAGACCATAGTGTCATCCGCGAATAAAAAATATGAGATAGCCGGTGCCTCCCTACATATCCGAACTCCCTCCACTCTCGCCTCCTTCTCCAATAAACAGCTCAGCACCTCTGCGCAAATAAGGAAAAGATAAGGAGACAAAGGGTCGCCTTGTCTAAGGCCCCGACCCGGAGAAAGGTTACCAAAACAAGAGCCATTAAACGAAAAGGAATAGTCAACCGAAGAAATACAACGTAAGATTAAACTCACAAAAGAAGAATGAAAGCCGAACCTCAACATAGTACGTTCCATGAATCGCCATTCCACTCTGTCAAAAGCTTTACTCATATCTAATTTCAGAGCCATAAAACCATCGACACCCTCCTTCTTATTTTTAATAAAATGGTTAACTTCAAAGGCACAAAGCACATTATCAGTGATTAGTCTCCCAGGAACAAAAGCGCTCTGAGAAGGGGAGATCACAGTTTTAAGAATCGGTTTGAGTCGCAGGGAAACAGTTTTAGAAACAATTTTATACAACATGTTGCAGAGGCTAATTGGTCGGAGATCAGACATGCTTTTGGGATTTTCAACTTTTGGGATAAGAACAATAGTAGTTGCATGCATCGTCTGATCATAACGACCATGGTTAAGGAAATCTAGAGCACACTTAACAATGCCATCACGAATAAAGCTCCAGAATTTTTGGAAAAAGATAGGAGGCATACCGTCTGGTCCAGGGGCCTTCAGGGGGAACATAGACTTCAATGCCTTCTCAATTTCCAGAGAAGAATACGGCGCGAGGAGCAGCTCGTTCATCTTTGGAGTCACCTTACTTTGTAAGTGTGTAAGCATACTATCTATCTCAGTCACCGAAGTCTGATTAGATTGGAAGATCTTCTCAAAATACTCCTCCACCACAGAATATATTTCATCAGGTTTGGTACGTACCACACCATCACTGTCCATTAACTTGTCAATTCTGTTCCTTTTCTCTCTACTCTTAGTTCTGGCAAAGAAGTAACTAGTATTCCGGTCCCCGTCCGCCATCCAATGGGCCTTAGCCCGCTGTCTCCACCAAGATTCCTCCCTCCCATACCATTCGAAAATCTCCTTCCTAAGAGAAGCTTCCTGCCTTTTGCTCTCGATAGAAACAGGACCGCGTCTAATCTCCTTGAGGCTGTCTTCCAGCTTTCTGATGCGTTCCTTAGGGATATCGAATTTATCCGACGCCCAATCTGACAAGTCCAGCTTACAGTTCTCAATCTTCCTCCAAGAAACCTCAAAATTATGGCCGTTAACCGCATTACCCCAGCTTTCCATGACAAATTTTCCGCACTCAGGGTCATGAAGCCATGCAGATTCAAATTTGAAGGTATTTCTAGGACGACTCTTCTTATTTTCCGTGCCATTAGGGGAGAGTTTCAACAATAGAAGCGTGTGATCCGAAGTATTGGACTCTATATTATGCACAGAATACGCAGGAAACAAAGTCTTCCACTTTCTGTTCCCTACTGCTGTTAGGAATAGTGCCCTAGAAAGCCGATTGTATATCCGCTTTGTGTTTTTCCTTATTGTAATCACAGACAATCTTTGAATGAAATAACGAATTGAGGCAACACTTCTTTATATGCTCTTGTTTGGTATGCGTTTACTTTAGCTGTGCATGTATGAGAACTCCCCTAATCCTGATGACTTTAGGACTCTACCATTTAGGTGAAATGGTTCATGACATAAGTCATGATTAGTAAAATACTCCAAGCCGATGAGTCCTACAGACAGTGGGAGTGTCAACCTGACTCCTCTAAGGCTTGCTTGTGTGATCACGCCCTTAAGAAAGACCACCTTGTTTCATGGAGGTGCAAAGTGTATAGTTGATACGTGCGTGATACATGAGGGTGCTTACTTTAATAAGTAAGTTCACTGAGGTGCCCCGTGTGAGAAGATTCCTAAATGGGAAAGGAAGTTTCTATTTCAGGAAATGGAAACTTCCAGATTAGGAAATATCTCACGAGTCATTGATGTGATTAATTGATCCTTAGACTTGAGGTTCCTTGTCACTTTATGAGTTAACTCTGTAGTCTTAGGTATAATCTTTAAAGGGTGTCACCTTAGACAACTGATTCAAGGCTTATGCTGGGGCTGCACAAGTGATTCATGAAAGTGAATGAGAATCAAGAAAGGACCTACACTTGCATTTGCAAGGTGATCTCTTATTGTGTAAGTCATTCATATGCCATATGGAGTCCTTGGCCAAGGCAGTAGATCAAGACATCAAGAAAAGGGTTTCTTGGATTGAGATCAAATGGATATGAAATGCACTTAGCTTTAAGACCGGATTATTAGGGTTCTGATTATTCCCTTGCCCTAGATCTTGGTTGAGAGATAGTAAGTAGGAGGATTGTATCTCACATGAATCAATGACTTAAAGGTTCTGTCAAATCCGAACATTCCAATTCAGCTAGGGGTTAAACACCTGTTGCTAGACTATGGTCGTTTAATCTGTGGACTGATTAATTAATTAGTGAATTAATTAATTAGGGTCACTGCTAATTGAATTGAGAACCTAGAGGGTCACACACAACAACTTGGTTACATGAGTTGAGGCTTTAAAATGATTAAACGAGTTAATCGGGCCAAGAGGATTCCACACGTTTGAAGCCACACGTGTGGGTCACGCGAGTGACACGTGTCCTTGTGACCCGTGTCACACACGTGAATATATATATATATATATATTAAATAATTAATTTGTTAATTATTTAATAGACTTTGGTTTAATTTTGAATTAAAAGGAAAGTCTTATTTTGGAGAAAATAATCTAGTTAATTAATTATGAATTAATTAATTAGATAAAATAAGTTATTTATTTTAAATAAATAAAGTATAAAATTATCCAAAAATTGTTTGGATATTTTTAGCTCTGTTGAAAGTTGATTTGAATTAGAATTCAAAGTCAAAGTCAAAATTACTTGATGATCAAGTAATAGGAGAGAGAGAGACCAAAATCCAAGCCCATTAAGGACTAGGAATTTCGGCACTCCCCCTCTTATAAATAGGGGAGCTCGAGCTCCTCTAGGAGCTAATTGGCAATTCTTTTGGTTCATGTGTTGAACACATTCCTTTCTCCAAGATAAACAAAACCCTAGGTTAAGCCTAAACACTAACTAGAGAACTAGCATCCTTACTAGTTAGATTGTGATCAAGTTGGTGGACTATCTCTAGAGAGCTTCAAGTTAGAAGTTTGAAGATTCGAGCTTTACCAAGGAGAGAGGATCAAGCCACGAGAAGAGCGTTCTTGGGTAGCTTGAAACGCTTCAAGAAAGAATAAAAGAAAAGTAAGTTTTCTATCTCTACGAATTTGGTTACACGATTGCGAGTCCTAGATCCTTTTGTTGGGAATTTTTTTTTAAATTCCACTGCTTTCTGATTCGTGTTTTCCAACAACTGCCCTGTCCAGACGGCAATCAATAGTAAAAGGAGCAGGACTGTTGTTGGACCACGTGTACTTCTTCCCTAAAAAGCCCAAATCCACCATGCTGCAATTGCAAAGCCATTCTCAGAAGGCTCGCATCTGATGAACTGGTCGAGGACGGCCCCCTCTCTTTTCATCACCCCAGAGTAACTCGTTAAAATCACCAATCACAAGCCACGGATTCCTCGGAGAACTTTTCAGTGAGTCGAGGAGTCTCCAGGTGGAATGTCTCTTCGATGCTTCCGGGTGGCCATAGATGCAGGTGAGGTGCCAGCCTATTTGACAATTAGGCGAATTAATCATAACATCGAAGTGAAACTTAGAGTAGCTCAGTAGATCAACCGATAAGTCTTTGCACCACATGAGGGCTAGTCCTCCACTTTTCCCAACCGCATCTACACTTAATCCGCACAATCCCCATTTATTCATCAGAGCATCCATCCGTCTTTTCTTGCTCTTCGTTTCAGAAAGGAACACTAACCCTGGATCGTAAATCCGGAGGAAATCCTCCAACTCATGAACCGCCCAGGCCCGACCCAAGCCCCGGCAGTTCCAGGCGAACAGATTCATGATGTTCGGCGGGACTGCAAAGCAGCCGCCGCCGGTGTGGAGGTAACCTCAGACTCCGTCAATGAAGATGCTAGTTTTTTCAAAGGACGTGTTTCCAAACTTATCTCAGAGAAAACAGTAGCAGTTCTTTTCCCCAGCTCCAGACGGTCCAAGGTAGACCTGATCGGAGTATCAACTAACATGATGTCCTCGTGTTGGGGGTGAGCTTTAGGAATGTTCTCTTTGTCGTGGGACTTTTTTTTACGGGTTTTGGATTTTCTGTTTGGGATAATAGTGATGGTTTTGGATGAAAGCGTATTGGGAGGCTTGGGCTGATGAGGGTTGTGAGAGAAGATAAATGTTGGGTCGTTGGGAGGAGGCTGTGACAAAGGCCTGCAGTTAACGATAGGCTCCGGCCCGATCGGATTCAAAGCCTGGGCCTGTGGGTTGATTGGGCTGAAGTTTGCAATTTGTTGTTTAATTTCTGATAAGGGTGTAAACTGTAAGGATGGGGGGAGAGATAATTTAGGTGGTATAGGTACACCAGGAGAGGGGAGGGTAAGTGGGGAAACCTTGGAATCTAACGTGGCAGAGGAACTGTTGAGGATAGGGGGATGAGATTTGGATGAGGAAGTGGAGATATCTGGGGGTTTGGGATTCTTTTGAATGTTGGTTTCAAGGCGGGAAGAGAGTTGCACTGCATGAGGAGTCGCCGAAGACTCGGGGTTAGTTGCATCGGATCCCTCAACTGCTGGAACTCTGTTAGGAATGATAGGGGAGACATCGAGGGTTCTTCTGAACAACGGTTTAGTAGCTTTTCCGGCCGATGAATAGCCTGAGTCTTTCCAACCTGTCTTACCAAGGTCCGATGTCGCGCGGAGCCATGCCCCGTACGGGTATTCATCTTCTGTCATCAAGAAACCATCTTCACACTGTTTTGGGCAAGTATTCACTATATGATCGCAAAGACCGCAGATGTAGCAAAAATTGGGCAACGTTTCATAACTTAATTTAACAAGAACCTCTTCATCCCCCGTTCGATTTCTGATTCTTAAAGCCCTCTTAAGCGGACCATCCATGTTAATCTCGACCCTTAGCCGCATATTCGGGCTGAACAGGTGCCCTCCCTTTTTCTTCTCATCATAATCCAGAAACTTACCAATTTGATTACCGATGAACTCTGCCATGGAACGTGAATGTTTATTGAAGGGGAGACCCTCAATTTGGACATGGAAGGCACACATAGACAGATCGCAGCTGACCGGATCCATTAAATCTTTGACCTCGCGAATGATTAAGAGATGCTTCTCAAACGCCCACGGACCCCCATTGATAATCCTTTGAAGGTCTACTTTATGATTCAAAACGAATAGGAACCGTCCTCCATCGAGTTTCTCCACCTCCATTCCCCTGATGGGGTTAAACACTCCTTTCATGGTTGCTTGGAATGCCTTAAAGCGAAAAGGCTTCTTCGAAAGGATCCGTCCCACAACCAGAAGGCCTGGAGAATTGTCAGTGCCTTTCCATACCGCATCCGGGGCAATCCTACCTAAATCCTCAGTCGAAGTAAGAACCAGTTCCCTGCTCAACTGATCTATATCTGGCTCCATCGAAGGATAGTATGCTTACACACTAGAACAAGGTCCAAGACAACGAGGCCCCGAGCTGTACCTTCCCTGAAAAGACAAAGCAAAGCGCAACGTAAGTATAGCAAAACGAACCCTAAAACTAAGAAAGAAGCAAGATGGATTAGAGTAAAGCGTATGAGACAGTATCATGACGAGACTGGCCGCTATGTCGGACACTCGTGGAACACTCTCCTCACAGACCAGGAAGAACACACTTCGTTGTCAGATCTTGAAGAAGAAACTGACAAGGCCATAAAGGCAGAAAACTTTCAAGGGAGAGGAAAAAATGTTTTCATAACACTTTCATGATTTTACTTTTTTTAAAAGTAGTTTGTTTTCGGTTTTGATTATTCGATGAAATAGAATTATTTACAAATTAACTAATTATCTGGAGTCTCAAATCCGTCCGGTATAACTTGTATTAATTCATTTTCTTGGTTATGATTTGGTTTAAAAAAAAAAAACACTGTTTGAGAATTGGGGATGAGAATTGAAATTGAAATGAAAGAAAATTGGCTAAGAATAAGAACTACCCCAAGAAACTTTTATGACTCAGAATTACGAAATGCCTAGGTCTTGGGGTTTTGGTGTCAAAACTTGAGCTCGATTGCTCAGTTAAGGGATCTAATCGTATGATTTAGGAATGTTTTACCAACTGAAATGAGTCGAACATTATAGTATTTTTTGTTTGAAGTTCGGCTCGAACTTATTCAGTTCGATTCGAGTTTGAATTCGGCGATCTCTAAATTTTTTATTTGTAGTTTGATTTATTTTGTATAGGTTAAGTTCGGTTCGGTTTGAATTTAACTCAATCTTAAATTCCTAAAAGATATAATTTTAAAAATAAAAATGATTTATATATTTTGATTATATATATATATATATATATATAATTTTTCAAAAATAAATAAATTGACTCGTGAATCACAAATAAGAATAAAAAAGGTTTGAGTTCGAATTTAATTTCGATTCAAACCTTGGCTTGATTCAACTTTTATCTCAGATTTTTCGAATTTAAATTCAAACTTTAGCTAGATCTGTAAGCTCCTTGCTATAGGCAAGGCTTATCCCACATCGGTTGGAGATGGTGAACGAAGCCTGCTTATAAGTGGGTGGATACCTCTTCCCTGTTGGGGCCTGACATGGGCCAATTCGGTACCGCCACGCTAGCGACGTGTGGACCACTACCCGCATGCCACGTGGGGTAAAGGACCGGGCCAAATGTGTCGCGTAAGCCTCCGAGTCGGTCATCTCGACGGCAAACCCCTCAAGAGGGTAAGTGCTGACCATTCGACTGTGGCGACTCGACTATTCCCAAGACCAGTCGATATACAATCGAGTAAGTCTAAGATAAGTCGGCGGGAACTCGACTATATGGTTACTAGGTCGAATCGAGGTTGACCATCCCTGGGGCCCACTTCGCCGCTTCAAGCATTTAATGAAGCCAGACAGGCGTACGGAGTAGGTGGCGCATTTAATGCACCTGCAGGTTGCACTGTACAGGTAATCATTGCCCCAATAGGTATAAATACCCCCCTCCATAAATGCCATAAACACACACAACTACCACATTCACAGCACACAAGTCAACTCGATAAGTTCTCAACCATTCGATACTGATTTGAGCATCGGAGTGCCG
The DNA here is from genome assembly GCA_037501455.1 of Lantana camara. Taxonomy (NCBI): domain Eukaryota; kingdom Viridiplantae; phylum Streptophyta; class Magnoliopsida; order Lamiales; family Verbenaceae; genus Lantana; species Lantana camara. Next base: position 16,175,541 of record CM074857.1, on the reverse strand, counting down.
ACAAAGGTAACAACCCCTCCCGTCCTTTGTCGGTCCGTAGCTCACGTTTGCTACCTATCTCCCAGGACAACTCTAATTCGAGCTCTACCACGTCAACAAATTCTAAGTAGTCAAGTCAACTGTTCCGTGACAGGTCATCCATCCGAAGTTCGACGCGATCATTTTGGCGCCATCTGTGGGAAACAAACAAGAAGCCGAAAAGTAATGGAGTTACGCAGTCATCACACTCTGGGAGGCGACGATCAGGAAACGGAGATCCAAAATAGGGGGGGATGGGCCGAGTCAGGTCCAGGGACGTCACGTAGCCGAGACTCGGGCTGCTCCTGCTCCTATGGTCTATGCGACCCCGGACTTGGACGCCTACCTCGAAAAGTGCCAAGCCGAGGCAATTGCCGCAGCAGCTGAGGGCAGAACCCCTGTATTCCCGAAGAAACCCCGAGCCAGTCCCGCGGTCCCATCGCCCGGCCAGTATTCGTACTACTGTGGGCCTATGGCGTATTATGGGTATCCACCCCCTCCTCCTTGGGGGTATCAACCCGCCCCAGTGCTTTACCATCATGATCCCTACGGCCTGCCTCCACCACCTGGTCAAAACCAGTGGCAAGGGGCAGGTCGGGGGCAACAGCAGACCGAGGTATTGCCTCCGGATCAAGAAGCCAAGTCGGGGCGTCGGCAAGAGAAGCGCCCGATCGACCAGGACCCTCAGGGGGAGAGATTGTCAAAGTCCAAAAGAAAAGGGGAAGAACGTAGACCTGCCCGAGGATCAAGGGCTACGAGAGGATCGAGAAGCCCCTCTCACAGTGAGGAAGAGCAACGGCCAAAGAATTCCAAAGTTTTCGACCGCCTGGGGGCTAGGGTCCAACCTGAAGCCCCCTGATTGTCGAACCGAGGGTTTCCCGTCGGGCAGAAGGACTTGATGAGCCGCTTACCTCGCAGAGAAGATTCCCCCCAACGATCCCGCCGAGACAAGTCCCCATCACGATCTCGAGGGCAGCATCGGGTCGATGATGACGAGGAGGAGGTGTCCTATAGCAATCGCCCACCTCCAGCTGGTAGGAAGCCGGCTCACCACTATTGGAGCTCTCGAGAGGCACGATCCCCTTTCTGCGAAGGGATATTGGCGGCCATGGCAGTGGATAAAATGCCCACCAATCTCCCAACATACAACGGGGTATCCGACCCTGAGTGGCATGTGGATCGATTCGAGATTGAGATAAGCATGTTTGGCCATTCACCGGATGTCAGGGCTAAGATTTTTGCCACCACTCTCATCGAGTCAGCCCAGGACTGGTTCTCAAGGCTGGCTCCAAGAAGGATCCGCTCTTATGACGAATTGATTGAGCGTTTCATTGCCCATTTCTCCTCTGTAAAGGGCGACAAGTTGCCGGCCACTTATCTCTATAACATCGTGCAGAGGGAGGACGAAACTTTGAGAGATTTCTTCACTCGATTCTCTCGAACTGCAGTGCAAGTTCAATCTCCAAGCATGGATATGGTGATACCAACAATCCATGTAGCTTTAAGAGACAGAGAGTGTGCCCGGCACATTGTCCGAAAGAACCCTGCGTCTATATCCAAGTTGCTTGATATTGCCTCTTCCTGGATGAGGGTAGAAGAGGTCGAGATGGCCCAAAAGGGTGCCCCGAGTCGAAAGATAGAGGGCGCTCGACCGCCCAAAGGCGAGCTAAGAAAGGATATTAAGGGCCGAGTCGACCACAATTCATGGAGTAGCTCTAAGAAACATTACATGCCCCTGAACCGACCGATTGAGGAGATTTATAACATCTCCAACAAAAAGCTATTCAAGAATCCCAAAGGCATCAAAGAGACTCAGAAGACTAGGGATTCGGGGAAGTACTGCCATTTCCATCGACAGTCGGGCCACAACACCTCAGAATGTTTTGCTCTGAGGGACAAAATCGAGAGGTTGATCAGAGGGGGAGAGCTCCAGGAATTTGTCAAAAAGCTCGACGAGATGGCCCTTCGAGCCGACGATCGAAGGCCGCCCCAGCGCAGAGAGGTAAAACAGCTGACCGAGAGGGATGAACATAACCTCCCCTGCCTCGGTCGAATCGATATGATAGCGGGTGGGCCAGCCGGCGGCGACACGAAAACTGCCCGAAAGAGGCCCCGGAGAGAAGCCCAAAGAAACTACTACGGGCCCCACGAGGTGATGGAGATCGAGTCGAGTAAGAGCTGGGTAGATCAGGATATTAGCTTTAGCAATAAGGACCTAGTCGGCATGCCACCACGGGAAGGCGAAACGCCTAGTTGTCCGATGGTGGTTACGCTCGACGTGGCCAACTACGCTGTATCCAAAACCCTTGTTGATAATGGAAGCTCCGTAAATATTATTTATCTCTCGACTCTTAACCGTATGAATTTAGCTAAAAGTTTAAATCTTGAACCACTCAAAACTCCACTGACAGGATTTGGGGGTTCCGAAGTGTATCCTAAAGGTCGAGTCCGATTGATCACCTCCATGGGAACACTCCCTAAGAGATCGACACTGGAACTAGAGTATCTGGTTGTCGATCAGCCGTCGGCCTATAACATCATTCTGGGGAGGCCAGGTTTAATCGACTTCAGAGCAGTTATTTCAACCTACCACCAATTGATCGAACTCCCGACACCAGTCAGAATAGGGGAGTTGAGATGTGATGTGCCGATGGCTTGGGCCTGTTACTCGATTTCCATGGGAAAGGTGAAATTGCCAAACCGGCAGATCGTTCCTATCTTGGGTCTGCCAGACGGAGATGAAGATGAGATCGAGGATGCTGAAGCGGCAGGCGACGAGCCTGTCCGGAAGTCGAAGAAAGCTAAGAAGAAGCAGAAGGTCATAGACAATCGAGTCGAGGCATCGACCCAAACGATCGAAATTGAGCTTCGTCCAGGGCAGAGAGAGAAGATCACCCATGTCGGGCTCCCCGAACCGGGAAAGGAGCACGAACAGGTACTGCTAATCCAATTCCTTCAAGAAAATGCGGATGTCTTCGCATGGAGTGCCAATGATCTGGTGGGAGTCGACCCTTCTGTGATCATGCACCACCTCAATGTCGACCCTTCTTTCAAACCGATCAAACAACGGCTGCGAACCCAAAGTGTTAAAAGAAACGAGATAATTGAAGAGAAGGTAAACAAATTGCCGGACGCGGGATACATCACGCCGGCCAAATATGTCGACTGGTTATGCAATGTGGTATTAGTTTCCAAGTCGGGGGGAAAATGGCGCATATGCAACAACTTTACAGATCTAAACAAAGCTTGCCCTAAGGACCCCTATCCCGTTCCAAATATCGACCAACTCGTCGATTCGACTGCTGGGTGCGAATTAATGAGTATGATGGATGCCTTTCAAGGCTACTATCAGATTTTCATGGCACCGGAAGATGAAGATAAGACCGCTTTCATAGTTGTGAAGGGCATTTATTGCTTCCGAGTGATGCCCTTCGGATTTCAAAACGCGGGGGCTACATATCAGAGGCTGGTCAACTGACTCTTCGAAGAGGCGATTGGCAAGACCATGGAGGTCTATGTCGACGATATGATAGTGAGGTCAACACGGTCGAGTGACCACCTCCAGGACCTAGCACGAGCATTCAAACTGCTCAGGCAGTACAACCTGAAGCTCAACCCGAATAAATGCACCTTTGGGGTGTCCGCAGGAAAATTCCTCGGATACATGGTTAGTCAAAGAGGGATTGAGGCCAACCCGGAGAAGAGCAGTGCTGTCCGCAATCTTTCCAACCCTAAGACAATTCGAGAGGTACAATCTTTGGTTGGTCGAATTATTTCCCTTAACAGGTTCATTTCCAGGTCTGCCGAGAAGAACCTTCCCTTCTTCAAAATCTTGAGGAACGTTAAAGAGTTCAAGTGGACGGAAGAGTGTGAGCAGGCATTCGAGGTGTTGAAGAGATACCTCGAGTCGCCACCATTCCTAGCAAAACCGGAGCCTGGAGAAGCTTTATACCTCTATATGGACGTGTCGACTGAAGTGATCAGTTCAGTCTTGGTCGCCGTTAGAGAGAAAAAACATATGCCGATCTACTATGTCAGTAAAATTTTGCATGGAGCAGAGACACGATACTTGGAAATTGAAAAGTTCGCCCTCGCACTCGTACACACGGTTAAAAAACTGAAGCCGTATTTTCAAGCTCACAAGATCATTGTGCTCACGGATCAACCCCTCAGACAGGTATTGGCCAAACCGGATAGTTCGGGTCGGCTAATCAAATAGACTGTCGAGTTGGGCCATTATGACTTAACCTATCAACCAAGGTTAGCATATCAAGCCCAAGTCTTGGCCGATTTTCTGGTCGAGAAAGAACCCTCAACCTTGCCTAGAAAAATTACGTGCCGTTGGACGTTGTCAGTCGATGGTTCCTCGACCTCATCTGGCGGGGGTGTGGGAGTATCCTTGAGAAGTACCGACGGAGATGAGCTCGATTTCGCCATCTGTCTGGATTTCCCAGCTACAAACAACGAGACCGAGTATGAGGCACTTATAGCGGGTATGAGAATCGCCAAGGAACAAGGCATTGACAATCTGGCGGCTCTAACCGACTCACAGCTGGTTGCGAGCCAATATGCGGGCTCTTATAAAGCAAGGGAGGAATCGATGGCCAAATAGTTGGAGAAAGTCAAGGAATGGGCTGGGAAATTCTAAAATTTCAGACTCGAGCAAGTACCCAGAGAAGAAAATGAGAGAGCCGACGTCCTTTCCAAAGTAGCCAATGGTCTCAGGGGGACAAGGGACAGGTCGATCATATTCCTCACGAATACAGCTCGATCAATCGAGGAAAAAGGAGAACTTATATTGAGCATCAACCCCGTCGAGCCGTGTTGGTTAGACGACCTGGTCTTACATTTGAGAGATCGTTTCTTGCCCGAAAATAAAACGGAGAGGCGTCGACTGATGGCCAGGGCGGCAAGTTACTCACTCGACCCGGATGGCATGCTATTCAAGAGATCTGTCAGGGAGCGGGCCAAGAGGTGTCTATGACCCTCCCAAGCCAAGGAGTTTCTCGAAGAGGTGCATGTTGGATCCTGCGGAAACCATGCTGGAGGTCGAATACTTGCCAAGAAAGTATCTCGAGTCGGCTATTACTGGCCGACCCTCTTACGGGACTCAATTAATTTAGTAAAAAAATGCCCCAGCTGTCAAAGACATGCCAACCTCACTCACTAGCATCCAAGGGAGATGACTCCGGTCGACATAACGTGGCCTTTCGATCAGTGGGGAATCGACATTGTCGGGCCATTCCCCCTTGCCCCAAGACAACAACAATTCGTCATTGTTTGTGTAGAGTACTTCTCAAAATGGGTCGAGGCAACGCCGGTCCCCAAGATCACCCATACGGTGATGACTCGATTCATTTGGAAAAACATCATATGCCGATTTGGAGTGCCAAGGACCTTGATCTACGACAATGGTCCTCAATTTCGAAGTAAAATGTTCAAGAGTTATTGCTCTAAGTACGACATTAGCTTGCGTTTTACTTCGGTCGGCCACCCTCAGGCCAACGGCCAAACAGAAGTCACCAACCGGACGATCGCGCAGAATTTGAAGACCCGCCTCGACGGGAGGAAAGAAGCCTGGGCCGAGGAACTCGACGGTGTCCTTTGGGCCTATCGAACCACTCCTCGAACCGCCACAGGAGAGACCCCATTCTCAATGGTCTATGGTTCCGAGGCAGTGATCCCTGCCGAGTTAATACACCAAACCGATCGAGTATCACATTATCAGCTCGACTGCAATCAAGAGAAACGCCAGTTCGACCTGAACATGATTGAAGAAAGGAGAGATCAAGCCTTCCGGCGGATGCAGCAGTATCGAGCAACGATGACCAGAAGTTACAACAAGAAGGTCCTCCTTCGAGTTTTCCGAGTTGGTGATCTTGTTCTAAAACGAGTCGATGTTGTCAAACACGTCGGGAAACTCGACGCCAACTGGGAGGGTCATTTTCAAATTTCCAAGATTGGGAAGAACCATGCCTATCATCTCGAGGAATTGAATGGCAGTCCAGTACCTCGATCATGGAAAGCCCACAACCTTAGAGCGTTTTACGTTTGAAAAGATGTAAACTTCAATATGTGAATCAGTAAAATCGAGGTAATTCTTTCGACTATCATACTCTTGATGGGTCAAATAGTCTGTTATAGTTTTGTCGACTGGAAAGTTATGTCAATTCTTAAACGGGTTAAATAACCCAGTCAATACCCTCGACCGGTTTGGCAAATTATCTCTTAAATTCGACTTGAATGTTTGCTATCATACTCGCGATGGGTTAAACAGTCAATACTGTCAACTTAAGAGTTAGAGATAAGTTTAATTTGAACACGCATACTCGTGAATGCTAATTCGAAGACAACTTTAAACAAATTTCATTAAAATTCAAAACGATTACATTTGGATTTTTCTGAGGGAACACTCACCGGCCACCCCGGGTCGGCTTGGTGCATAGCTAAAACAAGAAATGAAAATGAAAAATTACACGGACAAAAGCGACGTAGGAAGGCAAAAGGTCTAATCAATCTCTTCATCGGAAGGAGTGTTCACGGGCTTCGAAGAAAAGCTCGGGGAATACTCGAGCGTGGTTCAAAACCATCGGATCGACCCCATGGGGCATCTGACTCGCATCCTCCTCTAGTCCGTCGACTATAGACTTGGCCAGAGGGATAGCAAACCCAAACTCATGCTCCGACCAGTCTTCCTCGGGATCTTCCTCGATTTTTAGAGGCGGGGGTCGAGGGTCTAGGCATATAATGCCAATCTTGTTCGTATTATAGTTGACTGGAAGGTGTCCTTCGGCGCAGCATTGAGCTAAACATAAATCGAACCCTTCCTTCAAATCCGCTACCCCGAAGGTAACGGTCGACCTCTTATAAGCTGTCGACTTCATAAATCGGTAGGCCCCGAACCGCTCCGAGCCGGCCACGATCTTATCATATACATGCTGGCACCGGTCGATGGCCGTTCGGGCGCCCTTCACTTGCCCCGCCTTTTCCCCATCCTTGTAGGCGGAAAGTACCTTCGAAGCCTCGTCATCGAGCTTCTTGTGGGCCTCGAGCAGTTCCCTCTTCTTGGCCTCCAATTGCTTTTGGGACTCGGCAAGGGCCGTTGCCATCTTCTCCTTCGCCAACTCTGCCGACCTCGCGCTCGAGCTGAGACTCGCCTTCTCGGTCTCCAGGTCTACCACTTTCCTCTTCAGGATTTCGACCTCCGAGTCGATCCCCGCCTTGGGCTCCGAGCGCGCCCTTCCTTCTTTGTAGATCTGGGTCCTTCGACTCATATGGTACATATCCTGAGCAAGCTGGAATACGGGAACAAAGAAGTCACCGATTAATCCTCAATCGAGACTAAAGAAAGAGGATTAAATTCTTACCCCAATGACCTTCACGGCCGCCGACATTTCTAACTTGACCTCAGACATCTTCCATCTCGACTCGTGGTCGATGGAAACTTGGCAGTAGTGGTAGACCGCCCCAGTGGCTCGGTTGTCTCGCGGAATCGACCTAATCCATCGAGGCTTACCGTCATCCCCAATTAATTTGTAACCCCCGGGGAGATACGACTCGGAGACTCTGAGCATTTTGAAAAAGTCGACCACATCATCCTCCGGGGGACGGAAGGGAAGGTGCACCGCCCTCATGGCCTCGGGCGAGAACGGGGCCGGCATCTTCTCGGTCCCTGAAGGAGTCGATGGCACTGAGCTGGTGGAAACCGTACCCCTCGATTGGCTGCCCCTAGCGGCGTGTTCGGCGGTTTTCGTGGGCTTGAGAACATTCGAGCCCTTGGGGTCTTTAACCTTTTTCGACCGTTTCTTATCGGGCTCAGCGATTGGAATTTTCTCCTTCCTCTTCGTGGTTTGAGTGGTAGGCGACGGAGTCGGCTCGCCATCGGTTTCACCCGCCGATCTGGGCAGGATGGCATCCATCGTCTTGTGAGGCTTCGCCACCTCGACTGAAAAAAACTAAAGATTAGAATCGGCCTGAAGGTTTACAAAATGCAGAAATGAATACCAAGAAATTAAGCAATCGACTCGACCGCCTGCTTTACCAGGGTCGAAGTTCCGACTAGCGATCCTGGGGGCTAGGCCGAAATTGACCAGTACTTTATCCTCGACCAGTTTCTTGCAGTCGAATTGGCCGAAGGATAACATATCTCGGATGAAAGTATTCGACCAACGCGTAGCTGCAATCGGCAATGTCGAGCTCGGCCTCCAACACCACATTCTATTCCAAAGGTTCGGCCACCCCATCTCGCTCTCGACGTACACAAATTGTTGCTTCCATGTCTGCTCATTTGAAGAGGTCGGCGATGTCATAAGTTTGCGTTTTTGTTTAAATGATAGCTGCACGAACCCGTAGCCCGACCCGCACCTCTCCTTGGTCACACCCACGTTGAAAAGATCCTTAGCTACTCCAAGCATGGGAATTCCAACATATCTCATCAGTAACCGAATCCCATTGAGCATCGCATACCCGTTCGGCATCAACTGGACCGGGCTAATGTTCAGGTGGTTTAGGATGTCGAGGATGTCATCGTCTATTGGGATTCGAAACCCTGCTTGGATCATTTTCCAGGTCACGGTTATGCAATTGGTCAGAGGGTCAGTCATGGTCTCCCCTCTTCGAGGTCGAATTACACTGTACCCTCCTAATTCGACGTCTCCTCCAAATAGTATCTCCCTAATGTCTTCAAACATTTTGGCCGGTACCTTGCTGTCGACCAACCTGGGGTCCTTGTCCAAAATTCAATCGGGGGATTTCCCACCATAAGGGATGTGCATAACATCTTCTCCCTGGCTCTCTGAAGTCGATGGCCCCGCGCCTCCTACTTGACTCGAATGCACCGACCCTGTAGCACCCGGAACGCTAGGCACCACATCCCCCGCACTATAGCCCCGATCCACATATGAAATGGATAATCCATACATGAATCAAAGCTATAGCGAACGGGAGACAATAAAATGACACAAGGCTAGGCGGGTACCCTCAATTAAAACCAAACCAACAACTAGTAGAACAATTCAGAGTAAATAAAAACGGAAGCAATAACATTCATTCGATACGTATAGGTACCATATTTATTTATTTATTAATAGGTACCAACATTCACACTATCAATACAAAATCATCTCCAAAATAGGTAACAAGACAAGATACAAAATATCCCAAGTAGCTATACATGAACAAAATGTGAGAATGAAGTGTGCTAGACCCAAATTTAAAGACAACTAGACTCTAAATTCCCGCCTAGCACGCCCTGCAAAACATCTGAAAAGTCGAGGTGTCAGTCCAACACGGACTGAGCGAGGGGGTATAAATAAATATAAGCGCACAAACATGCAAGTCATAATCTCGGGTAATAATTTTTAGAAAACAATACAATTTAATAGAATAAAAAGGAATACTATCGCCCGAGTTACAACGAATTCAATTTTAATTTAACCAATTCAATACAATCAATTTGTGGCCCGGCGAGTGGGGCAATTCTCCAACCTTACACCGACTGCAATCAATCAATCAATTAATTATTAGGTGATTAAGTGATCAAGCAATCTATTACTGTGCACAATTAGTAGTTTCAATGGCACCTTCTTCCTCCGGGTGATGGTAGGATTGCAAGGCCCCACCATTCAATCAATCTGGGCAGAGGGTACATGAATCCCTAAGCCCGGAACTCCTTCCTCCCCTAATCTCCTAGGGGGTTCAGGGGTCATCCCAATTGGTGAGGATAGCTCTCGAGTTACCCGTCAGCCCATGTTTTCCCGGTTGGCTCGAGTCACTACCCTCGGGCCCACAGTGCAATACAATACTCGCCAAAATAATCAATCAATCAATCAACCCCTACAATAGTTCGGTAAAACATTTGAAAACCAATCTCATTTGAAAACTATAAATATATAGGTAGGTTTTGGCTTAAAACTTCACATAGGGTTGTACGGGTCCTATGTATCTAAAATTAAACCTCACCTGAACGACCCAAAAACAACCAAGGAAACAGCTCACGGGGCCTGCTCCTCGTCACCAGGAAGCTGGTCTGTGCAAGAAAGACAAATGTCCGTGAAACACGACTCAAAATGTACCAAATATGACGAACGGCGGAAATGCAACGAGATGACTGGAAAAATACAATGCACCATGAAAATATTGCGTTTCGACATGTATTCAGTCATATAATAGCAATTAGGGGTCAAAGAAGCCGTCGGATCAAGGTGCTGAAAATGCAATTTTATGCAGTGAATTTTGAACACTTTCTGGAGTCTGGGAACGGCCGTTCCGGCTTCCCTTTGAAAATGGGAAGGGCCGTTCCCATGGCCCTCAGAAACGCGCCAGCGTTTTTTAAAAAGGGAAACGTTTTAGCTGGGAACGGCCCTTCCGGCACACAGGCCAAAATGGGAACGACCCTTCCCAGTCTTGCTGGCCTGACTCAGAATCATGGGAACGGCCGTTCCAGTTTTAAACTGGGGTTGGGACTGGCCGTTCCCAAAATACGTGAGCAGCTGAAGAAGAACAAAAACAGAGCAGCAATGGAGTAACAACAATCAACCACCAAAAATGGCTTCAAGCCAAGATGTAATGCATATATATGATGCAATAAACATACTAGCTTACATATAATCAATAACAATTCATTAAAACACTCATTTCCCATGTTAGATCATCAATAATCATTCATTCAAAAACCCATATTAACACTCATGCTCCAAGTCCATAAAACTCAAGATATATGCACCAAACTTAAGCTTAATGATCATATACATATTTCCAACAACAAATACACAAGTTACTCTAACCATAACAAAGCCCTATCTATCACATAATTTCAAGAAAATCATCAAAGTCCCAAAATTACCTCAAATACAAGAAATGAAAGCTAGGATGAAGAAGTGATGATGATGATGCCTCAATGTCCACAAAACCCACAATTATGATGCTTGAATGATGAAATCTCCCTCTTATTTTGCTAGGGTTGGTCTCGGTTGAGCAAGGAAGAAAATGGAGCAAATGAAATGTTTGTATGTGATGTGAAGACAAGGTACGTGAAATGCTGCTAATGAGAGGAGAAAAATGGCCAATTTTGCTATTAAGTCCTTTCACTTAGTAAGTTATGCAATTAGGTCCAATTCCATATTAATTGATCAATCAAGCCCAATGCAATTAAGTCCCAAATTCATGAAAATGATCAATTAAGGCCATAAAAGAATTAAATCACATTCGGGAAAATAATTCACATTGCAATCACGTTCAATATATATCCGATAAATATGATATGATATGAATTTTCAATAAAATGTCAAGAATATAATTTTATAAAATTATGTCATGATATGGAAAATTAAAGAAATGAGCAATTAATAATTAAAATCTAACTCTCAAACGCACACGTGTCGATCATACCTGAATTGCCGAAAGCTGGGGCGTTACAATCCTCCCTCCTTAAAAGAATCTGGTCCCCAGATTCACTGATCGGAAGGGAACAACTCTGGATGGAACCGTCTCATTTTGTATTCGGTATCCCACGTGGCTTCTTCGGTCTTGTCACTTCTCCAAAGAACCTTAACCATGGGAATCTTTCGGTTTCTTAATTCCTGAAACTTCTTATCCAATATCTTAACCGGTTGCTGAACAAAGGTAAGACTCGGTTCCAATTCCACTTCTTCAACAGGAATGATTTCGGTTTCATCGGGGTAGTATTTCCTCAGCTGAGACACGTGAAATACATTATGAATCCCCGTGAGGCTCGGTGGTAGGTCCAATCTGTAAGCAACTTCTCCAACTCTTTCCAAAATCTCATAAGGACCTAAATAACGAGGTTTAAGCTTACCCCCTTTTCCAATCCGAGCAAATCCTTTACGTGGAGACACCTTCAAAAATACCCGGTCTCCAACCTCAAACTCAAGATCCCTTCTACGTCGATCGGCGTAGCTTTTCTGTCTGTCCTGAGCTCATTTTATCCGTTCTTTTATTAATTGGACTTTCTCAATCATAGCTTCAACGGCCTTGGAAGGTTTTTCCAATTTCTCACCTTTCTTAACACCTTCCTGTTTAGTCCATCTCCACTCTTCCAAGTCAAAGAACAACGAAGAACGACACTTCCTACCATAAAGTAGCTCATACGGTGCCATTCCAATCGAGGCCTGAAAACTGTTGTTGTACGCAAACTCAATCAAAGGTAGCTGATCATGCCAAGAAGACTGAAAATCCAAAGAACAAGCTCTAAGCAAATCCTCGAGATATCTTATTAATCTCTCGGACTGACCATCCGTCTGAGGATGAAAAGCTGTACTAAACTGGAGCTTCGTACCCAAAACCTCTTGCAATTCACGCCACAACTTCGAACTGAACCGTGGATCTCTGTCTGAAACTATACTAACCGGAATCCCGTGAAGTCTAACAATCTCCTGGTTATAAAGCTCGGCTAGCTTGCGAATCTTATACGACATCCGAACCGGCAGAAAATGTGCAGACTTCGTCAAACGGTCCACAATCACCCAAATCCCATCGAATCCACCTTTCACTTTAGGTAATCCGGACACGAAATCCATCGTCACCTGTTCCCACTTCCACTCAGGAATAGGTAACGGCTGAAGGAGACCTCCCGGTTTCTGATGCTCGGCCTTCACTTTCTGACAAGTGAGACAATGCCTCACAAACTCGGCCACATCTTTCTTCAATCCACGCCACCAATAATATTGCCTTAAGTCCTTATACATCTTGTTTCCTCCGGGGTGGATAGAATAAGCCGATCTGTGAGCTTCCTCGAGCAAAACCCGTTTCAACTCTTCGGGCACAACCACTCGGTTCTTGAAACGAAGAAGACCGGTTTCATCGAACCCGAACGGACACTCCGAATCAGCTCTTGCCTTAGCTACCAATTTCTGAACTTCCACATCCGTACTCTGAGCCTCAAATAACCTGTGCTTCAAATCTGGCTGAACCGAAATATTAGAAACTCGAGCCCTTAAAATAATTGGCTCGATTTTACTACTTTCACCCACTTCCAAGCTCGACACACTAACCTTCCTACTAAGTGCATCGGCGACAACGTTGGCTTTGCCGGGATGGTACTTAATCGTGCAATCATAATCTTCCAACCTTTCCATCCAACGCCGTTGCCTCATATTCAAATCCTTCTGAGTGAATAAATACTGGAGGCTTTTGTGGTCGGTGAAAATCTCAAAAGACACCCCGTACAAATAATGTCTCCACTTTCCAAGTGCAAAGATTACGGCGGCGAGCTCAAGATCATGTGTCGGATAATTCTTTTCATGCTCTCTCAACTTCCGGGATGCATAAGCAATTACCTTACCCTTCTGAGTCAACACACATCCCAAGCCTTCCTTAGAAGCATCCGTATAAACAGCATATCCTTCAGAACCTTCCGGAAGGGCTAACACTGGAGCAGAAACTAACTTCTCTTTCAAGAAAGTGAAACTCTTCTCACAATCTTCATTCCAATCAAATTTCACATTCTTCTTCGTCAACCGGGTTAAAGGAGCTGCTAACTTAGAGAAATCCTTAACAAACCTCCGGTAATAACCTGCCAATCCCAAGAAACTCCTGATCTCTGAGGCATTCCTAGGTTTCTCCCACTTCAAAACCGACTCAATCTTAGAAGGGTCAACTTCCAAACCATTACCTGAAATCACGTGACCCAAGAAAGACACCTTGTCAATCCAAAACTCACACTTGCTGAATTTGGCAAATAACTGATGCTCCTTCAAAGTCCTCAATACCAACTGAAGGTGTCTTGCATGCTCCTCGGCAGACTTCGAGAAAACCAGGATATCATCAATAAAAATAACCACAAACTTATCCAGAAAAGGCCTGAAAATCCTGTGCATCATATCCATAAAAGCTGCTGGGGCATTGGTCAAATCAAACGGCATCACAACAAACTCATAATGCCCATACCGAGTGTTAAATCCTGTCTTAGAAATATCCCCTGCTCGGATGCGCAGCTGGTAATATCCTTGTCTCAAATCCAATTTCGAGTAGACTTTCGATCCCTGAAGTATGTCAAACAACTCCTCGATATGTGGAAGAGGATACTTGTTCTTGATCGTCATCCGGTTCAACTCCCTATAGTCTATACACATTCTCAAGGTTCCGTCCTTTTTCTTTACAAACAAAACCGGTGCACCCCAGGGAGAAGAACTCGGTCTAATATACCCAATCTCTAACAATGCATCAAGTTGAGTCTTCAACTCTTTCAACTCGGCCGGAGCCATACGATTTGGAGTCTTGGAGTACGGCTCTGCATTAGGGTACAAGTCGATCACAAACTCAATTTCCCGTTCTGGAGGTAAAGAATCCAATTCCTCAGGAAAGACCTCGGGAAACTCGTTCACTACTTCCGTTTCTTCCAACTTACTCTGATCCTTGGGCTTGTTGAGAATATAAGCAATGAAACCCGTAGCTCCCTCTCGAACCAACTTATGAGCTTCCGAGAAAGAAAGTAGAGGTACAGTCTTGGAACTCCAACCCACTACCAAATCTGATCCCAACTGAACCCTCTTTGCCCTGCAATCAACTGTGGCAGAATGTCTGTACAACCAATCCATGCCCAAAATGGATCCGTAGCAAGTCATCGGCAGCTCAATGAAGTCTGACAAGAAAACTCGGCCCTCGATGCTCACCGGAACCTCTGTAAACACCCGATCAGATTCTAAACTACCACCAAACGGAGTACTAACCACATAACATGCAGAAGAGCGAGTAACAGGCAAAGGCAAAGAAACAGATATAGCACTCGAAAGAAAGGAATGAGTAGCTCCCGGATCAAACAACGTATGAATGTTCGTGCCATGTATGCAAATGGTACCTTCAACTACCGCGACTGGATCAATATCAGCATCCTGCTGCTCACCCTCCAAAGCATAAGCACGAGCCCTGAGCAGTGGTCTCGGTGCTCCCGATGGTGGCATCCTACGATCCGGACAGCCGTCTACCATATGCTCATCACTCCCACAAAGCAAGCATAAACCCAAACGCCTCCTGCAGTTATCATAAATGTGCGTCCTCTAACCACAGAAGGTACAAGCAGGCCTCTCGGGTGGTGGTGGCAAAGCTGGAGCAACTGGAGCTCGAATCACTGGTCCTGCTGGTCGGGGCTTCTTCCCTGGGCCCTGTGGAGCTGGTGGTGGAGAAGAATAAACCATCGGCCTCTTGCCTGAAGCAGAACCCGAACCTCAACCCTTATACCCTGATCCGGCACCTCTGAAACCCAATCCAGACCCTGAACCCAAACCTGAGCCTGAACGATAAGTAGACCGCCTCGCATTCACCGAATCCTCAACTAACAAGGCCTTCTTAGTAGCCTTCACCCACGTGCTCGTGTTGACCGCCTCAATCGCTGCCTGAATATCCGGTCTAAGGCCCTGAACAAACTGCATCGCCTTATGGAAATCATCACTCGGTATATTAGGAGCATAGCGGGACAATCTCTCAAACTCGGCGATATACTCTGAGACCGACCTACTTCTCTGCTTAAGCTCTGTAAATTCCTTCAATCTTCTAGTGCGAGAAGATGGAGGAATGAACTTGTTTCTGAACTCTCTGACAAACACTTCCCAATTCACTTCCTCGCCTGTAGCCTCTAGCACAATCCGGGCACTCTCCCACCAAGAATAGGCCTCACCCTGGATCAAAGAAATAGTACAACGGGCCTTCTCCTGGGACTCACAAGGAATGAGCTCCCAAATCCTCTCAATCTCCCTGAGCCACTGCTCGGCTTGAATATCATTTCCTTTATAAAACTTGGGAGGATGCTGGTTCTGGAACTCCCTAAAAACAGCTGAAATCTGTGCCCTTGGCTGTGGTGGTGGAACTGGCGGTGCTGGAGGAACATAATCCCGAACTCTCTGATCAATAAGACCTACCACTGCGTTCATAAAATCCTGTGGCTGAGCCTGAGGAGGTGGAGGAGGAGGTGGTGATCTCTCCCGGCGATGATGACGACGATGTCGATGTCTAGGAGAACGATCACGATGATGTCTATCGCGAGCCATCCTGAAATCAAGTCACTATTGTGCATGTTCGATTAGTAATGCCAATGTGTGCAAATAATTCAAGATTGCACATAAGTTATAAAATTCAAACAATTCACCAAATTCAAATAAGTCCAAAGAGGTTAAGTAGGTTCAAATATATCAAATAACGATGCAAGACTCTCAAATTGACAATTAGTTCCTATCTCGTGCGACCTAGACTCACAAGACATGACACTAGAGACCCGGTTTTGCAAACGGGCTCTGATACCACCGTAGGATGTAGCACCCGGAACGCTCCCCGCACTATAGCCCCGATCCACATATGAAATGGATAATCCATACATGAATCAAAGCTATAGCGAACGGGAGACAATAAAATGACACAAGGCTAGGCGGGTACCCTCAATTAAAACCAAACCAACAACTAGTAGAACAATTCAGAGTAAATAAAAGCGGAAGCAATAACATTCATTCGATACGTATAGGTACCATATTTATTTATTTATTAATAGGTACCAACATTCACACTATCAATACAAAATCATCTCCAAAATAGGTAACAAGACAAGATACAAAATATCCCAAGTAGTTATACATGAACAAAATGTGAGAATGAAGTGTGCTAGACCCAAATTTAAAGACAACTAGACTCTAAATTCCCGCCTAGCACGCCCTGCAAAACAACTGAAAAGTCGAGGTGTCATTCCAACACGGACTGAGCGAGGGGGTATAAATAAATATAAGCGCACAAACATGCAAGTCATAATCTCGGGTAATAATTTTTAGAAAATAATACAATTTAATAGAATAAAAAGGAATACTATCGCCCGAGTTACAACGAATTCAATTTCAATTTAACCAATTCAATACAATCAATTTGTGGCCCGGCGAGTGGGGTAATTCTCCAACCTTACACCGACTGCAATCAATCAATCAATTAATTATTAGGTGATTAAGTGATCAAGCAATCTATTACTGTGCACAATTAGCAGTTTCAATGGCACCTTCTTCCTCCGGGTGATGGTGGGATTACAAGGCCCCACCATCCAATCAATCTGGGCAGAGGGTACATGAATCCCTAAGCCCGGAACTCCTTCCTCCCCTAATCTCCTAGGGGGTTCAGGGGTCATCCCAATTGGTGAGGATAGCTCTCGAGTTACCCGTCAGCCCATACTTTCCCGGTTGGCTCGAGTCACTACCCTCGGGCCCACAGTGCAATATATTCAGTCATATAATAGCAATTAGGGGTCAAAGAAGCCGTCGGATCAAGGTGCTGAAAATGTAATTTTATGCAGTGAATTTTGAAAACTTTCTGGAGTCTGGGAACGGCCGTTCCGGCTTCCCTTTGAAAATGGGAAGGGCCGTTCCCACGGCCCTCAGAAACGCGCCATCGTTTTTTAAAAAGGAAAACGTTTTAGCTAGGAACGACCCTTCCGACACACAGGCCAAAATGGGAACGGCCGTTCCCAGTCTCGCTGGCCTGACTCAGAATCATGGGAACGGCCGTTCCAGTTTTAAACTGGGGTTGGGAATGGTCGTTCCCAAAATACGTGAGCAGCTGAAGAAAAACAAAAACAGAGCAGCAATGGAGTAACAACAATCAACCACCAAAAATGGCTTCAAGCCAAGATGTAATGCATATATATGATGCAATAAACATGTTAGCTTACATATAATCAATAACAATTCATTAAAACACTCATTTCCCATGTTAGATCATCAATAATCATTCATTCAAAAACCCATATTAACACTCATGCTTAGGGATGTAAACGAACTGAGCCGAGCCGAACCTTAGCCTTTTTTTAAGGTTCGAGTTCGATTCGTGAGGTTTTTTAACGAACTCGAACTCGAACCCGAGCCTGACGAACCTAAGAAAATTAGGTTCGAGTTCGGTTCATGACAGGGTTCGGTTTGGGTTCGGTTCGAGTTCGGTTCGTGGGTTCGTGAAACTGATTCGATTGATTCGGTTCGTGGGTTCGAGTTCGGGCTCGAGATTATCTTACCAACTATTGTTGTTTACAGATTTACAATGTACCAAACATTAAGATATAAGCATTTGAATAGAATTAAAGTCCCAGATAAATAAATCTGCCAATTACAATCCAACATTAAACACTTGAACAGAATTACAATTCGCAAATTTAACATGACTTCTTCTTCCTTCGTGAATTTTGAAACCAAGTAACCAAGTCTTCCTCCAACCATTCAACTACAACCTGTTAACCAAAGATTTTCTTCAGCATTTGCTCAAAACAATTGGAAACAACAGAATATACATACAAAATATTCCAAAAGACAACTTTACTCTTCATGAATTTTAAAACAAAGTCTAGAAAGGGAACTTTACCAGGCCATCAACTTCAATCCACCATTCTTGCTGCAAAGTGCAAACCATCATTCAAGACATTTTTCCACATTCATAAATAGAAAAGTCAAAATAAATTCAAAGCAAGTATTCAAGGAGAAAAACATTAAAAAAACAGAGCATCATTCAGGTCATTTTCCTAATTCCTCATACCAACATTTCAAGTAATTTTACAACAGAGCATACATCACCATCTCAAAAAACATACACCATTGAGTTCATTTTCCTCATTCACATACCCGGAAGAAAAAAATCAAGCAAAATTTTTCTACGGCGCAAACCCTAGTCATCTCTCAAGTCAAGAAAAATTAAATTAAACCCATGAAAAAAGATGATATAATATTTACCTGGACCTGGACGTTTCAGCTGCGCTGATGGTGGTGGTGGATGCGCAGGTGGTCGCGACTCGCGATGGCTGAGAGATAGCTAGATTTGGGGGTTGGGCGGTGGGCGACGCAAGTCGAGACGGTGGATGACTGGGATGATAGAGGTGCTGCGGTTGATGGTTGGGACGGCGGCGGCGCGGCGCTGCTGCGAACGGCTGGGATGGCAGCGGCTAAGGGAAAAGTGGAGGCGGGGCTAGGGTTTTCTTCCTCAGATCTAAAATGGAAGAGAGAGAGATTTTCTTTTGAAATGTTTCTCGTGAAATGAGAGAGTACATAAAAGTTGATGTTTTTTTTTTAATGTAATATATTAGATATATATAATATATTACATAAATTGTAAATAAAAATGTAGCACCCGCACGGTGGGTCACCACATCCCCCGCACCAAAGTCCGATCCACATACGAAATGGGAAGTCCGTACATGAACCAAACAGTGGCGAACGGGAGACTGACAAACTCACACCTAAGCTAGGCGGAACTTAGACCCTGAAAGGAAAACTCGAACCATAACAAAATGCGGAAGCGAAACAAGCCATGCAATAATCAAAACATTCATAAACAGTTGACGGGTTCAACTAGCATAAATACCTAATCCCGAAATATACATATCAATACATAATTAAATTCTGCATATCAAAATCAAACATATCTTATACATAAGCTGAATTAAAGAAATATGAATGCAAGACCACCTACTGGACAAAGACACAGAACAGACTCCAAAAGACAGACACACTCCGCCTAGCACGAACTCCAAGCAAAACCTGCAAACTAAAGTAAAAGGGGAGGGGTCAGTCTTAACTCGACTGAGTGAGGGGTTAACGCACTCACACTATATATATAAGAGCAAGGCACATATCAAACTCATAATGTTCATGAACGCGGGGATAGTTTTTGCACACTAAATCATTTCCCGTGATACATGTATATAAAGGGCTTACTTAGCAAATCAAACAAACCAATTTAACTTACCGAACAACTTAGCAAAACCTATTAGTTCTTAACATATTCCAATCTTAACTTATCTTATAAAACTCCCTTTTTATTTAACTTAGAATCTATCCCCGTTTCACGAACCTTAACAGAACATACATATCATAACATATAGAACTCGGCGGGTACGAGCTCCGACTCCCCCAATCTCCTCATAACATATCATATCAGAATCAAAACAGAAAACTTACATACATATCAAATCATATCATATCATATCATATCATCCTCAACTCCGGGTGATGGAAGGGTGTATACGCCCAAACCATCCAGACAAACGAGGGGAGCGCCTTGCGAGTACTCAAACCCTCAGGATTCCTTCCCTCACCAAACCTCCTGGTGAGTTCAGGGGTGATCCTCTGCAGACATATGGAGACTATGCACAGGCTTAACCTCGACGGCCCTATGCCGTCCCGAGGGTTCCTTACCCATAGCTCCGGGGCCCAACAAACACATATCATATCAGAACCCGCTACAACAGAGACAGACAGACATAACTTATACATATATACGTACACAAACCACTTTCCGTTTCAATCCACTCGGTCCTTGCCAAACATGGCTCATGAGAAGTATACGGTCGGAAGCATAGCTTCACGTGGCAAATCATAACAAATCATTGCAAACCAAGCATACATAGGCTCGTACATTGCTTAACATACTTGCAAACTCGAGGCATATTCAACAAATACATATTTCACACTTATTTACATACATATAAGGCTTATTTAATCACATGCAATCAAAACCGAGCACATTGCAATAAGGTGTAACTATATCCTAACCTCACCTGACACCGAAGAGGCCGAAGACACAACAACTGATCCACCCCGGAATCAACACGGCCAACAAAACACCACCCCGGGTGTACCTGAACAAACTGAATACAAAACAAGACTTAGACACAAGAATGAACCAAATAGACGCACGGCGTATGATTATGATTGGCATAAAATCGTGGATCACGTATACAATATATAACAAGCATGCATTAACAATAATTCACATTTCACGAGCATATTAAAGCATACGAAAGAAGACGCTCGGCAAAAGGTATGGTTCATGTTCATATATAAAATGTCACAATTAAATCATAAAATTCACAAATCATAGCATAACATATTTATTCACAATCTATTATGCAAAACAATCAAATTATAACAATTAATATGCAAAAGAAAAGCATTTAAAATCATACAAATGCATAATCAAAGCAAAGAGAAGAAATGGCAAAATCCACCCCCATGGATTTTTCCAAAGGAAAAATCCACCCTCATGGATTTTTCCAAACCTACTGCCTCAAATCCACCCCCGCGGATTTTTCCAAAAGGAAAAATCCACCCCCGCGGATTTGATCCAGTAGCGCAAAGGACCGGCCATGGGAACGGCCGTTCCCGCTCCCAGCACAAACTGGGAACGGTCGTTCCCACTCTCGGCACAGACGCCAGCCCGGGAAGGGCCGTTCCCACCCAAAGAACAAAACGGGAACGGCCGTTCCCATACGCGGATGGGAAGGGCCGTTCCGGCCCCAAGGCCAAAACGGAAACGGCCGTTCCGGACCGTCCTGCTCGAAAAAAACAGAGCAGAAACAGCAATGGCGTCGGGAAACACTGCCAACACACAAACACAACCACAAACAACCCTAAAATCATGCAAAAATAACACAATAAATCACATATAACATATGGAACACATATTTCCACGTTAGAACCCGTAAAACGGCCTAGAACACACAAAACTCACACCCCGGTTACTATTCATCATCTCCCCAACAAAGCACGTAAGCACGAATCCGAGGCACGAAAGAGATATTAAAGTAAAGTATGTAACGAAAGGGTCACAAATCCTACCTTAGGTCATTGATCGGACGGTTGGATCTCCCAAACCCGAGCTCAAGGCTTCTTGGCCAAAAATGGTGAGAAATGCTTCTCTTTCCTCTCTTCCTTGCTGCTGATCGATCAAAGTGGGAGAGAAGGAAAGGCTTGACCCTTTTTAGGGCCGGGCAAATGGGTCGGTTAAAACGGGTAGGTTCAAACGGTATCCGGTCCACGCGGATCGGATTAAAAACGATAGGGCTATCAAATGGCTTTAGAAATAAAAAGGGTAATTCATTGAATCCGAATCATCGAAACGAACTCAATGATAGGGTCGGAATTCGAATTCGAATTCCCGAGCTCAAATAGCCAGGAAGGCTCAAACGTCCTAATTAATTAGGTCCCTAAATTGCAATTATTGGACAATTGAGTCCAAGTACAATTTAATTAAATCTAAAGCACACATAATTAAAATTAATATCACGTTGACACGTAAGCATGATAAATCACATAATTCACAAAATACTGAAATAAACTCTCTCGTGACGCCGTACCTGGAATGCCGAAGAGACGGGGCGTCACAATCTCCCCCCCTTAAGAGAACCTGGCCCCCAGGTTCTACCGCTCGCAACAAAGTTACGAGCCACTCTCCCGTATTCACCCAAGTTTGGAGCTCGCGACACTCCGACAAGGGTTATCCCGAGAAAGGTCTTCCAAGCACGAAGGGGGTTCGATCATCACTTCAAGCTTCACACGAACTTGATCCCGACTAGGAGTAGTTCAGACTTCTCGCACGATAGGAGGCTCACAAGTGATTCAACTCCCACCGCTTGGATCAATCCAAACCAACGCACAATTCGGGAACACGAGTGGAATTGTTAAAGAACTCAAACCACTCGCTCTCCACCCAAGAAGGGCCTTCAACCTGTGGTTCGAAGTTGACATTGGAACGTTGATCACCTCAAACGTGAACTCCGGAAACTTGTGGAGAAGACCGTTGCAAAGCACGACCCTCGACTTACCGTAAAGCAACAACACTCGCTCACTCAAGTCACCCAGAGGGTAACCAACAACTCACAACTCACACACCCGAAGCAAAGCAAAACAAAAGAGGGATGATGCACGTGGTATGTATGTTTAATGTACCGTTCACCGAAGCGTTGGAATCTTATCTTTATGATGAATTGATCGACGCCAGAATTTCTTGGTTCCAGGTTATGCTCTGAAATTCCCAACGTCTCGAGCTTCGAATATCACCCAGATCTTTATCCCACAGTTGTTGTTTAGCTCAAATAACTCTTCTAATCCAATTCTCTATGCTCATGACTATATCTTGAAATGCCCCAGTATCTTTTACACTTCAAATATCAAGTCAATCTTCATCTTACGGTTGACAATTATCCTTGCTAGTTCTTCGAATTTAATCCTTCACTCTTAACTATCCTTGTTCCTCCAGTATATATGAATTCCTTAAGCTTTGATTAATCATTATAATTCCCCGCAGATCTGATGTGCTCCCTAATTTATTCCGAATCTCATGGCCCGAATTCTTCTTCCATTTGTGTATTGTGGAATTTCCAATAATTGTCTTGCCTCGAAATCTTAGTTCCTTCCCAATAAGTGTTCTTCAAATTTGGTGTCGAACTCCTCACCTTAGCACCCTTCTCTTGAATATATAAGGAAGTGCGTCGTCCCTTGATTAATGCTATTGATTTTCTTCGGTAACCCTGAGGTAACTTCTTGTGTGATTTATTCCACTCAATGAAGCGAATCCCATAACCCAATTCCGTAGTAATATGTTCCGTAGGCTCTCCCGAACCAATACCTTCTACTATACTTTAATTTCCTTCTCTTAAAGTTCAATCAAGGCTCGATTATAATTTCCTAGCAAATTCTTCTCTTCAGGACATGGTTAAATGGAAAACGGTCACCATATCCTGAAACTGCAGTTGATTAGATCCGTTCCCAACTCTCAATTCAATTCTTGTTCTAGCCTTTGTTATTCTTGTTTAAATTCCACCGGTAGAGAATCTTGATGTCTTCTTCTAATTATTTCCAAGAACTAACTTCCTTTATTATTTATAGAATCCGAAATCCAAAACAAATCATGCCTTGCTTGGTGAAATAAGCTACCTCGGATCTTTAATTCTCTTCAAAATATACCCCAATTCCTAAATTCTTCAACTTGGTACCGGGACCTCTCAAATCATTCTACTTTATCATATTTTCCACGTCTCCATAAACTCAACCCGAACTCCAAAAGAAATCCTTAATTTCATTCCCTATCCCAACATCTCTTCCAAATCCCATTGAACACAACTTGGTAACTTGAATGAAGAAATATCCTAAAATAAAACACTAAATATGCATGTTGAGTCAAAGTGCGAATGAGATGCATCACTTAATCGTCACTTAAACACATAGTGGCATCAACAATTAGCAACAATTAATAATGAATAGCAATTAATGGCAATTAACAATTACGGCACAAAATAAATAATTGTAATATTAAAAATGGAGGATGAATGCTCGTGCCATGAATGCAATTACCTCAACTTTCAGGTTTTTTGTTGGTTTCCAATTTGAAGTCGTTGATCCCGTGCCTTTTGCTTGTTAGCTCTCGGTCGATCACACTCAGAAATCTTGTGCTCTGTTGACCCGCAAATGTAGCACCTCTTCAATCTGTCCCAACATGCCTCATAGGTATGAGTGGTACCTCCACAATAAGCACATAACTGGGGCCTTTTCCCCAACCTTGAAGTATTCCCGGTCTTGTGTTTCTTTCCCCGAATTCTTTTGGCCCGAGTTCCATGTTGAGGAGATTCTCCTTCTACTTGTACGCTTGAGCATAAACCCGACTTGACCTTAGACCCCGATACCTCTTCTTCCTTATCCTTTATCATGATCCAAGTTTCGACTCTTAAAACTTTCTTTGTAGCTTTATCCCACGTGGTCGTATCCTTTGCGATTAGGGCTTCCTTGAATTCATTCCGAAGGCCCTCCATGAAGTAATTGGCCTTCATCTGATCGTTACCCATAATGTGAGGCACATATAAGCCCAACCTTTCGAATTCTTCCATGTATTCCACAACGGATCTATCTCCTTGTTTCAGATTGAGGAATTCTTCAAGTCTTCGCTCTTGTAAAATAACCGGTGCAAACCTCTTTCTGAATTCTCGAATAAATACATCCCAAGTCAACTCTTCGTTCGTAGTCTCTAGTTGTTGAGCAACCCTTTTCCACCACTGTCTTGCTTGTCCTTGCAAGAGAAATGTAGCAAGGCGAGCCCTATCTCCAGAGCTTCGTGGCCATATTTCAAAAATTCCCTCTATCTCCGAAATCCAATCTTCAGCCTTTACATCATCTCCTTCTCGAAATTGGGGAGGCTTGAATGCTATAAATTCCTGGTACATCATAGCCATCGGATTCATTACTAGTACTCGGTAAAAGATTGTCCTTGAGATCACGGAGTTATTTGAAAAGGTCGACCGTAGGGTTGTTGACTCGGTGGTACCCTGAAAATCTCAACAACTACAATAGAAATATATGCATGTCAATTAGTGAGTGCTCATGTCACGTAGTAAATCAAGTAGAGCATCAAAGAAATGCAATGCATCACGTAATATAAATTCAACAAAGTATTGAAATTTCACATACATAGCTTATCAAATCAAGATGCAAATGCACACATAATCAAGTTGTCCTATGCCGTTCGACTTAGACAGACACGACCTGACACTGAACCCCGGTTTTTCAACCTGGGGCTCTGATACCACTTAAGGATGTAGCACCCGCACGGTGGGTCACCACATCCCCCGCACCAAAGTCCGATCCACATACGAAATGGGAAGTCCGTACATGAACCAAACAGTGGCGAACGGGAGACTGACAAACTCACACCTAAGCTAGGCGGAACTTAGACCCTGAAAGGAAAACTCGAACCATAACAAAATGCGGAAGCGAAACAAGCCATGCAATAATCAAAACATTCATAAACAGTTGACGGGTTCAACTAGCATAAATACCTAATCCCGAAATATACATATCAATACATAATTAAATTCTGCATATCAAAATCAAACATATCTTATACATAAGCTGAATTAAAGAAATATGAATGCAAGACCACCTACTGGACAAAGACACAGAACAGACTCCAAAAGACAGACACACTCCGCCTAGCACGAACTCCAAGCAAAACCTGCAAACTAAAGTAAAAGGGGAGGGGTCAGTCTTAACTCGACTGAGTGAGGGGTTAACGCACTCACACTATATATATAAGAGCAAGGCACATATCAAACTCATAATGTTCATGAACGCGGGGATAGTTTTTGCACACTAAATCATTTCCCGTGATACATGTATATAAAGGGCTTACTTAGCAAATCAAACAAACCAATTTAACTTACCGAACAACTTAGCAAAACCTATTAGTTCTTAACATATTCCAATCTTAACTTATCTTATAAAACTCCCTTTTTATTTAACTTAGAATCTATCCCCGTTTCACGAACCTTAACAGAACATACATATCATAACATATAGAACTCGGCGGGTACGAGCTCCGACTCCCCCAATCTCCTCATAACATATCATATCAGAATCAAAACAGAAAACTTACATACATATCAAATCATATCATATCATATCATATCATCCTCAACTCCGGGTGATGGAAGGGTGTATACGCCCAAACCATCCAGACAAACGAGGGGAGCGCCTTGCGAGTACTCAAACCCTCAGGATTCCTTCCCTCACCAAACCTCCTGGTGAGTTCAGGGGTGATCCTCTGCAGACATATGGAGACTATGCACAGGCTTAACCTCGACGGCCCTATGCCGTCCCGAGGGTTCCTTACCCATAGCTCCGGGGCCCAACAAACACATATCATATCAGAACCCGCTACAACAGAGACAGACAGACATAACTTATACATATATACGTACACAAACCACTTTCCGTTTCAATCCACTCGGTCCTTGCCAAACATGGCTCATGAGAAGTATACGGTCGGAAGCATAGCTTCACGTGGCAAATCATAACAAATCATTGCAAACCAAGCATACATAGGCTCGTACATTGCTTAACATACTTGCAAACTCGAGGCATATTCAACAAATACATATTTCACACTTATTTACATACATATAAGGCTTATTTAATCACATGCAATCAAAACCGAGCACATTGCAATAAGGTGTAACTATATCCTAACCTCACCTGACACCGAAGAGGCCGAAGACACAACAACTGATCCACCCCGGAATCAACACGGCCAACAAAACACCACCCCGGGTGTACCTGAACAAACTGAATACAAAACAAGACTTAGACACAAGAATGAACCAAATAGACGCACGGCGTATGATTATGATTGGCATAAAATCGTGGATCACGTATACAATATATAACAAGCATGCATTAACAATAATTCACATTTCACGAGCATATTAAAGCATACGAAAGAAGACGCTCGGCAAAAGGTATGGTTCATGTTCATATATAAAATGTCACAATTAAATCATAAAATTCACAAATCATAGCATAACATATTTATTCACAATCTATTATGCAAAACAATCAAATTATAACAATTAATATGCAAAAGAAAAGCATTTAAAATCATACAAATGCATAATCAAAGCAAAGAGAAGAAATGGCAAAATCCACCCCCATGGATTTTTCCAAAGGAAAAATCCACCCTCATGGATTTTTCCAAACCTACTGCCTCAAATCCACCCCCGCGGATTTTTCCAAAAGGAAAAATCCACCCCCGCGGATTTGATCCAGTAGCGCAAAGGACCGGCCATGGGAACGGCCGTTCCCGCTCCCAGCACAAACTGGGAACGGTCGTTCCCACTCTCGGCACAGACGCCAGCCCGGGAAGGGCCGTTCCCACCCAAAGAACAAAACGGGAACGGCCGTTCCCATACGCGGATGGGAAGGGCCGTTCCGGCCCCAAGGCCAAAACGGAAACGGCCGTTCCGGACCGTCCTGCTCGAAAAAAACAGAGCAGAAACAGCAATGGCGTCGGGAAACACTGCCAACACACAAACACAACCACAAACAACCCTAAAATCATGCAAAAATAACACAATAAATCACATATAACATATGGAACACATATTTCCACGTTAGAACCCGTAAAACGGCCTAGAACACACAAAACTCACACCCCGGTTACTATTCATCATCTCCCCAACAAAGCACGTAAGCACGAATCCGAGGCACGAAAGAGATATTAAAGTAAAGTATGTAACGAAAGGGTCACAAATCCTACCTTAGGTCATTGATCGGACGGTTGGATCTCCCAAACCCGAGCTCAAGGCTTCTTGGCCAAAAATGGTGAGAAATGCTTCTCTTTCCTCTCTTCCTTGCTGCTGATCGATCAAAGTGGGAGAGAAGGAAAGGCTTGACCCTTTTTAGGGCCGGGCAAATGGGTCGGTTAAAACGGGTAGGTTCAAACGGTATCCGGTCCACGCGGATCGGATTAAAAACGATAGGGCTATCAAATGGCTTTAGAAATAAAAAGGGTAATTCATTGAATCCGAATCATCGAAACGAACTCAATGATAGGGTCGGAATTCGAATTCGAATTCCCGAGCTCAAATAGCCAGGAAGGCTCAAACGTCCTAATTAATTAGGTCCCTAAATTGCAATTATTGGACAATTGAGTCCAAGTACAATTTAATTAAATCTAAAGCACACATAATTAAAATTAATATCACGTTGACACGTAAGCATGATAAATCACATAATTCACAAAATACTGAAATAAACTCTCTCGTGACGCCGTACCTGGAATGCCGAAGAGACGGGGCGTCACAAAAAATATATATAGTATATTACATATTTAATTATATTATATATAATAAATATTATTTTTTTAATTAAAATATTAGGGTTCGCTAGCCGGCTCGCGAACCTAAATTTTAGAAAGAATGGGTTCGAGTTCGATTCGTGAAGGCAACGAACCGAGCCAGGGTTCGATTCGGGTTCGTTTACTTCGAACTCGAGCCCGAACCTTCATTGATTCGGCTCGTCAGGTTCGCGAACGGGCTCGTCTCGTTTACATCCCTACTCATGCTCCAAGTCCATAAAACTCAAGATATATGCACCAAACTTAAGCTTAATGATCACATACATATTTCCAACAACAAATACACAAGTTACTCTAACCATAACAAAGCCCTATCTATCACATAATTTCAAGAAAATCATCAAAGTCCCAAAATTACCTCAAATACAAGAAATGGAAGCTAGGATGAAGAAATGATGATGATGATGCCTCAATGTCCACAAAACCCACAATTATGATGCTTGAATGATGAAATCTCCCTCTTATTTTGCTAGGGTTGGTCACGGTTGAGCAAGGAAGAAAATGGAGCAAATGAAATGTTTGTATGTGATGTGAAGACAAGGTACGTGAAATGTTGCTAATGAGAGGAGAAAAATGGTCAATTTTGCTATTAAGTCCTTTCACTTAGTAAGTTATGCAATTAGGTCCAATTCCATATTAATTGATCAATCAAGCCCAATGCAATTAAGTCCCAAATCCATGAAAATGATCAATTAAGGCCATAAAAGAATTAAATCACATTCGGGAAAATAATTCACATTGCAATCACGTTCTATATATATCCGATAAATATGATATGATATGAATTTTCAATAAAATGTCAAGAATATAATTTTATAAAATTATGTCATGATATGGAAAATTAAAGAAATGAGCAATTAATAATTAAAATCTAACTCTCAAACGCACACGTGTCGATCATACCTGAATTGCCGAAAGCTGGGGCGTTACAGACCCTATAGTCATCCCCACTGTGGGTATTGTTGTTATGGGTTCCGCTGAGGTTACGGGACCTAAGGGAGAGGCCGACTGCCTATCTTCCGAGCCCCCCGATACCTCCGTTACATCTACTCTATCTGATGCCTGTGACCTAACTGACTCCTCCTCACCTGAAGTCGAGGAGAGTGAATCTATTTCATCCCCGGGGCCCGAAATTTTATCCGACAAGTCTGAACTAGTCGAGGTAGAAGAAGACATCCCACTGCTCAATAATGCTTCGACTGGATTCCCTTGAATTCCGCCTTCTCCTTGAAATAAGGATTAAGGTTTTCGTATCAGGGGTCGAGTCGAACGTGATTCAAGATGGGGCTCTTCTCACTCGATTACGGACTCTCAAATTAACAAAAATAAAGAAATTGAAGCAATAAGAGGGAAAGAAGCTAAGTCGAAGGAGCTTACCGGAAAGATTCGTTGTTGACTTGGTCGACTCGAAGACGCCGGCTGCTTGGCTCGAAAAGCTCTGAAGAACTCGAAATGCTCTAAAAATTTCTAAAGAGTGAAGGGAAGAAATGAAGGCCTTAAGGGGCTATTTATGAGGTTACCCTAGGTGGGAAAATCGAAGGCGAACCGTCGCCATCATTACGCCTGGGGGCCCACTTCTCGAAATTCGAAAGGACGCTGCCACGTCATCGTGACACCGCCTTTCTGGGGGCTAATGATGTGGGCCAATCCAGTACCGCCACGCTAGCGACGTGTGGACCACTACCCGCATGCCACGTGGGGTAAAGGACCGGCCAAACGTGCCGCGTAAGCCTCCGAGTCGGTCTTCTCGTCGGCAAACCCCTCAAGAGGGTAAGTGCTGACCATTCGACTGTGTCGACTCGACTATTCCCAAGACCAGTCGATATACAATCGAGTAAGTCCAAGATAAGTAGACGGGAACTCGACTATATGGTTACTAGGTCGAATCGAGGTTGACCATCCCTGGGGCCCACTCTGCCCTTCAAGCATTTAATGAAGCCTGACAGGCCGTACGGAGCAGGTGGCGCATTTAATGCACCTGCATGTTGCACTGTACAGGTAATCATTACCCCAATAGGTGTAAATACCCCCCTCCATAAATGCCATAAACACACAACTACCGCATTCACATCACACAAGTCAACTCTATAAGTTCTCAACCATTCGATACTGGCTTGAGCGTCGGAGTGCCGACAAAGGGAACAACCCCTCCCGTCCTTTGTCGGTCCGTAGCTCACGTTTGCTACCTATCTCCCTGGACAACTCTAATTCGAGCTCTACCACTTCAACAAATTCTAAGTGGTCAAGTCGACTGTTCCGTGACAGGTCATCCATCCGAAGTTCGACGCGATCAGGGCCTTTTCCTGGATGGGCTTTCCATCAGGAGAAACAAAACCGGTGTCTCCAAAGCAGACCATATCGACACGATTTCTTATCTTCCCTTAAGATATTTCTAGTAAACAGCGCGGGTTGTCGCGCGGGTTTATAATATCCTTAGTTTGATTTCTATTCAAATCGAACATAATGCAAAAGTGTAACTTATAATATCCTAATGCAAAAACTCTTGGAATTGAAAATCGAAATTTCCGAGTTGTATCTCGATTTTGGTTGGCTTTGAATTTTTATTTTTATTATTGATTTTTTTCTAATTTTCTGCACACCCCTAGTCTTATCATGCAGGTAATAATGGGCGGTGGAATCTTGAATATTTGTAGGGCCTTAGAATGACCTCCAAATTTCCTATCAAATCTCTTGATGTAGAACCACATTGATCAAATTTAATTATTGAAATCACTTGTGTCCCCTCAAATTTTAATTTAAAGAAAAGTTAAATATCATCAATAATTCAACAAATCAGTTTTTTTGATATTTTAATACCCAATTCAAGTTATTTTAGAGGGTTAAATTCTCTTCCAACATCAACTTAATTAAAATAAGAAATAATTATATTCAAATATCATCAAGTTTGTCCTAATTACATTTCAGTCCATATTCTGTATGAATTTACCATGTAGTCCCTAAATTTTACATTTCGTTTGAGGTCTCTGAAATCCGTTAGGATTCTGTTAAATTGATCAATTCTCCTTCGGAAATTGCAAAAATAACAGGGATTGTCCTGTTTTAAAAAAGAAAATGTAGGAATTGTTTTGTTATTAAAAAGAAAATGTAGGGATCGTTTTGTTATTAAAAAAGAAACTATAGGGATGTATTTGTAATAAATTTAGAGGCAATTTAGGAAGGACAACTAACCAACTTAACGGAACCCTAACGGGATTTCTCGACCATTCGCATCCAAGATGCGAGTACTGGTCAGATTGCAAGCTGTCATGGCTGATGACTTTTTGTTACGTTTTCCCACAAACAGAGCCAAAATGATCGAGCCAAATTCCGATGACGGGTCGATCTGAATATCTAGTTCGAGCACTTAAAGTTTTTGGTTTAGGGAATCGCCGCTCTTCGCTTGAAATCTGGAGAAAAAAGGAAAGAGGGGTGAGCTCGAGGCCAACTCGGGGAAGGTGGGGGTGATATCCGGGTTGGTACTCCAACGCTCAAGTTAGGATTGAGTTGAGAATGTCGAGTACGAAGTGCAGTAAATGCGATAGGTGAAAAAGCTTACCGGTATCATAAATGAGAGCCTTTATTTATAGGGTAGGGAGAGAGAAAGAGTTGCGTCGACGTGCCACCGTCATAAGCTGACAGGTGCCCCATTATCTCTAAGCATTAAATGCGTGGTTGGCCACTCAGCTTGGAGATGGGGTAGTGGGTTGGCCAGCCATGATCTCGAAATGGGTCGAGAGCGGTGGGTCGACGGTCGAGGTACGGAGCGGTAAAAGTTGGGGAGGGTTAATCGGGCGCCGACCTCTATGGTCGAGAGTATCGACCCAATTGAGAGGACAAATGGCGCGCTCTGTTAGGACCACGTGGGAAAGCGGGTCCGAGCCACGCCAAAAGTAGAGAAAATTACATTTTTGGTCCCATAGTTTTTAAATCGTCCCGCACTTTTAGTTTTTGGACAAATGTAGTCCCAAAGTGAATTTTTTTTAATATTAGTCCCAAAAAATTTAGAAATATATATATTTATAATATTTTTCCTTAATTAAAAAATACATATCAAATATTAGGAACAATTTAAAAGAATACCAACCACATGATATGCATTTTATTTTTATAATAAATAGTAATTATTACATTTAAAATTATAAGCATTACTTTAAAATTATAAAATAAAAAAATAAAATTATTATACATAATAACATAATTAATAAAATAATCTTCAATATTGTATTTAGTTAAAAATATGTAAAATAAAAAATTGAAAAATAATTAATATTTATATTATTTAAATATTTCTTATATATATAACATTGCATTTATTTAAAATAATTAACGTTGGGTTTATTTAAAATTGAAAATAACTGAAATTTATATATATTTTATCCAATAATATAATATTAATTAAAAAACTAAAAAATTATTATAATTGTACGTTATATTATTATAGTGTTTTAAAATTTTGATGTTATTTTTTAATTCTCATTAAATATTTATGGCTACTAATTACTTTTTAATTTTTTAATTATATTATAAATATTAATTATTTTTTAATTTTTTATTTTACATATTTTTAACTAAATGCAATATTGAAGATTATTTTATTAATTACGTTATTATGTATAATGTGTTTATTTTTTTATTTTATAATTTTAAAGTAATACTTATACTTTAAATAATTATTATTTATTATAAAAATAAAATGCATATCATGTGGTTGGTATTCTTTTAAATTATTCCTAATATTTGATATGTATTTTTTAATTAAGGAAAAATATTATAAATATATATTTCTAAATTTGCTGGGACTAATATTGAAATTTTTTCACTTTGGGACTACATTTGTCGAAAAACTAAAAGTACGCGACGATTTAAAAACTATGGGACCAAAAAAAAATTGACCTATTTCCTATGGGACCAAAAATGCAATTTTCTCTCAAAAGTATATTATTTATTTTTCTAAAATTCATGTAAAGCACGAGGTTATTGCTAGATTTGATTTACAGAAAGGGTGTATTTAACCCAAATCAATGTAATTTTGATTAAATTCTAATTTTTAAAAATTTTGAATTCTTTTAATTACTAAATAATATTAATTAAGGTTAATATTAAATGCATATTTTTTTTATAATTTTAAATATACTACAAATTATGTCAGATTATATTTAATGGTTAATTGTTTAAATTATGAATACAATTTTCATAAAAATTCACTATATTTTTTAATTTAAGTTCAAACTTTATAAAATAAAAAGTATTAATTGCATTACTTAATTTACTCTGTCAAATTAACTAATGTTTAAATTTAAAATTCATAAACTCAATTATGGGAGTGTTTTTGTGAATGCTTATGCCCATGTGTGGCCCATACATTATGTTCATTTTTGGGTTGGGCACTTTTGTTATTCTAGTCTTCTCGATCTCTGGATTAACTCGCATTGTACCTATATTTGGTTTCGGTTTCTAATAAAGGAGGGGAGGGCCTCTTTAAAAACCTCACGGTCCGTCTGACCGGTTCCCCAAAAAAAAAAAAAATCATAATTAACAAATTTATATATATATATATATATACAAAAGTATATATGAATTTAGTTTTTTTTCAATTTCTATTTAAATATTTATGTATATATAGATATTTATATATATATATTTTTACTTTTCATAGGATGCACAAAATTTATGTTAGTTTATTTCTAATCAAAATTCTAATTCTTAAAATTTAGAATTTTTTTAATCGATAAATAGTTGTTTGCTTTAAATATAAATTATATTCCCTAAATTGCTTATATAACTCAATTAACTGGCTCCTTGATTTCCTAAATTAATGGAAGTCAAATCTTTCCTAATTTTTTCTCTTACTTAGTATTTTTGAGTTATATTGTATATTAATACTGTGCATAGCACGGGGCATAAGCTAATTATTAATTATTGCCTAATACTGTCCGAAACATCGAATAATATAATCAAACCCTAATGTGAACCAAACTCCCATGCAGCCCTGAGCCCACATGTACAATCGAACTTAATTTATTTTTCCGATATAAATATTTAATTACTCGCAACAATCATCCCATTATTATTATTATTAGGGGAAAAAAAAATCTCATCCGAAGTATGCACGTTTTTGCAATTCACCATCCGATCTAAAGTTTGTTGCAAACCGCCATCTAACCTTTTCGAAATTTACAAAACACCATATCCGGTAGGATTTTAGTGGTTTCGTTCACCTGAATACAGTACACGTGACATGCACATGTATTTATTAAGGGTAAAATTGTCTTTTCAAGTTTTTCCTTTAAACTAAACCCTTGAACCCCATTTCTTTCTGTGAATTCTCTCATTTAGAGACGTTGCCAAAGAAATGTGGAGACAGACGACTGAAGTGGGGCTAGGGGATGAAGATTTTTGTCTCTATGGCCATCTTGTCGTTCGCCGGACTTCATGGACAAATGAACACGCCGGGCGCCATTTCTCAACTTGCCAAAAATTTCGTGTAAGTTTGTCCACAGCAAGCACCTCTTTCCTCATCCACTCTACATGCTAAAACCTAGGTTACACTGCTCCTAATTTTTTTACAGCTAGATGGTGGATGCACCTATTTCAATTGGATTGATCCACCAATGTGCCCTAGGGCTCAGCAGCTGATTCCGGGATTGGTTCACCGTGTGAATTTTTTGGAAGCTGACGTGAAGAAAAAATGTTTTCTGGAGAAGTGTCTGGTGTTTGGGATAATCATCTCTTGGATCATTATCTTCTACATTCTGTAAATTCCAGCAAGAAGTGGCTGGTGTTTTTTTGTATCATCATCTTCTACATTCTGTAATTTTCTGCACTAAAATTAGTGTGGACATAAATTCACATTTTCATTTGTAAGTGAATTATGTTGTCTGTGCAAAAAATGTAACTTTAGGTTGTCGTAGGAATAAATTGGTATTTGTTGTCAATATTCATTCCCTTGGTATGTTATACATTTTCAACATTTTAATCCATCAAAAAAATCATCACACATTACACCAACAACATGATGATCCATCCCAAAAACATAATTCATTACCCAAAGTTTAGCATACACCATATGCAATCACAACACATCAAAATGTCGGAAGTAAGAAGCCTAAGTGTTTAGTAGTCACATACATAACAGTTTCATCAAAAGAACATCACAAGCATGACAAAAACTAGCACATATATCAAACTATTGTTGACTACCCCATCCTTCTTCTTCACCTCCCTTTACAAATGCTTTCTTCATAGGTTGCTGCCTTGTTGAGAATCTCACACCTTGTGTAATTGAACTACCTGGATGCTTCATTGCTGGTTTAGCTAAGACTGATGATTGTTGAGTCTGTGCAATTCCTGTTTGTTGAGTGGGTGTTGATGCTTCAGTGTCTGTTCTTTTTTTGTAAGCTTTCTCAACAGTCTTCCTCTGCACTGCAAATTGTCTTTTTACACCCAAGGTTTTCTTAGTCACTGGCACAGCATACACAGGTGAAACATTCTCAATTGTTGCTTTCATGGCAGTAGATGCACTCCTGGTTATCCTGGAAGGACTTGTGACAGGTGTTTTGCTTACTCTCTTAGATGAACCGCTTGTAGCTTGGGAAGTACCTCATGTTCTTCGGTCATCTTTTAGCAGCAACTTTTTCTTTTTGTTTCTTTGTAACCTGCATTCATTATAAACCGTATCAGGAACAGATTGTAACTTGAAATAATTTATTAGAAATGATAAACACCTGCTTCTTTGAAACAACAGGTTCATTGTTGGGGGTATATCAAGCCCCACTCTTGCAGATTCAGTTCTTGGCTTTGTTGGACATCCCCGGGAGTTGTGATTCTTTCCACCTGTTGTATGTAGAAATTGCATGATTTTGAGCGTTAATTAGATTAAATTTTGGTGCCGTTTGATGCGTTTATGTGTTTATTTTGCTCCATTCAGGTGACTTTGGAGTTGGAGTTACGAAACGGCGAAGCAAGGCGATTTCACGTAATTTTGGAGGGAAATGTGGTAACTCCCGTTACCACTTAGGAGTACAAAAGTAGTAACCCCCGTTACTGGCCACAGGAGGGGAGTTTTTGGCGAGAGAAGAGGGGTAACGCCCGTTACCACTAATAAAAACGTTATGGCAATTTCAATCAGTAACAGGCGTTAACAACAATTACACGTAGATAGGTAACTCCCGTTACCTAGGGCGGCGAAAATTATTTTTGGGTTGCTATATTAGTGTGTTTTTGGAGTTTTTTTAGAGAGAGCTTTTCTTCCAGGTCAAGACCTAGGGTTTGGAGAGAAGACCAAGGAGTTTCAGAGATTTTTCAGAGAATTCAAGAAGACGAGAGGATTGAATTCCTAGAACGATCTTTGGTTTTATTGTTGTTTTAATTTACAAACTAATTTCTTTGAATTTAGTTTTAGTTTCGTATGTCAGATTCGTTTTTAGATACTGCTGAATGTTTATGCTTTTGTTTTGGAGACTTTGTTTAGATTTGATAACTATGATATATTTTAATGCAATTTCCTTTAGTTTTATGAGTTTTGTTTTAATTATGAGTAGCTAATTCTCTAAGGCTAGGGGGAGTGATGATGATTGCATGATAGATGTTTGATAAGATGCTTGAATGACTTGTGTTAATTCTTAGTTTGAAAACAGGTTTGAATTGACTTGCGATGGCCTGATCACCTTTAGCATGTGTCATAATTGCCTATAGATCGAAAGAGTGATGGTAATTTAGATGGTTTTCATAACTTGTAAGTTGTAGGGTACAAAGAGATTTGGTCCTAGCTTATATAACAGTAATCTTATTCTATGCCGAGCCGCTAGAATACTGAATTGCACTAGTCTTGTTCCTATGGTTTAATTAACTATTGGTGATTGATAAAGCAACATTGAGCACTAATTAAGCACTTGGTTACATCTTGAGAGAGGGTAACACAAATATAAGTGACTAGGTTGTAGAGTTACACTTGTCAGATGAGTATCATATCAGCTCTTGATTGTATGATTCATTACTTTTCCCTTGCCTACTTAGTTTACTGAAGTTAATTCGTGTGCTTCGTTATTTGTGTTTAATTCTAGTTAATTGTTAATTTCTGGTTTTGTATATTAATAGAAACAACAATTGTTTTCGTTAGGTCTTTAGATTAGAGAAGAATATAGAGTAGTGATTGATTTCCCTTCCCTGTGGGTTCGATCCTATTGTGCTACGTGTATGTTAGTGTACACTTGCACGATTGGTTTTTAACTGTAGTAAACCTTGCAAAAAGTTTTTAGCGCAGTTGCCGGGGAAGGCGTTTTAAGTTAATATTACTCAATTATTTTGATCTAGTGCGCTTTAGACTATTACTTTACTTTGTGTTCATTATCTTTGTTACTGTGGAATTGGACTGAGGATTTCTTTTCTTTGTGCAGGTTTACAGTGCATGCGAAGATCTCAAGATCCTGAATTAGTTCCATACGTTCCGAAAACTGAGTGCTATTAGGAGAAGGCGTAAGAAGGAGAAGAAACCAATTACTTTACAGATGGCTGAAGCAGACCCACCACCACCACCGGCCATAAGAGATTATAACGTGCCGCAGGCTGGAGCAATTCAGACTGCAGCTCGTCCCCTGATTGCATCCGTTTTCAGGATTACTTTGGAGGATCCAACTTCACATCTGGAGTATTTTTTGGAAGTGTGTGATACCTTCAAAATTCACAATGTCACTACTGATGCTATCCGAGTTAGCCTTTTTCCTTTTTCACTTAGAGAACAAGCTAAAACATGGTTGAGTACTGTCCCAAATGAATCCTTTCAGACTTGGGCAGCATTATCTTAGGCTTTCCTAGCCAAGTTCTTTCCACTTAGCAAAACCACGAAGTGCAGGAATGATATTCAAGGTTTCAGGCAGTTGGATGGAGAGTTTTTCTATGAAGCTTGGGAGAGATTTAAGGATTTGCAGAAGTGTCCACATCACGGGATTCCCGGTTGGTTATTGATTCAGACTTTTTATAATGGGATGTCCCCTACTTTTAGAGGAGCGATGGATGCCGCAGCTGGCGGAGGGTTCTTAGCAAAATCTGAAGCAGTTGCTACTGAGTTGTTAGATAATATGTCACAAAATGATGTTTTTGTGCATGAGAGGAGCCATTCGCAACCAGCAAAAGTGCAAGCAGGAGTCATACAGTTAGATGGCTTAACCACCATCAACGCTAAATTTGAAGCCCTTAATAAGAAATTGGACCAACTTTCCGTCAATGCAGTTGGGATACAATCCTAACCAGTCCAGGTAACATGTGAAATTTGTAGTGGTCCACATGATTTTAATATGTGTCCTCATACCAATGCAGGAGAACAGGTGCAAGAGCAGGTGAATTATGCAAATAACTTCAAACCAACAAATGATCCCTACTCAAACACCTACAATCCAGGATGGAATAACCACCCTCACTTGTCGTGCTCTAATAATCAGAATGTTCAACAACCACCTCAACCTAGGCCGCAGTCTCAGCCTACGCAGCAATTTCAAACACGACCACCAGCCCCATTCAATGTTGTGCCCCCTCAACATGAGCAAAAGCAGGGATGGGAGATCGCACTTGAGAAGTTCATAACCGTATCTACGGGTCGGCATCAGAAGTTAGAAGCTCAATTAGATCAAGTGGTAAATCAGACCAGAACTTTGGAGACTCAGATTGGTCAGATTGCCCAATCTCTGAATTTGAGAGGCCCAGGAATGTTACCAAGCCAAACTGAAAATAATCCTAAGGAGCATTGTCAGGCTATAATTGTAGGAGACAATAGAGAGAATGAAGGTCCGAAGATATTTACAGGTTCGGATGTTGAGAAAGTTGTATTTGAGAAAGGTGATCTTAAGAAGGAGAATTTAGAGAAAGGAGTGATTTCAAGCAAAGAGAAGCCTGAGAACTTCACTACTGTGATACTTACTGAGGAATGCAGTGCTATTATTCAGCATAAGCTTCCTCCGAAGCTCAAAGATCCAGAGAGTGTTTCAATTCCTCTTACTATTAGTTCTTTGCAATTTCATAATGTTTTAAGTGATTTAGGAGCTAGTGTGAGTTTAATCCCGTTATCTACTTGTAGGAAATTAGGAGTGAAGGAGCTTACACCGACTAATATGACACTCCAACTAGCAGACAGATCGGTGAAATATCTGACAGGAATCCTTGAAGATATTTTGGTAAAAGTTGGAAAATTTCACATTCCTACTGATTTTGTAGTTCTTGATATTGAGAGCGATGAGAGGATGCCATTGATACTTGGAAGACCGTTTTTGGCTACGACTGGAGCAGATATAGATGTTTAGAATGGACGGCTCACGTTCAAAATAGGAGATGAACGAATGGAGTTTAGGAATTTTGATTCCCTGACACCACTGGTGATCTCGGATAAGTGTTGCATGATTAAGGTTATAAGTGATACACCAGACAGAATGACACTGTTCACGGAGAAAAGAGATGCAGTTGATTGGGA
The DNA here is from genome assembly GCA_037501455.1 of Lantana camara. Lineage (NCBI taxonomy): Eukaryota > Viridiplantae > Streptophyta > Magnoliopsida > Lamiales > Verbenaceae > Lantana > Lantana camara. The sequence goes on along the minus strand of CM074857.1, from coordinate 16,135,640 downwards.
AGAAAAACCGAAATCTCGGAGATCGAGAATGAAGGATATTTTGGAATTAGATACTTGGAGATCAAGCTCCGGTTTTGTGAGTAACAAGAACGACGTCACTCCTTGTGACTCATTGCTTGGGGATTGTTAATCCCAATTCGGTTTCCAAAGTCAAGCTAACGACTATAACTTAGAACTATTTTGTTTTCTTTCTTTTTCTTTTCGTTTTTGTTTTTGTTTCCGTTGTTTTCGTTTCTTTCGTCCTCGTTTTTCTCGCGATAATTGAGTTGTCTCTCTCGTTTGCAGGTCACTTGATGTTTTACTAGGAAACCAAGGTCTACATAGTGCAAGGACCGTGATTTGAGCGTTATTGTGAGGTCCATTTACTTCATTCGTATGCATGTACATGGCATTGATTTTCTTTCTTGAGGAGAATGAATTGTTGATATGAATTGATATATGCATTTATGTGTTTCGAGAACGGTGCACTGTTGTTTGATTGAATACTATGAGGTAATTTCGGTTAATTGACTTGATTGAGCACCATTAGTTTTGTGTTTGTGTTTAATTATGTTTTGGGCGGAATAGTGAGTAACGGATGTTACACCATTATAGTTACCTTTTGGTAACGCCCGTTAACAAGGTTAGATGCCCCGGGTAGTATAGGTAACGGACGTTACACCTTAGGAGTTGTTTTTAGGTAATGCCCGTTAATGGAGACAGGCGACTTGGCCCAGAGGGGTAACGCCCGTTACCCCTTCCAAGGGGGAAACCGATAACACCCGTTATCGGTCTGACTGGCGAGAATTGGGTTCTAGAAAACACATTTTTTGGGTTAAATTAAGTCTTGTCCTACCCAATTTTGGATTTTTCTCCCCCAAACCTATAAATACACTTGCACCAACTTATTCTACCTTAGAAGAGATTCAATAGTTCCCTTGGGCCAACCATTATCAATTTACAAGCAAGAAGCTTTTCCACCAAGTTTACACATTCTCTCCTCCCTTGTTAATCAAAGTAAGTCAATATCTCCCTTTCTTAGAGTGAATTGTTAGAGCTAATTTTTCCAATCTAAGAATGAAACCTATGATTGAATTGCATTTTAGGAATCACTTTGAGATTGAATTGACAAATTTTGAGAGATTAAGCATGCTACAATTAGGATTGATGCCTTAAATTGAAGTTAACTTGAATTGGGTTAAATCTTTGAAGAATCCTAACTTCTAAGTAATCTTGAATACGAATTATGGAAGTTGAAGGTAGAGAATTTTGAGTTTGAATTGTAGATTATAAGCTAGTGTGAATTTAAGTTAGGTAGTTAAAGAACTTAAGTTAGAACTCACACCCTAGGCTTAAGCTCACAAAGTGTTTGATGAATTGTCCAAGTGATTGGTGATTGATTTCTTTGTGCTTTGTCTTGCTATATTTGTTTGATTTAGGTACTATGGGTCGCACTAAGCGCTCTAGAGTCCCGGAGACTTTCACTACTTCATCCCGGTTAGACCATCAACCTTTTGAATCGGTCAACATAACGGTTAATGCTTTTAGGAATCCTTATCAAAGGAATTTGACAAGGATCATTGTCGGTACTAAATTCTTCAAGGAGATATGGATGGAGAAGTTTGAGGTTTGGGAAGAAGTGAAGAGATTGTTCGACAACATAGGATGGTTGCCATTCCTTTCTAGGACGGATATGACCTACGGAGAGATGACGACCGCTTTCTTCCACACAATGAACTTTGATCCGGTGGACAACACCTTGACCTTCACTCTAGATGATATGGAAACTCGAGCATGGAGCGTGAGTCGGGTAAGACAGATTCTTCGTTTCCCAGCTAATGCCACTACTTCTTTGCGTAAATGGAGCGATACTCAGCGAGAGGCGGTATGGAGATCATTTCCCTTGAGAGAGGGTGTCCCTAGTTATTCCCCCCGATGCACACATGACATTTATCTTGATTCGTTGACTTGGGTACTAGTCCATAGGATTTTGGCCCGCGGATTCTGTGCTAGATATGGGAGAGATAGCCACATTACTGAGATTGAGTTGGGTATAATGTACATGATGAAGGAAGGTATTAAGTTTGATGGTACAATTGAGTTTCTATGGAAGCTGCAGGAGAGTGTTGGGAGTGTTACTGGTACGGTTGCTGAGACTTGCTTATGTGATTATGTCCTTTTGAAGTATCACTCAGTTTCATTGAGTGATAAGTGCATACGTTGATGCGTTCATAATACATAAGGGTGATTGTTACAAGAACTTCATGACTGAGACGTCCCGTGTGAGAACATTCCTAAATGGGAAAGGAAGTTTCCTGAAACTTCCAGATTAGGAAATATCTCACAGGTCAATAACGTGATTCATTAATGTTAGGAATAGTGCCGTAAAAGCCGATTGTGTATCCGCTTTGTGCTTTTCCTTATTTTAATCACAGACAATCTTTGAATAAAATAACGAATTGAGGCAACACTTCTTTATATGCTCTTGTTTGGTATGCGTTTACTTTAGCTGTGCATGTATGATAACTCCCCTAATCCTGATGACTTTAGGACTCTACCATTTAGGTGAAATGGTTCATGAAACGAGCCCTATATCACATAAGTCATGATTAGTAAAATACTCCAAGCCGATGAGTCCTACAGACAGTGGGAGTGTCAACCTGACTCCTCTAAGGCTTGCTTGTGGGATCACGCCCTTAAGAAGGACCACCTTGTTTCATGGAGGTGCAAAGTGTATAGTTGATACGTGCGTGATACATGAGGGTGCTTACTTTAATAAGTAAGTTCACTGAGGTGCCCCGAGTGAGAACATTCCTAAATGGGAAAGGAAGTTTCTATTTCAGGAAATGGAAACTTCCAGATTAGGAAATATCTCACGAGTCATTGATGTGATTAATTGATCCTTAGACTTGAGGTTCCTTGTCACTTTATGAGTTAACTCTGTAGTCTTAGGTATAAGCTTTAAAGGGTGTCGCCTTAGACAACTGATTCAAGGCTTATGCTGGGGCTGCACAAGTGATTCATGAAAGTGAATGAGAATCAAGAAAGGACCTACACTTGCATTTGCAACGTGATCTCTTATTGTGTAAGTCATTCATATGTCATATGGAGTCCTTGGCCAAGGCAGTAGATCAAGACATCAAGAAAAGGGTTTCTTGGATTGAGATCAAATGGATATGAAATGCACTTAACTTTAAGACCGGATTATTAGGGTTCTGATTATTCCCTTACCCTAGATCTTGGTTGAGAGATAGTAAATAGGAGGATTGTATCTCGCATGAATCAATGACTTAAAGGTTCTGTCGAATCCGAACATTCCAATTCAGCTAGGGGTTAAACACCTGTTGCTAGACTATGGTCGTTTAATCTGTGGACTGATTAATTAATTAGTGAATTAATTAATTAGGGTCACTGCTAATTGAATTGAGAACCTAAAGGGCCACACACAACAACTTGGTTACATGAGTTGAGGCTTTAAAATGATTAAACGAGTTAATCGGGCCAAGAGGGTTCCACACGTGTGAAATCACACGTGTGGCTCACGTGAGTGACACGTGTCACTGTGACACGTGTCACACACGTGTGAATATATATATATTATATATATATGTATTAAATAATTAAATGTGTTAATTATTTAATAGACTTTGGTTTAATTTTGAATTAAAAAGAAAGTCTTATTTTGGAGAAAATAATCTAGTTAATTAATTACGAATTAATTAATTAGATAAAAATAAGTTATTTATTTTATAATAAATAAAGTATAAAATTATCCAAAAATAGTTTGGATATTTTTAGCTCTCTTAAAAGTTGACTTGAATTAGAATTCAAAGTCAAAGTTGGAAAATACTTGATGATCAAGTAATAGGAGAGAGAGAAACCAAATCCTTGTCCAACAAGGAATAGGTTCGGCCGTCCCTCTCCCTTTCCTATATATAGGGGAGCTCATGCTCCCCTTTAGAGCTAATTGGCAATTCTTTTGGTTCATGTGTTGAACACCTTCCTTTCTCCAAGATCAAATAAACCCTAGGTTAAGCCTAAACACTAACTAGAGAACTAGCATCCTTACTAGTTAGATTGTGATCAAGTTGGTGGACTTTCTCTAGAGACTTCAAGTTAGAAGTTTGAAGATTCGAGCTTTACCAAGGAGAGGGGATCAAGCCGCGAGAAGAGCGTTCTTGGGTGGCTTGAAACACTTCAAGAAAGAACAAAAGAAAAGTAAGTTTTCTGTCTCTACGAATTTGGTTACACGATTGCGAGTCCAAGGTCCTTTTGTTGGGAAAATTTTTTAAATTCCGCTGCTTTCTGATTCGTGTTTTCCAACAAGTGGTATCAGAGCCACCTCGTTAATCGTGTTTCTGATTCGTCTCCATTATTCTGAATTTGGTAGAAATTCTTAGGCTTAGATGCGAATTAAGTATTCTTGAGTTCTTTTAGAAAGCCTGAAATACGAAACTGTAATTTTTCTTGAATTTCTGAAACTGTTTTCTTAAATTGTGTTTTCGGAAACCCGTTTTGATAGAAATTAATTTAATTCGTGTTTTTGAATTTTAGATTGTTTTGGTTTTTGAACTAAAAATACGAAACACGAAATCGCGTTACGAAAACGCGAGCCTGGACGTGCTAAGGCGTAGCACGCGCGCCCGCCCGCCCAGCAGTCCCGCAACCGCGCGGGACTGCCCGCCACTGCCGTTCGCCAGCGGTAGGCGCGCGCCTAGGCGATCCCGCCTGCACCTCCCGCAACCGCGCGGGAGCCTCCCGGCCGCGGCCGCCCGCCTCGCCCAGCTGATGCGCGCCATGCGAGCGCACGCTGGCAAGGATGCGCGCTATGCGCGCGCACGCTGGCAGCTTACGCTGCCGACTGTGCACAGCGCTGGCGCGCTCGTCCGTGCGCGCGATGCTGTGCGTCAGCCGGGCTTGGTCTTGGGCAGACGTGCAGTCCGTTCCGGGCACTTCGTTTCGCGATCTTGATTTTCGTGTTTAGTCCAATCCAATCCCGATTTAATTTTTCTGAAAATTTTATTTATTAAATTTGAATTATTTTTGAAATAATTGATTAAATTGAGATTTTAGAAATTTAAGCGATTTGAACTTTGGAAAAATTATAAATTTTATTTTCTGAAAATAATAAAAGAAAAAAATTATTGATTTTGGAAATTAATTGGAATTTTATTGGTTTATTGTTTTTTCTGGTTTTATTGAAAAGGCTCTTGAACAAGAATTACATCTAAGTCGTGTTTTAAGTCATTAGGACTTGAAACGGGAATTTTAATTTATAGGCTAAATTTAAATTCTCACAAAAGCATGTTAGGTGATCATGGGTTTAGATCTATGTATGGTTTTAATTTATGCACATGGATGGTTTAAATTGGGGTTGGAGCCCTATAGTTGTGTTTTTCAATTGAGGTTGGAGCCTCACTTATGTGCGTACTGTTATGTGATTTATTATGTGGCTTTCCATATTACTGTTTTTGAGGCCGGGGTATGCCCCGTGTAATTGTCTAAGGCCAATATGAAGATTGAGCCTTATTACTTTATATCTTTTTCTTTTTATTGTAATTTGAGAGTAGAGATAGGTGGTGAGGTTTTATTTTCATTTTGGAGACAATGCACCCATGGAGTAAGATGGACCACATTCAAGTAACAAGGAGGCCATAAGTGAAGACCCCTCAAAATGTTAGGGAGGGGAATCTCAATTGTTAAATGTAATAGAGATAGAGCTCGTATTTTGTTACCGCTTTCCCTTATGTGATTTGAATTGTTTATGTGGCATGTATGTTAGAACTTGTGATTGTGGAGTGGCTCCCACATATCACGCATAAGATAGGTAGAACCCATGATCATTACATGTTAGTATCATGCTAGGACATGTTATCTGTTTATGTGCTTGTTTGAAATGCATTTAAGTGTACTTGCATTAATCAAGACTAATAAAATTGGATAACATATATGTTGGTAAGGTCGAACCGGACAACTCTCCGGTTGATTCGAAAATTCCCATTAAATATTAAGCTAATTTCGAACAAATAGGTATTTAATTCGAGATGCAAATTTTGAATTAAATTCCTAGCATCCATCAATAGGTTTTAAGTTTAGTAAGTAAAGCTAGTCATTGTCCGCGAGTCGTGGGATAGCTAGTGGACCTTATTAGTTCTTAGTTACCTAATTGATCATTTTAAATGATCAATATTTCATGATCGATTTTAGCAAGGGCGATGTCCGCGAGTCGTGGGTCGTTCGAACTAAGTTTTGGTCATGATCTTATGATTGATGGGTCTAGCTTAACGCCTAAGTAAATATGGATGTCGCACGAGTCGTGGGTCCATATTGAAAGATAGGTGATGCAAAAACAATTACCAAGAGTTCTAAAGGTGTTAGAATTGGTAAGTTGTACCTACCTAAGGTTCTTACTGAGAATGTCCGCGAGTCGTGGGTTCGAGGTAAAATGCCTAGGATCTTAGTACCCACTGGGAAACGTGTTCCTCTTAGATCTTTGGGAATTATAGATCTTTGAAAAACAGTGGGAGCTACAATAGATTAAAGACCTTATCTTTTGTATATCGTTATAATTCAGCATGCTCACTAGTTCTCTGTTTTACCATTTAGGTCGTAGATTCTGTGATTCTCTACGTGTTTTGAAATGGCAACCAAAAACCCTCTTGTATCAATCCTCGAGTCAAACAAGTTGACTGGTCCCAACTATTCTGATTGGCTGAGGAATCTAAAAATCATTTTAGATTCTGAGAAGAGAACTTATGTTCTCTTCGAAGGGGAGCCCAGTCCCGAAGGGGAGGCTCCCACTCGGGCCGAACGGGATGCGATTCAGAAGTGGAAGGATGATAATCTCCAAGCCCGTTGCCTTATGTTGGCTAACATGTCTCCGGACTTGCAAAGGCAACATGAGGCCATGGAATTCGCTTGGGAGATTTACGACCACTTAGAGCAACTTTACCGCCCTCATGAACGTGTTACAAGGTATAACACTTCAAAGGAATTGTTCCACTTGAGAATGAGGGAAGGTTCAAGTGTCCATGAATATGGACTCAAGTTTCTTGCCCTTACTGAGAAACTCGCTTCCATGGACATGCCACTGAAAGATGAGCTTTCAGTGGATTTGTTGCTAGCTTCGCTCCTACCATCATTCAACCCATTTGTCCTTAACTTCAACATGAATCATGCTGGTGCTACTGTAGCTGAGCTGATTAGTCAGCTTGTGACTGCTGAAAGCACGATCAAGAAGGACAATAAGGTTTTGATGGTGAATGCTCCATCTTCCTCTTCTGGGCCTTCTAAAGGTAAGGGCAAGAAAGCCCAAAAGAAGAAGAAGAAACCCCTTAGGCCCACTGGTGGCATTTCGAAGGGAAAGGCCCAAAAGAAGAAGCGTGATCAGAAAGAGGATGTTTGCTTCCATTGTTGCAAAGCGGGACATTGGAGGAGAAACTGCCCAGAGTACAAGGCTACTCTAAAGAAAGGTATCTTTCTCGTTAAAATAAATCTTTCTATTAATTCTAGTTCTTGGGTACTTGATACCGGTTGTGGAACTCATATTTGTAATGATGTACAGATGCTAAGTGAAGTCCAACAACTCAAAGAAGGAGAATGTGACTTGAAGATCGGCGATGGCTCAAACGTTGAAGCTCGAGCTTTAGGCACAATTAGATTAGATTTAGGTAGTTTTGAGTTAGTCTTAAATAAAGTCCTTTATGTACCGAGCATTATTCGTAATATAATTTCAGTTCCAATATTAGATTGTGAAGGTTATGAAACTTATATTAAGAATGGTAAATATTTTATCAAATGGAACAACTCTTCCGTTCACATCGGTACTCTAAGTAATGGACTTTACCTAACTCAAAATATCAATATTATGAATATACAACGAGAAACAAAGCGTAAGAGAGATGACAAAGTTTCAGCTCCCTTATGGCACGCTAGATTAGGACACATTTCCAAAAACAGAATTAGCAAGATAAACACTTTAGGATCATTCTCTGAAAATGATCTCAAAGAGTTAACTTCTTGCGAATCCTATCTCAAAGGAAAAATGTCCAAAGTTCCTTTTAAAGGAACTGTGGAACGTGCCACTAAGATTTTGGATTTGATCCATACTGATGTTTGTGGACCGCTTAGTGTAAGCACTAGAAACAATCATCAGTATTTCATAACCTTTACTGATGACTTTAGTCGGTATGGTTATGTATACTTAATGAAGTATAAATCTGAAGCTTTTGAGAAATTCTTAGAATTTCAAAAGGTGGTTGAGAACCAAACTGGTCACAAGATCAAAGCACTTCGATCTGATCGAGGAGGCGAATATCTTAGTGAAGAATTCCTTAATCATCTCAAAGATAATGGGATTATCTCTCAGTGGACTCCTCCGGGAACTCCTCAGCTTAATGGAGTTTCTGAGAGAAGGAATCGAACCTTACTTGATATGTTTCGTTCCATGATGAGTTTCACTAACTTACCACCTTCTTTCTGGGGTTATGCCCTAGAAAGTGCAGCAAAGATTTTGAATCTAGTTCCCTCTAAGTCAGTCCCTAAAATGCCCCATGAAATGTGGCATGGTAAAATCCCTAGCTATTCTTACTTAAGAATTTGGGGTTGTCCTGCTTACGTGAAGAGGACAGTGGGAGATAAGTTAGAATCTCGTTCTAACTTATGCTACTTTGTAGGTTATCCTAAGGAATCCATAGGATACTACTTCTATGATCACTCTGAGCAAAAAGTGTTTGTTTCCAGAAATGCCACTTTTCTTGAGGAACCGTTCCTTAAAGAAAAGAAAGGCAAGATCATAGAATTAGAAGAAGTACAAAGTAACCCCACGCCACCCACTGAAGAAACGTCCCCTACTGATCAACCACAACCAATCACGAATTTCGATACACATGTAAATCCTCCTCTAAGGCGTTCTGAACGCACTCCTAGACAGCCGGAAAGATGGTATGGATTCTTCCATGAAATCTCTCAAAAGGATAATGATCCTTCAACATATGAGGAGGCACTTTCAGATTCTGACTCTGAACAGTGGATAGAAGCCATGAAATCCGAAATGGATTCCATGAACTCCAACCAAGTTTCGACCTTGGTAGATTTGCCTGATGGGGTCAAACCCATAGGTTGCAAATGGATCTTTAAGAGAAAGCTTGGAGTTGATGGAAGCATTGCAGCCTACAAAGCAAGACTGGTTGCAAAAGGATTCACTCAAAGACCCGGCGTGGACTTTGACGAAACCTTTTCACCAGTTGCAATGCAAAAGTCCATTCGAATCATGCTTGCCATTGCTGCATATTATGACTATGAGATATGGCAAATGGATGTGAAAACTGCCTTTCTCAATGGTGACATTGACAAAGACATTTATATGGAGCAACCCATAGGTTTCACATTCAGTGGGAGTGAGCAAAAGGTTTGCAAACTCCAAAGATCAATCTATGGATTGAAACAGGCTTCTAGGAATTGGAACATTCGATTTGATGAATCAGTCAAAGCGTTTGGCTTCATGCAAATCTTGAATGAATCATGTGTGTATAGAAAGGAATTGGAGACCTCAGTGCAATTCTTAGTACTTTATGTTGATGACATCCTTCTTATTGGGAATTCGAAGGATGACATGAAAGTGACTAAGTTATGGTTATCAAACCAATTCGAGATGAAAGATCTTGGTGATGCGTCCTATATCCTTGGAATTAAAATCTATAGAGATAGATCTAGAAGGTTAATAGGACTATCACAGTCGATGTACATTGACAAAGTATTGAAGAGATTCAATATGGAGTCAGCAAAGGTTAAGAACCTTCCTATGAGTGTAGGAACATGTCTTTCAAAGAAGATGTGTCCTAAGACTAACCTTGAGAAGGAGAGAATGACTCATACACCTTATGCGTCAGCAATAGGTAGCATAATGTATGCAATGTTATGTACTCGACCGGATGTGGCTTATGCACTTAGTGTGACAAGTCGTTTCCAACCTGACCCTGGAGATGGTCACTGGGCTGCCGTGAAGAATATTCTTAAGTACTTGAAAAGTACTAAAGATTTATTCTTAGTTTACGGAGGTCAGAAAGATCTTACTGTCGAAGGATACTACGATGCAAGCTTTGCATCAGACTTAGATGATTTTAAGTCAATGTCGGGATACATTTTCTGCCTAAACGGCGGAGCAGTGAGTTGGAAGAGTTCCAAGCAAACAACCACTGCAGATTCGACCACTGAGGCCGAATACTTAGCTACAAATGATGCAGCTAAGGAAGGTGTTTGGATTAGAAACTTCATTCAAGAGTTGAATGTTGTTCCTAGCATGAAAGACCCCATTACTGTGTTTTGTGACAACACTGGGGCGGTTGCTCAAGCAAGAGAACCAAGATCTCACCAACGGACCAAGCACATTATGAGGAAGTATCACCTAATCCGTGATATTATCAAAAGAGGAGATGTGCAAATTGAGAGGGTCACATCAGCAGAGAACGTGGCAGATCCACTTACTAAACCCCTTAGTCGAGAAGCTTTCCAAGGTCATCTTCAGAAGATGGGGCTTAGAGTAGCTTTAGAATGGCTTTGACGGGCAAGTGGGAGATTGTTAGGAATAGTGCCCTAAAAGCCGATTGTATATCCGCTTTGTGCTTTTCCTTATTGTAATCACAGACAATCTTTGAATAAAATAACGAATTGAGGCAACACTTCTTTATATGCTCTTGTTTGGTATGCGTTTACTTTAGTTGTGCATGTATGAGAACTCCCCTAATCCTGATGACTTTAGGACTCTACCATTTAGGTGAAATGGTTCATGAAACGAGCCCTATATCACATAAGTCATGATTAGTAAAATACTCCAAGCCGATGAGTCCTACAGACAGTGGGAGTGTCAACCTGACTTCTCTAAGGCTTGCTTGTGGGATCACGCCCTTAAGAAGGACCACCTTGTTTCATGGAGGTGCAAAGTGTATAGTTGATACGTGCGTGATACATGAGGGTGCTTACTTTAATAAGTAAGTTCACTGAGGTGCCCCGAGTGAGAACATTCCTAAATGGGAAAGGAAGTTTCTATTTCAGGAAATGGAAACTTCCAGATTAGGAAATATCTCACGAGTCATTGATGTGATTAATTGATCCTTAGACTTGAGGTTCCTTGTCACTTTATGAGTTAACTCTGTAGTCTTAGGTATAAGCTTTAAAGGGTGTCGCCTTAGACAACTGATTCAAGGCTTATGCTGGGGCTGCACAAGTGATTCATGAAAGTGAATGAGAATCAAGAAAGGACCTACACTTGCATTTGCAACGTGATCTCTTATTGTGTAAGTCATTCATATGTCATATGGAGTCCTTGGCCAAGGCAGTAGATCAAGACATCAAGAAAAGGGTTTCTTGGATTGAGATCAAATGGATATGAAATGCACTTAACTTTAAGACCGGATTATTAGGGTTCTGATTATTCCCTTACCCTAGATCTTGGTTGAGAGATAGTAAATAGGAGGATTGTATCTCGCATGAATCAATGACTTAAAGGTTCTGTCGAATCCGAACATTCCAATTCAGCTAGGGGTTAAACACCTGTTGCTAGACTATGGTCGTTTAATCTGTGGACTGATTAATTAATTAGGGTCACTGCTAATTGAATTGAGAACCTAGAGGGCCACACACAACAACTTGGTTACATGAGTTGAGGCTTTAAAATGATTAAACGGGTTAATCGGGCCAAGAGGGTTCCACACGTGTGAAATCACACGTGTGGCTCACGTGAGTGACACGTGTCACTGTGACACGTGTCACACACGTGTGAATATATATATATTATATATATATGTATTAAATAATTAAATGTGTTAATTATTTAATAGACTTTGGTTTAATTTTGAATTAAAAAGAAAGTCTTATTTTGGAGAAAATAATCTAGTTAATTAATTACGAATTAATTAATTAGATAAAAATAAGTTATTTATTTTATAATAAATAAAGTATAAAATTATCCAAAAATAGTTTGGATATTTTTAGCTCTCTTAAAAGTTGACTTGAATTAGAATTCAAAGTCAAAGTTGGAAAATACTTGATGATCAAGTAATAGGAGAGAGAGAAACCAAATCCTTGTCCAACAAGGAATAGGTTCGGTCGTCCCTCTCCCTTTCCTATATATAGGGGAGCTCATGCTCCCCTTTAGAGCTAATTGGCAATTCTTTTGGTTCATGTGTTGAACACCTTCCTTTCTCCAAGATCAAATAAACCCTAGGTTAAGCCTAAACACTAACTAGAGAACTAGCATCCTTACTAGTTAGATTGTGATCAAGTTGGTGGACTTTCTCTAGAGACTTCAAGTTAGAAGTTTGAAGATTCGAGCTTTACCAAGGAGAGGGGATCAAGCCGCGAGAAGAGCATTCTTGGGTGGCTTGAAACACTTCAAGAAAGAACAAAAGAAAAGTAAGTTTTCTGTCTCTACGAATTTGGTTACACGATTGCGAGTCCAAGGTCCTTTTGTTGGGAAAATTTTTTAAATTCCGCTGCTTTCTGATTCGTGTTTTCCAACAAGTAATCCTTAGACTTGAGATTCTGTAATGTCTCATATGAGCTAACTCTGTAATATTTGATATAAGCTCAAAAGGGTGTCGCCATATATACACTTGAACCACGGCCTATGTTGGGATTACACAAGTGGCATATGTAGAATTAGTAGAATCAACAAAGGACCTACACTTGTTAAGAACAAGAATGATCTCTTACTGATTGAGTTGTTCGTAGTCCATTAAACATTAAACCCTTGGCCAAGGTGGATAAAAGATCAAGACATCTAGAAAATGGGGTTTTCTAGGATTGAGATCGAAATGGATATGAAACGACCTTAACTTTAAAGATCAAGAATATTTGGGCTCTGAGAATATTCTCATGCCTTAGTTCTTGATTGAGAGATGGAGTTGTAAGAGGATCATATTTCACTGATTGTCATTAACTGAAAGGTTCTTCGATTCATTTCGTTATTCGGCTAGGGGTCACACACCCATTGCTAGATTACGGTAGTGTGATATGTGAAGTGATTAATTAATTAGGGAATTAATTAATTGTTGTCACTGCTAATCGAATAATGAACCTAAAGGGTCACACACAAATGCCAGAACACGAGGGTTATGGTAGGATGTTAATATGATTAACGAAGGATCAAAATAGTTGATCGAAATGGGCATAGCACAAGACAGATGCCACGTGTCAAGTACACGTGGCTGCCACGTGTTAAGTACACGTGTCTTCACGCGTGTCCCATTTCGTGTGATTTATTTCACACGCGAATTCTTTTCTAGAATTAATTAATTAAATTGTAATTAATTAATTTTAGTCTTTTAATTAATTATGAATTAATTGTTAAGATTATTCTCAAATAAACTTAACCCAATAAATAATTAATTGGGAATTAATTGATTTATTGAATATTGACTTTTAACTTTAGGAAAGTTGAAAAGTCCAATTTCCTATTGTAGGAGAGAGAAGGTTATTTTTGCAAGACTTGGAGAACAAGTTGGGAACTTATTTTCTCTAATTAAATTAAATAATTAAATGAGTTAATTAGTGAGCAAGAACCCCCTAGGCATTTATATTAGTGGTGGTGCTTCTCTTATTTTTTAGACCTACACTCACGAAGTGTTAAGTTTTTGAGAAAATTAAAAGAAAAGTTGTCAAAGCAAAAATTATCCTAGTCATTAACACAAGCCATAGAACTAGCATTCTCACTAGCTTGATCGTGTTCTAGATCTGGTGTGGATACGCTTTGGAGGCCTTCTACTTTGGAGTCTAATTCGAAGGACCGTTCAAGGGACTTTCCGCTTGAAGGGTGAGTGTTAGGCGGTAACAACATCACAAGAAAGCTTCAATTAAAGTGAGTTTCTTGTTACACCCAACGTTACAGTACGAAAATTGCAAGACAACGATCAAACTTGTGGAAAATTTTTAAACTTCCGCTGCGCACTCTTTCGTGTTTTCCAACACCATCCCATTCCAGTGTGCTATAAACTCCATTGGTTTCTTTTTCAACTCTTCAAGCAACTTGTTTATCTTGGGACACAGCTCACCTCCTGTGTAACTTTTCATCTTATCTCTTCTAACATGCATTCTTTTCATCAAAGTGTGCCTGATTATCTCCAACATACTTATTATAGGTCTACTTCTTGCTTTCAATATAAGAGCATTAAAACATTCAGACATGTTGTTCAATAACACATTTGTTTTGGATTGAATTCTAAAATGTGATTTGAACCAGTGGTGAGGTGGTTTAGATGCTAACCATTCATAAGCTGCAGTATCTGTGCCATTCATATCTTTCATATGCTTCTCAAAATCCACCACTCTTGTTGATCTGGCAGCTTTCCACAACAAATCCTTCAAGGTCAATCCCTTGTGTTTCACTTTGAAATTCTTGTATAGATGCATGACACAAAATCGGTGCTCACATTCTGGAAGTAACAAGTCTATTGCCTCTACCAAACCCTTTTGTTTGTCTAAAACAATGGTCCATCTAGCCCCATTTTGTATGTTCAAGTCTTGAATTATCAAACTTACAAAGCAACACCATGACTTAAACTTCTCCTTCTCCACAACAGCATAAGCAAATGGATAAATGTTGTCATTTCCATCCATCCCAACAGCAGTCAGAAGTATACCTCCAGATTGTGTCTTTAGGTGACATCCATCAAGAAAAATCACTGGTCTGCATCCTGTAAGAAAGCCCTTTTTCAAAGCACCCCAACAGATATAGATCCTCTTAAACTTAGGAAGTTCTCCAATAAGTTTGCTCTTGATTTTAACCATATTGTCTGGATCAGCTTTCTTCACCTCAGCTGCATATGACCACAACATGGCATATTCTTCCTTCTCTGTGCCATTACCCATTGAAAAAACAAGCTTCTTCGCTCTGTAACACTGATGTGGCTGAAAGTGAAGCTTCACATCATTTCGTAAAACAAACATCATAGATTCAACAGGCCACCCTGGATCACTCCACATCTTATCCTTGTATATATTTGCTATCTACTGAGCATTTGCAGCTTTAACTTGTTGCTTTCTTGGACATTTGTGCTTATTAACAAAAGTTTTCACCTAAAAAGTAGCCTCATCTGGAACTTTAGAGGCATAGATCACCCAGGGGAAGTGTAACGCCCCGTTTTTCTGGTTACGCATTACGTGGCATTATATGAATTATATTCTTATATGTTTATGTGAAAATATGAGATAAAATTCTCAAATTATGAATTATTGCACAACTCGTATTTGAGTGATACGTGAATTAATTACCGAACGTGACTTATTTGATTATATGACCTTACTTGATCTATTTCCATAATTTGAGGACTTAGTTGCATAAGATTCTTTGGACTAAATTGATCATTTACATAAGTTGAAACCCAATTGCATTGCCTTAATTTCTTGAGGACCAAGTGGCAATTTCCCTTTTCTTTTCCCCATCTTGGATCGATATATCTTATACATACACATATACATACATCTTATTCTTTCTTCTCATTCAAAGAAAACAAGAGAATCATCTCTTCCTCCCTTTCTCCATGTCGGTTGATCCAAGGAAGCTAGAAGCCAAGAATTTTATCCAATTTCTTCAAGGAATCAAGCTTCATACCTTTATCTCTTCTTTCCCCTTCATTTGTTCTTTCATCCAAGATAAGATCAAGCATGTATCTTTGATAATTCATGAGGTGTGATTAGGGTTTGTAACTCTTTTAGATTCCATGTTTAAATATGAAGCTGGTATGATGATTTGAGGTGATTTCCCACAATTATAACTTAAATTCATGAAGTTTGGAGCATGATTGATCATTTGATTTCATATTGGTTTCATGAGTGATTCTAATGATATAAGCATGTTCCCTTGATTTTAATGTGGCCTAAATGATGTATATGAGTTATATGCATGATATATGATTGTTTTGGAGTGTTTTGGTTGAGTTTGTTATGGGTTTTGCTTCCTCCTCTTTCTCCCTCGAGCAACCCCTGTTTTGCACCCCTTTTTCCAGTCCAGGAGGGTTACTCGGGGGGGTAAATTTAGTGAGGAAAAGTGCCCGGGCGGGTACATTATTCCAGAGGGTTTTCTACACTCTTTTTCCCCGGCCGGGTAAATTTTGCCTTGTATTTTCCCCAGCCGGGTTCCCCCTCATTCGAACTCTGATTGACCTTATTTTTGAACCGTTGGAAACCTATTGAAGTCTAGAACAACTTCCAATTGGAATCATCTTAATATATTTTGTCACTTGTGAGAGAGAATCAATTCGTTTTGGTGTCGCCACTTCGCAGGAAATCTGCATTCACCCAACTTCAAGCTTACGCCATTTTCTCCTCGCTTTGAACTAGAAAACGAGCAATATATCATCGGAAAGGTCTATGTGTCTAGTTTCGTACCCAACAAACAAAACTCAATTCCAAATTCTAGAACTCAAGATATTCCAGCTTTCGTACAGCATGGGCGTTTCCAAAAATTGTCGGTTTTTGCCAAACTTCACCAAAATCCCTCTTCTTAAATTCCTTTCACTTCCTTGGCTCCCGTATGTGACTTATATGAATTATATATTTGGTTTATTGATAATTATGCTCCTATTTGACACTTCTTAGTACTTAATTGCTCAAACGTGATTGTGTGACTCCATACCTTATACGAAGCAAACTTGAAAGGTTGAATGATATGAATATGTGACTCCTTGAGATTAATTTTATCTCTTAGATGATAATTGATTCTCATACATATTTAAGTGCCACTTGATTGCTAATTTTTTTGGTTATTAAGGGGTTACATGAGCATTGTCATGCTTCATACTTGGTCTCATATTGAGTCTCGTCTCACGAGTTCCCGTTGTTTCCTTTCTTGTCCAGTTCTTCTCTAGGGCGGAGATCATTGGTCGTATGGACACTTTCTTGTATCCTTGTTTTATTTCGTCGCTCGTCAGGTGAGGTTTAAATTCTAGATATATAGAACTCATACGACCCTATGTGATGTTTTAAGCCAAAATGTATCTATATATCTATAGTTTTCCAAACCTTATTGATTTTAAACGGATTTCGTGAATGAACTGAAAGGACTGAATTGATTGATTGATTTGGCGAGTATATTGTACTGCACCGTGGGCCTGAGGGTAGTGTATTGAGCCAACCGGGAAAGCAAAGGGCTAATGGGTAACTCTTGCACTATCCTCACCATTTTGGGATCACCTCTGAATCCACCAGGAGGTTTGGTAGAGGAAGAAATCCCGTACGTGGGAGTCATGTTCCCGACGTACGCCATGATTGGATGGTTGGGTTTTGCAAGCCCACCATCACCCGGAGGGAAAAGGGTTCATGAAACTGCTAATTGATCGCACGTTAATTACTTGTATGATCACCTAATAAACGGAAACATTCATGATTGTTCACTTTTGGAGTAAAGGTTGGAGAATGCCCTCACTCGCTAGGCCACGGATTGAATTGATAATGATTGAACTGTTAAATTGAATAGTTGTAATCTCGGGCGAGGATTTACTTTATTCTTGAACTTATATTGATTTCTTTTTATAAAATCTTACCCGAGATTATAGCTTGCATGATATGTGCGCTTATATTTATTTAAACCCCTCACTTAGTCTTTCATAAACTGATACCTCACTTTTCAGGTTTTTGCAGGTTGAGTGCTAGGCGGGATTGAGTCGGGGCAAGTCTTTTATTTTGAGTCTAGCACAGTTTATTTACCTATTTGAAGCATGTGTATTTTATGACTCATTTATGTTACTTTGAAAGATTGTACATTGATAGATTGGAAACGGACTAGAATGATGATATGATTATATTATGCTTCCGCGTTATTCGCTATGCATTGTTGTAATCAATTGAGGGTTAGTCCCGCCTAGCTAGATTATTTTTTTTATTGTCTCCCATTCGCTATAGGCTTGATTCATGTATGGGTGTTCGTTCCATATGTGGATTGAACTATAGTACGGGGGATGTGGCTACCTTGCGTTCCGGGTACTACAAGCAGGTTTTGTCCTTGCATTTAGCTTGAATCTTCTTTGTGTCATTCAAGGCCATTTGAGGACCCTTCCCTGGCTATTAGCATGCTGCCTAACAACTTTTCTGAATGAAGGTCTGGATATTGCTTGCTTATCTCAAGTTTAGGGTTTAGTTCTTCTGCCTTTTGGTTCACTACAGGGAATCCCCTATGTAAGTTTTCAACTCTAGTTGAAACCCTTTCTGAATTAGTTCCTTCATCAGCTTGACCATGTGTGTTCCTTGTAGTGAACCAAGTCAAAGGGAACACACATATCTTGAAGACCGATTCATAGACAACGACAGTGGAAGATATAAGTTGATTTACAACGATTCATGGAAATCTTGAAGACCGTGGGAAAGGCAAGGAATAATCACCAAGTCAAAGTAACCTCGGGATTGGAGGAACGAGAAAAAGCTACCGAGCTAACAACTTACCACATTGGTGACAGGTTCCAAAACATTTATAGCACGTGCATCGTACGCCGCATCAAATTATCTATTTTCTTTGCTTCTGTTTGGGCGCGCATTTCCGTTTGATTTCATTGCTTTAATGTGTTGTCTCTTACATCGTTGCAAGTGTGCCATGTGCATCGTCATCTTAACTGACATGCATTTTAGTGTTTATTTGATATGAAGCTCATTTACCGCACCTATCAAGTATTACTTAACCGAGCCACCTTTGAATTCGATGAAGATGACTTCGGGAAATAAAGAATTTCAAGTGAGGGGTAGGTTGATGGAACGGGGATTCGAATAGAGGAAGGAGTCCCGCACCTCAAGAGGATTAGAAGAGAAATGAAAAGGCGAAACCTTTGGGTCGTCATTGTGATTAAAACCCTCCCTAATGGAAGTGGCTCATCAAGAATTTCAATGAAAGAAGGATTCATGGAGTTTAACATGTAAGGGCAAAAATTTTAAGGGGAAGAGCCCGACCGAGAGATAAACTGAAGAATGGAAGTGGGGCTCGAAGAAATATGTTAGTAGCGACAACGGGAATGCAAATTAAAGAGGAACTGGAAGTTCTAATGGTGTCAATCAAGATTAATTCAATGAAGTACGAAGGGGTCCGAGACAATATTATTGAGTCACTGGTTATATCAAAGATAATCTAGAAGGAAACTTAAGAAGGGACCAAATAGAAAATGATGATAATTGGAGAATTTACATCAACTTGAAGAGTCATCAAGAACATTCTGTCTTCGATTCAAGAAATATGGGGCCAATTATCGAATATACCTTTAAAAAGGGGTTAAAGAGAATAAACGGATAACATGAACAGAAGATGGGAAAGAATTCGTGTTGAGAAAGAAATCATAATAACAAATATCTCAAGATCGGTACTGAGCCGTTAGTGTTTCCAAGAGTAGCTATTTTCAAGGATATGTTAGACTTCGATATGGGTAAAGGTAATAACTATGGACCTGAGTTCGGGACTGACGATTTAAGGGTATTTGGGGAGGTCAAGCTTGGTCAATTAAAAAGAATTGGTTGATCGAACGAAGATTATGGGAAATGGTAAAGACTGGAAACAGTACAAGTCAGAAGGGATCCAAGAGTATAATCCTTAAAGGATTCATCAATTGCTTCACCGGGGTACCCTGAAGAGGTTAAAGACAAGCTGAGCACTGAGTCTATCTTCGGGACAGATCATACACTGGACAATGACAACTCACAATTCTAAATTTCGCAGCTACGGTGAACGGTACTTATAGCATCCATGATACATGCATCCATGCAAATTTAACTTAAATAATTTTTATCTTATGTGCTTTGATTTCTTATCATGTTAAATTACTTGGAGTAATTGATAATCAACGTGGATGATATCTCTTACTTGCTTTGGGTGTCTTACGTGATTTTAATTATGGTTTTGCGTGTGTTGCTTGGGAGTATTGGAGACTTCCTTGCATTTTTTTTGTTCGAGAGACGGGGTGCTCTCGTTGTTTGTAAGAGACGGGGATTCTCTTATTTTTGTTCGAGAGACGGGGTGCTCTCGTTGTTTGTAAGAGACGGGGATTCTCTTATTTGTTCGAGAGACGGGGTGCTCTCTTTGTTTGCGAGAGACGGGGTTCTCTCATTGTTGTTGGAGAGACGGGGTTCTCTCATTATTGCTCGAGAGACGGGGTTCTCTCCTGATTGCTTGTGAGAGATGGGGAATCTCTCCTTGGTTGTTTTAGGCGTGCAGTGAATCCGAGGACGGATTCTTTTTAAGGAGGAGAGTTTGTAACGCCCCGGTTTTTCATTTATACTTATGTGTCGTAATTGTTTATAAATTGCGCAATTAAAGTATTTAATTATGTGATTAATTGTTTATACGTGTTTTATACTCAATTTCATTATAAATTGTTAGTGTTTTATTTTATTTTATTTTATTTTATTTCAATTTAATATCAATTTAGTTATTTAGTTAATTAAGTGAATTAATTGTTAATTAAGTGATTAATGTTAATTAATTTGTTAATCAAGTGATTAATGTTAATTAAATTATAGCCTTAATTATCTGAATTAATTTTAACAAAATCCGTTGACTTTGATTTAATTTTAAATAGAGGTTAAATGTTAGTTTTAATTTATAATATGAGTTTATTAAGGTTATGCACTTGAACGTTTATTGGTGCTCCGTTCTTATATGAAATGATATTGAAATGTCGTGGAAATTTAGAATGTCATAAATATATGTGTTATGAACATGCCTATATACTCGGTTTATGTTTTTGAACTCATTTGACATGTTAACGAATTTATTTTGAATTGTGGAACCAAATCGGGGGCTAACGAGCAATTAGCGCACCCTTGGTTCCGTACGTGATATCTTGAGCTCGGGAACTCGGATTCGAGTTCCGTCAACTTCGTTGAACTCGTATCAAAGATTCGGGTTTAATGAATCTAGCCTCATATTTTTTCAAAGTCATTTGAACCTCCAAAATCCAACCGAAAAACGAAACGGCACCAAAACTACCACCTTTCACTAAAATGACCATAACTTGTTCAAAACCTAACCAAATTAACTATGGTTGGTGTCATTTTAACCCTAGTTCAACCCTTTACCATTCCTTACCTGTCCCATCTCGATCTAACCCTCACACAAACCAGAAAGTTCAGCCAAAGTTTCTGCAGCCCAGTTTTCCCGTAACTGTGCAAATTCTTGAGGTTTTGGAGCTCAAATCTCTCCCAACTTTCATCCAATCAACAAGGTGAGTTAGGATTATGTTATACATGCATCTCTGGTCATTTTTATCCCTTTATCCCTAATTCTAAGTCAGTTTTCATGGAGTTTGGATGATTTGAGTGAATAGTTAGGTTTAAATTGATTTTCTTGATCATCTTGAATACTAGATGTTTTTCTTGATTTTTAAAGCATGAAAGTGATCACTTTACTTCCTTTATTTCAAGTATGGTCATGTAATTGATGGTTGATTGATCATGAGAAGTCTTGACCTGTTTTTCCCGGTTTTCCCCTGTTCTTCTTCACGTGGACTGCTGCTTAATTCCTTGTTGATTGCTGCGTATTAGGAGGTTGTTTTCAGGTCTAGTTGCTGCGTATTTATGGCTTTTTATTTCCTTGAATGTTGGCATAAGATGGATGCAATTTATGTGACTGTTTGGCCTGGTTTTCCTTTACTTTTTCCCTGCCCTGTTTCTGTGACGAACTGCTGTGCTGCCTGTTTGCTGTTGCATCACTCTCCCCAGGCGGGGAGAGTCTGTTCTTGGGCAGTACCCGGCCGGGTACTCCTGCTGCAGACACCTTCTGTACTCCTTCTACCCGGCCGGGGAAGATGCGTGGGGGAGACTACCCGGGCGGGTAGCCTGCGCTGCAGTTTCTGTTCCTCTTTTCCCTTTTGCTGCATCTGTCTCTTTCTTCCTTTCTTGCTGGTTTGTAGCTTCTGTTCCCTTCCCTTCTTTCCTTTTCTTTTGTGGCTGATTATATATGCATGGATTAAGTGATGTTGTGCAGGTAATTTCCGTAGGTGTGTATTTAAATGCATGCATTATGGTGTTACGTGTGTATGCCTGTATGTTGTGCTTTAGTTGAATTGCATGCATGAAGTTTGGTTATGCATGAAATTGCATGCATGTTTAATAAATTAGTTTTCGCATGCATGAGATTTTAGTTTTCATGCATATCCTAATATATATATATAAAGGCATGCATGTTAATTTAATTATGTTTGCATGCATGAATAGGTTGCATGCCATGTACGTATATATATATATATATATATATTTATTTATTTATTTATTTATTTATTATATATTAAATATTATTTGATTCAATTGAATTATAGAAATTAAATTGCTATCTATTTCATGTTATTTAAATTCCGATTTTGATTTGAATGTAATTAAATGTTTATTTTCTAAGTGTTAACGTGTTAGAGTACGTGATATGATCGTTATTTGAATTCTTGAATGGGATTGTTATAAAATGTGAAATTTATGACTTGAATACTTCTATTTGTTTAATTGCTAATTTTAAACGTGAAATAGTACGTGTTATAATTGTTATATGAAATCCTTGGATTGAATTGATATGAAAAATGAATTTATGAATTTTAATGGAAATGAATGACTTCACTCTATGTAATTTAAATACGTTAATCGTGCACATGAACGTGTTCGTTACATAATATCATTTTTATACATTCATATCATGATCATACATTGTCGTGCGTCATATATGGTTCATTTGGAGTCTTGAGTCTCACGAACACGTTACGTTGTCTTTTGTACAGTGTATCTCCAGGGTGGAGAAATCTTGATCAACTAGGCACTCGGTAACTCGTATCCTTGTATCGTCATGTTTCAGGTGAGGGTGTTTTTGTTCTAGTTACATATTAAACCCTACAACTCTTATGTGAAAAGCTTTGGCCAAAACCTTATGAATATATATATATATATATATGGTATTTTCAAAGTAGAGTCCTCGAGTAATTTATGATCGAGTAAACCCTTTTCAAATGAAATATGAAATATGTTATGTTTCTTATGAAATAAAATGTTTTGGCGAGATTATGCATGTATGTTATGTTCACGGGCCCAGGAATTCAGTACATGTGGCTATCCGGGGAGGCAAGGGCCGACGGTGATCCCATGTGCTGATTCCATTATGTTTAAAGGCGAAACGGACCTCGTCAAGGAGTTTTTGACGAGGAAACGCTAACCGGGCTTTGAGGCCTCATGAACCTCATAGCCACAATGATATGTTTTTGCAAACCCGTCCACCACCCGGAGGAAGAAGGTTGGAACTTATTTTATGATTATGATTATGTTATGATTAATATGCACCGTGCGGGAAGGCCGGGACACGGATTGGCCAAACGAATATGTTTTATGATATGATATATGATTTGTGTGTATTATGAGATATTGCATGATCATCTAATTAATATATTAATGATATTTATCGTACACAGTCGGAGTTTGGTTGGAGATGATGCACACTCACTCGCCGAGCCTTTATGTTTATGTATGAATTATGAACGTAATGAATTAATATGATTAGTCGTAAAATCTGAGCATTGCTTAGTTATTCTCTTGCCCTTTTGGGAACTGATTTTAAATAAAGACTTGCTCGGGATTTATGACTTGCGTGTGCATGTTTTATATATATATGAATTTCGCTCCTGCTCACTCAGTCTTCTAGGGACTGACCCTCTCCCTCCCCAACCTTTTAGTGCGCAGGTCCAGCGTTGGAGTTTCGAGCTAGGTGGAGTTTTGGTTGAGTCTTTGAGTCGGTCAAGTTAAGTAGTAGAGTCTTTACACTCATATCTGTATTTAATTTGTGTATGATTCGACTCAGTAAGATTATGAATTTGAATCTTTATGTAGTTGTTATTGAATTGCCTTGCAAGGGCTTTGTTATGAATTAAAAGAGGCCTGAGGAGCCCAAGTCTGCCTGTGGTTCGAGTGTTTAATTTCTGCAGACCCGTGGCCAATGCATGTGTTTGGATTTAGTTCTCCGTTGATTGGTTATAATTGCAGGGTCTAAGTTCCGCCTAGCCTAGGAAGGTTATTTTATTTGTCTCCCGTTCGCTATGGTTTGATACGGGTGCGGATTTCCTATTTCGTTACTCGTGTTGAGCCATAGTGCAGGGGATGTGGTGCGTCACGTGCGAGGTGCTACAGTAACACAGTAATGAAGAAGGGATTAATTGGGTAAAAAACCTTTTAGGGTTTAGTTTAAAGGGAAAACTTGAAAAGATAATTTTGCCCTTATTATTAAATACATATGCATGTCACGTGTACTGTATTCAGGTGAACAAAACCACTAAAATCCTACCGGAGATGGTGTTTTGTAAATTTCGAAAAGGTCAGATGGTGGTTTGCAACAAACTTTAGTTCAGATGGTGAATTGGAAAAACGTGCATACTTCGGATGGAAATTTTTTTCCCTTATTATTATTATTATTTGGAATGGATGGTTGACGGAAATGTAAATAAGCATGAGTTCTAACAATAGTATATTATCTCCGTGCGTGCATAATTAACACTGGCAACCCCACATATTCGATGCATCTGCACATAAAAAATTATTAATATTTAAATATAATAAAATAAAATTATTATTAATATATATTCTATAATTATTTTTTATGTAATAACTAAATTACGATAAATAAATAGCATAAGATAGTGTCATATTAATAATTAAAATTAAAAATTAAAAATATAATTATATAAAAAATAAAAGAAAAGATTTGAAGTGATGCGAGGAAAAAAAAAAGAAAGGCGTGAGAGTTATGAAATAAAATAAATAAATAAATAAACAAGAAAAAGAAAAAAGATCAAGAATTCATGACACCGAAATTGACTCTGACATTTAATATAATAGTATAGAAGTATAGATGTTCTTTTTCTTCAGTTTTGGGGTGGGAAACACGATATATTTTTTTTCAAGTCTAATTCCGCGAAATCCACGCAATAAGAATGGGGGCATTCGGTTAAAAGGGACTCCCAAGTCTTTTTTTAGTTATGTAACCCCTAGTTTCAAAAGAATTGGGTATATAACCCTTTGCTTGATTAGCTCTTAATTAATTACTCAGCTTAATTAAATAGTTGCCACGTCAGGATTTTGCAGACTCTTTTTTGCCCCAAAATTTATACAAAATTAGAATCGGGCCCCAAATCACATTCAACCAATTCTCTCAATTTCTCTCTCTTTCCTGTATGTGCTACGAAAACCCTATTTTTCTGATATTTCTTCTCCGATCGCAGTGTTGTGTAGTGTTCGTTTGATTCTTCAAAAACCCTAAGTATCACCCACCTCTCTCTGATTACACGTACAATGGCAAACAACAACAGTCAAAGGTATTGAAAGGTTTCAGTTCGTTTGAATTTTTTCTGAACCCTATTTTTTTAACTGCTTTTTCACAGAATGATTGAACTGAGTTTTTTCTGAACCCCATCTATCTGGGTTTAATGCAGTACATTCCCTAACCTGTTTTGGACGCCAATATAACGCCAATACAAAGTGATTGCACACTCAATTTTATTAATCGCTTGCGCGATTTCTCAAAATCGCTCACGCGATTCATTTGAATTTTTTCTCAAACCTATTTGTTGAACTGCGTTTTCACTGAATGATTTAACTGAGTTTATTCTTAACACTATCTATCTGGATTTTATTAATCGCTTGCCCGATTTATCAAAATCGCTCACGCGATTTTGAGGAATCGCGCACTCTATTTTATTAATCGATCACGCGATCAAATTGTTTGTTTCTCAGTTTTGTACTGCATGCATGGTTAATTTTATTATTTTTTTTAATGTTGTAAAGGAACGGCAACTGGGTTATGTCAAAATTTGTTATTGGATTTGAATTTGGAGTGTGGGAAGAAGAAACCACGTGTTTGAATTGGGTTACGGAGAGCAAGCAAACTTCTGTTATTCGTGTGAGCAATCAGACTACATTCCAAATGTTGCTAAGTGATATTATAGAACAATCAGGACTTACTTGCTCCCATGATGATGTGCACGTGAAATATTTTCTTACAAGTGCACCTCCAACCTGTTATCCAACTGAAATAAAGTCTGATCACGACCTACAAGTTTATTTTGCCGATATCTCTCCTCAAGGTTGGAAGCCCGTTTTGAAGGTTTCCTTAGATAGGAAGGAGAGTCAAACAGAATCCGAACATGTTGGTACAACCGGGTTTACTTCTCAGGATGAAGATCAATACCAGCATCAGTATGAAGACTTCAGTCTCCCTGATATCAACGATCAAGACTTCAATCTTCCCGATAACACCCTTGCTATAAACGAAGAAATGGTAGATCGTTGTAATGAAGATCTTCAAAATCCTTCTGAAAATGTAATCGAGGAAGAAGTACCCAATCAATGTATTAATGAGGATGAAGCCATTATATGTTATGATAATCCAGAGGCCAGGATTGAAAGTCATACATGGGATGATGGCTCAGGTTTTAATGATGATGAAGAGTTTATAAACAAAGAAGATGCCATCATGAAGATCAACCTAGTTGCATGTAAGGGAAGCTTCCAATTACGAACGATAAAATCTACAAAGTCCCTTCTTATTCTGGGATGTTATTCCCAGGATTGCAAGTGGTGGTTTCGGTGTGTTAAATATGTTAATTCTGACATATTTATCCTCAGAAAGTATAACCGGATTCACATTTGTGGGTTGGAAGAAGCAACTACCACTCATCAACAGGCAACCGCAAAATTGATTGGGGGCTTAATGAAGCCATTATTTTTTGACAAGAAAGGTCCCACACCAGGCGAAATTAAAAAGTACGTCGAAGCTCAATTGGGGGCCAAGGTTAGTTACTGGAAATGTTGGATAGGCAGAATACATCCAAAAAATATTGTCAGGGGATCACCTGAGCATGGATATGCAATTATAGATGCATATCGTTATATGCTAACTGTTAGGAATCAAGGAAGCATCACTGGATTGGTTCTTGACAACGAAAACAGGTTTCTTCATTTTTCTGTTGCCTTCGGCCCATCCATACGAGGTTTTACATACATGTGCAAGGTGTTAGCCGTTGATGGTTGTTTCTTAACCGGTAAATGTGATGGTACTCTCCTATTGGCTACTGCACAAGATAGTGAGAACCATACCTATCCTATTGCATGGGCAGTGGTTGATTCCGAAAATAATGCATCATGGGAGTGGTTTTTTATAAATTTAAAAAGGATAGCACCGGATATTGATGATCTCTGTATAATATCGGATAGACATGTCTCCATTAAAACTGCGGTTGCTAAGATTTATCCTAAGGCTCATCATGGATTTTGTTCGAAGCACTTATCGGAGAACTTGAGACAACATTTTAAAAAAAGTGCAATCCTTGAGCCATTTTTTAGGGCAGTTAAAGCATACACCGTTGAAGATTTCATGGAGCACTACAAAGAAATCGAACGTATTCACAAACGTGTTGCAGAGTACTTGAAGGATGAGGTTGGTTTTGAGTTATGGAGCAGGGTGTATTCTAAAACAAACAGGTATGATGTTCTGACTAGCAACATCGCCGAGTCTGTTAATTCTAGGATTCGATTTGAAAGGGAGTATCCTATCCCTACTCTGTTTGAGTCTATCATAAGAATATTGGATGATTGGTTCCACACCCGGAGAACGGACATGATCAACTGCAGTATAGTCCTGGTGCCATCAAAAGAGAAACTTCTGCGGAGTAATCTGGAGAAATCTAAAGGATGCATTGCACAACAGTTCAATGCTCATGAATTTTCTGTTCGCGGATTTGGAGCAGAGGTTATGGTTGACTTGAACAATATGACGTGCACATGTGGTGTCTTCCAGATGGATAAGATCCCCTGCCCCCATGCATTATCGGCGTTAAGGGAGCAAAACCCAATAGGGTTTAGACAGAATATATTCCCTATGCTCCCAATTTTACACTGTTGAGTACTACATACTTGCATATTCTGAGACAATATTTCCTACACCTCCAGAGTTACAGTGGGAATTGCCTGAAGATATAGGTATAAAACAAGTACTGCCACCTCCACTGAAGGTGCGTGTTGGAAGAAAAAGGATGACTAGATTCCTGGCACCTTCTGAGGGAAGAAAAAGGTACAATACCTGTTCAAAGTGTGGAGGAAAAGGTCACAAAAAGACTACATGTGATCAGAATATCATGTAGATAAATAAATTGTGTAATACAACTTTATTTTTTAATTAATCGCGCAGACGATTTAATGAATCGCACACGCGATTTTATAGATCGCGCACTCGACTTAAGTAATCGCGCAAGCGATTCTTCAGCCAAATGGCATATTTCTTTCTTTAATTAATCGTGCACAAGATTTATTGAATCTCACACTCGATTTAATGAATCGCTTACGCGACCTGATTAATCGCGCAAGCGATTCTTCAGCTAATTGGGCATATTTCTTTTTTTAACTAATCGCGAACAAGATTTAATGAATCGCGCACTCGATTCTTCAGCCAAGTGGCATATTTATCTTTTTAATTAATCGTGCATGAGATTCATTGAATTGCACACTCGATTTAATGAATCGCCTACGTGACTTAATTAATCGCGCAAGCGATTCTTCAACCAATTGGGCATATTTCTTTTTTTAATTAATCGCGCCCAAGATTTACTGAATCGCTAACTCGTCTTAATTGCTTGTTTTTTGTATAATATGATCCCAGATTGTTAATTTGAATAATTTTATTAATTCAATTAATATATTATAATATAATTAAATTTGGAATTTAATTCGATTTAAGACACTTTAAAACCACTCAGCTTGATCCATTAATTTATTTTTTAAATAATCGCGCTCATGATTTAGTGAATCGCTCACTGAATTTAATGAATCGCACAACCGACTTAATGAATCGCGCACTCGATTCTTCAGCCAAGGGGGTTTATTAACATATAAATATTAACAGATCTATCTGTCTTCCTCCTTAATCACAAAATCTGCCGTATTTGATTGAAATGTTCATGAAAATCTCCTGTGCTGCCCATCGTATAGTTCATCTACAACGAGTAAACACTACATGGACCAAACAAAGAAACATCTATTTATTGCTACTGTATGGCGGAAATCATACAGCAAACATGAAAATTTTCAAGAGCAATTCAAACTAATAGGGCAGACTCTTACAGATCTGCGAAGGATTGTTCCTTTGGATTGATATTTGAGTAAGAGCGGCGAAAATATTCAAGATAAGAGGATGGAAGAGAAAAAAGTGAATTAGGGTTTGGCAAAGGAAACAAAACAAATTTATATTTGAGTAGGAGCGTCGATTGGAGTGCGTAAATTTGTGAGTTTGCAAAAGAGCCCCTGGAAGATGATAATATTATAAAATATTATAGCCGTTATATTATGGCAGTTATACACTGTTTATCCGAATTATAGCTGTTGGTGGGGATCACTATATAATTCTTCTGATTATCATTAAGGAATTTAAAGATCATGGCAAGTTCAAATAGCTCAACTTTTACACGCAGAAGTTCTCTTAGATATAGAAAGGAGAAATACAGGGATTGCGATCAGTGGGCTACAATCAAGGCGGTTGATAGAGCAGATAATTCCAACAGGTAAAGATTATTTTATTGTTACAATTTGCATGGCTTTTCTCAATGGTGTAATCCAATAGAAGAGTCACAGAACGATGAAGGTGAAGTCTCAAGCAGGAGGACACCACTTATTCCAGAAGGAAGAGAACAAAATATTGTGAACAAGTTGATAATAGTCAATTTGTTGTTTTTAGCAGTATTTTTATTGATTTGTATCTGGAAATCAATAATGTAACTTGTCTTAATGATTTGTATTTGGAAATTTATATTGTAATCATTTAAGTTACTAAATCGCTCAAGCAATTCTTCAGTTAAATTTGATTTTGGCCACAAAATTTGATCCCATTACAAATTTGATTCATGTCTCCGAAGGTTATTGGCCATTACACACATCATGGAACTTGAATTTGACCACAAAAAATATTAAATCGCTCAGGCGATTCTTAATCTAGATCGCACTTATTATTGTTTTAAATTATTTTGTTAGTCCCCTAGCATGTTATTTTTTGCGTATGATATGAGCCCCATCGTGATTTTTCTCCGTGGGGTATGATGTATTGCAAACCTAAGTCATAATCCCAAACAAATCTTAACATCATCTTTGTTACCATATACAAAACATTGTGATTGATACATTCACATCAAGCTTGGGCATAACCAATTATACAATGATCCCATTACAAATTTGATTCATGTCTCCTAAGGTTATTGGCCATTACACACATCATGGAACTTGAATTTGGCCACAAAAAATATTAAATCGCTCAGGCGATTCTTAATCTAGATCGCACTTATTATTGTTTTAAATTATTTTGTTAGTCCCCTAGCATATTTTTTTTTGCGTATGATATGAGCCCCATCGTGATTTTTCTCCGTGGGGTATGATGTATTACAAACCTAAGTCATAATCCCAAACAAATCTTAACATCATCTTTGCTACCATGTACAAAACATTGTGATTGATACATTCACATCAAGCTTGGGCATAACCAATTATACAATGATCCCATTACAAATTTGATTCATGTCTCCTAAGGTTATTGGCCATTACACACATCATGGAACTTGAATTTGACCACAAAAAATATTAAATCGCTCAGGCGATTCTTAATCTAGATCGCACTCATTATTTCTATTTACAAACGGTATTTTGATACATTTCAGGAGTTTAGAGATGATGAACAAACCGGAGATGAAGAATCTGCAGAAGGGACCTTCTACATACGGGAAAATAGGAGTAAGCGAAGGCATTCGAACAATATGGGTATGACGGGGTTATTTGATGATGCGGAGGATGATGACGAGGAGTTACAGGTAGAATATGAAGAAGAGGTCACCCGGAGCATTGATTTTTCAAAATTCAACATGCGCCCTTTCTGGGAAAGGTACTTCTTCTCTTCTACTGTGAGGATCACAGTCCGGTCATCATGGGAGCGCCTTTCCCCAGTAAAAGAATTCCTTGAAGAGAACGGAATAAATTTAAAAGGAGTATTTAGAAAATATACCCAAGAGCTGCCTTCCGGTTGTAAGCGGTTTTCAGGCAGCCTCCTTCATTATCTTATGATGTACTCCCTCCCCACTAAGAAAAAGCATGAACTGTGGGTCTTGATAGGACAAAAGCCAGTTAGATTTGGCTTAAGGGAGTTTGCTCTTGTTACTGGGCTTTATTGTGGTGCTGGTAAGATGCCCGATAGAGCTGATAAGTTGAGTGTTATAAATAATGCCGAGGATTTTCTTAAGAGGATCCTCCAAAAGAAATGAAAATCCAAGGTGAAAGATACTGAATTGGAAAAGTTATTATTCAATAACAAGATTGCGGTGGAAGATCGTTTGAAGATAGCCCATGTGCTTTTTGTGCAAAACATTTTGTTGGGTATTGAAAAGGGAAGAGTTGTAAATAGGGATTACATTTGTTTTGCAAGTGATTTGGATTTTTTTTATTCATATCCTTGGGGACTATTGTCATTCAATGTGACAATGGAATCAATAAAAAAAAAAGGGAAAAGTATATTGCTAAGTGGCTGCCCCCTACAGAAGATGACTGTAAAGCGAAGACCTATCATGTTTCAGGTTTTCCATGGGCCTTGCAGGTGAGTATGATCATCATATTTCTTTGCAATTCAATTTTCTTATTCAGCTAAATCGCTCACGCGATTTTAATGAAACAAAATCTATAATACATCGTTTTTGTTGTTTGTTCCTTTTAGGCTTGGGCTTACGAAATGTGCCCAACGATAGCAAGTTCTTATGGGGGCGGCCTAGTACCTGAAGATTCCCACATGTCCAAACTGCCACTCCCCAGGATGTTCAGATGGCTGTACAGTAGAGGGAACCCAATTGATATTGAAGAACTGCGGCAAAAGATAAATAACCATGGACCTGAGGTTTGAACAAAATTTATATTATTTTCTTTGGCATGGATCACTGAATATCTTTAACATCTATTATTTTTTGATGTAACAGGATCAGGTACATCCATTTTTGTTTCCCTCCAGCAGTGAAAAAAATATGAGTTATATCAGGGACCTTTATGAACAAACAAGTTTAGAAGAAGAGGATGAACCCATTGATTATCTACATCAATATTTAAAAGGGTGCACCCGTTTGATCATTGGGGATGAATTGCCCCCGAGAACAAATGCCCCTCCAGTCCAAGAAGATGATAATCTCATGAATTCTAACATGGATTGGTTGCCCTCACCATCACATCCAACTACAGCACCACCTGCCGCAGGAATTGATTGGCGAACCGCACCCCCAACTGCCACAACACCTGACACCCTACCCCCAAATGCCACATCACCTGCCACATCACCATCACCTGCACCAGCTGCTGCATTGCAAATACCTTTTGAAATTCAACAGTTTATCCAGAAAGCGGAAGCTAATTCTGAATCTTTGAATGCAACTGTTGAGAAAATATGGCTGCATTTGGAGAAGGAAAAACAAGACCAAGCTGAAGCTAATTCTGAATCTTTGAATGCAACTGTTGAGAAGACATGGCTGCATTTGGAGAAGGAAAAACAAGGCCAAGCTGAAGCTAATTCTGGATCTTTGAATGCAACTGTTGAAAAAATATGGCTGCATTCGGAGAAGGAAAAACATGACCAAGCTGAAGCTAATTCTGAATCTGTGAAGGCAACTGTTGAGAAAATATGGCAGCATTTGGGAAAGGAAAAACAAGACCAAGCAGGCCGTAGTGTAATGGTGCAGGAGGTTGAAGGGTCTAAACGTCAAAGACCAAAGAGAAATAAAAGAAGGCCCACATACCTCCTGTCGCGTATACGCAGCAACTTAAGAGGATTTGCACAGCAAGAGCCAGAGCTAGAGTCAAGGCTAAAGAAGCAACACCGGCTTTAACGGCTCAGCCCCAACTGCCTTGTCCGCAAACCACAGAAACCATCTCTCAATCTCACAATAGATGGTTATCCAAAAATACGGACAAATCTGGTTCTAGCTCCTTATATAACTGGGTTCTCAGTTCAGGTCCGGGAGACCGAATTCCTGGACAAAGTCAGGATTTCGGCTCGGAATTCTTCCTAACCATCCTCAGAAATGGGAAATGGTTGATATCCGAGGTAAACTTGTTATTTAGTTTATGTTAGTCAATACATGTATGATCCTTGTTTTTAATGTTTTTATTTTGGTTCACTCGTTGCAGCATTTGGAAGAGTGTTTGGCCAATAAAAGGCTTAAACGAAAAATGCGCCCAGATCAATATGTTCAGGATTGTTTGGTCCTTGATGAGACTTTCTTCCAACATCTTAAAACGAATTATTATCTCGCAAGGGGGCTCATTACAGAGGCAGATTTAATTGTTATTGGTGAAGATGGCAATATCAGAATTACAAATAGGCCAAATACTACTGCCAATGCTCCGAGGGGTGCCAAATCCGGCGTTAGGGTTGGTGCCAAGAATGCCAAGGGTGCGAAGACTGTGAATGAACCCAAAGAAGACCTCGAGACTGCCTCGCATTCATTTGATGTGATGCGAAGGATCTGGAATAATCCCATCAAGTGGAAGGAGGACACTGTTCTGCCGTATACAACTGGTTTTCTACCATTTTTGGATGGCCGTGCATGGGAAGGAGCTAATAAATTTTATGGCGTAGTCAACGTAGGAAATTCTCATTAGGTGGCCGTTGAGATTTTGCCCCAAGAGTCCCTCATCAAAGTTTACGACAGCGGTGGTGGTTCCCTTGACCACAAGAATTACCAAATTGCTTTGAACCATCTGTGTGTTTTCTTTCCCAAATTGTTAGCCCACACAGGAAAATTCAGGCATTTAGGTGACAGCCTCAACCGCATGTGGAAGTTGCAACTTGCTCCGTGTCCAAAAAATAAACGAAGGTACATATAAAATTTACTAACTTAAAATTTTTTTATTATATTTTTATTTAATTTCTATATATTTTTTTTTTCAGTGGCGATTGTGGACTCTATTCCTTGTATTACATTGAGCTTCTCATGCGTGGGGAACCGATGGAAATTCTGGATGACGATAATACCTCTTTTTTAAGGTTACGTTTAGCATCCGAAATATTTTTTGGAGTTGATAAATACAATATTTAAGTTCAACAGTATGTATTCATAATATTTATGTCCAATTCCTTAATGAATTGCGCGCGCGATTCTTCATCTACATCTAGTTATTTATTTGATTTAAATATTTATTAGATTTATTTTTACCCTAAAAATTTAATTAATCACGCGCGCGATTCATCTACATGTAGTTATTTATTTGATTTATTTTTACCCTAAACCCTAAAAATTTGATATAGTTGAATGCATCTGCAAACTACGAACCGAATAATATTGAATGCAAGTAGCCCTAATTTTTTTCCTATAAAATGTACAATTCCCTAATAAATCGCGCGCGCGGTTCTTCATCTACGTCTAGTTAATTATTTTATTTAAAAATTATTTATTTATTTTCTTTATTTAATCGCGCACGCGATTCATTAATTAATCGAGCGCGCGCGATTGATTCTTCTTCTAAATCGAAATATTTTTTTTAATTATTTAATCGTAATAATTCAATCCCTTGAGCGATTAAATGTATCGCGCAAGAGATTTAATGAATCGCGCAAATGGGATTATTTATTTTTTTAATTTAATGCATGTAGCCCTAAATTTTTCTATAAATACTCCAATTACCAGTCACACCTTCCTTCAAGCAAAACCCTAGCTGCTTTCTCTCTCCCCTTCTTCAACAGAGGCAGACGAACGCTATTTCATCTTCAAGCTCCACTCCTGTTCTGGCTCAAACGCTATTTCAATCAAATACGGCCGATTAAAGAGGTGCAGACGACGTAAACAAATCACCGTTTTGGAGCTTGGAGTTCTAGCGTTTAAGGATTGGGGTTCATGAAGCTCAATAAGTACCTTACTGTTGTATTAACAGTTGTACATTGCTCATGAAACTCAATCCTTAGAGGCTCGACTTCAAGCCCACTCTTGTGGTCTGGGTCAACTTCAAATACGTTATAGTGATGCTGATATGACACTATCTAATAATCTATAGCAGAAAAAAGAAAAAAAATATTGAAATTTGTATTTACATGTTTATTATTTTATTTAATTTACACCAAAAAATTAAAATGTTGAAATTTGTATTTATGTGTTTATGATTTGAATTAATTTAGAAATAATTGAATGCATATATCCCTAATTGTTAATATAAATAATCCAGTTCCCAAATAAATCGCGCACTCGATTTAATGAATCGCTCTTTTGATTTTGTGCCTATATCCAATTTTTTATTTTTTAAATGAATCGCTCATTCAATTTATAGAATCGCTCCCTCGATTTTTGAGCTAAATGGGATTACTTATTTTTTTAAGTGAATCGCGGACTCGATTTAATGAATCGCTCATTTGATTTTGTGCCTACATCCAATTATTTATTTTTTTAATTTTACCCTACACCGTAAATTTGATATAATCGAATGCATTCCACTTACGAACCGAAAAATACTGAATGCATGTAACCCTAGTTTTTCTTGTAAAAAACCCAATTCCAAATAAATCGCGCAAGCGATTCTTCATTTATATCTTGTTATTTATTTTATTTAAATATTATTTTGATTTATTTTTACCCTAAACCCTAAATTTGATATAATCGAATTCATCATCGCGCAAGCGATTTAATGAATCCCGCAAGCGATTCTTCATCTATATCGAGTTTTTTTTTTTTTTTTTTTTTTTACCCTACACCCTAAATTTGATATAAATGAATGCATCTTCCACTTACGAACCGAAAAATACTGAATTCATTTAGCCCTAGTTTTTCCTGTAAAAAACTCAATTCCAAATAAATCGCGCAAGCGATTCTTCATTTATATCTTGTTATTTATTTTATTTAAATATTATTTTGATTTATTTTTACCCTAAACCCTAAATTTGATATAATCGAATTCATCATCGCGCAAGCGATTTAATGAATCCCGCAAGCGATTCTTCATCTATATCGAGTTTTTTTTTTTTTTTTTATTTGACCCTACACCCTAAATTTGATATAAATGAATGCATCTTCCACTTACGAACCGAAAAATACTGAATTCATTTAGCCCTAGTTTTTCCTGTAAAACACTCAATTCCAAATAAATCGCGCAAGCGATTCTTCATTTATATCTTGTTATTTATTTTATTTAAATATTATTTTGATTTATTTTTACCCTAAAACCTAAATTTGATATAATCGAATTCATCATCGCGCAAGCGATTTAATGAATCCCGCAAGCGATTCTTCATCTATATCGAGTTATTTTTTTTTTTTTTTTTTTTTACCCTACACCCTAAATTTGATATAATCGAATTCCACTTACGAACCGAAAAATACTGAATTCATGTAGCCCTAGTTTTTCCTGTAAAAAACCCAATTCCAAATAAATCGCGCAAGCGATTCTTCATTTATATCTTGTTATTTATTTTATTTAAATATTATTTTGATTTATTTTTACCCTAAACCCTAAATTTGATTTATAGATGAAGAATCGCGCAACTATGTCGAGTTATTTATTTGATTTATTTTTTTACTAATCGCGCAATCGATTTCATGAAGCGCTAGATTGATTGCATTGCCAAACCAATGGTCGTAGTATTGAATGCATTGCCAACCAATCGTCATAATAATTAATGCATTGTCAACCAACTTAATTGAATGCATGCAGCCTTAATTCTTTCTTTAAATAGTCCAATTACCAAGCTCATCCTCACAACATATCTCGTATGGTAGATTATTTTTATTGATTTATATGTGCTTTAGCTCTCACCGATCTGTGCATTCCTAATATGTCCGTTCAATGGGCAGACTTGAGACAGTCTATGCACAGGTCGGTGAGAGCTATATCACACTTAAATGAATCTAATCACAACACGCGATTCATTGATCCAGCACGCGATTCATTGAATTTAGTGATAAAAAGATTTTATCAATAACTTGAATCGCGTGCTCGATTGATGGAATCGCGCACTCGAATTTACTCAAGAAGCTGATCTACATAGTAAGTTATGTTAAATAATAGATTGCAACCTGATTTTGTCGGTTCAATTTCAATTTCTGCAACTTCCTCTATGTGTTATTGCTCTCTTCAAACTCGAATAAATAATACAGTTGATATTGATGATTCGGTGTTATGATACAAACACCGAACCATCAATACCACCATTATTATTTAAAGTTTGGCAAGATCAATCAAAATGCTTTCCAAAGCAGCGGCGACGGCGACAAGAAGAGAAAGGAAATATATTCAGATGAGACGAACAAAGAGACAGATCTGGGGGTTGTCGACGAAGAAAATCGACGGGATAAGAGAGGAAAGGAAGGAAAAATGTTAGATTTAGGGTTTTTGATTTTCTTATAACTTATAAATTTATTTTATTTGCAAAAGGGCCCCTAAAGTTTCTTCCTTTTACAAAACGAGTTAATTGCAACTTGATTAGTATGTAAAGATGCCACGTCAGAAAATATTGGGGAAAGAAAAAGGGAAAAGAAATTGAGGGTTATATCCCTAAAAAAAGACTTGGGCGTCCCTTGGGGCCTAATTCTCTCATAAGAATGAGTATTTTGTAACTGAGATATAACCAGTATAAATTATAAAAAAAATAATCAAATAATAAATATAAAATAAGAAAACGTATATCTGAGTATCCCCTATTTAGATCTAATTACAATACAAAATCTCGTATTTCGTTTTTATATATTAGTTCTTATAAAACGTGCTTGGTTTGAGTTTTATATCTCTTTCCTTTTTTGTTCTAAAATTCAAGACTTTTTACATTTTTGGTTTGGACCTTAAGTCAAATACATCCATGGATTAATACGTGAGAAACAGAATAAAATGTCACACATTATAATTAAACTTAAATAAAAAATAATAGATATAAATTTCTCAAAATTCTCTCATTCAAATGAGAGGTCGGTTAGAATAGTCTAAGAATGGTTTAGTATATGCTAGGTACTCACCCACTAGGTCATTCCTATTAAATTTTGATACTTGTCATTTTCTCTCTCTTCTTTATTCTTTATGCATTATCCTTGTTTTTGTTTAGTTTTTTCTTACTTTTTCTCCTTATTGTTATTTCTTACAAAATATATAATTCTATTTATTTTTTAATTATGATATGTATAAAATAAAATTTAATTATTTATATTTCTTTTTTTTTATCTACTATATTATTTATTTATTTTTCCTTACTTATGAAATCACAACTCCTTCAACATATTATATATATAGATTACATAAAATTCATGTTTTCTTAACACATATTATTCAATTATGAAATATTATTAATTATTTGAAAAAAACAATTATCATGAATTAAACTAATTT
Source organism: Lantana camara (assembly GCA_037501455.1). Classification (NCBI taxonomy): domain Eukaryota; kingdom Viridiplantae; phylum Streptophyta; class Magnoliopsida; order Lamiales; family Verbenaceae; genus Lantana; species Lantana camara. The sequence goes on along the minus strand of CM074857.1, from coordinate 16,097,309 downwards.
GAGTCGTTAAAATATAAAATAAATGAAAGTAAAATTAATTTGTAGATAAAAAAAATTAATTCTCCATATACAATATTTTATTAGATAAAAAAATAATATAAATAATTAAATTTATTTTATATATATCATAATTGAAAAATAAATAGAATTATATATTTTATTAGAAATAATGATCTAACGAAATAGAAAAAGTAAAATAAGAAAAAAAAATTAAAAAAACAAGGATAATGCATAAAGAATAAAGAAGAGAGAGAAAGTAACAAGTATCACAATTTGATAGGAATGACCTAGTGGGTGAGTACCTAGCATATACTAAACCTCTAAGAACCCTGCTTAACAGAAGTTGACACGTGATACTAATGGCGCCAAATTATATTGTGATTAATTAACTAACTAAGCGCAGTGGAAGAATTAAGACAGGTAGACGGCTTAAATAGTAAGTATTTGGACATGTGTATTGATAGGTCACAATTTCATATTTTATTACTAGTAATCGGGAAATTAGCATTAATTTTCTTTAAAATAAAAAGTGTTCGCTAAAATAATAAACAACAACACGCAAGTGCACGTGTGACAATTGTAGATTAGGCAAGCAAGTGTCGTATCCACAGAGACTACTAAATTATCATGCTAAAGACGGACATAATTCTCTAATTGAATTCTAACCAAACAATTAAATGAGTACGAATATGACCACTAAATTAACAACGCAATAAAAGAAATTACCAATAAATATGAATTAAACTGGATTACAATTTCACTCAACTCATACTTAACTCTCATTCACCATAATTCAATCCTCGTGTTGGGTTTTGAAAGACTAGAGAACAATATTGTTTATAAGCTTCTGTCGAAGTCATATAAACTTATAATTAGTTAATGATTCCTATATGTCTATGGTAATCAATTAACTAATTATGCATTCAATTACCGCTCCTACGTCAATACAAGGCTAGCAAGTATATGTCTATCTTACTAACGAATCAATTAATCTCTTCTTAATTAATTGAACATGTATCATTTAATTCTCATCCGACATTAACCTTTCTTCGTCAATACTCAGTTAATTATCTCTCAAAATAATCGATGGTCAGTCAATTATCACAACAATACCTAAATTAAATGATCAAAACAACACGAATCATGAATATGGCAAATGAAAATCAAATTATGAGTCAAGATCCATTGCAATCCAAAAGAAAACTGAACTAAACATACTAAACATGCTAAAATCCATCAACATGATAGAATTCATCTTTACAAAAGATAAAAAGAGAGAAGAGGATGAGAAAAACTCGTAGACGCGATGCGCTTCCGGATTAGTCTTCTTTCTTCCTCCAGTTCTTGCTCCAATGATTCTTCCAAGTTGATATTCTAACACTAAAGAACTAAAGCTAAGAATATGCAGGAAAAAGTGATGAATGATCTGAAAATCTGAGTCTTGGTCCTCTAAAAACGTGCATCTCCTCCCAAAAACCGCTCAAGTAACTTTCACTTTAGTTGAAAACCGTCAGTTGAGTAGGTACTTAAAATTCTTTGTGCAGGTACTCAAAAGTACAGGGATTTTTCTTCACGATTCTTGTCTCTTGCGCAGGTTCCCGAACTTCTTCAAGTAAATACTCGAGTTTTGCACCTTTTTGAGTCTTTAGATATTTTTCGTCCTCTTTCCTACAACTAAACTAAAATGATTTTTTTTTTTTTTTTTTTTTGAAACAACTAAAATGATTTATTAAGCTACAATTCCAGCACATAAGAGGTAGAAAAATATAATATAACTTCTATTAATATCATCAATAAAACTATGAAAATCCGGACTTATCAAAAAGCACCATCGAAGAACATGAAAATGCAAAGGGGTGCAGGGCAAAACAGAGAAAGGGAGAGAAGAATAATTCATGAGGGTCAATCATAATTAGGGCTGTAAATGGATATCCGAAAATCCGATATCCGTTCGCATCCGAATTCGTTTAAAGAGGATATTATCCGTATTCGTTCAGAGAGGATATTATCCGTATCCGATTATAGACATCCGAATTATAAACGGATAAGGATATGGTAATGACACATCCGATCCGTTTAACATCCGATCCGTTTATACATCCGTTAGATATATCCGTTATCCGTAATCCGTATCTGATAACATATATATCTATATATTTTTTATACCTTGATGAAACTTATATTAATTTACACATTATATAATTATTTGAGAATTATAAAACAAAATAACAGTAAACGTATATCATATTATTTGTAATAATAAACTCCATTAATTATTGTAAACATATATTATAAATTATATATTATACTTATAAGTTAATGTGTATAGATTTAATAGATTTATAGTTAGTTATATTAATATTTAATTGTGTTATGAAATTTCAATCTATTATTTTTTATTAAAAAATATATGTAAAACAGATAAATGGATTCGAATTCGGATATCGGATAACTCACTAATAGGATATCCTCACGGATACGGATAATCCGATATTCGGATAATATTCGTCGAATTCGGATACGGATAGCATTTTCATTATCCGTCGGATAACGGATACGATTCGGATAGTGGATATGCTAAACGGATTCGGATTCGGATACTGCACATCCGCTCCGTTTATTATCCGTTTACATCCCTAATCATAATCAAATTGCTTTCAAATTTGGTACTTGTTTATTTTTTGGTCAGATTTAATTTGGTACTTGTTTTTTTTGTTCAGATTCAATTTGGATTTGGTACTTGCGCTTAACCAATAACCTTACAAAGGAAATTTTGGACCCAGATGGCGACCCAAACCGATTATTTGTGGTTCCAATAAAGAGATAATTAATGCCTGGCAGGCCAGTCCAAATTCGGTCATTTTCGAATTCAATATCACCGCATATATTTTCCACATTAAAATCAGTTTTCATTTTTCTAAATTTTGGCATTAACCCTCGGAAATCGGAATATAGCGATAAATTCCTGATTAGAAATTTTAGAGGTGCTCCTTGACCAAAATAGTATTCAAATGTAACATTTTGATTAACGATGAATCGACGATATTCATATTGGAAAAAACAAAGTACATATTGCCGGTTTCTAAGATTGAACATCATCTATTTAAATGTGTTATGCTTTTTGTTGGTTGGAGAGGATGACATTTTTTTAAGATGATGACTAGAAAAATAGAAAAACGAGAGAAAGATTTTGGAAAATTAACTGTTGATGGACTTTTGTGATTAGTAAAAGATAAAAAAAAAAAAGGAGCTCAAACCAATCATTATTAGTAGGGGGTTAAATTAATGGTCCATTTTTATAGATTCATAGGGAGGCTCTCGACTATCTTCTTCCCCATAGGAAATCTTGTACTAGTTTCAAATAACTAAGGGAATAAAATGCATTTCCCACTTCATGAATGTATAGTAATATTTTAATCGAACCTTGTAGGTTTCCCTCGGCACTAATAATATTAGCATATGTTCCAACTTGATTTAAAAAAATTATATGAATCTGGTTCCAGTTCGTTTGATTGAAATCCATCGATTCGAACCTTGTCAAGTCGGCTCACGAGCTGATTCTCGTATTCTAATCCAAAACCAACTTAGTCAAATTTAATCGATTAAAAGAACAAATACATTACATTTGTTATTTGATTGATCATTTTTTTTAAATTTTTTAGTAATCATACAATAAATATAGTACGTTTGCCACGCGGACTATCCATATTAATTGAATTCCTACCTAGTTCCTACTCCATTCTGGCAGCCTTCTCCGATTTGAGACTCCATGCGTCAATATTGGAAGTTTCTCAGTCAAACATTCCATCCTCTATATAATGTATAAGCAATCAAATACCAGCTTCAACTTTCAACATTACCTCTAAAAGCTCTGTCTCTATATATTATGTGCTTCATCTGTAGACTGTAGTACCTGTATTACATCTCTTTCATTGCCGGTTGTTGGTTCGAAACTTCAACAATGGATTCTCCTGTACCTGTTCCAAGATGGTCCCCAACCCCAAGCCCCGATCCCGCATCCAGACTCATCCAAGACGCCGTCGTCGGCCATGACCACCACTCGCATAGCTTTGCTTCATCAGACACAGAAACACTCGGTAACTCAAACGCAGCCTTCCCTTTCAGCGGTGTTGGCCACGCGCCGCCGGACGCCGCCTCATCGTCGCTGAGAGCTGACGACGGGGATGCTATAGGAAAGTCGATCGAGATGGAGAGCATGTTGGGATATAATTGGGAGAAAGATGGTGGGACTGGGATTTATGTGACGTGGGAGGACTTGTGGGTGACGGTGCCGGAAAAGGCGGCGGAGGCACGGCGGCCGATACTGCATGCGGTGAGTGGATACGCCGAGCCCGGCGAGGTTTTGGCCATCATGGGGCCGTCGGGCTCCGGCAAGTCAACTCTACTTGACGCCTTGGCAGGTAATTATTATTCACCGGTGTACAAGTTAATGACTTTTTGCCTTTGGTGTTGCAATTTGCGTTATTTGCATTAATTAATTTGACATTTTTTTCACCAAAATATATTCAATTTGACATTTCAAACCTGAAACGGTAGATGGCTGGGTGAGATGCAAAAAATTATCTTTTAAAATAAATAATTAATTAAATTTTTTAAAAAAGTGATAAACTAAATAATATATAAGAATAACATGTTTATTATTTTAGTTAGCTAGGATTCGATTGAGGGGGAGTTAGAGCTCTTTTCAAAATTTGGCTCTGCCGTTATGAATTTATGATCGTAATTAATTACTACTCTCTTGTACTGTTTGCATTGGGAAATGAACACTTCAATATCAAATTTATTTTATCATATTTTAGCAGAACTTTATATATTAAAAAAAGTCTAATTGAACGAATTTTTTAACAGGATATAGTTTTGAATTTTCATATCCGTCGATTTCTTTTGAGAAGCACCGGAAGATTACGTTAAGTAATTAATGTAGTAAATATTAGCCAAAATCATTTTTTAACTCTTGATGTCATATAATTTTTCTATTACCATGCATGCAGCATGTTTATTAGTATAAACATGATGTGATGCGTTATAACCCAAACTCTTAAAAATTAATCCCTTTTTACTCAAGGATCTTATCGAAGTAAGCCAGGGTTTCAGAGAGACTAATCAAAACATCAGACCAAAAGTCTGGATCGTCATATCTCAAGGGCTTTATTATTTATAGAATATTGAGACTTATCCTTTAGTTATTCACATTACGTAATTATCTTTATGATTTGTTCTTATCTAATTTATTATGATCTTACCAAATGTTTAGTTATTCACATTACGTAATTATCTTTATGATTTGTTCTTATCTAATTTATTACGATCTTACCAAATTCGCTAACTTACTTGCACGACACACCTTCTGTTCGGGCTAATCTGCTTCTTCGCTATCTTTGGGTTGTGAGACTTGGACTTGATTTTATTCATGTGTTAGGCTGAACATTGGGTTTTAGGATAGATCCCCAACACTAATTATATTTTAATCTAGGGATATAATAATAATAAACTAATAATATGTTTTGATCATACGAATTATATAATATGACTCTACACCTTAAAGACCATTAGTTGACATCTATGATGCACGGACACTTCTAAAAATATCATTTTTCCGTGTCGTGTCATGCAGTGTCGTGTCGGACACTCGTGTCCGACACCGTGTCCGACACTCCTTATGTGGGAAATTCAAGAAAAAATCCGTGTCGCCGTATCCGTGTCGTGTCGTGTCGTGTCCGTGTCGCCATGTCCGTGTCCGTGCATCATAGGTTGACATTGTTATAACGAAAATTAACCGTGTTTTATTAACATTTAAAAATGATGCAGACGATTTTATTATTTAAAAAAAAAAACCATAGAAACTAAAATACAAGCAATCACTGCGCCTGCCGGAAAATTCTAGACCAGAGGCATGATTTGCTTATAATGATAAACATATTAGTTATTACACTTATTAATTTGGTTAAACCATGTTCGGTCTACAGTTAAGCGCGCATGCCATACTAGTTGGCCAACAAACATTTGTGAAATTACATTAACCTCCAAAAATAAGACCTATTTCCTTCTACAAATATAATTAAAATCGACATTCTAACATCACTAAGAAAATTTGTTTACAGGGAGGCTAGATTCCGGGACAAGACAAAAGGGAGATATTCTCATCAATGGCCGCAAGCAAGCTCTAGCATTTGGAACTTCGGTAAGCAAACCTCCAAAACCATAAAATTCTCAATTCCCAGTAGTTGTAATTTAGGCTAATTTCAACTCCATCAATAATGTGATCTAGGCGTACGTGACTCAAGACGACACCTTAATGACAACATTAACGGTACGAGAAGCCGTGCACTACTCGGCCCTGCTCCAGCTCCCCGGTTCCATGTCCGAATCCGAGAAGCGGGAAAGGGCCGAAACTGCAATAAACGAAATGGGCTTACAGCACGCCGCCAACACGAGGATTGGAGGGTGGAGTGTGAAAGGGCTTAGTGGCGGGGAGAAGAGGAGAGTGAGCATTTGCATTGAAATCTTGACGCGGCCTAAGCTTCTGTTTCTTGACGAACCCACGAGTGGTTTGGACAGTGCAGCCTCTTACCATGTCATGAGTCGCATAATCAAGCTTGCGAAGCAGGATAGGACAACGGTTGTAGTTTCGATCCATCAGCCGAGCGGGGAAGTGTTCGAGCTTTTTCACAATCTTTGCCTTCTGTCCTCGGGGAGGACGGTCTACTTCGGCTCTGCTGCAGCAGCTAGTAAGGTAAAAGACTATGTTTCCATGCAGGGGATATTTGCAAGAACTTCTGCTTTTCAAGAAGTTGGAGTTATAAGAAAATGGAGTAATGATGTATTAATGTCTATAATAATATTGTGATTGTGGAACAGTTCTTTGCTTCAAATGGCTTCCCTTGTCCATCAATGAGGAGTCCCCCAGAACACTACCTTAGGACCATCAACAAGGACTTTGATGTGGTGAGGGCGTAGAAACATACAACATTCTCTGTTTCTACTATATTAAATGTATTTACAACTTCAAACTGAGAAAGAAGAACTGATTACTGAACTCAGGATATAGAGCAAGGATTTGGCGGATCGATACACGCCACTGAAGCGATCGACATTCTTACCAAGTCATACAATTTATCAGAGGCTAGCCAACAAGTACAGCAACGAGTACACGAGATATGCTTAAAGGTATGGAAAATCAAGATTATGTATATATGCTTGGTTTTAAAGTAAAGACAGATCCAACGAGAGCTAATTGAGTGTATACATTGCCTTTCTCTGCACTTTGTAGAATGAAGGATCATTAGAGATCATGAAGGGAAGTCAAGCAGGATTCATTACCCAATGCCTTGTTCTGACTCAAAGATCTTTCGTAAACATGTATCGCGATCTGGGGTATTATTGGCTTCGTCTTGCTATATACATTGCCTTGTGCTTGTGTGTCGGGACTATATTTTACGACATTGGCCATAGTTATGGCTCTATCCAGGTAAGGTTCTTGAGCAAATATCCACAAGAAAGCACCCCTCTTCATTGATGGAAACTGGAAAGCATATGAATTTCTCCTCTGTTTGCAGGCTAGAGGCTCAATGTTGATGTTTGTTGCATCATTCTTGACCTTTATGGCCATCGGCGGCTTCCCTTCTTTCGTAGAAGACATGAAGGTAAACAAACTAATTTTCTGCATAATCTGTTATATTAATATAAACACATCACTTGAAGACTGTCTGATGATGTCACAAAAGAATTTGATTTGATCTTCAATTCAGATATTCGGGCGTGAAAGGCTCAACGGCCACTACGGCGTGGCTGCATTCGTAGTCGGGAACACCCTCTCCTCCATCCCCTACCTATTAATGATCTCAATACTACCTGGCGCCATAGCGTACTACCTAGTCGGCCTCCAGAAGAGCATAGACCACTTCATCTACTTCGTGCTGCTCCTCTTCGCGTGCATGATGCTCGTCGAGAGCCTGATGATGATCGTGGCCAGCATCGTGCCCGACTTCCTCATGGGGATCATAACCGGCGCGGGGATCCAAGGCGTCATGATGCTCAATGGTGGCTTCTTCCGGCTGCCGGGGGATCTCCCTAAGCCCTTCTGGAGGTACCCGATGTACTACGTCGCGTTTCACAAGTACGCTTTTCAGGGGTTCTATAAGAACGAGTTTGAAGGACTCGTGTTTCCAAACGAACAGATTGGAGGGGCGTCGACCATCAGTGGTGATGAGATCTTGAGGAGCGTTTGGCAGGTGGAAATGGGATACTCCAAATGGGTTGATGTTGCTATCCTGTTTGGTATGGTGATTCTGTATCGGCTTATGTTTCTCGGGATCATTAAAGGTGTGGAGAAATTTAAGCCCATGATTAGAGCTTTTCGAAAGTAGTCGTGCCCTAGTCATTCTAGTTCGAACTCAACTGATTACATTTGTAAATGTATTCTACTTGATATTTTTTATGAGTTTTATACCAATTATATAACAAGTATAAAATACTCTCTTCTCATTATATTGATTTGACCTGATTGTATTTAAGCTAGAATTAGCTGTGGGAAGATCGTCTTCCCTGGCTCATCTCCATTATTTGAGCAGAAATGACCGACATTTTGTCATTCATCCATCAATGTATTGTGATTTCGGTAAAGTTTTATTTAAAGATTGCATGTGATTATTAGTTAGAAAATTTTAGTCCAACCTCGATTCGTTTGAATCCAACCAATTAAAAGAGCAGATGTATTATATTTGTCATTCGATCTGTCACATTTCTTAAATTATCCACTAATCAATATAACACACTTGTTCTCTTATTACACCGGGTCAAACTTGGATTAGAATTAACCAGTTAGTTCAGGGCAAATTTCATTTGAAAAGTTTAATGGAAGTATGCCAATTATTTAAGTCAAAATTGACAATACACTATTTGCCAAGTCTTAATAAAATTATGCAAAGAGAAGTTCACCTTTACATTGATCGAGCGATTATTTATAAACTTCATTTTTATTTTTTTGTTATAAATTTCATTATACAAAAATATACTACTAAATTATATTAGTATTAACTATAATCCGAATGATATTATAAGGATCCGATCCAAATGGTGTTTTGGGTTTCTACTTTCTAGATGGGCCCTCAGAGCTCAGACCCAACCCATAAGCCCATGTAGGCCACCACAAACAATCAGGCAATCAGCAAAGCTAGAGATTATCACTTTCTGCGCAATCAGAGAGAGAGAGAGAGATGGAGGAAGAGGAGCACGAGGTGTACGGCGGAGAGATACCCGATGAAGGGGAAATGGAAGCCGATGCAGACGTCGACATGCCGGCAGCTGAGGATGATGCCGCCGCCAAGGTTATTGTTCGTTCAATTAATTATTGGTGTATTAAATTTATATATGTATATCGTTAACTTGATCAGATCTCCGATTACAGGAATTGGATGAAATGAAGAAGCGATTGAAGGAGATGGAGGAGGAGGCCGCGGCGCTTCGTGAGATGCAGGCTAAAGTTGAGAAAGAGATGGGTGCCGTTCAAGGTCTGCTAGTTATTTATTTTTCTTCGAATTTTGAAATTGATCTCAGTTTCTGCCTCGTCGTACTTCTTTTTGAATGTTTTCTTGATGGTATAATATAGCCTGGACTTCGTTTTGACATTAATTAATGGCGCTATTTTGGTTAAATATGCCTCCTTTTGTCTTAAACAAACTATGGAAATTACGGATTTCTTAGTATCAAACAACGTAAGATTTCAGGAGAAATATAACCTAAAAATTGTTACTTTTTCTTGGGAAGGTAGCTATTTGCAGTTTTATTGTTTAAAATGTGAAATATAACCTAATTGAGGTTATTACTTATTAGCTGAATTTTCTAGCATCTGGAGGTGAGCTTGTATCTTAGGTGATGGTCAATTTTCAGATTGGCTTTGTGCTCACCTCTAGACCGCCTAGTTACAAATTTTTACCCTTAATTTTTGTTCTTTTCCATATGGTTAAGAACTTGGCGTTTGCTCTGTAATGATCACTTTAAAAATCATGATAAAAACGCATGCTGAAACTAAGGATTAATTAGAACATGTCATAATTTCTGTTTTCTGATATTTTGTTCATAATTGTTTTCCTGATAATTATCAGTGTGTACGAGTTTAGACCAAAAGGGTCTTTTGGCTTAAAAGAAGTTGAGTGCAAGTAATTCTTTTTACCTCGTTTTCGTTGGTTGTAACTAGCTCAAGGTGTCCACTTCTTTTAGTTGTTTCATATTTCTGTATTGATTATGAGGAAACATAGTTGATGAAACAGAGGTTGAGAATTTTGAAGTGTTTGTTGTCATATGATATGTGAAACAATCCGAGGAAGATTATAATTTCTGGCATGCTGTTGTAGCACGCAATTCTGCTATATATGGTACTCCTTGTCATTTAACCACTGTCTGTTACAGGCACCTAATAGTTAATATTTCTTGGGTAATCAAATTATTGAAGTTGAACCAATCTTATAGGTTATATAGTATCTGCACTTCTGTGGTTCATATACCTAATTGTTTTTCGTTTAGCCATGTATGTTCCACAATGCTAGAGGACGAAGCATTGTTATCATAAAGTAGTAAAAGATTGATCTAAATCATAGGACATTATAATATGCCTTACCAAAGAGAAATGAGAACAATTGATAATAGGCAGGCAATACAACTAAAATTGTGAGATAAAAAGTGAAATGCAAAAGCATATTCGGCAAAGGGCTCTGTTCTATATACTGCAAGAATATAGAAATGCATGGAATGCGATTTATTTTTCGATTCTCTTTTATTCATCTTCTCATGTCTTTTATGTACTTTACCTTGTTGCTTTTGAATAACTTAAACACCACTGAAATTTTATTTTCCATGCTGATTCTAGTTCCATTTATCTTTCTTTGATCTTTTAGATCCTGCCACTGCTGCTGCTGCTCAGGCAAGTAAAGAAGAAGTGGATGCTCGATCTGTCTTTGTTGGAAATGTGAGTAAAAATTTCTGAATATGTCCAATAGGCACTGAGATGGATATGCTGGAGCACATCCTTGTGTGTACACGTGATTTTTTCGTGCCTACCTCATTAACTAACTTTCTTCTTTATTAATTTTGTTGGTGATCTGTCTTATTCCTCTGCCTTCTAGGTTAATATATGATGTTATAAGAATGCGAAACAATAGAAACCTTTTACCTCTTCCTCCTAATTTATCCAATACTTGATCCCTGTATATTGGCTTCTGCAGAGTTAATATAATTGTGCACATAATTTTTTTTAGGGACATCCGAACTCATATATTTTAAAGAAAAGAAAGATACTCTGGATTATCATTTATTGGCAATCTGGAGTGTCATGTACACTAATCATTTGCTTAGCTTGGTACTTGAAATCAACCTTCAAATGTACACTAGTGCGCTTTCCGTTACAATAGCTATAAGAGCAGACAGAGTTCTACATTTAGACTGGAACTTATGGCTCGATTGTGGTATAGTTATCTAGGAAAGGGTGGAGTAGCTGCGGTATTTGTCTCTCAAGCTTTTTAAAATTCAAGATCGTTGCAGTTGCCATTTTGGCCAATCTAGATTCATGTATTATTTCTCCATTTTGAGAAGTGACCAAACCTGCTATCTTCTGGTGCAACTGCCAGGAAATTGGAAGTATGGTGGTTGTTAAGTTTGCACCCGTGATGAAGATGAGACCTATAATGCCATTAGTTTTCTTTTATATTCTCTGGCATGCTTCTAAAGCTTCTGTGCTGACCTGTTTCAAGGTTGATGATCTGCATGATTGTACCACTCTATTATGAGGGTGTCCTCTGAAGTGTAACTACTTGTATATGTTCTGTGATCATCATTATATGTAGCCTGAAACACTTTAGTTTTCTCAATATTAGACTTCTTCCAGATTTAATGTGTCTCGCTATGATCGCAGGGTCGGTCATATACCTGAGTAGCATTGGATTTAGCCTTGTATAGTGATGGCGAAAGCTGTTCTTGTGACCTTAAGTCGGCGTGCTTGTTTTGCGTATTTGTAAAGTCAAAGTTTTACTTGTAACCAATTTGAAAAGAAGTAAAAAAAAAAAAAAAGTAAGAGGACAGTATAGTGACTTCCCCATGTAAAAAAATAAAAAAACAAAAAAAAAAGTGACTAATGGGGAAACAAGAAAGAAAAAGGAAAAAAAAAAAGAAAGAAAAAGAAAAAAGAAAGTGATAAAGAATGCAAATGAGATGTGACTTAGACTACTTCGCTGCGCACGAGAAATCACTTAGAGGTCAAATGTAATTATGATGTTAAAATTCCATCAAGAGTTTTGGTATTCTACAAGAAGAATCCTTGTGCATTTCAAGAGTGGAGGCTGTTGATTGCTGTGCCACTTTCTGCAGCCAAGTTTATTGCTGATCGAGCTGTGGATATTGGTGCTTCAGATTTGGTAGGTCATAGAGCCTGATGCGGTGAGGTGTCGTTACTCTGATATGGCCTTATTCTACTTTTGCCCCCATTTTGCTCAATGCCGAAGAACCATTTGAAGGAGCTCTGTCTCCTCAACACCATTGATACAACTAATAAAATGCTTGGCATTGTTTGGGAAAAAGATGAATGTATGCCCCCGATGGGTGCACATATTCAATTTTAATTAATTTTTGGGTGCATCATATTGAATACTGTTCTCTTTTCTCTGCTTCGCGATAAATAAAAAGCAAAAAGAGAATTCTTGCCCTTACTCTGCAGCAATATAGCATGACATCTAACTGGAATCTAATTTACATTGTTTCAGTTTTGATTGTATTACGACTTAAATCCCTCTTAAGGAAAGAACCAAAGACTTATCCATGTGTGTATTTGAAAATTTCTGTTGTAAGCTTGTGGAGTAATGATTTTCATGTTACTGTTTGTGTTACTTGAGTGTTCATTCCTATTGAGCTAATCTACAGTGATGCTTGATGGAAAAACTTGGACATGTGATTCTGCTATTATATTGCATGTTGTATATCCTGGCTTCTTGCTTGTTAACTTGAATACCAGTAATTTACAGCATGTACTTGTTTTCGTTACTTCGACCTCTGCATTTTGGAAACTGTGGTTTCCATATGTGTGTGTATATATATATATGGTGGGAGTCTCTTGTGCTCTTTGCATTGAAAAAAGTGTCACAGGACAAAAGCTATGGTAGTATGTTAATATGTTATGCAACCGAAATAAGGAGAGAGAAATAGATAAACACAGTATTGTGAAGATTATTCTTCTAAATGCAGTTTCTTGAATCTTTACATATAGGCTTTTTTCTTTCTTTGCCATTTAGCGTGGCACTCATTCTATCTTGTGTTACAGGTGGATTATGCATGCACTCCAGAGGAAGTTCAACAGCATTTCCAATCATGTGGAACCGTAAATCGCGTCACTATTTTGACTGATAAGTTTGGGCAGCCAAAGGGTTTTGCATATGTTGAATTTGTTGAACAGGAAGCTGTTCAAGAAGCCCTGAACCTGAATGAATCCGAACTACATGGACGTCAATTGAAGGTCGAATGAACTTTTTTGTCTTCATGAAAACTGCTGGATTCATATCAGATATCAGGAAAGTTGTTAAAAGTTACTTTGTTTGATATTGTGGTAATTGCAGGTTATGGTGAAAAGGACAAATGTACCTGGAATGAAACAGTACCGTGGGAGACGATTCAATCCTTATGTTGCCTATGGATACAGAAGGCCTTATGTACCTCCTTATTTCTATTCTCCCTATGGTTACGGGTCAGTATTTTCTCCCACCCCTTAATTCCTCAAATATAACAAAACTCAAATAAAAGTTATAATTACATTGACGCGCCCTAACGCTTGGCCTAATTAGAAGAACTTCCCCCAAGGTTTGAGAACTTACAAAAACTTTCTTATCAAAGAACTTACATTACATCTGGATCAATGAATCATTTCATCCCTTGTTCTTTTTTTTGAGATTCCTCTACATTGCCCTTTACACTTGCTGATCAAAATTTATACTAAATTTATGATATAATAGCATGCATTCCACCAAACCTGCTAAAGTTTTTGTAATTTCTCAAACCTTAAAAAGAAAAGAAGTTTGTGTAGCTAGGTCCAAGTCCAACCATAAGATATTGCGGTGTAAGTATACCCTAACATAAAATCAAGATGAATAACCTGTTTGTTTTACCATGGTGTACTGCAGCAAGGCTCCAAGGTTCAGGCGGCCGTCGCGATACATGCCTTATTACTGAAATACCGAATAATTCGGCTTGTTTCGATGCATCTTATCAATCAATTAAAACGGCTTATCTGCTAAATAGATACAATTTATGACTATATAACTTGTGCGCTCAGCATGTAAGCTAATGCTAGTGGATGTACTCTATATTAATCTATTCAGTGGACAAGGTTAATTTTCTTGTATTATCCCCTTCAACTCATTAGCTGTTGTTATTATTAAACTTCCCACGACTCGCATAGTTGAGTTGGGAAAGAAGATAGAACAACAACTGAAGAGCTAAAATAACAGAAAGAAGGAAAAGAAATGGCATAGATAACTATAATTAACTCGATAATTGCTGGCTAAATATGCACGAACCTAACTAACTAAGTGGAGGGCATCAACTTATAATTAATTCAATAATTGGTGGCTTACCAGTCGCATTGTAGACCTAACAACAGTGTTAGTTGCACGTGGGGATCAAATTCACTTTGCCAGCAACCAGACAACAACCCATTTATAGTTTTATTCCAAATAAAAAGAAAAGTATTCAACGTCTTGATGATTGTCTCGCGGTATGTTTTTATTTTAGATAAGTATCGAAACTGTTTGTTCTAGATTCCTTAACATGTTTTTCACTAGTTTTGGTAGAAGCAGATGCAGTAATATTCATCCAATGGTGTAATGATTAATTTATGTAGCCTTTTCGTTGGTGTTCCCATTCACCTAATGCAATTGCCTCAAACAAATCGAGAAAAATATCACCAAATAATGTGAATCACGTTGTATGCATGTATGTGTCACATTTCCGATACCTTCCAATGTCTTTGGAATATTCTTATCGAGAAAGTGCAGACAAAGGTACATAAATAATTAATACAAAAAAAAAAAAGAGTAAAAATAAATAAATAACCAGCTAAGATATCCATGTGAGACCCTGCAAATTGTACAAAATTCAGGATTCCTCATCGATGTGAATCCACCAATCACATAGATATATTAATTTGACAAAATCTTGAATAATATCTTTACTCAAAATCACGATCTTGACAGAGGGAGAAACGTAAATATTTGTTAACCAAGAGAAGTTTATGTTAAATTGATGAGATTACATCAATATTTTCTTTTTTCTTGGGTCAAATAAATATTTTCTTTTATTAGTCATTCGGAGAATTTCTCTTATAGTTTTTTGTCATTTAGATTGAAGTTAAAATTGGAAATTAGAAACAATATTCAACTCAAGAGATCCATTGGTTTGAATTCAGAAAACTAAGCAATAATTCTATTTAAATCTGATTGGATTAAACTAATATAAAAAGAAACGATCATTCTATTTTTATTGCATGATTAACAAAATTTTAGGAATTTTTTTAATAAATTACAAATATAATTACACTTGCTAATATAATTAATTAGGACCGGTTTAAAGGATGTTTATATTTATTTGTGTGTTTATTTGAAATATTCAACATAAGTCTACTTGTTTTTAATTGTTTGTTATAAATGCCAAATAATTATTAGTGTTTGACCAGGTCAAGACATCACAACTCCACATTATCAAACAATTTCTTGGGCTCCTTATTTGACTGCACTCCTCACATGAACTCGTATAAATATCATAAGAACCATTTTTTATTTAGGTCAAACCTCTTATCATATACTAAGATAGCGTTCGGAATCAAAGATCGAATTCATGATTTTAATCCAGACACCATTTTTAAAATTAGTTTATTTGTGGTGTAGTTTAACAATTCGATACTATGCTAGTTTAATCAAAAGTCTCAAATTTGAATTTTTAAAAACATAGTTTATTGGTAGGAAGAATTGTACACTTAATAACTCTGTGTTTTTAAAATATTTACATGGCGAATCCTGAAAAATTATAGTGTTGGACATGCGCTAAAAGCGCCACTAGAACACTAATTTTCTCTATTTATTGGAAGCAAAATGACTAAGTTACCCTTTTACATTTTGATATATACCATCTCTCTATATTGTTCAATACTTTTTTATATGCACCGAGACTCTGTACAAAATAAAATTACATGAAGAATCAAGAACCCTATAAATAAGTATATGTTCAATACCTTTTTACATGCACAGAGACCCTGTACAATATAAAAATTGCATGAAGAACCCTATGAATAAATATAAAAAGGGGTATATAAAGAGAGGTGAGATGATGTATATCCGAATATAAAAGGTAAATTAGTCATTTCACGTCCAATAAATAAAGAAAATTAGTGCTCTAGTCGTGCTTTTAGCACGTGTCCAACACTAGAAATTTTCAGGGTTCGCCATGTAAATATTTTGAAAACACAATGTTATTTTTGCCCATTTCATCTAACATAGGGGGTATGATGTATATATATATATTTGTTAATGGACTCTAATGATCAATCAAAACAAAATTAACAACATAAGCTAGAAATTGAAATATGCTACCCTATGATGCACGGACACTTCTAAAAATATCATTTTGCCGTGTCGTATCATGCCGTATCGTGTCGGACACTCGTGTCCGACACTCCTTACGTGGGAAATTCAAGAAAAAATCCGTGTCGCCGTATCCGTGTCGTGTCGTGTCCGTGTCGCCGTGTCCGTGTCCGTGCATCATAGATGCTACCCCTACATTGGCTAAAGCCCGCATCTTGAACAAGATTGTAGACGATAGAATTAGTTTTAATTACGGCGAATACCCCTAAGGAAAATTCTAGCCCAGACCAGGTTCGGTCGAACCCCAACCAATTCAAGAGCAAGTGTGTTACACTTACCATTTCATTGGTCACTTTCCCTAAATTTTCCACCAACCACAGGGCAAGTGTAAAACACTCGCCCTCTCATTACACCGGTTTGGCCGAGCCAGGCTTGGGCTAGAATTTCCCCAAAAGTAAACTAACACGATTCAAATAGGTGACTCGACAATCAAACCCAAATCGGAGCAATCTTCCGCTAAATTGAGTAGATCAATACGCTACCAAATTAATTTATAAATTGCTTTTTTTTTTTCGTATTTTTAATAAATCATTCGGCTAAGCAAGAAAAAAAAAAAGAAAGAAATAACATATCCTCCAAAGTCTTAATTAAGTCCAGACTTCCAAAAAAGAAAAAGTACAGAAAATATACAACGAATCTGGTTAATTGATGCTTTCCTCATATGTGTTGGTACAAATATATAATCCATCTTTGAATATATTTCTTACTAATTTGCAATCAAGTTGATCATGGATTCCATGCACGGAACATGATTTATGTTATCGAATATTTATATCGGATATTTTTTTTTTAAAAAAAATTGTATAATTATATCCATATTTGTATATCATAAGCTACAACACAAAAATCAAACACCAGAAAATATGCAAAGCTATATTTCACATAGGAAATATTTTGCGTTTAATGATTACAAAGGGGCGAGTTTTATCAATTTTTTGCATATAAAAATTAAAAATATTGAAAATAATTTATTTTAAGATCGCAAAAAAAAAAAAAAGAAAAAATAATTAAGAATAGTTATCTAGTTCGTCTCAAAAAATTTTAGTTCAAATTTAGCTCGGTTGATAATTCAACTAATTATAATGACAAGTTTATTATATTTGTTATTTAATTTATTATTCTTTTTAAATTTTTTATTAATTCTGTAATACATATAAAATATTCATTCCTTTATTAATTATACCGATTTAGTCGAATTAAAAGTTTGGAGATAGAATTACCTCAGCCTCGGATAAGAAATTATGACAGTCGACAGATTAGAAGGATTACCAAAACACATAAGAATTCTCCCTCTCTGATCTAAAAAAAGTAAAAAACTGCCATCCTTACGAGGTAAAAAAATAAAAAAATATATAGAAACAGCAATTAGTGTGCACCATATTATTAGCTCTTCTACTGCTTTTTCTTCTATGGCTGCTCACGACTTGACCACTTTCTACGAGTCAATAAAAGTGCTTTCATTTAGACTACAAATTTTAAATGCCTCCTTTTCAAGGGTCTTTGTCTTTTCTTTTTATTTATTATTATTATTCATTTATTGGGTAATTAATTAAAATTACTAGCAGGGTTTCATGTTAATTCACCTAAAAGTTTAAGCCCATTTCACAATTTAATTTCCCCTAATAAATTAAGTTTAAATAAAGTCGAACACGTTTTTAATTTTGTTAATTGCACTGTAATTATATATATGTGGCCGACCACCAGTGATGCGATTAAAAAAATAATGATTCCTAAGTAGTTCGAGGTTGGGTGGAAAATTAAATGGAAGTGCCAGGTATTGGCCTATTGGGTTTGTCAACTTATAATAATTAATTTAATTGGTAAAATAATAAGAATTTATGGCATCGTATAATAACCGGAGTCACGTGTTGAATCCAACCATTGAGTATTATTATATATAGCTAAGATATTATATAATTCTCCACATAAGAATAAGCCAAGAACAAGAGATTAATTAAATAATTGAATGGTTGAATAAATTTTTTTTTTTGGTTTTCTCTTGAATTTCTAACTTTTTCTATTTTATTTTTGTTCTTGCATGGTTGGGTTCAATGCACTTTGCTTAGTCGTACTATACTGCTATTTAAGAAACACGGTTGCCAAATAAAACTAATTTTACTAGTCTGAAACTTACGTTATTAAGTTTCTTTTGAAAAATACAAAATATTTTAGTTTAAATTCAATCGATTTTTATAATAAATGTACTACGTATTATATTTATCTTTTAATAAGCCATGGCCTTTAAAATTTTATTCAATTACAATATCAACGTACAATATTCGTTATACAAGTTTACTACAAGACGATTAAAATTAATGTCGATTTAACTCACACTCTTTTCGTAACAATATTGATATATCTACCAAAAGATATAAGATATACTTAGGGTTGAAAAGTATTTTTAGTGCAAAATTTTCAGGCTAGTTGGGATTTTCATTGAATTATTTTTCAAATGAAGATTTTCGTTGAATTATATATATGCATCTCGTTTTTTGTTATTTTCTTAATTAAAAAAAAAAAGTTCAATTTTGTTGCTAAATTCTCCGTGATATTTGAGTTTTGAGGGTTTTATTTCTACCATTAGGTGAAGCCCTTTAGAACAATACATAACTATTCTATGGAACTAATTAACCAAATAAGAAAAAGAAAAGTAGAAAAATAAACCTTTAATATACCGTTGGATTGATCATTTCATTTGACTATAACTCTATAAGCTTCTACGTAGCCTATTTAGTTTCAAAAACTATTGAAGTGCTGTATAATTACCTGTAAATTAAACTAGTCGCTTTGCCTGCCTCTTTATTTGAATTGACTGTGTGACTAGTTTGACTACTAGATCAGCTTTAGGGAGAATTTACAACGTATAGTTTAATCGACATTTTTTAAACTTAATTAGAAATATTTTATTATAAAGTAATCAAATTATTTGGATAAAAATAAGATTTAATAGCTTATGCCTTATAGTATGATTGAGTGAATGTATTTCTCTTTTTTTGTTCAAGAGTGAATGTATTTTTGTTTTCGATCTCCTGGTTTTGGAGATAAAGTGATGAATTAATTCAAATGTATTATTTCCTGTATCAGCCAAACATTGACTTACACTCACCGGTATGAGTAGCAAACATTGTCAAGTATATAATTGATGCTCGGAGTAGGTAACCTATAATAATAATAATAATTGATGGATCCTACCCAAAAAACACGTGGTTAGGATCGCGAATAGATAATGACGTTTAGTTTGGGAGTTCGCAGAGAGTCCCATGTAATCGAGAGTTAGAGAGTCAAAGGACAATTTGAGGCACTATGATCATGTAACTAATAAATAAACGCAAACCAACACTCAGGTTCGAATCTCTCATGCCGCTTATTATGGGTTTGTGTTTATAAAAAAACTAATAAACAAACACAAACAAATAAGAATAAATCTAATCCCATCAAAGAGTTATATAGTCGTAAGAGACTAAAATCTAACAAGACTCCCTTCTATAAAAGTGGGACTTAGGTCGATCATTAAAGTCAAGTCACAAAGAGAGAAGAATAGATAAAACTCTAATGGGACTCTCCTCTATAAAAGAAGGTTTTAGATTAACCATTAACAACAAATCATAAAGAGAGAGAAAAAAAAAAGGGATTGATTTGAAAAATTCTCATGGATAATAATAGTTAACAAGCCAAAATAAGAATTCACTCAAAAAACAGGAGGAAAAAAAAAAAACCCATATCCGGGGAATTTGCAAAATTTGAGAACACAGGGCCATAATCTATGATACATAGATACGGACACGACACGACACGTAGACGGCGATACGGATTTTTTTTTGAATTTTCCACGTGAGGAACGTAAGATACAGTATTCGACAAGACACAACACAATACGATAAAATGATATTTTTAAAAATATCCGTTCATTATAGGCCTTAATGCTTTGTTGGTCCCGGAATAGAGAGCGTGGTGTTGAAGGAATGAACATAATTTTTGCGCTTGGTTAATTAAGCACCCTTTGTAGGCCTCAAAGGTCACTCCTATTCCTCCTGCCTATATATTGACAATTGACAATACAGCAAACCATGAAACTCATCCAGCTTCATATATATCGGCAGTGGAGGAGGAGCCACAACATATTTTTAATAATTTGAACGCCCGAAATTAGTCAATATTTTTGTATTTCACTTACAGAAGTTAAAATTTTATAAATCAAATCACCTTTGAGGGGTGGAATTACAGTAATATATCTATATTATTATATTAAGCACGAGACACTAAAAGGATTTACTCTATCTATATTATACGTAAAAATAAAAAAGAAAAATCCATCATTAATGTAATTAATTAAAAGGTTGCAACTTAGGCTCCGACAGCATGGGTTTGCCTTTCTGCAATAATTAAGCATGATCCAGATCAAGAATTGGAAATAATTGAACATATATCCCCTATAAATATAATCACAAAATATGGAGACACTAAGCACGCCACCCTATATTCTCTTACGTACATGAATTAAAGTCAAATATTATTACGTTTCATTATATAGGTATAGGATACATATATACGCATGGATGATCATCCGCATAACTTCAAAAAGTTGTCGATCAAAATTACCAAACACAATTTATAATGTTTGAAATATATATGGGCAACGTCAGAAATCTATGATAAGAGAAAGTCGAATTAAAATTTAAAAAAATACTTAAGACATGGACGGAGTCGGAGATCTCCAATAAGAGAAAGTCGGATCAAAATTGATAAACGAGGGGTTCGTTACCTCCATATGTCCCAAATTCCGGTGCGGCCTCAAAATATCCAACACATATGAAAAATGATCGGTAGCATTTCCAATCTCATCTCCCCGACAGGCAAATATTATCATGGTCGTTGGCTCTTAATACACATAAAAGCCTACAAAATTAGGGCACATAAAGTTCTCTCTTGGACCTTAGTATATATATGTGGCCACAAATCATAAGTTCACGATATTAAATAATAATCAACATATATAGTTTGGTGAATTAAGAAAATATGGCCTCCATTAAATTGCATGGCAATTACTTACTCATTAACTTAAAATGGCTACCACACGCCACAATCTATCATAAACTCGAATTGGAACTACTTCGTGTGGCGATTATTGTGTCATGTCGTGTCAGAAACCGTATCAAACACTTCTCATGTGAAAATTTTATAAAAAAATATATATTGTCTTATTCGT
This sequence comes from Lantana camara, assembly GCA_037501455.1. Classification (NCBI taxonomy): domain Eukaryota; kingdom Viridiplantae; phylum Streptophyta; class Magnoliopsida; order Lamiales; family Verbenaceae; genus Lantana; species Lantana camara. Next base: position 16,075,412 of record CM074857.1, on the reverse strand, counting down.
GGCGTATTATTTCCGTAATGATGTATCGGTATCCGTACAAAATAGTCCAGCATAAATAACCTCTTTTTAACATAACATAGCTAGGGTTTGTTTGTTTCCTATGGGATAAGATAGTACATTTTATATTAGTTAGACTATATAAAAGTATATATTTTAATTTTTAAATATTAGTATCGGTCGATTATTGGGTTTGGGAACTACATGTAGGTATTTATTTTACATGACTCTAGCATGTAAGCTATCTGTGATTTATTATTATTATTATTTATTTATTTATTTATTTTTTGGGTGAGTTATCATAGATGTGGTTCATTGATAATGATGAATTCAATATCAATTCCTAGCATATGCTTATATATATAGACCGATAGATAGGGGGGCGGGTGCCCCATTTGCCACCTTAGCTTCGCCGCTGATAGATATTGTTTATGTTTAAATGCTTTAATATTTTAATTTTACCCTAAATACTGAAAATTGTATTTATTTTTATTTGGTTAATGTAACATTGAATCTGTAATAAAAAAAATTGTAAATGACTTGTGTATATTCCAGGTCAAGTCGTATGTCGCACAACTTTTTTGATTTAACTCAAAATTCAAAATCATGGCAATAATCACACAATAATTTTGACTTCTGTGAAAATCTATGACTTCCCTCGAGACTTTTCAATACTCAGTTACTCACAGTCGCCCGATTTTAATTTGTGATCATTTACCACTCTATCCATAATTTATTATTATTAGTTCTCTTATAGTTTACTAGATACAAATTAAATATTGACCTAGTTAGATATTTGGATTGGAGTCGAAATCTTGACTCTAGTATCTAAAATCACATGTTTTAGGCCAATAAATGATCTATTTAAGGCATTGTGCAATAGGGGTTGTATTATTAATCGGGTTCGTTTGTTTTCGTTGATTTGGACACTTTGGCCGCATGTCTTTGCTTGAAAATTTTAAAAATAAATAATGGACTTAATGTGGTCACAAAACAAATTATAGGACTATCCAAGTGGTTAATTGGTTCATAGTTCATTCTCCATGACAAGGTGCCGAGTTCGAATCTCACTTGGGTGTGTGTGAGTAAAAAAAAAAAAAAAAAAACCAAAATAGGACTAATGAGTAATTACTTCCTCAATATTGATAATCTGGATGAATATAATTTACGGGAAAATAATTATTGGAGAAATGCTGAACTCAAAATCAACTAAACTAACAAAAATATAGTTTATAATTTCTTTAATGGTCTGTGAAATAGTTTAAGATGGCATTGTTACAAATTACAATTATGAAATTACCTTACTTTATTTGAAAATATTAATGATGAACTTCATTATCTTTATATTTAACAAATAAAAATTAATTTATGGATCTTCAGTCTAGTTATATATTTTATGCCCAAAAAGACCCAAAGAACGAACTGAAATTAAATTAAAAACATGAAAAATATTTCAATTTCATAATAAAAACATTAATTTTCTTTTAAAAAACAAAAAAGTATAACAACAAAATGAAAATTGACACGTTCACGAATTCCCACGTGCAACAACAACAAAAACAACAAATATAGGAAAAGCAAAATAAGAATTAAAATATAAATAAATAAAAAGGCAAATGGCGCAGCAGCCTCAATCATAAACGCTACTTTAACACTAGTGTCGGAAACGACTGGGTCAGTTGCCAAAGCATCTAAGTAGCACATGCCATTGATTCTTGATTCTTCACCATTATTATTGAGCGGAATTTAATAATGTGAGTAACAAAAATTTAAAATATTAAAAATAAAGAGATAAAATTTTTAATTAGGAAGATGGAAAGTTAAAATATCAAAAAATTAAGAGATAAAAATATAAATATATTAAAAATATGAAAAAAAAATCAGAAATTATTAAACAAACACAACATTTTCCAAAATTATTATTTTCAACAAATATGAAAAAGTCATGGACGAACTGCATCAATATTTCATCAATGAGGAATCTTATTTCTGATTAAATTCTACCACGATAGACTAATCAAGCGATTTGCACACGATTTACTCTAAATAGTCCCAATTAATCATGATTATTTATATAATTATATGCCTAATGAAATTCCCACTTGCCCACCAACCACAACAAATTATATAGGCAACATTAAGGTGTATACACCAACTCTAGTTTTGGGGCTTAACTTATAATCATTCATTATTATAATCAAATTGGGGAAACCAAATGTAATTTACACTTTCTTGAATTTAATTAACAAAATCTCTTCAGATCTTCGCATGTTCCTAAATGATTAATTTGATTAGTCCAATAAATAAAATAAAATAAAATACAACTAGCCAAATTAAATAGCTACGAATACTTTGCTTCGTCTTTCTTAATTTATATCTTTTTCGAAGTTAAGAGCTCATTCCCAAAGAGTTAGGTTGATCAATAATAATAACTAGCAATTTTGCACATTCTATGCATGTGCAAATAAAAAATAATTATTATATAAATATATTAAAATTGAAAAGTTTTTATTAAATATATACTCTATAATTTTTTAATATAATCATTAATTTATGATAAATAAATAAATAAGTAAGATAAGATAATGTCATATTAATAATTATAAAAATTTAAATTATAAGTAAAGTGATAAAAATTATAATAAAAAAAAATACAACCGATAAGAAAGAAAAGAGAAACTAAGAAGATAAGTGATGAAATAGAAAAGAGAAATTAACAGCACGTGGAAAAGATAAAGTTGGATAAAAGATAAATAAATAAAAAGAAAAAGAAAAGAAAAAGAGGACACCAAGAGACCAAAGCGGTTACAACTTGGGTCTCACGATTAATATATAGTATAGATAATAATACCATAAGGTTTTTTTTTTTGGAACAGTCTCTCTCAAATTCTCTCTCTCACAAAAATCAAAACCCTAATTTACGTATTTCAAAATCAAGACAAAACAATCAATCAATTGAAGTTTCGATCCGGCGGTGGAAAATACTATGCTCCACCGCCAGATTGATTCAGATCTATTCTGCAGTCAGATTCTCAGATTTGTTACGTCGATACGGTTTGTGTTTTTTTCTTTAGATTATGTTATATTTCAAGTTCTTTATCTCTTCAATATGGAAGTTTCGTCCCTTCTGTATGAAAGTTTAGTCATTTTCTTTATGTTCTGTGATTCTCCAAGGAATTTTTTTGGCCGAGTTATCTGCGGTAGGCCAAAGTGTTTTTTTCAATCCGGAAAAAAGATGGCTGCGAAATTTCACCCAGATCGGATCTTCAACTTCAAGGAGTCTGTTTCTTTTATTAAACGTGATGCTAATATAATAGCTCACAAATCTGTTGGAATTACGCTTCGGCCTGCTTTAATTTTCCTATTATTCCTTGTATTTTTGTTATTGTTCCTCTTGATGTTGAATAATATTCTCCTTTGAGGGGTTTGAGTTTCAAAAAAAAAAATAATAATAATACCCTATATATATATATATATTCTATTTCAAGATATTAATATATTTTGGTAGACGCGATTTGATGGGAATTGAATATTTTAACTCAATACAAAGAGAAAGTAGAAAGAATATTCATATCGTCCCGTTTCTTAATTTTCAAAATTCCAACAATATATTATGTAATTTCCAGCTTTCAAATTTGAATGAATAAACTTATATAATAATTATAAATAAATATAATTATTTAGAAAATAAAAAATTGAAATAGAGGTAGAGCTAACAACAACCTCTTCCCAGCGCCACCCATGATACCTAACCTTCGCAAGCTTCTTTGACTAATTGAGATTTCACCAACCAAACGCCAAACCCCAAACCCTTCTCTCTCTCTCTCTCTCTCGGAGAGAGACGAAGATTTCTTTCTATATAAGCCCCTTCTACATCTCCTCTCTCTTAGGGCCAACCTCATTCTCTGTTTGTTTTCTCTCTCATTCTTGCTTTCTCTCTCTTTCCTAGATTTCTCCAGGAATAGACAGAAAGAAAGCTAAAGCAATTCAAGCAACAACAACAACAACAACAATGGCTCTACCTAACACCGCCGCCTTGTCCTCCAAATCAGTCATTCAGCCGCAAAACCTCTTCTCCGCCGCCCCGTCCCCTGCATTCACCCGCAAGGCGTCCCCCATCGCCGCCCGCCGCCGCATCTCCGCCGTGCATGCAGCCGAGCCGGCCAAAACGCCCGTCATCACCAAGAAAACCGTTCCGCCGCCTGCTCCGCCGTCCTCCGGCGCGAAGTGGGCCCCGGAATCCTGGAAAACCAAGAAAGCCCTGCAACTCCCCGAGTACCCTGATGAGGCGGAGCTCGAGTCCGTGTTGAAGACCATGGAGGCGTATCCGCCGCTGGTTTTCGCCGGAGAGGTGAGGAGCCTGGAGGAGCGCATCGCCGACGCTGCATTGGGTAAAGCCTTCCTCTTGCAAGGAGGAGATTGTGCTGAGAGCTTCAAGGAGTTCAGCGCTAACAACATTCGTGACACTTTCAGAATCCTTCTGCAGATGAGTGTGGTCCTCTCTTTCGGTGGCCAATTGCCTGTCGTTAAGGTAAAAAAAAAGGGTATTTTTTTAATTTTTGTTTTTTGCGTATCGTCCGAATTTTGATGCCCCAAAGATCTATTGCTGATTATGGAGATGCGGCCCTGATTAATTGGATAAACCCTCGTAGATCTGTAACTGTTTTAGTAATGTTCCTTTCTTGTTTTGGTGCAAAGATAAAATCTTTTACATGTTGCGTCAATAGGAGGAGGAAAATAAAAGCTAAAAAAGACCCAAAAAGAATGTTTACATTGTTAGGTGATCCCCTAAATTTGTCCTGTTTGGTATTTGCCACTTGAGTCTATTTTATTACAAGCTTTTGAAAGCTTCAATCTTTTTTCAGAAATTGTTGTGAAAATTGGAATATTCATAAGTCAAATTAAATGGGCGGTCTGTTGTTATTAGGTTGGAAGAATGGCTGGACAGTTTGCGAAACCAAGATCAGACCCCATGGAGGAAAGGGATGGAGTGAAGCTACCAAGTTACAAGGGAGATAACATTAATGGTGATGCCTTTGATGAAAAATCTAGAATCCCAGATCCTAATAGAATGATTAGAGCCTATTGTCAGGCCGCGTCGACCCTCAATCTTCTCCGGGCCTTTGCCACCGGAGGTTACGCTGCAATGCAGAGGGTTACTCAGTGGAACCTTGATTTTGTTGAGCACAGCGAGCAGGGAGATAGGTATGTATTTACACATATCCTTTTGAATTTTAAGAAAGAAAGGGATTGTGATTGTTTTAATGATTGAATATCTAAAATCCTGAATTCTTTGTAAAGGTACCAAGAATTAGCTCACCGTGTGGATGAAGCTTTGGGTTTCATGGAGGCAGCTGGATTGACCATCGACCATCCAGTTATGTCCACTACTGAGTTCTGGACTTCTCATGAGTGTTTGTTGCTGCCTTATGAACAAGCTTTAACTAGGAAAGATTCGACGTCTGGTCTCCATTACGGTTGCTCTGCTCACATGCTTTGGGTCGGAGAACGTACAAGGCAACTCGACGGCGCCCATGTTGAGTTCTTGAAAGGAGTGGCTAATCCCCTCGGTATCAAGGTACCATTTTTGTAATTTTTTCAAGGTTTTGGTATTTGAGATATGTAAAGATTTGATTTTTAATTAGTATACTAATGAAGAAGTTATAAATTTTTGCAGGTGAGCCAAAAGATGGACCCTAATGAACTTACTAAGCTGATTGACATCTTGAACCCGACTAACAAACCCGGAAGAATAACGGTTATTGTTAGAATGGGTGCTGAGAACATGAGAGTTAAGCTGCCTCATTTGATCAGGGCAGTTCGTGGGGCTGGGCAAATTGTTACTTGGGTTTGTGACCCTATGCATGGGAATACTATCAAGGCTCCTTGTGGACTCAAAACTCGTGCTTTTGATGCAATCTTGGTATGTGCACCTTTTCTTATCTTGTTATGAAACTTCTTGGTTTTTAAGTTAATAGATAGGTTACATGTTTTGGACATATAACATACACGGCCGGCTTCTTGGAATTAAACATAGTTTGCTTGAGTGAGATAGCAAAGAAGTTTCCCCTTGGAATTAATGGTTTTGTGAAATCTTGTGTTTTGGTTAGTCAACACGTATTACTGTTCATGCGACGAATAATATAGGCATTGCTGATACCACAATATAATTAGAGAGCTTGAGTTGGATGCTTAATTGTCATTTAGAATACTTTAGCTACTCCCAACTTTTGGTGGCAAATTGTTGAGGTAGGTAAGAAATGGAAGCAAGTGGTTGTGGCACATGTTGCAATTACTCAAAATCGAAGAGTGTCGTTCAAGTAGGCCATTCTTGTTCGGTCGAAAGCGACTTGGCCCTTTCTATTAATTCGCCTTATTTCTTGTTATTAAACCAAACTTTCTTATTACCTGTCTAATTAGGAACTTATCCCCACCACACCTGATCATCGCCGGCCCGAAAATGAATAAAAATGAAAAAGAACTAAATTAGCATTCAACCTTTGTAAGTGTTTATATTGATTTTCTTTGATTGTTTTTGGTAGGCGGAAGTGAGGGCTTTCTTTGATGTGCATGAGCAAGAAGGCAGCAACCCTGGTGGAATCCATCTGGAAATGACTGGACAAAACGTTACAGAGTGTATCGGAGGATCACGAACTGTCACTTTCGATGACTTGAGCTCTCGTTACCACACACACTGTGATCCAAGATTAAACGCTTCTCAATCACTTGAACTTGCCTTCATTGTTGCTGAGAGATTAAGGAAGAAGAGGATGGCGTCTCAACGTCTCACCTCTTAAAATCCTGGTTTCATCGACCTTCGTGTAGCCCTAATCAGCCGATATTGCAAGAAACAAGAGGTTTATTCGTTAAAAAACTAAGTTATTTGGCCGCGAAGTTCCTATTAAGGAAACATTAGGGGTTTGAATTCTGGTGGGGATTGCAGGAGTTTGTGTATCTAGTATAGGGGTGAAGACTCTGTGTTTCTTTGGAGAATAATCTGTGAACCCTTTGAAAAATTGTGTTGTACTAGAGATATTTATGTGGCATTTGTTTGTTGTATTAAGACTTTGTAAACTTATAGAGATTTCTTCATGGCTTTACTTTGGGAATAAAATTATATGCTAGTCTATTTTCTTTTCTTCATGACGCATTATTGAATAAACAAATATTAGCAACACGATCAGTTGGGACGAGGTAGGAAGAGTGTCCATGTATTATAATTTTGGTTTTGGATCTAAATGCTGGATATAAAATGGTACCACGAAATGATAATTTTAGGAACATCTTTGTATCATGGCTGTTTTTTTTTTTTTTTTTTTGACCACGTATAATAGCTACTCACATTCCTTTCAAATTTCAGCGGTCCATTTGGTTGTTAAAGAAAAGGAAAATGTTATAATTAAGGGCATAGGAAGACGTAAAATTATTAAGAAAAGTCACTTTCACACATCTAAAAACTAAGGAATTGAAGAGGAAGTGGTCCGCTCTTCTTAGATATCTCTTATAGTTAGATTTTTGTTTTGTTTTTTAAGGAGATTCAGATCTCTTTGAGTTCTTAATCTGTAATTTTTGGCATACCTAATTTATTAGGGTAGTTACTAAGGTTGTAGGGTAGCTAGATGTATAATTATAGAGTGTTAAGGTGTATAGCTAGGTGTATAAGTGATGTAAGTTTTAGGTTATACATGTATAACCTAATAAATACATCATTATAAATTAATTGTAAGAATCGAAAGAGCTTTCCGATGATTATAAACACTTAGCGTTTAAACGTATAAAATTAAAGTAGTAAGCGTTTAGAATTTGGAAAAATAAGAGAAAATACATAAAACAAAGTTAGGATGAAAATTATGAAAGGTTAGGGGGTAAATCGTCCGAATTCAAAGGACAGGGAGCACTTCGCCCAAGGGCTCAAAGGACGGGGGATCTGTATAATTAACCCTTAAAAAAATAATGAGATGGCCGAATTTATCAGAATTTAAATTGAAGTGTCCAAGAAAATAAATTTGAATTCTCATAATCTCCTCTTGATAGTGATTCCCAATTGAAGATCACCCGAGATAAGAAATACTTTATTAGATATTCAATCTCCAGCTTTCCCTTGAATATGATCTAACATCCCGGCCTATGTTGTGTGTGTTGTAATTTTGAATTTGATTGCTTAATTTATAATACTGTTTGTTATATATATATATATATAGGTATTAACTATAATTTGTTATGTTACTCTAAATATTAAAAAATAGATAAAATATTATTTTTCGTCCTCTAAAGATGACCTTGTTCGATTTTACTCCTAATCTTTTAATTTTTATCACATTGTATCATTTTTTATTCCACAATTCTTAATTTCAGTCTTTTAGCTAACGGACGTTAAAAAATTGATGAAAAAATGCGCGTACACTCACGCACCCTGAATAAATGTGAGTGGCGCATACGTGACAAGTATCCTTTTTTATCAATTATTTAACCTTCGTTAATTAAAGGATTGAAATTGAAAAATATAAAATAAAAAATAATCCGATATGAGAAAAGTTAAAAGATTAGTATGAAAATGGATGGATTGTTCTTAAAATTTTCAGAATTCCATTATCAAAAGTCAAAACCTTCAGGAGGCGCATTCTAATTGGTCAGGGCCCTCCGTTTCTAACGTGCGCTGAGTCTCCCGACATCAAGCTTTGAACACATCGAAGCATTCCTGTCTTCATCTCTCTCTCTGAGTTCTCTGCGCTCCATAAGCTTCAGTTGCATTCATGGTTGTCCTCTTTAGTCTTCACTGAAACACAATCTACACGCACCAAAATGTCACTCCCACTAAAATCCATCTACGCCACCAACAACACCACCTCTCCTCGCCTCCCTCTGTCCCCGACCCATTTCGTAAAACCCTCCAATTTGCCATTTTCGCTACCAAATTCAAGGACCCAGTTCCAAAATCACACCTTTTTGACACCCCAACCTCGAATTCTCCGGGCAACGAAAATCTACGCCGCCTTCGATGACACCTCACTGAGCCAAGTTAACAGCAGCAGAAGCTCCTCGAATGCCTTCAACTTCGACGCTTTTCTGGCTATTCTTGAGTTCCTCAGCCTGGCTTCTTCGGCAGCGATTTCGATATACGTGGCGGTGAGCAGTGTAATACGGAAAGGGGGGTTTTCGGGGTGGGTGGGTAGCAAGATTTTTGGGTGGCAGTGTGTTTTTTTGGTGAGCAGCGCGGTGGTTGGGGCGGCGATAAGGCGGCGGCAGTGGAGTAGGGTTAGTATGGCAGGATTTTCGAGAGGATCGGCTTCTAATGGCGTTGATTTGTTGGGGAGGGTGGAGGTAATGGAGGAGGAATTGCGCAGTTCTGCGACCATCATTCGGGTTCTGTCGAGGCACCTTGAGAAGCTAGGGACGAGGGTTCGGGTCGCCCGAAGTACTCTAAAAGATTCGATTGCAGAGGTAAATTGTTTTATGTGTGTATTGTAGGGGATTTGGCAGAGATGAGCAGTTTCTCTTATTAGGAACAACTACTTATCATATTGGATATGGAATCTAATAGCTCCCCAATTTCATGAAATAATGACACGGTGATGAACAATTAGAAAGAAATGAGTTTTACTTTGCATTGTATTCAGTATTAGCTCCTTTCAACTTCTGTCATTATCCAGCCTGATTGATGGCAATTTGCATGTAAGAGCAGTAGAGCTTTAAAGGTTACACTACTCTGCTAATTGATGATGCTCAAAGCTTGTCAGTTTGATACATGATGAGTGATGATCGTTGGAACGGTGTGAGATAGTTACCGTAGGAGATGCTGAGTGGAGTTTTGATTAGCAAGTATAGTATTGATTTTCTTGTTAGGTCCCTTTGTTTATCATATTTCTGCATCCTTGATGGTGCATGCAAGGTATAAGCTTATAATTGTGCTTCATATTGATGTGTGGGATGTTTCATGCCCGAGAATGCTGTCAAGATATGTAAGTAGGATTGAGGTTAAGTTTCAATTAGCCTTCCTGTGGCCATGATTGAATCCAAGAGAAGGTAATTACTGTTTTTCTGAAGGGAATGATAGGACTGCTCAAAAATGAATCAAAGTATATATGATAAGCTAAAAAGTTCGGGCTTTTGATAGAGTATTTTGAAGGATGCAAAAGTACTTGGAATCTTTAATCTTTTATGAATATCCTTTCCCTTTGGCAATACTGGATCATATTTGATTTTAAATTCATGGCTATAACAGCATGTTTTAAGGCCTTACAGATGCAGCAAGTTATAATGCTAGCTTACGGAACGTGTATCCTATGTAGCAGCACGAGGCATCGCTTCAGTGAACTTGAAATTCTAAACTACTAAATGTTTTATTTTCAGACAGCAGCATTGGCCCAGAAGAACTCAGAGGCAACTCGAGCATTGGCAGCACAAGAAGAAAATCTCGAGAAGGGACTTGCTGAAATTCAAGACGTTTTACTGGCTATGCAGGTATAACCAAAAGCTAATAAGCTATTTTTCGATTAAGAAGCTTCAGCTTTATTCTGTACATTTATGTGGAGGGTCGATTCATCTTGACCTCAGTTTTCAGTTACCATAATATTCAGTTGATGCAAGAGTATGTTATCGATTGATTGATTTCTTTTTGTTGTTGATTATGATGTAGGAGCAACAGCAAAAACAACTTGAGCTGATTCTTGCAATAGGAAAAGCTGGCAAATTCTTGCACGAAGGACCACCACCAACTGAAGATAATGATAATCCATCTGAGACCTCTAATTCAGCAGCAGCAGCAGACGATGGAGTAGCAAATTCAGAAACAGACCAAATCGAGTCCCTTGCGGTAAATAATGGCTCAACCTGAAAATTTTCCAATACCAACATGACCCAAGTTCCAGATTTCTTGAAGCATAAGTGGATTGTATCAATGAAACAAGATGATATTCATATAGTATTCAACTTCTTCGTCATAGTCGGCTCAGAAATTTTCTTTTTAATTTTCGTATTTCCTCTGCATCAAAACTGAACTGCAGTACAGCAACAATCACAGATTTAGCTAAAGTATTTCTTATTCCATTAGTAGCAAACAATTTGTTAGTACATAATACAACATTAGAAACATACAAAGTCAAGTTCCCTTACATAAGCAAACCTTCCAAGCTTACACGTATTTATATAAACCACAAGTTCCGAAACACAACATAACCCACACCCTTAAGGGGATTGTGGCCAATCATAACCGGAATCCACAGCATTAACATCATCATAGAACCACATCTCAACTTCCTCAATAGAATGTTCATCTTCATCTCCCCACAGATCTTCATCCAACATCTCATCGTCATCATAATACTCATCATCCAGATCCCCCGCCACGAAATCCCAAGCCAAATAACCCGATGAGGCTGAATAATCCGAGCAATTATCCCAACCATTTTCATAGCAATCCACAACAAGGGGCCCCACAACCTTCAGCTTAGGAAACCCCTTCACAAACTTCTCATCCAATTCCACATTCCAACAACCTCGTACGTCGAGCAACTCAAGATTTTTGCAAGATTTAAGGATTTCAACCACACTCGATGTGTCCACGAGCAAGTAGGCTATTTCGAGATGCTTGAGACGAGGCATCGTGGAAGCAATTGCTAGGGCTTCATCATCTTGGGAGAGCTTGTCAATCACCTCCAAGGGGTGCATTATTCTTCTCAAAGTAGTGAGAGATTTACAATTCTTGCCTATTGCTGCTAGAGCTTGTGCTCCCATGTTGATGCAGTAGCTCAAATCCAAGAAAGTAATGGAGGAAAGCATTCCCGCAGTTTTCTCCATTATTGAATCATTTAGTTCGCTTCTTGGAAGGCGTAGTGTACGCAGAGATTGAGCACTAATTCCAACCAAGACGGGAGATATTATGACAAGAACAATATTAATGAATAAAGTATCAACAAATGTTCCTCAAATTCTCAAAATATGCAACTACAAGGCTAATCTACACCAATGGTCAGAATCGAGGCATCAACATACATAGATACCATTGCTTATGTAGCTTAATTCTCACACACACACAGATATATATACATGTATGCATATATAAAACAGGCTGTAAAGATCCAAAATCAATATAATGACATATAACTTACTGATTAGCAATGAGCGAAATGCTTTGGTCGCCGGAGATGCCGGAGACAGAGAGCTTACGGAGAGAACCGGAGCTTCTAGAAATAAGCAATTGAAGCATTCGGTGGATGGTTTCAGGTCTGTTATTTTTGCTCCATTCCTCAATGTCGATTTCTTGCCAACAATAAGGGCCTGTTACTGCTCTTCCCCATGACTTGCAAACTCTTGGTACGACAGTAAGTACCTCAACAAGTGAAAGACTCTTGAATATTAACCCAAGTGCATCTGGTATCAATTCATCCCACTTTCTGAAATCGCTTCCGTCCTCCATTTCTCTAAATCTTATTTATGCTCATGCAACTGCCAAATTGGTAAGATGCAACATAATTTCATAAAAATTCAGATGATTCATGAAATCCAAGATTCACATACAGATATATACGCATATTGCAACAACAAAGGAAGCCCAGAGAACATTGAGAGCTTTACAGCCGAATTAGGGGCAAGAACAGCTAGAATGAGACTGGCCCACATCATTGAGTGGCCTTAATTTTCCAGAAATGTGTAGATCAGCCATAGCCAGGTAGCAGAATATAAAAAATGCACAAATCTTGGCAATATTCTCAAATCTCAACATTCATAAACGGGCACGAAATTTCACAAATTCAAAAACCCAATTTGCGAATACACTGTAAAACGAAAACCCACCTCAATTCACTTGAAATTTCCATCAAAAAAACCAACAGAAACCGAAAATTGGAAAAGAACTGAATCGAAAAAGTTCAATTAATTTAAAGAATGTCTGATAAAATCAGCAATTAGGAACCAAAAACAAAAAGAAAAGGAAAAGGGAAACACAGAGAGATAGAGAGGGAGCAGAAGAGAGCGAAATTACCTAATTAACTTTTGTAGTACTCTTGGATCTATGAAAACACACCGGTTTATCCGCCTGAAATGAAGGGTCCTAGAGAATTCTCTCTCTCTCTCTGAGATAGAGATTAGAGAGAGAGAGAAAGAGTGAAAAAGTAGAGAGCCACAGAAGAGAACAAGAGGAGAAGCAAAAGCAATACCGTATCTTGCGTCTTCTTGCGCTTAACTGATGAAAGATAATCAAGATTCTTCTCCCCTTTCTTTTTCCTATTTTTTATTTAATCATTTTACAGAGTGAAAAATAATGCAGTAGCAGTAGCAGCAGCAGCAGCAGCAGCAGCAGCAGCCAGCATGGGGAACTGCTATTATTTATTGTAATTTGTACGTACCTTCACCTTTACGTGTTTCAGAACGAGGCATGTGGGAAACGCAGAACATTTTAGCATGCAATTACAATTTCATTTCGATTTCAATCATTCATTTAGAATTGTTAATTAATTATTACTTTTGCTGTATATTTATCTCTATATTTGTTTTGTTCAGATACGACAGCTAAGTCCGATCTTATCTTGTTCATCACATTCGCATTTTCATCTCCAAATTCTCATTCATGTCATGTGATTTTGTCATTTATATATGTGGCAAACTCTTTTTTTTATTTTTATTGATTACACCTAGCTCTGCATTAGATGAGATAATTATAATTTGTCACTATTTTTATATTAACTTACATATATCAGATTTTGAAAAATAAATAATTATACTTAATCTCTATATTTGTTAAAAAATTGTTGATATCAGTAAATTTTTTTAATAAAAATTCAAAAATATCCTCGATGGCTTTAGTTAATTTTTTTAATCTTTTGTTTGTACTTAGGGATTGAATATAATTGACTATATTAATTTGGGGGTTAAGTGTATTATTTTTAATAAAACTTTTCTGCTGTCATTTTTTATTAAAATATAGTTGTTATAACGGTTATATTCCTCTCTCAACTATAATTTATTAATATGAATTAAATATTTATTCTATTAGTAATAATAAGATAGTAAGTAGTAATTAATTAATTATTGTTAAACATCAATTAAAAAATATAATTCATTTTAGTGAGTTTATTATTTATTTATTTAGCTTAATGAAAAAATTACTAATTTAAAATTCAAAATTAAATTATTTTTTGTATAAATATATGTTAATTGCTGATAATTATTAAATAACAATTAGTTAAAAATTAAAGTTATAAACTCTAGCTTTGTAATATATATTTAAATTTCCATGTAAACTTTAAAAAAAAAAAATCCTTCTACAAATTCGTAATTAGTAAAACTATTGAATTGTTCCAGTTAGATTAATTCGATTTGAATGAATTTAGTCATTATAATGATCATATTTTGTCCGAAAATGATTTTCAAAAAAAATTGTTAAAAATATTAATGCACTTAACCCCAAATCAGTACAATCAATTACAATCAACTCCTAACAGTAACGTAAAAATACAAAAATTGATCAAAGTTAACAGATAGTATTTTTGATTCTTTATTAAAAAATTTGCTGATATTAGCGATTTTTTAACATAAATAAGGTTAAGTGTAACTATTTATTTTTTAAATAATAGTGTATGCAATTTAATCTAAAAATTTTGACGAATTATAATTATCCCATTTAATATAGGAGTTAACTGCAATTATATATTTTTTAACAATATCAAAATAACTAATTGAAATAGATTGAAAGTATTTTTGAGTCACAAACAGGTTTATAGTAGGCCAAATTAGTTGAAAATTTGTGCTCTTTGGTTTCGATCTCTTTTTTTTTTTTTTTTTTTTTTTTTTTTTAAACTCGGGTATTGGAGATCCTGATTATAAATTTTTTCCAACCTAATTAGGCTTTTAAATTTTAATGCTGAATTTTTCAAACAAAATATTATGTTATTCTTAAATTTAATGCACTGCCGGGAATAAAAAAGAGAGACTTTCACATTACTTCACCTGTCATTGTTGAATTTGGTTTTAGCAATAAATGAGTATTAAATGACTATGTAACTACTAATTAATTTTTTCTTTTTTTTTAAATGCAAATTGATAACTTATTTTTATGTAGCAAATGGATTTTTTTTAAATTATTTATTTATTCTATATTGTATCTCAATTTTTGCCTATATTGTATATTTGTTTTAAAAATATATTCATAAATACGTGATTTATGTAATATAGTAAAATATAAATAGAACAAAAATAAGAGAATGCATCATTGCAAACTTATAAGGAATTAATTATGATTTTATGGCAATTAATTTCCAGAGTCAAAAGTTTAGACCAATTAATTACGAAGAAAGTTCCTTATATAAATGAATTATCTTTATTCCCCAATCAAGAAATTCATTTATTTTATGCGCTCTGATGGTGTCAAAATCTGGCTATACGTTGGGGTGCAGATTAAAACTTCCAATCACCTAAGATATTTGTTGAAGTGAGGTAACTCTGATACTTTCCTGAATTAAGATGGAAGAACAAACATGAACTCAAAGACCAAGACGGGGGAAAATGGGTTGTTGGACCTGTTTTGGCACTCCGACGCTGAAGTCAGCTGGGTCGAGAATACAAAGGAAGTGGGGACTCAGAATATCAAGGAAAGCTTACCTTTGTCCATGGTGGAGATGGGTTTTTATAGGATGAAGATGGACTCCGTAGGTGCAAGTACACCTCCAAGAAAGTGTGGATCTGGTCTGGTAGGAGAGCGACGGCTGGTGGCCGGAACAGTACTTTTTCAGCTAAAGCACTGTTTGTCTGCTCCTGCCAGGATGCCTGACACATTACTTGGTGTGGACGCAATTAATGCGGCATGCGGAAGGTGCTGCTTGCATTGAATGCAGTAATCCAGTAGTGTGTGGGTCGATCGGCCGCCTGGGTCGGCCGCCTCTCGGTTGAGAGGGGACCCTGGGTCAAAACCTTCCATCACCTAGCACCTATCCGCTCTCCCTTAAAGATCACGTGTTAGGTTGAAAGAACAGCAGATCTGGGTCGGATTTAGAGGGCTGGCTTAACCTAGTTTTCCCATGTGGCAAGACACGTGGAGCCTAGTCATAAATCCCGATTTTTCCCTTATCATCTCCCCCTCCCCCTCCAGGTCGGGTGGCACACTTCGAGTGGTGGCAGACTTTGAGAAAGGTGTCTTGATTGCTTGGGAAAGGAGGGAAACTGGCCATGTAACTACTCACACCAGGGCTGGATCGCGCCTTGTACTGTCGAGCCAGATCTCATCGAGCTAACTCCCATCAATCCAGGAGTTGACATCGACCCAAGGGAGTCAGGGAAGGTACGATGACATCACGCGCGCGTACCACCTGTACTCCATTGGGCGGGAAATGCTAGGCTTCCCTGTATCAGCGCAATGTAAGCCTAAGGTTGAAGAGTCCCAAGCATTTAAAGTTTATCGCAAGAAATTTATTCCCAGATAACATTTCAAGCAAGGTATGCCTCTTGTATCCAAAATCTCATTTCTTCATTTCTTCTCCCAGATCACTACTCAAGACATGGCCCCCAAAAAGTTCGCCGCCGTACGCTCTGGTAGTCAACCCAAAGACCAGCAACAGAGGAATTATGGGCCAAGGGATGTGCAGTCAGATCCTGAAGTGTCAATGGAAATTATTAGGGTGAAGCGCCCCGGTAAGAACAGGTGGAAAGATCCCAATGAGGATATGTATATCTCGGAGTTGGTTGAGAAGGTTACTGGACCCGCCTTGGGAGATGTGACCGGGGGTGACCACCAGCGGGAGGCTGATTCAGTTTCTCTCAACGAGGAAGAGGGAGAGAGAGATTTGACCCAGAGGTGGTGGAGGATATGGCCACAGAAATTGAGGGGATGTCCCTGGGGGACGAGTCTAGGATCAAGGAGGTGCTGTCTCCACTTCTGAGGCTGAGGTGGGGACAAAGAAACAGAAGAAGAAAGGGGCCCAGAAGTGCCTCAAATACTACTATGAATTTCGATCCCAAGTTACCGCATCGGAGAGGAAGACAGCTGAGAAAAGGTTGACCGGATGGAAAGACCTAGATTTGAACTGCGAAATCATAATCCCCAATGCTGATGAACACATGGGAGCCCCTCCAGAAGGGTGCATCGTGTATTCGTTAAAAGCTATAGAGTACGAGTTTCGGTTCCCGCTGTCTCCATTCCAAATCGCCTTGTACAACCTATTAGGAATAGTACCCTGAAAGCCGATGTAATAGTCTGCTTTAGTACTTTTCTTTTGTAAATCACAGACAATCTTTGAATAATACGAATTGAGGCAACACTTCTTTATATGCTCTTGTTTGATTGTGTGTTTCCTTTTGACTGCGCATATATAAGAACTCCCATAATCAACATGACTTATAGGACTCAACAATTTAGGTGAAGTGGTTCATGAGATGAGCCCTATATCACGTAAGTCATGATTAGAAATCACTCCAAGCCGATGAGTCCAAAAGACAGTGGGAGTGTCAACCTGACTCGTTCGAGGCTTGCTCGTGTGATCACGCCCTTAAGAAGGACCACCTTATTTCATGGGGTGCAAAGTGTATAGTTGATACGTGCGTGATACATGGGAGTGCTTACTTATTCTAAGTAGGTACACTGAGGTGTCCCGTGTGAGAATATTCCTAAATGGAAAATGAAGTTTCTATATCTGAAAATAGAAACTTCCAGATTAGGAAATATCTCACGAGTCATTAATGTGATTAAGTGATCCTTAAACTTGAGGTTCCATTGATATTTTATGAGCTAACTCTGTAGTCTTAGGTGTAAGCTTTAAAGGGTGTCGCCTTAGACAACTGATTCAAGGCTTATGCTGGGTGTAACAGCCCAGAACCACCTTCCTGTGAATATTGTCCGCTTTGCAAGCCCTTAATCGAAACGGCCTCACGGTTTTGTTCCTGTGCCCACTCGAGAACCTAGCCGTAGCGCAGAACGCGTCCACAGGGTGAGGTATCCATCTCCCCTTATAAGGAGAGATTTCATTCTCCTCACTTCCGATGTGGGACATTACAACCACCCCCCCATAAGGGCCCAGCGTCCTCGCTGGCA
Source organism: Lantana camara (assembly GCA_037501455.1). NCBI lineage: Eukaryota > Viridiplantae > Streptophyta > Magnoliopsida > Lamiales > Verbenaceae > Lantana > Lantana camara. The sequence continues at coordinate 16,057,399 of CM074857.1, read as the reverse complement.
CATCGACGGGCCCCAGCTCTGATACCATATGTAACAGCCCAGAACCACCTTCCTGTGAATATTGTCCGCTTTGCACTCCCTTAATCGAAACGGCCTCACGGTTTTGTCCCTGTGCCTACTAGAGAACCCAGCCGTAGCGCAGAACGCGTCCACAGGGTGAGGTATCCATCATCTCCCCTTATGAGGAGAGATTTCGTTCTCCTTACTTCCGATGTGGGACATTACATCCACCCCCCCATAAAGGCCCAGCGTCCTCGCTGGCACATCGGCGTCCTTATAAGGGGAGATGGATACCTCACCCTGTGGACGCGTTCTGCGCTACGGCTGCGTTCTCCAGTGGGTGCAGGAACAAAAACATGAGGCCGTTTCGATTAAGGGCGTGCAAAGCGGACAATATTCACAGGAAGGTGGTTCTGGGCTGTTACACTGGGGCTGCACAAGTGGCTCATGAAAGTATATGAGAATCAATAAAGGACCTACTCTTGCATTAGCAAGATGATGATCTCTTATTGTGTAAGTCATTCATATGCCATCTAGGAGTCCTCCGCCAAGGCAGTGGATCAAGACATCAAGAAAAGAGTTTCTTGGATTGAGATCAAATGGATATGAAATGCACTTAGCATTAAGATCAAGATTATTAGGGTTCTAATTATTCCCTTGCCCAAGATCTTGATTGAGAGATGGGACGTAGGAGGATTGTATCTCACATATGTCAATGACTTAAAGGTTCTATCGAATCGAGACATTCTTATTCAGCTGTGGGTCAAACACCTGTTGCTAGACTATGGTCGGTTGATCTGTGGAGTAATTAATTAATTAGAGAATTAATTAATTAGGGTCACTGCTAATTGAATTAAGAACCTAGAGGGTCACACACAACAACCCAATCACGTGGGTTAAGGCTTGAATCGATTAAACGAGTTGATCGAACCATTAAGAGAATTGTGGAACCCACACGTGTGGATCACACGTGTGGAACACTCGGATGATGACACGTGTTTATATGTATATATATATTAAATAATTAATGTGTTAATTATTTAATGGACTTTGATTTAATTTTGAATTAATATTAAAGTTCTAATTTGGAGAAATAAAGTCTAATAAATAATTAAATATGAATTAATTAATTATTAGTCTTCAAGTTATTTATTATTTAATAAATAAAGTAAAATAAAATATCTAAGAGAGTTAGATATTATTCTTGCCCAACAAGTTGGTCAAAAGGTGGACTTTTGGTCAAAGTAAGAGACTTAGTCTCCAAGCAAGAAATCCCTTTCCAAAAGAGTTTGGAATTCCTTGTCCAACAAGGAGTGGGGTTCGAACCCTAGCCTCATAAATAGAGGGGTTCGAACCCCATAGGGAGATGATACACAATTCTCATTCTCCATAATTATACACAAAACCCTAGAACCTAAACACCGAATATAGAACTAGCATCCTCCCTATTCGGATCGTGGTCGCGATTGGTGGACTGTTTCTCTAGAGGGCTACTATCGTGAAGTCTTGACAGATTCGAAGGAGCTTTTGGAGATCAAGCCGTGAGAAGAGCGTTCTTGGGCGGCTAGAACATGTTAAAAAAGCTTCCAATTAAGTTAGTTTCTTGATCTCTACGAATTTGGGAATAGGAATTGCAAGATTCGATCCTTGCTTAGTTGGAAAAAAAATTTAATTTCTGCTACGTTTCTGTCTCGTTTTCCCAACACAACCATCTTCAGATTAGCTTGATCCAACTACTCCTTAATGGCCAGGCCATGGTGACGGCCTTCAGGATGTTAATGAAGTTGCTTGGGCAAGTGGAGTGTGTGGAGCACTTCGCAGAGCTGTTTGTCGCCTCGATTGACGCAACTGCTTTCCCAAATAGGCGGGGATTTGTGAAGCTTCAATCCCGCTCCGGTAATAAGATATTCGACACAGATCGGAGTTCTCATGGGAATGATTGGAAGGTGAAGGACATATTTGTACGGTACACGGATGGGTGGGAAGGCCTAAATCATACGGCCTAAAACGATGTTGAGCAGGTTCGCCTGGATCGAGGTCACGTATTCTGGCCCAATATGCTGCTGGCTGCTTTGAGGGATGTGCATTCCTTGGATACAAGGATCTTCACAAGCGCCTATTGATTGATAAGCTTAGGGTTGGCTCTAGGTACGGGGCGGCACGTGGACTTCATCATGGGTAACTACGTCGTCAACTCGCTTAGGCCAAGCACGTTCCTTCTTCCTCGCTTACACTTAAACTTTGTTTTATCCCTGCTTGACAGAGCTTAGAAAGTCGTCTGTTGTGCTTAACTCTTATCATTTCCTTTTCTCATACAGAATCAATCATGGTCGCTACACGAGCCAAAGCCGACGACCGCAAACTAAAGAAGCGTCAGGCTGAGGAAGCCAAGAAAGTTCAGGAGGGTAAGGCAAAGGGTCCCGTCCCTACTACTGAAGAGATTTCCCAAGCGCAGGGCCTAACTGCAGAACACACAAAAGTGAAGATCGCCGCGGTGGAGAGGGCGGCCAGACAGAGGTGGACCGACCCACACGAGCCCGAAGTTCCCAGGGGCCCAAGGACTAACAAAAAGAAAGCCCAGGAGAGTGCTGAGGGTAGGGTCCCCTCCAAGACAACAAAATAGGCTCCTAAGATGTTGAACCGCACTTGGCGGTGCAAACCCCCCACTTTTCAAGATGGCACCTCCCCCGACTTCTCACTTTTGGGAGGGACTTTCAGAAGATAATGAATATTCCTAGCTTTACAGGGCCCAAGTACCTATTTAATGTCCCTGACTTCAAAGCGGATGGGACAGAGAGAAGAAGTGCGACCGGGGAGGTCGACCAGGATACGATAGGGGCAACTTACTACTCCCTGCAAACATGTGCTGACCATCAGGAGTTGGCCAAGGAGGACAACGTATCCCTCTCGTACAACAAAATCTCTATGTTGTGCTCGGTTAGGGATGGCAACGAGCCGAGCCAGCTCGCGAGCTACACGACCCGAGCCCGAACCCTTTATTTCTTGGCTCGTGGCTCGCGAGATTTAATTAAAAAAAAATTATTTTAAATTTTTATGTATATAAATATTTTATTAATATATAATATTATATATATATTCATTAAATTTAATACAAAATGAATAAAAAAATAATATATTTATTATATATATTCATTTAATATATATTATTATATATAAAAATATATTAAATTATTAAAAAAACTAATTTTTTAAATAAAAATAATATTAACGGCCGAGCCTCGAGCCGAGCCAGGTTCGAGCCTTGGTCGAGCCGAGCCCGAGCCTTGAAAAAGGTCAAGGCTCGGCTCGGCTCATTGCCATCCCTATGCTCGGTAAGAGTCCATTACTTAAGACCCCACTCTCTTACGCTTTCCGCAATCTCTTTCTGATATCCCTTTCTTTTTTTTTCTAGCTGATTGTGCGGGAGTACCAGTCGGTCGCGCATTTGGAATTAGCGGACGTGGGTCGTCACAAGGTGCTAAGTGAGAGCACGGAAGTACTGGAGGCAAAAAGTTGGAAGGTTGAAACGGCTAAATTAACAAAGGAGAAGGACGAGATGAAAGCCATATACGCGGGTACATTGATAAGCTTGGTAAGCAGCTTGAAGAGTCGGCCCGAGAGAAGTCGATTTTGGAGACAGATGTGGCCAATCTGAGGGCCGAGAAGGAAAAGTTGGATTCCGGACTCGCTCAGACCCAGAGTTTGTTAGACATGGTCGACAAGGAAAAGAAGGCGGCATACCAAAAGGGTATGCAGGATGGGTGGCGGAAGGGCTACGTGGATGGGGCAGAAGAACGGAGCGGAAACCGCGTTCTGGACCTTAGACAAGTTGGTGCCCCAAATCAAAGTCCACGCGGTGATGGAGTTTCTAAGATCTGACGTATTTGAGACCGTCTCCGATACACTGGGCGCGACCGACATTGAGACAGGCTTTATGAGGTGCCTGTCCCAAGTCCATCTCCACCACCCTCTTTCACATGACCTGCTCAATGATCCAAAGAAATTGAATGCCTTCAACGGTTATGTCCCCAAAACGCTTCCTGAGCAATTCTCGGCTCGCTGTGCTTTTGAAGAAGAAGCAGCAACTCTGGTGGAGGAGGAGAATGAGGGCGACAAGGAGGAGCCCGGCTGGAGCAAGAAGCCTTATGGCTGGGCGGTGGAATGGGCCGACGCTAGGTCTGATAACTGCCCAGAGTCTGAGCTGGAGTTACCCGGGCCAGTGGACCTTGAGAAGGCCAAGCAACTCTGACTGCGATTTTTGCCCCATCAAGGAGTAGGTCGAACTCGAGATTCAAGGCAATGTGACAAACCGCCCTGCTTTGGCTATTCGGCCCTTGACCGCTCTTCCTCCAGCTTCCACTAATACTGACAGAGAGCCCGCTACCACCATAACTACAACTCAGGCAAATGCCAATCCAACACCTGAATCCCATCCTTCAGATTCGACCGGAGGACCTGTTGTTGACACCGCGACTCCTCCAGCTTTAGAACCTTGATTTGTAGATGGTCATTGTAATTAAACTCTTGTAATTTTCACTTTTTGTTTCAAATTTGTAACTTGTTGGGGCTTGACCCCGTTTTGAAATGAAGAACACCTTAGATTTGACTAAGTTTGTATTCGTAATTCTCGTTTGTTTATTGCGTTTTAGTATTTGTAATTCTCCTCTGATTCGGTTTGCCGAGTGAATATTTTTACCAAACTTAACAAGACTTGGCTCGAAATGAACTGACCCAACTCATCAGTCGAACTCGTAACTTGTTAATGTCAACTTGTATCTCTCTGGGGCATTGCACTCCCCCCTTAAAACATTGATATAATATCGAATGCGTACTTAAGGGATAACCGCCATACACTTTTAATATACATTCAGATTGACTGACATTAAGAAACATTCAAATTGACTGAAAGTAAGAGACATTCAGATTGACTGAAAGTGAGAAACATTCAGGTGGACTGAAAATCGCTTTTATTAACACCAATGGTCTGAACGCAGGGTACATTTGTAAGTAAGATAGCTCACACGTAAAACTTCTTCAGGTTGTGCGTATTCCAAGATCTAGGAATGGCGTTTCCTTCCATGTCTTCAAGGTGATAAGCTTTGTTGCAGCCTAATTCTGCAATGCGGTAGGGGCCTTCCCAGTTGGGTTGTAGTTTGCCCACATGCTTGGTTACTTCAACCTTTTTGAGGACCAAATCGCCTATTTGGAAAGTGCGGGGTGCGACGCGTTTGTTGTAACTCCGAGCCACTGTGACTCGATATTGTTGCATGCGTTGGAAACCTTTTTGTCGAATTTCTTCAATGGTATCGAGCTCATGCTCCCGGTCTTCTGCGTTCGTAGCGAGCTGATAGTTGGAGACTCTCACTGTTTGATGGAGTAGTTCTGCTGGGATCATGGCCTCCGACCCATAAACCATTGAAAAGGGTGTTAACCCTGTCGCGGTCCTTGGAGTGGTGCGGTAAGCCCAAAGGACCCCATCTCATCGACCCAAGTGCCTTTTTTAGCCTCTAGCCTGGTTTGGAGGTTTTGGATGACGATGCGGATGATGACTTCTGCCTGGCCATTTACTTGAGGGTGGCCAACTGATGTGAAACGCTGACTGATGCCCATGTTTGAGCAGTATGATCTGGTACTTGCACTTTGGAACTGGGTTCCGTTATCGCAAATCAAGACCCTTGGGACCCCAAATCTGCAGATGATGTTCCGCCAAAAGAAGTTTTGAATGACCTTGTCTGTAATCATCGCGGTTGGCTGGGCTTCAACCCATTTGGAGAAATACTCAACCGTGACCAATAAGTATTGTCTCTAACCGGTTGCGAGCGGAAGTGGTCCTACTATGTCAATCCCCAATTGATCAAAAGGCCAGCAAATATTGACTGGGACCATCTCGGTAGGGTGTTGGTGCGGGATGTTGGCATGCTTCTGAAAATTCACGCATTTACGGGCGTATTCCTTAGCATCTTCATTGAGAGTACGCCAATAAAACCCACTCCTTGACACTTTCTTTGCTAAGGATCGACCACTCGTTTGATATCCACACTGCTCGCTATGAATTTCCTCCAGTACATCCAGGGCCTGAGAGGGACGAAGACATCTCTTTGTTGGTCCCATGTATGCCCTCTTGTACAGTCTTCCCTCCGAATCAAGGGAATAACTCGTTGCTTTGTATTTGAGGCGCCTTGCCATGTTCCTATCGGCGGACAGGACTCCATCCCTGAGGTATAGTATAAACTCATCAAGCCAGGAGGGCTCAGCTAGGTCGATGGAGCATATCATTTCTGCCTCTCCATCAATCACTCGCCTTTGGCTTGAAAGGTAAGTGATGTTCTGGTCTTTAGAGCCCCTCATTCCATTTGCAAATTTGGACTATGCATCTGCTCGCTTGTTTTCCTCCCTAGGGACCTGCTGCAGCTTGAACTCTTTGAATTCCGAAGCCAAGGATTTGACCTTAGCAAGATACTTAATCATTGAGTCTTCCCATGCCTCATAAGAGTCTTCAACTTGGCTCGACACCAATTGCGAATCTGTGGTTACCGAGATCCTCTCAATTCCATGTTCTTTAGCAATTTTGAGGCCTGCGATGAGCGCCTCCTACTCCACTTCATTATTGGTGGCTGGAAAATCAAGAGAGATTGTGAAATCGAGCTCTTGTCCTTCTGTGCTTATTAGGGATATCCCCCATACCACCCTCCTTGAGAGGTTGAGGAGCCATCGACCGACATGGTCCATAACACCGAGCGTGGGGTCTGCTTGCTTGGGTAGTCTTTCTCGATGCGGAAATCTGCTAGGATTTGGGCCTGGTAGGTACCCTAGGTTGATAGCTGATATGAAACAGGCTTAATTCAGTGGCCCATTTTACTATCCTCCCCGCAGCTTCAGGTTTCTCCAAGACTTGGCGTGAACCTTGGTCTGTGAGGACCACGATGGAATGCGACTGGAAATAGGGCCTCAAGTTCATGCCAGAGCGAACTTTTCAATCTCCAGGTACCGTGTTTCCGCCCCATGCAATATCTTGCTCACATAGTACACCGGCATGTGTTTCCTTTCGAGCAGGGTGACCAACATTGAGCTGACCACCTGCTCCGTTACCGCCAGGTACACATACATGGTTTTCCCTGCAATGGATTTAGCTAACAAGGGGGAGGGGATGCAAGATATTCTTTGAGTCTCTCAAAGGCCTCATCACAATCATCAGTTCATTCAAATTTCTTAATATTACGCAAAATTTTAAAGAAAGGGATGTTTTTCTCAGAAGAACGAGAGATGAAACTGTTTAACGAGATGATTTGACCCACAAGACGCTGAACGTATCTGATTGTGTGGGGTCTGTTGATGCTTTTCAGCGCTAGGATCTTTTCTGGGTTGGCTTCAATTCCCGTCTGACCGACAATATAGCCCAGGAATTTCTCTCCTTCAACGCCAAACGAGCATTTGTTTGGGTTCAATTTCATCCGATACTTGCTTAGCAGATCAAACATCCGACCCAGATCCGTTAGGTGCATCTCAGCCTTCTCGCTTTTGACGATCATGTCGTTAACGTATACCTCCATTGTCTTTCCGATCTCGTCTTCAAAAACTTTGTTCACCAGCCTCTGGTAAGTGGCGCCGACGTTTTTCAACCCAAAAGGCATGACCTCAAAACAGTATATGTCATTGACCATGATGAAAGCGGTCTTCTTCTTGTCCTCCTGAGCCATGAATATCTAATAGAAGCCTTGGAAGGCATCCATCATGCTCAAGAGTTCGCAGCCAGTAATTGAATCAACCAATTAGTCAATCCGGGGAAGGGGATAAGGAACCTTTGGGCAGACTTTGTTCAAATCTGTGAAGACGTTGCACATGCGCGACCAAAACCACATTGAGGAGCCAGTCCACATACTTTGCTGTCGTGATGTACCCACATCCAGAAGCTTATTGACCTCTTACTCGATTATTTCATTACGTTCGTCGCTCTGCACCCTCAACTGCTGCTTGACGGGTCAGAAACTTGGGTCGACATTTAAATGATGTTCGATGACTTTTAGGTTGATGCCGACCAAGTCTGAGGACTTCCATGCGAATACGTCCGCATTTTCCCATAGGAATTAGATAAACATGCACTGTTGCTTGCCTTTCAGGTTTGCTCCGATGTTGGTGGTTTTTTCTTCATCATCGGGGATCAATTGAACAGGGTCGATCGCACCCGCAACCTCTATTTTTCCATCATCCAACTTTCTCTTATTCCTGGCGATGGTGGAAGTCATTTGATCGGAGCACATCTCCGCGGTTGGGTCATCTGGGTCGGCGAGCTCCGTATCCAAAAAGTCATCAACGTTCAGCAGAGGGACAATGGCTTTGTTGGGGAGCTTCACCTTCTCCATGGAGATGGAATAACATTCCTATGACACTGGTATGTTGCACCTGAGCTCCCCGATCCCATGCGGAGTGGGCAGTTTGATGGTTTGGTGGTACGTGGAGATCACTGCTCTGAAACATATGAGGGTAGGACTGCTGGGAGGTGGGCCCAGAACAGTAGCGGTTCGGGACCACATTTTAAAATTTTGTTAATAATACAAGTATTAAAATATTTCTAAAATATTTTAATACAATAGCGGAAAACTAGCCAGATCTACTCAAGTATATACATGCAATTGATAATAAATTTTAAATCACTTAAGCAGATAAATATCTAACATGCAATTAACACTTAAGAGCATATAATTTATCATGCTTAAAATAATATAACTGTAAAACATTACCGTACTGCAAACATGTCTATCTAACGGCATTTTTTCAGCTCCCGAATTCACCTCCAGAACCCGATACCCGATCTCCTCGTGAAACCGGCAGAGCTTCCCTACAATAACCCCAGAGAAACCCTCGGAGTGTGGGCTCCGAAAGTATTTCTTTAAATACTTAGAGAAAACAAACTTTAAACTAGAAAACCCTTTTCAGGGTTTAATCTCCCGAAATTAGGCGTTTTATATAAACACCTAATTAAAATTAATTCCAAAATAAATCAAAATTAACTAGGAGAAAAGGGATATGGTTTCAAAGCCGAGAGCTCAGCCAAAACCTCTCCCAAATTGTGAATGAAAAAATGAAGGCCAAGACCTCTATTTATAGGGGAAAAACCGAGGGCAAAATGGTAATTTCACATCCCACTTACGTGTGCAACTTGGACATGAAAATCGAGGTGACCACGTTGAAGATCTCAGCACCACGAGTCCAATGACGTCGGCCGGTCACCGGAATTCCGCCGCACGCGCCACCAGAAGGTGGCGCTTGTATTGTACACGCGACTAGGGTTGTTCATGACGTGGCCGATTTTGATTCGTCCACGTGTCCGGGTCGGTCCAGTACCGACCCTATCCGTGACCCTATCCGATTGACCCGGCTTGACCCGACCCGTTTACCGACCCGTTGATCGACCCATCCCAGATCAAATCTGGACCGTACATGGGCGCTGACGTGGCGCGATCCTAGCCGCACACGTGGCGTGCCACGCGGTGCCCAGTCAGTGCCACCTGGGGGGCATCCTGCTGACGTGGCGTGCCACGTCAGATTTTTTTTTTCTTAAAAAAATTTAAAATTTTATTATCTCCAAAATAAAATTCCGAGCATTTCCAACTCTTTGGAACTTCAATTTATTTTTTTAATATTTTCTCTTTGGGTTTTCAATTTGGAGCTTGCAGAGGGACCTACAGGACTAATTAATTTTAGCTCCAAACGGGTTAATATATTATCATCCCATGATAATAATTAATTACCGTTTAACAATATTTAATTCCACTAAATAAATATTGTTGCACTCTAAAATTAATTAAATTATTCACGAATTTCTCGATTTAGAATAATTTCGCATTTCACTCCTCCGTGTAGATATCTATGAAAAATAAATTGCAACTACTATCATTTATTTTTCACCTCTAATTTGAAATTTATTGATTTGCCTTAAGTTCAAATTCTCTGTATGTGAAACACATTCAACATACAACTTCGGTGACGTATCACGCGAAGTGTTTTGGCCAAAGTCTTAATTCGAACTTTTACAAATCTATTTCAAGGATATCTCTTACCTTCCAGCAAGGCCACAGATTCCTCGATCAATATAACGCTTTAGCACATTTCATGTTGTCACCGAACGTACAAAGTATTTTGGCCACCGGTTACTGAGACCTCACTTCGAGTATATTACAGTGACTAACACTACATGCCTAAAGCCGAAACATTATCAGGATTAAGAGTACAATGCTTCCTGAGATTTTATTCATTTTAGATAGCAGTATAAAATAAATAATCTCAGTGGTCCAGTTCGATGTTTCCAATCCTATTGAAAATCATCATTGTGTTATAATTGGAATCACCATTCCCTATGACGAAAGACTAATCATCTTATATAACCACGTTATAGTTTTGATAAGAACATATTCTTATCTTACCGACTAGAACTTTAATGACACGTGATTTCGGTATTCAAAGTCTTTTCCTATGAAACACATTTCTTATAAGAATACCACCACATGTCATTAATTATCAATATGTGAAATACTCACGACTTGCTGTAAATTCAGTTTCATTAATTCAACAAATTGAATTTTCAGGGCACTATTCCCAACAAGGACGCTCTATGATGATGTTATAGACAGAAGGGCCCTCCATTACCAGGTATTCGATCAGCTGGGTAGCTTTTTTCGGTAATTTCCCCATTGAGGTGACGAGCTTGACTCGTCCCTTTGAATAGATTTCTGATCTGCCGAAACCTGTCAAAGGTGTTTTAATGGGCTCATAGTCAAGTGAATTATGAATGTTCATTTTTTACAAGGTCAAGTAAAAGATAATGTTGGCTGAACTTCCACTATCAACAAGGGTTTTGTGTACAACTCAATTGGCAACTACCATAGGACAACTCGGTATTCCGCCATCCCATGGCATCATGGGTACAAAATCCCTATCACTAAAGAAAATCTCCTGATCCAGCCATTCTCTTCCGGACTCCACCTGCATCACTTCTCTGGGTCCATAGAGCTCTCGACCCACCTGTCGCCGCGATAGCTTGCAAGCGGTCTTCGAGTCTCCCCCTGCGATCATGAATATTTCATTGGTAGGCAGGTTGTGGGGGTTTCTCTCTTCAGGTTTCTCGAGCGGCAGCTTGCGCCCTCTTCTGGGTGGTGGGGAGTCTCTTGGGTCGAAAGTCTGGCGGGCTCACTCATCTAGCTTTTTGACGAACTCCATCAGATGGCCTCCTTGGATCAGCTTTTCAACTTCTTCGCGCAAAGCACTGCACTCAGAAGTCCAGTGCCAAATTGCATGTGGTAGGCTCAGTGTTTGCTCGACTCCTTAGCCTTTTTGGTCTCCTACAACTGCTTGGCCTTTTTAAGCAACCCCCTGTCCATGACCTCATAGATTTCCTCAATGGGGGCAGACCAACGGGGTGTAGGCTTTCTTGGACCCGATTCCTGAAGGCATCTCTCTTTTGATCCTCTGCTCCATCCGGTCGGAGAGCCTAGGCGATTCCGACCTAAGTGGGTCGGACCTGGGAAATCGATCTGCGGTGGGGTCATACATTCGTTTCTCACTCCTCCGCCTTTGCGCTCGAGTGGTAAACTTCACCTCCTCTAGGCGCATGAAACGGAGGGCAATGGCCATGACTTCCTCTATGTTCTGAGGGACTCCTCTAGGCACATGAAACGGCAGGCAATGGCCATAACTTCCTCAATGTTCTGAGGGACTGGAGGATGATCTCGTGGGCGCATTCCGCCTGGCGGATGGCCTTGTGGAGGGTCTGAGTCAGAACCTCTATCCCTGGGTGCTCCACCTTGACAAGTAAAGAAGCTCCTCAAAGTTTCACCTTCCTCTTGAATGATGTTGTAGAGGTAGGTCGACAGGAGCTTGACTCCCGCCATGAAGGAGAAATAGGACTTAAACTTCCCGGCCAAGTAGGCATAATCTCGGATGCTGTGTGGGGCCAATATTTCAAACCAGTCTTGGGCTAGTCCCTCGAGCGTGGTTTCGAAGATTTTGGCCCAGATGAGGTTGGAGTGGCCATAGAGGCTGACATGAGCCTCAAATTTGGAACAATGTTTCATGGGATCGGTGTTCCCGTGATAAGTTGGTAGATTGGTGGGGACCTTATCCACTACCTTCGCGTCAATAATTGCATCACAAAAGGCGGATCTCGCCTCCCTTTCACTGCGATACTCCCTTCCCTGACGCTGGGGAGGGTGACCATCCTGTTGTGCGGGCATCCGTGCTTCGGGGGCTTGCCCGTAGGGAACGTGGGAGGAGACTTCCTCCTGTGGGTCGAAATACTCCAACCCATGAGTTGGGTCGAGAAGGTATGGCTGTTGTTGCTGTTGTCCTTTCCTAGGGAGCTGGTTCTTGAGGTCATTGAGGCCGAGCCAGTATCCCCTGTTGGTCCGCAAGTAGGTGTCGGGATGGACCTTAGTCCCCAAACGGTCAAACACTGGGACATTCCTCGGAACAGGCGCATCCTTGTTTATCTCACTCGTTGTCCCCGCGATGTGGCGGGCCCCTCTATCCTCCTCCTTCATATTTCTGTAAATCTGTAAGGGTCGCTCTTCCTCTTGGACCTGCCTCCTTCTCGCGGGCTCCCGACGAAATGAAGGGTTTTCATTGTCGTCAAAGCCCTCTTCAGTGTGGGCACCAGGATAGGCCTGGTGCTGGACCCCTGGAGCTGGGGCGATGTAGATAGTCTGGGGCTGTACATAAGGGTTCTGGGCATAAGGAAGAGGTGGATATACCCAAAAACTGGGCTGATTAGCAGGTTGTTAGACAACGTATGGCATCTAGACTGAGGGTCCTTGGACGGTAGGATACGCCACATTTTGTGGAGTTAGTACGAGCGGACTCCCCCGCGGGGGTGCTGGCATGTTCGGCTCTCTGTTCTCCCTAGCTACTAGGGCCTCTGCTCTACATTGCTCCATATAAGCAGTAAGGTCTGTTTCATTGAGCACCACCCTGCTGGGTGTGCTTGGATCGGCTCCCATTGCTGCTATCCCAACTACTGGGAAAGGGCAGTTTCCTCCTGGGGTGTTGAGATCAGGGAAGATCTCTTCACCATTCTCGTCGTTGACACGACGCCCGTGACGGGTTTGAACCATGATTGCGAAAGAGTATGAAGTTTGTTGAAAAAGGCTAGGCTTTTAGTTCAGAGTTTCCCACAGACGGCGCCAAGTTGATGGTGTCAAAATCTGGCTATGCGCTGGACTGCAGATTAGGACTCCCAATCACGCAAGATATTTGTTGAAGTGAGGTAACTCTGATGCTTTCCTGAATTAAGATGGAAGAACAAATTTGAACTCAAAGGCCAAGACGGGGGAAGATGGGGGTTAGACCCGTTTTGGCACTCCAACGCTCAAGTCAGCTAAAGCTCTGGGTCGAGAATACAAAGGAAGTAGGGACTCAGAATATCAAGGAAAGCTTACCTTTATCCATGGCGGAGATGAGTTTTTATAGGATGGAGATGGACTCTGCAGGTGCAAGTACACCTCCAAGAAAATGTGGATCTGGTCTGGTAGGAAAGCGATGACTGGTGGCCGGAACAGTGCTTTTTCAGCTAAAACACTGTTTGTCTGCTCCTGCCAGGACGTCTGACACATTACTTGGCGTGGGCGCAATTAATGCGGTTGTCCAGTAGTGCGTGGGTCTATCGGACGCCTGGGTCGGTCGTCTCTTGGTCGGGAGGGACACTGGGTCGAAACCTTCCATCTTCTAGCACCTAACCGCTCTCCCTTAAAGACCACGTGTTGGGTCGAAAGAACAACAGATCTGGGTCGGATTTAGAGGGCTGACTTGACCTAGTTTTCCCATGTGGCAAGATACGTAGAGCCTAGTCATAAATCCCGATTTTCCCCTTATCACGCTCCATGCCATAATTGTTAGGTGGTTAATTATACAAACATAGCTCTAAAATATTAAATTTATCAGCACTTTTTGTAAAGGTTATTAAATTAAACTAATTATTTTTTAAATTAATTTTATGGTGACATAACATTTTATTATTTTATAGAAGTATTAGTTTATTAATAAATTGGTATTTATTAATTTAAAGAGTGTTTTCGCGATTCATTGAAATTGAATTATGATCACATAAAGAAGATTGTTAACTAAATTTGATATTAACATAAACATAATATCATTATACTTATTATTAGTGAAAATTAATTAGTAAAATTGGAAATTGTGACTTATAAGAATAATTATAGATGAACTTCAATTAATTTAAATTTCAAGAACAAAAAAAACAAAACTGAAATCATATTTCAACAAATTTCGTTACATTTATCATGTTATGATGAACCATCAATTTATATTACGGTGTCTGAAAATATATTATCTTATAGAAATCAATTATTTTTCCTTGTTAATGCAGATGGGTAACTCAGGAGTCGGTAAATACCTCATGGGTGATCCCGTTGGCTGATTCCTCTTAAAAAAAATCTCAGGAGTCGGGACTAAGAGAAAAATATTATTCTCTTTAAAGAGTTCTTTAATTGTCAAAAAGTCGTGTTAAAAATTAAAATTTTAATTAAAACGGACAATTCTTTAAAAATCCCCAAGTGTAAACTGAATTTCCTTTTCACTCCCCAGTTTTGAAAAAGTTCCTGTTCACTCCCCAATTGAAAAACAAAATTTTTTTTCACTCCCCAAGGTTGTATAATAATTCAGGAATTGCGTACAATTTTTAAGGAATTGCGTATAAAAACCCCGGAATCTCGTATATACGAGATTCCGGGGTTTTTATACGCAATTCCCTCAAAAATGTACGCAATTCCTAAAGACAATGTACGAACATGTACTATTTGTGGGGACCTAAAATGAATTTTGTTTTTCAATTGGGGATTGAATGGGAACTTTTTCAAAACTGGGGACCTAAAAGGAATTTTTTCAACTTTTTGGTACTATTCAAAAATAGGACCTGTAATTATTAAAAAATTATGGAGGAGTTGGTAAATTAAGCTTATCTTTTCACGTGGGTGTGAGCTTAAATAATCCAAATTTTAAAAT
This sequence comes from Lantana camara, assembly GCA_037501455.1. Taxonomy (NCBI): domain Eukaryota; kingdom Viridiplantae; phylum Streptophyta; class Magnoliopsida; order Lamiales; family Verbenaceae; genus Lantana; species Lantana camara. The sequence continues at coordinate 16,042,390 of CM074857.1, read as the reverse complement.
AAAATTATATATTATGTTTGCATGCGAGATAGGCACCATAAATTTTATACACAACTTTTTTCTTTTCCCTTTTCCCTCATCTTTTTAGTACATAAAGGATTCAAATTTTTCCTTTTTTTTTCTTTTCCAGACTTACAATCTTCAAGAATTTTTATAATTTCAGAGCCTGGGAAAGGGAAAGTAGGCTTCCGCAGATATCTTAAAAAAGATTTAGGAAAAGGACGAATATTCTGACTTGTTTGTCATATTATAATAATAATAATAATTCACCAACATTAATCTCAAAATGTTAAAAGGAAATTATCAGAAAGAAATAAATGAAATAAAGCCACTTTATTTTTTTTTTTTTCTGAATTATTATATATTTCCGACAAATTTGAGTTCTTTTCAGGGAGAATTTTGTAAATCTTGGTGTTTTATGCCGACAATTATTTATCAAAACAAAAATAATTGCCAGAATAGAGACAATTCATGTGACAAAGGAAAGAACCTTTGACGATGACAATGCTTTCAGAAGGGAGGGACTGTTCCTCTTTTAAATTTTTCCATTTTTTCCCGTTCAATTTATTAAAAAATTAATTAATTTCTTTTCTAAATTTCTTCATATTTTTTGTTCGGTATATTGGAAGATATAGTAAGTCCTCCCTTATCTCCATAGAATGAAATACAATGCAAAATTTTTATAAGTATTTTTTGAGCCCAAAAGATATTTTCTATCTTGGTGGGGTCGTCGTCCCATCAAACTAAAATTTTGCTCAGCAGGTAAAAAAGAGAGAGTTTCCTATTGCACGTTATTTCAAATTCTCTTTCATTTATGATAACACTTGATTCTTTTTTTTCAATTAATTGAAAATATTCATATTTATGACTTATGAGCTTTCCCATCATGTCTTACTAGACACTAGTTACTACACTTAGGTCTGTCAACGGGTTGAATTCGGATCGGATCAGGAGATTTTGGATCTGAATCCGATAAGAGAATTCGATTACCGGATCCGAATTCGAATCTTATAGGATTCGGATTCATTGTTTTTGAATCTATACATAATCGGGTCGGATCAGATCCGATAAAAGATCCGACCCGATTAGCAATAAAATCTATTTTTTAAAATAATGAATTTGATATAAAAAATAAATATATTTACATAATATTAAATAAATAATTATTATTTTAATGGATTATTTGATAATTTTGTTTATATTTATTTAAAATAGGTTAATTTAAACTTATTAATAGAAGATAATATATACTTTTAGAGTAAAAAATTTAAATTTTATTATTGCTTAAAGTGATAAATATGAGAAAATTTTAATTTTAATCCGAATCCAGTTCGAATCCGATCCGAATTTTAGCATATTCGTCCGGTAAAAATATCCGATGGATCATATCCTAGGGCTGTCAATGGGTCGGATTTTAATCTGAATCCAGTCTGAATCCGATCCGAATTTTAGCATATTCGTCCGGTAAAAATATCCGATGGATCATATCCGATTATAAATATTCGTTATCCGAAATAAATGGAGCAAATATGGAATTAACGAATCCGATCCGTTTAGAATCCGAATCCGATTATATATATAATATTTAATTAAAATAAATTATTTACTAGTACATAATATTAAGTAAAATGACTACAATTATAATTTTCACATAATTATCACTTTAAACAACAATAAAATTTGAATTATTTACTCTAAAAGTATATATTTTCCTTTATTAATAAGTTTAAATTAACTTATTTTAAATAAATATAAATAAAATCATCAAATAATCCATTAAATAATTATTATATATTAATATTATGTAATTATATTTATTCTTTATATTAAATTTGTTAAATAAAAAAATTAAATTTTATTACTAATCGGGTCGGATCTTTAATCGGATATAATCCGATCCGATTATACATGGATTCAAAATAAATGAATCCGAATCCTTTCGGATCCGGTTGTCGGATCCTCTTGTCGGATTCGGATCCGGAATCCTCTGATCCGGCCCGAATCCGACCCGTTGACAGCCCTAGACAGCCCTACACTTGTATATAATTTAATGGACTCATAAGTTGGGCTGTGTGGCCCAATTTGAGGGCTTTTCTGTCTTTTATTCTTGTTACTAGTCATAAAAGGTACACAAAATTTTTTTTTTAAAAAGTAATTTAATTATATATTTGAATTAAATTTATATGATTAAGAATTAAATAAGTAATACTGCAAATACTTTTAAATAATAATCCATGGAGTTGACCAAGTGAAACATAGCAGAATTTGATTTTGATAAGATTGTAAGTTCAAATCTCATTGTATCTATGCGATAAAGTACAACGTAAGTTTTTTGAAAATGCTCGTTAAGTCCGAATGCATTTTCTGTTTTGTATTGGAATGTCATTCTCTCGACCTAAATTAATATTTTTTTTTTAAATCTTAAATAATGAGAGATATGATTGGGAAAATTTAATGTATTGATAACAAAGTCAATTAGTCATAATCACACAACTTGATATGATGTTATGTTAGTGTTAAATTTTTTTTTTTAATAATTAAAATGATACAAAGTAACAGAAATTATTAAATTCTCACCGGAAGTACTAAGGAGCGACTGCAACTCTTCTGATTTTTGCCCATTAAACACGTGCAGCAGTTTTAATAAAAATTTATGATTCAAAATTTAAAAAGTATAATTTTATTACGATGTTGAACATTCATATTATATACCATATCGACATATCTTATATTTGTAATGTTATAAATTAAAAAAAAAAAAAACTCATATTGTATATATTTGTATTAATGTATTCGTATCTATATCGGTCGGTTTATTACATGTATTGTGACCACAAATAATTCAAGTGTATATGGACAATAAAGGTGAAAGTGACTTCCATTTTTTAAATGGTGAATGGTCGCTATTGCTTGTACTTTAATTCACCTACGCCATCAAATATCAATGCCCCTTTCTTTAATGTATAATTGGAAGTTAGTAAAAAGATCATATCATATGCAATTTTTAATCACAAATTTTGTCATCGACTTGATTAAAAACTTAGGTTAAATAATGGTTATATAGATAAGGTGCACAATAATGACACATGTACAATATGCAAAAAATTTGATATTATAATGTACTAAACTCTAATTTAAAATAAAAATGTCATAAGTTCTATCTCGAACTTTTATTTAATATTCTTTTATGAATCAATTGCAATATCTATGTATGTACAAGGTTCTTTTTTATTTTATTTTTTAAATTTCAGCAGTTTATATTTAATTTTGTACTTTTTTTAAAAAAAATTATGACATTAACCACCCTTTCATATGTGAATTTCTCTTCAATGTTTTTCTCTCCGCTCAAATCACGACTTTGAAGATTCTTATGGAACGAGTCATACATATTTTTTTATTATTATACACGCGTACATTTTTAAATGGTTAAATGGTTTATTTTCCAAATATAATAAACTTATGTTCTCCCTTGATATATAATAAACTTATGCACTAATAAACTTACTAATATAATATAATAATAACTTATGTTTTTTAAGATGCCTTTGTACTTCAAGGGAAAATAAGACGCGTGCATATTAGTGCATATTTTCCCTTGAAGTACAAAGGTATCTTAAAAAACTTATGTTCTCGAAATGGTGAATTAAATTAGAAACTGACATTGTTGACCAAGTATTGCAAATAGGGAAGTATTTCCAATAAATTCTAAGCGTTGAAACCTGTTGGAAAATTTATTACTTCACCCAATTTTTTTTTTTGTAAAATGGGCACAAAAACCGTAGAGTTTTTAACGAAAGCATCCACCTCATATATAAACATTCAAACCAAAAGGGATAAAATCGTGCATGATCCAAGGGTCCTCAAGACTACACGAACTCGAATGCCCACGAAAATACACAAAGCTGAGTCTCAAGTGAGCAGAGGACCTCCAACAATTGACAATATGCAAGCTACTACTAACCACAATGATATTGAAATAAAGATTAAGGTCAATTTTTTTGCAACAGAAGTAATCTGACAGGATCTCCCAGTGGCCTCTTAAGGAGGCGCCCAGACATTCGGGCAAGGTCGTATGCATCAACCTGACGCTCATTTGCCAGAAATAATCTTTTGTTTTTTCAAAGAAAGGAATTTTATTAGAATTATTAAAAAGCAGAAAATAATCAGTTATAAGCCATATTATCATTTAAATTAATTCTTAGTTGAAGCATTCAAATATCTCATGCACTTTGTACAAGAAACAGCACTTTTTGGAATGAAATAGACCTTTGCTGCATTTGTCTCTGTAACCAAGTTTAATTGTTGCAATCATCTTCAACATGCCTCCACTACTTCATGAAACTACATGCTTATATATATATATATAGAGAGAGAGAGAGAGAGAGAGAGAGAGGGTGGTACAGAAAAGGGAAGTGAGGCTCCATACTTAGCTTATTTAAGCTAAAACAAGAAAAGAATGATGCATGGGGCATTTCTGTTTACCTACAGCTATTAATTTACTGCAATGATGATTAAACAAAATTGTCTGTCTTTCACTTTCTCTGATCTCAGACCCAGACTGATGAAAAGTGAAAACTGTAACTAAGTTATTGCTTCATTAATTTACATTTTTAACTGCTTCCCCTCCCCACCACCCCATTAATTTCCCCATTTGTATGTACTGAAAAATAGAAGTTGCATGCCCCTTTTTAGCTCTAACTTTTGGTTTAAATCTAAGCAATTGATTTCTTCACCACAAATATAATTAACACGTATAGCAAAATCATGGGTCTTTGATATTACCGTAATTTCTTAGAGAGAAGAGAACACAAATATCGATCTAGTTACCTCAAACGGTGTTTCCCGTAGTCAAATTTGTAATGATCGAAGTAAGTTTCGAGCCTTTAATTAAGTCATGAGAATAAATTGGCTTACGGTTCGACTATACCACTCTACGGAGTTACCTAGATAGGTTGACAAACGACTCGACCTTAAGACGTGAATACACTAACTAATGTGATTATAGTTGGAATCACATCACACAACTCCTCGTTTGTCAAATATATATAAACATATAATATCATGTTCTATCTCAAGTTATTTTGACTTGATACATAGACCATAGTAGCTGGTCAGCACATATTCACATTTATACCAAAATTTCGAATCCAATTGATTAGTTATACCATCAATTATTTCACACTTTACTATTTGATTGATCATTTTTTCTAAATCTTAAATCCAATTACATAACGATTGGAAAACATTTTCCTTACACGTTCGACTGAAGTTCAAGCTGGAATTTCATATTCATGAAACGAAATCTGTAACAACACACCTCACACTAACAATCGCCTAACTAGGGCTACTATAACAAGTCATATTCTTATCCGAATCATATTCAACCGATAAAAAATATGATGAATTACATATATCATATCCTACTAGATCAATATTCAGATCTGGTTATCAAATATACTTATTGAATTCAGATCTCCTAATCTATCCTGAATCCAACCCGTTGACATCCCTACTAGTGCCTTAAACCTTAGTGCTATTCACCATCAAATATGTTATAAGAATTTATAAGATTCACACTTTTATTATTAATTACAAAATTTGACTCAACAGTCAACAATAATATATATATGACTTCAATTTCCCCCAGCTAGAAACCATATTAAATGGGGAAGCAAGATTCAAATAGGGCAAAACAAAACAACTTGGCCAAGACTGAAGAGGCCCCCTACAAACTTGTCATTCTCCATTTTCTCATATTCTTTTGTTTTCTTTTCCAGTCTTGTTCTTTTCACCCCCCACCCCCACAAACCAACCATTTCAAGCTACCTATAATTTTTTCACACTGTAAATTAAAGTATTCTTTCTTGCTTACTTTGCTTCTCTCTGCATTACATATCCAACCAACAAAAAAGCAAAATTAATTGAAAGATGCAAACATGGCCATGACTACTGTTGTCTCATTAATTTCTTCGAATTCCATAGCTTTGATTATTGCCCTTCTCTTCCTTATTATCTCTCCCGCATCTTGCTTCAATCATAAACAATACTCCTCAGACACTTTCAGGGTATTTACACACACATTATATAGTTTACACCGTTTCTTGATATCTACCTTGTTAAATACGTTGATGTATGTGTGTAATTTGCAGGGTTTGGTGGTGGAAGAGAAGGCGCGATTGGGTTCAACGCCGCCGAGCTGCCACAACAAATGCAACCAGTGCCACCCATGCATGGCGGTGCAAGTACCCACGCTGCCGAGTCACCACCGAGTCGATCCGAGTTCGGAGAAGAAACGCACTTTGGACTCGTCTGCGGAAGCAAACAGGTACTCCAATTACAAGCCACTCGGGTGGAAGTGCAGATGCGATGGCAATTTTTACAACCCTTGAATTACATGTATGTACTCTAACGTATATATGTAGAATATATATCTGTTATGAATTTCATTTCCCATAATTCATGCCAACTTAATTATTGAGGTTTCGCAATTTCCATCAATCTCCCACTCATTCTTTAATTATGAAATTCAAGAATTGTTGATAAATGACGAACTGCGTTTGGATCTATTATTTTAATTGCGTATGTCATCTCTTATTTCACGCCCGCATACACATTCAAATTAAGAGAAGAATAATTATATATGATATTAAACAAAAAAAATTAAAAATTCACTATCTTAATCTCAATATCTTACTAATACACATTTCTTGTGTATATGCGTAAAATGGGAGGTGAAATACATGCTATGAAACAATGTTAATATTGAAGTGGGATTATTTTATTTTTCTTAATATCGAAGTGGGATTATTTCGTTTTTCTTGAATTAATTGCTATAACATGAATCTTATTATTATAATTATATTTATTTTGCCATTTTTATGTTGAGAATAGGGTCCCTGGGAATCTGAATAAAAACTGCTGTAGCATGTAATAATAGTAGCAATTAATTTGTAGCATTTATTAGTCATGTGTTGTAAGGCTTCAGATCAGTCTCCTCAAAATTTGTACAATAAGTTATTATCATCTTTTCTGAAGACTGATTTTGGCTGTTGCTTCAATTCAGTAGCAATTAATTGTATCATTTTTTTTTATTAATTTAATTCTTGACTGTAAAATTCATATATATTTGAAAATTTAAATACACTATAGTATTGTCCATGTGAGCTGTGCAGCACAGGAATGGATTGGAACTGGATTGTGATGTTTGCCATTTCCTTTGTCCTTTCTCCTTATATTTTTGTTGCCAGTGGGTATATAAAAAATTCAGAAGTGGATATTACCAGAAACCCCCTGGGTTAGGCAGTGGTTGTGGGAGGCTTTAATGCAGTGGTTGAGGGGTATTTATGTAATTTTCCAAGATTGTGGTGGGGGAGCAGAAGTGTGTGGGCAGAGTTGATGTATGTAGATATTCTTGAAGGATGTGTTTTTGTGTTTGGCAGAGGGAAAAGGATACCCATAATCTCATTATTTTTGGTTTTATATGAGGGTACTGTCTAAGGGAAACTTGTAAATTGTTTCGTATTCCGATTTTTATATCACAATTATTTCTCTATCATATCAGTATACGTGATCGTATATACATAAGAGATACAAACACCCGGCCAATTGCCTTTAATTTGTATTCTATAATCACGTGGTAAATATAAAATAATGTGTGTGTCTGACCAAATTTAATTGAGACTAGAATTAGGAAGTCCGATCAAACTTAATATGTGGTAATACAGGATGGATTTTACTTGATTCTTTAAGAGGTCGGGTCTTCGAAACATACTTATTAAAAAAGTGTTGTGGATAGAGCTTTATTTATTGTTGGATTCGAATTCAGATAAATGAAATAAAAAATAAAGAAAACAAATTAAGTGTTCCTATTTTTAGATTAAATGTCAATATTGACTTTGACGGGTCTCGCGGTTTCTATTTTGGTTTTGTATATAGTAGTGTATACATATCCATATATAATATAACAATAAAAAAATAAACATTAAAAGCAAGTGTAAAATAAAGATTTAATTAATTTGGAATATTTATTGTTGGAACCCTACATGCATAAGCTTTAGCAAGCCAGAATTGTGGTAGATATACAACAAGTGGTTAGTGGAGTGGTGAAATATTAATATTAATGCTGGGGTGGGCCAAAATAGTTGGGTTGAAGCGAGTCCTTTGTTATTTCTGAGTTTTGACAGAGTAATAATATTCTCTCTTTTCGTTTAAAAAAATAATGAAATTAAAAAGAAAAAACAATTCTGAGAAATATATATATATGTTCATACGGTCATACCAAAAATGAAATTTTGGACTGTCTGTCAAGTGTCAATAATGCATGGAAAGAACATGTTATCTAGTATAAACCGGCTTACAAATGATTTATATGATATTCATGTTACATCTATTCGATATCAGATGGACATGGATAAAGAAGTACAAATAAAATATGAAATAAATATGATGATACAAAGTATTTTTATAAATTTATTATTTTAAAGATATTCGATGTGCATGATAAAAATATATAGGTAACATTATTGGTTAATTAACTCATCTTCTATATTGCACATCAAATAATTAAAATTAGTGTTTCTTATTAAACAAACCGGGGTGGTGGCGCAGTTGGTTAGCGCGTAGGTCTCATAGCTTAAGAGTTATCCTGAGGTCGAGAGTTCGAGCCTCTCTCACCCCATACATTTTTGACAATTAAAATAACCAATTTTTGATTTGCAAATATATTTGTGAAACATTTCAAATTTATAGTGAAATACACTTCGCAGCCAGATTATTATCCATACATAATATATATATATATATAATACTTTTAATATATTATATAATATATATGACATAATATATGTTTTTTTATTTTTTTTTCAGATTTTATTTTTTTATATAAAATTTCTGTAGAACGGTTTTTTACCGAACCGAACCGAGAAGTTCGGTTCGATATTCGGTTCTCCAAAATGGTGTACCAAAATTTCGATTCGGTATTACCGAATGAACACCCCTACTATATACTAAGCATATATTTAATTACACGTATGAGAATTAAAGCATATCTACACGTTAAAATTTTATTGCACATAAGAAAGCATGCATTCTTTTGGTCCAAATGATTAATGGATTCATTATCCAGTATAATGATTCGAGTTCAAATCTTATTTGGATGTGTGTTAAAAAAAATATATATATATATATGCATGCTACTAAAAAATGTATTCTTAACCCCACCCGGACCCGGATCAGCCCTTATAGGCTTATATTTGCAAAACATTTCAAATTTATAGTGAAATACACGCACAACTAAACTATATACTAGGGGTGTGCATAATTCGGTAAAACCGACCGAACCGACCGAAATTTCGGTTTTTTTTTTTTTTGAAATTTCGGTATTCGGTTCGGTATCGGTATTCCGATACGGTATATCGAACCGTACCGAATACCGAAATATTATATATATATATAAATATATATAATACATATTATATTTATATATATTAGCCAGATTATTATCCATACGTAATATATATATATATATATAATACTTTTAATATATTATATAATATATATGATATAATATATGTTTTTTTATTTTTTTTCCAGATTTTATTTTTTTATATAAAATTTCGGTAGAACGGTTTTTTACCGAACCGAGAAGTTGGGTTCGGTATTCGGTTCTCCAAAATGGTGTACCGAAATTTCGGTTCGGTATTACTGAATGAACACCCCTACTATATACTAAGCATATATTTAATTACACGTATGAGAATTAAAGCATATCTACACATTAAAATTTTATTGCACATAAGAAAGCATGCATTCTTTTGGTCCAAATGATTAATGGATTCATTATCCAGTATAATGATTCGAGTTCAAATCTTATTTGGGTGTGTGTTAAAAAAAAAATGCATGCTACTAAAAAATGTATTCTTAACCCCACCCGGACCCGGATCAGCCCTTATAGGCTTATTTTTCAGCCATTTTGCCAACCCCCCCCCCCCCCCCCCCCCTTTACTCCCAAAAAAAAAATAAATAAATAAATCGTTGAAGCAAGGAAGCAAAAGGAAGAAGATAACCCTTTGAGCCCAAGTTCCGACTCCATTTCTCGTCCGATCAACGACAAGATAAGCATTGAATTCCTCTCTTCGAGTGTGTCGTTTCTATCCGACTGAATCTCGTTTTTCTTGCTTGAATCCATGCCTTTGTTGAAGAAGATGAATAGTAACAAAATATGAAAAATTGCTTTTAATGCCTCCATATGTGGGTTAATTGAGTTAAGAATGAAGTATGTTGCTCCCCGTGAACCTGTTTGTCGATTATTTGTTGGAATTTCGATCATTTCTTGCTTATAACTTGAAGCTCCATTATTGGAGCTTGAGATACGAAAATGGTGAAATGTTATATGTTTGAATTCTTGTCTATTTGATGAGTTATGTGATAATACATGTATATTTTGATGCATTTTGGTGTATAAATCGATTGGATTGAGGCTTGGGGTGGTTTGGGAGCCACCCCCATCGACCTACTACTGTTTTACAACAATTTTTCGGAGAAGACTGTTGAAAGGTAAAAATATGAGAGAAAGATGTATTTTATTTCATTGTTCTTGATGTGATTACTTCAGAGGGCACGCTCCAATTGGTGGAAAGCCTAACTCGGTCATCAACTTTCTCAACCATAGGACTTCTGATAATCCTTTGGCAATCCCTCTAAATTCTGCCTCAGCACTCGAAAGAGCTACCACCTTCTATTTTTTGCTCTTCTAAGCGACTAGGTTTCCCCCAACAAACGTAAAGTAGCCCGAGGTCGATTTTCTGTCAAGTGGACTTCCTGCCCAATCAGCATCCGTAAAAGCTTCTATCTGCAAATGACCGTTCCTTTTAAACAAAATTCCTGTGTCTGGAGAGCCCTTCAAATATCTTAGTATCCGTAATGCAACCTCCATATGTTCCTTTTGAGGATTGTGCATGAATTGACTTACCACTCCAACTGCGTATGTAACGTCGGGTTTGTTATGAGAGAGGTATATGAGTTTCCCAACCAGGTGTTGGTACCTCGCCTGATCTGCCGGTTCAGCCCCTTCTGTAATTTTTAACCCGTGATTGCTTACCATAGGCGTGTCACTGGGTTTCCAGTCCAACATTCCTATCTCTGCTAGTAGGTCAAGAATGTACTTCCTTTGTGACAGATAGATCCCCTGATTCGATCACAGGACTTCAATTCCTGGAAAATGCTTCAGGTGACCCAAGTCTTTCATTTTAAATTCTCCAAATAGATTCTTTCGAAGATCCCCTATTTCCTCAGCATCGTCTCCAATGATGATCATGTCATCGACGTAAATGATCAAGCATGTGATTTTCTCGCCCCTTCTTTTTAGGAACAGAGTATGATCGGAGTTACTCTGTGTGTACGCATACCGCTTCATTGCAATAGTGAACCTCCCAAACCATGCCTTAGGAGATTGTTTTAGGCCATACATTGCCTTTTTCAGCCTACACACCTTGTGTGTACCAAATTCGTTAGAAAAACCTTGTGGGACCTCTATATACACTTTCTTCGTTAGATCACCGTGGAGGAAGGCATTCTTGAAGTCAAATTGATGGAGGGGCCAATTCTGGTTTACAGCTACTGAGAAGAAGATATGAATCGTGTCGATCTTCGCCACCTGGGAGAAGGTTTCTGCATAATCTACCCCGTAGGTTTGGGTGTAGCCTTTTGCAACTAAACGAGCCTTATATCGCTCAATAGATCCATCTGCTTTCCTCTTAATCGTATACACCCATTGGCATCCAACTGGTTTTTTGTCAATTGGTTGCTGACACTTTTCCCAAGTATTATTCTTTTTCAGAGCATTCATTTCATCATCCATCGCTTGTTTTCACTCAAGAATTTCCATCGCTTCTTCCACATTACGTGGTACCACATCTATATAAATAGCAGTAGCAAAGGCTTTAGCTGATTCTGTTAGACTCTCCCTAACCAAATTAGTAACTGGATATTTCTGCATTCTGGGTTCATGTTCCGGGAGATTCCGCTTGGGGGGTATCCCGCATGTACTCCGGGCTGGGAGTACATATCTGTTTGTTTCTGGCATACCTGCAGTGTTAGGAATAGCAAAAATAGGATCTGAATGGACCAAATCATCTGTACTAACCTCAGGGATATCGACAAAGGAAGATAATGGGGGCGTGGCTATCTTCTCTGTATCACATGGGGAAGACAGACTACTTTCTGATGACAAGGGCGTCGCACAAAGCCAATTTAGTGGGTCCTTATTGTGTCCAGACTCCCCCTGACGGCTAGGTTGGCTTGAGGCAAGATAAAAGTACTCAGTTTCCACAAAGTCACAATCCATCGTGACAAACATCCGGCGGGTTTTAGGGTGAAAGCAATGGTAGCCTTTTTGGTGAATCTCGTATCCCACAAAGACACATTTTTCAGCACAAGGATCGAGTTTGGTTCTCTGTGTAGTGGGAATATGGACAAAAACGGAACACCAAAAAACCCGGGGTGTAAGTGAGAGAGGTGGTGTCACTTGAGTATATTCACTCAGACTATGTATAGGTGTGCGGAAGCGAAGTATTTTTGTGGGAAGACAATTGTCCAGATAAGCAGCTGTGGCTAAGGCCTCAGGCAAAAAATACGAAGGGACATGAGACTCAATCATTAAAGCCTGGGTGATTTCCAAGAGGAATCGATTTTTTCGTTCAGCTACCCCATTATGTTGAGGAGTATGTGGGCAAGTAGTTTGGTGAATAAGCCCGTTTTGAGAGAAGAAAGACTGCATCTTTTGGTTAACATATTCTCTCCCGTTATCAGACCTGAGTATATGAACCTGGGCATTAAACTGAGTTTGAATCATACGATAAAAGTGGGTGAATTTGTCAAAGACGTCAGATTTGTATTTCAGAAAATAGACCCAACTCATCCATGTACAATCATCAATAAAAGTCACGAAGTAATGAAATCCTCCCCCACCAGTAACCGGGGCTGGGCCCCAAACATCCGAGTGTATTAAAGAAAATGGAGTGTCAACTCGAGTATTATTCAAAGGGAAAGATTGTCTATAACTTTTTGATAATACACAAGTATCATAAGATAAATTGGTACTCGAAAAACTAGGAAACAGTTTTTTTAGATAACCATCAGACGGGTGTACCAGACGCCGATGCCATAACCAACTTTGCTTGTCATCCGATCCCTGAGCCATGAGTATCTGCCCCCCCCCCCCTCCATATCCATTTCATCAACAAAATAGAGGTCGTCCCTTTCAGTGTCACGCCCAATTATCTTCCTCGAACGGATATCCTGTAGAACACAAAACGAGGGGTACTTTACAACAACACAGTTCAATTCTCTGGTATTATGACTAATGGAAAACAACTTATTTGATAGTGACGGAACAATCAAACAATTTGACAATTTTAATTTTGGGGTAAGTTCAATTGCACCCCCTCCCTTAACTGAAACAAATTCACCATTTGCAGTTTGAATTGTTTTTCTTCGTGGTGTTTGGGCTCTGCCTCTCACAATATTAGATGGATCATAAGTGACGGTATCAGTAGCCCCAGAATTAAAAATCCAATTAGAATTGTTTGTGTTGGATGAATTTATTTCGGTATGAAAAGCATAAGCATTAGTCTCATTAAGCAAAGGCCAAAGAGGGAAATTTGCCCCCTCGTGCCCCATACCTGATGTCTTGTTTGTTTTAGGGATTTGGTGAGAGACTCCTTCTTCCCATTCCATCCGCCGGCCTATACCAGCGGCTATGATGCCCACTTCGCCGTCACCTTCATCGGCGCCATTGTTACGGGCGACTGCCACCGTACCACGGCTTCGGCCCTTACCCCAGATCTTCTATCTTTTCTCTTGGTTCCCACCAGTCTGGGTAGCCAATTAATTCAAAGCACCCTTTCTGGAGATGACCTTTCTTACCGCAATGCTCGTATTCCAAGTTGGATTTGTTTCGGGATGATGATGCGAATGAACTTCGCGGCGAGTCTGACTGGCGTGAGGACTTCTGATTCGATGGGCGTGTTTTCGCCCCTTGTCCCTATACCACTAGACCCGTTCCAAGGCCTAATGATGGATTCGCTTCGTTGGAGGCTGTCGTCGACCCCAAAATGGTCCTCAGGGCGGCTTCCCGGTGAACGGTCACATAGGCAGCATCTATTGAGGGTAACTCTGTTTCCTTTAAGATATCCCTAGTTATGGCGTCATATTCAGGATTTAATCCAGAAAAAAAACTTAAAGAGTCGGTGTTCTTGCTGAATCTGATTGTATTTAGTGATATCTTTTGGAAACTCCATTGGATTGAGTCGTCTGCAATCAATTTCTGCCCATAAGCTTTTGCTTGTGCTGAAATATTCTTCAAGGGTTGTTTGTTCTTGCCTAATTCGATCTGCTCTGGTCATAAGATCGAAAATTTGTAGGCTGTCTTCCCCGGATTGATAGGTGATTGACAGCCCTTTCCATAGTTCTTGTGCAGTGGGATAATGAATAAATTGGGTTACCAAGGATGGTTCAATGGCTTGTGTAATCCAGCTGAACACTTGGAGATCGCGTTGTCTCCATGTCTGGTATGCTTCTTCTTTTTTCGACGGTGGCGGGGGCTGTCCGGTTAAGTGGCTGAGACGCCCACGAGCTCCGATTGCAATCTCGAGCATTCTTGCCCATAAAACATAGTTATCATTATTTAGTTTAAGGTCGATAGTCACTTAACTATCTGAGTTTGATTGTGGTTGTGGTTTATGTTGCTGCAGGAGTATGGCTATTTGTTGGGACAAGGCAGTGGCTACTTCGGACAGTGCCGGAGATGATGCTTCAGCGTCGTTGCCCATTGCTCCGTTGTGTTTTTGGCAGATGATGACGCCAGTTAGTGATCCTTAGGATCGTATGGCTCTGATACCATGTTGAAAGGTAAAAATATGAGAGAAAGATGTATTGTATTTCATTGTTCTTAATGTGATAATTACAATCCTTACAGAGAAGGTTAATATAAAGCTGTAGATCCTTAATCAAGGGGTAAAGATCCCCGTAATATAAGGGATAGGGAAATCTTCCCTAAAATATCAAAGTTAACAAAGACGACCCCGCACGGCCGTGCAAAACCTCGGTTCATTGCTTGCACAGCCCTGCATAACTCTCGAGGTGGAAAATTCTGCTTACACACGGCCATGCAGCTTCTCAGGCCAATTTTTGCACGGTCGTGCAGCCTTTGTTTGTGCTTCATTTGGCTTGAAATTTTAATTATAGAAACCTTTTTGAGTGTAGAGTATTTTCCCTTTGGGATCACCTCAAAATTCGTTGTGGTTTGTGAGATATAACCGTTTTAAATTTGTGTCGCCACTTCGCCAAAATTCTGCTTTCGTTCAACTTCAAACCTACGTCATTTTTGGATCGGTTTGAACCACAATTCGAGCTATATACCGTTGGAAAGATCTATTTGTCTAGTTTCATATCCAAGAAAAAAAAATTCGATTTCCATTTCTCAAAATCAAGTTATGCCCATTTTACTACAGCTTGTACATTTCGGAAAAACTGTCAGCTTTGACCTAACTTCACTCGGAACCCCTTTTTGTGTTTTTATTCTATTTTTCTCGTAACTTTCCACCTCCGAACATGTTTATAACTTACTATATCATGTTTATGTGTATGTACATATTCTTATATGCATTTTATGTTGCTTTAGTAATGTGATATGTGTTCATAAATGAATAAATGTCACCATATGCCTTTCGTTTTCCCTTATTTGCATTAATTGTGCAAATGAACGTTTCTTAACATATTTTATAAGTATGTTGAGCTATGTGGTGTCTTTTTTGTATGAAATTGATATGAATTTGTGTCATGCCTACGTGATCGTATCTCTTAAGTGCTCAAGCATATGCCGTGCGTTTACATACAGCCAGGGTGGTGTTTTGTTAGCCGAGTTGATTCCGGGATGGATCAAACGTCTTGTCTTCGGCTTCGTTGGTGTAAGGTGAGGTTCAGATATAGTTAGACCCTAATGCAACACGCTCGTTTTCGAATGCATGCGACTTAAGCCATAAGTATACGTAAGTATGTGCGAAATAAGTATTTTGATGGCTTTGTCTTATGATTTGAAAGTATGAAACGCTATGTATGAGCCTATGTATGCTTGCCTTTGGATTTGATGTGTTGGGTTTTACTACCCTATGCTCCAAACCGTGTACCTAACATGAGCCATGTCCCGCGTTATGAGGGCAAGCCACAAAATGACACGGAGAGGTAAGCAAAACATGGTGGTGGCAAAGTATGGTACGTATGTATGGTATGTATGTATGATACGTTTATATGATACGTATGTATGATACGATTGTATGGTGTGTATGTATGATACGTGAGTGCGATACGTGTGTGTTTGGTAAGTATGTTAAGTTCTGTTTGTCTGTAGCAGGTTAGGATTATGACTCTGAATTTGACGTTTGTCTATCTGTCTGTCTGTGGCCCCCGAAGATTTGTGCAAAGGAGCCCAGGGACGGTGTCAGGCCTTCGGGTCTATTCCTGAATGCAGTCTCCGTCTGTCTGAAAGGATGTACCGGAACCCACCAGGAGGTTTGGTTGGGGGATGGAGTCCTGAGGGTAGGAGAAGCACTGAGTACTCCCCTCATCTACTTAGATGGTTAAGGGCGCATACGACCCTTCCATCACCCAGATAAGAGGTATGTTAGAATTTGATCTTGTTTGATTATGACTTTGATTATGAAGGAGGTTGGTTTGAACTCGTACCCGCCTAGTTTTGTTATGTTTGTCCTGTGTTCGTGAACCGGGAATGGATTCATAATTAATAAAAAATTGGTCGTTTTGCTGCTAGACCTCAACTTCCATATATATCTATTATCACGTGAAAACGTTTTAGCGTGCAAAAACCATAACCCGATTCATGAACTTTTACTTTTGAATATGCTATGCTCTGTATATATGTGTAGTGTGCGTGTGTTAACCCCTCACTCAGTCAGTGTGACTGACCCTCGCCCTTTCCTTTGTTTTTAGTTTGCAGGTTTTACTTTGGAGTTCGAGCTAGGCGGCGTGTGTCGGTCTTTGGAGTCGTTCATTGAGTCGAGTCTTTGTATAAGTTGGGTCCTTTGCGTTCGCATTTGAATTCGGTTAAGTTGTATGTGAGATCGTACGATTTATAGATGTATGTATGTTTGGATTATGCATTATTTTGATTCGGGACAGGCTTCTAGGGATAGTATGAACGCGTTTTTATTTATGTTTATGATTTGATATTCGGGATTAGGGATCTATGCTAGTTGAACCCGTCATCTATATATTTGGATTTTGTATGGCATGTTTACGCTTCTGCATTTATGATGTTTGATTTATGAAGTCAGGGTCTACGTTCCGCCTAACTTAGGTGTGAGTCTGTCTGTCTCTCGTTCGCCTTTGTTTAGTTCATGTACAGGTCTTCCATCTTGTATATGGATTGGGCTTAGATACCGAGGATGTGGTGACCCACCGTGCAAGGTGCTACACATTCATATTGGGATAGGCAGGTGATCATTCTTCAACAGTAAAGAGAGGGAATTCATGAGAAACCTTAGGAAAGTATATACTCGAATTTGCTGCACGTAGTCAATTATTTTGTGCACTTAATTTGCTTGGTTTTGCAGGAGCTTGATTGAGAGAGACAGAGAAGAGGATCCCACAAAATACTATGTGACTTTTACCGTTATTCTTTCTTTTTATATCTCATTTGTCTATAATTTTGAGTTAGGCTGACTATTATATGTAAATCTCATCCTATTAATGACAACTACGCACGCATTGAAAAATTCAAATTAATAAAACACGGAATAAATAAGCCAGACAAATTGATAATATAGTAACGCAATACTCCTTTTCTTGTTGTTGTATGTTAATGTTATCAACCAATATAACGTGGTTGTAGAATATACATAATTATAATAAATAGTTCATCAGCACAAGTCATCAATATTGATGGAAAAATTTGTATGCAATAGTTCATGATCAAGATCAACGAGTATTATCAACTACCCGCATTAATTGTGTACTTGTTTAATGCAATTGTAACCTATATAGCAACCAATTGTATAGCAACGAGTATAACGAAAGGGGAATTTAGAAATTTTCGGTTGTCGGGGTTAAAAATCTATTGAGCTCAACATATTGAAAAATAACTTTACAATTTTTTTGAGATAATAGAACTTATAGATGATAATTGTTTTTGACGATTCCTCATCCCTGTTGGAATTTTGATATATTTATTTATCAAAATTTAATAATTATTGAATGAGAAAATTAAGAATTTAAGATTAAAGTTAATAATTAATATAGACACACTTATATTTAATATGGACAATATTTTCCAAAAGACACAACATTTGGACTTAATAGTTGTGATGAATAGTTGTCACTTTATCCGAAAAGGTGTGTTCTAACATTGCAGTGTTTCGGTAATAACCGAAAAGGTGTCTTATTAATTAATAACTAAAAGTGAATAAGTAAATACCCTTTTGAAGAGGTACATCATAATTTATAAATATACCCCACCATTATGCATTTCATGCATCCAATTTTTGAGTTGCATACAAATACACTCAGAAGTATTTAAATTCGAAGAAAGTTCTAAACACTTAGAGTTCGTTGATCTCATAATTTGTAGTGTTACTATTACGAGAAGTGGTCATTGTATCTTGGGAGACGATTGCCGCTAATCCGTAAGCACGGACAATTTCGTCTTAAGGAAAGAGAGTCGAACTCTTGTCTCGACCTTCGTAATTGTCGTAGTAAAATCACGCCCTTTGTTGCTAAAAAATGTCCAACAATCCCTCTGTATAATAGTCTCATTATCAATTCTTTTTAAGATTTATCTTTCATTAGATATAACCATGATGTCGTTAGCCATTCATCCCTCTTTCTGCTTTGCAAATTAGTTTTGATAAGTTTCATATCAGAAAATACTCTCTAAACATATGTTGTCGCAACTTGAAGGATCAACATCAATTTAATTAAATATACAACAATGAGAAAGTTTTATCTCTTCTAGTAGTAACTAATATTTTTTGTTATAATACCAATGCATGATTACAAACTACGATACCAATTAAAAAAATAATAATTTATCAGTTAACACTTTCAATAAATATATAAAACTTGAACATTTTATAAACATATAAAGCTTAAAAAAAAAACTCATATAAAGTACTTGCTTGTTTGCCTGGCGCCCACGGTTTGAGAGTTTGCACCAAAATCGTTAAATAGATCCGCATATATTTTATAAATTATCAATCCGTTGTAGTCTAGTTGGTTAGGATACTCGGCTCTCACCCGAGAGACCCGGGTTCAAGTCCCGGCAACGGAATGTGATTTTTATTTTTGTGATTTTTTACTTTTAATAACTTCATTTTTATTTAAAAATATAAGTACTTTTAATAACTTCGTAGTTCATAATATAAATACTTTTAATAACTTCAATAAGATCTGAATTTATTTCAATATCAGTTTTACATTAATTTATTGACATTCTAGTTTAATTATTTTTTATTAATTGGTCACTTGCGAGAAAAAGATATAGTTTTGGTCATTTTATTCTAATTTTCCTTTTTATTAATGGTCTATATTGTTGCTCGAATATTGTTAAAATATAATATATAGAGTAAATTTTAATTTATCTTTTTATAATTTATAACATATTTAAATATCTTATTGTTTTAATTTTATTTCAATGTGACTCCTCATTTTAAATTAATTTTAAATAGTCCCTTACTAGAATGTTGATTTTACTCCAAAGTGTTATTTATATCTAAGTGTAAAAATGTTGCAATTAAACCAAAACCCTAGCCTTCCACACGAGTTCTCTCTCTGAACAAGGCAAAAGCTTCTCTGTCAACTTCGATCCGGCGGTGAAGAGCACAGTTTTACCGTCGGATCGACCAAAATCTGTTCTTTACTCAATTCTAGTTTGTCCGTCGGGATCCGCTTGTTACTCTCACGGATCTACGGTAAGTTTCTGGCTTCCTCTTAGATCTGGCGAATTCTTCTGTTCACAGAGGATTTATTTATCTGTTTTTTTCTTTTTGGTTTGCTCTCTTTCGTTTCTTCCGTATGGAAGCTTTATTCCTTCCGTATGGAAGTTTTGTCCCTTCCGTTTGGGAGTTTTGTTTTTTCTTTTCCTGTGTTTTTCCGGGAAATTTTTTGGCCGAGTTATCTGTTGTAGGCCCAGCTATTTGTACTCAATTTGGAGAAAAAACGACTGTGGAACTACAGCCGCATCAGAACGAGATCAACTTGAGAGGACCAATCTTCAAAGAGTCCTTTTCTTTTACTAAATGCTATGTTGCACGGATACGGACACGGCGACACGGACACGACACGACACGGACACGGCGACACGGATTTTTTCAAAATTTTAGGACACGACACGACTCCGACACGGCTATATTTTATATAAATAAATATATTTTATATATAAATAAAAATATTTTATAAGTATAATCTATGTAACATAAAATATTTATAAAAATATATAATATTAAAAACTAAAATAAGTTTTGTTATTTCAATTTTCTCTCCAAAAAATTCAAAAAATATTAAAAAAAACATAAAAAAATGATCAAATTTGCCCCGCCGGGTCCGAGCCGTGTCGGACACTCCACCTGGCCGTGTCCGACACCGTGTCCCAAATTTTTTTTTTCGGACACTCCTTCAGCCGTGTCCGTGTCCGACACGTGTCGGACACTGCACGAGCCATTTTTTAGGCGTGTCCGTGCTTTAGAGACTAAATGTGATGCTAATATAATAGCTCACAAATCTGTTGGAATTGCGGCTTCGGCCTGCGTTAATTTTTCTGTTGTTGCTTCGTGTATTCTTCTTATTGTTCCTTTTGATTTGCTATAATATTCCCCTTTGAGGGATTTGGTTATCAAAAAAAAGTGTAAAAATGTTATCCTATTATTTTAAAAAGTATGTACATATCTTTTTAATGAATTATTTTTCTTCAGTTTCTTTTCTCACCTTCATCTTCATTTTCATTTCCTTCCCACTTTATCAACTAGTTTCGTTTACTTTTAATTAGCCAGGATCGACCATATTTTCTTTTCTAATATCAATAAAAGATGGGATAATTACCGATAAATACCACTTATTTACAATCAATTTTAGTTACCAATCCAATTTAAAATTGTTATTACTAACTATACATTTGTAAAATTAAAATTTTATTCAAACCCTATTTTAATAATTAAATTACTATATTATCCTAAGAAAAAATTATAAAGACCAACGATCATGTTACTATTGCGGTTTCACTCCTAATACAAAAAAAAGAGATATTATGCGACAAAAAATAAAAAACAGATGTTCACCGACAAAAAGACGAGACGACAAAGCTAGAAAGAGACAACCATTAGTGGAGAAATGAGAAAAATGAGAAGCAAATACCTTTTACAACAAAAGCAATTTTACTAATCTATAAGTTCAATTATTATTATTATTTTTTAATACACACCTCCAAATAAAATTCTAACCGGTATCATTGTCCTGAAAAATGAACTAATTAACCACTTGTACCAATCCCTCTTGATTAATTTATAAGTTCAATTTAACAATAATAAACTGCAAAAAATAATGTGAACTAATCTTTATTACGTTACCAGAAAGACATTACGTCCCAAATAAATATATTAAGTTCTTATACATGTGAAAAATGTTGAGCTACTTATATTCTGTAAAATATATCGAAAGTGTCACGTTTTGTAAACTAATAGTTATGTATGGGAATGGGACCAGCTCATAAATCCTAGTAATAATAAGGCTACAATTATGTAGGTCTTTTTCGTAAAATTGGCCCCTTATTCAAATTGTTTTATTACTTAAAATAATTGGTCTAATCTCTATATTTGGCCAATCCAATCTTTGTTTGCCATGCCCCCACACTACAGTGACCATTGCCCACACTAATTCTTTCTTTTTTTAATATATTTTTTTCCCCTGATAAAACTAATTCAAGTAATATCAATATTTGAAAAAAAAAAAAAAAAAAAGTAATATCAATATTTGAAAGTGATATATTTCATCACTTTATATATATGTAGAGCAAGACTATTTTTTCTAAAAAGAAAAAATATATCTTTCAAAATTTTGTTCTTTATCTTAATTAAAAAATTTATTTAATTTCTTAGTTATTTTTTTCTTGTATGAAGGTGTGAGAGACTGTGTCTCACATGGGAGTTTGTATTTCTGATACGAAAATTGTTAATAATTATACATTTTTATTAGCCAAAATTGCGGCCTCAACCCATATTAATTCCCAAGATTTCCCTTTATTTGCTTATGATATTTTAATTCCTGTGTTATTAAATTATGATACTCATGATCTATATTTGAAAAATATAAGAACTTATGGATATGGGTTAAAGAAACCAAATAAAAATATAATGGATCACAGTTCTAAAAAATTAAATATTAAAATATAATATTTTAATTTAAATAAATTATAATATAATTATATTTAAATACAGGATATCGGATGTATTTATTTCTATAATTAATCATCAAACACGACGAACGAAAACGGAGGTGGAATGACTACCAAGGTTGACCACATACTTTGGTTTGACTCATTTATTATTATTAATATTATTATATTTTTTCCTTTTATTTTTATAGTCATTTAATTAATAAAATCCGGGCCCGGTGGATATCTTAGGGGGATCTCGATGTCTCTTCATTTCTATTGCTCAGATGAATATTAAATGCATGCATACAGATTGGGACAGCTCTCTTTAATTCACTTTTTTTTTTTTTTTGTTGGAATTTTAATTCACATTTACTCCTTTGCCCGTTATTTTTCCGTGCCTAATAAATATATATAAAATAACTATTATAATTTTGTAATATTCAATCCAATATTCCTCTCAGCCAATCTTCTTATTAATATCTCCAATTAATAATATTATATCCATTTTTACATTGTCAAGTAAAATTCATGACAGAGGGATCTTTTATTAAGGCGGAATAAGGAAATGATTTGATAAAATATAAAGCCCATATCAAAAACCTTATACTGTACATGGTAGTTTTACAGGATTAAATAAGCTAGAGATATGATTCTTAACCAGTCATGGTGGCAAGCCCTAAAAACGCCTAAATCATGGCAACAAAACGGGCGAAACCAGACTTCGGTTTTAATTCTAATCTCGGCTTATTTTAATTCTAACCACCCCAGAAATAAATTTTTTGATCTGGTACTTTTTTTTTTTTTTTTTCAAAATCCCACCATGAACATTGATCTTAATCACATGATATAATTCAACACATTAATATTTAGCCAGCCATATTAGGCGGCGAATAAGAAACAAAATTGTAAAATGTAATAACTTGAAAGTAAATTGACTTACTTAGCTGATGTACACCAGTGTTGCAAGTTTGCAAAAGATTTTTCCTCAAAAAACTGTAAAGTGTTTACAAACTGGAATTGAAAATTTAACTTGGTAAATTTCGCTCTACCTAATGCAGTAACGAACTGTCCTATAAATACACAAAATTCTCGGATTTGAAATCCGGAACTAAAGGCTAACCTAAACTATTTGCACCATTATGAATGTGCAAAGTACAACTTTATTAAAACCATGGTTACTTTATTAAAACCACAACAAACAAAACAACGGGCAAATCTTTCCGCAAATGATATTTGGGTGGTTGGCATATCATCCTTTCAAGGTCCCATCTTGTCCTTTCCTTTTCCTTCTTTATTCAAATATTTTTGAATAACCTGATCCAAATCTTCAAACATATCCTCATAAGGATTCTGAGCTTCTCCAACTGGACAATATTCATCATTGGATAAAGTATCCATAGAGGCACTGGATTGTGTATCAAAGCTTAGATTTTTCATTAAATCTTTTTTTACTTCCTTAAGATAGGAAGCCACTTTTTCTTCATCCGAAACTTGTCCTTTTTGAAAATATAATTTCTTTGAAATATATTCAAATGGACTAGGAGTTTTATTCTGTTCCTCCTGAATAATATATTCATGAATTTTTGTCTTGATATTATCAATGGTCTCTTGGCCTTCCATACTTCATTCTTTATTAAGAGCCAGCATTTTCTTCCAGAACTTAGTATAAAAGGTTCTGAATAAGCAAGATATCTTTTGTTGGGTTTCTCCCAACTCTGGTTCCCATTTCCAAATCCAAGGGATACCAAATTCAGTAAAGAAATGGAGAAAAGGCATTCCTTCAATCCATTTTCCATTGCTCTGAGCATCAAGAATTTTGGGAGAAATTTCTACCCATTGAGAATATAATTCCTGAAAATTATTTGGCAAAATTTTTGCTGTGGGGCCAAAACTAAACCACCATTGGTATAACCAATTTGGAATGTCCTTGTTATAAACATTTGGACATATTTTGAAAAACCATGAATGTTTATGAAGCTCATTCTGGTAAAGAAATGTTTTATTAAATGCTTCAATATAATCCCAATAATTAAATTTAATTTTGACTTGGGAATTTTGGAGACTATATTCTCTTTCTCTGAGTGTACTTATTCTCCACTCTTCAGCAGATATTATCTGCTTGATAATCACTTTACTAAAGCTATAAACTTTAGTTTGCTTTCCTGCAAAATAATGAGTGAATTCACAGGATCCTGTCACTTTGAGTATATTCTCAAAATGGGTTCGCTGTTTATATGAACCAGCAGTAAATGATGCAGTATCCAAATATCTCTGCATGAGATGCCAGATATTATCCTTCCATCTCAAATCTTTATCTTCTAAGAGGAATATTACCTCTTTATGAGCATTCTGCTCGTATGGCAATTCAGATGAATCAATTTCTTCATCTCCTACGATATTAGCATAGGATGGAACGGATTGAGTATTACTCTCCTGCTTAGCTTTATAAGCTAAAAATTCCTTATATAAAGGGTCTTCCTTTGGTGTATTACTTGAGGATGATGAAATATTTGCAATATTTTCAGCTATTAGCTTTTGATTGCCAAATTGAGCAATAGTTCTTCCACCTCTTCCTCTATTAGAGGAATTTCTGCCTCCTTGAGGTCGCATCCTGAAATATCAATAGGATTAAGCTATTAGCTTTTTTAATTTATTTTTCACAGCTATAAGCTGAGTTTCATCCTCTTCAATATAATGATCGAGGCCATGATGATTAAGATAGATGCATAAAGATTTGGTCTGCTCAATTTGAGCTTCTAAATAATTCTGTAAAGCTATAAGCTTTGGAATCAGTAATTTATGACGCCAAACTGTATCAAGGCCAGGAGATTTGATATTAGTCCTGACATCATAAGGGCCAATTAAGGGGGGATCGAAATCATATTTGAATTCTTTCCAGTTCCCGATATTTATAATTTTATTTCTATAAATATCTCTCTCAGTGAGATTCTCCATACCTGCAAAATTAGGCAATATAAAAATTGATTTCATCAAGATATTTCTCATGAAAATGAATACTACTATTAATGTGTACGCAAGCATTAGCATAGCTGCTTTTCCTTGTGATATAATCAAGATTATTTCTGGGATTAAGAATCTCATTGTTAATCTTATTCTCCCAGTAGATGACATTTTTCTCATGTTCCCTAGAAAGGAAAGCAAGTTTTTTCACATAATTATGAATCTTCTTGGCCTTTTCCCAATTAATAGATTCATAGAATCTATGGGAAGGAAACTCCTGTATTCTTGTAGGATTACACATCCTGTAAATATTCACGAGTTAAAAAATCAGGAAGACTATTGTCAATTCCTTTCTTATAAATAATATCAAAATCAAAAGGGGCTAATTGAGCCTGCCATCTAGCAAACATTTGTTTAGAAACTTCATGATCAAAGTTTTTATTGAACATATATTTAGCAGCTTGACAATCTGTCTTAATAATAAATTTCTGATTATATAAATCATCTTGAAATTTTAAAACACATTTAAGAATAGCTAAGATTTCTTTAGCTATAGTAGCATAATTTCTCTGACTGTCTTTCCACTTCCCAGAGTGGAATCTAACAAGATATTCTTGTTGGTTATGAGGAGATATTTGTTTAAGAATTCCTCCATATTCTATCTCAGAGGCATCAGTCTCTATAATCTTATCCCAATTTGGATTAGCAAGCATTAAGCAAGGTAGATTTATGACTTTTCCTTTAATTTTCTTGATAGCCTGAGTATGATTCTCAGTCCAAGGTTTTGGATTCTTCTTTAATCTATCATAAAGAATTGTTGTATCTTCAGCAAGATTTTTATAATAAGGGGAAATATAATTTAAACTCCCTAGAAATCTTTGAAGTTGAGTTTTATCAGTAATTTGATTCGGAAATTTCGAAGCAAATTCTATACTTCTATTAATAGGAATAATTTTTCCTTTTTCAATATTATGACCTAAAAATCTTATTTTAGTTTGGAAAAGAAGCATTTTTGGCTTAGATATAACCAAACCATTTTGGATAACTATTTTCTTGAATATGTCAAGATGTTTAAAATGACTTTCAATATTTTTTGAAAATACTAGGATATCATCAATATAAACAATTATAAAATCACTATAAGGATTGAAAATATCATTCATAATATTTTGAAATTCTGAAGGGGCATTTTTTAACCCAAAAGACATTACTTTCCATTCATATTGACCAAAAGGAACATTAAAAGCAGTTTTATAAATATCTTTATTATGAATTTGAATTTGCCAATATCCTTATTTTAAATCAAATTTAGAAAATATTAAAACATCATAAAGTCTGTCCAATAAATCCTTTTTATTAGGAATTGGATATCTTATCCATTTAAGACCAGTATTAAGAGGTTTATAATTAATGACTAACCTGGGAACTCCTCTTTCTTGTTCGGCTTTTTTATTAACATAAAAAGCTGTGCATGACCAGGGAGACTTAGAGGATCTTATTAATCCTTTGTTTTGAAGAGATTCAATCTCTTTCTTACAGAGATCTAAATACTCTCTGTTCATTTGACAAGGTCTTGCCTTTGTAGGAATTTTCTTTTCATCAAAATCTTCCTCATACGGAAGAGAAACTATATGTTTCTTTCTGTCCCAGAAAGCATTAGGATGGTCATTACAAATTTGCAGAGAAAATTGATTATGAAGAAATTTAATTTTTTCTTGTAATTTAACGTTCTTTAAAACATTATCAATGTTATTGAAGTCGATTTCTTGTTTAAGGAAATTAATCTGTTTTTCCTTTCTTTCTATTAAAGAATCCTTTATTTGATTTAAAATTCTAGTAAAGGGTTCAATAATAAATTGGAAAGATATTTCTTTTCCTTCAAAGGTTCCAATAAAACCCTTTTCATCAATATTTTTTATCGGAAATATTTTCTTTAAAAAAGGTGTTCCAAGTATAACTTGGTTAGTAATATTTTTTACTAAAAGAAAACTATTAGGAATGCAAACTTTATTTTTGCAAATATAAGCTTTAGGAAGTTTATAATTAATTTTCATTTTCTGACCATTGGCAGCACTTATAGAATGAGTGGTTTTATGAAAATACCTGGTCGGAATAATGCCTTCCTGGATACAATTTAAATCTGCACCACTATCAACAAGAGCTATAAGATCTTGTTTATAATTTCCATCAATTAAAAGAGAAATTTTTATAAACCATTTTTGGGATATAACCATTTCTAGAGTCGAAAGAAAATTATCTTCTTCAGAAAAAGTAATTTGATTTTATTCTTCTTCTTCAGGAATATAAACTTGTTTTCCACGACTTATTTCCAATTTGAAAACTCTTTCTTCAAGATGTTTATTATCATTTTTCAAATCTTTTATCTCTTTTTTAAGATTTTGAATCTCCAGAGATAAATCAGTTTTAGTAGAAGGATGATTGGAAGTTTGTCTCTTTTTCAAAATTTTTTGAACTTCTGCCATAGTATATGGTTCAGAATTTCTTTGAAAACTTTGATTTTGTTCTAAATCATTAGAATTATTAATCTGATCAATGATTTTTGATCTCACATCAGGATCTTGAATTGTTTTTAAAATATCAAGAATATTATTATTAGTGATAACATTTATTTCTTGGAATTGAGAAAGAATTTGATAAATAGTTCCTTCTTACATATCTGAAGAATCAGTCTGGTTATCACAGGTTAAACCATTTTTACATGGTTCACATTCTTCTGATTCAGAGGAATAATTTTCATTTTCTAAAACTTCTAAATCATCTGAGTGTAATGATTTTTCAATTTCAGAATCTGAATTTAAAAGAATTTTGCAAAGAGTGTCCTTAATATTATCATCAACCTCTAAGCTTCTGATTTTCTTTTTAGTCCAACATTGATTAGCATAATGGCCAATCTTACCACATTTCCGACAAATAATAGGAGGACTATTAGTCTTCCTTTTTTCTCTTCTCATCTCTCTCTTCTCCCTACGTTTTCTATGTTTATGTTTAGAAAACTCAGTAGATTTATGAAATTTCTTTCTTTTATTATTCTTTTCTTTATCTAAAGGAGGATTAGAAATCCCAAACTGATCACAAAATTGACCTAATTGTCTTCTTTCACTGATATTATGCTTTTTAATTTGTTGGCTTAGCTTTATTTCATTGCATAAAGCTAGTCCTTCCGTTTTACAAACAGCTATAAGCTGTCCATAATTATAACTATTATAATTAATATTAACTTCCCCTTGTCTAAGGGTTTTTCTAACCCTTTCTGCAAAAAGAGAGGGTAAACCATCAATAAATTTGGACTTCCAATGAGTACTATTAGACTCAGGAAGTTCCATAACTCTACTAAGGAAAGTATCCTTATACCATCTAAAAGATGTAAGAGTTTTACATCTGAAATTCTGGAGTAGAGTCCTGATATTATCACTGTTTTTCGAAAATCTACCAGTAAAATGTTCAATGATATTAACTATCAAAGTATAAACAGCATCTTGGGTATCAATCCCATTTTCATTTTTAATAGTATTTATAACATCCTGCTTATTAGCATCAGTAAGATAATGATCCCACCAGCCTTTTAATTGACCAGTGAATCCAGCAATTATCATTTTGGCAATATCTTTATCTCTATTACCATTAGTTTTACAGATGGTGCTATACATAAGCATCCTATGAACAGTATTATAGATTTGTCTTTCCGCAAATCCATCAATATTCCATTCATAGATATTTTTCCCGCTGTAGGAATTATTAAACATATACTCATTTTCTTCAAGAAGAATATCTTGAGGAGTAGGCCTAGGATAATAATACATCCTTTGAGTCGGCTTATCAGCATATTTAGATAATTTATTAACTTCATCTTTCACAGTATTATGAAAACCTTCATTTTCAGACATACTGTCTGCAAATTCTTTATTAAGAGCACTAATTTTGAGCCCTTTGAATTTTTCATCTAGATTTTTTTCTAGATCAGTCATAGATTTTAATTTAAAATCCTTGACTTCAGGAGGAGGTTGAACACTAGGGATAATTCCCCTAGATGCTTCTTGGGGTTTTTCATTTTTATCCTGAATTTTCAAATTATTAATATCAGAGATAAGTTTTTCAACTCTTTTACTCAAAGAAGAAATATTTTCTCCTAAAACAATTAAATACATATTAGTAAAATTATGTTGTTGAACCATATTGTTCATATGCTGCAAAGTAATAGGTAGAGTATTATTCTCAAATAATTTTTGGAATGCATTATAAAATCGGATCTCATTACCTTTCTCTATGGAGAAAGAGTAAGGAGAAGGAAAATTTGCTTTCAAAATTTCTCCACTATGGGTAAGTCTGTTGATATGTTGCATATTCACCTTATAATTGAGCTTAAAAAATATGATATTTTGGGCCCTTGATTAAGTTTCATGATGGATTATTGATTGGTTTAATGTTCTCTTGTAGGGAATTATTTCTTGCATGAATTTGAGGGAAATTGGGCTCAATTGTGTTACAACTCCTTCAGCTCCAAATCAAGCCCATGCCTCCTCATTCGGAAGGCCAAGTTTAGGGAAAGCCCACAAGATCAACCCTTAAGTTGATAAGAATTTTCAGGTGTTACACACGTTCAGCACGTTTCTTGGGAGTTATGGCATTATATGAAAGAGTTAGTGGGCATTTATTGAAGAGAGAATGTGGAAAAATAGTGAAGCAGCTTGCCTGAGGTCACGGTCAGGAACCCTGACCCGTTTTTCGGGCAGTAACTTGTACAAAACGTGTGGAGAACGTGGCCATTTATTCTGGCAGAACTTAAAGATAGTGGAGTTACGTTTCTTTTGGAGAATGGGGCAATTACTCTACAGAACATGGGGGTTACAAATGTTGAAGCAAATGATGGAGATAGTGGCCTTCATAACGGACGAACATGGGAGAAGTGGGAAGAGCAACAACAGCCCCACCTTGCATTATTTAGTTGGGAGAAAATCATGCAGGCACGGGACACAACTTCATTCTCCTATTCAAAATTCACGCAGCAGAAACTCTAATTCTGGAGGGGAAAGGAACTTTGGAGCATCAATAGTTTTATTCCCTTTCCTTCCTTTTATTTTTATTTGAGTACTATGTTATTTCTAGAACTTTGTTTGTTTAATTTCGTTATGAGTAGCTAATTTATATTTTAGTTGGGATTTTCCAAAGCATGTATTAGATTATGTGAGACAATTTGCTTTGGGTTGATTAATTAAGTTATCCGTTTTATTTCCGATTTCACGATATTGTGTTTTGCCTTATTCTTTGATTTTGGCGCCGAATCTTAGAGTTAGCAATTCACATAAAGCTAGTTAATTTATTTGGTGGAGTCTAGCCGGGTAATTAACGGAGTAGCAATCAACACTAGGTTGTTAAGTTCGGCTGATTTTGTGTTGTGGAATATTACGGTCTAATTAGGCGAAGTAGGAGTTTCTACCTAGTCGGTTAGGGTTAGTGTTTCTTTAGTTCGTAAAGCAATTAACTAATTGAATCCTTGAAGGAGTTTCTGATAAGGGTTATTAGTTGGTTAGGGAGTAGTCTTTAGGAGTTTCTTCAGATTATTCTAAAAATACGAAGAAACGAGGGAGCCTAAGGTAATTGGTAACTATAGCTAACCTAACGAGGAATTAATCACCCTGTCCGTGATCATAGTCAGATGCATGCATAGGAAAATCTCAGCTATTCATCATTCACTGAGTTAATCTAAGTGTCAGCTGAGTTAGTTGTTAATCTTTTATCTGTTTAGTCAGTTTTATTCTCGTTTATTTAGTTTCATTATTAGTTTGGTTAAAAGTCCTAAACCCCCCCCCCCCCCCCCATTTTTAATTGTTTGTTTCATTTCTTGGCATATTAAAGATTTCAAGCTCAACCAATCCCCGTGGATCGATACCCGTTGCCACTATCCTACCATTTAGTTGTGTGCAATAATTGGGATTTATTATTGGTGGCCTCGACACCCATCATCTGTATTCTCTTTCAATGACAGATATATGATTTTCAACATACTTGGTTATAAACCAAGGAACAAAAGATATCTTTAAATTTTTTTCAGAAAGATCTTTATAAAATTCTTCTTGAAATATTTTTCTATCTTCTTTAGAAAAGTTTTCATAAAGCCATTTTTTAAATGGTTCCCATTTAGGAAGATTAAAATCATTTTGAATTTGTTTTCTTGCCGGAGAACCCGGGCTAAAATCAATTTTGGGTTTATTAATCATCATAAAGAAAAATTCATTTTTGAAGCAGTTATATCTGCATCTTTGACATTGTAAATGCCTTTCACAATATTATCAGGTTGAATTTTTAATTCTTCAACCTTTTCAAAATCAGATTCTTCCACAGATTCTGTTTCTCTTATTTGAGAAGTAGAAGCTCTTGAAGGAGATTGCGTAAAATATATAGGGGAAATATGATGATGAGATTTAGATCTTGCATAAGACCTACTGCTTCCTCCTATAAGGTTTCTGGAGGGTTCAAAACTTATTTGAACATTCCCTTCAGAAGTTTGAAAAATACTAGTTGGATTATAACTAGTATTAGGTTGAGCAGGAACAGCTTGCTCAATTATCCAATTCTCTGGGAAAGTTATTTCATCCCACTTAATAGATCTTCGAGTAGTAATCTCAGATCTACTAAAATTACTTTCTATAAGAATAGTTTCATCAGCAGGTTTATCAATCATCTTACATCTAGGATTTAAAGTTTGAAGCGGTTTGTAATAAATTCTATAACAAACACAAATAACTTCAGATCCAGGAGCATAATTATAACCATGCGTTTTGATATTAAGAGTTAAAGCATCTAATATATTAACATCAG
The DNA here is from genome assembly GCA_037501455.1 of Lantana camara. NCBI lineage: Eukaryota > Viridiplantae > Streptophyta > Magnoliopsida > Lamiales > Verbenaceae > Lantana > Lantana camara. The sequence goes on along the minus strand of CM074857.1, from coordinate 16,010,157 downwards.
ATAAAGATAACTGCAAATTAGGATAAACATTAAAATAAACTGGACCATGGGCCAGACTCGATTGTATAATCCCCATTAACGATTGTTTCCATATTAAATTTCTACCATCTCTAAGAGCAGCTATAAAACTCTCAGGTAAACCTTCTAGGGTTAAAGGTTTAAAAGCAACTTGAACTAATCCAATATGGATGAATTTGTAAATACCTCTATATTTATTGAGGTCTCTATTATTGAGCAATTTATTAATCATCTCATCCTTATTAAGGGAAATAGTTTCTTCTGTAGTTTTAACCACATGCTTGAAACTTAATCTATCAAAAGTTCCAAATTTATAAATAACAGTAGGATCTATTTTAGGAATAGTCCATTTATTAAGAAGATCAAGATTTTGAGGAATATCATATTCCTCTTCGATACTATTTTTAACAGTATCCCTGTTTCTAAACATATTCATCATATGCAGAATGGATGTGTTGAATTATACCAGAAATTAATATCAATACCCATGGCTCTGATACCATGACAGAGAGATCTTTTATTAAGGCGGAATAAGGAAATGATTTGATAAATTATAAAGCCCATATCAAAAACCTTATACTGTACATGGTAGTTTTACAGGATTAAATAAGCTAGAGATATGATTCTTAACCAGTCATGGTGGCAAGCCCTAAAAACGCCTAAATCATGGCAACAAAACGAGCGAAACCAGACTTCGATTTTAATTCTAATCTCGGCTTATTTTAATTCTAACCACCCCAGAAATAAATTTTTTGATCTGGTACTTTTTAGTCATTTAATTAATAAAATCCGGGCCCGGTGGATATCTTAGGGGGATCTCGATGTCTCTTCATTTCTATTGCTCAGATGAATATTAAATGCATGCATACAGATTGGGACAGCTCTCTTTAATTCACTTTTTTTTTTTTTTGTTGGAATTTTAATTCACATTTACTCATTTGCCCGTTATTTTTCCGTGCCTGATAAATATATATAAAATAACTATTATAATTTTGTAATATTCAATCCAATATTCCTCTCACCCAATCTTCTTATTAATATCTCCAATTAATAATATTATATCCATTTTTACATTGTCAAGTAAAATACAATATATGTAATTTAAGTATATTCTCATTATAAAATTAATTTCATCTAATATAATCAAAATAAAGACTATACTCTATGAACAAACTATATTATTCACCCTAGATTAGATGGGATGATTCCATCGATATATATCACATGTTGTTACATATAACCTAAAGAAACCATTTTGACAATCAAATTTAAGTAGGTTGACAGTTGGGATACATAATATTTTAATAATCCCTTATTTATTCTTAAGACAGGCAGACTAAGCTCCATTATTAAATCTAAATTCACTAAAGATTTTCATTAGATTTTAGTAGAGTTTGCAAAAAAAAAAAAAAAACACATATTGTTGGGTTTCCAACATATTTTCAAGTTTGGATTGTTTGGAATCCTAAACCCCTTTTGTTAAAGTAGAAATAAGTCAATAACCTAGAATTACAAAAAGAGATGTTTTTTTTCCCATGTTTAGCTTCTAGGTTATTTGTATAATTATTATTAACTTCATTTTTGCATAGTTTATTATTATTTTTTACCCCAAACATTGATCTCTATTTAACTTTTTAATTTTTCTTTTCCAAACATTTACTACTACTTTTAGTATTCTATCATTTTATAACTAATCAGTACAAAAGCAAAAGTTTTTGGTTTAGAATCTTCATTCTCATATTTGTATTTTATCTCCAATTTTACTTACTTACACGCTATGTGTATAAATAGGTGATCAAAATAAAAAAAAAATAATGATTGAGTTATAAAAAATATTTAAAAGATCTCCTTTTAATCTAGATCGTCTATTTATATACGCGACACGCACATATAATATCATAAAGTACAGTTTTTACGGGGACCATTTTATTAGACAAGATAAATGTATATTAAAAGATAAATATAATATATCGTTGAACCAATAGAGATTAATTTAAATAGTTATTTTCTTTTTAAATAATGATTCAGGTTTCGAATAGGGGAAAAAAAAGAACATATAGATGAGGATGGGCTAAGGCTGCATTTACTTTTGTAGAAATGGACTTGTTGTGTATTTTAACCCACCTTTACCATGCTTTACTTTGATGGTTGAGCTGCACATCCTTTTCCCGGAGCCCCGGTACGGAACCAGAAAAGGCCTTTCTAAATTGCCACCCAAAATTGTAGTTGCTAAATAAGCCATTGCCAATGGGTTTGATAAAATTACATTTGTACCCATTATACTTTTGTGAAATTCCAGAAGATATCATCCTCTTGTACTGAAATTTGGGAGGCTTTCCCTCCATATTTTTGGCAAGTTGCCCGCCATTTCTGCCCTAATATTAGATTGGTATTTCATTTTCTCATTTCACTTCCATTCTTTGAGAGTTCGAGGTCTGAATGCGCAGCGGCTTGATTGGGTATTCCATTGTTACTTTCTTCATGTTCTCGATTTTGCCTTAAATTTTGCCTTTAATTAATACTGTGTTTGTCCTGCTCTTTAGGATTTTAAGGCAAAACAAGTTTTTCGTGAAACTGCAGTGGTGGGCTGTAACGCGGCTCTTTGCTCTCAAACAAGGTAGCCTTGCGTCTATGGGTTTAAATTTTTATGTTGTATTTTCTACCAGTTTTATTATTTTGCTATTGTTGAATTTCTTTTGTTGTTTTTGAACTTAAATATTCAGTGTTGAGCCTATTTAATTGTTGTTAAATGCTGATGCATTCGCGTTTGTATTTTGCGGGTGTTGTACGTTATTGACGGATGTTAACTATGTGTCAGATGGACTCTAAGAAAGCCCTCATCTTAGTAGAGACTATTAAGTTTGTATTACTCGGTATGTTAATCGATACTATGCTCATACTCTCGATGCTTAACCCGAAGCGGCGTAGGATAGAGGGTGAGTTGTCCATGTCGTACAGTTTGAAAGAGAGATTGCCCGGACGAATGAAGTATCTAGATCGTTTAACTAAAAAATCTGAAAGCACATGTGTGAAGTTGCTACGTATGGGTAGGAATGCATTGGGGCATCTTTGTGTGATTCTTCGTGAAGTCGGAGGTCTTAATGACAGCCGCGAAGTAACCGTCGTTGAGCAAGTTTGTATTTTTCTGGGTGTACTTTCCCACCACAAGAAGAATTGCACCGCGGAGTTTGATTATGAACGTTCGGGACGAACCGTTTCAAAATATTTTCACATAGTTTTAAAAACGGTGTTGAAATTGCATCATCTATTCCTTGCTAAGGCTACTCCAGTTGAGGCTGACAGCACAGACCACGCTTGGAAATGGTTTGAGGTAATTTTAATTAAGCTGCATAATGAAACCAATATATGAACTGTTGCATTCCATTCCATCAAGCTGCTTTAGCCATTACTAATTTCAATTTTTTACTATGAACCAAAAAAGGGATGTCTAGGAGCATTGGATGGTACATTAATTGAAGTTACTGTCAGTGATGAGGATAAAGGTCGATACCGTTCTCGCAAGGGGAAATGTCATGTTAATGTTCTTGGTGTGTGTAACCGTAAGTGCAATTTTACATACATGTTAACTGGATGGGAGGGCTCCGCAGCGGATAGGCGTGTTATACGGGATGCTGTTCGTCGGCCTAACGGCTTGCGTGTGCCGGCAGGTAACTGTATGTTTCTTTGATAATGTAGTGGAAAATAGTTGGATAATTAACACTCTCTCATAGAAGAATTGATATTATTGATGTCCTATTCAGCACTGCTCATTGGTCAAACATTTCAAACATTCTTAACATTCGATTATATATGGGTGATGTAACACTAGTAACATGCTAAAAATGGATGCTTTTGGTAGTGTTTGCAAGCTGTAAAAGAAAGGGTGTTATGCTCTAAGCTTTACAAAAAAAGGGATGAAGTATTTCGTACTTAGTTTAGTTGTTGATTCTGTTTAACTTATGACAGAAACATCTCTTCTAAAAATATTGAATTAGGAAGTGTTTGTTTAGTGTTCTGTTGTAACTCAAATTTAAAATAAAGAAAACCAATGAATATATTTAATAGAAAAACATATTGCATCAACTTCTATATTATTTTCAATTTGTGTCTGTACTCTTGTCATTACAATAGCAAATGTGAACTTGTATGTTCCTAACTAAATATTGCTGAGTAAAACTAATTTTTGCGTATATATAACCAATAGTGAATCTGTTGCTATAACACATGTCGATTCATTCTAAATTAATATTGCATATTAATTTTTTCTTTATAGGTAATTTCTATCTATGCGATGCTGGCTACACTAATGGTCCCGGGTTTCTAGCACCGTATAGGGGTGTTCGATACCATTTACAAGAATGGGGAAACCGCGTACCCGTCAACAGTAAGGAATTGTTTAACAAGAGGCACTCCTCGGCAAGGACCACTATCGAGCGTGCTTGGGGTATTTTTAAAAAACGATGGGTTGTTCTGCGTAGCCCGTCTTTCTACAACATAGTGGTATAAAATCAAATTATAATGGCTTGTGCTTTACTCCACAACTTCATCCGCCAAGAGATGGATGTAGACCCAATCGAACAAGAGCTGAATGAGGCTGGTTTGCAATTCGGCGCCGTCGAAAACGAAGCTGAATATATTGACCACGTGGAGCCAACTCAAGAATGGACTGAATTCCGTGATAAAATTGCTGAGGATATGTGGACTGGTTTCAGAGCTCGTGGATGAAGTTTTCTAATAATTGGCATAACTAAGACTGCATTAACAATTCTATCATCAATTTTCTTTTGCTATCCCTATTTTATTTTTTTTAAGTCTTGAATGTCTGTTTACTAAGTGGGTAGTATCATTTTTTATATTAAACTTGGATTGTAATATTACCAGTTCTTATGTCCAGCGTTTGTGTCAACACTTGTATTTGGATTGTTGGAAACATTATTCAGTTGGGTGAATCTATTCACATACAATTCAGTGTTTGTGTCTACCTTGAGTTATTTCAACTTGGTTTGACAACCCTGTAATGTGTCATTTAGTGCATTTTATTATTTGAATTGCTGCTATTACTTGTAGATATGTCAGTCATAACATGGGTACTCAGTTATCTAAAGTGTTCGTAACATGATATGCAGATGAATTTCTCCCAATCACAAGCTCTCAGTGGCAATGGCAGAGGTGAAAGCAGCTGTACTAGGAAGCTTGGGTCAAGAAGATCGTGGACTTCGGCGGAGGAACGGGCATTGCTCTTGGCCTTCAAGGATATCATCGCATGTGGATGGAAAACTCCGAACGGTTACCGAGCAGGTTATATAGAGCAACTTGAAGCAAGGATGAAACAAATGCTGCCTGGAACAGACCTACGAGGTAACCCTCATATCTTGTCCAAATACGGCTCGTGGAAGAAGACATATCGTGAAGTTTATGATACGCTTAGTAAGACTGGGATGGGTTGGAATGCGACTTTGAAGACGGTAAAGGCTCAACCAGCTGACTGGGATAACCTGGTTCAGGTACATGTTTTCGACATCGTTATATATATATATATTTCATTTTTTGGTTTTTGGAAATTAGTTTTAATTCATATTTGGGTATGAATACTACCATTCACTGTTTTAATAAACATTGAATGGTTGTAGATTGAACTGAGATTCTACCAGAGTGTAATGCTTTGTTATAGAGAACTGACATGTTAATACATAAATTGGGAAAGTCCTATATTGATATTATTTAGTGGTAATATATGGAACTCATTGTTATGCTGCTGTCATAGTTCTATCCGGATTTGGCTCACGTACGGGAGAAGCCGTATCCATACTACGAGACATGGGTGGAGATTTATGGACGGGACGGTGCAACAGGAAATGGTGCCTTTGATTTTAATAGTGTTCCTGTTGATGATGGTGTTGGCCAAGGCGTGGAAGTCATAGAGGAAACAAATACGAACAGCCCAAACTTGTGCAATTCTGAAAATCCCACGCATGCGCAATCGGCATCGCCTAAATCCAGCGGGGAACGGGATGTAACAAAGGGTAAGCGTAAATGAGTTGAGGAAGTTAACGAGATTGTTGGGAGGATTGACAATATGTGGGGGCGTGCAACCGAGGCTTTGAACAGGGTAGCTAGTGCACTTGAGAAAGACGTTGAATAGGAAACGGGACTTTCTTCGAGAGGAAAGGGTGGTCAGAGCAACTGGATGAGTCCTTCTTACTTGAGCTCATGTATGCTGCCAACAAAGCAGGAAGGAGCCTATCGTTTGGAGATGATGGAATCTTTGTCGAAGTGCTGGAAAATATGAAAGTTCACACAAATCTCCAGTTCAATATTACGGACATCCACCGCCGATTTAAGCTTGCACACCTACGCTATAATACTTGGAAAGGTATTATGGAACACGAAGCCGTTGCATACAACCCGGAGACCTACTCTGTCTCAGCTTCAGTTTGGACCTGGATTGAACTTTGTGAGGTAAGGATGCCCATGTTAATTTTACTGGTTCGTAGATCTTCATACACAGCACCTGCACAACATGATTATTTTTTTCTCATCTTTTGTTTCATATATCAAAGAGCTTCGAAATTGCAAGTGCATACCATAAGGTATCCATGGAGCGCATGTGGCCTGAGTTGAACGCCATCTTTGGTCCAGATGAGGCACGCTCGCCAAGCACGCTGACAATGCTACCAAAAAAACCACCCCGTGCCTTTGAAAATATTGATTTGGACGGCAATCGCATTCCGACGATTGACGAACTTCTGGCTGACTTTGGTATGTGTATATTGATTAACAAATATACCTTTTAATGCAGCCTTCATGTGATTACCCTTTTGTAATGATGCTTAACTCGTAGTTGATGAAGAAAAGCGTCAGTGGGAGCTGAATAAAAAACGGAAGATGAAAAAAGCTAAAGTTGTGACCGAGTTCGTCCCTGCCGACATGATGAGCGCCACAAAAGGGTCCGGTCAGGTTCTCGCTCCTGGAAGAGAGGTACTGGTCATTTCGCCAGAAATCAGTCGACCAAGCGGCTCGGCGGAGAGAAACTGTAATAATGTCCGTGCCAAGCGCCACCTCTCCTTTGAATTTCCATGAAGTCTATTACGTTTCTGTTACTAAATTATGCTCTTTATCTTTATCAATTTTAATGTTGTAGTATTTCAACTTTGTGAACTTCCTATATGGTTCTCTGCCAAAGGTCTTATTTGAGATGATGTATGCTTGATGAACCTTAGTATGTTTTAATGCAGACATGAGCTTATTTTGAAGTCCAATGGCTGTTATTTTCCTAATTGCAATTGATTGAGCCTTATGCGTTGTTAGACAAGCCTCACAGATAAACAAAGTTTAATGTATACAATACCATATTATGAAGCAACAAAGTATTGAGATAGGCTTCCATGGAATAACCAAACCCAAAAATAAATAAATGAAGCCTTACATAAACAAAACACCACGGCACGAGCTTAATTAGATATCAAAGGAACTAATACAGCGAATATTTGTCTGGTGGACTAACAAGTTCTGCAATGCAAATACAACATACACGCATATAGGCTTACTTCAACAACAACAACAGAATTGCTAACACCAGCATCAAACACAGCATCGTACAAATGAGACTATAACAACAACATATAACATTCATGGAGATTGGGGCCTCGTTCACGCGACGATTGCGTGGTATTCCGGTTACCACTTCATCACTAGATGAGGCCTGTACGGATCTTTCGATGCCACTTTCTCCGTAGACGCCTCCTGAGCGGCTGCTTAACGTGGGAACTTGAGGTGTTGCCATTGGAAAATGACAGAGGATGATCACGGGGTGTATTCTGGCGTATTTCGCGCTTAGCAATTCATCAGCCCATATAAACGAACATGCCCTAATCTTCTGGGGACACCTGTAGTAAAACCGACCGGGGTTTTGTGCTTGCTCACCAGCTCGTAGGAAAACTTTCGGGCCATTACCGCACTCGCAAGGCACAATAAACCTCTGCATCTATCACACATCAGATCAAAATCAGGATTAAAGCCAAGTAAATTGAAGTCAAGTTTCAAGTTTAGGCTCACATCATCTCAATACTAGCCCAGCAGATGGCAGCGCATCGCAGCATTCAAATTTAATACACAAAGCAGTCCCTAAAGTGTGTATAAACTAAGCACCGAGTTTTGGTCGATGAAAATATCTTCAAATTCAGTAGAATAACTGCAATTGCAATGTAAATTTCCGATACCGACTTGCGCTGACAAAAAGGGGGAAACCTAAAAAAAATAGGAAATGCAAGGCAAACCTACCTATTCCCCGATCTCGAAATTATTCGTTGAACTATAGATGAAATAATGGATCATATATAGTAGCTAGATTCAGAGCATGGATGATTACCTCTTCAAATTCGGGAACAAGACACGGTCTGGTGCGGGTTTATTGATGCGTTCTTCAACCAGGGGTTAAGCAATATGAAGAAATAAATGGAATGGTGGATTCAACACAAATGAACGTTGGGCACACATTTTCAATCAAGGGCAAATTTGACAATTACACCTCCAATCAATTGGGTACAATCTGTCAAAGTAAAAAGGAAGTTATGTCAGAATAAACTATCTAATTGACAAACCATTAAGGTAAAAAAGAGACTAGATAAAATAACCAAGAATCCCAAAAATTTAAACCATTCCCATCGGATAGCTAACAAGAAAAGTAAATGCAGCCTAAATGAAGGATTTGAATTGTTTGGCTGAACATAATCCCCAAGTTAGGCAGAGTAATGCCAAACAATTGGCCCCCACCACCACCCCCACAACAACACTGTGAGACTGTGAGTGGAGAGAGTTTGAGAGTGAGAGAGAGAGGAGACTGAGTCACAAAATACACGCATTACACAGCAAAAGCACGAATTTACAGATAATCATAGTAAAGAAGCCATTAACAGCAAATGAGTTTTTTCAGAAACTTTTCACTTTCGCTCCAAACTCCATATTCCCGTCCCTACACCTTGTTTTGTTTCAACTCTCCTGCAGAATACAACAGCCGCTTGTCTCCAGAGGATCCTTGGCTACGGTGAGGTTTCTCGCTTCAAATGTTTGTATTTTCTGGATTTTTATTTGGCAAAAGCTTACACACGCATGCACAATGATAAAGAGTCAAACCTGCGTTGTTTCTCGGATTAATAGAAGTTGTTCATCGAACCAAAGGGAACAGCTTTGGCAGTTGAATAGGTGATTTATGGATTTAGAGTGAAACCCGGCTGTTGTTTATTGCGTAGTTCTTTCAATGAAATAGATTGGTGCTTCTGCTTATTATTTTTTATAGAGTCTCAAATTTTGCCTTGAACAGCAAGGGAGAAGTGATTGACGTGTTAACTTAGTTTCTTGAATATTTGACATAGTTGTCATTCGTTCCAGTAGTGAACAGGACATTGCATTTCTTCTTGAAAGCTCAAGAAATTGGTTTTAAGTTGCTGGACGTAATTTGATTCGCTGCTATTGGAGATGGGCCTGCTTATTGGAGTCTTAGTGTTGACGTATTTATCTTCTTTTGCATCCCCAGATGAACAAGGTATTATTCTTCTGTCATCTTTCAGGTCATCTTATCTTACTATTGGGCAGAATCTCATGTGTGTATGCAGATGCCTGCATCCAGAGGCTGGATGTGTAGTATATAGCACAAGAGAACTAATTGTTCAAATTGGATGCAAAATGTTAGCTAAAATTTTGAACTTATCCCAATTATGAGTCTGCTTAATTGTTGCGACTTAAAAGGTCAATTAAAGTAGCCTCTCCTTCCACCTCCCACCAACACAACTAAGTGATCCTAATCACCGTTTTTAGATAATGCTCATTGAATACTACAGCTAAGATATCCACAAGAAATTTCTCTTTGTGGCATGCTATGAGTGAAAATGAGAGCTGTTCTCCTGTACAATTGAAGTAAAAGTAGAAAGGATTATCAAGCATTGTAGGGGTTCTGTAGTTGATTGAGAAATTATACTATTTATCACAGAGAAAATCTCCAACCCTCCTACTATCTGTAGCTAATTTGATGAAGAAGCCAGAAACATATCCCATTTGGAGCAGACATAAATTAATGAACCTTTTATCAGTTGATTGTAAGTATGAGTGCTGTGCACTATGATCCAACCAAGCAGGGCATCTAAAAATCTTCCCTTTTCAGGTTTTGGTTAAACTTAGTTGCATATTATGTAAAGTACCTGTACGTAGACTTAGTGTTGGATTTTGTGTTTTCTAAGCTTAGATCACAGCCGGGATCCCTTTTAGATATAATTCTCTCAATCATCCATTTAAAAGCAACAGCTAAAATTAAATTAAAGAAAACAGCCATTGTAATAAGCTGCCTTCAAATTGTCGTAGACCATTAACACAATTACAAGATTTTGGTCTAAGAGATGTATTTGTTTAGCTGTTGGGAAGGTTATTCGTTATACACTTGGCGAGTTAATGTCAGTGTCATGACCCTGGACCAATTGCAAGGTATAGGACTTGTCCCACATCGCTTGTGTAAGCAATTCATGTGGGGTTTATAGGCCAAATGGGCTCTCTTTCCTTCCAGGCTAGTCTTTTGGGATGAGCTCTCCTGTTTGGTCTATAACAGTCAGATCCAAATGGTATATTGGTCTAGTTTGTGAGAATCTCAGTTTGCTCATTGGTTGTTATGTTACAAATATTTGAGGGTATAACTGTTTCATGGGATCTTTTTAGGAGATGCACTGTATGCTTTGAGGACTTCACTTAATGCTTCAAGCAATCAGCTAACAGATTGGAATCTGGCTCAAGTTCATCCTTGCACTTGGTCCAAAATTACATGCGACAGCAGTAACAACGTAACATCAGTGTAAGAATTTTAAAACATACATTTACCTCTTCGAAAGTGTGGTTAAGCATTGTTTCCCTGCACATGGTTACTTACTATATTTTCAATGGTTTTCTGCCAAAATACATTAAAGTTTTCACTCTGTTTCGTGAATATTACATTAGTAAACTGACAGCTCTTGTGATTACATTCCAGGGTATTGCCTAATATGGGATTTTCTGGTACCTTGTCACCAAAATTAGGGATTTTGAAGATGCTGACAACACTGTACATTCTGCCAGCCTTAGTTATGATTTTGTCTGTTTCATGAAGATTTTGATTTGGTTCCATGGTGCAATTTTTATGAAAATTTATTCTACTATTCGTTATCTACCATAAAACACTTGACTGTTCATTATCTATTCTTTTATTGAGAATTTGAATTTACATCATATACTCGTCGTCCCCCCTTGGCCCTTTTCATCTTAGAAGTTTGGCTTAGCTTGTCCATCTAGTTCATCGTTTACTGCATGAGGTAATGCTCTTGACGCAACTTAATTTTGTCTGGTCAGTTCTTGTAAACATTAAGAGCTTATAATTCCATTTGATGGAATAAGTTTGACCTGTCTAAATGAAACCATTTTGCTAATTGGGCTGTCAAGGAGAAAAACTTTGTAACATACTGCTATTAATTTGCTTCTCTGTATCCTGGCTGCCCTGCAACTGTATTTCATTGGGAATTTGACTCTCAAAAAGTTCATGCAAAGATTTCGTGACTGTCTGGAAGCTAAGATTTCGGTGTTGTCAAGAACCACGATGGATTCCATCGTTTTTGCCTTCTAATTGACATGTTGTGATGCGTACCCTAGAAGATATTTATTTGTAGTGATGGCATTTGAATGAAATTATGAGTTAGAATCTTCTCAGTATTATGGGTATATTGTTTTACAACCAATTGTAGGCGTCAGCATCTGCTGCCAACTCTCTTGTTTCTATGTTTATCTTGTCACATGATTGTTAAATTACAGATATTTTATCTTGAATTGTTCAGCGTAATGCTTGCAAATTATCAGCTCTCTTTCTGCACTTCAGTTGCCATTCTGTTAATTGCTTTTAAACTCTTTGATGTAGACGTTTACTCTTTATTTAGTAATTTGCAAGGAAATGACATAGCTGGTAAGATACCTGAAGAGTTTGGACATTTGACAAGTTTGACTATGCTGGATCTGGGAAATAATCGTTTAACTGGAGAAATACCATCTTCCCTAGGCAATCTCAAGGGGCTCACATTTTTGTAAGCATGCTTATCTCATAAATTTTTATCATTTTGTTCAATTCTGAAAAATGTTATTATGTTGTCCACTTGCGCAGGATTTTGAGTCAAAATAATTTCTCTGGATCAGTTCCTGAATCACTTTCCAGTCTTTCAAACTTGATGGACCTGTAAGTGACACCTGATTCCTTTTTGCTTCATTGAAGAGAATCTCAAAACTGTCAATGATATCAACCACTGAGATGGTTTTCTTTTAAATAAGAAAACACACACAAACAACTCAACTTTAATTCAACTTTATTTTACTTGGTACTTTTCAAATTTCTCTTGCAGCCAACTTGCTTCTAATCGTCTAACTGGAAAAATACCTGAGCAGTTATTTCGGATTTCCAAGTATAAGTATGGACTCATTCCCACTCTCTCAGTATATGTGTGGGCTGGGTGGGTGGGGAGAGGGGACTGCATATTGTGCTTGTGGCTTTAATTAAAACATGTACTCCTGTACAAGTATGAATGGTTGCATAAGCGTGAGTACCACTTCCATCTATTGAACTGTAGTTTTTTCCTTCCAGTTTTTCAGGGAACCAGTTGGACTGTGGAATCAAGTCTTCCCATCGTTGTTCCTCTGAAAATGCAGGTATAAGCATCGTATAATTGCCCCATCAGTCAGTGCAATTTTTGTAGGCTGTAAAACATGTTGACTGTACATGGTACTTCTTTTAGATAAATGATAATAAAATCCTTAACAATGATAATGAGATCATTGTGTGCAGGTCGTACAAGTAAATCAAAGACTGGTATGATAACGGGCATTATCTGTGCGTTCTTACTCTTTATTGTTGTTGGATGTTTCCTCCTGTTATTTTTTTGGAAAGCTGGGCATAAAGGCTACAGGAGCGAGGTTTTTGTTGATGTGGCAGGTTGGTTATGATTATAGTTGGATACATGCACCATAGCATATTATTTGTATTTGTTTTGACTATTCTCCTGTGCATTTTATTATCATGTTTCATTACATGTGAGAAACTCAGTCCTCATCACTTCTGTATTGTCCAAGTTCTATGGAGCAGAAACTTCAGTTCTAGACCTGATTTAATTTCTCATTCTCAGGTGAAGTTGATCGGAGAATTGAATTTGGTCAATTGAAGAGATTTTCTTGGAGAGAATTACAGATTGCTACAGACAGTTTCAATGAGAAAAATGTCCTCGGACAGGGAGGCTTTGGAAAGGTTTATAAAGGAGTTCTATCTGATAACACTAAGGTTGCTGTTAAACGCTTAACTAATTTTGAGAGTCCTGGGGGAGATGCAGCATTCCAGCGTGAAGTTGAAATGATAAGTGTGGCTGTTCACAGAAATCTTTTACGACTTATTGGGTTTTGCACCACACCAACTGAGCGACTTTTAGTTTATCCTTTTATGCAAAACTTGAGTGTTGCATCTCGTCTTCGAGGTAATGCCTTATTTGCATTGACACCCAACTAAAACGGCATTACCCAATTCTGTTTCAACCCTTTTCTAGTTTGTTGTATTACATATGTTTTTTGTTACCACCATGTCCGTTTCGTCTTGTTCTTAGGAAGGATTTGAGCCTAGTGCACATATAGGTTAAGATACTTCTTAGTTTCACAATATTCCTTCTGTAATATCATGATAAGGTGGTGAAATGACTATATATTTGTTCACTTAACCTCTTTGTTCTATCCACACAGAGCTTAAACCGGGAGATTCAGTTTTGGATTGGCTTACCAGAAAACGGGTGGCGCTCGGCACAGCACGTGCATTAGAGTACCTACATGAACACTGTAATCCTAAAATCATTCACAGGGATGTGAAAGCTGCAAATATCTTGCTGGATGATGATTTTGAAGGTGTTGTCGGCGATTTTGGTTTGGCAAAGCTGGTTGATGTGAGAAAGACTAATGTAACAACTCAAGTGCGTGGCACCATGGGCCACATAGCCCCTGAATACTTGTCCACTGGAAAGTCATCAGAAAAGACCGATGTTTTTGGATATGGGATCATGCTTTTAGAGCTTGTAACTGGACAACGAGCTATAGACTTTGGGCGCTTGGAAGAAGAAGATGATGTTTTGCTGCTTGACCATGTAAGCTACCAATTTTATATCATTCCTTCCCTCCCCCCCTCCCTCTCTCATATGCATGCAGAAACTTGAGTTTCTTCCTCATATTATATTTTCAGTATAGTTACTACTGCCAACTATCCATAAGTCTGATACCTTACAGCAGTTCAGCACGAAACTAGTGCGCCTCCATCTGCACATGCATTTTATTCCTTATATAGAAAAAGTTATATTGTAGTTTTAAGCAGGATTCTTGTTAAACTCATGAAACTCACTTGTGAGAATTGAGATGAGATCGTATATAGCTGCAACACATCCCTTTCTTGAATCTCTCTTTAATCACTTGTCCAATATAGGGTAGTCACTAGTTTAGTGCAGGTTCTGAAGTATTTCCAATAATATTTCTTAATCAACCGTATTAATCAATCAGTTCATTGCATTAGCTCTCATTTTCTTCTTGTGCATGCACAAAATAATGCTTATTCTAACAACTAAAATTTTACTTCTCTAAGTTTCTTAACTCGCGTGTAGCACATGACATGAGTTGCTAGACTATATCAACTTTTGCTGTTGATGTAATGATTGATTGTTGATTTCACTGTCTTCAACTCTCCAGTAGATAAGATCTTTTAGACGTGAATGGAGGGGTTAATTATTTGCACTTAGAAAACTGATTCTAGTCTCAACTTGGGAAAAATGTAGAACCTGACAAAATGAAATAGGAAACGGTTGAAATGGATCGAGACTACAATTTAAGTTTGTTCACAGAAATTCAATTCTTCAATCAAGAACTGTTCTTTGACCTTTTTAACGCTTTTACTATCGTTTAATATCGATGAGGACTTTCTGTCCTATGGGTGGAGGGCCATGAGGCTTATCCTTTTCTTCATTTGTTTGCATAAACCACACCACAATGAGTGAGGTGTACACATAAGACATGGTGTGCTATTGGGGTTATCTGTTGTTACTTTCTGCCCAAGTGCACTTTGTATGTCTCTGATATTTTGAATTTGAACAGTATGATGAGCTGGATTTCCCAGGAATGTACAATGTTTATTCTGGAAAAAGTAAACGATGGTTCTTTATAGACATGGATTTACTAATATCTAAAACTTCCTCTTACAATTCAAAAAATAGGTATCCTGTTTTGAAGTCTTTTTAATGTAATCTTTATGTGATAATCCTGTTTTAACTCACTTTGAAGGTTAAGAAACTGCAAAGGGAGAAAAGTCTGGAAACGATTGTGGACCTCAACCTACATACAAACTACAATATTCACGAAGTGGAGGTGGTGATTCAAGTTGCACTACTCTGTACTCAGCCTTCACCTGAAGACCGTCCAGCAATGTCAGAGGTGGTTCGCATGCTGGAGGGGGAAGGGCTTGCAGAAAGGTGGGAAATGTGGCAGCAGGTTGAAGTCACAAGGAGGCTGGAACATGAGAGGTTACAAAGAAGATTTGACTGGGGAGAAGAGTCAATTCAAAACCAAGATGCTATTGAATTGTCTGGCGGGAGATAAGGTAACTAATAATAACCAGTGTGCAACTTCTTGTGATAGTGGTGATTAATGAAGCACAAGTGTGAAATATGTAGTCTAATAGTCTTATCTGTTTGGCTATCTTTCTTATTTTCCTTAATTATCTCCTTGTAATTAGTGGTGACATTATCTTTGAAGGTGACTGAAACATTTATCGAATGACCTCCCTGGTTGTGCTACAGGTTTGCCCTATGGTAGGTCGTTGTCCTGGGTGAAAGTCCTCATGTTTATGTCCGAATTTTCTTCACTAAAGTCAAGTTAATTGTCTTTCCAAAACAAAAAAAGGAAAGTCAAGCTAATTATATTCACCTAAAATTGCCTTCCAACTTTCCAAGGCCGCACCACCTGCCCACCCCTCCCCCAAGGGAGGTGACGACTTACAAAATCTTTTTGTGGGCAAGCGGTTCTTGGTTTGTAGTTGTACATGAATTTAGGATGCCGGTGAAATATGATCTCTGGCATTCCGAGACAAAAACTTGAGTATACAATAATTTTATGCTAAATGGATAGCTACTAAAAAAGGAGAAATTCATTGAACTCCCTTTTATGTAAGAAAGATCGGTGTTGCGCATCTATCTTTGTGGCACATGTTGAGATGTAAAATGATTGACGTATCTGTTGCGGCGAAATCATGTTTACATATTTAGACTTGCCTGTGTATGCGCATCTGTCTCTATCTATCCCACATAAATGTTTGATCTACATGAGATAGTGAATGAACTGACACTAGTTCTTGTGCCAGGCAGACTGCTGGCGGCTTTCACCTCTAAATGTGTATTTTACTGAATAACTACAATTTTGAAGCTTCACGGAAGTCATATAAAACATAGCTGATGTAGTTGAGTTCGGTCCTCCAAGTAATATAATAAAATCACTCCTTTCTCTTCTTTCGTTTCTAAGCTTCTGTGAAAAATGTCTTCCACTATCATATCACCCCTGCTGCTTTCTTTCATTTTCTTACTAGCCCTTTCCTTATTCTTCAAGAAAATGAAAACAAGAACAGCCATTAGAACAAATCTCCCTCCAAGCCCATCAAAGCTTCCCATCATAGGCAACCTGCACCAACTAGGAAAGTTACCTCACCAAAGCCTCTGGGAGCTCTCTCAGAAATATGGTCCTGCTATGTTACTGCAGCTTGGTAGCATACCTACTTTAGTGATTTCATCTGCTGACTTTGCAAAAGAAATCTTGAAAGATCATGATACTAACTTCTGCACCCGACCAAGATCACCTGGAACTAACATGATTTTCTATGGCTGCTTGGACGTGGCCTTCTCTCCATATGGTGACCACTGGCGAAACTCCCGCAAAATATTTGTTTCCACCCTGTTGGGTTCCAAGAGGAATGAGTCCTTTTTGAGTACAAGAGAGAGAGAAATTGGTAACTTACTCAATTCTCTTTCTGCTGCTTCGCCGGATCCTGTAAATCTTGATGAGAAGATTTATGATTTTGTTGATTGAGTAATGGGTACAGTTGCATTTGGTAAGAGCTATAGAGGGAAGCAGCTCGAGGGACGAGTTTTGAATGATTTTCTGGTTATAGATAGCTTCTCAGCAGCGGACTTCTTTCCTTCCTTTGGTTGGATTATAGATCTTTTAAATGGACACAAAGCACGGATGGAGAAGTGCTCCCGTAAACTTGATGGATACTTTGAGATGGTGCTCAACGAGCATTTGAATCGAGAAAGTGCACGAGACTGTGATGATGGGGATCTAGTTGATGCCTTGATTGGCTTGTCAAAAGATGATGATAGCGTTGTCCTCAGCAAGGAGCACATCAAGGCAATGTTTGTGGTAAAGAGTTTTCTAATATATATGTATATATAATATAGGGTGAATTACATTTACTGGCCCAGGAGTTCGGTGAATTTACAAATTAATCTTTTTAGTTTGAGAAACTATGGTATAGTCCACCAGTTTTACAATTTGCAAATTTTACAAATAACCCTGAAAATATGACTGTTGAAACTGTAACTGGGGTTATTTTTTGCCATTCTACACTTTTTTCAAAACATGGGGACTATATTGTAATTTCTCAAACCAGAGGATTACTTTGTAAAATTCACATAACCTCATAGTGTGTGTGTGTGTGTGGCCATTTTCCTGTTTGTTTCTCATAGAATTTGTGCTCTTGCTTTGATCTTTTTCTTTTTCCTAGAATACATTTCTTGGTGGAGTTGACACGGCAGCAATTACTATAATCTGGGCGATGTCTGAGCTCATTAGAAATCCTGGAATACTCCACAAAGCTCAAGCAGAAATCAGAGGCAAGCTTGGAGTAAAGGCAAAAGTAGAGGCTGATGATCTTGCTAAGTTAACATACTTAAAAATGATAGTGAAGGAAACCCTTAGGTCTCATCCACCATTACCGCTGTTGATTCCTCGTGAAAGCATGTCCATGTGTCAGATACGTGGTGAAAATGGCGAAGTTTATGATATTTACCCAAAAACAAGAGTTTTGATCAATGCTTGGGCAATAGGGAGGAATCCTAAAAACTGGGAATACCCTAATAATTTTTATCCCGAGCGGTTTGAAGGGAACGATGTCGATTTCAGGGGACATAACTTTGAGTTTTTGCCATTTGGGGGTGGTAGAAGACTTTGTCCTGGTATAAACAACTCCATCGCCACAATTGAGTACACTTTAGCCAACCTTCTGTATTGGTTTGATTGGAAAGTGCCTAATGATATGAAAGTTGAGGATGTTGCTAGCTTGGAAGAAGAGGGAGGACTTACTGTCCATAAAAAAACGCATCTCACTCTTGTGCCCGTCAAATGTGAGTGGCATTGAAATGTCGTTTTTGGACTTGAAGGGTGGTGTTGCATGTTAATGTCTTTATGGGGTCTCTTTAGTCCTTTTACTTTTTCAGTCTTTGTATCGGTTCTACAGTCCGTCCGTTCTTCGTGTTTTAGTCTCCGGTGGCTATGTATGTTTCGTTGTTAGGCTGCGTTGTTATAAATTCAAATGAAATAGATTATATATATGACAGATATCCATGGTGTAAAGAGGAATTTGGTTTAATTAGTATCATACTTGAAATCTTGAGAAGACTTCTGGGCCCAAATTCACGACAATTGAATAAAATCAATTGTGAATCTGGAGAGAATGTTTTATTAATTTGTACTTCCAAAATTTGAGCACATACAGGAAGTTATAACAATGTCCTATTAGCGGAAATTAACATCTTATTGAGTAAATTAAATGAATGAATAAGCAATCCCCCTAACTAGTAACAAGAAATTAAAAACATGAAAATATATTATCATGTAATTATGTAAAGGGGGACAATCTATGCAGAATGCTGGAATCGATCTTGGTCAATGGACTTGTAGTTATTTGTGGACGTTTTCCCCCAAAGTATAGCAGCATCCCAACCCTGAATGATAGAGACACATTCTTCTTGCTCATCAAACTCCATAACTTCTCTCTTAAATACTGTCCTATATTCATACTTTCTTCATCGCTTCCGGCTCCGGAAATGCAATCGTTATAATCTTAATCGTCAAAAGATGATGAGGAAACACAATCTTCATAATCTTCTTGGTCTTCATTATCATTGGGAAGGTGATCTTCATAAACTTCTTCTCCTTCGTCATCATTGGGAACCCCATCTTCATAATCTTCTTCGACTTCACCATCATCAGCTAATAAGTAAGAAGGTATTTCATACTCCACTTGTTCCCATTCGTCTCTATGGAGGCCAACTTGGAGATAACTGGCTCCGGACATGGCTAGAGCTTCTAGTGAAACCGACATTCTTTGCAAGGAAAAAAAAAATAATAAGTGAAGTTCAAAATGGGAAATTTTGATTAAATATTAGTTTTTTTCTTCAAGAATTCTGTTTTTTTCAGGAAAAGTTAAGCAAAAGGTGCCAAAAGTATACATGTATATTCAGAATATACATATGTCCATATATATATACATGCCTGCGGATTAATCAAACTATGTTCAACTCTGGTATCACATGTTTGGAGAAATCTTGAAAAGAAAGAATGAAAGCAGGACTGACTAGTTGAGGAAGGATGTATTTGAATATTAGTTTTAGCAAAACATTCTTGTGATCATACGTGTTCATATTACTCTTATTTCAGTGCTTACGCGCTAAATATGATGTCAGAATTAACTGTACGATTCTTAAAAACATTGTATGGATTTAGATATTTTACACTTTAGTCAAGGCAAGAAAACAAGTCATGAAGAAATTGTTGCCGTATGAACTAATTAATTGCGAAAAAGTCACCAACTTTACTTTTCCCAGTTCACGAGCATAGCACGGTAGAATTAGAAGAAAAGGGAGAGATTGTTATAGTCAAATAGTTTGATCGGAAAAAATAATATACCTTTTTCAGCAGCAAAGTCAGTGGATTAAAGAGGTCTGAAAAGAGAGATTACTGGAAGTGTAGATCATGAATTAATGATCCCTATCATGGCTGTATGTAGTTCTTCCCCGAGCCCGAGAGTGATGTGCTTTAAGGAATTGCAGTCCTATATGAATTAGGACTTAGGAGTAACCCAACTCCAATGGCAAATCCTCTAGTCATCCCACACCGAATTAAACTACAGTGTTTCCAATTTCTAAATAAATTCTGGAGTTATACTTGTGATTAAGCTCAATACCAGACTTCTGTGTATAACTTCCAATGACACCCCACACTCCAATTTAGGGTATATATGAGATAATCTCTTAATTTTTTCATATTTCAATTATTCCTCTCGATCTCTTGATATATATATATATATATATATATATGCAGGTAGTATATGTATACAATACAATATAAGGTTAATTACATTTAACATCATTGGGAGTTTCAACTATTATAATTCAACCTCTATTAGTCATTTTATTATATTTTGGACGCTTTTGAAAATTATAAATTTCCTAAAATCAGTTTTCCATTAAATTTAGAGTGATATTATAAATTTTACGATATGAATTTTTCGTTTTACCCTTACCTAGGTAAACTTAGTATAAAAAAATTACTATTAAGACAGGAGCGAAATGAGAATTTCAAATCCAGAAATTTATAGACTATAGAGTCACTCTATATTTAACAGAAAACTAATATGATATATATAATTTGTAATTTTTAAAAAGAGTTAAAATGTAATAAAATAACTAATAAGAGTCCAATTATAATATTCAAATTTTAAAGGGTGCTAAATATGATTAATCCAAAAATATAAAACTTAAACATGAGTTCCAACTCCATTTGGATATTTTTGTTGGAGATTTCCGGGGAATTTATTTTTATTAGGAGTTGTATCGGGCATTTAAAATGCGTTCCAGACTTCTAGATATAACACTATGTCTATAATGGACACATCAATATATTAGGCCCATTACTGTTTATAATATCACCAAATATATCATCAACAGGGACCTTATAAAAAAAATTGGCATTTCGTGGAAAGGAGATCCCCATTTCATATTTTCCAGATATATTAGTTTTTTTGATAAATTAGTGATATCAAAATTTAGAAAGAAATATATATATTATTCATATAAAATATAATTATATTACATTTCAGGAAAATCTTCACATCAAAACAACACGTATTTGTGCTACACTTGATTGACGTGCCATGCGGAAGAAGAAATACAAATCTACAACAACCACAACAAAAAAAATCATGGTACAAAAACGGGGATCATTCAATTTGTCGAACAATATTTCTGATTGTCCGAAATCTTCCCATGATTTCCTGTAATAATTGAATCCTCCATCTGCTTGCAGAGAGAAGAGCCATAGCATTTCTGCTTCACGCCGGAGAAGAAAAAGTCGAAATCTTCGTCTTCATCAGATAGTAAGTGTGGCGGCAAGGTTTCTTCAGCTTGTTCGAATTTGAGGTCAGATTTGTTGTAATCTGCACCAGCCATTGCAAGAGCTTCAATCGAGATCGACATCTTCTAAAGTAATAATATTCCAAAAATATTGAGTGTTGTATATGCTTTGCTCAATCTACACACACATATATATACTAATTGTGTAAAGACTATGCCTTTCTGGTTTCTGATGAGTGGATAATCACATGAAATTTGAATTTAAAACGTTGAAAAGTTGATGGGTGAAGGTTGAAGAGTTGTGTGTAACGTGCAAAAGGATATTCATGTGAATGAGGCTGACTGATCATTTCCTTCTCCGATACGTGATATTCATTGACAATTTATTAAGACATGTTTATCTTTTGTAATATGACACATGCATCTTGAGTGCAGGGACAGTTACAATTTAATTCTTCTACTATGATCAAATACACTAGAATTCCTTTCTTTTCGTATTTGGTGTGAAAATATCTGTAACAAAAATTGCAATTCTAAATTAACGTACAGTACTCGATAAATATTTCTACATCTGTGTATGAAATATTTCTTCATGTTCGCCTTGGCGGAAAAGAAGCAGAACCCAATAGGCAATAGTTGGGGAATGTTAGGAAAGCTATAAGTTAGGGATTTGTGTATATAGTTTAGTCTAACTTACCTAGATTAGATGGACTCATGTATTCTATATAGTGTATGTTTACACAAATTTTCCTTGATCTGTAATAAGTGATTAGAAGACACAAGAAAATAGGGAAAACAAAGAATTTATTGATTTTATTTAAAAAAGTGATACAATCTCTGAAATTCTTCTGATTATTCGAAGTGGATATATCCGAGTGCTTGATGCTTATTCCCGGATTGAGTGTAGAGTTTGGTTGAATCGACGGTGGAATGGCAAGGCTCGAACTTGAGAGCTTGAATGCTTGAATTCCTTCGATTTCTTAACTTATTCCCGAATTGAGTGTAGAGTTTGGTTGAATCGACGGTGGAATGGCAAGGCTCGAACTTGAGAGCTTGAATGCTTGAATTCCTTCGATTTCTTAACGCTTGATGACTTGAGAGTTTTTTGTCCTTTTTTTCGTCTCTTGTTTGTATTTTCCTTTGTGCTTATGCTTGTGCTTGGAGTCGATTTTTGGATTTTAGAACCTTATTTATAGGCTTTCATTTGTCCTATTGGGCTTCGTGGGCTTGGGGCCGATATTTAAGGACCATTTTATAATTAGTGGGCCTTTATTTTATTTAATGGATAATTTAATTAATCCATTTAATTAATTCAAAACAATAAGAATATAGCTTCACTATTCTTATTTTGAATTAAACATGCAAGCCCAAATTTATTATGAGCTTATAATTAAAATTAATAATTAACAACCAATTTTATTGGGTCATTTATTACTAATTTTATTTTAATTTTTCGACGTCAACAGATGCCCCCACTTCAAGATCCGCGAAAAGCGTCTCGAAGCTCGTGAAGCCGGACTTGAAGTATTCCACATTTCCGGTGGAGATGGGCCCACTTTGATTTGAATTTGTTTGTTGTCCGAACAAAATTGTATGGCGAGGTTCCTTAATTCACCGGCCACAAGCATCCACCATTCTAGGACACGTTCATCTGATAAATCCACGCGTCTCATAGAATGGACTATCGAGAAAACTATGGATACCACCGATTTGTATTCTGGCGCCACTTCTAACTTCCGAGTCCTCCTGCTGAAATCTTCACTCCACCATGGACAAGACACAGAGTTCCAACTCACAAACTTCCGTCTCAATCACAAAAGCCACTTATGGAGACTCCCGCCTTCCAAACTTGATGAAGTATCCTTCCACGATGGTTATTGGGAATGGACTGAGGATATACTGAGTCACTATGCAGACAACCTTGATCAGGCCAGAATCTATAGTGCCATCCATTCCTCCCTCTTCACGTACGTATGTGATAAGAACATCCTCCAAGCTTTCATGGAATTATAGTACCCCTCCACCAACAGTCTGCATACCCCTATCGGGGAACTTTCGATTTCTTTATGGGACATTCGAGGACTTTGCGGAATACCCATACGAGGAGACTTCTATGATGAGTCTATTCCTTCTGCTAAGGAGTTGTTCGACGATGGTAGTATGCCATCTATATCGTAGAGTTGTAGACATCTACTCCTGGCTTATCACAAACTCCCTAAGGATTCGCATGGTGTGTTCATTTCCGATTGGGTTAATTTTTGGTTAAGAGGGCCGATCTGACATGTCGAACCCCCATTACGTACTGCCAAGAAGAGGATTACCCCACCTAAGTGCACTCATAACCCGTCCGGACTGATCGATGCCCCTCCTCCACTTCGCAGCAAGGAATTCGCTGACCCTTTCTTGATGTTAGAGATTGAGGAGGACTCTATAAAGGAGACTTATTTGGCTGCTTTCATAGCATGTTGGTTGTGTAAGTTTGTTCTTCCTCATCACCGAGCTGATAAGGTCAGGGCTTCTGTTTTCAGGGTTTCGAGTATGATGGCACGTGGGACATGCTTTTCCTTAGCCATTCCAGTATCACTATAAGAAATCCTGTAAATTTCGAGGGAAATTCTCCGTCGGAATCCCCTCGGAAAATCTGAGGGAATTTCGATGGGCTTCAATTTTTTTTGTAAAAAATAAAAGTTAAATAATTCCGACGGGATTTCCCTCGGAATCCCATCGATTTTTTAAAATATAAAATTTAGAAATAAAATTAAATAATTCCGACGGGATCCCGAGGAAATTCCCGTCGGTTTTGTAAAATATAAAATTTAAAAATAGAAGTTATAATATATTTTCTAATATTTCGGGATCCCGTCGGTTTTTTTAAAATATAAATTTTAAAAATAATGTTAAATATTTCCGACGGGATTCGGAGAGAAATCCCGTCTGAATATATAAAAATAAAAATATTTAAAAAAAAATAAAAAAATGAATTGATTAAACGTTTCGACGGAATACCGAGGAATTTTCCGTCGGAACATTTAAAATAGAAAAATGAAATTAATGGAAACCGACGGGAAAGTGCCGTCGATTTTCCGTCGGTGTGTAGTGATAAAAATTCATAGACCCCCAAATTTTCAAACTTTCACTATCTGAAAAGGCCCCAAATTTCTATCACTTTCTCCCCCATCGACTGCCTGATCTGTCGCTACCCGCTCCGCCGACGCTCCCGCCTCTGCCCGCTTCTCCATCGCTGCCTGCCATGCCGCCGTTTGCTCCGTCAAGGTATCTCTCTCTCTCTCTCTCTCTCTCTTCCCTTATGACATCCACAAATCGTTATATTTGCAAGATAGATATGTGCTCGTATTTTTATTTTTTGTAGCAGATTGTAAGTTATCAGCTGAGATTTTTGGAAATTGGGAAGACCCAATTAATTTTTCTGAACTCTTAAAAGCTTAACGCCAGATGAAGGACCTCTCTTGATTTGCTCCAGTTTGGGTTTTAGGCCTTGTAATTTTGGTCGTTCTTATTAGCTCTTTGTCCCTTACTTGGAATGGATTCGATTTTCTTAATGGTATTAATTTGATTGTTGGAAATTGGGAATTTAGGGATTTGTGTTGGGAAATAGTCGGTGGGAATTTAGGGATTTTCTATTACTTCTTACTTTGAATGTTCTAAAATTTGTATCTTTAGATCAAATTATTTTCTCCATTCTTCCTAAAAATAAATATGATATTCGTGGGCTTTATTTATATTTGTTAGCTTATCATCTTTGGTTCTATGTTGGACAGTGTTGTATTGTTGAGCATCGAAACTACAAAGTGGTATAAAGGCGGTATGGGTTGCTGTTTTTCATGGTTGGAGTGGACAATGAAGAAGTAAGTCATTTTATTCTTTTTTCTCCTATAATCATGTGGAAGTTGTATTCTTTATATTCAAATGGTTGGTAAAGTGGCCGTAATACTCCAACATTATAAAGAAAACCCCAGTCAATGCACTGCATGTTCGATACAGAGTTGATTAAGCTATATTTGTGGATTTATATGTGTGTGTTACAACTGTCCTATTCATTTCATTGTGACCATATTTATGGATTCTGGCTCCTATCAATGGTGAACAACTTAATGTGTTCTTATATATATAGTTTTCGCTTTTGTTTAGTTTTTGATGGGTGTCGGAGAAATTTAGTCTATCATTTAGTCTGGGGGTAATAATCTCAAACATGTAAATGGAAGTTAGCATTTGTTAAATAGAATAATTAAAAGATAGGTATTTTACAAAATCCCTTTGTGGACTCGTGTTCACCTATATGACAATTCCTCTTTGGGTTATGTATATTTATTAGTTTCTTTGTGTGTACATATATATGCATATGCGGTGGTTGTGCTTATCTAGTCTGATAAATCAAATTATGGGGAAGTCTCATTTTATTTTCAACTTGAAAGTATTTTTCCAAGAGCACTATTTTGGTTTTAAAATCAGCTATGATATAATTTGTCATTAAATCACAGTAGTTGGTAAGATCATGAAGCCTGAATCAATATCTATTGAATAATTGAGTATATTATGCAATTATTTGACATAGGCCTTGATCCTTCCACATCAGTTCTTGCCTATTGGTTGCCTCCTAACTATGAATTGTTTTACAAACTTTAAGATAAATTCTCAGCGTTTCTTTTTTTTATGGCCATGTTTGTAGAATGAGCTTGCAATATTGGAATTTATATCTCTCATAGTTGAAAACATTTCGGCACAATGTGGTGAGTTACCTCTAAGCATATAGTGACCTATCTCCAATTTCCAAATGCATTGTAGCATTCCTGAATTATATGTTATTTTGCAGTGTGAACTGGAGACTATGTTTCACTTGAAGAAAGCACACTTCATGCTTGAGGAAATGGTGATGAATGGTTGTATTGTAGAGACCAGCAAGAGCAATATACTTGCTCCAATATAACTGATGGACAAAGCTTCACAAGCAGTCAAGTTTGATACGTTTTAATAGCTGTTGATTCCAGGTGGGTTCTTTTGTATTTGTTCTTTACATATACTTGATTCTAGGCAGCATGGGTTGCTGGGCAATATGCACATATTAAAAATGGATGGTCATTCAATATATATGGGATAACATTTCAGTTCATATTATCCTTGGGGTCCAAATTAATATAGTTAGGCTTTGGTGGTATGTTCAAAACAAGATGCTTATTCTACTAAATTTCCTTGAGAATTTGTTCTAGGTGGTTGATCATGTCTCTTTTCTAGGACTTCCTTAGAGCTATTGTACTTTGTAGTGCATTGATTGATTTGATATTGTTTAGGTATTTTGGAAGAAGTGGAAACTGATTTCAAGAGTGTTAATGGGAAGCAAAAGGGGACTTTGGAAACAGATTATCACTATTTTAATAAGGTAAATTTCTTAAAATTTCATATAAAATTGGTGGATTTTGGTGTATTTTATTGTTACTTTGGTGTATTTTATTGTGGATGCTACACAATTTGTATAAATTACTTTCTAAATTATTATCTTGCATCGTCAAGTATAATCATAATGAGCTTATCCTAAGATGTTAGCTGTTGAAGGAAATTTGATATACATTGTTTCCTTTAACTGTGGTGTGTGCATGAATTCTTAATTTACGATCCAAGTGAACCAGTTTTCCTTAGAGTAGGCCAAGAACTAATTGAATTAAATGTTAGAACTGAATCAGGTTTGTTTTCTTAACTGTGATGTGTGCATGAATTCTTAATTTACTATCCAGGCAAACCTCTTTTCCTTAGAGTAGGCCAAGAACTACCTGAATTCAATGTTAGAATTGAATCAGGGAGCTTTATTATCTTCACATGTAAGAATCATTTCAAGGGTTAAACTGTTAAGTGGTTAGACATTAGATATTGAATACTTTTAACTGTTAATAGAATATGCTTTGATCAGCTTTTACAATCCTATTTCTAAGAATCTTTTTCTTGTCTTCGTTTCAGGAGTAAATGCTGTCAATGAACTCTTCAATTCATATTCCAGCAACACCTTTAGAATACAACAGATATGTAATATAGTGCTAGACTCCTTGTTTTGAGTTTATGAAATTCTGATGTAATTAGAAAAGAGTTAACTGCACCAAACCCCCTGTGTTTGTTCCAAATTGTAAAAAAAACCCTCTGTTATAAAAATTAGTTCAAAAAACCTTATGTTATTTTATGTTTTGCACACGGCCCCCTTATTCCATTTGGTCAATTATTAAATCTTTTAACCCTAAAATACCCTTACTCCATAAAGGTTTTTTAACAGTTGACCAAAGAAATGAGGGGGTGATGTGCAAAAAATTAAATAACATAAGGTTTTTTGAATTAATTTTTGTAACATAGGGTTTTTTTTTGCAAATTGGGACAAACACAGGGGGTTTTATGCAGTTAACTCATTAAGGGCATTATAGACATTTTATCCCAAAAAAACACATTCCTACACGCAATCAACGCGTGTGAGGGCCACACAACGCGCTCAGGGTTTTTTTTGCAAAATTTTAGAAAACACAGGGTTCTTTGGATGATATTCCATATGACAGGGTTTTTTTTGTTCTTTTCGCCTAACACGAGGTAGTTTTCGGCAATTTACTCAATTAGAAAATATCTAAAGTTGTAAACTTTAAATACAACACATAAGGAAAATATTGTCATGCTCCTTGTTTACTTTATCTATAAATTGCTTGTGTTGATCTCATAGTTTGTCAAAGTACCATTTTGTAATAGATGATGAATATATAATTTTTGTAAGGATTAGTGTGTGTATATGTAAGGTTATTTGATGAATTGGGTTTGAATAAATACTTTTGAATGGTTGAAAAATATATTTTTTTAATTTTTTTTAATAATTCCGACGGAATTCTGAGGGAATTTTCGTTGGAATTGTTTAAATTTTTTTTTTTAAATTTTAATCAATCCGACGGGATTCCGAGGGAAACCTCGTCGGAATTATTTAATCTTATATTTTTCTTTTAACAAATCCGACCCGATACCGAGGGAAATCCCGTCGGAATAGTGTAATTTATTTTTTTTACTTTGATTATTTTTAGGGATAAATACAGCCACCCCCCCATCCTTTGGGGGCATGTGCACTTACCCCCCCATGCTTCAAATCGGTGCACATTGCCCCCTAACCTTTGCAAAATGGAGCACTTTACCCCTTTCTAACAATTCCGGCGGAATATTCCGGGTATATTCCGAGTGGCATCAGACACGTGATTTAAGCGTGAGGTTCCTAAGGGTGTTTTCGTCAATTCAGGAAGCATCAGTTATTCCCGCCACTCTTGACACAACACTATGGTAAAAACCCCCAATTTACATAGGGTTAAAACTGAGGAACAGAGCATTTTGCCCATTCAACTTCTTCTTTCATGTGAATCGATTCATCCCGCTGAGAATGGAGTGGAGGGTGCGCGAAGATAATGGTGATATACCGCCCGGGAAGAACGCTCCCGCGTACGGTGAGTTAGAGACTTCAAAATTTTTGTTTTTATTTTGGAAAGATCCAGAATTTTTTGACTGTATGGTGGATGAGATCATTTTTATTTATGCATGTGGTACATAAAACACTATTTTATGGTCTGCGTTGTGAAAATTGATGAATATTGTCTCCTATGTTGGTGATATGTGAGTTTATTTTAACAATTTTGTGTTTCCATGGCAATAACTGAATTTTTATATGGGATGGGTTTTTGTGTAGGTGCAAACTCTGACTTGTTCACCATACGCATGCATTATGGTGGTAAAATTTGTAATTTAGGGTGCAAGGTCTATGTGGGTGGCACATTTGGACATGTCGACTACTGTAGTGAGGATCTGATCTCAATGATTGAGATTCATGCCATGGCCGAAAAGTTTGGAGTATCAGTGGGGGACACCAATTTCTATTATAGCTTTGGTGGGATCAATGAATGTTACTCTGTAAAACTGCTATCAAGAGATGTAGATGCAATGGATTTGGTGAATCATGTTGATGATGAGAGGATGGTTGGAGTCTTCTGTGATCCAATACCAGTTGAGGAATCTGAGTCTTCTAGTGAAGATGGTGAGGAAACAGGCAAACTGAACGATCCTTTTGGATTTCTGGGCATTCTTGATAATGAGGAGAGCTCAGGGGATGAAGATATAAGACAGAGGATGTATGCCGAGAAAGGTAAAGCTGTTGCTGGAGAAATGAATGATGCACCTGTTGTAGCTGAAGCTGATCATAATGACCAAAATACAGGGGTAAATGCAGAGTCGTGCAATGAAATTCAAGAGCCTATTGTGGAGCAAGGGAAAGAGCATAATGCTTCAAATGCAGAACAAAATTCATTACCTTCTGAGCCAAATGTAGAGACAGTTGAACAGGTGGTTGCTGATGAACAAGAACCTCTTCTTGAGGGTGTAATTGAAGCAGAGCATGACTGGGGAAGTGATGATGAGCAGTCTTTGGGCGATGACTCTGTCTACTCTGACCAGTTGGTGGACAATGAGCATTTAGGTGATGAGGAGGTAGTGTTTGAACATGGTGTTAACACAGGTGGTTTAGAAGGATGGTCATTGATTCACAATACAGAGCAGGGGAAAATAAGGAAATCCATCGCATCAGTTAGAAGACATGATGGTTGCAGGGTCTTCAATCCTTTGGTTGACATGGAAAACCCACAGTTTGAGCTGGGCTTGTTATTTGAAGAGACTGAAATACTCAGAGATGCCATCAGACAACATTCTAGAATCAATGGGAGAGACATAACATGGATTAAGAATGATCCAGATAGAATCAGAGTTGGTTGCAAGGATGAAAAATGTCCCTGGTTCCTTTTTGCTTCTTTGAAATGTGGAGAGGATACTATGCAAATTAAGACCTTGCATGATCAACATAAGTGTGCAAGAGTTGAGAAGGTATCAACTGCTAATTCTAAATGGATTGCAGAGAAATACAAGGTCAAAATCAACAGTGATCCCAAGTGGCCAGTCTCTTCTATGGTTACAGTAATACAACATGAGCAACAACTGCAATTCAGCAGATTTCAAATGTACAGAGCCAAGAAGAAGGTAAAGGCATGGGCTGCAGGTACCACAATTGCTCAATATTCTCATTTATACAGTTATCTAGCTGAGATAGTTAAGAGCAGTCCTGATACAACTGTAAAACTTAAAACAAAAGTAGAGAATGGTGAAGATGTGTTCAAGAGACTTTACATTTGTTGGGGTCCATTAAAGAAAGGGTTGTTGGATGGGTGTAGACCTGTCATTTGCCTGGATGGATGTCACCTTAAAACTGAGTGTGGTGGGATATTATTAGTAGCTGTTGGTGTTGATCCTAATGACTGTATCTACCCATTTGCTTATGCAATAGTTGAGAAGGAAAAGAGTGCTACATGGAAGTGGTTCTTGGAGTTGCTAATGAATGATTTAGGGATAAGAGCTGATCACTCTGACTGGGTAATTATGTCAGATAAACAGAAAGGTATCATTGATGCAGTTGACTCTTTGCTTCCAAACTGTGAGCACAGGTTTTGTGTCATGCACTTATACAATAATTTCAAAGTTTCACACAAGGGATTAGCATTGAAACAGATTGTTTGGAGGGCTGCAAAAGCAACAAGGATTTCAGAGTTTGAGACCATCATGAAGGATTTAAGAGATAGGGATTTAGAAGCTTTTAAATGGCTTGCCAAGAGACCAGCTGCACATTGGTCAAGATCATACTTCAGGTGCTTCTCTAATTGTGATTTGTTGTTGAATAATTTCTGTGAGAGTTTTAATGCTTTGATTGTTAAGGCTAGGGGTATGTCCATTATTGATATGCTAGAAAGTATTAGAATGACACTGATGAAGCGCATTTATGTTAAGAGGGATGAAATGAGAAATCATAACTTAGAAATATGCCCAAACATAGACAAGATATTGGAAGAAAACAAAAAAAAAAGTATGAATTACATGGCGCATTGGAATGGGCATGACCAGTTTGATGTTATTGGTTGTTTTGGAGACAAATTCAAGGTACATTTGGGTGAGAAAACATGTGGATGTAGGGCATGGCAGTTATCAGGCATACCCTGCCCACATGCCATATCTTCCATATGGTTCATGCATAAGGATGCAGAGGATTATGTTAACGAATGCTACAAAAAGGAAACTTTCATGAGGGTGTACAGTCATCTCATGGTTCCATTGAATGGACCTGATGAGTGGCCAACTGTCTTGAAGAAACTACACCCCCCTGTCAAAGAAATATTACCTGGAAGACCAAAACACCAAAAAAGAAGAAAAAGGACAGAGGAAATTGCAGAGGAAAGGGCAAAGAAGAAGCTAAAAAGGCTATCTGGAGTTGGACAGCAGTCTGGACGTTTAGGAAAGCAAGGACTAATTATCAAATGCAAATTGTGTGGTACTGCAGGCCACAATAAACGAGGTTGCAATCAAAACCCCAAGAATCAAAACATCCCAGAGAGATTAGAAGTACCACCGGGACCATCAAGATCAAAGAAAAAGGTGAGTGCTAGTTTAAAGTTCATGTGTCGGTATCCAATTCAATTTTTTGATCTTTGTTTTTATATTAGGTCCCAAAGAAGAGGCCCTCTGCTGCATCTACACAAACATGCTTCGTGCCCACGAAGAGAGTTACCAGAAGTTCAGTGTCACTTCAAACTCAGCAACAAGGTGACCACGTGATTACAAGCCAAAGATCAACCACACAGCCTGCAAAAAAGCTAACTCCACGCAGGAAGAAAACTGGAGCTTCATCAAACAATGCAAGCACCTCAAAGTCTAAACCAAATGCTCCATCAAGAACACCAACTAGGAAAACATATGCCTCAAAATTCAAGCCACCGGGACAATCAAAGAAGAAGCTGTACTAGTTGTTGATTGTAAATGGTTTTTTTGTCTTTGAGCATGTTTTGTAGATAGATCTTTTGGGTTGGAGAACAGTTTATTCCCATGTTTTTGTCCATAAACCTGTGGTTGTTAGTTTCCTGCTATACACAAACATGCTTAGTCAATGGCAATGGAATGTCTACTTACATACATACTGATGGCCCAATTTGCATTACAATTTTCATATTCATATCATGGAAGAGGTACATTACAACAGTAGATACGCCAAGCCGATTTAGACTATAAGTCTAAACAAAAAAGATTGCATCATATCTAAACAAGATACAAATTGCCTACATAAAAACCATATAAAACAGAACAGCAATTACAAGAACCCACACAACTAGGGAAACAGGTAAGCCTTTTCCAATCTTTCTTTGCTCATTTTCAGCATCAATGCCATTCATTCTTTGCTCCTTCTCGGCTTCAAGGCTGTTGATTTTCCTAAGCAACCCTGGTATGATCTGCCTCGAACGCTCGCACATTGGTGGGTCACTCCAAACGAAGAAATTGCATCCACCTTGAGACTACCAATGTTTGAGAAAGAATGGGAAATTCAGATTTGGGATGAGATGGATTTGAGAAAGAAAATTTTTTTTAGTAATGATCTTACCCGAAAATTCTCGCAAGAAATATACCGTCTTCCAGGATTCAAGTCCGTCCACGATGTTCTTTGAACAGCGTGCCTTCCACAGTAGCAATTGCCATCATCGCCTCTGTCCATGGTTGATGCCTTCTCCAAACTTGAAATGAGAAATTAGGGTACAAGTCTGAAAACATTGAACGACATTAAGGGGAAATCACTGATGCTTCCTGAATTGACGAAAACACCCTTAGGAACCTCACGCTTAAATCACGTGTCTGATGCCACTCGGAATATACCCGGAATATTCCGCCGGAATTGTTAGAAAGGGGTAAAGTGCTCCATTTTGCAAAGGTTAGGGGGCAATGTGCACCGATTTGAAGCATGGGGGGGTAAGTGCACATGCCCCCAAAGGATGGGGGGGTGGCTGTATTTATCCCTTATTTTTAATAAATCCGATGGGATTTTCCTCGGAATCCCATCGGAAATATTTTATTTTATTTAAAAAATTTGATTTTATTTTCCCTCGGAATTCCGTCGGTTTTCCCTCGGGATGTTGATTCCGAGGGAGGGTTTTCCTACGGACTCATAAATCCGATGGGATTCCGAGGGAATTCTGACGGGCTTTTCCGCCGGAATTTGCAGATTTTCTTGTAGTGTATTAGCCAGTATTTAACGTGGACTGCGAGAGATATCCTCTTCCAAGAGCCTGAGTCAATCTACCGCGATCTTTCCGATTCACTTTCTTTACAGCTGGATAGGACACTATCTTGACACCTATTTCCCCCCGATACAGGAACCGGGCAGTGCTAAGATGGAAACATACTCTGGAGAAAATATGACTAAATCTTTTAACCTTGAAGGAGCACGTGAGTTATTCTTGAAGATTGGTCCATCCCCACTTCCAAATTTATGGATACGTGATCAGGCTCTGGTTATAGATGATTCGACCACCTCCGGCTCCTTCAAGGATATCATTTTGGCTATCAGGTCTGGCTACTTGACTTTACTTGGCTACTTGTCGAAGCTTACAGCCCCCACCGCTTCAGCCGATAATTTGGTTTCTGTCAGGACATTCCGGGTGTGCTGAAGAAAGAGATCCTCTCATGTGAGCTAAACGAGTTGGTTCGCTTTTGGAGATCTTCTACTTTACTTGGGACAAACTCCAAATTCACTATTCCGGGTGATTCATCTTAATCTCGATTGGTCACTAAGGCATATGCTGGTTGGTGGGCAAAGTGTTGGAAAACCTCAACTGGAAAGGACACGAAGATTATCCTCAAACTTGGTCAGACTTCAAAGGCTACAGTTGGGAACTCTAAGGACCACTCCCCGAAGTTGATCACGCTATCATTCCAGCAGAGACAATCTCTAAGAAGCGAAAGCGCTCGGAAAATGCTCTAGCCATCGAGCCTTTGTCTACCCTTATCCCCGGCGAAGGACGTAAGGTCATTTCTGCACTTTCTATTTCGAATGGCAGGTCCAGTGATCAACCGCAACGCGACGAAGGAACCAAGGTTTTTGACTTAGATGATATTACTATCGATTCGTCCTTTTTTGAGGACGTTTCGAATTCTAGCATGCCTTTAGAAGATCTAGCTCAATATGTAAAAAGGATTACAATATTGTTTCCTATATTCTTCTATTTGTTTGATAGTGTGTTTTAATACCCCCTCCCCTTTTTTTTTCTCATTTTCAGCTTGGGAGTCTTGAGCGAGAAGTTCATACCCTTTTCGAAGGAAGCACAGACTCGGTCAATGGAGCTAGCCGCTTCAATTTACCTGCTGCAATCGAGACTCCTCCTCTGGAAGGTGTGATTACTTTATCGAAGAAAATTTATAATTCCTCACCTTTTTTTCCTTCCCTTTTTTAGAGTGTGTGTTGAAAATAACATTCCTCAATATTGCAGTTGTGAGACCTGACATCGAGAAGAATATGGCTAAGAGGCCTAAGCTGGCATCTATAATTCGACCTCCTGTTGAAATATCAGAATTTTGTGCCCAAGTCGTCAATTTCAATGCTCAACAAATGATGCTTACTTATTTCTGGGGCCAGATGTGAGATAAGGCCGTGAACGCGACTCCGGAGAAGATTTTAGCAAGGAAGCCCGACTTTGATTTTTTGGTTAAAGAGATGGGGGTATTCCTGGACACCTCATCGTTGGTCAGTCGATTACAATTCCTGTTTGACGCTGCTTCCCAATACGTGAAGGTCAAGACGGAGTCTGGCCAAATGCCCACGCAAGAGGCACATGAGAGGACACTTTCAGTTGCAAGGCAGAGTCTTTTGGAGATTGAAAGTAAAGGAGTCGAACACACCATCGAGATAACTCATCTCAAGGATGAAGCATTCAAATTGGCCACCCAAAGAGAAGAGTTAGAGAAGCAAGTTGCCGAGTTACGTGCTAAGGAAGAACTTGCTAATTCCTCACTAAAAGCCCTTGAGGAAGATTTATCTGCACTTCAGAAGGTCGCGAGCGAGAAACGGGGACAAGTTTCTCAACTTGAGAGTGCTCAGGTCATGTCTGATAAGGAGGTGGAGGACTTGAAGAGGATGGAAGAGCTCATCGCAGAATTCCAACAAGACCTAGCTAGTTTTGATCCTTTTGCTTGATCATATGTTATAGCACTTTTTATTCCTTTCTATGTCGTTCTTTGCTTTGATGTGTAAGAACTCCTTTTTTTTTTGGAATAAAGTCATACGTTTTTCTTCAACTCTTTTGTTTTTCGAGTTTTCTAGTTTACCTCCATTTTTCTTCATGTTTGGTGTGCATTACGAATTTATGTCGCATGCTTCAAATGTCGAAATTTCATGAACTTGTTTGAAATTCAAACATAACCAATGAGCATGAAGGTGACAGAAACCCTTTTTGTTTCTTTAAAGATTTGACTGAACTTGAATTTTAAATTTCAAGCTACCTACATGTTATGGGTCGCACTTGGAGATAAGGTTGTGACCATAACTTGGTGGCGTTGGTTGCGGGCGATTCGGGAATATCGTCCCGCTGGTGTGGTGGAGATGAAGGCCTTACCGAAGTGGGATCGAAATACTATTTCATATGCGTATTCCTTGATGTATGAGGATGGTCTCCACCAAGTTTGGGGTCATTCCGAGTCCGTTAGGGCTTTGGAGTTGTGGAGTGACCGGGAGGGGGTCGGCGGCGCGGGGTTGGCAAGAGTACTTTGAGCAGAGGGACTTAACGAAGGAATTTCATAGAGATATTTTATGGGGAGCTTCCTTCATGTGTTGGGATGCTCTCTATAAAGTTTCAAGTCATTTGGACACCTTTGGGCTAGGAACAAGCCTTGACAACAATATGCTGTCATAGAGGGGCAATTTCGTGAATTCAGCATGTTGCGAGGGCAATTCCCGAACGATGGAGTCTCGGACGGGGCTGAAAGTGAGTAGTATGATTATTGAAGTCAAGGGCTTCGTTTGACCGAAAACGGCGGGCGATTTGGAGGTCGGATGCGGGATTTATGGAAAATCTGCGCTGCTCGGCTAGCACGAATGTCTATTGGCGGAACAAAGGAATTTTTTTTTAAGAGTACTATAAGGGGGGCATGCATTGGTGAGCATCGGCCAACCCTCCCCGTGCTATGATG
This sequence comes from Lantana camara, assembly GCA_037501455.1. NCBI lineage: Eukaryota > Viridiplantae > Streptophyta > Magnoliopsida > Lamiales > Verbenaceae > Lantana > Lantana camara. The sequence goes on along the minus strand of CM074857.1, from coordinate 15,973,612 downwards.
GCACTAAGCGAGCACCATGCCGGCAAGGGCTGCTAGCATGGGCCAGCACTAGGAACCTAAAAGAGGAACTTAGTGTTCTCGGGCGGTTTGGGAACCAAACGAGCGGCGTGGGACGGTGGGGTCCGCGTTGGGCATCAGTTAGGCCACAGAGGTTATGCATGAGTTCCCGCTAAACCTAGCGGGCTGTCCCTTTGTTGCTAGACCCGAAAAACACCTCAAGGTCGATTGAGTGATCGGGATAAGTTCTCCAAAGTCCCGTGAACTAACTCGTGGATAAGTGCGAAGGGTTCACGCACGACACGGGGGTCCGTAGGCTTAAGATATGCGATTGTTGGGTAACAACGCATAGTGGGCATGACGGCAAGTTGCCTATGAGCTTGAAGGCAAATCCTAAGCTTCGTGCGGGACAATTATGGGTTGATGACAAGTTGAATGAGCCTTGGACTTACGAGTTGCCCTACTCGGGCGAGAAGCAAGCGAAGGGTGCCGAGGTGCACCTAAGACCGAAGCGTCCCGAGCGAGCGACGAGCACGAGGATTGCGTGTTGGGCGCGCTAGCGACCCATCGTGCCGAGATGGAGCAAGTATGCTCCTGTGCCATCAAGAGATGCATTGTTGGGACCCGAGATTGTGAGACGTATGGCAAGCATGCTAGCTTGTAGAACATGAATGGACGAGCACCGAACACGAAGTGCGGTACGAGTAAGCATTCGGAAGCTATCGCTAGTGCACGAATGATGCTAAGAAGAGCAAGGGTCATCATAAAGACTCGAGGATGGAAGACGGACCGAAGGCTTTGGAGAACCTGATGGAGCCTCACGGGAGAAAAATTATTTTGCTGCACAAGTAAACGAGTCCGCCCGTGACAGGTGGTATCAGAGCCCGAATTCAATTCAGGATGGAAGTTGATTAGTGCGAAGTTGAAGATGTACCTTCCGAGAACCCGATGCCGCTTGAACTAAAGAATTGGCAAACGAACTTTACACGAGCTAGTGAGTCGAAACCTAGACTTATGGACTGAAACACTCCGGTTTGCTACACGTAAAGTGTAGGCACATTGAAAGTGGCTTTAAAATACCGCAATGAGCCGTTGTGGGTCGCGTATGGTTTTGGGGATGCCGTGTACCAAAGAATTAATCCGTGAAGCATCTGTGATAAGCAGTGGGTGTTGCGTTCAGAGAGCGAGCTTAGTACGACAATTTAGCTCCGAAAGCCTTATAGAAAGGTTGTAGCTTAGGCGAATTCAATAACCTGAGTTGCAATATCGACTTGCAGTTTGGCGAAGTCTATTAACCGAATTGTACAGTTCTTCTGTGACGGTCAAAGAGTACGATTGAAGTACGATGTTGCCGACAAGCTGTGAATTGTTTGAGGTCTAGTAACCCAGTTTGCAGTATGGGTGATTACGGTTGGGTGAAGTCCAGTAATTTGATGGTGAAAACTCGTTGGTAATTACATTTCGATTGGGCAAAGTTTAATAACCAGATCTTCAGTGCTCTGCTTGCAACGTTGGTGACCAGTCTGACTTTTCTCGAGCTTGCTACAGATGAGTAGCTTGAGTTTAAGAGGATTGTTAGCCATGTTCAGGGTGGATTTCGGAAAATGTAGTGTAAGTGCAAAAAATTCATCCTGGCTTTCGATGGGGATTTCGTTTAGTCAGGAGATGATCATGGCACGAGGCCATTGTTGTGGTAGGGACTTTACCCAGAGGGGGAGTTCCGAGTTGGTTGATTATTCTGAGTATGGATAATCGTGTGGACGTTCCTTGAGATTATTCCGAAGCCGTATATGGGCTCTGTGACCTAGGAGTTTTCGATGGGGACTTGTGTGGCTTGAAGTTGAGAAGACGTTGGGTACGCCAGTTGCACGTGAGGTGCTTGTGATTCGGGGCAGTGATTTTGTGGACTATGAAGCTGCTAATTGAACGGAGTGCACGCCGGGATATCTTGTAGCAGATAAGTCGAAGGATCGAGTCCAGGCTGCTGGGAGACGGGCCCAGAACAGTAGCGGTCCGGGACCACATTTTAAAATTTTTATTTATAATACAAATATTAAAATATTTCTAAAACATTTTAATACAAAGCGGAAGACTTAGCCGGATCTACTCAAGTATATACATGCAATTGATAATAAATTTTAAATCACTTAAGCAGATAAATATCTAACATGCAATTAACACTTAAGAGCACATAATTTATCGTGCTTAAAATAAAATAACTGAAAACTATTACCGTACTGCAAACATGGCTATCTAACGACATTTTTCCAGCTCCTATCCCACTCGTGAGACCGGCAGAGCTTCCCTGCAATATCCCCAGGGACACCCTCGGAGTGTGGGCTCCGAAAGTATTTCTCTAAATACTTAGAGAAAATAAAACTTTAAACTAAAAACCCTTTTCAGGGTTTATTCTCCCAAAATTAGGCGTTTTATATAAACACCTAATTAAAATTAATTCCGAAATAAATCGGAATTAACTAGGAGAAAAAGGGATATGGTTTCAAAGCTAAGAAATAGCCAAAACCTCTCCCAAAACTGAATGGGAGAAATGGCAAGGGGATCAGACTATTTATAGGCAAAAACCTGAGGGCAAAATGGTCATTTTATGCACAAAAGTAAGGGCAAAATAGTCATTTCACATCCCCATTTGCGTGTACAACTTGGACACGAAAACCGAGAATACCACGTTGAAGGTCTCGTCGCCGCGGATCCAACACCACCAACCACGCATCGACACGTGTCTCCACGCGCCCCCACGCGCCGCCGGAAGGCCGCCAAGTGGTTGGCGCGTGTTGGTGCGCGTAGAGGGCTCCAGTGTTAGGAATAGTGCCCTAGAAAGCCGATTGTATATCCGCTTTGTGCTTTTCCTTATTGTAATCACAGACAATCTTTGAATGAAATAACGAATTAAGGCAACACTTCTTTATATGCTCTTGTTTGGTATGCGTTTACTTTAGCTGTGCATGTATGAGAACTCCCCTAATCCTGATGACTTTAGGACTCTACCATTTAGGTGAAATGGTTCATGAAACGAGCCCTATATCACATAAGTCATGATTAGTAAAATACTCCAAGCCGATGAGTCCTACAGACAGTGGGAGTGTCAACCTGACTCCTCTAAGGCTTGCTTGTGGGATCACGCCCTTAAGAAGGACCACCTTGTTTCATGGAGGTGCAAAGTGTATAGTTGATACGTGCGTGATACATGAGGGTGCTTACTTTAATAAGTAAGTTCACTGAGGTGCCCCGTGTGAGAACATTCCTAAATGGGAAAGGAAGTTTCTATTTCAGGAAATGGAAACTTCCAGATTAGGAAATATCTCACGAGTCATTGATGTGATTAATTGATCCTTAGACTTAAGGTTCCTTGTCACTTTATGAGTTAACTCTGTAGTCTTAGGTATAAGCTTTAAAGGGTGTCGCCTTAGACAACTGATTCAAGGCTTATGCTGGGGCTGCACAAGTGATTCATGAAAGTGAATGAGAATCAAGAAAGGACCTACACTTGCATATGCAAGGTGATCTCTTATTGTGTAAGTCATTCATATGCCATATGGAGTCCTTGGCCAAGGCAGTAGATCAAGACATCAAGAAAAGTGTTTCTTGGATTGAGATCAAATGGATATGAAATGCACTTAGCTTTAAGACCGGATTATTAGGGTTCTGATTATTCCCTTGCCCTAGATCTTGGTTGAGAGATAGTAAGTAGGAGGATTGTATCTCACATGAATCAATAACTTAAAGGTTCTGTCGAATCCGAACATTCCAATTCAGCTAGGGGTTAAACACCTGTTGCTAGACTATGGTCGTTTAATCTGTGGACTGATTAATTAATTAGTGAATTAATTAATTAGGGTCACTGCTAATTGAATTGAGAACCTAGAGGGTCACACACAACAACTTGGTTACATGAGTTGAGGCTTGAAAATGATTAAACGAGTTAATCGGGCCAAGAGGGTTCCACACGTGTGAAGTCACACAGTGACACGTGTCACTCACGTGTGTATATATATATATTATATATATATTAAATAATTAATTAGTTAATTATTTAATAGACTTTGGTTTAATTTTGAATTAAAAAGAAAGTCTAATTTTGGAGAAAATAATCTAGTTAATTAATTACGAATTAATTAATTAGATAAAAATAAGTTATTTATTTTATAATAAATAAAGTATAAAATTATCCAAAAATAGTTTGGATATTTTAGCTCTCTTAAAAGTTGACTTGAATTAGAATTCAAAGTCAAAGTTGGAAAATACTTGATGATCAAGTAATAGGAGAGAGGGACCAAAATCCTAGCCCATAAAGGACTAGGAATTTCGGCACTCCCCTCTCTATAAATAAGGGAGCTCGAGCTCCTTATGGAGCTAATTGGCAATTCTCTTGGTTCATGTGTTGAACACCTTCCTTTCTCCAAGATTAAATTAAACCCTAGGTTAAGCCTAAACACTAACTAGAGAACTAGCATCCTTACTAGTTAGATTGTGATCAAGTTGGTGGACTTTCTCTAGAGACTTCAAGTTAGAAGTTTGAAGATTTGAGCTTTACCAAATGAGAGGGGATCAAGCCGCGAGAAGAGCGTTCTTGGGTGGCTTGAAACGCTTCAAGAAAGAATAAAAGAAAAGTAAGTTTTCTATCTTTACGAATTTGGTTACACGATTGCGAGTTCAAGGTCCTTTTGTTGGGAAAATTTTTTAAATTCCGCTGCTTTCTGATTCGTGTTTTCCAACAAGTGGTATCAAAGCCACCTCGTTAATCGTGTTTCTGATTCGTCTCAATTATTCTGAATTTGGTAGAAATTCTTAGGCTTAGATGCGAATTAGGTATTCATGAGTTCTTTTAGAAAGCCTGAAATACGAAACTGTAATTTTTCCTGAATTTCTGAAACTGTTTTCTTAAATTGTGATTTTGAAAACCGTTTTGATTGAAATATGTTTAAATCGAATTTTTTAATTTTGGATTGAACCGGGTTTTGGAGAAACCCAAAATACGAAACGGAACACGAAAAAGGACGAGCCTAGGCGTGCTAGCACGTCGCACGCCCAGGCCCGTCGCCGCCGCCCAGCCCTCCCGCAACCGCGCGGGAGGCCCTCCAGCCCACGCCTAGGCGCGACCGCTCGCCTGTCCCGCAACCGTGCGGGACAGCCGCCCGCACCGTCCCGCAACAGAGCGGGACGCCCAGGCCGAGATCGCCCGCCATCGGACGGGCACTGCTGCGCGCGACAAGCGCACGAGTCGCGCGCCCAGCGCGCGCACGCGGGCGACACTTGCCGCACGCTGTGCGCGCAGCTTGTGCGCGCGCGCGCGCCTGATGCCGCGCGGCAGTGCCCTCCTTTGGGCGGATGCTTTCGGGCCTAATTTCGTGTTTTTCGTGTTTCGTGTTTTCGGTCCGAAAAATCCCGATTTAATTTTATTTTAATTTTATCTTTTAAAATCAGTTTTGTTAAAATAAAATTATTTTAAAATTTTGATTAAATTGGGATTTTTGAGAAATTAAAGCGATTTGGATTTTGGGAAAATTATGAATTTTATTTTCTGAAAATAATGAAAGAATAAAATTATTAATTTTGGAAATTAATTGGAATTTTATTGGTTTATTGTTTTTTGGGTTTTATTGAAAAGACTCTTGAACAAGAATTGCATCTAAGTCGTGTTTTAAGTCATTAGGACTTGAAACGAGAATTTTAATTTATTGGCTAAATTTAAATTCTCGCAAAAGCATGTTAGGTGATCATGGGTTTAGATCTATGTATGGTTTTAATTTATGCACATGGATGATTTAAATTGGGGTTGGAGCCCTATAGTTGCGTTTTTCAATTGAGGTTGGAGCCTCACTTATGTGCGTACTGTTATGTGATTTATTATGTGGCTTTCCATATTACTGTTTTTGAGGCCGGGGTATGCCCCGTGTAATTGTCTAAGGCCAATATGAAGATTGAGCCTTATTACTTTATGTCTTTTTCTTTTTATTGTAATTTGAGAGTAGAGATAGGTGGTGAGGTTTTATTTTCATTTTGGAGACAATGCACCCATGGAGTAAGATGGACCACATTCAAGTAACAAGGATGCCATAAGTGAAGACCCCTCAAAATGTTAGGGAGGGGAATCTCAATTGTTAAATATAATAGAGATAGGGCTCGTATTTTGTTACCGCTTTCCCTTATGTGATTTAAACTGTTTATGTGGCATGTATGTTAGAACTTGTGATTGTGGAGTGGCTCCCACAAATCACGCATAAGATAGGTAGAACCCATGATCATTACATGTTAGTATCATGCTAGGACATGTTATCTGTTTATGTGCTTGTTTGATATGCATTTAAGTGTACTTGCATTAATCAAGACTAATAAAATTGGATAACATATATGTTGGTGAGGTCGAACCGGACAACTCTCCGGTTGATTAGAAAATTCCCATTAAATATTAAGCTAATTTCGAACAAGTAGGTGTTTAATTCGAGATGCAAATTTTGAATTAAATTCCTAGCATTCCATCAATAGGTTTTAAGTTTAGTAAGTAAAGCTAGTTATTGTCCGCGAGTCGTGGGATAGCTAGTGGAGCTTATTAGTTCTTAGTTACCTAATTGATCATTTTAAATGGTCAATATTTCGTGGTCAATTTTAGCAAGGGCGATGTCCGCGAGTCGTGGGTCGTTCGAACTAAGTTTTGGTCATGATCTTATGATTGATGGGTCTAGCTTAACGCCTAAGTAAATATGGATGTCGCACGAGTCGTGGGTCCATATTGAAAGATAGGTGATGCAAAAACAATTACTAAGAGTTCTAAAGGTGTTAGAATTGGTAAGTTGTACCTACCTAGGATTCTTACTTAGAATGTCCGCGAGTCGTGGGTTCGAGGTAAAATGCCTAGGATCTTAGTACCTATTGGGAAACGTGTTCCTCTTAGATCTTTGGGAATTCTAGATCTTTGAAAACCAGTGGGAGCTACAATAGATTAAAGACCTTATCTTTTGTATATCGTTATAATTCAGCATGCTCACTAGTTCTCTGTTTTACCATTTAGGTCGTAGATTCTGTGATTCTCTACGTGTTTTGAAATGGCAACCAAAAACCCTCTTGTATCGATCCTCGAGTCAAACAAGTTGACTGGTCCCAACTATTCTGATTGGCTGAGGAATCTAAAAATCATTTTAGATTCTGAGAAGAGAACTTATGTTCTCTTCGAAGGGGAGCCCAGTCCCGAAGGGGAGGCTCCCACTCGGGCCGAGCTGGACGCGATTCAGAAGTGGAAGGATGATAATCTCCAAGCCCGTTGCCTTATGTTGGCTAACATGTCTCCGGACTTGCAAAGGCAACATGAGGCCATGGAATTTGCTTGGGAGATTTACGACCACTTAGAGCAACTTTACCGCCCTCATGAACGTGTTACAAGGTATAACACTTCAAAGGAATTGTTCCACTTGAGAATGAGGGAAGGTTCAAGTGTCCATGAATATGGACTCAAGTTTCTTGCCCTTACTGAGAAACTTGCTTCCATGGACATGCCACTGAAAGATGAGCTTTCAGTGGATTTGTTGCTAGCTTCGCTCCCACCATCATTCAACCCATTTGTCCTTAACTTCAACAGGAATCATGCTGGTGCTACTGTAGCTGAGCTGATTAGTCAGCTTGTGACTGCTGAAAGCACGATCAAGAAGGACAATAAGGTTTTGATGGTGAATGCTCCATCTTCATCTTCTGGGCCTTCTAAAGGTAAGGGCAAGAAAGCCCAAAAGAAGAAGAAGAAACCCCTTAGGCCCACTGGTGGCATTTCGAAGGGGAAGGCCCAAAAGAAGAAGCGTGATCGGAAAGAGGATGTTTGCTTCCATTGTGGCAAAGCGGGACATTGGAGGAGAAACTGCCCAGAGTACAAGGCTACTCTAAAGAAATGTATCTTTCTCGTTGAAGTAAATCTTTCTATTAATTCTAGTTCTTGGGTACTTGATACCGGTTGTGGAACTCATATCTGTAATGATGTACAGATGCTAAGTGAGGTCCAACAACTCAAAGAAGGAGAATGTGTCTTGAAGATCGGCGATGGCTCAAACGTTGAAGCTCGAGCTTTAGGCACAATTAGATTAGATTTAGGTAGTTTTGAGTTAGTATTAAATAAAGTCCTTTATGTACCGAGCATTATTCGTAATATAATTTCAGTTCCAATATTAGATTGTGAAGGTTATGAAACTTATATTAAGAATGGTAAATACTTTATCAAACGGAACAACTCTTCCGTTCATATCGGTACTCTAAGTAATGGACTTTACCTAACTCAAAATATCAATATTATGAATATACAACGAGAAACAAAGCGTAAGAGAGATGATAAAGTTTCAGCTCCCTTATGGCACGCTAGATTAGGACACATCTCCAAGAACATAATTAGCAAGATAAACACTTTAGGATCATTCTCTGAAAATGATATCAAAGAGTTGACTTCTTGCGAATCCTGTCTCAAAGGAAAGATGTCCAAAGTTCCTTTTAAAGGAACTGTGGAACGTGCCACTAAGGTTTTGGATTTGATCCATACTGATGTTTGTGGACCGCTTAGTGTAAGCACTAGAAACAATCATCAGTATTTCATAACCTTTACTGATGACTTTAGTCGGTATGGTTATGTATACTTAATGAAGTATAAATCTGAAGCTTTTGTGAAATTCTTAGAATTTCAAAAGGAGGTTGAGAACCAAACTAGTCACAAGATCAAAGCACTTCGATCTGATCGAGGAGGCGAATATCTTAGTGAAGAATTCCTTAGTCATCTCAAAGATAATGGGATTATCTCTCAGTGGACCCCTCCGGGAACTCCTCAGCTTAATGGAGTTTCTGAGAGAAGGAATCGAACCCTACTTGATATGGTTCGTTCCATGATGAGCTTCACTGACTTACCACCTTCTTTCTGGGGTTATGCCCTAGAAAGTGCAGCAAAGATTCTGAATCTAGTTCCCTCTAAGTCAGTCCCCAAAACGCCCTATGAAATGTGACATGGTAAAATCCCTAGTTATTCTTACTTAAGAATTTGGGGTTGTCCTGCTTACGTGAAGAGGACAGTGGGAGATAAGTTAGAATCTCGTTCTAACTTATGCAACTTTGTAGGTTATCCTAAGGAATCCATAGGATACTACTTCTATGATCAATCTGAACAAAAGGTGTTTGTTTCCAGAAATGCTACTTTTCTGGAGGAACCGTTCCTTAAAGAAAAGAAAGGCAAGATCATAGAATTAGAAGAAGTACAAAGTGACCCCACACCACCCACTGAAGAAACATCCCACTCTGATCAACCACAACCAATCACGAATTTCGATACACATGTAAATCCTCCTCTAAGGCGTTCTGAACGCACTCCTAGACAGCCGGAGAGATGGTATGGATTCTTCCATGAAATCTCTCAAAAGGATAATGATCCTTTAACATATGAGGAGGCACTTTCAGATTCTGACTCTGAACAGTGGATAGAAGCCATGAAATCCGAAATGGATTCCATGAACTCCAACCAAGTTTGGACCTTGGTAGATTTGCCTGATGGGGTCAAACCCATAGGTTGCAAATGGATCTTTAAGAGAAAGCTTGGAGTTGATGGAAGCATTGCAGCCTACAAAGCAAGACTGGTTGCAAAAGGATTCACTCAAAGACCCGGCGTGGACTTTGACGAAACCTTTTCACCAGTTGCAATGCAAAAGTCCATTCGAATCATGCTTGCCATTGCTGCATATTATGACTATGAGATATGGCAAATGGATGTGAAAACTGCCTTTCTCAATGGTGACATTGATAAAGACATTTATATGGAGCAACCCATAGGTTTCACATTCAGTGGGAGTGAGCAAAAGGTTTGCAAACTCCAAAGATCAATCTATGGATTGAAACAGGCTTCTAGGAATTGGAACATTCGATTTGATGAATCAGTCAAAGTGTTTGGCTTCATCCAAATTACGAATGAATCATGTGTGTATAGAAAGGAATTGGAGACCTCAGTGCAATTCTTAGTACTTTATGTTGATGACATCCTTCTTATTGGGAATTCGAAGGATGACATGAAAGTGACTAAGTTATGGTTATCGAACCAATTCGAGATGAAAGATCTTGGTGATGCGTCCTATATCCTTGGAATTAAAATCTATAGAGATAGATCTAGAAGGTTAATAGGACTATCACAATCGATGTACATTGACAAAGTATTGAAGAGATTCAATATGGAGTCAGCAAAGGTTAAGAACCTTCCTATGAGTGTAGGAACATGTCTTTCAAAGAAGATGTGTCCTAAGACTAACCTTGAGAAGGAGAGAATGACTCATACACCTTATGCATCAGCAATAGGTAGCATAATGTATGCAATGTTATGTACTCGACCGGATGTGGCTTATGCACCTAGTGTGACAAGTCGTTTCCAAACTGACCCTGGAGATGGTCACTGGGCTGCCGTGAAGAATATTCTTAAGTACTTGAAAAGTACTAAAGATTTATTCTTAGTTTACGGAGGTCAGAAAGATCTTACTGTCGAAGGATACTGCGATGCAAGCTTTGCATCTGACTTAGATGATTTTAAGTCAATGTCAGGATACATTTTCTGCCTAAACGGCGGAGCAGTGAGTTGGAAGAGTTCCAAGCAAACTACCATTGCAGATTCGACCACTGAGGCTGAATACTTAGCTGCAAATGATGCAGCTAAGGAAGGTGTTTGGATTAGAAACTTCATTCAAGAGTTGAATGTTGTTCCTAGCATGAAAGACCCCATTACTGTGTTTTGTGACAACACTGGGGCGGTTGCTCAAGCAAGAGAACCAAGATCTCACCAACGGACCAAGCACATTATGAGGAAGTATCACCTAATCCGTGATATTATCAAAAGAGGAGATGTGCTAATTGAGAGGGTCACATCAACAGAGAACGTGGCAGATCCACTTACTAAACCCCTTAGTCAAGAAGCTTTCCAAGGTCATCTTGAGAAGATGGGACTTAGAGTTGCTTTAGAATGGCTTTGACGGGCAAGTGGGAGATTGTTAGGAATAGTGCCCTAGAAAGCCGATTGTATATCCGCTTTGTGCTTTTCCTTATTGTAATCACAGACAATCTTTGAATAAAATAACGAATTGCAGCAACACTTCTTTATATGCTCTTGTTTGGTATGCGTTTACTTTAGCTGTGCATGTATGAGAACTCCCCTAATCCTGATGACTTTAGGACTCTACCATTTAGGTGAAATGGTTCATGAAACGAGCCCTATATCACATAAGTCATGATTAGTAAAATACTCCAAGCCGATGAGTCCTACAGACAGTGGGAGTGTCAACCTGACTCCTCTAAGGCTTGCTTGTGGGATCACGCCCTTAAGAAGGACCACCTTGTTTCATGGAGGTGCAAAGTGTATAGTTGATACGTGCGTGATACATGAGGGTGCTTACTTTAATAAGTAAGTTCACTGAGGTGCCCCGTGTGAGAACATTCCTAAATGGGAAAGGAAGTTTCTATTTCAGGAAATGGAAACTTCCAGATTAGGAAATATCTCACGAGTCATTGATGTGATTAATTGATCCTTAGACTTGAGGTTCCTTGTCACTTTATGAGTTAACTCTGTAGTCTTAGGTATAAGCTTTAAAGGGTGTCGCCTTAGACAACTGATTCAAGGCTTATGCTGGGGCTGCACAAGTGATTCATGAAAGTGAATGAGAATCAAGAAAGGACCTACACTTGCATATGCAAGGTGATCTCTTATTGTGTAAGTCATTCATATGCCATATGGAGTCCTTGGCCAAGGCAGTAGATCAAGACATCAAGAAAAGTGTTTCTTGGATTGAGATCAAATGGATATGAAATGCACTTAGCTTTAAGACCGGATTATTAGGGTTCTGATTATTCCCTTGCCCTAGATCTTGGTTGAGAGATAGTAAGTAGGAGGATTGTATCTCACATGAATCAATGACTTAAAGGTTCTGTCGAATCCGAACATTCCAATTCAGCTAGGGGTTAAACACCTGTTGCTAGACTATGGTCGTTTAATCTGTGGACTGATTAATTAATTAGTGAATTAATTAATTAGGGTCACTGCTAATTGAATTGAGAACCTAGAGGGTCACACACAACAACTTGGTTACATGAGTTGAGGCTTGAAAATGATTAAACGAGTTAATCGGGCCAAGAGGGTTCCACACGTGTGAAGTCACACAGTGACACGTGTCACTCACGTGTGTATATATATATATTATATATATATTAAATAATTAATTAGTTAATTATTTAATAGACTTTGGTTTAATTTTGAATTAAAAAGAAAGTCTAATTTTGGAGAAAATAATCTAGTTAATTAATTACGAATTAATTAATTAGATAAAAATAAGTTATTTATTTTATAATAAATAAAGTATAAAATTATCCAAAAATAGTTTGGATATTTTAGCTCTCTTAAAAGTTGACTTGAATTAGAATTCAAAGTCAAAGTTGGAAAATACTTGATGATCAAGTAATAGGAGAGAGGGACCAAAATCCTAGCCCATAAAGGACTAGGAATTTCGGCACTCCCCTCTCTATAAATAAGGGAGCTCGAGCTCCTTATGGAGCTAATTGGCAATTCTCTTGGTTCATGTGTTGAACACCTTCCTTTCTCCAAGATTAAATTAAACCCTAGGTTAAGCCTAAACACTAACTAGAGAACTAGCATCCTTACTAGTTAGATTGTGATCAAGTTGGTGGACTTTCTCTAGAGACTTCAAGTTAGAAGTTTGAAGATTCGAGCTTTACCAAAGGAGAGGGGATCAAGCCGCGAGAAGAGCGTTCTTGGGTGGCTTGAAACGCTTCAAGAAAGAATAAAAGAAAAGTAAGTTTTCTATCTTTACGAATTTGGTTACACGATTGCGAGTTCAAGGTCCTTTTGTTGGGAAAATTTTTTAAATTCCGCTGCTTTCTGATTCGTGTTTTCCAACAAGTGGTATCAAAGCCACCTCGTTAATCGTGTTTCTGATTCGTCTCAATTATTCTGAATTTGGTAGAAATTCTTAGGCTTAGATGCGAATTAGGTATTCATGAGTTCTTTTAGAAAGCCTGAAATACGAAACTGTAATTTTTCCTGAATTTCTGAAACTGTTTTCTTAAATTGTGATTTTGAAAACCGTTTTGATTGAAATATGTTTAAATCGAATTTTTTAATTTTGGATTGAACCGGGTTTTGGAGAAACCCAAAATACGAAACGGAACACGAAAAAGGACGAGCCTAGGCGTGCTAGCACGTCGCACGCCCAGGCCCGTCGCCGCCGCCCAGCCCTCCCGCAACCGCGCGGGAGGCCCTCCAGCCCACGCCTAGGCGCGACCGCTCGCCTGTCCCGCAACCGTGCGGGACAGCCGCCCGCACCGTCCCGCAACAGAGCGGGACGCCCAGGCCGAGATCGCCCGCCATCGGACGGGCACTGCTGCGCGCGACAAGCGCACGAGTCGCGCGCCCAGCGCGCGCACGCGGGCGACACTTGCCGCACGCTGTGCGCGCAGCTTGTGCGCGCGCGCGCGCCTGATGCCGCGCGGCAGTGCCCTCCTTTGGGCGGATGCTTTCGGGCCTAATTTCGTGTTTTTCGTGTTTCGTGTTTTCGGTCCGAAAAATCCCGATTTAATTTTATTTTAATTTTATCTTTTAAAATCAGTTTTGTTAAAATAAAATTATTTTAAAATTTTGATTAAATTGGGATTTTTGAGAAATTAAAGCGATTTGGATTTTGGGAAAATTATGAATTTTATTTTCTGAAAATAATGAAAGAATAAAATTATTAATTTTGGAAATTAATTGGAATTTTATTGGTTTATTGTTTTTTGGGTTTTATTGAAAAGACTCTTGAACAAGAATTGCATCTAAGTCGTGTTTTAAGTCATTAGGACTTGAAACGAGAATTTTAATTTATTGGCTAAATTTAAATTCTCGCAAAAGCATGTTAGGTGATCATGGGTTTAGATCTATGTATGGTTTTAATTTATGCACATGGATGGTTTAAATTGGGGTTGGAGCCCTATAGTTGCGTTTTTCAATTGAGGTTGGAGCCTCACTTATGTGCGTACTGTTATGTGATTTATTATGTGGCTTTCCATATTACTGTTTTTGAGGCCGGGGTATGCCCCGTGTAATTGTCTAAGGCCAATATGAAGATTGAGCCTTATTACTTTATGTCTTTTTCTTTTTATTGTAATTTGAGAGTAGAGATAGGTGGTGAGGTTTTATTTTCATTTTGGAGACAATGCACCCATGGAGTAAGATGGACCACATTCAAGTAACAAGGATGCCATAAGTGAAGACCCCTCAAAATGTTAGGGAGGGGAATCTCAATTGTTAAATATAATAGAGATAGGGCTCGTATTTTGTTACCGCTTTCCCTTATGTGATTTAAACTGTTTATGTGGCATGTATGTTAGAACTTGTGATTGTGGAGTGGCTCCCACATATCACGCATAAGATAGGTAGAACCCATGATCATTACATGTTAGTATCATGCTAGGACATGTTATCTGTTTATGTGCTTGTTTGATATGCATTTAAGTGTACTTGCATTAATCAAGACTAATAAAATTGGATAACATATATGTTGGTGAGGTCGAACCGGACAACTCTCCGGTTGATTAGAAAATTCCCATTAAATATTAAGCTAATTTCGAACAAATAGGTGTTTAATTCGAGATGCAAATTTTGAATTAAATTCCTAGCATTCCATCAATAGGTTTTAAGTTTAGTAAGTAAAGCTAGTTATTGTCCGCGAGTCGTGGGATAGCTAGTGGAGCTTATTAGTTCTTAGTTACCTAATTGATCATTTTAAATGGTCAATATTTCGTGGTCAATTTTAGCAAGGGCGATGTCCGCGAGTCGTGGGTCGTTCGAACTAAGTTTTGGTCATGATCTTATGATTGATGGGTCTAGCTTAACGCCTAAGTAAATATGGATGTCGCACGAGTCATGGGTCCATATTGAAAGATAGGTGATGCAAAAACAATTACTAAGAGTTCTAAAGGTGTTAGAATTGGTAAGTTGTACCTACCTAGGATTCTTACTTAGAATGTCCGCGAGTCGTGGGTTCGAGGTAAAATGCCTAGGATCTTAGTACCCATTGGGAAACGTGTTCCTCTTAGATCTTTGGGAATTCTAGATCTTTGAAAACCAGTGGGAGCTACAATAGATTAAAGACCTTATCTTTTGTATATCGTTATAATTCAGCATGCTCACTAGTTCTCTGTTTTACCATTTAGGTCGTAGATTCTGTGATTCTCTACGTGTTTTGAAATGGCAACCAAAAACCCTCTTGTATCGATCCTCGAGTCAAACAAGTTGACTGGTCCCAACTATTCTGATTGGCTGAGGAATCTAAAAATCATTTTAGATTCTGAGAAGAGAACTTATGTTCTCTTCGAAGGGGAGCCCAGTCCCGAAGGGGAGGCTCCCACTCGGGCCGAGCTGGACGCGATTCAGAAGTGGAAGGATGATAATCTCCAAGCCCGTTGCCTTATGTTGGCTAACATGTCTCCGGACTTGCAAAGGCAACATGAGGCCATGGAATTTGCTTGGGAGATTTACGACCACTTAGAGCAACTTTACCGCCCTCATGAACGTGTTACAAAGTATAACACTTCAAAGGAATTGTTCCACTTGAGAATGAGGGAAGGTTCAAGTGTCCATGAATATGGACTCAAGTTTCTTGCCCTTACTGAGAAACTTGCTTCCATGGACATGCCACTGAAAGATGAGCTTTCAGTGGATTTGTTGCTAGCTTCGCTCCCACCATCATTCAACCCATTTGTCCTTAACTTCAACAGGAATCATGCTGGTGCTACTGTAGCTGAGCTGATTAGTCAGCTTGTGACTGCTGAAAGCACGATCAAGAAGGACAATAAGGTTTTGATGGTGAATGCTCCATCTTCATCTTCTGGGCCTTCTAAAGGTAAGGGCAAGAAAGCCCAAAAGAAGAAGAAGAAACCCCTTAGGCCCACTGGTGGCATTTCGAAGGGGAAGGCCCAAAAGAAGAAGCGTGATCGGAAAGAGGATGTTTGCTTCCATTGTGGCAAAGCGGGACATTGGAGGAGAAACTGCCCAGAGTACAAGGCTACTCTAAAGAAATGTATCTTTCTCGTTGAAGTAAATCTTTCTATTAATTCTAGTTCTTGGGTACTTGATACCGGTTGTGGAACTCATATCTGTAATGATGTACAGATGCTAAGTGAGGTCCAACAACTCAAAGAAGGAGAATGTGTCTTGAAGATCGGCGATGGCTCAAACGTTGAAGCTCGAGCTTTAGGCACAATTAGATTAGATTTAGGTAGTTTTGAGTTAGTATTAAATAAAGTCCTTTATGTACCGAGCATTATTCGTAATATAATTTCAGTTCCAATATTAGATTGTGAAGGTTATGAAACTTATATTAAGAATGGTAAATACTTTATCAAACGGAACAACTCTTCCGTTCATATCGGTACTCTAAGTAATGGACTTTACCTAACTCAAAATATCAATATTATGAATATACAACGAGAAACAAAGCGTAAGAGAGATGATAAAGTTTCAGCTCCCTTATGGCACGCTAGATTAGGACACATCTCCAAGAACATAATTAGCAAGATAAACACTTTAGGATCATTCTCTGAAAATGATATCAAAGAGTTGACTTCTTGCGAATCCTGTCTCAAAGGAAAGATGTCCAAAGTTCCTTTTAAAGGAACTGTGGAACGTGCCACTAAGGTTTTGGATTTGATCCATACTGATGTTTGTGGACCGCTTAGTGTAAGCACTAGAAACAATCATCAGTATTTCATAACCTTTACTGATGACTTTAGTCGGTATGGTTATGTATACTTAATGAAGTATAAATCTGAAGCTTTTGTGAAATTCTTAGAATTTCAAAAGGAGGTTGAGAACCAAACTAGTCACAAGATCAAAGCACTTCGATCTGATCGAGGAGGCGAATATCTTAGTGAAGAATTCCTTAGTCATCTCAAAGATAATGGGATTATCTCTCAGTGGACCCCTCCGGGAACTCCTCAGCTTAATGGAGTTTCTGAGAGAAGGAATCGAACCCTACTTGATATGGTTCGTTCCATGATGAGCTTCACTGACTTACCACCTTCTTTCTGGGGTTATGCCCTAGAAAGTGCAGCAAAGATTCTGAATCTAGTTCCCTCTAAGTCAGTCCCCAAAACGCCCTATGAAATGTGACATGGTAAAATCCCTAGTTATTCTTACTTAAGAATTTGGGGTTGTCCTGCTTACGTGAAGAGGACAGTGGGAGATAAGTTAGAATCTCGTTCTAACTTATGCAACTTTGTAGGTTATCCTAAGGAATCCATAGGATACTACTTCTATGATCAATCTGAACAAAAGGTGTTTGTTTCCAGAAATGCTACTTTTCTGGAGGAACCGTTCCTTAAAGAAAAGAAAGGCAAGATCATAGAATTAGAAGAAGTACAAAGTGACCCCACACCACCCACTGAAGAAACGTCCCACTCTGATCAACCACAACCAATCACGAATTTCGATACACATGTAAATCCTCCTCTAAGGCGTTCTGAACGCACTCCTAGACAGCCGGAGAGATGGTATGGATTCTTCCATGAAATCTCTCAAAAGGATAATGATCCTTTAACATATGAGGAGGCACTTTCAGATTCTGACTCTGAACAGTGGATAGAAGCCATGAAATCCGAAATGGATTCCATGAACTCCAACCAAGTTTGGACCTTGGTAGATTTGCCTGATGGGGTCAAACCCATAGGTTGCAAATGGATCTTTAAGAGAAAGCTTGGAGTTGATGGAAGCATTGCAGCCTACAAAGCAAGACTGGTTGCAAAAGGATTCACTCAAAGACCCGGCGTGGACTTTGACGAAACCTTTTCACCAGTTGCAATGCAAAAGTCCATTCGAATCATGCTTGCCATTGCTGCATATTATGACTATGAGATATGGCAAATGGATGTGAAAACTGCCTTTCTCAATGGTGACATTGATAAAGACATTTATATGGAGCAACCCATAGGTTTCACATTCAGTGGGAGTGAGCAAAAGGTTTGCAAACTCCAAAGATCAATCTATGGATTGAAACAGGCTTCTAGGAATTGGAACATTCGATTTGATGAATCAGTCAAAGTGTTTGGCTTCATCCAAATTACGAATGAATCATGTGTGTATAGAAAGGAATTGGAGACCTCAGTGCAATTCTTAGTACTTTATGTTGATGACATCCTTCTTATTGGGAATTCGAAGGATGACATGAAAGTGACTAAGTTATGGTTATCGAACCAATTCGAGATGAAAGATCTTGGTGATGCGTCCTATATCCTTGGAATTAAAATCTATAGAGATAGATCTAGAAGGTTAATAGGACTATCACAATCGATGTACATTGACAAAGTATTGAAGAGATTCAATATGGAGTCAGCAAAGGTTAAGAACCTTCCTATGAGTGTAGGAACATGTCTTTCAAAGAAGATGTGTCCTAAGACTAACCTTGAGAAGGAGAGAATGACTCATACACCTTATGCATCAGCAATAGGTAGCATAATGTATGCAATGTTATGTACTCGACCGGATGTGGCTTATGCACTTAGTGTGACAAGTCGTTTCCAAACTGACCCTGGAGATGGTCACTGGGCTGCCGTGAAGAATATTCTTAAGTACTTGAAAAGTACTAAAGATTTATTCTTAGTTTACGGAGGTCAGAAAGATCTTACTGTCGAAGGATACTGCGATGCAAGCTTTGCATCTGACTTAGATGATTTTAAGTCAATGTCAGGATACATTTTCTGCCTAAACGGCGGAGCAGTGAGTTGGAAGAGTTCCAAGCAAACTACCATTGCAGATTCGACCACTGAGGCTGAATACTTAGCTACAAATGATGCAGCTAAGGAAGGTGTTTGGATTAGAAACTTCATTCAAGAGTTGAATGTTGTTCCTAGCATGAAAGACCCCATTACTATGTTTTGTGACAACACTGGGACGGTTGCTCAAGCAAGAGAACCAAGATCTCACCAACGGACCAAGCACATTATGAGGAAGTATCACCTAATCCGTGATATTATCAAAAGAGGAGATGTGCTAATTGAGAGGGTCACATCAACAGAGAACGTGGCAGATCCACTTACTAAACCCCTTAGTCAAGAAGCTTTCCAAGGTCATCTTGAGAAGATGGGACTTAGAGTTGCTTTAGAATGGCTTTGACGGGCAAGTGGGAGATTGTTAGGAATAGTGCCCTAGAAAGCCGATTGTATATCCGCTTTGTGCTTTTCCTTATTGTAATCACAGACAATCTTTGAATAAAATAACGAATTGCAGCAACACTTCTTTATATGCTCTTGTTTGGTATGCGTTTACTTTAGCTGTGCATGTATGAGAACTCCCCTAATCCTGATGACTTTAGGACTCTACCATTTAGGTGAAATGGTTCATGAAACGAGCCCTATATCACATAAGTCATGATTAGTAAAATACTCCAAGCCGATGAGTCCTACAGACAGTGGGAGTGTCAACCTGACTCCTCTAAGGCTTGCTTGTGGGATCACGCCCTTAAGAAGGACCACCTTGTTTCATGGAGGTGCAAAGTGTATAGTTGATACGTGCGTGATACATGAGGGTGCTTACTTTAATAAGTAAGTTCACTGAGGTGCCCCGTGTGAGAACATTCCTAAATGGGAAAGGAAGTTTCTATTTCAGGAAATGGAAACTTCCAGATTAGGAAATATCTCACGAGTCATTGATGTGATTAATTGATCCTTAGACTTGAGGTTCCTTGTCACTTTATGAGTTAACTCTGTAGTCTTAGGTATAAGCTTTAAAGGGTGTCGCCTTAGACAACTGATTCAAGGCTTATGCTGGGGCTGCACAAGTGATTCATGAAAGTGAATGAGAATCAAGAAAGGACCTACACTTGCATATGCAAGGTGATCTCTTATTGTGTAAGTCATTCATATGCCATATGGAGTCCTTGGCCAAGGCAGTAGATCAAGACATCAAGAAAAGTGTTTCTTGGATTGAGATCAAATGGATATGAAATGCACTTAGCTTTAAGACCGGATTATTAGGGTTCTGATTATTCCCTTGCCCTAGATCTTGGTTGAGAGATAGTAAGTAGGAGGATTGTATCTCACATGAATCAATGACTTAAAGGTTCTGTCGAATCCGAACATTCCAATTCAGCTAGGGGTTAAACACCTGTTGCTAGACTATGGTCGTTTAATCTGTGGACTGATTAATTAATTAGTGAATTAATTAATTAGGGTCACTGCTAATTGAATTGAGAACCTAGAGGGTCACACACAACAACTTGGTTACATGAGTTGAGGCTTGAAAATGATTAAACGAGTTAATCGGGCCAAGAGGGTTCCACACGTGTGAAGTCACACAGTGACACGTGTCACTCACGTGTGTATATATATATATTATATATATATTAAATAATTAATTAGTTAATTATTTAATAGACTTTGGTTTAATTTTGAATTAAAAAGAAAGTCTAATTTTGGAGAAAATAATCTAGTTAATTAATTACGAATTAATTAATTAGATAAAAATAAGTTATTTATTTTATAATAAATAAAGTATAAAATTATCCAAAAATAGTTTGGATATTTTAGCTCTCTTAAAAGTTGACTTGAATTAGAATTCAAAGTCAAAGTTGGAAAATACTTGATGATCAAGTAATAGGAGAGAGGGACCAAAATCCTAGCCCATAAAGGACTAGGAATTTCGGCACTCCCCTCTCTATAAATAAGGGAGCTCGAGCTCCTTATGGAGCTAATTGGCAATTCTCTTGGTTCATGTGTTGAACACCTTCCTTTCTCCAAGATTAAATTAAACCCTAGGTTAAGCCTAAACACTAACTAGAGAACTAGCATCCTTACTAGTTAGATTGTGATCAAGTTGGTGGACTTTCTCTAGAGACTTCAAGTTAGAAGTTTGAAGATTCGAGCTTTACCAAAGGAGAGGGGATCAAGCCGCGAGAAGAGCGTTCTTGGGTGGCTTGAAACGCTTCAAGAAAGAATAAAAGAAAAGTAAGTTTTCTATCTTTACGAATTTGGTTACACGATTGCGAGTTCAAGGTCCTTTTGTTGGGAAAATTTTTTAAATTCCGCTGCTTTCTGATTCGTGTTTTCCAACATCCAGAACATGACACGTGTCCGGGTTTGACCCGGACCCGGTCCGACCCTGCCCGAAACCCTACGCGTTGACCCGACACCCTGACCCGTTTGACCGACCCGGTCCGATCAAATCTGAACCGTTGCTTTTGCACTGACGTGGCGCGATCTGGGACGTCCACGTGTCGCACACGTGGCGTGCCATGCGGCTGCCCAGTCAGCGCCACATGGGCCCACCTTGCTGATGTGGCATGCCACGTCAGCTGCCACGTCATCACCGATTTTTTTTTTCCGATGAAAATTTTATTTTCTCCAAAATAAAATTTCGTGCATTTCCAACTCTTTGGAACTTGATTTATTTTCTTAAAATAAATTCCTTGGCTATTTTCAAACACTTTGAAAATTCATTTATCTTTCTCCTTTTAATATTTTCTCTTTGGGTTTTCAATTGGGGCTTGCAGGGGGACCTGCAGGACTAATTAATTTTAGCTCCAAACGGATTAATATATTATCATCTCATGATAATAATTAATTACCGTTTAACAATATTTAATTCCACTAAATAAATATTGTTGTACTCTAAAATTAATTAAATTATTCACGAATTTCTCGATCTAGAATAATTTCGCATTTTACTCCTCCGTGTAGATATCCATGAAAAATAAATTGCAACTACTATCATTTATTTTTCATCTCTAATTTGAAATTTATTGATTCGCCTTAAGTTCAAATTCTCTGTATGTGAAACACATTCAACATACCACTTCGGTGACGTTATCACGCGAAGTGCTTTGGCCAAAGTCTTAATTCGAACTTTTGCAAATCTATTTCAAGGATACCTCTTACCTTCCAGCAAGGCCACAGATTCCTCGATCAATATAACTCTTTAGCACATTTCATGCTATCACCGAATCATACAAAGTATTTTGGCCACCCGTTACCGAGTCCTCACTTTGAGTATGTTACAGTGACTAACACTACATGCCTAAAGCTGAAATATTATCAGGATTAAGAGTACAATGCTTCCTGAGATTTTATTCATTTTAGATAGCAGTATAAAATAAATAATCTCAGTGGTCTAGTTCGATGTTTCCAATCCTATTGAAAATCATCAACGTGTTATAATTGGAATCACCATTCCCTATGATGAAAGACTAATCATCTTATATAACCACGTTATAGTCTTGATAAGAACATATTCTTATCTTGCCGACTAGAACTTTAATGACACGTGATTTCGGTATTCAAAGTCTTTTCCTATGAAACACATTTCATATGAGAATACCACCACACGTCATTAATTATTAATATGTGAAATACTCACAACTTGCTATAAATTCAGTTTAATTAATTCAATCAAATTGAATTTTCAGGGCACTATTCCCAACAATCTCCCACTTGCCCTAAATTCAATTTGGCTATACATCTAAGTCTTATTCCTTTCACACGAGTGTCTAAACTCGTTTTGCACCTTTTTACGCCAATACCTTGGTGAAGGAATCTATCAGATGTTTCTCAGAGCCAACAACTAGGAAATCATGAACCCAATATATCCAACTGGTTGCTTCTCAAGCTACCATGTATTTGACTTCCATGGTGATGTAAGCAATACAAGTCTGCTTAACATTCTCCAACTAACGATTGCTCTTTCTAGAGTAAATACGTATTCTGATGTCAAACATCTAGAATACAAATCAAATTGTAAATCCGAATCTGTGTACTCTATTGAAATGAGCTCACTACTGTGGTAGACAAGCATATAATCTCAAGTCCTTCTCAAGTACTCAAATATATGCTTTCACTACTACCCAGTGTCAGATTCTAGGGTTTGACTAATATCTGCTGACTTAGACCTATTTCATAATAGACATCTAGCCCTGTACATAATATGACACACATAAAGCTTCCGCTGCGGAACTCTAATCATGTCTTCTATCTTTTCAGTTGTCTCAGGACACTGATCCCGAGATAGATAAATTCCAAATCTAAAAGGTAATGAACCTTTCTTGGAATTCGTCATATTATACTTTGTCAGCATCTTATCTATATATGCTTCTTGTGATAAACCAATCTCCTTCTTCCTATGATCACGAAAAAAGTCTGATCCTTGGAATAACATTGGTCTCACATAGGTCTTTTCTTGTCAAAATGATTTGACGTTCGAATCTTGACCACTTGACAAAATTCTTGCATCATCCCCAATGAGCAGAATATTAATTACGTAAATTGTGAAAATGGTATAACACTATCATGATGTCATTTTGTACACTTCATGGTTCATCAGGCAATTATACAAATCCAAAGAATCTAAATTGCCTTATAATTCTGATGCTCCATAATCTGGATGCTTGCTTAATATCATAAATCGATCTATTAAGCTTGCATTATATGTACCTGATTTCTGGCTGTGAAGCCTTCAGGTTATGCCATGTATATCTTTTTCTTGAAGTTGCCCGTTCAAGAACATAGTCTTTACATCCATTTATTTAATCTCATAATTGATGATGAGATAAAATGGAGAGGATAATGGACTTAAGCATTTCTATAGGCGAGAAGACCCCATAAATGATTTCTTCTTTCTGGGTAAAATCCCTTGCCATAAGTTTGCTCTAAAGTCTCTACTTTTTCGTCCATTTATCCTTTTATTGTTTTGTAGAACCCAATTGTATCTAATAGGGTTTAATGCCTTCAGGCGCCTCTACAAGTTCAAGACTTTGTTAGAATACAGATATTCTAACTTAGATTCCATGGATATTGACCAAACGGTCAGCGTCTATATCTTTTACAGCTTCATTACACGTGATAGGATCAGATACGTTAGATTCAACCACTTGGGCTAATCTTAGGTATCTTGTCAGGTGTCCTGACAATCCTCCCACTATAATGATGCTCTCGTGTACACGTCTCTACATCACATGTTGTATTTGGTACATCACATGTATCCAATATATTTTCAGTCATCACGGGTTTATGGAAATCAGTATCTAATACTGTTATTTCTTTTAACACTACTTTGCTTCTACCCTTTGCATTTATCTATGTAATTATCTTTGAAATATTCACAAACATCTTTTGAGATTTCTCAAATTACAAAATATACCACCTCTTGTTTTTCTTAGGATAACCTTAGAACAAGTAAACCTTTGTTCCTTATTCTAACTTGTCAGGATCCATCCTTAACTTGTGGACCAGGCTACTTTAAATCCGAAGGTAAAAGATACAGGGTTTTCACCCTAGCTATAGATCCATCAGTGTTTTAGGAACTGACTTAGATAGAACTAGGTTTGTCGTTTTGTGTGCAAGACCCCAAAACGAAATTCATAGGGTAGCATGACTCTTCATGAATCTTACCATCATTATCAGAGTTTTATTTCTCCTTTCTGCAATATATCTTTGCTAAGACGTATCTCATATATATAGTTGAGATCTAATCTCAATTGAGAAATTTTATTTAACTCTGAACTTAGATACTTATCACTGCTTCGATCTAATCGAAGTGCCCTGATATGTTTTCTAATTTGACTCTTTGACTTCAGTCTTATATTCTTTGAACTATTCAAAATTACAGACTTGAGTCTCATCAAATAAACATATCTATATCTAGAGTGTTCATTCAAATGAATGATGAAGTACGCAAAAACTTTCTCTTGCTTGAACATTCATAGTATCATATGTCCATATGAACTAACTCAAGCAAGTTCATGGCTTAATACCTTTTATCTCAAAAGGAACTTTCTTGGTCATTTTACTTTTCTAAATAGGATTCGTAGACTGACAGCTGTCAAGTCGAAAAGACTCGAAAATCAGTCTTTGGATCTTATTCGTGTAAAAGTGACCAAGACGTTGATGCCACGTAGAAGTTTTTCTTTTTAGATGGTAAGTCAAGCTTCTTTAATGTTAAACTTAAAATAGGTTTTTCATTGAGGTATAAAAGACCATCTTTTATTGTGCCAGAGCAAATAAACCTTTTATTTTGCTTAGTGGTAAACTTTTGTTCAAAACAAACAATTAAACTATTAGTTATCAAATAACTTACAGGAATTAAATTTCTGTATATATGGCACGTATAATATTAAAACCCTTTTGCCAAAATACGACTTTATAGTCTTTACTACTAATACAATTACACTTGTATTATCCCCGAGCAGTAGTTATGTGTTAGCCGTTTTTCAACCTTTCTGGTTGGTTTGAATCTTCGCAACAACTTGCAAATATGATTAGTTGATCTCAAGTTCACACACCAGGATTCTGGTGAATTTCCAACTAAACATACTTTCAACGGGTAAGATATCTTCATATCTTATCTAAAACGGCGTAACAAACAGACAAACTAAGTATTTTGGATAACTTCCTTTTCCAATACCCGTTACCACCGAAATAGAAACACTTTTCCATTGTCGGATTTGACTTTCTATTTCTGAACCTTAGATTGGGAACTTTTCCTTTTTCTTTCTTCCACTTACTGGCCTTTTAGGCCGTGGATATTGATGTCTGATTAAAGAGAACTTTTCCCTTAGTCTATATCATCCTTTCTGCCATATTGAGGTCGTTCATTGGTTTTATAAAAATTTAAAATTATTCTTGAACGTTCAAATGACTTAGGCAGAGAGTATAGGATCGTATCCTATCTATTAAGATTGTCTCTTTAAGCACAGAGGCTTTCAGTCTCGTTCAGATTAGCTATCATATTCATAATATGATTCTGAAATAGTGATCCTTCAAACATCTTTAACTGACAACCGTTTTCATGGCTCGTACCTTCGTACGACTCTGTCTTCAACACATGTTCTTATCAGTGGACATCTCATGCGTCTGATGCTCAAGAACTTTTAAGACAGATGTCAGGATATAAGACTAGCCAGATCATCATACTTGATCCATTTAGAATAAACGTCTTCTAATCCTGACTGGTTGCAGTTTCCGAAATTTTCGGATAAGATTCAGTGAGTACGTAAACTTTCGTGTCTCAACACGATGTCAAGATTCATTTCCTAATCAGCATAGTTGAACCCTTACTAGCCTATTCCCTTATTATAGACATGTAGTATGGAGTGGGCTAAGAGAGATCTTAATTATAAAACTGAAATAAATAAATAAATGCAAGTTATGATTATGTATTTCACTTTCTTCTGCATCCAACCGATAAATGAAATACACGTAAGCATTTTGATTTACGCAATGGTGACTTAACTAACTGCAGTTGACTCCCCGGAGGCGAGGTCGAAAACCGCTTAGAAAAGCAAGAACTATTCTTAATTAACATGTCATCTAGGTAACTCTTTCCAAATAATGTTAATCCACCACGTCAACCCTTGGCCTCTAAGTAAATGTAACAGAGCTCCGAAGGGAGGTTAATACATTACTTAGTCAAGTGTGCACCATTACCTAGAAGTCCGTACGAGTAGGTCAAGACACTCCACGGAGGCGTGGTCGAGCTGACTTCCCCGTATTTCATTCTATCCGTAGAAGTCTAATCTTGTATACCGCGAATATATACCCGCCGAAGGGAGTAGTATACATCCACTATACTATAGACGGGTAATGGAGGCCGTGAGAATTCAACTCTTTTCATCTCGCTCCCACTTGAATTTTAAAAGGTGTGGATTATCTTTTGATTATTTAATAATCACTTTTGGCGTCTTATTGTTGGAAGTAATTAATCTAATTAATACCCTCCCACTAGGATTACTAAATCATATTTAAAATCCTAATAATAATATTTTAAGGCAATTTAATAACTATTTATTAATTAGGCCGAAAAATATTAGTTCAATTATGCATCGCGTCTAATTTCTATTAAACATTACTATTTAATCACATTAAATAAAATATGCATAATTGTAAATATCATAATATCTCATATTATCATGATCATGCCATAAAATAAAATAATTAAGCATGCTTTCATATAATTATCACATAATTATCATGCTTAAAATTTTAAATGACACAAAATAAATATGCCATAAATTAAATCAATTAAGCTTGTTGTTATAATTATCACATAATTATCATGCTTAAAATAAATGACATAAAGTAAACATGTTATAAATAAATTATCTCATAATTTAAATCATGTTTATTGATTCGGTAATTAACCAGGAAGATTATTGAAATCGATTCCCTGAAAATTACCATTCCACGTAAATTCCCAGGAAACACTGGAGGGGTCACAACGGTCCCACTTAAAAACCAGCCTCCTTTGACAGAATTTACGTGCACAGTATCAGATTTAAAATTATGCATCACATGCATCATATCAATGCATGTATATATCTAGAGCATGGCTCTGATACCAGTTGCTGCCGTTCCTATCTCATAGGGTGACCAGCAAAGATACCTCACGAGTTTTACGGTGTGCGTCTCCACACAACCAACCTTACCAGCGGGACCGCGAGGGGTAAGAGTCAATACTTCGTCACAGGTCACACTGCGAGAACCCCCTCTACGATAGAGCCCCTTACGGGTTACTCAAACTAGCTCTGATACCAGTTGCTGCCGTTCCTATCTCATATGGTGACCAGCAAAGATACCTCACGAACTAGTTTTACGGTGTGCGTCTCCACACAACCAACCTTACCAGCGGGACCACGAGGGGTAAGAGTCAATACTTCGTCACAGGTCACACTGCGAGAACCCCCTCTACGATAGAGCCCCTTACGGGGTTACTCAAACTAGCTCTGATACCAGTTGCTGGGAGACGGGCCCAGAACAGTAGCGGTCCGGGACCACATTTTAAAATTTTTATTTATAATACAAGTATTAAAATATTTCTAAAACATTTTAATACAAAGCGGAAGACTTAGCCGGATCTACTCAAGTATATACATGCAATTGATAATAAATTTTAAATCACTTAAGCAGATAAATATCTAACATGCAATTAACACTTAAGAGCACATAATTTATCGTGCTTAAAATAAAATAACTGAAAACTATTACCGTACTGCAAACATGGCTATCTAACGACATTTTTCCAGCTCCTATCCCACTCGTGAGACCGGCAGAGCTTCCCTGCAATATCCCCAGGGACACCCTCGGAGTGTGGGCTCCGAAAGTATTTCTCTAAATACTTAGAGAAAATAAAACTTTAAACTAAAAACCCTTTTCAGGGTTTATTCTCCCAAAATTAGGCGTTTTATATAAACACCTAATTAAAATTAATTCCGAAATAAATCAGAATTAACTAGGAGAAAAAGGGATATGGTTTCAAAGCTAAGGAATAGCCAAAACCTCTCCCAAAACTGAATGGGAGAAATGGCAAGGGGATCAGCCTATTTATAGGCAAAAACCTGAGGGCAAAACGGTCATTTTATGCACAAAAGTAAGGGCAAAATAGTCATTTCACATCCCCATTTGCGTGTACAACTTGGACATGAAAACCGAGGATACCACGTTGAAGGTCTCGTCGCTGCGGATCCAACGCCACCAACCACGCGTCGACACGTGTCTCTACGCGTCCCCACGCGCCGCCGGAAGGCCGCCAAGTAGTTAGCGCGTGTTGGTGCGCGTAGAGGGCTCCAGAATGTGACACGTGTCCGGGTTTGACCCGGACCCGGTCCGACCCTGCCCGAAACCCGACCCGTTGACCCGACACCCTGACCCGTTTGACCGACCCGGTCCGATCAAATCTGAACCGTTGCTTTCGCACTGACGTGGCGCGATCTGGGACGTCTACGTGTCGCACACGTGGCGTGCCACGCGGCTGCCCAGTCAGCGCCACTTGGGCCCACCTTGCTGACGTGGCATGCCACGTCAGCTGCCACGTCATCACCGATTTTTTTTTTCGATGAAAATTTTATTTTCTCCAAAATAAAATTCCGTGCATTTCCAACTCTTTGGAACTTGATTTATTTTCTTAAAATAAATTCCTTGGCTATTTTCAAACACTTTGAAAATTCATTTCTCTTTCTCCTTTTAATATTTTCTCTTTGGGTTTTCAATTGGGGCTTGCAGGGGGACCTGCAGGACTAATTAATTTTAGCTCCAAACGGATTAATACATTATCATCTCATGATAATAATTAATTACCGTTTAACAATATTTAATTCCACTAAATAAATATTGTTGTACTCTAAAATTAATTAAATTATTCACGAATTTCTCGATCTAGAATAATTTCGCATTTTACTCCTCAGTGTAGATATCCATGAAAAATAAATTGCAACTACTATCATTTATTTTTCATCTCTAATTTGAAATTTATTGATTCGCCTTAAGTTCAAATTCTCTGTATGTGAAACACATTCAACATACAACTTCAGTGACGTTATCACGCGAAGTGCTTTGGCCAAAGTCTTAATTCGAACTTTTGCAAATCTATTTCAAGGATACCTCTTACCTTCCAGCAAGGCCACAGATTCCTCGATCAATATAACTCTTTAGCACATTTCATGCTATCACCGAATCATACAAAGTATTTTGGCCACCCGTTACCGAGACCTCACTTTGAGTATGTTACAGTGACTAACACTACATGCCTAAAGCTGAAATATTATCAGGATTAAGACTACAATGCTTCCTGAGATTTTATTCATTTTAGATAGCAGTATAAAATAAATAATCTCAGTGGTCTAGTTCGATGTTTCCAATCCTATTGAAAATCATCAACGTGTTATAATTGGAATCACCATTCCCTATGACGAAAGACTAATCATCTTATATAACCACGTTATAGTCTTGATAAGAACATATTCTTATCTTGCCGACTAGAACTTTAATGACACGTGATTTCGGTATTCAAAGTCTTTTCCTATGAAACACATTTCATATGAGAATACCACCACACGTCATTAATTATTAATATGTGAAATACTCACAACTTGCTATAAATTCAGTTTAATTAATTCAATCAAATTGAATTAATTCAGTTTAATTAATTCAATCAACTTGATATATGTTGACGAGGATGTCAACGGATCGAGTGGGGGAGGATGTTATGGGTCGCACTTGGAGATAAGGTTGCGACTATAACTTGGCGGCGTTGGTTGCGGACGATTAGGGAATATCATCACGCTGGTGTGGTGGAGATGAAGGCCTTACTGAAGTGGGATCAGAATACTATTTGATATGTGTAGTCCTTGATGTATGAGGATGGTCTCCACCAAGTTTGGGGTCATTCCGAGTCCGTTAGGGCTTTGGAGTTATGGAGCGACCGGGAGGTGGTCGACGGCGTGGGGTTGGCAAGAGTACTTTGAGTAGAGGGACTTAACGAAGGAGTTTCCTAGAGATATTTTATAGGGAGCTTCCTTCATGTGTTGAGATGCTCTCTATAAAGTTTCAAGTCATTTGGACACCGTTTGAGCTAGGAACAAGCCTTGACAACAATATGCTGTGATAGAGGGGCAATTTCGTGAATTCAGCATGTTGCGAGGGCAATTCCCGAACGATGGAGTCTCGGACGGGGCTGAAAGTGAGTAGTATGATTATTGAAGTCAAGGGTTTCGTTTGAACGAAAACGGCGGGCGATTTGGAGGTCGGATGCGGGATTTATGGAAAATCTGCACTGCTCGGCTAGCACGAATGTCTAGTGGCGGAACAAAGGAAATTTTTTTTAAGAGTACTATAAGGGGGGCATGCATTGGTGAGCATCGGCCAACCCTCCCCGTGCTGTGATGGCACTAAGCGAGCACCATGCCGGCAAGGGCTGCTAGCATGGGCCAGCACTAGGAACCTAAAAGAGGAACTTAGTGTTCTCGGGCGGTTTGGGAACCAAACGAGCAGCGTGGGACGGTGGGGTCCACGTTGGGCATCAGTTAGACCACAGAGGTTATGCATGAGTTCACGCTAAGCCCAGCGGACTGTCCTTTGTTTCTAGACCCGAGAAACACCTCAAGGCCGATTGAGTGATCGGGATAAGTTCTCCAAAGTCCCGTGAACTAACTCGTGGATAAGTACGAAGGGTTCACGCACGACACGGGGGTCCGTAGGCTTAAGATATGCGATTGTTGGGCAACAACGCATAGTGGGCATGACGGCAAGTTACCTATGAGCTTGAAGGCAAGTCCTAAGCTTCGTGCGGGACAATTGTGGGTTGATGGCAAGTTGAATGAGACTTGGACTTACGAGTTGCCCTACTCGGGCGAGAAGCAAGCGAAGGGTGCCGAGGCGCACCTAAGACCGAAGCGTCCCGAGCGAGCGACGAGCACGAGGATTACGTGTTGGGCGCGCTAGCGACCCTTCATGCCGAGACGCAACAAGTATGCTCCCGTGCCATCAAGAGATGCATTGTTGGGACCCGAGATTGTGAGACGTATGGCAAGCATGCTAGCTTGTAGAACATGAATGGGCGAGTACCGAACACGAAGTGCGGTACGAATAAGCATTCGGAAGCTATCGCTAGTGCGCGAATGATGCTAAGAAGAGCAAGAGTCATCATAAAGACTCGAGGATGGAAGGCGGACCGAAGGTTTTGGAGAACCTTAGGGAGCCTCACGGGCGAAAAATTATTCCGCTGCACAAGTAAACGAGTCCGCCCATGACACTACGTACCCCTGCGAAGAGGATCAAGTCATAACGTAGTTCAGGAAACATAACATTGTTTTGGGGGTGCGGTAAACAGTTTATACTCGTGCGGGCTAGGACTATCCAAAGCTTAACCACCCTGGATGAGGTGGGATATTTCTGTATTTTAGCCACATGAAATATTGTCAGTGAAGACGTGCACTACAATTGGTGGTTGCCGTACGCATTTTATACTCTTGCGGACCAAGAGTGACATGTAGTTTAGGCTCATGCATCATGGAGCAAACTCCTTACGGGTAATATCTCTTCAGGAACTTGCCATTTATTAGGCCGATACGCAAACCATCTTTGTTAATCAATTTGTAGGCTCCGTTTGTGTATACTTCCTTCACGACATAAGGGCCATCTCACTTTGATAAGAATTTGTTTCCCATCCGTTGGGTGATGGTGATAGGTCTAGGCGGTACAAACTTGAAATGCTCGAGGGCGCACCTTTTTGTTGAAAGCTCTTGTCATGCGGGCATGGTAGCACTCAAGCTGTTGCTGAGCTTCAAGTCTTCTTTCATCTAAAGCTTCTAATTCCTTAAGTCTGAGGAGAGCGTTATCCTCAGCGATAAGTCATTCCTGGATAGCGATGCGCAAGGAAGGTATTTGGCTTTCCAGCGGGAGCACGACTTCGACTCCATACACCAGTGAATAAGGGGTAGCCTGAGTAGTCGTTCAGTGTGTCGTTCTGTATGCCCAGAGCGCTTCCCTAACTTTTTCATGCCAATCCCTCTTTGACTTTGAGACCATCTTCTTCAAAAGATTGCACAGGGTCTTTTTAAATGCCTCTGCTAAATCATTCATCGCGGCGTTGTACATCGAAGAGTTGTGTTGTTTGAAGCCGAATTATGCACACAACTTATCCATCAGCTTATTATAGAACGGTTTTCCATTGTCAGTCACGATGCATCGTGGTACACCATACCTGAAGATAAGGTTGGTACGAATAAACTCGACCACCGTCTCGTTTTTTACTTCCTTTAGGGGAGCTGCCTCTGCCCATTTGGAGAAGTAGTCTGTGGCTGCCAGAATGTACATGTGACCAGCCGAGGATTTAGGAGTTATAGGCCCCACAACATCTAGACCCCACGCATCGAATGGCCAAGAGGCGACAGTGGGATGAAGGGGTTCCGGAGGTTGGTGTATGAAATTGGCACGCATTTGGCAAGCTTCACACCGTCTCGCATACTCAAGGCAATCTTTCACCATTGTTGGCCAGTAATAGCCCATCCGTTTGATTCGGAAATGCAGCTTTGGACCAGATAGGTGGGCTCTGCATATTCCGGAATGCGCTTCTTTCATGGCCTCGTTAGTTTTCTCACCGTTTAAGCATCTTCGGTAGTTTCCTTCTAAGGATCGCCGGTATAACGTATCCTTACATAGGACATAGCTTGGTGCTCTTCTTCGCACTTCCCCCCTATAACGAGCATTTTCAGGCAACTTCCCTTGCTTAAGGTATTCGACCAATGGCACCCTCCAATCTTCGTCATCGGTGGCTAAGGTGGATATGACATTTGAGTCTTCATGGCTGGGTCCAGTGGCAGACGGTACTATCCACCGGTTGCACACAGGAATACTCGTTGTTTCTCCTTCTGTCAAAGCCAAAGTGGTCACTAAGTTGGCCAACGCGTCTGCTATCTTGTTTTCATTCCTGGGAATGTGATTCAGGGTAACACTCTCGAAATGCTTAAGCAGGTCCGCAGGATGTTGGGAAAGTGGCACAAGGTCTTCCTTCTTAACCTCGTACGTGTTTGAAAGTTGATTTATGACGAGTTTAGAGTTGCCGTAAATCTCAACTTCTGTTATACCCATTTCCAATGCCATTTGGAAACCAATTATCAAGGCTTGATATTCGGCAACATTATTGGAGCATAGTTCCCCAAGTACGATTGAGTATGTCCGAACTTGCTTCTCTGGAGAAACGAAGACGACTCCTGCCCCCGCTCCATCGGTTCATGCTGATCCGTCGAAAAACATAGTCCATAGTGGGAACACTTCTATGAATAGAACATCTTTATTCGGTAGGTCTTCGGACAACTCTCTTCCCGCCGGAACGGGATGATCTGCTAAGAAATTGGCAAGTGCCTGGCCTTTGACAGCTTTTTGGGGCACGTACGTTATTTCATATTGGTTGAAAATGATAGACCATTTCGCCAATCTTCCAGAAAGGATAGGTCTCGACATTACGAACTTGACGGGATCAGCGCGAGAGATGAGCCGAATAGAGTAGGCTTCGAAATAATGCTCCAATTTTTTGATGTCATAGAACAGAGCTAAGCATATTTTTTCCACTGGAGAATACTTTAATTCGCTCCCCGTTAAGGACCTGCTTAGATAATAAAGGGCCATCTCTTTACCTTCGATGTTTTCCTGGGCTATTAGGGCACCGATTGAACGTTTCTGCGCTGAAATATACAGTATGAGTGGTTTTCCAGGTATCGGGGCTCCTAGTACTGGTGGGTTCAAAAGGTATTTCTTTATGCTTTCGAATCCATTTTGGCAACCTTCATCCCATTCAAAAGGGGCGTCCTTCTTCATGAGATGGCTAAAAGGTTGGCATCTTCCGGCAAGGTTAGATATGAATCTCCTTATGAGTGCGAGATTTCCTTGCAGGCTCCTCAGCTCCTTCAAGTTCCTCGGTGGAGGCATCTTCTGGATAGTGCCTATCTTGCCGGGATCCACCTTAATGCCTCGATGACAGACAACAAAGCCAAGAAACTTTCCAGATGTTACTCCAAACATGCATTTGAGAGGATTCATTTTCAAGCTGTATTTTCTTAGCCTTTCGAACACGATCCGGAGATCTTCCAAGTGGTCGGCCCTTTTTCTTGTCTTGACAACCAGATCATCAACATAGCACTCAACCCTTTGTGTAACATATCGTCGAAGATATTTTGCATCGCTCGTTGATATGTAGCACCTGCATTTTTCAGACCAAAGGGCATTACCTTATGAAAGTATATTCCTTTCGGAGTGCGAAAAGCCGTACACTCCTCGTCCTTTGGTGACATCCTTATCTGATTGTACCAAGAGGATCCATCCATGAAAGATAGAGCTTCATGTCCTGTGGTAGCGTCAACCATCAGCTCAATGATGGGTAAAAGGAAATCATCTTTAGGGCATGCTTTATTCAGATCCCGAAAGTCCACACAAACACGTATTTGGCCATTCTTCTTCTTGACCGGTTACTTGACCTCTCTGATAAATCCAGCTTCTATCAACTTGTTTACTTCTGCCTCGACACGAGCAGCAAGTTCTGGGCGGAGCATTCTTTGAGATTGCTTGACAGGACGTGCCCCATGTTTTATGCCATGGAGATGTACAACGACTTTGGGGTCTAGGCCAGGCATTTCTTTATATGTCCATGCGAAGACGTCTTTGTACTCGTTCAGAATCTTGAGGTACTTTTCATCTTCTTCGTGACTCAAGAGTGCACTAACATATACGGGGCATGGCTCCTCGTCAGTTTCAAGATTTAACTCCTTAAGTTCGTCAACAGTTGTTTGTATGGGGCTTCCTAAACCTGATCATCAGAAGCTTCAGAGTCAGAATTTTCTTCGACGATTACATGATTGCACGCGTAGTACTCGTTTTCCTCGATGGCACAAGTGTCGTTGGATCCGATCCTGACCTCTACTTCTTTTTCAGCTACGCCCATCGAGTGTCCCAAAGTTTGTTGTCTAATCGTAACCGGATTATCTGAAGTAATGAGTAGGATTGAGGATTTATTTTCATGGGACGCAGGGATATGGATAGTTTGAATTTTGCTTTCTGACTCCATTATTTCCACATCTCTGATGATATCTCGATTCTTCTGCTGCTTTACTCCGTGATTTCCTAGTCTATCAAAGATGGAACCTCGTGTTTGACGCCTGATGTCGAGTCGGTCGTGAATAGATTTAGCTCGATGAGTGTTTTCAAGCCTTTCAAATACTGATTTGCGGGGTCTTGGTTATCCCCAATCTGTCAAATACAAAAAGACGATGATCAGTGCCCTTTTTGTTTCTATTATTTTTATCTTCTTCTACAGTGATGTGTTACACACTAGCGTGCGTGTTTTTCCTTAGTCGAATCCTGATTGGTTCAGTTGGGGAAAATTCTAAGCCAGTTTTTGGTTGGTCGATACGAAATCATTATCTTTTTAACTTGTGTTGTTCTTTGGTAAGCCCGTGAATTTTCTCACCGGTAAGCTCAGGTTTTAGCTCGCCTAATTGAGACGGATTTTGAAAGTCATATCCAAACTTCTCCAAGAGGTCATACGCCGGTGGGTTGAAACCTCATTGAAATTGACTCTTGGACGATGACTCCACTTGTTCCACATTTCTTAATCTGACGATAGGTAAAATTAACTCTCTTTTCATTACCCGAAAGTCATCTACTCGGGAATTCTTCCATCTGGTTGACCCAAGACTAACTGCATGTTCGTTCTGATGTGATTGCAACTTCGGCAGGTTAGGTGTAGTCACCCGGGCAGTGTTCTCTTTTTTGGCATCTTCACTCTCGTGTTTTGGATTTTCAGGTTTGGCGAGAGGATGGTTTAGAGAACGTGGTGACTCTTTGATGGGGCTTGGGTCCAAATAAAGTTTTGCATCGGCAAAGTAGGACTTTGCTTCGCTGAAAGGCTCACATCTGCGTCCACCTTCACTACTTCGCCATTTCTCGCATACTTGAAGCATTGATGTAGGGTAGAGGGAACCACTCCGTTCTCATGAAGCCATGGCCTACCCAACAAAAGATGGTAAGATGTCCTAGCGTCAATTACGTGAAAGAGCGTATCAGCCTTCAATTCTTCAATGGTTAGTTCTAAACAGATCATTCTGATGGCCCGTTGGCTGCCCTGATTGAAACCTTGGATTGTCAGACGGCTATGAGACAGATCTTCAGTTGCGATTTTCAGGTTCTTCATGGTGGATTTGGGCATGATATTGACCGCCGATCCACCGTCGAGCAAGATACGGTTAACTTTCTGTCCTTGCAAAAATCCTGAAACAAAGAGTGGTCTGTTATACGGTTTTGATCCTAAAAGCAAATCTTCATCATCAAAGGCGATGGCAGCATAACAGAAGGCAGATTGTTCCTCTTCTATTTTGCATGACATGCAACTCTTTGGCTTGACTCTTCCCTAGAGGAACTTGGTTGAAAAGAAGTCCCTCAGGATTGCGGATTCATATCGACGACCTTTTGACAATTTTTTGGAGTTCAGTCGAACTTCTTGCTTTTCCTTTGAATTTGGCAGCGTGATCTTTTGAGGGAATAACTTTCTTATCCTGGATGGATGCATTTGCTCAACACGGCGTCTTTGTCTCTGCCGACGAGTTACAAGAGTCCATCATTCGTCTTCTCCTTCACTCTCAGATGAAAGATCCGACTGCTCGACGATTCCCCCTTAGGTATTTCTTTTGGAGAATCCCTCGTGGTGATTGGAATTTTCACTAGGATAGGTTCTAAACTTTCGAATTGAAGCGTTATGGATGCCCCCGTTGTCGGTGAGGAAAATGCATCGCCATCCTGAGAGACACATATAACATTTGCCTCTGCAGTATCATCAATGTCGAGAATTTGTTGGAAAACAGCAGAGTTAACGCAGCAGAAGTTTAAATTTTTTTCCACAAAGTAGATCTAAAACTTGCAATGTTCGTATCGTAAGGTTGGGATATCAAGAAACTTACAACAATTGAAGCTTTCTTGAAACGTTTTGAGCCTCCCTCAAACGTTCTTCAAGCGGCATGAATATCCCCGTTTCTTGATTCTTTCTTCGAGATTCCAAAGTAGAAATCCTCTAGAGTATTAATCCACACCAACCTAGATTCAAATCATGTTAGTGAGTATGCTAGTACTATAACATGCGTATTAAAGAAACTAGAAACGAGAAAAGAGAGCAAGAGAATTATCCCCAAAATTCCATGAAGGTTGGACGTGATTCTCTTAATCGTGTGTAAGGCAAAATCACATCCCATAGCCCCCTTTTATAGTTAGGGTTCGAAACCCTAATGGCATGTAGGAATCGGATTCCTACTTTGACTTGTCTTCTATCTTTTCTTTCTCTCCAAGTAAAATAATATCTCCTAAAATAAGATATTTATTTTATAAAAAAAGAGTTCCTAACTAATTAGGAATATTTAATTATTCTAACAATAATTAAATATCTTATCCTAATAATATTTATTCTAATCATATTAGAATTAATACTTTATTAGAATAATAAAATAGAAGATATTTATTTATTTCTTTATTCTAATCAAATTAGAGCAAGCAAATAAATAAATACTTAGAATTAATTCTCCAACTAATTCCATCAAAGACTTTAGAATTAATTCAATAATTAATTCTATCTAACAGGTTAAAATTAATTCTCCAATTAATTTTATTTTGGCTATATAATTAATTCTCCAATTAATTATATTCAGGGTTTTATAATTAATTCACCAATTAATTATATTTGGACTTAATAATTAATTCTCCAATTAAGTAACACATGGTCCAATTCCTTAATTGGAACCACACGTCCAAACATTGCTCTCGATATCCACACGTGTACTTTACACTGTGGTCTCGTTTCGATCAACTATTTGATCTTTCCATAATACCCTCTGAACCCGGTATTTGTGTGAGACCCTCTAGGTTCAATTTCACTTAGCAGTGAGCCTAATTAATTAGTACACTTTATTAATTAATTACCTCACAGATCACACGACCATAGTCAAGCAACAGGTGTGTAACTCCTACCCGAAATGTGAATGTATATTCGAAAGAACCTTTCAGTCAATGACATCATGTGGGATACGATCCTCCTACCATCCTATCTCTCGATTAAGATCTAGGGCATGGGAATATGGAGAGCCCTACTAATCTTAATCTTAAAACAAAGTTCTTTTCATTATTCCATTTGATCTTAATCCAAGAAAACCCCATTTTCTTGATGTCTTGATCTATTCACCTTGCGCAAGGATTTTAGGATGGAATATGAATCACTTGTGTAATACGAGATCATCTTGCCTACAACAAGTGTAGGTCCTTTATTGATTCCAACAATTCTCATATGCCACTTGTGCAATCCCAACATAGGCCGTGGTTCAGGTCTTTATACGACGACACCCTTATGAGCCTATATCAAAGATTACAGAGTTAGTTCATATGAGACAATGTGGAATCTCAAGTCTAAGGATTAATTCCTTACGTCATTGACATGTGAGATATTTTCTAATCTGGAAGTTTCAGGAAACTTCCTTTCCCATTTAGGAATCTTCTCACACGGGGCAGTCTCAGTGATGAAGTTCTTGTAACTATCACCCTTATATATTATGAACGCATCAACCCATGCACTTATCACCCCATGAAACCCGGTGATCCTTTTTAAGGACATAACTACACAAGCAAGTCTCAACAGAGGCAAGGTCGACACTCCCACTGTCTGTCGACCTCATTGACTTGGAGAAGTTTCTAATCCTCGCCTATGGAGTTAGGAACTTGTTTCATGTGTCATTCCCATAATGCAAAGTTCTTAACGGCCTCATCGGATTAGGGGAGTTCTAGACATGCACACGTAATGAAAACACACAAAACACGTATTGTCACATAAGAAGTGTTCGCCTGTGATTATAATCATTCGTATAGTATTCAAAGATCGTCTGTGATAAAGGGAAAGTCCCGAAGCATAACAACTTTCTAGGGCACTATTCCCTACAATCTCCCACTTGCCCGTAAAAGCCTTTCAGGTCCATTCTAGGTCCCATCTTTCCAAGATGTACCTTTAGAGCCTTATTGACTTTGGGCGTTTCCAAAGTGGATCTGCTATATTCTCTGCTGATGTGAATGTTTTTAATTTGCACATCATTAAGGAAACACAATTTCCTTATTCACGTGATTCATAATCAAGCGTCTGGTCCCTTGGTGAGGTCTCAGTTCTCTTACACGAGCAACCATCCATTTCATCATACCATATGATAATGGTGATGTTTCATGCTAGGAACTTCATCTACCATTAGATGGAGTTTCTTACCCAAACACTTAACTTAGTGGTATTCTATACGACTAAGTATTCAACCTTATAGTCAAATCTATTAGTGCCTCTCGATTGGAACATTTCCAAAGCACTATTCTGCCATCTAGGCAGACTGCGTATCCTCTCATAGATCATTATCTACGTTTTGATGATTACATCAAAATATTCTTTAATGACAAGATCTTGCAGGATTCTTAAAACATATCCTCATTTCTTCTAAAGTACTCTGAGGGTATTTTTACAGCAATCCAGTGACCTTCTCTAAGGTTACATTTAGAAATAGGTCCACCACGCTATGTGGTAGCCATATCTCGTTAAGTACATAATTTTGCATACATTATGCACCCTTTTCCCGAAAAGGGTTTTGGACGTTCTAACTTTCTCATAGTTATTTTAGAACACATCCTCTTCAAAAGAGATGTTCCATTGTCCATTAGAAATTCTGTAGGAATCTTCCATACTAAACCAATTTAGTACAATGTTTATGTACCTCGACTGTGATAATCCTATTATTCTCTTAGATCTATTTCATAGATAGCTGTCCCGAGAATGTAGGATCCATCACCTAGGGCTTTCATCTCAAAATGGTTCCTAACCAGGCTTTGGTAACTCTTATGTCATCCTTCGCATTCCCAGTAAGAAGGATGTCATCTCCATAAAGTACCAAAAATTGCACTTTTAGTCTCTAACACTTTCTTGTACACGCTATGCTCGAATTTTAAGTCAAACAGTTTTGACTATTTCACTAATTCGAATACTCTAGTTCCTAGAAGCCTGATCCAATTACATAAATTGATCATTTGGAGTCTGCAAACCTTTTGCTTACTCCCACTAAATGTGAAATCCATGGATGTTCCATATTTATGTCTTCATCAATTTCATATTGATAAGACAAGCTTGATCCTATCAAGTAGTTTAACTAAAGTTCAAACTTAGTTTGACTATATGGAATCCATTTCAGATTTCATAATTGTTTTCGCTGCTTAGATTCCAAATCTGAGAGTGCCTCCTCATGGGTAAATGGATCAATATCTACTTAAGAAGATTTTATGGTGAAAACCATATTATCTTATAGGCTATCTAGGAATGCATTCTGAACGCGAGGGAGGAGAGTTCATTCGTGTACTATCTCTTAAGATTGGCGAAGTTTTATCAGAACGGTTCATCTCTTCCTAATTGTGGAGTGGGTTTTATCCTCATACCTTTTGAAGTCATTGGGCTTACCTTTCTTCTCTCTTAAGAACAATTCCTTAAGAAAGGTATATTGTTTAAAACAAACAACATTTTTTCAAAAGAATCGGATAAACAATATTCTATATTATTTGCACAGACTTGAACCAGTTTCAATCTTATCTCTCAATTTCTCCTTCAATTAAGAAGACTCAAGAGAGATACATTCTTTAGAACAAACAATCTTTGTTCCAAAGATTTGCAAAAGTAACAATATATATTGGTCATGTATAAACTTGAACTTGTTTCAAGTTTATCTCCCACTGTCTTCTTCTCTTAAGAAGACTTCCACTGTCCTCTTCATTTAAGAAGACAATCCCAAAATTCTAAAATAAGAATTATGAGGGAATATTGAATGCCACAATTTATAGCGCATTTAAGGGATTGATTTGGAATGTGCAAGATTCAAAATCTCAACTGCAGTTTTTCTGAAGCACAAGTTCAGAATGAAGGTAAGTCAGTAAAATTCACAAGGAATGAACCATATCCTATAGGGTTATGTTCTTTCATTCAAAAATAGTAAGCTATTTATGAGTGAGCCTACTGACGGATAATCTTATTATCTCTAAGATGACTGAGGAATTAGTCACTAAGATATCTTGTATCTTGATCCGATGGAGTCACTCATGTCTTATGACTACCAAGGTTCCTAACCTTCCTTATTTTGAAATTCTAATAATTTCACAAAAGTTTCATATTCGTACTTCAGTAAGTACGCACATTCATAATGTTTAAACTAGTGATTTTGACTGGTGCTTACATTAAACAATCCAAAATCGTTAGTGTGGATCGAAATCCATCATAAGTATGGATCAAAATCCATACCAGATATGGAACGTCTTGTCGCTTCATATAAACGAGTTTCAGAGAATGTTTCCCTTAAAGTGAAGTCTTTGGGTTCATTTTCATAAAATGATCCTAAGATGATTAACTTGCTAATCCTATTTAGGACGTTCCAAAGTTATTTGAAACTTTGTCATCTTACTTATTTATGTTATCTTGTTGTATGTTCGAAACATCAATGCTTTGAGTTTTGCACAACAGTTTATGCAAAATTAACTCAAGATTAGCGAATTCTGATCCTATCGGAATTTCTACAACGAAATACTCTAAGAGTATCCTTATACTCTTCGCAGTTCCTTTCCAAGGCCCTAGCTTGCCACTATGGAATCTGAAGTCTGATCTTTCTTTTAGGCTTTCCTTTCTCTCACCCCTCCATCGGGTTTCAAGGGTTTCTTCTTCTTTGGCCTTGATGCCTTTACCTTATTAGGTTAGAAGAAGAACTAATCATCATTACCTTTTAGTCCTTCATAAGGATGCTCTCTTAAGTT
This sequence comes from Lantana camara, assembly GCA_037501455.1. NCBI lineage: Eukaryota > Viridiplantae > Streptophyta > Magnoliopsida > Lamiales > Verbenaceae > Lantana > Lantana camara. The sequence continues at coordinate 15,931,465 of CM074857.1, read as the reverse complement.
ATCAACTAATTTGATCAACTATGCTACAATAGCATCATCTAAGATTGAGCAAAAGGGGTCTGAAATGATGATAGAAGCAGTTCAAGCAATCAATGGACTAAGAACACATTTCTTAGGGTACGTGCATGGCTGCAAGTTCCTCCTTAATGAGGAGCTTGAGTTCACGTCCATTCACATGTGTATTCCTTCTTACAAATTTGGAACAATTCCTCTGATGTGTTATACTTTGTAACATGTTCGCAAGGGAGTACAATTGCTCTTAAGTGTTCCTATAATGTGTTATACTTTGTAACACATTTATGAGGGAGTACAATTGCTCTTAAGTGTTTGGAGAATTTCTTTTCACTTTTCGATTGCTTCTCTTAAGCGTAGGTCGAATTTTCACAATAGGTGAAAAAGTCTGCCTCATAGAGAACAATTTTCTCTTTTGGAATCTAAAACGGTTTTTTAGTATTCGAAGCCAATCAGAGCGGTTAGGACTTTAGTCAACTTGCTTGACTCAAGGATGGATACTAATGGGTCGCATTTCAACTTGTGGACAATCACAGAACTACAACCTAAATGCTAAGCAGAGAAAAGGTGAGCATATTGAATAATAACGTAACACATAGGATTAGGTCTTTTATCGTATGTGGCTCCCACTGTTTTTATAAGGTCTATAAATCCCAAACGACCTTAGAAGAAACTTGCTTTCTCAGCGGGTACTAGGATCCCAAGCATCCTTAGTTTTGGACCCACGACTCGTGAGACATCCACATCTACTTCAGTGTTGAGCGGGACCCATCAATAATAAGATCTCAATCAAACTTAGTCCGGAACGACCCACGACTCGTGAGACATCGCCCATTCTAAAATGATCAAGAAATATTAATCACCTAAGGTGATCAATCAAGAAACTAAGATTTAATAGGCTGCACTAATTACCCCACGACTCGTGAGACGGCAATTAGCTTACCTACTAACTCTTAAATCCTATTGATGGAATGTTAGGAATTTTATTACCGTAATAGAATACCTATTTATTCGAAAGTTGCTCAATATTTTAACAAGGGATTTTCGAATTAACCAGAGGATTGTCCGGTTTTGACCTTACCAACATGTACAATTATCCATTTTAATTGTCTTGATTAATGCATTTTCACATAAAGTGCATCACAGAAGCAATTAGCAGATAACATGTCCTAGCATGATACTAATTATATGATGATCATGGGTATCCTATCTTATATGTGATTATGGGAGCCACTCCATAATCGCTAGTTCTAACATTCATGCCACATAAGACAGTTCATATCACATAGGGGTACAAAATTTAATGGAAAACCCTATCTATTACATTAATAGAAACCCTCCTAAACATTTTGAGGGGTCTTCTCATATGGCAACCGTTCTTCAAGTGTTCATTGTGGATCCTCCTTGCTCCTTGGGTGCTTGTCTCCAAAATGAAAAGAAAATTCCTCACTTCCTAAGTTTTACTATCTTAACATAAAGTAATATGGCTCAATCTTCATATTGAGCATAGACAAGTAAACGGGGCATACCCCGACCCAAAAACAATAATAAGGAAAGCCACATAATAAACACATAACAGTACGCACATAAGTAGGGCTCCAACCCCAATTGAAATAACGCAACTATGGGGCTCCGACCCCAATTGAAATCATCCATGTGCAGAATTTAAAACATACATAAGACTAACCCATGGTCACCTAAACTAGCATGATTCCGCTTGAATTTAAATTTACCAACTAAATTTAAAATTCCCTTGACTTCAAGTTACAATAACTTAAGTAATTTGAATATAGTTCACTATTCAAGAATTTATTCAAAACACGAATTTCGAATCATGACAAAACTCAATTAATTTCAAAAATTAAATTTTTGTCAAAATATCATTCAAACTGATATTATTATTTTCTTGAAAATTAGAACTTGACTTTAATTCATAAAATCCCAAAATTTATAATTATTTCAAATAAATAATTTTATAAAATTAAAACCAGATTTTAAAATAACGGGATTTTACGAAACTGGAAAAACACGAAACGAAAACGAGCCCAGGACAGCACGCGTGAGGCGCTCGGCCGCCGCCCGCAAGTGCGCACGCGAGCAGGCAGTACCGTGCACACAGCTCGCGCAGCTGTGCCGGAAGGGTGCGGGAAGCGCCCGTAAGCAAGCGTGCGCGACTGGGCCTGGGCAGCGCGTGCGCGCCGCGAGCAGGCCTCTCGGTAGGGGCGGAACATGGTGGGCGGCCATGCTAGGCGCGTCTAGGCGCTGCGCGTGCGGAAGGCGCGCCTGACCGGTGTGCCCGCGTGGACTGCATACAAGGCGGGGCAGCTTACGCCGCCCCATGCGCGATTGACCGCGTGCAGTCCGTTCCGATTTCGTTCTCGTTTCGCAATTTCGACAAATTCAATCAATCCAATTTTGAATTAAAATAGTTCTCAATAAATCAGATTCAAACAATTTAAAACCAAATTTACACGAAAAACAATTTTTCAAGATTTTCAAGAAACAGTATTGACCCTGACAGATTCGTATTTCAAACAAAAACCAAGAATACATAACTATCATCCAAATTTAAGAATTTTCATCAAAATTCCAAAAGCAATAAAGATACAATACGAACGTTGCAAGGTGGCTCTGATACCACTTGTTGGAAAACAACAGAGTTAAGGCAGCAGAAGTTTAAAATTTTTTCCACAAAGTAGATCTAAAACTTACAATGTTCGTATCGTAACGTTGGGATATCAAGAAACTTACAACAATTGAAACTTTCTTGAAACGTTTTGAGCCTCTCTCAAACGTTCTTCAAGCGGCACGAATATCCCCGTTTCTTGATTCTTTCTTTGAGATTCCAAAGTAGAAATCCTCTAGAGTATTAACCCATGCCAACCTAGATTCAAATCACGTTAGTGAGTATGCTAGTACTATAACGTGCGTATTAAAGAAACTAGAAACGAGAAAAGATAGCAAGAGAATTATCCCGAAAATTCCATGAAGGTTGGACGTGATTCTCTTAATCACGTGTAAGGCAAAATCACGTCCCATAGCCCCCTTTTGTAGTTAGGGTTCGAAACCCTAATGTCATGTAGGAATCGGATTCCTACTTTGACTTGTCTTCTATCTTTTCTTTCTCTCCAAGTAAAATAATATCTCCTAAAATAAGATATTTATTTTATAGAAAAAGAGTTCCTAACTAATTAGGAATATTTAATTATTCTAACAATAATTAAATATCTTATCCTAATAATATTTATTCTAATCATATTAGAATTAATACTTTATTAGAATAATAAAATAGAAGATATTTATTTATTTCTTTATTCTAATCAAATTAGAACAAGCAAAGAAATAAATACTTAGAATTAATTCTCCAACTAATTCCATCAAGGACTTTAGAATTAATTCAATAATTAATTCTAACGAGTTAAAATTAATTCTCTAATTAATTTTATTTTGACTATATAATTAATTCTCCAATTAATTATATTCAGGGTTTTATAATTAATTCACCAATTAATTATATTTGGACTTAATAATTAATTCTCCAATTAATTAACACATGGCCCAATTCCTTAATTGGAACCACACGTCCAAACATTGCTCTCGATATCCACACGTGTACTTTACACTGTGGTCTCGTTTCGATCAACTATTTGATCTTTCCATAATACCCTCTGAACCTGGTATTTATGTGTGACCCTCTAGGTTCACTTTTAGTTAGCAGTGAGCCTAATTAATTAGTACACTTTATTAATTAATTACCTCACAGATCACAAGACCATAGTCTAGCAACAGGTATGTAACCCCTACCCGAAATGTGAATGTATATTCGAAAGAACCTTTCAGTCAATGACATCATGTGGGATACGATCCTCCTACCCTCCTATCTCTCGATTAAGATCTAGGGCATGGGAATATGGAGAGCCCTACTAATCTTAATCTTAAAACAAAGTTCTTTTCATTATTCCATTTGATCTCAATCCAATAAAACCCCATTTTCTTGATGTCTTGATCTATCCACCTTGCGCAAGGATTTTAGGATGGAATATGAATCACTTGTGTAATAAGAGATCATCTCGCCTACAACAAGTGTAGGTCATTTATTGATTCCAACAATTCTCATATGCCACTTGTGCAATCCCAACATAGGCCATGGTTTAGGTGTCTATATGGTGACACTCTTTTAAGCCTATATCAAAGATTACAGAGTTAGCTCATATGAGACAATGTGCAATCTCAAGTCTAAGGATTAATTCCTTACGTCATTGATATGTGAGATATTTCCTAATCTGGAAGTTTCAGGAAACTTCCTTTCCCATTTAGGAATCTTCTCACGCGGGGCACTCTCAGTGATGAAGTTCTTGCAACTATCACCTTTATGTATTATGAACGCATCAACCCATGCACTTATCACCCCATGAAACCGGGTGATCCTTCTTAAGGACATAACTACACAAGCAAGTCTCAACAGAGGCAAGGTCGACACTCCCACTGTCTGTCGGCCTCATTGACTTGGAGAAGTTTCTAATCCTCGCCTATGGAGTTAAGAACTTGTTTCATGTGTCATTCCCATAATGACAAAGTTCTTAACGGCCTCATCGGATTAGGGGAGTTCTAGACATGCACACGTAATGGAAACACACAAAACACGTATTGTCACATAAGAAATGTTCGCTTGTGATTATAATCATTCGTATATTATTCAAAGATTGTCTGTGATAAAGGAAAAGTCCCAAAGCATAACAGCTTTCTAGGGCACTATTCCCAACAGAATTATCTTACTGTCCCTCACCAAATTCATGATCTTCTCCTTAACCATGAAGCACTTTTCAAGGGGATGGCTGATCACCTGATGATATAGGCAAAATTTGGGATCGTTCACCCTCCCGCTTTCTTCCGGACGTTTCGGCTCAGACAATTCAATTAATTTCCTTTCTAGCAGCTCATCGAGAATTTGCGCGACATCGGAGTTGGGAACAGGATACACTTTTTCTTGAAGCTCCTTCAATGTAGGCCGACATTTTTCCATTGAAGGTTTTTGCTCTTTGACTCATTCATTCTTTCTATCACCGGTGGAGACTTTGACCGAAGTTGTCTTGATGGCTATGGATTCGTTAACCAGTGCCTTGTGGGATTTCTCCACTCTTCGCTGATAGTCTTTCTTTTCTTTCCTCGAATCTTCCATTGGGAACGTTGTCTTGTGATTCAAGATGCTTAGTTCTATATCGTGTGTGCGAGTGGCTAATTCCTCAAAATTCCGGGGTTTGATTCCTTGCAATATGTAGAGTAGACCCCAATGCATGCCTTGGATGCACATCTCGATTGCCGAAGTCTCAGAAAGCTTGTCTTTTCAGTTTAAGCTTAGGGCACGCCAACGGTTGATGTAATCGACCACGGGCTCGTCTTTCCATTGCTTAGTGTTCATAAGCTCAATCATGCTTACGGTGCGATGGGTACTGTAAAAGCGGTTCAAGAATTCCCCCTCAATTTCATCCCAACTATTATTGGACTCCGGTTCAAGATCAATGTACCAATCGAAAGCGTTGCCTTTGAGTGATCTCACGAATTGCTTGACAAGAAGGTCACCACCTGTCCCCGCATTATTACAAGTCTCAATGAAGTGAGCAATATGTTGCTTAGGGTTACCCTTTCCATTGAATTGTTGAAGCTTAGGGGCTGGTGTCCATTTGGCATCCTCAAGGCATCAATTCTTCTGGAATATGGTTTTGAATACGCAACTCGATGTTGAGATGAACCATCATATTGCGCCTTGATAGTGTTTGCTATCATGGCTTGCAACTCCTCAACCGACATGGTTGCAACTGAACTTGTTGAACGAGCGATCCTTGGGATAAAATCCGGGATGAGGTAAAGCCTGTACATAGTCTCCATCCGATGTATCACACGCGACCCCGGGAGCTAGGGAAGGTGTGATATTTCGATGCCTTGGGTGTGAAAACTGGGGAGGGCACGTTGTGGGTTAGCTACCCCTCGTGAGTTTGTATATGTTATGGATGGATAGGGCCGTTGGTGGCTCTTCCATAATTGGAGTAGTGGATGGTTATGCTATGATTTGTGTTTTGATTTGTTCTGAGGAGTAAAGGTTGGAAGCTCGTTCTCTCTGAGCATGTGATATGATCTGTTCTGGAAGTATGAATCGGGATAGAGTTTATGAAAAGGATTTTAAGTATTTATGTTTGGTTTGTAAAACCTATCCCGGTTCATAACTCCACCTTTTGTTGTGTACCTTGCTTTATATATATATAGGGTGTGGGTGTGCGTTAGCCCACTCACTCAGTCAGTTGACTGACCCCTCATTTACTCTTTTAGTTGCAGGTTTTTGGGGGACTTGAGCTAGGCGGAGAAGTGTGTCTACTTTTGCATTTGTCGATTTAGGACATGTTAGATGCATTTACTTCCATGCACTTTATATCATTTTGTATGTGTATAGTTATGGTTTGAGCTGTGATGACATTTGTACAAGGATTAAATGTTGGTACCTATATGTAAATACAATATGGAAATATATATATGATGATACCTATATGTATTTATATGATGGTACCTATATGTATTTATGTGATGTATCTACTATTTGTTGGGTTTAATTTATTCGCTTCTTCATACTCTGGTTTTGGTTTAGCTCCGCCTAGCCTAGAGAGTGTGTTGGTCTCCCGTTTGCTATGATTCGGATCCAGATACAGACTTCCATTTCGTATTCGGGTTTGGATTCTAGTGCGGGGGATGTGGCCCTACGTGTGGGTGCTACACTAACAGTACAGGAAGTGATGAAGGACAGGGGGAGAATGATGTATAGGAGGTAACAGAAGCTGTTGAGTCTGGTGGAGGGAACATATATACATTACCTCCTCGATCCAATAGAGGGGTTCCACCTAAAAGACATGAACCCGAACTGGGGAACAAGAGTTCCAGGTATCCGATAGCTGATCTAGCTAGAGGAAGTCTATCGCCTCAGGCCCAGGCTTACGCTCATTCGGTTTATACTGCTGAGATCCCAAGGAGAGTAGAGGAAGTAATTAGGGATAGTAGAAGGGTTCAGGCCATGAGGGACAAGATGGAGGCTCTTGAAAAAAATGGGACATGGGACAGGTGCAGACTTCCCAGTGGTAAAAAAGTAGTTGGCTACAGGTGGGTGTTTATGTTGTTCTGATTTTATAAGTTAAAACCAATCGTGCAAGTGTACACTTAATATACGAGTAGCACAACAGGATCGTACCCACAGGGAAGGAAAATCAATCACTACTCAATATCTATTTCTAATCTAAAGACCGAACGAATTCAAGTTTTTGTTTATCTATCTACTCGAATGAAACTGAATTAATTAACTCTAAGAAAACACGAATAACAAACTTAAACATGGATTAAACTCAGTCGACTAAATAGGCTGGGGAGCAATGACTTATGCATTCATGATTCAATACAATACTCGTTTGACAAGTGCACGTCTACAACCTAGTCACTTATATATGAATCATCCTCTCTTAAGGTATAACCGTGTATTCAATTAAGCTCAACGTTGCTCTCGCAATCATCAATGTATTAATTAAACCAACAAGACCAAGACTAGTGCAATTCCTATTATAGCGGCTTGGCATGGAATAAGATTTACTGCTGTATAGATCAGAACCAAATCTCTTTGCATTCCTACAACCTACTAGTTATGAAAACCATCTCAATTACCATTAACCTTTCGATTCTCCGGTAATTCTAGATTATGCCAAGGGTGATTAGGCCATCGCAATTCAATTCGAATCAATTTTCACACTAAGAATTAACACAAGTCATTCAAGCATCATATCAAACACTTATCATGCAATTATCATCACTCCCCTAGCCCTAGGGGTTTAACTACTCATAATTAAAGCAAAACTCATAAAACTAAAGTAAATTGCATTAAAGAAATTCATGTTCATCAGATCTAAACAAAGTCTCATAAATAAAACCCTAAAATTCAATAAAGTCTGGAAAAACGAAACTAACATGTAAACTAATTAAAACTAAACTTAGAGGAATTAGTTTGATAACTAAGCAATAAATAAAAACGTAAAAACTGAAATTGTTTAAGAACTCGATCCTTTAGTCTTCTCGAAATTCTCTGAACAACTCTGTTAAACACTCTGTATCTCCTTCCCAAGCTAGGTCACAAACGGAAGAGAAATCCCCCCCCCCCCCCACCCCAAAAAAAAAAAAAAAAAAAAAAAGACTCCAAAACGCACTTAAATAGCTTTCCAAAATTCAACCTCGCTGCCCTAGGCAACGGGCGTTACCATTCCTTGCATAAATTGTGTTAACGCCCGTTACATGCATGAAATCGTGTTTGCGTTTTTATAAGTGGTAACGGGCATTACCACCTTCCTTCTGCCCAGGGGTAATGGGGCGTTACCCCTCTAATTCGCCAAAAGTGCTGCTCCCGTGTCTGTTAATGAGAGTCAACAAAAATGCACTTCCAAGGGGTAACGGGGGTTATTCCTTTTTCCTTCGAAAATATGTGAATTCGCCTCGCTTCGCCGTTTCTTAACTCCAACTCCTAAAACACCTGAATGGAGGAAAATAAACACATAAACGCATCAAATGACACAAAATATGCTCTACTTAACACTTAAATCCATGCGAAATTCACACTCAACAAATTCTCCCACACTTGCCTATTGCTCGTCCTCGAGTAATACGAAAATAAGAAAACACATCCCCATCAAACCTCGAGTTCAAAGCAATCATCAAACCTTCACCTAAAAAAGTCTAGCAAATCAAATAAAGTACTCCTAACACAAGATTCATCAAACATAGTATGAAAAGTATACTCTTGTATAGTGTGTGATTTTGAACGAAACAATGTACAAAGACTAGAATGAAACTTCACAATTTTCTCCTAAGTTCTAATCATTAACTTCGGAATACACTCCTCGTACCTGTCTCCACTAATAGAGTCAAATTAAGACTCAGGATCGACAGGTCTTTCGAGCTTGTAATGTAGGCTTTGGGTAAGGTTATGGAAATTTTGGATCAAGTGACTACTCACCAAGCTTATATCATTCAATCTATACAAAACACGGCATTTTTATTCGCCATTAAACACTTCCCCCACACTTGGACATTTGTATCCCACTCTTTCAATTTCACACTTTGCATAATTTTTTTCGTTTCTTTTCTTTTGCTCTTTTCTCTCTTTTTTTTTCATATCTTTTCTTTTTCACCACCTTTTTCTCATTCTATTTCTTTTTACACATATCTCTCAATTTCAATCACAAGAATAATCAAAAGGGATCCCAAGATAATTATTCACAATAAAATCAAATGAGTAAGCCTTGGTGTAAAATTAACAAGGTGGTTATTTTTGTTGTGCGTTAGGCTTATAATGTGGCTGCAAAAAATCTTTGCACAACAATTAGGCTCAGTGGGGTCAAACGGATCACGTTATTTAGTTAAAAACGGCTAAAAATAAAGGCTTCTAAACTTCCGACAACGAATGCCTACTTCACTTCCTTAATCTTTTATTAACTCAAAATTTCGCCTCAATAGGACTCAAATGCATCCTAAGCAATTCTTAGACTCATTTGGAAATCATCAATTCCTCTTTCTAAGCAAAGTACATTATCATGTTCAAAAGTGCTCAAAATATAAGGGCATACTAACACACTAAGTTATCTAATCTCATACAAATTTTCCTCAATTCAATTAGCCTAACTCATTCTAGCAAAAGCTCAACAATCAAACCTCAAAGAAAAAAGTTCAAAACGGGGGACAATTTTCAAAAATTTCACAATTTCTCAATTCCTACCAATTCACAAGGTTAACAAGACATCTACTCATGCAAATATTCAATAAAAACTCAAACACAACCATATCAGAATCATGTATTTCTCCTCCACACTTCATCTTTGCAATGTCCTCATGTAAATAAGAGAATTAAAGTTCAAGAAAACTCCCTTATCAATCGAAGACCCGATAACGTGCTAGCAAAGCTTCCAAAACCTGAACCAGTGACTAGAAAAACATGGATCAAGTGCAAAGGAAAATGATAATCTACATGCATTCAACAATCAACACACAAGTCACAAATTCGAGGTAAGAAAAGGCACATTACATAAAAATTCATGGAGTTCAAAACAAAAGCAAAGAAATAAGCGTATCAAAAACATCCAAACACATCAAAGAACATGTCCAAATAGAATATCTAAAAATCAGGGGAAAAATGATAGTAGAATCAAGGTGATGGGGGTCCTCCAAAATACTGATCAAGACGAGCACAAAACCCTTCAAACTTCGCTTCCACCTGACCCTCCCACACATCAAATCGCTCATCCACATAATGTGCTAGATCCTCAACCCTTGTGATCACGGTGGTCAAATCAGCCCTTAATCCTGCCAACTCTGTGTGAAGGCCTCTCACAGTAACCGGAGCTCCATTAGCTTTATCGACAACAATCGGTGCGGCACTATGAAGGATCCCAAACTCATCATCCGACCTATCGAGAATCTGAGCTAAAAGCTCCCTCTGCACTTCTGTAAGCTCCTCGAAACGAGCCTTGCCCGAGCTATACATCTGCCAGAGCCTATCTCTATCCCGAATTGGCCACCAAGGCAAAATATGCTCCTTGAGGCATCCACTCTCCCATGCAATAGCGAAGCCCACATTCTCCAAGTACTGTGGACCAATATCATAGCCAAAGTCAACGGGCAACAATCCCCGAGGCCTCCAATGCATCTCACGGGCAAACATAGTCACAAATACGCCATGGGCTATCATCCTGGTAACGTTCCCAACAATCTCCTGAAGCTTCCAAAGGAACTCAGTCGTTCTATCAAACTTGATGCCTTCCTTCATCATGTACATTATTCTTAGCTCAGTCTCATTGATGTGGCTATCTATTCCATATTGAGCACAAAATCCCGTGGCCAAAATCCTATGCACTAGCACCCAAGCCAATGAATCAAGATAGCTATCATCTGTATTCCGGGGGGAATAACTAGGGACACCCTTTCGCAACGGGAAGGATCTCCACACCTGATCTCTCTGAGCATCATTCCATTTAGGCAAAGAAGTAGTAGCATTAGCCGAAAAACGAAGAATTTTCCTTATCCGGTCCATATTCCAAACTTGAGTTTCCCGGTCATCCCAGGTGAAAGTCAATGTGCGATCCATCGGGTTAAAGTTCATCGTGGTGAAGAAAGCGGCCGTCATCTCCGCATAAGTCAAATCCTTTTTCGTAAGGAATGGCAACCAACTGATGTTGTCAAACAATCTCTTCGCTTCTTCCCAAGCCTCAAATTGTTCCATCCATGTTTCTTTGAAGAACCGAGCAGATACAATGTTTCTAGTCAAATTCCTTTGAAAGGGGTTGCCCATAGCATTTACCGTTATATTGACCGACTCCCTTGATTGATGACTCATTGGGGATGAAGTAGTGAAGGGTTCAATAGATCGAGAACGCTTAGTACGTCCCATGGTACCTGAATTAAACAAATAAGACAAGGCAAAGCACACAAAAATCAATCACAATTCATTCAGACAATTTATCGAACACCTTGTATGCACTATCCTAGGGTGTGAGTTTTGATCAAAATTCTTCAATCTACCCAACTCAGTTCAACAAAGCTCTATAGTGTTATAACTCAAGTTCAAAAATTCTCCAAAATCAATTCCACAATTCGAATTCAAAGGCTAGCTAGAGACTGGGGTTCTTCCAAAATTTACTCAATTCAAGTTGAAATCACTTCAAATCATTAAGTCTAACTCTAACATGCCTAAATTCTCCAAATTCAACAATTCTAACCCAAAATTCATCTAATTATGCAATTAAATCCTAGGGTTCAAGTCTTTAGATAGGAAGAATTTATTATAACATCAAGCTTAGAGAGGGGAATTACTTACTAATTCACAAGAGAAAAGAGTATGTGTGATGGTGGTGATGCCTTAGTTAGGAGGAATTGCTTGCTTCTCTTCTAAGAGATTGTGTTTGTGTAAGAAAAGAGGAGAGAAAGTTCTATATTTATAGGTTGTGGTGGGGTAGGACCTAAGTTGAAAGGAAATAGGATTAAAATCCGAAAATCTCGATTTCTCCTAGGTAACGGGTGTTACCTAAACTATACTGAAAAGGTGTAACACCCTTTACTCCCCCCTGTCCTAAATGTCTGTACCTGTTAACAGGCGTTACTGAAAAACACATACGGAAGTGTAATACCCATTACCAACTATGCTTGAGACTCCTGACTCCATTAACGGGCGTTACCAGAAAAAGCCTAGAAGGGATAACGCCCGTTACCACTAATTCCGTCCAACAACAAAAATTGGACACCAACACAATTCGGATGGTGCTTATTCACGTTAATTCACACAAATTATCCCATAATAATCACTCAAACCATAGAACACCAATCTCGAAGCATAAAATCATCTCAAGCACATATTGCAATACATCACAACAATTCATTCTCCACACAAGCAAATCAATCACGCACACTCAACAAAATGAATAAATGGACCTCAACATCGGCATTAAAACTCAAATCACGGCCCTTGCATGCATTCCAGCCTCCAAACTCTGAGAACACCTCACTTAACCTGCAAAATGAGAGAGAGAGAGAGAACTAACATTACACGAGAACAACGAGATGAACAAAAGGAACGAAAAGAAAAGAAAAGAAAAGAAAACAGAGAAAAGAGAGAGAGATTAGTTCTAAGTTATAGTCGTTAACTTGACTTTGGAAACCGGATTAGGGATCAACAATCCCGAATTGACGAGTCACAAGGAGTGACCTCGTTCTTGTTACTCATAACTCCAGAGCTTGATTTCCACATATCTAGTTCTAACACATTTTTCATCCTCAATTTTTGAGACTGCGGTTCTCTTCCCGAATTAACCGAATCTCTTTTCTCTGCGAACCGTAACACTCCATCGGATGTCTCACTTATAGCCCTGATCATGCAACACTCATCTGGTACCAGTGGTAGTGTCATGGAGCTAAAATTCCTAAACTCCATTCGTTCATCTCCTATTTTGAATGTGAGAAGTCCATTCTGAACATCAATATCCGCTCCAGTCGTGGCTAGAAACGGTCTTCCAAGAATCAATGGCATGCTCTCATCATTCTCAACATCAAGAACTACAAAATCATTAGGAATGTAGAATTTCTCAACTTTTACCAACACATCCTCAAGAATTCCTAAAGGGTATTTCACTGATCTGTCAGCTAGTTGGAGAGTCATATTAGTCAGTTTGAGCTCCTCCACTCCTAATTTCCTGCAAGTAGATAAAGGGATTAGACTCACACTAGCTACTAAATCACATAAAACATTATTAAATTGTAAGGAACCAATAGTTAGAGGGATAGAAAAACTCCCGGGGTCCTTAAGCTTCTGGGGAAACTTCCCTTGAATGATGACACTACACTCTTCAGTGAGTGCAACTGTAGGAAAGTCTTCAGACTTCCCTTTTCTTGAAACCACTTCCTTAAAAAACGTCAAATACTTGGGCATTTGAGCTAATGCCTCCGCAAAAGAGATGTTAATGTGAAGCTGCTTGAACATGCTCAAAAACTTCTCAAGTTGTTTCTCTAATTTCTGTTTGTATAATCTGCGAAGAAAAGTCACCGGTGGCACTTGTTCCTTGGGTGCCACACTCACCCTTGGTTTTGAGGGGAGCTCTTCCTTTTACTCCTCTATCTCCACCTTCTCGATCTCAACTACCTCTTCAACCCTCTCACAACCCAACTCGTTAATTTCAAATTCTGTCAGCAACTTTGGACTATCATTCTCACCATTGTTTCGCATAAAAATGGCCTTACAATGCTTCTTGGGATTGTTTTCAGTTTGACTTGGCAACATTCCTGGGCCACTCACATTCAAAGATTGGGCAATCTGACAAATCTGAGTTTCCAAATTTCTATTCTGATTCACCACCTGCTCTACTTGAGTTTCCAACTTCTGATATCGTTCCGTAGACGCGACTATGAATTTCTCAAGTGTAGCCTCCCATCCTTGCTTCTACTCCTGCTGAGATGGCATAAAATGGAGTTGGCGGTCTTGGTTGGAACTGCTGCCTAGGCTGAAACTACGATCTCGGTTGAGGCGGTTGTTGGACATTCTGATTATTAGACCAAGAAAAGTGAGGATGATTCTTCCATCCAGGATTGTAGGTGTTCGAGTAAGGATCATTCGCTAGTTTGGAATTGTTTGCATAATTCACCTGCTCTTGTACCTGTTCCCCTACATTGATATGAGGGCACATGTTAAATGCATATGTACCACTACAAATTTCACAAGTTACCTGAACTGGTTGGGATTGTGTCCCAACTGCATTCACGGAAAGTTGATCCAATTTCTTGTTGTGGGCCTCGAACTTGGCATTGATGGCAGTTAGGCCATCTAGCTCGATGACTCCTGGTTGCACTTTGCTAGGTTGAGAGTGGCTCCTCTCGTGTACAAAGACATCATTTTGTGACATATTATCTAACAGTTCAGTTGCAACCGCTTCAGAATTTGATTGAAGTGCTCCGCTAGCTGCAACATCCATCGCTCCTCTAAAAGTAGGAGACATCCCATTATAAAATGTTTGTATCAATAGCCAACCGGGAATGCCATGATAAGGGCACTTCTTCTGTAAATTCTTAAATCTTTCCTAAGCCTCATAGAAGGATTCCCCATCTAGTTGTCTGAAACCTTGAATATCATTCCTGTACTTCGTGGTCTTACTAAGAGGGAAGAACTTAGCTAAGAAAGCCTGAGAGAGCACATCCCACATCTGAAGGGGTTCATTGGGTACAGTACTTAACCATGCTTTGGCTCTTTCCCTTAGTGAAAATGGGAAAAACCTGACTCTGATAGCATCAGTAGTGACATTATGGATCTTGAAGGTATCGCACATCTCACGAAAGTACTCAAGATGTGATATTGGATCCTCTAGTGATAATCCTGAAAATGGATTATTCTGCAGCAAGTTGATTATAGCTGGTTTGATCTCAAAGTTGTTTGCTCCAATCGGGTGACGGGCTGCGGTCTGGATTGCTCCAGTATTTGGCGAATTGTAATCTCTAATCACAGAAAGATGTGGTTGTGGTGGATCTACAACCCCTCCACCTCTTGTATTGTTCGGATCTACAACCATTGGTTCAGTTGAGGATTTCTTGCCTTTCTTTTTCTTTTTCCTAACAACACTGAATGTTCTCTCAATTTTCGGATCGTAGGGAACTAATTTCGGCTCTTGAGATCTTCGCATGCACCGTGAATCTGCACAAAAGCAAGGAAAATCCTTAGCGCAATTTCACGATGACTAAGATCAAAACAGAAAGTAAAGTAATAGTCTAAAGCACTAAATCAAAATATTTAAGTAATATTGAATTAAACGCCTTCCCCAGCAACGGCGCCTGTAGTACCCGAACGCGAGGTACCACATCTCCCGCACCGAGACCCGACCCGAATATGAAATGGACAATCCATACCCGAGCTAAATCATGGCGAACGGGGATATACACACTCGCTAAGTTAGGCGGAAGCTAACTTTCGCAACCAAAGAGACACTATAACAGAAATAATAGCAGCGCGGAAGCAAAGTACATTCATAAATAGCAAGGTAAGCATAGAGTAACGGTTTCGACTAACATAGATACCTAATCTCGAAATTCAATAAAATCATAAAATATCAATTACAAATTCTTTCTATTCTTATAAGCTTATCTCGAATTCATGATAGTGGTAATAATCAATACATTCTTCATACTTAAACAAATTGGTACAATATGCATATGAACAGACTCTGACTTAACCGAAAGATTTAACAGACTTGACTTCCCGCCTAGCACTCCAAACCTGCAAGAACACTGAAAACAATCTGGGTTCAGTCTATATGAGACTGGTGGGTATAAAATGAGGCATAAGTAGTATAAGACGATATTTAAACATTCACATGCAAGTTATAATCCCAAGTGAGGTTTTCAAAGCATTTCCCAAGTGGGCGAGATATAGAATCATCAAAAGGGATTATAACATTCATTTTCATTCGTTAGGTCTTTCATGGCCCGGCGAGTAGGCGTGCATTATCTCCAATCAACACCTTGTGTAATTCATTAAACATACATTCATTCATGCACAATCATGAACATTTACACCTTATTCCTCCGGGTTGGTGGATGGGTTAGCAAGACCCGACCGCCTCCTTCATTGACCAAAAGGGGTTATATGACTCCCCAGATGGCACTCAGCGTCCATTCCTCGCTAACTCCTAATGAGGTCCGGTTACGCCGTTCATTAGTTGGAACTAGTGTGAGGGATCATCGTCGGCCCATGCCTCCCCGGATAGCCACTCACACCAAGTCCTTGGGCCCCATTCTGTGCATTCATTCATTCATTCTCGCCAAAACATTTGGTAGGATTCATAAAATAAGGGCTTTACGTTGCAAACATTTACTCTTGAAATGACTTTATATACATATATTAATTTTTGGTCGAAATCTTTGCACATAGAAAGTATATAGGATTGTTTAACTAAATAGTAGAGAAACCCACCTGTCCTTAGCTTACCAACCAAAACTAAGAAGAAACAAGAGGACTCGGAAGTGTCCTAAGAACCCGGCAAGTCTCCCCCCTGGAGAAAACTGTACAAAGGACAATGTAGTGAATTCGTGAGACTCAAGACTCCAAATGTACCATATATGACGCACGGCAATGTATTGATCATGATAGGAATGTATAAAAGATCATATTATGTAAGGAACACGTTCATGTTCATGATTAATGTCTTAAAGACATATAAACATTCATTCCATTCCTTTCATGAAGCATTTAAAGCCGTTCTAGTTCACAACCCTCACATTTAAATCAAATTGATCCACGAATTTCAAATAACGATCATAACACATAGTATAACATGTTCACAATTAGAAAATAGGTAAATAGAAACATTCAAGTCATGTTCGGAAATTAAATAACATAAAATAGATAACAATTAAATTCTAAAATTTAAATAAATTAAACAATACTATATATATATAATTAACCATGCATTAAATAATATATAATATATATCAATCTAATTATATATATATAATTTTAATACAGCATTGCATGCATTTATTAACAAAACCAATGAAATTAACCACACATTGCATGCAAACATATAGGTATATATATATATTCATCCGTAGCCATGTATGTATGCAAAGATGGAAATTAGCAGACAAACAACACTATGCAAATCGAATTTGAAAACAGAATTTCATGCAGAAAAGGTAAGGGTCGCGACCGCGACCCATTTCCTTCATGAAATGGTAGCGGCCGCTACCCATTAAAAATCTGAATTTTTGATCGATTTTTCAAGAATACGTGAGCAGCCAAAATTGAAGTCACGGTCGCGACATGAAACAGACGTAAATCAGGTAGCGGGCGCGACCCTGCGCATACCAGCAAAATGACGCAGCAAAACAGCATGAAAACAGAGCAGCAACAATTTCAATCTTCAACCAACATGTTCAGATGTTAATATGCAGCAAAAGAGCAATATTTCAGTCTTAATTTAACACCCAAATGCAAAGGAGTCAAGACTACCGTATAATAGATCACCATAAATGCAAAGGAGTCAAGACAACCATATTCATGCTTTGAATCAACCATATTCATTAAGGAATGAAAGAGATCAACATAGGTCACCATACCCTAACTATTTCATCATTCAACAAAATCCCATGTGCATATGCTTAAAATTGGGGATGCATAGATTAAAATGACACATATTGAATGTATATCACAACCCTAAACTCACCTTGTGGATTGGATGGAAGATGGAAGAGATTTGAGCTTGAATCTCCAAGGTTGGCAATAGTTACGGGGATTTTCTGGAAACAGGGGATGTTTGGCTGATTCTTTGCTGAGTGTGTTCAGTGGGGAGATGGTATGGGAGGATAGTGGGTGTGAGTAGGGTTCTATTGGCTCCAACCATGGTTAATTTGGTTAAGGTTTGAATGAGTTATAGTTATTTTAGTAAGCTGTGGCAATTTTGACGAACATAGCACATTTCAGTTGAATTTTGGAGGTTCAAATAACTTTGGAAAAACATAAGGCTAAGTTCATTAAACCTGAATTTTTGTTACGAGTTCAGCGAAGTTGACGAAACTCGAATCCGAGTTTCCTAGCTCAAGATATTACATACGGAACCAAGGGTGCGCTAATTGCTCATTAGCCCCCGATTTGGATTCCAAGAACAAAATAATTTTGAAACTAATGCAAATGAATCCGAAAACATGAAACAAGCATATATTCATATTCATGACATGTATATCTCCAACACATTAAATTTTCACTAAATTTCGATATCAAATCATATAAAAACGAAGCACGTTTGTAACACTCATGAGCAATGCATAAATAAATTCATAATATATAACAAAGTTTAAATTAATATTTAAATAATTAAACCAAAGTGTCAATTAAATATAATTAGACCAAAATACAATAATTACATATATTTCAAAATCAAATTGCACGAATTACATATATATATATATATATATATTTAGTATTAATACATTAAGATTTAAATGTCAACTAATTAACATAAATTTAATATTAAATAAACTTAAGATATAAATATTTAACATTTAAAATATAAAACACTTATGAACAATTAATTCGCGCAATTAGATAAACACATACGTCATACTATACGACTGAAAAACTGGGGCGTTACAGCGCCAAAAACTTGTTGTTATGATTTTATAAGTTAAAACCAATCGTGCAAGTGTACACTTAATATACGTGTAGCACAACAGGATCGTACCCACAGGGAAGGGAAATCAATCACTACTCAATATCTATTTCTAATCTAAAGACCAAACGAATTCAAGTTGTTGTTTATCTATCTACTAGAATGAAACTGAATTAATTAACTCTAAGAAAACACGAATAACAAGCTTAAACACGGATTAAACTCAGTAGACTAAATAGGCTGGGGAGCAATGACTTATGCCTTCATGATTCAATACAATACTCGTTTGACAAGTGCACTTCTACAACCTAGTTACTTATATATGAATCATCCTCTCTAAAGATATAACCGTGTATTCAATTAAGCTCAACGTTGCTCTCACAATCATCAATGTATTAATTAAACCAACAAGACCAAGACTAGTGTAATTCCTATTATAGCGGCTTGGCATAGAATAAGATTTACTGTTGTATAGATCATAACCAAATCTCTTTGCATTCCTACAACCTACTAGTTATGAAAACCATCTCAATTACCATTACCCTTTCGATTCTCCGGTAATTCTAGACTATGCTAAGGGTGATCAGGCCGTCGCAATTCAATTCGAATCAGTTTTTACACTAAGAATTAACACAAGTCATTCAAGCATCATATCAAGCCCTTATCATGCAATTATCATCACTCCCCTAGCCCTAGGGGTTTAGCTACTCATAATTAAAGCAAAACTCATAAAACTAAAGTAAATTGCATTAAAGAAATTCATGTTCATCAGATCTAAACAAAGTCTCATAAATAAAACCCTAAAATTCAATAAAGTCTGGAAAAATGAAACTAACATGTAAACTAATTAAAACTAAACTTAGAGGAATTAGTTTGATAACTAAGCAATAAATAAAATCATAAAAACTGAAATTGTTTAAGAACTCGATCCTTTCGTCTTCTCGAAATTCTCTGAACAACTCTGTTAAACGCTCTGTATCTCTTCCCCAAGCTAGGTCAAGAACGGAAGAGAAATCCCCCCCTCCCCAAAAAAGACTCCAAAACGCACTTAAATAGCTGCCCAAAATTCAGCTTCGCCGACCTAGGTAACGGGCGTTACCATTCCATGCACTAATTGTGTTAACGCCTGTTACATGCATGAAATCGTGTTTGCGTTTTTATAAGTGGTAACGGGCATTACCACCTTCCTTCTACCTAGGGGTAACGGGCGTTACCCCTCTAATTCACCAAAAGTGCTGCTCCCGTGTCTGTTAACGAGGGTTAACAAAAATGCACTTCCAAGGGGTAACGGGGGTTACTTCTTTTTCCTCCGAAAATACGTGAATTTGTCTCGCTTCGCCGTTTCTTAACTCCAACTCCTAAAACACCTGAATGGAGCAAACTAAATACATAAACGCATCAAACGACACAAAAATATGCTCTACTTAACACTTAAATCCATGCGAAATTCACACTCAACAGTTTATAGTGAAACACAAAGTAGATGGGAGCATAGAAAGGTACAAGGCTCGGTTAGTAGCAAAGGGGTACACACAGACATATGGTGTGGACTATTCAGAGACTTTCTCTCCGGTCACGAAGATAGACACCATTAGAGTCATGTTCTCGATATTAGCAAATCGAGACTGGATTTTGCCTCAGTTTGACGTTAAGAATGCATTCTTACACGGTGATCTAAATGAAGAGGAGTACATGGAACCTCCACCTGGTTTCTCACAAGGTTATGATAGAGATGAGGTGTGCAGATTGAAGAAAGCGTTGTATATTATGGCCTAAAGCAGTCACCCCGGGCCTAGTTCGGGAGGTTCACGATGGCCATAAGACGATATGGATATCATCAGAGCAACTTGGATCATACTTTGTTCCTAAGGAAGAGAGGTGGGAGAGTGACTTATCTCATAATATATGTTGATGATATGATTATTACGGGTGATGACTTAGAGGAGATAGCTCAGCTTCGGGAGAGCTTGTTTTGGGAATTTGAGATGAAAGACCTAGGGGAGTTGAAGTATTTTCTTGGGATAGAGGTACTGAGGTCCAGATGAGGCATTTTTATCTCCCAACGAAAGTTCGTTCTGGATCTTTTTACAGAGGTTGGACTTCTTGAGTGTAGACTAGTAGACACTCCGATAGTTGTTAATCATGGACTACGGGTAGTAGAAGGGGCAGAAGACACGTATAAGGGTCAGTATCAACGACTGGTTGGGAAATTGATTTACCTTTCCCACACTTGCCCTGACATAGCCTATGCAGTAGGGTTCCTTAGTCAATTTATGCACCGTCCTCAGAAGTAACACATGGATGTGGCAATAAGGGTGTGTAGATAATTAAAGGGACATTCAGGAAGAGGGGTTTTATTTCAGAAACACGGACACTTAGATATTGAAGCCTATACTGATGCCCACTGGGCCAAAAACCTAATAGATAGAAGGTCGACTTCCGTGTATTTTACTTTGGTAGGAGGAAACTTGGTGACTTCGAGGAGCAAAAAGCAGAAGGTGGTGAAATTGATTTACCTTTCCCACACTCGCCCTGATGTAGCCTATGCAGTAGGGGTCCTTAGTCAATTTATGCACCGTCCTCAGAAGTAACACATGGATGCAGCAATAAGTGTGTGTAGATACTTAAAGGGACATTCAGGAAGGGGGGTTTTATTTCAGAAACATGGACACTTAGATATTGAAGCCTATACTGAAGCTGACTGGGCCGGAAACCCAGTAGATAGAAGGTCGACTTTCGAGTATTTTACTTTGGTAGGAGGAAACTCGATGACTTGGAGGAGCAAGAAGCAGAAGGTGGTGGCATTGTCAAGCGCAGAGGCTGAGTTTCCGGGTATTGCTGGAGGTATAACTGAGGTTCTGTGGCTAAGGAAGTTACTTGCTGAGATTGGTTTCCCTGCAAGGGAGGCGTGCAAGTTGAAGTGTGATAATCGAGCAACCATTAGCATATCAGAAAATCGGTCCAGCACGATCGGACTAAACACGTGGAAGTGGATAGACATTTTGTTAAAGAGAAACTAGAAGAGCGAGTCATTGAAATTCCTTTTGTGAGGTCTGAGGATCAGTTGGCGGATATCCTTACAAAGGCGGTAAATGGGAGGATCTTCCGCGAAGTTCTAAGCAAGTTGAGCATCGTTGACTCGATACTCGACTTGAGGGGGAGTGTTAGGAAAGCTATAAGTTAGGGATTTTTGTATATCGTTTAGTCTAACTTACCTAGATTAGATGGACTCATGTATTCTTATATAGTGTATAATCACTTCGTGTAAAGTGTAATACAGAATTCAGAAAATAAAAGATTTCTTCCCATAAAACATTTTTCCTTCAAAGTTTAACAGGGAAGACCGAAGGGACTCACTGACGTTAAAGACCAAGAAGAAATTCTCCAAAAGGTACCAAAAGTATACATGTATATTCAGAATATACATATTTCCATATATATATATATATACATAGTTGGTCTTGATCATGCCTGCGGATTGATCAAACTATGTTCAACTCTGGTATCACATGTTTGGAGAAATCTTGAAAAGAATGAATTAAAGCAGGACGGACTAGTTGAGGAAGGATGTATTTGAATATTTGTTTTAGCAAAACATTCTCGTGATCTTCCTACCTGTTCATATTACTCCTATTGCAGTGCTTATGCGCTAAATATGATGTTAGAATTAACTGTTTGATTCTTAAAAACATTGAATGGATTTAGATATTTTACACTTTAGTCAAGGCAAGAAAACAAGTCATGAAGAATCGGGGCAATTGTTGCCGTATGAACTAATTAATTGCAAAAAAGTCACGAACTTTATTTTTCCCAGTTCACGAGCATAGCAAGGTAGAATTAGAAGAAAAGGGAGAGATTGTTTGACAAACGGTAATTATAAGAAAATCATAATCAAATAGTTTGATGGGAAAAAATAATATACCTTTTTCAGCAGCAAGGTCAAGTGGAATTTTTTTTTTTTTTTCCTAAGAAAAGCATGACAAGCATACATCAACTTGCTAAAGCTAAGAGGAGTCTCTAACAAGAGCCGAAACAGCATAACTAGGGACACTAAAGTTCCCTTCCTGGAGCAAACCAGCCTTCCTAGCGAGGATGTGTGCCACAGAGTTGGCGCACCTAGGCACAAAAACGATGCGAATAACAGGGATATCAGAAAGGGCCTCGCGCAATGCTTGGATCAAGTTTCCGATGTCAGAGAAATCTTCATCATTTGATCGAAATTTTTCAATAAGATTCTTGCAATCACCTTCCAAAATAGTAGTAGACCACCCCTTGCGACGTATTAATCTTGCAGCAGTAAGGGCTGCCAAAGCCTCAGCAACCTATTTGACAGACCAAAAAAGCGACACGAACTCCAACAAATGCACCGACCCAAAGCATCCCTAGCAATAACTCCACACCCTACTTCCGTATCATCCTTAAAAACAACCCAATCAAAATTAACTTTGACGAAATCTTGCTCAGGTGGATTCCATGAGCAAAAGGGGGTTGTGAGCGAACATGGAGCTTTAGTATGTACTCCAACCAAATAAGTAAAACAAAATTTTTTTGCACACCTCAAAACATTGTCAGGTAGTGAGGAGGACCCTTCCAAAAGCCCCATCAGAGTAATCAAGAGTCTTCAAAACCTGTTCAATCCAAGAGATGAGACTGCCCCCAATGCAATGAATAACAGAGCTGCGAATGTTAGTGAGAGCCCAAGTATGACGGGCAAAGTCGCAATTGATGAAAATATGCTTCGAATCCTCGTCGAAATCACCACATGCAAGGCAGGTAGTGGCAACATCACACTGTCGGCGCTTGAGGTTAACAGAGGAAGCAATTGCATCATTCGCCAACTTCCAAATAAAGACTTTAATTTTTGGTGCGACTCGAGCCTGCCATATAAAGTTCCAATTAGGTGGTTGAGAAGAGCTCGCTACTTCTAACAGAAAAGCGACCATTCTTAGTAAAATGCCAAACAAGCCGATCACAATTTGTAGAGCTGCCTAAAGGGATAGCAAGAATTGTTGCAACATCAGGAGGAAGGAAGGTGTCTTCAATTAAAGCTCGATTCCAAGTCAGTGGATTAAAGAGGTCAGAAAAGAGAGATTACCGGAAGTGTAGATTATGAATTAATGATCTCAATCATGGCTGTATGTATAGTTCTTCCCCGACCCCGAGAGTGCTGTGCTTCGAAGCTGTTAAGGAATTGCTGCAGTCCTACGTGAATTAGGAGTAACCCAACTCCAATGGCAAATCCTCCAGTCATCCCACGAATTAAACTACAGTGATTTAGTGTGTTTCCAATTCCTAAACAAATTCTGGAGTTATACTTGTGATTAAGCTCAACACCAGAATTCTGTGTATAACTCCCAATGACACCCCACACTCCAATTTAGGGTATATAAGAGTCTAAATTTTTTTCATATTTCAATTGTTCCTCTTGATATATGCAGGTAGTATATGTATACAATACAATATAAGGTTAATTACATTTAACACCATTGGAAGTTTCAAATATTGTAATTGGACCTCTATTAGTCATTTTATTATATTTTGGACGCTTTTGAAAATTATAAATAACCTAAAATCAGTTTTCCCTTAAATTTAGAGCGATATTACAAATTTTAGGATCTGAATTTTTCATTTTACCCCTACCTAGGCAAACTTAGTATAAAAAAATTACTATTAAGGCAGGAGCGAAATGAGAATTTCAAGTCCAGAAATCTATAAAGTCACTCTAAATTTAACAAAAAAACTAATCTGATATATATAATTTGTAATTTTTAAAAAGAGTTAAAATGTAATAAAATAACTAATAAGACTCCCATTATAATATTCAAAATTTTAAAGAGTGCTAAATATGATTAATCCAAAAATATAAAAGTTAAACATGAGTTCCAACTCCATTTGGATATTTTTGTTGGAGATTTCCGGGGAATTTATTTTTATTAGGAGTTGTATCGGGCATTTAAAATGTGTTCCAGACTAAACTCTCTAAAAAATCAAAACCCTAATCTACGTATTTCAAAATCAAGACAAAGCAATCAATCAATTGAAGCTTCGATCCGGCGGTGGAGAATACTATGCTCCACCGCCGGATTGATTCAGATCTATTCTGCTGTCAGATTCTCAGATTTGTTATGTCGATATGGTTTGTGTTTTTTTCTTTAGATTATGTTATATTTCAAGTTCTTTATCTCTTCCGTATGGAAGTTTCATCCCTTCCGTATGGAAGTTTAGTCAGTTTCTTTATGTTCTGTGATTCTCCGAGGAAATTTTTTGGTCGAGTTATTTGCGGTAAGCCAAAGTGTTCTTTTCAATCCGGAGAAAAGATGGCTGCGGAACTTCGCCAGATTGGATCTTCAACTTCAAGGAGCCTGTTTCTTTTATTAAACGTGATGCTAATATAATAGCTCACAAATTTGTTGGAATTGCGGCTTCGGCCTGTGTTAATTTTCCTGTTATTCCTTGTATTTTCGTTTTTGTTCCTCTTGATGTTGAATAATATTCCCCCTTGAGGGTTTGGGTTTAAAAAAAAAAATGTGTTCCAGACTTCTAGATATAACACTATAATGGACAAATCAATATATTAGGCCCATTACTGTTTGTAATATCACCAAATATATCATCAACAGGGACCTTATAAAAAAATTGGCATTTCGTGGAAAACCTCTACCCTAAGGAGATCCCCATTTCATATTTTCCAGATATATTAGTTTTTTTGATAAATTAGTGATATCAAAATTTAGAAAGAAATAGATATATTATTCATACATCCCAAGTGGGATTTGTCGAGACATTACCCGAAGAATGAATCCATTAATCTCTTGATCAATACCTATTGAAAAAATTTAGAAAGAAAAATAAAATAGAGAAACAAATATTGGGCAATAATTATATTACATTTCAGGAAAATCTTCACATCAAAACAACACGTATTTATGCTACACTTGATTGACGTGCCATGCGGAAGAAGAAATACAAATCTACAACAACCACAACAACAAAAATCATGGTACAAAAACGGGGATCATTCAATTTGTCGAACAATATTTCTGATTGTCCGAAATCTTCCCATGATTTCCTGTAATAATTGAATCCTCCATCTGCTTGCAGAGAGAAGAGCCATAGCATTTCTGCTTCACGCCGGAGAAGAAAAAGTCGAAATCTTCGTCTTCATCAGATAGTAAGTGTGGCGGCAAGGTTTCTTCAGCTTGTTCGAATTTGAGGTCAGATTTGTCGTAATCTGCACCAGCCATTGCAAGAGCTTCAATCGAGATCGACATCTTCTAAAGTAATAATATTCCAAATATATTGAGTGTTGTATATGCTTTGCTCAATCTACACACACATATATATACTAATTGTGTAAAGACTATGCCTTTCTGGTTTCTGATGAGTGGATAATCACATGAAATTTGAATTTAAAATGTTGAAAAGTTGATGGGTGAAGGTTGAAGAGTTGTGTGTAACGTGCGGAAGGATATTCATGTGAATGAGGCTGACTGATCATTTCCTTCTCCGATCTGTGATATTCATTGACAATTTATTAAGACATGTTTATCTTTTGTAATATTACACATGCATCTTGAGTGCAGGGACAGTTACAATTTAATTCTTCTACTATGATTTTTTACACTAGGATTCCTTTCTTCTCGTATTTGGTGTGAAAATATCTGTAACAGAAATTGCAATACTACACGAGAAATATTTCTACATCGTGTATGAAACCTAGTATAACAAATTATCCCTAAATTCGGGGATAGCATATGTGAAATTTGGCCATATTGTTATGACTCATGAATTATGATGTCATACTATACAATTTTTTGTAATCGGGACTGGACCAGGCGGTTGAAACACCAAAGCTAGTCGACCAATTTAGGAAATGGCGCTATCAAACCCTCGAAACTAGAGATGCTCCAAAATTTTATTAATTTGAGAAAAACAGTCAAAATCGTGATTAAACCAGTGAATAAATTATTGTTAGATCTGAAGAGTACACCTATAAATTCAAAAATTAAATCGTCTTTTATACTTGAAGGGAGTGTTTATTTTCATGGTCCGCAAACCATCAAAATTGAGCTATGAACAATAAAATTTATGCTGTTATACCAGACGCCCTCTTCACTTTAGTGTATAATATAAGCGCAACAATTGTTATATATCCCAACTTCTAATACTATTTAGAAAATGTTTATTTTCTTGGTTTATTACATAGTTGGTCTTGATCATGCCTGCGGATTGATCAAACTATGTTCAACTCTGGTATCACATGTTTGGAGAAATCTTGAAAAGAATGAATTAAAGCAGGACGGACTAGTTGAGGAAGGATGTATTTGAATATTTGTTTTAGCAAAACATTCTCGTGATCTTCCTACCTGTTCATATTACTCCTATTGCAGTGCTTATGCGCTAAATATGATGTCAGAATTAACTGTTTGATTCTTAAAAACATTGAATGGATTTAGATATTTTACACTTTAGTCAAGGCAAGAAAACAAGTCATGAAGAATCGGGGCAATTGTTGCCGTATGAACTAATTAATTGCAAAAAAGTCACGAACTTTATTTTTCCCAGTTCACGAGCATAGCAAGGTAGAATTAGAAGAAAAGGGAGAGATTGTTTGACAAACGGTAATTATAAGAAAATCATAATCAAATAGTTTGATGGGAAAAAATAATATACCTTTTTCAGCAGCAAGGTCAAGTGGAATTTTTTTTTTTTTTTTTAAGAAAAGCATGACAAGCATACATCAACCAACTAAAGCTAAGAGGAGTCTCTAACAAGAGCCGAAACAGCATAACTAGGGACATTAAAGTTCCCTTCCTGGAGCAAACCAGCCTTCCTAGCGAGGATGTGTGCCACAGAGTTGGCGCACCTAGGCACAAAAACGATGCGAATAACAGGGATATCAGAAAGGGCCTCGCGCAATGCTTGGATCAAGTTTCCGATGTCAGAGAAATCTTCATCATTTGATCGAAATTTTTCAATAAGATTCTTGCAATCACCTTCCAAAATAGTAGTAGACCACCCCTTGCGACGTATTAATCTTGCAGCGGTAAGGGCTGCCAAAGATTCAGCAACCTTAGGGTTCGATGTTCCAAAAAAGCGACACGAACTCCAACAAATACACCGACCCAAAGCATCCCTAGAAACAACTCCACACCCTACTTTCGTATCATCATTAAAAACAGCCCCATCGAAATTAACTTTGGCGAAATCATGCTCAGGTGGACTCCATGAGCAAAAGCGGGTTGTGAGCGAACATGGAGCTTTAGTATGAACTCCAGCCAAAAAACTAAAGCAAAATTTTTTTGCACACCTCACAACATCGTCAGGTAGCACGACAAAAAAACTGCCGAAAACCGACGGAATTTTCAGGTTTTCTGTTGGAAAAACAGATTTCGGACGGAAAACCGACGGGAAACCAACGGGATGGTGTCCGTGGGAAAAACCATCGTCGGAATTGGGTACTGACGAATCCTTTCCGTTGGAAATATATTTCCAACGAAATTCTAATGGACAAATTATTTTTCCAACAAAATAATTTCTAACGGAAAACCAACGGACAATTTCCGTCGGAATTTTTTTCCAACGGAAAACCAATGGATTTCTAATGGAACAAAAATGATTTAATTTTTAAGCTAACCGACGGAATTCTAACGGAATTTTCCGTTGGTATTCCGTCGGAAAAAAGAAAAAAAATTAAAAAATACATTTGTGAGACCCGAACCATCCCCGAAACGAGCCACACCAACCCCTCGGACGAGCCAGCCAATGCGAGAATTAATTCTCACGATAATTGCGCACGCAAGGATTCGAACTTTGGTCTCCAAGGAAAAATAGTGTCTCCTTTACCAACTGGAACAACTTACTTCTTATTAATATTATGTTTTTAAATATATTTATACACTTATTTCAATTAATTATTTAAATTGTAACGCCCGGTATTTTCGTCTTACAGGTACGCGGACCACACGTGTGAGTTTGAGAGCTAGAATTGCTTACAAGATTTAATTGAATTATGTGTCTAAGTGAATTATGTGAATATTTGCCTTATTTGACCATGTGATCATTTTATTTATATTTACATTCCTTCTATTTCATATCATAACATATACCCATTTCACAACTCTTTCATACATTTCATCAACACTTTCATAATTTTTGAACATATATATATATAAAGCATTGAATATTATATGGTTTGAGTGATAAAAGATATATATATATATATATATATATATATATATATATATATATATACACACACACACACATGACCCATACATTCACACATGTACTTATATGTATATTAAATACCAAATATCACTTATTACACTTTATACATACAATTACTATGTCTATACATATATCGCTCATTACATTACATACATATATACACATATTGTATACATATATCTCTTACACTTTATGCATACACATATACATACAATATTATATCATACTACCTAATATATCTCCTAATCTATATACACCACTACACAATCACTATACACACACACTAAATCTCTAACACACACACACAAGCACACATCTTTCTCTCTATTCTTCACACACACACACATCCATTTGATCCTAAGAAGAAGAAGAGGAGATGAGAGAACCAAGCATCCATCATCAATTTCATTATCTTCATCATTCCTTCATCTCCATTTCTCCCAATGCACCCCAAGGTATATATATATGTGTGTGTGTGTGTGTGTGTGTGTGTGTGTATGTGTATATGTGTGTGTGAATGTGTGTTTTGTTAGAAATTGTTGTGATTTAGATGATTACTCTTGTTATCAAATGATTTTATTTCAAGAATTAGTTGTTATATATGTGTGTATATGTATGTGTATATATATGTATGTGGGTTGTAGATTAATGTGTTCTATTTGCCCTAAACTTGTATTTGATGCTCCTACATGATATATTACATGTAGTAAGTGATTTGGGTTGAGTTTTGAGGTGATTTGGTGTTTAGTTGCTTTCTCCCGCGGATGTCCTACTCTTTCAGCGTATTTTTGGCCCTGGAGTGAATCCACGTTCAGAAACCTGGAGGCCTTCCCACGGACGTGGATTTTTATGAAGGAAAAAATCCAAGGTCATGGATCCTCCCCTGTTTTCTGTCTGAGTTTGTTTTGTTCCGTTTACCCCTCAAACGTGCTCCGATTTACCTGAATTTCAAACCACGGAAACCTTTTGAAGTCTAAAACATTCTCCAATTGAAATCACCTCAATATCCTTTTTAATTTGAGAGATATAATCAATCCATTTTTGTGTTACCACTTCACCGGTAATCTGCATTCATTCAACTTCGGATCTATGTCATTTTCACCTCGCTTTGAACCTCGATTTGAACCATATATCCTTGGAAATGCCTATTTGTCTAGTTTTATACCCAATAAACAAAACTCAATTCCAACTTCCAGAACTCAAGATATTCCCATTTTTGTACAGCTTGCGCAATCTAGGAAACTGTCAGCTTTTATCAAAACGCGCCTAAATCCGTCCTCTTACTTTCCTTCCACTTCCTCGGACTCCGTGGTGCTGGGAGGCGGGCCCAGAAAAGTAGCGGTCCGTGACCACATTTTAAAATTTTTATTATAATACAAGTATTAAAATATTTCTAAAACATTTTAATACAAAGCGGAAGACATAGCCGGATCTACCCAAGTATATACATGCAATTGATAATAAATTTTAAATCACTTAAGCATATAAATATCTAACATGCAATTAATACTTAAGAGCACATAATTTATCATGCTTAAAATAAAACCACTGTAAAATATTACCGTACTGCAATCATGGTTATCTAACGGCATTTTTCCAGCTCCTTTCCCACTCGTGAGACCGGTAGAGCTTCCCCACAATATCCCCGACTCGACCCTCGGAGTGTGGGCTCCGCGAGTATTTTCCTAAATACTCGAGAAAATATTTTCTAGAAAAACTCATTTTTCTAGACTAGAAAATTCCCTAATTTTCTAATAATTAAGTGGATTATATATTAATTATATAATCACCTAATTATATATTAATTAATCCCTTAATTAAGGATTAATTAATTTAAAAGAAAAAGAGAGAGAGAAGCAGCCTAATTGCTCCTCAAAAATGGAATGAATTTTGCAGCCAATCAATCACCTATTTATAGGCAAATTTATGAGGGCATTTTGGTCTTTTTAGGGATAAAATGAAGGGCATAATCGTCATTTTATCACCCCGCGTACAAACCGCGTCCCGGACGGCCAATCCGATTGCACCACGTGGAAGAGCTCATCGCCGCGAATCCATCGCCACCAACCACGCGCCGTCACGTGGCCTCACGTGCCGCCACGCGCGGCCGGAACGGTGCCAGGTGGTTGGCGCGTGTTCACACACGCAGAGGCCACCAGATTGCGACACGTGGCCGGGTCCGGTTCTGGCCGACCCTATCCGCGACCCTAAACTTTTGACCCGGCTTCGACCCGACCCGTTGACTCGCTGACTCGCCCGGTCAACAATCAATCTGGGCCACCCGTTTGCGCTGACGCGGCGCAATCTCGGCCGCACACGTGGTGCGCCACGCGGCCGCTGTGTCAGCGCCAACTGGGTCCCGTCTGTTGACGTGGCGTGACATCTCAGTGCCACGTCAGCATTTTTTTTTTTTATAAAAATTTTAAAATTTTATTTTCTCCAAAATAAAATTCCGGGCATTTCCAACTCTTTGAAACTTGATTTATTTTCTTAAAATAAATCCCTTGGCTATTTTCAAACACTTTGAAAAATTCATTTCTCTTTCTCCTTTTAATATTTTCTCTTTGGGTTTTCAATTTGGGGCTTGCAGGGGGACCTGCAGGACTAATTAATTTTAGCTCCAAACGGATTAATATATTATCATCCCATGATAATAATTAATTGCTGTTTAACAAGATTTAATTCCACTAAATAAATATTGTTGTACTCTAAAATTAATTAAGTTATTCACGAATTTCTCGATCTAGAATAATTTTGCATTTTACTCCTCCGTGTTGATATCCATGAAAAACAAATTGCAACTACTATCATTTATTTTTCATCTCTAATTTGAAATTTATTGATTTGCCTTAAGTTCAAATTCTCTGTATGTGAAACACATTCAACATACAACTTCGGTGACGCATCATGCGAAGTGCTTTGGCCAAAGTCTTAATTCGAAATTTTGCAAATCTATTTCAAGGATATCTCTTACCTTCCAGCAAGGCCACAGATTCCTCGATCAATATAACTCTTTAGCGTATTTCATATAATCACCGAACATACAAAGTATTTTAGCCACCCGTTACCGAGACCTCACTTCGAGTATGTTACAGTGACTAACACTACATGCCCAAAGCCGAAATATTATCAGGATTAAGAGTACAATGCTTCATGAGATTTTATTCATTTTAGATAGCAGTATAAAATGAATAATCTCAGTGGTCCAGAATCCTATTGAAAATCCTCAACGTGTTATAATTGGAATCACCATTCCCTATGACAAAAGACTAATCATCTTATATAACCACGTTATAGTCTTGATAAGAACATATTCTTATCTTACCGACTAGAACTTTAATGACACGTGATTTCTGTATTCAAAGTCTTTTCCTATGAAACACATTTCATATAAGAATATCACCACACGTCATTAAATATCAATATGTGAAATACTCACAACTTGCTGCAAATTCAGTTTTATTTAATTCAACAAATTGAATTTTCAGGGCACCATTCCCAATAATCTCCCATTTGCCCTAAATTCAATTTGGCCATACATTTAAGTCTTATTCCTTCCACATGAGTGTCAAAACTCGTTTTGCACTCTTTTGCGCCAATACTTTAGTGAAGGAATCTATTAGATATTTCTCTAGGCCAACAACTAGGAAATTATGAATCCAATACATCTAACTGGCTGCTTCTAAAGATACCATGTATTTGACTTCCATGACGGTGTAAGCAATACAAGTCTGCTTAACATTCTCCAATTAATGGTTATCTTTTCTAGAGTAAACACGTATTCTGATATCAAACATCTAGAATACAAATCAGATTGTAAATCCGAATCTGTATACTCTCTTGAAATAAGCTCACCACTGTGGTAGACAAGCATATAATCTCAAGTCCTTCTCAAGTACTCCAATATATGCTTTCACTACTACCCAGTATCAGATTCTATGGTTTGACTAATATCTGCTGACTTAGACCTATTTCATAATAGACAGCTGACCTTGTACATAATATCACATACATAAAGCTTCCTCTGCGGAACTCTAATCGTGTCTTCTATCTCTTCAGTTGTCTCAGGACACTGATCCCGAGATAGATAAATTCCATATCTAAAAGGTGGTGAACCTTTCTTGGAATTTGTCATATTATACCTTACCAGCATCTTATCCATATATGCTTCTTGTGATAAACCAATCTCCTTATTCCTATGATCATGACAAAAGTCTGACACTTAGAATAACATCGGTCTCACATAGGTCTTTTCTTGTCAAAATGATTTGACGTTTGAATTTGGACCACTGATAAAATTCTTGCATCATTCCCAATGAGCAGAATATTAATTACGTACAAAGTGAAAATGTTACAACGCTATCATGATGTCATTTTGTACACTTCATGGTTCATCAGACAATTATACAAATCCAAAGAATCTAAATTGTCTTATAATTCTGATGCTCCATAATCTAGACGCTTGCTTAAGAACATAAATCGATCTATTAAGCTTATATTATATGCACCTGATTTCTGGCTATGAAGCCTTTCAGGTTGTACCATGTATTTCTTCTTCTTGAAATTGCCTGTTCAAGAACATAGTCTTTACATCCATTTATCTAATCTCATAATTGATAATGAGATAAAATGGAGAGGACAATGGACTTGAGCATTGCTATAGGCGAGAAGACCTCATAAATGATTTCTTCTTTCTGGGTAAAATCCCTTGCCATAAGTTGCTCTAAAGTCTCTACTTTTTCGTCCATTCTTTCCTTTTATTTTCTTGTAGAACCCAATTGTATCTAATGGGTTTAATGCCTTCAGGCGCCTCTACAAGCTCAAGACTTTGTTAGAATACAGAGATTCTAACTTAGTTTACATGGCTTTTGACCAAACTGTCAGCGTCTATATCATCCACAACTTCATTACACGTGACAGGATCAGATACGTTAGATTCAACCTCTTGGGTTAATCTTAGGTACCTTGTCAGGCATCCTGACAATCCTCCCACTACAATGATGCTCTCGTGTACACGTCTCTACATCACATGTTGTGTACATCACATGTATCTAATATATTTTCAGTTATCACAGGTTTATGGAAATCAGTATCTAATACTGTTATTTCTTTTAACACTACTTTGCTTCCACCCTTGTGGTTATCTATGTAATTATCTTTGAAATATTCACAAACATCTTTTGTGATTTCTCAAATTACAAAATATACCACCTCTCGTTCTTCTAGGATAACCTTAGAACAAGTAAACCTTTGTTCTTTATTCTAACTTGTCAGGATCCATCCTTAACTCGTGGACCAGGCTACCTTAAATCCGAAGATAAAAGATACAGGGTTTTCACCCTAGATACAGATCCATGAGTATTTTAGGAACTGACTTAGATAGAACTAGGTTTAATTTGCTTTGTCGTTTTAAGCGCAAGACCCCAAAACGAACTTCGTAGGGTAGCATGAATCTTTACCATCTCTATCAGAGTTTTATTTCTCTTTTCTGTAATACATCTTTGCCAAGTCGTATCTCATCCAGATAGTTGAGATCTAATCTCATTTGAGAAATTCTATTTAACTCTGAACATCGATACTTATCATTACTTCGATTTAATCGGAGTGCCTTGATATGTTTTCTAATTTGACTCTTTGACTTCAGTCTTATATTTTTTGAACTCTTCAAAATACAGACTTAAGTCTCATCAAATAAATGTATCTGTATCTAGAGTAATCATTCAAACGAATGATGAAATATCCAAAAACTTTCTCTTGCTTGAACATTCATAGGATCACATATCCGTATGAACTGACACAAGCAACTTCATGGCTTAAATACCTTTTATCTCAAAAGGGCTTCTTGGTCATTTTAACTTTTTAAATAGGATTCGCGAATTGATACTGTTTTCAAGTCAATAGGACTCAACAATCAGTCTTTGGATCCTATTCTGATTCAATTGACCAATAGATAGGTGCCACTTAGAAGTTTTTCCTCTTAGATGGTAAGTCAAGCTTCTTTAATGTTAAACTTAAAATAGGTTTTTCATTGAGGTATAAAAGACTATCTTTTATTGTACCAGAGCAAATAAACCTTTTACTCTGTTTAATGGTAAACCTTTATTCAAAATAAACAGTTAGACCATTAATTATCAAATAACTTACAGAAATCAAATTTCTGTATATATGGCACGTGTAATGTAAAAACCTATTGCCAAAATACAATACTACATTTTCTACTGCTAATACAATTACACTTGTATTATCCTTGAGCAGTAGTTGCATGTTAGCCGTTTTTCAAACCTTCTGGTTGGTTTGAATCTTCACAACGACTTGCAAATATGATTAGTTCATCTCAAGTTCACACACTAGGAGTCTGGTGAATTTTCAACTAAACATATTTTCAACGAGTAAGATATCTTCATATCTTATCTAAACAGCGTAGCAAACAGACAAACTAAGTATTTCGGATAACTTCTTTTCCAATACCCGTTACCAATGAAATAGAAACACTTTTCCATTGTCGGATTTGACTTTTAATTTCTGAACCTTAGATTGGGAACATTTCCTTTTCTTTCTTCCACTTACTGACTTTTAGGCCGTGGATATTGATGTCTGATTAAAGAGAACTTTTCCCTTAGTCTATATCACCATTTTTTCCATATTGAGGTCGTTCATTGGTTTTAAAAAAAAATTATTTAAAATAATCTTGAACGTTCAAATGATTTAGGCAGAGAGTATAGGATCGTATCCTATCTGTTAAGATTATCTCTTCAAGCACAGAGACTTTCAATCTCGTTCATATTAGCTATCATATTCATAATATGATTCTGAAATAGTGATCCTTCAAACATCTTTAACTGACAACCGTTTTCATGGCTTGTATCTTCGTACACTCTATCTTCAACACATGTTCTTATCAGTGGGCATCTCATGCATCTGATGCTCAAGAACATCTAAAACAGGTGTCAAGATATAAGACTAGCCAAATCATCACACTTGATCTATCTGGGATAAGCGTCTTTCTAATCCTGACTGGTTGTGGTTTCCAGAGTTTTCGGATAAGATTCAGTGAGTACGTAAACTTTCGTGTCTCAACACGATGTCAAGATTCATTTTCTAGTCAACATAGTTGAACCCTTACTGGCCTTATTTCCTTAAATTCATTCCAAGTGGTCTAAGGGAGATCGTAATTATAAAATTGAAATAAATAAATAAAATTATGCAAGTTATGATTATGTATTTCACTTTCTTCTGCGTCCAACCAATAAATGAAATCCACGTAAGCATTTTGATTTACGCAATGGTGACTTAACTAACCGCAGTTGATTCCCCGGAGGAGAGGTCGAAAACCGCTTAGAAAAGCAAGAACTATTCTTTATTAACATGTCATCTAGGTAACTCTTACCAAACAATGTTAATCCACCACGTCAACCCTTGTCCTCTAAGTAAATGTAACAGAGCTCCGAAGGGAGGTTAATACATTACTTAGTCAAGTGTGCACCATTACCTAGAAGTCCATACGAGTAGGTCAAGATACTCCACGAAGGCGTGGTCGAGCTGACTTTCCCGCATTTCATTCTATCCGTAGAAGTCTAATCTTGTATATCGTGAATACATACCCGCCGAAGGGAGTAGTATATATCCACTATACTATAGACCGGTAATGGAGGCCGTGAATCCAACTCTTTTCATCTCGCTCCCACTTGAATTTTTAAAAGGTGTAGATTATCTGTTGATTATTTAATAATCACTTTTGGCGTCTTATTGTTGGAAGTAATTAATCTAATTAATACCCTCCCACTAGGATTACTAAATCATATTTAAAATCCCAATAATAATATTTTAAGGCAATTTAATAACTATTTATTAATTAGGCCGAAAAATATTAGTTCAATTATGCATCGCGTCTAATCTCTATTAAACAATACTATTTAATCACATTAAATAAAATATGCATAATTGAAATATCATAATATCTCATATTATCATGATCATGCCATAAAATAAAAATAATTAAGCATGCTTTCATATAATGATCAATAATTATTATGCTTAAAATAAATGGCATAAAGTAAACATGTTATAAATAAATTATCTCATAATTTAAATCATGTTTACTGATTTGGTAATTAACCAGGAAGATTATTGAAATCGATTCCCAGAAAATTACCATTCCACGTAAATTCCCATGAAATAATAGAGGGGTCACAACGGTCCCACTTAAAAACCAGCTTTGACAGAATTTACGTGCACAGTAGCAGATTTAAAATTATGCATCGCATGCATCATATCAATGCATGTATATATCTAGAGCACGGCTCTGATACCAGCTGCTGGGAGGCGGGCCCAGAACAGTAGCGGTCCATGACCACATTTTAAAATTTTTATTATAATACAAGTATTAAAATATTTCTAAAACATTTTAATACAAAGCGGAAGACTTAGCCGGATCTACTCAAGTATATACATGCAATTGATAATAAATTTTAAATCACTTAAGCAGATAAATATCTAACATGTAATTAACACTTAAAAGCACATAATTTATCATGCTTAAAATAAAACAATTGTAAAATATTACCGTACTGCAATCATGGCTATCTAACTGTATTTTTCCAGCTCCTTTCCCACTCGTGAGATCGGCAGAGCTTCCCCACAATATCCCCGACTCAACCCTCGGAGTGTGGGCTCCGCGAGTATTTTCCTAAATACTCGAGAAAATATTTTCTAGAAAAACTCATTTTTCTAGACTAGAAAATTCTCTAATTTTCTAATAATTAAGTGGATTATATATTAATTATATAATCACCAAATTATATATTAATTAATCCCTTAATTAAGGATTAATTAATTTAAAAGAAAAAGAGAGAGAAGCAGCCGAATTGCGACACAAAAATGGAATGAATTTTGCAGCCAATCCATCACCTATTTATAGGCAAATTTATTAGGGCATTTTGGTCTTTTTAGGGATAAAATGAAGGGCATAATCATCATTTTATCACCCCGCGTACAAACCGCGTCCCGGACGGCCAATCCGATTGCACCACGTGGAAGAGCTCGTCGCCGCGAATCCATCGCCACCAACCATGCGCCGCCATGTGGCCTCACGCGACGTCACGCGCGGCCGGAACAGTGCCAGGTGGTTGGCTCGTGTTCACACATGCAGAGGCCACCAGATTGCGACACGTGGCTGGGTCGGTCCGAACCGGACCCGACCTGGGTGATCCTATCCGCGACCCTACGCTTTTGACCCGATCCGTTGACCCGTCCGGTCAACAATCAATCTGGGCCACTCGTTTGTGCTGACGCGGTGCAATCTCGGTCGCACACGTGGCGCACCACGCGGCCGCTGTGTCAGCACCAACTGGGTCCCGTCTGCTGACGTGGCGTGACAACTCAGTGCTACGTCACCTGCCACGTCAGCAATTTTTTTTTTTAAATTTTTAAATTTTATTTTCTCCAAAATAAAATTCTGGGCATTTCCAACTCTTTGAAACTTGATTTATTTTCTTAAAATAAATCCCTTGGCTATTTTCAAACACTTTGAAAAATTCATTTCTCTTTCTCCTTTTAATATTTTCTCTTTGGGTTTTCAATTTGGGACTTGCAGGGGGACCTGCAGGACTAATTAATTTTAGCTCCAAACGGATTAATATATTATCATCCCATGATAATAATTAATTACCGTTTAACAATAATTAATTCCACTAAATAAATATTGTTGTACTCTAAAATTAATTAAATTATTCACGAATTTCTCGATTTAGAATAATTTTGCATTTTACTCCTCCGTGTTGATATCCATGAAAAACAAATTGCAACTACTATCATTTATTTTTCATCTCTAATTTGAAATTTATTGATTCTCCTTAAGTTCAAATTCTCTGTATGTGAAACACAATCAACACACAACTTCGTTGACGCATCACGCGAAGTGCTTTGGCCAAAGTCTTAATTCGAACTTTTGCAAATCTATTTCAAGGATATCTCTTACCTTCCAGCAAGGCCACAGATTCCTCGATCAATATAACTCTTTAGCGCATTTCATATAATCACCGAACATACAAAGTATTTTGGCCACCCGTTACCGAGACCTCACTTCGAGTATGTTACAGTGACTAACACTACATGCCCAAAGCCGAAATATTATCAGGATTAAGAGTATAATGCTTCTTGAGATTTTATTCATTTTAGATAGCAGTATAAAATGAATAATCTCAGTGGTCCAGAATCCTATTGAAAATCCTCAACGTGTTATAATTGGAATCACCATTCCCTATGACGAAAGACTAATCATCTTATATAACCACGTTATAGTCTTGATAAGAACATATTCTTATCTTACTGACTAGAACTTTAATGACACTTGATTTCGCTATTCAAAGTCTTTTTCTATGAAACACATTTCATATAAGAATACC
Source organism: Lantana camara (assembly GCA_037501455.1). Taxonomy (NCBI): domain Eukaryota; kingdom Viridiplantae; phylum Streptophyta; class Magnoliopsida; order Lamiales; family Verbenaceae; genus Lantana; species Lantana camara. The sequence continues at coordinate 15,892,110 of CM074857.1, read as the reverse complement.
ACCACACGTCATTAAATATCAATATGTGAAATACTCACAACTTGCTGCAAATTCATTTTTATTTCAACAAATTGAATTTCCAGGGCACCATTCCCAACACGTGGGTGATTTGAATGAAATTTATGCTTGATTAATTGATAATATATGATATGTGTGATTATTTATTTTAATTTTATGGTTTCATTTGATAAGTGTAAACGTGACTTGAATGCATGAACCTTTAAATGACACGTTTGAAGCTTTATTGTATCCTTTGACTCTCTTATGTATTTTAAACTCAAAAATGCCCATGACATGTTGTAATATGTTGTGTTATTTGTTATAATTGTTGTATTAAAGTTGTGGAGTGTTTCGATATGATTTTTTTGTCGGGTAACGAACTAATATGCTATAATGTGGCTTAAGTGCTTTTATATGAAACATTAAGTGCTTTCTGGCATTCTTTCGATGTCTTAAGTGAATCCTCTTGCCTTTATATTTATGGTATGCAGTGTAATCATGTTGATATGTGTATTATGATTATGGTTTGAAGATTATGGCCCGATTTAATACGATTCGTGAAAGATATGGAACGAATGAACTTCAAACCTTCATGTATTGATTGAACTTGAACGAATTGCTCGTTTAGGTGTTTTTAATGCATTAATTGTGCACATGAACATCTTCATGACATGTTATTGTCTCATATGGACTTCATATCATGTTCATTGCATTGTCGTGCATTATATATGGTTCATATGGAGTCTTGAGTCTCACGACTGCACAGTGTCATTTTTTGTACAGTTTGCTCCAGGGTGGTGACTTGCCGGGTTCTTAGGCTTCTTCAAGTCTTTCTTTCTTTTGGTATTGTTCGGTAAGGTGTAGCAGGTGGGTTTTCTTCTATTTAGATAAATGACCCGATATATCCAATGGGTAAAAGTTTTAGCCAAATTATTATACGTATATATCAAGTCTTTTGTAGAAGTAAATGATTTCGAAGGTTAAGCGCTTTTTAATGATTACCCTACTAATGTTTTGGCGAGAAATTGATTGATCACAATGAATGGGGGCCCTGGGACTAGTGTACGTGGCTATCCGGGGAAGCTCGGGCTAACAGGGATCTCTGTACATTAGTCCCACCAAAAATCACAGAGTCCGGAACTAGCTAGGAGATTAGCGAGGAAAGGGAGCTGAGCACCTTTGGGGGACTTATGACCCCTCTTTGGTCAATGAATGAGGTGGTCAGGTCTTGCTAACCCGTCCACCGCCCGGAGGAAAAAGGTGTAAGTGTTAATGATTATGAATGATTGTTAATGAATAAATGAATGAACAAATGCATGAATATGGTATGATCACTAATGTATGAACGAATGAATGGAGATTTTGCCCACTCGTCGGGCTCACTATTGGCCTCAAGAATGGAATAAAAGAATGAATTGATTTTTGTAATCCCGAGTGCTGTTTTCTTTGTTTTCACCCACTTGGGAAATGTTTCAAAACCTCGCGCGGGATTATAGCTTGTATGTGTGCGTGTTTAAATTCTGAATTATTATGTTATACCCTGTTTTATACCCACCAGTCACTTAAAGACTGAACCCGACTTTGTTTTCAGTTCTTTTGCAGGTTTTAGAGTGCTAGGCGGGGTTCTGAGTCTGTCAAGTCCTATGTTTAAGTCTGAGTCACTTCACACGCATTTTGTAAATTAATTAAGTTATACAAGAATGTATATATTGCAAGGTTATATTTATATGAATTCGGGACAGGCTTCTAGGGATAGTTTGAACCCGTACACTATGATTTATGATTATGATTTATGTTATGTATGAATTTTCGGGACTAGGTATCTATGCTAGTTGAACATGTCATTTAATGCTTGTATTTATGATTGATTATATATTCTGCTTCCGCACATGCATTGTTTGGTGGATTTACCTATTTGGTTTCGACGTTAGCTCCTGTCTAGCATAGCGAGTGAGTGAGTCCTCATTTGCAGTGATTGGGCACGTGTATGGACTTTCCATTTCATATGCGGGTCGGGTTCCGGTGCGGGGGATGTGGCGCCTTCTGTTTGGGGTGCTACATAAATACTTTTTGTTATTAATTTAAAATATAAAATTTTAAATATATGATTATTTGAATTAAATATAATCATATTTATTGAGATATTATATAAAAATGGCAAGCTTATATACTTTTGTGTTTTAATTAATAATGTATATACTTAAAATTATATAAAATATTATTGTAGATGAACAAATAAACTTTATATTATTAATTTAATTTAAAAATTTTAAATTATCATAAATTTAATTTCAAAGTTAAATAGTTAAATTAATCAATATTATAATATTTATTTTCTCAACAAATCATATGGCAGCACGTGGCATATGGCGTCACATTGACTAATCAAATTCAAGTCTTGTATGATATTATCTCTTTAAAAGTAAAAATATAAAGAGATAAATATTCATGTGATATTATCTCTTTAAAAAAATAATAAAATATTAAAGAGATAAATATCCAAGTGATTTTATTTGATATTATATCTTTAAAAAAAAAAAAAAGAGATAATTATTAAATAAGTTTGAGTTGAACTCTAACTCCTGAATCATACACCTATATAAAGGGGTCATAGGGTTGTTCATTCAACACGATACAAGTACCTACGAATCAAGATGTTATACTGGCGAATCGAAGTTATGTTCAAGCTAAATTAATGGGGTTACCGACGAGTTCAAAGGCATTCTTGAAGGAATTCTCTAAAATTTGATGTTTGATTCGTAAACAAGTCGAAGTACCAGTGGATTAACGTTATTAAAGGCTAAATTTGAAGTTGAAGATGATCAAACCATCAAATCTATCAAGGAGCGTTTGAAGATTTCGACAACTTTAAACTTGAAGGAAGAATCAGAGGATCAAATCGAAGATTGAAGACTCACTTTGATATTCGAATTTACAAATTATTTGTACTATTTATTCGGTGTTTACCCAAAATTAATAAACGCGAATTATTAGTGCAAACAATTATATTAATAGTTTATAATTTGTATATTATATAATTTTTAAATATATAATTATTTATTTTAACTATAATTGTATTTTTCTAATTAAATTTGATTAAAAAATTCCAACAGAAAATCGATGGAAAACCAACGGAATTTTTATTTCATTGAAAATTCCAACGGAAAACCAACGACAAAATTCCGTTGGTTTTTTTTTTTTTTTTATGAAGAATAAAAGAAAACCAACGGGATTTTCCCGTTGGAATTTGAATAGAATTGCGCCAAAATTTCCGACGCGACTTTTCTGTTGGAATGCAAATTTTCTTAATTAGCTGTGGGAATTCCGTTAGAATTCCATCGGTTTTCTGCTATTTTCTTGTAGTGTAGTGAGGAGGACCCTTCCGAAACACGTTTATTACGGTGCCACCAAAGACTCCAAAGTGTGGTTAGAAATAAAGCCCCATCCAAGTAATCGGGAGTCTTCAAAACCTGTTCAATCCAAGAGATGAGACTGCCCCCAATGCAATGAATAACAGAGCTGCGAATGTTAGTGAGAACCCAAGTCTGATGGGCAAAGTCGCAATTGATGAAAATATGCTTCTAATCCTCGTCGAAATTACCACATGCAAGGCAGGTAGTGGCAACATCACACTGTCGGCGATTGAGGTTAACAGAGGAAGCAATTGCATCATTCGCCAACTTCCAAATAAGGACTCAAGCCTGCCATATAAAGTTCCAATTAGGTGGTTGAGAAGAGCTCGCTACTTCGGGTCCACGATAGGTCGAGCTGAGAGCCACATGGTAAGCACTTCTAACCGAAAAGCGACCATTCTTAGTAAAATGCTAAACAAGCCGATCACAATTTGTAGAGCTGCCTAAAGGGATAGCAAGAATTGTTGCAACATCAGGAGGAAGGAAGGTGTCTTTAATTAAAGCTCGATTCCAAGTCAGTGGATTAAAGAGGTCAGAAAAGAGAGATTACTGGAAGTGTAGATTATGAATTAATGATCTCAATCATGGCTGTATGTATAGTTCTTCCCCGACCCCGAGAGTGCTGTGCTTCGAAGCTGTTAAGGAATTGCTGCAGTCCTACATGAATTAGGAGTAACCCAACTCCAACGGCAAATCCTGTAGTCATCCCACACCGAATTAAACTACAGTGATTTAGTGTGTTTCCAATTTAGGGTATATAAGAGATAATCTCTTTATTTTTTTCATATTTCAATTATTCCTCCCAATCTCTTGATATATGCAGGTAGTATATGTATACAATACAATATAAGGTTAATTACATTTAACATCATTGGAAGTTTCAAATATTATAATTGAACCTCTATTAGTCATTTTATTATATTTTGGACGCTTTTGAAAATAATAAATTTTCTCAAGTTATTTTTCCGTTAAATTTAGGATGATATTATAGATTGTGTAATTTAAGATAAACTTAGTATAAAAAAATTACCTATTAACTATTAAGGCAGGAGTGAAATAAAAATAAGCACCTTTTAATAAGATCATTGTAATTGTATGTAAACCCAAAGCAATAGCATGATGAAACAAAAAGTCTCTGGGACCTATTATTAAAAATAATGAATTAGTATTTTCATTAACAACATTTAACCAACCAGGCAACTAGATACTTCGACCCGCATTGAATGTCGGGCCGCTTGTTGAAGATAGAAGTACATTAAACCTATATGAAGTTTTACCATGAGCCGATTGTATCCATTGAGCAAATATGAGTTCGATAAAAATTTGTTTTCTCGAAATTCTAAAAGAAGTCCCAAAATCTATAACGTTATCCTAAAATTTAACGGAAAACTAATTTGATGTAATTTATAATTTTTAAGAAAGTTAAAATGTAATAAAATAACTAACAAGAGTCCAATTATAATATTCAAAACCCTAAAACGTACAAGGAAAACATGAGTTCGAACTCCTTTTCGATATTTTTGTAGGAGAATTTCCGGGGAATTTATTTTTCTTAGGAATTGTATCGGGCATTTAAAATGTGTTCCAGAGTCCAGACTTCTTTTAAATTAGTGATATCAAAATTTAGAAAGAAAGTAATATAAAATAAAGAAACAAATATTTGGCAATTATATTACATTTCAGGGAAATCTTCACATCAAAACAACACGTTTTTGTGCTACACTTGATTGACGTGCCATGTGAAAGAGGAAATACAGCTCTACAAGAACAACATCAACAAAAACAAAAAACCATGGTACAAAAACGCGGGATCATTCAGTTTGTCGATCAATATTTCTGATTGTCCGAAATCTTCCCATGATTTCCTGTAATAATTGAATCCTCCATCTGCTTGCAGAGAGAAGAGCCACAGCATTTCTGCTTCACACCGGAGAAAAAAAAGTCAGACATCTTCGTCTTCATCAGCTACTAAGTGTGGCGGCAAGGTTTCTTCAGCTTGTTCGAATTTGAGGCCAGATTTGTCGTAATCTGCACCAGCCATTGCAAGAGCTTCAATCGAGATCGACATCTTCTAAAGTAATAATATTCCAAAAATATTGAGTGTTGTATATGCTTTGCTCAATCTACACACACATATATATACTAATTGTGTAAAGACTATGCCTTTCTTGTTTCTGATGAGTGGATAATCACATGAAATTTGAATTTAAAACGTTGAAAAGTTGATGAGTGAAGGTTGAAGAGTTGTGTGTAACGTGCAGAAGGATATTCATGTGATTGAGGCTGACTGATCATTTCCTTCTCCGTGATATTCATTAACAATTTATTAAGGCATGTTTATCTTTTGTAATATTACACATGCATCTTGAGTGCAGGGACAGTTACAATTTAATTCTTCTACTATGAATTTTTACACTAGGATTCCTTTCTTCTCGTATTTGGTGTGAAAATATCTGTAACAGAAATTGCAATACTACTCGAGAAATATTTCTACATCGTGTATGAAACCTAGTATAACAAATTATCCCTAAATTCGGGGATAGTATGTGTGAAATTTGGCCATATTGTTATGACTCATGAATTATGATGTCATACTATACAATTTTTTGTAGTCGAGACTGGACCAGGCGGTTGGAACACCAAAGCTAGTCGGACCAATTTAGGAAATGGTGCTATCAAACCCTGAAAATTAGAGATGCTCCAAAATTGTATTAGTTTTGACGTGGGCCATAACCGCCAAGTCACGGTGATATTACTTGGGCCAGTAGCTGTCTGACACATGCTCAAGGTTGGCCAGTCATAATCGCCACGTAGGCCACCACGGCACCATCGCGCTGACCTACACTATGTGAGGTCGAGGCAACCTCGATCCTCAGCCCACTCCCCGGGTAGACATCCCCGACTTAGGTTCTGAAGGTCGATATCCTGTCGACCCATGCTCCCCCGGGTCGGCGCCGGACTGATTCCATCAGTGGGGCCCCCTCAGCCGCATCTAGCATTAAATGCGGAATGGTCCTCTTTACCATGTCTGACACATATTAAAAGCCCCTGCAGCAAGTACAGAATGTCATCATTACCCCTCAGGTATAAATACTCCCTCATAAATGCTACTCACTAAGCACATTAATTGCATTCTAAGTCAACTCGAACAACTCTCAGTTACTCGATACTGACTTGAGCGTCGGAGTGCCGACAGAGGGAAACCTCCCCCCCTCTCCCGGTTCCTCGTCGGTATTAGCTCACATTTGCTCTTCCATCTCCCAGCTCTACCTAGCTTCGAAGTCTCCCTCACTACAAATTCTAAGTGATCGAGTCCACCTTTTCGAGCCACATTAGTGACCTGGAGATCGACACGATCATTTTGGTGCCGTCTGTGGGAAACTTTGCGCAAAAGCCTTGAAACACATGGAGTTGCGTAGCCACAGAATATTCGGGGCCGACGGGCAGGAGATCGACGCGACCACAGTGGGGGACGGAACCAGTCACCTTCCTACCCAACTCAGAGGCAGTACTCGCGGGGTGTCTGTCCCGATGGTTTATCGGCTCCCAATATGGATGCTTATAGTGAGTAGTGCCAGGTCGAGGCCATTGCCGCGGCCGCGGAGGGCCAGGCCCGGTTTTCCCTGATAAGCCTCAAGCCAGCCCGGCCACTCCCTCTCCGGGCCAGTACCCGACGTATTATGGGCCACCCGCGCATTATGGATACCGCCCTCCACATTGGGGGTATCCCCCTCCTCCTGCTTATTATCAGCCAGATTATTACGGTCCGCCTCCACCACCTAGCCCAATCCAGGGGCAAGGGGCGGGCCAAAGGTAGCCGCGTACCGAGGTCTTGCCCATAGAGCAGGAGGCCGAATCGGCTCGGCGCCGAGACAAGCGGCCCATGGACCAAACTCATCAAGGGGTCGATCCCCCCAGGTCCAAGAAAAGAGAGGACGACCGGGCTACGGCTCGCACCTCGGAGGAGGTTAACAAGTCCCGTGGTTCATCACTTAGCGGGGAAAGAGAGCAAGGGCCGAGGAACTCTAGAGTCTTCGATCGTTTAGGGGCTAGGGTCGATCCTGAAGCCCCCACACGAGCTAGTCGAGGTTTCGTGGTAGGAAAGGATGACCTCCGAAATCATTTGCCCCGACGAGAAAGATCGCCGCATCGCCCACCACCTCGGGATCCCCGAGTCTAGAAGTTGGAGGAGGAAGAATCCTACATTAACTCCGTCTCTCCTCAACATGGCCAAGATGTTCCGCGGTGCCAGAATCAAGACAATGCTCCCCCGTCCTGTGGAGCCCAGCCGGCCTGAAAGTTCAGAAGCGCACGAGAAGCTCGATCCCCCTTTAGCGAAGGGATACTAGAGGCGATGGAAGGGGATAAAATGCTGATCAACCTTCCTACTTACAACGACACAACTGATTCCGAGAGGCACGTGGATCGGTTCAAAATCAAAATAAGTATGTTCGGCCACTCACCCGATGTTCGAGCTAAGATCTTTGCTACCACTCTCGTCGGGGCAGCCCAGGACTGGTTCTCAAGGTTGGCCCCGAGGTGTATCGGCTCATACGATGAGTTGGTCGATCGCTTCATCGCCCATTTCTCATCAGTAAAAGGCGACAAACTGTCGACCACTTACCTCTACAATATTGTACAGAAAGAGGATGAAACACTCAAAGATTTCTTCACCCGTTTCTCACGAGCAGCGGTCCAAGTTCAAGCGCCTAGCATGGACATGTTGATCCCGACCCTCCACGATAAGGAATGTGCCCGACACATAGTCCGGAAGAATCCCGACTCTATTTCAAAACTGCTCGAAATTGTAGGGGATTGGATGCGCGTGGAGGAAGTTAAAATGGCCCAAAGGGGTGGCCCTGCGAGGAAGGCGGAGGCCTTCTGGCCCCCGAGGAGCGAGCCAAGAAGAGACAACAAAGGTCGAGTCGATCAAAGCTCGGGGAGTAACCCTAAGAAGCACTACACCCCTCTCAACAGGATAATCGAGGAGATCTACAACATCTTCAACAAAAAGTTATTCAAAAATCCCAAGCCAATCAAGGAAACGTAGAAAAATAGGGATTTTGGAAAATACTGTCACTTGCACAGGTAGACGGGCCTCAACACTTCTGAATGCTTTGCCCTAAGAGACGAGGTCGAGCGGTTGATTCAGGGGGGGGCACCTCCAAGAGTTTGTCAAGAAGCTCGACGAGCTCGCCCTGCGGGCCGAGGAGCGCAGCCCACCCCGGCAGAGGGAAGCCAAATAGCTACCGAAAGGAACGACCACAACCTCCCGTGCCTCGGGTGGATCGACATGATCGTTGGAGGGCCGACTAGGGGAGACACTTGTTAGGAATAGTGCCCTTAAAGCAGCTTTTGGCTTTACTATTTCCTTGTAAAATCACAAACAGTGTTTGAATAATAAACGAGATGATTTTGTTCATATGCAATCACTTCTTTATGTGCTTAGTTTGTCTGTTTGGGTTAATTGTGTGTTTGCATGTATTGAACTCCCCTAATCTGATGAGGTAGTTAAGAACTTTGTCATTATGGGAACGACACAGGAAATAAGTTCTTAACTCTATAGGCGAGGATTAGAAACTTCTCCAAGTCGAGAGTCCGACAGACAGTGAGAGTGTCGACCTTGACTCTGCTAAGACTTGCTTGTGTGATTATGTCCTTTTGAAGGATCACTCGGTTTCATGGAGTGATAAGTGCATACGATGATGCGTTCATAATACATGAGGGTGATTGTTACTAAAACTTCATCACTGAGATGTCCCGCTTGAGAACATTACTAAATGGGAAAGGAAGTTTCCAGAAACTTCCAGATTAGGAAATATCTCACAGGTCAATAACGTGATTCATTAATCCTTAGACTTGATATTACTGTAATCTTTGATATAGGCTAAAAAGGGTTTTGACATACTGAAACCTGAACCACGGCCTATGTTGAGATTACACAAGTGGCATATGTAGAATTAATAGGATCGACAAAGAACCTACACTTGTTGCAAGAACAAGAATGATCTCTTACTGATTGAGTTGTTCGTAGTCCATTAAACTTAAACCCTTAAGGTGGATAAAAGATCAAGACATCAAGAAAATGGGGTTTTCTTGGATTGAGGTTTAAATGGATATGAAACGAACTTAACTTTAAAGATCATGAATATTTAGGCTCTAAGAATATTCCCATGCCTTAGTCCTTGATTGAGAGACGAAGTTGTAGGAGGATCGTATTTCACTGTATGTTATTAACTGAAAGGTTCTTCGATTCATTTCGTTATTCGGCTAGCAGTCACACACCCATTGCTAGATTACGGTAGTGTGATCTGTGAAGTGATTAATTAATTAGTGAATTAATTGATTGTTGTTACTGCTAATCAAATAATGAACCTAAAGGGTCACACACTGTGACGCACCGTATTCTCGAAGGGCGTCCTGACGACATTAACAAGTAAGTCTCTACACTTGTGTGAGTTTAATTTAAGAGTTCTTGAATTATGTGATTTAATGTAAATTCAATTTAATATGTGTTCATTCGAATTATTCTAAGATTAATTGTCAACTTGATTAATTACGTGCATATTTAACCCTAATTGTCTAATTTGATTTAATTCAAATTTATTCCATGAAATAATTGTCAAGTTGATTTTAAATCCATCATGTTACTTAACTTGTTTAATTTCGGTTTACTTGAATTCCTTGAGATTAATTGTCAATCATATGTTTACGAAATGTCGTTAAATTGTACGAAAGGTTTCTAAAATTAAATTGAATTAAACTCTAATTGGTAAATCTCTCTCTTTCATTTTAATTTATAAAAATAATTCGGAGCTTGAATTTTTATTCGTAACTTTACCAATTTTATTTACGATTATTTGTACACGATATGTCTCTTTGCTACGCGATAAGGATACCCGGTTGTATATAGCTTGTGTACAAGACACATTTCTCCCAATCTCTTTTCTCTCTCTCTCTCTCTTCTCTCTCTCCTCTCCCCTCCCATTCTCTCTCCCGAGGGTTACTATGCTCGGTTTCGGTTACGAGCCCATAACTCGATCGTTTCTCGACGGAATTCAACAAACGAATAGTCCATTTCGATTATCTCGGCGAGACGTACGCAAGAGTACCAATTTCATGACCTAACAACGAACGGTGGTGGAGTTATGGCCGGATTTCAGTAGCAGCGGCGGAGCTGTCAGACCGCCGCCACTTCGCCGGCCTTCACGGCGGTTTTCGACCATCCCATCGGTACACGCGCCCCATGCCCAGAAAGTAGACGTCTCGGAGCACCTCTTGACGTCGACGGCACGGCCATCGGAGGAGCGACGGAGCCGCACGCACCGCCTGAAGCTCGAGGCGGGGGCGGCGCGAGTTACTGTAGCGGCGCGATTCCGCCGCTTCCGGCGGTGGTTTTCGACGGGGCTTGATGGTTCCCAAGGTTTTTCGACCCCCTGAGTTCATTTCCGGCATCAATTTCACCAGATCTTGGCCGTAGGTGGTAGTTCCGGCGACATGTGCGGTGGCAGATTATTCGGCGGCCAACGGGGGCCTTTTCCGGCCATCTTTTGGCCTCGGGCTCTTCACGAAAGTTGTTCGGAACGGTGAGAACTAGTAGCCTATGATCAGGCGACTCCAGATTCGGTGGTTTGGCGGCGGATCGCAGCGGCAAAGTGGCGGTGCAACGGCAGCACTAGCTCCGAGGATTTTTCCGGCGAGCTACCTTAGGGCTTTCGAAGAGCTCGTCATGGGTAAGATAACGCCTCTTTCGGATCGCATTTTGGTTCACCGGTTTGGAAGTAATTTGAGTTTGAAGATTTTAGGGTTTTCGTGTTCTTAGATCTGAAATTGGAGGAGATTGACATGGAATTTCCAGAAATTGATCGAGGATTCGGAATGGGCACGAAGACTTCATTCAGGAATGATTTTTCGGGATTTTTCCGGCGACCTTCGGCGGCGGCCTGGCGGCGGTTCGGCCAAATTTTGGCAGCTACAGTGGTGGCGTTCTGGCGGTGTCTAGTCAGAATGTTCGTCTCGTTGTGGTGAGTTCAACGCCACTTTTCGTTCGTTAATCGGACACTCGATCTATTTATTACGAATTATTTTGCATAATTGTGATTATTTGAATTAATTGTTTTAAGTGCAAATAAATTGTTTATTGTTGGTTTGTTGATCGAGATGTATTCCAATCGTATACGAAAACATGTATTGAACGGATTGTGATATGCATGAATGTTTCGATTTACAATTTGAATCCCGATTTGATGAATTTACGCTATTTGTTAAGTACGAAGGGGTGTTAGTGTAATATTTAGAAACTAATCTTTTATGTGACTAAATGAACTTGAATGATATTTTAGAAAAACGAACATGTTGTGATTTCTCTATATGAATTTGAGACGTTCTTAATATTATGTTTATTATAAATTGTGTTTCAAATATAAAATTGAGATACATGAAGGATGCTTGAACAACTTGAGACTTTATGCATGAAAGGAGTTAGAATTGTAATATCTTGATTTACTCTTACTACTCGGAAATGGTATATTATGAATTAAGATAAATTGATAATTGTCATGTTGTAAGTAATTAATTCCTAGCTGAATAATTGTATAAACACTTTAAACGAACAATTATGCTTAGTAATCAACTAAGGGGATGTATGTGTAACAATTCTAAACTTTTATAAATAACTTAGGGGATGTAAGTGTAATATTTACGAAACTATGAATGTGACTTTTGTTTGTGTACCAAACATGTTGTGAAGTTGTAAAGTATGATCTTAAGTGAATTAAATGCACTCTTTATTTGTATCAAGCATGCCATCTATGTACAACAACTTTGTATGTTTATAAGATCAAGTTGCTCTTACTTATGCACTTTACAACTCGTCATGAACTTGATGCTTAATTCTAATATTATAATTGAACCCTGTGATATTGGATGATTTAATATGCATTTTGTGAATACATTGACTTCCTAAATTGATCTTGCATCTTTGGATATGGAGTTGCATGATGGTTGCTTGTAAATATGACCTTGTTAAGCATTGATATGCCTTGAATGACCACGACACCTTATCCAAGCACAACATGAACATTTATGCATAACCACGATCATGTTGAGCAACGCCGTGCGTCTTGTTTGGTTCATATAGAGTCTAAGTCTGGGCTTCTGTATGTCTTGTCACAAAGTTTGGTGGTGCCGGTGGGCCCGAGGTTTAGAGTGTTTGGCCCTTCACACTCTCAGACTCTACTTTCACGAGGTGAGGTTTAGGATTTTGTATAGTTATGCGACCTATGGCCTTTAATATGATGATTTCTACCCTTGCATGCGAGTATACTCTATTATAGATATGTATGTGCTGAATATGATATGTTGATGATCTTGTGTGAGTCCTGCGTGGATGGAGGTCATGAGGCTTAAAGTTCCATCGCGTAGGAAGGGTGTGATACCCCTGTCCCACATCGGGAAAATATGAGAGTTAAGTTCAGTTTATAAGTTAAAGAGTCCAAGTATAACCAATGGATATCCCTTTTGGGCAGTGGCTTAGGCCCAATTTCAGGTTATACTCGGTGGGCTTGGAGACTTGCGCTCGCGTCCAACGGGCCCGCGGACCCGGGGCGTGACACACACAAATTTCAGGACATGAGGGTTATGGTAGGATGTTAATATGATTAACGAAGGATCAAATTGTTGATTGAATTGGAGAGAGTAACACATGAGTATTGCCACGTGTCAAAAGCACGTGACTGCCACGTGTCACACGTAGCCACTGCGTGGCTGCCACGTGTCATGCACACGTGGCACGTACGTGTCTCCAAGCGTGTAATTTTATTACATGCGAATTCTTTTCTAGAATTAATTAATTAAATTATAATTAATTAATTTAAGTCTTTTAATTAATTTTGCATTAATTATTAAGATTTTTTTTGTCAAGCTTAACCCAATAAATAATTAATTGGGAATTAAATTATTTATTGAATCTTGACTTTTAACTTTGGGAAAGTTGAAAAGTCTAACTTCCTATTGTAGGAGAGACAAAGTTGATTCTTGCAAGACTTGGAGAATAAGTTAGGAACTTATTATTCCAATTAAATAATTAATTAAACTAGTTAATTAGTGAGCAAGAAAACTAATCCCATTGGTTCTTGGAAACCCTAAGGGGTTCGAACCACATGAGTATAAATAAGGGGATTAAGGTTTTCTCATTCCTTAGACCAACACTCACGAAGTGTTAAGTTTTTGAGAAAAATCAAAAGAAAAGTTTTCAAAGCAAAAATCCTAGCCTTAACACAAGCTATAGAAATAGCATTCTCACTTGCTTGATCGTGTTCTAGGACTGGTGTGGATACGTTTTAGAGGATCGCTGCTTTGGGATCTGTCGAGAACCGTTAGAGGGACTTTCCGCTTGAAGGGTGTTCAGTAGACGGTACTGACATCACTAGAAAGCTTCAATTTACGTAAGTTACTAAACACCCTGTGATACGATACGAGAATTGCAAGTCCATGATCAGACTTTTGGAAAAATTTTAAATTTTCGCTGCGTTTTTGTACTCTTTTTCTAACAACACTAAGTCTGCCCGAAAGAGAACTCGAAGGGAAGCCCAGCGCAGCTGCTACGGGCCAAGTGAGGTGATGCTGATCAAGCCAAAGGAAAAATAGGTCGAAGAGGAGGTTAATTTTAGCAACAAGGACCTAATCGGTACACCACCACGGGAGGGTGAAATGCCTAGTTGTCCCATGGTGGTTACGCTCGATGTGGCCAATTACTCTGTATCAAAAACCTTATTGATAATGGAAGTTCAGTAAATATTATCTACTACTCGACTCTGGTTAAAATGAACTTGGCTAATAAAATTCGACTAGAGCCTTTAAAAACTCCCTTGACAGGTTTCGGAGGCGCGGAGGTCTACCCGAAATGACGGGTTCGACTAGTCACCCCCATGGGGACTCTCCCTAAGAGGGCGACCTTGGGGATCGAGTATTTGGTAGTCAAGCAGCATTCCGCCTACAACATCATCTTTGGCCGACCCGGTCTCACTGAGTTTCGAGCGATTATCTCGACGTTCCACCAGATGATTAAACTCCCGACCCCTGTGGGGATAGGGGAGGTCAGATGCGATATGAGAAAGTAAAATTGCCTGACAAATGGGTTGTACCAGTGCTTGAGATTCCCGAGATCGATGACGAAGAGCTCGAGGACCGAGATATACAGGATCCGGAGCGATCGCATAAGATCACCTCGAAATTAGCCAAGAAGCCAAGGAAGGCCACCGAAAGTCAAGTCGAGGCTGTCAGCCAGACCAAAAAAATTGAGTTGCTCCCTGGTCAGGCTGAAAAGATTACGTATGTCGGAGTTTCACGTCCCGACAAGGAGCTCGAGCAGGTCCTCCTGATACGATTTCTCAGGAAGAATGCCGATATCTTTGCGTGGAGCGCTAATGATCTAGTCGGGGTCTACCCCTCGGGCATCATGCACCATGTAAATGTCGACCCGACTTTCAAGCCGATTAAGCAAAAGTTGCGTACGCAGAGTGCTAGGAGAAATAAAATAATCGAAGGAGAAGTGAATAAGCTGATCGACACCGGGTACATTACGCCAGCCAAGTACGTCGACTGGCTTTGTAACGTGGTTTTAGTGGCAAAGACCGGGGAAAAATGGCGCATGTGCAATGATTTCACAGACTTGAATAAGGCGTGCTCCAAAGATCCATACCCCCTACCAAGAATAGACCAACTGGTCGACTCAACGGCGGGTTGTGAGTTGATGAGTATGATGGATGGCTTTCAGGGCTACTACCAAATCTTTTTGATGCCCGAGGACGAGAAGAAAACTGCTTTCATAGTCGTGAAAGGCATCTACTGCTTTCGAGTAATGCCATTCGGACTTAAAAATGCAGTGGCCACCTATCAGAGATTGGTCAATCGAGTTTTGAAAGAAGAGATCGACAAGACCATGGAGGTCTACGTCGATGACATGATTGTCCGATCCCAGAGATCTTACGACCATTTGGAAGACCTAGACCGGGCATTCGACCTCCTTCGAAAATACAGTTTGAAGCTTAATCCTAACAAGTGCACCTTTAGGGTAGAGGGGGGAAAATTGCTGGGATACATGGTGAGCCGAAAAGGAATCGAGGCCAATCCTGAGAAGAGCAATGCTATCCGCTACATCAGTAGCCCGAAGACCGTTCGAGAGGTACAATGTCTTGTCAACCGTATCATTTCACTCAGTCGATTCATATTGAGGTCGGCCGAGAAAAACCTCCCATTCTTCAAGATTCTGAGAAATGTAAAGGAATTCAAATGGACGGAGGACTGCGAGCAGGCGTTCGAGGAGCTGTAGAAGTACCTCGAGTCGCCCCCCTTGTTGGCCAAGCCCGAGCCGGGAGAGGCGCTATACCTCTACTTGGCCATTTCCGATGAGGCAATCAGCTTCGTCCTAGTTTTCGAGAGGGGAAGCACATGTCGGTATATTATGTCAGCAAAATCTTGCACGGAGCAGAAACCCGGTATATGGAGATCGAGAAATTTGCCCTAGCCCTGATTCTTACCACCCGAAAATTGAAGCCCTATTTCCAGGCCCACTCCGTGACGCTGTAACCGATCAACCTCTCTGGCAAGTGCTCGAAAAGCCCGACTCTTCAGGGAGATTGACCAAGTGGGCGATCGAATTGGGCCAATTCAACATTGTCTATCACCCGAGGCCAGCCTACCAGGCACAAGTTCTGGCCGACTTCTTGATCGAAAAGAGCTCCCCAGCCACCACTGGATGCTTTCAGTCGACGGCTCCTTGACCTCATCTGGGGGGAGGCACCGGGGTGTCCCTGAGGAATTCTGAAGGAGATGAACTTGATTTTGCCATCTGCTTAAACTTCTTAGCGACCAACAACGAGGCGGAGTACGAAGCCCTCATAGCCAGATTAAAGATTGTAAGAGACCAATGAATCGAGAAGTTAACGGCACTCACCGACTCCCAACTGGCGGCGAGCTAATTTGAGGGGACGTACGAGGCTAGAGAGGAGTCTATGGTAAAGTACCTCAAAAAGGTGAAGACCCTAGCTGAGGGGTTCAAAAGTTTCAGACTTGAGCAGGTTGCCCGCGAGGTGAACGAGAGAGCTGATGTCCTTTCTAAGCTAGGAAACGACTTAAGGGGAACAAGTGACAGGTCAATAACATTCCTCACAAACGCAACTCGATCTATTGAAGAGAGGGGAGAGTCGATCTTGAGTATCGATCCAGCCGGACCTTGCTGGTTGGACGATTTGATCCTATACCTAAAGGACAGAGTCATACCTAAGAACATGACGGAAAGGCGTCATCTCATGGCGCGGTCCTCGAGCTATGCGCTCGACCCCGATGGGATGCTATTCAAAAAGTTTTACAGAGAGCCGACAAAGAGATGTTTACAGCCTTTCCAAGCCAAGGAGGTTCTCGAAGAAGTGCACGCCGGGTCATGCGAAAACCACGCCGGGGGTCGAGTCCTGGCCAAGAAAGTTGCCAGAGCAGGGTACTACTGACCCGCTCTAATCCGAGATTCGACTAACTTTGTGAAGAAATGCCCTAGTTGTCAGAGGCATGCTAACCTCGCGCATCGACATCCGAGTGAGATGATCCCCATCGACATAGCTTGGCCTTTCGACCAGTGGGGGATCGACATAGTGGGCCCTTTCCCAATCGCCCCCCGACAATACCAATTTGTTATCGTCTGTGTTGAGTACTTTTCCAAGTGGGTCGAAGCGGCATCGGTCCCCAAGATCACCCACACGGTGATGATGCGCTTCCTCTGGAAAAACATCATATGTCGATTCGAAGTCCCAAGGACCCTGATCTGTGACAACTGACCCCAGTTCCGAAGCAAATTATTCAAAAAGTTCTGCTCAGATCGAGGCATCAGCTTACGCTTTACTTCCGTCGGTCACCCACAAGCCAATGGCCAGACCGAAGTGATAAATCGAACCATAGTTCAAAATCTAAAGGCCCGACTTGGTGATAGAAAGGGGGCTTGGGCCGATGAACTCGACCCAGTTTTGTAGGCTTACCGAACCACTCCATGTACGGCCATCGGGGAAACTCCTTTCTCGATGGTCTACGGGTCAGAGGCCAATATACCCACAGAGTTGGTCCACCAGACTGATCGAGTCTCGCATTACCAACTCGATGGGAACCAAGATAATCACTGTTCGAACTAGATACCATTGAGGAAAAAAGAGAACAAGGTTTCCGTCGAATACAGCAGTATCGGGCCTCCGTGGCCCGAGGCTACAACAAGAAGATCTTACCTCGAGAATTTAGAGTTAGTGATTTGGTCCTAAAGCTAGTCGACGTGACCAAGCACGTCGGCAAACTCTATGTTAACTGGGACCATCCTTATCGCATCACCAAAGTAGGAAAGAACCACGCGTATCATCTCGAAGAAATGAGTGGTGATCCAGTGCCTCGATCTTGGAATGCTCATAACCTTAGAAAGTTTTATGCTTGAAGAAGATGTAAAGGTCTTTGACCGTTCTTTAATGTCAATGAAATCGCTTGTTCTGTTCGACTAGCATACTCTTCTTTTTTGAGTTAAATAGTTTGATTAATAAGTTGTTTATTTGTCGAAGCTTTATATAGTTAGAATTGAACATGCATGGTTGAAAATGCTAATTCAAAGTAAACTTAAAAACAGGGGAATTCATTGATAAAGCTGGGTCGAATCTAAAAATTCGACTAAGTACATTTGGATTTTCAAAGTTGGGAGCACTCGTCGGCCACCCCGGGTCGACTACGTCATATTTTGGATTTTGCAAATGGGAACACTCACCGGCCACCCCGGGTCGGCTTGGTACTTGCTATTCTAAAAAAATAAAAAAATAAGTTACAAAAAGAGAATTTGAAGGAAAGCAGGAAAATGATGGGCATGGGCCTTTTGCAGGCCGAGGGCTTCAAGCAGCTTATTGGGTGGAGGTATCGCCAAAGTTGGGATCCAGTAGGGGCTCGGCGACGGGCTTATCCCCGAAAAGCTCTGGGAAGATCTGCATGTGATTCATCACTTTCGGGTAAACCCCTTTTGGCATCTTACTCGGATCTTCCGTCTTTTTTCTTATATATTTGTCGAGCCAGATCAACTGCGAACCCAAACTCATGGGTGGACTAATCGATCTCTGGCACTTGGGCTTGGGCTTCTGCAGGTGGAGGTCGAGGGTCAGGGCATCTGATTCCAATCTTCTTAGTGTTGTAGTCGGTGGGAATGTAGCCCTCGGGTTTGCATTGGGCAAGGCACAGCTCGAACCCATCCTTCATGTCGTCAATGCCGAATACAACGGTCGACCTTTTGTAGGCAAGGGACTTCATGAAGCGGTAAACCCCATACCGTTCTGACTCGGCCACCACTTGATCAAGAACCCTCTGGCATCGGTCTATGGCCATCCGGGCTCCCCTCATCTCCCTGACTTTCTCCCCCTTCTGGTGCATGTCCACCAACTCGTTAGCTTGGGAGTCGATTTTGTCGTGAGCATCTCGCAGCTACTTATTCACATCATCCAGTCGCCGCTGGGTCTCGAAAGCGGTCTGCTCAGCCTTGGATCGATCAAGTTAGACTTCCTTCAATTGTGCGCTCAAACCCTTCTCCTTGATCTCTGTCTCCACAAGCTTTCCTCTTCATGGACTCGAACTCCGAGTCAACCCCAACCTTGGCATCTAGCCTCGCCCTTCCTTCCTTATAAACTTGGGCCCTCCGACTTATATGGAAGAGGTCTTGGGTAAGCTGCAAGTTTAAAAGCGGGGATTAGATTTCGACCTAGAAGATGTCAAACTTCTAAGGATTGAAAGTGTAGCTTACCCCGAGGGCCCTTATGGCCGTCGACATCTCCAGCTCGATGTCGCTCAGCTCCCACTGTGTTTGATGGTTGATGAGAGTTTGGCAGCTATAGTATAGGGCCCCCACAGCCCGATTGTCTCGAGGAAAAGAGCCTACTCGGCGGGGACGCCCTTCTGAGTCGTTTAAGCTCACTCCGGCCAAAAGGTGGGGGTCGGAGATCTTCAGCATTTTGAAGAAGGCGGAGAGGTCTTCCTCTGGAGCTTTGAAAGTTTCCCCGGTCAATCGAAGGGCCTCCGGGGAGAATGGAGTCGGAGTTTTCGGGGTACGGGAGGGGGTCGATGGAATAGAGCCGGTAGAAGCCGTCCCCTTCGACAGATGGGTTGCCTCGGCTTGTTCTGCCTCCTTCCCAGCTCTGGCCGGCTTCGGGGCCTTCGATCGGGACTCCTTGTCCTTCTTGTGCCTCTTCCTCCTGTCGGTCTCTTCGACCAATGCCTTCTTATCCTTCCGCTTTTATGTTGGGGGGGGTGTTGCGGTCTAGGTAGTCGGGCCTTCTCCGTCTTGACGGGGGACTTGGGGCAGAATGGCATCCATATTGGTCTTGTGAGGAGCCACCAGCGCCGCAGCCTGAGCCTGCTCTCGATCAAGTTCCTCCTCTTCCATGTCGGCCTGCATCATAGCCAGCCTGGAACTCATGATTGCTTTATCTGCAAGACGAAAATTGACAAATCAGATCCACCTCGAAATAGATTAGAGAGGAAAGTCGGAAAATGCAAAGAAAACAAAACAAGTAATCAAGTAGCAATGGCTCGACTCCGATCATTCCTAATTTCTTTACCAGGATCGAACGAGCGGTTCGGAGTCCCGGGGGCTAGCCCGAAATTGAATTGTTTTTTATAATTTAAGGGAGCTTTTGCTTTCACGGTTTGCGAACCATCAAAATTGAGCTATGAACTGTAGAATTTATGTTTGTTATACCTCAATGTATAAGCACAACAATTGTTATATATTCCAATTTTCAGTACTATTTACTTTTTTTTTTGCAAACTACCGGATTAAGTGTCATTTTATATTTTTATCCATGACCTTGGACTTGGGATATGTGTACAACAACTAAATATTTGCGGGAAACTTCAGAATATTTGGCAGAACAAGTTTTGTTTAGGCGGGGAACGAGTAAGAAAGTCCAAGGTAAAAATATAATTTCTATTGTTGATAGAAATGTTGGTAATTGAACAACTCCATTTGAATGAAACTAAAAAGACCTTGTTTTCCTTGCTAAAAAACGGGGCTCCAAGAAATGACCGGCAACTCCTTTTGAAACAATCTAAACATAATTTCTCTTGATATCATGAATGCTAATTTTATTTGAGTTGATACTTTATTTTTGCTTTTTATTTGTTGTTTATAATATTTTTATATTACCATATTAGATTTATATGTAAACAGAAGAAATACAAAAATAAATTTTAAAAAATATATATTATTTCCTTTTTTTAATGTTTAATATTGATGCTTTTTAGCTTCTATGTTCTCGAGATATTACTGTAGTAAAGAAGAGTTTAAGAGAGAGTAAGAGTTGGAGTTAGATTTAATCTCCGACCTTAATCGCATAACTTGATTCCTATGTGGGATTGTATGATCCGTTCTTATTCAAATAGATAATTTTTTAGTCAGACTTTATCTCGTGGGAGGTGATCTATCGGGTCAATCTCATTAATTTCATTAAGTCGATAATGGATTACCATCAAATATTATTACACTATATATATAAGAGTCGTAGTTTCGGGTGCAAGAGTTTTTTAACCACTGGATTCCTGCTCCGCAAATAAAACGATGTAGTATTGTTGACAATACACATTCATTTTCTACTCAAAGAAATCTCTCAATTTTTTTTTTCTCCACCGACGTCTTCAGGGCGACCTCTAGCGGCTTCTTCACGGCGACATCTTGTCTTCTCGGAGGCAAATATTCGGCAATTTCATCAATACTTTCTTTTTCGTTTAATCTTTTTTATCAATCAACACCGGAATTTTGGACCTGGAGTTGGTGGCCGGAGGGACTGTTGCAGGTCAAGGCGTAGAGCGTATCGCGAGACAACCCGAGGCAGAGGGAAAAATACGAGGTACTCTATTATGCTTTAGTCTAGCTTTTAAAGATTTATGAATTGGTTGTAGCATTAGCACTTTTATTTTTTCATCTTAGAAATAGGAAAAATACCTATTTTACTATTTTATTGTTGCCTTGGACTTGTCGTTCGCTTTTTCAAATTAAATCAAGATTTCACTTCCACAATTCCTTAATTGTTGATAAAATAACCGATGGGAAAGGCTGATTTGCAGATGGGGTATTAGCATCCCTACTCACTTTCTTTTCTTTTCTTTTCTTTTTTCATCCTTCCGGTTCGTAGTTTAAGGGAAACTTTATGTTGAATGAGGTGTTACAACAATCAAGGGGTAGTTCATACTTTTAAATCGTGCCAGGGTATAACAGAAAAGAATGACACTTCCCACATCGACCTGGCGATCAAGTATGGGACAAAAATGGTATTGTTTCCAGATAGACTGACTGTTGATTTAAGTCGTTGTATTCATTATTGTGTATTTGTATATTTTTATTTCCATGGGAACTTAAAAATGGAGTTGATTTTAGAGGAAAATACTTAAGAAATGGTTCACATGGGGTTTATAAGATTGACTATATATTTCCTTTAAAAAATTTCAGTCAATTTTGTTCGGGAGGTTGCAAAATTGACGGCTTGGACAAAAGTAAAAAGTGCAGCTAAACTGCTTTAATGCTGTTAGTTTTCCCTTCACAACCTTAGTTTGGTATCATCTTCTGAGGCTGCAAAAAAAAAAAAAAAAAAGGCTTAATAGTTAATATTTGACCGTGTTAAAATGTTCGTGGTTGGGGACTTAAAATAGCTTGTTGTATTATTTGGCGTTTGTTTCTATTAGCACCGAGTAAGATAGGATTAATAGTTCAAGATGTAGGAGCGAGTTTTCGACTTTCGGGTTCTGAGGATGCTATTGAACTCTATCTCTTTTCGGTGTAAATTATGAAGGTAATATTCCTAATTTCCAGATTAGGATTCCTTTTTATCTTGCATCATTCAATTTTCTGATTTTTATAGGAACATTTATTATTCTTTAATATTATAAGCTTGGAGTATTACCTGCTAAAGACATTCTATGAATAAAAATGATAAATATAAGCTCGTCATACATATCTTTTTATGTTTAATTTGGTGAAATTGTAGCAATGATCTCCATAAAAACTACTTGCATGATCCTTACAAAGTCCTGGAGAATTGGGATGCTAATTTTGTTGATCCTTATAGTTGGAGGATGATTGCTTGTTCGGAAGATGGCACTGTTTCTAATCTTTACATATAATAAAGCTTTAGCAAATTAAAATAGCAAATAATTAAGAAATCAAAAAAAGAAGTAAATAAGCAATACTCATACGGCCTGCAAGTTAGTGAGATTTCCTATTCCAGGTGATAGTGTTCCTGACAAGCTTAAGCCAGTTAGATCTCTGACAAGAAGCAGGAAAATAAAATCATGAACTTTGCAAATTTTGATAATGTAATAATAAGGAAATTTCTCTTTATCTATTGAAGAATTAAAGGAAACTTACAGAGATCTGTTATGGTTCTATGTGTTGGTCTTGGTGTTATTTTTGTAGTGGTTTTGTTTGGGGTGTTGGGGTTGGGGTAATGCCCTGAGAAATAGATGGGTTGTCTTTTAGGAATTGAATACTTGGGTCGTGTGAACGGTTTGATGGCTTTGTCTTTTGGGTTCTATTCTTGTTAACTGAAGTGAGAATTTAGTGATAAATTAGGGATTCTGTAGATGCTGCATAAGATTTAGTACTTTTCTTGATTTTGGAGATGGGATTGACTTTGGGTGTCTCAGTTTTATTTTTCTAGGATTGTGGGCAGTTGGTGAATTTAGCTCAGGACTCAGGAGTAGGGATTCATCGAAAGCAGGTAATTTGATGGCTGATCCTCAAGGCCTGGAAGGGAGCCAACCAGTTGATCTCTCCAAGCATCCTTGTGGAATTATCCCAACTCTACAATAAGCTAGGAACCCGAACCACTCCCTTGGATATTTGAAATTACACAAACCACCCCTATTATTTTAGGAAAATTACACAAACCATATTAGAGTAGCTTTTGAATCTTTCAACGGTTTTAGTGAGTGGTTTGTAATTTCTTCAAACTAGCGGGTACCTGCAGTATGGCTGTAAAATGGTTAAAAGATTATAATGTTGTTGGTGGTGCAATTCAATTTCCGACGGAAATCGAGTTACTTAGTTTGGCCCTACACAAGAATCTTCTCCGTCTTTGGGGATTTTATTTGGCTGAAAAAAAAGGCTTCTTGTTTACTCTTATATGACCAATGGAAGCGTGGCTTCGAGATTGAAAGGTTTGAATATTGGCTTAACTTCCATTTTATCCGTCTTGCAATCTTTATTCTTACTTTTTTCCTTTTGTTTGATGTGAAAGTTATGAATTTATATGTAGAGTCTCTTGGAGGAAACCATGGTTTTTATTTAAAGAGGCAAATTTGATATTTTTTTGTAAATATAAAGAGCATTTTTATCGTCTGGATTAGGTGGCGAAATTTTGAATTCTAAGTTTAGTACATGTAAATATAGTTATTGAATGCCATGTAATCTTTTGACATTATTTCTTTTGCAATAAATTTTAGGGCTAATCACAGTCACTCCCCCATCCTTTGGGGGTTTTGGCATTTTCCCCCCTATCCTTTCATTTTTTGCATTAAACCCCCTAACTTTTGAAATTAATGCCAAAAATGAAAGTATAGAGGGGAAAGTGCCAAAACCCCCAAAGGAATTTTTTTTTGGAGGGGGGGGGGGGGGGGGGTTCTGTGATTAGCCCTAAAATTTGTTGCAAAAGAAATAATGTCAAAAGATTACATGGCATTCAATAACTATATTTACATGTACTAAACTTAAAATTCAAAATTTCACCACCTAATCCAGACGATAAAAATGCTCTTTATATTTACAAAAAAATATCAAATTTGCCTATTTGTATTTCTACTTAGAAAAATTTATTCTTTGTGAGATAACACGCTTTAGTTTTGTTCTAATCATGTCTACTGCCATACAACATTTCTTGATGAAGTGGATATACCACTAGATATTCTAGCTCGGAAACGATTTGCCGAGTATAGAGGTGTGAAGTCTTTCGGAACCTCCACGTGGGACCCAAAAGTATGTTCTTGTATCCGATTGACTTGGTCATCGTGATTCTTCTTTGAACTACGGTAATGAATGAATCTATGATTTTGCAGGAAGACCCCATGAATTTGCTAGGATTTTTGCGTTCGATAACTTTGCAAGAACTCCAAAGCATGTTCTGGCAAAAGCATTCCCTTAATGAAAGTAGTTACGTTTTGTGAACGACAATATTGAACTTCTGTTGGTCACAAGTATTAGGAAGCATAACTGGTATGATATAATTTTTGGCTTCTAATGACAAATAGGAGAGCAAAAAATCACGTGTTTCAAATAAAATATTGAGCAAATTACATTTTTGGTCCCATAGGATTGGACCATTTGCAATTTTGGTCCCATTGTTTCAAAAAGTAACAATTTTGGTCCCATTGAATTCAATTTGTGACATTTTCGGTCCCAACCGTTAAATTTTGGACGGAAAATGGATTTTGCCGTTAAATTCGTAAGGGAGGAAAACGGTCAAATAAAATTATTGATAAAAAATAAAAAAACGCTACGAGCTTCGTAGCCCAGTGGTTAGGGAGCTCTCTTTCATCCATGAGTCTTGGGTTCAAACCATATGCCACACCTTTTTTGTTCAAATAATTATTATGCTTAAATATAAATTAATTTTAATAATAATATATCGTAAATATATTATTATGTTAAAATAAATATATTATAAATAATTATGTTAAAATATTTTTTAAGTATAATATATATTATATATTATATATTATATACATTAAAAAAATATATTTTTAATGTATATAATATATAATATATATACCTACAAAATGTAAATTATGTATTTATAAAAAATAATATTTATATACTATAAGTATTAAATATTAAATATTTATATATAATATACACACGCATATATATTAAATAATATTATAGCTTAAAAAATATTTTAACATAATAATATATTACATTTTTATTGTATTATATATAATATATTTATTGTAACATAAATATATTATTATTAAAATTAATTTATAGGTTAAAAAATATTTTAACATAATACTATATTATATTTTTATTTTAACGTACTAAAATATTTATATTATATTATTATTATTATAATTAATTTATATTTTAACATAATAATTACACGTATATGATATATAAATATATAATATTCAATACATATAGTATATACGTATTATTTTTTATAAATACATAATATACATTTTATACGTCGATATATTATATATAAATATTTGTATATTATATATAATATATATTAATTTTAAATATAATATCTATTGATGGGGTCAAAATACGATCGTCCCACGTTAGGACACGTGGCACCACCGAGATGATGACATCTGTCTCCCCAAGGTTGCACCCATCAGTGCACGAACGCTAAGCCCAACGAGCGCAATCCTTCTTCAGGAGTTAAGCCCAACGAGCGCTGTCACTCTCACGAGCGCCATTCATACTGTATGATTGGCACGTCCACGTGCCAAGGGAGCCCTCTTAGAGCGTCACACTCCCTCAGAGTGGCCTTCCCTTCTGGCTCATTACTTGAACTGGAGCCTTCATCCCCCCCAGCGGATATCTTGGCCTCCGATACTCTGGGTTGTCACGAGCGTGCTCTTAAGCCCTCGTTACCAACCACCCAAACGGCTCTCTGACACATCGTACATGCCCGCGCACCTGCCACTGTTGCCAGCACCAACTTTTAGCCACTTTTGCAGAAGATTCCTCCTAGGTTTCTTTCTCATGGCGCCACGTGTTAGGGTAACATTCGGCCAGGACCACATGGGGTAAATGACCAAAGGGTCCCTGACCCTCACCTATAAATAGATAAAGTCATCTTCTACATGGTAAGCATTCTTCATCACTGAAACTACTACTGAACCTACGTTTCTCCTTGATACCTTGAACTGACTTGAGCGTCGGAGAGCCAAACTGGGTATCACCCCTAGTTCCCCCAGCTTGGCCTTCTGACTTTTATTGTGCTTGTCCCAACAGGTAGAACCCCCTTTCTGATTTCCGGCCAATCTCCGGCGGTTTCCTACACAACTACAAATCGTAAAGTGATTGGATTCGGATCCTCCCATTCTGAACCCATCATTTTTGGCGCCGTCTGTGGGAAACTGGTCCTCCACCCCTTTCTTTCTTTTTGTTGGTAGAAGAGCAAGCACACTCTTACCCTTTCCAGTCATGGTCGCTACAAGGTCTGGAGCCGTGGGAGGGGGAGATAACGCCTCCCAGGATGCCAATATCATTATTCCCTCCACCGCTACTGGTGGAGCCCCGCCTCATTCCGTCACCGTTGGTGGAGCACCTCCCGCCGCAGGAGTGACTCCGCAAGCAGAGTCTTCAATACCTCCACCTACACCGCCGGCACTGCCAATTCCCGCCGCCGCTGGGAGAGTTTCTCTCTCTGCTCCTCCGCAGCCTGCTCAGAACCCATGGGTCCATCCCCAGGTGAATCCCGGAGTGCAGGGTTACATGATGCCCCCACCCGGATATACCCTCACCCCGGCTGTTATGGTGCTGCCGGTCCAGCCGTATCATGCTGGTCAGATCCAGCTCCCGGTGGTGATCCCCAGGGAGATTGAAGGAGTGGAGTTACCTCCACTAACCACCCAGCAGTTGAGGGCTCTCTATGCCCAATGTGAGGTTCAGGCGGCCCAGGGAGCATGGGAGAGGTTCCACTCCATGTACTTTCCCTCTGGGCAGGCCACTCAAGCTGCAGCCCCTTTGGGCGGACAACAAAATTTTCCCCTCAGAGAAGCCTAGGCTGTCCTGAGGGCACAACCGCCGCCACCACCAGCCAGAGAAGCGCCCCAGCAGGAGGGCAACGAGCGTCCCTCCATGGGCAGGAATAAGGAGCCCACGAAACGAGTTAACGAGAATGAAGGGGACTCTCATGTCTCCAGAAGGGGCTCTCGAGCCCCCAGGCACGGGGACAGACAAGGGGACGTGAATCCTGACATCCTCGCGGCTGTGCAAGACCAGCTGCAGGGTTTAAAGGATATTGTGGGACAGCTCTCACGAGGGCGATCAACTCAGATCTCCCCTAGTCGGGATGAACGGGTTGACGCCAGAAGCGCCCGTACCAAAGACCACCCACCAAAGGTCCCCCGCCGCAAGGAGCCGGAGGAAAACTTCGGCACGTATGAGTACCACCCGTTGGCTAGGGGCTCGCCCCTCGTGGAGGAAGTTTTGATGGCCCAAGCAGGCATGGCCAAAATCCCCACTTCCATCAACCGTTACGACGGGACGACTGATCCAGCTGAACACTTGGATCATTTTTTGCATCTCATACACCTCTACGAGCATTCCAACAACTATTGGGCGAAAGTATTTGTCACTTCCTTGGTAGGAATGGCTCAGGAGTGGTACAAACGACTGCCACCGCGCTCGATTCACTCATATGAAGAGCTGGCTCATGCTTTCCTCAACCACTTTAATTCTTTTGAAAGCGCCAGTCACCGCACCTACTGCCCTTTACAACGTGGTGCAAGGCAAGAGCGAGTCTCTGCGCTCGTTCTTCGCGCGCTTCAACAAGGAAATCCTACAGGTGGAGAGGCCTTCTATGGATTTCTTGATCCCAGTGCTCTTTCAGGCTGTGGATCACAAGCAGTATGTGAGCAAGAAATTTGCCGACGCCATTGTAGAAAGGAGGCCAGGGACCCTCATGGCCTTAAGAGAGGTAGCCGAGCCGTTCTTCGCGCTCGAAGACATGTATGGGACGAATGGTCCCCGGCATCACAGTCCAGCCAGGAACGAGCGACCCCATCACGAGCGGGGACGGGAGGTGGTAGTCAAGAAGGAGCGCCCTCAAGAGCGCAAAAGGTCGCCACCACCCCCTCGTCGATTCGAGCGGGTCCCGCTCACCAGGCCGAATTCAGAAGTCTACAACCTCTCCGATAAAAAGCTCTTTAAGAGACCCATCAAGATGAGGGAAACGGACTTGTTCCGGCGCTCGAGCAAATACTGCGCATTCCACAAGCAGAGGGGGCACGACACGGATGAGTGCCGCCAGTTGGAAGCTGAGATTCAGAGGCTCGTCGCAGGGGGCCACCTGAAGGAATTTGTCCGGGTGCTCGAGCGTTATGATGAACACTGCAACGAGCGCGCTGGAGGAAGAAGGAGAAGTCCATCCCGATCGAAGAGCCCAAGGGGGAGGGGACCCCCTGAAAGCAGCAGCCGCCGGGGCAGTAAAGGAAAAGCCCCTGAGCAAGAAAACGAACCTTTCGCAGTCATAAATATGATTGCAGGAGGCTCATAAGGAGGGGATTCCAACGCCTCCCGACGGAGGTATGTCCGGAGCTACAACCAACGCCCAGCAGTGCCTAAACCCATCTATGCCATCCAGAGTTCAAGCGAGAATGATGTAATAGGCTTCGATGATAGGGATTTAGAGCATATTGTAACACCTCATGGGGAGGGTGTAACCTCCGATTGCCCCATGGTGGTTAGTGTAGATGTTCATAATCACGTTGTAAAAAGGGTGTTGGTGGATAGTGGAAGCTCTGTTAATGTTTTGCCTTATTCTACATTTTTAAAGATGAAGGCTGACCTTCCGCTCGAGCCTCTCAAAACAGCCCTCATTGGCTTTGGAGGCTCGGAAGTTGTCCCACGAGGGCAAATTCGCTTAGCTACTTCATTCGGCCGAGCCCCTCAGCGCAAGACACTCTTGGTAACATACGCGGTGGTGGAGATTGACATTCCTTATAACATCATAATTGGGCGCCCTGCCCTCGTGGATTTCAAAGCCATCATCTCCACCTACCACCAGAAGATTAAATTCCCTACCTCCGAGGGCGTGGGAGAAGTACTGTGCAATGTGCGAGAGGCTTGGGAATGTTACATGCTGTCCCTTAGAAATCCTAAAGCGGAGAAAACCTTCCAAATTGGTTCCACCAAGAAATCAGTGGATTTCCCCAATCTAGATGAGGACAGCCCAGCACGGAAAAGGGCGAAGTTGAACAAGAAGAAGAACAAAAAGAAGAAGGGAGACAACGTGGAGAATCCCCTCGAAAGTGCACCACTAGGGACCGTTGGTGGATCGTCCTCAGAAGGAGACGAGCCAGGAGAGGGTGAGCCAGCACCCGGTGATCGCTTGACGGGAAAGAAAAGGGCGCTCGAACTTCCTCACCCTGAGATAAGGATCGAACCCTCGGAGAAGTTCCTTACCATTGAGCTGGAACCCGGAAACAAGGATAAGACTACTCAGATAGGATCTAACCTCTCGGGGCCTTCTCAGATTATGATGATTGACTTCCTCAGGGAAAACAGTGATGTATTTACGTGGGAAGCCTCCGACCTCACAGGGATTGACCCGAGCGTCATTGTCCATAGGCTTAAAGTGGATCCCTCTTTCAAACCCATCAAGCAGAAAAAGCGGGATGTACATGGCTTTCGAAAGAAAGTCATTGAAGAGGAAGTTAATAAACTCCTGGAGGCTCAATATATCGAGCCCATCTTGTACCCGGAATGGTTGTGTAATGTCGTTTTGGTGCCCAAGAGCGCGAATAAATGGCGCATGTGCAACGATTTCACTGATCTCAACAAGGCCTGCCCTAAAGATCCTTACCCGCTGCCCCGAATTGACCAATTGGTGGATTCGACCGCTGGCTGCGAGCTCATGAGCATGATGGACGCTTTCCAGGGATACTATCAGATCTTTATGGCCCCAGAAGACCGCCCCAAAACCTCGTTTGTTGTCCATCTGGGGGTATATTGCTTCTTAGTCATGCCTTTCGGACTCAAGAACGCCGGAGCTACGTATCAACGGCTCGTCAACAAGATGTTTGAAAAAGAAATTGGAAGGTCCATGGAGGTTTACGTGGATGATATGATTATCAAAAGCGAGCGCCAGGACTCCGACTTGGAAGATCTCAAGCGCACTTTTTCAATCCTGCGTCAGTATGGGATGAAGTTGAACTCTTCGAAGTGCACCTTTGGAGTGCAAGGGGGAAAGTTCTTAGGGTACATGGTCAGCCAGAGGGGAATTGAGGCCAATCCGGAGAAGATCAAGGCTATCTTGGAGATCCCCTCCCCTCGAAATTTGCGGGAAGTGCAAGTCCTAGTAGGAAAAATCATCTCGTTGAACAGGTTTATTTCGCGCTCGGCGGACAGGAACCTTCCCTTCTTCAAAATTTTGAGGAACGCACGTAACTTTGCTTGGACAGAAGAATGCGAAAGGGCGCTGCAAGATATGAAGGCTTACTTATCGAGCGCACCACTGCTGACTAAGCCCATCGAAGGTGAGAGATTATTTATGTATCTTTCCGTTTCTTCCGAGGCCACAAGCGCGGTTCTGATCGCTGTACGGGAGCGGAAACACTTACCTGTCTATTATCTGAGCAAAACATTGCAAGGAGCCGAGAAGAAGTATTTGGAGATTGAGAAATTCGCGTTTGCTCTTATTAACGCCTCAAGAAGGCTGAGACCTTACTTTCAAGCGCACTCCATAACGGTTCTCACCGACTAACCCTTGAAGCAAGTGCTGTCTAAGCCAGACGTATCTGGGAGATTAATCAAATGGGCCATCGAATTGAGCCAGTTTGACTTATGCTTCGAGCCCAGGACCGCGATACAAGCTCAGGTGGTAGCTGATTTGTTGGCAGAACGCTTTGGTTTAGAGCCTGCCGTTCAGGAGAGTGAGGGGTTATGGGTCCTGCACACAGATGGTTCCTCAACCTCTCAAGGGGGAGGAGTAGGAGTGGCCCTTAGAAACCCCAATGGGATTGAGCTGGACTTTGCAATCAAGATGGATTTCCAAGTCACTAATAACGAAGCAGAGTATGAAGCCCTCGTGCAAGGATTGAATATTGCTTTTCATAATGGAGCCTCCAGAATCACCGCTTATGTGGATTCACAGTTAATTGCGAGCCAGATTGAAGGAACTTATGAGGCTCGAGAAACCACCATGGTGCAGTACTTTAGTAAAGCCAGAGAAATCATCGGGAAATTCAAGGAATTTCATCTACTTCAGGTGCCGCGAGAGGAGAACGAGCGTGCGGATGCTCTGTCGAAATTTGCGTCAGCTTTGGAGGGCACTTCTGAACGTTCTGTCACGTTCCTTAGAACTGAGGAACCCTTGATCAAGGAAAGGATCACCACTAAGGTAATCGCCATGATTGATCCAAACGAGCCCTGTTGGTTTGACGACATCGTCATCTTCCTTAGGGACGAAATTCCCCCCACGGACAAGGTGGGAGCTAGGAAAGTCCGAAGTAAGGCCCCTCGTTTCGCTTTGGATCACGAGGGGAGGTTATTCAAGAAATCATTCCAGGGACCCCCAATGAGATGCCTAAGGCTCTCACAAGCGAAGGAGACGCTTGAGCTCATCCACAATGGGAGCTGTGGGAACCATTCCGGTGGGCGTATCCTGGCAAAGAAGGTTCTGAGAAGTGGGTTTTATTGGCCTACAGTTCTCCAAGATGCCATTGAATTTTCGAGGAAGTGCCCTAAGTGCCAATTTCATTCAAATCTCCCTCAATTGCCAGCCGCACAGATGATCCCAATAGACGTTTCTTGGCCTTTTGACCAGTGGGGAATAGACATCGTGGGCCCCTTGCCCATGGCTGCGGGACAAAAGAAGTTTGTCATTTTAGCCGTCGACTACTTCACCAAGTGGGCCGAGGCCGAAACCGTTTCAAAAATCACTTTCAGGGTTGTGAGGGACTTCATTTGGAAAAACATCATTTGCAGGTACGGCATCCCGAGGGTGCTTATCTCTGACAACGGATCCCAGTTCATAGCAGCCGACACACGAGAATGGTGTTCTGAGTTGGGGATCGAGCAGCGATTTACCTCTGTAGGACACCCTCAAGCCAATGGGCAAGCAGAAGTTACCAATAGGATCATCTTGCAACATCTGAAAACCATGCTTGAGAGCAAGAAAAGTGAATGGGCTGAAGAGCTGCAAGGAGCGCTTTGGGCTTATCGCACTACCCCACGAGCGGCCACTGGAGAAACACCTTACGCGCTCGTTTATGGATCAGAAGCGATGATACCAGCTGAGATAGTAAATGAATCCGCTCGTGTCGGCTATTTTGAGCCTCAGCTCAACGATGGCAACAGGAGCTTGGAGTTGGACTTGCTGGATGAAAGGAGAGACAAAGCCTGGGCTAAGATCCACCATTATAAAGCCTCTGTGGCCCAACAGTACAACGAGCGTGTGAGGGAAAGAACTTTCCAGTTGGGAGACTTGGTTTTGAAGAAAGTGGAAGTGTCCAGGCACGTGGGGAAATTGGACCCCAATTGGGAAGGCCCATTCAAGGTCGTACAACTCAGAGCTAACAACACTTACACCCTGGAGACACTTCAAGGTGAGCGCTTGCCTCGCCCTTGGAACGCATGTAACCTCCGGCGGTTTTATGTTTAAAAGCTCTTTGCGGAACATGATGTAACAACCCTCTTTGTTGGGTTCCTCTGTACTTCCAATTGTGAGTAAGTTCCAGTATAACTTTTTCTTAATTGTTCTAACATTATGTTTCTTTGATCGTTTGAATGTATGAGACCCATGTCCCTCGTTTTCACGAGCGTGGTTGGCAATCCCTTCCTATATGAATGCTGATATTTCGCACGGGTCACGCTGGCCAGCACTCTACTCCGCTTGGGGGGACGCCCTCATAAGGATAGACTGGTTACGCTCATAACCAATTAAACGAGATGGGGAAAATCCTAGTAGGCCTCGGCCGTTTCTTACAACGCCTTGCGCTCGAAAGTGGGATCCCTTGCAGACGGAACTTCACAAGTCTTGAACGAGGGCAACCTCTAAGTAAGACCCTCGTAAATACTCAAGACTTAGCATAATTTCCGAGAATAAGAAGAAGGTCCCCAAGTCTTGAACGAGGGCAATCTCACAATAAGACCCTCACGACCGCTCAAGACTTAGACAAATTTTCAAGACTTATAACAAAAACAAAATTTATACAAGTCTTGAAAGGGAGGGCAATCTCACAATAAGACCCTCACGACCGCTCAAGACTTAGACAAATTTTCAAGTCTTATAACAGAAGCAAAAGTTTATGCAAGTCTTGAAAGGGAGGAGGGGGCAGTCTCACAATAAGACCCTCACGATCGCTCAGGACTTAGGCAAATTTCCAAGATTTACAGAAGTTAACAAAATTTCTCAAAGTTCTAAAGGCTTATCAGAGAAATAAAACATCCACAGAGTATGCTACACACAGTCTTATTATTACAAGATTTGTTCCAGCAAGCTCTAAGTATGAGTTCTGATTCATAAGTAAGCAAAAGAACAAAGTTACGAAGAATAGAATATATATTCATTGCAAAAAAATCTTACAAGACAAAAGGCTCAAAGGCCCATGAAGTATTGTTTCGGAAGAAAGAAAAGAGACATTAAAACAGGAAAGTACATAGAAAATTTATAAGAGAAAAGTTTCAGGCGGCTGGAGCAACGTCTTCATCAACGATCACCAGTATATTTTGGGCCACGGGGCCATGAACTGGGCCCTCAGGCTCTTGCGGTTGGGCTTGGGGATCGTCGGGCTCATTGGCACCAGGAACGGGGGCGTTAGCACCCTCAGCAGCTGCGACAGGAGCATCCTCCACGATGGGCGCTTGTGGTTCATCTTCAGGCGGGTAATTTTGTGCGGATTGAGGAGCATTTTCTATAGGATGGGCATCCATGTATTCATCCTGGAGGAGTTTGACCAGGAACTCATACTCGGGCTCGAAAATTGAGTCTGAAGGATCATTCGCGTCATCGCCATCCTCCTCGCACTGCTCATTGAACATGAGCCCCATCCCTTCCGCCTCTCGAATGGCTGGGTCTGTCAGCCCCTTGTGGATTCCCTGATCAATGGCCAAGTTGAAGGCCTTTTGAGCCTCATCCAGGCAGTGCAGAGAGGCTGTGAAGTTGAAGGCCTTAGAATGACAAAACTTAATGAGGGCCTCCTTGTTTGCTCGCGCAAGACTCTGTGGCCACTCGTTCATGGTGTCGTTGAATTTCCTCTCAGCCTCCAGAGCCCTCGTCTTCCAGCTCTCCCGCTCGGTCTCCGCCTTCTTTCATCGCTCGTCAGCCTGGGCCAACTTGTCGCTCAAGCCGCTTCGAGCGCCTTCCACCGCTCCTTCAATTTTCCCAGCTCCCCCTCCGTCTTCTTGAACAAATCCTTAAGGGATTCATACTTAGCTATCTCAGCGTCCAGCTCCGCTTGAATCTGAGCCGGATCGTTGGAACGAGCCATCTTCTTATACTTGGCTTTGCGGTCAGCGTAGATGGAGGCCCGCCTTTGGATGTTTTTAAGCCTAGGGAGCACTTGCTGCGGGGGTTTGAAAGAAGGAAAATATTAGCGGCAAAGTGTTAGAAAGTTGCAAGGACGACAGTGAAGCAAGGGATTGGGAACTTACGGAGATTAGGGCGTGGGCCGCATCATAGGTCACTTTCTCCACAGACTCACTGAAGAGATGCCAGTGGTCCGCCGAGAATTGGGCCTTGTTGTAGAGATTCTCGCTGACGGCTTGAGCGAGCGTGCCAGGCCTTAGCAGAACTGGCCCACCATCGGGGGCACCTGTGAAGTCTTTGTCCCCTCGTCGGGAGAACTCCCATAAATATTCCTCCTCTGAAGAGGAAGTTTCCCCCTCGCCCTTGGGGCCCTCGACTACTTGTTTTCCTTTGCCCTTGATTGCAACAGTGTCGGGCATCCTCTTCCTCTTACGGGAAGGTCTACTTGCGCTTTGATTGGCCTCGTTCATGGCCAAATTGGGGGGTGGCCTCACCTTATCAGCTGCACGAGGGTCAGCCACTCTTGAGTCGGATGAAGAAGAGGGCCGCACCACTATTCTATTTTCTGGAAGGGCCGCCCTGTTTCCCTCCCGGTTTCGTGGGGGTGGAACTTCTGAAGCTGCGTTCGAACCGGCGCCCTGTTGCCCGCCACGAGCGTCCCCCCTGTTGCCTCGGTTTCGAGGGCGCTGTTGGTCCCCTTGCTGGGCTTGATTCCTGTTGGCATGAGCAAAGCGAGCGGCTTGTCTGATTCCTCCTGCCATCTCTAATATAGCTGCTCCTGCAAAAGTGGAAGGTACAAGGGTTACAAATCCTTGAACAATATTGTTGAGTATGCAAATTACAAGTACAAAGATGCAGTCAGTGTGCCTATCTAAAGGTTAGCGCCCTAAGAATCTAACCATCTCTCTCTATATCACGAGCCGGAGGGTTGTCAAGGAAATAAGGATCGTTAGAAAGGCCACACAGGAACATGAGCTCCCCATCATCTATCCAATCTTTTGCCTGGATGAGGTGGCCCTCGTCCCTCAAGGCTGTCGCCAGACTCTTGGCCCAACCTTTGGGAAGTGCAGGCTCCAAGCGGCTCTTTGTGAACGAGCCCCATCGAGAGGACACCCCAAAGCCTTCTTCTGCTGGGGCCTTGACGAAAATGAATTTCTCCTTCCAGTTGGGGCCATAAGTGGTCGAGGGCGAGTTAATTAACCTCATATGGGCCTTTGCCTGAACATAGTAAAAACTAGCCTCGGGAGATGAACGAGATGAGCTGACTACTTGAAAGAGGGCGTTGAAGTTCCGTAAGAAGGGCTCATAACCCATGCTCCTCATCAGAATCACAAAGCAGGTTAAGAGGGCCAAGCCGTTGGGCACGATTTGTGATGGACAGAGGCCCAGATCATTCAACAAGTGGGCCATCGAGATCGAGACAGGGAACCTCAAGCCTCCTGAACTCACTGTGGCCACGTAGACCGCCATTTCGCCTGGAGGCGGATTGTTGGCCCGCTCATAGCTTTCTGGAATTCTCCATGTATAGCGCTCGTCCCAGTAGATAGGAGCCAACATCGTTTTCACGTCTCCCAAAGTAACTGTGCTGGGAGTCTCCTCAGGAGTGCGCTCGGTGGCCTGGTAGCCTGATCCTTCACCCTCGTTAGGCCCTGTGGATTTCTTGGATTTCTTGCCCTTTCCTTTATTATGGGCTCTTTCTGAAGGCCCTGTTATGACTTCAGCCACCGGAAGCGGGGTCGCGACGGCCACCGTCACAACATGGCGGTGAGGGTGAGTGGCACTCTGAGTTATGGGGAGAGTAACCCCTTGCCTTTCTGCCTCCATTACTAGATTCATCTCTTCAAAGAGAGGTTCCATTCCACCTGGATTCCTATCCTCCATGGCCATCACTGCCGCCCCCAACTCCTCGTCTCTGGGGGAATCGGGGGAAGAGGAACTCTCAGTGGCCATTTCATGGATTTCACGGGCGAATTCCTCAACATGTTGATCAGCCATGGTAGAAGCTGAGATTTGGGAGAGATTTAGTCTGGGTTAGAGAATGAGAGTTTTCTGGAAGAAATTTGGGCTTCCTAAAGGAGTAAAACCTAAGAGATTACAAAATCCTAAAGTCCGAATCTAACGTTAGCAAAGTTAGAAAAATTAGCTGGAAGTTTACCTTAAAGATTTCTGAGAAAGCTGGAGAAGAGGTTGAAGATGCTCTAAGAATTGATGTGCAAGAGAATTCTTTTTGCAAAGGATGCTTGGAAGATAAGAATGCGTAAAGAGTGGAAAGATCTCAGAATCCCTTACTTATAGGGATGGAAGTTGGTACCTTTTCGGCTAGAAATTCAAAAAGGTAATCATTTTCCGCCTAGGAAACCGTCCACTCTATGGAACCGTCACATGCTTCCCAATACTCACGCGCCCCACGCGCACCCGCATTTAATGCTCTGACGTTTCGAATGCTTCAGAATAGTACAACATTTAATGCGGAAGTGGTACGAGCGGTCAGTTGAAAAGACCGCATTAATGGCGCAACCAGAAGAAAAATTGCTCAACACGCCAAGCCTTATGCGAGCGTTACGTGCAAGAGATAGAAAATGTCAAAATTCTACAGCCCTTATCACTAAGGACTACAGAATTGGGGGGCAAAATGATAGGGTCAAAATACGATCGTCCCACGTTAGGACACGTGGCACCACCGAGATGATGACATCTGTCTCCCCAAGGTTGCACCCATCAGTGCACGAGCGCTAAGCCCAACGAGCGCAATCCTTCTTCAGGAGTTAAGCCCAACGAGCGCTGTCACTCTCACGAGCGCCATTCATACTGTATGATTGGCACGTCCACGTGCCAAGGGAGCCCTCTTCGAGCGTCACACTCCCTCAGAGTCGCCTTCCCTTCTGGCTCATTACTTGAACTGGAGCCTTCATCCCCCCCAGCGGATATCTTGGCCTCCGATACTCTGGGTTGTCACGAGCGTGCTCTTAAGCCCTCGTTACCAACCACCCAAACGGCTCTCTGACACATCGTACATGCCCGCGCACCAGCCACTGTTGCCAGCACCAACTTTTAGCCACTTTTGCAGAAGATTCCTCCTAGGTTTCTTTCTCATGGCGCCACGTGTTAGGGCAACATTCGGCCAGGACCACATGGGGTAAATGACCAAAGGGTCCTTGACCCTCACCTATAAATAGATAAAGTCATCTTCTACATGGTAAGCATTCTTCATCACTGAAACTACTACTGAACCTACGTTTCTCCTTGATACCTTGAACTGACTTGAGCGTCGGAGAGCCAAACTGGGTATCACCCCCAGTTCCCCCAGCTTGGCCTTCTGACTTTTATTGTGCTTGTCCCAACAGGTAGAACCCCATTTCTCATTTCCGGCGAATCTCCGGCGGTTTCCTACACAACTACAAATCGTAAAGTGATTGGATTCGGATCCTCCCATTCTGAACCCATCATCTATATCTATATATATATATATATATATATATATATATATATATATATTATATTATATTATATTATATTAAAATTAATATATATAATAAATACTACATATAATATACAAATATATATTATAGCTTAAAAAATATTTTAACATAGTAATATATTATATTTTTATTTTAACGTACTAATATATATACACGTTTGTATATTATATATATTATATATTTATATTTATATAAACACATTTGTATATTATATATAAATATATAATATTTAATACATATAGGATATAAATATTATTTTTTATAAATATATAATATACATTTTGTACGTATATATATTATATATATATTAATATTATATATATGTATACGTGTGTATATTATATAAATATATAATATATATATGTACAAAATGTGTATTATGTATTTATAAAAAATAATATTTATATACTATAAGTATTAAATATAAATACATAATACACATTTTGTACATATATATATTATATATTATATACATTAAAAAGATTTTTAATGTATATAATATATAATATATATTATACTTAAAAATATTTTAACATAATTATTTATAATATATTTATTTTAACATAATAATATATTTATAATATATTATTATTAAAATTAATTTATATTTAAGCATAATAATTATTTGAACAAAAAAAGTGTGGTATATGGTTTGAACCCAAGACCTCATGGATGAAAGAGAGCTCCCTATCCACTGGGCTACAAAGCTCGTAGTGTTTTCCTTTTATCAATAATTTTATTTGACCGTTTTCCTCCCTTACGAATTTAACGACAAAATCCATTTTCAGTCCAAAATTTAACGGTTGGGACCAAAAATATCACAAATTGAATTCAATGGGACCAAAATTGTCACTTTTTGAAACAATGGAACCAAAATTGCAAATGGCCCAATCCTATGGGACCAAAAATGTAATTTACTCTAAAATATTTCATATTTCTTACTTTGTATTCTTGGAATTAGATTCAATAAACTGATTGTTGTATATATTATATATATACATACATATATATGTATCTCCTCTTATGTAATTTTGATTTTAATATTTGCTTAAAAATATTTGTAGCAAGGATGATGTGACACCCCGGTATACAGTGGTACAGGTAAATGTGTGATTTAATTATTATTTGCGCTTTAGTTTAATTATTTGAACTTAATTGAACCTATTTGAATCTATTTGAGTTATTTGAATTATGTGTTTTTGGCTCGTTGGACCCTTAACCATTCAAACCAAACCAAACCGAACCGGAAAGCTTTAAACCGAACCCGGTTCAGCCCCTTAAAGGATGACCCAAACCATCTCTTCTTCATTTACGTAATTTCAGCCCCAAGACAAGAGAAGCCAAGCTCAAACCCTTCCATTTCTTGTTCAATCTTTCCAATATCTTCTTCATTTCTTCGCCAAACTTCAAGCTTGAGTAAGTTTCGGAAACCTTTCTTCGTGCTCTTTATTTTTACGGTTTAATCTTGAGTTTTGGTGGGGTGGATGGAGATATACCTTAAACATGTGAATAGTAAGGGTTTGGGTCCAATTTGTTGATATGTGATCTTGGATGGTTTTAATTGGTACTTGACTTCATTTATGAGCTTCATTTGTTGCCTTTGTTGTATTTATTGCATGAGTTTGATGGTTGATTGGCTTGAATGCATATATTCAATTTTGAGCTTGAATTTCATAAAAATGGGTTTGAATCAATATGCTTTCAATTCTTGTTTTCTTGAAGTTTTTGCATGTAATTGTGATTCTTGCATTATCTTTATGTTTGTGCACGAGTTTGGCTCATTTTGGTTGAACTTTTGGGTGTCTGCTTCGTTCCTCTGCTTTCCCGAGTCATTTATGCTCTGCAACTCCAGGGCAAACGCCCGTTTGGTCCTCTTTTGAAAATCTCAAACGGCCGTTTGCATTAGAGGGAAATTCCATTTTTTGTCTGTCTACGGCCGTGTGAGTTTTGAACTAAGTGATGAAACGCCCGTTTGGAGTTGCAGGGGAGGGTCAGTAGCTTTTCACACGGGCGTTTGGTGTTTGTTCTGAGTTTGCAAACGCCCGTTTGGGAGCTCTCGGGTTGAGGCAGTAGCTTCCGAAACGCCCGTCTGGTTTTCCTTTGAAAACCCCCCACGGCCATTTCGTAGGCCACTGTCCGTTTTTGAGTTTTTTGACTTTTTCAGTTTGATTTCTTTACTTCCTAATTGCTCTTATATGTCTTCTTTGATCGTTAATTTGTTACTTTTACGTCGTTTAATTTGTTTTGCATTAATGTGAAATTTTGGTGGATTATATGACATTCATTGCATCTCATGCATTCTCTTCTTTTGTCGTGCGTCGTTTTGGTTCATTTAGAGTCTAAGTCTTGGGCTTTTGGTGTTTTCTTTTCAGAGGAGGTTCCCTTTCATGAGCGCGAGACCTAAGCTTGTCTTTCTACACTCCTACTTTTGCCAAGCACAAGGTGATGTTTAGGATTTGTATAGCTAACGACCTAAGGCCTTTATGTGATGTTTTCATGCCGCGCGTGCAAGTATATTATATATATATGTAAATATGTGTTATATATGATATGTTTATGATCTTGCGAACCAATCTTGTTTTGAAAATGGTATTATGAAGGTATATATTAGCTAGTTTTCAAAGCTTGTTTTGGTTAAGTTCTGTAGCGAGATTTGCGATGAAAGATTGGTATGTTTGTTTCTGTATATGTGTTTGTGGATCCAAGGAGACATGGGTAAGGAGCCCTCGGTACGGTTTAGGGCCGTCGAGGTAAAGCCTGTGCATCGTCTCCATCCGAAATATCATACGCGACCCCGGGAGATAGGGAAGGTATGTTATTTTGATACCTCTGGGGTGAAATCCGGGGAGGACACGTTGTGGGTTAGCTACCCGATGTGAGTTTGTTTATGTTTAGTTAGATGGTTTGAGCTACGCACGTGGCTCTTCCATCATCGGAGGAGAGGTTGGATTTATTTATGATTTCTGTTTCTGATATGGTATGAGAAGTAAGGTTGGAAGCTCGTTCTCGCCAAGCATGTGTGTTTGATCTGTTACGGGAAGTATGAATCGGGATAGCATTTCGAAAAGTACTCTAAAGGTATGTAAGTTGTTTTAAAGTGATTTGGTTTGTAAAACCTATTCCGGTTTATAATTCCACCTTTTGATAAATGCTTTGCTTTATATATGTAGGGTGTGGGTGTGCGTTAGCCCCCTCACTCAGTCAGTTGACTGACCCCTCTTTCCTTTTCAGTTTCAGGTGCTTCTTGACCGAGCTAGGCGGAGAAGTGTGTCTTCCTTTTGTACTTGTCACTCTAGGTTGTCGTAGTTGCATTCTTCATACACTTTATCATATTCTGGTTATGTATGACTTTTATTATAGTGGTTTTAGTTTATTATGTTTTGTTGAGGCCGGGATGGCCATTGTTTATTCTGTAGAGGTTTAACTGTTGGTACCTATATGTAAATACAATGTGTATATTTACGTGATGGTACCTATAAGTAATTATTTGTTTCATCTCTTGTTTGTTTATTGCTTCCACGCACTCTGAGTCAGTTTTAGCTCCACCTAGCTTAGTGAGTGAGTTGGTCTCCCGTTCGCTAAGGGTCAGACTCGGGTATGGTCCTTCGATTTCATAACCGGGTTTGGATCTTGGTGCGGGGGATGTGGCCCTACGTGTTGGTGCTACATCCTTGCGTGGTATCAGAGCACGGTTGCAATACCAGGCTCTAGAGTCGTGTGAGTCTGTCTAGGTCGTACGGCTTAGGGCAATGTGACTTATGTGATTGTGTGATAACGTGAATATATGACTATGTGACTTGATTACTTGAATATTTGTTTACTTTATTGTTTGAATACATGATCATATACTAACCTACACGCATCCATATTATTTGAACTTGTGAAATTCAGGATGCCTCCAAGAAGACAGAATCGTGAGCGAACTCCTGATTTTAATCAACCGCTCCTCAGAATGCACCTCCGCCACCTCCTATGAATGTGGAGCATATTGTACAAGCTCTCCTCAATCAGTTATAACAGAACCAGAGAAATCAACAAGTTGAGGGGCAAGAGGTATCTAATGTTTACAAGGAGTTCCGGAACAATAATCCTCCAAAGTGGTATGGAGGAGATGATATCAAGGCAGAGGAGTGGCTATCCGAGATCAGAGGTATTTGGGAAATTTGTCCGGAAAGTCACAGGACTGAGCAGTTTGTACGGGCCGTTTTATTCAAGGACAAGAGGCGATTTGGCTTAAGAGTGTTTGATCCAAGCTTGAGAGGACGGGAATGGAGTTCAATTGGGAGACGTTTGTGCAAGAATTTCACGAGAAGTATATTCCCTATAGTGCACAAGAACGTCGCCTACAAGAGTTTGCTAATTTGAGACAAGGTACACGAACGGTGGAGGAATATATTTTGGAATTCGAGAGGTCCCTATGCTACTCACATTACCAACCATGATGATCACAAGGCCCGAAAATTCCTTCATGGATTGCACCAGGAACTTCAAGAGGCTCTTCAAGCCGTTAACGTGAGTACGTGGGCCAACGTCACTAAGAGGGTGATACAAGTTGAGGCCCAGTAGCTAAGGTTGAAGCCTTCACCTTTCTCTTCTTCTCGAGGATCGGGATCTGGTTCTGGATCTGGTAAGAGACCCGTTTCTTATGCTCCACGAGCTCCTGTTCCACCTGTTTTTCATCCCCAGGGTTTCAGGAGCAAAACGCCTCGTCTTACCGATCCCGTGGCGCCTCCTGCAGTTCCAGCTTTGCCGGCTCTAGCCCTGGCTCCACTTCTATGTGCA
This sequence comes from Lantana camara, assembly GCA_037501455.1. Classification (NCBI taxonomy): domain Eukaryota; kingdom Viridiplantae; phylum Streptophyta; class Magnoliopsida; order Lamiales; family Verbenaceae; genus Lantana; species Lantana camara. Next base: position 15,849,183 of record CM074857.1, on the reverse strand, counting down.
TATTGTCAAGGGAAAGATCCGGTTGAGAGATGTTGGAAGCTTCTAGGCAAATGTTATGTGTGCGGGTCTTCTGAGCACAAGATTGACACTTGTCCGAACAAGAGGCAAGCGGTTCCAGCTCGTGTTTATCCTATTGAAGGGGAGGAGGGAACACCTGATGTGGATCCCAATACCATGATTGAAGGTACAATAAACATTCATGGCATATCATTTCATGCATTGTTTGATCCCGGGGCTACGCATTATTTTATTTCTCGGGATCTTGTTGTTTCTTTTCCTTTGCATGATGAATTATCTGCACATGTGTATGTGGTGAGTTCTCCTTTAGGAGGTTCTTTGGAAGCAAACAGGGTGTTACGGGAGTGTCCCGGGAGTTTCGAAGGCAGAATCTTCCCCGTAGATTTGATAGTTATGCCGATGAAAAAGTATGGGGTGATTTTTGGTATGCACTTTCTCTTCAGATATGGAGCTAAGTTAGATTGCCACGATAAGAAGATTTCTTTGGATACAGTGGTCTTTACGAGTGAGAGATTGAAGTCTACTCCATTTGTGTCTTTCATGGAAGCAAGTAAGCTCCTTCAGGACAGTGCAACGGGTTTTATAGCATATCTTCTGAACAAACCGAAGGATTAGGTCAAACTTGAAGAGACAGAGGTTGTAAGAGAATTCTCTAACGTGTTCCCTAGGAATTTGGGTACCTTGCCACCCGATAGGGATATCGAGTTTGTGATTGATCGCTATCCCGGAGCTGAGCCTTTCTCTAAGACACCCTACCGTATGCCTCCTACAGAGTTGAAAGAGTTGAAGACTCAGCTTGATGAGTTGTTAGCTTCTAGGTATATTCGTCCGAGTATTTCTCCGTGGGGTGCTCCAGTTTTATTTGTGAAGAAGAAAGACGAATCCTTGATGATGTGTATAGACTACCGAGAATCGAACCGGATAACGGTTAAGAACAAGTATCCATTACTACATATTGAAGAATTGTTCGAGATTTTACAGGGGTCTCAAGTGTATTCTAAGTTGGATTTGAGATAAGGTTATTACCAACTCCGTATCCGGGAAGAAGGTATCCCTAAGACCGTATTCAATACCTGGTATGGACATTTCGAGTTCGTGGTGATGCCTTTTGGATTAACTAATGCTCCGGCGGTGTTCATGGATATGATGCATCGAGTATTTAGACCGTTTCTCGACAAATTTGTGGTGATTTTCATAGATGACATCTTGGTATATTCGAGATCCGCAAAAGAGCTTGCTATTCATCTCCGGATTGTCTTGGAAACTTTGAGAGAGCACAAGCTTTATGCCAAGTTCAGCAAGTGCGAGTTTTGGATTGATAGGGTCACATTCTTAGGCCATATAATTTCGGGCAAGGGAATTGAGGTTGATCCTTCTAAGATTAAGACCGTAGCTCAGTGGGAGAGACCGAAGAATGTCTCAAAGGTGAGAAGTTTCCTTGGGTTAGCGGGTTACTATAGGAGGTTTGTGAAGGACTTTTCCAAGATTGCCTGCCCGTTGACTCGATTAATGAAGAAAGAAGTGAAGTATGAGTGAGATGACGAGTGTGAGAGGAGTTTTCAGGCCTTAAAGGAAAAGTTAACTTCGGCACCAATTCTTACTTTACCAGAGGGATCCGAGGGTTACTCAGTTTACACAGATGCTTCTAAAGAAGGCCTCGGGTGTGTGTTGATGCAAGGTGGTCGAGTAGTGGCCTATACATCTAGGAAGTTGAAGGAGCATGAGAAGAATTACCCCACTCATGATCTTGAACTTGCAATGGTCGTGTTTGCTTTGATGAAATGGCGCCACTATCTTTATGGGATAACTTTTGAGATATTCATGGATCATAAGAGTTTTAAGTATCTTTTCACTCAGAAGGAACTCAATAACCGACAGAGAAGGTGGATGGAGTTCTTAGAAGACTATGATTGCACGATTCAATATCATCCGGATAAGGCCAATGTCGTGACCGATGCTTTGAGCAGAAAAACAAGTGTTTCGGGTTTCAGTTCAGAGACTTCAGATCAGGTTCAGCGGTTGTGGTTTCAGTAGCTCGATTGGCTAATATTTCGGTTCAACCTGATTTGAAACAGAGGATAATTGATGCTCAGGCTACAGATCCAGAGATTCAGAGGATGATACTTCGTTCTAGAGTTGATCCAGAAACAAAGTTTGGGTTTGATGATTCCGGGGTTTTCAGGTTCAAGACAAGGGTTTGTGTTCCGAAAGAACTCAAGAGGCTAGTGCTTGAAGAAGGACATCCAGGGTATTCTATTCATCCTGGTGGTACTAAGATGTATCGAGATTTAAAGGAGTACTTTTGGTGGAATGGTATGAAGAGGGATGTTGCCAACTTTGTACGGCGATGTCTCACGTGTCAAGTGGTGAAAGCTGAACATCAAAGACCGGGAGGTACTCTCCAACCGCTTCCGATACTTGAATGGAAGTGAGAGCAAGTGATGATGGATTTCGTGTCCGGTTTGCCGAGATCTAGAGGAGGTTATAATGGAATTTGGGTGATCGCTGATCGTTTGACTAAGTCTGCTCATTTTCTAAAGGTTAAGATGTCTTACAAGACTCCTAAATTAGCCAAACTGTATTGTGATGAGATTATGAGATTACATGGAGCTCCGGCTAGTATTGTATCCGATCGTGATCCCCCGATTTACAGCTAAGTTTTGGCAAGACCTTCAGAAACGGTTGGGTACGAAGCTTAATTTTAGCACTGTTTTTCATCCTCAAACGGACGGGCAATCTGAAAAATTGATTAAGTATTTGGAAGATCTTCTAAAGGCGTGTGCTTTGGATTTCAAAGATAAGTGGGATAAGCATTTGGCTCTAGTCAAGTTTGCCTACAATAACAGCTTTCAGGCTTCGATTGGAATGACTCCCTATGAGGCGTTGTATGGAAGGAAGTGTAGATCGCCTCTCTTTTGGGATATTGAAGATTGGCGGTGGACGGAAGAGATTAAGCTTGAGAGAGCAACACCACGGGAGAAATTAGACAAGACTACTGCTAAAGTGAAGCTGATTTAACAGAGAATGAGGGCAGCTCAGGACCGTCAGAAGAGTTATGCAGATAGGAGGAGAAGGCCCCTTGAATTCGAGGTAGGAGATCAGGTTTTCTTGAAAGCATCTCCTCGGAAGGGCTTTTCTCGAATTGGTCGAGGTGGGAAGCTTAACCCTTGATATCTTGGACCGTTTAAAATCCTTGAGAAAGTTGGTGAAGTGGCGTATAGGTTGGACCTTCTACCAGAGATGACCGGGATACATAATGTATTTCATGTTTCACAGCTCCGAAAGTATTATCCCGATGAAGCAACCGTACTCCCTGTTCAAGAAGTACAACTTCAGTCGGATTCGACGATAGTAAGGCACCCGGTTGAGATTCAAGACCGGAAGATACAAGTGTTGAGGAATAAGCAGATTCCTTTGGTCCGAGTATTATGCAGAGATCAGAAGTCTGAAGAGTCTACTTGGGAAACCGAAACGAAGATGAGAGAGTTGTATCCGGCTTTGTTCTCGGGTTCAGTGGTGAACCTGGGGACAGGTTCTTTGAAGGGGGGGAGGATGTGACACCCCGGTATACAGTGGTACAGGTAAATGTGTGATTTAATTATTATTTGCGTTTTAGTTTAATTATTTGAACTTAATTGAACCTATTTGAGTTATTTGAATTATGTGTTTTTGGCTCATTGGACCCTTAACCATTCAAACCAAACCAAACCGAACTGGAAAGCTTTGAACCGAACCCGGTTCAGCCCCTTAAAGGATGAACCAAACCATCTCTTCTTCATTTACATAATTTCAGCCCCAAGACAAGAGAAGCCAAGCTCAAACCCTTCAATTTCTTGATCAATCTTCCCAAGCCAATATCTTCTTCATTTCTTCACCAAACTTCCAGCTTGAGTAAGTTTCAGAAACCTTTCTTCGTGCTCTTCATTTTTACGGTTTAATCTTGAGTTTTGGTCGGGTGGTTGGAGATATACCTTAAGCATGTGAATAGTAAGGGTTTGGGTCCAATTTGTTGATATGTGATCTTGGATGGTTTTAATTGGTATTTGACTTTATTTATGAGCTTCATTTGTTGCCTTTGTTGTATTTATTGAATGAGTTTGATGGTTGATTGGCTTGAATACATATATTCAATTTTGAGCTTGAATTTCATAAAAATGGGTTTGAATCAATATGCTTTCAATTCTCGTTTTTCTTGAAGTTTTTGCATGTAATTGTGATTCTTGCATTATCTTTATGCTTGCGTATGAGTTTGGCTCGTTTTGGTTGAATTTTGGTTGAACTTTTGGGTCTTTGCTTCGTTCTCCTGCTTTCCCGAGCCATTTCTGCTCTGCAACTCCAGGGCAAATGCCCGTTTGTTCCTCTTTTGAAAATCCCAAACGGTCGTTTGCATTAGCGGGAAATTCGATTTTTAGTCAGTCACATAGGCGTGTGAGTTTTGAACTAAGTGATGAAACGCCCGTTTGGAGTTACAGGGGAGGGTCAGTAGCTTTTCACACGGGCATTTGGTGTTTGTTCTGAGTTTGCAAACGCCCGTTTGGGTGCTCTCGGGTTAAGGCAGTAGCTTTCGAAACGCCCGTCTGGTTTTCCTTTGAAAACCCCACATGGCCATTTCGTAGGCCACTGTCCGTTTTTAAGTTTTTCGACTTTTCCGGTTTGATTTCTTTACTTCCTAATTGCTCTTATATGTCTTCTTTGATCATTAATTTGTTACTTTTACGTCGTTTAATTTGTTTTGCATTAATGTGAAATTTTGGTGGATTATATGACATTCATTGCATCTCATGCATTCTCTTCTTTTGTCGTGCGTCGTTTTGGTTCATTTAGAGTCTAAGTCTTGGGCTTTTGGTGTTTTATTTTCAGAGGAGGTTCCCGTTGACGAGCCCGAGACCTAAGCTTGTCTTTCCACACTCCTACTTTTGCCAAGCACAAGGTCAAATTTAGGATTTGTATAGCTAACGACCTAAGGCCTTTATGTGATGTTTTTATGCCGCGCGTGCGAGTATATTATATATATATGTAAATATGTGTTATATATGATATGTTTATGATCTTGCAAACCAATCTTGTTTTGAAAATAGTATTATGAAGGCATATATAAGCTAGTTTTCAAAGCTTGTTTCGGTTAAGTTCTGTAGCGAGATTTGCCATGAAAGATTGGTATGTTTGTTTCTGTATATGTGTTTGTGGATCTAAGGAGACATGGGTAAGGAGCCCTCGGTACGGTTTTGGGCCGTCGAGGTAAAGCCTGTCCATCGTCTCCATCCGAAACATCATACGTGACCCCGGGAGATAGGGAAGGTATGTTATTTTGATGCCTCTGGGGTGAAATCCGGGGAGGACACGTTGTGGGTTAGCTACCCGACGTGAGTTTGTTTAAGTTTAGTTAGATGGTTTGAGCTACGCACGTGGCTCTTCCATCATCGGAGGAGAGGTTAGATTTATTTATGATTTCTGTTTCTTTTATGGTATGAGAAGTAAGGTTGGAAGCTCGTTCTCGCCGAGCATGTGTGTTTGATCTGTTATGGGAAGTACTTTAAAGGTATGTAAGTTGTTTTAAAGTGATTTGGTTTGTAAAACCTATTCCGGTTTATAATTCCACCTTTTGATAAATGCTTTGCTTTATATATGTAGGGTGTGGGTATGTTTTAGCCCCCTCACTCAGTCAGTTGACTGACCCCTCTTTCCTTTTCAGTTTCAGGTGCTTTCTTGACCGAGCTAGGCGGAGAAGTGTGTCTTCCTTTTGTACTTGTCACTCTAGATCGTCGTCGTTGCATTCTTCATACACTTTATTATATTCTGGTTATGTATGACTCTTATTATAGTGGTTTTACTTTATCATGTTTTGTTGAGGTCGTGATGGCCATTGATTATTCTGTACATGTTTAACTGTTGGTACCTATATGTAAATACAATGTGTATATTTACGTGATGGTACCTATAAGTAATTATTTGTTGCATCTCTTGTTTGTTTATTGCTACCGCGCACTCTGAGTCAGTTTTAGCTCCGCCTGGCTTAGTGAGTGAGTTGGTCTCCTGTAACGCCCCAATTTTCGGAAGTTCAGGTAAGCACGCCACGAGCGGGTCTTCGGGAGTTGGGAGGTTTAACTTAATTATTTCATTCGTTTATTTACTATTTTCATCATATAATATGCATCACAACTCTATACACTTATATGAATTGTCCATAATGTGAATTATATGAACTAAGTGATATAAGTGACCATATTGTATTATATGTCCTTGATTGCTCTTTTGTGTGAAATTGTGGACTTAATTGCATAACATGAATTGGATTTAATTGATCTTATGGTTAGAGATGGAACTTGCTTGCATTAATTCAAATAATAGGAGGGCTTACGTGCAAATTGTGGAGAAACACACACTTTCATGCAAGACTTTGGTATATCTTGTATTTCATCTCAATTCTTCCATCACATTCCATTTCATTCAAGAGGAGAAAATTTCACACACTCACACACACTAAAAATCGACATTTACACCAAGGAAGAGAAAGGAGGATTTCATTATAATTCAAGCTAGAGTTGAAGAAATTGTGGAGCTAGGATCATCAACATCGTCATATTTCCATCTCATCCATTCTTTCTTGGATTTAAGATATAACATGGAGATTTTGTGAACTTCTTGAATATATGTTGGAGTAGGGTTTATGAATTGAATGATGAATTCTTATATGTTGGGAACTAGAAGGATGGTTAGGATAAAAAGGGATTGAAGCTTGCATGAAAATATTGAGTTTCATGGAAATTGAAAGCATGAATATAGTTGGGGTTTTCATGATTGATTTTAGTGCTTTGATGCATATTTTATGGTTTGTTTGGTGTATGCTTGAAGTATAATGTGTATTTTATGTGTTGAATTAATTGTTATGGAGTGAACTTGTCTTTGTTGTTGATTTTGTGGTATTTGGCATGAAATCCCCTGTTTTGCTGCTGTTATGAACCAGCTCGCGGCCGCTACCCATTTTTGGGCCAGTTTCGAGATTTTGGAAAAATGTATGAAAAATTCGGCCAAAAATAGGTAGTCGCGACCGCGACCAAAATTTGGCCAAATTTTGAGATTTTGGAAAATTTGGAGGAAAATTCGGGCAAAATTAGTCGGTGGCGACCGCGACCATTTGGTGAAGGATTTTGGTCGCGCCCACGACCCTGTAACTTTCTGCATGAAAATTTAATTTTCAATCTTCTCATGCATGGTTTTCTTGGCTCGTTTCCAGCACGAACACTTCCTTGATATGCCACATAATGCATGATATTATGTGCATCAATTGTGTTGTGGAATTTCATGCTTAAGTTTCATAGGGGAGGTTTGTGCAATATTTGCATACTTTGATTATACCTTGAGTACTTGATCATTGTTACCTTATTTGATAAATTGAACATGTTATGATGCTTATTGATTGTAATTGCATGATTGACATTATTGGAGCATGCTGTTCGTCTTAATTGGTTCATAAGAGTCGAGTCTTATGTACACTTGTCCCTTGTTACACAGATCACGGTCCAGGAGACGAGGAACACGCTCCGTAGGGTGTATCCTTTCTTCTTTTGGTCGGTAAAGGTGAGGTTACTTCTATCTATATAGAACCCTACAACCTTATGTGAATTTTGGACCAAAATATATAAATATATTTATAGTTTTCCCGAAAACTCAATTGTTTCACTATTAATCGATTGATATTGTACCGAACCATTGTTATTGATATTGAACTAAACCGATTGATTGTTTTGGTGAGTATATTGTTCACTGTAGGCCCAAGGGTAGTGTATTGAGCCAACCGGGAAAGCATGGGCTGACGGGCAACTCTTGCATTATCCTTACATTGTTGGGATAACCCCTGAATCCACTAGGAGATTAGTGGAGGAAGGAGTTCCGGGTATAGGGAATCATGAACCCTATGCTCACACTGATTGGATCGCGGGGCCTTGCAATCCCCCATCACCCGGAGGAAGAAGGATGGATTATTGAAATTGTCTAATTGTGTATTGAAATTGATTGCGTGATCACTTAAGCTATTAAAACTGAATTATTTTACACTGTCGGAGAAAGGTTGGAGAATTGCCCTCACTCGCCGGGTCACTGATTGATTGCACTGAATTGTATTGAATCGATTAAATTGTAAATTGATTAGTTGTAATCTCGGGCGAGTATAGTATTATTATTGAACTTATATTGTTTTCTTTCATAAAATCTTACCCGAGATTATAGCTTGCATGGTAATTGCGCTTTTAAATTATAAACCCCTCACTCAGTCTTTCATAGACTGACACCTCACATTTTCAGGTATGGCAGGTCGAATGCTGGGTGGGGTTTGAGTCAAGTTTTACTACTTTCGGGTCTAGCATTGTCCCCTCATGTTTTGTGTACATTATAGATACTTATAACTCTAAGAAAGTGATTTGGTACTTATGTATATATTATGGCATACACTTGAGATTTTGAGCATGTAAATAGAACATTGTATGAAATGGAGAATGGGATCATGTAATAAATGTATATCGTTATGCTTCCGCTTTTGTTATGCATTGTCGTATTAACTGAGGATTAGCCCGCCTAGCTAGTGTTGTGTTTTTTTTAATTGTCTCCCATTCGTTATAGGCTTGATTCATGTATGGGTGCTTGTTCTATATGTGGATTGAACTATAGTGCGGGGGATGTGGCTACCTAGAGTTCCGGGTGCTACATCTCCCTTTCGCTAAGGCTCAGACTAGGGTATGGACCTTCCATTTCATATCCGGGTTTGGATCTTGGTGTGGGGGATGTGGCCCAACGTGTGGGTGCTACAGATGACAAGTTCTGGATAAAAAGCAAAGCAAGATTTTGGACGTGAATCAAAAATTCTGGTATATGATCTTTGATAGTTGTTTTAAGGGTACAACTCAACATGAATGGAAGATTACATGCCACTTTTTCTATGAGAGTCAATGGCTAAACCCAAGTTTATTCTTATATTACTCTCATTTAGTAGACTAATAAAATTTAGTATATATATGATCTTTGCTTCTAATTTGACTTGTATGAAATGTTGTTGATTTTCTCTTCACATTTGGAGCATATATGAAAATCTGAAGCCATGTTAGTTTGTATATGTATTGAATGCAAATAGCCTTGTGATGTTTACTCTTAAGGGTACAACAACTCATGTATATACAAATAGTCAATTTCATGCATTTGCTACAAATGAATACAAACATTTAAAGGGTTTTAAAATTTAAGGATTGATACTCCTTTCATATAACTCTTTAATTAAAAGCTTATCTAAATATTGACAGGGTCAAGTTTACATTAACTCTTGTCAATAACTTAACACAATTGGAAGTTATGATATCTATTTAATTAATATTTTTATAATGAACTTCAATTATTTTCTTTATTTGTACAGAGAAGGTGATTTATGGTGTTGCCATTAATGAGCAGTTAAAGTTAAAAACTTTTTTTTACAAATTAAAAAGGAGATGATGGAAACTCGTTATGGTATGGAATATCGTTGCACTGTCTTGTCTCTTGTTGAGGTTGCACAAGTACAAAAACAAACAAATGTTCAAGAAATTTTAAGTATTCACAACTCCTTATTTATTAGGTTATTATTTTTATGAACTTCAAATTTTAATATATACTTTATTCGTCTCTTTGTTAATGTCAGTCTCTTCTATTGGTGTTGATAATGATATTACTGAAATTTTTGATGATGTTAGGGCTCAATGTTCAAAAGTATGATACACATCAAACCTCGTCTCCTAATTTATGTTGAAGTTTGAAGATCTTTACAAGTGTTCATCTTTTGTAAATATAATAACAATCTAGATAACTTAGAACACCGAATGGTTTTATGGCTCTTTTGACAAAAATACGTGGGACGATTTACTTGGAAATATATTTTGTATTCCATTTTTGCAAGCTAATTTACATAAGCTTACTTCTATGTAAGTCAATCTACTTAAGCAACATCTATAATTCAAAGCATGCATTATTCTGTTAGCAATAAATTTTATTTTTGTATCCTTGTTTGAGAATTTTGTAGCCATCATATATAAATATATATATAAATATATGATTTAATATAATGAGTACAAATACCATATATGTATCACTAAATAATAATAAAACACACACACACACACACATATATATATATATCACAATATTACAATGATTTATCTTTTTTTTTATATATATATCACAATACTATAATGATTTATATTACCGGGCATGGATTACCACGCATTGCGCGGTACTCTCACCTAGTTTATAATATAATAACAATGTTGTGGGTTTGTTCGCAGTTGACCCAACACTTCAACCCTTAATTCTTTACCCACTTGAATCTCCGCTTCGATTATGGTTCGGTCCACAAAACATTGATGCTACTATATTATGAAACTCAAGGAACATTTGAAGCGTTTGATTTGATTGAAAAAATAAGAATGGGATTTTCACCCATCTTCATTGGATTTTATGCTGATAATTGTGAATTCGGACTACATAGTCCGAAGGATTATGGGCTCAAATATTTTATTCTTGGGTTCCATGGATTGCTGTCTGCTGATCGATCTCTCAAGCCTTGGAATTCTTTTGTTTAAAATTTATACATAATTAAGTTTTTCTCTCTCAAAGACTAAAACCCTAATTTATGTGATTCAAACTCAAGATAAGTGATGGGTCTGAATCTGAGGTGTCCAGAATCCAATCACTTTAAGATTTGCTTAATGTGGGGAAACAAGGGATGAAGCCAAACAACGTTCGCCGGAAAAGAAGGGGGTTCAACCTGCTAGGACAAACACCACGAAAAGCAAACGGTCAGAAGGCCAAACTGGGAGAACTAGTGGGGGTGATGCCCAGTTTGGCTCTCCGGCGCTCAAGTCAGATGATGATCTGAAAATGAAGTAATTGCAGAGCTAAAAAATATGGAGGCTTGCTTACCGTATAGGAGATGAACTTGCGTATATATAGGTGAGGGTCAGGGACCCTTTGGTAATTGACACCTTGTGGTCTAGGCCGAATGTTGCCCTAACACGTGGCATGATGAGGAGAAACCTAGGATGAGGAATCTCCTGCAAAAGCGAGTGAAAAGTTGGTGGCGGGCAACAATGGCAGGTACGCGGGTATGTACCTTGTGTCAGAGAGCCATTTTAGGTTGTTACCTAGGGCTAGACGCACGCTCGGATTTAATATGGGCCATGGAGGCCCGCAGGTCCGAGGGGCACCGGGGCCAATGCCATGGAACCCAAGAGGAGAGTCTATTCATTTGTCCGTTCATGTGGGAAGGTTCCTCCGAGGGTGAGTATATGAGGGTACTAAGGGTCGCAGTACCTCACGCTCAGGAGTTAACTCCTTTGAAGGATTGCAACATCCTAGGGAACGAAGGCGAGGCTCGTTCCGAGGGTGGCCTATGTGGGGCCCTGACTTCCACGTGTTGCATGCTGATGACGCCGCGTGTCAAAATGAGGGTCAAGCGTGTTTTAGTCCCATCATTTTACCCCCCAATTCTATAGCCTTCAGTAATGAGGGCTGTAGAATTCCTGATTTCAAACTTCCGAAGGTGACGCTCATTTAAAGAGGTTGCGTGCTTGAAAATTTTCTTCTGAACAAGCAATTAATGATGTCCTTTCACATTGACCGCTCGGACCGTCAGGCATTAAATGCTGCAAAGCGAGTGGGTGCGCCTTTTCAGGAAACGGCGCGTGAATCTTGGGACGTGTGTGACGGTGCCCAAAAGTGGGCAGTTACCAAGGCGGGAATGATTGCATCTTTTGAATTAATTTGCTTAAATCCCACCAACTCCCTCCCTTATAAATTGGGATGCGATTCATGCTCTTTTCTTCTTTACATAATCAACTCCAGAGCACTTGATATTTTTTTTTTAACCTTTGAAGTATTCTTCTGAGAGTTCCGAGCTGCCTCCAGGTTTTTCCAAACTTTAGGTAATTTCTTACTTCTTCTTAAGTTTCTGATTTGCTAACCCTAGATTCTTAGGTCTCCTTCCTCCCATTTTCCCATTTCTGCTTGTTCTACCGTCTTTAAACCACCATGTCCAAGAGAATCATAGAGGAAACTGTGAGGGAAATTGATGAAATAGCCAGCTCACGCTCTTCTTCTCATAACCCTACTCCTCACCATCAATCGGTGGAGGAGATGCCAGGGATGAGGATTTGGACGCCGCTATGTCTGCAATGGGTGAGAGAAACCCAGACGGTGTACCATATCTTTGAGATGGAACTGGTGAAGGGGGCGGAACGACAAGGGGTTATATTACCATTGACTGAGAGTGCCACCCATCCCCATCGTCATACTGTAACAGTGGCCATCCCAGGTCCCATTCAAGAAGACTTGGAGGCTGGACCCTCGGAAGATCCCCCCGCTAAGCGTAGGAAGAAGACGAGGAAGTCCAAGAAGTCCAACGAGGGTGAAGGTTCAAGTATGAAAGCCACTGAAAGGACACCAGACGAAACCCCCAGTACCATAACTATGGGGGATCTGGTGATAATGAGGGCTCCAAGGCATTGAGACAAGCAATTTACCTATAGGATTCCGACAGCGCACGAGATAGCTAATAACCCCCCTCCTGGAGAAATGACGGTATATAAGGACGCGCTTGAGGCAGGGTGGGTTGAGATTCCCCATTTCCGTTCCCGTGGCGAGCATCCTAAATCTCTTGAATCTGAGCCCTTCTCAGATCGTCCCCAACGGCATAGCCCTCACCAACACCTTTGTAGTCCTGATGAAATGCACAGGGAACGTGGCGTCAATTCACAATTTCAATAGCATCTTTCAAGTGGTTCGCTCACCACGCTCATCCCCAACGGCGGGCTTTTACTATATCCAAGCAAAGTCCAATTTGAGATTGATAGACTTGCCCTCAACGTCTTATGGAACTGATTGGAAGGAGAAATTCTTCTTCGTGAGGGCCCCCGAGGGTGAAGATTTTAGGGTTCCCCGAGAGTGGGTTAGGCAAGGGGAGAGGCCCCTCGTAAGATCACGCTTAGATCCTTCCTTTCCCCTGTCTTGGGCTCAAGAATTGGCCCTTGCTTTAAGGAACGCTCGATGGCTCATTAAGGCCAAAGAATTGATGGATGACGAAGAAGTGTTATTCCTTTGTGGGCTCATGAATGACCCGGAAATGATCGTTAACCCACCCGCTCGAAATTTGGAGAGAGATGGTTAGATTCTAAGACACTAACTATTAGATAGGATCACTAACTTTCATACTTGTGTTTTATATGTTTTCCCGAGGAAGAGTTAACCCTCGTTCCCTTTTTGTTTCAGGTGTTCAAATACTAATGACAGGAAGAGGCGGGATGAGGAACATGGCCAACCTATTGGGTACTCGAAACCAACAGCAGCAACAACCCCAAAATCAACAAGGGCAGATCCAAGGCCGAGGAGATGGCCGCGGGGGTCAGTTCTAGCACATCCGGTCGAGGTTGAGGCGATAACCGCGCGACCACTCCAGACACCTGTATCATCCCAAGGCAAGGTGATGGGTCAAACCAGAGGGGCGGAGATAGGCCACAGACCAACCCTCAAGATGATCGGCAGAGACAGCGCTCGAGCAGTGTAATAAGAGAGCCCCAATGGGGCCAGGTTCAACCCTCAAGAAAGAGGAAAAAGATGCCTAATGCCATTCCTATAATTGGCAAAGGCAAGCAGGTGGTCGAGGGCGACCGTGGCGATGGGGAGACTTCTTCCTCTGAGGAAGAACATTTGAGGAATTTCGAGTGCACCAGCGATAAGACGTTCCAGCTAGGGATGCAAACTAGCCGAGCCGAGCTTTGGCCTTTTTTCTTGGCTCGGGCTCGGCCCTAGCCCTACTCACGAGCGGCTTGACTCGACTCGAGCTAGATAGGGTTATATTTTTTTTATTAAAAATTATTTTTTTTTGAATTATTAAATATATTTTTATATATAATATTATATATTAATCAAATATATATACAAAAATATATAGTAAATATATCACTTTTTTATTAATTTTTATACAAAAATAATATATATATATATATATATATATATATATATTATATATTAATTAAGTGTGTATATATATATATATATAATTATTTTTTACTTAAATATAATGGCTTGCGACCTGGCCCGCGAGCCACTAGCCAGACTCAAAGGGGCTTGAGTTTGGGTTTGGCTCGAGCTTGCTCACCAAGCTCATGATCGGGCTTGGCTCGTTTGCATCCCTAGTTCCAGTGTGACCCTAGCGAGGCCACCACCATGTTGAGCAACCATGCTCAAGCCCAGAACATCACCTACGGGCTTTATCAGAAGGTCCAGTTCATAGGGGACCACAAGAGGTTATACTCCAAAAGCGTTGATCAGGTGGCTGAGGATCTCGCCCACGCGCTCATTTCTGTAAGTCTTCCTCTTCTTATTCTTTTCAAGTGTTTTCCTTATTTCTTTGAAAAATGCTAAGTGTTGGAGAGTTTTTTAATGCAGCAAGTGCTCCCGAGGGTGAAAAATCTTCAACAGCGTACGGTCGTTTACTCCGAGCGTAAGGCTAAGTATAAGAAAATGGCCCGCTCGGCTTGTTAGGAATAGTGCCCTAGAAAGTCGATTGTAAATCCGCTTTGTGCTTTTCCTTATTGTAATCACAGACAATCTTTGAATGATATAACGAACTGAGACAACACTTCTTTATATGCTTTTGTTTGGTATGCGTTTACTTCATCTTTCCATGTATGAGAACTCCCCTAATCTTGATGACTTTAGGACTCTACCATTTAGGTGAAATGGTTCATGAAACGAGCCCTATATCACATAAGTCATGATTAGTAAAATACTCCAAGCCAATGAGTCCTACCGACAGTGGGAGTGTCAACCTGACACCTCTGAGGCTTGTTTGTGGGATCACGCCCTTAAGAAGGACCACCTTGTTTCATAGAGGTGCAAAGTGTATAGTTGATACGTGTGTGATACATGAGGGTGCTTATTTCAATAAGTAAGTTCACCGAGGTGCCCCGTGTGAGAACATTCCTAAATGGGAAAGGAAGTTTCTATTTCAGGAAATGGAAACTTCCAGATTAGGAAATATCTCACGAGTCATTGATGTGATTAATTGATCCTTAGACTTGAGGTTCCATGTCACTTTATGAGTTAACTCTGTAGGCTTAGGTATACGCTTTAAAGGGTGTCGCCTTAGACAACTGATTCAAGGCTTATGCGGGGGCTGCACAAGTGATTCATGAAAGTGAATGAGAATCAAGAAAGGACCTACACTTGCATTTGCAAGGTGATCTCTTATTGTGTAAGTCATTCATATGCCATATGGAGTCCTTGGCCAAGGTAGTAGATCAAGATATCAAGAAAAGGGTTTCTTGGATTGAGATCAAATGGATATGAAATGCACTTAGCTTTAAGACCGGATTATTAGGGTTCTGATTATTCCCTTACCCTAGATCTTGGTTGAGAGATACTAAGTAGGAGGATTGTATCTCACATAAATCAATGACTTAAAGGTTCTGTTGAATCCGAACATTCCAATTCAACTAGGGGTTAAACACCTGTTGCTAGACTATGGTCGTTTAATCTGTGAACTGATTAATTAATTAGTGAATTAATTAATTAGGGTCACTGCTAATTGAATTGAGAACCTAGAGGGTCACACACAACAACTTGTTACATGAGTTAAGGCTTTAAAATGATTAAACGAGTTAATCGGGTCAAGAGGGTTCCACACGTGTGAAACCACACGTGTGGGTCATGTGAGTGACACGTGTCCTTGTGACACGTGTCTCACACGTGTATATATATATTGCATATATATATATATATATATATTAAATAATTAAATGTGTTAATTATTTAATAGATTTTGGTTTAATTTTGAATTAAAAAGAAAGTCTTATTTTGGAGAAAATTAATCTATTTAATTAATTACGAATTAATTAATTAGATAAATAAGTTATTTTAATATCCAAAAGGGTTTGGATATTTTAGCTCTCTTAAAAGTTGATTTGAATTTGAATTCAAAGTCAAAGTCAAAATTACTTGATGATCAAGTAATAGGAGAGAGGGACCAAATCCTTAGTCCATAAGGACTAGGATCGGCCGCCCCTCTCTACATATATATAGGGGAGCTCGAGCTCCCCTTAGAGAGTAATTGGCAATTCTTTTGGTTCATGTGTTGAACACCATCCTTTCTCCAAGATAAATTAAACCCTAGGTTAAGCCTAAACACTAACTAGAGAACTAGCATCCTTACTAGTTAGATTGTAGTCAAGTTGGTGGACTATCTCTAGAGAGCTTCAAGTTAGAAGTTATGAAGATTCGAGCTTTACCAAGGAGAGGGGATCAAGCGGCGAGAAGAGCGTTCTTGGGTGGCTTGAAACGCTTCAAGAAAGTTAATTAAGAAAGTAAGTTTCTAATCTCTACGAATTTGGATACACGATTGCGAGTCTAAGATCCTTTTGTTGGAAAATTTTTAAAATTTCCGCTGCTTTCTGATTCCTGTTTTCCAACAAGTGGTATCAGAGCCACCTCGTTAATCGTGTTTCTGATTCGTCTCAATTATTCTGAATTTGGTAGAAATTCTTAGGCTTAGATGCGAATTAGATATTCATGAGTTCTTTTAGAAAGCCTGAATTACGAAACTGTAATTTTTCTTAAATTTCTGAAATTTTTTCTTAAATTGTGTTTTTGAAAACCGTTTTGATTGAAATCTATTTAAATCGTATTTTTCTAATTTTGGATTGAACCGGGTTTTGGAGAAACCCAAAAATACGAATCAGAACACGAAAAGGACAAGCCTAGGCGTGCTAGCACGTCGCACGCCCAGGCCTCGTCGCCAGTGCCCAGCCCTCTCCCGCCCGCGCCTAGGCGCTCCCGCTCGCCTGTCCCGCAACCGCGCGGGACAGCCGCCCGTACGCTCCCGCAACCGCGCGGGAGCTCCTGCCGAGACCGCCCGCCATCGGGCGGGCACTGCTGCGCACGGCCCGCGCGCACGCGGGCGACAATTGCAGCACGCTGTGCGCGCTGCTGGCACGCGCGCGCGTGCCTGATGTCTCGCGGCGGTACCCCCTTGGGCAAGTGGTTTCGGGTCAATCTTCGTGTTTTCGTGTTTCGTGTTTTCGGTCCTTGAAAATCCCGATTTAATTTTATTTTAATTTAATCTTTTAAAATCAGTTTTGTTAAAATAAAATTATTTTTAAAATTTTGATTAAATTGTGATTTTTGAGAAATTGATCGATTTAAATTTTGGGAAAAATTGCAAACTTTATTTTCTGAAAATATTGAAAGAATAAAATTATTAATTTTCAGAAATTAATTGGAATTTTATTAGTTTATTGTTTTTCGGGTTTTATTGAAAAGACTCTTGAACAAGAATTGCATCTAAGTCGTGTTTTAAGCTATTAGAGCTTAAAGCGAGAATTTTAATTTATTGGTTAAATTTAAATTCTTTCAATTTATGCATGTTAGGTGATCATGGGTTTTATTGAAAAGACTCTTGAACAAGAATTGCATCTAAGTCGTGTTTTAAGTCATTAGGACTTGAAACGAGAATTTTAATTTATTGGCTAAATTTAAATTCTCGCAAAAGCATGTTAGGTGATCATGGGTTTAGATCTATGTATGGTTTTAATTTATGCACATGGATGGTTTAAATTGGGGTTGGAGCCCTATAATTGCGTTTTTTTCAATTGAGGTTGGAGCCTCACTTATGTGCGTACTGTTATGTGATTTATTATGTGGCTTTCCATATTACTGTTTTTTAGGCCGGGGTATGCCCCGTGTAATTGTCTAAGGCCAATATGAAGATTGAGCCTTATTACTTTATGTCTTTTTCCTTTTATTGTAATTTGAGAGTAGAGATAGGAGGTGAGGTTTTATTTTTCATTTTGGAGACAATGCACCCATGGAGTAAGATGGACCACATTCAAGTAACAAGGAGGCCATAAGTGAAGACCCCTCAAAATGTTAGGGAGGGGAATCTCAATTGAAAATGTAATAGAGATAGGGCTCGTATTTTGTTACCGCGTTCCCTTATGTGATTTAAACTGTTTATGTGGCATGTATGTTAGAACTTGTGATTGTGGAGTGGCTCCCACATATCACGCATAAGATAGGTAGAACCCATGATCATCACATGTTAGTATCATGCTAGGACATGTTATCTGTTTATGTGCTTGTTTGAAATGCATTTAAGTGTACTTGCATTAATCAAGACTAATAAAATTAGATAACATATATGTTGGTGAGGTCGAACAGGACAACTCTCCGGTTAATTCGAAAATTCCCATCAAATATTAAGCTAATTTCGAATAAATAGGTGTTTAATTCGAGGTGCAAATTTTGAATTAAATTCCTAGCATTCCATCAATAGGTTTTAAGTTTAGTAAGTGAAACTAGTTATTGTCCGCGAGTCGTGGGATAGCAAGTGGAGCTTACTAGTTCTTAGTTACCTAATTGATCATTTTAAATGATCAATATTTCGTGGTCAATTTTGGCAAGGGCGATGTCCGCGAGTCGTGGGTCGTTCGAACTAAGTTTTGATCATGATCTTATGATTGATGGGTCTAGCTTAACGCCTAAGTAAATATGGATGTCGCACGAGTCGTGGGTCCATATTGAAAGATAGGTGATGCAAAAACCAATTACTAAGAGTTCTAAAGTTGTTAGAATTGGTAAGTTGTACCTACCTAGGGTTTTACTTAGAATGTCCGCGAGTCGTGGGTTCGAGGTAAAATGCTTAGGATCTTAGTACCCATTGGGAAACGTGTTCCTCTTAGATCTTTGGGAATTATAGATGTTTGAAAAACAGTGGGAGCTATATTAGATTAAAGACCTTATCTTTTGTATATCGTTATAATTCAGCATGCTCACTAGTTCTCTGTTTTACCATTTAGGTCGTAGATTCTGTGATTCTCTACGTGTTTTGAAATGGCAACCAAAAACCCTGTTGTATCGATCCTCGAGTCAAACAAGTTGACTGGTCCCAACTATTCTGATTGGCTGAGGAATCTAAAAATCATTTTAGATTCTGAGAAGAGAACTTATGTTCTCTTCGAAGGGGAGCCCAGTCCCGAAGGGGAGGCTCCCACTCGGGCCGAGCTGGACGCGATTCAGAAGTGGAAGGATGATAATCTCCAAGCCCGTTGCCTTATGTTGGCTAACATGTCTCCGGACTTGCAAAGGCAACATGAGGCCATGGAATTTGCTTGGGAGATTTACGACCACTTAGAGCAACTTTACCGCCCTCATGAACGTGTTACAAGGTATAACACTTCAAAGGAATTGTTCCACTTGAGAATGAGGGAAGGTTCAAGTGTCCATGAATATGGACTCAAATTTCTTGCCCTTACTGAGAAACTTGCTTCCATGGACATGCCACTGAAAGATGAGCTTTCAGTGGATTTGTTGCTAGCCTCGCTCCCACCATCATTCAACCCATTTGTCCTTAACTTCAATATGAATCATGCTAGTGCTACTGTAGCTGAGCTGATTAGTCAGCTTGTGATTGCTGAAAGCACGATCAAGAAGGACAACAAGGTTCTGATGGTGAATGCTCCATCTTCCTCTTCTGGGCCTTCTAAAGGTAAGGGCAAGAAAGCCCAAAAGAAGAAGAAGAAACCCCTTTGGCCCACTGGTGGCGTTTCAAAGGGGAAGGCCGAAAAGAAGAAGCGTGATCAGAAAGAGGATGTTTGCTTCCATTGTGGCAAAGCGGGACATTGGAGGAGAAACTGCCCAGAGTACAAGGCTACTCTAAAGAAAGGTATGTTTCTCGTTGAAATAAATCTTTCTATTAATTCTAGTTCTTGGGTACTTGATACCGGTTGTGGAACTCATATCTGTAATGATGTACAGATGCTAAGTGAAGTCCAACAACTCAAAGAAGGAGAATGTGTCTTGAAGATCGGCGATGGCTCAAATGTTGAAGCTGCTCGAGCTTTAGGCAAAATTAGATTAGATTTAGGTAGTTTTGAGTTAGTTTTAAACAAAGTCCTTTATGTACCGAGTATTATTCGTAATATAATTTCAGTTCCAATTCTAGATTGTGAAGGTTATGAAACTTATATTAAGAATGGTAAATACTTTATCTAACGGAACAACTCTTCCGTTCACATCGGTAATCTAAATAATGGACTTTATCTAACTCAAAATATCAATATTATGAATATACAACGAGAAACTAAACGTAAGAGAGGTGACAAAGTTTCAGCTCCCTTATGGCACGCTAGATTGGGACATATTTCCAAGAACAGAATTAGCAAGATAAACACTTTAGGATCATTCTCTGAAAATGATCTCAAAGAGTTAACTTCTTGCAAATCCTGTCTCAAAGGAAAAATGTCCAAAGTTCCTTTTAAAGGAACTGTGGAACGTGCCACTAAGGTTTTGGATTTGATGCATACTGCTGTTTGTGGACCGCTTAGTGTAAGCACTAGAAACAAGCATCAGTATTTTATAACCTTTACTGATCACTTTAGTCGGTATGGTTATGTATACTTAATGAAGTATAAATCTGAAGCTTTTGAGAAATTCTTAGAATTTCAAAAGGAGGTTGAGAACCAAACTGGCCACAAGATCAAAGCACTTCGATCTGATCGAGGAGGCGAGTATCTTAGTGAAGAATTCCTTAATCATCTCAAAGATAATGGGATTATCTCTCAATGGACTCCTCCGGGAACTCCTCAGCTTAATGGAGTTTCTGAGAGAAGGAATCGACCTCTACTTGATATGGTTCGTTCCATGATGAGTTTCACTGACTTACCACCTTCTTTCTGGGGATATGCCCTAGAAAGTGCAGCAAAGATTTTGAATCTAGTTCCCTCTAAGTCAGTCCCTAAAACGCCCTATGAAATGTGGCATGATAAAATCCCTAGTTATTCTTACTTAAGAATTTGGGGTTGTCCTGCTTACGTGAAGAGGACAGTGGGAGATAAGTTAGAATCTCGTTCTAGCTTATGCTACTTTGTAGGTTATCCTAAGGAATCCATAGGATACTACTTCTACGCTCAATCTGAGCAAAAGGTGTTTGTTTCCAGAAATGCCACTTTTCTGGAGGAACCGTTCCTTAAAGAAAAGAAAGGCAAGATCATAGAATTAGAGGAAGTACAAAGTGACCACACGCCACCCACTGAAGAAACGTCCCCTTCTGATCAACTGCAACCAATCACGAATTTCGATACACACGTAAATCCTCCTCTAAGGCGTTCTGAACGCACTCCTAGACAGCCGGAGATATGGTATGGATTCTTCCATGAAATCTCTCAAAAGGATAATGATCCTTTAACATATGAGGAGACACTTTCAGATTCTAACTCTGAACAGTGGATAGAAGCCATGAAATCCGAAATGGATTCCATGAACTCCAACCAAGTTTGGACCATGGTAGATTTGCCTAATGGGGTCAAACCCATAGGTTGCAAATGGATCTTTAAGAGAAAGCTTGGAGTTGATGGAAGCATTGCAGCCTATAAAGTAAGACTGGTTGCAAAAGGATTCACTCAAAGACCCGGCGTGGACTTTGATGAAACTTTTTCACCAGTTGCAATGCAAAGGTCGATTCGGATCATGCTTGTCATTGCTGCATATTATGACTACAAGATATGGCAAATGGATGTGAAAACTGCTTTTCTCAATGGTGACATTGATAAAGATATTTATATGGAGCAACCCATAGGTTTCACATTCAGTGGGAGTGAGCAAAAGGTTTGCAAACTCCAAAGATCAATCTATGGATTGAAACAGGCTTCTAGGAATTGGAACATTCGATTCGATGAATCAGTCAAAGTGTTTGGCTTCGTTCTAATTTCGAATGAATCTTGTGTGTATAGAAAGGAATTGGAGACCTCAGTGCAATTCTTAGTACTTTATGTTGATGACATCCTTCTTATTGGGAATTCGAAGGATGACATGAAAGTGACTAAGTTATGGTTATCGAACCAATTCGAGATGAAAGATCTTGGTGATGCGTCCTATATCCTTGGAATTAAAATATATCGAGATAGATCTAGAAGGTTAATAGAACTATCACAGTCGATGTACATTGACAAAGTATTGAAGAGATTCAATATGGAGTCAGCAAAGGTTAAAAACCTTCCTATGAGTGTAGGAACATGTCTTTCTAAGAAGATGTGTCCTAAGACTAACCTTGAGAAGGAAAGAATGACTCATACACCTTATGCATCAGCAATAGGTAGCATAATGTATGCAATGTTATGTACTCGACCGGATGTGGCCTATGCACTTAGTGTAACAAGTCGTTTCCAATCTGACCCTGGAGATGGTCACTGGGCTGCCATGAAGAATATTCTTAAGTACTTGAAAAGTATTAAAGATTTATTCTTAGTTTACGGAGGTCAGAAAGATCTTACTGTCGAAGGATACTGCGATGCAAGCTTTGCATCTGGCTTAGATGATTTTAAGTCAATGTTAGGATACATTTTCTGCCTAAATGGCGGAGCAGTGAGTTGGAAGAGTTCCAAGCAAACTACCACTGCAGATTCGACCACTGAGGCCGAATACTTAGCTGCAAATGATGCAGCTAAGGAAGGTGTTTGGATTAGAAACTTCATTCAAGAGTTGAATGTTGTTCCTAGCATGAAAGACCCCATTACTGTGTTTTGTTACAACACTGGGGCGGTTGCTCAAGCAAGAGAACCAAGATCTCACCAACGGACCAAGCACATTATGAGGAAGTATCACCTAATCCGTGATATTAGCAAAAGAGGAGATGTGCAAGTTGAGAGGGTCACATCAGCAGAGAACGTGGCAGATCCACTTACTAAACCCCTTAGTCGAGAAGCTTTCGAAGGTCATCTTCAGAAGATGGGACTTAGAGTAGCTTTAGAATGGCTTTGACGGGCAAGTGGGAGATTATTAGGAATAGTGCCCTAGAAAGCCGATTGTAAATCCGCTTTGTGCTTTTCCTTATTGTAATCACAAACAATCTTTGAATGAAATAACGAACTGAGGCAACACTTCTTTATATGCTCTTGTTTGGTATGCGTTTACTTTATCTGTGCATGTATGAGAACTCCCCTAATCCTGATGACTTTAGGACTCTACCATTTAGGTGAAATGGTTCATGAAACGAGCCCTATATCACATAAGTCATAATTAGTAAAATACTCCAAGCTGATGAGTCCTACCGACAGTGGGAGTGTCAACCTGACTCCTCTGAGGCTTGCTTGAGGGATCACGCCCTTAAGAAGTTTCATAGAGGTGCAAAGTGTATAGTTGATACGTGCGTGATACATGAGGGTACTTACTTCAATAAGTAAGTTCACTGAGGTGCCCCATGTGAGAACATTCCTAAATGGGAAAGGAAGTTTCTATTTCAGGAAATGGAAACTTCTAGATTAGGAAATATCTCACGAGTCATTGATGTGATTAATTGATCCTTAGACTTGAGGTTCCATGTCACTTTATGAGTTAACTCTGTAGTCTTAGGTATAAGCTTTAAAGGGTGTCGCCTTAGACAACTGATTCAAGGCTTATGCTGGGGCTGCACAAGTGATTCATGAAAGTGAATGAGAATCAAGAAAGGACCTACACTTGCATTTGCAAGGTGATCTCTTATTGTGTAAGTCATTCATATGCCATATGGAGTCCTTGGCCAAGGTAGTAGATCAAGACATCAAGAAAAGGGTTTCTTGGATTGAGATCAAATGGATATGAAATGCACTTAGCTTTAAGACCGGATTATTAAGGTTCTGATTATTCCCTTACCCTAGATCTTGGTTGAGAGATAGTAAGTAGGAGGATTGTATCTCACATGAATTAATGACTTAAAGGTTCTGTTGAATCCGAACATTCCAATTCAACTAGGAGTTAAACACCTGTTACTAGACTATGGTCGTTTAATCTGTGAACTGATTAATTAATTAGTGAATTAATTAATTAGGGTCACTGCTAATTGAATTGAGAACCTACAGGGTCACACACAACAACTTGGTTACATGAGTTAAGGCTTTAAAATGATTAAACGAGTTAATCGGGTCAAGAGGGTTCCACACGTGTGAAACCACACGTGTGGGTCACGTGAGTGACACGTGTCCTTGTAGTAACTAACTAGAGAAATTAACTAGAGAACCCTAGGTTAAGCCTAAACACTAACTAGAGAACTAGCATCCTTACTAGTTAGATTGTGATCAAGTTGGTGGACTTTCTCTAGAGACTTCAAGTTAGAAGTTTGAAGATTCGAGCTTTACCAAAGGAGAGGGGATCAAGCCGCGAGAAGAGCGTTCTTGGGTGGCTTGAAACGCTTCAAGAAGGTTAATTAAGAAAGTAAGTTTCTAATCTCTACGAATTTGGATACACGATTGCGAGTTTAAGTTCCTTTTGTTGGAAAATTTTTAAAATTTCCGCTGCTTTCTGATTCCTGTTTTCCAACACGGCTGACCCCGCTCAGCTCCAGGAGAAACTAGATCTAGTGAAAGTCCAACTTGAATCCGTCGAGGCCGAGCATGCCAAGGTGAAAAAGAAGCTAGAGAAGTTATAGGCATCTTGGAAAAAGTACCGCACGGACCTGACAAATGCCAAAGAGTCCAATGAGAAGCTGATGTAAGAGGTGAACGAGTGGAGCATGCAGCTCAGCGCTGCTGAAAAAAATTCACCGAGGCCGCCAAGAGGGCCTGCGAGGAAAGGGTTCAATAGGCTGCTCCCCGAGCGTGTTGTTGAAGCCAACAAGGAGGCTCTGCTCAAATTCTACCATTCCAAGGCATTCGGTTTCGCCGCCAACTTACACTGTTTTGACGAGGCCCGAAAGGCATTCAATTTGGCGGTCGAACAACTCATTCACTTGGGTTTAGCAAAAGTCTCTTCCTGAGGGCATGTCAGCACGGCCTTAGATTCGACGAACGTTGTCAGATTCCTAAAAAGGATGGTGGGGACCCTAAGGCTAACTTGACTGAGCCTAAGTACAATGACTTAGTTGCTCTCCTACAGGATGAGTTCATGAGGATGATGGGGAGCTTGTCAGTGGAGGAAATAACGAGGAGGTCATTGAGGCTGCACCAATCCCCAAGGGTCAAGCCGACAACACTGCTCCAGAACAGGCTAATAGACTACTCCCACTCCAGCGGTCGAGGCCACTGAGCCCCAAAGCGACCTAACTGCCAACGTTCAAGCCCAAAATGCTCCCAATGCCCAAGCGCCAACTGAATTGGTGGACTTAGAAGATGGCCAAGCCCCGGACGCCTAATGTTTCTCCCATCCTGAAGTCTTAGAAGTTTTTACCTTATGAATTGTGATAATTTTTCTGTTTTGAATGAATGCTAAGGGCAGGAATGCCCTTTCGTTTTGTAACTTCGAGCGTTAGCTCCTCCTTTTATTACCAATGAAAGAATGTTTCCTTTTTCCCATTGAGTTTATCTTTTATGCATTTACTTTGTACTTATTTCTTTAAATTCTAACATAAGAATGCCTGGGTAGGGAGCTAAGTAATCATGGCATAAAAACTTGTATAATTATACTAAGTCTCTAGCAAACACGAGGGTCCTGCTTCGAGGGCACCCTGGTTAAGACTTATGAAAACCTGTCTAAAACTCTTTTACGCGAGGGGTCTGCCTATGAGGGCCCCTGGTCACTTATAAACAATTATATAAAATTGTAATGTGCACGAGGGACCTTATTCCAAGGGTTCCCTGGCTCTTTACGAAATTTTCGTAAGAGATTGTAAAGCACGCGAGGGGGCCACTTTTGAGGGCACCCTGGTTACTTAAAAAATTCTTTGTAGGTTTTAAAAGAACGCGAGGGACCCTTCTCTGAGGATACCCTGGTTAAAATTGGCAATAATGGATATTCCTTATAAACAGAACGCGAGGGACCTCCTCCAGAGGACACCCTGGTTAAGATTTGCATGGGGGATCACCTCCCATTGAATTTGAACGCGAGGGGCCTCCTCCGAGGGCACCCTGGTTGCTTGGGGAGATTCCCATGTAAACATTTTCAAGAAATTCTGCTAATTATTCCGAGGGCGAGCTAGATGTGAGATCTAACTGGCACTTTTACAGCTTCGAGCACGAACCAGAAGTGGGATCTGGTTGGTCTTGCCTTTCGCTTCGGGATCAGTTTTTAGCGTTATCAAGCTTTCCGATGAGGGCGAACCTTGATGCGGAGTTTAGCGCTTAATAAGCATAACTTCACCCTTGGTAAAGAGGGATTCGTATGCCTTGGGCCTATGTGGCTACTGCCTAGGGTTCCAAGGGGGAATTCCTTGTCATACACAAGAATACAAGAAAACCCTTCATCTTGAAGAAAATCATTCCATTACTTTGCGCTTGTAAATAAGAAATACATCAAGCCCAAAACTAGGGTTTTACAAAAATATTTCAAGAAGATTTAAACATAGAACCGTCGAAGGTTACATCCATTCCAAGGACGGGGGAGACGCTTGCCTTGAAGTGTCTCAAGCGTATAAGTGTTGTTAGCTCTAACTTGGATAATTTTGAAGGGTCCTTCCCAATTTGGATCTAACTTTCCAACATGCTTGGACACTTCAACCTTCTTCAGAACTAAGTCTCCCATCTGGAACATCCTCTCTTTGACACGTTAGTTGTACTGCTGAGCCACAGATGCATTGTACTTGCGAATGCGCGCCCAAGTATAGTTTCTTTTTTCTTCCAACAGATCCAGCTCAAGCGCCCTGTTCTCCTCATTAGTTGCGGGCTCGAAATATGCCACTTGTGTGGATTTATGTATGATTTCTGCGGGTATCATAGCCTCTGAACCATAAACGAGGGAGTAGGGGGTTTCCCCGGTAATCGTTCGGGGAGTTGTACGGTAAGCCCACAAAGCTCCCTGTAACTCCTTAGCCCATTCACTTTTCTTACTTTCAAGCATGGTTTTCAAATGTTGCAAGATGATCCTGTTGGTCACTTCAGCTTGACCGTTTGCCTGGGGATGCCCCACGAAAGTGAAGCACTGTTCAATGCCTAATTTCGAACACCATTCTCGGGTATCTGCCGTAAGGAATTGGGAACCATTGTCTGAAATTAGTACCCTCGGGATACCATATCTGCAAATAATGTTCTTCCAGATGAATCCCTCACTACCTGGAACGTGATTTTGGCCACGGCCTCGGCCTCGGCCTTAACCCACTTTGTGAAGTAATCCACAGCCAGGATGATAAACTTTTTCTGTCCAACCGCCATTGGCAATGGCCCGACAATGTCAATACCCTATTGATCAAAAGGGCACGAGACGTCTATAGGGATCATCTGAGCCGCTTGTAATTGCGGGATGTTAAAGTGAAACCGACACTTGGGATATTTCTTGGAAAACACAAGGGCATCTTGGAGGACCGTGGGCCAATAGAAACCACTTCTCAATATCTTTTTGGCAAGAATATGCCCCCCAGTATGATTTCTGCAACTCCCTTTATGGACATGCTCGAGGGTCTCTTTGGCTTGTGAGGGTCTTAAGAATCTCATTGGAGGGCCGTGATAAGACTTCTTGAAGAGTCTTCCCTCGTGATCTAATGAAAAACGAGGGGCCTTATTTCTTATCTTTCGTGCTTCCACTTTATCAGTGGGACAAAATCCATCCTTAAGAAATCTGACGATGTCATCAAGCCAACATGGTTCTCCGGGGTCAATCATGGCTACCGCTCGGACAGGAACTCTTTTCTTTATCAAGGGCTCCTCCGTTCTCAAAAAGGTGATAGAATGCTCAAGTGACCCCTCAAGAGCGGAAGCAAATTTGGAAAGAGCATTAGCATGATCATTCTCCGCTCGTGGGACCTGAAGTAAGTGGAATTCCTTGAACTTACCAATTATTTCTTTTGCCTTTTCCAAGTGCTGCATCATGGTGGTTTCTCGAGCTTCATAAGTACCTTCAATCTGACTTGCAATCAATTGCGAATCCATATAAGCCGTGATCCTAGAAGCTCCATTTTGTAAAGCAATTTTCAGCCCCTAAATGAGAGCCTCGTACTCCTCTTCGTTGTTGGTTACTTGAAAATTCAATCTGATTGCAAAATCTATCTCGATTCCATTGGGGTCTCTGAGGGTTACCCCTGCTCCTCCCCCTTGAGAGGTCGAGGAACCATCTGTGTGCAGAACCTACAGACCGTCGTTTTCTGGAACGACGGGTTCCAATCCGAAGTGCTCAACCAACAGATCCACAACCACTTGTACCTGTATGGCGGTTCTTGGCTCGAAACTGATGTCAAACTGGCTCAGTTCAATGGCCCACTTGATTAGCCTTCCAGAGACGCCTGGCTTGGACAGTACCTGCCTTAGTGGTTGGTCTGCGAGGACAGTGATTGAATGTACCTGAAAGTATGGCCTCAACCTTCGTGACGCATTAATGAGGGCAAAAGCAAACTTTTCAATTTTCAGGTATTTCTCTTCAGCGCCCTGCAACGTCTTGCTCAAATAGTAGACAGGTAAATGCTTACGCTCACGTATGGCCGCCAAAACCGCGCTTGTGGCTTCCGCTGAAACTGAAAGATACACAAATATATTTTCACCCTCAACCGACTTTATCAGAAGCAGGGCGCACGAGAGGTAAGCCTTCATATCCTGCAGCGCTTTTTCGCATTCTCCAGTCCAAGTGAAATTTCGAGCATTGCGCAAAATCTTAAAGAAAGGTAGATTCCTATCTACAGAGCGGGAAATGAACCTGTTCAAAGAGATGATCTTCCCCACTAATACTTGCACTTTCCTGACGTTACGAGGGGACGGAATATCCAAGATGGCCTTGATCTTCTCTGGGTTAGCTTTAATTCCACACTGGCTAACCATATAGCCCAAGAATTTTCCCCCTCGTACCCCAAACGTACACTTTGAGGGATTCAATTTCATGTCGTACTGGTGCAATATGTCAAACATGCACCTCAAGTCTTCCAGATGGGAGGATTGGCGCTCACTCTTAACTATCATATCATCTACATAAACCTCCATCAACCTTCCAATTTACTTTTCGAACATCCAGTGAGGTCTGATGCTTTCCAAGCGAAGACATTAATGTTCTTCCTCAAAAAATCGATCATCATGATCTGCGAGGGTCCTGAGAGGCTAGAGCCAATTTGGGTGATTTTCTCCTTATTTCCAGGCTCAAGCTCAATGGTCAAGAATTTCTCCATGGGCTCAATCCGTATTTTTGGACGAGGGATTTTGAGCGCTCTTTTCTTTCCTGTTAATTGATTGTCTGCATCTTCCTTTTACCCTCGTTTTCCTCTTCATCTGAGGAAGATTCCCCAACTGCTCCCAGTGGGCGCCATCAGGATTGCATCCAGCCTTAGGATCTTTCTTTTTGTTTTTCTGTCTGTTCAGCCTGGCTCTTTTTCGTACGGGACCGTCCTCATCCAGGTTAGGAGAATCTACCGCCTTCTTGGTAGACCCAATTTGGAATGTCTTTTCGGCCTTGGGCTTTTTGAGGAAAAACATGTAACATTCCCACGCCTCATTGATGTTGCACAAAATCTTACAGGCACCCTCGAGAGTAGGGAATTTGATCTTCTGGTGGGAGGTAGAAATGATCGCTTTAAAGTCAACGAGGCCGGGACACCCAATAATGATGTTATAAGGGATCTCAATTTCTACCACCGGATAGGTAACCATGAGCGTCCTTCGCTGTGGGGCACGACCGAAAGAGGTGGCCAAGCAAATCTGTCCACGAAGGACAACCTCGGAGCCCCCAAAGCCAATGAGGGTTGTTTTAAGAGGAATGTTAGTGACGCTCATTTTCTGGAAAGTGGTGTAAGGAAGAACATTAACGGAGTTTCCACTATCAACCAAAACCCTCTTTACAACGTGATTGTGGACATCTAGGCTAACCACCATAGGACAGTCAGAGGTTTCACTAGCCCCGTGAGGTGTTACAATATGCTTTAAATCCCTATCACTGAACCCTATCACTTCATTCCCTTTGGGGTTGTTGGTGCTCGTTTCCTTGATGGCATAAACTTGTTTAGGCGCCGAGGGATGTTGGTCGTAGCTCCGTATATAACGGCGGCGAGAGGCGTTGGAATCCCCTCCCGAGGAACCTCCAACGATCATGTGGATGACCGCAAATGGGGCATTCTCCTGCTCGGACGCCTTTTGCTTGCCTCTGGAGCTGTTTTTTGGGCCCCGGCTCCTCGAGCGCGACAGACTCCTTCTCCTTTCCCGTGTCCGCTCATTGCAGTGTTCGTCGAAACGCTCCAACACCCTCACAAACTCCTTCAAGTGGCCCCCGAAAAAGAGCCTTTGAATCTCATTTTCCAGCTGGCGGCATTCATCAATGTTATGCCCCTTTTGCTTATGGAAGGCACAATATTTTCCCGAGCGCTTCTGAGACTTTGTTTCTCACAATTTCTGAGGCCTCTTGAAGAGCTTCTTGTCCGAGAGGGAGTAAATCTCGGAAATAGGCCTATTGAGGGGAATGCGCTCGAACGGCGAGACAGAGGGGATGACTTACATCGCTCCTTGTGGGGTTCATCTCGCCCTCGCTCATTCTTCTGGTGGCTGGGAAATTGAAGTGATTCAGGAAAGTGTTGGTGAGATCCTCGTATGACCTGATCGAGCGGGGCGGTAGCCGCTTGTACCATTCTTGGGTAATTCCCACGAGGGAAGTGACGAAAACTTTGGCCCAATAGAGGCTGAATTGTTCATAAAGGTGCATCAAATGCAGAAAATGGTCTAAATGTTAAGCAGCGTCGATGGTTCCATCATAGCGATTGATGGAGGTTGGTACTTTGCCTATTCCAGCCTGGGCCATCAAGACTTCTTCAACGAAGGGAGAGCACCTCACCAGGGGGCGCTGGTATCCACCCTCATGATCATAATTATTTTAGTTTTCTTCCTACTCCTGGTGTCGTAGAGCTTGATATCGTCGAACATGGTGACGAGCGTCTCTGGCCATGGCTCTCTCGCCCCCAACTTAGGGAGCTTGAGACCGCGCTCGAGAGAGCTGTCAAACCATGTCTTGCAACCCCTGCAGCTGGTCTTGCACAGCCTCAAGTAGGTTGGGATCTTCTCCTCCTGCTTTACTTCCTCGTTTCGAGGCTTGAGAGTGAGCCTCGGCATCAACATCAATTCTTTCCACATGCTCTTTTCCCTTATCAGCCTATGGGCGTTCCCGTTCTTCCCTCGAGGGAACTTTCTTCTCGTTGGCGGGTGGAGGTAGTGGTCTAGCTTGCAAGACAGCTTGGGCCGCCATGAGCGGATGGACCTGCCACCCTCCCATAGAAGGGACAATCTGAGTTGCTTGCCCCGAAGGGAAATATGTGGAAGTGAAATTTTTCCAGGCATTCTGGACAGCCTGAACCTCGTACTGGGTATACAAGGCCTGCAACTACCTGGGCGTCAAGGGGGGTAACTCCACCCCTTCAATCTTCTTGGGAACAACAATGGGCAGTTGCGTTTGTCCCGCGTGATAAGGTTGGATGACAGGCAGCGTGGCTGGTGGCGCAAATGTATATCCGGGTGGTAGCATCATCATGGAATAAACCCCTGGGTCGACTTGGGCGGCGTGAAGTTGCTTCTGGGAAATATGAGGCCCAAATCCCACCGCCACCGCGGCGGCGGGCTGCTCTGCATTGATCTCCGTCGCGGGCAAAACTTGCTCCATTATGAGGGAAGCCCCGCCAGCTTGTGGCGCCCCTCCAATAGTGGCTGGGAGTGGGGCGTTGTTGCTGCCACCGCGTGGAAGGTCATCGCCGCCTCCCACCGCTCTAGATCTGGTGGTGACCATGATGAAGATGGTGTTTGTTTCTCAACTAGCAAAGAAGAAAGGAAAAGAGTGGTTTCCCACAGACGGTGCCAAAAATGATGGGTCTGAATCTGAGGTGTCCAGAATCCGATCACTTTAAGATTTGTTTAATGTGGGGAAACAAGGTATGAAGCTAAACTGCATTCGCCGAAAAAGAGGGGGGGTTCAACCTGCTAGTACAAACACCAAGAAAAGCAAACGGTCAGAAGGCCAAGCTAGGGGAACTAGGGGTGATGCCCAGTTTGGCTCTCCGACGCTCAAGTCAAATGATGATCTGAAAATGAAGTAATTACATAGCTCAAAAATATGGAAGCTTGCTTACCGTGTAGGAGATGAACTTGTGTATATATAGGTGAGGGTTAGGGACCCTTTGGTAATTAACACCTTGTGGTGCTGGCCGAATGTTGCCCTAACACGTGGCGTGATGAGGAGAAACCTAGAAGGAATCTTCTACAAAAGCGAGTGAAAAGTTGGTGGCGGGCAACAGTGGCAGGTGCGCGGGTATGTACCTTGTGCCAGAGAGCCGTTTTGGGTTGTTACCGAGGGCTAGACGCACGCTCGGGTTTAATATGGGCCATGGAGGCTCGCAGGTCCGAGGGACACCGGGGCCAATGCCATGGAACCTAAGAGGAGAGTCTATTCCTTTATTCATTCATGTGGGAAGGTTCCTCTAAGGGTGAGTGTATGAGGGCACTGAAGGTCGCAGTTCACGCTCGGGAGTTAACTCCTTTGAAGGATTGGAATATCCTTGGGAACGAGGGCGAGGCTTGTTCCGAGGGTGGCCTATGTGGGGCCACGGCTTCCACGTGTTGCATGCTGATGATGCCACGTGTCAAAATGAGGGTCAAGCATGTTTTAGCCCCATCAATAAGGCAGTCAATCAAAATTTCAATCTGACGGTGAAGAATATCATGGCTCCACCGCCGGATTGACTCAATTCTATACCGCCGTCAATTTCTCAAATTTATTCCGTTGAAATCTGTCCAAATCCGCTGCCACTCTCTCAAATCTACCGTCATCTTCTCAATTTCGTCGCCGCTCTTCCAAATCTACTATCATCCTCCCAGATCTAGCGGGATTTTTTGGTACGAAGACGATAAGTTTTGTCCCTTCCGTATGAAAGTTTAGTTAGTTTCTTTAGGTTCAGTTTTATTTTTTTTTGTGCTTTTCCGAGGAAATTTTTGGTTGAGTTATCTGTTGGGTCAAGGACTCAAGGTATCAGTTCTTTTCAATCCGAAGAAAAGACAGATGCGAAACTTGAAAGGAACAAAATCAATTTCAAAAATCGAATAGGGTTCGTTTTTCATTTACTAGACGTAATTCTAATATAATACCTCACAAATTTATTGGAATTACCTGCGTTAATTCTTCTATTATTTTTCTTATTATTCTTCATGATTTGCAATAATATTCCCCTTTTGGCTTGGTTTTCAAAAAAAAAACTTTATACATAATTTAATTACTTAGTCAACACTGTAAAACTCCCAACTTTTTTTTTTTTTAAATCAATTTTACAAAAAATAATACACAAACATGCACTACAAAGGAACAGATTAACGCCGTAAACTTGATGCGTAATTTATTTTGGATTTTAATTTTTTATAATAATTTTTTTAATACATCAGTATTTTATATATTATAAATTAATTAACAGCAAAATGTTTAGTATCCCCAAAGAAGGGGATCTCGATATACAAGTGTCAATGTCTAAGGAGCGTTCCCACGCAAAAGTAAATATATCTTTCTTTTGAGGGCATAAACTACTTCATAACACTTATTATAAGGTAAAAGATAATAATGCAGGCAATATAATATGATTGTATTCCAGAGTGACCTGCTGACCAATGAATTATCAAATACTTCATAACACTTATTATAAGGTAAAAGATAATAATGCAGGCAATATAATATGATTGTATTCCAGAGTGATTGTATTCCAGAGTGACCTGCTGACCAATGAATTATCAAATACTTCATAACACTTATTATAAGGTAAAAGATAATAATGCAGGCAATATAATATGATTGTATTCCAGAGTGACCTGCTGACCAATGAATTATCAAATTAAAATAAAGCATATATTATTATTTTCCATCGGGAGTCCCATAGTATGAGGGTTTCCTGGAAAGTTACCAACTTGTATGCTGCTTCAAATGCGGGGCAACTTGCTATATATATATATATATATATTTACTCTATCATGTTATAATTTGTAGATCTCTCAAAGTTTTGCCCCACCCAATTAAGTGAGAGAATAATTCTTCTACGTATTGAAAACGTTTTTTACGGGGACCTCTTCCAAGGTAGTTTTTGTATCCATAAGGTTTAAACTTGAGATCTTGTTTAGGTGAAATTAAACATTTATTCGCTTGAGTCAACTGCCCGTTTATTTATAATTGAATTGAGAGGAAATTTTCATTTTTGACCCCGAATGAAATGTACACAATGATTAGAATACAACGCCATAGGGTGTAGGAATTTGAATTTCCTTCTTGTGTTTGTTTGTCTGCACAATAGGGTGGAATAGAAAACGAATGTTTATGAAGGGGTTGAATTTGTTGCCATTGGGGTTTGCTCACTTTGGTCGCCTATATTAATTATATTTCTTGTAAGCACCGGTGGAGTCACAATCTGGGTGGAATTAAGAGAGTACCAACAAAGTGGCATTTGTTGAAGGAAGAATTATTTATTAAGACTAATTTTGACAACGCTTAATTTATAACTGAATTAGTGGCTAGGGACAATGGGGGATCGTGATTTGTTGTTGTTCGCGTTATGGAAAGGGACTATTTTTGCCCGAGGAACCGGAGGTCATTGCAGTATTGGTGCTAAAATGTAGTGAAATAAAAAGTTAAAAGAAAGTGACTCGAATTTCTATCTCTATTTCGAATCTCTCATTTTATGTGGTTCATAGAGTATGTACTAAGATTGCTCATATTTTTATTAGGAATTCGACTTTGTTTCGTGAAGGGGACTTTGATATTTTTAATTTTAGTTTGGCATCTGTAAGGTCAGATATTTAGATTAATAAAAGGTATTTTTGTTGGCTAAAACAAGGAGTAGACGAATTCAAAATAGTTTTCAACCAAGCCCACAACACCTTAATTCAAAATGTAAATAGTTTAATACAACCACTATGATGAATTTTTTTTTTTTTAAATTATATAGCAAGTTTGAAATTGTGCCCCTCTTTATTTAATTGTTCTGTAATGTATAACTACCAAATTGGAGTTCGAATATTCTTAACATGTCTTACATTTTCAGGTCACGAAAAATAATCACTTAATTTATTAGGTATTATCGATATGCTTTAATATAGTTCCCAAGTTTCCAATTCTTCTATTCTAAATTTATAAATTGTGCACACACGTTGAATTTGGTGGAACCACACTTTCAATCCGACGTCTTAGTTCTTCATCGACAGCTCAGGAAGACAAGTTCCCATGTCCAACATGTTCTCTTCCACATAAACTAAGGGTTTGTTTGAAACAATTTATGCTTTTGAAGAAGTAAAAGTGGGTGTTTAGAATTGGTAGGGTTAACCAATAAAGAGAAACAAAGAAGACTTAAATTAAAAATTCAACTTCTCTCGTATGAGCGCCGTATCCCCTCTCGTATGAGTGAAACCCTACCGTGCAACCCTCTTCTTCTTCAGGCCAATCTGACCAGACGCCATCGCGACAATCGTTCTTCGTCGCTCGTCAGCGCTGGGGCCTTCCTGCGTTCCCTACCCTTAACGCTTACTAATCTGGTTATTCTCTTTCAACTGCCATTACTTGCATCTGAAATCATGTTTCTGTCCTTTTCAGGTCTCCCTCTCTCAATCGTGTTCACCGGAAGATATTGCCGGCTGTCATCGGTCGGCCATG
This sequence comes from Lantana camara, assembly GCA_037501455.1. NCBI lineage: Eukaryota > Viridiplantae > Streptophyta > Magnoliopsida > Lamiales > Verbenaceae > Lantana > Lantana camara. The sequence goes on along the minus strand of CM074857.1, from coordinate 15,813,633 downwards.
GATCCCTCTCACTCTTCTAGGGTTCCGTTGGGAGACTCCTTCGAACAGGAACTAGTGAACCGTACTCAGGCTATTTCCCTGACTTCTAAGGAATCAAAGCAAGTTCAGATCCCTAGTTCGTCTTGGGAGGAAGTAAAACCAGATTTTTCATTGTCTTTGGTCGCCAGGATGTTCTCAAGAAGGTCTATCAGATTTGAGATATTCTGCTCGGCTATGATTCGTGCTATGAAGCCGGTGAAGGGCATGAGTATCTCTAAGTTGGATGATGACAAGTTTCTATTCAAGTTTTACCACAAACTTGACTTACAAAGAGTTTTAGAGAGCTCGGTGTGGAACTATGACAAATATCCTCTCATCCTGAATACTACACCCGGAAGGTGTAGATCCTCTTGATGTCAATCTGGACTGGTGTGACTTTGTTATTCAGTTTCATTGTCTTCCTCCGAATTGCAGAAACAGAGAAATAGTCAGTGTTATAGCAGACAGTATGGAGTTTTTCGTTCTCTCCCAGTTGTCCAATCTGATATCAACCGCTGGGATTTCATTCGAGTTCGGGTCGGGATGCTTTTGACTAATCCGCTGGTCCGTGCCTAAGCTTGAAATCGCCATCGGGGCAAGATATTACAGTGTCATTTACCTACGAGAGATTGTCCAATTTCTGCTATTTTTGTGGTAGATGCGATCATGTTGATAAATTCTGTTTACTACGGTATGAAGAAGATTTCTCTGACCCCGCTCCTCTCTTCCCGTATGGCTCCTGGTTACTTGCTTCTCTACCTGGAACGTCTTGATTGAAAGAGGTATTATCTCCCAACCATCCCATATCATCCCCTCACCCTCTCCACCCAACTCTCGGTCATCAGAACATAATGGGTCCCCCTCCGCCTTCTCGCCCCCTACCCATGCTACAACCTCAAACTCCCTACCACAGTTCCGATTAGCCGCTCCAACAACCACCTATCCCTCCAAAAATAACCACCCCATACCTCCAAACTCTGAATCTCCTGTAAACTCTCCCCTCACTACTTCTGTAGCACCGTCGACGATAGATACCACATCCCCTGCACTATGAGTCTAATCTACATATGAAATAGGCAGTCCATACATGAATCGGACTCACAGCGAACGGGTGACAAACAAAAATGACAGTCCTGACTAGGCGGAAACTAACCCTGGAACAATCAACAATAACCAAAATGCGGAAGCAAAGCAATCATTCATGTAATATCAAAGAAATAAATGAAATCCAACAAGAATTTAAATACGGGTTCCGCTAATCAATACACTTGTCCTAACCTGTCCCGAATCAATACAGTGCAACAACATAACAACGGGTTTAACTAGCTCCAGAACCTATCCTAACCTGTCCTGAAATAATATCAATTCAATAAGTGGCACACCGGCCAACAAAATAAGTTAATACAATACTAGAAACAATATAGTATGCAGTGAGTGTAAGTGGGTGAAACTTGAACAATGACTCGACAACTCTAACTCCGTCTAGTAACCAACATCTGCAAAAGAAACTGGAAGGAAAGGGAAAAGAGAGGTCAGTCTCTAGAAGACTGAGTGAGCAGGAGGTATACATATATATAGAAACATGCAAATGCAAGCTGTAAATCCCGAGCAAGGTTTTAGGTAAAGTAGTTCCAGTGAAGGGCCAGAAATAAGTTATTCTATGCTCGGACTTTACAGCCTTCAATTTATAATTAATTACATTTTCAGGCAATCAGTGACTCGGCGAGTGAGCGTGCACAATCTCCAACCAATCTCCAACAGTGTACAATAATTAGGTTTCAGTTGTAAAGGTGATCATGCAATTCAATCATTATTATACAGTGCAATAGTGTTCACACTCAGTACAGCCAATCAGTGCAATCAATCAGTAACCCGAGGGCAGCCTGTGGTGCCGGACTCACCACCCAGTCTCCTTTTCCCTCCAATGATGGGAAGGTTGAAAGCCTTCACCATCCAGTCATGGTGAGCATGGGGTGCATGACTCCCTAAGCCCGGAACTCCTTCCTCCACTAATCTCCTAGTGGATTCAGGGGTCATCCCAATAGTGTGGAACTGTGCAAGAGCTTACCGTTGGCCCGATGCCTCCCCAACTCGCTTAATACACAAGTTCCAGGGCCCAAATCAATGTGCAGTACAGTAGCCAAAACAGGAACGGTCAGTCAATAGCAATAACAATAGGTTCAGTTTCAATTAACATTTACTCGATAAATTGTTTGAAATCAATATACTTATAATTATAGAATTTAAGCCAAAACTTACTCATACAGGTTTTAGGGTTAATACTTAACTAGAACGAAAAACACCCTCACCTGGAATACCACGAGACAAGAACAAGAACAAGAGCAATACGGGTGCCTATTCGATCCAGAAGTCTCCACCCTGGAGAAGAACTGTACAATAAAGGAAACAATATGTACCCGTGAGAGGAGACTCAATATGAACCAAATAGGACGCACGACAATGTTCACGAAATGGTATCAATATGTTATTTAATGATTCAATATATAATAAATTATAAAAGTCATGAAATGTTCAGGTGTTAATTTAAGGTGCCAAGTAACAATTAAACATACAATTGAAGCTACACGTATGATTCATGAACGCTAAGTTCGTATTTTAAATCAAATAAGCACGTGGAGTAATTATGCGAACTCAAATATATTCAACCAATTCACAATTAAATCAATTAAGGTAAGTAATCAACACGAAACGAGGCCTATAAAATCAATGAGTTAAGAATTCAAGTTTTCATATATCATATCATATTATCATACATCATACAATTCATAATCATCGACTAATTGAGCGTACAAGATCAAATTACAATTTAAAACAATTAACGTATAAAATACAATAACTTCATAAATTCATATAAAATTAACCGGGTGTCCGATTAACGAACGGAAAGCGGTGGTAGACTCACCAAGACGAAAGGAACATGCTGTCCGGAAGGCGTCGAAATGCCACCGCCGGAGCCTGCCGGACCGCCACTGACAGCCATCGAACCACCACCTCCGATGGCCGGAAAAGCCCCTGGAAGCATAGAAACGTGCGCCTCGGCCTACTCGACAAAAGCCCATCAAACAATTACAGAAAATACCAAACACACCGGAGTTCGTTGGCGAAAAAACCAAACTAAATCCCTAGAACGAAAACTAAAATTAAACGTAAACCGTAAAATGAAAATGAAATTCGAACATACCGTTGGAAAGCCCATGACGAGACCTTCGAAACCCATCTTTCAATTGCCGAAAAAAGTAGCCGGAGAGTTGACCGGCATTGAACCACCGGTTCACCACCACCGGCCGGTTCTTGAGCCGGCGCTAACACGAATAGCTTGGAATCATCAAGGTGATCATCTTTCGTGAAGAGGTCATTGCCAAAAGACTAACGAAACAGTTCCTAATCGCCGCCGTTTCTCGTCTGCCATCGCCACTGTCGGTACAGCCTTCTATGGTGCTTTTCCGACCAAACTAAGGCTGGAAATGGAATCAAAGGGGTCGAGAACATTAGGAACCGGTCTTGCTCGTCGGAAAAGGGTGCCGGAACGGTGAGGTTCGCCGTGCTACAATGATGCGTCGCCGTTGCGTAAAGTTCAGGCGATGCGTGTGGTGCCATCGCGGCCCCGATGACCGCGCCGTCAACGAGAAATGTTACGCCGGGAAGTCTTTTTTCCACCCATGGGGCGTGTGTCACGAAAAGCCCACCGGAGACGGTCAAAATCGGCCAGCGAACTCGTGGCCTGCCACCACCTGCCTAGCACGACTGAAAATTGGAAATATCTCCTCCGTCGGTCGTCGTCGGGTCAAGATCTTGGTACGATTGTGATCGCATCATCGAGCTCTTCGAAAAATACTATTGGTTCGTCAAAATCCATTGAGAAACGAGCAAGTTTGAATTGTGTGTGTGTGGGGTGCGTGTTTTCGTTGGGAGAGGGAGAGAGAGAACGAGGCTGCAGTCTGAAGCTCTTGGTACGAATAACGAGGATCCGGGTGTTTTATCCCAGGTCCTCAATGTACGAAACGGCCGAAAGAAGGGTTAACAACGTCATAATTGGGCAAAGTCAGAGTCTACGGACTCGTCTCGATGACCCCGAACGTGTTAAAGGGTTCAAAGAGGTCAAAATCTCAATCGGGTGAGAAATGACCGAAAAACCCTTGAAAGAGAAAATTTTAAACAAGCCCCTAAACTTTGAAGAAGCTGCAAATAAGGCCACATAAATCACATAATTACATAATCAAGCACATAAGAAAGTCGACACGTGGCGTAGTTCGTACACTGGAAGAGCAGGCCGTTACAACTTCCCAGCTTGACCGTCACTCTATGTTTGTTGACGAAGTGGTAGACCAACGTAAACTCTCCCAAGATCTCTCCTCCAACTCTAACCTTCCACACAAAAAACCCAGCGTCCTCACCCCCCCTAACGCCCAGGCAACAGTAATAAATCCCGCCATCAACGTCCTCTTGATGGGGATGAAAACTCCAGTCCCACCCGCCAACGTCCAAAGTTATCCGAATGCCCCAGTAAATCTGTCCTCAGCCTTCCCTGGCACTCTAATCCCTCTGACCTCCTGAGCTCCTCTCATCTCCAAAATAAGTTCGCTCTCCACCCCGATTTCGATCAACAACTAGTTAACATCTCCCTCAGCTTAAACATTCCGAGAACTCTCTCGCTCCTACGACGAAAACCCGGAAGTTCCGACTTACGAACTACAGTAACCGACCCAAACCTCTCAACCAGCCTCTCATCACTCCTTCCCCTACTCCCCCTATGTCTAGCCATGGTACTCCAGTTCTCCAAGAGATCATTAATATTTCGGCGGCGGTTGCTGGACAGCCCCCCCAGGATTAATGAGTTACTTAAGTTGGACCTGTCAGGGCTCGGGGGGTCCCTGGTGAGTTCATGCTCTCCGGTCTCTTATCCGGACTTATAACCCCTCAATCATATTTCAGTCGAAAACTAGATGCAACCGACAGAAATTCAAAATTTTGAAATTTTAGTTAAACTTGGACGGCGTTAATGTTGATTCAGTTGGTAAAGGCGGCAGTCTTGCATTGCTTTGCCGCAAGGACGTTGGGATTTCACTACAAAGCTATTCGGTGAACCATATTGATGCAGTGGTTGAGGCTTCTAGCGAAGTTGGAGAGTGGAGATTTACGGGCTTCTACGGGGTCCCGGAAAGACAAAACAAACGGAAAACTCGGGACCTCCTCCGGAATTTGGGCCACAGGTCCAATCTCCCGTGGGTAGTTAGCGGTGACTTCAATGAAATCCCTGTCGAATGACGAAAAGGAATGAGGGAATGATATAACTTGAAGTCAGATGGCTGAGTTTGATGAGGCGCTTTCGGATGCCGATTTATCGGATTTGGGTTACTCCGGATTTCCGTTCACTTGGCTTCGCAACAGAGCTGACCCAGATACCCTCCGTACATGGTTAGATAGGTTTGTAGCGACCGATGGGTGGCGTCTTATATTCCCGGGGACGAAGGTAAGCCATCTCACCGCATCGTGCTCGGACCACTCCCCCATCATTATTGTTCTGCGAGATGTTCCACAACGTAAGAGATGGGTGAATAGACCTTTTAGATTTGAGGCTTGCTGGGTTAAGTCTGATGAATGCAGTAAGATTATTCGTGATGCTTGGGAAGGGATTCTTACTAATAAGCCGGCTGATCATGTCCTGGTTAGTAGCAAAAAATATCGTGTGGGGTTGATGCGTTGGAGTCAGACTGCATGTATGCAAGATAAGGATGCTATAGCAGATTTAGAAAAGAGAATTCGTATATTGAGGGAAGGATCTATCACCGCTGATACGAGAAAGGAGGAACAGGCACTCTGTTCTAAATTAGATGATATCCTTCTTAAAGAGAAAGTAGCTTGGAAGCAACGAGCTAAAGCTCAGTGGCTCCGGGAAGGGGACCGAAATACTAAGTTCTTTCATATGCGTGCTAAACAGTGTGAGCGGACCAACCATATTGAGGGGTTGCGGGATAGTGAAAGGATTACCCAAACTACGGAGGAGAGCATTAAGCGGGTGATTAAAGAATGATTTGGGGATCTTTTTACTTCTAATGGGTGCGAGGTGGCTGATATTGATCAGGGGATCCATGGTATTAAGAGGAAGATCACGGATAACATGAGCCGACAGTTAATCTCTCCGTTCCAAACCGACGAGGTAACCCAAGCTCTCAAAAGTATGTATCCCCTTAAGTCCCCCGGCCCTGATGGCCTTCCCCCTTATTTCTTTCAACACTATTGGAATATTGTTGGTCGCAATGTAGTTGCTTGTGTTTTAGACTTTCTGAATGGGGGAATTTTGATAAAAAAAACTGAACATTACTCATGTGGTGTTGATTCCTAAATGCAAATCCCCAGAACTCATAACCCAATTCCGTCTTATTAGTCTCTGCAATGTGGCTTACAAAATTGCCTCTAAAGTTCTTGTTTTACATCTTAAACCTATGGTGGATTCCATTATTTCTCACAGTCGATCTGCTTTCATTCCGAACCGTTTCATTTATGATAATGTGCTTGTTACTTTCGAGGTTAACCATTTTATTAAGCGTAAGGGCTTGGGAAAGGAAGTTTTTTTCAACCTGAAACTCGACATGAGTAAAATGGTCAGGTTTAGTTTCTCCCCTACTTTTGTTAACCGCATTATGACCTGTATTTCCTCGGTTTCCTTTTCTTTTCTATTGGATGGTGGTGAGTTTGGTTCTTTGGTCCCGGAGAGGGGCATTCGTAAAGGTGATCCTCTCTCCTCTTATCTATTTCTCTTCTGTGCAGAGGTTCTCTCTTGTCTTCTGCAGGATTTGGAGAGTAGGGGTATCCTCTCGGGAGTGAAGATTTATCGTAACCCCTCTCCCCCCCCCCCCCCCATCTCACACCTCCTGTTTGCTGATGATACAATGATTTGTGGGAAGGCGTCCAGGGAAGCAATGGAAGGTATTAAAAAGGTGTTGGATGTGTATGGGCGTATCTCTGGCCAAGTGATGAATTTGCAAAAATCTTCCATGATGTTTAGTAGGAACTGTTCGGTGGCGAAGCAGGAGGAGTTAGCTCGGGTTCTTGGTGTGCGGAGAGTGGAAAAGCTTGATCTTTATTTTAGGCTCCCTTTGGTGGTGAGTAGATATAAGAAAGAGGTCTTCTCGAGCCTTATTAATCGGATAAAGGCCCGTGTTAGGAGTTATTCCGAAATATTCTTGTCAATTGCGGTTAAGGAAGTGTTAATCAAGTCAGTGCTACAGGCGATCCCTTCATACGCGCTTAACTGCTTTAGTATGCCGGACAATGTTATTCGGGAAATTGACTCTATCATCTCCCGGTTCTGGTGGAGCAATGGAGGAAATCGGAAGATCCATTGGATAGCATGGGATAAACTGAGCTGCAGTAAAGGGACTGGCGGTCTGGGTTTTCGGTCGTTCAAAGCTTTCAACATGGCGATGCTCGCTAAGCCACTGTGGCGTTTACACAAAAATCCAGATTCTCTTATTGGACGAATTTTGAAGGCCAGATATTTTCCGAACTCTGAGGTGCTCTCCGTCTTACATTTGGAGGAGTCTCCATGAGGCCAGATATCTCGTTGCTGCTGGGTCAAGGTGGCGTGTGGGTGACGAGTCGAGAATTCGTGTGTGGAGGGATAGATGGCTCCCGGTGGAACCGGATTTCAGACCGAAGTTCAACAATTCAGCTTCGATCAATCCGGAATGGGTTTTTGATTTATTGATACCGGGTCTTTTGATGTGGGACGAAGAGCCTGTCAATAATGTTTTTCAGGAGAGGGATGCTCGGGCCATTCTTAGTATCCCACTGGGTGTTTCTCGCTGAGAGGATTCATTACTGTGGCACTTTAATAAGAATAGAAAATTCACGGTTCGAAGTGCTTATTTCCTCGCTAAGAACCTGGCCAATCGGAACCACGAATCTTCCTATTCGCTTGAAAATCGTGGTATTTGGAAGAAGATTTGGAGTCTTGAGGTCCAACCTAAAATTCGGAGTTTTCTTTGGCGCTGTTGTCGGGACATTCTTCCAACAGGTGCGAACTTGATCAGGAGGCATTGTGGTACGGAAGCCGGTTATGTTCTTTGCGACGAACCGGAGGAAGGTGTAGGGCATGCTCTAGTTAACTGCTCCTTTGCGCGGCAGGTTTGGGCCATCTCGAACATTCCTTGGCGGGTGGTCCAGAAACTTGTTGTCAATTTCCGTGATGGGCTACTAGAGGCGCTAAATTTGTTGCCTGGAGAGGATGGCATTAAGTTCACCCAGATTCTTTGGGCCTTGTGGGGTCATCGCAATAAGTTTAAGGCGGAAGGTGTCCGGCAATAGCCCCATCACCTGCTAGAATTTGCGAAGGGATATGGTCGCAATCTGATCTCCATTGATCAGGAGGTTGTTGATTTTAATAAGTCATCAGACGCGGTTAAATGGTCTAAACCGGATCGAGGATGGGTTAAGGTGAACTTCGACGGGGCCGTGTTTAAGGAGGTTAATGAGATTTGAATTGGAGTGGTAGCTAGAGATGAGGATGGTGGTTGTGTGGGTTGGGAAACAGATCGTAGAAGCCATAGTTCGGATCCTGAAGTTGCGGAAGCTTTAGCAGCTCTCTCGGCTATTACTCTTGCGAGAGATTTTGGGTGGCGTCGTGCTATTATTGAAGGTGATTGTTTGAATATTATCAGGAGACTCCTGAGCTCTGAAATGGATTGTTCTCATATCGGATCCATTGTTGAAGATGTGAAGGCGCTTTGTTCGTCCTTTATTGGTGTTCGTTTCTCCTTTATTCGTCGTGGTGCCAATATGATGGACCACACTATTGCTAGACATGCGATCTCGGCCTGTGTTGGGTCTTCGGACATTCCTTTTGTTGTTGTTAGTTTCGTGTTGTCGGACTTGAGTTAATTTGGCCTTTGGGCCGTCCGGTTGTCAAAAGAATTGGTGGGGTTAAGGGAAGGGCCGACAATTGCATGGGAGCATAGGTATCCCCGAATTGAAATTGAATGTGATTCACAGGTAGTGGTTAAGACTTGCGAAAGGGACGGATATCGAAAACCATCCCTTGGGAGAGAGTGTGACGGACTATCGATAGCTTATACAGAAACCTTGGATCTGCACTTTAATGCTAAAATTAGAAGTCATTCCTTTGGTACTGAAGTTAAAATTAGAAGTTGATTCTCAAATGCTCTGAACTTTTAATTTATAGAAGTTACCGATTACTTTCAAAGTGCCTTAAGATAACAAAAAGTTTACAAAATGAGAGATTAATAGAGAGAAACTCACTCTGCACATCAATTTAAGGCCAAGATTCATCAAGAATATGTATCCTCAGTCCTCACAAAGGACTTGAATCAATGTAGTGAAACTCAGAATGAGAACAACAGTTGATAAATCAACTAAAAACAACTCAACCACAAATACGGACATCTCTGCTATACAACTGAGTACCAAATGCTATTAACATAAGAAAGAATACAAGAAATTTATATATTACATCTCCCCCATCATCATCAAAACTCAAAGAACCCCTCAATCTCAGAACCTAATGCATCATCACAACTTGAGAAATTCATCGCATCCTCAAAGAAATAATTACCATTCGATCCAAATCCATCCATCAATCCTTCAAACAAACCATCATTACTCTCCATGCTTACCTTCATCTCCTTCTCTTCCTCTTCCGCCACCGCCGGCGCTGGCGCCACCTCGTCAGCCGCCTCATCCACCACCGCCGGCATATGGCCCTCGAACAACCCAATATGCCCAAATAACTTATCCTTTCTGGAGAAGGTGGTCCCGCACGAACACCTCCATTTGGTCTCCCCACAATGCTTGAAATGGCTCTTCAAATCCGCCATAACAGAAAAACTCTTCTTGTTGCACCGAGTGCACGAGTACATCTTGGGGCAATGGCTCCGCTTGAAGTGATTCTTCACACAAATCGCACTCTTCAAAGGCCTGAACTTTTTATGCTGCTTGTTCCTGTTGCACCCCACGTACGGACACGAAAACCTAATCGCCCTCCGTCCAATCGAATCGCCGCCTTTCTCCGCCGGCTTCGCCAGAGCCTCGGGAGTCTTGAACTGATCGCCATGAGCCCTCATATGCATCCTCAAATTGGCGTCGCGCTTGAACCCTTTCCCGCAAATATCACAGAAATGAACGTGCTCCGCCAGCAGCGCCACCGCATCAAGCTCGATAATATCGTAATCGTCGCAATCCTTATCCAATTGGATTTCCACCTTCGGCTTCACCAAAATCTCCGGGCTCGGATCCGGATTGTTCTGGAAGGTTTTCCTTTTCTCGTCTCTGTTTTCGAGATTGTTCTGCAAGGTTTTTCCTTTCTCGTCTCTGTTTTCGATTGACGGACACTGAGTGCAGGAGAGAAGGGCGGCGCCGTTGACGACGATCTGGCGGATGGCGGAAGAAATCTCGGAGGAGACCATGTCCATCTGAGGTTGACCTAGCAAAGTGTTGCTGTTGACTGAATCGGAGAGGAATTTCTGGAGAGTGTCCATGCGGGATTGGAGGAGCGAGAGGTTCGTCAAAGGGACTCGGGGATCAGAACCACCGGAAAATTGGGGATCGGGAGCTCCGGCGAAGGCGCCGGGGGGCTTGGTGGCGGCGGGAGTGTGACGTATGTCGCCGAAAAATGACATCTTTCGATCTGTACTATATAAAATACGCGAAAATTGGTTTGTTTGGATAGAATAAAGGCGAAGATAGGGTTTGGGTTGGGACAGAGAATTTATAAGGTTTGAGAAGGCGAAGTTTTGACTTTTCTGAATGCAGCCAGAACCAAGAAAGACACGTGTTGAAATGGGATTTGAGGTGATTGAAAATGGGTTGGATACTTGGAACAAAGTCGTTAAATTAATATATAATGAATTTATGATAATGAAAGTTACTAAATACATAAATAATTCGTAATTTTTTAATATGGTTATTAGATTTTGTAATGAATTAATACATCACTTAAGAAAAGTATATTAGATTTTGTAATGAATTAATACATCACTTAAGAAAAGTAGTAAGAATAAATTAAAGTCATTTGATTATTTACTGGGGATATTTGTCCAAGAAATAAGGCTGAAGGAGATGAGCCCAGCAGATGGTCCAACATCTGTAATCTTATGAGGAGGTCCAGCAACAGAGCTGATATAGCAGACTCATGAGGGTTCCTCTAGGGTTTTCAATGGGTCAGATTCGTATTGAATTTAAAGTTTTTAAATCCGAATCCGATAATGAAGTTGGATTACTCAGTCAAAATCCAAATTTTATGGAATTTAGATTTATCTAGATCGGATTCAGACATAATGTACGAGATTCATCATGAAAATGGACTACAAGGTCCCCTATTTCTCTCCTACTAACTGTCCATCATCGTTGCATGAAAATCCAAACTACTAGGGCAACAGGTAGGAGGGTTACGAATTATGAATTCCCCTGCATGCTTATAGAGAAAATTATTGGTTTCGTCACATAATATAATCCATTTCTAATTTTAAATTTTGATCCCAAGAGTTGTCATATTCTCATATTGGATTACATATATACTGTTATTTCTTTCTTAATTTTAGTCCTATTAACCAATTTTCGTCCAATGTTAATGGGAAAATAAAGTCACGTGAATCGTGCGTAGCCGTTAGTTTTGATCAAAATTGTCTGAAATCACCCATTTTAAACGAATTTAGCCCTCATTTCTCATTTTTCTATCAATCTCCGCTAAAATTAGGGTTTTTGCTCCCCAAGAACAAGATGTCTTCCTATTCCAGCTCATCTACCCAACACAATGAAGAAATTATTTATTGTTTCTATAGAAGAAAAGCACTCTTGAAGAGATCATCAATATTAATGAGCGCAAGTAGGATGTTTTTCAGTTGTGGTGATATTGTGGATGGTTGTGAATTGTTGTATGAAAGGATGAAACCATGAGTAGAATGACAGTTGTAGTGATCTTAGCGCTCCGGGAAGAATTGAAGAAAGAGAAGGCTGAGAATATATGTTATGCTCTGATGAGAGTACTAAATTCATTAAAAATGGATTATTTTAGATAACTTTGACCAAAAGTAACGACCATGCAAGATTCACGTGACTTTTCCCGTTAGCATTGGACTAAAATTGAGAAAAAAGTAAAAATATGGGTCTCAATATGAGAACATGATAACTATCAGAACAAGATTTAAAAAAAAATTACAATGTAGGAAAAAGAAACAATAATTTTCTCATGCTTATAAGTTATAATATATATTCTAATTTACACCCTCTGTTTAGAGTAATTGCAATCTAAAAAAAAAAAAAAAAAAAAAAACCAGAGTGATTGCAATTTAGCTTTCTAAACAAATGTACCATCCTTTCATAATCTTTTTTAAATACTCACTCTCACTCTTATTTATCTTTCAATGGTTACCGACTTAATTTAATGGAGGGAGTGATATATTTTTTTTGCCTTGTATTCGATTTTTCCTTGGATTTCTAGAAATTTTGTTGAAGAATTTTAGTAAGCATAATAATTAAAATATTTACCAAGAAGAGGGTCAAACGTGTGTAAAAGTATTGAAGAAAGAAAAAGATAGCCCAAAATATATAGCTGGTCAAAGAGTCGATAGTCCAGCTACTAGGGCAGCAAGAGATCGAGTCAAATATATATTATATTATTGAGGTCACTAGTATCATTTAAGGTAACAATCCAACTAAAATTTGAGAAAGCAAAATACAACTTTCCTTTTTTAGTTGGTTTTATTTGATTAATATGTGTCGTGTTGAATTAAAATTCATACTAATTACTTACAAATTAGGTTAGGTCAAAGTTAAAAAACAAAACGATGTTTATATGGTTTTTTTTTAATTCACGCACGCCCCAACGAAATTTGAATTCGATCGGGAGATCAGTACATGAAGAATAACTCTTGAACCAACTTGACCCATTGGCTAACGATGTTTATATGGTTAACCCTATAATCATCCATGCGGTAAAAACTTAAACTTAGATAATTCGGACAATATTAATCCTAAACTTTCAAATTATTTTCTGCAGAATCATATCTAGCTCTCTCTTATAATAAAAATTTTAAAAATAAGCTTCTCACAAGAACTAATTCATTTGAGTTTATATAGCTGAATTAATATGACTTACAAAATATAAAATAACTTACGTTTGCAAGTCCATATTTGTGACAACCCCTTCATCCGCCCGTGCATGTTCGTAGCACGTGTGCTTTTACTTTCCGTAATTTCCTTTATTTTTGTACTTGGATTTATTTATATTCTTATTATATGCTCTTTTATGCAATATGAATATGAATTAATTGTGTTATTTGATTTAAATGCCAATTATGTCTAAGTGTTTATTTGAGCTTATATGATACGGATTTAATTGTCTTGCATGCTAATTCTTCAAGTTTATGAATCTAATTGAATTGGACTTGATTGCATGTTATTTGAAAGTTTTAGGACTTAATTGAAAATAGGTTTTGGGCCTATTTGACACTTTTTGAAAGTTTAGGGACCTATTTGAAAATAGGACCCCTTGAATTTCTTTGTTCGATATCTTGAGTTAGGGAACTCGGATTTGAGATCCGTCTTCGCCATTGGACTCAATTCAACGATTCGGGTTCGATGGAATTAAACTCGTAATTTTTCAATATTATTTGAACCCCCCCCCCCCCGGCGATGAAGCCTTTTTCTAGCTCTAATGACCCAGAAATCGAGACATGACCCCACCTTGACTTTGGAGATGATTTCTAACCCAAGATTCAGCCATTTCCTCTCATTTCTTTCCCTTTTCCATCGAACAGCAGCAGCTCTTGAAGCCAAGGAGAGAAGTTCACTATTCCTCCATCTTCCTCACTAGTTTTGCTCAAGAACTCCTTCCTCTCTTCGATTTTCGACAAGCCAAGGTAAGATTCGTCTTCCTCGTGATTTATCGTTTTAAGCTCCATTTTGTGTTTTCTAATTGAGGTATTATGCATGAGTTAGAAAGTTGATGAATAGTTAGGTTATATTCAAGAATTTGAATACATGCTTCTTTGATGCTTTTCTTGAGAAATATGATATGAATTGAACTCTTATGAACTTGTATGCCTTGTTCCTTTGCATTTAATTCATGCTTAATGAGTGTATCATGATATGCCATTGATGCTCTTGAGCTCAAGTTGAAGAAATGGATGAATTGTTCAAGTCTTGCATCTCTTCACTTTGCCCCTTGTTGCTTTGAGGTTATGTTGAGTTTTTGTGGTATTTTGGAACTTGGATGTGCATGATTTTGGCCTGAGTTATATGGTATGTTGTTGCCTTTGGATTACATGTTTCCTTGCTTTTTCCCTCTTGTTTCAGCTGAAAAGCTATGTAGACAAAGTTGCAGCAGGGGATGACACGCCCTTGTCATCTCCCCCTTGCATTTTGAGACACGGGTGTGTCTCAGTGCAGGGGCTTGAGGGCTAGGTTTCTGACCTGAGACACTCCCGTGTCTCAGGAATAACTAGCTCATTGACACGGCCGTGTCTCAAGGCCTCGGAGTGCCTGTACTGAGACACGAGTGTGTCACCTTTTGTGTTTGGCGTGTCACCCCTGTGTGTGTTTGATTATTTTTCGTGGTTCATTCTTACTTTTTTCTGATTCCTCTCACCCCAATTATGATCCTAGCATGTCTATAACATATAGTATGATGTGTTTTGATACTTAGTTGATTTATGGCATTTATTTTGATGCATGAAACGTGAAATGTGAGCTAATATGCTCTAAGTGCTACCTTGTTGCATTTCATACATATCACTCGCATTCATATGCCGAGCGTCTAATTGGTTCATATTGAGTCAAAGAATGTCTCTTGTTGTTTGTTTTGTTTTGCGGACCTTCCCATGGATGACGAGGTTACTCCTTAGGTGTCTTTCTTGCACTCTTTTGTCCCCGCTACTCCGATAAGGTGAGGTTTTGTTTCTTTTAGTTATCTCGACCTAAAACCCTATGTGATTTGAAGCCCGCATGCAAGTATATATATATATATATATATATATATATATATATATATATGATAGATATGTATTTAGTACGTACTTGAGGGCATGTTCCATCTGTCGTTATGACCTTGAAAATGCTTTTATATGTATATACGCTATATTTTGCTTTGTTTTGAAAGAGATTTGAAGTGTGCGTGCATGTGTAGCAAGATTTGGTCTTGAAAGAAAGACTCTTGACTTGAAACTTTATCTTGAATTGCTTGGGCCCCGTGAATATGGGTAAGGAGCATGCGGGACGGCCATGGGTGTTGGGATTAGTGCCCTGAAAATCCAATTTCTATGTAAATACTTCGTATTTTGTTGGATTAATAAAACTGAAATTATTACAAGTTATGAGTATATTAACATAATTAATGACGTGTGGTGGTGTTTTTATATGAAATGTGTTTCATAGGAAAAGACTTTGAATACTGAAATCATGTGTTATTAAGGTTTTAGTCGGTAAGATAAGAATAAGTTCTTATCGAGACTATAATGTGTTGTATAAGATGATTAGTCTTTCGTTATAGGGAAATGGAGTTTTCCAGTTATAACACATTGATGATTTTCAATGGAATTGGAAACATCGAACTGGACCACTAAGATAGTTCATTTTATAACTACTATCTAAAATGAATAAATCTCATGGAGCATTGGACACTTAATCTTAGTAGTATTTCAACTTTAGGCATGTAGTGTTAATCATTGTAACTTGGTTAGAAGTGAGGTCTCGATATCGAATGGCCAAAACCTTTGTACGTTCGGTGATTGCATGAAGTGTGCTAAAGAGAAATATTGATCGAAGAATCCGTGACTTTGCTGGAAGGTTAAAAGGTATTCCTGAAATAGATTTGAAAAAGTTCGAATTAAAACTTTGGCCAAAGTTCTTCGTGTGATGTGTCACTGAAGTTGCATGTGTTTCACGTACAAGAAATTTGAACTTAAGGTGAATCGAGAAATTTCAGATTAAAAGTGAAAAATAAATGAGAGTAGTATTAATTTATTTTTCATGGGTATCTACACGGAGCAGTAAAATGCAAAATTATTTTAGATCGAGAAATTCGTGAATAATTTAATTAATTTTAGAGTGCAACAATATTTATTTAG
The DNA here is from genome assembly GCA_037501455.1 of Lantana camara. Lineage (NCBI taxonomy): Eukaryota > Viridiplantae > Streptophyta > Magnoliopsida > Lamiales > Verbenaceae > Lantana > Lantana camara. The sequence goes on along the minus strand of CM074857.1, from coordinate 15,797,515 downwards.
TGGAATTAAATATTACTAAACGGTAATTAATTATTATCATGAGATGATAATATATTAACCCCGTTTGGAGCTAAAATTAATTAGTCTTGCAGGTCCCCCTGCAAGCCCCGATTGAATACCCAAAGATAAAACATTAAAGGGAAAGAGAGAAATAAATTTTCAAAGTGTTTGAAAATAGCCAAGGAATTTATTTTAAGAAAATAAATTGAAAAATTGCGAAGTGTTGGAAATGCCCGAAATTTTATTTGGGAGACAATAAAATTTATATTTAAAAAAAATAATAATAAATTTTTTATTTTTTATTTTTTAAAAAAATGCTGATGTGGCAGCTGACACGTGACACCGCATCAGCAGATAGTCGCCGAGTGACGCTGACTAGGTGCCTCGTGGAACACCGCGTGGACGGTTTGGATCGCGCCATGTCGTTGAAGTTTAACGGTCCAGATGTGATCTTGACCGAACCGGACTGAGCCGGGTTTGAACCGGGTTCGGTCAGACCGGTCAGTATAGGAACCCTACGGTCGCGTGTGCCATAACACGCGCCACCTTCAGACGGCGCGTGAGGGCACGTGCGGAGGAGTTTCGGCGAGTGACCGGCGGCGTTGGACTCGTGGTGATGAGAGCTACGACGTGGTCACTTCAAAATTTGCATGCAAGTTGGGCACGCAAGTGGGAGGTGAAATTACTATTTTACCCTCGGTTTTTCCCCTAAAAATAGGGGTCTTGGCACTTCTTTTTTTTTTTCCATACAACTTTTGGGAGAGGTTTTGGCTGAATTTTTAACTTTGAAACCATATCTCTTTTCTCCTAATTAATTCATTATTATTTTAGAATTAATTTTAATAAGGTGTTTGTATATTTAATATATAAAACACTTAATTTCGGGAGAATTAAACTCTGAAAAGGGTTTTCTAGTTTAAAGTTTTTATTTTCTTTAGTATTTAGTGAAATACTTTCGGAGCCCACACTTCGAGGGTTTCTCTTGGGATATTGCGGGGAAGCTCTGTCGGTTTCACGAGGTTATCGTATATCGGATTCTAGGAAGCGCAGTAGCCATCTTCGGTGAAAGGTATTTTTATATTATATTTTGTTTAAGTATGATAAATTAGGGGCTCTTAAGTGTTAATTGCATGCTTCATTTATCTGTTTTGTGATTTAAAATTTATTATCAATTGCATGTATATACTTGAGTAGATCCGGCTAGTCTTCCGCTGTTTATATTTAAATATTTTAAAAATATTTTGATACTTGTATATTAAGGAAAATTTTTAAGTACGGTCCCGGAACAGTACTATTTCGGGCCCCTACCCAACAATGGGGTCGCCGGACACACCTCTTGTGCATATTTCCATTTTAAGAGAATTCACCCAACCTTGGGGAGGTTGAGGGGAAGGTCTTGAGCCGGCGGCGACAACCGTCGAAGGAGCGGGTAGGAGTAATTAGCCCCCGTCTCATGAGCGTACTTGACTTGGGGTTTGAGAGAACGCGTCTCTCTTTCCCACTTGGAGTTTGGTTGGAATTGTTTCTTATTTTGATTTTGTACTTGTCTTGGTCTTGTGAAGCTGGGAAAAACTCGTACTCGCCTAGTGGTCTTGTAGTGTCTTGAATCTATGAAACGGGAATGAACTTCTAAATATCTAAAAGTTGGTGTTTTGGCCTCCGGCCTTTAACTTCTTTAAGTACCTATGTATCTATCATCACGGAACAGTTTTACAGTGCAAAAATCATCCCCGGTTCATGGATTGTTCTTGGATTTGATACAAGATTTGCTCTATATGTATACGGGTGCGTGTGTTAGCCACCTCATTAGTCATTAGGATTAATCCTCGTTGTTCTTTCTCTTTTCCCCTTTTCTCTTGAGTTGAAGGTACCTTTTTGGAGTCTCGAGCTAGGCGGCAAGTGGTCTGTGTGTCGTACTTGTGCATAGCTCGAGTCGCATGCATTTGTCGGAGTCTTGTATATGTACTTTGATATTCTGGACTTGTATTATGTTTACTCTTGTTAAGATATCTTTTATTTTGGCCCGGGATGGGCATATATGTATATGAATTGATACTTGATATGTTGATCATGGAATATGTTATTTTGCTAACTAACTTGATTTTATATGCTCCTTAAACGCTTCCGCTTTGTTTTATTGTGCACTTTGATTTGAGGGTTTAGACCGCTTAGCTTAGGAAAGTTTTTGTTTTGTCACCCGTTCGCTATAGTTTGATATGTGTGCGAAGTTCTATTTCGTTACATGTATTAGACTCTAGTGCGGGGATGTGGTGCCCACCGCTCAGGGTGCTACAATATTTGACAAAAAAAGATTTCCTTTATTAAGATTAGAATTTAAGATTTAAGAGGCGAGAATATAATTGTAGTACCAGCCCAATTAATTCCATTAAAATTACGTGGACAAGTCAATTAGTTAATGAGAAAATGGTCGGAAATAAGGTTTAATTAACTATTTCCAATATTTTTTTAAGGAAAGTGATAAATCTAGATACTGTGCAGAGAGAATCGGGGAAGAAAGAGACGAGAAGAAGACGTGTTCATTGTAAACTGTAATTCTGTATTGCAAACTCAGGTATGTACAGGTATATATATACACCTTGGTCTGCCAATTAGGAGCTGACATGTGTCATGGGAGGTATAACCCTCAACCCAATTAGTTACTACGGTTATATTTCTATTTTTATCTTATGCTGACTTAATACTTTAATATTACAGCTAATACCCCCCTCAAACACGAGCGAGGATGTTCATCAAGCCAAGTTTGCCAAGATGATGTTGAAATGGAATATTGCTCAAGGGTTTTGTGAAGATGTCAGCCGTCTGTGCAGATGTATGAAGTGGTAGGAGGTGGATGATGCCTTTTTGAAGCTTCTCTCTGACTACGTGGCAGTCAATCTCGATGTGCTTGGTACGTTCGTGAAATGTTGGGTTGGTAGCGATGTGTAAAGCAGATTTGTTATCGTAATAGATAATAGCTGGTTTGGTGTCAACAATGCACAAGTCTTTTAGGAGGTACTTTATCCATTGATTAGAGGGAGCTAAAGACAAAGATTGTGTATCAACAGTATACTGAGTACCATTTGAAGTAGGCAAAGGAATCAAGGATTGATCAATGTTAGATACAGATGAAAGATGAGGGAAACAAGATTCAACAAACTGAACATTCCTGGAGACAAAGATTTCCAAAGAATTTAAATCCTGTAAGATAAATCCCTTTGTTCCTAGCTTATAGCCAAGAAAAACACACTTCCTTGATCTAGGATCAAGCTTGGACCTATGTGCAGTGAGTGTTGAGGCAAAGGCAAGACAACTAAAGATTTTGAGATCAGAAAAGGTAGGCAAACAACCATAAAGTAACTGAAATGGTGTCTTATTCTGTAACAGAGGAGATGGCAACCTGTTTATTAAGTATACAGCATGAATAATGCAATATGACCACAAGTGTTTAGGTATGTTTGACTGAAATAACAATGCACGTGCCACATTCAAGATGTGCTGATGCTTCCTCTCAACTGTACCATTTTGCTGAGGTGTCTCAACACAAGATGTCTGATGAATGATACCTTTGGAGTGATAAAATTCAGGCATGATGAATTCAGGGCCATTGTCTGTCCTTACCACCTTAACTTTGGAATCAAACTGAGTTTCTATCAATGCTATGAAGGATTGAAGTTGTTGTCTGACCTCTGATTTTTGTTTAACAAGAGTCACCCAAGTAAACCTGGAAAAGTCATCTACAATAGTAATAAAGTATTTATGGCCATGAATGGAAGGGGTAGAGTAAGGTCCCCATATGTCCACATGAATGAGATTGAACACAGCATTAGAAACAGTAGTGCTAGAGGGATAAGGTAATCTCTTTTGTTTAGCAAAATGACAAATGTCACAGGAATTTACATTGTTCTTACAAGAAATGGAAGAATCAACAGAGTGTAAAATTTTCATTACAGAATCTGAGAGATGGCCTAGCCTATATTGCCATACATTTCCAGAACCAACAATATTACAAGAATTCACATGAGTAGGAATGACAGTAGAAGTCTTAGTATGAAAAGAATAAGAGCCAAGCAAAACATAGAGGCCATCATGCAACCTAGCTGAACCAATCATCCTCAAACTCTTGGTATCCTGTATAACACAAAAATCTTTGTTAAAGATAAAACAGTAGCCAGTAGATTTTGTCAGCTGAGGAACAGAGAGTAGATTGAACTTGAAACTGGGAATGTAAAGCACATTCGTTAGAGTAAGTGTATCAGACACTTTAACTGAACCAGCTTGATTAGCTGTCATTGAAGCCCCATTAGGCAATTTAACCGAGACAGAAGGTATACCAGTGATGGTTTCAAACATATCCAGAGAGCGACATATATGGTCAGTGGCACCTGTATCCAAAATCCAAACATCAGTGAAGTTGGAACTAATGGACAAGCAAAATTTACCTGAATCAAACTCAGGTTTCAGCTCTTGGGAGGAAGTAGAAGCGGTGAAAACGTTGTTGACATGATGAGGAGGCTGTGAATCTGATGCAGGGGCCTGTATAAGACTAACAAGCCTCTGAAACTGCTCTGCAGTAAGAGACACAGAAGACTGATTTGGATCCACATCAGGAATAGAATGAGAAATCTCCTGAGTCTGATGAAGAGTCTGATCAGGGGACTCTTCTTGCTGAGAATTAGAAGAGTATAATGCAGCAGCCACTGGATTTTTGAACTTGAAATTGGGAGGAAAACCATGTTTCCTGTAACACGTAGCCTCTGTATGATTAGTCCACCCACAATAGCGACAAGCTTTACTAGAACCAACAGAGGTTTTGCCCTGAAATTTGTTAAAACCACGACCAAAACCAGACTTAGAGGAAGAAGGCTGCTGAGAATTGAACTGAGGTTTCTTGTAAGACTGTGCCGCGAACGAGCGATGATCAGAATCAGTGGAAAACTGCCGTTCTTGTTGGACAACCATAGAAAACACCTTACTTAATGGAGGAAGCGGATCAAGAAGCATAATCTGGGATCTAACGCCAGAAAACTTATCGCTGAGACCATTCAAGAACCGAATGACACAATCGTTCTGCTGATAATCTTTGAACGTGTCGATACAACCACAAGAACAACGAGGAGTGCAAGAACAGGAAGGCAGTGGGCGAAAATTGAAGAACTCATCCCAAAGAATCTTGAGCTTGGTGAAGTAATCAGACACAGAGGAATCACTCTGTTTGACAGCATATATCTCCTCTTGAAGTTCCGCAATACGAAAAGCATTGCCACGAGAGAAACGATCACGGAGATCCGCCCAAACATCTGAAGCCCTATCCATCCAAAGGATAGATTGCCAAATAGAGGGAGAAACGGCTCGGGCAATCCAAGATAGGACCATCGTATTACACCGTACCCAAACCGGAAAGAGAGGATCAGTGGTGGAAGGTACCTGCAATTCGCCAGAAACGAAAGCGAATTTGTTTTTAGACAGCAAAGCCATCTTCATAGCTCGCGCCCAGGTATGATAATTCGCGCCGTCCAGAGGAGGTTGAACCAAGATCACACCAGGACTCTCATTCGCGTGAAGGAAAAGAGGACTGGAAGCGGTGAGTCTGGACTCCGCAGCCGCGATCGCATCAGCAGACGCCATTAACGAATCAAACAAAGGTCACAGAAAACCAGAGAAAAAAAACGAATTCAATCGGAGAGAACAAATCGCACAAAGCGGAGATGGCGAAATCAGAGATGAAATTGAGATCGACGCAATGAATCGATCAGCGGAAACAAATCAATTCAACTGATACCATGATAAATCTAGATACTGTGCAGAGAGAATCGGGGAAGAAAGAGGCGAGAAGAAGACGTGTTCATTGTAAACTGTAATTCTGTATTGCAAAGTCAGGTATGTACAGGTATATATATACACCTTGGTCAGCCAATTAGGAGCTGGCATGTGTCATGGGAGGTATAACCCTCAACCCAATTAGTTACTACGGTTATATTTCTATTTTTATCTGACTTAATACTTTAATATTACAGCTAATAGAAAGCTTAGATTAAAGCACTAGTCAGAAATGACGAAGGACACGGTATGAGTTGAAAAATCAAAAACACTTGCGTAAGTCAAGGCCGAATTTTTAGTTAATGAATGAGCTACGTGAACATAAGAAAATGAATAAGAATTAAAATGATAAAAGAAAGTTTAATTATCCGAAACTAAATTACTAACAGGAGACAGATCTTCGTCCAAGAAATGAATTTTATTGATCACATTTAAGCAATCTTCCTCGATCACTGCGTGTCTCCAACCAAAGTCGCGTTCCAAAAGGTTTCATCCAACTACTTTGTTGTCTCCTTTCTGAATATTTTTAATTTATAACTAATGTGACTAAATTGGTTGTTATATTTTAGTTAATATTTATGTCTTCAGTCTTTTGGTTGTTATATTTTAGTTAATATTTATGTCTTCAGTCTTCTTAATCTAATTTGCTGGCCATACTTATCTCACTATGATTATTATTAGACTTAATTATTACTAAAGTTACTATATGATTATATTTTGGCAATGTTGTTTAAAGATGATCTATTCTTACCTCCTTTTGGTGGTTCACGTAAGATGCGACATTACTTTGAGCTAATCAAATTTTATTCTGAAATTGTGATCAACCCTCATAACTCGTACATGGAGAGTTAATCATCTTTTTAGAACAAAACTCTTCCTAATCTATATATATTTTTTAATTTTCTATACATAAAATTTATAGGCATTGATACTGTTTGCACGGTTATTTTTTCAAAAAAACATAAATATTTAATAGGATAATATCAAATATGTTATCTTCCCAAATGAAGATTAAATTTGATATTATGTTATTAAATTAAATACCTTTTTAAGATAAATAACCAATTGATTTTATTTGATATTATCTCTTAAAAAAAATACAAGAGATAAATATCAAATAGTTTTGTGATAAACTCGAACTCTCAAAATCTTCAATATAAAAAGGGGTCATTGGTAGATCATTCAACACACCAAGGACAACGAGGAAAAGTAAGTACAGACGCCTGACATATGTACACCGGTCTACAAGTCTCAAATCCATCTTCAAGGCCTTTTCAAATCGCCACGGCTTCAAGTCTTCAAATCCTTCTTCAAGTTGGCTTCAAGTCTTCAAATCATCTTTAAATCTTCTTCAAGTTCGTCTTTGGTCATCGGTCTTCAAGTCTTCGGCTTCAAATCTTCTCGTCGGTCTTCAAGTGTTCGACTTTAAATCTTCACGTCGATCTTCAAATCTCCGGCTTCAAGTTTTCAAGATTCGTCTTCGATCTTCAAATCTCCGTCTTCGAATCTTCTTCAAGTTTGTCTTCAAATTTGATCTTCAAATCGGAAACTCGGACTACGAACTTGAAATCCAACTACAACCTTTGAAGGTTCTTCAATTTCAGCAAAGCTACAAGAAATTGATACCTTCAAAGCCAACTTTTGATTTCGACATCGAAGTAGTCCACACGGGTTTTTTCTCCATCAAATTCGGAAAAATCACAACTACTTATCCGAGAATAAGCGTCACGGCCTCAGATGCAAAGTTGAAGAGAAGAATCAGAGGAAAACTTCGATAGGATTTATTCCTTTAAAATTGTTATTTTAATTTCTTTGAATTTTTTATTTTGTTCATATTATTTTTTGTTATGTACTTTTATTTTACAGACAATAAAATTTGCATGAACAGATGCCAATTACCATGTCTTAAATATGAGATTTGTGATTACCCAACTTCAATTTTAATCAAATCTGACAGAAGCCATTAAATATCAATATTAGTGATGTGAAAAGTAATAATACTTCTTTATTATAATTTTATTGGTAATTATAATACAGAGTATCACTTAATGCTTTTGTTAATAATGGGCATGAGAAAGGTTGTTGTTTACGGATTAGGTTATTTGATGACTAGGAGTATGATCTTCATAATGGAAATAAAATGTTAACCCTTACAAACTGTGGTCATGGTGAGATTTTTGGTACTTGGGGAAAATGCTTCTACAGAGCTAGTGGTAACATCTCGAAATTGTTGAGTGCATGCATGTATCCATGACAATTTAAATGTCCAATCAATTATTGGAATGTATAATATCCTTGATCTTTGTTGCTTTGGAAAGGTTAATTGGATGATCTATATGCGGATGATATATGGGGACAAAACTGTGTTGGAGATGACTCTAAGAAGTAACGGTCATTTTACGTGGATAGAGAGTTACTTAGAAATTGACGGTAATTTTCTGGTACATGTTGATAGATATCAATCAAACCTCATTTATGATAGCCCCGAAGATGCTAGCAATGTGGACGAGATCATCCGTTATTAGATGTGCATTACGCCAATATTCATCGCCTTAGCCTGACTGTTTGGGCACCTTGACTGGAGGCTAGCGGAGGATCATATGGTTTCGCTTAGCATGAGGGGCCGAGAGCTCAATTTAGGCCACAATGTGTATCTTTATTCTATTAAGGCCAATGCTAGCTTAATAATCTTTTGGTGTTTAAGGAGTTTAGCCCACATCATATATTTTGTTTGTTATTTCTATGGACATTCGTTTTTGAATACTATTGGTGATCATTGGATCATGAATACTTGTATGTTTACTTGGATTTGGTTGAGTTCTATATGAGATGTATGCCTCAATAATAACTCTACAGCTTCCTTTAGAAAGTAATTTAATGAAATAATTTTAGATACTAGAATTTTAGACTGATATTTGTTGAGTTTAATGGGCTAATGGCCCACTCCATTTTAGATGTTACTGCCCAAAACGTTAACTATTGGGCCTAATCAATTTACTTAAATCTACCATCTCAATTCTCAATTCATGAGATCTATTGTTTACTTTAGTAGAAAAGGTTAGGGCTGTCAACGGGTCGGATTCGGGCCGGATCAGGGGATTCTGGATCCGAATCCGACAAGAGGATCCGACAACCGGATCCGAATCCGAATCCTATAGGATTCGGATTCATTTATTTTGAATCCATGTACAATCGGATCGGATTATATCCGATTAAAGATCCGACCCGATTAGTAATAAAATTTAATTTTTTTATTTAACAAATTTAATATAAAGAATAAATATAATTACATAATATTAATATATAATAATTATTTAATGGATTATTTGATGATTTTATTTATATTTATTTAAAATAAGTTAATTTAAACTTATTAATAAAGGAAAATATATACTTTTAGAGTAAATAATTCAAATTTTATTGTTGTTTAAAGTGATAATTATGTGAAAATTATAATTTTAGTCATTTTACTTAATATTATGTACTAGTAAATAATTTATTTTAATTAAATATTATATATATAATCGGATTCAGATTCTAAACAGATCGGATTCGTTAATTCCATATTCGCTCCATTTATTTCGGATAACGAATATTTATAATCGGATATGATCCATTGGACATTTTTATCGGACGAATATGCTAAAATTCGGATCGGATTCGGACCGGATTCGGATTAAAATCCGATCCATTGATAGCCCTAGAAAAGGTGTGCTAAAGCTATTTTACACCCCATTTTCTCGTTACTACACTAAGTAAAGGGTCTTGAGTTGAACACAAGACCAAGATGAATAAACACTTTTAAAGATATTATTTTACCATATCATATTGTGTGAAATATTTATATAGAATATTGGGTTCAATATTTTTTATTTGAAAAATTAAAAAAAAAATTCATATCGTCTTATTCGTATTGTATCATATTCGTATCACCGTATTTATATTCATGCATCATAGAATAAGACCCTACGACACGGTGGAAAACTGGAAATACTCTTGTTATATAGCTACTCTTTGAACGAGTTGTCAAATAACCCATTTTTGTGGCTATGCGAACAATCTATGATGCACGGACACTTCTAAAAATATCATTTTGCCGTGTCGTGTCGTGTCGGACACTCGTGTCGGACACCGTGTCCGACACTCCTCACGTGGAAAATTCAAGAAAAAATCCGTGTCGCCGTATCCGTGTCGTGTCGTGTCCGTGTCGCCGTGTCCGTGTCTGTGCATCATAGCGAACAATCACTTATTTGCCCACAATTTTAATATATTTGACATATTAATTGTGATTTGTGATTGTTATATTAAATTATTCTTTTCTAATTTATATATTAGTTCTTTCCTCTTTGGTGCATTACAAATTAGTCCATTATTTATTTATTTTATTACACTGCCAATTATTTCTATTCAATTTGTATTTGCCCAATTTATATAATCTCCTAATAAATTTGAAAATATACGGATAAAAATTTTATATTTGTATTTGACCTAATAATTTTCAAATATAATTAATATTTCCTTAAAAAAATCATTAAAAAAAATTTCCCTAATAAAAAATAAAAAATAAAATAATATTTGCCCCAATATAGGGATAATATAATTTTCTAATAATTTGTCCAGCTTTTATATTTCACGATTTTTTTTTATTACACTACCAATAGTTTTTATTCAATTTGTATTTGCCCAATTTAATTTATATAATTTGGCGACTTGGGTACGTATTATATTTCGTGTATTTTATATTAACTAGTTATGTGAACGTGCGTTGCACGTTTTTCATTTAAATTATTTAAATTAATTTAGCAATTATATTTATTGAATAAATTAGGATATTTAAAAAGTAATACATGCGAAAATATTTATATGAGATCTCTCTTTCAAATCATGTACAATAAGTAGAATTTTGAAATAGAGAAATATCTAAACAAATAAACAGTAAAAGTATTTGAAACTATGTTGTATCATAAAACAAAGTATTTCACCAAAAAAAATAAAAAAAACAAAGTATTTAAAGAGTATAATATCAATTTTCCCAAATAGTTCTAACTTTTAATCGTAAGTAATAGTTCATAACTTTCAAATATATTTAATAAGTAAATATATATATATAAAAGAATAAAGACAAAAATATAAAAGATCATATAAAATACCATATTAATTATATATAGTTTATTCATGGTATTATTTATTTGTTTAATATAATTGGTGTTTTACTTTTAGTGTTTTTATGAAGTTTTTTGCAACTAAATTTTTGCAAATGAAACTGAAATTGAGAAGAAAACCTTTCATGCACGATGGAATTAAAAATCTAATTTCTTTAGAATTATATCATTTAGGTTATTTCGATAAGTGTAGTTATTATATTTACTGAGTAAATTAATATATTAAAAGTACCTAATTTAATTAAATTAATATAATAAAATTTTTAACGAATCAATTTGATTTTGTAAAACTACACATACAAAATATTTTCTTAGAAAAACATTCAACTAATAAGAAACAATCAAAATATATATATTTGAAACTATGTTACTGTATAAAAATAAAATATTTAAAATAGATAATATAAATGAAAAGACATATATACAAAATATAAATTTAAAAATTTAAAAGATCATATAAAATACTATGTTAATTATATGTACTTTATTCTTTCTATTATTTGGTTTTCATTAATATAATTCATGACTTATCTTTAATTTTTATATAAAGTTCTGAAATGTTACTTTGTTATAACTCCAAATGTAAAGGTTATTGCATTTTCTATAGGAGTCATCCTCTTCAGATTTGTATCTTAATGTGTTGGATTCTTTACAACCCAACAGAGGAATAGTAACCTCAAACTAAGACTTATTCAACTCTGTTGGTGGACCATCCTACACCCAGTAACCATCTTGAATCTTGTGGTCTATTCTCACTGATTTATCCACCATGATGTTTCTTTCTCTCAGGATGTGCTCAATCCGAGCTTCCTAGGGGCCTGAGGAGTAAATTTTGGCAATCAAATATTAAGTTTTTTTATGGGTTGCTTTTTGTAATCCTTCTTTGTTATGCATTTCACCAACGTCTCCGAATCAATCTCCATATTAATCTTCAGAATGCGCCTCTCGATCCCAAGCTAGCTTTAATCCCTCATGTAAGCCTAATAACTCCGTCATTTTTGTTGGAACTCTACCAATATTTATAGAGTATCTTAGCACCCATCTTCCATTGTCATCTTGAATGACGCTCCTAGTCGAAGCATTGCTGGTGTGGCTATAAAAGCTTCCATCTAAATCTTGTTTCACCCATCCCTTCTCGAATTTTTTCTTTTGCCTATGTTTTTTGTCCTCACCAATTAGTACCAAGGACTCAGGTAACTCATTTATGTGGTGAAGAGTGACGTTTCTAGGCCTCATAATATTCTAATAGCTTCATCAGTTTCGTGTTTTTCAAAGATTGCAGAGTGTTGAGATCAAGGCAATCTACCCAAGACATTATGGTAACATGTTGCTCTAAACTTTGTTGTTAAAATCTCTCTTCGAGCCATTCCGAACCTTACAAAACAAAAAGATTTCGACCAGTCTACATATCAACAATCTTGTTCCACACCCGAAGTGTGAACGGACAGCTTCTCAGCACGTGATCCACATCTTTACATCTTGTACAACAACTTGTACTTATATCGTTTTCCCCAAATTTTCAGTCATACTTCAATGCATTCATGAGTTTTTGACTAAAATTTTGGGCCATTAGTAGACTATAGGCCATTTTATAGGAGAAATTATCGTTAGTTTCACCACACTTTATATTATTTATATTTAATTTTTGTCCCCTTTTGTTTTCAATTTAGCTATGTTCCATTTTTTATCTATTCCAATGAGATCATATGTCATAAGAACTTTATTCTCCTCATAAATGTTATCTTTCAATATATCGGTTAGTCTGCCTTGTGGTAACCATCTATCATTCTATAAAGGCACCCCGTTATTGTTTTCAATCCTTCAATATTTGTAAAACGGTTCTGCCAACCAAATACTTCTAACAATTCTCTTTCACACGCGAGGAGCCAAAAGTTGAGGCTTACTTTCTAGAATATCTCTTCTCCCTCTTTTAAATATCTTTTCTTATGTATCTAGCTCCGCTGTGTTGTCTTCTTGTTGAGCATTCCACATCCTATTTTAGTAAACATCGCTATACTATTTTATTTTATTTTTTTTGCTTTTAAAACTCCCAATCCCCATTCTCACTTCTATCTAGTCAACTTCTTTCACCCTATAAGATGGGTTCATTTCTTTGTTATATTAGTCACCGAAAAAAACTTACGATTGAGTCGATCAAGTTTATCGCACGCGTGATTGGGGAGCCTATTCGTAGGCATATGGTAGATGGGATTCGAGCTCATGATAAACCGAATAAATGTAATTGTCAAACAATATTTAGCATTTTGGCTTTCTATCCTGAAGGAGTTTTTTTACCCTCTCAATCACCATCGAGAAAAGCTTACTATAATTTCGATCAAAGTTCGTCTGCACCCCCTAGGTCCCTAAGTTGTTTGTACTTTCCATACCCAAAATTTCACTAACATGTTGTTCTATATTATTTGACACAAGGTGCGAATAATACGTGTGATTTGCTCAAGTTCAATTTGAGGTCTGGTACCTTGCAAACGCCTAAACCTCACTTTAAACGCACATCGTTCCATCCACAATAACTTTAGCTCAAAATATTATGTCGTCTTTAAAAGACAAGTGTGAGATCTAAGGGTCTCCTAGACATCCTCCATTATTTGGTCGAAACAACTATCTCAATCATATATATAAATCTTTTCATACAAAGCACAAAAAAATAAACTGAGAGTGGATCCCCTGGTCTATTGTCACATGTTATCTGTATAGCCTCTGTATAGGTACTTATTGATGCACGTTAAAAGTTTGTATTTTTTATATGTTAGATGTCTAGCAAAATCAACATGCGTTGCACGTTTATCATTCAGTTTATTTCGATAAGTTTAATTATTATGTTTATTGAGTAAATTAATTTATTAAAAGTATCTAATTTAATTAAATAAATATAATAAAATTTTTAATGAATCAATTTGATTTTGTAAATCTACACATACAAAACATTTTATTTGAAATTTCCCTTTCAAACCATATCTAATAAGTAAAAATTTTAATTAGAAAAATATTCGATTCATAAAGAACAATCAAAATATATATTTGAAATTATGTTACTGTATAAAAATAAAATATTTAAAATGGATAATGTATATGAAAAGACATATATAAAATTTAAATTAAAAAATTTGAAAGATCATATAAAATACTATGTTAATTATATGTACTTTATTCTTTCTATAATTTGGTTTTCATTAATATAATTTGTGATTTATCTTTGATTTTTAAATAAAGTTTTGAAATGTTTCTTTGCTATAACTCAATATGTAAAGGTTATTGCATTTTCTATAAGAATCACCCTCTTCACATTTGTATGTTAATGTATTGGATTTTTTGTAAACCAACAGAGGAATAGTAGCCTCAAGTTAAGATTTATTCAAGTCCGTTGGTAGACCATCCTAGACTCAGTAACCATTTCGAACCTTGTGGTCTATCCTCACTAATTTATCCACCATAATGTTTCTTTCTATCGGAATATGCTCAATCTGAGCTTCCTAGAGCTTGAGGAGTAAATTTCGACAATCAAATATTAAATTTTTCATGGGGTGCTCTTTATAATCCTTTTTTATTATACATTTCACCACCGTCTCCGAATCAATCTCCATATTAATCTTCATAATGCGTCTCTCCCAAGCTAGCTTTAATCCTTCACATAAGCCTAATAACTTCATCACTTTTGTTGAAACTCTACCAAAATTTATAGAATATCTTATCACCCATCTTCCACTGTCATCTTGAATGATGTTCCTAGTCAAAGCATTGTTGATGTGGCTATAAAACTTTCATCTAAATCTTGTTTCACTCATCCCTTCTCGCGTTTATTCCAAGGTAATTAACTCAACGAATGTTTTCTTTTGCCTATGTTTTTTGTCCTCACTAATTAGTACCAAGGACTCAGATAACTCTTTTATGTGGTGAATAATAACATTGCTAGACTTCATAATATTCTAGTAGCTTCATCAGTTTCGTATTTTTCAAAGATTGTAGAGCGTTGAGATCAAGACAATCTACCCAGGACCTTCTGGTAACATGTTGCTCTGAACTTTGTTGTTAAAAGGTCTCTTCGAGCCATTTCGAACCTTACAAGTCACGAAGATTTCGAACAGTCTACATATCAACAATCTTGTTCCACACCTGAAATGCAAGCGGAAAGCTTCTCAACACGTGATCCACATCTTCACGTCTTGTACAACATGTATATCGGTTTCCCTAAATTTTCAGTCATACTTCAATGCATTTGTGTGCAAGCAATCATGCTGACAAAGTCACACGAAAATCTTGAACTTTTAAGGGCAAGATAATTTCTAAATTTGTTTCTAGTATTTTCTCGCATATCTCATTTGATACCATAAAGTAGATTATAGATTATTTTATTGGAGGAATTACCATTAGTTTCACCATACTTTATATTATTTATATTTAATTTCGTCTCCTTTTATTTTCAGCTTAGCTATGCTCTATTTTTTATATATTCCATTGAGATCATATGTCATAAAAACTTTATTTTCCTCATAAATGTTATCTTTCAATATGTCGGTTAGTTTTCCTTGTGATAACCATCTATCATTCTATAAAGACACCCCATCACCGTTTCCAATCTTCCAGTATTTGTAAAATGGTTTACCGAACCAAATACTTCTAACAATCCTCTTTCATGCTCGAGAAGCCAAAAGTTGAGGCTTACTTTCAAGAATATCCCTTCCCCCCTCTTTTAAATATCTTTTCTTATATATCTAACTCCGCAGCGTTGTCTTCTTGTTGAGCATTCCCCATCCTATTTTAGCGAACATCGCTATTTTTTTGTTGGCTTCTCTAATACCCATTTCTCATTCTCGCTTCTTTTTAGTCACCTTGTTTCACCCTATAATATGAGTTCATTTCTTTATTATTTTAGTCACCTAAAGAAACTTGCGATTGAGTCGACTAAGTTTATCGCACATGTGATTGGTGAGTCAATTCGTAGACATATGTTAGATGGAATTTGACTCATGATAAACCGAATAAATATAATTGTCTGACAATGTTTAGCATTTTGGCTTTCTATCCCGAATGAGCTTTTTTGCCCTCTCAATCACCTTTGAGAAAAGCTCACTATAGTTTCGATTAAAATTCGTCTGCACCCCCTATTTCTCTAAGTTGGTTGTACTTTCCATACCAAAAATTTTACTAACCTGTTGTTCTAAATTATTTGATACATAAGGTGCGAACAATACGTGTGATCTGATCAACTTCAATTTGAGGTCTGGTACCTTGCAAATGCCTAAACCTCACTTTAAATGCATATCACTTCATCCATGTTAACTTTGGCTCAAAATATTAAATCGTCCACAAAAAGCAAATTAAATGTGAGGTCTAAGGGTCCCCCTAACATACCGCAATTGGTCTCCATTATTTGGTCGAAATAACTTTCTCAACCATATACATAAATCTTTCCGTACAAAGCACAAACAAATAAAGCGAGAGTGGATCCCATTGTCTAATGCCACATGTTATCTGTATAACCTCCGTCAGTTCACCATTCCATAGAATCTCCGATTTTATCCCCTCCACTTCGCTCATGATGATATTGATGATTTTTGTTGGGATTCGAAGAAAGTTAGAGTTTCCCTTAGAAAATTCCACCAAACTTTGTCGTACTTCTTTTCAAGATCCAATTTTAGCACCATGCCCCCTTTTTGTCTTTGGAGTGATGTAACGTGTGTAACACTTCTTGAAGTACCAAGATATTGTAATGGGTCAAAAAAAATTTATTTTTTTTTTAGCATTAACTTTCGAAATATGGCAAATAAACATTTAGCAAGCCTACATGGGAATTGATTTTCTCTTCATGCAATCATTTGTGAATTTCACCACCGAGAGTCTCTTGTTATGTCCTAATAGGTCTTGAAAAAGTATGATTAGAAACCATCTGATCCTAACGTTTTATATCGGTGGATGCTCTTCACTACCCTTAGGGTTTCCTCATTTGAGGTCGTTCTTGCCAAGTTATATTTCCGCTATCACCCTAAGGTTCGTGACCATTCGATGGTATATCCATTGAATAGTTTGGTATAGTACTCCCAAGTGTGTTGCTTTAGTTGGTCATTATTCCATTCATCACCTATTTTTAAGCATTTACACAATTCTTCCTTCTGGTTATGTTTGAGAGATGAAAAAAGCGTGTATTTTTATCCCCAAATTGAAGTCGGTTAATTCTTGACTTCTGAAACCAAATAATATCTTCTTGTTTCAATAGTTTGTTAAATTCCGCCATCAATTCTTTCTTCAAATCTATTCAATATTTATCTTGTTTTTCTTATATATAACATTTGAAAATTCTTTTTAAGAAAACTTCCTCTTTTTTTTTAGCATATTAAAAAGTTCTAATTGACCATTGTATTAGAACAATGATTCCAACTTAAAGTATCTAAAATTTTTAATTATTAAAATATTAAAATAAAATTATTTGAAAATATCAAAATTTTAAATTTTAAATATACTAATGAAATCTCATGTGAAATTTAATTATTATTTTAATTAATTAATTAATTAATTATAATACAAAATTATTATTGGTAATATGTACTAATTAGTTTTTAGGTTAAGTATAAGCCTCATCCAAACCTCCTAATTTTATACCATAACTTCTTCCATGGTCACTGTATATCTTTCTCTACTACCGGCATGGTAGGGTACTATATAATTGTATTTGCTCTAGGTCCTTTCGACAAACTCTCACTTTTCTTTCATAAGTGTTAATCACATATTTAACATCAACTAATGTGACAACGTTACGTTTGGTTATACTCATAATCTATTAATGAGTAATATTTCTTAAACATGAATATTTGTATGTGCATGTAGAGAAAGGTAATGTGTTTCATTTGATAATAGAAATTTTATTTTTTTGAGCTTGTATTCATCACTCTAGTACATTTATATATTTTCTAAATTGAAGGAGTTTTAATTATATTTTATGAAGAATCCTGTTTTTACATTATAAGCATTACTCATGTCTTACTGATCTTCTGTGCCGTTATGGGAGAATAAAGAAGACTTATGATATTGTTAAACAAATTGGGGCGGACCTCACTGATTCAACTATTGGAGCTTTCCTCAATGGCTGCAAAATCCATGAAATGAGAGATCTTGCTGAAAAGATTTCTAAAATTCTGAGGATGGAGCTGAAAAGGCATGGAGGTTTTGTGACTCTGTCGATTATATATGCGTGTGAGGGTGAGAGGAGAGGAGTTAAGGATGTTAGGGAAGTGTGGTGAGTTAAGCTAATTAAATTAGCGATCTTCAAATAAAGAAAGTCTTTCCTGCCCTTCTTTTATCTTTTATTAGGTCTAGTTTTTTTCAAGAATCTAAAAAATTTAGGGATAATTACCCGAGCTTACTCTAAGGTTTGACCTAATTGCACAAAATTCCCCTAAAGTTTGAGAAATTACAAAACTTTCCACATTAAAATATGTATATTACATCCGAATTGATGAATATTGTTTTTATAAATATCCTACTTCGCTCTTGAAACTTACTTATCAATAGCATGCATTAGGCCGAATCATACAGTACGTCAAGGGGGCTTTTTGTAATTTCTGAAACTTCAGGTGAAATTTGTGTGTATAGATCAAACCTCCACCAATTATATAATCATTTTAAATAGTTGACCCACCAATTAAATGCTTGTGAATTACGATTAATTTAAATTTATAAAAATTATATATTTGAGTATTAATTTATAAAAAAGGATACGAATATAGAGATATCATTTTTTTCTCTTTAATTTCTTACGTGAGCAGTATCTAAATATTTTCTTTATATTTATCAGCCTTTCTCTACTTTTTAATATTATTTATGGACTTTTTGACTATTTACTATAATCAAGAGTTGTAAAATGGCATCTTTATATTTATCAGTCTTTCTCTACTTTTTAATATTATTTATGGATTTTTTGACTATTTACTATAATCCAGAGTTGTAAAAGAGAAAATTACTAACATATGCATGGCTGGCGCAACCATTTTTCCCAATGGAATGTTATTTAGTTATTTTATTCACTCCTTACAAATATAAAGATATCATTTTTTTTTCTTTAATTTTCTAGTGAACAGTATCTAACACAATATCACACTCCACAATTTAGGTAAATACACTTTTGGATAGAAGTATCTAAAACAATATTTATCACACACTTTTGAATAGAAGATAGTTAATTTAAGAATTTACCTAAAAATATGATGAGATAGAAGTATCTAACACAATATTTTTCACACTTTTGAATAGAAGATATGTAATTTAAGAATTTACCTAAAAATATGATGAGTATTCTTTTGTTCGATTGTAGCTCAAGTGTTGATAGAAAACCGTGTTGATAGAAAAACAAAATGTCTTTTGGTATAGGATGTTCGATGGAACCAAATACTCAAATCTCGTGTTGATAGAAAAACAAAATTTTCTGTTATAAATTTTAAGTATTAGGTTAGTATTTATAGATATTAAAAGAGATTTATTAAAATCTGATTAGAATTAGAATTATTAGTAGTCTAGATTCGTTGAGTAGGATTACGCTATAATGTTTTATAATTTGGAAACCTTATCCAATTATATTTCTAATATACATAAATTTGATTATAATTAGAAGAATTAGCCATAATTACAATTGAATATGTAATATGAGTAAAAAAACCACACAAGAATTAGAAAATCCCTAGTGGACTATAACATCGGAAAAAAAATATTAGAAAATTAAATGCTCTTATTTTTAAGCAAACGAAACTGAAATTGAGAAGAAAACCTTTCATGCACGATGGAATTAAAAATCTAATTTCTTTAGAATTAATGGTAATTGAAAAATTATCAAAGGAATAACTATTTCCGTCTAAATTCTGACAAAGGAAGTTATGTTGCAACCTATTAACACCGGGGGACTAAAGTATATTGATATATCTTTTAATATATTTAATTTAACAATTTATACGAATTAACACCGGGGGACTAAAGTATATTAATATATCTTTTAATATATTTAATTTAACAATTTATAACATGTATTTACATAATTGACCCTAATTAATAATTAGTAATATAATTATTATGAGGATATTTTAGGCGATCAGCATCTTATATAATTCTCTTTTCGGAAGAGTCCTATTGAAATAAATACTTTCTAATGTATTTAATTTAATAATTTATAACATGTATTTATATAATTGTCCCTAACTAATAATTATTAATAGAACTATTAAGAGGGTATTTTAGGCGATTTCTTTTTTCGGAAGAGTCCTATTGAAATAAATACTTTTTAAGGTATTTAATTTAATAATTTATAACATGTATTTACATAATTGTCCCTAACTATTAATTATTAATAGAACTATTAAGAGGGTATTTTAGGCGATGAACATTTTGTAAGAAACTTATGTGCTTTTATAATATAGATAGATGTATATCTAGGGAGAGGACAATATGGGTATTCCAAACCTTTATTGGTTTTAATCCAATCAAGTGAATAATAGAAATGTATGCAACTTAACTAGATTCTTATCTATCAAAGTAAACAAGTTTACTAGGTGAAATAACTCAATTTTTACTATTCCCTGACTAATCCAATTGGATATAAAATCAACAAAGTAAACAATCTCAAAGTGTCCAACAATTTTAGCTTAAAATCTCCCAATATTTTACAGTTTTTTAGGTTTTTATTTTGTTTTATTTATTTGGTATCCTGGTCATCCTTGTTAGATAATATGTGTTCTATCTAACTCATTCGAAAATACAACTAATAAGATGAGAGTTGTCAGATCTTATCAAAACAATACATGATCCAGTATTTAGTCGATTTGGAATAGGTTAATAGTTCTATCTTAAAATCGTATAATTTTTGTCTTCTTCTTTTTCTGTATAACCATTACATATTTTAGCCATCAAACTTCAAAAATTCTATTAAATTTAGCTCCGAACTACAAAATTACATTACCATTTTCTTTAAAGAAGAATTCAAGCTAAGTTCGATTATTTAATCTTGAATATGGACATGTATGAATCACCTCTTGTCCAACCCCACATTACTTACCACCATTGTAGTAACCATTTCCCCAATTCACTATTATGAAAGACAAGGAAACTAATTAAAGGTGTTGACAATGCTAAAGTTAACTACATTTTATTTATATCCAGCAGAGATAGGGTGGATTAGGTGGTGACTATTTAATAATTACCAACAAACCTAAGCATTTATCAATAATATTTATAATATATAAAATATATACGAATTTTAAGTAGTGTTAATTCATAAAATAGTGTTGGCTTGACAAGAAACTTATTGACTTTAGAGGAAATTAATCATGTTTATTGTTTTAAATTTCCACAAAACCTTGAAATGTAGCTTACTTGTAAGATCTAACTCAGCCCATTTGCACACGTGGATCTTCCTCTACTGCAAACCGTCATTACAAGAAACATTGTAATGTAAATTGCATTCTAGAACATTAATTAGTGAGATAAATGGTTCGGTAATTAAAGTGGGGGCTCAAAAATCAATATCTTGTTAGAAAAGGAACAATCCACCTACTCGACACTTCATATATATAATCAAATATACATATATCATTTATTTTTATGAGAATTTTTTTTTTCCCCAACCGTACTTTGGCTATTTTTGTAATTTACCATCTCGCCCAACTTTTGTTGCAAACCGTCATCTGAACCTTACATTTTTTACAAACCGCCATCTAAACTTTTTTTTTGGTGGTTTGAGTGAAAATACAACTGGCGTGGTGTATTTCTAAACATGTCACGTGTCTAGTTTTTTGGCCAAAACTACCATTAGATGGCGGTTTGTAAAAAACGTAAAGTTCATATGACAGTTTGCAACAAAAATTGGGCGATATGGTGAATTGCAAAAATGGCCAAAGTACTAATGGGGGAAAAAAAAATTCTCTATTTTTATTAATCCCGTGATGTTCATTTTATGATCAGAACTGTAGTAGTTACATGGGTATAATTCGAGTGGGTCGGGTGGATTCTACTCGGATTAAGGTAGGATTACAACATTTACAACTTCAATATGAATATGAATATATGATTCTAACTATCTGGTTATCGGTTGAAAATCTCAACTTTTCACATTAGGGTTTGCTTCGAGTTAACTTAATTATTTTATGTTACCTGATACTTCGATCCTAGTCCAGAAAATCCAACCCAACCTGATCCATAATTTATTTACCTCTTTTCAGAGATTTTATCAATCTTAAGAAATCGTTAATCTTAAAGGTGATTGAAATTCGCCAAACCTTAGGACGATTCAAACTTCAATTCATACATAAGTCATGGAATATATGCGCAGGTCAGTCCTCAAATTTTGAATTTTTTTAATTCTATATGTATATTTTGAAAATTTTATAGTTTTGTCCTCCAAATTGAAATTTTCATCTTCTTAATTTTAAATATTTTAATTTTTACGCCCTTTATGTTAAATCTGGGTTAATTCCGCTTATATATATATATATATATATATGCCAATGTTTTACCATAGGATGGAAACCAGAAAAAAAGTGATGAATTATATAATGGTTTGATTCATAGAAGGCATCAATCAATTTATTACCGTTGTTAAAACAAAGACATTTATGAATTCTTAAATTAGGAATTTCCTAACTGCTTGGGGCCCCCTGTTATATTCGCGTATCCCTGCCCCTCGTCACCTCTTTGACATTAATCCTCTAGTCAAGACTAATTATTGAATTAAGCTTAACTTAATTCCCAACATTAGTTATATATGATTTTCATGCATCATTATTTCTTTCCTATGTACTAATCTTCAATATCTCAATTTTTATTTAACTTTCATGCAAGTACAAGTTTGATACACAAGAATATTGGTTCACATCCCACCAATAATAATGATAATAATAAATAAAGCATATTTGAAATAATTAACACAAATATATATGATATTTTAGTCTAAACTCAACTCCGTTAGCCTAACTAACCAATATTACATTTATTAGAATCAATGTTTTTCTCTAAATTTTACATGAACTAGAGGATAAATATAAAAATGTTTTGTTTCTACATTATATTGATAATTGATCGAATCAGATTAAGAATAAAGTTACTAGTAAGTAGCCATGATACAATTAGCATAACCACTAAAGATGGTGTATAACTGTATATAGATTTCAAGGATAACAATTTATATGAACATTGTAAAACTAAAAATGTTAATTTAAATATGTTCAAGACCAAAAAGACAAAAAAACAAAAAAAAAAAAGTTAAAAAGGAAAATTAAGATGAGCAAAAACTCACAGAAAGCTAAAGCGAAAGGAACCGGAACTTTGAAACTTTTACGTACGTATCCATGGCATATATACATATACATATGTATATATATTATTGTACGTTCTGAATACTAAGCAATCCCATGGAATATCGGATCATCCAAAAGTTCAGACCACATTTGAGGAGTACCGCCATAGCTGGACGCGCTACAAGCCTCCACCGTGTTAGTAATTGACGGCTCCGTCACCGGCGCCGCCGCAGGCGGCGGAGACGGTGACAGATTCGGCTGCATCCACGACGAAGAAGCCGAACCCGGCGATCCATTGTTATTCTCCCCACGGCCGAGCACTGCAGCAAAATCAGCGCCGCCCAGAGCGGCCCCCTCGCACGGCGCCTGCAGATCAGGCAAATGCGAAAAGAACATGGACTCCTGAACAAAATCGGCGGTGGACAGAGACGGCGGCGGCGCTTCCTGCAGGTGGTTCAAGGCGGAGGTTTCCAATTTCAGAGAATTTAATAGATTGAAAGCTTCCATATCGGCTGGAAGATTAGTGAGGTTGCCGCTGTTGTGGAAATTGGGCGGCGGTGTTGCGGCGGCGGGGTGGAGGAGAGACTGGACGTAGTGGTTGAGGCGAGCCATCTGAAGGGCTTCGGCTTGGAGGCGCATGGCTTGCTCCTCCCATGAAGGGTTTTCGATTAGGTCTTTGAGGTTGGCGAGGGCGATGAGATGAGGAAGGCTCGAGAAAATGTCGGTTCTTGGTCTGTGGGTCATGGGGTCGAACCCCATTTGAATCAGCTTCTTCTTCAGATGAGTGTTCCAGAAGTTTTTGATCTCATTGTCTGTTCTCCCAGGCAGGTGCGTCGCAATTGCAGACCACCTTTATTCATACAAAAATACAAACAAATAAATACATGTACAAACAGAATAGGATAGTTTCACACCTAAATGATTCGACTAATAAATTGGATGGAGAATTTACTTGTTTCCAAGAATGGCGTGGAGATTGAGAATGGTCTGTTCTTCATCTTGAGAGAACTTTCCCCTCTTGATATCGGGTCTTAGATAGTTGGTCCATCTGAGCCTGCAGCTTTTCCCACATCTGTTTAATCCTGCAATCACAGCGAAAAATGTCAATTCTGATCATCATGATCGATCAGGCAAAAAGAATAAGTAATTATTAACTAATATTGAATTCATGAAACAATAATATGTAAATATTGTATATACCAGCAAGTTTAGGAAGAGCTCTCCAGCTTCCATGGCCGTGTTTCTGGATATATATGATGAGTTTGTCATCTTCTTCAGGAGTCCATGGGCCCTTCTTCAACCCACTCTCATCACAGCATGGCGACCTTCCCATTTTCCCTGTTTTTCTTCTTCTTCTTCTTCTTCTTCTTTTCTTCACACCACTCTCGCTCTAGATTCCTCTCTCTGTCTAGAATATATGTATGAGAACTAAATTGATCTGTCCCTATGATTTGGACTGCCTCCTTTAATCCTACCAAATGACTGGAGCCATCAGATGACTTATATACAAGTCTTCCCCAACCCTCCTTTGTCCTCTTCTTGTATGCTTCTCCTATAGGCCATGCATGGCAACCCCACATGTAATCACCATTTTGCCCTCTCAACATTTCATTTACCCAATTCTACCCGGGCCCCAACTATATTACCAACATCCCGACCGAATCCAACCAATTAAAAGGACAAGTTTAATATACTTGTAATCCTCCTTAAATTCTCCACCAACTATCAATTTCATCTAGTCATGCTTGAATTAGAATAAACCTCGCTCCACGTACAATTTTGAGCAAATAATATATTCATATTGTGGGATAAAAAAGAAGTAAAAAAGAACGTTAATTTTAGGAAATTGATGTGTTTTGATATGATTCATAATCACAGGACGAAGAAAACATAGACATAGTAGAAAAATGATGGAAGTCGGCATCACGAGGAACAGGTGGCGGCTGCCCTCTGGTCAAAGGAACACACTCCATGCACGCAACAGGGGACACTCTCTCGTCATTGATTGCATATTTTTGCATGGCAATTTTGAATTTATTTTATTTTATTTTTCTCCCTAAAGTCTTTATAATTTTATATTTGTTACTACAAATATATTTACGTAGCCTAATGGGTCCTCCATTTCTGATATATAAACTTGTTGTCACCTTCGTCTAGCAAATCCCACTTAATAATTGAATGGAAAAATCCAATTTCAATCATTATGTTTAAGTTTTGAATACTATATGCTAATTGCTAATTAATTATGTAGGTATTATATTGGTTATAACTCTATACAAGTATGTAATTAAATAAAAATTGATCAATCATGTTTATGTATGGATACATGTGTTACTTATGTAATTGGGAGATGAATTATATTAATATATTCCATTAATTCTCTACGTAATCGGAAGTTGAATGTAACCAGCTTTGATATTCATACCATACCATATCCATAATTATACACCATTAATCAGGAAATATGAAAATATGTGTAGTTAAAAAATTGTCCCACATTAGTTATATGGTTAAATGTGGAGCTCAAAGCTAGACGTGAGAGGTCACGTACATACAGTATGGTGCACAGCCGGTGCATTGGCCCGCGCAAGGGCACAGTTGGGTTGTGCCCATGCTTGCAGCCAGGAAATGTATTACGTACTCAAACCCGAATTACCTAACAACATTAACATTTCTCATTAGAATTAGTTTAATGAATTCTTGTCATTTTTGTTTCAATGAGATAAGTTATAATATAAGATACTTTTATTTTAATCAAGGTTTAGAAGACCAAATTTAATCTCAATAGCTATTTTCAATTGTGAAAACTGAAAACAGATGTTTAAGTATTTGATCTCAAAAGTAGCAGGTTGACATGAGTAGGTACGGCTACGAATTTCCAATATTGATCTTAATTCTTGTCTACGTGAATTGGAGGAAAGGCAATTGACATATAAAATTAAATTAGTCTACAACTAATATTTCCTATATTCCCAAAATAAGACAGTTAGCTACGATATATTATTGTTCAGCAAATGCCGTAAATATCTCATTAGTGACATTAATTTGCCTTTATCCATATTTCTCGGTTTCTTCAAATTATAGAAATATCTGAGCAAATATGTTCATCTACCTCTCGTCTAAATTTTGACGCATTTAAAATATCTGAGCGAAAATTCATGCGAATAAAAATATCCGATCTCTCTTTATATTTATATTAATGAAACCAATAGGCGACAATCCATATTTATTGACGAATTCTACATGAATTTCCATATCTACAAAAGAGAGATTTGTAGTTTTGAGATTTCCAAAAAATCATATAAATATATTATGTTAATTTATACATGTAGTGTTGATGTGGTATAAATATAATTTTGATTCTCTCTTTGTCTTAATAAATATCTATCTATTTTTTCTCAATATAATATATCTTTAAATAAAGATATTTACCATCAACTATACTAATTGATCATTCGCTCATAGAATTGTATGCATCTCAAAAGTGGAACAATTGGTCGGGAAGTTAAATCTGCTCCATACCAATTCCATTGCGATAATATTTGAACCGCATATAGTTATTCTGGTTCTATAGCCCCTTTGCATGTATCGGATCGGGATGAAACACTTAAGGTGTAAATCTCTCTACTAATAGTAGCTGCATTCTCAAATACTCGAACTCGAAACCTCTGATTAAGCTAGCATAGTGCCGAACCGTTAAGCTACACCACTTTGTGGTTTGAACCTCATACGGTGATAAAGATAAATAACATGTAATCCACCTAATAATTACCAAGAACACCTATACGTACGTACACTTCCCCCGATTTGTGCCCTAAAATCCTCAAACATAACACGAATTATAGTGCAATCGTATCCGTAGGTATGTATGAATGTAGTCTTACTTATGCACACGTTGTATGGAAATTGTAATTTTGTAAAAGTTTTGGTATGTTGATGTCTCCTTTTTGCGTACAAATAAAAGCAGCTCAGATATCATCGAAAAAACATTTATTGCTTCACCAAACATTAAGCCATCTAATTAAGACAGTGACATGATGAGATGGTGACCTTAGATTATCATTTATCCATATATATAATTAATATAATAATTAGTATTTGTATAGTTTGACCACTGAGAGAGGAAGAGAGAGCTGGTTAGAGGAGAAGTTGGTGCAGCAAACTTTCTACTAATATAATTTCACCACCTTTATTCAAAGATATCACACACTTATTTCTTTCTTTTGCCAAAGTTGAGAAGCAATGATTTGGTTTCGTTTATTGTCGTTCGTTCCTTGTCTGGGATCAAGGCTGCACGCTATACTAAATTACTTTACTTTTACTATGTAATTTCTTTACAATTTGTGAGTTTGAATTTATAAGGAGGCGGCTGACGATCTGTTACGTATATTTACGGATACGATGATATGGATACGACACAATACTAATACGATAGTATAATTTTTTTTTTATTTTTTACATGAGAAGTGTCCGGAAAAATATTCGATTTGATGCAACGCAAACGAATAATATTTTTTAAAGTGCTCGTGCATTAAAACTCACTATAAAAAAAGTAAAAGAAAAAATTCCTAACTGAGCCAACATCAAGAAACAGGGAAAACATAAAATAGAAAGTCACCATCCCCACCACAGAGGTATCCTAAAATAGCATAAGCATAACCGCTATCCAACGAGTGTCCCAGCTTCGCAAGCACGTCGATGATGGAGTTCAACTCGTGCAACATGTTAGAACATGGTTTGGGAGAGAAATTGAAGTTTTCATTATGTAATTCTATAGATCTGTATGAAAATAGTTACAATTCGACTCTAACTTATAGGTAGAAGAATCCCTACAAGGTGCAAGGTTCGATTCCCACAGGCTGCAGTGTGGGAGCTTTATTCTTGAGTCCAATTTGGGGTTTGAGGGTGGGCTCCTTGTAGACCTAGTGAGGAGCACACCTCCCCCTTAACGGGCCGCTGAGTACCTGATTTACCTCCTCCCACTTGCTTCATCGGGCCGGGGTATGGGGGGCCCTTAGAGTTGGGGATTCAACCTTTTGCGACAAGAATCCCTACAAGTCAGGGATATTTTGCATAACTAACGAGATTCTCCCTAAAATAGAAGATACACATAAATCTTCTAACACTCCCCCTCAAGTTAAGTAATGGGATCGCCAATTCTTAACTTGTCAAGTGCCTTCTGAAAAGCTTGGCCAGAGACGGCCTTTGTAAGGAATCAGTTAACTGATCTTCTGACTTGACGAACGGTAGCTCAATGACGCCTCCATCTAGTTTTTCCTTTATAAAGTGACGATCTACCTCCACGTGTTTTGTTCGATCATGTTGTACCGGATTCTCTAAAATGCTGATAGTCGCCTTATTGTCACACTTTAGCACACTCGAATTTTGCTGAGGAAAGCCTATCTCTGCCATCAGCTTCCTTAGCCACAGTAACTATGTTACTCCTTTTCCAATGCCTCGAAATTCTGCTTTAGCACTTGAGAGGGTAACAACTTTCTGTTTCTTGCTTCTCCAAGTCACCACATTTTCCCCAATCAGGGTGAAGTAACCCGATGTGGACCTTCTATCGTTTGGATTTCCTGCCCAATCCGCATCAGTATAGGCTTCGTTATTCAAGTGATCATGTCTCCCAAACATTATCCCGTGTCCAACTGTACCTTTCAGATACCGCATAATCCTCACAACGGCTTCCATATGATCCTTCTGAGGCTGATGCATAAACAGACTAACTACCCCGACAGCATAGGCAATGTCCGGCCTGGTGTGGGATAATTAGATCAGTTTTCCCACCAATCGCTGATATGATCTCCTTTTGTCTACTGGTTCTCCATCTTCTTTTATCATGAGCTCGTGATTAACCTATATAAGATTGTCTATTGGCTTGCAGTCAACCATTCCGACCTCGGCTAACAGATCCATAATGTACTTCTTCTGACAGATAAAAATACCCCTTCTCGACCGAAGAACCTCAATACCCAAGAAATACTTCAGTCCCCCCAGGTCCTTCATTTCAAAGTCCCTGAACAAGTTTTTCTGAATTCTCTCCATTTCTTCAGTATCACTTCCCGTGATAATCATATCATTCACATTGATGATAAGGCAGGTGATCAAGTTCCCTCTTTTCTTCAGAAAAAAAGTATGATCAGAGTTACTTTGTATGTACCCATATTGTTGCATTGCCACTGTAAACCTTTCGAACCAAGCTCGTGGAGGTTGCTTGAGTCCATACAAGGCTTTCCAAAGTCTGCACACTTCACCATTTTTAAATTCGGATTTAAACCCTGGTGGCGCTTCTATATACACCTCTTCCATTAGATCTCCATGTAGAAAGGCATTCTTCACGTCAGACTGGTGAAGAGGCCAGTCTTTATTCGCTGCTACCGATAAGAGAACCCTGACAGTGTCAATCTTTGCCACTGGGGAGAAAGTTTCTAAGTAATCAACCTCGTATGTCTGAGTATACCCCTTTGCCACTAATCTGGCCTTATACCTTTCAATCGTGCCGTCTGATTTGTGTTTGATGGTAAACACCCATCGACACCCCACTGGTTTCTTTCCTTCAGGCATTTTACATGTCACCCACGTATCATTTTTCTTTAGTGCATTCATTTCAGTTTCCATCGCCTGTACCCATTCCCTTGATTGCTCTGCCTCTTGAACCATTCTCGGAACCTGTTCCGTATAAAGTTTCCCAAGAAACACTGTGCAGTTGGTGAGATACTCCCCCTCACCACATTCCCTATAGGATACCTAGAGGTTCGCGACACATGTTGGGTAAGTACCTATTCGGAGGTATTCACCGAGTACTCCTTGGTGGCAAAGTATACTTGTCACTTACAACATCTTCAGAGGTGGAATCAACAATATCAACACTAACAGGAGGAGTATCACTTACCTCGAGTAGGACATCATTCAAAGGAGTAGGATCAGGGGTGGTACTGAACTTGTTAATGGCTGGTGTCGGTGTAGGAGACTCTACAAAACTCAGGTCATTTAGCCAACATAGGGAATCACTAGTACTCTCCCCCTGAGCACTAGGTTGGGTAAGGTAGTAATACTCAGTTTCAAGGAAGTCACAATCCATTGTAACATGAATACGATGTGTGACAGGATTATAACACCTATACCCGTTTTGGTGTGTGGCAAAGACATATTTAATGGCACATGGATCAAGTTTGCTCCGGTCAGTTTTAGGAACATGAACAAACACCGAACAACCAAATATTCTGGGTCTGGTTAACATATTCTTTTCCATTATCAGACCGGAGCACACAGATTGTATGATTAAACTGGGTTTATATCATATAGAAAAAGGCAACAAAGGTATCATACACTTCAGATTTATGTCGGAGAAAGTAACCCAAGTCATGCGTGAGAAATCATCGATAAATGATACAAAATACTGATACTGACTTTTATTAGAAATGGGGGAAGGACCCCAAACATCAGAATGTATCAAAGAAAACACAGACTCTACCGGAGTATCATTTGGTTTAAAAGATGTTCGATGACTCTTAGCAGCTAAACAGGTTTGACAAGTTAAAGTAGACATAGGATTATTCTGAAAAAGTGTGGGAAATAACAAACGCAAACACCCGAGGGAGGGATGACTGAGGCGCCGGTGCCAAAGCCAGATTTGTGTCTCAACAGACCTTTTTGACAGGATGGTTGTGGATGTGAGTTTAACCTCATCAACATAGTATAAACCATCACGTTCAATACCACTCACAATGATCTCCTTCGTATGAATGTCCTGTAACAGGCAAAAACGAGAATACATCAGAACTACACAGTTCAATTCATTTGCCACCTAGCTTAAAGACAGTAATTTTGCAAGATAAAGAGGGAACATAAAGACAATTTTTTATTTTAGCTTTGATGAGATAGCCACGGATCCTTCCTTTTTGACCTCAACCAATTCTCCATTAGCAGTTTGAATATGAGTATGAGTTGGTGAAGTTGGCTCAAGAATATCTGCGAGATCAAAGGTCATAGAGTCGGTTGCCCCACAATCGAAGATCCACTGGGACACTTTTTGTGGTCGGGTTTGAGTATGATAGGTCTGTATTTGACTAGAGCCTTTTTCAAATGTCGGATCTACAATTTTACTGCATGTAGGATCTAACATGTTGGTTGTTTTGTAGGTATAGGCCGAATGGAGGCCAATTAAGGTTTTGAGAATGATAAAGGGATGAGGATGTTGATGTTAACACCGAGTCCCAAGAATCTTAAAACCGCTCTGATGCCATGTTAGAACATGGTTTTGGAGAGAAATTGAAGTTTTCATTATGTAATTCTATAGATTTGTATAAAAAGAGTTACAATCCGGCTTCAACTTATAGGTAGAAGAATCCCTACAAGTTAGGGATATTTTGCATAATTAACGAGATTCTCCCTAAAATAGAAGATACGCACAAATCTTCTAACACAACACATGTTGAAAGATTGCATTCGGATTAGGGACGGAGCCAGGATTTAATGTTGGGGGGGCCAAAATTTAAAGTATAAAAAATGAAGGGGCAAAATTTTTAATTAGGGGACGAAAAGTTAAAATATCAAAAAATTAAGGGATAAAAATATAAATATATCAAAAATATACATATAAAAATTAAAAATTTTTAAAATTTATGGGAGGCGGGGGCTACCCCCGGTTCCATCATTGATCCCGATATTTGTTAAGAGGATTTCGACAATCAAGAATAATATTCTCAAATGGATGATCATTTACAACATCTTTCATGATTCAATTGACCACCACAGCTTCCGAGCCCGCTTCCACTTCAATTTGTCGAAAGCGTCGTTCGCAAGTGAGTTTCAGTCCCTCCGAGAGGCTCAACAGTTGAACTACATTCATTGAAAGTGATATATATAATGTGAAATTTGTAATTAAATGTACTCATTTAGTGACAAACCATTTAATTGGGTTCTGGAGTTTTTTTCTTTCTGTTTTTATATAATCGTGATAGATTACGTTTAATTTTCACTACTGATAATTTGTGAATATTGCTGCTACTGTGATTATTTGGCGACGTATTAAATATATCTTGTTATAGAATTGTAGTGACAGATTAATTTTTCAATAAGATATGATGTCTGTTGTATTTGTGTACCTAGCTAGCTAATTATTTTAATATTTACGGGTACTTCAAAAAATATTATATTATTATATCATGTTATGTCGATTAATCTTATCGAGCATTATGTAACACTTCTCACATAGACAGATTAAAAAAAAATCTTATTGTCATATGTATGTCTTGTCATGTCAGTATTATCACAGTTTTCATACTCATACATCATAATAACAGCTAATTAAAACACTAATTCTCGTCATTATAGACTCGTATTTTGACAAGATAAAAATTATTGTAGACCAACAAATAATTCAATTAATGACAAAAGTGGAAGGGATATATATATATATATATCATTTGTGGTAAGTTTAAGTTGTCACTACGATTAGTTTTCCTCGTAGTAGTTAATAAAGCGAACTCACCATGCATAATACATTGAATTTTTTCTGAAGTTTCTTCAAAAAAAACTTAATCTCGTGTTTCAAACAGTTCAAAATCCTAAACTATATTCTTCATATATACTGAGACAAAGTTTTGATTCTCATATATATTTTAGATCATAAAGATGATGATTAAAACTTTTCCTCTTTAAGTTTGGAGGAAACAAAATTTGACTTTTGCTATTAGTTGTACGTAATATATATTTGAATGATATCAGAAGATTTGTTATACCTTTGAGCGCAGACACAAATTAATTAATATCATCAGCAACACATAAGTCAGCAATATGGTAACAGTTTGGTTGAGAACTTGAAATATGGAAAAAGCTCAAATAATTTAATCATCCCACTGACGAAAAATTTAGCCTAGACCCAGCGGCTAGAGTTTCATCCAATCAGATGATTTACACTTATTATTTTTTATTGTTTATTTTTAATAAAATTGGTGCAAATATAAAGGTCACCGTTGGATTATTACCGAAGTGCCCTCCTCATATATAACCAATCAAACAATCAAGAAAAGATACATTATGATCCACGGATCATTCAGAGCAAACAAATGAAAATGTCCACGAATATTGTAAAAGTATATAGACGGATAATATTACACTTGTTATTTAATTGGTCATATATTCACCCTAAAATATTCACCAATCAATATGAAACATTTACTCCTTATTGTACAGATTTAACGGAATTAGGTTTCAATTAAAATTACCATCCCCGAAATGGAAAATTTGTATTAGGACAGTACAGCCGAAGGTGAAGGTACTAGGAAGTTTGGGAAAATAAGAAATTCATACAACTTAAATTAATGCATGCATGTATATTAACATAACAGATGTTTATTAGCTTAATTAGCCCACTATTTAGCCCTTTCGTTGGGAAAAAAGATTACTTTTATAACAATTTGCCATTTATTTAATGTCGAATTTGTGAAGTTTGGCTTAGATAGACCTACACCAGTGCTCGAGCAATTTCCAATACCACAATCATTCACGTACAACTTACCGAAAGAATATGAAATTATCTCTTTTTATTTACCCAAGCAAGACATAGTTGAATTTAGAGACCAAAGATATATATATCCGACTTATGTTTTCTACCAATTTTCGAACAAAATAAGTAATTACAATTAAATATTATAATTCTAAATCTGTCTAATTATTACTCCCTTAAATTCAATGTTAATTTTAACATGCACAACGACTCTCTAACATTTCATACCACATAATTTAAGGATATATACAAGAAGGGGTAATAGTTGAAGTTTCTAATGGGTTTTTTTTTCCCCTAAAAAAAAATAAATAATCAAATTGATCCGTTTAAAGAAAAACAAATCATATTGGTCCACTATAGCTCTATCTTGGACTAAAATATATAATGGTTACCTCAACAACTGAATTAGTTTAATGGTTCAATGCTAAGCTAATTAAACGATAGGTTTCATGTCCAAATCCTCAAAATACATAGTCTACCCCTTAGCAGTTTGAATTCATAATTAATAGGACTAGAGAAAAATTATATATGTATAAAAATAACATTACATATAATTGAATGCAAAGCCAATTATAATATAATTAAATTGAATAGATTATATAAGTACTATACATACAGATATATAAGTCATGCATCGATCTACAGAAAGTGATAAGTGAAATATAAAAAGGGAAATGGAACATGTTATCCAATCTAGCGTGCGTCTCTTCTCCAATCACAAAATATTTGTAAGTAAAATGAAATATAAAAGAAAAGATTGAATGCCTGGTGCCATGCATACAAGAACACTACCGACAATTATTATTATTATTATTATTATTATTATTATTATTATTATTATTCAGTAAAATAATCTTTATGTATAAAAGGAGAGTGAATTTTGTAAACCCCCCCAAAAAAAGGACTGAATTATTTTATATATACAGCTTGTGAACTACACTAATAAAAAATCCAACCACCAATGTCCTTTTATTTTGTACACATGCATAGTGTATTTTTACAAATTGGTCATTAATTACCCCTCTCCCATAACAATGAATATTTTTATAAATATTATTTTATTTATTTTACTCAACAACATTATTTTATTTAGTAGTGCACTAAATGTATCTAATGATACCTGCATCGTACAACGTTAATACTGTAAATAAAAAAAAAAAATGTGTCATTATACTATGTGATATTGGGTACATATTCTATGCATCATACGACTCGTCCTATACACACATATATATGTATAAATTGTAATATTAATGGATTAGGTATTTACAACATGTACAAAATACATTTGGAAGTATTGTACTATCGTAGCCATGTCGATCAATAGTCGTATTTTGATCATATATATATAAATTGGATATAGGGTAAATTGTAATAGGGATAGAAGAGAGGGATGGAAAGTGGGATGGAAAGTCAGAGATCTTAGTTCAGCATTTGCCACTTTCAAACCTAAACTGGATTTAGTGTCAACATCTATAAAACTAGCTTCAGTCAAACTACCAATGACGTGGCCCACTATTTACACACTAACCATGTCAAACTTTACAAAGAAAAGGTAAAAGGAGAAACTAGATTTTCCCAGACCCTATAATCAGCCTGTTGAATGTTGGTTATTTAATAATGACTTTATAATCTTTTAAAACACCGTCTGATAGGTAAGATTAATTTTTTTGAATTGATTTGATTTAATTTAATTTGAGTTTTTTAATTCAAATTAAGCACGATTAGGTTATCTTAATCTACCGTTTGATATATACAATTAGTTAGAAACTAATTCAGTAATAAAAACACAATTTTCTGATTGATACGATATATTAAAGTGTTCTTAAGATATTTTTATATTTTTGTCCTTTTACTATAACTATAATTTTTATTCAATTAAAAAAGTAATATATATATACGATTTAATCGAAATGAAAAATAAAAAATTTATCATAACACCGATTTGTTCATAGTGAAGGATAATACATTATCTTTAGAGAGAATGAAGAATCTCACCACAGAAAAATCTTAGAATGGAGAATTTTTAAAAATCTCACCACAGAAAATCTGAAATATAAGGAAATAATACCTAAAAAAAAGTAATTGTTTATTGTAAAGAACAAATAGAGGGAATAAAATTGAGAAATAAAAATGAGAATAGTGCGTTAAAATACTAATCTCTGTTAATTGCACTCCCCTTGTCACAATTAAAAATGAACTTAATCAATGAAAAAGAGGGGTTACATGCGGGCCAGAGATTCACGCACTTAGCCCGAAATCTGTAATCTTTCATAACTAACAGAAAATTAAATGATATTAAAAACGATAAAATAGTCTAATCTCACCTATCTAACATTTTCTAATCAAAATACTAAAAAAAGTTAATTACCTTGCTTGAAGACTGAAGCTTTCCTTAATTATTTCTACACATATGTATCAATTGAATAGAAAGAAAATTCTGTTTTAGACTAATTATAATTAAGCCAATCGTACAAATTTTTATTTTTCTTTAATTAAATAAACAAGCAGAAATTCGTATTAATAGCAAATTATGTCGGCAGAGAGGATATAAAAGCAATTTTTAGTTAATATTCCGTATTTAAAAAAAAAAAAGAAGATGGGGAAAAAAAGAATCAAACGCCCTCCTTTCTTCAATGATACGCCAAAACCAACCATCACGTAAAACGTATGTAGGTAACGAATTTTCTAATTCCGAAGGGATTAGGATAGGTGAAATTATTTGAAATTTATACAAAGATAATCGGTGAAACTACATTTCATAAACCAAATTATTTGATATTTATACCACATACAATGATACAAATAAGAGATAATGTTAATTAGGACGTGCATGCTTGACTGTTATTGATATTCTTAACTTTTCAAAATTATCCCCTATTTAACTTTTATTAAAGCATGTAACATGTCGAACTTAGATTTCAAAAGCTAGCTAAAAAGGAGATGAGAATTATAAAGCATCTATTAAGTAATACATAATTTAGTATTTAATTAATGTGGGATATATTAATAGTTTTTATTGTATACTAATGAGGTGAACGTGCGTTGCACGTTTATCATTTAATTTTTTTAAATAAATTTAGCTATTATATTTATTGAACAAATTAAGATATTAAAAATATTTATTTTGATTAAATAAATATACACATACAAATATATTTATATGAAATTTCTCTTTCAAATCATCTACGATAAGTAGACATTCGAAGTAGAGAACATCCAAATAAATAAGCAATTAAAATATTTGAAAATTTGTTATTATATAAAATAAAATAAAATATTTAAGTGTATAGTAATTTGGCCAAATAATTCTAGCTTTTAAGCATAAGTAATAGTTTATAACTTTCAAATATATTTAATAAAATGAAAAGTCATGTAAAAATTATAGAAAAAAACCTAAAAGATCACCCAGTTTTGCCGGTGGAGCATCCTAAACGTAGTAATCATCTTGAAACTTCTGACCTATTCTCATCAGTTTATCCGTCATCATGTTTCTTTTTCTAGATATTTATTTAATTCAAGCTTTGTATGGCCTTTGGAGTAAACTTTGTCAATTAAAATTACATTTCTCATTTGTTCCATTTCAATATCCTTCATTGTTATCCATTTCATGACCATCTTCGAATCAATACCCACATTGGTCTTCGAAAAGTGTCTTTCCCAAGTTAGTGTTAATACTCCGCGTAAGCTCAATAACTCCACTATATTATTAAAACTCTACTAAGATCCATAGCTTATCCTAACACCCATATTCAGCTGTCATCTCGAATGACGCCCCTGTCATCTCAAATGATTCCCCTGGTTATAAAAGCTCACCTTAGAGTTTAGTTTCACTAATCCTTTCTCAGGTTTATTCCACGATAACTCAGTGCATATTTTTCTTTTATATGTATTTTTTGTCCACACTGATTAGTGTTGAGGTTTCATTAACTCTTTTATGTGGCGAAGAGTGGAACTTCTAACTTTTATAACATTTTGATAACCTCATCGGTTCCATGTTTTTCAAAGATTTTAGAGCGTCAGGATCAAGACAATCCACGCATGATAATCAGATAACATATTACTCTGAATTTTGCTATAAAATCTCTCTTTGAGGCCGTTCGACACTCGCATGCCACGAAAATTTCGTTCAGTTTGTGCATCAATAATCTTGTCCGACACCCGGAGTGCGAATGGACAACTTCTGAGCATGTGGTCCACATATTCATGTCCTATATAGCAGCGTGTACATACATCGCTTTTTCTAAATTTTCTGTCATATTTCAGCACATCCGTGAGCAAGCTATCATGTTAGCAAGCCACAAGAAAATCTTGAACTTTTGGGGACAAAGTAATTTCCAAATTCATTTTCAATTTTTCTCCCATGTCTCATCCGACACCATAAGTAGACTATAACCGATTTATAGGACAATTTGTCATTAGTTGACCCAATCAAAACTCTCTTATCTTCGTTATCATGTAATGTAATTAGGACATTAAGTATCTCATCCACCACCTCCTTAGGCAATAACGTTTTCAACTTATGCAAGTTTCAGTTTTTATTTGTGCAATGGATTACATATCATCAGATCTTTATCCTTCTCATGAATCTTATCTCCAAAGATGTCCGCTAGTTTGCTTGTGATAACCATCTATCATTCCATAGAGACGTCCATTCAACTGCTTCTAACTATCCCCTTCCATGCTCGGGAAGCCATAAATTGAGGCTTATATGTTCAAGAATGAGAACATCCTAGTAGCAATAACCATCTTGAACCTTATGACCTATCCTCACCAATTTATCCATCAACATGTTTCATTCTCTCGAGATTTATTTAATCTAAGTTTCTCAAAATCTTTGGAGTAACCTTCGCCAATCAAATATTACATTTCTCATTAGTTGTTTTTTAGTATCCTTCATTGTTATTCATTTAAAGACCGTCGCCAAATCAATCTCCACATTAATTTTTGAAAAGTATCTATCCAAAGTTAGTTTTAATCCTTTAGGTAAGTTCAATAACTTTGCTACATTATTGAAACTATACCAAGATTCATAACATATCCTAGTATTCATCTTCAATTGTCATCTCGAATGACGCCCCTGTTGGTATAGTTATAAAAGCTTCAATCCGATTTTAGTTTTACCCATCACTTCTCGGATTTATTTCATGACAACTAAGTGCAGATTTTCTTTTGCCTGTGTTTTGTGTCCTTATTGATTAGTACTAAGGTCGCAGATAACTCTTTTATGTGGCAAATAGCGACATTTCTAAGCTTCATAACATTTTGATAGCTCCATTGGTTCCATGTTTTCCAAAAATTCTAGAGCGTCAAGATCAACACAACCCACCCAGGATAGTTTAGGAACATATTACTCAGTATTTTGCTACTAAAGCTCTCTTTGAGCCCATCCGACACTCGCAAGTTTTCCCCAAAATTTTCTATCATACCCCAATACATTTGTAAGCAAGCTATCATATTGGCAAAGCCACAGGAAAATCTTGAATTTTTGGGGCAAGGTAGTTTTCAAATTCATTTAAAGTTTTTTCTTGCATGTCTCATCCTACATTATAAGTAGAGTATAATCATTTTATAGGAGAATTTATCTTTAGTTGACCCAATTCATTCTCTCTTATCTCTGTTATCATGCACCGCGTTAGGACACTAAGTACCTCATTCACCACCTCTTTGGACGGTGATGTTTTCAACTTATTCAGGTTTCAGTTTTTATCTGTTCCAATGAGATTTCATTCCATAAGATCTTTATCCTCCTCATGAATGTTATCTCCAAAGATGTCCGCCAGTTTTGCCTTGTGATAACCATCTATCATTCCATACAGATGTCCCTTCACCGCTCCCAATCCTCCATTTTCAAAATGGTTTCACCGTCCAAGTGTTTTTAACTATCCCCTTCCATGCTCGGGAAACCTATAAGTTGAGGCTTATATTCGATCAAGAATGTTATCCTCTTTAAATATTTTTCTGATGTATACCGCCGTCTTCTTGTTAAGCATTATTCATCCCGTTTTAGCTAGCATCACTATATTTCCTTTTGGGCTTCTCTAAAAGCCAATCCACATTCTTACTTCTTTGCAGTCCCTTCTTTAATTTCACCCTACAAGATGGGTTCGTTCCTTGTTATATTAATTGCCTAAAGAAAGTTGTGCTTGAGTGGATCAAGTTTATCGTACATCTGATTGGGGAGCCAATTTGTGTGCATGTGGTTGATGGAGATCGAGATCGTGATGGACGTAATAAGTTTCATTCATCTGTAAATATTTATCATTTTGGGTTTCTATCCCAAGAGATGCTTTTCGACTCTATTAATCACAATCGGGAAATGCTCATTATAATTACAGCTAAAGTTCATTTGTACCCCCAAATAGGTCCTTAAGTTGTCTGTATTTTCCATGCCCAGAATTCTACTAACCTACTGTTTTATCATTTGTCACATAAGGTGCAACAAACAACACATGTGCTTTATCTCTTTTTTATTTAATTTATCTTTTTTTTATATTCTCTTTGTCATTTGATTTTGCATTCTATTTTTTTATTTGTATTCTTCTAGTGAGTATCTATGTTGCACGGATACGGACACGATACGACACGACACGGATACGGCAACACGGATTTTTTTGTGAATTTTCCACGTGAGAAGTGTCGGACACGGTGTCTAACACGAGTGTCCGACACGACACGACACGGTAAACTGATATTTTTAGAAGTGTCGGTGCATTAGAGGTGAGTATTATTTCAGATTTATGTTTCTTTTTTTTATAATTGATTTTATATATATAGTAGAAATAATTAAAAGAGTATATTTATATAAATGTTTAATCGAATATTGTAAAAATTAAGTATAAAATTAGTTTATATCTTATTTAGTTTTCATTTTATCATATAAATTAAAGAAAGATTATATTGTTTGTTGGATTTAGATAATTAAAATTATATTAGTATTAGTTAATTAAAAAATATTATATTAGGATTAATTAATTTATCGAAAAATATTTTATGTAAATCATTAAATTATATTATTTTGTTAATTAGATAAGTTTATAGAATTATAATATGGTTATAATTTAAGAAAGTTTATTATTTAGATAATTAGAACTATGGACTTATATAATTAAACTTGCATTATGATTGATTTATTGAAAGTTATTTTATGTAACTTATTTAAATAATATTTTATTTTACATAATTACAAAATTTTATAAAGTGAATCAATTTGTTTTTTTTCAATTCATTAGATATATCTTATTATAACATTTTAAATTATAGGCCATAAAATTAAAAAATAGACAACTTATATTATAAAATTTGAATACAATTAATTAAAATTGTAGAATTAAGAAACCAAAAACGTCGTTCGTGCTTTGAAGTATATAGTTTATATTTAATCATATAAACTAAAGGAAGATTATATGGTTAGTTACATTTAGATAATTAAAATTATATTAGTATTAGTTAATTAAAAAATATTACATTAGGATTAATTAATTTATTAAAAAATATTTTATATAAATCATTAAATTATATTATTTTGTTAATTAGATAAATTTATAGAATTATAATTTGATTATATTTTAAGAAAGTTTATGGATTTAGATAAATAGAAGTATGAACTTACATAATTAGACTTACATTATGCTTGATTTATTGAAAGTTATTTTATGTAACTTATTTAAATAATATTTTATTTTACATAATTACAAAAATTTATTAAAATAAAGTAAATCAATTTGTTGTTTTCCAATTCGTTTTTAGATATATCTTATTATAACATTTTAAATTATAGGCCTTAAAATTAAAAAAAATAGACAACTTATATTATAAAATTTGAATACAATTAATTAATAATCTATAATATGTATTTACATCATTATCCTTGACTAATAACTATTGAAGTAATTATTGGGAAGATATTTTAGCCGATCCGTATTTTGTAAGAAACCAAAAATCCTATTCATGCTTTTATAAGAGATATGTATAGAAAAAATAACTTTCCTTAACGTTGGGATTCTTGCTTCGAAAATCGACTCGTAGTGACACCTATAACTTTTCAGAATTGGTTCTAAAATGACTCCCTTAATTTTAGCATTTTAATCCATACACCTTTCTATCTTTTAGAGTTTAGTATATTTTATCCCTTAATTTTTGAATAAGAACGATTACTTCCCTAACTATTATAAAATGTTACACTTAATTTATTTTAGACAATTTCGGCACAATATTCTAGTAATATTTCATTCAAACTGAATTTTAATCGTCGATTTCTTTTTCATCACGATGACTCAAAAGTCAAGGCTAGTGTCATTGTATTCCTCTGACCTCTCTCCAAGATGAATAAAGTTCATACCCTATTGGACCTTATTGGCTATGGAAAGCCGCAGGAATTCTCCTGTCATGTGTCATCTTTGACCGATGATTTCTCCTTCATTGATGGTTGAATTTTGGTTTTGAGGCCACCTCTCCCTTCCTTGCATCGAGAACTTTCATTTATGTATAATATCAACGCATTTCAAATCTTTGTACCCAAAAAAAAAAACACATTTCAAATGTAATATATACAAATTTTTCCTTATATATCACCCCTAAATTTTATTAAAAATGTTGAACAAAACATTTTCTAAAATTCACCGGAAAGGTATTAAATGTGACGTTTTACAAATGTTGAAAGGACAATCGCACCAATTCAATTGTAGCACCCTAGACCCCAAGGCGCCACATCCCCCGCACTGTAGCCTCAATCCACGTATGAAATGGACAGTTCATACATAAACCAAGACCACAGCGAACGGGTGACAACAAAACGACGCTCTAGGCGGGACACTCTCCCCAACATAATCAAAACAACCATAAATAGCAAAGCGGAAGCAATAAAGTCAGTCATATATATATAGGTACCATATTTATTCCATAGATACATATAGGTACCATTACTATCAATACAATAGGGTCTATCAATAATATACATCATTAAGTATTCAAAACGTGACAATAACTATCATAACATGAAATGTCTCAAAATACTATACATGAAAGGTATGAGACTAGACCCGTGGAAATGCAAGACTCGACCAACTCCCGCCTAGCACAACCACGCTCAAAAGGTACCTGAAAAGTGAAGTATCAGTCTACCGAAGACTGAGTGAGGGGCAATAAATATATATAGCACACGTCACATGCAAGTTGTAGCCTCGGGTAAAGACTTTTAGAAAACAATGATTATATAGTTCAAGAAATCTCATCCTTGGCCCGAGATTACAACTATTCATTTTAACACGTTTCATTAATCATTCTTGTCAATATCATGAACATGTGGCCCCGGCGAGTAAGGGCAATCTCCAACCGAACTCCCAATCGTGAACAATACGTGAACATGCTTGCTTGCTTGATAATAAGTGATCATGCAATTCATTAAGTGCTCACATTGACAATTTCATTCTTGAAAACATGCAATAACCCGAGGATAACCCGACATTCCGGATTAATCCCCAGTCTCCTTCTTCCTCCGGATGATAGCGAGTTTGCAAGGCTCGACTATCCACGACATGGTGTGTGTAGAGGACATGACCCTCTAGACACGGAACTCCTTCCACCACTAATCTCCTAGTGGCTTCGGGGTTGATCCCAACAATGTGAGGATAATTCAGGAGTTACCCGTCAGCCCTTGCTTTCCCGGTTGGCTCAAGAATTACCCTCGGGCCCACGTGCAATCATGTACTCGCCAACATGCTTGAAAATCATGACAATCGATACATTCTTGCTTGCAATGTTTATTACTTTGA
The DNA here is from genome assembly GCA_037501455.1 of Lantana camara. Lineage (NCBI taxonomy): Eukaryota > Viridiplantae > Streptophyta > Magnoliopsida > Lamiales > Verbenaceae > Lantana > Lantana camara. Next base: position 15,753,963 of record CM074857.1, on the reverse strand, counting down.
AAACGTTTATAAATATAGTAGGTTTTGGCCGAAAACTAGCACGTACGGGTAGTAGGGTTCATTTTACCAAAACAAAACCTCACCTTTCTTGCAAAATAAAATAAAGTAGCGTTCTAAGGAGCTTGCTCCTCGTCCACGCCCTCGTGACCTGTGCAAATACAATGCATAACCATGAGACATGCACTAAAATGGCCAAAATAGGACGAACGGCGAAAACGTGTCGAGGCGACCTCGAAAATGCAATGTGGTATTATAACTTTTGGTTTCACATCATATTAACACGTATTATAGCAATTCGGGGTCAAAGAAGTCGTTGGATCGAGGGGTCATTTTCGGAAATTTATGCAGTGAATTTTGTTCTGCAACACAGGTGGGAACGGCCGTTCCGTTCCCTTTTGAAAAATGGGAACGGTCGTTCCCAAAGGTTCCCCAAAACGCACCCGCGTTTCTTCCCCTTAAAAGCGCGCCTTTGAGCTGGGAACGGCCCTTCCGGCGCAAGGCCAAAATGGGAACGGCCGTTCCCATGCTCGGCCGCTTACATTTTGAAAAGAAAAGGGGAACGCCCGTTCCCGCCAAGCTATGAGGCTGGGAACGGTCGTTCCCTGCTTCTGCAACTGAAAAACAGAGCAGAAACAGGGGAAGCTCTCGGGAAGAAACAACAAAGCTACCATAATTCATTTTTGGACCCCAAAAGCTATAATTTATGGAAATATGATGCACACCCATTCAATACATGATAATATAATACTTAGACACCTACAACATGCTAAATTAACAAGATTTCATGCTTTCAAGTTCATGATCAAACTTGATCATTTTGCCAAATATTCAATGATTCAAGCTAGGAATCAAGCACTAATTCATGTTATCATCTTATAATCATGCTTTGCACAACACATACTCCATATAACACATCAAGCTCAAACCCTAACCTATTCAAATATGATCAAAATCATCCAATCATGCTCAACCAACCTTGAAAATGGAAAGAAATGAAGAAGTATGATGATGATGATGATGATCTCTCAATTTCTTGTCACACTTCTTGAAATCTTGATGATTGATAGCAAATTATCTTCTTCCCTTTCCTCTTCTTGAAATACCGAGAGAGAGAGATGGATATGTTTGGCAAACTTTGGATGAAATGATCTCATGGAAGCCAAGAGATGATTAACGTGATTCATCTCTTGATTTTTGTGAATTTTGCCAAATTGCCAATTAAACCTTGAAGTCTTTAAGTTATACAATTAGATATGCCCCAATTTAAAATATGCTCCATTTGGTCCTTACAAGTGTATGCAATTGAGTCCCTAATATTTGAAAATATTAACTAAGGACAATTTGGTAATTTCTTCCACTCTCGGTATAAATTTCATGCAATGAATATTTTTCGTGGCATGAAATAATATTTTCGATGATGTGAAATTAAATAATTGATGTGAAAAATGTCTCGTGAATTTTATAAAATTATGAATGCCACGTAAGAATATATTATGAAATTAAAAGAAATAAAATAAAACCTACGCTCAAAACACACACGTGGCGTGCTTACCTGTTCATCCGGAACTCGGGGCGTTACATCAATTATCAGGTAACTATACACACTAAATTTTAAAGGATATAAGGTGTTTGGAATTAGTCCTAATATTTATATGCAATAGAAAATATATATAATTTACTGCTAATAAATGATGTAACTTAATGTTCATGTGGTACACATTTACGATGAATAGTTATGGATCCGGCGACATGGATACGGTATACGATATGGATATGAATTTTATTTTATTTTTTTCATGTAAAAAGTATCTCACACAGTATTCAATACAAGCGTCCGGTACAAGATAAAATAATATATTTAAAAATCTCCCTGCATTATACATAGAAATCTATGGTTGATAGATAAATAAGTTTCACATGAAAATATAAACCATATATACGTGTGCATGATAGTTTACCGCGTTAACTTGTTTCTCACACATTAGTTCACGAAAGTCTGGAAGTTAGTTAAGCATATTTTACTATTTAAACACCTTTTTTTTAATTTAAATTATAGTTTGAGAAAGATTAATTAATGAATAGGATTGATGGAGATTGAAAATTGCATATTGCTTCTTCAAGTGAGGTTTCTTGTCGGATGGAGCAGACCCTCCACCCCCAACAATATATATGCTGACAAAATCTTTTAATTAATTATTTTATTAAGATGATCCTAATAATATATTATTAATTTATATATTATAATATAATATTGATTATTTTAGTATCAGCTAAACAACTGATTTGCTTGCTGTGATGGGTTTCTACCCAATGCATCTAATGTTCGACTTTAATGCCACGTACCTATTTATACACATATTTATACACCATTTACGTACACTTACGACTATACGTCTATACATACATACTATCTGTAATTAGGTCTCTAATGTTTTTATACAAATATATGTGTAACTTATTTTCTCACAACAAAAAGAAAATGCAATATCTTTGTTAGATATATTGGGATAATTCTGGCTCAATTTTGGTTGAGTCGAACCAATATATATAAAAAAGAAGTGAAAGTTCTACGCTTATCGTGTAATTTGTGAAAATTTTACGAAGGGTGGCTAATTAAATAATAAGTAAAATAAATTTATGATGTAATTAACATAAAATATGAAGTGTAATAACAAGTTCAATTGTTTGGCTTTTTAGTTCTAAATTAACTCGAGTACACGGAGTAAAAAAGTTTGAAAGAATCACATTGCAAGAAAATACCATTTTGGATTATGATTTTTTTCTTTAATCTTAGTAATTTACGCAAAATAAAATAAAACAAAACAAAATAAACATCCATCGCTGATGTTGGTAGATTAAAAACATTTGTAATGCCTTTTTAGAAAAACCAATAAAAAATATTAATAATTACTGTTTTCTTGTAGCGAGAGATCGAGTAATTATATAATTAATTCATTAGTCATATTTTCTGCACTCTTCACAGGCAGATTTCCTAATTAAATAAGAGACTGTCATTTTATTTTATTTTAATTATGGGTCAAAATAGGAGACCGTCATTGGTGAGGTTTCTACTCAACCTGTGTGCTTTTGATAGTTACTTGGGCATTTTAATTAATCGCATAATTGATAATTAATTAAATTTTAAGCTACAATTAGGGGACATATGAAAAGCATGTAGGACCAGTGAAATCCCTGCTAATTTCATCAGATCTTTACCGCTTCAACGATAATATTTATATTCATCAAAAACACTAACGTTATTAGAATTGGGTAGTATTTAAAATACTCATGGCTGTCGTGTAAATCCCAAAACAAACGTCAATTATTTTCAGTATGCATCATCAATTGCTTCTAAATTTATATTTTTAAATTTGTCTCTCGTTTAAGTGTTTGAATATATCTACATGTTTAATTTGAATCTTTTATTTTTATTCAGCACAGTGTCAATGGTGTGATCGATTTCAGAAACGCAGTTTCCACTTGCATAAGTTTTTATTTACTTTATTGGTTAAATTTCATATATTAATAATATTATCTCTTAAGGGGAAAAAAATGCACTAATTACTATTATATGGAGAAATTCCACCTTCTTGATATTTTTTTGTTAACGTAATCAAACCAATTAAATAAGTAAACTGCTGATTTCTTGTGAAGTGACACTTAAGACTCTTGCCCCGTAATTAAAATTAAACTGCTAATGACATTGGTTAAGTCTTCTACAAGACTCCATACATGGTTTTTAATATTTGCTAATCTCAGATTTTCCCAACTGTTATACCCAGTGTTTGGGGAGTAAGGATATCCAAAGTATTTCTTTAATATGCTTAATTACACTATAATATTGTAGTAAATGTGTATATCGAAGCCTCTAAAGCATAGAGACTTATACAAATATCATTTTGTTGTCTCGTGTTGTGTCGAACACTGTATCTAATACTTTTTATGTGGGAAATTCAAGAAAAAAATATGTGTTACGATATTCGTATCGTATCATATCCGTGTTGCCGTGTTCGTAGTCGTGGATTCAGTGGGAAACCTGATTTAAAATATTTTTAATTAATTGTTTGGGAGAGTTGTGAATTGTAATCAACCACCACTTCCCATTTAATTATGTTGATGGGCTTAAGTTCCATTGGCCATGTCATCATGTAAATACACCTAATTGCGGAAACTGTGAGATTATGAGATACTGAGTTTGACAGTTGATAATATATATATATATATTATGTTGTGTACATATTTTGGACATTGATAAATCAATCATTATGTATTAATTATTGTCTGATTAATTAACAATTAGCTTAATTAATTACTATTTTGGGAGTTGTTTTAAGAGGGGAATAGGGTTGGGGACCAAAAAGGCAATGCTGGCAAACTCTCCCGAGTGGAGACCTCCCAAGCAGTTATCAGTCTCACTAAATGTGAATCTTTCCATTTGTTAACTCACAATATCATGAAGGCAACGTATTTTCAAAATTATTATTTTATTACGAACACCATATCAAAGGTCTCTCACGTAATAAATTTTAAAGTATATATATTTATATCGTCAGGTTCTAATTATATTATATTCTTATTTTTGTGTCCGTATTCATGTATAATAAACGGTAATTTACATGTGCGCACAAGAAAACAACTGTTTTTAGGAAGGAAAATTCGTATTTATGCGTCAACAAAATCTTTGTCACTAATTTGGTTTGTAACATATATTTTTTGATTAATTATATATAACATCCTTTGAAATTTTGAATATTACCATTGGATCTCTATTAGTCGTTTTATTATATTTTGGTCGTCCTTCTAAAAATTATAAATTATAATTTATATCATATCAATAAGTTTTCTGTTAAATTTAAGGTGACATCATCGATTTGAGAGTTGAATTTTCCATTTTACCCCTACCTTAAATTTAGGGTAAACTTGGTATAAAAAAATAACCTATTAAAGCAGGGTCACGAGAAATTCAAGTTCTAAAATCTATGACATCACCCTAAATTTAACGAAAAACTGATTTGATGTAATTTATAATTTTTAAAAAGGGTCAAAATGTAAAAAAATGACTAACACGGATCAAATTATAATATTCAAAATTATAAAGGATACTAAATGTAATTAACTCTATTTCTTTTCCTATCAATTTACTGAATAGTTAATCACAAATATTCTCCATTTGTCACGAGAACCTGACATGGGTTTTATTTCCTTTATGGCAGATATTTTTGAGCAAACTGCCTAATTGAAATTTTATATTGCAAACTAAATAGCTATAGCTTATAAGAGTATAAGACGTTTACTATTGAGAAAATAACTATTTCATTATTTACAAATGAATGCTTCCTTGCACTGTAGTGATTGAATTATTAAAGAAATGATTTATTATTTCATTTGAGATTATTATGATTATATATAATTCTATATATAGATAGAAGACACAATATTTTTTATTTTATCTTTTCCGATTTCCCCACGCAATTCCTAATTGTGTTGCTAAAGTTAGGATTTATAACCTGAACTTGCTTAAGGATTTTTTTTCTTTTTTCTTTTTTTACCCATTCATATGGATCGAGTTTTCATCATCTCACCCCGCTAGAAATTTAGACTACCTGGACTTTGTAGAAATTAGTGTTTTGTTATATTTAGGCTTTTAGTTCAACATGAGAAAACTCTTCTTCTCTTTTTTTTTTTTTTTTGTTTTGTTTTTTTTCACACACATCCCCAACACCTATCGGCAGTTCAACATGAGAAAACTTTTTTTTGTAATTGTGCAACAATTTCCCCACTCAAATAAAATGTGTAACTATTTTTTGTTGCATGGCCCAATAAACCAGCCCATTTCCCAATTATACTATAATCATTCATCATGGCTAGGTCGGGCATTGGATGGGGAATATTCAATCCAAACCCTAATTTTTAATTAGCCAGACCCCATCCAAGTCCATATATTTATGTGTTATCCAAACCCAAATCCACAACTCAATTAAATATGGATTTGGATTGGATTTTTACCTTTAGATATTCAAATCCTAAAAATATCCAAACTCTCCACCTTTAACCAACTATATTTTTTAAGTTTCACAATATTACGAGACGTACTGGTAATTGAATAATTTTCATTTCAAATTTCAATATTAATTAATAAATTGTAGATAAATTAAAACTCATGTTCAATAAATTCATGGCTGAAAATATTATAAAAATAGGAAGACGTTTCTTTTTTTTTCCGACTTGTATATATTCATTTTAGTATTTTATTACTATTACTATGATAAAATTATGATTACGAATTGATTATATTTATAAATATAAATATAAATTTTTATTTATAGGGGTAACACAATTCGATAAACTCAATCGAAATCGAAATTTTGATCTGTATCCATTATTGAATTTCGGTTGAATATTTATTTTTTTTTTTTAAATTTGATATTCAATTCAGATCGATATTTTTGATATTGTACCTTGTATCGTACCGAATACCTCGTATCGTGTGTGTATATATATATATATATAACATCCTATATAATTCAATAAATACTGATTCTGATAATTCAGTAACAGACTTACAATCTGTATCTGAAAATGATACTCAGTAACAGGCCTTGGTTTTCGCTAACTCAACAACATTGGATTTTGAAGAAATTTCAGGCTTCAGGTTTATATTATATTATAATATAATACATATTATATTTATGCATAGAGTCAGAGTCAGAGTCAGAGTCAGATATATATTATACCCATCATATATATAATATAATATATATAATGTATATAATTCCGGTTTTCTAGTTCTTGACTCTGATATTAGATATATATTATACCCATCATATATATACTATAATGTATATAATTCCGGTTTTCTAGTTCTTGACTCTGATATTAGATATATTATACCCATCATATATATACTATAATGTATATAATTCCGGTTTTCTAGTTCTTGACTCTGATATGCATAAATATAATATGCATAAATATAACTATGTATTATATATAATATAATTTTTGCAAATAATTGATCCTATAAATTATGTATATATAATTTTTGTATGGGATTTCAATAGAACAATATTTTACATGGAATTTCGATTTTTATTGAATTGAACCGTGAAGTTTGGTTCGATATTTAGTTCTTCAAATTGGTATATCGAAGTTTCGGTGCGATTCTGTATTATCGAATAAATACTCCTATTTATTTATCGTAAAAATAATTTATCAATGTTATTTGTTGTAATCAAGCTGAAAATGCGAATTAAGGTAAGTTATATATGGTAATCCAAGCCCAAACATAGTTTCATTACGTTATAAGTTATTAAGCTTTTTCTTTAATTTTATAATTTAAAACTAAGGTTTGATTGTGACAAGGTTGACAAGCTTAATTAACGTGTAAATTGAAAAAAAAAAAATATAAATATTGAACACTAAAATAAAGTCAGGAGATAGTCATAAAGGGGTGTCTTTTGGGCCTTTAAAATTTCAATGGGCTTGTGAATTTTTGGATAGGTCTAGAAACCCGCCCAAAAATTCGGTTTAGTTTGGATATAAATCCATTGGGCATATATGTATTAGTATTACATTTGGATTGGGCTTGTATTTGAAGATTTTGAATATTATGGACATGGGTGGGGTAATACCCACCCAATGACTGGCCTAATTATTCATGGCCCAAAACTTAATTTAAATGACCCAAAATATCGACGCATTTTCATCTCTTCACTGCTTGTGAAAGTTAGCCTATATAGCGGGGTAAGAATTTCATCTCACCGACACCAAGTTGTTCGACACCCATACTAGTTTAATTAGGAATCTTATGTTGGAGCTCATAGGTAAGGAAAAACTTTACGTCTTACTCAACTTGAATTCGAATTTTCCGAGGATCCAAGCTCGAAGCCTTTTTGGCATTTTCTTGCTTGTTAAACTAAATAGATGATTTGATATTCATAAGCTAAAATGTGAATTCATAAAAAATAACCCGCTTAATTCGTCGAGGGTGACAAGCTCAAAACCGGGAAGAGAGAAGGAGATTGCATTGAAAAGTAAATTGAAAATCTTATTCAATATTGTGCTTATGGTTACGATATATATACACGTGTTGTAAAAATGGGAGGCTAACTAATAAGCCTCAACCCTAATTAGTGGACTAGTTAAAACTAACTTTAACTAATCTAATATGGCCATTAATTAGTCATTATGTTAACGGTAATACCCCCTGCAAACTGGAGCGTATATGTTTAATAAGCCCAATTTGGATACATGAGAGTGAAAGATTGTTGCAGACAAGGGTTTTGTGAAGATGTTTGCAGGTTAATCATGAGTACGAAGAGGAAGCACATGAATGACGCCTTTTTGTAACTTCTCACGAACGACATGGCAATCAATTTCGATATGTTTTGTTCTCTCGTGGAAGCTCAGATTAGCAGTTATGTGAAGGGCTGACTTGTTATCACAGTAGATGAGTGTTGGTTTAGTGTCTGGAATTCCTAAGTCAGCTAATAGGTATTTTATCCATTGAATCTCGCATATAGTGTCTACTAAAGCACGGTATTCGGCCTCGAATGAAGATTTGCTGACGGTGGTTTGTTTCTTAGATTTCCAGCTGATAAGAGATCTACTAAGGAAGATGCAAAAACCTATTACTGATTTTCTGGAGACCGAGCAACCTGCCCAATCAGAATCGCTGTAAGCTTTGATATCAGATCCTGAGTTAGCTGGGTAGAACAATCCTTGGCCTGGTGTCGCTTTAATGTATCTCAGTATGTGAAGAGCAGCTTCATGATGTGCAGTTGCTGCAGAGGATAGGAATTGACTCAGTTGTTGAACGGTGTATGTGTGTCTGGCCGTGTTGTACATAGATATAGCAACCTCCCAATTAGTCTTTTGTAGCTAGGAATATTTTCAAAGGGTGGTCTTTCTTTGGTGAGCTTTATTGTTTGATACATTGGTGTTTGTGCAGACTTAGCAACTAGAAGTCCAGAATCTTCAAGAATTTCCAGAGCATATTTCCTCTAATTGATGGTTATGCCAAGCTTTGATCTTGATATTTCCAATCCTAGGAAGTATTTTAAGCTATGTTGCACGGATACGGACACGACACGACATGGATATGACGACATGAATTTTTTTGTTAATTTTCCACGTGAAAAGTGTCGGACACGGTGTCGGACACGACACGACCAGGCAAACTGATATTTTTAAAAGTGTCGATGCATTAGAGATTTTAAGGGACTAAGGTCTTTGATTTTGAACTGATTATCCAGGAATTGTTTGATGTTGTCAATCTTTGCTTGAGAGTTTCCACATAAGATTATGTCATCTACATAAACCAAAAGGAAAGTGAATGTATCAGTGGTTCTTTTAACAAATAAACTATAGTTAGAAAAGGATTGAGAGTATCCCTGAGAGATTAATGAGGAAGATAACTTGGAGAACCATTGCCTGGATGCCTGTTTCAGGCCATATAGTGACTTCGTTAGCTTACAGACTTTATGTGGTTGATCAGTTGTGAATCCAGGAGGCAGAGTTATGTACAATTCTTCATCTAAATCGCCATGAAGAAAGGCATTGTTGACATCTAACTGTTGAAGGAGCCAATTATTGTAAGCTGCTAGAGCAAGTTGTAGTTATCTTAGCTACAGCCTACAGGGCTTAAGGTGTCAAAATAGTGTAAGCCCTCAGTTTGAGTGTAACCTTTGGCCACCAATCTGGCTTTGTAACATTCTATAGAGCCATCAGCTTTATACTTGATCCTGAACACCCATTTATAGCCAATTGGCTTCTTGCAAGTGGGTAAGTCAACTATCTCCCATGTGTTGGTGGATTGCAATGCATCAATCTCTTTGTTCATGGCTTCTTGCTATTCAACTGATTGAGCTTCTTGTTTGTATGTTTTAGGTTCACTATGAGTTGAAAGACTTAGGCTAAAGTGTTTAAAGGTAGAAGATAGGTGACTATTATCAAGAACTGATGAAGAAGGGAATTTGACACCTGCAGAAGGCAGTGTAGATGAGGAACTAATGAGAAGCAGAAACAGAAAATACGGACTTGAAGCTGTCAATTACGATTCCGCAGCTGCTATTGCCTCCGGAGAAGCATGAAATCGGCAAGAAGAAGCGAGAAATGGAAGAAAGGAAGAACAACAGGCAAAAACTGAAGATCGAAACCGAAATTAGGGTTGAATTTACTTCTGATACAATGACAAGCTCAGAACCGGAAGGAGGAGAAGGAGGTTGCATGGAAAAGTAAACTGAAAATCTTATTCAATATTGTGCTTATGGTTACATATATATACACGTGTTGTAAAAATGGGAGGCTAACTAATAAGCCTCAACCCTGATTAATGGACTAGTTAAAACTAACTTTAACTCATCTAATATGGCCATTAATTGGTCATTATGTTAACGGTAATAGAGGGTCCCGATCAAATTTCTTATTGTATTTTATATAATATTTATTAGTAAACCTTTTACATAAATGAAAAAAAACAGCTTGTTTGATGTAGCAGTACTTATCCCCTACGTACAATTAACCACGAACTTGTAATGGTATTAAGAAATGCGAAAGTAAGGTGAGTCAAAAAAATGAGCCCCTCGATTTAAGAATGTCTATTTTTTATTTTTTGGTAGAAAAAAGTTTAGGTGGATTGACAATGGTGCCACCAGAGGTATAGGGGTACTTATTGATTGGCCACTACAAGGACAAAGAGGGAGTCGGAACACACACGATCCGACAGATACGAACACAGAGGAGTCAAACTCATACCTAACGACAGGTACGAGCCTGCTCCCTACCAAGTACACCAACGCTTGTTGGTTTAAGAAATCTAATATCAAAGCTGAAATGAATGCAGTACCAAGCGAAAGTACCTTGTGTTGCTACCAGTGCAATGCATGGAAGACCGCCAATGCTGCAATTCCTGCCAGCCAAATTGCACCACAGAGAAGCACTAGATTGAATTTGACATTGTGTGTATGTGTGTTGGAGAGAGAGAGAGAGTCTGCACATTCACTTGAATTATGTAAGCAATGAAATAATGTTGAATTTCTAATTAAATGTCTAGTTAACTTAGGGTCCCACCTCCAATGATTGCTATCACCAGCAAGAACCATGAAAGATCCTCTCTCTCTCTCTCTCTCTCTCTCACACACACACACACACAGACAGACACATAAGGCAAAGAGAAGACATACTTACGATGAAAGAATCAGCAGTCGTTCCGACTTAGAATTTGATGAGTGGCTGCACTGATATTCTGTAAAGCTGGTTAATTTGGTCAGATGAGAAAGGTATGGTATACTGCATTGCCAACCCAAACCGTTGACAAATAAGCAACCACTTCACTTACTACCTCGGACTTGATATTAAAAGACTGTGTCTGCACATCATATCTTCAAAGGAATCTTAGTCAAATTCTTCTATCAAGACCCCGTATTCGGCCATAAATTAAGGATTTTAATGATCATATATTCAACATCAGGACCCATTGCCACGTCGAATGAGAGCAACAAGATTGTAAATGACAATTGTTGAATACTAACCACCACTTTCCGGTACTGAGATGTTTGTTTATATCCTTGATGCAAAGAGTTTAAAACAACCAAAAGAATATCATGTTAAGGAAGACCCTCTTTTTTACATTGTGTGTGTGTAATAGAGAGAGACATTCTTCCTGGCTTTGAGATCACCAACTTGACTCATGCTTGGAAACACTCAAAAACCAGAAACAATAGAAGATTACCTTCATAGCTACCTAACTCCACTTCTTGGCTGAGTGCCCAAGTAAAGAAATCAGTAGTTATTTAACAAAACATATCAAAAATTCCTATGCAGTCTACTTATCTCTTCCTCCATCATTTGGCTTTGGTTTCAGCTTCCTAACAAAATTAAAATCGACAGATAAATAAAATAAAGAGAAATCTCACCAATACCTAACATCTATGGAAGCAAACCAATACAGGCAAACATGACAATCGTTTCGATCAATCTCAATTAAGAAAGGAACACGAATTTCACACAATTAAATGAATCGAAAGTTATTTCAAATTTTCAACATGCCTTTCTAGTTCAAGTTTCTCCGGAAAAGCACTCTTCTTCCTGAGAGGCCAAACGTCAGCGACGCCACATTCCGCCTGAAACTCTATTTCTTCTCGTTCAGATCTTTCAGCAACGGATCCACCTCACATGCTGCCGACATCACTACCCCGAAAAGAAAAGAAACAGAAATTTTATTCAATCATAATTCATAACTCCATTTCAGCAACGGATCCACCTCTCTCTCTCTCTCTCTCTCTCTCTCTCATTTGACAATAACCCCACAACACAGTCCTATTGCAGTCTCCTTGTGAACACGTTGCCTCCTACAGCATTAATTCAAATATTTATCAAAGATCTTTGCCTTTAACAAGTGTTCAATCAAAAACTTGAAAAATCATGAACTTCAAAGTTCATACTCATACTGTATCAAAATTCAGAAGACATATGGATAAAAAAAAAAGAATTCAGTAGACATAAATTCGTATCCCAAAAGTACAGCAACAACTACTTGAATCAAACATACACACACAGTCACATGTGCAGATACGAAACATATCTCGTTACACAGGTCACAGAGAAAGAAATACTTACTGCATCTATTCGTCTCCAAACACCCCCAATCACATCACCATTGAATCCTTCAGAACTGACACACAAACACGTATATATATATATATATATGCTATATATATAGAGAGAGAGAGAGAGAAAGAGAGAATTTTTTTAATAGAAATTGCAACAAATAAATGAAGAGATTCAACTATTCTTCCATTAAAAATGAGCAAATTATTGGAGATAATTAATTTTAATTTTAAACAACATTACATGTTCCTGTTTTGAGTTTGGATTTGGTCTTAGGTTCGATGAATTTCGTAATTGAGATTACCTAAATTTTTCAGATGTGGTTTCCAATATAAGACCATGTCTTTCTTCAATAGCGAATGCAATCTGTACAGGCTCCACCATATTAATATGCTCTTATCAAGAATTGAAGCTATGTATGTCCCATTATTGAACTCAGCAATTCAATGCTTCATTCATTTTTTGGGTTTTTGATTCTTTAATTTATGGTAGAAATGCAGAATAGTGTATGGGCTTGAGGTCAAATATGAGCTCAAATAGTACAAACGTAAATTGAGATAAGATGAACTTAAATCACTATCAGTTTGAGATCGAATTCGAGCTTACATCAAGCTCGTTCGGAATCAGATCATACAACTCGTGTGTCGATTCGACTTGTTTGCAAGCGAACAAGTGTTTCATTAACCACTAATAATGTTCAAGTTCATTCCAGCTTACACTACTCAATTTACTCCACCTACCTCGTGACAGCCTTAGGGGAGGTTTACCTAATCCAAAGCAAAAAAGGATGTAACCAAATTGCCAAATAAAGAGGGATAATGCATTCATTTCGACATGAATCACATCCTATGAATTTTAACTAATATTGATTGGGAAGAGCAGAATAGTAAAAACCATATCATGGATGCGCCAATGAATAAAAACATAGAAATGATTTAGCGCACACAGTCATCTATAGCTTATATATAGTGAAATGTACAAGTACTAGCCTAAAAAAATGGTTCTCAAAAAGCACCCGAAACTTGGTTCTCAATGGTACATTGGATTCAACATAGCTCAATCAAATTATGAACATATGTTTTCCTCACTAAGTGCAATCCTTTATGAGCATACTCAGAGATGAAACCTAAAACCTATTTCCAGAGTTTTCAGTACTAATTCAGCAAGAATGTGAAATATATAGGTAACTCTCAAGTCTCAACTGCAACAGTAAACTAAAAAGGAGCAACGATGGATATTAAGCTGGTCAAAATAGATGAAAGGTACAAATGAACTGCAATGGAAAACAGACAAGCTATATTCTTCAAATAGATAGATCAATGCACATTTACAAACATCAAAGCAAGCAAGCTAAGGTCCCAAGAAGAAAAGGATGAATAATTTCAATATTGCCAATAGGCTGTAATTAATACAAATGAAAACCAAATGAATTACCTCTTTTAGACAAGAAGAGGGAGTGAGTGAAAACATCAAACTCATCCAAAAACTATGAAATCCTCAACCAGAATTTCCTACATTTGAAATATTCACCATTCCTTTACGCTCGCTTTCTGGCAAAACTGACCAATTTGGAGATTGCACAGCCCGTAACCAGCGAAAATCATCCACATTCTCCCAGTTACCAGTCTCCTCACCAAGATTTGCCTCTGATAGGTCTTTTTCAATTCCTTCATAATTCAAAATATATGGAGCAAAGCGAATCCCATTACAATCCTCAATTATAGGTCTACTTCTCACTCGAAGATAAAAGTCACAATCTTTAGTTTTGTGAATCCTAATTTGGTGTGAAGCCAACACAAACACACACCCTTCTGCTCCCTCGATCAAAACCGAGCCCATTACCGCCCCAACGTAAACTTTACAGTTCACGAGCTTATCCATAAACAATGCCCTTAAACAACCCTTCAATCTAACTTCACAGTCCCTCAAATCGGACAGTGTGAATTCTCCGTTGTGACCATCCGAGTTGTTTCTGTTGAATTCCTTCGCCAATACCTTGTTCACTCTGTTTCTGAATCCAGGAGCAGCATTCAGATCCTTAAACCCTAATTTTTCCAATCCCAAATCCAGCTGCTTTTTCTCGGGCTCACGAAGGTTTCCATCCGTTTGAGCTGGAACACTGATGGTTTTCTTGGACGATTTATTCTTGAATGAGAACTTCTTCTTGGGAATGACGAGAGAGGTGACGTCATCGAGCGATTGTTTGAGTTGTGCAATGGAACTGAGGCATGTGCGCACTTCATAGGGAGGCAAGAAGTAGGAGTTCTCTGCAACCAACTTCTCGAGGGCAGAGATTTCAAGAGAGATTCCTTCCAGGTCCGCTTTATGGGTGGGGTCTGATTGTTGGTGAATGCGCGAGAGGTTGGATTCAATGGAGATTCTGGCTTGTGAGAATGTGGAGAGGAAAGATTGGGTAGATTCCAACGACGTTGTGGACTTGGGATCGGGTTTTTCGTTGAGGCGGGATTGGTGGCGGTTAGCAAGACGCTCCAGCATAGCCGCGTGCTTCCGCTCCAGGTTTTCGGCGGCAGCGGTGCCGTCAGAGAGATGCTCGTTGTCCTCCATTTTGCGGTGGCGGAAAGTGTCAGTGTACCTGATAAGAGATAAAACGAGAGAGAAGGATTAACTTTTCAATTGAAATATTATCAATACTAATATTTACATAATGCGCATACATTTTTTTTCACAGGCCAAAAAGGAAATTCAAGACATATTACTCCAAAAAGCATTATTGTTTTTGAACCAGTTTCTGCAACTACTGAAGATAACACAGACACGCAAACCTTTAAACCTATGAGTTCCAAGTCTCATCTCAGTTTTCTGAAAGATTGCCACTTTTTACATGAACTACATAAAATACGGGCACGTAACATGACAACCTTGCGTTTTTTATATAAAATACAATTACGCACTATCAGACTCACTCAGAGGATTCTATCCTGAAGATCCGTTAATAAAGAGGATGCAATGGAGCTCAACTTCTTCCCGGTTTCTCCTGCAATATTGATTTATACTATTAACACTCAGTTTGTAACTAATCATATTAGTATACGTGTAAAATGGGAGGTAAATTCCTCTACTAAACTAATTCTTGTGGAGGTGGCTCGCGAGCCACTGCAAATTCTTTTAGTTTTTGCATAAAAATAATAATAAATAGAAAATTGGAGCAAATCCTCAGTTCTCACAGGCAATTCATCAAACACCATATCTCCCCCATTTCCGTCATTCACATTCACAGTCCCACCATCCATATTTTCTCTTTCCCAATACAAATATTTCGTTTTCTTATTTTTTTTCATACACATCTACAAGCAAATTACAGAAATTTCAGTTAAACACAATAGATAAATTACCTTTGTTGGACTAGTTGGGTGGTGGCGGGGGGTGGCGCGAGACGGTGGCGTGGCGTGCTGCGGCGCTGCGCTTCTACAAATGGAGGGAGGGGCGACCGATGGGGTTAGGTGGTTAATGGGCGAGTTGATAGCCGCCGGCCGGTGGGCTAGTGGCGTGGTAACCGCCGGCGGAGTTAGGTGGCGAATGGCGAGATCTGATAGGAGGCGGCTGAAATTTATAATGGAATGGCGTGGTGAAAACTGAAATGAGCAGTACTGCAGTAGGTATTAAAATGTTAAAAAGTATAAATATTGTAATAATACGCCCTAAACCAGCTGATTTTGATATGGAAAAAAGTAAAGAGAATTAGATTAAGTTATATAACAAAGGTGTAATACATTATTAAAGTAAAAGGATGGTTGGATAATTTAGCCCAAAAATTTACTATTCATAACAAAAATGTAATGGATGGCAAACCATCAAAGTAAATTTAATGTATATAATATATAATAGAGAGAGAGAGAGAGTTCTTTTTAAAAAATATTAGTGTAGCTCATGAGTCAAGAGCTGTGAAATACATGGCTCAGGCTTAGCTCGCATGATCCACAAGACGGGCCAAGGCTCGGCTCATCACCATCAAACCTAAGCCTGAGCTTTAGTCGAGCTGACTCAGCAAAAATCATGACTCAATTCATTTGCATTCCTATTCCTTACAGTCCGAGCTATGATGCACACGAGCTTCAAAAAAATATCATGTTGTATTATAACGGGACAAGCACTCATGTCAAAAATCGTATCTGATACCTATCACATGGTAAAATTTTAGAAATTTTTGGCTTCGGGATTCATGCATCACAAAATACAAGTAATGTATCTGTATTCTCTTACCTTCTTGACTCCTACATGATCAAGAATTGTTGTTCTCTCCTTGAAAAATGTGTGAAAATTGTTTCTTCCTCGAGACACAGAAATACAGTAAAATCATAGTTGAATTACAACAAAGACTTACTGGCTTCATACAAATTGACCGCGCTAAATTTAGAATAAATATAACAATCACAATAAACGTAAAAAAAGCTTAAGTTGACTACAAAAGTCTATACTCATGATGCAGCCTCTTTCTCTTTTGCTTCAGCAGCCGCCGCCTCTTGTAGTTTCACGAGAGACGGAGGTGGTCTAGGAACAATGCTTTGCTTCCATTTCCTATCAAGTTTTCTTGATAACCTCTTACCGATTCCTTCTTCCAGCTCTCTCTCCCTCTTCACAGTCATCATGCGGGCAATCTGTTTTTCAATCGGAAGCAATAAAGATCAGTGATGCACGCATCAAAGGCAGTAACAATGGAGGTGGAAAGAACAAGCAAATCATAGAACGCGCAAGGAGGCTGC
Source organism: Lantana camara (assembly GCA_037501455.1). NCBI lineage: Eukaryota > Viridiplantae > Streptophyta > Magnoliopsida > Lamiales > Verbenaceae > Lantana > Lantana camara. Next base: position 15,736,633 of record CM074857.1, on the reverse strand, counting down.
TATACATCACGCATGATGGGAAAAATACAATTCAGCCAATAGACAATTCTGCAGAATCTCAGGGAGGCCCTAATTAAAAGAAATTAATAATTTCTTTATCCAGAGAGTTCTGAAATCAAAGATGCTGCTTGTTCGACATCCAAAATCGCCATCTGCAGGACGGATTCACTCATTCTCAAAGAAGTATGTCTCTGTGCTTATCAAAAACAGATGACAAGTCAAACTCGGAACTCCTAACCTCAAGCAGCATCTTGTTACTAAAAACTTCATCCTAAAATCTCTTATAACAATCTTAAAGAACAAATCTCAATTTCTTAGATTCAATCTCCTCTAATGAATCCTGTCAGCATCCTTTTATAATAAGCCAACATTTTATGCATTCAATCTGGATATTTACGAAGAATTACAGGCTTGGAGGTTGAGAAAAAAGCAATCTAAGGTAGGCATAAGTGTTTGCACAAGTTCAACATTGTGAGGATTTAGCATTTTTGATTGTGATCCAAAGAATATATGAATTGCAGATCCTCTTTTTGGTTCTACATTTTCGTTTTTACTTGTATACCTTTTGTTCCCAAATGGTACATATTCTCCATTTATTTTCCTTTTGGCAATTCAAGAATGTTGCATGTTCTCATATCTAAAAGAGCTTCACACCATATGAGACTTCCACTCAAATCATCTTCATTCTTTACATAATTCAATCATGCACTCAACCATTAATACGCAGCATTTTAGTTTCAGGAAATTGCAAACTTTCCAATTTCACCTATAAATCAACTCTAACACGAACTCTATTTTCAGATTAAAATCCCCAATTTCAGAGAAAAGCAATGCTCCTCTCCTCCCATCATCACCATCCTTCTACCTCCCAACTCCACCAGACATCCCAACCAAACAATCCAATACATGAGCAATAAAAGAAACAACAGCGAAAGAGAGAGCAGTACCGTTTTGCGAATGCGGCGAAACTCGCTTTGCTTAAACTCATTTCTAGCAGCGCGCTGGAGCCGAAGCATGAAAAGCTCTCCTTTAAGGTCCACAATCTCTTCGTTTAGCTCTTCGGAGGACTTGGCCCTGATATCCTTCAATTCATCGACCTTCTTCGACATCATCACAACAGACGAAGAAGAAGCCCTAGAAGAGGAGAGGACAGGGCTGGGTGTAGGGGAAATCCGAACGCCATAGAAGGCGGAAGAGGGTTTCGCGAGGTTAGGTTTGGGAGGGAAGATGACACTCGAAATGGAAAGGCTCGTCATCCTTTCTTCTTCTTCTTCTTCTGCTCTTGCGTCTCCTTACACTGGATAACCTTTGTAGATAAGAGTAAGAGAGATTACCATTATTTCTTCCATGAAATATTATAGGCATAAGAAGGGGGAAAATAAATTAATTAAAAAAAAACTACCATTTTTTCCTTTTATCTTTTTCATCTTTTTATATGCTATTATATTTATCGATCAAATATAATCAACTAGTCATTTGCTTCCAAAATTAAAACTTTATATTATAATATGTCTTAATTTAAAGAAAACAACTTTGTTTAACCAACATGTAAATGTAACTAAATATGAAATATTTGTAACAATTAAGATCAAATTTACATTCAACATACTTTGGGGTTTATAGAAAAGTTAGAAATTGTTGTTTTTTTATATGTCAATTTTAATTCGAACCTAATTTAACCAGATCAGTATAATAAATGATAATAATTATTACCTTTATCATAAAATTAATATAAAAATATAACAAATCAAAAAATTTGCACATATCATCTTATTGTATGATTAATAAAAAATATAAAAGAACTAAATATTTTACACCAATTATATAGTGATATATCATTATGATCAATTAAATTCGATTCGAATTGTTGGGACTTCTATCCAATATATTTTATTGAGAATTGATGATCCTTGATGATATATCCACTCAATTGCAGAATTTTCCCAGTGCATTTATAATGTTCTCTAAATAGAAGGATGCTAGAACAAATTTCTTTGGCCAGGGTAATGGAACTCTAATTTTCCCCTTACTTGGTGGAATACAATCTATTTTATTCAATTAATCACATTAATGTTTTAAATCACGCATAAAATTAATACACCAACACCTACATTAATGATCCAGATCTCTAGTTTGTAGAGTTCTTTTATGTTATTTAATTAACATAATTTATGTTAATTTTTATTTTTATTCAAATAAATATAATAATAATTTGGCATGATATTTACCCTAATTAATTTAGCATCCCAAGATCATGATGATGAGGAGAGTCGGAAGGCAGCCCCAAAACAGAAAGAAAAGGAAAACCTTTTTCCATTTTAATCATAATATTCCAGCTTTCAATTCCTTCGGATCCTCTTACGCTCTCAAGATTTTGCAATTTTTACTTCTACTTCGGAAACCCTAATCCCCAAATCCACTTTGATTGGGAACTCCATTCCTCTCACAAAGAATCTGTATGAATCTCGACAAGAAATCGACGGGACATAGTGCGGCAGTTTAATTAGACAGACCCACGTGCATGTTAGTGTTGTAAAGAGGTCTAGAGTGCGAGAAAGTGAAGGATTTGGATGAAGTGAAGTGGGAGCGGGATGGGAGCTGCGGGTTCGAGGCTGGAGAAAGCATTAGGAGACCAATTTCCTGAGGGCGAGCGATATTTCGGGCTCGAGAATTTCGGCAACACTTGCTACTGCAATAGCGTGCTTCAGGTTCTTGCTGCTGAGCTTGGTTGAATATCTGATGTGCTAGTTCTTGGGTTTTTGAGTTGTGCTATATGTTTTTCCCGAAATGAAATTGTGATCAGTTACTGTGTGTTTGTTTGCCGATGTGCCTTTCTTTTGTTTCTGGGTTGTGGATCGCTTTATTGGGATGCATTCTGTTGGAGAGGAACTGAATTTGTCCTAGATTGTGGAGTAGTCACTTGTTGGGAATGGTGAAAGAATGAGATTGTCAATGATGATTTCGCATTGGAAATAAGACAATGAGACCTTTCTTTATGTTGTTTCGATTGCAATCCAGATAAGTATAAAATGTGCCCTTTAGACCTTATTCCCCCTTCCCTCTAGAGAATTTAGTGTGCGTTTTGCTACCTTTTTCTTTCTTTTTTTGTTTGCATTGGTGTGCCTTTCCTTCTTTTCTTTTTCGTCCTGTTTCGTTATTGATCTTGTGGTGTTTTGGTGTGGTGTTGTGCATTTTGATCATCAAGAAAATAATCCATCTTACAATATTTTTGGCACTAAAGACAAGTAAGAGAAGAATAGGTAAAATTGATCCCGAGGTGAATAAGTTGGAGCAGAATAGGCAATTCTCCGGAGCATTAATATATACTTGCATGTATTTCTGTTAGGTTTTGGATTTCTACTAGTTTAGCTCCCCAAAATTCTTATTCTAATGACTGGATTCCTTTCGTGGTAGCAATTCAAAGTATTCTGCCCATTTCCCACGGTCAAGAAAGAAATTTTGCCAACATTGTTGATGAATTGTTTCTGGGTTACTTATTGATCATTTTTGCTCCTTATGCAGGCTCTTTATTTCTGTGTTCCATTCCGTGAGCAGTTGCTTGATTATTATTCAAATAACAAGAACCCTGCTGATGCTGAAGAAAACCTCTTGACATGCCTTGCAGACTTATTTTTACAGGTAAGTTATCTTTGACTGGATATCAAATTGAATAAGCTTAGTATATGAATTCATTCATCCATGACTATGTTTCTCGTGATATTTCCTTTCTTATTTATCAGTGGTTACTATACACGAAGGGTGATAAAAATTCCACATTGTAAACACTAAGAACTTCATACTCCCACTCATAATCTCTTTCATTTCCTCTGAAGAAATATATTTAGCACAAAATGGAACCAACTTTGATGCACCCGGAAAATGATAAAATTGGAGGGCACTGTTTGTTTCTTCTGTAATTTGGTGGTTCACGTACTTAGAATTTGAAAATAACATCATTCAACTTTAATTCAATTCAAGTTTTGGCATCCTAGAGATCTGCTGATAAATGATTGGTAATCTAGCTAGTTACCTATGAAATAACAATATGTGGTTTTGTAAATCTTGAAAAGATTGTAGCTATGCTGATATGACCATATTCAACTGAATCATGGCTCCACCTACCCTGTGTGTGTGTGTGTGTGTGTGTGTGTGTGCGTGCGCGCACTAGCAGTTGTATGCATATGCATCTGAATCTATTATGAGGCATGCATAGGTTCAGTGGTTTACAAGCTAGCTTATGTGGTAATTCTGTGAGATGTAGCTCTAAATATTGGCACTTGAATTCATGTAGATAACCTCTCAAAAGAGAAAAACTGGTGCTATTGCTCCGAAGCGCTTCGTCCAGAGATTGAAGAAGCAAAATGAAATTTTCCGCAGTTTTATGCACCAGGTATGCTGTCACTGTCTGTGCTTCCTGAAGTGAGCTAGTTTTGATTGTACAAGAAAAGGCATTTATCTTAATACCATTGATATGTGAACTTGCCTGCTTTATCAGAAACAGCGGACCTTGATTTTGTTATAGATTGAAATAACTTACACTTTAGCTGCTTTTCCTTTTCTGTAAGGTGTTGACACTAAACTGTTATTTAACCTAAAATTATGTATTAGGTTCAGGGGTGTATAGAAATAATTTCTTATCATAGTTTTGCTTTTAAAAGAATTTTGAAGGTGCTACAATCAGCTAATGGTTTAATTCTGTTCTGAGTTCAAAGCCGCTCTGCTTCAATGTCTTAGGGGAACTAGCTCATCTAGAAAATTTGTTCTGCCATCAAATGTTTGTGTTAGCTGTCGACATCAGAAGAGTTTCCTCAATTGCTTATTCACCTGACTTCCAAACCCTTGAATCGGGAAAATCTTTAGCTTCACAAATTTCAATGGGAAATGTTTTCCATGAATCATGATAAATAAACTGTTCATTCTTCCTTCAATCGTTTCTATGCTCTCAGTGTGCTGCACTTAATTATGACTTTTGCTTATGATGATGCCATCTCTCATATGAATTTGACCCATGTGCCCACCTATATTATATTTGTTAATATGCTGCTGAAACTTGTGTGGGTGTGACCAGAAATGATTCTCTATGGTTGCCATGCCTGTTATGATGATTATTTTTAGCAGATTGATGAAACCTTTTTCAACTATTATGTTGAGATCCACTTTCTTATGTAACTTATGTTGGATTGTAAAACTTTTGCAGAGAGTCAGAGATTGAGCACATTCCCTCTTGTCTTGATTTATACCCTTAGATGTTGCTGATGCGATATGTAATTGCGTGTTTGTAGGATGCGCATGAGTTCCTGAACTATTTGCTAAATGAACTGGTTGATACAGTGGAGAAAGAGGCCCGTGCTGCTGCTAAGAGTGAGCAAGAAACTTCTCCTCCATCAGAGGAGATTTCTAATGGGCCAAAGAATATATCATCAAATGGTCCTCAGAAGGAGCCTCTGATCACCTGGGTGCACAAGAATTTCCAGGTACACTTGGTTTCCTGTTCATTCTATGCTGCTGCTTCTACTTATCTAGTGTCCATACTACAGAAGAGTCCAAAGTTCAATTTTTCACAGATGTGGCTCCTACGTAAATGCACAGAATTTTATAATGTGAATATTTGGGAAAACCGAGTATATGTCATTAAGTAACAATAGAGTACAATATATATAGGCACAAGACATGAGGAAACATATTAGGAAAAGAGTCCTACTTCTATAGAGAGAAGAGTTCTAAACACTATCAACTAACTAACGTGTAAACAATTCTAACACTCCCCCTCAAGCTGGAGCATATATATCAATCATGCTCAGCTTGTCACACAAAATCTGAAATTGTTTGACCCCTAAAGCCTTAGTGAAGACATCAGCTACTTGTTTTGATGAGGGTGTAAAAGGAGTACAAATCTTCTTGCTCATGACAGCTTCCCTTACAAAATGACAATCAATTTCAATGTGCTTTGTCCTCTCATGAAAAACAGGATTACTGGCAATGTGAATGGCAGCTTGATTGTCACAATACATCGGCAAAGGCTCATTATATACAAAGCCAAGTTCCACTAGTAAGTTCCTCAGCCACAACATCTCGCTTGTCGTGTGCGCCATTGCCCTATATTCAGCTTCTGCACTGGACCTAGCCACAGTAGTTTGTTTCTTACTTCGCCATGTCACAAGATTTCCCCCAAGATAAGTGCAGTAGCCAGAGGTAGACCGCCTATCACCTTTTGAACCAGCATAGTCTGCATCGGAGTAGGCTTCTATTTTCAGATGACCATGTCTTTTGAATAAGAGTCCTTTACCGGGAGATCCCTTGATATACTTCAAAATTCTAATAGCAGCTTCCCAATGAATAGTGTTAGGCTTGTCCATAAACTGACTCACTATCCCCACGGCAAAGGAGATATCAGGTCTAGTAACCGTCAAGTAAATTAACTTTCCTACTAGTCTTCTGTATCTTGTCTTGTCTTCCAAGACATCATAACTATCATCCCAAAAGGCGGGAGTTAATTCCATCGGAGTATCAATTGGTTTTGTACCAAGCAAACCAGTTTCCTCAAGTAAATCAAGAGCATATTTTCTTTGGGATAATGAGATTCCTTGTTTGCTATGGGCAATCTCAATCCCCAAAAAGTATCTCGGTCGACCCATATCTTTTGTATCAAAATGTTGTCGAAGGTAGGTTTTTGTTTCTTGTATTCCTTCAATATCACTACCTGAAAGCAGGATATCATCAACATAGACAACCAAAACCACGACACCAGCCGAACCACGCCGGACAAAGACAGAGTGATCATTTTGGCATTGATGAAAACCGAAATCACAAACAACCCCACTGAATTTCTCGAACCATGCCCGTGGACTTTGCTTTAAGCCATATATTGCCTTCTTCAATTTGCATACCAAAGATGTCTCCCCCTGAGCAACGTACCCAGGAGGTTGCTCCATGTAAACAGTTTCGTGTAGATCACCATAAAGGAAGGCATTCTTCACATCCAATTGATACAGAGACCAATTTTGATTAACCGCCAAGGAGAAGAGCACTCGAATAGAGTTAAGCCGAGCAACAGGAGAAAAAGTCTCAAAATAGTCAATACCGTACGTCTGAGTGAAGCCCTTTGCTACTAGTCTAGCCTTATACCGATCAACAGTGCCATCTGGGAGGTACTTAAGAGTGAAAACCCATCGACAGGCCACGACTTCTGCATCAGATGGAGGGGAAACCAATTCCCAAGTATCCCGAGAAAGGAGAGCATCCATCTCCTCATCCATTGCTAGTTTCCACTGAGGGCGTTGCAATGCCTCAAGATAAGTCTTGGGAATAGATTCTGTGGACATAGAAATAGCAAAGCTACGAAGCGCTGGACTAAGGTTATCAAATGAGATATACGAAGCCAAAGGATGAGCAGTACAAGACCGCGTACCTTTACGAAGGGCAATGGGAAGATCACGATCAGTAGGTAGAGAAACAGTTGATGGTGGACCAACATCCGAGGAGGAATCAGTAACAGCAGAGGGCATGGTTGACGGACGATGTCGACGCCGAGTATATACCTTTAGAGGTCGTGCAGTCCTATCAGTTGGAGGGATGTGAGTAGAAGGTGAAGGCATAGGCAATGGGACTGGCTGAAACGTTGAAGATGGTGGAACACTTTTAGAAAAATAGGGCTGAGACTCAAAAAAAGTAACATCAGCAGATGTAAAAGTTCTACGTGAAATAGGGTCATAACATCTGTATCCCTTTTTAGTGCGTGAATATCCTAGGAAAAGGCACTTGATAGAGCGAGGAGATAATTTATCACGACTAGTGGAGAAATTATGTACAAAGCAGACACACCCAAAAATGCGTGGAGTGATAGGGAAAAGAGGCTTATCAGGATAAAGACACAAGAAAGGGATATCACCATGAAGAACACTAGAAGGCATTCTGTTAATAAGAAAGCACGAAGTTAGAATTGCATCCCCCCAAAAATGTTTTGGCATATTCATTTGAGTTAAAAGTGTCCGAGCAACATCCAACAAATGACGATGTTTACGTTCAGCCACGCCATTTTGTTGGGATGTGTAGGGACAAGAGGTTTGATGCAAAATTCCATTTGTATCACAGAAAACAGATACTTCTTTTTGAACAAACTCCAAAGCATTATCAGTACGAAGGATGCGAATACTAATAGAAAATTGAGTTTTTATTTCATTGTAGAAAGAGTTGATTACAGAAGGGGTTTGAGACCTATCTTTAAGAAGATAAACCCAAGTCATCCTAGAGTAGTCATCAACAAAAGAAATAAAATACCGAAAACCAGCAGTAGACTCAATTCGACACGGACCCCAAATATCAGAATGAACTAACTCAAAAGGAGATGACCTACGATCTTCAATCCTACGAGGAAAAGAAGCTCGATGATGTTTGCCCAACTCACAAGACTCACAATCAAAAGTACTAATAGAAGACTCAATAGGGAGTAGTTGTTTTAATTTAGACAGAGACGGGTGACCTAAACGACAATGCCACTGGAAGGGAGATACGGAGGCTGAAAGAGCACGAGCATCCACAGGCGTATTAACTGCGTCAAGAAAGTATAGTCCACCATGCTCACGACCGCCACCAATCGTCTTCCCCGTCTGTAGGTCCTGAAAGATACAATATGAAGGGAAAAAGGTTATGGAACAATTGTTAGCCTTTGTAAATTGACTAATGGACAACAAACTAACAGGAAAATTCGGTGCAAATAAGGTGTTAGTGAGTGTAATAGTAGAAGTAGGGTGAACTGTACCTGACCCAGAGATGGGAGAATAAGACCCATCAGCTAATCTAACAGGAGATATGGAAGATGACATATTCAAGGAGGAAAATTTAGTTTTATTACCAGTTATGTGAGTGGTGGCACCAGAATCTAATAACCAAGACTCACCGTGAGAAGCAGCAAAGGCACCATTAAGCGAGGAATCGGTAGTGGTAACAGAGTGAGCATTGCTCTGCTTAACAAGTTTCTCATATTCGTCTCGTTTTATAGTCACATGGTCGGATGCTTGGATGGGAGATGCAGTTTCTCCAGAAGCAGTGTTTGTCCAATCCGGATAACCGAATTTCTCCCAACATCGCTCAGAAATGTGATTCGTCCGTCCACAATGGATACACTTATCTGCAGGGCGGCCTCGACCTCTGCCGAGACCACGACCACGAGATGCACCGCCACCGCGACCGCGACCGCGACCACGACCACGTCCGCGAATGGCCATAGCAGAAGATTCTAATTCAGAGGTATGAGGAGCACTAGAAGAACCAATGGAAACACGATTAAGACGAGACATTGCTGTCGAGAGTGTAGGAACAGTTTCACTTGCTAAAATCTGGTCACGAACAGGCTGAAGACCAGGGTTGAGACCTGCAAGAAATTTGGAAAGCAAAAATTGGTCCCATTGAGATTTTTGAGTTTGCGCATCAACCCCCACAGGATGATAGAGTAGAATTTCATCGGAGATGCCTTTGAAAGTTGCGCAATAGTCCGTCATGGCGCGATCCTCTTGTTTGAGAGAGAATAATTTTTCATATAACTCATAGACACGAGAAATATTGGTCGCCTGAGAGTACATAGAGGACAAAGAATCCCACATTTGTTTGGCCGAAGACAGGAACATTATATGAGCACTCACCGAGGGTTCCATACTATTGACCAACCAAGTCATAACCAAGTAATCATCTTGCTCCCAATCAACAGCTTTTTGCTCTTCGTCCGATGGATCAGATTGAATATGTGACAATTTCTTTTGCGACCCCAAAAACATTTTAAAGGCATGAGACCAATGAACATAATTACGACCATCAAATTTAATTGTTGTACAAGACGGTCCTTTAAAATCAGTAACAGAAGCCATGATAAATGTGAGAAAATAGATATCCAAAGCAGAGTATATAAATAATAGCCAAAATCAAATTGCACCAAGCAACTCGAATTAACAATAGGCTGGAAATCCGTTTCACACAAAGGGAGTAGGTGTAGAAGGGTTAGGAACACCTAACAGAGAAGAATAGTGGCTATAGTTTATTTGAACCAAGCCAAGTCAGGCAACAGCAGCAGAAGTGCAGTTGAGAGGAAGACAACAGCAGATGCGCAGTTGAGAAGAAGACAGCAGAGGCGCAATTAACTGAAGAAGAATAGCAGCAGAAGCGCAGCAGATCGCAAGGGAGAAAAAAAATTTCAGTTTTCTTTTCTTTTCGGTTTTTTTTTTTTTTTGTTTGGGAAAAAAGGATTCTAATTTTTCAGAACCGAACTGCTTGATACCATGTGAATATTTGGGAAAACCGAGTATATGTCATTAAGTAACAATAGAGTACAATATATATAGGCACAAGACATGAGGAAACCTATTAGGAAAAGAGTCCTACTTCTATAGAGAGAAGAGTTCTAAACACTATCAACTAACTAACGTGTAAACAATTCTAACATATAAGAAATAGGCTTTTCTGCAGTTATGCATGTATCAAGATATGGTTTCCCTATAGCAAAATTCTACTTTATTCGACATGCTTACAGCGTGAAATTCATTAAATATTACAACTTCTCAATTACTTTGGTGGACTCTCATTGCAAATATATGGACATCACTTTTCAGGGTCTACTTACAAATGAAACTAGGTGCTTGTGCTGTGAGACAGTGACAGCAAGGGATGAAACATTTCTTGACTTGAGCGTTGATATAGAACAGAACAGTTCGATTACGAGCTGTCTGAAAAACTTTAGTTCTACAGAAACTCTAAATGCTGAGGACAAATTCTTTTGTGACAAATGCTGCAGGTTAGTCACATCTTCTTTACTTTGTGTAGAAATTTCCTTTTGTTGAATGAGCTGCAGAAGTGAAATTTGCTTTCTTCCTTACGGGTTTGACTGTAAAATTTGCCCCAGGAGTAAATATGCTTATCCTCATCTCCATTCAATTTGCAGTTTGCAAGAAGCTCAAAAGAGAATGAAGATAAAGAAACCACCACACATTTTGGTTATCCATTTAAAGAGATTTAAGTACATCGAACAGCTAGGCCGACACAAGAAGCTATCATACCGTGTGGTTTTCCCACTGGAGCTGAAGCTGAGCACTGCAGTTGAGGATGCAGATGCTGAGTATTCCTTGTTTGCTGTAGTTGTCCATGTAGGGAGTGGGCCCAACCACGGACACTATGTCAGCCTCGTGAAAAGCCACAACCACTGGCTGTTGTTTGATGATGAAAATGTGGAGATAATAGATGAATCGGCCGTTCAGACTTTCTTTGGTTCTGCACAGGAGTATTCCAGTAATACTGATCATGGATACATTTTATTCTATGAAAGACTAGCTTCCGGCAGCACGAGCTAAGAGACAGGCCACCCAATTTTTCCAATTTTGAGCACATTTTTCTAATAAGTCTTTTAGCAGGTGGATTTAAAATGTGGAGAATATATACTTAGATTGGTCCTGGAGGTTGTCGAAGATCGCTGACAATAAGGGCTAAAGATGCAATATATGAGATATTATATTGATTCTATATGGTATTGGATTTTGAAACTACTTAATTGGATTTTACTTCTTTTAGGATTTCTTTTTTCCTTCTCTATTATGGTTGGCAAATGTCAATAGGTATTTTACTGGCTACTGTATAGTATTCTCCTGTTGCTGGAATGTTTTGACTTGTTCGAATATATATATTTTTGGTCTTCTTTTTGGGGAATTTACCTCCAGAAGTTGTAAAGGTATTCCAAATAGTCTTGTACCGGTTAGATTGTAAATTTGTGTTACTAGTACAGCATCTATGGCTGTAATCCGTGTGGTCACAAATATTTAACTCTCCATTTCAAAAATTCTTTTTTTTTTTTATTTTAATCTAGTTCCAACGAGACATCTCTAAACTCAGCAAATCATCCCCTCCATCAAAGTTCAAAACAATTGACGAAATACATTTAAATAATTTTTTTTGATGAAATACATTCCTATATAAAAAATAAATATTATTTTTACAAACATTATAATTTAGGCACACGGATGAAGTGTGCAACTGCTAGTACTACATTAAAATACGAGAGGTTGAAGTTAGCACTACAAATTACAAATTCCATCAGATCTCCAGACATATTAAACTGGGTTATCACTCATCTATCTCACTATCACCAACTCTATCATCAAATCTTTCTATTCTTGACACACTGAGAAACCAAACCAGTCAGTCAAGTCAAAATATACAAGTGAATCTGTGCAACCTAACCACACAATTAGTGTACCAGTCTTTCACAAGAATGTCCCGCGCTATCTGCTGCCTAGGGCAGATCTAAAATGTTCGAGGACATAAATGACTCGTCCTCCAACAAAGCATCGACGTCGATTAAATCATCATCAAAATCAACTTCAGAATCGTTTAAGAGCTTATCATACACAGCCTGCACAAGAATGGACAAATTGTGAGAGAAAAAAATGACATGTTAAAAGATGCCATGGAATCCAGATAAAGATGTGGGAGCTATAATAACTTAAGCAAAGGTAGAAGCAGAAGCTGCTTCTAAAATTGCAATTTACAACAAAAAATGATTTACCTTTGTTTCCTGCATTTCTGAGACAACATTCAGCAATCTATGGTATTGATCTCTTGCTTCAGGGTACTGAACCATTGATTTCACCCTGGAAAGGGCCTTCTGCAACCTCTCCTCAGTTTGTTTCCTACCTTCTTTCAGAAAATCATAATCATCCTCCTTTGTTTCCGTGTCCACCATGCTAGTGCCAGCTTCAGGTTTGAAATTTCTCAATCCTCTTCCTTTCCTTCGCCACCTTAATATGACCTTATCTAAGATTCCAACGGACCATATTATCTTCTTGTAATTCTTTCTCACCTGGTGTCCTCTCACGTGGGCCTTTTTGCCAGAAAACCGAAAGTTAGAATGAGCTGATTGGAATTGTCAAAGAAATTACGGATAACTATAGCTAGATACCCTGCAGTTTGACTAATAACACTTGGAACCCTTGAATGTGTAATGAGTATTAGGGTGTTTTAGTCTGAAATTATAGGGTCAAAAGATGTAGCCTAAGTGTAATAAAATCAAAACCTATGGAGATGTCATGGAGCTTATCCAACACAGGTATGATGTGACCGAATTCAAACCTACTCAGAGGGATCTAACAGTAATTATCCCAAGAAATTAATGAAATATATTCAGTTTAAGAATACCTGAATTTTAATTATTTGCTGCCGGATTAACAGAAAATCTTTCCTTCCTTTCCAACTTCGGAACTTGTTCTGAATCCTTACTGCAGCAGCATGAACTGGTTCATGATGTTGTCCTGCTTTCTTGCTCTTCAAAGCTAGAAGAGAAAGAGCACGCTCATCTGATATTCCAAATTCATTATCACCATACTCATTTATCTGCTTTCTTTGAAATGACTGCACTCTGAACACTTGATGAATGCGAGCTGCAGCTTGTGTTGCATTACGCACAGCAGCTAAAGAGTCCTTTAGTGAGGGCTCACCATCACCAACTGGAGTAGCAGTCCTTTTAGAAACTGTTTCTATGGCTTTATCTCTACTGTTATTACTGTCCTCGGACTCCTCCAATTTGAGGGATGATAGGTGGGAGCTTAAAGCAGCTTCTGCAAGGTAACCAGCAATGCCTTTGTGTCCATTGTTAGCTGCAAGGTCAGCTGGCTGTCCGGAAGGATACGTGGGGGAGGGGTCAGTTAACGCTCCTGGATTTGCACCTAGAGCCATGAGAAAGGCCACTGTTCGCTCCCTGCATTGCAAGTGTTGAACCAGATCAAAAGACAATAAATGGATTTAGGATAAAAGGGTCTAAAACTGGGATTTAAGTAATTATCAAAATAGAACGTCTTAGGTGGTGTTTGCAAACTCAAGAAAAAATTGTTCTAGCTTAAAAGAAACAGAAAGGGAGTTAAGCTTTGCTGCTGCCTCTCCTAAAACAAGCTAGAAGTACTTAAGGAGGTTCTTATTCCAACATTCAGGTTATCTTGTCTATGATTTGACAGTGCTTTTGTAATTTACTCTCCCAAAATTCCCCAACTTTTAACAAGTTTTAGCTTCTTCAAAAACAGAAATTCTTGCAAACAACCCCCTTGGTACACTCAAAACTACACATAAATCAATGTAAAAGAATCATGTGTGTACCCCTATAGAAGAAAGATTGTACAATAAGGCGTGTTAAAATTTAGATCTTTATAACATTTACCTGCCATAATAGGCTGCCCAATGAAGCGCAGTCCACCCATTTGCGTCCCGAAAATTGACACTGACACCTGCCGCTATAGTAGGGGGAATAGCCCAGTCATAACCGAGAGCTGCGGCAAAATGTAGCACCCCTTGGCCACCCTCGTCTAGCACACTAGGGCCTTTCCCGCCTTCAGCAATCTTCTGGAGAAGCCAAGCATGCAACTTCTCCTTTAAAAGTTTTTGTAGCAGCTGATCTTTCACCTTATCAGCAGAAAATTCATCCTGTTTTGAAAGGTTCAACATTTGTTCCCACTCTGTGTCGTCTTTCAGCAATGCAGTGATTTTACCACTTAACTGTGAGGTTTCAGCTGCAATACTCTGAACAGAGGCTGATTGCAGAGACAACAACTTCCCGAATCTCATGTAAAGCAGATTTTCATCAGAAGAGATCGTTCCAACATCATCAAGACCCACATCTTCAACAGTACTAGACCGAAATTCAAATTCTCGTACTTCACTGCATGCTAACCTATTGGAACACGTTATGTAAAATGGAACCCTTCCAGCCTGGTGGGAAGGTGTATGGCACCGAAGAACACCATCAGCCACAATCTCTGCGGGAACTTCCAGTTCACCAAACATGCAAGCCCATTTATACTTCTCCACCTCCTCTTGACTCCTCAAGAATTTCCCCATAACAAGAATCTAATCGAGAATATAGGAGAAAAAACATCATCAATATTCTATCTGTGTGCGTGTGTGAGTGCAGAAAGTGCGGGCAAGAAGTGTGTTAAAGTGAGTTAATGTGCATTAAACTACATAAAGTGTGTGTGATGTTCATCAATTGGGATAATTTGGATCATTGGATCAATTAAAATGCACGGATTCCCATTTGTGGGGTATTACGGGTGAGGATAGGGTTAGGGTAAGTCTACTGGCCTGGATCAGCTAGACAATTCAGAATTGTCATTAAGAGCATAGAGGCTTAGACATCCACAAATGCCAACAACATACCTTAACTTCTGACCCAGGAAATGCCCAATTTGGAGAGAAGTCAATAATGCTGAAAAGCTGGTCTTGAGAGAGAGAGGGTGCAAGAATAAAGTTGTCACCAGATTCATCTCCATCTTCACTCCCAACAGGCTCCCAGTACATCCCAGAAGTAGGCCGCATAGTTGACTCGGTGACGTCACCAAGTTCTATAGTCATCCAACGGTCAAAGCTGTCTAGCTTTTTCAGACCTTCACGCATAATACCATGCAATAGAGGCTGTCTTGATGAAGGATAATTGGATTTATCATCTACATTTATGTTCCTATCGGGCTCTGGTTTAGAAGAAGTTCCTGCAGTTTGTGCAGTTGGATATGTACTGCGAAACCCAACCGAGTCAGACAACTCCACTTGATTAACATCATATGGCAGAGGTTGTGTTAAGGAAGGATCATAGGTGCTCTGCCCTAAATTCAGGTTGCCATCTGAAGCCTGTCACAATTTTGAACCAGAAAGCTGTAAGAGGTGTTGATAAAACACAATACTCACAAGTATTGGTTAAAGTTACACATGGTAAAATAATTCATCTCGATAAAAATGAATTGCATTAGAAATCACCATAGCTACTCATAAATAACAGTACACAATACTTGTATCCCAAAAACATGCTTTAGGCAGTGGTTTTGTGATAAACAAGAATTCCTGTTGGACACGCTGGAAGGTTTGAAAATGCATGTTTAGATGAAAACTTGCACATCTGGTTTTCCTTAAGATTCATATTTGCATAAAATTATTAAATAAAATCATAACTTGATTTCTGACTTTCTTGGCTATACACTCTGAATCAGATCATGCAAAAAAGACCAAGACAACCTAATTGAAAAGGTTGAACTAGATTACAGCTATCATAGAGAGGATTTCCCACACTTCTGAATTCTTCGTGTAAACAGGTCATATCAGCAAGTAAGAAATCATGCCCTAGTATTTGCATATAGTGCAAGTAACTGCAATAAAAAACTTATAATGCAAACCATGCACAAAAGACATTTTAAAATCCTCAATACCTGCCACTCTCCCAGTCCATTGGAATGATTTCCAAACTCCTGCCTTTTCCCTAGTGCACCAGTAAAAACTTGATCCAGCAGCTCATTATCTTGTCCAGACATCAGGCTCATCATATTAGATTGGTTTGAAGATGGCGGAAAGGTAACAGATTGATTACCAGCACTACTGCTCCGAATAATATTTTCCCATGACTGATAGCCGAGGCTTTGGTGAAGATCATATGCCAAACCATTGTCTGTAGGACTTTTGTTTTTTCCTCCTTGGGTGTGTGGTCCAAAACCAATATCAGCAATAGGTGAAAATTGTCCTTGATAGTTATCTGACACGGTAATAAATTGTTATTGAGGCAGAGACACTTCAGAACATTTAACAGAAACATGGCAATCTTCTGTTCACAAATTTTGCAGTCAAATGGACCTCTTTTGTTGAATACTTATTATTAGTTGTTTTCCAGAGCAAAATCCATGGTGAGAAAATTCACATCACATTGTACCATTAGGGAAACATTTGATATAAAAATGACTAATATAAAAATCATTAGTGACTGTAGAAAGTCAAACCAGCAAAAAAAGGGGCTTCAACACATTACTTGATGTAGCAGCTGGATAATATGGAATAGATCCATGTTCCCTCTGTTGAACCTCAGGCGATTGTAACTCGTGAATAGACTGGAATCCAGGACTTGCGTGGTTCTTGTATGCTGCATTAAGAAACCTTCTCAATGTCATGATTTAGAAGACCAGAAAGTTATAGTTGCTTCAAATTTATAGTGAATCAATATAATTGTAGTAATAAAAATAAAGTAAAAAACATGACGAGCAATCCAAGAACCTGACTGAGCATCTTCATGCTCCGAAGCCTGAGTACTGCTAAGGCTAGTTGTATCTGTGACTTGTGGTAAACCCTGATTATAATCATATGGTTGAAATCTAGAAGCTGCTGAACTGTCTGCCTCAGAATTAGATATGTTCTCTTCAGTTTGCCGGCTATGAGGAACAGCATCTCTAATGCGACTGTAGTTTGTCCTGTGTCCCTGTAAAGAAGGGAAAAAATTAGAGCTAACAAATCATATTTGACTCTTAAGTTAAATTAAAATTCATTTGTAAGTTAATTCACATTATCTAAATACATGAACCAAATATGTAACATACCTTTACCTCCCGGTAGTGGACAAGAACAATGTGAGATAGCTCCCTGAAGCAGAAATCAGCCACAGGAAAAAAGATCAGAGTCTGTCAGTCAAGAGAGTCCATGACAGAGAAAATTCAGTCAAAGGTTTTGTCGAGACTTTTAAATTCTCATTTCTATCTCACTTACTAGAATTTGCAGCAATGCGCTATTCTAACAGCAGACAAACAATTTTTAGAGCTGACTACACCACAGATGCCAGTCACTTTTGCCTGAAGCATAATTGTGAAATGGAAATGCATAACCAACATTGGCATGATGTTATAAGATTAATTAATGGTGGTTAGCTAAAGTTCTGAAGTACAGTAGCGGACATGCAATCACAAATGTATGTCATTTCTACAGATAGGAGGTATTTGCTAGTGGATAACAAATGCTTCCTCTCGGGAATGATTGAACAGTAATTTCAACAGTCGTAGGTATACATCAAGAAATCAGAATGGATCAATCCATTTAAAGCTTTGTTTCAGAATGTTGGATCAACAATTTTATGGTTGTAAACATATGAAATTTTCATCCATGCCAAATCAAATGGAAAGCAAGTCAAGTAATTGAGGAGAAAATCATTTAGACACATTTTAAGAAGCAACACACCCTTCAATTCCCAAATTAACACCTTTTAGTTAGACCCAACTTGGAACATGACAATTCAAGTCTACAAACAAAGAAATGTAGACACTGAGTAACACTGTGTTAAGCTCAAGAAAGTTTGGTGAGTAAAGAAAAAGAAAATCCAAATGGAAATAATTTTGTCTGTTCGGCTATTATGGCAATCATAAGGAAAGAAATACCAACAATCAAAGAATATGTTGCGTAATTAGGAGTACATTTCCTCCAGAAAATGTGAGGGAAATGTCAGAAAACTTATTTTACACTCTCATTCTCTAACCCATTAACAATCTTTTTTCACAGTATTCCTTTCCCTACCATATCCCTTAAAGAATTAAACAAACTTGGGATTTTATACTTTCTTCCTTTTCTCTTTCTTTCTCTGTCATTTTCATTTCCTGGCTAAATCGCTTGAACATAGTGCAAATGAAAGATAACTAAACCAAATGCCGGAATACTTTGGGAATCTTGAGGCTATACAATTCCTCAACTGCAGATGATGTTGTTGGCCTTGAATGAATTATAAAAACAAAAAAGCTGCTAAAAAAATGGAAACACTTTTTTACTCAATGACATCCTCAGAACAAAATTTCAAGCTTGTTTTAAGCTTACTCTTCAAGCATCCAGTAGCTACGCCGTTGAAAATTTTCATTGTCTTCTCCATGAGCATAGTAGCAATGCAGTACATCAACACTTCCAGCCTGCAAAATGCACTTCAGATATGTTACTCTAGAAGCATAACTACAACGTTTGAGAAAACAGCATTAAAGATATATCTTGATATTTATTTCTTCTATTTGATCAGCTTTCATCTGGTAGTGTTATAAGAGTACAATGGAAACTGTGACTGCAAGTTTCTAGAACAGTACTAGCAAAATAATCATCATAGAACAAAGTGGTGTCTGCAAGAACTTACCTTGAGCCTTTCATGAGCCTCCTTCACTGTCTTTCCATCTTTCTTTTTTCTCCAGTTATGGCCATCTTTTCTGAAGTAGCGCAAGACCTTCCGGTCAAACAGAAATAGTGAACCATCTGAAAGATAATTTTAGATCAAAACTACATTATAAAATAAATACACTGAAAAACAGATATAACATAAGACGGAAATATGAGATTATGATTAGTAACCTTTTACTGATTTCAATTCCAGTTATCCCTCAATTAGTGTTTCTATACCTCATTAAAATGAACAAAATTTCATTGATATACTAAATCTTCATGTTCTAAACAAAAATTTGATTACAAAGAAAAAAAATCTTAACTTCTCACTTTAAAGCCAAAAAGGGTGTTGATAGTAAGCCATACTTGGTGGTCTATTAGGAGGTTCTGGAGCAATTCGAAATTTTTTGTAGTTGAGAAGAATTTCACAAATCTCAGCAGGACGCAGCCAGCGATTTTGTGCTTCCAAAAGTATCTGCTCAATATCTGCATTGAAAATTTTCAAAACTTAATGAAACTAAAAATGATAAGTTGCAAGTGATTTCCTATCAAAGCGGAGGAAAAGGTGCTACTAAGCAGTCTAAAAGAAAGCAACATTATATGACTGTTTCCTATTAGCATAAAATACCATATTAGTTCAAATTATCGTTCAAGATAAAAAACCACAAGAATGATGCAGACATTTAGAATAAAATTCACATCACGCCCTTCCTCCTGATGTGACTTCAGAGCTTGGTCAGATGATCCACTCTATTTATCTCACTCTACTCCTACACTTCAACTCAGTGTTCTCAATCCAAACTCTGTGGTGGCAATAGATAAACACGTAATAAACTTTTCAGACAAACACAAAAAGAGTACTATCTGAAATTGATAAGGGAAAAGAGAAAGGGAACTTTGGGAATATTTTTTGATGTTCTTGCCCGGCTGAATAGGCATTTAATAAACCAAACCACATACAATCTGATGTTCATCATCACCAGATTTCTCAAGTTATTGGGAATAAAATGGTATTAACAGCTGGAGCGTCCATTGACATACTCAAACAAATAGGTTCTCGAAGGTGATTGAATTATAAGCAACTCATTAATGTTTGGCGACCCAGCAATAGAAAGAGGCTAATCAAGTCTACCAAAATATAAGAGCATCACAAGATATGTCTACTAACTTAAAATTTGATTTTATTGAAACGTCCGCCCATCCTAGAGCCTCTCAACAACCAAGCAACTTCTGGTTCCATTCCCAGTTCGGAGAATTAATTTCAAATTAAACTAGTGTCCAGAAAAGAGATGAGACAAAGAAATTTTTAATAGCTAGAGGCATCTAGAGCAATATTATCAGTTCCCATACATACTGGTGCACTCAATTTTGTATAATACATGAGGGATCCATGTCCGAGTGTGTCTACCTATGAATCTAGATGCAGATTTAAATTCTCACCACAGTCAATAACTACATTTCTAAACTCTCCAACTCAAAACCCAAACTTCCCCAAAAAGTCGAATCCCATATGAGGTAATCATCCAGACAAATACCCGCATACTCGCAAACATAAGATCACGTTACCGAAAATTCCAGCAGACACCTCACAAAAAAAGCAACTTCAGCAAATACAAAAGAAAGGATAACGAAAAAGTAACCTAATTGAGCATTGAGCGCGTAGCGCCGACCCCCCTCCGTCATGATATCACCAATAAGACGCCGTTTTTAGAGCTCTTCCCAACCCTTCCGCCACTCGCCACAACTCTTCGTCTTCAGATCAAAATCAACCCCAAAAAAAGAGTTCCACAAACAACCTGTCGATTTGCAGCAGAGAATTCAGTAATTCACTTGGCTTCCCAAATCCAAAAGGACAAAACCCAGAAATCAAGATGAGCTCCTGATCTGAAGCAAAGTTAGGTGAAGCCGAGCAATTGAAGCAGCAGAAGAAGATGATGCAAAAGGTTTAGCAGTGAAAAAAACACATACAAAACGATAGATAGGATTGCGAAGTGGAGGAGGAAGGAGCGAAGAAAGTGGAAGTGAGGGAGCCGCCGAAATGGAATACAGTATGACAGCTGATTACATTTCTTTCTCTGGTCTTTTTGACTTTATGATTCTCGTATTTTTGTCCTTTCATACCCATTCATTATTACATGTGATCTGCCTCTACAAAATTCGCCCCCAAATAAACAATTTTTGTATTCTTTTTTTCTTTATTATTATTTTTGGAAGGAAGGTAAATACTGTAACTGTTTAATTATGTCTGTTGATGAAATTTGAGTCGTGTATTAAAGTTGATAACGAATTAATTGCCCATATATAATATGATTTGATAATAATTCATGATACATTTGAACATAAATAATTTTTTTCCTAATTTCATCAAATATTGCTATCTCAAACCGTCACAAATATAATTCTGATGTTTTCATATTTTGATTGTGGAGATTTAATTTTCGTATTTTTATGTTCTAATAGTCGAGATACATTTTTTTCACCCTAAATCGTTGAGAGTCCTTAAGGCAATCTAAACTTATTTTTTGTGTTGCTTATTTAAGTCCATTCCGAATCTATCCTGAACGGATAGATGATTCAAGTTTGGAATTAAGGGTGACCGAAATTGGTTGATTATCATGGATCTAGGATCGGTGGATCTTGATCAACATTGGATTATGATTCAAGTTTGAAACTAAAGGTGATCGGAATTGGAATTGGTTGATTATCATGAATTCAAAACCGGTGGATGTTGATGAACATTGGATTGTCTTATATGTGAATTGGTAGACCCAAACTCAACACAAATTGATTGTCCGATACTTTTTTTTTTTTTGGTCCGGTACTTCTTTTTTTTTTCCATAGGATTCACCGATATCAATTTTCATAACTAATTTCGAACCATTCTTCACGAATTTTTGGAAGAGTCTACACGAAACCATAATTCCTCATTGCGACGTTTTACTAGTGTTCGCTAAAAAGGATAAAGAGGGTAACCCCTTGCAGCTCCCGAAACTGATTTTGGATACCACCCTTGGATTTACTGCGATACCGGCCAAATCAAGTTTTTACATGACTATGAAGTTTGTGATAAACAAATCAGTTATTTGATCAATATTAGCACTCCGGTGATGTATACGACAGATGACAATCGGTGATGTATACTACAAATGACGAGCTTACTCGTAGTTTTAGTCAAGCTCACAGTTACGAAATCAATATAAAACAAATAACAAAGTATCCGACGAAATGTTCAACCAAAAGATAAATGTATACCGCAGGTGCATTTAGAGTGACCACGATTTTAGATTTGTTTTCAAGGCGGTACAGTTATCCAATGTGGTTATATTCTTGATTCAAAGTTTCCAAAGATCTTGAATTACCATCTGTCTTGCATTCTGATGCATCCTGAAATACTAATTCAGATGAAAATAATTGAAATGCTGATGAAAACAGAAAAATGAGAAATTACAAATAGTAAAAATGTAGAATGGAGAGATAATTCATTCAAATGTGAACGGAGATAGAAAAATGAGAAATAATAATGAAAAGAGATCGTGAAAATGTAAAATGAAGATACATATTGAAAATAACAAGCGAGTTATTAATAATTACAAAAGTGTCCACAGTGCATGTTGGCACGTGTAAAATTATTTTTAAAATATATTATAAAAAATTAAAATACCATAAATTAACTATTTATATATTTCCGTCTCGATAAATCAACGGTGGATATAAAAAATATCCAATAATGAAAAATCATTTACAAAGATATTATTAAATATATTATCTAACTCTAGAAAATTATCGTATGTTTCACAAAATGAATTAGTTAAAGAAGTTAATCTCCATAATTAATGCTAAAATAAATTAAATTATTTATAATTAATTGAAACCAATTAATTAATTAAAATATTTATATTTGAATGTTTCTTTGGAGCCAATTAACTACTTGACATAATATAATATTATTAGTTAGATTTTCCTAAGTTGATGAGATTAATATGTTAATTCATGTGATTTTATAAATAAATCTTCAAAAATATATACATTGTGGAGGTTTCATTGACAAATAAAATAATTTTTATTTTATTTTATTTTTAAATATTGAGTCTAATTGACACATTTTAGTCAAAGCAAAGTAGTACACCAATATTATAGATGAGATTAATGTGTTAATTAATGTAATTTGATAAATAAATCAAATCTTCAAATATTAAATATTGTGGAGTCCATTGATCAATAAAATAAATTTTAAATTTTCAAAAAAAAGAGAAAGAATATTAAGTTAAAATTTACAAATTTTAGTCGAAGTACACCCTTTTTATTTATTATAATATAAATATAAATAGCTTCTTATTCAAATCCATAATTTATGAAATCTGATAATGCTAGAGGAAAATAATATTTTCAAGCCTAATAGATGACCCTATTTGTTTGGTTAAGTAACTGGGGTTCTGAGTAGCTATAGGTAGTAGCAGTCGGTTATGGGCCTGCTCAGCAGGTGGACCGACCGGCACGTATGCCCAGAGTGAGTGTAGTCCTAATAACTCCCCTAATTTTGGGGGAGGTTGTTTCTAAAGGTTGATGAGTGGGAAGCTCCCGGATAAATATAAAAATTCAAGTATATCAACCTACCTCCATGACCTAAAATTTCTCAACGGATTCCTCGCCCAGTTACCACCTGCTTCACCTACTCACTGCTACAAAAGGACTCCCAGTAGCTCCATTGTCCCACTTTTGACAACTCACAAGCTCAAATAGAAATATTACTCATTTAAACTTAACGAAAATACTAACTGCTCAGTACACAACATATTTCTATTTTTTAAAAATATTATCTTTACAACTTTTATTATTCTTCTTGTTATCGATTACCAATTTAATCTAGTGGAGAGTGACCCTTTGTTTTGTAGGTCTCCCCCCATTTTTATCTAATAGGTTAGCATTCGGTAGAATAAGGCGAAATCAAGGTTTTGAATATTATAATCTCTTCATAAATTTAGTGGTGCTAAATCAACAAGTATCAAAATCTTTTTTTTTTTTTTAAATACACACACCCCAAGTGGTCAGAGGGATTTGAACTCGGATCTTTGCTTTCGAGAATCAACCCCCAAGTATCAAAATCATTACATCTCTTTTTATTTCATACATAAATCATAAAACCAGCAAATGAATCATAGGTCAAAGAAAAAAAAAATTAAGAATTTAAAACTATATTTACAAAATATTGGGTGAACTCAATACTAGTATTCATTGTAGTTATTTGTTCATTTTCGTATAAATTATTAGTTACATTTTAACTTTTGGTTCTGATTCGTTGATAACTTGATGTTATATACTAACATTGTTACTTGAATTGACTTATTAGGCCCGAATATTCGAAAAGTGGTAAAAAAATGGTATTCCTCAATAGATATATAATATATACATATTTTAATTATAAATGTATTGATTTCTACTATCAACTGACTTCATATTGTCTACTGTTACTTCCAAATAATTGAAGAGTGTTTGAATACCTAACAGATTGGTCTGCTCGACTAAGAGACTCTTGAGTCATCTTCCATATTTACAACATAAAATTAAAAGAAAAAATAATAACATAGTATTCATTGATCATAGCATAGGTCTAGATTTTGTTTAATAATATTACCGATAGTAAAACTGTGAAATAAATATAGTAAATATAATATTGGGTTGAGATTAAACCTCCCATTGTATACTGTATAAATAGGACACCTGTACCCTCATTATTGATAATTAATGAGAATATGATGAATATTTTTCCTTTAGCTCAAGTCTCTCTCTCTCTCTCGTTTTCAGTTAGTTTACAAATAATAAAATTAGTCTAGAACAAGCTGATTTGTTCCATATATAATCATTATTATTAGAAATATCATAAGAGTAAGATATATATTTTCAACATCAAATTGACGCTAAACTATCTTATGGTGTCAAAATCCAATTGAATGCACTAACACTGAGTTGGATTTCGAGTTCTCCAAAAATTTATAAATTGGGAAGATTTGGATTTACTTAAAAGTTGAAAAAATAATAAAGGTGAGCTCAAAAGTCAAAATTGGGAAAATAGGAGTTTATATCCATTTTGGCTCTCCGATACTTAAAATCGTTGGAAAGCAAACTTATCTTACATCGGAAAATTGGAGGAAATGTCTAATATATAAGTATTCACCTAATGCCATTGGTATGAGGCCTTTTGGGATATGCCCAAAAATAAATCCGTACAGGCTTGATCCAAAGTGGACAATATCATACTAATGTCTAATGCAGAGCTAGGGTGGATGTGCACGTGGTCCCGACAAGTGGTATTTGTCAGAGCCCAGGTTCGAGCTTGTCAGAGTGGTGGACTACGTGTTATGTGGTTGTGTCGAAAGTCTTCCTGGCAAATGGTGGTCGTGCAGCGGGTCCCGTTGGGTGATAACGGCAGTACAAGACCCATTGGGTGATAAAGATCTACCCGTTGGAGTCTTCCTGGCAAATAGTGGTCAACGGCGACAGTACAAGACCTGTTGGGTGATAAAGATAGACCTACTGGAGTTTTCCTAGCAAATAGTGGTCAGGCAACGGGTCCCATTGGGTGATAATGGCAATACAAGACCCGTTGCGGGTCCCGTTGGGTGATAACGACAGTACAAGACCCATTGGGTGATAAAGATCTGCGGTACAAGGTTATCACGGCAGTACAAGACCCGTTGAGGAGATCTGGTCCCGTTAGGTGATAACGGGGGGTAGTTTAGCAGGTGAAGTGACCTATCAATTGGAGATCTGGTCCCGTTGGGTGATAACGGGGGTACAAGACCCGCTAGGTGATAAAGATATGTGGTATAAGGTGTTTAGCAAGTGAAGTGACCTATCAATTGGAGATCTGATCCCATTGGGTGATAATGGTCAATTGGAGATTTGGTCCACGGGGGTTTAAGACCCGCTGGGTGATAAAGATCTGCGGTACAAGGTGGTTAACAGGTGAAGTAACCTAGCAATTGGAGATCTGCGGTTGATGCAGTCAATTGGAGATCTGCGGTTGATGCCTTGTGTCGATGGTTGTGTCGAAAGTCTTCCTAGCAAATGGTGGTCAAGCAGTGGGTCCCGTTAGGTGATAACGGCGGTACAAGGTGTTTGGCAGGTGAAGTGACTATACCTTGTGTCGAAAGTCCTCTAGTAAATGGTGACCAGGCAGCGGGTCCCGTTGGGTGATAACAATGGTACAAGGTGTTTGGCAAGTGAAGTGACTATACCTTGTGTCGAAAGTTCTCTTGATATTAAGGAGGTTAGACAGTGTGCCCTGCAAATGAGTAGCGGCGGTGCAAGTTGTTCGTACCTCCTTTGTTAGAGGATTTGCCAGGTATGACCTCTGTTAGGGGATTTACAAGGTATTGTAGGATATAACAAACATTTAATACGCTTGCACAAGAGTCCTACATTAAATGTTACTTCCATACATGACACACTAAGTCAAATCGATAGTCTGTTTGAAGGGTTGCTGGGTCGATGGATCGCTTGCTCGAGGGAAGTTCGACCGAACTGGTAGGTTCGAAAACAAAGTTAGGACTCTTGTGCAAGCGTATTAAATGTTTGTTATATCCTATAATACCCTGTAAATCCCCTAACAAAGTTAAAGATTAGAACATCTAACATAAAATGAATATCTACCTAGACTCATATATTTCACCACGTAGTAATACGTGACGTCAGCTGATAGTTCAAAATGTTTCATGAAGCTACTGTTTCAAAAGCTAATACTTGTAGCATCTTATCAATATTATATATTTGCAAGAACCAATATTGAAGATTCATCTGTTTGTTCTCGAAAAATAATATTAACTAATAGACTCTAGGTGTGACATGGCATGATAATACAAGAACAAGTGGCACGCCCACGTAGGCGCCACATGGACCCCACGCCAGCCTGGACAAACCAAAAACGGCCTTTTGGACAGATCATCAGATCGTTATCAGGTCCTCAGATCACCAGATCTACATGAGGACATCAGATCGATTTACATATCACCTGATCATCAGATCGATCTATTCTCTCCGATGAGGAAACCCACAATCAAGGATCCCGGTAGGCAACGTCGATCTGCAGATCGATTACGTACGTCACCGGACACCCGAATACTGTAAAGCACTCCTGTCGGGACACGTGTGACCTTCCCATTCCCAAAGGGGAATAAGGTACAATCGATCTCACTTTAGCCAGCCCCACCGTCCGACAGTCAGATCGACGGCTGACAGCGCCATTAATGCACACTTGCAGTACACACATCACTGTGTTATTTAGCCAAGACTATAAATACTCGCCCCCTGAACAGTAGTTGGTAAGCCTTTACTCCGCATTAAATTGCATTTATTCTCTCTCTAAAGAGCTCAATTACTGACTTGAGCGTCGAAGTGCCAAACTTGGGCAAAACCCCAAGTTCCCCAAGCCGGTACTTAGCTCACATGTGTTAGTGCTTTCAGGTCGATAAAGAGCCCACTTAAACAAATTCTTGACTGATTGACCCATATCTGACAGCCAGATCGACCACGTCAGACCGACCAGATTTGAACCAGATCAAGGTGGGAATAATTTTGCGTTTATTTTAGAATAAATGCTTTCATTTGCTATTTATGTTATTAATAAATCGAACTGGCTTTATGTTTTCAAGACTTAATTAACATTCGGAAAATCCCAATCTAGTTATGTTTTCTGTCGAAGCCCCCTCTATTTTCACAATACATCACAACACGCCCTCTAATTTTGCAATGTTGCTGTCCTAACATCAATTAGACAAATATCATTGTTTTGCACAAGGAAACTTTAAGCTAGGATGTCAGTAAATTAAACATAAATCACTTGGCCTCTAAGAAGCTTAGATTCAAGAAACCTTTTGCTAGGACGCTCCACATCTCTGTTAATATGGTACAGCAATCTTAACATGAAAAAACCATTCTGGGCCAGTTAAGGTCGACACTTCGACTAAAACATGTGCAATCTGTAACAAATAAAGAGTGTATATACGAAAACCTTATCCTTCACCTCAAACGGTAACACTTCAAATCCCGAACCCCGACCCTTACAAGTTGCAGATTAAACAAACAACTCTTTTCTTTGTATATCGTGTCATCTGGTGTTCATTTGGCTGAAAACAATCTACAAAGTACAAACAGATAATAAGGAAACGTCGACAAGTTTTCTTCAACAGAGGAGAGTCCCCATTTGGTCAGTATCAACTATCAACTAGCACAGGTTTTCCATCAGCAAATTAGCTTGAGAGAATCAGCTCGGCTCTTCTTATTCCACTTTAAGAAGTACCTTCATGAACTCATATACTAAGTAGCTAATGGCAGCTGATGGTAACACCTGAAATTGGCAGAGAGAAAAGCGGTGCTCACAGTGAATAACAGTTTCTCAGCAGTCAGCATGCTTAGCATCTTAATCAAGGATTTTCTTCTTAACTATAACCGAACAGGTGTTCTTCATAAGTGAAAAAACAAGTTTGTGGCAAATGAGTCGAGGGATACGTATAAAATTGATTTTCATATTTCAAAAATCACAACAGATAAGAAATAATCTCAGTACCAACTCTGGTGATTTACATGCACAGAATTTTAACTAATCACCTAATGCTATGTTTAGTTATAGGATTTTTGCAAGGAAAACATAAGAAAAAGAAACTTAGAATTCTCAACTTGTTTGGTTATTAAGAAATGTGAGGAATATAATTTTACCCAAATTGTAAAGGAAAGGTGAGGATTGATTGATAGGAGTGAATTGAGTGATGAACTAGAATGGTAATGAGGTGAGTTGTCAACTGGATATTCGGATATTACAACCGTGAGAGTCAGTAATTTTTTCCTTGTTTTCTCTCTCCTTTCCCCACCATTTTGCTGAGGAAAACTTTCCTTCTTCATGTGTTTTTATCTTAATTTTCTTTTCTTTTCTTTTAGCAACCAAACACCAAAATTTACTTTTCTTTCCTTCCTAAACTCCCAGAACCAATCATAGTGTAAGAAGCTGAAAACAAGACAGATACAAAAACTTAATGGGCAAACATGTTCAAGTCCGTACCTGCAATAAACTTGGGATTAATCCAGTATAGAGTGCGGGAATGCCGCCACGCTCAACTATCTTCATACAAGTTTGCAACGCACCCATCTTTGTGGCCCGAACTTGCATCTGAAGCTGTCGTCTCACAACTTCAAATGGATATGTAGCAGCTTCAGAACACGCCCCAGCGATTGCTCCATATATTAAAGTTCTTACAGGACCCAGCTCAAGTTGTTCAAAAGCAGTCAACTCATCACCTTGTTGTTTCACATGTTCAAGCCTTTTCTTTCCTTCAGGGGAATGCAGATATGCTGATTTTAATATATCATAAACTCCATAGAAAACAGCACCAGAAGGAGCCATGCTAATGATTGACGGAACTAAGCCTTTGTACAGAGAAAAGAATCCTTCAGTCTGGATCATGTGGCGAAATGTACCGATTATTCCACCCAATGCTTCTCCACCAGGAGCCACCATGACAGTGCGGATCTGAAAATGTTGGGAAAAGGAATGTGATCCTCCAGACACAAATTACTGAACATACCACATAATGTTGGTACTTCAGAAAGGAGGTTACAACACACTATTGCCTGAATGGCACCTAATAAACAACTACGGAACCACCAGTTCTAATTATTAATTCACTGCGTAGCAATTAAAATAGACAAGCTTCAGTTAGAGCCAAGCAAGGTGCAGCAGATTTGACACTCATATCTCCATATTGAGAGACAATGGAAGTTTCCAAGAGTTCTATTGAACAAAAATTGTTCCACAAAATCTTAATCTTATGCCTTCTTCCAAAGAAGCAAAGTATTAGTTACTTCGCTCATATTCGGGGATAATCAATTAAGTATCTTTTATAAAGAAATCAACGTGTAAGCAAACAGAATAGTTTAACTCACAGTGTCCATTGGTATACAGAGTACTGTAGCAGTAATTCCAGCCGCAGCACCGGCAACAAATCTTTCAAAATTTGTGATCTCTTCATTGCCAGTCCATTTAAGCAGTTGGTTTCTGTATGTATCATAAGCATAGAAATTGATAGACTTAAATGGTGCTGTTCGTAGAATATTGACAAAATTTCCTTTCCAAAATCCTCTGAGGCCTTGAGATGCTGCTATTGACTTAATGAGATCAAATAAATTTCTTTGTTCACCACGAACAATATATTCCAGCTTTAATCTCTCCAATGGTGCAACAAAAGTTCTGGTGCAAAATCATGCAGAAGATCCAAAAGGTCAGATGGATATAATATATAATTACTAAATGCAGTGTCTATAGAAAATTTCAATTGGGATATTAGGCATATATTTATTTCCACTCAGTGTTGGAAGATGAAAAGAACAGCCAATACCCCACAATCTCGAACATCAGCAATAGAATCACACAATTCAGTGGAAATGAACTTGATTGTAACACAAATGGAACCATGGTAATCAGAAAAGTGTGATGAAATATGCAAGTTAACCAATTAA
This sequence comes from Lantana camara, assembly GCA_037501455.1. Lineage (NCBI taxonomy): Eukaryota > Viridiplantae > Streptophyta > Magnoliopsida > Lamiales > Verbenaceae > Lantana > Lantana camara. The sequence goes on along the minus strand of CM074857.1, from coordinate 15,706,174 downwards.
TCCAAGAGAAATTTCAAGTTATATTTTGTTTTAGATGTGGCAGCAGAAAATAAGTATAACACAGTTTTCTCCTTCCCAATAAGCATATAATGTTTCTATCTATCATCCACAAAACTGGAGAACAGATTTGATGACAAGATAAATTGTATGGAACACTTCTTAGGAAATGAAACGGTTATACAAGAGGGTCAGTATTGTCAAATTCCCACGTACCCAGCGTTTCCTACTGCTAAATGCATATAACTTACATCGGATGCGTAGACAATGAGTCCTGATAAGGTGTCAAAATCAAAAAAGCATATTTTCTCACGAAAATAACAGAACTCGGGCTTCTCATTGGTTCTGATATTCACTATCGTGTAACAAAATCATACAAATGTGGACATAACTTGAGGCCATGTAATTCAGAGTTTCTGCAATGTAATTTATCTGATACAAGCCTGCAAAACACTAAACTATTAAAATCTAAACCACTGACATTGGGCCCTTCACTCTGAACAAATGAAGTACTTCAGATGTTTGATTCACTTTTGCTACAGACCATCACGTCGGGAATTAGTCCTGTCGCAAGTCGCAATGTAGTAGTTGGGGCACTGTTGAGTGGAACTAAATAGGTATCAAGGCAAGGGAAGACCATTTAAATTGTCATCATTTCATGTAGGAGTTTCATGATAATCCACATGTACTAAAACCACTAATACCCAGCTTAAGCTGAAGCTTTACAAGATTTCTCCTTCAGAGCTCACACCGCTTGATAAGATGCGCTATGAGTAACTGACCGCACAGCATACAACTGTTACCAGAAAACACACACTCCTTGCTCTCAAGCCCTTAATTCAATCAATGCTGTTTTGGAAAGTTATCTCCTAAATTAGTAACGATAGTATTTAAATATTTTCCACTAAGAAAACAACTGAAAAAGAAACAGGAAGGCTGCAGGTTAGACACTTTAGAGATATCCATCTCCAAAAGTGATTAATCTATGCCAATTCGCAAGCTATGAAGTTGGATAGGGACAGGGAATAATTGTGATACAATTTACCAGTTTGGGTTATCTAATTGGCTGAAATCAGTGCGCTCAGCCAATTGCGACTAACTACTAGATTTGTCCATGGTTTTACATTCAGTCTTTAACTTGCAACCTCACTATTAGCTAGCTCATTTAGTTTGGGTTAAACTACAATGATAGAACCGTGCAACTCTGGTCACTTGGCTCTCTTGACCGTAAAAGAATTTAAACTCATAGAGAGACAATATTCACTCAACAAGCACAAAACAGTTAAGGTAATTACTGGTTGCATTTCAAAAAGACAAAAACGATCATCATCACAACCATATTATATATGCAAAGGAAATTAGCTCATGAAGAATATGTCACACTCCACAGAGCAAATATGTTTCCTATATCCCATTTCAAAGAACCATCCATTTTGATCGAACTCGCACAATTATGCCATCTTAGCACTAGAACTACAAGATTAGTATTCATGTCTTTGAAACCAAGCCAAACTCACAATCACGACTACTTCACAATAACAAAACCAAAAAGGTAAAAGGCCTCAAAGGCATACTCCGATCAGTCAGTGTAAGCGCATTAATATGTAACACAATGTTTTGGGTACAATTTCTATTAGATAAGGTACAATATTAAACATGCTCGGTGCAGATCTTTCTACAATTCCATGAATATATAAGTCTGCACATGCCACAGCACAGCTATAAGAGAGATATACAAGCACACTACTTATTGCATCATTCGCAGAGCTTTCTATGCTAATCCAGTTATTAGTTCGTCGATTTCTAGCTCGCTACTTCTGTGTAATTCTATGCTTGTCCAAAAGTTTTCTTTTCTCAAGGTGACGCTGAACAGTTAACAGAGTGTTCACTATATGACAAATCTATTCCATCAACCCACTACCACGAGCAAGGAACAGAAAATATCCATTTAGATATTTCCATACAACTGCAAAGAGAGAGAGAGAGAGCATTAGTAAAAGCAGCACACAAACCTTGACACCATGGCAGCAACAGCACCCGCCCAGAGATGCTTAGCGGTGTTCAACGTTCCCCCACCACCTCCGCTTAGACCCACTCTGTTCTCTTCTCCAACAACCTCCTTAAACGCCACCATCTCACTATAACCCTCATTTTCACTCTCCCCGCTCTTTTCCCCTACATTCCCCAAAACACTACTCACAGACAACTCCTCCCCATGGCCATCTTCACCACCACCATCATCATTAATCGACGATAGCGTCACTGACGAGAACCCTCCCCTGCGCCGCCTCCCTCCGATCAATCCCTTCCTTTGGCTCCCCCGATATGAACGGCTAACAGTTGCCGAGAAAGCGTCCTTCTTCGGAGAAACAAACGATACCAACGACGCCGGAGCTGATTCTTCAAGAAACAATCCTCCGACGAAATGCAAATTATCCTGCGGCCAGTTATTACCAACCTTTACCGAGCTTGTGAAGTAGTGCTCTAGATTAAGCATCTCGGAATAGAAGAGGGGAAAACAAACGTAGTACGAGCAGTAAACTGCGCGTGAGGATAATGTATGCGTACAGTGCCGATATAGAGAAAGAAAGAGGGAACGATATGATTGAAGCAGGCGGATTGAAGAAGACGAAAGAATGGAATAAAAAGGGAATCGATTCGAAAGAGAAACAATGATTCACTGCATTGCTACCATCGCCGGGCGGCGGGTTCTGCGTTACGCACTCGTCAGTGATCCCTGCGGTTGGGTTCCCTCAAGTTCTTGCAGTTCGCTGTTCAATTTTTTGACAGAGAGGGGAAAAGACAGAAACGCACTGTACAATGTCTGCTGCTTGTGCTTTCCGTGTGTTAAAACTTAAAAACCTGAAAAGAGAAACCCTTTTACAGCTTGACATTTTTATTTGAGCAAATTACATTTTTGGTCCATAGAATTGGGCCTTTTGTAATTTTAGTCCAATTTTTTTGAAATTAGATACTTTTAATCCCATTAGTTTCAAAAAGTTGTAATTCTGGTATCATCCGTCAAATAATGACCGAAAAATGCATTTTTTCGGTTAAGTGCAATTTGGGGGGAAAGGTTACTATTTATTAAGTTGTTTTTTGCGGGGGTTTACTTATTAATACCTCATTTTAGCACCCTAAATCAACTTAGAAGAATAACTCTGAATCACTCTCATTAAGTTAATGTGGTGCTAAAATGAGATATTAATAAACAAACTCCCACAAAAACAACCTTATGAACAATAACTTCTTTCCCAAATTGCACTTGACGACCAAAAAAATACATTTTCCATCGATTATTTGACAGATGGGACCAGAATTATAACTTTTTGAAACTAATGGGACTAAAAATGTCTAATTTCAAAGAAATGAGACTAAAATTACAAAAGACCTATTCCTATGGGACCAAAAATGTAATTTGTATTTTTTATTTTTAGGTTAAATTATATTTAGATTCCCCTTACTCGGTAGTATTTATATTTGAACCTCATTTATTTTCAGAAATTACACTTACTTTTATGATTTGCTAATAAATTATAAATACTAGTAATCTCACACATTCAATGCATGTGCAAAAATATTATTATTATTATTATTATTATTATTATTATTATTATTATTATTATTATTTAAATATATTCATCTTAAGGTGAATTCAATAATTATATATTCATAAAAAATAGTTAAAATATAAATTAAAAAATATAAAAGAAGAGAATAAAAAAGAGTTAAGACTTGAGAGAAAAATGGAGTTGAGACACGTTCCTATATAATGGAGAAAAATCTATGTTTTGAAACCCTGACCGATCCAACCGGTGACCGGCCGTCTCTCCGATCCGGTTACCCCCCAAAACCAGTTGCTTTCTGAACCAGTATGGCCCGATAAAAACCGGTGTATTAAGCTACCCGGACCGGTTAACGGACCGGTGAACCGGAATTTTGTTTTTATTTTTTTATTATTACAGAAAAACGTATTTCTAATAAAATGCTTCACCAAAACTAACGTTTTCTCCGCTTGATTTCAGAGTTGAGGCAGCAACGTTCCATTCTCCCCAAATTAGAGCCAAAATATCAAAACCTAACCTAGCTTCTCATCCACAAATCGTAGCCTCCCAGTCCCGCGTCGGCGTCGCCCAGCTTTGCCTCACTTCTACTCAGCCTCGCGTGGTCACACTAAAAAATTTCAAGGTTTGGCTTTCCTCTTAACTCTTAAGTCTTAACTAATTAGTTTAATTTTTTTTTTGGTTTTCTCTTTAAGACTTTAGCTAAAATCTCTTCGATTTTATAGTTTGTATATGTTTCTCCATGAATTTTTGATATTATGTTTAAATATTTTTCTCTCAAATTTATGTTCTTTTTTCTTTAACTGAGTTGTCAAATTAGGCTTGATAAAATCAGAAAAGTATTTCATATCCTCATTCTTGTTATTAAGACTTCTTGACAGTATATATTTCTTGATAAAATCAGAAAATTGTTTATATTATGATTGGCAGTGATAATCCAAGCATCCATGAGTTAGACAAAGCCATGCAGAAGGGAGAATCCATGTTGCAAAACACAGAGAAGAGAGAATCACGTTTCATGAAGTCTTTAGCACGCTTCTTTTAAATACCAGCTTTACGTTTTACGCCTTAAACGGTGTCGTTTTATGTAATAAATTGTTAGATGCTTCCTAAAGTTGCCAACACGTCTTTAGGTTGTTATTTTGTTCTTGGTGTCCCACGTGTCGCGTGTTGATTGGTTGCCCGTGTTTGGGACGTTGGTGAATTGCAGGACCACCTATTTGTAGCCGGATTGTGCACTGGTTTTGCAGGCTTTTATGAATTTTGATTCCAATCTATTCTCTCTCTAAATCTCTATCAAGCTCTCTCCGTTTTCTAACTTCTTCTACAAGTGACTCCATTGTTGCTTATCTAAGAGCTCAGGCTCTGTTTTATCAGTAATTTACAGGCTTCCGTTGTAACAGTGGTATCAGAGCCAGCTTTCGTGTTGCGCGTATCGTGGGCGCAAATGGTAAAAAACAACACCTCGCGCATAGATGAGCTTGAAGGTGCAGGGAAAGAGCTGAAGGATGGTCAGGGGACTATCAATCTGCGTTTGGATGAGATCACTCAGTTGTTACAGTCCTTGCGCAAGGAGAAAGAAGCAAGTAGCTCTCAGAAACCCATGGGATCTGGGGTAAGGAGCTATGGGGATACCGGAATTCTTCCTACACCCGCGATTAGAGCTAATGAGGTACATAACACTATCAATCTGAAAAAAAAAACTTGATTTTCCGCGGTTTAATGGGGATGAACCCAGATTGTGGCTTAGAAAATGTAGTAAGTACTTCATGTTTAATGCGATGAGCGATTATGAGAAAATAGTGCTTGCTGCGATGAATATGGAGGGAAATGCCGATAACTGGTTCATTGATTACATTGATGGGAAGGAAAGTATGGGTTGGGAGATGTTTGCTACTAAGGTTCTGGAGAAGTTTTCTAATCAGAAGGAGAAGAACTTAGTAGGTCAGTTTAATAAATTGAAGCAAGAGAAATCAGTAGAGGATTATAATCAGCAGTTTGAAGAGTTGAAAGCATTTATGGTTGTGCATAATTGATCTCTGACCGAAGATTATTTTATCAAAAGTTACATTAGTGGCCTCAAGGAAGAGATATCTCAGATGTTAGATATGCTAAATCCCAGAGACTTAGCCCATGCCATGAGTCTAGCTCTGAAGCAACAAGGGTACGTGGAAACTATGAATAAATCATCTAAATCAAATCCTAAAAATTGGGGTACTAAGAGAGGAGTGGGAGATATTTTAGTGAAGAAACCAGGGGGTACAAATGCAGATAGGTATCCTATAAAGAAACTGACCTCAGAGGAAATGGATATCCGGAGGAGGAAGGGACTATGTTTCAACTGTGATGAACCATTTCGTGTGGGGCATAAGTGTAGGAATCTCTTTGTGATAATCTGTAAGGAAATTGAGGAAGAAGGTGAGGTGGTTGAAGAAGGAAGTGAAGTGATCAGTTTAGAAGATCCTACTAGTACTAACCTGCACATATCTGTGAATGCTGCTACAGGCCAAAGAGCACCTGATGCCATCAAAATTCAAGGGAAAGTGAAGAATAACATCATGATAGTCCTAATTGACTTTGGGAGTACCCACACTTTCTTGGATCCAGAGATTGCAAAGAAGGCAGGGTATGAGATTGAGTATACCAATTCTCTATTGGTTATAGTTGCAAATGGAGCTAAACTGTACTGTGAAGCTAAGTGTAGTAATTTTAAATGGGAAATGTGTGGGCATCAATTTCAAGCCAGTGTGAGGTTGTTAAGAATGAGGGGTTGTGACATGGTTGTGAGAGTGGATTCTTTGAGAAAATTAGGGGATATTACATTGAACTTTGATAGGCAGACTCTCAAATTCGTTAGAGGTGACAAATTGATTACCTTACAAGGGGGACAACCCACAGCTTCCCTAAGGACTATCACTGGGAAGAAATTGCAGAGGTTATTCAGGAGAAGTGGGACATCATCACTAAACTGCTTGTGTATGATTTCAGCAGTGGAACAAGAGAATTCAACTGACAGTCCTGTTGAGATTAAGCCCTTATTGACAGAATATGCTGAACTTTTTAAAGAACCTACTCAGCTACCCCCATGGAGGGGTCAAGATCATCAAATTCCACTTAAACCAGGGACTGAAAGTATTAAACAACCTCCCTATAGGTATTCACATCTGCAGAAGTGTGAGATTGAAAAACTGGTGCAAGAAATGCTAAGGAATGGGATCATACAGCCTTGTACCAGTCCATTTTCATCCCCAGTGTTATTGGTTAAAAAGAAGGATGGGGGTTGGCGATTTTGTGTGGATTATAGGAAACTGAATGCACTAACCATTAAGGACAGTTATCCTATTCCTTTGGTGGATGAATTACTAGATGAATTGGGATCTGCTATGATATTCTCCAAGATTGATCTGAGATCAGGATATCATCAGATCAGGGTCCACCAAGAAGACATTCCTAAGACTGCTTTTGTAACATCTACAGGGCTATATGAGTTCAAAGTCATGCCATTTGGGCTGACTAACGCCCCTGCCACTTTTCAATCCCTGACGAACAACATATTCAGATAGTACTTAAGAAAGTTTGTACTGGTGTTTTTTGATGACATCCTAGTTTACAGTGAGAGCTTACAAGATCATTTGCAGCATCTTGAGATAGTCTTCAAAGTTCTTATGGAACAGCAACTATATGCCAAAGCCTCAAAGTGTTCTTTTGGGTGTGAACAAATAGAGTACTTGGGACACATTATAAAGGGTGGTGGAGTATCAGCTGATCCCAAGAAGATACAAGCAATGAAGGACTGGCCCAAACCCAAATCAGTGAAGGAGTTGAGAGGGTTTCTTGGGTTGACAGGGTATTACAGGAAATTTATAAGGAATTATGGAGTAATTACAAAGCCATTGACCACTCTTACCAAGAAAGATCAGTTTAAATGGGGAAAAGCAGCAGATGAAGCCTTTACTGAATTAAAAGAAGCCATGATTTCATCTCCAGTGCTAGCTTTACCAGATTTCTCTAAACCATTTGTAGTGGAAACAGATGCCTGTTATCATGGAATTGGGGCTATATCATCCCTTGGCTTATATGAGCAAAGCATTAGGTCCCAGATCTTTGGGACTGTCAGTGTATGAGAAGGAGCTTATGGCTGTTATTCAAGCTGTGGACAAGTGGAGATGTTATCTTCTTCATAGCACTTTCATTATCAAGACAGATCAATGCAGCATTAAGTACCTCATGGAACAGAAGATTTCAACTCCCCTTCAGCATAAGTATCTAACAAAATTGTTGGGGTTCACTTACACTATTGAGTATAAGAGTGGGCAGGAGAATAAAGCTGTTGATGCATTATCAAGGAAACCTGGAGTTGGAGAAGCAAGCTGCAGTACCTTGACTATTATCCAACCATTGTGGATTGAGGAGTTGGATTTGAGTTATGAAGGGGACACACAAGCTCAGGAGGCCATTACTGAATCTCTGATGTATCCTAGTAATCTATCATTTTTTGAATATCAGAAGGGGATTTTAAGGTATAAGGGTAAGATCTATTTGGGGAGGGGATCCAAATTGAGAGGGCAAATCATCATAGCAATGCGCTCATCCAGCGTGGGGGGTTATTTAGGAATCCAAGGAACTTTTCAGAGGGTTAAGAGTATCTTTTTATGGCCAGGGATTACCAAAGAGATTGAAACATTAGTGAAGGAATGTGAGATCTGTCAACAAAACAAACATTCCACTGAAAGATTGAATGGTTTATTACAACTATTAGTTGTACCAGATCAAGCTTGGCAACATATTTCCATGGATTTCATTGAGCAATTGCCAAAGCCAAATGGGAAGGAGGTTATCTGGGTGATAGTGGATAGGTTCACCAAGTATGCCCACTTTATTGCACTCAATCATCCCTTTACAACCTCTCAATTAGCTGAGATCTTTCTGAATGAGATATACAAACTACATGGACTCCCTTGTAGTATTGTGTCAGATAGGGACAAAATCTTCACCAGTCAGCTGTGGAAAGAAATATTGGAAGTGGTAGGCATAACCCAATGCATGAGCACAGCCTATCACCCTCAAACAGATGGCCAAACAGAGCGGGTGAACCAATGTCTTGAGAATTATCTACGGCGTATATGTGGGTTGCAACCTGGTAAGTGGACTAAATGTTTGGCTCTAGCTGAACTGTGGTACAATACCAATTATCACAGTGCCCTCAAAATTGCACCATTTGAAGCACTTTATGCATATAAACCAAGCTTCTTCAACTTTCAAGGGTCACCTCACTTGGTCTCTATAGGAATGGAAGAGTTATTAGCTGACCGAGATGCCATGCAACAGTGTCTCAAACATCAACTGCACATTGCTCAAGAGCGGATGAAAAGTATGGCAGATAGGAACAGAAAGGAAAAGGAATTTCAAGTAGGGGACAGAGTATACTTGAAACTGAAGCCATACCGGCAATTATCCATAAGGAATAGTAAATTATGGAAACTTAGTTCAAAATTCGTTGGACCCTTTACCATTGTGGAGAGGGTTGGTTCAGTTGCTTACAAATTGGATTTACCATTAGGTTCTAAAGTACACCATGTATTTCACATATCAGTGCTCAAATTGCATATTGGTAAGTCTGACAAGGTGACTAGTGCTATTCCAGATTTTGATGAAGGAATCCAGGTTATGGTCAAGCCTGTTCGAGTATTGGATAGACGCATTGTAAAGAGGAACAATGCTGCTGTTGTTCAACTTCTAATCCAGTGGGCCCATCTCCCTGTTTCAGAGGCTACTTGGGAGGATTTCTACACCATTGTGCAGCAATTTCCAGAGGTTGAAGCTTGGGGACAAGCTTTATATTCAGGGGGGAGGTAATGTTATGATTGGCAGTGATAATCCAAGCATCCATGAGTTAGACAAAGCCATGCAGAAGGGAGAATCCATGTTGCAGAACACAGAGAAGAGAGAATCACGTTTCATGAAGTTTTTAGCACGCTTCTTTTAAATACCAGCTTTACGTTTTATGTCTTAAACGGTGTCGTTTTATGTAATAAATTGTTAGATGCTTCCTAAAGTTGCTAACGCGTCTTTAGGTTGTTATTTTGTTCTTGGTGTCCGCGCGTGTCGCGTGTTGATTAGTTGTCAGTGTTTGGGACGTTGGTGAATTGCAGGACCATCTATTTGTAGCCGGATTGTGCACTGGTTTTGCAAGCTTTTTATGAATTTTGATTCCAATCTATTCTCTCTCTAAATCTGTATCAACCTCTCTCCCTTTTCTAACTTCTTCTGCAAGTGACTCCATTGTTGCTTATCTAAGAGCTCAGGCTCTATTTTATCAGTAATTTACAGGCTTCCGTTGTAACAGTTTCTCTCAAATTTCTGTTCTTTTTTCTTTTTGTAGATATGGATAATATTGGTTCATCGATGCCCCCGCATGATTCCCCATCTATGGAGCAAAGTTGTAGCCAAAATTCTGGCATGAGAAATGATGTAGCGTGAAAGCATTGCTACGAGGTGTAATCAGGTGGCAAGAAACGCACTTTAAAGTGTGTTTATTGCGATCAAGCAATTTGTGGTGGGGGGAATGAACCGAATGAAGCAGCATTTAGCCGGTATTAAGGGTAATGTAAAAACTTGCCTTAAAGCTCCTTAAGATGTTCGTTTTGAGATTAAAGGATCTTTGCTTGAAGTATCTAAAAATAAGAAAGACAAAGCTGAGTCTAGATTGAGATTGTTTGATGATGAGCCTTTTGAAGTTGGGGGAGATGACGTAGAGGAAATACCGAATTTGCCTAGTACTAAAAAGAATGTAGAGAATAGTAATAAGAGAAAGAAAACAAATGAAATTAGAAATTACATGAAAGCTGGGGTTGGTATTGAATCTTCTCAACCTAACATTAAGGCCAAATTACAAAGTAAAGAAAGATGGCATGAAACCGATATGTCTGTTGCTTTATGGATGTATGATGCTTGTGTTCCCACAAATGCTATCAATTTTCCTTTTTATCAGCCTATGATGAGTCGAATTGCAACTATGGGTCATGGATATACTGGTCCTAGTTATCATGCATTGAGAGTTCCATTACTTAAAGAAGCTAAGACTCAAGTGCAGTTGACTATTGATTCTTTGCGTTCTAAATGGTCTGATTGTGTTGTACGATTATGGGTGATGGTTGGAGTGATCAGAGTCACAGGTCTTCCATTAATTTCTTGGTTTATTGTCCATCTGGAATTTCATTTATCAAATCTGTTGATGCTTCTGATGTTGAGTCTGATGCGCAAACATTGTGTAATCTTTTCTGTGAGATTGTTGAGATGGTTGGTGCTAAAAATGTGGTGCATATGGTTACTGACAATGCAAGGAACTACAAAAAAAGCTGGTAGTTTGCTTTCGACTAAATATCCTTCTATTTATTGATCTCCATGTTCTGCCCATTGCATTAATTTGATTATGAAGGATATCGGAGAGATGATAATGGTAAAGAATTTGATAGTTCTTGCATCGAGGATTACAGTGTTTGTGTATAACCATAAGTGGCCTCATGCATGGTTGAGAAGACGACCTGGTTGGACTGAAATTATTCGGCCTGGAGAAACTCGATTTGGCACACAATATATTGCCTTAAAGAGTTTATATGATCACAAAGAGCATTTAGAGGCTATGGCTGTGAGTTCGGGGTTTAAGAAGTTCTTGAAGACTGAGAAAGGTAGAGAGGTTAAGCAAATTGTTTTGGATAGCAACTTTTGGAACAATAGCTTGATTGTTGTGAAGGTGACATCCCCGATTATGAGATTATTGAGAATATGTGATTCAGATGAGAGGCTTTCATTAGGCTATGTGTATGAGGGGATGTGCAGGGCAATCAATGCTATTAAAGAGTTGTTTCGGAACAAGGAGAACCTTTATCTACCCTAAGTTGATATAATCAATGATAGATGGGATAATATGTTGCGCAAGCGTCTAAATGCGGCTGCATTTTTCTTGAATCCGGCTTTTCAATATGATTCGGATAGTCCATCTCAAGGTCCCGATGCTTTAAATGGGTTGCTTGATGTTGTTGAAAAGTATTGCCCCGAAGCAAACAATATCTTGGAAGAAATTTCTACATTTTGAGAGCGCAAGGATAGCTTCGGACGTGCATTAGCTATCAACAATGCAAAAACAACTCGAACCGGTATTATTATTGTTACTTTTTCGTTTCCCTTATTGTTTAAATTATTATTATTATCTTTGTATTATTTGCTTATATTTACTGTTGTAAATTTTGACTTAGATGAATGGTGGAGGATTTTCGGTAGTAGTGCGCCAAATTTGCAAAAGATTGCTATCAAGTTATTGAGTCAAACTTCGTCTTCTTCGGGCGCAGAAAGAAATTGGAGTGTGTTTGAGAGGATTCATACTAAGAGGAAGAATAGATTGGAGCATCAAAGACTTAATGATCTTGTCTTTGTTCATTATAATTTGCGATTGCAAAATCGGTAAATTCATTTTTTTTGTAAATTTAATACTTCATTTTAATATCATTAGCTAACACATTTTGTTATTTCTAGTGGCAAACAACCTAAGAGAACTTATGATCCAATTGATATTGAATGTATTGACAAAGTGGACTTTTGGGTTGTTGAGGAGGATCCTATTGGAGAGCTTGATGCCGATGAGATGGAAGAGCTTCTTGAAGAAGATTTAGCTATTGACAGCTCTCGAGGTAATCTATTGAAATGCTAATTTTGTAGATTTATAATTATTTAAAAATAATTCACATTATGAAGTTCTAAATATATTAGGTGATCGACAAAACCAAAATGAGATGGATGAGGACTTTGATCTGTCAACATTTGATGTGGAATCGAGTTCTAATGATGGTGAAGCAGCTCGAATGTTGATACAACAAAAGAATCACCTCGTTGACGAAGATGATTATGAATGAGTTGATGGTTTATTTACTTTCAAAAATGACAGTTTGGTGGTTGGTTTGATTATGTTAGAGACATGATGATTTTATTGTCTTGTTGGATTTAAGTTAAAACAATTGTTGGTGTGTTTTGTTGTTAGAGACTATAATGTTGGATTTTATTGTGTTCTAGCCTTCTGGCACAGGTTGCATTGTTGTTGTGTTCTAGGACAGTATGTAACTTTGCATTGTTGGCTTCTTGTTGTTCTACCCGTGGACTAATAGCAACAATGTAGCATTATTTCAATCCTTATGTTATCCTAATTATCCTTATGTCATGCTTTGTAGTTTGTAGATATATCCAACATCATTACATTAGTTGTTTTACATATTATTTGCAAGTTAATGATGCTTGAAAATTATATAAAAATGTATATATATATATATATATATTTTATGTTACTTGGTTCATAATATTATTATTAATTAATATATATATATATATATATATTATTATTATAATTATTACGTAATTATGACGTCATACCGGTTCGATCAGTGGTCCGACCGGTCGAACCAGTAAAACCAGTAACTAGTAAGGGGCCCCGGTTCGACGTCCGGTCCGGGTTTCAAAACATAGAGAAAAATAAACTAATTAAATAAATAAAAAATTAGAGACCAAGACCATTTTTACCTCGCTCACTTGACATGTAGGATAGATAAATAGTCTCTAATCATTTTTTTAAAACTCTCTTGACAACACAAGGACATTTTGAGGATCTCGAAGACAGGTTGCAAATTGCAATGCATCAGGGAAGTTGTATCAGAGGAAGATGCTGCGATATTCGGAAATCCACCTACTGAAGAAGAAATTTGTATTGCAGTCTTTTCGCTCAATGCACATAGCAAAGGCGGACCAGATGATTTCGGGACAAAATTTTATCAGGTTTTCTGGGACATTGTTAGTAAGGATCTGATAGAAACAACAAATGAGTACTTTAATGGGGCAATTTTACCAACTTCCTACACGGCTACAAAAGTTATTCTCTTGGCGAAAAAAGCAAACCTAAGCTACTAGACCGATTACTGGCCAATCAGTGTTTGTAATGTTAAGAACAAATTCTCACATTAAGGATAGCCTCGGTTTTATCTAAAATCATTTCGCCTAATCAAAGTGGCTTCATACAGGGCAGGAACATCAGTGATAATATTCTCCTGGCACAAGAGTTGGTGCATGGTATGGATAACAAAGCCCGAACAAAGAATGTGCTTCTAAAATTAGAGATGACAAAAGCTTACGATCGTATCGAATGGTCGTTCTTGTTCAGAATGTTGAAAAGGATAGGTTTTGCAGAAGGTTTCGTAAAGTGGGTAAAGGCGTTTGTAAATAATTGTTGGGTCTCCGTTTCAATCAATGGGGAGTCGTCTGGATTCTTCAAGTCTACTCGAGGATTGCGTCAGGATGATCCTTTATCTCCTCTACTTTTTATCATTGAGACTGAATATCTCTCTCTTTCTCTTGATAGGTTGATGGCGCGAGATACTAAATGTAGATTCAAGAGCCATATATGTCTATCACAATCAACCACCTTTCTTATGCCGACGACACGTTAATCTTCACCAACAGTCGGGAAGAAATGCTCATCCAAATTAAAATAATCTTGGAGGAATATAAGTCGATATCTGGACAAAAGGTCAACACTCAAAAGAGCTCATTTATTGTAAGGAATGAATCGGATGCAGCCGCGATAGTTGTCACAAATGTGCTGAACTTTAGTCAAGAATCTTTTTCCTTGAAGTACTTGGGGGCTCCTATGTATAAGCGGCGGAAAAAGTTCACCTACTTTGATGATTTGATGAAGAAAATTAGAAACAAGATAAGTGGCTGGATACGCGGTTCCTATCTTATGGTGGTGGATTGCAACTTATCAAATCGGTGCTATACTTAATTCCGATGTATATTGCCGAGGTAGTGGAGCCACCAAAGGGTACCTTATACAAGATTGAACTTCTTTGCAAGACATTTTTCTGGGGAACTACTCCTAATAAAAAAAAGAATTCATTGGAGCAATTGGAGTCAACTTTGTTACCTACGGAGGAAGGAGGAATTGGAATGCATAATTTGAATGATATTGTCATGGCTTTTAGTTTTAAACTTTGGTGGAAATTACACACTCAAGATACTTTATGGGCTAAATTTATGAAAAGCAAATATCGTAGTTGCATGCATTTATTGCGGACTCCGTGTTCGAGGAATATCACAGGGATTTGGAACTTCCTAGAAACATTATAGAGAAGTCTTAGACTTAGCGAATATTCCAAATTGATATAATAGTGTAGAAGACCAATTATAGTCGTGAGATGAAATAGATCGCAGCCATTTGTATCCATATTGTGCCCCATAAATAGAGGGGTCTCATTCATTTGTATCAACAAAGCGAAGTGTAAGCAATCAATTTAAGTTTAAGTGAATTACTCTTCTTATTTTGATTTATTTTTTTCCTCTCATCTTCTTCCTTCAGTATTGTTGTTTACTTTCTCTTTTGGTAGGAGTTTAGATTGATATTTTGGGATTTTGGATTGGGGTTTAAATTCTGACAGGTGTCGAATCCGTAAAAAATAAATAAAATTCCTATTCAACGACTAAACACATAGTATAGTGCAAACAGGGTCGATCCACAGTGACTGGTTGATTTATTTCTAACAATTCCAAGTTGTTCACGAAAAGTAACAATTAAAGGGGGTTTAAATTATCTAACTAAAGTATGCAATTAAAATAAAATAACAAGAATTAAAAAACTAACTAAAATTATCAAATAAATTCACGTAGGATTAATCATTGTGATACAATTTACCAATTTGGCTTATCTAATTGGCTGAAATCAGTGCGCTCAACCAATTGCAACTCACTGCTAGGTTTGTCCATGGTTTTACATTCAGTCTTGACTCTTTAACTTGCAACCTCACTATTAGCTAGCTCATTTAGTTTAGGTTAAGCTACAATGATAGAACCGTGAGATTCTGGTCACTAGGCTCTCTTGATAGTCCTAATTGGGGAAAAATGCAAAATCGGTATACCAACTCCAAAATTTTAGCGTTTTTGGTACTGTAAATTTTCCGGCGAAAAAAAAACCCCACAACTCTTAAAAATAAGCAAAAAAATGCCAATTTTACCCATATGAGCCTTAACCCGGCCGATATCCGACCCGGGTGCTGAAGTGTCTCGCCGGAGCTCCACGTGGCAGACAAGGCCCTTCCACCTCAGAAAACAACCCGTCCACGTCACATGCCACATACACAATAAGGATACAAGTAAGCTTCATTTTTTGGGGGAAAAAATCCCACCCAAAAACATCCAATCATACCATTTCATTTTAACACAAACATAAAACAGCAGAAATCCAACTCAGGAATCCCCCCTTTAGCTGTAAAGCCGATTTCAAAGAAGAACAACCCAAGAACCCTAAATCCCAAAATTTTCCAATTGAAGCTTCTCGCCTATAAAATCCATGGAAGACTCTCGATTCTCTGCTAACCTGAACTCAGCAACCCGTTCTGCTTCGTCTCCATGGGTTGAGGATGCACCATTCCTTCGTTGCTTCTGTGGAGGGACTGCCGTCATGCGCACTGCGTGGAGAGGACAGCACCCCGGAAGACGTTTTTACTCGTGTGTGACTCAGGTTTGCCAGAAAAAATGGTGTCTTATGTTTCAACTTTGTTTGAACTGTCGCTTCTTTTTTATTTCGTTTTTTTTTTCTTTTTTTTTATCTGTGAATTCATATTTACTTTCTTCCAACACAGACTTGCAAGTTCTTTAGGTGGTATGATCCGCAGATGTGCGAAAGAGCTAAGGTCATTATTCCTGGCCTTTTGAAGAAAATAAACAAGCTAGAGGAAGAATTGGCCACAGTCGAAAAGAAAGTGTGGAGACAAGCTTGTGTTATGGGTTTCAAATTGTTTGTACTAGAAGTTGTTCTTTGTGTTATGGTTGTTGCTATGATGAAGTTGATGTATTAAAAAGTTGGAGGGATGTTATCATTTCATGTACCACATTTTCCCTTGAAATGATAAATATGTTGTTGATTTGAAGCACGATGTTACTGCCTTTATTATTGATGAACTTGTTTAAAATTATGTACCATATATAAAAAACATCAATTGTTTGCACAGAATATCTGATGTAAAAGTTGGTGTCCACTGAACCAATGCAAAATCATAGTAGATAATATTTTTGTTACATATAGTTCCAAAAAACAAACCTTAGTGCACTAAAAGCTTTGATCCCTAAGATATTACAAAAAGCATTACCACTGTTCATTGGTCCTAAGGCGTAACAGATAAATTCAGAAAGTCATAAAGTCTGCATATTGTTCTTACACACAAAAATAAACTATTAAAACATGTAGTAATTACTGCCTTCAATCCTTTTCTCCTGACAATTGCAGAAACTTCTTCCCTGACTTAACCACAATCTTTTTGCTTTGAAGTGGATTAGCCACACTCTGCTGAGTTAATATTGGATCTTCTTGTTCCATAGCTGGAGGAACCCTCAATCTCACTCCAAGTGTCTTTCTTGTTTTTTTCTTGGTCAAGTCCTGCCTTGCTGCTTGTTGCACACCTTCCACAGTAAGTATACTCCTGCTAACTTGTGTTTGTCTTTGGTTATTTCCCATGTGTAACTGTTCAAACATAGTAGGTCCTGCTGATGTGGGCATATCACATATGCTCCATGGAGGAATGTCTGTGTTCATAAGTTCACTGACTTCTTCATTCACTTCCTCAACTTGTGATACAGGTGGTAGAATGCCCTGCATGGTATATATGATGCACTTGTTAGGCAATATAATTGTTATGTAAAACATTGATCATAAATATTTATACAGTCAGATACTGTTACCTCATTCACTTGTTCTTCAACTTGTGTTTCATTCAGATGATCTGCACCTCCCACAGTTTCACCAACTTCCTGTAAAAGACCAAAAATAGCCATCAATATTTGTTCTTACAACAAGGGTAAAAGTTAACACAATGTTAGTTACCTCAAATGCCCTTCTTATAATCCTCTCACGCTTTTCTTTTGCAACAAAGGCATCACATGTATGCTCTAAGCATAACTCTCTAACAACAAAGGCATCTTTATTCTCTGGTGTGGTATTAACAGCTTTAATGGCATTAATTTTGAAAGGGCAACCATTCTTATCCTCAGCACATCTAACATACACTCTCCTACTGTCTGACCTCCTACATGGTAAAGTCCTTCTGGTTTTAACAGCATATGAAGTCACACTTTTTTTAAAAATCTTTTTGTTCTCAAAAATCTGACCTATATCAAAGTCTGGATCATAAATGTTATTCTCATTGAAAGGCTTGAAAGAATCAACATCACCCTCTTCATCAGAACATCTGTTAAGATTTATGTATCCATCATCAGCATTTACAACATCCTCACAATAATCCCCTAAAGAGACAGAACTTGCATCACTCAGATTTGCATTTTCTTTTCCTATTTCAGCACTACTACTCACATTATCATCAAAGATAGCATCATCATCAGAGGATGGCTCATGTCCAGCTGTATTATACCCAGAATCTACTTCATCACCACTGTCAGAGACAATTGCATCACACTCATTTCCTGTTTCATTTAGTTCATTCACTGGTTCATTTTTTGTCTCATTTTCTTTTTCATTTTCTGGTTCATAAACCGGTTGTTGTTCATTTACTTCATTCACTGGTTCATTTTTTGTCTCATTTTCCTTTTCATTTTCTGGTTCATAAACCGGTTGTTGTTCATTTAGTTCATTGTCTAGTTCATTTCCAAGTTCCCCAGATTCTATTTCTTGTTTCTTTCCATACCTACGTTCATACTCATCCACCCATTCTTGTGTATCTTCTGGATTACTTAAAAACTCTGTCTCATTTTCACTAAACTTCCTCTTTCCACCCACTGTCTTAGTACTCTTCCCAGAAGTCTCACATGGTCTATCTTCAACCCTAACACCAGCATCAACATTCACCCTCTCCTCAGTGGATGTAGCTACACTTTCAATAAATATTGGATATTCTCTACACTTTTTCAAATACTTCCTACCATAAATCTTTAAATCTTTCTCAGAGTCAATTGTTATGAACCCCCCTTTCACAGCCGTTAAAATTTTCTTACCACTACCCACTAAAAACTTGTCTTGGACATACTCATCAATGTCTGAAAAACTTAAAGTTTCTACATCCACAAAATCAAATTTTCTCACTTCCCCATTGACATAAAGATTGTTTTCAAATTGACCACGAAAATATATTGACAAAGTCACACTGGTTGATTCCGGATCTGTCATGTACAACAAAAAAAAAATAATAATAAATTGAATGAATACTAAAGACACACCAACCCACATACAAAAAACAATAAATAAACGACATTGGGGACCATTTCCAGGGGAATATAACAGGAAACTCATAACATTGGGGCCATTTCAAGGATAAAGGAACAACGAACTCAGACACACATCAGACAAAGAGAATCACTTGAACTAGAAAAGTCACAAAGATTCCCAAAAAAAGTTGATTAAATGGAGATAGGCACTTACGATAACTAGGAGGGGGGATATTCACCAAACCCTTTGACCGCAACCTCACCATCCTCGCCTCAGTATTTCCTCAAAAGAACCACAGATCGCCTTCTTCTTCCACAAAAACGTTTCCAGATTGTCAGTGTAGTAAACCCCTTCTTCTTCAACAGTTCTCGCTCAGCTTGTAGAGATTCCAGAATGTCAACGTGAGAATCCCCTTCTTCTTCCCCAATTTTCCCTTTCTTTCTCTGTGGTTTGTTGTCTGAGAAATCGAATTTTTGGTGCTGAATATGAACCGTTTAATTTTTGGTGCTGAATATGGAAGGTCTTTGCCTTTTGCAAAAATGAGGGTTTTTGATTTGACAACATGCAGGTATAATTTTTGGATTTTAGTTTTTTTTTTTAAATGCCGTGAGTTTACAGCATGGACGGGTTGTTTTCTGAGGTGGAAGGGCCTTGTCTGCCACGTGGAGCTCCGGCGACACACTTCAGCACCCGGGTCGGATATCGGCCGGGTTAAGGCTCATATGGGTAAAATTGGTATTTTTTTGCTTATTTTTAAGAGTTGTGGGGTTTTTTTTCCGCCGGAAAATTTACAGTACCAAAAACGCTAAAATTTTGGAGTTGGTATACCGATTTTGCATTTTTCCCGTCCTAATTGTGAAAGAATTTAAAATAGTCAAGCATAATTTCATTGGCTAATAATATGGTCATTTTACAAAAATTATTACTAAATGTCTTAGTTTTCTATTTTTCAAGCATCTTTCGAAGATGCAACTAGGAAATATCACATAAAATTACCTTCGTAAAATTTCATTGTGGACAGCGTTGGCGACGACAAAAATGATGACGAGTTGAGAATGGTATGTAATTGTGGAGGACGGTTGCAAAGAGGTGATTGACAAGCTCAATTCTCACACCTAGAAATGTGGGACATAATGTAACCGAATGTCATTGTTTACTTTGTGAAGAGGTCGGTTAATAAAGTTGTCCATGAATTAATTAGAAGACAAAAATGCGAATTTGGTCTTGTAAGTTTGTAATTTTGGTAATTTAGTCCTGTTTGTTTCAAATTTTGTAATTAAGTTCTATAAGTTTATAATTTTGACAATTTTATTCCTGTTCGTTTCGAGATTTGCAATTAAGTCCTATGCCACGTGGCTCATTTCTTTGTTGACTTGGCGGAATGACATGACAAATATATCTAACTTGTATAAAAAAAATTACTATATATCTGACGTATCTAAGAAAATAAAATTTAAATAAAAAAACATAATTATATTTGAATGAAAATGCCGTGTCGTCCAGCGACTCCTATAAGAAGGTGATTCGCTTAGATAGCTAACTCCGCTTCAATAGAAAAAAAATAGTCAAATCAACCCAACTAGTTGGTCAATCTCAAAGATCTTATTAGCGGGCAAACCGGAGACAGACGACTTTGGTCTCATGAAAATCTCTACATACTTGTTCCAGTTTAGGACAAGTGAGATCTTCCGGTTTGCATGTGTGGGAGCAACTCAAACAAAGAAAAGCTGGCTCGATCCGAATTCAGGCTCGACTCACAACGTCTGAATTCGGACATAAATTGCAAAATTTTAGAACTTACAGGACTTAATTGCAAATTTCGAAACAAACAGGACCAAAATTACCAACATTACAAACTTATAGGACTTAATTCAAATTTTGAAACGAACACGACTAAACTGTCAAAATTGCAAACTTACAAGACCTAGTTTGCATTTTTGCCTAATTAGAAAATCTACTAATTTTAAAATAAAGACTTTAATATTCCTTTTGCTTTAGCCTATGATGCACGGATACGGACACGGCGACACGGACACGACACGACACGGATACGGCGACACGGATTTTTTCTTGAATTTCCCACGTAAGGAGTGTCGGACACACGTGTTCGACACGACACGGCATGACACGACACGGCAAAATGATATTTTTAGAAGTGTCCGTGCATTATAGGCTTTAGCATTTGTTTTCAAATGAGATCATTAAATGGTGTAGTTTAGCGGTTCGGTGCTATATTAATTTAATATTCTAATTTTTGAGAACGTAGATATCATTAGTAGATAGAACTTTATACTCTAAATGGTTCGTTCTACTTGACCGACAAAAACGGACTATAAAAAAAAAATTGTTTTCAAATGGGCCATTCTAGTTGGGGCGAAACTTTTTTTTATGAAATCATTAGCTCTGTATTCTCTCTCGTATGGGCCTCCAATGTGTGAAATGCGATTGTGCAAACTTATGAAGATATTCTTTGGGGTTTTTTATATTATGATTCGAGTGGTAATTAGAAGGACGTGGCTGAGTGAAAAAAATTCATTCATCCTCAATCAATGTTAGGTTAAATCTTATTTTGGGTATGAATTCACTACAAAAAAAATAAGCTTTGAATGCACTTTAGAGTGTAGTAAGATAAACATTCTTACTACACATAATCTCTTGCTACATTTTCTACAAGTGTAGGCACGATTAATGTGTAGTAACAAAAGAAGTCTTACTACACTTTTAAATGTATTTACAATTAAAATTTTAATTTAAGATTTTAAAATATTTAACTCTTCCTACAAATAAATGTGTAGTAAGAAATTGTTATATTAAAAAATAATTATTATTTATAAATTTTTGCATCCAAATTTTGCGATAAAATAGGTTGCAAAGCATAATTAATTTTTATATTTCATATTTATTCACAATAGAATTTTATTGTAAAAAAAAAAAATTTTGATCGTTGCAAAACAATATCAATTTGGCAGTTGAATCTTTTCAATTTTATTATCCAATATTTAATATTTTAATTTCACATTTCAAAACAAAATATTGCAAATTCAGCTAAAAAACATAGTGTTACCATTTTCTAAAATTGTCAATTCCATACCCATATTACCAATAAAATTAAAATATCAAACAAACATTTCAATTACAAATATTCTATAAATAAAACAATTATATATATGATACAACAATTCAAAAAAGAATAAATATTACATTGTACTAAAATAATCCTATAAAATAATCAACCATTTTTACTCGTTTCCTTTCGCCATCAGCTATTTTTGAGTCTCTGTCCTGTTTCAAATAACATTCCATTTGGATGAGTTAGAAATATAACAAAGCATCAAAAGCCATGCATATAATTATTAAGCCAAACACATACAAAAATACATAAAACAAACCAGGCATTCATGTGTAATTTTCTGGATGGAAACGTGTACCCCTTTGATGAACAATGATATTTCCAGTAATTACTCTCTGCAACATATATCACAAAATTTAATATCAGAATGAATCCACAGTTCAATTACAAAATCTCTTAACCACATCTTTCTCACCTCACCCCCCAAATTTTAACCCCAAGATTCTTGGTTAATGAATCACAACCATTTTTTTTTTTTTTTTGATCCTGCTGTTTTTCTGGTAGCCTATCTCAATCCTTCTCCAGAAATGTTAGATGAAGAAGAACATCACAAACTCAACCAATTGTGACGGTCAGATGTATGCGAGATGGTATTCATACCACTAGCAGAACCTAAATAGGTGTATTCACAATCAGATCCAACTAAAATTACCAAGTCCATGAAATCAGTTGTGTGTAAACAGTTTTGAAAAATATGCCTATTGTGATAAAATTTCACCTTCGGACTTATCCAAGGACAATTCTTTTTGAGCTGTAAAAATCACCACACCAAACAGAAACAAGACTACGACTGATTCACTAGCCCAAAGTTGAATAAATTGTTCATATTGTTTTTCTTAACGCTGTTCAAAGAAAAGTAACAATTAACTAACAGATGGCAATCAAACAGGAATTTGCCACAATCCAGTATGAGCATTATTGATTGAAAGAAAAATATTAAAATCAAACGGAAAAGACACAGAAAAAGTGGGCGAAAAAAACCTCGCAAGACTGATCCTTCGCTTCGGGTAGTCTCAATTTCCAAAGCAATTGAGTTCGATCCTCACGAACCCTCTTGAAGCAATTCTCCCAGAGCTACATTTCATCAATATAACCAAAAGTCCAATACACAAATAAGAACATAAACAAGGCAAGGTGTTTAATAGAATCATTAAAGTACCTCGTGCTTCCATCTGGAGTAATTATTGAACAAAGCAAGGGATTTTAGAGAAAGCCGAATACTGCGCAATCCTTTATCTTCATCTCCTACCATTCTCAGAACTGCAAGCAATATATCATAATGGAAAAGAATCACCAACTGTGTGAAACTTGGTGAACTGGGCATGACTTAGAATAAGAGTCGTACGGTATCTCCACCGCTATAAAATTTTGGCATAGCCTTCACAAGCCGGGATCATCACCAAATCGAAAAATGGAAAGATCATGTTGTGCAGTAATAGTGATGGTTTCTGTAGCCATGATTAATATGGTGCCTCCTTCTTCTTCAGCATCATCGCCGGTATCTTTCGTATTCGGTGACTCGTTGTCGGAAGTAGGGAACAACAACTATCTCCAGCTCTCTCTTGCCAAATCAAACTATCCTCAATGATCGGTGATTGAGTCTCTGCGTGTTTTCGAGGGAATGAAAAAGAGAAATTTGGGGGAATGAGAATAAATTTGGAGGGAATAAAATTTGACCGAAAAAAATGGTGGGAGAAAATATAATTTGGGAATTGGGATGGAGGGAAGGATAAGAATAATGTAAATTTATCTACTATATTATTAAACGTTTGGGGGAGATACTGTGTCTTGAACTCTTTCCTTTTCTGTCCCTGACTTTTTATCTTTTTTTTTCTATTTTTATTTACGTAACTCCCTTTATAACCGTTTGGCCTATTTCTTTTCTCTTTTCTTTTCTACTTTTATTTATTAATTTTTTTAATCTATTTTGTTCTCTTGCATTTTGTTTTTTCTTTCTTTATTCTTTATTTATTTCTTCTATCACCACAACATCTTTATTTTATCTATTTTCTCTCACCCTATTTTAATTTTTTTAATATAAATTTTTTATTCTTATATTTTATATTTATCATAATTTAATAATTATATTAAAATTAATTATAAAATAAATATCAATATACAAATTAATTTTAAATGTACATGCTCACATGCTCTAGATAATTTTTAAGTGAAAAATATAATTCAAATATTCCAAAGACAAAAATTGAATTATCATCGGTCAAAATTGTTTATTGTCTATAATAATAATAATAATAATAAATATACCAATAACGGACTCCTCTTTTCAATTTATAAGTAAGTATCGACTTGTCTATCTCACTCTTCTGTGCGAACCACCTATATATAATGAAAATACAATAAACTCATATGAAAAACTAAACAACAAATAGTATCTTCTTAATTCAATATCGACATTTTATTATTAGAAAAAAAAAAAAAAAAAAAAAAACATACCAAGCTAAGCGGCCAAGCAACAGCTACTCCAATGGCTTCACCAATTGTTTGATACATAAAGCACGATCTTATTAATCGTTCTTCTCGATCCATCGCCACATTTATATGGACAGAGCACCAAATTTTCCCTAACTTTTCACCTCCAACAATTGTATCAGGATCCATGCTATTTAGTATACCCTTTGCCACAATTTTACTTGAATCGGTTATACTCATAAGTAAAACTGAACAATTTACCTAACATTATAAAAAATGAATTATGAGATGTCTTAATTATTAAAAAAATTGTAAAGTATGAGAATATGTAAAATGTTCCACAATATTTGAACAAGCTCTAATTATAACTTTACCTCAAGTGGTTGAACTATAGTTGATAAAGTTGGAGTCAAGATCCCATCGTGTTGAGGAGATGATAGAAGCATATTAGTGGCAACAGAAGGACCCGCTTCAGTTACATTTTGTTGGTCAATAACTCTTTGACAAGCTTCAAGTTTCTCAGTTAATACTTGAGTTGTTGCAATATTTTCCCTAAGCATCTTATAACAAGCTTTGCGTGATGGAAGACCCTAAAAAACGTCTGTAGGAGTAACGCCCTGCCCCATCATACGAACACGTCCAAGTTTGTCTGGGCCTACAATTTTAGCAAAAATGTCGTCTCTAGCAACAACATCACTCGAAGGGTCCTCTAGTATATTAGTTAATTCCTGCATTGTTCCCTATATAGAAAGAGACACACAAAGTTGCATAAATCAACAATATAACAATAAATTTAAATTGAATATATTTACCATTAGCTCTCCCGCATCTCCTCATTTTTCTACCGGAAAGCATTCTCTGTAAGTTTCAACTCGAGTGGGTGGACGATTCAAGCTCCCCTCCTAATTTGTAATAAAAAAACCAGTAAGCAAAAAATAAGTAACAAGTATCAATATAAACAATGTTTAATAAAAGTTCAAAATTAATGTAAAAGTATACTATGATGCATAGACACGGACACGGCGACACGGACACGACACGACACGGACACGGCGACACGGATTTTTTTAAAAATTTAGGACACGATACGGCTCCGACACGGCTATATTATATATAAATAAATAAAATATATATATATGTTAATTTATATAGAATAAAATATTCATAAAATATTCAATATTACAAATTTAAATAACATACGTCATTTTCCAATTCAACATTTTAAATCATTAAAATAATACTAATACATTTTTTATATAATGATATTATAAAAAAATTAAATTTAAATTAATATTATAAATCTTTTAGCACATTTATATAATTCCTTTTTTTTAAAAAAAAAATTATATCCTTAAATTTTTAGGAAAAATAAATTAAAAATTAATTTTTTATTGAATTTTTCGTGTCGAAGTGTCCGAGCCGTGTCGGACACATTCCACGCCGTGTCCGAGCCGTGTCGGACACATTCCACGCCGTGTCCTAGCCGTGTCCGAGCCGTGTCCCCGGCGTGTCGGAATTTTTTTTTTAATTTTTGGACACATTTTGGCGTGTCGGACACGTGTCGGTGCCGTGTCCGTGTCCGACACGTGTCCGACACTGCACGGGGGTAAATTTTGGAGTGTCCGTAATAAACTCATTTTCTCACCAATTCTTTTCTAATCTTCGCAAATGACTTTCTACCTGTTTTATGATGTACATTCTTATGCTTTCTACTTTCTTTCCCTCGTATACTAGCTTGCTGAGATTGTAATAATAAAATATTTATAAAATAATAAATAAGAAATTAAAAAATAAACATTCTTAATTTATTTGCACCTTTCCCTTGTCAGATAGCCAATACATAATAAGATTCCTCCTGTAACGTCCCGAATTTTCAGACGAAAAGGTACGACGTATGTGTTTACCAATTTGCGCGAATTAATTGTTTTTACGTGTTTTATATTTAATTTTATTATAAATTGTTATTATTTTATTTTATTATATTTTATTTTAATTCAATATTATTTTAAAAACAATTCGTATTTTAAGTATGTATATATATATATATATTTCTTTAATTATTGTTAATTTAATAATTAATGTTAATTATGTTGTTAATTAAGTGTTATACTAATTAATCATGCTTAACCATATTAATTATTTTTTTAATATCCGTGACTTTAAATTTCATTTAATATTAGAATTTAATTCATTTGGTTTAACTTTTATTATGCATGAATTGTATGAAAATGTGCATGGTTGTTTATTTTGTGCATCGTTCTTATATGAAATGATATCGAAATGTCGTGAAATTGTAGTATGTCGTAAATATATGTGTTATGAACATGCCTATATGCTCGGTTTATGTTTTCGAATTCATTTGATATGTTAACGAATTTAATTTGAATCGGGGAACCAAATCGGGGGCTAACGAGCACTTAGCGTATCTTTGGTTCCGTATTTAATATCTTGAGCTCGGGAACTCGGATTTGAGTTCCGTCAACTCCGCTGAACTCGTAATGAAAATTTGAGTTTAGTAAACTTAGCCTTATATTTTTCCAAAGTCATGTGAACCTCCGAAATCCAACCAAAAAACTAAACGGCGACCAAACTGACCTTGCTGCACAAAAATGGTCATATCTCACCCAAACTTTAACCAAATTAACCATGGTTTGATTCTATTGAACCCTAACTCAACCACCTAACCTGATATATCATTACCTAACCAAACCAACCCTCACACAATCCACAAATTTCAGCCAAAGTCTCTGAAATTCCAGTCAGTCCCGTAACTGTGCAAATCCTTGAAGTTTTGGAGCTCAAATCTCATCCAATCTTCATCCAATCAACAAGGTAAGCTTAGGGTTGTAATATATGTTCATTCCTGATCATTTTCATCCTTTAATCCCCAAGTTTGAGCATGGTTTCACGAGTTTTTGGCTGATTTTGCATAATAATTGGTTTAGAGCAAATTTGATGATCTTATTCAATTCTTGATGGTTTTGATTGATTCCAAGCTTGAGAATGATTATTTTGACATCCTCTTCTCATTTATGATTATTGATTTCATGGTGGTTGATGTATTAATGAGATATCATTTATGGCACTTTGAGAAAATTCTCATGAAGGTCACGTATGCTTTCTTTTCCTGGTTGAACTCTTTGGGAACTGATTTGCGTGTTGATTTGAAGTCTTTTTGCTGCATATTTGTGACCTTAACATACCTGAACATGTTGGTTGAAGATTGATTTGGTGTTGCTCTGTTTTTCATCGAGTTATACCCTGTTTTTGGCCTGAGAATGTTGCTGTCAAAACTGCTGCGTTAGTCCTTGCTTTTGCTGTCAATTTTCATGGCTTTGTGGGAATTGTTAGGGCTGAATTCTTATTGCATTTCATGCCTTGTATTGCTGCATATCTTGCCTGATTATTGCAGTAGCTGTTGCTGCGTTTTAAGCTTAGAAACAGGGGGTTAAATCTGCACAAATGTTGTTGTTGCATGCTTTGAAACGGGGTTGTCAACCTCCCTTCTTCAGCTTGAAACGGGGGTGCAGGGATGTCTGTTTTTACTGTACCGAGACACGGGGGTGTCTCGGTTTGTTCTATGTTGGTGACACACCCGTGTCACCTTCTGTTTTCAAGTTTAGCTGCGTGATATATATATATATATATATATATATATATATATATATATATATATATATATATATATATATATATATATATATATATATATATATTCTTATATTCATGCATGAAATGTTGAATGCATGAAGTGTTGCACTTGAGAATTGCATGCATACTTGAGAATTGCATGCATGTGGTATTGGTTTGATGCATGAATTGCATGCATTAGTATGTTACATATATATATATATATATATATATATATATATATATAAAATACACTTATATATATTTCTTAAATATTTAATAATAATTTATTTAATTGAATTATAGAATTTAATTGTTACCTATTTCATGTTTATTTAATTTCCAATTTAAATTGAATGTATTTAATTGTTATTTCTAATTGTAAATACAAATATTACGTGTTATGGATATTAAATGAATTCTTAGATTAATTGATATGAATTATGAATTATGAATTTATGAATTTGAATGAAATGAATGAACGAATGGTTTAATTATGTGCTTTAAATTCCTTAATAGTGCACATGAACATTTTTACGATATAATATCAATTCTTATGCATTCAAATCATGATCATACAGTGTCGTGCGTCATATATGGTTCATTTGGAGTTTTAAGTCTCACGAACACGTCACATTGTCTTTTGTACAGTTGGTCTCTAGGGTGGAGGAATCTTGACCATTCAGGCACTTGGTAACTCGTATCCTTGTCACGTTATGCTTCAGGTGAGGGTGTTTTCGTTCTAGTTACATACTAAACCCTACGACCTTATGTGACGATTTTCGCCAAAAACCTAATATGTTTATATATATGGTTTTCAAATGAAATTTATCGAGTAAATTATGATCAAGTAAACCCTTTTCCAAATGAATTATGGATTATGTTATGTCTCTTATGAATTGAAATGTTTTGGCGAGATTATGCATGTTTGTTATGTTCACGGGCCCAGAAATTCAGTACATGTGGCTATCCGGGGAGGCAAGGACCGACGGTGATCCCATGTGCTGATTCCATTATGTTTAACGGCAAAACGGACCTCGTCAAGGAGTTTTTGACGGGGAAACGCTAACCGGGCTTTGAGGACTCATGAACCTCATAGCCACAATGATATGTTTAGGTGGTCGGGCCTTGCAAACCCATCCACCACCCGGAGGAAGAAGGTTGGAAATTGTTTTATGATTATGATTATGTTTATGATTGATATGCACCGTGGGGGAAGGCCGGGACACGGATTGCCCAAACGAATATGTTTTAAGATATGATATATGACCTGTGTGAATTATGATATATTGCATGATCACTTAATTAATATATTAATGATATGTGTCGTACACAGTCGGAGTTTGGATGGAGATGATGCACGCTCACTCGCCGAGCCTTTATGTTTATGTATGAATTATGAATGTAATGAATTAATATGATTAGTCATAAAATCTGAGCATTGCTTAGTTATTCTCTTGCCCTTTTGGGAACTAATTCTAAATAAAACCTTGCTCGGGATTTATGACTTGCATGTGCATGTTTTTATATATATATCGCTCCTGCTCACTCAGTCTTCTAGAGATAGACCCTCTCCCTCCCCAACCTTTTAGTGCGCAGGTTTGGCTTTGGAGTTTCAAGCTAGGCGGAAGTGTGTGGAGTCTTTAAGTTGGTCAAGTTAAGTTAGGAGAGTCTCTGCACTCACATATGTATTTAAATTATGCATGATTCGATTCTATAATGTTATGAACTTGAATATCTATGTATTTGCTATTGAATTGCCCTTACTGGGCTTTGCTATGAGTTAAAAAGAGACCTGAGGTGCCCAAGTATGCGTATAGTTCGTGTGTTTGAATTTTAGTTTTTCGATGCATTATGCTTTGTTGTTTGGTTATAATTGCAGGGTCTAAGTTCCACCTAGCTTAGGAGAGTTATTTTTATTTGTCTCCCGTTCGCTATGGTTTGATACAGGTGTGGACTTCCCATTTCGTTACTCGTGTTGAGCCATAGTGCGGGGGATATGGGGCCTCACGTGCGGGGCACTACACCTCCATTGCTCTTCGTTGACCCTTTCATCTCTTTCTTTTACCAATTCCTCAACAGGTAATGTAGGGTCAAAGTAATCAAACTTCAAATCAGCTTTCCAATTTCTCCACTTAGTCCCAATTGATTGCAAAATCCATTCGTTTATGCCAATGGGACAAACAAACTTTTCCTATATTAAAATAATATCATTAGGTAGAGTTGTTAATTATTTACAAAAAAAAAAAAAAAATTACCTTCAATAAATCCAGAATGTCTTTTTTTTTAGAGTTTGGCATTTTTCGCCAATCAAGAACATCAATAGGAGCATATGAATGTGTTCTAGATATCACACCTAGAAAACAAACAAGTTTAGAACTATTATCATTTATAGGTTGACCAAATGCATTACATTCAACTTCAAGTTTAACTCCCGGGGGTAATGCCCAAATTTCTGGCATGTGAATAGCTCATTTTGTTCTTTTCCGTTCTTTGTTCTAACCTAGCAAACAAAACACAAAATAATAATAATAATAACAACAACAATAACAATAATAAAGAATGGTATAAACTTACTTGAATAACTTCCGAATTTGTTGAAGAATTGGACATCCAATTTCTTTTTGGAACTTTTTTAGTCATCACTATTAAAATAGAAACATAGAAATTGAGCAATAATTTATTAATAAATTATAAAATTAAAATTTCTATAAAATATATATCTAGAATCAAAACAAACAAACAAAAGTCTTGCAACAAAAAATTAACAAAACAATTTCATGATTAAACTAAACACTGTTCATATTATAACAACAATACTCAAGTTGCACAATGTTTTCCTCTTTGTTGTTTTAATTTATCCATCTCTCTTTTCCGTCTAAGCATTTCTGAAATTGTTGTGATTGGCATGTCAACTTTGGTTCCGGCAACTCCCTCCTTTACCCAGCTAATATTTTTTCCTCTCATATAATCCAACTCAATGATATCTTTGATAACACCATAATAACTTAGCTCACTAACAATAGGATCGTTATCTTTTCTACTTGCAAAACTAGAAGTCACTGCAGAGGCCATAATTCCAGAATTCTGAGTTTTTCTATTTTTTTCACGATCTTTTGTGTGAAATCTACACCCATTTAATATAAATCCCTTTTATCATTTTGCTATAACGTTTGGTCCTTTAGCTAACAACTTTACATCATTTGAAGTCGGATCATTTTCATCCAAATTCAGACTTTCCACCTATTAAATTGAAATAAAATAAAAAATATTAAAAATTTACATTAAAAATTAATCCATAACTATATAAATCTAAAAATTTTAGAATTAAATTTAAGTGAAAAACTTACATGATGGTCAAACCAAGATGCAAATGTTTCATTGTGGATACTTTGAATTTCATGTTGTGAAGACAAACGATCAAGGCTTTGTGCATGCTATAAATAAATGTATAAGTACTAAATCATTATAAAAAATAATTAAATATTGATCGAGATAACTTGCTTGATATATGGTTCTATATGCTTGCAGTTGAACAACACATATCTGTGAGCTTGTGATAAAGTTTTTGCATCTAATTTCACAATTTCAATTTTTCCAATTGAGCGCCCAGACATCCAGAAGATATCCAACCCTTCTTTAGGAGTTTCATCATGAACATCATTTCTTTTGCTTTGATTAAATCGTGTGTCGACATCATTTGAGAAATATAACGAACAAAATGTCAAGCATTCATCTACAATATATCCCTCGGTGATTGACCCCTCTGGATGAGTGCGATTGCGTACAAAGGATTTTAAAGTTGACAAATACCTAGTTCATTGCATATTTAAAAGTTTAGAATAAAGTCCAAAATATTATGATATTATAATAAAATTTATAAATATATTATAATTTGATGGGGTCAAATTACGATTATCCCGCGCTAGGACACGTGGTACCTCCGAAATGATGACATCTGTCTCCCCTTGGTCGCCCCGTCAATTCACGAGCGCTAAGCCCAACGAGCGCAATACTTCTTCAGGAGTTAAGCCAACGAGCGCTGTGACTCTCACGAGCGCCACCCATACTGTATGATTGGCGCGTCCACGTGCCAAGGGAGCCCTCTTCGAGCGCCACACTCCCTCAGAATGGCCTTCCCTTCTGGCTCGTTACTTGAACTGGAGCCTTCATTCTCCCCAGCGGATATCTTGGGCTCCAATACTCTAGGTTGTCACGAGCGTGCTCTTAAGCCCTCGTTACCAACCACCCAAACGGCTCTCTGACACCCCGTACATGCCCGCGCACCTGCCACTGTTGCCCGCACCAACTTTTAGCCACTTTTGCAGAAGATTCCTCCTAGGCTTCTCTCCCATGGCGCCACGTGTTAGGGCAACATTCGGCCAGGACCACATGAGGCAAATGACTAAAGGGTCCTTGACCCTCAACTATAAATAGCCAAAGTCATCTTCTACAATGGTAAGCAATCTTCATCATTGAAACTGCTACTGAACTTACGTTTCCTCCTTCATACCTTGGACTGACTTGAGCGTCGGAGAGCCAAACTGGGAATCACCCCCAGTTCCCCCCAGCTTGGCCTTCTGATTTTTCTTGTGTTTGTCCCAGCAGGTAGAGCCCCACCTTTTCCGGCGAGCTTCCGTTGATTTCCCCCACAAAATAAATCGTAAAGTGATCGGATTCGGATCCTCCTATTCGGAACCCGTCATTTTTGGCGCCGTCTGTGGGAAACCAGTCCTCCATCCCTTTCTTTCTTTCTGCTGGTAGAAAAGCAAACACTCTTATACTCTTTTCAGCCATGGTCGCTACAAGGTCTGGAGCCGTGGGAGGGGGAGACAACACTTCCCACGATGTCAATACCATTATTCCCCCAGTCTCTGCGGGCGGAGGCCCGCCACTTACCGCCACGGGAGGGGAGGCACCCCCCGCTGCAGGATTAACACCACAAGCAGAAGCTTCAGTCCGTCGACGCTGCCGGCACTGCCCGTTTCCGCCGCCGCCGGAGGAATCCCTCTCTCTGCCCCTCCCCATCTTCTACAGAATCCATGGGTCCATCCCCAGGCGAATCCCGGAGTGCAGGGTTACATGATGCCCCCACCCGGATATACCCTCACCCCGGCTGTTATGATGCCGCCGGTCCAGCCGTATCATGCTGGTCAGATCCAGCTCCCGGTGGTGATCCCCAGGGAGATTGAAGGAGTGGAGTTACCTCCACTAACCACCCAGCAATTGAGGGCTCTCTATGCTCAATGTGAGGTTCAGGCGGCCCAGGGAGCATGGGAAAGGTTCCATTCCATGTACTTTCCCTCTGGGCAGGCCACTTAAGCGGCTGCCCCTTTGGGTGGGCAGCAGAACTTCCCCCTCAGAGAAGCCCAGGTTGTCCTGAGGGCATAACCGCCACCACCACCAGCCAGAGAAACGCCCCAGCCGGAGGGCAACGAGCGTCCCTCCGTGGGCAGGAATAAGGAGCCCACAGAACGAGTTAACGAGAATGAAGGGGACTGCTTCAACAAGGAAATCCTGCAGGTGGAAAGGCCTTCTATGGATTTCTTGATCCCAGTGCTCTTTCAGGCTGTGGATCACAAGCAGTATGTGAGCAAGAAGTTTGCCGATGCCATTGTGGAAAGAACGCCAGGGACCCTCATGGCCTTAAGAGAGGTAGCCGAGCCGTTCTTCGCGCTCGAAGACATGTATGGGACGAACGGTCCCCGGCATCACAGTCCAACAAGGAACGAGCGACCCCATCACGAGCGGGGGCGAGAGGTGGTAGTAAAAAAGGAGCGCCCTCAAGAGCGCAAGAGGTCGCCACCACCCCCTCGTCGATTCGAGCGAGTCCCGCTCACCAGACCGAATTCAGAAGTCTACAACCTCTCCGATAAAAAGCTCTTTAAGAGACCCATCAAGATGAGGGAGACGGAGTCGCTCAGGCGCTCGAGCAAATACTGCGCATTCCACAAGCAGAGGGGCACGACACGGATGAGTGCCGCCAATTGGAAGCTGAGATTCAGAGGCTTGTCGCAGGGGGCCACCTGAAGGAATTTGTCCGAGTGCTCGAGCGCTATGATGAACGCTGCAACGAGCGTACTGGAGGGAGAGGGAGGAGTCCGTCTCGATCAAGGAGCCCGAGGGGCAGAGGACACCCTGAAAGCAGCAGCCATCGGAGCAGTAAGGGAAAGGCCCCTGAGCAAGAAAGTGCACCTTTTGCGGTCATAAATATGATTGCAGGAGGCTCATCAGAAGGGGACTCCAATGCTTCCCGGCGGAGGTATGTCCGGAGCTACAACCAACGCCCAACCAAGCCTAAACCTATCTATGCCATCCAGAGCTCGAACGCTCAGCTGTCAAGAGAGAATGATGTAATAGGCTTCGATGATAGGGATTTAGAGCATATTGTAACACCCCATGGGGAGGGTGTAACCTCCGATTGCCCCATGGTGGTTAGCGTAGATGCTCACAATCACGTTGTAAAAAGGGTGTTGGTGGATAGTGGAAGCTCTGTTAATGTTTTGCCTTATTCTACATTTTTAAAGATGAAGGCTGACCTTCCGCTCGAGCCTCTCAAAACAGCCCTCATTGGCTTTGGAGGTTCGGAAGTTGTCCCCCGAGGGCAAATCCGTTTAGCTACTTCATTTAGCCGAGCCCCTCAGCGCAAGACACTCTTGGTAACATATGCGGTGGTGGAGATTGACATTCCTTATAACATTATAATTAGGCGCCCTGCCCTCGTTGATTTCAAAGCCATCATCTCCACCTACCATCAGAAGATTAAATTCCCCACCTCCGAGGGCGTGGGGGAAGTGCTGTGCAACGTACGAGAGGCTTGGGAATGCTACATGTTGTCCCTCAGGAAGCCTAGAGCGGAGAAAACTTTCCAAGTTGGTTCCACCAAAAAATCTGTGGATTTTCCCAATCTAGATGAGGACAGCCCAGCGCGGAAAAGGGCGAAACTGAACAAGAAGAAGAACAAAAAGAAGAAGGGAGACCACGTCGAAAATCCCCTCGAAAATGCTCCACCAGGGACCGTTGGTGGGTCTTCCTCCGAAGGAGACGAGCGAGGGGAGGATGAACCCGTACTCGACGATCGTTTGAAAGGAAAGAAGAGGGCGCTCGAAATTCCTCGCCCTGAAGTAAGGATCGAACCCTCGGAGAAGTTCCTTACCATTGAGCTGGAGCCCGGAAACAAGGATAAAACTACTCAGATAGGATCCAACCTCTCTGGGCCCTCTCAGATTATGATGATTGACTTCCTCAGGGAAAACAGTGATATATTCGCGTGGAAAGCCTCTGACCTCACAGGGATTGACCCGAGCGTCATTGTCCATAGGCTTAATGTGGATCCTTCTTTCAAGCCCATCAAACAGAAAAAGCGGGATGTACATGGCTTTCGAAAGAGTGTTATTGAAGAGGAGGTTAATAAACTCCTGGAGGCCCAGTATATCGAGCCCATCTTGTACCCGGAGTGGTTGTGTAATGTCGTCCTGGTGCCCAAGAGCGCGAATAAATGGCGCATGTGCAATGATTTCACTGATCTCAACAAGGCCTGCCCTAAAGATCCTTACCCGCTACCTCGGATAGACCAATTGGTGGATTCGACCGCTGGCTGCGAACTCATGAGCATGATGGACGCTTTCCAGGGATACTATCAGATCTTTATGGCTCCAGAGGACTGTCCCAAAACTTCATTTGTCGTCCATCTGGGGGTATACTGTTTCTTAGTCATGCCTTTCGGACTCAAGAACGTCGGAGCCACGTATCAACGGCTCGTCAACAGAATGTTTGAAAGAGAGATTGGAAGGTCCATGAAAGTTTACGTGGATGATATGATTGTCAAAAGCGAACGTCAGGACTCACATTTGGAAGATCTCAAGCGTACTTTTTCAGTCCTGCGTCAGTATGGGATGAAGTTGAACCCTTCGAAGTGCACCTTTGGGGTGCAAGGGGGAAAGTTCTTGGGGTACATGGTCAGTCAGAGGGGAATTGAAGCCAATCCGGAGAAGATCAAGGCTATCTTGGAGATGCCCTCCCCTCGAAATTTGCGGGAAGTGCAAGTTCTAGTAGGAAAAATCATCTCCTTGAACAGATTTATTTCGCGCTCGGCGGATAGGAACCTTCCTTTTTTCAAAATTTTGAGAAACGCACGCAACTTTGCTTGGACAGAAGAATGCGAAAGGGCGCTGCAAGATATGAAGGCTTACTTATCGAGCGCACCACTGCTGACTAAGCCCATCGAAGGAGAGAGACTATTTATGTATCTTTCCGTTTCTTCAGAGGCCACAAGCGCGGTTCTGATCGCTGTACGAGAGCGGAAACACTTACCTGTCTATCACCTGAGCAAAACATTGCAAGGAGCCGAGAAGAAGTATTTGGAGATTGAGAAATTTGCGTTTGCCCTTATTAACGCCTCAAGAAGGCTGAGACCTTACTTTCAAGCGCACTCCATAACGGTTCTCACCAACCAACCCTTGAAGCAAGTGTTGTCTAAGCCAGACGTGTCTGGAAGATTAATCAAATGGGCCATCGAATTGAGCCAGTTTGACTTATGCTTCGAGCCCAGGACCGCGATACAGGCTCAGGTTGTAGCTGATTTGTTGGTCGAACGCTTTGGTTTAGAGCCTGCCGTTGCGGAGAGTGAGGGGTTGTGGGTCCTGCACACAGATGGTTCCTCAACCTCTCAAGGAGGAGGAGTAGGAGTGGCCCTTAGAAGCCCCAATGGGATCGAGCTGGACTTTGCAATCAAGCTGGATTTTCAAGTCACTAATAACGAAGCAGAATATGAAGCCCTCGTGCAAGGATTGAATATTGCTTTTCAGAATGGAGCCTCCAGAATCACCGCTTATGTGGACTCACAGTTAATCGCGAGCCAGATTGAAGGAACTTATGAGGCTCGAGAAACCACCATGGTGCAGTACTTGAGTAGAGCCAGAGAAATCATCGGGAAGTTCAAGGAATTCCATCTACTTCAAGTGCCCCGAGAGGAGAACGAGCGTGCGGACGCTCTGTCAAAGTTTGCGTCAGCTTTAGAGGGCACTTCTGAGCGTTCTGCTACGTTCCTTAGGACCGAGGAACCTTTGATCAAGGAAAGGGTCGCCACCGAAATAATCGCTATGATTGATCCAAACGAGCCGCGTTGGCTTTACGACATCGTCATTTTCCTTAGAGATGGAATCCTCCCCACTGGCAAGGTGGAAGCTAGGAAAGTCCGAAGTAAGGCCCCCCGTTTCTCTTTAGATTACGAGGGGAGGTTGTTCAAGAAGTCATTCCAGGGACCCCCGATGAGATGCCTGAGGCCCTCACAGGCGAAGGAGACGCTCGAACTCATCCACAATGAGAGCTGTGGGAATCATTCCGGAGGGCGTATCCTGGCAAAGAAGGTTCTGAGAAGTGGGTTTTATTGGCCTACAGTTCTCCAAGATGCCATCGAATTTTCGAGAAAGTGCCCTAAGTGCCAATTTCATTCAAATCTCCCTCAATTGCCAGCCGCACAGATGATCCCAATAGACGTTTCTTGGCCTTTTGACCAGTGGGGTATAGACATCGTGGGCCCCTTGCCCATTGCGGCCGGACAAAAGAAGTTTGTCATTTTAGCAGTCGATTACTTCACCAAGTGGGCCGAGGCCGAGGCCGTTGCAAAGATCACTTTCTGAGGGACTTCATTTGGAAAAACATCATCTGCAGGTACGGCATCCCGAGGGTGCTTATCTCTGACAATGGATCCCAGTTCATAGCAGCCGACACGCGGGAATGGTGTTCTGAGTTGGGGATCGAGCAGCGATTTACCTCTGTAGGACATCCTCAAGCCAATGGGCAAGCAGAAGTTACCAATAGGATCATCTTACAACATCTGAAAACCATGCTTGAGAGCAAGAAGAGTGAATGGGCTGAAGAGCTGCAAGGAGCGCTTTGGGCTTATCGCACTACCCCCCGAGCGGCCACTGGAGAAACACCTTACGCGCTCGTTTATGGATCCGAAGCGATGATACCAGTTGAGATAGTAAATGAATCCGCTCGCGTAGGCTATTTTGAGCCTCAGCTCAACGATGGCAACAGGAGTTTGGAATTGGATTTACTAGATGAGAGGAGAGACAAAGCCTGGGCTAAGATCCACCATTATAAAGCCTCTGTGGCCCAACAGTACAACAAGCGTGTGAGGGAAAGAACTTTCCAATTAGGAGACTTGGTTCTGAAGAAAGTGGAAGTGTCCAGGCACGTGGGGAAATTGGATCCCAATTGGGAAGGCCCATTCAAGGTCGTGCAACTCAGAGCTAACAACACTTACACCCTGGAGACACTTCAAGGTGAGCGCTTGCCTCGCCCTTAGAACGCATGTAACCTCCGGCGGTTTTATGTTTAAAAGCTCTTTGCAAAACATGATGTAACAACCCTCTTTAACGGGTTCCTCTGTACTTCCAATCGCGAGTAAGTTGCAGTATACCTTTTTCTTAATTTTTCTAGCATTATGTTTCTTTGATTGCTTGAATGGATGAGACCCATGTCCCTCGTTTTCACGAGCGTGGTTGGCAGTCCCTTCCTATATGTATGACGATATCTCGCACGGGTTACGCTGGCCAGCATTCTACTCCGCTTGGGGGGGACGCCCTCATAAGGATAGACTGGTTACGCTCATAACCAATTAAACGATATGGGGAAAATCCTAGCAGGCCTTGGCCGTTTCTTACAACGCCTTGCGCTCGAAAACGGGATCACCGGTAGACGGAATTTCACAAGTCTTGAACGAGGGCAACCTCTCAGTAAGACCCTCGTGAATACTCAAGACTTAGCATAATTTCCGAGAACGAGAAGAAAGTCCCCAAGTCTTGAACGAGGGCAATCTCACAGTAAGACCCTCACGATCGCTCAGGACTTAGGCAAATTTTCAAGTCTTATAACAAAAGCAAAAATTTATACAAGTTTTGAAAGGGGGGGCAATCCCACAATAAGACCCTCACGATCGCTCAGGACTTAGACGAATTTTCAAGTTTTACAGAATTACCAGAATTTCTCAAAAGTGCTAAAGGCTTATCAGAGAAATAAAACATCTACAGAGTATGCTACACACAGTCTTATTATTATGAGATTTGTTCCAGCAAGCTCTAAGTATGAGTTCTGATTTCTAAGTAAGCAAAAGAACAAAGTTATGAAGAAAGGGATGTATATTCACTGCAAGAAACATTACAAAACAACGGCACAAAGGCCTCTGAACATTGTTTCAAAAGAAGGGAAGAAAACATTAAAGCAGGAAAGTACATAGAAAATTTATAAAAGAAAAGCTTCAAGCGGCTGGGGCAACATCTTCATCAACGATCACTAGTATATTCTGGGCCACTGGGCCATGAACTGGGCCCTCAGGCTCTTGCGGTTGGGCTTGGGGATCGTCGGGCTCATTGGCATCAGGAACGGGGGCGTTGGCATCATCAGTAACAGGGAGCAAGGCATCCTCCACAATGGGCGCTTGGGGCTCATCTTCAGGGTTATCGTTATGAGCGGCCTGCGCAGCATCCCCCGCCGGATGAGCGTCCGTGTACTCATCTTGGATAAGTTTAACCAAGAAGTCGTACTCTAACTCAGCAATGGTGTCCGCGGGGTCGTTTGGATCTTCATCCTCCTCTTCACAGCGCTCGTTGAACGTGAGCCCTGTGCCCTCCGCCCCCCTCATGGCCAGGTCAGTTAGCCCCTTGTGGATGCCCTGATCAACGGCTAAGTTGAAGGCATTCTGGGCCTCATCCAAGCAATGCAACGAGGCTGCAAAGTTGAAGGCCTTCGAGTGGCAGAATCTGATAAGGGCCTCCTTGTTCGCACGTTCAAGACTCTGAGGCCACTCGTTCATGGTGTCGTTGAATTTTCTCTCAGCCTCCAGAGCCCTCGTCTTCCAGCTCTCCAGCTCGGTCTCCGCCTTTTTGCAACGCTCATCAGCCTGGGCCAACTGGCCGCTCAAGCTGCTTCGAGCGCCTTCCACCGCCTGAAAATCCTCCTTCAATTTTCCCAGCTCCCCCTCCGTCTTCTCGTACAGATCCTTGAGGGATTCATACTTGGCTATCTCAGTATCCAGCTCCGCTTGAATATGAGCCGGATCGTTGGAATGAGCCATCTTCTTATACTTGGCCTTGCGGTCAGCATAAGTGGAGGCCCGCCTTTGAATGTTTTTTAGCCTAGGGAGCACTTGCTGCGGGGGTTGACAGAAGGAGAATGTTAGCGAGAAAGTGTTAGAAAGCTGCAAGGATGACAGTGAAGCAAGGGAGTGGAGACTTACGGAGATTAAGGCATGGGCCGCATCGAGGGTCACTTTCTCCACAGACTCACTGAAGAGATGCCGGTGATCCGCCGAGAATTGGGCCCTGTCGTAGAGATTCTCACTGACGGTTTGTGCAAGCGTGCCGGGCCTCAGCAGAACTGGCCCACCGTCGGGGGCACCTGTGAAGTTCCTGTCCCCTCATCGGGAGAACTCCCATAGATTTTCCTCCTCAGAAGAGGAAGTTTCCCCCTCGCCTTTGGGGCCCTCGACCACTTGTTTTCCTTTGCCCTTGATTGTAACAGTGTCGGGCATCCTCTTCCTCTTGCGGGAAGGCCTACTGGCGCTCGGAGGGGCCTCATTTATTGCCAGGGTGTTTGTTGGCCTCGTTTGTTCTGCGGCACGAGGGTCGGCCCCCCTCGAATCTGATGGCGTAGTCAATCGCCCCCTGCTCTCTCTGTTGGCCAGTCTGCTTTCCCCCCGGCCACGAGGGGTTGAACGTCCGAAATGGCGCTCGAGCTGGCGCCCTGACTGCCGCTGCGAGCGTCGCCACGATTACTGCGGTTTCGGGGACGCTGTTGCTCGTTATGCTGGTCTCGGTTCCTGCTGGCACTGGCGAAACGAGCGGCTTGTCTGATTCCTCCTGCCATCTCTAATATAGCTGCTCCTGCAAAAGTGGAAGGTACAAGGGTTACAAATCCTTAAATAATATTGTTAAGTATGCAAATTACAAGTACAGAGATGCAGTCAGTATTCCTATCTAAAGGTTAGCGCCCTAAGAATCTAACCATCTCTCTCTATATCACGAGCCGGAGGGTTGTCAAGGAAATAGGGGTCGTTAGAGAGGCCACACAGGAACATGAGCTCCTCGTCATCTATCCAATCCTTCGCCTGAATGAGGTGGCCCTCGTCCCTCAGGGCTGCTGCCAGATTCTTGGCCCAATCTTTGGGAAGTGCAGGTTGCAAGCGGCTCTTTGCAAACGAGCCCCAGTGCGAGGACACCCCAAAGCCTTCTTCTGTTGGGGCCTTGACGAAAATGAATTTCTCCTTCCAGTTGGGGCCGTAAGTGCTCGAGGGCGAGTTGATTAGTTTCATATGGGCTTTCGCCTGGACATAGTAAAAACCCGCCTCGGGAGATGAACGGGATGAGCTGACCACTTGAAAGAGGGCATTGAAGTTCCTCACGAAGGGCTCGTAACCCATGCTCCTCATCAGAATTACGAAGCAAGTCAGGAGGGCCAGGCCGTTGGGCACGATTTGTGACGGACAAAGGCCCAGATCATTCAGCAGGTGGGCCATCGGGATCGAAACAGGGAACCTCAAGCCTCCTGAGCTCACTGTGGCCACGTAAACCGCCATTTCGCCTGGAGGCGGATTGTTAGCACGCTCATGGCTTTCAGGAATTCTCCATGTGTAGCGCTCGTCCCAGTAGATAGGCGCCATCATCGTTTTCACTTCTCCCAAAGTAACTATACTAGGAGTCTCCTCAGGAGTGCGCTCGGTGGCCTGGTAGCCTGATCCCTCACCCTCGTGGGGCCCTTTGGATTTCTTGGATTTCTTGCCCTTTCCTTTATTATGGGCTCGTTCGGAAGGCCCTGTTATGACTTCGGCTATCGGTAGTGGGGTCGCGACGGCCACCGTGACAGTATGGCGGTGGGGGTGAGTGGCACTCTGAGTTATGGGGAGAGTAACTCCTTGCCTTTCTGCCTCCATTACCAAGTCCATCTCTTCGAAGAGAGGTTCCACTCCACTTGGATTTCTATCCACCATGGCCATTACTGCCGCCCCCAACTCCTCATCTCTGGGGGAATCAGGGGAAGAGGAGCGCTCAGTGGCCATTTCATGGATTTCGCGGGCAAATTCCTCAATGTGTTGGTCAGCCATGGCAGAAGCTGAGATTTGGGAGAGATTTAGTCTGGGTTAGAGAATGGGGGTTTTCTGAAAAAATTGGGGTTTCCTAAAGGAGTAAAACCTAAGGGGTTACAGAGTCCTAAAGTCTGAATCTAAAGTTAGCGACGTTAGAAAATTTCGTTGAAAATTTACCTTGAAGATTTCTGAGAAAATCTGAAGAAGAGGTTGAAGATGCTCTAAGGACTGGCGTGCAAGAGAGTTCTTTTTGCAAAGGATGCTTGAAAGTTAAGAATGCGTAAAGAGTAGAAAGATTTCAGAATCCCATACTTATAGGGGTGGGAGTTGGTACCTTTTCGGCAATGAATTCAAAGTGGTAATCATTTCCCGCCTAGGAAACTGTCCACTTTATGGAACCGTCACGTGCTTCCCAATACTCACGCGCCCCACGCGCACCCGCATTTAATGCTCTGACGTTTCGAATGCTCAAGAATAGTACAACACTTAATGCAGAAGCGTTACGAGCGGTCAGTTGAAAAGACTGCATTAATGGCGCAACCAGAGGAAAAATTGCTCAACACGCCAAGACTTATACGAGTGTTATGTGCGAGAGATGGAACGTGTCAAAATTCTACAGCCCTTATCACTAAGGACTACAGAATTGGGGGGCAAAATGATGGGGTCAAATTACGATTATCCCGCGCTAGGACACGTGGTACCACCGAGATGATGACATCTGTCTCCCCTTGGTCGCCCAGTCAATTTACGAGCGCTAAGCCCAACGAGCGCAATACTTCTTCAGGAGTTAAGCCAACGAGCGCTGTGACTCTCACGAGCGCTGTGACTCTCACGAGCGCCACCCATACTGTATGATTGGCGTGTCCACGTGCCAAGGGAGCCCTCTTCGAGCGTCACACTCCCTCAGAGTGGCCTTCCCTTCTGGCTCGTTACTTGAACTGGAGCCTTCATTCTCCCCAGCGGATATCTTGGGCTCCAATACTCCAGGTTGTCACGAGCACGCTCTTAAGCCCTCGTTACCAACCACCCAAACGGCTCTCTGACACCCCGTACATGCCCGCGCACCTGCCACTGTTGCCCGCACCAACTTTTAGCCACTTTTGCAGAAGATTCCTCCTAGGCTTCTCTCCTATGGCGCCACGTGTTAGGGCAACATTCGGCCAGGACCACATGAGGCAAATGACTAAAGGGTCCTTGACCCTCAACTATAAATAGCCAAAGTCATCTTCTACAATGGTAAGCAATCTTCATCATTGAAACTGCTACTGAACTTACGTTTCCTCCTTCATACCTTGGACTGACTTGAGCGTCGGAGAGCCAAACTGGGAATCACCCCCAGTTCCCCCCAGCTTGGCCTTCTGATTTTTCTTGTGTTTGTCCCAGCAGGTAGAGCCCCACCTTTTCCGGCGAGCTTCCGTTGATTTCCCCCACAAAACAAATCGTAAAGTGATCGGATTCGGATCCTCCTATTCGGAACCCATCATAATTATTATAAAAAAAAATTAAGTACCTTTCAATTGGATACATCTAACGATAATGAACTGGACCAGCCATTCTAGCCTCGTTGGCCAAATGAACAGATAAATGCACCATAATGTCGAAAAATGATGGAGGAAAAATTCTTTCAAGTTGACATAGTATCTCTGCAATATCTTTTTCCATTCTAACCATATCAAGTTGTCAAAGATGTGCGCACAGACTTCGGAAATACTCTTCGTAGGCCAGTGGGAGTAATTGTTGCATTAGTACATGATTGTCATGACCTTTTAGACCAGAAATTTTGAGAGGTTTAAGTTTCACAGGCCTTGATATGTTAGAAGAATATCCATCTAGAACTTTTACCCTTTTTAGAATTTTGAAAAATATTTCCTTCTCTTTTTTGTCCATAGTAAAT
The DNA here is from genome assembly GCA_037501455.1 of Lantana camara. Taxonomy (NCBI): domain Eukaryota; kingdom Viridiplantae; phylum Streptophyta; class Magnoliopsida; order Lamiales; family Verbenaceae; genus Lantana; species Lantana camara. Next base: position 15,662,194 of record CM074857.1, on the reverse strand, counting down.
GATGCAGCAGGCAAGATAGATTTATTACCTTGGCCTCTCTTGGATGTAGGCTTGGCCTAATGCCCATATCTTGTAGGTCAAGACGCGCGCATAAATGATCTTTTGACTTTCCTTGTACATCTAACAGTGTGGAAAGAATACTATCACATATATTCTTCTCAATATGTATGACATCCAGGTTATGACGAACCAAATTGTCTTTCCAATACGGAAGATTGAAAAAGATACTTTTTTTCCTCCAACCATGTGGTAACTCTGGATTATCAGTAACTTTCTTTCCAAACTTGATTGGTGGATAGTTACTAAGCTCATCAATGATCATAGTTCCTGTCAGTTGAGGAGGGGGTCCTTCGAGTTCTTGTGTACCATCAAAAGAAATTGCATCTCTTTGAAAGGGATGATTCTTAGGTAAAAATCGACGGTGACCCATATAACACTTTTTTTTAGAAAAATGCAGCCTTAATGAGGATATAGATTTGTGACATACAGGGCATGCATAATATCCTTTGGTTTGATGACCAGACAAGTCAGAATTAGCAGGAAAATACTGATTGTCCATAATAAAGCAGCACGCATTTGAAAATTCTTCTTGCATGATGCATCATAAGTACTTATCCCCTCAATCCATAGTTCATTTAGCTCAGCTATAAAAGGTTGTAGACACACATCCATATCATTGCCGGGTTGACTCGGACCGGGAATAAGCAACGACAACATAAAGTAAGGCTTCTTCATGCACATCCAGGGGGGTAGGTTATATGGAATCAATACTACTGGCCATGAACTATGTTGTACACTCATAGTTCTAAATGGATTAAACCCATCAGACGCCAAACCTAACCTGATATTTCGAGGATCTTTTGCAAATTCAGTATTATAATGGTCAAATGTGTGCCAATCTGGAGAATCTGCAGGATGTCTCATTTTTCCATCTTTAGGACGATCTTTGGCGTGCCATTGCATAAATGATGCAGTTTTAGATGACATGAAAAGACGTTGCAGCCTAGGTTTTAAAGGAAAATGCCATAAAGTTTTGGCTGCAACATTCTTAGTGTCTGTTTTTTTTTTATCCATCTAGGTTCATTGCACGTTTTGCATTCCGTCCTCCATTCATTTGGGCCCCAATATAACATACAGTCATTCCAACATAAATCATACTTCTCATAACCCATACCTAACTCTTTGATGATCTTTTTTGCATCATTCCAAGACTTTGGTAATTGCACACCTTCCGGAAAGCCTCATTCAACAAATCAATCATCATGGTAAATGACTTGTCAGTCCATTTGCCAAGACACTTTATATGAAGCATTCTAATCAAAAATTTTAATTTAGTGAAATTTTTACATCCAGGATATAGTTCTTGTTGAGAATCTTCCAAGAACTTATAAAATCTTTTAGCTTCCTCATTCGGTTCTTCATTTTCCTCTTCGTGTGAGTCATCCATAATACAATCATCATGCTCAAGTCGAAAAACATCACTTAGCAAACTCTGCATGTCATCATGTTGGTTCGTTTTGGTAGGTGGTTGGGTTGAGGTTGCATTATTTGAATTAAGTTCACCATGTACTATCCATTGTGTGTAACCCTTCATAAAACCATCACAAATTAGGTGTTCTTTTACTACTTCTCTTGTCTTGCTTAATCCATTCTTACAATTTTTGCAAGGACACAAAATCATTCCGTCAACACTAGAATTAGATAATGCAAACTCTAGAAAGTTGTGCAAACCCCGCTCATACGTTGTACTTGATCTTGGAAGATTCATCCAACTTTTATCCATGTTTTTATCAGATATAACCACCGAAAAACTTATAACTGCAAATAAAATAAATGCAATCAATATAAAATTACTAAATGTTGAGACAATTTTTAATCATAAGTTATATTGTTCTTAAGTACTTTTAGTTAAAATGGATAATCAAATCAAGAATTCGAGTTTTAATAGAACCAAGCAATTATTTTAGTTATTCTTTTCCCCGTATTTTTTTATTAATGAGATATTGTCTTATTTTATTTATTTATTTATTTATCTTAAATTTAAAATAATTTTAAAATGAATATTAACATAAAAAAAATTAATTCAATATAAATTTAAATAATAATATTTTTTTATTTGGGTACACATGTATAGTGTGTGGAATTATTAGTTTTTAACAAAGCAAAAAGAAATATATATAACATATTAATTCTTTACATTTTAGCTATATATTTTTGATTTATAGTTTAAACAGTGCTATTATTTTTTATTTATTTTTCTCATCTATACTATTATATTAAGTGTTAGAGTGATTGTGGTGTATGGACTCTTGGTCTTTTTTTTTTTTTTTTTTTCTATTTTTCTTATTTATTTATTTTCATAACTCCAACGTCTTTCTAACTTCTTTTTTCTCTCTCATCACTTCTAACTCTTTTTTTTTTCTTTTTTATATAATTTTTTTTATCTCTTTTCACTTATATTTTAAAATTTTAATTTTAATTATTAATATGCACTATCTTATACTATTTATTTAGTGTAATTTTTTATTATATTAAAAATAATTATAGAATATATATTAATAAAAAATTTATTTTAATATATTTAAATACTAATAATTTTTTATTTGCAAATGCATGGGAGTTGCAAGTTATATATTAAGCCAGAGAGAAAAATGTGGTGTCATGAATTCTTGGTCTCTTTTTTCTTTTTCTTATTTATTTATTATTTTTCTTCACCACTACGTATCATGTTATTTCTTTTTATCTCCTTTAAGATCCTCTTTTCTCTTACCTCAATTTAATTCTATTTTCTAATAAATATCTTAATATTTATTTTATCTTTTTTTTCCTCATATTTTTTAGACTATATTTTGATATTATTTTTATTAATATTTTATCATAATTTATTTATATAATTTAAATAATTATATTAAAAATAATTATAAAGTATATATTAATACTAATTTAATTTTAATAAAATTAAATAATAATAATTATTATGTGTGCACACACATAGAGTGTACAGAAAATTACTAGTTTTTATAATTCAAAATCCCACTTTTTCTCCACCAAATAAGCTCCCACTATTATTGTTGGAGCGAATTTAATATATGTGTCTATATATATTTGAGTTAATTAATATTGTGTATATCTGTATGACTAGGTAGGTTCGTTATTTTTGCGTTATAATAGTTTTATTTTTTAAATTATTATAGTAATATAATATAATAACATTATTTTTTATTATTAATAATAATTGATATTTGCCAAAAATTAGCGAAATACCAACACAATTTATATGTGGGAAATGGAGGACTTAATCAAGCTGTAAAACGAAATAACCAGAAAAACGATATTAAATATAAGTGACGAAACGGAGTAATAAATAATTGCGACAAAGAAATAATGGTAAAATATGTAGCAAGTTGGTCTTCTGTAATCTTTCTTCAATTGTACAAACAATAATTCGACGATAACTCCGAACAGAAATCTAAACAATTGAGATATTTTGTAACACAAGAGAATTCTATGAAAATTGATAGAAAATGGTGAAGGAAAGTGGCAATGGCGTAGAACTCCTCTGCCGATAGGCTTGAGAGAATATGAGTGTTGTAGGGTTTCTGTGAAAGTACGTGAATGAATCTGGCCCCTTCTCCCTCTCTCCAGCCTTTTTAATCTCTCTCTCCCCAGAAATCAGTTGACTCCTCCCAAGATTGTAGGCACGTTTAAAATTTGAAACCACGATCAATTGCTGACTTCTTCTCCCACGATCTTCTCAACTTCTTTCTCTTTTCCTCTCAAAAATAATAATAATATCCAATATTCTTTAATTAATTAAATAACCAAATAATGTGGCCAATTTGGCCCACATCATCACTCCCCCCTACTCTTACAGTCGAACAGTATGGACGACTGTGAGAGTAGTGAAATCTCGGAGAACAACTCTGGATGTTGGATATATTGAATCGGTTGATCTCTCCTCCTGGGTATGGTGATTGCCTCGTTAAAAACCTCACTCGGGAAAACCACGTGGGACAAAACCCTCATGAGTAAAAAGAGTGCAACCGTTGCGTCCCGTACCCAAGGTTTACTTGAGGTTCGGCTTCTTGTAGTTGACTAAACATTCTGCTTCTCAAAACCTTCCTGACTTTCAGCTTAATGTCTTCGTCTCTTCAGTCGATAGTTCCTTTCAGCTTTTCCTTCTTGCTTTTCTATGTCTCTTCCTGCTTTCCATGTCTCTTTCTGCTTTTCTTTTCTGCTTTCCATGTCTCTTTCCCTTCTGCTTTTCTTTCCCGCCAGCTCAACTATAAATATTCTTTCTTCTCCAAAGTTCAGCCTGTAATGCATATTCTCAAGATGTATTATGTTTCTAGGTATGACCATATCTTAATTTCTAAAGATTATCGCCCAATATTCTCAGAACAAATTATCACGAAAAGTATATTGATTTTCAATTCCAAGGGAATAATTTTAAGCAAACCCAAAATCGTCAAGCTAATTTCTAAAAATTATCAAAATAATGTGCTTAGCTCAAGTAGATAACTGAAAATCGTTAAAATAAATTCTAAGCTTATTGATTAGCTCAAGATTACCAATATTGCTTAATAATTTCATGAAAAGAGATTAAGCTAAGTAAGTGTAAGGATGTCACCGGGAATTGGAGAGCTTTAGCAAATAGGCTTTCTTGTCCTGGGTTAATTCAAAAGAGGGGGTCTTCCTCTTTCTTACACAAGGACAACGTCCGCCTCTCTCTCTCTGGTAAGAAGATGAAGGTTTTTTGCTTCTTTTCGTAGATCTAGGCCACGCCTCGCTGTCGCTCCTCCATCAGCTCGCCGCCGTGAGTCGCTGCTGCTCAGGTAAGAGTGTCGTTCCCGGCATTCACTCCCTTTTTCGTCTCTTCTCTTTCGGTTTAAGTCTTGGGGAATCGGGGCTTAGAAACCACAAATCTGACCTCCCTCCTTGTGTTTCAGCAGCGCCGCCGCCATTCCGCCGCGCAGCCGCCGTTCGCCGCCTTCCGCCGTTTGCCGGACTCCAGCGCATAGGTGAGGGTTTCGGGAAACCCTCCTTCCTTCTCATTTTCTTTTTTGATTTTTGAAAAATTGAGGGATTTATGAGCAGAGATGAGGTTTGTCGCTTGGGTCTGATATTAGTTGCTGAGTTGATGCACTTCTTTGTTGAAAAGGGAACTGAATCTTGAATTTTTTGTTTGCTTGTTGACATGATGTTGTTGCTTATTGTTGGATTGAAGCTTTGTTGTAGTAGAAACATCTTGAAATTGTCTCTTTGTAATGAAAGTTTTGATGGGTTATTCTTTGACTTCTTGTTGAAAATGATGCTGGCCGCTTCACATTGCTTCATTTGTTTGTAATTTTCCTTTTTGCTTCTGTTTTTGTTGATGTCTGCAACCTCTTCTTTTGCTGATTTGTTGACAGGTTGGTTCTTTGCTCGTTGCTGGCTTGGTGTAACTTGTACGCTCGTGACATACTTCCGGACCCGTGAAGATGAAGACTATATCTTTCTTGTATCTTGCTGTGTATTTGTCGCATCTCCTGGGTCATCTCTTAGTGGAAATAGAGAACGAGTTGGCTTCTCCTTGTATTGAATGTTGAAATTGGCCACTTGTAATGAAAGTGTATTGAAACAACTTTTGTAGTGCATATCCTCTAGGATCATCTCTTTGTATTGTGTTGGAAATGATACTTGTTTGCATCTTTCTCAATTGAAATTAGCTTCAAATTCTCCTTTCTAACTTGTTGGTATGTTGATGTCGTTGTTTTCCCCCTAGTATTCTTCAAGGAGCATACGTGCTCAAGATCATCAACAGGTTGAGATGAGCAGCTCGTCAGTATCTCAGCCAATCAGCAGTAGGATGTTGAGATTAGCAACGCGACAGCAGGATGTTGAGATCAGCTAATCAGCAGTAGGAGGATGTTGAGATCAGCAGCAGAGACTGCCTCCTGTTGAGCTTCTTGCGAAACCTCCGGCTAATGTCCGAATGTAACCTCCAGGTGGAGGCTTCCACGTTCAGCAGCAAGTATTGCGGCCAGGTAGGACAGCTGCAGGGATAAAGCTGGACAGCTGTAAGCAGACGGTTCGACTCCCACCTGCTGGTACCTTTTCAGCTAGCACTCCTTTTCGTCTGTCGGAGCAGCCAATTTTCCCGCAAAGTCAGCAACGTAAGGGAGGTTTAAGCTCCTTTGAACTTCCTGAACCTGCAAAAACTTTTAAAAATTTTCTCTTGCATTTGTTTTTGAATCGGGTTTACTAGGCTGAGCTCGGTTCCTTTGAGCTGCCTGTTGAATTTTCGCTTTTCGCTCATTTCCATCGAGCGTTCATAAATACTTCAGACACTTGATTTTTCTCTTTTGGCACATGCTTGTTATATTGTGTGTGAATCTGGCTTGTGCTAGTCTTCTTCTTCTTTCATTTTCTCCCCGTTCTGCTAGCAGAAAGTGGGCAGTCAGAGGAGGTTCTGACGCGGTGCTGGTGAAGACCCTCTCCTTGCCCTGCCTGCCGCTTTCCTGCTCAGCTAGGAGCATGTCCTTCCTGTCAGGTATTTATGGTAGAAGACTGCCAGACCCACTCGCACTGAGGGTATCCTCTCCGACCCTGGCGATAGCTGCTCCCTTCCAGCTAGGTGGCCAACCCGGCTGGTGGTAGCAGGTGGAGAATCACTCCCAAGAGCCTTTCCTCCAGCTCTTCCCAAGGCGTATGCGTAATCAACGCGCCTTCCCAAGAGGGACTTATTTGTGTGCCCCCTTCATCCCGGGTAATCATTCATCGAAAATGTTCAGATTTTCGGTAATATAGCCGCGGAGGCTTTGCATGTGCCTGTCTCAAGTGTCAAATTAATAATAATACGGTGCACTCAGAGCGTATCCCAGCATAAGTCATTTTTTTCCTCATTACAACGTGTATGCATCGAGGGCATAACACGAGCTGGTTCTTTTTCTCATCATAATACATTCTCACAAATCCCATGAAGTTAGTTATTCAAATAAAACATAAACATGAAACATAATCTTCTTCATTCGCATGAATCAAAATATAGAAAATTCTATATAAACAACTATCAAGCATACGGAAAAGAAAACGTTGGAACCTGGACGTTCTGATCATATGTTCCTCCTTCTGCTTTCCTTCCAGGTGTGCAGGCCGCGTGTCTGCTTAGCAGAAAAACCCTTTCAGGTTTTGATTGGAACCTGGAAGTTCTGGTAATGCGTCCCTCCTTCTGCCCTCCTTCCAGGTGTGCGCGCCTGCTTAGCTGAAGAACCTTTTCAGGTTTTGCACGTTCCAGGGTCGGGATAGCTTCTTTCCGTTAGCATCCTCCAGCTCATAAGCTCCTCGACCCACGATCTTTACGACTTTGTAAGGCCCTTCCCAACTGGGGCCTAGTTTGCCAACAGGTTTCAAGGCATCTGCCCTCCTAAGCACCAAGTCCCCCACCTGGAAGTCGCGCGCTTTCACCTTCCTATTGTAAGCTGCCAACATTTGGTTTTTATACCTCGCCATTCGTATAAGTGCTCGATCCCTTGCCTCTTCTATAGTATCCAAGTTTTCCCTCATTAACGCTTCGTTCTCTTCTTCATTATAGGCTTCCACTCGTGGCGAGGGCATGCCTATCTCAGCAGGAACGACCGCCTCGGCACCGTATACCAGGTTGAAAGGTGTCTCTCCCGTGGTCACATTTGGAGTGGTTCGGTGAGCCCACCGGACTGCGGGTAGCTCGGTAGCCCATTTTCCTCTAGCTCCTTCCACTCTAGTCTTGAGACCATGTAAGATGAGTCGGTTCATTACCTCCACCTGTCCGTTTGCCTGCGGGTGATAGACCGCTGAAAAGCATTGTCGAATCCCTAGCTGCTGGCACCATTCCTTCAGCTGCGTTCCTATGAACTGTCTCCCATTATCCGAGACCAGCTCTCTCGGGACTCCAAAACGGCACACGATATTTCGTTGTAAGAATTTTATCACTTCTTTCTCCGTGATCTTCACTAAAGCTTCCGCTTCCACCCACTTGCTCAAGTAATCTACGGCCACGATCATGAATCGTGTTTGTCCTTTCCCAGGGGGAAGCGGGCCAACTATATCGATGCCCCATTTGGCGAAGGGGCATGGTGAGTACATAGCCGTGAGGGGCTCAGCTGGCTGGTGCAGGAGGGGAGCATATTTCTGACATTGCTCACACTTTGCAACGAACTCCTTAGCATCCGTTTTGATGGTCGGCAAAAAATATCCCGCTCTCAACACCTTTCCCGCCAGCGAGGTCCAGCCAGAATGACTTCCACAACTTCCTTCGTGTATCTCTCGCAGCACATAATGGCTTTCCTCCGGCGACAAGCATTTGAGCAAGGGCATTGTCACCGATCTTCTATATAGGAAACCTCGCATCGCCACAAATCGGGCAGCTTTTCGTTGCACTCTCAGCGCTTCCTTCCTGTCAGTTGGAAGTATGTCATGTAGCAGGTAATCAAGAATCTCCTCCCTCCAGTCTTGCTCTTCCTGCCCTATCAGCACTTCCTGGTCTGCATTCGCGTCCTGCTCTAGCGCCCCAGCAGGGAGTGTCAGAACCGTAATCTTCCTGGTATGGACACCCTCGAACGAACTAGCCATCTTGGCTAGTCGATCTGCTTTCTTGTTCTCATCTCGTGGTATCTGCTCCAGCTGAAAGGTAAAAAATTCTGTCTTCATTTCATTCACTTTAGTTAAGTAGGCCTTCATCCTTTCTTCATGAGCTTCGTACTTTCCCTCCACCTGATAGGATACCAGCTGGGAGTCTGAATACACCACCAGGTGCTGCGCTCCAGCTTCTTTGGCTAGCTTCAGCCCCATGATCACTGCCTCGTATTCCGCCTCATTATTGGATGCTTTGAAGTTGAATCTGATAGCAAACTCGAATTCATCTCCTTCGGGGCTGGTTATCACCACTCCAGCTCCGCTCCCCGAGCTGGTGGATGAACCATCAACGTGTAGCAACCACCTGCGCCCTTCCTGCTCAGGCGTCGTGGTCATCTCTGATATGAAGTCCGCCAGGGCTTGTGCTTTGATTGCTGTCCTTGGGGAATACGATATATCAAATTCCCCCAGCTCCATGGCCCATTTGATTAGCCTTCCTGATGTCTCCGGCTTCCCGAGCACTTGCCTCATGGGATAATTCGTGCGGACCACTATTGCGTACGATAGGAAGTATGGTCGCAACCTTCGCGCTGTAACCATGAGTGCCAACGCCAGCTTTTCCATATCCGGATACCGCTGTTCTGCTCCTTTGAGCACCTTGCTAACATAATACACCGGCTTCTGGGTTCCTCCTTCCTCTCGGATCAGAACGGAGCTGACAGCCTGGCCTGATACTGCCAGGTATACGTATAGAGGCTCTCCTGGTACGGGCTTGACCAGGAGGGGTACTCCTTCCAGGTACGCCTTCAGGTCCTCGAAAGCCTTCTGGCATTCCGGACTCCATGCAAACTTGCACGCCTTTCTCAATACTCCAAAGAAGGGGAGGCTTTTTTCTGCTAGCCTCGAGATGAAACGGCTCAGAGCTGCCATCCTCCCCGTCAGGCATTGCACCTCATTCGGTGTTGCCGGGGCCTTCATGTCTCGTATTGCTTGGATTTTTGTAGGGTTTGCTTGAATCCCCCTCTCTGTGACAATGTAACCGAGGAATTTTCCTCCCTTTACCCCAAAGGAGCACTTTAAAGGGTTCAACTTCATGTTGTATTTGCGCAGGACCTGGAAGGCCTCTTCCAAATCTGCCAGGTGAGTGTCTGACTTCCTGCTTTTCACCAGCATGTCATCTACGTAAACTTCCACGTTTCTCCCTATCTGATCTTTGAACATTCTATCTACCAGGCGCTGGTAGGTTGCTCCTGCGTTCTTCAGCCCGAAGGGCATGACCACGTAGCAATATGTTCCTCCTGCTGTGATAAAGCTCACTCTTCTCTGATCTGCCGGATCCAAAGGGATTTGATGATAGCCCTGCGAGGCGTCCATCATACTGAGGAGCTCACACCCGGAGGTGGAATCCACCAGCTGATCTATGTTAGGCAGCGGGTAAAAATCCTTGGGGCATGCGTTATTCAAGTTTCTGAAATCCACGCACATGCACCACTTGTTCTCCTTCTTCGGGACCAGGACTACATTTGAGAGCCACTCAGGAAACTGAATTTCCTTGATGTGACCGGCAGCTAGTAGCATGTCCACCTGGTCTTGTATGATCTTATCCCTTTCAGGTCCGTGCGTCCTCTTCTTCTGTTTCACCGGGCGGATCTTTGGGTCTACAGTCAGACTATGAACCGCCACAGAGGGGTCAATCCCCTCCAGCTGATCATCGGTCCACGCGAAAACATCCACATTCTTCCTGAGGAAACCTGTCAGCTCCTCCTTCAAGTTGGGGTCCAGCTGCGATCCTATCCTTGTTGTCTTTTCGGGATCTCCGGGGACCAGCTCGATGCTCAATAGCTCTTCAGCGGGCTCTATTTTAGGGTGAGGTCCTTCCTGCTTATCTTCCTGCTCGGTTTCTTCCAGCTTTCTTTTTTTATCACTTCGAGTTCTTTTCTCTCCCTCCTTCTCAGCTTCCTTCCTGTCTGCTTGCTGGACAGCTTTGACATAGCACTTCCTAGAGGAATGCTGGTCCGCCGACACCTCTCCAGCTCCCTCCGGCGTTGGGAACTTTATCTTCATATGGTAAGTGGAGATAACTGCCTGGAAAGAGTTCATAGCTGGTCTCCCGAGTATGGCGTTGTAAGCTGAAGGTTTGTCCACCACCAGGAACCTCACCATCCGGGTCCTCGTCCTAGGCTTGGTGCCCAACGCAACCGGTAGGGAAATCATCCCCATAGGCCGTACCACCTCTCCCCCAAATCCGAACAAGGCGGTCTTCACGGGTTCAAGCTCAATCTTTCCTAGGTCCATCTGTTCATATGCCTCTCGGTAGAGGATGTCTGCTGAACTCCCGCTGTCTATAAAGACTCTTCCCATGCCATAGCCAGCAATGCTGGTTGTTATGACCAGAGCGTCATTATGAGGAGCCTGAATCCCCTCCAGGTCTTCTGGTCCAAACTGAAGCGTGGGCTGCGGTCCTGCCTGATCGACCTTCATGATGAACGATCCTGCCTGCGTGTGAAGGGCGGCCTCCTGCGTGTGTGCTCTTCTAGCCCGATGGGAGTCCCCATCCGTCGGCCCTCCTATTATCATGTGGATGAAACCTTTCTGCTGTGGGGCTTCCTCCTGCTCGCGCCTTCCTGCTCTTGCTGCTTCAGCTGGGGGTGCCTCAATCAGTGGCCTATGAGGTGAGAGGTGCCTTCTTTGCTCCCCTCCTCTCGGTTGGTGATCTCTTCTGCCGTAGTTCTGCCTGGGAGGATTCCCTCCTGGTATCCTTCTTCCTGGTGTACCCCTTCCAGGTCCGTTCCTTCCAGGTAGATTTCTTGCAGGTTGGCTCCCTCCTGCTGCATTCCTCTTTGGAAACATCTCCCAGCCTTTTGCCCGATCTCGGCATATCAGTTCCTGCAAGTAGCCTTCCTGAATTAATCTCTCAATTTCATCACGCAGGTGGCGACATTCATCCGTGTCATGTCCATAGTCGTTGTGAAACCGACAAAACCTCTCTGAGGGGGGCTTGAGGGGCCCATTTTCCGTATTCTGGGGCCAATTCAAGAGGCCTGCTCCTTGGATCTGCATAAGAGTTTGAGCGGGTGTCGTACGCAGTGGGGTATATCGGTCATACCGGGGCCCAAGACTCAAAAGGTGCTCTCTCCTTTCAGGTATTCTGATTCTTTTAGCTGGAGCGGGCAACCGCCCGTCCTCCTTTCTTTCCCTCCTCCTGTCAGCTACTATTGCTTCGTCCTTCCCCGCTTCTGCTTCTTCCGAATTGATGTACTTTTCCGCCCTGGTTAGGAGATCATCCCAGCTGGTGGGCGGCTTCTTGGAGAGCGAGGTGAAGAACGCTCCTTTCCTCAAGCCCTCTTGGAAGGCACTAGCTCGCACTTCCGCAGTAGCAGAAGGGACTTCCAACACAGCTTTGGTGAACCTGTTGATGTAGCTCCTTAAAGACTCCCCCTCTCTCTGCCTTACCGCGAAAAGAGCATTTGGAGTTTTCTGGTAGCCCCTGCTGCTAGCGAACTGATGTAAAAACAGTGCAGCAAACTGGTCAAAGGAATGTATAGATCCGGGCTCAAGCTGCCGAGCCCATTCTTGCGCATTGTCCGTAAACGTGGTCAAGAATACTCTGCATTTCACCCCTTCACTGTACTGGTACAGGAGGGCCAAGTTCTCGAACCGATCTAAATGCTTTTGGGGATCCGTTGCACCATTGTACTCCGGCAGCCCGGATGTCTTGCAACCTGGCAGGAGTTCGTCAGCCAGGACCCTTTGGCTGAAGGGTCCGCCTCTCCTGGTCACCCTAGCAGGTCCTGCTCTCATTTGCCTCTCCATCTCTTCTAGCCTCTGCTGTAACCTGGCAGCCCAGTCGGGCTGCTCAGGGAGGCCTGGCTCTCTTCTTCCCACCTGGTAATTTACGGGTGGCGGTGGCGCCATTGACTCCCATGCAGCTCTGCCTGCTGCCCCGTTTCCTATCCCGTCTGCTCCTGGCAGCACCAAGGGGTCCCCAATTGGAGGTAAGCCTTCTCCAGCTGAAGGGGGTGTCATTCTTCTCATGGTTGGTTCTATTTCATGCAGCGGCGGGGCTGTTCCACGCCCCTGGGCCAACGGCTGGTTTCGCTGGGCCGAAGCAGCAGCTACAGCTGCGTTAATCCGAAGAGATCATTGTGTTTTATTTTATTTTATTATGGTAATATAATATAATATAATGGTATTTAGTATTTACTATATACATGTGTTGTTTATTTTTATTTTTTAATCGGTATTGATGTTGGTTGAGATGAGGTATCGTCAGTGACTCTTGACTTAAACTGTGGGATTGGGTGGAAGTTTTTTATTTGACAATTTTAATTTAAAAATATTATACATAAATTATTATTTTATTAAACCTTTGTTTAATTAAAATTTAAATTAAGGGATTATAATTCTGCGTATACACTAAACAATTAGTAATTTTCCTTTTCTCTACAACTAATTCAATATATATCAATCCTTTTCCTTTTCTATCTCAATATTCTTATCATACATATCAATAATCCTTTTCTATTTCTATCAATCCGAGTGTTTTCCTTTTTTTTATCTCATTATTCTTATCATACATATCAACTTTGCTAATCCTTTTCTATTTCTATGTCTAAGAGAGTTCTGAAACAACTCACTAACAAAATCTATCAATTCAATAAACAAAGAGAATAATCTTTCAATATTCATATAAAATAAAAAATAGATAGTGATACTAACCTAATTAACTCCAAAAGCGCGGGATTTGAGAAGAAAGTGCTCCGTTCTCCAATTGATTCTCGCTTTACCTAATCTGAAAAGAAAATACATCGATCCCTCGTTGAATTTGATTTTCTTGATTTTTCTCTGTCTGAGTTATTTTTATCTGGCTGTGTACTTTACCTATAAATAAAAGAAATTAAGAAAATCCGAATAGTATGGGCACTTTACCTATGAGTTTTCCATACCTATGAGTTTTCAAATTAAGAAAATTAGAATAGTATGGGCAATTTACCTATGAGTTTTCTTTCTTTTCAACGTTACAATTTTATCTAAACAATGTTATATTTAGAGCTTATTTTTTAATATTCATATAAAATAAAAAATAAAAAACAAAGACTAACCAGCTCCAAAAGATTTCAGTTCTCCAATATCTTGTTTTCCCGTTCTCCAATCTCTTGTTTTCCGTATTTTGATAATCTATAAAGAAAAGAATATAGGAAAATCAGAATAACATTAGAGTTAATTTTTTAATATTCATATATATATATAAAAAAAGAAAAAGACTAAACAGCTCCAAAAGATTCCAGTTCTCCAATCTCTTGTTTTCCGTGTTTTGATAATCTATAAAGAAAAGAATTTAGAAAAATCAGAATAGCATCAGAATAGTGGTGAATAATAGCACAAACGTTAAAATTTTATATTTTTGAATATTCATATAAAATAAATAATGATACTCACCAAGCTCCAAAAGATTTGAGAAGATAACACAGTCCGCCAATCTCCAACTTATTCTTGCTTGATTTATAAGAAAAAACTTGAATCCCTTCCGCCAATCTCCAATTTATTCTTTCTTGATCTATAATAAAACACTTGAATCCCTTCGTGATTGAATTTGATTTTCTTGATTTTCTATTGTGAAAGTTTTGTTGTGCAACTCTGTAATTTATTGATAAACAGAATAGAATTTAAAAAGAGATTTAGGAGGAGTTGAATTTAAATTTGAATTTAATTATGATTTGGTTACTCTGAAAAAATGATTGAATTTGTTAGATTTTTTTCTTTCAAACGGTAAAATTTTATCTATACAATTCTATTTAGATTCAAACTCTATATATTATTTATATTTTCACTAAAAAAGAAAAAAATTATTTATATATTACCAAAATTAAGAGATTTTTGTTATTCTTACTACAGTTTGTAAAAAAGCGTAGGGAGTATAAAAGAAGATAAATATAAAAACTAATTATTTATATTCTTACCACACTTTATAAAAATGTGTAGGGAAGTACTTTTCTTGCTACACTTACAAAAAAACATGGGGAAGTTTGTGTAGTAAAAACTCTTTTTTTTGTAGTGGCGAAATAGTTTTAAATTTCATAACTATCTCACGATCAGTTGTCATACCTTTTGAGATGTATATAATTTAACGAGTGGACTAATCACTATTGTTGATGTACCTACAATTCAGCAAGGGAATGCGGTACATATAATTTAGTGAAGGATCTAGTCATTGTAGTCGAGGTGCCTACAGGAACGAATAAATTAATTATTATAATCATCCGTGGATATCCTAGTTAGACAAGAAAAAAATTATGAGATCGAGTCGTGCTGGAACAATATGATATAAAACTTTATCTTCTAAGAATAACTGATTGTTTAATAACTTGAATACGAGATCCCCCAATAAATCAGCAAGAATTTAAATACAAAACTTCTGATTACGTCAGTATAACGTTAACTACTATACTATTGTTCATCGAGCTTATGAAGATAATTAACTTGTGTAAAGAAGTTTCAGATAAACAAGCTATGGCTTTCGTGGTATCTTTCGATCTTTTCCATGATTAAACTACTAAATAATTGTTAATTAAAGTTGCTTGCTGAGTAGCTATCCCATCTATGATGCTTGCATTCCTACGATATAATTAGTGTACTAGTACAATCTACGCCATTGTATTATTAACATTATATTTTGAATACTTAAGAGGAGTTTATACAATAATTTGGAGCTACAAATTTGACTGAACATTAATGCCAATGGTTTGCGTTATCTCACAATTCAATAGACATATTATTTGATTAGACATTTCCAACAACTCACCCTTTATGGAAATTATTGTCGAGATACTACATGTATTTATAAATAGGTATCTATGTACTTTTTTGCTCTTTAATTAATGTTTCCGGAGTCCAGACCATGGACATTAGTGACTATTCTTTGTACCAAAATAATAAATATAATAGTGCCCAGTACTCTAATGACCCTCTTCATCATAGGCCCATTGCCAGAATATTGGGTGAAGTAACCGACACAACCACTCCACTTGATTCCTTGTAAATTTTTTTTTTTTTTTTCAAGTTTTAACATCAACGCATGTAATTTAATATTCGGTTTTATATTCACTTATTAGTATAATAAAAAGAAAGAAGAAAAAATGACATGAGCAATTAGACTGACAATTTAAAACTTTACGGGTAGACAATTAAACTGATTCATATTAGACTAATAATTGCCAACTTTATATAGTTGTGTGACCGTCAAATTAAAACTATATATATTTTTTTAAATACACATGTACCCAAAAGAGATTCGAATTCAAGATATTATCCTAAAAAATAAATTCATTAACTATTTAGATCGATCATTGTTGACAAAATTAAAACTACTTCATACATAAAACTCCACTGCACTATTTGTTGCGGAAGCGGCGAACAAATATTTAAAAATATAATACCTAAAATTCACAAAGGAAAAATCAGGCAAAATAAAACTAAATATAACTAAAAATAAACTATTGAAAAGGCGTAAATAAAGAAACACCAAATTTACGAGGTTCGGCCAAAATAGCCTACGTCCTCGGGCACTACTCAAAATATATTTCACTTAAGAAATATTACAAAATAGAGAGAGACTTTGTTTCGATGCACTAAGCTAGAAGGAGGAGGAGCCTATTTATAGTGTTAGGTCCTCCTCAACCTATTACAAAAAACCAATGTGGGACAAAACAACTCTTGCCCTAAACTAGTCTTCCAATGTGGGATACAATATTATGCCACAAACTAACAAATCTCCACCTTGGCACAATTTGTGGTCCCACCAAACACAAATGAACTTTCTCTCTCTCTCCAAACTGGTACTAGTGCCTCCAAATGCGCCCGTAGGCGCCAAATCAAAAGTGTAGGATATTAACCAAGTCTAAACAATGTTTAAACTTGGCCTTTGTCACCACCTTGGTCATCATATTTGCAGGATTCTCCGTAGTCCGAATCTTCTGAAGAACAACCTGCTCTTCTTCGAGAATTTCCCGCACAAAGTGATAGCGAACATCAATATGCTTCGTCCTTGCATGAAAAGTTTGGTTCTTCGCTAAATGAATAGCACTCTGACTGTCACAATACACTGCTAGGTGTTTTTGACCAACTCCCAAATCTTCAAGCAGTCCTTGAAGCCAAATTGCTTCATTTACAGCTTCTGTAACGGCCATATACTCCGCCTCTGTAGTAGACAATGCCACCGTTGACTGTAAGGTCGACTTCCAACTAAATGGCGCCTTCGCTAAAGTGAACAAGTAGCCAGTTGTAGATCTTCGCTTATCCAAATCTCCATCATAGTCAGAATCACAGTATCCAACTATGGTTTGACCAAGTGTTTCATCCCGCTCAAACAATAAACCAACATCTACGGAATCTTGAATATACCGTAGAATCCATTTCACAGCTTGCCAGTGAGCCTTTCCAGGATCATGCATATATCTGCTCACTACGCCAACAACTTGTGAAATATCCGGTCTTGTACACACCATTGCATACATCAGGCTACCAACTGCATCCGCATATGGGGCTTTTGTCATGTATTCTCGTTTTTCTTCCGTCCTTGGAGATATCTGGCTGCTAAGCTTCAAATGAGGGGCAAGTGGAGTACCTACAGGTTTTGTATCTTGACATATACCAAACCGCTGTAGTACTTTGTTCAAATACTGCTTCTGAGTCAGCCAAAGCTTGCCTCTCTGTCGATCCCTGCTTATCTCCATTCCGAGAATCTTCTTGGCTTCTCCCAAATCCTTCATCTCAAACTCTTTACTCAATTGAGCCTTCAACTTGTCAATTTCACCTTGGCTCTTTGTTGCTATCAGCATGTCATCGTCATATAAGAGTAGGTAGATGTAGGTTCCATCTTGTAGCCCGCGCAAATACACACAGTGGTCGTACTTGCTCCTTGTGTACCTTTGACCCAACATAAAATTATCAAATCGTTTGTACCATTGTCTCGGTGATTACTTCAATCCGTACAACGATTTATCTAGTTTGCAAACCCAATTTTCTTTACCAGCAACTTTATATCCATCTGGCTGAGACATATAGATTTCCTCTTCCAAATCACCGTGCAGGAACGCGGTTTTCACATCGAGTTGAGCTAGCTCCAAATTCAACTGTGCTACCAAGGCCAACAAAATTCTAATGGAGGAGTGCTTAACAACTGGAGAAAACACTTCATTGTAATCAACTCCCTCCTTCTGAGCGTAGCCTTTAGCTACCAATCTCGCCTTGAAGCGAACATCGTCTTTGTTAGGTAATCCTTCTTTCTTTGCAAATACCCATTTGCATCCAATTGCCTTCTTTCCCATCGGTAGTTGTGCCAACTTCCACGTCTTATTCTTCTGAAGAGATTGCATCTCTTCCTCCATTGCGTCTTTCCATCTATTGTTTTATGAGCTCCGGACAGCTTCTGAAAATGTGGATGGAACATCATCAACTACGGGAAGTGCATAGGCTACCATGTCAACAAAACGAGCTGGTTTCTGAATTTCTCGTCTGGTCCTTCTAATTGCAATTGGCTTTAGTTGCTGTTGAGGTTCTTGGGTGGTAACCTCCTCCTCATCCGACTCTTCTTCTGCCGTAGAAGAATCATTGATTGTGTCTTTCGCTGGACTCACCACTATCTTTTCAAACTCCACCTGCTCTGGTGTATACTTCACTTGCTCCGGTGCACTCTCCACCTGCTTCGGAGTACTATCGGTCCCTTCTTGAGTTACCTTATTCAAAATGGTAGATTCGTCGAAGGTAGCATCCCTGCTTATTATTGTCTTCTTTACCTCCGGACACCAAAGACAGTATCCCTTAACCCCAACGCTGAAGCCCATAAAGAGCGCCTTCCTTGCTCGAGGATCCAACTTTGATTCATTCACATGATAGTATGCGGTAGAACCAAACACACGCAAAGAGTCATAATCTGTTGCAGGCTTCCCAGACCAAACCTCCAAAGGAGTCTTCCCACCTATTGCAGATGATGGCAAACGATTGACGAGATGTTGAGCATATGTCACTGCCTCAGCCCAATACTTCCTGTCTAATCCAGCATTAGACAACATACATCGAACTTTCTCCACTAATGTCCTGTTCATGCGCTTTGACACCCCATTCTGCTGCGGAGTTTCTCTTACTGTGAAGTGACGAACTATGTCGTGTTCTTGGCACACCTTCTGGAATGGATTGCTCTTATATTCTCCACCGTTGTTTGATCGGAGAACTTTGATCTTTCTTCCAGTCTGGTTCTCAACTTGAGTTTTCCACTTTAGAAAAACTCTAAGCACTTCACCTTTGTGCTTCATAGGAAACACCCAAACTCTTCTGGAAAAATCATCGATAAAGGTGACAAAGTAGTGTCTGCCTCCAAGTGACGCCATCTTGGAAGGTCCCCACACATCAGAGTGCACATAGTCCAAAATACCCTCAGTATTGTGAATAACCGTGCCGAATTTCACCCTCCTTTACTTTCCCAGAATGCAATGCTCGCAAAACTCCAATTTGCAAGTCTTCGTACCTTTCAACAAATCTTGTTTGACAAGAATTTGCAAGGATTTTTCACCAGCGTGACCCAAACGCATATGCCACAGCTTTGTTGCCTCAGCATCCTTCTTGCTGCTAAAAGTAGTTGCTGCTGCTACTGTCCCAACAACTGTATTACCTTGGTAGAAATACAAGTTGTTGTTTTTCCTTTCACCCTTCAACATCACGAGTGCCCCCGAAGTTGCTTTAAGAATTCCATCTCGCATCGTCACAACTAGACCTTTTGACTCCAAGGCCCCCAATGAGATGAGATTCTTCTTCAAACTTGGCACTAGTCGAACATCTTTCAGAATTCTGGTGGATCCGTCGTGATTCTGTAGCTTGATTGAGCCTATCCCAGCTATTGTACATGTCTGATCGTTGCCCATGTAAACAGCTCCTCTATCAAATTCTTCAAGATCGAAGAACCACTCCCGGTTGGGGGACATATGATAGGTGCAACCCGAATCCAATATCCACTCGTCTGAACTTAGCGTTGAAGGTATAGCTACTAAGGAAACATCTGACTCTGCGTCGCTTTTACATTCGGCTACATTGGCGTCTTGCGGAGTCTTTCCTTTCTTCAACTTTGGACAGTCTTTCTTCCAGTGTCCTTTGTCGTGACAAAAGGCACAATCATCTTTGGCAACTCTGCTCTTCGACTTTGATCTCCCTCTTCTCCCATTTGATTAGCTTTTCTGAAGGTATAGCTACTAAGGAAACATCTGACTCTGCGTCGCTTTTACATTCGACTACATTGGCGTCTTGCGGAGTCTTTCCTTTCTTCAACTTTGGACAGTCTTTCTTCCAGTGTCCTTTGTCGTGACAAAAGGCACAATCATCTTTGGCAACTCTGCTCTTCGACTTTGATCTCCCTCTTCTCCCATTTGATTAGCTTTTCTGACGACCTCTCACTACTAGCGCTTCCTTTCTTATCCTTCCTTCTCAGTTCATAACTGTATAAGGCTGTACACACTTCGCCAAGCGAAACATCAACCTTTCCATGGAGTAGGGTTGTCTCGAGAAACTCGAACTCCTCCGGAAGTGATCCCAACAACATTAGCGCGAGGTCCTCGTCTTCAAAAGCCACATCCAAATTCAATAAATCAGCCACCAACTGATAAATTGAGTAATGTGCTCATTCATCGTGGTACCGGGAACATACGTGAAGCGAAACAGTCGTTTCTTCATATGCAGCTTGTTCTGACTGTTTTTCTTCAAGAACTTCTCCTCCAATGCCTTCCATAGGTTGCTTGCAAAAGTCTCCTTGCAAAACGTATACTTCTGTTCTCTGGAGAGACACGATCTAATTGTACCACATGTCAACTGGTTGATGGTCTTCCAATCTTTGTCATCAACCTCTTCTGGTTTCTCCTCTTCAATGGCGAGCTCTAAACCTTGCTGAAATAGGGCGTCTAGAACTTCGTTTTGCTACATGCCGAAATGACCGGTTTCGTCGAAGGTCTCCACCGAGATTCTCATAGTTGCCATTCCAGTCCTTGTCAAGTTGAACGAGCTGGAAGCCGAGGTGGAAGCTGTGATCTCATCCTTTGCCATTTCTGCTATTCAATAGCCACCAATGCGCGATGCCAACTGAGCCTGTCGATGCGCGATGCCAACCGAGCTTGCCGATGCGCGGTGCTGATCGAGCCTGTCGATGCGCGATGCCCACCGAGCTTGTCGATGTTCGTTTCTGATGTGGCAGACTAAGCTGCAACCACAGAGCATATTCCGATTTGGCTCTGATACCACTTGTTGCGGAAGCGGCGAACAAATTTTTAGAAATATAATGCCTAAAATTCACAAAGAAAAAATCAGGCAAAATAAAACTAAATTTAACTAAAAATAAACTATTGAAAAGACATAAATAAAGAAACACCAAATTTACGAGGTGCGGCCAAAATAGCCTACGTTCTCGGACACTACTCAAAATATATTTCACTTAAGAAATATTACAAAGTAGATAGAGACTTTGTTTCGATGCACTAAGTTAGAAGGAGGAGGAGCCTATTTATAGTGTTAGGTCCTCCCCAACCTATTACAAAAAACCAATGTGGGACAAAACAACTCTTGTCCTAAATTAGTCTTCCAATGTGGGATACAATATTATGCCACAAACTAACACTATTTTACTAAATCGACCAAATTAAAATAGCTAGTTCATAGGTTTCGTCATGAAAATCTTCTTAGCAACTCGCACAAGGACGGAGCCAGGATTTACAATGAGGAGGGGCGAAAATTCGTAATATTAAAAATATAAATATTTTTTTTAAGGGTGATGAAATCGTAATTTATTTTAAAATAAAAGAAATAAAATCTATGATTAGAGGGATAAAAATAAATTTTTTCTAAAAAATATAGGTGGTAAACGAAATTTTTATAATTTAGTGGGCGGTCCCCTTTAGCTCCGTCTCTGAACTCGTAGGAATTTATGAAATTGTTTGATCACAATTCACACCCAGAACCCCTGGGATGTTTTACATTATTACATATTAAGAATGTTTCGGGATGCCAAAATCCGAGTTTAAGCTTATCTAATTAATTGGATAACCGTGCAGAAATGATGAGTCTTTTTCTGCATGGTCCACTTGTGTTTTCTGTCTTAAAAGTTAAAACCCATCATTTATGAATTAAAGGAAAACAAAGAAACCCATGATGGTTTATCGTTTTTATGACTCGCTTTATTTAAATATTTCCACAAAAGCAATTTGGCCCTCCTTATACCTTTAATTTGCATTGGAAAAGGGATTGAGTAGTCACAAGAGACCACCTTTGTTATGAATCTTTCAGATTATGAAATATTGAATCAAACTGCTCCATATATAGCGTGCCATTTTCGATTTTGAAATTCTTTCACTAAATTATGTATTTTACTGATTACTAAAGATTGGTTATAATTAAACATTGTAGTTATGAAAGCATGATATCGTATAATTATGGTGAAATTTGATTTACTCGAAAAACAAAAATAAACAATTAAAAAAGAGAGAAGAGAAGAATTCATTACTTCCCTAAAATATATTTTTGAAAAAAGCAACCCACTCAAAAAAATAATCAAAATAGGACGATATTACTCAAAATTACTGAATAATTTGCCGAACCACAAATGTTCTTTACTCTAATTATTTTGGTTTCTCACTTATTTTTCTAGCCAAGTTCGTAGAGGAGTGAACCTCCCATGAATAAACGTAGACAAATAAAACATATTTTAATATTAATTTTATGTATTTATAGCCAAAGTCTCGGCATATATAACACGAACAAAAGATACGATTTTTTTCACAAAATTTTCATATAAAATATGTTCGATACCACACACTACTTCATAGAACGCGAAGTTAGCAATAGAAGGTGAGAATATAGGTCATTTTCAAAGAGCAAGGCAATCCTGACAAAGTTGGGGAATATTGAATAGTATACAGTTGATATCCCGTGAGGCCCTAATTATTGTTTTTGTTCGTAGATGGGCAAGCAAGCATATATGGATGCAAACTTTTATTTTATCTATGAAATGAAATTAAAGTGTGTTCACTATATACACTATGCCTACCTTCCTTCAAGAAAAGAATATCTCATTAATGTATGCTGAAGTACTAAAGTTTTTGCAGTTTTTATTCTTATTTATATACCTTCTATCAATTTATTTTAAAACTTTATTTTTTTATTTGAGAGGAACTATGATCAATATACGTCAAGTCAAATCGATTTAATTTATAAATTTGAGATGATATATTAATACAATAAATTTCCTAACCCAATAAAGAAGAACTGAAAAAAAATAATAATAAAAATGCCGGGCTACCCTCCTTTAATCAAAGATAAATTCATAAAATTATAAATAATTGATCTTGATTACTTTTGACCCAATCAAAAGTTCTAATGTACATAAATAACAACATGGATAAAGACATGAAAACACAATCACAATAATATATATATATATTTTTCTGAAAAAACATTACAATATGACAAGTATTTAATATGATTCAAATACGAATATGATGCGACGATATTAATGATTAAAAAAAAAACACATCACGAAAGACCTTGAAAAGCGTTTAAGCCCTCAAATAACAAAAAATAATAATACATTTTTTGCATGTTTACTTTATAGGATGAAGGGGGATTGGATTAATAATATTACTTAAACTTATGTTTATTAGTTTTTTGCGAGTTCGGGATTGATGACATGGTCCGGGATGATGTTGGACAAAAGGTTAATTGTTCATCCCATATTCCCCATGAGATGAACAATCCACCATCAAATCCCACCACTCATCCCACTACTCATCTATCTCATCTCATCCCAACTAACCAAGTAAACATGCGATTTGTTGATTATATTATTGACGACTACCAACAAGAGCGGCTCTCTCTCTCTCTCTCTCTTTTATATTTCTCTTCGTTCTATTGTCTGTTCTATTTAAGTCTATTCGTCTCCTTTGTATAGGCGGATACAAAGAGTCCAGTTAGGTTTACTAATCGTCTACATCAGAATCCTTCACGAGTGCGTCTTTTATTCGTTCCTATCCGCAAAATCTTATATTCGAATATACATAGATTGGCGTGGATTCTTTTATATCTGCAAATCTTCTTCTACTCGTATATCTATAAAATCGTTCTTATCGGTATATGTATAGATTCTCGTAAATTCGTTCTTATCCGCATAGTCCTTCTATTCGTTATGTGTGAGTTGCTGCCACGTGTCCTATAAGGTGGGTCCCCATCAATTATAATCCTAGTCAAAATCTAATTTAATCGGGTTTAGCTAATTTCATATTCTTAAGTATATTATACATTTATACTTGATACCTCAGGCTTCTTGAAGCGTATTCACTAAAATCTACACGATCACAATTTAAAGGACAAATGTAAAGTACGTTCCAATAATTTCACAGAACTAAGTTGGAATTAAAATCGCCATAAAAGAATAATTATGAGATTTTCAATTACATAAATTAAATTATAAATACAAGTGAGCATATTAGAGAGGGCAAAAGCGTAATTAAGAAGGAAAGAGAGTAACGGTCATTAGAGAGGTCAAGGGGTATATGCGTCCAAAGGGCAGAAAATGTTTGTCGTGATCATCAATGTCGTGATCATGAGCTTTCCTGGCAGTTCGTCCCTGTTTCAACACTCCCCATAACCCCCACCCCCAATTTCCAACACACGTATAGATTGAGACGCATACAGACACTCCGTATAGCTTTCATGTGATTCCTTGAGCAGGCGGCCTACAGAAATTTCGAATAAAGCTCGCAAATCTCACTCGAATCTCTCACAGTTTCGGCAATGGCGGTGAATTCCAGTGAAGAGGTGAGAATTTCCTGCTCTTGAACATCGGCATTTTGCGTTTTTCTTTTTGGGTTCAATCTGAGGTGCATTTTATCGGTCGGTTCCGTATTCGAAACTGTTTGTTACGTGTTTCGGAGTTCAACTCTGTGATTTAGTTGTTTCTGATTTGGAATGCGCCGGTTAATTGAGGATTCTCCTCAATGCTGCTTTGTTTTCCTGGGATTTGGTAGATGGTATTCTTAATTTTTAGAGTTTTCCTTGTTTCGCGTGGAATTTGTTGATTGTTTCCCGTTGACCTAAAACAGTTAAAACTTTTGTGAGAAAAAGATGTTGACGTTTTAATACAGTGACTTAGTGACGTTGTTTTTGAATTAGATTTTCAGAGCTGTTAGTTCTTCTCTTCTTTGGTCTTTCTTCTTGTGTTTTTTCCCTTTTTTCGGGAAGTAGAAAAGGATTTATCCCTATTAATGAAACTAGCGGTAAGAACATGAGTCTACCCGAAATTTTTTGGATGGGGGTAAAAATTGCAATAATGACGTTGAGGACCGCGACAAAGTACCATTATTGATAATCTTTCGCTTTTCTCTGGAGCCTTGGAGGTGAAGGATGCCCGAGCCCAGAGGGGGGGGATAGCCGATAGGCCAAAATTGACCATTCTGTGAATGCCGTGCATATTTTACAGGATACATAAAACTAAATCCGTGATTTGGTTTGACTTATTGGCACGCCTTTTATCTTAGTTCTTGAAATTGTTGGAATTAATATGGAGTTTGGACTAACATTTGGGCTGAAAATACTGTTATGATAATAAAACTTAACCTGTAGGGTTTGCTCTATTGCTATTAATGCTGTTTCCATGATAATTGATGTGTTACTTGGTTGCATTTAAAATCATTTTAGTGAGCGCGACTTATTTTTAAGGTTCAAGATCAAGAATCAAGATGATAATTACAAATGTAAAAGTGGTGCAATATATGCCTATGTAATTCATGATAAATTACATGAATAAGACTTTAATATAGAAACATTTCTGGCTTATTATAAACGTGTATCAGTGCCTTCCTGTTCTCATGTCTATGTAATTGTTAATGTGCAAGTTAGGTGCAAAGATAATCCTTTTATGCGTTCATTTGTTATTTATTTCAGAACTTTGACCTATGTTCTTCCTGACACTCAAAAGAAGAATCCGGATACTTACCTTCCCAAAATGGTTCTTATGTTCTTTCAAAGAAGGATATTACATTTGCATCTAAAAGTGGCCACAGCCTGTTTTGACTTTTTTTTTTGATTGCTTGTATCATAATTGTGGATTAAGGCTTTTGAAGAAAATTTTGGATAAGTTGTTCTTTTCAAGTATGATATATTTTGCTTTTATTCTGAAACATTAATTTACTTGCTGCTCTGCTGTACTTTTGTTTGAATGATAGAATGCCTGTCTAATTATGAAAATAGAAGCTGATGAACCTTTTTTCTGCTGCATGTGACAAATGATAGCAAAATGCAAAGTTCATTCTTTATTGATTATATGTGTGTTGCATATTATTGTCAAAAATGTAGAAAGCTAACTTGTGATGTTGGTCTAAGCATTCTTTTATATTGAATTTGAAGCTTGAGAGGGTTGATATGCTTGCAGGAACACTTCTTCTGCTTCATGATGAACAAAAGCGACCTTTGTATAGTTTCTTTAGATGTTGTGAATTGTGATTATAATTTGCTTAAAGTGTATAATATATTTGTTTCAGGCTATTTTTTTTGTTTCCTGTTGTATCTTCCTGGCTCCTTTAGTCGGTGCCTCCTTTTTGATTCATGACATGATCTTTACAAGATCTCTTTGCTCCTGTTCTTTTCTCTTTGCTGCTTTCTTTATATTAAATGGTTTTCCACTTGCTTTGTCAGTGCCAAAATGTCCATTGTGTTGTTGTTTTGCCCGATGGAGGTGCCGCTGACCTGCAGAATGCTCCTCCTCCTGATATAAGCCACGTGGAAATTCCTAATTTGCTGAAAAGCGAAATGTGCTTAAGTTCTGCACCGAATTTTCAAAACAATACCAACCT
The DNA here is from genome assembly GCA_037501455.1 of Lantana camara. Classification (NCBI taxonomy): domain Eukaryota; kingdom Viridiplantae; phylum Streptophyta; class Magnoliopsida; order Lamiales; family Verbenaceae; genus Lantana; species Lantana camara. The sequence continues at coordinate 15,635,726 of CM074857.1, read as the reverse complement.
AAAAGTGGATATAGTAAAAAACTATGCACCATGCATCATCTTGGATGATGATGTTGAGAAAGGAAAGTCAGATAAATGCAGTGAAGAATCTGTTCTAAAGTCTGATGATTCGTTAGTGGTATGACTCTGCATTATGGTTATTATGCTTCCTTATTCAGTTATTTTGTGTCCTCATCAATGATAAGTTCTCGTAGATATCATTGGATCAATGAGTGAAAAATGACACGTATTTATTTACAGAAGGCATTGCAGAGAGAGATTTTCTTACAAACAGGAGGAAAGTTCATGCAGCTCCTGATGAACCTTGGGACTGAGTTACCAAAGTTCACCTCAAGAGGTAAGTTGAGTAGCCATAACCATTCTAGGGTCTATTTTCTCAATGAATCATATTATTGCGATTCTGGGTCTTTTCCTGTTTCAAAGGTTTTATGCATACATAAAAGCTACGCTTTGCTATGCAAGCAATGGATGAAAGTGTTCCATTAATACACTGGTAACCGCATCAACAAAGCGTTTCTCTAACCTGTTAGATTTTAAATGCACAATTTTCTTTTACCATGCTTTCTGTTTATGTGACCCTTATCATAAAGCCGTGTTATAGGTAATTCTTATTGTGGCGTATTAATTCATTGTTTTTGCTAACATTGTCTTTGATGTGAAACAGTAACAGATAAACCTGCGGCAGAGAAGCTCTACGATACATCGATTAATAGATCAAGGAAATACAAGCGTTCTCCGTCGTTCAATTTCAGTTCAAGGAGAATAGTCCTCCTGTTTTCAGTCTTGTAAGACTATATCCTTTGCTTTTATTAATAAGCGGTCTTGTGTTAACTTTTGTTTTTCAAGATTATTTGTCAAAAAACAGCCCTTTTACTGAGCATAATAAATATTCAGATATGTCATTGGAAACAAATTAGTTGGCAAAGAACCAACTAGAAGGCTACAAGCTAGCACAAAATGAAAAGTAATATTATCTTGGGATTTTTCACCTAATCTTCCAAATCTTTTAGAGCTCTCAATTAGTATTGCAGTTCTATTGCCCTCCTCCGTTATTCAGTGATGCTTGAAGCTTAACGACTAATTATCTTTACTTTTCAGGTCCAGCCTGGGAACGATTATTCTAATATACCTGACACTGAGAGTGAGGCAAATCAGTGATGGGTCTGGTAATGTTTGAAATATTTTGCCATCTTATTGCAGCCTTTTATGGAAGAATTTCGCTTAGAACAAGTAGCTTAATTCCTTGATGCTTACTACGTTTTATTTGTTCATTTCCTGGTTTTGTTTCTGCCTTGTAAGTTTTTCATCACTGTAAATATTGAACACCTGGAACTGCTGTTGACGTTCCAACTTATCCTTTCCCTGTATAAAATGATCCAGCTTGTCTTAATAATCGTCAACATAGGACTTCCTGGAGAAGTTATTTGTTTTTGGCCTTTATTTTTCACTCGTTATTGAGGACTTGTTATGTACTTGGGCAAATTTAAATGGAACTTCTACGGTCTACTTAAGTGCAAAAGTTTCTTCCTTTTTTTCAAAATCTTTTTTAAAGGTACATTAACTAGTTAATGTACCTTTGATCAACTTAATCAACAATGAGTCAGGTTCGAATTTCAAGTGGTCAGAGTTGTGTATTAAAAAAGAAATAAAATTAATCAACATCTTATTATACACTTAAAGCGTATATTGCGGTGCGGCTTTGATAATAATTAAACAGCAATTTTTTTAATAAATTGAAAATGGTCACACATTACAAACTAAATCACATTCTCAAAGCAGAACGGGCACAAATGATTTTGGTCCAATCCTAAAAATTAAACTAAAAAAAAAAGAAAAGAAAAGTGAGCCTTAAGTACACAATAGTGGGGAAAATAAATACAATTTCCAAAAATGTTGAACCTTATCTTTCAGAACTATTGTCTACTTCAATTAGATCAGTTATCTGCAGCTTTCAGGACTTCATCCTCAATCACAAAACCATCTTACACTGTCATCAAAGGTTGTCCGATAATTCACAACGAAACGAATCCCGAATATCTTGATTATTACGATCTCTCCCGAATATCTTGATTATTATGATCTCTAACACGCACATCCGCCTCCTTGCTGCTCCGTCTGTGAGGCGGTTGATGTGGACTTCAAGTTGACGTCAACCATATCATCCTTGTTCGTGGATGAAAGACTCTCCATTCCTGGTAATGCAGCTGCTATTTTCCTGAACAGAGGCTGCAGCAACACACGCTTACGTTTAGGTGCACGATATGAGGACTTGATAACCGTAACATGTATCATAGAGGTAGTGCACCTTTATATTGAAACCTGCTTTCGCACTAGTTTCTATAAACATGACGCTGAAATCACGAGCCTTACTGTCTCCCTCTTCTATTGAAACTTGTCTGTTGAAAAGATCGACAACTTGAAGAGTAAACCATAAAACAAGCACGTTCATGATTTTAAGAAAATATATAACTGTTCCTACGTAGATCAATAGAACACACCTTTTATCAGCAAGATCGGTTTTGTTACCCACAAGAGCAATGATAACATCAGTGCCTCTTTCTGACCTCACTTCTTCTATCCATTTTGAAGTGTTCAAAAATGACTGCCTGTCTGCGCAGAGACTGCTTTAGGCAAATATAACGAAGTATGGAAAATAAATTTCAGGGATAACTAAACTGACCTAATTACATAAAGCTCCCCTTTTTTACACGTATCCATGACGCCGAATCTTATTTTTTATGAATACCCTGTTTTTCCTTGATACTTACTCATCATATTTTATGAATCTTATTTTATGTTGGCCAAAACCTCGGATTATGACAGGGGAGTTTTCTGTAATTTTCAAACCTGAAGGGAAGTTTGTGTCATTAGGCCACACCTCTTGGTATAACAGTGCTATCGTCCCTAAATTTTACCAAAGTAACATGAACTAAACAATAAAGAAATATCATGCTGTCATATAGCTAGGATTCTAGACTTGAATGCAATAGTAAGAATATAAAATAGTCTCCAATCCCAAGTACTCACTGGCAACATCATAGACAATGACTGCCACAGATGAATCTCTAATGTAGCTTGGAATAAGGCTCCGGAATCTCTCTTGACCAGCAGTATCCCTGCAACCATAACAAGACTTTCATGTTTCAAATCACTCAAAAGGCATACCCCGTTGTCGGTAATCTTATAAATCATAAGAGGCAGATAAAATGAAATTAGCTTGCTCAAACTCTGTAAAGAGTGAAAAATATGTTACCAAAGCTGCAAGCGAACTGTTCGATCTTCAAGGTACATAGTTTTCGACAGAAAGTCTATGCCGATAGTCGCCTGCGTAAAAGACAACAAAGATTAATCCTACCTAAAATAATAATACTTCATAACCTGTTAACTTGCACACCTGCAATATCATTTTCAATGAAATTGAAGTTGTCAAATGAAATTCAGAATTCAAGCATTCCACAATTTTAAAGGTGAGAAGACCAGAATACTGCATTCAATGGGGAAACAGACATATTACCTGATAGGTGGTGTCGAATTTATCGTACATGAAACGGGTGATGATGCTGGTTTTTCCGACGGATTGATCACCGAGGAACACGAGCTTGTACTTGGCTAATGGTGAAACCGCCGCCATTGTACGTTGAGTGATCTGTTACGACGACGATGATATCAGATCTGAATCTGTCAAGAGACGTTAGAGAAAATTAGGGGAAAGGGACGAAACGAGGGGATGGATGGAGTATCATACTATCATGCAATTTAAATGGAATGAGACTACGCCTATATTATTTATCAATATTGTGGTGGATTCTTAAATACATTTTAAATATCTATCTCCCAATAATCCCAACTCTAATGATTTTTTTTATTATATCTAGATTAGTAATCTTATATATTTATGATACTGAAAAATTCATAAATAAAAGGCACGATATGTTATGTAGTATCCAATAAGCAAATATTATCGATCATTTTTCTAAAACCTAAAATCCTAAATCAAATTGGATGGTGAAGTTTGGTTTTTGGCTTCAAACTTTTGAGCCAACCATGGTCTCCAACTCAAGGCGGAGCAAGGTCTAATATATTGCTCTTTAAAGAATTAATTAAAGACTTTCCCATATATATTTTTTTGTGTTTTTTAAGATTAGGGAAATTAAGGAAGCCATTAGTTGTAATATATTTATCGCTCAAGAAATTCATATCAATTTTATTGGTCAAGAAATTCTAATTAGGTTTGGAGTCTTAGCGCACGTTTATTTTTTCATTCGTTTCATAGCTCAAGGCTCAAGCTCTTTTCAAGTTTTAACACACGTATTAGAGGCGCTAATTAATATGTAATTGCCTCTTATATGTAATTTCCGAAACAAGAGAGACTGATTTGTAATTAGAGCAAATCTTAGGGGACCTAAATGTAATTGCCCCATATCTATTTAGTGACGTTTAAATTTTTATTTTTCTTGATCCCACTAATTAATAATCCTGGAGTCACCCCTGGAAGTCACCATATGAACTTATCTTTAGAGAAAAACCTAATGTTAAACATCTTAAAGTTTTTGGGTCAGTTTGATATGTCCATGTACCCGATTCCTAAAGAACTAAACTTGATGCAAAAGCGAGAAAATGCATTTTTGTCGGGTATGATGAAAGGAAGAAAGTTGGAAATGTATGGACCTAAAAACTCATCTTTTCCAGAGATGTTATTTTTGATGAAATTTCACTGTATTACGAAGGGAAGGTGACTCACAGAAGATTGGCTAAAACCTCAAGCCCGAAAATTATAGAATTATCCGTAACAGAAAATCCTTCTGAGAAGCACAGTGAAAGAGGGAGTTCAAGCACTCAACAATCTGAGGGGCAACATCCAGAGGAATCCACCGATGTAACTAGATCCGAGAGGCCTCGAAGAAATGTTGTCAAACCTGCCCGGTACAGAGATGAAAATTTTATAAGCACATATTCTTGCTTCTTCGCAGGTCCCATTGATGATGAGGAACCTCGTTCCTTTGATGAAGCAAAAGGAAACAAAGAATGAGAGCTTACAATGGATGCTGAAATGGAGTCACTAGAGAAAAATCAAACTTGGAGTCTTGTTCCCAAGCCAAAAGATGTGCAACCCGTTTCTTGTAAATGGGTTTACAAAATAGAAAGAAAAGCGGTGGGAGTGTCGAAAGATATAAAGCTCGGTTGGTGGCTCAAGGTTTCTCTCAGAAATATGGAGAAGATTATGAAGAAATTTTTAGCCCCATAGCCAAGATGATCTCAGTTCGCATGGTGTTAGCCTTGGCAGCGTTCCATAATTGGAAATTATGGCAGCTTGATGTCAAGAATGCGTTCTTATACGAGGAGCTGGATAAAGATATCTACATGGAGCGACCTCCAGATAATGTTTCTAACTCTCATCCTAATTGATGAGTACTCGCCGAATCTATCTGTCTCTCTCTTCTTTTTTTCTCGTACTTGTGTTCTGCCTCATAGCAATCAAAAGTCCTCCTTATATAGACCCGAAGTCCTACTAGGGTTTACTACTTCTCCGGTTCCATATCAGATTCGGTCTTATCGCTTTATATTCTTTCGTTCTTATCATCAAGACTCCTTATCTTCTCCATCACGTCATCTACGTTACCTAGGTGTCCTTCCGCGAATGGAGTCCAAGGAGCGAACGTATCGAGCGAGCTCCTAATTCAGCTCGTTATACCCGAGCTCGTCTAGAGAGCAGCACTTGCTGCTTATACTACTCTAACAGAGCGAGCTCACACAGCGAGCTCCTCCATCAGCTCGTCCTCAATTAGTTGCATATCATTCTAACTCCTCTAGGGTCGGCCACGTGTCTTAGGTGGGTAGGGTCCCATCACTACTCCCCCCCTAAGTCTGGACCAGGCATTTATACTGGGCCGGATTATTCTCAATGTGGCCAACCATAGATCAGGGTAAGGGTAACTGAACTTCTAAAGAAAAGGGGAAACCGCTGAGATTATATAATGTCCCTAAACGTGCAATGGCATAAGAGAACAAGAAATGAATGATCAAGACGACAGGCTCTAATAAGAAGGTGACGAGAACAATAGAACTACGTTTGGAAAGCACAGCAATAAATGTTGCTCGTAACCGAGGGAGTGCTAATTAGGGCAGAGTTTCGAAGAACACAAATGTCATTAGACAATGTCGACAAACAAATGATTGCTTTAATATGAATAAGCCATCACTGAACTCTACCGATGAAACGCAACTCCCTATGAACATTATGTATCAGAAGTAATCCGCACGATAACACACACCAACGATGAAGCTTTAGTAAGCCACATAATCCGACCAGAGCGCGAGCTATGCGACAAGCTCGCCAAGTAGGTGACATACTAAGAACAGCCACGACCTGGAGCCAACAACTCGCGCTCCTGGCTATCTCGGCATATCGTGAGCAGCTCGTTAACCCGTAACGATGCTACCCCGTGGTTAGCACGCCCTAGTTCCGTGACTAATATCACCCAAAGTCTGTCAAGATAATGCGAACAATGCCATCGACGAACAAACAACTCGTCGGCTAACCGCCCTGTAACGCCACTCGCCATAGCACCGTAAACCAAACAGCTCGTCCAATGCGAACAGCAAACAAGCATTTGCCCATGCCGAACACGAAACGCTTGAGCTCGCCAAAAACAGCTACCAACCGCGCTGCTCGCTGTGCGTCGTACTTAGTGTTCGCCCGCAGCAAAAGACGCACAAATTCCCCCCAAAAAACTTCTAGAGCGGGAATTCGAAATTTGAAAAACCCCCAAATGCGGGAATTTCTACCAAACTCTTACCAAACATGACCTATTAATTATGGAAAACCTTTCAAAATACCCTTAGAATTCACAACCAAATTCCACACCATAGCCAACCTTGCACTTTGTCTCCCTCACGTGCCATTGATACACACCAGCAGTTCTCCCTCGTCCGCGATCCCATACGATGGCTGACGCGAAGTCCCAGAAAACAGGTAATTAATCGGCCCTTATCCCAATCTATATTAAAACGATCACTTCCGTTCTTGCTTCTTCGCTCTATTGGTGTTTTTTTTTTTTTTTTTTTATAAGATACGTTACCCTCCATGGCTGCCGCATCTCGTATCCCCTCCGACGATATCTCGCTGGAGTTTAACCTTCTATTCGCCACCACCGACGGGCCCCAATCACCCGATTCGAACCCCCTTGAAAATCGTGTCCGCGGCCTATTGCAAATCCCTCCTTCCTGCGCTTTATTATTTCCTAAAAGTGAAGCAAAATTCCATGAACCCCCCGATAGTGGTTACCTCGCATTTTATTATGATCAACTAGTGGCGGGACTACGATTTCCCATCAATCCGGTTTTATCGCAAATTAGTTCTCGGTTCGAGATTCCCTTGAACCAATTCCACCCTAATTCCATCAGATTCTTGCTCGGGTACATAGCCGCGTGCCGAGATCGCCAAATTGAGCCCACTGTAGAGTTATTCGATGCCCTCTTCCAAATAAAATTGCAATTAGAGGTGTTTTACATAGCGGCTCGTAAAAAACCATCGATAGTAGACATTGGTGCTTTTCAAAACATCCACTGGACCCGCGATTTCTTGTATGTCAAATGCGAAAAACCTTGGTAATTCCCTTCCAAACCCGTGTTCACTAACCCCCTTATTGTCATAACGAACCCTCGTATGCGGGAAAGCCTGTATGAACAAGAACTCAATATTCTTAGAGCTAGGCGATTCGTATTTTCGTCATTGTACGACCCTGGTTCCTTTGCACGGTATCAGCTCAGCTCAACCCCCGGACAGCTTCTAACACCCCTAGGTGAGCATTCCCGATATGCAATAAAGTAAAATCCAAGCTTATGTAAATTGTTTTAAAACGTATTGTTTTATGCCCCTTTGCAGAGGAAACACAGCTATCCGATGCGCGAAAACTGATTCTAGCCCAGAACCGAGCTGCTCGTCCCATGCAGACAAAGAAACGAAAGACCACATCCAAAGCCGCGAGCTCGTCCTCGGAGACCATTTTACACGAGCAGAACATCCTGAATGCACATCCAAGGGAGACATTGTCTGTTGAAACCGAGACGGAGGGCACCGGGGCGACCCACGTGCCCGCCCATGATATCTGCTTGCTGGAGGAGCTCGCGGTCATTCGCGAGCAGCCGGGTCGATCCGCGCCATCGGTCCAAACGAGCTCAGTGCAAGCCAGTCCTATCCCTGCGTATACGGAATCTATTTTGGTGAGCAACAATGTAGAACAAAGCCGAGAATGTCTTCGGAAGTGTGTATCAGCTCGCGATCAATTGGCGATGAACAACATGTCACCCCTTAGTAAGGCTAATGCTTATATCAAATTAGCATCTAAGGTACGATATTGATAATATAACATTCTTATCTTATGGAATTTAATTATCTTTGCACTAAACGTTCTTACTTGCTCCGTATTCTCAGATATCCGTGTTGAGCAATGGCATTGTCGATGACCTCGTCCGTAGTGCCGAGCAGCAACAACGAATAACGCAATTGGAGAATCAAGCCAAGGAAAGGAATACGACACTAGCAGCTGCCAGGGACGCGAGCCAGGCGTGGCAAAGGCGGGTTGTTGAATTAGAAGCCGAAGTACTGGCGAGTAGAGGGCGCGAGAAAGAGTTAGAGGAGCAAAAACAAACTCTTGTTCACGAGCGGGATCACGCGTTAAAAGAGGTTGCCGAGTTGAAAGCTGTACTCACCACCCGTGAAATAGAAAAGAAGAAGACCGAGGATGATCTTGCAAAGATGGCGACCGAAGCTCTCGCGTATTATCATCAAGGCTTTGTCATATGTCGGTCGCAAGTGGAAACGGCACTAACAGCTGGTCATCTGCTGACTCCCGCGAATCTGGCGGAATTCCTGAGTCGTGATGAAGGTTTAGAAGATCTCCCGGATCTAGTGATCATGCCACCCAACACCCCATCATCTCCTGAAGACCCAGCGGGCGAACCTGAGCTCGCTGCTTCGCGCGAAGATGGTATTTAGGCTATAGTACCTTTTGTTTAGCTTGAGTCAAGAAGTCGGTTGCCAGAAATGTAACTATGATGCCGTATGTGACTGCTTAATTATTAAGACTATATCACTCGTGCTAGGACAATTTCGAATTAATTTAAGAATTCTTCGAGAAACGAGTTTAAGTTTGTATGTCAATTCATGTCATGACTAATTTCGAAGTCATCTAGCATCTGCGTTATAGATCTAATTATATCCGTATTGTCTTATGATTCAAAATCACTTATCCTTCGAATTTAACATGCGGAATTGGATAAGAGCTCGCATGACTGATACCGCCTCACACGTATTGGATGTTACGAAGTAGAGATGGCTGAAAATTCACCATCGGCACTCGCTTAATGTTCCTATCAATCGCACATCACAACGGTCCCAAACGATCTTGTAAAATTAACTGATGTGCACTACTAAGTAATTTCGCCATAACGAAGGTAAAGTCGAAGTGTTCAGGAACTCAATGCACAATCCATCCTGTAGGGGCGAGTAGAATAGCTCGCCACCCTCTATAATTCCAGTTCGCCTCCAATCATTGCGAGACCTTGCACCAGTGGCAATCCCATCAGCAATGAAGTGAGGGCGAGCAGAAAAGCTCGTCATCCCCTCAGTCCTCGCAACTCGCGTTAAAACGGTGAGTAAGACTGCCCGCGACATACTCCCAAATGAGGGTGATCAGTCTGACACAAATTCGAAACAAAACGGCAAGCAAAGGGCTCACCCTTTTGTTTGCCAACGAATAAAACAATCACAAAATTCACGTTGTTGGGTAGCTGCCTAACACAACTTTGTTGGAAGATATATTACACTTTAATTCGCCACTAACAAGTGTATTATTAGAAGCATAGAGCTAGCCAAGATGTTGCTCGTCAATATGTTGCTCTAGGAACTGTGGTGCTGAACCAACAGCTCCTTCGCCCAACAACTGGCAAGCTCATACCACTAATTTAAAATGATCCGTTCGGACAACAAAGTGGCTGCTCGCCAACTAGCTCGTTGGTCTCTACGCGTCACCCCAACGGCCAAACACTTGACTATTAGGCCACGCTGCTCGCCAACTAGCTCGTTTTTTTTTTTTTTTTTTTTTTTTTAAGGAAAACTAAACTGACCGACAATCATTAGGGAAAGAAAAGTAAACTGCTAATAACTAATCCGCGTTTTGTTGCCTCGTTAAAAACCTCACAAAGGGAAAACCTCATGGGAAAAAAGCCTTAACAAGGAAAAGAGTGCAACCGCGCTGCTTCCTTAGACGTAATATTTCTTCAACTGTTGGGCGTTCCACGCCCGCGGCAATTCTGTTCGCTCTCCATCGGCGTCTTCTTCTGCAATTTTATATGCTCCTCTCATTAACACCCTTGTGACCACATATGGTCCATCCCATGCTCGCTCCAGTTTGCCTACCCCTCCAGAGACTTCTGCTCGCTTGAGTACCAAATCCCCTGGCTCAAACTCCCGTGGTCGAACTGTCTTATCAAAAGTTGCTCTGATTTTCGCTTTATAGCGAGCTTCGCGAAGATGTGCGAGCTCTCTATGTTCCTCAATGAGATCCAAAGAATCCGCCAGTAAACTTTCATTCTCCCCAGGGTTGTATGCTTCTATCCTGTGCGAGTTACCCAAAATATCTATTGGTATTACTGCTTCCGTTCCGTACACCATGCTAAACGGGGACTCTCCAGTAGCTCGTCGAGGGGATGTCCGATATGCCCATAGGACATGTACTAGCTCGTCTGCCCATTTTCCCCCATGTCTCTCTAATCTGGCCTTTATTCCTCGTATGATTGTTCGATTTGTCACCTCCACTTGGCCATTTGTCTGTGGATGTGCTACCGAAGCTGGATTCTGCTGGATCTCCCGTTCCTCACACCATGCCCGAACCTTGTTACCTACAAACTGCGTGCCATTATCAGATATTAGTATCCGGGGAATGCCAAAACGACTACAAATATTTTTCCATAAGAATTTAATAACATCATTTTCAGTAATTCGAGCCAAAGCTTCCGCCTCAACCCATTTCGTAAAATAGTCGATGGCCACGATGATGAAACGCTTCTGGCTTGATGACCTCGGCATGGGTCCAACTAAATCGATACCCCACATTGCGAACGGACACGGTGAACTCATTGTGTGCATGTAAGCGGGTGGTTGTCGCACTGCTGACCCATGAACTTGGCAAGAGTGGCATGATTTCACAAATTCCAAAGCATCTGTTCGCATAGAGGGCCAATAGTACCCTGCTCGTAAAGCTTTGCTGGCCAAAATCCTTCCTCCCTCATGGCCACCCCAGCTTCCTTCATGAATTTCTCGTATTATGTCTCGACCTTCTCGCTGTGTTACACATTTCAACCATAGGTTCGAATATCCCTTCTTATATAATTTCCCATTCAGCTCTCCATACCGAGCTGCCTGCTTAATCGTAAGCCCCGTATTCGACTTTCCTGCTAAGAAGGCCAAATATGGTGTCCGCCAATCTTCGTCGCTTGTGTTCTCCATAATTAATTCCCCCTGATACTCTCGTCTATCCAAGACAGTTATCTTCTTAATAAGGCAATCCCCCAAGGAGCTTGCTAACTTGGCCAGGGCATCCGCCTTCTCATTCTGTTCGTGATCTATTCTTTCGAGACAAAAATCTGATAGTTGCTCCCTCAATTCATGGACCTGTGCTACATACGCCTTCATACGGTCATCTCTGACCTCGTACTCGCCATTAACCTGATTGACTATCAACTTTGAGTCCGATAATGCCCGGATTCGGCATGCTCCAGCTCCAATTGCCGTTTTCATACCTGCTATAAGTGCCTCGTATTCGGCTTCATTGTTTGATGCCGGAAAGTTAATTTTCATTGCGAATTCCATGTCGTCGTCGTCCGGTGGTTGTAGTACTATTCCTGCCCCGCTGCCACCAGGACCTGATGATCCATCAACCCATAACTTCCACCAGTTAACTTTCTCTGCTCGCTCTGTGAACTCAATCACAAAGTCGGCCAATGCTTGTCCCTTGATAGCTCGTCTTGGTTCATATGTAATATCATACTCGCTCAACTCGATTACCCATTTTACAAGACGACCTGAATATTCTGCCCGAGTCAAGACCTGTTTCAACTGAATGTCAGTACGGACTATAATAGTGTGTGATAAGAAATATGGTCGCAGACGGCGAGCTGTGATTACGAGTGCGAGTGCCCCTTTTTCAAGCTCGGTGTATCTAGCTTCTGTATCTGTTAGAACCTTGCTGACGTAATATACCGGCTTCTGCTCGCCACCAACCTCCGTAATGAGAACTGAACTAACTGCCCCTTTGTCGACAGCCAGGTATAATATCAAGGGTTCGTTCTCCACTGGTTTCGACAAGAGGGGCAACTGTGTGAGGTGTTCTTTGAGTTCCTGAAAAGCTTCCTCGGCCTCATTACTCCATTCAAATCTTTTTTTCTTAAGTATTTTGAAGAATGGTCGCCCTCGTTCTGCTGATTTGGCCACAAATCTACCAATTGCGGCTAGTCTTCCTGCTAGCCTTTGAACTTCATGTATGGTTCGTGGTGCTCGCATGTGAGTGATGGCCGCTATCTTTTCCGGATTTGCCTCAATGCCGCGCTCCGTTACTAGGTATCCTAGAAATTTTCCCCCTTGCACACCGAATACGCATTTTGAAGGGTTAAGCTTCAGTTTATGTTGTCGCAGTGTTTGGAATGTTTCTTCCAAATCCTTGACATGCTCGTGTTTAAATTTGCTTTTTACTAGCATGTCGTCCACATAAATCTCCATGTTTCTTCCAATCTGGGATTTGAAAATCTTGTCCACCATTCGTTGGTACGTGGCACCTGCATTCTTCAAACCGATTGGCATAACAATATAACAATATGTACCAGTGGAGGTTATGAAACTTACTTTATTCCAATCTTCTCGAGCTAATGGTATTTGGTGGTACCCTTGAGATGCATCCATCATGCTTAACAGCTCGCAACCTGCTGTCGAATCCACGAGCTGATCAATCCTTGGCAATGGGTAAAAGTCTTTCGGACATGCTTTATTCAAGTCTCTGAAATCAATGCATGCGCGCCACTTGCCCCCAGGTTTAGGTACAAGCACCACATTGGATAACCATTCGGGGAACTGGATTTCTCTGATGTGTCCTGCTTGGAGTAATTTTGCAACCTCGGCTTGGATAATTGCATCCTTCTCAGGCCCGAAATGCCGCTTCTTCTGCTTCACTGGTCGTACCCCTTGTTTGACATTCAAGCGATGCTCAGCAATGCTCCTATCCAGTCCTACCAAATCATGCGTACCGAAGGCGAGCACATCCACATTTGTTCGTAGCATTGCTGCCAATGTTTCCCGTACCTCCTCAGGCAGCTGCCCGCCGATCCTGGTTGTCTTGGTTGGATCCCCTGGTACCAACTCAATGGTCATCAGTTCACCTTCTGGTTCCATAGTCTTCGCGTCTTCTGCCCGTCGTTTCATTCCACTAAGCTCGCCACCCGAGCTCAGATTAATGGGCTCGTATTTCCGCTTCTCCTTTCTAATTGCCTCTACGTAGCACCTCCGCGCTACGACTTGATCTCCCCGTACTTCTCCAACCTCATTCCCGACAGGATATTTTAATTTCAGATGGTAAGGTGAAGCGATGGCCTCGAATAACGTCAAAGCCGGTCGCCCTAATATCGCATTGTACGAGGAAGGCGCATCGACCACCATGAATTTGACTTGTCTTGTTTTCACATGATCCCCCCTTCCTAGAGCCATTGACAATGTGATTTGTCCGATAGGCTCCACCATCTCACCTCCGAAACCATATAAAGCTGTGTTGACCATCCCCAACTGCACTGTTCCAATATCCATTTGCTGAAAAGCATTTAGGAATAACACATCCACCGAGCTACCTCCATCCACCAAAACTCTTGATACCTGGTGATGTGCAATTATTGCCGTGATAACGAGTGCATCATTATGGGGCTGTTGTACTCCTATCAAGTCTTCTGGACCAAAACGAATCTGCGGAGTGTTGTCTAGGTATACTGATAGCATTTCCTCCTTATTCGTTGTCCGGGCATATGCTTTCCTGGCTCGTTGCGAATCTCCATCAGTAGGTCCTCCAACAATCATCTGAATTACCCCTCGAACCTGAGGCTCCTCCTGCTGCTCGTTCATCTCTGCTCGTTTTCTTCCATCTGTCTGCATATCCTTATTTCCTTCGGACTTAATCTTTTCTTCCACCAGCTCTGGTATTTTTTCTTCCCGCACTAGCCTCTCGATTTCGTCCTTCAGATGTCCACAGCGATCTGTTTGGTGCCCGTACTCATTATGATATTCATAGAAAGTGTCCGACGGAGGCCGTTTTGGTGTTGTTGCCCGGGTCCGCGGCCACCGAAACCCCTCCAATTGCTTGATCGTTGTTAGGATAACCCTCGGTGTTTTCTTTAAACTCGCGTATGAATCGTACTTTGCAAACTTGCGATTTTCTACTCTGCCTCCCTTGCTCAATTCTCTTGGTTGGAATGTCTCCTGAATTCCTCTCTTCCTGCTAACCTCCCCAATAGCTGCCTTTTTCGCGGCCAACGCCTCCTCTAAGTTTATGTATCTTCCAGCTCGCCTTAGTAGGTCATCAAAATCTGTCACTGGGTCTAGTGCTAATGATTGAAAGAACTCACCGCCTTGTAAACCTTGAGTGAAAGCACTCGCCTTGACCTCCTGTGACACGAAAGGTACATCCAAGGCTTCTCTGTTAAACCTCTGTACGTAAGCGCGAAGTGGTTCTCCGACCCCTTGTTTTATTGTGAACAGACTAATCGCGTTCCTTTTATAGTGAAGGGAGCTAGCGAACTGGTTCGTGAATAATCTGCAGAAATCCTCGAAACCACTTATTACGTTCGGAGGTAATAATGAAAACCATCTGCGAGCCGGCCCTTTGAGTGTCGTTACGAACACTCGACACTTGATCCTGTCCGACAGCTTATGTAACATTGCTACATGCTCGAATTTGCTTATATGTTCCGCAGGGTCCCCCGTTCCATCATAATCCGCCACCTGCACCGATCTAAAGTTATACGGGAGGTCTTCTTCTAAGACTTCTTCTGTGAATGCACTTCCTTTTTTCTTCTCCGGGATGGGGCCTTGCAAATTCTTCCTCATCTCCTCTATCATTTTTCCCATATCCTGCATCTGTTCTTCCCAGTTATTGGCCCCTCTATTAACTGGGCCTTTGTTTCTTGATGTTGTCTGGATTGTTGTTTGATCGTCCTCCTCATAGTAGTCCTTGTCTTCAGAGCTGTCCTCCAGATCAATATGAGGTACCTCTGTTCGCTTTCCCTTGGCCGCGGTGTCGGCCTCATCTCCTACTGTTCTCCGCTGGCTCCTAGTATGGCTAGCTCCTGCCCGCGCTTCTCGCTTTTCAACGATCATCTCCACCAGGGCCCGGAGCTGATCCATCGTCATGTTAGCAGGCAGTACGGCTGGTGTCTGACTTTCCTCCCCCTGAACGTTTTTTTGTTTCATGCTCTCAGGGGTATCATAATCGATCTTTCCGCTACCACCATCTCCGCGATTGTTCGCCATTATTTGATCAATCTGGTCCAATACTTGGTTGATATGTTCCCTCGTCATCTTCCCTTAAAAAAGAAGAAAACAAAATTCGACCAATACTAAAAAAAAAAGGAACGAAAAAGTTTTTTCGTTTCCCACAAACGGCGCCAATGATGAGTACTTGCCGAATCTATCTGTCTCTCTCTTCTTTTTTTCTCGTACTTGTGTTCTGCCTCATAGCAATCAAAAGTCCTCCTTATATAGACCCGAAGTCCTACTAGGGTTTACAACTTCTCCGGTTCCATATCAGATTCGGTCTTATCGCTTTATATTCTTTCGTTCTTATCATCAAGACTCCATATCTTCTCCATCACGTCATCTACGTTACCTAGGTGTCCTTCCGCGAATGGAGTCCAAGGAGCGAACGTATCGAGCGAGCTCCTAATTCAGCTCGTTATACCCGAGCTCGTCCAGAGAGCAGCACTTGCTGCTTATACTACTCTAACAGAGCGAGCTCACACAGCGAGCTCCTCCATCAGCTCGTCCTCAATTAGTTGCGTATCATTCTAACTCCTCTAGGGTCGGCCACGTGTCTTAGGTGGGTAGGGTCCCATCACTAATTATGTGTGCAAGCTTAAAAAGGCTCTCTACGGACTCAAACAAGCTCCACGAGCATGGTATGGTAAAATCTCTCAATATTTACAATTTTGTGGCTATCATGCTTAGGATTCAAACTCTAACTTGTTTGTCAAAAAAACAAGGAAGCTTGCATCTTATTGTGTTGTTGTATGTGGATGATATGATAATCACAGGCAATGATGCATGTGAAGTTGAAAAACTTCAAGATAAGCTTGCCATCAGATTTGATATTAAGAAGTTGGGGGAGCTGCATCACTTTCTTGGTTTAGAGGTAATGAACTTGGCAAGTGGTATCTTTCTTTCTCAAGAAAGTTATGCCAAGAAGTTAGTTGAACGGTCTAAAGTGAATCAAAGCAAAAGGTGTTCAACTCCACTAGAGGCCAACATAAAGCTAAGGGGTGAAGAAGGATCACTTTTGGCCAATCCACAGCCTTATCGTGCTCTTGTCGGTAGTCTTCTATATTTAACTATCAAAAGACCTGATATTGCCTTTTCAGTTGGTTTGGTTAGCAGGTTTATGCAGTCACCAAGAAAGCCTCATTTAGAAGCTGCAAAAAGGATTTTAAAATATATCAACTCAACTCTGGATATGAGCCTACTTTACAAGAAAAAAGCTACCGCCTCTCTAGTTGGTTTCACGGATGCGGATTTTGGCGGAGACTTGGATGATCGGAGGTCCACTTTAGGATACGTTTTTCTTAGTGGAGGTACAAGTAATTCTTGGTGTAGCAAGAAACAAAATTGAGTTTCCTTGTCAACTACGGAGGCAGAGTACAAAGCCGCTGCTCTTGCTGTTCAAGAATGCATTTGGCATCAAAAACTTGCCAACAATCTACATCATCCTATAACTAAGCCAACTGCACTTTTTGGAGATAATCAAAGTGCTCTCAAACTCATAAATAATCTAGTATTTCATGCAAGAACCAAACATATTGAGATCGGGCATCACTTTATTAGAGAAAAGGTTCTTGACGGCACCATCGACGCATTGGAAGTGCGAAGTGAGGAAAAATATTGCCGATATTTTCACAAAGTCACTTGCCAAGGCTTCCTTCGAGTTTCTTCGTGTGAAACTCCGGTTAATATCCAAAAAATCACTTGAAGGAGGAGTGTTAAAATTAAAGATGATTTTTTGGATTATACTTCTAGAATAATCTAAGCCTAGATATTTTGGTAGGCTAGATATTTCTACCAAAATATCTCTCTAGATAGTTCTACCAAATTATCTCTATACTAGATGTTTCTACATAGTATATATGCATTATTAGGATCAAGAATCATCTCTAGAATTATCTTAGAATTTGTTATTGTTTATTGAAAAATCTAGAACTATGTATCAAAATATCTAGTAACTAGAATTCTCCTTTGAGTAGTTTAAATAGGGGTGAGCATTTGTCATTTGTAACAAGCCAATTTGAGAAGCAAAAGTCATCTAATAAAAGTTCCTTTCCTAAAACTTTTCTTTTGAATCATTCTCTTTTATTTTTGAGGTTATTCTTCTTTTGGTTGTTTTCATCCACCCCTTGGTTGTTCGATCTTGGGCCAGCAGGCTTTCTCTATTTTTTCTGTTATGTTAATTGTATTTTTACATAATGTCCCACAAAGTTATAATTTCCCACCGTAGTTTCTCTATAGGAAGAGATGGTTGAATGCCAATGTCGGTGCTGATATCCTAATTATGAGAAGAACCCAGCGTATCTTGAACTATCTTACTAATGACGAACTTTCTTATGTCCACAATGTGCAAGATAACCGACACAATGGGATGGTAGTTAAAACTGTTACTCCTATAACGAGATCGAGGAACCTTTATTTGTCTGAGATGGTGCAAAACGATCCAGCCGGTCGGTTGGTGTTGGGAGACGGCCTGCGGAATTTGATACGACGAAATCAGTTACAAGTGGGAGAGTGGCTAGTTTTGTGGGGTTACAGGTAGGTATCGAACAAAGTTCAGGATCGGCCTCGAGTTTAAGAGGCAACCTGAGGCGCATTGGGACCCTGGAGAAACATCATCCTACGAGTGGGAATGAAGGTAACTGCTTAGGGTGTCATAAATGATGTTACATTTGGTACTTTTTACACCAAGCCATGGTGGCTCTGTACATGGCTCTATCTTTGTTTTTCTGGTTGTCCTAGTTGTCTAGTGTATAGGATTAAGTTGCACCAAAAACCAAAAAAAAAAAAAAAAAAAAAAAGGTGTATAGGTTGAAGGCTTGAAGCACAATTCTTTAGCTATGTTCAAGTGTCAGTTAGTGTCTTCGTTTCGTGTTAGCTTTTTTAGTGCTACATTTTACATCTCTAAACCATTGTTGGCAAGCTCCTGTATCCAGTTTTTATACATTTTATGCTCTATAATTTTTTTTACATTTTGCTATTGTTTCTACTCTTTCTTCTTATTTTAGCTCTGTTGATGTTGTTGTTTTCGTTCTCTGACTAATCTTATTTTTCATTTATTTAGCTTTTTTTTTTTTATGGAATTACGGGTACTTTTACTTTCTCTGATTTAGAAATAGTACCCAGAGTGACAATCGAGACACTAAAACTAATAATTTACTCTACTTAATTCACTCCAATCAAAATTGCAATTTTTTTATGCGTAAAACTTAATTGAAAACAATATTTTCAACGAGATAAAATGGTATATGTAGACAAGGTTTTGGAGTAGGCCCCGGCCTCCAAAAAATAGGTTAAACCAAACATGTCAACCTTGGTTGAAGTTCTTAAAGACATACAAGAGCAAGACATCACTAACTACAATTGATCTAAAAGTTGAACCATATCACATTTTATAGGCATATTAGCTATGATGCGTCATGCATGGATACGGATACGACAACACAAATTTTTTATCTCGTCTCACCATCCCATTGTTAAGACTCGGAATAACTTCATTCAATTAACTTCTCCTGTCATGCACCTTTTCTTTCAAGATAGTAACTAAAGATCATCCAATTCTACTGCAACTAGCAAACCAATTCACTCACAATATAAAAGGACTTGCATTACAAAAATATTTATGCATAGCTAAATTATCAACATCTGACCAAAACACTGTATCCATCAAATGGTGACATATATTTTGAACTATTACAAAATATAAGTCCTGCTAGCAGCCCTAAAACATAACCTAAAAAACGAGTATGACAAAGACTACCTCAGCGAAGAGTGCTTGGACAGCCATTTCACCATTACTGTCGGCGCCGCGACCGGCATGCCAAAGAACATATCCATTTGTTTTCGATTGTTTGCCAGCATGTTGGAAACATTGAAGTGGTCTTGTATGGTTATGAACATGGGCAGATCACCAATTGCTTGAAAAATGGCTTCACGGCGCTTGATAGAGTCATGCTCGCAACTCATCCTAGTGGCCACCTCCCTAATGGACTCAGTCGTGTTCTTGCAAAACTTTGTTATTCCATCAACAATAATCGTTGATGCTTTCTCGCCACGCTTTCTCGCCACGCTTTCTCTTCTTCTTTTCCTTTCCATCTGCTTCTGTAGCTTGTTGAGACCCACGGACCTAAACTTGATTTACGTCTTCCTCCGGTGGTGCAATGGGGATGGCGGGATGGTATGATGTCTTGTCCATCAGTAGTTAGATCGATAGGCGAATCCTCTGTAGCTGTTGTCCAGTCCATGGCTCGGTTACCCGTAGCACGGTCTTTCCCGTATATCTCCAAGTATCATACAGGGGAAAGGATTTTCCGCGCAAGCACGCATGAGAAGGATTTGCCTGAAATATATCAAAGTTCATCAAACTCAGAGACATTTAAAAATAACATCAAATGAACCTAAGCCTACCAATTAAAAACAGAAATTAACAAAATGCTTTCTCGTGCATATTATTATCTACAGAAATGGATCAAAAGATCATCAAGTTCAAATATATTTACATAGTTCATCAAACAATTTCAAGCACACAAAATCATGGTAGAAATAACAAAACTCAAGTACGACGCTCACCAAAAGGAAGTTGTCCCCCTCCTCCGGTTGAGCTTCAATTGTGAGTGTGCTAGAATTCCAATTCAGGCCGCTGTAGCTCAACGCGTTGGATATTTGATGATAGGTTTTTTTTCAACGAAGTGTAATTCAAAGAAATATTTGGTTCTGCCTTTGAGTCAGTGGAAGGCATATACTCCTTCAATCTATTCTCTAGAACTAGAAAACCGCTGCGGTAAACATTTGCAGCCTTCCAGCCTGTAGAGATGATATCTCTAAAAGCAAGAACAAGATTGTTCTCTTCTTGGATCGTCCATGCTCATCTTGTTTTACCACGAAACTTCCCAGGCTATCGGTTGTTGGTGTAGACCCCATATATCTATAAAATCAGGCCAACAATCATTAAACAATTTTGAAATAACAACATAAAAAATAAAGAAAATTATCAAAATCGTCCCATAAATTGAGTCATATATAGGTTTCGTCCCAAAAGTGAGTTATGTCTCACTTTTAGTCCCATAAAGTGACATTTGTCTAAATTTTGGTCCCATTGACCATTTCCATCCAAGATAACGTTTGACCGTTAAAAAAAATTATTTTTTATCCTATTTTCTTAAAAAAGTTACTTTTTACTCCGTTAAAAAAAATTACTGTTACTGTTAAAACATATTATATATATAAAATATTATATTATACGTATATATATAATATTTTATATATATTATATATTATAAAATATTATATATGCATATATTATATATATATACACGTGTTATATATGTGTATATACGTATTATAATATATAATACATATATATTATATATTATAATATAATATATATTAATATTTTTTTTTGGGTGAAAATATACAATTTAAATAGTTTAGGGATGAAAGTATGAAATTTAAATAGTTTGGAGTAGTTTTGAAAATAAAAAGAACTAAAACGGCTAAAAAGTTACTTTTTTAACGGTCAAACATTATCTTTGGATGAAAAGTGGCCAATGAGACCAAAATTAAGACAAATACCACCTTATGGGACTAAAAGTGAGACATGATCAACTTTTGGGACGAAACCTATATATGGCTCACTTTACCGGACGATTTTGATAATTTTCTCTAAAAAATAAGACACATTCAAAGGACATAATAAGCAAGTCAGACAGACATAACCAACAGGACAGCCATATCAAACAAGTATTAAGTTGCAATAAATTCATAAAGTAGTTTTAGATTTATGAAACGAATGCTAAAGTAAATAACTGATGTTCTTACAATCAGACAACATATATTTAATATTCATCATACAAAATACATATTAAACTGAATATTAAACACTAATTTAAATGTTACAAACAAGAAGTCCTAATTATAATTCCGACCGCGCCAATCGTTGTACATAGCCCGCGCATGTGTTTCACGCCAATTTGTCCAAGCGGGAGTCGCTTGAATGTGTTCAATAAACTCCCTCACTGTGTCATCAACTTCGGGTTCCTCAACTTCGGGTTCCTCGGGAACTAAATGTTCGAAAGGATCAATCGTCATCTCCAACCGATTAAAATTGTGCAAAAGACAACAAGCTACGATAATCTTGTTTTGGTGTCTATCAGATAGAAGGCGGGACTACGGAGTATACCCATCTTCAATAGGCCAAATGTCCTCTCAATGATAGTTTGTGCTTTCGAGTGCCTAAGGTTAAACAACTCCTTGTAATTCTGAGGCCTCGCATTGGATGGACCAAACTCCTTCAAATGATAGCGGACACCACGATAACGGGCCAAAAAACCTTCCCCGTTAGTGTATCCAACATCGCAAAGGTAATAACTTCCTAGTGAATGCAAATAGGTTTGGTGAAATTTGTTTAAAACATTTATAACCATTAACTAAATTGGAGACAAATAGAACTCCATTGAACTGACCTCTAGGGACTTTAAAACCATTAGGCCTGTGATTGCATCTCTTAAAACTCTGGCAGTCGCAGCTGATCCCTCCCATCTCGTAAGCACATAAGCAAAATTCATGTTATGGTCGCAAACTGCTAAAGTATGAACACAACAATCCCTTTTCTACTCCGATACCATCCAAAGCCCCTAAACATCCCTAAATATTTATATGAGAAAAAAATTATTAAAAAATCCAGCAGATTCATTTTTACCATTTCAATTAATATTAAAACTTAACAGAAACTTACTTTAAACCATTTTCGCTTCTCATCCGACGATTCAGCTTCACCTGGTACCGGTTTAACAACAAACAAATAGTGACAACGAAGTACAACATTCAAAACACTCTTAAAATGATGACTTACAGTACTGCCGCAATGAAAAAATGCTTTCTTGACCACTCTAATCTTCTCATGGTGGGTAATGACACTAAGGAACATTGCAACCTGTTCAGTAACATAACATCCACGGGTCGGATTTAAACCCCACCTTTCCTGCAAGACAATGCAAAGTTTCGCGAAAGCATTTCTACCCAATCTTAACTGATCCATGCAATCAGTCTCACTTAGCTTTACTAGACCATGCAACTGCTTTATTTGGTCCGGGATCCTAGACAATAGACTATATCTATGATAACACCTTCGCTGACTAGTCTCATCTAACGCTACTTTGTAAGATGAGAGACTTGAGCATCAAAACATGCATTACTTGCATTCTTATATGATCCAACACGACCAATGCCTCACCTTCTCTTGCTGGGTCAACCATTCTAATAAATTACAACAGAACTATCGTCGTTTCAGATCAGTAGAACAAATTTATAAAAGAACTATCTTGCTTGAGGATATAGCCAATTTTCTTGACAGTGGCCGACTTCCTTCAGCCATCCTAATAGAGACATTTTTAAAGAGACCAATAAAGCAGAGGTCTATACAAGAAAATAAAAGAACTGGCGCAATAAACCATTTCTCCTAACATAGGCAAATCCTAATCCAATTCACTACCATTGTCCCCTTCGGGAAATTCTAGCCCAAACCCGACCTGGCCGAGCCTACTAATCATAGCTCGCCATGTGGAAAATCAATATAAATTTAATAATTAACAAACTAAACTTAAACTCTAGCCCCATTAATCAACATTTAATTCTTTCCTTTTTGTTCGAATTGGAACTGCCCTCAAATCCAATACGCAATTCTTTTCCAGAAAAATCTCTTCTATTCTCTCTCAAAAACTGTGGTATTCTCTCAATAATTTATTTTTTATTTCAAATATTGTGATAGTCATTGTTTTCATCTCCATAAATCTCTGTAAAAACTAGTGCCAAAATTTCCAGAAGAATGTGATTGCTGACTATTTGAGAGAAAAATATCTCTCATGAGGGCTTTAAAAAACATTAAACAGAAGCCCTCGAGATTCGCCGGAAAAAAGACGGTAACAATTCTCCGACAGCATAAGATTGAAAATCAACAAAAATACAGACCGTACAACAACAGTAGATGAGAAAACTAAAAATTGAGAGTGGAAGCAAAGAAGCGTATCGTAGAAATCTATGATAGAATATCGAAATTGAGAGAAGAAAGGAGAGAAAAAATAAAAAAACAGATTGGATTTTTGGGAAAAGAATTAAATATTGGATTTGAGAGCAGATCCGATTCGAACAAAAAGGAAAGAATTAAATGTTGGTTACCAGGGTTAGATTTTAAGTTTAGTTTGTTAATTATTAAATTTAGTTATTGATTTTCCACATGGCGAGCTCTGATTCATAGGCTCGGCCAAACCCGGCTTGGGCTAGAATTTTCCATCTCGTTGATATTTGAAGTACTAATTAGTTATATCACAGGATTTTTTTAGCAATAAATTCTATAAATAATCACGCACGAAAATTGACATTAATTACTTATAATTAAACCAAACAAAGTCATTTCTTTTATTTCAATACACCAATCAACCATAAGTACTATGTGTATCTGTATATCCACACTTTTTTCTTTTCAATTTTAAATATGTATACATAAAGGCAATCGAAACCGAGGCTGGCCGGAATAATTGTCCCTCTGGAATTTTTTGTATTCTTTAATTTTCTTCTCCCTCAATTTTATAATATATTGTTTTCATATGTATATATAATTTATAAAATCAATCTCAAAATTTCGCCTTCTTTCAATTTTGTTTCCATCAATTTTCTAATGTATTTCTTTTGGGGATAGTTACGAACAACCCCTGAAATATGACGAAATTACGAATTTCCTCCTAATTTTTTTTTCATATTTTATACTTATAGATGAAATATAAAAATCGTATTAAATTATAAAATTTTAAATTAAAAAATATAAATTTAACTAAAATTATAAATATGTTATTATACATTCAATATTATCACAATTTGCAAGTGAAATTTGATTTTTGATACTTTCAGTATTATCACAATTTGCAGGTGAAATTTAATTTTTGACTTCAAACTTTTGAGCCAACCATGATGTCCAACTCAAGGCGGAGAAAGGTAGCATATGGGGGCCTTCGCCCCCTTAATTTTCCCGCACTCTATAATATATTGCTCTTTAGAGAATTAAAGATTTTCCCTTATTTTTATCTTTTGTGTTTTTTGTTTTCGCTAAGATTTTGAATTTTTTTCACCCATCCCGAATAATTTATAACTCTATTGTTATTAAAGGTGGAGTCAGAATTTTAATAGAAAAGTGAGGTACCCGGTCAGAGTCACTGTTCCAACTCAAGCGGAACCAAAATTTGGTTTTTGGGGGTAAATCGGACTTCTCCACAACAAGCCCACTACATTCACTTGTCATTTATTTATTGGTCAAGGAATTCATATCAATTTTATTGTTCAAGGAATTCTAATTAGGTTTGGAGTCTTATATTTGATTCCAATCCCGCATTTCCGTTTCCTAGTTGAAAAGGGAGAAAAAAAGGAGATCCGTCCCTATATAAAAGGCCCCTTAGAACAGAACATATGATACGTTCATCAATTCCTAGTGATCTAATTTCCTTCTCTGCATAACATGTCGTCGTCTACTACTGATCCAATTTTACAACTGATTTATAATCATATACAAAACCGTCCAGTACCACATCTTCCTTCTCTGAACTTTCCACACTTGGTTTATAATCATGAACAAGACCTGGTTTATGATCATCAACAAGTTCCTCCAGAACCACTTCTTTGTCATTGTGTGGAACCACTTGAACTGGAACCACTTCTTCCTTCTCTGGATGACATGCCACTCGACATTTATGCCAAGTCTCATAACGGGACGATGCCTGTTCGCTTGTATATTAAAAGGCTTGAAGAATCTGATCTGAACAGCTTCGTCATAACTGAAAAGGGGAAGTTGGTCCAGTTTTTGACTCCGGAGGAAAACAAGGCTTTGCTTGAAAGCCAACAAGGGCTCGAGTTTTATGCAATCGATGATCAAGCTTTCTTGTATACTCTCCGCTTCAAATTATGGCCCAATAAGACAAACGAAATCGTTATCGACTGTGATGCTTGGAACAGAATGATTGATGAGAACTATGTGGAGAAAGGGGCTTGGGTTCAAGTCTGGGCTTATCGAATCCAAGAACGCCAACTTCGTCTGGCCTTCACTTTTCACTAACAGCTTATTTATTTCGTATATCATTGTTATTAATTTCCTTCTCTTTCACTCTTACATTAATTAATGCAATTTCAGGATATTACATACAATAATTCTTTATATCTATTTCAGATACCTTCTTAATCATTTTGAATTTGACAAACTTTTTAAATTATTAACGATATTCAAATCTGTCTCTGTGCAATCACCATATTCAAGTTTGTATGCACCAGTTATCCTATCTATGCGGATCACGAGAGTCCTATCTATGGGGTTGGTAAATATTATGTATTTATATTTAGTTAGATCGAGAGTTGCGGATCACGAGAGAGATCGAGAGTCCTGCGGATCAGTGGTTGGTAAATATTATGTATTTATATTTATATATATATATTGGGGTTAATTATACCTGACCCCCAAATTAGATAGAGTAATTACAATCGGCACACCACTTTTAGATATAATTACAGACACCACCCCTCTGGAGTTTGTTTATTACACTTAACCCCCGCCCCCCCCAAAAAAAAAAAAAATTTAAGGTTCTGTTAAAAACTTGATGACATCAGTGAAAATATATGCGAAAACCCAAAATTACCCCTATTATTTCCGGTGTAACGCCCCGAATTTCATTAACTAAATTCTTATATTCCTTACAATTTTATAAATCACATTTTACCAAACTTTCATAAATTCTTATATTCCTTACAATTTTATAAATCACATTTTACCAAACTTTCATAAAATTTCATGAATTTATATTAAAGTTAGAAATTATTTCATGACTTGAAAATATTTCAAGGGACCTAATTGCATAATCTTTTAAGGGCTTAATCGATCACTTTTCTAAACCTTGCATACCTAATTGCATGACTTGAATAACTAAAGGATTAATTGGCAAAATTGGACATTTCACACATTTCAAAAATGGATATCACGTTAAACATCTCCAAGCTTCCTATACTCTCATTTCATCAAAAGATTTCCCAACAACTTTGCTCCCTTTCATCTCGGTATCAAGAAGAACAAGGAAAGAAGAGATTTTCATATTTTCCATCAAGAATTTTCAAGAAATATTGCAAGAATTGGGAGTTGATCATCATCTTCATCCATTTTCTTTACTCCTTTCATTTCAAGGTTGGCTTTGTATGAATTCTTGGTTCTTGATCATGTTTGGTTGAGCTAGGGTTTGAGTTGGTTATGCTAGATGGATTATTTATAGATGGAAGCATGATTAGGTGATCATATATTGAGTTATGGCATGATTTCTTCATGAATTCTAGAATAATTAAGCTTGGATGATCAAGAATGATCAAGAGCATGAAACTTTGGATGCTTGATGATTTCTCATAGTTTAAGTGTTTAAGGGTTATATTATCTTCTTTTGGGTATATATGCATCATATTTCCCGAAATTAATAGCTTGGTTGATCAAGAATGGAATTTTGTTGCTTTGTTGTTGCTTTACCGTAGCCTTCCCCTGTTTTTGCCCTGCTTCTGTAACTTGCAGAAACTGGGAACGACCGTTCCCAGCCTCAAGGCATTGTGGGAACGGGCGTTCCCACCCTTTCAAATGAATTAGGCGGCCGAGCATGGGAACGGCCGTTCCCATTTTGGCCTTGGTGCCGGAAGGGCCGTTCCCAGCTTCCGCGTGCTTTTAAATGGAAAAACGTTGGCGCGTCTTTGGGGATTACGGGAACGACCGTTCCCATTTTACAAAGGGGTCCGGAACGGCCGTTCCCACCTGATATGCAGAACAAAATATTCTGCATAAAATTACATTTTTAGCCCCTCGATCCAACGACTTCTTTGACCCCAAATTGCTATTATATGCTCTAATATGAACCGAAACAATATGTTATCATGCCACATTGCATTTTCCTTGTCATCTCGTTGCATTTCCGCCGTTCGGCATATTTAGGTCATTTAAAGTCATGTCTCACGTGTACACGTCTATTTTGCACAGACCAGGTTCGTAGGAACGAGAAGCAAGCCCAGTAGGCCGTGCCCTACTTGTCTCGTGTCGGTAAAGGTGAGGTTTAATTGTTGATTGCAGGGAACTTGTACAATCTCGCATGTACTAATCGAGTCCAAGAACGCCAACTTCGTCTGGCCTTCTCTTTCCACTAACAGCTTATTTATTTCGTATATCATTGTTATTAATTTGCTTCTCTTTCACTCTTACATTAAAATAATTCTTCATATTTTATTTAAGATACCTTAATAATTTCAAGTTTGACAAGCTCTTTAAATTATCAACGATATGTCTCTGTGCAATCACGATATTCAAGTTTCTATGCACCAGTTAGAGATCGAGAGTCTTGTCTATGCCACGGTTAGAGATCGAGAGTCTTGTGCGGATCAGGAGACCAATTAGGGTAGGGGTTGACGGGTTTCTGTTGGTAAATATTATGTATTATATTTAGTTTTTTATATATAACGGATTTAGATTCCCATCCAAATTTGGATCCACATTCTATGATTCTGTCCGGATCATACCTGTTGACAATCGGATTTGGATCCAATATCGGGTTTGAATCCAACATTCCCTAATTTCGTCGACCTGTTAACGGTGATAGACATTAAATTAAATAAATTTATTGTCTGAAATTCACTATATTGCCATTCCTTGTAAACTATAATGCACGGGTACGGATACAAGGACATGGACACGATAAAATGATATTTTTAAAAGTGTTCTTGCATCATAAATTGTAAATTAAATTTATCTTATGAAATTCACTATATCCATTTCTTGGAAGTTTGAATCTTTTGAATTTTGTTACAGCTAAAATCATATATTTAAATTAAAATTGAAAAATTATACCATAAAAATCAGCTGGAGACTTTGGAGGGAGGGGGGGGGGGGGGGGGGGGTTCAATCTACGGTGACCACACTTTGATTAAACTCAGTGTCAGCTTTGATTATATGTTATTGATAACTATAATATCCGACTACATGAATTTTCATAGTCCAAAGACCACAAATTAAAATTCCAATAAATCTATTCTCTAAGTTTAAAGGCATAGATCATTGTTTGGGAATCGAAAGGCATACTATCTCTAACCCACGAAAAAAATGTTCAAAATAATATTTCCAGCTCCGTATCAAGTTCGTTGTCAAAATTCAGCCTAATGTACATTGTTATACACACCATGCGGACGGAATCTCATGAGTCACGGCCATTACATAATTCTAAACTCTGAATACTAAGAAGAAATGCAGAGCAGTGACACTCTTTAATCCTTCTCCTAATGAGGGAAATCTTAGCTCCTTAAAATTCGAGCAATCTTCTCACTCCAAGATATTTGGTACAAATAAATTTGCATGAATGCAATAATTTGTCATTGAGCTCATGATTCCTTCTTCTTAACACGGTATGGGTACTTCTGGTAGATGGATATGCTAGTGACAACCAACGGGAGAGCCACGAGACAGTACGGCGAAGGTGGTTTTCCAACGAAGATGAATTGTAGCAGAGCAGTGACCAGAAGGGCAGAAACAATAACAAATCCCTGCATACATGTGAAGTTGAATAAAATTATCAACAGCAATTTACACAAGAGTAGAAACATTGGCTATGTTGGTGAATGCAGACACTAATAACTCGTTACAGCCAGTCTGACAGCTACAAACATACAATCCCAGTCGTTCGTCGCTTATTTACGCTGAAATGTGGATGTGTATTGACATATTAATGTAGAAAATCAGAAATGCAATTATTATTATGCTGGGAGCAATATCTCTGCGCCGTAAAAGAGTGAAGGACGTCCGGGTTTTCCTTTACGACAAACTCAATATATCTATGGCAAGTACCCAAGTCCTGCATTATCTTTTATGGGTTTTTTTGCACGTATCACCCCTGTGTTAGGGCTAATTAACATAAAAAACCCTATGATATGAAATGTCACTTAGAAAACCTTGTGTTTTCAAAATAATTGTATAGCAAACCCTCAGGTCAGAGAGTGTAGTTCACTTGCCGAAACTGCAACTGAAATAATATTTTTTCTTACTTTTTCTGTATCAAATTACTATTTTAGCCTTATATTATATTTACTAAATTATATATATATATATATATATATATATATATATATATATATATATATATAGTGTATACTTACATATATATAAATATACCATATATCTATATAATTTTTTTTGGGTACGTATAATCAATAATGTATATATGTATATGGGCACCACCACAACCACTAGCTTCACCGTCGTCCAGGCCGCCGACACCACCGGCGGAATTCAACAATCCAACAACAACAACAGAAACTCAATTAGAAACCAGAGCCTTTGTGAAATTCAACAATACAACAAGAACAGAAGAAAATCAATTAGAAAGAAAAACGGAAAAAAAAATGATTTGAGGTTTTTCTCTTTCAACTTCAGTTATCAGTTACAGGATACAACACCAATGGATCTTGATTTTTAACAAAATAAGCATCCATCAAAAAATTCAGGCAGAAAGTGGAGATGAGAAACCATGTATATTGCCTAATGTGATAAGATCAATCAGCATATTTACCCATGTCAAAGGAGTCCATCCATGAAAGAAGCCATGTTTTTGCATAGCTAAACCATCTGGAGACTTGGAAGCGCTGGCTAGTAAACAAATGCTCTCAATTATGGACATCTAGATGGTTATTAGGTAAGATGAATGTTTCTTAACCTTTTTTAAGATGGAAAGAAAGCAGAAAGGTCAAACTGCTGATAGGATAAAACTTTCAAACCAAGTAAGAAACATGAAGATGTTTTACTTACTTGAGAAGCCCACTGACACAACGCAGAGGCCAGACCGGAAAGTACAGAAGCTACCAGTACAGGGACGATTCCATAGAACAAAATTTCATCAGGATTACTCAAACTAGAAGCTTTACTAGAGCCTTCACCAACGCTTAAAAGGACAGCAGCGATGATCAACAGGAACAGAGCCCCAATCTGTTGAATTGACTGCCGCTGCCTGTGGATGAAAAGGAAAGATGGAAAAATAAAAATTAAACGAAAAAAGATTGAGAGTATAACCCGTGAAAATTTCTAATTATTAAAGCTTAAATAATAGAGTTCAGAAAGTAGCTCCAACATTGATTTATGTCTTGATCAATGTTAATGCACATAAGCATATTAAAAACTTTAAAATAACTCCAACTAAAAAGGGAAATATTTGGTTTGCAGCGCAGTTGAAGCAGCACCAGTCTCCCTGCAGCACCATCATGCTAGTTACAGTTGAGACTGCAGGAGCTCCTCAAGAAACGTAATTAGAGTAAGAAAAGCAGGATCATATATGGTGGTTGGCACTCCCAACGTGATCGGATACAATTATAATGCAGCAACCATTCTAATAAGATACTAACTTGGATGAAAACGCAGCTTGTCCAAATCAGGAAGTACCTTAGTATGATAAAAGTAAACAATGCAGTGAAAAAGAGTTTTGTCTGGTTCAGCATTGAGAATGTGAGTGAATCTAGATTTTTATATGAAATCTGCAGCAAGCTATTTTGCAGTGCATAGATGGCTGCTGGCAGTCCAGATGCAGTCAAAGAGCCAAACAGAGTCCAATCTTTGAATAGCTTTCTCAAGCCCCCATCTTTTGCCAAGAGCAGAATAGCACAAACAACCTGTCACATTAGCAAATGCAACTTAAAATCCAGATATACCAAAATCTGAAAAATAGGAATAGGCGGAAGAAAAGGACAGAGAGTTACCTTTACCAACTCACATGCCAAAACAGATGAAGTCACAATAACCTCTCGGCTGCATAGAGAAGAATATATGACACTGAGTACTATAGTCATGTAAAAGGTAATCTCTACAGACATGTAGTTCTGGCATACAGTAAAGTTAAAGTACAATTAACTACCGAAAAATCACATAACCCAAAATGAACAATAACGTCTAAATTTGTGCATGTATCGGCTGCATTCTGAAATACAAAAATCTGCAAAACCTGAAAGATATAATATGAGCTTCTCCACATCATGACAAGTACTTTGAAGCTCTTTATGTTAACCAAAACTTCAAGTACACAGGTGGAGACTTGCTTCTCGGGTTCTAACTGCAAACAGCATGCCTTAGCCAAAAACATACGAAAGCTAATAGACGAAAAACAGGCAGACACACAAGCTGGATGAATCCAATGCAGGGACTATCCATTTAACAATCAATGATACAAACAGCAGGCAAAATGAGCAAAAAGTGACAAGTGACTTTAATCAATAGCATGTGAAAGGATGTGGCTGGATGTCAAATAAATAACTTCTGATTTGTTATAATATTTCTATACAGCCATTCAATTTTTCAGGTGATCAACTTTCTATCCTACCACAAAAGGTTGAATTATTTAACCCTTAAAAGTTAGAACAAGATTTAGGCTAATTGCACACAAATCACATCACTTTGGCCATGCTAAGTTATGAGTTAATGAAATCATGTGCAAGGGAAGTTGCTACATCACTAATCCCCCACTTGCAGGATCACCAGCTGCTACATATATAATCTATTCTATAACTATATAAAAGTGTGGATAGTGGATTCTTGCCGGTGGATATAAAATCTGCTACAGCCTTACCACGCCGGACAGCTCCAGTTGCCGGTGGTGGTCCCCAAAGAGATTGATGGAGTGGAGCTACCTCCCCTGACCCATCAATAGCTACATGTCATCTAAACCCAGTGTGAGATCCAGGCGGCCCAGGGTGCGTTGAAATATTTTACTTTCATGTATTTTCCCTCTGGGCAAGCCGCTCAAATCGCCCCTCCTTTGGGAGGATTGCAGGCGCACCCGCTCATGGCGGTACAGGCCGTCTTGAGGGCCCAGCCACCGCCTCCTCCTTCCAGGGAAAAAGAAGTCCCCGCCCGGGGAGGGGAAGAATAGCCCCAAGCGAACAAGGGCAAAGCGCCCGTGGAGAGGATCGACATTGATGAGGAGGCCCACTCTCAAGCGTCAAAACGAGGTCCACAAGCCTCCCAGCGAGGGAGCCAAGTAAGAAAGGATGGTCCCAACCTCCTCGCGGCTGTGCAAGACCAGTTGCAGGGGTTGCAGGAAATGGTGGAACAGCTCTCTCGAGCGCGGTCTCAAGTCCCCCATGTTGGGGACGAACAAGCCAATGCCAGGGACGCTCATCGCCCCGCCCGCCAGCAGCATGTTCCACGTCATTTGGAACAGGTGGAAAACTATGGGTGCTACGATCCTCACCCGCTAGCGAGGGGTTCTCCCCTCGTAGAAGAAGTTTTAATGGCCCAAGCCGGCATGGGCAAAGTTCCTACCTTCATCAACCGCTACGATGGAACTACAACCCCGTCCGAACATCTGGACCATTTTCTGCATCTAATGCATTTGTACGAGCATTCTAGCCATTATTGGGCTAAGGTTTTTGTTACTTCCCTTGTGGGAGTGACCCAAGAGTGGTACAAACGTCTGCCGCCCGGCTCGATCCACTCCTACGGCGAACTCACCAATGCATTCCTCAACCACTTCAACTTATTGAAGGCGCTTGTCACCGCCCCTACTGCTCTGTACAACCTGATCCAAGGCGAGCATGAATCCCTTCGGTCCTTTTTCGCTCGTTTC
Organism: Lantana camara; assembly: GCA_037501455.1. Classification (NCBI taxonomy): domain Eukaryota; kingdom Viridiplantae; phylum Streptophyta; class Magnoliopsida; order Lamiales; family Verbenaceae; genus Lantana; species Lantana camara. The sequence continues at coordinate 15,602,513 of CM074857.1, read as the reverse complement.
AACAAGGAGGTGCTATTGGTGGAGAGGCCCTCAATAGATTTTCTGATACATGGCTTGCATTCACAAACAGTATGTGAGCAAGAAGTTTGCAGATTCAATTATGAAAAAGCACCCCTCATCACTCATGGCAATGAGAGAGATTGCCGAGCCCTACTTCGCGCTTGAGGATATGTATGGGTCCAATGCCCCTAGACATTCTGGACCCCTTAAGAGCGAGCGAGGGCATGAAAAGCCTCACAGAGAACGCCGCAAATCACCGCCTCCCCCACGAAGATTTGAGCGTGTTCCCCTCAACAGACCTAATTCAGAGGTCTATGCTCTATCCGACAAAAAACCCTTCAAGAGGCCCAAAAAGATGAAGGATACAGAGGCGTTAAGGCGCTCGAACAAGTATTGTGCCTTCCACAAACAAAAGGGGCACGACACAGATGAGTGCCGATAGTTGGAAGCTGAAATCCAAAGACTCATCGCGGGTGGGCACTTGAAAGAATTTGTGAAGATGTTGGAGCGCTACGATGAGCGCTGTAACGAGCATTCAAGGGAGAGGAGAAGGAGCCCATCGCGCTCAAGGAGCCCACGAGGGTGAGGCCCCCCAGAGAGCAGCCATCGCGGCAAGCAAAAGGCCACAGAACAAGAAAATGCCTCTTTTGCGGTCATCAACATGATTGTTGGAGGGTCATCCGGAGGGGATTCCAATGCTTCCCGTCGTCGGTACATTAGGAGCTACGATCAACGCCCCTCGGCACCCAAACAAGTCTAAGCTATCAAGGAAACAAGCGAATACCGCTCCAAGGAGAATGAAGTTGTTGGGTTTAGTGATAAGGACTTGGAACACGTTGTAACACCCCATGGGTGTTGGATAAATGGAATCAGAAAGCAGTGGGAATTTTAAAATTTTCCAACAAAAGGATCGAATCTCGCAATCATGAATCCAAATTCGTAAGGTAAAGAAACTTACTTTTCAATAATCTTTCTTGAAGCTTTTCAAGCCACCCAAGAACGCTCTTCTTGCGGCTTGATCCCCTCTTCTTGGTAAAGCTCGAATCTTTAAAAACTTCTAACTTGAAGCTCTCTAGAGATAGTCCACCAACTTGACGACAATCTAACTAGTAAGGATGCTAGTTCTCTAGTTAGTGTTTAGGCTTAACCTAGGGTTTATGTGATCTTGGAGAAAAGATGGCGTTCAACACATGAACCAAAAGAATTCAATCACTCTCTAAGGGGAGCTCGAGCTCCCCTATATATAGTATACAGAGGGACGGCCGAAACTTAGTCCTATTGGACTAAGGATTTAGTCACTCTCTCTTATTACTTGATCATCAAGTAATTCCAAACCTTGACTTTGAATTCTAATTCAAATCAACTTTTAAGAGAGCTAAAAATATCCAAACCCTTTTTGGATAATATTATACTTTATTTATTAATAAATAAATAACTTATTTATCTAATTAATTAATTCATAATTAATTAAATAGATTAATTTCTCCAAAATAAGACTTTCATTTTAATTCAAAATTAAACCAAAGTCTATTAAATAATTAACACATTAATTATTTAATACATAAATAAATAAACACACACGCATGGTGCACACGTGTCCATATAGGACACGTGTCACGCACGTGACCCACACGTGTGCTTCACACGTGTGGAACCCTTTTGGCTCGATTAACTCGTTTAATCATTTCAAAGCCTCAACTCATGTAACCAAGTTGTTGTGTGTGACCCTCTAGGTTCTCAATTCAATTAGCAGTGACTCTAATTAATTAATTCATTAATTAATTAATCAGTCCACAGATTAAATGATCATAGTCTAGTAACAGGTGTTTAACCCCTAGCTGAATTGGAAAGTCTCAATTCGACAGAACCTTTAAGTCATTGATTCATGTGAGATACAATCCTCCTACTTACTATCTCTCAACAAAGATCTAGGGCAAGGGAATAATCAGAACCCTAATAATCTGGTCTTAAAGCTAAGTGCATTTCATATCCACTTGATCTCAATCCAAGAAACCCTTTTCTTGATGTCTTGATCTACTACCTTGGACAAGGACTCCATATGGCATATGAATGACTTACATAATAAGAAATCACCTTGCAAATGCAAGTGTAGGTCCTTTCTTGATTCTCATTCACTTTCATGAGTCACTTGTGCAGCCCCAGCATAAGCCTTGAATCAGTTGTCTAATGCGATACCCTTTAAAACTTATACCTAAGACTACAGAGTTAACTCATAAAGTGACATGGAACCTCAAGTCTAAGGATCAATTAATCACATCAATGACTCGTGAGATATTTCCTAATCTGGAAATTTTCATTTCCTGAAATAGAAACTTCCTTTCCCATTTAGGAATTTTCTCACACGGGGCACCTCAGTGAACTTACTTATGGAAGTAAGCACCCTCATGTATCACGCACGTATCAACTATACACTTTGCACCTCCACGAAACAAGGTGGTCCTTCTTAAGGGCGTGATCCTACAAGCAAGCCTTAGAGGAGTCAGGTTGACACTCCCATTGTCTGTAGGACTCATCTATTGGAAACACGAATCAGAAAGCAGAGGAAATTTAAAAATTTTCCAACAAAAGGATCTAGGACTCACAATCGTGTAACCGAATTCGTAGAGACAAGAAAACTTACTTTTCTTTTATTCTTTCTTGAAGCGTTTCAAGCCACCCAAGAACGCTCTTCTCGCGGCTTGATCCCCTCTCCTTGGTAAAGCTCGAATCTTCAAACTTCTAACTTGAAGTCTCTAGAGATAGTCCACCAACTTGATCACAATCTAACTAGTAAGGATGCTAGTTCTCTAGTTAGTGTTTAGGCTTAACCTAGGTTTATTTGATCTTGGAGAAAGGTAGGTGTTCAACACATGAACCAAAAGAATTGTCTATTAGCTCTAAAGGGGGGCATGAGCTTCCCTATATATAGGAAAGGGGAGGGACGGCCGAACCTCTTCCTTGTTGGGCAAGGATTTGGTTTGTCTCTCTCCTATTACTTGATCATCAAGTATTTTCCAACTTTGACTTTGAATTCTAATTCAAATCAACTTTAAGAGAGCTAAAAATATCCAAACTATTTTTGGATAATTTTATACTTTATTTATTTAAAATAAATAACTTATTTTATCTAATTAATTAATTCATAATTAATTAACTAGATTATTTTCTCCAAAATAAGACTTTCTTTTTAATTCAAAATTAAACCAAAGTCTATTAAATAATTAATCACATTAATTATTTAACACATAAATAAATATACACATATATTTATACACGTGTGTGACACGTGTCACTCACGTGAGCCACACGTGTGGTTTCACACGTGTGGAACCCTCTTGGCTTGATTAACTCGTTTAATCATTTTAAAGCCTCAACTCATGTAACCAAGTTGTTGTGTGTGACCCTCTAGGTTCTCAATTCAATTAGCAGTGACCCTAATTAATTAATTCACTAATTAATTAATCAGTCCACAGATTAAACGACCATAGTCTAGCAACAGGTGTTTAACCCCTAGCTGAATTGGAATGTTCGAATTCGACAGAGCCTTTAAGTCATTGATTAATGTGAGATACAATCCTCCTACTTACTATCTCTCAACCAAGATCTAGGGCAAGGGAATAATTAGAACCCTAATAATCTGGTCTTAAAGCTAAGTGCATTTCATATCCATTTGATCTCAATCCAAGAAACCCTTTTCTTGATGTCTTGATCTACTGCCTTGGCCAAGGACTCCATATGGCATATGAATGACTTACACAATAAGAGATCACCTTGCAAATGCAAGTGTAGGTCCTTTCTTGATTCTCATTCACTTTCATGAATCACTTGTGCAGCCCCAGCATAAGCCTTGAATCAGTTGTCTATGGCGACACCCTTTAAAGCTTATACCTAAGACTACAGAGTTAACTCATAAAGTGACATGGAACCTCAAGTCTATGGATCAATTAATTACATCAATGACTCGTGAGATATTTCCTAATCTGGAAGTTTCTATTTCCTGAAATAGAACCTTCCTTTCCCATTTAGGAATGTTCTCACACGGGGCACCTCAGTGAACTTACTTATTGAAGTAAGCACCCTCATGTATCACACACGTATCAGCTATACACTTTGCACCTCCATGAAACAAGGTGGTCCTTCTTAAGGGCGTGATCCCACAAGCAAGCCTTAGAGGAGTCAGGTTGACACTCCCACTTTCTGTAGGACTCATCGGCTTGGAGTATTTTACTAATCATGACTTATGTGATATAGGACTCGTTTCATGAACCATTTCACCCAAATGGTAGAGTCCTAAAGTCATCAGGATTAGGGGAGTTCTCATACATGCACAGCTAAAGTAAACGCATACCAAACAAGAGCATATAAAAAAGTGTTTGCCTATGATATTAATCAATCGTATATTTATTCAAAGATTGTCCGTGATACTAGGAAAGTCCCAAAACGGATTATGACTAATCGGCTTTCTAGGGCACTATTCCTAACAATCTCCCACTTGCCCGTAAAAGCCATTTAGGTACTCTAAGTCCCATCTTCTCAAGATGCACTTTGAGAGCCTATTGACTTTGGGCGTTTTCAAAGTGGATCTGCTATATTCTCTGCTGATGTGACCCTCTTGTTTACACATCTCTTAGGAAACACCTTTTCCTTATAAAGTGATCACGTGTTCAGTCTCTTGGTGAGGTCTTGGTTCTCTTACTTGAGCAACCATCCATTTAATCACACGATATGATAATGGTGTTGTTTCATGCTAGGAACTTCATCTAACTAGTTAGATGGAGTTTCTTACCCAAACACTTTACTTAGCGTTATATAATAAGGCTAAGATCTCAACTACGATAGTCGAGTTTTGCAATGTCCGTCCTTGGAACCCCTTTCCAACATATTGCATTACAATTCTGGTAGAAGTTGTATCCTTTCAATGATTTCATAATCATCTATGTTTGATGAACGGTTACATCAAATATCCTTCTAACAACAAGATCTTTTGGGCTCTGTAAACTAATACATATCCTCATTTCTTCTCAAGTACTCTGAGGACATCCTTTACAGAGATCTAATGACCTTCTCTGAGGTCATATTAGATTCGGCCCACTACGCTTAGTGTTGCACCATATCTAATTTAGTACATAACATTTCATACATTATGCACCCTTTCACTTAAAGGGATTTTGGACATTCTAACTTTCTTAAAGTTATCTTAGGACATATACTCTTCAAGAGAGATGTTCCATTGTCCATACTAAACTCCTTTTAGTACGGTGGTTATGTACTCATTTTGTGATAATCCATCTATGCTCTTAGATCTATCTTCTATAGATCTGAATGTTGAGAATTTAGGATAATCACTAAGATCTTTCATGTCAAATTGTTTCTTAAACAAGAATTGGTAACTTTCACGTCATCCTTGACATTCCTAATGAGAAGGACATCGTCTTCTAAAGAACCAAAATTGACTCTTACATCACTAACTATCATATGTACACTTTTGAGACTTATTCGACTTCTATCTGTGTCAAACGATTTGACTATCCTATGGAATCGAATTGTCTAACTCCTAGAAGCCTTTATCAATCCACAGATTGACTTTAGGGATTTGCATACCTTATGCATACTCCCACTGAATATGAGATTTATAGAAATACCTTATTTCAATCTATTTCAATCTCATATTGAACAAGATAGTTCTTATATTCATTTATCATATATAATAGTTAGAATATGAGGATATGGTAAACACAATCCAAATGGACTTTTGCATTTCAACCGTCAAGAAGGTTGTAATGCTTTCCATTTACTCGAAGCTCTAGGAGCTTGATCCTATCAAGTGGATTAACCAAGGTCAAAACTCGGTTTAAGTATATGGAATCCATATTGGATTTCAAGGCTTGCTTACACTACTCAGATTCCAAATCTGACAGTGTCTCCTCTTCAAGTAATTCCTTGGCTATCTAGGAATGCGTTCTAAACGCATCTTAAGAGAAGGGTTTCACACGTGTACATACTCTAAAATTTGGCTAAGTTTTATCAGATGGGCTCGTTTCTTCTATATGTGGGATGGATATTTTTCCTCAAATTTCTTCGAGGTCTGCTTGCTTGCCTTTCTTCTTCTATAGGAACGATTCCTTAAGAAAGGTACATTCCTTTGAGACAAACAACCTTTGTGCAAGGGAATCGCAAAATTGATATCCAATATCATTGTATAAACTTGAACTCATTTCAAGCTTATCTCCCACTATCCTCTTCACTTAAGAGGATTCCATTAAATTCTTGGACAAGAATAATTAGGGAATTTAGTATGCCACATTGCATAGTGCAACTAAAGGACTGCTTTTTGGAAGGTATTAAATTCAAAATCTCTAAGTGCATATTCTGGGAGTTTATTCCTAGAATGATTATAAGTCAGTAAAGCTTGCTATGGAATGGACCATGTTGCATTAGGCTTCATTCCCTCATTCGGAAACACTAAGGTGTTCTCGAATTAGTTTACTGAGAGATAATCCTATTATCTCTAAGATGACTAAGGAATTAGTTACTAAGATATTGGCTATCTCGATCATATCGATTTACCTATAACTTATGACTACTTCGGTTCCTAACCTCCTTTTGAAATTCTAAGAATTTCATATAAGTTTCGAATTTGTACTTCAACAAGTACATTCATTCATAATGATTAAACTGACGATTGTATCTAGTGCTTACATTAAGCATCTTATACTCATCAGCATGGATTGAAATCCACTAGAATTTTGGCACGTTCCACGTTTCACACAAACTATGTTTCGGGAACGTTTCCCTTCAAGACAGGATTCATAGGAAATTAAGTCTCTAGGTTCATTTTCGTAAAATGATCCTAAGATGTCTAACTTGCTAATCCTTTTGTCTCTCAACGTTCCAAAGTAATTCGAAGCTTTGTCATCTCACTTACTTTTGTTATCTCGTTGCATGTTCAGAACATTAGTGCCTTGAGTCTTTGCACAACGGATTATGCAGAATTGACTCAAGACTAGTGAATTCTATTCCTAGTAGAATTACTAAATGAGGTAACATTTCAGAGTACTCATACTCTATGCAGTTCCCTTTCAAAGCCCTTATTTGCTACCATAGAAGAAAACGTCCTATTTGATCTCTAGTGTCTTTTGGGCGCACCCCTTACATGCCCCTCCATTGGGCTCTTAAGGGTTTCTTCTTCTTTAGGCGTTCAAGCCTTTAACTTAGGGAGTTTAGAAGAAGAATTAACCATCTCAACCTTTTATTCCTTCTTAAGGATGCTCTGAACCACTATCAACTAAATGATTAACTATGCTACATTAGCATCATTCTAGTTGAGCATAAAGGGTTTGAATGATGGTGGAAGCAATGTAAGCAATCCGTGCGTTGAGATCTCTTTTCTCGGTTGATGATTGAGACCATAAGTTCTTCAAATAAGATCTTTAGACCTTGTTCGTGTGCACTTGTTTCCTCATTTGGAATATCGAATAATTCCATAATGTTATACCTTGTAACATTTCTATGAGGTAGTTCAATTGCTCTTAAGTGGTTTAGAAAAATCCATTCACCTCAGATCGCTTCTCTTTTGGCCCTGGTCGAATTTTTACAATTGAAAACTTCGCCCTTTAGAGAACGCCTTTCTCTATTCGGAATCTAAAACGAATTTTAGGGTCCGAAGCCAATTAGAGTTGGTTAGGACTAAGTCAACTTATTTGACTTAAGGATGGATACGAATGGGTTTGCATTTCATATTGTAGAGAATCACAGAACTACAACCTAAATGCTAAGCAGAGAACTAGGTGAGCATGCTGAATAATAACGATATAAAAAAGATAAGGTCTTTAATCTAATGTAGCTCCCACTGTTTTTCAAAGATCTATAATTCCCAATGATCTAAGAGGAACACGTTTCCCAATGGGTACTAAGATCCTAGGCATTTTACCTCGAACCCACGACTCGCGGACATTCTAAGTAAGAACCCTAGGTAGGTACGACTTACCAATTCTAACACCTTTAGAACTCTTAGTAATTGTTTTTGCATCACCTATCTTTCAATATGGACCCACGACTAGTGCGACATCCATATTTACTTAGGCGTTAAGCTAGACCCATCAATCATAAGATCATGACCAAAACTTAGTTTGAACGACCCACGACTCGCGGACATCGCCCTTGCCAAAATTGATCATGAAGTATTGATCATTGAAAATGATCAATTAGGTAACTAAGAACTAATAAGCTCCACTAGCTATCCCATGACTCGTGGACAATAACTAGCTTCACTTACTAAACTTAAAACCTATTGATGGAATGCTAGGAATTTAATTCAAAATTTGCATCTCGAATTAAACACCTATTTATTCGAAATTAGCTTAATATTTAATGGGAATTTTCGAACCAACCGGAGAGTTGTCCGGTTCGACCTCACCAACATATATGTTATCCAATTTTATTAGTCTTGATTAATGCAAGTACACTTAAATGCATTTCAAACAAGCACATAAACAGATAACATGTCCTAGCATGATACTAACATGTAATGATCATGGGTTCTACCTATCTTATACGTGATATGTGGGAGCCACTCCACAATCACAAGTTCTAACATACATGCCACATAAACAGTTTAAATCACATAAGGGAAAGCGGTAACAAAATACGAGCCCTATCTCTATTACATTTAACAATTGAGATTCCCCTCCCTAACATTTTGAGGGGTCTTCACTTATGGCCTCCTTGTTACTTGAATGTGGTCCATCTTACTCCTTGGGTGCATTGTCTCCAAAATGAAAATAAAATCTCACCACCTATCTCTACTCTCAAATTAAAAGAAAAAGACATAAAGTAATAAGGCTCAATCTTCATATTGGCCTTAGACAATTACACGGCGGATACCCCGGCCTCAAAAACAGTAATATGGAAAGCCACATAATAAATCACATAACAGTACGCACATAAGTGACGCTCCAACCTCAATTGAAAAACGCAACTATAGGGCTCCAACCCCAATTTAAACCATCCATGTGCATAAATTAAAACCATACATAGATCTAAAACCCATGATCACCTAACATGCTTAAATTGCAAGAATTTAAATTTACCAATAAATTTAAAATTCCTTTAACTTTAAGGTCGACTAACTCAAAGTAATCTGAAAAACAGTTCCTTGTTCAAGAATAATTTCAAAATCAAAACCTAGAATCTGATAAAATTCAAGTTAATTCAAAAATTAACAATTTTATTAAAATCATTATTTCAAAAATAATAATTATACTTTTCCCGAAAATTAAAATTGACTTTGACTCCCGAAATTCCCAAATTATAATTTTATTTCAAAATTAAAATTTTTTCAGTAAAAAAGATTTTTAAAATAATTTTAAAATAAAATTTGGGCAAAAAACACGAAAAGTCGCATCGCGACACATCCGCCCGCAAGCGTGCGGGAGATCGAACAGACTGGGCGGACGCTTGCGAGCGATCCCGCACAGGGGTGTGCGGGCGTGTGCGGGCAGTCCCGCATAGCCCCGCGCAGACGCGTGCGGGCAGTCCCGCACAGGGTGTGCGGGCGATCCGGCACAGGGCTGGGCGGACGCGTGCGGGCAGTCCCGCACAGGAGTGTGCGGTCGATCCCGCACAGGCTGTTCCGGACGCGTGCGGGCAGTCCCGCACAGGACTGGGCGGATGCGTGCGGGCAGTCCTGCACAGGGGTGTGCGGGCGATCCCGCACAGGCTGTTCCGGCCTCGTCCGGACCCGTCCGCGTGCGGCAACGGCGAGCGACAAACTCGCTTGGTCCTCGTCGTCCCGCACCATTTTCCGTACAAAATTTTTTCAGAAAAATTTTCGTCTCGATTTGGGAATCAAAATCGCGATTTTAATAAATCTAAAATAAAACCTTTTTTTTTTTTTAGAAAACGATTTTCTCAACTTATCAGGAAACCTCTCAGATTCAAAAGCTCAGATTACGATACAAATTCAAGAATACCTAACTGTAACTCAGATTCAAGAATTTCTCAAAATTCAGTTTAATTGAGACGAATCAGAAACACAATTAACGAGGTGGCTCTGATACCACTTGTTTGGAAACACGAATCAGAAAGCAGCGGAAATTTAAAAATTTTCCAACAAAAGGATCTAGGACTCGCAATCGTGTAACCAAATTCGTAGAGACAAGAAAACTTACTTTTCTTTTATTCTTTCTTGAAGCGTTTCAAGCCACCCAAGAACGCTCTTCTCGCGGCTTGATCCCCTCTCCTTGGTAAAGCTCGAATCTTCAAAATTCTAACTTGAAGTCTCTAGAGATAGTCCACCAACTTGATCACAATCTAACTAGTAAGGATGCTAGTTCTCTAGTTAGTATTTAGGCTTAACCTAGGGTTTATTTGATCTTGGAGAAAGGTAAGTGTTCAACACATGAACCAAAAGAATTCTCTATTAGCTCTAAAGGGGGGCATGAGCTCCCCTATATATAGGAAAAGGGAGGGACGACCGAACCTCTTCCTTGTTGGGCAAGGATTTGGTTTGTCTCTCTCCTATTACTTGATCATCAAGTATTTTCCAACTTTGACTTTGAATTCTAATTCAAATCAACTTTAAGAGAGCTAAAAATATCCAAACTATTTTTGGATAATTTTATACTTTATTTATTTAAAATAAATAACTTATTTTATCTAATTAATTAATTCATAATTAATTAACTAGATTATTTTCTCCAAAATAAGACTTTCTTTTTAATTCAAAATTAAACCAAAGTCTATTAAATAATTAATCACATTAATTATTTAACACATAAATAAATATACACATATATTTATACACGTGTGTGACACGTGTCACTCACGTGAGCCACACGTGTGGTTTCACACGTGTGGAACCCTCTTGGCTTGATTAACTCGTTTAATCATTTTAAAGCCTCAACTCATGTAACCAAGTTGTTGTGTGTGACCCTCTAGGTTCTCAGTTCAATTAGCAGTGACCCTAATTAATTAATTCACTAATTAATTAATCAGTCCACAGATTAAACGACCATAGTCTAGCAACAGGTGTTTAACCCCTAGCTGAATTGGAATGTTCGGATTCGACAGAGCCTTTAAGTCATTGATTCATGTGAGATACAATCCTCCTACTTACTATCTCTCAACCAAGATCTAGGGCAAGGGAATAATTACAACCCTAATGTACCTGTGGAGTACGAGGGGGGAAATTCATGGGTTACATGGTTAGCCAACGTGGGATTGAGGCTAATCCGAAAAAAGCAAGGCCATCTTGGATATTCCGTCTCATCGTAATCTTAGGGAAGTGCAAGTGTTAGTAGGAAAATAATCTCTTTGAACCGATTCATCTCCCGCTCAGCAGACAGAAATCTCCATTTCTTCAAAATTTTGCGTAAAGCTTGAAATTTTTCTTGGATTAAGGAATGTGAAAAGGCCTTGTAGGACATGAAGGCTTACCTATCGAGCGCTCCACTCTTGACAAAGCCTGTAGCAGGAACAAACTTATTTATGTACCTTTCGGGCTCTGCATAGGCTACAAGTGCATTTTGGTAGCCGTGCGCGAGCGCAAACACTTGCCTGTCTATTACCTAAGTAAAGCGCTGCAGGGCACAGAAAAGAAGTACTTGGAAATTGAAAATTTCACTTTTGCTCTCATTAATGCATCAAGGAGGCTAAGGTCCTATTTTCAAGCGCACTCCATTACTGTCCTTACGGATCAACCCTTGAAGCAAGTTCTATCAAAGCCAGATGTCTCCGGGAGACTGATAAAGTGGGCCATTGAGTTGAGCCAGTTTGACCTAAGTTTTGAGCCCAGAACTGCCTTACAAGCACAGGTAGTTGCGGATTTATTGGTTGAACATTTTGGTTTAGAGCCTACCGTTCTTGAAAACGACGGTCTATGGGTCCTGCACACAGATGGCTCCTCAACCTCTCAAGAGGGGGAGCAGGGGTAACCTTTAGGGATCCCAACGGAGTTGAAATCGACTTTGCAATTAGGTTGGATTTCCAGGTTACGAACAATGAAGCAGAATACGAGGCTCTCATATAAGGGTTGAGAATTGTTTTCAGAGCGGGTCTTCTAGAGTCAAGACTTATGTAGATTCGCAGTTGATTTCAAGACAAATTAAAGGAACGTACGAAGCCCGAGAAGCCACCATGGTGTAGTACTTGGGAAAAGCGAAGGAGATAATCGGAAGGTTCAAGGAATTTCATTTGCTTCAAGTCCCTAGAGCAGAGAATGAGCGTGCAGATGCCCTATCGAAATTCGCTTCTGCCCTCGAAGGATCCTGTGAACATTCTATCACATTCCTCAGAGCAGAGGGACCGTTGATTTAGGAGAAAGAGCCCAGACAAATGGTAGCTATGATTGATCCGGTCGAGCCCTGCTGGCTCGATGACATTGTCAGATTCCTTAAAGATGGTACTTGCCCTACCGATAAGGTGGAGGCATGGAAAATTCGGAGCAAGGCCCCTCGTTTCTCGCTGGACAACAAGGGCAGACTCTTCAAGAAATCAATCCAAGGCCCTCCAATGAGATGTTTGAGGCTCTCGCAGGCCAAGGAGACCCTCGAGAACATGTACGGAGGAAGTTGTGGGAATCACTCTAGGGGACGCATTCTTGCTAAAAAGATACTGAGGAGTGGATTCTACTGGCCCACGGTCCTCCAAGATTCCATAGCTTTTTCCAGAAAATGTCCTAAGTGCCAATTCCACTCTAATATTCCCCAGTTTCCAGCGGCCCAGACGACACCCATTGCTGTCTCATCGCCATTTGATCAGTGGGGCATTGATATTGTAGGCCCCCTGCCTATGGCGGTCGGACAGAAAAAGTTTGTTATCCTTGCCGTCGACTTTTTTACCAAATGGGCTGAAGCTGAAGCAGTTACCAAAATCACCTTCAGAGTAGTAAGGGACTTCATTTGGAAGAATATTATTTGCTGATACGGCATCCCAAGGGTGCTTATCTCAGACAATGGATCCCAATTCATAGCGGCTGATACTCGGGAATGATGCTCAGAGTTAGGTATTGAACAACGTTTTACTTCCGTGGGTCACCCTCAAGCCAATGGGCAAGCGGAAGTCACCAACAGGATCATTTTGCAACACCTAAAGACTATGCTTGAAAGCAAGAAGGGCGAGTGGGCCGAGGAGTTACAAGGGGCTTTGTGGGCTTATCACACCACCCCACGAGCGGCAACTGGTGAAACCCCTTAATCCCTTGTCTATGGCTTTGAGGCAATGATACCAGCAGAAGTTGCCCATAAATCCGCCCCCGTGACATATTTCGAGCCCAGATCGAATGAGGATAACAGAGCCTTGGAATTGGATCTTTTGGAAGAAAAGAGAGACAAAGCACTGGCACGTATTCATGAGTACAAAGCATCTGTCACACGACAGTATAACCAGCGGGTCAGAGAAAGAACTTTCCAGTTAGGCGATTTGGTTTTAAAGCCGGTTAAAGTCTCAAAGTATGTAGGCAAGTTGGACCCCAACTGGGAGGGTCCTTACAAAGTTACACAAGTCAGGGCTAATAATACATACACACTCGAGACACTCCAGGGCGAGCGTCTCCCTCGTCCATGGAATGCGTGTAACCTACGAAGGTTTTATGTTTAAGTTGTTTTATGATTTGTAAATAACCCACTTCTGAAATTTATGTATTACTTGTTTAACAAGCATTATCTATTGAAATGTTATTTTTATGCGTGAAATATCTTTTGAGGTTGGTAAGTGATTCCCCCTTGGATACCTAGGCAATTGCCACACAGGTCCAAGGCGCGCGGGTCCCCCTTTCGAGGGCAATGTACACTCATCAAAAGTGATAAGATCCCCACCAGGGGTTTACCTCCTCGGGGTATTAATCAAGCGGTGGCTCTAAGGAGAAGAACGAGCCTAACCGGTCACGCTGCCAGATGGCGCTCGAACGATTGAGATAAAACTTTTAAACAAGTTTTCACAAGTCCCTGCCAGGGCTCCCCGAAAATGGGACGCTCATAACGGGAACCCCTTGCATTCAAGCACTAGGATGGGAAACTTTTGACAAGTTTTCACAAGTCTAGACCTTTGCGTCTACGATAACTTGTTAAAATTCCTAAGTGACCAACAATGCTCTTGAGCTCAGCCCGTGCGCCTCACGTTCGTGAAGAACGAAGGTCAAACCCATTACCACAAGCGTTCGCAATCAGCTCACGAGTGGTCTTGAACAAGCACTTGGAAATGTGGTGAAGAACCTAATGTGCATATGCGAATGTTCTAGTAGGCCCAGGTTCCTCGCCAACCAAGCGCCCATCGCTAGAAATTAGAACTCATTGCATACCTTGATCAAGCTACACCCCACAAGGGAGGATCTCTTATGCAAAATTTCTATAAGTCCCTAACCAGGGTATCCTCAAAGTCGGACCCTCGTGTTAGTCAAGGACTCACCACAGATCCTCTTCACTATACTTAGCGAAATTTTCACAAGTCTGGAACAAGGGCATTCCAAATTAAGACCCTCATCGTATTTAAGGACTTAACAGAATTTTTCGAGTTTTGCGATGTTTTTACTTAACTTATTTCTCGGAATCTTAAACATTACAAGATTTCGATAAAGCAAGCGCAAAGCAAGAATACAAAGCATAGATTAAAAAACACCAAGTCATGGAAAGAAAATTCCTCATTGATAAAGCAAGGAGTACAAAAATTACAAAACAAGGGTACCATGGCCCCTAGAATCCATTTAAAAAACATAAAAAATACAAGGAAAGTTGTTTGGAAGGCAGAAAGGAACTTCAAGCGGCTGCCGCGACATCTTCCTCAATATTCATCACCTCGTACTGTGCAGGGGCAACAGGCTCTTGCGCTTGTGGAGCTACGGGCTCGGCACCCTCGACCGGTAGAGTAGGTGTATTTTCTGAGGTAGGGGTATTATCAGTAGAAGGAACGGGGATGTTTTCCTGAGGCACGGGGTCCTGAGGGCCTTCGAGGGTAGATACGGCATCATTAGCCCCCTCGTTATGCTCTGTTTAAGGCGCTTCCTCCACAGGATGAGCCGCCATGTATTCATCTTGAAGGAGCTCAACTATAAAGTTGTACTCCAGCTCAGCCAAATTAGCCTCAGGATCCTCATCTCTTTCCTCCTCCTCCTCCTCGCAGCGCTAGTTGAGCCTCAACCCCATATCTGAACGCCCACCAGCGGAGGCGTCCTTCAAGCCCTTATGAATTAATTGCTTAATAGCCAAGTTGAAAGCTTTTTGAGCCTCGTCAGAGCAATGGAGCGAGGTGGCAAACGAGAAGGCCTTGCTATGGCAAAACTTAATGATTGCTTCTTTGTTGGCCCTCTCAAGGCGCTCAGGAAGCTGCCTCATTATGTCTGCATATTTTCTCTCAGCGACATTGAATTTGGTGACCCATCCGTTCCGGTCCTCTATCAATTTCTTGTGGTTTTCACTAAGATTAGTGTAGTCCGTGCTGTATTTCTTCTTGGAGGTCTCGACTTTCTTGAAGTCATCCTCCAGCTTCTTGGCGTAGGCTCCAATTTCTTGTGCTCAGTTTCGAGGGAGAAAATTTTGGCCTTCTCCACGTCCAACTCCTATTGGATCTGAGCCGGATCATTCGAGCACGCCAGCTTCTTGTACTTTGCTTTGCGCTCGGAATAAATAGTGGCGTGCATTTGGAGATTCTTGGCCCTCGAAAGCACTTGCTGCATTTTCTCAAAAGAAAGGAAGAGGGAAGGTATTTCATACTTAGCATAATTTTAAGAACATGAAGAAATATCTAATTAAAGGAAGGAATGAGTGGAGACTTACCGAAATTAGGGCGTGGACCATATCCACTGCCACTCTCTCGGAGTTATGGGAAAATAGTTCCTGGTGGTCCCCTCTGAATTGAACTCTCTCGTAGAGTCCCTCAGTAATGGTCCTTGGGGGGACGCACGGACAGAAGAATGGGGCCTTCATTAGGGAGGCGCTCGAAGTGCTTATCCCCCATGCGGTCGAAGCTCTATAAGCGCTCCTCCTCAGAAGAAGAAGTCTCACCCTCTCCGCGGGGCCCCTCGACCACTTGTTTACCCTTGCCCGTTATGGGAATAGCATCGGGCATCCTTTTCCTTTTCCTGGAGATTTGAGCGTCACTTCCTTGATGCTCCTGGATAACCACGTTTGAGCGTGGCCTTGTAGGTTCTATGGTAGGAGGGGTGGCTCCCCTTTGGTTGACCGTGTCTGCCGGCCTTGGGATGATTCTTGTTTCCATATTGGCCGCTCGGTTTTCTCCATGGCCTCTAGGATGCAGGGCGGCGTTTGAACTGGCCCCTTGATGGCCCCCGCGGCCATTACCACGGCTTTTTCCTTGGCTCCGAGGGTTTTGCTGGTTGTCTTGGGCCTGCGCTCGCTGTTGACGATTGCGAACGAAATTGGCGACATTGCACATATTGTCTCCCGCCATTATAATGTTGGCACTTGGAGAAGTGAAAGAGAACGAGGGTTAAACTTCCACATAATGATTTACAGGGAGCAAGTACATTTATAAAGTCAGTAATCCTATCAACAGTTAGTGCCCTAAAATCTAACCATCTCTCTCCAAATCTCGAGCGGGAGGATTGTTGAGGAAATGGGGATTATTTGTAACCCCACACAGGAACATGACCTCCTCGTCATCAATGAGGTCCTTTGCCTGTATCAGCCATCCCTCGTCCCTCAGAGCCCCCGCCAGGTCTTGTGCCCAGTTTTCAGGGAAAATAGGGCCCAGACGGTGCCTTACGAGGGGGCCTTCCCCATGTGAAACCCACTCTCTTGGAACCCCAAAATCGTCATCTTACGGGGCCCTCACAAAGAAAAACTTCTCTTTCCACTCCACTCCGTAAGTAGACGAGGGGAGATAATCAGCCTCAGGCCGGACTTCGCTTGAATATATAAGAAACCGACCCTCGGAGACGAGCGAGGAGATCTGGCTACTTGGAGCAGAGAGTTAAAATTCCGTATGGATGGTTGGTTTTCGGTGCACCTCATGAGAATAATGAAGGTGGTTATGAGCGCCAGGCCTTTTGGAACGATCTGCGAGGGACTCAGGTTGAGCTCGTTGAGTATACTAGCCATTGGGACTGGAATGGGGAATCTTGAACCCCCAAATGACACTGAGTCCATGAAGAAGACCTTCTCTCCAGGAGGGGGTTGTTGGCCCGCTCGTGAGGAACTGAAATCCTCTATTTAAAGCGCTCGTCCCAAAATATTGGGGCCATCATAGTGGTTATCTCCCCCAAAGTAATTGTGCTTGGAGTCTCTTCGGGGGGCCTCTCAATGGCCTGCATGCCCTTGCCTTTGCCCTCGGCTGGCCCTTTGATTTTCTTGGCCTTCTGGGATTTCTTCTTACGCTTTGCCGGTGGTTGTTCTGACGGTCCCAGGCGTCCTCCTCGAGGGCCGGCGGCGGTAAGGCCACCGTTACTGTATGGCGATGAGGGTGAGTGGCACTCTCTGTCAATGGTAAAGTTACCCCTTGCCTCTCGGCCTCTAATACCAAATCTATCTCTTCGAATATGTGCTCCACACCTCCTGGATTCCTCTCTTCCATGGCAGAGACCGTCGCGTCTAATTCTGCATCCCTTGGAGAGTTAGGATGGGATGAATGTTGACTGGCCATTTCCTCCACCTTACAGGCAAACTCCTCAACATGGTCTCTAGACATTATCTTTTGTTGGGAATATGGAAGAGATATAAACAGGTTGGGGGTTCAAAGATTTTCGAAGGAGAATAGGGTTCTGGGAAGGTTAATCCTATTATTCTAGGGTTAACAGGAAGAAGTTAGAAGAAGAAGAAGATCACTTACGGTGAAAAAATTTCTTGAGAGTTCGGGTTGCTGTGAATTTTTCTGGAAATTGCTTAGAAAGTTTGAAGATATGTGCTCTGAAAGTTTGGATGCGTAAAGGTTTTGAGAAGATTCGGAATCCCCTGTTTATAAGGGAAGAAGTTGGTATGATTTTGGGATTTGATTTCAAAAAGGCAATCATTTCCCTCCTTGAAAACCGCCCACTTTGGTGAACCGTCGCCCACTCCCGGAGATTTACACGCCTTTACCTTGAGAATCGCCCCCACTCGCGCATCAGCATTTAATGCGGGGCCCCACTAGCAGTCATTCAGAATGACTTACATTTAATTCCTTGTCAGAGGAGGATTTTACAACACGCTAAGTCCTTAAAATGAGCGTCCCCCTCGAAGCGTCAAGAAGACTAAAAATTCTGCATCCCTTATTACTAAGGACTACAGAATTAGGGGGCAAAATGATGGGGGCGAAACACGCTCGGCCCACATTTTGACACGTGGCACCATTAGCAGCTGACACACGACCAATCAATCCCCTGAAAACGGGGTCTCTGCCGAGCGTCATCTCCGTCGGAGTACTCGGATCTTTGAATGACACGTGTTATCATCGTCACGCTACACGTAACTGGCATGACGGCTCACCAACGAGCGCTCTTTATGCTGCAAAAGCCAGACCTAAGTACACTAAGGGAGTTACCCCGAGCGTCCCCACGCTCGGTTTCCGTCCGTATGCAAACTGACTTAGGGGCTAAGCTCCCCCTCATCACGAAGCCTTGGTGTTAATCCCTAAAG
Source organism: Lantana camara (assembly GCA_037501455.1). Taxonomy (NCBI): domain Eukaryota; kingdom Viridiplantae; phylum Streptophyta; class Magnoliopsida; order Lamiales; family Verbenaceae; genus Lantana; species Lantana camara. The sequence continues at coordinate 15,583,950 of CM074857.1, read as the reverse complement.
CAGATCCACTAGCCCATTAGGCATAAGGTTGATACAAGCGTGCTCCCAGCCCTCGTTACTAACCCCCAAAACGGCTCTCTGACACCCGTACGTGTCCGCGCACCTACCACTGTCGCCCACAACACCTTTACACCAACTTTTGCAGGAGATTCCTCCTAGGTTCTCCTCATTGCGCAACGTGTGAAGGCGACATTAGGGCAGGACCACAAGGGAACAAATTACTAAAGGGTCCCCGACCCTCAACTATAAATATTGAACTTCATCTCCATCCCTGTAAGCAATCTCCATTACTACAACTCTGCATTTTACTTGCTTTCTTCTTCAGATCATCATCTGACTTGAGCGTCGAAGAGCCAAACTGGGAATCACCCCCAGTTCCCCCAGCTTGGCCTTCTGACTTTGTTTTGATGTTTGTCCTAGCAGGTAGAACCCCCATCTTTTCCGGCGAGCATCAACTAGTTTCCTCACAAAAAACAAATTCTAAAGTGATCGGAATCTGACACACTAAATCCAGACCCATAAATGTCATTTAACTTAATTTGAAATATATATTAGGAAAATTAAAATTTATGTATTTAACATTAGTTATAATTACAATTATTTATCAATTAAAAAAAATTCAAAATTTTAAAAAATTAATATTCGATCAAAATTGACATAATTGAGTTAAAATACACACTTCCAATATATTATAGTATAGAGTATATATATAGATATAGATATAGATTTTATTGGTCAAGGAATTCTAATTAGGTTTGGAGTCTTATATATATTTGATTAGGATTTGGTTTTTGAAGAAACCAATGGTCAAGAAATTCTAATTAGGTTTGGAGTCTTATATATATTTGATTAGGATTTGGTTTTTGAAGAAACCAATGGTCAAGAAATTCTAATTAGGTTTGGAGTCTTATATTTGATTCCAATCCCGCAACCGCGGGACTAAATTCCGTTTCCTAGTTGAAAAGGGAGAAAAAAGAGATCCGTCCCTATATAAAGGGCCCTTATAACAGAACATATGATACGACGTTCATCAATTCCTATTTCCTAGTGATCTAATTTCCTATCCAACATGTCGTCGTCTGTTACCGATCCAGTTCCTGATCCAGATAACTTGTCTATTCCTTATCGAGTTCGTCCAGTACCACATCTTCCTTCTCTGCAATTTCCACACTTGGTTTATAATCATGAAGAAGACCTGGTTTATGATCATCAACAAGTTCCTCCGGAACCACATTATTGTCTTTGTGCGGAACCACTTCATCTGGAACCATTTCTTCCTTCTCTGGATGGCATGACACTCGTCGTTTATGCCGATTCTCATTATGGGACAATGCCTGTTCGCTTGTATATTAAAAAGCTTGTAGAATCTGATCTAAACAGGTTCGTTATAACTGAAAAGGGGAAGTTGGTTCAGTTTTTGACTCCGGAGGAAAACAAGGCTATGAATGAAAGCCAACAAGGGCTCGAGTTTTATGCAATCGATAGTCAAGCTTTCTTGTATACTCTCCGCTTCAAATTATGGCCCAATAATACGAACCAAATCGTCATCGACTCCGACTCCGACGCTTGGAACAGAATGATTATTGAGAACTATGTGGAGAAAGGGGATTGGGTTCAAGTCTGGGCTTATCGAGTCCAAGAACGCCAACTTCGCGTGACCTTCACTTTTCACTGACAACTTATTTATTTCGTATATCATTGTTATTAATTTCCTTCTCTTTCACTCTTACACTAAAATAATTCTTCATATTTTATTTCAGATACCTTCTTAATAATTTCGAGTTTGACAAGCTTTTTAAATTATCAACGATATGTCTCTGTGCAATCACGATATTCAAGTTTCTATGCACCAGTTAGAGATCGAGAGTCTTGTCTATTCCACAGTTAGAGATTGAGAGTCCTATGCGAATCAGGAGAGAGATTGAGAGTCCTGTGCGGATCAGGAGACCAATTAGGGTAGGGGTTGAAGGGGGGCCTTTTTGTTGGTAAATATTATGTATTATATTTAGTTTTATATATATATATAACGGATTTAGATTCCCATCCAAATTTGGATCCACATTCTATGATTCTGTCCGGATCATACCTGTTGACAGTCGGATTTGGATCCAATATCGGGTTTGAATCCAACATTCCCTAATTTCGTCGACCTGTTAACGGTGATAGACATTAAATTAAATAAATTTATAGGAAAATCTCATTTTTCGTCCTCTAAATATACCATTGTTTGATTTGAATCCTGATCTTTTAATATTTATCACTTTGTATCCTTTATGTTTTAAAAAATCTCAATTTCAGTCCTTTTGGTAACGGGCGTTAAAAAACTGACGGAATAAGGCGCGTGTCACTCACGCGCCACTCACATTATTCAGGCCGCGTGAATAACACGCGCCTTTTTCCGTTAAAAAATTAACGTTCGTTACCTAAAGGACTGAAATTGAGATTTTTTGAAACATAAAGGATGCAAAGTGATAAATGTTAAAAGATTATGACCAAAATCGAACAAGGGCATCTTTAGAGGACGAAAAATGAAATATTCACTAAATTTATTGTCTGAAATTCACTATATATTGCCATTCCTTGTAAACTATAATGCACGGATACGGATACGGGGACATGGACACGGTAAAATTTTTAAAAGTGTTCGTGCATCATACCTTGTAAATTAAATTTAGGGGAAATTACATCTACACCCCCTGAGGTTTGGCCTAATTACAAATCAGTCCCTTTTATTTCGTTTATTACATATTAACCCCTAAAAATATTGTTTCAATTACATTTTAACCCCTAAAGAGGGACTGATTTGTAGTTGAAACAGTGTTTTTAGGGGTTGATATGTAATAAACGAAATAAGAGGGACTGATTCGTAATTAGGCCAAACCTCAGGGGGTGTAGATGTAATTTGCCCTTAAATTTATCTTATGAAATTCACTATATCCATTTCTTGTAAGTTTGAATCTTTTGAATTTTGTTATAGCTAAAATCATATATTTAAACTAAATTTGAAAAATTATACCATAAAAATCAGCTGGAGACTTTAGAAGGACGTACTTTGATTAAACTCAGTGTCAGCTTTGATATATGTTATTGATAACTATAATATCCGACTACATGAATTTTCATAGTCCAAAGACCACAAATTAAAATTCCAATTAATATATTCTCTAAGTTTAAAGGCATAGATCATTTTTTTGGGAATTGAAAGGCATACTATCTCTAACCCACGACATAAATGTTCAAAATAATATTTCCAGCTCCGTATCAAGTTCGTTGTCAAAATTCAGCCTAATGTACATTGTTATACACACCATGCGGACGGAATCTCATGAGTCACGGCCATTACATAATTCTAAACTCTGAATACTAAGAAGAAATGCAGAGCAGTGACACTCTTTAATCCTTCTCCTAATGAGGGAAATCTTAGCTCCTTAAAATTCGAGCAATCTTCTCACTCCAAGATATTTGGTACAAATAAATTTGCATAAAAAAAGTTGAGAATTCTAAGTTTCTTTTTCTTTTGTTTTCCTTGCAAAAATCCTATAACTAAACTTAGCATTAGGTGATTAGTTAAAATTCTGTGCATGTAAATCACCAGAGTTGGTACTGAGATTATTTCTTATCTTTTGTGATTTTTGAAATATGAAAATCAATTTTATATGCATCACTCGACTCATTTGCCACAAACTTGTATTTTCACTTATGAAGCTCACCTGTTTCGGTTATAGTTTAGAAGAAAATCCTTGATTAAGATGCTAAGCATGCTGACTGCTGAGAAACTGTTATTCACTGTGAGCACCGCTCATTCTCTCTGCCAATTTCAGGTGTTGCCATCAGCTGCCATTAGCTACTTAGTGTATGAGTTCATGAAGGTACTTCTTAAAGTGGAGAAAGACGAGCCGGGCTATTTCTGCCAAGTTAATTTCCTGATGGAAAACCTGTGTTAGTTGATACTCACCTCCGTTGAAGAATACTTGACAATGTGGCCTTATTGTCTGTTTGTACTTTGTAGATGGTTTTCTGCCAAAAGAACACCGGATGACACGGTACACAAAGAAAAGAGTCATTTGTTTAATCTGCCACTTGTACGGGGGGGGGGGGGGGGGGGGGGGGGGGGGGATTTTGAAATGTTCCTGTTTGCTATTGATTGCACATGTTTTGGTCGAAATTAACTGGCCTAGAATGGTTTGTCCAAGCAAAAGCTTTCTTGAATCTTAAGCTCCTCGAAGGCCAAGTGATTTATGTAGTTTACTGTCATCCTGGTTAGGGGTGTACATTCGGTTAAAAACCGAACTTTCGGTTTTTCGGTTCGGTTAACCGAAAGTTCGGTTTTTGATTTTTACTAACCGTTTACCGAACCGATCTCATTCGGTTTCGGTTCGGTTTTTACCGATCGGTTTCGGTTAATAACCGAAAATTATTTTAAAAAAAAAAAAAAAATGGAAACAATGCAGAATGCAGTGCCTGCGCCCTGCAGTCCAGACTCCAATCACTCCATGTAATTACTATAATGAAATAAGCATTAATGACATGAACTAATACAAACTAAACAAAAGTCTTTCAAGTTTCAATTCCATAGACCATAATCATTCATCATTCATCATTCATGGCAGATTGACATTCCAGACTCCAGATCTAAAATTGGAAAATGGAAATTGGAAACTGAAGTGGGCTGGAGTCTTGGGTGTAGGGACTAGGGCGCGACGGCGAATTGGTGGTGGTGGAGGAGAGAACAAATGAAACCCTAGATCTAAAATTGGAAAATGAAAATTGGAAACTGAAGTTTCAAATTCAGAACTCAGAAGTGTGAATAGGGGTGAAAAGCGTGAATAAAAAAATGGAAATTCATGGCATGAATTAAAAAAAAGTATAAAAAAGGGGGCTTGTTCGGTTTTTTCCGAAACCGAACAAACCAAATATTAATAACCGAAACCGAACCGAAACATTATCGGTTCGGTTCGGTTATTGACGGTTTGGTTCGGTTACGGTTCGGTTTCGGTTATCGGTTCGGTTTTTGTACACCCCTAATCCTGGTTTGAACTTTCCTCGTACAAAACAAAGAACATTGATGACAGAGTTGCAACATTGCAAAATTAGGGGGGCTATGGTGATATATTGTGAAAATAGAGGGTGCCTCGACAGGAAACATGACTCGACTGGGATTTTTCGAATGTTGAGGCTAGAATTTGATTCATTAACAAAATAACATAAATAGTGAATGAAAACATTTATTCTGAACTGAAACTCAACATTATTTCTCACCTAGAGTCTATTACTGAAAAATTATTTTTCAAGAGCAAACACGTGAATCTTCAATATTGGGCTGGCTCTTTTTTCTTGGCTCGACCAAGTTTGTGAGCGGCTCGGCTCGGCTTGCGAGCCATGAAAAACATAATTTTTTGTTTAAAAAATAAATATTTTTAATATTTATATATATTTATATATAAAAATAAGTATATATATATATATATAATATTATATATTATATAAGTATTTATATATATAAAAATTAATATTTATTTATTTTTAATTAAAAATAGTGGCTCACGAGCCACGAGCCAAAACAAAGGAGCTCGGCGCGGCTCGTTTGTTTACATCCCTAGTTATTGCAAATACATATTGACCAGGTGCTACAAGTGCTAGTTTTAGAAACATTTCTACAAGTGCTAGCTTTAGAAACATTAGTTTATCGTCAATTTAATGTTGAAAATAGAGTTAAAATGATCTTTTGTTCTTGTTTAATTCTCTGGCCGACTAAAACTTTTCGGAATTTTGTGTTTTTTTTTTTAATTTTTTTTTATATATATTTATTATTATTATTATTTTTTATAGTTTACGTATAGACATTTAAAATGTTGAAAAATCTGGGCTATGGAGGAGCTAGACACGGGTGTTCCCTGTCCTTAAAGTTTCTATCGCCCCTACTGTTGTGTTTTAGGTTGCAGTCGATACACTTCTAGGATATATGTCAAGCCTGGTGTTTGATCTTTGCTTAAAGCACTTCTGCAAAAATCAGATGAGTATGTTGCACTATTTTCAGAAATGGGAGGAGACTACTTTATAACCTTCAGGTAGCAAAAACCGAAACTGGAATTTGAATGGGTTAATTTCAGGAGTTAATAACCTGAAATTACAGCCCATAATTGCCCTCAACCTGACTGTTACAAGAGTCAAACGGATTTCTTTGGATGTATCTGGACATTGGTTTGAATATTTGAAACTAGGACTGAGTCAGACCGGCTCTGGCTCAAAAAGAAAGCTCTGGGCTCGGAGGCGAGGCTCCTAGCGACGATGCGCACGTGCGAAGTGCGCCATCAAACGCCACATTCGCCCATGCCCGTGCCCGTGCCCGAGCCCGTGCCCGTGAGCGTGCGCGCGCGCGGTGCGGTGCACCGCACCGCGTGTGAGCTCATCAGTCCTCTCTTGAGTTCCACAATTTAATAACATACACAGCTTTTTAATATATAAAGCTGTCTGCCTTATGTTATTCTTTCAATGTGGGACAAGTTTCAATAAGCCAATGCACATTTTCCAAACAACCTTTCATATGCCTTATGTATACTTGTTAATTAATTCTGCAGCAATTAATTTTATCATTACATATAAGACATATCTAACAATCCCCCACTTGTTTGGAAAACTACTCTTTTGCCAGACAAGTCTCTGAAAATTTTGTCAAAGATCACATGCCTAGAGGAAGGTGTGACGAACATTGAACCTTCCCTTAGTGTAAATAGCTCAAAACTATATTGAAGTTGATGGTGTCCGTAGATTGAACCTCAGCTCCGTTGTGACATAGTCGGAGATATCACACGCACGTGTTCTTTCTCATACAACAAGCACTCCGCTGCTTGGCGCTTATTAAGCCATACGCCATATCCCATTTCATGAACCTCTAAGAGAGTAAACCATAACTCTCTATAAGAAGCGGCTTCACTTCTAGTTCATATAGGCAAAATGTTTCTCAGGCACTAGTTGCAAATAGTGCAGCATTTTGTTAAGAGCTTTGCTCAACCTTATCACGTTGCAACTCACTGAGCTATCTTTTACTACATATGAGACCACTTGATAGCTCTAACCAACTTGTGACTTGTTTTTCCCTTTGAACCTATGATCAGGGAAAACCTAGATTATAGGTAGGGTTACCATCACTTATGGTTCGGGTGGTTTAAGTCCCATATCTCGAGTAGTTATAGCTACTAAGTCTATCGTCAGAGGTTTAGTAAACGGATCAGCCAAATTCTTATTTGACCTCACATAGACAATTGTTATGATACCATCTTGTATCAATTGTCTTACAAACGCATGTCTAAGACCAATGTGTCTAGACTTACCATTATAGGTACCACTGTACGCTTTTGTAAGTGTTGCTTCGCTGTCACAATACAGCGAAATTGGAGGCATTGGATTTGGCCAAAGATCTATGTCTAACAACATATTTCTTATCCAATCAACCTCCTGTCCAGCTTGTGCTAAAGCTATAAACTCAGATTCCATGGTAGAGTGAGAGATTATTATCTGTTTCTTGCTTGCCCAAGAAATAACCCCACCGGCAAGAGTGAAAACCCACCCACTTGTGGATTTGTTATCTCCCACGCTAGTTATCCAACTCGCGTCTGAGTACCCTTCCAACACACTAGGGAATTTGTTATAGAACAAACTAAAGCTAATAGTTCTCTTAAGATACCCAAGTACCCTACTAATAGCTTTCCAATGATCAGCATTGGGACTGCTCGTGTATCTGCTAAGTTTTGAAACTGCAAAGGAAATATCTGGTCTAGTGCAACGCATTGCGTACATAAGGCTGCCAATAGCACTTGCATACTCAAGCTGTGCAATAGCTCTACCAGTATTTTCTTTAAGTTTCAGTCCGTTGTCAAACGGAGTGTTCACCTCCTTGATCTCGAGGTGACTAAACTTAGTCAGAACTTTCTCAATATAATGAGATTGGTTTAGTGAAAAACCCCCACTATGTTTTTTAACTTTAATGCCTAAAATAGTATCTACTTCACCTAAGTTTTTCATCTTAAAGACCGAGGATAGATACTTTTTAGTCTCGTTTACTCCAATCATATTCGTCCCGATGATCAACATATCATTGACATATAGACAGACTATCACCATATAGTCAGCCATACTTTTGGAGTAAATGCACCTGTCAGCACTGTTATACTTGAATCCGAATTTCAAGATAGCAGTGTCAAACTTCTCATGCCACTGTTTTGGTGCTTGTTTTAGACCATACAGGGATTTGACTAACTTACACACTTTATTTTCTGTTCCCGGTGCTACAAAACCCTCAGGTTGTTCCATATAGATTTCTTCTTTTAAATTTCCATTTAAAAATGCTGTCTTTACGTCCATTTGATGAACAAACAGATCGTAAAGAGAGGCTAAGGCAAGAAGAATTCTAATGGAAGCAACTCGAGCCACCGGTGCATAAGTGTCAAAGTAGTCAATCCCTTCTACTTGTCTAAACCCTTTGGCAACTAACCTAGCTTTAAAAGCTGATATAGTGCCATCAGTGTTTCGTTTTCTTCTAAATACCCACTTGCACCCAATGGGTTTAGAACCACGAGGTAAGTCTGCTAATACCCAAGTATTATTACCCAAGATCGAATCCATTTCATCGTTTACAGCTTCCTTCCAAAAAGAAGCATCTCGAGAAGCCATAGCTTCCGAAAATGTTTTAGGATCCGTCTCAAGTGAAAATACAAACGGTATTTCACTTACCACTTTATTATCTTGGTCCCCCTCCACCAAGAATAATAAAGCATCAGAAGAGATAAAGTCTTTACCCAAACTTTTCTCTTTTCTTGCTCTAGTACTCCTTCTAGGCTCAATTGGTTGTGTAGGAATGTTATTTTCCTCAATCGGCCTTATAGGACCTCTAGGCTCAATTTGGGATAGCCCAGAATCATTTCCAACATCTTTTGAAAATGTATTTTCGAAGAACTCCACATCCCTGGACTCAGTTATCACATTAGACTCTAAATCAAGAAGTCTATAAGCCTTGCTATTAAGAGCATATCCAACGAATACACTTTTAATAGCTCTGGCTCCTAACTTAGTCCGTTTGGGATCAGGAACCCGAAAATAAGCCACACACCCCCACACTTTAAAATAGCTTATGTTGGGTTTTCTGCCTTTCCATATTTCATAGGGACTAGACTTCACAACAGTACTAGGCATCCTATTTAGAATATGGCACGCAGACAGAAGGGCTTCACCCCACAAGTTGTGAGGTAAATTTGCATGATTTAACATGCAATTTATCATGTCCAGAAAGGTACGATTTTTCCTTTCAGCTACACCGTTCTGCTGGGGTGTATAACCGGCAGTTGTTTGATGTATGATACCACTTTCTTCGCAAAGTGTATCAAAAGCATTCAAACAATATTCCATGTCTCGATCAGAACGTAGAACCTTAATCTTCTTCTCAAGTTGGGTTTCTACTTCTGATTTATATTTCACAAAAGAACTAAGAGCTTCATCTTTAGTTCTTAACAGATACACATAGCAAAACCGACTAGCATCATCAATAAAAGTTATAAAATACCTTTTTCCACCTCTAGTTAAAATTCCATTTAATTCACAAATATCTGTATGAATTAAATCTAATATTTGTGATTCTCTTTTAACACTTGGAAAAGGTTTTCTAACAATTTTTGATTTTGCACAAATTTCACATTAATCAAGTTCATTTTTACCAATATCAATTAATCCCATTGCATGCATATTTTTCAAGTTCTTTGCACTAACATGTCCTAATCGACTATGCCATAAAGAAATTGAAGAAATCATGTAAGCAGAAACGAGATTCATATTATTGATAGACATCTTATACATCCCATTACAAGCATAGCCTTTTCCAACAAATTCACCATTTTTCATGATGATGACTTTGCCAGATTCAACAGAAATCTTAAAACCTTTCTTATCTAACAAATCAACAGAAATTAAACTTTTCCTAACATCTGGTACAAACAAGACATTAATCAAAGTTAATTTCTTCCCGGAGGTAAAGTTGAGCTCGACAGATCCTTTGCCTCCAACACCGGCTTTGGAGCTATTTCCCATCTGAACCTCTTGTCCCACAACTTCTTCAAAGGTCTTGAAAAGCCTTCGATCATTGCAAATGTGAACCGTTGCTCCAGAATCTAACCACCATCCAGAAAGTTCACTTGCCATGTTGATTTCAGAAATCATAACCACATCGAGGCTAAGGTCAGTCACCAGGGCAACTAGGTTCTCCTCAACCATGTTTGCAACTCCGGATCCACTCTTCCGTTGTGGGCATTCTCTCGCATAATGTCCTGTTTCTCCACAAACATGACACTTGCCTTTTCTTTTGTTAGTAGCATTATGAACAGGTTTAGGTTTCTGCCCGGATTTCTTAAATTGTCCTTGATTCTTTTTAACCCCGAAAGGCTTCTTTTTAGAACTTCCAGCCTCAACATAATTCACGCTGGATTGTCCTTGAACCAAATTCTTGCCATCGCGTTTCCGAGCCTCATCTTCAATACGCAGATGTTTCTGAATTTGTTCCAAGGACATATCCTCAGATTTATGCATCAATCTCTTTGCATAATCTTTCCAGGTAGGAGGGAGCTTTGAAATTATAGCTCCTACCTGGAAGGCTTCTGGAAGGACAATTTTCACTATCCGAAGTTTGTTGACAATTACCTGGAGCTCATGCACTTGCTCCAGGATTGGTTTATTATCAACCATTTTGAAATCGAGGTATTTAGATACTAAGTATTTGTTAGTACCTTCTTCCTCAGCCTTATACTTGTATTCCAGCGCCTCCCAAAGCTCTCTAGGTGATTTGACGTTTGTGTACAGATCATATAATCTGTCAGAAAGAGTGTTGAGGATGTGGCCACGAGCCAACTCTTCATCTTTAGCTCTTTTCTTTCGTTGTTGCTGAAGTGTCTGTACTATCTCTTGATGGATCTGCAAGGCATTCTGGGAGGGACCTGCGGCTGCAGTACTTGCAGGAGGAGCACCGCCTGCTGAAGTGGGATTGGCAGAAGGAACAACACCTGCTGCAGTGGTTGGTGGATCCAAATCAACAGGCTGCTGGGGAGCAGGAGGATCTTCTGGAATTGGTGGCAGACTGGGATCCAGAACATAGGCAAGCTTAAGGACAGTAAGCAGGAATTTCATCTTGTCCTGCCAGCGGCTGAAGTTGTTGCCATCGAAACGGTCTAGCTTTTGCTGGTTCATGATTCTGAAGGATTCAGACTCCATTTCTACAAATAGAAACTTTAAGATTGTTGAAAAATCTGGGCTATGGAGGAGCTAGACACGGGTGTTCCCTGTCCTTAAAGTTTCTATCGCCCCTACTGTTGTGCTTTAGGTTGCAGGCGATACACTTCTAGGATGTATGTCAAGCCTGGTGTTTGATCTTTGCTTAAAGCACTTCTGCAAAAATCAGATGAGTATGTTGCACTATTTTCAGAAATGGGAGGAGACTACTTTATAACCTTCAGGTAGCAAAAACCGAAACTGGAATTTGAATGGGTTAATTTCAGGAGTTAATAACCTGAAATTACACCCCATAATTGCCCTCAACCTGACTGTTACAAGACTACTTTTGAAGTGCAAAGTGCGCCATCAAACGCCACATTCGCCCGTGCCCGAGCCCGTGCGCGTGCGCGCGCGCGGGTGGTGCGGTGTGAGCTCATCAGTCCTCTCTTGAGTTCCACAATTTAATAACATACACAGCTTTTTAATATATAAAGCTGTCTGCCTTATGTTATTCTTTCAATGTGGGACAAGTTTCAATAAGCCAATGCACATTGTCCAAACAACCTTTCATATGCCTTATGTATACTTGTTAATTAATTCTGCAGCAATTAATTATATCATCACATATAAGACATATCTAACATAAAATAAATGGGAAACAACATGGAGAGGACGACCATAATATGGGAAACACATATTATCTAAGAAGGACGACCAGAATACCAAATAAAGAAAATAAAATAAAAACTTCAAAATATTGGGAGTTTTTAAGCTAAAAATATTGTTGGACGCTTTGATATTATTTACTTTGTTGATTTTATATCCAATTGGATTGGTTAGGGAAGAGTAGAAATTGAGTTATTTTACCTAATAAACTGGTCTATTTCGATGGATAAGAATCTAGTTAAGTTACATACATTTCTATTATGTTTACTTGATTGGATTAAAATCAATTAAAAGGTCAGAAATACCTATATTGTCCTCTTATTAAAATATACATTAATATAAAATACACGAAATATGATATGTACCCAGGTCGCCAAATTATATAAATTAAATTGGGCAAATACAAAGCTATTGGTAGTGTAATAAAAAAATTGTCAAATAAAAAAGCTATTATTATTATTATTATTATTATTATTATTATTATTATTATTATTATTATTATTATTATTATTATTATTATTATTATAATATTTGGGTACGACTGGTAATTATCTAAACTTAAAAGGCTGGTTAGAAAGCCCGGCCCAAAAAGTCTTAAAAGAAGCCCAGCCCAAGAAAGTTATAAATAGATTCCTCCATGCAAAAACTTAAAACTTCAACGTTCATCTTTTGATTTCATCTCACACAGCAAAGAAAAGACTGCAAATCTTGAATCTTGAAGAATTTTGCTTAAAAAGAAAATCGCGCCCCGCATTTCTCCGAATTTTCCATAGAAAGAAAGTATCGCTCAGAATTCAAGAAGAAAGAAATCATCTCTAGCAACTCAACATTCAAAAAAGCATCCCGCGCAAATTCAAGACGATCAAGAAATGGATCCAAACATTATCAACCAAGTGCAAGAAGAAGTTCAGGAGGGCGAAGCAGACAATGAGCATCAAGAAGATCCAGTTCCCGCGCAGCAAGTTCAGAATATGGCGCTCCCGCCACCGCCGGCGCCCGTGGTTCATGTTCCAGTAGTTCCACACTACTTGAGGAATGTCCGGCAAAGTCCTCATTTCCCACCACAGTTCCTCTATAGGAAGAGATGGACGAATGCCCATGTCGGTGCTGATGGGCTAATCATGAGAAGAACCCAGCGTATCTTGAACTATCTTACGAATGACGAACGTTCTTATGTCTACTATGTGCAAGGTTACCGACACAACGGAATGGTTGTCCAAACTGCTACTCCTACAACGGGATCGAGGAACCTTTATTTGTCTGAGATGGTGCGAAACGATCCAGCCGACCGATTGGTGCTGGGAGACGGCCTACGACATTTGATACGACGAAATCACGTACAAGTGGGGGAATGGATAGTTTTGTGGGGGTACAGGTATCTAACAAGGTTCATGCTCGGCCTCGAGTTTAAGGGGCAACCTGAGGCGCATTGGGGCCCTGGAGAAACATCATCCAATGAGTAGGAATGAAGATAATTGCTTAGGTTGGCATAAATGATGTTACATTTGGTACTTTTTACACCAAGCTCTGTACATGGCTCTTGTTTTTTTGGTTGTCCTGTTTTCTAGTGTATAGGTTGAAGTTGCACCAAAAGAAAAAAAAAAAAAAAAAAAAAAAAACGCGTATAGGTTGAAGGCTTGAAGCACAATTCTTTGGCTATGTCCAAGTGTTAGTATAGGTTGAAGGCTTGAAGCACAATTCTTTGGCTATGTCCAAGTGTCAGTTAGTCTAATCTTCGTTTCGTGTTAGTTTTGTTAGTGCTACAGTTTACATCTCTAAGCCATTATTGGCAAGCTCCTGTATCCAGTTTTTATACATTTTATACTTTGCTATTGTTTTTTTTCACATTTTGCTATTATTTCTGCTCTCTCTTCTTATTTTAGCTCCGTTGATGTTGTTGTTTTCATTCTCTAACTAATCCTATTTTACATTTATTTAGCTTTTTTTATTTTTTTTATTTTTATTTTTTTTATGGAATTACGGGTACTTTTACTTTCTCTAATTTAGAAATAGTACCCAGAGTGACAATCGAGACACTAAAACTAATAATAATTTAGTCTACTTAATTCACTCCAATCAAAATTGCAATTTTTTTTTATGCGTAAAACTTAATTGAAAACAATATTTTCAACGAGATAAAATGGTATATGTAGACAGGGTTTTGGAGTAGGCCCCGACCTCCAAAAAAGAGGTTAAACCAAACATGTCAACCTTCGTTGAAGTTCTAATAGACATTTAAGAGCAAGTCATCACTAACTACAATTGATCTAAAAGTTGAACCATATCACATTTTATAGGCATATTAGCTATGATGCGTCATGCATGGATACGGATACAACAACACAAATTTTTTATCTCGTCTCACCATCCCATTGTTAAGACTCGAAATAACTTCATTCAATTAACTTCTCCTGTCATGCACCTTTTCTTTCAAGATAGTAACTAAAGATCATCCAATTCTACTGCAACTAGCAAACCAATTCACTCACAATATAAAAAGACTTGCATTACAAAAATATTTACACTGTGTCCATCAAACGGTGACATATAATTTGAACTATTACAAAACATAAGTCCTGCTAGCAGCCCTAAAACATAACCTAAAAAACGAGTATGACAAAGACTACCTCAGCGAAGAGTGCCTTGGATAGCCATTTTCACCATCACTGTCGGCGCCGCGACCGGCATGCCAAAGAACATTTCCATTTGTTTTCGATTGTTTGTCAGCATGTTGGAAACATTGAAGTGGTATTGTATGGTTATGAACATGGGCAGATCACCAATTGCTTGAAAAATGGCTTCACGACGCTTGATGGAGTCATGCTCGCAACCCATCCTAGCGGCCAACTCCCTAATGGACTCAGTCGTGTTCTTGCAAAACTTCGTTATTGCATCAACAATAATCTCTGATGCCTTCTAGCCACGATTTCTCTTCTTATTTTCCTTTCCATCTGCTTCTGCAGCTTGTTGAGACCCAACGGACCTAAACTTGATTAGGTCATCCTCCGGTGGTGCAGTGGGGATGGTGGGACGGTATGATGTCTCATTGGTTTTGTAACGCCCCGAATTTTATTAATTACATTCTTACGTTTATTATAATTTTCTAAATTATATTTTACCAAACTTTCCTGAAATTCCATGAATTTATATTAAAGTTAGAATTTATTTCATAACTTGAAAATATTTATTTCGTGAAATAATTGCCGAAAACGATTTAATTGTCAACTTGTCTTTAAATGCTCATTCTTTTGAATTAGGGGACCAAATTGCATGACTTTTCCAAGGACTTAAATGATCATATTTTAAAACAATATATCCTCAATTGCATAACTTGAATTCTTGGAGGATTAATTGGCAAATCTTTATGTTACACACATTTCAAAAATGGATGCATCGTTATGTTATCTCCTAGCTTCCATGAGCTCCTTTCATTCAAGAATCTCCCAATCTATTTGCTTCCTATCACTCTCGGTATTAAGAAGAAAAGGGAAGAAAATATTTCAATCAATTCTATCAAGAATTTCAAGGAATTTCCAAGCTTTGGGAGTTGATTATCTCCATCATCATCTTCATCTTCCATTCTTTCCATTTCAAGGTTGGTTTTTCATGAATTGATGATTCTTGATCATATTTGATTGAGCTAGGGTTTGAAAAGTATATGCTAGATGGATTAATTGGGGATGGAAGCATGATTTTGTGATCACATCATGAATTATAGCATGATTTATTCATGAATTCTTGAATATTTGAGCTTGGATGATCAATATGATCATGAACATGAAACCTTGAATTCTTGATGATTTGCCATAGTTTAAGTGTTTAAGTGTTATATTATCTTCTTTTGAGTATATATGCATCATATTTCCAGAAATTAATAGCCTTGTTGATCAAAATTGGAATTTTGTTCTTGTTGTTATGCATTCCCGTAGCTATGCTCTGTTTTTCCTCTGTTCTTTCCAGTTGCAGAACTGGGAACGACCGTTCCCAGCCTCAAGGCATTGTGGGAACGGGCGTTCCCACCTTTTCAAATGAAACTAGGCGGCCGAACCTGGGAACGACCGTTCCCATGTTGGGCTTGAGGCCGAAAGGGTCGTTCCCAGACAAAGCGCACTTTTCAAATTAAAATCGTTGGCGCGTCTTTGGGGTTATGGGAACGACCGTTCCCATTTACAAAGGAAACCTGGAATGGCCGTTCCCAAGGGTCTGACAAAACAAAACATTCTGCATAAAATTACGATTTTAGCCCCTCGATCCGACGACTTCTTTGACCCCGAATTGCTATTATATGATCCAATATGTACTGAAACAAGATGTTATCATGCCACATTGCATTTTCCTCTTCATCTCGTTGCATTTCCGTCGTTCGTCATATTTGGTCGATTTTAGGTCATATCTCACGTATACACGTCGTGTTTGCGCAGGTCACGAGGTCATGAACGAGGAGCAGGCTCCCTAGAGCATATCCTTGTCATATTTTTGTAAGAAAAGGTGAGGTTTAGTTATTTCTTAAATAGAACCCTATAACCTTTGTGAGAACTTTTAAGCCAAATGATCTACATATACTTTCCAAAATCCTTTCCAAAACATTTAAAGTAATTTTCAAGGAAATTAAACTCATGCAAAGCAATGCATGTTTTATATTTGGATCGTGATTGATTATTGGCGAGTAGCATGATAGCACTTTGGGCCCGAGGGATTGTGTACGAGCCAACCGGGAAAGCATAGGGCTGACGGGTAACTCTACACACCCCTCAACACCGGGATGACCCCTGAATCCACCAGGAGGTTGGTGGAGGAAGGAATCCCGCATGTGGGAGTCATGCTCCCGGCGTGCGTAGCATGGATGGATAGGGCTTTGCAAACCCACAATCACCCGGAGTGAAGGAGTTCATGAAATGAATACATGTGCACCATAAATGAATTGCTTGATCCCATTACAACTAAAGTAACATGTAATGATTCACTATTGGTGTAAGGTTGGAACGCCCTAACTCGCCAGGGCCACGTATTGATAGCATGAAATGAGTAAAATGAACTTGATAGTTGTAATCTCGGGCGATGGGTATTATATCTTTGAACTTATATTATTTATTGCAAAAGCATTACCCGAGGTCACAACTTGCATGTTACTTGTGATATATATATATATTGCCCCTCACTCGGTCTTCACAGACTGACACCTCTACTTTTCAGTTTGTCGCGGTCCTGTGTTAGGCGGGAGTCAGAGTCATGTCTTTATCCAGCTGAGTCTAGCATAGCGCTTCTTCCTATGTATTAGCGTTGTAGAATACCATGTTAATAACTTTTGGGTACTCATACTTGAATGATATGGGAGATAATCATGTATTTATATTTTGAGCTTTTGAAGGTTTGATATATAATGAATTGATAATATTGTGCTTTCGTTTTGAATTTCACATGTTAGGTTTAAATTTATTCAGGGTCTAGTCCCGCCTAGCTAGCCTGTTTCTTTTAATTGTCACCCCGTTCGCTATAGGTTAGTTCATGTACGGATTTCTCATTCCGTATGTGGATCGGCCTATAGTGTGGGGGAGTGGCACCTCCACGTGTAGGGGTGCTACAGGTTTCCTCTCCATCAGCAGTTAGATCGACAGGCGAATGCTCTGTAGCTATTGTCCAGTCCATGGCTCAGTTACCCGTAGCACGGTCTTTCCCATATATCTCCAAGTATCATACAGGGGAAAGGGTTTTCCACGCAAGCACGCATGAGAAGGACTTGCCTGAAATATATCAAAGTTCATCAAACTCAGAGACATTTAAAAATAACATCAAATGAACCTAAGCCTACCAATTAAAAACAGAAGTTAACAAAATGCTTTCTTGTGCTTATTATTATCTACAGAAATGGATCAAAGATCATCAAGTTCAAATATATTTACATAGTTCATCAAACAATTTCAAGCACACAAAATCATGGTAGAAATAACAAAACTCAAGTACGACACTCACCAAAAGGAAGTTGTCCCACTCCTTCGGTTGAGCTTCAATTGTGAATGTGCTAGAATTCCAATTCAGGCCGCTGTAGTTTAACGCATTGGATATTTTATGATAGGTTTCTTTCCACGAAGTGTAATTCGAAGAAATATTTGGTTCTGCCTTCAAGTCAGTGGAAGGCATGTACTCCTTCAATCTATTCTCTAGTTGAACTAAAAAACCGTTGCGGTAAACATTTGCAGCCTTCCAGCCTGTAGAGATGATATCTCTAAAAGCAAGAACGAGATTGTTCTCTTCTTGGATCGTCCATGCTCATCGTGTTTTACCACGACAACTTCCCAGGCATTCGGTGGTTGGTGTAGACCCCATATATCTACAAAATCAGGACAACAACCATTAAACAATTCTGAAATAACAACATTAAAAATAAGACACCTTCAAAGGACATAATAACCAAGTCAGACATAATCAACAGGACAGCCATATCAAACAAAAATTAAGTCCCAATAAATTCATAAAGTAGTTTTAGAATTATGAAACGAATGCTAAAGTAAATAACTGATGTTCTTACAATCAGACAACATATATTTAATATTCATCATACAAAATACATATTAAACTGAATATTAAACACTAATTTAAATGTTACAAGAAGTCCTAATTATAATTCCGACCGCGTCAATCGTTGTACTTAGCCTGCGCATGTGTTTCACGCAATTTGTCCAAGCGGGAGTCGCTTGAATGTGTTCAATAAACTCCCCCACTGTGTCATCAACTTCGGTTCCTCGGGAACTAAATGTTCGAAAGGATCAATCGTTATCTCTAATCGGATAAAATTGTGCAAAAGACAACAAGCTACGATAATCTTGTATTGTGTGTCTATCGGATAGAAGGCGGGACTACGGAGTATACCATCTTCAATAGGCCAAATGTCCTCCCAATGATAGTTCGTGCTTTTGAGTGCATAAGGTTGAACAACTCCTTGTAATTCTGAGGCCTCGCATTGGATGGACCAAACTCCTTCAAATGATAGTGGACACCACGATAAGGGGCCAAAAAACCTTCCCCGTTAGTGTATCCAGCATCGCAAACGTAATAACTTCCTAGTGAATGCAAATAGGTTTGGTGAAATTTGTTTAAAACATTTATAACCATTAACTAAATTGGAGACAAATAGAACTCCATTGAACTAACCTCTAGGGACTTTAAAAACATTAGGCCTGTGATTGCATCTCTTAAAACATGGCCGTCACAGCTGATCCCTCCCATCCCGTAAACACATACACAAAGTTCATGTTACGGTCGTAAACTGCTAAAGTATTAACATAACAATCCCTTTTTTACTCCGATACCATCCAAAGCTCCCAAACATCCCTAAGTGTTTTCGCACAGAAACTGAAGATTGGCCGAGATTTCAGTGGATGCTTGCCATTTTGGCTTGATGATGGACCTAGCAAGATGATATGTCTTTGGAAGAGGTCTATCTTGTCTTTCTTTTTTTGTGTTGTATGGTGAATGACTGTAGTAATACGTAATTGAAACGGTGATTTGTCCCGTGAAACTGTAGTAATGCGTAATTGGATGGAAAATTTGTCCAGTGAAACTGTAATAATGCGTAATTGAAAGGGTGAACTGCCCAATGAAACTTTAGTAATGCTTAATTGAAAGGGGAATTTGTCCAGTGAAACTGAAAGGGGAATTTTTCCAGTGAAACTGTAATAATGCGTAATTGAAAGGGTGAAATGTCCAGTAAAACTGTAGTAATGCGTAATTGGAAGGGGAATTTGTCCAGTAAAACTGTAATAATGCGTAATTGGAAGGGTGAAGTGCCCAGTGAAACTGTAATAATGCATAATTGGATGGGAACTTTGTCAAGTGAAACGGTAATAATGCATAATTGGATGGGGTCTTTGTCAAGTAAAACTGTAATAATGCGTAATTGAAAGGGTGAACTGCCCAGTGAAACTGTAATAATGCATAATTGAAAGGGGAATTTGTCCAGTGAAACTGTAATAATGCGTAATTGAAAGGGTGAAGTGCCCAGTGAAACGGTAGTAATGCGTAATTAAAAGGGGAATTTGTCCAGTGAAACTGTAATAATGCGTAATTGAAAGGGGAATTTGTCCAGTGAAACTGTAATAATGCGTAATTGAAAGGGTGAAGTGTCCAGTGAAACTGTAGTAATGCGTAATTGAAAGGGGAATTTGTCCAGTGAAACTGTAATAATGCGTAATTGGAAGGGTGAAGTGCCCAGTGAAACTGTAATAATGCGTAATTGGATGGGGACTTTGTCCAGTGAAACTGTAATAATGCGTAATTGAAAGGGTGAACTGCCCAGTGAAACTATAATAATGCGTAATTGGATGGGGACATTGTCAAGTGAAACTGTAATAATGCGTAATTGGATGGGGACTTTGCCCAGTGAAACTGTAATAATGCGTAATTGAAAGGGTGAAGTGCCCAGTGAAACTGTAATAATGCGTAATTGGTGTTGGGAATAGTGCCCTGAAAATTCAATTTATTGAATTAATAAAACTGAATTTGCAGCAAGTTATGAGTATTTCACATATTAACAATTAATGACGTGTGATGGTATTCTTATATGAAATGTGTTTCATAGGAAAAGACTTTGAATACCGAAATCAAGTGTCATTAAAGTTCTAGTCGGTAAGATAAGAATATGTTCTTATCAAGACTATAACGTGGTTATATAAGATGATTAGTCTTTCGTCATAGGGAATAGTGATTCCAATTATAACACGTTGATTATTTTCAATAGGATTGGAAACATCGAACTGGACCACTGAGATTATTTATTTTATACTGCTATCTAAAATAAATAAAATCTCAGGAAGCATTGTACTCTTAATCCTGATAATATTTCGGCTTTAGGCATGTAGTGTTAGTCACTGTAACATACTCGAAGTGAGGTCTCGGTAACGGGTGGCCAAAATACTTTGTATGATTCGGTGACAGCATGAAATGTGCTAAAGAGTTATATTGATCGAGGAATCTGTGGCCTTGCTGGAAGGTAAAAGATATCCTTGAAATAGATTTGCAAAAAGTTCGAATTAAGACTTTGGCCAAAGCACTTCGCGTGATAACGTCACCGAAGTTGTATGTTGAATGTGTTTCACATACAGAGAATTTGAACTTAAGGTGAATCAATAAATTTCAAATTGGAGATGAAAAATAAATGATAGTAGTTGTAATTTATTTTTCATGGATATCTACACAGAGGAGTAAAATGCGAAATTATTCTAGATCGAGAAATTCGTGAATAATTTAATTAATTTTAGAGTGCAATAATATTTATTTAGTGGAATTAAATATTGTTAAACGGTAATTAATTATTATCATGAGATGATAATATATTAATCCGTTTGGAGCTAAAATTAATTAGTCCTGCAGGTCCCTCTGCAAGCCCCAAATTGAAAACCCAAAGAGAAAATAATAAAAGGAGAAAGAGAAATGAATTTTTCAAAGTGTTTGAAAATAGTCAAAGGGATTTATTTTAAGAAAATAAATTAAATTCCAAAGAGTTGGAAATGCCCGGAATTTTATTTTGGAGAAAATAAAATTTTAATTTAAAAAAAAAAAAAATGAAAAAAATGAAAAAAAAAAAAAATGCTGACGTGGCGGGTGACGTGGCACTGACGTGTCACGCCACGTCAGCAAGTGGGCCCAGGTGGCGCTGACTGGGCAGCCGCGTGGCACGCCACGTGTGCGACACGTGGACGTCCCAGATTGAGCCACGTCAGCGTCAATGGTTGGCTCAGATTGAACGGGTCAGCCAACGGGTTCGGACCGGGTCAAACGGGCAGGGTCGGCTCAAGTTTGGATAGGGTCAAGCCGGGTCCGGTCCGGGTCGGACCAGACCCGGACACGTGTCGCCACCTGGTGAGGCTGCGTGTGTCAACACGCGCCAACCACCTGGCAGTCTTCCGACGGCGCGTGGCGGCGCGTGAATCCACGTGGCGGCGCGTGGTTGGTGGCGCTGGATTCACGGCGGAGAGAGCTACCACGTGGTGTATTGGGATTGGTCGGCCGGTACGCGGTTTGTACACGGTTGTGCAAAATGACATAAATGCCCCTCATTTTATGTCTAAAATGACCAAAATACCCCTGTAAATTTGGCTATAAATAGCTGATCCCATAATTCATTTCTCATTCAATTTTTTCCAGCCTTTTCGGTTGAAGGAGAGCTTTCTTCTCTCCATTTAATTAATCCTTGATTAAAGGATTAATTAATATATAATTAGGTGGTTATATAATTAATATATAATCCACTTAATTATTAGAAAATTAGGGAATTTTCTAGTCTAGAAAAATGATTTTTTCTAGAAAATATTTTCTCGAGTATTTAGGGAAATACTCGCGGAGCCCACACTCCGAGGGTTGAGTCGGGGATATTGTGGGGAAGCTCTGCCGGTCTCACGAGTGGGCAAGGAGCTGGAAAAATGCCGTTAGATAGCCATGTTTGCAGTACGGTAATAGTTTACAGTTATTTTATTTTAAGCATGATAAATTATGTGCTCTTAAGTGTTAATTGCATGTTAGATATTTATCTGCTTAAGTGATTTAAAATTTATTATCAATTGCATGTATATACTTGAGTAGATCCGGCTAAGTCTTCCGCTTTGTATTAAAATGTTTTAGAAATATTTTAATACTTGTATTATAATAAAAAATTTTAAAATGTGGTCTCGGACTGCTACTGTTCTGGGCCCGCATCCCAGCAATTGGAAGGGTGAAGTGTCCAGTGAAACTGTAGTAATGCGTAATTGGAAGGGGTCTTCGTCAAGTGAAACTGTAATAATGCGTAATTCGAAGGGTGAAGTGTTAAGTGAAACTGTAATAATGCATAATTGGAAGGGTGAAGTGTCGAGTGAAACTATAATAATGCGTAATTGGAAGGGTGAAGGGTCGAGTGAAACTGTAATAGTACAATCATGACGATTAATTGAATCATAACTATACGTTAAGAAGATTAATTGAATCATGATCGCATCATTACAACATTGCAACGTTTACAAGATTGATTGAATCATTATCACATCAGTACAACAATATAGTAATGAACAAGACTATGATTAAAACATTGCAACATTAACAAGATTGATTGAATGATGATCACTGCTGGGTGGCGGGTCCAGAACAGTAGCAGTCCGGGACCACATTTTAAAATTTTATTATAATACAAGTATTAAAATATTTCTAAAACATTTTAATATAAAGCGGAAGACTTAGCCGGATCTACTCAAGTATATACATACAAATGATAATAAATTTTAAATCACCTAAGCAGATAAATATCTAACATGCAATTAACACTTAAGAGCACATAATTTATCATGCTTAAAACAAAACAACTGTAAAATATTACCGTACTGCAAACATGGCTATCTAACGGTATTTTTCTAGCTCCCGAATTCACCTCCCGAGAATCCGATACCCGATCTCCTCGTGAAACCGGCAGAGCTTCCCTGCAATAACCCCAGGGACACTCTTGGAGTGTGGGCTCCGAAAGTATTTCTCTAAATACTTAGAGAAAATAAACTTTAAACTAGAAAACCCTTTTCAGGGTTTATTCTCCCGAAATTAGGCGTTTTATATAAACACCTAATTAAAATTAATTCCAAAATCAATCGGAATTAACTAGGAGAAAAGGGATGTGGTTTCAAAGCTAAGAACTAGCCAAAACCTCTCCCAAAAATGTATGAAAGAAATGAAGGGCCAAGACCCCTATTTATAGGGGAAAAACGAGGGCAAAATGGTAATTTCACATCCCACTTGCGTGTGCAACTTGGACACGAAAACCAAGGTGACCACGTCTTAGCTCTCATCACCACGAGTCCAATGCCACCGAGAACATCCCAATCTGATGCCGCACGCGCCGTCACGCGACACCTGAAGGTGGCGCTTGTGTTACACTTTCGGCTAGGGCTTCTTGATGACGTGGCCGATTCTCATTCGGCCACGTGTCCGGGTCGGCCTAAGCGGATCCGGTTTGAGCCGACCCTATCCGTTTCTGACCTGAACCCGTTGACCGGTCCGAACCCGTTGACCGGCATGGTCTATATCAAATCGGGACCGTTGATGAGCGATGACGTGGCAAAATCCCGGCCGCACATGTGGTGCGCCACGCGGCTGCCCAGTCTGCGCCACATGGGCCCCACCCTGCTGACGTGGCGTGCCACGTCAGTGCCACATCACCTGCCACGTTAGCACTTTTTTTTTTTTTAAAATAAAATTTTAAAAATTTATTTTCTCCAAAATAAAATTTCGGGCATTTCCAACTCTTTGGAACTTTAATTTATTTTCTTAAAATAAATTCCTTGGCTATTTTCAAACACTTTGAAAATTCATTTCTGTCTCTCCTTTTAACATTTTCTCTTTAGGTTTTCAATTGGGGCTTGCAGGGGGACCTGCAGGACTAATTAATTTTAGTTCCAAACGGATTAATATATTATCATCTCATGACAATAATTAATTACCGTTTAACAATATTTAATTCCACTAAATAAATATTGTTGCACTCTAAAATTAATTAAATTATTCACGAGCTTATCGATCTAGAATAATTTCGCATTTCACTCCTCCGTGTGGATATCCATGAAAAATAAATTGTAACTACTATCATTTATTTTTCATTTCCAATTTGAAATTTATTGATTCGCCTTAAGTTCAAATTCTCTGTATGTGAAACACATTCATCATACAACTTCGGTGACGTATCACGCGAAGTGCTTTGGCCAAAGTCTTAATTCGAACTTTTGCAAATTTATTTCAAGGATATCTTTTACCTTCCAGCAAGGCCACAGATTCCTCGATCAATATAACTCTTTAGCGCATTTCATGTAATCACCGAACATACAAAGTATTTTGGCTACCCGTTACCGAGACCTCAATTCGAGTATGTTACAGTGACTATCACTACATGCCTAAAGCCGAAATATTATCAGAATTAAGAGTACAATGCTTCCTGAGATTTTATTCATTTTAGATAGCAGTATAAAATGAATAATCTCAGTGGTCCAGTTCGATATTTCCAATCCTATTGAAAATCATCAACGTGTTATAATTAGAATCACCATTCCCTATGACGAAAGACTAATCATCTTATATAACCACTTTGTAGTCTTGATAAGAACATATTCTTATCTTACTGACTAGAACTTTAATGACACGTGATTTCGGTATTCAAAGTCTTTTCCTATGAAACACATTTCATATAAGAATACCAACACACGTCATTAATTATCAATATGTGAAATACTCACAACTCGCTGTAAATTCAGTTTAATTAATTCAACAAATTGAATTTTCAGGGCACTATTCCCAACAGATCACATCATTACAACAATATAGTTATGAACAAGATTGTGATTAAAACATTGCAACATTAACAACAACATATAATTGAATCATGATCACAACATTACAACATTATTAGTTTCATTGATTCTATATTGTAATATTGTAACATTGACGCATTATTTTCCTTTCACTTGACAAAGTCCCCATCCAATTATGCATTATTACAGTTTCACTTGACACTTCACCCATCAAATTATGTATTATTATAGTTTCACTTGACAAAGACCCCTTCCAATTTCGCATTACTACAGTTTCACTGGACATTTCACCCTTCCAATTACGTATTATTACAGTTTCACTTGACAAATACCCCATCCAATTATGCATTATTACAGTTTCACTTGACACTTCAACCTTCCAATTACGCCTTATTACAATTTCACTTGACACTTCACCCTTCCAATTACGCATTATTACAGTTTCACTCGACAAATTCCCCTTCCAATTACGTATTACTACAATTTCACTGGACACTTTACCCTTTCAATTACGCATTATTACAGTTTCACTGGACACTTCACCCTTTCAATTACGCATTATTACAGTTTCACTTGACACTTCACCCTTCCAATTACGCATTATTATAGTTTCACTTGACAAAGACCCCATCCAATTACGCATTATTACAGTTTCACTGGACAAATTCCCCTTCCAATTACGCATTACTACAGTTTCACTGGACACTTCACCCTTTCAATTACGCATTATTACAGTTTCACTTGACACTACACCCTTCCAATTACGCATTACTACAGTTTCACTGGACACTTCACCCTGGACACTTCACCCCTTCCAATTACGCATTATTACAGTTTCACTTGACACTTCACCCTTCCAATTACGCATTATTACAGTTTTATTGGACAAATTCCCTTTCCAATTACGTATTACTACAGTTTCACTGGACACTTCACCCTTTCAATTACGCATTATTACAGTTTCACTTGACACTTCACCCTTCCAATTACGCATTATTACAGTTTCACTTAACAATTCACCCTTTCAATTACGCATTATTACAATTTCACTTGACATTTCACCCTTCCAATTACGCATTATTACAGTTTCACTTGACACTTCACCCTTCCAATTACGCATTATTATAGTTTCACTTGACAAAGACCCCATCCAATTACGCATTATTACAGTTTCACTTGACATTTCACCCTTCCAATTACGCATTACTACAGTTTCACTGGACACTTCACCCTTTCAATTACGCATTATTACAGTTTTACTTGACACTTCACCATTCCAATTACGCATTATTACAGTTTCACTTGACAAAGTCCCCATCCAATTACGCATTATTACAGTTTCACTTGATACTTCACCCTTCCAATTACGCATTATTATAGTTTCATTGGACAAATTCCCCTTCCAATTACGCAGCTGCTTCTGCTTCTGTATACTGCGACATCGGTGGCAGCTGCTTCTGTATGCATTGAGTTGTAGTGACTGAAACGTTTGTGCTCGGTCTCATACACCAACATATGCTAGTGAGAATTTGTCGCTAGAGGGAAAATAATATAACGACATGAGAACATAACTGTTGAAGACACCTCGTTCAGGGTCATAACGTAGTCACTTTCCATCTGGTGCATCATGAACTTGTTGATTGCAGATGGGATAATGTAAGGGACAGTCTTCTTCTTTGTCTTTCCTGTGCCCCTGTTCTTCAATTTCCCCACAAACTCAACTGACACATGAGGGTTAACAAAATGTACGTCGTGGAATTTGGGCACAAGTTAACCAGGACTTGTTAGCAGGTCGTAATAGGACAGAATAACATTGTCATTGGTCTCCTTCCCCAAAATTAGATCTCGTAGATCGTACACGAAGACAAAACTCGTCTTACTTGTATACCCAACATCATGGCTGCAAAAGATTATAATGAAACAGTCAACAACATTCTGCCAACTAAACTCATTGAATTAAGTAAGAACACTTACTTTTGCGCCTCCTGTAGCTCATAATCAAATTAAATGCCCTATTCCGTTGCTCCTCAGTGACGACCTCACATCCTGGGGCCTCCTTAGGCCTACTGTCCACTTGAGCTCCATCAAACACAATCACATAATACATAATTATCCAATGACAAATCAAACACACAAGCATAGTTAAAAGACATTGTAATATTGAATCTTGTATGTAATATGTTCTTACATTTTCTTCCACATGCTCCCTCACATTGTTCTTCCTCTTCGATCTAACCTCAGCTCGTTCGGAATCACAATCACCTTCCCCATCCTCAATCAAATCAACTTGAACTCCTACATCAACACATTCCGGTGCCTCTTCCACACAAACCGTTTTAACTCCTTCATCGACACATTCAGGTGCCTCTTCCACACTGTTTGAACTCCTTGGTCGACACCTTACGCTTTTTCTGCTACGCAAACAACTTGATTCCCTTCGTCAATAAAAACTTCTTCCTCCGCTCTGGAATTCTCTCCATTTTGTTAGCCGCTCGTAAGGGAACAATCTGCGTATTTTTAAATCAACAGGCTTTCTTACAAAACATTTGAATAAAATATGTATATTGGTTTAAATTACCAAAGATTACAGACTTACATCTGACAGGCAAATATTTTCCAGTTCCTTCTTCGCATTCTCTTTCGTATTAGATAGTGCACTCCCTTTCGATTTAAACAACCGAGGGAATGCTGTCAACCTTCTTGAGATGCCAAACTTTTGGATTCGTTTATGAAACCATGTCTGACATAAACACTAACTTAAGTAGGTATATATATAGGTATAAATGACACAATCTACAAAACCAAGCCAACGACTTACCAACAAACCCATAGTACATCCATCAAGAAAATCATGTTTATCCACAACATTCTTCCTAATACATTGAATCAAAAACATATGAGCCACCGTGCCCCACGCGTACTGTCCAATCCTGGACAAATCATCTACATACCAAATAAGCGCAGCAGGCACACGTACACTGCCACGTGGGAACAACAAACAATTAAAAACGTATAAAATGTACATCCGTATAAAATCATCAATGCCATCGTCATAAGTCCTTTTGACGAATTCATGCAGTTTACTCTCGATGTTAGCTCGGGAGACATTGTTTCCCTTATGGCCAAAATTCTTGATCAAGGTATTGGATTTACTCTTGCCCACAAGCACGACAGGATGACCGGAATGCCGCATACCAATAACAATGCTGAATTCCTCCTCACAAAATAAAACTTCTTGGCTACCAAATTTAAATGTATTTGTGCTGCAGTTGCAGTAATCGAGCAACAACCCAACTCTGTTAATGCTCCATTCTGAATAGACGCTCCCAAAAAACAACCAAACGGCGATTTCTTAACTGCATCGAGTTGACCAGGAGACATTTGGTTACGAATTTTAGAGATAACCTCACTGAATCTCTCCAACATGCACTGATGCAAAATCGAATACACCCGCTTCTTTGAAAGTGTGCCCTCATCAGTCTCATGGATGTCTACCTCTGATCTTTTTCTCTTTCCCTTGCTTGTTTCGGCCGGGGACGGAACAATCATCAACAACGTCATCGACATTGAGCGAACCATCTATCGAATAAAAATCGATTCAATGTTCCTTATTTAACAAACTCCTTAACCTCTTACTTGTTGAGTTAAAACCATCATTTACCAAGTACAAACTGGAATATGGCGGAAAAAAGTTGAATTTCTGACCATTTATGGAAGAAAACTAACCTCGACAGGTTGGGTGCGACGTACCTTCCTCTCAGACCTTACCATTTCAAGCAACAAGCTAAAACAGAGTGTTAGTCGTGGGGGCGTGGTTGGTAGCTTGTAGGGGTTTCGCCTCTAACGTGGGTGTGTAGGCCATTCAGTCTCCAATAACTTCTTCTACACTTGTCGGCGGTGGTGTGCGGCGGGCGGTGGCGGGAGATGGTGAAGAATGACAAATTCCCGCCGATGGAGGAGGGATTTGAATGCTTGGTATGGATTGTGATAATTCAATTTTAGCAAGGATACTTTGGTAATTTTAGGCGATTTAGGGGGTTTTGAAAAAATATGTTGTGTATTGGGGATGTAAAATAGTATGATTTCAAATTGGGGGGTTTAGGATAACATTTTTGCCTTATTAGGGATTGTTCAATAATTTGTCGTTTTTTAATTCGGTTTAATAAAATAGCATCCCTTTTGGGACGGTTAAAATTTTACCACAACTAGCCGATGATCTCCGCGACTACTATTAATTTAATATTATTTTATGATGAAGTTGCCGAGATCTTCAATGATTTCAATTTTTTATATTATTTTATTTAAAGTCGTTGAGATCTAATACGATTACAGAAAATTTTAAATTTTAATTGAAGTCGTTCTAGAGATCAACGACTGCTATTAAGATTTTTTTTAGTTTTTGTGGTCTAGATCTGGACCACCATTTCGTCTTCGCCATTTTGCTTTCCCCTTATCCCTCCCTGTGCCTCACCGGCGGACAACCACCACCAGCCCCACACCGACGTCACCTGAAGACGCTGTGAGCCCGTAGCAACACCGCTGCGAGCACCCACGCCGGCAGAGCACCAACCGAAAATAATTGAGATTAAATAATAGTCATATCAATACCTCACAGCAATATTGTAAGGTCATATCAATATACCAACATAAAATAATAATTCAAATTCGAATTTAAAAAAAAAAAATTGAGATTAAAGTTTGAAGTGACGATACCTCACAGCTATGTTTTGAAACCCGGACCGGAGGTCGAACCGGGAAGTCTTACTAGTTACTGGTTTTACTGGTTCGATCGATTCGACCACCGGTCAGAGCGGTATGACGTCATAATTAAATAATATTTATATTTAATTATATGTACTATATAATATTATAAATAATCAAATAAACTAAATTATATAAAAGATATTATAATTTTAAATACTTTTAGGCTTTTTATTAATTTTCTAATAATAAAATTCCAAATTATAAATCTACAAATATAATAAAGTATTTAACTAAATAGGAAAATAATCAACATCTAACCAATTAACAATATAAACAAAAGACTAATTCAACAATATTATACTTTTATTATAGAGTCATAAATAAAAAGAATATCACCCATAATTTATATTTATATAAATATATATTATAAAAAACAAAATAAATATCAAACATTAGTTTCTCGATTTGTTAAATGAATTCAAAATTTTTTTTCCCCAATTTACTTGTTTGAATGATCTTTGGCACATGCAAAGGATTATATATATTTTATTTTGAATATAAGACAAACAACAATTGAAGTAGCACACTTGGTTAAAGTGCTCCTCTCTGTCTATTTGAAAGGTATAGGGTTCAATTCCTTGTATTCCGAAAATAAAAATATCAATTTTTGCAAAAAAAATATATATAAAAATCCGGCCCGCAAACTGGTCCGGTCCGGGTTCAACTCCGGTTCTTGAACGGTTTTTAGCGGGTCAAACTGGTTTGAGAGACAACTGGTTTTCGGGGGTCAACTGGACCGGAGTGGTGGCCGGTCACCGGTCGAACAGGCTAGACCGGCCGGTCCGGTCCGGGTTTCAAAACATAGCCTCACAGTAATACTATAGACATAATAATTCAAAATAGAGTCATAATTGTACAAATATGTGTTGTAAGGTCATATCAATAAATAAAATAGCTTATATTATTTTTGTTTTTTCAAAATAATAAAATAATTGATAATAGTTAAATTATAACTAGCAATTCTGTACACTCTGTGTGTGCAAAAGAAAATAATTAAATTAAAAATTTTGTTTTATTATTTAATATATAATAATTATAATTTTATGATAAATAAATGAATAAATTAAATAAGATAATATCAAATTAAGAAAAAAAAATTAAAGATAAATAAGTGATATAAATAAAAAAGAAAAGAATTTGAAAGTCCGTGAATATAGAAGAGATTGTAAAAGTACGTTGCCTATGTTACGAACTCTCTTTTTCTTTTTCTCTTTAACTGCTTAAACTCTTCTATACAGTTTTCTGCTTAAACTCCTGTCTATTATTAGGTTGGATTGGTACTGAACTTACATTAGGTCGGTCTTTACTTATCTGTACCAATTTTATTTAATTTAAAAATAAGTATTTTTAAATCAACCATCATGTTGAGGTTCCTATTTTTTCTCTAACCAACTGCATTAATTTAATATATTTATTTTGAATTGAAACATTATTTGTTGTAATTCTTCTACTTTATCTCTAATAATTTATTAAAAAAATATAATTTATAATCGATAATCATTTTTATAAAAACTTTTAAACTCCTATTTTTTCTCCAATCATTTTCTTTAATTTGAAGTTCTACGCATTTTAATATTAAAAACTTTGCACCAAAAAAAATATTAAATATTAATTAAAAATATGCATGCAAAATATGTTGTTTGTGAATATATCATCTTATAATTGATTTTCTCTAGTCTGCACAGAAATACCAAAATTTTATTAGATTCTCATAAATTATGTTTCTACTAAATAATTACTAAATTTCTAATGAAATTTAATTTTTAATAAATTTAAAATACAATTATGTGTGTTTAGCAATGAAACAAATATAGAAAATTATTAGTTTCATATACAGTCAAATAACATCGACTGAATTGAACTTATTAAATTGATCTTGATTTATATTAGTACAATCAATTTATTCTCCAAACAATTTTAAAATGTTAACTTCATTTTACCACATGCATTGAATAAGTTTTATGTTTATACTATATGTGATTTTTTTTAAAAAAAAAAAATATAAGTTGATTATTATACATATAATCTTTTTATTGTTGGAAAATATAGGATTATGTCAATTTAAAAAGTCAATGTTATTAGTTATTTCAGATATATAATGTTTCTAACGTAATATTATTTAATAAATAAATGATTTAATGTTCAATAATGAGGAATAACATAAATGACGTCATATAATATTCGAAAAACTACGAAATATATATTTATTTTAAATTTGATAATGTGAATCTTTTTTAAGATAATTAACATATATACATATATATATATATATATACATATATATATATATATATATATATACACCTATGCACACACATGAAATCATGTATGTATAATATAATAGAGCAAAATTGACTTTTACACAATCATTTTTAACTGAATAAGAAATTATCAATTTGATACTAGTTCTATTTATTGTTAAAACTAAGTGATATTACTATATATATTAAAATAAATAATTATAAGTTATTATCATTTTTTGAAGGATATGAAATACTGAATTGCATGTTAATTTCAATCAATAATTTATTGAATATTAATTTATTCAATATACATATGTATATGTATGTGTGTATCTATGTATGTATAAGTTAAATATGATTTTTAGCTCGAATGATGGAAGGTTTTTAAATTATTACATATGTTTATTTTATTCTAACTAGTTTAATACTTTAAATTAATCCATTGTGTTTTAAGTTTTAACTATGCATTAAATTTACAACAATTATCACTACAAAGAAAACTCTTCTCCTTAACGCTTATTTTGCCTACATTTACAAACCTGAAAGTACTAAATTTTTCATTACGTTTTTTTGGGGTTAATTATAGACACCTCTCATCCTTTGGCCTTTAGTGTGTTTTACCCCCTAACTTTTGAATTTAAAGTGATTGTCCCCCTTAACTTTTGAAAAATATCACATTAACCCCCTTTAACAAAGCAAATATGTACAGATCATATTTCAAATGTATTGATATCATATGTCAAATCGAAGTTCTCAACGCAAGAAACACAACGGTGATCTTGAAACCAAAATTCAACAACCGACAAAGGAGAAATCATCGGTCAGAAATGACGCTCGACGGACGGAGCTTTACAACGGTTTTCGACGGCCAATAGAGACGATTGGGGTATGAGCTTCATTTGCTTTAAAGAGTTGAACGTGATGGATGTGATTTTGAAGCTTGTGTAGCCGTGACGGAGTCGACAATTAAAATTTATTAAGAGGAGTTAAGTGTGATATTTTTAAAAGTCAGGGGGATAATTGCATTGATTCAAAATTTAAGGGGTATAAAGCACACTAAAGACCAAAGAATGAGGGGTGTCCGGAATTAGCAATTTTTTTGTGTAGTCTTAATAATTTATAAAAGACTATTGTATAAACTAAACTCGTAGAGAATAACTGATTATTGCTTACAAAAGTACAATTATAAGTAATAAAATTTTATATGACTATATTTTTAATCCAAACCATAATCAATATTTCATTATTGCTTACCCTTGTACAAATGTAGTTAATAAATTTATTAAAAACACTATGGTTATAACTAAAATCTTAGTCCGTAAACAAAATTCCAAGTATTGTCTACGATTATGTAACATATTATCAGAAACAACATATTTATTAATTATTATATACAGGTATAATTTAATCGATAATAATATTTATTAATAGTTGTTGAAAGAATTAAGCGAGAAGGTATAATTATAATTATTTTATATCAAATATATTTATTTATATTTATAATTTTAATCTATCAACTTAAAATAAGTTGGATCGTCTAATTTGGTCTTGTAAAATTTTAATTTAATTACAAATTGTTTGAAATGTACAAAATTAAATTACAAATCATGAAACGAACATAATTAAATTGTCAAAATCAAAAATTTACAGAACCATGTCATCCAATCAATTGGCTAATTCCGATTACTAATTTGTTTGTGGCATCACTTAACTTGATTGGGGATGTTGGCGTGACGTAATTTTATATGTCATATCAAATACTTGGATTATTAATTAATTAAATTTAGCATATAAATAAAAATAGATTCATTTAAAAATTAAAAAGATTTTAATAGTTATAAAATAATGTCCGAATATGATTAAGAAATTAAGATAAATTATTTAATGCACAATTTTATATTATTTAATCCTGATTATTTAATATTTAATAAAAGAATAGATTAATTAATTTCTAAGTTAATTAACGTGTTTCAAAAAGATGGAATTTAAGAGGAAAAAAATTAGATGAAAATCCCAACGTATATGATTAAAAAATAATTATATATTTTAGATCAAATAAGATATACAAAATTATTGAATGGTTCTATAAATAAATTTAAAATTTTATTTATTTATTTTCATATAAAAATTAATTCAAGAAAAATATATAAATAATAAAATAAAAATCGATTATTAATATTTTAGTATATTAAGCGCATAAGGTGAGTGTGGAAAAAATATTTTATTATTATTTTAAATAAATTATTGATTATTATTCTATTTTAATTTTAACATATATGTGTAGTTGTGTATTTAAAAAATAAAATGAAAATTATTAAAAAAGTACAAAGAATAATAAAATATAATTAAAATGGATGTCATATTGTAGCTTATATTCTCTCGAATTAAATAAAATAAATTTTAATTTTGAAAAACTAACTAATTTATTAAAAATGCACGTTAAAAATATTAGTGATTTTTTTTAAAATAAAATATTAAAGAGAAGGTGGGATGATTGTATATGTACAATTTAAAATTACGTAATACTCAAAATTTATAAAAAATTAATATAGCACAATCTTGTACAAACTGACCTCATGTGAGGTCATTACAGATTAAACTTTTTTTAGACATCCCCTAAACTCTTCTATACTCAAGGGACTCTCAAATTCTTTTATTTTTTATTTATATCAATTATTTATCTTTAGTTCTTTTTTTTCCTCAACTTGATTTGTGTGTGTGTGTGTGTGTGTGTGTGTAGAGTTGCTAGTTTATATATATATTTTTTGTGTGTGTGTGTGCAGAGTTGCTAGTTTATATGCAGATAGAAAGCAAGTTTTATTTATTAAACACTAGCAACCCTGCGCACCCGATATGTGTGCAAAGAAAAAAAAAATTAAATTAAAAATTTTATGTTATTACTTAATTTATAGTTATTTTTAATATGATTATAATTTTATGATGAATAAATAAAATAAGATAATTCAAATTGAGGAAAAAAAAACTAAAGATATATAAGTGATATAAATAAAAAAGAAAAAAAAATTAAAAGTCCAATGTAGAAGAGTTTAAACAAAAACTGTAAAAGTACGTGGCTAGAATTTATAATAAAAAATAAAGAAAAAAAAAAGAGTCCATGATATCAAATGGGTCTCTCGTATAATAGTATAGATTCAAGAAATTTTAAAAGAAAAAAAAAAAATCAATTTGGAGCCGTGAATCTCTAGCACGACTCCAATTAAAATAAGAAAAATTCTGGAGTCGTATTAGATGTCAACGACTTCAATTAAAATAATAAAAAAAATTAAAGTCATGGGAGAGATCCACGATTTAGCCACAAATAATATTAAAATACTAGGAATTGCGGAGATCTCCCCCAACTTGTGATAAAATATTAACCCTCTTCAAAACGGTGTTATTTTATTAAATCCGAATAAAAAAAGGGGTATTTTGGAAAAAGTCTTGAAAATGCAGAATTGGGTCCGACAGACATTCTATTATTTCCAAGGTCGCTTACAAACTTTTTGTTTGGCTGTCCGATTATTCACACACACAACTATAAATAATTATTTTTATACTCGGAATTTACATTAGAGGTGCTACTAAACAATACTGACGTGGCTCGGACCCGCCGTGCCTCAGAGACCAATCACCACATGCCACCTGTCCAATCGAATGTACACTTCTTCGATCATTGGGTCGGTCCTCCAGTAACCGCTCCAATTTTACCGCCCCTTATCTCGACCCGCCGACCACCGTTACAATTCAAGTCGATCGATTCATGTCTTTCGACCATTATCGAGTCGGCCCACTACCTCTCTCCCGGTTGAGTGGCCGATCACGCATTTAATGCTAGACGATAATGCGATATCTGTTAGCTTTCTACAGCGGCACGTCAAGGCAATCATTCCTCTCTCTTCCCCTTATATAAAGCCTCCGCATTTATTACAACAGTAAGTCTTCTCACCTACTACATTTATGACGCTCTTCACTCGATATTCAAACACTCGATCCTGACTTGAGCGTCAGAGTGCCAACCCGAGCATCACCCCCACATTCCCCGAGTTGGCCTCGAGCTCACGTTCCCTTTCCTCCATCACAGATTTCGAGCTGGTTGCGGCGGCTTCCCCTCTTACAAATTTAAGTGATCAACCGGATATTCAGTTCGACCCGTCAGACGGATTTTGACTCGATCATTTTGGCGCCGTTTGTGGGAACCCTGCAACAAAAAGTCATCAACCATGGCAACTTGTAATTTGACCAGTACACGCATCTTCGATGAGCAAGGTCGGGAAATCCTTCCCCAAGTTCCTGTACACGTACCCGCTGCCACTGCTGTGCCGCAACTTGTCTACTTGGCGCCCGAGCTAGGCCAATACCTAAAAGCATGCAGGGATGAAGCCATAGCAGCAGCCGCAGAAGGAAGGGAACCTCAAATGCCCGAGCGTCCTCACACTTGACACATCGAAATAATCCATCCGGTGACCAACTACCTTAGTTACGCGCCACAAGAGATATATCACCAACCAGTCGGATATTGGGCGGGTGTTGACCATGCATCATATCACCCATCCCAATATCCACCACATCCACCTCCAGTCTAAGAAAATGTACATTGCCCGGCTCGTGAAAGACTCTTTACCGAGCTGATGAAGAAGCTGACTCTCAAACCCTTACGAATACTAATATACGCCGAGCAGCTACTCAAAGGGATCGAAAAAACTCCCGACAGAGGAGCCGTTGTACACCATCACGAAGAAGAAACAACAGCCCTTCCCAATCTGAGACTAGGAGGGAACATGATAGCCATCGAAGTAATGTCTTGCGCCGTGTCTCAAGAGGAGTTTTCAACCGACTCGGACCCAATGGTCGACCCAACCAAATTCAAAGATCTAACAAGGGTCAAATTGTAAGTTCGGATGACCTGAGGAACCAAATCCCTCCTTGTGTCAGTTAACAGAATCCCAGGCGGTATGAGGAAGGTCAAGGTTCTCACAGCCGTTTTCGGAGTCGATCTTGGTCACCTCGACACACACGCTCAAGGCAACATCATGATCGACCCTGGAGATACCGCAGTGACAGGGAAGCTCAATCACCCTTTTCTGACGAGATCATGGAAACGACCACTGAGGAAAAGATCCCCATTGGACTGTCGATATACAATGGATCAATTGATCCTGAAAAACATGTGTCTAGGCTCGAAATGCAGCTCAGTACGTTCGGGCATTCTCCCAACATATAGGCCAAAATCTTTGTTACCACTTTAGATGGGTCTGCTCAAGACTGGTTCTCGAGACTCCCTCCTCGATCCATCTCCAGTTACAAGAAAGTGGTTGAAAAATTTGTCACCCACTTCTCCTCGATGAAAGGGGACAAATTGCCATCGACATTTCTCTACACCATTAAGCAAGGGCCGTGCGAATCTCTCCGAGATTTGTTCACCCGGTTTTCTCAGGCTGTGATTAAAACAGACGAACCCAACATCGATCTCTTGGTGCCCATAATACATCATGCTTTGATTAGCAATGACTGTGCTCGATACATCTTTTTGCAGAAGCCTAAGAACTTGGCCGAAATACAAGCAACATCTTGTACTTGGATGCAGCTCGAAGAGCTCGAGAACTCTCGAGTTAGTCCCATACGCGCAGGAGGAATGAACCAAGTCGCTTTGTTAAACCAGATCTCCCACCCAAGGTCGATGTTCCCGTTGGACCAACTCCCAGGAAGCGCTATACACAGTTAACTCGCCCGATCGAGATTTACAATGTCATCGATCCCAAACTTCTCAAGAAACCTAAACCGATGAGAGAGACTCCCAAGACTCGAGAAAGCAACAAGTTCTATAACTTCCATCAACAGAAAGGACATAACACTTCTGAGTACAATGCTTTACGCGAAGAAATCGAATGACTCATTAAGGGCAGACAATTGCTCGAGTTCGTCAAGAAGATCGACGGCAATGCCCGAAATAGAGACAACAATGATAGGTCGCCACCAAGGCAGCATCAGGCTAAGCCTTACGCTTGCCTGAAACGGATTCGAACAAATCGAGAGAGAGGGAGCTTTCGAAGAAGGAAGTGGCGAACCTCTCCCTCGAAGTAGTCGAAAAACAAAACGAAGAGAATGGAATTGAGTCGAGATAAGAGTCGAAATAGTACCTTTGTGTATGAAGAAAAGTTGAAGTTTGCTTCCTCTGGAACGAACGGTCAACGATCGACGTACAAAGACACTAGAATGGCTCGGAACAGCTCGGAACTCCTCTTCAGATTCTTTGTAAAGTAGTAAAATGAACTTATAGAGGGAATTATTTATAGGGGTGAATTTGGCGGGAATCGAGAAGGTGAAACGTTACCATGATTACGGTGGGTCTCACCCTTGGGATTTGAAACCCCACTGCACATCAACCCTAGCAGATAATGTTTAGGGGGGCTTATGACGTGGTTCGGACCCGCCTCGTCGTGCCTCGGAGACCAATCACCACATGTCATCTGTTCGATGGAATGTACACCTCTTCGATCATTGGGTCGGTCTTCCAGTAACTGTTCCAATTCTACAGCCCCTTATCTCGACCCGCCGACCACCGCTACAATTCAAGTCGATCGGTTCATGTCTTTCGACCATTATCGAGTCGGCCCACTACCTCTTTCCAGGTTGAGTGGCCGACCACGTATTTAATGCTAGATGATAATGGGGCACCTGTCAGCTTTCTACAACGGCACGTCGAGGCGGTCATTCATCTCTTTTCCCCCTATATAAAGCCTCCACATTTATTACAACAGTAAGTCTTCTCACCTACTACATTTACCACGCTCTTCACTCGATATTCAAACACTCGATCCTGACTTGAGCGTCGGAGAACCAACCCGGGCATCACCCCCCACATTCCCCGAGTTGGCCTAGAGCTCACGTTCCCTTTCCTCCATCACAAATTTCGAGCTGGTTGCGGCGGCTTCCCCTCTTATAAATTTAAGTGATCGACCAGATATTCAGTTCAACCTGTCAGCCGGATTTTGACTCAATCAAATACTATATTGAAAAACAATATCCAATGTAAGCTCCTTAAATTGAGAGGGAAAAAAAATAAAAAACAAAAGAAAAGCCAACGTTTTGAAAACAATATCCAATTTAAGTTCCTTAGGACTCGCCAACAAGAGTTCGTCAAGTGGTCTGAGGGTTCTTTCTCGAAGGTAAGATCTCGGGTCGGAATCCCTTTGCCCACTTGGGGTGTGTGTATTTAAAAATAATAATAATAATAATAATAATAATAATAATAATAAATTTCCTTAGGGCTCATTTACCTAAACGAATTATGAATGTTAGTGGACTTTTTTCATGGATAATTTTTTGTTTACCTTTTTATGTTTGATAACGCCGGAAATTGGTCGCCTTTGAAAATGTGTAATCGGCTTCGAATCTCCGACGAATCAATTAAGTGTGGGTTCTTTTACCAAGTTCGATTGTTTGGATTGAAGGGAGTTGAGTCGAAAATTCGGCAGAGTTTCGGTATGTAATTTTGTTTGTCCCCCTATCCCAGTGAAAGAAATGATATTCATATTCATCGTTCAAGCTGGCGCGACCTCGATTTTGACTTAGTGGGCGCATGAATCGCGGACCACGTACTTAGGTCGTGGGGTGATTGGCGAGTGGGGATAACCATCGATGTTGGGCTCGTGCTAAGCGCCCAAGAGCGAGCGCTAACACGCCGAGCACTTACAAGTCGAGCTCTTCCCTTAGTCAATTATAAGGGGTTATGCTTAGTACTTACGAGCTGGGCCCTCGACAGAACGAGGACTTCCCTTAGTCAAATTTAGGAGTTATGTCAAGCACTTACGAGCTGGCCACTTGATAGAACGAGGGCTTGCCTTAGCCAATTTTAAGGGATATACTAAGCACTTACGAGGTGAACACTTGGTATGACGAGCCCTTGCCTTAGTCAATTTTAGGAATACGAGGATCATGGGTAGTCTAAAATACGAGGAGGTTACTTAGTCATTTTTCGGTACTATCATTTTCCCCCCCGCTCCTCGAGTAAGAGGCGTGCGAGGTGCTCGTGGAGCGAGAATGTCGAGTTCTAAAATTTTGAAATTTTTAAGCGTTTTTCGCGTCGTTCGTTACCGTATTATTCCGTATTTTAGGGTTTTACCTTTTCAAAGATTTTCCACTAGGGTTTTAGCTTTTAACCATAGTAATTTTGAATTCACTTTTACCAAGTAACACTGTTCATCCCCTTTTGCCAAAGAACTGTTAACCTGCGCCTTTAGCTGCATAAGAACTTGGCCGGACTTCCTTTGCAGCGGCGGCGGTGGCCTATCACTTTCGGCGACGGCGGCGCTGGTCTTTTCCGGCAAATCAGGTTTCGGGGTGGCCTTTTCCAGATCTAGAGTCGTCGGCATCTTTTTGTAGCAGCAACGCATGAGTTTTCAGCACCTTCGGTATTTTGAAGCTCTAGCAGCTCCATTCTTTGCCATTTGGAGCGCTTTACGGTGGCGACGGCGCGTCACTGCCTAACCACCGGTGACCCCTTCACTCTCTTGCAGCGGCGAGTCGGTTTTTTCCAACAGATCTGGGTTGATTTATCGAGTTGGGTCACGAGTTGGCTCGGTGTTGTGGTCTTCCCGACTGGCTTCAAGGTTTTAGCTTCTTTTCCGGCGAGGCTCGTGACGTGGTCCAATCCGGAACCGCCACGCTGGCGACACGTGGACCACTATCCACGAGCCACGTCTAGTGGAAGACCGGTCAAAGTTGCCACGTAAGCCGTCAAGTCGGACACCTCAACTGCGAACCCTTCAGGAAGCAAATGCTTTCCATTCGACTTAGTCGACTCGACTACCCTTAAGGCCATTCGAGACACAATCGACCCAGCCCAAGATAAGTCGACGGAAACTCGATCATGTTGCTGCTAAGTCGAATTAGGGTTGACCACCCCTGGGACCCACTCCGCCGTTTTCAAGCATTTAATGAAGTCTGACAGGCCGTACGGGGCAGGTAACGCATTTAATGCGCCTGTAAGATGCACTGTACAGGTAATCATTACTCCTGTAGGTATAAATACCCCCCCCCCATAAATGCCATAAAACACACACAACTACCACATTAAAAGCGCACAGGTTACTCGATAAGCTCCCAGCCATTCGACACTGACTTGAGCGTCGGAGTGCCGACAAAGGGAGC
Source organism: Lantana camara (assembly GCA_037501455.1). Taxonomy (NCBI): domain Eukaryota; kingdom Viridiplantae; phylum Streptophyta; class Magnoliopsida; order Lamiales; family Verbenaceae; genus Lantana; species Lantana camara. The sequence continues at coordinate 15,542,564 of CM074857.1, read as the reverse complement.
AACCCATCCCGTCCTTTGTCGGTCCGTAGCTTACGTTTGTCACTTCTCTCCCAGGTCGAATCCATCTCGAGCTCTACCCCATCAACAAATTTCAAGTGAATCGGGTCGAACTTTCCAGGGCAAGTCATCAATCCGGAATCCGACACGATCATTTTGGCGCCGTCTGTGGGAAACGAGCAAGATGTCGAAGAGAAATGGAGTTGCGTAGTCATCGCACTCTGGGAGGTGACGTCCCCGATACAGAGATCCAGAACAGGGCGGACGGACCGAGTCAGACCCTGAGACGACCTGCGACCGAGAATATAGCCGCCCCTACCTCCCTGGTATATGCAACCCCTGATTTAGACGCCTACCTCGAGAAGTGTCAAGCTGAGGCAATAGCAGCGGCGGCTGAGGGTAGAGCCCCGGTCTTCCCGGAGAAACCTCGGGCATCACCGGCCGTACCACCGCCGGGCCAGTATGCATACTACTGCTGGCCGCCCGCTCATTATGGGTATCCACCTCCCCCCCATTGGGGATATCAACCCGGCCCTGTGGTCTATCATCCAGATCCCTACGGCTTGCCCCCACCACCTGGTCAAAACCAGGGGCAAGGGGCAGGTCGGGGGCCACAACAGACCGAGGTGTTGTCTCAGGACCAGGAGGCCCAGTCGGCTCGTCGCCGTGGTAAGCGCCCAATCGATCCAGAACCTCCGGGGGTGAGGCCAAGTTCCAAGAGAAAGGAGGGGGAGCCGGGGACCGCCCGAGGGTCGAGGAATGCGAGAAGATCGAGGAGCCCGTCCCACCCTGATCAACGGCCGACAAATTCCAGAGTATTCGACCGACTGGGGGCTAGGGCCTCCCCTGAAGCCCCCAGGTTGTCGAACCGAGGATTCCCTGTTGGACAGAAGGATCTGAGACACCGACTTCCTCGGAGAGGGGATTCTCCCCCACGATCCCGGCAAGGTAAGACCCCCTCACGGGTCGAGGATGACGAGAAAATATCCTATAGCAATCGTTCACCTCCGCCCAAGAAGAAGCCGACTCATCAATATCTGAGTTCCCGCGAGGTACGATCCCCTTTTTGTGAAGGGATCTTGGCAGCCATGGCCGCGGATAAGATGCCCACCAATCTCCCGACGTATAACGGCGTGTCCGATCCCGAGCGGCACGTAGATCGCTTTGAAATTGAAATAAGTATGTTCGGCCATTCACCCGATGTGAGAGCTAAGATTTTTGCCACCACTCTCATCGAGTCAGCCCAGGACTGGTTCTCGAGGCTGGCTCCAAGAAGTATCCGCTCATACCCGATGAGCTGATCGAGCGCTTTGTGGCTCATTTCTCTTCCGTAAAAGGCGACAAGTTGCCGGCCACTTACCTCTACAACATTGTTCAGAGAGAGGATGAGACCCTGAGAGATTTTTTCACTCGATTCTCTCGAGCGGCAGTACAAGTTCAATCTCCGAGTATGGACATGGTTATACCTACCATCCACGCCGCCTTAAGAGACCGAGAGTGTGCTCGACACATTGTCCGAAAAAACCCCGCCTCAATATCAAAATTGCTGGATATCGCCTCCTCCTGGATGAGGGTGGAAGAGGTCGAGTTGGCACAAAAAGGGGCCGCGAATCGTAGATTGGAAGCCACCCGGCCAACGAAAGGTGAGCCCAAAAAGGACCTAAAGAGCCGAATCGACCACACCCCCGGAAGCAGCTCTAAAAAACATTACACGCCATTAAATCGGCCGATTGAGGAGATTTATAACATCGCCAACAAAAAGCTGTTCAAGAATCCCAAAGCCATAAAGGAAACTTAGAAGAACAGGGATTCAGGGAAGTTCTGCCATTTCCATCGACAGTCCGGACACAACACCTCGGAGTGCTTCGCCCTGCGGGATGAAATCGAGAGATTAATCAGAGGAGGGGAGCTCCAAGAGTTTGTCAAAAAGCTAGATGAGTTAGCCACCAGAGCCGACGACCGCAGTCCGCTTCGACGAAGGGAGGCAAAACCCCCGACCGAGAGGGATGACCATAATCTCCCCTGCCTTGGTCGGATCGACATGATCGCAGGCGGGCCAGCTGGGGGTGACACAAAAACTGCCCGAAAGAGGACCCGCAGAGAAGCCCAGAGAAGCTACTACGACCCCTATGAGGTGATGGAGATCGAGCCGGGTAGAGATTGGGCAGATCAGGATATTAGCTTTAACAACAAGGACCTAGTCGGCAGGCCACCACGGGAAGGCGATACGCCTAGTTGTCCGATGGTGGTTACGCTCGACGTGGCCAATTATGCTGTATCAAAAACCCTTGTTGATAATGGAAGCTCTGTAAATATTATTTATCTCTCGACTCTAAATCGCATGAATCTGGCTAAAAGTTTAAACTTGGAGCCTCTCAAAACCCCTTTAACAGGATTTGGAGGGTCCGAGGTATACCCTAAAGGTCGAGTCCGATTGATCACCTCCATGGGAACGCTCCCTAAGAGATCGACTCTCGAACTGGAATATCTAGTTGTCGATCAACCATCAGCATATAACATCATTTTAGGGAGGCCTGGTTTAATCGACTTCAGGGCAGTCATTTCCACTTACCACCAATTGATTAAACTTCCCACCCCCGACGGGATAGGCGAATTGAGGTGCGATGTGCCCATGTCCTGGGCTTGTTACTCAATTTCCATGGAGAAAGTGAAGCTGCCCGACCACCGGGTCATCCCCATTTTGGGCCTACCCGACGGAGAAGAGGATCAGATCGAGGACATGGAAGCCACCAGCGATGAGCCTATCCGCAAGTCGAAGAAAGCTAAGAAGAAGCAAAAGGTCTCGGATAATCGACTCGAGGCATCAACTCAGACGGTGGAAGTCGAGCTTCTCCCGGGACAGAGAGAGAAAATCACTTATGTAGGGCTCCCCGAACCGGGGAAGGAGCATGAGCAAGTACTCCTAATTCAATTTCTTCAAGAGAACGCCGATGTCTTTGCATGGAGTGCCAACGATTTAGTGGGAGTCGACCCCTCCGTGATTATGCATCACCTCAATATCGACCCATCCTTCAAGCCAATCAAACAGCGGTTGCGAACCCAAAGCGTCAGAAGGAATGAAATAATTGAGGAAGAGGTGAACAAGTTGTTGGACGCTGGATACATCACACCTGCCGCGTACGTCGACTGGCTTTGTAATGTGGTTCTGGTGGCCAAGTCAGGGGGGAAGTGGCGTATGTGCAACGACTTTACAGACTTAAATAAAGCATGCCCTAAGGACCCCTATCCCCTCCCAAATATCGACCAACTAGTCGACTCGACCGCGGGGTGCGAGCTAATGAGTATGATGGATGCCTTTCAAGGCTACTATCAAATCTTCATGGCACCCGAGGACGAAGATAAGACCGCCTTTATAGTGGTGAAGGGTGTTTATTGCTTCCGAGTGATGCCCTTCGGACTCAAAAACGCGGGGGCTACGTATCAGAGGCTGGTCAACCGAATCTTCGAGGAAGAGATTGGTAAAACCATGGAGGTTTATGTCGATGACATGATTGTACGGTCGGCACGATCGAGCGACCACCTCAAAGACCTAACGAGGGCGTTCAAGCTGCTCAGGCAGTACAACCTGAAGCTCAACCCGAATAAGTGCACCTTCGGGGTGTCCGGGGGAAAATTCCTTGGGTACATGGTTAGCCAGAGAGGGATCGAGGCAAACCCCGAGAAGAGCGGTGCTGTTCGCAACCTTTCCAGCCCGAAAACGATTCGAGAGGTACAAAGTTTGGTTGGTCGAATTATTTCTCTTAACAGGTTTATTTCCAGATCAGCCGAGAAGAACCTTCCCTTTTTCAAAATCTTGAGGAATGTTAAAGAATTCAAGTGGACCGAGGAATGTGACCAGGCCTTCGAGGCGATGAAAAAATACCTCGAGTCGTCTCCACTCCTAGCTAAGCCGGAACGGGGAGAAATTTTATACCTCTATATGGCCGTGTCAGCCGAAGTGATCAGCTCGGTCTTGGTCGCCGTAAGGGAGAGGAAACACTTGCCGATCTACTATGTTAGCAAAATTCTACAAGGAGCAGAGACGCGATATTTGGAAATCGAAAAGTTCGCCCTTGCTCTTGTGCACACGACCAGAAAACTGAAGCCGTATTTTCAGGCCCACAAGATCGTCGTGCTCACGGATCAACCCCTCAAACAGGTGTTGTCCAAACCGGACAGTTCGGGTCGGCTGGTTAAATGGTCTGTCGAGTTGGGCCAGTATGACTTATCCTACAAACCGAGGATAGCATACCAAGCCCAAGTCTTAGCAGACTTTTTGGTCGAAAAGCAACCCTTGGCCCCACTCGGAAAAAATGCGTGTCAATGGACTTTATCCGTCGATGGTTCTTCGACCTCATCTGGCAGAGGTGCAGGAGTATCATTGAGAAATACTGACGGAGTTGAGCTCGACTTCGCCATCTGCCTAGACTTCCCCGCCGCGAACAACGAGGCCGAGTACGAGGCGCTCTTAGCAGGCATGAGAATCGCCAGAGAACAAGGCATCGATAGCCTGGCGGCTCTAACCGATTCACAGTTGGTTGCCAGCCAATATGCTGGCTCTTATGAGGCGAGGGAGGAGTCGATGGCCAAATACTTACAGAAAGTCAAGGAATGGGCCGTGAAATTCAAAAGCTTCAGGCTTGAGCAGATACCTAGGGAGGAGAATGAGAGAGCCGATGTCCTTTCCAAAGTGGCCAATGGACTCAGGGGAACAAGGGATAGGTCGATTACTTTCCTCACGAACACATCCAGATCAATCGAGGAAGAGGGAGAGCCGGTGCTCAGCATCGACCCCGTCGAGCCATGTTGGTTAGATGACTTGGTCTTACATCTAAGGGACCGCTTCTTGCCCGAAAACAAAACAGAGAGGCGTCGATTGATATCCCGGGCAGCAAGCTACTCACTCAGCCCAGAGGGCATGCTATTCAGGAGGTCCGTTAGGGAGCCGGCCAGGAGGTGTCTACGACCCTCCCAAGCCAAGGAGGTCCTCGAAGAGGTGTACGCCGGATCCTGCGGGAACCACTCGGGAGGCCGAATACTCGCTAAGAAGGTATCTCGAGCCGGATACTACTGGCCGACCCTTCTGCGGGATTCGATCAATCTGGTAAAGAAATATCCCAGCTGCCAAAAACATTCGAACCTCACCCACCAACACCCGAAGGAAATGACCCCGGTCGACATAACGTGGCCCTTTGATCAATGGGGAATCGACATTGTCGGGCCTTTTCCCCTCGCCCCAAGACAACAACAATTCGTTATTGTCTGCGTGGAGTATTTCTCTAAATGGGTCGAAGCAGCGCCTGTCCCCAAGATCACCCATACAGTAATGACTCGATTTTTGTGGAAAAACATCATCTGCCGATTCGGGGTGCCAAAGACTCTGATTTGCGATAATGGCCCCCAATTCCGAAGCAAAATGTTCAAGAGTTATTGTTCCAAATACAGCATCAGCTTGCGTTTCACTTCGGTCGGCCATCCTCAAGCCAATGGCCAAACCGAAGTCATCAATCGGACAATCGTGCAGAACCTGAAGACACGACTCGACGGGAGCAAGGGAGCTTGGGCCGAGGAACTTGATGGTGTCCTGTGGGCCTATCGAACCACCCCTCGCACTGCCACGGGAGAGACCCCATTTTCAATGGTCTATGGTTCTGAGGCGGTAATCCCCGCCGAGCTGATACATCAAACCGATAGGGTGTCTCATTATCAACTCGACCGCAATCAAGAGAATCACCAGTTTGACTTAGACATGATTGAAGAAGCAAGAGATCGGGCATTCCGATGGATGCAGTAGTATCGAGCAGCGATGACCAGAAGCTACAACAAAAAGGTCCTTCATCGAGTGTTCCGAGTCGGTGATCTCGTCCTAAAGCGAGTCGACGTGGTGAGACACGTTGGGAAACTCGACGCTAACTGGGATGGTCCTTTTCGAGTCTCCAAGATCGGGAAAAACCACGCCTACCACCTCGAAGAAATGAACGGCGATCCAGTACCTCGATCATGGAACGCCTACAACCTTAGAATGTTTTATGTTTGAAAGATGTAAACTTCGAGGTGTCAATCTATAAAATAAAGATAACTTTTTCTACCGTTATACTATTGGTGGGTTGAATAGTCTGGTCGAAGCTGTCACACTCTCGACGAGTTAAACAGCTTGGCTAATCTCTTAAGAATCGGCTTGAATTTAAAGAGTCGACATCGACGACTTGAGAAATCTGTAAACTTAATCCGAACATGCATACTTGAAATTGCTAATTCGAAGATTACTGTAAACAAATCTCATTAAAATTTGAAGGCTATTACATTTGGATTTTTCAATGAGAGCGATCCTCGACCACCATGGGTCGATCTGTTACAAAACTAAAATTGAAACAAAATGGGAAAGCACGAAAAGCAGAGACGGTGCAGGAAGTCGGAAGGCCTAGTCTATTTCTTCATCAGAGGGAGTGTTCCCGGATTTCGCGAAGAATAACTCTGGGAATACTCTGGCGTGGTTCAGAACCATAGGGTCGACCCCTTGAGGCATCCGGCCAGCGTCCTCCTCGATTCCACCGACTATAGATTGGGCCAGAGGGATGGCGAATCCAAACTCGTGCTTCGACCAATCCTCCTCGGGATCTTCAACAACTTGCTCGGTCTGGGGCCGCGGATCTGGGCATAGGAGGCCAATCTTGGTCATGTTGTAATCGGCCGGGAGATAACCCTCAGCGCGACATTGAGCCAAGCATAACTCGAACCCCTCCTTCATGTCTGAAATCCCGAAGGTGGCGGTCGATCTTTTGAAGGCCGTCGACTTCATGAATCGGTAGGCCCCGAATCGCTCCGAGTCGGCGATGATTTGGTCATAAACTTGCTGGCATCGCTCAATGGCAGCCCGCGCACCTTTTACCTCCCCTGCCGACTCTCCGTCTTTGAAAGCGTTAAGGGTCTTCTCGGCCTCTTGGTCGAGCTTCTTGTGAGCCTCGAGCAGTTCCACTTTCTTGGCCTCCAATTGTTTTTTGGTTTCTTCGAGGGCCCTCTTCGCTTTCTCTTTCCCCAGGGTTGCCGCCTTCGCGCTCGAGCCGAGGCCCGCCTTCTCGGTTTCCAACTCCTGCACCCTCCTCTTCAAACCCTCGACTTCCGAGTCGATCCCTGCCTTGGCCTCCAAACGCGTCCTCCCCTCCTTATAGATTTGGGCCCTCCGACTCATGTGATAAACGTCCTGAGCAAGCTGTGACACGGAAACAAGGGGGGGTCAATGGTCAGACATGAAGCGAATCAATAGATTTGAGTTCTGATTCTTACCCCAATGACCTTCACGGCATCCGACATTTCCAGCTCGACCTCCGACATTTTCCATCTCGATTCGTGGTCGACCGGGATCTGGCAACAATGGTACACGAGCCCGGCAGCACGGTTGTCCCTGGGAATCGACCCAATCCTCCTAGGCTTACAATCGTCCCCAATCAGCTTATAGCCCCCACGAAGATGCGGCTCGGAGATCTTGAGCATTCTGAAGAAGTCGGCTAGATCTTCCTCTGGGGGGTGGAATGGAAGGTGTGCCGCTCGGAGGGCCTCTGAAGAAAAGGGGGCCGGCGCCTTCTCGGTTCCTGAAGGAGTCGACGGGATTGAGTTGGTGGAAGTCGTGCCCCTCGACTGGCTACCCCCAGCAGCATGATCGATGTTTCTTGTCGGCTTGGGGACGGACGCTCCTTTTGGATCTTTATCCTTTTTTGACCGTTTTCTCTCAGGCTCAGGGGGGAGGGCTTTGTCTTTCCTCTTCAAGGTCTGGGTCGGCGACGTTTGACTCGGCTCGACCCCTGCCTTATCCGCCTCCCTCGGAAGAACGGCATCCATGGTTTTGTGGGGTTGTGCCACCTCAGCCGCTTTCGCTAGGGCATGTCTAGCCGCGAGCTCTTCCATGTCGGCCCTCATCTTCGCCAAGCGACTCATTATTACTCTATCTGAAAAGAAGAAAGGCGAATGTTAGAATCGACTAAAAAGATGGGAAATGCAATTATGAGTGCAAAATGATCAGCTTGACTCGACCACCCGATTTACCAGGGTCGAACGTCCGACTAATATGGCCGGGGGCTAAGCCAAAATCGACCAATACTTTATTCTCGATCAATCTTTTGCAGTCGAACTGGCCGAGGGATAACATGTCTCGGATGAAAGTATTGGACCATCGTGTAGGTGCAATCGGCAATGTCGAGCTCGGCCTCCAACACCACATCCTGTTCCATAAATTCGGCCATCCCGACTCGAGCTTCCAGGATTGTCCGTTTGAAGAAGTCGGTGACGTTGTGAGTTTGCGTTTCTGCTTAAATGAAAGTTGCACGAACCCATAGCCCGATCCGGACCCCTCCTTGGTCACACTTACATTAAAAAGGTCCTTGGCTACTCCAAGCATGGGAATCCCGAAATACTTCATCAGAACTCGGATGCCATTGAGCATCGCGTAACCGTTCGGCATTAATTGGACCGGGCTGATGTTCAAGTGGTTCAGAATGTCGAGGACGTCATCGTCTATCGGGATTCGAAACCCTGCTTGGATCATCTTCCAAGTTACAGTGATGCAATTTCTCGGAGGGTCGGTCATGGATTCCCCCCTTCGAGGTCGAACTACACTATATCCCCCCAGCTCGACATCCCCCCCAAACAATATCTCTCTCATTTCTTCAAACATCTTGGCCGATACTTTGCTTTCGACTAACCTAGGGTCCTTATTCAAAGTTCGGCTGGGGGATTTCCTACCATAAGGGATATGTATGCCACCCTCTCCTTGACTATCCGAGGTAGACGACCCTATGCCTCCTACTCGACTCGCGAATTCCGGGCCGAGGCTCATCCCAACTGGGGGTATTGCCGCTATGGGTTCTGCAGAGGCTACGGGACCCGAGGGAGAGGCCGACTGCCTGTCCTCAGAGTCCACTGACGCTTCCGATACCTCTACCCTATCGGAGTCCTGCGATCTAACTGACTCCTCCTCACTCGATGTCGAGGAGAGCGAGAATACATCGTCCCCAGGGCCCGGGATCTTATCTGACAGGACTGAACTAGTCGAGGTAGAAGAAGAAGTCATCCCACTGCTCAACAATGCTTCGACTGGATTCCCTTGAATTTCGCCTTCTCCTTGAAATAAGGGTTAAGGTTTTCGTGTCAGGGATCGAGTCGAACGTGATTCGAGATGGGGTTCTTCTCACTCGATTCCGGACTCTCAAACAAGCCGGGAAAATAAAGAAATTAAAGCAGTAATAGAGAAAGAAGCTAGGTCGAAAAGGCTTACCGGAAAATTTCGCAGATTACTTGATCGACTCGAAGGATCCGGAAGCTGGCCTCGAAAAGCTTTTAAGGACTCGAATTGCTCTGGAAATTTTAAGAAAGTGAAGGGAACAAATGAAAGCCTTAAGAGGCTATTTATAGGGGTTACCTTGGGCGGGAAAATCGAAGGCGAACCGTCGCCATCATTGCGCCTGGGGCCCACTTCTCGAAAACCGAAAGGACGCTGCCACGTCATCGTGGCATCGCCTTTCTGGGGGCTAATGACGTGGTCCAATCCGGAACCGCCATGCTGGCGACACGTGGACCACTATCCACGAGCCACGTCTAGTGGAAGACCGGTCAAAGTTGCCACGTAAGCCGTCAAGTCGGACACCTCAACTGCGAACCCTTCAGGAAGCAAATGCTTTCCACTCGACTTAGTCGACTCGACTACCCTTAAGGCCATTCGAGACACAATCGACCCAGCCCAAGATAAGTCGACGGAAACTCGATCATGTTGCTGCTAAGTCGAATTAGGGTTGACCACCCCTGGGACCCACTCCGCCGTTTTCAAGCATTTAATGAAGTCTGACAGGCCGTACGGGGCAGGTAACGCATTTAATGCGCCTGTAAGATGCACTGTACAGGTAATCATTACTCCTGCAGGTATAAATACCCCCCCCCCCCCCCATAAATGCCATAAAACACACACAACTACCACATTAAAAGCGCACAGGTTACTCGATAAGCTCCCAGCCATTCGACACTGACTTGAGCGTCAGAGTGCCGACAAAGGGAGCAACCCATCCCGTCCTTTATCGGTCCGTAGCTTACATTTATCACTTCTCTCCCAGGTCGAATCCATCTCGAGCTCTACCCCATCAACAAATTTCAAGTGAATCGGGTCGAACTTTCCAGGGCAAGTCATCAATCCGGAATCCGACACGATCAGCTCGGGATTCCGGTAAGGAGCTGCGGATCCCATTCCTTTTCATTCATTATTATCTTGTTTTTTTTTTTTTTTAAATTTATTTAGGCGTTCGAGCTTGCCTTCAGCTTCCGACTACTTCGAGAGCTCCGGCCATTCAGCTGCACTCAGAAGCTTCCCCAGCTTAGTCTTGTCGATAAAAGGGAACAGAGAAGCTGCTTGGCCTTATTTGAGAAAATGTGAGATCTCTTGGATTTTTCTGCTTGGACGAAACTCTAGCCGCTTGAATTCTTATAGATTTGGAATTGTCTTGATCTTCGAGTGACTGAGGCGGTTGTGAAATTCTCAGATTATAGCCACTTGGATATTTGTTGCAATTATAGCTGGTTAATGCTTGCCTCCCATGTTTCTTGTTGTAATGATTACAACATAAGTTGGTGATATGTGAGCTTAGAAGCTCAACATATTAATTAACATATACAGAATGTTTATTGGAGAGAATTAGGTCCCAAGGGACGCCCAAGTCTTTTTTTAGGGATATAACCCTCAATTTCTTTTCCCTTTTTCTTTCCCAGATATTTTCTGACGTGGCATCTTTATATACTAATCAAGTTGCAATTAACTCGTTTTGTAAAAGGAAGAAATTTTAGGGGCCCTTCTGTAAATAAAATAAATTTATAAGTTATAACAAAGCAAAAACAAAACCCAACATAAATCTCCATTTTTCCTTCCTTTCCTCTTCCGCTCTTTTCCCGTTCTTCTTCTTCGGCTACATCCCTCAGATCTGTCCATTTGTTCGCATATCATATCAGCATCACCATCACGTATTTGAAGTTGACCCAAACCACAGGTTTTAGGGCTTGAAGTCGAGCATCTAAGGATTGGGCTTCATGAGCAATGAACAACTATTAACAACATGAACCCCAATCCTTAGAAGCTAACTCCAAGCTCCAAAACGGTGATTTGTTTTCGCGTTCGTCTGCCTCTGTTGAAGAAGAAGAAGAAAGAAGGGGAGAGAGAAAGCGGCTAGGGTTTTGCTTGAAGTAAGGTGTGAGGATGACAAGTGATAATTGGAATATTTATGGAAGAATTTGGTGTACATGCATTCAATTAAATTACAATGCATTCAATACTATGACGGTTGGTTGTTGAGGAATAAATAAATAAAGAATTGAATTTAATAAATAAATCGCACAAGCGATTTAATGAATCGCGCAAGCGATTCTTCTTATAGAGCAAGTTTTTTATTTGTTTTAAATATTTATTTGATTTATTTTTTACCCTAAACCATAAAAATTTGATATAGTTGAATGCATCTGCAAACTACGAACCGAATAATATTGAATGCACGTAGACCTAATAAATCGCTCAAGCGATTAAATTAATCGCTCACGCGATCCTTCATCAACATCTAGTCCTTTATTTTATTTAAATATTATTTATTTATTTTCGTTATTTAATCGCCTGAGCGATTAAATATCAAAAATAAATATTTCTATTTATCTGATTAAATATTTTTACAGTTTTAATGGTTTTACTATTCTTCATTGAATCGCGTGAGCGATTAACCAGAATCGCTCACGCGATTCAATACTATGACGGTTGGTTGTTGAGGAATAAAAAAATAAAGAATTGAATTTAATAAATAAATCGCACAAGCGATTTAATGAATCGCGCAAGCGATTCTTCATATAGAGCAAGTTTTTTATTTGTTTTAAATATTTATATGATTTATTTTTTACCCTAAACCATAAAAATTTGATATAGTTGAATGCATCTGCAAACTACGAACCGAATAATATTGAATGCATGTAGACCTAATAAATCGCTCAAGCGATCCTTCATCAACATCTAGTCCTTTATTTTATTTAAATATTATTTATTTATTTTCGTTATTTAATCGCCTGAGCGATTAAATATCAAAAATAAATATTTCTATTTATCTGATTAAATTCTAGTTAGCTGATGAATCTAGTGCGCGATTCATCAAATTAAGTGAGCGATTCTGGTTAATCGCTCACGCGATTCAATGAAGAATAGTAAAACCATTAAAACTGTAAAATATAGCATACTAGATATATAAAAATAGAACAACATTCAGTCTGCTTTCATTATAAAACCAGTAAAATACATTACAATCAAACTAAATATTTTATGGGGGAGGAGGAAACTGATTAACCTCCTCCGGATCACAAACTAAATATTTTATGGGGGAGGAGGAAACTGATTAACCTCCTCCGGATCATATTGAGGGATAATGGAATTAACACTCCCCTCAGAGGACTCAAGGTAAACAACGTCGTAAAAGGACTCGGGGTCTGAGTCCCTATCACTTATGTGGAAAGCGTGGAGGTGCTCCTCTTTGCCCTCTAAAAGGTGTGCCTGCCGCACTTTGAAGATATACCTTAGGTCGTCGTAATAACGGCATCCAAATACTCTGGCGTCGAAATCCCGCTGAATAACCTATGCAATATTAAACATTGAAAAATGAACAAACAAAGATTTAAAAAAAAAAAAAAGTGCCACTGATGAATTCGACTTACCTCAATGGTATTCGCACCATAATATTCTAGGGGATCAATTTCGGCACTAATACGATTAGCAGCCAATTTAACTCCAGGACACGCCAATAATCTACGGAAAGCATAAAATTTTATCCGCAGTCCTTTCACTGCTGCTACAACATCTCGTGCCCAGAATCTGGTTTTGAATCGCTGAGTCAAATCAAGCGACACATTAGCTAGCACTGTGTCGAAGACATCTAGCCGATCGATTTCGTTTTCTCCGGCATATATCCGAAGACGTTCAACCATGTACTCTTCCACCCATGCCAGAATAATTCTTGGAGGGTTATTCATGACTTTATTTGTCAAGGATTGAGATATGTGATAGAGAGAGAGAGAAGCAAGGCTTCTTGCAGGTGATGAAAATTTTGCAGAAATCTGAGCACAGAGCAAACTTGAGGATACTAATAAAGGTGATTGGGCATTTAACCAACAGTCGCACCCCTGGTCGCATTGTAAAGGTGACGGTCAAAATTCTGGGAAAGAGTGCTGGCAGCTTTTCATTAAATTCAAGCACCTCATCGAGAACATATGTCAGACGCGGGAAGAAGACAATGGACATCTATTAAATCGCTTGCGCGATTAAATAAAGAAAATAAATAAATAATATTTAAATAAAATAAAGGACTAGATGTTGATGAAGAATCGCGTGAGCGATTAACCAAATCGAGTCCGCGATCCAATGAAAATACAACAAATTATTTATAATATCTAATATTTAGAACAAGAATGAATCGCGCGCGAGATTATTAGGGTTTAGGGTCAAAATAAATCAAATAAATTTTTAAATCAAATAAATATTTAAATCAAATAAATAACTAGATTGATATGAAGAATCGCGCGCGCGATTTATTATGGAATTGTACATTTTAAAAGAAAAAAATTAGGGCTAAATGCATTCAATATTATTCGGTTCGTAGTTGCAGATTTATTAAATGTAAATTAATTTAAATAAAAAACATATAAATACAAATTTCAATATTTTTTTTCTGTAAATTAATTAAAATAATAATCAAACAGATTTGATGAAGAATCGCGTGAGCGATTAACCAAATTGAGTGCGCGATCCAATGAAAATACAATAAATTATACAAGCTAATATTCAAAATAAATTACAAGTAAAAAACCATAGATGTAGCCCGGATTTTTTCTATTATAATAGCCCTTATTGAGCTTCATGAACCCCAACCCCTATCAGCTAACTCCAAGATCCAAACCGGTTGTCTGTTTTTTACGTGCGATTCATTAAATCGATTGCGCGATTAAATAAAGAAAATAAATAAATAATATTTAAATAAAATAAATAAATAGATGTTGATGAAGAATCGCGTGAGCGATTCATCAAATCGCTTGCGCGATTTATTAGGGAATTGTGCAGTTTGCTTGGAAAGAAATTAGGTCTACATGCATTCAATATTATTCGGTTCGTAGTTTGCAGATGCATTCGACCATATGAAATTTTTAGGGTTTAGGGTAAAAAATAAATCAAATAAATATTTAAAACAACTAAAAAAATATATCTTTATGAAGAATCTCGCGCGATTCATTAAATCGCTTGCGCGATTTATTAAAGAATTGGACATAAATATTATGAATACATACTGTGTAACTTAAATATTGTATTTATCAACTCCAAAAAATATTTCGGATGCTAAACGTAACCTTAAAAAAGAGGTATTATCGTCATCCAGAATATCCAGTGGTTCCCCACGCATGAGAAGCTCAATGTAATATAAGACATAGACTCCACAATCGCCACTGAAAAAAACAAATAAATAATAGAAATTAAATAAAAATATAATAACAAAAAATTAAGTTAGTAAATTTTATATGTACCTCCGTTTATTTTTTGGACACGGAGCAAGTTGCAACTTCCACATGCGGTTGAGGCTGTCACCTAAGTGCCTGAACTTTCCTGTGTGGGCCAACAATTTGGGAAAGAAGACACACAGATGGTTCAATGCAATTTGGTATTTCCTGTGGTCAAGGGACCCACCACCGCTGTCGTAAACTTTGATGACTCCCTCTTCGGGCAAAATCTCGACGGCCACCCAATGGGAATTTCCTGAGTTGACTATGCCATAAAATTTTGTAGCTCCTTCCCATGCACGGGCATGCAAAAATGGTAGAGCACCAGTTGTATATGGCAGAACAGTGTCCTCCTTCCATTTGATGGGATCATTCCAGATCCTTCGCATCACATCAAATGAATGCGAGGCAGTCCGGATGTCTTCTTTGGGTTCATTCACAGGCCTCGCACCCTTGGCACTCTTGGCACCAACCCTAACTCCAGCTTTGGCACCCCTCGGAGCATTGGCAGCAGTATGTGGCCTATCTGTAATAATGAGATCGCCATCTTCACCAACACAAACTGAATCTTTCTCTGTAATGAGACCCCTTGATAGATAATAATTCGATTTAAGATGTTGGAATAAAGTCTCATCGAGGACCAAACAATCCTGAGCATATTGATCTGGGTGCCTTTTTTGTTTAAGCCTTATATTGGCCAAACAATCTTCCAAATGCTGCAACGAGTGAACCAAAATAAAAACAATAAAGATCAACTATGCATCATACAGGTATTGACTAACATAAACTATGTAGGAAGTTTACCTCGGATACCAACCATTTCCCATTTCTGAGGATGGTTAGGAAGAATTCCGCGTCGAAATCCGCAGTTTGTCCAGGAATTCGGTCTTTTGGCCCTGCACTAAGAACCCAGTTGTACAAGTAGCTAGAACCAGATTTGTCCGTATTTTTGGATAACCATCTGTTGTGAGATTGAGAGATGGTTTCCGCGGTTTGTGGACAAGGCAGTTGGGGCTGAGCCGTTAAGGCAGGTGTTGCTTCTTTAGCCTTGACTCTAGCTCTGGCTGTAGCTGTGCAAAGCCTCTTAAGTTGCAGCGTATAAGGTGACAGGAGGTATGCGGGCCTTCTTTTATTTCTCTTTGGTCTTTGACGTTTAGACCCTTCAACATCCTGCACCATTACACTACGGCCTGCTTGGTGTTCTTTTTCCTTCTCCAAATGCTGCCATATCTTCTCAACAGTTGCCTTCACATATTCAGAATGAGCTTCAGCTTGGTCTTCTTTCTCCTTCTCCAAATGCAGCCATATTTTCTCAACAGTTGCATTCAAAGATTCAGAATTAGCTTCCGCTTTCTGGATAAACTGTTGAATTTCAAAAGGTATTTGCACTGCAGCAGCTGGTGCAGGTGATGGTGATGTGTCAGGTGCTGTGGAAGTTGGGGGTGCGGTGCCCCAATCAATTCCTGCGGTAGGTGGTGCTGTAGTTGGATGTGATGGTGAGGGGAACCAATCCATGTTAGAATTCATGAGATTATCATCTTCTTGGACTGGAGGGGGCAATTCATCCCCAATGATCAAAAGGGTGCACCCTTTCAAACACTGATGTAGATAATCAATGGGTGCATCCTTTTCTTCTGAACTTGTTTGTTCATGAAGGTCCCTGATGTAACTCATATTCTTTTCAATGCTGGAGGGCAACAAAAATGGACGTACCTGATCCTGTTACATCAAAAAATAATAGATGTTAAAGGTATTCAGTGATCCATGGCAAAGAAAATAATATAAATTTTGCTCTAACCTCAGGTCCTTGGTTATTTAACTTTTGCCGCAATTCTTCAATATCGATTGGGTTCCCTCTACTGTGCATCCATCTGAACATCCTGGGGAGTGGTAGTTTGGACATGTGGGAATCATCATGTTCTAGGCCGCCTCCATAAGAACTTGCTATCGTTGGGCACATTTCGTAAGCCCACGCCTACAAGGAACAAACAGAAAAAAAGGTGTATTATAGATTTTGTTTCAATTAAATCGCGTGAGCGATTCAACAAGTCGTGTGAGCGATTCATTAAATCGCTTGAGCGATTCAACAAGTCGCGTGAGCGATTCATAAAATCGCTTGAGCGATTCAACAAGTCGCTTGAGCGATTCAACAAATCGCGTGAGCGATTCATAAATTCGCGTAAGCGATTAAGCTGAATAAGAGAAATATGATGATCATAATCACCTGCAAGGCCCATGGAAAACCTGAAACATGATAGGTCTTCGGTTTAGAGTCAGATTCTGTAGGGGGCAGCCATTTAGCAATATCCTTTTCCCTTTTTTTTATTGAATCCATTGTCGCCTTGAATGACACTAGTCCCCAAGGATATGAATAAAAAAAAATCCAAGTCACTTGCAAAACAAAGATGATCCCTATTTACAACTCTCCCCTTTTCAATACCCAGCAATATGTTTTGTACAAAAAGCACATGGGCTATCTTCAAACGGTCTTCCACCGCAATCTTTTTATTGAATAATAAAATTTCCAAATCAGTGTCCTTCACTTTTGATTTCCATTTATTTCGGAAAATCCTCTTAAGAAAATCCTCGGCATTATTTATAACACTCAACTCATCAGCTCTATCGGGCATCTTACCTCCTCCACAATAAAGCCCAGTGACAAGAGCAAACTCCCTTAAGCTAAACCTAACTGGCTTTTGGCCTATCAAGACCCACAGCTCATTCTCTTTCTTGGTGGGTAGGGAGTACATCATAAGATAATGAAGGAGGCTGCCTGAAAACCGCTTCCAACCAGAAGGCAGCTCTTCGGTATATTTTCTAAATACTCCTCCGAATTTTATTTCGTTCTCCTGAAGGAATTCTTTTACTGGGGAAAGACGCTCCCATGATGACCGGACTGTGATCCTCACAGTTGAAGAGAAGAAGTACCTTTCCCAGAAAGAGCGCATGTTGAATTTTGAAAAATAAATGCTCCGGGTGACCTCTTCTTCATACACGTCCTGTAACTCATCGTCATCATCCTCCGCCTCATCAAATAACCCAATCATACCTATATTGTTCGAATGCCTTCGCTTACTCCTATTTTCCCTTATGTACCAGCCCCCTTCCGCAGTTTCTTCATCTCCGGTGTGTTCATCATCTCTGAACTCCTGAGATGTATAGGATCAAAATACCATTTGTCAATATAAAAGATTTGAAATACACAAAAGGCGCCATTTTGATCGCGTACGCGACTCAATCAATCGATTAAGCGAGTACTAGATACTTTCGGTATAAACAACCCAAAAAACACCGTATATAAACAAGAGAATATAGTATCAAGTCCAGAACAAAAGTTGAAAACAGAAAACAAAGAACCATTACGTTGTACTCGGCCTCTTGGGATATCTGCATGGGATCAATAGTGCCTTCTCCTACCCTTACTGGGCTTTGGTTTGCTCCCTCTGATGACATCTTGTTTGGTTGATCGTAAAAATGTGATAATAATCTGAATATAGGAGAGAGAAAATGGATGAAAACCCTAGTTTTTTTGCTTGTGAGGAAGATGAAGAAGAAGAAGAAGAAGAACAGTCCTTTACTTTACTTTCCTTTTTACCTTTCTCCTTTTTCTCGCTAAAAGTTTGCTTATAACTGTTATCAAATTAATTAATGATGTGATTGGTTTGACTCTTGTGGTGATATATATATTAAATATAAATGACTGTCAGACAAAAAATGAAAATTTTTAATATAATGTATACAATGTTTGCCGCCTTATCGGACATGTATATTACAAGAGGTTTAATTTTAGAGAATTTGATTGCGAACTACCTTAAGAATCGCGTGGGCGATTCATGAAGTCGCTCACGCGATTTAATACGTTTTGTGGCCAAAATCAAGATCACCTTATGAGAATTGAGTCAAATTTGTAATGGGATCATTTTATTGTTGGTTATAGCGAAGCTTGATTTGAATGTACCAACCACAATGTTTTCTACATGGTATCAAAGATAATGTTAGGATTTGTTTGGGATTATGACTAAGGTTTGCAATACATCGTAATACACAGATAAGAATCGCTATGGGGGTCATATCAAACGCGAAAGAAACATGCTGGGGGACTAGCAAAGTAATATAAACCTATATTAAGTGCGAAATACCTTAAGAATCGCGTGGGCGATTCATGAAGTCGCTCACGCGATTTAATACGTTTTGTGGCCAAAATCAAGATCACCTTATGAGAATTGAGTCAATTTTGTAATGGGATCATTTTATTGTTGGTTATAGCGAAGCTTGATTTGAATGTACCAATCACAATGTTTTCTACATGGTATCAAAGATAATGTTAGGATTTGTTTGGGATTATGACTAAGGTTTGCAATACATCGTAGTACACAGATAAGAATCGCTATGGGGCTCATATGTAATATAAACCTATATTAAGTGCGAACTACTTTAAGAATCGCGTGGGAGATTCATGAAGTCGCTCACGCGATTTAATACGTTTTGTAGGAAGAATTCAATTTAATAAATTTTGTGGCCAAAATCATATTTAACCGAAATTAGTTGAGCGATTTAGTAACTTAAATGATTACAATCTAAATTTCTAAATACAAATCATTAAGACAAGTTACATTATGGATTTCAAGATACAAATCAATAAAAATACTGCTAAAAACAATAAATTGACTATTATCAACTTGTTCACAATATTTTGTTCTCTTCCTTCTGGAATGAGTGGTGTCCTCCTGCTTGAGACTTCACCTTCATCGTTCTGTGGCTCTTCTATTGGATTACACCATTGAGAAAATCCATGAAAATTGCAACAATAAAATAATCTTCCCCTATTGGAATTATCTGCTCTATCGACCACCTTGATTGTAGCCCACTGATCGCAATCCCTGCATTTCTCCTTTCTATATCTAAGAGAACTTTTGCGTGTAAAAGCTGAGCTATTTGAGCTTGCCATGATCTTTAAATTCCTTAATGATAATCAGAAGAATTATATACTGATCCCCACCAACGGCTATAATTAGGATATAAATAGTGTATAACTGCCATAATATAACGGCTATAATATTTTGTAATATTATCATCATCCAGGGGCTCTTTTGCAAACTCACAAATTTACGCACTGCCCCTCCTACTCAAATATAATATTGTTCTGTTTCCTTTTGCCAAACCCTAATTCACTTTTTTTTTATCTTCCATCATCTTATGTTGAATATTTCCGCCGCCGCCCTCTCCAATCCAAAGGAACAATCCTTCGCAGAACTGTAAGAGTCTGCCCTATTAGTTTGAACTGCTCTTGAAAATTATCATGTTTGCTGTATGATTTCCGCCATACAGTATGAATCAATAGGTGTTTCTTTATTTGGTCCATATAGTGTTTACTCGTTGTAGATGAACTATGCAATGTGCAATACAAGAGATAGTTTTGAGATGCTTCGTGCAACCTTTGCATAACAATGGAAAGAAACCGTGGAAAATGCAATTTAAGCTTTATTATAGATTTATTAATAAAGCTTCAATTGCATTTTCGACGGTTTCTTTCCATTGTTATGCAAAGGTTGCACGAAGCATCTCAAAACTATCTCTTGTATTGCACATTGCATAGTTCTTCTACAATGTCTAACGATCTATTGCAAGGCCAAACAAAGAAATCTATTGATTGTTACTGTTTGGCAACAAGTCCTACGGAAATGACGATTTTCATGAACATTTCAATCAAATACGGCAGATTTTGTGATTAAGGAGGAAGACAGATAGATCTGTTAATATCCATAATGTTAATAAACCCCCTTGGCTGAAGAATCGCATGCGCGATTCATTAAATCTTGTGAGCGATTCACTAAATCATGAGCCCGATTATTTAAAAAATAAATTAATGGATCAAGCTGAGTGTTTTTTAAAGTGTCATGTATCGAATTAAATTCCAAATTTTATTATATTATAATATATTAATTGAATCTTGGGCGCGATTAATTAAGAAGAGTTAGCGATTCAGTAAATCTTGGGCGCGATTAATTAAAAAAAGAGATATGCCCAATTGGCTGAAGAATCGCTTGCGCGATTGATTAAGTCGAGTACGCGATCCATAAAATCGCGTAAGAGATTCATTAAATCGTCTGCACGATTAATTAAAAATCAAAGCTGTATTATACAACTTATTTATCTAAATGACATTCTGATAACATGTAGTCTTTTTGTGACTTTTTCTTGTGCGCGATTAACTAAAAAGAGAAATATGCCATTTGGCTGAAGAATCGCTTGCGCGATCGATTAAGTCGAGTACGCGATCCAAAAAATCGCGTAAGAGATTCATTAAATCGTCTGCGCGATTAATTAAAAATCAAAGATGTATTATACAATTTATTTATCTAAATGACATTCTGTTATTTATCTAAATGACTTTCTGATCACATGTAGTCTTTTTGTGTCTTTTTATTGTGCGCGATTAACTAAAAAGAGAAAGATGCCACTTGGCTGAAGAATCGCTTGCGCGATTGATTAAGTCGAGTGCGCGATCCATAAAATCGCGTAAGAGATTCATTAAATCGCTTGCGCGATTAATTAAAAAATAAAGCTGTATTATACAATTTATTACACAATTATTTATCTAAATGACATTCTGATCACATGTAGTCTTTTTGTGACCTTTTCCTCCACACTTTGAACAGGTATTGTACCTTTTTCTTCCCTCAGAAGGTGCCCGGAATCTAGTCATCCTTTTTCTTCCAACATGCACCTTCAGTGGAGGTGGCAGTACTTGTTTTATACCTATATCTTCAGGCAATTCCCACTGTAACTCTGGAGGTGTAGGAAAAATTGTCTCAGAATATGCAAGTATGTAGTACTCAACAGTGTAAATTTGGGAGCATAGGGAATATATTCTTTGTCCAAACCCTATTGGGTTTTGCTCCCTTAACGCCGATAATGCATGGGGGCAGGGGATCTTATCCATCTGGAAGACACCACATGTGCACGTCATATTGTTCAAGTCAACCATAACCTCTGCTCCAAGTCCACGAACAGAAAATTCATGAGCATTGAACTGTTGTGCAATGCATCCTTTGGATTTCTCCAGATTACACCGGAGAAGTTTCTCTTTGGATGGCACCAGGACTGTACTGCAGTTGATCATGTCCGTTCTCCGGGTGTGGAACCAATCAGCCAATATTCTTATGATAGACTCAAACAGAGCAGGGATAGGATACTCCCTTTCAAATCGAATCCTAGAATTAACAGACTCGGCGATGTTGCTAGTCAGAACATCATACCTGTTTGTTTTAGAATGCACCCTGCTCCATAACTCAAAACCAACTTCATCCTTCAAGTACTCTGCAGCACGTTTGTAAATACGTTCGATCTCTTTGTAGTGCTCCATGAAATCTTCGACGGTGTATGCTTTAACTGCCCTAAAAAATGGCTCAAGGATTGCACTTTTTTTAAACCGTTGTCTCAAGTTCTCCGATAAGTGCTTCGAACAAAATCCATGATGAGCCTTAGGATAAATCTTAGCAACCGCATTTTTAATGGAGACATGTCTATCCGATATTATACAGAGATCATCACTATCCGGTGCTATCCTTTTTAAATTTATAAAAAACCACTCCCATGATGCATTATTTTCGGAATCAACCACTGCCCATGCAATCGGATAGGTATGGTTCTCACTATCTTGTGCAGTAGCCAAAAGGAGAGTACCATCGTATTTACCGGTTAAGAAACAACCATCAACGGCTAACACCTTGCGCATGTACGTAAAACCCCGTATGCATGGTCCGAATGCAACAAAAAAATGAAGAAACCTGTTTTCGTTGGCAAGAACCAATTCAGTTACGCTTCCTTGATTCTTAAGAGTTACCATATAACGATATGCATCTATAATTGCATATCCATGCTCAGGAGATCCCCTGACAATATTTTTGGCATGTATTCTGCCCATCCAACATTTCCAGTAACTAACCTTGGCCCCCAATTCAGCTTCGACGTACTTTTTAATTTCGCCTGGTGTGGGACCTTTCTTGTCAAAAAACAATGGCTTCACTAAGTCCCCAATCAATTTTGTGGTAGCCTGTTGATGAGTGGTACTTGCTTCTTCCAACCCACAAGTGTGCATCCGGTTATACTTTCTGAGGATAAATCTGTCAGAATTAACATATTTAACACACCGAAACCACCACTTGCAATCCTGCGAATAACATCCCAGAACAAGAAGGGACTTTGTAGATTTTATCGTTCGTAATTGGAAGCTTCCCTTACATGCAACAAGGTTGATCTTCATGATGGCATCTTCTTTGTTAATAAACTCTTCATCCTCATTAAAACCTGAGCCATCATCCCATGTATGACTTTCAATCCTGGCCTCTGGATTATCATAACATATAATGGCTTCCTCCTCATTAATACATTGATCGGGCACTTCTTCCTCGACCACATTTTCAGAAGGATTACAACGATCTACCATTTCTTCGTTTATAGCAAGGGTGTTATCGGGAAGATTGAATTCTTGATCGTTGATATCAGGGAGACTGAAGTCTTCATACTGATGCTGGTATTGATCTTCACCCTGAGAAGTAAACCCGGTTGTACCAACATGTTCGGATTCTGTTCCACTCTCCTTCCTATCCAAGGAAACCTTCAAAACGGGCCTCCAACCTTGAGGAGAGATATCGGCAAAATAAACTTGTAGGTCGTGATCAGTCTTTATTTCAGTTGGATAACAGATTGGAGGTGTACTTGTAAGAAAATATTTCACGTGCACATCATCATGGGAGCAAGTAAGTCCTGATTGTTCTATAATATCACTTATCAACATTTGGAATGTAGTCTGATTGCTCACAAGAATAGCAGAAGTTTGCTTGCTCTCCGCAACCCAATTCAAACACGTGGTTTCTTCTTCCCACACTCCAAGTGCAAATCCAATAACAAATTTTGACATAACCCAGTCGCCGTTCCTTTAAAACAATAATAAAAAAAAAAATTAACCATGCATGTAGTACAAAACTGAGAAACAAAAAATTTGATCACGTGATCGATTGATAAAGTCGCGTGGGCGATTCCTCAAATTCGCGTGCGCGATTAAAGAATCGCGTGAGCGATTATGAGAAATAGGCAAGCGATTAATAAAATCGAGTGAGCGATCACGTTGTATTGTCTTTATATTTGCGTCCAATTTAGGCTAGGGAATGTACTGTATTAAACCCAGATAGATGGGGTTGGGAAAAAACTCAGTTAAATCATTCAGTGAGAACGAAGTTCAACAAATAGGTTTGAGAAAAAATTCAAATGAATCGCGTGAGCGATTCCTTAATCGCGTGCGCGATTTATAGAAATCGCGCAAACGATTAATAAAATCGAGTGCACGATCACTATGTATTGGCGTTATATTGGCGTCCAAAACAGGTTAGGGAATGTAATGCATTAAACCCAGATAGATGGGGTTCAGAAAAAACTCAGTTCACTCATTCAGTGAAAACGCAGTTCAAAAAATAGGGTTCAGAAAAAATTCAAACGAACCGAAATCTTTCAATACCTTTGATTGTTGTCGTTGTTGTTTGCCATGGTACATGTAATCAGAGAGGAGGGAGAGGTGGGTGATACTTGGGTTTTTGACGAATCAAACGAACACTGGACAACACTTCGATCGGAGAAGAAATATCAGAAAAATAAGGTTTTCATCGCACATACAGGAAGGAGAGAGAAATTGAGAGAATTGGATGACTGTGATTTGGGGCCAGATTCTAATTTTGTATAAATTTTGGGGCCAAAAAGAGTCTGCAAAATCCTGACGTGGCAACTATTTAATTAAGCTGAGTAATTAATTAAGAGCTAATCAAGCAAAGGGTTATATAACCAGTTTTTTTGAAACTAGGGGTTACATAACTAAAAAAAGACTTGGGCGTCCCTTTTAACCGAATGTCCCATGTTTATAGGGTGCAAGTTATAACATTAAATAATGTATAAGATATATTAATTAAACCTTATATATTAATTAATATATAAGATATATTAATAGACGTAAGAATGATGAAATGCCCCTAATTAAACCTTGTTCAACTTATTCCCAGGTTTAATTGTTGGAGGCGATAATTGAGGCGGCTAGTTATACCTCGTTGAATATGCTGTTTTGGATTTGAGTCTTTGCTCAATTTGCAACCATCAACTCGTGAAGTTGCTGGTCAAACACCAAGAGGCTCGGGATTGAGAGCTGAAGTTGCTCGGATTTGCTCGAGAAAAGAGGGGGTGCTCCTCGAATTTTCAATACTATTGAGGTAACTCCCGAGCTCCCTCATTGAGTTATTTTCCTCAAATTGCTTGGATTGGGTTTTATATGTCAAGGTGCTTTTCGTACAGTAATCGCTATTCGTTGGGTAGGAGTAGTGAAGTTGATATGAGTGACGAGCGGGACGCTCGGGTTGATGGAGCAGTTGAGAGCTCAATTGTTGGTGTCGAGGCCGAGGTGGATAACGCCATAGAAGCGACGAATGAGGCCATCGGGGCTGATTTTACCGTGTCTAAGAGGAAAGGGGTTTGCTTCAACCCATCCGAAATGTCGTCAAACATAAGTGATTCGGAGTTTGACGAACTAAGGAGTTTGTTTCATATTCTAGATTTCTTTGAGATTATACGACCATTGCCTCACGAGAGGATTACTTCACCACCTGAGGGCACTATAGCGGTATATACCGATGCATTTGCTTGCGGTTTTCGACTCCCGATTGGGCCCGACGTGATTGAGTTATATAAGGCAACGGGGGTTAGTCTGAGCCAATTGGCGCCCAAGCTGTATGTGATAATCCATTGTTTCCTCGTGATCATGGCGTGCTTGGGAGAGGTACCCTCGGTTGCGAATTTTGCAAAACTTTATAGGACTCAACGGTCTAGTCGATCGGCTGCCGATGGGGCAGATGCTGGATACCTTTGTATCACGCCTCAGAGTGATGCTCCTCGTTTAGATGCTGACACTCTGTATGACAGGACTTGGAAGAATCGGTTTGTATTTATTAGAAATACGAGGGGAGATTCGTGGGGTGTACCCGAGAAGTGGGTTATTCCTGGAAAACGAGCTAAGAAAGCTCGAGCTGGATCTGTCGAAGATGAGTCGAGTGCGATCTCAAGTGACTCGATAAAGACGTGGAAAGAATTGGGGTGTTTATCTGTCGTTAAACTGTTAGTTGAGCGAAATCTTTCTTGGGCCGGTATATCTCCCGTTTCGATTGGCTCCGAGCCATTAGGTAGCTTTTATTATCTTACAGCTTCGACCTTTATCTCTTTTCTGTTGTTATACTCCAGCTTTTGAGTTCGAAAATTCTAAGTACCCTGTTCGTGCTAATGTGTTCTTGTTTTGGGATTTTCAGGCATCGACGACTTGATGAATGCCCAGGTGGAGCGTGCGCTTGCTCAAGCGATTGGTGAGAACAAGGTCGCTCGGCGCAAGCCTGGGAAAAGAAAGCGGGCTCCTTCGGATCAACAACCTCCCAGCTCTGAGCGCATTGTGGAGCCGGTCCGAGACGAGCCTATGGAACTTGCCCCTATTGTTGGTGATAACGACGGATAATCTGATCCTCCCGTGCCTTCTTCAGCTGATCTTGTTGCCGAGGGGCTCGACACCGCGCACCCTGGAGTGGATAATCTTGTTGAGGAGAGGTGCTTGAATCATCGTGCTAGGGACGTCGAAGTGATTGTTGCTTTGGATAATTTTCCGCCTTCTACGAGCATGCCGACAGCATCGGGCACCTCCACACCCTTGACGGGTGGAGCTAGCAGAGGAGAGGCGTCTATCAATCAAGATTTGGTGGAAGCTTCTGACTCAGATAACGAGGATCAGCAGCCCATTCATGACCAGCCTCGCGAGGTGCAAGGACTTTCCGATGCGATATTTAACTCAGAGCAACTGGAGCATGATCTTCAGCGCTTGGGGCAAGTCAATTTTCGAGCCAACTAGCTAGCTATGAGAGAGGGTGTTACGGTAGTTTCCATACGTAGTCATTTTCGTCATTTCAATTTTTTTTATACTTGCGTTGATATGGAGTAACATGTTGAACCCTTATACTTGGTGTGTTTTCAGGATCTTACGCTGAGGATCGAGCACTCCTCTCGCTTAGCTTCTTAGTATAATAGCCGGAAAGTCATGTATAAGCAGCTATATGAGCGAGCCAAGACCGATCTCGATGCGCAAACGAAGGTTTCTGAGAGCCTTCGAGGCAGGTTCGAGAAGGCGAGGGAAACTATCCAGACACAAAAAGGTCAGTGTGCGAGGACCCAAACGCTTCAAGACCAGGTGTTGGAGCTTAAGAAGGTGATCGAGGAGATGAAGGAGAAGTCGACGAGCGACGATCGCCTATTGGTTTTATCCAAGGAAAGACTTGACGGGAGTGAGAAGGCGCGCTCGGAACTAAGCGTGAAGCTCGTGGAAAGCAAGAAAGAGCGTATGGGGTTGACCGCGAGGCTTGAGGAGTGCGAGCTTGCCTCCACTGCTCGAACTCGTTCGGATGTAGTCGAGGGGGTGAAGCGCTTCATGAGGAGTCCCGCATTCGATGTTGTTTGTGCTCTCAACAATGCTGATGGGTTCCAGGCTGCTTTTGAGCGTGCATATAACCAGCTTAACCACTTGGGTGCCATTCATGAAGACGCCGAGATTGATGAGATCGGTCTTGATAGGGACGACGAAATGAGGCCAATACTTAGCCGCGTGGACGGACAGGATTCGACCTCAGGGGATGCTAATGACGATGAGTTTGGGTTCGCCATTGCTGAGATTCACGCCATAGTTGCTGAGAGGAATGCTGCTCAGCCTGGGGCGACCATGTTCAAATTGAAAGAGGTGCTCGAGGCGAGCGCGAGGTGGCCGTGGCTCGAGGCGAGCGCAATGTGGCCGAGGCTCAAAGCGAGCGCGGGGAGGTTGAGGCTCAAGGCGAGCGCGTCAACGAGAGTGCCATGGTCGAGGCGACCGAGTGGGCAGGTGGTAATTATCAATGTACCGAGGACGACATCAGAGGTGCCGAGCAGATCGTTGGCGATGTTATGGATCACACTGACGTAGATGTTTCTTAGGATGCTTTGTTTACTTCTTTGCATTTGATGTAGTTGGAGATATTCGTAGCGTAGTCTGTTTAGCTTTTGGTTTGGAAGGGAGTCCCTCGAATTTGCTATGTTGAGGGCCCTTGAACTTTGTAAAGCCATTGGAGTGAAATGCAAGATATGTGCCCGACAAACTAATTTGAATGCATGTACGTTTGTACTTAGCTTTTTATGCATGTATTTGACGATGTATGCACTTTGTACGAAAGATATCTAAGTATTGTGATCAAACTTTGTCGTGTAACTTATATAATTTGTATTGGGTAACAGAAATTTGGCTAAGTGTTGTGCTTCAATGTTGTATATAGTGCTCGCACTTCGTGTATTTGAACCTTGTTACCAAATTTTTGAGAATTTTGTATCGAAGGGGCTTGGCTCCCCCCTTCGAGTAGGCTTCTTGAGCCGAGGTCGTACTATAAGAAAAATTTGTCGGGTGTTCAAATACGAGATAAAACGAGCAAAGTTGCGAGGTCTTCGCTTTTCATTAAATCGAACTGAACTGAACACTTGTGCAAATACAAATGTCTTTCTTTCCTAACATAAACTGAATGCAAACTAAACTAAATGTCAAAGAAAACGAACATCATACTTAGAATAAAATGCAACAGATCTTACGCGTAGAACTTTTTCAAGTTGATCGCGTTCCAAGGCCTAGGCAGGGGCTTATTCTCCGCGTCCGCCAAGCGATAAGCATTGTTGGCGAGCGCTTCGATCACCTTGTACGGACCCTCCCGGTTCGGCTGGAGCTTGCCGACGTGTTGGGAAACTTCAACTTTTCTAAGCACCAAGTCTCCAAGTTGGAAGTTTCGCGGATTGACGCCTTTGTTATAGTGTTTGGCCATTGTTGCCTGATAACGCTTCATGTTTTGCCAAGCTCTAATCCGCTTTTCCTCGAGACAGTCGAGTTCGAGCGCTCTATTATCCTCATTGGTGAGGGGCGCAAAGTATGCAACCCGAGCGGTCTCGTGGAGAATCTCAACTGGTAGAACCGCCTCAACACCGTAGACAAGCGAGAAGGGGCTCTCATTCGTGGCAGTTCGAGGGGATGTTCGGTATGCCCAAAGAACACGAGGAAGCTCCTCGACCCATTTGGCCCTTTTCCCGTCGAGGACGGTCTTCAGATTCTTCAAGATGATTCGATTAGTCACTTCGGCTTGACCATTTGATTGTGGATTGCCGACCGAGGAGAACCGTTGTTCAATTCCGATCCCATAACACCAATCTACTGTTCGTTTGCTGATGAACTGGAGCCCGTTGTCCGAGACGAGGACTCTGGGTACTCCAAAGCGACAAACGATGTTTTTCCATATGAAGTCCTGAACAATGGAGTCAGTGATCTTTGCAACGGGTTCAGCCTCGGCCCACTTCGTAAAGTATTCAACTGCTACAATTGCATATAGCTTTTGAGCCTTTGCCAATGGGAATGGCCCAATGATATCGATTCCCCATTGGTCGAAGGGCCATGAGATCTCGTGACTCACCATTTCCGCAGCGGGTTAGTGGAGAACATTCCCGAACTTCTGGCACTGAGGGCATTTGCGAGCATAGTCAATGGCGTCAGCGAGCAGGGTTGGCCAAAAGAAACCCGCCCGGGCTATCTTTTTTGCGAGCGCTCGTCCCCCAGCATGATTCCCACAAGTACTTTCTTCTTGGCCAGAATGAATATGTTTGAGCACTTCCACGGTTTGTGACGGACGAAGGCATCTCTGGTCAGGCCCAAAGAATGACTTGCGAAATAATCTTCCATCTTCATCTAAAGTGTACCGGGTGGAGCGGTACCTTATCTATCGAGCCTGAGTTCGATCCGAGGGGAGTATTCCGTCCCTGAGAAAGATCACCAAAGGGTCAAGCCAACACGGCTCGGCTGGATCGAGGGAGAACACTTCTTTGCGACCTTCCAAGGCGATCGCGGGATCCCTCGCGGTTAGGAAAGTGATTGCATGATCCGAGGTGCCTTGCATACTATTTGCGAATTTGGACAAGGTGTCCGCCCTTTGATTTTCTTCCCTCGGTATTTGTGAGAGACTGAAGGCTTTGAACCGAGCACGGAGTTCGTTGACCTTCCGCAAATACTGGATCATGGTTTCTTCCTTCGCTTCATACGAGCCCTCTACTTGGCTTGCCACGAGTTGGGAATCAGTAAATACCGCCAAATGTTGTATTCCCTTTCGTATCGCCAAGTTGAGTCCGGCCAAGAGAGCCTCATATTCCGCCTCGTTATTCGTGGCTCGCCATTCGAGTCTTATAGCAAAATCAAGCTCTTGACCATCCGAGCTCCTTAGTGAGATCCCTGCTCCACCTCCTCCGTTTGTCGAGGAACCATCGACATAGAGGGTCCATGGGAGTGCACCCTCTACTGGAACGATCTCGTTGGGAAGATCACTTCGCTCCAACAAGAAATCCGCTAACACTTGGGCTTGTTGAGCAACTCTTGGTTGATAGGTGACCTCGAACTGCCCAAGTTCGATCGTCCACTTTACAAGTCTCCCCGAAACATCCGGCTTGCTCAACACTTGCCTCAATGGTTGATCCGTTAAAACAACTATGGAGTGAGATTGGAAGTAGGGCTTCAACTTCCTCGATGTATGCACAAGAGCAAGCACGAACTTCTTAATCTCCAAATAGTTTAACTCTGGTCCGTGGAACACTTTACTCAAGTAATATACCGACAAATGTTTTCGCTCGTGCACGACGACCACTACCGAACTTATTGCTTCTGACAAAACCGCGAGATACACATACAATATTTCTCCTTTGTTGGGTTTTGCCAAAAGAGGAGCTGATGCGAGGTACTCCTTGAGATTAGCGAGGGCCTCATCGCACTCCTTCGTCCATTTGAACTGTTTCATGTTCCTTAGAATTTTGAAGAATGGAAGGCTCCGATCAGCCGAGCGTGATATAAACCTGTTGAGCGAAATGATTCGCCCGAGGAGCACTTGAACTTTTTTGATCGAATCTGGAGGTTGGATCGCTTGAATGGCTTCGATCTTATCCGGATTTGCCTCAATTCCACGCTGGCTAACTACATAGCCCAAGAACTTTCCTCCTTCAACGCCAAATGTGCACTTGCTCGCGTTGAGCTTCATTCCGTATTTTCTCAGAATTGAGAAGGTTCCTTTAAGATGTTCCAAGTGGTCGGATGCATCAACACTTTTAGTGATCATGTCATCGACGTACACCTCCATAGTGTCACCGATCTCGGAGGCAAACATCCGGTTTACCAGCCTTTGATAAGTCGCGCCCGCATTCTTGAGGCCAAACGGCATAACTTTGAAGTAATATATTCCGTTCACAACTACGAAGGCTGTTTTCGCTCGATCCTCGGGAGCCATGAAAATCTGATAATAACCCTGGAACGCGTCCATCATACTCATGAGTTCGCACCCAGCTGTGGAGTCAACGAGCTGGTCTATCCGAGGAAGTGGATAGGGATCTTTAGGGCATGCCTTGTTCAGATTCGTAAAATCATTGCACATACGCCATTTACCATTTGCCTTAGGAACGAGGACAACATTGCACAACCATTCTGGAAATTGGATAGGCTCAATGTAATCCGCGTCAAGTTAGTCTATTCACCTCCTCGTCGATAATCGCATTCCGTTCATTCCCTAACTTCCTTGCTTTTTGTCGGACGGGCTTCACGGAGGGATCGACGTTGAGTCGATGCACAATCACGTTTGGATCGATCCCTTTGAAGTCCGAGGGCTTCCAGGCGAATATGTCTGTATTTTCGAGTAGGAAATCAATCAACATGACTTGTTCTTTTCCTTTGAGTTGAGCCCCAACCTTAGTTGTTTTCGAACTATCACCCGGGATGAGCTCGATCTCTTTGAAATCTCCGGTGGGCTCCAGCCTCGTTTCCTTGGGCTCAATTTGTCGAGCCTCTAACTTGCGCTTTTTCGGATGAGGAATCCCCTCCATATCGGGTATTTCATCTTCCTCTTCACGAGCCGCCTCCAACGGTTTCGGAACTTCATGAATCGGCTTAGGCTTCACAGTTGAGAGCATGTAGTGCTGGGAGGCGGGCCCAGAACAGTAGCAGTCCGGGACCACATTTTAAAATTTTTTATTATAATACAAGTATTAAAATATTTCTAAAATATTTTAATACAATAGCGGAAGACTTAGCCAGATCTACTCAAGTATATACATGCAATTGATAATAAATTTTAAATCACTTAAGCAGATAAATATCTAACATGCAATTAACACTTAAGAGCACATAATTTATCATGCTTAAACTAAAACAACTGTAAAATATTACCGTACTGCAATCATGGCTATCTAACGACATTTTTCCAGCTCCTATCCCACTCGTGAGACCGGCAGAGCTTCCCTGCAATATCCCCGACTTAACCCTCGGAGTGTGGGCTCCGCGAGTATTTTCCTAAATACTCGAGAAAATAAACTTTAAACTAGGAAACCCTTTTCAGGGTTTATTCTCCCAAAATCAGGCGTTTATATATAAACACCTAATTAAAATTAATTCCAAAATAAATCGGAATTAACTAGGAGAAAAGGGATATGGTTTCAAAGCTAAGAACTAGCCAAAACCTCTCCCAAAATGTTGAATGAGAAATGAGGACCCAAGGCCCCTATTTATAGGGGAAAAACCGAGGGCGTTTTGGTCATTTTGGATACAAAAGCAAGGGTAAAATGATCATTTCACACCCCCCACTTGCGTAGCCAACTTGTACATGAAAACCAAGGTGACCACGTCGTAGCCCTTGTCACCACGAGTCTAACGCCGCCGAGAACGCGCCGATCCGAAGCCGGACGCGCCCTCACGCGCCGCCACAAAGCGGCGCGTGTCTTTTACTCTCGGCTAGGGTTTCAAACCCTTGAACCGGTCCGATCCGACACGTGGCCGATCCTGGTGACGCCACGCATCCGGTCCGGTTTAACCCTATCCATTGGTCCGGCCCGTTGACCCGGACCCGTTGACTGACCCAATACCATATCTCATCTGGGCCGTCGATCTGTGATGACGCGGCGCGATCCACGCCGTCCACTTGGCGTGCCACGCGGCGCTGCGTCAGCACCAACTGGGACCCAACCCGCTGACGTGGCGTGACATGTCAGGTGCCACGTCACCGCCACGTCAGCAAAACGCCACGTCAGTTTTTTTTTTTATTTTAAAATTTTATTTTCTCCAAAATAAAATTCCGGCCGTTTCCAACTCTTTGGAACTTGATTTATTTTCTTAAAATAAATCCCTTGGCTATTTTCAAACACTTTGAAAAATCATTTCTCTTTCTCCTTTTATTACTTTCTCGTTGGGTTTTCAATTTGGGGCTTGGAGGGGGACCTGCAGGACTAATTAATTTTAGCTCCAAACGGATTAATATATTTTCATCTCATGACTATAATTAATTATCGTTTAACAATATTTAATTCCACTAAATAAATATTGTTGCACTCTAAAATTAATTAAATTATTCACGAAATTCTCGATCCAGAATAATTTTGCATTTTACTCCTCCGTGTAGATATCCATGAAAAATAAATTGCAACTACTATCATTTATTTTTCATCTCTAATTTGAAATCTATTGATTCGCCTTAAGTTCAAATTCTCTGTATGTGAAACACATTCAACATACAACTTCGGTGACTTTATCACGCGAAGTGTTTTGGCCAAAGTCTTAATTCGAACTTTTGCAAATCTATTTCAAGGATATCTCTTACCTTCCAGCAAGGCCACAGATTCCTCGATCAATATAACTCTTTAGCACATTTCATGCTGTCGCCAAATCATACAAAGTATTTTGGCCACCCGTTACCGAGACCTCACTTCGAGTATGTTACAGTGACTAACACTACATGCCCAAAGCCGAAATATTATCAGGATTAAGAGTACAATGCTTCCTGAGATTTTATTCATTTTAGATAGCAGTATAAAATGAATAATCTCAGTGCTCCAGTTCGAAGTTTCCAATCCTATTGAAAATCATCAACGTGTTATAATTGGAATCACCATTCCCTATGACGAAAGACTAATTATCTTATATAACCACGTTATAGTCTTGATAAGAACATATTCTTACCTTACCGACTAGAACTTTAATGACACGTGATTTCGGTATTCAAAGTCTTTTCCTATGAAACACATTTCATATAAGAACACCATCACACGTCATTAATTATAATATGTGAAATACTCACAACTTGTTGCAAATTCAGTTTTAATAATTCAATAAATTGAATTTTCAGGGCACCATTCCCAACAATCTCCCACTTGCCCTAAATTCAATTTGGCTATACATCTAAGTCTTATTCCTTCCACATGAGTGTCAAAACCCGTTTTGCACTCTTTTGCGCCAATAGAGTGAAGGAATTTATTAGACGTTTCTCTGAGCCAACAACTAGGAAATCATGAATCCAATACATCTAACTGGCTGCTTCTCAAGCTACCATGTATTTGACTTCCATGGCGGTGTAAGCAATACAAGCCTGCTTAACATTCTCCAATTAACAATTGATCTTTCTAGAGTAAACACGTATTCTGATGTCAAACATCTAGAATACAAATCAGATTGTAAATTTGAATCTCTATACTCTATTGAAATGAGCTCACCACTGTGGTAGACAAGCATATAATCTCAAGTCCTCAAATACTCCAATATATGCTTTCACTACTGCCCAGTATCAGATTCTAGGGTCTGACTAATATCTGCTGACTTAGACCTATATATATAATAGACATCAGGCCCTGTACATAATATGACATACATAAAGCTTCCACTGCGGAACTCTAATCATGTCTTCTATCTCTTCAGTTGTCTCAGGACACTGATCCTGAGATAGATAAATTCCATATCTAAAAGGTAATGAACCTTTCTTGGAATTCGTCATATTATACCTTGTCAGCATCTTATTTATATATGCTTCTTGTGATAAACCAATCTCCTTATTCCTATGATCACGACAAAAGTCTGATCCTTGGAATAACATTGGTCTCACATAGGTCTTTTCTTGTCAAAATGATTTGACGTCCGAATCTTGACCATTGACAAAATTCTTGCATCATTCCCAATGAGCAGAATATTAATTACGTACAAAGTGAAAACGGTACAACGATATCATGATGTCATTTTGCACACTTCATGGTTCATCAGGTAATTATGCAAATCCAATGGATTTAAATTGCCTTATAATTCTGATGCTCCATAATCTAGACGCTTGCTTAAGATCATAAATTGATCTATTAAGCTTGCATTATATGTACCTGATTTCTGGCCGTTATGCCATCAGGTTATGCCATGTATCTCTTTTTCTTGAAGTTGCCCGTTCAAGAACATAGTCTTTACATCCATTTATCTAGTCTCATAATGGAGAGGATAATGGACTTAAGCATTTCTATAGGCGAGTAGACCTCATAAATGATTTCTTCTTTCTGGGTAAAATCCCTTGCCATAAGTTTGCTCTAAAGTCTCTACTTTTGTCCATTTTTCCTTTTATCGTCTTGTAGAACCCAATTGCATCTAATGGGTTTAATGCCTTCAGGCGCCTCTACAAGTTCAAGACTTTGTTAGAATACAGATATTCTAACTTAGATTCCATGGATATTGACCAAACGGTCAGCGTCTATATCTTCTACAGCTTCATTACACGTGATAGGATCAGATATGTTAGATTCAACCACTTGGGTTAATCTTAGGTATCTTGTCAGGTGTCCTGACAATCCTCCCACTATAATGATGCTCTCGTGTACACGTCTCTACATCACATGTTGTATTTGGTACATCACATGTATCTCATACATTTTTAGTTATCACGGGTTTATGGAAATCAATATCTAATACTGTTATTTCTTTTAACACTACTTTGCTTCTACCTTTTGCGGTTATCTATGTAATTATCTTTGAAATATTCACAAACATCTTTTGTGATTTCTCAAATTACAAAATATACCACCTCTTGTTCTTCTTAGGATAACCTTAGAACAAGTAAATCTTTGTTCTTTATTCTAACTTGTCAAGATCCATCCTTAACTCGTGGATCAGGCTACCTTAAATCCGAAGATAAAAGATATAGGGTTTTCACCCTAGCTACAGATCCATCAGTGTTTTAGGAACTGACTTAGATAGAACTAGGTTTGTCGTTTTGTGTGCAAAACCCCCAAAACGAAATTCATAGGGTAGCATGACTCTTCATGAATCTTACCATCATTATCAGAATTCTATTTCTCCTTTCTGCAATACATCTTTGCTAAGACCTATCTCATACAGAAGGTTGAGATCTAATTTCATTTGAGAAATTCTATTTAACTCTGAACATAGATGCTTATCACTACTTCGATCTAATCGGAGTGCCTTGATATGTTTTCTATTTTGACTCTTTGACTTCAGTCTTTTATATTCTTTGAACTCTTCAAAATACAGACTTAAGTCTCATCAAATAAACATATCTGTATCTAAAGTAATCATTCAAATGAATGATGAAATATCCAAAACTTACTCTTGCTTGAATAATCATAGGATCACATATTCGTATGAACTGATACAAGCAAGTTCATGGCTTAATACCCTTTGTCTTCAAAAGGCTTCTTGGTCATTTTAACCTTCTAAATAGGATTCGCAGATTGATACTATTTTCAAGTCAATAGGACTCAACAATCAATCTTTGGATCCTATTCAGATTCAATTGACCAATAGATAGGTGCCACGTAGAAGTTTTTCCTCTTAGATGGTAAGTCAAGCTTCTTAATGTTAAACTTGAATTAGGGTTTTCATTGAGGTATAAAATACCATCTTTTATTGTGCCAGAGCAAATAAACCTTTTATTTTGCTTAGCGGTAAACTTTTGTTAAAAAAAAACAGTTAAACTATTAGTTATCAAATAACTCACAGAAAATTAAATTTCTGTTTATATGGCACGTATAATATTAAAAACCCTATTGCCAAAATACGACTTTATAGTCCTTACTGCTAATACAATTAGACTTGTATTATCCCCGAGCAGTAGTTGTGTGTTAGCCATTTTTCAAACTTCCTGGTTAGTTTGAATCTTCGCAACGACTTGCAAATATGATTAGTTGATCTCAAGTTCACACACCAGGAGTCTGGTGAATTTCCAACTAAACATATTTTTAATGAGTAAGATATCTTCATATCTTATCTAAATGGCGTAACAAACAGACAGACTAAGTATTTTGGATAATTTCCTTTTCCCATACCCGTTACCCCCGAAATAGAAACACTTTTCCATTATCGGATTTGACTTTCTATTTCTGAACCTTCGATTGGGAACTTTTCCTTTTCTTTCTTCCACTTACTGGCTTTCTAGCCCGTGGATATTGATGTCTGATTAAAAAGAACTTTTCCCTTAGTCTATATCACCCTTTCTGCCATATTGAGGTCGTTCATTGGTTTTAAAAAAAATTATTTAAAATAATATTGAACATTCAAACGACTTAGGTAGAGAGTATAGATCGTATCCTATCTGTTAAGATTGTCTCTTTAAGCACAGAGGCCTTCAATCTCGTTCAGATTAGTTATCATATTCATAATATGATTCTGAGCTAGTGATCCTTCAAACATCTTTGACTAACAACCTTTTTCGTGGCTCGTACCTTCGTACGATTCTGTCTTTTAAACATGTTATTATCAGTGGACATCTCATGCGTCTGATGCTCAAGAACTTTCAAGACAGATATCAGGATATAAGACTAGCCAGATCATCACACTCGATCCATTTAGAATAAGCGTCTTTCTAATCCTGATTGGTTGTAGTTTTCGAAATTCTCGGATAAGGTTCAGTGAGTACGTAAACTTTCGTGTCTCAACACGATGTCAAGATTTATTACTTAGTCAGCATAGTTGAACCCTTACTAGCCTATTTCCTTATAGACATACAGTTTGGAGTGGGCTAAGAGAGATCGTAATTATAAAACTGAAATAAATAAATAAAAGCAAGTTATGATTATGTATTTCACTTTCTTCTGCGTCCAACCAATAAATGAAATCCACGTAAGCATTTTGATTTACGCAATGGTGACTTAACTAACCGCAGTTGACTCCCCGGAGGCGAGGTCGAAAACCGCTTAGAAAAGCAAGAACTATTCTTAATTAACATGTCATCTAGGTAACTCTTACCAAACAATGTCAATCCACCACGTCAACCCTTGGCCTCTTAGTAAATGTAACATAGCTCCGAAGGGAGGTTAATACATTACTTAGTCAAGTGTGTACCATTACCTAGAAATCCGTACGAGTAGGTCAAGACACTCCACGGAGGCGTGGTCAAGCTGACTTCCCCGTATTTCATTCTATCCGTAGAAGTCTAATCTTGTATACCGCGAATATATACCCGCCGAAGGGAGTAGTATACATCCACTATACTATAGACGGGTAATGGAGGCCGTGAGAATCCAACTCTTTTCATCTCGCTCCCACTTGAATTTTTAAAAAAAATGTGGATTATCTTTTGATTATTTAATAATCACTTTTGGCGTCTTATTGTTGGAAGTAATTAATCTAATTAATATCCTCCCACTAGGATTACTAAATCATATTTAAAATCCCAATAATATTTTAAGGCAATAATAACAATTTATTAATTAGGCCGAAAAATATTAGTTCAATTATGCATCGCGTCTAATCTCTATTAAACAATACTATTTAATCACATTAAATAAAA
This sequence comes from Lantana camara, assembly GCA_037501455.1. Classification (NCBI taxonomy): domain Eukaryota; kingdom Viridiplantae; phylum Streptophyta; class Magnoliopsida; order Lamiales; family Verbenaceae; genus Lantana; species Lantana camara. The sequence continues at coordinate 15,504,318 of CM074857.1, read as the reverse complement.
TATGCATAATTGTAAATATCATAATATCTCATATTATCATGATCATGCCATAAAATAAAATAATTAAGCATGCTTTCATATAATTATCACATAACTATCATGCTTAAAATTTTAAATGACACAAAATAAATATGCCATAAATTAAATCAATTAAGCATGCTGGTATAATTATCACATAATTATCATGCTTAAAATAAATGGCATAAAGTAAACATGTTATAAATAAATTATCTCATAATTTAAATCATGTTTACTGATTCGGTAATTAACCAGGAAGATTATTGAAATCGATTCCCAGAAAATTATCATTCCACGTAAATTCCCAGGAAACACTGGAGGGGTCACAACGGTCCCACTTAAAAACCAGCCTCCTTTGACAAAATTTACGTGCACAGTATCAGATTTAAAATTATGCATCGCATGCATCATATCAATGCATGTATATATCTAGAGCACGACTCTGATACCAGTTGCTGGGAGGCGGGCCCAGAACAGTAGCAGTCCGGGACCACATTTTAAATTTTTTTATTATAATACAAGTATTAAAATATTTCTAAAACATTTTAATACAATAGCGGAAGACTTAGCCGGATCTACTCAAGTATATACATACAATTGATAATAAATTTTAAATCACATAAGCAGATAAATATCTAACATGCAATTAACACTTAAGAGCACATAATTTATCATGCTTAAACTAAAACAACTGTAAAATATTACCGTACTGCAATCATGGCTATCTAACGGCATTTTTCCAGCTCCTATCCCACTCGTGAGACCGGCAGAGCTTCCCTGCAATATCCCCGACTTAACCCTCGGAGTGTGGGCTCCGCGAGTATTTCCCTAAATACTCGAGAAAATAAACTCTAAACTAGGAAACCCTTTTCAGGGTTTATTCTCCCAAAATCAGGCGTTTATATATAAACACCTAATTAAAATTAATTCCAAAATAAATCGGAATTAACTAGGAGAAAAGGGATATGGTTTCAAAGCTAAGAACTAGCCAAAACCTCTCCCAAAATGTTGAATGAGAAATGAGGACCCAAGGCCCCTATTTATAGGGGAAAAACCGAGGGCGTTTTGGTCATTTTGGATACAAAAGCAAGGGTAAAATGGTCATTTCACACCCCCCACTTGCGTAGCCAACTTGTACACGAAAACCAAGGTGACCACGTCATAGCCCTTGTCACCACGAGTCTAACGCCTCCGAGAACGCGCCGATCCGACGCCGGACGCGCCCTCACGCGCCTCCACAAGGCGGCGCGTGTCTTTCACTCTCGGCTAGGGTTTCAAACCCTTGAACCGGTCCGATCCGACACGTGGCCGATCCTGGTGACGCCACGCGTCCGGTCCGGTTCAACCCTATCCATTGGTCCGGCCTGTTGACCCGGACCCGGACCCGTTGACTGACCCAATACCATATCTCATCTGGGCCGTCGATCTGTGATGACGCGGCGCGATCCACGCCGTCCACTTGGCGTGCCACGCGGCGCTGCGTCAGCACCAACTGGGACCCAACCCGCTGACGTGGCGTGACACGTCAGGTGCCACATCACCGCCACGTCAGCAAAACGCCACGTCAGTTTTTTTTTTTTAATTTTAAAATTTTATTTTCTCCAAAATAAAATTCCGGGCATTTCCAACTCTTTGGAACTTGATTTATTTTCTTAAAATAAATCCCTTGGCTATTTTCAAACACTTTGAAAAATCATTTCTCTTTCTCCTTTTATTACTTTCTCGTTGGGTTTTCAATTTGGGGCTTGGAGGGGGACCTGCAGGACTAATTAATTTTAGCTCCAAACGGATTAATATATTTTCATCTCATGACAATAATTAATTACCGTTTAACAATATTTAATTCCACTAAATAAATATTGTTGCACTCTAAAATTAATTAAATTATTCACGAAATTCTCGATCTAGAATAATTTTGCATTTTACTCCTCCGTGTAGATATCCATGAAAAATAAATTGCAACTACTATCATTTATTTTTCATCTCTAATTTGAAATCTATTGATTCGCCTTAAGTTCAAATTATCTGTATGTGAAACACATTCAACATACAACTTCGGTGACTTTATCACGCGAAGTGCTTTGGCCAAAGTCTTAATTCGAACTTTTGCAAATCTAGTTCAAGGATATCTCTTACCTTCCAGCAAGGCCACAGATTCCTCGATCAATATAACTCTTTAGCACATTTCATGTTGTCACCAAATCATACAAAGTATTTTGGCCACCCGTTACCGAGACCTCACTTCGAGTATGTTACAGTGACTAACACTACATGCCCAAAGCCGAAATATTATCAGGATTAAGAGTACAATGCTTCCTGAGATTTTATTCATTTTAGATAGCAGTATAAAATGAATAATCTCAGTGCTCCAGTTCGATGTTTCCAATCCTATTGAAAATCATCAACGTGTTATAATTGGAATCACCATTCCCTTTGACGAAAGACTAATCATCTTATATAACCACGTTATAGTCTTGATAAGAACATATTCTTACCTTACCGACTAGAACTTTAATGACACGTGATTTCGGTATTCAACGTCTTTTCCTATGAAACACATTTCATATAAGAACACCATCACACGCCATTAATTATAATATGTGAAATACTCACAACTTGTTGCAAATTCAGTTTTAATAATTCAATAAATTGAATTTTCAAGGCACCATTCCCAACATGTAGCACTCCCAAGCCTCTTTTAATTGACAATTTACTTCTCCGATTCCGTTGGGAGTTGGAAACTTTATTTTGCTGTGGAACGTTGAATGGATGGCTTTAAACTTCGCAAGAGCGGGTCTCCCAAGGATCACGTTATATGGGAGGTTAACCTCGACCACCGTATAGATCAATGGGACCGTGGCTCTTCTTGGGGCATAACCTAAGGAGCTCGCCAATCTTACTTGGCCGAGCGGGTATAGCTCTGATCCGCCAAAGCCGAGGAGAGGGGTTTCTACGGCATCTAGCGTGACGTCATTCCCACATAACTTTTTGAAGGTGGAGAGTGGTAAGACGTTCACCGAGCTGCCACTATCTACCAATACCCTTTTGACTTGGGTGTTGTAGATGTCGACATTGATTACCATTGGACAATCCGGGCACTCACCATCCTCGTCGACCACGACATTATCAAAATCTCGATCTGTAAAACCCAAGACCTCGCCTTTCTCCATATGGAAGATGTGTCGAGCAGGAGTGTTAAGCTCTTGGCTAAATCGGCGCCCTGCTTTCTTTCGTGAGGTCTTGGTATCACCATTTGTCGCCCCTCCGAAAATTATATTAACCACTCCACGAACGGGCATGTTGTCATCAGGCGCTTGCTTAGTGCCTTTAGTCGCTCGTCGACCGCGCTGAGGGCTGCACGAGTGCGAACGAGACCTACGCGAACGAGAGCGTACTCTGCCTCCTCGTCCTTTATGATGTCGATCCATGGACTTAACAAATTCTGATAGTTTGCCACCAGCTACCAAACGTTGGATCTCCTTCTCCAAGCTGATGCACTCATCTGTATCGTGTCCATTCTGTTGGTGGAATGCACAATACTTGTTGGAACGAGAGTTTTTCTCGCTTTGGGGCATCAGACGAGGCTTCCTGAAGATCTTTGAGCCGGCAATGTTCAAGATCTCAGAGTTACGTTTGGTAAGTTCAACTCGTGGTCCCCCGGGTAGGGGTCCTGCTCGCCGTTCTCTGCGCTCCTCCCTATTTGAGCTCCTTGATAGTCTATCCTGGATATTTGAGCTTCTTGATAGTCTATCCTGGACACGCGCTCGTTTCATGCGAGCCATGTCTTCCTGCTCCATGTACTCGCTTGCTATCCTCCGGAGATGAATCATGTCCTTAGGTCTTTGACGAGCAATAGCATCTCCACATTCTGTACTGATCTTGGAGTTATTCAGCCCTTGGTAAACCGCTTGCCTCAAGAAGTCGCCAGACGGACTTTCAACCTTGGTTAGTTCAGCACCAAACGAGCAAAGTATTCCCTCAAAGTTTCATTGGGACCTTGCTCAACATTCCAAAGGTATGTGGTAGGCAACTTGGTCTCCTTCAGAGGGCTAAAATGGTTATCGAATTGTTCGTACAAGTCATCAATGCTCCGAATCGAGCCCGGGGGAAGTCGCTTGAACCAATCATAGGCTGTTCCTGAGAGCGAAGTAACGAAGATTTTGCACCAGAAGTCCAATGAATGTTCATACAAATGCATGAGGTGCTCGAAGGCTGTTACATGCTCCTCGGGATCACTCGTACCATCATAGCGAGGAACGTTGGTGGGAACCTTAGAATTTCCTGCTCGCGCCATCAATATCTCATCGCAAAGTGGTGAGGCACGCTCAGCCCTCGATCTTCGAGGTCGTCTATTCCTCCGACGAGGGGAGAGTTCGATGGGTCTCTCCCGGTCGCCTTGTACTGGACGATGTCGAGGCTTATCGACTACCTCCTCATCCCGATGCCGATGATGAACTTCCTCGCCTCGACGTCGCGCATGTTGGTGATGGACCTCTTCTTGGTCACCAACCTGAGACCCTTCCACGATCTTGCTCAGGGCAGCACGCAAGTTCTGGTTCTCCTCTTCTAACTGAGTGAGGCGGTCATTCTCTTTCTCCCACACTCGAGTTTTTGAATGTTGAGCGGGACTGAGAGAATCCGGTTCCTCCTCGTCTTCCACCATAGTCTGTTTTCCATCGCACCGCACAAACGGGACTTGGTCATCATCGTTCGGAGGTGGGATAGGGTCTCGCACTCGGCTCGGTCCCGCTACCGTTGGATTTGCCTCGGTACGAACGGGTGGGGAATCCGTTCGAACGGGGAGTTCCTCTTGTAGCGGCCGGTTGGTCATGCGTTCCGCTCCGCTCGTTAAAATGGTAGTACGAGGTGGAGTAATGGTGGTCTGGACTCCTCCAATCTGGGTTTGCGCTCCACCTTGAAGCCCCCATACCGGGTTAAACAACAATGGGTTCAGTAGCAACGGGTCTATGTTTGCCGGAATATTTAAGTTTTGGCTCATTCCGGTGCCGAGGGCTTGCAAGGAGTGGACGCGTAGACTGAAGTCCACGGTAGCTCCGGTGCGGTTCCTCTAATGCGGGAACGCCGGCGGCAGGTGGCGTAGCACGTCGATGTTCGCTTGACTCACGTTGATGTTCGCTTGACTTACTCGGACTGGAGATAGTCGCGGCGGCAAGCTAGAGCTGCGCTCGTCACGACCTCTAGTTTCAGATCCTGTCATCTTCCAAACAAAACAAAAAGAACGGCTTTGAGGAAAGGTTGGAAAATCCGGTGGTTTCCCACAGACGGCGCCAAACTGATAACGCCGGAAATTGGTCGCCTTTGAAAGTGTGTAATCGGCTTCGAATCTTCGACTAATCAATTAAGTGTGGGTTCTTTTACCAAGTTCGATTGTTTGGATTGAAGGGAGTTGAGTCGAAAATTCGGCAGAGTTTCGGTATGTAATTTTGTGTGTCCCCCTATCCCAGTGAAAGAAATGATATTTATATTCATCGTTCGAGCTGGCGCGACCTCGATTTTGACTTAGTGGGCGCGTGAATCGCGGACCACGTACTTAGGTCGTGGGGTGATTGGCGAGTGGGGATAACCGTCGATGTTGGGCTCGTGCTAAGCGCCCAAGAGCGAGCGCTAACACGCCGAGCACTTACAAATTGAGCTCTTCCCTTAGCCAATTATAAGGGGTTATGCTTAGTACTTACGAGCTGGGCCCTCGACAGAACGAGGACTTCCCTTAGTCAAATTTAGGAGTTATGTCAAACACTTACGAGCTGGGCACTTGATAGAACGAGGGCTTGCCTTAGCCAATTTTAAGGGATATACTAAGCACTTACGAGGTGAGCACTTGGTATGACGAGCCCTTGCCTTAGTCAATTTTAGGAATACGAGGATCATGGGTAGTCTAAAGTACGAGGAGGTTACTTAGTCATTTTTCGGTACTATCAATGTTATTGACCCGATTTTAAACACGTGACCTGTGTGATTGCTGATAATATGGAGGCCAATCAAACACGCCATTTTTTCGTGTTTATTTTTATTTTAACACACACACCCCAAGTAGCCCAAGGGATTCGAACCCGGGACCTTACCTTCGAGAAAGAACCCTCAAACCACTTGACCAACCACAGTTGGCATTTTTTCGTGTTTAATTGACAAGCCTTTTAACATGTCAACAAAAATTACTAACTGGTCCAAGAGTTTCTAATATTTACTATTGAATGCCACTTAAATTTATTTCAGTTCTTCGAGACTTTTATATTATATTATTATATACAAATAATATAATGGAAATTGTATCCTATTTAATTATGTCCAAATATAACAAATTTTTAAAAATTATTCATAATTTCAGTGATTTGCTATAATAATGTCATTTAACTTAATTTGAAATATATATTAGGAAAATTAAAATTTATGTATTTAACATTAGTCATAGTTAAAATTATTTATCAATTAAAAAAAAATTCAAAATTTTAAAAAATTACTATTCGGTCAAAATTGACATAATTTAGTTAAAATACACACTTCCAATATATCATAGTATAGATTATATATATAGATATAGATATAGATTTTATTGGTCAATGAATTCTAATTAGGTTTGGAGTCTTATATATATTTGATTAGGAATTGGTTTTTGAAGAAACCAATGGTCAAGGAATTCTAATTAGTTTTGGAGTCTTATATTTGATTCCAATCCCGCAACCGCGGGACTAAATTCCGTTTCCTAGTTGAAAAGGGAGAAAAAAGAGATCCGTCCCTATATAAAGGGCCCTTATAACAGAACATATGATACGTTCATCAATTCCTATTTCCTAGTGATCTAATTTCCTACCCAACATGTCGTCGTCTATTACCGATGCAGTCCCTTCTACCAATCCAGTTCCTTCTACTGATCCAGATAACTTGTCTATTCCTGATCGAGTTCGTCGTCCAGTACCACATCTTCCTTCTCTGCAGTTTCCACACTTGGTTTATAATCATGAAGAAGACCTGGTTTATGATCATCAACAAGTTCCTCCAGAACCACATTTTTGTCTTTGTGCGGAACCCCTTCTTCTGGAACCATTTCTTCCTTCTCTGGATGGCATGACACTCGTCGTTTATGCCGATTCTCATTATGGGACGAGGCCTGTTCGCTTGTATATTAAAAAGCTTGAAAAATCTGATCTAAACAGCTTCGTCATAACTGAAAAGGGGAAGTTGGTCCAGTTTTTGACTCCGGAGGAAAACAAGGCTATGAATGAAAGCCAACAAGGGCTCGAGTTTTATGCAATCGATAATCAAGCTTTCTTGTATACTCTCCGCTTCAAATTATGGCCCAATAATACGAACCAAATCGTCATCGACTCTGACTCCGACGCTTGGAACAGAATGATTATTGAGAACGATGTGGAGAAAGGGGATTGGGTTCAAGTCTGGGCTTATCGAGTCCAAGAACGCCAACTTCGTGTGGCCTTCACTTTTCACTGACAACTTATTTATTTCGTATATCATTGTTATTAATTTGCTTCTCTTTCACTCTTACATTAAAATAATTCGTCATCTTTTATTTCAGATACCTTAATAATTTCGAGTTCGACAAGCTCTTTAAATTATCAACGATATGTCTCTGTGCAATCACGATATTCAAGTTTCTATGCACAAGTTAGAGATCGAGAGTCCTATGCGAATCAGGAGAGAGATTGAGAGTCCTGTGCGGATCAGGAGACCAATTAGGGTAGGGGTTGAAGGGGCCTTTCTGTTGGTAAATATTATGTATTATATTTAGTTTTTTATATATAACGGATTTAGATTCCCATCCAAATTTGGATCCACATTCTATGATTTTGTCCGGATCATACCTGTTGACAGTCGGATTTGGATCCAATATCGGGTTTGAATCCAACATTCCCTAATTTCGTCGACCTGTTAACGGTGATAGACATTAAATTAAATAAATTTATTGTCTGAAATTCACTATATTGCCATTCCTCGTAAACTATAATGCACGGGTAAGGATACGGGGACATGGACACGGCAAAATGATATTTTTAAAAGTGTTCGTGCATCATAAATTGTAAATTAAATTTATATTATGAAATTCACTATATCCATTTCTTGTAAGTTTGAATCTTTTGAATTTTGTTACAGCTAAAATCATATATTTAAACTAAAATTGAAAAATTATACCATAAAAATCAGCTGGAGACTTTAGAAGGACGGGGGGTCAATCTACGGTGACCACACTTTGATTAAACTCGGTGTCAGCTTTGATTATATGTTATTGATAACTATAATATCCGACTACATGAATTTTCATAGTCCAAAGACCACAAATTAAAATTCCAATAAATCTATTCTCTAAGTTTAAAGGCATAGATCATTGTTTGGGAATTGAAAGGCATACTATCTCTAACCCACGACATAAATGTTCAAAATAATATTTCCAGCTCCGTATAAAGTTCGTTGTCAAAATTCAGCCTAATGTACATTGTTATACACACCATGCGGACCGACTCTCATGAGTCACGGCCATTACATAATTCTAAACTCTGAATACTAAGAAGAAATGCAGAGCAGTGACACTCTTCAATCCTTCTCCTAATGAGGAAAATCTTAGCTCCTTAAAATTCGAGCAATCTCCTCACTCCATGATATTTGGTACAAATAAATTTGCATGAATGCAATAATTTGTCATTGAGCTCATGATTCCTTCTTCTTAACACGGTATGGGTACTTCTGGTAGATGGATATGCTATTGACAACCAATGGGAAAGCCACCAGACAGTAGGCGAAGGTGGTTTTCCATCGAAGATGAATTGTAGCAGAGCAGCGACCAGAAGAGCAGAAACAATAACAAATCTCTGCATACATGTGAAGTTGAATAAAATTATCAACAGCAATTTACACAAGAGTAGAAACATTGGCTATGTTGGTGAATGCAGACACTAATAACTCGTTACAGCCAGTCTGACAGCTACAAACATACAATCCCAGTCGTTCGTCGCTTATTTACGCTGAAATGTGGATGTGTATTGACATATTAATGTAGAAAATCAGAAATGCAATTATTATTATGCTGGGAGCAATATCTCTGCGCCGTAAAAGAGTGAAGGACGTCCGGGTTTTCCTTTACGACAAACTCAATATATCTATGGCAAGTACCCAAGTCCTGCATTATCCATGGCAAATACCCAAGTCCTTCATTTGCTTGATATCTTTATCTTCCCGTGACTCAATCGAATGAGGGTTGTGAGCAGCAGACGACCCTACATTAGAAGGCAACGTGGGAGGGGTCTTGGGCTAGTGGTTCAATCCAGTCAGCCGGCCTTTCTTGTTTGGCCCCCTTGCGTCTGGGTCCACAACAAGATCTCGTCTAAGACAACATGATCAGGATCCTCAAGCCTATGTTTCTCCTGCTCATCAAGGGCCTTCTGGAATCGTATCTGCATATGAAATTTTACAACGCTTAATACTTTTATACTAATTGTTGCATAGAAAATAAATAAAATGCTTGAACAATCCTGATACTGAGCGCGCTGATCTTCAGGGGAAAGATTTTCAATTAATTTACCCCAATCCTCTACCTTAACGAATGTCATGTTGTACAGTCCAAGGGTCCAATTTTTGGCAAGTAGCAGCTTCCTACATAATTATATACTTGGATAATACTAGTAATAAAAGCAAAAATTTGTATCAAATAATTAAGTCAACAAATTACTTACCTTCTTCTTAATAATTGTGTGCACACTTTGAGCTTCCCCTGTATATGTTGGTGCCCCCATCGCAGACATTCTGTTCGTTTTATTCCTTTGTCGAATTGTTTGGTAATAATCTTCAATGGCCCAAAGTTCACACAAATCATTCTAGACTTCCTGAAGCATCCACCCAAACTTTTTACCATTTTTTTCTACTGTCATGGTAGATACCTCTCATTCGGTCGCCTGTTTCTCAATGAAAGCGGTATACATATGTGATTCGGCTTGAGGCTCCCAATAAACAAATTTCTGAAAAAATTTAATCAGGTTATTATAATTATTATAATACTCAATCTAAGTATTATAAGTATCAAAGATTAAGCAATTCCATAGAAGATTCAATCCACAATGATCCTGCATACATCAAATAGCAACCATGCTAAAGGATTATTCTCATACATACCAGATTCTCCAGATAACTTACTACACGTAGCAGTTTTGCAAATGCATACAGGCACGTGGTAGGGCATTAAGAAAGTATATATTATAATTGCATACAGTTTTGCAATTTTTTCCGAGGATATTTATAATTATCCCTAATTTTAATAATACATTGATATTTCAATTTGTTCTACACATGCTAAGGCATTAAGAAAGTACATATTAATCTGTTATAATTAAGCAGGAATGCAGAAATGAGAATGGTGGATTAATTGTGGTAAATGGATACCTTTTTTTCTTCTAATGTCTTCTTTCTCCTTTCATCTCACATGATATTCTAATGTAAACAGATAATTTATTATGGCAATCCAGTTTTCTAACTACAATCAATACCCTAGGTCTTTAATTGATTTGATATCCTCTTCTTATCAATAAGAAGCTAAGTTCAAAGTTTTGAAAACCATTTCTAATTTCTTCAGTTTGTTATAATTTTCAATAGTTGCAAGTTCATTCCTATAATCAGCACCATTGAGGGCATATCAAAAAACAAGGGAGAGCAAAAGATGTAATAAGATGAGTTGTGGGCAAAACGGAGGAAAGATGGTGGACATTAAAGTAACACAAGAAAAATATCTGAAGTATGAAAGTGGTGAAAAATACAAAATCACCAAATCACCAATTTCCCAAGTTTTGACAAGTTTATATATATATGGAAAATTTTTGATTTAAACAGCTAGAGAAGTGGAAACCAAATTCATGGTCAAAATGGCTATACGTTGCATAGAAGGGAACATGATGATAAGTAGACAGCGTTGTTCACAACATACATAAGAGGATAAAGAAGTGATTGCAAAACTTGTAAAGTATGAGCAACTTATTGCACGACAAGTATCACTAGCTAGCAGGGTACAAGACAACAGCAAAAAGATTTTAATAAACAAAAGTACCACTTGGAAGGTTCAACAGAGAGCAGAAAACATTTAGGTCCGAAAAAGACTAGTGATATTCTATTAGAAAATATGGTTATTCATACTTAAACAAATACATGTTCAACAGTAGGACCGAACAAAAAAAATACATGTTCAACAGTCCTTGCAACGATTGCTTCTTAGTGCATATGGTTATTAGAAAGGAGTTAATTGCACGAAAACCCCCTGTGTTATGCCTAATTAGCACTCTTAACCCTGTGTTTCAATAATTAGCATAGAAAACCCTGTGAATTACTTTAATTATCACTGACAACCCTTCGTCCGCGCTTAGCATCACACGCGCTCTAAATGCAACTGAAATTACGAATTCTTACACTTATTTGCTGTTAAATGACATTTATAACCCTCTATTTTTATTTTTCTTCTTTTAAAGAATATATTAAAACTAATTACAAAATTCTATTTTTAATTCTTTTCCTTTTTTTTTTTCATTCTTTCCCCCGTTTCAATTCTCCTTTCTTGCTTCCCCCTGCCGCTGTCTTCTTCTCCTTTCTTGCCCACCCTCATCGCCGCCCGCCAACAGACTTGAAGGTCCACCGTACCTCCACCGACGACGCACCATCACCACCTCGCTTACAAAACCACCGCCACTACAGTTTTCAGGCTTATGACCGCGCCACCATCACCTTGCTTACGCAACAACCGCCGCCGCCATCATCAACCACCGACACACACCACCACCACCACCTGGTTACGGATCCAAAACAGGATGAACTGGAGTGGCGTGGCTGATGGAAGCTGGGTGAATTGATTGCCTATTATTATAAGGGTTTTTATTGATTGTTGCTTGTTTTCTGTGCTTCCGTTGCTCATTGTGCTGACTGATGTTATGGAGTGAAGCTTCGGCTTGGTTTGCTTGGTGAGTGGATGTGAAGATGTGGGTTTTATTTGTTTGATAGTGAAATTGAGAGTGAAATTGAGGAGATGGGTCGAACCGAGGCGGAGGGCGACGGTGATGGTGGTGGTGGCGGAGCCAGATCTGGCGCGATTGTGGTGGCGGAAGTGGTGAGCGTTGGGGGGTGGGGGCGGGGCGGAGTAACGGTGGAGATGAAGGGCCGGGGGGTGGCGGGATGAATTTTGGTTGTGGTACAGGTGCAGGCGCAGGCGCAGGGCCAGGCATTTGGAGAAGATGATCTCTTTTTCCTTTTTTTTTTTAAATTTCTTTTAAATGTATATGTGTAAATAATATATATATATATAAAAATATATATATTTGTTGGGAAATATATATTATATATATATGTATGTGTGTTTACATTATATAATATATTATAATAGCATTTACTTTATATATAATATATTATATAACACACATATATATAATAATTTATATACAATGTAAATTAAAATTATAATTAGTGTATAATATATGTAAATTTTAAATTATAAAATTTTTAATTTAAGTATATTTTTATATATATTTTTTAATTTTTTATGAAGGTGAGTGATGGTAATGTCAAAGAGGGCAAAAAAGACATTTTCATCCCCTAATTACCGCCTGAGGGTAAATGGGGGCGGTGAGCAAATTTAAAATTTCACAGGGTTTTAGGTGCTAATTGTTGAAACACAGGGTTTTGTATGCTAATTAGCCAAATCACAGGGTTTTCGGAGCAATGGAATGATGTGGGAATGGAATGGGCATTACTGCATCCATTCCTAAACCCATGATTGGTACCAAAACATGATTAGGGATGCTCTTGATGGGATGCGGGCCCACAACAGTAGCAATCCGGGACCACATTTTAAAATTTTTATTATAATACAAGTATTAAAATATTTCTAAAACATTTTAATACAAAGCGGAAGACTTAGCCGGATCTACTCAAGTATATACATGCAATTGATAATAAATTTTAAATCACTTAAGCAGATAAATATCTAACATGCAATTAACACTTAAGAGCACATAATTTATCATGCTTAAAATAAAATAACTGAAAACTATTACCGTACTGCAATCATGGCTATCTAACGGCATTTTTCCAGCTCCTTGCCCACTCGTGAGACCGGCAGAGCTTCCCTGCAATATCCCCTGGGACACCCTCGGAGTGTGGGCTCCGAAAGTATTTCTCTAAATACTTAGAGAAAATAAAATTTAAACTAAAAACCCTTTTCAGGGTTTATTCTCCCGAAATTAGGCGTTTTATATAAACACCTAATTAAAATTAATTCCGAAATAAATCGGAATTAACTAGGAGAAAAGGGATATGGTTTCAAAGCTATGCTCTAGCCAAAACCTCTCCCAAAATGTTGAATGAGAAATGAGGAAGGGGATCAGCCTATTTATAGGCAAAAACCCGAGGGCAAAACGGTCATTTTGGATACAAAAGTAAGGGCAAAATGGTCATTTTACATCCCCACTTGCGTGTACAACTTGGACACGCAAACCAAGGTGACCACGTCGTAGATCTCAGAGCCACGAGTTCAACGCCGCCGAGAACGCGGCAATTGGGATTCTCACGCGCCCTCACGCGCCGCCTTGACTTTCACTCTCGGCTAGGGTTCCAAACCCTTGAACCGGTCCGGTCCGACACGTGGCCGATCCTGGTGATGCCACGTGTCCGGTCCGGTTCAACCCAATCCGTTGGTCCGATCCGTTGACCCGGATCCGGACCCGTTTGACCGACCCGGTTTAGACAAATCTGAACCGTTCCTTGCCGATGACGTGGCGCGATCTGGGCCATCCATGTGTCGCACGCGTGGCGTGCCACGCGGCTGCCCAGTTCACCTTGCTGACGTGGCATGCCACGTCAGCTGCCACGTCATCACTTTTTTTTTTTTTTTTATGAAAATTTTATTTTCTCCAAAATAAAATTCCGGGCATTTCCAACTCTTTGGAACTTGATTTATTTTGGCTATTTTCAAATACTTTGAAAAATTCATTTCTCTTTCTCCTTTTATTATTTTCTCTTTGGGTTTTCAATTTGGGGCTTGCAGGGGGACCTGCAGGACTAATTAATTTTAGCTCCAAACGGATTAATATATTATCATCTCATGATAATAATTAATTACCGTTTAACAATATTTAATTCCACTAAATAAATATTGTTGCACTCTAAAATTAATTAAATTATTCACGAATTTCTCGATATAGAATAATTTCGCATTTTACTCCTCCGTGTAGATATCCATGAAAAATAAATTGCAACTACTATCATTTATTTTTCATCTCTAATTTGAAATTTATTGATTCGCCTTAAGTTCAAATTCTCTGTATGTGAAACACATTCATCATACAACTTCGGTGACGTTATCACGCGAAGTGCTTTGGCCAAAGTCTTAATTCGAACTTTTACAAATCTATTTCAAGGATATCTCTTACCTTCCAGCAAGGCCACAGATTCCTCGATCAATATAACTCTTTAGCACATTTCATGTAACCACCGAACATACAAAGTATTTTGGCCACCCGTTACCGAGACCTCACTTCGAGTATGTTACAGTGACTAACACTACATGCCTAAAGCCGAAATATTATCAGGATTAAGAGTACAATGCTTCCTGAGATTTTATTCATTTTAGATAGCAGTATAAAATGAATAATCTCAGTGGTCCAGTTCGATGTTTCCAATCCTATTGAAAATCATCAACGTGTTATAATTGGAATCACCATTCCCTATGACGAAAGACTAATCATCTTATATAACCACGTTATAGTCTTGATAAGAACATATTCTTATCTTACCGACTAGAACTTTAATAACACGTGATTTCGGTATTCAAAGTCTTTTCATACGAAACACATTTCATATAAGAATACCATCACACGTTATTAATTATTAATATGTGAAATACTCATAACTTGTGTAAATTCAGTTTAATTAATTCAACAAATTGAATTTTCAGGGCACTATTCCCAACAGCTCATTCCCTCGGTAATGTCCATTCCCACAAGCATGGGATTACCCATTCCTTTGGTCCCCCATGGTATTAGCCATTCCCAATGTTTAAAATTTATTATTATTTTTATATTATCGTCACATATTTGTTAAATGTATATTATATTTTATTATTTTCATAAATAAAAATTAAATACTATTAATCACGTTGAAAATTTAATAAATTATATTAAATATATATAAATATAAATATATTATATATTTAAAAAACATGTTCAAAATATTATTTTATTTATAAAATTTTATAAATTCAAATATTTTATAAAGAACAAATTTTGATATTTATATTAAAATTTATTTTTAAATATAAAAAAATATATTAAATATAATAAATAATTAATACATAATCCATGCATCAATAAAAAAATAGTATATATATATCCCAAACTCACTCTCGCACTCAGATATATATAGTATATATAGTAAATGTCATATATATAACACGCTCGATATAAAATAGTAATAATATATTTATATATGAAAATATATAGTTACTCAAAATAAAAAATTTAAAATATATATTTAATATAAAAATATTTGTAATTATATACTTTTATTTTTATTATTATTATTATTATTATTATTATTATTATTATTAATGAAATAAGTTTAAAATTTTTATTTCATTCCTACCTTTATTATTTGGCATACCAATCATAGCAATGATATAATAAAGTCATTCAATTCCTTTATTCATTACATTACAAAGTTCATTCATTTCCTATCACATTCTATTCATGCATACCAATCAAGCCGTTAGTGCATATCTCCACCAAATTTGAACCTTCTATCCCTTAGTGGTATGAGATTTTCAATTAGTTTACGGTTTATTTTCTCTTTGTTTTCTATCAAATACTAATACCCATGACAACGTGTGGCACAAAGTTTTCCCTATTTGTCGGTCCAAAGGCTGAAACAGCCATAGGAGATGCCACTCGGAAAACCACGATACGGTATTAGTTTCTATTATAATGTAGAAGCATCAATTTGATTCCTAATCAATCTATCTATCTATATCTATATAGAAGTCCGGATAACATGATTTTGTATGTGACTTGACTGAATTATTTTTATAAATTTAATTTCTCCTTACACCATTTTATTTATTTCACTATTTAATTTGTACGTTATGTAGGCTAAAAATTAATAAGCCAACCTTATTATGTTAATTTAATTGATTTGTCCTCGTACAATTTTATTTTAGCTCTGTAGTTTATTGTTCATGTGGTCCAAAAATTAATAATTCAACTTAATTATTTTATTTTATTTTATTCAATTATACTAATTCAACTATCTCTAAATTCAAATTGTTACATTTCTCTCGCCCCTCATATTTCATTTAATTTATAATTTATAGTTTATATATATGTGTCAAAAATTAATAATTCAACTTAATTATTATTATTATTATTATTAGGGTCAAAAACTAGAAATTCAGCTTAATTATTTTATTTTATTTTTTTCATTAAATTAAATTAACTATATCTAATTTTCCGAAATATTTTCATCCCTACATGTCTTACTTTTGGATAAATTGGCTGAATTTCCATTCCATAATTTGATTTTCCCTCGTACAATTTTATTTAACTATTTAAATTATAGTTTATGTGGGCCAACAATTAATAAATCAATTTAATATATATTTTTTTTAGTTCAATTATATTAAATCAACTATCTCTAAGTTCAAATCTTTGCATTTCTCTTCGTCTTCATCCTTAATTTAACTATTTAATTTATAGTATATAGTATATATGTATAGGTCAAAAACTAATAATTAAACTTGATTATTTTATTTTATTTATCTCCACCAAATTAAATAACTATATTTACATCCCAACTTTTGTCATTTTCTAACTCTTCATATTCTCCTTTAATGTGCCTCAACTTTAATCTAATTAATTATGTTAATGTTGAAATTATGAAACATTGCGGCTGATCTCTTATGCCGCAATTGTTGACTTGTGGGATGCAAATTACCTCTACAACATTTGACAAGAAGCCATGCAATCTTGACAAATGCCATGCAGCATTAAATGCTACGCAGTAATTTTTGCCTATAAATAGGGAAGCAACTCAATTCATTTGGTATAGAGATTCACTCAATAATTCAGTAATATATATTCCAAGTGATAAACATTTTTCCCTCAATTTTTCTTGTCTTCTTCCGCCTATTTATTATTCAGTTTCGTATCACGTTATCAGCACGATCGTTCTGGTTATCGACACGATTATTCTAATATTCTCCGGGCGAATCAACCAGAAGACAAATGTAATATTCTATATCTATTTATTCATATTTATGTACTACCTACTTATTCACGTTCTCATATATAGTATTAATACGAATGGCTAAGCCTTCTCTTAATACATATTATATATATATATATATATATATATATATATATGTATAATGAATGGCTAAAGCCTTCTAATATTATATACTTATATTTAATGGAAGATTAAATCCCCCTAATAATATTTACTTATATAATAGAGAGTTAAAACCTCAATATATTTATTCATTGCGAATGGAAGGCTGTGCCTCCTACTTGTTTATTTGTGTAACATATAATCATGTTCAATTAATTTGAAACTAACTGTTAACATTTATGTTTATATGATTATTGCTTTGCATATATTTTTATCATCCCTGAGCATGCATAAATTATTATGATTAAGGCTTGCATTTATATTTATTTGTGCTCTAAATAAAACAATATATATATATATATATATATACCTTTTCCCAACGGTTATTTTATAAAATAAATATGTATATATATGTGTGTGTGTGTGTACATATATATGATGGTGCAGGAATCTGCGTTTCCTAAATGTAACAACACTTTCTATATTTATGTGAGAAGGGAAAGACCATCACAGGCGTTGAGCCTCAGGAACTGGGTTTCCAATGAGCGTGGGTTCTTCCAGCTAGGATAACACCAGGAAATCGTGCAGCAAGGGTGCAGGAAATGGTGGAATATATGAAGCTTTGGAGAAGATGAAGATGCAGGAAATTGATGCCCAGTACAGTGGTGTGGTTTCTCGTGAAGAAGATGACTTGGGGGAGAAAGCATGTGTTCTCCCCTATTTATATGTTAGGGGTGAGGGTAAACGGGTAAATTGACCGTGTGGTCCCAAACCTGTGTTGCCCTAACACGTGGCAGCCTGTGAGGGTGTGAGAAGGACGTTTCTGAAAAGGAGGTGACGTGTCAGATGCAAGGTGCGCACTACCTTTGTGTCAGAAGTTGTTGGCGAGGGTCGCGTGAGAGGGGGGCCCAAGGTCCTCTTTGCAAGGGTTCGGATCCATCGCAGGGAGGTAGGATCTTTCGCGAGCGCTGGTGACGCTCGAAGAGTGTACGGATGTGCCCCCCCACGGCAGATGACCTTTGAGCGACAAAATCACGAGCATCAAGAATCGGGCCCTCGTGTGGGTGCTACCCTGATAAGGATGGCCCTGAGGGTTAGGACGTGAGCGTCGAGCCAGTCAACTTAAACCCTTTACCTGAGTAATCGGCCGTGGCTCATGGGCCTATACTAGTAAGCGAGGGAGTAGGCTGGGATGATCCGCGAGCCCAATAATGCGAGCGCCCAGTTCCTTTATCGTCAGGTATTGACACGTGGACGGCTCTGATTTGAGCGTAGTTTTATGCCTCATCATTTTGCCCCCCAAATTCTATAGTATCGCTTGAGCATACTGTAGAATTTCCAAGGTAATGGAGCGTTGGATTTCTGCATATCCGAGGGTCAAACCATCGCTAGAGAAGTGACCTCTTGACTTCTGTAACGGACACAGTCTGACATCACATTAATTGAAGTCATGTCCGTATTTAATGCTGAGTGGGAACGTGGGCGCGTGCACTCCGGGAGACGTGAGGCGGTTAACAAAAGTGGGTGGACTTCCTAGGCGGGAAATGATTGCGTTTTGAATTCCCAGCCCTAATCAATACAAATTCTCCCCTATAAATAGGGATCTGCAGAGCTTTGGAGCCTCTTTCACGCACTCAGTCTCCTTCAAGCATATACGCAGCAAGAGCTCTCTGCAATTTTCACAGATTCCGGCGAGTTTTTCTTCTCCAATTTCTAGGTAAACTTCCACAAATCTTGATATTTTGATACTAACTTTAGATTTAGGTTTTGCATGAGTGAAACTTTCTAAGTAAGGAACTGCTTTTTTCCTGCCATTGAATCCATCCCAGAATTTTCCTTCTCCATCGCGTTTCTTGCGAAAAGCTTCATCTTCAATAACCAAAATCCAGATATGGCAAGCCATAATGCGGATGCTTATGTAAGGGAAATAGATGAGATGTCCGTCGGGAGCTCCTCCCCTTATGGAAACGTTCCCACGGCAGTCCCAATGCCTAGAGCCTCTCCAGGTAATGAGGTTCCAACAGCCATTCCAGTGGCGAGGGCTCAGGCTGAAGTTATGGATGAAGAAGTTGATGCTGCTGTTCAAGGGATGAACGAGCACGCTCCCAGAGGGGTAGATGATCTTTTTGAAGAGATGGGTAATGTCATGGAGATTTAGAGGCAGGGGGAAAGGGTATTCCCCGTGCTCAACAGCGCTGTAAGACCCCAGGATCATGGTGGCTGTTGCGGCTCCTGAGGGCGGTGTAGGGCCTTCCGAGCATCAGGCTGAGGTCGAACCTCCTAGGAAGCGCCAAAGAAGGGGAAAGGAGCCTGCAACGCGAGTGAGGCAAAATAACCCTCACCAAACCGATAGATCTCCGGATGAAATTGAGAGCATCTTGACGCTCGACGATCTGAGGGAGTTGAGGGCAAAAGCTTATTGGGATGAAGCTGTATTCCCTATGCGCCTTCCTGAAGGGGGGGAGAGGGCCAACCATCCACCGCCCGGGATGATGACGGTTTACTGGGATGCTGTCTTGGCCGGGGGCCTGAGGTTTCCAATCGCTCATGCCGTCGCCATCGTCTACCATCACTTAGGGCTTTGCCCTTCACAAATTCTACCAAATGGCATAGCCCTAATCAATACCTTCGTAATAATGATGAGAGCCCTTGGCCATGAATCCTCGATTGCCAATTTTGACAGTTTGATCCAGGTGGCCCGCTCAACACGCTCGTCCCCTACGGATGGATTTTATTACGCCTAGGCCAAATCGGGCTTTAAGATGATAGACTCCCCATCCACCTCCTACGGCGAGCATTGGAAGGAGAAGTATTTTTTCGTGGGGGCTCCAGGGGGGATTTTTGGGGTTCACCGACAGTGGTTAATCCATGGCGATGGTCCTTTGATTAGGGAAAGGGTTAGTAATAAAGCCTTCGAGGATTGGACAAAGGGATTAGCCCTCGTGATGAGGAGTGAGAAAAAGTGAATTAAGGCTGAGACTTTGATGAAGAACGAGGGAGTGTTATTCCGTTATGGCTTATCTTGCCCTCCAGACATGATACTCAACCCTCCAGCCGACATCATGGCCCTCGACGGTTAGATTCTAGGAACTAACTGCTCTAACTTTTAGAATAGCCTTCTAACTTGGTGTGACTGTTGTACTTTTGTACCTGTGATCCAAGCAACCAAATTCTGACGCTCGTTTCTTCCTACTTGCAGGTGTTCAAATACTATCGTAAGGTATGAATGCTGAGGCTCTTTCTCGCATGCTGGGCGCTCAAGGAACTGGTGCTAACCCTCAGCCCTCGCAACAACAACAAATCCGCCCCCCCCAACGCTCCGAGGGGAAGGGGAACCAGGCGAGGGGCCGGCCAAGGACAAGACGCTCTTGGACATGCCGGGAACGAAGCTCCCCCTAGGGGCCCCATCGAGGATTTGACGGTGGATGGTGCCCGCGGGGCTACTCCTCCACCGGTGGCCCCTGTGGGTCCTATTTCACTGAGTTCGAGCGGCTCTCGAAACCGCTCTGGGGAACTGGTCCGCATCCATGAAACCCTTCGGGTCGACCGTCAAGGGAAGAGGAAGAGGCTGCCGAATTCCATTCCAATTTCTGGCAAGGGAAAAGAGGTGGTAGTGGGGCACAAAGGCGAGGGCAGCGACACTTCCTCATCAGAGGATGAGGATTTCTGGAAGATAGGCTGCAAGGGCGACTCTCGCTACAAACGTCAGCGGAATGAGGGTCCAGTGCTCCTGAAAAAGAGCGCCTACTCCGCGAACCTCGTCTCGGACATCGTCGGAAAACTCCAATTTTCCGGCGATCACGATAAGCTGAACGAGCATGACGCCGCTCGTGTTGCTGATGACGCTTGCCACGCCCTTCTGACGGTGAGTCCTTAGTACCCTCTGGAGAATTCCCCTTCCACTGTTCCCATTTTAACGCTAATCTTTGCTTCTAACTCTCCAGGAGGTAATCCCTAGATTAAAGAACTTGCAGGGGCGAGCGCAGGCCTACTCCGAGCATAAGGCTAAATACAAGAAGTTACTGCGTATCTCTGACCCCAGCCAACTGCAGGAGGATTACAATAACGTCCAAGCTCAACTGACCAACGCCAATCAGGAGAACGACCGGCTAAAGGAAGACCTGAAGAAGTCCGATGACGCTTATCTGGCTCTTAACGAGCGTCATAGGAAATTGAAGGAGGAGCGGGACCAGCTGAGGGTGCAGAATAGAGAGCTGGGTGAGCAGTTGGCGGAGAGCACTCGCCAAAACGAGGAGACGAAGAAGGCCCTTGCTGATTTGCAAGGCAAAGTACAGGGCTTGGAGGCGAGGGTATCCTGGGAGGCAGTGATGAAGTTCGTACGCTCCAAGGCTTTCGTGTTCGCAGCCAACATCCAGTGCTTCGACAATGCTCGGCGTTTCTTCCATAAAGCCATCGGGCAAATGGTGAAGCTTGGCTTGGCTCCTAATAGCGCTAGAACCGACGTGCGCCTGCGTATGGACCTGGATGAAAACTGCGAGCCCATGGTCCAAGATGAGGATCCCACTGAGAGTTTGGCAGAGCCGGAGTACCAGGAGTTGGTGCAAACGCTCCAACGGGAGGTCATAGTTGCCAATACTCTAGGTCCCGAGCCCATCCGGATAGAGGACGAGGACACCGTCAGGGATGCCGCGGATATTGAGGAACCAGGCGAGGCTCAAACTTCCGACGCCAACGTGTTGGCCCCAGTTCCTCTTGCGACTGCCCCTCCAGAGCCTGGTTCTCAAGCCCAGTGATGATCTCCTGGTGGTTGATCCCTTTCCTTGCTGGTTTAAATTCCTTGTCATATTTATGAACAATTAACGTCTGTACTTAATCCGTCAACTGCTTTTCTGAACGTTTTGGGTTCCTTTATGCTCCTTTTCACATATTTGAACTCTTCTTTTACTGCTTGGATGTTTGAATACTTTCTCTTTTATTTTTGAATGGTGGATGATGTTGTTTCATTGCGCTCGCTGCTTTTATATTGGTCTCCCTGGTTTGATCGTTTGTGATGGGCGTGCGCGCGTGCGAGGGCTTTTCTTTGAAGGTCCTCCGACGCTCATTGCCATACACGTTAAGCTTAGAAATCTGAGATGTTGGGCAGTTGGAATGATGCAAATATAGGCGCGAGGGTGTTCCTTATGAGGGTTCCCTGGCCACATTCAAAATGAGGCTCGAATTTGGAGTTAGAAAATCTTTAAGTAATTGGAGTGCCCCTTCATCTTCGTTGTTCCAATAAATTGAATGCACTTAGAAATCATCGGTAGGATTTGCTAAATAGGGATAAAAGCGAGCGTAGCCGTAGTGTTAGCATTATCCTAAGGTACCCGTGGTAGGACCGGCATATGATATGCTATTCACGAGCGCGTGTTTATCCAAGAAGGTGAGGGTCGCTGGGGGTTTACGAGCGCGAACTGTCGTAGCGAGCGCCCAGTCGGCGTAAATTAAGCATTTAGAACCCCGCCATTTGACACGCTCATCATTGGGGTCCTCATGCTTATGAGCATATCCGTGGAAGGATTGGCATATGATCCGTCATTTCCGTGCGGGCGCTTACCCAAGAGGATGAGGGTCGCTGGGGGTTTACGAGCGCGAACTGGCGTAGCGAGCACCCAGTTGGCGTAAATTAAGCACTTAGCATCCCGCCATCTGACACGCTCATCCTTGGGATCTTCACGCTTACGAGTGTTCAGGCTTTTATCACGGATCATTCTTACTTCATTTGTAATGTCGCTTTGAGAATAACAGGGTATTAATTAAGTCGTTCGTCGTGGATCACGCTCGACAAGGAGTAAGCTTTTTCTTAATTAACCATACCATTAATCAAAGGAAAGAGCAAGTTAAGCACATAACAACGTATAAAACACTTACCATTATATTTGCAATGCTCGAAATGATTACAACATGCTTTTTGCCAAAAGAAAGTACAGACCGCCGCGAGCGGGCGAATATTTTAGACATTTATACGTAGAACCGCCTAAGGTTGCATGCGTTCCACGGTCTCGGGAGTCGCTCGCCTTGCAAAGTTTCTAACAAGTAGGTGTTGTTTGCTCGTACTTGAATGACTTTGAAGGGGCCTTCCCAGTTAGGATCCAACTTACCCACATGTTTGGAGACTTCAACCTTTTTAAGGACCAAGTCCCCTAGCTGGAAAGTCCTCTCTTTAACACGTTTGTTATACTGGTGGGCTACGGTTGCCTTGTACTTGTGAATACGAGCCCAGGCAGTGTTCCTTCTCTCATCTAGCAAATCCAATTCGAACGTTCGATTGACCTCGTTGAGTGCAGGCTCAAAATAGGCAACGCGCGCGGATTCTTGAGCGATCTCCGCAGGTATCATAGCCTCGGATCCATACACGAGGGAGTATGGAGTCTCTCCGGTCGCCGCTCGAGGGGTGGTACGGTACGCCCAAAGGGCACCTTGTAGTTCTTCCGCCCACTCTCCTTTCTTACTCTCGAGCATCGTTTTCAGATGCCGGAGTATGGTTCGGTTGGTCACTTCAGCTTGACCGTTGGCTTGTGGATGGCCCACGGAAGTGAATCGTTGTTCGATCCCCATCTCAAAGCACCAATCCCGCGTGTCTGCCGCAATAGATTGGGAACCATTATCCGAGATGAGCACCCTCGGGATGCCATATCTGCAAATGATGTTTTTCCAGATGAAGTCCCTCACAACTTTGAACGTTATCTTGGCGACCGCTTCAGCTTCGGCCCATTTAGTGAAATAGTCCATAACAAGTATTACAAACTTCTTTTGTCCGACCGCCATTGGGAGGGGTCCCACAATGTCAATGCCCCACTGGTCAAAAGGCCACGAAACATCAATAGGAATCATTTGAGCCGCCGGCAACTGAGGGGTGTTAGAATGAAACTGGCATTTAGGGCATTTCTTAGAGTAGCTAATGGCATCCTGCAACACTGAGGGCCAGTAGAACCCACTCCTTAATATTTTCTTTGCCAAGATTCGGCCGCCAGAGTGGTTCCCACAACTTCCACTGTGCACGTGTTCTAGAATTTCCTTGGCCTGCGAGGGTCTCAAGCATCTCAACGGTGGACCCTGGAAGGATCGCTTGAATAATCGACCCTCAGCGTCCAATGAGAAATGAGGGGCCTTGCTTCTGATTTTCCGAGCCTCAACTTTGTCGCTAGGGCTGATTCCAACCCGGAGGAATCTGATAATTTCGTCGAGCTAACAAGGCTCGGAGGGGTCAATCATATTCACCTTCCTCGAAGGTTCACCTCTACTTATCAATGGCTCCTCTGTTCTAAGAAATGTAACAGCGCGCTCGCTAAAACCATCCAGGGCGGATGCGAACTTTGAGAGAGCGTCAGCATGTTCGTTTTCTGCCCTTGGGACCTGCGAAAAGTGGAATTCCTTGAATTTGGCTATCTCTTCCTTAGCGCTCGCCAGATATTGCACCATGGTGGCTTCTCGGGCCTCGTAAGAACCGTCAATTTGACTCGCGATCAACTGCGAATCCACATATGCAGTGACCCGAGTGGCCATTTTGGAGCACGATCCTGAGCCCCTGGATGAGGGCCTCATACTCAGCTTCGTTGTTGGTGACTTGGAACGCCAGCTTAATGGCGTAGTCGACTTCAGCTCCGAGAGGGTCCCTGAGGGTCACCCCGGCTCCCCCCTGTGAGGTCGAGGAGCCATCCGTGTGCAAAAGCCATAAACCATCTTCTGCCGAGGGCACGGTATCTAGGTTGAAACGTTCCACCAACAAGTTGGCCACGACCTGAGCCTGTATCGCCGTGCGAGGCTCGAAGGTGATGTCGAATTGACTGAGTTCAATTGACCATTTAATTAATCTCCCTGAGACGCCCGGCTTTGTCAGCACTTGTTTGAGGGGCTGATCTGTAAGCACCACGATGGAATGCGCTTGAAAATAAGGTCTTAGCCTCCGAGAGGCATTAACGAGCGCAAAAGTAAACTTCTCTATTTCCATGTATCTTTTCTCCGCTCCTTGTAAAGTCTTGCTTAAATAATACACCGGCATATGCTTACGCTCGCGAATCGCCACGAGAACGGCGCTCGTTGCTTCCAAGAAAACTGATAGATAGACAAATAAGTTCTCCCCCGGGATGGGTTTGGTCAACAAAGGCGCGCTCGAAAGGTACAGCTTCATGTCTTGCGGGGCCTTTTCGCAGTCCTCGCCCCAGGTAAAGTTGCGAGCGTTACGCAGAATTTTAAAGAAGGGTAAGTTCCTGTCCGCTGAGCGGGAGATGAACCTATTTAATGAAATGATCTTACCCACAAGCACCTGGACTTCTCTAAGATTGCGAGGGTAGGGTATGTCCAGGATTGCTTTAATCTTCTCTGGGTTTGCCTCTATGCCCCGTTGGCTGACCATGTATCCCAAAAACTTGCCACCCCGCACGCCAAATGTACATTTGGAAGGATTCAGTTTCATACAATAGCGACGCAGGATGTTGAACGCTCGTTTGAGGTCTTCCAGATGAGAATATTGGCGTTCTCTTTTGACGATCATGTCGTCCACATATACTTCCATGGATTTTCCAATTTCACCCTCGAACATTCTATTGATGAGGCGTTGGTATGTTGCCCCTGCATTTTTGAGCCCGAATGGCATAACCTTGAAGCAATAAACACCCATATGGACTATGAACGCGGTTTTGGGGCGATCCTCAGGAGCCATAAATATCTGATAATATCCTTGGAAAGCATCCATCATGCTCATAAGTTCACACCCAGCGGTCGAATCCACCAATTGATCAATCCTTGGTAGTGGGTACGGATCCTTGGGACACGCCTTGTTGAGGTCCGTGAAATCGTTGCACATACGGCACTTGTTAGCACTCTTCGGAACAATCACCACGTTACAAAGCCATTCGGGATATAGAATTTCTTCTATGTACTGAGCGTCTAATAGCTTATTGACTTCTTCTTCTATGACTTTCTTCCGGAACCCCTGAGCATCTCTCTTCTTTTTCTTTATAGGTTTGAAGGTCGGATCCACATTCAGCCTATGGACAATAACGCTCGGGTCTATGCCGGTGAGGTCGGAAGCCTTCCAAGCAAAGACATCGATATTTTCTCGCAAAAATTCAATCATCATAATCTGAGAGGGACCGTCGAGGTTGGAACCTATTTGCGTAGTCTTATCAGGATTCCCAGGCTCCAATTCGATGGTCAGGAAGTTCTCCGTGGGTTCTACCCGTACTTCAGGCCTCGGCTGTTCGAGCGCCCGTTTCTTGCTCGTAATTTTCTCGCTGGTATCTCCCGAGGGTATGTGATCCTCGTCTTCGGAGGAGGAGTCTCCAACCGCTTCGAGGGGTGAATTCCCAGCATCTACGGGTTTACCCGCGGCCCTATTTTTATTCTTCTTCTTATAGAGCTTGGCCCTCTTGCGCTCGGGTCCATCTTCGTCTAGTTTGGAGAAGTCAACAGACTTTTTGGTGGAGCCTGCTTGGGTAGGTTGTTTGGGCTTGGGGCTTCGAAGGGAAAGTATGTAGCACTCCCAAGCTTCCTTAACATTACACAATACCTCTCCGGTACCCTCGGGGGTGGGGAACTTGACTTTCTGATGATAGGTGGAAATTACAGCCTTGAAATCGATGAGGGCTGGGCGCCCAATGATGATGTTGTATGGAAGGTCCACTTCGACCACTACATAAAGGACGCTTAAGGTCTTTCGTTGTGGGGCGCAACCAAAAGAGGTGGCCAAGCGAATTTGTCCGCGAGGAACGGTTTCGGAACCTCCAAAGCCGACGAGAGCTGTTCTGAGGGGTTCGAGCGGGATGTTTGTGATGTTCATTTTCTGAAAAGTGGAGTAAGGCAAAACATTCACAGAGCTCCCACTATCAATTAAGCCCCTCTTTACAACATGGTTATGAACGTCTAAGCTAACCACCATGGGGCAGTCAGAGGTTTCACCGACCCCATGGGGTGTTACAATATGCTCTAAATCTTTCTCTGTGAAACCTACGCTCTCATCCTTTTCCGAGCGTGATGACCTATCAATAGAGAGCACCGGCCTGGGCTGAGAAGATTTTTTATCGTAACTCCGAATGTAGCGGCGTCGGGAAGCGTTGGAGTCACCCCCCGAAGGTCCTCCAGCAATCATGTGGATGACCGCGAAGGGCTGGTTTTCCAAGTTTGAGGCTTTCCCTTTTCCACGGTCACTGGGCTCGGGGTGATGGTGACGCGGGCTCCGTGAACGCGAGCGGCTTCTCCCCTGGGCACGCGCTCGCTCGGCGCAATGTTCATCGTACCTCTCCAACACCTTTATAAACTCTTTAAGGTGCCCCCCAGCGATTAGCCTCTGAATCTCACCCTCAAGCTGACGACATTCATTGGTGTCATGACCTTTCTGCTTGTGGAAAGCGCAGTACTTTCCCGAGCGCTTCTGAGCCTCGGTTTCTCTCAACCTTGGCGGCCTTTTGAATAGCTTCCTATCGGCCATGGCATAAACTTCGGCTATGGGGCGGTTGAGAGGAATGCGCTCGAACTTCCGAGGGGGTGGAGAATTTCGACGAGCGGGAATAGGGCTACGGCGGCGGCCTCTGGTTGACTCTCCTCTGTCTTCAGGGGTTTTGCTGGGGCGAGGGGTGTTCGCCATCTTCTGGTCCCTCGCAATATACATATCCTCGAGGGTGAAGAAAGAGTCTGCTATTTCTCTAATCTCCATCAATGAGCGGGGTTTCTTCTTGGCCACCTCCTCCACGAACTCTTTACTGACGTAGTGCTTCATATTGATGGCTCCAAAGAGAACGTACCTCAAGAAATCCATCGAGGGCTTTTCCACCAATAAGATCTCCTTGTTGAACCTTCCCATGAAGGATCTGAGGGTCCCGCTCGGCCCCTGGACTAAACTGTAGAGAGCCGTCGCAGCGGGAGCTGGCGCTTTCAAGGAGTTGAAGTGGCTGATGAAGGCGTCAGTCAGGTCATGGTATCCTCGGATGGAGCGCGGAGGAAGCTTCTTGTACCAGTCCTGAGCCATCCCCACGAGGGAGGTGACAAACACCTTGGCCCAGTAGTTGATTGGGTGATCGTATAGATGCATCAGGTGCACAAAGTGATCCAGATGTTCGGCTGGATCTGTGGTTCCATCGCACCTGTTGACGGACGTGGGGATTTTGCCTTTCCCCGCACGGGTCATCAGGACCTCCTCAATGAGGGGAGAATCGCCCGTCACGATTCAGTAATCCCTATCCTCCGGATCTTCAGGGCTGGCTTCTCTTCGTCGGCGAGAGGG
The DNA here is from genome assembly GCA_037501455.1 of Lantana camara. Lineage (NCBI taxonomy): Eukaryota > Viridiplantae > Streptophyta > Magnoliopsida > Lamiales > Verbenaceae > Lantana > Lantana camara. The sequence continues at coordinate 15,475,706 of CM074857.1, read as the reverse complement.
GGGGCTACGTGGTCTGCGAGCGTCTCTGGCCCTGGACCTCTCGCCCCCCTCACGGGAGACGTGAGACCGTGCTCGAGAGAGCTGCTCTACCACGTTCTGGAGCCCCCTAATCTGGTCTTGTACTGTGGCAAGTTGAGGGTCACCGACATTTCTGTGGTTTGCCCTTTCTGTGGCTCTCGATTGGACCTCTTCGTTATCTCCGACCCCTTCATTTCGAGGGGCCCTTTCGTTTCCCGCGGGTGGTTGCTCTTGCTGGACCCTCGGTGGGGCCCCATTTTCTTGATTTGGAGGTAGGGGAGGTTGCTGGGCCCTCAGCGCATTTTGCGCCATCGTCAGTGGGTGCGCTGGGAGTCCTCCAAGGGGTGGAGCCACTCGAGCACCATCGTGTGAAGGGAAATATGCAGCAGTGAAATGTTCCCACGCGTTCTGGACCGCCTGGCCCTCACATTGTGCGTAGAGCGCCTGGAGCTGCTGAGTAGTAATTTGGGGCATTTCCACTCCTTGTATCTCTCTGGGCAACGACAGGGGGAGATTCAGTGTCCCCACTTGATAGGGTTGGATCATCGGCATCATCCCAGGCATCATTCCGGGTTGCATAAAAGGGTATCCCGGTGGAGTCATAGCCATGGGATACATACCTGCATACGGAAAGGAAGTGTTGGTAGTGGGAGCCGCAGGTGGAAGAACGGAACTGGGTCCTCCCATAGCGTTCCCTCCAGGTGGGAGAGTCACAGCCACCGTTTCTGCATTCTCGACCCCATTTCCCACAGCTGGTGAGTTCGTACCTCCGGCAGGGATGTTATTCTCCGCGTTCTCTTCGTTGACTGGGGGGAGAGCGCCCTTGTCTCCCACGGCTCCGGACCTTGTTGCAGTTACCATTTCCAGAATCAAAAGGTGTTATATCTCAACTAGCTTTCGGAGGAAGAATCTGGTGATGAAGAAGAAGATGATGATGGTTTCCCACAGACGGCGCCAAAAATGATGGTGCAGGAATCTGCGTTTCCTAAATGCAACAACACTTTCTATATTTATGTGAGAAGGGAAAGACCATCACAGGCGTTGAGCCTCAGGAACTGGGTTTCCAATGAGCGTGGGTTCTTCCAGCTAGGATAACACCAGGAAATCGTGCAGCAAGGGTGCAGGAAATGGTGGAATATATGAAGCTTTGGAGAAGATGAAGATGCAGGAAATTGATGCCCAGTACAGTGGTGTGGTTTCTCGTGAAGAAGATGACTTGGGGGAGAAAGCATGTGTTCTCCCCTATTTATATGTTAGGGGTGAGGGTAAACGGGTAAATTGACCGTGTGGTCCCAAACCTGTGTTGCCCTAACACGTGGCAGCCTGTGAGGGTGTGAGAAGGACGTTTCTGAAAAGGAGGCGACGTGTCAGATGCAAGGTGCGCACTACCTTTGTGTCAGAAGTTGTTGGCGAGGGTCGCGTGAGAGGGGGGCCCAAGGTCCTCTTTGCAAGGGTTCGGATCCATCGCAGGGAGGTAGGATCTTTCGCGAGCGCTGGTGACGCTCGAAGAGTGTACGGATGTGCCCCCCCACGGCAGATGACCTTTGAGCGACAAAATCACGAGCATCAAGAATCGGGCCCTCGTGTGGGTGCTACCCTGATAAGGATGGCCCTGAGGGTTAGGACGTGAGCGTCGAGCCAGTCAACTTAAACCCTTTACCTGAGTAATCGACCGTGGCTCATGGGCCTATACTAGTAAGCGAGGGAGTAGGCTGGGATGATCCGCGAGCCCAATAATGCGAGCGCCCAGTTCCTTTATCGTCAGGTATTGACACGTGGACGACTCTGATTTGAGCGTAGTTTTATGCCTCATCAATATATACATATACACTTTCACAACGGGGATATTTTATAAAATAAAATAAAAAAAATTATATTTGTAACGACTAGTTTATAATGGCTAGCTGTAACTTTTTTTCCTATAAATAGATGATTTCGGTAAATACAATTCATTCACTTCTACATCTTACTTCTTAGTCTCAAAGATCTCGTTGCTATATCAAAATGTTGTCAGCTGAAGGAATTTTCATGATAATCATAGTAATTGCTTTTGCTATTTTTATTCTTAGTATATATATCCCGGAATATATACATCATGCTTGTTGTATTATTTATGATCCCTTGTTGCTCCTAGGAATATCATTTGATATTGGTATTTAAAATTATTGTACGTGTTGTCTAATTGAATAAATGTACTAATTATTTTCTTTATCTTATATTAGTTACAAGTATGTCGGATCTTACGAAGCTTGAGTTTGCCGCTCTAGACCTTTCTGGAAAAAATTATTTGTCATGGGTGCTTGATGCAAAGATTCATTTAAATGCAAAAGGTCTTGGTGAAACTATTGTGAAAGAAAACGAGGCATCAAGCCAAGATAAGGCTAAGTCCATGATTTTTATCCGTCATCACCTTGATGAAGGATTAAAAACTGAGTATTTAACTGTAGAGGACCCACTTGAGTTGTGGGAAAATTTAAGGGAGAGGTATGATCACCAGAAAACTGTTATCCTCCCTGAGGCTCGTTATGAATGGATTCATTTAAGGCTACAAGATTTCAAAACTGTATCTGAGTATAACTCAATGGTTTCAAAATCATTTCTAAGCTGAAATTGTGTGGTGAACCCCTCACCGATAATGTTTTACTTGAGAAAACCTACTCTACTTTTCACCCCTCAAATTTGCTCCTGCAGCAGCAATACCGTGAAAAGGGTTTTACAAAATACTCTCAGTTAATCTCATGTCTCTTGGTAGCTGAAATGAATAATGAGCTCTTATTGAAAAATCATGAAAGTCGCCCCACTGGATCTGCTCCTTTGCCAGAAGCAAATGCAGCAGTACACAACTACCCCGGAAGTGGTGGTCGTGGTCATGGACGAGGTCGTGGCCGGGGACGTGGCCGTGGACGAGGCCAAAGAAACTACAGTTATCATCATCCTGGTGGTCCTTCTGGCAACTAGAAAAATAATCACGAAAGAAAAAAAAAGGGCAAATTTGCCCAAAATTATCATAAAAAGGGTGTAGAAAACCCATGCTTTCGGTGTGGTCTAAAGGGCCACTGGACGCGTACCTGTCGTACGCCTGACCACTTTGTTAAACTATACCAAGCTTCAATCAAAGGAAAGAGAAAGAATGTTGAGGCAAATTTTGCAAATAATATCCCTGATTTCAATAATCCTGATAATGAGATTGAAGCAAATATGGCCCTCAAGGATGATGAATTTAACGGCTTCGCCGGTATCACGCATCTCGATACGGTTGATTTCCTCATGACGAATGAACTTTAGCTTACATAGTTGATTATTAGTTATATGCTATTTGAATTTTCTCTCGTATTGTATTATATTTTATTTCCTATCATTATGTACCCCTTTTGCTATCAGTATTATTATTATACAACATGTTGTTTCTATTATCTTATTATGAACTTTTATTTTAATTATGAAGATATGAACACATTACTGCATTCATGCGAGGCCGACTCAAATAAAAGGGATATATGTCTTGCAGACAGCGCCACGACGCACACAATCCTAAAGGATAGAAAATATTTCTATCGTTTGATAAAAAGTAAGGCAAATGTGAATACTATATCGGCCAGTACGAAATTGATTGAAGGATCCGGAAGAGCTACAATATTACTACCCCATGGGACAAAGTTTATTGTTAATGATGCATTGTTTTGCTCTAAGTCCTAAAGAAACTTGTTAAGCTTCAAATTCTTAATGGATATCACATTGAAACTGGAAATGAGAAAAATATCGAATACTTGTATATAACAAGTAAAGGGCGTGTCACGAACGAGTAGGTCATCATTTCCCATGTCGCTTTGTTCCTCAAGAATATGCAATACTGATGATTCCAAACCTCTACTGCGTGCACAAACCTCAATCAACTGAAGTGTAGAAATATCTCCAATCTCACGAGCAATCTCCTCTAAGTTCTTGCACTCTCTGACTTGGAGTTGCTCAAGCCTTGGGAAATGGGTTTGTTCGGTTCGCCAGTACTTGAGATCAGATAACCCGTCCATTCTTAGGAATTTCAGATTGAGGAACTCTCCTTCGATAGTTTTCCACTCTTCTCCTACAAAGGACATCCATTCTAGTTTGAGTACTTTTAGATTGGGTAACGAACCCACAATTGTTATCGCCTTCCAAGAAAGATTGCAGCCTTTGAGAGTCAAAATTTTCAGACTCTGCGGAAAAGCAAAGCTCTCAGGGAAGGATCTTGAATCCTGTGGGAGCCCATCAAAAATGATACTCAGAGTCTCAAGTTGATGAAGATGGATGAGATGCCCGGGAGTCGGTTTGGAGTGCTAGGCGGGAGTTCGAGTCTGTCGAGTCTTGTGATTTAGTCCGAGTCACACCATCGCATATTGTAATTGTTTATATTACCATAAATCGTATTGATTTTATGTTATTGAATCGGGACAGGCTTCTAGAGGTAGATTGAACCCCGTATTTATGATTGTATATATGATTTGTGTATATGTTAGAAACTTCGGGACTAGGAAACTATGTTAGTTGAACCCGTCTCTATGATTGATATAATTTTTGAATATATATTCCGCCTCTGCAATTGCATTTACCTTGTTGGAATTGTTTAATTGGTTTCGAAAGTTTAGTTCCCACCTAGCATAGTGAGTGAGTTAGTCCCCGTTCGCTCTGATTTGGCACGTGTATGGAATTCCCATTTCATATACGAGTCGGGTCAGAGGTTATATTATACACGCATAAGTGCAATTGAAGCACATACCATCACAAACCAGAAGTTTGTGGATCTACAAGATCTTACTATTTGGCATGATCGATTGGGTCACCCCGGTTTAACAATGATGCGAAAAATCATTGAAAGTACACAAGGGCATCCTTTAAGGAACCAGAAGTTTCCTCAAATAAGAAAGGACCTGTGTACAACTTGTTCTCGTGGGAAATTGATTGTGAGACCATCACCAGTTAAAATAAAGGATGAATCACCTGCTTTTCTTGAACGTATTCAAGGTGATATATGTGGACCAATTCATCCACCATGTGGACCATTTCAATATTTTATGGTATTGATCGATGCATCTACCAGATGGTCACATGTTTGTTTGTTATCAACTCGTAATATGGAATTTGCAAGACTGCTTGCCCAAATTATTAATTTATGAGCACAATTCCCTGATAACACAATCAAGAAAATTCGATTGGACAATGTTGGTGAGTTCACATCCCAAACATTTAATGATTATTATATGGTAACTAGAATTATTATTGAGCATCCTGTTGCTCATGTCCATATACAGAATGGAATTAGCTGAATCATTAATTAAACGTCTTCAGCTTATTGCTAGACCATTGATAATGAGAACAAAGCTCCCAATTTCAGTATGAGGACATGCGATTTTACATGCAGAGACATTAATTCGCATTAGACCAAGTTCTTATCATAAATACTCCCCGTTCCAACTTACATGTGGTCAAAAACCAAATATTTTCCATCTAAGAATTTTTGGTTGTGTAGTATATGTGCCTGTAGCACCACCACAACGTACTAAAATGGGACCTCAATGAAGGTTGGGAATTTATGTTGGATATGAAAGTCCATCCATTATCAGATATCTTGAACCTCAAACGGGTGATATGTTTAGAGCATGTTTTGCTGACTGTCATTTTGATGAAAGTACTTTCCCAGTATTAGGGGGAGAAAACAAACAGTTGGAAAAGGATATTACATGGTATGACCATCATTATTGCATCTTGATCCACGCACAAAGCAGTGTGAAATGGAAGTCCAAAAGATTGTACACTTGCAAAGTATTGCAAATCAATTACCAGATGCGTTTACAGATACAAAATGAGTGATTAAGTCACATATACCAGCTGTTAATGCTCCTGCTTGAATTGAGATTCCAAAGGGTTAATCTGAGAAAAACATCGATCATGAATCTACGATACGCCTGAAGCGCGATAGACCTCCTAGATCGAAGGATAAGAATCCTCGTAAAAGAAAAGGAGCTAATATGAATGATGATCACGGTATAGAAAAAGGTGTCCCAGAAGAGACACTAAATGAGAAAGATATCACAAAAGAAATCTTGAATAAAGAAAGTGTCCCGGAAGAGACATAAAACGAGGAAAGTGTCCCATAAGAGACACAGAGTGAGATAAACGAAGAAATCTCAATTAATTACTTGTATTCAAGAAAGCTGTGGAATCAAAGTGATATCAACATTAATGAAATATTTTCTTATGCGTAGATATCATTCATGAAAATGAAGATCTTGAACCAAGATCTATCATTGAATGTCAAAATAGACATGATTGGAATAAATCGAAAGACGCCATTCATGCTGAATTAAATTCTTTGAATAAAAGAAGTGTGTTTGGACCTGTTGTCCTTACACCTGAAAGTGTAAAACCTGTAAGGTACAAATAGGTTTTCGTACGAAAACGAAATGAGAAAAATGAAGTCACAAGATATAAAGCAAGGCTCGTTGCCCAAGGATTTTCTCAAAGACCCGAGATTGATTATGAGGAAACGTATTCTCCTTTTATAGATGCAATTACGTTTAGATATTTAATCAGCCTTACAGTTTTCCAAGAATTGCAAATGCGTCTAATGGATGTTGTTACAACTTATCTGTATGGATCACTTGATAGTGATATTTATATGAAAGTCCCTGAAGGATTCAAAATGCCTGAAGCATTAAAGTTAAAACCAAAAGAGAAATGTTCGATCAAATTACAACGATCTCTTTACAGGTTAAAGCAGTCAGGACGCATGTGGTACAATCGCTTGAGCGAATTTCTATCAAAGAAAGGATATGTGAATAATTCAATTTGTCCATGCGTATATATTAAGAGAACAGTATCCGGATACGTTATTATTGCTGTCTATGTTGATGATTTGAACATTATTAGAACTGCCAAAGAAATCCATGAAACGGCAGCATATTTAAAGAATGAATTTGAAATGAAAGATCTTGGGGAAACCAAATTTTGTCTTAGTTTGCAGATTGAGCATAAACAAAATGGAATTTTTGCATCAATCAGCTTATACCAAAAGGGTGTTGAAACTCTTTAATATGGATAAAGCAAACCCTTTGAGCACTCCAATGATTGGGAGATCGCTAAGTGTAGAAACGGATCCATTTCGCCCTCGCGAAGAAAATGAAGACTTTCTTGGATCTGAAACACCATACCTCAGTGCAATTGGGGCTCTTATGTATCTTGCAAATTGTACTAGACCTGATATATCTTTTACAGTTAACTTACTAGCAAGATTCAGCTCATCCCCACTAAAAGATATTGGAATGGGATTAAACATCTATTCCGATATCTTCGAGGTACAGTTGATTTGGGATTATTTTATTCTAAAAATGCAGAACATGTTTTGGTTGGTTATGCAGATGCAGGATATTTATCAGATCCACACAAAGCTAGATCCCAAACAGGATACATATTTACACTTGGAGGCACTGCTATATCTTGGAGATAACAGAAACAAACACTCGTTGCTACTTCTTCCAACCATGCTGAAGTCATCGCACTTCATGAAGCGAGTCGAGAATGTTTTTGGTTAAGATCAATGACACAACACATCTTGACCTCCTGCGGCATATCAATTGATAAAAGTCCAACAATGATATATGAAGACAACGCCGCATGTATTGCTCAAATGAAGGAGGGATATATCAAAACTGATAGAACCAAACATATCCCACCGAAGTTTTACCAGTATACACAAGATCTCGAGAAGAGTGAAGAAATCAATGTTCAATATGTCCAATCATGTCACAACTCCGCGGATCTCTTTACAAAGGCGCTCCCTACTACAACTTTCAAGAAACATGTCCACGATATTGGAATGCGCCAGCTCCGAGATCTATAAAAAGGATCTCACTAATGTCAACATCAGGGGGAGCATACGCAGCTGTACTCTTTTCCTTCTTCAGGTTTTTGTCCCACTGGGGTTTTCCTGATAAGGCTTTTAATGAGGCAACACCAATAACATATACAAAGAGATATTTACAATTGCATCCCAAGGGGGAGTGTTGAAATTATGAAACATTGCGGCTGATCTCTTATGCCGCAATTGTTGACTTGTTGGATGCAAATTGCCTCTACAACATTTCACAAGAAGCCATGCAATCTTGACAAAAGCCATGCAATCTTGACAAAGGCCATGCAACATTAAATGTTACGCAGTAATTTTTGCCTATAAATAGAGAAGCAACTCAATTCATTTGGTATAGAGATTCACTCAATAATTCAGTACTATACTATGATGCACGGATACGGACACGGCGACACGGACACGATACGACACGGATACGGCGACACGGATTTTTTTTTGAATTTTCCACGTAAGGAGTGTCAGACACGGTGTCCGACACGACACAGCATGACACGACACGGCAAAATGATAATTTTAGAAGTGTCCGTGCATCATAGGTACTATATATTCCTAGTGATAAACATTTTTCCCTCAATATTTCTTGTCTTCTTCCGCCTATTTATTATTCAGTTCGTATCAGTTAATTAAATTTATTAATTTTAACATTTTATAAACCTTCAACATTTTCCCTACTTATTAAAGTAACTATATTTAAGTCCATTTTTTGTCATTTTCTAACTCTTTGTATTCTTTTTTAATGTTTCCTCAACTTTATTTTAATTAATTATGTTAATTCAATTTATTAATTTTAATGTTTTATAAAATTTCAATCTTTTTATTAAAGTTCTGCATTAGTACCTGACGCATTTGCCTTTATGACCTAAAGATTTCTACCTTCAGAAGCATTAGGTAGACTCCCCAAATCTAATAGATTCCCTTTGATTAAAACGCAACCTTCTCCTTTGCTAAATGTGTATGCAAAAAGGGTGAAGCGATCATGGTGGTTAGGTGATATACATGTTGCACGGCAGTTGAAACTCTGGTTCGGCACATCAAAGATTAATTTACCTAAGGTGGTATAAACCTACCCTAGGATGGTGGAAATTGAATTCCAATGGAGCGTCCAGAGGCAATCTTGGGCCATCTGGATTCTTGTGAATTTTCCTGTAATTAATTAAACTAATTTCTACCAATCTTTGTGGTTCGATCCGTTTAAATTGTATTTAGTATTTGTTGTAGATCGGAATTATATCTGTATTACATTATAATGTATAAACTATTGATTCTAGTTTTGTTGAAACTACAAAAGAGATTTCAATAATAATGATTACGGAAAGTTCCTTTAATGAATTGATTTCACTAAATTATTTAAATGGTTTTATTTGGAAATTGAGATTAAGGTTTATTTAGATATAATTATAAGTAATATACCTACTGTGTATTTAGAATTTAGTACATTATTGAGTAGTTATGGATTTTAGCCTTTTTGAATCTTAGCTAATTATCAATGCTTATCACTATAATCGAGTCCACCTATTTAGAGCCTTTCATTAGTTCTCCGTCAAGACTGCTAGAACTTTGGTACTAGGTAAGTAATTCTTGACAATTCCTACTTGTGTTATTATCAAATTATCTATCAAGTTTATTAAACTATTGATATTGTCTCAATTAAACTGTCCTTTTATGAAATATATTTTTGAATTAGTGATTTTTCATGAAAATTAAGATCAAGCATATAAATAAAGTTATTATTTTTCGTTATGTATGAAAACTGTATTTTTCATGAAAATATGATTGTTGTGATTGAGCTCACAAATTGATCTGATCATTGTTTTAGACCATTGGGTTATTTGTTGGCCCCCGGAACTAGTTAATCACTATTTGGCCGCCCAGTGGGAGTATAACTGGATTATTGTTTGGTCATATCGTCCATGGATATCCATTAAGCCAACAACCCTGCCTAGGATTAAAATGATGGTCTTAGTATTGTTTTTTGAGCTAAACTAAATTGTTGATTGACTCATTGTTTGGAAATTGTTATGCCTTATTGATATGAAAATTTATATGATATTATTTATATAAAATGGTAATTTTTTAAATATGTTTGATCAGGTAGAGAAAATCTGGAATTACCTATTAAGTATGCAGCTACCCCTTACTTTTATATTTCAGAATGCTGATTGATTATCGGAGTAGAGGAAGATGGATTGAAAGACTTTATTTTATCTGAGTATTGATTGAAGACTTTTTTGGAAGTTTTAGTTTTATTAGTTAACTTACTTGAGATTTCAACTTTTGCTATAGTAATCTATCAACGACATTCTCACAGATGTTTGAGATGTTATATTTTGGGATTTTAGATGCTCTGTACCATGAAATTTTTAATTTTGTTGAAGGATTATGCACCCCTACTCATATATTTAGATTAATTATTTTCTAGTTTCATGGTTTAAGAGGGCTTTGTGTTGTTGGGATACAACCGATGGCACGACCGGTCACGTCCTAATTTTGGGGCGTGACATTTTAACCACCAATTGGTTGTTGGGGATTGAAAAATGATAAAAAATGATCATAGTCAAGGAAAAAAAAATTCAAAAATTACTTAAACGTATCCGAAAACCTTAGGCAAGTCAAGAAAAGCTCGTTTTAATCCACTGGTCGCCTTGTAAATAACAAAAAATCTAAAAGCTAAAATCTAAGAAATTTTGAAAATGTGGTGACCATGAGTGATGCATGAAAGCAGCCTAAGGATAGTCATAACTACCAAAGAGCTATAATGACACCCGAAATCGGCAATATGAAGAGCTTTTTATAATGAATAAAGCCCCTATATTATATTTTGCAATTGTTGGACAGTCTTAACAAGCGCATTTGATCGCATGATTTAAATGCTCTATATGATAAATGTGCATGCTTAATAAATTCTAAATTCCTTAACATTCCCTGGCAAGTTAAATACTTAGAATTTGTCCTTTTTCCATTTTGAAGGGTTGTAGAGACTTGTTATGATATTCATTTTAGTGTTTACATCTTTTCATTGATAAATTATGGGGTTGTAGTGGTTAGGGATAACATTTTTGAAGTCTGATTGCAGTTACACACTATCCAACTCCAGGTAAAGGCACTCCAAATGGATGGCTCGCGTTTGCCCTTGGAATAAAATATGCTCGCAGGAAAGCAAATATAAAATTGGAAAGTAAGGGAATAGCCCTTGCCTTTAGATAGTTAGCTCCCTATGTTGGGGAGGGCCCTAGGAATGTTAGCACATCATCTACGGTATTAAAACTTTTTGATTAGTCAGAGGTATTAAGAAAGAAAGGGGATTCCTGAGCTGGGCGCCGGGACCCTGGATGCGCTAACGATTGGCACATAGGGGAGTGGTTGCCCGGGTTTCTCGGCCTTGCGCAGCTGTATGCCTGTGCAGGTGGTCCCCACGCGGGAAGCTCTTGGGCTTTTCCGCTCGACCGCACCTACTTGTTAGATTGTAAATTGTGCTTTAATTGCTTTAATTTTGCCCAAGTATTTAACTAAAAATTTGCTTAATTTTTCTTAAATATGGCTTTGTAGGTCTAATTACATTGGATTGAAGGATTATACAGAATCTGGACTAAAGAAGCGATAAGTGGTGAAAAAGACCTAAGCTATGACTCTTAAGCTATGACCATAGCTAAAGCTTATGGATGACGTAGTAGACAGCTCACCCAGGTCAACAATTGCGGCTGACTTTCACATTTTGATAAATGGAACCACTTGCAGCAGCTTTACTCAGTGTTTTGCGTCTCAAGGATGCTAATTATGATTTGAAGACTTTCTAAAAGTGTTTTTCCTTTGAATTGTGTGATCAAGTGATGATTAGAAGGCATATAAGCTAGATTGAGAAATAAAGAAAGCACATTAAGTGTTTTCTTAGAGAAGCAGGGCACACAACAGCTACAACAGCTAAAGAACAACAAGAAACAAGGGTTCTCTCCCCTATTATGATCACAACAAGATTTTCCCTTCTCCCTTTCTCTTTTTAGCTAAAGTTTATGGTTGATTTTGTGAAGCATATATGCACATATTTTGTAAAAATATACAGTGGTTAAGTCTATTTATCCTAGTTAAGTTGTTTATTGATTCATGTTTTGGAGTTGTTAGCTCTAATTGATCTTTTACAGCTTTAATCTAATTGGTATATGCATGCTTCTTGGTTGAATGCTATGGACCTGTTTTTGGGATAATTTTCTGATCAATCATCTTGATACTTGTCCTATTGACTGCACAAACAGCTTGATCCATAATTGTCATCCTATATGTGCTTGAGAGTTAAACATCATTGAAAGCTTACCATTTGTTTTCTTGATAGTGGTGAGGTGCATGCGTAATAACTTAAACAATCCGATCTTGTGAGTTTGTTGGTTAGGATCGGTTTCCTTTTCATAATTAATGCTATACAAGGTTAAATCTTAGGACCATGTCATTAAGGCTGCTTTGTGATAAGAGAGTGATTAATAATCGTATCATAATCATTATATAAATAAGAAAGGATTAGGTGTATAGAGATTGTTATCACCATAGCCGATCTACCTTAGAGATTAAAGTTAATTATTGCACCGATGATCGAATATAACATGAATTGTATGAACAACTTAACTAGAATACTCTATCCTTTAACTTGTTAATTATAGGATCAATCACCTGAATTTATTTGCCTTGTTATCCTTAGATTAGCATTTAAACTTTACAGTTTGATTAATTACTCAAAACTCCCCTAGCCTGTTCGAACGTTTCTTGTGGATAAATTACTTGGTTGCACATGAAATATAAAATCTGCTAGTCCTTTGGTTTGACCCATCTCTACTATACTCAATTTATTATATTTTTGGTAGTGAAGGTTTTATTTGGTGGATTCAACAACCATCACAACACAACAATAATAGGCACATGATCAATTTAAAGATGTAAAAGAAATTGAAATAGAATACTATTTCTTATTCACAAAACAAGATTCATGAGAAGAATGTCATTCGTCATGGGCCCACATACAACTAACCAAGTTCCATTTATAACTAAAGAAAACAGTAAGGAGGCATACCAAGTTCCATGTATTTATCAACGACGAAACATTATGGGAATTCGAAAATTACTCTGAAGCAATCAGAATTTTATGACTAACGAGATAAATCCATAAAGTGAACCCGAGCAATCGAAAACTGATTCACATGAACAATGCAACAATAGTCGTAACTCATGCCCGCACCGTCAAAACAACAGAATCATCAAAAGCAAAACATGCAAATTCAAAATTCATAAATACAGAGAACATCAAATATATCAAATTATGTATTTCATGTGATAAAAATTTAAATCCGTACTTTGATCATTGTACCAATTAAATTAATCAGAATTAGGATTCTAAATTTATAGGTGTATGGTTCTGATACCAACTCTAATAAATAAATTAATTTAGGAGTGAAAATCACACCATGAATATAGAGCATCTAATAAGTCGAGAATTAGAATTACGTCATGTCGAATAATCTCTTGTGATATGGAATAAACACTATAAAGTAGTTAATTGATTAAGCCCTTTAATTATAGACTCTTAGGCTACACTAATTAATTATCTGATGAGTTTTTCATCCCATGAACTTAATTACGTGTATCGATGACGTGATGTTTAATCTCTTTTTTAGAGAACAAGACCTGACGTCCAATGTAAAAGCTTAAAGCTCTTGATTACCTATAATAATGTCTACAAGATTAAACAAAGATCTCTAGCTAGCTTTTACTTATATAGTATATTCTCCGAATCGTGCTGATCAATAACCCAACTAGTCAAAGTTACCCAAGTTAGGGAGTCAAATCCAATGCATGCTTTAACCCGCACTCATTTTGGATTTTTTGTTTTAAATTTATATTTTATCTCTTATTTCACTTGCTCTCACACACTAATTATATTAATATATAGGCGGTCTTGTGGAAATTGAAGCCTTTTTCTCACAAATATACAGCGCACATATAATAAGATAAATAATGACAACAATAATAGTTAAATAAAAGTAAAGAATGATTGGCATGTAGGAGTCATGCCACTTGACGTCATTCTAAGATCGTGATGGTCTCCCCTCTGTACGGGTATTGTCGGCTCACCACAACCCTAAGATAAAACTCAAAAGGCCACAACCGTCATCTCCTATTATGAGTACGACCACAAGGAAACCAAGGAACAAAATCTTATCAAGTTGCCAAAAATATAATATATGAGAATATAGATATATAGTGAGATGCAAGATGCTTGTATATATTTTAATCTAGACCCCTAAGACCTTATTTATGGTGTTCGAGTGCATGGTGTAACTTAAGAAATTAAAACAAAATAAATTAAATTGTGGGGAGTTACAAAATAAATGTGTAAGTTATGATTTTGAAGTTTTAAAACTTTTTAAATTCCAATAATCCCCCTCAAGATTTAAAACTTCAAATATATATATATATATATATATATATATCTATATCTACAATCTATAATCTATATCTATATCTATATCTATATCTACAATCTATAATCTATAATCTATAATCTATATCTATAATCTATCTATCTATCTGTAATCTATAACTATATAAAAGCGTGGATAAGAAGGTTTTGTATGTGAATTGACTGAATTATCCTTATTCAATTTAATTTTCCCTTACACTATTTTATTTTATTTTTTAAGTTGTATAATTTGTAGGTTATGAGGGGCAAACATTAATAATCCAGTTTTAATTGATTATGTTAAACTATTTTTGAGTTATGATTACTGAATGATTCCAATTAATTTCATCCATGCACGTCCGACTTTTGGAAATAATCCAGCCTTAATTGATTATGTTTAATTATTTTTGATTTATGATTACTGAATCATTTCAAATAATTTCATCCATGCGCGTCCGACTTATGGAGAAAGTGGCCGAATTCCCATTTCATTTCCCTTCATATAATTTCATTAAACTATTTAAATTAGTAGTTTATAAATATGGGTCCAAACTTATTTCTCCTAGAAATTAATTAATTTCTTTCACGTAATTACTTAAAGTAACCAATTGAATTAATTTAATTTAAATTAAATATAAGTGCATATTAAAAGAGAATGTGAAGAATTAGAAAATGTGAAAAGTTGGGAATTGGATACCGTAGTTTGTAGGTTTTGAGGATAAACATTAATAATTCAACCCTAATTACTTATGTTAAACCACTTTTTTATATCGATATAATTATTATTTTTTTCGGAGCTATGATTACTTAATCATTCAAAATAATATCATTCCATGCATGTCTTACTTTTAGAGAAATTGGCCAAATTCCCATTTCACAATTTGATATCCCTTCATATAATTTTGTTAAACTATTTAAATATAAGTTTACGCAGGCCACAAATTATTTAATCAATTTAATTATTTTCACTATTTTAATTAATCAAATTGTTCTATTTTTTGCACGTCCAACTTTTGGAGAAAGTGGCCGAATTCCCGTTTTACAATTTGATTTCCATTCATATAATTTCGTTAAATTATTTAAATTAATAGTTTATATGTGGGTCCAAACTTATTTCTCCTAGAAATTAATTAATTTCTTTCACGTAATTACTTAAAGTAACAAATTAAATTAACCTAATTACTTAAATTAAATTTAAGTGCACGTTAATGGAGAATGTGAAGAGTTAGAAAATATAAAAAGTTGGGAATTTGATACCGTAATTTGTAGGTTTTGAGGACAAACATTAATAATTCAACCCTAATTACTTATGATAAACCACTTTTTTATATCAATATATATATATTTTTTTTGGGAGCTATGATTACTGAATCATTCAAAATAATTTCATCCATGCATGTCTTACTTTTAGAGAAATTGGACAAATTCCCATTTCACAATTTGATATCCCTTCATATAATTTTATTAAACTATTTAAATATAAGTTTATGCAGGCCACAAATTATTTAATCAATTTAATTATTTTCAGTATTTTAATTAATCAAATTGTTCCATTTTTCGCACTCCGCATGTTCAATTTAACTAATTAATTAATAGTAAATTTGATATCCCTTCATATAATTTTATTAAATTATTCAAATTTAAGTTTATGCAGGCCACAAATTATTTAATCAATTTAATTATTTTCACTATTTTAATCATACTGTTCCATTTTTCGCACCCCTCATATTTAATTAATAGTCAATTTGATATCCCTTCATATAATTTTATTAAACTATTTAAATTTAAGTTTATGCAGGACACAAATTATTTAATCAATTTAATTATTTTCACTATTTAATTAGTCAAACTATTCCATTTTTCGCACCCCGCATATTTAATTTAACTATTTAATTAATAGTTAATAGTTTATATATATGGGTCCAAACGTATTTCTCCTACAAATTAATTAATTTATTTCACATAATTACTTAAATAACAAATTAAATTTAAGGGCACATTAAAGGAGATTGTGAAGAGTTAGAAAAAGTGAAAAGTTGGGAATTTGATACCGTTAACCTTCCCTTCCATTTCAACACCAGAATGCCCTAATAAAGAATCTGGAACAAGTCGTAAGCTCTTGTTGTCTCCAGCCATTTGTGGACCTCTATTACTTCTTCTTTTAGTAATTGAATTCTTGTTTCGTCGAAGTGGTAAAGTTGCTACTGTTAGGCCTTGGGGCAGTGGATTAATTGGACAGTTTCACAGAGTATTTGTAACCCGTACTTCTCAATTCTTGCTAAATTTTGAATCAGAAATTTATTGTTAGTTTTTTCATAATATTCTTTTTATAGTTTCTTTTTCGTTTTTTAATGTCTCAAGTGTTTCAGAGCATAAAAGATCTTAGTTTCAGGCTGCTTGTGAAGATTTCAGTAATGTGATTGGTCCGTCATCTTCTTGTACTTTATATAAGTGCACATTGTCAGGTGGAGTCAAGATAATTGTTGCATCCGTCGCTGTGACAAATGCACGGGAACAGTTAACTACTCAAGAATCCCTTTTGAGGAAGAAGCTAACTCTTAATTTCACACAATCTGTTGGTTACTGTATACATACGTATATTGTGTGGAATTCCAGTTCAGGATAAAGTTAACTCTTAAGTAATTCCACAGAATCTGTTGGTTACAAATAATTTTTTGTGTTCTTTATTCCTTGATATATTTATTCCATTTTGTGGATATCTAAAATTTGAGTACCCTTTTCTTAATGCTTGTATGTGCTAGATCTGCAAGGATGATGTTGTTTGCAAGGGTGATGTTGCTGCAATAACTAATACGTTGGGAAAATTACCAGGTACCTCTTTTGTTATACAAATTGATACTTTACTCTTTATTTAATACATTAGTTTTGGGTTAGTGATTTGCTATGTAGTGTTTATGCTCTGAACTAGGTCTTATGCAACTTGAATATGTTGTTATGCTATTTCTCTTCATGTTATTGTCATGAAAGTTTTATGTTTTAACTCGTCCTAGATAGTTTATAAGTTGCAATAAAAATATTTTTTGAATATGAGGATGATGTAAACATTCAAAATTTTAATTAATTTAATCTGTTGGGTTTTTGAGAGCTTTCGAAAGATTTGCTCCTGAATAAAGGTCAGTTTAGAATGTAAACATAATCTCTAATTTCTCAAGAGATCAAATGAAACCACCTCCTTTTCATCATCATCTTCAAGATTTATTCCCTATATGGTGGTTCGGCCGATTTTGTTATCTATGTTTTAATTTGAGACACCATGTTATGCCGAATCTATGAATATGTTGTTATACTATGAATTAATTTTGATTCGCGTTGTATCATCTTTAATTGTAAGTCGCTGAGTAAGCTTTGGTAACTGCTTATAGAAATTTTGAATCTTACCTATTATCATTGAAATTGCCGATGAAGACGTGGATTGATGGATCTCTTGTATGGCCAACATCATGATTATTAAATGTAATACATATATTGCTCTGCATAAATATATGTTTTGAATTGAATTAGTTTGATATTCATACCTATGCACTATCTCGTTCGGCGTGCGGTAGAAAAGAAAAAAAATTGTTTACTGTATATTAAATTTATCAAATTATATAATTCAACTTTTGAAGCCCAATTTTCCTTGCAAAGATATCTTAACTTTTTCTCAAGAAATTGCAAAACCCATACCTCCTGTAACATATCTCTAGAGTAAAAAACATGCTTCAGGTACAGATTTCTCACAGCCATACCTAAGATCGGAAGACATGCTAGAGAATCTACTGAATAGGGAGCAACCTCGTCTAGAAATTTTATTTAATTCCAGTACACAATTTTCATAGATTATCATGTTAGGGTCCAGCCCATATATATATATTTTGTTGGTCCATGCATAATTAAAAGCCCATCAATTATCCTTCTTTGATTCAAAATAGGTTTCGCTTGAATAAAAGTAGCAGCCATTTTTTGACGTGAAGGTGAGTCAATTTTCAGCAACCTTTTGACAGCAGTTTTGAGGCAGCGGCAGCATCTTTGCACGGACGATCGGGAGGTCCTTTGTCGTCCGATCGAGCTGATTTTTGGATAGCAACTTCCTAACTCATTGAACTTGAAAGTGAACGGTGGAGATCGGATTTGGAGCACTGTAAGTCGGGTTTTTTGGCGCGTGAACAGTGATGCGTTTTTCGGCTTATTTTTGGGTTCTTTTCTCCTTTTGTGTTCTAGTTCGTTTTGGATCGAATCGGTGTTTGGTTCGTGTTTGGAGTTAGATTTATTGGTGTTGAACCGCTGTAATTTTGTCTCGTATTTTAGTGGATTTGTTTTTGGGTCTCGTAGGCCTCGTGGTTTTTACTCTTCGATTTGAAAGGGTTTTCCACGTTAAAATTCTCGTGTCTCTATTCTTGTTTTTGTTTGGTTGATTATTTGTCTATCCTTTGGTATACTTGGTTGATTGTTTATTGGGTATTTGGAGAGGAGTTTGAATTTCCGCTACGTACACTCGGTTTTGGTGTATCCCTTTCCTATCAGAGTGGTATCAAGAGCCGTATTGGTTCTTTTGCCGGTGTGACCATGGAGATGAGCACAAATAGGATGATAACTTTGAATAGATTAAATTATCATCTATGGAGTAATAAGATGAAGGATCTCCTCTTTGTTAAATCTTTGCACTTACCTGTTTTTGCAACTGAAAAGCCCGTATCTAAAACCGATGAAGAATGAGATTTTGAGCACAAACAAGTTTGTGAGTTTATCAGACAATTTGTTGAGGAGAATGTTTACAGACACATGCGAGAAGTTTGTGGGAGAAGTTGCAGAATTTGTATGCATCGAAGACAGGAAACAATAAGCTGTTTTTGCTTAAGAAGATGCTGCAGTTGAAATACAAAAAAGACACTTCTATTGCTGATCACTTGAATGAGTTTCAAGGTGTTCTTGATCAGTTGACAGGTATGGGCATTAAATTTGATGATGAAATTGTTGGGCTTTGGATTATTGCCACTTTGCCTGATTCTTGGGAAACTTTTCGTGTTTCACTTGTTAACTCTTCGTCTGATGGTGGTATAACCGTTGAACTTGTGAAGAGTAGTGTTTTGAATGAAGAGATGAGACGAAAAACTCAACATTCGTCTCAACCTGAGTTGTTGGTTTCAGAGAATAGGGGGAGAAGCCAACATAAAAATAATAATAAAGGTAGAAGCAAAAGTCGAAGCAAGTCAAGGTCAGGATGGAAAGAATTTAAGTGTGATCATTGTGGTGAACCTGGTCATATCAAGAAAAATTGTTTTAAATTGAAGAGAGAGAGCGTAGAGGCAATCGTGATGGGCACGATAAGAGAGACCAGGATAAGAATGATCGTGTTGCTACTGCTACTTCCAATGATGATCTTATTCTTGCATATGATGACAATGTTGTTGTCGTAGCCAGTGATGATTCCAGTTGGGTTATTGACAGCGGTGCCTTATTTCACGTAACATCAAGGAAAGATTTCTTCACTTCTTATACTTCTGGTGATTTTGGAGTTTTGAAGATGGGGAATGATACTGTGGTAACCGGTAGTAGGCATTGAGACTGTTTGTTTAAAAACCAACAGTAGGTCGAGTTTGGTGCTTCGTGAGGTTAGACATGCACCTAATGTTCGTTTGCACCTGATTTCAGCAGGAAGGCTCGGTGATGATAGCTATTGTAATTTCTTTGGTAATGGTCAGTGGAAACTCACAAAAGGGAATCTAATTGTGGCTCGAGGTGATAAATTTCATAATTTATATAAGATGAAGGCTTCTATTTGTGTGAACTCGGTTAATGCAGCAGAAAGTGATAACTTGTCAAAGCTTTGGCATAAGAGACTTAGTCACATTAGTGAAAAGGGACTCGATTGTTTGGCCAAGAAGAATTTGTTGTCAGGGCTGAAAGATACAAAGTTAGAAAAATGTGTTCACTGTTTGGCTGGGAAGCAGAAACGGGTTTCATTCAAGAGTCATCCCCCTTCAAGAAAAACTGATTTGCTTGAATTGGTACACTCAGATGTTTGTGCACCAATGAAGGTACGAACTCATCGTGGTGCACTTTATTTTGTCACTTTTATTGATGATTGTTCTAGAAAATTTTGGGTTTATGTTTTAAAAAACCAAAGATCAGGTATTTTATGTTTTTAAAGTTTTTCAGCCATCAGTTGAGAGAGAAACTGAAATATATTCGTACTGACAATGGTGGCAATTATTGTGGTCCATTTGATTCTTATTGCAGAGAACAGGGTATTCGGCATCAGAAGACGCCTCCTAAAACCCCTCAATTAAATGGTTTGGCAGAAAGGATGAATAAGACTCTGGTTGAGAGAGTCAGATGTTTGCTTTCAGACGCGAAGCTACCTAAGTCTTTTTGAGGTGAGGCTTTACTTGTTGCTGCCTATATAATTAATTTGTCTCCTGTTGTTGCATTGCATGCTGATGTTCCTAATAGGGTATGGTATGGAAAGGATGTCTCCTATGATCATTTACGTGTGTTTGGTTGTAAAGCTTCTGTGTATGTACCTAAGGATGAAAGGTCTAAGTTAGACACTAAAGCAAGGGAATGTATATTTCTTGGGTATGGTCAGGATGAATTTGGTTACAGGTTTTATGATCCGGTTGAAAAGAAACTTGTTATAAGTCGTGATGTAGTCTCCATGGAGGATCAAACCATTGAAGATATTAGTAAAGCAAGTAATTTGGAGTCTTCAGGTGGTGATGACTTGATAAATTTGGATCCAAAACCTATTGTGACTTTTCCTGATGCAGTTGAGTTAAACAATCAGAACGCTGTGGAGACAGGTGTTGATCATGATCATGCTGAGGAAGATCATGAAATTCAGAATGGGGAAGATAATCCAATTGTTGAGCAACCTTCAATCCAACCCAGAAGATCTACCAAGAACAGAATGCAATCTGTTAGATACTCATCTAATGAGCATGTGCTTTTGACAGATGGAGGAGAACCTGATTGTTTTGAGGAGGCCATGGATAGTGAGCTTAAGGAAAAGTGGTTTGAAGCAATAAAAGATGAGATGCAATCTTTACATGACAATCATACTTTTGACCTTGTCAAGTTACCTGAAGGCAGAAAAGCTCTAAAGAACCGATGGGTTTATCGGTTGAAACAAGAAGAGAACAATTCACAGTCGAGATACAAAGACAGATAAGTTGTTAAAGGCTTCAGTCAGAAGAAAGGAATTGATTTTGAAGAGATTTTCTCACCTGTTGTGAAAATGTCGTCGATTCGTCTTGTTTTGGGCTTAGCAACTAGTCTTGATTTAGAAGTTGAACAGATGGATGTGAAGACTGCTTTCCTCCATGGCAATTTGGAGGAGGAGATTTATATGGAGCAACCGGAGGGTTTCATTGTTAAAGGTAAAGAGAATTTTGTTTGCAGATTGAGGAAAAGCTTGTATGGTTTGAAACAAGCTCCAAGGCAATGGTATAAAAAGTTTGAGTCGGTTATGCTACAGCAGGGTTATACAAAAACTAATGCTGACTATTGCGTATTTATTCAAAAATTCTCTGATGTTGATCTTGTCATTTTATTGCTTTATGTTGATGATATGCTCATTTTTGGTCATAGTGCTTCTAGAATTGACAGGTTGAAGAATGAGTTGAGTAAATCTTTTGCCATGAAAGATTTAGGACCTACGAAGCACATTCTTGGCATGAGAATTTCTCGTGATAGAAATGCCAAGAAGTTGTGGTTGTCTCAAGAGAAGTATATTGAGAAGGTGATTCAGAGGTTTCACATGGATAAAGCCAAAGATGTAAGTACTCCTCTTGATGGACATTTTAAGGTGAGTAGTGCGCAGTCTCCTTCTAATGATGAAGATAAGGAGGATATGCAAGGTGTTCCCTATGCATCCGCGGTTGGAAGTTTGATGTATGTCATGGTTTGTACGAGACCGGATTTAGCTCATGCAGTTGGCAAAGTTAGCAGGTTTCTCTCAAATCCAGGTAGAGAGCATTGGAGTGCTGTAAAATGGATTATGAGATATCTCCGCGGCACTACAGATGTGAAGCTTTGTTTTGGGTCTGGGAAACCGATGTTAGTTGGATATACATATTCAGGTTTGGCCGGTGATTTGGACTCGAGAAAGTCTACTTCTGGTTATTTGATTACTTTTGCAGGGGGAGCAGTGGCTTGGCAATCTAGACTGCAAAAATGTGTTGCTTTATCTACTACAGAAGCCGAATTTATTGCAGCAACTGAAGCTTGCAAAGAATTACTTTGGATGAAGAAGTTTGTTCAAGAACTTGGATTTTCACAGTCGAAGTATATTTTATTTTGTGATAATCAAAGTGCAATACATCTCAGTAAGAATTCGAGTTTTCATGGTAAGTCGAAACATATTGATGTGAGATATCATTGGATTAGAGATATTTTGAATTCCAAGTTGGTTGAACTTGAAAAGATTCACACTGATGAAAATGGCGCTGATATGTTGACAAAAGTGGTGAGTCGTGATAAACTTGAGATTTGTGTCAGGATGGCGGGTCTCAAGTTTGAATGATTAAATGGTGGTTTGTCTCCTTCCTCGACTTGGGCTGGAGGGGGAGATTTGTTGGGGTCCAGCCCATATATATATATTTTGTTGGCCCATGCATAATTAAAAGCCCATCAATTATCCTTCTTTGATTCAAAATAGGTTTGGCTTGAATAAAAGTAGCAGCCGTTTTTTGACGTGAAGGTGAGTCAATTTTCAGCAACCTTTTGACAGCAGTTTTGAGGCAGCGCCAACACCTTCGAACGGACGATCGGGAGGTCATTTGTGGTCCGATTGAGCTGATTTTCGGACTGAAACTTCCTAACTCATTGAACTTGAAAGTGAACGGTAGAGATCGGATTTGGAGTACTGTAAGTCGGTTTTTTGGGCACGTGAACAGTAACACATTTTTCGGCTTATTTTTGGGTTCTTTTCTCCTTTTGTATTCTAGTTCGTTTTGGATCGAATCAGTGTTTGGCTCGTGTTTGGAGTTAGATTTATTGGTGTTGAACCGCTGTAATTTTGCCTCGTATTTTAGTGGATTTGTTTTTGGGTCTCGTAGGCCTCGTGGTTTTTACTCTTCGATTTGAAGGGGTTTTCCACGTTAAAATTCTCGTGTCTCTATTCTTGTTTTTGTTTGGTTGATTATTTGTCTATCCTTTGGTATACTTGGTTGATTGTTTATTGGGTATTTGGAGAGGAGTTTGAATTTTCGCTACGTACACTCGGTTTTGGTGTATCCCTTTCCTATCATATTATTCCTTATTTTCTTTAAAAGCAAGTTTTGCAATACATTCATATGAATATTAGAAATTAAAGAATGTTTAGTTACTAAATAATTTGTTGTTATTTATAATTTTAGACATTATATTATTTTATCAATACCTACAATTAATAATAATATTAATATGTTGCCACATTTGAAAGTTTTTTAGATTCATTGACACAAGTTCATAGGGATACTATTAGAAAGACGAAATCAGTATGCCTAGAAAAGCATCCTCATCTACCAAAGGTTAGTATTTTGATGTTTAGTTTTATAGTTTTTTTTAGATTATTATTTATTTCATAATATATATGGCAATATTTTCATCTATATGTCATTCTTTATTGTGAAGAATGTTATTTTGTCAAAGAAACAACTACACGTGTACTTGTTGTGCTTAAGTTAAGGAGGTATACCTGATGGCAGAATGTTGGGAATAACACGAACAAGTGAAATTTAGAAAATTTCTGCATCTTTCAAAGTTTGATGATTATGACAGCTTTCAAAGTTATATTCTCTAGGCCATTCCTGCAATATGCATGTTGTCAATTTAAAATTTGTTATGAAGCATATAACGAAATTATAGATATATTTTTAAGCTAATACTATACTTACGTTTAATTTATAATTACACATTGGGATTGATATTTTGTTTAGCATGAAATAATTATTAAAAAAATATAGAGGAAATTAATTATTCAATTTTTTTTTTAAATTTTACATTTGCAAGGGAGAAAGATACATGGCATTATATTCAAGGACATGAAGAAACGCTATGAAGATTATTTGGTATTCAATAAGACCTACATAATCGAGAATCCAAAGGTGAAGGAAATAAACAAAAATGACATCAATGTCAATCAGAAAATTGGCTATACAGGCGACAACAATTGTGAACGAAGCAGAAGAAAAATTGTACACAAACAAATAGCTTCCAAATATACAGAATTCAATGAACTCACTACCAGTATTGATGAAAATCAACTGATAGGTATTTTTAGTTACTGAGCAATTTCGAATTTTGATTTTATATTACAAAAAATATATATATATCTGACACAGGAAAATGGAAGATATAATTGGGTTTGTGAAGAAAGTTAAACAACCGTTTCAATTTTGGAGGAGCAACAAAAGCACTAGCTACGGAAGAGAAGTGATAATTATGAACAAGTAGTATGAAAATAATTAATCATTTACAATTTATGATACAACTACTATTAATTTACTGGTGAAGGTTGGAAACAATCACGACTAATTTTTGGGATGATCTAGCAGTGACAGAAGGACGATGGTTACAAAAAATGGAAAATAAGAGAGCAATTGTGGAAATCTCAGGATTGAAAAAGCAAACATACCAAGGTATGCCACGAAATCTCAAACAAAAAAATGAGACCTAGAACAAATATATTTTGTAAAGAAAATGCAACACGTACTAGAAACAAATATTTGACAAGGTGACCTACAATTAAACCCAACGTTTGCAACAACGATACTCATCGATCCAATTTGTGCACTGGCAGAGAAACTACATGCATGATCAATTGTACTTTTATTATTACAATAGTATAAACAAACAGTGCCACAATGCTATAATAATTCAATATTGATGAAATTAAAAAATAAACGATTTATATAATTTTTTACATGATGAACAGGTTGGGAGCATCGAAAGGAAAAAAATTAGAGGAATTGTGGATGACCCAAAAAATAATCACAAAAGCGATTCATTATCGTCATAAGTTGCAA
The DNA here is from genome assembly GCA_037501455.1 of Lantana camara. Classification (NCBI taxonomy): domain Eukaryota; kingdom Viridiplantae; phylum Streptophyta; class Magnoliopsida; order Lamiales; family Verbenaceae; genus Lantana; species Lantana camara. The sequence goes on along the minus strand of CM074857.1, from coordinate 15,450,340 downwards.
GAGGTAATCATGACAAATAAACAAGGCCTTATAATTGTATGTACTTTTTAATAAAAACAAATCTTTTTAGTGCAACATAATTCAATAAATACTAATATTGTGTTGTTAATATAAGGACTTTTTCCTGTATTGTTACCGTGCCATTAAAATAGGTGATCATTATCATCGATTAGGATATATAGTAGTGGTATCGGTAACATAGTCAAATTTTAAAGATAATTAAATTTTGTGCATTTTGATTATAATTACACAAGGAATGTATAAGGTCTGCCCTTTATCAACTGTGTGTAGTTTTGTTTTTACTTATAGTGATCTCAAGAATAGGAATGAACATTTGATTATTTAATTAAGAGAAATTTATTATAGCTATATGCAATACAAACTCCACTAATTCTAATTCTCACAGAACCAACACTATTACTTCAAAGCAAAGGTCGATTCAGTAGAAAATATATTCACGCCATGGTATGGCACTTGCAACAACTGCACAAGATCAATATCAAAAGCAATGCAAGGAATACAATGCAGAAATTGCAACGACGATGAAGTTGAAGCTTCACCGAGGTAAGAAAATTGAAACCGCATAAAATGTGAAACCTTGAGATGCAAATAACTTAAATACATTGATAAAAAAAATGCAGATATAAGGATACCCTAAATGTGGGAGATGGGATTGAACAAACAAGAATCACACTATTTGAAAATGTTGCTGAAGTGTACATTGGATGTCCGGTAACTCAATATATAGAGGTAATTACCAAGGTAAGAGAAATTTACACACTAAACATGAAAAAAACCAACAAACAATTAATATGGGGTACAAACTTGCAGGAACAAGAAACGTCACCTTATTACAACGCTTTAGCAGCAACAAAAGAGAAACAATACAAATTCCTTTTCAAACTCGACAAAAACGTGGAAATAAGAAACGAAATTTTGTTCATTGTTGGAGAGGCTTTCAAGGATACAACAAAGAAAGAGGCAAACGAACAACAACGGATAAGAAATTGGATGATCAAAGAAGAGGAAAAATATCAAAGCAGAAGTACAAGGGAAACGAAATAGACAACATGGGAAAGAAGCCCACGGTGAGACAACAAAGATCGAGAAAACAGAACAGAAAGCAACAAGGGCACCAAAAACTAAGGAAATAAAGAGAAACACAAAAATTGTGAGCAGACAAAAAGGCAAGAAACATGAGGAGATAGAAATTGTCAACAGCGATGGAAATAATGTGGATGACGATGACAAAATACTGGCACCATTTTATAAGATAAAATTACCAAGCAAATACAAGAAGAACGTTGGAATAACCAAGACGTTGAAGACAACAAAAAAAGAAAAGAAATAAAGGAGCGTTCTAGGAGAACAAAAATGAGCAATGAGAACTACTATTTTAAGTTTCCAATATTATGAATAATGTATATATCAAATAATGGTTTTGGGATAAAATAAAGTAGAATACTAATACAGCCACCGGATTCTAAAAGATAGAACAAGATTGGCTACGGAACAATTGCCACGATCTTTGAAGAATGAAAGTATAACAAAAACAAAATAAGATATGATTATACAATCAAATAGACAAAATTACAACAACGCAGGATCACTGAACAAACAAAACAATACCTCTATGAATAATAATACTAAAGTGTATAATACGTGCAACACACGTGCACCCTACTAGTATATATACATATATATATATATATAATATATATATGTGTGTGTATATATATATATATACGTATATACGAAAATATATTTGGGCAACTAAATACCATGCAATAGGTATAGGAGTCTTCTAGGCTTGAACCTATACTTATTGTTGATTTTCATTTGAGGGAGTCGTAATAGACGATGCCTTGAATTAGGTCCCTTGGCCAAACTTCAATACATCACACACACGGTATTGATATCTGTTTTCATACAAGCGAGTTAGTGCAGTTAACAGTCATGCGCTCTTATCTTGATTTTCATGAGAGTCTTTAAAGTTAGCCTAAACCCATAGCCACAACCCCATGGCAACTCCCACTTAGGTGATCCCTCAAAGGTATGTATGCCCATACCTCTCGGATAGCCCGCTTTGGTCTCATTAAGGGTAACACCCAACCTAATGCACCTTTTCTTATAGCACTCACCTTAGGGATGAGAAGAATGTATATTATGTACACTCTCCTCAATATGTGCTATATAATAAGTCAAGCATTGCGGGTTGTTTCTACCACATTGAACCTTATTCATGGGGTCCCTAATCACAATTGATGGGTTACTCCCGGAGGTGACTTCTTTATGGTTTTAGCCCATCCCCCTCAATGATAAAGGATCTAGCCTCCGTGCTGGTCCCCCGAGACAATTTTTCCATCTCATGGAATATAACATAACGCCTCTTATTAGCCTCGCTAGTTATTTGCCATAATTTTCATATCTTGGAATAATATATAATGTCGCTTAAAAATATCATTTTCTTTTCTTCTTCTTTCTCTTCTCCTATACTTTTCCATATGTGTTTGTATATCTGTTTCATAAAACAAACACCACAAAATAATATAAAGATAATATTTGCTTAAATATCATCACTCGATCTCTTGATCATCATTACTCTTTATAGGTCATTTTTCTCGGACCGATTCTTTCCAAACAGGCCAATATTCATTAGAACCTGTATATTACTAAGATCCACCAGAAACTATTATCACAAGAATATCTCATTATTTTATAGATGTTATCTCTTTTTTGGCCAATCATTGATACACTTCTCTTTTACAACATTCCTTTTTCTTGGATTATATTTATAATTCAAAAAAATGTAGGGTTAATCCCGGTCGGCCCCCTGTCCTTTGGAGGGTTTCGCACTTTCCCCCCTATACTTTGATTTTTAGTATTTATCCCCCTAACCTTTGAAAAATATTACACTTAACCCCCCTTAAAAAATTTTGACCATCGATTTCTCCTTCATCACGGCGACCCAAGTTTCAAGACCATTGCCATCGTGTTCTTCTCTCCATTGAGAACAAAACCCATACCCCAGCCGATCCTATTAGCCGCCAAAAGCTTCATTCGTTGTACGTCGTTTTTAATCAATAATTTCTGCTTCGTCGGTTATCGGATTTTGATTTTGAGACTATTGTTGTGTTCCTTGCGTCGAGAGCTTCAATTTAATATATAATATCAACACATTTGAGATCAGCTTTGTACAAATTTGCTTTGTTAAAGTTTGTCACAAGGGGGTTAAGTGTGATATTTTTCAAAAGATAGGAGGGAAAATGCTGAAAATCAAAGAATAGGGGGGAAGTGCAAAACCCCCCCAAAAGACAGGGGGTATTTGGAATTAGCCGAAAATATATATATATATTCTAAAAATCTTATACCTAAAATTGATTAAATATGAGAATTCATCTCTTAAAATTTTACTACCTCATCAATTTCATCATGTTAAGCTCCTAGTTCACAAACTAAAGGAGAAGATTACATCCTCTTTTAATAAATGTTATGTACTTTATAACTCATCAATAAATTATGAAAATATATGTGATGCAACCCCACATATATATCTCAATAACCGGCCGAAGTAGCTATATATATAATTCATGGTAATCTTAAGAACTTACACATATACTCGTTCTATATATCTCAAAATAGAATATGTTGAATATATATGCCTATAGATGTATAAATAATTAGTTGTTGAAGAATTAATTATTGAGAATGTCTAATACATAAAGGCATATAAAAGGTTGTTTGGAAAACTGTGTCCCACATTGGAAAAGTAACATACTGAAGACAGCTTTATATATCAATATGTTGTGTATGTTATTAAATTGTGGAACTCAAGAGAGGACTAATGGGCTCACAGGCGGTGCACCGCCCGCGCCCGCGCCCGGGCACGGGCACGGGCACGGGGCCGGGGCCGGGGCCGGGGGCCTGGGCTTGGGCGATTGTGGCGTTTTGATGGCGTACTTTGCACTTTGCACTTCGCACGTGCGCATCATCGCAAGGAGCCTCGCCTCCGAGCCCAGAGCCTATCTTTTTGGGCCAAATTCATTTGGATTGAACCCTAAATTAGTCCAGCAATCTGAATTAGACTGTTGAGTGGCAAATTGAAACTGAAAAGTCAAGAGAATTGAAGCCACAAATAAATTCAGGGGCCAGTAACAGCCCATTGATGCTGAATTAATTTCCAACAGTCATAATTCAGATAGGTCCGTTTTTTAACATCTGACAACCTTATATATATATCCCAGCAGCTGAAGAATACACAACATAAGCCTCACTTTGATTTCTTGTGCAGTGCTATCACAAGAAATTAGCTCAAAAGCTTGACATATATCCTGGAAGTGTATCGCCTGAAACCTGTAGCACACTTCCCAGAAAGTTAGGGGCGATAGAAACTTTAAGGACAGGGATTACCCGTGTCTAGCTTCTGTTTTTGCCCAGATTTCTCAACAATCTTAAAGTTTCTATACGTAGAAATGGAGTCTGAATCCTTCAGAATCATGAACCAGCAAAAGCTAGACCGTTTCGATGGCAACAACTTCAGCCGCTGGCAGGACAAGATGAAATTCCTGCTTACTGTCCTTAAGCTTGCCTATGTTCTGGATCCCAGTCTGCCATCAATTCCAGAAGATCCTCCTGCTCCCCATCAGCCTGTTGATTTGGATCCACCAACCACTGCAGCAGGTGTTGTTCCTCCTGCCAATCCCACTACAACAGGCGGTGCTCCTCCTGCAAGTACTGCAGCCGCAGGTCCCTCCCAGAATGCCTTGCAGATCCATCAAGAGATAGTACAGACACTTTAGCAACAACGAAAGAAAAGAGCTGAAGATGAAGAGTTGGCTCGTGGCCACATCCTCAACACTCTTTCTGACAGATTATATGATCTGTACACAAATGTCAAATCACCTAGAGAGCTTTGGGAGGCGCTGGAATACAAGTATAAGGCAGAGGAAGAAGGTATTAACAAATACTTAGTATCTAAATACCTCGATTTCAAAATGGTTGATAATAAACCAATCCTAGAGCAAGTGCATGAGCTCCAGGTAATTGTCAACAAACTTCGGATAGTGAAAATTGTCCTTCCAGAAGCCTTCCAGGTAGGAGCTATAATTTCAAAGCTCCCTCCTACCTGGAAAGATTATGCAAAGAGATTGATGCATAAATCTGAGGATATGTCCTTGGAACAAATTCAGAAACATCTGCGTATTGAAGAGGAGGCTCGGAAATGCGATGGTAAGAATTTGGCTCAAGGACAATCCAGCGTGAATTATGTTGAGGCTGGAAGCTCTAAAAAGAAGCCTTTCGGGGTTAAAAAAAATCAAGGACAATTTAAGAAATCCGGGCAGAAACCTAAACCTGTTCATAACGCTACTAACAAAAGAAAAGGCAAGTGTCATGTTTGTAGAGAAACAGGACATTATGCGAGAGAATGCCCACAACGGAAGAGTGGATCCGGAGTTGCAAACATGGTTGAGGAGAACCTAGTTGCCATGGTGACTGATCTTAGCCTCGATGTGGCTATGATTTCTGAAATCAACATGGCAAGTGAACTTTCTGGATGGTGGTTAGATTCTGGAGCAACGGTTCACATTTGCAATGATCGAAGGCTTTTCAAGACCTTTGAAGAAGTTGTGGGACAAGAGGTTCAGATGGGAAATAGCTCCAAAGCCGGTGTTGGAGGCAAAGGATCTGTCGAGCTCAACTTTACCTCCGGGAAGAAATTAACTTTGATTAATGTCTTGTTTGTACCAGATGTTAGGAAAAGTTTAATTTCTGTTGATTTGTTAGATAAGAAAGGTTTTAAGATTTCTGTTGAATCTGGCAAAGTCATCATCATGAAAAATGGTGAATTTGTTGGAAAAGGCTATGCCTGTAATGGGATGTATAAGATGTCTATCAATAATATGAATCTCGTTTCTGCTTACATGATTTCTTCAATTTCTTTATGGCATAGTCGGTTAGGACATGTTAGTGCAAAGAACTTGAAAAATATGCATGCAATGGGATTAATTGATATTGGTAAAAATGAACTTGATAAGTGTGAAATATGTGCAAAATCAAAAATTGTTAGAAAACCTTTTCCAAGTGTTAAAAGAGAATCACAAATATTAGATTTAATTCATACAGATATTTGTGAATTAAATGGAATTTTAACTAGAGGTGGAAAAAGGTATTTTATAACTTTTATTGATGATGCTAGTCGGTTTTGCTATGTGTATCTGTTAAGAACTAAAGATGAAGCTCTTAGTTCTTTTGTGAAATATAAATCAGAAGTAGAAACCCAACTTGAGAAGAAGATTAAGGTTCTACGTTCTGATCGAGGCATGGAATATTGTTTGAATGCTTTTGATACACTTTGCGAAGAAAGTGGTATCATACATCAAACAACTGCCGGTTATACACCCCAGCAGAACGGTGTAGCTGAAAGGAAAAATCGTACCTTTCTGGACATGATAAATTGCATGTTAAATCACGCAAATTTACCTCACAACTTGTGGGGTGAAGCCCTTCTGTCTGCGTGCCATATTCTAAATAGGATGCCTAGTACTGTTGTGAAGTCTAGTCCCTATGAAATATGGAAAGGCAGAAAACCCAACATAAGCTATTTTAAAGTGTGGGGGTGTGTGGCTTATTTTCGGGTTCCTGATCCCAAACGGACTAAGTTAGGAGCCAGAGCTATTAAAAGTGTATTCGTTGGATATGCTCTTAATAGCAAGGCTTATAGACTTCTTGATTTAGAGTCTAATGTGATAACTGAGTCCAGGGATGTTGAGTTCTTTGAAAATACATTTTCAAAAGATGTTGGAAACGATTCTGGGCCATCCCAAATTGAGCCTAGAGGTCCTATAAGGCCGGTTGAGGAAAATAACATTCCTACACAACCAATTGAGCCTAGAAGGAGTACTAGAGCAAGAAAAGAGAAAAGTTTGGGTAAATACTTTATCTCTTCTGATGCTTTATTATTCTTGGTGGAGGGGGACCAAGATAATAAAGTGGTAAGTGAAATACCGTTTGTATTTTCACTTGAGACGGATCCTAAAACATTTTCGGAAGCTATGGCTTCTCGAGATGCTTCCTTTTGGAAGGAAGCTGTAAACGATGAAATGGATTCGATCTTGGGTAATAATACTTGGGTATTAGCATACTTACCTCGTGGTTCTAAACCCATTGGATGCAAGTGGGTATTTAGAACAAAACGAAACACTGATGGCACTATATCATCTTTTAAAGCTAGATTAGTTGCCAAAGGGTTTAGAGAAGTAGAAGGGATAGACTACTTTGACACTTATGCACCGGTGGCTCGAGTTGTTTCCATTAGAATTCTTCTTGCCTTAGCCTCTCTTTACGATCTGTTTGTTCATCAAATGGACGTAAAGACAGCATTTTTAAATGGAAATTTAAAAGAAGAAATCTATATGGAACAACCTGAGGGTTTTGTAGCACCGGGAACAGAAAATAAAGTGTGTAAGTTAGTCAAATCCCTGTATGGTCTAAAACAAGCACCAAAACAGTGGCATGAGAAGTTTGGCACTGCTATCTTGAAATTCGGATTCAAGTATAACAGTGCAGACAGGTGCATTTACTCCAAAAGTACGGCTGACTATATGGTGATAGTCTGTCTATATGTCGATGATATGTTGATCATAGGGACGAATATGATTGGAGTAAACGAGACTAAAAAGTATCTATCCTCGGTCTTTAAGATGAAAGACTTAGGTGAAGTAGATACCATTTTAGGCATTAAAGTTAAAAAACATGGTGGGGGTTTTTCACTAAACCAATCTCACTACATTGAGAAAGTTCTGTCTAAGTTTAGTCACCTCGAGATCAAGGAGGTGAATACTCCGTTTGACAACGGACTGAAACTTAAAGAAAATACTGGTAGAGCTATTGCACAGCTTGAGTATGCAAGTGCTATTGGTAGCCTTATGTACGCAATGCATTGCACTAGACCAGATATTTCCTTTGTAGTTTTGAAACTTAGCAAATACACGAGCAGTCCCAATGCTGATCATTGGAAAGCTATTAGTAGGGTACTTGGGTACCTTAAGAGAAGTATTAGCTTTGGTTTGTACTATAACAAATTCCCTAGTGTGTTGGAAGAGTACTCAGATGCGAGTTGGATAACTAGCGTGGGAGATAACAAATCCACAAGTGGGTGGGTTTTCACTCTTGCCGGTGGGGCTGTTTCTTGGGCAAGCAAGAAAAAGACAATAATCTCTCACTCTACCATGGAATCTGAGTTTATAGCTTTAGCACAAGCTGGACAAGAGGCTGATTGGATAAGAAATATGTTGTTAGACATAGATCTTTGGCCAAATCCAATGCCTCCAATTTCGCTGTATTGTGACAGCGAAGCAACGCTTACAAAAGCGTACAGTGGTACCTATAATGGTAAGTCTAGACACATTGGTCTTAGACATGCATTTGTGAGACAATTGATACAAGATGGTATCATAACAATTGTCTATGTGAGGTCAAATAAGAATTTGGCTGATCCATTTACTAAGCCTCTGACGAGAGACTTAGTAGCTACAACTACTAGGGATATGGGACTTAAACCACCTGAACCATAAGTGATGGCCTACCTATAATTTAGGTTTCCCCTGATTAAAGGTTCAAAGGGAAAAACAAGTCACGAGTTGGTTAGAGCTATCAAGTGGTCTCATATATAGTAGAAGATAGCTCAGTGAGTTGCAGAGTGACAAGGTTGAGCTATGCTCTTAACAAAATGCTGCACTATTTACAACTAGTGCCCGAGAAACATTTTGCCTATATGAACTAGAAGTGAAGCCGCTTCTTATAGAGAGTTATGGTTTACTCTCTTAGAGGTTCATGAAACGGGATATGGCGTATGGCTTTATAAGCGCCGAGCAGTGGAGTGCTTGCTGTGTGAGAAAGAACATGTGTGTGTGATAACTCCGATTGCATCACAAAGGAGTTGAGGTTCAATCTACCGACACCGTCAACTTCGATGCAGTTTTGAGCTATTTACACTAAGGGAAGGTTCAATGTTCGTCACACCTTCTTTTAAGCACATGGTCTTTGACACAATTGTTCAGAGACTTGTTTAGTAAAAGAGCAGTTTTCCAAACAAGTGGGGGATTGTTGAATATATATGCCTATAGATGTATAAATAATTAGTTGTTGAAGAATTAATTATTGAGAATGTTTAATACATAAAGGCATATAAAAGGTTGTTTGGAAAACTGTGTCCCACATTGGAAAAGTAACATACTGAAGACAGCTTTATATATCAATATGCTGTGTATGTTATTAAATTGTGGAACTCAAGAGAGGACTAATGGGCTCACACGCGGTGCGGTGCACCGCACCGTGCGCGCACGGGCACTGGCACGGGCACGGGCAGGCTGGGCTTGGGCGATTGTGGCGTTTTGATGGCGCACTTCGCACTTCGCACGTGCGCATCGTCGCAAGGAGCCTCGCCTCCGAGCCCAGAGCCTATCTTTTTGGGCCAAATTCATTTGGATTGAACCCTAAATTAGTCCAGCAATCTGAATTAGACTGTTGAGTGGCAAATTGAAACTGAAAAGTCAAGAGAATTGAAGCCACAAATAAATTCAGGGGCCAGTAACAGCCCATTGATGCTGAATTAATTTCCAATAGTCATAATTCAGATAGGTCAGTTTTTTAACATCTGATAACCTTGTATACATATCCCAGCAGCTGAAGAATACACAACATAAGCCTCACTTTGATTTCTTGTGCAGTGCTATCACAAGAAATTAGCTCAAAAGCTTGACATATATCCTGGAAGTGTATCGCCTGAAACCTGTAGCACACTTCCCAAAAAGTTAGGGGCGATAGAAACTTTAAGGACAGGGATTACCCGTGTCTAGCTTCTGTTTTTGCCCAGATTTCTCAACAGAATAATTAAGCAAATAGAAATTTAACGTCTAATTTGTTTTTCACTATTATAATATGTAAAGTTACTAAGATCAGTAATCATTAGGGCTGTAAATGGATATCCGAAAATCCGATATCCGTTCGCATCCGAATTCGTTTAAAGAGGATATTATCTGTATCCGTTCAAAGATGATATTATCCGTATCCGATTATAGACATCCGTATTATAAACGGATAAGGATATGGTAATGACACATTCGATCCGTTTAATATCCGATCCGTTTGTACATCCGTTAGATATATCCGTTATCCGTTATCCGTATCCGATAACATATATATCTATATATTTTTTATACCTTGATGAAACATATATTAATTTACACATTATATAATTATTTGAGAATTATAAAAAAAAAAATAACAGTAAACGTATATCATATTATTTGTAATAATAAACTCCATTAATTATTGTAAACATATATTATAAATTATATATTATACTTATGAGTTAATGTGTATAGATTTAATAGATTTATAGTTAGTTATATTAATATTTAATTGTGTTATGAAATTTCAATCTATTATTTTTTATTAAAAAATATATGTAAAACAGATAAACGGATTCGAATTCGGATATCCTCACGGATACGGATAATCCGATATTCCGATAATATCCGTCGAATTCGGATACGGATAGTATTTTCATTATCCGTCGGATAACGGATACGGATTCGGATAGCGGATATGCTAAACGGATTCGGATGCGGATACTGCACATCCGCTCCGTTTATTATCCGTTTACACCCCTAGTAATCATATAAAATGAAAATTACTTTCGATATAAGGAAAGCATGTCTTAATAAATTATGCTTCTAATTGCTTCACATTTTCCGAATAATCAAGTTTATCATTCAATCAGGAACTTCAATAACAATTTAGATTGATTGTACTAATTAATAATAGTGTTATGCACAAAACCCCCTTTGATTTTCAATGTGCACATTAAGCATGCATGTCCATAATGACGTAGATAGACATGAACATTATTATAAGACGTGTAATTTTTCACTTAATTTTTAGTGTTTTTCCTAATAAATTAAACAAATTTATGAAGCCTAACATCTGCATAAGCTATAATATTTAATGAACCATAAATGCACCAATTAATAAATGAACAGCCATTAGTGAAGACCGACGAATACCATTAACAAAGATCCATCAAAAGCATAATACGTTTAATTATTTTATGCAAGTGCATCTGATCACTCTGATATTTATATAACCAGAATTAATATTTAATAAACTAAAATATTAATCGGCATTGAATTTGAATTCTGATATAATATATAGCTAATGATTAACAAATAATGATTATACCCCCGCATAAAATATATATAAATGCAAATTCTCAAAGTAATTATCCCACTTTTCTCTGCAATTTGGTTAGCATGAATATAAACAGCAATTTTAGAAAAAGTTCCGTAATTATTACAATTAAAAGATCCATAACAGTACGTCAGTACAAGCTTTTTTTTTTTTTTGAACTGACGGTGCACATTTGCATATAATTTCAAACTAATTAATAGACACTGCACGTGATAGGGGGAAAATTGGGACCCATGACGGGCCCCCCACGTATCGTGCCATGTGGGAGTCCAAGCCACGTCAAGCCTCGTCAGCCTTCCGGATCCGACCCAGGGCAACGCTCTCTTCGAGCCAACACTTGTGGCAAAGCAGCCATGCTCTAAGCGATGGGAGGTTTCGACCCAGGGCCCCCTTTTTCGACCAAGAGACATCTGACCCGAGGATCTCTCTCGACCAAGGGGAGTCCGACCCAAAGGTCCGGTCGACCCACACGCTATCAAACAACTGCATTCAATGCGCATACCACCAACTGCAGGCCGCATTAATTGCGGCCACGCCAAGTACTGAGTCAGGCATCTGGCAGGTACAGGAAAATAGTGCTTTAGCTAGAAAAGCACTGCCGGCCACAGGCCATCTCTTTCCATCCAGACCAGATCCACACTTATTCGGACGTGTACTTGCACCCACGGAGTCCATCTCCAAGCTTAAAAACCCACCTCCATCTTCAGCAAGGGTAAGCTTTTCTTCATATTCTGAGTCCATATTTCCCTGTGTATTTTCGACCCAGAACCTTAAGCTGACTTGAGCGTCGGAGTGCCAAAACGGATTCAACCCTCACCTCCCCTGTTTTGGCCTTTGAGTTCATTTTTGTTTCATCCCTCGCAGCTCAGGAAAGCATCAGAGTGACCTCACATTTACAAATATCTTAGGTGATTGGGAGTCCTGATCTGCAGTCCAGCACCTAGCCAGATTCTGACACCATCATCTTGGCGCCGTCTGTAGGAAACTCTGAACAAAAGGCCTATCACTTTTCACAACAAATATCTCTCATATCTATTATCATGGTTCAAACTCGCCACGGCTGACGAGTTTACGGCGAAAACGGGGAGGAGATCTTCCCTGACCTCAATACCTCTAGTGGCAACTTCCAGGCCCCCGCGGAAGGAATAGCTACCATGGAGGCCGGCCCAAGTGCATAGGGGAGGTTGATCTTGGTGGAGGCGGACTTGACTGCCTACGTTGAACAGTGCAGGGCGGCGGCCAAAGAAAACAGAGAGCCCTCTGGCGCTAACTCCTCAAAACGTAGCCTACCCCACAGTCCAAGGTCCTTCTGCACCATTGGCATACGCTGTCCAACAGCCCACCAACCCACCTAGCTTTTGGGGATACCCGCCTCTTCCTTACACCCAAAACCCTTACGCCCAGCCGCAGGCCATCTACTTAGCCCCAGCCCCAGGGGTCCAGCCCCAAGTCCATCTTGGAGCCCATGTAGAGGAGGACGTGGATGACAATGGCAACCCCCTACTTCGCCGAGAACCTAGGAGGAGAAGACGGAAACTAGAAGAGGAGCGCCCATCGCAGGCCCTCAGAAACGTAAGAGATGATGATATAGGCCCCCGCCACGTGGCAGGGACAGAGAGTGAAATGAACAGGGATGCGTCTGTTCACAGAAACATTCCTGTATTTGACCGCTTGGGGGCTAGGGTCCATCCCGACGCCTACTTGCATGCTAACCGTGGCCACTAGGTGGGTCCAGGCGACCTCCGGAATCAGCTCCCCAGGTGAAAGAAACAACAACAATAGCAACAACAGCAGCAATAGCAACTACATTATCTTCCTGACCCAGCTCATGGATCAGAATACTTCGAGCCACAGGAGGAAGTGTCATCACAGGAGGTTAGGGCCCCTGCTTACCTTGACGACCATCCTCCCTAGCGTCAGGGAAGGGTATATCGCAGTGAAAGGGAGGCAAGGTCCCCTTTCTGTGACGAAATCATTGACGCCAAGGTGGTGGACAAGGTCCCCACTAATCTGCCAATATATCACGGGAACACTGACCCCGTAAAATACTGTTCCAAATTTGAGGCTCAAGTTAGCCTCTATGGCCACTCCAAACTCATATGGGCCAAGATTTTTGAAACCACGCTCGAGGGCCCAGCCCAATACTAGTTTGAGTGACTGACCCCTCACAGCATCAAGGACTACGCCCATTTGGCTGGGAAGTTCAAGGCCCACTTCTCCTCCGTGGCGGGAGTCAAGCTCCCGTCTACGTATCTATACAACATCGTTCAAGAGGATGGTGAGACTTTGAGAAGCTTCTTCGCCCGTTTCAAGGAGGCGCTTGTCAAAGTTGAACATCCGGGGATTGATGTCTTGACCCAAACGTTACACAAGGCCATCCGCCATGGAGGAAGTTATGGCTATTGCCCGACGATTTATGCGCCTAGAGGAGGTTATGTCTGTTGGGAAAAACACGATTAGAAAGCGCAGTGGAATTTAAAAATTTCCCCAAAAAGCAAGATCGGACTTGCAATTTCTATTTCTAATCATAGAGATTCAAGAACTTACAAGGATCGACACTTTCTTGACATGTTTTGAGCCGCCCTCAAACGCGCTTCATGCGGTAATGGCAACCCTCGTCCCTCGAAAGTTTCTTTCTACTTTAGATTCCATAGTAGGTTTCCTCTAGAGTAATAATCCACACCAACCTAGATTCAAATCATGTTAGGGAAAGTGCTAGCGATATAACATGTGTAAAGAAAGAAACATAAAACTAGAAGAAAGAGAGCAAGAGAATTCTCCCAAATTCCTGAAGCCATGTAGATTGGGCGTGAATCCCAAGTCATGCGTAAGAGTGAATTTCGAACCCCTTGGCTTATTTATAGCCTAGGGTTCGAACCCCTTGTCTAGTTGACTTTTCTTCTATTTTCTTTCTCTCCAAGTAATAGGAGTCTTATTCAAAATAAGATATCTATTCTTCTAGAAAGAGAGTTCCTAACTAAATAAGAATATTTAATTATTCCAATAATAATGAATATCTTATTCCAATAATATTTATTCTAATCATATTAGAATTAATATTTACCAGAATAATAAATAGAAGATATTTAATATTTATTTATTTATTTATTCTAATCAAAGCAGAATAACTAAATAATTAAACAATCAAATACTTAGAATTAATTCTCTAATTAATTCCATGAAGGGTTTTAGAATTGATTCTCTAATTAATTCTAACGAGCTAAAATTAATTCTCTAACTAATTTTATTCAGCTTCATAATTAATTCTTTTAATTAATTATATTAGGGATTTATAGTTAATTCTCCTAATTAATTATGTTTGGGCTTTATAAATTAATTCTCCAATTAATTAACAACTGTACCGATTTCTCAATCGAACCATACGCCCATCTCGAGCTCACGTGCCACACGTGTACATTACACGTGTGGTCTCATTTCGATCAACTATTTGATCTTTCCTTCAATACCCTTTAAATCTGGCATTTGTGTGTGACCCCCTAGGTTCATTTTTAGTTAGCAGTGAGACTAATACGCTTTATTAGTTCACAGATCACACGACCATAATCTAGCAACAGGTGTGAATATATATTCGAAAGAACCTTTCTGTCAATGATAGCTGTGAGGTACGATCCTCCTACCAAACCATCTCTCGATTAAGCTCTAGGGCACGGAAATAATGAGAGCCCTGCTAATCTCAATTTTAAAGCTAAGTGTTGGGAAAACAGAACGGAACGCAGCGGAAATTTAAAATTTTTCCCAACTAAGCAAGGATCGAATCTTGCAATTCCTATTCCCAAATTCGTAGAGATCAAGAAACTCGCTTAATTAGAAGCTTTCTTGACACGTTCTAACCACCCAAGAACGCTCTTCACGCGGCTTGATCCCCAAAAGCTCCTTTGAATCTTTCAAGACTTCACGATAGTAGCCCTCTAGAGAAATAGTCCACCAACCACGACCACGATCCGAATAGGGAGGATGGTATTTCTATATTCGGTGTTTAGGCTCTAGGGTTTAGTGTGTAATTATGGAGAAGGAGAATTGCGTATCATCTCCCTATGGGGTTCTAACCTCTCTATTTATGAGGCTAGGGTTCGAACCCCACTACTTGTTGGACAAGGAATTCCAAACTCTTTTGGAAAGGGATTTCTTGCTTGGAGACTAAGTCTCTTACTTTGCCCAAAAGTCCACTTTTTGACCAACTTGTTGGGCAAGAATAATATCCAACTCTCTTAGATATTTTATTTTACTTTATTTATTAAATAATAAATAACTTGAAGACTAATAATTAATTAATTCATAATTAATTATTTATTAGACTTTATTTCTCCAAATTAGAACTTTAATATTAATTCAAAATTAAATCAAAGTCCATTAAATAATTAACACATTAATTATTTAATATATATACACATAAACACGTGACTACACGTGTCACAAGGACACGTGTCATCCACGTGTTCCACACGTGTGGGCCTCACCATTCTCTTAATGGTTCGATCAACTCGTTTAATCGATTCAAGCCTTAACCCACGCTTGGTCCTCGTTGTCCCGCACCGTTTTTTGTGTAAATTTTTTAGAAAAATTTTCATCTCGATTCGGGAATCAAAATCGCGATTTTAAAAAATCTAAAATAAAACGATTTTAACAAAACTTTCCAGAAAACGATTTTCTCAAATTTTACAGGAAACCTCTCAGATTCAAAAGCTCAGATTACGAAACTAATTCAAGAATACATAACTGTAACTCAGATTCAAGAATTTCTCAAAATTCAATTAAAAGATAGATTAGAAATAGACCTTGCAAGGTGGCTCTGATACCACTTGTTGGGAAAAACACAATCAGAAAGCGCAGTGGAATTTAAAAATTTTCCCAAAAAGCAAGATCGGACTTGCAATTTCTATTTCTAATCTTAGAGATTCAAGAACTTACAAGGATCAACGCTTTCTTGACACGTTTTGAGCCGCCCTCAAACGCGTTTCATGCGGTAATGACAACCCTCGACCCTCGAAAGTTTCTTTCTACTTTAGATTCCATAGTAGGTTTCCTCTAGAGTAATAATCCACACCAACCTAAATTCAAATCATGTTAGGGAAAGTGCTAGCGATATAACATGTGTAAAGAAAGAAACATAAAACGAGAAGAAAGAGAGCAAGAGAATTCTCCCAAATTCCTAAAGCCATGTAGATTGGGCGTGAATCCCAAGTCACGCGTAAGAGTGAATTTCGAACCCCTTGGCTTATTTATAGCTTAGGGTTTGAACCCCTTGTCTAGTTGGAATTGAATTCCCAACTTTGACTTTTCTTCTATTTTCTTTCTCTCCAAGTAATAGGAGTATTATTCAAAATAAGATATCTATTCTTCTAGAAAGAGATTTCCTAACTAAATAGGACTATTTAATTATTCCAATAATAATTAATATCTTATTCCAATAATATTTATTCTAATCATATTAGAATTAAAATTTTACCGGAATAATAAATAGAAGATATTTAATGTTTATTTATTTATTTATTCTAATCAAAGTAGAATAACTAAATAACTGAACAATCAAATACTTAGAATTAATTCTATGAAGGGTTTTAGAATTAATTCTGTAATTAATTCTAACGAGCTAAAATTAATTCTCTAATTAATTTTATTCGGCTTCATAATTAATTCTCTTAATTAATTATATTAGGGATTTATAATTAATTCTCCTAATTAATTATATTTGGGCTTTATAAATTAATTCTCCAATTAATTAACATCTGATCCGATTTCTCAATCGGACCATACGCCCAACTCGAGCTCACGTGCCACACGTGTACATTACACGTGTGGTCTCGTTTCGATCAACTATTTGATCTTTCCTTCAATACCATTTGAATTTGGCATTTGTGTGTGACCCCCTAGGTTCATTTTCAGTTAGCAGTGAGACTAATACGCTTTATTAGTTCACAGATCACACGACCATAATTTAGCAACAGGTGTGAATATATATTGAAAAGAACCTTTCTGTCAATGACAGCTGTGAGGTACGATCCTCCTACCAACCCATCTCTCGATTAAGATCTAGGGCATGGGAATAATGAAAGCCCTACTAATCTCAATCTTAAAGCTAAGTGTTGGGAAAATAGAACGGAACGCAGCGAAAATTTAAAATTTTTCCCAACTAAGCAAGGATCGAATCTTGCAATTCCTATTCCCAAATTCGTAGAGATCAAGAAACTCACTTAATTAGAAGCTTTCTTGACACGTTCTAGCCGCCCAAGAACGCTCTTCATGCGGCTTGATCCCCAAAAGCTCCTTCGAATTTTTCAAGACTTCACGATAGTAGCCCTCTAGAGAAATAGTCCACCAACCGCGACCACGATCCGAATAGGGAGGATGCTAGTTCTATATTTGGTGTTTAGGCTCTGGGGTTTAGTGTGTAATTATGGAGAAAGAGAATTGTGTATCATCTCCCTATGAGGTTCGAACCACTCTATTTATGAGGCTAGGGTTCGAACCCCACTCCTTGTTGGACAAGGAATTCCAAACTCTTTTGGAAAGGGATTTCTTGCTTGGAGACTAAGTCTCGTACTTTGCTCAAAAGTCCACTTTTTGACCAACTTGTTGGGCAAGAATAACATCCAATTCTCTTAGATATTTTATTTTACTTTATTTATTAAATAATAAATAACTTGAAGACTAATAATTAATTAATTCGTAATTAATTATTTATTATATTGCATTTTTCCCCTCTAATACTTCTGCTTTCTCGCTCAATAGCTGCTGTCGTGCTTCGTCTGCCAGTTCCAAGCTCGCGGCGGATTGATATTCCCTGGTGATTAGCTGGGGGAGAGAAAAGGAAGAATTAAAAGAGGGTAGAAAAGTAGAAAAGAAAAGAAAAGTTACAAGTAATAAGGCCTTACCACGCACAACATGGCAATCTTATTGTATGAGAGCGCCAAGTTGTCCTCTTTTGCTAGCTCTTGATGGTCCATGACGGTCTGCAGCGAGTAATAGGTAGCCTTGATGGCGTCCAAGTCGACCTCCTCGGTCGCGATTCTCCACTCCGTCCCATCTGCCTTGAAGTTAGGAATGTTGAATGGGTACTTGGGCCCATTAAAACTGGGGATGCTCAGGATCCTCCCGTATCCCCTCACGGCAATAAGAAATTAGGGGAAGTGCCCGCTTAGAAGGTTGGGGGTCTCCACTCTTAACTTGGCTTCATCAGCCTCGGATCGCGTTTTGTCGTTTTAGGAGGGACCGCACCCTCAGCTTCGTCCTGGGCCTTCCTTTTTTGGGTCCTCCACCCCTTGGGAACCTCGGTCGGGAACGACCCAGATACAGTCTCTGAGTCTGAATCCGGCCGCTCCACAGAGGGAACGGATATCCCTTTGCTTTTTGGAGGCTTGGCAGCCCTCTCAATTCGAACTTGGGAAGCGGTAGCATTCTCAGAGGGAACCCAAGCAGCCCGCCGCGTGTCTACGGCTCCCCGCTCCGTCGGAACGTGGGAGTCGGCCCATCTTTGCCCCGCTGCTCTCTCCACCGCGGCGATTTTCTTCCTGGAATCCTCCTCTGTCCAGCCCTCAACTCGGGCAATCTCCTGGATCGTGGGCACAGGACCTTCAAACTTACCCTCTTCAATTTTCTTGGCCGCCTCAGCCTGCTTCTTCTTCAGCTTACGGTCGAGGGCCTTGGCTCGTCCTGCAACCATTATCGACTCTGCACAAGGAACAAAGAGTTAGCAGATGTAAAACATCAACCTCGTCAAATGGGAACACAATAAAATACGCAATTAAAAGGCAAAATTGAAGGGAAGAAGAGAGAATGTTCTTGGTCTAAGGGGATTGGCGACATAGTTACAAAATCTGAAGTCTATGTACCTCGGCGTACCCGGAGCCAACCCCAGGATTATCAACAGGTATGTACTTGTGAAAACCCCTGTGTCAAGAGGATGCACCTCCCTCAGGGCCGGTAACAGGGTATTCGGCCAACGTACTTCCCCTCTTTCCAGCCGGACTTGAGCTACGTCATTCCATGAGGTGTGTTCCAAACCCTTCCACCTGTCCTTTTACCGTACGAAGATAAATTTCTTCTTCCAATCCGTCCCATGGGAGATCTTCTTCGTGTCAAATATCTTGTTCCCCAAGCGAGATTGGAGTTTCACAAACCCCCTCCTGTTGGGGAAAGCAGCCGAGTGGACTGAAGCAACGAACAATTTCGCGAAATACTCCATGCACTCCACTTGACGCAGGATTTTTATCAACATCCTGAACGGCGTCACCATGGCGTGGCCGTTAGGCAATAGTTGGATGGGGCTGATTTGCAGATTGTTGAACAGAGCAATCTGGAACGAAGATAAAGGGAGCCGAAACTCATACTCAATGGCTTGCAGAGAGATTGGATGTATCCTTCAGGGGGGCACCCATATGCTCGTGAATGCTGGGGGTGAGGACCTCGCAGTTCATGTCCAAGTCCCTCCACCCAGTCAACCTTTTCTCCGTCGTATTCCTCTCCGCGCCCCAAACCTCAGCTCGGAATTAATGATAGTATTCGGTGCACTTTTGCTGCCCTTTCTTCTTCTTCCCCTTTTGTGGTTCTGGCTCAATCTCGGAAGCGGAGGCAGCCCCTCCTTGGTCGCGGGATTCCCCTTCCAAGGACATCTCCTCTATTTCCGCCGCCGCATCCTCTACCGCCTCAGAGTCAACTCTCCTCTCCCTTTCGTCACTCAAAGACATGCTTTGATCCCTCTCAACCGTATCTCTCAAGACAGGACCCGTAACCTCCTCTTCTAAGTTGGGAATGTACATCTCAGCGTTGGGGTCTGCCCATCTGTTCTTTTCAGGGCGCTTTACCCAATGCACTTAACGGACACCTCCGGGTCAGACGGGATGTCTTTTGGTCCATAGTTCCTCTGTTGTTTGCCTTTGGGTTGGCTACCAGCGGGTATAGTGGCAGATCTCTTAGGAGCCATTGGGGTGGAATGTAGAGAAGAAAGGAAGAAAAGAGATTTGGGAAGCAAGAGGCGTACATTAGAAATTTGGTAGGAAGGCTCTTGGAGTGAATTTCTTTTGGGCGTTTCGGATGCTTGGAATTCTTCACTCTAGGGTTTTCTCTTATGGACGATGTGAAAAGAGGAAGACACCGCCTAAGCCCCCCCCCCCCCCCCTTTATAGCTGCAGTTACCTAAATCAAAATTTATTGTGGCCATGTGGTGGCTGATTAACTTGCACCGGGAATGGAGTGGCCCATTACCCAACGACGATTACATGCAGCCGCCGCTCAGGATTTGTGCCAAGCCCCCAAATTCAAAAAGCGTAATCATTGCGCTAACAGGGGGAAAATCTATCGTTTCCCGCCCAGGGGTTTCTAGAAAGCACGCGCGCGTAGGAACAACGCACTTCAAGGGTCTTCCTGGGTCGATGAACCCCTGGGTCGACGAGAACCCAGCTCGACGGATCCTGGCTCGAAGATACTCGGCGCGACCCAGGCTTGGTCGCAGTGGTCGCCAGACGACCCCCCCTCTTTTTCCCCTAGTGGTCATAACGGCTTTCCCAAGGTCCGCCGCCGCTATAAGAGCGTCACCTGACCTTGGAGGGGAACATGATAGGGGGAAAATCGGGACCCATGACGGGCCCCCATGTATCGTTCCATGTGGGAGTCCAAGACAGGTCAAGCCTCGTCAGCCTTTCGGATCTAACCCAGGGCAACTCTCTCTTCGAGCCAACACTTGTGGCAGTTTCGACCCAGGGCCCCCTTTTTCGACCAAGAGACATCTGACCCGAGGATCTCTCTCGACTAAAGGGAGTCCGACCTAGAGGTCCGGTCGACCCACACGCTATCAAACAACTGCATTCAATGCGCATACCACCTACTGCAGGCCCCATTAATTACGGCCGCGCCAATTACTGTGTCAGGCATCTGGCAGGTACAGGAGAACAGTGCTTTAGCCAGAAAAGCACTGTCCCGGCCACAGGCAGTCTCTTTCCCTCCAGACCAGATCCACACTTACTGGGAGGTGTACTTGCACCTAGAGAGTCCATCTCCAAGCTATAAAAACCCACCTCCATCTTCAGCAAGGGTAAGCTTTTCTTCATATTCTGAGTCCATATTTTACCTGTGTATTTTCAGCCCAGAACCTTAAGCTGACTTGAGCGTCGAAGTGCCAAAACAGGTTCAACCCCCACCTCCCCTGTTTTGGCCTTTGAGTTCATGTTTGTTTCATCCCTCGTAGCTTAGGAAAGCATCAGAGTGACCTCACATTTACAAATACCTTGGGTGATTGAGAGTCCTGATCTGTAGTCCAGCACGTAGCAAGATTTTGACACCATCAGCACAAATGAATATATAAAGCCTATAGTATCCTTAATTGTTCGATCGGATTCGAATTCATATTTAATTAGAAATATTTAGTATCGAAAATAAATTGAATTTACTTATGGTGAATAAATAATTCATTTTACTTTGAAAATGTGCTTGTGCAGTGGTTCAGAACTCGTAACAGTTACGGATCATTAAAGTGTTGTGCGTGATTTTATTTTGGAATAAATATTTTTTGCCATCCGAACTATGCTCGTTTTTACAATTTACCATCCAAACAATTTTTCATTGCAAACCGCCATCCAACCTTTGCATTTTTGACAAAACGCCATCTAAACCATTTTTTTTGGTGGTTTTGGGAAAAAAAAAATTGACACGTGGCATTTTCCTAAAACATACACGTCGGATTTTTTGGTGGTTTTGGGAAAAAAATTGATACGTGGCATTTTCCTAAAACATACACGTCGGACCAAACCACTTTCAGATGGCGTTTTGTCACAAATGCAAAGGTTGGATGACGGTTTACAATGAAAAATTGTTTGGATGGTAAATTACAAAAACGGGCATAGTTCGGATGGCAAAAAATATTTTTCCCTTTTATTTTGATTAATTCTCAAGATTTGAAAATTTTATCTCATTTTAATTATTTGTGCACGTTGCATGATGGAGTAAATTAAGCATTATAGCATGCTCCTAATATAAGTACGTACTATTAATAATTCTATCGTGAGATATTGATGAAAAGGGTTAGGGTTCACATGACTTCACACTATGAATATTTCACTGACTATCAATTCGATCATTATCGTTAACTTTCAGCTAATATTCAAGAGACTAATAGTCGTTTTAGTTAAACAATTAATTAGAACTAATAATTTAATTAATTAGAATTTTAGCTCATGTCCGTATAAATGGCTGCAATTTGCTTAGTGAAAAAACTCTATTCGGGACCTTAATTTAAAATTATCTATTTACGAATTACGAACAATTCAAAAAGGGATCAAAATTTTTATTCCATATCTGAATTCCACTACATATTTCACTAGGAACAATTCCAGTGTTATTTAAGCATGTTTGAGCCCAAAAGATGATCAAAATAAGCCCATTAGCCCAAAAATAATTATTAATAGCCCACCCGCCGCCTCCATTGTTTTGTCCATGCATAACAATATAACATAACGACTTTAACTGTCGTCGTGAATTCACTCTCCCTTATTTCTTTCTTTCTTTGCTTTTCAAGAAAACTCAAATCCTCGCATCTCCCTTCTTTCATTGCTTTTCAAGAAAACTCAAATCCTCGCATCTCCCTTCTTTCATTGCTTTTCAAGAAAACTCTTCAATCCTCCATATCTCCCAATTATCAATTCAAAGAAATCATCGCGCGCAACCCTAGAGTACAAGAAAGTTGAAAGAAACTTCAAGATGGATCCTGACGTGAACTTCTTGATCAACCCAGTTCAAGAACAAGTCGATCAGATTCAGGGCCAACCAGACAATGAGGAGCCAGAAAATCCAGTTCCCAATGACATACCTGCGCTGCAAATTGAAAATGTGCCTGTTCTTGAAGTACCTGCGCAGCAAGTGGAAAATGTTCCTGTTGTTGAAGCCCCCTTGGTTCAAGTTCCAGTACCCGTTGTTCCTGGCTACTTAAGGCGTGTGAATCAGAGCCCTGATTTCCCACCTATGTTCCTCTACAGGAAGAGATAGGCAACTGCCAATGTTAATGCAGATTTAATCATCATTCGAAGAATTGAGGGCATCATGAATTACCTGACAAATCGCGAGCATTCTTTTGTCAGAAACGTTGATGAATATAGACACCATAGAAGGAGCGGAATGGTTGTAAGGACATTCAACCCGAGATCATCGAGGAAATTGTATCTGTGCGAGATGCAGGGCAACCGGCTTGTGTTATGGAATGGGTTGCGAGGATTGATCCATCGAAATGATCTTCGAGTGGGCGATTGGTTGATCATATGGGGGTTCCGTTACAGGGGACAGTTCAGAATGGGTCTTGAGTTCAAGCGGCAGGCTGAGCCACATTGGGACGTTGGAGAATCATCCTCAGATGAATGGAATTAAAAAGGTAAGATCTGCTGGTTGCTTAGGTGTCATATACTTCATGATATATTTGGTACACTCCTGGTTTTCTGGTCGTCTTGTAGGTTGAAGCAGAATAGTTAGTCTAGTCAAGTGTCAATTGGTACACGATTGGCTTCCTCTTGGTTTTCTGGTCGTCTTTGTAGGTTGAAGCACAATATAGAGTTACTAGGTAGTCTATGTCAAGTGTCAAGTGTCAAGTGTCAAGTGTCAAGTGTCAAGTGTCAAGTGTCAAGTGCTAACTGCAGATTTGGTACATTCTTTGGCGTACACTGCTGTATCTTTTTTTTTTTTTTTGACAGCAACACCCTCCCCAGAGGGCGTACACTGCTGTATCCAGTGTTGTTTTTTGTACATTTTTTGCTCTATGAACAGTTTACTTTTGCTATTGTTTTTTTTTGTTAAGGCTATCTGCTTCTTTCTTCTTATTTTAGCTTGAAGCGTTGTTGGTTTCCTATTCTAACAAATTCCGCCCTAAAGCATTTTTCCTAAAAACTTAGCTTATATTTCTTTTTATGTAATAAATCTATACTAAAAGTAGTCAAGTTTGATCAATTTTTAAAGGACAATTATTGATCTAAAAGTTAAACCATTATCACATTTTATAGGTATATTAGCTATGATGCATGAATATATGGATACGACGATATATATTTTTTTCTTAAATTTTCCGACATACATTCTATTATTTCTAAGGTCGATTAAAAACTTTTTGTTTAACTGTGTCCGATTATTCACACACACAACTATAAATAATTATTTTTATATTCGGAATTTATATTGGAGGTGCTAATAAACAATACTATATTAAAAAACAATATCCAATGTAAGTTCCTTAAATTGAGAAATTAAGCGAACGTTTTGGGTTCTAGCCGGACATTGATAAAAAAAAAAATTTATATCTTAATGCTCCTAATCAATACAACTCAACTCATATAAATATGATAGAATAATATGTTTTAGGCCTTAACCTTTAGCCCATACCATTCTAGGATATTTTTAAGTTTCTAATTCTAGAAGTTTGCGTAGCCTATTCATCGCATTTTTCCTAAAGTTCTTATTTAGTTTTTATTTCTTTTTATGAGGCAATCATCATTTTTATTACTCCACTTATTTAAAGTTTAGTCTCTGCTTCAACTTTTTAAAAGCAGAAGTTTTTGCATATGAGGTAAAAAAATATATATATCAATAATGCAAACATATATAGTTTAATTAATACGAAAAATGTTACCAGTTTTTTATTGGTCAATAAAATTTATAGATTAAATTCAAATTTAATTCGTGATGTGCGACGTCCTATCCTACATCCAAAAATATAAACAATAAGTGATAAAATCCATGTATATAATCAATGAATATCTCTTTTGGATACTATAATCAGTGGATTTAGAGACTTATTGTCACGTGGACGGCTCGCGAGCCTGGGACATGACAGTTGATATCAGAGTTGCGCAGCCTTACATGGAACTTAGTGCTACGCGAGAGTTCTACATACATTAAAACTACCTTTTGAATCTACATGATAAAGTATTATATACGTAGGTGCCACCTTTTGAACCCGTATGAACCACAACTAAAACCCAAAAGTAGACGAATCAATCCTAGATTATCTCACGTCCCGTCTCTAAAGGTGATTGCTGCATTGAAAAAATATAAACAGTAAATTTAGGGTACAAATCAAAAAAATCAAAATATAAACAACCAACATCCCATTTATGGAGTGATTTAGGGCAGAAATTATATCCATTTCAGGAATGCCGCAGTGGGCTCTTACGTCTCTAACAAGACCGTGGACGTAGGGTGTGAAATTAATCATGGATTTATAAGGAAAATGATATGGATTTTGGTAAATGTTATAAACAAGCATGAATTTAGATATACTCATGAAACAGGATGGAGATTGGAGCATGACAAGGATGGCTTGGCTTGCCATTAAAAACTGCAACCGCCGATAAACTTTATCCATCTCTCCATCCTTCTTGCCCAGCTTTTGTTTTTGAAGGAAAAATTCTACTTTTATTTCTTTTACCACCATATACAAGTCTATTAGATTACATACCAAAATAGAGCACGATATTACTACTTCACACTTTCGCCCAATTGAACCAAAAAACCTCATTTATTTTCAATCAAATAATATACATTAATCCTTAAATTTACTTTTAAAATTATTCCAAATATTCTAACTTTCTGTCTCAATGTCTACATATTTTTAATAAGAGTAAATTGCCGAAAACTACCTCGTGTTAGGCGAAAAGAACAAAAAAAACCCCGTCATATGGAATATCATCCAAAGAGCCCTGTGTTTTCTAAAATTTTGCAAAAAAAACCCTGAGCGCGTTGTGTGGCCCTCACGCGCGTTGATTGCGTGTAGGAATGTGTTTTTTTGGGATAAAATGTCTATAATGCCCTTAATGAGTTAACTGCATAAAACCCCCTGTGTTTGTCCCAATTTGCAAAAAAAAAAAAACCCTATGTTACAAAAATTAATTCAAAAAACCTTATGTTATTTAATTTTTTGCACATCACCCCCTCATTTCTTTGGTCAACTGTTAAAAAAACCTTATGGAGTAAGGGTATTTTAGGGTTAAAAGATTTAATAGTTGACCAAATGGAATAAGGGGGCCGTGTGCAAAAAATAAAATAACATAAGGTTTTTTGAACTAATTTTTATAACAGAGGGTTTTTTTACAATTTGGAACAAACACAGGGGGTTTGGTGCAGTTAACTCTTTTTAATAATGAATATGATATAACTTTAAATTCTCGGGCGAAAAATTAAAATATACAAAATTAAAGGGGTGAAATTTTAATTTGTTTATCTTAAAAAGAATTGAGGTTGTTGTAGGAAACTGATATAGGAAGGCATGTGAATCGACTAAGGAAGCATCCATCAAATGAAGTTCGCAGATTGGTGAGCAGCTTGTCAGGTTTTCATCCCTTTCTTCAAATTATTTTTCCCTTCTTCTTATTCGATTCTGGACTAAATCCTTTTCCTTAGAAGTTTATTTGTTTCTTCTGATATGTTGTTATTTTGTTTTGTTTGTTGGGAGTACAGAAAGTGGAAGGATACTGTGGATGAATGGGTGAAAGCGAACCAAACGCAAGCAGCTTCCAACCTAATTGGTAGGAAATTTTCTGAAAATTAAAAACTTCTGTGTTTACTGCTGCTCGATAGGCCACTGGCTAAGTAACTATGTGGATAAGAATGAAAATTCTGAAGTCTGAAGTGAACTAGAAGTCTATAAGATATTCATGCGTTAATTCTGCAGGTGGTGGCAGCTGAAGGGGACTGACCTCAGTGGAGCATACCCAAAAATCAACAAAATGCCCATCATCAGGTGAATTTATTCCAGTGAATTACATTTTGGATAGAATGAAGGAAAAAAGAGCAGAAAATTGAAAGAATAAAACTGGATTTGAACATTGTTGTTGGGCCTCTGAAGTTTTGATTTTTGCAGGTTCCAGATTTTGGGTACTCTCCAAATCCATAAAGTGAGTGTCGAGTCACTAGCATGGTTCGCCGGAACGGTCGCGGGGAACAGAACGGAGGCCACCGTTCCAGTTCCGTTGCAAATGACGCGGAACGGTCGAGGCAAAAACGCGGCCACTTACCAAAAAGATGTATAAAATCCAAAAAAATTGTTTTAAAACTCATTTTAATTTGTAATTTATTAGAATCAATTAGTATTATATTTAGATTTGTTATATTTACTCAAATAAGAGATTGCACATATTCTTATAATGACTACCGAACCATACAATAAACATAGTTGTGTCAACGTTTACTACAAAAGAAAAGTTGTTCAACATACTACACCATGAATGTTGAAATAGATATATAATAATACATTATTTATTAATAATAAGTGGAATGACGAGGGGGTAGAACATTGGAATTATCTCTCTCTTCTGAGGAGTTTCGAAGTTGACGCTGCATATATTCCCTTATATTAGGATAAGATGATTGTGCGTACGGAATGTGATCACCACCATGACCATAATATCCAAATCCTCGGTACTCTATGCTGCTACCACTACTGTCTGAAGATCCATGTGGCATCCCAAAAGATCCATACGATGACCTCCCATATCCCCCACTAAATGATAATGGTTCCAAATATCGATTGTAGTAGGGGAACCCTTGATCAAAGTTACGATGTGTTCTATCATCTATATCGTACGTGGGATGAATAATTATAATGGAGTCCACTTGAACCTCTATGACTTCCACTCACACGTGCAATATGTTGTTTCAATCTTGTGATTCCTCCGGTAATAACTTTATTGCAAAATTTACATTTTACATTCTTACGACCTTCACCGATAGGTTCACAAAACTCTCAACCGATATCACGCTTCGGAGGCACCTAACTGTTAATAATATCATATACGCAACATCATTAACTAATATAAAAAAAAAAAAAATCAAATAAAATTATATGGTGGAATTAGTAAAAGATATGTATTCAAATTAAAATTAAATGGTAGAATTTAGTGTAGACATCGGCTAACATCAAAGAATATGGTGGAATTAGTAAAAAAAAAAAAAGTTTCTTCTCTTTTTTTCCGTTCCTTTCCGTTCCGTGGCGTTATAACGCAACAGAACGCCGTTCCAAAGCACACATAACGGCGTTCCAGGTGAGTTCACGTTCCATACCGGAACAACGGAACGGAGGCTTCCGTTCCCGTTCCGGAACGGCAGTTCCGCCCGTTCCGGTGCCGTTCCGGCGAACCATGGTCACTAGCTTGGTTCTTTTTTTTATCATTACATTGACACTGCAATTTGCGCTCATATTTTTCCAATTAGATCGGAGTACGAGTGGGAGAGGAATTATGCTGAACACCAAACGAAGGCCCAACCACTACAATCAGCACGAAGAGGAACTCCGCCAAGACCACCACAATCGGTTCATAAGCCTGCTTCTGCCTCTCCAAATGTACTCAACAACTCTGCTCAAACTTCTAGACTTGCATTCTCCCTTGACTCTGTATGTTTGAATGGTTCCAATGCATGTGTTTCCAAAATGGATTGTCTATATTACTACTGGAATTTGTCTTCTTGATATACAAAAGTTGCAAAGCGGGTTTCAGGACTTGGTTCTATCTGACTTATTTCTTAAACACTAATGATTTTTTGCAGAGGGCACAAAGAGAGCCAGTCGTAGATGAGGAGAGGCTGGACTCAGCAAGAAGGCTGCTTCAGGAGAACTACCAAGAGGCTCAAAATGGTCTGATATTCAACTCCAGTTAAAGAAATTGTTACCTTTTACTTGTGTATGTTTTGTTCTGATTGCCTTTTGTTTGTCGGCATATTTTGGCACTGATGAAGCTAAAAAGCAACGGACGATCCAAGTGATGGATATTCACGAGATTCCCAAACCAAAGAATGGTTTCTTTGCCAAGAACAAAGGGGGGTTTTCAGGGGAGGCACCATCGATGATGATCTTCCAATTTCAGTTTTTTGGTGTTCCGAGTTTCAACGCATAATGGCAACATCAAATCATGTAACACTATTTTCGTGAAAGGGGCTTCGAGAAAGCAGCTGGGTTGGCCCCCTTGCAATTCGTCTTATGCATAAAGTTGAACTATAGAACTAATGTTGTTTGAATCTGTACCAATATATACCTCCGTTTTATTTTGAACCTAAACAACTCAAAAAGCTATTTCTTGTGTCCACATTTAACTAAAAAAAGATAACTCATCGCGGCTATTTCGAGCTGATTATATCCATTTATAGACATAAAAACTAAAACTCAATATATATATATTTTGGGTACAATAAAACTCAATATATATATATTTACCAAGACAATAGTAACAAATAAGTCCAAATCTATGTTGCACGGACACGGACACGGCGACACGGACACGACACGACACGACACGACACGGATACGACGATACGGATTTTTTTGTGAATTTTCCACGTGAGAAGTGTCGGACACGGTGTCTGATATGAGTGTCCGACACGACACGACACGACACGACATGACAAAATGATATTTTTAGAAGTGTCCGTGCATTAGAGGTCCAAATAAAGAGCCCAAGACCGATCAAGCGGTCATTATTGAAGTATTGGGTATTGGTCGTAATTTATAATCGTAATTCCAAATGGGCCTGATACTTGAAGCCCAAGCCCAAACAAGCACATTAAATACCTATTCTGCTATCCAGAGTCACGCGAGCGCCAAATTCCAATCAATAGCTGCAACCGATAGAACAGTTTCTGACATCTCTCTCACTTCACTTCCTCATTTCTCTCTCTTACTCAAAATCACGGCATCTGCTCTCATGGCAAATTCTTCTCCGGCGTTCAAATTCTCCACCGTCGTCCCCCTACTCCTCATCCTCACCACCGCCTCCGCCGCTGTCAACGGCGTCAATCCCGTCACCGCTTTCCAAGAAGCCGAAACCATCCTCTAGTCGCTCAGAAACCACGGCCACACTCTCTTCACCAACGCAATCGCCACCTCCGACCTCCAATACCAGTTCCTCACCACCGCAAACCCTAATTCACCATTCACTCTGTGGAAGCTAGGATAAACAACGCAGGTGCCTAACAACGGGAGTGTCGGCGTCATGGTTGATGGGGTTCGGGTCTCGAATCCTGATCTCTTTATCGGGTCGAAGTTTTCTGTTCATAGTATTGATGGGATTTAGTGACCGGACTGAACATGAACCAAGATCTCGTCAGTAAAGATCTTTTCCGCCTGCGGAATCTCCGTTTTCTGGGTTCGATGGGAATATCCCGGCTGAGGGAAATCGTCCACAATCACCGCCAGCATCCCGGTTTGATTGGAAGAATATTCCGGTGGCCCATCGTGTTTAATCCGGCGGAGGCGCCTCCGGAGAGATCTCAGGTTCATCCTGAGAAAATGAATAGTTTCAAGAAGAAGAAGAAAAGGCATGTGAAAGGTCATCAGAAGGGTCAGGGCCGTCGGAAGGATGGGGGGCATCACCATCATCATCGTCTTAATGATCTGTAGATTGTGGAGCACTCTTGGTGCTCGAGGGATACATTGTAACTTTCAGGTCAATTGGGGTAATCTGTAAATTTCTTGCTGCATATGGCTATGTTGAAATAAAATTCTAAAGGAAAATATTTACCTTTCGTTTCTCTTTGTTTAGCCAAATTCATTTTATTGGAATTCTTGAATCTCGTGTGCATTGTGCAATATTGTTAATTTTTTGTTAATTAGAATCAAATTGAACCAAGCCTGAATAATTACCATGTGCTAAATGAGATTTAATTCCCCTTCATGTTCCTCTTGCATTTCCAAGAAGATTGAGAGTCTTGCTCATTTTGATCATAACTAATCAAATGAAAACGAATTAATTCCAGCAAAATGCGATTTTTATTATTTGCTAAGCAAATGGAAAAAATGTAGCTAATTAGGTGTAACATCAGCATCCACCGAAAGCAGGGTGGACCCTTATTTTCTCAACAATGTCCAGTAAAGAGGGAGCTCAGAAGACAGAGCTCAACACTCAACAGCATTCCCGTGCACTCCCAAAGACAGAGCTCAACACTCAACAGCATTCCGGATTGGCTTCAATGTTCTGTGGAAGCTAGTCGGATTTGAGCAAAGAGTAAGAACGAGCTCTTCTGAGCTTCCTCGGATGGAGGCCAGCGTGCTCCGGGGGCATGAAGGTGCTGTATTGGCGGCGCGGTTTAACTCGAACGTCGAGTATTGTCTCAGCTGCAGCAAAGACCGCACCATACATCTCTGGAATCCTCACCGTGGATTGCACATCAAATCCTACAAATCACACGGCCGCAAAGTCTGGGATGTCCATGTCGCCTCATATGCGCTTATGAATTTCATGATTTACACTTAACTTGTTTTGCCACTCTCTTCTATTTAGGGTTATATATAATTTGTCTTGATATTTTTCCTGGGGATAATTCGAAGCTGACTTCATGTGGAGGGGACCGCCCAGTTTTCTATTGGGATGTCGCCACTGGTCGTGTTATTCGGAAATTTCGTGGTCATGATAGTGAGGCAAGTTCAAATTGTCCTTTGATTTTGTTAAATGACACTGAAAATATGAGGGTTTTGAATTTTGAAATGACGTGGTTGAAAAATGTGGATATAAGAGGCTTAAAGTATAAAAACTTGTGTGCATTATGAGGGAAAATTCTTGAAATTAAAATCTTGTCTTGGAGCTTCAGCTTATGAGAATGTTGAGATGGTAGAAATTGTGCTGGTCATTGGATTCTTTGCAAGAGTGTGTCAATGAAGATAATTTATGTTCCTCGTTATGAATATCTAAAACTAACCATCATTTGAGCTTATCAATAACACATTGTCGAAAATTTGAGAAGCACTAATGCTAACATTTTCCGGCACACGTTGTAATGGACTGTTATCTTCCAACATTTACTCTTCCTTGTAATCAGGTGAATGCTGTGAAGTTCAATGAGTATTCATCTGTGGTGGTATCTGCCGGCTATGACTGATCGTTGCGCGCTTGGGATTGTCGATCTCACAGCACTGAGCCTATTCAGGTTGATTCTCCTCTTTCCAAATTGATGAGTGCTCAACCCAAAAATTTATTGTTATTTGGAACCTAGGCGTAATATGTTTCCTGTTTTAGCTCGTGCTGGTTAAAATAAGATTAGGTTGTCAAGAAGGTCAGGTTCTTAGGCCATGGGGCGTTGTCCCTTCCAACATGCTATTTGTATGTTGACAGTAGGGCAGTTGACGTGTTATTATGAGCAACAATTGATTCACTTCTTCAGCTTTGGAGCGTTAAAGATAATTTTTTGAACGCACGAAATAAATGGAATTTTGGCATTGGATAATCACCATTCATCACTTGACTTCTACTCCAAAACACCCCTATATAATCTGGGTAGAAGGTGAATCTAGACTCTGACTGGTCATGGTCTGTGTTGGGCATGATAAATCAACTTACCAAAACTCTAGTTTCTCTAGCTGATTGAAGAAAGATAACTGAACACTAGAAAGCACATGTAAGGACAACAAAGAACTGAAAAGAAAAAAATTACCAGTCCTGAATGGGAGGTCATCTCGAGATTACAGCCAGAAAATCTTTAGTCTTTACTCTTTACAACTAAGTCAACATAGGGAAAGCATTCAAAAATTTTGATTTGAACTTTGGAGTTAGGATAAATGACTTTCTTTCAAGCTTCAAAGTCGTTCAAGTGGACAGCATGTGGTTGGCCTGACAATATGAAATTATTTGTGCTTTGATCTTTGGAAGTTTTCTAATGCTAACAGTGTAATTCTTTGGGAGGAAAGAATAAGGTGTTCTGAAGGCCTTAGGATAAGCAATTTCAGTTGTTCCTGGAAACGTTCCTTTACGAGATATGAAATTATCTGCTACCATCATTGCCAAATGCTAATTTTGATTTTTTTTAAAAAATCCCACAATCAAATTAAGGTTTTGTGATTATCTTCATCATGGCTAATAATTCACTATGAAGATCTAAAGATCCTGATGTAAAACCTTATGAATGTTCTCAGAGAGATTACAAGAATCAATTTAATTTGTACATGATTCCATTGTTCTAAATATTTTCCATGTGAAGTACCATGTTCCTGTGCGAATTGGCATGTTATTTGTTTTCGCTCTTGCTGCCTTGCTTACTCATCATATATGAGGTCTACCTCATTTTTGGTTTGTTTCTTATTTGCACCTTTAGTGAAATTTTAGCTTAACTTACATAATCTTGAAATATTGTACAGATTATTTCAGACACTGTCATGTCCGTTTGTTTAACAAAAACCGAGATGATTGCTGGCAGTGTGGATGGAGCTGTTCAAACATTTGATATTCGAATTGGTAGGTATATGTCTTTGAAAATGTCGGACTGTAGAGCATTATGATTTTGATTTTCTATTTCTTTGAAGCAGGCTTGAATCTCCAATGACTTGCCCATGGTTCTTGTGGTTTTGTTCACTATCTAACCTGTGATCTTTTCATGTTTCACTAGAGAAATATCTGATAATCTGGGACGGCCTGTCAACTGCATTTCTCTCTCAAATGATGGCAACTGTGTGTTAGCCAGTTGTCTTGATTCTACCCTGAGGCTTTTGGATAGGTGAATGATTTTACTAAAGTTCTACTTTTGGAAACATCAAATGTCTTTCATGTTTTTCTCAAATTGGTTCTTTTCTATTGCAGATCAAGTGGTGAACTATTGCAAGAATATAAAGGCCATATTTGCAAGGTACACAAAGAAACCTACGAATATGCTTTTTACTTATCGTGATAATCATACCTGCAATCAGTATTTTCTTAACTATTTTCTTCCTTCAATACATATCATTTCCTTGCCCCAGTTTTATTTTTAAGTTGGTTAACGATGACATGTCTTTATCAGTCATTCAAGATGGACTGCTGCCTAGCAAACACAGACGCGCATGTTGCTGGTGGTTCTGAAGATGGTTGTATTTATTTCTAGGATCTTGTTGA
Source organism: Lantana camara (assembly GCA_037501455.1). Classification (NCBI taxonomy): domain Eukaryota; kingdom Viridiplantae; phylum Streptophyta; class Magnoliopsida; order Lamiales; family Verbenaceae; genus Lantana; species Lantana camara. The sequence goes on along the minus strand of CM074857.1, from coordinate 15,416,258 downwards.
TGCTCGCGTGGTGTCCAGCTTTCGAGCTCATTCATTAGTGGTCATGCCACATTTATATGCACCTTCCAAGATACTTCTTTTCTTGTATTATTACACTCTTGTGCCTATCAATGTAATGACAAAGTTTTGATCAGCTATTGAATATGTCGATGTAGAACAATCTCAGACCGCAACTAACTCTTACATAACCAACGTCATAATTTATATTTGTTGTACAAAATTGTATTCTTGGTTTTATTGGTTCTCTGTTTCCTTTTTACAGGTAACTAGTGTAAGTTACCATCCGAAGGACGAATGTATGGTTACAGCTTCAGTTGATGGAACGATTCGGGTTTGGAAAGCCTGAGAAAATATTGCCTCCACATTTTCTCGCCAATCGCTATTCGAAATCTTGATAAGCAGGTACAAATGTTGCACGACACCGATGGCGGAATTTCTGTTATTCTTTTGCGGACTCAACAAATCCGAAAGGCCAAATATAGGACTCGAGAATTGGACTGGGGCATCAAATGAGATCAATTGGATTGTGAATCAATATTAGATGCAGATGAATTATGGTTATAGCAATGTGGTTTTCTTCTTTTGTAAGTAGGGACGAAAAATGGTCACAATTTTTGTTACCTGATTCCTAATTTGACAGTTAAAAACTTAGTTTTCTTATGTGTAACAAACCATGATTGAACAACTATTTAGGATTCAACAAGGCAATGAAATTTCAACTAAAGGCTGTAGCTCAATAGAAAATTTTAGGGGATTTTAGTAATTTCTGAAAATTAAAGAACATTTGAAATCGAGTGGATTGGTATAAGACCCCTCTGCTTATGGGATCATAATATTAAAAATGTATATGTTAATAGAATTGTATTCAAGCCTTGTTATTGTGTTCACTGTTTGTCGCCGCCATCATTGTTCAAATATAAAGAGTTTTTATTACCAAATACCAATAATATGTGTAGGCGTCCAAGTCTACAAGCTGCATTCAGCATGCATATGAACTATAACTTTGTTAGTATCTTATAGTTTATAGGTTCGACACAAGAGAGGGGCCAGGATTTGACGAAAATATAAAATTTTCAAAATATATATACAAATTTTAAAAAAGTTCAAAATTTTGGTGGGGCGATATTTCGAGTTTAAGTTTCTAAGAATGTAGTTATCATTAATAAAGAGAGTTTTATATTTAAAGTGATTCGTCTCGACTTGATCTATAAAAAAGGGTTATTGAACTGAAAAATAATTCAGAAATTTTTGAGGGCTAACCTAGGGATGTATACGAACGTACGAACCGAACCGAACCGAACCGAACTTTTTTTTTTTTTTTTTTGTTTTGTTTTTGTTTTTGGCTCGAGGTTCGACTCGAACTTATTTTGCTCGGTTCGGGCTCGTGTTCGAGTTCGACGAACTATATTTTTCTGATTCAAAGTTCGGTTCATCCAATGATTCGAGTTCGGCTCGGCTCGGTCTCAAATTCGAACCCAAAATATAATTTATAAAAAAAGAAAAAATAAAACAATATATATATATATATATATTAAAAAGGGAAAATTACATCCAGGCCCCTCGAGGTTTGTCATAATTACAATTTAATCCTTGCTTTTTCATTTATTACAAAAAAACCCCTATAAACACTGTTTCAGTTGAAGTCCCTGGCGGAATAGTGGAAAATTTAGGCATACACTTTTTCGTGTTTTTCAAAAAAGACCCTGGGAACAGTGTTCATAGGGGTGTTTTTGTAATAAACGAAAAAACATGGATTAAATTGTAATTATGACAAACCTCTGGGGGGTTTGGATGTAATTTCCCCTATTAAAAAATATAATAGGTTGGCTCGCGAGCTGGTTCGGTTTGAACCTTGGCTCGGTTCGACATTGACTCGAACTTTTCGAATTCGAATTCGAACTTTAACCAGCTTGGTTCGGTCAAATCGCAAATCGACTCGATTCGTATACATTCCTAGGCTAACCACTGTTCCTAACGGTCATGCCGACTAGCAACATAATAAATTAGAAAAAAGGGGAAAGAATCTTCTTTATGTTTTTCCACTTCCAAGTTCCAATTTTGTATTTTTGTAATAAATAACTGTACCAATTTTGTGTTTTTGTTACATTAGTTGTCATACCATAGCACGTGGGCTATGTCCTATTTGTCACATACAAGACCTACACTAATTTTCCAACCAAAAATAAGGTTTTCTTTAAGAATATTATACCCAAAATTTGTAATTTACTACAATTGTTATTTTCATTCCCTTTTTTTTTTTAACCAGAAACATGACACGTGTCACACATTATAGTTTCTTGTGTGTCCTTTTTATGGAAAAAAAAAAAAGATATAGAGAACAATCTAAATTAGAACGCATAATTTAAATATCAATTTAAAATATTTTATAGATCAAATAATAAATTGTAAATTTGATGACAAACTCTTCTATTTTTTTACACTTAGTTTTCGAATTAGTACTGCATATACAATCTAACCAACCAATTATTTCATTTATCAGATTATTAGAATTTAAAAGGTAAATCTTGGTTAAGGAACCTTGCTTTCACAAGGGTGGGGGTTTGCTTTATGCCTTATTGGATCTAGCGACAATTGGCTTCTCTATAATGGTTCAACTTTTCTCAAGTAGTTTGCAATTATTCTTTTAATTTTCTTTGTGGCAGAATTAATAAAAATATTGCATCTTAGTTCTAACGTCAACATAGTAATTCGATATTCGATATTCATACACCTGCAGGACCTTCCTAACCACTTGAGCTCTCGACTGCAGGACCTTCCTAACCACCTGAGCCATCGACCAGCGAGTCGTATTGCAAGTCAATGGCGTGGGAGAGAGGTCGAGGGCCTCCCATGGTACAGGGGAACCAACTCTGACACAAAGGTGTTATAAAGTACTAGTGTTCCCCAACAAACTGGCCGAAACATTAAATTCTCCTTCAGTGCGTTAACATGTGTCATACGCACCCCTTGGGCCTATAAATATCTACGACATTTATGGCACTGGTAAGCACAATCACTGGTCACTCGACTTTCAGTACTACTCCTAATCTCTTGAGCAAGTACCTGAACGTCGGAGTGTCAAACTAAGATATAACCCCAATTCCCCCAGTTGGCCTTCAGTTCATGTTTGTTGTCTCTTTACAGATCTACTCGAGAGCCTTCCCCCTAATACAAATTCTAAGTGATTCGAGCTCCCGGAATCGACCACTGCAGCAAACCGATTTCGAGCAAAGGCCATTTCCATTTAGATCATGAGAATCAGGAGCGGTCGAACTTTTGATCCGATGGCTAAGAACTCACCAATGCGGTCGTTGCCGCGGAACAAGCACTGCCCAGCCTCAGGACAGGGATAACCCGATGGGGGTACTCCCCCGGACGGTTTACTCCGAGCCTGAGCTCGAGGACTACCTGGTCAGGTGTCAGGCGGAAGCTGTCTCAGCTACAACAGCAGGAAGGGCCCCGGTATTTCCCGAGAGGCCTCGGTCGACCGCGGTCATTCTCCCGACCGCCCAGGCCCATTATGCTTAAGGGCCCCTAATACCTTATGGGTATGCCCCACCAAATCCTTGGGGATATCCACTGCCTCCACCGAGCTATTACCATACACCCTATTATCCGCCACCTCAAATGCATTCATACTGGCGAGGGACAGCCTCTGAGGGTGTGCCGCCTCGAGAGGAGATCGCAGAGTCGGGTCAACGGAGACAAGACGCGGGTAAAAGACCCGTTGAGGGGAAGCAGGAGGCTGAGGCCCAGCCCAAGAAGAGGCCAGTCGACCAAGGGGCATTCCACATCGTCGGGACCGCCAGCGAGTTCCGAGCCCCATCTCCAGGTGACGGAAGAGCCGCCGAGCCAAAGATGGTCCGAGTCTTTAACCGCTTAGGGGCTAGGTTGATCCCGACGCCCCTATGAGGGCGAACAGGGGGTTTCTTGTGGGAAAAAATGACCTTCGCAACAATTTACCCTAGCGCGATCAACCAGATCTGCCTTAAGATAGGGCGCCACTTGAACGCCCAAAGCCTAAGGTACTGAACCCTCCCGTCTACGAAGTCGAGGACGATAAGCTCTATTCTGATAACCTGCTTGAGGAGGGACAACCACCGCGACCAGAGAGGAGACTCCCTCCTCCCCCTCTTCGAGCAGGTTATCAGAGCATAAGGGAGGCTAGGTCCCCTTTCTTTGAGGAAATTATATTGGCCATGGCGGAGGACAAGATGCCCAACAATTTACCGAGTTACGGGGGAACCTCTGACCCCGAAAGGCATGTCGATCGTTTTGAGATCGAGGTGAGCATGTTTGGCCATTCTTTAGATGTGTGGGCGAAAATCTTTGCAACCACTCTGGTTGGGGCAGCCCAGGACTAGTTCTCAAGGCTGTCCCCGTGAAGCATAACTTCTTACAATGACTTGGTTGAGCAGTTTATCGAACACTTCTCTTCAGTCAAGTGAGACAAATTACCCTCAACCTACCTTTACAATCTCGTGCAGAGGGAGGACGAGACACTGAGGGAATTCTTCACTCAATTTTCTCGAGTAGCTGTGCAGGTCGAGACTCCAAGCATGGATATGCTGACCACCACCCTTCACTCTGCAATCAGAAACACGGACTGTGCGAATCAAATCATAGTCCAGAAACCCCAGTCGATCACCAAGATACTAGAGATCACAAAGGATTGGATGAGGGTGGAAAAGATCAAACAGAACCAAAGGAGCAAGCAGAGGAACAAAGGAGAATCCCATCGACCTCCCAAGATGGATTTCCCTCACGACCCCCGACCCAGGGTCGAGCAAGTAATGGGGAGTGGGTCCAAGAAACATTTCACTCCCCTTAACAGGAGCATTAATGAAATTTACAATGTCTCCAACAAAAAGCTCTTCTGAAACCCCAAGCCCATCAAGGAAACTCAGAAAACCAGGGATTCCGGAAAGTATTGCAACTTCCATCGGCAAATTGGGCATAACACATCTGAGTGTTTTGCCCTCAAAGAAGAAATTGAGTGGCTGATCAAGGGGGGACACCATCAGGAGTTCATTAAGAAAATCGATGACCTGGCCATTCGAGCCGAGGAAAGGGTCGAGCATAGCCCCCCGAGACATAGGAATGCCAAGCAGCCCATGGAGAGCGACGCGCACAATTTGCCCTGCCACGGCCGAATTGATATGATTGCTGGGGGCCTGCTGGGGGTGATTCCAAAACCGCTCGAAAGAGCACAAAGAGGGAGGCCCAACGAAGCTATAATGGGCCGCGTGAAGTGTTGATAGTCGAGCCTCAGGAACCTTGGGTCGAGAAAGAGATTACCTTTAGCGACAGATATCTAGTTAATGAACCCCATTGGGAGGGTGAAACTCCCAGCTGTCCGATGGTGGTCACTTTAGATGTTGCTAATTTTACTGTATCCAAAACTTTGATTGATAATGGACGCTCAACAAACATTATCTTTTACTCGACTCTCAAAAAAATGAAACTTCATAAGCGTATTCAATTTGAAACTACCAGGACTCCTCTGACGGGTTTTGGAGGCTCTGAGGTATACCTAAAAGGTCGAATCCGGCTGATCACCTCCATGGGGACTCTCCCTAAGAGGATAACTTTGGAAATCGAATACCTCGTGGTCGACCAATCATCGGCATGCAATATCATCTTCGGGAGACCTGGACTGATCGATTTTAGAGCTATTATTTCAACCTATCACCAGCTTGTCAAGTTACCAACTCCAGAAGGCATTGGGGAATTGAGGTGCGACGACCCAATGTCCTGAGCATACTACTCGATCTCCATGGAAAAGGTGAAACTACCAAACAAGCCAGTATTGCCCGTGGTATGCCTGCCGATTCTTGATGATGAGGATCTGGTCGACGAATACATACTCGACCCGGAGAGATCACACAAGACGACCAACGTGGGAGTTTCCCGCAAGGGTAAAGAGGCCGAACACTACATGCTAATTCAATTCTTGTAGGAGAATACAGACGTATTTGCATGGAGTGCTTCTGATCTAGAAGGGGTTGACCCGAGCGTAATTATGCACCATCTAAATGTCGACCCCACCTTCAAGTCAATCAAACAAAAACTCAAAAATCAAAGAGTGGCCCGGAACGAAATCATTGAGCAGAAGGTTAACAAGCTGCTCGAGGCAAGATTTATCACGCCAGAAAAGTATGTGGATTGGTTGTACACTATCGTCTTGTTGGCCAAAACAGGGGGCAAGTAGAGAATATGCAACGACTTCACAGATCTAAACAGAGCTTGCCCCAAGGACCCTTATCCCATACCAAGAATCGACCAGCTGGTCGACTCAACAGCAGGGTGTAAACTGATGAGCATGATGGATGCTTTCCAGGGGTATTACCAAATCTTTATGGCCCCAGAGGATGAGAAGAAGATAGCTTTCATAGTCGTAAAAGGAATTTACTGCTTCAAAGTAATGCCCTTTGGACTTAAAAATGCTGGTGCCATCTATCAACGACTTGTTAACAAGGTTTTTGAAGAAGAGATTGGGAAAACTATGGAAGTTTATGTGGACGATATGATCGTATGGAGTAGGAAGTCTTGTGATCACTTGGAGGATTTAGGTCGGGCCTTTCGACCTCCTTAGGAAGTATTGACTGAAACTTAATCCGAGCAAGTGTACCTTCGGGGTCGAAGGGGGAAAGTTCCTGGGGTATACGGTGAGTCACCGGGGCATAGAAGCCAACCCTGAAAAGATCAAGACCATCACCTTGTTGTATCGATCCCAAACCATTCGAGAGGTACAGTGCTTGGTTGGAATGATCATTTCACTCAATCGATTCATCGCGAGATCCACTGAAAGGAACCTTCCTTTCTTCAAAATTCTGAGAAACATCAAGAACTTTGAGTGGACGAAGGAATGCGATCAAGCTTTCAAATAGCTAAAAGCTTACCTCAAGTCTCCTCCATTGCTCGCCAAACCAGAGCCGGGAGAGAGGTTGTACGTATACTTGGCCATTTCGGATCAGGCGATTAGTTCCATTTCGGTAACCATTCGTGACAAGAAACACATGCCGATATACTATGTTAGTAAAGTCCTCCATGGAGCGGAAGCCCGATATTTGGAGATAGAGAAATTCGCTTTGAGGTAGGTGCTCGAGAAGCCAGATGTTGGGATTAGTGCCCTGAAAATTCATTTTTTTTTGTAAATACTTCGTATTTTATTGGACTAATAAAACTGAAATTATTGCAAGTTATGAGTATATTAACATAATTAATGACGTGTGATGGTGTTCTTATATGAAATACGTTTCGTAGGAAAAGACTTTGAATACCGAAATCACGTGTCATTAATGTTCTAGTCGGTAAGATAAGAATAAATTCTTATCGGGACTATAATGTGTTATATAAGATGACCAGTCTTCCATCATAGGGAAATGGAGTTTCCAGTTATAACACATTGATGATTTTCAATGGATTTGAAAACATCGAACTGGACCACTAAGGTATTTCATTTTAAACTACTATCTAAAATGAACAAATCTTATGGAGCATTGGACTCTTAATCCTGGTAGTATTTCGACTTTAGGCATGTAATGTTAATCATTGTAATGTGATCATAAGTGAGGTCTCGATATCAAATAACCGAAACCTTTGTACGTTCAGTGATTACATGAAATGTGCTGAAGAGAAATATGGATCGAGGAACTGTGGCTTGGCTGGAAAGTTAAAAGATATTCCTGAAATAGATTTGCAAAGTTCGAATTAAAACTTTAGCCAAAGTACTTCGTGTAATGTGTCACTGAAGTTGTATGTTGAATGTGTTTCACGTACAAGAGATTTGAACTTAAGACGAATCAAGAAATTTCAGAATAGAAATGAAAAATAAATGATAGTAGTATTAATTTATTTTTCATGGATATCTACACGGAGGAGTAAAATGCAAAATTATTTTAGATCGAGAAATTTGTGAATAATTTAATTAATTTTAGAGTGCAACAATATTTATTTAGTGGAATTAAATATTGTTAAACGGTAATTAATTATTATAATGAGATGATAATGTATTAACCCGTTTGGAGCTAAAACTGATTAGTCCTGCAGGTCCCCCTGCAAGCCCCAATTGAAAACCTGAAGATAAAACACTAAAAGGAAAGAGAGAAATAAATTTTCAAAGTGTTTAAAAATAGCCAAGGAATTTATTTTAAGAAAATAAATTGAAATTCCAAAGTGTTGGAAGTGCCCAAAATTTTATTTTGGAGAAAAAAAAATAAAAAAAAAATACTGACATGGCAAGTGACTGTCGTGTCAGCGGACTTGTCAGGCCACATCAGCGCCTGAGGGTGAGGTGGCGCTGACTCAGCGCCAGCGCAACACAGAACCCCTAAGGCCGAAGGTGTTACACACGCAGGTGGCGCGTGCCACCGAATTCCGGTGAGAGACCAGCGGCGTTGGACTCGTACTGACGAGATCTATTACGTGGTATGTTCAGAAGTTGCATCCAAGTTGTGCCTGCAAGTGGGGATGTGAAATTACCATTTTACCCTCAAGTCTTTCCCTGTAAATAGGGGCCTTGGGTCTTCATTTTTTCTCACAACTTTTGGGAAAGGTTTTGGCTGAGTTCTTAGCTTTGAAACCATATCCCTTTTCTCCTAATTAACTCCTTATTATTTTGGAATTAATTTTAATTAGGTGTTTATATATTTAATATACAAAACACTTAATTTCGGGAGATTAAACCCTGAAAAGGGGTTTTCTAGTTTAAAGTTTCATTTTATTTAGTATTTAGAGAAATACTTTCGAAGCCCACACTCCGAGGGTTTCTCTAGGGATATTGCGGGGAAGCTCTGCCGGTTTCACGAGTATATCGGGTATCGGATTCTTGGAGGTGAATTCGGGGCACAGTAGCTATCTTCGGTGAAAGGTATTTTTATATTATATTTTGTTTAAGCATGATAAATTAGGTGCTCTTAAGTGTTAATTGCATGCTTTATTTATCTGCTTTGTGATTTAAAATTTATTATCAATTGCATGTATATACTTGAGTAGATCCGGCTTGTCTTCCGCTGTCTATATTTAAATATTTTAGAAATATTTTGATACCTGTATATTAAGGAAATTTTTTTTTAAGTATGGTCCCGGAACAGTACTATTTCGGGCCCCTGACCAGCAACTGGTATCAGAGCCGTGCTCTAGATATATACATGCATTGATATGATGCATGCTATGCATAATTTTAAATCTGCAACTGTGCACGTAAATTCTATCAAAGAAGACTGGTTTTTAAGTGGGACCGTTGTAATCCCTCCAGTGTTTCCTGGGAATTTAAGTGGAATGGTATTTCTTTGGGAAACAATTTAATTGCTTTTCCTGAAAAATTACCGAATCAGTAAACATGATTTAAATTATGTGATAATTTATTTATAGCATGTTTACTTTATGCCATTTAATTTAAGCATGATAATTATATGATAATTATTTGCAAGCATGTTTTTAATTTTATGGTATGATTATGATAATATGAGATATTATGCTATTTCAGTTATGCATATTTTATTTAATATGATTATATAAATAGTATTCAATAAAGATTGAACGTGATGCATAATTAGACTAATATTTTTCGGCCTAATTAATAAAGAGTTATTAAATAGATTTAAAAATATTATTAGGATTATAAATGTGATTTATTAATCCAAGTGGGAGCATATTAATTAGATTAATCACTTCCGATTGTAAGACGCTAAATAGATTATGTGATAATCAAAGATAATCCACAACTCTAAAAATTCAAGTGGGAGCAAGATGAAAAAAAATTGGATTCTCACGGTCTCCATTACCCGTCTATTGTATAGTGGATACGTACTACTCCCTTCGGCGTATATGTGTTCACGGTATACAAGATTAGACTTCTCTGGATAGAATAAAATACGGGGAAAGTGAAGCACGACCATGCTTCCGTGGAGTGTCTTGACCTACTAGTATGAATTTCTAGGCAATGGTGTACACTTGACTGAGTGATGTATTAACCTCCCTTCGGAGCTCTGTTACACTCAATTAGAGACCAAAGGTTGACGTGCTGCATTAACATATTTTGGTAAGAGTTACCTAAATGACATGTTAATTAAGAATAGTTCTTGCTTTTCTAAGTAGTTTTCGTCTTCGCTTCCGGGGAGCTAACTGCGGTTAGCTGAGTCATCATTGCGTAAACCAAAATGCTTGTGTGGATTTCTTTTAATGGTTAGACACTAAAGTAGTAATATACAGATTCATAACTTGCGCGTATTTTAAATATTTTAGTTTTAAAACAATGACGTTCACTAGCCCGCTTCAATCAATTATTAAGGAAAAAAGGCTTGAAGGTTCAAACTATGTTGATTGGAAAATGAATCTTGATATCGAGTTTGGACACGAGGGTTTGAAACATCTCACTGAACCTTACCCGGGGGTACCAGAAACCACAGCCACCTAGGCTTTGAAAGACACTTATGCCAAATGGATCAAGAGTAATGATCTGGCTATGTCTTACATCCTGGCATCTGTCTCGAATGTTCTTAAACATCAAATGCATGAGATACCTACTGCTAAGAACTGATGGGATGCGGGCCCAGAACAGTAGCGGTCCGGGACCACATTTTAAATTTTTTTATTATAATACAGGTATTAAAATATTTCTAAAACATTTTAATACAAAAGCGGAAGACTAGCCGGATCTACTCAAGTATATACATGCAATTGATAATAAATTTTAAATCACTTAAGCAGATAAATATCTAACATGCAATTAACACTTAATAGCATATAATTTATCATGCTTAAAATAATATTACTGTAAAATATTACCGTACTGCAAACATGGCTATCTAACGGCATTTTTCCAGCTCCTTTTCCTTTCGTGAGACCGGCAGAGCTTCCCTGCAATATCCCCGACTCGACCCTCGGAGTGTGGGCTCCGCGAGTATTTTCCTAAATACTCGAGAAAATATTTTCTAGAAAAAAATTCATTTTTCTAGACTAGAAAATTCCCTAATTTTCTAATAATTAAATGGATTATATATTAATTATATAACCACCTAATTATATATTAATTAATCCCTTAATTAGGAATTAATTAACTTGACAGAGGAGAGCTCTCTCTTATGCCAAAGTTGGCTGAAAAATGGAATGAGAAAAATGGCAAGGGGATCAGCCTATTTATAGGCATAAAACGGAGGGTAAAACGGTCATTTTAGGGACAAATTGAAGGGCATTTTGGTAATTTGCAAACCGCATACAAACCGCGTCCCAAGCCGACCAATCCAATGACACCAGGTTGAAGAACTCGTCGCCGCGAATCCAACGCCACCAACCACGCGCCGACATGTGTCCCCACGCGCCGTCACGCGCCGCCGGAAGGCCGCCAAGTGGTTGGCGCGTGTTGATGCGCGTAGACACCTCCAGAACGCGACACGTGTCTGGGTCTGGTCCTACCCGGACCGGACCCGGTTTGACCCTATCCAAGAACCGACCCGCTAACCCGATTCTCTGACCCGTTTGACCGGGTTATTCGACCCGTTGACCGGCCCGGTCCAGATCAAATCTGGACCGTTCACGCGCGATGGCGTGGCGCAATCTCAGCCTCACACGCGGCGCACCACGTGGAGCCCAGTCAGCGCAACCTGGGGCCCGTTCCGCTGACGTGGCGTGACACGTCAGGTGCCACGTCACCTGCCACGCCAGCAAAATGCCACGTCAGTATTTTATTATTATTATTTTTTTATTTTTTAAAAAAAAATTTAAAATTTTATTTTCTCCAAAATAAAATTCCGTGCATTTCCAACTCTTTGGAACTTGATTTATTTTCTTAAAATAAATCCCTTGGCTTATTTTCAAACACTTTGAAAATTCATTTCTCTTTCTCCTTTTAATATTTTCTCTTTGGGTTTTCAATTGGGGCTTGCAGGGGGACCTGCAGGACTAATTAATTTTAGCTCCAAGCGGGTTAATATATTATCATCCCATGATAATAATTAATTATCGTTTAACAATATTTAATTCCACTAAATAAATATTGTTGCACTCTAAAATTAATTAAATTATTCACGAATTTATCGATCTAGAATAATTTCGCATTTCACTCCTCTGTGTAGATATCCTTGAAAAATAAATTGTAACTACTATCATTTATTTTTCATGTCCAATTTGAAATTTATTGATTCGCCTTAAGTTCAAATTATCTGTATGTGAAACACATTCATCATACAACTTCGGTGACGTATCACGCGAAGTGCTTTGGCCAAAGTCTTAATTCGAACTTTTGCAAATCTATTTCAAGGATACCTTTTACCTTCCAGCAAGGCCACAGATTCCTCGATCAATATAAATCTTTAGCACATTTCATGTTGTCACCGAATCATACAAAGTATTTTGGCCACCCGTTACCGAGACCTCACTTCGAGTACGTTACAGTGACTAACACTACATGCCTAAAGCCGAAATATTATCAGGATTAAGAGTACAATGCTTCCTGAGATTTTATTCATTTTAGATAGCAGTATAAAATGAATTATCTCAGTGGTCCAGTTCGATGTTTCCAATCCTATTGAAAATCATCAACGTGTTATAATTAAAATCACCATTCCCTATGACGAAAGACTAATCATCTTATATAACCACGTTATAGTCTTGATAAAAACATATTCTTATCTTACCGACTAGAACTTTAATGACACGTGATTTCGGTATTCAAAGTCTTTTCCTATGAAACACATTTCATATAAGAATACCACCACACGTTTAATTATTAATATGTGAAATACTCACAACTCGCTGTAAATTCAGTTTTATTAATTCAATAAATTGAATTTTCAGGGCACTATTCCCAACAAGAACATGATGGAACATCTTCATCAGATGTTCGATGGACAGAATTGTGCATGTAGGCGCGAGTTAATGAAAAGGTTGGTGGTAGCTAAGATGTCTGAAGGATCACCTGTTCAAGATCATGTTATGAACATGATGGCTTATCTGAACGAAATTGAGAACCTTGGTGCTAAGATGGATAATCTCAGCAAACAGGATATGATCCTGTGCTCTCTGCCAAAATCATTCGATACGTTCAGGCAGAATTATTCTATGAATAAGTTGGATTTTACTCTGCCTGAACTAATCAATGAACTCAAGGTGGCAGAAGGGGTAATGAAAGCTAAGGGAACGGTTCTCCTGGCATAGACATCGACTTCCACAGCTCCAAAAGCTAATACGTGGAAGAAAGGAAAGGGAAAAGTTTTCAATCCTAAAGGAAAGGTTAAATGTTCCCATTGTGGAGGAAATGGGCACTGGAAAAAGAACTGCCCAAAATACTAACCAGGAAGCTTAAAGACGGCGAGATGCAGCTACTTCTCGGAGATAATACTAGTATATCTGTATTAGCAGTAGGGACGACAGAATTATATTTTGGCAGTAGGGTTTTGGTTTTAAAAGACACTTTATATGTACCATCTATACACAGAAATCTGATTTCTGTTAGTTGTTTAATGAATAATGGTTTTAGAGTTTATTTTGAACGATGTTTAACCATTAAGCATAATAAAAGGTTTATTTTCTGTGGTACTATAAGCGATGGTCTTTTCTTATTATATCCTGATAAAAACCCTAATTCCGAACTTAACACTACTAAAATTGACTTACCATCCAACAGAAAAACTCCTATGCCTAATGAGGCATACAAGTGGCACCTATGCCTTGGTCATATTAATCTGAATAGGATCCAAAGACTAATTTCGGATGAACTATTAAGTCATTTGGACTTGACAGAACTTCCAGTCTGCGAATCTTGTTTAGAAGGAAAAATGACCAAGAGGTCTTTCAAGACTAAATGTAATCGAGCCACAGAGTTGCTTGAATTAATTCATACGGATGTGTGTGGTCCTATAAGTATTCAAGCAAGAGGAGGTTTTGAGTATTTCATCACTTTTACGGATGATTATTCCAGATACGGATACATCTATTTGATGAGACATAAGTCTGAAGCTTTTGAAAAGTTCAAAGAATATAAGGCGATGTCGAGAATCAAATTGGAAAACGTATCAAAACACTAATATCGGATCGTGGTGGGGAGTATTTGTCTACAGAGTTTCTAGAATTTCTCACTGCAAATGGGATTAAATCTCAGTTATCTACACCGGGTACACCCTAGCAGAATGGTGTTGTAGAAAGGAGAAATAGAACTCTAATGGAAATGGTAAGATCCATGATGAGTCATGCTACCCTACCAAGTTCGTTTTGAGGCTTTGCTCTCGAAACGACAACTCATACATTAAACCATGTTCCATCCAAGTCAGTTCCTAAAACACCAATGGAACTGTGGCTAGGGTGAAAGCCTAGTATCTCCTATCTTCGGATTTGGGGAAGCCCATCCCATGTGGTAAGAAAGGATCCTGACAAGTTGGAATCAAGAACAGAGGTTTGTTCGTTTACAGGTTATCCTAAAAGAACAAGTGGTGGGATATTTTACGATCCGAGAGATCACAAAGTGTTTGTAAGCACTAATGCTAAATATCTCGAAGATAATTTTATAAATGACCACAAGGGTAGAAGCAAATAGTGTTAGAAGAAATGGCAGTATCAGATACTGAACCCCAAGAACCCATAATAACTGAAAATGTGTTGGATACATATGATGTACCAGATACAACATATGATGTAAGGACAAGTACACAACAACCCTATCGTAGTGGGAGGATTGTCAGGGCACCAGACAGATACTTAGGATTAACCCAAGTGGTTGAATCTGATATATCTGATCCTATCACATATGATGAAGCTATAAGAGATATAGACGCTGACCGTTGGGTCAAAGCCATGGAATCTGAGTTAGATTCAATGTATTCTAATAAAGTCTGGGAACTTGTAAAGGCGCCTGAGGGCATCAAACCTATTGGATGTAAAAGGGTCTACAAGCGAAAAAGAGGAGTGGACGGAAGGTTGAAACCTTTAAAGCAAGGCTTGTGGAAAAGGGTTATACTCAGAAATAAGGTATCGATTACGATGAAACCTTCTCACCGGTAGCAATGCGTAAGTCCATGAGCATTCTTCTCTCCATTGCCGCTCATTATGATTATGAAATCTGGAAAATGGATGTGAAGACTGCCTTCTTGAACGGGCACCTATAAGAAGAGATAAACATGGCTCAACCTGAGGGCTTTATAGCCAGAAATCAGGAGCATATGGTATGCAAGCTTAATAGATTAATCTATGGTCTTAAACAAGTGTCTAGATCATGGAGCATCAGATTTAATGAAGCAATTAAATCCTTTGGATTTATACAGTTGCCTGATGAACCATGTGTGTACAAAAGACATCAAAGTAGTGTTGTAACATTTTTAGTTTTATACGTGGACGGTATTTTGCTCATTGGGAATGACACAGGAGTATTGTCAGCAGTCAAGATTTGGTTGTCAAATCAGTTTGACATGAAAGACCTAGGTGAGGCCAGTTATATTTTAGGGATCAGACTTTGTCGTGATCGTAAGAATAAAATGATTGGTTTATCACAAGCAACATATATAGATAAGATATTAGCAAGATACAATATGGCTGACTCCAAGAAAGGTTCATTACCTTTCCGACATGGAGTTCATCTGTCTCGAGATCAGTGTCCCAAGACAGTTGAAGAGACAGAGGAATTGAAAAATGTTCCGTATGTTTCGGCAGTCGGAAGCCTCATGTATGCTATATTATGTACAAGGCCAAATATCTGTTATGCTGTAGGTATGGTCAGCAGATATCAGTCAAACCCTGGACCCCAGCACTGGATAGCTATAAAGCATATATTGAAGTACTTGAGAAGAACTCGGGATTATATGCTTGTTTATCGCAGTGATGAGCTCATTCTCATAGGGTACACAGATTCAGATTTTCAATCTGATCTAGATTCTCATAAGGTACACAGATTCAGATTTTCAATCTGATCTAGATTCTAGACGTTCGACGTCTGGATACGTGTTTACTCTAGGAGGAGCAGCCGTAAGTTGGAGGAGTATTAAGCAATCTTGCATTGCTGACTCCACCATGGAAGCTGAATACGTGGTAGCTTCGGAAGCAACCAAAGAAGCATATTGGTTTCGAAATTTCCTGATGTATTTAGAAGTCGTCAAAGATGGACTTACACCATTCACATTGTACTGTGACAATGCTGGAGCGGAGGCCAACTCCAAGGAACCTCGAAGTTATAAACGTGCAAAGCACATCGAGAGAAAGTTCCACATTATTCGAGATTATGTGAAATGTGGAAAAGTGGCAGTAGTAAAGATTGACTCGGTAAACAATCTGGCAGATCCCTTCACTAAGACTTTGGTACAAAAGAGTTTTAATACTCATGTAGAAGGGATGGGCCTTAGATGTGTAGCCAATTGGATTTAGGGCAAGTGGGAGAATGTTGGGATTAGTGCCCTGAAAATCCAATTTCTTTGTAAATACTTCATATTTTATTGGATTAATAAAACTGAAATTATTGTCAGTTATGAGTATATTAACATAATTAATAACGTGTGACGGTGTTCTTATATGAAATGTGTTCCGTAGGAAAAGACTTTGAATACCGAAATCACGTATCATTAATGTTCTAGTCGGTAAGATAAGAATAAATTCTTATCGGGACTATAATGTGTTATATAAGATGATCAGTCTTTCGCCAAAGGGAAATGGAGTTTCCAGTTATAACACATTGATAATTTTCAATGGATTTGGAAACGTCGAACTAGGCCATTAAGATAGTTCATTTTAAACTACTATCTAAAATGAACAAATCTTATGTAGCATTGGACTCTTAATCCTGGTAGTATTTTGACTTTAGGCATGTAATGTTAATCATTATAATGTGCTCATTAGTGAGGTCTCGATATCGAATGACTGAAACCTTTGTACATTCAGTGATTACATGAAATGTGGTGAAGAGAAATATTGATCGAGGAACTGTGGGTTTGTTGGAAAGTTAAAAGATATTCCTGAAATAGATTAAAACTTTGGCCAAAGTACGAATTAAAACTTTGGTCAAAGTACTTCGTGTGATGTGTCAATGAAGTTGTATGTTGAATGTGTTTCAGGTACAAAGATTTGAACTTAAGACGAATCAAGAAATTTCAGAATAGAAATGAAAAATAAATGATAGTAATATTAATTTATTTTTCATGGATATCTACACGGAGGAGTAAAATGCAAAATTATTCTAGATCGAGAAACTCGTGAATAATTTAGTTAATTTTAGAGTGCAACAATATTTATTTAGTGGAATTAAATATTTTTAAATGGTAATTAATTATTTTCATGAGATGATAATGTATTAACCCGTTTGGAGCTAAAACTAATTAGTCCTGCAGGTCCCCCTGCAAGCCCCAATTTAAAACCCAATGATAAAACATTAAAGGGAAATAGAGAAATAAATTTTCAAAGTGTTTGAAAATAGCCAAGGAATTTATTTTATGAAAATAAATTGAAATTCCAAAGTGTTGGAAATGCCTGAAATTTTATTAATAAATAAAATTAAAAAAAATGCTGACGTGGCATGCTGATGTGGCAAGTGACTGACGTGTCAGCGGACTTGTCAGGCCACGTTAGCGCCTGAGGGTAAGGTGGCGCTGACTGAGCGCCAGCGCAGCACAGAAACCCTAAGGCCGAAGGTGTTACACACGCGCTACCTTCAGGTGGCCCGTGAGGGTGCGTGTGACCGAATTCCGATGAGAGTCCGGCGGCGTTGGACTCGTGTTGATGAGATCTATCACGTGGTATGTTCACAAGTTGCATCCAAGTTGTGCCGGCAAGTGGGGATGTGAAATTACAATTTTACCCTCAAGTTTTTCCCTATAAATAGGGGCATTGGGTCTTCATTTTTTCTCACAACTTTTGGGAGAGGTTTTGGCTGAGTTCTTGGTTTTTAAACCATATCCCTTTTCTCCTAATTAATTCTTTATTATTTTGGAATTTATTTTAATTAGGTGTTGATATATTTAATATATAAAACACTTAATTTTGGGAGATTAAACCCTGAAAAAGGGATTTTCTTGATTAAAGTTTTATTTTCTCTAGTATTTAGAGAAATACTTTCGAAGCCCACACTCCGAGGGTTTCTCCAGGGATATTACGGGGAAGCTCTGTCGGTTTGACGAGGAGATCGGGTATCGGATTCTCGGAGGTCAATTCAGGGCGCAGTAGCCATCTTCGGTGAAAGGTATTTTTATATTATATTGTGTTTAAGCATGATAAATTAGGAGTTCTTAAGTGTTAATTGCATGCTTTATTTATCTGCTTTGTGATTTAAAATTTATTATCAATTGCATGTATATACTTGAGTAGATCCGACTTGGCTTTCGCTATTTATATTTAAATATTTTAGAAATATTTTGATACCTGTATATTAAGGAAAATTTTTTTAAGTACGGTCCCAGAACAGTACTATTTTGGGCCCCTGACCAGCACCAAACGCCTCGGGGTGGCTTGTAAAGTGGGCGGTCGAGTTGGGACTGTATGATGTAAGTTACCAACCTTAAACAGCCTATCAAGGGCAGGTTTGGCGGACTTCTTGATCGAGAAGGGAGCACCATTATCAACCCCAGAAGTTTCAACCGCTTAGGTCCTATCCGTTGATGGCTCTTCGAGCACGTCTGGGGGAGGTGATGGGGTATCCCTGAGAAATGCTGAAGGAGACGAGCTTGATTTCACCATCTGTTTGAATTTTCCAGCCACAAATAATGAGGCCGTGTATGAAGCACTTATCGCTGGAACGAAAATCGCCCGAGAACAGGGGATTGAGAAGCTGAAAGCACTAACGGACTCCCAACTTGTGGCTAGCCAAGTGGCCGGGACTTATGAAGCTAGGGAAGAAACAACCGTAAAATAATTGGCCAAAATAAAATCCTTGGCCGAGAAATTTAAAGATTTCAGGCTCGAGCAGGTGCCTCGTGAAGAAAATGAGATAGCAGACCACCTTTCCAAGGTAGCAAATGGGTTAAGGGGAACTAGGGATAGGGCCATCAACTTCCTATCCACTTCCGCTCGGGTTATCGATCTAACTGTTGGGTGTGGCGGGCCCGAATCAGAATGACGGTACAGCGGAATATTTCAAAAAATTTCGCCATAACCTCGTTATCAAAATATTTCAAAAATATTTTAATAAAGTAGCGGAACAAATCGGGCAGCATAACTCTAATATATACCGGCATTGATAACATAATTTTAAATCATCTAGCATGTAATCACAATATGCAAATAATAATTTTGGCAGCACAACGGTATTACCGTACTGCAAAATTGGCTATCAACGACACTTTTCCAGCACCTCGATATCTTCTCGTGAAACTGGCAGAGCTTCCCCGCAATATCCCAGATTAAGAAATTGGAGTGTGGGCTCCGGCAGTATTTCGCTAAATACTTTGAGAAAATATTTTTCAGAAAAACCCTTTTTTCTAAAACTTGAAAATCCCTATTTTCTAATAATTAAGTGGATTATATATTAATTATATAACCACCTAATTAAATAATTAATTAATCCTTAATCAGGATTAATTAATTTTAGAGAGAGAAAAAGCCGAAAAGGCTGTCTTTGAGAGAGGAAGCAAATTGGAAAAACCTGTTATGAAAATGAAATGAGATTGCCCATATTTATAGCTCAAAATAAGGGACATCCGCGTCCTTTTTCGATTTCATGCCGTAGCTCCCAAGTCCGGACAGCCAATCAGAGCACGCCGGAGTGGAGTGCACGCCAAGACGGTCACGGCGCGTGCTTTAGGTCCGCACGCGCCGCCCTTGTGGCGGCTGTGTGCTTGGCGCGTGTGGCACGCACGCAGCAACAAGCAGCTGCCACGTGGCCGGTCCGGTCCGGTCCCACCGGCGGTCCAACTCTTGGACCGGTTCAGGAGTGAACCGGTCGGTTCAACTTGGTCTGGATCCGGACACGTGTTGGAATACCATTCGTCCACGTGTCCGGGTCAATCCTTGACCCGACCCTGTCCATTAACCCGGACCGATGACCCGCTCCGCCGACCCGCTTCTACGACCCGTTGACTTTTCAGTCAACATGATCTGGGCCGTTGGCTTCGCGATGATGCGGACGAATCCCATCCGTCCACGTGTCTGTCCATTTGGCGTCCAGTCAGCGCCGGGTGACGTGGCATGACACGTCAGCTGCCACGTCAGCAATAAAAACCTTTTTTTTTTTTTTGAAAATTTTATTTTCTCCAAAATAAAATTCCCAGCATTTCCAACTCTTTGGAATTTAATTTATTTTCTCAAAATAAATACCTTGGCTATTTTCAAACACTTTGAAAAATCTTTTCTGTCTTTCATTTTAATATTTTCTCATTGATCTTCGTTGGGGCTTGCGGGGGCACCTGCAGGACTAATTAACTTTAGCTCCAAACGGGTCAATCTATTATCATCCCATGACAATAATTGATTACCGTTTAATAATATTTAATTCCACTAAATAAATATTGTTGAACTCTAAAATTAATTAAATTATTCACGAATTTCTCGATCTAGAATAATTTTACATTTTACTCCTCTGTACAGATATCCATGAAAAATAAATCAATACTACTATCATTTATTTTTCACTTTAAATCTGAAATTTCTTGATTCGCCTTAAGTCCAAATTCTCTGTATGTGAAACACATTCAACATACAACTTCGGTGACGAACACACGAAGTACTTTGGCCAAAGTTTTAATTCGAACTTTTTGCAAATCTATTTCCGGGATATCTTTAAACCTTCCAGCAAGGCTACAGATTCCTTGATCAATATTTCTCTCTAGCACATTTCATGCAATCACCGAACGTATAAAGTATTTTGGCCACCCGTTACCGAGACCTCACTTCTGAGTACATCACAGTGATTAACACTACATGCCTAAAGTCGAAACACTATCAGGATTAAGAGTCTAATGCTTCCGAGATTTTATTCATTTTAGATAGCAGTATAAAATGAATGATCTCAGTGGTCCAGTTCGATGTTTCCAATCTCATTGAAAATCATCAATGTGTTATAATTGGAAACTCCATTTCCCTATGACGAAAGACTAATCATCTTATATAACACATATAGTCTTGATAAGAACATCTTCTTATCATACCGACTAGAACTTTAATGACACGTGATTTCTGGTATTTAAAGTGTTTTCCTATGAAACACATTTCATATAAAAATACCATCACATGCCATTAATTATTAAATTTGTAAAATACTCATAACTTGCTTTAATTTCAGTTTTATTAATCCAAAATATTTACAATATAATTGGATTTTCAGGGCATTTATCCCAACAATCTCCCACTTGCCCTAAATCCAATTGGCTACATATCTAAGACCCATCCCTTCTACATGAGTGTCAAAACTCTTTTGCGCCAAAGTCTTAGTGAAGGGATCTGCTAGATTATTTACTGAGCCAATTTTCACCACTGCCACTTCTCCACGTTCCACATAATCATGTATAATGTGAAACTTCATCTCGATGTGCTTGGCACGTTTATGACTTCGAGGTTCCTTGGAGTTGGCCACCGCTCCAGCATTGTCACAATACAATGTGATCGGCGTAAGTCCGTCCTTGACGACTTCTAGATCCATTAGGAAATTTCGGAACCAATACGCTTCTTTGGCTGCTTCCGAAGCTGCCACGTATTCGGCTTCCATGGTGGAGTCAGCAATGCAAGATTGCTTAATACTCCTCCAACTTACGGCTGCTCCTCCTAGAGTAAACACGTATCCAGACGTCGAACGCCTAGAATCCAAATCAGATTGGAAATCCGAATCTGTGTACCCAATAGGAATGAGCTCATCACTGCGATAGACAATCATATAATCCCGAGTCCTTCTCAAGTACTTCAATATATGCTTTACAGCTATCCAGTGTTGGGGTCCAGGGTTTGACTGATATCTGCTGACTAGACCTACAGCATAACAGATATCTGGCCTAGTACATAACATGGCATACATGAGGCTTCCGACTGCCGAAGCATACAGAACATCTTTCATTTCTTCTGTCTCTTCAGGGTTCTTGGGACACTGATCCCGAGACAGATGAACTCCATGTCTGAAAGGTAATGAACCTTTCTTGGAATTCGCCATATTATATCTTGCCAACATCTTATCTATATATGCTGCTTGTGATAAACCAATCATTTTATTCTTACGATCACGACAAAGTCTGATCCCTAGAATATAACTGGCTTCACCTAGGTCTTTCATGTCAAACTTGTTTGACAACCAAATCTTAACTGCTGACAATATTCCTATGTCATTCCCAATGAGCAGAATGTCGTCAACATATAGAACTAAAAATGTTACAACACTATCATGATGTCTCTTGTACACACATGGTTCATCAGGCAATTGTATAAATCCAAAGGATTTAATTGCTTCATTAAATCTGATGTTCCATGATCTAGACGCTTGCTTAAGACCATAGATTGATCTATCAAGCTTGCATAGCATATGCTCCTGATTTCTGGCTATAAAGCCTTCAGGCTGAGCCATGTATATCTCTTCTTGAAGGTGCCCGTTCAAGAAGGCAGTCTTTACATCCATTTGCCAAATCTCATAATCAAAATGAGCAACAATGGATAGGAGAATTCTTATGGACTTAAGCATTGCTACAGGCGAGTTGGTTTCGTCATAATCTATACCTTCTTTCTGGGTATAACCCTTTGCCACAAGCCTTGCTTTAGAGGTCTCAACCTTTCCGTCCACTCCCCTTTTTCTTTTGTAGACCCACTTATATCCAATAGGTTTAATGCCCTCAGGCGCCTCTACAAGTTCCCAGACTTTATTGGAATACATGGAATCTAATTCAGATTCCATGGCTCTGACCCAACGGTCAGCGTCTATATCCTTTATAGCTTCATCATATATGACAGGATCAGATACTTCAGATTCAACCACTTGGGTTAATCCTAGGTATCTATCAGGTGCCCTGACAATCCTCCCACTACGACGAGGCTGTTGTGTACTCGTCCCTACATCATATGTTGTATCTGGTACATCATATGTATCTAACACATTTTCAGTTACTATGGGTTGTTGGAATTCAGAATCTGATGTTGTCATTTCTTCTAACACAATTTTGCTTCTACCCTTGTGGTCATTTACAAAGTCATCCTCGAGATATTTAGCGTTAGTGCTCACAAGCACTTTGTGATCTCTCGGATCGTAAAATATACCACCTCTTGTTCCTTTAGGATAACCTATGAACAAGCAAACCTCTGTTCTTGATTCCAACTTGTCAGGATCCTTCCTTAACACATGAGCTGGGGTTCCCATATCCGAAGATAGGAGACACTGGGCTTTCGCTCTCGCCACAGTTCCATTGGTGTTTTAGGAACCGACTTGGATGGAACAAGGTTTAATATGTGTGCTGCCGTTTCGAGTGCAAAGCCCCAAAACGAACTTGGTAGGGTAGCATGACTCATCATAGATCTTACCATTTCCATCAGAGTTCTATTTCTCCTTTCTGCAACACCGTTCTACTGGGGTGTACCCGGTGCAGATAATTGAGATCTAATCCCATTTGCAGTGAGAAATTCTAGAAACTCTGTAGACAGATACTCACCACCACGATCTGATCGAAGTGCCTTGATACGTTTTCCAGTTTGATTTTCAACTTCACCCTTGAATTCTTTGAACTTTTCAAAAGATTCAGACTTATATCTCATCAAATAAACGTATCCGTATATGGAGTAATCATCCGTAAAAGTGATGAAATACTCAAAACCTCCTCTTGCTTGAATACTCATAGGACCACACACATCAGTATGAATTAACTCAAGCAATTCTGTGGCTCGATTACCTTTAGATTTAAAAGATCTCTTGGTCATTTTACCTTCCAAGCAGGATTCACATACTGGTAGTTCTGTTAAGTCCAAGGGACTCAACAATTCATCTGAAATTAGTCTTTCGATCCTATTTGGATTAATATGACCAAGACGTAAATGCCACTTATACGCCTCGTTAGGCATAAGAGTTTTTCTTTTGGATGGCAAGTCAAGCTTAGTAGTGTTAAGTTCGGAATTAGGGTTTTTATCGGGGTATAACAAGAAAAGACCATCTTTTACCGTGCCAGAGCAAATAAACCTTTTAATTTGCTTAATGGTAAAGTTTTGTTCAAAACAAACACTGAAACCATTATTTATTAAACAACTCACAGAAATTAAATTTCTGCGAACACACGGTATGTACAGAGTGTCTTTTAACATCAAAACCCTATCACCAAAATACAAATTTACAGTCCCTACTGCTAATACAGATATACTTGTATTATCTCCGAGCAGTAGTTGCATCTCGCCATCTTCAAGCTTTCTGGTTAGCTTGAACCCCTGCAACAAATTGCAAATATGATTAGTTGAACCCGAGTCCACACACCAGGAATCTGGTGGACTTCCAACTAAACATAATTCAATTAAACAAGATATCGATATACCTTGTCCAAATGGCTTAGCAGGAAGACTTGCTAAGTATTTTGGACAATTCCTCTTCCAGTGCCCATTCTCCCCGCAGTGGAAACATTTTCCTTTGCTAGGTTTACCCTTCTTCTTCTGAACCTTTTTCTTGGGATTAAGAACTTTTCCTTTTCCCTTTTTCCACTTATTGGCTTTTGAAGCTGTGGAAGTCGATGCCTGGGCTAGGAGAACAGTTCCCTTAGCTTTCATCACTCCCTCCGCCACCTTAAGTTCGTTCATTAATTCAGGCAGAGAAAAATCCAATTTGTTCATAGAATAATTTTGCCTGAATGTGTCGAACGACTTTGGCAGAGAGCATAGGATCATATCCTGTTTGCTGAGATCATCAAATTTAGCACCAAGGCTTTCAATTTCGTTCAGGCAAGCCATCATGTTCATAACATGATCCTGAATAGATGATCCCTTAGACATCTTAGTAACTAACAGCCTCCGCATCAATTCGAGCCTCTTGGCTCGATTTTGTCCTCCAAACATTTGATGGAGATGATCCATCATGTTCCTAGCAGTTAGCATCTCATGCATTTGATGCTTGAGAACATTGGAGACAGAAGCCAGGATATATGACCTAGCCAAATCATTGGACTTGATCCAATTGGCATAAGCATTTCTCATATCCTGATTGGCTGTAGTTTCCGGTACCCCCGGACAAGGTTCAGTGAGCACTTGTTTCAGATTCTCGTGACCAAACACGATGTCAAGATTCATTTTCCAGTCAGCATAGTTAGACCCTTCAAGCCTATTTTCCTTTAAGATCGATTGAAGTGGGCTAGCGGTCGTCATTGTTTTAAAACTGAAATAGTTATGATTTTTTATTTTACTTCTTTTGCGTCTAACCAATAAATGAAATCCATGTAAGCATTCTTGGTTTACACAATGGTGACTTATCTAACCGCAGTTGACTCCCCGGAAGCGAGGTCGAAAATCGCTTAGAAAAGCAAGAATTAATCTTAATTAACATGCCATCTAGGTAACTCTTACCAAACTATGTTAATCCACCACGTTAACCTTTGGCCTCTAAGTGAATGTAACATAGCTCCGAAGGGAGGTTAATACATTACTTAGTCAAGCGTATACCATTACCTAGAAATTCGTACGAGTAGATCAGACACTCCACGGAGGCGTGGTCGAGCTGACTTTCCCCGTATTTCATTCTATCCGTAGAAGCCTAATCTTGTATACCGTGAATACATACCCGCCGAAGGGCGTAGTATATATTTACTATACTATAGACGGGTAATGGAGGCCGTGAGACTCCAACTCTTTTCATCTCGCTCCCACTTGAATTTTATAGAATTTATGGACTATCTTTGATTATTAAATAATCACTTTTGGCGTCTTATTAATTTTGGAAGTAATTAATCTAATTAATAAGCTCCCACTAGGATTAAATAATCCTAATAATATTTTAAGGCTTTAATAACTCTTTATTAATTTAAGCCAAAAAATATTAATCCAATTATGCGTCGTATTTAATCTCTATTAAATATTATTTATCTAATCATATTAAATAAATCATGCATAATTGAAACAACATAATATCACATATTATCATGCCATTTTTAAAATTAAAAGCATGCTTGCAAATAATTATCACATAATTATCACGCTTTAAATTTTTTATGGCCCCTTAAATAAATATGTTTTAAATTATCACATAATTTAAATCATATTTACTGATTCGGCAATTAACCAGGAAGATTATTGAAATCAATTCCCAGAAAATTACCATTCCATGCAAATTCCCAGAAACACTGGAGGGGTCACAACGGTCCCACTTAAAACCCAGCCTTCTTAGACAGAATTTACGTGCATAGTATCAGATTTAAAATTATGCATCTTATGCTTTATCAATGCGAGTATATGATCAGAGCCCCGCTCTGATACCAGTTATTGGGTGTGGCGGGCCCGAATCAGAATGACGGTACAGCGGAATATTTCAAAAAATTTCGCCATAACCTCGTTATCAAAATATTTCAAAAATATTTTAATAAAGCAGCGGAACAAATCGAGCAGCATAACTCTAATATATACAGGCATTGATAACATAATTTTAAATCATCTAGCATATAATCACAATATGCAAATAATAATTTTGGCAGCACAACGGTATTACCGTACTGCAAAATTGGCTATCAACGACACTTTTCCAGCACCTCGATATCTTCTCGTGAAACCGGCAGAGCTTCCCCGCAATATCCCCGATTAAGAAATTGGAGTGTGGGCTCCGGCAGTATTTCGGTAAATACTTTGAGAAGATATTTTTCAGAAAAACCCTTTTTTCTAAAACTTGAAAATCCCTATTTTCTAATAATTAAGTGGATTATATATTAATTATATAACCACCTAATTAAATAATTAATTAATCCTTAATCAGGATTAATTAATTTTAGAGAGAGAAAAAACCGAAAAGGCTGTCTTTGAGAGAGGAAGTAAATTGGAAAAACCTGTTATGAAAATGAAATGAGATTGCCCATATTTATAGCTCAAAATAAGGGACATCCGCGTCCTTTTTCGATTTCATGCTGTAGCTCCCAAGTCCGGACAGCCAATCAGAGCATGCCGGAGTGGAGTGTACGCCAAGACGGTCACGGCGGTGCAAAGCACGCGCCAAACAGGGCCCGCACGCGCCGCCCTTGTGGCGGCTGTGTGCTTGGTGCGTGTGGCACGCACGCAGCAACAAGCAGCTGCCACGTGGCCGGTCCGGTCCGGTCCCACCGACGGTCCAACTCTTGGACCGGTTTAGGAGTGAACCGGTCGGTTCAACTCGGTCTGGACCCGGACACGTGTTGGAATACCATTCGTCCACGTGTCTGGGTCAATCCTTGACCCGACCCTGTCCATTAACCCGGACCGATGACCCGCTCCGCCGACCCGCTTCTACGACCCGTTGACTTTTCAGTCAACATGATATGGGCCGTTGGCTTCGCGATGATGCGGACGAATCCCATCCGTCCACGTGTCTGTCCATTTGGCGTCCAGTCAGCGCCGGGTGACGTGGCATGACACGTCAGCTGCCACGTCAGCTTGTGCCACGTCAGCAATAAAAACCTTTTTTTTTTTTTTTTGAAAATTTTATTTTCTCCAAAATAAAATTCCGAGCATTTCCAACTCTTTGGAATTTAATTTATTTTCTCAAAATAAATACCTTGGCTATTTTCAAACACTTTGAAAAATCTTTTCTCTCTCTCATTTTAATATTTTCTCATTGATCTTCGTTGGGGCTTGCGGGGGGGACCTGCAGGACTAATTAACTTTAGCTCCAAACGGGTCAATCTATTATCATCCCATGACAATAATTGATTACCGTTTAACAATATTTAATTCCACTAAATAAATATTGTTGAACTCTAAAATTAATTAAATTATTCACGAATTTCTCGATCTAGAATAATTTTACATTTTACTCCTCTGTACAGATATCCATGAAAAATAAATCAATACTACTATCATTTATTTTTCACTTTAAATCTGAAATTTCTTGATTCGCCTTAAGTCCAAATTCCCTGTATGTGAAACACATTCAACATACAACTTCGGTGATGAACACACAAAGTACTTTGGCCAAAGTTTTAATTCGAACTTTTTGCAAATCTATTGCAGGGATATCTTTAAACCTTCCAGCAAGGCTACAGATTCCTTGATCAATATTTCTCTCTAGCACGTTTCATGCAATCACCGAACGTACAAAGTATTTTGGCCACCCGTTACCGAGACCTCACTTCTGAGTACATCACAGTGATTAACACTACATGCCTAAAGTCGAAACACTATCAGGATTAAGAGTCTAATGCTTTCGAGATTTTATTCATTTTAGATAGCAGTATAAAATGAACGATCTCAGTGGTCCAGTTCGATGTTTCCAATCTCATTGAAAATCATCAATGTGTTATAATTGGAAACTCCATTTCCCTATGACGAAAGGCTAATCATCTTATATAACACATTATAGTCTTGATAAGAACATTTTCTTATCATACCGACTAAAACTTTAATGACACGTGATTTCTGGTATTTAAAGTCTTTTCCTATGAAACACATTTCATATAAAAGTACCATCACACGCCATTAATTATTAAATTTGTAAAATACTCATAACTTGCTTTAATTTCAGTTTTATTAATCCAAAATATTTACAATATAATTGGATTTTCAGGGCATTTATCCCAACATTAACGCCCGAAGGAGTTATGACCATCGACCCAACAGAGCCCTGTTGGTTGGAGAAATCATCTTATTTCTAAGAGATCAAGCCATTCCAAAAATCGAGCGGAGAGACGCCGCCTAGTAGCACGAGCGGCCAGTTATGTGCTTGATGTGGACGGAAAGCTATTCTAAAAATCCTTAACAGATCCATCCAAAAGATGCCTTCGACCATCCCAAGTAAGAGACGTGCTGGAAAAAATACACAGAGGATCTTGCGAAAGCCATTCCGGGGGAAAGTCGTTGGCTAAAAAGATTGGTCAAAGAGGGTTTATTGGCCAACCATGGTTAAGGATTCAATAAATTTTGTGAAGAAGTGCCCAAACTGCCAAAGGCAATCAAACTTCTCTCATCAGCATCCATCCGAAATGATCCCGATCGATGTCGCCTAGCCTTTCGATCAGTAGGGGATTGATATTGTGAGACCCTTTCCTCTAGCTCCTCGTCAGTGCTAATTTGTGATCGTTTGCGTCGAGTACTTCTTCAAATAGGTCGAGGTAGCGACTGTGCCAAAAATCACTTTCAAGGTCATAATACACTTTTTATGGAAGAATATCATCTGCCATTTTGGCATTCCAAAGGTCCTTATCTATGATAACGGGCCTCAGTACAGAAACGAACAACTTCGAGTGTACTGTTCGGATATGGGGATTAGCCAACGTTCCACTTCGGTTGGGCATCCACAGGCGAATGGTCAAATGGAAGTAACCAATCGGATCATCGTCCAGAATTTGAAGACCCGCTTTGAGGCCAAGAAAGGAGCATGGACAGATGAGCTCGACGGAGTTCTATGGGCGTATCGAATGACTCCTTGAACAGCCATGGGCGAACCCCCCCTTTTCACTCGTTTATGGATCGGAGGTAGTAATCCCAGCGGAGGTGTTGCATCAAACCGCTCGAATCTCTCATTACCAATTGGATCAAAACAACGAGAATAGGGCCTTCGAGCTCGACTCCATTGAGAAAAAAAGAGAGAAAGCATATCAACGCATGCAACAGTATCGAGCGACTATCGCTTGGAGCTATAACAAGAAAGTCTTAACCAAAGAATTCAAAGGGGAAGATTTGGTCCTGAAAAGGGTCGATGTCACTCGTCACATTGGAAAACTTGACCCTAACTGGGTAGGCGCATTCCGTATCTACAAGGTTGGGAAAAATAAATCCTATCACCTGGAAGAGGTCGACGAGAGTTCGATTCCTCGATCCTGGAATGCCCATAAACTAAGGGGTTTTTATGTTTGAATATCATTTTGTAAGTTGGAACTTTTACCATTCATTGAAAAGATCTTATTTGTGGATCGATTATTGCTCTTAGTACATTCTCCATCTTTAAATTCTATCTAGTCGAATTGAACATGTGTTGTTGGGTAGGCGCTAATTCGGTCGACCTTTCTGCCTTTTGTTCGAACATATGTTATGAGTGAACGTTAATTCAAATGATAAGTTGGGACTGTAATAAACCAAGGAGTCGAACATGCATAATGAAAAATGCTAATTCGATTGAAAACAACTAACTTTATAAATACTAGAAGAAAATTATAAAAAGTTGAGCTCGAGGTTCTTTGGATTTTGCCGGATGGGAGCACTCGTCGAACCCACCCTGGCCGACATAAATCTAGATCGATCTGTAAAAGCACGGATCGGCTACTTACACAGTTTAAACTATCCAAAAAATAAAAATTAAACCCCTATTCGAGGGGAAAGTTGTTACTGGCGGAAATCAATTTTCAGGGGGCTGGCTCGAGGAGGCGTCTGGCTGGCCGGACAAAACTGGCTGGGACTTATGGGTCGACTTGTAGGATTTGATTTGTTTAGGCTCGTGCTCCTAAAGTCGACCACATAGGGGAAACCATCAGGAACTCGCATGCCCGACATTTGAGCTCTGACTTGGTCCAGTGCGAAATTGAACTCTATATCCGACCAGTCTGGCTCCTCGTCCCAGGGAGCTTTAGGCTTATCCTCTTCAGGCCTCAGGTCTGGGCAGTCCGTGCCAACCACCTTGGTATCGTACGTGGCTGGCAAGTAGCCTACTTCCCTCATTTGGGCCAAGCAAAGTTCAAAGCCGTCCTCCAAGTTGGTGCAGTTCTTGATCATTGAGGTGCGGATGAACATTGGACTCTCCACAAACCGGAATATAGCATAGTTCTTGACCTCGGTGAGAAGATGCTTGTAAGTGTCCAGCGTGGCCACGATTCTTTTCTTTTGGCCCTCATCGACCCTGGCCTTATACCCAGCCAATGAAGCCTCGTTCTGATCGAGGCGCATATTCTCTAGCTCTGCAGTGAGATGTTCGACCTTCTTCTCGAGCTCACACTTCTCCTGTTAGGAATAGTGCCCTGAAAGCCGATGTAATAGTCTGCTTTAGTACTTTCCTTTTGTAAATCACAGACAATCTTTGAATAATACGAATTGAGGCAACACTTCTTTATGTGCTCTTGTTTGGTTGTGTGTTTCCTTTTGACTGTGCATATATAAGAACTCCCCTAATCAATATGACTTATAGGACTCAACCATTTAGGTGAAGTGGTTCATGAGACGAGCCCTATATCACATAAGTCATGATTAGAAATCACTCCAAGCCGATGAGTCCAAAAGACAATGGGAGTGTCAACTTGACTCGTTCGAGGCTTGCTCGTGTGATCACGCCCTTAAGAAGGACCACCTTGTTTCATGGGGTGCAAAGTGTATAGTTGATACGTGCGTGATACATGGGGGTGCTTACTTATTCTAAGTAGGTACACTGAGGTGTCCCATGTGAGAAGATTCCTAAATGGGAAAAGAAGTTTCTATATCTGGGAATAGAAACTTCCAGATTAGGAAATATCTCACGAGTCATTGATGTGATTAAGTGATCCTTAGACTTGAGATTCCATTGATACTTTATGAGCTAACTCTGTAGTCTTAGGTGTAAGCTTTAAAGGGTCTCGCCTTAGACAACTGATTCAAGGCTTATGCTGGGGCTGCACAAGTGGCACATGAAAGTATATGAGAAACGACAAAGGACCTACACTTGCATGAGCAAGTTGATCTCTTATTGTGTAAGTCGTTCATATGCCATCTAGGAGTCCTTGGCCAAGGCAGTGGATCAAGACACCAAGAAAAAAGTTTCTTGGATTAAGATCAAATGGATATGAAATGCACTTAGCATTCAGATCAAGATTATTAGGGTTTTAATTATTCCCTTACCTTAGATCTTGATTGAGAGATGGGATGTAGGAGGATTGTATCTCATATATGTAAATGACTTAAAGGTTCTGTCGAATCGAGATATTCTTATTCAGCTAGGGGTCAAATACCTGTTGCTAGACTATAGTCGTTTGATCTGTGGACTGATTAATTAATTAGGGGCACTGCTAATTGAATTAAGAACCTAGAGGTCACACACTACAACCCGGTCACGTGGGTTAAGGCTTGAATCGATTAAACGAGTTGATCGAACCATTAAGAGAATGGTGGGGCCCACACGTGTGGATCACACGTGTCGAACACGTGTCCTTATGACACGTGTAGTCATGTGTTTATGTGTATATATATTAAATAATTAATGTGTTAATTATTTCATGGACTTTGATTTAATTTTGAATTAATATTAAAGTTCTAATTTGGAGAAATAAAGTCTAATAAATAATTAATTATGAATTAATTAATTATTAGTCTTCAAGTTATTTATTATTTAATAAATAAAGTAAAATAAAATATGTAAGAGAGTTGATATTATTCTTGCCCAACAAGTTGGTCAAAAAGTGGACTTTTGGTCAAAGTAAGAGACTTAGTCTCCAAGCAAGAAATCCCTTTCCAAAAGAGTTTGGAATTCCTTGTCCAACAAGGAGTGGGGTTCGAACCCTAGCCTCATAAATAAAGGGGTTCGAACCCCATAGGGAGATGATACACAATTCTCCTTCTCCATAATTATACACTAAACCCTAGAGCCTAAATATCGAATATAGAACTAGCATCCTCCCTATTCGGATCGTGGTCGCAGTTGGTGGACTATTTCTCTAGAGGGCTACTATTGTGGAGTCTTGAAAGATTCGAAGGAGCTTTTGGGGATCAAGCCGCGTGAAGAGCGTTCTTAGGTGGCTAGAACGTGTCAAGAAAGCTTCTAATTAAGTGAATTTCTTGATCTCTACGAATTTGGGAATAGGAATTGCAAGATTCGATCCTTGCCTAGTTGGGAAAAATTTTAAATTTTCGCTGCGTTCCGTTCTGTTTTCCCAACAAGTGGTATTAGAGCCACCTTGCAAGGCCTATTTCTGATTCGTCTCAATTTTTCTGAATTTGGTAGAAATTCTTAGGCTTAGATGCGAATTGAGTATTCTTGAGTTCTTTTAGAAAGCCTGAAATACGAAACTGTGTTTTTCCTAAAAATTTCTGAAAACTGTTTTCTTAAATCTGTTTTTGAAAAGTTGTTTTAGTTGAAATTTGTTTAAATCGTAATTTTTAATTTGGATTGAATTGGGTTTTAGAGAAACCTGAGATACGAAAAACGAAACACGAAACGAACATGTGGATTGGGACGTGCCAACGTGTAGCACGCCCCAACCCCGCGAGCACCTCCCGCAACCGGGTGGGAGCCGCCTAGGCTCGCCCCCACAGGCTTCCCACAACTGTGCGGGACGCCTGGCCAGCCCCTCTCCCCCCCTATCTCGTGCTCGCACGCATGCGGTAACTGCCGCACGCTGTGCGCGCTGCTGGGGCGTGCATTCGCCCTCGCTGTCGCACGGCGGTGCTTCGCGATTCTGGGGTTCCGGGCCGTTTTTTGTGTTTTCGTGTTTTTCGTATTTTCGGTCCTTGAAATCTCGATTTAATTTTTCTGTAAAATTTTGTTTTATTAAATTTGAATTAACTTTTGAAATAATTGTTTAAATTGGGATTTTGAGAAATTAAGACGATTTAAATTTTGGGAAAATTACGAACTTTATTTTCTGAAAATATTGAAAGAATAAAATTATTAATTTTCAGAAATTAATTGGAATTTTATTAGTTTATTATTTTCGGGTTTTATAGAAAAGGCTCTTGAACAAGAATCGCATCAAAGTCGTGTTTTAAGCTATTATAGCTTAAAGCGAGAATTTTAATTTATTGGTTAAATTTCAATTCTTGTAATTTATGCATGTTAGGTGATCATGGGTTTAGTCTTATGTATGGTTTTAATTTATACACATGGATGGTTTAAATTAGGGTTGGAGCCCCATAGTTGCGTTTTTCAATTGGGGTCGGTGCCTCACTTATGTGCGTACTGTTATGTGTTTATTATGTGGCTTTCCATATTACTGTTTTTGAGGCCTGGGTATGCCCCGTGTAATTGTCTAAGGCCAATATGAAGATTAAACCTTATTACTTTATGTCTTTTTCTTTTTATTGTAATTTGAGAGTAGAGATAGGTGTTGAGGTCTTTTTCTTTCATTTTGGAGACAATGCGCCCATGGAGTAAGATGGATCCACAAAACAAGTAACAAGATGGAGGCCATAAGTGAAGACCTCTCAAAGTGTTAGAGAGGATTTCTATTATTGTAATAGATAGGGCATCATTTTATTTCCAATTCCCTTACGTGATTTAAACTGTTTTATGTGGCATGTATGTTAGAACTTGTGATTGTGGAGTGGCTCCCACATATCACACATAGGATAGGTAGAACCCATGATCATCACATGTTAGTATCATGCTAAGACATGTTATCTGCTAAGTGCTTGTGTGAAATGCATTTAAGTTGTACTTGCATTAATATAGACTAATTAAATTGGATAACATATATGTTGGTGAGGTCAAACCGGACAACTCTCCGGTTAAATAAAAAATTCCCATTAATTATTAAGCTAATTTTCAAAAATAGGTGTTTAATTCCAGGTGCAAGCTTTGAATTAAATCCTTAGCATTCCATCAATAGGATTTAAGTTTAATAGGGGAAGCTAGATGCTGACCACGAGTCATGGGGTGTCTATGTGAAACCTATTAGTTCTTAGTTTCCTAATTAATCTTAAATGATCAATATTTTGTGATCAGTTTTAGCAAGGGCGATGGCCGCGAGTCGTGGGTCGTTCGAACTAAGTTTTGATCATGATCTTATGATTGATGGGTCTAGCTTATCGCCTAAGTAAATATGGATGTCGCACGAGTCGTGGGTCCATATTGAAAGATAGGTGATGCAAAAACATCACTAAGAATTCCACAGTGTTGGAATTGGTAAGTTGTACCTACCTTAGGCTTAATTGAGAATGGCTACGAGTCGTGGTTTCAAGGTTAAGTGCTTAGGACCTTAGTACCCATTGGGATAACAAGTATCCTCTAAGATCTTTAGGAATTATAGATCTTTGAAAAACAGTGGGAGCTACATAGATTAAAGAACTAATCTCATGTATATCGTTATTATTCAGCATGTTCACTAGTTCTCTGTTTTTACATTTAGGTCGTAGATTCTGTGATTCTCTACGTGTTTTGAAATGGCAACCAAAAACCCTCTAGTATCGATCCTCGAGTCAAACAAGTTGACTGGTCCCAACTATTCTGATTGGCTTAGAAATCTAAAAATCGTTCTAGATTCGGAGAAGAGAACTTATGTTCTCTACGAGGCGGAGCCCGTTCCCGAAGGGGACGCTCCGACCCGAACTGAGCGGGATGCGATCCAGAAATGGAAGGATGATAATCACCAAGCCCGTTGTCTCATGCTTGCTAACAATTCTCCGGACATGCAAAGACAGCATGAGTCCATGGAGTTCACTTGGGATATTTACGACCATTTAGAGCAACTTTACCGCCCTCATGAGAGTGTTACAAGGTATAACACCTCAAAGGAATTGTTCCATTTGAGAATGAAGGAAGGTACAAGTGTCCATGAATATGGACTCAAGTTTCTTGCTCTTATTGAGAAACTTGCTTCCATGGACATGCCACTGAGGGATGAGCTTTCAGTGGATTTGTTGCTAGCCTCGCTCCCACCATCATTCAAGCCTTTTATCCTTAACTTCAACATGAATCATGCAAATGCTAGTGTAGCTGAGCTGATTAGTCAACTTGTGACTGCTGAAAGCACGATCAAGAAGGACAGTAAGGTTATGATGGTCACTTCTCCATCTTCTTCTAAGTCTTCTAAAGGCAAGGGGAAGAAAACCCAAAAGAAAAAGAAGTCCCTTAGGCCCAGTGGAGATATCACGAAGGGAAAAGTCCAAAAGAAGAAACGCGATCAGAAAGAGGACGTTTTCTTCCATTGTGGCAAACCGGGGTATTGGAGGAGAAACTGCCAAAAGTACAAAGCTACTCTAAACAAAGGTATGTTTCTCGTTGAAGTAAATATTTCTATTAATTCTAACTCTTGGGTACTTGATACTGGTTATGGATCTCATATCTGTAATGATGTACAGATGCTAAGTGAGGTCCTACAGCTCAAAGGAGGAGAATGTATCTTGAAGATTGGGGATGGCTCTACGGTCGAAGCTCAAGCTTTAGGGACAATTAGATTAGATTTAGGTCATTCTGTTTTAGTTTTAAATAATGTCCTTTATGTACCAGAAATTATTTGTAATGTTATTTTAGTTCCAATACTTGATTGCGAAGGTTATGAAATTAATATTAAGAATGGTAACTTTTTCCTCAAAAAGCACAATTTTTCAATACATCTTAGTACATTGAACAATGGACTTTATCTAACTCAAAACAGTAATATTTTGAATATACAACGAGAAACAAAACGTAAGAGAGATGACGAAGTCTCAGCATCTTTGTGGCACTCTAGATTAGGACATATTTCTAAGAACAGAATTAGCAAGTTAACTACCTTAGGGACATTCTCTGAAAATGACCTTAAACAGTTGACTTCTTGCGAATCCTGTCTCAAAGGAAAGATGTCCAAAACTCCTTTCAAAGAAAGTGTGGAACGAGCCACAAAGACCTTGGATTTGATCCATTCTGATGTTTGTGGACTGCTTAGTGTAAGCACTCGGAACAATCATCAGTACTTCATAACCTTTACTGACGACTTTAGTCGTTATGGTTATGTGTACTTAATGAAGTACAAATCTGAGGCTTTTGAGAAATTCTTAGAATTTCAAAAGGAGGTTGAGAACCAAACTGGTCACAAATCAAGACACTTCGATCTGATCGAGGTGGCAAGTATCTTAGTGAAGAATTCCTTAATCATCTCAGAGATAATGGAATTATCTCTCAGTGGACTCCTCCGGGAACTCCTCAGCTTAATGGAGTTTCTGAGAGAAGGAACCGAGCCCTGCTTGATATGGTTCGTTCCATGATGAGTTTCACTGACTTACCACCTTCTTTCTGGGGTTATGCTCTAGAAAGTGCAGCTAAGATTTTGAATCTTGCTCCTTCCAAGTCAGTCCCTAAAGTGCCCTATGAAATGTGGCATGGTAAAATCCCTAGTTATTCTTACTTAAGAATTTGGGGTTGTCCTGCTTATGTGAAGAGGACAGTGGGAGATAAGTTAGAAGCTCGTTCTAACTTATGCTAGTTTGTTGGCTATCCTAAGGAATCCATAGGATACTACTTCTATGATCAAACTGAACAAAAGGTGTTTGTTTCAAGAAATGCAAATTTTCTGGAGGAATCATTCCTAGAAGAAAAGAAAGGCAAGATCACAGAACTCGAAGAAATTCGAGATATTCCCACACCACATTTAGAGGATACGTCTCATTCTGACATTCCACAACCAATCATGAACTTTGATACACATGAAAATCCTCCTCTAAGGCGTTCTGAACGCACTCCTAGACAGCCAGAGAGATGGTATGGTTTTCTCCATGAAATCTCTCAAGAGGATAATGATCCTCTAACGTATGAGGAGGCACTGTCAGACTCGGTTTCTGAACAGTGGAAACAAGCCATGAAATCCGAAATGGATTCCATGTACTCCAACCAAGTTTGGACCTTGGTAGATTTGCCTGATAGGGTTAAACCCATAGGTTGCAAATGGATTTTTAAGAGAAAGTTTGGAGTAGATGG
The DNA here is from genome assembly GCA_037501455.1 of Lantana camara. Classification (NCBI taxonomy): domain Eukaryota; kingdom Viridiplantae; phylum Streptophyta; class Magnoliopsida; order Lamiales; family Verbenaceae; genus Lantana; species Lantana camara. Next base: position 15,378,673 of record CM074857.1, on the reverse strand, counting down.
AAGCATTACAGCCTATAAGGCAAGACTGGTTGCAAAAGGCTTCACTTAAAGGCCCGGTGTGGACTTTGATGAAACCTTCTCACCGGTTGTAATGCAAAAGTTCATTCGGATCATGCTTGCCATAGCTGCATATTACGACTATGAGATATGGTAAATGGATGTAAAAACTGCCTTTCTCAATGGAGACATTGATAAAGACATTTATATGGATCAACCCATAGGTTTCACATTCAGTGGGAGTGAGCAAAAGGGTTGCAAACTCCAAAGATCAATCTATGGATTGAAACAGGCTTCTAGGAATTGGAACATTCGTTTTGATGAAGCAATCAAAGCATTTGGCTTCATTCAAAATTTGAATGAGTCCTGCGTGTATAGAAAGGAGTTGGAAACTTCAGTGCAATTCTTGGTACTTTATGTTGATGACATCCTTCTAATTGGGAATTCGAAGGATGACATGAAAGTTACCAAATCTTGGTTATCGAACCAATTCGAGATGAAAGATCTTGGTGATGCGTCCTACATTCTCGGGATAAAGATCTATAGGGATAGATCTAAGAGATTGATAAGACTATCACAGTTGATGTACATAGACAAAGTATTGAAACGGTTCAGTATGGAGAATGCGAAGAATAAAGTTCTTACCATGAGTGTAGGAACATCTCTTTCGAAGAAAATGTGTCCTAAGACAAACCTTGAGAAGGAAAGAATGACTCATGTGCCTTATACCTCAGCAATAGGCAACATAATGTATGCAACGCTATGTACTCGACCGGATGTGTCATATGCACTTAGTGTAACAAGCCATTTCCAATCAGACCCTGAAGAAGGTCACTGGACTGCCGTGAAGAATATCCTAAAGTACTTGCGAAGCACTAAGGATTTATTCTTAGTATACGGAGGGCAACAAGATCTAGTAATCGGAGGATACTGCGATGAAAGCTTTGCATCTGACTTAGATGACTTTAAGTCAATGTCAGGATACATTTTCTGCCTTAACGGCGGAGCAGTGAGTTGGAAAAGTTCCAAGTAAACGACCACTGAGGCCGCATACTTAGCTGCAAACGATACAGCTAAGGAAGGTGTTTGGATTAGAAACTTCATTCAAGATTTGAATGTCGTTCCTAGCATGAAAGACCCCATTACTGTGTTTTGTGACAACAATGGGGCGGTTGCTCAAGAAAGAGAACCAAGATCTCACCAAAGGACCAAGCACATTATGAAGAAGTATCACCTAATCTGTGATATCATCAAACGAGGTGATGTGCAAATCGAGAGGGTCACATCAGCAGAGAACGTGGCAGATCCTGCTTACTAAACCCCTTAGTCGAGAAGCTTTCAAAGGTCATCTTACGAAGATAGGACTTCGATTAGCTCCTGAATGGCTTTGACGGGCAAGTGGGAGAATCTTAGGAATAGTGCCCTGAAAGCCGATGTAATAGTCTACTTTAGTACTTTCCTTTTGTAAATCACAGACAATCTTTGAATAATACGAATTGAGGCAACACTTCTTTATATGTTCTTCTTTAATTGTGTGTTTCCTTTTGACTACGCATGTATAAGGACTCCCCTAATCAATATGACATATAGGACTCGACAATTTAGGTGAAGTGGTTCATGAGACGAGCCCTATATCACATAAGTCATGATTAGAAATCACTCCAAGCCGATGAGTCCAAAAGATAGTGGGAGTGTCAACCTGACTTGTTTGAGGCTTGCTCATGTGATCACGCCCTTAAGAAGTACCACCTCGTTTTATGGGGTGCAAAGTGTATAGTTGATACGTGCGTGATACATGGGGGTGCTTACTTATTTTAAGTAGGTACACTGAGGTGTCCCGTGTGGGAAGATTCCTAAATAGGAAAGGAAGTTTCTATATCTGGAAATAGAAACTTCCAGATTAGGAAATATCTCACGAGTCATTGATGTGATTAAGTGATCCTTAGACTTGAGATTCCATTGATACTTTATGAGCTAACTCTGTACTCTTAGGTGTAAGCTTTAAAGGGTGTCGCCTTAGACAACTGATTCAAGGCTTATGCTGGGGCTGCACAAGTGGCACATGAAAGTATATGAAAAACGACAAAGGACCTACACATGCATGAGCAAGTTGATCTCTTATTGTGTAAGTCGTTCATATGTCATCTAGGAGTCCTTGGCCAAGGCAGTGGATCAAGACATCAAGAAAAGAGTTTCTTGGATTGAGATCAAATGGATATGAAATGCACTTAGCATTAAGATCAAGATTATTAGGGTTCTAATTATTGTTTTACCCTAGATCTTGATTGAGAGATGGGACGTAGGAGGATTGTATCTCATATATATCAATGACTTAAAGGTTCTATCGAATCGAGACATTCTTATTCAGCTAGGGGTCAAACACCTGTTGCTAGACTATGGTCGTTTGATCTGTGGACTGATTAATTAATTAGGGAATTAATTAATTAGGGTCACTGCTAATTGAATTAAGAACCTAGAGGGTCACACACAACAACCCGATCACTGGGGTTAAGGCTTGAATCGAATAAACAAGTTGATCGAACCATTAAGAGAATGGTAGGACCCACACGTGAGGATCACACGTGTGGAACACATGGATGACATGTATCCTTGTGACACGTGTAGTCACATGTTTATGTGTATATATATTAAATAATTAAGGTGTTAATTATTTCATGGACTTTGATTTAATTTTGAATTAATATTAAAGTTCTAATTTGGAGAAATAAAGTCTAATAAATAATTAATTATGAATTAATTAATTATTAGTCTTCAAGTTATTTATTATTTAATAAATAAAGTAAAAGAAAATATCTAAGAGAGTTGGATATTATTCTTGTCCAACAAGTTGGTCAAAAAGTGGACTTTTGGTCAACGTAAGAGACTTAGTCTCCAAGTAAGAAATCCCTTTCCAAAAGAATTTGGAATTCCTTATCCAACAAGGAGTGGGGTTTGAACCCTAGCCTCATAAATAGAGGGCTTCGAACCCCATAGGGAGATGATACACAATTCTCCTTCTCCATAATTGTACACTAAACCCTAGAACCAAAATATCGAATATAGCCTATTCGGATCGTGGTTGCGGTTGGTGGACTATTTCTCTAGAGGGCTACTATCGTGAAGTCTTGAAAGATTCGAAGGAGCTTTTGAGGATCAAGCCGCGTGAAGAGCGTTCTTAGGCGGCTAGAACGTGTCAAGAAAGCTTCTAATTAAGTGATTTTCTTGATCTCTACAAATTTGGGAATAGGAACTGCAAGATTCGATCCTTGCTTAGTTGGGAAAAATTTTAAATTTCCGCTGCATTCCGTTCTGTTTTCCCAACATCTCCTTCACTGTCTTCACCAGGTCAACGTCGACTTTCTCAAAGGCTTTCTCACTCTTGAATAGTTTTTCCCTCAGCTCCTCGGTGACCCTCTTCTCGACCTCTAGCTGCCCGTTCACCTCGCCCATCACCTGACGGATATCCCGCTGCTCGGCATTATCTTCCTTTATCTGGGTTCGGGCTATCCGAGCCACCTTTCATCGGCGGTGGTTGTGGAAGCCTCAAATGGTGGCCTGGTCGACTATATCTGAGCGGTAAGTTTGTGAAGAAACAAAGAATGAAACAAAACAAGCAAAACAAAAACTTACAGCAAAGAGGTCGCGAGCAAAGTTGTCCTCGCTGGCCTGATCATCATCCTGCCATAATAGCTGGTGGTCGGTGTCGGTCTGGAGAGCTTGCAAAAAATGGCAGACCACGGTTAAGTCATATGGGTCTCTCACGATAACCCTCTCACTCTCGAAAGATCGGTGCATGGACAGGCCTCGGGGATATTTGGGCTCTTGGACCCGGAGGCAGTTGAAGATTTTTTTGTAGTTGTCGGAGCGAGAGGCCCATTTGATCGACTTTCCCCGGCTGTGGGAGGTGACGTACGTGCGCGAGCCAGAAGCAGGGGATAATCGGGGGTATCAATTGACCTTCTACTGGGACGACCGAGTCTGGTCCTTCCATCGACCTTTTATCCTTATCTTTCTGGGGGGTCGAGGACGCCGACCTCCTTTCTTCGACTGAAAGTCGCCGGCCTCAGTCTTTTTTCTCTTACCTCGACTGGAGACTTGGGTATCGGGGGCCTAGGGGGCTTGTACATGGGCAGCCCGGGCACCTTGTGTGGCCACCCTCACTACTCTGTCGACCGCCACCTGGGTCTCCTACTCGTAAGCAGCAGTCTCGGCGTTGGTCATGGGAGGCTGTTGCTTCTTCTTCCTGCAGGCATTTAAGGCCTTGAGTTCTGCAGGGATGATATTTTTGTGGGATGGCATGAGTATTGTGCCTACATGAGTAAAGAAGGTCGATTAGCCATACATTCAAGCAGGGAGTTGAAACAAATTTAATTCTTAAGTAAAAGGGAGGGTTAGAAAAGAAACATGCTTGGGTGATTAAAATTATATACAGTATCACTTGTACCCAATGTGAAGTCCTTATATCGAATGTTCCCTGGACCCATCCCCGCCTCGATAATGAGTTGGGGTTGAGTCAGGAACCGAGCGCACATTTGGCCGACCTCCCTCAAGCATTGAATCAAAGTAGGGGGCCAGGTCGGTCTTCCCCGAGGCATCTTGGCCTTCTCGATATCGTTCTAGGCTCTATAGTTCAGCCCAGGCCATCCGACTGGAGACTTGATGTAGAAAAAGTTGTGTTTCCATCCGAGCCCATGAGAGTTTACCGAGGCCTTGACTATCTGATAGTTGGGTCGAGCTTGTAGCTTCGCAAACCCTCGACTATCTGGAGCAGCTACTGGAGAGGTCAAGGCCACAAACACTTCTCCGAAATAAGCGAGGGAAGCTAGGAGCCTTAGGCAGTAAAGCAGTATCCTAAACGCATTGACCAGGCAGTAAGCAGTAGGAAGGAGTTGAATGGGTGTGATGTCTAGGGTATTTAGAAGGGCGAAGAAATCCGGATGGAGCAGGACCCTCATTCCATACTTAATCGCGTACGACGTAACAGCGATACAATTCTCTGGAGGCTCGCCCATCCTTTGCTTGATGGTGGGCTTTATTATTTCATACCCGTCGGTGGGCCACTCTCCCCCGTAGAATCTACCGTACCCCGGCAGGATGCCTTGGTACTCCTCGATGTCATCATTCGAGACCGTGCTCCAGTTCAGTGAGTGATGTAGAACAGTAGTTTGGGTCCCTCTTGCTTCTTTGTTGAGCTAGAGGTCGATGTCTCGGCTCTGATCGGTGGTTCCTCGTGGGTGCTTTGGAAGGCTTCTCCGGTTGATGCACCAATCGGACCACTCTCGTTTTCTACTCCGATGTCCAGGCCAACCACCTCATCTTCCTCCTCAAGGGCTACCTCATCTTCATAAGGAATCGAGTGGGAATCTGTCTCCCTGTCTAAAGAGGACGAGCCTGAGGATAAAGTCACCGGTTCGACCCCGGACATACCAACCAGAGCTATGGCAGGCTCGGGCTCATCGACCAGACCACTAGCATAGTATTCGAGGATGTGCTTCCTCACGGGCATGGTAATTTGCTCTTGGGAGGTCATATGGAAAAGTAGGAGAAGTGAGCGTAAAGAGTAAAGGAAGTGGTCGAGAAGAGTACCTTGGAAGTAGTGACCCGAGAGCTCTTGATCAACCTCTGAGAAGATTCCTGACGCTCTCTAGGGCTTCGCTCGAAAGGCTCGTTGATCTCTTAGGAATGCTCGAAAGTTCTTAAAAGCCAGGTAAGGAATGACGAAACAGTGACCCCCTATTTATAATGAAAGTGCTCGGAATACGAAGAGACTTCTGTTGGGAATAGTGCCCTAGAAAGCTGTTATGCTTTGGGGCTTTCCCTACATCACAGACAATCTTTGAATAATATACGAATGATTGTAATCATAGGTGAACACTTCTTATGTGCCAAAACGTGTTTTGTGTGTTTCCATTAGGTGTGCATGTCTAGAACTCCCCTAATCCGATGAGGCCGTTATGAACTTTGTCATTATGGGAATGATACATGAAACAAATTCTTAACACCATAGGCGAGGATTAGAAACTTCTCCAAGTCAATGAGGCCGACAGACAGTGGGAGTGTCCACTTTGCCTCTGTTGAGACTTGCTTGTGTAGTTGCGTCCTTAAGAAGGATCATTCGGTTTCATGGGGTGTAAAGTGCATAAGTTGATGCGTACACAATACACAAGGGTGCTTGTTGTAAGGACAAGTTCACTGAGAGTGTCCTGCGTGAGAAGATTCCTAAATAGGAAAGGAAGTTTCCAAAAACTTCCAGATTAGGAAATATCTCACATGTCAATGACGTGAGAAATTAATCCTTAGACTTGAGATTCTACATTGTCTCATATGAGCTAATTCTGTAATCTTTGATGTAGGCTCAAAAGGGTGTCACCATATAGACACCTGAACCACGGCCTATGTTGGGATTACACAAGTGGCACATGAGAATTGTTAGAATCAATAAAGGACCTACACTTACTATAGACAAGATGATCTCTTATTACACAAGTCATTCATGTTCCAACCTAAAGTCCTTGCGCAAGGTGGTTAGAGAAAGACATCAAGAAAATGAGGTTTTCTTGGATTGAGATCAAATGGAATATGAAGGGAACTTTGTTTTAAGATTAAGGTTAGTAGGGCTCTCCATATTCCCATGCCCTAGATCTTAATCGAGAGATAGGATGGTAGGAGGATTGTATCCCACATGATGTCATTGACTGAAAGGTTCTTTCGAATATACATTCACATTTCGGGGTAGAGGTCCCACTCCTGTTGCTAGACTATGGTTGTATGATCTGTGATATAATTAATTAATAAAGTGTATTAATTAATTAGGCTCACTGCTAACTGAAATTGAACCTAGAGGGTCACACATAAATACCAGATTCAAAGGGTATTGTTAGAAAGATCAAGTAATTGATCGAAACGAGACCACATGTGTATGGTGCATGTGTGGGAGTCAAGAGCGCGTTTGGACGCGTGACTAAAATTGCGGAATTGGATCATGTGTTAATTAATTGGAGAATTAATTATTAAGTCCAAATATAATAATTGAAGAATTAGTTATAAAGCCCAAATATAATTAATTGGAGAATTAATTATAAATTCCTAAATATAATTAATTGGAGAATTAATTATATAGAAAAATAAAATTAATTGGGGAATTAATTTTAGCCCGTTAGAATTAATTAGTGAATTAATTCTAGGTATTTATTATTTGCTTGTTCTAATTTGATTAGAATAACGAAATAAATAAATATCTTCTATTTTGTTATTCTAATAAAGTATTAATTTTAATATGATTAGAATAAATATTATTAGGATAAGATATTTAATTATTACTAGAATGGTCTAAAGCACTAGATCAAAATAATTAAGTAATATTGTCTTAAAACGCCTTCCCCGGCAATGGCGCCAAAAACTTGTTGTGGTGATTTTACTAAGTTAAAACCAATCGTGCAAGTGTACACTAACATACGCGTAGCACAATAGGATCGTACCCACAGGGAAGGGAAATTAGTCACTACTTTATATTCTTTTCTAATCTAAAGACCGAACGAGATCAAGTTGTTGTTTATTACTCTCCTAAAACCAAATTAAACAATTAACTAAAAGAAAGCACAAGTAACTACTAAAACACGCGGATTAAAATCAATAAACTAAGTAGGCAGGGGAGGTGATAATTCATACATTCAAGAGTCAATATAATACCTGTTTGACAAGTGTAATTCTACAACCTAGTCACTTATATTTGTATTACCATCTCTCAAAGCGTAACCAAGTGCTCAATTAATGTTCAATGTTGCTCTCGCAAATCATCAATAGTTAATTAACCCATATGAACAAGACTAGTGCAATTCAAATTCTAGCGGCTTAGCATGGAATAAGATTACCTTTGTATAAGATAGAACCAAATCTCTTTGCATTCTACAACTTACAAGTTATGAAAACAATCTCAATTACCATTAATCTCTCGATCCTTAGGCAATTCTAGATCATGTTATGGGTGATTAGGCCATCGTAAGTCAATTAAACCTGTTTTCAAAACTAAGAATTAACACAAGTCATTCAAGCATTATATCAAACACTTATCATGCATTCATCATCACTCCCCTAGCCCTAGAGAATTAGCTACTCATAATTAAAGCAACACTCATAAAACTAAAGGAAATTGCATTAAAGAAATTCATGTTCATCAAATCTAAACAAAGTCTCAAAATCAAAACCATAAACATTCATAAAGTCTGGAAAAACGAATCTAGCATATGAAAACTAATTAAAATAAAACTTAAAGGAATTAGTTTGATACTAAAAGCAATAATAAAACCGGAAAACTGAAATTGCTTGAAGAATTCGATCCTTTCGTCCTTTCTAAATCTCTGAACAACTCTTGCAAAAGCTCTATATCTTCCTCTCCAAGCTAGGTCAAGAACTGAAGGAAGAAGTCGGAAGCCCTTCCCACAAAATCATACTCCTAATCGCACTTAAAAAGCAGCACTAATTTGTCTCTTGCTGCCCTAGGTAACGGGTGTTACCATCTCATGCACAAGCCTCGTTAACGCCCGTTACTGGTGTGAAATCGCCATAACGCTTTTATAAGTGGTAACGGGCGTTACCACTTTCCTTCTGCCCGTTACCCCTCCTATCTCGCCAAGGCGATGCTCCTGTGTCTGTTAACGGGGGGTTAACAAAAATGTACTTCTAAGGTGTAACGGGAGTTACTCTTTTGCCTAGAAAAATGTGTGAATTTGCTTCGTTTCGCCGTTTCTAATCTCCAACTCCTAAAACACCTAAATGGAGTAAAATAAACATATAAACGCATCAAACGGCACAAAAATATACTCTAATTAACGCTTAAAACTATGCAAATTCTACACTCAACAAATTCCCCCATACTTGCCTATTGCTCGTCCTCGAGTAATACGAAAATAAAGAAAACATATCCCCATCAAACCTTCTCCTAAAAGCAATCACCGAAGTACCCTCGCCTAAACAAGTCTAGCTCTTCAAATCAAGTACTCATAAACATAAGATCATCAACTATAGCATGAAAAGTATACCCTTGTTTAGTGTGTGAATCCGAACGAAACAGTGTACAAAGACTAGAATGAAGAATTCACAATTTCCTCCTAAGTTCCAGTCATTAACTTCGGAATACACTCTTCGCACCTATCTCCACTAATGGAGTTAAATCAAAACTTAGGATCGGTTGGTCTTTCGAGCTTGCAATGTAGGCTTTGGGTAAAGTTATGGAAATTTGGATCAACTGACTACTCACCAAGCTTACATCATTCAATCTTTAAACTCATGGCACTTCAATTTGCCATTAAACACTTTCCCCACACTTAGACAATTGCATCCCACACTTCTCAATTTCACACTTGAATAATTTTTCTTTTCTTTTCTTTTTCATATCTTTTCTTTTTCACACTTTTTCTCATTTTTTTTCTTTCTTTACATCAATCTCTCAATTCCAATCATAAGAACAATCAAAAGGGGTCTAAAGATAGATATTCAATATAAAATCAAACGAGCAAACCTTGGTGTAAAATTATCAAGGTGGTTATTTTGTCGTGCATTAGGCTTATAATTTGGCTACAAAAATCTTTGCACAACAATTAGGCTCAGTAGGGTCAAAAGATAACGTTATTTAGTGAAAAACGGCTAAAAGAAAGGCTTATAATCCTCCGACAACGAATGCCTACTTCATTTCCTGAATCTTTCATTAACTCAAAATTGCGCCTCAATAGGACTAAGATGCATCCTAATCAAATCTTAGACTCATTTGGAAATCATCAATTCACCTTTCTAAGCAAAGTACATTATTACGTTCAAAAGTGCTCAAAATATAAGGGCATACTAACACACTAAATTATCCAATCTCATGAAAATTTTCCTCAATTCAAAAAAACTAACTCATCCTAGCAAAAGCTCAACGATCAAACTTCAAAGAAAAAGTTCAAAACGGGGGAAAATTTTCAAAATTTCTCAATTCCTAGCAAATCACAAGTGTAACAAAACATCTAATCATGCAAATATTCAAGAAAACTCATATCAAGCATGCACTTCCTCCCCTACACTTAAACTTTGCAATGTCCTTATGCAAAATAAAGAGTTAAAGATCAAGAAAACTCCCTTATCAATCGAAGAACCGGCAATGTGCTAGCAAAGCTTCCAAAACCTGAGATAGGTGACTGGAAAGCCACGGATCAAGTGCAAAAGCAATCGACAATCAACATGCATCTAACAAGCAGCACACAAGTCACAAATACCAAGTCAAGAGAGGGCACATTACATAAAAATTCATGTAGTTCCACATAAAAGCAAAGAAATAAGTGTAGCAAAAGTATCACCAACTAGCAAAAAGTACATAAACAAAATAGACAGTCTAAAAAGCAAAGGTAAAGCGCATGGAAAAATCAAGGTGCAGGATGCTGCTGGGATCCTCTGAAATACTGGTCAAGACGAGCATAGAACCCCTCAAACTTAGCATCAACCTGACCTTGCCATTCAACAAATCTCTCATCAACATAACCCACTAGATCTTCAATCCTTGCAGTCATGGTCGTCACATCAGCTCTTAATTCTTCCAATTCCATGCTAATACTCCTCAAACTAGCTGGAGCACTTATTTCGGCTTCATCAACAACAACTGGCACAACATTACGAAGGACTGCGAATTCATTGTCCGGTCTATCGGGAATCTGAGCTAAGAGCTCCTTCTGTACATCAGAAAGCTCCTCATGACGAGCCTTACCCCAACTATACATCTGCCAGAACCTGTCTCTATCCCGGATCGGCCACCATGGCAAGATTTGCTCCTTGAGTGGACCACTCTCCCATTCAATCGCGAAACCCACATTATCCAAATACGGCGGACCAATATCATAACCAAAATCAACAGGCAACAAACCTCTCGGCCTCCAATCTATCTCATGAGCAAACATGGTCACAAATGCACCATGGGCTATTGTCCCAGTAGCTCTCCCTACAACTTCTCGAAGTATCCAGAGAAACTCGGACGTTCCATCGAATTTGATGCCTTCTTTCATCATATACATGATTCCTAACTCAGTCTCAGTGATGTGGCTATCATTCCCGTATCGGGCACAGAATCCTGTAGCTAAGATCCTATGCACTATTACCCAAGCCAATGAATCCAAGTAGCAATCTTTAGTGTTCCGTGGAGAATAATTTGGAACACCCTTGTGCAGTGGAGAGGATCTCCAAACTGCCTCTCTCTAAGCCTCATCCCACTTAGGTAGGGAAGAGGTGTTAGGAATAGTGCCCTAGAAAGCCGATTGTATATCCGCTTTGTGTTTTTCCTTATTGTAATCACAGACAATCTTTGAATGAAATAACGAATTGAGGCAACACTTCTTTATATGCTCTTGTTTGGTATGCGTTTACTTTTGCTGTGCATGTATGAGAACTCCCCTAATCCTGATGACTTTAGGACTCTACCATTTAGGTGAAATGGTTCTTGAAATGAGCCCTATATCACATAAGTCATGATTAGTAAAATACTCCAAGCCGATGAGTCCTACAGACAGTGGGAGTGTCAACTTGACTCCTCTAAGGCTTGCTTGTGGGATCACGCCCTTAAGAAGGACCACCTTGTTTCATGGAGGTGCAAAGTGTATAGTTGATACGTGCGTGATACATGAGGGTGCTTACTTTAACAAGTAAGTTCACTGAGGTGCCCCGTGTGAGAACATTCCTAAATGGGAAAGGAAGTTTCTATTTCAGGAAATGGAAACTTCCAGATTAGGAAATATCTCACGAGTCATTGATGTGATTAATTGATCCTTAGACTTGAGGTTCCTTGTCACTTTATGAGTTAACTCTGTAGTCTTAGGTATAAGCTTTAAAGGGTGTCGCCTTAGACAACTGATTCAAGGCTTATGCTGGGGCTGCACAAGTGACTCATGAAAGTGAATGAGAATCAAGATAGGACCTACACTTGCATTAGCAAGGTGATCTCTTATTGTGTAAGTCATTCATATGCCATATGGAGTCCTTGGCCAAGGCAGTAGATCAAGACATCAAGAAAAGGGTTTCTTGGATTGAGATCAAATGGATATGAAATGCACTTAGCTTTAAGACCGGATTATTAGGGTTCTGATTATTCCCTTGCCCTAGATCTTGGTTGAGAGATAGTAAGTAGGAGGATTATATCTCACATGAATCAATGACTTAAAGGTTCTGTCGAATCCGAACATTCCAATTCAGCTAGGGGTTAAACACCTGTTGCTAGACTATGGTCGTTTAATCTGTGGACTGATTAATTAATAAGTGAATTAATTAATTGGGGTCACTGCTAATTGAATTGAGAACCTAGAGGGTCACACACAACAACTTGGTTACATGAGTTGAGGCTTGAAAATGATTAAACGAGTTAATCGGGCCAAGAGGGTTCCACACGTGTGAATTCACACGTGTGGCTCACGTGAGTGACACGTGTCACTATGACACGTGTCACACACGTGTGAATATATATATATATATTGTATATATGTATTAAATAATTAAATGTGTTAATTATTTAATAGACTTTGGTTTAATTTTGAATTAAAAAGAAAGTCTAATTTTGGAGGAAATAATCTAGTTAATTAATTATGAATTAATTAATTACATAAAAATAAGTTATTTATTTTATAATAAATAAAGTATAAAATTATCCAAAAATAGTTTGGATATTTTTAGCTCTCTTAAAAGTTGACTTGAATTAGAATTGAAAGTCAAAGTTGGAAAATACTTGATGATCAAGTAATAGGAGAGAGAGGAACCAAATCCTTGTCCAACAAGGATTTGGATCGGCACTCTCCTCTTATATATAGGGGAGCTCGAGCTCCCCTTTAGAGCTAATTGAGAATTCTTTTGGTTCATGTGTTGAACACCTTCCTTTCTCCAAGATTAAATAAAACCCTAGGTTAAGCCTAAACACTAACTAGAGAACTAGCATCCTTACTAGTTAGATTGTGATCAAGTTGGTGGACTTTCTCTAGAGACTTCAAGTTAGAAGTTTGAAGATTCGAGCTTTACCAAGGAGAGGGGATCAAGCCGCGAGAAGAGCGTTCTTGGGTGGCTTGAAACGCTTCAAGAAAGAATAAAAGAAAAGTAAGTTTTCTATCTTTACGAATTTGGTTACACGATTGCGAGTCCTAGATCCTGTTGTTGGGAAATTTTTTAAATTCCGCTGCTTTCTGATTCGTGTTTTCCAACAAGTGGTATCAGAGCCACCTCGTTAATCGTGTTTCTGATTCGTCTCAATTATTCTGAATTTGGTAGAAATTCTTAGGCTTAGATGCGAATTAGGTATTCATGAGTTCTTTTAGAAAGCCTGAATTACGAAACTGTAATTTTTCCTGAATTTCTAAAACTGTTTTCTCAAATCGTGTTTTTGAAAATTGTTTTAGTTGAAATTTGTTTAAATTGAATTTTTTAATTTTGGATTGAACCGGGTTTTGGAGAAACCCAAAATACGAAACGGAACACGAAAAAGGACGAGCCTAGGCGTGCTAGCACGTCGCACGCCCAGGCCCGTCGCTGTCGCCCAGCCCTCCCGCAACCGCGCGGGAGGCCCTCCCGCCCGCACCGTCCAGCAACAGAGCGGGACGCCCAGGCCGAGATCGCCCGCCATCGGGCGGGCACTGCTGCGCGTGACAAGCGCACGAGCCGCGCGCACGAGGGCGGCACTTGCCGCACGCTGTGCGCGCATTTTGCGCGCGGTGCCCTCCTTTGGGCGGGTGCTTTCGGGCCTAATTTCGTGTTTTCGTGTTTCGTGTTTTCGGTCCGAAAAATCCCGATTTAATTTTATTTTAATTTTATCTTTTAAAATCAGTTTTTGCTAAAATAAAATTATTTTAAAATTTTGATTAAATTGGGATTTTTGAGAAAATGATCGATTTAAATTTTGAAAAAATTATAAGCTTTATTTTCTGAAAATATTGAAAGAATAAAATTATTAATTTTCAGAAATTAATTGGAATTTTATTAGTTAATGTTTTTCGGGTTTTATTGAAAAGGCTCTTGAACAAGAATTGCATCTAAGTCGTGTTTTAAGTCATTAGGACTTGAAACGAGAATTTTAATTTATTAGCTAAATTTAAATTCTCGCAAAAGCATGTTAGGTGATCATGGGTTTAGATCTATGTATGGTTTTAATTTATGCACATGGATGGTTTAAATTGGGGTTGGAGCCCTATAGTTGCGTTTTTCAATTGAGGTTGGAGCCTCACTTGTGTGCGTACTGTTATGTGATTTATTATGTGGCTTTCCATATTACTGTTTTTGAGGCCGGGGTATGCCCCGTGTAATTGTCTAAGGCCAATATGAAGATTGAGCCTTATTACTTTATGTCTTTTTCTTTTTATTGTAATTTGAGAGTAGAGATAGGTGGTGAGGTTTTATTTTCATTTTGGAGACAATGCACCCATGGAGTAAGATGGACCACATTCAAGTAACAAGGAGGCCATAAGTGAAGACCCCTCAAAATGTTAGGGAGGGGAATCTCAATTGTTAAATGTAATAGAGATAGGGCTCGTATTTTGTTACCGCTTTCCCTTATGTGATTTGAACTGTTTATGTGGCATGTATGTTAGAACTTGTGATTGTGGAGTGGCTCCCACATATCACGCATAAGATAGGTAGAACCCATGATCATTACATGTTAGTATCATGCTAGGACATGTTATCTGTTTATGTGCTTGTTTGAAATGCATTTAAGTGTACTTGCATTAATCAAGACTAATAAAATTGGATAACATATATGTTGGTGAGGTCGAACCGGACAACTCTCCGGTTGATTCGAAAATTCCCCTTAAATATTAAGCTAATTTCGAACAAATAGGTGTTTAATTCGAGATGCAAATTTTGAATTAAATTCCTAGCATTCCATCAATAGGTTTTAAGTTTAGTAAGTAAAGCTAGTTATTGTCCGCGAGTCGTGGGATAGCTAGTGGAGCTTGTTAGTTCTTAGTTACCTAATTGATCATTTTAAATGATCAATATTTCATGGTCAATTTTAGCAAGGGCGATGTCCGCGAGTCGTGGGTCGTTCGAACTAAGTTTTGGTCATGATCTTATGATTGATGGGTCTGGCTTAACGCCTAAGTAAATATGGATGTCGCATGAGTCGTGGGTCCATATTGAAAGATAGGTGATGCGAAAACAATTACTAAGAGTTCTAAAGGTGTTAGAATTGGTAAGTTGTACCTACCTAGGGTTCTTACTTAGAATGTCCGCGAGTCGTGGGTTCGAGGTAAAATGCCTAGGATCTTAGTACCCATTGGGAAAGGTGTTACTCTTAGATCTTTGGGAATTCTAGATCTTTGAAAAACAGTGGGAGCTACATTAGATTAAAGACCTTATCTTTTGTATATCGTTATAATTCAGCATGCTCACTAGTTCTCTGTTTTACCATTTAGGTCGTAGATTCTGTGATTCTCTACATGTTTTGAAATGGCAACCAAAAACCCTCTTGTATCGATCCTCGAGTCAAACAAGTTGACTGGTCCCAACTATTCTGATTGGCTGAGGAATCTAAAAATCATTTTAGATTCTGAGAAGAGAACTTATTTTCTCTTCGAAGGGGAGCCCAGTCCCGAAGGGGAGGCTCCCACTCGGGCCGAGCGGGATGCGATTCAGAAGTGGAAGGATGATAATCTCCAAGCCCGTTGCCTTATGTTGGCTAACATGTCTCCGGACTTGCAAAGAAAACAGGAGGCCATGGAATTTGCTTGGGAGATTTACGACCACTTAGAGCAACTTTACCGCCCTCATGAACGTGTTACAAGGTATAACACATCAAAGGAATTGTTCCACTTGAGAATGAGGGAAGGTTCAAGTGTCCATGAATATGGACTCAAGTTTCTTGCCCTTACTGAGAAACTTGCTTCCATGGACATGCCACTGAAAGATGAGCTTTCAGTGGATTTGTTGCTAGCTTCGCTCCCACCATCATTCAACCCATTTGTCCTTAACTTCAACATGAATCATGCTGGTGCTACTGTAGCTGAGCTGATTAGTCAGCTTGTGACTGCTGAAAGCACTATCAAGAAGGACAATAAGGTTTTGATGGTGAATGCTCCATCTTCCTCTTCTGGGCCTTCTAAAGGTAAGGGCAAGAAAGCCCAAAAGAAGAAGAAGAAACCCCTTAGGCCCACTGGTGGCATTTCGAAGGGGAAGGCCCAAAAGAAGAAGCGTGATCAGAAAGAGGATGTTTGTTTCCATTGTGGCAAAGCGGGACATTGGAGGAGAAACTGCCCAGAGTACAAGGCTACTCTAAAGAAAGGTATCTTTCTCGTTGAAGTAAATCTTTCTATTAATTCTAGTTCTTGGGTACTTGATACCGGTTGTGGAACTCATATCTGTAATGATGTACAGATGCTAAGTGAGGTCCAACAACTCAAAGAAGGAGAATGTGTCTTGAAGATCGGCGATGGCTCAAACGTTGAAGCTCGAGCTTTAGGCACAATTAGATTAGATTTAGGTAGTTTTGAGTTAGTTTTAAATAAAGTCCTTTATATACCGAGCATTATTCGTAATATAATTTCAGTTCCAATATTGGATTGTGAAGGTTATGAAACTTATATTAAGAATGGTAAATATTTTATCAAACGGAACAACTCTTCCGTTCACATCGGTACTCTAAGTAATGGACTTTACCTAACTCAAAATATCAATATTATGAATATACAATGAGAAACAAAGCGTAAGAGAGATGACAAAGTTTCAGCTCCCTTATGGCACGCTAGATTAGGACACATTTCCAAGAACATAATTAGCAAGATAAACACTTTAGGATCATTCTCTGAAAATGATCTTAAGGAGTTAACTTCTTGCGAATCCTGCCTCAAAGGAAAAATGTCCAAAGTCCCTTTTAAAGGAACTGTGGAACGTGCCACTAAGGTTTTGGATTTGATCCATACTGATGTTTGTGGACCGCTTAGTGTAAGCACTAGAAACAATCATCAGTATTTCATAACCTTTACTGATGACTTTAGTCGATATGGTTATGTATACTTAATGAAGTATAAATCTGAAGCTTTTGAGAAATTCTTAGAATTTCAAAAGGAGGTTGAGAACCAAACTGGTCACAAGATCAAAGCACTTCGATCTGATCGAGGAGGCGAGTATCTTAGTGAAGAATTCCTTAATCATCTTAAAGATAATGGGATTATCTCTCAGTGGACTCCTCCGGGAACTCCTCAGCTTAATGGAGTTTCTGAGAGAAGGAATCGAACCTTACTTGATATGGTTCGTTCCATGATGAGTTTCACTGACTTACCACCTTCTTTCTGGGGTTATGCACTAGAAAGTGCAGCAAAGATTCTGAATCTAGTTCCCTCTAAGTCAGTCCCCAAGACGCCCTATGAAATGTGGCATGGTAAAATCCCTAGTTATTCTTACTTAAGAATTTGGGGTTGTCCTGCTTACGTGAAGAGGACAGTGGGAGACAAGTTAGAATCTCGTTCTAACTTATGCTACTTTGTAGGCTATCCTAAGGAATCCATAGGATACTACTTCTATGATCAATCTGAGCAAAAGGTGTTTGTTTCGAGAAATGCCACTTTTCTTGAGGAACCGTTCCTTAAAGAAAAGAAAGGCAAGATCATAGAATTAGAAGAAGTACAAAGTGACCCCATACCACCCACTGAAGAAACGTCCCACTCTGATCAACCACAACCAATCACGAATTTCGATACACATGTAAATCCTCCTCTAAGGCGTTCTGAACGCACTCCTAGACAGCCGGAGAGATGGTATGGATTCTTCCATGAAATCTCTCAAAAGGATAATGATCCTTCAACATATGAGGAGGCACTTTCAGATTCTGACTCTGAACAGTGGATAGAAGCCATGAAATCCGAAGTGGACTCCATGAACTCCAACCAAGTTTGGACCTTGGTAGATTTGCCTGATGGGGTCAAACCCATAGGTTGCAAATGGATCTTTAAGAGAAAGCTTGGAGTTGATGGAAGCATTGCAACCTACAAAGTAAGACTGGTTGCAAAAGGATTCACTCAAAGACCCAGCGTGGACTTTGACGAAACCTTTTCACCAGTTGCAATGCAAAAGTCCATTCGAATCATGCTTGCCATTCCTGCATATTATGACTAAGAGATATGGCAAATGGATGTAAAAACTGCCTTTCTCAATGGTGACATTGACAAAGACATTTATATGGAGCAACCCATAGGTTTCACATTCAGTGGGAGTGAGCAAAAGGTTTGCAAACTCCAAAGATCAATCTATGGATTGAAACAGGCTTCTAGGAATTAGAACATTCGATTTGATGAATCAGTCAAAGCGTTTGGCTTCATGCAAATTTCGAATGAATCATGTGTGTATAATAAGGAATTGGAGACCTCAGTGAAATTCTTAGTACTTTATGTTGATGACATCCTTCTTATTGGGAATTCGAAGGATGACATGAAAGTGACTAAGTTATGGTTATCGAACCAATTCGAGATGAAAGATCTTGGTGATGCGTCCTATATCCTTGGAATTAAAATCTATAGAGATAGATCTAGAAGGTTAATAGGACTATCACAGTCGACGTACATTGACAAAGTATTGAAGAGATTCAATATGGAGTCAGCAAAGGTTAAGAACCTTCCTATGAGTGTAGGAACATGTCTTTCAAAGAAGATGTGTCCTAAGACTAACCTTGAGAAGGAGAGAATGACTCATACACCTTATGCGTCAGCAATAGGTAGCATAATGTATGCAATGTTATGTACTCGACCGGATGTGGCTTATGCACTTAGTGTGACAAGTCGTTTCCAATCTGACCCTGGAGATGGTCACTGGGCTGCCGTGAAGAATATTCTTAAGTACTTGAAAAGTACTAAAGATTTATTCTTAGTTTACGGAGGTCAGAAAGATCTTACTGTCGAAGGATACTGCGATGCAAGCTTTGCATCTGACTTAGATGATTTTAAGTCAATGTCAGGATACATTTTCTGCCTGAACGGCGGAGCAGTGAGTTGGAAGAGTTCCAAGCAAACAACCACTGCAGATTCGACCACTGAGGCCGAATACTTAGCTGCAAATGATGCAGCTAAGGAAGGTGTTTGGATTAGAAACTTCATTCAAGAGTTGAATGTTGTTCCTAGCATGAAAGACCCCATTACTGTGTTTTGTGACAACACTGGGGCGGTTGCTCAAGCAAGAGAACCAAGATCTCACCAACGGACCAAGCACATTATGAGGAAGTTGTTAGGAATAGTGCCCTAGAAAGCCGA
Source organism: Lantana camara (assembly GCA_037501455.1). Taxonomy (NCBI): domain Eukaryota; kingdom Viridiplantae; phylum Streptophyta; class Magnoliopsida; order Lamiales; family Verbenaceae; genus Lantana; species Lantana camara. The sequence continues at coordinate 15,359,447 of CM074857.1, read as the reverse complement.
TTGTATATCCGCTTTGTGCTTTTCCTTATTGTAATCACAAACAATCTTTGAATGAAATAACGAATTGAGGCAACACTTCTTTATATGCTCTTGTTTGGTATGCGTTTACTTTTGCTGTGCATGTATGAGAACTCCCCTAATCCTGATGACTTTGGGACTCTACCATTTAGGTGAAATGGTTCATGAAACGAGCCCTATATCACATAAGTCATGATTAGTAAAATACTCCAAGCCGATGAGTCCTACAGACAGTGGGAGTGTCAACTTGACTCCTCTAAGGCTTGCTTGTGGGATCACGCCCTTAAGAAGGACCACCTTGTTTCATGGAGGTGCAAAGTGTATAGTTGATACGTGCGTGATACATGAGGGTGCTTACTTTAACAAGTAAGTTCACTGAGGTGCCCCGTGTGAGAACATTCCTAAATGGGAAAGGAAGTTTCTATTTCAGGAAATGGAAACTTCCAGATTAGGAAATATCTCACGAGTCATTGATGTGATTAATTGATCCTTAGACTTGAGGTTCCTTGTCACTTTATGAGTTAACTCTGTAGTCTTAGGTATAAGCTTTAAAGGGTGTCGCCTTAGACAACTGATTCAAGGCTTATGTTGGGGCTGCACAAGTGACTCATGAAAGTGAATGAGAATCAAGATAGGACCTACACTTGCATTAGCAAGGTGATCTCTTATTGTGTAAGTCATTCATATGCCATATGGAGTCCTTGGCCAAGGCAGTAGATCAAGACATCAAGAAAAGGGTTTCTTGGATTGAGATCAAATGGATATGAAATGCACTTAGCTTTAAGACCGGATTATTAGGGTTCTGATTATTCCCTTGCCCTAGATCTTGGTTGAGAGATAGTAAGTAGGAGGATTGTATCTCACATGAATCAATGACTTAAAGGTTCTGTCGAATCCGAACATTCCAATTCAGCTAGGGGTTAAACACCTGTTGATAGACTATGGTCGTTTAATCTGTGGACTGATTAATTAATTAGTGAATTAATTAATTGGGGTCACTGCTAATTGAATTGAGAACCTAGAGGGTCACACACAACAACTTGGTTACATGAGTTGAGGATGAAAATGATTAAACGAGTTAATCGGGCCAAGAGGGTTCCACACGTGTGAATTCACACGTGTGGCTCACGTGAGTGACACGTGTCACTGTGACACGTGTCACACACGTGTGAATATATATATATATTGTATATATGTATTAAATAATTAAATGTGTTAATTATTTAATAGACTTTGGTTTCATTTTGAATTAAAAAGAAAGTCTAATTTTGGAGGAAATAATCTAGTTAATTAATTATGAATTAATTAATTACATAAAAATAAGTTATTTATTTTATAATAAATAAAGTATAAAATTATCCAAAAATAGTTTGGATATTTTTAGCTCTCTTAAAAGTTGACTTGAATTAGAATTCAAAGTCAAAGTTGGAAAATACTTGATGATCAAGTAATAGGAGAGAGAGGAACCAAATCCTTGTCCAACAAGGATTTGGATCGGCACTCTCCTCTTATATATAGGGGAGCTCGAGCTCCCCTTTAGAGCTAATTGAGAATTCTTTTGGTTCATGTGTTGAACACCTTCCTTTCTCCAAGATTAAATAAAACCCTAGGTTAAGCCTAAACACTAACTAGAGAACTAGCATCCTTACTAGTTAGATTGTGATCAAGTTGGTGGACTTTCTCTAGAGACTTCAAGTTAGAAGTTTGAAGATTCGAGCTTTACCAAGGAGAGGGGATCAAGCCGCGAGAAGAGCGTTCTTGGGTGGCTTGAAACGCTTCAAGAAAGAATAAAAGAAAAGTAAGTTTTCTATCTTTACGAATTTGGTTACACGATTGCGAGTCCTAGATCCTGTTGTTGGGAAAATTTTTTAAATTCCGCTGCTTTCTGATTCGTGTTTTCCAACAGAAGTATCACCTAATCCGTGATATTATCAAAAGAGGAGATGTGCTAATTGAGAGGGTCACATCAGCAGAGAACGTGGCAGATCCACTTACTAAACCCCTTAGTCGAGAAGCTTTCCAAGGTCATCTTCAGAAGATGGGACTTAGAGTAGCTTTAGAATGGCTTTGACGGGCAAGTGGGAGATTGTTAGGAATAGTACCCTAGAAAGCCGATTGTATATCCGCTTTGTGCTTTTCCTTATTGTAATCACAGACAATCTTTGAATGAAATAACGAATTGAGGCAACACTTCTTTATATGCTCTTGTTTGGTATGCGTTTACTTTTGCTGTGCATGTATGAGAACTCCCCTAATCCTGATGACTTTAGGACTCTACCATTTAGGTGAAATGGTTCATGAAACGAGCCCTATATCACATAAGTCATGATTAGTAAAATACTCCAAGCCGATGAGTCCTACAGAAAGTGGGAGTGTCAACTTGACTCCTCTAAGGCTTGCTTGTGGGATCACGCCCTTAAGAAGGACCACCTTGTTTCATGGAGGTGCAAAGTGTATAGTTGATACGTGCGTGATACATGAGGGTGCTTACTTTAACAAGTAAGTTCACTGAGGTGCCCCGTGTGAGAACATTCCTAAATGGGAAAGGAAGTTTCTATTTCAGGAAATGGAAACTTCCAGATTAGGAAATATCTCACGAGTCATTGATGTGATTAATTGATCCTTAGACTTGAGGTTCCTTGTCACTTTATGAGTTAACTCTGTAGTCTTAGGTATAAGCTTTAAAGGGTGTCGCCTTAGACAACTGATTCAAGGCTTATGCTGGGGCTGCACAAGTGACTCATGAAAGTGAATGAGAATCAAGATAGGACCTAAACTTGCATTAGCAAGGTGATCTCTTATTGTGTAAGTCATTCATATGCCATATGGAGTCCTTGGCCAAGGCAGTAGATCAAGACATCAAGAAAAGGGTTTCTTGGATTGAGATCAAATGGATATGAAATGCACTTAGCTTTAAGACCAGATTATTAGGGTTCTGATTATTCCCTTGCCCTAGATCTTGGTTGAGAGATAGTAAGTAGGAGGATTGTATCTCACATGAATCAATGACTTAAAGGTTCTGTCGAATCCGAACATTCCAATTCAGCTAGGGGTTAAACACCTATTGCTAGACTATGGTCGTTTAATCTGTGGACTGATTAATTAACTAGTGAATTAATTAATTAGGGTCACTGCTAATTGAATTGAGAACCTAGAGGGTCACACACAACAACTTGGTTACATGAGTTGAGGCTTTAAAATGATTAAACGAGTTAATCGGGCCAAGAGGGTTCCACACGTGTGAATTCACACGTGTGGCTCACGTGAGTGACACGTGTCACTGTGACACGTGTCACACACGTGTGAATATATATATATTATATATATATGTATTAAATAATTAAATGTGTTAATTATTTAATAGACTTTGGTTTAATTTTGAATTAAAAAGAAAGTCTAATTTTGGAGAAAATAATCTAGTTAATTAATTATGAATTAATTAATTAGATAAAAATAAGTTATTTATTTTATAATAAATAAAGTATAAAATTATCCAAAAATAGTTTTGATATTTTTAGCTCTCTTAAAAGTTGACTTGAATTAGAATTCAAAGTCAAAGTTGGAAAATACTTGATGATCAAGTAATAGGAGAGAGAGGAACCAAATCCTTGTCTAACAAGGAATAGGTTCGGCCGTCCCTCTCCCTTTCCTATATATAGGGGAGCTCATGCTCCCCTTTAGAGCTAATTGACAATTCTTTTGGTTCATGTGTTGAACACCTTTCTTTCTCTAAGATTAAATAAACCCTAGGTTAAGCCTAAACACTAACTAGAGAACTAGCATCCTTACTAGTTAGATTGTGAGCAAGTTGGTGGACTTTCTCTAGAGACTTCAAGTTAGAAGTTTGAAGATTCGAGCTTTACCAAGGAGAGGGGATCAAGCCACGAGAAGAGCGTTCTTGGGTGGCTTGAAACGCTTCAAGAAAGAATAAAAGAAAAGTAAGTTTTCTACCTTTACGAATTTGGTTACACGATTGCGAGTCCTAGATCCTTTTGTTGGGAAAATTTTTTAAATTCCGCTGTTTTCTGATTCGTGTTTTCCAACAAGAGGTAGCATGACCCGAGAAGTGTAGAATCTCTCTTATCCGATCCGTACTCCATATCTGAGTATCCCGGTCATCTAGAGTAAAAGTCAACGTGTTAGCCGCCGGATTAAAGTCTATCGTGGTGAAGGAAGCGGTGGTCATCTCAGCATACGTCAAATCCGTCTTCGAAAGGAAGGGCAACCAACCGATGTTGTCAAACAATCTCTTCACCTCTTCCCAAGCTTCTAGTTTCTCCATCCATAAGTCCTTAAAGAACCTAGTAGATACGATGTTCCTTGTCAAATTCCTTTGAAAAGGATTGCTCATAGTGTTTACAGTTATATTGACTGAATCCCGCGATTGATGATCCGCTGGGTATGAAGTAGTGAAGGGTTCAATAGCTCGAGGACGCTTAGCACGGCCCATAATACCTGGATTAAACAAATATAGCCAAGCAAAGCACACAAATATCAATCACAATTCACTTAGACAATTCATCAAACACCTTGTATGCATAAGCCTAGGATGTGAATTTTAACTATAGTTCTTCAATCTACCCAATTCAATTCAATACCATCCTAGAATATAACAAACTAAGCTCAAGATTCTCTACATGATTCAAAGGCTAATTAGAGATTATGATTCTTCAAAAATTCAACCTAATTCAAGGCAAATTCACTTCGTAGCATTCATCCTAATTCTATCATGCATAATCTCTCAACATTCATCAATTCAATCCTAAAATCACCCTAACATGCAAATTCAATCCTAGGTTTCAATTTTAGATTGGAAGAATTAATCCCAACAATTCATACTTAAGAGAGGGATATTGACTTACCTAGATTCAAGAAGAAATAGAGAGAGTGTGCTTGATGGTGGTGCTTCTTTGTTGCAAATTGATAATAGTGGGCCAAGGGGAACTATAAAGCTTCTTCTAAGGAAAAATGAGTATGTGCAACTGTATTTATAGGTTTAGGGAAAACAAATTCCGAAGTTGGGAAGAAAAAGAAGTAAATCAAACTCAAAACATGCTTCCCAAGCAATTAAAAATCACGTAAACGCCCCCGTAACAGGCGTTACAGGATTTAGCCTTGCAAAGGGTAACACCTATTACCCCTATTGCCCCAGACGCATGCCTCTGTTAACGGGCGTTACTAAGAAATGCGCCCGTTACTAATCAATCCCGAGACACCTGACCGCTTTAACGGGTGTTACTGAAAATACACTAAAGAGGGTGTAACGCCCGTTACTAACAATTCTGTCCCAAAACAAAAGTTAGGCACAAACACAATTCTGATGGTGCTTAGTCACGTTAATTACCACAAATTAACTCATAAAAATCCAATCAAACCATAGTGCACCAATTTTGAAACAAACACACATCACACAACACATATGGCAATAAGTTGCAACAATTCATTTTTCTCGCAAACACATCAATCTCATGCACACACATACGAACAAAGTAAATGGACCTCAATATTGATATTAAAGCTCAAATCATGGTTCTAGCATCCATTCTAAACTTCAGCTTCCTAGCAATGCATCAAGTGATCTGCAAAACGAGAGAGATAACCAAAAATAAACGTGAGAAAACGAAAGCGAAAGAAAGGAAAGCAAAGAAGGGTAAGAGAAAAGGAGAGGGAAAGAAAAATTAGTTCTAAGTTATAGTCGTTAGCTTGACTTTGAAACCGGATTAGGGATTAACAATCCCCAAGCGACGAGTCACATGGAGTGACCTCGTTCTTGCTACTCACAACACCGGAGCTTGAACTCCAAATATTTAATTTCAAAACATCCTCTCCTCTTGAATTTCGGGACTTCAGTTCTCCTCCCCAATCAACTGCATCTCTTTTCTCCAAAAATAATACCACTCCGTTTGAGGTCTCACTTATAACCTTGATCATGCAACACTTATCCGGAATCAGTGATGGTGTTATGGAACTAAAATTCCTAAACTCCAATCTTTCATCTCCTATTTTGAACATGAGGCATCCATTCTAAACATCAATGTCCGCCCCATCCATGGCTAGAAATGGTATTCCAAGGATTAATGGCAAACTCTCATCACTCTCAACATCAAGAACTACAAAATCATTAGGAATGTAGAATTTTCCAACTTTTACCAACACATCTTCAAGAATTCCTATCGGGTATTTCACCGATCTATCAGCTAGTTGGAGTGTCATATTGGTTGGTTTGAGCTCCTTTACTCCTAATCTCCTGCAAGTAGATAAAGGGATTAAACTCACACTAGCTCCCAAATCACAAAGAACATTATGAAATTGCAAAGAACCAATAGTTAAAGGAATCGAAAAACTCCCTGGAACTTTAAGCTTCGGAGGAAGCTTATGCTGAATAATAGCACTACACTCCTCAGTAAGTCCAACAGTGGTGAAGTCGTCAGACTTCTCTTTACTTGAAACCAATTCTTTCTCAGACTCCTGCTTCTGTAATATTTAGGGAACAGGAACCGGTGGCACATATGACTCGGTTGCCACATTCTCCTTTGGCTTTGAAGGGAACTCTTCCTTCTTCTCCTCTATGTTCGACTTTTCAATCTCAACTGTTTTCTCAACCTTCTTAATTGCAAAACTATCAATCTCAACTGTTTTCTCAACCTTCTTAAGCTGTTTTAACTCAGATTGGTTTGAACTGTTTTAATTCGGAACTGAATTGTTGGAATTTTGGAAATTACGAAACGAGAATTTTGGAAAGACTGCATAGCCACACCCGATCGCACGCGGCCCAACGTGTTACGTCCGCCGCCCCGCCTTGTCTGCACTCGCCTAGAAGGCATGGCCGGGCTCGCCGGGATTATACGCATATCAGCGCGCGTGGCGCCCAGGCGGCCTAGCCTAGCCACCAGCCATCCGTTCCGCCACCATGCTAGCAACGCCCGCGTGCGACGCGAAGTCCAGTGCGGGAGGCGCTCATGCGTGCGCAGCTGTGCTGCGCGTGCGGCCTTGCTCGTAAGTCGTGCGACGCTGCGCAGGCTGTTGCCTTGCTCTTCCTAGTAGCATCCCAGCGTCTCCCGCACGCCCCCGCAGGCTATATACGTGGAACTGCGCGGTCAGTGCGCACCTTATGCGTGGGACCGCGCGCCTTGTGCGGGGTCAGGTTGATCCCGGCTTTTGTTTCGTGTTTCAGTTTCGTGAAATCCCGATTTTAAAAATCTTATTTTATTATAAAATTATTTATTTTTGAAATAAATACTAAAATTGGGATTTTGTGAATTAAAATTCAGTTTATATTTTTTGAGAAAATCGTAAATATCACTTTGAATGATATTTTGACAAAAATTTAATTTTGAATTAATTGTGGTTCTGTAAAATTGATCCAGTTTCGATTTTGAATAATTTCTTGAATATTGAACTATATTCAAATTACTTAAGTTAATTGCAACTTGAAGTCAAGGGAATTTTAAATTTAGTTGGTAAGTTTAAATTCATGCAGAAGTATGCCTAGTAGGTGATCATGGGTTAGTCTTATGAATGTTTTAATTTATGGACATGGATGATTTCAATTCTGGGTCAGAGCCTCATAGTTGCGTTATTTCAATTGGGGTTGGAACCCTACTTATGTGCGTACTGTTATATGTTTATTATGTGTCTTTCCTTGTTATTGTTTTTGGGCCGGGGTATGCCCGTGTATTTGTCTATGGTCAATATGAAGATTGAGCCATATTACTTTATGTTAAGGGAGTAGAACTTAGGAAGTGAGGGTTTTTCTTTTCATTTTGGAGACAAGCACCCATGGAATAAGAAGGATCCACAAGGAGCACTTGAAGAAAGGTGGCCATAAGAATACCCCTCAAAATGTTTAGGAGGGTTTCTATTAATGTAATAGAATAGGGTTTTCCACTAAATCCTGCACCCTTATGTGAAATATCTGTTTATGTTGCATGTATGTTAGAACTAGGAATTATGGAGTGGCTCCCATAATTGCACATAAGATAGGATACCCATGATCATCTCATAATTAGTATCATGCTAGGACATGTTATCTGCTAATTGCTACTGTGATGCACTTTATGTGAAACTGAATTAATCAAGATAATTAAAAATGGATAACTGTACATGTTGGTGAGGTCAAAAACCGGACAACTCTCCGGTTAATTCAAAAATCCCTAATTAAAATATTGAGCAACTTTTCAATAAATAGGTATTCTATTATGGTAATAAAATTCCTAGCGTTCCATCAATAGGATTTAAGAGTTAGTAGGTAAGCTAATTGTTATCTCACGAGTCGTGGGGTAATTAGTGCAGCCTATTAAATCTTAGTTTCTTGATTGATCACCTTAGGTGATATTTCTTGATCATTTTAGAATGGGTATTGTCTCACGAGTCATGGGTCGTTCCGGACTCAGTTTGATTGAGATCTTATGATTAATGGGTGTTGTCTAACGAGTCGTGGGTCCATGATTGAAAGATTAGTGATGCAAAAATATTACTAGGAATTCCATGGAGATGGAATTGGCAATTTAGTACCTGCCTAAAGATTCTTAGACCTTTGATTCACTACCAGAAAAACGCCCTATAGCAACGGATTATGGCCCTATTAGCAACGGATTTCGGCTTAGCAGCGAAAATTTTTCGTTGCTATAACCCTCGTGGCTAATATGTAGCAACGGATTTAGCAACGAATTATTAGCAACGGAATTAGCAACGAACTTATAGCAACGGATTTAGCAACGTAATACTACCCATGGAAATTAGCAACGGTTTTTTTTAGCAACGGATTTTCCGTTGCAAACCAACCAATAATTAATTAATTTTGTGCCTTTTTGCAACGAAATTTCCGTTGCAAAATCTGTCGTAAAAACTAATAATTCAAATTAATAATTCATTTGTGGGGCCCGGATCACCCCACCAAACCCCGGCGAGCCAACACAATAATTCCACATATTCGCGTTGAGTAGGAATCGAACCCTGGTCCCCAAGTGAAGAAGGTTGAACACCAAACCAGTTGGGCTAACTTCAATGTTATTATTGGTATGTCATTTTTTATATTGAACCACTATCAAATATTCATTTATTAATTTAAATAATTAAATACTTGTTATCATATAGTTTAAATAAAAATATTTTTAAATATATAATTATTTATATTATAATACATATTCCGTTAAAAATTTAAATATGTATTAATTAACTACATATCTCAAGTTTTTGTTATGAGATAAAAATATAATGTATATCAACTTAAGTGTAACTTTTTATGACATACAAAAAAAAGGATTAAAGTTTTACGTAACTAAATAATTAGATTTAGTTGGTTGTTGAATAAAGAACTTTTATGTTATATGAAGTATTCACTTATACATTTGTATTATTTAGCAATCGTAGTTGAATAACTTAATGACGAATTATTTTATTAATATGAAACATTTATATTTGAATTTGTAGAATTATATCTAAATATTGAAGAATTATTATGTTAAATTCTATATAAACCTCAAGCATGTATATATATATATCATACTGTATATCAACTTAAGTATAAGTTTTTATGACATATAAAAAAAATATGAAAGTTTACATAATTAAATAATTAGATTTAGTTGGTAGTTGAATAAAGAACTAATTTTATGTCAATATGAAGTATTCACTTATACATTTGTAGAATAATATCTGCATTTTGAGGAACTATTGTATTATTTAACAATCGTAGTTGAATAACTTAATGAAGAATTATTTTATTAATATGAAACATTTATATTTGAATTTGTAGAATTATATCTAAATATTGAAGAATTATTGTGTTAAATTCTATATAAACCCCAAGCATGTATATATATATATATATATATATATATATATATATATATATATATATATATATATAATACTAATATATATCAACTTAAGTATAAGTTTTTATGACATATAAAAAAAAAATGAAAGTTTACATAATTAAATCATTAGATTTAGTTGATAGTTGAATAAAGAACTAATTTTATGTCAATATGAAGTATTCACTTATACATCTGTAGAACAATATCTGCATTTTGAGGACTATTGTATTATTTAGCAATCGTAGTTGAATAACTTAATATAAAGAATTATTTTCTTAATATGAAACATTTATGTTTGAATTTATAAAATTATATCTATACACTGAGGAATTATTGCGTTTCGCAACCGTACATTAGATGTTAAATTAAGAAGTTTTCTTTTAATATAATGAATATATATTAAAATTTGTAGAATTAAATCTAAATACTAAGAAATTATTTTGTTATGCAATCGTTACATGTTAAATAAAAAACTTTTCTCTTAATATTAATGATTTATAATGTATATTATACACACATATTATATATATGTACATATATTATATATAAACATATAATATTAACGGCAAATTATTCAAAGCCCCCCACCATACATCAATACTTATCCTAAACCCCCCCAATTCATTTTTTTTGTGTTTCAAGTACCAATTACAATTCAAACTTTTTCTAAACCCCCTAAATTGTGTAAAAATACTAAAATGCCCTTAAAAAATATAAAAAATTACCCCAATGCCCCCCAATCTTTTCCCCCCAATTTTTTTTTTTTTTAATTTTCCTTTCTTCCTCGCGTTTTTCACAGGAAAAACGCAGGTTTTGGTGGGCAACTCCGGCGCCGTCTCCGGCCACTTTCCGGAGACGGCGCTTACGTGTTTCAACTCAACTCAATGTCGCGACTTCATTTGTGGCAATCCCGTCTCCAGAAAGTGGCCGTAGAAGGTGTCGGAGCTCCCCCAAAATTTCTGTTTTTTCAATACAAAATGGGTTTTCCGTCAGCGTCATTCCGGCGACTTTCTTGAACGATTTTTATATGGATCTTGAAGATTTTGATACGGAGAGTCCATTGCAATTTACGGAATCGATTTTCGTTAATCGGTTTGGGAGTTATTGTCATTTCAAATTTTTAGATCTAAAATTTTTGATTTGAATTTGAGAACAAATGACTATGAATTTTGAAAAACTAACCAAAGATATGAAACGAGGACGAGTAGTACGTCTCCAATGAATTTTTCGGGATTTTTTGGACCACCTCCGGCGGCGCGATGGCGACAGCGGCGGGCTCCGGTGGGAAGAAAGGATGAAGAAGAAGATGAAGAAGATGATGGTGTGGAAGAAGTAAAAATGGAGTGGAAAAAGTAAAAAAATTAGGGTAAAATATACTTTTTAGGTGATTGGGGGGTTTAGAAAAAATGTTTTGTGTATTGGGGATTACAATTGTATAAAAATTGAATTGGGGGGTTTTGAATAAATTTAAGGGATATTTGGTACTGTTGAATAATTGCCCATATTATTAATTATTATTTAATATTTAAGGTATAAGATATATATGTCTATATTTTATATATATAGATATATAATATTTAATATATATATATATATATATATATATATGTGTTATTATAATATTATATAATATATATACATATATATAAATAACATTGTGTGTGAGTGTAAATGTAGATGTGTATATATATATATGTATATATATTATAAATATTTTATATTTAATTATACATAATATACGTTTGTATATAATGTTATATGTATTATAAATATTATATATTTATATATAATACATATATAAAAAAGAGAGAGCCTAGGATTGAACCCAGGACCTCATGAAAAGAAACTGAGCATCCAACCAACTTGGATACAATCCGTTAGTGTTTTGTTTCAACGAAATTTTATTTGACTTTTAAATGCACTTAATGGTTTCGTCCAAAATTTAATGGTTGGGACAAAAAATGTAACAAAATGAAACCAACGGGACTATTTTTGTCTAATTCTAAAAGAATGGGACCAAAATTGAAAACGGCACAATCCTATGGGACCAAAAATGTAATTTGCTCTATTTTTTATTATTCATTTATTTTATTCCATATAGCAACGAAAAATCCGTCACTAAATTATAAATATTTTATTAATTTTTTTAATCACATGTTTATAGGAACGGATTTTCCGTTGCTAATCTTTTTTATATTTATTTATTTTTTTTTCTTCCTTATAGCAACGAAAAATCCGTTGCTAAATAGCAACGGATTTTCTGTTGCTAATATTTTAAATATTTGTTTATTTTTATTTCTTTTTTTCCTTCCATATAGCAACAAAAAATCCGTTGCTAAATTAGCAACGGATTTTTCGTTGCTAATATTTTTTATATTTATTTCTTTCTTTTTTTTTTCTTTCATATATCAACGAATCGTTGCAAATATTTATAAATATTATATTATTTTTTATTAGGTTTTTATTTTAATAGCAACGGAATTTCCGTCGCTATATATACCAATTTATTTATTTTTTGTAATATTTAATTTTAGCAACGAAAAATCCGTTGCTATTTTTTTTCATAAATAGCAACGGATTTAGCAACGAAAATTCCGTTGCTAAAGCATTTTGCCACGAATTTTTTTTTTCGTTGCTATATCCGTTGCTAAATAGCAACGAATAATTTCCGTTGCTATCGGGCGTTTTTCTAGTAGTGATTATCTCACGAGTAATGGGTCCAAAACTAAGAATGCTTGGGATCCCAGTACCTACTGAGAAAATAAGTTTCTTCTAAGGTCGTTTGGGATTTACAGACCTTATAAAAACAGTGGGAGCCACATACGATAAAAGACCTAATCCTATGTGTTACGTTATTATTCAATATGCTCACATTTTCTCTGCTTAGCATTTAGGTTGTAGTTCTGTGATTGTCTACAAGTTGAAATGCGACCCATTACTATCCATCCTTGAGTTAAATAAGTTGACTAAAGTCCTAACCACTCTGATTGGCTTCGAATCCTAAAATTTGCTTTAAGATTCCAAAAGAGAAAATTGTTCTCTGTAAGGCGAACTTTTCAACTATTGTGAAAATTCGACCTTGGCCCGAAGAGAAGCAATTGAAAAGTGAAAGAAAATTCTCCAAACACTTAATAGCAATTGTACCCTCTCATAAATGTGTTACAAAGTATAACGAATTAAAGGTGTTGGTGTGGCGGGCCCGAAGCAGAGTAACGGTATAGCATAATATTTCTAAAAAATTCGCCATAACCTCGTTATCAAAATATTTCTAAAATATTTTAATAAGCAGCGGAACAAATCGGGCAGCATAACTCTAATATATAAATACATCGATAACATAATTTTAAATCATATAGCATATAATCACAATATGCAAATAATAATTTGGGCAGCATAACGGTATTACCGTACTGCAATAATGGCTATCAACGACACTTTTCCAGCACCTCGATATTTTCTCGTGAAACTGGTAGAGCTTCCCCACAATATCCCCGATTAAGAAATTGGAATGTGGGCTCCGGCAGTATTTCGCTAAATACTTTGAGAAAATATTTTTCTAGTAAAACACTTTTTTCTAAAACTAGAAAATCTAATGAGAGAGAGAGAGAGTCAGATGGCATTTTAGAACTGAAATTGCAAAGCAAAATCTGATTTTTGAATAATGAATTGCTGACCTATTTATAGCCATGGAATTAGGGTCATTTTCGTCCAAAAATCGCGAATTTACCGTAGCTTCCAAGTCCCGACGGCCAATCAGAGATGACCGCCGTGTAGCCCAAGACACCACGAGCCAAACGTCGCCCGACTCGCGCAAATCCAAGCTGGCACGGGCCCACACGCGCCGCCCAAGTGGCGGTTGTATGCTTGGCGCGTGTGAGGCTCATGCAGGTATGAGCACCTGCCACGTGGCCGGCTCGCCCGGTCCAACCGGGCAGCCCAGGCCTTAGACCGGTTCAGCGATGAACTGGCCGGTCTGCCATCGACACGTGTTGGAATCCTATTCGTCCACGTGTCCGGGTCGGTCAAAAAATGAACCGACACTACCCGATAACCCGCTCTCTCGACCCGTTGACTTATCCAGTCAACATAATCTGGACCGTTGGTACGTGCTGACGCGGCGCGATCTTGGCCGTCCACGCGGCGTGCCACTTGGCTCCCTGCCAGCGCCACATGGCATCTGACTGGCTGACGTGGCTTGCCACATCACCTGCCACGTCAGCATTTATGCCATGTCATTTTATTTTTTTTTGGAAAAAATTTATTTTCTCCAAAATAAAATTTCAGGCATTTCCAACTCTTTAGAATTTAATTTATTTTCTCAAAATAAATTCCTTGGCTATTTTCAAACTCTTTGAAAATTTATTTCTCTCTCTCCTTTTAATATTTTCTCATTGATCTTCGTTGGGGCTTGCGGGAGGACCTGCAGGACTAATTTATTTTAGCTCCAAACGGGTCAATATATTATCATCCCATGACAACAATTGATTACCGTTTAACAATATTTAATTCCACTAAATAAATATTATTGCACTCTAAAATTAATTAAATTATTCACGAATTTCTCGATCTAGAATAATTTCGCATTTTACTCCTCTGTACAGATATCCATGAAAAATAAATCAATACTATTATCATTTATTTTTCACTTCCAATCTGAAATTCCATGATTTGCCTTAAGTCCAAATTCCCTGTATGTGAAACACATTCAACATACAACTTCGGTGACGCACACACGAAGTACTTTGGCCAAAGTTTTAATTTGAACTTTTTGCAAATCTATTTTAGGGATATCTTTAACCTTCCAACAAGGCTACAGATTCCTCGATCAATATTTCTCTTTAGCATATTTCATGTAATCACCGAACGTACAAAGTATTTTGACCACCCATTACCGAGACCTCACTTCTGAGTACATCACAGTGGTTAACACTATATGCCTAAAGTAGAAACACTGTCAGGATTAAGAGTCTAATGCTTCCGAGATTTTGTTCATTTTAGATAGCAGTATAAAATGAACAATCTCAGTGGTCCAGTTCGATGTTTCCAATCTTATTGAAAATCATCAATGTGTTATAATTGGAAATTCCTTTTTCCTATGACGAAAGACTAATCATCTTATATAACACATTATAGTCTCGATAAGAACATTTTCTTATTATACCGACAAGAACTTTAATGACACGTGATTTTTGGTATTTAAAGTCTTTTCCTATGAAACACATTTTATATAAAAATACCATCACACGTCATTAATTATTAAAATTTCTAAAATACTCATAACTTGCTATAATCTCAGTTTTATTAATCCAAAATATTTACAATATAATTGGATTTTCAGGGCATTAATCCCAACAATCTCCCACTTGCCCTAAATCCAATTGGCTACACATCTAAGGCCCATCCCTTCTACATGAGTGTCAAAACTCTTTTGCGCTAAAGTCTTAGTGAAGGGATCTGCCAGATTATTTACTGAGCCAATTTTCAGTACTGCCACTTCTCCACGTTCCACATAATCACGTATAATGTGAAACTTCCTCTCGATGTGCTTTGCACGTTTATGACTTCAAGGTTCCTTGGAGTTGGCTACCGCTCCAACAGTACAATGTGATTGGTGTAAGTCCGTCCTTGACGACTTCTAGATCCATTAGGAAATTTCGAAACCAATACGCTTCTTTGGCTGCTTCAGAAGCTGCCACGTATTCAGCTTTCATGGTGGAGTCAGCAATGCAAGTTTGCTTGATACTCCTCCAACTTACGGCTGCTCCTCCTAGAGTAAACACGTATCCAGATGTCGAACGCCTAGAATCCAAATCAGATTGAAAATCCGAATCTGTGTACCCTATAGGAATGAGCTTATCACTGTGATAGATAAACATATAGTCCCGATTCCTTCTCAAGTACTTTAATATATGCTTTACAGCTATCCAGTGTTGGGGTCCAGGGTTTGACTGATATCTGCCGACTAGACCTACAACATAACAGATATCTAGCCTTGTACATAACATGGCATACATAAGGCTTCCGACTGCCGAAGCATAAGGAACATCTTTCATTTCTTCTATCTCTTCTGGGTTCTTGGGACATTGATCCCGAGACAGATGAATTCCATGTCTGAAAGGTAATGAACTTTCTTGGAATTCGCCATATTATATCTTGCCAGCATTTTATCTACATATGTTGCTTGTGATAAACCAATCATTCTATTCTTTCGATCACGACAAAGTCTGATCCCTAGAATATAACTGGCTTCACCTAGGTCTTTCATGTCAAACTGATTTGATAACCAAATCTTAACTGCTGACAATATTCCAAAGTCATTCCTAATGAGCAAAATATCATCAACGTATAAAACTAAAAATGTTACAACACTATCATGATATCTCTTGTACACACATGGTTCATCAAGCAATTGTATAAATCCAAAGGATTTAATTGCTTCATTAAATCTGATGTTCCATGATCTAGACGCTTGCTTAAGACCATAAATAGATCTATCAAGCTTGCATACCATATGCTCCTGATTTCTGGCTATAAAGCCTTCAGGTTGAGCCATGTATATTTCTTCTTGAAGGTGCCCGTTCAAGAAGGTAGTCTTTACATCCATTTGCCAAATCTCATAATCAAAATGAGCAGCAATGGATAGGAGAATTCTTATGGACTTAAGCATTACTACAGGCGAGAAGGTTTCGTCATAATTGATACCTTCTTTCTGGGTATAACCCTTTGCCACAAGCCTTGCTTTAAAGGTCTCAACCTTTCCGTCCACTCCTGGAATACATTGAATCTAACTCAGATTCCATGGCTTTGACCCAACGGCCAGCGTCTAAATCCTTTATAGCTTCATCATATGTGACAGGATCAGATACTTCAGATTCAACCACTTAAGTTAATCCTAGGTATCTGTCAGGTACCCTGACAATCCTCCCACTACAACGAGGTTGCTGTGTACTCGTCCTTACATCATATGTTGTATCTGGTACATCATATGTATCTAACACATTTTCAGTTACTACGGGGTCTTGGAATTCAGTATCTGAAACTTTCATTTCTTCTAACACAATTTTGCTTCTACCCTTGTGGTCATTTATGAAATCGTCTTCGAGATATTTAGCATTAGTGCTTACAAACACTTTGTGATCTCTCGGATCGTAAAATAAACCACCTCTTGTTCATTTAGGATAACCTATGAACAAGCAAACCTATGTTCTTGATTCCAACTTGTCAGGGTCCTTCCTTAACACATGAGCTGGGGTTCCCCATATCCGAAGATAGGAGACACTAGGCTTTCACCCTCGCCACAATTCCATTGGTGTTTTAGGAACCGACTTGGATGGAACAAGGTTTAATATGTGTGCCACTGTTTCGAGTGTAAAGCCCCAAAACGAACTTGGTAGGGTAGCATGACTCATCATAGATCTTACCATTTCCATCAGAGTTCTATTTCTTCTTTCTGCAACACCGTTCTGCTGGGGTGTACCCGGTGCTGATAATTGAGATCTAATCCTTTTTGTAGTGAGAAATTCTAGAAACTCTATAGACAGGTACTCACCACCACGATCTGATCGAAGTGCTTTGATACATTTTCCAGTTTGATTTTCAACTTCAGCCTTCAATTCTTTGAACTTTTCAAAAGATTCAGACTTATATCTCATCAAATAAACGTATCCGTATCTGGAGTAATCATCCGTAAAAGTGATGAAATACTCAAAACCTCCTCTTGCTTGAATACTCATAGGACCACACACATCCGTATGAATTAACTCAAGCAATTCAGTGGCTCGATTACCTTTAGTTTTAAAAGATCTCTTGGTCATTTTACCTTCCAAACAGGATTCACAAACCGGTAATTCTGTTAAGTCCAAGGGACTCAACAATTCGTCTGAAATTAGTCTTTGGATTCTTTTTGGATTAATATGGCCAAGACGTAAATGCCACTTGTACGCCTCGTTAGGCATAGGAGTTTTTCTTTTGGACGGTAAGTCAAGCTTAGTAGTGTTAAGTTCGAATTAGGGTTTTTATCGGGGTATAACAAGAAAAGACCATCTTTTATCGTGCCAGAGCAAATAAACTTTTTATTTTGCTTAATGGTAAAATTTTGTTCAAAACAAACACTGAAACCATTATTTATTAAACAACTCACAGAAATCAGATTTCTGCGAACACACGATATGTACAGTGTGTCTTTCAACATCAAAACCTTATCACCAAAATACAAATTTACAATCCCTACGGCTAATACAGATATACTTGTATTATCCCCGAGCAGTAGCTGCATCTCACCATCTTCAAGCTTTCTGGTTAGCTTAAACCCCCTGCAACGAATTGCAGATATGATTAGCTGAACCCGAGTCCATACACCAGGAATCTGGTGGACTTCCAACTAAACATAATTTTATTAAACAAGATATCGATATACCTTGTCCAGATGGCTTAGCAGGAAGACTTGCTAAGTATTTTGGACAATTCCTCTTCCAGTGCCCATTTTCTCCGCAGTGGAAACATTTTCCTTTGCTAGGTTTACCCTTCTTCTTCTGAACCTTTTTCTTGGGATTGAGAACCTTTCCCTTTCCCTTTCCCCTTTTTCCACTTGTTGGATTTTGGAGCCGTGGAAGTTGATGCCTGTGCCAGGAGAACAGTTCCATTAGCTTTCATTACTCCCTCTGCAACTCTGAGTTCATTCATCGATTCAGGCAATGAAAAATCCAATTTGTTCATAGAATAATTTTGTCTGAATGTGTCGAACGACTTTGGCAGAGAGCATAGGATCATATCTTGTTTACTGAGATCATCAAATTTAGTACCAAGGCTTTCAATCTCGTTCAGGCAAGCCATCATGTTCATAACATGATCCTAAACAGGTGATCCCTCAGACATCTTGGTAACTAATAACCTTCGCATCAATTCGAGCCTCTTGGCTCGATTCTGTCCTCCAAACATTTGATGGAGATGATCCATCATGTTCCTAGCAGTTGGTATTTCATGCATTTGATGCTTAAGAACATTGGAGACAGATGCCAGGATATAAGACCTAGCCAAATCATTGGACTTGATCCAATTGGCATAAGCATTTCTCATGTCCTGATTGGCTGTAGTTTCCGGTACCCCCGGACAAGGTTCAGTGAGCACTTGTTTCAGATTCTCGTGACCAAACACGATGTCAAGATTCATTTTCAAGCCTATTTTCCTTTAGGATCGATTGAAGCGGGCTAGCGGTCGTCATTGTTTTAAAACTGAAATATTTTAAAATAGTGTAAGTTATGATCTTGTATTTTACTTCTTTTGCTTCTAACCAATAAATGAAATCCACTTAAGCAATTTTTTAGTTTACACAATGGTGACTTATCTAACCGAGCGAGGTCGAAAACCACTTAGAAAAGCAAGAATTAAACTTAATTAACATTTCATCTAGGTAACTCTTACCAAACTATATTAATCGACCACGTCAACCTTTTGGCCTCCAAGTGAATGTAACATAGCTCTGAAGGGAGATTAATACATTACTTAGTCAAGCGTACACCATTACCTAGAAATTCATACGAGTAGATCAAGCACTCAACGGAGGCGTGGTCGAGTTGACTTTCCCCGTACTTCATTCTATCCGTAGAAGTCTAATCTTGTATTCCGCGAATACATACCCTCTGAAGGGAGTAGTATATATCCACTATACTATAGACGGGTAATGGAGGCCGTGAGAATCCAACTCTTTTCATCTTGCTCCTACTTGAATTTTATAGAATTTGTGGATTATCTTTGATTATTAAATAATCACCTTTGGCGTCTTATTGATTTTGGAAGTAATTAATCTAATTAATATGCTCCGACTAGGATTATTAAATAATCCTAATAATATTTTTATGACTTTAATAACTCTTTATTAATTTAAGCCAAAATTATTAATCCAATTCGTATTTAATCTCTGATAAATAATTATTTAATCTCTATTAAATATTATTTATCTAATCATATTAAATAAATCATGCATAATTGAAACAGCATAATATCACATATTATCATACCAATTTTAAAATTAAAAGCATGCTTGCAAATAATTATCACATAATTATCACGCTTTAAAGTTTTAATGGCCCCTTAAATAAATATGTTATAAATTATCACATAATTTAAATCATATTTACTGATTCGGCAATTAACCAGGAAGATTATTGAAATCGATTCCTTGAAAATTACCATTCCATGCAAATTCCCAAGAAAGACTGGAGGGGTCACAATGGTCCCACTTAAAACCCAGCCTCCTTTGACAGAATTTACGTGTACAGTATCAGATTTAAAATTATGTATCTTATGTTTTATCAACGCGAGTATATAATCAGAGCCCCGCTCTGATACCAGTTGTTGGTGTGGCGGGCCCGAAGCAGAGTAACGGTATAGCGTAATATTTCAAAAAATTTCGCCATAACCTCGTTATCAAAATATTTCTAAAATATTTTAATAAGTAGCGGAACAAATCGGGCAGCATAACTCTAATATATAAATGCATCGATAACATAATCTTAAATCATATAGCATATAATCACAATATGCAAATAATAATTTGGGCAGCATAACGGTATTACCGTACTGTAATAATGGCTATCAACGACACTTTTCCAACACCTCAATATTTTCTCATGAAACCGACAGAGCTTTCCCACAATATCCCCGATTAAGAAATTGGAGTGTGGGCTCCGGTAGTATTTCGCTAAATACTTTGAGAAAATATTTTTCTAGTAAAACACTTTTTTTTCTAAAACTAGAAAATCCCTATTTTCTAATAATTAAGTAGAATATATATTAATTATACAACCACCAAATTAATTAATTAATTAATTAATCCTTAATTAGGATTAATTAACTAATTAGAGAGAGAGAGAGAGAGAGAGTCGGATGGCATTTTAGAACTGAAATTGCAAAGCAAAATCTGATTTTTGAACAATGAATTGCTGCCCTATTTATAGCCATGGAATTAGGGTCATTTTCGTCCAAAAATCGTGAATTTAACTTAGCTTCCAAGTCCCGACGGCCACTCAGAGATGACCGCCGTGTAGCCCAAGACACCACGAGCCAAACGCCGCCCGATACGCGCCAATCCGAGCTGGCATGCGCCCACACGCGCCGCCCAAGTGGCGGTTGTGTGTTTGGCGCGTGTGAGGCTCACGCAGGTGTGAGCACCTGCCACGTGGCCGACTCGCCCGGTCCAACCGAGCGGCCCAGGCCTCAGACCGGTTCAGCGATGAACCGGCCGATTTAGCCGGTCTACCATCGTCACGTGTTGGAATCCTATTCGTCCACGTGTCCGGGTCGGTCAAACCATGAACCGACACTACCCGATGACCCCCTCTCTCGACCCGTTGACTTATCCAGTCAACATAATCTGGACCGTTGGTACGTGCTGACGCGGCGCGATCTTGGCCATCCACACGGCGTGCCACTTGGCGCCCTGCCAACGCCACATGGCATCTGACTCGCTGACGTGGCTTGCCACGTCAGCACTTCTGCCACGTCTTTTTTTTTTTAAAAAAAAATTTATTTGCTCCAAAATAAAATTTCAGGCATTTCCAACTCTTTGGAATTTAATTTATTTTCTCAAAATAAATTTCTTGGCTATTTTCAAACTCTTTGAAAATTTATGTCTCTCTCTCATTTTAATATTTTCTCATTGATCTTCGTTGGTGCTTGCGGGGGGACCTGCAGGACTAATTTATTTTAGCTCCAAACGAGTCAATATATTATCATCCCATGACAATAATTGATTACCGTTTAACAATATTTAATTCCACTAAATAAATATTGTTGCACTCTAAAATTAATTAAATTATTCACGAATTTCTCGATCTAGAATAATTTTGTATTTTACTCCTCTGTACAGATATCCATGAAAAATAAATCAATACTACTATCATTTATTTTTCACTTCCAATCTGAAATTCCTTCATTCGCCTTAAGTCCAAATTCCCTGTATGTGAAACACATTCAACATACAACTTCGGTGACGCACACACGAAGTACTTTGGCCAAAATTTTAATATGAACTTTTTGCCAATCTATTTCAGGGATATCTTTAACCTTCCAGCAAGGCTACAGATTCCTCGATCAATATTTCTCTTTAGCATATTTCATGCAATCACCGAATGTACTTTGGCCAAATTCCCTGTATGTGAAACACATTCAATATACAACTTCGGTGACGCACACACGAAGTACTTTGGCCAAAATTTTAATATGAACTTTTTGCCAATCTATTTCAGGGATATCTTTAACCTTCCAGCAAGGCTACAGATTCCTCGATCAATATTTCTCTTTAGCATATTTCATGCAATCACCGAATGTACAAAGTATTTTGGCCACCCGTTACCGAGACCTCACTTCTGAGTACATCACAGTGATTAACACTACATGCCTAAAGTAGAAACACTGTCAGGATTAAGAGTCTAATGCTTTCGAGATTTTGTTCATTTTAGATAGCAATATAAAATGAACAATCTCAGTGGTCCAGTTTGATGTTTCCAATCTTATTGAAAATCATCAGTGTGTTATAATTGGAAATTCCATTTCCCTATGACGAAAGACTAATCATCTTATATAACACATTATAGTCTCGATAAGAACATTTTCTTATTATACCGACTAGAACTTTAATGACACGTGATTTTTGGTATTTAAAGTCTTTTCCTATGAAACACATTTCATATAAAAATACCATCACACGTCATTAATTATTAAATTTTGTAAAATATTCATAACTTGCTATAATCTCAGTTTTATTAATCCAAAATATTTACATTATAATTGGATTTTCAGGGCATTAATCCCAACAAAAGGAACACTTAAGAGCAATTGTACTCTCTTACGAACGTCTTACAAAGTATGACACATCGAAGGAATTGTTCCATATTTGTATGAAGGAATACACGTGTAACGTGGGCTAAAAGTCCTCACTGAGGAGGGCCTTGCAGCCACGCAGTACACTAAGAAATGAGTTCTTAGTTCACTGATTGCTTGAATTGCTTCCACCATCATTCTTGACCCCTTTTGCTCAATCTTAGATAATGTTATTGTAGCATAGTTGATCAAATTAGTTGATAACTTAAGAGAGCACCCTTATGAAGAATGAAAATGTGATGATGGTTAATTCTTCTTCTAAACCTAATAAGGTAAAGGCATCTAGGCTAAAGAAGAAGAAACCCTTAAACCCGATGGAGGGGTGAGAAAAGGGAAAACCTAAAAGAAAGAAAGATCAGACTTTAGCTTCCATAGTGGCAAACTAGGGCATTAGAAAGGAACTGCATAGAGTATAAGGACACTCCATAAGTCTCTCGTTTTAGTAATTCCGATAGGATCAGAATTCACTAGGCTTGAGTTAAATTTGCACAAATTGTTATGCAAAATTCAAAGCATTGATCTTTTGAACATGCAACGAGATAACATAAGATGCCAAAGTTTTAAATAACTTTGGAACGTTTGAAATAATAGGATTAGCAAGTTAATCGTCTTAGGATCATTTTACGAAAATGAACTCAAAGACTTAACTTCCTAAGAATCCTATTGTAACTCAATTTCCGTGTTAATTAAATAATTAAACACAAGAAAATAATCACAAATAAATTCTTTATTTATTTCAATCGAAGTGGGTACAATCTCCAATTTTTGTTCATCTGATTCTTCCTACAAGAATTTGCTAAAATTTGGAAAGGTTTGAAACGCCTTTGTTGACTTTGGAGCTTCAATCTTTCATTGTATTTGATTTACTTCTAAAAAATGTTAATCGCGGGTCTTTTGACTTAATCACGAATTAAATGCCTTGATTTTGGTGAACGCCGAAGAACACACCGATGAACACCTTTGTTGTTGATTTGAACTTAATTTGAATTTGTTGAGGGACAACGCCGAAATTTGGACTAGATGCTTTGATTGCGGATTGAATGCCTCGATTCGTTGACTTCTTCGAAGAACGCCAAAGAACACGCTTGGAGCAACTTCGAAGTTGATTTGAGAAGAACACCGGATTCGCTGACTTGACGCCTTGTTGCGGATCGAACGCTTCGATTTGTTGATCTCTACGAAGAACGCCTTGAATCTTCCTTTGATCAACTTGAATTTGACTTGATTTCGTTGAGGAGAGCAACGTCGGAACACTAATTCGATGCTTCGATGCTGGATTGAACGCCATTGATGCTGACTTCTGCGAAGAACGCCGTTGAAGATGCTGAAGAACGCCGAAGAACTTCTTTCTCCTTTCTTTGTGGCTTGCTCCTTCGTATCTCCGAGTTGTGAGAGTTGTGTTGTGTTTTTTGGCGTAGAGAATGCCTCTATTTATAGGTGTAGGGGAGGTAAATCTTTCCATATTTGCCGAGAGAAGACTTCATTCTGATTGGTCCTCGTCGATTTCGTAATCTTTTTCCATAAATCGGAAGATATGATTTAATTTCCAAAATATCACATCTGACCTTCTTTACTTGGCTTGATTTGATTTTATTACCAAATTTCGAATTTTGACACATTTAATATATATTAAAATATCAATTAATTAATAATTCTAGGAATATTATTTGTTTAAATTCCTAAAATTAAAATAGAAAATCTTTTATTTTTGATATTTAATATATATTTATTTCCACGTGTCGCATTTTTATTGGGCATAAATTTCGTGTTTCTACACCTATTTTAAGGGAAACGTTCCCGAAACCTCGTTTACGTGAAATGAGAAACACGTCCTGAAGTTTACATGGATCACGATCCATACTGATGATTAAGGATTGCTTAATAAAAGCATTAGACTAAATCGTTAGTTTAATCATTATGAATGTGTGTGCTTAATGAAGTAGGAATTTTGAAGCTTTAGTGAAACTATTAGAATTTCAATGGGAAGGGTTAAGAACTATAGTAGTCGAAAGACATGAGCATTTCGATTTGATCAAAATAGCAAATGTCTCATTGACTAAATTCCTTAGTCATCTTAGAGATAATAGGATTATCCCTCGGTGAACTCGTTCAAGAATAGCTTAGCATTTTGAATGTAGGAACATAACCCTATAGGATATGGTTCGTTCCTTGTTAAGCTTTACTGACTGACCTTTCATTCTGTACTTATGGTTTAGAGAAACGCAGTTAGGATTTTGAATCTTGCAAATTCCAAATCAATCCCTTAAATGCACTATGAATTGTGGTTTTCAAAATTCCCTAATAATTCTTATCTTAGAATTTTGGGATTGTCTTCTTATATGAAGAGGACAGTGGGAGTCTTTTTAAGTAAAGAAGACAGTGGGAGATGAACTTGAAACCAGTTCAAGTCTATATGAACATTACATATTGTCACTTTTGCAATTCTTTGGAATAAATATTGTTTATTCTAAATAATATCTCTCTCTTGAGTCTTCTTAATTGAAGAAGGAATTGAGCGACAAGATTGAAACTTGTTCAAGTCTGTGCAAACAATATAGAATATTGTTTCTATGATTCTTTTAAACAAATGTTATTTGTTTTAAAGAATATACTTTTCTTGAGGAATCTTTCCTAAGAGAGAAGGTAAGCCCATAGGCCTCAAAAGGTTTAAGGACAAAACCCACACCACAAATAGGAAGAAACGTACCGTTCTGATAAAATTTAGCCAAATTAAAGAGATGGTACATGAGAGAACTCTCTTCCGTTGATGCGTTCAGAACACATTCCTAGATAGCCCGTAAGATACTATGGTTTTCTCCATAAGATCTTCTTAAGTGGATATTGATCCATTTACCCATAAGAAGGCGCTGTCAGGTTTGGAATCTGAGCAGTGAAAATAAACTATGAAATCTGAAATGGACTCCATATAATCAAATTAAGTTTGGACCTTAGTTAAATTACTTGATAGGATCAAGATTGTCTTATCAATATGAGATTGATGAAGACATAAATATGGAACATCCATGGATTTCACATTTAGTGGGAGTAAGCAAAAGGTTTGTATACTCCAAATGATCAATTTTTGAAATTGAACTAAGCTTCTAGGGATTAGAGTATTCGAATTAATGAAATAGTCAAAGTTGTTTGACTTAAAATTAAAAAATAGCGTGTTCAAAAATAGAGACTAAGAGTTCAACTTTTGGTACTTTACGAAATGACATCCTTCTCATTGGAATACGAAGGATGACAATAAAATTACCATAGCCTAGTTAGGAACCATTTTGAGATGAAAGATCTTGGTGATAGATCCTACATTCTCGAGATAAATATCTATGGACATAGATTTGAGAGGATAATTGGATCATCACAGTCGTGGTACATAAACAATGTACTAAAATAGTTTAGTATGGAAGATTCCTACAGAATTTCCAATGGACAGTGGGTTGGAAAACACGAAAGAGTTGAGCAGCGGAAGTTTAAAATTTTTCCACAAGTTCAATCGTTGTCTTGCAATTTTCGTACTGTAACGTTGGGAATAACAGGAAACTCACTTTAATTGAAGCTTTCTTGTGATGTTGTTACCGCCTAACAAACACCCTTCAAGCGGAAAGTCCCTCAAACAGCCTTCGATGAGATCCCAAAGCAGCGATCCTCCAAAGCGTATCCACACTAGTCCTAGAACACGATCAAGAAAGTGAGAATGTTAGTTCTATAACTTGTGTTAATAGCTAGGATAATTTTGCTTTGAAAAATTTTCTTTTATTTTTCTCAAAAACTTAACACTTCGTGAGTGTTGGTCTAAAGAATAAGAGAAGCACCATTTTTAGTATAAATACTAGGTTGGTTCGAACCCCTAGATTTTCCAAGAACCAATTGGATTGTTTTCTTGCTCACTAATTAACTCATTTAATTATTTAATTTAATTGGAGAAAATAAGTTCCCAACTTGTTCTCCAAGTCTTGCAAGAATTACCTTATCTCTCGAACAATAAGAAGTTGGACTTTTCAACTTTCCTAAAGTTAAAAGTCAATATTTAATAAATCAATTAATTCCCAATTAATTATTTATTAGGTTAAGTTTATTTGAGAATAGTCTTAACAATTAATTCAATAATTAATTAAAAGACTAAATTAATTAATTACAATTTAATCAATTAATTCTAGAAAAGAATTCGTGTGTGAAATAAATCACACGCACGAGGCCATGCGTGAATGGCCGCGTGACACGTGGCAGCCACGTGTACATGATATGTGGCAGCAATCACGTTTAAGCCTCGTTTCGATCAACTATTTTGATCCTTCGTTAATCATATTAACATCCTACCATAACCCTCGTGTTCTGGCACTTGTGTGTGACCCTTTAGGTTCATTATTCGATTAGTAGTGACAGCAATTAATTAATTCCCTAATTAATTAATCACTTCACAGATCACACTACCGTAATCTAACAATGGGTATGTGACCCCTAGCCAAATAACGAAATGAATTGAAGAACCTTTCAGTCAATGACAATCAGTGAGATACGATCCTCCTATAACTCCATCTCTATATCAAGAACTAAGGTGTTAGTGTGTAATTTGTGCTACAATTGCTTTGATTTTCCCCCTTGTGATTAACTAAAAATGTGCTTAATTAAGCTTAATTATGGCTTTATAGGTTTACTGGAGCTAAAATGGAGAATTAATGCAAATCAGGACTAAAAGAATCGGCAAGTGCAGAAAATGAACTGAGCTATGACCTTTAAGCCATGATCATCCCTTAAGCTAAGAGTGACGCAGCAGACCCTGGTCAACAGTTGCGGATGACTTTCCTTTCTTGCAACTTGATCCACTTGCAGCTACTCTAACTCAGTTTTGTGCGTCTCAAGACTGAAGATGACGATTTGGGGACTTGCAAAAAGGCTCTTTGCCTTAAAGTGCGTGTCCAACTTGCAAAACTTGAAGATTTAAGCAAGATTAGAAGCAAAGCAAGACAATTCAATCTTTGGGAGCTGAAAGGGGAGAAACGTAGCAGCTGCTGCTACTAGAGCAGAGCAAGAACAAGGGTTGAATCCCCTATTTTGTGAAGAGCAAGATTTCCTCTTGCTTTCCTCTTTGTAGTTGAAATTCATACATAGTTTATGAAGTACTTTAATCTATCTTTTATAGCTTAATTTAGTTGGTTTATTTTCAGTTCCATATCAGTTTGTTAGCCATATACATTCTGTAATACGAACAGCAACTGAACCTCTTGTTCTAGTTAAGTTATTTCCAAGATTCATGCTATGATTTGTGAGATCTAATTGTTTTCCATGCTTTTGATCCTCGGTATGATGTATGCATCTGATTTTATTGATATGGGTATGTTGATAGATGATTGATTTGGCCAATTTGTTATCTTGAAACTTACCTTGCAGGCCGCATAACTGAATTGATCCGTAATTATCAATTTAAGTATGCTAAGGGTTAACTATCATCAGGGCTTACCTCCGTGTTTGCTTGCGTATGATAGGGTGCATGCACAATAGTTTAAACATTCCAAGCTTCTTGAGTTTGTTGGCTAGGGTCCTTAAATTAAATCTTAAGATCGTATCTACGGGGTTGTTTATTGGTTAGGGAGTTGGTTAACGGTCGTATCTTAATCACCGAATAAGTTAGAAAGGACAAGGTTGTCAGAGCTTGTTGACACAATAGTCGGTCTATCAATGGATTTTAAGCTTATTTGTGCATCGATGATCAGATTGTAAACATGAATCGAAAGAATAACTTGACTAGAGTTGTATTTTCCTAATCCTCTTAAGTTTATGTTCCTTAGTTAGTGTTTAACTTCAGCTTGTCTTTAATTTCTTGCACTCTAGTTAATTACCTTAACCCTCCCCCCCTCCCCTCTTTATTTTTGTTGTTCGTTTGCTTGGCTATTAGGAGATTTACGAGACCGTCCAATCTCTGTGGTATCGACCCTTCACCACTATACACAATTTATTGTGTTTGGTAGTTTAGGAATATTATTTGGTGGATTCGGCACCCATCAAATTTCTGAATCTTCTCACATAGGAATATACTCAGAGCCCAAATATTCTTGATCTTTAAAGTTAAGTTCGTTTCATATCTATTTCGATCTCAATCCTAGAAAACCCCATTTTCTAGATGTCTTGATCTTTTATCCACCTTGGCCAAAGGTTTAATATTTAATGGACTACGAACAACTCAATCAGTAAGAGATCATTCTTGTTCTTGTAACAAGTGTAGGTCCTTTATTGATTCTACTGATTCTACTGATTCTACATATGCCGCTTGTGTAATTCCCACATAAGCCGTGGTTCAGGTGTCTATATGGCAACAACCTTTTGAGCCTATATCAAAGATTACAGAGTTAGCTCATATGAGACATTACAGAATCTCAAGTCTAAGGATTAATGAATAACTTCATTGACCTGTGAGATATTTCCTAATCTGGAAGTTTCAGGAAACTTCCTTTCCCATTTAGGAATGTTCACATGCGGGATATCTCAGTGATGAAGTTCTAGTAACAATCACCCTCATGTATTATGAACACATCAACGTATGCACTTATCACTCCATGAAACTGAGTGATCCTTCAAAGGGACATAATCACTTAAGCAAGTCTCAGCAGAATCAAGGTCGACACTCCCACTGTCTGTCGGACTTATCGACTTTGAGAAGTTTCTAATCCTCGCCTATGGAGTTAAGAACTTATTTCATGTGTCATTCCCATAACGAAAAAGTTCTTAACAGCCTCATCAGATTAGGGGAGTCCAACACATGCAAAACAATCAAACCAAAACAGACATAAAAAAGCACATAAATAAGTGATTGCCTATGAACAAAATCATCTCATATATTATTCAAAGACTGTTTGTGATTTTACAAGGAAATAGTAAAGCAAACATCTGCTTTAAGGGCACTATTCCTAACAATCTCCCACTTACCTGTCAAAGCCACTCAGGTGCTAATCTCAGACCTATCTTCTGAAGATGTTCTTCGAAAGCCTGTTGACTAAGGGCTTTAGTAAGTGGATCTGCCATGTAATCTGTCGATGTGGCCCTTTCAATTTGCACATCTCCTCTCTTGATGATATCATAGATTAAGTGATACTTCCTCAAAATGTGTTTGGTCCTTTGGAGAGATCTTGGTTCTCTTGCTTGAGCAACCGCCCCGGTGTTGTCACAAAGCACTGTAATGGGGTCTTTAATGCTAGGAACTACACCCAACTCTTGGATGAAGTTTCTTACTCAAACACCTTCCTTAGCAGCATCGTTTGCAGCTAAGTATTCGGCCTTAGTGGTCGAATCTACAGTGGTCACTTGCTTGGAACTTTTCCAACTCACTGCTCCGCCGTTCAGGCAGAATATATATCCTAACATGGACTTAAAGTCATCCATGTCTGATGCAAAGCTTGCATCACAATATCCTCTAATGACAAGATCTTGCTAGCCTCCGTAAACCAAGAACAAATCCTTAGTTCTTCTCAAGTACTTAAGGATGTTCTATACAACAGTCCAGTGACCTTCACCAGGGGGTCAGATTGGAATCGGCTAGTCACACTGAGTGCATAAGCCACATCTGGTTGAGTACATAGCATCGCAACATTATACTTCCTATAGCTGATGCATAAGGAATTTTGGACATCCTGTGTGACATCCCTGTCCCACATCGGGAAAGTATGAATGTTAAGTTCAGTATATAAGTTAAAATAGTCCAAGTATAACCAATGGATATCCCTTTTGGGCAGTGGTTTAGGCCCAATTTCAGGTTATACTCGGTGGACTTGGAGACTTACACTCGTGTCCAACAGGCTCGTGGACCCGGGGTGTGACAAATGGTATCAGAGCCGCTCGTCAGCGGCAGGAGCTAAGTGCTATACGGGGCAAAGTGCTACGCATATGGGAGCCACCTCTTGAGCCTGCGGGGCAAAGTGCTACATGTGTGGGAACCACCTCTTGAGCCCGTAGGAGCCACCTCTAGAGTCCCAACGCAGACGAGTCGGTCATGGGCTATATGTCATGCCGCGACGAGGACGTCGCGATTCTGAAGGAGGGGTGATTGTGACATCCCTGTCCCACATCGGGAAAGTATGAATGTTAAGTTCAGTATATAAGTTGAAAGAGTCCAAGTATAACCAATGGATATCCCTTTTGGGCAGTGGTTTAAGCCAAATTTCAGGTTATACTCGGTGGACTTGGAGATTTGCACTCGCGTCCAACGGGCTCGCGGACCCGGGGCGTGACATCCTGGACTTTTCAAGTTCAGTCTTGGGATACAGTTTCTTCGAAAGAACTGTTCTCGGGCCCATTGGAAGTTTTCCACGTTTGGATTCTTCCATACTAAACCTCTTTAGTATTTTGTCTATGTAAACCGACTGTGATAATCCTAACAATCTCCTAGATCTATCTCGATAGATCTTTATCCCGAGAATGTAGGATGCATCACCAAGATCCTTCATCTCAAATTGGTTCGATAACCAAGACTTTGTTACTTTTGTTGTCATCCCTTGCATTCCCAATGAAAAGGATGTCATCCACATAAAGTATCAGAAATTGAACCGAGGTTTCCAATTCTTTCTTGTACACGCAGGACTCATTCGAATTTTGAATAAAGCCAAATGATTTGACTACTTCATCAAATCGAATGTTCCAATTCCTAGAAGCTTGTTTCAATCCATAGATTGATCTTTGGAGCTTACAAACCTTTTGTTCGCTCCCACTGAATGTGAAACTCATGGGTTGCTCCATGTAAATGTCTTTATCAATGTCTTCATTGAGAAAGCCAGTTTTCACATCCCATATCTCATAGTCATAATATGCAGCAATGGCAAGCAATATCCTAATGGATTTTTGCATTGCAACCGGGGAGAAGGTTTCATCAAAGTCTACACATGGCCTTTGACTGAAACCTTTAGCAACTAATCTTACTTTAAAGGTTGCCGCTTCCATCTACTCCAAGCTTGCACTTATATATACATTTGCACCATATGGGCCTGATCCCATCAGGTGGATCAACCAAGGTCCAAACTTGATTAGAGTACATGGAATCCATTCCGGATTTCA
Organism: Lantana camara; assembly: GCA_037501455.1. Classification (NCBI taxonomy): domain Eukaryota; kingdom Viridiplantae; phylum Streptophyta; class Magnoliopsida; order Lamiales; family Verbenaceae; genus Lantana; species Lantana camara. The sequence continues at coordinate 15,327,684 of CM074857.1, read as the reverse complement.
TTGCTTTTTTCCACTGTTCAGAGTTCGAATCTAACAGTGCCTCCTCATAAGTTAATGGATCATTATCCATTTGAGATTTTTGGTGGAGAAAACCATACCATCTCTCTGGTTGTCTAGGAATGCGTTCAGAACGTCTTACTAGAGGAGGATTTTCACGTGTATCACTCTATGCGATCGGCTGAGGGATGTTATTCTCCGAACTTGGCGTGGGACCTTGGTCTCGAATCTCTTCGAGTTCTGCGATTTTTCCTTTCTTTTCTTTAAGGAACGAGTCCTCAAGAAAAGTGGCGTTTCTTGACACAAACACCTTTTGTTCAAGAGGATCGTAGAAATAATATCCTATTGACTCTTTAGGATATCCTACGAAGTTACATAAGCTTGATCTAGTTTCAAGCTTATCTCCCACTGTCCTCTTCACGTAAGCAGGACAACCCCAAATTCTTAAGTAAGAGTAGTTAGGGATTTTGCCAAACCACATTTCAAATGGGGTTTTGTATACAGATTTGGAGGGAACAAGGTTCAGAATCTTAACTGCTGATTCTAGGGCATAACCCCAGAATGAAGGTGGCAATTTAGTGAAGCTCATCATATAACGAACCATATCAAGTAGGATTATGTTCCTTCTCTCCGAAACTCCATTTAATTGAGACGTTCCCGCAGTAGTCCACTGAGAGATAATTCTATTATCTCTGAGATGACTAAGGAATTCGTCATTTAGATACTTGCCACCTCGATCAGATCGAACGTCTTAATCTTGTGACCGGTTTAGTTCTCAACCTCCTTTTGAAACTCCAAGAATTTCTCAAAGGCTTCGGATTTATACTTCACTCAGTACGCATAACCAAAACGACTAAAGTCGTCTATGAAGGTTATGAAATACTGATGATTGTTTATCGTACTTACACTAAATGGTCCACAAACATCAGTATGGATTAAATCTAATACTTTACTGGCACGTTCCAGTTTACCATTAAAGGGAGGTTTGGCCATTTTTCCTTTAAGACATGATTCACAATAAGTTAACTCTTTAAGTTCATTATCATAGAATGATCCTAAATTAGTTAACTTAGCAATCCTATCTTTAGAAATATGCCCTAAACGTGTGTACCATAAAGAAGCCGCCCTAAACGTGTGTACCATAAAGAAGCCGAGATCTTGTCATCTCTTTTGTGTTCGTTTAATTGTTGTATATTCAAAATATTAGTGTCTTTAGTTGTATAAAGTCCATTAGATAATGTACCAAGCAAAATGGAAGTTTTATTCTTCTTAAGATAAAAGTTTCCATTTCTAGAGAAAGTCTCATATCCTTCACAATCTAATATTGGAATGGAAATGATATTACGAATAATAGACGGTAGATAAAGGACTTTGTTCAAAACTAAAGTAAAGACACCTAAATCTAATCTACACGTCCGAATGGCTTGGGCTGGAACGCTTGATCCATTCCCAACCTTCAAGACGCATTCTCCTTCTTCAATCATTTAGCATTTGTACATCATTACAGAAATGAGCTCCACAGCCAGTATCAAGTACCCAAGAATTAGAATCAATAGATAGATTTACTTCAACAATAAACGAACCTTTCTTTAGAGTATCCTAGTACTCTTGGCAGTTCCTCTTCCAATACACTTTCTTGCCACAACGATGGCAAACGTCCTTTATCTGATCTTTTCTATTCTTGGCCTTTCTCTTTTTAACCCCTCCATCAGGTTTAAGAGATCCCTTCTTCTTGGGAACTTTCTTCCCTTTGCCTTTAGAAGGCTTAGAAGAGAAAGTGACCATCATTACTCTGCGATCCTTATTGATCGTGTCTTCAGTAGTCACAAGCTGACTAATCAACTCAGCTACAGTAGCATGAGGATAATTCATGTTGAAGTTTAGCATGAAAGGATGGTGGAAGCTATGCGAGAAATAAATCCACAGCTAGTTCTTCACTCAGTGGCATCTCCATGGAGGTCAGTTTCTCGTTCAAAGCAAGAAACTTGAGACCGTGCTCATGGACACTTATACCTTCTTTCATTCTGAGATAAAAGAGCTCCTTAGAGGTGTTATACCTTAGAACACACTCGTTGGGGTAGTACAATTACTCGAGATGGTCGTAAATCTCCCAAGTGTTGTCCATTGACTCGTGTTGCCTTTGCATGTCTGGAGACATGGTGGCCAACATGAGGCAACGGGCTTAAAGATTATCTTCAGAACATTTAGCAATCGCCTCTCTTTTAGCCCGAGTCGGAGCAGCGACAGGCTCTGCCTCGAAGAGAACATATCTTTTCTTTTCAGAATCCAAAACGATTTTCAGATTCCGAAGCCAATCAGAGTAATTGGGCCCCGTCAACTTGTTTGATCTTTGAGGATGGATACCAAAGGGTTTTTGGTTGCCATTTCAATTGTAGAGAATCACAGAACTACAACCTAAATGGAAAAACAGAGAAATCATGAGCATGTTGAATAATAATGATTACATATTATCAAGGTCTTTAGAAATATGTTCTCCCACTGTTTTTAGAAAGTCTATAAATCCCAATGACTTTAGAAGAAACTTATTTTCTCAATGGGTACTAGGACCCCAAGCATTCTTAGTTTTGGACCCATGACTCGTGAGACATCCAAAGGTCTAAGAATCTTAGGTAGGTACGAATTGCCAATTCCATCTCCATGGAATTCCTAGTAATATTTTTGGATCACTAATCTTTCGATCATGGACCCACGACTCGTGAGAGATCCATATCTACTTTAGTGTTGAGCAGGACCCATCAATCATAAGATCTCAACCAAACTAAGTCCGGAACGACCCACGACTCGTGAGACATCGTCCATTCTAAAATGGTCAAGAAATATTAATTATTTAGAATAATTAATCAGGAAACTAAGAGTTAATAAGCTACACTAATTACCTCCCGACTCGTGAGACAACAATTAGTTTCACTTATTAAGTCATAAATCCTATTGATGGAAATCTAGGAATTTCATTACCGTGATAAAATACCTATTTATTCGAATTTTGCTCAATATTTAAATGGGATTTTCGAATTACCTCACCAACATATAATGTTATCCAAATTTTAATTGTCTTGTTAATGCAGTTTCACATAAAGTGCATCACAAAAGCAATTAGCAGATAACATGTCCTAGTATGATACTAATTATGTGATGATCATGGGTATCCTATCTTATATGAGATTTTGGGAGCCACTCCAAAATCACTAGTTCTAACATTCATGCCACATAAGACAGTTCATATCACATAGGGGTACAGAATTTAATGGGAAAACGCCCTATCTATTACATCTAATAGAAACCCTCTAAACATTTTGACGGGTCTTCTTATGGCCACCGTTCTACTAGAGGATTCCTTGTGGATCCTTCTTATTCCATGGACGTTTGTCAACAAAATGAAAATAAAACCTCACTTCCTAAGTTCTACTCTCTTTACATAAAGTAATATGGCTCAATTTTCATATTGACCACAGACAAGTACACGGGGCATACCCCGGCCCAAAAACAATAATAAGGAAAGCCACATAATAAACACATAAGTAGGGCTCCAGCCCCAATTGAAAAAGCGCAACTATGGGGCTCCGACCCCGATTGAAATCATCCATGTGCAGAATTTAAAACCTTACATAAGACTAACCCATGATCACCTAAACTAGCATGCTTACGCTTGAATTTAAATTTACCAACTAAATTTAAAATTCCCTGGACTTCAAGTTACAATTAACTCAAGTGATTTGAATATAGTTCATTATTCAATAATTTATTCAAAATCGAATCACCGGATCTTGACAAAACAACAATTAATTCAAAATTAAATTTTTGTCAAAAATATCATTCAAAGTGATATTTATTATTTTCTCGAGAAATTAGAACTTGACTTTAATTCATAAAATCCCAAATTTTATAATTATTTCAAATAAATAATATTATAATTTCAAAATCAAATTTTAAGATAAAATTAAATTTTCCTAATTCGGGATTTTCGAAACTTGGAAAACTCGAAACGAAAACGGGGCCCGAAAGCGAGCAGGCCCATCCTGCGTAGTCGTGTCGGGACGAGGCGGGAGCTGCCCGCAAGCAGGCGGACGCAATCGCGCTGGGTTGCGCGTGCGCATGCCTTGCGTGTAAAAGCTTGCGCCCGCGAGCAGGCGGAGGGCGGAATAACGCGCGCGCACCTAGGCGTGTCCGGCGCTCTTCAAGTGGTGCGGGGCTGCGACGAGCAGCCCCATGCGCGTGGTAGGCGCGATCCCGTGCAGGCAATCCCGTTCCGATCCTTTTTAGTTTCGTAATTTCAGCAAATTCAGAACTTCTAATTTCGAATTAAAACAGTTCAAATAAATCTGAATCAAAACAGCTTAAAAACATATTTATTCGGGAAATAATTTTTGCAAAATTTTCAAGAAACAGTATTGATCCGGTAATTTCATATTTCAAACAAAAACCATGAATACACAACATATACTCAAATTCAAGAATTTTCATCAAAATTCATAAAGCAGTAAAGATACAATACGAACGTTGCAAGGTGGCTCTGATACCACTTGTTGGAAAACACGAAAGAGTTGAGCAACGGAAGTTTAAAATTTTTCCACAAGTTCAATCGTTGTCTGGCAATTTTCGTACAGTAACGTTGGGAATAACAAGAAACTCACTTTAATTGAAGCTTTCTTGTGATTTTGTTACCGCCTAACAAACACCCTTCAAGCGGAAAGTCCCTCGAACGGCCTTCGATTAGATCCCAAAGCAGCGATCCTCCAAAGCGTATCCACACCAGTCCTAGAACACGATCAAGCAAGTGAGAATGCTAGTTCTATAACTTGTGTTAATGGCTAGGATAATTTTGCTTTGAAAAATTTTCTTTTATTTTTCTCAAAAACTTAACACTTCGTGAGTGTTGGTCTAAAGAATAAGAGAAGCACCATCCCTAGTATAAATACTAGGTTGGTTCGAACCCCTAGGGTTTCCAAGAACTAATTGGATTGTTTTCTTGCTCACTAATTAACTCATTTAATTATTTAATTTAATTGGAGAAAATAAGTTCCCAACTGGTTCTCCAAGTCTTGCAAGAATAACCTTCTCTCTCCTACAATAGGAAGTTGGACATTTCAACTTTCCTAAAGTTAAAAGTCAATATTCAATAAATCAATTAATTCCCAATTAATTATTTATTGGATTAAGTTTATTTGAGAATAGTCTTAATAATTAATTCAATAATTAATTAAAAGACTAAATTAATTAATTACAATTTAATTAATTAATTCTAGAAAAGAATTCGCGTGTGAAATAAATCACATGCATGAGGCCACACGTAAAGGCACGTGTACGTGACACGTGGCAACAGTCACGTTTTAAGCCTCATTTCGATCAACTATTTTGATCCTTCGTTAATCATATTAACATCCTACCCTAACCCTCGTGCTCTGGCATTTGTATGTGACCCTTTAGGTTCATTATTTGATTAGCAGTGGCAGCAATTAATTAATTTCCTAATTAATTAATCACTTCACAGATCACACTTCCATAATCTAGCAAAGGGTGTGTGACCCCTAGCCGAATAACGAAATGAATCGAAGAACCTTTTAGTCAATGACAGTCAGTGAGATACGATCCTCCTACAACTCCATCTCTCAATCAAGAACTAAGGCATGGGAATATACTCAGAGCCGGAATATTCTTGATCTTTTCGTTTCATATCCATTTCGATCTCAATTCTAGAAAACCCCATTTTCTAGATGTCTTGATCTTTTATCCACCTTGGCCAAGGGTTTAATATTTAATGGACTACGAACAACTCAATCAGTAAGAGATCATTCTTGTTCTTGTAACAAGTGTAGGTCTTTTATTGATTCTACTAATTCTACATATGCCACTTGTGTAATCCCAACATAGGCCATGGTTCAGGTGTCTACATGGCGACACCCTTTTGAGCCTATATCAAAGATTACAGAGTTAGCTCATATGAGACATTATAGAATCTCAAGTCTAAGGATTAATGAATCACGTCATTGACCTGTGAGATATTTCCTAATCTGGAAGTTTCAGGAAACTTCCTTTCCTATTTAGGAATGTTCTCACGCGGGACATCTCAGTGATGAAGTTCTAGTAACAATCCCCCTCATATATTATGAACGCATCAACGTATGCACTTATCACTCCATGAAACTGAGTGATCCTTCAAAAGGATATAATCACATAAGCAAGTCTCAACAGAGTCAAGGTCGACACTCCCACTGTCTGTCGGACTCATCGACTTGGAGAAGTTTCTAATCCTCGCCTATGGAGTTAAGAACTTATTTCATGAGTTGTTCCCATAACGACAAAGTTCTTAACGGCCTCATCGGATTAGGGGAGTCCAATATATGCAAAACAGTCAAACCCAAATAGACATAAATAAGCACATAAAAAAGTGATTGCCTATGAACAAAATCATCTCGTATATTATTCAAAAACTGTTTGTGATTTTACAAGGAAATAGTAAAGCAAACATCGGCTTTAAGGGTACTATTCCTAACACAATGGAACATCTCTTTTGAAGAGGATGTGTCCTAAAATAGCTCTTAGAAAGTTAGAATGTCCAAAACCCTTTTATGGAAAAGGGAGCATAATGTATGTAAAATTATGTACGCGACAAGATTTGGCGCAGCACAGAGCATAATGGGCCAATTCTAAATGTAACCTTGGAGAAAGTCACTGGATTGCTGTAAAAATACCCTCTAAGTACTTTTGAAGAAATGAGGATATATTTTAAAAGTCCAACAAGATCTTTTCATTAAAGGATTGTTTGATGTAATCATTGCATCAAAGTATAGATAATTATTGATCTATAACAGGATACGCTTTTTGCCTAGCAAGCAGAATAGTGCTTTGGAAGGAGTTCCAATCGAGAGGCACTGAAGATTCGACTATTAAGGTTGAATACTTAGCCGTATGGAATATCGCTAAGCTAAGTGTTTGGGTAAGAAACTCCATCTAATGGATATATGAAGTTCCTAGCATGAAACAACACCAATATCATATTGTATGATTAAATGGATGGTTGTTCGAGTAAAAGAACCAAGACCTCACCAAGGGACCAGACGCTTGATTATGAATCACGTGATTAAGGAAATAATGTTTCCTTAATGATGTGCAAATTAGAAACATTCACATCAGCAGATAATATAGCAGATCCACTTTGGAAATGCCCAAAGTCAATAAGGCTCTAAAAGTATATCTTGGGAAGATAGAACCTAGAATAGACCTGAAAGGCTTTTACGGGCAAGTGGGAGATTGTTGGGAATAGTGCCCTAGAAAGCTGTTATGCTTTGGGACTTCCCCTACATCACAGACAATCTTTGAATAATATACGAATGATTGTAATCATAGGCGAACACTTCTTATGTACCAATATATGTTTTATGTGTTTTCATTACATGTGCACAAGTAGAACTCTCCTAATCCGATGAGGCCGTTAAGAACTTTGTCATTATGGGAATGACACATGAAATAAGTTCTTAACACCATAGGCGAGGATTAGAAACTTCTCCAAGTCAATGAGGCCGACAGACAATGGGAGTGTCGACTTTGCCTCTGTTGAGACTTGCTTGTGTAGTTGTGTCCTTAAGAAGGATCATCCGATTTCATGGGGTGTAAAGTGCATAAGTTGATGCGTACACAATACACATGGGTGCTTGTTGTAAGGATAAGTTCACTGAGAGTGTCCCACGTGAGAAGATTCCTAATTGGGAAAGGAAGTTTCCAGAAACTTCTGTTGGGAATAGTGCACTAGAAAGTTGTTATGCTTTAGGACTTTTCCTATATCACAAACAATCTTTGAATAAAATACGAATGATTGTAATCACAGGCAAACACTCCTTATGTGCCAATACGTGTTTTGTGTGTTTTCATTACGTGTGCATGTATAAAACTCCCCTAATCCGATGAGGTCGTCAAGAACTTTGTCATTATGGGAATGACACATGAAATAAGTTCTTAACACCATAGGCGAGGATTAGAAACTTCTCCAAGTCAATGAGGCCGACAGACAGTGGGAGGTCGACTTTGCCTCTGTTGAGAGTTGCTTGTGTAGCTGGGTCCTTAAGAAGGATCATCCAGTTTCATGGGGTGTAAAGTGCATAAGTTGATATGTACACAATACACATGGGTGCTTGTTATAAGAACAAGCCACTGAGAGTGCCCCGCGTGAGAAGATTCCTAAATGGGAAAGGACGTAACTAGAACTTCCAGATTAGGAAATATCTCACATGTCAATGACGGGAGGAATTAATCCTTAGACTTGAGATTCCACATTATCTCATATGAGCTAACTCTGTAATCTTTGATATAGGCTCAAAAGGGTGTCGCCGTATAGACACTTGAACCACAGCCTATGTTGGGATTACATGTACAAGTGGCATATGAGAATTGTTGGAATCAATGAAGGACCTACACTTGCTGTGGGCAAGATGATCTCTTATTACATAAGTCATTCATGTTCCATCCTGAAAGCCTTGCGCAAGGTGGTTACATCAAGACATCAAGAAAATGGGGTTTTCTGGGATAGAGATCAAATGGATTATGAGGGAACTTTGTTTTGAGATTAAGATTAGTAGGGCTCTCCATATTCCCATGCTCTAGATCTTAATCGAGAGATAGGATGGTAGGAGGATCGTATCCACATGATGTCATTGACTGAAAGGTTCTTTCGAATATACATTCACATTTTGGGCAGGGGTCACACACTTGCTACTAGACTATGGTCGTGTGATCTGTGAGGTAATTAATTAATAAAGTGTATTAATTAATTAGGCTCACTGCTAACTGAATTTGAACCTAAAGGGTCACACACAAATACCAGGTTCAAAGGGTATTGTTAGAAAGTTCAAATAATTGATCAAAACGAGACCACAGTGTAAAGTACACGTGTGGACATCGAGAGTAATGCTTGGACGCGTGGTTCCAATTAAGAAATTGGACCATATGTTAATTAATTGGAGAATTAATTATTAAGTCCAAATATAACTAATTGGAGAATTAATTATAAAGCCAAGACATAATTAATTGGAGAATTAATTATAAATCACTAAATATAATTAATTGGAGAATTAATTATATAGCCAAATAAAATTAATTGGAGAATTAATTTTAGCCCGTTAGAATTAATTAGTGAATTAATTCTAAAGCCCTTGAAAGAATTAATTGGATAATTAACTCTAAGTATTTGATTATTTGCATGTTCTAATTTGATTAGAATAAAGAAATAAATAAATATCTTCTATTTTATTATTCTAATAAATTATTAATTCTAATTTGATTAGAATAAATATTATTGGGATAGGATATTTAATTATTGCTAGAATAATTAAATATTCCTAAATTAGTTAGGAGCTATTTCTCTAGAAAATAAATATCTTATTTTAGAAAAGACATTATTTACTTGGAGAGAAAGAAAAAATAGAAGAAAAGTCAAAGTAGGAGACCATCTCCTACAAGCCTTTAGGGTTTCTAACCCTACCCTATAAAATAGACTAAGGGGTTCGAAAATCACTTACACGTGATGTGGAGATCACGTCCAAACTTCATGGAATTTTGGGGATAATTCTCTTGCTCTCTTTTCTCGTTTTTGTTTCTTTAATAGGCATGTTATAGTACTAGCATACTCACTAACATGATTTGAATCTAGGTTGGTGTGGATTAATACTCTAGAGGATTTCTACTTTGGAATCTCGAAGAAAGAATCGATCAAGAAACGTTTTCAAGAAAGCTTCAATTGTTGTAAGTTTCTTGAAATCCCAACGTTACGATACGAATATTGCAAGTCTTTTAGATCTACTTTGTGGAAAAATTTTAAACTTCCGCTGCTTTACTCTGATGTTTTCCAACAACTTCCAGATTAGGAAATATCTCACATGTCAATGACGTGAGGAATTAATCCTTAGACTTGAGATTCTATATTGTCTCATATGGGCTAACTCTGTAATCTTTAATATAGGCTCAAAAGGGTGTCGCCATATAGACACCTGAACCACGGCCTATGTTAGGATTACACAAGTGGCATATGAGAATTGTTGGAGTCAATAAAGGACTTACACAAGTCATTCATGTTCCATCCTAAAGTCGGAAGGTGGTTAGATCACGATATCAAGAAAATGGGGTTTTCTTGGATTGAGATCAAATGGAATATGAAGGGAACTTTGTTTTAAGATTAAGGTTAGTAGGGCTCTCCATATTCCCATGCCCTAGATCTTAATCGAGAGATAGGATGGTAGGAGGATCGTATCCCATATGATGTCATTGACTGAAAGGTTCGATGTCATTGACTGAAAGGTTCTTTCGAATATACATTCACATTTCGGGTAGGGGACACACACCTATTGCTAGACTATGGTTGTGTGATCTGTGAGATAATTAATTAATAAAGTGTATTAATTAATTAGGCTCACTGCTAACTGAAATTGAACCTAGAGGGTCACACACAAATACCGGGTTCAAAGGGTACTATTAGAAAGATCAAGTAATTGATCGAAATGAGACCAACTCAATGGTGTGGGAGAGAGGCCGAGGGCCTACCATGGTACAAGGGAACCAACTCTGACACAAAGGTGTTGTACAGTACTATTATTCCCCAACAAACTGGTCAAAGCATTAAATGCACCTCCAGTGCGTGAACAGGTGTCACATATACACCTTGGGCCTATAAATATCCACGACTTTTATGGCATTAGTAAGAACAATCATTGTTCATTCAGCCTTCAGTACTACTCCTATTCTCTTGAGCAAGTGCCTGACTTGAGCGCCGGAGTGCCAAACTGGGATATAACCCCAATTGCCCCAGTTGGCCTTCAGTTCACGTTTGTTGTCTCTTTACAGATCTATTCGAGAGCCTTCCCCCTAATACAAATTCTAAGTGATTCGAGATCTTGGAATCGACCACTACAACAAACCGATTTCGAGCACGATCAATCAGTAAGTACATATATTTATTTAAAGAGTAACATTTTTCATAACGAAGTTATTATTGATTAGTGATTATGAAAGTTGTGACAAAATATTAGTTTTTTGGTCAAAGAATATATTCATGAAATAATAAATTATCGTGGTTTCATTAAAGGTAGGGTTGTTAATTCTCAACCCGACCCGTCAACCCAACCCGACCCAACCCGAAAAATATCAGGTTCAGGTTGGGGATTTTCGGGTCGGACCCGAAATTGACCCGAAGGAGAGAGGCCGGGTTCGGGTGGGTTTCGAGTCAACCCGAAAAATCATGCAGGTGATCCAACAACCCGAACCCACCCGACCCGACTCGAAAATTTAAAAAAAATATTTAATATATATTTAATATATTTAAATTATATGGTGTATTATAATTAGATAAAAATTTATGAAATGATAATTGGTTTAGGATTAGATACACAAAAAATAATAATTAATTTATTAATTGAGAATAACGTGTTTTATAATGTTAATGTTATATAATTTGTCTAAATTATATAATTTTGTTAATTAGAAAGACATACATGATTGTAATATGATTAGAATTAAACGGAGTTCCCGTAAAAAAAAAAAAAAAAAAAAAAAAAGATGTATTTATCTAAACTTAAACAATTAGAATTGCATTATGATTAGTTTAGTAAAATATATATCATTCGATTTAAATAATTATTATGTATCTAATTTATATTTTACATAATTGTCCAATTGATTGAATTTTATTAAATTTATATAAATAAGAATTTAAATAGAGTTGATATAAAACTTAATTATAATTACACTTTTAGAATTAGATCTTAATTAAGAATTTTAATTAAATTTATATAAATAAGAATTTAAATAGAGTTGTACCTTTTTGAACAGTTTGAAGCCCATCTCACCCGTTTTTCAATCTGTTCGACCTATTTTGGACCCATTCTACTTGTTTTAGACCTGTTTTTGACCTCTTCGACCTAATTTGGACTCTTTTAATTCGTTTTTTGACCTATTTGTCTTATTTTGGACTCGTTCGATTCGTTTTGGGAACCTTTCACCCATTTTGGACCTATTTTACCTATTTTGGATCCATTTTATCCATTTGAATTCATTTTACCCATTTGGATCCATTTTGCTCATTTTTTATCCACTTTACCCATATTTTACCCACTTGAATCTATTTTACCCATTTGTCTCATTTTTATCCATTTAGATCCATTTTACCCGTTGGGATCCATTTTACCCATTTGGATCCAATTTACCCATTTTGGATCTATTTTATCCATTTAGATCCATTTTACTCAGTTGGATTCATTTTACTCAGTTGGATCCATTTTATTCAGTTGGATCAATTTTACCCATTTGGATCAATTTAACCCAGTTGGATCAATTTAACCCATTTGGATCAATTATACTCATTTTGGATCCATTTTACATAAATGGATCCATTTTTACCAACTTGGATCCATTTTACCTATATTTAACCCACTTGGATCCGTTTTACACATTATGATCCAATTTACGTATTTTGAATCCATTTTACTCATTTGGATCCAGTTTACCTATTTTGGATGCAACTTTCTCACTTGGATTCATTTTACCAATTTGTATCAATTTTTCTCATTTTGTATCCATTTTACCCATTTTGGATCCATTTTACCCACTTAGACACATTTTACACATTTTGGATCCATTTAAATCCATTTTACTCATTTTGAATCCATTTTACTCGTTTTAATTCCATTTTACACATTTGGATGCATTTTACCCATTTGGATCCATTTTACCTACTTGGATCCATTTTACCCATTTGAACTCATTTTACCCATTTGGATCCAATTTACCCATTTCGGATCTATTTTATCCAGTTGTATCTATTTTACCCACTTAGATCTATTTTACCCATTTGGGATCAATTTTACCCATTTGGATCAATTTTACCCACTTTGATTCATTTTACCCATTTGGATCCATTTAACCCAATTGGATCAATTTTACCCATTTGGATCAATTATACCCATTTTGGATTCATTTTACACATTTGGATCCATTTTACCCACTTGGACCCATTTTACCCATTTTGGATTCATTTTATCCATTTAGATTTATTTTACGCACTTGGATCCATTTTACCCACATTTACCCATTTTGAATTCATTTTACCCACTTGGATCAATTATGCCCATTTTGGATTCATTTACCCATTTGGATCCATTGTACCAATTTGGATCTGTTTACTCATTTTGAATCCAATTTACCCATTTTGGACCCATTTTACCTAATTGGACTTATTTTACCCATTTTGAATTTATTTTACCCATATTTTATCCATTTTGAATCTATTTTACCCATTTAGATCCATTTTATCTATTTGGATCCATTTTATTCATTTTGGATCCATTTTATCCATTTAGATCCATTTTACCCATTTGGATCTATTTTACCTACATTTTACCCATTTTGGATCCATTTTACCTACTTGGATCCATTTTACCCATTTTAATCTATTTTATCCATATTTTACCTATTTTGGATCCATTTTACCCACAAAGGGACAACCAAAGTAATGCAGGCTCGAGATTGCAATTCTAACAAATTTGTGGGTAATCATTATTGTAAGGATATTTTAGCGACCAATAAATTTCAAAAAATTTCAAAAATTAACTCGTATTTTTATAATATAATATAATAGACTATTAAAAAAAATGGTTAGTAAAATAATTTTTTTCTATAAATATGTGATTATTATTTGAGAATAACGTGATTTATAATGTTAATATTATATAATTTGTCTAGATTATACAATTTTGTTAATTAGAAAGACATACATGATTGTAATATAATTAGAATTAAACAAAAGTTTACGAACAAAAAGAGATGTGTTTATTTAAAATTAAACAATTAGAATTGCATTATGATTAGTTTAGTAGAACATATATTATTCGATCGAAATAATTTTTATGTATCTAATTTACATTTTACATAATTGCCCTATTGATTGAAGTTTATTAAATTTATATAAATAAGAATTTAAATAGAGTTGATATAAAACTTAATTATAATTACACTTGGAATTAGATCTTAATTAAGATTATAAACAAGTTTTTGATATGGATACAGTTTATTAGAGTTAGATTTAGAATTCGATTAAGATTAGACCTGTAACCAAATTTCTATCCATAAGTAAGTACTTATAAAATTTAAATAATAATTTATAATACATATTGGTTTACATAATTAACTTAATTAAACATTAATGAAATCATTATTGTAAGGATATTTTGGCGGCCAATAAATTTTAAAAAAAATCCAAAAATCAACTCGTATTTTTATAATATAATATAATAGACTATTAAAAAAAGGGCTAGTAAAATATTTTTTTCTATAGACATGTGATTATTATTTGAGAAAAATGTGATTTATAATGTCAATATTATATAATTTGTCTAAATTGTATAGTTTTGTTCATTAAAAAGACATATATGACTATAATATGATTAGAATTAAACGGAGTTTATGGACAAAAAGAGATTTATTTATTTGGACTTAAAAAATTTGAATTGCATTATGATTAGTTTAGTAGAAAATATATTATTCGATCTAAATAATGTTTATGTATCTAACTTTTATTTTACATAATTACCTTATTGATTGAATTTATATAAATAGGAATTTAAATAGAGTTGATATAAAACTTAGTTATAATTACACTTAGAATTAGAACTTAATAATATTTATGTATTAATTTTTTTTATCTTATATTAATTGCATTTATGTCAAAACCTTACAAACTATATATTTTTATATATTGTTATCAAGTTTTAAAATACTTTAAACATAAATTAGAATTTAAAAAAAAAAAATCAAAAAAAAAAAAGGAAAAAGAAAATCGTTTCGGGTCGGGTCGGGTTCGGGTCGGGTTCGGGTTGGCCGGGTTATCGGGTGACCCGAACCCTATCGGGTCGGGTTCGGGTTGAGATTTTCGGGTTTAAATTCGGGTCGGGTTCGGGTTGGGAATTTCTATGTAATACCCCCACCTCAACCCGACCCACCCGAATTGATACCCCTACCTCTATATTAGGGGTTTGGTATATAATTATCTAGGGAGTAACGTTAGACATAGCATAATTAGGAAACTTTTTTGCACCAATAGTTGTTGGTTACTTCGTTTGAGCTTTTGATTCATCCTTTACTTTCAATATTTTACGAAATGGGGTAAAGAAGTGCGTTATATTTTATGTTGTGGAAGTGCCAATAATTAGAACTTTGAAGAAGTGATAATAAGAATTAATTAATTAATTAATTAACAAGGTGCTGGAATTAGGATTAAAGTTGAACGGAGCTTTTCAAGAATTCAATAGCTCTCTGGAAAAGGGAAATTCTTGCGTGCACCGGGTGTGGACCCCGATACATGTACACACCCTTTTTTTATTCAAAAAAATTGAATAAAAAATTAAAAAAAAGTCAAAAATTAAAAAAAAAAAAAAAAATTTACCATTAAAAAAATGGTAGGTGCATGTACAGGGATACACATTCGATGCATGCAAGAATTTTCCCTCTGGCGCCCGCAGGGCGTAGCTCAGTTGGTTCCGGATGGACAGATTTGCAACAAGGTGCAAGGTTAGATTCCCACATGCTGCAGTGTGAGAGCTTTATTCTTGAATCCAATTTGGGGTTTGAGGGTGGGCTCCTTGTAGACCAAGTGAGGAGCACACCTCCCTCTTAACGGGCCGATGAGTACCTGATTTATCTCCTCCCACTTATTTCGTCGGACCGGGGTGTGAGGGATCCTTAGGGTTGGAGATTCAACCTTTTGCGACAAGAATTTTCCCTCCAGCAAATGTCACATGCCCCAACAAAGATCCCCACTCACAATTATTAATCATTATGAACATGGATACACAAATGTACCATATTACTCACGTTAATAATTGGAAAGTTAATTTTACATTTCTTTTGGAGTTCTCCGGATCTTATAACATTTATCGCGCGTGTACGCACATAAAACAAATACGTATCTGATACAAAATGGATATATTAATATAATTTTTGTTAAGTTTATTATATAAAAAAATGTTTGATTTAATGTTTGTGTATCGTTGTATAATAAATGTGTATATATATAATTTTATTTTATAGGATATTGGATCCTTATAACTAAGACTTTGATTGGGTTTTTATTTGCAAAAGTTATAAACTACAATTCCTTTTACAAACTAAATTAAATATTTTATTCAAAATATATTTTGATTTGGTTTCCAAAGTTTCAATCATTAAGAAAATTTCACCAAGTGTGTTCTTTTTCAACATGTCGTGCAGCGAGATTGAATCCTAATAGTAGTTATTAGTTGATATTTAAAAAAACAAAAAAAATATTGATCAAGCCCAATTCTGGAGTCGAGGTCTTCGATCCTGCCTTGGTCCGACCACTTGAATTTGTAGATGGGGGAGACAGCTTCTAGCTTGATATCTGAGGAAGGAAAGGAAGGGGTGAGCTCAAGACCAACTCAGAACAAGAGGGGGTGATACTCGGGTTGACACTCCGACGCTCAAGTCAGCGCTCGAGTTATGGGAGTCGAAAGAGAGTGCGATAAATGTGCTGTTTGGGAGTCGTTACATGTGATATAAATGCAAGTATTTATATAGGGTAAGAACAATGATGACCCCCGTCGACGTGTTGGCACCTCAAACTGACAGTTGTCCCACTAAGTGGGTGCATTTAATGTTTGGTCGGTCACTCCCCATATAACCATCTAGTGGCTACGCCAGCTTGTGGGTCAGCGAGTGTCGAGATGCATTAGTCGAGCATTGGGTTTGATATGTGCGGTCGAGATCATGAGAGGTAAAAATAGGCGGGATAAATCTACTTGTCGCGAGCTCAAGGAGAGACTTCGAGTGGAACGGAATAGCGCGTGATAGATCATTGATCCACTTGGTATGATGGATCCATCATGCCACGTCAAACACTGCCGCACATGTGTCGAAGAACTTATTTACGTATTCACAAGTAACTTTGGCATTTTGATCCAAAATAGAATTGCACAATATGAAATGTCGCACATGTGTCGAAGAACTTAATATGGGAACATAATAGAAGGGTTTAGATCTTCTATTTAATTTTATATTTTATATTTTATATTTTATCTCATATTTCACTTATATACATGCTAGCAATTACCCTGTACTAAACAGAAAACTTGAAATACTCTATTTGATAAATTACTATACAACCCATCAATATATATTATGAATAAATATTAATAATATTCTATTTATACTTTTTAAGAAGAAAATATCTTTTAAAGTTTTTTTTTTTTGAAGTACTCATTCGTAATTAATACATGACTAGTTTTATTCTCATTTAAAAGAGTATATAAGGTATAACTTTTAGTTCAATTATTGCATCAAAGAAATAAAACTTCCAAAACATAACAAATAATCAATTTTTTATTTTCTTAGGTTTTTAAATTATAGAATTTATTTTAATAATTATCATTTTATAATGAAATATAACGAATTAAAAAAATTAGCCTTCTTAGAATATGTGCTATTTTTTATTTATTTTTTTTTTTTGATATAAATAGAATGATGAATATCTCTCGGTGGATAAACTAGATTAGCTGTACATAATTAATAATTTTAATAATAATTTTTTATTGTTAATAAAATTAATTATTTATGATAAAAAAACTATAGTTTTTAATATATAAAAGAAAAAGAGTTCTCATATATTATGGAATAATAAAAATTAAGGAATGGAATAGAAATTAGAAGATCAATTTTCTCAAAAAAAAATTTAGTTTAAACTCATGTAGAGCAATGGGTGAACACACTTCAATCCAATACCTAAAGGTTCAAGTTAAATATAAGAAACTATTAATTTTTTAAATTCTATCAAACATGTAATAACAAACATAAAAACGTATTACTCTCATCAATTAGTTGTTGCAAATATAAATAAAACATACAAAATAAATATAACATGACCAACACAAGCCTAATGTAATGTGAAAATAATTTTTTTAATTAGAAAATAATAAAATATAATAAAATCATTAATTATCCATAAACTAAATAGTGAAACATTTGAAACATAAATATAATGATTTTATAGATACCAAATATGATGATAAATATTTTGAGACAAAAACATATTAAAAAAAAAGGAAAAATAATATAACAAAATTTATATAGTGTAAAATAAAACATAATTAATGGAAAATAAATAAAATCAAAATGAAAAGATGATTTAAAATTGAACATCCTGAAAAAAGAAAAATAAATCATTTCAATTAAATGATACATCATTGACTGAAAATGAACTATCATAAGAAAATGGTGTAAAATAAAAATAAATAAGAAATAATAGAAAAATGCCACATAAAAATAAATAAATGAATCATTAAAAAATAGGTTAGCAAAAATATATATTTATATGTTCATGGAATTGGTTTGATTTTATCATAGCAACGATGATTATGAAGAAAACTAAAAATTTTGATGGGTAAAAATGAAAATTAAATTAATTTGAACATAAATAAATAATATTAATGTAATATTTATATGTCTAATTAATACCTAGAATACAAAATCAATAGAGTAATTTAAGTAAACTAATTAAGAAATGATCTAATTAATAAAAGTTTGAATTTGAATTTAAAATTTTAGCGGCTTTTTATGAAAATTATGTCCTATTTAATTATGTCCAAATATAACTAACGAACTTTTATAAATTATCCATGATTTAGGTGATTTATCATAATAATTTCCTTGACATAATTTGAAATATATATTAAAAAAATTAAAATTTTAGTATTTAATATTAACCATAATTAAAACAATTTATTAAAGTATAATGGCCAAAAATAAAACATACAAATAAAACTAAAAAAAATTGATTATTTCAAATATAAATAAAACATACAAAATAAAACCAAAATAACTAACACAAGTGTAATGCAATGTGAAAGTAAATTTTTTAGATTGGAAGAATTAGTAAAATATAATAAAATCCTTAATAATCCAAAATCAAATAATGAAACATTTGAGATACAATAAAATAATTTTATAAATACCAAATATAATGATAAATATTTCGAGACAAAAACAGATTAACCAAAAAAAATTTTCAAAGCATAATGATATTATAATAGAACAATAGAAAAATTAAACTCTTAATCAAACAAAATAATATAACAAAATTATATAGTGTAAAACAAACACAATTAAAGGGGAATAATACAATCAAAACGAAAATATGATTTAAAATTGAACATTCTTAATGAAAAAGTTCATTCAATTAAAATATACATAATTGATTGATAACGAAATATCATGAAAAAATGACTTGGAAAAAAAATAAATGAAAAACAATTAAAAAATGCAACATAAAAATAAATAAAAAATAAATGAATCATTAAAAAAGAACAATTAAAAATATGCTTTCCTTGTAACATCAACATTGCAAGAACACGATCCCTTTTGAAAATATTTTTTAAAATTTCGCTGCTTCAACTCTGTGTTTTCCAACAAATTTATCATTGAAAATTAGCTCCACTCGCATAAAAGGAAATCTTAGGGTTTTTTAGTGTCGGAATTAGAAAGGAAAGCTTAGAGTGTATTTTTCAACTTCAATTGTACTTAACATATGGAGGGTATTCCCGGTAATTAAAAATAAAACTTTCGACAGAAATAACTTGTTGGTTCCCCATTGAAAAACAAAATACAAGAAAAACACCGACGGAAGACCAATGGAGACACTCCGTTACAAAATTAATTTTATAGAAAAATCAACGGGGTTCCAACGACAATGTTTCGTTGGTCATTTTTATAATGAAATTCAAAATTTCCAACGGAAATAAGGCGTTGGAATTCTGTCGGTGAGTTGTTTCGTACGAAATACTGATGGAATTCCAACGGAAAAAAGGTTGTTGGTTATTTCTTTGATTATGTTCCATATTCTGACGTACACATTTTGTTGGAAAATCTGTTGGTAATATTTTCAAGGGAAAATACCGACGGCCACTTCAACAGATTTCCCACGGGGTACACATAAGAGACATTTGCAGCCATTACTGCGCCAAATTTCCGACGGATTTCCAATGGTTGCCCATCAAATTTTTTTAGCGCTTTTTTTTTTTTTTGGACTCCTGCCTATACTTCCGATGGAGAACCGACGGAGTACCAACAGAACATCCGTTGGAAACAAATTTTTCAGCGTTGTGGGTTTTGAGTTGGATATCCGTCGGTTTTCCATCGAAATTTTCAACGGGAAACAGATTGATTTGCTCGTCGGACAAATCCCATAGGTTTTCGTTTGTTTTTTTGTGGTGATGGATGTTGTTCATCTTCTTTTCTTCTTCTTTTTTTTTTTTCCTTTTACGTAAAGACGAAAAATTAGTCAAGGCTTGCGATTTTCTGAAAGAACACTTTTGTAATTTCAGGTTTCGTGCAGAAGTAATGTTAATGGACTTTTTTCATTAACAATAAGCACAGTGAAAAAAGAGGAAAAATATACACATTACTATGATTAATGGACAATATCACGGAAGCATAATATGAGTAACAATATCAATAATACAAATACCAATTATGGTAAGAACATATACAGGACACAAAATAGATTAATAACATAAAGTCCTGACTTGAATAAAATAAACATTCTAGAGCTTCAAGATACCTTTAGAACGCGGCTGCAAGACCTGAAATAAACCATATGGCCAGAAAACGAGAGAGGTACTAGTCAAAGTGACTAAGTGAGGGATAACTCTAAAGAAAGGAATTGAAAGTAAGAGATTAAATAATGCTTGAATGAAAGAGTTTACCCTTAAAAGTAAGGTTTGAAAGATAAAGATTTTCTGAATATGTTCAGTTTAAAAACAATGATGTCACGTGCACACACAATGATATGCTTTGGTTCATATGATTTTTATAAAATGGGATAAGGGTATGGATAATTTTTGAAAGATATGAACTAATATTTGTAAACGATAATGCCCGCAAGCTAGACTTATCCATCCTTAACCCCTGAAAACGATGAATGATGAGTGGTGTTGGTCTGAGATCAACAACACCTTAATCATACACACATGCACCACCCTACTCTGGTGTCACTTCGGGTAGCTACCCCTAGGCAACCAATAACAATGAATAGGAAAAAATTTGCGGTCCTTTCCCGATAATTGTCCTGACTTAACCAACCTCCGATTAAAGTCCGTATCAATTTCCTAGTTTGGTGACCGATATTAGTGATGGTTGTTGGCACCCACCTCCCAAGCATCGCTTCCACACATATGTGCATCAGTATAACAACTCGATGTATCCAAGGAGTGTGTTAGCTTATTTCACATTAAAAAAGGATAACAATGCTTCAAGTAAAGGCTAATCATCTCTCTCTGGGGGAAGGGGAGAAGGGGGGGTCATGGAAGGTTGGTGGGTCGGACAAGCCACACAGTAACAAGAGTTCCTCATCCTTAGTAAATGTTTTAACCTCGAAGGATTCCTTGTTCAATTTCATCCACATAGCCAACCCCCGAGCCCATTCACACGAGAAGCAAGGGTTCGATTGATGGCCTATCAAAGGTTGTTTCCCGTCGTTCACCCAAACTCAAGGGACTCCAAAACCTTGTCCCTCGAGCAACTTCACAAAGAAGAAATTATCCTTCCATTCGGCACCGAATGAAGAGATGTGGGCAACTATCAATCTTAATTCTTTCCAAGACTGGACGTAGAAGAATCCGAGTCCATCAGGGGATGAACGTGGCGACCTTGCTACTTGAAATAAAGGAATGAAATTGTCGGCTGAGAGCTTGCGCCGAAGGCATCTGATCACTGCAAAGGAAGTGATTAAAGCTATCCCATTTAGAGGAACCTGTGTCGGGCCAAGGCTCAAGTAGTTCAAAATATCCACCACATGCTCGGGAATGGGAAATTTCAAGCCACCCGCTTACTATTATCTCCGTACATATTATCTCAAGCCACCCGCTTATAAATAGTCGTTATTCACGGGTATAAAAATAAGGAATTCAATACGTTCTTATGATATTTTATTAAATTAATTATTTAATTCATAAATATAGAATTTCGAAAAAAAAAATAGAGCAAATTACATTTTTGGTCCCATACTAATAGGCCATTATCACTTTTGGTCCCATGTTTTTCAGATCTGGTTTTTTTAGTCCCGTAGCAATTTTTTTTATCATTTTAAGGACTTCTGTCCAAAAACAGACGGAATCACTGTTCATCCGTGATGGGGTCCTACTCATCTAGTACAAGGTTCAACCCACTAAGAGGATAACGCCAAAGCCCAAGTCAATAGCACAACGCGAATAGAAGAGTTCGCTAAAAACACGACGAACAGAAGAGAACAGACGAATCAACTCGCAAGTATAACGAGCTGATAGAAGACCGTGGAGCAGAAGGATATCTAGAATAGTACCGGGCAAGTAATAACTAAATAAGATACGGAAAAATCTAGTAAGATCATAACAAATCAAATAGAAGAGAAGATAACGTGAATGACTAAAACTCTAAGTCCGATATTCTATATAAACGACCCTTGAGATATGACGATCGTGGCTGTTGGTCTGATCTCTTGATTAGTCTCTCTGAAACCCTGGCTTACTTCGGTAAGATCCTTGAGGAAAGAGGGATTAATCTCTAAGGGTTTGGGCTGGACGCAACATTGGCGCCGTCTGTGGGAAACGAAAAATGTTTATCATGTAACACTTTACCGATGGCGAGTTCTTCAAAAAAGAACAGCGTTCTGACAGATTCTCAATTCAAAGAGCTCGGTCACAATCTTGTGAAGAAAAGACAATCATCATGTCCCAAGCCAAACCACGATGATTCTATTTCTCTGCTGAACGACCAGCAAACCATGCGGAAAAAAGAACAACTTCAAGCAAAGCGTCCAGATCCTACGTACCTTTTGGAAGCAATTGAAATACAGAAATCCCAAGAAACAAATATCTATAAAATGAAATTTTTAAATCTGAGATGAGCAAGCATACAGAAAAGGAATTTGATCGCAAATCAGGAGTCACCAACCGTCGTGACCCGCAAAGCCGACATTGCTGCCCTTTGCGTTGTTTGAGATATTGACGTACACCTAACGAACAAACACCCACCACCACTAGCTGCTCAATTGCCGCTGAACAGAAAGTCTCTGAGGAAGAAGTAGAGACAACGTCGTGTAAAAACAACGTCACATTGCTGCTAGCGATCAGAAGTTATTCCTGCATTGCAGTCGTGCCAGAGTAGACGAAATATTCTGCTCTTCGGATCACAGATTATTTCAATCAAGATAAGTTTTTGATTCTAACTTTGCTTTTCAATTTTATTCGTCTACATTATTATTGTTTGTTGTTTAGCTTAGTGATTATGAAGCCCACTGTTGTTGATCATTTTATATTGAAGCAGATGAGCAGATGAAAGTTTGTAGATAAGTTTTCTATTGTTGGTTGTTGATAAGTTTTTGAAAATCTAAAGAGAATCCAAAGAGAACGTTTCAGTAAACGTCCTTTTCGATCGTTGTTCGCTGCCTGCCAACATCTCCCGTCCGTGTGGTCGCCTCTCAATTTCATGCCAAACTTAGCCCGGCATGGCGACCAATACGGAACGAATTATAATTCTAAAGAGTATCTTGGTGTGTTCCGGATATTACTTGATTATGCCTCGTTAGAAATCATCACTTGAGATTACTTGAAGATTGACATAGTTAGTGGAAAAGCATGATTAATTATGCAACCTTAAAGATAAGTTCTATAATTTTAAATATTTTTTGGATAATTCTTGATTTGCATCTTATACTTATATTGATAAATAACTCCTATAATTATATTCTAATCTTGACATTCTCTATCCTTGATTTTTGTTGTGTACAATATTAACATGATATATTATTTTAGATGACATGAGTTCGGTTACTTTGGTGACCGCGAGCCTGCAACGAGGTAGAGAATCGTGGAGAAGACAAAGGTAGAAAGATCGACTACAATCGAGAAATAGAAAAATATTTCCGGAGATGAGGAACGAGCATCGACCATGTTACCCGCTAACATGACTATAGAACAACTCCATGCTTTGGTGGAGTTGATCGTGAAGTCATGGGAAGAGCGAGCAAGTTCGAGCAAGGTACGGAGCGAGCATGAAACTGAAAGTTATCGTATCTGCACGTCAATCCGCCCGACGTGAGTATTGCATCTCTTCTGCGAGAAGCCAATCCGCCCGACTGAAACAATGAAGTGTGAAATCGCGGAATAAGTATCAATAAAACAAAAAAGCTCGCGGAATAGAAAACACGAAGTTGCGAAACCACGAATTGAAAAAATCAAAACAACTAATTCGATAAATATGATGCAAACGAACAACAGAGGTTCAAACAGGAGGACAATAACGCAACAGATATAAGATCAGCATAATATCAAAATTGGACGTAATGGAGTTCGGTTCAACAAAGCAATAACATTTCGAACAACACAATTGAGGAGCTCGATGTAGCGGAGCTCAGAGCAAGATAAAGACCGAGCTCCAAGCAACGAACAAAGTAGCTTAGAGAGGCAGCGAAAAGGTATATCTTTGAGTAGCGAACAGAAAGGGGGAGCTTGATGTCACTGTGCTCGGAGCAAGATAAACACCCAGCGGAGCAGTGAAAAGGTGGAGCTCTCAGAGGCAAACATGATGGAAAGTTCGAAGTAGCAAACCTCAGAGCAGCAAAAAAGTGGAGAAACGATGTTGCTACTCCAAATAGCAAACTAATGAAAGTCAGAGCAACAAATAAGTGAAATAGCAAAACTTGAAGTAGTAGATCTCACAATATAACAACAAAAGTCGAAGTAGTGAACAAACGAAGAAGATCGTTAAAGTCGAAGAGCTCGAGATGTTCCTACTCGGAGCAGCAAAACATCGAGACAATGGCGATCTGACTTTACTGCTTCGAATAAAATAGTGATGAAACTCGAAGAAGCGAACAAATGAAACAAAGGAGCATGAAGTAACAAGAGAAATTGGAGGCAGCGAACTGAACGATGAGAGAAATTGAAAGTAGCAAACGGTAGAAATTGGAAGCAGTAAATTGACTATCAACGTAATATCACGATTGGAGACAATGTAGCTCAAAGAAAAAACCCAGCAGAAGTCTACATAGTAACATAGAAGAACTAAAAATGTCGAGGCTCAGATCAACTACACAACGAGACATTGAGGCAATATGTTCAATTTGGGAAAACAAGATTTTAGAGGTAAGCGCACCTAGTTTCTTTAGTGTTTAATTAATCCTCGAAATAATTGCCTAATTAATATTCCTGAATAGCTCTGGTGAAGTTTTCCCTAACTAATTATCTCAAGTTTCCATGGATTTTGAGTCATTTTCACTAATTTTGCTGAGATAGGTGTTATTATTGATGTTTCTAATGAAATTATAGTGAATCCTAGTAAAAATAATATCGTATTTTGGATATAGACCTGGATATGACCGTAACCTGGACTATGAGTGCTATTTGAGATCTCCATCCTGTTTGTATGTTGTATCTATGGTGTTTGTGTGCCTGATCGTGCTGAAATTTTTTATGTTCTTTTCATGACATTTGAAAAATGCTAATTTATCTATTTACTGATCTTTAGTTTCTAGCATTGTGATCTGTAATTTATTGACTTATTTGATCAGCTACTAATTTTACTTAATACTACATTGGACATGGAAAGAAATTTAGTATTATTTTGTATAAATCTGGTGTATATCAATTTGTTGTCTTGGGTACTTCTGATATAATGAGATAGCAGAAATGACACTTTATATAATAACATATTTCCACTGGGTTTTAGTTTTGGTGATTACTAATTTCATAGGTACAGATATTATGTGAACAAGCTGATATAAGAAATCCTGAAGTGAATTTAGGTGGTGGATATCGATATGAAAAACCCTGTTCGGGATCGAACAGGTGACCAAGGGATCTTGGTCGGATACGTAAAATGATTATCAATTTAAAACCCTGTTCGGGATCGAATAGGTGATCAAGGGATCTTGGTCGGATACATTGAACTATTATGAAAGTAAGACACTTTAAAACCTTGTTCCATATCGAACAGGTAGCCAAAAAACCTTGGTCGGATACGTTGAATGATTATGAACCTCGTACAATTTGAAATGCGAATAGCCAATATATATAAATGCTCACATGACCGAACATTTGAAAATCCTGTTGAGGAACAAGTGGTTACTACAAAGTACCTGGATACTGAGAAACATGATCCTAGATAGGTGGGGAATTTCGAAGTTTAGGGTTTTTCAAATTTCGACTTCAAGCACCATAATTTTCTGAGGGAAAGTTGTGAGAAATTTGGTATGAGGCGCACGCGCGAATTATGAAGGCTCAAGACGAGCTGATGGGGTTCGTGTATTGGCACGCTACTGTGTTGCCCGCGGGTTGGATTTGTTTACTAGGATTGATGCTTGCATATCATGATAATCTGATTGAGGCAAGCTGTTGGTAGATGGGGCGAGTTGCGGCAGATGTGGCAAGCTGTGTTTGAGGGCAGGTCCGTATTCGCCCTCATTCACGGGATGGCAGGTCCGTATTCTTGATCGTTGATTACTCATCATCGGAGCGCGGAGTGATGAAGCTACCGATCTCGCTACAGCAGGCCAGGGAATTGAGATATTCTAGATTTGAAAATATGATGAGAAGCTCAGCTCAGAGTAGCCAATAGAGAAACTTGAAGCGGATGAGCATGATACTAAGCGAACTATAGAATTTTCTCGACCTTGGAATGTTGAACACACTTGAGGATAAGTTTGATGAAAATTATTATGCTTCGGATCCCAATCGGCTCGAGCAAGCACTTACTCGTGATAATAATCGCTAGGTCAAGCAATACTCCAAATCCCAATCGCTAGAGTGAGTATTTACTTCGAATCCCGACACATAAGAGCGAGTAAGTGCTTTGGATCTTGATCTCATAGGGCAAGCATCGAGAAAAATAGACAAATACGACTTGATAAATCATATTTGCATGACTAGGTATAGGAAATCTTATGTGAACTGAGTGATCTTGTTCATGCAATCGTATATTTGAATCATGGTTGGTCTATCTATATAAACTAAATATCTAACTTCTCGCATAACACATTTGATCGATGTATTCATAAGCTGATATTTAGGGCGAAATGGGACAGCCTGGTATAATTGTTAATATAAGTAACAAGCGAAATAGGTCGAGTTGTTTAAACAAATATCGATAGTTGGTTGATTTATTTTCTTGCCCTTGTTCGTCACTCGACGAGAGGGCTGCGGGTGCACGAGACTTACTTTCTTTTGGTGCTTCATGCATCTCTTAGTTTAAATTTGAACTATCATTTTTTGTGCCAGATAGTGGTATGGTTAAATTATTGAACAAAGAAGGTCACCCTAATGACGTGTTGGCTATGATAAGAGAATTTTGCTTTATACCTACGAACATTAATAGTCTTGTTGGCGAGCTCTGTAAAGGGGCAAGGTGTTGCAAGCTGTCTTGCTCGCCAAAATTATATTCAAATCTCACTTTCCTTGTCAAGAATGTGTGCTAGTTACACCAAGGTAACGAATTGATCGTCCTCATGTGTTAGCTCTTACGCCGAGCTGGCTGCTCGGCCCGGAATGCGGTGTGGCCGCGTGATTGATTATTGAATTATTTTAGTGATCAGTTGGATGGGAGTGGTGACGAGTTATTTTCTCATCCTTGTTCACGGAATGAGAGGATCGCCGCTATTGCACAAGCTCGTGTGGAGAGTTATTTGCTCGCTTCCATGATTGTTTGTGTAATCGACACAAACAACAAAAAAATGTGTTGTTGACGTAACTAGTAGGCCTCTACGGCAAGCTGGATTTTCGCTTTGTGTAATGAATTCGTTTGTGCAATTGCGGCAAGCAGCTAAGGCTCGAGAGCTTCTAGGAAGGATGTTAATGGGAATGGCGAGCCTTCGAGTTGATGGAAGAGTTTCACGATAAAGTTTGCATTTTACGCTAGGACAAGGTTTGTGCACACCAAACAAGTGTGAGCTTGTAACGTACTCCTGATTAAACCATAAGTTTTCTCCCCCTTAGCTCGTTGATATGGAGGGTGCATTGTTTGGCAAGCCTTTATGGTAAATTGGTTGCTTGTTTGTAAGTGAGGGGTCTCACGAAATTATGGCGAGCAATTAGGTTGGTTAAGTCTCCCTTGGCATGATCCTTGGCAATATCATGGAGGATTCCAATTTCCGTTGGTTACTAGTCCTGCAAAGCTGGCTCCGAGAGTTATTCGCGTAATCCGTGCGAGTAGCATAAAGGTGAGCTAGTGATGCAGCTAATAGAAAAAAAAATGGTCATTGAATTAGTGCAGCCTTCATCTCGGAGATCTCTTGCAATGCTTGATCACGCACTCGAACAAAGTTCTTATCTTGAATAAGGTACGAATTTAAGTGAATTGAGAGCCTGCAATAGCTCGCTATTGGGTATGTATGGCGAGCAAAGCACTGGCTGACATAACTGCTGATAAAAGTGATAAGCGAACTAAGGTGAGCTGTTTAAACAAGTATCTATAGTTGGTCGAGTTTTTTTCTTGACTTTGTTCACTACTCGACGAAAGGGTTGACGGCGCACAGAGTTTACGTCGAGCTATCTGCTCGCCAGGCACAGGAATCGATATGTAAAATCTTATAAGATTAAAGGTTGATTGCGCACTCAACACGTGCAATATCGGGGTGTAACACGGGCAATATCGGAGTGTAATTTCAGCATCGTATTTCCTTAGAGCAAGCCTATGCATTAGCAATAGTTTCGCTAACTGGATGGATAGATCGGCGAGCTTCTCTAATAGCTCGCTAAGTCGTTAGATTATGTGACTCAATTACCAGGCACAATATTATTTCGATAGGATTTCGGTGTAATGATTTGTATATACGGATTCAAGGTCTTGATGAATACTCATCACAAACCAATGTGTATGGCTTGTGGGGCTCATGGAGTCTTTGGCGATTCTTGGTTGACGGGCTATTTTGCTCGAGCTCGTTCACATGTTAGCGAATGAGAAAGTAGTTGTTTCATCGCGCGTAAGGTAAGTGATGTATACTGCCTTGATTGTGAGTAGTTAGGGGAGCTGTTTGAAGATATGGTGAGTTGTGTTACCTAAAACAAAGGTATTGTTTGATTATTTTTAGGTGTGAAATCAATTACAGGTTTGGCATGATTGAGCAAGCATATAGGTGAGTTTGTTGCACGTTGCACACCGAATCGTGTATTTAGGTACGTTAGAGTTATTTGCGTTCTTGTAAGGACAAAGTATGCATGATGTTGGTTATAATACTTACGAGTGATAATCATTATGTCGCAAAACACATAGGTGCGAGCTGTTGTCTTAAATGATTGCCTGGTAAGCAATAGCATATTTTGTTTTATAATATGATCAAGTGTAAAACCAATAAGATGCTCAAGATTGATTGGAAGCTTGGTATCCAGATTGCTAGCTACTGTGTAGTATGATGTATGAAAGATATTTATGTTTCTGTGTTATGAAGTCATATTTCTAAAAGCAATACCCGCGAGTACAAAATTGCGAAGCATGTAAGCGAGTTGAGCGAGTTGCGGGGGAAAAGTTGAAAAAAAATTGATATGGGGTCAATCCGCAACCTAGGCGAGCTGCGGTATCATGTGAGGGTATGGCGCAAACCACGAGCTGCGACCTGGTTGGATCAAGGCGATTTGTTCGCCTACTATTCGGATCGGGATAAGGCGAGCAGAATACGAGCTGGGCTATCGTGGTCGTGGTGGCAAGCTATTACAGGATTTGGCGAGCAGAATGCGAGCTGGGGTTCACGGCGAGCTATGTTGGCAGGCACACTGTGTTCGCCATGAGCTCTGCGCGAGCTAGGGTTTGCGGAGCGCTGCGTTGGCAGGCACGCTGTGTTCGCCATGAGCTCTGTGCGAGCTAGGGTTTGCGGAGCGCTACGTTGGACGGCACGCTGGGTTCGCCACGAGCTTCTTGCGGGCTGGGGCTCGTGGCGCACTATGTTGATCGGCACGCTGGCTTCACAGCGAAGGGCGTTTGTGTGCGCCAGTCATCGATATGCGTAATCTTATTTATCGATTTCTTTGTTCATCTTGCGATATAAAAAGTTTATGTAGTTGCCAGTGAGAATGGACAGGCAAGGAACAGATGCAATCGGAAGAGAATTTTGTTTGCTTAGAAATATGAAAAATCTTGTGTGTGGACTCGTGAGAAATTCACGCCCCGAACTAGCCTCTCACCATGGTCGTGTTGACCTGAGTGTGTGATGTTTGCGAGCAGTCACCGGCAGTTATGACCTGCAAATCCGACAATGTCCACCGTGAGGTCCCCCGCCTTTTAAGTCGCCATCAAACAGGGAAGCGATACGAAAAGCTTGCGTGTGTTTTCTGTCCATGTTTGCTCGGAGTATACGCGGTTATTTGATCGAATCATAACTTGCATCATGGTGGAATTAAGATAAGTATCCGAACAATTGATTACAAGATTAGTTGTCGTGTCTTTATTTACAAAATATATAGTTACTTCCTTAAATTTTGCTAATCGTGCGATTTTGATATTTTTGATTTGTATCTATTGCGTTTTGATGGCCACACAAAGCATAATCAAGTTGATTATGATAAAGGCTCTCGGACAACTTAGGCTCGCTTCGTGTTTTCGAGTCTAATAGCTTATTTATGTGTTTTTAGAAAAAAGGGTATGGGATTTACGAGCAGAGAGGAAGAGCAAAACAAGTTTGGAAGATAGGTTTTCTGATCCAAAACAAGTTTGGAAAACCGAGCCGTTACTCCGAATTGTCTTTCGTCTGTATGGCACCCCGTAACCTCTTCCTGAATTTAACCGTCCCCCACGGAATTATACTGAAGAGCATTGCGAGGTCAGAAAGGAAGAAGCAAAATTGGAATTTGAGGTGTACAATTATAGGTGGCCTTCCGAGCTTTGGTCGGGAAAAAATAATAATAATAATAGTACAAGAATATCAGCGAGCTGGAGCACTCACCACATATCTGGGTGTCCGTTCCCGAGATGGATCACTCGTCACGCATCCAGTGCTCGCCATCTTAGGGATGTCACGACATTTAAACGGTTAAGTACCGAAGACGATAAGTATTCGTCAATATCTTTTCATTCGAGTACTCTTATTCAGCTACATTATCAGCAAGCTTTAACAATTTGTGAAGAACCTCGTGGATTATAGTGTTGGACGCCCTTTACAATATTAAACTATTAATTAGTTTCTTGGTGCTATCTGCTTTGCATTAGATTACATAATTCTATGAGCTTGGCGGAAAGCTGCCGAAAATATGTTGGAAATGGCGAGTTATTTTGCTCGCCGAGTATGTTTGCTCGGCAAGAAAGAGCATCAGTTGGGAGGAGCGGCAGCCCTGGGTCGCGAGCTGTTTTGCTCGCCCTTATTAACACCATGCTAGGATCACCATTGACATCAGATTTGGGGGTTATTAGAGTGGACAATGATAGTAGTTGGGCGCACGAGTGGCGAGCTGAACAAGGGTGTTTGCAGTTCGATGTGTGTGAGCGAGTTGTATTACTCGCTTTCAGAGATTGGGTTGACCTGTTATCGGTCACCCACAAGTACGACAGAGTTGGTAAAACGGGTATGATTAAGGATTTAATGGCTAGACGAGCTGTTTTGCTCGCCGATGAGGTATGAGATGTCAAATGGCTAGGTTGTGACAAGCTCAATGAATGTAACCGAATTGTAGGGCTGAACCTTCTACCAATCCCCTATGTTCTACGAACATAGAGAACTTGAGGGGGGGAGTAGTGATGGGGTCCTACCCATCTAGTACAAGGTTCAACCCACTAAGAGGATAACGCCAAAGCCCAAGTCAATAGCACAACGCGAATAGAAGAGCTCGCTAAAAACACGACGAACAGAAGAGAACAGACGAACAGACGAATCAATTCGCAATGGTCAGCTCGCAAGTATAACGAGCTGACAGAAGACCGTGGAGCAGAAGGATATCTAGAATAGTGTCGGGCAAGTAACAACTAAATAAGATACGGAAGAATCTGGTAAGATCATAACAAATCGAATAGAAGAGAAGGTAATGTGAATGACTAAAACTCTAAGTCCGATATTCTATATAAACGACCTTGAGATATGACGATCGTGGCTTTTTGGTCTGATCTCTTGATTAGTCTCTCTGAAACCCTGGCTTACTTCGGTAAGATCCTTGAGGAAAGAGGGATTAATCTCTAAGGGTTTGGGCTGGACGCAACAATCCGTTTTTTTTTTTTTTTTTTTTTTTTTTTTTGCTTTTTTTGTGTTTCATCCATTAATTTCATATATTATATGTTTATTATATATAATATATAATAACATATATATATACACACACACGCGTATGTATATATATACACACATATATATATATATATATTATACATATATTTATTATATATAATATATGTATTATATTTTATATAATATGTAATACATGTATATATTATATATTTTAATTTATAATATGCATTTTGTTATATGTATTTTAATATATATTTTTTATATATTATGTACAATATATTATATATAATAAAATATGTGTAATACCATATATAATATATTTTTTAAAATGTAATATACCTATATATATTATAAAACATAATAAACATGTATAATATACGTGTATATATTATATATATACACGTACATATATTATTGTAATACATATATTATATATAATACAAAATACACGTATATATATTATATATAATGCATATATACGTGTTCATATTAAAAATATAGTATACATGTATATATAATATATACATGGCTACATCTATTTTATATATATGCGTACTATAAGTTAGATATTATGCACATGTATTAACAATATATATTTGGTTATATATTATATATTTGTATTTTTGAATTAGTGATTAAATACGAATATGTATATAAAAATATACAAATTACAAACATTTTATAAACTTTAGGAATTAATATGAATGCCTTTTTGTTTTAATTAAGTTAAAAAATTTAAAATTATAATTTTTCAATATAATTAAAAATTAGAATGAATATATTATATAATATTTCATTAATGAAATTTAAATTAAAATCAAAAATCAAAAAATAAAAAATAAAAGGAAAAAAGAAAGAAAACCTTGACCAAAAAAAAAAGAAGAAAAGATTATTTTATATTATATAAAGGCATTTTTAATTTATATATTTATTATAAATTAAAATATATAATATATACGTGTATTACATATTATATAAAATATAATACGTATATTATATATAATAAATATATGTAATATATATATATATATATATATATGTGTGTGTGTGTGTGTATATATATATATATATATTATATAATAAATATACAATATATGAAATTAATGGATGAAACAAAAAAAAGCAAAAAAAATAAATAAAAAAAAAATAACGGATGAACAGTGATTCCGTCTATTTTTGGACGGAAGTCCTTAAAATGATAAAAAAAATTACTATGGGACTAAAAAAACCAGATCTGGAAAACATGGGACCAAAAGTGATAATGGTCTATTACTATGGACCAAAAATGCAATTTGCTCAAAAAAATAATAAAATTAAAATTCCAACGCATGAGTCCTAGCTCTGGTGGTGTTGCCGAGAATGGGAATGGGCTTACCCAAATTGGATTGAACGTTTACTTCTCTATATTATGATTAGTCGCCCAACCTCGCTGTAAGAACTAAGAACTAAGAAAACAATTTATTATGGATTCTAGGGAATTTTGAATTTTTTTTAGTGCAAATGAGTTCTCCACTTCTCCCACTACATTGAGTTGTCATTTATTTATTGGTCAAGGAATTCATATCAAAATTTATTGGTCAAGGAATTCTAATTAGGTTTGGAGTCTTATATTTGATTCCAATCCCGCATTCCGTTTCCT
Source organism: Lantana camara (assembly GCA_037501455.1). Classification (NCBI taxonomy): domain Eukaryota; kingdom Viridiplantae; phylum Streptophyta; class Magnoliopsida; order Lamiales; family Verbenaceae; genus Lantana; species Lantana camara. The sequence goes on along the minus strand of CM074857.1, from coordinate 15,293,812 downwards.
AGTTGAAAAGGGAGAAAAAAAAAGAGATCCGTACCTATATAAAGGGCCCCTTAGAACAGAACATATGATACGTTCATCAATTTCTAGTGATCTAATTTCCTTCTCTGCATAACATGTCGTCGTCTACTACTGATCCAATTTCACAACTGATTTATAATCATGTACAAAACCGTCCAGTACGACATCGTCCAGTACCACATCTTCCTTCTCTGAAGTTTCCACACTTGGTTTATAATCATGAACAAGACCTGGTTTATGATCATCAAGAAGTTCCTCCAGAACCACTTCTTTGTCATTGTGTGGAACCACTTGATCTGGAACCACTTCTTCCTTCTCTGGATGACATGCCACTCGACATTTATGCCAAGTCTCATCACGGGACGATGCCTGTTCGCTTGTATATTAAAAGGCTTGAAGAATCTGATCTGAACAGCTTCGTCATAACTGAAAAGGGGAAGTTGGTCCAGTTTTTGACTCCGGAGGAAAACAAGGCTTTGCTTGAAAGCCAACAAGGGCTCGAGTTTTATGCAATCGATGATCAAGCTTTCTTGTATACTCTCCGCTTCAAATTATGGCCCAATAAGACAAACGAAATCGTTATCGACTGTGATGCTTGGAACAGAATGATTGATGAGAACTATGTGGAGAAAGGGGCTTGGGTTCAAGTCTGGGCTTATCGAATCCAAGAACGCCAACTTCGTCTGGCCTTCACTTTTCACTAACAGCTTATTTATTTCGTATATCATTGTTATTAATTTCCTTCTCTTTCACTCTTACATTAATTAATGCAATTTCAGGATATTACATACAATAATTCTTTATATCTATTTCAGATACCTTCTTAATCATTTTGAATTTGACAAACTTTTTAAATTATTAACGATATTCAAATCTGTCTCTGTGCAATCACCATATTCAAGTTTGTATGCACCAGTTATCCTATCTATGCGGATCACGAGAGTCCTATCTATGGGGTTGGTAAATATTATGTATTTATATTTAGTTAGATCGGGAGTTGCGGATCACGAGAGAGATCGAGAGTCCTGTGGATCAGTGGTTGGTAAATATTATGTATTTATATTTAGTTATATATATATATATATATATATATATATATATATATTGGGGTTAATTCCACCTGACCCCCAAATTAGATAGAGTAATTACAGTCGGCAACCCACTTTTAGATATAATTACAGACATCATCCCTCTGGAGTTTGTTTATTACACTTAACCCCCCAAAAAATTAAAGTTCTGTTAAAAACTTGATGACATCAGCGAAAATATGTGCGAAAACCCAAAATTATCCCTATTGACTTCGGTCAAATTTTTATTTCCGGTCATGCCCTTGGGGGTTAAATGTAATTTAATAAATTAAAATTGGGGCTATGTGTAATTTTTTGTGTTAAAATTTCAATTAGAATTGTGAGTTGGAACTAGCCGTTGCTATTATTTTCAGAATTCTCAGCCAATAAATATTTAGCTTCAAATAGCTATTCTTTAAATAATTTATCTTTTTTGTCAAATTGTTGTTTGATTGGTGAGAAGTAGATATCAAACTAATAGATGGTGTAGTAATTTTTACAATGATAAGCTATAGGACTATGTAACATTTTACAACTTCTACATAAATAACAATTCGACTGCTTGAAAATACAATGTACCACCCTCATTACAATAATTTAATTCCATGAAATGTATCATAAAACAGGCTGCAATACAACATCAATAAATCAGCTGCAATAAGTTGCAATTCATATAGCAACTTCAATTCCTTCAATAAAAATTGCAACTCAAGTTATCATAAATAGCATAATATCATAACAAAAGATCAGGAAGTCCTAACAACATAAGTTTCAACACCTAAATATTCATTAAGCTATTACACTACCATCATAACAACATAATTGACTAACTTAGTGTAATAGCTTCAAAACAGAAGTCGCATTAACAACGACTTCATCAAATGTAGCATTCTCATATAATCCCCAACAAAAACAACCAAACGATTGACAAATTAAAATCATAAGATTACTTCCAGAATTACCAAAAAAAATATTGTCTTATATAGGCCCTAAATAGATGACCCTTAAGTTGGTGGTTCGGTTGGAGATGATGCATTTTTTCTTCTAGGTCTGCCCCTATTCATTGACATTCTTGTGACAAATGAGCTAGTAGTTGTTGTCCTATTAACTTCGTTGCTCGGATTTGATTGCATTGAAGCTTGTGATTCATTGACACTTCCATTAACCACATTCCCTCTTTCATTGGCCTGAGTAGCGACATTAATTATATCAAAATTTCATAATTAACAATAACAAAATAAAAGCTTCATAATTAACAATAACAAAATAAGAGCAATAATAACATAAGCTAAATTACCTGGTTTAAGCCTTCTTTACATGGCCTTTTATTGTGCCCCATAACACCACAAGTCCCACATTTCACTCTTTCCCTCTGCTTTAACGGTACCAGTCTTGGTGCTTCACCAACTTCTCTTCTTATGTGTTTTTTAGGTCTTCCAGAGCTCTTTTAATCAATGGAGGTAGTATTTTCTTAGGCTCAACTTCCATTTCTGGTCAAAAACTATCATCTGGGAAACCTTTAATTTTATGGCTATATACTTTCTTAAAAACCTCTACACTATAACTATGTGACAACATGTTCTTCCTGAATGAATAACTCCTCCTCCTCGCTTTCAAACATATCTTCAAAGTACTCCGTGTTGGGATGACCATCGAAATCTTCTTCAGATCCCTTTTCTAAATCTCCATCTACCAGTCTAACCTGCTCTTCAAACTCATCGTCTCCTTGATTACCCTCATCATCAACATCAACCTCGTAGCACCCCGAGAGTAAGGCACCACATCCCCCGCACTAGAGCTCGACACGTGTAACGAAATGGAGAATCCGTATACGCACCAAGCACTAGAGAACGGGTGACAAATAAAAGACCCTCCTAGGCTAGGCGGTCTAAACCCTCAAACAGAGCGCGCAAAACATAAACATACAAGAGCAGAAGCATTAACAAAACGAACATATGCATACTGTGAAATTATACAAAACTAAAACAAATTAAATACAAACTTGTCTTCTCGGCCAAAACTTACAAATTCATAATTCAAATTACAAAGGATCAAAATGTACAATGCAGAACATGCTCTAAACAGAATGCAGACTCGACCATAACTACCAAGGACTCAAAAGATAGCAAACCACCTAGCTCGAACCAACGGACGTGGGATCGAAGAATGGAAGAAATCGGGATGGAATTATTACAGACACGCCAAGCAAACATACGTACCTTAGGGTCAATGTTAACATTCCACAACAAATCCCAAGGAGGGTCAGCACAGCTACTTGACCCCGAAGCTCGACTTCTCAAAATAAGGCCCAAATCAAGAAAGTAGGCAAATTTAATGGAGAAAAATCCGTTCTTTGAAGCATTCCACACTAGCATATCCGGCCATGGAGAGGGGCTAAGAGGAATGGAAGCAATAGCGTCGACGTCCGGAGGAGAGAAATGATGATATAAGAGCTGGAGATTCCATTCATTGTTCCCAGGTTGAAAGAGATGGCAAACTTTGGAAATGTGAGAGGGCAGCGGTTCAACAATGATAGGTCTAAAATTACAACGATTCGGAACACACCTATCCTTAGTAATCTCGACATGCCTGCCATTACCGATTCTCCAGCAGGAACCTGCAATAATCAAGTCCCGAGATCCGAGAATACTCCTCCAAGTGAATGAAGGACAACGGCCAAGAGAGGCCCTGAAGAAATCTGACCAAGGGAAGTACCGAACCTTAAGAACACGAGACAAGAGGCTCTCCGGTTGTTTAATAATTCTCCAAGCCTACTTTGCTAACATAGCACGATTAAAACATTTAAGATGACGAAGACTAAGACCTCCATCACGCTTGCTCTTGCATAATTTTTCCCCGAGCCACCCAGTGAATCTTGTTTTGATCTCTATTGTTCCAGAAGAAAGTGGCAATCAAAGACTCCAAACTCCTCAAAAAAAAAACCCAGAAGCCGAAAACAACCCATAACATAGGAGGGGATAGCAAGAAGAACAGACTTAATAAGCACCTATTTCCCTGCCAAAGACAAAAGCTTCTCGGCAAAGCCCTGAATCTTGCTCCAAATCTTATCCCGCAAGTTTGCAAATACGGCACTCTTAGATCTACCCACCACTGAAGGAAGGCCAAGATACATATCATGCTGAACCACACTTTTAATACCCAAACCCCTCGCAAGAACATTTCGAGTAGAGGTATCAATGTTAATGCTGAAGACCACTGAAGACTTATCCTTATTAATCACTTGACCCGAGATCCGAGCATAACAAGAAAGAACTCTGTTGATACATGAAACGGCTTCTGGAGAAGCCTGACAACAGACTAAGGTATCATCTGCAAGGAGTAAATGGGAGATCCGAGGAGCTCCACGACAAACAGCCACCTCCCCCCCCCCCCAAAACGAGCCCTGTCTTTCCTCCTCCTGAATCAAGTAAATAAAAATCTCTGCACACAGAAGAAAGAGATAAGGAGAGAGAGGATCTCCCTGCCGAATACCCCTCTCAGGAATAACATGACCAAACTAACAACCATTGAGCACAAAAGAGTAAGAGACCGAAGAAACACATCTCGTAATCAAACGAACAAGGGAAAGAGAGAAGCCTAACCGAACCAAAACACATTCCAAAATGGGCCACTTGACTCTGTCATACGCTTTACTCATATCAACTTTCAACGCCATGAACCCCTCTTTACCCCTAACTTTCTTCCTAATAAAGTGGTTAATCTCGAACGCAACAAGAACATTATCTGAAATTAATCTACCCGGGATAAAGGCCGATTTTGGTTGGGAAGGGGGGGGAGGAGATCAGTTTGCACATATGGAGTTTGAGTCCATTAGTAATAGTCTTGGAGGCAATCTTATAAATAACGTTACAAAGACTAATGGGGCGAAATTGAGTAATGAGTTCCGGTTTCTTACACTTTGGAATGAGAACAATATGAGTATAATTAATGGAATCAAGGAAGCACTGGTCATTAAGAAATTTCAACACACGAGAGACCACAGGTTCACCAACAATATGCCGGTACGACGAAAGGAACCCGCTGACCGAAAGTCACTGGAATACCACCACCGCAGCCGGCCGAACAGCCACCGGCCGCCACCGGAACACCGCCTCCGGTGGTTGAAAAAATCCCCGAAAGGATAGAAACGTGCGCCTCAGCCTGCTTGACAAAAGCCCTCAACCAATTTCAGGAAAAACTGAACACACCGGATTTCGTTGATGAAAAACAGAACTAAAACCCTAGTATGAAAACTGAAATTAAACGCAAACCGTAAAACGAAAATAAAATCTGAACATACCATTGGAAAGCCCGTAACGAGGCCTTCGAAAGCCCCTAGCCAAACGCCGGAAAAATGGGACGCCGGTTCACAGCCGGTCCGCCGCCAACAGCCGGTTCTTGAACCACCACCAACGTGAAAAGCTTGGCCTAGTCGAGTAGAGTAATTCTTGTGAAGGGCCCGTCACCAAAAACCCGCCGGAAAAGGCCGAACCGCGATTTTGGTGGAATTGGATTCAGGACGTCGAAAAACGTAGGAAACCATCAAAGCTCCTCCGAAAAAGCCGTCGGAAAGCGGCGAACACCGCTGCTACAGTGCACCGCCGTCGCTGCGCGACTTTCAGGCCGCGCATAATGTTGCGCCGAGAAGTCTTCTTCTAGCCCCTGGTGGTCGTGTCCTAAAAAGCTCGTCGGAAACCTCCATGGGACGTCGGAAAAGTCGCGATACTATCGCCGCCGCCTGCAAGTCGCGATTGCGCTGTCTGCGCTGGTTTTCAGGCTCCGATTCTTGTACCAATGTGACAGGCTCGTCGAGCTGATAAATTCCACTAATCACACATCGAATTTCATCGAGAAACGGCCAAGTTCCGGGTTGTGTGTGTTTCTACACCTTGAGTGTGTGTGTTTCATGTGAGGGACGAGAGAGAGAAGCGGGAAAGAGGAGAGAGAAGGAAGCTGCCAGCTTTGACCGTTCAACCTTAGATCCGGATATTTTATCCCCAGTCCTCGCGTGCAAAACGATCGGAAGAAGGGGTTAACGACATCAGAATTGGGCAAACTCAAAGACTACGGACTCGTCTCGATGCCCCAAACGTAAAGCAGGGGTCAAAAAGGTCGAACTCTCGACCGAATGAGAAATGACCGGAAAACCCCTTAAAAGAGAAAATTGCAAAAATACCCCTAAACTCTAAAAGAGTTCAAAATAGGGTCACGCAACGCACAAAATCACATAATTAAACACATAAAAAGGTTGGAACATGGCGTACCTTATACGACGGACGAGCGGGGTGTCACACACACACACACATATATATATATATATATATAGTATTTGGATTCCCATCCAGTTATCGAATTTGGATCCAATATTCTCTCATTCATCCGAATTCGACTTGTTGACAGTCGGATTTGGATCCAATATTGGGTTTGGATCCAACATTCTCTGCTTGTTAATGGTCTAATAGACGTCGTTAAATTAAATAAATTTGTTGTTTGAAATTCACTATATTAAATAACTTTGTTGTCTGAAATTAACTACTTGCCATTTCTGTAAGTTGAATCTTGTGAATTTTGTTAAATTAAATTTATTGTTTGAAATTCACTATAAAAATTACACCATAAAGATTAGTTGTAGACGTTAGAAAATGATTCCAAACCATAAAGTTGAATCTTTTGAATTTTTTGGAATATTTTTTGTGTGGAAGATAACTTGGTGTTTTTTTTCCCGGTATCTCAGGTATGGGGGTCAAACTACGGCGACCACACTTTGATTAAACTATAAGCTACCGTTTATTTGGGTTTAAAAGAGGGGAGGGGGGGGGTTACCAATCTAACACACCCTTAAATGCCATTTACCTCAACTATTAAAAAGCCTGGTTTAAAACCCAAGGCCCAAGAAAAAGTTTGAAAAGGTGGTTGTATTTTGCAACTCGCAGGAGGAGTTGTAAAATAACTAGATTTGTGGGTAAGAAGCGAAATTATCATCTTGCCCCCACTTATTTAATATAATTTACATTGAGATGCCATTGAACATCTATGACTTGAGTTTTTTGGTGAAATTCGCGGGAAAGGATTTTATTCTCCCGCTATTTCTGTGATTTTCGCTCCTCGTTAAATCTCAGTAATGGGTTAATTTATAGGTTGCTCACACTTTTTTTTTGATGCTGGAAACAAAAAACTCAGGCAAGACGGACATTCTTCCCAAATTTATGAACTCTTTGACATAATTTTTTACATCTTTTTATCACCTATTATATTTGCATTCATGGAGCACGGTGTTGAATAAATTCATTGAGTATTCGAATACAGTCGAAATTACCCAATAGTTATACTAATTGTGCAATTTTTAATGTTTATTTTTCACTTTATCAACCCTAAATCTTTAGGTGCGGTTTTGCAGGGTATATATCGGGAAATCTAGCATTTTGAAGATACATTAACCAAAAGCGTGGATTTAATTGAAGGTTAGTGTTTTTCTATCAGGTCTTGATCTGCATGTTTTATGTGTTGTATTTCAATTCTTTTTAGAGATCTATAGAAATGGTTGTTGCCATTGTTTTATCATGTGAGTTGATCTTATTTTTTATCCTATCTTGAAAAATTGTGGGAAACTTGATTAGTTTTCCCTTTATTCGTGTTCTTTTGAATATGAATCTATATGGAATGCAAGCTTGAAGTTAACAGCATGCCTTGTTGTAATGTTTTTAGATTGCTGGAAGTATGGAACCCGTACAAGCATTGTTGGTGTTAGAATTGCTTAGGTTTTTTCTCCTTGGGTTGTTTGTGGATTTTGTCCTATTACTTACTGTTCTTAAACGTAAAAGACGTAGAGTCCACAACAATGAGATTACTTATAGATTTTCTGAAAGAATACCTAGCCAAATCGAATATTTGGACCGATTAACCAAAGAATCAGAAGCAAAGTGTATACATAGTGTTAGAATGGGATGCTTTTGGTCGTTTGTGTCAAATAATGCGTCACTTGGGGGGGCTAACGGATACACGAGGGGTAACGGTTCAAGAACAACTATGCTTATTCTTGACCATAATTGCTCACCATACAAAGAATAGAACTGTTTTCATTGACTTCCAACGATCCGGTAGGACAGTATCTATTCACTTTCATAAAGTACTTTAGGTCGTTCTTAAACTCCACGAGGTGTTCACCGTATAGCCCACACCAGTGGAAGAAAATTCCATGGACAACACTTGGAAATGGTTTGAGGTAATGAATAAATATCGATCATAGAAATCATTTACACAAAATTATGAATCTACACTCCTTTACTAACATATAATAATGTAAGTTATTTTAGGGTTGCTTAGGTGCATTAGACGGAACTTTGATTGAGGTCACAGTCGGTGACTCCGATAAGCCAAGATATAGATCAAGGAAGGGCAAGTGCCATGTCAACGTGCTTGCCGTTTGTGATCTAAAATGCAATTTTATCTACGTTCTAACTGGGTGGGAAGGGTCTGCGGCCGACGGACTTGTTTTAAGAGATGCAATTCAACGACCAAACGGTTTCAAATGCCCTGAAGGTGTTTATTTGGCAAATATTTAAGTAAAACTTCATTTGAATTAATTTATAATTCCAGATATCTATGTAATTGGAGCTTTCCTGTCCTCTCTATAGGAAATTATTACTTATGCGATGTGGCGTACACAAACAGCCCAGGTTTTTTATCCCCTTATAGAGGCATTAGGTATCACTTGCAAGAGTGGGGTAATCGAACACCTAACAATAGTAGGGAGCTGTTCAATATGTGTCATTCCTCAGCACGTAATGTAATTGAACGTTCATTTAGAATCCTAAAAAAACGGTGGGCAATCCTACGTAGTCCTTTATTTTACAAGATAAGAACTCAAAATCATATCATCATGGCTTGTTGCTTGCTTCACAATTTCATTCGAGGAGAAATGGTGGTGGTGTTAGGAATAGTGCCCTAGAAAGCCGATTGTATATCCGCTTTGTACTTTTCCTTATTGTAATCACAGACAATCTTTGAATAAAATAACGAATTCAGGCAACACTTCTTTATATGCCCTTGTTTGGTATGCGTTTACTTTAGTTGTGCATGTATGAGAACTCCCCTAATCCTGATGACTTTAGGACTCTACCATTTAGGTGAAATGGTTCATGAAACGAGCCCTATATCACATAAGTCATGATTAGTAAAATACTCCAAGCCGATGAGTCCTACAGACAGTGGAAGTGTCAACCTGACTTCTCTAAGGCTTGCTTGTGGGATCACGCCCTTAAGAAGGACCACCTTGTTTCATGGAGGTGCAAAGTGTATAGTTGATACGTGTGTGATACATGAGGGTGCTTACTTCAATAAGTAAGTTCACTGAGGTGCCCCGTGTGAGAAGATTCCTAAATGGGAAAGGAAGTTTCTATTTCAGGAAATGGAAACTTCCAGATTATGAAATATCTCACGAGTCATTGATGTGATTAATTAATCCTTAGACTTGAGGTTCCATGTCACTTTATGAGTTAACTCTGTAGTCTTAGGTATAAGCTTTAAAGGGTGTCGCCTTAGACAACTAATTCAAGGCTTATGTTGGGGCTGCACAAGTGGCTCATGAAAGTGAATGAGAATCAAGAAAGGACCTGCACTTGCATTTGCAAGGTGATCTCTTATTGTGTAAGTCATTCATATGTCATATGGAGTCCTTGGCCAAGGCAGTAGATCAAGACATCAAGAAAAGAGTTTCTTGGATTGAGATCAAATGGATATGAAATGCACTTAGCTTTAAGACCAGATTATTAGGGTTGTGATTATTCCCTTACCCTAGATCTTGATTGAGAGATAGTAAGTAGGAGGATTGTATCTCACATGAATCAATGACTTAAAGGTTCTGTCAAATCGAGACATTCCAATTCAGCTAGGGGTTAAACACCTGTGGCTAGACTATGGTCGTTTAATCTGTGGACTGATTAATTAATTAGTGAATTAATTAATTAGGGTCACTGTTAATTGAATTAAGAACCTAGAGGGTCATACACAACAACTTGGTTACATGAGTTAAGGCTTTAAAATGATTAAACGAGTTGATCATGCCGAGAGGGTTCCACACGTGTGGGTCACGTGAGTGGCACGTGTCCTTGGGACACGTGTCTCACACGTGCATATATATATTATATGTGTTAAATAATTAATGTGTTAATTATTTAATAGACTTTGGTTTAATTTTGAATTAAAATGAAAGTCTTATTTTGGAGAAAAATAATCTATTTAATTAATTACGAATTAATTAATTAGATAAATAAGTTATTTATTTATTAATAAATAAAGTATAAAAATTATTCAAAAGAGTTTGGATAATTTTAGCTCTCTTAAAAGTTGATTTGAATTAGAATTCAAAAGTCAAAGTTTGGAATTACTTGATGATCAAGTAATAAGAGAGAGAGTGACCAAATCCTTAGTCCAATAGGACTAGGTTCGGCCGCCCCTCCCTTGGGCTATATATAGGGGAGCTCGAGCTCCCCTTGATGAGTTGAATTCTTTTAGTTCATGTGTTGAACACCATCCTTTCTCCAAGATAAAACAAACCCTAGGTTAAGCCTAAACACTAACTAGAGAACTAGCATCCTTACTAGTTAGATTGTAGTCAAGTTGGTGGACTATCTCTAGAGAGCTTCAAGTTATAAGTTTTTAAAAATTCAAGCTTTACTAGGGGATCAAGCCGCGAGAAGAGCGTTCTTGGGTGGCTTGAAACGCTTCAAGAAAGATTATTGAAAAGTAAGTTTCTAATCTCTACGAATTCGGATTCACGATTGCGAGTTTCGATCATTTTGTTGGAATTTTTTTTTTTAATTTCCGCCGCTTTCTGATTCCTGTTTTCCAACTGGTGGACCCTATAGAGATGGAGCTAACGGCAGACGACTTTGAACAAGATCTTCATGACCCTGCTATAGGTTATGTGCCCCACATAGAAACAAGCCCAGCTTGGACAGCTTTTCGCGATGATATAGCTAATAAAATGTGGACTGGATGTCGTTAGGATATTATGTAATTATACCATTTTATAAGTTGGTTTGTTTATGTTTTGCTTGTATTTGCTTTTAAACCATATCCCTTTTTGTGATCAAATCTACAATTCTATTTTATGCAGCTTCTATCTTTGAAATTTAGTGGTTATATACCTTTGTAATGTCTGAATTGTCATGAATATGAAGTAATAACTACATGTTCTTATTGGTTAACAAACAGTGGTTGTAATATGTGACTTCATTTGCATATACATGCATATCTTGTAGTTTTACCAATATAATATCAATTGTATTTATTTCAGTTAGCTTGAGTTGAATTTCATAACTCATGAATATTTTTGCCAGCACAATGGAATCAACACAATCGCATCGTACCATGAGAACTCCAAGCACCAATCTAAGTGGTGCAAAAAAAGGTGGCACGAGGAGGTCATGGAGTCCTCTAGAAGAGAAAATTCTGATTGGTGCATTCAAAGATATCATAGCAAAAGGTTGGAAGACACCCAACGGCTTCCGTACCGGCTTCATTCCACAACTTGAAGCCCGAATGCAACAAGCTCTGCCTGGGACGCGACTGACATAAGAGGAGATCCTCACATCATCTCCAAGTATATGGTACTTGGAAAAAAATTTATAGGGAGGTATACCAAGTCTTATCTAAGACTGGAATGGGATGGAATGCGACAACGAAAACAGTTCAAGCCGAACCGGAGTGGTGGGACAATCTTATACAGGTTAATTTAAATGTTTACATTTTTATACTTATTGAAATAAAGAAATTTATTATGTTGTGATGTGGCCAATTCATATTTAATTGCATATAATTAATGTTTGGTTGTTGGACTAAATTTTAAGCATTATTATAATTCACAGTTACATTTATTTCAAAATTTGTTGTTTGGTCACAGAACAATATGTTAGAGAAAAGCCATTTCCTTATTATATATGAAACATGGGTAGAGATATATGGGAAGGATGGTGCCACCGGCAACGAATCCTTTGACTTTGCTGGAGCCGCTGCTCACTTCTCTGCCACGCAAGGCCTGGAGGATATAGAGGAGACAACAAATGCGAGTCCATCAAATATCTTTGCGGAGCAAATGGGGCAGTCTTCAAATGCAGCCACACCAATATCACAACAAACTGGACTTGCTGCTAAAGGCAAACGAAAGAGAGTTGAAGGAGGAGAGGAATTAGTTGAGGTGATTTCTAACCAGTTGGGGAATGCAACGGCAGTCATGCGAGAGGTTGCCGAGGCTCTACGAACTGAACTTCTTGCCACAGCAAATAGGAAAAAATTGTGTGAGGCAATCAAGCAACTACCCCTTACACTCACCAGAGCGGATCGTGTTCGCGCATTAACTGTACTCGCCCGACAAAAGGACCAAATGGATATCTTCTTCGAACTTTCACCGGAGGAAAGGTGCGATATGGTTTATATGGCACTTGAAAATGCATTTACTTGAATTGCATGGAAATTTGATAAGGACTATCCGGTATGAATGAATTAGCTTACTATTTTGCTTGAAATCTTTTGGCTTTTGTATGTAAAAACCCAAAAAATGCAACTTTTTGTTTTAAGTTGGGATATTAGCTCTATTTTGTATGTATTTTGTTATCAATGTTGCAGCGTTGAATCTGAGCATTGCATGTAAATATATGTAATGTATGTTTCATGTTAAATGATGTATGCTTTAATGCCTGTTGATATTAAATGGTGTATGGCTTATTTTGTATTTGCAGTTTTGTGGCCTTGTTTGAACACATTTTGCCTATCTAGTGGTCCAAACATTGTTAGCTAGTTAATTCTTGGAATGTAAAATTCTGCATATATAAGTATTTTGATAAAATATTGTGTATATCAACAAGCCACGTTAATAATATCTCAAGTTCAAAGTGAAGGCATGAGGTTTAAAGCAAACTTATATTTATAAAAACAAGAGGAGAAACTTATATTTATAAAAACAAAAGGAGAATGTGGTTGTGAAGTGGGGTCAGCCATAAGGGGCAAAATTGACAAAATCAATTTGTTATCTTTGTAACTACACAGGCCCCCAACTTATTTAAAAGGTGAAGTAAATGGTGGGTAATAGTTTATATAGCACAAAAAACACTATTCCTTTTCCAATGCCAATGGTTAGCCGCCTACCCAAGTAAACGGATTCTAAGCACATTTATATTTACCACCTTTGTCGAGTTACAATGTTTTTGATAACTATAATATCCGACTACATGAATTTTCATAGTCCAAAGACCACAAATTAAAATTCCAATTAATCTCAATCCAGACACAGCACAGTTAAACTTTAAAGGCATAGATCAATTGTTTGGGAATTGGAAGGCATATTATCTCTAACCCACATGGTATAAATGTTACAAGTAAAACATGAAATTTCCATTTGAAAAACAACCACGATCTATGTAAATAATATTTTCATCTTCATATCAAATTCGGTGTCGAAATTCAGCCTAATGTACATTATTATACATACCGCGCGGACAGAATATCACGAGTCATGATATCACTAAGAAGAAATGCAGAGCCGCGACACCCTCTTCAATCGTTCTCCAAATGAGGAAAATCTTAGCTCCTTAAAAGTCGAGCAATCTCCTCACTCCATTATATTTGGTACAAATAAATTTGCATGAATGCAATAATTTGTCATTGAGCTCATGATTCCTTCTTCTTAACACGGTATGGGTACTTCTGGTAGATGGATATGCTAGTGACAACCAATGGGAGAGCCACAAGACAGTACGAGGAAGGTGGTTTTCCATCAAAGATGAATTGCAGCAGAGCAGTGACCAGAAGGGCAGAAACAATAACAAATCCCTGCATACATGTGGAGTTGAATAAAATTATCAACAGCAATTTACATAAGAGTAGAAACATTGGCTATGTTGGTGAATGCAGGCACTAATAACTCATTACAGCCAGTCTGACAGCTACATACATACAATCCCAGTCGTTTGTCGCTTATTTACGCTGAAATGTGGATATTTATTGACATATTAATGTAGAAAATCAGAAATGCAATTATTATTATGCTGGGAGCAATATCTCTGCGCCGTAAAAGAGTGAAGGATGTCCGGGTTTTCCTTTACGACAAACTCAATCTATGGCAAGTACCCAAGTCCTGCATTATCTTTTATTGCTTAACGTTCTATAACTCACCTTTCGAACACCGCCAGCATAAGTTGTCACAAGACCAACAAGAATTCCACCAACAGCATTAAGTATAACAGGAACCTGAAACAAGTAGTAATGCTCAGAATAATTCAGCACGCAAAAATATTTCAATATCACATACAATGGATGAAAATTCAAAGGATCTTGTACATAGATGGGGCATTCAGACTTGTGTAGACTTCTAAAAAGTGATAATGACAGCAGTCCAGTAAATGCAACTTAAACTCCAGTTATCAGTTGCAGAGACAACACCAATGGATCTTGATTTTTAACAAAATAAGCATCCATCAAAAAATTCAGGCAGAAAGCGGAGATGAGAAACCATGTATATTCCCTAATGTGATAAGATCAATCAGGATATTTACCCATGTCAAAGGAGTCCATCCATGAAAGAAGCCATGTTTTTGCATAGCTAAACCGTCTGGAGACTTGGAAGCGCTGGCTAGTAAACAAATGCTCCCAATTATGGACATCTCGATGGTCATTAGGTAAGATGAATGTTTCTTAACCTTTTTTAAGATGGAAAGAAAGCAGAAAGGTCAAACTGATGATGGGATAAGACTTTCAAATCAAATAAGAAACATGAAGATGTTTTACTTACTTGAGAAGCCCACTGACACAACGCAGAGGCCAGACCAGAAAGTACAGAAGCTACCAGTACAGGGATGATACCATAGAATAAAATTTCATCAGTATTATTCAAACTAGATGCTTTACTAGAGCCTTCACCAACGCTTAAAAGGACAGCAGCGATTATCAACAAGAACAGCGCCCCAATCTGTTGAATTGACTGCCGCTGCCTGTGGATGAAAAGGAAAGATGGAAAAATAAAAATCAAAGGAAAAAAGATTTGAGTAAAACCCGTGAAAAATTCTAATTATTAAAGCTTGAATAATAGAGTCCAGAAAGTAGCTCCAACATTGATTTATGCCTTGATCAATGTTAATGCACATAAGCATATTAAAAACTTTAAAATAACTCCAACTAAAAAGGGAAATATTTGGTTTGTAGTGCAGTTGAAGCTGCTCCAGTCTCCCTGCATCACCGTCATGCTAGTTACGGTTGAGACTGCAGGAGCTCCTCAAGAAACTTAATTAGAGTAAGAAAAGCAGGATCATATATGGTGGTTGGCACTCCCAATGTGATGGGATGCAATTATAATGCAGCAAGGACTCTAATAAGATACTAACTTGGATGAAGACACAGCTTGGCCAAATCAGGAAGTACCTTAGTATGATAAAAGTAAACAATGCAGTGAAAAAGAGTTTTGTCTGGTTCAGCATTGAGAATGTGAGTGAATCTAGATTTTTATATGAAATCTGCAGCAAGCTATTTTGCAGTGCATAGATGGCTGCTGGCAGTCCAGATGCAGTCAAAGAGCCAACCAGAGTCCAATCTTTGAATAGCTTTCTCAAGCCCCCATCTTTTGCCAAGAGCAGAATAGCACAAACAACCTGTCACATTAGCAAATGCAACTTAAAATCCAGATATGCAAAAATCTGAAAAATAGGAATAGGCGAAGGAAAAGGACAGAGAGTTACCTTTACCAACTCACATGCCAAAACAGATGAAGTCACAATAACCTCCCGGCTGCATAGAGAAGAACATATGACACTGAGATATACAGGTCATGTAAAAGGTAATCTCTACAGGCATGTAGTTCTAGCTTACAGTAAAGTTAAAGAACAATTGAATACCAAAAAATCACATATCCCAAAATGAACAATAACGTCTAAATTTGTGCATGTATTGGCTGCATTATGAAATACAAAAATCTGCAAAACCTGAAAGATATAATATGAGGATCTCCACATCAGGACAAGTACTTTGAAGCTCTTTATGTTACCAAACCTTCAAGTACACAGGTGGAGACTTGTTTCACGGGTTCTAACAGCAAACATCATGCCTTGACCAAAAACATACGAAAGCTAATGACAAAAAACAGGCAGACACACAAGCTGGAAGAATCTAATGCAGGGACCATCCATTTAACAATCAATGATACAAACAGCAGGCAACATGAGCAAAAAGTGCCAATTGACTTTAATAAATAGCATGTGAAAGGATGTGGCCGGATGTCAAATAAATAACTTCTGATTTGAATTTAACCCTTCTGATATTTTATAATATTTCTATACAGCCATTCGATTTTTCATGTGATCAGCTTTTTATCCTACCACAAAAGGTTGAATTGTTAAACCCTTAAAAGTTAAAACAAGATTTAGGCTAATTGCACACAATTCACATCACTTTGGCCAGGCTAAGTTATGAGTTAATGAAATCATGTGCAAGGGAAGTTGCTACATCACTAATCCGCCACTTGCAGGATCACCAGCTGATACATCACTATAAATGTGATCTAAACCTCCTAATGAATTGTAATCTAAGCTTAGTGACATAGAGATTGACCACATGGCCAACGAAAAAATCTTGTCATAACCGGAGGCATAATCAATGTTCTTTACCATGCCTGAATTCCATTAATTGAGCCTCTCGTATTTTTGACTCATTAAAAACTAAAACTATACCTGCAACAAATCCTTGATGGACCAACCTATGACTCAATTTTCAAGTATCTGAATTTTTTTTTTGGAACTTCACACGTCTACCAGCGACCACAATGCCTGTTCTCTGCTGACACGCATTGCCAAACTCACCAAATCCAATTTGGCATAAAATATAAATACACTCAAATGCTACAATTTCTTTTGCAGTTACATATTCCAAGCTCTTCTTTCAAGGGAAGAATATAATTCCCAGCAGTGTAAATCCAAGCCTGCCGGTTAACTAAGAGATGAAAAATAATGGGCATTAAAGTTCCACACGTTCTCTAAAACAAAAGCTTCTATCTTAAAAAAGTGGAACTCTGCCTATTTCCAAATTCATTAGGAAGTGGCTTCTGAATTCTATAAACTAATGTAATACATTTCTTCATTAATTTTCTTTCTGAGAGTTCTGAAATACGTACAGCTTTTGCAACGTAAAACGAGTCTCCAATTAAACTACCATGTCATTGTATTATCAAATTTAGGCAATTTGGCATTAAAACCTAAAGGATGGAGCAATCTTTCTATTAGCACAGATGCTGATCACGGAATCCCTGTAGCTTAACCAAAATTATAACAATATCGTTTAGTTATTAAGACCAGAAACAAATACCTAGAAGGAAAAAATAAAAAAAATAGTAGTACTGAAAAAGGGGGAAAAAAACCTGGTGAAGCGTTTGGAGATGAGCGGTTGAGCCCCGTACTGCAAAGTCAGTAGCAAAGAGAAAAACCACACCTTCGAGCTAGCATTTGGATTCGAATTTCGGGTAATTGGGCGGGGTTTCGGAGCTTCCGGCTTCGGAACCGCCATTGGTTCGTCGATCGGAAGTTCTGAGAGACGGGGAAAAGGAGAAAGACGAGGAATGACACTATTGTCTCCAAATTGAGTGTGTTTCATTATTTGTGTTTGAAGCTAATTGTCATTTGGTCCCTCAAATTGCAAGTTATTCACTTTACACCCTGAAATCATAGAAATGGCACGATGCACTCTAAGTATGTGTTATTTGCTCTTTGGCGCTTTTTTACCTCACAGGTCACAATATCGAATTATCGATGATAAAGAAAGAGCTTGGAAACCTATCTTGTTGACCCTCAAGAAATTGAAAGATTAATTCTTTCAGTTTTGCATAGCTTAGGTCATAATAAATTTCATTCAAAACTTATATGAAATGAAACCTCATAAAAATCACCCCATTTGCAAGTCGCATTAAATCAACTTCATCCATATATCATCATTTAATGCGACTTAAACCTACCTAAATAGCATGTTTACTTTGAAGTCTAAATGTTCACTTAGATAGTTAGATAGCATCATTTAATCTTCATGTTTACTTATAATGATTTTTTGTCCAATATATCACATGATCATGATGCAGTGGCGGAGCCAGAATTTTCATTCAGGGGGGTCGATCAAAACATAATATTAAAGAAAAAATTTTCATTCAGGGCGTCAACCAAAGCATAATACTAAAGAAAAAATAAAGTGAAATTCAACTATTTTTTTTTTAAGTACTTACAAGTTTGTGTGGTCACAATTATTAATAATCTACTATATTGACCCTTCACTAATATAATTTTAACTTTGATGATGGGGGTCAATAATGAAAAATTTCTTAAAATTACATATACATCTATCTTTATAACTATATAATAATTTTAAAAAAATTAAATTGAAGGGGGTCAATTGTACCCCCTTGGAGCAAGGTGGTTCCGCCACTGACATGATGGATAAATTGATAGACATTTCACGAAGTAAAATAATATATGTTAGTATAATTAGATATTTTGTATTTAAGTTTTTAGATACACAGTCACTATTAACACTCTTGAACACTATAGTGTCATATCTAATATATAATTTGCATAATAAATCAAATTAGTACAAGTAATAGGGATAAATATAACAAAATAGTATATCTATCCCTACCTATTCTTATTTCCTAAGAATTTGTTTACTTGAGCGGAGCCGAATCCAATCATATATAGCAATGTATTCAAATGGTTAATGAATTCATTTTTCAAATCGAAGTCCTGAGTTCGAATCTCACTTGAGTGTGCGTGTGTTAAAATATATATATATATATATAGCAATAGGCAGATGGGTTATCATTTATATAACCCATTCTTCCATAATTGACCTCTAGTCCTCTACGGTATCTGGGTGACAATGACATAAGGCTCTATTCCTAACCATGTGAACACATGCATAAGATAGGCAACAGGGCCGACCCATTATTTTCGGCCCAAGTAAACTAATTCCGACAATATTTAGAACTTTTCCATTGGGGGTTTTGAGAAAACTCCCCATGGGTTGAAAAATTTTGAGTTTGCTCCCCATTTTTAAATACATTATTTGGGGTTTTAGATACACGATTCTGGGATTTATATACACGATTCTGGGATTTAGATACATGATTTTTTTCCTTATATTTCCAATACATCATTTGGGGTTTTAGATACACGATTCTTGAGTTTTAATACATCATTTTTGAAAATAGGGAGCTAAAAGAAATTTGACTTATCAATTGGGGAGTTTTCTCAAATTCCCCGCTTTTCCATCGCGGCCGCCATAAATCACAAATTGTTAATTTGTTTTTTAAACAGACATAGAATTCAAAGTTTCAAACCTAAGACATTTTTTGAAGAATAAGAAATAGTTTACTTGGTCTTGAAACAATGGATTAGATTTGGTATCTGTCATTAAATAGTATTTACTTGGTTTTGGTTGGGGCATGAGGGGAGTCCGCCAGCTTTGTGATGTCACTGGGTTGCGGTAGGCTACATACTAACTCCCAAATTAGGTTGCTAATTAGCCCCTAGCAAATGGGTTGAATAAAAATACTGATTTGTCCTCCCTTTTTTGTTGTGTTAATGCCTCGGTTTCTCCCGTTTTTATGAGGGTAATATGGACATTTTATATGATAACAAATAGATTGTGCAGCCCAAAGTAAACATCTCATCCAAATTCACTTAAAAACTCATTTCACTTAACAACCCAGGTAAATACTATATTGTTTAATTACATTACAATCAATATGTCAATAACCCAAAACCAATAGATTAGAAAATGGTGAAGTAAACTATTTCTAAATCTATTAATGACTTGAACTTTATAGCGTACCTAAACAATTTATTTATTCATTGATAATTAATTATATATGAATATTAAGAAAATATAAAAAGTTATAATTTAATTTTTCTTAGAGCAAAATGCATTTTTGGTCCCATACTAATGGGCTATTATCACTTTTTGTCCCATGTTTTTCAAAAGTGATTTTTTTGGTCCCGTAGTAAATTTTTTTTTGAATTGACAAAAAAAAAATTACTATGGGGACAAAAGTGATAATAACCTATTAGTATGGGACCAAAAATGCATTTTGCTCTTTTTCTTAATTAAACAATCATATGTATTGGCGTGGTTCGGACCCGCTCTCCACGTGGTCCATCATAACGTGTCATCTGTCATCTCGATTGGATCAATTCCCTCAATCGACAAGATCGACCTCACAATTAACCCCTCTCAACTTTTATTGCTCTGTAACTCGACCATCGAGTGCTCCACGTGGTCAACCCAAACGTCTCGACCCGTTCCGATACCATAGCTGGTCAACCCACTATCCCTCACCAAGGTGAGTGGCCGACCACGCATTAAATACTTGGTAATAATGGGGCACCTGTCAACTTAGGGCAATAACACGTCGACCCGTTAATTTTTCTCTCCTCGCCCTATAAAAGGACCCTTATTTATGGCACAAGTAAGTTTTATCTAATGTATTTATTGCACTTCATATTCGATCTTCTCAACTCGATTCTGATTTGAGCGTCGGAGCGTCAACCTGGGTGTCAACCCCACCTTCTCCGAGTTGGCCTCGAGTTCACCCCTCCTTTCGTTTTCTCCAGATTTCGAGCGAAGAGCGGCGACATCCCAATCAACAAATTTAAGTGCTCGGACCAAGAATCCGGATCGATCCATCATCGAAAATTTGGCTACATCAATTTTTTATAAATTTAGTAATTATACAAATTCATTTGGAATCGATAATGAATAATCTTTTATTTTGACACCTATCTACCTAACCCGTTAGAAATCTTATTTCTAAAATGGCAAAAAGTGGAGCAGCGTAAGCACGTCCCAGAACCCGAGAGTTTAAAGGGCCCACAAAATACGAATCTTAGTCAATAAACGGCGCTTAAACCCTAATTAAATCAACTCGAATGCGGAATCTTTTGAATGTCGCTAGAAGATCCAACGGTCCAGATCTCGCCCCCGTTGCCAACAACTGGACGCCCCCATCTGCTATAGAAGAGCAGCCAACCTTCCCATTTTCACTTCCAAGTTCCAACTCCCTCTATCTCTCGTTTTCAGAGAGCCAGATACCAGACACCCAGAGATACATATAGAGAGAGAACACAGACACATAAATACAGTCTCACATATATATATTACATATATATATATATATAGAGAGAGAGAGAGAGGGAGGGAGGAGCATCACACAGGAACAAGCGCAACCATGTGTGGCATTCTCGCCGTGTTAGGCATCTCGGACAACTCTCAGGCAAAACGGTCCAGGATTATTGAGCTCTCCAGAAGGTAGAAAATTCTGCATGTTTGAAATTTATGGCTCTGGCTTTTGACAATGTAGGTTGGTGGATTTCGTTCTTGTTGGCTTCATTTCTCTGGCAATTATGTTTTGTATAGTATTACTTCTGTTTTTTGTGCTTTGATTGAGTGTATATTAGGTTTGTTAAAAGGGAGATGTGGGTCAGTGGCGAAGTTTTTGTTCTGTAAGTGGTGAATTGGATGTTTCTCGAAAGATTTTTCTTTAGAGATGAGAAAATTGCTTGCGAGTTCATGGGAGGCTGAGCTGATTAAATTACTCACTTTTCTTTGAACTTACAGTATTTGGTGAAGAATCCTAATGCACCTTCTGTAATTTAATATGGGTGGTCATGGGTATTTCTCTTTAAAGACACCTAGCCCAGCTTATTTACTGATTTGGTTATGGCTGATAACATTTGAGCTGCAATGGTTGAAGTGTTGAACTATTTGAATATTTTGTCGGGGGAGGGGGGGAACTTGCCTTATCAGTGCTCTGGTAATCCACCTAAACCAGAGATATATAATGATACTCAGATGGATGCTAGAGATATATAATAGTACTCTGATGAATGTTAGAGATATATAATACTACTCAGATCAGATGGATGTTTATGTGAGTACATAGTAATTCATGGAGCAAATCAAAAGGTTAATAATACATCATACTGTTACGCAATTAGTAATAATCTAACTGTAGTACTTAATGGATGTATCATGTTTGTATATCTCTTACATTTCAATATTCTGTATCACCTTATTAAACTGAAAATATGTTCCCTCCTGTTCCCTTTTTCCTTTGGAATTGCAGAAGATAGGAACTTCTTTTTTCTTTTCATCTACTTATTATGTTAAAGTAACCCTTTGTTTTGATAAACATTAAATAGTTTGCCACTCTCTCTTTCCACTTATATGGAAATGTTTTGTTATTTGGAAAATGGAAATTGTAGGTTGCGGCACAGAGGGCCTGACTGGAGTGGCTTGCACTATCATCAGGATTGTTATCTTGCTCATCAACGGTTGGCTATTGTTGATCCTACCTCAGGGGATCAACCATTATACAATGAAGACAAAACAGTTGTTGTAACAGTAGGTGAAATCTACAATAGAAATTTTTACTAATAGTTGGTTATTGTAAGAGGCTGTATTTTCTGTTCTTGCTAGACCTTACCTTTGGGCTAATAGTACCATCCTTTTGAGAATTCGGAAATTCATGGATTTCTGTGAGAAGCTGCAAAGTTGTTGCTTAATTGAGTACATGTAATGTAGCTTGAAGAATGAGAAAGGGTTGTCAAACTTCATCATCTTTCTAAGAGAAGTATAGAGGAATCTCACAGACTCACAGTCTAATCTACTTATTTGCATGTTTGCCAGGAATATACCCTCCTCTTCATGTTTATTCATTTACAAATAACTCTCACTTAAAATTCTATGTACCTGAATGAAAGAGGAGTTTAGATGGGATCAGTACCCTCTGGAGATGGTGTGCAATTTTTGCACTCTTTCATGATGGGAAAGGGTAGTGTGTCACTAACAAAAACATGGCTATTTTCATGGTGCTTCTGAAAAATGTGTCTCTGTTATTTAACATCACTGATTCTTCTACAGAATTTGTAAGTTATGTAATGATATAAGAAAACATACATTAGTTTTTATGTGCTGTCACATTTCTTTTTGATCAAAATGGGTATATGACATTCTGGCAGTTGTTTAGAGTCATAGCAATCCCCAGAAAATTTCATTTCCCAATATTTGTGGGCTTCGCTACTACAATCCTGGAAGGCTCTTCAATTTTACTGCCACCTATATGATCCTACTGATTCTAGAGTGGTGTTCAGAAGTTGGCTGCGGGTAGTAAGAGGGGTTTATATGTTTGTTCTATGGGATTTCTGTAATTCTTTCTTGCTTTAAAATTTATTAAATGGTTTTCTGATCTTGGATTTTAACCATGCCTTTTGTTCATCTCCTCTTTCTGCTTTTAGGTTAATGGGGAAATATATAACCATAAAGAGCTAAGGGAGAAGCTGAAGCCACATACATTCAGAACTGGAAGTGATTGTGAAGTTATCGCTCATCTGGTAATTACTTGGTCTTAGACACTGTACTCATCGTAATGAAGCGCAAGTTTACCACTTTTGTAACTTATAAACTGGACATGCCTGTTGGACTTGCTCAATTAGATAACATTAGCATCGGATATAGCAAATTCTCCTTTGCTCGTTCTTCTCCTATATGTTTGCTTATTGTTTTTCCAGTATGAAGAATATGGAGAAGAGTTTGTGGACATGTTGGATGGAATGTTCTCCTTTGTTCTTCTTGACACCCGTGACAACAGTTTCATTGCTGCTCGGGATGCCATTGGTATTACTCCCCTTTATGTGGGGTGGGGTCTTGATGGTATGCAACCAATTTCCTCTGTACTAAGTTTTCATTGCAATTGCATGTGAATTTCATCAGAGATTTACCAATCAACTAAGTATCCACCACAGCTGTTCTAGGATCGTTTTAAATGTTTATATGTTTGTAGTAATTTTGGTCTTTACCTACTTTGTTAAAAAACACTGTTGCTTAGCACTGAGCAAATTATTTTGGTGGTCCAGTCTGTGCTATCAATTCAACTAAATACGGCCCTTTCTGCAGGATCAACTTGGTTTGCTTCAGAAATGAAAGCTTTAAGTGATGACTGTGAGCGCTTCATGTCCTTTCCTCCCGGAAATATATATTCAAGCAAAAAAGGTAGGCATTTTTGAACTTCTATCTTTTCAAAGTGCGGGTTCATTCATGTCATGTCATGCTTCGAATCACTGTGTCACACTAGTTCTGAATCATGACTCAGTAAGACAAGCATTATTCCGCTGATTTATTTGTTGCCTCGTTTATCACTGAGAAAGTATAAGAAAATTCTGAACATCAATTCAGTTATATCATGCTTGTCTATAAGTAGAAAATAGGATGGTCATGCTTTGTCTGCAGTGCTAAAAGTTCTTTGTTTCTATCATGAAAGGTGAGATGAGGTAGTTAAAATAGCAACCTTAATTTTTGCACATATGACATTAGCTGTTTACAGAGGTATGATGCTTTCCAGTCGGATTCATTTTTAAGTTTCTAATAATTAAATGATGGATACAGGAGGGCTTAGAAGATGGTACAACCCACCATGGTATGCAGAACAAATACCTTCAACTCCCTATGAACCCCTTGTACTACGGAAGGCCTTCGAGAAGGTTAGTTTGATCAGTATCTTCTTACAGTACACTGGCAAAACCTCTGTTTTTGCTCCTTGTGCCTAGAAGATGCAAAACATGATTTTCTAGAGAATTGTTGTTGTGTATTTTGCTTTTTCCTCACTTCTCCTGTTGTTATAACATTTTAATCGTTTTTTTAATTCTCATAGTAATGATTTGAGTGAGATAGATCGTCCATCCTCTCTAAGCTCTTATACGATCAGTCAACTCTACTTTCTTCCCCCTACTTGCTACTTGTCTACTTCCATACCTCCCTACTGCTTTGGTCCTTTTTTATTCATTTTCCCTATGTTTGCTATTCAATTTTTTTCTTCTATTCTTGTCAACTCAATTTCTTCTACTCCTGTATCACCTGAGTAAGTGATGTATTGGTTCTTCTATGCAATTAGGTGATACCAATTCTTCACTCCTACCTTTCGTTTTGATGAAGCATACCATTCATTTTAAAACACCTCATCCTGTTGTGATTGCAATCACCTGGTCATGAAACCAGTGTTATACTTTTTCATTAACTTTGCTTTTCTAAGTCATTTTTTAAATGTGTGTTTACATTTTTAAATTATACTTTCTTATATTTATGTGTCACAGGCTGTTGTGAAGAGACTTATGACTGATGTACCATTTGGTGTACTTCTATCTGGCGGGCTTGACTCATCCCTCGTTGCTTCAGTTGCATCCCGCTATTTAGCTGATTCGTCAGCCGCACAGTGGGGGACACAGTTGCATACTTTTTGCGTCGGCCTAAAGGTAATAACAGTTGCCAAAGCTCATTTAGTTGTAGTTGCTTTGCATTTCTATGGCATGAACCATAGTTTTGAATTTTCATTGTTGACCTTTGCCTGTTGAGTTTGTCTGTATTGGTAGCAAATTACTGGTGTTATTGTATTTATTCATATGAACCATACTGTACAGAAGTTATCATGTTGAAAGCTACTCGGGATAACCTTTAAGCTGTATGAAATCCAAGAAAATGTATATTAGACCGAGGGGATAGGTACCATCAACTACAAGAATCTGTAAAATATTTAATAGGCCGATCTGTCTGCCTGGGCACCAAAATTAACGGAAGGCGCCATTTTGTTAACTGAAAGATCTAAAGTGAGTAAGGTAGGAGAGACTAGGTCAAATGTTTGTTTGCTTCATTTCTGAGTGAAGAGTTGCCATTAGTCTTCTACTTGCATTCGCTTCCTCCTAAAACTAGAATAACTTGATGGCAAATATTTAGCAACTACCAAAATTTGTGGGTAAACTAATATCCGAGCTCTGTTTATCTCCTACCTCTGTTGTTTTCTATCACTCTTTACAATCAAACAGTTATTTTTGTCTCATTAGAGTCTGTAAACTCTGTTTCTGAATTTCATAATTATAATGGACAAGTCTGTTGTTAATGCGGTATAGTGTGGTTGCTTACCAAGGTGTTAATTTCATTGCTTTAGCTTAAAGGCTTAACAGTCATAACTTCTAGATTGGACTTTTGTAAGCAACGGAAACATTTTCGAAGTTCTTTCGATAATATCTACTATCCATATTATTTTCATTTCATTTATGTGAATGTTTATTTCTTTCTCTCAACGACACATGACAGGTACCAATATCCTCATTTCTCTCATCCAAGCATGACTGACCTAATTACTATATGGACAATACGAATATCTTGGGCATCAAATTAATGATCAATCACAAAGAAAAGTATTCCTGAATTCAAGTATAATGTCCGAGGCATGGTGTAAGACTATGCTTGGCAGGATTTGCTCAGGATATTATAGGTCAAACCACGAGATGCGACCAAAAACGAATAAATTTGTTACGTGTTCTGACATTGTATATGATGTCTTTCAGAAAATTGTATGTAATAGATGCTGTTAAGAAAATTTTAACTTTTTAATGTACACTCTATATAGTTTGTATACCTTTTAAGGATGGATAAACAAGTTTAGTACAGAAGTATTTCTCTTTTGTCCAGTATTAGCAAGATAACCTGTCCTATTGATTTCTCCAGTTACCTGTATTATCCTTCAAACATGGGGAGCTTCCAATAGTATGTAATTGTATTTTTGCTCAATGTTTTCTCTTTTCAGGGTTCTCCTGATCTGGGAGCTGCCAGAGAAGTGGCTGACTACCTTGGTACTCGTCACCATGAGTTCCATTTCACAGTGCAGGTGATAAATCAACTCAAAGTGTAGATAAATGTATTGTGTACCTCCCTTGATTCAGCTTGAACTTATTTTCATCTTCATTCTTTTGATTGCTCAATCAGGAAGGGATAGATGCATTAGAAGAAGTCATCTATCACATTGAGACTTATGATGTGACTACTATCCGGGCCAGCACTCCTATGTTTCTTATGTCACGTAAAATCAAATCTCTCGGAGTTAAAATGGTTCTTTCTGGTGAAGGCTCTGATGAAATTTTTGGTGGCTACTTGTATTTCCACAAGGCACCCAACAAGGAGGAATTTCACCAAGAAACATGTAGAAAGGTATTGGTCAGGTTATACATTACATGTTTTGGATAAGTATAATATTCTAGAAATAGTTTGCCTCTGTGACGTCTGCTTGAATTTGGTTCCAGATCAAAGCTCTTCATCTCTATGACTGTTTGAGAGCTAATAAATCAACTTCGGCTTGGGGTCTTGAAGCTCGTGTTCCCTTCTTAGACAAGGAATTTATCAATGTTGCAATGGATATTGATCCAGAATGGAAAATGGTAAGATAGGAATTGATGATCTTGTAGGTTCATTCCTGCCCCTAGTCATCACAGTAAGAAAATCTCACCAATTATTTGGTTTCATTTTGATGTTACTTTTATCAAAAATTTTACTTGTTTTATAGCTGTTCTTGGTTTTTGTGTTGATTTCTAATGTAAGATGTCACTGAAAAATGTATGATATAATGCTTGGAAAAAAATATTTATTAGTGAATTGGGATCGGTAAAGTAAATAAATTATTATATATGTTAGCTAAATAGGAAAAACCAAACAAGAACCCATCAGCGGAGAATATTGATATGCATTCTGAGTTATTACCATTGATCCAAGTGAATTAGGTGAATCTTGCTCTGAGTTTGAAGCCAGATGCTTAAGGGTAAAACTGTTATCATTGATATGCATTCTGAATTGTTACCATTGATCTAAATTATTACCTTATGTGCATATTGAAACTACTAACTATGCTTCTGCTCACCTCCTTAATAGTTTTAAGCCAGATGCCAGTGAAAAAAAAAAGTGTAAATAGGTTGCGATGAGTAAGATATCTACATGCCTTCAGTTTTCCTGATTGTCATGCCAGTTGAGGGAAATGAAATATGCTGTCTAATTTCTTTGATATATTCTATGCTTGCTTAATGGTTAGTGCTGCTTCTGCGCTTTACTAAAGATTTTTGTTCGACTTACGATGGCAGATAAAACCTGGGAGAATTGAGAAATGGATTCTACGCAATGCCTTTGATGATGAGCAGGCTCCATATTTGCCAAAGGTTTGCAGCTTTGCTTTGATAACATGATTTACTGCTGCTATATATTTGGTGTAGTGTCATAGGATTTATTGAACCGTTCCTTTTGTGGGTTTTAGCACATTTTGTACAGACAGAAAGAACAGTTCAGTGATGGAGTTGGATACAGCTGGATTGATGGGTTGAAAGATCACGCTAACCAACAGGTTGATACATCTCTCAAATTCTGAAAAATATTGTTTCAGTTAACGCGGTTTTCTCCTCTTTAATAATGAAGCATGCATGTGGAAATAGGTTACAGATGCAATGTTAGCCAATGCCAGCTTTGTTTACCCCGAGAATACTCCAATGACGAAAGAGGCTTACCACTACAGGACTATCTTTGAGCGGTTCTTCCCTAAGGTGAGCTATCGCATACCTTGTAGCTTCTATGACTTACTTTAATCTCAAGCATAATACAAGTACATCCCCTTAGTTTACGGACAAATACATAGCACCTCGTAAGAGAGCTTACATCTAGGTTTGAACGTTTCTTACACTTCGGGTCTTTCGTCCTTATTTTTGTCCCATTTTCAGAAAAGGACATTGTGTGGAAGTGCTTTCTATTAAGAGTTTGTAAGCATGCACTGTCGTAGTAGTTTGAGTGAAGCTGATTTGAGATGATTTCAATTGTCATGTTAACAGAATTCTGCAAGATCGACAGTTCCAGGGGGTCCGAGTGTGGCGTGCAGTACCGCAAAGGCTGTGGAGTGGGACGCAGCATGGTCCAACAATCTTGATCCGTCTGGTCGAGCTGCACTCGGTGTCCATGTTGCTGCATACGACGAGACAAAGGCAGCTAATGAAGCGAGTTAGGGACTAGGATTTGGTTTTGTAATTGGAATGGAGTAAATCTTTTCTAGTGTAATACTGTCGTTCAACCGAGCTTTTATGTATTCAGACTATTCATTCAGTTTCTCAAGTAATAAACTAGTCATTTTTAAGCTTTATGTAGTTGCAAAATTACTTCACTTTTAAGTATGAAAAGAGAAGGCCGACCAACGAATTTCCAGCACGTACTTTTCGATCCTCATTGCGATTTGCGAGAGGCCTTCTTTTCTTTTAAGGTTCCAGACTTCAAATTTTCTGATGCTGACGAAAGATCTAATAATCAAATCACTCGAGATATTATTGTATTGGTGAAATGTAAAAAGTATAGGATTAACAGATTAATTATTCTAGTATCACAATTCATAACAACATTCCCGTATTATTTTTCTGTTACAACTTACAAGGGACGACTAGGACTAACGTCCCCCTCTAAAAGCAATTGCAACCCCTCTTTCGAGCTTTCCAACATCATGCTATAATCATTTTGGACTAAAGACATCTGCACACCGTTTTCCATTTCATTTGGTATGAATCAACTTTGAGTCTCAATAAATCTTCAAAAGCTTACGACAATATTTCTATAGTAATCTTGGTTCCTAGCGAATAATTTGGGCTTTGAAGCTTGAAATAAAGAAAGTAGTGAAACACAACCAGCAAATCGACTCTGTGGCCCAATGGATAAGGCGCTGGTCTACGGAACCAGAGATTCTGGGTTCGATCCCCAGCAGAGTCGGTTTCTTTTTTGTTCTTCATTTTCCTTACAAGCTTTTCATTTATTGTAATAGTTTCTTAGTTGCCGATGACACATCCTCTTTTCATTTATTGTAATAGTTTCTTAGTTGCCGATGACACATCCTCAATTCTTTTTGGTTTGGTCCTAACATCCTCAATTTGTTGTAGCTGCTGAAATGCGTGTTTGAGTAAAGGGCTACTGCCTACTAGAAGGTGATAACATGGATTTCGCATGGCGACTTTATTCATGCATGAGACGTGGCAAACATGATGGACTGAAAATATTTTTCCTTTTTCATCTGTCAAATTTTCATGCATCTCGCAACAATGGAACGAGGATTCCGATGACCCTTTACCTTACTTTTCCTACATTAACGCCAACAACAACACGTCAAATCAGCTTTCTATATATACTTTTTAGTTCATCACAAAATGCCCCTATCTTCATCATTCACATACCGTCACACGGACATTCTTGGCACACATAGAGATTAATGGCAACTCTGAAAGTCCCCGCTTCTGTTCCCACCCCGGAAGAGGACTCCGAGAAGATCAAAAAAGCCGTTTCAGGTTTTCTTAAGCTTTTCTCCGTATAGTTCCTTCATGATAATTGGATCTGTATGATAAATTTTCAATTCTATGATGTACGAGAAAATACTTGAGATCATGATTTCAACGCGGTTCTCAAATACTTGAAGTGTATGTTGAAATGTCCGAGAGAAGTTGGCCTTCATCCTGTGGAATCATTTTCATTTCACCGGCTAATCTTTTAACTTCTTCGGTTTTACCCTTATTCATTTTGCCCTGTTTTCTTCGTTTGGGAAATGGAAAAGAATCAAATGTTGTTAATTTTTATCTAATATTAGTAATGATGTTAATGAAGAATATGTATTTGCAGGATGGGGAACAGATGAGGCATCAGTAATTCAAATCCTGGCCCACAGGAATGCAGAACAGAGAAAGTTAATTCGTGAAGCATATGCCACAGCTCATGGCAAAGATCTTCTCAATGACTTAGAGAAAGAGCTCACCGGTGATTTTCAGGTTATTTTCTCTGTTTGTCATTCATGAGCGATATTTTTTGAAAAATAATTGTTTTACCTAGAGATATATAGGATGTAAAAGCCTTTCTACCGCTAAATCTCTGCATATATATATGTATGGTGGTTTCAGCAAGCTGTACTTCTTTGGATTCTTGATCCTGCTGAGAGAGATGCGCAATTGGCTAATGAAGCTACAAAGAAATCAAATGCTATGAATCATTCCATCATCATGGAAATTGCTTGCACAAGATCCTCGTATCACCTAATTAAAGTGAAGAAGGCATATCATGCGCGTTACAAGAAATCCATTGAAGAAGATGTTGCTCATCAACTAACTGGAGATTACCGGAAGGTAAATAGCAACCCCAGATTGTGATGAAGTTGTGCGTTTGTCTGAATTGACCTTTTACCTGATTATGTTAAATTTTGTATCTTGTTGAATTCTAAAACAGTTATTGGTTCCTCTGGTGAGCACATTTCGTTATGAAGGGGATGAAGCAGACATTAGTTTGGCAAAATCAGAGGCTAAAATACTTCATGACAAGATATCTGGGAAGGCTTATGCTGATGAAGAGCTTATCAGAATTTTGACAACGAGGAGCAAAGCACAGCTCAACGCAACTGTCAACCAATATAATGATCAGTTCAAAACTGCTATCACTAGGGTATATATCTTATCCTCAGTTACATTTGGAATTGATCTTTGATATCCAGCTTTGCAAATATTCAAGTGCGTGTTATATGAATAAGTTTCTTGGAATGTTTGTTTATTGGACTAGTAATTTTCTGTAATTTGGGAAGAAGTGAAAAGAATCTGAAAGGAAAAGTATAGTTAGTGTTTGTTGACAAAGAAAATAGGGACAGAGAGAAAGGAAAATTGAGGGAAAATGAAGAGAAAATAACTTTTTTCCACAAAATGGTGAGAGAATGGGACAGAAAACAAGGAAAAGCTTACAGCTACATTCTTACTAGTTTTTATTCTAATTCATTACTCAATTCACACCAACAAATCATTTCTTATTCTAGTTCTTCACAGTTTAGGAGATTCATTTTCCTGACCAATTTTCTTAACAACCAAACAATTTGGAAATTTCGATATTGTTTTACTTTTCTTTTCGTTTCGTTTCCTTAGTATCTTCAATTCTTCATGCCTTAGCAAATTCTAAAAAAACAAACATTGTGTTAGTGTCACTTCAGTTCCTAATGCGTCAAAATACACTTTCCTCTTCTTTTTGAACATATCAAAATGCCTTTTTCAATCCCTAATGTTTGAGGAGAGTTGCAACACATGTGATTGGCACGTATCACATTACTAATAGCAAACTTGCCCATATGTCCTCAAAAGTTGATGCATAGGGACTAAAATGTAATTTTCAAACATAAACCGGACCCCTTTAACATGTGTTAGTCATCCATCCAACTTTCCAGCCAGAGAATTGCTCCATTGATAGTGTTATGAAGAATCTTGTTTAGTAATGAAGCTAATTTGTTGCATATTCTTAACTATGGTTTTTGCAGGATTTGAAAGTAGACCCCAAGAATGAGTACCTCAATTTCCTGAGAGCAACAGTGAAATGCTTGACTTGTCCCCAAAAATATTTTGAGAAGACTCTTCGTTTAGCCATCAATAAGCGTGGTACTGATGAAGCGTCCCTGACTCGCGTTGTTGTAACTCAATCTGAGGTCAACATGCAGAAGATCAAAGAAGAATACCACAAAAGAAATAGTGTTACTTTGGAACGTGCAATTGCTGGGGACACTCATGGTGACTATGAGAAAATCCTGCTTGCATTGGTCGGACAAGAGGATGAAACAAAATAAGACCTTGTTTCTGACCAATATGAAGTGCTTGAATAATATGCATTTAGGAGCTTGAAACGAGATGCTCTTAGAGCAAGGTTGATGGAAATGGTTAGAGCATAGTTAGTCAATTTACAGAAATGTTTTTAAGTTGGTTTTGAGTGAAAGTATTGATGCTATACATGAATTTAGTTTGTATTTTTCAATTTGATGGTCATGAGGGGTATTTTTTGTAATGATATGGATTTATAAATGAGGCAATTGTATGATAAGATAATTTGTATTGTGTATCAATTGAATACCTTGCTTAAAGTTATATTTGACTTTAAAATCCTCTATCTATGTGACTTTGTTGCTTGAAATATGATAAATAATGAATTCTCGGTAATTCTAACTCAAATCTGATTTGATTAAACGGTGTAATGAGAGAACGATTGTTTTACACTTATGTATGGTTGGTGGAAAATTTAGTGAGAATAATCAATTAAATAATTACACTTATCATTATAATTGATTGAGTCGGATTCTGGGTTTGAAGTTTTTTCACTCTTGCCATTCTCATAATATTATCAAGTGAAGTTATTGTAACAAATGGCAAAGGTGGAGGAAAAGTTTCGTATTGGATAATGTGTGTTGAAAATACAAAAAATATTACAACTATATATACAAAACAAACTAAGGCCCTAAAAAGAGAAAAAAAGATATATATATATATATATATATATATATATATATATATATATATATAATCAATCAAATAGATACAAAATAAAATCTATTTGAAATCTTCCATAATGATGGCGTCAATCCTTATATATAACTCTCGATATCCTAAAATACTCCCCCTCAAGTTGGAGCATGAAGGTTTGAAATGCCCAACTTGGCTAGTAAGTTTTGAAATAGATCTTCCCCAATCGGCTTAGTGAAAATGTCCACCAACAATTTTGAGAAGAGATAAAATGTGTATCAATGGTTCCAGACTGCAAATGTTATCGAACGAGGTGACAATCGATCTCAATATACTTCGTGAGCTCATGGACCACCGGTTTGGAAGCAATGTAGAGAGCTGCTTGATTATTACGAAATAGAGAGATTTATTGAGACTATTTCACCCCAAGATCTTGCAATAATCGCAAAAGCCATATGATCTCACTGGTAATTGTTGCCATAGAATGATATTCGACCACAGTCGAAGAGCGAGAAACAACAAATTATTTTTTGGACCTCCATAAAATAGGCGAGGACCTGAGAAAGATGATGTAGCCACTCGTTGATTTCCGTATGCATCCCGTCAAATCCGCATCACAATAAGCCCGTAAAGATAAGGAACTAGTCGATGATAGCAGAATTCCTTGACATGGGATTCCTTTGAGATAGCACATTACTTATATGCATCCTCAAGGTGAGGTTGACAAGACACATGCACAAATGGACTAAGAACATGAACGACACAAATTATGTCTGATCGAGTGGTAGACTGGTAGTAAGATATAGTAATAATCAATTTACTAATAGATAATAAGTTAAAATATACATTATGGAAATCCAAGAACTCCTTCCAATGTGAATCTGTCTCCAAGATCTACTTTGTCCACGACGTGAACTTCTTCTTTCACACCATTAGAAATTTCTATTGGTGGTAAGTTTAGTCGAAAATCGACGTTTGATAATAAATCAACGTCATATATTATGTGACTCATTGTTGCCATGTCAACTATTCAGTCATCATTATTGCTTGAAAGGTTGCAGATTGAAATTGACGAACTTGTTCCAGTGGCAACAACAATGTTGGAATTAATCTGAACCGTGTGTGATTGGCTGGTTCAGTTATAGTGGTAGCAAGGTTGGTACGTGACAAGCTTGTTCCAATAGTCTTGTCATCTTGATTTTGTCATAAACTGTACAAATCTGATGAGCACAAATGATAGAGATGTTCTTCGTCACCTTTAATATCACTCATAATCGTATCAAAAGAAAAAATATATTTTAAACTCATAATCGTATCAAAAGAAAAAATATATTTTAAAACTTACTCTGACACTATATAAAATATGAAAAAAAAGTTATGTATTACATAATGTGCGTTGAAAATATAAAAAATATTACAATTATATACACAAAACAAAGGCAGGCCTAAAGAGAAGAAAAAGGAAATATAGTTAATCAAATAAATGTAAAATAAAATTTGTCGGGAATCTTTTCATAATGATGGAATTAATTTTTCCATAACTCCTCGGATAGTTGTATAAGAAGAGACAAAATGCAGCTGAAATCCTAAGATTCAATATTTAATTTGGACGACCAAAGTTTAATGAAGTTAATTCGTTAAATATTGTTTCAATTCTCCAAATATATATATGTGCATAGATATTATTTCGATTAATAGGTTACTTTATTAAAGCCATGTATGAAACTCATTTAGTAATTACTTTTTGAACATGCCTATGTGCCATGGCAATTTTAAGACTTGAAGATACATTATCAATTGGATCAGAGTACTGAACTTCATAAGGTTAAGTTACGTACGAACACGATTACAAAGGTAAATTTTGAATTAATTCAACTTGAATTGCATAACAATTTCTCCATACATTGATTCATCTTATATTCCATTACGTTGTTACAATAACACTGAAAACATAAGACAATTTAAGCTGGGAATGGAGATATAAAACAGCATTATTTAATTGAAATTAACTTAGAAGTGGAATCAGCGTCCACTATAGATAACATCAGAAGAACACAAAAACCCATAAGCCTAATTTCATGCTTCCTAAGTTATCTTCACACAGTAGCAGAAAGCTTTGAGAATTCAAACAAAAAAAGAAAAAAGAAAGCTTTGAGAAGTTAGAAAAGCTGCAAGTCAAAGCAAGGCAATGCTGCTCTCACCACCCGGTGGTTTACGAACCCCACCAAAGTAATCTCTAGATTGAGCCTTACCATCTGCAAATATATCATTTCCACTCATTTCTTTCAGCTTAGCAGAACTCATTGCCTTCTCGGCTGATCCCGGAGGAGCATCTCCCTTGAATATGTTATTGCCTGTAAGCTCTGCAAACTTCTGGTTGTGTATTTTTTTTGTTGTGTTGACCTCAGGTTCCTCACCAAACAATATGTTACTTTGACCTCCAGCAGGCTGAAAATAAGAAAAACAGGTATGCATAATGCAGTTCACAAAAATGAGTAAGTTGCATTATCATCTCTTTGATTGCAGTATATGAAGATGAACTGAGTTTACACTGTGTTCTGATTTAGGATTTTAGGGAGGAAAAGAAACAAAAATGATGAGGAAAATATTGTTGTTGCTGGGTTGGTTGCTAGAGAAAATAGGAAACAAATAGATTAAAGGAAAATTGATGGAAAATTACACTATGAAGAATGAAAATCACTTTTCAGAAAAAGGTGGAAAAATAGAAAAGCTTACAATTATATTTCCACAGACTCATTTTTATTAATCCATCATTCAATTCACTCCAATTATCCAAATTTCACAATGTCTTCTGAGAGAATCATTTTCTTCCACATTCTTCTTAACTACCAAACAAGTTAAAGATTTCAGATTTTTTTTAATCTTTTCCTTGGCATATTCTTTCCTAAATGAAATTCTAGAACCAAACTTCGTGTTAGCGATCACAAAAAGATCGGAACAGGGATTACACAACGTCTTACCCTTCCACTGCTCATCTAGATCTAAAACAACAAATGCTCTTCAGAACTTCCTGTAAAGCTAACACAACTAGAGAGATGGGAGAATTGGTGGAAGAATAATGGCTGGCAAAGTAAGTTAACTCACATTAGAAACTCTGACGGAAGTGCGGAGATTCCGTGGTGCAGGTTCACCCATATCTTTGTTTTCTTTTATTTCCCTAGTGCGTGCAGCGGCCAATGATCGGCGAGGAATTTCAGGTGGAGGGCCAAAGATGTCATTTCCACTTAGTTCCTTACTTTTAGCATTTGAAAGTTGCTTTTTAAACCTGCTCTCTGACTCACCTTCCAATGTTCCACTCAGTTCACGCTGTTTTGCAAACTCTGGGACAGTGGATGGTTTCTTAGGAGAAACGCTTTCTTCAGTACCAAATGAAATCTGACTTATTCCACTTGCAGCTTGCTGGTAATGAAATGATATAAATGAAAAATAAAAAAATTGGAAAAAATCAGATATAAAATATTTTGACACAGGCAAATATTTTCTGCTACTCTGATGAAAGCACGTGGATGAATACCTGCACAATACGAACCGATGTTCGGTTGTTGAAATTACCATCAGAAGTTGCAGATTCTGATGTTTCATCTTCATCATTGTCTGAAAATATTTTGCTGCCCGTCATCTCCTTTAATTTGTAGCCTGAACAAGGTTTCCTGTAAGGAACAAATGTAACATTTTCTAAGAGACTTTAAATGGAGAGGGATTACCAGCATATGCTTTGGTGCACTCAAGAAAAATGAACTTACATAATTCTTCTTTTTCAACAACAAAGCTATTTAACGTAATTAACACAATCATACTCTAGTATATGTCTGTCAACGTCACATGATATAATGGACGATCATAACCCATAACATGAAAAATCTCAATGAAAAGAGAATCGGCACCTAAAGTATGAAATGTGCACAAAACAACAACACGAAAGTGCAGAGGCAAACTAACAGCAGTAACTGGAATAGCATTCTTCATCTCCCCCTCTGTTTTCCTTTAGCTGTGGATGATAAGTTTTGGGAAAATATTGGTCTAATGAAACTACTCGAAATAAGCAAGTCTGACGTTAATTAAGAAACACAATTCACAACAGTGCTTGCTCTGGTTCATTAATAAAGAGCTAAGCGTTTAATTGTCAATCAACAGATCTCATTGTATTCCCAAATAGGCTGGTAACATATTCTGGTTACGCATTTTAGGGGACGGACAAGATCTAATCAACCCAACCAAAACATTTAAAAAATAAAAGAAAGTTTCAAACTTTCGTTGTAATAACACGAATCAAGGATACGACTGTTACTAAAAAAGTGACAAAATTCCCAGTTTTCGGAAAACAATCATAAAAATCAAATCTAGAAAGTGAAAACATACCGAAACAACAAACGAGAACAGCGACAGGCGAACAGATAACGAAGGAGGTAATTCACAAAAGAGTATCTAATCGAACATACCTTTTATTAAGGCTCTCAGCTTCTTCATCGGTGATCTGACCTCCAAACACCTTGCTTATTCCATCCGATGGCTGCACAAAGAACAAAAACACGGCATAAAAAAGGAGGAACGACAAAAATGAATGAAACAAACGCCGGCCGGAAAATGACGTAATGCGGAGGTACCTGGTTGGGACGAGCTGCAGAACGAGAGGCATCGGCGGAGCCAGAAAACCCCGGCGACGGAGCTTCCGGCCACGTTAGCAGATCTGACGTCGATGTGTGAGACTTTCGCACAGGTGTTGCTCTCTCCATTGTCCTCTCCCTCTCTCTCTCTAGCAGGTCCTTTTATTTGAACTCGAATACCATGTACTTGAGCATTTATATATACCACCAATATTAGGATAATCCAATCGTCCAAATTTTTATTAATATCAATCAAATATTTCAGATGGGAAATGTATATTTTAAATATATATTTGGTTTAAGTAAATTTAGAATGAACAAAAATTATATTAATTATTTGTAATAATCATATCATTAAAAATCAAAATAAAAGTTGGCTGAGGAATGAGGAGAGAAAATGCATCAATTCATTAATTAACTTGCCAAACTTTAGAGCTAATTAAATGC
This sequence comes from Lantana camara, assembly GCA_037501455.1. NCBI lineage: Eukaryota > Viridiplantae > Streptophyta > Magnoliopsida > Lamiales > Verbenaceae > Lantana > Lantana camara. The sequence goes on along the minus strand of CM074857.1, from coordinate 15,255,496 downwards.
AGAATAATTTATTATTATTTGACAATATTCATTATCTTTTACAAGGGTCAGGGGTAGTTAATTTGGCTATTCTAAAGTCAAAATGATCAGTTCTTCAAAATAATTATAATTTGACCTTAAGAGCTCCATAGAAATTTACATTACATATATCCTTTTCTTTCAAATAATTAAAAGATGATCACGATTCACGAATACTTTTCAAGTTTGATCTAATTAAGAAAATATATAATTGAAATATTACGAATAACACCCTGATATTTCAACAAGAATAAGAAACATCTTATTCTCAATTATGAAGGTTTTCTGTGTATGAGTTATAGCCCATAGGGATATCCTTTTTAGGATAAATAAAACAACTTTCTTATTAAACAAAACATATGAACAATTCTGATTTCTGATAGGTATTCAGTATTCCGTACCAAAGTAAACCAAAAGGAAAACTGTAAAACAATCCTCACCAACTCTATCTAAACCTCTCATGGAATACAAAACGAAAAGATCTAGAAGGCTTCTAAAGCAGCTCCTATTGCAAAAAACTCATAACCTACGCAAGAACTGCAATTACAATCCATGCAGCCACATTCACTCCATCTATTTTCACTCTTGACAATTGCCTTTGCAGATTCCTCAAGTTTGATTGCTATTTGAACTGCAGGTGGCTTCACATCATCCTCGACGCATCCGTTCTTCGGTATCATCACAACCCATTTCACAATCTCCGTATTCGGCGACTCAACACCATCTTCGAGTGGCATCTCAGCTCTAGCTACCAGTTTTGAGCCATTGACAATTCTGCCAACGAATGGTGCTGAAGAACTGCTTCTGCGCCTGAGCTCGAAAACAACGGTGCCCTGTTTGAGCTGTTTGATTGATTGCTGAGAGCCCGAACAGTCTAGTGAAAACGTTTGATCCCAAATCAAGTCGGATTTTGATGAGATTTGTTGGCTGTCTAGCTTTACTCTCTTGTTTTTGCCTGCAGAGAGATAGCATCTGACAAATAACTCTCCATCTGACTGGAGGTTGATGTTTCTTGCCCTTATTATGGTCAGCTCAAAGCTTAGGGAAAGGGTATGGGATTGAGGATCCATTGGAGGTGCTGTGTGCTTGTATGAGAGAGATGAGAGAGAGATGGTGATGAAGAGATGTGAGTGAGTGGTGGTGTATTTATAGTTGCAACTTATTGGGAGAGTGGGGTTGAAGGCGGCATTATTTAATGGAGGAAGAGTTATCCTGAAATTGGAGATTAAGATTAAGGATAGAAACTATTGGCCAACATGGATTTAGCCCAAGTGCAAATCTTATGTATTGTAGAATATTAGTCTTGACTCTTGAGTTTTGAGTGGATATGGAACTGAATCCTTGTATGCTTTAGTTACCGGATTCTCCACAATTTTTATACTATAAACTCTTGGTATTCTTCAAGGGTTCTATTTCTCTAGACTCTAATATGACCCTTTTGCCAAAAGTTGAACATTGCTGGCTTAAAAACCCCACTTGCCAAGAACTTTCTCACGTAGTGGATGTGTCTGCAAGTGGTGAATATCAGTTTTTTTTTTTGCGATAATTATTGTACGAACCGAGCATTATACACAGTAATAAAGAACTTACCTGGACTCAAGTTTGTCCAAATCCATTAAGTTAATTAATAGCTCTTTACTAGACTTAGTGGAAAATAAATGAGAGACTATAAAGATTGATTTGCTACCTAAAGCTGCCTACAGCTTATAAAATTAGCAGACACGTTTGTACTTATCAATATCAGGGGTCCCAAATCCCAATATATTACATGGCTGGAAACGCTAGCAGAGAGCCAGAGACTGCAAAATTGACCATCACTAGCCAAAAGAGTTGTGTTGACAACTAAAAAACAGTATTTGAGGGATTTCACTTTAAGTACCATAATCTTCGCAACATCCTCGAATATACAGGATCTTAAAGCCCAACACAGTTGGCAAAAGCAACTTGGAGAGAGAAACAATTGGCAAATGAAATAGCATCCTAGTGGTTTCCTGGGACCAACCAAAAGGGAGATGACAAAGAATAATGCAAGAAAATCACCTTGTGAGATTCATGTGAGTAAAGAGAAGAATATATATATATATATATATTTATTTTCTGCTCTAATTTTTTGTGACTTTATTTGGATTAAACAACAATAACTATATATATCCGCTCCATTTTTACCTCCACAATGTGTGGCCACTTTCAGGTATTTTCAAACTTCACCAGCTCCATGTGAGAGTAAAAACAGAGGTGTTTTCCCCTACTATCAATCGTGCTACTCTCACCTCGCGAAATACTCACAGCTCAATTGTGGCAAAGCATCCCATCCGCCTTCTCTTCTCAAAGGGATACAGTACTAGTTTAAGATTCTATTGGAGAAAAGACCACATTGAACTTTTCTATCATACAATTTATATTTTGATGATGGATCTTATTTTTTTTTTCCTTATGATATCAATGGGCCATTTCTCTTTGGACTTTGGAGAAATGAAAAACATCAACTAGAATCATACATTACCCTCGTCCTTTAAAAGCTTTCTCTTTAATTTCTACCCTTAGAATCAGCAGTTAGCATGACTAGCATTCATTCAAAATTATGGGTGAAATTTTACTTTTGGTGTACTGTTCATCCGCATAGTTTAAAAATGATGTATTTTTGGGAAATAGTTTAACTTTGGTGTAAAACGCGTATGCCAAAAACGTCTTCGAAGACGATTTTGTGAAAAACATCTTTATCGCATTTTCCGTTGACCAAGCTTAAGTGTACGACTGACATAAAACTGATGAAGACGTTTTTGAGAAAAACATCTTTGAAGACGTCTTTACTGCATTTTCCGTTGACCAAACTTAAGTGTACTGTATTTCCAGCTTTTTACAGCACTGAAGGTCAATAATGCAGCTGCTTTTTCACGTGCCACAGTGAAATTTCATAATGACATTTGTTCTATTTAAAACCCTAGTTTCATTTCCACAAAGTGTACTTCAAATTATTTTGAATTTTCTCAACATTTTTTTCCTTGAGGATTTGTTTAATTTTGATCCTAATAACAGGGCTGAATGTGTGACCCTGTTTCTTCGGCATTCCAGGTACGGCGTCACGAGAGAGTTTAATTCAGTATTTTTGTGAATTATGTGACTCATATGCTTACATGTCAACGTGAATTTCATTTATTACGTGTGCTTTAGAATTTAATTAAATGTTTTGGACTCAATTGTCCAATATCTGCAATTTAGGGACCTAATTGAAATTAGGACGTTTGAGCCTTCGTGGCTAGCTGAGCTTGGGAATTCGAATTAGAATTCCGACCCTATCATTGGGTTCGTTTCGATGATTCGGATTCAATGAATTAACCATTTAATTTCTAAAGCCATTTGATTGCCTTACCGTTTTAAATCCGATCCGAATGGACCGGATATCGTTTGATCCTACCCGTTTTAACCGACCCATTTGACCAACCCTAAAAAGGGCCAGCCTTTCCTTCTCTCTCCACTCCCACGATCAGCACAAGCAAGCAAGAAAGGAGAAGAGAATTTCCCCCTTTTGGCCTAACACTTCGGAGCTCAAGTTTGCAAGATCCAACCGTCCGATCAACGACCCAAGGTAAGATTTGTGACCCTTTCGTTACGTGTTTTAATTAATGTCTCTTTCGTGCTTCGGATATGTGCCTACGTGCTTTGTTGGGGAAGATGATGAATAGTGCCGAGTTGGGAGTTTGGCGTGATTAAGCTCGTTTCGCGAGCTCTTAAGTGTAATTATGTGTTCTATATGTTAAATATGCTTTATTGTGTTAATTTTGCATGATTTTGTTGTTGTTTGTGGCTGTGTGTGTGGGGTGGTGTCACTCCCCGTCGCCATTTTTGGAGCTTCTGCTTCTTTTCAGCTGATCCAGGCCGGAACGGCCGTTCCTGTTTTTGCCTTGTGGTGGGAACGGCCCTTCCCAGGGTTGGGTGAGTCAGCTCCGAGACTGGGAACGGCCCTTCCCGGGTTGTGCTTGGGACCGGAACGGCCGTTCCCGGGGTGTGTTTTGGGCGTTTCTTTACAGATGCTCGGGGAGAGTTCGGGTAGTTGGGAACGACCGTTCCCATTTTGTTCTGGACCTCAGAACGGCCGTTCCTGTCCTCCAGAACTTGGGTGCGTTGGTGGGAACGGCCGTTCCCGCCTTGGGCGAGGCCGTTCCCAGCTTTTGTTGTGTGTTTTTGTTTGTTTTATGTTTTATATGTTTCGATTTATTTGCATGTTTTAATGTGAAATTTACATTATATGCTTTAGTATGTGCATGTAACGTGAGTTATTATTGGTGCATGATTATTTTATGCTTGCATACGTAATCCATGATTTCATGCCAATCATTGTTAGGAAAGCTGGAAATTAGGGATTCTATTATATATGGTATAGTTGACCTCCCTTAATTAGGGTGTGTCTTGTACGTTATATTATGTAAATCCTTGTACGATGTAATTCAGTTTTTACAGTCAATACAATATTCTTTCCTCCAAACATTATGTTTTCTCTAAAGACCAACATGGTATCAGAGCGGGTGAGGATCCATTAAACGGATCCGATCCTTGTTCATCACGTACCTATTACCTTCCCCAGCCATGGAAGACAGCAGCGGTACACCCTCTTCCGACAAGGAATCGCAGCAGCCCGTCGATTCCTTAGCCACACAATTAGCCAGCATCATCGAAACTAAATTCCAATCCCTACAGCCCCAAACAGATACCAATCAGTTTCAAATACCACAAGCAATAAACATAAACACCAAGTTAAGCCAATTCAACTTTTCCCTATGGTCCCGATTAATGAGATTGGCAATCGGGGGACGGGGAAAACTAAGTCACATCACCGGTATACCTGCACCTCCGGTAATTGACCACCCAACTTACCACAGGTGGGAACAAACCGATTTAATCGTTTGTTCATGGATTCTCGAAAACATGGAATCAGACCTTGTTCCCAACTTCGCCGAATACCCATCGGCCAAAGCACTATGGGACGGTCTGACTGCAACATATGGTTCGAGTGGAGACGGGTTTCAAATTTTCGACCTGACAGCCCGGGCGAACAGTCTGAAGCAGGGATCCGATGCAATAGAGCAATTCTATAGCAACTCACAGAGAATCTGGAGAGAAATAGAGATTAGGCAACCAAACCCTATGTCGTGCGAGGGCGATATTGCGATATTCAACCGCCTTAGGTCCGAAACTCGCCTGTTCCAGTTCTTAGCCGGGGTAGACGTCGCTATGACACCGAACAGTGAGACCTTTTGAAAGAAAGCCCGTTGCCATCGGTTGAGAAAGCGTATGCCACCATCCAGAGAGAGTCATCGAGGCGAGAGATTATGGATCAGACAACATCATCGGCAGGAAACGAAAATTATGGGGTCGGAGCTGGCCTCATCGCCAAGAATCAGACATCAAGGGGGTTCGCTGCAGCCTCACCTGGACGCCTCTCGGTCTTGGTCAAAGCCACCACCGCCACGGCGGAACCCCCCTGCCCCCCAAACCAGCGGCGGATCTGACCGCGCAAAGATTCAGTGTGGGAAGTGCGGTCGTATTGGGCACAAGAAGGAGGATTGCTATGAGATTATCGACTTTCCCGAAGGGTGGCACAGCCGAAGACGCGATGGCGTCGCACCAGGGTACGGAGGAGCTAGGGTCATGGCAGCTGTTGATGATGGTGAGGAGGTGCAGAATGGAGTCGCAGTAGGGACGGTGGTTCAGAACGGAGGAGCGACCTTGGGGATGGCGGCTCAGGCGGTGGCTCAGCTGCCGAGAAGAAGGGAGATTGGAGCAGGAGAAGTTGCTGCTAAAAATGGAATGAGGGGCAGACGACGGACCACTTAGGTCTTGAGGGTAGAGGTTTGATTAAATTCCATAAATGCCCTTCCTTTTTTGACTTTCCCTTTATTTCCAATAGTCCCAATCTCGTGTCTGAAAATAAGGGGCTGAATATTGTAAATAAGTCAGAATATTCTCCTCTAAGTGATAATACAGGAATGGCTCTCCACGCCAGGCAAGATAATAAGGAGTCTCGGTGGGTCTTTGATTGTGGGGCCACTGACACTATGACATACGATCCCACCGACTTCAGTAGCTGCACTCCGTCTAATAGACCAGCAATTCAAAATGCTATTGGCGGACTTTCCTCAGTTCAAGGATCGGGAACTATAGCTATTTACCCCACTTTAAAATTAAATAATTGTCTCCTTGTACCTGATTTATCCTGCAAATTGTTATCTATTAGCCATGTAACGAAGGAATTAAATTGTATGGTCCTTATGTACCCTACTTTTTGCTTATTGCAGGATATTCAGTCGGGGAAAGTGATTGGGCGTGGTACTGTGCACAACAGGCTGTACTACGTGGATGAAGTGGCTCAATACGGGACTGCAGCGCTTGCTCACGGGACAGTGGACCGCCAACAATGGTTGTGGCATCGTCGGTTAGGTCACCCATCATTAGGGTATCTTCGTTTTTTATTTCCTAAAGTTTTTCCAAAGAATAGTCAGCTAGCTTGTGAGACTTGTTTACTTTCGAAAAGCCATAGACAACATTTTTCGCTTTCGGACTCTAGGGCTAAGGATGTTTTTTCTTTGATTCATTCAGACGTTTGGTGCCCTGCCCCGGTTTTTGGTGATCATGGCTTTATGTATTTTGTTCTATTTGTGGATGACTGTTCTCGCATGATATGGATTTATTTTTTGAAAAACAAGTCCGAAGTACCGTTCAAGTTTATGGAGTTTTTTAAAATGGTACAAACTCAATATAAATCCCAAATTAAAATCTTACGGTCTGATAATAGGGGGGGATTTATGAACTCTACCTTAAAGCAGTTTTGTTAGGAAAATGGGTTAATTCACCAAACTTCTTGTCCCCACACCTCTCAGCAGAATGGGGTAGCTGAGTGTAAGAACCGACAACTTCTTGAGATGACTAGCGCACTTATGCTTGAGTCCCAGTGTCCTAAATACCTTTGGCCCGAAGCAGTTGCTACCGCAGTATATCTTGTTAACCGTCTACCTACTAAACCATTACAATTTGAAACCCCGTTACAATTCCTAAGTAGTCAGGTCAGGATACCCTCGTCCTTAGCTCTCCCACCTCGGGTATTCGGGTGCTCCGTATTTGTTCATATCCAGAAATCAGAACGTACCAAACTTGATCCTTGCTCCCTCAAGTGTGTATTCGTGGGGTATGGGGTTAATCAAAAGGGGTATAGGTGCTATCATCCTTCTACTCGTCGTCTGTATACGACCATGCATTATGATTTCCTTGAAACAGAATATTACTTCACCCAACCCAGTGGTCAGGGGGAGATACGACAGCTGGACCAACGGGATCCACTGAATTGGGTTTCACCTTATTGGCCAGACACAATCCTAACAGAGCAAGTAGGCGGAACCACCGAGCCAACTCCCACAGTACAGCCCCACGTGCAATCTCCTGAGCAATTCACTCTGACTGATATCCCTGAGGTACGTAGTTGTGATTCTAGTGGTTCCACTCATATTTCTTCAAGTCAATGTGAGTCTAACAGTGTAGGAAGTTCAGTCGAAAGTGAGATACAGGAACAGGGGGAGCCAGGGCGCAGAGTTGCGCAAGAAAACAGATATGCTTTGCCACCTAGAGCTACTCGAGGGGTGCCTCCCAAGAGATATGAACCTGAACTTGTGGGGAGAACAACCAAGTATCCAATAGCTGACTTAACTAAAGGAAACTTGTCTCAGTCAGCTTGTGCATACACTACCTCTGTCTACTCTGCCACTGTTCCAAATAAGTTCGAAGAGGCACTTACAGATAAGGAGTGGGTTCGTGCTATGAACACTGAAATGGAGGCATTAGCAAAGAATGGAACATGGGAGAAATGCTGGTTACCCCCGGGAAAGAAAGTAGTGGGGTGAGGTGGGTCTTTACCATCAAGCATCGAGCAGATGGCAGTATTGAAAGATATAAAGCGAGGTTGGTCGCGAAAGGGTATACGCAGACCTATGGCATCGACTACTCAGAAACTTTCTCCCCGGTGGCAAAGATTGACACAATCAGAGTGGTGTTCTCGTAGCTGCCAATCGAGACTGGAAGTTGCATCAGTTTGATGTTAAAAATGCTTTTCTGCATGGGGATCTCAAGGAAGAAGTGTATATGGAACCTCCACCAGGGTTCACGGGTGATTTCAGAAGCGGGGAAGTATGCAGGTTGAAGAAAGCTTTGTATGGGTTAAAACAGTCACCCCGAGCTTGGTTTGGGAGGTTCACTGCTGCCATGAAAAAGTATGGGTACCGGTAGAGTAATGCAGATCATACACTCTTCCTTAAAAGAAGAGACGGACTGGTCACGTGCCTCATCATTTACGTGGATGATATGATCATCAAAGGGGATGACACATATGAAATTTCCCAACTGGGTGAGAACCTGTTGAGGGAGTTTGAGATGAAAGACCTGGGGGAACTGAAATACTTCTTGGGGATAGAGGTGTTGAGATCTAACCGAGGTATTTTTATCTCACAGAGGAAGTTCATTTTGGATCTCTTAGCCGAAATTGGACTTCTTGAGTGCAAGCCAACCGATACGCCGATGGTTGCCAACCATGGATTATAGATAGTAGAGGGGGCAGAAGAAACTGATAAGGGCCAGTGTCAACGGCTGATTGGGAAACTGATATATCTATCCCACACTCGACTGGATGTAGCTTATGCAGTTGGAGTTCTCAGTCAATTCATGCATCAGCCGCAGAAAGAACACATGGATGCAGCATTGAGAGTATGTCGTTCTCTGAAAGGGCATCCGGGGAGAGGTGTTCTTTTTTAGAAACACGGGCATTTAGACATTGAAGCATACACTGATGCAGACTGGGCTGGAAATCCAGTAGACAGACGGTCCACAGCTGGGTACTTCACTCTAGTTGGAGGAAATGTGGTTACGTGGAGGAGCAAAAAGCAGGAAGTAGTGGCACTGTCGAGTGCAGAAGCAGAATTTCGGGGTATTGCACGAGGAGTAACTGAGGTCTTGTGGCTGAGGAAGTTACTCGCAGAAATTGGTTTTCCCGCGATAGGGGCGTGTAGGTTGAGGTGTGACAATCGGGCTGCCATCAGTATTTCAGAGAACCCGGTTCAACATGATCGAACCAAACACGTGGAAGTAGACCGACATTTTATTAAAGAGAAGTTGGAGGAGCAAGTGATTGACATCCCGTTTGTCCGGTCAGAGGATCAGTTAGCGGATATTTTGACAAAGGCAGTGAATGGAAGGATCTTTGCTGATGTCCTAAGCAAGTTGAGCATCGTCGATCCGATACTCGACTTGAGGGGAGTGTTAGGAAAGCTGGAAATTAGGGATTCTATTATATATGGTATAGTTGACCTCCCTTAATTAGGGTGTGTCTTGTACGTTATATTATGTAAATCCTTGTACAATGTAATTCAGTTTTTACAGTCAATACAATATTCTTTCCTCCAAACATTATGTTTTCTCTAAAGACCAACAATCATAAGCATACGCTGTGCGCCTATATGGTTCATTCACGTGTCTCAGTCTTGTTCTTGTGATCAGTTTGTTCAGGTACACCCGGGGTGGTGTTTTGTCGGCCGTGTTGATTCCGGGGTGGATCAATCGTCATGTCTTTGGCCTTTTCGGTGTAAGGTGAGGTTAGGAAACATAAGTTTGTTTATGTTTATGTTTATGTTTTAGTTTGAAGTATGTTTTACATAAGTTTATTTAAAATTTATTCATTTAAAATAACAAATTTTCCCTCCGAAATAGAAAAACAAACACACCTATCAGACTATCAGTCCATTAGTAAATTCTCATAAATATCCTTAAGAGTTATATACTTAAACAAACTAGTAAAATCAACTTTTTTTTTTTAGTTTTAAATAAATTTTATTATTATATATGTTTGTTTAATAAATTTAAATAATAATAGTGTCTAACTTAATTAAATAAAAATAATAAAATTTTTAATGATCACTTTAATTTTAAAAAATTACACATATAAAACCGTTTATATAAAATGTCTATTTCAAATTATGAACAATAATAACATCTAATAAATTGCAATCTATACAAACAACATATGTTACGAATACTTGAAGTTATCATACAAATTAAATTAATTAAAATGAAACACATAGCTCGACTTATTTACACCAGTAGCACCAACGACCTTAAAAGCTTTCAAAATATAAGTAGAACAATATCAACCACCCCTGCTCCCCTCTCTCTATCTCTCACTAAAAGATAGAGAAGACCGTAAAATGTCATTGAGCATGAAGGCAATCCGAATCAAATGGTACTGGAGTTGAGTTTGGGTCCACTGCTTTCGGTTCAGGTAGAATTTCCTACCCTTTTTGCACGCATACTGAAGGATTCCTCACGTCCCAACTTTTGTACCGGAAGAGATTGTTCAATAATAATGTGCGGTCAAATTTTATAATTATACGCCACTTGCAAAAGATTTTAGGTTTCTTGCGTGAGATATAACGGACCGGCTAAGTTTGAGGTGCATCGCAGACTTATTTCGCTTCATGAATATTTTGGAGGTTTGAAATGCATATAGATTCGTTATTAGTACATATTTCTTAATTAGATTCTACGAAGTCATAGAAGTGTTCTAAATAAGTTTTAGATTTGTATAGAATATTTTAGACTTGTATAATAGTGTAGAAGATCGATATTAACAATTAGGTCAAATAAATCATAGTTGTCCATTTCTAAGTTGGGCGTATAAATAGATTAGGTCTCTGAGTGAATAATACAATTTCTCTTCTTATACGCTTTAAGTTTGGAGTTCTACTTTAAGTTCTTATACGCTTGAACTTTGATTTATAATTTGAGTTATTCAAACACATTACCAAGGTTCACATTAGGTGAGTTTAACCTTGGCTTACTTGAAACTCATTAGCTAGACTCGTGATGGGCTAAGGCCGCATGACATCTTATAAGGAATAATAAGAGACAAGTCAATTACGATGAGGTTGACAATGTATGAACAAGTTTATGAAGCGTCAGAGAAGGGGATTGGCTTGTTCTACATGGCTACGTTGAATGTTTTGCTTATTTGTAATAAAAGTTTATTTCTTTTATTTTGTTTTTCAATTCTAATTGATATAAACGTTAGAATTCTATAGTAATTCATAATTTAGTTTTGCCTTGAATTTTTACAAGAAAATAGTTTTACATATTTAATCCTCTGTATATGAAGTTTGTGCAAGTGCATAGTTGAGGTGTATTTGCTCAATATTTACAATTTAAAACAAAGATGACGATATAACTTGTCAACAATTTTAATATGGACTATAAATGAGCTGCAACATATAATAAGAAAAGATACAAAAGGGATATACGATATAATCTTATATTCTCAATTGAACATATGTTTTAATTGCATAATTGAATGCACCGTCAAAAACCAGCAACGGCCATGAGAACACTCTTCATCGATTTATTACATGTCACGGTTCATATATATTTTGTTTTTTTACTGTGTACACTTTTTCTACGAAACTATATATAAGGTTTTGATATTTTTGAATTTTTAACAATTTTTACTTTTCTTTTGTATATGACCTATTTTTCTTTAAAATTATACTTTTAGTTAATCTTCAATATTTTATATATTGTGTATACCTTTTTTTTATGAAGTTTTAGTATATGATATGAATATCTAGTTGTTTTCTTAATTAACTTTTTAGTGGTATATATACCGTACATACATGGATATGTTTCACATATAATGATACGATAAATAATTTTTGTAAATTGGGACATGTATGGAATACATATCTATATTCATTTTAGGTGAATGAAATATTATTATAATTAGGGTGGTAAATGGATATCCGATATCTGTTCGCATCCGAATTCGTTTAAAGAGGATATTATCCGTATCTGTTCAAAGAGGATATTATCCGTATCCGATTATAGACATCCGAATTATAAACGGATAAGGATATGGTAATGACACATCCGATCCGTTTATACATCCGTTAGATATATCCGTTATCCGTAATCCGTATCCGATAACATATATATATCAATATATTTTTTATACCTTGATGAAACATATATTAATTTACACATTATATAATTATTTGAGAATTATATAAAAAAAAAAAAAACTGTAAGCGTATATCATATTATTTGTAATAATAAACTCCATTAATTATTGTAAACATATATTATAAATTATATATTATACTTATGAGTTAATGTGTATAGATTTAATAGATTTATAGTTAGTTATATTAATATTTAATTGTGTTATGAAATTTCAATCTATTATTTTTTATTAAAAAATATATGTAAAACAGATAAACGGATTCGAATTCGGATATCGGATAACTCACTAATCGGATATCCTCACGGATACGGATAATCCGATATTCGGATAATATCCGTCGAATTCGGATATGGATAGCATTTTCATAATCCGCCGGATAACGGATTCGGATTCGGATACTGTACATTCGCTCCGTTTATTATCAGTCTACACCCCTAATTATAATATAATACTCATATAATTGTAATTTTAATATGTAATATTAGTATATGTTTTTAGTTATTTTTTTGTGTTTTTAGGTTCACATATATTTTTTATTAATTTTACCGATAATAATAACTTTAAATATTTTTAGTCACTATCTCCAAATATAACATAATTATAATATAAATTCTCTGTAATTATAATATTATTTTAATGTTTAATAATTTTTAGGTATTTTAAAATATAATATGATTATAAAACTGCATGAATTGCACGGTGGCATGCTAATTTGTTCTATAATACAGCACACATAAAACCAAAGATGAGTTCCTCCAGTGAAATAAGTTATAACTAGATCCCTTAAGTAATTGAGTTACAAGAATCATTCTTATACTCAGAATTTATACTGTAATATAAACAAATAAAATGAGTGGTCAATTAAATAATGGAATAAGACACGAGATTTCTATTTCTTAATCAATAATTGAAATAGAAGGATCGCCCTCATTGTATAACACTTGTAGTATAGAACTTGGAAAAAATGAGTGGAAAACCCAAAGATCAATACCAGAGTTCCAAAAAAAAAAAAAAGAGTAAAAAAACGCACACACACGCATACAATCAATTCGTAATGCAAAATTAAAATTTAAAGCCACAAACATGTCCTTTTGATTTCTAGGTTGCTAATTAATTAGTGGGAAAAGAATAGAATAACGCCTTAGTTAGAGCCAATATGTAATTAATCTGTAGGCAAGTGATCAAAGACTCTCGATATACTAGTTTGCTCTGAATTTTCTATTTTAAATTGTGTTTGATCTCCTATTTTATTCATTCACACGTCTCTTATTTTAAATTTTTTTGATTATTTTCATATTTCAATTGTTTTTCCCACCGAATGTCAATTATTTATTAATACACTAACGGATATATGTACATAAATGAAATAAAAAATGAAGTATAAAATTAAAACGGATATCCAAACGGACCAAACCCATATTCGTTTTCTTGTACAACCAATGCCGAATTAATGAAACCCATAATCTTTTCGAGATTAGCAGCATAAAGAAATCAGTTAGAAATGCATTTTTAGCAAAATCATTTGATGTTTGTTGATTTAGCACCATTAAATTTGTGAAGAGACAATCACGTCGAAAGCCTCGATTTCTTCTTGTTCTACCGAATGCTAACCTGTTGAAATAGAAAAGGGGGGAGACCTGCAAAACAAAGGGTTACCCTCCACTGAATTAAGTCAGAAATCGGTAACAAGAGAGATAAATAAAGCGGTAAAGATAATTAAGAAAGTTTTAATGAAAATAACGAGCTGATGGGTGCTGAGCAGGTGGTATTCCGCCTGCTAAGAGCTTCAAACTTAAAGAAACAAAACTGCCCACTGCTGTAAAGTGTATGCAAGCTGATAATATGCCAAAAATGGAAGTTGTTGGGAGCTCTTTCATAGCAGTTAGGAGGAGGAGGTCGTGACTAGAGCAGGTGGTAACCAGGCAAGCAAGTGGTTGAGGAGTACTTTTAGGTCATGGGGGCCCTCCTCTCTTGGGGGGGGGAGGGGGGGGGGGGGAGCTGGTATTTTCGAATTTGAACACCTCTTAGTCGTTTCTCACGTACTCACAAGCTGAAACCACCACCTAGGACTCAGGAAAGGTTGTTAGGGTTACCTTCACCCCTTGGGCTTACCTGATAGGCCTGGTGCCCAGCCGGTCGACCCACCCGCTGAGAGAGCAAGCCCCAAAACCAAATGCTACCCTTAGCCCCCAACTGTTATACCAAATTAGTTGGTCCTCTCATTATACCGATTTGGCTGAGGCAAGCTCGGGGTAGAATTTCCCTTCAAAGCTATATAAAGAACCCCATGCCCACACATAGCAGAGATATATATCTCGAAAACCCATTCTCATGAAATATGGGCTTCATCATCGAGAAATGCTTTCTTTCTCTTCCTAATCCTCCTATTGTTCAACTCGGTCCAATCCGCTACGAACTCGTCTTCCTCCCTAATCAACCTCACCCATGTGGTGAATTAACAATCCCCGCCCCCCTCTCCCCCCCCCCCCCCCCCCCCCCCAAACAGCCGGGGTTTGAAAGTGCATTGTGCCTCTAAAAATAACGAACTCTTCAAACAGCCCACTCGCCATGAACGAGGACTTCCACTGGCATTTCCACATGAACATTGGGAAAACTACCATGTATTTTCTGTCATTTCTGGTGACGACTGTGGAATAATCTTTTGAAGTTTTTTATTTGAAGATTGCGGCTAATCTTTGCATCGGTAAATCTGCGGCGGAGAGTCGGAGACTGATCATAATATCTGTTACTGGTTTCTGCAAGTGGATGGCTTCTAGTGGGCCTGCCAAACTGACCAAGCAGGTCGGTTGGAGATAAATGCATGGCGCTGGTACTGCGGAGTTTGTACAATCTGAAACGTTTTGAGTAGCACTTAGAGTTAGGGCTGTCAACGGGTCGGATTCGGGCCGGATCAGGGGATTCCGGATCCGGATCCGAATCCGAATCCTCATTTATTTTGAATCCATGCATAATCGGATCGGACTATATCCGATTAAAGATCCGACCCGATTAGCAATAAAATTTAATTTTTTTATTTAACAAATTTAATATAAAGAATAAATATAATTACATAATATTAATAAATAATAATTATTTAATGGATTATTTGATGATTTTATTTATATTTGTTTAAAATAAGTTAATTTAAATTTATTAACCAAGGAAAATATATACTTTTAGAGTAAATAATTCAAATTTTATTGTTGTTTAAAGTGATAATTATGTGAAAATTATAATTTTAGTCATTTACTTAATATTATGTACTAGTAAATAATTTATTTTAATTAAATATTATATATATAATCGGATTCGGATTCTAAATGGATCGGATTCGTTAATTCCATATTCGCTCCATTTATTTCGGATAACGAATATTTATAATCGGATATGATCCATCGGACATTTTTATCGGACGAATATGCTAAAATTCGGATCGGGTTCGGACCGGATTCGAATTAAAATCCGATCCATTGACAGCCCTACTTAGAGTGAATGTGCAAATAAATCCTCTTCCTCATATTGGTGTAGGGTTTATTTTGTAATTTTTTAGGATGTTTTTGGTAATTCTTATTAAAGTGTAGGGAAGTTTTAGAGCAAATTACATTTTTGGTCCATAGGATTAGGCCTTTTGTAATTTTAGTTCCATATTTTTGAAATTAGACACATTTCCCATTATTTTCAAAAAATTACAATTTTGGTCTCATCCGTCAAATAATCGACGAAAAATGTATTTTTTTGTTGTTAAGTACAATTGGGGGAAAAAATTATTATTCATTAGGTTGTTTTTTGTGCCAGTTTGCTTATCAATACCTCATTTAGCATCACATAAACTCCCGCAAAAAGCTACCTAATGAACAGTAACTTTTCTCCCCAAATTGCACTTAACAACAAAAATACATTTTTCCGTCAATTATTTGATGAATGAGACCAAAATTGCAACTTTTTGAAAATAATAGGACTAAATGTGTCTAATTTCAAAGATATGAGACTAAAATTGCAAAAGGTCTAATCCTATGGGACCAAAAATATAATTTACTCTTTGTTCTCAGGTATGGGTATGTTTTTTTATTAATTAAATTAAACTTCAAGAATCTTGATAATTATACCATTTTATTTCCCCTTTCTTTTTGAAATGAAAATTCTCGGAGGGAAAATTTACAAAATCAACAATAATCAAAATACGTAAAGGAACAATCGAAGAAATAACAAAGGCTCAAGGTCGCAATTCTAACAAATTTGTAGGCAAACATATTTGGTCCACGTACGAACATTCTCAAAGTTAGAATAATTTCTCTTTTTTTTTTTTTTTTGGTTTATTCAAAATTAATGATTTTTTTTTTTTTTGTTTGAGAAGTAAAATTAATACTTAATAAACTGCGAGAATATAGCCAATAAAATAGAGAGTTTTTCCCACCAACGTGAGAGAATAGTTAGTCAAACATAATTTCGATGCCACCACCGAAATCTCAATACTTGCATATTATTTAGTAATTAGTGTTAAAGTTCGAGACATACAGGTCGATTCGTAATCAGGCGTGTTTCCGTTTGATTTAATTTTGAAATAGACGCGGCTATCCATAAGTGACAAGAGAGACATATGCTTGATCCTTTGCAATACCGGGAGGAGCACCCTACATTGAAAGGGTTGAATTGCCACACTCGAATCAGACTCATTGTAAATCTAAGATCTCGAAGAAAGAAGAAAGTTAAAATTGCTGCTTTCACTCGAGAGAATAACTGCTCTCATACGGAAGAATAATTACTCTCATGCGAAAGAAACAATCAATAATAAAAGAAAATAGAGAAACAAACGATAAATAAAAAAACTTAATAGCAGTTTCCTCCCTTAATATTGTTCAACATTATTGTTTTTTCAACTAAGCATTACATTATTGTTTTTTGTTATTATATTATTTCCCAGTAGTTCCAATAAAAATAATCAAGTGTTATATTTTACAAAAGTTGGCGAAAAATTCACACCAATTCAAAAATTAAGAGAAAAAATACACAAAACCCGAAAGGATGTGGAGTTTATGTAATTTACCCAATTAATAAAAGATTAATTTTCATCTCAAAAATAAAACCTCAAATAACTTCAACGAAACCACTTACGAATTTTCATTTATGATATCTAAACTATGATTAAATAATTCAGTCACTGTTGTAAAATAAATGTGAATAGCATATTTGATTACACCGTAGAGAATGACACATTATTTAGAATTCCAGCGTTTAGAAAAAATTGTGGATACACTTTTTAAGAAAAATGTTGATGATGAACGAATAGGCGAATACAATATATTTTATAACCAGTTAGTTATAAAGAAACATTTGTCGCATCAAAAACTCTTGAAAAAAATTGGCGCACTTCAAGAACACAACACTGTTTCAAATCTTTAGGATGTTGGTTTTAGGTAAATGAAAATGACACTAGAATCAGATTTCGCTAGATTCTCTTAGTTATTCTTGTAATATTAAAGAATTATTAAAATAGACTATAGTTAGACCAAAAAAACAAAAAAAGGCTATATTTATACAGGGGAACATGTAATTCGGTATAGTGGAGAGTAAGTTTTGTAATAAATCCCATAATCTTCTTAACATCCTCGAATACACAGGATCCTTAAAGCTCAATACAGTTGGCAAAAGCAACTTAAGAGAGAGAGAGAGAGAGAGATTAATTGGAAAATGAAATAGCATCCTAGTGGTTTCCTGGGATCAACCAAGCAAAAGGACGATAACAAAGAATAATGTAACAAAATCACCATGTGAGATTCATGGATATAGAAAAAGATATTATATTTATAGCTAGAACAAATTGGACAAAAGTCGTTTAAAATGACTTAAAACAGCATTTATAGCTCTGCTGCATGATGGCCCCTTTACTATTTCAGAGGCATAGGTAAATGACTGATGCCAAATATTACAACAAAATAGAGATATTAATGGTCAACAATCGTGACTTTACATGGTTTCTGTATTTTTACCAACTTCTGCAGTCCTACCCTCATCCACCAAAAGGAGAAAAGAGGAGAAAAAAATATTTATAAATATATTGATTTATTTTCTGCTCTAATTTTGCGACTTTATTTGGATTAAACAACAATAACTATATATGCTCCATTTTTACCTCAATCATTTGAAAAGGTGTTGCCATTCAGGTATTTTCAAACTTCACCAGTTCCATGGGAGAGTAAAAACAGAGGTGCTTTCCCCTACTGTCATTCGTGCTAAAGTCTCATGGGGCCCAATACTAATTGAACAGCAGAAATACTCATTGTTCAATTGTACGAAGCTCCCACTTTCCTTCACCGTCAATTAACCGCAACTCAACCGAGTGGAATGGTATCAAAGCAGGACGCTGTAAAACCAATATGTTTAAATATTATTAATCAAAGAAAAAAAGGAAAAACTATTGCTTCTCAGTTTACCTGGGAGGAAGTTATGACCGTGATCCCCAATTTACTTGCGAGCGTGTAAAGGTGCTCTTCAACATCAACACTGGTAGCGCTGTGTTTCAAATAGCAAAAGGAAAGACAGGTAAGCAAATTGATTCGGAAAGTTTTTCGACCCACTAAGGCATGTTAAGGAAAGAAATGATTAAGAACTCTAATCATACTTGGTGCATTCATCAAGGATCCCGAACTCAGGCTTGTGAAAGAATAATCGTGCCTAGTTGGAGGGTAGAAATAATGTCAGTAATCATGTAAAATTCCTGGAAATAGTGTCAAAAACTTAATACTTTGTAAATGTACATACCATGCCTAACCGTTGTTGTTCCCCAAGAGATAAAATGTCTTCCCAATTCTGGCATGCATCCCATCCGCCTTCTCTTTCCAAGAGATACAGTAGTTTAACATTCTCCAGAATATTTTTCAGATGTGTATCCAGAATGGTTGAGGTGTCATCAGATTCTTGACCTATAGTCAGAAATCATCTTGATGGATTTAGTTGAATAAGCCTGTGATTTTGCACTAGCTCTACAATTACTGTAGAAAGATTTTGCGTTCATATAAAATATGTATATCATCATTCTTGCAAAGCTTGAGATATTCACGCAGCAAAATTCATTTAAAAAGAAATCATACAATTTATATTTTGATGATGATTTTTTTTTCCTCCTCTTATATCGACAGGCCTTTTCTCTTTGGACTTTGGAGAAATCAAACACATCAACCAGAATCACACATTACCCTGGTCCTTTAAAAGCTTCCCTTATTACCCTCAGAATCGGCAGTCAGCATGACTAGCATTCTTCCAGAATTACTGGCTAAAATAGTAAGTCAATTGCTATGGAAATATATAGGGGCATATTACATTTACGATGTATCTTGTGCTCTCTCATTTGAAACTCCACAAATGCAGGGAAAAAAAAATCAATAATATCAACAAGGGTAGATACATGTCTGTGTAAGCAACTATTCATGACGCATCGTGTTCAGCACAGCGACTTCAAAATCCATGGTGTAACAGTAACCAGATACAAAGTAAGCTAGAAACTAGAAAGAGAAAGCATTTACCTTCTTCAATCAAATGTGATGCCCTTTTTGCTGCTGCTTCATAAGAGAGAGGGTATATTATTTGATCTCTGAGGGTTCCTAAGCATGTATATGGTCGCTGAGGCACATAAAAGAGACGACATCTGGATTCAGAATCAGTTTGTTGTTGTGGCTTAATGAGTCTTCCATTGACCACAGGCCAAAGGCCTCGAAGGACTCTGAAAATGGAACTCTTTCCACTTCCATTTGGACCTTAGAAAAGAAAATTCATCAGGATAACTACCAAATTTACGGAGTGAAGCCAGGGAGGTAGACGACAATCTACTAACCAGTAACAAGCAGGCTTTTCCCTGGAACAATGTCACATGTTAACTTCCTAGCCAACATTTTCTGTGTTGGCGTAATTATGTCCACCTTGGAGAAAGAAATAATATCATCTAACTGAGATTCTGTATGCTTAGATCTCGAAGAAGAGCTGTCAGAATGTCCTGCATAGGCAATCTTATCAGCAAAAATAGACAGTTTTCATCAAGCTTTTCTGGATAATGCATACAAGTACAACTCAAACCAAGAACCTCATTCTACAGATACAAATTATTATATCTATCAATTCATTAAAAACTAAAGCATAATGCCAGCACCGATGACCTTAAAGCTTTCAAAATGAGAACTTTAGTGTATCTCCTTATCTTTACAACCACTTGCAGACTACAATTCATTGTAGAATAAACAAATTCCTTTCCACCCCACAATAATGATGAAAGTTTAATTAATTTGGTAATAACTTATGTCAATATTAGAACACCTCGCTTACTGTTAGAAGTGATTTCATGTCGCTCAAACAGTGTTATGACAATGTCCCAGTTATGTAGGATAGAAATAAACCTATCATCCCATCCAACAGAATGTATATCTTCTGAAACCCATGCCTTAAAAAAAAAGCACATCTTATAAGGTGTGCATAAGCAAAGGAGGTTAAGCCACCACAGTCTAGAGAAGAAAACAACAGCAAGGTAGTCTTGTGAATTTCAATGTGCATCAGAAAGATACTATGGGAAGCCTAAATTTTGTTATTTTGAATTTTTACTTCTTTTAAAGAATTCAGTTATTTGAATTTTATCATAAACATCACTTTGTATCACAAACCTAAGTCTAACATTAGCCCATTCTCAAGTATACAACACAAAGTACTGGACATTCTCGGGTAAACAATAAACTAAAATCATCTTGATGCAAGAAAAAGTACTGGAAGAAGGAAGAAGAAAGAAAGGCCAAACACAAACCATGTTGAGCAGCATCTAGAAGCTCTTCAAGTTCAAAAATTCGGTTGACACCACCAGAAAGCTCAAGGAATTTCCTATGTAGCTCAAGAATATCACCAAAAGCCAAAAAGCTTTGAGATACAACAGATGCTAAGAATCGCAAGGCATGTGCCAGCTCTCCTGAAATGGGATTTAGCACATATGAAAATGTCTTACAATAAAGTATAGCAACCTTCGTAAAAATGTCAAGAGAATTTGCTTTCACCTTGAGTTGAAGTCATGGCTCGATCTCCTTTGTGCTCCATGGCATACAGAAAGCTCAATCCCCAGGTTACATTATTCGGAAGTTGCTTTGTAATGAAGTCATCTATTATACTAAATAACCATCTTTTCTTAAGAAGCAACATTGAGTGATTATAAAGTCCCCTAAACCTGGATTCAATCATCTGGAAGTAGAAGGAGCATATATTAAAATAAAGACCAGGAAGGCAAAACAAGCCAACTGAGAAAGCAACAGTTGTCCAGATATGAGTAATACAATATGGTGGGAGTCGGTCTAGTCAAGTCGAAGTACATATAAGAAACATGGATTTCTTTTCCATGTGTCTTCTACCTAATTGGATAGTCCTACCCATGCTCGAAAGGAGATTATGGAGACTTCAGCACCAACAGAAAATGTTGCATCATAAGATGACATTCTCAAATAAGATAACAGGAGTTTTTTTACACACTTGTCGGATGAAAGAGACAGAGTTGCTCCTAACAAGAGCAAAAAAGCTGGTATGCAAGAATTCAGTATTTTCCTGAATTAGTAATACTTGGAGTATACCTCTCTCTCTCGAGCACCACCACCGAAAAAAGCAACAGACTCTGCATGTGTCCTCAACCTTTCATGCATGTACCTAGTACAGATAGAATTGAATGAGGTTTGTTGATTGAATTCTAGTGCATTTTCGCAACTGAAAAGCACCCAAACAAAAAATTACCTAAAGGTTCCCTCCAGTTCTTGCTCACGACTTGTCAGGTCACCAAAGTCAGGTGTAACACACCTTAGGAAACCTAAACCTAGTAACATGTATGCATATAGAATAGCGACTCCTCTTTGACCAGTTAACAACTTCATTCTCCAGGTAAACCTGAACACCAAAGGCAATTATTGTTTTATACATAGGTACTTGAGACTAACAAATTAAAACATCATTGTTGCATACTTACCATAAAATATCGACAGTGGGCTTTACCATTCCAGTGACCAGCCCAGACAAATCAGTAGTTAACTTCTCCAAGTCTTGAGTTAATCTCTGATCGGCATCAACAGTTACCCCGGACATTTGGAAAACCTGTAAAACGTTCCGACTATTACTTTTTGCAAATTGAGAATGTATCTCAAATTTTCAAATATTAAATCACCCCATTTAATTTACACTTTGTCTCTCAAATTTTCAAACAATAAATCACCGCATTTACCAATGATGCAGGATAGGAGACAGATGGTAATAAATATAGCTTACAGCTTTTTCAATTATTTCCATGACTAACAAACCCACAGTTCAAGCTTAAAACTTCAAAGTTGCAACACAAAGCATCTCCATATCTATGTTATTACATCTGCATTGATTAGGAGCATAAAACTTTCTACTTGCCAAAGTAACTGGAATTGGGTTTAACTCAACCCAAATGCTAGCTCATAAAATGATGATTGCAAATCATTATAAGGTCCAGAACAAATCAGGAAAATCTTGATCATGAAATTCGCATGAATGAGCATTTGGGGTGATCCGTTATTGCTAAACTGGTGACACCGGTACCGTGTTCAAGAAATTGAACTTGGCCTAACTCTCCGCCAAAAGCTAGCTCATAAGGAGCGCAATAATCTTACTAATAACCAAAATGGGATGCTTATTACTACTTATCAGGCTCTTCCGATGTTTAAAGAGAAACATCTGAAAAGTTCATAAATTTTGTAATGAATCTAGTGGATTACTGAATTTTATAGAGTCAACAGAGAGTTGGCCTGTTTGGAACTAGAGCTGCCTCTATAATTTGGAGAACATGTGAAAACTATGTTAACTAATAGAGAAACAGACGTATAATTCCTTTGTTAGTATTCTGTTGTGGATAATCTCTCTTATCCGTTTGTTTAGGACCTTAGTTAGTCTGTTTATAAGTTGTTGTATTTAGATTAGATTTAGTCTAGATATCTGACTTATTGTTAGAGATAAATGTGAGATTCTGTTGTACCACATCCCTATATATATCCTGCTTCCTATCAATAAAATTCAGGACTCTATTTGGTGAATTCCATCCTACTCTTTATGGTATCGAGCTTTCTTTGAACTCTCACGAGTAGATCTTGGGAAAATCAGATTTTTTTTTTCTGCCATACACAGAAATGGCTTCCACCACTCCTACTGT
Source organism: Lantana camara (assembly GCA_037501455.1). Lineage (NCBI taxonomy): Eukaryota > Viridiplantae > Streptophyta > Magnoliopsida > Lamiales > Verbenaceae > Lantana > Lantana camara. The sequence goes on along the minus strand of CM074857.1, from coordinate 15,232,259 downwards.
CATCAACTCTGATAACAACATAATTGTCCAATTCAACCCAGCATCACAATTGCCTATCAAACTGACAGGCAGCCACAACTACACGACTTGGAAAGCCCAAGTCTCAATGCTTATGCACGGTCACAACATCTTTGGACACCTTGATGGTTCGACCGAAGCACCTGCGAAAACTACTATTGTTGACAACCAAACTACAACGAATCCGGCCTATCTCAAATGGTTTCAACAAGATCAACTTGTCCAAAATGCATTATTGGCATCTGTTGATCCCACTCTTGCCTCGACTGTTGCTAATGCAACATCAGCCCACAAAGCATGGGTATCTTTACAAACTGCATTTGCCAACAAATCTCAAACTCGAGTTATTGCTCTACAAGATCAACTTGCTCGCATCACCAAGAATGGTCGTCCTGTTGCTGATTACCTCCATGACATCAGATCTATTGCGGATGAACTAGCCACTGCCGGAGCCCCCATCACGGATGTGCAACTCATGGTTCGAATTTTGCAAGGATTGGGTCCTGAGTTCACTGCCATCTCTGCTGCTCTTCGTTCTCGTGCCACACCAATCACCTATGAGGAACTCTATGAGCAGTTATTGGATCATGAGTTATTCCTCACTCATGAAGAAAAAAAGAAGACTCCACCAATTACCGTTGCTGTTGCTCAACGCAGCAACTCTGGACCGAATCGAAACCTTAATTCTCGCAGGTCATCGTCTCAGCCAAACCAACCCTGGCGTTCTCAACAATCCAAGGAACAATCAATGAATGCTTCGTGGCGCCCGCGACGTAGTTATCAACATCCTACAAATGATAACGTCCCGTCTTGTCAACTTTGTGATCGTCCAGGACATACAGCGAAAGCTTGCAGATCAAAATCGCACAACCACTTTCAAGCTCGGGCAAATTATGCTGCATCTCTAGAACCAGAACATAGTTGGATTGTTGACTCTGGTGCCAGCCATCATATCACCACGGATGCACAGAACTTAGTCACAGCGCATGACTACCATGGACCGGAAGAGATCACAATGGGCAATGGTAATACCATACAAATCTCCCATACTGGTAAAGCTTATCTTAATGCATCAAATCTTAACTTTCAGCTCTCGAACACCCTCTGTGCACCTAAAATCAAAAAGAATCTTATCTCTGTTTCCAAATTTTGCAAAGATAACAAAGCATCTATTGAATTTTTTCCCTTTCATTTTTGTGTGAAGGATCTGAATACAGGGGTGCCTCTAGTGCAAGGACAGAATAGAGATGGGCTCTACGAGTGGCCTTGTGACAATTGCAGCAATATTCAGGCTTTTCAGGCAAATAAAAGTTCCTCCTTTGAATTGTGGCATCGTCGTTTAGGTCATCCTAGTCGACATATTTTGCAACAAGTTTTAAATAAAGTTCCCATTCCCTTTTCTGAAGAACCGTTTGTCTGTAATTCCTGCTCATCAAATAAAATGCATAGACTTGCTTTTTCTGAAAATTCTCTAAAGAGTCAAAAACCACTTGAAATAATTTATAGTGATCTATGGGGTCCATCTCCCGTCTTGTCTATTGATAACAAAAAATATTATGTGTTGTTTGTGGATCAATTTTCAAGATATATGTGGTTGTACACTCTAAAGACAAAAGATGAAGTTCAACAAGTTTTTAAAACTCTGCATCCCCTTCTTGAACGCAGATTTGGAAATAAAATCTCATCTTTTTATACAGATGGTGGAGGAGAATTTCAAAGTTTGACAACTTATTTAAAGGAAAATGGAATTGAACATTTAATTTCTCCACCATACACTCCTCAACGGGTGGCTTTGGTTGAACGAAGACATAGACATGTCATAGAAACAGCAAAAACATTACTGCATCAGGCTTCTTTACCTCCCCAATTTTGGAGTTTTGCTTGTAGCCAAGCTGTTTACCTTATAAATAAGTTGCCAACTCCTATCCTAGAAGGAAAATCTCCACATGAAATTCTTTTCAATAAATTTCCAGATGTTAATCCGATTCGAACTTTTGGCTCTTTATGCTATCCTTGGCTACGTCCATACACCAAAAACAAACTTGAGCCACAGTCAAGGCCGTGTGTGTATTTGGGTTTCTCAAACAAATTTTATTGTCATCAATGTTATGACCCAATTACATCAAAACTTTATCTCTCACGTGATGTGTTATTTTTTGAAAATAATTTTCCTTTTCAAAATATGTTCTCCCATTTAAAAACAAAACTAAGTATATCCTCTTGGGAAAACATTCAAAAAAATAATACATCACCAGCTACTTTAGATGTACAGGCCACTGAATTATTGCCTCCAGTTGCGAATGTACCACTCGTGACCCACTCTAATGCCCAACACTTGGCGCCGCCAACCTCAGGTAATTCTTTAAACACTACTTTTCCACCAATGTCTTCTATTAGTACAGAACAACCCTCATCACCCAGAGAGTCACCAGCCCCACAATCACCCATACAACCAACGAACCAAACCGAAAATAATGGCCCCCCACTCATAACTTATCAACGCCGATCAAAACACACGTCCACACTAAACTCCCCTACACAAAACCCCACACCAGCCCCGCCTCCAACTCTCACCGATCCACCAAATAGACATCCCATGGTTACTCGTTCCAAAACTAAACAACAAAATCCACAATCATTTGTTGTTTATAACCCATTACTCAGCACTCCAACCACCTACAAGCAAGCAAAACAACACCCCAATTGGAACCAAGCAATGAAACAAGAATTTGATGCATTAGTTAAGAACCAAACATGGGATTTGGTGCCTAACGATCCCTCTCGGAATGTGGTTGATTGTAAGTGGCTATTTCGTATAAAATACAAATCAGATGGCTCAATTGACAGGTATAAAGCACGTCTCGTGGCAAAAGGCTTCACTCAACGTCCTGGAATTGATTTTCATTCCACATTCAGTCCGGTTGTGAAGCCAACAACAGTCAGACTAGTCCTAGCAATAGCTACCCAACGTCGATGGTCCACTCATCAGTTTGATGTCAATAATGCCTTCCTCCAAGGACATCTTGAGGAGGAAGTATATATGAGACAGCCACCTGGGTTTGAAAATACAAAGTTTGCCTCTTATGTTTGCAAGCTAAAGAAGGCAATCTATGGTCTTAAGCAAGCTCCAAGGGCTTGGTACAATGAGCTGCATAACTATCTTGTGTCTGTGGGATTCAATAAATCAAGATCAGATTCCTCACTATTTATTTTGAAAAATCTTGATCTTATCGTGTACGTTCTTGTTTATGTGGATGACATCATTATTACAGGAAATATTTCTAATGGTGTGCAACAAATTATCAAGGGCTTGTCTCGTCGATTCTCACTAAAAGATCTGGGTTGCCTGAATTATTTCTTGGGAGTTGAGGTAATTCCATCTCGTGCTGGTTTACTTCTATCTCAAACCAAATATATTTCAGACATTTTGCAGGAATTTAACATGCAAAATTCAAAGGGTGTTCCAACACCAATGAGCTCTACTACTACTCTCACACCTTCTTCCAAAAACTTGGCTGTGGATGTCTCGGACTACCGAAAGATTGTGGGAAAACTTCAATATCTCATGTTCACTCGTCCGGACATCGCTTTCACCGTTAACAAACTTGCGCAGTTTATGCATTGCCCAACTGATGATCATTGGCGTGCTGTCAAGCGATTACTTCGGTATCTCAAACAAACAGTATCATATGCCTTGCTTCTTTCTAGAGAAACCGATAATCGTCTAATTGTTTATTCTGACTCTGATTGGGGTGGCGATCCTGTAGACAGAACCTCGACTACAGGTTATGTGATTTATTTGGGTCATAGCCCAATTTCTTGGTCTTCTAAGAAGCAACGTGCTGTTTCCCGATCATCCACAGAAGCTGAATATAGAGCAGTTGCTGCTGCAGTGGCTGAAACAAATTGGATTCAGAACTTGCTCCAAGAACTTTGCTTCCCTTTGGCAAAACCACCTAGAATCCTTTGTGACAATATTGGCACTACATACTTATGTGAAAATCCGGTCTTCCACAGCAAGGTGAAACATATAGCTATTGATTTTCACTTCGTACGTGAACAAGTGCAAAATAAAATCTTGGAAGTTCAACATCTTCATGCAGCTGACCAAGTTGCTGACTTGCTAACGAAACCTTTAGCTCGAAGGGCCTTCGATTCGTTATTTCCCAAGTTGTCGGTTGTTGATCCAACCACCAACTTGAGGGGGCGTAATAGAGAAACAGACGTATAATTCCTTTGTTAGTATTCTGTTGTGGATAATCTCTCTTATCCGTTTGTTTAGGACCTTAGTTAGTCTGTTTATAAGTTGTTGTATTTAGATTAGATTTAGTCTAGATATCTGACTTATTGTTAGAGATAAATGTGAGATTCTGTTGTACCACATCCCTATATATATCCTGCTTCCTATCAATAAAATTCAGGACTCTATTTGGTGAATTCCATCCTACTCTTTATTAACAACATTCTGTATTGATAAAACTATTACTGAATATAACTTTCTTAAATTTATTGTGGAAAGAAGAGACACCCTATCAAATATTTACATAATATATTGTCAGGTAAAGAACGAAAAATTGTGTTCTTAAACTCATATAGTGTAAAAGTACCTTATAATACGCATTGTTTCTAAAATAGTTTTTGAGCAAGTGCTTGGTCAGACGAATCCTCCATCCAAGTGCAAGCATAGCTGTCAGGTGTCTGTAAAAAGGAGAAGGCAACCAAATTGCTCACAAAAGCTATCCAGATAAAGTAGAAAGGTTAAGCATACAAAGATGGCATATCCCACAGTAACTAAATAATTAACTGAAGTTGCCAAGAAACTGTAACTAGAGAGCCCTTACGAACAAAAGAGTTTCATAACTAAATCTAAGGGCCTACATTGACAAGGAACCGAATCTTAAGGTGAGAATCAACAAATATAAGTGCTGTGTAAATTATATTATATTGTCCTCCAATCTACTTCTTGAGTCAATGGGTTCACATTATAAATTTCATTGATAAAATAAACTTGGAAAAATACTTAAGGGTGTGGTAGCTACACCGTGGATACTTCTATCCATCAAAATTGCTGTTTCCATTTAGAAAAAAAATTCACTCAGAATTTTATTTGGCACTCAACTCTATTGCAATACTTGTCAAATCCCATTTTGATACTTATTAAGACCATTTCCAACGCTTTGATACCACAAACCAAAACAAAGCAAACTGGCTCGGTCAAAATTCTAGATCTCAAAGTGGTATAGAATCTGACAAAGGGCCTGTAGCAGTTTGATTGCTTCGGAATGCAGTCTAGGAGATAATTCATACACTTATGTTCCTTCATCTTCAAGAGATACCTCAAAGACGGCGCGACGAAGGAGGATGCAGCACTTTGCAATACACTAACACCAATTAACTTAATGAAGGCAGCCTTATCTTGCTCCAGAACATACTTTACAGTTGTCCCTGAGAAAACCATGGCATTTAACATGCTATATGCACAATCCAAATGAAACCAAACAAAGAAAATCCAAATATTAACAAATTAAAAGACATACCATTTAAAGAAGCAATGCGGTCTGATATCCATGTTCTTGAAAACACTAGAATAGCAACTGCTAATAGCTGTGCACCCTGCTTATCAAGCACAGTGGGCACCTGAAACAAGAACTAGGTCAGCAAGGGCACAGATATGTTATAAACTAACCAGAGAAAACTCAGCTATCGCTCGCAAAGAATATATGAATTAGGAAAAACTTATTCAAGGCCATGAAACTCAAGGGATATATTCAAAGATACAGAGCAAAGACAATACATGGCAGCCAAACAAGAGGAGTCAGTTAATAAACCCATCTATGTTAAACAATCTATTCCACATGCAAAAGGAAAGATAAGAAAGGAAATCTTGTCATGGTGAGGGAACAATGCTTTTGCTTCCCTCATTGACAACGGAGTGGCACGTGCTCGCAAACAAGGTGTCAATAACAACTAACTGGTAACTTTTAAGTTGCTGAATTCCTATTTTCAACATTCAGCAACTCACAATGTAATGCATTTTTTTCATGCTAACATGTGCTCGAGATAAATAATCATGATTGATGTTGCTAGTAATTCTGAATCAATATAGCACTGAAACACAAATCTAACTTTAGATACATGTTTCAAGCTAGCCAATATGTAGCTCTGGTCGACAGGATATCAAATAAAGGTCACAAAAAAGCAGACAACCCACAAAGATAGTATTCTCAAACCCTGGGGACCTGTAGTAATGAGCACTTACTAATATCTTAAACATGGAAGCTACTCTCAAAGGTAACATTCTTGGAACACTTTGCAGCTGTGGAAAGACAGGTGCTGTTTTGTCATCTTCCACTGCGGGAGATGCAGCTATCAACTGTGAAGAGTGTGACCTAGAAGCTGAAAATGCGGGATCCTGGAAATGATCACCCAAGAAAACTCCATTAATCATGGGGATGCATCGACATAATAATTTAATAAAATTAGAAGATTATCAGGGCCAGACCTTTTTGGTATTGGCAAATGCACGTTGAACAGTCATGGCATCACTTTGGCGCTCCGACTCAGAACTCCTTTTCTTGACAAACTCAGATTCTGTAAGAGCTGGAGTATCCGCCCTACAGATTAATGAAATTGGAATAAGCAACAGTCTAGATTTCTCCCAACGGGCAAACAGGAAATGGATTCCAACCTTCTATAATGAACAGTCCAACCTCCTTCGCCATCCAAAGACAGGACCACATCATGAAATGCAACTAACGCAGGGCGATGTGAAATTGTGATACATGATGTCCCCATAGCTCGAACTTTGGAACAGAACCGTTCCTCCATATCTGTTGTCACTGCACTAGTGCATTCATCTAAGATAGCAAATTTAGGTTTATGGTAAAAGAGACGAGCCATTCCCAGTCTTTGTTGCTCTCCAAGTGACAATTCATCACCCCAGTTTACCTCCTTATCAGGTGGATAGCGTTCCAGCAGATACTCAAGATCCACCTTACATGTCAAAAAGATGAATTAGTCAAACCAATAGAGTAGCATAAGATCTTTCATCAATATTGCACAATTAACAAAGGTAGCTGAAAGAAATGTTCCCGAAAGACTCGTACGTTTTTCAACAGCTCTATCATTTCACTTTGTGTAAGGGGTTCGACCTCCTGATCTGCTGTGAGAGGATAAATTAACTGGTCACGCAGGGTTCCTACTGCTGTATATGGTCGTTGTGGCACATAAAAGATCTCTTTGTTTAGATCAGAACCAATTCCAGGTTTCACGATATGACCAGATACTAATGGCCAGAGACCCCCCAAAACTCTGAAGAGAGAGCTTTTTCCACTTCCATTAGGACCTTCATATGAACAAAGTGATACTGTGTCAAATTCAACAATGATAAATGATAATAAAAAATCGACATATCTTATGCAGCTACAGTACACCATACGCAGATACTTGGAACAGATTTTGGTGAGGCTTTATCCTATTTAATTAGTAAGGTAGAGCCATGAGTCATGATACTCAGTTGTTATAAGATAATACTTCAACTACATTTATGACATAATCTGCTTTTAAAAGTCCATCACATGCTAAACTGCAGCTTCTATGACTTACGTGTTTATAAGTACTAAATCAGTGAATAACAATCAACAGCAAATATAATGTATTGCTAAAGTAAGGACCACAGAATCCGCCAGATATTACTTCTCAAAAAGACTTCATGTAATGCGTCCCAAAAAAATTTTAAGCAACAGGAGAGGGGGTTGCCTAGAAACTTTGTCAAACCTAGCTCTAGAAAAAAATCGGCCCAAATAGGAAAGAGATGCACTACCTACTTGCTTTCTAGCAAAGCAAGTAGTTAGCCCACCTCATGCTCCCATCCATGGATCCAGTAGGAGTTTGCTTGTGAGTTCCTTCCTTCACCACTTCAAGAATGAATTGACATGCGATGGATAAACGAGTGAATAAAAATATAAGAAAATTGAATATTGAAAAGTCAACCGAGAGAACCTACCTGTTATCAATAGATTAGAACCTGATTCAACCCTCAAAGACAAATCCTCTACCAATACATTGTTAGTTGGGGTAACAACCTGAAAGATACAATGTGTCATGAGGATCAAGCTGAAGAAGAGAACAATAGAACAGAAGAAATGCAAACATTTGTCGCTACCTTGACACCGTCAAATTCAATGTAATTTGCTTCGCTCACATAGTTCCTGCTCCCATCAGCCTGTTGCGAAGATGCATCCCCTACAGCAAGCTCTTTCGATATACACATGAGTTCATGAATACGATCTGCGTAACCACTGCAACAAACGAATAACTTTTTGTCCATAAAATTACCAAAGACAATGTAACCACATCAACTCACAACACAAGAGCACTCATATAATGATACAAGTTCACCAGTATGTCATAACATGCAGGTCAAGTTAAACAACAAAGAACTTCCCGTATCCAAAACTCTGAGTTGCCAAGTTCTCTACCAATTCCTATATAATCACCCCATTTTTCTATTGCTCTACACCAGTTATTCAAAAGTAATATGGAGAAACGAATGGAGCCAAACGTGATGCTGACAAGAGCTAAGTCACCAAAAATAGAAAATAAAATAACAATCAACAGGGCAACAACATAAAAATAAATAAAAGTCAACAGGGCAACAACATCAAGATAACAGTTTCTGGTTCAGAAAAATGTTAGTACACGAACTTGGACTAAGATGAGGACTTCAAATTAGTACAAATACTATTACATATATCAAACCAGATCGTTTGTTTACTGAAAATAATAAATTAGAAATTATACTAAAATTGATTAAGTCAATCTGAAAACAAGAGCAAAATACAGTATAGAATCTCAAAGGGTTTGATTACTTCCACTAATTCTAAACTTTACGCCAACCTTTAAAGGGTCTGATTATTTCCACTAATTATAAGGAGCATATTTCAAAGAAAGGGACAAGTATCAATCTCAAATTGATTTAAACACGGTAAGCAGCTAAAACCACCCGACAACTACAAGATACCAGACAAAAAATAATTTACCTTCCACAAAAAAAATGGAAAAGGAAAGGCTATTGCTGGTAATTCTAGAAAAATAAACAATACAATTAAATAATTGGGAACTTATAACTAAAATGATACACATAGAGAGAAATGGCCAATAGCAAACATGCAAATGTGTCCGAAAAAATTGAACAAGCAGTACCTTAGGCGATTGAGCCTTCTCGAACTTATGGAAAGAGTTCCCAGGGACTGGAATAACGAAATTATAACACTCGTATGATATCTTAAATTGCTCAACATCTCTGCACGTCCTAAGGTAGAAGAGTCGGGTCTTAAATTCCCAGCAAAAAAGGGTTCGATAATCAGGATAACAGCAACAGTAGCACCAAGATACTTAAGTAAGAAGTCCTGTATCATGCCAAACCACCAGTGGTCATGAAGAACAACCCTCATATGCCGCACAAGATTCCGAAACTTCTGCTGAATGTGAGACTCTTCTCTTTGCTCTCCACCATACAGAGCTATGCTTTCTGCATGGGTCCTTAACCGTGAATGCAATTGCCTATATTCCCCTTCCAGCTGTTGTTCTTTAGACATAAGTTTTCCAAATGCAGGCGAGAAATTTCTAATTGTGGTCCCTGCCCCCAATACGTAGGCCTAAAAGTATGGGTATACATAAAGCTTAGTACAAAAGTAATTAATTGAGATAATCAAATTGGATACGAAAAACGAGAATCTAGTACATATACATAAGTTGCTAAATTGTTACCAGTATCCAGAAAATGTATTTTGGGCTCGCGTATGAACATAGACGCCAGGTATAAAGAATCCCATCAGCAACAGCAATAAGATCCTCCTGCACAAGGTCACTCAATTCTGAGCAGAACCTTGGTATATCACTAGCTATTCGCTGCTCCGGATTGCTTATCCGACCATCAACATGAGACATCTTGTAGTATACCATATTCTGAACCCAAATAAGATAGCATATTAGCAACATTAATCCCCAGATAGTTTCCTCTGTAAAGCTGTTCACATGCATCTGTAGTCTGTACACCAAGATTACAATTGCTTAAAAATGTTTAGTGTTTACTCAATCAGATCGGAGGGGAGAATTGCTAATTGATTATGCTTTCACTAAACAAGGACAGGTTAATTATGTAAACTATGATACAACCAGATGATGCAAAAGTGGAAAGGCTTTAAGCAAACTGATGACCATATTAATTATTGTTGTTTAACAACTTATGCATCAACACACTTTCCAATATCTCAATATTGAGATTTATTAACTAATGAAAATTACAGAAAGAATTTCGACACAAGCAAAAAGAAGGATCAATATTTTTTTCTTATCCTGTCGGTATATGCAGCATTAGCAATTACCTGAAAATATTGCGTATGTACAAGCTTCGTCAAAATTTTGCGGAACCGTAAACTTAAGGCCCCCGTTACGTATTTAGACGTGGAATTCAATGTTGATAGGAGAAAACACAACAAAATATTTTCAATAATAAGACGAACAAATGTCGGTGCACGCCGGAGAAACGCAGACCGGAAAAGGAAGCCTTGGACTTTAGCTAATCTGTTGCTTACAGCAGTACGAGATACCTGCAAAAGCAGGAAGGAAGCATTCAGGCAAATACCTCTATGTATAATTTCGAGAAAGGTCGCGCACCATTCCATTGAAATAAGAAAGATATATCCAATCTGGGATAATCTCAGATCAGTAAGTTCAAGAATTTCTAACAATCAACTGATGGTTACAAAAGAGATGCATTTTGTCAATCGCGACAAAAAGGAAAATTTTGGCAACTAATCATGGGGAGAAGGCCTCAAAATATATTAAATGCCTCAATACCAAAACCTCATTTCTTGAAAGGGAAATTTTACCGCTATAGCCACCAATGATAAAATATCCATTGCACCCATTCGCCCCATACGAGATAACAGAATAGCAGCCAAAATCTTGAGAGACCTCAAAGCTCCTCTTTTTTGCCTACTTTTCTTGACATTCTTATCATTTCCAATTAATTGGCCTGATTCATCTGTATTGTCCTCGACCCCATTAGCATGATCAAAAGAATTTTGCTTTTTACGACTATTTCGTGACTGCACATACGCAGCAGCAGCGGTTCCACCAACGACGGCAACACTGGTGGCAAGTAGTAGAGCTTTTCTGAAAGATTTGAAAGTAAAAATAAAAGGAAATCATTAAGTGATGTGCACCAGTTATAAGCACAATACAGCGATAACAAGAAAGTATTAGAAAATAAAACTTGAAAAGAGAGCATATACATCACAAGAAAGAAGAAAGCACACCAGAAAAAGTAAAAAAGCTCATTTGATAATTAAGAAAATTTTCATCACCCAATTACGTTTAGCAGCACTTGTATCTATGGCACAATCTTTAAAAGTATATCTTCACTTCTTTAATTTTTGTCTCGAAGGCAGACTATGATAAAAGACTGCCTATAGTATTGCCGTATTGCGCCATCACTAAAATCCTGTCACTAAAGATTCGGCATAAAGGTACAGTATGTAACCAAAATTGGTCTCTATGCTTTCTCAAAGAGGAGTCTCATGGAATTTTTTGCAGAGAACACCATTTGGGCATACCACCATCCTTAAATTAGGCCAAGTTTTTTGTGATAAGACATATATAAAAATCAGTACAGTACTGTAGTCATAAAGATACAGTAGCAAAATTATTTTGGGCTGGAAAACGACATCCTCAAACTTCAAAATTCATACCAATCAAAGTTTCACCTGCCAGAGATCTTATTTTGCTCTTTCTATTTATTTCCCTTCTCCTATCTGCACTTCCACGGAGCACAGAGAAACTAAACAACTATAATGACTGAAGATAGAATTAACTGGTATATTGACTACTTATCCAATAATTCACTCCCTCTAAAACCCATTTCGCTCTGTGCTCATGTGAGTGGCAGGCGGGGAAGTTGTATAAAAAACAAACTCATACCAAGGAAGAGATTCAAAGAAATAAACAGCAAAGATGACTCACCTCCTTGAGGCCAAAAGTCCACGACCATGTTCAGTCAATTGTAGAAGCTGAAGAGAAGGCATGTCTGAAGGCACACCCCAGCAGACAACAAATATCAGTAGTTATGGATGCTGCCTTCTTGAGATGGCGACGGATATTATTTCATGCTTAATGCCGGCTGGAGAATTCAACAGAATTATGAAATTAGAGGCATAATGCACAAACGGGGGGGAAAAAAAATATATTTGATATGTCTTGAAATAACATTTAAAGTTCTACATGTTTTGCAGCAAACAAATGGAAGCTAAAAGCAGAACGTTAGCAGTGACTTGTAACTTCCAACCCAATAAATCATGCTGCAAATACACGTAAGAATGGGAGAACAAGCTAGACAACCTTTTCCCTTTTAAAATGTCCTCGGGCACTAAAAGGAGAAGTAAGAAATTGGCAACGCACACCCATAAACTTCCTGAGCTATTTTCTCGTAAAAAGACAAGGCCGATTGAAGAGCAATAATAAAACCAAAGTCTACTTCTTCAGCTTTCAGTTTCAACAATTAGCATTGTCTTTGTTTTCGTGAAACTAATGCTTATCTTTCGTGATCGATCAATGGAACAAAAATTCTCTTCAAACTGAGCTGGGAGAACCCTCCTACTAATCATTAATGACACAATTCTTTTACATTCAAGGATTAGTGGCATTAGTTATATATCTGCATTTTACAAAATAACTAACCGTTTTTTATCCGAGGTCTGGAAACATATGCATTGATATGCTAGCTGGGGCATATAAATTGGAAGAAACCATATGTATCAATTTTAACTATTTCCATATAGCACTACTTCCAACCCAACATATTCAATAGAAACATACCACGCATTGCCTCTTCTCAAATTTAAGACAACCAATCTCAATCGATATAGAGACTAAATCCTACTGACGGCACCAATCGTAAAGGTAAAACTGTGCAATAACCCCGTGTGTAGATTCAAGACAACAAAGTTTGCATTATTCTCCCTAAATTCATATTTAATTGATGATTCTTGCATAAGAATTAGGAAATGTCTAGGATTAGCTGGGAGTTCCCGAGTCTACCAGTGCCCACAGTCACGTACAGGTACACCCGTAAAAATATGGATTGCTGACTTCTTCCAGGTACTAAATCAACAAACATCCATCTTCAGTGGGGCTTGGTCACTAACTAACAAAAAATCATGAGTAATGTCATGCAGGCCAACAAAAATTAAACAATTTCAAAATTCAACCTGCCTTTGGTTAGCACCAAATCTTCTGGCAAAGCCAGTAACAAACCCTAAATCTCAATGATATTCTAGTTCTAAAATCTCAAGGACCATGCATTTACACAGCCAGGTAATAACAGTTGTGCATGACACAGTTTTTAGTGATTCCAAGGAAAGCGAAATTTTTTCAACATAATGCTACAAGTGCTTGCTTTTTTTTTTTTTTTTTTTTTAAGTACTTAATCAAAAACAGCTCCAGTGTCAGATTCATTATGTACATACTTGAATAAAAAATGGACGAGAAACAGATCACGAGATCAAGCAAGTGCTCTCGATGCCCTTTGGGAGCCTATGGTGAGGAACACCAAAAAGTAATGCAAGTACTTAATAACGAACCAACAGTAACTAACTACTCAAATTCTTACCAAATAATCAAGAGGCCTTAATTAATTTCATCACAATAGCATCAGCAACATCACAGTTAAACGCCCATGCAATTCAGATCAATGTAGGGGCTTAGGTGCAAGGCAAGTTGCATTCTTCATCGCATAATATACAATTTAAGCAAACCTACATAATCTTGCTCAAATTTTTTCAGCAATCACTGAAGTTAAATCATAAGGAAACTTTGTGGGAAGGTGGTGAAGAAGACGCAGAGAAGCCACAAGCAGTCAACAACCAAATTCCTTCTCTATTTCTTACTTCCCAGAGACAACGTTAGGCATCACCACAAACAACACAACAGTTGAATTCCGCGCAAAACAGCACAGTTAGAAAGAGGGAAAACCTTTCACCGCGCGAACACTAACTCTCATCACTCCAATTAAAAACATATACTTCTATTCACAACCTCCACAAACACAAAGCTAACAAAAAAAACTCTAAATTCAGTTTTCCCCAACCCAAAAAAAAAAACAAAACAAAACAAAAACACATTCAAATTCGAACTAACCTGATTATCAGGGAACAAAGCCGCCCCGGCCGGTCAACGCTCTGCAACAACAGCAAGCAATCACTGCAACTACTAAAGCTTCTGTACAATCATCAGACCACACAAGTAACCGATAAAACTTAAAAAAAAAAAAAATCTCAGAAAATTTATGGACCCTAATTCTCTAAACTACAGAGGCAACTAACTGTATAAAAATGTATTAAAATAACCGAAATCAAGAGAAAGGGGCTCCCGGAGAATGGGGGAGCGAGATACAGATGATTTATGGTTTTATGAGGAAGAGGAGGGTTTGAGTTTTCTGCTATTTCCAATTTTTCCTTTTTGGCAATTGCATTTAATAATTAGTAAATGATTATTAGATAATTATTGATTTTCAGAATTTATTAGATAATAGATATTTGTCCGTATTTTCGGGGAGCAATCGGGTGCATTACCAAACCGTGAGCTCACCGCGGACACTTAGATCAAAGCACCTCGATGAGCGTGACGGCTGCGCTGCTATATTTGGCGGCTACGGAAAACCAAATCTAAGTTCTAAGGAAACGACGTCGTCGCCACACATGGCCCCTTTTTATTGCGGGAAATTCATGGAGTTTAGCCCAAGGACCGTTTGCTTTACGAATTCAGGCTTTTTTATTAAAATCCCCAACAAATATTCACAAATTTTTGGTATTCAAATATGGAAGATTATTTTGTTTTGGTGCAAGAAATATGAAAATTATTGTTCGAATATGATTTCACGGGATATAATTAATAATATGTGATTGTGTCGTAAAAAAAAAAATTAATAAATAATATGTGATTGTATTTTTTATAATTGATCTAATATGTCTGAAAATTTGAATTAAATTTATGATTGTTGATCTCATAGTTGATTAACTATAAAAGTAAACCAAGCTAGAGTTAATTAATTATAAAAACTGATTAGACAGATGTAGACATATGAGTAGAATTACTTAGAGAATAAACTCGAGGAAAAAATGAGTTATGATTAACAAAACAAGTAACCTAGATGAATAGGAATATAATGATGGTCACAAATGGCCAGAAGAATTGAGAAAGAAATTTATGATAAATAGAGAGGTTAGCAAGAGTTTTGTGGACCTCCAGGATTTCCTTTCTCAACTAGGACTCAAATTTCTAATTTATAGATAGGGACTTGAGGTTAAACTGTTAAACACATACACCCATAAATTATATAACATTGCACAAAGTCTTATGATGCATGAATACTTTGATACGTATAAGATATGAACGTATCGAAGGAGACTTCGGAGTAGTCTCAGACTCGTAGAAATATAGGGGAGAAGGGAGGGTTCCAGCAAGACCGGGCGGTTGAAGGGTTTGAGATGAGAGAGAGAATTCAAATTTAAAGATTGAGAAATTTGAAGTTGTTATTGCTTAATCACCCAACTAAACAATTCACGTAATATAAAGAAAACAACCATCTAGACTCAGAACTCCTAAGGAAAATAAATCAACAAAATCTCAAATTACCATTTATATGAGTATGTTCTTCAAATACCATTTCAACCGAGGAAACGTCTTTAGTTATCGGAGTGGGATTGAAGGCACACCGAATCACATTGGACAATTCCGAATCTACTCGCGATTCCTCCGTTCGCGAAAGGTAGACTGACAAGTCGTGTTGCAATTTCTGCATTGTTTGATTGAGTTGTTGCAACGCCGCGGTGTGGGAAATCATTTGTCCAACCACTCGTTATTAGAATTTTTGAAAACTTGTCGTGCTAACGAATGCAACCATGAGCGAAATTCAATGAAAACACCAATGATACGTATAGGATATGAACGTATCGAAGGAGACTTCGGAGTAATCTTGGACTCGTAGAAATATAGGGGAGAAGGGAGGGTTCCAGCAAGACCGGGCGGTTGAAGGGTTTGAGATGAGAGAGAGAATTCAAATTTAAAGATTGAGAAATTTGAAGTTGTTATTGCTTAATCACCCAACTAAACAATTCACGTAATATAAAGAAAACAACCATCTAGACTCAGAACTCCTAAGGAAAATAAATCAACAAAATCTCAAATTACCATTTATATGAGTATGTTCTTCAAATACCATTTCAACCGAGGAAACGTCTTTAGTTATCGGAGTGGGATTGAAGGCACACCGAATCACATTGGACAATTCCGAATCTACTCGCGATTCCTCCGTTCGCGAAAGGTAGACTGACAAGTCGTGTTGCAATTTCTGCATTGTTTGATAATAAATAAGATTATTTAATTTTTTTCATTTAACAACTTTGGACCCAACTTTCTTCGATAACTCATTAGAAATAATATATATCATTTTTTTTTATTCAAATTTTTTTCGTGAGTACCCTATCGGAAGTTTCTTTTGACAAACTTAATCTTCACCTACGGAATTGTTCTCATAAAAAATCTGTCAGTAGAGAATCAGAATTCAACTCTTTTTTGGGCACAAAACTCAAAATAATAACCATAAACCTTCAAAATCTTCAAAACTCAAAATATTAAAAAGTGCTAATTGGAATATTTTGAACACATATAATTATTATTTGAAGTGCATAATTCATATCTTCGATTTTGTGATCTTACTTCGTATTAATGGCTAGCCTAATTACGTTGGTTGATAGTTAGGTTAGCCCAATTTTAGGATCTGGTCACTTAAGGTGTACAGTATTTCCATCCAACTCATAATCCTGAAGAAGTTGACATACAACTACCCTAGTTCCAAATATCAACTACTATTATTACTCGATATTTATATACAAAAATATATTTTTTAGAGAATTTAGAGTAAATTTTATATTTTTCGAGAATTCAGAGTAAAGGTTAAAGTTGTTAACAAAAATAGAGTAATAGGAATCATGAGTATTTCTAAAGAAAAATGAAAAATATATTTTTTTTATAATTACATTAATGAGCTAAACACTGGTTGCCGATAATTTATTTATCAATCATGACTTCATCAGGTTTTATATTCCAAACACACAATCTTCCTCTTTCCTATTTTGCCCCAGCTTTATGAGGCCATCCACCGAGAGTTATATATGCACCCAACTCCCTTGTATTATTCGAAATGGGCGTAAAAAATTCTATGTTATATAAAATCTTATAGAAGATCTTGTGTTTTTCTTAATTTTGCACAGAAAACCTTATGACCGGTAATTACATTATATACTCGATTTTTGCGAATTTTCTTTACAAAAATGTTGTTTTTGTATTTATTCTATAATTTCAATCTTGCCTCAATATTCACAGAAATTTTCAAATAGGTACTAAAATATTTTTTTTTAATATATAATTTTTTATCCATTAATTTCTCTTTAATGTATTTTTTTTTCCAACTTTTGATTATGTCTTTCCTTTCATGGTTTGCTTCCCGATAAGAATTTTTGTGGCATTTATATTCTTCATTTATTTCTTGTATTTATCATTTCTAATATTTTCTTTTATATTCTATTATATTTCTTTGCAATTTTTTATTGGTAAAATATTTTTTGTCTAATTTTTGTTTTTATTTTCGTGGAAGGGAAACACGTAGAGCTCAAACAACGTGTGAGGGTTTTTTATGTTTATTTTTATAAAACATAGGGTCTTTTATGCGATTTTTTGAAACATAGGGTTTATCTTGCATTTTCGATATTTCACAGGATTTTTCTAACAATTATATCCATCAACCAACATACTCGTTGACACCTTTTATCCCAAGCGATCTCGAACTCCCTACGAAGCACCAGTAATTATACAATAGTTATGGATACCTCACTCACTTTGAAGGAAGCTGATCGCGTCGAATTTCGGGTGGCTGACGTGGCCCGAAGTTGTCGACTTAGACCACTTAGAATTTGTAACGGGGAAGTCCTCGACTTGGTGTTGACCTGCAAGATGGGGTGACAAACGTGAACTACGGACCGACAAAGGACGGGTAAGGGGGATCCCTTTGTCGGCACTCCGACGCCCAAGTCAGTTTCGAGTGGTTTTGAGAGCCTTTCGAGTAGTTTGGGCATAATAAATGCACTTAAGATGCTTAGGAATGACATTTATGAAAGGGGGGTATTTATACCTGGGGAGTAATGATGACTGCACAGTGTCATTTGCAGGCGCATTTAATGCGCCGCAACTACTTGGTACGGCCTGTCAGACTCATTAAATGCTTGGAGCGGTGGGGTGGGGTCCAAGAATGAGTCGAGAGAAGATCGACTAGGGCACTGCATCGTCGATTAGTAATCGACTTGTCTTGGGGAAAGCTCGACTATATGTTGACTTGTCGTAATTGGGCCGACTCGACGTTGCAGTGTGGCCAGGGCACGTTCTTGAGAAGTTCCCCCATCCGAGCCATCCAGGCGGCCGACTTGGGTGTACACGTGGCAAGTTTGACTGGTCATCGCACCACGTGGCGGGCGACCACTGGTCCACTTCATGTGCACGTGGCGATACCGGATTGGTCCACGTCATTAGCCCCCGGGAAGGCGGTGCCAAGGTGACGTGGCGGCGGCCTTTCGGATTTAAAAAAGTGGGTCACAGGCGTAATCATGGCGACAGTTCGCCTTCGATTTTCCCGCCCAAAGTTCGCCTATAAATAGCCCCATGGGGCCTTCATTATTCTCCTTCTTTACTTCAGAAATTTCCAGAGCGTTTCGAGTACTTCAGATCTTTTCGAGTCAAGCATTTCGGAGAATTCGAGTCGACCCAAGTCAACAACAGATTTCCGGTAAGCTCTCTCAGCCTGGTCTCCTTTGCTTCTGTAGCTTCAAGTTTTTTCTTTAGCCTCTTATTTCTGAGAGTTCGTAATCGTAATCGAGTGAGAAGAACCCCATCTCGAATAACGTTCGACTCGCCCCCTGACACGCACCTTAATCCTTATTTCAAGAAGGAATTTGAGGGCAACCAGTCGAAGTTTTCGAGTTTGAGCAGTGGGATGTCTTCTTCGACCTCGAGTAGTGCGGACATGTCGGACAGAATCCCCGGTCCTGGAGACGAAGTTAGATCCGAGGATTCGACTTCGGGGAAGGGGGAGTCTGTTCAATCCCAGGCGACCTCGGGGGGAGAGAATGTTGTAGTGACACCAGAGGACTCCAGGGATAGACATTCGACCTCTCCCTTGGGTCCGGTAACCTCGGCTGAGCCGATTACGATAGTCCCTCCCATAGGAATGACTTTCGGACAGGCGCTCTCGAGTAGGGAAGGCGACGCGGGGCCGTCGACCTCCGGTCACTCAGAGGAGGAGAAAGATGAGATTCACATCTATTACGGTGCCAAATCCCCGGCCCGGGTACTAGACAAAGACCCTCGCCTTGTCGAAAGTAAGGTCTCGCCCAAGATGTTCGAGGATATTAGGGAGATCTTATTCGGGGGAGACGTCGAACTGGGGGGCTATAATGTAGTTCGACCCAGGAGGGGGCAGACGATGACCGACCCCCCACCCAACTGTATAACTGTGACCTAGAAGATGGTCAACGCCGGATTCCGCGTCCCCATCGACGATGACATCCTCGACGTCCTGAGCTACCTCAACATTAGTCCGGTCCAGCTGATGCCAAACGCGTACGCGATGCTAAATGGGGTCCGGGTGCTTATGAAGTATTTTGGTATTCCAATGCTAGGAGTCGCCAAGGATCTGTTCAACGCGAGTGTGACTAAGGAGAAGTCGGGCTCGGGCTATGGGTTCGTGTAGTTAGCATTCAAACAAAAAAGCAAGCTCACGACTTCGCCAACCTCTTCCAATGGGCAGACTTGGAAGAAGCAGTTTGTTTATGTAGAGAGTATAGACGGATGACCCAATTTATGGAATAGAATGTGGTGCTGGAGGCCTGCCTCAACATTGCCGATCGCGTCTCCTCGCTGGAAGAATACCTTTATCCGGGACCTTTTGTCTCTTGGTCAGTTCGACTGGAAAAAGTTAATCGAGGACAAGGTTCTGGTAAACTTTGGATTAGCCCCCGGAGTCCAAAGTCGAACTTTTAACCCTGGTACCGAAAGCACTCGAGTCACGAATTGAGTAGTAAAATTTTGCTTATGCATTTTTCCCATCATTTAGGCCGAATTTGACCGCTTTGGTTTCCCTTTGCAGATAAAACAATCATGAGTCGGTTGGCAACCATGAGAGCCGATATGGAGGAGCTCGAGGCTCAACAAACAGCCACCCGGGCGGCCGAGGTGGTGGCCCAGCATAAAACAATGGACGCCCCCTTGCCAAGGGATGGTGTCGGGCCAAGACAAAGCCGCGGTGACTCCAACGCCGATCGCGCAGGGGTCGAAGTGGAAGCATAAGGAAGTTGTCGCCGACCCGGAAGACAGGAGGAAGAAAATAAAAAAGACCCTAAAGCCCCCAAGCCAACCCAGACGGGCACAAGTATCGAACGCCCCCCGGACGGAAGCCAGTCGAGAGGTACGATTTCGATGGGCTCACTGCCCTCGACCCCGTCGGGAACTGAAAAATCACCGGCTCCGTTCTTCTTCGAGGCGATGAGGATGACTCATCTGCCTTTCCACGCCCCGGAGGATGACGTGACAAGCTTTTTCAAAATGCTGAAAATCTCCGAGCCACATCTCCCCGGCGGCTTTAAGCTGGTCGACAGTGAGGGCAAACCTCGCCTAATAGGGTCCACCCCACGCGATAATCGGGCTACTGGAGCAGTTTACCACTGCTGTCAGACTTTGGTCGACCATGAGTCGAGGTGGAAAATGACCGACATCGAGGTGGAGATATCGGCGGCCATTAAAGCAATTGGGGAAGTAGCATGATTTCTTTTCTTCACTTGAGTCAACCTTTTAATAAAAGTGACTGATCTTCTTATTTCTTCATCATACAGCTCGCTCAGGATGTCTATCATCTGGGTCGGAGGGCCCAAATCTACAGGGAGGGGAGGTCTCGTCTGGAAGCAAAAGCAGGAATCGACTCCGAGGTGGAGGTCTTGAAGAGGAAAGTAATGGACTTGGAGACCGAAAAGGCGAGTTTGGGTCTCAGGCCAAAGCAGCTGAGTTGGCTAAAACGAAAGCCGAGTCGGCCTCCGATAAGCTGAGGAAGAAGCTGGACGACAAGAAAAAGGAACTCATCGCGGCTCACCAAAAGCTTTACGAGCAGTCGAATAAGATGATCGACCTTTTCAAAGACAGAGAGTCTACCGGGGAGGTGAAGGGGGCGAGGACGACCATTGAGAGGTGCCAAGGAATCTTTGACCAGGTGGTGGCCGACTCGGAGAGATATGGGACCTACCAGTTCATGAAATCCTCGGCTTACAAGCGGTCGACAACAACGTTCGGGGTTACTGGCATGAAGGAGGGATTCGACCTTTGCCTTACCTAGTGCCGGGCCGAGGGCTACATCCTTGTAGATTATAATACTAAGAAGATTGGGCTCATATGCCCTGACCCCCGACCTTCGCCTCCTGAAGCTGCCGTCGAAGAACCCGAGGTCGACTGGTCCAAGCATGAGTTTGGGTTTGTTGTCTCCCTGGCGAAGTCTATAGTCGCAGGCAGAGAAGAGGATTTAAGCAAGATGCCGCAAGGGGTCGACCCAATGGTCCTCAACCACGCGAGGGTTTTTTCGGAGCTGTTCTTCGAGGTGACTTCTGATCAAGAGCCCGACAATGATCCGGCTGTAGCCAACTCCGACGAGGAGGTCGACTAGAGCCCCCCTGTCTTAGCTTTATTAGTCTCTTTTACTTCCCTATTGTAATTTCGCCTTCCTCACTCTAGCAGTAGTTTTTCCCGGGGTCAGACCGACCCGGGTTGGCCGAGGACTGTTCCCATCTTGAAAATCCAAATGTAATCGACTCGAATTGCATTATGTTTAATGAAGTTTCTTTTCCCAGTATCTCATTGTATTAACATTCTTGATTATGCATGTTCACAACTTCCGAGTCGAAAACGATAACACGACAAACGGATTAATTAAATGGGTTATTTAACTTTTTTCGAGTATGATAACCAAACAGTAAATTTGACCCTTAAGTCGAAACTAAAGAATCGACCTATTTAACTCTTTGAGAGCATGATACTCGGAGTGAAGTACTTAATTTTATTGATATGTACAAGCAATCACACATTTACAACTTTTCAAACATAAAATCTTCTAAGGTTGTGAGCGTTCCAAGATCAAGGGACCGGCTGGCCGCTCATTTCTTCGAGGTGATAAGCTTGATTCTTCCCAATTTTGGCGATTCGAAAGGGACCTTCCCAATTGGCGTCAAGTTTTCCCACATGCCTGGTAACGTCGACCCTTTTCAGAACCAAGTCGTCGACTCTAAATTGTCGAGAGAAGACTTTCTTGTTATAGCTCCTGGTCATCGATGCTCTATATTGTTGCATTCGGCGAAAACCTTGCTCTCTCTTTTCTTCAATTGTGTCCAATTCGAATTGGCGGTTTTATTGATTTCGATTGAGTTGGTAATGTGATACTCGATCGGTTTGATGTATCAATTCAGCTGGTATCATGGCCTCAGAGCCATAGACCATCGAGAAAGGGGTCTCCCCGGTGGCTGTTCGAGGGGTTGTCCGATAGGCCCATAGCACACCGTCTAGCTCCTCGGCCCATGCTCCTTTGCTCCCATCAAGTCGGGTCTTCAGGTTTTGGACAATGGTCCGATTGGTTACCTCGGTCTGGCCATTCGCTTGGGGGTGTCCGACAGTCGAGCGAGGTGAAACGTTAGCTGATTCTATGCTTGAAGCAGAATTTTTTGAACATTTTGCTCCTGAATTGAGGCCCGTTATCACAAATGAGGGTTCTTGGCACTCCGAATCGACATATAATGTTCTTCCAGAGAAAACGGGTCATCACGGTGTGGGTGATTTTTGGGACCGGTGCAGCCTCGACCCACTTCGAGAAATACTCAACACAGTCGATAACGAATTGCTGTTGTCGAGGGGCCATCGGGAAGGGACCCACAATGTCGATTCCCCACTGGTCGAAAGGCCAGGCTATGTCGATGGGGATCATCGCTTTCGGATGTTAATGAGTAAGATTGGCGTGCTTTTGGCAGCTAGGGCACTTCTTTACGAAGCTGATCGAATCACGTATAAGGGTAAGCCAATAATAACTGGCTCGAGCCACTTTCTTGGCTAGGATCCGACCTCTCGCGTGATTCCCGCACGACCCAACATGTACTTCCTCGAGAACCTCCTTGGCTTGGGAAGGTCGTAGACACCTCTTAGTCGGCTCCCTAACGGACTTCTTGAACAAAACTC
The DNA here is from genome assembly GCA_037501455.1 of Lantana camara. Taxonomy (NCBI): domain Eukaryota; kingdom Viridiplantae; phylum Streptophyta; class Magnoliopsida; order Lamiales; family Verbenaceae; genus Lantana; species Lantana camara. The sequence goes on along the minus strand of CM074857.1, from coordinate 15,208,868 downwards.
CATCGGGGTCAAGCGCATAACTGGCCGATCGAGCCATGAGTCGGCGCCTTTCCGTTTTATCTTCTAGGAGGAACCTATCTCTAAGGTTCAAGACTATATCATCCAACCAACAGGGTTCGGCAGGGTCAATACTGAAGATAGAGAGTCTCTTTTTGTCAATCAATCGAGTCGAGTTAGTGAGGAAGGTGATTGACCTGTCCCTTGTTCCTCTGAGGCCATTGGCTACTTTGGAAAGGATATCGACCCTTTCGTTTTCTTCCCGTAGGACTTGCTCGAGTTTGAAGCTTTTGAATTTAGAAGCCCACATCTTTACTTTCTCTAGGTATTTCGCCATCGACTCTTCCCTCGCTTCGTACGAGCCATCATACTGGCTTGCGACCAGCTGGGAATCGGTCAAGGCTGTAAGGTCATCGACCTCTTGTTCTTTAGCAATCTTCATCCCCGCTAGGAGGGCCTCGTACTCGGCCTCGTTGTTCATGGCTGGAAATTCCAAGCAGATGGCGAAGTCGAGCTCATCTCCCTCGTTACTCCTTAGGTACACCCCTGCACCTCCCCCAGATGAGGTCGATGACCCATTGACTGCTAAGGTCTAGGTTCCCGAATTTGATGTTTCTACTATCGGGAGAGATTTCTCGGCCAGGAAATCGGCCAAAACCTGGGCTTAGTATGCCAACCTGGGTTGATAGGTTATGTCATATTGGCCCAACTCGACCGCCCACTTGGTCAGTCTGCCCGAGCTGTCCTGCTTTGCGAGCACTTGTCGGAGGGGTTAGTCTGTCAAAACAGTGATCTCATGGGCTTTGAAGTATGGCTTCAGTTTTCGGGCTGTGTGAACCAATGCGAGGGCGAATTTTTCTATTTCCAAATATCGCGTTTCGGCCCCATGCAAAATCTTGCTAACATAGTAGATCAACATATGCTTCTTATCCCGGACGGCGACCAAGACAAAGCTAATCACCTCGCTCGACACGGCCATGTAGAGGTATAAGATTTCTCCGTGTTCAGGCTTTACCAAAAGCGGGGGCGATTCGAGGTACTTCTTTAATGCCTTGAACGCTTGCTCGCACTCTTCGGTCCATTTAAACTCCTTAACGTTTCTCAGGATCTTGAAGAAGGGTAGGTTCTTCTCCGCCGACCTGGAAATGAACCTATTGAGCTAGATAATTCGGCCAACTAGACACTGGACCTCCCTGATCATTTTTGGGGTTGAGAGGTTGCGGATAGCCTCGCTCTTCTCAGGGTTCGCCTCGATTCCCCTCCGATTGACCATGTAACCCAAAAACTTTCCCCCTCCGACCCCAAAAGTGCACTTGTTCGGGTTGAGCTTGAGGTTGTACTTTCTCAGGAGGTCGAACGCTCTCTTCAAATCTTGGAGGTGGTTACTCGATTTAGTTGACCTTACTATCATGTCGTCGACATAGACCTCCATCGTCTTTCCGATCTCTCTCTCAAAGATTCGATTCACCAACATCTGATAGGTAGCCCCAGCGTTTTTAATTCCAAAGGGCATCACTCGGAAGCAATAGATCCCTTTAACGACTATGAAAGCGGTCTTATCCTCGTCTTCCGGAGCCATGAAGATCTGATAGTAGCCTTGAAAGGCATCCATCATGCTCATCAACTCACATCCCACTATGGAGTCGACTAACTGGTCGATGTTAGGTAGGGGGTATGGATCCTTAGGGCAAACCTTGTTTAGGTCTGTGAAATCATTGCACATCCGCCATTTCTCCCTAGACTTCGCAACTAAAACCATGTTGTATAACCAGTCGACGTACTTGGCCGGTGTGATGTACCCGGCGTCAAGCAGTTTATTCACCTCTTCCTCAATTATCTCGTTTCTCTTCACGCTTTGAGTGCGTAATCTCTGTTTGATGGGCTTAACGGAGGGGTCGACGTTGAGGTGGTGCATAATCACAGATGGGTCAACCTCGACGAGATCATTGGCGCTCCATGCGAATACATCGGCATTCTCCTGAAGGAATTGGATTAGGAGCACCTGCTCATGCTCTTTGCCCGGTTCGGGGAGGCCGATGTGGGTGATCTTTTCGGCTTGACCGGGTAGAAGCTCGATCTCCACGGTCTGGCTGAAAGCCTCGACCCGATTATCCGAAGGTTTCTTCTTCTTTTTCACCCTTCTAGAGGTGTGGACTAGCTCATCGTCCTCGGCCTCCAAGTCTTCGATCTCGTCCTCATCTCCTTCGGGCAGACCCAAAATTGGAACTACCCTTATGTCGGGCAACTTCACCTTCTCCATCGAAATCGAGTAGCATGCCCAAGCCATCGGGACATCGCACCTTAATTCCCCAACGCTCGCCAGGGTGGGGAGTTTGATCAGCTGGTGGTATGTCGAAATAACCGCTCTAAAATCGATCAAACCGGGTCTTCCCTGGATTATGTTATACGCCGAAGGATGGGCGACCACAAGGTACTCGAGCTCCATTGTTATCCTCTTAGGGAGAGTTCCCATAGAGGTGATCAGGCAAACTCGGCCTTTGGGGTAGACTTCTGAACCCCCAAATCCGGTCAGTGAAGTCTTAAGTGGTTCGAGTCTTAAACTTTTAGCTAAATTCATTCGTTTTAGAGTCGCGAGATAGATAATATTTACCAAGCTTCCATTATCGACCAAAGTTTTGGATACAGCGTAGTTGGCCACGTCTAGCGTAACCACCATCGGACAATCAGTCATTTCGCTCTCCCAAGGTGGAATGCCGATTAGGTCCTTGTTACAAAAGCTTATATCCTGATCTACCCAACTCTTAGTCGATTCGACCTCCATGACCTCGTGGGGCCCGTAATAGTTTCTCTTGGCCTCTCTTCTCGTTCTCTTGCGGGCAGTCTTAGTATCTCCCTGGTGGGCCCGCCTGCTATCATATCGATTCGTCCGAGGCAAGGGAGGTAGTGCTCATCCCTTTCTGTTGGCTGCTTTGCTTCTCGATGCCGGGGCGGGCTGCGCTCCGCGGCTCGAATGGCTAACTCGTCCAGTTTCTATACAAACTCTTGCAGCTCGCCTCCCTGGATCAACCTCTCGACCTCATCACGTAGAGCAAAACACTCGGAGGTGTTGTGCCCCGTTTGGCGATGGAAGTGGCAATACTTTTCGGAGTCTCTCGTCTTTTGAGTCTCCTTTATCGGCTTCGGCCTTCTGAACAACTTCTGGTTGGAGATATTGTAGATCTCCTCAATCGTCCTGTTAAATTGGGTGTAATGTTTCTTCGAGCTGCCCCCAGAGCCTTGGTCGACTCGACTCTTGTTGTCTCTTCTGGGTTCACTTATTGGGGGTCGAGGAATCTCTGTGCCTTCTGGGTTCACTTATTGGGGGTCGAGGAATCTCTGTGCCTTCTGGGTTCACTTATTGGGGGTCGAGGAATCTCTGTCCATTTGGCGGCGATGTCGAGAAGTTTTGAGATTGATTCGAGGTTTTTCCTGATGATGTGGCGAGCACATTCCTTGTCCCTTAGGGCCGTGTGCAGAGTGGGTATCAACATGTCCATGCTCGGGGCGTGGACTTGTACGGCAGCTCGAGAGAAACGGGTGAAGAAGTCCTTCAAGGTCTCATCCTCTCTCTGCACTATGTTATAGAGGTAGGTGGCGGGGAGCTTGTCGCCTTTCACAGAGGACAAGTGAGCAATAAAACGCTCGATTAGGGCATCGTACGTCCTAATGCACCTTGGCGGCAGCCTTGAGAACCAGTCCTAGGCTTCCTCGACCAAGGTAGTGGCGAAGATCTTGGCTCTCACATCCGGGGAATGGCCGAACATGCTTATCTCGATTTCAAATCGATCCACATGTCTTTCCGGATCAGTGGTCCCATTGTAAGTAGGGAGGTTAATAGGCATTTTGTCTTCTGCCATAGCGCTAAGTATCTCTTTGTAAAATGGTGATCGAGCCTCTCGAGCACTTCTGTACTGTCTCGCTGGTTGTCGGAAAGGTGGAGGTGGGTCGTACGGGTTCCGGTCATGACCCCGCCAGCCCTGACGAGGGGGCGGGGGATCGGAGTAAGACCCTTCTCCCTCTTCGTCGATGTGGGGAGATCGAGGCCGTTGGGGTCGACGGGGTGATTTCGCGCGGTGGGGCAGACGGTTCCGTAGATCATTTTGTCCCACGGCGAGTCCTCGATTGGACACCCGGGGGGCTTCAGGATTAACCCTAGCCCCCCAGGCGGTCGAAGACGCCTGAGTTTCTAGGCCGCTGCTCCTCCTGATTTCAGGATGAGCTTCCCGATCCACTTCCGGCCCTAGAGGCACGTATAGTTACCTGGTTTTTCTCCCTTCTCTTCGACTTAGGTGGGTCGGCTTCTACATTAACCTGACCGATAGGACGCTTCTCGCGGCGTCTTGCCGACTCGACCACTTGCTCGGTAGGCGCCGCCGCCTCCTGCTGCTGTTGGCCCCGACCCGCCCCTTGCCCCTGGATTGGGCCAGGAGGTGGAGGCGGGCCGTATGCTTCCAGGTGGTAGTATAGTGGGTGCGGGTGATAACCCCATGGAGGCGGTGGATATCCGTAATGCATAGGCGGCGCATAGTAGGCCGAATACTGGTCGGGATAGGGCATGGCGGGCTGGCCCTCGGCTTTTTAGGAAAGACAGGAGCTCGGCCCTCTGCCGCCGCGGCTACGGCCCCAGCTTGGCATTTCTCGAGATACGCATCCAGGTCGGGGGATGTGTACACCATGGGTACGAGAGCGTTTTGCGCGGTCGCTCCGTGTGGTGCCGGCGGGTGGCTAGGACCAACTGCTTCCTTGGGGACGTCCGTCTGGTCGTCCGCCCCAAGTGTTCGATGACTGCGTAATTCCATTCTTGTTAGGCTTCTGTTGGAAAGGATTCCCACAGACGGCGCCAAAATGATCGCGTCGAATTTCGGGTGGCTGACGTGGCCCGAAGTTGTCGACTTAGACCACTTAGAATTTGTAACGGGAAAGTCATCGACTTAGTGTTGACCTGCAAGATGGGGTGGCAAACGTGAACTACGGACCGACAAAGGACGGGTAGGGGGGATCCCTTTGTCGGCACTCCGACGCCCAAGTCAATTTCGAGTGGTTTTGAGAGCCTTTCGAGTAGTGTGGGCGTAATAAATGCACTTAAGATGCTTAGGAATGACATTTATGAAAGGGGGGTATTTATACCTGGGGAGTAATGATGACTGCACAGTGTCATTTGCAGGCGCATTTAATGCGCCGTAGCTACTTAGTAAGGCCTGTCAGGCTCATTAAATTCTTGGAGCGGCAGGGTGGGGCCCAAGAATGAGTCGAGAGAAGATCGACTAGGGCACTGCATCGTCGATTAGTAATCGACTTGTCTTGGGGAAAGCTCGACTATATGTCGGCTTGTCGTAATTGGGCCGACTCGACGTTGCAGTGTGGCCAGGGCACGTTCTTGAGAAGTTCCCCCATCTGGGCCATCCAGGCGACCGACTTGGGTGTACACGTGGCAAGTTTGACTGGTCATCGCACCACGTGGTGGGCGACCACTGGTCCACTTCATGTGCCCGTGGCGATACCGGATCGGCCCACGTCAGAAGCCAACATCCATTTCCCTCTCTCATCCCTTATAATTCACTCTAGGATCATGAGTAAAATCAGGTTTTGCAATTTATTAAAAAATAATAGTTGGAATTGCAAATTTAAACATTTCTTAGATTAAGTTATAAAGTCAAAAAACGCCGATGGTTCAAGATGTTATAAATATTTATAAAAATAAAATAAAATTACATGCCCAATTCTACCCCTCTTCTTAAATAACAGAGACGACGAATGGCCAAGTCGAATTCCACTTGTGGACGTTATTTGTTTCTTCTGTTCCCCATTCCATAAGACTTGTAGTTGTAGCTTAACAACTTTAGCACCCTGCATGACAAGACGAACGACAATATGGGAAGCCAAAGAACATGAGGGTCTTTTGTAAGAAATTCCAATCCACTTATTTATTTAGACTGAAATCAAATATATAAATGCTTATTTATAAAATTATTTGAATATAAATGGGAAGAACTTATAAATAATGTATCTTGATTATTTGAAATTATTAGTAAGCTCTTTTTCCAAAATAATAAGAAATGCTAAACCCCAACACACTACAAAAAAATGTTTATAAACTATATCAAGTGTCTGAAGTTTAAACAACTAATGCCTATGTTATATATCTAATTCTATGAAATTTTTTAATAATATTTACTATTTTGGTATGGCTCTTCTCACGACGAGCTGTCAATTAATAAATATAAAAGATAATCCCAGGCACCTTATGTTATTTGAATCTTAGTGCGTTTTTCTCCTTAATATTTAAACCAATGCAATTTACTCTTAACCTTTGAAAAATATTTTACATACACATGTTGATGGAGATGACTACAGGAGCTAATACTGGCATACTGAGATTTTCTTGTGGTATGGCAAGCAAGTGGCTATCAAACAGATCAACCGATATATGTATATAAATTTCTTCTTATTTAAAAGTTTACTGCTGAAGGAAAAAAATTGAAATAGAACTCTTAGCTATGGTATTAGTTATTACAGAAACCTATTGGCATACTTCCATTGGGATTAGCAGCAATGTTTCTATCGTGTTTGGGGCTGATGACCCTCCTTTTTCTCCTTGGCCAAGACATGAACTTAAACAAAACTCAGCAGCGTTCTCATACTGATAAGTGGCATTTGGAAGACTTTTATTGGGGCTGTAACGTTCCTCCTCATTTATAGTATGGGTTCGAGTTCTATGATCGAAGAAGAACAATACATCTGGCATTTTATGACGACTTCATTATATTAGATTTTACTCAGAAAATCAACACAACAAAAAATTCCAAACTCCCACAGCATATAGTATATCATTTCAGTCCTCATGTCTGGCAGAATTCTCAGAGGTTGGCATCAAAAGGTGGGATGAACTTGTCTTATCTACTTGACATTGCAAAATTTCTTCAGCAAGCGTGGCCCGCTAGTATAAAATTTATGCAGCTGTTGTCGGTTTTCCTTATTATCATCATCATGTGTTCATCTCTTCTATTGGAATTGCGATCGAAAATGCATTTCTTGATGCTGATTTACTTGCTTCCCTTGCTGATAATTCTGAAACTTATATTGAGATCATTGTTTAATGATGCTACTGCAACGATACAAATATTTTATACGCTTAATGGTAGTATGGAACTTCTGTTGATAATAGGATAAATTTGGGAGAAAGTTTTCTGTGTATTCATTGTATTGTTTCAAGAGGTATAGAGATTACATGTATAAGTAGAATACAGTCGACTAATCACAGTCTAACAATCTGCTAAATACAAGGAAAGGTAATTAGGGTAAATCCCTTCCATATATATCAGAATATCCCAACACTCCCCCTCAAGTTGGATCATGGGGGTCCGACATGTTCAACTTGGACAATGAGTCATGAAAGTTCTGACTGCTGATGGCCTTCGTTAAGATATCTGCCAGTTGATCTTCTGATTTTATGAACGGAAGTCTGACGGTCCCTGATTCGATTTTTTCCTTGATGAAATGGCGATCTATCTCCACGTGTTGGTTCGATCATGCTGAACTGGGTTATGGGAGATACTTATTGCTGCTTTATTATCACAGAATAGGTCTGTGCTTCTGTCTTGTGGGAACCCGATCTCCGTTAAAAGCTTTCGGATCCATAGGACTTCCGTGATTCCTCGTGCTATTCCCCTGATTCTGCTTCGGCACTTAAAAGCGCCACCACTTTCTGTTTTTTACTCCGTCATGTAACCAAATTTCCTCCCAAGAAAGTAAAGTATCCCGAAGTAGATCTTCTATCAGTGATGCTACCCGCCCAATCAGCATCCGTGTAGGCTTCGATCAGAGTATGCCCATTTTTAGCAAACATAAGTCCCTTTCCCGGGGAAGACCTTAAGTACCTCAAAATCCTCATAACTGCCTCCATGTATTCCTTGCTTGGGTTATGCATGAATTGGCTCACAATCCCAACAACATAGGCAATATCTGGTCTAGTATGGGCCAGATAGATAAGTTTGCCTACTAACTTCTGATATCTTTCTCTGTCGGCTGGGATCTGATCTGGGAATATCCCCAAATGGTGATTCTGGGACATTGGGGTCTCAGCCTGTTTGTAGTCAATTAACCCGACTTCTGTCAGAAGGTCGAGAATATACTTTTTCTGGGAAATGAAAATGCCCTTGTCTGATCGCATCACTTCAATGCCAAGTAAGTACCTTAATTCTTCCAAGTCCTTCATCTCGAATTCTCGTGATAGATTCTCTTGGATATTGGCTATCTCCTCATTGTCGTTCCCAGTTATCACCATATCATTGACGTACAGGACTAATAAGGTGACTAGATTATCTCTCCTCTTGATGAATAAGGAGTGATCCGAGTTGCTCTGACTATACCCCGTATTTCTTCATAGCGAGAGCAAATTTTCCGAATCAGGCTTTGGGTGGCTGCTTGAGTCCATACAGGGACCGTTTTAGTCTGCATACCAAGTGTCTGTCCCGGTGATCCTCAAATCCAGGTGGTAGATCTATGTAAACTTCTTCTTCTAGGTCACCGTGCAAAAATGCATTCTTCACATCGAATTGGTGTAGTAGCCAATCATGATTAGCGACTATGGATAAGAGTATCCTGATGGTATCAAGCTTCGCCACATGAGAGAATGTCTCTGTGTAGTCAATCCCATATGTCTGGGAGTATCCCTTAGCCACTAATCTGGTTTTATACCTTTTGATCGTGCCGTCCATTTTGTACTTGATGCTGTAAACCCATTTGCATCCAACGGAACGCTTTTCTGCTGGGAGTGGGCACACCTCCCAAGTCTGGTTTTTTTCCAAAGCGTCGATTTCTTCCTCCATTACTTGTTTCCATAACGGATTTTCCAGTGCCTCTTTGATGGTTCTGGGAGTTTCGTGAGAGTACACTGCGTGGAGAAAAGACTGCAGTTGTGGCGAGCTGCAGTTTGAGGCCACATGGTGAGTTACTGGGTACTTGGATCTACTTGTCCTTTCTGGACTGTACCTGTTCGGCAGAATTCCCTTGTTCTGTCTATGAGGCAGAGTATATGTATGTGGAATGGAAACAGAAGGGTCAGAGTCACTTACCTTAGGAATATTCGGTGACAGGGGGATCTTCCGGGGCGGCGAGAGAGATGGAGAGTCAGATGACACAGTCGCCTTATATTCGTGGAGGGGTTCTAACCATTCACACATCCAATTCATTCCCTCACTTGTATCATTCTCCCCCTGAGGGTTGGAATTGGATTCCCCTTTGAAGTAGTACTTGGTTTCCAAGAAGTCCATGTCCATGGTAATGTAGTGACGGTTGCCAACTGGATCATAGCAATGATACCCCTTCTGAGTAGGATTAAACCTGAGATATGCACACCGGACTGCACAGGGGTCTAACTTAGTCCATAAATGCTTCGGAGTATGGACAAATGCGACACATCTGAAGACCCGTGGCATGAGCAGAAGTACCGAGGGGATAGAGTGAAGCCCCCGGAGTGTATCCAATGGGGTCTTGTATTTTAGAGCCCGTGTAGGTAATCGGTTCATAACATATACCGCTATAGAGACAGCTTCAGACCAAAAGGAAGTGAGGATATGGGCCTCGAACAGGAAAGCCCGGGCGCTTTCGAGAATATATCGATTTTTTCGTTCTGCCACGCGGTTCTGTTGTGGGGTATGGGGACAAGTGGTCTCATGAATAACCCCATTCTGGGAGAAGAAGCTTTGAAGGCTCTGATTGATGAATTCTCTTCCATTATAAGAACGGAGGACTTTGATCGAGACAGAAAACAATGTTTGGATCATTTTAAAGAATTCTCGGATCATATTTGGCGCATCGGATTTCTATTTCAGAAAGTAAATCCAAGTGAACCTGGTGCAATCATCGACAAATAAGATAAACCAATGAAACTTGGAATTAATATTACTTGGGACTGGCCCCCAGACATCAGAATGTTTCAACTCAAAAGGAGAATCTATTTTATTCTGAGAACTTGGATAAACGTTTCTGTGACTTTTAGCAAGTACACAAGTGTCACAATGTAAAGTGCTTGATTCTGAAACTAAGTTTGGAAACAAATGTCTCAAATACTGAAAGTAGGGATGCCCTAGTCTACGATGTCATAACCAAAGTTGTTTATAATTTCTGCCTTGGAAGACAAAGCTTGAACCCGAGTGTGAAACATCTCTGATGTAGTACAAACTCTCTCTCTCAATACCACGCCCAATGATCGCTCCCGTACGAATATCCGGTAAGAGGCAAAAAGAGAAAAATATTAGTATTGCGCAGTTTAATTCTTTGGTAAGTTGGCTAACAAAAAGCAACTTATTGGTGAGAGATAGCACAACAAGACAGTGTGAGACATTCATTTTTTCGGATAAAGATACACTGCCTGCCCCAATGATAGGATGGGAAAGACCATTAACGTTAATCACCGAAGATTTCCGAGGAGGGGAGGCGGTTCGGATGTCACTTGCCTCATTTGTCATATGATCTGTAGCCCCACTATCAATAAGCCACTCGGTATCCGAACCCAAGCGGTGGGCCTGCATAAAGGTTTTTCCTTCCGTAGTCTTATTTGTTGGAATAGTGCCCTGAAAATTCAATTTGTTGAATTAATTAAAACTGAATTTACAACAAGTTGTGAGTATTTCACATATTAATAATTAATGACGTGTGGTGGTATCCTTATATGAAATGTGTTTCATAGGAAAAGACTTTGAATACCGAAATCACGTGTCATTAAAGTTCTAGTCAGTAAGATAAGAATATGTTCTTATCAAGACTATAACGTGGTTATATAAGATGATTAGTCTTTCGTCATAGGGAATGGTGATTCCAATTATAACACGTTGATGATTTTCAATAGGATTGGAAACATCGAACTGGACCACTGAGATTATTCATTTTATACTGCTATCTAAAGTGAATAAAATCTCAGGAAGCATTGTACTCTTAATCCTGATAATATTTCGGCTTTAGGCATGTAGTGTTAGTCACTGTAACATACTCGAAGTGAGGTCTCGGTAACGGGTGGCCAAAATACTTTGTATGATTCGGTGACAACATGAAATGTGCTAAAGAGTTATATTGATCGAGGAATCTGTGGCCTTGCTGGAAGGTAAGAGATATCCTTGAAATAGATTTGCAAAAGTTTGAATTAAGACTTTGGCCAAAGCACTTCGCGTGATAACGTCACCGAAGTTGTATGTTGAATGTGTTTCACATACAGAGAATTTGAACTTAAGGCGAATCAATAAATGTCAAATTGGAGATGAAAAATAAATGATAGTAGTTATAATTTATTTTTCATGGATATCTACACGGAGGAGTAAAATGCGAAATTATTCTAGATCGAGAAATTCGTGAATAATTTAATTAATTTTAGAGTGCAACAATATTTATTTAGTGGAATTAAATATTGTTAAACGATAATTAATTATTATCATGAGATGATAATATATTAATCCGTTTGGAGCTAAAATTAATTAGTCCTGCAGGTCCCTCTGCAAGCCCCAAATTGAAAACCCAAAGAGAAAATAATAAAAGGAGAAAGAGAAATGAATTTTTCAAAGTGTTTGAAAATAGCCAAGGGATTTATTTTAAGAAAATAAATCAAGTTCCAAAGAGTTGGAAATGCCCGGAATTTTATTTTGGAGAAAATAAAATTTAAAATTTTTTTTAAAAAAAAAAAAAAAAAAGAAAAAAATTGCTGACGTGGCAGGTGACGTGGCACTGACGTGTCACGCCACGTCAGCAAGTGGGCCCAGGTGGCGCTGACTGGGCAGCCGCGTGGCACGCCACGTGTGCGACACGTGGACGGCCCAGATTGCGCCACGTCATCATGTTGACCGGGTCAACGTGTCCAAGGTCGGGTCAACGGGTCGGATATCGGATAGGGTCGGACCGGGTCCGGTTCCGGGTCGGACCAGACCCGGACACGTGGCAGCCTCTGGAAAGGCCACGTCACCCAAAACCCTAGACCGAGAGTACATCACACGCGCCACCTTGTGGCCGCGCGTGAGGGCGCGTGTGAGCTCCGATCGGGGCGTTCTCGGCGGCGTTGAACTCGTGGTGATGAGAGCTTCAACGTGGTCACCTTGGTTTGCGTGTCCAAGTTGTACACGCAAGTGGGATGTGAAATTACCATTTTACCCTTGCTTTTGAATCCAAAATGACCGAAACGCCTTCGGTTTTTCCCCTATAAATAGGGGTCTTGGGTCCTCATTTCTCATTCAACATTTGGGAGAGGTTTTGGCTAGAGAATAGCTTTGAAACCATATCCCATTTCTCCTAGTTAATTCCGACTTATTTCGGAATTAATTTTAATTAGGTGTTTGTATAAAACGCCTAATTTCGGGAGAATAAACCCTGAAAAGGGTTTTTAGTTTAAATTTTATTTTCTCTAAGTATTTAGAGAAATACTTTCGGAGCCCACGCTCCGAGGGTGTCGCTGGGGATATTGCAGGGAAGCTCTGCCGGTCTCACGAGTGGGCAAGGAGCTGGAAAAATGCCGTTAGATAGCCATGATTGCAGTACGGTAATAGTTTTCAGTTATTTTATTTTAAGCATGATAAATTATGTGCTCTTAAGTGTTAATTGCATGTTAGATATTTATCTGCTTAAGTGATTTAAAATTTATTATCAATTGCATGTATATACTTGAGTAGATCCGGCTAAGTCTTCCGCTTTGTATTAAAATGTTTTAGAAATATTTTAATACTTGTATTATAGTAAAAATTTTAAAATGTGGTCCCGGACTGCTACTGTTGTGGGCCCGCATCCCATCATGTGGTATCAGAGCCGTGCTCTAGATATATACATGCATTGATATGATGCATGTGATGCATAATTTTAAATCTGATACTGTGTACGTAAATTCTGTCAAAGGAGGCTGGTTTTTAAGTGGGACCGTTGTGACCCCTCCAGTGTTTCCTGGGAATTTACGTGGAATGGTAATTTTTCTGGGAATCGATTTCAATAATCTCCTTGGTTAATTACCGAATCAGTAAACATGATTTAAATTATGAGATAATTTATTTATAACATGTTTACTTTATGCCATTTTTTTTAAGCATGATAATTATGTGATAATTATAACAACATGCTTAATTGATTTAATTTATGGCATATTTATTTTGTGTCATTTAAAATTTTAAGCATGATAATTATGTGATAATTATATGAAAGGATGCTTAATTATTTTATTTTATGGCATGATCATGATAATATGAGATATTATGATATTTACAATTATGCATATTTTATTTAATGTGATTAAATAGTAATGTTTAATAGAAATTAGACGCGATGCATAATTGAACTAATATTTTTCGGCCTGATTAATAAATAGTTATTAAATTGCCTTAAAATATTATTATTAGGATTTTAAATATGATTTAGTAATCCTAGTGGGAGGGTATTAATTAGATTAATTACTTCCAACAATAAGACGCCAAAAGTGATTATTAAATAATCAACAGATAATCCACACCTTTTAAAAATTCAAGTGGGAGCGAGATGAAAAGAGTTGGATTCTCACGGCCTCCATTACCCGTCTACAGTATAGCGGATGTATACTACTCCCTTCGGCGGGTATATATTCGCGGTATACAAGATTAGACTTCTACGGATAGAATGAAATACGACGAAAGTCAGCTCGACCACGCCTCCGTGGAGTGTCTTGACCTACTCGTACGGACTTCTAGATAATGGTGCACACTTGACTAAGTAATGTATTAACCTCCCTTCGGAGCTCTGTTACATTTATTTAGAGGCCAAGGGTTGACGTGGTGGATTGACATTGTTTGGTAAGAGTTACCTAGTTGACATGTTAATTAAGAATAGTTCTTGCTTTTCTAAGCGGTTTTCGACCTCGCCTCCGGGGAGTCAACTGCAGTTAGTTAAGTCACCATTGCGTAAACTAAAATGCTTACGTGGATTTCATTTATTGGTTGAACGCAGAAGAAAGTGAAATACATAATCATAACTTGCATTTATTTATTTATTTCAGTTTTATAATTACAATCTCTCTTAGCCCACTCCAAACTATATGTCTATAAAGAAATAGGCTAGTAAGGGTTCAATTATGCTGACTAAGTAATAAATCTTGACATCGTGTTGGGACACGAAAGTTTATGTACTCACTGAACCTTATCCGAAAATTTCGGAAACTACAACCAGTCAGGATTAGAAAGACGTTTATTCTAAATAGATCAAGTGTGATGATCTGGCTAGTCTTATATCCTGATATCTGTTTTAAATGTTCTTGAGCATCAAACACATGAGATGTCTACTGATAAGAACATGTGTTGAAGACAGAGTCGTACGTAGGTACGAGCCATGAAAACGGTTGTCAGTTAAAGATGTTTGAAGGATCACTGTTTCATAATCATATTATGAATATGATAGCTAATCTGAATGAGATTGAAAGCCTCTGTGCTTAAAGAGACAATCTTAACAGATAGAATACGATTCTATACTCTCTGCCTAAGTCATTTGAACGTTCAAGATTATCTTAAATAATTTTTTAAAACCAATGAACGACCTCAATGTGGCAGAAAGGGTGATATAGACTAAGGGAAAAGTTCTCTTTAATCAGACATCAATATCCACGGGCTAGAAAGCCAGTAAGTGGAAGAAAGAAAAGGAAAAGTTCCCAATCGAAGGTTCAGAAATAGAAAGTCAAATCCGACAATGGAAAAAGTGTTTCTATTTCGGTGGTAATGGGTATTGGAAAAGGAAATTATCCAAAATACTTAGTCTGTCTGTTTGTTATGCCGTTTAGATAAGATATGAAGATATCTTACTCGTTGAAAATATATTTAGTTGGAAATTCACCGGACTCCTGGTATGTGAATTTGAGATCAACTAATCATATTTGCAAGTTGTTGCGAAGATTCAAACCAACCAGAAAGGTTGAAAAACGGCTAACACATAACTACTGCTCGGGGATAATACAAGTGTAATTGTATTAGCAGTAAAGATTATAAAGTCGTATTTTGGCAAAAGGGTTTTAATATTATACGTGCCATATATACAGAAATTTAATTTCAGTGGGTTATTTGATAACTAATAGTTTAATTGTTTGTTTTGAACAAAAGTTTACCACTAAGCAAAATAAAAGGTTTATTTGCTCTGGCACAATAAAAGATGGTCTTTTATACCTCAATGAAAACCCTAATACAAGTTTAACATTAAGAAGCTTGACCTACCATCTAAGAAGAAAAACTTCTTCGTGGCACCTATCTATTGGTCAATTGAATCTGAATAGGATCCAAAGACTGATTGTTGAGTCCTATTGACTTGAAAATAGTATCAATCTGCGAATCCTATTTAGAAGGTTAAAATGACCAAGAAACCTTTTTGAGACAAAAGGTATTTAAGCCATGAAGTTGCTTGTGTCAGTTCATACGGATATGTGATCCTATGATTATTCAAGCAAGAGGAAGTTTTGGATATTTCATCATTCGTTTGAATGATTACTCTAGATACATATATGTTTATTTGATGAGACTTAAGTCTGTAATTGTTGAAGAGTTCAAAGAATATAAGACTGAAGTCAAAGAATCAAATTAGAAAACATATCAAGGCACTTCGATTAGGTCGAAGTAGTGATAAGTATCTAAGTTCAGAGTTAAACAGAATTTCTCAAATGAGATTGGATCTCAACTATATATATGAGATACGTCTTAGCAAAGATGTATTGCAGAAAAGAGAAATAAAACTCTGATAATGACGGCAAGATTCATGAAGAGTCATGCTACCCTATGAATTTCGTTTTGGGGTCTTGCACACAAAACGACAAACCTAGTTCTATCTAAGTCAGTTCCTAAAACACTGATGGATCTGTAGCTAGGGTGAAAACCCTGTATCTTTTATCTTCGGATTTAAGGTAGCCTGGTCCACGAGTTAAGGATGGATCCTGACAAGTTAGAATAAAGAACAAAGGTTTACTTGTTCTAAGGTTATCCTAAGAAGAACAAGAGATGGTATATTTTGTAATTTGAGAAATCACAAAAGATGTTTGTGAATTATTTTTACATAGATAACCACAAAGGGTAGAAGCAAAGTAGTGTTAAAAGAAATAACAGTATTAGATACTGATTTCCATAAACCCGTGATAACTGAAAATATATTGGATACATGTGATGTACCAAATACAACATGTGATGTAGAGACATGTACACGAGAACATCATTATAGTGGGAGGATTGTCAGGACACCTGACAAGATACCTAAGATTAACCCAAGAGGCTGAATCTAACGTATCTGATCCTGTCACGTGTAATGAAGCTGTAGAAGATATAGACGTTGACTGTTTGGTCAATATCCATGGAATCTAAGTTAGAATATCTGTATTCTAACAAAGTCTTGAACTTGTAGAGGCGCCGGAAGGCATTAAACCCTGTTAGATAAAATTGGGTTCTACAAGACAATAAAAGGAGAAATGGACAAAAGTAGAGACTTTAAAGCAAACTTATGGCAAGGGATTTTACCCAGAAAGAAGAAATCATTTATGAGATCTTCTCGCCTATAACAGTGCTTAAGTCTATTATCCTCTCCATTTTATCTCATTATCGATTATGAGATTAGATAAATGGATGTAAAGACTATGTTCTTGAACGGGCAACTTCAAGAAGAAGAGATACATGGCATAACCTGAAGGCTTCATAGCCAGAAATCAGGTACATATAATGCGAGCTTGATAGATCGATTTATGGTCTTAAGCAAGCATCTAGATTATGGAGCATCAGAATTATAAGGCAATTTAAATTCTTTAGATTTGTATAATTGCCTGATGAACCATGAAGTGTACAAAATGACATCATGATAGCGTTGTAACAATTTTACTTTGTACGTAAACAAAATTCTGCTCATTGGGAATGATGCAAGAATTTTGCTAGTAGTCAAGATTCGGTTGTCAAACTATTTTGACAAGAAAAGACCTATGTGAGACCAATGCTATTCCAAGGATCAGACTTTTGTCGTGATCATGGGAATAAGGAGATTGGTTTATCACAAGAAGCATATATAGATAAGATGCTGGGAAGGTATAATATGACAAATTCCAAGAAAAGTTTATCACCTTTTTAGATTTGGAATTTATCTATCTCGGGATCAGTGTCCTGAGACAACTGAAGAGATAGAAGACATGAGTAGAGTTTCGCAGCGGAAGCTTTATGTATGTCATATTATTTACAAGGCCAGCTGTCTATTATGGAATAGGTCTAAGTCAGCAGATATTAGTCAAACCCTAGAATCTGACACTGGGTAGTAATGAAAGCATATATTGGAGTACTTGAGAAGGACTTGAGATTATATGTTTGTCTACCACAGTGGTGAGCTCATTTCAATAGAGTACACAGATTCGGATATACAATCTGATTTGTATTCTAAATGTTTGACATCAGAATACGTGTTTACTCTAGAAAGAGCAACTGTTAATTGGAAAATGTTAAACAAACTTGTATTGTTTACACTGCCATGGAAGTCAAATACATGGTAGCTTGAGAAGCAGCCAGTTAGATGTATTTCATGATTTCCTAGTTGTTGGCTCAGAGAAACATCTAAAAGATTCCTTCACTAAAGTATTGGCGCAAAACGAGTTTTGACACTCGTGTGAAAGGAATAGGACTTAGATGTATGGCCAAATTGAATTTAGGGCAAGTGGGAGATTGTTGGAATAGTGCCCTGAAAATTCAATTTGTTGAATTAATTAAAACTGAATTTACAACAAGTTGTGAGTATTTCACATATTAATAATTAATGACGTGTGGTGGTATCCTTATATGAAATGTGTTTCATAGGAAAAGACTTTGAATACCGAAATCACGTGTCATTAAAGTTCTAGTCAGTAAGATAAGAATATGTTCTTATCAAGACTATAACGTGGTTATATAAGATGATTAGTCTTTCGTCATAGGGAATGGTGATTCCAATTATAACACGTTGATGATTTTCAATAGGATTGGAAACATCGAACTGGACCACTGAGATTATTCATTTTATACTGCTATCTAAAGTGAATAAAATCTCAGGAAGCATTGTACTCTTAATCCTGATAATATTTCGGCTTTAGGCATGTAGTGTTAGTCACTGTAACATACTCGAAGTGAGGTCTCGGTAACGGGTGGCCAAAATACTTTGTATGATTCGGTGACAACATGAAATGTGCTAAAGAGTTATATTGATCGAGGAATCTGTGGCCTTGCTGGAAGGTAAGAGATATCCTTGAAATAGATTTGCAAAAGTTTGAATTAAGACTTTGGCCAAAGCACTTCGCGTGATAACGTCACCGAAGTTGTATGTTGAATGTGTTTCACATACAGAGAATTTGAACTTAAGGCGAATCAATAAATTTCAAATTGGAGATGAAAAATAAATGATAGTAGTTATAATTTATTTTTCATGGATATCTACACGGAGGAGTAAAATGCGAAATTATTCTAGATCGAGAAATTCGTGAATAATTTAATTAATTTTAGAGTGCAACAATATTTATTTAGTGGAATTAAATATTGTTAAACGATAATTAATTATTATCATGAGATGATAATATATTAATCCGTTTGGAGCTAAAATTAATTAGTCCTGCAGGTCCCTCTGCAAGCCCCAAATTGAAAACCCAAAGAGAAAATAATAAAAGGAGAAAGAGAAATGAATTTTTCAAAGTGTTTGAAAATAGCCAAGGGATTTATTTTAAGAAAATAAATCAAGTTCCAAAGAGTTGGAAATGCCCGGAATTTTATTTTGGAGAAAATAAAATTTAAAAAATTTTTTTTAAAAAAAAAAAAAAAGAAAAGAAAAAAATTGCTGACGTGGCAGGTGACGTGGCACTGACGTGTCACGCCACGTCAGCAAGTGGGCCCAGGTGGCGCTGACTGGGCAGCCGCGTGGCACGCCACGTGTGCGACACGTGGACGGCCCAGATCGCGCCACGTCATCATGTTGACCGGGTCAACGTGTCCAGGGTCGGGTCAACGGGTCGGATATCGGATAGGGTCGGACCGGGTCCGGTTCCGGGTCGGACCAGACCCGGACACGTGGCAGCCTCTGGAAAGGCCACGTCACCCAAAACCCTAGACCGAGAGTACATCACACGCGCCACCTTGTGGCCGCGCGTGAGGGCGCGTGTGAGCTCCGATCGGGGCGTTCTCGGCGGCGTTGAACTCGTGGCGATGAGAGCTTCAACGTGGTCACCTTGGTTTACGTGTCCAAGTTGTACACGCAAGTGGGATGTGAAATTACCATTTTACCCTTGCTTTTGAATCCAAAATGACCGAAACGCCCTCGGTTTTTCCCCTATAAATAGGGGTCTTGGGTCCTCATTTCTCATTCAACATTTGGGAGAGGTTTTGGCTAGAGAATAGCTTTGAAACCATATCCCATTTCTCCTAGTTAATTCCGACTTATTTCGGAATTAATTTTAATTAGGTGTTTGTATAAAACGCCTAATTTCGGGAGAATAAACCCTGAAAAGGGTTTTTAGTTTAAATTTTATTTTCTCTAAGTATTTAGAGAAATACTTTCGGAGCCCACGCTCCGAGGGTGTCCCTGGGGATATTGCAGGGAAGCTCTGCCGGTCTCACGAGTGGGCAAGGAGCTGGAAAAATGCCGTTAGATAGCCATGATTGCAGTACGGTAATAGTTTTCAGTTATTTTATTTTAAGCATGATAAATTATGTGCTCTTAAGTGTTAATTGCATGTTAGATATTTATCTGCTTAAGTGATTTAAAATTTATTATCAATTGCATGTATATACTTGAGTAGATCCGGCTAAGTCTTCCGCTTTGTATTAAAATGTTTTAGAAATATTTTAATACTTGTATTATAGTAAAAATTTTAAAATGTGGTCCCGGACTGCTACTGTTGTGGGCCCGCATCCCATCATTATTTGGCCAGATCTCATCATCATTGTTAACCTTTTTTCCCAGCCCACTATGCAAAATAGGCCCAACTGAATTATTTGATGTAGTATTAAACTTATGATATGAAATTGGCCCATGAATTATGTCCAGCTCACACTCTTCATCAATTATACCCGACGCACACTTTGGATTTAAGGTTAGAAATTCATTACCTGAAATGTTTTCTCCCTTACCGATACGTATCTGCTGCGTCGGTTTCTCTCCCACCTCCTCCACTGGTGGCGCCGCCGCTGGAACTGCCATTATTTTCAAAGGTTTCCCGGCTGGTGGTGCTTCTAATCACCTGTACTACGGCGACCCGTCCTTGTCCTCCATTTTCTGGAGTTTGCGTTGAGATTTGGGCTTTGCCAATTGGTGGCCCAGTGGTGCCGCCACCGGCACGGCTAGCTTTCTTCCGTGCTATATGTTCGGCCCACCAATTCGGGTATCCTACAACTTCGAAGCAAGTGTCTTTTATGTGTCGTGTTTGTTGGGAATAGTGCCCTAGAAAGCTGTTATGCTTCGGGACTTTCCCTATATCACAGACAATCTTTGGATAATATACGAATGATTGTAATCATAGGCGAACACTTCTTATGTGCCAATACGTGTTTTGCATGTTTCTATTGCGTGCGCATGTCTAGAACTCCCCTAATCCGATGAGACCATTAAGAACTTTTTCATTATGGGAATGACACATGAAACAAGTTCTTAACTCCATAGGCGAGGATTAAAAACTTCTCCAAGTCAATGAGGCCGACTGACAGTGAGAGAGTCGACCTTGCCTCTGTTGAGACTTACTTGTGTAGTTGTGCCCTTAAGAAGGATCATCTTGTTCCCTAATAATTCTTATTTTAGAATTTTGGGATTGTCTTCTTATTTGAAGAGGACAGTGGGAGTCTTCTTAACTGAAGGAGACAGTGGGAGATAGACTTGAAACAAGTTCAAGTTTATCTGAACAGTTAACGGGTGTTACCACTGCCTGTGACCACCACAGGCAGTAACGCCCGTTAACTGGTACAGAGGCTCCGACAAAAGAGGTAACGGGTGTTACCACTGGCTGTGACCACATGCAGTAATGCCCGTTACTTGGTGCAGAGGCTCAAACAAAGGAGTTAACGGGCGTTACCACTGCCTGTGACCACAGGGAGTAACGCCCGTTACTCGGTACAGAGGCTCAGACAAAGGAGTTAACGGGCGTTACCACTGCCTGTGACCACAGGTAGTAACGCCCGTTACTTGGAACAGAGGCTCAGATAAAAGGAGGTAACGGGCGTTACCCAAACAATATATATATTATTATTTTGCAAATCTTTAGAACTAATGTTGTTTGTTCTATAGAGTGTATCTCTCTTGAGTCTTCTTAATTGAAGGAGAAACTGAGAGATAAGATTGAAACTAGTTCAAATCTTTGCAAACGATATAGAATATTGTTTATGTGATTCTTTTGAACAAATGTTGTTTGTTTTAAAGAATATACCTTTCTTTGGGAATCGTTCCTAAGAGAGAAGAAAGGTAAGCCCAAAGACTTCAAAAGGTTTGAGGCCATAACCCACGCCACAAATAGGAAGAGAAAAACCGTTCTGATAAAACTTCGCCAATCTTGAGAGATAGTACACGAGTGAACTCTCCTCCCTCGATGCGTTCAGAACGCATTCCTAGATAGCCCGTAAGATAATATGGTTTTCTCCATTAGATCTTCTTAAGTGGATACTGATCCATTTACCCTTGAGGGGGGCGCTATCAGATTTGGAATCTGAGCAGTGAAAACAATTATGAAATCTGAAATGGATTCCATATAGTCAAACTAAGTTTGGACTTTAGTTGAACTACTTGATAGGATCAAGCTTGTCTTATCAATATAAGATTGATAAAGACATAAATATGGAACAACCATGGATTTCACATTTAGTGGGAGTAAGCAAAAGGTTTGCAAACTCCTAATAGTCAATTTACGAAATTGAATCAGGCTTCTAGGAATTAAAGTATTCGAATTAGTGAAATAGTCAAATTTGTTTGACTTAAAATTCGAACAAAGCATGTATAAGAAAATGTTAGAGACTAAAAGTTCAACTTTTGGTACTTTGCGAAGATGACATCCTTCTTATTGGGAATGTGAAAGATAACGTAAAAGTTACCAAAGCTTGGTTAGGAACCAATTTTGAGATGAAAGATCTTGGTGATAGATCCTATATTCTCGAGACGAATATCTATGGAGATAGATTTAAGAGAATAAAAGGATTATCACAATCGAGGTACATAAACATTGATATAGACTTGAGATTCCACATTGTCTCATATGAGCTAACTCTGTAATCTTTGATATAGGCTCAAAAGGGTGTCGCTATATAGATACCTGAACCACGGCCTATGTTGGGATTACACAAGTGGCATATGAGTCAATAAAGGACCTACACTTGCTGTAGGCAAGGTGATCTCTTATTACACAAGTCATTCATGATTCCATCCTAAAAATCCTTACGTAAAGTGGTTAGATCAAGACATCAAGAAAATGGAGTTTTCTTGGATTGAGATCAAATGGAATATAAAAGTGAACTTTGTTTTAAGATTAAGATTAGTAGGGCTCTCCGTATTACCATGCCCTAGATCTTAATCGAGAGATAGGATGGTAGGAGGATCGTATCCCACATGATGTCATTGACTGAAACGTTCTTTCGAATATAAATTCACATTTCGGGTAGGGGTTACACACCTGTTGCTAGACTATGGTCGTGTGATCTGTGAGATAATTAATTAATAAGTGTATTAATTAGTTAGGCTCACTGCTAACTGAAATCGAACCTAGAGGGTCACACACAAATACCAGGTTCAAAGGGTATTAAGGAAAGATCAAATAGTTAATCGAAATGAGACCACAGTGTAAAGTACACGTGTCGGTTCGAGAGCTTGTTTGGACGTGTGGTTCCAATTATGGAATTGGACCATGTGCTAATTAATTGGAGAATTAATTATTAAGTCCAAATATAATTAATTGGAGAATTAATTATATAGCCAAAATAAATTAATTGGAGAATTAATTTTAGCCCGTTAGAATTAATTAGTGAATTAATTCTAAAGTCCCTGAAAGAATTAATTGGAGAATTAATTCTAAGTATTTAATTATTTAGTTGTTCTAATTTGATTAGAATGAATGAATAAATAAATATCTTCTATTTTATTATTCTAATAAAGTATTAGGATAAGATATTTAATTATTGCTAGAATAATTAAATATTCCTAATTAGTTAGGAACTCTTTCTAGAATAATAGATATCTTATTTTAGATAAGATATTATTTTACTTGGAGAGAAAGAAAAAATAGAAGACAAGTTAAAGTAGGAATCCGATTCCTACTTGACCTAGTAGGGTTCGAACCCTACACTATAAAAGGGCAAGGGGTTCGTTTTTTTGGAGCTTACGCGTGACCGTGATCACGCCCAGACTTCCGGGAATTTCGGGGATAATTCTCTTGCTCTCCTTTAACTCATTTCTTGTTTCTTTAATACACATGTTATAGTACTAGCATACTCACTGACATGATTTGAATCTAGGTTGGTGTGGATTAATACTCTAGAGGATTTCTACTTTGGAATCTCGAAGAAAGAATCAAGAAACGGGGATTTTCATGCCGCATGAAGAACGTTTGAGTGCGGCTCAATACGTTTCAAGAAAGCTTCAATTCGTGTGAGTTTCTTGAGTCCCAACGTTCCGATACGAACATTGCAAGTCTTTTAGATCCCTTTTGGAAAAAAAATTTAAACTTCCACTGCGTTTACTCTGCTGTTTTTCCAATAAGTGGTATCAGAGCTGCCTTGCAACGTTCGTATTGTATCTTTACTGGTTTTGAATTTTGACTGAAAATTCTTGAATTTGGATGATAGTTATGTATTCTTGGTTTTTGTTTGAAATACGAATATGTCGGATCAATACAGTTTCTTGAAAATTCTTGAAAAACTGTTTTGGTAAAAATCTGGTTTTAAGCTATTTTAATCGGATTTTTTTTGAACTGTTTTAATTCGAAATTGGATTGCTTGAATTTATGAAATTGCGAATCTGAAAATTCAGAACGAGTGCATAGCCGTGCGCGGCTTAGCGCGTACTGCGCATGGGACGGCATCGTACCGTCCCATAACTGTATTCTATTCACCTTTTGTTCATGAGTATATCCTGCCACAAACAGTGGTCTATTGTGAGGCTTTGAACCGAGTAGCAAATCTTTGTCTGAGAAGGTCATGGTTGCCATGCATTCATCGCCTTTGGAGTGAGTTTGCTTGGGAACTTCTTCCTCACTTATCATCAAGCAAGTTACAGCATTGGACGTCGCGCTAACATCTTCGAGTGCGATCTTTTCTTGTCGTGCCAACTGCATCACCTTATCTTTGAATATAAAGTAATCGTGGATTGGGTGTCCGAGCAGACAATGATACTTGCAATACTTTGGATCGTCAGGTTTTCCGGCTTCGTTGGACCTCTTCATTTCGGGTAATTCGATAAGGTTCGCCTTTAGCAGGTCATCAAACATTCCGGAGACATCGGAGTCTTTGAATGGGTATTCCTTGGCTTGCATCTCTGCTAAGGACAATTTTCTGAATGTTCTTTCTTGGGGGACTTCCTTCCTTTCATCCGCGTTGTCATTTGTCTTAGCCCGAAATTTGGCAGGAATTGCATTCACCGTCATGGACTCTTTGGCTTGTTGTTTGGTGACAGGTTTGGCCCCCTTCCTGAAATCTTGCTTTTCCTTAGGCCTGCGGAACTCTTGGACGGGAGGCCCTTCGACTCCAGTAGCGATCATGCTCAACTCCATATCATGTGCCCGAGTAGCAAGCTCTTCGAACGACTTAGGTTGAATTCCTTGGAGAATGTAGCGGAGACCCCAATGCATACCTTGAATGCACATTTCAATTGCTGAAGCCTCTGATAGTCGATCTTTGCAATTTAGACTAAGGTTTCTCGATTGATGTAGTCGACAACGGGTTCTTCTTTCCATTATCAGGAGTTAGTGAGTTCGATCATGCTAACTGTCCGACGAGTGCTGTAGAAGCGATCGAGGAATTCTTGCTCTAGTTGTCCCCAACTATCGATTGAGACTGCTTCTAAGTCCGTGTACCAGTCGAAGGCATTTCCTTTTAGTGATCGAACGAATTGCTTGACTAGGTGATCCCCGTAAGTTCCGGCATTGTTGCACGTCTCGATGAAGTAAGCTACGTGTTGCTTAGGATTGCCTTTGTCGTCAAAGTGCTGGAATTTGGGAGGTTGATAACCAATCGGCATCTTTAAGTTATCGATTCTTTGGGTGTAGGGCTTGGGGTAGACCAAGGATGATTTGGAGCCTCCCTCTATCTTATCTTTGATTGTCCCCATGATGAACTCCTTCAATTGCTCTACCGGGATAAGTCCGTCTGATGAAACTTGAATTTCCTTGGCTAGAGGCTTCTCAATTCCATTTGATCGTTCTTTGGAAGAAGTTTCCGACACTTCTTGCTCATCCAAACGCTTCCCCTTCACTTGGCTAGCGTTGTCACCATCTACTCTGTCCATCAACTTTGAAATGTGAGAGTCTTGCTCTTGAACATGCTTGGAGAGCCCCTCGATGGCCTTTGTCAGATTCGCCAGTCGCAAAACTTAAAGAACTTGAACGAGGGGTGGACGAGGCCGAGTCATCTTCTTCGCCTTCACTTTCGTAGGTGAGAAGTCGCGTGCTCTTTCCATGGCTTTGGAGGGATCGTGCTTTCCCGGAAGACGTCTGCTCTTTCTTAGACATACTTCTTGTTACAACGACGAAGCTTTCAACAATAAGTTTGGAGATGATAGCCTCGAGATCGACGATCTTGCTGTTGGCCATTTCGTGCTTCGAGTTTGTTGAGTAGGAGGAGATGAGAGGTAGAGAGGTCCCACTGGGCGTGCCAAAATTTGTAACTCAATTTTCGTGTTAATTAAATAATTAAACACAAGAAAAATAATCACAAATGAATTTTATTGATTTATTTGAACTTGTGGGTACAATCTCTAATTTATTCCTCTGATTCTTCCTACAAGAATTTGTTGAAGTTCGGAAGGTTTGAAACGCCTTTGTTGACTTTGGAGCTTCGATCTTCCGTTGGATTTGATTTGTTCCCGAAAACGTTAATCGCGGGTCTTTTGACTTAATCGCGAATTAAACGCCTTGATTTGATGAACACCGAAGAACACGCCGATCAACACCTTTGATGTTGATTTGAATTTGATTTGAATTTATTGAGGAGCAATGCCGAAATCTGGATTTGATGCTTTGATTGCGGATTGAACGCCTCAGTTTGTTGACTTTCTCGAAGAACATGCTTGGAGCACCTTCGAATTTGATTTGAGAAAAATGCCGGATCCGCGGACTTGACGCCTTGTTGCGGATCGGCGAGTTTGATTTGGTTGGTTTCCACGAAGAACGCGAAGAATGCCTTGAATCTCGATTCGATCTTCGAGGAGAGCAACACCGAAACACCACTTCGATGCCTTGACGCCGGATTAAACGCCGTTGATGCTGACTTCTGCGAAGAACACCGTTGAAGATGCTGAAGAACACCTGAGAGCTTCTTTCTCTTTGCTTTGTGGCTTGCTTCTTTGCTTCTTCGAGTTGTGAGAGTTGTTTGTAGAATGCCTCTATTTATAGGCATAGGGTGGAACTTTGTGATAATTATCCATTAATTAATTAATTTATTTATTAAAGGGATAATATCAAACTTATTTATTTATTTATCACTTTAATATAGATTTATATTGAAGAAAAAATAAATAAA
This sequence comes from Lantana camara, assembly GCA_037501455.1. Classification (NCBI taxonomy): domain Eukaryota; kingdom Viridiplantae; phylum Streptophyta; class Magnoliopsida; order Lamiales; family Verbenaceae; genus Lantana; species Lantana camara. Next base: position 15,182,211 of record CM074857.1, on the reverse strand, counting down.
CCACATGTCTTGACTTGATTGGTCCACATTTTGAAACATGCCACGTGTCATCATTTGATTGATCATAACCAACTGAACTGCAAGGTTTGATTTGATTCGCTGGAACACTTCAATTTTGACACGTGTCGATAGTTGATTTGATGACAAAATAATTATTAAAATTATCAATTAAATCGACTATTTAAATATTTTATGGACTTTGATTGAGTATTTATCCAAAAAATATAAAAATAGAATGAATTAAATTTGATAAATAATATTTAATATTACACGTGTCACATTTCAATTTGACGAAAATAATTCGTCTACAGACGCTACTCCAACAGCCTATCAATTCAATGCCCGTCCTTTTACTCCTTGTGCAAATCCTAGCTAACATTCGCTATTTCTCTGAAGGGGGTTTGAATTTGAAGAAATGGGTTAAAGACTTAAAGTTAGTTAAACCTCAAAACATGTCAATATTCATTTTCTTGATTATGCCCTTTTGGTATATTGGGAGACTAATTCGAAGCAATCTGATGCTGTGTTCTTTAGGTTACTGCTCTATACTATGTGGGAATGACAGGCCACTTTGGCCTTGGAAATACTAATAACCTCGCTACAATTGATGTTGTTGGGGATTTTAGGGTACGTGTTCTTTTTCCTCGTCTTCTTCACTATTATATAGATAATTACGCTGTCTGTTGTCATACCCTGAGGTTTTGGTCTAATTATACAAAATAACTTCCGTGAAGATTTTAGATATATTTACAAAAACTTGCCCCGGCATATCCTGAGGTTGGCCAGCGAATGCTGTTTGATGGTGCTGGAATCTGAACTTCCTAAAATGCAACAACACTTTCAATATTTGTATGAAAAGAGAAAGACCATCACAGGCGTGAGAGCCTCAGGAACTGGGTTTCCTTTTGAGCGTGGGTTCTTCCAACTAGGATAACACCAAGAGTGCAAAATGCAGTGGTGATGCGACTGTGACGAAGCTTGAGAAGATGAGGAGAAATGGAGGAAAATGCCCAGAACAGTGAGTGCAGTATGTATTGTGGAAGATGACTTGGGGGAGAATGCAAGTGTTCTCCCCTATTTATATGTTAGGGGTGAGGGCAGTTTGGGTAATTTAACCGTGTGGTCCCAAACCTGTGTTGCCCTAACACATGGCAGCCTGTGACGGCATGAGAATGACACCTCTGAAAAGCAGGAGACGTGACAGGTACGAGGTGTGCACTGCCTCTGTGTCAGAGGCTATTGGCGAGGGTCGTGCGTGAGGAGGCTCCATATCGGTCCTACAGGGGTACGGATGCCTTACAGAAGGGAAGAGCCCTACTTAAGCGTAGGTGACGCTCGAAGGGACGCACGAGGGGGTCACCCCGGGTAGATGACCTATGAGCGTCAACTTTACGAGCGTTGGAAAGTAGGTGCCCTCGGGGGGTGCCTCCCTGGGAAGGGTGGCTCCGAGGGCCATGGAGCGAGCGTCAGTCTTGTCAGCTTGAGCCCTTTACTTGAACACTCGGCCGATGCTCATGGGCCTGTATCCTATGTTTTGAAACCCGGACCGGACGTCGAACCGGGGCTCCTTACTGGTTACTGGTTTTATTGGTTCGACCGATCGGACCACCGGCCTGACCGGTATGACGTCATAATTACGTAATATTATATTTAATTATATAAATATATATATAGTAATATAAAATTAATTATATTCAATTATATAATATTATAAATATTAATTAAAAAATCAAATAAACTAAATAATATAAAAATATATATAATTTAAATCATTTTCAACTACTCATTATTTTTCAATTTAGTTAGATATTTGATCTATATGTTCCTATATTTCTAATTTGAAATTCTATTATTAGAACATCAACCAAATTAATAATATAGATGAAAGATTGATTTAATAAATATGCTACTTTTTATTGTAAATAAATAAAAAAATAACACGCATGCATTTATATTTTTAAAGATATATTATAAAAAATAGAATATTCCACGTTATATTATCCAAACTTAAATTGAATTTTTATGAAGTATTATAATATTTTAAATAATAATTAATATTCTCCTAATTCTTAATGATATTAATCAAAGATATATAAATTTTACCATAAATTTTACCAACAAAATACAAATAACATAAGTTGACTCAGTTGGTTTGTGCACTCCCTTTATATCCTAAAGGTTGAGTGTTCGAATCCTTCCTGGACTATAATAATTGATTTTGCAATTTTGAAAAAAAAAAAAAAAAGAAGCATTTCCGGGCCAAACGGCCCGCTAACCGGTCCGGTCCGGTCCGGGTTTTTCACCGGTTTTGGGCAGGTTTTTAGCGGGCCACACTGGTCCAGAAATGCACTGGTTTAAAGGGGTCAACCGGACCGGATTGGCGGCCGGCCACCGGTCGAACCGGTCCGACCGGCCGGTCCGGTCCGGGTTTCAAAACACAGCCTGTATCAGTTGGCAAGTGAGTGGGATGGGTTGGCCCGCGAGCCCAATAATGCGAGTGTCAACTCTCTAAGTCTGCTGATAGCGACACGTGGACGGTTCCGATGCGAGCGTGATTTTATGTCTCATCATTTTGCCCCCCAAATTCTTTAGTATCGCTTGAGCGTACTGTAGAATTTTAAGAGGAGCGACCCTTGAGTTTTTGAATATCCGAGGGTCAAGCTCCTGCAAGGGAAGTGACCGCTTGACTTCCGTAACTAACATGCTCTGACATTGCATTAAATGAAGTCATGTCCGCATTAAATGCTGAGTGGGAACGTGGGCGCGTGTACTCCGGGAGACGTGAGGCGGTTACCAAAAGTGGTGGGCTTCCCCAGGCGGGAAATGATTACAATTTGAATTTCCAACCTTAATTAATGTTACCACCCTCCCTATAAATAGGGATCTGGGGAGTCTTTGAAACTTTTCACGCTTTTAGTCTTCTCCCAGCAAAATCACAGCGAAAGAGATTCAGCGAACTTCATCAAATTCCAGCAAGCTTTTTTACTTCAATCCTTAGGTAAATCCTCTTAACTTCTGATCTTCTTGTGCTAACTTTAGATTTAGGTCGCGTAAGTGACACCTCAGAAGTGAGAAATCCTTTTCTGCCAGTGAATTCATCCCAGAATTCTCCTCCTTCATTGAACTTATCTGTGAAAAGCTGCGACTTCCAGAATCAGAGCCCAGATATGGCGGACCACAACGCAGACGCTTTTATGAGGGAGATAGATGAAATGTCAGTGGGGAGTACTTCCCCTCATGATAATATACCCACGGAGGTTCTGATGGGCAGAGCCTCCCCAGGCGATGAAATTCCTACCGTCATTCCAGTGGCCAGGGGTCCGGTCGAAGCTGGAGATGAAGAAGTTGATGCCGCCGTTCAAGGAATGAACGAGCGTGCTCCTGGAGGGGTAGATGACCTTTTTGAAGAGATGCACAACGTAATGGAAATGCAGAGACAGGAAGAGATAGTGTTTCCTGTATTGAATAGTGCCGTAAGGCCTCAAGATCATAGGATCACGGTGGCAATTGCGGATCCCGAGGGTGGTGCAGGACCTTTCGAGCATCGGGCCGAGGATGAGCCTCCCAGGAAACGCCAAAGAAAGGGTAAAGAGCCTGCTACGCGAGTGAGGCAAAATAACCCCCATCAGACTGACCGGTCCCCTGATGAGATAGAGAGCATCCTGACGCTCGATGATTTGAAAGAGTTGAAGGCTAAAGTCTATTGGGACGAGGCGGTGTTCCCCATGCGTCTTCCATTGGAGGGAAAGAGAGCAAACCGACCGCCACTTGGGATGATGACGGTCTACCTGGATTCAGTTTTATCCGGGGGTCTAAGATTTCCTATTCCGCCCCCGGTTGCTAACATCTGTAATTATTTGGTATTGAGCCCTTCCCAAATCCTCCCCAATGGTATCGCGTTGATAAACACATTCGTGATGCTGATGAGGGCCACAGGTCACAAGCCCACATTAACCAATTTTGATAGTCTGTTCAGGTGGCCCGTTCGCCTCGCTCATCTCCGACAGACGGATTTTACTATGCCCAAGCTAAGTCCGGGCTGAAAATGATCGATTCGCCCTCGACTTCGTATGGCGAAAATTGGAAGGAGAAGTACTTTTTCGTGGGGGCTCCTGGAGGGATTTTTAGGGCTTCCCGTGAGTGGTGGATACATGGGCTCGGGCCCCGGGTTAGGGATCGATCAAAAAATGATGACTTCGAGCGTTGGGCAAAGAATTTGGCCCTCGTAATGAAGAACGAGAAAAAGCTTATAAAAGCTAAGGATCTGATGAAGAACGAGGGGATATTATTCCGCTTTGGGCTCTCTCATCCTCCGGAAATGGTAGCCCACCCTCCGGCTTCGATCATGGCACTCGACGGTTAGATTCTAGGAACTAACTTCTCTAACGTTTAGGAATAGCCTCACTAACTTGCTTAGATTGTCTTGTTTTCCTTGCTATTACTTCTGATGGTATTTATCTGACGCTCATGCCTCTGATCTTGCAGAAGTTCAAATACTGACCGCTGGGATGGACGCTGAAAGTGTTGCTCGAATGATGCGCGCACAGAGACCGGGCGCTAACCCTCAACAACAACAGCGGCAGCAGGCCCAACCCTCGAACACCCCGAGGGGAAGAGGAGCCTGCCGAAGAACAGGGCGAGAAAATGGTGGCAGGGGCGCCGGAAATGAAGTTCCAATTGTCGGCCCCATAGAAGACCTGACTATAGACGGCGCTCGAGAGGTCACTCCTCCCCCGGCCGCTCCTGAGGGGCCGATTGCGCTCAGTTCCAGCAACTCCCGTAACCGCTCAGGGGAGTTAGCCCGCTTTCATGACGTAATAAGGGCTGACCGCCAGGGGAAGAGAAAGAGGCTACCGGACACTATCCCTATTTCTGGGAAAGGGAAGGAGGTGGTCGTAGGCTACCGTGGCGAGGGCAGCGATACCTCCTCATCTGAGGATGAGGATTTTTGGAAAATAAGCTGCCGGGGCGATACTCTATACAAGCGCCAACGGACGGATGACCCTGTCCTGCTGAAGAAGAGCGCGGCCTCTGTGAATCTGGTTTCTGATATCGTCGGAAAACTTTAATTTTCCGGCGACCATGATAAGCTGAACCAGCACGATGCCGCTCGGGTCGCGGATGATGCTTGCCATGCGCTCTTGACGGTAAGTCTCCAGTTCCCTTTGTAAAGTTCCGACTCTTTCTATTTTAACTCTGATAGTGACCTCTCGTTTCTGGCTTTTCAGGAGGTCATTCCGAGGCTGAAGAATTGGCAGGGGCGAGCGCAGGCCTATTTCGAGCACAAGGCTAAATACAAGAAGTTGCTGCACATTTCTGACCCCGGCCAACTGCAGGAGGACTACAACAATGTTTGTGCCCAACTCACCACTGCAAATCTTGACAAGGACAAGCTGAGGGACGACTTGAAGTGGTCGGATGACGCGTACTTAGCCCTTGATGAGCGTCATAAGCAACTCAAGGAAGAGCACGACCAGCTGAGGGTTGCCAACAGGGAGCTTAGCGAGCAGTTGGCTGAGAGCACAAGGCAGAATGAAACAACCCAGAAGGCCCTCGCTGAGTTGCAGGAGAAAGTTGTAGGTTTGGAGGCGAAGGTGTCATGGGATGCAGTGATGAAATTCATGCGCTCAAAGGCCTTTGTGCTTGCGGCCAACCTCCATTGTTTTGACAACGCTCGGCGCTTCTTCTATAAGGCGATTGGGCAAATGGTGAAGTTGGGATTGGCTCCTGAGAGCGCTTGAACTGATGAGCGTCTGCGCATGGATTTAGATGAGAACTGCGAGCCTATTGTCCGCGAGAGGGATCCCTCGGAGAGCCTGGCCGAACCGGAGTATCAAGAACTTGTGACGATGCTCCAGGAAGAGTTCATGGCGGTAAACCCCATAGATCCTGAGCCCCTTTTGATAGAGGACGAGGGTGTCACCATAGACGCTCAGGATGGTGAGGACCCAGGTGACGCAGAGGCTTCCAATGCCAACGTGCTGGCCCCAGTTCCTATCTCAACTGCTCTTCCTGAACCCGAGAGCCAAGCTTAATGAAGCCTTCCAGTTGCTGTTTTAAGATTTCTTCTGTTTATTTAATTTACATTCCAGTTTTTTTAAGAACATTTGACTTCTGTGTTTGATCCCCATATTCTCCATGATGTATTCGAACTTTTCTTCCTTTGGCTTGAATGTTTCTATCAATAATGTTTGATTCTCGTCACCTATGACCGCCGAGTATTGTTTTCTCTTCATGATTGACGTTTGTATGCATGTTTCCTTTGATGCTTGAATATCGGCGATGGGAGTGTTTGCGCGCGAGGGCGTTTCTCTTGAGGGTACCCTGGCGCATATCACTATGTAATCTAAGTTTAGGACTCGAAAATGTCTTGAAAGATGAACGTGTGGGAGCGAGGTTGTTCCTAATGAGGGTGCCCATGCAGTATTCATAGTAAGGCTCGAATTTGAACTTAGGAACCCCCCGAGGAGTTACCTAAGTATTGGCCTTAAACAGATGATGTATGTTTCTGACTTGAACGCTCCGATAGCTAGAGTGAACTTAGAAATCAAATATAGGGTTTGCTAAGTATGGAATTAAAACGAGCGTGGCTGTAATTCCAGCTTTAGTATTTAAGGGTCCGTATGAGTGTCAACTCAGAGTTCGCTATTTACGAGCGTACTCTTACCTAAGAAGGTGAGGGTCATTGGGGGGTTTACGAGCGCGAGCTGGCGTAAAGATCATCCAGTTGACGTAAATTAAGCATTTTAGCATCCCACTTTTTCGACAAGCTCATTCCAAAGGTTTACACACTTATGAGCGTTAAAACATTCAGTGTAAAGTGTTCTCAACAATAGATAGTGCTGATATGGAATTAATAGTTTGTTCTTTAAGCCGTTCGATGTAGAGGACGCTCAACACGGAGTAGGCTTTAACGCAATCAAATATTGAAACCGTTAACCAAGAAAAAGCAAACAATTAACATAATAGTTGGTAAAACATTTAGTGTCACCCTCGCAATATATATAATAACAGTTATGCTTTCTGTCAAAAGAAAGTACAAGGCACACTGAGCAGGAAATTACAAAGACAGTCATTTACACGTAGAACCGTCTAAGGTTACATGCATTCCACGGCCTAGGAAGACGCTCGCCTTGCAGAGTCTCTAGCAAGTAGGTGTTGTTCGCGCGTACCTGGACGACTTTGAAGGGGCCTTCCCAATTGGGGTCCAACTTACCCACATGCTTAGAAACTTCAACTTTTTTGAGGACCAAGTCCCCTAGCTGGAAAGTTCTCTCTCTGACACGTTTGTTATACTGGTGGGCTACGGTCGCCTTGTACTTGTGGATGCGAGCCCAAGCTGTGTTCCTCATTTCGTCTAGCAAATCCAATTCAAATGTCCGATTGGACTCGTTGATTGCAGGCTCGAAATAGGCAACGCGTGTGGATTCTTGAGCGATCTCCGCTGGTATCATAGCCTCGGAGCTATATACGAGGGAGTAGGGGGTCTCCCCTATTGCCGCTTGTGGGGTAGTACGGTACGCCCAGAGGGCACCTTGGAGTTCTTCTGCCCACTCCCATTTCTTACTTTCGAGTATCGTTTTCAAATGCTGGAGTATGGTTCGGTTGGTCACTTCAGATTGACCATTGGCTTGAGGATGGCTCACGGAAGTGAAGCGTTGCTCAATCCCAAGTTCATAGCACCAATCACGTATGTCAGCAGCAATGAATTGGGAACCGTTGTCCGAGATGAACACCCTCGGGATGCCATACCTGCAGATGATGTTCCTCCAGATGAAATCCCTCACAACTTTGAACGTTATCTTTGCGACCGCTTCAGCTTCGGCCCACTTAGTGAAATAATCCACGGCTAGTATTACGAATTTCTTTCGCCCGACCGCCATTGGGAGGGGTCCCACAATATCAATGCCTCATTGGTCGAAGGGCCAAGAGACATCAATAGGGATCATTTGAGCCGCCGGCAGTTGAGGGGTGTTAGAATGAAACTGGCACTTAGGGCATTTCTTGGAGTAACTAATGGCATCCTGTAGTAGCGAGGGCCAGTAGAACCCACTTCTCAAGATTTTCTTAGCCAGAATTCGACCGTCAGAATGATTCCCGCAGCTTCCGTTGTGCACATGTTACCACACTTCCTTGGCTTGCGAGGGCCTCAGGCACCTCAATGGCGGACCTTGGAAAGATCGTTTGAATAGATGTCCATCGCTGTCAAGAGAAAAGCGAGGGGCCTTACTCCTAACCTTCCGAGCCTCTACTTTATCGCTCGGGGAGGTCCCATCCCTCATAAACTTAATGATGTCATCAAGCCAACAAGGTTCGGAGGGATCAATCATGTTCACCTCGCACGAGGGTTCCGTTTCGCGAATCAGCGGTCTCTCCGTTCTGAGGAATATGACTGAACGCTCGCAAGAATCCTCCAGAGCCGATGAAACTTGGAAAGAGCGTCTGCATGCTCGTTTTCCATCCTCGGGATCTGTAACAGATGGAATTCTTTGAATTTGGCGATCACTTACTTAGAACTCGCCAAGTACTGCACCATAGTGGCTTCTCGAGCCTCATAAGTGCCATCAATTTGACTTGCGATCAGCTGGGAGTCAACATACGCAGTGACCCGAACGACACCATTCTCGAGGGCTATCCTAAGCCCTTGGATTAGGGCCTCGTATTCAGCCTCGTTGTTGGTGACCTGGAACGCCAGTTTAATAGCGTAATCAACTTCCACACCATGAGGATCTCTGAGGGTCACCCCGGCTCCCCCCCCCCCCCCCCTTATGAGGTCGAGGAGCCATCTGTGTGCAGAAGCCACAGTCCCTCTTCCACCGAGGGCCCAGTATCCAGATTGAAACGATCTACGAACACGTCTACCACGGCCTGAGCCTGTATCGCGGTGCGAGGCTCAAAAATGATATCAAATTGACTGAGTTCAATTGACCATTTGATTAACCTTCCTGAGACGTCCGACTTTGCAAGCACCTGTTTGAGGGGTTGATCTATGAGAACTGTGATAGACTGAGCCTGAAAATAAGGCCTTAGCCTTCGAGACGCATTAACAAGCACAAAAGCGAACTTCTCTATCTCCATATATCTCTTCTCCGCCCCCTGCAAAGTTTTGCTTAAGTAGTATACCGGCATATGTTTACGTTCGCGGACCGCCATGAGGACGACTCTCGTAGCCTCTGCGGAAACTGAAAGGTAAATGAACAAGTTTTCCTAGGGCTAGGCTTGGTCAACAGAGGTGCGCTCGTGAGGTATTGTTTCATGTCCCGCAAAGCTTTCTCACATTCCTCGCTCCAGGCGAAGTTGCGAGCGTTGCGCAAAATTTTGAAGAAAGGTAAGTTCCTGTCTGCCGAGCAGGAGATGAACCTGTTCAATGAAATGATCTTTCCCACCAGCACTTGGACTTCCCTCACGTTCCGAGGGGAGGGAATATCAAGAATTGCTTTAATCTTTTCTGGATTTGCCTCTATGCCTCGCTGACTGACCATGTACCCCAAGAATTTGCCACCCCGAACGCCGAATGTACATTTAGAGGGGTTTAATTTCATTCCATAATGACGTAGGATGTTGAAAGTTTGTTTGAGAACCTCCAAATGGGAATGTTGGCGCTCGCTCTTGACTATCATGTCGTCTACATACACTTCCATGGATTTTTCTATTTCGCGCTCGAACATCCTGTTGACTAGGCGTTGATAAGTTGCACCCGCATTTTTAAGTCCGAACGGCATGACTTTGAAACAGTAAACGCCTATATGTACCACGAACGAGGTTTTGGGTCGATCCTCGGGCGCCATAAAGATCTGATAATATCCCTGAAAGGCATCCATCATACTCATGAGCTCACACCCCGCTGTTGAATCTACCAGTTGATCAATCCTCGGTAGGGGGTATGGGTCTTTGGGGCACGCCTTGTTGAGATCTGTGAAGTCATTGCACATGCGCCATTTGTTGGCATTGTTGGGAACGAGCACCACGTTACAGAGTCATTCCGGATACAAAATCTCCTCAATGTACTGAGCGTCGAGGAGTTTATTGACTTCTTCTTCGATGACTTGCCTCCTGAAACCATGGACGTCCCTTTTCTTTTGTTTGACTGGTTTGAAGGCCGGGTCCACGTTGAGCCTGTGAACTATGACACTCGGATCTATTCCAGTGAGATTGGAAGCCCTCCAAGTGAATACATCGAGGTTCTCCCGGAGAAAATCAATCATCATAATTTGTGAGGGACCATCGAGATTTGAGCTAATCTGGATGGTTTTATTTGGATTCCCTGGTTCCAACTCGATGGTCAAAAACTTTTCGATGGGCTCAATGCGAACTTCAGGTCGTAGAGCCTCGATTGCTCGTTTTTTTCCATTAAGCCTGCCGCCTTTCTCACCCGAGGGCCAATCACCTTCATCCTCGGAGGAAGATCCTTCGACGGCCCCAGGTGGCCCATCCTCCGTGCGCTGGGCCTCGCTGGGGGTCTTCTTTTTGTTCTTCTTCTTGTAAAGTTTGGCCCTCTTACGTTCGGGGCCATCTTCGTCCAATTTGGGAAAGTCCACTAATTTTTTGGTGGATCCTGCCTGAATGGTTTGTTTGGGCTTGTGGCTTCGAAGGGAAAGAATGTAGCATTCCCAAGCCTCTTTGACATTGTATAGAACCTCGCTAGTGCCCTCGGGAGTGGGGAATTTGACTTTCTGGTGATAAGTGGAGATTACTGCTTTGAAGTCCACGAGGGCCGGGCGTCCAATGATGATGTTGTAGGGGAGGTCCACTTCAACGACTGCGTAAAGGACGCTCAAAGTTTTTCGCTGTGGGGCGCAACCAAAAGAGGTGGCCAAGCGAATCTGTCCGTGAGGGACAATCTCGGAACCCCCAAAGCCAACGAGGGCTGTTCTGATGGGTTCGAGTGGGATGTTTGTTATATTCATTTTTTGAAACGTTGAGTAAGGTAGAACGTTCACAGAGCTTCCACTATCAATCAAGACTCTCTTTACAACGTGGTTATGAACGTCTAAACTAACCACCATGGGACAGTCAGAGGTTTCACCAATCCCATGGGGTGTTACAATGTGTTCCAAGTCTTTCTCTATGAACCCTACAGCGTCATTCTCTTTCGAGCGTGAAGAGCTGTCAACGGAGAGCACAGGCTTGAGCTGGGATGATCTCTGGTCATAACTCCGAATATGGCGGCGCCGGGAAGCATTAGAATATCCCCCCGAGGGTCCTCCAGCGATCATGTGAATGACTGCAAAGGACTGGTTCTCCACATCTGCAGCTTTCCCTTGCCGCGGTCGCTTGTTTCGGTGTGATGGTGGAGGGAACTCTGTGAGCGCGTGCGGCTTCTTTCTCTAGCACGCGCTCGCTCAGCGCAATGCTCATCATACCTCTCTAATACCTTCACAAACTCCTTGAGGTACCCCCCAGCTATAAGCCTCTGGATCTCGCTCTCGAGTTGGCGGCATTCATTGGTATCATGCCCCTTCTGCTTATGGAAAGCGCAGTACATTCCTGAGCGCTTTTTAGCCTCGGTCTCCCTCAACTTTGGCGGTCTCTTGAAGAGTTTCTTATCCGCCATGGAATACACTTCAGCAATTGGGCGGTTAAGGGGAATCCGTTCGAACTTACGTAGAGGCGAAGAGTTGCGGCGAGCGGGGATAGGACTCCGGCGGCGACCCCTATTAGAATCTCCTTTGTCCTCGGGCGCTTTGCTGGGGCGAGAGGCGTTCGCCATTTTCTGATCCCTCGCGATATACATATCCTCGAGGGTGAAGAAAAAGTCAGCTATATCCTTGACCTCCATCAATGAGCGTGGCTTTTTCTTGGCCACTTCCTCCACGAATTCTTTGCTGACATAGTGTTTCATATTGATCGCTCCAAAAAGTACATGCCTCAAGAAATCCATCGAAGGCTTTTCCACCAGCAGGATTTCTTTGTTAAACCTTCCCATGAAGGACCTGAGCGTTTCATTTGGCCCCTGGACTAAGCTGTAGAGAGCTGTGGCTGCCGGGGCTGGCACCTTCAGAGAGTTGAAGTGGCTTAAGAAGGCATCTGTCAGATCGGCGTACCCTCGGATCGAGCGGGGAGGAAGCTTCTTATACCAATCCTGAGTCATCCCAACGAGAGAGGTGACAAAGACTTTGGCCCAATAATGGCCCGGATGCTCGTACAAGTGCATCAAGTGCACAAAGTGATCCAGATGCTCGGCCGGATCAGTTGTTCCATCATACCTGTTGACGGACGTGGGGATTTTGCCCTTCCCCGCGAGGGTCATCAGAACCTCGTCAATGAGGGGGAAAGTGTAGCACCCCAAGCGGTGGGGCACCACACCCCGCACTATGACCCGACACGTGGTACGAAATGGAACGTCCGCACACGCACCAAGTCACAGCGAACGGGTGACATACGAAAATCCAACCTAAGCTAGGCGGTACCTAAACCCCGTGCAAGTAAAATATGCAAAACCTGTACGCGGAAGCGAATCAAAATATGAACTAACGAAAACTTTAATCAACAAAATACAGAAACGGGTTCAACTAATCCAAGCCCTGTCCTAACCTGTCCCAAAAATTCATATAATCAAAGCATAAACATAATCCTGTACAGAACATGCTATGTACATAATTATAAACGGATGCAGATCAGAGATTCTCAACTTAAACAAATGGATACAGGCTCAAAAGACACGGACTCAACAGACAAGACTCAAAGCCGCCTAGCTCGAACTTCAAGAACCTGAACCTGCAGACTGGAAACAAAGGTGGGGCGAGGGTCAGTCCACTGACTGAGCGAGGGGGCTGAACACACACCAACACATATATACGTATAGAGCAAAGCACGTATCAAAAGAAAGATTATGAACCGGGACTAGGGTTTTGCATACCAAAACCATTTTTAAACACAAACGTTTACTTATACTTATTTAAATCAAAACAGACTGAACAAACTCGTAACATATCGAAAGAGAAAACTCCTATCCCGTTTCATAATCGACATAACAAAACGTATCTTATACCCGGCGAGCACGGGTCTGCCTCTAACTCCTCAATTCTTAACATAAATCCAAATGGAAAGCATAAATCATAAACAATCCTTCCCCATCAGCGAAGTAGTTCGGGGATCAAACCCTTACTACACATTACCATTACCAAAAACACACGGGGTAGCTAATCCACGTTGTGCCTTCCCCGGTTATCCACCGAGGGCTCAAGATACCACGCCTTCCTAACCTCCAAGAGTCGCACGTGAATATCTCAAATGAGAACGTGCACGGGGTCATATCCGGCGACCCCATGGTCGTCCCGGGTTTCCCTTACGCACGTCTCGGGGCCCCTAAAGCAAACAATTACAAACACAGTACCAAAACTCGCGACGTACCAAACTTATCATCTCGTATCAAAATCACAACTTACGTACCTTATTGGAGCATACCTTACCTTGCAACTTAGCATATGCTATCGACATACCTCTCCGTGTCGTTCTAATCCTGAGCTGGTACGAAGACACACGGTTTGGAGCATAGCCTCGTTGCAAAACATTTTAAGCTTATATACACCCATACGTATAATTTCAGAAGAATTCATATCAAATCGAATTAACAAAATTCATAACATATCGTAAGACACATATTTAATATACATATAGTATATATTCGCATGCGGGCTTGAAAACGAGCATATAGGGTTGTAGGTCGCTTTAACTAAAACAAAAATCCTAAAACCTCACCTTACACCGACGAGAACGAAAAACACAAGCCAAGACGTCCCACTGGATCCCAAACAGCTGACAGACACTCCCTGAAGAAACCCTGAACGACTGAACACACACACAGAACACAGACTCAGACTCCAAACACAACCACAAAGACGCACGGCCATGCTCACGAATATACATGATGCAACATATAATCCATATTTATTCAATCAAGTCATTCAGAGCATATTCCATATCAAAAGATGCATAACTTATAAAATTCATAACATTAATTACATAAAATAAAGTAGGACATTAAGAATTCAAATCATAACATGCACCAAGTTTCACGAAATTAAACATGAGTTACATAACAATTTATATACAAATTACACATTGGCATACTTGATCAATTTATTCAAATTAAATACAACGTATCTTTTCATAATTCATTTCTTATGTTTTATAAAATTTCATAATCAATTTAGTTTCCAAAATTACACTAACACCCCCTCAAACAATAATTATTCTCAAATAGATGGCCGTAAAACGAGACAAATAAATTCGATAAATCAAGAATCAAATATTCATACATCATAGCATACTTCCTCGTATCATACAACTCATAATTTCAATTTATAGCACATACGGGATCGAATTGCACAATTAAAATCAATTAACGAATAAAATACAATAACTTCAAAAATTCATATAAAATCAACCGGACATCCGATTGACGAACGGAAAGTGGCTTTGGACTCACCACAACGGAACGGACCTACTGTCCGAAAGTCACCGGAATGCCGCCACCGCAACCGGACGAACAGCCAACGGCCGCCACCGGAATACCGCCTCCGGTGGTCGGAAAAATCCCCGGAAGGACAGAAACGTGCGCCTCGGCCTACTCAATAAGAGCCCTCAACCAATTTCAGAAAAAGCTAAACACACGGGACTTGGTTGAAGAAAAACCGAACCAAATCCCAACGACGGAAACTGAAATTAACTGCAAATCGCAAAACGAAAATGAAATCCGGGCATACCGTTGGAAAGCTTGCAACGAGCCCTACGAAAGCCCCAAGTCAAATCGCCGAAAAAATCGCCGGAACAGTAACCGGTTCAGACCCGCCGGTTCACCACCGGTTCACCGCCGGTCCGTCGCCAAAGGCCGGTTCCTGGAACGCCGCCGATGCCATCCGCTATGTTTCGTCATTCCAAGCAACTTTTGTAAAGGGAGCACCACCAAAACCCGCCGGAAAAGGTCCCAAACCTCCGGCCAAAGTCGCGCCGCTGCGTCACCGCCGGTTTCCGCCACCTACGGCCACCGGTTGCTTGAATTGACCCCGGAATCGGACTCAGGAGGCCAAAACAGGTCGGATAGGGTCAAGCTCCGTCCGTGAAACTCACCGGAACACCGCGGAGCCGCAGTGCTACAGTAACGGGCGTCCGCCACCTCCACTTCGGGCGGCGCGTGCGGCCCAACCGCGGCCCGGATGGCCGCGCCGTTAAAACTGGAGTTGCGCCGGAAGTCCATTAATCAGGTGGGGTAGCGCGTGTCGAAGAAGGGTCGCCGGAGACCGCCGCGAAGAGGCGGCGAAGTGGCGGGGGTTCCGCCTAGCCGCCGCTGTGTCTGGAATTCGCCGATTCCGTCGCCGTCGAAGAAGGGTCGCCGGAGACCGCCGCGAAGAGGCGGCGAAGTGGCGGGGGTTCCGCCTAGCCGCCGCTGTGTCTGGAATTCGCCGATTCCATCGCCGTCGGTCGTCGGTTGGCCGAGATTCTTGTACCATCGTGACGGGCTCGTCGAGCTGATAAATTTCCACTAATGGTTCGTCGAATTCCGTCGAGAAACGAGGGAGAACGAGCATGTGTGCGTAAACACACCTCGAGTGCATGTGAACAGTAACGGGAATGCTGAAGAAGACGCTGAAGGCTGGAGCTGAAGTTGTGGCACGCAAAACGAGGATCCGGGGTATATATCTCGGGTCCTCGTACGTAAAACGATCAAACGAACGAGCTAACGACATCCAAATTGGGCAAACTTAGAGTCTACGGACTCGTTTCGCCGCCCCGGACGCGTTGAAGGGGTCAAAGAGGTCAAAATCTCGACCGAACGAGAAGTGACCGAAAACCCCTAAAAAGAGAAAATTACAAAGGGCCCCTAAACTCTAAAAGAGTTCAAAATAGGGCCACGAAAAATATAAAATCACATAATTAAACACATTAAAAGGTTGGAACGCGGCGTACCTTATACGTCAGACGAACGGGGTGTCACAATCTCCCCTCCTTCAAAAGGACCTGTCCTCAGGTCCTATTACTGAGTCGTAAAGCTTCGAACTGGAATACTTCAATCCATCTCCTGAAATCGTGTAGAGTCTTTAGCCCTGGCTGTGAAGTTTACTCTCCTTGCTTGCATCAACTCCCTTCAAAGTCTCGTAGTCACAAAGGTCTGTTTAAAGACTTGACCGTTGGTCGCTTCAACTCGTTCGATCCCCCACTAGGCCACTACACCCAAAGCTCAAAACTGACGCTTCCTCGTCGACTGCAAACCAGCACCAGGCCACACGAAACTCAGCCGCGACAAACAAGAGAGAATCCCATCTCTCAGCACGCAAGAGAGAGAGCCCCGTCTCCCAACACATCAAAAGAGAGAACCCCGTCCCTCAGGCACAGAATTGAGAGAACCCCGTCTCTCAACCACGTAATCGAGAGAGCCCCGTCTCTCAACTTAAGTCTGGCAGACTTCCACATCTTCCAAACATCCTAGTTTGAGAAAATCCAGCATTTCTCAAACCCCTAAATTCGAGAGAATCCAGCATCTCCCAAACATCTAACTCCAAGAGAATCCAGCATCTCTTGCTCACATAATTTAGAAAGAATCCAACATCTTTCTATCACATAAATAGGGAGAATCCCACATCTCCCTAACACATAAATAGAGAGATCTCAACAACTCTCTAACACACAAGTTCACTTACTCAGCAATCAAACAGACACGTATCGAAGTAAACACTGGATGCAACATGAGATGCATGTTTAGTGTACCTTTACACTACTGATATCGGTATCCCTAGAGTATAAACTCATCATCCATGCTCAACTCAAGGGGGATATCGCGATGGAATCTCTGTAAAATAAGATTGCAATGTGCTTGTATGTGCATGAAGGGTTAGTGAGCAATTAGGAAATTTTATAAACACTGAAGCACGAACAATCCACGCAAGCATGTAATCCATTCAGTTTACAAAAATTCACAACAGCAACAAATTTTAAGTTATGAAAATTAAAGCAGTTAGTCACATTATTAAAATCAAGGCAGCATCACGCATTCTATGTTGTCACATTAGTCAACGAAAATAAAATATAATTACTTGTGAAATGTATGGGTGCAAATGCCATGAATGCTCAATGTACCGGTCACCGTAGTAGTGGAGTCGAGGTTGGCAATTTCTTTAACTTGAAAGGTTAATCATCTCCTTAACTGGCCATAGTTTCAACTTCCCGTTCAAACTTACATTCTTTAGTATTCCTTCAGATTCTCGGGTACTCAACTGATCTTGGATCGTCTCACTTGATTCTCGGAGTATAGTAATCCGTGTAATCTCTTGAAATCCCAATAGTATCCTCGGTAATCGGAAATTACCATTTCTTTCAAATGTGAAATCTCTCAGGACAATCATGGAGAAATAAATGAAGAATCTTTACACCGTCTTGCTTAGTACACCGTCGTTGTATAAGATGACCTTACCCTCAATATTTGGGGGAGTTGATCTTCAATTACCTCGGCACAAAATTCCATTGCTTGCACAATTTTCCCCTTTTTCCTTTGTGTAAGTGTAACTACTCTGGTGAGTGTCGTTATAATAGTAACCCGATTTCCTGCTTGGAATTCTCTGAATGATACAAGTGTCTTGATCTCTTCATTGTCACCTCACACCTTCCAGAGTTAGAAATTCTGACTTTCTTATAAACCATGTTACTCCCGAGCACCTCCAAGTAGTAAGTACATATCCTGAAAGAAACTTAATAGTTAAAAGATTTCTTCTTTTTTTTTTTTCCCCACGGTCTTCTTATCTTCAGAATTATCTAGCATCACTTGGACATTTCCACGGCTTGGAAGTACGATTTCTTGAACCTGAAGTCTTCTACGCTCATGGAATTAGCATTCTGTATTTTCTTTAGTAATTACTCTCCGATTGTTTCCCGAGTCTTCTTCATGGTTGTCATTTTAATCAAAACTTCCTTGGTTTACTCTTTAGGAGTTCGTAGAATTAAATGAACTCCCCGTTTTTTTTTTTTTTTTTTTTTCCTTCCAATTGTTTATACATGATCGCCCGAAATCCACCCAGAATTTCTTTACTTTTCTTTATCATTCCCATTTGTTATTTCATGTCTTTCAAGTAATCCCACATCACGACAATTCAGCTTGGATCTAGAAATACCCCGACTTTCATCAAATCATTTATGAGGCTATGAGTATCGCATCGTGTAGAAAGATTGACCACAACCCATCATTCTATCTTACATGCACTCACCCTATCTTGAAGCTATTGGCTCGATCGTATATTTTCTGGTCAAACCCTGTTCGAATTCAAATGTTGCTTCGACCAAGACAGCAGGTAGTGGATCAGGTAGGAGAACACCTAAAGTACAACCACGAAGCTAATGCATGTGGGGTTAGGGATGTGAATGGAGTGCACTCGTATCCAGCAAAGAAAGCAGTCAAGCACGTAGAACAATATCCAAAATAATTAAAATTTACTCCAATGCATGATGCACGTGCCATGTATGCATAATACCCGTTTTTATAGCAGTAGCATTGATTCCTTGTTATAAATTCTTATAGAGGTCCATTTGCTTTTCATCCAAGTAGTCAGAAGATGAGAGTTTCAAATCCTCCTTCACGAATTTGTAGAAGTAGGAAGTGTTGTCTCGATCACTTCAATTTTTGACATCAAGGCAACACCCTATAATTCACAAATGGACCAAATATCTATGCATGTGGGTTAGTACGTGGGTATGTCAAGTAATGAAAGCAATTAAGAACGCTTAAGTAATGCAGAGGCAATACGTAATTTAGTAAAATCTAATCATAACAATAATAATTTTACAAAAATCGTAATCATAGTGTGCACACAATCACATAAGCTCAGACAAATTCATACATACAAGTCAAAATTTCACGTCTGACAAATGCAATGCACAAGTATTCCTATGCCGTACGACCTAAATTGACACGACACGACTCCAGAGCACCGGTTCTGAACCTGGTAGCTCTGATACCACTTCAGATGTAGCACCCCAAGCGGTGGGGCACCACACCCCCGCACTATGACCCGACACGTGGTACGAAATGGAACGTCCGCACACGCACCAAGTCACAGCGAACGGGTGACATACGAAAATCCAACCTAAGCTAGGCGGTACCTAAACCCCGTGCAAGTAAAATATGCAAAACCTGTACGCGGAAGCGAATCAAAATATGAACTAACGAAAACTTTAATCAACAAAATACAGAAACGGGTTCAACTAATCCAAGCCCTGTCCTAACCTGTCCCGAAAATTCATATAATCAAAGCATAAACATAATCCTGTACAGAACATGCTATGTACATAATTATAAACGGATGCAGATCAGAGATTCTCAACTTAAACAAATGGATACAGGCTCAAAAGACACGGACTCAACAGACAAGACTCAAAGCCGCCTAGCTCGAACTTCAAGAACCTGAACCTGCAGACTGGAAACAAAGGTGGGGCGAGGGTCAGTCCACTGACTGAGCGAGGGGGCTGAACACACACCAACACATATATACGTATAGAGCAAAGCACGTATCAAAAGAAAGATTATGAACCGGGACTAGGGTTTTGCATACCAAAACCATTTTTAAACACAAACGTTTACTTATACTTATTTAAATCAAAACAGACTGAACAAACTCGTAACATATTGAAAGAGAAAACTCCTATCTCGTTTCATAATCGACATAACAAAACGTATCTTATACCCGGCGAGCACGGGTCTGCCTCTAACTCCTCAATTCTTAACATAAATCCAAATGGAAAGCATAAATCATAAACAATCCTTCCCCATCAGCGAAGTAGTTCGGGGATCAAACCCTTACTACACATTACCATTACCAAAAACACACGGGGTAGCTAATCCACGTTGTGCCTTCCCCGGTTATCCACCGAGGGCTCAAGATACCACGCCTTCCCAACCTCCAAGAGTCGCACGTGAATATCTCAAATGAGAACGTGCACGGGGTCATATCCGGCGACCCCATGGTCGTCCCGGGTTTCCCTTACGCACGTCTCGGGGCCCCTAAAGCAAACAATTACAAACACAGTACCAAAACTCGCGGCGTACCAAACTTATCATCTCGTATCAAAATCACAACTTACGTACCTTATTGGAGCATACCTTACCTTACAACTTAGCATATGCTATCGACATACCTCTCCGTGTCGTTCTAATCCTGAGCTGGTACGAAGACACACGGTTTGGAGCATAGCCTCGTTGCAAAACATTTTAAGCTTATATACACCCATACGTATAATTTCAGAAGAATTCATATCAAATCGAATTAACAAAATTCATAACATATCGTAAGACACATATTTAATATACATATAGTATATATTCGCATGCGGGCTTGAAAACGAGCATATAGGGTTGTAGGTCGCTTTAACTAAAACAAAAATCCTAAAACCTCACCTTACACCGACGAGAATGAAAAACACAAGCCAAGACGTCCCACTGGATCCCAAACAGCTGACAGACACTCCCTGAAGAAACCCTGAACGACTGAACACACACACAGAACACAGACTCAGACTCCAAACACAACCACAAAGACGCACGACCATGCTCACGAATATACATGATGCAACATATAATCCATATTTATTCAATCAAGTCATTCAGAGCATATTCCATATCAAAAGATGCATAACTTATAAAATTCATAACATTAATTACATAAAATAAAGTAGGACATTAAGAATTCAAATCATAACATGCACCAAGTTTCACGAAATTAAACATGAGTTACATAACAATTTATATACAAATTACACATTGGCATACTTGATCAATTTATTCAAATTAAATACAACGTATCTTTTCATAATTCATTTCTTATGTTTTATAAAATTTCATAATCAATTTAGTTTCCAAAATTACACTAACACCCCCTCAAACAATAATTATTCTCAAATAGATGGCCGTAAAACGAGACAAATAAATTCGATAAATCAAGAATCAAATATTCATACATCATAGCATACTTCCTCGTATCATACAACTCATAATTTCAATTTATAGCACATACGGGATCGAATTGCACAATTAAAATCAATTAACGAATAAAATACAATAACTTCAAAAATTCATATAAAATCAACCGGACATCCGATTGACGAACGGAAAGTGGCTTGGGACTCACCACAACAGAACGGACCTACTGTCCGAAAGTCACCGGAATGCCGCCACCGCAACCGGACGAACAGCCAACGGCCGCCACCGGAATACCGCCTCCGGTGGTCGGAAAAATCCCCGGAAGGACAGAAACGTGCGCCTCGGCCTACTCAATAAGAGCCCTCAACCAATTTCAGAAAAAGCTAAACACACGGGACTTGGTTGAAGAAAAATCGAACCAAATCTCAACGACGGAAACTGAAATTAACTGCAAACCGTAAAACGAAAATGAAATCCGGGCATACCGTTGGAAAGCTTGCAACGAGCCCTACGAAAGCCCCAAGTCAAATCGCCGGAAAAATCGCCGGAACAGTAACCGGTTCAGACCCGCCGGTTCACCACCGGTTCACCGCCGGTCCGTCGCCAACGGCCGGTTCCTGGAATGCCGCCGATGCCATCCGCTATGTTTCGTCATTCCAAGCAACTTTTGTAAAGGGAGCACCACCAAAACCCGCCGGAAAAGGTCCCAAACCTCCGGCCAAAGTCGCGCCGCTGCGTCACCGCCGGTTTCCGCCACCTACGGCCACCGGTTGCTTGAATTGACCCCGGAATCGGACTCAAGAGGCCAAAACAGGTCGGATAAGGTCAAGCTCCGTCCGCGAAACTCGCCGGAACACCGCGGAGCCGCCGTGCTATAGTAACGCGCGTCCGCCACCGCCACTTCGGGCGGCGCGTGCGGCCCAACCGCGGCCCAGATGGCCGCGCCGTTAAAACTGGAGTTGCGCCGGAAGTCCATTAATCAGGTGGGGTGGCGCGTGTCGAAGAAGGGTCGCCGGAGACCGCCGCGAAGAGGCGGCGAAGTGGCGGGGGTTCCGCCTAGCCGCCGCTGTGTCTGAAATTCGCCGATTCCGTCACCGTCGGTCGTCGGTTGGCCGAGATTCTTGTACCATCGTGACGGGCTCATCGAGCTGATAAATTTTCACTAATGGTTCGTCGAATTCCGTCAAGAAACGAGGGAGAACGAGCATGTGTGTGTAAACACACCTCGAGTGCGTGTGAACAGTAACGGGAATGCTGAAGAAGACGCTGAAGGCTGGAGCTGAAGTTGTGGCACGCAAAATGAGGATCCGGGGTATATATCTCGGGTCCTCGTACGTAAAACGATCAAACGAATAAGCTAACGACATCCAAATTGGGCAAACTTAGAGTCTACGGACTCGTTTCGCCGCTCCGGACGCGTTGAAGGGGTCAAAGAGGTCAAAATCTCGACCGAACGAGAAGTGACCGAAAACCCCTAAAAAGAGAAAATTACAAAGGGCCCCTAAACTCTAAAAGAGTTCAAAATAGGGCCACGAAAAATATAAAATCACATAATTAAACACATTAAAAGGTTGGAACGCGGCGTACCTTATACGTCGGACGAACGGGGTGTCACAGGAAGTGCCCATCAAAGTTCTGTAATCCCTGTCTTCAAGATCGTATTCTTCGTAGTTTGCTTCTTTCCGGCGGTGGGAGATTTGGCTGCGTGGGCGGCGAGCGTCTCTGGCCCTAGACCTCTCACCCCCGCCGTGGGGGGCTTGAGTCCGTGCTCAAGAGAGCTGCTCCACTACATTCTGGAGTCCCTTGAGCTGATCCTGTACTACAGCAAGTTGAGGGTCGCCGATATTTCTGCGGCTTGCCCTCTCTGTGGCCCTCGATTGGACCTCTTCGTTATCTTCAGCCCTCTCATTCTGAGGAGCCCTTTCGTTTCCAGTGGGTTGCTGTCCTTGCTGGACCCCCGGTGGGGCTTCATTTCCCTGAACGGGTGGCGGCGGAGGCGGCTGAGCCCTCAACACATTTTGGGCAACTGTCAAGGGCTGAGCTGGGAGTCCTCCTATGGGTGGAGCCGCTCGAGAGCCTGCCATTGAGGGGAAATGAGCAGCGGTGAAGTGTTCCCAGGCGTTCTGTACCGCCTGCTCCTCGCATTGCGCGTAAAGCACCTGAAGTTGTTGGGTGGTGATTTGGGGCATTTCCACCCCCTGTATTTCTCTCGGAAGTGACATGGGGAGATGTAATGTTCCCACCTGATAGGGCTGAACCATGGGCACCATTCCGGGCATCATCCCGGGTTGCATATAAACATATCCCGGCGGTGGCATGGCCATGGAGTACACACCGGGATAGGTGGCTAGAACATTGTGAATGAGGGCCGGGGGAAGAGGAACAGAGCCAGATCCCCCCTGCCTCGTTTCCACCGGGGGGGAGAGTTGCAGCGGCAGTCTCTGTGTTTCCGACCCCATTTTCGGCAGTAGGTGGGGGTGTACCTCCGGCGAGGGCATTGTTCCCTGCGTTTTCCTCATTGACAGGAGGAAGGACACCCCTGTTTTCTAGAATCCCAGACCTTGTCGCAGTCACCATGTTCAGAGCAAAGGGTGTTACAACTCAACTAGCTTAAAGAAGAATCAGATGAAGTTGAAAATGGTGATGGATTTCGCACAGACGGCGCCAAAAAATGATGGTGCTGGAATCTGAACTTCCTAAAATGCAACAACACTTTCAATATTTATATGAAAAGGGAAAGACCATCACAGGCGTGAGAGCCTCAGGAACTGGGTTTCCTTTTGAGCGTGGGTTCTTCCAGTTAGGATAACACCAAGAGTGCAAAATGCAGTGGCGATTCGACTGTGACGAAGCTTGAGAAGATGAGGTGAAATGAAGGAAAATGCCCAGAACAGTGAGTGCAGTATGTATTGTGGAAGATGACTTGGGGGCAAGTGTTCTCCCCTGTTTATATGTTAGGGGTGAGGACAGTTTGGGTAATTTGACCGTGTGGTCCCAAACCTGTGTTGCTCTAACACATGGCAGCCTGTGAAGGCATGAGAATGACACCTCTGAAAAGCAGGAGGCGTGACAGGTACGAGGTGTGCACTGCCTCTGTGTCAGAGGTTGTTGGCGAGGGCCGTGCGTGAGGAGGCTCCATATCGGTCCTACAGGGGTACGGATGCCTTACAAAAGGGAAGAGCCCTACTTAAGCGTAGGTGACGCTCGAAGGGACGCACGAGGGGGTCACCCCGGGTAGATGACCTATGAGCGTCAACTTTACGAGCGTTGGAAAGTAGGTGCCCTCGGGGGGTGGCTCCGAGGGCCGTGGAGTGAGCGTCAGTCTTGTCAGCCTGAGCCCTTTACTTGAACAGTCAGCCGATGCTCATGGGCCTGTATCAGTTGGCAAGTGAGTGGACTGGGTTGGCCCGTGAACCCAATAATGCGAGCGTCAACTCTCTAAGTCGGCTGATGGCGACACGTGGACGGTTCCGATGCGAGCGTGATTTTATGTCTCATCACTGTTAGAGTTTTAAAGTAGTCAAATATTGAGAATCGGCAAAATACGATACTCATAAAAAAGTTGGAGACGACATCATCAAATGTGTTTTGTTGGCTGTATTGCAATAACTCTACACCTATCTGATTTTGCAGGATATTTCAAGACACTCAACCTTTTATTCTGGCATTTTGATTTTCATGATCACATATGCCTCCTTGAAGTTAGCTCTTCTCAGCATGTTAATGGATGCTTCCACCAATGATGATACATCAACATGTGCCAATTCGCCTAATTAATGGTGTTGATTTCGGACATCTTCTGATGACAATCTTTGCCTATCCTTGTCTTGTTCCACTCGGGCTGAATTCCGTTCTCCTCGTTGCCTACACAGTCGTGCATGTTGATACTAATGAGGAATCACCTATTTGTTTGGAGCGTCTTTTCTCCCAAGTAAGTCTTCACAGACGAATACGCCACTGATTCAAATGGAAAATCTCACAATCTATTAGAAACACAACAAATTATAATGTTGTATTTCAGGTACATGTCCGTCTGTGCTACAACTGTTTGTGTCTACATTGGCATATCGATTGTGGCTCTAACTGCAACTTATACATGCGCGATATTTGCCACACGAACGAGGTTGAAGAGATCCAGACAGAATCAATAAAATTGAAAAATTTTCTTCCCATTACTCGGGCCTTTTTAGTTATTAATTTTCAATTTTACCTTTTCATTAAATTAACAGAAATTTTGTTACTGGGTATTGGTTTTTTCTTTATTACCTGATAAGAAACTTTCAGTGCAATGCTGCTTGAACCTGTATAGTCTGCAGGTGGTTTCTGTACATTAGTTTATACTAATTGTGGAAGTGCCCCACTTGAATGTCTAATTTATTGGTTGACATTACACTATATGCTACATTAATTAAATGTCTTGTGTTTCGAATCTTTGGGATATCGAGACACATTACAAAGATCCGCGGATTAATAGCACCTTGCTCTGAGCATATTTATTTACTCCTTAAGGGAAAAAATATTTTTAAAATCTTATCAAACAATAAGAACATTAATTAAACGGGAAAAAATATTTTTAAAATCTTATCAAACATTAACAACATTAATTAAAGGGAAAAAAATATTTTTAAAATCTTATCGAACAATAAGAACAAGAATGTTTTTTTATAATCGATACAGCCCAAACCCCAAACTTTTTAAAAAAATTTAAAATCTTATCAAACAATAAAAACATTAATTTTTTTAAAACAACTTTTACAATGAAATTGACAAAACAACCTACCCAACCCTAAACCCCGAACCAAATTATATACCCAAACTCTTATATTCATCTAATCATCTTCATCTTTTGTATCCACGATGGGCTTTTTATTTATTTCTTAGAATAACTTTTTTGTTGGGTTCAGGTTGAGAATATGAAATTTTTGGGCTTAATTTTGGGCCTATACTTGGAAAAAAACAAAATGCAATAGAGAACTTAAATCCAAGGATTACACAAAGCTTTTATAACAGCTAACCACAACTTCGTCATTAAAATTAAGGGGTAATTACATTCAGTTACCCTGTATTTAGGCCTAATTACAATTTATCCAACCTAACAGAACCCAGGGACCTCAAACGGCCATTAAATGTTAGGGACTAATATGTAATAAACGAAAGTGTGAGGACTAAATTGTAATTAGGCCTAAATACAAGGTACCTAGATGTAATTTCCCCTAAAATTAATCATCCTTTTCTAAAATCGGCAATTTATCCAACCGACCAATCACATTTATTCGACATATACGCCCCGCGTCTTCGTACGTATAAGTTTGTACCACGTGTGAATTTATTTCACGTATTTACATTTCTTTAATTATATTTATGTGTTCATAAACTTGATTTAATTGATCTTTATTTAATTATAATATGATTTAAGTGTTATTCAATCTATATATTTGATATAAATTGATTTAAATACCTAATTCCCTAAACTGTTTTGCGAATATCTTGAGCTCGAGAACTCGGATTCGAGCACTCGAATGAATATAAATTATAAAAGTGTACATGTAAAATTATTTTTAAAATAATCTATAAATAATTAAATACAACAAATCAATTATTTATACATTTCACCACTATAAATCAACAGTAAATATTAAAGATATCGAATAGTGAATAATAATTTATAAAGTTATTATTAAATATATTATGTAATTTTAGAATTTTCTAGTATATTTCACAAATACTAATTATTATTGATATTGAATAAGCTTTTTAGAAGTGTATCTAAAATATTTTATAATTATTTCTCATTATGAAAAATAATTTGTTAAATAAAAAATTAATAATATTAAATTTCAAATATAAATAAATAAATTATATTTTAAATTGATTCATATGTAGACAAATATTTAATTTTCAGAGTTCCATTTACGGTCCTACTTTTCCTACTCGATCCTTCAATTGTTCATATCATGATCTTTCTTTTTTCTTGAAACAAAACAACAAAACTTATATTAACCAATAATGTTCGGAAGAACAAAAGACTCGGTCTCAGCTGGAATATCACTACTACCTACGCAAGCCGAAACTGCATTTTTCGCAACGGATGAGTTACACAGTTAGCCTCACGCGGAACAAAACAAAAGGAACAAGAATCAAAGTGATGCATCAAGGAACTCATATCTAAGAGTAGCGATCCCCAAAGCGCATGATCACTATCAACATTATTTATCTGGTTTATGACATTCAGACAATCCTCTTCCACCACAATCTTTTTCCATCCAAAATCTCGGGCAAGAATGACTGCAGCTAGTGTTGCGGTGAGCTCAGCCAATTCCTTTCTTGATTTTTCTTGATAAGTAAATCAACACCAACACAACCTTTTCTCTTTATACGGAGCACAAGTTGCTCAGATCGAGATAGAAGAAAATAATATCATCAATAATCGCTTTCAAGGAGTTGAGTTGAGTATTAACCTCACTCAGGATCTTAATGATGTCTCAAAATCTATTTCAATGTTCAATTTCTCAATGCATCTCAGTGATAGTGTGCGTTATTCTCTAATATTTGTAGTTTAATGACTGCGTTTTTAGTGCTTAATTCCTTTTTAGTGCTTAATTTTGATATAAATTGGTGTCGTGATGTATTTTCGTGTTTTAAGTGCAGCTGGGCCAATATTATTATTTTAGAGATATATGGGGCTAAAAAGGAGAAATCTTGGCTGCATTGTTGTTGTGAATAGTGGGCCGAGAGTTGTTCGAGTAAGATAAGTCCAGGCGTATGTTGATTAATAAATTAATAGCAAAGATGGACTTGGTTGCTTAGTGGGCTAGGAATTTGGGAGTTATTGAAATTCAAGTCCTATTAGCGAAGGTAATTAAGCAGCAAATCGTTGATCAAGTGTGGGAATTGAGTCCAATTTGGATTTGGACTTTTGGAGAAGCCCACTTTGGAGTAAAACTTGTGCAGCAAGTGACGTGAATTGGGGTCCCTTTTGGACTTGGATTTGAGAATGGCTTGAAGATATTTCTTGGGCGTGCTATTTATTCACGAGAGCTGGAGACTTTTACACAACCCTTTTTTTCCACATAATTCCTTTTACGCAGCAGGGACGACTTGGAGACATCCGAGAGCATCATTCATCTAGAGTTTTTTTTATGTTTTTTGTTTATTTTATATTTTCGTATTTTAGAACTATGAGTAGCTAGTTTCCGAAGTACTTAGCTAGGATTTTATAATTTAGTTTTGACATTATGAGACCTAATTTGCTTTTATAATTCAATTTAATTTCAAGTATTTATTAATTCTCCGAGTGTCGTGTTATTGTGATTTATTTGCTTAAGTGATTACGGCCGGATCATCTAAGTAGTTTATTGCATATCGCCAATCTTGATTGCATGAAGTTTATGTAGTGCTTGATAGATAATTAGTGGTACGTTAACAAGAAGGATTGGTTGCAGTTCTCAACTTATTAAGGGAGTTAATAATCGGATTTAAATCTTGCACGTGTCGTGACTAGGTTAATTTGGGCTAGTGTTTTCTTAATTCTTAAGGCTGTTGACTCATTGAATCCTGTCGAGTGTCTCTAGGGGTTGTGAGTTGAATAGGGAATAACTGTCGAGTGTCTCTAGGTTATTCTATTATTTAAGAGAAAACGAGACGGAGTCGAGTGTCTCTATCTGCTATAGCTAGTCTATTTGAACAACTGAATTTATTTTTGCATCTATGATCGATGTTCTAAACTGAATTATAATTCCTAGCTAGGTATTGATTTCCCATTGATTTATCAAAACCAACTCCCAACGTGATTTATTGTTTTCTTCTAGTTTATTAATTTTGATTGCTTTATTAGTTTAATTTAATTAGTTTAGTTAAATCCAAAACCCCCCTATTTTTAGTTAGCTAGTTAGTTGCACGAATTTCTTGTGATTAATTGAATTAATTCAACCAATCTCTGTGGATCGACCCGTTGCACTATACTCGTAATTGTTGCACCGGATTAATATTTTATTTTGACGGATTCGACACCTGTCAAATTTTGGCGCCGTTGCCGGGGATTGGTGCTAATCGAATTTAATTCTTTTTATGAACAGGAGCATTCGTGGAGTTGACGAGCCGATTTTCGATCCTGAGATCGAAAAAACCGCAAAATCGTTAAGGAAACAGACCAAAACACGCACGAAGCTAGCAGAAAAATCCAATCTGAAGAGTCCAGCATTGAGTCGGAACATCCAGAAGACGAACAGAAGGGTTTGACCGTAGAGTTTGATCGTACCTTAACGATGGCAGTAGCAGAAGGTCGTACCATGGAGGATCTGGTACGCCCCGATAACGCACAGCAGCCCCTCTGTATCACTTTTCCAGAGGTGGGTGCTGGCTTCGAGCTAAAGACGGGAACAATTCACCTACTCCCCGTCTTTCGCGGTCTAGAAAACGAAAACCCTCACCAACATCTGAGCAAGTTCCACACGGTCTGCTGCTCAACAAAGCCACATAGAGTTACCGAAGACCAAATCAAACTCCGTGCTTTCCCGTTCTCCCTACAAGATGCAGCAGAAAAATGGTTGTATTCTCTACCTTCAGCAACCATTACGACTTGGCAGCAGATGCACGACAAATTCTTGGATAGGTTCTTCCCAGCCGAACGATACCTGGATCTCCTTCAGGAGATAATCACCATTAAGCAAAAGGAGCATGAAGCCTTGCATGAGTATTGGGAGAGATACCAGAATTTGCTTGCAATGTGCCCGCATCACAACCTGCCGGAAAATTCAGTTGTTCATAACTTTTACAGGGGCCTGATGCCTGTTGACAAAAGGCAGTTGGATGCTTCGAGTGGAGGTTCTATTATGATCAAAACACCTGCAGAACTGACGGAACTAATTAGCAGAATTTCTAGGGCCTCACAAAAATACTATGCCAAGTCCGATATGACGATACAGGAAAAAGAGGTAAGTTCTTCCCAGTTTAATGAACTCAAGAATATGATATCTGCTTTAGCATCTAACATGAGTGCAGTAATACCACAAAAACCTCCACCAAATTTCCAGAATTTTGTACCCAAACCCTCGCAGCCTCATCAACAAAACTCACAACAAAACCTCAATCCCCAAGCTATCCGTTTCAACAACCTAGAGTCCACCGTTCAGAACCTAGGCTCTTCGGTTCAGAACCTAGGCTCTTTGGTTAAGAACTTGGAAACCCAGCTAGGGCAGATCGTTGCAGCCTTGAGTAGGATGGAGAACCAAGGTAAACCACCCTCGCAAACGGAAGATCCAGGAAGAATGTCAGTGCCATCACGCTTCGAAGCGGCAAGGAACTGCCTCCACCAGTGGAAAAAGATCAGGGACGAAAATCTGGGTCCAAAGGCGATCAGACAGGCGGTGCGACTTCTGAGTATGACCATACTCAAAACTCAAACCGCGAAAAAGAGACGGAACTCGTCGTGAAACCTAAGCCCCTGGTGGTCCCGCCTCCATTCCCTCAACGTTTAGCAGAAACGAAGAAGCAGAAAGAAGAGAAGAGTATTCTCGACACGTTTCGTAAAGTTGAGGTAAATATTCCCTTGTTAGATGCAATCCAACAAATTCCCAGGTATGCAAAAGTCCTCAAGGAGCTTTGCACGAATAAGAGAAAACTGTTAAGTAATGAAAAGGTAAGTGTGGGGGAAAACGTATCCGCCATTTTACAAAAGAAACTTCCCCCCAAATGCCATGATCAAGGTATGTTTTCCATTCCGTGCAAGATTGGGAATTTAGGCATTAAAAAGGCGATGTGTGATTTAGGTGCAAGTATTAATGTTATGCCACTTTCTGTATATAATGCACTTAATCTTGGCCCTTTGAAAGGTACAGGTGTTACCATACAGTTAGCAGATCGTTCGATCGTGTACCCGGAAGGTGTTCTAGAAGATGTCCTCGTTCAAGTCAACGATTTAGCCTTTCCGGCTGATTTTTTCGTGTTGGACATGGAGGATAATTATTCTGAGAAATCCTCTGATATCCTTTTGGGTCGCCCATTTTTTAGTACTGCCAATGCTAAAATAGATGTTAAAAAAGGCTTGTTGACTCTAGAATTTGATGGTGATGTTGAGAAGTTTAATGTTTATGAGTCAAGTGAAGGTCCTAATAAATTTTCTAGTGTTTTTAGCATTGATGTGATAGAAAACCTGCCTAAAGAGCTGAACAATGTAGAGGAATTAAGTCTTGTTGAAAACTTAGAGAGTAAGGCGAAGCATATTGGGTTGTTTATTGATCCATATGGGATGGTTTTACCATTAGAGGCTTTTAAATCTATGAATAGGGATATTCTGATGCTTGATGTGCCTAATGCTATAACTGAACTAAATTCTTTCGTGTTTCAGGCACCTATTTTGAAATTCAAGAACTTTTTGCATAATCTGGAGTACACCTTCAAGGAAGGAGGAAAATATGCAGATTCAAAG
Source organism: Lantana camara (assembly GCA_037501455.1). Lineage (NCBI taxonomy): Eukaryota > Viridiplantae > Streptophyta > Magnoliopsida > Lamiales > Verbenaceae > Lantana > Lantana camara. The sequence continues at coordinate 15,150,883 of CM074857.1, read as the reverse complement.
CTGATACACGATGATTTATGGAATGAGCAGTTTTTCGAGGTGTACGACTTTAAGGTTTGGTCATACCTTACTGTCACTCTCTGGTATGCAGATATTCTCGACTAGTTAACCACTATTTTCTTCAAATCTCACATATTTTTTGAGTACAGGAACCCAAGAGTCAAAGTGAGGGATCGTGGAAATTTTTTTTATAAGTGGTTGACGAAGTCTGTGCTAAGAAAGTGTCGAATTGTGTTGAGAACCTCTACGAATCATCATCCCCAATCTAGAGGGCGCAATGGATTTGAAGATTCATCACCACATAGTCGAGGGGATTTATATGGGGGTTCTACCTCCATTTGAGTTGATTGTTGCTCTTGGTTGTCTTCCAGACGCGCTTTGTTTGCCAAATTTTTCCGAATTGCTGCTGTTACACTGCTGATGTTTCTGTACAGGTTTGACCCCTAGGTGTGACCGTACCCCATGCTCATACTATTTTTGCGGAAAAAAAAAAAAACGCCCCCAGATCTGCGCTTCAGGGAAGTCTTCTTTTCTCTCGATTTTTTTATGCCTTGAGGACACTGCATGATTTAAGTGTGGGGGGGAGGGATAAGCCTATTTACTATTTGGCTTACGTGCTTAAATTGGTTTTTTTTTTTTTCCTGCATTAACTGTTTTTACTTGTTGTTTACTTGAATTTGAGGATGTTAGAAATTATGAATAATTTGCTCACGTTTTGAATGTGTTTGCTTAAGCTTGAGCCTTGAATTTTGCTAGAACTTATTAGGCTATTAAATGCATGAAAGATTGTGTGAAATCTGATTAATTAGTACTTTGTTATGCCCTTATTTCTCGCGCACTAATTGAACAGTTTATGTACTTTGCTTAGATAGGTTAGTTATGTTTTTCAATAAAGTTCTGAAAATTGATTAGAGTGCACTTTAACTCCCTTCGAGGCGAAATAGATTGGTTGACGAGTGATTCGGGAGATGACTTAGGCATTCTTGTCGGTGTTTTTAGCCTTTTTACTGATTTTCACTAAATAACATAACCCGATTGATCCCGCTGAGCCTTAGTATTGTGCAAAATTTCTTTCTTAGCCGCGTTACAAGCTTAATGCACAATACAATTTCCTACCCTTATTTTTATTTACGCCTTGCTTACTCATTTTGTTATTGGGATTGTATTAATGATGTCTAGACTTCCCTTTTGGAATTGGTTTGAAGTGTGGAAGTTTCATTATGTTTGGAATAGAAAAAATTGTGAGAGTGATGAAAAAAAAAGAAAAAGAAGTCAAGTAGACAAAAAAAGAAAAATGAGCAGAAAAAAAAATTGAGTTGAAAAAAAAGAAAAAAAAAAGCATTGAGTGAATAAAGAAAAGAAAGAGAGTTTGAGTCTTGTTGAAAATTCAATGAAGGGATGAGAATTGATTGAAGAAAAGGGGAGCCTTTTTAGTGAGAAATAAAAGGGAAAATACTTGGGGTTAATTTTAAATGTGTAAGCTTGGTGTTAGCCTTTGATTTACTTTTTCCTACCTTGACCCAAGCCTACATTACAAGCTCGAAAGACCTTTCGATCCCGAGTTATGAGTTGATCAAATTAGTGGAGATTGGAGTGAAGGGTGTATTCGAAATTGATAATTGGTTCTTATGTGAAAAGTATTAACTTATTTGTCTAATCTTTGTACATTCTCTTGTTCAATTCACACTACACACGAGGGTATGATTTTTGTACTAATTGGTTTAAATTTCATGTGATTGAGTAATGTGTTTGATATGCTAGATTCGTTTAGGCGAGAATTCAAGGTTTGCTTTGATGAATATGTTTGATGGGGGTGATGTTTCATTTGATTTTTATTTCCCTCGAGGACGAGTGAATGAATAAGTGTGGGAGGATTTGATAGTGTGCATTATTCTCTAATATTTGTAGTTTAATGGTTGCGTTTTTAGTGCTTAATTTTGATATAAATTGGTGTCGTGATGTATTTTCGTGTTTTAAGTGCAGCTGGGCCAATATTATTATTTTAGAGATATATAGGGCTAAAAAGGAGAAATCTTGGCTGCATTGTTGTTGTGAATAGTGGGCCGAGAGTTGTTCGAGTAAGATAAGTCTAGGCGTATGTTGATTAATAAATTAATAGCAAAGATGGACTAGGTTGCTTAGTGGGCTAGGAATTTGGGAGTTATTGAAATTCAAGTCCTATTAGCGAAGGTAATTAAGCAGCAAATCGTTGATCAAGTGTGGGAATTGAGTCCAATTTGGATTTGGACTTTTGGAGAAGCCCACTTTGGAGTAAAACTTGTGCAGCAAGTGACGTGAATGGGGGTCCCTTTTGGACTTGGATTTGAGAATGGCTTGAAGATATTTCTTAGCTAGGTATTGATTTCCTAGCTATAATTCCTAGTTAGGTATTGATTTCCCATTGATTTATCAAAACCAACTCCCAACGTGATTTATTGTTTTCTTCTAGTTTATTAATTTTGATTGCTTTATTAGTTTAATTTAATTAGTTTAGTTAAATCCAAAACCCCCTATTTTTAGTTGGCTAGTTAGTTGCACGAATTTCTTGTGATTAATTGAATTAATTCAACCAATCTCTGTGGATCGACCCGTTGCACTATACTCGTAATTGTTGCACCGGATTAATATTTTATTTTGACGGATTCGACACCTGTCACTCAGCCAGACAATCCTCACGCAAACAAGCTCAAGCATGAAAATTGAATTCGAACCCAAACTAATTGAAAAGGCTCGGTGATTCATTCACTATTATGGTCAAGCAAAAGGCCTGCGGCCTTCTCATTAAGATTTAAACACTTACATCAATATTAAGTTTAATACCTTAATCCATGTTGTATCCATCTAAAATTTGTTTCTATATATTCCCTCTTAATATTAACTATTGATTGCTTTTAATGTTATCTAATTACATGGCAATTCCATCATTTTTATTCCACTCATTTTCAATGTGTTTTCCAACTTCCTCAATCGATTTTTATTTTGTTTAATACATACACTCTCAAGTAATAGATAGAGGCATTCGAACTCGAATTATTGTCTTTAAAAAATAAATAAATAAAAATTTAACCACTCAACCCCTCAATCGATCTCTTCTATCCATCCTCATTTGCATTTCTTTTTATTCTTCCATTTAGTAATTTTCTAATCATGTACATTTCACACGATCATTTTTCTTTCTATTTATATTATCAAATTTAAAAATATAAAAGGAAATGAAGAACGCGGAACGGTGCAGCATTACAGCATTATTGCCGAAGCCTAATAAATTAAACAGTATTACTATAAGCATCTGACATGGTTACTTTAGGAGAGAAGCATTTCGATTTAATTGAGATAAAATATGTTGTCGGTGGTGGCTGAGCTTATAGTTAGTGGTACATCATCAGACTTTCTTCCCCACCGACACAGTAATATCTCAAATCGTCGGTTGTCTTAAAATTCCTAATATTATTCAATTTTTACACTTAGATCTGCCACTTGCTTTTCATAATTTTGAGCTGTTTTGCATTTATGTATCTTTTATCAAACCCAACTAATTAGAAAACAAAAAAGGACAAAAACAAAAAACAAAGCAACATAAAAAAAAAATGTATATTAGCTATTTGATACTATAGCAACTTAATTTATAGGTTTTATGTTCAAATTTCTAAAAATATAATTATCATTAGTAGACACATTATATTTAATTGGTTTGATAGGATTTGAATATATTACTATTATTCTCGGTTAAGATTAGGAAATTATCTAATAATATTCAAATTTCATTTTTCAAATACTTAATCAATAATCTTTGTACAAGTTTATTAGGCAAACCAAAAAAAAAAAAAAGAAGGGAAATTGAATGTAACCATTGTTGTTACACCCACATAAATTGGTTATGGGCTATTGGTTCTAATGCACTTAAGTCCTAACAGTTTATAATTTGTTCACTTAGTAATCAATTCATATAATAAAAGTATTAAAAATAAAATCTTGATATTTCGGTGTATATGTAAATCTAATATTTCATGAAAGCAATTCAAGCAATATCCTTAAATTCATCGAAAATTGAGACTTTGAGATGATAAGTAAACCTGCACACTGAGAAATTGCCACGCTCTTTTTTGGCTCTTTGCAATTGTACTATACGCATTGAATTTTTGTGCTACAATTGGACCCCGCTTAACGACTTATCCAAAAAAGATGACGAGAATCAATGAATCTCAATAATAATATGGAATATTCATTATTTCAATTTTCAACATATTATATTTTATTATAAGACCAATTATTATGTCTAAAATGTTCTATTTTTCCATCAATAACAATTATATATGTAGAGATTCAAATAAAACATATTAAAATTTCTAATTAAGCTAGAACCACTACGCTACATTATTTACTGGAATTATTTCAAACAGAATATTCACTGTACAATTAAAGCTAATCCTCAATCCGGAAGGGAAGTTGCTTAGATCCAAAGTAAAGACGATGGGCAAAATAAACAAAAAAATGCCTTAATTCCTTTATTAATAATAGCCTTTAATAAATTACAAATTCTATAACAACATATTCGAAGCTTCTTTTTTCACGCTTCTTTTCAAAAATTAAAAAGTTTGCTAAAAATAAATTGACAAAAGAAAAAAAAAAAAAAAAAGTTTACTTCAACTCTTTTTCCCCTCTTCCCCTCCCTCCTCCATATAAGCTTTCTTCCTCCTATCAACCCTCCCCAACAGACAAATCGCAAGGAAACACGTGGCGTACAGAGCGTGGACCTTCCAACTAGTCTTCGGCGGCTGACGCAGCACCGCCCTATGAAAAACCGTCATGTAATAATGAAGCCCAACTGCAAAGCCCACAAACGTTTGGGCCAGGCCCAACATTTTCGTCGCCAGCCCACATTCGGTGGAGAACACCAGAATCAGGTACATCAGGAGCAGCAGAAGGTACAACACGTATGCGAGTGTTTGCAGTACCTGCACGCAGACGTAGGTGGACTGCGAAGTGGCGTAGAAAAACCGTAGCGGCTCGAGGCCCGTGACGAGGGAGGAGAGGCAGAGGATGGTGAAGTAGATGGCGAGGTAAACCTGGATGAAGATCAAGAGTTTTTGGAGGGAGAAGTAGGCTTTGATTCGGTTGAAGATGAGGGAGACGAGGATCAGGGGGATCACGATGAACGTGAAGGAGACTAAGGAGGCAATGACGGAAGCGTATTTGTGGCCGACGTAGGGTTTGAATCCTTTGGTGAATTCCTTGTTGTATTTGGTGAGATAGACCTGGGATGTTTTGGAGATTTTCTCCATGTCTGGGATGAAGTTTTCCTGGAACTTTGATGGGAGGTCCCTGAATTCGGAAACCAGGTCTTCGTCTTCGTCGTCCTGATCGATCCAGCTCGGGAGCTTCTTTTGGGGCTTCTTCGGCTGGGTTTTGTCGGGCTTGGGCTTTTCCGATTGGGGTTTTGTTTCTTTGGCGGTGGTTTTGTTCTTGGATGGTGTTAGTTTGGTTAGATCTGATGATGACTTGGTGGTTGAATTCGTGGACGATTTGGAGGTGGAGTTGAGTTTCTTGAACTGGGATTTGACTGTTGTTGAAGAAGAATCTTTGGTTTTGTTTTTGGATGAGGCAAAAGTGGCGTCTTTAAAGAGCTTGGTTTGGTTTTTGAACGAACCATTTGTGGCGGTGGGGTTCTTAGCGATCTTAGTTTGGTTTTTGGATGACCCTGAAGTGGGCTTGATGAGTTTGGTTTGGTTTTTGGTGGAAAGTTTAGAGGTAGAAGAAGAAGAAGAAGTGGTTTTCTTTTTGATGATCGGTTCATCTTCTTGTTCCACATCTTCCGACTCTAACAGCAATCTTCTCGGGGTTTTTGGTAATTGATGATGGTAGGCAGAAATGAAGGAACAAGTGATGAAAAGGAGCAAGAGTAGGTAGAGCAGTAGCACCTTCCTGAGGCAGGAGTCTTGAAGTGGAGCCATTGTTTCTTTTTTCTGAAAAAATGGTACTGAAATCTATGTCCCTTTGTTTGTTTGAAGATCTAACGAGGCCCTTTTGAAGATTTAAGAGGCTCTCAATTAGATCTGGGACTGGGAATGTGAGATTTCAGACACAGGCATTTATGAGGTAGAGAGAGAGAGGTGGAGTGTGAAATGGAGAGTGAAGTGAAGCTAATGGTGAGACTTTAATGTTTGCAAGGGCAGCTGATGAGAGGAGTCACATGGAGCAACTAAAACTCCAGCATTGTAATCAACGCGGTTTTACACATTGCCTTTTTTGGGAAAAATGGATATTTTTTAATAAAATAATTATATATGTACTATTAAACTTTTTTCTTGATTCTCTCTCTGAAAGTAGGGATCAAATATATTTTTTTAAAACTTTTGTTAAAAGTAGGGCTAGGGCCTAGGGGAGATTTAGATTTCAGTTCAATTTTTCCATTGGTAGAATCTCTAAGTAGACTACACTTGAAATTATTTTGATATTATTTCACTAAATCGAATAATTGATGAGATGTACAAGTTTCTTAAAATTTTGAATTGGGATTCTGGAACGAAAATAGTGGACTTCATATATAGGCAATAAATAAAAATTAAAAACGTCCATGCATGTCACGTCAGTCAGGCATAGAAAGCATAGTATAATATTAATATGGTAAAGTCGAAAAAGGTTTTGTAATTTTGTGTAGGCGTAGAGACATTTAGCTAACTAGTCCTATGAGTAAGCCCGGCTGTAGGGACGGTTCTTTTCTATGATAATGTTGAAATAAAATTAAGAGAAATGGTTCAGAATTGTGATCTTATGAAAATCTTGAAACTTTAGTAATCTAGTTTTGGATCTTAGAAGACACAAAGCGTGTCAAAGTCTTAAACTAGTTATAGTAATTCCACCGACGGCGACTGACTTTTTGGCACGGGTAAACGAAATTTCAATTAACATGCAATATATTGACTTGTGGTTATTTTTAGGTAGTGACATAGTGTTTCAAAATACTTTGGAAAAAGTTTACACTTTTAATTTTGACATGACACGAAGTTAAGATGACACGTAATATTATATTATAATAAAATGATTCATGTTATGTTTCTAGTGAATCAACACTTAAAATAATTCGTATTGACATGTTAAGTTTGATTTTGTCAATAAGAAGCTCTTTACTTTGAAAGAAATAGGCTTGTTGGCTATATAAACCCCCAATATCTAGTCTTTACTTTGATAGTTTGGCTATAAGCCATATTCCCGGAGCCCCGAGAAATGATGGGAAATGGGTAGTGATTATTGCCACTCAAAAATGCTGTTGCTATTTAAGCTGGTGGCAGTGGATAGAATGATTTTACCCTCTTGTCCCTCACTTTCTTTAAAAAATTACAATCTTTGCCTTTATCATTCCCCGAGAAAAAATTCCACCATTTTCCTAAAAAATTCCCGCGACCTTTTCATCGTCTTCAAGTGAAAATGATTTACTAGCCCTAGATCAGCAATTAGAAATTCAGTGAGATTGGGGTTTGCTGCGTGACGTCGGAAAAGGTGAGGAATGCGAGCCGTGTACCGTGTCCTTGGCTTCCATTGAATTATATGCTGTAATTTGGTTATCTGCACGTGTTCCTTTCACGTATACCTTGTAAATTCCTTCTTAAATCAAACAGATAGTTGCGGTAGGAGTTGGGGATTGTAGACAACGCCATTGAATTTGGAAGATTCTATTTTGCCAAGGTGATGTCTCGTTTGCTTTCTTTTTAAATGATGCTTTTCGCAACTGCTATAGATGTCCGCCTCTCCTTCTGTTCAAATGTGAAAGAAAATAGCCAATGTTACGCTGCTGCAACGCATATTGCTTATTGGTGCTTTTTGATCTTGGTATTATGCTTAGTTTAGCATTTTTATGTGTTGATTAGAAGACCGTGGTGCGCGGATTATCAAGCTCTAGAATTGCTTAGTGCCTTTTGATCCTGGTATTATGCTTAGTGTAGCATTTTTGTGTGTTGATTAGAAGAGCGCGGTGCGGGGATTGTCGAGCTCCAGAATTGCTTATTGCTTTTTGATCCTGGTATTATGCTTAGTTCGTTTGCATTTTCATGTGTTGATTAGACGAGAACGGTGCGGCGATTGTCGAGCTCTAGAGTTGCTTGTTCGACGGCGGTGCCAAGGTGCTTCGCGTTGGAGCCTAAGCAGCTGAAAAGTGCTAGGGTGGACGTGAAAAATCTCCTCAAGACTAAGTTCTGTCATTCTATTTTGGTAAAAAAAAATTTAAATTTGACGTTGTTTGCATTTTGTTGTGCTCTTGCTATTGGATAATGAGCTGATGGATTTGTTTGCCGAGTTGGTGTTATTCGTAATGCGTTTTACCCTCTTTTCGTACATGTTAAGTGCTAGATAAATGTGAGTTTAAGAATTGTATATGTCAAAGGAAGGGTGAGATTAGATACCTCAAGGAATGAGATTAGTTAAGGTTGAATGAATTCTCCCATCAAAATTATGCCCATATCCAGATGGTTTGTTCTACTCTAATACTTGATTTTCAATCAATCAACATAAAACAGAATGCATATTATTCTTTTGCATTATGGTAATGTGTATAACTGGTAAGGTTTTCTCTTGTTGGTAAGGTTATTCTAATACATGGAGCAAATGCTGGTAAGGTTTTCTCTTGTTGAATTTTATTTCTTCATCAAATGTTTCTTATTCTTTTTTCACTTACAATTTGGTTGGGGGCGGTGCAGGGCTTGTTAATGCTCTTAAACTTCTTGAGCCCATCAAGGAAAAGTATTCTAGTATGTCGTATGCAGACTTGTTTCAGTTGGCCAGTGCAACTGCTATAGAGGTCTGCCTCTCCTTCTGTTCAAATTTGATTCTAAATAGGGCAGAACATTGGGGATAAAAGGGATAAAAGACCATTGGGTGAGTTTTTTTAGGCAGGGGCATTAAGGTCAATATCACAGTAACCAATGACTTACAATCTACCAAAGTAAAGACTTAATAACTGTAGGCTATTTAAGCTAAACTCCAAACTATCAAAGTAAAAAGTCCACTAGATAAAATAACCAAGATTTTTCAAAAAAATAGCCCATCCCCAATGGATTGCAAACAAGTAAAGTAAAGAGCTTCTAAGACTTTCGAGAGGATGAATTGACATATATATCTGAATGACGTGAACGAAACGTAGGTCGAAATTTCGATATGATCAATATAAATATTTGAGTGATCAGATTAATCAATCGACCACTAACACAAAGATCAGATTCTGATATGATCAAGTTTATTTTTAGTAATTTTCGAATATAATTTTGAAATATTTAAGTCCTTATTTTTACTTATGCTTTAAGATTTTGTATTATTCTCATAAATAAATACAAATTTCGTTTAGTTTTGTAAAAATGTTTTTAGCTTAATTTAAAAACAATCAATTGTTTTTTGTTTAATTTTTAAATTTTTATTTGTATTTTCAAATACAAATATATTTTCGCTTATTATAATACTATTATGAAAGTACGGTAGATTATTGCTAATAAATGGCCAATTCTTAGTGAAGTTGAAAGAAGTCGACAGCCACATGGATTCTGTATTTCGAAAACTTCTTAAAGGTAGTCTACTTTTCAAACAACTCTATAGAAGTAGCGTAAAACGTGAATTTGAAAAGCGTTTTTCAAAAAACCATGACAAGGTTGATATTTTCTTACAAATCAATATAATAACTTTTAAAATATTATATTTTCAACCACAATACTTTTCATGAAAAAATATACTGAATATTTAACAGATCTATACGGAGAATATAATAATCATAAAAATTTATACTTGGTAGCTAGAAATAATGGACACTGGTATATCACGAGATATCATGAATATTGGGCAGAATATTATCAAGAACAGATACAAAAAACTATTTCAATACTAAAACGATTTGAAAAATAAAATGGATAAACAAAGAAAAATCAAAACCTGATGGGTTCAGAATGTGTGGATCCGAATCCGATCACTTTCCGATTTGTAATTGTGGAGGAAACCGCCAGAGATTCGCCGGAGATGAGAAAGGGGGTTCTACCTGTTGGGACAAGCACAATAGAAGTCAGAAGGCCAAGCTGGGGGAACTGGGGGTGATACCCAGTTTGGCTCTCCGACGATCAAGTCAGTTCAAGGTATGAAGAAACGTAAGTTCAGTCACAGTTTCAGTGATGAAGAATGCTTACCAGTGTAGAAGATGACTTTAGCTATTTATAGTTGAGGGTCAAGGGCCCTTTGGTCATTTGCCTTAAGTGGTCCTGGCCGAATGTTGCCCTAACACGTGGCGCCATGAGAGAGAAACCTAGGAGGAATCTTCTGCAAAAGCGGCCAAAAGTTGGTGCTGGCAACAGTGGCAGGTGCGCGGGCACGTACGATGTGTCAGAGAGCCATTTGGGTGGTTGGTAACGAGGGCTTAAGAGCGATCTCGTGACAACCTGGAGTATTGGAAGCCAAGATATCCACTGGGGGGAATGAAGGCTCCAGTTCAAGTGACGAGCCAAAGGGGAGGCCACTCTGAGGGAGTGTGACGCTCGAAGAGGGCTCCCTTGGCACGTGGGCGTGCCAATCATACAGTATGAAGGACGCTCGTGAGAGTGACAGCGCTCGTTGGGCTTAACTCCTGAAGAAGGATTGCGCTTGTTGGGCTTAGCGCTCGTGCACTAATGGGTGCAACCTTGGGGAGACAGATGTCATCATCTCGGTGATGCCACGTGTCCTAACGTGGGACGATCGTATTTTGACCCCATCATTTTGCCCCCCAATTCTGTAGTCCTTAGTGATAAGGACTGTAGAATTTTGACACGTTCTATCTTTCGCATGTAACGCTCGTATAGGACTTGGCGTGCTGAGCAATTTTTCCTCTGATTATGCCATTAATGCGGTCTTTTCAACTGACCAGCTCGTAAGGCTTCTGCACTGAGCGTTGTACTATTCTTGAGTATCCGAAACGTCAGAGCATTAAATGCGGGCGCGCGTGGGGCACGTGAGCATAGGGAAGCATGTGACGGTTCCATAAAGTGGGCAGTTTCCTAGGCGGGAAATGATTACCATTTTGAATTCATTGCCGAAAAAGGTACCAACTCCCATCCCTATAAGTACGGGATTCTGAAATCTTACTACTCTTTACGCATTCTGAACTTCCAAGCATCCTTTGCAAAAAGAATTCTCTCGCACACCAGTTCTTAGAGCATCTTCAACCTTTCTCCCAGATTTTCTCAGAAACCTTCAAGGTAAACTTCCAGCGTAATTTTCTAACTCTGTTAACTTTTAGATTCGGACTTTAGGACTTTGCAATCTCTTAGGTTTTACTCCTTTAGGGAATCCTAATTTCTTTCCAGAAAACTCCCATTCTCTAACCCAGATTAAATCTCTCCCAAATCTCAGCCTCTGCCATGGCTGACCAACATGTTGAGGAATTCGCCCGTGAAATCCATGAAATGGCCACTGAGAGTTCCTCTTCCCCCGATTCCCCCAGAGATGAGGAGTTGGGGGCGACAATGATGGCCATGGAGGATAGGAATCCTGGCGGAGTGGATCCTCTCTTTGAGGAGATGAATCTAGTAATGGAGGCAGAAAGGCAAGGGGTTGTTCTCCCCATAACTCAGAGTGCCACTCACCCTCACCGCCATACTGTGACGGTGGCCGTCTCGACCCCGTTTCCAGTGGCTGAAGCCATAACAGGGCCTTCAGAAAGAGCCCGTAATAAAGGAAAAAGCAAGAAATCCCAGAAATCCAAAGGGCCTAACGAGGGTGAAGGATCAGGCTACCAGGCTACCGAGCGCACGCCCGATGAGACTCCCAGCACAGTTACCGTGGGAGAAGTGAAAACGATGATGGCACCCATTTACTGGGACGAGCGGTATACGTGGAGAATCCCAGAAAACCACGAGCGTGCTAATAATCCGCCTCCTGGGGAAATGGCGGTGTACGTGGCCTCGGTCAGCTCAGGGGGTTTGAGGTTCCCCATTTCGATCCCAATGGCCCACCTGTTGAATGACTTAAACCTCTGTCCTTCGCAAATAGTGCCCAACGGTTTGGCTCTGCTGACAAGTTTCGTGATTCTGATGAGGAGCGTTGGATGCGAGCCCTTTGTGCGAAACTTTCATGCACTTTTCCAAGTAGTTAGCTCGTCACGCTCGTCTCCTGAGGCGGGCTTCTACTACATTCAAGCAAAGGCTCGTACAAAGCTAATCAACTCTCCCACAAGCACATATGGCCCCAACTGGAAGGAGAAGTTCATCTTTGTTAAGGCTCCCACAGGAGAGGGCTTTGGGGTGTCCGCAAATTGGGGCTCGGTTGCGAAGAGCCGTTTGGAGCCGGCCCTCCCTAAAGATTGGGCAAAGGCTTTGGCTGAGGCCTTAAGGGACGAGGGTCACCTTATACAGGCGAAGGACTGGATAGACGATGCGGAGCTCATGTTCCTGTGTGGTCTTTCCGACGACCCTCATTACCTTGACAACCCTCCGGCTCGTGATATCGAGAGAGATGGTTAGATTCTTAGGGCACTAACTTTAGATAGGAATACTAACTGTATCTTTGTACTTGTAACTTGCAATCTGAGTAGATGGTTTGAGGATTTCTAACCCTCGAAATTTCCATTCTTGCAGGAGTTGCTATATTAGAAATGGCAGGAGGAATCAGACAAGCCGCACGCTTTGCTCATGCCAACAGGAATCAAGCCCAGCAAGGGGACCAACAGCGCGAGCAGCAGCGCCCTCGCAATCGTAGCAATCGCGGAGACGCTCGTAGTGGTAGTCAGGGCGCCAGTTCGAGCGCTAATCCAGAGGTTCAACCCCCTCGTGGCCGGGGGGAGAGTAGACTGGCCAACAGAGTACCCAGGGGGCGGTTGAATACAGAGAGAGCGGGAGATGTTCAACCCCCTATGACTGCAGAACAAACGAGACCAATAACCACCCTAGCAATAACCGAGGCCCCCCCGAGCGCCAGTAGGCCTTCCCGTAAGAGGAAGAGGATGCCCGATTCAGTGGCAATAGAAGGCAGGGGCAAGCAGGTGGCCGAGGGCCCCAAGGGCGAGGGAGAAACTTCCTCTTCAGAGGAGGAACACTTATGGGAGTTCTCCCGACGAGGGGACAAGGACTACACAGGTGCCCCCGACGGTGGGCCAGTTCTGCTGAGGCCGGGCACGCTCGCTCAAGCTGTCACCGAGAATCTCTACAACAAGGCCCAATTCTCGGCGGACCACCGGCATCTCTTCAGTGAATCTGTGGAGAAAGTGACCCATGATGCGGCCCACGCACTAATCTCCGTAAGTCTTCACTCCTTGCTTTCTTTGCTAATTTCTGCAAGTTAGCATTTTTTAGCTAACACTTCCCTTTCCTCCAACTTATGCAGCAAGTTCTTCCCCGGCTCCGAAATGTGCAAATGCGAGCCTCCATCTACGCTGACCGCAAGGCCAAGTATAAGAAGATGGCTCGTTCCAACGATCCGGCTCAGATTCAAGCGGAGCTGGACGCTGAGATTGCAAAGTATGAATCCCTCAAGGATTTGTACAATAAAACGGAGGAGGAGCTGGGAAAACTGAAGGAGGATTTTCAGGTGGTGGAGAGCGCTCGAAGCGGCTTGAGCAACCAGTTGGCCCAGGCTAACGAGCGATGCAAGAAGGCGGAGTCCGAGCGGGAAAACTGGAAGACGAGGGCTCTGGAGGCTGAGAGGAAATTCAACGACGCCATGAACGAGTGGCCTCGGAGTCTGGAACGTGCGAACAAGGAGGCCCTTATCAGATTCTGCCACTCCAAAGCCTTTAACTTCGCAGCCTCGTTGCACTGCCTGGATGAAGCCCAGAATGCCTTCAACTTGGCAGTTGAGCAGGGCATCCACAAGGGGCTGACTGACCCAGCCATGAAGGGAGCAGAGGGCACGGGGCTCATGTTCAATGAGCGTTGTGAGGAAGTGGATGAGGACCCAAACGACCCCGCGGACGCCATTGCTGAGATGGAGTACGACTTCTTGGTTAAGCTGATCCAAGATGAGTACACGGACGCTCATCGGGAAGGGGGTGCGGCTCAATCCGCTCAAAATGATGACCCTGAAGATGAGCCCCAAGCGCCTATCGTGGAGGATGCCCTTGTCCCAGCTGCCGAGGGTGCTAACGTCCCCGTTCCTGCTGCCAATGAGCCCGACGATCCCCAAGCCCAACCGCTAGAGCCTGAGGGCCCCGTTCATGGCCCCGTGGCCCAGAATATACTGGTGATCGTTGATGAAGACGTTGCTCCAGCCACCTGAAACTTTCCTCTTACAAATTTTCTATGTACTTTCCTGCTTTACTGTTTTTTTTTTTTTTTCTCTTGAAACAATGTTCAGTGGCCTTTGAGCCCTTATCTTGTAATGTTTCTTGCAGTGAATATACATCCCATTTTTCATAACTTTGTTCCTTTGCTTACTTAAGAATCAGAACTTATACTTAGAGCTTGCTGGAACAAATCTTGTAATAATAAGACTGTGTGTAGCATACTCTGTGGATGTTTTATTTCTCTGATAAGCCTTTAGAACTTTGAGGAATTTTGTTAACTTCTGTAAATCTTGAAAATTCGCCTAAGTCTTGAGCGATCGTGAGGGTCTTATTGTGAGATTGGCCCCCCTACTCAAGACTTGTATAAATTTTTGCCTTTGTCATAAGCCTTGAAAATTTGTCTAAGTCTTGAGCGATCGTGAGGGTCTTATTGTGAGATTGCCCCCCACTCAAGACTTGTATAAATTTTTGCCTTTGTCATAAGCCTTGAAAATTTGTCTAAGTCTTGAGCGATCGTGAGGGTCTTATTGTGAGATTGCCCTCGTTCAAGACTTGGGGACCTTCTTCTTTATTCTCGGAAATTATGCTAAGTCTTGAGTATTTACGAGGGTCTTACTTAGAGGTTGCCCTCGTTCAAGACTTGTGACGTTTCGTCTGCAAGGGATCCCACTTTCGAGCGCAAGGCGTTGTAAGAAACGGCCAAGGCCTACTAGGATTTTCCCCATCCCGTTCAAGACTTGTGACGCTCCGTCTGTAAGGGATCCCACTTTCGAGCGCAAGGCGTTGTAAGAAACGGCCAAGGCCTACTAGGATTTTCCCCATCTTGTTTAATTGGTTATGAGCGTAACCAGTCTATCCTTATGAGGGCGTCCCCCCAAGCGGAGTAGAGTGCTGGCCAGCGTAACCCGTGCGAAGCATCAGCATACATATATTAGGGGATTGCCATCCACGCTCGTGAAAACGAGGGACATGGGTCTCATCCAATCAAGCGATCAAAGAAACATAATGCTAGAACAATTAAGAAAAAGTTATACGGGAACTTACCCACAATTGGAAGTACAGAGGAACCCAACAAAGAGGGTTGTTACAAAACCGATATACGAAAATTGGGAAAGAAATTAGAGGTTGCTATAAAATACGATACTATAATGAAAGAAATTTTTATATATCCCAGCGAGATAAAAAATATAACAGACAATGTTAAACAAATTGATATAATAAATACAAAATTAATAGAAAAAATATATCAACGGGAAATGAATGGATAAATATGGATCAATATCAAAAACAATGAAAACGTCAAGAAATACGACTGCTACGAAGAATAATTAAACAAAAAATAGACATATTAAATAAAACGACTAATCCGGCAGATTATGAAAAACAAGAAAGAATTATTCAAAGCATGAGACAGAGTGAAGAAAATCTTGTAAAAAATAGAATACACGTTCCCACTACTATTTCAAGACTAGAAGAATATATGAAACTTATCGAATGATCAGAATGAGAAATACCAGAACTTATAGCTGAAAATAAAAAAGTAATAAAATGGTGTCGCGAACAAATAACTAAATTAAATATACTTTCATCAGCATGAATTTCACATAAGAATTACAAAAATTTGTAGAAACATTAAACGAACAAGTACAATATTTAAATAATACAGTACAAACATTAACAGAACAATTAATAAATACTAACGAAAAGATGTCTCAACTTGAAAATACTATTACAAACATCCATACTAATCAAGAAATTGAATCATACTATAAAATTGATCAAAACATTTTCTCTTGTCATCAGGAGGGGGTTATTTCATACTACTACAAACCCACAATTAAACACTATTATTGATATGCTACAACAAATTCTTTTAGATAAAAAACAGAGTGTTATAAATGAAATAGACAATACACAAGGAATTCTTAATAAACTTCTACGAGAACTTAGAGGAAAACAAGTGGAAAATCAAATTAGTACATCTGAAGAAAAACAAATAATACTTCCTATGTCAAATTGTCAAGAATTATTAAAACAACTTAAAGAAATAATTATACGAAAAGAACATTCTAGACATATAACTATTGCTGATCTTGAAATATATTTTGGAAATAGAAACCTCAAACCTTTTCAAATAGAAGCTCCACGATTATAATGAAAACTTTTGATTTAGAAGAGAAAAATGCGGAATTAAACAATTTATTAGAATCATTAAAAATTGTTGACGAAGAAAATAAACAAACTCATACATTAGAAGCTATAAAACCAGAAGTAGAAAACGAAGAAGTAATATATGGATATGAGTCATCAGAAGATGATGTGTTAGGAATGGAACACGGTTTAAAAAAAGATAAGAAAGATATCCCAGAAGCTAGTAATACAAACAAGGACGAAGAAAGTAAATGGAAAACTTATCTAGAAGATAAATATACTAATCCTCTAAAAAATTCAAGCATACAATACAATTTTAAAAAGGGATATATTCCAAATAAAAAAGGAAGATGGTCTAAGATACCTGACCAATATATACCTACAAAAGGAATACTAGGAGCCGATGCAATATTAAATTTAGACCGTGTAACAAACAAATCAACACTTATTACAGAATGGGCACATAAACTAGGATTAATTATAGAAACCGAAGATAGATTAAGACTAGGAATTTTTAAAACAATATTTAATTTTGTACAATATAAAACAATAGGAAACGTAACACATTACTTAGCTTCATTATCAGAAGAACAGAAAACACTCTTGATAGGAGGAGATTCTATAGAAACTTTTTGGAACATAGTTGATAAGATATATTCAGAATTTGTTGGGATACCTATACAAAGTACTGGATTTATTGTATCAAAAAGAGAACAAGATAGAGCAGCATACCATTTAGCCAATACACAAATACTAGACATGTGTGCTATAGAACACTTTAACTGCGAATACAATATGTATTATTATGATTTATCTAAAGAAAACAGAGAAAAATATCTATCATTATACTTCAGTAAATTACCCTATCCAGTAGGACAAATAGTATATGCAGATTTTAAGAAACAAGTAGATGAAGGATTTGTTTCAGAAACATTAGGAGGAGCACAAACCGTAGTAGAACAATTTCTAGGAGACAAATGTTATGAAAGAGAATTACATAATGCAGTCAAAAACAAAGTCACGATATGTTGTGAAGGAAACCCTTTGGTACCTCAACAATATGGGGAAAGTCCATACATAATTCGATCAAACAAAAAAAGAAAATACAGGAGAAAAGATAAAAGATACAGATGGAGAAGAAAATAAAAAAGATGGGTAGACAATAATAAACATAAATTTCAAAAAAGAAGAAGACGTTTCTTTAAAAAGAAAGAATACAAACCAAAACAAAAACACTGTCCAGAAGGAAAGAAAAAATGCCAATGTTGGCTTTGCCACGAAGAAGGACACTATGCAAGAGAATGCCCAAAAAAACAAAAACAATCGAATAAAAAATTACATATACTTCAAGTAGCTCAAACATACGATTTAGAGCCAATAGAAGAAGACTATTCTGATTTGGAAAACATATATGAAATGGAAACTGTTACAGAATCAGAAACTGAATATAGTTCTGATGATTTCTAAATGAAAAACTCTAACGCTACATTCATAGAAGTAAAAATAAAGAATAAAACAATTAAAGCATTTATAGACACAGGAACAAGTTTATGCTTTGCTTCACCAACTCTTATGATATTCAAATGGAAAAAACTTAAACAACCGTTAAAAATAATGATAACAGATGCAAGTCATTATTATATATGGTACGCTACATACTTAGAAAAAGCTTGGATACAGGGATATTGTTTTACTATACCATCTATATACAGACACGAAACAGGATTACCATTTATCCTAGGAAATAACTTTTTGAAACTATATAGACCTTTTTGTCAAGATTTAAAATACATCACTTTAAGATCACCTGTTAATGAAAAACTATCTCAAAAGAGTGAAACTGTTGAAATACCTATAGTAAAGATTGAAGACAGAAGTAATCTCATAGAAAAAATAGATTATTTAATCAATCATGAATTAATATTTTTCATAAAAACAAATCTTGAAAAAGAAATAGAAGAAATTCTAGATTCTGTCACCAGTGAAGATCCTTTAGATAAAGATAAGAACAATAACCATATGATAGTTGAAATTAAACTTAAAAATCCTTTAGACGAAGTAAATGTGAAAAATAATATACCTTATTCTAAACGAGATATTGATGAATTTAAAGAAGAATGTAAACAACTTTTGGAAAAAGGATTAATTTCTGCAAGCAAAAGTCCACACACAGCACCTGCATTTTATGTAGAAAATAAGAATGAAATAAAACGAGGAAAACGACGAATGGTTATAAATTATAAAGAATTAAATGAAAAAACTGTTGGAGATGCAAATAAACTTCCTAAAATTGATTATATCAAAGATAGGTTAAAAGGAAAAACTTGGTTCAGTACACTAGATGCTAAATCAGGATACTGGCAATTAAGATTGCATGAAGATACAAAACTTCTAACAGCTTTTACATGTCCTCCACAAAAACACTACCAATGGAATGTTTTACCATTCGGTTTGAAACAAGCACCCGCAATATACCAAAGATTTATGGATAAAAACCTTGAAGGTTTAGAAGATATTTGTCTTGCTTACATTGATGATATTATCATCTTTAGTAATCAAGATAAAGAAGATCATTTGAAAAAACTAAAAATAATTTTAAAACGATGTAAAGACAAAGGACTGATTCTTTCTAAAAAGAAAGCGGTGCTATGTAAACAACAAATTGATTTTCTTGGGAATACTTTTGATTCACAAGGAAACATAGTTCTTCAAGATAATATTTTGAAAAAATTAAACGATTTTCCAGATCAAATTACTGATCGAAAACAATTACAAAGATTTCTTGGATGTTTAAACTATATTTCTGATCAAGGATTCATAAAGAACCTTGCTAAAGAAAGAACACAATTACAAAAGAAACTTTCTGAAAAAATACAATGGAATTGGCGAATTGATGATTCGATACAAGTACAAAAAATAAAACAGTATTGTGAAACATTGCCTGTTTTATACAATCCAAAGGAAAATGATTTTATTATCATTGAGACAGATGCTTCAAATGATACATGGTCTGGTTGCATGCTTGCAATACCAGCCGAAAAAATGAATACAAACGACCTCGAAGGTCATATGAATACAAGAGCCAAAAAGATTCGCGAGATTACACAACTCTATAAATACATATCTGGGACATTTACAGAAACCCAGAAAAACTATACAGTCCATGAAAAGGAGACACTTGCATGTCTAAAGATACTTCGGAAATGGAAACTCGAGCTTTTACCTCGAGAATTCGAACTTCGAACAGACTCAAAATACCTAACAAACTTCTACAGGTATACACTTCGAGACAACTATAATCAAGGAAGATTGATACGTTGGAAGCTCGAGATAAGAAGATACCAGTTTCACATCGTATACATAAAATCAGAAGAGAACGCTCTTGCAGACACACTCACATGAGAATGGAGGCCGCGATAGTATTGATGACACAAAACATTAAAACAATTGATCGTGAGATACCGAATCCAAGATGACACAACGTCAAGAACTTCTTGCCGCATTACACGCTGTTCAACAAGCAGCCGGACTTCCACCATCAGAGTTCCCATTCACAAAATCAAAAACATTTCCACAAACAGTAGTAGAAGGGAATACTTCATCACCAGCAGCTACACAAGACAATGAAGATGAAAGAAAACAAATTAAACAATGGTATGTTATATTTAATGGTTCAAGACGAGGAATATATGATCAATGGTCAAAAGCTAATGTTCATATACAAGGAAACCCAGCCACATCATACAAAACATACAACAGTCTTGCAGAAGCCAAACAAGCCTTTGAAGAAACAAAAACCTACAAAAACTCTCTTCAAACTATCCCCATACTCCAAGCCCAAAACAGTTTCAAAGAGAGGATGAGAGTCCTTGGAAATATACCCACGGTAAACCCAATGGACCGTGTTCAAACATCAGCTCAAAAAGAGGCCCAAATACAACCCTCAAAAGAAAATTTTGACAACCTTCTGAAATCCATTTTTGAATACAACCTAGAAACAGATAAAAATAACCTTTTTTGGTACCCAGTAAACAGAAACGACCCAAAAGTTGTTATATTTGAACAAGCAGACCCAGATTTGATATACCAATTCTTCATACATGGATTTCTTGACACCCTATACTTAAAAAACCCAAACTGTTTTCGAAAATTCAGCCCAAAACTAATGTCGACACTCCAGGACTATGCTTAGACGAGTCTCAAAAGGAAACATGGATAAAGAAATAGTCTTCAAATCTACACTATCATATCCTATCTTCAACAAAGAAGGAGTATCAGTATACTCTCATGGAATTATCAAACTGATAGTTTCAAATGGAGAATACCCCTGCATCGATACAATGAAGACACTTGATGACATAAATGAGATAGTTGCGAAACAACTAAATCAAATATTTTATGCATCACAAGAAATAAACAAAGACAGTAATATCAAAATAAACTATAAATCCAATTATCATCTGATATACGGATCTTCGAGATACACAATTCCACCGTTACAGCTAAAAACGTTGGAAAATTTTGAGAAAACTTTTATCAAAATTGAAGAACACAGCCTGAAGACACTTCCTAAGGAAATCAAGCTCATTTTCTGTGAGTACAGTGAAATAATTGATGAACACAGCTGTGCAATGTGCCAAGACAAGACTGAAGACAAAGCTGAAGAAACGGGGTCCCATAATTCAAACGAGTCAATAAAGGAAGACACTGTTACTGAAGAGTAAACTGACGCATGCAATGACGTCAAACACTCAAGAAAATACGTAAGCAATGACGAACACACCCCAATAATGCAGACTTTATGTCTCTGTCTGCTTTTTAGGTGCAGTTGTTGAGCGCCATTATTATCTTTACTTTAAGTCTGTTTCTACTTTTTTGAATTTTTGTAAATGAAAACGTGTCTGTAACAATGAGTCGAGTGCCTATATATTGTCCTCAATGTAGTATGTAAGGGAGGGATTGGAATAGAAGGAAAAAGATCATGTGTTGATCAAAAAACTCTTTGAGTTTTAAGCCTTTGAGGTTTTCTTTTCTGTTGGCCTCACGCCTGAATAGCAGAACCATACACAAAACAACCATACACAACCAAACAATTCTCATACCAAAATGAAACATATACTTTGAAGAAAGATGAACAGGTAACATGGAGTGCATGAAGACAGTAGATAGGAATACACAAACAGGTAAACAATACAAACTTCGTTCTGAAATTGTTATTCATATTTTTGTATACTAGAAATTATATACATGGAAACGAGTTTAATAGATCAGATTGAACATTTTGAAACAACTGAAGCATACAGATACTTTTCTCAAGATATTGTTATAGACAATAAAAAATTAAACAAAGTTAGAAGAAAAGAGTTAAACTTAATTAATGGACAAGATATGAAAACAGATTTAAAAACAAAACTGAGCAGAAAAAACATTATATTATATGGAAAATTTACATGTGAAACACCTATTGAAATTTCTACAACAAAAGGAACACAGGCTATTTCGTTGATAAACAAAGCTGATATAATTCAGAAAATTAAAAAAGTAAAACATACACCTAGTGAAATAGGATATATACATATTTCTACAATACAGATACTAATTAAGAGTACATTTGCTGAAGGAATAAACTCACCCATAAAACTAGCTATATGTGATGACAGAATTATGAACATAAAAGATAAAATACTTGGAATAATTGAAGGAAACCTTGCTTATACTAAACTACTTTTTAATGTAGCTTTACACTACGCTATACCACTAGTAATAGAAAAACTAGATAAATCTTTAAACATTGCTTATAAATTCGAAAGACAAGATTTAATGGAAACAAACGACTATCCATTTTCAATAACATACACCATCGGATATGCTCTGACAAACAACCATCATAGTATACAATTCAAAAATACAGATAAGATATATATGGAAGATATTTTTAGAGAAGTTTCTCGTATAAAATATATACCAAAGACACCTATTATACAACAAGTTAATACTAATGTTTTTCAAAATAAAACACCTAAACTTTTAAAAAGTAAAAGCACATGTTATACATATCTACCACCAAATCAAAGAACTAATGAAACTGGTACACGGGCCTCTATTAAAAACTTTAAAGAAGAGGGATCTTCTAATGAAATAATTGAAAACGAATTCACACAATTAGCCGGTCAAATGGCTAAATTAACCACCACTATAAAGGAAACACTCTGATCCTTTCTGGTATCAGAGCTCGTATACGATTCTAAATACTAAAACTAAAATTATAATGTACGAATACAATAGGAACAAGTTCTATAGAGAAAACATAAAAGTAATATATAAAGGTTATAAAGAAGAAGTAAAATAATATCTAAAAGCTAAAAAAGAAGGACGAACACTAGATATGGAAAATCATTTACATATGATTATGCATTACAAAAAACAAAAACAAATAGTTACACAATTAACTATAACATAATGGAAAGATTTAATTACAAAACAAGAATAACACGAGATATACGAGAATTAGAAGAACAAGTTATTATAGACGAATATCTTGTTAAAATGGCATACCATAATTTAAGACACAATAAAGATTTATCACAACGAACTCAAGAAATAATGATAAAAACTGCAAACGAGGATTTAAAAAATACCAAAAGAAAAAGAGATACAGCATATCAAATGTCACACGCTTAATTATGAGTTATAAACCAAAAATAGATATTGACATAATAACAAAAGAAAAACAACAAACAAAAGAAATTATGAAGGCTAAAAGAATTAAACAAATGGCAAAAATTTTGGAAACATCTTTACAAAAAGAAGAAATATATAAGAAAAATTATGAAAAAACAATAAATAAAAATATATTAAATAGAGATACAATCAAACAAGGTATAAAAGACCAAGGAGAAATAATAAATCATATAAACAATAAATTTATAGAAAAAATACATGAGAGAGAAATTAATGAACCGAACTGAAAACATTCGTAAACTATGAGACTTATATATAAATATACAAAAAGAAGAAAAATGAAAACTTTGATAAAGACGTTAAAGGGAAAAACGTCTTACACTAAACTTGAAAAGGAATATAAAAGTACACTAATTTTACAAAGCTTTTGAAAAATGACACTATCTTTATATTTTCACCCTGTATTTCTGTTCTGTAGTATATATTTAGACGTAATTTATTGTCGCATTATTATGTAATTAGCTCCCTCAAATAGTTTTTTTTTTTTTTTTTTTTGAAATTCCCTCAAATTGTTCACCTCCTCCAATAATGAATGAATTATAGAGCATTTCCTATTTTATCCAAATCTCCATTGTTTTTTTTTTAACCTTGTAAAATTTCATGTATTACAATCTTAAAATTTAACATAAAAGTGATGTATATCGATAATGAAAATCCTAAATTTGAAAAAAGAAAAAAAAAAGTTATATTTTGGTTCTTCATTAATTATGAAGAATAATATAATGATTAATTTTTATTCAGTGTATCACTTGCTCAAACATTGATAAATATAACTTCTTCTTTTTTTTTTTTTTTTTGTCCAAATTTAGAATTTTTATTATCGATTATGGATAATCACATGTTATGCACATGGTTCGAGATAGCATGGGAATTTGGTTGTTCGGATATGCCATGAAACTTGGGTAAGTGTCCATATAACGGTTGTGGAGCTATTGGGTCTACGCGAGAGACTGTGACGTGCTTGTGAAAGATATTATTGTAGAATTAATGTTGAGATTAATTCGGAGATGGTTGTTAATCTCATTAATAAAGAGACACGTTTCTAGGATGCTCAACATGAACTTACAAATTGGCGAAGATGAGACATTCGATTGATAATAATATAGTAATTGTTTGGGATAGTACTCAAATAAATGATAGGAATGAGTTTATGGATTAGCTTTTGACCCACGTGGGTCGTTGCTTTCTTTTAGAACCAAATAAATAAATAAATAAAATCACATATTATGGTAAAAGGAAAAGGGAAAAAACAATTAAGCTTATTCGTGTCTTTAAATTCATTTTAGTTGAGCCAAGCTAGAATCATCAACAATTAACTTAATAGAAATTAAATGATGCCGTGAGTACATTGAAACTAATCAACTTACACAATTAACAGTAAATAGAATTTTAAACCTCAATCTATTTTGAACGTGACAAGAGGGAAAAGTTAGAAATATATTACAATTATATAGTTTTTGACTATTTCATTTTTTTTTTTTTTGATAAAGATTAGTGGTCCTTGTTTGTTGTCTTCTTCTTTTTTCTTTTCTTTTCTTTTTTTTTTTTAAAACAAGAACCAATATTATTAATTTAAAAAGAAGCGTCCGACATTACAAAAGTCGAAGCACAATCAGGGATATCGGAGTCCCCTTCCTGAAAAACAGAGGCATTCCTAGCTAGACAATGTGCTACTTTATTTCCTGTTCTACGAATACATTTGAGAGAGATAACAGGGATAAGAGATAGAATTTCCCTAATGTCACAAATAATAGCAGCGCCTATGGAGTAATCTGGGTCGTCAACTTTAAGCTTTTTGATAACGTTCTGTGCATCGCCCTCGAATACCACATGAGACCAAGCCCTCCTAGCAGCAAGCTTAGCGGCATCTAGCGCGGCGAAGGTTTCGACTATCTCCGAGTTAAAAATGCCCGACCCCTGCCTTGAAACCCAACCCACAACAACCCCTTTTTCATTTCTTGCTACAACCCCCACCCCAAACTGTTTGTCCGAGTCAAATAAAGCTCCATCAAAATTTAGTTTCACGTAGGGCATCACCGGGGGTTGCCACCTTGCTGACAAACTCTTTGCCACCCCAACCATGTGACTCTCCACCACCACTTCCCTATAGGAGTGCCAGTAAGAGAGAGCATAACGGATGAGTTCCAGTGGTGAGAGGCACTCCCCTTCCATGAGCATTCTATTTCTGTTCCACCATATTGACCACAAGACAGTCAAAAACAAAGTTGAGTCCTTCTCACATAGCCTGCTCAGCACCATCCTCATCCACGCTTATGGGTTGCCTCTCCATGTCCCTATGATTGCCCAAGGTAGGTTGCTCATCGCCCATGTGATGCGGGCCGATGTGCACGCAAGAAAAGCGTGATAAGCATCTTCATGTTCTGATCTAAAATAAGGATAACACACCCCCTTCCCACAAGCTCGTGTCCTCAGATTCACCGCGGTTGGGAATGCTTCCTTGCAAATACGCCAACAACACAATTTCACTTTTGGTGGAAATTTTGCATTCCATAAGAACCCCCACGATCCACCACTGACTGAGTCTGAAGCCTCATTCTTGTGCAAAATGGATATAGCCACTTTGTGAGCACTACGAACAGAGAATCGCGCATTATTATTTTGATGCCAAATGAACATGTCTTGATTTCTCGATTTTCCTAATGGGACACTCAGAATGGGGTCCACATCCACCGGTAGGAATAGTGCTCTGATAAGGTCTTCATCCCAGGTCTCTCCACCTCTCACCATTAGCTTGCTGACGTTGACATTTTCAGCTCCTTCGGGACAAGGGGTAAATGGCCTAGAGGCATCCTGTCTCGGGATCCATGCATCCTTCCATACTTTAATTCGAGATCTTGAGCCTACCCTCCATCGGGAGTCTGCCCTAATAATATCCTGAGTTTGAACAATGTTGCGCCACGTGTAAGAGGGTCTATGTCCATCCC
This sequence comes from Lantana camara, assembly GCA_037501455.1. Classification (NCBI taxonomy): domain Eukaryota; kingdom Viridiplantae; phylum Streptophyta; class Magnoliopsida; order Lamiales; family Verbenaceae; genus Lantana; species Lantana camara. The sequence goes on along the minus strand of CM074857.1, from coordinate 15,124,825 downwards.
CTGCACTGAGGAAGTCACATTTTGGGAAGTACCTCGCTTTTAGGACCCGATTCAGCAGACTATGGGGCTCTGTGATCAATCGCCATGCCTGTTTAGCTAGCAATGCCCGATTGAAAGCCTTTAAATCTCTAAATCCCAGTCCTCCGTCACCCTTCGATCGACATAATTTTTTCCATGATATCCAATGAATTTTACTCATCCCATTCCTATTCCAGAAGAAGTCTGCAATTATTGACTCGATTTCCCAAATTAAGTTATCGGGAAGCTTAAAACAACTCATAGCATATGTAGGGATGGACTGCAACACCGCCTTAATTAGAATCTCTTTGCCCGTCTGAGAAAGGAACCTTGTAGACCAGCCTTGAACTTTACTCCACACTTTCTCCCGAATGGCTGCAAAGACCTCTTTCTTTGTTTTACCCACAATAGCCGGTAACCCTAGGTACTTAGCATGACAGTTCTCCCTCTGAACACCTAATCGTATTGAGAAGACATTCATCCTCTCCATCTCTATGTTCCTAGAGAATACAATAGTGGATTTCTCAAAGTTCACTTGCTGGCCAGAGATTCTTTCGTAAACACCCAGGACCTCCAAAATGGCCTCCACCGCCTCCGTTCTAGTTTTTGACTATTTCTGTAACATGACAAGATGAGCAAAATTAGACGTATATTACATCTATATATTTTAATTACAGTATACGAATATTTGAAGGTGGGACGAGTAATATCACAAAGGAGAAAAACAATTCTCTAACTTTGCAAATATATATAATATAAGGTGTAAGAATTTATATCGAGGAACTTCTTGCCGTGCGAACACGAAGACCTCAATTCTTGATTTTGTTGACTTGAATAAGTCAAAATTAGAATCGTAATAAGAGAGAGACAACACATGCATAAAGATATATGTATAGACCTGTGTTGTTACTATTTTATCCGTAGTCCTACGTACAAACTTGAGATCATTTGACTTTAAAGATATATGTACGAACTGTGTTTTTGTAAATAAACAAGCTTCCAACACATGCATAATCTCCTAATTTTATTTTGAAAGACTCTTTCAACCATAATTGTACGATGCTAGCGGATTGGAGTTATTTCTTCTGTAATAATTCCAATTCAAATCTCATTTGATTTTTTTTTGGGAAAATCTTTGAATAGTACCAAAAAGTTGAAAAAATTCCTTTTAGGTCCCCAGTTTTGAAAAAGTTCCCATTCAATCCCCAATTGAAAAATAAAATTCCTTTTAGGTCCCCACAAACAGTACATGTTCGTACATTGTCTTTAGGAATTGCGTACATTTTTTAGGGAATTGCGTATAAAAATCTCAAAATGTCGTATATACGAGATTCCGGGATTTTTATACGCAATTCCCTAAAAAATATACGCAATTCCTGAATTATTATACAACCTTGGGGAGTGAAAAGGAATTTTGTTTTTCAATTGGGGAGTGAACAGGAACTTTTTCAAAATTGGGGAGTGAAAAGGAAATTCAGTTTACACTTGGGGATTTTTGAGGAATTATCCGTTTTTTTTTTTTTCTAAAAAAAAAAAACCATAATTGTACACCTCTCTTAATTTACTTTATTCTAACCTTTTCTTTTAACAAATGGGAAAATTTTTATAATTGCTGGCAAAAATGTTAGAAATAGCAACATTGAAACTTGTAATGAAATTAAAATTTTGACCAGAGAAGATATATAATTTATCCCGAGTCTATAAAATTAAGACTAACCCATATTCTTTCCCTATTTCTAATGGATTCATCTTCTACATCACATCCTCGTTAGAAAAAATGCTTTTCTTCTCCATAAGTTCGCTCATTTCTTAATGTTAGCATTTTTCCCAATATTGTTGCCACTATCAATTTATATGCATGTAAAAGAGTAATTCTAACTCAAATCTGATTCGACTAAATCAGTGTAACGAGAGGGCGGGTATGTTATACTTTCCATGTGGTTGGTGGAAAATTTAGGGAAAGTGACAAATCAATTAGAAGTGTAATACACTTACCTTTTTAATTGGTTAGATTCGATCAAATCGAATTTGAATTAAAATTTTCCTGGATCTTTAAGTTGAGGTAGCAGCTTAATCATCAAACAATTTGGTTGTATTTGCAGTCAGAACAATGGTGACTGCAATAAGCTGGTTGTGGACTAGGTTGCTATGGCGTATGACAAAAATGAGTATATATAATACATTTATATGGTTACTTTTCGAGAAATTCACATAATTAACTTTTAAGATCTAGAATAAAGAGAGAGACAATTAATTGTTAGAAATATTTGGGGTACATTAAAAAAGTGTATGTAATGAGTTATAAATATTCTTGAAACTGACACGACATATGCCACTTTCTTTTGTGTTATGCTTTCCCATCTGGGAGACATTATTCAACCCTTAAATAACAAAAACGATCACATGTGAGAGGGCATATGGCATGGGAGAGAGGAGACCCTACTCACGTTACAAAAAGGTTCTCCACAAATGTGCAAATGCCCATCACATCTAATAATGGGTAATCAAATGTCCTCCAGACTCATCTTTTAGTAGAAAACAATTCAATATCATTTACAATGAGTTAGTTTTTTTTTTTTTTTTTTTTTTTATATATTTTAAACACACACACCCCCCAAGTGGTTAGAGGAGTTCGAATCTTTACCATGAGTTAGTTAAATAGATTTTATGAAAGTATTACTTTTGATAATTGGAAAAGAATTTCCTCATTTCAAAAGATAAAAATAGACTATATAGAAAGAGAGGTTCTCGTAAAACCGTAAAAGATAAAAAAACTAATAGATAAGTTTAAAAAAATATATTCACTAATTTAATGATATAATAAAATAATTAAAGAAAATATCAATATTTATGCTTAATAGCCTCTTGAGATGGGAGTTCAAAAAAAAAAAAAAAAAAAAAAAAAAAAAAAGCCTCTTGAGATGGACTATAGAACTCTTTATAGTCTATCTCGTACATCCTGCATAGAGTTGATTGAGTTGATCGAATTGCTTTGATGAATGGATGGAGTTGATGGAATGCTTTGATGAGCAGAGACGGAGCCAGGATTTGATATAAAGGGGGGTAAAAATTCAAATATAAAAAATAAAGGGGCGAAAATTTTAGAGGGGGGGGGGGGGGGGAAGAGGTGAAATTATAATTATTCCAAATATATATATATATATATATATATAATTTCAAATTTTAGGGGGCGGAGACCACCCTATGCCCCCTCTTCCGCCCATGTTGATGAGGATGATCAAATCGCGAGTAGAAACTTTATTCTTTGGAATTGTGAAATTTTGGGGCAAAATATATAAAGCTTCGCATGTACAATTTCCACCTATGTAATTGGGAATTGCTTAATTTTTCTAAATAGATTTGACTTTTGTGAAATAAATACCAATTGAATGAAATGAGACATAGTTATCTCCGACAAAAGATTATGACCACCAGGAGACAAAGTTACCTCCTTTTGATAAATTTCAAACTAGGAGGCATATTTAGCTCCTAGTAGATGGTGGAAGATTTGGTTGTGGTGATGAAATATGCGGTGAAGGATGTGCTTGCGATGATGTATACAATATTAAGACGGAGTAAAACTAATTCAAGATGAACTCTCTAAGATAGAGAAAAAATTATGAAAGAAAAATTGATTAGAAGAATCTGTTGTGGCGGAGGTGAAGAAAATCGAAAGAAATTTATTTATCTGATATCATATTATTTTATGTAATTGGATAATTATTTTTTTCATTTTAAAAGATAAAAGTATAGAATGTACTTAATAAGGCCTTTCAAGGTATATAATTTGGGTTGATGTCGATTTTACAGTTTTACTATCGATATGGAATACTTTTGAATTTCCTCCCACATCTAATATAATATTTGTTATTATAATATAAATATCTTTCTATTAATGGAGTATTTATTTTCTCTTAAAAAATGATAATTATTTGTTAAAATATCAAATATAAAAAATTTGACTGAACTAATATAGCATCAAAATTTTCCGATCATTGGCGTTAGTTTATTGTAACGGCTTGCCCTTGTTATTATTCCTAGCGAATTTTGAACCTGGTACGTCTTACAACGATTAATTAAATTATGAAGTTTGTAAGTTTCTAATACAATTATAAACCTCACGTTAATAATGATTATGATCTAATTCGCTATACTTAATAAACAGATTATCCTTTAGTCTGTGTGGGCATACTTTTCATAGGACACTTTTGTTTTCTCTCTTTATTTTAACCAAATTTTTTCTTCTTATTAATTATTATTTGGCCAATTAACGGCTGCAGCAGTGCTGCATAGGGGTGTTCATAAAAATCGAAAACTAAAAAACCGAATCGAACCGACCGAAAACCGAACCGATCGAGGAGTGTTCGGTTCGGTTTTTGGTTTTTCGATTTTTTCTGTTCGGTTGTATGGTTAAACCGAACCTATAGTTTTTTTGTTTTTTTTTTAAATGTAATAAAATGTTAAAAACGTGTTACGTTTTTTGGGAATTACGTTTACAAATCTTTCATTACTAAGGCCTAAGTTCTGCACTCACAAGTCACAACACAAATCACAAACAATTCTTTCCAGATCCCCAAATTCCAAAGCCTCAAATGTAATGTTATTTCCAGACAATCTCAAATGTAATGTTTGGTTTTAATTATGTGTGATGAGAGATGACTGACTGTCTGCGAGCTCTTTATATTCTTTTTTTTTTTTTTATAAATAATATCTGAGTTTCGTTTTTTCGGCCGAACCGAACATTTTCGGTTCGGTTTCGAAAAAACCTAAACCGAAACCGAACCGAAAATGTTTGGTTCGATCGAAAAACCGAACCGTGAACACCCCTAGACTGCTGCATACCATGACACAAAATTAAATGTCTTTATCAAAGGAGAAGATTGTCACATTCTCCCAATAAACAGTGCATCCCTAAGTAGTTAATCATTTAATCTCAATCATGACCCACTTTAGAGAGGACTGATAAAACCTCGTGAAAATGAAACCATTTTTGTCACTATATATTGCATTATTTCCAAGGTAATTTATCTAACGGGGAATTCCCGAAAACTCCCCAAATGATAAGCCCAATTCCTTTTAGCTCCCCATTTTCAAAAATGATGTATTAAAACTCAAGAATCGCGTATCTAAAACCTCAAATGATGTATTTGAAATACAAGCAAAAAATCATGTATCTAAATCCCAGAATCATGTATCCAAATCCCAGAATTGCGTATCTAAATCCTAGAATCGCGTATCTAAAACCCCAAATGATGTATTTGAAAATGGGGAGCTAAAAGGAAGTTTTCAAACCCATGGGGAGTTTTAAGGAATTGCCCCTTTATCTAACCATTTTCATGCATGGGCCATAGACCAGGACAGAGAACTTTCAGAAGCTACATTAGCGTGTTTCAAACATCAAATAAACTCAAGATTTACAGTATTTTCTCACACTCCCAATATTAGAAAAATTTACCTTTTCTCTTTTTGCATAATTTATCCCACAGTAAATTAAACACCACAATATAACTATGAAAATTTTTGATGTTTATTACATCATGGGGATATGAATCAATGAAGAAAATTGTTACAGGCAAAAATTTTGATATATATATGTGTGTGCATTTGAGGAATTCTCACAAAGAAAAATTGTGGAATTAAAGAACAATTCAAAGCGATCGAGGTCTATGATCTTGCCATGTCCGATAAAGTGAGCTCGCGAGACAGTAATCTCTGCTCATCATTGTCATCCAAATTCACACTTGCATGATCTCCTTCATAATCAATATCAATTACACTGCTAATCTCCTTCTGATTGTGTTCTTCAACTAAACCATCAGTATCTGTTTCCATCTCCTTCATCTCCGACTCAATCAAGGCATTCATTCTTGCTCTGTCTCTGTCCCTTGGGTAGGTGCAGTAGAGAAATGAGTAGAAAGAACAGCAAATAGCCATCGGAATGCCTATTGCAGTGTAAAGTGCCTTTCCAAGTGAAGTAGCATTTTCTCTGTCTGTTTCGATGCTTTTGGAGTCTGCTAAACCCTTTGCAGGCGGTTTGAAGCCGTACACGTTCTGAGCTAACATCCCAACAACAGGGGGAGCAAATGAAGATAGTATGGACTCAAAAGACCTGTCCAAGGCATAGATGCTCGTTCGTGATCTCTCGGGTACAATTTCCGCAAATATTGGACTGCACATATGTTAGAAGAAAAGCATTAGCATAACATTATAAAGGTTTATTTGTCATGGAAATCTTAACTGCAATCAACTGGGTCCAAAATGAGAAGTTCACATTAAAAAATTGTATGTCAGCCTCATTCCGTTAAAAACACTGAGGGAAGGTGGCATTTGTTGAACATCCAAACTTACAGGGGAGGTTGGTGAAATTTTGAAAGCTACTATAGTAATTCTATTTCAGAGGGGGGTAACGAATGTAACTTAACATAATGATGAAAAATGAAAAATAAAAAATAAAATTAGTTTCACATGAATAATTATATTTTAAGATATTTATGTCGTTTTAGTATTTGGGATTAGACAGCTTATAATAACTAATAAGCTGCCTTATAAACAAGTTGGTCGGATCTTACTTTCTTTAAAGGAGATTACACCCTCCAAAGAGCTTATCTTTGCAGCTTATAGACTTAAAACTCCTATATATTAGAAACATTACCAACACCCTCTTAGGAGATGAGATGGTTTCGAGAAACCTACTTGTTAGTTGCTGGAGCATTCCAAGAGATGAATAATCCCATAATAAAGAACACCAAACCATGCATTGTTGCTGTGGAAGGATTATCAGGCAACCCCAGCATCAATATAGCTGCTAAAGGAATAGCCGAACCCGAGCTTATCTGGGACAAAATAATCCTACCAGCGTTTGGTAACCTCTTAGCGAGGATGTCCCCCATTTTCCCCCCAAACAAACCCCCCAAAGAGCCAGCAACATTAAACATAGTCCAAATTGCAGCAGTTGTCTTATGAGAAAACCCCATGAGCTCCAACCACATTGGAGCAAACGAAAGGGACGACCATGGGAACGAGCCAGAAACTCCTTGCGCAACCAGAATCTGAAAAGAAGGGATTTTTATAACAGCTTTTGCTTCTTTGAGCAGATCCTTAACTTCCTCACTGAACGGTTTGGGTGGTGCTTGTTCTATCATTTTGCCGTCTTTGTCAATGTATCTTGGGTCGTTCGCAAACAGACGGATGAAAATACCAATAAGGACACTTAGCAAACCGACTAAGTGGAAAGCGATTCTCCATCCGGGGATACCCATGAATGATGTGTCAGCTATTAGGACAGAAATGAGCCCGCCTATGATGGATCCTAGGTTCCCAGTTAGTTGCAGCCATCCAAATGCAGTTCCACGGTTGCTTTCATCGGTCGAGTCTGCAACGAGGGATTGGATTGCCGGTGTGACTATGGCGAGCCCTATTCCGTTTAGCCCTCGTGATATTGCCACCTATTTTTCGAATAAGATGAAACCACTAAACATCTCTTTTATGGAGTTTATTATCAGAAATCTGCAGACAGTTCAGATTTTCTTTTCTTAACTTGAAAGGGATGAACTCGTTTTGTTATCTAATCTTATATTATCAGATGAAGTATATACATATTCAAACATTGGATGGTGATGTTAATGAATATAATAACCAATTACCTCCAAGCATCTTCTTACTACTGGAGTTGCCATCTCAATTCATTTTTCAATTATTTTAGTTAAATAAGTGTCGAACACGGAAAATTGATAATGTATCCGGTGGCAGTGTAAATACACTCACAATTGAAATGGAAAAATTAAGAAAATTGCCCTTTTATGTAGCCGAATGGTAAGTGTAATAACTTCCATGATTCTTTATGCAAAATATGCATAAAATGGTAATAACTAATATTTAATGATTTACATAATTTGCAGAAAATAAAGGTCAATTGATAAAATGCAAATGTGATCATAATTTTTTTTTTTTTTTTTATCGCTTTCTAAAAATTGGATGGAATATTTTAAAATTGTAAAGAAATTTGCAAAAAATATCAGACGAACCAAAGATTATCCAAAAATTTACAGAGCAATTCCCTCCATTAGCATCCATGTCCCCCAACAATAATCCCATTTCTGAATCGCAACAATAAACAGAGCAACTCATTTCAAATCCCTCTATCGGCAACAATAAACAGAGCAATTCTGGGGAAAGGGTGTTATTACCTCAAGAAAAGTGGAGGATATGGCGACGAGGAAAGTGGCGGCGGCCCAGAGGAAGGCGCCGAGTGCAATCACATGTGTCCGGTTATGGCGGACGGCGAGGTAGGCGGCGAGTGGGTAGCACGACGACTGAACGATGGATCTGAAGAGCGTGAGGGAGCCGAGGCGCGTGGGATCGGCGTGCAGCGCCGCCCCCACTTCTTTGTAGACTCCCGGCAGCAGAGATTCATCGGCGCGTTCCATAATTCCGGCCAAGTTTACTAGAACGAGAGTTAGTGACTCTGATCCCATCTCGTTTAGCTTCTTCATTCATGAAATTGATTGATGTGTTCGCGACGCCGCTAGCGGCTGATCTCCGGCGGCGGAGCTGGAGTGAAGTGGCGTTGACCCGGAGGGTATTTGGGGGATTTAGGTGGGGTATGTATGTAATAAGGGGATTTTATTGGTGGTTTTGGAGTTCTCTTTTTATTCTTTTAACCATATTTGTGCTTGGACTATAAGCAACGGGAGATTCGCAACTGGAATTAAAGAAGGAAAGATATTGTGTTTTTCCTACGTTGTTGGAGTTCAACTCACTGCATTTATGTACAATTCCAGTACGAGGATCTCTGATTAGATAACTCACATTTCTTTTTTTTGGTTCAGATAACTCACATTTCTCTCTCACTAAAGCGGATAAAAACATAAGTTAATTCAATTAAAGATTTAGGGTTTAAATTTTAAAAAATTATATTGGGAGGGTGATCGTAAAAAAAATATATTGGGAGAAATTTTCATATAAAATACCTTTAATATTTTATGAAATTAGTTTCTCACTCAATTGGATGAAAATTCATAACAGATAAAATAAGTTTTCTCACTCGTTAAAATGATCACTTTTCCGCAGAATTGTCTTTTTCTTTTCTTAATTTTTCTTTTTCTTTTTCTTCTTATATTATATTAAATAATTTTAGGCCAAAACAATTTTTTCAATAATTTCTAGAACGGGAACAGTTTTGAATTTTCATTGTGTAATAAAAAAGGAGTTAGCAACCCCTAAAACCATGAATTAATCGAAAGTATCATAAAAAATCTTATTAAAAAAAATTTTGATTTAAAAAACTCTGTATTTTTTAAAATAAATTCACCGTCCCCTCATCCAAAATGATCAACGAAAAAAGATAAAATTTCTATTATACCCTTATACACTATTTCAAACATATAATATTATTAAAAATTATTTTTTAATTTAAGATAAATATTATATTAATAAATAAAATAAACTTTAAATTATATTATTATATCTATTAAAATGTGTTATAAATATATAGTATATATAAATATTATAGCATAATATATATATATATATATATATATATATATATATATATATATATATATATATATATTATCATGAAAATTATATATATGTATATATTGTACCCTATTATAATAATTAATATATATATTTGTAAATGTATTATATATATATACAATTATAATAATTAATATATATATTTGTAAATGTATTTTATATATATACAATACATATATATAATAATAAATTAATAAATTCATAGAAATAATATATATGTATACATATACATAATTCATATATATATATACATATATATAATTTTCATGATAATAAATATATATATATGATATGATATTATATACACGCATATGTATATATGATATATCGTCTTCTTCCTCCAGGCTCCAACCCACACCCAGTCGTCGCCGCCGCACAATGCCCAGTCACCACCACCGCCTCTCCTTCTCTCCACCTCCACCGCCCAACGCAGCCGCCGTCTCTCCACCTTCAGTCACCCAACCACCATCGCCGTCGCTGGATTTCTTTCTCTCTACCTCCACCGCCCAGTCGCCCAAAGCCGCCGCCGCCTCTTTTCTCTCCTCCTCCACCGCCTCACACAACCCCAAAGATCCGCCACCTCTCCACCTCCAGTCACCCAACCACCATCGGCGCTATTGGATCTCCTCTCCACGTCCACCGCTGTCGGATCTCCTCTGCACCTCCGCCATCGCACACAATCGCCAACGGCCTGAGCGGAGTGTATGTTATATTTATATATATAATTTAATAAATATAATACGGGGGCAAAATAGTCTTTTTTACAGAAAAGTGAAGAAAATTCGGGAAATTTCCAAAAACTCCCCAAATGATGAGTCCAATTTCTTTTAACTCCCCATTTTTCAAAAATGATGTATAAAAACTCAAGAATCGCGTATCTAAATCCCCAAATGTCGTACCTAAAACCCCATGTTTCAAAATGTCGTATCTAAATCCCAAAATCACGTATCTAAATCCCCAAATGTCGTACTTAAAACCCCAAATGATGTATTTGAAAATGGGGAGTAAAAGGAACTTCCCAAACTCATGGGGAGTTTTTGGGAAGTGCCCCAAGAAAATTTCAATTTCACTCGCAGTCAACGTGCATGAGGTGCACGAGGGTTTTCTGTGCATATTTTGAAAAATATAAGGTTTTTTAAAGTAATTTTTCTTTTTGTTAGAGTTTTTCTTGCTACTTTGTATTACACAGGGTAGTTGGGTAATATTTCCTCAATAAAAAAGTGGCGTTAGGTTTAGTTTTGATGGTATATGATAAGTTTGAGATTCTCCCACTATAATATGGAAGACTTTACTGAAGATTCGCATTTATTTTTTAATTAATAATTATTGTTTTTTCTTTCTTAAAGATTATCTTTGCTGAGTTAATAATTACTATTTTTTTTTAAACATACACACCCTTAAGTGACAAGAGAGAATTGAACCTGGGTCATTACTTTCCAAAAACAATCCTTGAACCACTTGAACCAACCCTGTTGGCCTGAGTTAATAATTACTTAAAGTCACTAAAGTGCCATAAATCTTGATTAAAAAAAAAACTAAAGTGCCATAAATTATCATTTTTGGAAATTTATATATATATTTTTATGTATAATCATCATTTGTGCGAATTTGGTTGTTGATATGCTTGAATATATATCAGTAAAATTGAAGAAAAAAAAAATGCAAACATTAAAGCAATTTAAAAAGAAAAAACTTGTCCATAGGAAAAGAGAACCTAATCATCTGTTAATCAAAGATTTCATTTGCTAATGCACACTCAATAATATTTAACTACATAATTGGCAGTATTTGTTAAAAACGTGCGATTTGCGAACATAGAAAATCGATATTATACAAAGAAATAAGAAAGCAGTATTTAGCTCAAATTGGACATGAGCCTGGTCCCCGCCCTACTAACAATGGGTTATACCAACAGCCCACTAATCTGGAATCTACAACTGTTCTGCCCGTTCTAGGCTTAGGGCCAAAACTTTTTTTTTTTTTGAGACCGCTTAGGGCCAAAACTACCAACATCATTTTTGTACAATCCAATTAATTTTTTTCTTTAGCAGCAAAAACGGACTAATTTTTTTTTTTAAAAAAAGAACACGGACTAAAGTTAGTTGTTTATCTCCTCTCGGCTCTATCTCCACTCGGAGTTCTTCCGGTTGATGATCCCAGACCTTTCTCTCATCATTCATATGCCGGTCAATCGTCACCAATTCATCAGCAAGAGAATTACCCGCCTCTTAATGCGTCTAAGTTTGCAGCACCAAGGCCCTGGAATGAGATTACGACGGTCCTCGATAACATGCCCAAGGGGATATAATTCCACATTAGCATTTTTGATTCGCATTCAACCTCGATCTTCTCGTATCTTAGTTGCCACACGATTTTCAAACCTTCTCACAATCTAAATAAATCTGTCGCGATGATATCGGTCACCCCAAGCTTAATGACAAACCCCGCAATCGAATTGTTTGCAGCAAATTCACAATTTAAATAAACAAAATTAAATGAAAAGTTAATATTATGTTAAATTATAATCGTGTTTTTGTTGAGAGTATTGTTGAATTGTTGTAGGTATACATAAGATTGTGATATGTCAAAAGTGAAAAAATGAAGCTTATGGGAAATCATTTATAGCACAGGGAAAGAGAAACTGCAAAGCGGGAGAAGTGATAACTGGTCAAGTGAGCAATTGAGAAGTATCAGGCAATGAGCATACTCTTTTAGGAGAGACTGAATCATTTTGAACTCCAACAATTATCCTACAGCTTGCCCACGTTCCCTTGATTGAAATAAGGCACATAATCAAGGGAAAGTTGTTAGGGCTATTTCTAACTTACTGGACTCTTCTTGTGGATCTAACAACTTAACTGACTTCTCTTCTTATCCGACAATTACAAATGGACTCCAACTATACCTTCTGAACGGATTGAACTACATAAAATATCAATGGACCGTAAGATCTATTTTCACCCACCATCAATCATTCTTTGCATATTTATTTCAATTTAAAAACCGACACTGATTTATTCTAATAGAGGATTAATACATGTTCTAATAGAAGATTAATAGTTGTTTTAGAGGATTCTCCGCCTCTTCCATTTATCTGATCCCACATGTTATTTCAAAAATCTCTTTAAATATGTGTGTGTGTATGAGGGATGGCAATGGGCCGGGTCCAACGGGTCCTGGACCTGGATCCGTCCCACGAGACCCGTGAAGGACCCGCTCCAATGGGTCCTGGAGCGGATTTGGATCCAAAAAAATGGACCCGTTAATATCGGGTCCTTAACGGGTCCGCTCCAGACCCGACCTGACCACAATATTAAAAAATAAATAAATTTTGCAAACCCTATTCTCAACTCTAAGTCATTTGTGTTTCTACACCAGAAGTTTCTTCTCCACCAATGATCTTTGCACGCTGCTGTCAAGCCACAATCTTCCACCGCCACGTCGTCACCATCACGCCGCCATCTTCCACCGCCACATTGCCGCTATTTCCCTCCGCCGCCACTGAGTTTCTCCACTGCATTCTTTGTTCTTGGGTTAGTCAAAATTCTTGAATTTGTTGGAAATCTGAAATTTCATGTAAAGAATTAAACTAATATAATCTCAAATAACAGGGAATTGATAATGGAACATGATATTTGTATTGATTCTTCAGCAAAATAAGCAATAAAACAGTAATTCAATATCCAGAGAAAGGTTGAGGAAGAAGAAGAAATGAGGAGAGAAATCAGACTGCTTACATCCAAAAACTGAACTCCAAAGATGAGAAAACAACCCTTAATAACACACTCTCCTAACAACTAGGTCACAATCACATTCTAACAAACTTCCAGCTCAATTCACAACCACGGCTGCCTTCTCTACGCATTTCAGCTGGTCCCCTCCATCTTCATCCTTCCCATAGCTCACAGCCGTCAGATCATGTTTGAAATGGTTGGTTCTGATCATTCCTCTGCGAGATCCATCTCCAGCCCTTAGATCTTTTGCGCCAGATTCAATGGTGAAGATGTTGCCTCCGTAAGTAGACACGTCGTCGTTTCGAACCACTCTTTTAAATGAGATCTTACGGTCCAGAATAAATATCATCCAACGGCCTTCATTTAAAATTGGGTTGGAGCCAAATTTAAAGGTTTCCATTACATTGCATTCCCCTCTTTTGGATCCTTGACCCCAAGGATCTAGCTCTGGAAATTTCTTGATAGTTGGATTATAGTCCTCCCAAGTAGCTTCCTCTGGAGTCGCATGACTCCACTTAACCAGAATCTGAGCCACTGGTTTGTTGTCTCTAGGAACAATACGTCTCTGTAATATGGCAACTGGATAGATCTTGAACACCCCTTCATCACTCACCTCAGGTAGCATAGTACAAGGAGAATGTTTCCTGCCCACTTTCTTCTTCAACAGTGATACATGGAAAACAGGATGAATCATACTTCCTGGAGGTAAGTCTAGCTTATACGCAACTTTCCCAATTCTAGCTGTCACTGGGTAGGGACCAAAATATTTAGGAGCCAACTTCAAATTCTTCCTTAATGCTAGTGACGATTGCCTGTAAGGTTGCAGTCTGAGGAATACCATGTCACCTACTTCAAATTCCCTTTCTGTTCTGTGCCTATCTGCATAGAGTTTGTACCTCTGTTGTGCTTTTTCCAAATTCTCCTTGATAATACTCTGAAATTTACCCCTTTCCTGCAACATTTCTCTTACAGTAGCATTATCAGTTTCAAAATAGGGTCCCAATATGGCTTGAGATGGTTTATACCCATATAAAACTTCAAAGGGACTCATTTGCAAACTTGAGTGATAATTGCTATTATACCAGAATTCTGCTAATGATAACCATTTTTTCCAGATTTTTGGCTTCATGTGGCACATACATCTAAGGTAGGTCTCCAAACACTGGTTAACTCTTTCTGTTTGTGTGACACCCCGCTCGCCCGACGTATTAGGTACGTTACTTTTCAACCTTTTAATGTGTTTAATTATGTGATTTTATATTTTTCATGGCCCTATTTTAAACTCTTTTAGAGTTTAGGGGCCCTTTGTAATTTTCTCTTTTTAGGGGTTTTCTGGTCACTTCTCGTTCGGTAGAGATTTTGACTTCTTTGATCCCTTTAACGCGTCCGGGGCAGCGAAACGAGTCCGTAGACTCTAAGTTTGCTCAATTCTGACTTCGTTAGCCTGTTCGTTCGATCGTTTTTGCGTACGAGGACCCGAGATATATATACCCCGGATCCTCGTTTTGCGTGCCAGAACTTCAGCTCCAGCCTCAGCGTTTTTCTCCAGCGAACGACACTGTTCACGCAGTCAAGGTGTGAAAACACACACAAGCTCGTTCTCGCTCGTTTCTCGACGGAATTCGACGTGTGAATAATGGAAATTTATCAACTCGACGAGCCCGTCACGATGATACAAGAATCGAGGCCTGAAACTCAACGGTGGAGGCGCTACGGCACAGCAGCGGCGGCGGAACGGACCCTCCGCCACTTCGCCGCCCCTCGCGGTGGTTTCCGGTGGGATTCCGGCGACACGCGACCCAGAACCATGAAGAGGACATCTCGACGCAACCCCAGTTCAAGCGGCGTGGCCAACGGTGGCCGGACGGCGGTGCACGCGCCGCCCGAAGTGGCGGTGGCGGACGCCCGTTACTGTAGCACGGCGGCTCCGCGGTGTTTCGGCGAGTTTCGCGGGCGGAGCTTGACCCTATCCGACCTCTTTCGACCTCCTGAGTCCATTTCTGACCTCAAATCAAGCAACCGGTGATCGTAGGTGGTGGTTCCGGCGGTGACGCAGCGGCAGAAACTTCGGCGGCGATTTGGGACCTTTTCCGGGCCGGTTTTGGTGGTGGTCGCTTCACGAAAGTTGCTTGGAATGACGAAACGTAGTGGATGGCATCGGCGGCGTTCCAAGAACCGGCCGTTGGCGGCGGACCGGCGGTGAACCGGTGGTGAACCGGCGGGTCTGAACCGGTTACTGTTCCGATGATTTTTCCGGCGATTTGACTTGGGGCTTTCGTAGGGCTCGTTGCAAGCTTTCCAACGGTATGCCCGGATTTCATTTTCGTTTTGCGGTTTGCAATTAATTTCAGTTTTCGTCGTTGGGATTTGGTTCGGTTTTTCTTTAACGAAGTCCCGTATGTTTAGCTTTTTCTGAAATTGGTTGAGGGCTTTTGTCTAGTAGGCCGAGGCGCTCGTTTCTGTCCTTTCGGGGATTTTTCCGACCACCGGAGGCGGTGTTCCGGTGGCGGCCGGTGGCTGTTCGGTCGGCCGCGGTGGCGGCATTCCGACGCCCTTCGGACAGCAAGTTCCTTTCATCGTGGTGAGTCCATCGCCACTTTCCGTTCGTCAATCGGATGTCCGGTTGATTTTATATGAATTTTTGAAGTTATTGTATTTATTTTCGTTAATTGTTTTAATTGTAAATTCGGCTTTGTATGAACTCTGAAATGGAAATTGTGAATTGTATGATATATGAAAACTTGTATGAATTATAATTTGAAATATTTGGATAATTTGATTTGTAAATTGAACCCCCGACTTGTTGATGTTGCTACTTGGTTGCTATAGAGGGGGTGTTTGTGTAATTTGGAGTAAAGTAGGAATTTGTTTAAATTAAATTAATAGACCTTAATAATGAAATCTTAAATGTAATGTATGAATTGAATATGTAACGTATGAATTTAATGAACTTAGTTTGATTAGAATTTGACTTGTATGAAATATGAGACAAGCTATTATGATTTATTTGATTTGTGAGCTACGTGAATTTGTATGAAATACTTTATGAATTGTCTGAACTTTGTTAATTGAATTTGTTAGGTATTAAAGGAATTGATATGAAATGATATGAAGTGTTTTGTCTTTAATTTCGTTATTTGCATTAATTATGCACATGAGCATGCCTTAATGTTTTGTTTTGCATATAATTTATGTGAACTCTGCTTATGTGATTTCATTTCTTAAGTGCTTGAGCATGTGCCGTGCGTCTTTGTATAGTTGTCTGAGTCTGAGTCTGAGTTCTGTGCTGCATTTGGTGTGTTCAGTTGGTACAGGTGCACCCGGGGTGGTGACAAGTGAGTCGTGCAGGTTCCGGGGTGGACCTTCTGCTTTGTGTTCGGCTGTGTTTGGTGCCAGGTGAGGTTTTAGGATTTTTGTATTAGTTACAGCGACCTACCACCTTCTGTGCTCGTTTTCAAGCCTGCATGCGATTATTCTATTATATTTATATAATAGATATGTGTTTATATGATATGTTTATGAATTTGTCATTCGATTAAAGGTTTTCGAACTGTATATGTACGAGCATATGTAAGCTTGAAATGTTTTGTAACGAGGCTATGCTCCAAACCGTGTGTCTTCATACCAGCTGCGGATTAGGATGACACGGAGAGGTACGTTTATAGCATATGCTAAGTTGCAAGGTATGGTATGCTCCGATAAGGTACGTAAGTATGATTTTGATTCGATATGATAAGTTTGATATGTAGCGAGTTATGATATGATCTGTCTGATATGCTCTGTTTTGATATGTTGGGCCCCGAGACGTGGGTAAGGGGGACCCGGGACGACCATGGGGCCGCCGGTTATGACCCCTGTGCACGTTCTCATTTGAGATATTCACGTGCGACCTAGGGAGGTTGGGAAGGCGTGGTATCTTGAGCCCTCGGTGGATAACCGGGGAAGGCACAGTGTGGGTTCGCTACCCCGTGTGTGTTTGTATCTGTATGAGTAGTGAGGGTTTGCTCCCCGAACTACATGGTGTTGGGGTTGGATTGTTTATGATATTTGTTGGTTTCTGATATGATACGTATGATTCGATATGGAAGTAAGGTGGGAGACCCGTACTCGCCGGGTATATGATTATGATATGTTATGTTGATTATGAAACGGGATAGGAGCTTTCTCTCTTAATAAAATATGAGTATGCTCAGTTTGTTAAGTTATGAATAAGATAAGATATGTATAAGTTTGATTTGATATGGTATGTATAAGTTTGATTTGATATGATATGTATAAGTTCGATTTGAAAATGGTTTTGGTATGCAAAACCCTACTCCCGGTTCATAATCTTTCTTTTGATACGTGCTCTGCTCCTTATTATGTATAGTGTGTGTGAGTTCAGCCCCCTCGCTCAGTCAGTGGACTGACCCTCGCCCCATCTATGTTTTTAGTTGCAGGTACCAATTGTTGGAGTTCGAGCTAGGCGGCTTTGAGTCTGGTCTGTCGAGTCTGTGTCGGTCTGTTTGATTTTGCTAAGTATTTTGTTCTGATTTATTTATGAAAATTATGTATATAGTATGTTCTGTACAAGATGATATTTATGCTTTGATCATATGAATTTTCGGGGCAGGTTAGGACAGTTGAACCCGTTTATTTATGTTCGTTGATTAAAGTTTTTGTTAGTTCATATTTTGCATCGCTTCCGCATTCGAGTTTTGCTTATTTTACTTGTACAGGGTTTAGGTACCGCCTAGCTTTGGTTGGTTTTTCGTTTGTCACCCGTTCGCTGTGACTTGGTGCGTGTGCGGACTTTCCATTTCGTACCACGTGTCGGGTCATAGTGCGGGGGTGTGGTGCCCCACCGCTTGGGGTGCTATATCTTAAGTGGTATCAGAGCTACCAGGTTCAGAACCGGTGCTCTGGAGTCGTGTCGTGTCAGTTTAGGTCGTACGGCATAGGAATACTTGTGCATTGCATTTGGCAGACGTGAAATTTTGACTTGTATGTATGAATTTGTCTGAGCTTATGTGATTGTGCGCACACTATGATTACGATTTTTGTAAAATTATTATTGTTATGATTAAATTTTATTAAATTACGTATCGCATCTGCATTACTTAAGCGTTCTTAATTGCTTTCATTACTTGACATACCCACGTACTAACCCACATGCATAGATATTTGGTCCATTTGTGAATTATAGGGTGTTGCCTTGATGTCAAAAATTGAAGTTGATCGAGACAACACTTCCTACTGCTACAAATTCGTGAAGGAGGATTTGAAACTCTCATCTTCTGACTACTTGGATGAAAAGCAAATGGACCTCTACAAGAATTTATAACAAGGAATCAACGCTACTGCTATAAAAACGGGTATTATGCATACATGGCACGTGCATTATGCATTGGAGTAAATTTTAATTATTTTGGATATTGTTCTACGTGCTTGACTGCTTTCTTTGCTGGATATGAGTGCACTCCATTCACATCCCTAACCCCACATGCATTAGCTTCGTGGTTGTACTTTAGGTGTTCTCCTACCTGATCCACTACTTGCTGTCTTGGTCGAAGCAACGTTTGAATTCGAACAGGGTTTGACCAGAAAATATACGGTCGAGCCAATAGCTTCAAGATAGGGTGAATGCATGTAAGATAGAATGTTGGGTTGTGGTCAATCTCTCTACGCGATGCGATACTCATAGCCTCATAAATGATTTGATGAAAGTCGGGGTATTTCTAGATCCAAGCTGAATTGTCGTGATGTGGGATTACTTGAAAGACAGGAAATAACAAATGGGAATGATAAAGAAAAGTAAAGAAATTCTGGGTGGATTTCGGGCGATCATGTATAAACAATTGGAAAAAAAAAAAAAAAAAAAAAAGGGGGAGTTCATTTAATTCTACGAACTCCTAAAGAGTGAACCAAGGAAGTTTTGATTAAAGTGACAACCATGAAGAAGACTCGGGAAACAATCGGAGAGTAATTACTAAAGAAAATGCAGAATGCTAATTCCATGAGCGTAGAAGACTTCAGGTTCAAGAAATCGTACTTCCAAGCCGTGGAAATGTCCAAGTGATGCTAGATAATTCTGAAGATAAGAAGACCGTGGGGAAAAACAAGAAATCTTTTAACTATTAAGTTGCTTTCAGGATATGTACTTACTACTTGGAGGTGCTCGGGAGTAACATGGTTTATAAGAAAGTCAGCATTTCTAACTCTGGAAGGTGTGAGGTGACAATGAAGAGATCAACTCCACCAAATATTGAGGGTAAGGTCATCTTTTACAACGACGGTGTACTAAGCAAGACGGTGTAAAGATTCTTCATTTATTTCTCCATGATTGTCCTGAGAGATTTCACATTTGAAAGAAATGGTAATTTCCGATTACCGAGGATCCTATTGGGATTTCAAGAGATTACACGGATTACTATACTCCGAGAATCAAGTGAGACGATCCAAGATCAGTTGAGTACCCGAGAATCTGAAGGAATACTAAAGAATGCAAGTTTGAACGGGAAGTTGAAACTATGGCCAGTTAAGGAGTTGATTAACCTTTCAAGTTAAAGAAATTGCCAACCTCGACTCCACTACTACGGTGAACGGTACACTGAGTATTCATGGCATTTGCACACATACATTTCATAAGTAATTGTATTTTATTTTATTCTGCTTGACTATTGTGACAACGTGGAATGCGTGTTGCTGCCTTGATTTTTTTAACGTGACTAACTGCTTCAATTTTCATAACTTAAAATTTATTGTTGTTGTGAATTCTTGTAAACTAAATGGATTACATGCTTGCGTGGATTGTTGTGCTTCAGTGTTTATAAAATTTCCTTAATGGCTCACTAACCCTTCATGCACCTACAAGCATAGTGTGATTTTATTTTATAGAGATTCCATCGCGATATCCCCCTTGAGTTGAGCATGGATGATGAGTCTATACTCTAGGGACACCGATATCAGTCGGGTAAGGTACACTACACATGCATCCCATGTTTTGCATTCGGCGCTACTTTAACGTCTGTATGTTTGAATGCTGAGTAAGTGAACTTGTGTGCTAGAGAGTTGTTGAGATCTCTCTATTTGCGTGTTAGGGAGATGTGGGATTCTCCCTATTTATGTGATAGAAAGATGTTGGATTCTTTCTAATTATGTGAGCAAGAGATGCTGGATTCTCTTGGAGTTAGATATTTGGGAGATGCTGGATTCTCTCGAATTTAGGGGTTTGAGAAATGCTGGATTTTCTCAAACTAGAATGTTTGGAAGATGTGGAAGTCTGCCAGACCTAGGTTGAGAGACGGGGCTCTCTCGATTACGTGGTTGAGAGACGGGGTTCTCTCAATTCTGTGCCTGAGAGACGGGGTTCTCTCCTTTGATGTGCTGGGAGACGGGGTTCTCTCTTTCTTGTGTGCTGAGAGATGTGATTCTCTCTTGTTTGTCGCGACTGAGTTTCGCGTGGCCTGTTGTTGGTTTGCAACCGGTGAAGAAGCGACAGTTTCGAGCTTTGGGTGCAGTGGCCTAGTGGGGGATCGAACAAGTTTGAAGCGACCAACGGTCAAGTGTTTGAACAAACCTCTGTGACTACGGAACTCTGCAAGGAGTAGATGCAATCAGTGGGAGTAAACTTCACCGCCAGGGCTATGACTCTACATAATTTCAGGAGATGGATTGAAGTATTCCAGTTCGAAGCCTTACGACTCCGTAATAGGTGATAAACAAATCTTGAACCCAAGTGTAAGTTCTAATTCGATTGCAACACTTAAGGTATCGTATCCACAGGGAAGGGAATTCAACAACCACTTTTATGATTATTTCTAATCTAGGGACCGGAAAAGATTGACAAGTGTGTATTATACTACTATGACACAATTAAACTTAGCTAATAAGAAATCAATCTCACGAGCTAACAAATAAACACAAGATTAACCACTTAATTAAAACAGGTCGGGGAGTAAATCATATGCTCTTTTGTGATTAAATCAATACTCAAGTATGGATGTATGATTCTTCAACCTAATCACGATGTTATATCTAGCTTCTTTCGAAGGCTAGATGCCTAATTAATTAAGCCAAGTGTTGTTCTCACAATCACTTAGTAACCAAATTAATCGAATAAAGCAAGATTAGTGTATTTAAAACCTAGCGGCTTGGCATGGAATTCTAAATACGGGTTGTATAAATTAGGGTTAAATCTCTTTAAGCCCAAAAGATCTAAGTTCAGAAAACACTCTCAATTATCCTCAATCTCTCGATTATCGGATAATTTACAACATGTTCATGGATGGCCAATCCATTCCCAGCTTATTCAATACCGTTTTCCTAACAAAGAATCACACAAATTGACTTGAGCATTAATTCGAACACCTTAGATGCATAATCCTTACCCCCTAACCCTAGGAGATTAGTTCCTCATAATTGAATCAAAACTCATTAAGAGCAAAGGAATTGCATTCAAAATACTCATGTCTAACATAAACATCAAAACGGAATTAGTAATTCTGAATTCTAACCTAAGTATCCAAAAACGAATCTCAAGCGAATAACTAATTATGCTAAAATTGTAAAACCAAAACTTGAGGAATTAGTTTGATCGGAAAGCAGTAAATAAAACCAAATTAACAAAGTCTTGTGATTGGAATGAATCTTCAACTCTCTATCTTCGTGGTTCTTCGTTCTTCAAGTGTTCTTGAACTTCTGGGAAAAGAGTAGTCCCAAAAGCTCTCTTATTCCGCCTCAAATCCGCGTATATATAGGACTCCGAATTCTGAAACCGCCCCGTGACACGGGCGTGCAAGGGTCATGCTTTAAAATGTGACACGCCCGTGTCACATAATAAAATCGTGTTTGCGCTTTTCCACTTGACACGGGGGTGTCAACATCTGTTCTTCTCAATGACACGGGGGTGTCATGATCTCCAGCCTCTCTGTACCTGGTCACGGGCGTGCAACAATTTTCTCTACACAGGTGACACGGGCGTGTCACCTCCTGAACTCCGAGGATCACTTCTGTACTGAGACACGGGCGTGTCTCAGTTTACTCTTCCACGGGGACACGGGCGTGTCCCCTAGAAATCTCTCGTTTTTCGCCCTTTATTGCATGGTTTTGCTTCTATCCGTCTTTCCAACTCCAAGGTAAAAGGTACCTAATAAGGAGCATAAATCACGTTATAAGTTCTTAAAACTGCTTGAATTTAGCTAAATTTGCCCTACAAATCCATGCAATAAACTGATACATCAAACTCCCCCAAACTTAGATATTGTTCGTCCTCGAGCAATCAAGAAAATTACGTCAAACCAACCTCAAAATCAATCTCTCAATGGAGCAATTTTCAGAATTTCACTAAAACAAGTCTAGCTCATCAAACACATTTCAATCAAGCACAAGTATCAACACAATGGTATAAGTCAAATATCCTCGTGTAGTGTGTGAATTCGAACAAGAAAATGTACAATGGTCAGAACACCAGACTAATGATTCCTTCCTAAGTACCAATGATAGACTTCGGAAAACATTCTTCGCACCTATCTCCACTAATGGAATTGACCTAGAATTAAGGATCGGAAGGTCTTTCGAGGCTTGTAATGTTGGCTCGGGGTTAAGGTTATGAAATTTTTAGTATAGTAGTGACTCAACACACCTAGCTCACCCATTCAAATTTCCATGGTTGCCATCTTCGTCTTCCCCTTCAAACTCCCCCAAACTTGGACCCTGTCCAAGTTTGTCACATACAGACCGTCTGAAAATTTCTTCTGTTTCACATCTTCTCAATACTCTTCTCAAAAGTATAAATATATTTTTTTTTTTTTTTTTTTTTTCTACTTATTGCTTACACCACTCGTTCTTTTACTACTTCCTTTTTTTTTTTAATTCTTCTTTTCTTTCAGCATCTAAGAGTATCTCTTATTTCTTCTCTTGGTTTCTCATCAGGAATTTAGCAGCATCTTCAATTGACTCAAACGAGTGAGCAAAGTGTGACTCAAGGGTAAGTTTATGGTGCTGTGCCTGTGGCTTATAATGCGGCTACAAAAATTTAATGGCACAACACTTAGGCTCAGCGGGGTCAATAGGATTTCGTTCTTTAGTACAAATGGCTCAATAGCGAGGCTACCTCCGACATGAATGCCTAAGTCATCTCCCTAACTCTTCGTCAATTCAAAATTTCGCTTCAATAGGACTAAAATGCCTCCTAATCCACTTCTCAGTATTATTCAAGAATTACTAATTTAGTATCCTAACCTAAGTACATGACCTTGTTCCAATGTGCACAAAAATAAGGATATTCGACCGTTCCAAAGTATCAATACTCACACCTAACTTCATGCATTCAACTAGCCTAACTCACTTTGGCAAACTTCCAACAATCAACCTCATCGAAAAATCAAAAATTTGGCCTATTTTCAGCAATCATCTTTTCATGCTCAAAGATATCACAATTTCAAGTAAGTTAAGCCCCCAACGCATCTTCCTATGCAAAATATTAGCAATACAATCCAAAACTTTTTGCCCCTCTCCCCCAAACTTAAATCATGCAATGTCCCCATGCATAAAAGAAAAACGAAAGAAGGCAAAAAGAAAACTCCCTCAACACTGCGAAGAACCCGGCAACAAGCTATTCATCACCCCTAACCTGCACTTAAACGACCAAAACACGGATCATAAGCTAAGCAAAGCAAATGATAATCAACATGCATTTAACAAGAAAGCCCGGTCGTCAAGTGTCTCAAATAACCATAAGAATAATTAGCAGTGTGCAATTAGTTAGGTTAGTGTGGTGAATTATATCATCATACAGACCACGGCAGAGAAAATGAAAGACTAGAAAAGAAATCACTCAAGGAAAAGGGGGCGGGTAATGTGGCGGTTGGCTTTTCTGTACCTAGACACGGGGGTGTCACAAAATGCTTAAGGCCAGTGACACGCCCGTGTCACCTTCGATTCATCCAAAACTCTTCTGTACCGAGACACGGGGGTGTCTCGGCTTATGCTTTGTGGGAGTCACGCCCGTGTCTCCCCCAAACTTGGACTTTTGCTCAAAATTTCGCACCTATTAGCTCAAAATCATCCCTTCTTTTCATAATCCGTCCTCTCTAATCGAACCAAAATACCTGAACACGAGACAAAAGATATCATCAATCACAAGCTTAACTAACTAACACGAAAGAAAAGAAAACGACAAAGGAAAGAAAAATAGTTCTAAGTTATAGTCGTTAGCTTGACTTCATGACTCCGGGTTAAGGTGCTGGAGCTGTTAACACGCACGAGACGTGTTTGCCAATTCGATCTCCGGCAAGATATGGCTTGAGTCTTTGTCCATTCACCACAAAGGATGGTGAACCTTCATTACCTATCTCCACCGCTCCATTCACTAAAACTTTTACCACTCTAAACGGACCGGACCACCTTGACTTAAGTTTCCCGGGGAAAAGCTTCAATCTAGAATTGTACAATAACACCAGTTGACCCTCGACAAACTCCTTGACCCTAATATGCTTGTCATGCCACTTCTTCGTTCTCTCCTTATAAATCCGGGCATTTTCGTACGCTTCTAACCTTAATTCCTCCAACTCTTGCAGGTCAAGTACCCTTTTCTCTCCGGCTCTCTTGAGGTCGAAATTTATAGCTCTGATGGCCCAGTACGACTTATACTCGATCTCGACTGGGAGGTGACATGCTTTCCCATAAACCAACTGATACGGAGAAGTTCCTATAGGTGTCTTGAATGCGGTCCTGTAAGCCCATAATGCGTCATCCAACTTCGAGGACCAATCCTTCCTAGAGGGGCTCACCACCTTCTCCAATATCCACTTCAACTCTCTGTTCGTGACCTCCGCTTGCCCACTTGCTTGGGGATGATATGCAGTAGTTACCCGATGTTGGACCCCATATTTCTTCAACAAAGCTTCCAAGGGCCTGTTGCAAAAATGCGTACCTCTATCACTGATCAATGCCCGTGGAACTCCGAACCTATTGAATATGTTCTTTTGCAAAAACCTAATCACCACCTTTGAATCATTGGTTGGAGTTGCCACCGCTTCGGCCCACTTGGATACATAATCCACCGCCACCAAGATATACTGATTTCCGTTCGACGGTGGGAAGGGTCCCATGAAATCGATCCCCCAAACATCAAACAACTCAACTTCCAAGATATACTTCATGGGCATCTCATCTCTTTTACTAATGTTCCCGGATCGCTGACAAGTATCACATTCCTTGGCAAATTTGTAAGCATCCTTAAACAGCGTTGGCCACCAAAACCCAGACTGCAATACCTTAGCTGTTGTCTTCCGACCACTAGAATGCCCTCCATACAAGCTTGCATGACATCTCTCTAGCACTTCATCAGCTTCAACCTCTGGGACACATCTCCGTACTAAACCATCTGAACAGTGCTTATATACATAGGGCTCCTCCCAATAATAACGTTTCACTTCGGATAAGAATCTCTGTTTCTGATGGAAATTCATGCCCGGTGGTAGAGCTTTGCAGACCATATGATTCACGATATCTGCGTACCAAGGGATGACTGCATCGGCTGCAAACAACTCCTCATCTGGGAAATTCTCAGTAATCTCCTCCTCATACTCATCCTCCTTGTCCCCAACCTCTAATCTTGACAAATGATCTGCAACTAAGTTCTCTGTCCCCTTCTTGTCACGAATTTCGAGATCGAACTCCTGAAGCAATAGAATCCATCTAATCAAACGGGGCTTTGAATCCTTTTTCGAAAGGAGATACTTGATTGCTGCGTGGTCCGTGTAGACGATTGTCTTCGAACCTATCAAATAAGACCGAAACTTGTCAAAAGCATGCACAATAGCTAATAATTCTTTTTCAGTAGTAGCATAATTTAATTGTGCATCATTTAAAGTTTTGCTAGAATATGCGATAACGTGTAAACGTTTCTCCCTTCGTTGGCCAAGAACTGCTCCAATAGCCAAATCGCTCGCATCGCACATTAGCTCGAACGGTATAGTCCAATCAGGTGCAACCATGATTGGTGCCGAGGTAAGCTCCTTCTTCAACCTATCAAATGCAAGTAAGCAATCATCATTAAACACGAATTCAGTATCTTTTTGCAGTAACTTGCATAAAGGTAAGGTAATTTTCGAAAAGTCCTTGATGAACCGGCGATAAAACCCGGCATGACCAAGGAAACTTCTCACTCCCTTGATATTGGTGGGTGGAGGCAATTTTGCAATCACATCAATCTTGGCCTTGTCCACCTCAATGCCTTTCTCTGAAACTTTGTGACCCAACACTATCCCTTCCTTTACCATGAAATGGCACTTCTCCCAATTTAGCACAAGGTTAGTTTCTTCAGATCTCTGCAAAACTTGAGCAAGATTATGCAAGCAAGAATCGAAAGAAGAACCAAACACAGAAAAGTCATCCATAAAAATTTCCATTGTGCGTTCTATAAAATCAGAGAAAATGGCCATCATGCATCGCTGAAAAGTAGCCGGGGCATTACACAACCCAAAAGGCATACGCCTATACGCAAAAGTACCATAAGGGCAGGTAAACGTACATTTTTCCTGATCTTCTGGAGCTATAGCAATTTGGTTATACCCTGAATACCCATCCAGAAAACAGTAATAAGAATGTCCGGCTAATCGTTCTAACATCTGATCAATAAAGGGAAGTGGAAAGTGATCTTTACGAGTGGCATTGTTCAGCTTTCTATAATCTATACAGACTCTCCAACCCGTGACTGTCCTAGTTGGAATTAACTCATTCTTTTCATTTTTGATTACAGTCATCCCCCCTTTCTTAGGTACTACCTGTACAGGGCTAACCCACTTGCTATCCGAGATAGGGTAAATTATCCCGGCATCTAACAATTTCAGTACCTCAGCCCTAACTACCTCTTTCATGTTCGGGTTCAATCTGCGCTGATGCTCTACAGAGGGTTTATGGTTATCTTCCATAAGAATTTTATGCATGCAAATAGATGGGCTAATCCCTTTGATGTCAGAAATAGTCCAACCTATCGCTCGTTTATGTTCTCGCAAAACTCTCAACAAGGCATCATGATGTGCATCAGTTAAATCAGAGGCAACAATAACAGGCAGTGTTTCAGATTCACCCAAATAAGCATATCTCAAATGAGCGGGGAGGGGTTTCAGTTCTAACTTGGGAGCTGACTCAATAGAAGGACGAAGAGTGGGCTTACCTGTACCCAACTCTTCATATACAAACCTCTTTCGGAATGGTACGTACGGGGTGGCTTCAAGTGCCTTTGCGTAGGCAGCCAATTCTTCTAATATGTCTTCCCCATCAATGTGGTCAGTGAGTCCTCTTAGACAGAGTTCGAGAGGGTCCTCGTTGCTTATGGACATCGGTGTCTGTGCTCTGATTTCCACCATATTGCATTGTTCTTCGATCACCGGTCCTTTCATTGCTTTGAACAGATTAAACTCCACCTGTTCATCTCCCACACGAAGAGTTAGAATGCCACTTTTCACATCAATTAAAGCTCCTGCTGTGGCTAAGAAAGGCCTCCCTAAAATGAGCGGCATGTTTTGATCTTCTTCCATGTCCAACACTATGAAGTCTACGGGCAGGTAAAACTTCCCAACCCTGACTAACACGTTTTCCAGGACTCCCGTGGGGTACTTGACTGATCGATCCGCTAGCTGTAGGGAAACGGTTGTTGGCTTTAATGAATTCAGTCCAAGTTTCCTGCAAACAGATAATGGCATTAGACTCACACTAGCACCAAGATCACATAAAGCTTTATTAAAGGACATTTGACCAATTGTGCAAGGAATTGAAAAACTCCCTGGATCCTTAAGCTTTGGTGGAAGCTTATGTTGTAGAATGGCGCTGCACTCCTCAGTAAGTGCAATCGTGGCATAGTCCTCCAATTTCCTCTTGTTGGAGAGGATCTCCTTCAAGAATTTGACGTAAGTGGGCATCTGAGCTAGAGCCTCGACAAAGGGGATGTTGATGTGTAGTTCCTTAAAGATATTCAAGAACTTCTCGAATTGTTTCTCCAACCTTTGCTTTTGAAATCTCTGTGGAAAAGGAAGTGGTGGCACATATGGTTTGGGTGCCACTGATGTCTTTGGCTTTGAAGGGGGCTCACTTGTCAGTACTTCTTCCTCCTCCTTCGATGCCTCGACAAAGGTCTCAGGTTCCACAACGGTATCCTTTTCCTTTCTCACTTCGGTTTCCACCGGTTTTGCAGGCTCTTTATAAGTCGTGCCACTTCGTAGTGTAATGGCCTTACACTGCTCTTTCGGATTCTCCACAGGTTTGCTTGGAAACATTCCTTGGGCTCTAACATTGATTGAATTAGCCAACTGGCCCACCTGTACTTCCAAATTTTTATTTTGAACCAGCACCTGTTCTACCTGAGATTCGAGTTTCTGATACCTATCATTCGAAACATTTATGAACTTCTCAAGGGCCGCCTCCCACCCCGGCTTCTGTTCTTGCGGTGGTTGTGGAGGGGGTGCGAATCTCTGCTGATTTTGTTGCGGTGGATGTTGTCCCTGTTGTCTTGGTTGGAACTGTGGTCTTGGATTTGGATTTGGGTTTTGAACATTCTGATTGTTTGACCACGAGAAGTGCGGATGATTCTTCCAACCTGGGTTGTAGGTGTTTGAGTATGGGTCATTTGCTGGTCTTTGATTCTGCACGTAATTGACTTGTTCTTGACCAACAACAACCTGTGCACCTGCATTGGTAGACGGACAAATATCAAATGAATGGGGACCACCACAAATTTCACATAATACCTGTAGGGCGTTTGACTGTGCCACAGTGTTTCGTGCTGTAGCAATTGCAAGTCGGTCTAGCTTTTGGTTTAGTGCTTCGAACTTGGCATTTAAAGCTGTCACAGTGTCAGTGGCGAGTATGCCTGCCTCAGGTTTTGGAGGAGGATTGCTCCTCTCCTTTGTCCAACTGCTATTTGCTGCCATCTTGTTAAGAAGTTGCATTCCTACTTCCTCGGACAGTGCCATAAATGCTCCTCCCGCTGCTGCATCGACCATGATTTTCATGTTCTCTGTCATTCCGTTGTAAAAGATTTGTACCAATTGCCATCCTGGAACACGGTGATGCGGGCACTTCCTTTGCAGTTCCTTATATCTTTCCCATCCTTCGTACAATGTTTCCCCATCAAAGAGCCTGAAGCTCGTTATTTCGTCTCTGTACCTCATGGTCTTACTAGGAGGGTAGAACTTGGCTAGAAAGGCCTTAGAGAGGTCTGCCCATGTCTGAAGTGTCTCGTTTGACAAGGTCGAAATCCATGTCCGGGCTTTATCCCTTAGGGAGAAGGGGAAGAGCCTAACTTGGATCGCATCATCAGAGGCGTTGTGGATCTTAAAGGTCGAACAGACATCCAAAAAGTAGGACAAATGTGATGCGGGGTCTTCATGTGGTAGACCCCCGAACGGGTTCTGTTGTAAAAGGTTGATGAACCCGGTTTTGATTTCAAAGTTGTTCGCCTCCACGGCGGGGCGAGTCAAGTTGTTCTGGATTAAGCCAATGTTAGGAATGGCATAATCCTGGAGTGTGGTTGGTTGCTCGTTTACGGGTTGTGCCATTGGGATTGGGTTTACTTTCTGCTTCTTTTCCTTTTTTCGCTTCGTTCGATTCGCCCTACAAGTCTTCTCAATTTCAGGATCGTAAGGCAGGGGTTCCAAGCCTTTCGATCGTAGCATAAACTAGGTACCTGCAATGGAGAAAACCCGTGGTCAAATTCAACGCACTTTAAAAAGAAATCAAGCAGAAAGGGTGGTCTAAAGCACCAGAAAAATCACTAAAGTAATATTGAATTAAACGCCTTCCCCGGCAACGGCGCCAAAAACTTGATAAACAAATCTTGAACCCAAGTGTAAGTTCTAATTCGATTGCAACACTTAAGGTATCGTATCCACAGGGAAGGGAATTCAACAACCACTTTTATGATTATTTCTAATCTAGAGACCGGAAAAGATTGACAAGTGTGTATTATACTACTATGACACAATTAAACTTAGCTAATAAGAAATCAATCTCACGAGCTAACAAATAAACACAAGATTAACCACTTAATTAAAACAGGTCGGGGAGTAAATCATATGCTCTTTTGTGATCAAATCAATACTCAAGTATGGATGTATGATTCTTCAACCTAATCACGATGTTATATCTAGCTTCTTTCGAAGGCTAGATGCCTAATTAATTAAGCCAAGTGTTGTTCTCACAATCACTTAGTAACCAAATTAATCGAATAAAGCAAGATTAGTGTATTTAAAACCTAGCGGCTTGGCATGGAATTCTAAATACGGGTTGTATAAATTAGGGTTAAATCTCTTTAAGCCCAAAAGATCTAAGTTCAGAAAACACTCTCAATTATCCTCAATCTCTCGATTATCGGATAATTTACAACATGTTCATGGATGGCCAATCCATTCCCAGCTTATTCAATACCGTTTTCCTAACAAAGAATCACACAAATTGACTTGAGCATTAATTCGAACACCTTAGATGCATAATCCTTACCCCCTAACCCTAGGAGATTAGTTCCTCATAATTGAATCAAAACTCATTAAGAGCAAAGGAATTGCATTCAAAATACTCATGTCTAACATAAACATCAAAACGGAATTAGTAATTCTGAATTCTAACCTAAGTATCCAAAAACGAATCTCAAGCGAATAACTAATTATGCTAAAATTGTAAAACCAAAACTTGAGGAATTAGTTTGATCGGAAAGCAGTAAATAAAACCAAATTAACAAAGTCTTGTGATTGGAATGAATCTTCAACTCTCTATCTTCGTGGTTCTTCGTTCTTCAAGTGTTCTTGAACTTCTGGGAAAAGAGTAGTCCCAAAAGCTCTCTTATTCCGCCTCAAATCCGCGTATATATAGGACTCCGAATTCTGAAACCGCCCCGTGACACGGGCGTGCAAGGGTCATGCTTTAAAATGTGACACGCCCGTGTCACATAATAAAATCGTGTTTGCGCTTTTCCACTTGACACGGGGGTGTCAACATCTGTTCTTCTCAATGACACGGGGGTGTCATGATCTCCAGCCTCTCTGTACCTGGTCACGGGCGTGCAACAATTTTCTCTACACAGGTGACATGGGCGTGTCACCTCCTGAACTCCGAGGATCACTTCTGTACTGAGACACGGGCGTGTCTCAGTTTACTCTTCCACGGGGACACGGGCGTGTCCCCTAGAAATCTCTCGTTTTTCGCCCTTTATTGCATGGTTTTGCTTCTATCCGTCTTTCCAACTCCAAGGTAAAAGGTACCTAATAAGGAGCATAAATCACGTTATAAGTTCTTAAAACTGCTTGAATTTAGCTAAATTTGCCCTACAAATCCATGCAATAAACTGATACATCAATAGGACCTGAGGACAGGTCCTTTTGAAGGAGGGGAGATTGTGACACCCCGCTCGCCCGACGTATTAGGTACGTTACTTTTCAACCTTTTAATGTGTTTAATTATGTGATTTTATATTTTTCATGGCCCTATTTTAAACTCTTTTAGAGTTTAGGGGCCCTTTGTAATTTTCTCTTTTTAGGGGTTTTCTGGTCACTTCTCGTTCGGTAGAGATTTTGACTTCTTTGATCCCTTTAACGCGTCCGGGGCAGCGAAACGAGTCCGTAGACTCTAAGTTTGCTCAATTCTGACTTCGTTAGCCTGTTCGTTCGATCGTTTTTGCGTACGAGGACCCGAGATATATATACCCCGGATCCTCGTTTTGCGTGCCAGAACTTCAGCTCCAGCCTCAGCGTTTTTCTCCAGCGAACGACACTGTTCATGCAGTCAAGGTGTGAAAACACACACAAGCTCGTTCTCGCTCGTTTCTCGACGGAATTCGACGTGTGAATAATGGAAATTTATCAACTCGACGAGCCCGTCACGATGATACAAGAATCGAGGCCTGAAACTCAACGGTGGAGGCGCTACGGCACAGCAGCGGCGGCGGAACAGACCCTCCGCCACTTCGCCGCCCCTCGCGGTGGTTTCCGGTGGGATTCCGGCGACACGCGGCCCAGAACCATGAAGAGGACATCTTGACGCAACCCCAGTTCAAGCGGCGTGGCCAACGGTGGCCGGACGGCGGTGCACGCGCCGCCCGAAGTGGCGGTGGCGGACGCCCGTTACTGTAGCACGGCGGCTCCGCGGTGTTTCGGCGAGTTTCGCGGGCGGAGCTTGACCCTATCCGACCTCTTTCGACCTCCTGAGTCCATTTCTGACCTCAAATCAAGCAACCGGTGATCGTAGGTGGTGGTTCCGGCGGTGACGCAGCGGCAGAAACTTCGGCGGCGATTTGGGACCTTTTCCGGGCCGGTTTTGGTGGTGGTCGCTTCACGAAAGTTGCTTGGAATGACGAAACGTAGTGGATGGCATCGGCGGCGTTCCAAGAACCGGCCGTTGGCGGCGGACCGGCGGTGAACCGGTGGTGAACCGGCGGGTCTGAACCGGTTACTGTTCCGATGATTTTTCCGGCGATTTGACTTGGGGCTTTCGTAGGGCTCGTTGCAAGCTTTCCAACGGTATGCCCGGATTTCATTTTCGTTTTGCGGTTTGCAATTAATTTCAGTTTTCGTCGTTGGGATTTGGTTCGGTTTTTCTTTAACGAAGTCCCGTATGTTTAGCTTTTTCTGAAATTGGTTGAGGGCTTTTGTCTAGTAGGCCGAGGCGCTCGTTTCTGTCCTTCCGGGGATTTTTCCGACCACCGGAGGCGGTGTTCCGGTGGCGGCCGGTGGCTGTTCGGTCGGCCGCGGTGGCGGCATTCCGACGCCCTTCGGACAGCAAGTTCCTTTCGTCGTGGTGAGTCCATCGCCACTTTCCGTTCGTCAATCGGATGTCCGGTTGATTTTATATGAATTTTTGAAGTTATTGTATTTATTTTCGTTAATTGTTTTAATTGTAAATTCGGCTTTGTATGAACTCTGAAATGGAAATTGTGAATTGTATGATATATGAAAACTTGTATGAATTATAATTTGAAATATTTGGATAATTTGATTTGTAAATTGAACCCCCGACTTGTTGATGTTGCTACTTGGTTGCTATAGAGGGGGTGTTTGTGTAATTTGGAGTAAAGTAGGAATTTGTTTAAATTAAATTAATAGACCTTAATAATGAAATCTTAAATGTAATGTATGAATTGAATATGTAACGTATGAATTTAATGAACTTAGTTTGATTAGAATTTGACTTGTATGAAATATGAGACAAGCTATTATGATTTATTTGATTTGTGAGCTACGTGAATTTGTATGAAATACTTTATGAATTGTCTGAACTTTGTTAATTGAATTTGTTAGGTATTAAAGGAATTGATATGAAATGATATGAAGTGTTTTGTCTTTAATTTCGTTATTTGCATTAATTATGCACATGAGCATGCCTTAATGTTTTGTTTTGCATATAATTTATGTGAACTCTGCTTATGTGATTTCATTTCTTAAGTGCTTGAGCATGTGCCGTGCGTCTTTGTATAGTTGTCTGAGTCTGAGTCTGAGTTCTGTGCTGCATTTGGTGTGTTCAGTTGGTACAGGTGCACCCGAGGTGGTGACAAGTGAGTCGTGCAGGTTCCGGGGTGGACCTTCTGCTTTGTGTTCGGCTGTGTTTGGTGCCAGGTGAGGTTTTAGGATTTTTGTATTAGTTACAGCGACCTACCACCTTCTGTGCTCGTTTTCAAGCCTGCATGCGATTATTCTATTATATTTATATAATAGATATGTGTTTATATGATATGTTTATGAATTTGTCATTCGATTAAAGGTTTTCGAACTGTATATGTACGAGCATATGTAAGCTTGAAATGTTTTGTAACGAGGCTATGCTCCAAACCGTGTGTCTTCATACCAGCTGCGGATTAGGATGACACGGAGAGGTACGTTTATAGCATATGCTAAGTTGCAAGGTATGGTATGCTCCGATAAGGTACGTAAGTATGATTTTGATTCGATATGATAAGTTTGATATGTAGCGAGTTATGATATGATCTGTCTGATATGCTCTGTTTTGATATGTTGGGCCCCGAGACGTGGGTAAGGGGGACCCGGGACGACCATGGGGCCGCCGGTTATGACCCCTGTGCACGTTCTCATTTGAGATATTCACGTGCGACCTAGGGAGGTTGGGAAGGCGTGGTATCTTGAGCCCTCGGTGGATAACCGGGGAAGGCACAGTGTGGGTTCGCTACCCCGTGTGTGTTTGTATCTGTATGAGTAGTGAGGGTTTGCTCCCCGAACTACATGGTGTTGGGGTTGGATTGTTTATGATATTTGTTGGTTTCTGATATGATACGTATGATTCGATATGGAAGTAAGGTGGGAGACCCGTACTCGCCGGGTATATGATTATGATATGTTATGTTGATTATGAAACGGGATAGGAGCTTTCTCTCTTAATAAAATATGAGTATGCTCAGTTTGTTAAGTTATGAATAAGATAAGATATGTATAAGTTTGATTTGATATGATATGTATAAGTTTGATTTGATATGATATGTATAAGTTCGATTTGAAAATGGTTTTGGTATGCAAAACCCTACTCCCGGTTCATAATCTTTCTTTTGATACGTGCTCTGCTCCTTATTATGTATAGTGTGTGTGAGTTCAGCCCCCTCGCTCAGTCAGTGGACTGACCCTCGCCCCATCTATGTTTTTAGTTGCAGGTACCAATTGTTGGAGTTCGAGCTAGGCGGCTTTGAGTCTGGTCTGTCGAGTCTGTGTCGGTCTGTTTGATTTTGCTAAGTATTTTGTTCTGATTTATTTATGAAAATTATGTATATAGTATGTTCTGTACAAGATGATATTTATGCTTTGATCATATGAATTTTCGGGGCAGGTTAGGACAGTTGAACCCGTTTATTTATGTTCGTTGATTAAAGTTTTTGTTAGTTCATATTTTGCATCGCTTCCGCATTCGAGTTTTGCTTATTTTACTTGTACAGGGTTTAGGTACCGCCTAGCTTTGGTTAGTTTTTCGTTTGTCACCCGTTCGCTGTGACTTGGTGCGTGTGCGGACTTTCCATTTCGTACCACGTGTCGGGTCATAGTGCGGGGGTGTGGTGCCCCACCGCTTGGGGTGCTACAGTTTGACCATCACTCTGGGGGTGGTAAGCTGAAGACATTGAGAGGGTAGTTCCTAAGAGTTTGAACAATTCTTTCCAAAAACTGCTAGTAAATATCCTGTCTCTGTCAGATACTATGGATTGAGGTAATCCATGTAGTTTGTAGATGTGATCCAAGAAAATTCTTGCTATTTGCTCTGCTGTAAAAGGGTGGGATATAGCAATAAAATGAGCATATTTACTATATCTATCCACCACTACCATGATAGCATCTCTCCCTTCTGACTTTGGTAGTCCTTCTATAAAATCCATCGTAATATGTGCCCAAGCTTGATCAGGTATGGAAAGAGGTTGCAGCAACCCAGGGTAGTTAACAGTCTCATGTTTGACCCTTTGACAGACATCACATTCCTTGACCCAATTCTCCACACACTCTTTCAGTTTTGGCCATTGAAACATGGATTTAACCCTCTGATAAGTGCCATTGATACCTGAATGTCCCCCAAGAGAGGTATCATGCAATGTCTGAATGATCTTATCCCTTAAACCTTGATCATTACCAATACAAATCCTTCCTTTCTTCCTTATCAGTCCCCCTTTTAATTCGAACTCAGGGAAGGAAGTGATATCCACAGTTTTAGCAGCCAATATCTGTGACAGCAATGAATCTTTAGAATAAGAGTCACTAATCTCAGTCACCCAAGATGGAATAGCAACTGATAGATGATTACATTCCATAGCACTGTGATTTACCCTTGACAGAGCATCAGCAACTTGATTGTCCTTTCCCTTTTTGTATTGCACCTAGGGGTGGGCATTCGGGTCGGGTAATTCGGGCCCCGACCCGACCCGATCGGGTATTTCCCGATCGGGACGGGTAGTTCGGGCTTTTTTCAGTTCGGGATGGGATCCCGAATCCCGATTGAGAATTCGGGTTCGGGATCGGGTAATATTTTGATACCTGAATTCCCGATCGGGTACCCGAACTACCCGATTGTTAAAATTAAAAAAAAAATAAAAATATATATATATATATATATATATATATATATATATATATATATATATATATAACACGACACATATCACATATGATATATATATATATATATATAATATAATATAAATTAATATTATAATTTATACATTTAGGCTAAATGACAAATTCTAATTTCTAAAGCTGCTTTGAGCCCCGATCTCAAATTCCCAATTTTCTTCTGAGATTGATTGACCAGTGACGACGC
Organism: Lantana camara; assembly: GCA_037501455.1. Lineage (NCBI taxonomy): Eukaryota > Viridiplantae > Streptophyta > Magnoliopsida > Lamiales > Verbenaceae > Lantana > Lantana camara. The sequence goes on along the minus strand of CM074857.1, from coordinate 15,088,265 downwards.
TTGCCTTCTTCTCTCTTCGCCCAGCCTGAATTCAAATAGAGGCACAGAGCAACCACACCGTCCACACGCAGCCGACAGCTCCGTCGCTACTCGCCCAGCCTGAGTCTCGACTCTTGAAGATTTGAGGACTGAGCCCTGAGGTAAGTCTCGATTCTTGAAGTCTCGATTTGTCATTTGAGTCTCGATTTGTCATTTTTGAGATAAAGGTGTACCGTGTATGCTTGTGTGTTGACTATTGTGTGACCCATATCTAAGATTTTCATTTTTTAAGTCAATTTTCATAGATGTAATCTATTTGGTATTACAATATTCCAGTCTTCCAGAATAGATGAAATTGTTGTGGAATTTCGGAGTTGTTTTTCCTTTTTTTTTTTTTATCTACTTTTGTTTGAAATGGTTGCTGCTAGTTCTGAATAATATTTTGGAATGCTTATTTTAATACTATTAGTACTTAGCAGTCATTATTGTTCTGGAATGTTGTGAAATTGCTACTGTAACTTTGTAAGTCTGTAATGCAGTCATTATTGTTGTGGATTTGTGTTAATTGAGTGATATCACTAATATATATTCTACAATTTGTTGTAAACCTGTGATAATAGCTATTGAATAATTTACAAATGTCAAATCTACACGGTGACGAAGATAAGCAGGATCATATTCTTGATTTGGGTGATGAAGATATTGATGTGGATGATGTTGATATGGATGATATTGAAAATGATGGAGAGAAGACAAATAAAAGAACTAAGAGGTAAATTGCAAATAGGTCGGTTTTTTGGGAACATTTTGATAAATTCTATTGCCCCGTTGATAAAATTCAAAAGGCAAGATGCAAGTATTGCAAACGAGAGCTTAAGGCTGATCCAAAACTTCATGGAACGAAGGGCCTAAAAAATCATTGGATGGCATGTAAAAAGAAGCCTCATGAAGTCGAAACCAATCAAGCCCGAATTAATTTACAACCAAATCGACCGGGTGAGAAGGAGGGAAATACTATGTCTTGTTGGAGGTTTGATCAAGAAAAAACTAGAGAAGCTATGTGTTATTGGTTGATACTTGATGAACTTCCTTTCAAAACGATTGAGAATGCCGGTTTCAAGCATTTTATGTCGGTGATATGTCCCATGTTTATAGTTCCATCACGAAGGACTATAACTAAGGACATCTACAATTTGTACGTGAGTGAAAGATCGAAGTTGAAATTATATATAAAGAATCACTCCCAAAGAGTATCAATCACTACCGACACTTGGACATCGATTCAAAGAATGAATTACATGGTCCTCACCGCACATTTCATAGATGATGATTGGATTCTTCAAAAAAGAATTCTAAATTTTTGCCCAATTCTAGGACATAAGGGTGAGGAAGTGGGTAAAGGAGTGGAGAAATGTTTGCTTGATTGGGGTATTGATAATATTTTTACAATCACGGTTGACAATGCTTCATCGAACGACCTTGCAATTGCGTACTTGAAGAAGAGACTTGAGAATTGGGGAACAAAATTAATGGGAGGAAAATATCTTCACATGAGGTGTATTACACATATTATAAATCTTTTGGTTCAAGATGGTTTGAAGAATCGGGAAGAGCACGATGCTATTTCTCGGATTAGGGGTGCCGTGAAGTATATTCGTAATTCTCCGGCTAGGTACAAGAAATTTTTGGCATGTGTAGAGCTAGCAAAGGTGGAATCAAAAAAATTGCTTTGCCTTGACGTACCTACTAGGTGGAATTCGACTTACTTAATGTTGGATACGGCATGTTTGCTTAGGGGGGCTTTTGATTATTATGGTGATCAAGACTTTGCCTTTTACAATGATCTTAGTCATGAGCCTTTTCATGGAATACCGGATGGGATTGATTTTGATAGGGCCGAATTGTTGTGTAAATTTTTGGGGCATTTTTATAAGCTTACTTTGGCAATTTCCGGTTCTTTATACGTAACATCTAACACCGTTTTTGTTGAAATAAGGGCCATTGAATTGCTTTTGAAAGGGTGGGAGAATAGTGATGATTTTGAATTGCAAGAAATGGCAAAGAGGATGAAATCTAAGTTTGAAAAGTATTGGGGTTCGATTGACAAAATGAACATGATCCTTTATTATGCCGTCATTCTTGATCCACGTCATAAGCTTGGATTTCTCGAGTACATGTTTGAGCTTTTGTATCCTAATAAGGAGGGGGAGGAGGCAAATCCAAAGTGTGCACTAATGAAGGAGAATGTGAGGCACGGCATGCAAGAATTGTTTGAAGAGTGCAAAAGGATGTATGGACGTCCCCTAAGCCCGATTTCTTCAAAAACTTCTTCTACATCATCTAGTACTTCTTCTACTACATCACTTGGTCATTTGACCCAAGCATCATACATCAAAGAGCAATGGAATAAGAAAAAGAAAATAGGAAAAAATGATCACGCAAGATCCGAGTATGAGAAATACTTGGCCGAAGAAACGGAAGACGACAATGAGGACTTTGATATATTGAAATGGTGGAAATTAAATAGTCCTCGATTTCCTATTCTTTCGAAGATAGCTCGTGATGTATTAGCCGTCCCGGTTTCCACTGTTGCTTCAGAGTCGGCATTTAGCACCGGTGGGCGTGTCCTCGATGCTTTTCGGAGTTCTTTGTCTCCTCGGATAGTCCAAGCTTTAATTTGTACTCAAGATTGGATTCGTCGTGATTTTAGTCCAATGAATATCGAGGAGGATTTATATGAGGTTGAAGCTATTGAAAAAGGTATTGATAACATTTTATCCATATTAATTTTAGAATCTAATTCACCATTTTAGTTTTAACTTATAATTTTTTTCTTTTGTAGAATTGACTAAAGATGGAGTCGATTCGACAATGATTGATATTTGACGTTTGTGCCTTTGTGAATTCCTGGAAGGTTGGAAGCTTTTTTAACTTTTTAGTAATGCTACCTTTGTGAACTTGGTATTGCTTCTCAATTTTTTTTAATGCTTTATGCTATTGCTGTGAACTTGGTCCCTAGAACTTTTAATGTTTTATGCTACTGTTTTTGGCTCCAGTAATGCTACTGCTGTGAGCCGTAGTAATGCTACTGCTGTCTGCTGTGAACTTGGAAGGTTTTTTTTAATGCTTTTAATGTTTTTTTAGCTTTAGTAATGCTACTGCTGCTTTATTTTGTTTCTGCAATTTGTGGGGCTTTTCTCTCGTACAAAAGGATCTTGCATTATTGAAACCAATTTGTGGGCTAGTGGGCTTTATTATTGAGAAATAAAAGAGGATCTTGTAATTGAGAAATAAAGAGGATCTTATATTATTAGAAATATGGGCTTTATTATTATAAATAAAAAATATGTCCAAAGTTTCCCATGGGCCACAGCAGTTTTTTAATTTGGTCCAATGGCCATTACAAACTATAAAGATAGCCCAAGCCCAACCCAAAATTAATTGATTGAAAAAGTATAGAAATATACGGGCTCCCCGAACCCGAACCCGATCCCGCCCCGAAACCCGAATTACCCGATTGGTCGGGTACCCGACTTTCCCGGGACGGGCTCGGGTTTCAAATTTCCCGTCCCGAACCCGAACTACCCGATCCCGAATTTCCCGAATCCCGAACTACCCGTCCCGCGCCCACCCCTAATTGCACCTCATAATCAAAGCCCAACAATTTAGATATCCACTTCTGTTGTAATATAGTTCCCACTCTTTGATCAAGCATGTGTTTCAAGCTTTGCTGATCAGATTTGATAATGAAATGCTGACCCTGAAGATAATGTTTCCACTTATTAACTGCTAACAACAAGGCTAAGAACTCCTTTTCATAAACAGATAATCCCAAATTCTTAGCACCCAAAGCCTTACTGAGATATGCTATGGGTCTGTTGTCTTGCATCAACACAGCTCCTATTCCTCCATTGCTAGCATCTGTCTCAAGAACAAAGGGCTTAGTAAAATCTGGTAAAATGAGCACAGGAGTGGTAGTTACTGCCTTCTTGAGAGCCTCAAAAGCTAACTCAGCTTTATCATTCCAATGGAAGTTATCCTTCTTTAAAAGATCAGTAAGGGGTTTACTGATCATCCCATAGTGCTGAATGAACTTTCTATAATACCCTGTTAACCCCAGAAAACCCCTTAGTTCCTTAATTGACCTGGGTTTTGGCCAGTTAATCATCACCTTGATCTTATCCGGATCAGTAGAAACTCCTTGGTCAGATATAATATGCCCCAAGTAATCAACACTGGTTTTTCCAAAGCTGCACTTACTCATTTTTGCATATAATTCATGCTGCTTTAATATAGACAACACAGTGTGAAGGTGTTTAAGATGTTCTTCCCAATTTTTGCTATATATCAGTATGTCATCAAAAAACACCAAAATGAACTTTCTAAGATATGGAAAGAAGATCTTGTTCATCAGTGATTGAAAGGTAGAGGGTGCATTACACAACCCAAAAGGCATGACTAAGAACTCATAATGTCCATTATGGGTGACAAAACTGGTCTTAGCAACATCTCCCTCCCTCATTCTTATTTGAAAATATCCTGACCTTAGATCTATTTTTGAGAAGTATTTAGATCCATGCAATTCATCCAGCAACTCATCAATAACAGGTATTGGGAAGTTATGCTTAATAGTGAGTGTGTTCAAATACCTGTAGTCCACACACATTCTCCAGCCTCCATCTTTCTTCTTGACTAGTAGCACAGGTGATGCAAAGGAGCTTTGACTTGGTCTGATGATTCCTTCCTTTAACATGCTCTTAACCAATGTCTCAATTTCATCTTTCTGGGCATGTGAATACCTATAAGGTATTTGTCTTCTGGGAACAGCATCAGGTTTGAGATCTATTTTATGCTCAATGTCCCTCTGTGGAGGTAAAGTCTTTGGTTCTTCAAACACCACCTCAAACTGATCAAGGACTCTTTTGATTTGTGAATCTTCCAACTGCTCAACCATAGGTTCAGCTGTAAGAGAGTACAGTTGACCAATATCTATAGTCTCTCCATTTTTTATCAACTTTTCAACACCTTCAGCAGATATGAGATCAATTTCAGAATGATTCTTAAGGGCTTGTAGGCTAATTCTGGTACCATTTCTCAATACTGAAATCCTGTTGTTTTTATAATCCAGTCCCACAGGAGTCATACTGCTTAACCAATCTCCTCCCATCACCATGTCAACTCCTCCCAAATCTAAGACTCTAGTTGGAAATTTAAATGTGTGATTCTGGATTTCCCATTCAAATTCAGGATAGATGGTATCACTGATCAACTGAGTCTTCCCAGCAGCCTTGACCTTCATTGGCTTAGTTCTTTCCTTTCTTCCCTGTAAGGATTTAGCCATCTCTTCATCAACAAAACAAGTGGAACTACCACAATCAAGCAATATTAGTGCCTCTCTGCCTTCAATTGTTCCTTTCATCTTAAACATATGAGGACTGCCTTTTCCATTGATTGAATGTATGGAAATGGTCAGTTCTTCATTGTCATGAGGTTCTCCTTCCACATCATCCTCCATCTTAAAGCACTCATCCAAATCTCCCCAATCCTTTTCTTCAGGGATAATGATAAATATTTGTTTCTGAGTGCATTTGTGACCTGGGGAATACACTTCATCACAATTGTAACACAGATTCCGTTCCCTCCTTGCTCTCATCTCAGCTGCAGTTAAAAACTTCCTCTGCACTGAATTGGACCTATTGAATGGTTGCCCTTTGCTTCCAGAACTCCAAGTTTTTCCCCCATTAGCAATATTAGTGGGTTTACTGTGAATTTTAACTGATGGATTACTCTTCCCCATGGCATTAGCTCTTACTAGTAAAGCCTCCACTGCTGCTTCTTGATTCTTAGCCAAACTAACCGCATCCCCCAAGTTTTGTGGCTTCCCTGCAAACACTGATGCCTTAATCTCATCTTTGAGGCCACAAATAAATGCAGCAATAAAATAATCCTCTGTCAGCCCTTTGCTAAACAATAGCATCTGAGATTTAAGGTCCTCAAACTGAACTAAATACTCTTCTACAGGTCCAGTTTGTCTTAGCCTGTGAAATTCTCCCACAATCATTTTCCTATCCCCAACATCAAAGCGCTTCAGAACTTCTTCTATCAATTGTTCCCAACTCAAGTTCGGTTTCGTTTCCATCAGACTCTGTAACCATGTTTCCGCAATTCCAGAGAAGTAAATTGATGCTAGAGTAACTTTCTCATACTCAGGGACAGTAGGTAGGAGTTGGTAATACCTTTGAGTTTTGCGAATCCATCCTCTGGGATTAGACCCATCAAACGCAGGAAACTCTATGTATTTATGGCTTGATGTACCTCCATAATTCCCTTGTGAATGTTGCGACTGGATCTCTGGTCGAATTGAACTATTTGTGACAGACCCTCCTCCATGTCCAGATGATGCAGCTAATCCTTCTCCCAACACCGATTTATTTTTGTTGTAACTATGCATTTGATCAGCAATGGATCCCATCTGTAACATCAATTTTTCCAGAGTACTTGAGAGTTCATTAAATTTCCCATCCATTTTCTGCTTAGCCGCAACTCGCATGGCTTTTTCTTCTATTAACGCCCCTTCCTGCTTCTTTATGAGTTCCTGTAACTCCTTTGATCGCAATCCTTCTGCCATAGCTTGGCCGTATGGAACGCCGGGCTCTGGATACCAAATGTAAAGAATTAAACTAATATAATCTCAAATAACAGGGAATTGATAATGGAACGTGATATTTGTATTGATTCTTCAACAAAATAAGCAATAAAACAGTAATTCAATATCCAGAGAAAGGTTGAGGAAGAAGAAGAAATGAGGAGAGAAATCAGACTGCTTACATCCAAAAACTGAACTCCAAAGATGAGAAAACAACCCTTAATAACACACTCTCCTAACAACTAGGTCACAATCACATTCTAACAAACTTCCAGCTCAATTCACAACCACGGCTGCCTTCTCTACGCATTTCAGCTGGTCCCCTCCATCTTCATCCTTCCCATAGCTCACAGCCGTCAGATTATGTTTGAAATGGTTGGTTCTGATCATTCCTCTACGAGATCCATCTCCAGCCCTTAGATCTTTTGCGCTAGATTCAATGGTGAAGATGTTGCCTCCGTAAGTAGACACGTCGTCGTTTCGAACCACTCTTTTAAATGAGATCTTACGGTCCAGAATAAATATCATCCAACGGCCTTCATTTAAAATTGGGTTGGAGCCAAATTTAAAGGTTTCCATTACATTTCACTTCTAAATCGGCCGTTGTTTACTTTTTTGTGATTTTTGGGGTTTTGATTTGGTTTTTGGATTTTAGGGATGAATTAATCTTGTGGATGAATTTCTTTTGTGAAGGATATTCAGCTGTGGCCACTTAGTCGAATTTTAGGGATGAATTTTTGTTAGTCGAAAAAGATATGATTTTTATGTTTAATTGAAGCTCAAAGAGTCGAATTTTAGGGATGAATTTGTTGGAAATAAACTTATGCATGGATGCACTCCGTACTGAACATCGAGAAGGCGCTTATTGTGTCCTAATATCGCAAGTCTTTCAAATAAACTCCCGTCAAACCCAACTTTAGTGCAAATCTATAAATATATATATAAATAAAAACAAAATGTTAATAGATTTATACAAAGGATGAAACGAACCCTTTTCAAATATATAATGAAGAAGAAGAAGATGTTGAAGAAAGTATTAACGAATGTGAGACCAGCGTTGTAGGTGATTCTCTATGATTGTAGAGGTGGGAAATCTTTGTGCTTTAATCTCAATATTAGAGGGTTCATTAAAATTGTAATTTGATGATATTTCACTGTGTAAATACATTGCTAAAACGTGTGGAAATGTGGGACATCTTTGAGTTCATGTAGAAGGAATTAATTACTCTTGTGAGATTTTCCTTTTTCTAGATTCATATTTGAAAATTTAATAAAAATATATAAATTCTGAAATTGAATAATTTAGATGCATGCACTTGTCAAATTCCAAAATTAAAAATAAAATGATTCTTGAATTAGCTCCTTTTTTAACATATGTCAGATTCATATAGCAACTTTATTGTTTTAATAGTCCAAATTAAACATATAGCATGTTTATTGTTTTAGTGGTCCAAATTAAAAATAAAATGATTCTTGAATTAGTTCTTTTTTTTTTTTTTTTTCAATATCCCATTCATTTTAGGTTTGAGCCAAATTGGATCACTAAAGTGTAATAATTGTCAATTTCTCAAAAACTATATTTACTCGAACGAATCCAAATATGTTAAAATGGATCGAAAATGAGCCAACATGTCTAAAATTATTGAAACATATCTAAAACGGGTTGAACGTGTGAGAAACGGATAGAACGGAACAAAAATATAACAAAAACAGAGTAAAAATGAATAAACGAATCCATAACAGGTCTGGATTGGATCCGGATCCAATGTGTCCAAAAATAGATTCAATAGATCCAACGGACTTAACGGGCCTGGATCGTTTATGCCTTAATGGATCTGGATTGGATCCAGACCAGTCACGGGGCGGGTCCAAACCCGTCGGGTCCGATCCAGACCTGCCCCATTGCCAATCCTCATATGACCATAGGGGGCCTGCCTACTCTCCACGCCATCCTTGCCCCTCACCAGTCCGTACGTAAGTGATTGGGTTGGATTAGTGGGCCCATACTATCTTTTTGGGGCCCACACTATTATCCGTTGATTATGATCCGGCAAGTAACAATCCTGGGTCATTGTCGATTCTTCCTTAAGCTAGCATATATATATGTAGGTTTATGAATTGGGCCAGGCTCACTTTAAAAATTGCTGTTGGGCCATTGTGTCTGATTAGTGATTAGGTTTAGGTAAGCTTGACGTGGCAATGACGTTAAACTATGTGGTTCAATTCTTTTGTGTAAAAATCGTTTGAAAGTTTTTTATTATTGAATCTTCTATTAAGTTATGTGTTTAATTTCTTGTTTCAATTATAAAATATATTAGTAGGATGTTGAGAATGGGAAAAGGAATCTTTTGATTTCAGAATTGTTCCTCCCTTTTAATTTCCATCTTCTATATTGATACTGGACGTGTGTTTATAAATAAAATAAAAGGTGATTTACGTCTAGAATTCAAATGAATTTTTAAATAACAGATCATCCCCACATTTAGATTAAATAATATGGAACACCCAAATAAATTTAAAAATTATGAATGACCCCCCTATCCGTTGGAATTCTTGATGATTTTGTCAAAAGTTTAAATCTAAATAAGTTTTTAAATAATAGATCACCTCCACAAATGAATTTTTACATCTAAACCCCAAATGAATACAATAGTTTTAATTTTAGTAAGTTTTCTAATAAAGAGGGTGACGTTTGTAATTTTAAAATTCATTTGAGTGTCCAATATTATTAATAAATTTAAATATGAAGGTATTATATTATTTAAAACTCATTTAGGATTTAAACATAAATAAATTATAAAATAATAGATGAAATACAAAATTGAAAATAAAATCCAAACCCGAAATTTTCTGAACTATGTTTTGTGTCCGATGGCTCACTGTCTCCGATATATGAAACATGCATGGACACATTCAGGTAATATATAAATAAGAAGGAGCAACTTATGTCAGGTTTAATTATTGGGTTTTTAATTTTTTATCTTATTTTTAAATATTTCAAATTGTCATTTATACTTTATAAGAAAATTTACATATCATCTCAACCATTTAATGACCAACATGTGGCTTATTTTTTACCGAAAATTATTAATTTTTCGTCAATAAACTATATGTTAAAATTTAAATGGTTGAAATGACAATTAAATTTTTTGTCCGAAGTACAAATAATAATGTAAAACATTTAAAAGTTTACATAAAAAATTAAAAAAATAATCAAAATAAGGGGCAAATTCTTTTTTTCAATAAGAAATTTAGTCATGTAAGGTCCCCATTTCTCTAAGAATTTAATTTAATTTGATCCCAAATTCCTAGAAATGTTGAAGTAGATCATTTTGGCAAAACATTTATTTCGTTATTACAACAAGCTAGTCGTCGGGCCAATAAGGAAACTGACCTTTCTATTTTGCCATACTTACGATCAAATATTTAATTTGGTACGTAAATCTAAAGAGGATGATACGACCTATTTTGATACTCATCTTTAACATTAAATATTAGATGGCGAATTTCCCAAACATTATACATTGATAATTGATACAGTATTTAATCTACTTGGAACGTGATCGTGCCAAATCTCCGCTTGATCTTCGATCGGGAAATCAGACCGCGACCACTCTATTTGTTGAATGGGGAATCGCCGCTTAACTGCTCGAAATCTGCATAGGTTGTGGTAAACGTGAGCTTTGAGGCCAACTCGGGGAAGGTGGGTATGTGACCCGGGTTGACACTACGATGCTCAAGTCAGGTTCGATGAGGATGGTCGAAGGATTGAGCGGTAAAAAGAGTTAGGTGAGAATACTTACCTTGCAATAAATGAAGGGTTGCTATATATATGGTGAAGAAAGAGAAGTTACCGCCTCGACGTGTCGGCGCAAGGTGTTGACAGGTGCCCCACTATGACCGTGCATTAAATGCGTGGTCGGCCACTCAACTGTGGAGCGTTTAGTGGACCGATGTGCTGGCCGGTCTTGGGTCTCGGGTCGAAAGAACTGATCTGAGAATCTGACTCGGGGCGATGGCTAAGGCGGTAAATGGTAAATTGTGGGTGGTAACTGAAGGGCCGACCTGGTGGTCGAAAGGTGGTCTTCGATCGTACAGGTGGAGCGAGGTGATTGGTCCAACACGACAGCGGGTACGAGCCACGTCACAAGCCCCTAAAACGTCATCTGCTAGGGCTGACGTGGCAGTGGCGTTTCCACTCCTAAGGGTGGGACCCGCTGTAATCATTGCGTCGTTTCACCTTCTCGATTCCCGCCAAATTCACTTCTATAAATAGTTCCCTCTGTAATTTCATTTGTTACTTTTGCGAAAGAAAAACCGAAAAGGTGGTCTTCGATCGTACAGGTGGAGCGAGGTGATTGGTCCAACACGACAGCGGGTACGAGCCACGTCACAAGCCCCTAAAACGTCATCTGCTAGGGCTGACGTGGCAGTGGCGTTTCCACTCCTAAGGGTGGGACCCGCTGTAATCATTGCGTCGTTTCACCTTCTCGATTCCCGCCAAATTCACTTCTATAAATAGTTCCCTCTGTAATTTCATTTGTTACTTTTGCGAAAGAAAAACCGAAGAGAGATCCGAGCTGTTGCAGGTTGATCAAGTGCTTTTGCGCATCGATTTTCAGGTCGTTCGTTCCGAAGGAAGTAATCTTCAGATTTTCTTCTAACACAAAAGGTACTATTTCGATCGTTAGCTCGATTTTATTTTCTTATGCGTTTTATTTTTTTCCTTTTTTGATTGCTTCGAGGGAGAAGTCTACCACTTCCCTCTTCGAAGGCTTCCTCTCTCTCGATTTGTTCATATCCGACCCAAGAGTGAAGACAGGTTTCTATTGTAACTGTAGGATGTCAACAAATCGAGTGGAGACTGGGCCAAAGGGGATGGAGGTGGCGGCCGTAAGTGTGGGGTCGAGCTCTGGGTCCAGCTCGAGTTCAGACTCAACGGACTCTGGGGCCACCATAGATACTAGGTCAACAAACCCCCAAGGAAGGGACGAAGATGTCGATGTGGTGGTGGTATCCAATCCATTACCTGAGGCGGAATTGGAAGAGGTTGTCGTGCCTCGTGTGGCTGGAGAGGAGACATCGACTTCAGGTCGAGGAGAGGAGGAGGAAGAAGAAGAAGAGGAGGAAGAGGTGGAAAACCTCGAGTCGGAGGGTCGGTTGGTGAAGGATCCTCGAGCCATAACCCCCGGCATATCAGATGAAAAGTTTGGGGAGGTCCAACACTGGTTGTTCGGCGGCGCACCGGAGTTTGGGGGCTATCGAGTGATAAAGCCCAGGGTCGGAGAGAGAATGACCAATCCGCCCAAAAACTGCATCGCGGTCAACTATCTGGCGGTCAAGAATGGGTTTAGGGTGCCCATCTCCGAGGAGCTGCTTGAATTCTTCAACACTCTGAGAATCAGTCCTCTACAGTTGATGCCCAACTCCTAGGCCATGATAAATGGGCTAAGGGCTTTGCTGAGATGTCTGGGGATGAAGACCAACATCTTTTGTTTTTCTGAGGTCTTCCAGGCTGCTCTAACGACCGAGACCTCGGCTCCGGGCCCGGGATACATCCAGCTCCAGTTGAAGAGCAATTACCGGGTGGTAAGGTCGCCAACTACCTCGAATGACGTGGGATGGAAACAAAGATTTGTTTTCATCGAGTGTGAGAAGGGATGACCCGGTCTAAAATATCCGGGGTGGAGCTGGGTCCCTCGAGCGGATCTTCCGAAGGGATACCCGGTCTGGCCAAACACTTTGATGGCGGTCCTGAGGGATTTGGGAAGTGTGGAGTCGGAAGATATGATCGCTCCATAGATGTTGATCGAGCTAGGGCTCGCACCAGGAGTCCGAAAATATTTCGACCCCGGTACATCGAGTTGATCCCTCGAAGCAACGTGTTTATGCATTAGTTGTTTTGTTCTTTTTTATTTTTATTTTTATTTTTTATTTTTATTTTTCTCAGTGTGTGATCGATTGCCTTTCCTTTTGCAGAGCAATACATCATGTCGGCATCACTTGCAACGAGGAGGAATAAGATGGCCGAGCTGAAAAAGGCGGCCGAGAAGAAGAAGCTGCCTCCGCCGACCCAGGCGGAGATTACTGCTGCCAACAATGCCACGGTCGAGGCGTTGCCTAAGGTCCTCTCGATGAGGACAGCTGATGCCCCCGAGAAGCGGGGGAATGCTCCAGTGGGGGTCGAAGACTTAGAGGCCCCCCAATCAAAAAAACAAAAAACCAGCCGCCACATGAAGTCCACGGTCGAGGCGGAGAAATCGCGAGGGAAGGGTAGGGAGAAGACCCCTGCGCTCCCCATGCCACCAGCACTTCGGCCTATCATCGAGGTCCAAGTCGGAGAATTCTCGACCCCTCCTAACCAAGGTCGCAGGGCCATCGTGCCTCGGAATGTAGCGAGCATCCTGGCTGGGGTGCGAAGGCCGCTTCAGGGGGCCCGACCTGCGACCGCCGTCGCCTGGAAGCCAAGCGAAGAAGACATGCGGCTCTTCTTCGACTACCCCACTCTCCAAGAGCCCCATTTTCCAAACGGCCTCTCGAGCCACAACGAGCAGGGTCAGCCCAGAAGGATCGGTATAGCCCCAAAAGATTACAACGCACTCGGGGCTCTGTACAGCTCGATCCAGACAGTGGTTGACCACAAGGAGAGATGGGCGCTCGCAGATGACGAGATCGAGGCATCTTGGGTTCAGAAGTACTTTGCCGTAAGTTTGCTTGTAAATTTCTTCTTGTAATATCTTAAGTATTGGCTCGAATCCTGATGATAGATATTTTGACTGCAGATGGGCCAAGACTTCTTCCAGGTGGCCCGAAGGGGTTGGGTCCACCGGCAAATGAGGACCAGGGCCGAGCAGCAGGTCGACCCGATGAGGCATGAGCTCGAGGAGAAGGACAAAAAGTTGACCGAGGCCAACAAAGACAAGGAACAGCTCGATAAGAACCTCCTGGATGCCATCGAGAAGCTCTCCGAGACGGAGAAGAGGCTCAAGATTGCTGAGGACCGGGTTGCGAAGTCGATCGAGGAGGAAGAGGAGGTGGAGGCAAGGAACAGGGGCTTGATCGAGGGTGAGAGGAAGGGGGCAGCCTTGGCTCTAAGCCGGTGCAAGAGGGGCCTTGAGGAATTAGTCTCCGACCTCGAGATGCGAGGGGTGAACCGATTCATGAACTCCAAGGCGTACACCAAAGCCGTCTCGATCGCGAGCTTCAATGATGTTGAGGAGGGCTTCAATTTATGTATGGCCCAGGTACAAGTGGCCAAGTACCTTCCAATAGACTACGACCAAGAGAAGGTCGGCTTGTACCAGGATGAACCGCGACCCTCCAATCCTATCGACCGACCTCCCTCTCCCGAGCCAAACTGGGATGAAGATGAGTTTGGCTTTACAGTGAAACTGGCGCGATCCAGAGTTGCTGGCGAGCCATAAAATATATCGCTGATGGAGCTCGATCTGGATGCCTCCTTCGACCCCAAGGACATGTGCCCGGAGTACTTCAAGGATGCTGTGATTGTGCCCATCGAGGAGGGGACCGGGGATGGTCTGATCGGGAAGTGAGCCATAGAGAACGTACCAGCCCTATCTCTGCGCTCGAAATATTTGCTGAATGGTGACCCATCTTTTAGGGGTTCCGACTGTTGGGGTCGGACTCTTGTAACTTTTAGGGACTCGACTGTTAGGGTGAGTCCCCTTAGTTGTTGACTTCGGGGTTCATTTGTAAATAGGTAGGAACCCGAGTATTTGTCGCTCCCGTTGTAAAATCTAAAATTTAGTCAAGTGTGTGATCGAAGAAGTTGTAATCGACACACTTGTTTTAAAATATTATGTAATTTCTTTTCTGAAGTTAATTAATGATCATTTTAAGTATTCCCTCGAATTCTTTGATAATTAGTTTTGAGTGTTAATCGATGCTTATGATCGAGAAGATATTGAGGCAGGTTGCTCCAATCTTTCGAACGAATAATACTTTAATACGAGCGACGTAAAATAACAAGTATTAGATCGAATAACATGCATATCAGAAAGTAAGGGAAACTTTATTTATTCATCGACCAAGAAGATACATAATTAGTTTACAAATAATACTTTTTCAAGTTGTGGGCGTTCCATGATCGAGGTAAGGGCCGCCCATCGAGATCTTCAAGGTGATATGCTCGATTCTTGCCAATTTCGACCACATGGTAGGGGCCTTCCCAATTAGCATCAAGCTTGCCCACATGCTTAGTGACTTTGACTTTTTTAAGGACTAGATCTCCGACTTGAAAGTGAAGAGATCGTAAGTTCTTGTTGTTTGCGCGGGCAGTTGTGGCTCGATATTATTGCATCCTTATGTTCCCCTTTTCTCTGGTTTCATTTATGGTGTCAAGATCGAAAGCCCTTAGCTCGTCGTTCTATTCGCGCTGAAAGTGAACCACTCTAGGGGATTGATGAACGAACTCGGTAGGTATCATTGCTTTCGAGCCATATACCATGGCGAAAGGGGTTTGACCGGTTGGAATCCGAGAAGTGGTTCGATAGGCCCATAAGACACCTTCCAGTTCATCGACCTCTTTGCCTAGAGTCGCATGCACAAGTTCTGTACGATGGTACGATTGGTGACCTCGACCTGTCCGTTGACCTGTGGATGTCCGACCGATGTGTATCTTTGGCTAATCTTGAAATCCAAGCAGTAAGTCTTGAATCTGGAACTCCGAAATCGAGGTCCATTGTCGCATACTATAACTCGAGGTACACCAAACCTCGTGATGATGTACTTCCAAAGAAAGTCCTGTAGAGCGTGAAAGGTTATCTTTGCGACCGCCAATGCTTCGACCCATTTAGAGAAATAGTCAATGGCGACGATGATGAACTGTCTTTGCCGAGTCACTATCGGGAAAAGGCCGATGATGTCGATTCCCCATTGCTCGAAAGGCCAGCATGATTCGATCGGAATCATCTTTGAGGGGTGCTGGTGGGTCAAATTGGCATGTTTCTGACAACGATCGCATCTCTTCACGAACTCGACCGCATGCTTACGCAGTGTAGGCCAAAAGAATCCTGATCGAGACACTTTCTGAGCAAGGGATCGCCCCCCGGCATGGTTTGCACATGATCCTTCATGGATTTCGGCCAACATTTCTTGACCTTGAGAGGGTCGGAGACATCGTTTTGTTGGGCTGATGAACGAACGCTTGTACAAACGACCCTCCTGGTCGAGAGTGTAACTTAGGGCACGCTGCTTGAGTCTTTTCGCCTCGAGGGGATCTTCGGGTAGGGTACCATCTTGTAGGTACAGGACTATGCTATCGAGCCAACAAGGTTCGATGGAATTGACTTCCTGAAAGGATGGGTCGATGGATCTGGCGGAAGATGTCATGAACGTTATGGTTCGATCTCGCGTGCCAAGCGATCCACTTGCAAATTTAGAGAGGGCATCAGCTCGAAGATTTTCTTCTCGAGGAACCTGGGAGAGCTTAAACTCTTCAAACTCTAATATTACCTTCTTAGCTAAGGCGAGATACTCGATCATGGACTCTTCTCGAGCCTCATACTCACCGCTGACCTGACCGGCGACCAGCCGAGAGTCGGTTACGACGGTGAGCTTCCTGATGTTCTGCATTTTTATAATTTTCATTCCTGCTAAAAGAGCTTCATACTCTGCCTCGTTTTTAGTCACAGGATATTCGAGGGCGATGACGTATTCTATTTGTTGGCCTTCTGTACTCGAGAGGGATACACCGGCTTGCCCCCTGAGGTGGTCGAAGAGCCATCGACCGATAGGGTCCATATGGTTTGGTCATTACCAGGTGTTGGGTGAGGGTCCTTTTCGACCAGGAAATCAGCTAGGATCTGAGCCTGATAAGCTACCCGGGGTCAGAAAGCTACTTTGAATTGTCCGAGTTCGATGGCCCACTTCTTGAGTCTGCCTGAAACTTCTGGTTTGTCTATAACGGTCTTCAACGGTTGATCGGTGAGAACTACGATGGGATGTGCTTGAAAGTATGGTCGAAGCTTCCGTGAGGTGTGGACCACTGCGAGGGCAAATTTTTCGATCTCGAGGTAGCGTACTTCAGGGCCGTAAAGAATCTTGCTTACGTAGTACACAGGGAGATGTTTTCGATCTCGAACGGTGACAAGCATTGAGCTGATTGTTTCTTTTGACACGGTCAAGTATAGATATAACGTTTCTCCATCGACCGGTTTTACAAGCAGTGGTGGGGAGGCCAGGTATTTCTTCAGATCTTCGAGGGCTTGGTCGCATTCTGGAGTCCATTCAAAATCTTTGATGTTTCGTAAGATTTTAAAGAAGGGTAAGTTCTTCTCGGACGACCGTGATATGAATCGATTCAACGAGATGATTCTGCCGACAAGGCGCTGAACATCACGGATCGAATTAGGGGTCGGAAGCAACTGTATGGCTTGTATCTTGGCAGGGTTGGCTTCGATCCCTCTCTGGCTGACCATGTATCCGAGGAACTTCCCACCGTCGACCCCGAAGGTGCACTTTGCGGGGTTGAGCTTCAAGTTATATTTCCTGGGAAGGTTAAAGGCTCTTTTTAGGTGATCGAGGTGATCGACAACTCTCTTACTTTTGACAAGCATGTCGTCGACATATACCTCGACGGTGTTTCTGATTTCTGGCTCGAATACCTTGTTCATCATTCGCTGGTACGTTGCTCCTATGTTTTTTAGACCGAACGACATAACTTTAAAACAGTAGATGCCATTGAAAACTATGAAGGCTATTTTGGGTTGATCTTCGATGGCCATGAAAATCTCATAATAACCATGGAAAGTGTCCATCATACTCAGTCTCTCGCATCCGGCCGTGGAGTCGACAAGCTGGTCGATCCTTGGCAACGGGTAGGGGTCCATCGGGGCATGCTTTATTCAGATCGGTGAAATCGTTGCACATACGCCATTTTCCTCCTGGCTTGGGCAGAGGACAACGTTGCAAAGCCATTTGACGTACTGGATCGACATTATGTATCTTGCATCGAGGAGTTTGTTAACCTCAATCTCAATGATGGCATTCCGGGAATCGCTTTGAGGGCGCAATTTTTGTTTAATCGGCTTGTAGGATGGATCGATATTTAAATGATGCTTGATCACCCTCCTGTCGACTCCAACAAGGTCGGAAGCACTCCAAGCGAACACATCGAGATTATCTCGGAGAAATTGTATGAGCATGCATTGTTCTTTGCCTTTTCGACCTGCTCCTATGCATGTGATTTTCTTTGTCTGTCCTGGGATCAATTGAATTTCTTGAAGTTCCTCCGTTGGTTCGAGCTTTTTGTCCTCTTGTTTCTTTCTTTTTACAGCATGAGAAGAGCTCATTTTCTTTGGGTTTTCTGGGTCAACTGTGTTTGGGTCTACAAAATCATCTTCGATCATTGGGTCGTTGATAATCAATGGGACATGTTTCCCCGTGGGTGGTCTGGGCTTTTCCATTGAGATGGAGTAACAACTCCAAGCGATCGATATGTCGCACCTTAATTCTCCGACCTCGCCAGGGGTGGGTAATTTTACCATCTGATGGTAAGTGGATATGATTGCTCAGAAGTCTATGAGGCCTGGTCGACCGAAAATGACGTTATATGCAAAAGGCATTTCAAAGACAAGATATTCGATCTCGCGTGTGGCACGTCGGGGTAAGGTGCCCATTGATGTGATTAAACGTACTCGACCTTTTGTGTAGACCTCTGCTCCATCGAAACCTGTAAGAGGGGTTCGAATAGGATCAAGGAGTAATTTATCATGTAAATTCATGAGAACATGAGTCGAATAAAGGATAATGTTGGTAGAACTTCCATTATCGATCAAAGTGCGAGATACAACAAAGTTGGCAACATCGAGCGTGATGACCATAGGACGGCTAGGTGTCTCGCTCGACTGTGCCGGTACATTGATTACATCATTTTCGCTACATACTACTTCTTCATTGATCCAAGTGTCTTTTGGTCGGACTTGCATTACTTCTCGAGGTCCATAAAAGCTTTGTGCAGCTGCCCGTCGAGTCTTCTTTCGAGCCGATCTCGAATCTCCCCCTGATGGCCCCCCAGAAATCATGTCAATCCGACCGAGGCATGGTAGATTATGTGGGTCACGTTCTGTCGGGGGCTTGGCTTGATGCTGTCTTGGTGGCGACCTTTCATGATGGTCCCGATTCCAAGCATTATCGTCCATTTTCTTTACAAACTCGAGGAGGTGACCTCCCTTGATCAAGCGTTCGATCTCATCTCGTAATGCATTACACTCGGATGTGTTGTGCCCTTTATGCTGATGGAAGTTACATAATTTGTTGCTCTCTCGAGTCTTGGGAGTCTCTCGCATCGGTTTGGGCTTTTTGAGGAGGGCAGGATCGATGACGTTGTAGATTTCATCGATCGATCGCGTCAATTGTGTGAAGTGTTTCCTAGGGGTGGATCCGATCGGTGCCTCATTCTTGGGACGGGCGTCTTGCCTGATTGGACGACTAGTATCTGCTTTCCGACCATGCGTCGGGCTTATTTGAGAATTCTCCAATTCTTCGAGTTGCATCCAGTCGCAGGCGGCAGCTTGGATATCGGCTAAGTTTTGAGGCTTCTGCAGGAAGATGTACCGAGCACATTCATTGCTGATCAGGGCCTTATGAACAATTAGTTTCAGCAAGTCGATGCTCGGTTCTTCCGTTTTGTCCACTGCCTGTGAGAAGCGGGTGAAGAAGTCCCTAAGGGATTCATTAGGACCTTGTCTGATAGTATACAGATAGGTCGGGGGTAGCTTGTCACCCTTCATAGTTGAAAACTGAGCGTTGAATCGATCAACCAGAACTTTATACGCGGGGATGGATCGAGGAGGAAGCCTCGAAAACCACTCCAGCGTAGGCCCGTCAAGGGTTGTGACAAAGATTTTAGCCCAAATATTAGGCGAGTGACCGAACATGCTCAGTTGCATCTCGAGACGGGACACATGCTTCTCCGGATCAGTTGACCCATTGTACGTGGGCAGATCGGTTGGGATCTTTTCATCGGTGGTAGTCTTGATGATTGCATCGCAAAACGGAGACTGAGCCTCTCTGTCACTGCGGTATGTCCAAGGCCGTGCTGGTCGTTGGGTCGATGGTATATGCCGAGAGGATCTAGATCGATCGCGCCTGGTAGAATAGGATCTGTTGGGAGAACGGTTGTGTGATCCTTGGCTCTCACTCTGATGTTGACTATCATGTCGACTGGGGCGGGGGGGAATTTGATTTCTGAGGTCATTCGACCTCACAATGTGTCCCCTATTTGACCTTTGGATTTGGTTTGGCCGACCGTATGGCCCGAGTCGGTCGAAGATTCCACTCGAACCGTGACGGGATACGTCGCGTTGAGAGGCGTCATGTTCCTTCCGGGATTCAGATAATCGGGGGTGGTTATTTCTTCCTCAGGAGTGAGAGGGTCGAGATCTTTGCTGGGAGACCCCTGGCCCTCGGTGGATGACATTCCGATGTATCTGTGTGTCAGTAGGTGTCCTAGAATCGACCTCATCATCCGGTCGAAATGACAAGCGATCTTAAACCGGTCTTCTAGCACTTCCCTGAGCAGGTAGTGGCTGTTGATCTTGAGGTTGGTGGTGTATAGATTGTCCGATTCCAGCCCAATATCTGACAGGTTGAACATACCCAGGATGATTCACCCCGGGCTGAATGACCTCCACGGGTCGAGTTGGAGGGCATTCCGGCATCCGAGGCTCTCTTTCTTCCGCAGCTGCAACTATAGCTTCATCCCGACAAGCCTTTAGGTATTTGTCTAACTCGGGCGTCGAGTAGACCAGTTGAGGTGGGATGATTGTAGGTGCAGCGACTTGTAGAGGGATCTGAGGGATAACCTCTAGACCATTCTCGTCAAAGAGGCGGTTGCTGGTGAGATTGCGAGTAGTCATGTTCGATGGCTTATCGTAGCGCTTCCCACAGACGGCGCCTAAATGATCGTGCCAAATCTCCGCTTGATCTTCGATCGGGAAATCAGACCGCGACCATTCTATTTATTGAATGGGGAATCACCGCTTGATTGCTCGAAATCTGCATGGGTCGTAGTAAACATGAGCTTCGAGGCCAACTCGGGGAAGGTGGGTGTGTGACCCGGGTTGGCACTCCGACTCTCAAGTCAGGTTCGATGAGGATGGTCGAAGGATTGAGCGGTAAAAAGAGTTAGGTGAGAATACTTACCTTGCAATAAATGAAGGGGTGCTATATATATGGTGAAGAAAGAGAAGTTACTGCCTCGACGTGTCGGCGCAAGTTGTTGACAGGTGCCTCACTATGACCTTGCATTAAATACGTGGTCGACCACTCAACTGTGGAGCGGTTAGTGGACCGATGTGCTGGCCGGTCGAGGGTCTCGGGTCGAAAGAACTGATCTGAGAACCTGACTCGGGGTCGATGGCTAAGGCGGTAAATGGTAAATTGTGGGTGGTAACTGAAGGGCCGACCTGGTGGTCGAAAGGTGGTCTTCGATCGTACAGGTGGAGCGAGGTGATTGGTCCAACACGACGGCGTGTACAAGCCACGTCAGAACGGGTAAAACAATTACAAATTTGGTTTATTTTATTGCGCCCTCGTGCTCATTTCATTGTTTAATTTGCCGTGATAGTGATAGAATCTTTAGGTCAATTTAATGGCGATGGCCATAGTGACCGTCCACAGGTTTATATATGTTATTTCAAATTTATATTTCATCTCTCGTCTCACTCATATATATGCATCAAACGTATCAACAAACGATCAAAATTAGAAGAATAAATACTTGCAATAGGAAAAGAAACATAACATATCCTTGAGTGAAAAATGAGATGAAATACAAAACTTGAAATAGGAGATCCTAAACCCTAGCATATAAATCAACTATTTAAAGTTTGGGGCAGTTATTTAAAAGGACCAAATATCCTCAAAAGTTATCATAAACACCCTAATTTGAAAAAAATATGTTTTAGATCACCAATACACATCTTATTTTTTGTAAACCCCCTAAAGCCCCCTTATTTTTTTACTACAACCACACCATTTTTACTTCTTCCAATCCAATATCCCTTTAATCATCTCTCTTCTTATTTTTCTTCTTATTATTATTTTTTTTTGTCAAGCAAGACTCAAGAAACTGAGTTCTTAATCTCCTCCATGATCAAACACTTCATGCTCCCCAAGTGAGGATTATCTCAATTAAATCGTAACTCAATAAGTTTTTACAATTTTTTTATTTTTTCATTTTTTTTACTATCGATTTTGGAATCCAACCACCGGCAATTAGCTCACCTCATCGTTGTTGTTAAAGAAGAAGAAGAAGTCGACATACCTACGTTTAATCTTAGGTATTTTTGTAACCTTTCTAATTCGAAATTTTTAGGTTCAAATTTGTAAAATTTTTGCAATGAGAATTATACATATATATATATATATATATATATATATATATAAATATATATATGAATAAAATTTATGCAAATTTGATTTATCCATTTATTTTTGTGAATATTTGAAGAGATTTTTTTGGGAGTTACGGATTTGAGATTTTTGTGATTTGTGATTTTTGCATATATTTGAAATTTTTACGATTTGAAATTTCTGCGTATATCTCAATCGATTTAATGTGTACTACTAAATTGCAATTGTTTTGGTTGGGTAATCTGGTGTTAGATCTAAAGTTATTTTCTGTTTTGAGTATTTTAGTTTGTTTCTTGAACAATCACTCTATCCAATTTGAGATTTCTGAAATTTCGGCATATATCTGTATATATTTCTGCATAATCTGACTTTGAGATCTCTGCGTATTTTAGTTAGTTTGAACAATCGCTCTATCCAATTTGAGATTTCTGAGATTTCTGCATATACGTGAAATCCCACAGTCAGTTTATGCAGATATATATACAAATATATATTTGAGATATATACAGATATATATATCTGGATATATTTTTGTATAAACTAATCTGTATAAATTGAATATATCTGAATATATTTTGTACAAACTGATTGATTATCTGCTGCTGTATTTGTTCTCATAAATAGATTATAATCACCTATTGCAATGATTTGTTTTCTCACAGAAAACTGAAGAGTAATCGAGATTCAGGAGGATGCATGACCATTTTATGATGATAAACCATGTTACAAGATTCATTTTTGAATTACAGAATTCTAGTTTGGTATTTATGTTTATTTTCTTCGGTTCTCGTTGTAATTTACGAATGAGCAAGGGAATTTTAATCAATTTTTAGAGTGGTGAATTAAAAATGAGGAACTAAACGTGCAATTTGTAGAGTGATGAATTAAAAATGTGAAACTAAACGTACGGTTTGTAGAGTGATAATTAAAAATGCGAAACTACACGTGCAGTTTGTAGAGTGATGAAATAAATGGGGAATTAACAAAAAACAAACTTTGTCCAGTTAAACAGATTTAATGCGTAATGGGATGGGAACTTTGTCCAGTTAAACAGGTTTAATGTAATGGGATGGGGACTTTGTCCAGTTAAACATGTTTAACAGACTTTGTTAAGTGAAACGTTAAAAACTAGTAACAAAAATTAGACTTTGTCCAGTGAAACGATAAAGATTAGTAATAAAAAACAGATTTTGTCTAGTGAAACGTTAAATACTAGTAATAAAAAACAGACTTTGTTAAGTGAAACGTTGAAAACTAGTAATAAAAAGCAGACTTTGTCCAGTTAAATAGGTTTAATGCATAATGGGATAGAGATTTTGTCCAGCTAAACAGGTTTAATGTGTAATGGGATGGAGACAAGAATATTACAATAATGATATTCAAGATTGATTGAGTATTATTATTGTAATATTCTTGTCCACAACATTACATTTATGATAATCAATCAATCTTAAGTATCATTATTGTAAAACATTACACTTATGATAATCAATCAATCTTGAGTATCATTATTGTAATATTCTTGTCCACAACATTACACTTATGATAATCAATCAATTATGAGTATCATTATTGTAATATTCTTGCCCCCATCCAATTACACTTATGATAATCAATCAATCTTAAGTATCATTATTGTAATATTCTTGTCCCCATCCCATTACGCATTAAACCTATTTAATTGGACAAAGTCCCCATCCCATTATACATTAAACCTGTTTAACTGGATAAAGTCCCCATCCCATTACGCATTAAACCTGTTTAACTGGACAAAGTCTGCTTTTTATTACTAGTTTTTAACGTTTCACTTAACAAAGTCTGTTTTTTATTACTAGTATTTAACGTTTCACTCGACAAAGTCTGTTTTTTATTACTAATATTTAACGTGGTCTGTTTTTTATTACTAGTTTTTAACGTTTCACTTAACAAAGTCTGTTAAACCTGTTTAACTGTACAAAGTCCCCATCCCATTACGCATTAAACCTGTTTAACTGGACAAAGTCCCCATCAAACCTGTTTAGCTGGACAAAGTCCCCATCCCATTACGCATTAAACCTGTTTAACTGGACAAAATCCCCATCCCATTACGCATTAAACCTGTTCCTATCCCATTACGTATTAAACCTGTTTAACTGGACAAAGTTTGTTTTTTATTACTAATTTTTAACGTTTCACTAGACAAAGTCTGCTTTTAATTACGAGTATTTAACCCATCACTCTGCAAAGTCTGCTTTTAGTTACGAATATTGAAACCATGACTCTACAAATTCTGCTTTTAATTACGAATATTGAAACCATCACTCTACAAAGTCTGCTTTTAATTACGAATATTTAATCCATTACTCCAAAGTCTGCTTTTAATTACGAATATTTAACCAATTATTCTACAAACAAACTGATATGATCTGAACAAGCACTTTATTACTAGGATCTTTTTTCATCTCTTCTTTTTCTCAAATTTTCTTGTTCATTCTTTAATATGGAACTTGAAGAACATAATACGGAATATTAGAATCTACAAGTTGAGAAATTTTTTCAGTTATCTCCTTTAATGTAGAAAAATAATTTTCATGGATGAAACGTGAAAAATAGTTCAAGAAAGAAGATAATATATTGTAAATTTTCAGTTCTAATTAAAATTAAAATCTCAAATTTAAGCAGAAATCTCTGGACATATATCAAAAATTTCAAATCTGCTAAGTTCTATCAAGTCTAAATCTTTTCACACATATACTCCACCTTTGCACCGCCACTGTCTCGTTGTCCGGATGAATTGGATGATTCCTCCGCCAATACTCTATCTTAGCACCTGCTACCATGGCCGAAATCTTTCTCTTGAAGAGTACTACAATGCCCATGCTTTGTTTATCTCGATTAGCCACCGAAATCGCTGGAAAAAGGGCTGGAACGTGCACTGCCACTATCGCGTGCGCCGCTGCTAGCTTCGTCGACTGATATCTCCATCACTAGGCCGTTTCAGGTCATGAGACCACCTCCAAGTTGTAGATCTCGTCGAGATGTTTGATTTGCATACCAATTTCGCTGGATTCCGTTGTCAGATGAGGCTGAACGAGACTGTCAAAGTTGTTGTCAATTTTTAGTCACGATTTCGAAACTTTGATCGACCATATCTCCTTCGTCGTTGGTCGGATTTCAATTTCGTCTTAGCCATTGTGATCGTTATCTCGAGATCTTCAATTTTGACTATTCGTTTGCGTAAATCGGTTGTCGGACAAAAAAGTTATAATTCTTGGGGTGAAGGAATGCCGACAGAGAGGGAGAGAGGAGAGAGAGAGCTTCTGCTTCTTCAATGCAACAAGGGCATTATGACATTTTCACATGTTTTAGGGGGTTTAAAAAAAATACATTGGGTATTAGGGATGTAAAATTGGCGAATTTCAAACCAGGGATTTAGGAAAACAATTGTACCTTATTAGGGATTGTTGAATAATTTGCCGTTAAAGTTTTACAAACTATTAGTTATTTTCTAGGGTAAATACATACCATATATATTACATAATACATCGGATACCCTATTTTATGTTACTAAATGTGTGTGGATTTGGCCCAATAGTAATTTCAGTTGAATTTTGCCCAATATATAGGCTATAGCAAACTATCTTTCTATTTCAATTTTCAATTTTCAACCATTAATTATTTTACCACATGTTTAACACAGAATTCCCGAGTCACATTAATATAGTGTATTAATACGTAGGGTCCTTCACTCCTACGGATACGAAGTTTCTGACCGTAGAGAGGGGGGTCGAAAATGAAATAGGCCCCCCTTCGACCCACTCTCCTATTCTTTCAAGCATTTTCATTTCTTGAGGGCAACAACTCTACTCCACGCATAAATGTTGTTAAGTACCATGTTGTTTTCCCACTTCATATATATATATATCCGTCCAACCTACATCAACCAATTCATAATTAATTATATTTTTCCTTATTATAAAACAATTAATGACTGTTAATTAGCTTCACAAAACTTAATTTTCTAAATGAAAATGGTGTAATACTAGTCAAACGAGACCTAATGACGGGAGTGGTTGCGAACTACGAGATGTAGCTGCATTAAAATATTAGTTAAGGGTACTGATCTCATGTGAGTGTGTTAGAATGGTCTAATTACTTTTTAGGACCGAAAATATCACCTAACCCTACACGTGAAGAGGGTACAATTATTGTTAATTAGCTTCAAATATTTTTTTTTTTTAATTTTAGTTTAATTGCGTGTTAATCATGATTTAATGCTCGAAAGAAAGTAGTTGAAGGTGGTTTTGCCCGGTTAGGGCGGGGCCTGGTTTGTAGTGTGACTAGTGTCATCGACGGGATGGACGAAGTCTGATTGAGTTACATTGCCCCATATCATTGCCTCATGCTATCATCACCCTCAATATCGCTCTTTCTAATTATTCCATCATAACCTAAAAAATTATGTTAACAATATTATTTCTCCAATATATATATACTAGTATGTTCCTCGTGCTATGCACGGAAACAATAACAGCATGTAATGCATCTAATATGACATAACAATTTGAGTATAACAATAAAAAATATTTTTAATCATTTTCATTAGTCGAACATTATATTTATTTGCGTAAAAGAAGCAATCTTTCGGGAAGATAGAAGCACTCTTCAGACCAATCAATGGCTAAAATGAAATTCACCGTGCATCGAACATCTGGTCTTGCGAAACTCGGTGGTACGGGAACGATAAATGTGAAAGTACGGCCTTGAAAAGAGCTTATATAATTTTGCAATAATTTTTCGCCATTTTCCTAAAAATAATAAAGGGGTAAATTTATGTAAATATGTTGAAATTAAATAAATTTAAAATTTTATTATACCTTTTCTTCCAAGCTCTTGAAATAAATAGCCTTGTTGCGAAACATATATTCAGCCTGCTTGTTTAGTAGTTTTAAGTTAATCGTACCACTTTTGTCTTTTACCCTCAAACATACACGAAATCTAGATTAAAAAATATATTTTGTTTACATCAAATAAACTTTTGTAATGAATAAATACATAACTGAAAAAGATTACCTGATAGTGGCATTAACAACATCGTTGCAACTAATGCATACCATTTGTCCTAAATAAGGCGTGCAACCACTCTGACAATGATTGCACGTTGCATACCATAATTTATCACAGTCTATCTTCTCAACGCAGGCCACAATCCGGAAAAACTTGACCTATACACAATTTTATAATTATGTTAACATACAATGAATTAGACATTTAATAGTAAATACAAAACAAAAGTAGTAAATATACTTACACCTTCCATATATCCATAATCTCTTATCCAAATTCTTTTAGCGTTTGAGATTTTAATGGAAGTTGATATAGTACATCTACTTGAGCGGATTAGTGAAACCAATTTTTGTGGGCCTCGATTCTCAAAGTACCTATTAAAATTAAACGAAATAAGAAAATATAATAGATAAGCATTCGAATATAGTATTTAATAAACAACTTACCAACTCGTAAGGCGATCTGTAAATCTCGTCTTATGTTACGTAATTGATAAATACGTAATTGATAAACATACAATATTTTCTTTTTACTTCTCTAATTATAATATCTTATAGAAAAAATAAATGACCAAAAATTTTTTAAAAATTATACCAAAAAAGATCATATCCTTTATTTTTTTAACTCAAAAAAAGAATGTCTAAAACTCCCAAACACATTAATTAGTTTACTATCAACGATAAATTTGATAATTGAGTTGCGTGTTTCTACACATAGAAATTGAACATGTTTTGTGTGTCAAAATATTTAAATCCAATTTAACAAACACGCTTTCATATTTAAAAAAGGCCTCAAATTGCTCTTCTAGAGTTTATTTTTAAATAAAAATAAAGTCCGCTCTCAACTGTATTCATTTATCGTTACATTTTATT
This sequence comes from Lantana camara, assembly GCA_037501455.1. NCBI lineage: Eukaryota > Viridiplantae > Streptophyta > Magnoliopsida > Lamiales > Verbenaceae > Lantana > Lantana camara. The sequence goes on along the minus strand of CM074857.1, from coordinate 15,060,344 downwards.
TTAACTTATCAATGAATTAGATGTATGCAAATATGATTTATAACCTAATTATTTTCTACAATTTTATACAATTACATAATATAACATTATGAAAATAATAAATCAAATGCATTAATTCATGAGGTTACTATTAACCGTCTATAGTCTATTGTATCAATCCACGGGACACAAGTTGGGGACTGTCACAAGGAAGCGGTCGTCAGAGGAGAAGGCAAGATCGAAGATTTCGAATGTGTGGCCATAGAAGTCTTCTTGGGTAGCAGCGAGCGGTCTTGCTATAGTTTCTCGCCGGAATTTAGAAACGGAGAGAGAGAATACAGAAAATAGTTAATGAAATAGTGAAAATCCCTTTTAAAACAGGATAAAAATATATAATCTAAAAAAAGAAAAAGAAAAAGAAAAAAGAGATGTCATAAAGGAGCTGCTCCGTTTGGATTTATTTTTAAACTCCAATTATATATATATATACTCCAACAAAATAAATATTACACTACACATTATTTTTTAGGAAAAGAATAGTATAATTTTAATGCATCCCATGGCTATATTTTTAAATATAAATATAATGTTGGAGATGCTTTAATAATTAATTATATATACCTTTGTTGTCTTTTTTTTATTTATATTTTTTCTATTACTCAACTTAAGCTAATATCATCATTTTGTCTGTGGCTTCATGAAAAGTGGGAACATTTATTATTAAAGAAAGAACTAAACTAAATATGACATATTTCAATAAAATTAGTAAAACAAAAGAAAAAATTAATAAACATAATAATATAGAGTTTGGTTGGGGAACAAATCAAAGAAATATATAAATGTAAGATATATATAAAAGTTACCTGTGAGATCGGTGCTCCAACAAAATTTCTTGAAAAAGATATTTCTGTAATTAAAACACGGAAAAAAAACTATAAGTTGCATATCGACAGAAATATTAACTTGCATATTCCAATAAATCAGTATAAAATTCTTGACATAATTAAAATAGGCCAATATACAAACATATAATTTTAAATTTATTAATCATAATTACTACTCCACTAATTCATTCTATAATTTATTTTCCATCCATTTTTAACATATATTTACAGCAATAATAGAGAAAATATTTATATTTTAATCTCATGCAAACCTATATATCCATTTTTAAATTCAAAAAGTTATTTATATTTTCAATCCATTTTTGACATATACGTGCACAGTTACTTTTAAGATCTTTAAAAAAATATATAACAAATATATAAATTATTTTCGAACAAATTAAAGATATGTATAGAAATTACCTCGTTACTGATCGGTACTTACCAAAACTTCAGAAGAAGATATTTCTGTATTAAAACACGAAGAAAAAACTATAAATTAATATATAAATAATACCACAAAAAATGTAAGAAAAAAAAATATATGTGCAAACATATATATCCATTTTTAAATTCAAATTTTTATTTATATTTTCTATCCATTTTTAACATATATGTGCACAGTTAATTTTAAGATCATTAAATATAAATAAATCGTTCATTGTCCAAAAACCACCTTCAAAATTATAGCAACAAATTGTAGCAACTTATGACTCCCAAACGTAAAATGCAAAATTATAGCAATTTATGACTCATGGATGTAATTCTTACATATTTATAAATGATATTCGATTTTCATTTTAGAATATTAAATCTTTTAGCCAATATACTAATAATTACTTTCCAAAATTAGTGCATCCTAATGAAGTTGATTATCTATTTCCGTTTCTTTACTAATCATGCCACATTTTAAAAATAAATTTATAAATATTTACATATTTTAAAATTACAACAAAAATACAATTTAATTAAAGTTAGCATAATTGATGTGTGGATATTGTTTTTACATTTAAAAAAGGGATTTGAAACATAATTTTCGTGGGCCTTATGTATAGAAATTATCTCATCACTGATCAGTACTTGACAAAACTTCAGAAAAATATAAATTACCTTTTCACGCAGCGTACTTGAACCAATACTTCAAAATGATATATTTCTCTATCCAAAAATTAAGAGAAAACCATAAAACACGAAGAAAAAATATAAATTAATATATAAATAATGCCACAAAATATGTAAGAAAAAAAATATATTACCTTTTTTCACTCAGCGTACTTGAACCAATACTTCAAAAGGATATATTTCTCTATCAAAAAATTAAGAGAAAACCATAAATCAAAACACACACACAAATAATACATAAATTATCATTGAACAACTATATAAATATAATTACCTTACCACACACGGAACTTGAACAACAACTTCAAAAGAAATTCTCTACACACAAAAAAAAAAGGAAAAAAAACTATGAATTAATATACAAATAAACACCTTTAAAAACTAAATTATAAACAGGTTATGAGTCATTGTTATTGTAATTGATGGCGTACGGTGTAAGAAAAGATCCAATCAAAGGAGAGATTACCTGAGGTATATTCAAAACTTGTGTCAAAACTAATGACGTAAAAATGTTGAGAGTGTATGAATATAATCATAGAGAGACAATAAAAAGTGGATTATATTTAAAACAAAATCACAGATTAATCAATGAGTGTTTAATTTATGTTAATTAAGGAGATTGAGTGCTTAATTTTCGGTAATTATGTACTCTATATAAAAGCTATTAGCCAATATAATTACGTTAATTATGTAGCCAATATACTAATAATTACTTATCAGTTATTTTATACTTGACATAAATTTTAAGATATGGAAAGTCAAACATCCATATAAAAGTAATTGACATAAATACAATAATATTTATTATATTTTTCTAAATTTAATGTATTCTTTATTTTTATATATTACCTTATATGTGTTTAAGTTTTATAATTTGAAAAGTCAAATATTCCGTATAAAATCAATTTACATAAATAAAACGATATTAATTATAGTTTTCTAAATTTAAGACATTAATGTCTTAATTAGTGGGATTTAATTATTATTAAAATATTAAATAGTTTGAAAAGTTAACCAACCAATCAAATAATTTTTAAAGAATAAAAAATCTCAAAAAATCACAAAATTCCATTTGATCAAAATTCACTCAATTTGGTCAAAAGACATTCTTCCTATATATTGTAGTATAGATATAGATATAGATAGATTTAGATTTAGATTTAGATTTAGATTTAGATATAGATATAAATTTATTAAGTATTAATTTTAATTTTGAAAAAAATAATTAATTGGATGGAGTAATTTAAGCAACTATAATTAATTCCCTTTTAAGAGATTAATTATATTGACACTCAATTAAAACTCTTGAATTTATTTTATAATTGATGATTAGGATAAATAATAATTAATTTATATCTCATAAAATAATTAATAATGAATTTATATCAAATAAGAAAAGATTATTTTGGAACTACAAACAATAATCTTTTTAAATATTAAAAATAATTCTAAGAATTACACATTATAAAAAAAGTACACATAAAAAAGTATATTATGAATTTTGTCAAAGATAATTATTTTTCTTAATTACTATTGATTTTCATGATAAAATAATATGCAAAATAAAAATATGCCAATTATATTTTTTCTATTTATTGAAAATCTAAAACACAAAGTATCATTCAGTCAAACTTATCAAATATAATTATTTTCCTTAGTTATTACTTACTTTAATGAATACATTAAAAGATTGAGAAGTTGATCATGTAAGTATGGATGATATTTGAATGATATGGTACATATATTGAGAGAATTAAGGAGGAAATAAATAAAATTTATCATAATTGCCATATAATTAGGGAATTGATTGTTTATATCAATTTTTTTTTAAATTTACTATAAATAAATTTCTATGTTGGTTGTATTAGGTAACTCAAATTTGTTTGCTAATTTTTAAGAGATTTAATTATTAATAACATATATAATCTTTATTAATGGAATAGTTAATGAATTACATATAATATGGGGTTGAGTTTAATAATAATTGACATATATTAATCCAAATAGAAAAAAAATATATTATTCCAACGCCGAATAAAAAATCATTTTTTCAATAAAATGTTAAAAGAATATAAAATAATATTGAATCAAAACAATACAATGACAGTCAAATACCTTCGTGGAATATATAACAGTGTAGATAATGCATTTTAATTAATTAATTAATGATAATTTTTTTAATTAAGTATAAAAATTTTAAATTACGTAACATAAATTTTCAAATAAATAATAGAATAGTATTTAGTTCAAATTTTATAATTTAATACATATAAAAAAAATTAAATCACACGAAGAAATTGAAAATATGACATGAATCTTACCAAAGATAATTACTATCCTTAATTATTATTTATTTTTATAATTAAATAATACAACAAAATAAAGCTTAGCCAATCATGTTTTTTCCATCAAAATAAATTTCCCAAAAAAACCACAAAATTCCACATCATAAAAAATACACATTGAAAAGTCAAACATGGTTATCAAATATATAATAGTATAGATATCGACAATATAATATTAAATAATGATACTAAAATAATGGCCAAGATAAGAGGGACCTTCTATGTACATCACGCTTAGGTCTGTGGTTGAACTCATTGGATGCAAATGTAATTTTCGAATCTATTAGGCATGTCACTAGTAATTAGACATAGATTATTATCTAAAAGATATATTTGTTAGTTAAATTTGAAATATGTATTTAAATATTATATTTTTCGACGTAGTTTAATAAAAGACAAATGAAAATGGTGAAAAAAGAAAAAGTGGAAAAAGAAAGGGGGAAAATATGGGGTTTCCACAATCCAATTGGTAATGATAACATACACAATCAAATAAGATTTGATGATCATAAAGCCATGTTATCTTTTGATTGTTTTGTCTCATCATGATTTTCAAAAATTCAAAATAAACAAGGCGGGCAGTGCTGTGGGGGTACTTCTGAAATTGAAATGAAAGAAAGCTTATCATCCGTCAATCAATTATACCAAAAAGATAACTACCTTTAACATATCAAAATCCACACTGTCCAAAAGAAATTACACTTTTGCCTTTGATATTTCACTGCCTTTCGATCCCCTTCGCCTTTTTCTGGCCCGCCCTATACTTTTTTTTTTTTTTTGGTAGAGATTTCTATTCTCATTTTGCATTTCTATTGTCATTATCCTATAAGTAGTTTTGAAACAATAGTTTGCAAAACTGAATTACCAGCATATGTAATTGTGATTGTGGTTGTATTTAGAACGATGCAAGTGATCATCAAATTATACGAATTAAGTTCGTAAATTAAAACTAATCCTATCAATCCTAAACAGAAAAATTGGAGGCCTAATAAGGGTCTCTGTTGGGACCGGACCTATGCGCCCATTTGGGCCCAACCCCAAGGTTCATTTCGGATGCGAGCTACTTACTCGAGTTCGCTCAATAGACATGAGAGAGGAGAATAAAGAAACGTGATAAAAATAGAGTTTTTATGAAGTGACCAATACGTAAAAACTAAGTATAGATAAGTATGAATATAGAGTAAATCAAAGAGACAGAACAACTAGGAAGACGAATGATAGTAAGGAGAGAGATCTATAAATGAAAGTAAAAAGTGAAAGTAACAAGGAAGAGAACTAAAGAGAGAAAAGAGAAATTAGGAGTGTGGTCGCCTTTAGAAGATGACGCAATAATCCCTAATGTACAATTTAAATTTGATTAAGAAAAAATGATAGTTAGTACAAGCTATAGTTGTCTCACGTGGAGGTCCACACAATATGAGGACGTGCTATTGTTACAATGAAATAATAGTAATAACCTTAATCCGGAAAAAAATATTACGTGGGTAGCAACTTATAAAATGGAATGATTTCACTGTAGCATCTGTAAATGTTAAGGGTGTTAGAAGCACCTGACACCTGCTACAATTGAAAAGTGAAACCAATTCTGATGGGGGCAAAATACGCTTGACCCACGTTTTGACACGTGGCACGATCAACGCACGACAAGTGGATTCAACGATCCCCCAAATAAGCCCCTACGAGCATCCCAAATCTGCACTAGCGCAAGGTCACACGAGAGCATGTTACCCTTCATAAAGTACATGGTCACACACGGCTCGCTAACGAGCGTCCACCTCATTACCATGTACTCCATGGCACTAAGGAAATCATCAACGAGCGTCATGCTCCTTCAGAAGTACCCTCATACAACAACTAAGTAAAGGGGTCCCGCTCCCCCTCGTTGCACTGCTTGGGCGCTAATCCCCATGTGGATCTCCAAGTCCATCAGTCTTGGTTGACACGAGCGTGCCTCACACCCTCGTTACCAACCTCCAAAAAGGCTCTCTGACACCCATACATGCCCGCGCACCTGCCACTGTTGCAAACACTAACTTTTACCAACTTTTGTAGGAGATTCCTCCTAGGTTTCTCCTCGTTGCGACACATGTTAGGGCAACATTAGGGTGCCACATGAGACAAATTACCAAATGGTCCCTGACCCTCAACTATAAATATGAGAATTCATCTTCATCCCTGTAAGCATTCTCCATTACTGAATCTTCATATCATTGCTTGCATTCTCTTTCAGATCACTATCAGACTTGAGTGTCGGAGAGCCAAACTGGGAATCACCCCCAGTTTCCACAGCTTGGCCTTCTGACTTTCTTGTTGTTTATCCTAGCAGGTAGAGCCCATAGCTTTTCCGGCGACCCTCTTTGAGCTTCACCCTCTGTTTCCTCCCTTCAATAAAATAGAAAGTGATCGGAGTTGGACCCTAGCCTGATCGAACACCATCAAATTCAATGCTTAATTGAATAACATTTATATTCTATTATATTTTCTAAATTAAAAGTTAAAAGTACAGTTTATCAATTACTTTCCCAGATTTGCAGTCATCAATAGAATTAAACACATGCATCATAAAAGTTTATCAATTAATGCAGGTAGTCAGGTACTCCAAAGTGGCCTCAATAATACTTGAAGGGCATTGTAGAAATGTTGAAGTTGGAAACAAAATACTTGTGCATGCCCCAGCCACAAGAAATTGAAGCACAAAATCGCACACCCATAATTGAGATACTTTCGCCTTTTAACTAATGCGATTGCAGATCTCCCAACCAATTCAAAACCATAGAAAAAGAATAAATAAAAATTGGCTGAACTTTTTTATAGTTCCAATCGTCAATTCAATGAAATTTATTCATTAATCAAGTTTTTTTTTTTTTGAAACATATTCATTAATCAAGTTAATCAATTACAAATGCTGAAAAGAGACTAGTTGATGACTTACTGATAAGCATATGCATCTATGAATAGTAGATCATGAGTTCAAATTTTATTAGACATAGTTAGGAAACCAGTAGAGGGATATTAGAACTTCCTTTCTTAAAGCTATATAACAGATTTCGTAAGTAGCAATTATATTGTCCAACCTCACCAACAGGGTTGGTTCAACTAGTTAAAGAATTCTTTTTCCATGACAATTAGGGCTGTCAACGGGTCGGATTCGGACCGGATCAGGAGATTCCGGATCCGAATCCGATAAGAGTATCCGATAACCGGATCCGAATCCGAATCCTATAGGATTCGGATGCATTGTTTTTCAATCTATACATAATCGGGTCGGATCCGATCCGATAAAAGATCCGACCCGATTAACAATAAAATTCATTTTTTAAGATTACAAATTTGATATAAAAAAATAAATATAATTACATAATATTTAATAAATAATTATTATTTAATGAATTATTTGATAATTTTATCTATATTTATTTAAAATAGATTGATTTAAACTTATTAATAAAAGAAAATATATATTTTTAGAGAAAAAAATTTAAATTTTATTATTGTTTAAAGTGATAAATATGTGAAAATTTTAATTTTAATCATTTTACTTAATATTATGTATTAGTAAATAATTTTTTTAATTAAATATTATATATAATATCGGATTCGGATTCTTAACGGATCGGATTTCGTAAATCCATATTCCCTCCATTTATTTCGGATATCGAATATTTATAATCGGATATGATCCATCGGATATTTTTATCGGACGAATATACTAAAATTCGGATCGGATTCGGATCGGATTCGGATTAAAATCCGACCCATTGACAGCCCTAATGACAATGATGTTAGGTTCGAATTTCTTTAATCATTTTGAGAATATATGTGTTAAAAAAAAAAAAAAATTATTATTCGACCTCTTCAATGAAAAAGCTCTCAAGCTAGCAATTAGCTAATCGGCAAAAGTGGTTCAACTCAGATTCATATAAAATTCAATTGCGAGCAGATTTGAAAGACTCAAACAAAAGCTGTACTGCTTACACCATAATGGACAAAATCCACCTCGTAAGCATTTGTCTTGGATCCATTCCTTCTTTCACGCTTTTGTTTATTGCGCCATGCCTACGCAACCCTTAATGCTTTGTCGGAGATCATCGTGTGCAAAATCCACCACACCACTTACATACTTTACTTACTAACAACCTTATACATAGCAAAACAAACTTTTTGTAGCTTATGTACACCATATGATCCTTAGATATGGATAAAATAACTTTCATAAATATGAAAATGACAAACTCACCCATCATGTATGTATGTAGAGATTCTATTCCCCATGTGTTGCTTTCACATTTTAATGTATGGTTAGGATGTTTTCCAAGGGGAAGAGGTGTATACGAAACTACGCGTACATACATGCATATATCAGGAACTTAGGGTTAGTATAAAGTCATTGTAGATTGTCATGATCTCGTGAACTAATGAAAGCTTATTGAATGTGTGATTATAATTAGAAACTAAAAGAGTAAGCTAGCTATAGATGTACCCGTAAGCCACGCTAAGTTAGTTGGGATGTTTTTGTCCAATCTCTATGTGTCTACACTCTACACTTTCTAATTAATCGCCCACGAAGCATGGCTTTCGCAAGCAATTCTAGTGCGTTCGATCAAATCAAGTTTTATGCTTATTGCGTGAGTATCGAAAACTTTTGGTAAAACGATCAATCAAGTTTATAAGTGTAATACATTTATCATATAATTGGTTCATTAATATCAACGTAACGAGAGAAAGAAAGTGCTTTACCTTCGTGGCGTGAGTATGGAATTTTTTTGATAAAGTGATCGATGAAATTACAAATATAATATATTTGTTGTACGATTAGTTAGGGAGTTGTATAAGCCCGGTCTTAGACTAAAAATTTCAAACTCTTGAGTTGTATTAAATTGATGAAAAATCTAAATTCAAATATAGTTAACGAAAATCAAACTCACTACATATCATATTTTCACAACTGTTCTGCGTTAAAAATAGTTTTCTTACAATTATATAATTGCAAAACAAAATTAAAACTTTTGGACCCATATATATCTTTTTGATTAAGAAAAAGAAAAATCAACTTTAAATTAAATACTATCCACTTAAGCATGAATATTTGTTCTCCATCAAAAACCCAAATAGCAAAATTCTTGCATATGCATATGATTCATTCTGTCTTGATTTTAACATTTTCTTTAATTTAGTAGCTACTAAATATAATAAATCAATATAATTAAACGCACACGGATAAGCCATTGGTGGAGTACCTTAATCAGCGGATACCCACTTGTTACAACTTACAAAAATATATTTAAAAAAAAAAAACCAACAAAACAATTTCAAAAATAAAAAGGGGGGTTTTGAGAAAACTCCCCATGAGTTGAAAAATTTTGAGTTTGCTCCCCATTTTTAAATACATCATTTGGGGTTTTAGATACACGATTCTGGGATTTATATACACGATTCTGGGATTTAGATACATGATTTTTTTCCTTATATTTCAAATACATCATTTGGGGTTTTAGATACACGATTCTTGAATTTTAATACATCATTTTTGAAAATAGGGAGCTAAAAGAAATTTGACCCCCCAATTGGGGAGTTTTCTCAAATTCCCCGAAATAAAAATGAATTAAGCCTTTTTTAAGACGAGGTTGCGGCGCCTAACAACTCCCCAAATCTCGCCGCCGATTGCTCCCTCTTCAGCACACATCAAAACCAATAAAAAAAAGTAAAAAACCCACCTTTTCAAACTTAAACAACAAATTAATCATAATTAATTAGAATTGAAGAAAACCCAAACCCAAACCCACCGTCATCAAAATTCAAAACCCTCATCTTTTATTCTTCTCAAATGGATGTAGATTTCCAGAATGAACTGATCAGGCATCAGAACAGAACGTAGAATACGAGGAAACCCAGAAAAGATTCACGAAGTTCGATGTTCTCGTGATTATTCCACTGTTTGGTGCACAATTCCAGATCATGATAGTCAAGAACTTCAATGTGAAAACAAGCACAGGGAATATACGTCTCCAATCACACTGTTTATGTCTTGATATAGAACGAAGAAAAGAAACAAACAAGATGCATATAGATATAGCGCGTAATGTGTCATGTGTGTGTTTATTTGATGTGAAAGTGAAACTGATGAAATCTTTTTCTGCATGATGGGTATATGTGTATATGCATATAGATTATAGAAGGGTCCAAAAAGAAGACTATTATTTACACATAATTTAAGCGCTACTACAGTTGTGAATTTAACTTACTTTGTGAAAATCATGGTTAAAGATCACGAATTTCACCACTAGTTTAATTAAAACCCATCATCTTCAATGCTATAATGATAACCCTCATCATTACCCCAACTTACTTTCTTCACTATAATCATTTCTAGTCTGACGAACAAATCCATGATTCCACCATACCTTCACCTCTCGCCGCTGCATTAACGTTCTCCGGTACTACTTTTTGGCCTTGAGAATTAGGAGCCGTCGATGGAGAAGCCGAGTAATTCATCTTGCCATTGTAGCCGCCATTAATGGACCTCATCTGAGCGTGATAATCACCGCCTTCATCAGGGGGGGCCACCCTATTATTCTTCCACCTCGCTGCATTATTTTCTTGGGTATTATCATTCTGATCATTTTGGGCCGCCGCGATTTGATCGGATGAAATGAGATTTGGAAGGCCTCCGACTCCGAGGGAACCGAAATCATTTGATGGGATCTCATTGAACGAACCCGGATTAGGTTTTGCGGCCATGGGGGAGGTACTGGAGAAGAGATTGAACTTGGGGTTTGTTTGCAGGAGAGAATTGACGAGTGGGTTTGGAATATTGTTGAAAAGATTCGAATTTTGAGAACCTTGTAGCTGGTAGTTAATCGGAGCAGTTGAGCTGGATATTGTACTTGAAGAAATAGAAGATAAATTATTGTTGTTAGTTGTAGATGGAGCTGCTATGGTGGCATCCAGGGAAACACTGGTGGTGGAAGAAAGAAACGGCTGCGGGGACTGAACTTTCTGAGCAAAGGGACGGCGGAGATACGGCGGAGGTGGCGGCACGTCAAAGGCGGCGGATCTCGTGCCGAAAAGATCGAGCCTGGTTCTCGGGAAAGATGAACTGTTGAAGGGTGGCGCGGGAATACCAGTGAATTCCTGAACCATGGCTCTGAAATTGGTAGTATCTGTGGTCAGCACAGTGGTCGGGGCGCGTCTCGATGCTCTCGATCTTTTCTTCGGGTTACGCGCCGCCGTCGGGTTCTGGTTATGCGCCGCCGCCGCCGCCGCGTTGTCGTGGTGGTTTTCCTGTCCTATCGCCGCCGGGGGGTGGAACGACGGGATGGGGGCGGTGGATCTGGGCCAGGGCATGTTCGGATTATTAAAGAGAGATGAGTTGTGATTTTGGTGGTTGATTTGCTGCATATAGTTGGAAAGTGGGTCGAACAACGGTGGCGGGTTCGAAATGGCTCCGATGCGGGTCGGCGGTGGAGTGTTCATGAACAAAGTTTCGGCGGCGCGTGAATCGTACTCCTCGTCGCCACCACTTGATGACTGCAGGCTACCACTATTGCCAGAATCCATATCCTTGCGTCCTTTTTATAATATAATTTCTTTTTCTCCGTCTTTCTAGAGAGAGAAGGTAAATTCTGGGGAGAAAAAAAGAGCAGGAAAACCAATCAATAATAGAAGGAATAACTTAAGATGGCAGACAGCTGAGATATGGAGAGAGATTTGGCACTGAGATCTTCTTTCGGTTTATTGCATCAAAAAAGCCATTAAACACAACAGGAAGGTATAATAGAGAGCGAAGAAAGAGAGAGAGAGAGAGGGGTTTCAGAAAGTACCCAGCACTTTATAAGAGAGCTCTGATCTGCAAAGACGATAGGTATATAGTCTTTTCTGGGGTTTCCTTTTCAAATTTCCTCATCTCCGAAAGCTACTCTGAAATGATGGAATTGATCGTCCCAGAAGAGGCTTCGATCTCTCACTCTCCTCCTCAAAAAATCTTCTTCTTCCGCTTCTATCTTCAACAAAGAATTAGGGTTTCCTCAAGAGAGAAAGCAAAGAAAAGATCAGAGGGCTTCTGCTGCAGTTTTACCGTTTGAAGAGAGAGAGAGGAGCGGGGTTGAGCAGATGTATTTGCACTAAAAGAGAGAGAGTGGGGTCGCCATGAAAGCGGTAACTGTGTTTAGAGAGAGAGGTCAAACACACCGAAAAGGGGAGAAACTAAGTATTCTTCATCATACCGTATTATTATTCCTTTCTCTGGTTTGCAAGATTTCACAGTGTGAAAGCTGGGAAAAAAAAAGAAAGATCTCAAAACCATATATATAAATATATTTATATTTAATGTAAAAAAAAAGAAAAACAAAACAGTATTGAATAATTTCTTGTGGGGGATAAATAGGGTAAGTACTGTACTAACAGCCAAAGTAGACAGGATGGTTGTTGAAAGGCATGAAAGGAACGCAGAGCTAACACCATATCTTTCAAACATGCACATCATCAGAGCCACGGCCACCATTCATTAATTTTTTTTAATTAATTAACCTAAATTAATTAATAATTAACCACATATTATATTGATCACAGATTTATTAATTCTCGCTTTATTCGCAATTTTTTTTAAAAAAATTAACATGCACAATTTCTGTTTTTTTTTTTTTTTTTTTACTTGAAAGTTTAACATTTCTGGAACAATATTATTTATTTAATTAATTATTTGATGGAAAATGATGAGGAAATTCCCTGTTGTGTTTCAGAAATAATGGTGTATTATATTCCCGGAGTGGGCATCAGCCCTGCAGCTTATGATTATTTACCACAGGTTTGACCGAGTCAAACCGAAATCTGATGAAGAGATTCAAGCAAAGAATAACTAGGGTTATTATCATCTTCGTCCTAGTGTACTCAACCCTGTCCACGCCACTGATTTCTAGGAATATAAATCATTACATTTGTTTATTTAAACACCCCTTGTGATTAAATTTAATCTACTCTCATTTTCGTTATGAAAAAACATTTCTTTTTCGAATAATACAAATATATTTGGGAAAAGGAAAACATATTGTATGTATGATTTTTATGGTAAATGTTTAAATAAAGATAAAGATAAGAATATGGGATTGTCCAGGACGGCCAAGACAATAATTTTTACTTAATCCTAACTTGGGGTTGGGGACAAATGGAGACATGACATATCAAACATTGTATCCTCGTGTTTGATTTGATTTCCTTCGTTTTAATTTTAAAACTTGCGAGTGTTTCATTTTTGACTTGTTTATTATCCTGCATTTTCCATATTTTTGAATTTTATTGCATGACTTTCCATTTTGAATTTCATCCTTAGAATGAAATTGGCATTGACAAGTATACGATGTTTGAGGGGAAAAAAAAAATACCCTTGTATTACGATCTTTTTTTAATTTTTTATTTAAAATTTTAAATTATTATATGTATTAATTTTTAAAAATTCTCAAATTGAATCTTAGTCATTTAGGAATTTATACGTAACTCATTTTTTGTTAAAAATTGTTAAACATTTAAACGATCAAGATGATAATTTGAAATTTTTTACAAATTACAGATAAAAATTTGAAAGAAAAGTTTAAATGAAAATTTAAAATAACCATAATAGTAGAGAAAAATAAGTTGTTTCTCTTTTTTTCACAATTATCAATTTATTGTATTAATTCATGGTGGACGACAATTATAATGTGTAATAAATAAAATATATTATTATATTCAAAGTATATCCTGTTACTATTTTTAAATATGTACACTTGCATTATATATACGAAGAGAATACGAACTAAAAAAATAAGTTATTATTAGTTGCAAGTTGCAACTATCTGAAGTCACTGTTTGTTAGATCACATACTCATTATCTTTTTTTTTTTTGGAAACCACATACTCATATCTTAATGTAGCTTTCGTTTGCACAATTTGTTAGTAAGGAATCAACAACTCATATTCACAGAACAACAGCTCCTTTTTTTTTTAAAAAAAAAAAAAAAAAAACCTGTCGATCCTAAAGGAGGCATAAATCAACATGCTCCGCAAAATACGAGCAATTCTGACCGAAATCTCATTCAATTAAATCAGTATAATAAGATAACAAATATTTTATATTTACTTTATAATTAATGTAAGATTTCACAAATATGATAACGGTTCTTTATTTGAATAGAATTTCTCACAAAATACAATTATTTAGTATTTATACACGCACGCCATACGAACATACCAAAAATAAAAAGCTCCAAATTGAGGGAAAAAACACCATTGTTATTTGGGGTGCTATTCCAAATTCGTGGACGAATTCTACACGTAATGTAGCGAGAGCTGATAGCAAGTGGGCTGAACTCTTACCATTCTAGATAGGTACATATGAACACTACAATATTATTATAGTTATTATAAATATTATAATAAATTACGATGATTGATGTATTTAGACATTGTGCACGTGGCGCTTGATGGAAAATTAAGGAAAATACAGCATCACCTAAATCATATATTTGGATGTTGCTTGCATCTCTTAAACTCCTGGAAAAGATATAATATGAGCCCTTTTTCCATTTGGGACTAAACCATCATTCATTAATTATTTAATTATCATCTTTATCGTTCATGCATATTGGTGTACGGCCATGAATACCAAAGGACTCTCGATGTAGTGTAAATTTTGATGTTAGATATATAACATGTATTTTAATATTGAGAATATAAATTATAATAGCTGGATTTGTGTATATATATGTAACGGAATTTAATTTAATTTAATTTTTTTTGGTGCATGAGAGAATTTTAATTACCAAAAGGAGATGTATCTAGACGTTTGTGTAATGGTGGCCGTTGGATTGATCTCCTTTGATGGTCATAGCTTTAAGGCTCCAGCTCATATGTATAATAATTACCTTTTCGAGCTAGATCTTCAAAAGTAATGGCTAACGCTGAAAAGGGCAACCACGGTTTCCAGGTTACTATTTTTTAAAAAATAAAAAGTACATTTCTTTTCGTATGTTTAATTTAGAAAGATATTGATTGTATCAAAATTTGCGATGCTAGCCCGGGTGATCGATATTGATCTATAGAACAATTAAAGATTTGTTTGAGGTGGGTATTTATACCTTGGGTCTGTTGTGCTGATGGTAGGCTTTATGTGTTATCTCCTAAATTATTCATGATTCTTCTTACCCTTCCTTCTAGGGCTCCGTGATCTGGCACATTTATGGGTACTGAAGTTGTTTCCGGCGGGTAATTTACAGGACCCATGACTGGTTTACTTAGGGGTCTGTAGGTCGACGTTACACTGCTTAGTGCATTTTCCTGGAGCTTTTGTTTTTCTCCGTCTGTATCCCTTTCACTCCATAATGGCGGCTACTCCATGATTACCTCTTCCTCTTCTAAGAACAACGCTTGATTGGTGATCATACCCGGCTCATCTTTCAGCACGCGGCTTTGATCACCTTCTTCCAATTTATTATGGAAGTATTCATATGGATTATAAAAATCCCCCTCATCCTCTTCCTCATACTCATCATAAACTGGATCTGGTTCTTTGTCCTTCTTGCCATAATCATCCTCATCATACTTGGTGGCACAAACCACCTGGCATTCCGATTCGTCATCCTCCCATCCTGTTGCGATGATGTCTTTGATGTCAACCTTTGCTGATTCTGGCGGTGTGTATTTGACCATGTAGTCGTATTTGCCTGAAGGTTGCCCCAGAGTATCCCATCCTTCCTTTTTTGGGTATTTGTCTTCCTTCTGGCTTGAATACCGATTGTGATACTGCTCACTGATTTGGATAAATCCTTCAGAAATGCCTGACCTGAGCAGCTCTTTTCGCCCCTCGTTTGTGTATTTGAACACTAGTGCCAGTTCTTCTTCATCATGGGCTGGGTCACCTATGTTATTTGACTCCGTTTGACTGGTAAACTCTTTTATAGCCGTGTAATCAGAGAACTTCATGGATATTGATCTATCCATTCGAACGTGAATATCCACATTTTCTGGCTTTTTGCTGATACTTTGTCGTTCTGGTGGCCTTAATATCCATTGTTGTCCTTGCAGCTGCTCCGTCGTCTTCTTTTCGCCTGGAAACGCTTGGATTCGTGTTGTTGCCAAGTGCTCAGCTACGTTCTGGACGTTGTAGCGGAAACCAGCATAACTGGTATTCGTCAGCCTTCCTACCAAGGCTTTTGTGATGAGTAGGTTGGACTCCCCGTGGAATTCTTCGTACCCCTTTGTTTGCAATGATATTTGTACATGATTATAAAAAACATGTATGGACATCATGATGTTTGGTGTCATATACACCAACTGTGTTCCGTGTGTCATGTCTACCTCCATGGTTCCGATTATGAAGTTATCATTTTCCCACCTTGTGTCCCGAATGACAACAAGTACCTGTGTACCGGCATTTCGTCGGTGCAAGACGTGTATCCTTATCATCATTAGTCCCAGGTGTATATGCTGGAGTCCTTCCCTTGATAGAGCGTTGTAAGAAGTTTGGTTGATGAAACCCAGATCCCGCTGTTGCCCATCTTCAGTGACCAAAATTCTTTCCTCGGAGTAATGTTGATATACTCTGTGCCTGGAATTGGTCTATCCTGAATCGTACAATGTCTCTGCGGGCACCAAATTGGCTCTTCTCCTTTGGGATATCTGCAACTCTGCCTCAGGGTCTAATTGACTCTCTAGACTCATGTGGTATCTACTTTCTCTGAAGGGTCATCGTTCTTTGTGCCTGAACCCTTAGCTGCTGCATGCGTCGGTAGAATCGGATCTGGTCCTCCTGATTCAGGACCATATTATCTCGCCTGTTGCTCTCTATAATGGGAGAGAACTCTTCTGCCTCTCTCGAGCTAGTTGATCTTCTCCTCATGCCGTTGTTATTTTCTTTAGGCAGATGGAGAGTGATTTCAAGTGCTTGCTAATTATTACAAGCCGCGCAAGTCTCTGAATTGCCGGTTCTCTCCACCAAAGGTCAATTCCTTCGAGTCTGGTCTGTTCTCTGAGAAGCTGGTTATATCTTCTTTTGTATAAAAGATACACGCTTCGTATTAAGAGACTGATGTTTGGCTAGCCTTTTTATGCCGTCGCCAATAATTGGATTTGCCGTTCGTGCCTTCTGATTTCCAATATTGTGGAATGTATATTTGCTGAGGCAGATCGGATTTCTATACGCCCTTCTGCTTATTCCAAGCTTTCTCGTGCTAGAGCCAATCTTCTGGAGTAAAATCGAGCTTCCTCTTTGAGCCATAAAATATGTCGGTGGATTATTGTTCGTCTGGGTTCTCTGGGCATCTACTTGCCTTCGGACTTCTTCTTCTCTTGTTCGTAGATTAGCTTTGGATCTTTGAACACGTAAAAGGGTCCCTTCTGTGCTTTGGCTTTAGATGTGCTAACACCGGTTGAGCCTTCGTTTCCAACTTTTAGATTTTTGAGCTGACTGGTTATTCCTTCAAGGGCTTCACTAAAATCGTCCTGGATTTCCTTTTTCTTACCGATTTTCCTTATTTCCGTTTTGATCTTGACTAATTTGGCCTTCAGGTCTGCTATCTGCTCAATTTGCTGGACTATTAGTTGTATGAGCAGATTATTTTGCTTCACCACTAACTCTGTGACCTTAACAGGAATTAGGCCGTTAACAAGTTTTGTGAACCCAACTGCAGGTGGATCAATGGATTCAACCTCCTTGACTGCGTCTTTGTAGATTGTACTTTGTTCGGTGGCATGCCAATTACTCATGAAATGAGTAATCCCTTTACTTGAATCAAAAGATCCTCAATTCGGGTGATGTTTTTATTAAGCTCTTTCGTCTGCTTCAAGACTTCAAGCTGTCTGGTGATTTCATTAACCAGATCTGCAACTATTTCTTTGGTCAAGAATTTATGGCTCCGGGATTCCTCTCCTATTTGGTTTACTCTTTTTGTGAGGGCAATGAGATCTTTTATAATTTCACTTTGATTTTCCTCAAGCTCTCTCAACTTTTCTTGGTTTTGGTGAAAATGGGAACAACTAACCTTGCTAAGAAGACAAACCTTATTGAAAATGCAACTACTGTTATGATCTAGTTTTAACACGTAATCGGTAAGGAAGTTCAAATGATAGTTGGACGAGGAAACAACATGCTGAGAATGATTATGAAAGAAACATTCGAAATTAAAATCATTGACTGATGAACGAGAGAAAGGCTTTGGTGTTTCAAGGTCGAGATATTCTAGATTTGCTAGCCTGGAATTATACCACTCCTGAATTGATCTTTCAAACTTATCGGACATAAACACTCCAACAAAATCTCACACTAAGGTTCAACACCTATTTGCCTCTCTTGGCACTCAAGTGTCTATAGGCTTAGTTCTTTTGCTCTTGCAACGGTGATTGATGACTTTCAAGGTTATATAGGCAAGTACGCAAGATTGAGGCATAACCCTGGACTGCAAACCTAGAAAATAAAATTTAGAAATGCATTCCTATTTTTATAGCTCTGATACCATTTAGATATGCAGGGGATGCATGATGTGGAATTTTAGAAACGAACGGAAGAAAGAGAATAGGTAAACTCTAATTCTTCTAAAACACTCACAAAAATTTTATATCTGCTGAAAAGGGAGATTGACAATTCTTGGATCTCAAGTGGTTGTCGATCCTCCTATGTTACAATACCATATATAGACGAGAAAACGCGTTTAGGGAATACAATAATTGAGTCGGGTGCACATCATGAGCCCCATCGTCACTTCAATTATTCACTCATTTTCATACGTTCTCGTAGCTGGCCAAACCATGTGGCCGGCACAAACAAATAAGTGGGAAATAATGCAGATTCCTACACTAAAAGTACAATAATTCACACAGCTGGCTTTGACTAGCCGACGCTACGGGCCAAAACAGGTGGCCGACAAAGAAAAAGAAAAAGGAGTGGTAGACAATCAACGGATCCATCACTTCTGCACACCATACTGATAGGAGATATTTTTCGTCATCCCTGACGTCTTTCTTGATGCTTATCTGGAAAAGATTCCTGCCAGATCTTCGGGGGAAATAATCCCAATTAGATCCTCGAGTGCCTTTTCTAATTTTTCGACAGTTTCCATGCTGTCCTCCCGTAATTCTTGAGCCCAATGTTGTTGGCCCAATTGAGTTCTGAGGTAGCCCAACTCTGTATGGGCCATCCCGAGTAGGACTTCTAATTCTGATTGCGTTCTTCTAGCCTGTTGATTAAAGATTCCCAGCCTTTATGTCCTGATTCTGAGCTCTTCTCGTGGGGTATTTTGAAGAAGTATGAGTTTGGATGTGGCTTCATCAAACTCTTGAATTCTTCTTGGGTCTCCATACTGATCAGCACCAAACTCTCCTGTGAGTCGTTGTAATCCTCGTGTGGCCAGATCGTTTTCTCTGTCAAAATTGTATCCAGCTCCTCGTATCCCGTATTGTCTTCTGATATCTTCCATGGATCTGTGATAAACATACAATTAATGATTCTAGACAATGAATCAGCTAATATATTCTGTTCACCATCTATATGCTTGAACTGGACTATAATTCCTATCCCTGTAATGTAATCAACAAACTTAGCCAATTTGACCCTGGATGATTTATTGCTATTATTTTTATTATGAAAGGAGACTATGGCTTGGCAATCTGTTCGAATAATGACTTCTTTCTTATCAAGGCAGAAAATTTTAAAATTTTCTAATCCTTTTTAGACTGCTTCAATCTCAGCATCAATGGTAGACTTTAGTGCTTTGAATTTTCCGCTTGCATAGGCGCAGACTTTCTCTTCTTTTCTTGGATCATTTTTTGAATTTCTTCCATTTGCATACTGCACCCCAGCCTTCCATGCAACCATCCACCTCAATTATGATAAGAGAGTTTTCTGGGGGATTTTCCATTTCTGGCAAACTTTTGATTTTCTCCTTGATTCGCTTTACTATCTCCCAATCTGAGGGTTTCATTCTCTTATCCCCGTGTGGACTGGTCTTCTCATACAGTGGTCCCAGGAGCATGCTTAGATTAGGAATGTATGTCCTTGCATAGTTTATTATTCCTAAACAAGATCTCTGACCTTTCTTCTCCTTGAGTTTGGATTCATCATAATCTGCAATTTTTGTGATTATATGTGGTTACAACCTTATTTTCCCTTGGCCAATCGTTGCCCCAAGGAAATCAACTTTTCCCACTACTACCTTCATCTTGGTTTTGGACAGCACCAATCCTTCTTTCTCATATATCGACAACATTTTTTTTAAATGCTCTGCGTGCGACTCTTCATCTTTGGAGAAAACTAGTATATCATCGATGTAAACCGCTATGAAATTTTCACAGCCCCGAAAACAACCATCCATCTTTCTTTGAAAACTTACAGGCACATTCTTTAATCCGAATGACATGACTAGCCATTCATATAGGCCTTCAGGGGTAATGAACGCAACCCATTGTATCGATTCTTCCTCCATGGCAACTTGATGGAATCCACTTTTTAGATCAAATTTTGAGTACACCTTTGAGGAGATATCCTCTGGATTATGGTGTTGATTCCCGGTAATGAATACTGATCTTTGTAAGTGTTGTCGTTAAGTGTTCGATAATTGAACACCATCCTCTCTTTCCCCCTGACTTCCTTTCCTGTAGCAGGATCAACTGTTATCCCGGATTGGACGATCATGGCCATCGTCCTGTGCCTGCTTTTACTTGGCCTTATGACTCCCGACTTTAGAAGTGAATCAACATGTTTCTTAAATTGATCCTTCATTAATGGGGTCACATGCTTGAGAGGCTTGTTCTGGATAGTTATATTTTGGTTAATCACATTTATCTTGCATTTGACCTGATTTTTCTGCCAGTGTTTCAGTGGCTGATCTCCAATGTAGCCCTGCTTCTCCATCCGTTTAAGGATGCCTTCAAACCTCCTCATGAACCTTGCTCAAATTTCCAATTGGGCCTGCGCTAGATCTTGCATGTCAAGGAACTCCTCATCGTTCATTTACAATTCTGAGATGGCTGTGTTTGAGAACTCCGTATCAGGCCGGGTTTGTATACTGGTCACATTTTTTTAAAATGTGATCATATTCCTTTCAATTCTCAACCCTCTATACATTGACCTGATGAAATTACAGCCTATCAGCTTCTCGATTCCTTCCAGATTCATACTCAGATAGTATGTGAAAGGGATTCGGAACCTATTTTCACCGATTACCATTTGGCCTCCTTTCATCTTTTTATCGACCATTTGTTTTGAGTTTACTCCTTGGTAGGCCACCTGGTATGGACTTAGTTCGATCGCCTCCTTCGGGGATCGCCTTTTCCTCTATCCAGCAAGTTGTTGCTCCTGTGTTAAGTATGGCATTGACACTGAATTCCTTCATTCCTGGTATGAAGAATTTAACAGTCACGTTGTACAGACTGTTTACTCTTCTTCGTCGGGGGTTCATGCTTTTGCCTATCTGCAAGCTTGTCTCCTCCTGTTTTTCCAAACTTTCGTAATCCTTTTGCAACTCCTTTTGGAGTGCTTCATCAATTTTTGCTTGCAATCTATCGTTTTCTTCCAACATCTGATATAGTGCTTTCAATTGTATTTTTCTCATTCAGAGTTAATCTCATATGGAATGAGTATTGTTATTACTCAATTATCTGGAAAACAAACGCATGTTAGAAGGATTAGCCCAGACGTTCAAATCAAAAAGATCGTACACGAATAAAAAAAGTTTTTAGTGCATTGAACAATTACCCCTTCTCCTCTGAATTATGTGATTCTATATATACTAACCTGACTGACCACTCCCTAAGTTGACACGTGACCACCTTTTAAGGATATTGAAGCCCTATTTTTCGATTGGACTTTTTTAGTTGGGCCTCCAAAATGGGGATGACCCATGCAGTTTTCCATTGAGGCTTGGTAAATTGATTCATATCATTAGTCCTCCAATTATTATATTGGGGAAGAACATAATCGGCCCAATAGACATTTTTTGCCCAATATGATAATTTTGTCAAAAGAAATTGCGTGTGTTATTTCCTCAATTGCTGCACACGTTATCTTCCCTCAAACAAATGAAATGATCGCTTGAATCAATCCATTTCCTTTCTCCTTTTTCCTTCTCTTCCACGGCCTCTTCAAATTTTCCTCCATCAAATCACACCTCAAAAGGTGTGATTTTATTTTTCTCTTTCCAAATCCTCTCTAAACACTCCGTTTTTCTATTGTAGTGCCCTTAAGTTGTAGGATTCTCTCTACCTCACAAGATGCTTTCACCGTCTTTGCTCTCATACCTTCCCTCAGTAAGTTCTTTTTTCTCTCATCTCTCTTAATTTTGCTATAAAATTTCACCCTATCCCTCTTTTACTTATCACATTGACCGCTTTTTCTTACGCAATTTAGACTATTTTTTGCAATCACTATATTCGTGTTTTTGCATATCATCGTTTCCCTTTCAATTTAGGAATCTCAAGTTTTTATCTATTGCCTCAGCCCATTTTTGTGATGGCGTGAGCTCCTACGCCTTATGTTTCAACGAGATGTCAATTAAATCAGTGTCTGACCTATTCAGTTACTCTCGCCCTTAAGGAACCCACAAAAAAAAAAAAAAACAACCCTATACCTCAAAACCCTCTCGGCCCAAAAAGGGTAGTAAAATAAAAAACCTGCTTCTGAATCCGCTTCCAAAGAACCTACTAATTATCAAATCATGATATCTTCAATTATTAGTTCCAATCGTTTAGACCAAATAAGATTCCAATTTTAAATTCCCTCTTTGCATGACATGATGGTTTTCGGTGAGTGCTATTAGACGAATATTGCCCCACCTGAATACCAAAAAGTCCATCTTGTTGCTCTAAAATGTGTGCTTAGGTTTTCTCTCCATCATTTAATAGAAGCTCTCTTGCCACAATTAGATCTCTGCTTGGCACAATTACATCCTAATTTCCATTGCCATCTTACCGCTTTCGTAATGTTGATGTCGTACTTTCTCAATTTATATAATGTAAAACCTTGTACCTGAGATGAAACCCGAATTTTTTATCAGTCATAGCAGGGTCATTTAGAATTTGAACAGTGGTTTTAACAAGGTCAAATCCAAGTTTACCACTCTCAACACATCAAGCGTGATGATATCAAAGGAAGCTCCACTGCCGATAAGCAATCTTTCCCTTACACATGACCCGATATCCATGGTAATCACAACTGGGTCATCACGGGTAAATTGCACATTTTCTAAATCAGAATCATCAAAGTAAATCTTTGGACTTGGGGACGTCAATAGAACATCCTTTCCCTCAATATAGCATATAGCACCCCGCACGGTGGGTCACCACATCCCCCGCACCAAAGCCTAATCCATATACGAGATGAGAAGCCCGTACATGAGTCAAGCAGAGGCGAATGGGAGACAGATAGACACACACCTAAGCTAGGCGGAGCACAGACCCTGACTTCAATATCAGACCACAAAGCAAATACAAAAGCGGAAGCATTCAAAACAAATTAAATCATATAAGAACAGTTGACAGGTTCAACTAGCATAGATACCTAATCCCAAATTCAAACATAATTTGTAAAATAACGGGTTCAATCGATCCCTAGAACTCTGTCCCGAAATCATATCATAACATAATCAAAATATACATAAGTTCTTTCATACATAATTACAACATATCCAAGCATACTTATCCGAATTTATAAATGCGAATGCAAAGGACTCAGACTCAACAAAAGACTCGCCAGATTCACGCTGCCTAGCTCGAACTCCAAAGCCAAACTTGCAAGCTAAAAACGTTGGGGAGGGAGAAGGTTAGTCACACTGATTGAGTGAGGGGCTACCCACACACACCTACATATATATAAGAGCACAACACATTCAAATATAAATGTTTATGAATCCGTCCCGAAAGTTTTTGCACACCAAAACATTTGCCCGTAATAATATATATTTAGGAGGTGGCTTAACAAAATAGAACAAAATGAGGCATAGCTTATACATTTCAAAGCATATGTTCATATCAATCATAAATTAGCAAATCATTTCATAGCATGTTTACTAGGTTAAAAGTATTCCAAATTTTACCTTAATTTAAGAATCTATCCCCGTTTCACAAACTATAACAAACAGACAGAACTCTCGGCGGGTATGAGCTCAAGCTTCAACCAAACTCCTCAAAACAGATCATATCATATAGAAAGACAACAAAACAAAACATACTGTATCATAACAAAACATATCTACCTCTTCTCCAGGTGATGGTAGGGTTCGCGACCCTAACCATCCATACAGGTGAGGGGAGTGCAAGCTACTCCAAACCCCCAGGATATCCATTCCCCACCAACCTCCTGGTGGGTTCAGGAGTAATCTTTATCATATGGAGACTGTACTCAGGCCCGACGCCGTCCCGGGGCTCCTTAGTCCTTACCCAGATCTCCGGGGCCCAATAGATAGACATGTTCATATTCAAATTCATATTCGGATTCATATTCATAACACGCTACAGACATACTTACATACTTACCATATCATACATATACACGTACCATACGTTGCTACAACTATGCTTTGCTTACCTCTCCGTGTCACTTCGTGGTTCACCCTCCTAACGTGGGATGGGGCTCATGAGAGGCACACGGTGCGAAGCATAATGCTTTACTTACTTCTCCGTGTAGATTCCATAGCTCACCCTCCGATCGCGACGTATGGCTCACGCGAGGCACACGGTTTGAAACATAGTGTAGCATTGACCAAAAAATAACAAAACCAAAAGCAAGCATACATAGGCTCATACATAGTGTTTCATACTTTCAAATCATATGGAAAAATCATCAAATTACATACTCCGCACATATTTACTTATACTTAAGGCTTATAAGTCGAATGCATTCGTAAAGAGCACGTTGCATTAGGGCATACCTGTATCCTAACCCCACCTTACACCAACGAAGCCGTAACACGATGAGTGATCCATCCTGAAATCAACACGGGTAAGGAAACACCACCCCGGATGCACCTGAACTAACTAAAGATAAACACAAGACTTTGACTAAAAAATGAACCACATATATGCACGACGTATGCTTAAGCACTTAAAAGATGCAATCACGTAGACATTATGCATATTTGTACCAATCACATGCAAAAAAAGACATTTCATAGCTTAACATATTCATTCGAACTCATGAAACACGTTAATAAATGTTTATGTAAACAATTAATGCATACCACAACATCTAAATACCTAACAAGGTGTACATGCGATTCGTGCAAACAATTCACATTACTCAGGCAACATAAAATGCATATTAGAACAAGTACATACACATAAATATGATATAATAAGTTAGAAATAAGTTTGGAGGTGGAAAGGTACAAGAAAAATGGGATAAAATCACGAAAAGGGGTTCCGAGTGAAATTAGGCCAAAGCTGCAGTTTTCTGAAATGTACAAGCTGTAGTGAAATTGGAATAACTTTAGTTTGCAAAGGGAAAATTGAGTTTTACTTGTTTTATATGAAACTAGACAAATAGGACTTTCCAACGGTATAGGCTCAAAGTGTGGTTCAAAGGGATCTGAAAATGGCGTAGGTTTGAAGTTTGAACAAATGCAGAAATAGGTAAAGTGGCGATACCAAAATAAAATGGTTATAACTGTCAAAGTAGAAAAGATATGGACAAACCATAAAAAAGAGAATGTTCTATACTCAAAAAGGTTCATCGTGTCTAAATTTCAGGTCAATCAGAGTTTGTTAGGATCAAGTTTGGGGAGGGAAAAGAACACACAAAACAAACCGTGAACAAAACGGGTGTATAACTACTAAAATAGGGGGAGTCATGGGGTAGACCCTCATTCTTGCAAATCCCAGCCACGGGGGTGGCTGGGGACATGGGAATAAACTCCCTAGACTCTCTAAATGTGCATGAAGATGCTCGGGGGTGGCTCAAGTTCGATGCCTACCCCCCAAACAATCTTGGCCCGGACACGGCCATGTCTTCTTAGCAAGAGGAGGGAATTCACGGGGGTGACTCTCCACAGGCATGAAGGCTGTAAGTTTAGCCATTTTCATGGCTAAATGAAGGTGGAACAGTCGCACAGCACGCAACAATTGGCAAGAGATCAATCAACCATCAATTAACACCAAATTTTAGCCCTATTTGCATACTTATGTCCCTAATCACATGCTTTATCATTTAAACACAATTTAAATTCATGATTCACGCCATAACTCAAGACGCCATTGATACACATTCAAGCTCCATTAATGGAGTTTCAAGTACCAAGCAAGAAACGATCAAAATTCCAATGAATAAACAACAAAGAAGCTCACGGGAACAACATACATCAACCTTGGATCAAATGAATCAAGTATGAGAGCAAGAGATCAAATTTTCATATAATAGCACTATTCATCTTCTTCCACAAGTTCAAGAATTTGAGCAAGAAAAACAAGTTTCAATCGGATAGAATCGAAGCACACGAAGAGAGGAATTCATAGCTTACCTTGAATGGTTGATCGGGTGAGAGACGAAGACGATACTTGAGCTCTTAGGTGTGAGAAATGGGAAACCCTTCTTCCTGTCTTTTTCTCCCTACAAGAAACTTTGTGAGGAAATGAGGGAGAAAAAGGGTGGTTCGGTCTAAAAGGCCAAGAAAACCCGGTTCAGTTTGGTTTAAAACGGGTTCAGTTCAATCTGTTAGAATTTAAATTGGTAAGGGATTCAAATGGCTTCAGAAAAATGTGAGGCTTATTTCATTGGACCCAAATCATCTAAACGAATCTAATGGTGAAGTCAGAATTCAAATCTGAATCCCCGAGCTCAAGTTAGTCGAAGAACGACTCAAAAACCCTAATAACGATTAGGTCCCTAAATTTCAATTAAATGGACTTTTGAGTCCAATCACATAATAATTAATTTCTAGGGTAACAAATAACTTGAAATAAAATTCACGTTGACAAGTAAGGCATGCGATGTCACATATTTCACATATTTGAAACTAAAGCAATTAATAACGTAATTAAACTCACTCGTGACATCACACCTAGATTGCCGAAGGGACAGGGCATCATATAGCGGGTTATCCTTGACACTCACACATATCTCTTTATTGCGTTCATCATATCACCTGTTGTAGGTCCCCCCGCGAAAGTATATATAACACGCCTTGGGGGTTGATCAATCTCCTATTCTAGTATATTTCCCTCATTCCCCGCTTCTGGGGGCTCCTATACAATCCTTTGTTGTTCCCTATGACCTAGTGACCTAGAACGACGTCGATCATGCTCTCTATGTCTTTTCCCTTGGCAGCGTATCTAGGTTCGTTTCTCAGATTACCTCTTTGGTACTCCTTTCTTTATTCCTTCTCTCTCCGCTCCTTTATTCGACCCTCACCACGGACCAAATCGTGCAGGTACCCTTTCGTACTTAACCTTTCATTAATTTCATCCATCATGTTGAAACAATCCTCCCGGTTTATGACCTCGTTCCCTGTGAAACTAACAATATTTCTTAAAGTTTCTTTGGTTAGGGGAAGGTTGCTGACACCGAGGCAGCTGTAGCATATTGGCATCAATAGTCAACAACACCTGAACTCATGGTAACTTTAGAGGCACGTATTTAGTATAATGTCCCCTCCGTAAGACTTCCCCTGGTTCCCTTTCTTTCGTTACTCTTGCATTGTTATTGTCGCTTCTTCGTCCCTTCCTTTCATTGGGTTGAGTGTCTCATTCTCTCTTCATAGCATCTATTTCTTCCTCTGTAATGTACGCTTTCGTCAAATCTGTGAGTTCCTCTATTGTCCGCGGAGTTTATTGGGCCAAAGCTAGCCTCGAAGAGCCCCCATTTAATCCAAGTATAAGCATACTCACTAATGCATCAATTCGCAGATTAGGGACCTCTTGCACCTCGTCATTGAAGCTCGGTATAAATTATCTCAAACTTTCTCTTTCCCCTTACTTGATGTGAAATAAATATGTAGCCGATCTTTACATTTTTGACATACTGGCATATTGGACAGTGAACTTTCAGCATAATTCACTATAAAAAACTGACCAAAAATCGACCAAAAAAATCGACGGGATAAGACTGTCGGTATTTCCTACGAAAATGCGATGACAATCCAAAAAAACTCCAATGATATATCCCCCAGAAATTCGAGTAGGAAGTCCGTCGGATAACCGTAGCCAATTTGTGGAAATTTGGGCGGTTTTCTGAAAAAATATGTGCCAAACTTTCTAACGGGAAGGTCGTCGGAAAGTCATCGGATATTTATTGCAAATTTTGGCGCAATTTATCCTCCAAAATTGACCAACGGACAACCGTTGTATGACCGTCGGATATCCATTGGTTTTTGCTCGCACGACTTACCAACGGACTTTCGATGGTTTTACTCCATTGGGATCTTTGCATCCGTATTAAGAATATATCCAACGGCACCCACCGCCCGTTGGACTTCCGTCGGAATTTCCATATGATTTTATATGCCAACGGCCCGCCGACGGGCGCCTTCTGCTGGTGTTGGCAATGGCAATATTTTAAATGGAATTGGAATATTCCAACGGAGCTTTTCCGTTGGAAGTCCGTCGGAGCTGTAATTCAGATAACATACCGACGGAAAACCGATAAACATTCTCCGTTGGTATATCTTTGTTTTGGTTTTTATTCGTTCCGATTGATCGTTGTCACTGGTTATCCGTCAGTGTATTTTATATAATTGAGTAACCGATGGGTTCCCGATGGTCTATTTTCATCGGAATTCAATAAAAGCAAATTACCCATGTACCCTTCAGATGTTAAGAACTAAAATACGTGCATTCTTTCCCCATTTCAATTCTCTGAATTAGCAAAGAGGAAAAAGTTCATCTGATGTAGCAGTTCAATTCTGGTGACAATCGACGAGGATTTAGGGTTGTCGGAGCGTTGAATGTTGAATCGGAGCTCTAACATTTAGCTGTAGAGAAACTGTGCGTCATCGGTTTCGTTAGGGTCTTTGAAGGTCTCGTTTAACGGAGTTGTGCGTGATCGGTTTCGGTAAGGTTTGGGATTCGGCAATTTTAGGTAACCAGGTTGTCGTTATTGCACAAATTTTGTGTTTTAATTGATAGATTAAACTCAATTATCTTGTAGCTAGATAGGGTTTTTTTTCTAGATTTAGGAAAAATGATAATTTCTGTTTTTTGATTGTCGAGCTTCTTTAGTTTGCTTAATTTTTAACACCCCCATCACCCTTTGCTCATTTCTTGCTAATACAACCCAGATTCCTAAGACTTCGAATTCTTACTGAAGATCAGAGCTTCAGCTTGATAAACGTAGTTCAACACAGATGCGATGAAGGCTTTAAGCTTAGCTGTCTAGAAGAGCTGCTTCAGAGTTGTTGGTAGGCAGTATATAAATGCTTCTTAAACTTTGATGTTTAATTGATATAGTTTTATTTAGTACTGAGTTAGGTTATGGTTGTTATGGCTTTTTGAATCAGGGTCGTGGTTTTACGTCACTACTGGAACAACGATTAGTTTTTCCGTTTGGTATAGTTAAAGAAGGTGAGAATTATGTGTGTATATTTTCGCACTGATGCGCAGATACGTTTCAGTTTATAGATGAAATGGTTGTGTGGTCGAAATGATCTTAGATTCCAACGTCTATGTTAGATTTGGTTTTGTTATATGTACTTCCATTGTGTTTCCTTAGGTTATTATGTGCAGAGGTGCTGCTTGAGCTTTATCCTGTTAATAATAAACGAATTTCATGAATCTGTTAATTTTAAAGGAAAGGGAATGTGATACATATGTTTCTGCATGAGTTGTGATGGTTTTGCTTCAGTTGTTGAATGCTTAGTTAATGGATGACAAGCCGAAAATATGACAGCTTCTATGGAGCGGCTCCAAATGTAAATTATGAGTTCAGAAGATATGTGCTTTGAAGACTTTTTGAGCTGTTTATTTCTATTATAGCAACGGTTATGCCTGCTTATGTGACTGCCTAATTATCAGTTTATGATGCATCAAACATTTAGTTTGTTGTGGCATAGTGAATATAATTTTTAGTTCATGATGCATTTAACACTTAGTATGTTGTTACTCCATTTCACAAATATCATGAAGACAACGTTTTTTTTTTTGTTTTTTAAATGGTAGAGTGCAGTGCGGGTTTGTGTTTTTAATAAAATTTATTAAAGGATCCTAATAAGGCTTTATTTTCAAACATGTTTGACTTTGATTACAAGATATGGCCTGTTTTATGTTGCTGAAAATGGGATAATTCAAGTCTGTGAAGTTGTTGTTGTTAATATGGATTTATTCTCTCTTAAAGTACTGCCTATGTGACTTCTTATGAGGATTACTTATGATATTTGAGGTCGTGATCCATTGAACACTTAGCAATCTCATGACAGCTAGCATTGAAGCGCTTATTTGCAACTTTGTGTTGATTAAGTATCTATTTTCTTCGTTTTCTGGCAGGTTGCTCATAAAGCTCGTTCTTTTCTTGAAGGATTTGCATCCAAACTTTTAGAGTCAAAAATAAAAAAATTATCTGAGGTACGTTGATAACTTCACCTACTTTTTAAGGCTTTATTTTAAAACATGTTTGACTGTGATTACAATGTATTTGTTGTTTCGAGTTGCTGAAAATTGGATATTTCAGGACTGTGAAGTTATATAAGTATATCATGTTGTGATTGTATCTGAATACTATAATAAATGATATGATTGCTAATTGTAGATTGTGTATTTATGTTATTATTGCAATTTAATCAGTTAGTTGTGTTGTATTATTATAGAAAAAGATGAAAAAACTCATATATTTATGTAAAACTGTGAACAGTTTACTGCTCTTTATTAAATATTGTGTTAATAGTTAAAATGTTATGGTAATGCAGTGTTGTAAATTGTACTTCATGCAGTGTTGAAGTATACATTAATTGACAACATATGTATAAGTCCCAAATACATTTCATAACATACTTCACCATATATGCAATCTAATTTACTAAATTTACTCTAAATGTAGATCATGGATATTCCTCCCGATAGACTTTGGATGTACAATCAAATAAATCCTGAACGGGCGGAGGGGCGGAGGGGGGAAGGGGGTTGGGTGGGGGATGTAGGGTAGAATATATCCAAGGGATTGAGACTTTTATTGAACATGCAAGTAAATTAGAGCCATTTGTTAGAGAAGGGGGTCATACATTGTCCTTGTAAAAAATGCATAAGGAAGTATGATTTGTTGAAATCAGATGATTTTCGACGACATTTGTACGCAAATGGTTTCAAACTTAACTACTGGTATTGGACTAACCACGGGGAGACATCACCGCATATTGATTATGGGGATGCAACCTCGCCTATTGACCATGGTGGCACTAGCAACATAAATAACCAAAATCACGAAGATCCTTTAAGCCGGTGTAAGGAGATGTTTTTTGATGCAGCCATGCAAGATGGTGGGGGAATATCAGGTGAAGGTGAGGCACCTAATCTAGAGATAGAAAGTTCTAATGACCTTTTAAATGAATACAACAAACTTGTGTGTGATGGGTACGATAAACACTCTCCGTTGTCAGTTGCAGCCAGGATATTGAGTATCCAAAATGATTACAATGCAACACACGACCTGGTCAATGAATTCATCCAGTTAATGTCAGATGTATGCCTGTCGGGTAACAGTATGCATAGAAACTTCTACAAAGCACAAAAACTTGTACATAAATTAGGGTTACAAAGCATTAAGATTGATTGTTGTGTTAGAGGTTACATGTTGTATTACAAGGATGATGCAGACCTAACTGAAAGCAAATTTTGCGATTCTGCGAGATACGAGGAAAAAGAGAATGCTAGAGACAAGAGCAAAAAAACACCAGTCTCTAGAATGCATTATCTTTCTCTCATTCCAAGACTGAAACGTCTATATGCATCAATGAGCTCGGCGCCGCATATGACTTGGCATGTAAAGAACAAAAGGCCAAAAGGGACAATGTCCCATCCGTCTGATGGGAAAGCATGGAAACATTTTGACGAGACACATCCTGAGTTTGCGAGTGACCTGAGAAATGTAAGACTTGCGTTGTGCGCTGATGGGTTCACTCCGTATTCGCAGTCAGCAGCATCGTATTCATGTTCGCCTGTCATTGTCACACTATATAATCTTCCACCAGAAATGTGCATGACGATGCCCTATTTGTTCTTAACGTGTATCATTCCTGGGCCCAACAATCCGAAGCAGAGCATTGATGTATATTTACAGCCGTTGATTGACGAGTTGAATGAATTATGGGATGTTGGTGTGCCGACATATGATGCAGCTATGAAGCAAAATTTTACTCTGAGAGTTGTATTGATGTGGACGATAAACGACTTCCCAGCTTATACAATGCTTTTGGGGTGGGGCACGTATGGTAGACTAGTATGCCCGTCTTGCATGGATGTATATTTGTTCTTAACGTGTATCATTCCTGGGCCCAACAATCCGAAGCAGAGCATTGATGTATATTTACAACCGTTGATTGACGAGTTGAAAGAATTATGGGATGTTGGTGTGCCGACATATGATGCAGCTATGAAGTAAAATTTTACTCTGAGAGTTGTATTGATGTGGACGATAAACGACTTCCCAGCCTATACAATGCTTTTGGGGTGGGGCACGCATGGTAGACTAGTATGCCCGTCTTGCATGGATGAAAGTAAGGCAAGTTACTTGGTTAACGGTAGAAAATTCAGTTGATTTGATTGTCATTGGATGTTTCTTGAACCGAATCATCCGTACAAGAATAACAAAATCAATTTTAAGAAGAACCGAACTGAATATGATCCTCCACCGCGTATGTTAAATGAGCAGGAGTTGTGGGAACAAGTGCAATTCTTCCCAAAAGTTACAGACCAACCTG
Source organism: Lantana camara (assembly GCA_037501455.1). Classification (NCBI taxonomy): domain Eukaryota; kingdom Viridiplantae; phylum Streptophyta; class Magnoliopsida; order Lamiales; family Verbenaceae; genus Lantana; species Lantana camara. The sequence goes on along the minus strand of CM074857.1, from coordinate 15,027,164 downwards.
ATAATCCTAAAATACCGGGTTGTGGTAAGTCACATAATTGGAAGGAACAAAGCATCTTTTGGGAGATGCCATATTGGAAGGATCATCTGATTCGGCAAAACTTAGACGCTATGCACATAGAGAAAAATGTTTTCGATAACATTTTCAACATGGTCATGGACATGCTTACAAAAACAAAGGATAATGTAAATGTACGGTTAGATATTCAGGAGTTGTGTAGGCATCCAGACCTGGAATTAAAGCCTGCAGGCAATGGGCGATGGGTAAAGCCAAAGGCTAAGTATGCTTTAACGTTAGCGCAAAAATGGACAATTTTTGAGTGAATTAAACAACTCCGAATGCCTGACGGATATTCATCAAACTTGGCGAGGTGTGTTGATGTTCAATCAGCTAAGATACATGGAATGAAGAGCCACGATTGCCATATTTTTATGGAGCAATTGTTATCGATTGCCTTCAAAGAATTGCCTGACGATGTTTGGAAGCCTTTAGCTGAATTGAGTAAATTTTGCAGGGATTTGTGTTCGAGTACGTTGAGACTTGAAGATCTAGACAAAATGGAGAAAAACATTCCTATTATACTTTGAAACCTCGAGCGTGTCTTTCCACCGTGTTTTTTTGACGTAATAGAACATTTTCCAATTCATTTGATCAACGAGGCTCGGTATGGATGCCCTGTACAATTTAGATGGATGTACCCGTTTGAAAGGTAAATCTTCTAAATCAAACTCATATATTTTTTTATAAATTTTAAATTATTTAACTAAAATTTAATTTTTCTTTACCACAAAATCAAGATTTCTAGAAAAAAATTAAAAGGACTATTAAAAACAAGGCGAGAGTGGAGGGCTCAATTTGTCAGGCATATTTGCGCCGTGAGACAGCCAACTTTTTCTCGTACTACTTTGAGGATGAAGTTTGTTCCATGAGGACCCGGGTAGGAAGAAATGATGATGGGGGTGATAATGATGATTCGATGACACCTATAATATCTATTTTTAATAAACCGGGACGTGCATCTGATGCAATTAAAGAACGTCATATTACCAATACAAATGAATACAATGTTGTCTGGCTTCATATTTTGCTATACTGTGACGAAGTTCACATTAATTACAAGTAAGTAAGATAGAGAATTTATAACAATAAACTAGTTTATTTCAATTAAGTTAGACATAGATTTTTTAATAAATGCTAATTAAAATTTTAGTGAATTCATCAAACGCATTGGCGCGCAAAATGGAGATAATAGCGACCACATTGAAAGAAACTTTGTACGCTGGTTCACCAATCACGTAAGGTTTAATTAAGTTTGTAATACTAATTAATAGCATTCAATGTTTGAAAGTAATTCAATAACAAAGCATCTAATATTTGTTAGGTTCAAAACCCTGACAATGGAATTGGTGATCCTTTGCTGCAACACTATTAGGATTATTTTATACCTTTATTTGAGCATGTTTTATGTCATGTTTTGACGGATTCTAGGCCTTAAATTATTCTAATTGCTCTTATTTTAGGTATTTTATGCTTGGAGATGGTTCATGGAACGAGGCAAGAAACAAGACTTTAGATGCTGAGAAGGATCAAAACATGTGAAGGATTGAAAATGCACCAATTCTCAACTTCTGGAAGCTGGGAACAGCCCTTCCGGGGCCATATGTATTTTGGGATGGGCCGTTCCGGGGAGTTAACATTTCTCCTTTTGACCGAGGATGGGAACGGTCGTTCCTGTCCCATGCCTTTTATGGGAACGACCGTTCCGAGCATCGCTGATGGACATGTCAGAAAGACCATTTTGCAAGGCCGTTTGGGGAGTTCCCTTGGACTATTTATTCGGACTCATGAGTTTTAGGGTTAGATTTAGGATAGTTTAGAGTCTCTTGTAGCTTAAATTTTGTTAATCCTTCTTCCTAGAGCTTTAGTTTAGATTGTAGTGGTTAATTCCTTTTTAGAACAAATCATTCTTTTTAATTTATTCCTAGATAGATTTAATTGCTTTGAGTATTGATACTAATGTCTCTAGTTTTGGGATTTGATCGTGTTCTTGAGAATTTTGTCCTGGACACTTGATGTTTGGTTCAATTTATTGAATATACATGTTCCTTGCTTTTTAGTATTAATATGAGTGGTTAATTCCTTAGGCAAAGGGGGGTGATGAATTATGTAGGGTAAGTGTTGATGAAATGCCTAGGTGAGACCACTTGATCTTATGCTTGTGAAATTGATTTGTTTTTATAATTGAGCTTGATCACCTTAGTTATGATCTTAGATTTAATTTACATGCTAATTTAGGAATTGTATGTGAATTGGAAGAGGTTTCACAACACTTAAGGGCTAAGTATAAAGAGATTTAGTTTAGACTTGAGCAATTAAGCAATTGATTAATCGGGCCAAACCGCTAGTTAGTTTCTTGGACTAATCTTGTTTGATTGACCTAATCATTGAGCTAATGATCACGAGAGCGATGTTAGACTTGTTTAGGTGCACACACTTGACTTCGAGAGGAGCTTGTGTATACACTAGTGATTAGAATTGTGAGATCCTTTTTCCACCAAAGCACTAATTGAACACGAACTTTGCATGATCATTACTTCCCGTTGCCACTTCCTTTATTGCTTAGATTCTAGTTAATTGCCTTTCTTGCGTACTTTAGTGCTTTCTCTTATCTAGTTAGTTCATTAGTTTAATTAATTCGTATTTTTAGTCTAGATAGCTTTCTCTCGAGTTCGTTTGGTCTATAGATTAGCAAAAACACTTTGTAATTGCCCTTGATTTACGCCTTCCCTTGGGACACGACCCCTTGTGCTACAATTTTTCTTTACAAGCTTGCACTTGGGCTTAAAACTTAATTTTCCACTAACAAGTTTTTGGCGCCGTTGCCAGAAAAGACGTTCAAAATTACTCTTACTTGTGTGTTAGTAGTTAGTGATTTAAACCATTTACTTTATTGTGTTTAATCTCCTTCTTATCTTTTGTAGGTGTTTATACGAAGATCTCAAAGTTGGGATAATATAAAGCATTATCCAGATATTGAGAAGAAGCTACGCGCACTAAGAGGGGGACTTGTATTGGTAATGCAGAAAACACAATCATTGAGGTAAAACACACGGGCCGATATAAAAGGTACGATCCTTTGATATGTGCGTAGCTAGCCCGTCAGGTTTATTATGTACCCTATCCTGGTCGAATCAAAGATAATCTACATTGGTGGGTCGTTATTAAAACCACACCAAGAGGAACAGTAGAATTAGTGGACTCGCTTAAGATGGCATACCAAAACGATGTTTGAATAAATATTACCCCGATAGAAACAGATGATATGGTTGGGCCTTTAGCCGACCCCAATGTTAACTTACATGAATTTGTTGATGCTGAAATTAGCACATATGGCGAAGACAAAGTTGATGATGTTGCTGATGATGAAATATTAGATGATCAACATGACGAGGATGGGGAAAACAGTCTTAGTGATTGACTCGGTAATATTCATAAAATTTGTCTTTATCCATTAAGTTTCGTGATCTGGACATTTAGTGATAAATTTGCTTTATGTGTAATATATAAAGACCAAAAGTTACCTTCTGCCGTGTGTTTAAACTATTCTTATTTTTGTGAATATTATTGGCAGAGTATGTTTTTAAATGAATACATAGGTGCTGCAACTTTTGATGAAGTCTCAACCAACTTTATGTGGTCTGATTGTCTGATTTTGTCAAGGTTTGATTGGAATAGGTGTTGGGCGGCGTGATTGGCTGTAGGTTAACTTGATCAATTGCTGATTCAAGTGCAACCTGCTATTCAAGGTAAAATTTTATGCGAGCTGCCAGAAATGCATATGTTTGATTGTTTTGGTTGAAGTAATTAGATTTCTAATCAAATTTGGTTGAATTATTGGTTTTACATTTAAGCTGCCACAAAATTACCCTAAAATTAACCTGAAATAAGTTAGAATGAGTCTAATCAGAATTGTCTTTATATATTTGTCATTTTCTTGCATGCACAATAGTATGAAACTGGAGTCCCTAATCAGATGGTTTGATACTATGTAATTATAATAAAAACAGACTCATATTGTGCTAAATTTTGAATGAAATGTCTGTTTCTAGTTTCCAATTTTGCAGCAGAACTTTATGGCACAATAAACTGACTAAAAAAACATGCTTTTATAAATTTGGTTGAAATTTATGATTTTGTAAACTGATTTACAGCATTACATATGTTTCAATGTTTTGAAATGATTTTTACGCTCTGTATATGGTTTTGGTGATGAGACGACATATTGCAACATAAAACATATATTAACAGTCACTGCATTTGATTTTAAGACAACCGGTGTATTTGATTTAAACCAATTATTAGGGAACTAAAATTTGGCCTAAAATTATTTATGAAAACTCTCATACTAGCTTGAAATCAGTCAGTACTTATCAATAGGCTAAAGATGGTTTCAAATTGTTTAATATTTCTGGAGTTTTCAATCTTCATTTTCTTGAATGAATAATAATTGAAATTGTAGTCAGGAAATAGCTTTACATTACACTGAAATTATAATATAAACAAACTGAAGTTTATACTAAATTAGACTAAAATTTGAAAGAAATGTCTGATTTTGGTTTGCATTTTTACAGCCTAACTTTTTGGCAGATTTACATATCTATTTTTAATTACAGATGGACCAGCAACCAAGGATCCCGAGCCAAGGTTTTTTTTTTTTTTTTTTTGCTCGAGCTCGGTTCGGCCAAGGCTCGATGGTGGCTCGGCCAAGTTTTTAAATTAAAATTTAGTTTTTTTTAATAATTTCATATATTTTTATATATAATAATATAAATTAATTGAATATATATACATATACATAATAAATATATTAATTTTTTTATTAATTTTATATAAAAATCTGTATATATACATAAATTAAAATATTATTTTTAATTAAATATGTTGGCTCGCGAGCCACTAGCCAGACTCAAAGTGGCTCAGATTCGGGCTTGGCTTGAGCTTACTCACAAGGCTCTCGAGGTAGGGGTAGGGGTATTCGACCGATGCTATCACTAGATACCACTGCAACCCCCTCACCGGAAGCGTCTCCTACACAGTCACCTGGCCCCTCCAATGTACATACACCAACCCCCTCCAGTACACCATCAAATGTACCCTCCACGGATGAAGCAAATGCTTCCGGATCAACACCAGTGGAGTCTAGCCATAGTGGGATTGGATCAGGTGTGAACAACCCTACATTAGATGTAACCAACGCCCCCACTAATTAGCAAAAACCTATTAATACTTGTCGGAAAGAGGGCAAGTGATAGCTTTTAAATAATACTTTAATTTAAATTTCAAATTGTTACAACACAAATTAAAGTCACTAACTTCTTAAAATTTGGGCAGGTATCACGACAACAAAGATGGCACAAATACCATTACCCATGTCCTAAAAAGCAGGCTGACAAAGGCTTATGATAAACGGAGCAATGTTCCTCAGCCGGAAAGGGATAGTTGGTTCGAAGATTGGAAGGTAAACGTGGGATATTGTTACTTATTCATGACTAAAACACATCTAATAAGATTGGGTATTTTGATAGAAACGTTTATTGGGATCCTCAAGCAGGAGCTCACATGTACACCGTTTTCATGGAGAAGATGGGTGAACGAATGAGAGCTATCTTCCACGACATTAGAAAAAATGAACGAAAGCCCGGATGGATGCTAGATGAAGTGTATCGTGATTTACGTGCCAAATGGGACACTAACGATTACCAAGCCATTTGCCAATGTAATAAAACGAACAAAATATCTGCAGCGGGGGTACCTACATACGAGGGAGGTTCTCAAAGTGTGCAGACCATTATTAAGATGATGGTAACTAATTTATTAATAATTCAGAACTTGTTTATATGACAGTGGTAATTTGTTTATAAACAGTTACATTTCACTTACATTTGAGTTAGTGTAAATGTATACTTTGCCAGTTTAATTAAAATAATCTAGTACTCAATTTACTCAAGTTAGTGTAAGGTTTATATTGTCGATTAACCTGTTGTGAAGGTTCTACAAGAGTCTATTGCGTCAACGCAGTTTTCATGTATCTTTACTGAGTGGTTCTCAACTTGCGCGATTTTTAAGTATGCATTGATTTTTTGGGCTCAAATATTTTGTCAATACTTCATATAGGAAGCTACTACGGGTGAAACACCGTACACCGGAGCCGTATACCACGTGACGTTTGTTAAAGTTGCTGATAGGGAGAAAGTGATTGATGAACTACCCCTTGAAGATGAACGCATTCAATATGAGGTTTGCTCTAATGTTTTCCATTTTAAGTTCTACATACGCAACCAATAACATTTATTTTACAAAAGGTTATGCAAATGGATATGTAGGTAAGATACAAGAATGCCATTGAGGAGCAGAAGAGGCGTATGCTCGAGGATCCCAATTATGCTGCGATGAATGATATTTCATTGTGGAGTCAGGCGCAAGGGGGTCCAAACAAGAAAGGCCGGTTGAATGGGTTGAACCACTTGCCGAAGTCCTCTCACACTGTGGCTTCTAGTGCAGCTTCGACATCTCATAGCTCACGATCGCTTGAGTCACGGGAGGACCCTGTCATGAAACTGGTCAAGGATGAAATTTCCGAGCTCAAGCTTTCCCAACAACAAATTCTAAATACTGTGCAACAGATGTTTAAGATGCTTCAATCACACGGTAATAGGAAACATTTCCGTGACCAGCCGATGGATGATAAAATTGAGGAAGCAGATGATGATGACAAAGATATGAGTGTATATTTGCTATTTAGATTCTGTCTTTCCAATGAGTTTTCGAATCTGTTTTTGAATCTATTATTAACAATCTTTTTTTCAATCTATTATTAAGAATCTGTTTTTTACCCCACTATGTATGTTTGGGAATATGTCTTAAGATTTAGGAATATGATTAGGATATAAATAGTTATTGGTTCCAACTCTGTCTTTAGTAAGAATCAGTATTTTGTTCCAAATTTGTCTTTGATATTTAGGAATATATAATTAAGAAAAAAACAGCATAACAAAAGTCATTAAAGTTTTGATTAATATATGTTTTACACCTTCAAATTACATTTAGTAATTACAGATTCTTGAATCTTGCACTTAAAAGATTTATATAACTTGTGGGGTACAAAACTTCACTACTGTATGATTAATTTCACTTTCTTGATTGAAAATACACTTTGTTTGTTTATTTGACAGCTCCTACTTGAACTCGGCATGATGATGAATTGACTTGCACGGTGGTATGAGAGTTAGGTGTGTATTTTCAACTTTACATAGCTAGTTGAATGATTCTTCATTCTTTCTTTTTTCAGATTTTCAGTGAGGCTTCTCTCTTTCAAGGTGCAGGTTAAATGATTGTGACTCCTACAAGTTAAAGCGACTTTTATAAATTCACAATTGTATGGGAGATTTGTATGCTGGCCTAGATACATTTGGTGATGTACTAGCAACCTAGCTGTTTGTTTACAGAATTATATTTACAATTGTAGATTTTATGAACTAATTTCATACATTTATGACATGTATTGAGCAGCTTGTGTTTATTGAGCATGAATTTGGTATGGTTGATGCATTATAGAGCAGTTTTGGCTGTTATTTTTGGTTCCTGTTATTGGTTTGAGTGGTTACATTGATATATATGTTTCTTTTTTGGTTTGTTCAATTTTGAATAAATTTGGCGTTTTAAAAACAGGTTTTGCCTGCAAAACAAGAAATAACCACAAAAAATTTGCCCAAAATTCCAACGGAATTGCAATGGAAAGTCGTCGCAATACTGTCGCAAATACATCTTTGTGCATAAAAAAAACAACAATAAACCAATGGCAAGTTCCTATTGCTGTTTTCCAACAGATGACCGAAGGGTCAACCCGTCAGAAAGGCATTAGCCACGCAACGTTCTGTAGATTAATTCCGACGGACGCCACCGTAGGATAGTCGTCCGAAATACTGTCCGACGGATATTGTCCCATCGGGAAGCAATTGTTTACACTAGCTGTTGGAATATTCTAACGAAAGAAGCCGTAGGAAGCAGTCAGTCTTCCGTCATAAGAAGCTTCCAACGGAAATCCGGCGGCATTGGACCATCAGTTTCTCCAATCCAACGCATGCCCAATATACCGTCGGAATACCATCAGAAGGCCATTGGTAATATTATTCCGACGGGGTTCCCACGACCTCTTCCGTCGGTACCTGGATTCCGATAATTGTTTTACCCACGGGTCTGATTCCATCGGTTTGACGTTGGACTACCGTGGGGATTCAACTAGACCGATGGGCAGCCGACGGAATTTATGAAAATTTCATCGATTTATGCCCGTCTTTTTCGGTCAGTTTTTTGTAGTGATTGGTCATAAAACACAATCGTGTCAGTTGAGAGGTAGCACACCACTCTTGAGCTCTACCGTTAGGGGTCTTTATAAATATGTTGCTATTAATCGCTTCTGACTATCCTTGTATTTGCATGATGTTCTCAAACGCTTTCAAATGCTCTTTTGTGTCAGTTGACCCATTATATTTAGGTAGCTATGGAATCTTAAATCCTGCAGGGAGCATTTCCTCCAATATTGTGTGATGAAACGTGAACCCCCTTCAGAACGCTTTCAAATTTCCAGCACGCACTAAAGAATGAAAGCTCAATTGGGAATCAAGTCATCTAAAGATCATACTATACAATTGCACCAGAAAGTTACCGACTTCAAATTTCATTGGAACGGTGAACGGTACATCTAAACATACATATCACGTGCATCATTCACTTTCTTATTGTCGTATATGGTTCCTTGTTATTTGTTAATTTGCCTTTGTGTAAACGGTAATTGATGTACTTGCTATAAACTACCTATTCTTTACGTAAAGACTTGTATAAGTGTTTATTTAAGTAGTTTCCTTGGGCTTTTATGGTTGTTTGCTTGAGAGACGGGGTTCTCTCATTGCTTGTTTGAGAGACGGGGTGCTCTCGTTGCTTGGTTGAGAGACGGGGTGCTTTCATTGCTTGTTGAGAGACGGGGCTCTCTCATTGTTGTTTTAAGTTCTGAACTAGAGACTGGACTTGGGGACCAGGTCCTCTTAAGGGGGAAAGAATTGTAACGCTCAGTTTTTCAATCTAAGTATCATATGATATTATATGAATTTCATAACATTAGATGCGTTATATTTCCATGAATTTTTATGAAATCATTGTTAACGTGAGAAAATTACGTGAATCAATTACCGAAAGTGATTTAATTGTCTAATTGTCCTTAAGTGATCATATCATAAATATGTGGACTTAATTGCATTAGCATAAATGGAGTTATATGATCATATTCCATGAGGTGAAACTTGTTTGCATTAATTCAATATCTTAGGGACTTTTGTGCAAAATGTAGTGACTCATCTCTTTTCTTGGAAGACTTTTGTGTATATCATTTTATCTCTTCCATTCCATTCCATTTCATTTATCATTTTTCTTTCAAGAATCTCACACACTCACACATACTAAATCACGTTGGAAACACCAAGAAAAGGAAGAAGGATTTCATCTCATTTTCAAGCTAGAATTCAAGGAAGAATTGCATAAGTGGAAGCATCATCATCATCTCCTCATTTCATCCCATCTTTCTTTCATTTCAAGGTAGAGTGAGTTTATGATTGAAGTCTTGAATCCATGTTGAGTAGGGTTGTGAATTATGGTATGAATTCTTGTGTGTATGTGATTAGAAGCATGATCATGACCTTTACACTTCAAAGCTTGCATAAATTCTTGAGGGAAATGAGAAGTTGATGGTATGAAAATATATGGATTTGTTGGATGAATTTTGTATGATTAAAGCATGTTTCCTTGGATTAAATGTGGCCTAAATGGTATATATGAACCATATACGTGTTATGTGTTAGTTTTTAGTTGATTCCTTGCTTTAGTTTGGAAGTGGGAACGATTTGGAACCATTCCCGTGTGTATACCCTGTTTTTTCCCTGTTTTTTCGCCCAACGACTTTCGAAACGCCCCTGTGGACCCTCAGTTTAACCACCACACGCCCGTGTGGAAACCTACTGCCTCACTCGGGAGTTTTCACACGCCCGTGTCTGCTTCCAATTCATCTTTCCCTCGCCCGTTTCCCCCTCAAAAGAACTCTGATTGACCTGATTTTTGAACCGTTGGAAACCTCTTGAAGTCTAGAACAACCTCCAATTGGAATAATCTCAATATCTTTTCTAATTTATGAGATATAATCAATTCTTTTTGGTGTCACTACTTTACTAAAAATCTACAATCACCTAACTTTGAGCGTAGGCTATTTTCTCCTCGTTTTGAACTAAAATACGATCCATATATCCTTAGAAATTTCTATGTGTATAGTTTCATATCCAATAAAAAAAACTCAATTCCAATTTCCATAACTCAAGATATTCCAGTTTTCCTACAGCATGTGCATTTCCGAAAATTGCCAAGTTTTGCCAAACTTCACCAAAATCCCTCTTCTTGCATTCCTTTCACTCTCTTGACTCCCGTATGTGATTTATATGATTGGAATACTTGAATAATTTATGATTATGTGGTTATTTGACACTTTATGGTCTTTAATTACTTAAACTTAATTGTTAACTTCGTGCCTTATGTGAAACGAATTCATATGATTGCATGTCTTGAATACGTGGTCTCCGTGAGATTTACTGCCTACTTGGGATTATTTCCATTCCATTTATGAGCATCTATATGATCATTACATACAAGTATGTGATCATTTTACACAAGAATATACTCATGACTACGCTGTGCGTCATATTTGGTATCATTATTGAGTCTTACCTCACAAGTACACAATGTTTCCTTTCTTGTCCAGTTCTTCTCCAGGGCAGAGATACCTTGAGCTAATAGGCATCGACTTAGCTCGTGTTCTTATATTGTCGTCTTCCAGGTGAGGTTTAATTTCTAGTTACATAGAACCCGTACAACCCTATGTGATCTTTCAGCCAAATTGTATCTATATACCTATAGTTTTCCAAACGTTATTGATTCTCAACTGAATTATCGAACTGTACTATACTGATTGACTGTTTTGGCGAGTATATTGTTCACTATGGGCCCGAGGGTAGTGTATTGAGCCAACCGGGAAAGCTTGGGCTGACGGGTAACTCTTGCACTATCCTCACAACTTTTGGGATGACCTCTGAACCCACTAGGAGATTAGTGGAGGAAGGAGTTCCGGGCATAAGGACTCATGAACCCTACGCTCACACTGATTGGGTGGTGGGGCCTTGCAATCCTACCATCGCCCGGAGGGAAAAGAAGTTACTGAAGCTGCTAATTGTGCACTGTAATTGATTGTCTGATCACCTAATCACTTAATAACTGAATTATTGTACACTGTCGGAGAAAGGTTGGAGATTTGCCCTCACTCGCCGGGCCACTGATTGATTGAATTGAATTGATTGAAATGTTGAATTGGATAGTTGTAATCTCGGGCGAGAAATTCTTTATTACTTGAACTTATATTGCTTCCTTTTATAAAACCTTACCCGAGATTGTAACTTGCATGATACGTGCGCTTATATTTATTTAAACCCCTCACTCAGTCTTTCATAGACTGACACCTCACTTTTCAGGTTTTGCAGGGTGTGTGCTAGGCGGGATTGGAGTCGTGTCAAGTCTTTATTTCGGATCTAGCACATTTCATTCATATATTGATGCATATGTATTGTTTATGCCTCTTGGTACCTATGATGTATCATGAATTGTTTTAGTACTTCTGGAAGATTGTATATATTGAAATGATGAAAATGAACTTGAATGATGACAATGACATGAACATATACTATGCTTCCGTTTTCGTCGTATGTATGATTGTATTTAATTGAGGGTTGGTCTCGCCTAACTAGAGTGTTGTTTTTTTATTGTCTCCCGTTCGTTATAGGCTTGATTCATGTATGAGTGCTCGTTCCATATGTGGATTGAACTATAGTGCGAGAGATGTGGCTACCTAGCGTTTCGGGTGCTACAGTTTAAAAAAAAAAAAGTATACATGTACTTGCTTGTCTAAGGCTATGGGAACAAAAACTAGAGGCAGGTAAAACAAGAATGTAGCCCGTAGAAATGGAGGCTGCCACAAATAGCAGCATGAAATCTTTTCTAATTTTATATTTCGAAATAAACGTTGTATATATACATTATTTACTGATGAAAAACACTATTTTTTTATTTTTTGTGTTTAAAAAAGATGAAAAACACTATTAATATCACATGTCGTACAGTGATCATCAAATAAAGCTTACTTTATCGTTAATAACATCATAATAATTGTTGCGTTGCTACAAAACTCTTTTATTTTAATTTACGAAAATATATTTATGGTTGTTATTTCAATCAATAATCGTATAATAATAATGGATATATTATTTACAACATATGATTAAAAAATGACGTTTATCACAAGATTTTCTTCAAGCCCTGATGATTATTAAACTCGCAAAATTTAAATAAACGGCATTCGGCCTCCATAGTTCACGAATATTGAGAAAATTGCGAATTATTTAATTTCTGTAATTATTTTAAAATACAATATTTATTATATCCATCTTTTTTAGATGCCGACACCACCCGTATGTATATTCAAGCCATAAAAGGGGCTAGTTAAGGGAACTATGGATTTAGAGGGTGTTTGTCTAACTTCAAAAATAAGTATTTATATAATTTTAGTTTGTGACAAATAATTTCTTTTTATTATGTGGCTTTATTTAAATTTATTATTTTAAATATTTTTGACGGTTTAACATTGAATGATCTTTTTTTACTTTTTATTTAGAAAAACTTTTTGGTAGCCTTCAATTATTTGTCTGTCTTTCTGTAAAAAAGATCGATAATTTGCAAATGGACATTCTTCGTCAAAAATTTGCGTCGGTTTTCAACTGTGTTTGTGTAGCGATAGGTTGATATATGATGCCGTAGAAGTTAAGCCAACTAAAAATAATTAAATACTTTAATCAAAGCTTACCTAACCCTATAAGAAAATTTTAAACCGCACAGTTTAAATTGTCACAAAAATGATTAGACCCCACTAAGGTTTCATGCTTCTTCACAGACTTTACCTTTATATGACTCATTTCCCACATTCTAATGATACTATTTTTGAGGTCAATAAAAAGGGGAAAATTCTTGGCTGAGCCGGGTATGGGCCTCGATCCCTACACCCGGCTCTCACAAGTGAATAAAAAAATATAAAATTTTATATTTTTTTATTCACTTGTGAGAGCCGGTTGTAGGGATCGGGGCCCATACCCGGCTCAGCCAATAATTTTCCATAAAAAGGGGGTCACGTATCGCTGCAGTTGATTATTTTTTTGTTAAAGTAGTAATTAATAATTAAATAAATTGTAGACGAAAAGTCAACAATTAAGGACACTTATATACACCTTAGTTTGTTCTTCATAATTGTACTAGGTTTAGCATTCGTATTAATTGAAAATTAAACCAATTGCGCATTTTTATCCTAGCATAAAAATTAAAATTCTGGGGACAGCTATAATTTTATTTTCAATATTTCAATTTTATAAGTTTAAAACTTTCAGAATACTTAATATTAATTCTTTACTTATATCAATCCCTCACCACTGCCTCATGGGATTTGGTATAATGGTGACAGATTATATTATAAGAAGTGGACTATGACACACAGACACTTCTAAAAATATTATTTTGTCGTGTGTGTCGTGTCTTGTCGTGTCATGTCGGATACTTGTGTCCGATACTCCTCACGTGGAAAATTAAAAAAAAAATTCGTATTGCCGTATTTTTATCGTGTCATATCCGTGTCGCGGTATCCGTATCCATGCATCATAGGAAGTGAACTTTATTTAATTTTATAAGAGGTTGGATGCTTGAAATTTAATTATTAAATCCTGTGCTGGGAAAAATTTTACGTATCAATTGAATTGAAATGATATTCCATTTAATTCTGAAAAAAGATAAAAATCCCTCAAGCATGTAAAAGTTATTAACCTATTCATAATTTTAAATTCTTCACAAAAGAATTTCGGGAGGGTATTCCTTTTAATAATGGGCTAATTCCGAACATCCCTTCATTCTTTAACTTTTAGTGTACTTTGTTGTTTAAAAACGATTGTCATCCCCCTAATATTTCAAAAATATCACACTTAGTTTTCTTTAATAAATTTTGACAGTCAATTTTTCTTCCATCATGACGACTCAAGTTTCAAGACCATCGTCATTGTGTTAGTTTCTCCGAGGCAAACAGACTCCATACTCCGGTTGACTCTATCGGCCATCAAAAACCTGCAGAGTTTCTCTCGTCGTGCATCGTATTTGACTGATGATTTTTCCTTCGTTGGTATTCAGATTTTAGCTTTGAAACCACCATTCTGTTTCTTGAGTCGAGAGCTTCGATTTGACATATAATATCGATACATTTGAAATATACTACATATAAATCCACTCTACTTAAATAGGTTAAGTGTGATATTTCTTAAAAGTTAAAGGGACAATCTTACTAATTCAAAGGTTACGGTCAATGCGCACTAAAAACGAAAGAATGAGGGTTGATATCTTCAATAATTTTAAATTCTTCATAGTAGAATTCGAATATTTATGTTAGGGCCCAAATCAAAATCTAGCTGTTATGCCCAAGTGGTTTAGCGACAAAAAGCCATGGGCGACAACTATAATCCGGTGCCAATTGCCATGTTGTTGCAGGCCCACTAATCTCCCAACATTGATACAAATCAATAGGGCCCAAACTCTTAACACCCATTTTCGAACAGGTTTCAGTCGTGCAATCCAGGTGTCTCTCCTTCAGAGACCATAATTGCCTCCAACCACCGCCAAAAGCTTGCATGTAACATGTTCAAGAATCAAGAACTACTGCAGCTGAAGTGAAAGAAAGAGATGTGGAGGAGTTGGTTTAAGAATGGCGGCAAAAGGGGCGTTGCTGTTCTTTCCAAAACAGACCCCGAAAACAGAGATTTCCGCACGCTGAAAGGCCACCCTGCAGCCCAGGAACATGCAGAACAAGTTCTTCAATCGCACCACACTCTCAACCAAAACATCAAGAAAACTAATGCGGAAAAGGAATTCAAGATATACAGGTGGAGCCCGGATGATCCCAATCGAAAGCCCTTTCTCCAATCCTACTCCGTCGATCTCTCCACCTGTGGGCCGATGGTAATTCATTAATTACTTAATCAAACTCGCTTCTCGATTTAGTTTCCGAAGTGTTTTCAATTTTCATTTCAGGTTCTGGACGTGTTGCAGAAGCTAAAAGGGGAACAGGATTCTAGTTTGAGCTATAGGAGATCGTGCAGGGAAGGTATTTGTGGTTCGTGCGCAATGAACATTGACGGGACAAATACAGTAGCCTGTCTTAAGCCCATTGATGCGGACGTTGGTAAAGCCACTGTAATAACCCCTCTGCCGCATATGTATGTGATCAAAGACTTGGTTGTTGATCTCACCAATTTCTACCAGCAGTACAGGCAAGATTTCTTGTTTGTTTTCACTTTTGTTCAATTCATGAGGTCGATCAAATATGTATTATCAATTGTGGTGATGGATGCAGGTCAATTGAGCCATGGCTGAAGACGAAAAAGCCCCCTGTTGATGGGAGGGAGTACAGGCAGAGTGTTGAAGAGAGGAAGAGGTTAGATGGATTGTATGAGTGCATATTATGTGCTTGTTGCAGCACGTCGTGCCCGTCGTATTGGTGGAACCCCGAGCAGTTCACTGGACCGGCGGCGCTGCTTCATGCCTACCGATGGATTTCCGACAGCCGGGACGATTTTAAGGAGGAGCGATTGCAGGCGTTGACGGAGGACGAGACGCGGTTGTATCGGTGCAGGACGATAAAGAACTGCACGGCGGCGTGCCCCAAGAGCTTGAATCCGGCGAATGCTATTAACAAGATGAAGACGAGACATATGCTGGCCGAGAGAGTTGAGGAGATGGAACATAAAAGTAAACAGGCTTTTGGCCAGGCCTAGCGCATTTTATGTTACCAAATGGCAATGTTTATAGTTGTTACTCTTACTATCTTTGTGGTGCTTGGATCATTACTACAATATCAGGTGTTAATGTGGTGTGCATAAGCTTAATAAGCTTGGATGTGTAATCATGATTGGCCCTTTACAATTAGTGGTGGAGCCACTTTTACCATCCTTAAATACGCAGAAACATTTTTGGTGGTTAGGCTCCTTGAAAAACAGGAATTCAAAGCCCTCTTTTCTATTTTTCTATTTTCTTGAATGATTTCTGACAGGAAATAGAAGAAAAAAGAATCTAGAGGACCTGATTTCTTGCATAACCGAGTCAAACGTACGTGTTTCCCTCAAATATAACACATACTAATAATACACTTCCGAAATCCTCGGATGTTGGAAGAGAAGCAAGAGACAATCGGGTGTCTCTTGTTTTCCAGAAAAAAAAAAAAAAAAAGCGAAAAAAGAATAGGAAAGAGGATGAGAAAAAAAAGTTGGAATCAATGTCCCAACTCACATTACAACGAGAAATCATAAAAATTCAAACTTTTTTTCTCCCTTACTCCTGCAAAAATTTCCTCTTTTTCCAGAAAATTTTTCCTATTTCCAAAGGAAATTAGGCCATTTCCCTGTCTCCTTGTTCTCTCCTCCATTTTCCAGACGGAAAGGGAAAAAAAGAGAAAGAAAAGAGAATCTCCTCCGTTAATGGGCAGTGGTTTCACTGTAATATCATCTTTCTGTTATCAATTGTCCTTCAGAATTCTGCTTGAATTGTGATATCAAAACAGCAAAACAAGAAAAAGGGTGATATTATCACCAAAGAAAGAAAAACGATCAGGGAAAAAAGGGTAACAAAGAAGGGCCATATCAATGGGAGATATTTCTCAAGAGAGAAAATCAGGGTGTGGCCTGTTGAACGTAGTTTTTGGGGGTAGAAGTTTATGGCCAAGGAGATTATGCCCATCACCCAAAGGAACAAGTCCGGCTCGAACTGCACCAGACCCGACTCCCTCGCCGGGCCAAAACGTAGAGACAACAGACCAGAAACAGAGCAATGACAGAATCATACAACGTCCCGGGCAAAATTACACAAAACCCCCACCCGTCTATCAGCAACAGCAACACCAACACCAGCATCAATGTCCGCAGAAACCTCCCCAGAACCAAATCAAGCCCGAGCCAAGAGCACCCATAAGCCAACAGGGCTATGTCAGAAAGGTGCCCTTAAACACTCTCGGCATTTCCGGCGAGCTCGAGACCATGATTGCAGATCATCAGAGATCCAAAGGCGCCGGAAACTTGGTCCGGGCGTCGTCCAGCAACATGATGCTGCACGGCAGTCTTGGCAATTTAAACTTGAATTCGACGAATGGTTTGGGTTATATGCCGAGTACCGCGACGAACGAGGAGAAGATGGGGAATAATGTCGGGAAGTATGCGGCCAACCCTGTTAAGAAGAAGGAAGAATCGGGTACCTTTTGTCGGGCATTGTCGATCAGGATGGATCCGGAGGAGTTGAAGATAATGGGCAATGAAGATTACAAGAATGGCAGATTTGCAGAAGCTTTGGCTCTGTATGATGCGGCTATAGCCATTGACCCGAATAAGGCTGCTTACAGAAGCAACAAGAGCGCCGCGCTGACCGCGTTGGGGAAGCTTTTAGAAGCTGCGTTTGAATGCAGGGAAGCTATTCGGATTGACCCGGCTTACCAACGGGCTCATAACAGATTGGGAACCCTTTATGTCAGGTAATGAAAATTGAGTATTCAAAAATTTTCACGTAAAAAGGAATTGACATTCTTGAATATTGTTGCTGTTATAGATTGGGAGAACCAGAGAAGGCTTTGTATCATTACAAACAGGCCGGGCCGGAAGCTGAGCCTGACGCTATCGACAAGGCTAAGAAAGTTCAGAATCAGTTGATGAAGTGTACGGAGGCGAAGAGTCATCGGGATTGGAATTCCGTGTTGAAGGAAACCGGGATTGCCATGGCAGCCGGAGCTGATTCTGCACCCTTGGTAGGTCATGGATCAGATTCTTTTCTTGTTGGTTTTTATATAGAGTGGCTTCATTTAATATGGTTCGCGGTTGAGATATAAATAACTTGGTACTGAAGTAATTCTTCTGTTTTGTTTCCAGATAATTGCTTTGAAAGCTGAGGCTTTGTTTAAGCTGAATAGGCACCAAGACGCAATTGAATCCATGACCAAGGGCCCGGATTTCGAAGTCGATGCGTGTGCAAAATTCTTCGGTCCTATAGGCAGCGCGAGCTTGTTGGTTATGCATGCTCAGGTTGACATGGCTGAGGGGAGGTAATTCTCAGAAATTTAACCAAATTGATTGTTGATTATCCAAATGGAAACTATCAAACTAATAATTGGAGGGAAACTGAAAACAGGTTCAATGATGCTGTTTCAGCAGCTCAACGTGCGTGCAGGCTTGATTCCAACAACAGGGACGCAAATGCGGTGTTGAGGAAAACAAAGGGTGTGGCGGCTGCAAGATCGCACGGCAATGAGCTTTTCAAGGCGGGAAACCATAACGAGGCGTGCAATGCGTACACGGAAGGGCTCAGCCTGGAGCCACGTAATGCAATCTTGTTGTGCAATAGAGCGGCTTCTAGGTCTAAACTCAACCAGTTTGATAAAGCTATTGAGGACTGCACTGCGGCACTTAATGTTCGACCAGCTTATACTAAAGCTAGGTTGAGAAGAGCTGATTGTTTCGCAAAGGTGATTTATCAAGTGTTCAAAGTTCAAATACATAAAGGATGATTACTCTGACGTATCTTGAAATTTCTTCTAATTACATATACTTCACCTGGTATTTATGAAAATACTAAAACTTCCCCTATCAACAATTTAGAACTTATTAGGATCAGTGAATTTTGATGAATTAAATGATAAATCTTTATGATTATCTTAATTTACCCTTGACACTTACTAATGATAATTTGATTTAGATTCATCATTATAACAACACGCGTCAAACCAAACCTTAGCAAAAGTTGATGCAAACTTACATCACTGCAGGGGATGCCAGTGTAATTATCCCAAAATATAAAGATTTATGCCCACAAGATTAAATTTTGTTGTTCAATTATTGTGGGTGTAGGTGGAAAACTGGGGAGCATGCGTACAGGATTACGAAGTGCTGTTGAGAGAAAATCCAGACGACGAAGATGTAGGAAGGATGTTGAAAGAAGCCAAGGAGAAGCTCAGACATTAACCCCATTCAGGTACTTCCTCAACGTGCCTGAGTTTGAGAGACTCGTAAATCGTGATGTTCTGATTCAATTCGATACATTTCTGCTGATCAGGTGGAGGTGGAGGTGGGAGGCCATGTTCGAATGTGACAACAATTGCTCTCCTTAGATGGGAGACAAAGAAATGGAGACTTGGTAGGAATTAGCAGTTGTTGATAGGGTTTATTCACACACTCGATATGCTCTTCTAGAATGGATCACTAAATATTTTGGACGGGAATACCATTTTTTGATTGCATAAAAAACATTATATTCCGATGCGTATCCATATTCTCTTTGGAAAAGGAAAAAAAAAAAAAAAAAAAGAGAAAGAAAGAAGAAGCTTTTCATATTCTTTGTGCAGAAATTGTATTTCATTGTATATAGAATCAATTTTCAATCAACACAAAATTGATCACGTATTGGGATTTTTCACAATGTATTTCACTCATAGACGTACTCATTCGTGTGAAATCATTTAGTGGATATATGATTCTATATATTCCATTATTCAAGCGTTACTCATAATCAATTAACGAAATGTATATGTACAGCTAAATACAAAACATGAAACATAAAATTTAATCCGAAACTATATATTTAACATTACCTTAAAACTTCTTCTACGTCCCGCATTCACATCCACACCCACAAAAAAAAGTAATCCAAGAAAGGGGTTTTCGAAATTTACCAAAATTATATAACCCTTATATTATTTCTGTTGGACTTAAGAGAATTTATGGTTTTGGGAGAAATTTTATTATTACTGTATTAACTTTATGAAAAGGACTTTGTACAAAGGGCCATAAATACAACATACGACTATGCTACAGAAGGAAACAAAATAAATACACCAAATCACGGGATTACAAAGATCCCCTAATATCTACTTTCCTAATGTCGACACTCCCCCTCAAGTTGTAAAGTCGGATCACCGATTTGCAACTTGCCTAGAACTTCTGCAAATATCCTCCCATTCACTGCCTTCGTTAAAATGTCTGCAAGCTGATCTTCTGACCGTACGAACGGAAGCTCGATTACTCCTTCCTCGATCTTCTCCTTAATGAAATGTCTGTCAACTTCAACATGTTTCGTACGATCATGTTGCACTGGATTCTCAGAAATGCTTATTGCTGCGCGATTATCACACTTGAGCCTACATTTTCTGGTTGGAGGAATGCCAATCTCAGTAAGCAGTTTCCTCAACCAAAGAATTTCTGCTACCCCCCGGGCGACTCCTCGAAATTCGGCTTCTGCACTCGAGAGGGCGACCACCTTCTGCTTCTTACTTTTCCACGTCACAACATTACCCCCGACTAGTGTGAAATAGCCGGAGGTTGACCGTCGGTCACTTGGGTTCCCTGCCCAATCTGCATCTGTGTAGGCCTCCACTTCTAAGTGTCCGTTCTTCTGAAAAATAACCCCTCTTCCTGGACACCCTTTCAAGTACCTACATACTCTGAGAGCTGCTTCCATATGAGACTTCTGTGGTCGGTGCATAAACTGACTCAATACCCCTACTGCATAGGCAATATCCGGCCTTGTGTGGGCCAAATATATCAGCTTCCCCACTAAGTGCTGATACTGTGACTTTTCTATCTCTTCTGCTCTGTCCTCTATCCTCAAACCGTGATTGACCACCATAGGGGTGTCTGCTGGCTTACACTCCAAGAGCCCTGTCTCAGCTAGTAAATCAAGGACAAACTTCCTTTGTGAAATGTATATCCCCTGTTTAGAGCGCAGTACTTCTATCCCGAGAAAATACTTTAGTGGCCCTAAGTCTTTCATTTCGAACTCCTGGAACAAATTTCTTCTAAGTTGTGCAATTTCCTCCTGATCATCCCCTGTGATGATCATATCGTCAACGTAGATGATCAAGCATGTTACCAGCTCACCTCGCCTTTTAATAAACAACGTATGATCTGAATTGCTCTGGAGATAACCGTACTTTTTCATGGCTGCTGAGAATCTCCCAAACCAGGCCCGAGGTGACTGTTTCAACCCGTATAAGGCCTTTTTTAACCTGCACACTTCTTTACTTCTGAACTTCCCAGTGAATCCCGGGGGTGGATCCATGTACACTTCTTCCTGAAGATCTCCATGTAAAAAGGCGTTCTTAACATCGAACTGATGGAGATGCCAGTCTCGATTTGCTGCCACTGAAAACAACACCCTGATGGTGTCTATCTTTGCTACGGGAGAGAACGTTTCTGAATAATCAATCCCGTATGTTTGCGTGTATCCCTTTGCCACTAGTCTCGCTTTATACCTTTCCACACTCCCATCTGCCCGATGTTTCACTGTAAACACCCAACGGCAACCAACCGCTCTTTTACCATCAGGTATGACACATTTCTCCCACGTTCCATTTCTTTCTAGTGCCTCCATTTCTGTTCTCATAGCTTCGACCCATTTCTCATCCTCAAGAGCTTCTTCTACGTTATTTGGAATTCTGATAGACTGAATTGCCAGTGTATGAGCAAGGGCTTGTGGAGCTAAACTCCTTCGGGCCATGTTTGCTACCGGATACCGTGGGGTCCGACCGACATGATCTGGTTCGTATCTTCTTGGAGAAATGCCCCGAGTCACCCGTGGACGTAGCACATATCTCTTTGTATCTCTGCGAGCATCACTTTCACTATCCCCATACTCCCCCTGTTCCTCACTACTCCCTGCACTGTTATCATCATATGGAATAGGAGAAACCGAACTATTAACTGTTGTACTTACCTCAGGAGTATTCGTCCGGTCAGAATTGGAGTGATCGGGGCTCGCTGATTGTACCACGGGAGGCGGTGACTCGGTGGTTCCGCCTACTTGCTCTGTTGGGACTGTGTCTGGCCAACTAAGTGGTGGCACCCCACTGAGTGGATCCTGCTGCTGACTCTCCCCCTGACCACTAAGTGGGGTGGTAAAGTAATACTCGGTTTTCACAAAGTTACAATCCATAGTGGTGTAGAGTTGTCCAGAAGTAGGATGAAAACACCGATACCCTTTCTGATGAACCCCATAACCCACAAAGACACACTTGACTGAGCACGGATCAAGTTTGGTACGTGAACTTTTAGGGAGATGGACAAACACAGAGCACCCAAACACCCGGGGGGAAAGAGATAGAATGGAGGGAATTCGAACCTGTTTGGCTAGACACTGTAAAGGGGTCTCGAAGTTGAGTGGTTTGGAGGGAAGACGGTTAACCAAATAGACTGAAGAAGCAATAGCTTCGGGCCACAGGGACTGAGGACACTTTGACTCAATGAGTAAGGATCTAGTCATCTCGAGTAACTGACGATTCCTACGTTCGGCTACCCCATTTTGCTGTGGAGTGTGTGGACACGAAGTTTGATGGATTAACCCGTTGTCCCGAAAAAACTGCTTAAGATTAGAATTGATGTATTCCCCCCCATTATCAGATCGGAGAACTTGTATGTGAGTTTTGAACTGCCTATAAACCATATGATAAAATTCAATAAATTTTGATGGCACTTCGGCTTTATTTTTCAGAAAATACACCCACGTCATCCGAGAACAGTCATCAATAAATAAAATGAAATACTTAAAACCATGGGTGGATTCAGTGTTCGGGGCAGGCCCCCATACATCAGAGTGGACTAAAGAAAACAGAGTTTCAGACTTCGAACTAGACACAGAGTATGACTGTTTATGACTCTTCGCTAAGACACAAGTATCACAATTAAACTGACAATCTTTTGGAAAAAACTTAGGAAATAACAGCTGAAGGTACCCTAACGAGGCATGTCCGAGTCGACGGTGCCATAACCACTGTTGACGGTTCACTGTCCCGTGAGCAAGCGCTGCGGTTCCGTGTTGAGCAACCTCGTCGACGTAGTACAATCCACGTTCCTCAGTACCACGCCCAATCACCTTCCCCGAACGAATATCCTGCAATAGGCAAAACGAGGGAAACATTACTAACATGCAGTTTAATTGCTTCGTGACTTGACTTATAGAAAGCAACTTGCAGGACAAATTGGGGATATAAAGGCAATTCTGTAATTTTAAATTTGGAGCCACTGTGACAGTGCCTGCTCCCTGCACACCCAAAATACTACCACTGGCTGTCACAATGCCGTCTCTAGAAGCATTACTGTAATCTGTGAAATCAGACCGATCATAGGTCATTGTATCTGTGGCCCCACAATCGAAAATCCAGCGGGACTTTCGGGGCGGTGAAGATGTACTTGCTTGAAGTGCGGTACCTGTCTCAATTACATTTAAAGTGGGATCCTTTGTACAATTATTCAAATTAAAGGTCCCATTGCTACTACCCCAATCTATAGGGACTGAATTGAAAGAAGAAGAAAATGCATTGGTGTAATTACATATGGGGGCAGAGTTTAAGGAATAAATGTTAGGGGGGCAGGATGGTAAATTCCATCCTTGCCCAATACCTAAAAGTGCCGCCCCTCTCTCCTGACTTCCAGCCGCAGCATTCCCTTCTTCTCCATTTCTGGATTCCGCCGCTGTCTCTCCTCCACCGCCTGTGGCAACCGCGCCCGCGCCATATGCTGGTGGCGCGTGGTCACGGCGCCGGCTCTTCCACCCTTCAGGCCATCCAATGAGTTCAAAGCATCCCTCAGCGGTGTGACCCTTCCGTTTGCAGTGACCGCACTCCGGCGGTTCTTTGTTGCCGGGAAAGTTTGTGCCGCCTCCACTTGTGGTTCGCCCGCCGCTGCTGGTGGTGTTCCACCGTGGAGTCGCCGGATTTACCCTTGGCGGCCCGGTGGGGCGTGAGTCGGGTTTTCTATCGCGAACAGTTCCTGTACGCCATTGTCCCTGTTTTCCGGTCATCAAGCCGCCTCCGATGCCCGTGTCCGACGCCAATGATGAGTGCCGGCCCACCAATATTTCTCTACGATTTCCTTCTCGCCGTATGGTAGCGTATGCCCTTTCGACTGAAGGCAAAGGGTCTTCTTTTAACAGATCTCGCCTCTCTGGTTCATACCTATCATCGATTCCGGCGAGAAATTGGAATAATTGGGTTTCGGATCTGAGGCGGTTATAGGCTGCAATATCCCGTTCACACGCCATCGGGTTAGATTGTCTGATTTCGATTTCTCTCCATATTCGTTGAAGATTACTATAGTATTTTTCAATACTGTCAGTTCCCTGCCTCATATTGTTTGCCCTGACCGTGAGATCGAAGATTTGAAGGCTATCGCTGCTTTGGCTATATGTGGAATTCAGGCCGTCCCACAGCGTTTTCGGTGACGGATATTCGGCGAACAAAGTCACTAATTCTGGCTCCATATTGCGTAACAGCCATGTACAGACGGTGAGATCCGTCTGTTCCCACTTGGCATACGCCGGAGATCCGATTGCGGGAGGTGCTGGGTTCCCGGTGATATGGTGCAATTTCCCTCTCCCCCCGATTTCCATCTTCATCAATCGTGACCAGAGGGAGTAGTTGAATTGGTTTAGTTTGATGTCGATTGAGACGGATTGCTGCATGTTATTGTGTTGTTGATTGGTTTCGGGTTGTGTCTGTAGGTGGCTGAGTATACTGGCTAATTGATTGGCTAAGGATTCGCTGGG
Organism: Lantana camara; assembly: GCA_037501455.1. Lineage (NCBI taxonomy): Eukaryota > Viridiplantae > Streptophyta > Magnoliopsida > Lamiales > Verbenaceae > Lantana > Lantana camara. The sequence goes on along the minus strand of CM074857.1, from coordinate 15,002,366 downwards.
CTGCTGCGTTCCCATGCCGGTGCTGCTGCTGTTGCTGTCTTCGGCCATTGCCGAGAAAGGTTAGGGTACGTGATGAGCAAAGTTCGGATCCAATTATTGGATCGTCGCCCGCTCTGATACCATGTTGGACTTAAGAGAATTCATGATTTTGGGAGAAATTTTATTATTACTGTATTAACTGTATGAAAAGGACTTTGTACAAAGGGCCATAAATACAACATACGACTATGCTACAGAAGGAAACAAAATAAATACACCAAATCACGGGATTACAAAGATCCCCTAATATCTACTTTCCTAATGTCGACAATTTCTGCCCTTTCACTAATTATTATTTCTGCTTAACCCATATAATTAACTCCCAGAAAAGCAAACAACTCACGCGCACACGATAATAACCCCAATTACTTCCATTACCAAATCACACAACAGAGAACCCCGGCGAATCTGGACCGTGGATCAATCTCTTGGTGGCATCCGACGGACAGTAGTCCCTGATGGCAGTGAGCTCATAGGGCGACGCATCCGTAGCCAACCACTGCTCCACCTCGAACTGTTGCTGGGTGCACTGCTTGTGGACCCCAGTGACGGTGATCTCCACGTAGTTACAGTACCATCCGTGACCCGAACCCGACCCGTCAGAGGTGAGATTCATGGCGCAAACGGGCCCGTTCAAACATGGGCCACGCCCGCTGAAAATGTCGAGATTTCCTCTCTCGAAATAGTTGTAGCCCGGGACCATTAGCCCGCCCCAGGACTCGAGGTTTTTTATCCTAATTCCGTAGCCTTGTGCGTCGTAGAGAGTTAAGCTGATGATGGAATCGGTCCCGCCTTTGATGATCGAGCTGGTTCTCACGTACACCGTGTACACGCAATCGGGATCATCCTGTCCACACAAAATTGTTTATTTTTCAAAGATTCTTTACGAAAATCCGGAAAGATGATTGAAAACAAGAAAAAATATGATGCAAATTAAAAATGGGTATTCTTTTTCCTTTTCTTTTTCTTTTTTTTTTTTTGATTTTATGTATATATATATATATGTGTGTGTGTGTATGTTTGTAGATATAGAAGAAACTTGCCGATTTGCAGAGGGCGAAGATGGAGAAGAGGAAGAGGAGATTGAAGAAGTGGCGTTTGACTTCCATGGCTTCCTTGGAGATAACTCTCTTGTGTTACTTAATTCCCTATGAACAGCCAAAGTTGGTTGGACTTTTAATGTGGTGTATGCTAAATACCATATATGCCTTGGAGAATAAATTACCAAAATGAACTATACATATTATTATTATATTTAAGTATATATAAACTTACTGAAATACTATTTAAAATATTTCTAGTCTCTTCTATTAATTTATTTATTTATAAGTTGGGAAGAATAGTGAAAATGTTTTTTGTTGCATCGTACTAAAACAGTATAATATAATATATATTTCAAATGTATTTAGATGAAAATATACGAAAATGTTGATCCTGTACATTGATAGAATATTTATTTTGTCGATTGGGATGAGATGACATAGATGAGTAATTGAATGAGTTGTGAAATATAATAATAGATTGATCATTTCATTAAAAATACGGGATGAGTCATTAATCATAAACACAAATTTAAAATCCTTAATCATGTGAAGTAAATATGTCCTGAGGCTGACCAATACCAAAGCGGAATTTGGAAATATATACTAATCCTATGTATCTATGATATTTGATATTATTTGGAAAATGATTAATCTCAATATTAATAAACACCAATTATGAGTTTAGGAATAGGCGCGAGAATATTCAAATTCCATACATTTATTTGTACCAATGGTGCCATAAAGTTAAAAAATTAAATTAAGAAATTCAAAATAATGAAATAAAATGAATAAGTGAATTATACTTATTATTTAAATAAGATTAATTGTTGTACAATAACTGCCTAAGCTTGAAATCTTCATCTATTTTAGCTTATTTACATAATTACATTTGTTGAGCAATGTTTAGGGGAACAAAAAGTTAGGAAGACGAAGAGACTTGGTAGATGACCCTGGTGATTGGACCTGATATGTGTGGTGAGTTCCATGGAAAGTAGCCGAAGAATGCCTCAACACGTGGAGCTAAAAATTTAATCTCTCACTCTCACTATTTATATATATTCAACAAATTTAAATGAATTGTAATCACGAAATCCACCAACTTTGGAGGAACGGACGTGATGGTTACATGAAGCACCATATACATTTAGACACTTGTTCGTTGCCTGCCATTAATCATTGACTTTGGTCTAACTCTAATCTATATTGATTAGTGAGGGACAGGTATGAGAAGTATGATCATCAACCAAAATTTAATTCTATATATTTTGTGGATTAATTCCAGGGTCAAGGAAATAACTAATTATGCGATTAAGTCGGCAATATCCTGTGTCTCATTCTCTTGTCTAGCTATGGAATTTATATTTTCATCTTAAAATGATGAAAAATTGCATCTACACCCTTCGAATTAGTTTACCTAGGCTGTTTCTTATCTATTAGTTTTTGTTTATTTTTTATATAGTCTATTTTTATGGATCGAATCGGATCGAATCACTTAGAGTATAAAATTCTCCCTTTCTTTTATTCTCAAGAACTCAAACTCGAAATTTCTGGTTAAATTATTATAGCGTTGAACTGCTAAATTACACCACTTGATCATCTTAGTTTTTGGTTATTGATGATAGATGGAAATTGATGTAAACAGACAACATATTATTTACTTCAGCATATTAATAGGTTGGGTATGCAACTTGTCAGCCAGGCCAGTTTATGTTTACATGGAGAGAAAAGGGGGTGTTAGTTATTTAACACCCCCTAATTGATGTTTACCTCACAATTTTCAAGGCCTTAGATTAAAGGGGTGACCTTAGATAATCTCATAAAACATCATGTTATATAGCAACTCCTTGGGCCGCGTTTACATTTAGAATTTGGGCATGTTAAGAGTTGTTTGTCATGCCTATTCTTTTATTTACTTTTGTTGGGCCACAGCCCGTGTCTTAAGGCGTGGCCTGTGCCGGATACATGTAATTGCATGACCAATAAACACGCAAATGAGGCGTGATTAAATATTGCCCAATTTAACATGGGCCTGGAAATGACTTTCATGTCCAACAATTGTCATTATTTACAACATAAGGCCACTATCATTTGTGGGGAAAATGAGATGGCACGTTCGCCAAACTTTCCTTTCCTCCAAAATAAAATCTTTCCTCTTAATTTTTGTGGACTTCTTAATTTCGTGATGCCTGAATTATCCCGCGCAAAGGTGGGTTTATATTGTTTAATTTGATCTGCAAAAATTAGTTCAATCGCAAGACCTAAACTGGATCTGCTGCGGTGGGTTGACTTGGTGTAGGTAGTTCATTTCCAGTACAACTTTCGGATTGAAGGTATGATGTGGTCGTCCTTACAAAACCCGGTTGGATTTTACTTCGTTGTGGCTGTTAGATTTATTTGTTGTAATCGGACTTCCTGTTAGTGTTTGTCAAATTTGTGATAACAGTGCTTGTATGTTGTGGATAATGTTTACACTTGTTGAGTCCCTAATTTTCTAACTGTTACTAGCTGTTGTGCTATTCGAAATATAGTAATTCCGCAAACACCTGCATTGTACTTGGTGACTGAACTGTAATTTGTGTTTACATAGAATATAGTTTCTGTCTCTTAATCGACGAGCGATGGATATCGATGGTGGAGATTCTGAGGAATTACTGGTTCTTGAGCTTCTTAGAATGCATATTATGAATTTTTTGTTTATTGTTCTTTGGGCTTTGAGAACGGGAGTTATCAACTGCAGAAGGAACCGTCGCGTAATTCGTCGGCATTACAATTTGATTTCTAGAATCCCTGATCAAATATCTTATTTGAATGGTTTAATATCGTCATCCGAACAAGATTGTATTGACATCTTGAGGTTAGGTCGTGCCCTCATTTCGGAAGCTATGCTTTGTTCTACAGCAACGTGGTGGTTTTGTTTCGACCAGGGGTGTATCAATTGAGGAGCAGGTTGTTATGTTTTTAAGTGTCCTTGGTCATCATCAAAAGCTACGAGTAGTTAAAAAAAACTTTTAAACGCTCCACACGTACAGTATGCAAACATTTTCACCGTGTTCTTGATTCTATCATCAGTTGCCATGAGTTGTTCCTTGTTAAACCTGAACCTGTGGAAGCGGACTCCGAAGAAGAAAGGTGGAAGTGGTTCAAGGTATGATGTTATTACCAATTGTTTCGGTTAATATTGTTTGTTTTCTTTTGAGTTTTACATGTTTAAATTGCTATTTTTTATAGGGTTGCTTGGGGCGTTTAATGGAACATACATACCCGTATGTGTTGCTGCTGCAGATCAAGCTAGATATCGGACTCGTAAAGTTGTTTGCTCTGTTAACATGCTTGGCGTTTGTGACAGAAATCTTAATTTTGTATATGTGTTGACGGGCTGGGAAGTGTCTGTAACGGACGGTCGCGTGCTTGGCGATGCGATTTACAAACCAAATGGCTTTCAAGTACCCGTCGTATAAATAAGTTGCCAAACTATTACATGTGCATAATATGTTCAATATCTGGAGAAGTATTTAACTCAATTTGTTATTGCTTGAATAGGTCATTATTACATTTGCGATGCCGGGTATACTAATTGAGAAGGGTTCTTGGCTCCTTACAGAGGTGTCCGGTATCACATCCAAAAGCGGGGTAACTCCACAAATCGTCCTAATAATGCTAGATAGTTGTTTAATATGCGACACGCTAAAGCCCGAAACTGTATTGAACTAACATTTGGGATCTTGAAAACGCGGTGGGCAATGCTCCATAGCATTTGTTTCTACGATATCGACACCCAAAACAAAATAATTCTAGCTTGTTGTTTGCTGCACAACTTCATTAGGACTGAGATGGACGTTGACCCCATTGAACATGAAGCCCCAGAAATCTTCCTATATGAGTGCGATAATAATGTGACTACTATTAATCACGTTGAGGTGTCTGCTCAATGGAATTCAATACGTTATCAACTGGCTCAATCAATGTACAACGAGTGGAGGCATTGAGCCATTGAGAAAACGGAGTTGCAACTTTTCAAATTGAACTACTACTTATGTTTTATTATCTCTGTTTTGTAATATTTTCATCATGGGAGGATTTGAAGTTGTCATTCCTATCTTATTTAGATAATGTTTGCATTTACTGGACCTTTACACCACCAACTTTACTTTACATGTATTGTATTTAATAATCCATAAATAATCTGTGATTTGCCATTTGTACTCATCATTACTTTGAATGACATATCTTATTGTATTTGCTGAAAACAAATTCAGTCCTCATTTGTTTATGGAGCAGATGTCGACCCATCAAACATTGTCGAATATAGGAACGTCGCGGAAGGAACAGAAGTCCCATCGGTCGTGGACAATTGCAGAGGAGAAAAATCTGGTTCTTACCTTCAAGGATGTGATTAGGGAAGGCTGGAAATCCCTCAATGGATTTCGAAAAGGTTTTATCACACAACTGGAGCACAAGTTGCGGGTTTACATACCTAATACTAACTTGAAAGGAGATCCACATATTTTATCCAAATACATGGCTTGGAAGAAAATATATTTTCAGATTACGACGGCGCTGTCAACTAGTGGTTTCGGCTGGAACTCGACAACTCAAACAATTGAAGCTGAACCTGATCAATGGAAGGTGTTCCTGGAGGTATTTTTCTTTAGTACGTACTTAAGTCTGTTTGAAAATTGATAAGTTATCCTTAATTGTTGTTTTGTATAGCTTACTTAAGTTTTTCTCTAATGTCAGTGATATCCAACTCATAGTGGAGTACGTGGAAAGTCATTTCCATTTTACGAGGCTTGGGTCGATATCTATGGCAAAGACCGTGCTACAGGCTATAGTGCTATGGATTGCAACACAGCTGCTCAACAGATTCCCCTCACAACACCGACACCAGCCGAAGAGAGCGATAGGCATTCATATCATCCCGTCATGCTTTCTGACGATGAAGACACAGCTGCACGTTCTACTAATTGCAAAGAGACCATCAAAACAGGAACTGAGGCCCCTACAACAGCTAAAAAACGTAAGAGGCGTTCGACGGGTGAGGACAACGTGGTTGACTCAATCTCTGAATTCTGCTATAGTGCTGCTAACTCGTTTAAGGAGATTGTGGGTCGCATGGGGGCAAAGGTGGATGCGACTCGCTCAAGAAGAGAGATTTATAAAGCGATAGGCCAATTTCCAATTGCAATCTCCCTTGATAACCATGTTGATGCCACGAATATTCTTGCAAATAATCCCAAGTCGATGGATACTTTCTTTGGAATGCCAGCGAACGCTCGTATTAAGATGGTTCAGAAGGTAATCCTTGGTTTAATTAAGTGAAGGTTGGCCGTTTTTTGTTGCCTCCACAACCTGCAAGTTTGACTTCTCTGAGGCATTTAGTTCCTTTGTATATATGTTTTGTCTATGGTTAGTTATGTTATGTGTCTAGACAAGTAATGCATATTATATGGAATAGTACATATCATGTGGTCGTTTTGACGTGAATAGATGCATGTATGTAGTCCACGTCTTTTGCTTTAGAATGCATTATCAATACCCCACTTTTGTATATGGGTTACCTGTAAGCATAACATATTGTGTAAATGCTTCCTTCGAACCTTAAAAATATCACTCAATTCTCTTGTTTTATATGTTTGCATATGGTTAGCTGTAAGTGTGTATATATAGATCAGTTTCTGTGACGTTTTGGTTGACAAACTCACTGCAACAGAAATAGGAGTTATTATTATACAGAAAATAATTTGATGGAATATTTGAGAAGCAATGTCCAAGCCGATGAATTATTGATAACCCCAACAATTAGGAGATTATAATAAAATAAACAATAATAACATACTTGAATGCTCAACGAAAATGGAAGACCAGAATTACAATACAATCGAGTAAAATGAGACTCATTACTCCTCATCTAATGAGTCGCTGTCAGGAAGCATCAACACGTCGTTCTCAGAAAGCTTGTAATAAGTTAAAGCAGCTTTTTTGGTTCGAATGAACAACTTCAAAGTCGCATAGTCACGTAGACCTTTACATCTGAACTTCCGCTCCTCCTCAGTTTCCTAGCCAGAAATAATACCGTATTCAGTATAAATGGATAGATAATTGAGTATATATGTTACCAAAAAATTTTAATCTTACCGTTCTACCTTGTAGCGCGGTGTAGTATTCGTTCCCAATTTCAATTTTGTTTCCGAAGCTAGTGTATGCTACACCTGGAATATTGATGAATTTCCTGAATGCAGCGAAAAGACGACGGAGTTGACAAATCTTATGGTACACCGTTGTAGAATCAAAATGCTTAATTAAGTGGCGTGACAACTCCGCTGCCATAAATATAAAAACCTCCATAAATTGTTGTGGTTGCTAGAGACTCTCATGATCTTCAGTGTACTGTTGCATTAAAAGGATCAACAGTCGGGTCTCGCATCGATTAAGGCGCAACCGATTAGTCAACATAATCCTGGCTTGGCGTTGCCGTTCGGCTTCCTCGTCTATGAGTTAAATACGAAGTGAAGTAACTTTACTTTACAAGTTGAAATGGAGTTAATACAGCAACGCCATTGCCTGAGTCCCGTCTATAAGTAGCCCTTGGCCTCGATGTGCGCTATCACTATGCCGCATGTGATTTGTGATTCTCTATGCAAAGTACGAGTCGGACATGTTGGAGAATATATTCTCTTCCAAACAGTAAGAAACAACATGGACATGGCCTACATTATATTTACGCAAATTTAAGAAATGTGAACAAAAATATTGGAAAAACATTGGAGATGTCCTACGTCATATTCCAAAGTGTGTAAAATTATATATATGTATATAGTTACGTATATGGCTAACATTGGATTCCTATCTACATCTTGGTACAGATAGCTAATTGCTTAAATAATAATTTAATTAGTAGTGTTTTTTTCCCTTGGTTGCACTACATGCATTATTGGTGGGGGGTTATAAATGTGACTTACAACCCACAACCAGATTGAGGTAAGAACAAACGCATTTCAAAGAAGAAAAACCAGAAAGAGCCAAATAAGTTATAGAACCATAAATTACTCCACCATTGCTGCTCTGGCAAAAGATGTTAAACAAGAAATTTTTTTCTATTTTGGGGGTTGGACAAGAGAAATGGAGAACTGTTTCATGTCAGTCCTGTGGGATAAGTGGAAAGATGGTGTTTGCATTGTAGGTTACCCAAGAGAGTGCGTAATTAAGGAAGCGACAATGATTTTAAAGGATGAGTTAAATTGTCTTTTCGATTGGAAATATTTAGTGTGCAAAACAAAATCTTACATGGATCGGTACACTATCTTCAACGACCTCATTTCTCGGCCAGGGGTGGAGTATATCGTGAATCGAAACTTAGTGCGCGCTTCTCCGGATGTTTGGGATGCAATAAATAAGGTATATTTAAATTATATTCTTCAATTTTTGGATAACAGAGTACATCTGCGCTTAATCTAACAAATAAATCAAATTTTTATGCAACAAAAATATCCCCTCGGGTTGATGTACTTTGAAAAAGGAGATAACAAATGGTTGTTGTTGAAGGAAATATTTGAGTGCAGGCCTTATTAATAGCGAAACGTGGTTTGCTACTGTTGTCCGTTAGACGCTTTGAAAATTAGTATGGATTTTGTAATAACTATTGTAGTAATGTAATTCGCTAAATGGTATGTAGAAAACTGTGGCAACGTTGCTATTATATATGCTACAAATGAATATTGTTGTTATATAAGCTGTACATGAATATTGACCACATAACTCGAATATTCATGCTGCCTACTATTAACAATTCTTATATTAAATTCCACAAAATTGGTTACTGCACCAGTAGTCAATTAGGTTCATTAATTTTGTAGTTTGGAGGACCATTAACATCCATTTTATTGCTACGAAAGTTGTACTTCGACTTAATTAAACAGACAATGCATTATAAATTTCTTAAGACAACGACTGCCGAAGCATGTGGCGGATGCTTAACGAGAAACACTGACATGCAAAGAACTACAATCTTAATACACCAAATTTAAATACAAACACAATGGTACATATGATGCGAGTTCAGTGTACAGACACGCCTCCAATAGAGGGGCAGATCATCCTTGAAGATTGCCTTTAAGTGCTCCCATCTTGGCTCCGATGATTCCATGTACACTTTTGCAAAATGGTTGGCCTGAAACCCCCTACGGCCCCCAAAGAAAAAAAAATACATAAAACAAGTCAGTATGCACGAAGAAGAAAACAATGAAAATCGTACATTGCAGGTTACACTTGCGTAATTTCACACAATAATTGCAAATCTTCGTAAAAAATAGTTCATACCTCAATCGTAGTTTTCCACATATCTACGGGAACTTCAAAGATTTGGTTAACGGGATCGTACACTACTCCGCTGAGACTTATAAGCCAAACGAAAGTGAGGCAACGACGACGGTAGAGTTTCTTCTTCCGAAACAAGAACTCATTACTCAAACATTCATTAAATTCCTCATTCATGCGGGACTTCAAGAGATCGATATCAAATCCATAAGTGTTCGGCTGAAGCTTGTTGTAACGCTGTCGTTGATCGTACAACAATTCGATCAAACTATTATCATGGTTCTCCGTCCATCGACCATCGTAAAATTTAGAAGGGCCAATGGTTATACCTACTACACCATAAAAAATCACTTCCAAACACCTTCAATTGACGAATTGTATAATGGAAGGAGAATATATAGGTTCACAGCTTCCTATAAAGGTCTTCTTTGTGTGTATGTGTTTCAAATAGATTCCCCTATGCAAATGTGAGATGACTCAATATCCAATTTCAGATTATTCTCAAAATCAAGTTGGAGTATTAATTTAAATAGAGCAACAAATGGACAAATGGTATTAATTTAAATTGAGCAACAAATGGACAAATGGTACTATCACGGGGAGATGACCCTAGAAGAATCTTATCTTTTATCTTCACGCAAACCATGCATACCATAGGCAAATTGAAACTGTTCGGGGATTCTTCAACAGCTTTCACAAGATTCAATTCCAATTATAATTGATTACATAAATTGACTGAATACGTCGATGTAATTGTTCACATACACATTGCAGGTTATGCTCCCTAGCGACCCACGTAGAAACAACAATAAATGTAGCAACCTACGAACTACTTGATGAATGAACGTAAACTACATCATAATGATACACCATGTCTCTGTATGAGAAAAGAAAGAAAATAGAATCCAATGGAAAGATACTTACATCAAATGAGCACACAAAGTTGTACACTATACCACACTATCCAAGACCAATTTACATAATGATTATATGTAAGAAAATTTTTTTTACCCATACCACCCCACTATAAGTACCGTAACAGATTATATTTTACATTACATCAACTAAGCAAGTCACAAGGTGTTCTTCTCAACAATGGCTAAGTTCCTCACCAAATATGGTATCATTTTCGATGCTGTGTGGACAGAGTTCATAGATGAACAATTCTTTTTGTGGATGCAGACCGAGGCAATCTTCCATCAACGCATCACTACTAGCGACGACATTGGCATAATGTCAACCATTGTTGACTGGATGAGTATGTACGTAGATACGCCATTTACGTTGGAATATATATGCGATCGGTTTGAGCTTGCGGCATTGCGGTTTAAGACATAGAAGGCATTAACCTCGTACACCTGCGTGCAATATGACGGAGATACTTTAAGCATCACAACAACCCCGACTGTGTGGGATATCATTTGCGAGGTATGTCCATTTTTTCCCTTTTTAGAATATTGTAGGAAATAAATGAAAATGTATTGTTCGCAATAGAGTTAATAAGATATGATTGTTGTTTGTAAGAATGTTTACAGAACTTACATATGAAATTAAGGAGTTCATCCTTGGCACGCATTACCGTCACTACCCAATGGAGAGAATGTGGCATGAATTGAACTCCATGTTTGGCCCAGCCGAGGCAAGACGGTCTGCGTTCATTTCAACATTACCACCAAAACCAACCAGATCATTTTCCATCAAGGTTGACCCACTCCCGCTGCATGTGTCGACCGTGCCAACCATAGATGACCTATTACGTGATTACGGTAAATACCGATTAACTCAGATCCTATTCAATTCATGTCTTATCTATTGAACACATTCCATTATGTCAAGTATCACACCGTAGCTCATATTTTTACTCAATGCAGAAGAAGAAAAGAAGGCATGGAACTTAGAAAAAAAGGGAAAGCTAAAGCAATAGTTTCGCCGTCCCCCACTCAATTTCCGTTTGATCAGGAGAGCAGCACGAGGGGCAAAGGTCGAATCCTGCCAACATTCAAGATACGCACTATGGGAACAATAGAGAAAGCAGAAGAAATTAATCAAAGTAACGATAATGAAGATGAAACCAATTACTACTTCCAAGCATCAGAAAGTTCAGTCTGGCCACCACGGAATACTAAAAGAAACCTACGGTTGTGAAGATCTAGATAAGAATACATTTGCATAAATAATTGTTGAAACTATGAAAAACTCGTACTTTGTTCACATACCTCATGTTGTATGTAGTGCCACAGACCATCTCTTTTTGGTATGCTATATGAGGTGTGTTTGATAATGTCCTAGTAATTAAATGATCAAATTTGCAAGTTTGCTGTTGACTTTTACTTCATTAACTGTATTATATTCTAGCGTAATGCGTAATCAGCAACAATCTGGGCTTGGCTAACAAGGTTTCACAACTTTTTGAACATCAATATCATTGCGACACAGGAGCATCTGAAATTTTCTTATGTAGCTCAGGAATTCATCAACGAAAAATCCGAACAATAGCACATTCGTAATTCAGTACTACATTAAAAAAAATAACGTCTACATAGTACGAAGGATTCCATAACACAACTATCGTATTATATCCCAGTAGCTATCCTTACAAAATAAGTTCCACACCAACTTACTACAAGCATACCTATCACTGAGTTAATTTTTAACCATGATGATTCAAATGATCAGCACAAGAAAACTTATGAACACAGCCGCAGTTCTAAATGAACAACAAAGGACACCAATCGGTACAGAGCTTCCAGGCATTGCGGGAAAAGGATTACGAAGATTGACATTACCATTGAATGGAGAAGTTGCAACTTCAGATTTCGTAGCTTCATTCTGACGACTTTTCTCCATGGGATAGCTTTGATTGCGAGTGCGTTCGAGAAGGTTGCTAGTTTGGCCTTCATCAGGGTACATGGCTGGCACTTTAGGACTGCTTTTCTTAATATACGGATGCAGATGCGCCCACTTCGAAGTGAGGAGTTTGATAAGGGGAAAATCGGGAAGTATGACTAAGCATTAGATTACTCTGCCGCGTGGCAGTCTATGCCACGTCAATGCTTCACAACCGAGCCACATAGGTCGCCTTCCGACCCAGCACTTGGTGAGGAACCTCAAGCCAGGCTATGGAGTCCCGCGATCCGGAGTCTCCTTTCTACCCAGATAGGGGCGACCCAGCGGAATTCCGACCCAAGTGTTATCGGACAACCGCATTCACTACCGCTGGTCGCATTAATTGTAGCTGCGCCAAGTACGGTGTCAGGCGTCCTGGTAGGAGCAGACAAACAGTGCTTTAGGAGAAAAAGCACTGTTCCGGCCACCAACGGTCGCTCTCCCTCCAGACCAGATCCACACCTTCTTGGAGGTGTATTGGCACCCACTGAGCCCATCTCCACCCTATAAAAACTTCACTCCATCACCATTGGAGGGAAGCTGACCTTCGCGCACAAAACTCTTAACTACTGCATCTTTCCGGCCTAGAGCTTGAGAGCGTCGGAGTGCCAAAACGGGTCCAACCCCCACTCTCTCCTATTTTGGCCTTCGAGCTTATGTTTGTTCCATCTTTTTCAGCTTAGGAAAGTTCCAGGGTTCTCCCCACATCATAAATATCTTGGGTGATTGGGAGTCTTAATCTGCAGTCCAGCACACAGCCCAGATTTTGACACCATCATCTTGGCGCCGTCTGTGGGAAATCTCTGAACAAAAGCCTTATCCCTACTATCATCTTGAAAACCTTCCATTCAGCATGGTGCAAACACGTCATGGACGCCACGTTTATGGCGAAAACGGGAAAGAAATCTTCCCAGATCTTAACACCCCGGGGGGAAATTTCCAGCCACTGTGGTGGGAATTGTAGCTGCGGAAGCCGGTCCGAGTGCACCTAACCGACTGGTGTTGTCTAAGACAGACTTAGCTGCCTACGCGGAGCAATGCCAGACGGAGGAGTTGGCAGCAGCAAGGGAAAACAGGGAGCCGGTCATGCCCGCTCCCCCATGAGGAAGTCCCTTGGCATTGACTCCCCAAAATATCGCATACCCCACGGTGCAAGGACCCTCCGTGCCACTGACATACGCTGTCCAACAGCCTACTCATCCCCCCAGTTTCTAGGGATATCCGCAGCTCCCTTATACCCAGAACCCATATGAGCAGCCTCAGACCATCTACATCGCTCCTGCTCCCGGAGTTCAGCATCCAGTCCACCTGGGTGCGCCCTTAGAGGAGGGCTTTGATGACAAAGAGAACCCTCCTCGCCGTCGGGGAGCAGAAGAGGAGCGTCCCTCGCAAATCTTGCGAAATGTGGGGGAGAATGATAGGGGTGCTCGACACATCGCGGGAACTGCGAGCGAAATGAACAGGGATGCTCCCGTTCCTAGAAATGTTCCCATTTTTTATCACCTGGGGGACTAGGGTCCATTCCGACGCCTATTACAGAGCCAACAGGGGTCATTGGGTTGGCCAAGGCGACCTCCGAAATCAGCTCCCCCGGAGACAACAACAACAACAACAACAACAACAGCAGCAGCGTTATCTTCCCGACCCAGCACAAGGGTCGGAATATTTTGACCCACAGGAGGAAGTGTCATCGCACTTCCCTCACGGGCCAGCCCATGAGGCTCACCACGGTCACCCCCCTCAGCACGGGCCAGCCCATGAGGCGAGGTCCCCCTTTTGTGACGAGATCATAGATGCAAAGGTAGTGGACAGGATCCCCACCAACTTGCCGGTCTATCACGGGAACACTGACCCCGTGAAGCATTGCTCTAAGTTTGAGGTGCAGGTCAGCCTCCACGGCCACTCCAAGCTCATATGGGCCAAGAATTTTGAAACCACGCTCGAGAGTCCAGCCCAAGACTGGTTTGAGCAGTTGGCTCTCCACAGCATCCGCGACTACGCCCATTTGACCGGAAAGTTCAAGGCCCACTTCTCTTCCATGACGGGAGTCAAGCTCCCGTCTACTTACCTGTATAGTATCGTGCACGAGGAGGGTGAGACCTTGAGGAGTTCTTCTCCCGCTTCAACGAGGCGTTCGTCAAAGTGGAGCACTTGGACATCGATATTTTAACTCAGACCCTCCACAAAGCCATCCGCCACATGGAGTGTGCCGACGAGACCATCCTCCAGTCTCCCCAAAATATGGAGGAGATAATGGTCATCGCTCATCGCTTCATGCGCCTAGAGGAAGTCAAGTCCACCACTCGCGCATTAGGGCGTAGGGGCGACCGACGAACGAGCGACCCAGCTCCTGACCGATTCCCCAGGTCCGACCCACCCCGGTCGGAACCTTCCAGGCTCCCCAATAGGATGGAGCAGAGGCTCAAACGAAAGATGCCTTCCGCAAGCGGAGCCAAAAGGGCATACACCCCATTGGTCTGCCCCATTGAAGAAATCTATGAGGTCATGGATAGGGGGCTGCTCAAAAAGCCCAAGCAGCTGAAGGAAACCAAAAAGGCTAAGGAGTCGGGGAAACGCTGCGCTTACCACATGCAGCCCGGTCATTGGACCTCTGAATGCATTGCCCTCAAGGAAGAGGTGGAAAGGCTAATCTAGGGAGGGCATCTGATGGAGTTCGTCAAGAAGTTGGACGAACGGGGCCATCAGGCATTCAACCCAAGAGATTCCCCGCCACCAAGAAGAGGACGCAAGCCGCCACTTGAGAAGTCCGGAGAAGAAAACCCACACAACCTACCCACCAACGAGATATTCATGATAGCTGGGGGGCCGACAGAAGGAGATTCTCAAACTGCTCGCAAGCGGTCGAGGCGACAAGTGGGAAGAGAGCTCTACGGCCCGAGAGAGGTAATACAAGTGGAAGTCGGACAGGAGTGGCGCGAGCAAGAGATCTCCTTTAGCGATAGGGACTTTGTACCTGTGATGCCACGGGGCGACGGAATGCCGAGTTGTCCGATGGTAGTCACTCTGGACGTTGCTAACTGTGTTGTACACAAGACCCTTGTTGATAGTGGAAGCTCCGCAAACATTATCTTCTATTCCACCTTGCAAAAGATGAACATTCATAACTCGCTCGTATACGAGCCTATTAGGACGGCCTTGACAGGTTTCGGTGGGTCGGAGGTTTACTCCAAGGGGCGAGTCAAGCTTATTAACTCCATGGGAAAATTGCCCAAAAGAGCCACGCAGTTGGTAGTGGAAGGACCTTCTGCTTATAATGTCAACATAGGGCACCCCGCCCTCATAAGCTTCAGAGTTGTAATCTCCACCTACCACCAAACAATCAAGTTGCCAACTCCGCATGGGGTAGGCGAACTCTGGTGCAACATACCAGAATCCTGGGAATGTTACTCCATCTCCATGGAAAAGGTAAAGCTTCCCAACAAAACTATTGTACCGCTCGTCAGTGTGGATGACTTCTTGGATACGAAACTGGCCGATCCTGACGACCCAACTGCGGAAATGTGCTCAAAACAAATGACGTCAACCATCGCCAGAAAGAAAAGGAAAATTGACGATGGGAAAATAGAAGCCACAGGCGCGATCATCCCAGTCCAACTAGTTCTGGGTGATGATGCAAAGACCACCAATGTGGAGGCTAACCTCAAAGGTAAACAACAATGTATGCTCATTCAATTCTTGCAAGATAATGCAGATGTGTTCGCTTGGAAATCCTCCGACTTGGTCGGCGTCGACCCAAAGGTTATAGAACATCACTTGAATGTCGATCCAAGATTTCGACCCATCAAGCAGCGACTGAGGGCGCAAAGTGACGAACGCAATGAAATCATAGAGCAAGAGGTTAACAAGCTTTTAGACCCAGGCTACATTACCTCGGTCAAGTATGTAGATTGGCTCTGCAACGTCGTGTTGGTCGCCAAGACTGGAGAGAAATGGCGGATGTGCAATGACTTCACTGACTTAAACAAGGCATGCCCCAAAGATCCCTATCCACTTCCGCGAATTGACCAGCTGGTCGATTCCACCGCCGGTTGTGAGCTCTTGAGCAAGATGGATGCTTTCCAAGGCTACTATCAAATTTTCATGGCTCAGGAAGACAAGAAGAAAACCGCTTTCATTGTAGTCAAAGGGATCTATTGCTTTGAGGTCATGCCCTTTGGATTGAAAAATGCTGGCGCCACATACCAGAGACTTGTTAACACAGTTTTCAAGGATGAGATTGGTAAAACGATGGAAGTTTATGTCGACGATATGATCGTCAAAAACGAGAGGGCTGAGATGCATTTGGCATACCTAGGCTGGACTTTCGACCTACTGCGCAAGTACAGAATGAAACTGAATCCCAACAAGTGCTCCTTCGGTGTGGAAGGAGGGAAATTTCTGGGCTACATCGTCAGCCAGCACGGGATCGAGGCCAACCCCGACAAAATCCTGGCTCTGAAAAGCATCAACAGGCCTCATACCGTCAGGGATGTCCAACGTCTCCTCGGCCGGATCATTTCTTTAAACAAGTTCATCTGTCGCTCCTCTGAGAAGAATCTTCCATTCTTTAAGATTTTACGCAACATTAAAAAGTTTGAATGGACTGACGAGTGTGATGAGGCCTTTGAAAGGCTCAAAGAATATCTTGCTTCCCCCCGTCTGCTTGCCAAACCTATTGCAGGAGAAACCATGTACCTTTATCTGGCTGTCACAGAGGAGGCTGTGAGCTCCGTGCTAGTGGCTTTGCGCGAAAAGAAACACATGCCGGTGTACTATGTGAGCAAAATACTGCACGGTTCGGAAGTACGCTATTTGGAGATCGAGAAGTTTGCATTGGCCTTGATGCACGCTTCCAGGAAGTTGGGGCCCTATTTCCAATCTCACTCCATAGTAGTCCTCACGGATCAAGGCTTGCGCCAAGTCTTGGAAAAGCCGGAAGCATCCGGAAGAATTGTGAAATGGGCTATTGAACTAAGCCAGTTTGATATCAGTTACCATCCCAGAGCGGCGTACCAAGCCCAGATCCTTGCAGACTTCATCATTGAAAAGAACGATCCAAGCAGGCAGACTCTGCGCTCGGTGCTGTGGACCATGTCGGTCGACGGCTCCTCAACCTCTCAAGGAGGGGGCGTGGGGATATCCCTTGTGAGTACGGAAAGCCAGACGCTTGATTTCGCCATCTCCCTAGATTTCTCAGCCACCAACAACGAATCAGAATACGAGGCGCTCATCGCTGGCCTCGAAATTACAAGGGAACACGGGATCGAAAGAATCTCCGTAACAACAGACTCGCAGCTGGTGGCGAGCCAGGTTCATGGTTCCTATGAAGCACGTTAAGAGACAATGATCAAGTATCTCGCCAAGGTCAAATCCTTGGCATCTGAATTTAAAGAATTCACGCTGCAGCAAGTACCTAGAGAAGAAAACACGCGGGCGGACGCTTTGTCAAAATTCGCGAACGGAATGAGGGGCTCCAAGGATCAGAATATCACCTACTTGTCAAGCAAGGGAAGGGTGATAGATAGCGAGGCAGAGCTGGTTTGCTCCATCGACTCAGCCGAGCCATGCTGGGTCGACGAATTAATACTTTACCTTAGAGATGAAGTACTACCCTCCGACCGAAACGCCGCAAGACGCCTCAAATACAAAGCTGCAAGTTACTCCTTAGATTCGGAAGGGAGATTATACAAGAGGGCGTACATGGGGCAAACGAAACGGTGCCTCCGTCCTTCTCAAGCCCTAGAAGTGTTGGAGGAAATCCACAGTGGTCAATGTGGAAATCACGCGGGCGGTCGATCCTTAGCCAAGAAAGTTTCTAGAAGTGGGTTTTATTGGCCCACGCTGAACGAGGATGCTAAGGAATACACCCGCAGATATGTCAATTTCCATAAACATGCCAACATCCCGCACCAGCACCCCGTGGAGATGGTCCCCGTGGACATCTGCTGGCCCTTTGATCAATGGGGTATCGATATTGTGGGACCCCTATCGCTCGCGATGGGCCAACGCCAGTACCTATTGGTCGCAGTGGAATACTTCTCTAAATGGGTCGAAACCCAGCCTGCTGCGAAGATTACGAATAAAGTTATCCAGAATTTCTTATGGCGCAACATTATTTGTAGATTCGGGGTCCCCAGGGTCCTGATTTGGGATAACGAGACTCAATTTCAAAGCGCCAGCACTCGATCCTATTGCTCCGATATGGGGATTAGTCAACGTTTCGCATCAGTTGGCCATCCCCAAGCAAATGGCCAGGTCGAAGTGATCAATCACATCATCATCCAGAACCTCCAAACCAGGCTGGAGGCCAAGAAAGGGACCTGGGTCGACGAACTTGATGGGGTCTTATGGGCCTACCACACCACTCCCAGAACCGCCACAGGGCTAACCCCCTTCTCGATGGTTTACGGTCTGAAGCCATGATCCCCGCAGAACTTCTACATCAAACAGCGAGGGTATCCAACTACCAACTCGCCAGGAACACAGAAGACCGAGCGTATGAGCTTGACACCATAGAAGAGATCCGACATAAGGGATTCCAGCGCATGCAACAATATCGAGCCACAGTGGCTCGGAGCTATAACAACAGAGTCAAACCTCGTGCCTTTCAAATCGGCGACCTAGCCCTCAAAAAGGTAGAAGTGACAAAACACGTGGGCAAGTTACAGCCCAACTAGGAAGGCCCGTACCGCATTGCTGAGGTGGGGCGCAACAGAGCTTATCACCTTGAGGATTTGGAGGGGAATACCATCCCCAGATCTTGGAACGCACGTAACCTCAAGAAGTTTTACGTTTAAAAAGTTTTTCTGAGTCGTAAGTGCCGCTTTGTACTCTTTTAAGCTTATGTCCCGTAATAAAAAATATCGTCGATCGATCTGAGTGCCATTTTATTTTCAGTTAGTCTGAATGTTCAATGCACCAGTTAATCTGGGGTTACGATTAGAATTTGAATACAGAAAGCGCATTCGATATACTATCAATGCCTTAGGGCGGGGTGCCAAACCCCCCCGATAAACATAAGTCAAAAGAGATCACGTCTCTATTCGACCCAGTGCTTAAGGGATTCAAAATCGCAACGAGAGATTCGAAGTGATAACGCATGGCGACCCATAACGAAAATACATTTCGAGCCAGTACTTGGAAGAAATTTCCTAAAGTCATGCTCCGTCTAGAAATCGCTAGTCGCTATCTATGTCAACAAAGCCAAAAAGCTAGGTAACAGCATTTAAACCATATAAAATTAGAAGAAAGCCTTCAATTCTCATTCATAAAAAAGGGTCAGGCCCCGGAGACTTACAAAAGAGACGCAGAAAGAAATTATAGAAAAAAAAATTTAATTATATCTTCCTTGCAAAATCAAGCGTTGGAGCTAGGAGGATCTACAACTTTAGGGATTGGTTCATTTACCGGAGCCGGTAGGTGAGACACTTCAACGAGGGGAGTTTCTTCAATGGCAAAAGGAAGAGTTGCCAATGGAGGGATTGCTAAGGCAGGGCCGCTTGGGTTTGCGTTTAATAGATCATCTTCCTTCGACCCACTGCTAGAAGGAACGTAGGCGGCCAACAAGGTTTCTTTAGCCTTCTCCAGGTCTACAGGCCCCGGCAGTTCCACTTCCGCCGCTAGTTGCTTGTCAAGTTGAGATTCCGCCCATTCCACAGCCCAGCCCTAGGACACTTGGCTCCAATCTGGTTCCTCATCATTCCCCTCACCGTCCACCTCCGCCTGAGTTGGCCCCTCTTCAAAAGTGACACGGGCCATGAATTCTTCTGGCAACGTCTTGGGGATGTACACATTGGCAGCATTAAGTTTTCGCAGGTCGTTAAGATCAAAGGGGATCGGGTCATGGAGATGAATTTGGGACAAGGACCTCATAAACCCTGTTTCTACGTCGGACACTCCCAGAGTGCCGGAGACAGTGTCAAACACCTTGGATCTAAGAAACTCTGCCACTGCGCTACCTTTTATCTGCGGCATCAGTTTCTCAACGGTCCAGAAGGTCGTCTTGGTCCCGTCTCTCTGCCCCCTCCACGAAACCATCCTTCCACCCATCCAGCTTGCCTTTTGCGTATGCGGCTTCAGTTTTCTTCTCCGCCACATCAAGCGAACTCTACCGCTTGGCAACCCCAGTCTGTAGCTCCTCATTTGCCTCCATGAGCTCCCCCAGCTCTTTCTCTAAGGCGGACCTCCCCTTGAGGGAATCCTTCACAACCTTGTCAATCTTGTCCAATTTCGTCGTGTATGCCTTCCGGGCATCTTCCAACTCCTTGGACAACTTCGCCGCCCCATCTTTCCAGCTCTTCTACTGCAACACCTCAGCCCTCTCTGCCAGTAGCTTGCGACGGGCCTCATCGGCCAACTCTAGTCGCATGGCGGATTGGTACTCTCTCACGGTCAACTGAAAGGAAAAATAAGGTGGGGAAATTAAAAGGCAAATTAAGGAAGGATCGAACCAAAAGATGTAAAGTGAAAACCCCTACCGCGTTCAACAAGGCAATTTTGTTGTAGGAAAGCGTCGCATTGCTTTCCTTGGCCAGTTCTTGGTGGTCTGCAGCGGTTTGCAGAGAGTAATAGGTGGCCCCCAACACGTCCTGGTCGACCATCCCGGTCGCAACCCTCCTCTCCGTCCCATCCGCCCTGAACTCCGAGATGCCGAAGGGATATTTGGGTCCCTCAAAGGTGGGGACGTTGACGATTCTTTCATAATCCCCTCGCAGCATAGTAAAGCCGGGGTAAGTCCCATCAGCCAATCCGAGACCACCGGAGTGGAGTACACTCCAAGGCGAGCAAGGCGGTGGCCGACACGTGCCGAACAGGGCCCACACGCGCCTGCACGCGCCGCCCATGTGGCGGCTGTGCGTTCCGCGCGTGTGATGCTCACGCAGGCGTGAGCACCTGCCACGTGGCAGACCGCCCGGTCTAACCGAACGGTTCAGCGGTCAGATCGGTTCATGGGTGAACCGGCCGGCTCAATTTGGGCTCAGCAACACCACGTGTCCAAAGCTCATTCGTCCACGTGTCCGGGTCGGTCAAACCATGACCGACCCTATCCGACAACCCGGACTGCTGACCCGCTTTCTCGACCTGTTTCCTGACCCGCGCCAAAGCCAATCTGGAGCGCCCGTTTTGTGCTGACGCGGCGCAATCCTGGACATCCACGTGTCGCACACGGTGGCGCCCAGCCAGCGCCACATGGCGTTGACCCGCTGACGTGGCGTGCCACGTCAGCTGCCACGTCAGAAAAAAAATAAACCTTTTTTTTTTTTGAAAAATTTTATTTTCTCCAAAATAAAATTTTGGCCATTTCCAACTCTTTGGAATTTAATTTATTTTCTCAAAATAAATTCCTTGGCTATTTTCAAACACTTTGAAAAAAAATTTCTCTCTCTCGTTTTAATATTTTCTCTTTGATCTTCGTTGGGGCTTGCGGGGGGACCTGCAGGACTAATTAATCTTAGCTCCAAACGGGTCAATCTATTATCATCCCATGATAATAATTGATTACCGTTTAACAATATTTAATTCCACTAAATAAATATTGTTGAACTCTAAAATTAATTAAATTATTCACGAATTTCTCGATCTAGAATAATTTTGCATTTTACTCCTCTGTACAGATATCCATGAAAAATAAATCAATACTACTATCATTTATTTTTCACTTTCAATCTGAAATTTCTTGATTCGCCTCAAGTTCAAATTCCCTGTATGTGAAACACATTCAACATACAACTTCGGTGACGCACACACGAAGTACTTTGGCCAAAGTTTTAATTGAACTTTGCAAATCTATTTCAGGGATATCTTTAACCTTCCAGCAAGGCTACAGATTCCTCGATCAATATTTCTCTCTAGCACATTTCATGCAATCACCGAACGTACAAAGTATTTTGGCCACCCGTTACCGAGACCTCACTTCTGAGTACATCACAGTGATTAACACTACATGCCTAAAGTAAAAACACTATCAGGATTAAGAGTCTAATGCTTCCGAGATTTTATTCATTTTAGATAGCAGTATAAAATGAACGATCTCAGTGGTCCAGTTCGATGTTTCCAATCTCATTGAAAATCATCAATGTGTTATAATTGGAAACTCCATTTCCCTATGACGAAAGACTAATCATCTTATATAACACATTATAGTCTTGATAAGAACATCTTCTTATCATACTGACTAGAACTTTAATGACACGTGACTTCTGGTATTTAAAGTCTTTTCCTATGAAACACATTTCATATAAAAATACCATCACACGTCATTAATTATTAAATTTGTAAAATACTCATAACTTGCTTTAAGTTCAGTTTTATTAATCCAAAAATATTTACAATATAATTGGATTTTCAGGGCATTAATCCCAACACATGGGCATCCGCCCACCTTTGCCCAGCCGCTCTCTCCATGACGGCGATCTTCACAAAGGAGTCAGCCTCTGTCAAGCCCTCCGCCTGGGCTATCTCTTGGACGGAAGGAGTTGGGCCCGCCGTTTTCCCCTCAACAATTTTCTTGGCCTCCTCGGCCTGTTTCTTCTTTAGAAGGCGATCCAAAGCTTTGGCTCGTCCACTCGCCATTATCGCCCCTGAACAAAGGAAGAAAATGGGGTCAACAGAAGGAATAGAGCATGAAATGGAAAGGAAAAAGTTGGAGATAGGGACGGGAACTTGCTTGGCCTAAAGGGATTGAGGGTGTAGTTACCCATTCTGAAATCAATGTGTCTTTTTGTACCTGGAGCCAACCCTAGGTTTATCAGCAGGTGCGTGTTGGTGAAGATCCCGGTATCCAGCGGATGCACCTCTCGCAGAGCAGCCAGCAGGGTGTTGGGCCAACACACCGGACCTCTTTCCAACCGGACTTGGGCGACATCGTTCCAGGAGGTGTGCTCTAGTCCGTTCCACCCATCCTTATACTTCAAGAAGACAAATTTCTTCTTCCAGTCCACTCCATGGGAAGTTTTCTCTGTGTCAAAGATCTTGTTCCCCGAGCGAGATTGGAGCTTCATGAACCCCTTCTATTAGGGGAAGCCGCTGAGTCGACGGAAGCCACGAATAACTCAGCAAAGTGCTCCACGTACTCCACCTGACCCAGGATCTTCATTAGAGTCCGGAAGGCCGTTATCATTGCGTGCCCATTCGGAAGCAGTTGAATAGGGCTGATTTGAAGATGATTGAACAGTGCGACTTGGAAAGGGGAGAGGGGAAGCCCGAACCCGTATTCAATTACCTGTAGGGACATGGCGATGCATCCCTCCGGCGGTGCTCCCATG
The DNA here is from genome assembly GCA_037501455.1 of Lantana camara. Lineage (NCBI taxonomy): Eukaryota > Viridiplantae > Streptophyta > Magnoliopsida > Lamiales > Verbenaceae > Lantana > Lantana camara. Next base: position 14,978,821 of record CM074857.1, on the reverse strand, counting down.
TGCTCATCAGGGTTGGGGGTATAAACTTAGCAGTCCGTGTCCAAATCCCTCCACCCCGGTCAATCTTTTCAAGGTCGTTGTTCTCTCCGACCCAAATACTTCAGCCCTAAACTCGTGATAATACTTTAGGCATTTTTGGTGCCCTTTCTTCTTTTTCCCCTTTGGGGGCCCTGGCTCAACACTTGAAGCAGAGGCATTCCCCCCTTGGTCGCGTGATTCCCCCCCTAAGGACATTTCTTCTATCTCCGCAGTCGTGCCCTCTACGGCCTCCTCATCAACTCTATTCTCACCTCCGTCGCCACCCAGTGGCGCGGATTCCGTTTCTATTGAGTGCTCACTTTCGGCCGGTTCCCCCAAAATTGGCCCAGTGGCCTCCTCCGCCACTTCCCCAAAATACATCGTCTAGGTGGGATCTTCCCACCTCAATTTCCCAGGGCGCTTGACCCCTATACACTCAACGGACACCTTCGGGTCCGAGGGGATGTCCTTGGGCCCATAATCCCTCGTCTGTGTACCCTTGGGTTGGCTCTCAACGAGCACGGTAACGTTCCTCTTGGGGGCCATTTATAGTGTATGGACGAGAAAGGAAGAAAGGAGATGTCTGGGTTGAAAGGGCGTACCTTAATATTATGTTGGGGATGCTCTTCAGATGTGCGGTTTTTGGCAAAGTATGCTGAGGACAAATGACTCTTCAATTTAGGGTTCGCTCCTGTGAAGTAGAGTGAGAAAAGGGGAAAAAACCGCCTAAGTCTCCAATTTATAGCAGCAGTTACCACTGGGGCGACATTGATTAGCTCCATGTGTCGGTGGATTAGCCTGCCTGGAGAAGAACATGGCCCGTCACCCAACGGAGGCTACAAGTAACCGCTCCCTCAGGATTCGCGCTAACCTACCAAGTTTCAAAAAGATTAATCATTACACTGACAAGGGGAAAACCTATCGTTTCCCGCCCAAGATGACATGGCTGGCGTGTGTACGTGACGGCCATGGCACATCCCTTGGGTCGAAGGAAGTTGGCTCGAGGCTCTGGCTCGTTGAAGCTTGGCTCGAACGGTTTTCAGCGCGACCCAGGCTCCCTCGAGAAATCGCGGCGTATATCTTCCCTCTCCTCCTCAAAGATCAAGGAGTCGTCCACAAGGTCATGTACCACTCCCTGAGTGCCACCAGACCTGGGGAGGGGGAGATGATAAGGGGAAAATCGGGAAGTATGACTAAGCACTAGATTACTCTGCCGCGTGGCAGTCTATGCCACGTCAATGCTTCACAACCGAGCCACATAGGTCGTCTTCCGACCAAGCACTTGGTGAGGAACCTCAAGCCAGGCTACGGAGTCCCGCGACCCAGAGTCTCCTTTCGATCCAGATAAGGGCGACCCAGCGGAATTCCGACCCAAGCGCTATCGGACAACCGCATTCAATGCAGGCATCACCTACCGCTGGCCGTATTAATTGTAGCTACGCTAAGTACGGTGTCAGGCGTCCTGGCAAGAGCAGACAAACAGTGCTTTAGCCGAAAAAGCACTGTTCCGGCCACCAGCGGTCGCTCTCCCTCCAGACCAGATCTACACCTTCTTGGAGGTGCACTGGCACCCACTGAGCCCATCTCTACCCTATAAAAACTTCACTCCATCACCATTGGAGGGAAGCTGACCTTCGCGCACAAAACTCTTAACTACTGCGTATTTCCGGCCCAGAGCTTGAGCTGACTTGAGCGTCGGAGTGCCAAAACGGGTCCAACCCCCACTCTCTCCCGTTTTGGCCTTTGAGCTTACGTTTGTTCCATCTTTTTCAGCTTAGGAAAGTTTCAGGGTTCTCCCCACATCATAAATATCTTGGGTGATTGGGAGTCTTAATCTGCAGTCCAGCACACAGTCCAGATTTTGACACCATCAGAGTTCATCAGCCCAAACAAACACACACCTTCTCCCATTATAGGCGCACTTGTAAAAATACCTTCCAGGATTTTGAGATTTCTCAATAGCTCTCAAAAATTCTTTAAAACCTCGTCCGCATTCACAAGGGATATCATACCTCTCCATTCTCCTACAACAATTCCCACAATCCGCCATATTATATTTTGCAGAAATTAGACCCACATTCATCAGCAGTATACGTAACTTAACTTACCGTAACAATTAATTCCAAAAAATAAAGAAATTGGGAAATCGGTACAACTCTAAAGACAATTCAGTACTTGAACGACGAAATTCAACGAAAGACGATGAAATAGAGATCTCGAAGAGCAGTCCTTCAACTTATCCCTCACTTCGTCAATGCAGCATTTCGGGTGGGGAAGAAGATTTAAGCGATGAGAATTAAAGGGCACATTGGTCTTTCACCATTAACATGGGCTCAACCCACTCAATGTAAACATCAACATGACAGGTAAATGGGCTGATTAAAAAAGTCCAACATGAACCGTAAATACATGGTATCGGACTTTATCTAACCCACCAAAACATGACAGGCCCAATCACATCTTAGTATGTAAACGCGGCCTTGAGGGAGTTGCTATATAACCCACATCTTGGATAAGTTGTAAAATGACATTTTTGTCTCCATATTTGTCCTCCCAAATTATCAAAAATTAGATTATAAGGGTGTTTTAGGAATTTGTCAGTTAGAATGATGATTTATAAAATAGACAAGTAAACAACATATAAAAAAGTAGGTTATTTAACAAATATGTAAACTAATGAGGTAAACACAGTTTTGGGTTAAATAACAAAAATATTACTATTCATTTTCTAATGCCATTAGATAGCTAAAAGGCCAAGTAAACACTTGGCAGCCCAATGACCAGCCCAAGAAATACCATTTTTGCTTCTCATCGTATGGACAAATTCAACACCAAGCCTGAACAATGACTAAGTAAACAACATTAATAGTTGGATACCAAATATATTCCACCATATTTTAATTCTTAGAATCCGTTTACTAGATTAGATCGCTAACCATGGGCATTGGAAAATGAATACTATTTTTTTGTGTGTTATATAAATCATTACTCGCCATTTAGTTCACCTCTTAAATAAATAGGAAAATAACAAATTGTTATACGTTATTTACTTGCTTATACAATTGCAGAGATAACAAATCGGTCAGATGGTTGCAGTCGATTCCAGGAGCTCGAATCACTTAGAATTTGTAAAAAGGGGAAGAATTTCGAGCGAATCTGTCAAGGAATAACAAATGTGAGCTGAAGGTCAATTAGGGAAATGAGAGTTATATCCCAGTTTGGCACTCTGACGCTCAAGTCAGGTACTTGCTCGAATAAGAAGAGCAAGTAAAGACGGTCGAATGAACAGTGAAGTTGATTACCAATGCCATAAATGTTGTGGATATTTTGATATGAATCGGAGTGTGCTAGGTGATCCTGGAGGAGGAGAAGAGGTTGAGACTGATAAGAGTGGTGGCGCAAAGTTTGCTACTGTTAGAAGAAGTGGACGAGTGAAGAAGACTCCTGAGTGGTAGAAGTCATATCTCATGAACAAGAAACGTTAGTCTTATTCTGTTATTTCGTAGGAGTAATTTAGTTGGAGTCTTGGATTAAGTCATTTAGTTGGAGTCTTGGATTAAGTCGTAGTTTTATTTATTTCCTTTCTAGTATTTGGTAATTTGAGATTATGTTGATTGTGTTTCCTTGAGAGTCCATAGGTTAGTAAAAGTCTCCTTTAGTCTTCTTTATATTTCGTGTACTCTTTGAGTTTTGAGCAGGCAATAAACAAACTTTTCTTCTGAATCCCTAACTCTATCTCAATTCTCTTCTCGTCTAATTTTCTCCGTTCTGGCCGGTCTCGTCGGAAATCTTCAGTTTCTCCCTAAGAAGCAACGAGTACGAAGCTACTCTAAAGCTTCTTGTGATGTGTCAGAACACCGTTCGTATCAATGGTTCTTTCATTGCTTTCGTGATGTCGGATTCCGTGAGCATGGACAATTTCAAGGACTTTCAACGCCAAAGCGAGGCTAATTTCCAGAAATTCCAGGATCAGAGCGAGGCTCACTTTAAGGAACTTCAGCAACAGATGGATGTCCAACTGGTTTCTCATACCGCACTGATGCGGCAGTTTAGCCAGGCCGTGTACAAATTACAGCAAGATGTAACCCTAGGGTCTCACTGCCTCGATAAACGGTCGGTTGACGTCGTTTCCACTTCGTCGTCGCGTCATAAGGAGACCGGGCCGTATGTGTCTCCGAACCCTAACGCCAAGTTTCGTATTGACATGCCTAAATATGATGGCACGGATCCTTTGGGTTGGCTCTTCCAAGCGCACGAGTATTTCGTGTTCTATGGTGTTCCCGAGGAGAATCGTTTGTCCACGGTAGGGTTGATGTTGGAGGGTCCGGCCCTGGACTGGTTTTGTTGGCGCCAGTGGAACAAACTGTTGGATTCTTGGTCTAATTTCATTGCCAAGTTTAAACTTCGTTTCGATCCCCTCAACTTTGTGGATTATTTCGGCCTACCCTCCAAGGTACAACAGACGGGGACTGTGTTGGACTACTAGGCAGCTTTCGAGAAAATCTTGATCAATATTACAGATGTCTCCGAGTCCAACCTACAGTCGTTGTTCCTTGCAAGCCTGAAACAACACCTGCGACACGCGATTGTGTTACTCAAACCCTCATCCTTATCCAGTTCGTTCGCCCTTGCACGTGAGTTAGAAGCCAAGCATCAGGCTTGGACGGCGACCTCACCTCCGCGGCACGTGACTACTCCGGTGGAGCCGTCTGTTCCCCCATCCCCAGTACCGTTGCTTCCCGCACAAGTAACGCAACCACCCCAGGTGCAGCCTTCTCTTTCACCTCCGATTTGGCGTTTGACTCGGGTTGAGCGTTTCGAAAGGGATGCTAAGGTATTATGTTATAATTTTGATGAAAAGTGGGTTAAGGGCCACCGTTGCGGTTAGTATTTGCTGTTGTTGGGCGATAAAGAAGATGAAGGGGTCGATGCTGATTGGGACAGTGCTTACGCGGTAGTAACCACGGATATCTCCACTTTGCACAGTCTATCGGGAGGTCCTATGCCCCGGTCCTCGCATATGTCGGGTATGATTGATAATTTGATAGTTGTCGTGCTGATTGATGGTGGGAGTACCCACAATCTTATACATCCGTCCGTCGTCGAGAAGTTGAGCTTACCGGTGGTCGCCGCGCCACTTTATGTCGGTAACGGCGCTTCTTGGCTGTGTAAACAACAGTGCACCGGGGTCCGTTTATTGCTGCAGGGCACGCTGTTTCCTGCAGATCTTTCTGTTGTTCCCATTCACGGGCCACATGTGGTTTTAGGTGTTCAATGGTTACAGTTATTCGGCCGTGTTTGTCATGATTATGCTAATTCGATCATGGACTTTACTTGGGCCGATTACTTTGCAGGGGAGCACACCAACTTGAAGGACCTCACGCTCCATCACTTCCATAGTTTGTTGGATGCCACGGTTCACCTTAAGGACAAGGTGGATTTTGAAGAAGGGGGGAATGATATGAATCGGAGTGTGCTAGGTGATCCTGGAGGAGGAGAAGAGGTTGAGACTGATAAGAGTGGTGGCGAGGAGGTTGCTGCTGTTAGAAGAAGTGGACGAGTAAAGAAGACTCCTGAGTGGCAGAAGTCATATCTCATGAACAAGAAACGTTAGTCTTATTCTGTTATTTCGTAGGAGTAATTTAGTTGGAGTCTTGGATTCAGTCGTAGTTTTATTTATTTCTTTTCTAGTATTTGGTAATTTGAGATTATGTTGATTGTGTTTCCTTGAGAGTCCGTAGGTTAGTAAAAGTCTCCTTCAGTCTTCTTTATATTCCGTGTACTCTTTGAGTTTTGAGCAGGCAATAAACAAACTTTTCTTCTGAATCCCTAAATCTATCTCAATTCTCTTCTCGTCTAATTTTCTCCATTCCGGCCGGTCTCGTCGGAATCTTCAGTTTCTCCCTAAGAAGCAACGAGTCCGAAGCTACTCTAAAGCTTCTTACGATACGTCGGAACACCATTCGTATCATATTTATAGGTCCAAGGTGGGTGCATGACACCTGTTCACGCATTGGAGGTGCATTTAATGCCCTAGCCAGTTTGTTGGGGAACAGTAGTACTGTACACCACCTTTATGTCAGACCTTGTCCCTTGTACCTTGCAAGTCTCTTGACCTCTTTTCCATACCATTTGTCTGTTGTACGGCTTGAGAGATCGATGGATCGAGTGGTCGAGACAACCTTGAGATCGGGAGTCCAACGTGAAGGAAGGAGGTATTCGAGTACCTGGTCTGATCGATTTGGCGTCTCAGGGATGCCTGTCGACCAGTTGTTATACGGATGGTCGAGGATGTTCGAGTGGTCCCCAAGGGGAATTGTGGTGATGTGTCATTCCACGTGGCGCACGTTGCTTACTTGTCACCTCTTTGTCTTTTGGCCACGTGGCGCTCTCGGAAAGCGCCCCCATCAATATGGAACCATAATATCAGAGGTGAAATAACTCTATATTAAATACCCATTAAAAATATTTTAATTTCTAACGGAATCTAAAGAGAAGATATTTCTAACCGAATCTAAAGAGAAGATTTAATCCCTTATCAAATCCCAATATGTAATTTTTTAAATATTGGGGGTTCACACTTATATACATGTAATTATAGGGATCTCTATATAACTTGCCAGAAAAATTAAAATAAAACATATTCTAATTCTGAAAATTCTCATAAATATATTAACACGTGTCTTACCACTGATTTAATCATACTCCTTTATTTGAAAATTCAGCATGTTAATCTTCCAAGGTATATTCCAAAAACGTAACTATAAACTATAAATATTCCCGAGTAGAGAGTATAATCCAAGGAATAATGCTTCCATCCTTCTTGATTTTTGTTTGTCATTGGGATAACTAATTTGGGCAAAGGAACAAATTTCGATGGAGCTCTTAAACAAGTACCAATTGGGCCAGTTTACGAGTTCAAACTCCAAATACTGTTATCTGATGGATAATTTTCAGGCCTAATCCAAGGGGCCAGCAATCCGAAGCAACACAAAAAATAGCCTGCCCATGTCAGACTGAAAGTTCTATCTCTTTTGGGCCTGCAAATGAAAATTTCAAGATAAAATCTCCAAAATTTGTACCACCAAAGTAGGGCTGTCAATGGGTCTGGATTTTAATCCGAATCTGATCCGATTATTTGTACATTCGACCGATAAAAAAGTTTGATGTATCATATCTGATTATAAATATCTATTATTCAAAATAAATGGAGCAAATATGGGATTAGAGAATCCGATCCGTTAAAGATCATAATCCGACTATTTATAATATTTTATTATATTAATTATTTTATTAATAAAGAATAGTAATAAAAATAATTAAGAATTAAACTTCCAATGTCTGTATCATTGCATTAATAATATATCTTTCAATATTTATCTTAAAATAACATGTAATTTTTCATTAATAATCGTAAATTAACAAATATTACATTGAATACATGTAGAAATAATAACTAACTAATTAAACAATAATTATTATATGTTTATATTTATTATATATATATATATATATATATATATATATATATATATATATATTAAAATTTATTTTTAATCGGATCGAATCTTTCATCGGATCGGATCCAGCCCGATTTTATGCGGACTCAACATTCATGAATCCGAATCAGTTCGGACTTGGATTCGATAATCGGAAATGCTTATCGGATTCAGATCTAGAATTTTTAGATCCGGTCCGAATCCGATCCGTTCACAGTCCTACCACCAAGTAGTATAGTGTAACGGTTCGATACAATGTTAGTATGACTAAAATTTTCACAACTCTTAGAGCTCCTTTACTTTTCTAGTTGGCTAACCATTGTCAGTGGGTTGTTTATGATTTTTTTCTTGGTTATAAATACATGTGCCCTCTTTACTTTGATTGGAAAACATTGCTCTTAAATATACTAGATTGTTGGACTGTTTACATTGTTGGTTTTTAAACAAGATTAAAGGTATATATTTATAATTTTGTCCCAGCATTGGGAACTGAATAATTTTGTCATGTATTGACAAGTATGTAATTTTTCTTTGAAAAGCAAGGACAAAGTTGTCAATTCGTCTTATCCAATTCAACTAACTTATTTAGCCACAGTTTTTTTAATGGGTATATAACCCATCATTTCTCATTGTTAACCTGGGGCTCCGGTTTTAGGCCCTAATAATTAAATAGTGAAGTAAAAGGCTGATAAACCCATGAAGCATAATCAACCCGCTATTTTCCATTGAAGTAAAAGAGCTCTTAATTTTTAAAACATAATCATTATTAATTGGAAGGATTTTACACCTTTATACCTAAATGATCCGACTAGCTAGATGTAAAAGAAAGGCCTAATGAGCGCCTAACAAACATATTGAGTGTGGTGATTATTAATGTCAAAAAGACAAGTCATTATTGCAACCATGAAAATGTGCCATTAAGGTTACTTTAGATAATTGCTTCCCATTACGGATTCCTTGGAAAGTGGTCCCTGCTATTTGCTTTCCAGGTTTTAATCTCATATAATACTCTCAATATGGTAAACAGGCACTTCTGAGGGCGCTTGACTTGACAGTTTGTATAAGGATTAAGTCCCAATTAAGTAGCATGATTGCTAATTTATGCACGAATCCGCTTTATATCAATTTGTGGAAAATTTCCCGAATGTGCTTAATTACAATGATTACATGGTATTAATTTATTATTAATGCTGATGGTTCATGCGATCAAGCAAAAGTAAGTTCCCTAATTCGAGGGTCATAACCATTAACCACAGCTCTACCCAAGGAAAGAAACCTAATACGATAATTGATATTAGAACACAAATATGATATGATACGATACAAATATAAATAATACAATTTTTTAAAACATATCACATAAAAAGTATTTTGTAAAATACGAATGTGAATATCAAACACAAGAAAATAGTATTTTTAGAAGTTGGCATTGCATTATCGAAATGAAATTTAAGAAAGTTTAATGGGTACTTTAGAAAAGAATAATTGGCATCTACAACACGCATCTATATGTGCGACAATGAAATAACTACTTTTTCTTTGTAAGAAATTGCATATTAATTAGAGATATACATACTATAGCGTCATTGCATGCGATAGCATGAGGTACAGGAGTATATACCATTTATTTGTTCATAGATTTTTAGTTTCAAGAATGCCAGCTGATTATATTCCATGTCATAAATCATCAGATTAATCGCCCTTTGATGTAATTTATTGTTTCGGAACTATATTAACTTGATTAAAAATTTTGTATTTAAATTTTTGGGTAGGCAAAAAGATATACAATTTAGTGCTCGATTCGACTCGAACCCGCTTGTCAATATTGAAAAATAAACTTCTAAATATGTTGCTTTTTCTGAATAAAAAGCTCCGCAGCCACTATTACCCGTTCAAGACCAACATATTTTCTCCTTTACAATTATTAAAATACTTACTTGCTGTTCATAGTGACCGAAGAAGTAATTGTGTTCATATTTGAATTTTTCTTTTTTCTTTTTGTAAAGATATTATAATTAATTTCCGACGGATGTACACATTGGTCACGCACTCACGCTTAATACTTGATGTGCCGTAGCTCTATATATAAGTCCATCATTTTTGAATTAAAAGGAAGTCTTCTTTGATTTGGCTTAATTAATTAATAAATCGTGTTGCCTTTTTCACGTGTTGCTTACCATGAAATGACTAGAAAGATGCCCTTTTGAGGTGGCTTAAACCTTCTAATTCATCCCCTTTTAAATATGGCATTTAAAGTTATTCCATATATGTTGGATACCTCTTATAAGTTCTAATAGTTAAATACCTATAAGTAATTAAGTTTTCCCATTAAGGGCACGTGTTGTCCATGAGTTATGCTTTCTCAACGTTAAACAAGTGCAAATTGTGTGAAATGTTGTGTGTGTGCATCTATATAGGTATATTTATAAAGAATTTTCAATTGGTAATGATATCGAAAGTCTTTTCTTGATAGTATGAAAAATTATGCTGTGGAAGTCTTAAAAATAAAATTTGTGTCTGATTTTAGCAAATCAGACTAATCACTTATTTATGGGATAAGTGTTTTGTATTTATCTTGTGATATATATAAATTTTAAAGAAGACAATTAGTAAATAGAAAACACATATTTAATTTGGTCCAATGCATGCTCTGAAAGAGAATTGGGTTAAAATTCTAACGACAACGTCTAGAGATATCGGTGAGTTTCGGAAAGAGTACTTATCTTTTGGAACCATGCACCATGAGGTAATATATATCAATAGATTTAATCATCACCCAAGAGGAAAGAGTTGCTAATTAAACTGCAGATCTTAACAAAACACTCTCAAGTACTGAAGAAACTAAATTAGTAAATATCATCTAAAAAGGAAATCAGTGTGACATTCAAACACAAGTAATCTCATGAATATTAAATTTCCGAATTGGAGCATGCATGTACAGTACCATTAATATATATGATCTGCTTCCATATATCTCTCTCTCGGCCATTCTGTAAATCGTGAAACATGTCAGATGGGTTCAGAATGGATGCAACCAATGACCCTATTGTTGGGTCCAGCCCATATGCACATATATTTTGTTGGCCCAATTAAAATTTAAATTAAAGCCCATGTAATACTCTTTTTAGTTGAATAGGGTTTGACTTTGTTTTTGGTATAAGAAAGGAGCAGCTGTGTTTTAACGTGAAAGAGAGAGGAAATTTTCTGCACTTTTTGTCCAGTTTTCTGGGCAGCGACAGCAACTTCGAGCGGACGATCGGGAGGTCATTTGTGGTCCGATCGAGCTGATTTTTGGACAGTAACTTCCTAACTCATCGAACTTGAAAGTGAACGGTGGAGATCGGATTTGGAGCTCTGTAAGTCAGGTTTTTTTGGTGCGTGAACAGTGACGCGTTTTTCGGCTTATTTTTGGGTTCTTTTCTCCTTTTGTGTTCTTGTTCGTTTTGGATCGAATCGGTGTTTGATTCGTGTTTGGAGTTAGATTTATTGGTGTTTGAACCGCTGTAATTTTTGCCTCGTATTATAGTGGATTTGTTTTTGGGTCTCGTAGGCCTCGTGGTTTTTACTCTTCGTTTTGAAGGGGTTTTCCACGTTAAAAATTCTCGTGTCTCTATTCTCGATTTGTTTGGTTGATTATTTTTCTATCCTTGGGCATACTTGGTTGATTGTTTATTGGGCATTTGGAAAGGAGTTTTAATTTCCGCTGCGTACACTCGGTTTTGGTGTATCCCTTTCCTATCAGAGTGGTATCAGAGCCGCGTTGGTTCTTTTGCCGGTGTGACCATGGAGATGAGTACAAGTAGGATGATAACTTTAAATGGATTAAATTATCATCTATGGAGTAATAAGATGAAGGATCTCCTCTTTGTTAAATCTTTGCACTTGCCTGTTTTTGCAACTGAAAAGCCCGTGTCTAAAACCGATGAAGAATGGGATTTTGAGCACAAACAAGTTTGTGGGTTTATCAGACAATTTGTTGAGGAGAATGTTTACAACCATATTCAACACGAGACACATGCGAGAAGTTTGTGGGAGAAGTTGCAGAATTTGTATGCATCGAAGACGGGAAACAATAAGCTGTTTTTGCTTAAGAAGATGATGCAGTTGAAATACAAAGAAGGAACTTCTATTGCTGATCATTTGAATGAGTTTCAAGGCGTTCTTGATCAGTTGACAGGTATGGGCATTAAATTTGATGATGAAATTATCGGACTTTGGATTCTTGCCACTTTGCCTGATTCTTGGGAAACTTTTCGTGTTTCACTTGTTAACTCTTCGTCTGATGGTGGTATAACCGTTGAGCTTGTGAAGAGTAGTGTTTTGAATGAAGAGATGAGACGAAAAACTCAGCATTCGTCTCAACCCGAGTTGTTGGTTTCAGAGAATAGAGGGAGAAGCCAACATAAATATAATAATAAAGGTAGAAGCAAAAGTCGAAGCAAGTCAAGGTCAGGATGGAAAGAATTTAAGTGTGATCATTGTGGTGAACCTGGTCATATCAAGAAATATTGTTTTAAATTGAAGAAAGAGCGTAGAGGCAATCGTGATGGGCACGATAAGAGAGACCAGGATAAGAATGATCGTGTTGCTACTGCTACTTCCAATGATGATCTTATTCTTGCATATGATGACAATGTAGTTGTCGTAGCCAGTGATGATTCCAGTTGGGTTATTGACAGTGGTGCCTCATTTCATGTAACATCAAGGAAAGATTTCTTCACTTCTTATACTTCTGGTGATTTTGGAGTTTTGAAGATGGGGAATGATACGGTGGTACCGGTAGTAGGCATTGGGACTGTTTGTTTGAAAACCAACAGAGGGTCGAGTTTGGTGCTTCATGAGGTTAGACATGCACCTAATGTTCGTTTGCACCTGATTTCAGCAGGAAGGCTCGATGATGATGGCTATTGCAATTTCTTTGGTAATGGTCAGTGGAAACTCACAAAAGGGAATCTAATTGTGGCTCGAGGTGATAAATTCCATAATTTATATAAGATGAAGGCTTCTATTTGTGTGAACTTGGTTAATGCAGCAGAGAGTGACAACTTGTCAGAGCTTTGGCACAAGAGACTTAGTCACATTAGTGAAAAGGGGCTCGATTGTTTGGCCAAGAAGAATTTGTTGTCAGGGCTGAAAGATACAAAGTTAGAAAGATGTGTTCACTGTTTGGCTGGGAAGCAGAAACGGGTTTCATTCCAGAGTCATCCCCCTTCAAGGAAAACTGAGCTTCTTGAACTGGTACACTCAGATGTTTGTGGACCAATGAAGGTACGAACTCATCGTGGTGCACTTTATTTTGTCACTTTTATTGATGATTGTTCGAGAAAAGTTTGGGTTTATGTTTTAAAAACCAAAGATCAGGTATTTGATGTTTTTAAAGTTTTTCAGGCATCAGTTGAGAGAGAAACTGGTAAGAAACTGAAATGTATTCGTACTGACAATGGTGGCGAGTATTGTGGTCCATTTGATTCTTATTGCAGAGAACAGGGTATTCGGCATCAGAAGACGCCTCCTAAAACACCTTAGTTAAATGGCTTGGCAGAAAGGATGAATAGGACTCTAGTGCAGAGAGTCAGATGTTTGCTTTCAGACGCGAAGCTACCTAAGTCTTTTTGGGGTGAGGCTTTACTTACTGCTGCATATATAATTAATTTGTCTCCTTCTGTTGCATTGCATGCTGATGTTCCTAATAGGGTATGGTATGGAAATGATGTCTCCTATGATCATTTACGTGTATTTGGTTGTAAAGCTTCTGTGCATGTACCTAAGGATGAGAGGTCTAAGTTAGACACGAAAGCGAGAGAATGTATATTTCTTGGGTATGGTCAGGATGAATTTGGTTACAGGTTTTATGATCCGGTTGAAAAGAAACTTGTTAGAAGTCGTGATGTAGTGTTCATGGAGGATCAAACCATTGAAGACTTAGGTAAAACAAGTAATTTGGAGTCTTCAGTTTGTGATGATTTGATAGATTTGGATCCAAAACCTATTGCTAGTCTTCCTAATGCAGTTGAGTTAGACAATCAGAATAATTTGGAGACAGGGGTTGATCATGATCATGCTAAGGAGGATCATGAAATTCAGAATGGGGAAGATAATCCAATTGTTGAGCAACCTTCAATCCAACCCAGGAGATCTACTAGGAACAGAACGCAGTCTGTTAGATACTCATCTAGTGAGTATGTGCTTTTGACAGATGGAGGAGAACCTGATTGTTATGAGGAAGCCATGGATAGTGAGCTTAAGGAAAAGTGGTTTGAAGCAATGAAAGATGAGATGCAATCTTTACATGACAATCATACTTTTGACCTTGTCAAGTTACCTGAAAGCAGAAAAGCTCTAAAGAATCGATGGATTTATCGGTTAAAACAAGAAGAGAATAATTCACAGCCGAGATACAAAGCCAGATTAGTTGTTAAAGGCTTCAGTCAGAAGAAAGGAATTGATTTTGAAGAGATTTTCTCACCTGTTGTGAAAATGTCGTCAATTCGTCTTATTTTGGGCTTAGCAGCTAGTCTTGATTTAGAAGTTGAACAGATGGATGTGAAGACTGCTTTCCTCCATGGTGATTTGGAGGAGGAGATTTATATGGAGCAACCCGAGGGTTTTGTTGTTAAAGGGAAAGATAATTTTGTTTGCAGATTGAGGAAAAGCTTGTATGGTTTGAAACAAGCTCCAAGGCAATGGTATAAGAAGTTTGAGTCGGTTATGCTGCAGCAGGGTTATACAAAAACTAATGCTGATCATTGCGTATTTATTCAAAAATTCTCTTATGTTGATTTTGTCATTTTATTGCTTTATGTTGATGATATGCTCATTATTGGTCACGGTGCTTCTAGAATTGACAGGTTGAAGAATGAGTTGAGTAAATCTTTTGCCATGAAAGATTTAGGACCTGCGAAGCACATTCTTGGCATGAGAATTTCTCGTGATAGAAATGCCAAGAAGTTGTGGTTGTCTCAAGAGAAGTATATTGAGAAGGTGATTCAGAGATTTCATATGGATAAAGCCAAAGTTGTAAGTACTCCTCTTGATGGACATTTTAAGCTGAGTAGTGCACAGTCTCCTTCTAATGATGAAGATAAGAAGGACATGCAAGGTGTTCCCTATGCATCCGCGGTTGGAAGTTTGATGTATGCCATGGTTTGTACGAGACCGGATTTGGCTCATGCAGTTGGCAAAGTTAGCAGGTTTCTCTCAAATCCGGGTAGAGAGCATTGGAATGCTGTAAAATGGATTATGAGATATCTCCGCGGCACTACAGATTTGAAGCTTTGTTTTGGGTCTGGGAAACCAATGTTAGTTGGATATACAGATTCAGATTTGGCCGGTGATTTGGACTCGAGAAAGTTTACTTCTGGTTATTTGACTACTTTTGCAGGGGGAGCAGTGGCTTGGCAATCTAGACTGCAAAAATGTGTTGCTTTGTCTACTACAGAAGCCGAATTTATTGCAGCAACTGAAGCTTGCAAAGAATTACTTTGGATGAAGAAGTTTGTTCAAGAACTTGGATTTTCACAGTCGAAGTATGTTTTGTTTTGTGATAATCAAAGTACAATACATCTCAGCATGAATTTGAGTTTTCATGGTAAGTCGAAGCATATTGATGTGAGGTATCATTGGATTCGAGATGTTTTGAATTCGAAGTTGATTGAGCTTGAAAAGATTCACACTGATGACAACGGTGCTGATATGTTGACAAAGGTAGTGAGTCGTGATAAACTTGAGGTTTGTGTCGGGATGGCAGGTCTCAAATTTGAATGATTAAATGGTGGTTTGTCTCCTTCCTCAACTTGGGCTGGAGGGGGAGATTTGTTGGGTCCAGCCCATATGCACATATATTTTGTTGGCCCAATTAAAATTTAAATTAAAGCCCATGTAATACTCTTTTTAGTTGAATAGGGTTTGACTTTGTTTTTGGTATAAGAAAGGAGCAGCTGTGTTTTAACGTGAAAGAGAGAGGAAATTTTCTGCACTTTTTGTCCAGTTTTCTAGGCAGCGACAGTAACTTCGAGCGGACGATCGGGAGGTCATTTGTGGTCCGATCGAGCTGATTTTTGGACAGCAACTTCCTAACTCATCGAACTTGAAAGTGAACGGTGGAGATCGGATTTGGAGCTCTGTAAGTCAGGTTTTTTTGGTGCGTGAACAGTGACGCGTTTTTCGGCTTATTTTTGGGTTCTTTTCTCCTTTTGTGTTCTTGTTCGTTTTGGATCGAATCGGTGTTTGATTCGTGTTTGGAGTTAGATTTATTGGTGTTTGAACCGCTGTAATTTTTGCCTCGTATTATAGTGGATTTGTTTTTGGGTCTCGTAGGCCTCGTGGTTTTTACTCTTCATTTTGAAGGGGTTTTCCACGTTAAAAATTCTCGTGTCTCTATTCTCGATTTGTTTGGTTGATTATTTTTCTATCCTTGGGCATACTTGGTTGATTGTTTATTGGACATTTGGAAAGGAGTTTTAATTTTCGCTGCGTACACTCGGTTTTGGTGTATCCCTTTCCTATCACCTATCCCACATACACTCCATTCATTTGTTCCCCATAACAATGGCATCGCCTCACATGCCTCTTCCATGTGACAATTAAATACTCATGCATACACTCATACATATATTATATATACATACGCTCACATATCTTATGTTGCATGCGTATATATATATATATATATATATATATATATATATATATGTATGTATGGCTCGGCCCTCAAGGCGGGGACCGGTGGCCAAGGTTGCAACACGTAGTAAAAAAGGTTGTGCATGTCGTACCCCCACGGGTTTAGCTCAACGGTAACACAGGTAGCAGAATTGGAACAAGGACCCAGGATCAAACTCTGGCAGGCGCAGTTGTGGGGGTTTTATCCATCCAATGTGCTGGGTAGTCCCTTGTGGCCACCAGAGACCGTCCTCCTACCTTGTGGGGCCGTGAGTCACCGTGATTTACCTCCTCTCCTACTGGTGTGGGGTCACTTAGGAGGGGCGCCTAAGGTGGGCGATTCCACCTTTTGGAACAAGGTTGTGCATGTCGTCTCTTCCCCAGGACACGTATGCTCATTAGGACCATCCTTGTAACAGCATGCATCATCGCGTCTGACATATATCCCCGTTTTTGCTAGAAGATGCTCGCCCACCATTGCATGTTACATGGTTTTCCATATGCCTAGCTAGGCCCTCACATGATGTGTTTTCTATTCCATTCCTTAAATAAAGGTAAGTATATGCGTGCCGGCGACTATCTTGTATTGAATAATTAATGATATGAAGTTCATATATAATGGTTTTGATAACTCATTTTTTAGTGGTTAATTTTTTGGATGAGTTAGATCAAATACATACATTAATCATCATGATATCAGTACAAATTCTATGTTAGACCTGTCTCTCAACCCTCACTAGCATGATGGGGTTGTGTCAACTGTCTCTCCACCCTCGTTGGCTTGATGGGATTGTGTCAACTATCTCACATTAAATAAACAAGATATAAAGTTCAATATCTAATGATTTGATAACTCAATATTGAATAATTAAAGATCTGAAGTTTAATATATAATGACTTGACAACCTTTCTCTCAACAAGTAGTTTTTGGGATGAATTAGGTTAATTACATTATTTATCATGTACTATTGGAGTTTGATCAAACCAGTATTACTTAAAATATTACATACTTCATTTCCCCATGCAATTTAAAAAAATATGATATAAAGCAATATTAAGTATATTGCGATTGTTGTATAATCGTTGATTCGCATCAAAATTGTAATTCAGTTTAAAAAACACGAGCATTATCGCGTTATAAACCAATTGGTAAAAGGATCAATTTGATCAGAAGTTTATTGCTTAAATTTTGGGAGAGCGGGTTCTTGGGACAAATATGCAATCTATTTATTATATTATACTAGACAATAATTGGACAAGGAGATCGAGAGAGATCCCAATGCGATGCATCGTTTTGATTTTCTTTCTTTCCAAAGGGGAGGTTATAAAACTACTACATATCCAAGATTGTTAGTAGTTGGAAGAATATTTTTTTTGGTGTTTAGTAGTCCCCAAGAATTAGTTCCACTCAATAAATTCAACAACTAATATATGCATATATATGTACGGTTCCCCACCAATAATTGAAGCTCAAAGACACTTAGTTTAATCACTTACAACGCCAATGATGGGTGAAGCAAGTGGACTCCATCTTTCCACGTCCAAAGCAAGGGCTACCAAGGTTGTCGAATTATATATAAATTGGAGTCATGTTAGTGTCGCATTCCAAGAATCCATGTGTGTTCTTCACAACAAAAGGCCAAATAAATATAAAAAAGAAAGGAACAACCCTTTTCAATGTTGAGTGGATTCCAACTCCTCTTTCAACCATTTTTGTATTAGATTCCTTACACCTTGCCAGCCAGTACTCCAGCTAGTGGGGGGTTTTCCTTTCAAGACCTGACCAAAAGGAAAACTAAAGGTTTTGGGGTTCTTTTTTGAGAGGATATTGGTTGAAGAAGGAAACAAAAGGTTTGATAATTGTATTGTTGGTTGGAGGTGGAGTTCAATAATATGTAATGTGGGATCTTTTAGATCTAGGTGTCCAATGACTAGGTTTGTATATTGCCTTATCAATTTGACCCCCATCAATCATGCCTAGTGTTTCTCTACAAAAAAAACATATTTAATAACCATATTCCTACATGTATTAATCCAATTAAATGCAATTTGTAATGCATGGATACAAATACGACAATATGAATAACAACGATATAATTTTTTTTTGAATTTTTAACATAAAAAAAAATCAGACACAAATATCAGATACGACATGATACAACAAAATGATATTTTTAGAAATGTTGGTGAATCAGAGAATGCAACAATGACAATTATTAATTAGGAAACCAAATCTAACAATATTTGTCATGATTTTGGAAAATTTTTGCTCAAATTCAATTCATTCGAGCCCAATCAAGTAGATAAGTATGTATATTACACTTACTATTTGATTTATCACTTTTTTTTTTAATTTTTATCACTTGTACAATAATATAAAATACTTTTTCACTCGTTACATTGATTTGATGATCCTGAAATCTGTGAATTATTTAGAATTATCCCGTCATTTTATACAAGGTTATAGACTAATTATAGCTATATTAATAGGGTCTATCGTTATTAATAATGTAGCTAGGATAAATTTTTCTAGAACAAACACTTAGTTTTTGATTTATTTTGTCGCCAATGTACTTCAACCCCTTTTTTTAATGTTTTGTCTGATTCCCATTAGTGAGCTCCACTTAGCTTCCAAATTAAAGTATTTAATCAATAATCATAGTGAAGTTAGCATATAATGGGGCTTAACATTAATTTACTGATAATAATCATCCTAGTTTCTACAAGGACGCATCATATTGCCAATTAAATTAAGCTGAACTAATAGCTTAATATAATTGTAGCAAAATCTCCGGATCAACAGTAGCGCACATATCGGCACAAAAGTATTGCAGGACACCCAGCATTAAAATGAATAATGCACCAATTATTATGAGCAATGGCGACATGGGCTTCCTAGCATACAACATGGGCTTCCTAAAATACAAGATGCGTAATGGGATGTAGACTTTGTCCAGTTAAACAGGTTTAATACATAATGGGATGGATCTTTGTCCAATTAAACAGGTTTAATGCGTAATGGGATAGGGATTTTATCCAGTTAAACCGGGTAAATGCGTAATGGGATGGGGACCTTTGTCCAATTAAACCGGGTAATTGGGTAATGGGATGGGGACCTTTGTCCAGTTAAACCGGGTTTAATGCGTAATGGGATGGGGACTTTGTCTAGTTAAACAGGTTTAATGCGCAATGAGATGGAGGTCTTTGTCCAGTTAAACAGATTTAATGCGTAATGGAGTGGGGTCTTTGTCCAGTTAAACATGTTTAATGCGTAATGGGAGATGGACTTTATTCAGTTAAACAAGTTTAAAGCGTAATGGAATAGGGACTTTGTCCAGTTAAACAGGTTTAATGTGTAATGGGATGGGGTCTTTGTCCAGTTAAACAGGTTTAATGCGTAATGGGATCGGGACTTTGTCCAATTAAACCGGGTATAATGCGTAATGGGATGGGGACTTTGTCCAGTTAAATTGGTTTAATGCGTAATGGGATGGGGTCTTTGTCCAGTTAAACAGGTTTAATGCGTAATGGAATATAAAGTCATTGTGGAATGTTGTGGACAAGAATATTACAATAATGATACTCATAATTGAGTAATTATCATAAGCGTAATGTTGTGGACAAGAATATTACAGTAATGATACTCAAGATTGATTGATTATCATAAGTGTAATGTTGTGGACAAGAATATTACAATAATGATACTCATGATTGATTGACTATCATAAGTATAATTAGATGGGGGCAACAATATTGCAATAATGATAGTACTCAAGATTGATTGATCACACAATATTACAAGAATGATACTCAAGATTGATTGTAATATTCTTGTCCTCATCCCATTACGAATTAAACTTGTTTAACTGGATAAAGACCCCATCTCATTACGCATTATACTCGGTTTAACTGGACAAAGTCCCCATCCCATTACGTATTAAACCTGTTTAACTGGACAAAGACCCCATCCCATTCCGCATTATACCCGGTTTAGCTGGATAAAGTCTTCATCCCATTATGCATTAAACCTGCCTGTTTAACTGGACAAAGACCCCATCCCATTACGCATTAAACCTGTTTAATTGGACAAAGACCCCATCCCATTACGCATTAAACCTGGTTTAACTGGACAAAGTGCCCATCCCATTACGTATTAAACATGTTTAACTGGATAAAGTCCCCATCCCACTACGCATTAAACCCGGTTTAACTGGATAAAGTACCCATCCCATTAAGCATTAAACCCGTTTAACTGGACAAAGTCCCCATCTCATTTCGCATTAAACCCAGTTTAACTGGACAAAAACCTCATCCCATTAAGCATTAAACCTGTTTAATTGGACAAAATCCCCGTCCCATTACACATTAAACCCGGTTTAACTGGACAAAGTCCCCATCCCATTACGCATTAAACCCGGTTACACTAGACCCAATTTAAAAATATATATATATACAAAGGAAAAATATACTCCTTCCAATTTTTAAAAAAATAAATAAATATAAAAATAGAACAACAGTCAGTTAAACATAGAATATATACAAAGGCAAAATAAACTCCTTCCAAAGAGAGAGCATCCTTTCAGATCCAGCATCACCAACCAAAATCTCGCTCAATCTTCATTTTCTGTTCGAACACAAATCACAGAAACGTGATTAGAATGTTAGGAATAGTGCCCTAGAAAGCCGATTCGACGTAATCTGCTTTGGGACTTTTCTTGTATCACAGACAATCTTTGAATAATATACGATTGATTATAGGCAAACACTTCTTTATATGCCAATACGTGTTTTGTGTGTTTCCATTACGTGCGCATGTATGAGAACTCCCCTAATCCTGATGACTTTAGGACTCTACCATTTAGGTGAAATGGTTCATGAAACGAGCCCTATATCACATAAGTCATGATTAGTAAAATACTCCAAGCCGATGAGTCCTACAGACAGTGGGAGTGTCAACCTGACTTCTCTAAGGCTTGCTTGTGGGATCACGCCCTTAAGAAGGACCACCTTGTTTCATGGAGGTGCAAAGTGTATAGTTGATACGTGCGTGATACATGAGGGTGCTTACTTTAATAAGTAAGTTCACTGAGGTGCCCCGTGTGAGAACATTCCTAAATGGGAAAGGAAGTTTCTATTTCAGGAAATGGAAACTTCCAGATTAGGAAATATCTCACGAGTCATTGATGTGATTAATTGATCCTTAGACTTGAGGTTCCATGTTACTTTATGAGTTAACTCTGTAGTCTTTGGTATAAGCTTTAAAGGGTGTCGCCTTAGACAACTGATTCAAGGCTTATGCTGGGGCTGCACAAGTGACTCATGAAAGTGAGTGAGAATCAAGAAAGGACCTACACTTGCATTTGCAA
The DNA here is from genome assembly GCA_037501455.1 of Lantana camara. Taxonomy (NCBI): domain Eukaryota; kingdom Viridiplantae; phylum Streptophyta; class Magnoliopsida; order Lamiales; family Verbenaceae; genus Lantana; species Lantana camara. Next base: position 14,957,280 of record CM074857.1, on the reverse strand, counting down.
GGTGATCTCTTATTGTGTAAGTCATTCATATGCCATATGGAGTCCTTGGCCAAGGCAGTAGATCAAGACATCAAGAAAAGGGTTTCTTGGATTGAGATCAAATGGATATGAAATGCACTTAGCTTTAAGACCAGATTATTAGGGTTCTAATTATTCCCTTACCCTAGATCATGGTTGAGAGATAGTAAGTAGGAGGATTGTATCTCACATGAATCAATGACTTAAAGGTTCTGTCTAATCCGAACATTCCAATTCAGCTAGGGGTTAAACACCTGCTGCTAGACTATGGTCGTTTAATCTGTGGACTGATTAATTAATTAGTGAATTAATTAATTAGGGTCACTGCTAATTGAATTGAGAACCTAGAGGGTCACACACAACAAGTTGGTTACATGAGTTGAGGCTTTAAAATGATTAAACGAGTTAATCAAGCCAAGAGGGTTCCACACGTGTGAAACCACACGTGTGGCTCACGTGAGTGACACGTGTCATTGTGACACGTGTCACACACGTGTATAAATATATGTGTATATTTATTTATGTATTAAATAATTAATGTGATTAATTATTTAATAGACTTTGGTTTAATTTTGAATTAAAAAGAAAGTCTTATTTTGGAGAAAAATAATCTAGTTAATTAATTATGAATTAATTAATTAGATAAAATAAGTTATTTATTTTAAATAAATAAAGTATAAAATTATCCAAAAATAGTTTGGATATTTTTAGCTCTCTTGAAAGTTGATTTGAATTAGAATTCAAAGTCAAAGTCAAAATTAATTGATGATCAAGTAATAGGAGAGAGAGAGACCAAAATCCTAGCCCATTAAGGACTAGGAATTTCGTCCCTCCCCTTTTCTTATATATAGGGGAGCTCATGCTCCCCTTTAGAGCTAATAGACAATTCTTGGTTCATGCGTTGAACACCTTCCTTTCTCCAAGATAAAATAAAACCCTAGGTTAAGCCTAAACACTAACTAGAGAACTAGCATCCTTACTAGTTAGATTGTAGCCAAGTTGGTGGACTATCTCTAAAGACTTCAAGTTAGAAGTTTTGAAGATTCGAGCTTTACCAAAAGTGGGGATTAAGCAAAAACGATCAGAAGGGATGATGAAACGATTCTGAACCCGACGTGAAGCGAATGAAAAAATCGAACCAAAGAAGATGGCGAAAACCGTTCGTCCATATCCTGAAGGATGAATTTTTTCACGAGGGTTTTGTGACTGGCAGTTTTCTACTTTCGCAAAACTGTTTTCGAAGGGAGTTTCAATCCTGCTTTTCTCGTTTCATGTTTCTTTCTTTATGTTATATTGTTAAGAACATCTCTAACATGAATTGAATCTAGGTTGGTGTGGATTGCTATCCCGACAATGGATTCTGAAGTAGAAAGAGACTTTCGAGGGACGGGTTGTCAAGCCGCGAGAAGAGCGTTCTTGGGTGGCTTGAAACGCTTCAAGAAAGAATAAAAGAAAAGTAAGTTTTCTATCTCTACGAATTTGGTTACACGATTGCGAGTCCAAGATCCTTTTGTTGGAAAATTTTTTAAATTCCGCTGCTTTCTGATTCGTGTTTTCCAACAAGTGGTATCAGAGCCACCTCGTTAATCGTGTTTCTGATTCGTCTCAATTATTCTGAATTTGGTAGAAATTCTTAGGCTTAGATGCGAATTAGGTATTCATGAGTTCTTTTAGAAAGCCTGAAATACGAAACTGTAATTTTTCCTGAATTTCTGAAACTGTTTTCTTAAATTGTGTTTTTGAAAACCGTTTTGATTGAAATATGTTTAAATCGAATTTTTTAATTTTGGATTGAATTGGTTTTGAGAAACCTGGACACGAAACAGAACACGAAAAGGACGAGCCTAGGCGTGCTAGCACGTCGCACGCCCAGGCCCGCCGCTGCCGCCCAGCTCCTCCCGCAACCTAGGTGCGCCCGCCCAGCCCGTCCCGCAACCGCGCGGGACGCCTGCCCAGCCCGCCTAGTCGCGGCGGGCGCTGCTGCGCGAAAGTGCCTCGCGCGGCTAGGCCCCTTTTCGGGCCCGTTTTCGTGTTTCGTGTTTTTGTGTTTTCGGTCCGTAAAATCCTGATTTAAATTTTATTTTAATTTTATCTTTTAAAATCAGTTTTGCTAAAATAAAATTATTTTAAAATTTTGATTAAATTGGGATTTTTGAGAAATTAAGCGATTTAAATTTTGGAAAAATTACAATCTTTATTTTCTGAAAATAATGAAAGAATAAAATTATTAATTTTGAAAATTAATTGGAATTTTATTGGTTTGTTGTTTTTCGGGTTTTATTGAAAAGGCTCTTGAACAAGAATTGCATCTAAGTCGTGTTTTAAGTCATTAGGACTTGAAACGAGAATTTTAATTTATTGGCTAAATTTAAATTCTCGCAAAAGCATGTTAGGTGATCATGGGTTTAGATCTATGTATGGTTTTAATTTATGCACATGGATGGTTTAAATTGGGGTTGGAGCCCTATAGTTGCGTTTTTCAATTGAGGTTGGAGCCTCACTTATGTGCGTACTGTTATGTGATTTATTATGTGGCTTTCCATATTACTGTTTTTTAGGCCGGGGTATGCCCCGTGTAATTGTCTAAGGCCAATATGAAGATTGAGCCTTATTACTTTATGTCTTTTTCTTTTTATTGTAATTTGAGAGTAGAGATAGGTGGTGAGGTTTTATTTTCATTTTGGAGACAATGCACCCATGGAGTAAGATGGACCACATTCAAGTAACAAGGAGGCCATAAGTGAAGACCCCTCAAAATGTTAGGGAAGGGAATCTCAATTGTTAAATGTAATAGAGATAGGGCTCGTATTTTGTTACCGCTTTCCCTTATGTGATTTAAACTGTTTATGTGGCATGTATGTTAGAACTTGTGATTGTGGAGTGGCTCCCACATATCACGCATAAGATAGGTAGAACCCATGATCATTACATGTTAGTATCATGCTAGGACATGTTATCTGTTTATGTGCTTGTTTGAAATGCATTTATGTTGTACTTGCATTAATCAAGACTAATTAAATTGGATAACATATATGTTGGTGAGGTCGAACCGAACAACTCTTCGGTTGATTCGAAAATTCCCATTAAATATTAAGCTCATTTCGAATAATAGGTATTTAATTCGAGATGCAAATTTTGAATTAAATTCCTAGCATTCCATCAATAGGTTTTAAGTTTAGTAAGTAAAGCTAGTTATTGTCCGCGAGTCGTGGGATAGCTAGTGGAGCTTATTAGTTCTTAGTTACCTAATTGATCATTTTAAATGATCAATATTTCGTGGTTAATTTTGGCAAGGGCGATGTCCGCGAGTCGTGGGTCGTTCGAACTAAGTTTTGATCATGATCTTATGATTGATGGGTCTAGCTTAACGCCTAAGTAAATATGGATGTCGCACGAGTCGTGGGTCCATATTGAAAGATGGGTGATGTAAAAAAAACAATTACTAAGAGTTCTAAAGGTGTTAGAATTGGTAAGTTGTACCTACCTAGGATTTTACTTAGAATGTCCGCGAGTCGTGGGTTCAAAGTAAAATGCTTAGGATCTTAGTACCCGTTGGGAAGCGTGTTCCTCTTAGATCTTTGGGAATTATAGATCTTTGAAAAAACAGTGGGAGCTACATTAGATTAAAGACCTTATCTTATGTATATCGTTATTATTCAGCATGCTCACCTAGTTCTCTGCTTAGCATTTAGGTTGTAGTTCTGTGATTCTCTACAATATGAAATGCAAACCCATTCGTATCCATCCTTAAGTCAAAAGAGTTGACTAAGTCCTAACTAACTCTAATTGGCTTCGGACCCTAAAATTCGTTTTAGAATCCGAAAAGAGAAATTGTTCTCTATAAGGCGAGATTTTCATTTATTTGAAAATTCGACCCGGGCCAAAAGAGAAGCAACCTGAGGTGAATGGATTTCTCCAAACCACTTAAGAGCAATTGAACCACCTCATAAAATGTTACAATGTATAACATTATGGAATTATTCAATATCCCAAATGAGAAAACAAGTGCACACGAACAAGGTCTAAAGATCTTATTTGAAGATCTTATGGTCTGAATCATCAACCGAGAAAAGAGTCCTCAATGCACTGATTGCTTACATTGCTTCCACCATCATTCAAACCCTTTATGCTCAACTAGAATGATGCTAATGCAGCATAGTTAATCATTTAGTTGATAATGGTTGAGAGTATCCTTAAGAAGGAATAAAAGGTTGTGATGGTTAATTCTTCTTCTAAACTCACTAAGTTAAAGGCTTGAAGGCCTAAAGAAGAAGAAACCCTTAAGAGCCCAATGGAGAGGCATGTAAGGGGTACACCCAAAAGACACTAGAGATCAAATAGGACGTTTGCTTCTATGGTAGCAAATAAGGACTTTGAAAGGGAACTGCAAAGAGTATGAGTACTTTGAAATGTTACCTCGTTTAGTAGTTCTACTAGGAATAGAATTCACTAGTCTTGAGTCAATTCTGCATAATCCGTTGTGCAAAGACTCAAGGCACTAATGTTCTGAACATACAATGAGATAACAAAAGTAAGATGACAAAGCTTCGAATTACTTTAGAACGTTGAGATATAAAAGGATTAGCAAGTCAGACACCTTAGAATCATTCTATGAAAATGAACCTATAGTGTTGACTTCTTGTGAATCCTGTCATGAGGGAAGCGTTCCTGAATCCCGTTTATAAGAAACATGGAACGTTCCAAAATTATAGTGGATTTCGATCCATGCTGATGAGTGTAAGATGCTTAATGTAAGCACTAGATACAATCGTCAGTTTAACCATTATGAATGAATGTACTTGTTAAAGTACAAATTCGAAACTTATATGAAATTCTTAGAATTTCGAAAGGAGGTTAGGAACCGAAGTAGTCATAAGTTATAGGTAAATCGATATGATCGAGATAGCCAATATCTTAGTAACTAATTCCTTAGTCATCTTAGAGATAATAGGATTATCTCTCAGTAAACTAATTCGAGAACACCTTAGTGTTTCCGAATGAGGGAATGAAACCTTATAGGATATGGTCCATTCCATAGCAAGCTTTACTGACTTATAATCATTCTAGGAATAAACTCCTAGAATATGCAGTTAGAGATTTTGAATTTAGTACCTTCCAAAATCAGTCCTTCAGTTGCACTATGCAAAGTGGCATACTAAATTCCCTAATTATTCTTATCCAAGAATTCAATGGAATCCTCTTACTTGAAGAGGATAGTGGGAGATAAGCTTGAAATGAGTTCAAGTTTATACAATGATATTGGATATCAGTTTTGCGATTCCCTTGCACAAAGGTTGTTTGTCCCAAAGGAATGTACCTTTCTTAAGGAATTGTTCCTATAGAAGAAGAAAGGCAAGCAAGCAGACCTCAAAGAAATTTGAGGAAAAATATCCATGCCACATATAGAAGAAACGAGCCCATCTGATAAAACTTAGCCAAATTTTAGAGTATGTACACGTGTGAAACCCTTCTCTTAAGATGCGTTTAGAACGCGTTCCTAGATAGCCAAGGAATTACTTGAAGAGGAGACACTGTCAGATTTGGAATCTGAGTAGTGTAAGCAAGCCTTGAAATCCAATATGGATTCCATATACTTAAACCGAGTTTTGACCTTGGTTGATCCACCTGATAGGATCAAGCTCCTAGAGCTTCGAGTAAATGGAAAGCATTACAACCTTCTTGACGGTTGAAATGCAAAAGTCCATTTGGGTTGTGATTACCATATCCTCATATTCTGACTATGAGATATGATAAATGAATATGAGAACTATCTTGTTCAATATGAGATTGAAAGAGACTGAAATAAGGTATTTCTATAAATCTCATATTCAGTGGGAGTATGCATAAGGTATGCAAATCCCTAAAGTCAATCTGTGGATTGATAAAGGCTTCTAGGATTAGACAATTCGATTCCATAGGATAGTCAAATCGTTTGACACAGATGGAAGTCGAATAAGTCTCAAAGTGTACATAGGAAAGTTAGTGATGTAAGAGTCAATTTTTTGTTCTTTATAAAACGACATCCTTCTCATTAGGAATGTCAAGGACGACGTGAAAGTTACCAATTCTTGTTTAAGAAAACAATTTGACATGAAAGATCTTAGTGATTATCCTATATTCTCGACATTCAGATCTATAGAAGATAGATCTAAGAGAATAAAAGGATTATCACAAAATGAGTACATAACCACGGTACTAAAAGGAGTTTAGTATGGACAATGGAACATCTCTTTTGAAGAGTATGTGTCCTAAGATAACTTTGAGAAAGTTAGAATGTCCAAAATCCCTTTAAGTGAAAGGGTGCATAATGTATGAAAAGTTATGTACTAAATTAGATATGGCGCAACACTAAGCGTAGTAGGCCGAATCTAATATGACCTCAGAGAAGGTCATTAGATCTCTGTAAAGGATGTCCTCAGAGTACTTGAGAAGAAATGAGGATATGTATTAGTTTACAGAGCCCAAAAGATCTTATCGTTGAAAGGATATTTTGATGTAATTGTTGCATCAAACATAGATGATTATGAAATCATTGAAAGGATACAACTTCTACCAGAATGGTAATGCAATGTGTTGGAAAGGGCTTCCAAGGACGGACATTGCAAAACTCAACTATCGTAGTTGAGAACTTAGTCGTATTATATAACACTAAGTTAAGTGTTTGGGTAAGAAACTCCATCTAACTTGTTAGATGAAGTTCCTAGCATGAAAACAACTCCCTGATCATATTGTATGATAAAAAGGATGGTTGCTCAAGTAAGAGAACCAAGACCTCACCAAGAGACTGAACACGTGATTACGAATCACTTTATAAGGAAAAGGTGTTTCCTAAGAGATGTGTAAACAAGAGGGTCACATCAGCAGAGAATATAGCAGATCCACTTTGGAAACGCCCAAAGTCAATAGGCTCTCAAAGTGCATCTTGAGAAGATGGGACTTAGGATACCTAAATGGCTTTTACGGGCAAGTGGGAGATTGTTAGGAATAGTGCCCTAGAAAGCCGATTCGACGTAATCTGCTTTGGGACTTTTCTTGTATCACAGACAATCTTTGAATAATATACGATTGATTATAGGCAAACACTTCTTTATATGCCAATACGTGTTTTGTGTGTTTCCATTACGTGCGCATGTATGAGAACTCCCCTAATCCTGATGACTTTAGGACTCTACCATTTAGGTGAAATGGTTCATGAAACGAGCCCTATATCACATAAGTCATGATTAGTAAAATACTCCAAGCCGATGAGTCCTACAGACAGTGGGAGTGTCAACCTGACTCCTCTAAGGCTTGCTTGTGGGATCACGCCCTTAAGAAGGACCACCTTGTTTCATGGAGGTGCAAAGTGTATAGTTGATACGTGCGTGATACATGAGGGTGCTTACTTTAATAAGTAAGTTCACGGAGGTGCCCCGTGTGAGAACATTCCTAAATGGGAAAGGAAGTTTCTATTTCAGGAAATGGAAACTTCCAGATTAGGAAATATCTCACGAGTCATTGATGTGATTAATTGATCCTTAGACTTGAGGTTCCATGTTACTTTATGAGTTAACTCTGTAGTCTTTGGTATAAGCTTTAAAGGGTGTCGCCTTAGACAACTGATTCAAGGCTTATGCTGGGGCTGCACAAGTGACTCATGAAAGTGAATGAGAATCAAGAAAGGACCTACACTTGCATTTGCAAGGTGATCTCTTATTGTGTAAGTCATTCATATGCCATATGGAGTCCTTGGCCAAGGCAGTAGATCAAGACATCAAGAAAAGGGTTTCTTGGATTGAGATCAAATGGATATGAAATGCACTTAGCTTTAAGACCAGATTATTAGGGTTCTAATTATTCCCTTACCCTAGATCATGGTTGAGAGATAGTAAGTAGGAGGATTGTATCTCACATGAATCAATGACTTAAAGGTTCTGTCTAATCCGAACATTCCAATTCAGCTAGGGGTTAAACACCTGTTGCTAGACTATGGTCGTTTAATCTGTGGACTGATTAATTAATTAGTGAATTAATTAATTAGGGTCACTGCTAATTGAATTGAGAACCTAGAGGGTCACACACAACAAGTTGGTTACATGAGTTGAGGCTTTAAAATGATTAAACGAGTTAATCAAGCCAAGAGGGTTCCACACGTGTGAAACCACACGTGTGGCTCACGTGAGTGACACGTGTCATTGTGACACGTGTCACACACGTGTATAAATATATGTGTATATTTATTTATGTATTAAATAATTAATGTGATTAATTATTTAATAGACTTTGGTTTAATTTTGAATTAAAAAGAAAGTCTTATTTTGGAGAAAAATAATCTAGTTAATTAATTATGAATTAATTAATTAGATAAAATAAGTTATTTATTTTAAATAAATAAAGTATAAAATTATCCAAAAATAGTTTGGATATTTTTAGCTCTCTTGAAAGTTGATTTGAATTAGAATTCAAAGTCAAAGTCAAAATTAATTGATGATCAAGTAATAGGAGAGAGAGAGACCAAAATCCTAGCCCATTAAGGACTAGGAATTTCGTCCCTCCCCTTTTCTTATATATAGGGGAGCTCATGCTCCCCTTTAGAGCTAATAGACAATTCTTGGTTCATGCGTTGAACACCTTCCTTTCTCCAAGATAAAATAAAACCCTAGGTTAAGCCTAAACACTAACTAGAGAACTAGCATCCTTACTAGTTAGATTGTAGCCAAGTTGGTGGACTATCTCTAGAGACTTCAAGTTAGAAGTTTTGAAGATTCGAGCTTTATCAAAAGTGGGGATTAAGCAAAAACGATCAGAAGGGATGATGAAACGATTCTGAACCCGACGTGAAACGAATGAAAAAATCGAACCAAAGAAGATGGCGAAAACCGTTCGTCCATATCCTGAAGGATGAATTTTTTCACGAGGGTTTTGTGACTGGCAGTTTTCTACTTTCGCAAAACTGTTTTCGAAGGGAGTTTCAATCCTGCTTTTCTCGTTTCATGTTTCTTTCTTTATGTTATATTGTTAAGAACATCTCTAACATGAATTGAATCTAGGTTGGTGTGGATTGCTATCCCGACAATGGATTCTGAAGTAGAAAGAGACTTTCGAGGGACGGGTTGTCAAGCCGCGAGAAGAGCGTTCTTGGGTGGCTTGAAACGCTTCAAGAAAGAATAAAAGAAAAGTAAGTTTTCTATCTCTACGAATTTGGTTACACGATTGCGAGTCCAAGATCCTTTTGCTGGAAAATTTTTTAAATTCCGCTGCTTTCTGATTCGTGTTTTCCAACATAGAATCCCGAATTCAACAACATACTCAGCAATTACAAAAAGTCAGTTTGACACAGGTGTCCTGCATGTTCTTTTGTTATGACCAGGCCTTTACATGATGAGCACACTGTAACAGCTTTGACGACCTACAACGGGAACGTAGTTCTCTTCGGATGACCAGGCTGAGGCCTGACATCCGGCGGCCTTATCTGAACATCTAAATTTGAGTCCATATCAGTATTTGGTATAGGAAAAATAATGTTTTCATACGATTTTCTATACATTTCAATTGAATAAGCTTCATCACAGAAATCGTAGACCGACCACCCTTTCTTGTCAATGCACGCACAAGCATGCTTGCATGGAAGCTTTAAAACCTGCCAGTAATTACAAGAATATTCGCGTTTGCCAAGGTCTAACTGGACAAAGTCCCCATCCAATTATACCCGGTTTAACTGGACAAAGTCCCCATCCCATTACGCATTATACCCAGTTTAACTGGACAAAGTCCCTGTAGCACCCTAGACCCCAAGGCGCCACATCCCCCGCACTGTAGCCTCGATCCACGTATGAAATGGACAGTTCATACATAAACCAAGACTCCAGCGAACGGGTGACAACAAAACGACGCTCTAGGCGGGACACTCTCCCCAACATAACTAAACCAACATGAATAGAAAAGCGGAAGCATTAAAGTCATTTATATATATAGGTACCATATTTATTACATAGATACATATAGATACCATTTACTATCAATACATTAGGGTCTATTAATAATATACATAATCATGAATCCAACATACTAATATCGATCCATAACATGAAATGTTCCAAAAGTAATATACATGAAGGTATGAACCTAGACCCGTGGAAATGCAAGACTCGACCAACTCCCGCCTAGCACAACCACGCTCATAAGGTACCTGAAAAGTGAAGTATCAGTCTACTGAAGACTGAGTGAGGGGCGATAATTATATACACACATTACATGCAAGTTGTAGCCTCGGGTGAAGACTTGAGAATAAAATAGATGTATAATCCGATAACTTAATCTTTGCCCGAGATTACAACCAATCAATTTAACACGTTTAATTTATCATGCTTGTCAATATCATGAACATGTGGCCCCGGCGAGCAAGGGCAATCTCCAACCGAACTCCCAATCGTGAACAATACGTGATCATACTTGCTTGCTTGTTAAATAAGTGATCATGCAATATATTTTAGTGCTCACATAGACAATTTCATACTTGAAAACATGCAATAACCCGAGGATAACCCGACATGCCGGATTAATCCCCAGTCTCCTTCTTCCTCCGGGTGATAGCGAGTTTGCAAGGCTCGACTATCCACGACATGGTGTGTGTAGAGGACATGACCCTCTAGACACGGAACTCCTTCCACCACTAATCTCCTAGTGGCTTCGGGGGTGATCCCAACAATGTGAGGATAATTCAGGAGTTACCCGTCAGCCCTTGCTTTCCCGGTTGGCTCAAGAATTACCCTCGGGCCCACGTGCAATCATGTACTCGCCAAACATTCTTGAAAATCATGACAATCAATACATTCTTGCTTGAAAAGGTTTATTACTTTGAAATCGTTTATAAATATAGTAGATTTTGGCCGAAAATAGCACGTAGGGGTGATAGGGTTCTATAACATAACCTAAAACCTCACCTTTCTTGCAAAATATAATAAATAAGCGTTCTACGGAGCTTGCTCCCCGTCCACGCCCTCGTGACCTGTGCAAATACGACGTACATTCGTGAGACATGACCTAATATGACCAAAATATGACGAACGGCGAAAACGTGTCGAGACGACCATGAAAATGCAATGTGGTATGATAACTTTTCGTTTCACATCATATTAACACATATTATAGCAATTCGGGGTCAAAGAAGTCGTCGGGTCGAGGGGTCATTTTCGGAAATTTATGCAGAAACTTTTGTTCTGCAACACAGGTGGGAACGGCCGTTCCGTTCCCCTTTGAAAAATGGGAACGGTCGTTCCCAAAGGTTCCCCAAAACGTGCCCGCGTCTTTTCCCTCTTGAAGCGCGCCTTTGAGCTGGGAACGGCCCTTCCGGCGCAAGGCCAAAATTGGGAACGGCCGTTCCCATGCTCGGCCGCCCATATTTTGAAAAGGAATGGGAACGCCCGTTCCCGCCATGCCTTAAGGCTGGGAACGGTCGTTCCCAGCTTCTGCAACTGAAAAACAGAGCAGAAACAGGGGAAGCTCTTGGGAAGAAACAACAAAGCAACAACAATTTTGATTTTGATCCTCAAATACCATAATTTCTGGAAATATGATGCATTTAAGTTCAATAAACTCTAATATAACATTTAAACACCTAAAACATGCTATATCAACAAGATTTCAAGGTTTCATGCACATGATCAACTTAGCTCAATCTTGCCAAATATTCAAGATTTTCATGTTCAAATCATGCTATAATTCAATAAATGATCACATAATCACACTTTGATCACCAATAACTCATTTAGCACATAAATCTTAAACCCTAGCTTATCACTTATGATCAAGAATCCTCAACTCATGCAACCAACCTTGAAAATGGAAAGAAATGAAGAAGTATGATGATGATGGTGATGATCACTCCCAATTTTCTTGAAAGATTTCTTGAAATCTTGATGATTGATGAAAATTATCTTCTTCCCCTTTTTCTTCAATAAAACCGAGAGAGAGATGAATGAGTTGGGAAATGTTTTGATGAAATGATCAAGGAAGAATGAGGGTATGGTTATTACGTGATTCATCCCTTTGATTTGTGTGAAATTTGCCAAATTGCTAATCAATCCTTAAAGTCTTTAAGTTATGCAATACGGTAGCTAAGGTTTTGAAAAATGATCAATCATGTCCCTACAAGATTATGCAATTAAGTCCCTAGAGTTATAGAAATTATTTAATTAGGGACAATTCGGTAATTTTATCACTCTCGGTAATTGATTTCATGCAATAAATATTTTTCGTGTCATGAAATTATATCTTCAATGATATGAATTTAAAGAATTGATATAAATAATGTTTCATGAATTTTATAAAAATATGAATGCCACGTAAGAATATTATGAAATTAAAAGAAATAAAATAAAATCTACGCTCAAACTCACACGTGGCGTGCTTACCTGTCCATCCGGAAACCGGGGCGTTACAGTCCCCATCCCATTACGCATTAAACTTGTTTAACTAGACAAAGTCCCCATCCCATTACGCATTAAACCTGTTTAATTAGACAAAGTCCCCATCCCATTACGCATTAAACCCGTTTAACTGGACAAAGAACCCATCCCATTATGCGTTAAACCTGTTTAACTGGACAAAGTCCCCATCCCATTCCCATTACGCATTAAACCTGTTTAACTGGACAAAGTCCCCATCTCATTACGTATTAAACCTGTTTAACTGGACAAAGTCCCCATTCCATTACGCATTAAACCCTGTTTAACTGGACAAAGACCCCATCCCATTACGCATTAAACATGTTTAACTGGACAAAGACCCCATCCCATTAAGCATTAAACCTGTTTAACTGGATAAAGTCCTCATCCCATTACGCATTAAACCCGATTTAGCTGGACAAAGTCCCCATCCCATAACGCATTAAACCCAGTTACACTAGACCCAATTTAAATATATATATATATATATACAAAGGTAAAATAGACTCTTCCAATTTAAAAAAATAATAATACATATAAAAATAGAACAACAGTCAGTTACAGCATAGAATATATACAAAGGCAAAATAGACTCCTTCCAAAGAGAGAGCATCCTACCAGATCCAGCATCACCAATCAAAATCTCGCTTAATCTTTATTTTCTGCTCGAACACAAATCACAGAAACGTGATTAGAATCCCGAATTCAACAACATACTCAGCAATCACAAAAAGTCAGTTTGACACAGGTGCCCTGCATGTTCTTTTGTTATGACCGAGCCTTTTACATGATGAGCACACTGTAACAGCTTTAACGACCTGCGACGGTGATGTATTGGTTTATTGCATGGATTTGTAGGGCAAATTTAGTTAAATTCAAGCAGTTTAAGAACTTATAACGTGATTTATGCTCCCTATTAGGTACCTTTCACCTTGGAGTTGAAAAGACGGAGTTAAAGCAAAACCATGCAATACAGGGCAAAAAAACGAGAGATTTCTAGGGGACACGCCCGTGTCCCCGTGGAAGAGCAAACTGAGACACGCCCGTGTCTCAGTACAGAAGTGATCCTCGGAGTTCAGGAGGTGACACGCCCGTGTCACCTATGGAGAGAAAATTGTTGCACGCCCGTGACCAGGTACAGAGAGGCTGGAGATCATGACACCCCCGTGTCATCTAGCAGAACAAATATTGACACCCCCGTGTCAAGGAGAAAAGCGCAAATACGATTTTATTATGTGACACGGGCGTGTCACGATTTTAGGCATGGGTTTCGCACGCCCGTGTCACGGGTCGGGTTAGGATTCTAACTTCTATATATACGCGGATTTGAGGCGGAATAAGAGAGCTTTTGGACTATGTTTTTCCCAGAAGTTCAAGAACACTTGAAGAACGAAGAAACACGAAGATAGAGAGTTGAAGATTCATTCCAATCACAAGACTTTGTTAATTTGGTTTTATTTACTGCTTTCCGATCAAACTAATTCCTCAAGTTTTGGTTTTCAATTCTAGTTTAGTTAATTTCTCGTTTTAGATTCGTTTTCGGATAATTAGGTTAGAACTCGAAGTTATTAATTCCGTTTTGATGTTTATGTTAGACATGAGTATTTTGAATGCGATTCTTTTGAGTTTAATGAGTTTTAATTCACATATGAGGAACTAATCTCCTAGGGTTAGGGGGTAAGGATTATGCATCTAAGGTGTTCGAATTAATGCTCAAGTCAATTTGTGTGATTCTTTGTTAGGAAAACGGTATTGAATAAGCTGGGAATGGATTGGCCATCCATGAACATGTTGTAAATTATCCGATAATCGAGAGATTGAGGATAATTGAGAGTGTTTTCTGAAACTTAGATCTTTTGGGCTTAAAAAGAAATTTAACCCTAATTTCTACAACCCGTATTTAGAATTCCATGCCAAGCCGCTAGGTTTTAAATACACTAATCTTGTTCTATTCGATTAATTTGGTTACTAAGTGATTGTGAGAACAACACTTGGCTTAATTAATTAGACATCTAGCCTTCGAAAGAAGCTAGGTATAACATCGTGATTAGGTTGAAGAATCATACATCCGTACTTGAGTATTGATTTGATCACAAAAGAGCATATGATTTACTCCCCGACCTGTTTTAATTAAGTGGTTAATTCTCGTGTTTATTTGTTAGCTTGTGTGTTTGATTACTTATTATTTAAGTTTAATTTTGTCATAGTAGTATAGCACAACTCTGTCAGTCTTTTCCGGTCTTTAGATTAGAAATAGTCATAAAAGTGGTTGTTGAATTCCCTTCCCTGTGGATACGATACCTTAAGTGTTGCAATCGAATTAGAACTTACACTTGGGTTCAAGATTTGTTTATCAAGTTTTTGGCGCCGTTGCCGGGGAAGGCGTTTAATTCAATATTACTTTAGTGATTTTTCTGGTGCTTTAGACCACCCTTTCTGCTTGAGTTCTTTTTAAAGTGCGTTGAATTTGACCACGGGTTTTCTCCATTGCAGGTACCTAGTTTATGCTACGATCGAAAGGCTTGGAACCCCTGCCTTACGATCCTGAAATTGAGAAGACTTGTAGGGCGAATCGAACGAAGCGAAAAAAGGAAAAGAAGCAGAAAGTAGACCCAATCCCAATGGCACAACCCGTAAACGAGCAACCAACCACACTCCAGGATTATGCCATTCCTAACATTGGCTTAATCCAGAACAACTTGACTCGCCCCGCCGTGGAGGCGAACAACTTTGAAATCAAAACTGGGTTCATCAACCTTTTACAACAGAACCCGTTCGGGGGTTTACCACATGAAGACCCCGCATCACATTTGTCCTACTTTTTGGATGTCTGTTCGACCTTTAAGATCCACAACGCCTCTGATGATGCGATCCGAGTTAGGCTTTTCCCCTTCTCCCTAAGGGATAAAGCCCGGACATGGATTTCGACCTTGTCAAACGAGACACTTCAGACATGGGCAGACCTCTCTAAGGCCTTTCTAGCCAAGTTCTACCCTCCTAGTAAGACCATGAGGTACAGAGACGAAATAACGAGCTTCAGGCTCTTTGATGGGGAAACATTGTACGAAGGATGGGAAAGATATAAGGAACTGCAAAGGAAGTGCCCGCATCACCGTGTTCCAGGATGGCAATTGGTACAAATCTTTTACAACGGAATGACAGAGAACATGAAAATCATGGTCGATGCAGCAGCGGGAGGAGCATTTATGGCACTGTCCGAGGAAGTAGGAATGCAACTTCTTAACAAGATGGCAGCAAATAGCAGTTGGACAAAGGAGAGGAGCAATCCTCCTCCAAAACCTGAGGCAGGCATACTCGCCACTGACACTGTGACAGCTTTAAATGCCAAGTTCGAAGCACTAAACCAAAAGCTAGACCGACTTGCAATTGCTACAGCACGAAACACTGTGGCACAGTCAAACGCCCTACAGGTATTATGTGAAATTTGTGGTGGTCCCCATTCATTTGATATTTGTCCGTCTACCAATGCAGGTGCACAGGTTGTTGGTCAAGAACAAGTCAATTACGTGCAGAATCAAAGACCAGCAAATGACCCATACTCAAACACCTACAACCCAGGTTGGAAGAATCATCCGCACTTCTCGTGGTCAAACAATCAGAATGTTCAAAACCCAAATCCAAATCCAAGACCACAGTTCCAACCAAGACAACAGGGACAACATCCACCGCAACAAAATCAGCAGAGATTCGCACCCCCTCCACAACCACCGCAAGAACAGAAGCCGGGGTGGGAGGCGGCCCTTGAGAAGTTCATAAATGTTTCGAATGATAGGTATCAGAAACTCGAATCTCAGGTAGAACAGGTGCTGGTTCAAAATAAAAATTTGGAAGTACAGGTGGGCCAGTTGGCTAATTCAATCAATGTTAGAGCCCAAGGAATGTTTCCAAGCAAACCTGTGGAGAATCCGAAAGAGCAGTGTAAGGCCATTACACTACGAAGTGGCACGACTTATAAAGAGCCTGCAATACCGGTGGAGACCGAAGTGAGAAAGGAAAAGGATACCGTTGTGGAACCTGAGACCTTTGTCGAGGCATCGAAGGAGGAGGAAGAAGTACTGACAAGTGAGCCCCCTTCAAAGCCAAAGACATCAGTGGCACCCAAACCATATGTGCCACCACTTCCTTTCCCACAGAGATTTCGAAAGCAAAGGTTGGAGAAACAATTCGAGAAGTTCTTGAATATCTTTAAGGAACTACACATCAACATCCCCTTTGCCGAGGCTCTAGCTCAGATGCCCACTTACGTCAAATTCTTGAAGGAGATCCTCTCCAACAAGAGGAAATTGGAGGACTATGCCACGATTGCACTTACTGAGGAGTGCAGCGCCATTCTACAACATAAGCTTCCACCAAAGCTTAAGGATCCAGGGAGTTTTTCAATTCCTTGCACAATTGGTCAAATGTCCTTTAATAAAGCGTTATGTGATCTTGGTGCTAGTGTGAGTCTAATGCCATTATCTGTTTGCAGGAAACTTGGACTGAATTCATTAAAGCCAACAACCGTTTCCCTACAGCTAGCGGATCGATCAGTCAAATACCCCACGGGAGTCCTGGAAAACGTGTTAGTCAGGGTTGGGAAGTTTTACCTGCCCGTTGACTTCATAGTGTTGGACATGGAAGAAGATCAAAACATGCCGCTCATTTTAGGGAGGCCTTTCTTAGCCACAGCAGGAGCTTTAATTGATGTGAAAAGTGGCATTCTAACTCTTCGTGTGGGAGATGAACAGGTGGAGTTTAATCTGTTCAAAGCAATGAAAGGACCGGTGATCGAAGAACAATGCAATATGGTGGAAATCAGAGCACAGACACCGATGTCCATAAGCAACGAGGACCCTCTCGAACTCTGTCTAAGAGGACTCACTGACCACATTGATGGGGAAGACATACTAGAAGAATTGGCTGCCTACGCAAAGGCACTTGAAGCCACCCCGTACGTACCATTCCGAAAGAGGTTTGTATATGAAGAGTTGGGTACAGGTAAGCCCACTCTTCGTCCTTCTATTGAGTCAGCTCCCAAGTTAGAACTGAAACCCCTCCCCGCTCATTTGAGATATGCTTACTTGGGTGAATCTGAAACACTGCCTGTTATTGTTGCCTCTGATTTAACTGATGCACATCGTGATGCCTTGTTGAGAGTTTTGCGAGAACATAAACGAGCGATAGGTTGGACTATTTCTGACATCAAAGGGATTAGCCCATCTATTTGCATGCATAAAATTCTTATGGAAGATAACCATAAACCCTCTGTAGAGCATCAGCGCAGATTGAACCCGAACATGAAAGAGGTAGTTAGGGCTGAGGTACTGAAATTGTTAGATGCCGGGATAATTTACCCTATCTCAGATAGCAAGTGGGTTAGCCCTGTACAGGTAGTACCTAAGAAAGGGGGAATGACTGTAATTAAAAATGAGAAAAATGAGTTAATACCAACTAGGACAGTCACGGGTTGGAGAGTCTGTATAGATTATAGGAAGTTGAACAATGCCACTCGTAAAGATCACTTTCCACTTCCCTTTATTGATCAGATGTTAGAACGATTAGCCGGACATTCTTATTACTGTTTTCTGGATGGGTATTCAGGGTATAACCAAATTGCTATAGCTCCAGAAGATCAGGAAAAATGTACGTTTACCTGCCCTTATGGTACTTTTGCGTATAGGCGTATGCCTTTTGGGTTGTGTAATGCCCCGGCTACTTTTCAGCGATGCATGATGGCCATTTTCTCTGATTTTATAGAACGCACAATGGAAATTTTTATGGATGACTTTTCTGTGTTTGGTTCTTCTTTCGATTCTTGCTTGCATAATCTTGCTCAAGTTTTGCAGAGATGTGAAGAAACTAACCTTGTGCTAAATTGGGAGAAGTGCCATTTCATGGTAAAGGAAGGGATAGTGTTGGGTCACAAAGTTTCAGAGAAAGGCATTGAGGTGGACAAGGCCAAGATTGATGTGATTGCAAAATTGCCTCCACCCACCAATATCAAGGGAGTGAGAAGTTTCCTTGGTCATGCCGGGTTTTATCGCCGGTTCATCAAGGACTTTTCGAAAATTACCTTACCTTTATGCAAGTTACTGCAAAAAGATACTGAATTCGTGTTTAATGATGTTTGCTTACTTGCATTTGATAGGTTGAAGAAGGAGCTTACCTCGGCACCAATCATGGTTGCACCTGATTGGACTATACCGTTCGAGCTAATGTGCGATGCGAGCGATTCGGCTATTGGAGCAGTTCTTGGCCAACGAAGGGAGAAACGTTTACACGTTATCGCATATTCTAGCAAAACTTTAAATGATGCACAATTAAATTATGCTACTACTGAAAAAGAATTATTAGCTATTGTGCATGCTTTTGACAAGTTTCGGTCTTATTTGATAGGTTCGAAGACAATCGTCTACACGGACCACGCAGCAATCAAGTATCTCCTTTCGAAAAAGGATTCAAAGCCCCGTTTGATTAGATGGATTCTATTGCTTCAGGAGTTCGATCTCGAAATTCGTGACAAGAAGGGGACAGAGAACTTAGTTGCAGATCATTTGTCAAGATTAGAGGTTGGGGACAAGGAGGATGAGTATGAGGAGGAGATTACTGAGAATTTCCCAGATGAGCAGTTGTTTGCAGCCGATGCAGTCGTCCCTTGGTACGCAGATATCGTGAATCATATGGTCTGCAAAGCTCTACCACCGGGCATGAATTTCCATCAGAAACAGAGATTCTTATCCGAAGTGAAACGTTATTATTGGGAGGAGCCCTATGTATATAAGCACTGTTCAGATGGGTTAGTACGGAGATGTGTCCCGGAGGTTGAAGCTGATGAAGTGTTAGAGAGATGTCATGCAAGCTTGTATGGAGGGCATTCTAGTGGTCGGAAGACAGCAGCTAAGGTATTGCAGTCTGGGTTTTGGTGGCCAACGCTGTTTAAGGATGCTTACAAATTTGCCAAGGAATGTGATACTTGTCAGCGATCCGGGAACATTAGTAAAAGAGATGAGATGCCCATGAAGTATATCTTGGAAGTTGAGTTGTTTGATGTTTGGGGGATCGATTTCATGGGACCCTTCCCACCGTCGAACGGAAATCAGTATATCTTGGTGGCGGTGGATTATGTATCCAAGTGGGCCGAAGCGGTGGCAACTCCAACCAATGATTCAAAGGTGGTGATTAGGTTTTTGCAAAAGAACATATTCAATAGGTTCGGAGTTCCACGGGCATTGATCAGTGATAGAGGTACGCACTTTTGCAACAGGCCCTTGGAAGCTTTGTTGAAGAAATATGGGGTCCAACATCGGGTAACTACTGCGTATCATCCCCAAGCAAGTGGGCAAGCAGAGGTCACGAATAGGGAATTGAAGTGGATTTTGGAGAAGGTGGTGAGCCCCTCTAGGAAGGATTGGTCCTCGAAGTTGGATGACGCGTTATGGGCTTACAGGACCGCGTTCAAGACACCTATAGGAACTTCTCCGTATCAGTTGGTTTATGGTAAAGCATGTCACCTCCCCGTCGAGATCGAGTATAAGTCGTATTGGGCCATTAAGGCTATAAATTTTGATCTCACAAGAGCCGGAGAGAAAAGGATACTTGACCTGCAAGAGTTGGAGGAATTAAGGTTAGAAGCGTACGAAAATGCCCGGATTTATAAGGAGAGAACGAAGAAGTGGCATGACAAGCATATTAGGGTCAAGGAGTTTGTCGAGGGTCAACTGGTGTTATTGTACAATTCTAGATTGAAGCTTTTCCCCGGAAAACTTAAATCGAGGTGGTCAGGTCCGTTCAGAGTAGTGAAAGTCTTAGTGAATGGAGCGGTGGAAATAGGCAATGAAGGCTCACCATCCTTTGTGGTGAATGGACAAAGACTCAAGCCATATCTCGCCGGAGACCGAATTGGCAAACACGTCTCGTGCGTGTTAACAGCTCCTGCACCTTAACCCGGAGTCATGAAGTCAAGCTAACGACTATAACTTAGAACTATTTTTCTTTCCTTTGTCGTTTTCTTTTCTTTCGTGTTAGTTAGTTAAGCTTGTGATTGATGATATCTTTTGTCTCGTGTTCAGGTATTTTGGTTCGATTAGAGAGGACGGTTTATGAAAAGAAGGGATGATTTTGAGCTAATAGGTGCGGAATTTTGAGCAAAATTCCAAGTTTGGGGGAGACACGGGCGTGACTCCCACAAAGCATAAACCGAGACACCCCCGTGTCTCGGTACAGGAGAGGTTTGGATGAGTGGGAAACGACACGGGCGTGTCACCAGCCTTAGGCATTTTGTGACACCCCCGTGTCAAGGTACAGAACTTGCTAGCCGAAAAGATGACACGGGCGTGTCAAGTTACGCAAGGAACAATCGACACCCCCGTGTCAGAGTACAGAAATCGCCAGGTAAGGGATGACACGCCCGTGTCATCCATACAGTATATTAAACGACACGGGCGTGTCGTGTCTGTTCGGCCGCAATAAAACGGGGGTTCCTCACTCTTTTTCTTATTTTCACACAAAAACCTCCCCCATTTTCTCTCATCC
The DNA here is from genome assembly GCA_037501455.1 of Lantana camara. Lineage (NCBI taxonomy): Eukaryota > Viridiplantae > Streptophyta > Magnoliopsida > Lamiales > Verbenaceae > Lantana > Lantana camara. Next base: position 14,936,305 of record CM074857.1, on the reverse strand, counting down.
CTCTTCTTCTTCCCCATTCCCACACGGCACAAACACCACCACCCTTGTTTCTTAGGTCAAAATTCGGCATAACAACACACCCACATTACACCTTACATCCTAAATCAATCGGGTAAGTCTTCTCTTCTCTTTGGTGCTTTAATTTCTTGTATTTCAATTGAGAAAAGTTAGACCCTAGTTCTATGAAGCATGCTTATGTGTATTTTATTGGGATTTCTTGATTCTATTGTGAGTTTTAGCATGATTAGAACTAGAAATTGTAATAATTTTGCAATTTGTGGGCATTATGCGGGTGAACCCTAATCTCTTATTTGAGCATGTTGGATATAAGTCCTCTGAATTTTTGCTCCTTAGTCGAGTCTTGAGCATGCTAGAGTTAGGTAATTGGTTTGTATTGGAAAATTTGGCTTTTGCTCTTATACATTGGCATGAATGTTACAAATTTTGGAGAATTGTTGTGGGTAGTTGTTTAACCGTGGGTGAATGAAATTGAGGCACTATGATCTTTAAACGAATGTGGTGTTATAGAGAGCTAAGTCTAGGTATTCGGTGACGACGTGTTGTGCTTTATTTGATGAAATCCTAGGTTTTTTTAGTGGTGCTTACAAGGTGCTCGATAAAATGCCTCATTGAACTTGCCTTGATTTTTGTTTGTGATTTGAGGGTAATTTTTGTGCAAGAACTATGGGACGCAACAAGAGACCCGCCCCTCTGCAACTCACCTCTTCGTCCGGGCCAACCGGCCGCCAACCGCGGGACTCGGTGAATGTCACATTGGAAGGGCTTGGGAACCCTTACAACCGAAATACGACACGTAATATCATGCCCACCAAATTCCCGCATCTCGCCACACTTCGAAGACTAGGGGTTTTGGAAGAAATTGAGGCTTTGTTCAACAATATAGGGTGGAGGACGTTCTTGATGGTTCCGGCTAATACATATCCGGAATTGACAACCGCATTCTTCACCACCATGACTTGGGACCAAGTCGACACCAAGCTCACTTTCACTTTGGATGGAGAGGATACCGAATCATTAACTCTTGAGGAGATTCGGGATGCCTTAGGGTTCCCTACGTGCGAGATGACAACGTTGCCCAATTGGTCCACGGCAGATAGAGAGGCGGTGTGGCGGTCTTTCCCTCTCAAAGCTGGTGCCCCGGCTTACAACCCGCGGAATACAAAGTCCACATGGCTTGATAGCTTAGTCTGGCGAATGGTGCATAGGCTACTAGCTATGGGAATCTGTGCGCGGCATGAGAGTGATGGCAATATAAACGGATTTGAGTTGGCCATCATGTATTTCATGAAAGAGGGGGTGCAGTATGATGCCACAACGGATTTCATGTACAAGTTAAAGGAAGTGGCAGGCAGGGCATCGGGAACTATAGGTCATGGGGCCTATGTGACGAAGCTCGCCAGAGAGGTGGGATGGCTTGAAGAGGATATGGAGCCCTTATCCAACTTTCCCTATGTGGAGGAGCAGACGTTCATCAAAATGGACTTATTTATCCGATGGTCTGCCGGTAGCCTAAAGGACAGGGTTTTACCCTGGTATCCAGAAAGGGAAAGGAACCGGTTTGAGCGAATGTACAGGTGGGGGGTGGCCAAATATGATGACCTCACCCTTGATCAGCAGAGAAGGCTTGCTCAGATACCGGATAGGGCGGAAGGCGGACGAGGAGCACAGATGCCAATGGCCCAAGACGACGAGGAGGAAATCCCCGCTTACATGCGGGATTATATGGCATCCCAGAATGCGAGGATGGACAGCTTTGTTGAGCATGTGGACTCCCGGCTTGATGCCTTGCAGCTCCACATTGATGGTCAGTTCGAGAACCTCCACGCATACCTCGCCAAACAATTTGGAGGCGCCGGAGCGAGTAGCTCAAGCCAACCGCCACATTACCCGCCATCTTTTCCTTGAGTGATTTCTTTTCTAGTCATTCATTTTCTCTGCCGTGGTCTGTATGATGATATAATTCACCACACTAACCTAACTAATTGCACACTGCTAATTATTCTTATGGTTATTTGAGACACTTGACGACAGGGCTTTCTTGTTAAATGCATGTTGATTATCATTTGCTCTGCTTTGCTTATGATCCGTGTTTTAGTCGTTTAAGTGCAGGTTAGGGTTGATGAATGGCTTGTTGCCGGGTTCTTCGCAGTGATTGAGGGAGTTTTCTTTTTGCCTTCTTTCCTTTTTCTTTTATGCATGGGGACATTGCATGATTTAAGTTTGGGGGAGAGGGGCAAAAAGTTATGGATTGTATTGCTAATATTTTGCATAGGAAGATGCGTTGGGGGCTTGACTTACTTGAATTTGTGATATCTTTGAGCGTGAAAAGAGGATTGTTGAAAATAAGCCAAAATTTTTAATTTTTTCGATGAGGTTGATTGTTGGAAGTTTGCCGAAGTGAGTTAGGCTAGTTGAATGCATGAAGTTAGGTATGAGTATTGATACTTTGGAATGGTGGAATATCCTTATTTTTGTGCACATTGGAACAAGGTCATGTACTTAGGTTAGGATACTAAATTAGTAATTCTTGAATAATACTAAGAAGTGGATTAGGAGGCATTTTAGTCCTATTGAAGCGAAGTTTTGAATTGACGAAGAGTTAGGGAGATGACTTAGGCATTCATGTCGGAGGTAGCCTCGCTATGGAGCCATTAGTACTAAATAACGAAATCCTATTGACCCCGCTGAGCCTAAGTGTTGTGCCATTAAATTTTTGTAGCCACATTATAAGCCACAGGCACAACACCATAAACTTACCCTTGAGTCACACTTTGCTCACTCGTTTGAATCAATTGAAGATGCTGCTAAATTCCTGATGAGAAACCAAGAGAAGAATTAAGAGATACTCTTAGATGCTGAAAGAAAAGAAGAATTCAAAAGGAAGTAGTAAAAGAACGAGTTGTGTAAGCAAAAGTAAAAAAAAAAAAAAGAAAAAAAAAAAAAAAAAACAGAAAGAAAAAAAAAAAAAAAGTGATTGAGTAGATTTGAAACAGAAGAAAATTTTAGACTGTCTGTGACAAACTTAGACAAGTCTAAGTTTGGGGGAGTTTAATGGGGGAAGACAAAGATGGCAACCATGGAAATTTGAATGGGTGAGCTAGGTGTGTTGAGTCACTACTATACTAAAAATTCCATAACCTTAACCCCGAGCCACATTACAAGCCTCGAAAGACCTTCCGATCCTTAATTCTAGGTCAATTCTATTAGTGGAGATAGGTGCGAAGAATGTTTTCCGAAGTCTATCATTGGTACTTAGGAAGGAATCATTAGTCTGGTGTTCTGACCATTGTACATTTTCTTGTTCGAATTCACACACTACACGAGGATATTTGACTTATACCATTGTGTTGATACTTGTGCTTGATTGAAATGTGTTTGATGAGCTAGACTTGTTTTAGTGAAATTCTGAAAATTGCTCCATTGAGAGATTGATTTTGAGGTTGGTTTGACGTAATTTTCTTGATTGCTCGAGGACGAACAATATCTAAGTTTGGGGGAGTTTGATGTATTGGTTTATTGCATGGATTTGTAGGGCAAATTTAGTTAAATTCAAGCAGTTTAAGAACTTATAACGTGATTTATGCTCCCTATTAGGTACCTTTCACCTTGGAGTTGAAAAGACGGAGTTAAAGCAAAACCATGCAATACAGGGCAAAAAAACGAGAGATTTCTAGGGGACACGCCCGTGTCCCCGTGGAAGAGCAAACTGAGACACGCCCGTGTCTCAGTACAGAAGTGATCCTCGGAGTTCAGGAGGTGACACGCCCGTGTCACCTATGGAGAGAAAATTGTTGCACGCCCGTGACCAGGTACAGAGAGGCTGGAGATCATGACACCCCCGTGTCATCTAGCAGAACAAATATTGACACCCCCGTGTCAAGGAGAAAAGCGCAAATACGATTTTATTATGTGACACGGGCGTGTCACGATTTTAGGCATGGGTTTCGCACGCCCGTGTCACGGGTCGGGTTAGGATTCTAACTTCTATATATACGCGGATTTGAGGCGGAATAAGAGAGCTTTTGGACTACGTTTTTCCCAGAAGTTCAAGAACACTTGAAGAACGAAGAAACACGAAGATAGAGAGTTGAAGATTCATTCCAATCACAAGACTTTGTTAATTTGGTTTTATTTACTGCTTTCCGATCAAACTAATTCCTCAAGTTTTGGTTTTCAATTCTAGTTTAGTTAATTTCTCGTTTTAGATTCGTTTTCGGATAATTAGGTTAGAACTCGAAGTTATTAATTCCGTTTTGATGTTTATGTTAGACATGAGTATTTTGAATGCGATTCTTTTGAGTTTAATGAGTTTTAATTCACATATGAGGAACTAATCTCCTAGGGTTAGGGGGTAAGGATTATGCATCTAAGGTGTTCGAATTAATGCTCAAGTCAATTTGTGTGATTCTTTGTTAGGAAAACGGTATTGAATAAGCTGGGAATGGATTGGCCATCCATGAACATGTTGTAAATTATCCGATAATCGAGAGATTGAGGATAATTGAGAGTGTTTTCTGAAACTTAGATCTTTTGGGCTTAAAAAGAAATTTAACCCTAATTTCTACAACCCGTATTTAGAATTCCATGCCAAGCCGCTAGGTTTTAAATACACTAATCTTGTTCTATTCGATTAATTTGGTTACTAAGTGATTGTGAGAACAACACTTGGCTTAATTAATTAGACATCTAGCCTTCGAAAGAAGCTAGGTATAACATCGTGATTAGGTTGAAGAATCATACATCCGTACTTGAGTATTGATTTGATCACAAAAGAGCATATGATTTACTCCCCGACCTGTTTTAATTAAGTGGTTAATTCTCGTGTTTATTTGTTAGCTTGTGTGTTTGATTACTTATTATTTAAGTTTAATTTTGTCATAGTAGTATAGCACAACTCTGTCAGTCTTTTCCGGTCTTTAGATTAGAAATAGTCATAAAAGTGGTTGTTGAATTCCCTTCCCTGTGGATACGATACCTTAAGTGTTGCAATCGAATTAGAACTTACACTTGGGTTCAAGATTTGTTTATCAGACGGGAACCATTTCTCTTTGGATGACGAGGCTGAGGCCTGACATCCGGCGGCCTTATCTGAACATCTAAATTTGAGTCCATGTCAGTATTTGGTACAGGGATAATAATGTTTTCATACGATTTTCTATACATTTTAATTGAATAAGCTTCATCACAGAAATCGTAGACCGACCACCCTTTCTTGTCAATGTACGCACAAGCATGCTTGCATGGAAGCTTTAAGACCTGCCAGTAATTACAAGAACATTCGCGTTTGCCAGGGTCTACGGTGTGCCGGATTTCCCCTTCATTCACCTCAAATGTCACTAAGTCTCCTCGCACGACATCCAAGCATCTCCCTGCTTCAAATTCAGCCTTAACCATTACCTCTATATCCATACAGAGTTGCGTTTGTCATTCATGACTTTGCTCCCGTCTAGTGCACATCATGGTCATGATCTGCTGCCTTATCCGGTCAATCAAAGCTACAATTGAGAGTGATCTCGCATTCTTCACCCAACTATTCCAAGACTCAGCAAGATTGTTATTGATAATACCAAATCGATTGCTGGGAAACAATGAATTGACCCAATTTTCAGGTTGTGACTTATCTAGGAAGTCTGCGGCCAAAGGCATTGCTTTAAGGATTTTACTGATGTGCAAGGAGTACTCAGCCCTAGTAGGAGCATAAGCGGCAACATTGAATACATTGGTCCAATGTTTTTTGTTGTATTTGGGGTAATGCTTTCTAAGGACCTGAGTTCTGAAGTTATCCACCAAATGTCTCAGGCAGAAGGCATGTTGAGATCCTGAAAATACCCCGCGGCACATGCGTAACAAGTCCTGGATGCCTGTCGGAGAAGAACGTGTACTGTCTAAAATTATAAATGAAAGGCTGATTTTCAAGAGCATGTCTCAATTTCTGGCAGAACCATTCCCAATTCTGATCATTCTCTGAGTCAACGACAGCATACGCTATTGTAAACAATTGATTGTTCCCGTCCTTCGCTGTCGCACAAAGCAAATGACCTTTGAATTTGCTCTTGATGTGAGTGCCATCTAGGAAAACTACTTTCCTAAATCCTCCAAGAAAACCAACCAAACATCCATTCAAAGCCATAAACAACCGGTCAAACCTGTTATCTAGCTGTTTTGTTTCCAAATCACATATGTTGCCAGGATTCGAGCGTCTAACAGCATCCACATACCTATGGAGTCGGTTATAAGACCCAACATCAGAACCGTGGATATCGTGCAATGCTATCTCCTTCCCCATCCAAGCAGTATGGTATGGAATTTCCACATTGTGCTCTTTGAGGATGTAAGAGACTCTATCTATCGGCCTGAATTTATGATTGGCCATGATATGAGGCTTCATTACACCGGCAACCCAATTTGAATCGACATTGGGGTGTGACCTTTTATTTGTAACTGTTTCCAAGCCACAAACATGGTCAGGAATGAGATTTCTTATGGCAAACGCACCGTCTCTCTTGCAATAAGAGGCATATAACCTCCACTTGCAGTTCTCATCCGAGCAAGCAACTATAATCTTATCGGTATCATTCTTCAAGTATTTAAACTTTCTATTCGCAGCTATGATGCACGGACACGGATACGGACACGGCGACACGGACACGACACGACACGGACACGGCGATACGGCTATATATTATATAAAAATAAATATATTTTATATATTTATATATTTTATAAATATTAATTTATTTTTTAAAATTATATTATGAAAATTCATCTAATTACACAAATCTTTTAAATTAAAAGGAATCAAAATAAAGAAAAGAAAAAACAAATTCTAATAAATTTAGATCTCAATCTAATTTTTATAACCATCATTATCTAAGATAAATGACTCTTTATCTCTTCCACAAAAGTTTCTGACATCTCGGCACAACTCTCATCTCTGCAGCAAACCTTTCTCTCTCCAACAAAAATTTGCTTTTATCTCTCCAACAAACGTTTCTCAGATCTTAGAATAATCCCGCAGCATCTCTTCATCCCTCCATCAAAATCTCAGATCTGCCCACTGAGAATAAATCGCAGCACATTTCTTAAAACTCGACATATCACCGCCATACTCCTACAGAATCACAGAACTCTCTACATCCTCTTGGTGGCGCAGCTCACAACCAGAAAGGGCAGCCCGATGTCGCCGATTTCTAAGTCCTCATCTTCGTTCAGGGCGGAGAACACCCACCACCACTATGGCCACCTCTGGTGCCGCTGTAAAGGCCGAGATTTAGCATCTGAGAGCCAAGCCTCCCAAAAACCCAAATTCTTACGAATCTGTGTCCTGGCCGTGTCGGACACTCCACTTTGGAGTGTCCGACACCGTGTCCCTCTTAATTTTTTTTTTTTTAAAAGACACGGATTTAACGTGTCGGAGCCGTGTCCGTGTCCGATACTGCACGGGGTGTTTTTTTGGAGTGTCTGTGCATTAGAGATTCGCAGCAATATGATAATTTTTTAAATGAACCCTGCAGTCATTAACATCCTTAAAGGCCTGGCCAACCCCACGGATGCAACGACTCCTGGATTCATGGTTGTTGGTACAGTTAACGACGACTAAGGCTTGACTTGTAGATGTCATTCCCTGGTCATCCCTTTTCAAATAAACCACAAACCGAACGAATAACCCATCAAACAAAGACATAAAACAACCACAAGGAAAAAAACAAAGCAATTAAAATATAGGCACTACCTTCTCTGTGATGAACTCAAAGGAGGCTGAATTGCTCTCAGTTTTGCAATGTATTATTTTGCTATAGCATGCACTGACACCATACTCTCAACATCTTGATCTTTCTTCAAACTAATCCATGATTCATCCTCCATATGGGCAGCCTTGTACTGCACCACATATGCATCAGGATCGAACTCCGGCCAATGGTTCTCAATCTCCGAAAAAACTTTTGCAAGAGTATCGCTCTCCTGAAGTTGAAAGACATGATGTTCGCCTTCGAAAAAAACACTACACCACATCGAACCAGACACACAGCCGACGGAATCCATCTTTGGTAGCGTGGGGTTTCTAGATTTCGGTTCAAACAAATTGAGTCCTCTTCAGATAGTTAATCCAAAAAACAAGAGAAACAATTGGGCGACGACGACAGCCACGGCGGTGGTAGAGGCAGAGGCAGGGCAACTGTCGACGGGAAAGGAAAGAGGGGGTGTGATGAATTGTGTTGTTGGCTAATAGTACGCAGTAAGATTTGGGGGCAAATTGCTCTTTTTAGGTGATTTGGGGGTTTACAAAAAAATGTGTTGTTTATTGGTGATGAAGAACAAAGATTTTTCAAACTAGGGGGTTTTGGAAAAATTTTGGGCATATTTAATCCTCTTTAATAAGTGCCCTATATTTCAATTATAGAAAAAACGTTAATAATTGAGAAAAAAAAAAACTCAAACAGTGTTGACAATGCATGGTCCCACCTGCTTACATGGCTCGTTCCTAAGATAACATGTAGGCTGTAGCAAATGTGTTCCGCTCAACCAACCTCCAATATCCGACCCTGAGCTCGTAAGAGTCAACTCCCTATACCGTCTGAGATCGCAGCGCACCCGACCCCTAGGTCGAGGATCTCATTCGAGGATGTCACTCAACCCTCCTTAATCCTTACTCCCCTGAGTGCATGAGGATTGTGGCCGATTACGAATTAAATACACCGTGATAGCGTGACAGCTATCAATTGGAGCTCCTCACAAGGCAGACAACACCACTCCATGGCTGGGAGTATAAATAACTTCCACCCACATGTACTCTGGTAGGTAAGCCATATTAAGTGCACTCAAACTCAACCTCTTCCATTCGATCTTTACTTGTTTCACTAACTTGAACGTCGGAGTATCAATCTCAGGTAAAACCCCACCCTGTCCAAGATTGACCTCGAGCAAATATTTGTTCCTCATTTCAGATATCATTAAGGTCGAGCAACTTTTTCCAAACTCTACAAATTTTAAGTGATCCAACCAATTTCTAACTCGAGTCCCGTGCTCAAGATTTTGGCTCCATCAAGGGTGTTGTTTGTAATTTTTTCTTTGTTTTTTTCATAACCCTTTTTCCATAATGTTTACGTTATGAAAGAAAGCATAAAGTGCACATATATATATGTGTGTGCTCAGAATAAAACAAAACAAAGTAAGATTATTGAGCAAGACATCCTTTTTGACTCAGCTGTGATAAGGATTAGGGTCCATAGACATAAGTATTCCAGTTTGTATCTATATGTATGAAAATTGAAATATATATATATATAGAGAGAGAGAGAGAGACAAGTGCGGGCAGACGACGATCTTATCTCAAAGTTGCAGAGGTTCCTGTCACTGACCTGCATTCTAGTAGAATGAAGGCAGCATCACTAAATATATATACCAGAAACCTCTACGCATTTACAATTCATAGACCCAATACCCTTCACAATTTCTCTGATATTATTGTTGCTAAAGCATGATCTCACGGCTTACGATTAATATCTTATATTATACTACTCAATTCTCAAACTTATATATATATATGTTCCAAATCTTGGAATGAAATATGGAAAGACTTAAAGAAACTGTTAGGTAGTACTAATAATTGGTCGTCAACCCATTATTGGGTTTTGTGTGTGCATGAAAGAATAATGTGGTAGACGAAGATGCTGGAAGCACGTGGGATCTGAGACACCCCCAAAAATGACACTGTAGAAACTTCTGTATCTGCTCAAGCGTAAGTCCACATTCTTAATCAAACGCTGCTGCAGTATTTTCTCTTCATCGAGGGGCCTACCCACACACACCTCTAATTTATAACTAACCAAATGTTGTGTATGCCCTACTTATTTCCATGGTTTCTTAAATGTCCCATATCGAAAGTTTAAAAATGTGATTTGACAATCCTCTCCTCTCCTCCGTAGTTATGGTGTTCAATATATAATAGTTGACAATCCTCTCTTCGATAACTAGTTTTTAGGAATAAATTACACCATGTTAGAATATGTGTTTGACTTAACTCACCTTCAAAATTAGCTGATGAAGTAAGGATTGACAAGTGGTAGCATATAGTTTGATAATTAGTTAACATGGGAAAGGTCCCCTCACGCCTAGCCCGAATAATCGGATCATCTAAAAATTAATTGATGAAGTATGACTTAATAGATAATTTGATAATTATTCGATCTGGAACAAGTTAACAAACATATTATCCAATATCAGACATTATCAATGTGGTTATATCTTAAGTTTCACCTTCGCAGCAATAATTTAGGGGGTGGGCGCCCCCACCGCCCCTATTTTTTTGTTTTTCGTAATTAATTTTTCTTGCTCGTTTGACGAAGGAGAAACTCAATATGTAATAGCTTAATACTTGACTCTTTTTTTTTCTTGTGATTTCTGTACTCGGGTTCAAGTATAATACCTTGGTGTATAAAACAAATTAATGTTACTAATCTACTCCTTCAACTACTAAATCAAGAGTAGGAATGTAAACGAAACGAGTCCGTTCACAAATCGAACCATCCGAATCAATAAGGGTATGGGCTTGAGGTCGGGGCCATATCCTTTGTAATAACATAGCTATAAACGAGTGGTGGATGCCTTTGACAGTAATTTTAATCTGTTAGGACTAGGACCTACAAAAGTTAATGTTAGAAGAGTACTATAGGGTAAAGGGTATTGGGTCAAGGACCCAAGTCAAATGCGGTCGGGTCAGACACATTAAAAAGAATTAATCCGGCCCAGCTTAGTCAAACAAGTCATGAGCTGGGGTATTTCTGTCCTTTTCACTTTTCCCCATCACTTTCCAGTTTCCAAGAACAAGAATCTATTCACTAAAAATTGTGGAATAAATTCTCAGTTTAACAAAGATTTCTCATTTTCCTATGATTTCTAACTACCACAATATGCTAAAAATATATAATGATACACCACCTAGATACATGTAATTATTTTTCCATCCAAGAGAGAGACAAGACTTATATTTACTTAATAAAGAGTAAATTACAAATCAGCCCTCATACATGCTTAATTACAAATAAAAAGTAGTACAAGGGCATCATCATATTGTTACCAAGAGGGACAGGACATGAGAAATAACCACATTAATCTTCCCCTGTGGTCCTATTCCCTTTCTTAACCTTCCTAATTTCCCTACAACATTAGAAGAAGCTACACAAACCAACATTTTCCCTTTAGTCCTAAAAAGAAAATGCACATATCATATGATACTTCCTAAGAACCCTATCAACATTCAACTCTCAGTTTAGTAGCTCACAAAGTCAGCTTCATCTCTTCCAATCTTCTTCTCATCCTGAACTGCCTCCTTAACGACAGTCTCTTCCAATCTACGAGGCGTCTCAGAAATGCCATAACCTATACAACCAACATAATCAAATTAGTTCACTAAAAGAACTCTTAATTTGGTCTTACTATTGTTAAATCTCCATATACTAAGAAGTAAAAGAGAAAAATCATACCTCAGATGGTTCTTGCAACGAGTACAACGCGTTGGTATCTTTGGGAGTTTTCGAAACGAGAATACCAAATCCTTGACCCCTTTCTCTTAGCACCTAATCATGTTTTAAGAAAACAGATCCTTTATTAAGCATAAACACTAATGATTAAATAAATGTGCTTTCCATCTTTAACACAGTATAGTTAATAAAATATCGAGCTTCGGATACCTTAAACGCATCTTCATCGGTTCGATCATCCCCGATGTAAACAGGGAAGACATCAGTGCAATTGGCATACCCTGTCAAATCCCACATCAAATTTAGATACTTAATTGTCTAGTGTTTATAGTAAAAGATTACATTAATCAATCGATCCCAACAAACTTAATAACGACCTTTTGTCAAGGGTCATTTAAGAATAAAGTTAAACTAGGGCCACTTGAGCAGACTATTATAGTAAAATCAATAAACTAATACACCAACTAATCAAAGTATAACTCACCTAGTGCCTCCAACAGAAACTCAAGAGCCTTCCCTTTGTCCCACTTAATGGTAGGGCGAATTTCCAACACCTGCATTAATTAATTGGAAAGGTTAAATCTAGGCATATATCTCTTTCAACTGGTTAAATCTAGGCATACATCTCTTTCAACTGTTAAAACCAGAATTCCATAGCTTGAGGTATATCAAAGTTGAATTCTTGGTAAAACCCATTAAAGAAGGGCTTTCTCTTTCACATGGTTTCTCATGAATCTCAACTACTGTCATGGTTATGATGATTGTATTTTAAAAACTTACATAAGTTTCTGCACACACATGCTATAAAGAGAAGAAACAAGTGCAGGGCAGTAAAGGAATACCTTTCTTCCTTGAGTTAATCGAAGGTTCGGGTACCCTTCTAACACTGATCCAACTTGCTTAGCAAGATCAGTCCATATCTGCATAAATTATAGCCAAGGTCACATGTCATTACAGGATACTACAATAGTATTGGCCATTATAACTAATGATAAAAATATGATCTTGAGATACGCATACCTTCTCATCAACACAGCGAAAATGTACAGAGACACAAAATTTGTTGTTCTCCACCAAAGCACCTGGAGTATCTTTTGTCACCTCCAATAGTGCTTTGTAAACCTTATATTCCAAATAAATTTTCTCAGAATTATACTATAAAAAAACTGACATTGATTAATGATGAAATTCAAGAAATTGATGAACTTGCCTCATCGATCATGGGAAGGTACTCACTAGCAGGCTGAAAAAGAACAGCTTCAGCATCCTGAATAGAGCCACACAAGAGTTAATAATTATGTAGAAAGATAAGAAAAAGAATTCGACCAAACAAAAATATTGCCGGGGTATGTAACAGAAAGAAGCTATAAACTAAACGAAAAGGGCACTCACTTTCTGGTATTTGGAACCTTTTGATGGGCCTTTTATGTCCATGCCATGGCTTCCAGCATAATACAGCTCTGCCAAACGCACAAAACTGTACACCTGTATACAAAAACAAACATTATTTTCTGCACATTGAAAACCCAAAATACAAATCAAATTCTCTTGTTCCAAGGCCAAAAATATAAATAAAATCGCACCTTGTCTCTGCACCTCCCACTCACAATAGCAGTGGGAAAGTATCTGGCAAGTTTCCTCACAGTTGATCTCATCTGAGAATCCAAAACACAGAATTAAAGAAATCAACATATGTATGCAGTAAATAACTGTGTGTTGTGTGTGAAATTAGGATCTTTTGAGAAGAAATTTGAAGTTTTTATAGACTAACCGCTTCAGACATGAAAGCTCGATCTGGGTCATCCACAATGGGAGAAAGAGTGCCATCATAATCAAGAAACATGACTATCTGCTTTCCCTTCGATGCATTTGTTATCTGCTCGAACATGTCTAAAGCTGATGGATGCTGCACCTGTTTTCCAATCCAAATATTCCAACGTCATTGTGTTAGCAAACAAAAATCATGGGGCGCAAAAAAGAACAAGGAAAATTAAAGCAAAACAAAATGCCCACACGTGTTGTACATGGCCATCTGCATGTATGTCCACATGCCACATGTGTGTATCCATACCATGTCCATCACCATGATCAAATCATCATTAATTAGCTCACTTATTCGCATATACATACATATTCTTGTATATGCATATCTGCAGACCGTAATACACCGAGTGGGGTGGGAAATGGGGGCAAGATTGGGGGTCTTACCGTCCAGGAATTTTGGTCATCGGAGAGAGGCGGAGACTTGATATGGGTTGGTGAAGAAGCTCTCATTGAATCAACCCAGGCGTTGATTCTGGCGCCGCCATTGATATCAAGATTCTGCAAAAGTTTCTTCTTTGAAATGGTGATGTAAGTACCCGGCACCGCCGGCGGCTTCTGCGCCGCCGTGTTGAACAGGGACGACCCTGAAACCGCCGCCATCGTTATCGCCATGTTGATGCCGGACGTCGCATCGGAAACCACCACATTTTGGTTCGTCATCGTTGTTCCTTGTAAATCACTGCAAAAATCCCAAGAAAACACATTATTCAATTCTTCAATACAAAGGGTCAATATTTCTCCAAACCCAAAACCCATCTCAGAAAAGAAAATTGCAAAGATTAAAGGGCGCAAGAAAAAGAAAAGAAAAAAGGGAAACCCACCTTAAATGATCTCGAAAAGGGGAGACAAGCGCTGGGTATGACTGCTCCTAGTAGTTAATGTTGAGAGACGGAGGTAAAAACAGAGCTTTCTTTTACAGAAAGAGAAGCGAATGAAAATGGGACTCAAAATCTGAGGCCTTTTGGCTTTTTGAGCAAAAATAAATGTGCAAAACAGAGGATTTGGGAACCACCAAGACAGGAAGAAGATTAAAGAAAAGAGAGAGAGGGGGGATTTGAGTGTGAGAAAGATTTGGGGTAGTGTGGGTAGTTTTATAGGTGCAGGCAGACACAAAGAGACGAAACTGTTGGTGGGGCCCAACAGTGTTTGCGGGATCCACGTTCAATATCCTGAGAGGGTTCCACCACCATCCACCACCGCCGCCCCCACCGTTGGGACCCACAACCACCGGATTCCGCCGCCGTCAACAAAATAGCCACCACCATCCACCACCCTCCAGCTCGATCCCTTGCCACGTGGGAACCATAAGGTGGCCCATGACACCGATGTGGGTTCCTGCCACGAAACCCATTCCATTGCCTTTCTTTCTCCCCAAACCATTTATTCCAAATATATTTTGACCAAAAAAAAGTACATTTATTCCAAATATATATTTTCCCTAAATGGGACAAAAATCAAATTTTGCATTCTAGAGCGGAGCATCCCTAATTAAATTTCCTCTACCATATATATATATAAAATCATGCATTTAAACAGAAAAATACAAAAAAAGGAAAATTGTGAAGGTAGATATTGTTAGTGTTTTGGCTGCTGCCTTACAAAATAATTAATATATTGTTCGATTGAATAGTTATTGGCATATATCTTGAATATTAATTTGCAGATATTATCTTATTAATATTATCTCTGTCGCGGGTATATAGAAAAAGGAAGTAAATCATGCAGAATATTATGGAATAAGAAAATTGTTTGATTTATCAGAAACGCAATCATGGATATAAGGAAAGTCAATGATATAATTTCGTCCAAACTTTTCATAAAAATCCAACCCTAAAGATTAATCTACTTAAGCAACAATGGAACATCACATTCAATAAGAGTGTGTTATTAAGTTTTTGTGATAATGAGTAAGGAGAAAGTATTTTTTTGATTTTTTATCCGAGTTGTATTGAGATAATTTCATTTGTACGAGTTTGTAAGAAAGATAGGTTAGTATAATTTACCTATTTTTATAATAAATTATCTTATCAAATATTACAAAGTGTTGTTTTTTGTATCAAAGTTATTATTAATAAAATCTTCTGAAAACTCTCGAAGTAAAAGTTGAGGATGAGACATAGGTACATTACATTCTTGGTATAGGATTTGTATAAATAGCTTGTGTAATTTATTTTTCACTACTTATTCCATTTTATTCCATACATTGCTACTTAATTTTCTTCGAAATACCAACTCACTCCTTTTGGGTGTCAAATACAAAATTAATCACATTGAGATTATTATTAAACTCGACATGTAGTTAACATTTATTTTCTCAATAATCACATTATAAGTTGTAAAAGTTTTATCACATGATCTCAAAAATAAGGTGAAACAAACTCAAATAAATGTGTTAATACCGGTTTCAATCTTTTGTTTAATTTTAATTTTCCATATCCTATATCATTTATATACACAAATCACGTGTATGAATAAAGAATTAAAATTAGGAAAGAGAAAGAGATGTGATATTAAAAAAAATTGAAAGATTATACACTCCAATCTCAGAGTCTAATAACACAATTTACATGTATATGAATGACTCATGAAATAAAAAACTGAAATATAATATTCGTCGCGATCACTAAAAAAATATTTAAATGATCAAAAAAATTTATAATTAATAGATTACTGATTGAGTTTGATCGAGTATAATACGCGTCCGCGTCAATATACATTTACATTCTCGTTTATAATTTTCCCGTGTAAATTCCTTGGTGAATACCGCGTAGCTCACAAACAAGTAGCTAGTGATTGATAATTAGTTGAATTCCAAGTTGAATTTCCCCTCAAATTGCACGGTTATCATATGCTAATTTGATACTGTCTTAACTGATAAGACATATATCAATCATATCAATTTGATGGGAAGTCGTGATTCTATGGTATAAGTGAACATCACATGCATGCCTGGCCCTTTACAATATATATGTCATGCAACAAATTAATTAATTAAAATACATTATATTACCCTAATAATATTTGTTTTGTTTTCATATGAGTTTGATTGATATACAAGCTGTTTCACTAAATCCGCGCTTACTATTCAAATAATTGGACCATACATTCATAACCTTCAAATTAAAGTTCGTTTAGACTTCAGAGGTAAAGAATTAATATTGTGTGTATAGTATTTACGGTTGGCATAAATCGAGAACCTAAAAGTATTTTGCAATAGTGTACACGCAACATAATAAATATTAATTAATATTTATTGTCGGTGCTCCGTGATGTCAAATTCAAAATTTCTTTCACTATCAATTTAAATAATAAATTATTATTATTATTTAATATGACCAAAGTATAACCTGAACACATCATCGTTAAACCCCCGTAAGAGCATGACACATCGATCTGGAAAATTCTAGGCCAAACTCGGCTTGACCGAATCCAACAAATTAAAAAGACAAGCGTATTACACTTGTTATTATATTGGTCACTTTTTCTAAATTTTCCACCAATCACACGGCAAGTGTAAAACACTCGTCCTCTCGTTACACTGGTTTGGTCGAGGTAGACTCGGGCTAGAATTACCCCGTGGATCTGCAATACTAACATTGCAAATTGGGGGTCTTGGAATAAATACAAGGCATCCCACGGAATATACAAGGTGCCTTTCGGATCTCGAGAGGTTTGACACCTTTACTGCTACTTCACAAGTTTACGAATGTTTTTTTCTCAAAGGCTCCCTCATCGAGCCACGCGTTAAGGGCAACATCCCTTGTACCAACATAGTTTATAATTACTCAAAGACTCTCACCTTTTTCTGATTCTCACTCATAAGTAAGTCATTATCGGCTATCTTTAAGTTCCTCTCTCTAACTCACTTAAATTTTCATATAAGGTTTACTGATTTTAATGTCGAAGAACCAAAACTGGTCATCCCCCCTATTTTCTAGATTGGCTTTCTAACATTTCTTGTGTTTGCCTAGTAGAACGAATCCAAATCTGGCTCAGACCATGTGATTCTCATCAGTTCGAGCACCGCCTTCATCTTCGTTTCTCATACCTTATAAATTTTGAATGATATTGTAATAAACACTTGTATGACACATCATCACCATCATCATCATTATCATTATTATTATTATAATACAATTTTGCTCTGGAAAATTGGAAGTTCATGCACAAAATCTACTATCAAAGAATATTATACATACATGTCAACCCAAGAAATTTCGATAACTCAGTTCTTAAATATTATAAATATTCTACTTTATTTGTGGTATTTACCGATCAATACTTTATGGCTTTGGCCTTTGGTCATACTTGACATTAGGCGAGAGGAAGCTTCAACAATTTCTTAAATTTCACGCAATGTTTACCTAGTTAGGTCAAATACACGGATGTTAGCATAACTATTTCAAAAGAAATTAAATGTAATTTCTTTATCATCATTAGTTCAATTATTCAGAGCCTTGACTTTTGACTTTTGAGATTGACAATAAAGAATTATGAGTAGCCAAACTTATTGGCGATCCTAGCTAATAGCTAGTACTCCTACCTAAGTAAGTTAGTCCCATTCCATGACCATATTAAATCATAGGTTTAATTTAATTGCCATAACATGTACTTAATTTTTTATCTACGTACTTGCGGTCCCCAACCCCATTATGGTGAGTTACCCTCTTTTTGTATTGCACGTTAAAAATTGGTAACAAGGACTTCCATAACCATTAATGGTACCATGGAGGTTCTAGTTAAAATAACAAGATTAATGTATAATTAATTCTAAGTATAGTTTTCAAAATATTAAAGCTGAGAAGAGCACTTGTCACGAATTTGTAGGTGGAAACTTGAAGGCTGTCGCTACATATGGTTTATATGGCAGCCACCTCGCCAACGTCATACCACAGCCTATGATATTGTCATTTAGTATGGATGAAATTTCAATAATATATGATTTTAAATAGTTTATAAAGATAAATATTTTTTAACGTTCAATCTATAACAAATTTTTTTTTAAAAAATTTGTAGAATAAATTATTTTTATTTACGAACTGTTATTTAATTTATATTAGTGATGTGTCACCATCTAAACTGATTTTTTAATAATTTTGATTAAAAAATTAGTTTAGATTATGGTATATATTAAAAATGCAAACATTAAATGGCGGTTTGTAAGTCGAAATAATTTGTTTTGTAAGTCGCAAGAAACGCTATAATTGAGATGAAAAAATATTTATCTGTAGTTTATATAATTAACTCAATCACAAACATAAATCGTTGCACTAAGTCACTATCGAACTTTAGAGTTTAATTTTTTAGATAATCCCAATTCTGAAAAGCACGACTTATTAGGTTAGTTTAAAATTATAGAAACCATATATTTAGCACATATTTGTTGTTACTATTTATGAATGTCATGAAAATGGTGATGAAATAGGCAGGGAATGGAGGGTGGTGTAACAAATACAATACAAATTGACACAGAAAAGTGAGCGAGGGTGAGGGATAATGTACTACGTTTCGTCTTTCATGCCTCATTCATATTTTTGTCCCATTTTAATTAATTAATTTCTGCTACGTACACACTTTTGGCGTCTTCCTAAATAAAATGTATATAATTTTATGCCCAAGTCCGTTCACTTTGCTTCCTATATTTCAATTTTGTAACCTTTTAAAAAAAAAATTCCCTATATTTCATTCTCGTATGAGTTTGAATCGAGTTGAATCATTATTACATTTCAAACAACTCGACACATGAGATTGTTGGTTAAACTAATATAACTCGAATTCCTGGTTGATTTGTTATGGAAATTTTTAAGGATATTCTGCACAAGTTAATAATTTGGAGTCACATGAGTTTGGAACAAATGTTTACATGCTACGAAATACGTCGCCTTTACTGTTGAGACGTACTTTTTGTCAGCTTTCAAATTTGTTTGATAGTTATCTTTCTCCTTCTTGCATTAAATTGGCCTGTTGGTCGTTGGATGACTGATCTCAACAAGTTACAACTTCATTAAGTGGTTTTGAAGCTTTGCGAATGATGGTGTTACAATAAAGACATACTTCCATTCTTTAAAAGATTCATGAGAAAAAATATTCATGTATATAGAGCAGGCTGACTCGAAGAACTGGCAACGAGCCATAGAATTTTTACCGAGATAAAAAAGTGTATGATCCACGGATCAGTTAAGCTATTCGATCCAGAACGTCCACGAAAATACATAACGAAGTATATCAAGTGGGCAAAATTCATACTTAACAATAACTTTAAAAGTTTGAGATCGATCCCAAGAAAATATTATAAGTATAAATCAGTACTCACTCATTTATTACATTCGTTTCATCTAGACAAATTTAACTTAGAATTACCCAAAATGGGGATACATGACCATCATCTAGAAAACCATTGCAACTAATATTTAACTTAATAATAACATATAGTAGACTAGTATTCTAGTAGTAGAGTAGGGGTATAGGAATAAGAAACCAGAAACAATTATGAACCGAAAGATGAGGTGATGGCATGGGAATGAGAATAAAATTACATTAGTCCAAGAACAAAAAAGAGAACCTTTGAAAATATCATTTCCCAGACCAAATTATTATTCTTGTTAATTAATAAAGTGTGAGATTCTTTGTCTAAATTTGATCACATGGCTCCTCTGCGTTTTACGTAACTAGAGTTTTTGTATGCTTTCTTGCCTTTTTAAATAAGAATGCCAACCCACGCTTCTTTTGTATTTGTGGAAACTTTTACTGGGTCCAATCCAAAGATCTTCATGCGTACTTTGTTGGTCAAATCTGCGGGCAAATTTTCAGTCTGCAAACTGCTGCCCTTGGTCGGGAAATTTATACCAATATATTATAGATATATGTTTTAAAGGGGAAAAGAAATATTTGTTTAATTATGGTGAAAAAGAGGATTCCGATTTCTACGGCTAAATCATCGGTTTTTTGGTAAACAGTGTTGCTAATTAATTCGTTCCTTCCCACGTTTAGTTGGTTTGTTTATTATAGATATAGTTATATTCCCCAAGTGAATCATTATGGAGAGCTAGAGCTTACATATATAATTGGTGTTGATTCTTAAGTGTCATTTTTTTTCTGATTTGATTCTTGATTCCCAGATCAGTTCAATTCATTGAAGCCGATCAATTTGTTTCAGGAAAAGTGAGGAATAATTGACCTTAATGGGAGGAAGGAATTGGAGAGAGAAGGAGATAGAACAACCAAATTCAATCGGTTCGGTTGGTCTAGTGGGATGAGATGAGACACTAATGTTTTTAAATAAGATTCAGACAGTTTGGTAGGAATGACTCACTTCTATAATAATCTCTACGGTACTCGAACTAAAAAAAAAAGTGGAACGTCGGTAAAGAGAGAGGGAGAGAGAGAGAATTGATATAGATGTATAAATAATAAAATGATCACCGTTTAATTGAAGATGATAATAAATTTGCCAAACTCAATTTGAAAAAGTAATTTTTATATTGCTACACAAGAAAAATGAGGAATTAGAAATGAGGATGGCATATGCTAGGGCGGGTAACCAAAATGCTGTTTTTGCATCATATTTGGTCTAAAAGTGGTTTTTATTACTTGCAAGCAAAGTTAAAGCATTTAAACTCCTTAACTAGATTGGAATCTTAAGTACATAGCTACGTGCCTAACTCTTTCAAAACGTAATGGCTCCATAATTTCCTATGACTATCTTTAGGGTAAGTGGGTAACCCGTGTGATGAACATAAATTACATATCTTCTAAAGTTCTACAGTTTTGTGATATTTTTTTTTATCACAAACGAAGCAAAATCCCCATAGAAATTCAAAAGACGATTAAATAAACTCCAAACTAAAGCAAGGGCTCTCCCAAATTACAACTCTATCCACGATAGTATGCCCCATTTTAATAAGTTGAATTGTATTTTTATTTCTTGTTCTCGGTATTTGACTCAAACGCACTTCTCATGATTTTTTTTTTTTTTTTTGACGACCGGAGGCCCGAAGGTCGAACTAACTCAAATCAGACACAAAATAATCTAAACAACTAACGGAAAATCCAAACACCCAACACAGGCCGAAGCCTCATTTCTAGTAATAGTATGGGCCACGACATTGGCACCACGACGAATAAAGGAGAAACGAACACCATCAAACGAAGAGCATATCATCTTCACATCTTCAAGAATGTTCCCAATGTGAGAACAATCGTCTTCATCACTCCGCAAGCTGTTGATAACATTCAGACAATCGCCCTCTATAATCACGTTTCGCCAACCAAAATCTCTGGCAAGTGTGATGGCCGAGAGGGCCGCAAGAGCTTCAGCTGTCTCCGGGTCCGAGGTATGTCTCCTCCTATCAGTTTCCCAACCAACACAATCCCCTTCCTCATTTCTTGCGATCACCCCGATTCCTATCTCATTCACATCTTTAAAGACAGCCCCCTCGAAGTTAACTTTAATTCACCCCCGGTTTGGCTTGGACCACTTCACTACATCGGGCTGTTTATTGAGATCAGCCATTGCCTCATCAATGTACCCAAGGATCCTATCACAAGTTCCAGCGAACTCCAACACTTGGTGCGGCTATGATCTTAGACCCTCAGCTTTCCATTTGTTTCTGTGTTCCCACAAAGCCCAAAAGAGTATTAGAAAGTTTTGTACAGTCACTATCATTTAATTGATTAAAAGCCTCCAGGAGGCCATCTTTCATATTCTCAGATAATCTATAGATCAAACGCCAAGGAATAAAAGAGAGAGCCCAAACTTGTCTCGTAAATGAGAAAAGAAGCAGTGTATGGGTTGTGTCCTCGACGAGATGACCGTAAAGACTGCACCCCTGATCATTACCACAATGCCTTTTAACCAGGGTCTCCCCCGTCGGGAGGATGTCCCTACAACAACGCCAAAAGAAGTTACGGACCTTTGGTTGGATGTTCAGTTTCCAAATCTTCCTCCAAATCCCGTGTGACTCAAACGAAGCCGATGAAGCACGGTCCCGGTTTGTGAGATCCTTGGCAAGAAAATAAGCACTCCTCACCGTGAATTTCCCATGCTTATTAAAGTACCACAACAGTGAATCTTCCCTTCGGCTATGCCCCAATGGAATACTAAGAATACAACGAGCATCGTTGTCATAAAAGATATTATTGATGAGCTCTTCGTTCCATTTCAACACCCCCGGCAGCATTAGATCATTTACCCATTCCGGACTAAGCGAGGCATTTGGGTTAAACTTTGGTCTAAACGCATATCCCGCAGGTAGCCATCTATCTCTCCAGATGTGAATTCTCGTACCAGTCCCAACACGCCATCGAGTACCAGAAGCAATAAGATAACGAGCCTCAAAGAGGCTCCTCCAAGTGTAAGAAGGAGATCTTCCCAACGATGCATCCCAAACCTCAGAATTCGGGTAGTACTTGGCTTTAAGAATGCGGTCGATGAGACTATTCGGCACCTTAATCAAGCGCCATAATTGTTTCGCAAGCATTGCCAAATTAAACGCCTTGAATGATCTAAAGCCCAGTCCGCCTTTATGCTTACTACAACTCAACTTATCCCAAGCTACCCAATGAATTTTCCGTTTATCTCCATTACTCCACCAAAACCGGGAGATGATTGAATCAATCTCTTTAACAATGTTATCAGGCATTAAGAAACAATTCATCGCGTACGAGGGAATCGCCTGGAGAACCGATTTAATCAACACCTCCTTACCAACTTTCGATAAAAACTTCTCCGAGTAACCCCTAACACGGGCCTTAATTTTGTTAATTATGCCCTAAAAAATCTCCTTCTTGGATTTGCCCACCACCGAAGGTAACCCGAGATAGAGGTCAAGTTTTTCAACTCTCCGGACACCAAGCACATGGGTGAGTTCTTCTTGAAACGCCATAGGAACATTCTTGTTGAATACTATGGAAGACTTTTGAATGTTTATCTCCTGGCCCGAAATCCTGCCATAAATCTCTAACATTTTTTTAATCCCCAACAAAGCTTCCTTATTCGCCTTACCACATATCATAGTATCATCTGCAAACAAGAGATGTGAGATCGAGGAAGCATTACGACAGATCTTAATTCCCGAGAGAATTCCTTTATTTTTCAAATCCTGTATAAGACAAGAGAGGACCTCTGCACAAAGGAGAAACAAATAAGGGGAGAGGGGATCTCCCTGCCGGCAATGTTTTCAAAACCGGACCGGACCGGCCGGTTCGACCGGTGACCGGTGCCTGGTCCGGTCCGAACCACCATGCAAAACCAGTGCGAACCGGACCGGTACCGAACAGTAAAAACCGGCCGGTTAACCGCCGGTTTTGGCCCCGTGAACCGGACCGGACCGGCGGTTCACTCAATTTTCAATTTTTTTTTTTTTTTTTTTTTGAAAAAACTTAAAATTCCCACATCCTTTAACCTTTTTTGAGTTTTAAAAAATATTTTTTACACACTTACAATTCCCAAATCCCAAATTTAAAATCACAGGCCTCAAATTAGACGTTAAACACTTGAATATGACTCTTTTATTCTAAAATTGAACTATATTATATATTATATTTTTAATTTTAGCATATTATTATATATATATATTATTAAAAATAATATTTTTATTTATTACGTCATACCGGTTTGACCGGTGGTTGAACCGGTCGAACCGGTCCGACCGGTGACCAGTAAGGCTGCCGCTTTGACCTCCGGTCCGCTTTTGAAAACATTGCCTGCCGGATACCCCTCCCCGGCACCAATGAACCAAATTCTCCACCATCCAACAGAAAAGAAAAAGAAACCGAGGAATGCAGGTCATGATACGATTAATAATAACAGAAGGAAAACCAAACTTGACCATTACCCGTTCGAGGAGCCTCCATTCGATGCGGTCAAACGCTTTACTCATATCGAGTTTCAGGTTAAAGAAACCGTCTTTTCCAGTGCCCTTACGCTTAATAAAATGATTAATTTCAAAAGCAACTAAAACATTATCACAAATAAGGTGATTATGAATTAAGGCAGATTGATTCGGGGAGATTAAAGTATCCATCAGAGGTTTCAACCGCAAAGCAATCACTTTGGAAGAGATTTTATAGACCACGTTACATAAACTTATGGGACGAAACTGAGTGATAAGTTCCGGGGACTTACACTTTGGAATTAGAACAACATAAGTAAAATTCAATTTCTTATCAAAATTCCCAAAATTCAGAAAATTCATGACACAATCAATAACATTACGTCCAACTACATCCCAATAGTATTGAAAGAAGTACGGGGGAAGGCCATCAGGCCCGGGGGATTTCAGGGGGTACATGCTTTTGAGGGCAAGAATTACCTCGTCGGTTCGGAAGGGAGCAGTCAACTTCCGGCGCATCTCATCGGTAATCTTCTCAGTAATACCACTAATCCCATCATCAATCTCAGACACTCCACAACCATTAGACGTAAACAGATTTCAAAAGTAAACCTCAATCACTTTCTTAATCCCCTCCTCCGAATTTTGAGAAATTCCGTTACTGTCTAGTAGGGATTCAATGTGATTTGTTTTCTCTCTTTGCTTTGCCTTAGAGTGAAAAAATCTAGTGTTATGGTCACCTTCTTGAAGCTATTGAGTTTTGGCACGTTGTTTCCATAAGATTTTCTCCTGGCGGAGTAACTTATCAAGCTCTAACCTCACCATCTGTTCCTCCTTTCGCGTATCAGTAGTGATCGTGCCTTGCCTTAAGACCTGAATCCTCTTTTCCGGACTATCCATGAGATCTTTTTCCTTCTTGCGGGCATGACGTCTCCAATTTAGCAACCCCACCCGGCATTTATCGCTACTCTCGAAAAGAGCCTGAGTAGGGTCACTGAGCAAGGATCCTTCCCAGGAATCCTTAATGATTCTGTCACAATCTTTCGATTTGACCCAACAGGCCTCAAAACGGAACGGGCGCCGTCTCTGTCGATGTTTAGCCTGGATATTAAAGAGAGTAGTAATAATGGGAACATGATCTGAGCATGAAGCTGAGAGGTGACGGACTTTTGCATCAGGGAAAAGAGAACGCCAGGAAATAGAAGCAACAGATCTATCGAGGCAGGCCCGAATGGTATCAGGATCAGCTCTGTTCCTCAACCAAGTGAACGGAAGTCTAGAGAAACCCAAATCCGAAAGTCCGGTATCTTTAAGAGCATCTTCGAAATCAGCCATTTGACTCCAAGAACGATCATTTCCCCTTTCTTTCTCTTCATTAGAAAGAATTTCGTTAAAATCGCCACTGACTAACCAAGGAAGAGAGGACCGATGCTCTAAGTTTCTGAGAAGATCCCACGTAACCTATCTGTTCTGCCTTTTCGGTGCCCCATAAAACCCCGTGAATCTCCATTTTCCTGAATTACCTACCGAGTCCACAGTAACGTCAATATGGTTTTGAGAGTAACTTAAAAGAGTAACATCAATATCCTTGCGCCAAAGAAGCATAAGTCCACCACCTTTGCCAATCGAATCAACATTAACACTATCCAAATTCAGCTGAATCTTAAGAAAATCGAATCTCTGTCGTTTGCATCTAGTCTCAGACAGAAATATGATCGAGGGGTTGTGGTCTCGAATGAGAGACCGGAGGTTATGAACTCGCCAGGGCCCCCCCGAGCCTTGGCAGTTCCAGCTTAAGCAACTCATTGATCCCGACGGGGCTGACCGTCAGCCTCCGCCGATAAATTGGTGATGTCCATAAGAGCACCTGAAGACACAGATTGAGGGATAAAATAACGTTGGGTAGAGGTAGGTTGGAGAACAGGTTTGGATTGAAGTTTGCCTGATTTGCTTCGGAATTTTCGGGTTTTGTGTTGAGTTTGAGACGGGAGATCAGGGGTAGTAAGTGTGAGGGGAATGTTGATTAGTTGGTGTTCCAAAGGCTCGATGTGGGTGTGCTTTGTTTGGTAGTGAGGGGAGCTCTTTTTTCCGTAGTTGTTGTTAAGGAAGTGTGGATTAAGGTTAAGGGTTATGGGAATATCATTTAGTTTTGGACGTTGACGGGACGGGCTGAGATTTTCCTCATTGTCTGAGGGGCGGTGATGTTTGGGTTTTAAAGTGGTGTTTGGGAGAAGTTTTGGGTTATACACAGTAAGGTCATTAGTTGAGAGTGGGGGGTATGGTTTTGTGGACAGGCTATTAGAGGAGCGTTTGTTATGCTCAGGATCATCAGCTTTTTGGCAAAGGTTAATTTGGTGGTTCGGAGGTGTAGGAAAGGTAGGGTGATGATATTGGACAATAGATAGGGAGTTCTCATGCACAGGGGGATGATTAAGGGATATCGGTGTGGTGGAGTTAGGGATAGGGGGAGTAGAGATATTCTCTGTTGGAGGTTTGCTAGCAGTACGTGACCGAGGGAATGCATGGTGTGAGGAGTTAGGAATTAAATGGAAAGGTTGGGAGATTATACCTCTTTCAATTTGTGGTGCCCCAGGGAGCGACGCACGAAGCCACGGGCCATACAGAAAATTAGGAGCTGGGTCATCGAAATTGTCCTCGTAGCGCAATAAGCAGAATTTGTCAACGTGATCACAGTGGCCACAAAGGTAGCAAAAATTTGATAACCTTTCGTAGGTAAACGAGACCATGAGATTGTGTCCCGTCGGTGTTTTCAGATTTAGACACCGAACCAGTGGTGCTGTCATAAGAATACCAGTTCGAACCCTGAGAAATTTACCCTGATTGGCACCAGATGGTGCTGTGGCAAGTCGTCGGAATACTCCTATCTTGTTCGCAATCATAGTACCAGACACTATACTTAAGCAGTTTTGAGGGAGACCATGTATTTGCACTGTATAGTCACACCAATCCAGATTTACAGAAGCGGGATCAGAACCAACTGGAATTCTGCTAAGAATGAGTGGGTACTTATCATAGTTCCATGGTGAGCACTCGAGGTGTAACGCCCCGGTTCCGGATGAACAGGTAAGCACGCCACGTGTGAGGTTTTGAGCGTAGGAATTTATTTTCATTCTTTAATTTCATAACATTCTTACGCGACATCTCACATTTTTATAAAATTCATGAAACATTATTTATATGAATTATGTGAATTCATATCATTGGAAAATTATTTTATATCATGGAAAAATATTTATTACGAAAACCAACTACCGAGAGTGTTTCAATTACGAAATTGTCCCTAAATATTCATTTCTTTAACTTTAGGGACTTAATTGCATAAGCTTGTAAGGGCTTAATTGATCATATTTCAAAAGTTATATCCTCAATTGCACGACTTGAATTCTTGGAGGATTAATTGGCAAATTGGACATTTCACATATTTCAAAAATTGGATGCATCGTTATATTATCTCCAAGCTTCCATGATCTCATTTCATTCAAGAATTTCCCAACATATTTGCTTCCTTTCACTCTCGGTTCACCAAGCTAAAAGGGGAGAAGAGATTTCAACCAACTTTCATCAAGAATTTCAAGTAATAATCCCAAGTTTGGAAGTTGATCATCATCATCGTCTATTTTCTCCATTTCTTTAGCTAAAGGTGGGTGTTTTGCATGAATTGATGATTTTGATCACATATTTGATATTTAGGGTTTGAAGATCATATGCTAAATGGATTATGTGTAGATGGAAGCATGATTATATGATTTTTCTTTGAATTATTACATGAATTCTTGCAAAATATAGGATTATATTTGAATATGGGCATGAACTTGAAACTTGGAATCCTTGATGATTTTCATGACTTGAGTGTTTATTTGGAATAATATTTCCTTGTTGAACATGTATACATGCATATTTCCATAAATAATAGCATTTGGGGATCAAAACTTGAGTTTTTGTGGTTGTTTGTTGCTTCCCGTAGCTCTTCCCTTGTTTCTGCTTTGTTTTTCAGTTGCAGAAACTGGGAACGACCGTTCCCCGCCTCAAGGCATTGTGGGAACGGGCGTTCCCACTCTTTTAAACAAAATAGGCGTCCGAGCCTGGGAACGGCCGTTCCCATTTTGGCCTGAGTGCCGGAAGGGCCGTTCCCATCTAAGGCGCGCTTTTAATTTGAAAAACGTTGGCGCGTTTTGAAGGGCCACGAGAACGGCCCTTCCCATTTTCAAAGGGAAGCCGGAACGGCCGTTCCCGTACGTCTGACAGAACAAAAGTTTCTGCACAAAATTAAAATTTTAGCACCATGATCCGATGATTTCTTTGACCCCGAATTGCTATTATATGATTGATTATGTACCAAAACAAGATGTTTTCATACCACATTACATATTGCTCGTCGTCTCGTTGCATTTTCGTCGTTCGTCATATTTGGTCCATTTTGAGTCATGTCTCACGTATACACGTCGTGTTTGCACAGGTCACGAGGTCGTGGACGAGGAGCAGGCTCCCTAGAGCATATCCTTGTTTTGTTTTGTAAGAAAAGGTGAGGTTTGTTTTAGGTATATAGAACCCTACAACCTTTATGTGCTATTTTCGACCAAAACGTATTATATCTATAAATGTTTTCAAAACTACAAACATTTCAAGCAAGCAAGCCATGATTATCATGATTTTCAAGCATATTTGGCGAGTACATGATTGCACGTGGGCCCGAGGATAGTTCTTGAGCCAACCGGGAAAGCAAGGGGCGCTGACGGGTAACTCTTGAGCTATTCTCACATCGTTGGGATCACCCCCGAAGCCACTAGGAGATTAGTGGTGGAAGGTGTTCCGTGTGTAGGGAGTCATGTTCCCTATGCACACCATGTCGTGGATAGTTGGCCCTTGTAAACCCACTATCACCCGGAGGAAGAAGGAGACTGGGGACGGATCCGATACCACGGATTGTCCTCGGGTTATTGCATGTTTCAAGCATGAACTTGTCTAATTGAGCACTAAATGAAATGTATGATCACATATTGAATTAATCATGCAAGCACGTATTGTTCACGTTTGGTGTAAAGGTTGGAGAATAACCCTACTCGTCGGGGCCACATGTTCATGAAATAATCAAGTTAACGTGTTAAAATGATTAGTCGTAATCTCGGGCAAAGAACAAGTTTTCTTGAATTATATATTTATTTCACTTTCAAGTCTTCACCCGAGGTTATAACTTGCATGTGACGTGTGTTATATATCTATTTATTGCCCCTCACTCAGTCTTCGGTAGACTGATACTTCACTTTTCAGGTACTTGTGAGTGTGGTCGTGCTAGGCGGGAGTCCGGTCAAGTCTTGCATTTTATCGGGTCTAGCATTGTACCTTTCATGTATAGCACTTTTGAGATATCATGTCAAGATCGATGTGTTACATTTTGAGTACTCGAGCATGTATATAGTATAAAGAGATAATAATGTATTGATAGTTAATGTTGGTACCTATTATGTATATACTTTGGTAAATATGGTACCTATACGTATTTATTGAGTTGCTTCCGCTCTTAACTTCATGTTTGGTTTGTTTATGTTGGGGAGTGTCCCGCCTAGCTCGTTTCTTTTGATTGTCACCCGTTCGCTATAGTTTTGGTTTATGTACGGATTGTCCATTTCGTATGTGGATCGAGGCTATAGTGCGGGGGATGTAGTGTCTTGGGGGTTAGGGTGCTACACGAGGACTCTCTGCAAATCCAGCCTGTGATTAAAAGTGAACAAAAACCTGTCTTCTCCAACCCTAGAAATCGTCAGACCTTTCACAGCATTCATAGATCGGATAAGAGCCGTCTTGAAAAATTCATAGCGGATTGATCGTCTAGTAAACATCTTACCAATCAAAGATAGAGAGAAATTTTTGTTCCCGTCATTCGGCAATGGAGGGGGAACCTGTAGACTAGCGGATTCCGTAGAGGTGAGGGATATTGATTGGGTTCATTCCACTAGCTCTTGTTCGGACGTACCCCTAGTCATATCCGTTGAGGGGCTAGGAGAGCCCATATTACCGATGAGAGCCGGCAGTCACTGTCCGGAATAAACCGATGAAGGCAGATAGCGAACCTGGGAATGAAGGGAAACGACGAGAAAAATAAGAATAGCAGTCAAAGAAATAACCAAAAAAATTAAGCAGTAAGGGAAAGGAACTGAGGACGGCCTCAGAGATGACGAGCGGCGAACGACAGTTGTCGTGGCGGGTTCCGGCCTCATGATTTTTTAAGAAGTTTTTTGCAGTTGAGTTTCGCAATGGATGTTTCTTGATATCATCTTTTCAATCAGATTCTCCACCACTTCCGAATCCATTTCTACCTCGATTCGTCTGAATCTCCTATCCCCGATCCATGTGTATTAATTAATTGTTGAAATTAAAAGGATGAATTTCTAATTATAACATGTTAATTTATAGTAAACAAAAGATCAAGCGAGTAATACTCAATTCTACCTATATAGTTCTCTATCTTTTAAATCGAAACTATTAAAATTATTATTTATCATATTATTTCGTATTTGTATCATCATACTCGGGTCAGAGGCATAAAACAAGGAATTAGTTGGAAAAACCTATCAAATTAAATTTCAATTTTTGATATTACAACAAAATGTTGATTTCTATCAATGGCAACATATACACATTTGGCAATCACGGCAAGATGAACAACTGCGGTTAATCAATTGCGTTCGATCAAAGAAAGAGGTCAGAATTAAATTTCTCAACCTTAGGATGTAAGTTTGTATGTATATTTTAATAATTATAAGGTAACTTATGTATGTATGTTTGCCGGCATGACAACATTGAAACTAAATCCTAGGAGTCGTAGGTGTAACACCTAGGTTGGATAGGGGATAGTGAGGCCTATAACTTGAGACAACACGCCGGACACCGCACGTGTGGTTCCCCCTGCTTGTGAGCTTGTACTTTTCATTATTTTCTTTTATTCAATTTTTTTGTTCCATTTTTAATAAATTGAAAAAAGTCTATATTATTTTTGTCAAAGATATGGTGAGAATGTTGACATTTCCTACACGTGGCTTGTCTTTGAGGAATTTTGAGGGGGCCACAATCAGCCACATGTTCAACTATGCCTTTGGTCGGTTGATTTGATTCTCTCATACTAAACTTTTTTTTTTTGAAACTATATTTATTATTATTGATTTATTTCCCTAGTTCACTATATGGAAATATATAAAGAAAAATGAATAATTTTTTATTTTTTTTTAATTTCTGGGAGTTCGAATTGAATCCAAATATTTAAGTATAGATTTGTGTTTTGAAAAATCCTAACGCGATATCTCTTATTAAATTACAGTGGATACAATTCTTATATTGGGATCCAATTATAATATTAAAATTTGAATAATTAACGTAGTTAAAAGATTTAACAGACAACCAGCAAACAATCTTTTTGACCATAAAATTGTCACTTTAACAAGGCAGCTAATTTCCATTTGCCACAAAGTAAAATATGTTTTCCCTCGGCACGTATTACTGGTACAACCTACTTTAGATTGTCACCAATTTTTGTAATTTACTATTATTTTTAAGTAGTTTATAATATTATATTATTTCATTACTCAAATCGAAATAGTTTTGAAAACAAATTAATCAATTGGGTATCATTTTCGAACTTACAACAAAGTTAAATACTTTAAATAAGGGGAAAAAAATGCGCCAAATTATAGTCATTTTTTCAATTTTTATGAATTTTAATTAAAATGTTTTAAATTATTATCTGAATTTTATTTAAAAATTCTAAATTGTCATCTTAAACAATTTCGGTGTCAATTTTTCATGGTCGGATGATAACTTAAAATATTTTAAAATTTGAATAGAAAAATAAAAGAAAATATCATAGTTTCGGGACAATTTGTTTAATCCTTTTAAATTAAAAAAAAAAAAATCTAAACCAGCGACGTAATTGATTAATCAAAGGAAAACAATTGGCCAGTAAACAAATTTGGCCTGTCATCTAGGGAGCAAAGAGGAATTTTTTTAAAAATGGGGAGTTAAAGCAAATCTTTTCAACTTTTAGGTACTTTTTAAAAAAGACCCCTATAAAGTAAGGCATCAAGGCCTAAAAATTCAAGAAAATTCAAATTATATGATTATTTGTGCCTAATTAACTTATTGCAGACACTTCCTCTGTTACAAATATGAAATAGCCAAAGTAATTATTCATTATCTTTAACCTAGTACCGCATTTTACTTGGAGTAGTGCCTATTTATGTACTAAATTGAGCTTTATTTAATTCAATCCCTTCTTACAAAAACATTTTCTCAAAGTGAGAGATAAATACTATATGCATTTTAAAAGGTGGAACAATTGATCGATAAATTTAAAACTCTCGACATTTTGATTAAAAACGACGGAGCGTCTACAGGTGCTCAACCACATCCTCTAATTGTTCCAAGTCCTTTATTCTGCTGTAATTGGTGTTTATTTAGAAATTAGAATACCAAAGATCAAATGTCTAAAAACAGTCTGTAACAGTGGGAAAGCAGTCCACAAAAGAATAAAAGCTGCTCCAATTCCAACTCCAAGTTCACGAGGTGGAACTTGGTAGCCAAGAAAAGAAAAAGTCAACGTCAATAAAGCACAAAAATATTATTTTAGTCAATTGCTTGGACGCTTCTTGTTAATCGTTCCTATAATAATATTAATAGGAACCGTATCAGAAATTTTTGTTCGACACAAAAATTAATAAAGTATTATTTTAAGGGAATTAAAACTTTTTATAATTCTAAGTTACATATATATCGATGAAAATTAGATTTTATCATTTACCAATATAAACTGAGGATCAATATTGCTGTGCCCGATGAAATGAAATGTTTGATACAAATATTTGTCACATTAAAGTAACAAAATAAAAATTATAATTAATAGCGAGATAAACAGACACATATTGAAAAAATAATTAAGAGAATTTGAGAAAAGGGAAAAATGGTTGTGTGCAGAGAAAAATATGGGTGGTAGGAAAACTGTATGTGTCGTCGGCCCACAGTTGGAAACGTGGGTTAACTAACACCTTATGGGCCCACTTCGGGCTTCAGTCTCTTAGTTTGGATTCAATTACTTACTAATTCATATGATTCATTCAGCTATTAACGTATATCTTGTCTCGTGATCAAATCAAATAGTATAATTTATTAATTCGAAATTATATTAATTTAATTAAAATTTTGTATTTGAATTCGTAAAAATTTAATTATTCTCAATATAAAAAAAAAAAAAAAGATTATACTTAAATCATCGATCGGACAACAAAACAAAATTTACATTTATATGATTTCATCCAACAATACTCGTACTAATCAATTAAATCATCAGTAAGTCATGACTCCCGACAGTCATCAACAAAATTCCGTCTCTATTCGCGGTCATGTTAATGAGGGCGACAAGAGATATTAATTAGAATAGAATTAACTTGATGAACGTGTCTGCACAACACACGTATAGGGTCAAACAAAAGAAGAATGAAGGAATTTATTTAGTAAGTTGTGATTGGAAGGAAGACATAATTCTTGTAGTTAAAAACAAATAAATATTGGGGAAGTTGCATGGCTAAAAATGCGACAAGTAACCAACATAACTGCCCCTTTTAAACTTTCGGTGTTAAGGTGGCCCTAAAGACAGTGAAGTTGTGCAGCCAGGCTTTGACACACGGGCCTGGTCCCCTATGTGTTTTATTTCTATTCATATGTCAATCGTTGCACGCTTTAATTTCCCCCATGTCCTAATCAAAACCATTGCATCCAATAAATACAAATAATTAATTGACCTATATAGCAATGAATCAGAATTAATCCACCTGAGATCTCGACCACTTTCGTTCTTTATTTTTTCTTTTTAAGAAAAGACAAAAATTACACATTAATAGAATTAAAGAGTTTTAATTCCCCATTATTAGCATCTAGTGCTAATCGCAGGCTACAAAATCTTTCTTGATTTCTAAATAGTATAAATCTTTCACTTTATGATATATCTAGGGGATTAATTATTTGATTCTGGCCGGGCGAGACAAATGCGAATTTAAGAATAATAAGATCGATCAACGTGCAACTTGGATAGATCTTGATAACAATATATAGTTATTAAATAATATCTGATTATCATATACTTATTCCTTTTACTTTAATTCCTTTAGTCTAGATTGCTTAGTTTGTACTTAATTTATATTATTATATATATACACATGTGTATAGACACTCGTCATATACGCACATAATTCTATTTTGGATCTTTCATGTGATTCGATAAAGCTACATACCGCTTTATATTTTTCTATAAATAGTATCAATTGTATAAGGGTTATTCTCTCCCAACAAAAATAAAGTTGGAATATTCATGTGAAAGAAAAAAAAAAAAAGAAAGGAAAGGCACCCATTATTTATGATTTTCGAATAAAGGTATATTTTCATCTCATTTTCGTGATCGTGTCACCGATTATTCTCTAGGCCTCGGGTGAAATTGCATAATATCTTATTGTTTAGAAATTGTGATACTAATTAAATCCCACAAAATTAAATGTCCTCATCTATAGATAAAAAGTGAAAATTTTCTTTTCTCTTCAAGAAATCTCAAGATTTTTTGAACCGAACTCAACATGTCCACTCATGTAGCACCCAGATAATCGATCGAGGTCATTCATTTCCATCCTATCTCAAAAACATGATGATTTTCTGGAGATATGCATGTATAGTGATCGAAGGATAATGATGAACATGCAAATCCATTTCTCTTTTATCCTCATCGTGAGCCAATGGCTATTCCTTATCTCCATCTGCATGCCTCTCTTTTTAGCTGATGATGAGTCATGAAAGACATAATCATATGAACAATGACATGCCACGATGATCATATACAAGATAGACACTTCATCTCTCTCTGTCTTATCCTTGACAGTTTTTGAGGGTCGGCAAAATCCATTAAATTCAGTGGCTTTTAGGTAGCACAAAGTGCTGAAGAAATCATATCTTGCCTTAAAGCTTTGTTGTGTCCAATTAGGGTTTCTTGATTATATCCTCTACAAGGTTCCCATGTGCTTTTAATTCCCTTTTTATCTTCAGTTCTCTAATCTCAATAATGTCAGTATATTTATTATTGACAAGTCCCAATTGTGCTTAAATATGTTACACTTGTTAAAATTTATTAATTCTAACCATGAATATTCCCACAACATTTACAGCAATTGACAAAATTTTAAGATGCTTCGAGAATATATAATAAACATATCCCACAGGCCATCTGCATCAATTATATATTCTCCTATTAAAGTGAAATTTGCATTTTCGCAACTTGTAGTGTGAGAATATAATAATGGAACCACATAGGGGCTTCTCAGGCTGCCAGGCCCCCCTTAAATTTGTGGGCTTTTGAAATATTTTTTCAGTTATTTTCGATTAATTGTTATTTTATGTACACAATTTTGAACATTTTGAAAATATCTCCCCCTTTCCCTTTAGATGACACTTCTTTTTTTTGTTTTTTAATTTCATATTTTTTTTGATTTCGGCTCTATATATGTATATTTGCTCTTTTTTTTTTGTACCCAAAATATATATATATATATATATATATATTTTCCGTTTGAAACTCGTTTATCTGAGAATTAATTGTGTAATTGATGAAAAGACTCAATAACTCGAAAAAGGTAGAAAAACAATGTAGTAAAGGAGAGGAGAAAAATCACGAATGTGTAAAGTGTAGCGGTTTAACGTTATGTCACTAGAATTAGAGCTCTCGTATTCGAAATCTTAAGTATGCAACTATTATCAGTAGGGAAAATTTTATATTTTAATGCTTTGATCCGAGGGGCAGTTTGAAATAACTCCCTATCAGTTTAGAATAATTTTATTTTACTCCCCATAAAATTATACAACATAATAACATATAAATACGACATTAAAATGTTTTAGTACTACATTTTGTGAAAATTATACAACATATTTTAAGAATTAAGAGGTATTTTAAGTACTACATTATGTGAAAATTATACGATATTTTATCAAAATGGATAATAAAATAAAAATATGATGCCCAATTAAAAATTTATCTCATATTATCCATTGATTCGATTCAAATAAATAATGGGATGTGGAAAAAAAAAAAAAAGGAGGACAAAAGAAAGGAATTGTATACCTTTGGTGCAGTATCAAGTAGGGCCGTTTCCAACTGAAACAGTTGATGATGTGAAGCGATAGGGCCTTCCTACAAGATTCCAGGTCAGTATGATGGGCTTCCACGAGGGTACCATTAATTATATTTATTCTTTGGATTAAGATTGGATTATTATTAATGGCAATATCTGTTAACCTTAAACTTTAATCAAATAAAGCAAGTTCAGATGAAGAGGTGTAAAGTTAACATCATGAATTGATTCCACATTTTACCCAAAATGTAGTGGTAAAATCATTCAAGGTCCCAAAACATTATGATTATGCTTATTGTTTTATTGCTATGAACTCGTTATTTTCCTTTTCATAAAATATGTGTTATTAATTATTTTATGAAATTATTGGAGTTAAGAGAGATTAATATTGTTAGAAAATCTGGGCAATATTAGATGAAGCCAGACACAGGTATTTTCTATCCTTAAAGTTTCTATTGCCCCTAACTTTCTGGGAAGTGTGCTAAAGATTTCAAGCGATACACTTCCAGGATATATGACAAACTTTCTGGGTGATTTCGTGTGATAGCACTGCACAAGAAATCTGATGAGTGTTGTGTGTACTTTTTTAACTCAAGAGGACTGCATATACAGATACCAGTGTTACAAAAACTGACTGATTTGAATTGTGACTGTTAGAGAATTAATTCAGCATCAATGGGTTGTTAGTGACCCCTGAATTAATTCCTTGACCTGCAGTTACATTTGTCATTCCAACAGTCAGATTTCAAATGCTGGGCTAACCTAGGGCGAACTTGGTCCAAAAAAAATAGGCTCTTGACTTGGAGGCGAGGCTCCAAGCTCCTAGTGACGATGCGTACGTGCGAAGTGCAAAGTGCGCCATCAAACGCCACATTCGCCCATGCTCGGCCCCGGCCTCGTGCCATTGCGCTTGAGGTACGGTGCATCGCACCGCGTGTAAACCCATCAGCCCTCTCTTAGTTCCACAAATTTAATACTATATTCACCACTTTAATATATAAAGCCGTCTCATTTTCAGAAAATTTTCAATGTGGGATTCTAAGAGTCATAATTTTTTCAAACACCTATTATATGTCTTTGATAATCCCAATGACTCTCCAATTTCCAATGTGGGATATTAAAAACACATAATATTCAACAATCCCCCACTTGTTTGGGAAAACTGCTCTTTCCCCAAACCAATGTCTGATCAAGAGTTGTTTAAAGATCACATGCATAACGGAAGGTGTGACGAACATTGAACCTTCCCTTAGTGTGAGTAGCTCAAGACCATGCCGAAGTTGATGGTGTCGGCAGATTGAACCTCAACTCCTTAGTGGCGCGATCGGAGTTACCACACACACGTGTTCTTTCTCGCACAACAAGCACTCCGTTGCTTAGCGCTTATCGAGCCATAAGCCATATCCCGTTTCATGAACCTTTAAGAGAGTAAACCACAACTCTTTATAAGAAGCGGTTGCACTTCTAGTTCATATAAGCAAAATATTTCTCGAGCACTTGTTGCAAATAGTGCAGCATTTTGTTAAGAGCATAGCTCAACCTTGTCATGTTGCAACTCACCGAGCTAACTTCTACTACATATGAGACCACTTGATAGTTCTAACCAAGTTATGACTTGTTTTTCCCTTTGAACCTACAGTCAGGGGTAGCCTAGATTATAGGTAGGGTTACCATCACTTTGGTTCGGGTGGTTTAAGTCTCATATTTCTTATAGTTGAAACTACTAAGTCTCTCGTCAGAGACTTAGTAAACGGATGAACCAAATTCTTATTTGACCTCACATAGACAATTGTTATAATACTATTTTGTATTAATTGTCTCACAAACGCGTGTCTGAGACCAATATGTCTAGACTTGCCATTATAGGTACCACTGTACGCTTTTTAAGCGTGGCTTCGCTGTCACAATACAACGAAATTGGAGGCATTGGATTTGGCCAAAGATCTATGTCTAGCAACATATTTCTAATCCAATCAGCCTCTTGTCCTGCTTGTGCTAGAGTTATGAACTCAGATTCCATGGTAGAGTGAGAGATTATTGTCTGTTTCTTGCTTGCCCAAGAAACAGCCCACTGGAAAGAGTGAAAATCCTCCCACTCATAGATTTGTTATCTCCTACGCTAGTTGTAATGTCCCATATCGGAAGTGAGGAGAACAAAGTCTCCCCTTATAAGGGGAGATGGATACCTCACCCTGTGGACGCGTTCTGCGCTACGGCTGGGTTCTCCAGTGGGCGCAGGAACAAAACCGTGAGGCCGTTTCGATTAAGGGCGTGCAAAGCAGACAATATTCACAGGAAGTTGGTTTTGGGCTGTTATGTATGGTATCAGAGCCGGGGCCCGCCGGTGTGCCAGCGAGGACGCTGGGCCCTTATGGGGGGGGGGGGGGGGTGGATGTAATGTCCCATATCGGAAGTGAGGAGAACAAAGTCTCCCCTTATAAGGGGAGATGGATACCTCATCTTGTGGACGCGTTCTGCGCTACGGCTGGGATCTCCAGTGGGCGCAGGAACAAAACCGTGAGGCCGTTTCGATTAAGGGCGTGCAAAGCGAACAATATTCACAGGAAGGTGGTTCTGGGCTGTTACACTAGTTATCCAACTCGAGTCTGAGTATCCTTCCAACACACTAGGGAATTTGTTATAGAACAAACCAAAGTTAATAGTTCTCTTAAGGTACCCGAGTACCCTACTAATAGTTTTCCAATGATCAGCATTGGGACTGCTCGTGTATCTTCTAAGTTTTGAAACTGCAAAGGAAATATCTGGTCTAGTGCAATGCATTGTGTACATAAGGCTGCCAATAACACTTGCATACTCAAGCTGTGTAATAGCTCTACCAGTATTTTCTTTAAGTTTCAGTCCGTTGTCAAATGGAGTATTCACCTCCTTGATCTCTAGGTGTTTAAACTTAGTCAGAACTTTCTCAATATAGTGAGATTGGTTCAGTGAAAAACCCCCACTATGTGTTTTTAACTTTAATGCCTAAAATAGTATCTACTTCACCTAAGTCTTTCATCTTAAAGACTGAGGATAGATACTTTTTAGTCTCGTGTACTCCAATCATATTAGTCCCGATGATCAACATATCATCGACATATAAGCAGATTATCACCATATAGTCAATTGTACTTTTGGAGTAAATGCACCTATCAGCACTGTTATACTTGAATCTGAATCTCAAGATAGCAGTGTCGAACTTCTTGTTCCACTGTTTTGGTGCTTGTTTCAAACCATACAAGGATTTGACTAACTTACACACTTTCTGTTTACGGTGCTACAAAGCCTTCAGGTTGTTCCATATAGACTTCTTCTTTTAAATTTCCATTTAAAAATGTTGTCTTTACGTCCATTTGATGAACAAACAGATAGTAAAGTGAGGCTAAAGCAAGAAGAATTCTGATGGAAGCAACTCGAGCCACCGGTGCGTAAGTGTCAAAGTAGTCAATCCTTTCTACTTGTCTAAACCCTTTGGCAACTAATCTAGCTTTGAAAACTGAGATAGTACCATCGGTGTTCCGTTTTTTTCTAAATAGCTACTTGCACCCAATGGGTTTAAAACCACGAGGTAAGTTTGCTAATACCCAAGTATTGTTACCCAAGATCGAAATCCATTTCATCGTTTACAGCTGTTAGAAAACAGCAGAGTTAAAGCAGCGAAAATTTAAATTTTTTTTCCAAAAAGGGATCGTGATCTTGCATTGTTTGTTTCAAAACTTATGGGATTACAAGAAACTTACAACAATTGAAGCTTTCTTGAAACGTTTTGAGCCGCCCTCAAACGTTCTTCATGCGGTATGAATCCCCGTTTCTTGATCGATTCTTTCTTCGAGATTCATAAGTAGAAATCCTCTAGAGTATTAATCCACACCAACCTAGATTCAAATCATACTAGTGAGTATGCTAGTACTATAACATGCGTATTAAAGAAACATGAAACGAGAAAAGAGAGCAAGATAATTATCCCCAAAATTCCATGAAGGTTGAACGTGATCTCCAAATCATGTGTAAAACCCCAAATTCTCAAACCCCTAGTCCTTTTATAGGCTAGGGTTCAAACATCTTTTCTTGTAGGAGAAGGTCTCCTATTTTGACTTTTCTTTCTCTCCAAGTAATAGAATTCTTATTCAAAATAGGATATCTATTCCTTCTAGAAAGAGAGTTCCTAAAAGAAAGTCCCAAAGCATACAAGCTTTCTAGGGCACTATTCCCAACAACAGCTTCCTTCCAAAAGGAAGCATCTCGAGAAGCCATGGCTTTTGTAAATGTCTTAGGATCTATCTCAAGTGTAAATACAAAAGGTATTTCACTCACCACTTTATTATCCCGGTCCCCCTCCACCAAGAACAACAAAGCCTCAGAAGAGATAAAGTCTTTGTCCAAACTTTTCTCTTTTCTTGCTCTAGTACTCCTTCTAGGCTCAATTAGGGATGACTCAGATTCATTTTCAATATCTTTTGAAAATGTATTTTCGAAGAACTCGACGTCTCTGGACTCAGTTATCATATTAGACTCCAAGTGAAGAAGTCTATAGGCCTTGCTATTCAGAGCATATCTGACAAATACACTTTTAATAGCTCTGGCACCTAACGTAGTCCGTTTAGGATCAGGAACCCGAAAATAAGCCACACACTCCCACACTTTGAAATAGCTTATGTTGGGTTTTCAGCCTTTCCATATTTCATAGGGGCTAGTCTTCACAACAGAACTAGGTATCCTATTCAGAATATGGCACGCGGACAGAAGACCTTCACCCCACAAGTTGTTAGGTAAGTTAACATGATTTAGCCTGCAATTTACCATATCCAGAAAGGTACGATTTTTTCTTTCAGCTACACCGTTCTGCTGAGGTGTATAACCGGCAGTTGTTTGATGTATGATATCACTTTCTTCGCAAACTGTATCAAAAGCATTCAAATAATATTTCATGCCTTGATCAGAACGTAGAACCTTAATCTTCTTCTCAAGTTGGGTTTCTACTTCTGACTTGTATTTCACAAATGAACTAAGAGCTTCATCTTTAGTTCATAATAGATAAACATAGCAAAAACGACTAGCATCATCAATAAATGTAATAAAATACCTTTTTCCACCTCTAGTTAAAATTCCATTTAATTCATAAATATCCGTATGAATTAGATCTAATATTTGTGATTCTCTTTTAACACTTGGAAAAGGTTTTCTTACAATTTTTTTATTTTGCACATATTTCACATTTATCAAGTTCGTTTTTACCAATATCTATTAATCCCATTGCATGCATATTTTTCAAGTTCTTTATACTAATTGACTATGCCAAGAAATCATGTAAGAAGAAACAAAATTTATATTATTGATAGATATCTTATACATCCCATTACAAGTATAACCTTTGCCAACAAATTCACCATTTTTCATAATGATAACTTTTCCAGACTCAACAAAAATGTTAAAACCTTTTTTACCTAACAAATCAACAGAAATTAAACTTTTTCTAACATTAGGTACAAACAAGATATTAATCAAAGTTAATTTCTTCCCGGAGATAAAGTGGAGTTCAACGGATCCTTTGCCTCCAACATTAGCTTTGGAGTTGTTGCCCATCTGAAGCTCTAGCCTAACAGCTTCTTCAAAGGTTTTGAAAAGCCTTCGATTGTTGCAAATGTGAACGGTAGCTCCAGAATCTAACCACCAGCCAGAAAGTTCACTTTCCATGTTTATTTCAGAAATCATAGCCACAATGAGGCTAAGATTGGTCACCATGGCAACTAGATTCTCCTCAACCATGTTTGCAACTCCGGATCCACTCTTCTGTTGTGGGCATTCTCTCGCATAATGTTCTGTTTCTCCACAAACATGACACTTGTCTTTTCTTTTGTTAGTAGCATTAGTGGGTTTAGGTTTCTGTCCGATTTTCTTAAATTGCAGCCTCATCTTCTATACGCAGATGTTTTTGAATTTGTTCCAAGGACAAATCCTCAGATTTATGCATCAACCTCTTTGCATAATCTTTCCAGGCTAGAGAGAGCTTTGAAATTATATCTCCAACCTGGAATGTTTCTCGAAGGACAATTTTAACCATTCGGAGTTTGTTAACAATTATCTGGAGCTATATTTGTTGGTACCTTCTTCCTTAACCTTATATTTGTATTCCAAGGCCTCCTAGAGCTATCTAGGAGACTGCACATTCGTGTACAGATTGTACAGTATATCAGATAAAGTGTTGAGGATATGTCCACGAGCCATCAAACGCCACATTCGCCCATGCCCGGCCCCGTGCACATGCGCGGGCGATACGGTGCAACGCGCTGCATGTGAGCCCATCAGCGCCTCTTGAGTTCCACAAATTTAATA
The DNA here is from genome assembly GCA_037501455.1 of Lantana camara. Classification (NCBI taxonomy): domain Eukaryota; kingdom Viridiplantae; phylum Streptophyta; class Magnoliopsida; order Lamiales; family Verbenaceae; genus Lantana; species Lantana camara. The sequence continues at coordinate 14,893,642 of CM074857.1, read as the reverse complement.
CTGTATTCACCACTTTAATATATAAAGCTGTCTCATTTTCAGTATTTTTCCAATGTGGGACTCTAAGAGTCACAGTTTTTTCAAACACCTATTATGTGTCTTTGATATTCCTAATGACTCTCCAATTTCCAATGTGAGATGTTAAAGACATAATATTAAACAAATATGATAGAATAAATTAAGATTAGAAAATTATGTGGACATTTAATTATTTCATGAAGTTCTTTAATTTCTTCAACCGTTAATTATGCGGAAAAAACACATGTGGATTTCCATTTATGATATAAGCATATCGATACGATGACACAATAGACCGATACAAATTCTTTCTTAAATTTTTCACATAAGAAATTTCGAACATAAATGTCTGACATGATATCACATGTCAAAATAATATTTTTAAAAATATTCATGCATTCAAGGATATCATTCTTTTATGCTGGGAAAGAAATATACCTCCCCACTTAATGTACTTTTTCTTCATGATATTGTTGAAAATATCCGGAATTATACAATAATTTTTACCCCAAAACTAAATGAACTAAGTTATAATTTTAGTTAATCTCAAGCGTAGCAAATGTAATCTATCATTATTATAAAAAAATTTATATATCTTAAGATATTGATATAAATTTTTATCAGTTCTATTAAATTGAGTCTTTTATCTTTCAGACAAATACCTCTTTAATAATTAATTATATTTTTTCTTATACATTAATCCTAACTATTTCAAACGTCCTCACTTTAGATGAGTATATTTATATACAAATCATTCACAATATATAAAATTATAATGAAAAGCAGTACTATAATCAATCAACTACATCAATAACTCAAATCCAATAACCTATTTAATCATCACCAAGAACCCCAACTATACATCAGTAGACAACAATCAATCAATTACAAACTTAGAATGTTTTTTCTATAGCCCATTTATATAAGTGAACTAATTTCGACCATTAAAGTACAAAGTTATTCGTATTAATAGTAATTGTATTCCCTGATATTCGAAAACGAGATTTTTGATTAACCTATTACAGCACCGCGCGAATAATTAAATTAGAAGGTGAATAACATTTGAGTACCCTTAGGTTTGGCCTAATTATAATGCACTCCCTATTCTTTCAGTTATTACCATAAAGTCCCTGAGGTGTCACGCACCGGGTCCGCGGGTCCGTTGGACGCGAGCACAAGTTTCCAAGCCCATCGAGTATAACCTGAAATTGGGCCTAAACCACTCCCAAAAGGGATATCCATTGGTTATACTTGGACTCTTTAACTTATATACTGAACTTAATTCTCATATTTTCCCAATGTGGGATAGGGGTGTCACAATCACTCCTCCTTCAGAATCGCGACATCCTCGTCGCGACATGACATATAGCCCATGACCGACTCGTCTGCACGTCGCGGCATGACATATAGCCCATGACCGACTCGTCTGGGTTGAGACTCTAGAGGTAGCTCCTACAGGCTCAAGAGGTGGCTCCCACACATGTAGCACTTTGCCCCGTATAGCACTTAGCTCCTGCGGCTGACGAGCGGCTCTGATACCATTTGTCACGCCCCGGGTCCGCGGGCCCGTTTAATGCCAGCACAAGTTTCCAAGCCCACCGAGTATAACCTGAAATTGTGCCTAAACCACTGTCCAAAAGGGATATCCATTGGTTATACTTGGACTCTTTAACTTATATGCTGAACTTAATTCTCATATTTTTCCCGATGTGGGACAGGGGTGTTACAATCACCCCTCCTTCATATTTTCCCGATATGGGATAGGGGTGTTACAATCACCCCTCCTTCAAAATCGCGACGTCCTCGTTACGGCATGACATATAGCCCATGACCGACTCGTCTACGTTGGGACTCTAGAGGTGGCTCCTACGGGCTCAAGAGGTGGCTCCCACACATGTAGCACTTTGCCCCGCAGGCTCAAAAAGTGGCTCCCATGTGCATAGCACTTTGACCCGTATAACACTTAGCTCCTGCGGCTGACGAGCGGCTCTGATACCATCTGTCACGCCCCAGGTCCGTGGGCCCGTTGGACGCGAGCGCAAGTCTCCAAGCCCGAGTATAACCTGAACTTGGGCCTAAACCACTGCCCAAAAGGGATATCTACTGGTTATACTTAGACTCTTTAACTTATATACTGAACTTAATTCTCATATTTTCCCGATGTGGGACAGGGGTGTCACATGAGGTATGATTTCAAACTGAGGTCCCTAAACTCCGTTAGGGTTCTCAGGGGCCAGTATGTAATTTCAACTTAATATAGGGATAGTTTTGTAACATAATAAAACAATGAATGATGCATTTGTAATTTCTAGCCAAATTTAAATTAGGTCGTTTAGTGACCTCAGATGGAATCCTAACGGCGTTTAGGTACCTTAAACAGAAACAATACCTCAGAGATTATTTGGTAATAATCGAAAGAATAGAGACTCCTTTATAATTAGGCCAAATATGAGGATACTCAAATATAATTCCCCCTTAAATTAGACCACTAGTGGCAACTTAGAATGGTTTACTTGCTCATGAGAAAAACCCCAAATTCAAAACCCCATAATAACAGAATAATTGGGTTGGTTAATTCGTCGGTGATTAATTAAGCAAAGAAATTCTTGTTGATGGGAAGGGCAGACAAATCGTCAAAAGCTGTACTGGTTTAGACACTAAGCTAGTTGTCTACGTTGAACGGTATTAATTCCTATGTACATACATACAGTACGGCCAATTCACTGAGAACCAGCCATTAATTGATCACATCACCTAAAGCTTCACGCTTCTTCGGTCTTCCTCTCATCTAAAGAAAGCATACGAAAAAGGGCCTCAGATTTTTGATCTTTTTTAGCAATTAATGGTCCCCTACCATTTCAAGATCAGTACTACTTACATGTCTGATCACATTGTGCAATCTAATCAGTACCAAATAACCTGTCATTCAACCCCTCCAGCTGATGCTGCTGCTGCCATTACTGACCCTTCTTTAACTCAAAAATGGCATATGCACCTATTCAAAATTGACTGCATTTGATGATCAAGCTTGTCGTTTTGTGTTTTCTAAGTCATATAAGACATGCATGCTGCATTTACACAATGTTTAAGGATGATATTGAATAACTTTTTTTTTTCTTTTTAACAAACCTGCTAAATCGGGCATAGAATTATTATGGAGACCCCATATATATACCATCTCAAATATCCAAGTATATATAAAAGCGTTCATGATCCAAAGATCCTTAATAAAGTTTAAACTTGAATGCCCTAAAATTCGAAAATAATTCATAACATGGGCAACATTCCAAATCCTCCCACGATGATATTGAATTGATTTGCCCAAACTCCGGTCTTTCTTGACACACTAATATTTATTTTATGGAGCCGTAGTTGACCCGCCAGACTAGAGACATGGCGAGTTAGACTCACTAAGAGTCTATTTATGACTACTGTAGTTTTTAAGTACTTATAATAAACTATTTATTAATGAAATGTTTTATTTTAAATTATAAGGATATTATGCCCATATCAATTGGGGTTTGGGAATTGATCGGATCCTATGCAGACCCTACGTACATTTGTAACCCACAAAATATATACTTACCTTTTGGACATGTTAGATACAGAGGCTTGGGATGGCTTTGAATCACGGGTCTGGATTTCCTATTTCAAGTTCATGTTTTATTTTCTATTTTATTTATACGTACGCACCATGTGTATTAATTAATCGACGATCGAGATTAAAAGAGAATTTTTTTAAATCTTTGTTATATTACAATTATTCCCTCTTCTAATCTGGATTCTATATTAATAAAAAAGAAATAAAACAAAAATATGAAGCAGAAAGTTCAAAAGATTAGAATAAAAAAAAAAAAAAAAACACTCTTTCCAACACTTAAATGGGGTGATGATCATGATTGGATCGTTTGTTTCAAGCTGACCATGGTCGATCGACTATAAGTCTACAATATTTAAATTATTAGGTGTATGTCTTTTTGCTTTCCAATGTCTTCATTCTTTGTTGTTCACATACATTGATTTCTAATCATCACCTTTATTAGTTTAATTGGATCCAATTTTATAAGGAAAAAAAGTTATATTAGCTAGACACAGAAGCAACGTATAAGTCAGCAATACTCGTAACATTTCTTACTACTGACTATTATTAAATATATATAATGCTAGAGGGTTTGGATTTCGAATAGTTGGAAAATGAATATTGATGCTCTTAAAATATATTTCACGGCAAAACAAGAAATTTTGTTGAATTGGTAACATTTAAACTCACTTGCTAGTCATGTGGAGGGATGAATTATTTAATATATAAAATTTTTATTAATTAGATATATAATTTATATATATATGTATACTACATGGTTTAACCAAAAACAGAAAAGAAGAAAGGTGTTGGGCATCATAACACCTTAATTAGACTGTAATGGGCTTAATTAAGAAATCTACTGTTGAGAATTAATAATATATATATATATATATATATATATATATAAGATGTATATTTCAAAATGGTGAATACACTATCTAATCTTAACTTCGTCCAGACTTTTTCTATTTATAATTATATTAACTGGCCTTATTAAAATGAAATATTACATTTTTCTTTTTTCTGGGGGTTACAAAAATATTACAGCTATTAATCTTGTCATTGTCTGGAATCTGGAATAGGTAGTGAAAGCTGAAAAGAATCAGAATCTTCTGACCCTGATGGGCTTTAGAATCTTTACACCAAACAACGAGGAGAGCTTGTTCTGTGTATTGGGCCACATTACATTAATTATTCAGATTGGCCCATTCACTTTGATATAGAAAGAAGGTAATGGGCTTGGGAAATCGATCAGAATTATTCGGAGCAAGAGCTGTTAACGGGTTGTGTTTGGATCAAATTGAGAAATCCATATCCGGAATTGATGGTTATTCCTAAAAAGTAAAATGGATGTCCACATAAGTATGAACCTCTAGAAGACGATCCGACCCAATTAATTATAAATTCAAATTCAAACACACAATATCTTTTGTAAAGATTTAAAACTAAAAGATAAGAAATACTTTTTAGAATGTTAAATATAATAACACACGTTATTTGGTTAGTTTACAATTTGGACATCCATAACAAAATCGACCAATTGGCAGCCCTAGTTTATGTATGGCAGTTTGGGTTAGCAAGAGATGCACATATCAGTAAACGGCCCACTTTCGACCGAACCAAAAATCCGGTCGATTAACCGATACTTTCGGTTTTGGAAAAATCCAAACCGAAACCGAACCGTACCAACTTCGGTTCTGTTCGGTTTCGGTTTCCGACCAAAAGCCCCGTACAATCATAAAATTTTAAAAAATAATAATAAGAAAAAAGAGGAATTTGAGTTCCATTTTTCGGGAATTTCCCGATGAAGGAATGCAATTATGCAAATATGAAATATACACTCGATACTTCTGTTACGCCTGGAGCTATAATTTTCAAACAAAAAAATGACAAATATGCAGATGCAATCCAAGAGCTCAAGTCAGAATTACAAATTACATTCAAACATCAGTACATCACCATTATCAAAGGTTCAAACTCTCCAAATTCCAAAGAAGACTTCACCTTGAGTTCTTGACGGTACTCTCCAAACTCCATAAAAAACTTCACCTTGAGCTCTTGACACTTTCGGTCTTCACCGCCGCCGGAGAAGGAGAGGGGGCTGGGCGGCTTCGAGCCTTCGACCACCTTCCGCCGCCGTCTCCGCTTATTGAGCACCTTCAGTTAAGATTTTGTCCGCCGCCGCGAGCTAGGGTTTTTCTTCAATCCGTTCTTTCAATTTGGGGAATGGGGAAGTGGGGATCTAGGGAATGGGGAAGTGGGGATTGATTTGGTGGAAGGAATGAGACTATCAATTTGGGGTTAGAAGTTGTTATCTGAAAAAAAGTAAAAAACGCTACAAGGTAAAAGGCAAAAACGTTGTTTCACTTCTTTATTTGTTTGTATTTTTGTATTAATATTTGATATAAATAAATTTAAAAAAAAAAGTAGAAATTTACAGTTTGGTTTAACCGGAAAACCGAAAACCAAAAAAACCCAAATCGAAAACCGAACCGAATCATGTTCGGTCTGTTTGGTTTGGTTCGGTTTGATTTTTTGGTTCCCGGTTTTTTTGTACACCCCTAGTCTCTATGCATATAAAAAAGCTTTGAACATATACTTGTTTATAGGGGTTTTTATATAATTTTTATTTTGTATAGGGTTTTGGTATAGAGAGATGTGAGATGATGTATATTAAAATATAAAAGGGTAAATTAATCATTTCACATCCAATAAATTTAGAAAATTAGTGTTCTAATCACCCTTTTAGTACGTGTCTAACACTAAAAATTTTCAAGGTTCATCATGCAAATATTTTGAAAACACAAGATTTTTTGTGTTAATTTTGGTAACACAGTATTTTTTTTTCCCATTTCACCTAACACAAGGGTGAAATATGTATAAAACCCGATTCTAAAATGACAATTTTGCTCTTCTCAGTATTTTGGTCAACACCTTATCAAACCGCAATTCTTTGCGCGGTATCTCACGAACAATAGACCTCACTTCACGCATTTTGTCAGTTTTCAAATACGCAATTATGATGGTCGTGTAGTACTCGATATGAAGAGACTCACATTTGCTCTCCAATGAATTCATAAAAGAGACAACCTACTTAGTGTGTCCATTAATACATAGACCCTCAAGAAGATTACACGTTGTTTGGAGGTTGGGCTTAAGCCCAATAGCTTGCAACTCATAGAATAATTGTACAACAATATAATCATTTTCCCCCTCAAACAGTCCTCTCATGATAGTTGTAAAATTTACGATGTCGGGCCTCAGCATCCAATGGAAGAGTTGCAGGGCCTTGTCCAATTTCATGTAGGAACAGTGTTAGGAATAGTGCCCTTAAAGCAGTATTTATGTTTTACTATTTCATTTTAAAATCACAAACAATCTTTGAATAATAAACGAGATGATTTTGTTCATAGGCAATCACTTCTTTATGTGCTTATTTATGCCTGTTTGGGTTTGATTGTGTTTTTCATGTTTTGAACTCCTCTAATCCGATAAGGCCGTTAAGAACTTTGCCCTTGTGAGAACGACACATGAAATAAGTTCTTAACTCCATAGGCGAGGATTAGAAATATCTCCAAGTCGATGAGTCCGACAGATAGTGGGAATATCGACTTTGACACCGTTGAGACTTGCTTATGTGATTATGTCCTTTTGAAGGATTATTCAGTTTCATGGTATGATAAGTGCATACGATGATACGCTCATAATACATAAGAGTGATTATTACAACAACTTCATCACCGAGATGTCCCGCGTGAGAACATTCCTAAATGGGAAAGGAAGTCTCCTAGAAACTTCTAGATTAGTAAATATCTCACAGGTCAATGACGTGATTAATAATCCTTTGACTTGAGATTCTGTAATGTCTTATATGAGTTAACTCTGTAATCTTTGATATAGGCTCAAAAGGGTGTCGCCATATAGACACCTGAACCACGGCCTATGTTGGGATTACACAAGTGGCATATGTAGAATTAGTAGAATCAATAAAGGATCTACACTTATTAAGAACAAGAATGATCTCTTAGTGATTAAGTTGTTCATAGTCCATTAAATATTAAACCCTTGGCCAAGGTGGATAAAAGATCAAGACATAAAGAAAATGGGGTTTTCTTGGATTGAGATCTAAATGGATATGAAACGAACTTAACTTTAAAGATCGAGAATAACAAGGCTCTGAGAATATTCCCATGCCTTAGTTCTTGATTGATAGATGGAGTTGTAGGAGGATCGTATTTCACTGATTGTCATTGACTGAAAGGTTCATCGATTCATTTCGTTATTCGGCTAGGGTCACACACCCATTGCTAGATTACGGTAGTGTGATCTGTGAAGTGATTAATTAATTATGGGAATTAAATATTACTGTCACTGCTAATCGAATAATGAACCTAAAGGGTCACACGCAAATGCCAGAATACAAAGGTTATGGTAGGATGTTAATTGGATTAACGAAGGATCAAATTGTTGATCAAAATGGGAGCATTTACACGTGAACTTTTGCCACGTATCAAGCACACGTGACTGCCACGTGCCACGCGGCCTGCGTGGCTGCCACATGTCACGCACACATGGCTTCATGTGTGGCTCCGACGTGTAATTATTTTACACGTGACTTCTTTTCTAGAATTAATTAATTAAATTGTAATTAATTAATTTTGGTCTTTTAATTAATTATGAATTAATTGTTAAGACTATTCTCAAAATAATTAACCCAATAAATAATTAATTATGAATTAAGTTATTTATTGAATAAATTGACTTTTGACTTTAATAAGTAAAGGTTGAAAAGTCAAACTTCCTATTGTAGGAGAGATAAAACATCTCTTGCTAGACTTGGAGAATAAGTTAAGAACTTTTTTTTTTTTTTTTTTGTGAACAAGAACTTATTATTCAATTAAAAATTAAAAATTAATTAGTTAATTAGTGAACAAGAAGACAAAGTCCACTAGGTTTGGGAACCCTAGGAATTTTCGAACCCCACTAGTATATATACTAGTTGTTGTGCTTCTCTTACTCTTTAGACCAACACTCAAGAAGTGTTAATTGTTTTTGAGAAAATGAAAGAAAAGTTTTCAAAGTAAAATATCCTAGCCATAGAACTAGCATTCTCACTAGCTTGATCGTGTTCTAGGGCTGATGTGGATACGGTTTGGAGGATTACCTACTTTGGGATCTAATCGAAGGACGTTCGAGGGACATGTCGTTTGAAGGGTGTCTGATAGGAGGTATCAACGTCACAAGAAAGCTTCAATCTATGTAAGTTTCTTGAAACACCCTTGATGCGATACAAAACTTGCAAGTCTTTTAGGTCTACTTTTGGAAAAATTTTAAATTTTTGTTGTGCAAACTCTGTGGTTTTCCAACAAACAATACCCTTGAATTAGGATTTTGAATGTGTGCGTATCCGCTAGCTAGAACATTTGTGCTCTCCATTTGATCAAAAAGATCCTTAGCTTCAACGAGGCGTCCTTCATTGCAACTAGCCATTTATGAGTGCATTATAAGTTTGTGCGTTAGGGGTTATATTTCTCACCATCATCTCTTGAAATATCTTTCTTGCGAGATCTACTTGCACTACTAGAAAAAATGCTTATTATGTCACAAAAAAAAAATAAAAAAATATTGTGACACTAGCAAATAGTATCACGTAGGAAGGTGCCTCAAAAAGTTATTGTGACACTTTGTGATGTCTCAATAAATACAAATATGTGACACTTTATAGTGTTACGATAACGTTCATATTATAACATTTTTAAGTGTCACAAAATAATTTTTAAATTATAAAACTATCAAAATATATGACACTGAAAAGTGTCACCACATGCTGATTTTGGGACATATTGTAGTGAATAAACATACTTTTGTATTGAATAAACATCAACCACAACTCGTTACAACTTATAAAATATGTAATAATTATGCACCATATAACCAAAATACTAATCACTAACTAGTATTTATTTTCTATTACTCTCTATTCATAATAATCTATGGTTTACAAAATGAGATTGAAATCCAAAACGATAGCTATGCCAAAATATGTCTAGCTATCAAAACATTGAAGTTTAATAAATTAAGAGATTCTTCTTAAGCACTGGCTATTACAGTACCTTCAAACTAATTGGATTTTTGCCACTAATCATTTCTCATCACCACCTACAATAAACCAAGCAAATTAATTAGATTTTCAGCGTCAATAATGGTAATTATTTATTTATTTATTTTATTATTATTATAAAGAAACCACAATCAACATAAATCATAAAAAACGAAATTTAGAATATATATAATCCTTGTTTCAAAATTTAGAATGGCTGCATAATTGATCTCTTATATATAAATGTTCAAAGTACCCAACCTTAACCATCAGCAAAAGTAATTGCATTAGGACTTATAAAGCTGGAATCGAATTTCAGTTTTCATATCATCTTTCAAAAACATCAAACATTGGCTGCTTGTGAAATTCATACTATACATTAGCCTTTGTCTATCATATATGATGTTTAGGTCCATTCAGAAAGAAACTCTAGCAATAGTCACATTACACACCCAATTTTTCTTACCAACTATGCTCAAATTGTTGGTCAAAATTAAAGCCAAAAGTGTTTTAACGGGTGTGAAGCCTTAGCATGTGGATAACAAGCCAATACTCCCATGATGAATGACAAATAACAACAAATGAACAATGTTTCAAAAAATCTCTAATCGTAAAATTTAGAATGTGGAAATAAGAGTCTAACAATTATAAAGGAGACACAATCACAAATCAACACCTCCAAGCAGTCAAACAATGTGGTATCAGAGCCACCTTGAACTTTCGTATCGTCTCTTTACTGCTTTTGAATTTTGACTGAAAATTCTTGAATTTAGATTATTGTTTACGTATTCTTGATTTTTGTTTGAAAAACGAATTTGTCGGATCAAAATTGTTTCTTGAAAAATCCTGAAAAACTGTTTTCGTATTAATCTGGTTTTAAGTTGTTTTAATCTGGATTGTGTTGAATTGTTTTTAATTCAAAACTGAATCTTGGAATTTCTGAAATTGCGAAATGAAGAATCGAAACAGGTTCACCCGCGTTCGAAGCGCGCGGGATTGTGCGCAACACGTATGCGCTTGGGGCGGTAAGATGCCGCCCGACTCCACCGCAACTAGCGCGGGCTAAGCGGCCGAGAATGCCAGGACCGCGCGTGCATTAGCGTGTGCAGCACCTAGGCACACCCTGCACGGCTGCCCACAATGTTCCGCCCATCCCGCCTAGGAGCGTCTGCTCGCAGCGCATGAGGTACATGCGCATGCGCAGCGTGCGCGCTATACACGTCTGCTTGCGGGAGCTTCCACCAGGCTTCCTAGAACGGCTGCACGAGCCATGTGCGCGAGACAGCCTGCTCACGCGCGCCTTGTACACGCGCTTGCGGGCAGTCCCGCGTGCCTCGTGCGGGTTGTTCCGGGCTCACCTTTCGTTTCGTGTTTTCGGTTTCGTAAAATCCCGCGTTTTGAAAATCTGATTTTATTTTAAAATTTGATTTTAATTTTAAAATTATTTGTTTTGAAATAATTATAAAATTGAGATTTTATGAATTAAAGTCAAGTTCTTATTTTTTGAGAAAATTAATAAATATCATTTCAAATGATATTTTTGATTTAATTGAGATTTTGTCATTGATCCGGGTTCGATTTTAAGTAAATTCTTAAATAATGAACTAATACTTACAGAACTTACTTGTTGCTTCCAATAGCGTCTGAATCTCCAAAAGTTGAATGCATATAGTCAAAGTCAATTTCAAAACAATGTACATTCTATCCATCAACATTTAATGAGAACATGCTACTTGATTAATCCCTGCCATCTAATGAGAACATTGCTAGGTAAAGACCATGTCTGAGCACCTGAAGAGACATTCAATGTTTTCAACCAAACAAAAATCCCAATTTCTACATGTTTCAAAGATATTCGACCAACCAAACTGTCAAAAAGAAAGGTTTTGGGGAAAATTTTGAATGTATTCATCTTTCATGTTGTAAGGTTTACATTACAATACAGGTATTAATAGGAAAACAGTCCCTACTATCAGCCCTAATTACAACAAAATAAATAGGGAAAAGATTTAATCACATCTTGTCCATATTTACAAAGATATTGCTAACACTCCCCCTCAAGTTGAATCATGAGGTTCAATCATGTTCAACTTGGATAACGAACTGTAGAAGTTCTGGCTGCTTACGGTTTTGGTTAAGATATCTGTAAGCTGATCCTCTGACTTGACAAATGAAAGCTTAACTATACCCGATTCGATATTTTCTTTAATAAAGTGACGGTTGATCTCCACGTATTTGGTTCGGTCATATTGTACCGGGTTATGAGAGATACTAATTGCAGCCTTATTGTAGCAGTACAGGTCAACACTCTCTTCGGGGGGAAAGCCAATCTCAGTTAAGAGCTTTCGTATCCATAAGATTTCTATAACCCCTCGAGCTATTCCCCTGAGTTCTGCCTCAGCATTGGAAAGGGCTACAACCTTCTGTTTCCTGCTACGCCAAGTAACCAGGTTACCTCCCACAAAGGTGAAGTATCCAGAAGTGGATCACCTGTCTGTGATGCTTCCTGCCTAGTTAGCATTAGTATAGGCGGTGATTCAGGTATGTCCTTTCTTGGCAAACATGTGTCCCTTTCCCGGAAATGATTTTAGGTATCTCAGAATCCTCATAACCGCATCCATGTGTTCCTTGCTGGGGTTATGCATGAACTAACTTACGACCCCAACGACATAGGCAATATCTGGCCTTGTATGAGCCAAGTAGATCTGTTTGCCCACAAGTCTTTGATACCGGTCTTTGTCAGGAGATGTTTGATCTTGGAATAATCCCAATTGATGATTTTGGGCCATCGGGGTGTCAGCCGGTTTACAGTCAAGTAGCCCAACTTCTGTCAACAGATCAAGTATATATTTTTTCTGCGAGATGAATATGCCTTTGTTTGATCTCATCACCTCGATGCTAAGAAAGTATCTCAGCCCTCCCAAATCTTTTATTTCAAATTCTCGTGACAGGTTCCTCTGAAAGTAGGCTATCTCTTTAGTGTCGTTTTCAGTTATCACCATATCATCGACATAGATGATTAGTAGGGTGATGAGGTCATCCTTCCTTTTGATAAATAAGGAGTGATCTGAGTTGCTCTGACTGTACCCATATTTGTTCATGGCCATTGTGAACTTCCCGAACCAGGCTCTGGGTGATTGCTTGAGACCATAGAGTGACCGTCTCAATCTTTATACCTTTTGCTGACTTCCGTGCTTCTCAAATCCGGGTGGAAGGTCCATGTAGACTTCTTCCTCGAGGTGCCCGTATAAGAATATTGGGAATAGTGCCCTTAAAGCAGATGTTTGCTTTATTAATTCCTTGTAAAATCACAAACAGTCTTTGAATAATAAACGAGATGATTTTGCTCATAGGCAATCACTTCTTTATGTGCTTATTTATGTCTGTTTGGGTTGACTGTGTTTTTCATGTATTAAACTCCCCTGATCCGATGAGGCCATTAAGAACTTTGTCGTTATGGGAATGACACATGAAACAAGTTCTTAACTCCATAGGCGAGGATTAGAAACTTTTCCAAGTCAATGAGTCCGACAGATAGTGGGAGTGTCGACCTTGACTTTGCTAAGACTTGCTTATGTGATTATATCGTTTTGAAGGATCACTCAGTTTCAAGGAGTGATAAGTGCATACGTTGATACGTTCATAATACATAAGGGTAATTGTTACAAGAACTTCATCACCGAGATGTCCCGCGTGAGAACATTCTTAAATAGGAAAGGAAGTTTCCTGAAACTTCCAGATTAGGAAATATCTCACAGGTCAATGACGTGATTTATTAATCCTTAGACTTGAGATTATGTAATGTCTCATATGAGCTAACTCTGTAATCGTTGATATAGGCTCAAAAGGGTGTCGCCATATAGACACCTGAACCACGGCCTATGTTGGGATTACACAAGTGGCATATGTAGAATTAGTAGAATCGTTAAAGGACCTACACTTGTTAAGAACAAGAATGATCTCTTACTGATTGAGTTGTTCGTAGTCCATTAAACATTAAACCCTTGGCCAAGGTGGATAAAAGATCAAGACATCTAGAAAATGGGGTTTTCTAGGATTGAGATCGAAATGGATATGAAACGAACTTAACTTTAAAGATCAAGAATATTTGGGCTCTGAGAATATTTCCATGCCTTAGTTCTTGATTGAGAGATGAAGTTGTAGGAGGACCGTATTTCACTGATTGCCATTGACTGAAAGGTTCTTCGATTCATTTCGTTATTTGGCTAGGGGTCACACACCCATTGCTAGATTACGGTAGTGTGATTTGTGAAGTGATTAATTAATTAGGGAATTAATTAATTGTTGTCACTGCTAATCGAATAATGAACCTAGAAGGTCACACACAAATGCCAGAACACGAGGGTTATGGTAGGATGTTAATATGATTAACGAAGGATCAAATTGTTGATCGAAATGGAGCAAGGATTACATGGGTAGTTGCCACGTGTCAAGCACACGTGGCTGCCATGTGTCACCCAGTCCACGTGGCTCATACGTGACTTCATGTGGGTAGAATTTTCCATACGCGAATTCTTTACTAGAATTAATTAATTAATTTTGGTCTTTTAATTAATTTTGAATTAATTGTTAAGACTATTCTCAAATAAACTTAACCCAATAAATAATTGATTTATTGAATATTGACTTTTAACTTTAGGAAAGTTGAAAAGTCCAACTTCCTATTGTAGGAGAGAGAAAGTTGTTCTTGCAAAGACTTGGAGAATAAGTGAAGAACTTATTATTCTAATTAAATAAAATAATTAAATGAGTTAATTAGTGAGCAAGAAAACAAAGTCCACTAGGTTTGGGAACCCTAGGGATTTTCAAACCCCCTTGTATAAATACAAGGGTGGGTGCTTCTCTTATTCTTTAGACCAACACTCACGAAGTGTTAAGTTTTTGAAAAAAATAAAAGAAAAGTTTTCAAAGCAATTATCCTAGCCTTAATACAAGCCATAGAACTAGCATTCTCACTCGCTTGATCGTGTTCTAGGGATTTCGCTTGAAGGGTGTTCGTTAGGCGGTAACGACATCACTACAAAGCTTCTAACTTCGTAAGTTTCTGAAACACCCAACGTTATAGTACGAAAATTACAAAACAACGATTAAACTTTTGGAAAATTTTAAACTTCCGCTGCTCAACTCTTTCGTGTTTTTCAACAAGTGGTATCAGAGCCACCTTGCAACGTTCGTATTGTATCTTTATTGCTTTTGGAATTTTGATTGAAAATTCTTGAATTTGAGTATATGTTGTATATTCATGGTTTTTATTTGAAATACGAAGTTGCCGGATCAAAACTGTTTCTTGAAAATTTTGCGAAAATTATTTCCCGAATAAATCTAGTTTTAAACTATTTTAACCTAGATTGATTTGAACTGTGTTAATCCGAAATTTGCTGTTTTTCATAATAAATAACTTGATGCTAATAATTAATTAATTATTTATTAGACTTAATATCTTCAAATTAGAACTTTAATAATAATTCATAATTTAATTAAAGTCTATTAAATAATTAATCAACATAAATTATTCAACATATCACAATTTGACATGTGTTACGCAGGACACGTGTCCCACACGTGCAACCCCTTTCCAACACTTTGTTGGTTTAATCAACTCGTTTAACCGATTCAAGCCATAACCCTCGTGATCGGGCATTTCTGTGTGACCCTCTGAGTTCTTAATTCAATTAGCAATGATCCTAATTAATTAATTCTCAATTAATTAATCAGTCCACAGATCACACTACCATAGTCTAGCAACAGATGTGTGACCCCTAGCTGAATAAGAATGTCTCAATTCGAAAGAACCGTTAAGTCATTGACATATGTGAGATAAAATCCTCCTACATCTCATCTCTCAATCAAGATCTAGGGTAAGGGAATAATTGGCACCCTAATAATCTCGATCTTAAAGTTAAGTGCATTTCATATCCATTTGATCTCAATCCATGAAACCCATTTCCTGAACTCGATCCACTGTCTTGGCGAAAGACTCCTTTATGGCATATGAATGACTTACACAATAAGAGATCAACTTGCTAATCGTGCTTTCGCCGCCCCGCCATGTATGGAATCCGCGCGGACGTACCGGCCGGGCACGCTAGGACCGCGTGCGCTTCTGCAAGCGTAACGCCTAGGCACGCCTAGCACGGCCGCCCGCAAAGTTCCCCCCCTCGTCCGGCAACCTCGCGCAAGCAGCGTACGGCCTTCGCGCAAAGCCGCGTGGGCGATGCCGGATCAGCCTAGCACGGCTGTGCAAGGCAGTCGTGTGGAACTGCCTGCTCGTGCGTGCGTCGCACGTGCGCCTCACGCTGGCTGTCCCGTGACATCGGTTTTCGTTTTGTGTTTTTCAAGTTTCCATAAATCCCGTTTTGTAAAATCTGATTTTATTTTAAAATTAGATTTTAATTTTATAAAATTATTTATTTGAAATATTTATAAAATTTGGGATTTTTGTGAATTAAAGTCAAGTTCTAATTTTTTAAGAAAATAATAAATATCACTTTGAATGATATTTTAGACAAAAATTTAATTTTGAATTAATTGTTATTTTGTCTAGATCCGGTGATTCGATTTTGAATAAATTCTTGAATAATGAACTATATTCAAATTACTTAAGTTAATTGTAACTTGAAGTCAAGGGAATTTTAAATTTAATTGGTAAATTTAAATTCAAGCGGAATCATGCTAGTTTAGGTGATCATGGGTTAATCTTATGTATGGTTTTAAATTCTGCACATGGATGATTTCAATTGGGGTCGGAGCCCCATAGTTGCACGTTTTCAATTAGGGTTGGAGCCCTACTTATGCGCGTACTGTTATGTGTTTATTATGTTGCTTTCCTTATTATTATTTTTGGGCCGGGGTATGCCCCGTGTACTTGTCTATGGTCAATATGAAAATTGAGTCATATTACTTTATGTAAAGAGAGTAGAACTTAAGAAGTGAGGTTTTATTTTCATTTTGGAGACAAGCACCAATGGAATAAGAAAGATCCATAAGGAGTACTTGAAGAACGGTGGCCATAAGAAGACCCCTCAAAATGTTTAGGAGGGTTTCTATTAATGTAATAAATAGGGCGTTTTTCCATTAAATTTTGTACCCCTATGTGATATGAATTGTCTTATGTGGCATGAATGTTAGAACTAGTGATTTTGGAGTGGCTCCCAAAATCTCCAAAATCACATATAAGATAGGATAACCATGATCATCACATAATTAGTACCATGCTAGGACATGTTATCTGCTAATTGCTTCTGTGATGCACTTTATGTGAAACTGCATTAACAAGACAATTAAAATTTGGATAACATTATATGTTGGTGAGGTCATTCGAAAATCCCATTTAAATATTGAGCAAAATTCGAATAAATAGGTGTTTTATCACTGTAATAAAATTCATAGCATTCCATCAATAGGATTTAGGACTTAATAAGTGAAACTAATTGTTGTCTCACGAGTCGTGGGGTAATTAGTGTAGCTTATTATCTCTTAGTTTCCTGATTAATTATTTTAAAGAATTAATATTTCTTAACCATTTTAGAATGCGCGATGTCTCACGAGTCGTGGATCGTTCAGGACTAAGTTTGGTTGAGATCTTATGATTGATGGGTCCTGCTCAACACTAAAGTACATATGGATGTCTCACGAGTCGTGGGTCCATGATTGAAAGATTAGTGATGCAAAATATTACTAGGAATTCCATGTAGATGGAATTGGCAATTCGTACCTACCTAAAGATTCTTAGACCTTTGGATGTCTCACGAGTCGTGGGTCCAAAACTAAGAATACTTGGGATCCTAGTACCTATTGGAAAAATAAGTTTTTTCTAAAGTCGTTGGGGTTTCTAGACTTTCTAAAAACAGTGGGAGAACATATTTCTAAAGACCTTGATAATATGTAATCATTATTATTCAGCATGCTCATTATTTTTTTGTTTTTCCATTTAGGTTGTAGTTCTGTGATTCTCTACAATTGAAATGGAAACCAAAAACCCTTTGGTATCCATCCTCGAATCAAATAAGTTGATGGGGCCCAATTACTCTGATTGGCTTCGAAATCTAAAGATAGTTTTAGATTTTGAAAAGAGAAGATATGTTCTCTTCAAGGGAGAGCCTGTCGCTGAAGGTGAGGTTCCGACTCGGGCCGAAAGAGAGGCGATCATGAAATGGTCTGAAGATAATCTTCAAGCTCGTTACCTCATGTTGGCCAACATGTCTACTGACATGCAAAGGCAACACGAGTCAATAGAAAACGCTTGGGAGATTTATGACCATCTCGAGCAATTGTACCGCCCCAAAGAGCGTGTTTTAAGGTACAACACCTCTAAGTAGCTCTTTCATCTCAGAATTAAAGAAGGTACAAGTGTCCATGAGCACGGTCTCAAGTTTCTTGCTTTGAACTTGAAATTGACCTCCATGGAAATGCCACTGAATGAAGAACTCGCTATGGATTTGTTGCTCGCATCGCTTCCACCATCATTCAATCCTGTCATGCTAAACTTCAACATGAATCATCCTCATGCTACTGTAGCTAAGTTGATTAGTCAGCTTGTGACTGCTAAAGATACGATCAAGAAGGATCGCAAAGTAATGATGGTCATTTCCTCTTCTAGGCCTTCTAAAGGCAAAGGGAAGAAAGGTCCCATGAAGAAAGGATCTCTTAAACCCGATGAAGGGGTTAAAAAGAGAAAGGCCAGTAAGAGAAAGGATCAGATAGAGGACGTTTGCTATCATTGTGGCAAGAAAGGGCATTGGAAGAGGAACTGCAAAGAGTACAAGGATACTCTAAAGAAAGGTACGTTTATTGTTGAAGTAAATCTATCTATTGATTCTAATTTTTGGGTACTTGATACCGACTGTGGAGCTCATATTTGTAATGATGTACAAATGCTAAATGAGGTCGGGAAGCTTGAAGAATGAGAATGAGTCTTGAAGGTTGGGAATGGATCAAGCGTTCAAGCTCAAGCCATTGGGACGTGTAGATTAGATTTAGGTGTTTTTACTTTAGTTTTGAACAAAGTCCTTTATGTACCTTCTATTATTCGTAATATAATTTCCATTCTAATACTAGATTGTGAAGGATATGAGACTTTCTCTAGAAATGGAAACTTTTATCTTAAGAATAATAAAACTTCCGTTTTGCTTGGTACATTATCTAATGGACTTTATACAACTAAAGACACCAATATTCTAAATATACAACAATTAAACAAACGCAAAAGAGATGACAAGATCTCGGCTTCTTTATGGCATGCACGTTTAGGCCACATTTCTAAAGACAGGATTGCTAAGTTAACTAATTTAGGATCATTTTATGATAATGAACTTAAAGAGTTAACTCATTGTGAATCATGTCTTAAAGGAAAGATGACCAAAACTCCCTTTAATGGTAAAGTGGAACGTGCCACTAAAGTATTGGATTTAATCCATACTGATGTCTGTAGACTACTTAGTGTAAGTACGAGAAACAATCATCAGTATTTCATAACCTTTATAGACGACTTTAGTCGTTTTGGTTATGTGTACTTAATGAAGTATAAGTCCGAAGCCTTTGAGAAATTCTTGAAATTTCAAAAGGAGGTTGAGAACCAAACTGGTCACAAGATTAAGACACTTCGATCTGATCGAGGTGGCGAATATCTAAGTGACGAATTCCTTAGTCATCTCAGAGATAATGGAATTTTCTCTCAGTGGATTCCTCCGGGAACTCCTCAATTAAATGGAGTTTCGGAGATAAGGAACAGAACCCTACTTGATATGGTTCATTCCATGATGAGCTTCACTGAATTGCCACCTTCGTTCTGGGGTTATGCCCTAGAATCAGCAGTTAAGATTCCGAATCTTATTCCCTCGAAATCTGTACCCAAGACCCCATTTGAGATGTGGTTTGACAAAATCCCTAATTGTTCTTACTTAAGAATTTGGGGTTGTCCTGCTTACGTGAAGAGGACAGTGGGAGATAAGCATGAAGCTAGATCAAGCTTATGTAACTTCGTAGGATATCCTAAAGAGTCAATAGGATATTATTTCTAAGATGCTCTTGAACAAAAGGTCTTTGTGTCAAGAAATGACACTTTTCTCGAGGACTCGTTCCTTAAAGAAAAGAAAGGCATAATCGCATAACTCAAAGAGGTTGGAGACCAAGGTCCTACGCCAAGTTTGGAGACTAAGGTCTCTCAGCCAATCGCAGAGAGCGATACAAGCGAAAATCCTCCTCTAGTAAGACATTCTAAACGCATTCCTAGACAACCAGAGAGATGGTATGGTTTTCTCCACCAAACATCTCAAATGGATAATGATCCATTAACTTATGAGGAGGCACTGTTAGAGTCGGACTCTGAACAGTGGAAAGAAGCAATGAAATCCGAAATGGATTCCATGTACTCTAATCAAGTTTGGACCTTGGTTGATCCACCTGATGGGATCAGGCCCATAGGGTGCAAATGGATATATACGTGCAAGCTTCGAGTAGATGGAATCGTGGCAGCCTTTAAAGAAAGATTAGTTGCTAAAGGTTTCACTCAAAGACCAGGTGTAGGCTTTGATGAAACCTTCTTCCCGGTTGTAATACAAAAATTCATTCGGATCTTGCTTGCCATTGCAGCATATTATGACTATGAGATATGGCAAATGGATATGAAAACTGCCTTTCTCAATGGAGACATTGACAAAGACATTTACATGGAGCAACCCATGGGTTTCACATTCAGTGGGAGCGAACAAAAGGTTTGTAAGCTCCAACGATCAATCTATAGTTGAAACAAATGTCTAGGAATTAGAACATTCGATTTGATGAAGTAGTCAAATTGTTTGGCTTTATTCAAAATCCGAATGAGTCCTACCTGTACAAGAAAGAATTGGAAACCTTAGTTCAATTTCTGATACTTTATGTAGATGACATCCTCCTCATTGGGAATGCGAAAGATGACATGAAAGTAACAAAGTCTTGGTTATCGAACCAATTTGAGATGAAGGATCTTGGTGATGCATCCTACATTCTCGGGATAAAGATCTATCGGGATAGATCTAGGAGATTGTTAGGATTATCACAGTCGATTTACATAGACAAAATACTAAAGAGGTTTAATATGGAAGAATCCAAATCTGGAAAACTTCCAATGTGCCCGGGAACAATTCTTTCGAAGAAGCTGTGTCCCAAGACTGAACTTGAAAAGTCCAAGATGTCTAGAATTCCTTATGCATCAGCAATAGGAAGCATAATGTATACGATGCTATGTACTCGATCGAATGTGGCTTACGCGTGACTAGCCGATTCAAATCTGACCCTGGTGAAGGTCACTGGACTGCTGTAAAGAACATCCTTAAGTACTTGCGAAGAACTAAGGATTTGTTCTTGGTTTACGAAGGCCAGCAAGATCTTGTCATTATAGGATATTGTGAAGCAAGCTTTGCATCAGACATGGATGACTTTAAATCCATGTCAGGATACATATTCTGCCTAAACTGTGGAGCAGTGAGTTGGAAAAATTCCACTGAGAGCGAATACTTAGTTGCAAACGACGCAGCTAAGGAAGGTGTTTGGGTAAGAAACTTCATCCACGAGCTGGGTGTAGTTCCTAGCATTAGACCCCGTTACAGTGTTTTGTGACAACACCAGGGCGGTTGCTCAAGCAAGAGAACCAAGATCTCACCAAAGGACCAAGCACATTTTGAGGAAGTATCACTTAATCCGTGATATCATCAAGAGAGGAGATGTGCAAATTGAAAGGGTCACATCGGCAGAGAACATGACAGGTCCACTTACTAAAGCCCTTAGTCAATAGGCTTTCGAAGGACATCTTCAGAAGATGGGTCTTAGATTAGCACCTGAGTGGCTTTGACGGGCAAGTGGGAGATTGTTGGGAATAGTGCCCTTAAAGCGGATGTTTGCTTTACTAATTCCTTGTAAAATCACAAATAGTCTTTAAATAATAAACGAGATGATTTTGTTTATAGGCAATCACTTCTTTATATGCTTATTTGTGTCTGTTTGGGTTGACTGTGTTTTGCATGTATTGAACTCCCCTAATCCGATGAGGCCGTTAAGAACCTTGTCGTTATGGGAACGGCACATGAAACAAGTTCTTAACTCCATAGGCGAGGATTAGAAACTTCTCCAAGTCAATGAGTCTGACAGACAGTGGGAGTGTCGACCTTGACTCTGCTGAGACTTGCTTATGTGATTATTGTTGTAAGGTTTTACTACAGTTAAAAATCAATCGTGCAAGTGTACACTAACATACGCGTAGCACAATAGGATCGAACCCACAGGGAAGGGAAATCAATCACTACTCTATATTCCTCTCTAATCTAGAGACTTAATGGAAGCAATGGTTGTTTCTATTAATCTACTAACGCAGAAATTAACAAGTAGCTAGAATAAAATTGCGAATAACAACTTAAACACATGAATTAAATTCAGTAAACTAAACAGGTAGGGGGAAAGTAATGAATCATAAAATCAAGAGCTGACGTGATACTCGGTTGACAAGTGTAATCCTACAACCTAGTCTTATATTTGAATTACCCTCTCTCGAGGTGTAACCAAGTGCTTAATTAGTGTTCAATGTTGCTC
Organism: Lantana camara; assembly: GCA_037501455.1. Taxonomy (NCBI): domain Eukaryota; kingdom Viridiplantae; phylum Streptophyta; class Magnoliopsida; order Lamiales; family Verbenaceae; genus Lantana; species Lantana camara. The sequence goes on along the minus strand of CM074857.1, from coordinate 14,871,359 downwards.
TCGCAATCACCAATAGTTAATTAAACCATAGGAACAAGACTAGTGTAATTCAGTATTCTAGCGCCTCGGCATGGAATAAGATTACTGTTGTATAAGCTAGGACCAAATCTCTTTGTACCCTACAACTTACAAGTTCTGAAAACCATCTAAATTACCATCACTCTTTCGATCTATAGGCAATTATGACACATGGTAAGGGTGATCAGGCCATTGCAAGTCAGTTCAAACCTGCTTTCAAACTAAGAATTAACACAAGTCATTCTAGCATCCATCATGCAATCATCATCACTCCCCCTAGCCCTAGAGAATTAACTACTCATAATTAAAGCAAAACTCATAAAACTAAAGGAAATTGCATTAAAATAAATCATCATCAACGAATCTAAACAAGGTCTAACAATTAACCTATTCTTGCTTTACTTCTGTTAACGCCCGTTATTGCCTTAAAATCGCCATAACGCTTTAACAGTGGTAACGGGCATTACCACTTTCCTTCTGCATAGGGGTAACGGGTGTTACCCCTCTCTTCTCGCCAAAATTCCCCTCTTGTGGTCAGTAACGGGAGTTACTCCTTTTACACAGCTTAAGTGGTAACGAGAGTTACCACTTTATCTCCCAAAAATACGTGAAATCGCTCTGCTTCGCTGTTTCATAACTCCAACTCCATAATCACCTGAACGGAGCAAAATAAACACATAAATGCATCAAACGGCACCAAAATATAATCTAATTAACGCTTAAAATCATGCAATTTCTACACACAATAATTATGTCATTTTGAATGATCACTCAGTTTCATGGAGTGATAAGTGCATACGTTGATGCGTTCATAATACATAAGGGTAATTGTTACAAGAACTTCATCACCGAGATGTCCCGCGTGAGAACATTCTTAATTGGGAAAGGACGTTTCCTGAAACTTCCAGATTAGGAAATATCTCACAGGTCAATGACGTGATTTATTAATCCTTAGACTTGAGATTATTTAATGTCTCATATGAGCTAACTCTGTAATCGTTGATATAGGCTCAAAAGGGTGTCGCCATATAGACACCTGAACCACGGCCTATGTTGGGATTACACAAGTGGCATATGTAGAATTAGTAGAATCGATAAAGGACCTACACTTGTTAAGAACAAGAATGATCTCTTACTGATTGAGTTGTTCGTAGTCCATTAAACATTAAACCCTTGGCCAAGGTGGATAAAAGATCAAGACATCTAGAAAATGGGGTTTTCTAGGATTGAGATCGAAATGGATATGAAACGAACTTAACTTTAAAGATCAAGAATATTTGGGCTCTGAGAATATTTCCATGCCTTAGTTCTTGATTGAGAGATGAAGTTGTAGGAGGATCGTATTTCACTGATTGTCATTGACTGAAAGGTTCTTCGATTCATTTCGTTATTTGGCTAGGGGTCACACACCCATTGCTAGATTACGGTAGTGTGATCTGTGAAGTGATTAATTAATTAGGGAATTAATTAATTGTTGTCACTGCTAATCGAATAATGAACCTAAAAGGTCACACACAAATGTCAGAACACGAGGGTTATGGTAGGATGTTAATATGATTAACGAAGGATCAAATTATTGATCGAAATGGAGCAAGGATTACATGGGTAGTTGCCACGTGTCAAGCACACGTGGCTGCCATGTGTCACCCAGTCCACGTGGCTCATACGTGACTTCATGTGTGTAGAATTTTCCATACGCGAATTCTTTACTAGAATTAATTAATTAATTTTGGTCTTTTAATTAATTTTGAATTAATTGTTAAGACTATTCTCAAATAAACTTAACCCAATAAATAATTGATTTATTGAATATTGACTTTTAATTTTAGGAAAGTTGAAAAGTCCAACTTCCTATCATAGGAGAGAGAAAGTTGTTCTTGCAAAGACTTGGAGAATAAGTGAAGAACTTATTATTCCAATTAAATTAAATAATTAAATGAGTTAATTAGTGAGCAAGAAAACAAAGTCCACTAGGTTTGGGAACCCTAGGGATTTTCAAACCCCCTTGTATAAATACAAGGGTGGGTGCTTCTCTTATTCTTTAGACCAACACTCACGAAGTGTTAAGTTTTTGAGAAAAATAAAAGAAAAGTTTTCAAAGCAATTATCCTAGTCTTAACACAAGCCATAGAACTAGCATTCTCACTCACTTGATCGTGTTCTAGGTCTGGTGTGGATACGCTTTGGAGGGCTTCTACTTTGGAGTCTTATTCGAAGGCCTTTCGAGGGATTTCGCTTGAAGGGTGTTCGTTAGGCGGTAACGACATCATTAGAAAGCTTCTAACTTCGTAAGTTTCTAAAACACCCAACATTACAGTACGAAAATTACAAGACAACGATTAAACTTTTGGAAAATTTTAAATTTTCGCTGCTCAACTCTTTCGTGTTTTCCAACAAAGAAGGCATTCTTCACATTGAATTGATGCAGAGGCCATCCATAGTTCGCTGCTATGGATAATAGAATCCTGATGGTGTCCAATTTTGCCACGGGAGAGAAAGTCTCTATATAGTCAATTCCATACGTCTGTGAGTACCCTTTGGCCGCTAATCTGGCCTTGTATCTCTCGATCGTACCATCCATCTTGTGTTTGATGCTAAAGACCCACTTGCAGCCAATTGATTTTTTTTCCTGCCGGTAGTGGACAAACTTCCCATGTGTTGTTTTTATCAAGTGCTTTAATTTCATCCTCTATTGCTTGTTTCCACAATGGATCATTGAGGGCTTCTTTGATAGAGTTAAGGACCTTATGGGAGTATAGTGCGTAGACAAATGCTTGGAGTTGTGGAGAAGAGTTACTCCCCCTATCTGGGCTGTATTTTTTTGGTGGAACACCCTGTTGCTTCGGGGAGGCAAGTTATAAGAACTGGGTATGGAAACAGATGAGTCAGAGTTACTAACCTCAGGGATATTCGGTGCCTGGGGCTGGTCATTGAGGTAGTCTAAGGCGGTGGAAAGAGATGGGTCTTCAGCAGGTTCTTCAAACTGAGAAGGTTCACTAATCTGAGATGTGTATTCGTGTAATAGTTCTAGTGTTTCGCACATCCAATTCATGCCTTCATTCCATGTCTCCCCCTGAAGGGGTGAATCGAAAGTCGGTGTGAAGTAGTACTCTGTCTCGCACATCCAGTATTTTTTTGGTGGAACACCCTGTTGCTTCGGGGAGGCAAGTTATAAGAACTGGGTATGGAAACAGATGAGTCAGAGTTACTAACCTCAGGGATATTCGGTGCCTGGGGCTGGTCATTGAGGTAGTCTAAGGCGGTGGAAAGAGATGGGTCTTCAGCAGGTTCTTCAAACTGAGAAGGTTCACTAATCTGAGATGTGTATTCGTGTAATAGTTCTAGTGTTTCGCACATCCAATTCATGCCTTCATTCCCTGTCTCCCCCTGAAGGGGTGAATCGAAAGTCGGTGTGAAGTAGTACTCTGTCTCCAGGAAGTCCACATCCATGGTGGTGTAGTAACGGTTCTCAGTCGGATCATAACAGTGATACCCTTTTTTATTAGGGTTAAAGCAAAGAAAGACATACCTGATGTCACAGGGTTTGAGTTTGGAGCGCAAGTGTTTCGGAGCAAGAACAAAGGCAAAACATCCGAATACGCATGGTGGTAGTAGAAGTACCGATGGGATAGAGTGAAACTGCCTAAGTGTGTCAAGGGGGATATCTATGTGTAGGGCCCGGGAGGGCAACCGATTCATAACATAGACGGTCGTGGAGACAGCTTCAGCCCAGTACTTGTTGGGTACGTGGGTTTCGAAGAGAAAGGCCTGAGCGTTTTCCAGAACATAACGGTTTTTCCATTCAGCAACCCCATTTTGTTGAGGGGTGTGTGGGCATGAGGTTTCATGAATAACCCCGTTTTGAGAGAAAAATTCCTGGAGGTTTTGGTTGATGTATTCACCTCGATTATCAGTACGAACAACTTTGATCGTCGCGGAGAACTGGGCTCGGATCATCTGAAGGAATTTCTTCAACGTTGTTAAAACATCAGATTTGTGGTTCAAGAAATAAATCCAAGTGAATCTGGTGCAATCATCAATGAACAATATAAACCACCGATATCTAGAAGAGACATGACTAGGAACTGGTTCCCAAACATCAGAATGATTTAATGCAAAAGGGGCATCTGTTTTATTCGTTGAACTTGAAAACGTAGTTCGGTGACTTTTGGCTAGTACACATGTTTCACAATGTAAAGTACTGGAAACAGAAAATAAACTCGGGAACAATTGTTTCTTGTATTGAAAAGAAGGATGTCCCAACCGTCGATGTCATAACCACAACTGCTTATCACTTTTACCCTGAACTACGAAGCTCGATCCTGTCTGTGATGTAGTATAACCCATCTCTCTCAGTACCACGCCCAATGATCGCCCCGATACGAATATCCTGTAAGAGGTAAAAACTAAGGTACGTCAGCACAATACATTTTAATTCTTTGGCCATCTGACTCACAGACAGTAATTTCGTAGTAAGAGCAGGCACAACAAGACAATGTGATAAATTCAAGTTATTAGACAATGTAATTATTCTTGCTCCAATAACTGGATAAGGGAAACCATTTGCATTTATCACGACTGTTTTTCGGGGAGAGGTAGAAAATTGGATATCCCGGATCGTATTGTTCATGTGATCCGTAGCCCTAGAGTCTATGAGCCACTCGTGGTTTGATTCGGAATTTTTATGAGTACACTCATAAGCTTGGTCAACAGACTCAACACTGATTTTCCCTTCAAAGCTAAGCCCCGTATCTAATTTTTTTCTTAAGCCCAAAGTCCCCACTTTTATTTTTTTGCTTCAATTCTCCAAACCCACGCTAATTTCTTATTAGAATTTTTTCATCTAATGGAGCAGGCCCAATTTCTAGCCCAAAGTCCCCAATTTTCCCTAATTTTTTCTTTCTTTCCCCATATTTCAGCCAATAAGGGTCTCCCCCCATCTGACTAACCTGCGGCGCCCCTGTTTTACCTGACTCTTGCGAACCGCCGCCGCTGCTGTCACTGACTTGGTGGCGGGTGGTGGGGTCGCCATGGTCCCACCACTGTTCTCGCTCCATCCTTGTGACACTGCCATAAAGCCGTGTGGTTTCTGTACGCCTTGGGCGACGGTGGCCTTGCCGGAGGGTGGCCAAGCTGCGCCAGCCGCCGGTGGAATTCTTTCCTTTTTCCCCCTTCCTCATCGCTTGGTAATCAGCCCACCACTCCGGGTATCCCACAACCTCAAAGCAAGTTTCTTTAGTGTGTCGGTTCCCCCTGTATACTTCACACTTTGGGTTGTTGCTGGATTTTTTTGGGTATGGGGTTTGCCTCGGACCGCGGGATGATGAGATCGTCTCTGACCGTATTTTCGCTGCCAACGCCGATCCGCCGGGGCTAAGGTTTGTCATAGCCATCAGTCGCCGGTCTTCTCTCCGGATGGCGTTATAGGCTTCCTCCAGAGTGGGTAACTTCTGAGTTTTTAGCAAATCCCTTTTCATTGGGTTGAATTTTTCATTCAATCCCCATAGAAAGGCGAAAACTTTATCCTCTTGTTTTCCACGTTATGGGTTTTTCAATCCTCGATACACTTCATGGATTAAGGCCGTCGGAAATCGATTTCTCTTTAGATCTCTTTGTACGGTTCAGTAGTATTGATCTACGATCATCTCAGCTTGATTGGTTTGGTAGGCCCTTCGCTTGAGTTCATGCAGTTTCAGTTTATCACCTCCGTCATGGTAGGTGACTTCGAGTTCGTCCCACAATTCCTTCGCGTTGGGGCAGAAAATGAATTATACGGCGATCTCGGGTTCCATTGAGTTGAGTATAAGGCTTCGAACAGATCCGTCCGTCTGTTCCCAAGCTTCGTATTCAGCTTCGTCTAGATCAGGGGACATCATTTTTCCGGTAATGTATCCCATTCTTCCTCGGCCAAGTAGAACCAATTGGACCGTCCTTGACCATAATGCATAATTGTTGTTGTTCAGTTTTACGTTGATGGTTGTGTTGGTTGGTTCGGGTTATTTTTGTTGCAGGAGTTCAGCCATTTGAGCAAGGAGATCCGCCGGCATCATGTCGTGGGTTAGACCATTGGTAAGTGATGAGCAAGGTATTCGAATCCTTATTGGATCGAAACCTGCTCTGATACCATGTCAAAGAGAAAGGTTTTGGGGAAAATTTTGAATGTATTCATCTTTCACGTTGTAAGGTTTACATTACAATACAGGTATTAATAGGAAAACAGTCCCTACTAATCAGCCCTAATTACAACAGAATAAATAGGGAAAAGATTTAATCACATCTTGTCCATATTTACAAAGATATTGCTGACATAAACATCACAACTCATACACCACCATGGTAGCATTACTTCATAGTTCTAAGTGAAATTTTAATAACATGTTATCCACAAACTGATCTTTATTATATATACAAGTTGCAACTAAAAAACAATAACATAACAAGGTCCTTATTTATAGGAACACTAACCAAAATCAACCTTCACCATTCATCAGTAATATCAAGTACTTATATTAGTAATCCTTAGAATGTATATACCAAATTTATCGAGCAACACATGAAAATTTTATTCACACATCATCAAGTACCACATGAAAACAAACAACAAAAAAATATGTATTATTGCAATAAGAGAGAAACTCCCATGAAAGCCCAAAATTGATAATGTCCCTTCTAACCCATGTTTTTTCCTTAAAAGAAAACTCCCACCTAGGGCTGTCAACGGGTCGGATTCGGACCGGATCAGGAGATTCCGGATCCGAATCCGATAAGAGAATCCGAATATTGGGTCCGAGTCCGAATCCTATAGGATTCGGATTCATTGTTTTTGAATCCATATATAATCGGGTCGGATCCGATCCGACAAAAGATCCGACCCGATTAGTAATAAAATTTAATTTTTTAAATAACAAATTTGATATAAAAAATAAATATAATTACATAATATTTAATAAATAATTATTATTTAATGAATTATTTGATAGTTTTGTTTATATTTATTTAAAATAAATTAATTTAAACTTATTATTAAAAGAAAATATATACTTTTAGAGTAAAAAATTTAAATTTTATTATTGTTTAAAATGATAAATATGTGAAAATTTTAATTTTAATCATTTTACTTAATATTATGTACTAGTAAATAATTTATTTAATTAAATATTATATATAATATCGGATTCGGATTCTTAACGGATCGGATTCCTTAAATCCATATTCGCTCCATTTATTTCGGATAACGAATATTTACAATCGGATATGATCCATCGAATATTTTTATCGGACGAATATGCTAAAATTCGGATCGGACTCGGATCGGATTCGGATTAAAATTCGCCCCATTGACAGCCCTACTCCCACCCATCAATCAAACAAACATAAACGTGACAACCCACAAAATCAACCTATAATCGGAGATCAACACATTCAATTCCACAATAAAACTTTTTTTTTCATTCTTCCTTTGGAAAAGTAACATGAAACCTTTTCTCTGAATTCTAAGATAACATTTCAATTATGATACGTGAGGAGAGGATAGAAGGGGGGAAAAAAAAAAAAAAACCTGGATAAATTCATTGAAGAGAAGAACTAATCTTTGTTGTAGCTGCCCAAAGAAATCCGCGGTTTTCTGCAATAAACAAAAAGGTTAAACAAATGAAATTTAGACTTTTAAAATATGCTTCTTCAAACTATTTTTGTGGATCACAACTTCAATTAGTGCTTTACCTCTATCAATCTTCTTTTTTTAGGCTTACCATCAATCTCTTCTTCCAGCGAGCAATTAGTGCATCAAAATCTGAAAAGTACTTCGGGGATTGAGGGGAAAATAGAGGGAATCTTGAATGTGTTTGGGGGATTAAGGGGAAATAGAGGGTTTGTTTTTTCAAAATAGATTTGGAATTTAGAAGGAGGGAATGGTTTTATTTTAGCGGTAGAATGAGGAGCAAAATTTTTAAGTACCAAAAATTATGTGTTATCTAAAAAAATATTAAATAAATTTTATATAGTGACACTAATTAAGTAGTGTCTCAATTAATGGCTTATAAAGACACTATTATAAAGTATCATAATATATGTGTCACAATAAACGATTTTTGTTGTAGTGTTGTCTACGCAGTGTGCACTGTGCACCAATCAGCACGGTATACGTTTTTACATTCGGCATAATTCCATGGTTCTCCATATCAGCCAACAAGAAATAGGCTATGTTTTAAAACCCGGACCGGACGTCGAACCGGAAACCTTATTGGTTACTAGTTTTACTGGTTCGTGGTCGAACCGGTGTGACGTCATAATTATGTAATAATTATATATAATTATATATCTATAAATAATATTGGAAATATTAATTAAAAATACTAAATAAGTTTAAAAAAATATAAAATATTCAATTTATAAATCTATATTGATATAAATTATTTTATATAACATTAGATTTATATTTTCTATAGATAATGTTTGTCACAAATTTAATGCGATTGAATAGTAGTTAAATTATCTAACAAATTAATTTATTTCTCAAGATAAATAAATTAAAAAAACATAATATCATTATCAAAACAATAATTTAACAAATGAAAGCCCATGAAGTGTAATAGTCCATTAGCAAGAAGAGAACTCAAGCCCATGTAGATTAAATAAATTAGGTTGCCTTGCAGCACATTGATTCAGATCATCGCCTCCATCTCGCATTCTCACTGCAACAGTACAACATTGCAGCTTGATCCTCTTCTTCTTTTTCTTTTTTTTCTTTCATATGTTGTTATTAATTATGAATATGAGAAAGTGATCACTTTTGAAATTCATGATATCGAAATTGGTGGACGAAAAAGGAAGATATGTTCAGAATTCAGATTTAAGATTATGTCCTCATGCCATAAATTTTAGTTTTGAATTTTTTCGTGCATTTTTTTCACCCAGAAAAGCGGTTCACTGGTCCGTTTACCGGTCCGGTCTAAATTTTTAACCGGTTTTCAACTGGTTTTGAACGGTTCGCACCGGGCCAAATGAGCACTGGTTTTGGAGGTCTACCTGGACCGGACCAACGATCGGTCATCGGTTGAACCGGTCCAATCGGCCGGTCCGGTCCGGGTTTTAAAACATAGGAAATAGGCATTATCCTGACGATTCGAGTGGCACAGGCCTCCTATCAAAGTGGTATAGGTTACTATATTGGGATGAATGCATTTTAGAGGTATTTCATTGAAAAGCTTCAAGGCCTTGTCGATCTTTCTGGACTTTATCAGGGCCTCAATTATCATATTATATATATGGCTGTCGGGGCGACAATGCCCCTCCTCCATTTTCCGTAAATGTTCTAAAACCTTCACATAGTTTCCCAGTTTGCATATACCATGCATTTACCAAGGTACCATACAGTATGATATCCACATTACACAATCTTTTTCTTACCAACTTGTTGAAGAATTCTTCAACATGACGAATCTTTTCTTCCTTGTCATATGAATACTCGTAAATATTTTTTTTCTTAAGTAAACCCATCATTAATGTCGTAAATGTAATGGCATCAGGAATATATCCCTTCTTAAAGAACAAAGAGAGAACAGAAAACCCAAGGTCTACTCGGTCACAGAGGCAATAAGATTTTATTGTCGCCGTCATGGTAATTTCATCAGCCAAACTCCCCAACTTATTTAATTCTTTAAAGAGATGTAATGCCATGGTATACTCCTCCAGTTTTACCAAACATGAAACTAATGCATTAAATTCTCTTATCTTCGGTAAAGTGGCAGTTTCGCTGATTATCTAAAACAGCCATTAGACGTCTTTCCGCCCTTTCACCTTCTTAATAACTTGCGTTAGTCTCTCACTCGAGTTGAAATAACTTTCGTCGTCTGATCTCGTACACAAATCATCAATGAAGCCATCCATCAAACTATTAAGTTAAAACTCTTAGCAATATAGATGTATTGCTTATGACTGACATGATTTAGGGTCATTGCACCCTATACACTTTCTTGGGGTGGTAAGATGTCAAGTGTAATTTATATGTTCAGCTTTATTTTAGTTTAATTAGAAGTATCATGTCTTTCGTAGGAAAACTCTACACCTTAATAGTACCGTTCGACTTGAATTCATAATGGAATATAAAATCGGAAATAAAATTTTTAATAAACCACAATAATTAGTAAATTGACTCAAAATGATCAAATTATGCTAATTTCTTGTGCTTTCCTCGATCTACTCAATTTATTCATTAGAATTCTAAGGGATAATTTCACATTACTTATCTCTCTGTAAACATTAAACGAAATCTCTTACATAAAATCATTTTTTTCAAAGGATGAACATTGGTTTTTCAACTATCTATTTATTCACACGTACAAATATTTACTATTAAGGAAGAGTTTACTTTGAAAGAAAATGGAAGGTCTACTAAATAATACCCTCTAATCTACCACTTATTTTGAAAGAGATGCAATATCCTCATTTTTCGCAGTCCTATGATTGAAAAGAAAATCAACTCACTTAATAGTTGATAGTAACTCTTGAAGTGATCTACTATTTGATCAACCTCATTAGGTGGACCAGGAGTTACAACTTTACCTTTCAAAAATCCTCGAAACATCAACCTTTTTTGGCCACTTCATAATCCAAAACACATATCTCGAAATTTGCATATCAATTTATTCCCACAAAAATAATCATGCCACTCTACAACACAATATCAACTCCATCATTCGGAAACACCTGAAGCGGCCATTTGTTCACTTCTAATTTGTTTTTGCACGCAACTCCATTGTCAAACTCTCGTTGCTGCAATGTAAGAAACTTTGATTTTGCTAATGAATTTTTGTTAATTTTAAACACCTTCGATTTTAACTTTCTTTTGATCATTTTGAAAAAAAAAATTAGTATGTCTAAATTAAACCTAGATCTGCAAAGAGGCATTTGGGGGATCTTGGTGGTTACGGTATGTCATTTCTTACTTCGATAAAACAAACGATTCTCGAAATTGAAAGTACTGATTGGTGTGTATTACTGCAATCTTGACAATTTAGTGTGTTAAACTCTCTTCCATGTTGGTTATTTGTTCCATGGTATGTGTGTATCTGACTTTGGGACATCTTATGTTCATTGTTTAAGGTTTGCTTGCTTCAAATTAAGTGATAATTGTTTAACGTTTGTTGCTATGAGTATGTATTCTTTGAATGATATATTATTTGTGACTTCAAGTCCTTGCCTTGGATGGAACTTTATTTGGTTTTCGATTGGAAAAGTTATATGGACTTTTTGAACTCTGCAGAAAAGATATTTATTTGAGGAAAACACTACTCGTTATCGAAATACTCTGATTCATTCTTCTTGGTATGTAAATGGATACGTTAGTCCTACTTTCTATGATTGAAAGAAAAAGACAAAGGATTGATGATGGTTGCGGTAATCATTATAGTTTGAAAGAAAAAAATTGCAGATCGGGTAAAGTACGTGGTTAGATTAACTAATATTCAGAATGGAAATATAGCAAACAACTTCTTACGGGGCGGGATACATTCGGTCATTTATGTGTGATTCTATGTCAAGTGGGAGGTTTGGAATCAAACAATGTTGGTGTTGTATTAATGGGTGATAGTTTGATGATCCAAGAGGGAATTTTTGTATAAGCAACAGGACGAATTGCTCAGATACCTGTGAGATAGGCTTACTTGGGTCATGTTATAAACGCATTAGCTAAACTTATTGATGGTAGAGGTGAAATTTTAGCTTCAGAATCTTGATTAATCGAATCTACCGCTGTAGGTATTATTTCCAGGTATTCCATATACGAGCCTCTTAAAACCGGGCTTATTGTCATTGATGCAATGATCCCAATAGGATATGGTCAACGAGAATTAATTATCAGAGACAAACAGATCGTTAAAACAGTAGTTGCCACAAACACGATTCTCAATCAACAAGGTCAAAATGTAATATATGTTTATGTAGCTATTGGGCAAAAGGCATCATCTGTCGCTCGGGTAGTAAAGTGACTACAGAAGAACAAATCTGTCTTTTTTAAGGGTTGAATTTGATTTTCTATGTTCCGGTATTTTAAAGATTGTTTTGAGATTGTATGAGCTTTTCGTTGTCAAACCCATGGTAGTTAAATCATCCATCAAACCCACGGTAGTTAAATTATCCAGTTCTGCCCAACTTGGAAATGGTTTGAGGTAATTCTTGTCTGATTCACTTTATAACAGAATTTAAATTTACTTCAACTCTCCACCTAGCTAACAAACATAATGTGAATTTGTAAGGTTGCTTAGGTGCTCTCGATGGAACTCTGATTGAGGTAACTATACCAATGTTGACAAAGGTCGGGCAAAGGGATATGTCATGTTAACATGTTGGGTGTGTGTGTGATCAAAATTATAATTTTACTTACGTCCTAACGGGGTGGGAGGGTTCCACTGCTGATGGAAGAGTCCTAAGAGATGCAATTCAAAGACCGAATGGATTAAAAGTGCCAGAAGGTATTTCCATCAAATAAATGTGTAAATTTTTGTTATCAATCTGATTATGCCTTTTGATTTAAAACAACTATATTTTCACAAATTGGTCGTTACAAGGAACTATTACTTATGAGCTTCAATGGGGCGAGGTTTTTGTCTCCATATCATGGTATGCGCTATCACTTACGAAAATGGGGCAACTGAACACCTACAAATTACAAGGAATTATTCAACAAGCGTCATTTGTCAGCAAGATCATCATTGAGCGTACATTTGGAATATTCAAGGGACGTTGCGCTTTACTTCGTAGTCCTAATTTTTACAATATTAGGACTCAAAATGAGATAATATTGATTTGCACGCTTCTTCACAATTTCATACGTTGGGAGATAAAAGTAGACCCATAGAGCTAGAACTGAACAAAGAGGGCTTTGTGAACAATTATGATGCATGCAACTGAATATATACCTCACATGGAATCCAACCAAGCATGGACCAATTACCAGGATAACATAGCGCATGAGATGTAGAATGCCTATCATAATCGTGGATGATATGTTGTAAAACCATTTATGATTATTTTTTCATGAATTGTTGAACTATTTGGGTTTGTTAACATTAGGTGTTGTCTTTACAAACTGGATTATTATGTAATTTGAATAGTGTTCATATATGTGGTGTCTCACACATGTCATTGTTTGGCTGTGATAAAGTTTTTCTTTGTCTCAGACACGTAAAATTAAAATTCCTGTGATAGTTCTTAATTGTTTTATTATGTATTTATCAAACTTTGTAATTATGACAGATGAACCAAATCAAGATTAATGCATCAAGTGGTACTTATCAATGAGAGGCTAGTGGCATCAAAATGGGACCGTCAAGGCATTCGTAGACCTCTCTAGAGGAACGTGTTATGATCAACGTATTTGGAGATGTTACAGTGAGCGGTTGGAAAACCCTCCAATGGGTTCAGGACCTATTTCATACCTTAATTGGGGCTCAGATGAGGTTGACACTTCCAAGGACTGACATACGCAGTGATCCTCATATTCAATCCAAATACGCAACCTGGAAAAAGACTTACCGAGAGGTGTATACTACATTGGAGAAGACAGAGATAGGATGGAATTTGACTCTAAAAACTGTCGAAGCCGAATCTAAACATTGGAAAAACTTAATTCTAGCTTGTGCACTATCCTTCAACAATATTTCTCAGTTATATATTCTATGTTTTACATTACAAAATTTATCCAATTTGTGACGCCCCGTCCGTTGGCCGTACAGGTATGATGCCACGGGTGAGCTAAGTGCGCATTTAAATTATTTATTTATGCTCTTAAATGTTACACTTGAATGATTTAAATACTTGAACTTGAATTATTTGCGCTTTGACTTTGAGTATGACCCGTTTGAATTCGAATTTGATCCCCGAACTTGATAATATGTGAATTTACATGAATTATATGTTTCATGAACTTGTCTACATGTTATTTATATGTTTTCGGACTTATTTGATTGAGTTCTTGGAACTCTTTGGTAATTTTTGGAAGTTTAGGGCCTAAAATGCAATTAGGGCATTGATTCTTTTCGGATAACTTGAGCTCGAGAATTCGGATTCGAATTTTGATTCCACCATTGGATTCTTTTTGTCTATTCGAGTCCAACGAAACTAGCCTTGCATTTTTCTGAATCCTTTTGAACCTCCCTCCCCCCCACCTTTTGGTTTAAAATCCGAACCGATTGAACTGAACCACCTTGGACCGAACAGGACAGGTTTTCTTCTTTCTTTATGAACCATTCTTGCCCCTTTTCTTCCCCATTCCAACGTTTCACACAAGAAAGAAGGGAGAGGAAGAAAGCTCCAAGCCCTAGCTCCCTCCATACCTTCAAAGCTCAAGTTCTTTCACCCGGATCACTTCTCCGACGATTCGAGGTAAGTTTCCGGCCCTTCTTGATGTGCTCTTTCTTCTCATACCACTTTCTTTCCTTGGATTCCATGTCTCTATATATACCCCTTTTTATACTTATTTATCTTTGGACCGAACCGGACAGGTTTTCTTCTTTCTTTTTGAACCAATTCTTGCCCATTTTCTTCCCCATTCCAACGTTTCACACAAGAAAGAAGGGAGAGGAAGAAGCTACAAGCCCTCACTCCCTCCATACCTTCAAAGCTCAAGCTCTTTCACCCTGATGACTTCTCCGACGATTCGAGGTAAGTTTCCGACCCTCCTTGACGTGCTCTTTCTTCTTATAGCACTTTCTTTCCTTGGATTCCATGTCTCTATATATACCCCTTTTTATACTTATTTATAGAGTTCTTCATGCATTTTTTATTTTGTACAGGGTCTCTGTGCATATAAAAAAATATTGAACACATATTTGTTTATAGGGTTCTTCATGTAATTTTATTTTGTACAGAGTCTTGGTGTATATAAAAAGATATTGAACAATATAGAGAGATGTGAGATGATTTATATCAAAATATAAAAGGGTAAGCGTCCAATAAATAGAGAACATTAGTGTTCTAGTCGCGCTTTTAGCTCGTGTCCAACACCAGGATTTTTCAGGATTCGCCACGCAAATATTTTGAAAACACAGGGTTTTTTGTATTAATTTTTGTAACATAAATTTTTTTTTTTTTCCATTTCACCCAACACAGGGGTGAAATATGTAAAAACCCCATTGTTAATATATATAATGATTGGGCATGTGTAGTACGTGGTTTTGTGTTAAAGAAGCCAAATTTTTAACTAAAAACAGAAAAGAAGAGAGGTGTTGGGTATTATAAGAACTTAATTAATTACTGTAATGGGCTTAATTAAGAAATCGAATTATTAATGATAATATATATGGAAGTGTTATGAATAATAAATATTATGAATGCCCATTGATTGTGTAATCGATTTATTTATGGGATTGATATCCATGATTAAGGTATTGATTAGTCAACCTTTTCTTTTCACTTGTATTGTAGTGCCTATAAATTGAGCCTTATTGATCATTGTACATACACTGAAGAATTAATAAAATCCTCCTCTTCTCCCTCTATTCTTTTAGTCTTATTCTGTTACAGTTCTTGCTTTTAATCAATAATTTCATAACACGTTATCAGCACGATTAGCTTGAAGGTTGGAGGTAGATTCGATTTGATAAAACGATCCACACAAAAACACAACAATCGAATTTGCTTTCGGAAAAAGGGTTAGTTTGATTACGTGATCCTACAGTGATATCAGAGTCTAAATTGTTCGTTTTAGATCTCTGTTATCAAAACTGTAATTCAATAAAATTATGTGTTAATCATGAATATGTGTTAATCGTTGTTTCAATTATGCTAAGATTATATGTTAATCTTTTGTGAGATTATACTCGAATTATATAGTATTCTTTATAAGATCTGTATAACCTTGTAATTTATCTCATGCTCTTACGGTAATATGAAATTATGTGAAATATGCATCTGTTGAAGATTACATCAATCAATAGATTTGTTAACTATGTAGTTTTGTTATTTTGCGAGCTCTGTTAATTGTTTACTATATATGTTGCACTATTTGTGAGATATCAAACGATAATAATGAATATTCGTTTGTTGCAATGATTCAGAAGATTAGTTTACCCTCATTATAAACACTTTAAAAGTTCAATTACATAATAATAGGTTGAAGATTTGGTTGTATATGAATGCATCACCTTTATTGTGAACAAAGTAATATATTCATGTCTTTTATTACATACTTTTGGTATGTTGATCTTTTCGTACATCATGTCATTTCTATATAAATATGTGGATTTTTCCATTATGGAATAAAAGATTAGATATGATTTCATATAAAAATAAACACGTACGAATATACACTCTTTTCGTTTCATTGATATGATTTCCATATGTGAAAAAGGGTTATTAAGTACTCGTATGTACTTTCCATTCAATTTTACAAAATAAATTTATGGATGATTATGTGTATCCTTTTAGTTGTAAATATTTCTATGGCATTGTTCATTAGAAAGGATTTGATTATGTAATCTTATTTCCTATAGTCTATCTTTTGTAGGAAATTAAATCAGTGAGGTTTTTTTTGTATAAACTTTTCGCATGAGAATATTAAGACAAATATTTTATTCGTAATTCGTGGATTTTATAAGAATGAATTTTATATCATAAATTTCATTATATAATAGTTCTATACTAATAATCGGTATATAACGTACTCTCTTTTATAGATTAGATTTCAAATCTAAATTATAGACTAAAGTTATTGAGAGTATTAATAATTACATGATGATTTTTCATATGGTTGTCAGTATACTTGATATGAAATTTATGAAATTTTAGTTTTCGATGCTTAACATGATCGATCGGCTACTTGATATCAAGATCATAATTCTTGATATTTGCTTCCTTAGTATATTAGTGTTTCATCATATCAAATATATATATATATATTGATAATATCAATATGTCGATATTATTATGTATCGCTATGAATTTGGAAGCTTTTGGTTTATATATGTCGATCAAAGTTTATTGGGGAATTTAATTTTGATTTTATAATGCTCCCAAAGTAGCAATTCATAATGCTCCTGAAGTAGCAATTTTGATGAGAAAGATGTGAACAATATTTTAAATTGTTCTTTGTATCATGTGATTGAAAAATTAATAAAGTTGCCGATAAATCATGAATGATTGATCATTCCCTGAAGTGAATGAGATAATGCATCGCATTATAAATAAGAAAAAAATGAGTCCATGAAGAGAATGAGATAATGCATCTCATTATCAATAAGAAAAATGAATCCACGAATTGGAGCAGAAGTATTATGATCGCCCTCATGATTATAATTATAATTATCCAAACCACCAGAAGTGGTACAAAAGGATATATAGGAGATACTCCATCAAAATGATTATAAATTCAACTTTATCCCTATTTATGAAAAATGGCTCATGTACTTGTAGTACGTCGGATTGAGTACTTAATCAAATTATCGAGTTTTCAATTATATAAATATCTATAAATAAAATTGTCATATGGACAAGTTTACTTCAATGACACTTATATGTCGATATAATTTTTTTATTGGGGAATAAACTTATAATTTGAATTTCGTTTGTCATTCTTCTTCATGTTGTTTACAACTCAAGTATCAAAGTTTTTAATTACTAGCTTCATTCTCTTAATTTTTTTTTCTTTTATAATAAAAGGAGTATGGATTTTCCCCAACATTCAACTGGATCCAAAACAAATGAAAAATATATGTCTTGTAGTCCGTAGACAGTGCTACAACGCACAGTATACTAAAAAAAAAAACAAAAAATATTTTTCTTCCTTACTTATGAAAGAAGCAAATGCTAACACTATATCTGGTAGTACAAAAATAATTGAAGGGTTTGGGAAAGCAAATATAATGTTCCCGAGAGGAACGAAACTCATCATTGAAGATGCATTATTTTCTAGTAAGTCTCAAAGAAACTTATTGAGTTTCAAAGATATTCGGCGAAATGGTTACCATATTGAAACTACAAATGATGGTAAGATTGAATATCTTTACATTACCACAACCCTAACAGGTAAAAAACATGTGTTGGAAAAACTACCTGCGCTTTCCTCTGGCTTGTACTACATAAATATCAGCATGATTGAAACACATGCGATAGTAAACCAGAAGTTTACTAATCCAAATACATTTATTATTTGGCATGATCGATTGGGTCATCCTGGATCAATTATGATGCGGAAAATTATTGAGAATTCAAATGGGCATCCATTAAAGAGTCTGAAGATTCTTCAAGTTAAAGAATTCTCTTGTGCTGCTTGTTCTCAAGGTAAACTGATCATGAGACCATCATTAACTAAAGTTGGAATTGAGTCACCTGCATTTTTGGAATGTATTCTAAGTGACATATGTGGGCCTATTCATCTACCACGTGAACCATTTTAGGTACTTTATGATTTTAATTGATGCATCTACTAGATGGCCATATGTGTGTTGATTATGAACTTGCAACCTAGCCTTTGCAAGATTATTAGCCCAAACGATTCGTTCTTGATTATGCAGGCGAGCTTATGTCCCAGGCTTTTATTGATTATTGTATGTCTATGAGAATAAAAGCGAAAAAGTCTGTTGCTCATGTACACATACAAAATGGTTTAGCAAAATCATTATTAAATGCCTCCAATTAATAGCTAGACCACTACTTATGAGAACAAATTTCCTATCTCTACACGGGGATATGATATATTATATGAAGTAGCACTTATACTCATCAGACCATCAAATTACTATGAATTCTCCCAATTACAATTGGCTTTTGGTCAGGAGCCTAATATTTCCCATCTCAGAATTTTTAGATGTGCAGTATAATCCTATTGCACCACCACAACGCATGAAGGTGGGTTCTCAAATGAGATTAGAAAAATATATTGGATATGATTTCCCTTCTATAATTCAATATCTTGAATCAATCACTGGGGATTTATTGACAGCAAGGTTTGCTGATTGTCATTTTGATGAAACAATTTTTCCAACATTAGGGGGAGAAAATAAAAGGTTGGGAAAAGAAATTACTTGGAATACATTATCTTTGAATCATTTAGATCCTCGAACAAAACAATGTGAATAAGAGATTCAAAAGATAATTTATTTACAAAATATTGCAAGTCAACTGCCAGATGTATTTACTGACCCAAAAAGAGTGACCAAGTCTCATATCCCAGCTATAAATGCCCCAATTAGAATTGGAGTCCCAGAAGGACAGCTTATTCAGGCAAATGAATCCAAACCACGCCTAAGGAAGACCAGTTGGTTCCAAGGATAAGAATCCTAGAAAAAGAAAAGGAGCAAATGATCAAGATGATCACATTGAGGAGGTTAATGCTCAACAAGACATAACTATGAATAAAGCTTTAGAAGAAGCACAGGTACCTGTAAATATGAAAAATAAAAAGATCTCAATTAGTTATGTCAGAAATAGAGATGGAACCGAAGGAATACAATTGTCGACAATATCCTTGCATATAATGTAGCTACAAATATTTTATAAGAAAAATGAGGATCTTGAATCAAAATCTGTTGAATGCAGAAATCGAAATGATTGGCCAAAATGGAAAGATGCAATTCAAGAAGAAGTTAATTCACTTTCTAAACGTGAAGTTTTGGACCAGTAGTCCAAACACCTGATAATATAAAGCCAGTGGGGTATAAGTGGATATTTGTACATAAATACAACAAATAAAATAAAGTCATATGAATATGAAGCACGACTTCGGGCACAAGGATTTCCACAAAAACCTGGCATTGATTATGAAGAAACTTACTCTATTGTGGTGGGTGCAATCACGTTTAGATATCTTATTAGTCTGGCAGTAGATGAAAGACTTGATATGCATCTATTGGACGTTGTTGCAACATATTAAATAAATCACTTGATAATGAAATTTATATCAAGACGCCTGAAGCATATAAAAGTTCCCGGGAAAAATATTCAATAAAATTACAATGATCATTAAACGGATTAAAACAATCTGGGCGGATATGGTATAATCGCCTTAGTGAAATGATTCTATTTATCCTTGTGTCTTAGTAAAGAGTTTTGGATCAAATTTTGTTTTAGTCGTTGTATATGCTGATGACTTAAATATCATTGGGACTCTTGAAGAGTTATCAAACGCAATGAATTATTTAAATGAAAGACCTTGGAAGGACAAATTTTTGCATCGAATTAGAAATTGTCCATTGCAAAAGTGCAATATTTGTTCATCAATCGGCATGTACCGAAATGATTATAAAACGATTTTATATGGATAAGGCACATCCATTGAGTACCCCGATGGTTGTGAGATCACTAGATATAACAAAAGATCCATTCCGGCCTAAGGAGTATGATGAAAAAATTTCTTGGTCCTGAAGTACCATATCTTATCACTATTGTGGCATTAATGTATTTTGTTAATAATATAAGGCAACACATAGTATTTTCAGTGAACTACTATCTAGATTTAACTCATTTCCAATTCGAAGACATTAAAGTTAAATTAAATTTTGATATCTACGTGAAATACCTAATATGAGCTTATTTTATAATTCTGTTCCTCTATTTATTGACTATCAAGATGCAGGATATCTATTTTGATGCCATAAAGCTCAACATATTTCAACAAAGTTCTTTTTCGCAAACATAGATGCATACAAATATGTTCGAGTGAAAATCTGACCGATATATTTGAGGAGTTGATATATAAGATTGGAATGCGTCGATATGAAAATATTAAGTGATGTCATCATGAGGGGGAGTGGATACGCGCTGTACTCTTTTCCTTTGCTGAGGTTTTGTCCCATTGGGTTTTCCTAGTGAAGGTTTTTAACGAGGCAGCCCAATATGTGTACTCCATGAATATATATTATTTTGCAAGGTACATCAAACCACAATGGACATTCAAGGGGGAGTGTTATGAATAATAAATATTATGAATGCCCATTGATTGTGTAATCGATTTATTTATGGGATTGATATCCATGATTAAGGTATTGATTAGTCAACCTTTTCTTTTCACTTGTATTGTAGTGCCTATAAATTGAGCCTTATTGATCATTGTACATATACTGAAGAATTAATAAAATCCTCCTCTTCTCCCTCTATTCTTTTAGTCTTGTTCTGTTACTGTTCTTACTTTTAATCAATAGTTTCATAACAGGAAGATGCATATTTCAAAATATAACAACTTTTAATCTTGTCATTGTCTGGAATCTGGAATGGGTAGTGAAAGCTGAAAAGCATCAGAATCTTTGCACCAGCCGATGTGGAGACCTAGCTTAGCTGTATTTATTGGGCCACATTACATTAGTTATTCAGATTAGCCCATTTACTTTGATATAGAAAGTAATGGGCTTTGGACATGGATCATAATTATTGAGTGGAAGAGCTGTTAAATGGGTTGTATTTGATCTGTATCCGAATTTGATAGTTATTCCTATTACATTTTCTCATCAAATGTATCACCTTTTTTATATTTTGGGAAATAAAACCTTAATATTTTTCTAGTCATATTAGTATTGTTTTAAAAACAAAATGCAATTTAACAACACCTTTTATTTTTAAAAAAATCTTTAAGAACAACCCCTTCAATTATATGGCTTATTTTTTACTCTTAAAAAAAAAATACTAAAGTAACATGAAGATCAGGTAATAAAATGTGATACTTATCCTAAAAATTTTGGTTAACAACACTTCCTCAGTCCTCACCCGTGAGATCACGAGCTCACCTCTCAACTTGGGTCGAGCTCAATCCCGGCCTTGCTGCATTTCTCACCAGTCACTACAAACTTCGTCTTCCAAGATTGTAGGCCCACTATTTTACTGGGCCAAAAGTTGGTCTTCACCAATTCCTTGATGGATCTTCACATAAGTTTGAACCTAAACGAGGACCCGATCCAATTGATCATAAATTCAAATTCAAACACACAATAAAATTTTATATTTTTTGTGAATATATAAAATTAAAAGATAAAAAATACTTTTTAGAATATTAAACATAATAACACACATTATTTGGTTAGTTTACAATTTTGACATCCATAACAAAATCCACCAATTGGCAGCCATACTTTATGCTTTTGGGTTAGCAAGAAATGCACATATCAATAAATGGGCCATTTTGCCCATGAGGTAGGCAGGCATGTAAATGTATTGCTTATTTTTTCTTTGATTCTAGGTCACATTTACGAGCCAGATCAGACCTCATAGGTGTAAAACCGTTCCTATCCATAATGACTGCATTTTCACGACCCAAATATAGGGTTGTCAATGGGTCGGATTTTAATCCGAATCCGATCCGAGTCCGATCCGATTTTTAATGTATCCGTCCGATAAAAAAATTCGATGGATTATGTTCGATTATAAATATTCGAAATCCGAATTAAGTGGATCGGGTATGGAATCATACAGTCCGATCCGTTAAAGATCCGAATCCGATTTTAAATATATATTCTCATATATTTATATATATTCTAATATTAATGTTTTTGTTCATTTATGTTCCAATTATATATATAGAGAGAGACACACAAATATATATGTGTATTAATGTACATCTTAAAAATATATCATAGTTTCATATTATATATAACTTTTAAATCACTTCATTATTATTATAACATACTTAACTTATAGTATAGATACAAATGATAATTTTGTAGATTGTTACATGATATAATATTTACTTAAAAGAATAATATATGATATAAAATATAACTTACAAGTAATTTAGAATACATAATCTGATACGGCAGAGATATTGCAAGGGGAAGATACAGTCCGAAGGAGTGCGAGAGTGCCGAAAGTCCCACCTTGGCACAAAGACTATCGTAGATATTAAGTTATGATAATTATGCTATTTCTGTTATTTATGTTAATTGTTGGGATATTATTTACCTTTCCGTTATTAGCGTTTGGAGTAGTTCGGTATTTATTGTAAGGTTCAGCCTTAGTTACGTATCAATAAACAATCCTTCAATTTCTTTAACCTAATCTCTCAATTCTCTCTCAACCCCAATCTTCTCCGACCGGCCGGTCTCGCCGGAACTTTATAGTCCGAGACGACTTCACAGTCTCTCATTGATACATCAACGTATCATAATCTAAGACTTAATTACTTATATTATATATATTTTCTATTATATCTATACAAATGTGTGCATATCACTTCAGAGATATAATGATCGACCCAAGTATAATAATTACATACCGTAATAATACATATTTTATTAATATATGTGGTTTGATAACATAATATAAATTCATATGTTGTTTATAGGTGTACCTCCAACGAGATTGAGTAACTACAACTCGTGCTCCTTAGATGAAAATATTACACAATTTACCCTTCTAAATTTAAAAAATTACAAATGAATCCATTTCGATTAGTTATATCTCACCACTAATTAATTCCTCACTGTTAAGGGGGGAAAAAAATCATCATGAATATCAATTTACAAACGGGTCACGTGTTGATCCTCCAAAAAACTTTATAAATTACTTGTCTGTCATTTGATAATGATATGTGGGTTGTTGCGAAAAAGTAATTAGTGATGAAATATAATTAATTCAAGAAAAATTTCGTGAAAAATCCTAACAAATGGGGTAGGTTCTGTAATATTTTCATCTAAAGGGATATGAGTTGTATTTGTAATTATCCATTATCGCAAGAAATGTAGATGTAAAAATACTCATAATATTGCATATATATTAATTTTAATATAAAATAAATATTGCATAAACCGAGAGATTTTTTTATTTTTTACAGAAACTAATGTCTGAACTTTCCAAAGGAAAAAAACATAACTAGAAATATCTCACACAAAATTAGCTTCTGAACTAAAACGTGGGGAACCAAAATTTATCACACAAACCCTAAACATCATAATCTCTGCCGCCACCACCATTTTTCATCCCTCCGCCGCCACAACATCATGCTCTCGGCCGCCGCCACATCATGCCCACCGGCTGCCACCACCACCGTATTCAACAGGCTTCGCCACCATGGCTTCAAAAAAACCTAAATCCGTTCCTTCTATCAGCCGCCAGCAACGCTACAGCGACCGCCGCTCACCACCGACTCAATCGCTGGTTTGTGCTACTGCCGTTCACAGATATCTAGATCGGACCATTAAATTTCAAGAAAACTTTTTTGAATGTTGCTTTCATTTGATTTTTCCATTAAATCTAGATCTGACCATTAAATCTCTAGATTTTTTTATTTTTTTTTTGAATGTTGATTTTATTTGGTTTCCATTAAATCTAGTCTGATTCTCTATTTTTCATCAGATCTATTTCGTTTATGAGATTTTCAAATGGTTTCTCTCGTCCTTTCCATTGCCACAGATCTTAATCTCTCTCTTTCCATTTTCCTAGTCTAATCGGGTCGAATGTTTTGTGGGATTATCCGATCCGACACCTTCCGAATCTGGGCAGGTTATATCCGAATCCTAATAGGATTCGGACTCGGATTCGGTTTGCCAATTATATAGTCGGACTCGGATTCGGGATTTTCAAATCCGATCCGAATCCGACCCGTTGACAGCCCTACCCAAATATAAGACTTTTGTTTGAAGTAACCTAACATTGAATTACTAAATCGTACCATTTGGTGATATACACACAGTGCTTATGATTAACGTGCTTTAGGATCGTTGCACTTACACCCTATACACGTAGAATTTTCGGGTTCTCTATAATTTTATATAGCATAATTTTAGATTTCTAGGAGGACAAGTTTCTTGGGGTGGTAAGATGTCGAGTATAACTTATGTGTTCAGTGTTATTTTAGTTTAATCAAAAGTATCATATATTTTTGCAATTATTATCGGTAGGATTCCTTAATAGTGCTACATACCGTAGGAAGACTCTGCATCATAGTAGAATTTTTTTTTTAATAAACCATAACGGTTGGTAAATTGACTCGAAATAATCAAATTATGCTAATTTCTCATGCTTTCCTCAATCTACTCAATTTATTCATTAGAATTCTAAGGGATAATTTCAAAGTACTCCTCTCAGTGATCAGCAAACGAAATCTCCTAAAAAAAATAAATTTTTTTTAAAAAGATAAATGCTAGTTTCTCGATTATCTCAATGAGATTCGAATTTGCGACAAATTCAAAATTCTCCACACGCACTCTCAACGCGCCATATATGTCTTTTATTTTGCCTCTTTATTTATAAATTGTTGGATCTGTACATATATGAATGTATATTAAAATACTTAGGTATATATGAATGTATATTAGAAAATTATATCTAAACACCTTATATACACTTGAATACTTTATGTGGTACACTTTCACCAAAACTATTTTGTCTATAAGATTACAAATGTAAGGTTTGAGTTGTAAAACTCACACCTTTTGGTGGTGGCACTAATTCATAAGACTTCGATTTCTTTTTATTGTCTAGCAGGGACGTAACCAGCATTTCATGTTAGGGGGCGAAAATTAAAAATATATATAATATTTTTTAAAAATAAATATTATTTTATTCGATATATATAAAATAAAATAAGTATAACTTAAAACATTAACTTGATTAATAATGCACTAAAAAATATCTCAAACCTTTACATATTATAACTACAATATCCTATCTATTATTTAAGCTAGGCATTTTAAATTGTACTCTTCGTTTTTTCATCACTTCAAACTCATCAATGATTGAATCGTCCGAAAAGGTTTGAACGATTTCTTTTTCAATAGAAACCAACAACGAGCTAGCCAAAAAACCATCCTCCATCTTATTTCGTAATCTTGTCTTCAAAATCTTCATATTTGAAAATGCACGCTCTGTTGTTGCAGCAGAAACTGGAAGAGTCAAAATAAGCTGAATCAATCTATCTATAAGATAGTAATTTGTTACCTTTCCCGTCTTAGTCATTACTTGACACAATTCTACAAGTGTTTGCACATTTTGAAAATCAACGTGATGCAAAATATCAAGCTCAAATAGTTGAACCTGATATTTTATATGTAGCTTCTCTTATGCATTAAAATCATCAGGATATAACTTCTCCACAAGCTTGCAAATATTCTCAATGTTGAATGATTTGAACTTGTCTCTTGGATCTATGGCTGAACTTAATCTTAGCAATTCCAATGCTTTCTCATCAAACCGATAATTCATCTCTTGTAATATAGAATCTATTGTGTTGGTGAATATATCAATTCGATAATGATGTTCCAAGGTAATAGGATTACCTTTACGTACCCGGCCTCTTCCTGATGTACAATGAGCATTCATGTCGGGTAAGGGTGAACAAAATAACCATACCGAACCGAACCGAAGGGGTTCGGTTTCGATTTCGGTTAGCAATATTTGTATTTTTCGGTTTCGGTTCAATTTCGGTAAAAACCGACTGGTTTTCGGTTTTTACCGAGAAACCGAACCAGGCCCCCCCTCCATTTTTCAACGTTTTTTTTTATATTCCAAGATTTAAGTCACGCTTTACACTTAAACACACTTTAGATTTTAGATCTAGGTTTCAGATAAGAGTGAAGACTGAAGAGACAAAAATTTTAGATCTAGGTTTCTTCATTTCTTCTTCACTCTTCGGTCTTCTTCTTCCCCTAAAATCACCTCTTCCCAGCCGGCTGCCACGATGCTAAGCACCTCCCCTACCAGCCGCCGTCAGCTGCAAGCCACCAGCCCACCACCCACCTCTTCCCCTAGAAACGATGTTCGCAACCGCTGGACGCCACCGCCGCTGCGCTACCTTACTAGTTCCAGGTAAGTCTTGGGATTTTTTTTTTCCCCGCTGGCTGTTGGGTGCAATTGATGTCATGATTTTCTTGTTTCATGAGCTGCCATGGAGGTTTAGTGGGTGTGGGAACTGGGGATTTAGTGGGCTGCACTATAATTAGTCTAAAATTAGTTAGAAATAGTCTAAAATTAGCCTGAAATTAGATAGAACGTAGAAATAGTTTCAATTTTATCTTGAATCTTGACTAAAATTAGTCTGAAATTATTTGTTTTATCTTGAATCTTGGCTGAAGTTTCAAATTGGCCTGAAGTTTCGATTTTGAAGCTTGAATCTTGGTTTTCTTGAATTGAATGAATAATGATTGAATCTGCATTTTGTAAATATATTTATAATAGACTAAAATTATAATATTAATTGACTGAAATTAGGCAAAAATTTGACTGAAATTATAATATTAATTGACTGAAACTAGACAAAAATTGACTGAAATTAGTCTTAAATTGTCTGATATTGTATAACTTTTATTTCAGAATATGGATTCAATCCCGGAAGCTGAAGATATGCAATCTGGAGAGAAGTATGACAATCCTTTGGAGGAAAAAAGAGATTCTGATGGAAATGGGGAATCTGAAAATCAAAATCCTCGAGGAAAGAAAAGGAAAAGATAATCCGGGGAGGCTTCTGAAGATTCAAAGAAACGATCTGAGGTATGGAAACATTTTGATGAGTATAAAGATAAAAATGGTAAACGAAGAGCTAGATGCAAACATTGTGGAAAAGACATTGTTGCAGACCCTAAAAAGAATGGCACTAGTGGTATGAACAATCATAGGAAAAGTTGCAAATAAAATCCCGAGAATAGGGTTGACTGCTACACAATTGATAGTTATACCCAAAGTGTGGATTTAAGAGATATGTCTTCTCATGTGAATGCTCCTAGTAAATTTGATCAAGCAGCAGTTAGAGAAACCCTAATTAAAATGTGTGTAATTGACGAGTTGCCATTTAAATTTGTGGAGGGTGAAGGATTTAAACAATTCATTGTTGTGGCATGTCCTCGATTTGTAGTGCTATCAAGAATGACAGTGGCTAGGTATGCTCTAAAATTGTATTTCTATAAGAAGTCAAAAATCAAGGAATACTTTAAAAAAATCCAAAGTTAGAGTATGCCTTACCACAGATACATGGACTTCCAATCAAAAGACGAATTATGTTTGTTTGACAGCTCATTTCTTGGATGAACAATGAAAATTGCATAAAATGGTTTTGAACTTTGTGCAATGTACTAGTCATAACGGTGAGGATATGGGGATGTTAATTGAGAAATGTTTGCTTGAATGGGGGGTAGATAATATATTTACTATCACGGTTGATAATGCCTCTAACAATGGTACTATGGTTGCCTACTTGAAAAGAAGATTGGTAAATTGGAAAAAAGGCAATTTGTGATGGTAAATTTTTGAAAATGAGATGTGTTGCTCATATTATCCAACTTGTTGTGAAAGATGGGTTGTCTGAGATTGGTGATTCGGTTGATCGTGTTCGGACAGTGGTTATATATTTGAGACAATCACCATCTAAATGGAAAAAGTTCAAAGATTATGCGGCTGAAGAAAAAGTATCTAGCAAGAAGTTGTTATCTCTTGATTGCCAAACAAGGTGGAATTCTTGTTGTTTTATGCTTGAAACTGCATTTATCTTTCGAGGTGTGTTTGATAGATATTATATTTGTGATAAAGATTTTCATAATGATTTTAGCATGGGGGGAACTTATGGTCATATTAGGTTGCCTTGCACTGATGATTAGATGGTTCTTGAAAGGTTGGTGAAAGTGTTGAGACATTTTTATCGGTTTACTTTGAGGGTGTCTGCTACCAAGTTTGTCACTTCTAACGTGTTTTTGGATGAAATTAGTGATATTGATACACTTATAAAACAATGGACAGAGTGCAATGATAAGGATGTTGTCGACGTGGCAAAAAGGATGAAGTTGAAATTTGATAAGTATTGGGGTGATCCGAAGAGGATGAACATGATGTTGTATGTTGTTGTTGTACTTGACCCTCGTTATAAGCTGGCATATGTTAAATTCACTTTAGAGGACATGTGTGAAGAACAATTGGGAACCGAAATCTCTGAATTGGCCACAAAAGCACTTTATGAGATGTTTGAAGAATATCATAATATGTATGTTTCTTCTTGTGGAAGAAGTACATCAGACTCTTCGTCAAGCTTTTCGGGCCAAAGTTGTGTAACTGATTCCGATTCCGATACTAAGAAATGTTAGGAATAGTGCCCTAGAAAGCCGATTCGACGTAATCTGCTTTGGGACTTTTCTTGTATCACAGACAATCTTTGAATAATATACGATTGATCATAGGCAAACACTTCTTTATATGCCAATACGTGTTTTGAGTGTTTCCATTATGTGTGCATGTATGAGAACTCCCCTAATCCTGATGACTTTAGGACTCTACCATTTAGGTGAAATGGTTCATGAAACGAGCCCTATATCACATAAGTCATGATTAGTAAAATACTCCAAGCCGATGAGTCCTACAGACAGTGGGAGTGTCAACCTGACTCCTCTAAGGCTTGCTTGTGGGATCACGCCCTTAAGAAGGACCACCTTGTTTCATGGAGGTGCAAAGTGTATAGTTGATACGTGCGTGATACATGAGGGTGCTTACTTTAATAAGTAAGTTCACTGAGGTGCCCCGTGTGAGAACATTCCTAAATGGGAAAGGAAGTTTCTATTTCAGGAAATGGAAACTTCCAGATTAGGAAATATCTCACGAGTCATTGATGTGATTAATTGATCCTTAGACTTGAGGTTCCTTGTCACTTTATGAATTAACTCTGTAGTCTTTGGTATAAGCTTTAAAGGGTGTCGCCTTAGACAACTGATTCAAGGCTTATGCTGGGGCTGCACAAGTGATTCATGAAAGTGAATGAGAATTAAGAAAGGACCTACACTTGCATATGCAAGGTGATCTCTTATTGTGTAAGTCATTCATATGCCATATGGAGTCCTTGGCCAAGGCAGTAGATCAAGACATCAAGAAAAGGGTTTCTTGGATTGAGATCAAATGGATATGAAATGCACTTAGCTTTAAGACCGGATTATTAGGGTTCTGATTATTCCCTTGCCCTAGATCTTGGTTGAGAGATAGTAAGTAGGAGGATTGTATCTCACATGAATCAATAACTTAAAGGTTCTGTCGAATCCGAATATTCCAATTCAGCTAGGGGTTAAACACCTGTTGCTAGACTATGATCGTTTAATCTGTGGACTGATTAATTAATTAGTGAATTAATTAATTAGGGTCACTGCTAATTGAATTGAGAACCCAGAGGGTCACATACAACAACTTGGTTACATGAGTTGAGGCTTTAAAATGATTAAACGAGTTAATCAAGCCTAGAGGGTTCCACACGTGTGAAACCACACGTGTGGGTCACGTGACTGGACACGTGTGCCACACGTGATTGTTTAATAATATATTAAATAATTAATTTGTTAATTATTTAATAGACTTTGGTTTAATTTTGAATTAAAAAGAAAGTCTTATTTTGGAGAAAATAATCTAGTTAATTGATTATGAATTAATTAATTAGATAAAATAAGTTATTTATTTTAAATAAATAGAGTATAAAATTATCCAAAAATAGTTTGGATATTTTTAGCTCTCTTGAAAGTTGATTTGAATTAGAATTCAAAGTCAAAGTTGGAAAATACTTGATGATCAAGTAAATAGGAGAGAGAGGGACCAAATCCTTGCCCAACAAGGACTAGGTTCGGCGTCCCTCCCCTTTGCCTATATATAGGGGAGCTCATGCTCCCCTTTAGAGCTAATGAAATTCTTTTGGTTCATGTGTTGAACACCATCCTTTCTCCAAGATAAACGAAACCCTAGGTTAAGCCTAAACACTAACTAGAGAACTAACATCCTTACTAGTTAGATTGTAGCCAAGTTGGTGGACTATCTCTAGAGAGCTTCAAGTTAGAAGTTTTGAAGATTCGAGCTTTACCAAAAAGTGGGGATCAAGCAAAACGATCAGAAGGGATGATGTAACGATTCTGAACCCGACGTGAAGCGAATGAAAAAATCGAACCAAAGAAGATGGCGAAAACCGTTCGTCCATATCCTGAAGGATGAATTTTTTCACGAGGGTTTTGTGACTGGCAGTTTTCTACTTTCGCAAAACTGGTTTTCGAAGGGAGTTTCAATCCTGCTTTTCTCGTTTCATGTTTCTTTCTTTATGTTATATTGTTAAGAACATCTCTAACATGAATTGAATCTAGGTTGGTGTGGATTGCTATCCCGACAATGGATTCTGAAGTAGAAAGAGACTTTCGAGGGACGGGTTATCAAGCCGCGAGAAGAGCGTTCTTGGGTGGCTTGAAACGCTTCAAGAAAGAATAAAAGAAAAGTAAGTTTTCTATCTTTACGAATTTGGATACACGATTGCGAGTTCAAGATCCTTTTGTTGGAAAAAATTTTAAATTCCGCTGCTTTCTGTTTCGTGTTTTCCAACAAGTGGTATCAGAGCCACCTCGTTAATCGTGTTTCTGATTCGTCTCAATTATTCTGAATTTGGTAGAAATTCTTAGGCTTGATGCGATTGAGTATTTGTAATTGTTTTAGAAAGCCTGAATTACGAAACTGTATTTTTTCCTGAAAGTTTCTGAAAATTGGTTTTTGCAAAATTTAATTTTTGAAAACTATTTTAGATTTGAAACTGTATAAACTGTTTTTGGATTTCTTGGATTGGTTTTGCTTTTGAACGAAAACACGAAACGAACATACGGAATACGACGAACACGCGAAACCCCGCACGCGAAGGAGTCGCGCGCGCGGGCTTCGCGAGCTAGGCGCGCGCAGGCCGTGCGCCTACTCCCTCCCGCAACCGCGCGGGAGGTGTTCCGGGTGCGCCTAGGCGCCCCGCCCAGGGCTGCTAACGCCGTCCCACCCAGGCTGGGCAACGATCCCGCAAGGCGTGCGGGATCAGTCGCCCAGCCCGCCCGCACACGCCCGGAAGGGACACGCCCAGCAGGCGCGCAAGCATGCGCGCGCAGTGCGCGCACTAGCGCGGCCTTGGCCGCGCGCTGTGCGCGCCTGTCGCGCCCGCGCCCGCGCGCTTGCAACTGGAGTGACCCTTTTTCGCGTACGGGCCCCGTTTTCGTGATCCGGCTTTTTCGTGTTTCGTGCAATCCAGTCCCAATTTTTATTTTAATTTTAAAAATTTTATTTTTGAATATTTATTTTTAATTTTTGAATAAAACTTAAAATTGGGATTTTTGAGAAATTGAAACGGTTTATATTTTGGGAAAATACAATCTTTGGTAAAATTATTAATTTTCAGAAATTAATTGGAATTTTATTTGTTTTGGTAATTTGGGATTTATTGAAAACTTTTATAAATAAGACTCGCATCAAGTCGTGTTTTAAGTCATTAGGACTTGAAACGAGAATTTTAATTTATTGGCTAAATTTAAATTCTCGCTAAAGCATGTTAGGTGATCATGGGTTTAGATCTATGTATGGTTTTAATTTATGCAAATGGATGATTTAAATTGGGGTTGGAGCCCTATAGTTGCGTTTTTCAATTGAGGTTGGAGCCTCACTTATGTGCGTACTGTTATGTGATTTATTATGTGCCTTTCCATATTACTGTTTTTGAGGCCGGGGTATGCCCCGTGTAATTGTCTAAGGACAATATGAAGATTGAGCCTTATTACTTTATGTCTTTTTCTTTTTATTGTAATTTGAGAGTAGAGATAGGTGGTGAGGTTTTATTTTCATTTTGGAGACTATGCACCCATGGAGTAAGATGGACCACATTCAAGTAACAAGGAGGCCATAAGTGAAGACCCCTCAAAATGTTAGGGAGAGGAATCTCAATTGTTAAATGTAATAGAGATAGGGCTCGTATTTTGTTACCGCTTTCCCTTATGTGATTTAAACTGTTTATGTGGCATGTATGTTAGAACTTGTGATTGTGGAGTGGCTCCCACATATCACGCATAAGATAGGTAGAACCCATGATCATTACATGTTAGTATCATGCTAGGACATGTTATCTGTTTATGTGCTTGTTTGAAATGCATTTAAGTGTACTTGCATTAATCAAGACTAATAAAATTGGATAACATATATGTTGGTGAGGTCGAACCGAACAACTCTTCGGTTGATTCGAAAATTCCCATTAAATATTAAGCTCATTTCGAATAATAGGTATTTAATTCGAGATGCAAATTTTGAATTAAATTCCTAGCATTCCATCAATAGGTTTTAAGTTTAGTAAGTAAAGCTAGTTATTGTCCGCGAGTCGTGGGATAGCTAGTGGAGCTTATTAGTTCTTAGTTACCTAATTGATCATTTTAAATGATCAATATTTCGTGGTTAATTTTGGCAAGGGCGATGTCCGCGAGTCGTGGGTCGTTCGAACTAAGTTTTGATCATGATCTTATGATTGATGGGTCTAGCTTAAACGCCTAAGTAAATATGGATGTCGCACGAGTCGTGGGTCCATATTGAAAGATAGGTGATGCAAAAACAATTACTAAGAGTTCTAAAGGTGTTAGAATTGGTAAGTTGTACCTACCTAGGATTTTGCTTAGAATGTCCGCGAGTCGTGGGTTCGAGGTAAAATGCTTAGGATCTTAGTACCCATTGGGAAACGTGTTCCTCTTAGATCTTTGGGAATTATAGATCTTTGAAAAACAATGGGAGCTACATTAGATTAAAGACCTTATCTTTTGTATATCGTTATAATTCAGCATGCCCACATTTTCTCTGCTTAGCATTTAGGTTGTAGTTCTGTGATTCTCTACAATATGAAATGCAAACCCATTCGTATCCATCCTTAAGTCAAATAAGTTGACTAAGTCCTGACTAACTCTAAATGGCTTCGGATCCTAAAATCCATTTTAGAACCCGACTAGAGAAAGGCGTTCTCTAAAGGGCGAAGTTTTCAATTGTGAAAAGTCGACCCGGGCCAAAAGAGAAGCAATCTGAGGTGAATGAATTTTTCCAAACCACTTAAAAGCAATTGAACCACCTCATAAAAACGTTACAAGGTATAACATTATGGAATTATTCAATATTCCAAATGAGGAAACAAGTGCTCACGAACAAGGTCTAAAGATCTTATTTGAAGATCTTATGGTCTCGGTCATCAACTGAGAAAAGAGTTCTCAATGCACTGATTGCTTACATTGCTTCGACTATCAATCAAACCCTTTATGCTCAACTAGAATGATGCTAATGTATCATAGTTAATCATTTAAGTTGATAATGGTTGAGAGCATCCTTAAGAAGGAATAAAAGGTTGAGATGGTTAATTCTTCTTCTAAAACTCCCTAAGTTAAAGGCTTGAAGGCCTAAAGAAGAAGAAACCCTTAAGAGCCCAATGGAGGGGCATGTAAGGGGTACGCCCAAAAGACACTAGAGATCAAATAGGACGTTTGCTTCTATGGTAGCAAATAAGGACTTTGAAAGGGAACTGCAAAGAGTATGAGTACTTTGAAATGTTACCTCGTTTAGTAATTCTACTAGGAATAGAATTTACTAGTCTTAAGTCAATTCTGCATAAGCCGTTGTGCAAAGACTCAAGGCACTAATGTTCTGAACATACAACGAGATAACAAAAGTAAGTGAGATGACAAAGCTTCGAATTACTTTGGAACGTTGAGATATAAAAGGATTAGCAAGTCAGACACCTTAGGATCATTCTATGAAAATGAACCTATAGTGTTGACTTCCTGTGAATCCTGTCATGAGGGAAGCGTTCCTGAATCCCGTTTATAAGAAACGTGGAACGTTCCAAAATTATAGTGGATTTCGATCCATGCTGATGAGTGTAAGATGCTTAATGTAAGCACTAGATACAATCGTCAGTTTAATCATTATGAATGAATGTACTTGTTAAAGTACAAATTCGAAACTTATATGAAATTCTTAGAATTTCGAAAGGAGGTTAGGAACCGAAGTAGTCATAAGTTATAGGTAAATCGATATGATCGAGATAGCCAATATCTTAACAACTAATTCCTTACTCATCTTAGAGATAATAGGATTATCTCTCAGTAAACTAATTCGAGAACACCTTAGTGTTTCTGAATGAGGGAATGAAACCTTATAGGATATGGTCCATTCCATAGCAAGCTTTACTGACTTATAATCATTCTAGGAATAAACTCCTAGAATATGCAGTTAGAGATTTTGAATTTAGTACCTTCCAAAATCAGTCCTTCAGTTGCACTATGCAAAGTGGCATACTAAATTCCCTAATTATTCTTATCCAAGAATTCAATGGAATCCTCTTACTTGAAGAGGATAGTGGGAGATAAGCTTGAAATGAGTTCAAGTTTATACAATGATATTGGATATCAGTTTTGCGATTCCCTTGTACAAAGGTTGTTTGTCTCAAAGGAATGTACCTTTCTTAAGGAATCGTTCCTATAGAAGAAGAAAGGCAAGCAAGCAGACCTCAAAGAAATTTGAGGAAAAATATTCATGCCACATATAGAAGAAACGAGCCCATCTGATAAAACTTAGCCAAATTTTAGAGTATGTACACGTGTGAAACCCTTCTCTTAAGATGCGTTTAGAACGCGTTCCTAGATAGCCAAGGAATTACTTGAAGAGGAGACACTGTCAGATTTGGAATCTGAGTAGTGTAAGCAAGCCTTGAAATCCAATATGGATTCCATATACTTAAACCGAGTTTTGACCTTGGTTGATCCACCTGATAGGATCAAGCTCCTAGAGCTTCGAGTAAATGGAAAGCATTACAACCTTCTTGACGGTTGAAATGCAAAAGTCCATTTGGGTTGTGTTTACCATATCCTCATATTCTGACTATGAGATATGATAAATGAATATGAGAACCATCTTGTTCAATATGAGATTGAAAGAGACTGAAATAAGGTATTTCTATAAATCTCATATTCAGTGGGAGTATGCATAAGGTATGCAAATCCATAAAGTCAATCTGTGGATTGATAAAGGCTTCTAGGATTAGACAATTCGATTCCATAGGATAGTCAAATCGTTTGACACAGATGGAAGTCGAATAAGTCTCAAAGTGTACATAGGAAAGTTAGTGATGTAAGAGTCAATTTTTGGTTCTTTAGAAAACGACATCCTTCTCATTAGGAATGTCAAGGACGACGTGAAAGTTACCAATTCTTGTTTAAGAAACAATTTGACATGAAAGATCTTAGTGATTATCCTATATTCTCGACATTCAGATCTATAGAAGATAGATCTAAGAGAATAAAAGGATTATCACAAAATGAGTACATAACCACGGTACTAAAAGGAGTTTAGTATGGACAATGGAACATCTCTTTTGAAGAGTATGTGTCCTAAGATAACTTTGAGAAAGTTAGAATGTCCAAAATCCCTTTAAGTGAAAGGGTGCATAATGTATGAAAAGTTATGTACTAAATTAGATATGGCGCAACACTAAGCGTAGTAGGCCGAATCTAATATGACCTAAGAGAAGGTCATTAGATCTCTGTAAAGGATGTCCTTAGAGTACTTGAGAAGAAATGAGGATATGTATTAGTTTACAGAGCCCAACAGATCTTATTGTTAGAAGGATATTTGATGTAACCGTTCATCAAACATAGATGATTATGAAATCATTGAAAGGATACAACTTCTACCAGAATGGTAATGCAATGTGTTGGAAAGGGGTTCCAAGGACGGACATTGCAAAACTCAACTATCGTAGTTGAGAACTTAGTCGTATTATATAACACTAAGTTAAGTGTTTGGGTAAGAAACTCCATCTAACTTGTTAGATGAAGTTCCTAGCATGAAAACAACTCCTTGATCATATTGTATGATAAAAAGGATGGTTGCTCAAGTAAGAGAACCAAGACCTCACCAAGAGACTGAACACGTGATTACGAATCACTTTATAAGGAAAAGGTGTTTCCTAAGAGATGTGTAAACAAGAGGGTCACATCAGCAGAGAATATAGCAGATCCACTTTGGAAACGCCCAAAGTCAATAGGGTCTCTAAGTGCATCTTGAGAAGATGGGACTTAGAGTACCTAAATGGCTTTTACGGGCAAGTGGGAGATTGTTAGGAATAGTGCCCTAGAAAGCCGATTCGACGTAATCTGCTTTGGGACTTTTCTTGTATCACAGACAATCTTTGAATAATATACGATTGATCATAGGCAAACACTTCTTTATATGCCAATACGTGTTTTGAGTGTTTCCATTATGTGTGCATGTATGAGAACTCCCCTAATCCTGATGACTTTAGGACTCTACCATTTAGGTGAAATGGTTCATGAAACGAGCCCTATATCACATAAGTCATGATTAGTAAAATACTCCAAGCCGATGAGTCCTACAGACAGTGGGAGTGTCAACCTGACTCCTCTAAGGCTTGCTTGTGGGATCACGCCCTTAAGAAGGACCACCTTGTTTCATGGAGGTGCAAAGTGTATAGTTGATACGTGCGTGATACATGAGGGTGCTTACTTTAATAAGTAAGTTCACTGAGGTGCCCCGTGTGAGAATATTCCTAAATGGGAAAGGAAGTTTCTATTTCAGGAAATGGAAACTTCCAGATTAGGAAATATCTCACGAGTCATTGATGTGATTAATTGATCCTTAGACTTGAGGTTCCTTGTCACTTTATGAATTAACTCTGTAGTCTTTGGTATAAGCTTTAAAGGGTGTCGCCTTAGACAACTGATTCAAGGCTTATGCTGGGGCTGCACAAGTGATTCATGAAAGTGAATGAGAATTAAGAAAGGACCTACACTTGCATATGCAAGGTGATCTCTTATTGTGTAAGTCATTCATATGCCATATGGAGTCCTTGGCCAAGGCAGTAGATCAAGACATCAAGAAAAAGGTTTCTTGGATTGAGATCAAATGGATATGAAATGCACTTAGCTTTAAGACCGGATTATTAGGGTTCTGATTATTCCCTTGCCCTAGATCTTGGTTGAGAGATAGTAAGTAGGAGGATTGTATCTCACATGAATCAATAACTTAAAGGTTCTGTCGAATCCGAATATTCCAATTCAGCTAGGGGTTAAACACCTGTTGCTAGACTATGATCGTTTAATCTGTGGACTGATTAATTAATTAGTGAATTAATTAATTAGGGTCACTGCTAATTGAATTGAGAACCCAGAGGGTCACACACAACAACTTGGTTACATGAGTTGAGGCTTTAAAATGATTAAACGAGTTAATCAAGCCTAGAGGGTTCCACACGTGTGAAACCACACGTGTGGGTCACGTGACTGGACACGTGTGCCACACGTGATTGTTTAATAATATATTAAATAATTAATTTGTTAATTATTTAATAGACTTTGGTTTAATTTTGAATTAAAAAGAAAGTCTTATTTTGGAGAAAATAATCTAGTTAATTGATTATGAATTAATTAATTAGATAAAATAAGTTATTTATTTTAAATAAATAGAGTATAAAATTATCCAAAAATAGTTTGGATATTTTTAGCTCTCTTGAAAGTTGATTTGAATTAGAATTCAAAGTCAAAGTTGGAAAATACTTGATGATCAAGTAAATAGGAGAGAGAGGGACCAAATCCTTGCCCAACAAGGACTAGGTTCGGCGTCCCTCCCCTTTGCCTATATATAGGGGAGCTCATGCTCCCCTTTAGAGCTAATGAAATTCTTTTGGTTCATGTGTTGAACACCATCCTTTCTCCAAGATAAACGAAACCCTAGGTTAAGCCTAAACACTAACTAGAGAACTAGCATCCTTACTAGTTAGATTGTAGCCAAGTTGGTGGACTATCTCTAGAGAGCTTCAAGTTAGAAGTTTTGAAGATTCGAGCTTTACCAAAAAGTGGGGATCAAGCAAAACGATCAGAAGGGATGATGTAACGATTCTGAACCCGACGTGAAGCGAATGAAAAAATCGAACCAAAGAAGATGGCGAAAACCGTTCGTCCATATCCTGAAGGATGAATTTTTTCACGAGGGTTTTGTGACTGGCAGTTTTCTACTTTCGCAAAACTGGTTTTCGAAGGGAGTTTCAATCCTGCTTTTCTCGTTTCATGTTTCTTTCTTTATGTTATATTGTTAAGAACATCTCTAACATGAATTGAATCTAGGTTGGTGTGGATTGCTATCCCGACAATGGATTCTGAAGTAGAAAGAGACTTTCGAGGGACGGGTTATCAAGCCGCGAGAAGAGCGTTCTTGGGTGGCTTGAAACGCTTCAAGAAAGAATAAAAGAAAAGTAAGTTTTCTATCTTTACGAATTTGGATACACGATTGCGAGTTCAAGATCCTTTTGTTGGAAAAATTTTTAAATTCCGCTGCTTTCTGTTTCGTGTTTTCCAACAAGAAAGAGTTTGCAAAATCTCGTAGAATGTCAAGATATCTTAGTAGGGTGGGCGATAATTCAAACAAATCGGAGCTAGAAAAATATTTGAGGGAGGACAGAGAACCACTTGATTCGAACTTTGATATTCTAGAGTATTGGAAAGTGAACTCCTCTCGATTTCCCATTTTAGCAAGAATGGGTCGTGATTTGTTGGCTATGCCCATTTCTACTGTTGCATTAGAATCTACTTTCAGTACATCAGGTCGTGTGATAGATGATTTCAGAGCTTCTTTAACTCCAAGAATAGCACAAGCTCTCATTTGTTCTCAAGATTGGCTTTGAAATGAGCCTCCACCACCAATTGAGGAAGATTATGGTGAAATTACATGCATTGAAGAAGGTATTCTTATATTCTGTAAATTTAATATATTTAAGTTCAATAACATATGTTATTATACTTTAACAATTGTCATTTTCTTGTGTTTTATAATTGTAGAGGAAATCTTAAGTGTGAATATGCAAAACATGGTCTTTAGCTTGTGAAAAGTTTGAGGTTTGTGTGGTAAGCAATGTCTGTTTCATTTGCTATTTAACTGAAATTTTTTATTTGCAATATTATGAGTAATTGATTTTATTTTGTAGGTTGAAATGAATTGAAGAAATGAGGCTGCTCAGTTGCTGTTTAGAATCTGATTCTGGGGTCTGATATTTTCAGACTTGGTTAATTTGTTATTCAAAAGATGCTACTGTAATATGGATTATGGCTCTTGAATGTTTTTCATTTTTAAAAGACTTGGTTAATCTGTTTTATTTTACATTTAAGTGCATATTTACAGGTTTTCTATTTAATTAGTTGAATTGTTCCTAGGTTTTTCTTTTCTTTTTTTTTTAACTGAATTTCGGTCAATAACCGAAATCGAACCGAAAAAAAAATCGGGTAAACCGAACCGAAGCCGATCTTGATCGGTTCGGTAAACAGTTAGGTAAATTCAATAACCGAAATTTCGGTTAACCGAACCGAAAAACCGAAATTTTGGTTTTTTACCGAATGTGTACCCGTAATGTCGGGGATATCTATCTCATGTTTCCCACAAAATATCTTCACTTTATCAAAGAACTCATCCCAACCATTCTCTCCAAAACTTTGAACAAGTTTCTTCGTACTAGCAACAACATCCATTGCATTCAAAATATCCCGAGTCTTGCATTGGAGAATTCTACAAAGATCATCAGTCATTCCCAATAATTCAACCATAAGCTCCATCAGTTGTTGCTCTGAGAGATAAACCAGATTTGTCATTTATAATCTCACTTAAAACATGAAGAATAGGATCAAACATATTAAGTAAGCCAAGAAGAGATCTTAAGTGAGAACCCCATCGTGTATCGCCTGCACGTTGTATAGTACCGACTTGATTTTTTCCTCTTCCAGTTTCAAGCTCACCATTTGAGACCATCTCTACAATTCAAATAGCATGAGCAATTTGTAGTTGATCATGACGTTTAGAAGAAGAATCAACCAAATTCACAATAACGGTCAACAGTTGAAAGAAATGTTCAATCGGTATTACACTTTGAGCAGTTGATACCAAAATTAATTGCAACCGGTGAGCAAAGCAATGAACATAGTATGCATATGGACATTCATTCAAAAAAAAAAAGAGCTTGTAGACCATTCCATTCTCCTCGCATGATGCTAGCACCATCATACACTTGGCCTCGAATATTTTGCACGAGCAAATTCGAACGGGAAAGAACATTGGATATTTCTTTTTTTAAAGTAATAATCTTAGTATCCTCCACACGAACCACATCAAAGAATCTTTCCCGAACATGGCCTTCTTTATCTACAAACCTTAAAACTATGAGTTTTTAAACCTTAGCATCACCAATTTCCTCCCTTATGAATTTTTGAACTCGACTAGCATAGAGAGATAAAATCACCTTTTGAATATCCGGAGATGTATAAATAGCATTTCTTGGCGTATTTTCCAAAACGATCTCACCTCATCATTGTAAGAAGTCGTGTGCTTAATGATCTCTATGAAATTGCCACGATTATGTGACTCTGAGTTTTCATCTCGACCTCTAAAGGCAATACCTTGAAATGCACATACATTTGCAACATCCATTGAAACCTTGAGTCTCAAACAATTCTTTGCAATTTGTTCTGAGGACTCTTTTTCCATAATCCTTGGAATCTGCTATAACGGATTCAGGAGATCATGACAATATCTGACGGTATGCAAAGAATTTGTACTATTTCCTTCATGAAGTAGAAATGCGTAGTTTTTTCCAAGATCGAAATCCTTCAGCAGTAAATGCATTTTGTGTAGATGGTTTGGTGAAAAGAAAACATGGAAGACAATATGCTGCATCTTTTGAAGAAGAGTATTCAAGCTAATTAGGAAATAATTTGTACCAATTAGGTAGAAACCTTCTTCCATGTTTATTGGAATTTTTAGAAGACCTTATCGGAATGGGTTGGTAAGGACCACGACGTAGATAAGCACGTCTAATTTTCCCCTCTTTTATTTGCATCATAATCCCATATAGAAGTGCGCAAACCCAGATCACGTTCAATTTGAAGGTCACTAGAATTTTGATCATGTTCTTGAACTTTTGTTGTATCTTCTTGGGAATTGGGAGCTTTGCTGTTGAAGTCTCAAGAATAGGTGCATCACTGCATTATCATGGACATTTGTTGTTGTTGAAGTCTCAAGAATAGGTGCATTGCTATTATCTTGACGAGGTTTCTTGAAATAAAACTCTAAATTTCTTTTACTCATAGAGCCTATATAAATAAAAAAAAATAATCATGGATTAATCTCAATTTAACATATTTAAAATAAAATAATAAAGTAAAATAACAAAACAACATAAAGAAATAAAATGTCATTTATCTTCAGTCATAAAAATAAAAATAAAGATAGTGTGTTTATTCAAAATAAACATACTAAACTACAATTAACAAATTAATTATAAATGTTATCCATAATAAAAGAAAAAATAAAATTATTACTTAAGAGAGATAAAGATACAATGTTTCATAAACGCAAAACTCACATTTTCTTAAACACAGAATTATTTAAAATTAAACACATATATCATCTAAAATTAATCCATTATAGTTATCTCTAGACACAGTACATTATCTAAAATTTACAGTTATCTTTAACATATTCTTAACACAATGTAACGAAAATTAAACAAAGATCACAATATCTTTAACATATTATTAACACAATATTTGGTTATAAATTTTATCTAAATAATTTATTCTATAAAATAAAAACCAAAATTAAATATAAGATAACATTACCTTGTTTTATGGATAAGTTGAGACACGATCAATTTTTTTTTTCCATAAGATTTTGAAGATTATTAAAATAAGAATTTTACGTTGAGAAGAAGACTGAAATCTGAACAAAAAGAGAAGAACAAATAGGAAGAAGACATACGTAAAGAGAGAGAAAGAGAAAAATTAACTTATCTAAATAATTTATTCTATAAAATAAAAACCAAAATTAAATATAAGATAACATTACCTTT
This sequence comes from Lantana camara, assembly GCA_037501455.1. Taxonomy (NCBI): domain Eukaryota; kingdom Viridiplantae; phylum Streptophyta; class Magnoliopsida; order Lamiales; family Verbenaceae; genus Lantana; species Lantana camara. The sequence continues at coordinate 14,828,749 of CM074857.1, read as the reverse complement.
GTTTTATGGATAAGTTGAGACACCGATCAATTTCTCTTTTCCATAAGATTTTGAAGATTAATAAAATAAGAATTTTAAGTTGAAATTGAAATCTAAAGAAAAAGAGAAGAGCAAATTGGAAGAAGACGTAAGTAAAGAGAGAGAAAGAGAAAAATTAACTTGAGATTTTTTAATATCCAAAAGAAGATGAAAAGACTTTTTCTTAACCAAATAGGGTATTTGATTCATTAGCAAATTATCGGAATGAAGTTTTATCATATACCACAACAAACGTCACTAAATAATGTAGTTTAACAGTTTATCGCTATATTATTTTAATCATACATTTCGATTTCGAATTCCTAAAAATGCACCTACTATTGGTAGGGAAACTTTACACTTAAATACGTTGATCCAACTCAACTCATGAAAATAAACTATTAATTTGTTCGTATATTTAATGATGAGAATTGGAAATTAAGGGTGGTTTTGCTCGCAAAATTGGAGAATCTTGGTGTATGAATTTGTGTAAAAAGATTAACAAGCCACCTCAGAAAAGCCTGTAAAGTCGGATAATCAACTTGCTTATTATTCCCCTTTCTTCTTCTTCATCATCATTATCTCCAAAGAATAACTTTATGTCTTTAATTACCATTTTATTACTCCCAATCCCATTCACACCCGCTTTACCACAACTTGAACACCTTTATCAAACAAAAACAACGGTCTATCATCCAAGCCAAGAAAACCCATCACTGTTTAAGCCTTTTTTACAGAAATCTTGAACCAGGAAAAGATATAGCAATGGCTCATTTTCGTCCCAAATTGAGGGCTTTGTTTTCCATCGTCACTTTCTTCTTCTCCCCAATACTTTGGCAGTATGAATTTGTCTTTGGCAGAGAATTAGAATATTTGGCAGTGATTAAGACATTTGGGGTGCAAATGGGACGCCTCCAAAATTCCCTTATCTTTCACATTTTTAATGATAACACAAGGTTGTCTTCTCTCCTCCTTTTCTTTCCTGTCCTAACCCAGAAACGAAAGGTTATGTCCGTTCAAGTTTCTGTAAGGAGAAAAATCTAACCAACCTAAGTAATATGAAGAATTTGAGCTGTTTTAAATGGGAAATACATAAGCATTTAACAAATACTTCCTAACTACTCCAACTGAACGTGCAATTGAAATGGACACATATAATTAATGTTGAATTGTTTTGAAGTTTGGAGTCTTGGACAACTTGGGAAGGGAGTGGGCGTAGCATGATTGAAAACTAAGAAAGGCCATGAATTATGGATCTGGTTTGCAACTTTAACAACAGGTGAAAATGATGAGATATCAACCTCAATCTCTTGCGTGAAAGAAGGCTGATGGGAATCTGTGATAATCCCTTAGCCACTACAAAAAGTGTTCAGTTCTTTAAAAACGTTTCGTAAAACCTAATTTTACGTGACAATATTAATCTAACACATTTTCGCTTAATAGTTGATACAAATCTCTTGGTTCATATGTGAAGCAAAGTTATGTGAAGCACTTTGCTTACATTTTGGCTTGATCCGGACCACTTAGTTCATACGTGAAGCATCCAAGACCACAACACCAAACTTAAAATCTTAATAACCCTATGCAAGATTTGCGGGTATATATCAGTTGTACCAATATAATTTAACAATAATTTAAGAGATGATAATATTTGAAAACACCATTAACATCAATGATCATAAATGTGATGAACCTTCAACTGTCCTTTAGTACTCATAAATGATCAAAGAAGGCCTTCACGGTTGGCAGTTGAGGGTCACACTTAATTTTATTTACGAAATAAATAATCATATATTTTCATTGCCGACACTCCGGAATTGTGAATTCTGAGCAAGAATTATTTCAAGATGTCCCTGTAAGTCACACATCAATCCAAACAAAATTCATTATGCAACTTCCAAAATGCTTTTTATAGCCACAAGAGTGAAGGCACATATTTGTAGATAATAACAAAGAAAACCACACCATATATAATAATTTACACAAGCAGATTAAAAAGAACAGTACAAGTACATTCATGAGTAAATCCCTCACTGATCATGCTTGGAAACTAAAACCAACAAGCAGGGACCAAGATGATGAGACCTCACAGATTTTACATACTATAAACAAGGAAGACCTATTTCACACCTCCAGGCAATCTGCCGATGTCAAAAACTCCATTGCAGACGCCATAAACCGACTCTAAATGCTTTGAGAAATATAAAAAAAGGAAAACCCTAACCAAGACTCCTGAAATACCAAGAAAATTAACTAATACAACTACTAATAATTTGGTAGAGCTGCCCAATCAATCTCAACCGACGGGTACTTTTCCAACCCGAAATTATCCAAATCACTGAAACAGGGTTCGGGGAAATCCAGGAAAGTAATATCAGACTCTGGCGATGAAGTCTCGTCGGACGGTGCAGGAGAAGATGTGCATGATCCAGGGGCCTCCACCTTCACAGCTAGTTCTTCATTAGATAAATCCTGAGAGACGTTCTCAACCTTTGGAGCTTCTTTCTTTCGAGAGATTTTAGCTTTTTTATCAGAAACTGAACAGGATTTTTCTTCCCCTGTTTTCCCCACTTTCCCCTGTTTCAAGTTCTCACAAATAGCTTCAAGCTTAGCATCAACGGAGGAATGCAGAGGCTTGAAATTGCTGGAATCCCGACAAAGCTGATGCCTCAGGTGTGGGAAATTGAGCCTTGCAAACTCCCCTCGTAGCTTATAAGCAGCTTTGTCATAAGCCAAAGCTGCTTCCTCGGCTGTATCGAAGGTTCCAAGCCAAAGCCTGGTTCGGTTCTTTGGGAGTCTGATCTCAGCAACCCATTTGCCCCAGTGACGTTGCCTCACTCCTCTGTAAAGTTTTAAGGGCTTTGGAGGAGTACCAGGCTGCTTCATGGGGACGGGCCTCGGGCCAAGAAAGCTGGAAAAAGAGTTTTTCTGGTGATTCGGATGTACTTGGGTGAAATTGTAATTTAACTGCTGCTGTTGTTGCAATTGTTGTTGCTGGAGTTGAAATTGGGCCTGGATTTGGAGGATCTGAGATGGGGTAAGGTAATTGAGACCAATTGTACTACTGGGTGTTTGCTCGTCTCCCATTTGATTAAAACTGGAAAACCCTGGAGAAAACGATTGGGTTTTTGACGGGATTGAGGTATAGCCAGAGTACATGTTGGACTCAAAGGTGGAAGGGAAATAGCTAGAAGAAGAGGAAGAAGTTGAGGGAAGAGAGGGAGAAAGAGGAGAGAAAAAGTTATCAGACGGAGAAGGAGAAGAAAGAGATGGAGAAGAAGAAGCACTCTTCATAAAAGGCTGAAGTGCTTGCATAAGCTCCTCCCTGAAGGGATCTGAACAGAAACTGTTAGAACCATATATATCTATAGCTGTTGCCATACTACCTGTTTCAGAAATTAACTACAACAGACGAGAAATTGACGAAAAAAGTACCTGTTTCTTATACCAAAACCGAAGAACAGGCGAAAAGAAAACCAAAAAGCTGCAAACTTTCTACAGAAAACAAAGGATCAAAGAGGTCTCAAATAAGCAACCCCTGAAATCAAACCTTGAGGGTACAAAAAGAAACCCTTCAAGATCGTTTTTATCAAAACTAAAATTTCTTCCAAAAAAAAAAAAGTGAATCTCGATTCTGAACCACCTGGCTTTCAAAATCCAAAGATAACCCCTTTCGGGTTCGTGTTTTTCTGAAAATTTTCCCTGAGAAAACTCGAAATCACACAAATCAAACCCAGAAAAACTTTGAAAGACAGACGATGACAGAAAGGGATCCAAGAAGCGGGGCGTAACAGAGAAGGGGGAAGAAAACAAGAAAATGCAAAAGAAAAACGCTCTTTTAGTGGTAACCTCACTGAATTTTTTTTCCTCTCGATGCAAAATGGTGTTTGTGCTGTCTGTATATAAAGGCACAGAGCGTCTCCTCTCTCTCTCCCCTAATTAATTTTCTAATCTGGGTTTCTTTCTTTCTCTCTCTATATAATTGAATTAATTTTATTTGTATGCATAAAATTCCTCCTCAAAGTCAGCCTTTGCTATGTGGAGCCAATCGAGAGGCGACACGTAGTTAATGGAATCGTTAGAGCGACACGTGGCGAATTGGGAGTGGGTGGAGGTTTGGTAAACCGGGTGTAGGGAGCCACAGTAAAGTTTTTCTAACTTTAGTTACTGGGTTTTTGTCCTATGTGGTGTGTTTTCTGACAACTCAATGCAATGACTAATGAGGTTAGGAGTGGGTGTGACCGACCATGTGTTTTTCCTGAAATCATGCTTGATCCAATCTGGACCGTTGGATATGCATCTACACATTTTATTGTCTTCGGGCCCCACTTTATGTGGACTCGTTCTTAAGGGATGGTGCGGAATTTCAAATTGTGGGGACAATTCGAGAACTTACAATTTTGAAATTTTGAATTTTATATTTTATTTATTGTTTTACTTATTTATATAAGTTACGCCTATTAATATTTTTGGTCCAATAAATTTTTTTGTTGAGATGGCACTCCATCCCAACAAGAAATATTTTCAAGGTCATTGAGATAAGAGGGTTTGAACCTATAACCTAATAAGATCAAATCTTATCATATGATACCTGGTCAATTTCATACAGAAAAACGATTGAAATTAAGAGGGAAAAAAATAATTTTTTTTCGATACAAAAAGAAGACCCCAGGTCTTAATAAGAAGGTTGATCCTCTTCAAAAAGTGTTTTCCAAACCATGAGCCCGCAGCAAGAAGGATCAATCTACGCAAGATAGTCTGCGCACATTTTACCTTCATGCCACGTATAAGCAATTTTCGCTTTCCAAGAGCAAGTAAGGAGGCCCTGCAGTCTGCAATCAGATTGTCCCAAGGTGTTGATCAAGGGTGATCTTATGATCACATATAAGAGAGATTGTCATCAGGGAGTCATACTCCAACCAAACTTTTTCAAATCTTTTTATCCTAGATGAGCCTCAAGCCTTCTCTAACCCCAACAATTCTGCCATATTAATATAAATATTGCCCAAGTTATAAAAGAAATTAAAAATTCATTCGTCTTTATCATCTCTCATTAAGCCACCCACAACTGTTGAAAAAGAGCTCCGAAACACACTTCCATCAATGTTCAACTTAACTCATCCGAGGGATGCCTGACCCATCCAAAACCAAGAGGTCCAGTCATTCGGTTATGACCTCTCTTCGTCCAAATTTGTTGGAGATCCAGGAAAAGAAACAATTCAGACATAAAAAATTCAAAAGATTTTCACGTATAATCTGGAAGTGAATTCAGAAGATTGTTATGTGCGGATAACTAAAATAAATGATAAAACACAAAATTCAAAACTCGATTATCCTGGCAGATATGGTTGGTTTGTGGCATAATATTGTATCCCACATTGGAAAACTAGTTTAGGGCAAAAGTTGTTTTGTCCCACATTGGTTTTTTGTAATAGGTTTGGGAGGACCTAACACTATAAATAGGCTACTCCCCCTTCTAGCTTAGTGCATCGAAACAAAGTCTCTCTCTACTTTGTAATATTTCTTAAGTGAAATATATTTTGAGTAGTGCCCGAGGACGTAGGCTATTTTGGCCGAACCTCGTAAATTTGGTGTTTCTTTATTTACGCCTTTTTTCAATAGTTTATTTTTGAGTTATATTTAGTTTTATGTTGCCTAATTTTTCCTTTGTGAATTTTAGGCATTATATTTCTAAATATTTGTTCGCCGCTTCCGCAACAAGTGGTATCAGAGCCAAATCGGAGTATGCTCTGTGGTTGCAGCTTAGTCTGATCTTCCACATCAGAAACGAACGAAGACGGCTTGGTGGGCATCGCGCATCAACGAGCATCGGCAGGCTTCGTGCAACAACGAGCATCGGTAGGCTTCGTGCAACAACGAGCATCGGCAGGCTTCGTGCAACAACGAGCATCGGCGGGCATCGTGCATCGGCGGGTTCAGCAGGCACCTTGCATCGGCGGGCTCAGTAGGTACCACGCATCAACAGTCTCGGTCAGCACCGCGCATCGGCAAGCTCGGTTGGCATCGCGCATCGACAGGCTCGGTTGGCATCGCGCATTGGTGGCTATTGAATAGCAGAAATGGCAAAGGATGAGATCACAGCTTCCACCTCGGCTTCCAGCTCGTTCAACTTGACAAGGACTGGAATGGCAACTACGAGAATCTCGGTGGAGACCTTCGACGGAATCGGTCATTTCGGCATGTGGCAAAGCGAAGTTCTAGACACCCTATTTCAGCAAGGTTTAGAGCTCGCCAGTGAAGAGGAGAAACCAGAAGAGGTTGATGACAAAGATTAGAAGACCATCAACCGGTTGGCATTAGGGGTGTGCTCTGAGCCAAGCTGGCTTGTGAGCTATACAAGCCGAGCTCAAGCAGGCTCGACTCGAACTCGAACAATGTCAAGCTCAAGCCAAGCTTAATCGAGATCGGCTTGTGTGTCAAGCCAAGCTCAAGCCTATTTCTTTGTGGCTCGAGGCTTGCAAGCCGGCTCGCAAGCTAGTATATATGTATTTATATTATATACATATATTGATATGCATATTACATATATATATATATATATATATATATATATATATATATATATATATATATATATAATAATTTGTATATGTAAATATGCAGAAAATTAATCTACATTTATATGATCTAGTAATACTAAATATATGATACATTATATATTTTTATCTACTTATTTTGACAATAAATATGATTTAATAATACCCCAATTCAATAATTACAATAACATATCATTCTATACAATATTACTAACATATACCATAATAACTAATTAATAACATAAGTATATGTTTTAATAAAATATTAGTTAATAATTTTTATTGTGTAATTACATAATTTATAGTTTATTATAATATAATTAATAATACTCATACATAACCTAAAATATCGAGTATATATTAATGATTATAATTTATTAATAATGATATAAAACTAAAAAATATTAATATACTATATATATTATATATTTTAATATCTTTGTTATTGTTTAATATTATTATTGAATGAGAGTTAAAAAATATCCAACAAAAATCTATTGGCTCGTCGAGTCGAATCGAGCTCGGCTCGATTTTTGGGCAAACCAATCTCAAGCCCTCAAAAAATAAGCTTGACAAGCTCAAGCTCAATCTGAAGCCATACAAATCATTTTCAAGCTCAAGCTCAAGCTGGATTTTTTTTACCAAACTCGACTCGACTCGACTCGAAACGCACCCCTAGTTGGCATGTGGTACAATTAGATCGTGTCTCTCCAGAGAACAGAAGTATACGTTTTGCAAGGAGACTTCTACAAGCAACCTATGGAAGGCATTGGAGGAGAAGTTCTTGAAGAAAAACAGTCAGAACAAGCTGCATATGAAGAAACGATTGTTTCGCTTCACGTATGTTCCCGGTACCACGATGAATGAGCACATCACTCAATTTAATCAGCTAGTGGCTGATTTATTGAATTTGGACGTGGCTTTTGAAGACGAGGACCTTGCGTTGATGTTGTTGGGATCGCTTCCGGAGGAGTTCGAGTTTCTCGAAACAACCCTACTCCATGGGAAGGTTGATGTTTCGCTCGGCGAAGTGTGTACAGCCTTATACAGTTATGAACTGAGGAGGAAGGATAAGAAAGGAAGCGCTAGTGGAGCAACAGAAGCCCTAGTGGTGAGAGGTCGTCAGAAAAGCCAATCAAAGGAGAGAAGAGGGAGATCAAAGTCGAAGAGCAGAGTTGCCAAAGATGAGTGTGCCTTTTGTCACGACAAAGCACACTGGAAGAAAGACTGTCCAAAGTTGAAGAAAGGAAAGACTCCGTAAGACGCCAATGTAGCCGAATGCAAAAGCGACGCAGAGTCAGATGTTTCCTTAGTAGCTATACCTTCAACGCTAAGTTCAGATGAGTGGATATTGGATTCGGGTTGCACCTATCATATGTCCCCTAACCGGGAGTGGTTCTTCGATCTTGAAGAATTTGATGGAGGAGCTGTTTACATGGGCAACGATCAGACATGTACAATAGCTGGGATAGGTTCAATCAAGCTACGGAATCATGATGGATCCACCAGAATTCTGAAAGATGTTCGACTAGTGCCAAGTTTGAAGAAGAATCTCATCTCATTGGGGGCCTTGGAGTCAAAAGGTCTAGTTGTGATGATGCGAGATGGAATTCTTAAAGCAACTTCGGGGGCACTCGTGATGTTGAACGGTGAAAGGAAAAACAACAACTTGTATTTCTACCAAGGTAATACAGTTGTTGGGACAGTAGCAGCAACAAATACTTCTAGCAGCAAGAAGGATGTTGAGGCAACAAAGCTGTGGCATATGCGTTTGGGTCACGCTGGTGAAAAATCCTTGCAAATTCTTGCCAAACAAGATTTGTTGAAAGGTACGAAGACTTGCAAATTGGAGTTTTGCGAGCATTGCGTTCTGGGAAAGCAAAGGAGGGTGAAATTCAGCACAGCTATTCACAATACCGAGGGTATTTTGGACTATGTGCACTCTGATGTGTGGGGACCTTCCAAGACGGCATCACTTGGAGGCAGACACTACTTTGTCATCTTTATCGATGATTTTTCCAGAAGAATTTGGGTGTTTCCTATGAAGCACAAAGGTGAAGTGCTTGGAGTTTTTCTAAAGTGGAAAACTCAAGTTGAGAACCAGAAAGGAAGAAAGATCAAAGTTCTCCGATCAGACAACGGTGGAGAATATAAGAGCGATCCATTCCAGAAGGTGTGCCAAGAACACGGCATAGTTCGTCACTTCACAGTAAGAGAAACTCCGCAGCAAAATGGGGTGTCAGAGCGTATGAACAGGACATTAGTGGAGAAAGTTCGTTGTATGTTGTCTAATGCTGGATTAGATAGGAAGTATTGGGCTGAGGCAGTGACATACGCTCAACATCTCGTCAATCGTTTGCCATAATCTGCAATAGGTGGGAAGACTCCTTTGGAGGTTTGGTCTGGGAAGCCTGCAACAGATTATGACTCTTTGCGTGTGTTTGGTTCTACCGCATACTATCATATGAATGAATCAAAGTTGGATCCTCGAGCAAGAAAGGCGCTCTTTATGGACTTCAGCGTTGGGGTTAAGGGATACCGTCTTTGGTGTCTGGAGGCAAAGAAGATAATAATAAGCAGGGATGTTACCTTCGACGAATCTGCCATTTTGAATAAGGTAACTCAAGAAGGGATCGATGGTACTCTGAAGCAGGTGGAGCGTGCACCGGAGCAAGTGGAGTATACACCAGAACAGGTGGAGTTTGAAAAGATAGTGGTGAGTCCAGCGAAAGACACTATCAATGATTCTTCTAAGGCAGAAGAAGAGTCGGATGAGGAGGGGGTTACCACCCAAGAACCTCAACAGCAACTAGAGCCGATTGCAATTAGAAGGATGAGACGAGAAATTCAGAAACCAGCTCGTTTTGTCGACATGGTAGCCTATGCACTTCCCGTAGTTGATGATGTTCCATCCACATTTTCAGAAGCTGTCCGGAGCTCAGAAAACAACAGATGGAAAGACGCAATGGAGGAAGAGATGCAATCTCTTCAGAAGAATATGACGTGGGAGTTGGCACAACTACCGATGGGAAAGAAGGCAATTGGATGCAAATGGGTATTTACAAAGAAAGAAGGATTTCCTAACAAAGACGATGTTCGCTACAAGGCAAGGTTGGTAGCTAAAGGCTATGCTCAGAAGGAGGGAGTTGATTACAATGAAGTGTTTTCTCCAGTTATTAAGCACTCCTCCATTAGAATTTTGTTGGCCTTGGTAGCGCAGTTGAATTTGGAGCTAGCTCAACTAGATGTGAAAACCGCGTTCCTACACGGTGATTTGGAAGAGGAAATCTATATGTCTCAGCCAGATGGATACAAAGTTGCTGGTAAAGAAAATTGGGTTTGCAAACTAGATAAATCGTTATACGGATTGAAGCAATCGCCGAGATAATGGTACAAACGATTTGATAAGTTTATGTTGGGTCAAAGGTACACAAGGAGCAAGTACGACCACTGTGTGTATTTGCGCGGGCTACAAGATGGAACCTACATCTACCTACTCTTATATGTCGATGATATACTGATAGAATCAAAGAGCCAAGGTGAAATTGACAAGTTGAAGGCTCAATTGAGTAAATAGTTTGAGATGAAGGATTTGGGAGAAGCCAAGAAGATGCTCGGAATGGAGATAAGCAGGGATCGGCAGAGAGGCAAGCTTTGGCTGACTCAAAAGCAGTATTTGAACAAAGTACTACAACGGTTTGGTATATGTCAAGATACAAAACCTGTAGGTACTCCACTTGCCCCTCATTTGAAGCTTAGTAGCCAGTTATCTCCGAAGAAGGAAGAAGAACGAGAATACATGACAAAAGTCCCATATGCGAATGCAGTTGGTAGCCTGATATATGCAATGGTGTGTACAAGCCGGATATTTCACAAGCTGTTGGCGTAGTGAGCAGATATATGCATGATCCTGGAAAGGCTCACTGGCAAGCTGTGAAATGGATTCTACGGTATATTCAAGATACTGCAGATGTTGGTTTATTGTTTGAGCGGGATGAAACACTTGGTCAAACCATAGTTGGATACTGTGATTCTGACTATGCTGGAGATTTGGATAAGCGAAGATCTACAACTGGCTACTTGTTCACTTTAGCAAAGGCGCCAGTTAGTTGGAAGTCGACGTTACAGTCAACGGTGGCATTGTCTATGACAGAGGCGGAGTATATGGCCATTACAGAAGCTGTAAAGGAAGCAATTTGGCTTCAAGGACTGCTTGAAGATTTGGGAGTTGGTCAAAAACACCTCGCGGTGTATTGTGACAGTCAGAGTGCTATTCATTTAGCGAAGAACCAAACTTTTCATGCAAGGACGAAGCATATTGATGTTCGCTATCACTTTGTGCGGTAAATTCTCGAAGAAGAGCAGGTTGTTCTTCAGAAGATTCGGACTACGGAGAATCCTGCAGATATGATGACCAAGGTGGTGACAAAGACCAAGTTTAAACATTGTTTAGACTTGGTTAGTATCCTGCACTTTTGATTTGGCGCCTGCGGGCGCATTTGGAGGCACTACTACCAGTTTGGACAGAGAGAGAAAGTTCGTTTGTGTTTGGTGGGATCACAAATTGTGCCAAGGTGGAGATTTGTTGGTTTGTGGCATAATATTGTATCCCACATTGGAAGACTAATTTAGGGCAAAAGTTGTTTTGTCTCACATTGGTTTTTTGTAATAGGTTTGGGAGGACCTAACACTGTAAATAGGCTTCTCCCCCTTCTAGCTTAGTGCATCGAAACAAAGTCTCTCTCTACTTTGTAATATTTCTTAAGTGAAATATATTTTGAGTAGTGCCCGAGGACGTAGGCTATTTTGGCCGAACCTCGTAAATTTGATGTTTCTTTATTTACGCCTTTTTTCAATAGTTTATTTTTGAGTTATATTTAGTTTTATTTTGCCTGATTTTTCCTTTGTGAATTTTAGGCATTATATTTCTAAATATTTGTTCGCCGCTTCCGCAACAGATATTCTCTCACGATTTTAATTTCCAAAGAATTTAGGATGAATATATTCATATTTTATCATATATATATATATGATCGTATCTATGTTCATGTGTTAAAAACATTAAATTATGTAGGTGTTATTTTATGGGGAAAGAAAAAGGAGAAGAAAACCACACTAATCTTTATCTAATGTTAAACTTTTAAATGAAAAGTAAAATCTAAAATGATTCTTATCATAGATTTCATCATTTCAACAAAAAGAGGTATATAGACAAAGTAATTTATGTATTTTATGAGCTGATACTTTTCTTCTCTAATAATAACGGGAATATGGATCATTTGATGGTTAAAAAAATATTGAGCATAACTTTAGCTTTAGGCGCTCAGAAATCCAATTTATAATGTAGTTGTGAATGAAAACAGAATTGTGCTCGGGGAATATTCATATGCATGGACGGAGGCGAGAGCCGGGTTCCTCCTAAATTTTGAAATTTAATTTATTTTTATATATATATATTTTAAAATATTTATATTTTTATCTTTTCAAATTAAATTTTTTTATTTTTTTTATTTTTTATATTACAATTTTCGTCCCCTTATATTAAATCTGGAGTTGTTTCGTAACAAAGCCAACAAATTCCAACGTATAATATTTAATTTATTATATATGAGTCTCTTTTGCGGACTGCAAACCATTCAATTCAACCATATTCCATATATACCAACGGGAGTTGCTCCAAGTGGATAAAATGTTAGTTTTCGAAGGTAATGACCCGGGTTCGAATCCTTCTGGCAGCTTGGGGGTGTGTGTTTAAAAATAATAATAATAAAAAAATAAATCCTATATATAGTTTATTTTTTCTTTTTCTCTTCATAATATCATAAAGGGATAAATATGATGGGGTCAAAATACGATCGTCCCACGTTAGGACACGTGGCATCACCGAGATGATGACATCTGTCTCCCCAAAGCTGCACCCATCAGCGCACGAGCGCTAAGCTCAACAAGCGCAATCCTTCTTCAGGAGTTAAGCCCAACGAGCGCTGTCACTCCCACGAGCGTCCTACATACTAAATGATTGGCACGTCCACAAGCCAAGGGAGCCCTCTTCGAGCGTCACACTCCCTCAGAGTGGCCTCCCCTTCGGCTCGTCACTTGAACTGGAGCCTTCATTCCCCCCAGCGGATATCTTGGCCTCCAATACTCCAGGTTGTCACGAGCGCGCTCTCAAGCCCTCGTTACCAACCACCCAAATGGCTCTCTGACACATCGTACATGCCCGCGCACCTGCCACTGTTGCCAGCACCAACTTTTAGCCGCTTTTGCAGAAGATTCCTCCTAGGTTTCTCTCTCATGGCGCCACGTGTTAGGGCAACATTCGGCCAGGACCACTTGTGGCAAATGACCAAAGGGCCCTTGACCCTCAACTATAAATAGCTAAAGTCATCTTCTACACTGGTAAGCATTCTTCATCACTGAAACTGTGACTGAACTTACATTTCTCCTTCATACCTTGAACTGACTTGAGCGTCGGAGAGCCAAACTGGGTATCACCCCCAGTTCCCCCAGCTTGGCCTTCTGACTTTATTTGTGCTTGTCCCAACAGGTAGAACCCCCTTTCTCATTTCCGGCGAAGCTCCGGTGGTTTCCTCCACAATTACAAATCGTAAAGTGATCGGATTCGGATCCTCACATTTCTGAACCCATCATTTTTTGCGCCGTCTGTGGGAAACCGTTCCTCTATCCCTTTCTTCCTTGTTGTTGGTAGAAAAGCAAGCACACTCTTACCTTTAACAATCATGGTTGCTACAAGATCTGGAGCTGTGGGAGGAGGAGATAACGCCTCCCAGGATGCCAATATCATTATTCCCTCCACCGCTACTGGTGGAGCCCCGTCTCCTTCCGTCGCCGCTGGTGGAGCACCTCCCGCCGCAGGAGTGACCCCGTAGGCAGAGTCTTCAATACCTCCACCTACACCGCCGGCACTGCCCATCCCCGCCGCCGCTGGAGGAGTCTTTCTCTCTGCTCCTCCGCAGCCTGCTCAGAACCCCTGGGTCCATCCCCAGATGAATCTCGGAGTACAGGGTTATATGATGCCTCCACCCGGGTATACCCTCACTCCGGCTGTTATGATGCTGCCGGTCCAGCCGTATCATGCTGGCCAGCTCCAGCTCCCGGTGGTGGTCCCCAGGGAGATTGAAGGAGTGGAGTTACCTCCACTGACCACCCAACAGTTGAGGGCTCTCTATGCCCAGTGTGAGGTTCAGGCGGCTCAGGGGGCATGGGAAAGGTTCCATTCCATGTACTTTCCCTCTGGGCAGGCCACTCAAGTTGCAGCCCCTTTGGACGGACAACAAAACTTTCCCCTCAGAGAAGCCCAGGCTGTCCTGAGGGCACAACCACCACCACCACCAGCCAGAGAAGTGCCACAGCAGGAGGGCAACGAGCGTCCCTCCATGGGCAGGAATAAAGAGCCCACAGAACGAGTGAACGAGAGTGAAGGGGACTCTCATGCCTCTAGGAGGGGGTCACGAGCCCCCAGACAAGGGGACGTAAATCCTGACATCCTCGCGGCTGTGCAAGACCAGCTGCAGGGTCTAAAGGATATTGTGGGACAGCTCTCACGAGGGCGTTCAACTCAGATCTCCCCTAGTCGGGATGAACGGGTTGACGCCAGAAGCACCCGTACCAAGGACCCCCCGCCAAAGGTCCCCCGCCGCAAGGAGCCGGAGGAAAATTTCGGCACGTATGAGTACCACCCGTTGGCGAGGGGCTCGCCCCTCGTGGAAGAAGTTTTGATGGCCCAAGCAGGCATGGCCAAAATCCCCACTTCTATCAACCGTTACGACGGGACAACTGATCCAGCTGAACACTTGGATCATTTTTTGCATCTTATGCACCTTTACGAGCATTCCAGCAACTATTGGGCGAAAGTCTTCGTCACTTCCTTGGTAGGAATGGCTCAAGAGTGGTACAAACGACTGCCGCCACGCTCGATTCACTCATATGAAGAGCTGGCTCATGCTTTCCTCAACCACTTCAATTCTTTGAAAGCGCCAGTCACCGCACCTACTGCACTGTACAACGTGGTGCAAGGCAAGAGCGAATCTCTGCGCTCGTTCTTTGCCCGCTTCAACAAGGAGATCCTACAGGTGGAGAGGCCTTCCATGGATTTCTTGATCCCAGTGCTCTTTCAGGCTGTGGATCACAAGCAATATGTGAGCAAGAAATTTGCCGATGCCATTGTGGAAAGGAGGCCAGGGACCCTCATGGCCTTGACAGAGGTTGCCGAGCCGTTCTTCGCGCTCGAAGACATGTACGGGACGAATGGTCCCCGGCATCACAGTCCGGCCAGGAACGAGCGACCCCATCACGAGCGGGGACGGGACGTGGCTATCAAGAAGGAGCGCCCTCAAGAGCGCAGAAGGTCGCCACCACCCCCTCGTCGATTCGAGTGAATCCCGCTCACCAGGCCGAATTCAGAAGTCTACAACCTCTCCGATAAGAAGCTCTTCAAGAGACCCATCAAGATGAGGGAAACAGACTCGCTCAGGCGCTCGAACAAATACTGCGCTTTCCACAAGTAGAGGGGGCACGACACGGATGAGTGCCGGCAGTTGGAAGCTGAGATTCAGAGGCTCGTCGCAGGAGGCCACCTGAATGAGTTTGTCCGGGTGCTTGAGCGTTACGATGAACGCTGCAACGAGCGTGCTGGGGGAAGAAGGAGGAGTCCGTCCCGTTCGAAGAGCCCAAGGGGTAGGGGACCCCCTGAAAGCAGCAGCCACCGGGGCAATAAAGGAAAAGCCCCTGAGCAAGAAAACGAACCCTTCGCAGTCATAAATATGATTGCGGGAGGCTCATCAGGAGGGGATTCAAACGCCTCCCGACGGAGGTACGTCCGGAGCTACAACCAACGCCCAGCAGTGCCTAAACCTATCTATGCCATCCAGAGTCCAAGCGCTCAACGATCAAGAGAGAATGATGTAATAGGCTTTGATGATAGGGATTTAGAGCACATTGTAACACCCCGTGGGGAGAGTGTAACTTCTGATTGCCCCATGGTGGTTAGCGTAGATGTTCATAATCATGTTGTAAAAAGGGTGTTGGTGGATAGTGGAAGCTCCGTTAATGTTTTGCCTTATTCAACGTTTTTAAAGATGAAGGCTGACCTTCCGCTCGAGCCTCTCAAAACAGCTCTCATTGGCTTTGGAGGCTCAGAAGTTGTCCCACGAGGGCAAATTCGCTTAGCTACTTCATTCGGCCGAGCCCCTCAGCGCAAAACGCTCTTGGTAACATATGCGGTGGTGGAGATTGACATCCCTTATAACATCATAATTGGGCACCCCGCCCTCGTGGATTTCAAAGCCATCATCTCCACCTACCACCAGAAGATTAAATTTCCTACCTCCGAGGGTGTGGGAGAAGTACTGTGCAATGTGCAAGAGGCTTGGGAATGTTACATGCTGTCCCTCAGAAATCCTAAAGCGGAGAAAACCTTCCAAATTGGGTCCACCAAAAAGTCAGTAGACTTCCCCAACCTAGATGAGGACAGCCCGGCACGGAAAAGGGCGAAATTGAACAAGAAGAAGAACAAAAAGAAGAGGGGAGACAACGTGGAGAATCCCCTCGGAAGTGCACCACCAGGAACCGTTGGTGGATCGTCCTCAGAAGGAGACGAGCCGGGAGAGGGTGAACCAGCACCCGGTGACCGTTTGACAGGAAAGAAGAGGGCGTTCGAGCTTCCTCACCCTGAGATAAGGATCGAACCCTCGGAAAAGTTCCTTACCATTGAGCTGGAACCCGGAAACAAGGATAAGACTACACAGATAGGATCAAACCTCTCGGGGCCTTCTCAGATTATGATGATTGACTTCCTCAGGGAAAACAGTGATGTATTTGCATAGAAAGCCTCCGACCTCACAGGGATTGACCCGAGCGTCATTATCCATAGGCTTAATGTGGATCCCTCTTTCAAACCCGTCAAGCAGAAAAAGCGGGATGTACATGGCTTTCAGAAAAAAGTCATTGAAGAGGAAGTTAATAAACTCCTAGAGGCTCAGTATATCGAGCCCATCTTGTATCCGGAGTGGTTGTGCAACGTCGTCTTGGTGCCCAAGAGCGCGAATAAGTGGCGCATGTGCAACGATTTCACTGATCTCAACAAAGCCTGCCCTAAAGATCCTTAACCGCTGCCTCGGATTGATCAATTGGTGGATTCGACCGCTGGCTGCGAGCTCATGAGCATGATGGACGCTTTCCAGGGATACTATCAGATCTTTATGGCCCCGGAAGACCGCCCCAAAACCTCGTTCGTTGTCCATCTGGGGGTATATTGCTTCTTAGTCATGCCTTTCGGACTCAAGAACGCCGGAGCTACGTATCAACGGCTCGTCAACAAGATGTTTGAAAGAGAAATTGGGAGGTCCATGGAGGTTTATGTGGATGATATGATTGTCAAAAGCGAGCGCCAGGACTCCCACTTGGAAGATCTCAAGCGCACTTTCTCAATCCTGCGTCAGTATGGAATGAAGTTGAACCCTTCGAAGTGCACCTTTGGAGTGCAAGGGGGAAAGTTCTTAGGGTACATGGTCAGTCAGAGGGGAATTGAGGCCAATCCGGAGAAGATCAAGGCCATATTGGAAATCCCCTCCCCTCGAAATTTGCGGGAAGTGCAAGTCCTAGTAGGAAAAATCATCTCGTTAAACAGGTTTATCTCGCGCTCGGCGGACAGGAACCTTCCCTTCTTCAAAATTTTGAGGAACGCCCATAACTTTGCTTGGACAGAAGAATGCGAAAGGGCGCTGCAGGATATGAAGGCTTACTTATCGAGCGCACCACTGCTGACTAAGCCCGTCGAAGGTGAGAGATTATTTATGTATCTTTCCGTTTCTTCCGAGGCCACGAGCGCGGTTCTGATCGCTATACGGGAGCGGAAATACTTACCCGTCTATTATCTGAGCAAAACATTGCAAGGAGCCGAAAAGAAGTATTTGGAGATTGAGAAATTCGCGTTCGCTCTTATTAACGCATCAAGAAGGCTAAGGCCTTACTTTCAAGCGCACTCCATAACGGTTCTCACCGATCAACCCTTGAAGCAAGTGTTGTCCAAACCAGATGTGTCTGGAAGATTAATCAAGTGGGCCATCGAATTGAGCCAGTTCGACTTATGCTTCGAGCCCAGGACCGCGGTACAGGCTCAGGTTGTAGCTGATTTATTGGTCGAACGCTTTGGTTTAGAGCCCACCGTTGCGGAGAATGAGGGGTTATGGGTACTGCACACAGATGGTTCCTCAACCTCTCAAGGGGGAGGAGTAGGAGTGGCCCTCAGAAACCCCGATGGGATTGAGCTGGACTTTGCAATCAAGTTGGATTTCCAAGTCACTAATAACGAAGCAGAATATGAGGCCCTCGTGCAAGGATTGAATATCGCTTTTCAAAATGGAGCCTCCAGAATCACTGCTTATGTGGATTCGCAATTAATAGCGAGCCAGATTGAAGGAACTTATGAGGCTCGAGAAACCACCATGGTACAGTACTTAAATAAAGCCAGAGAAATCATTGGGAAGTTCAAGGAATTTCATCTACTTCAAGTGCCCCGGGGAGAAAACGAGCGTGCGGACGCTCTGTCAAAGTTTGCATCAGCTTTAGAGGGCACTTCTGAACGTTCTGTTACGTTCCTCAGAACTGAGGAACCTTTGATCAAGGAAAGGGTCGCCACCAAGATAATCGCCATGATTGATCCAGACGAGCCCTGTTGGCTTGACGACATCGTCATTTTCCTTAGGGATGGAATTCCTCCCGCTGACAAGGTGGAAGCTAGGAAAGTCCGAAGTAAGGCCCCTCGTTTCGCTTTGGATCCCGAGGGGAGGTTATTCAAGAAATCATTTCAAGGACCCCCAATGAGATGCCTGAGGCCCTCACAAGCGAAGGAGACGCTCGAACTCATCCACAATGGAAGCTGTGGGAATCATTCCGGAGGGCGTATCTTGGCAAAAAAGGTTCTGAGAAGTGGGTTCTATTGGCCTACAGTTCTCCAAGATGCCATCGAATTTTCGAGGAAATGCCCCAAATGCCAATTTCATTCAAATCTCCCTCAATTGCCAGCCGCACAGATGATCCCAATAGACGTCTCTTGGCCTTTTGACCAGTGGGGAATAGATATCGTGGGCCCCTTGCCCATGGCTGCGGGACAAAAGAAGTTTGTCATTTTAGCCGTCGACTACTTCACCAAGTGGGCCGAGGCCGAAGCTGTTGCAAAAATCACTTTCAGGATTGTGAGGGACTTCATTTGGAAAAACATCATTTGCAGGTACGGCATACCGAGGGTGCTCATTTCTGACAACGGATCCCAGTTCATAGCTGATGACACACGAGAATGGTGTTCTGAGTTGGGGATCGAGCAGCGATTTACCTCTGTAGGACACCCTCAAGCCAATGGGCAAGCAGAAGTTACCAATAGGATCATCTTGCAACATCTGAAAACCATGCTTGAGAGCAAGAAAAGTGAATGGGCTGAAGAGCTGCAAGGAGCGCTTTGGGCTTATCGCACCACCCCACGAGCGGCCACTGGAGAAACTCCTTACGTGCTCGTTTATGGGTCAGAAGCAATGATACCAGCGGAGATAGTAAATGAATCCGCTCGTGTCAGCTATTTCGAGCCTCAGCTCAACGATGGCAACAGGAGCTTGGAGTTGGACTTGCTGGATGAAAGGAGAGACAAAGCATGGGCTAAGATCCACCACTATAAAGCCTCTGTGGCCCAGCAATACAAGAAGCGTGTGAGGGAAAGAACTTTCCAATTGGGAGACTTAGTTTTGAAGAAAGTGGAAGTATCCAAGCACGTGGGGAAATTGGACCCCAATTAGGAAGGCCCATTCAAGGTCGTACAACTCAGAGCTAACAACACTTACACCCTGGAGACACTTCAAGGCGAGCGCTTGCCTCGCCCTTGGAACGCATGTAACCTCCGGCGATTTTATGTTTAAAAGCTCTTTGCAAACCCTGATGTAACAACCCTCTTTGACGGGTTCTATGTACTTCCAATCACAAGTAAACGGTAACATAATCTTTTTAATTTCTTTAATACTCCTGTTTCTTTGGTTGCTGGAATGGATAAGTCCCACGTCCCTCGTCTTTGCGAGCGTGGTTGGCAACCCATTCCAATATGTATGCTGTTATCTCGTATGGGTTACGCTTGCCAGCACTCTACTCCACATGGGGGGACGCCCTCATAAGGATAGACTGGTTACGCTCACAACCAATTAGGCGGATTTGAAGAAGATTATGAAGAAAATCCTAGTAGGCCTTGGCTGTTTCTTAAAACGCCTCGCGCTCGAAAACGGGATCTCCTACAGAGAAAATCCTAGTAGGCCTTGGCCGTTTCTTACAACGCCTTGCGCTCGAAAACGGGATCTCCTATAGAGCAAATCCTAGTAGGCCTTGGCTGTTTCTTACAACGCCTTGCGCTCGAAAACGGGATCTCCTACAAGAGCAAATCCTAGTAGGCCTTGGCCGTTTCTTATAACGCCTTGCGCTCGAAAACGGGATTTCCTACAGAGCCAGAAAATACGACAAGAGCCAGAGCGCTCGAACAATGGCCTCAGAATCCAGAAGGTATTGCACAAGTCTTGAACGAGGGCAACCACTCAGTAAGACCCTCGCACACACTCAAGACTTAGCAAAATCCCCCAAGGGCGGAAGGAATGCCACAAGTCATGAACGAGGGCAACCACTCAGTAAGACCCTTGCAAACACTCAAGACTTAGCAAAATTCCACCAAAGTTAAGAAGAAATTGCACGAGCCTTGAACGAGGGCAGCCTCTCCATAAGACCCTCGTATATACTCAAGACTCAGCCAAATTTTAAAAAAAAATTTATACAAGTCTTGAGTGGGGGGGGGCAATCTCACAATAAGACCCTCACGATCGCTCAAGACTTAGATAAATTTTCAAGGCTTATGACAAAGGCAAAAATTTATACAAGTCTTGAGTGGGGGGCAATCTCACAATAAGACCCTCACGATCGCTCAAGACTTAGACAAATTTTCAAGGCTTATGACAAGGGCAAAAATTTATGCAGGTCTTGAGTGGGGGGCAATCTCACAATAAGACCCTCACGACCGCTCAAGACTTAGACAAATTTTTGAAGATTTACAGAAGTTAACAAAATTTCTCAAAGTCCTAAAGGCTTATCAGAGAAATAAAACATCCACAGAGTATGCTACACAGTCTTATTATTACAAGATTTGTTCCAGCAAGCTCTAAGTATGAGTTATGATTCATAAATGAAAATCATAAATGAACAAAAGAACAAAGTCGTGAAAAATAGAATGTATATTCATAGCACAAAAATATTACAAGGAAAGGGGCTCAAAGGCCCATGAACATTGTTTCAAAAGAGAAGAAAAAAAAAAAAGACAGTAAAACAGGAAAGTGCAGAGAAAAATTATAAGAGAAAACTTCAGGCGGCTGGGGCGATGTCTTCATCAACGATCACCAGGATGTTCTGGGCCACGGGGCCATGAACTGGGCCCTCAAGCTCTTGCTGTTGAGCTTCGGGATCGTTGGGCTCATTTGCACCAGGATCGGGAACGTTGGCACCTTCAGCAACTAGGACCGGGGCTTCCTCCATGACGGGCGCTTGAGGCTCATCTTCAGGGTCATCAGTTTGAGCCGCACCTCCTTCCCGATGAGCGTCGGTGTACTCATCTTGGATCAGCTTAACCAAGAATTCGTACTCCATCTCCGCAATGGCGTCCGCGGGGTCGTTGGGGTCCTCATCAGCTTCCTCACAGCGCTCGTTAAACATGAGCCCCGTGCCCTCGGCTCCCTTCATGGCCGGATCAGTCAGCCCCTTGTGGATGCCCTGCTCAACGGCTAAGTTGAAGGTATTTTGGGCCTCATCCAAGTAGTGTAACGAGGCTGCGAAATTGAAGGCTTTGGAGTGGCAGAACTTGATGAGAGCCTCCTTATTCGCACGCTCTAGGCTTCGAGGCCACTCGTTCACAGCATCGTTGAATTTTCTCTCGGCCTCCAGAGCCCTCGTCTTCCAACTTTCCCGCTCCGCCTCTGCCTTCTGGCACCGCTCGTTAGCCTGGGCCAACTGGGTGCCCAAACCGATTCGAGCGCTGTCTACCGCCACAAAATCCTCTTTCAGTTTTCCCAGCTCTTCCTCCGTTTTGTTGTACAAATCCTTGAGGGATTCATACTTTGCAGTCTCAGCGTCCAGCTCCGCTTGAATCTGAGCCGGATCATTGGAACGAGCCATCTTCTTGTATTTGGCTTTTCGGTCCGCGTAGATGGAGGCTCGCATTTGCACGTTTCGGAGCCGGGGAAGAACTTGCTGCATAAGTTAGAAAAAAAAAAAAAAGGAAATGTTAGCCAGAGAATGTTAACTTACAGAGATTAGCAAAGAAATCAAGGAGTGAAAACTTACGGAAATTAGAGCGTGGGCCGCATCAAGGGTCACCTTCTCCACAGACTCACTGTAGAGATGCCGGTGGTCCACCGAGAACTGGGCCTTGTTGTAAAGGTTCTCGGTGACAGCTTGGGCGAGCGTGCCAGGCCTCAACAGAACCGGCCCGCCGTCGGGGGCACCTGTGTAATCCCTGTCCCCTCGTCGGGGGAACTCCCATATGTGTTCCTCCTCTGAAGAGGAAGTTTCCCCCTCGCCCCTGGGGCCCTCAACTACTTGCTTCCCTTTGCCCTTGATTACCACTGAATCGGGCATCCTCTTCCTTTTACGGGAAGGCTTACTTGCGCTCGGGGGAGCCTCGGTTATCGCCAGGGTGGTTACTGGCCTCGCTTGTTCTGCAGGCGTAGGGGGTTGAACATCTCCTGCTCTCTCTGAAGAAGACCGCCCTCTGGTCTCTCTGTTGACCAATCTACGCTCCCCTCGGCCACGAGGGGGTTGGACCTCAGGATTGGCGCTCGAACTGGCGCCGCTACGAGCGTCCCCTCGATTGTTACGGTTACGAGGGCGCTGTTGCTCACGCTGTTGATCCCCTGGCTGGGCTTGATTCCTGTTGGCGTGGGCGAAACGAGCGGCTTGTCTGATCCCTCCTGCCATCTCTAATATAGCGGCTCCTGCGAAAATGGAAAGTACAAGGGTTATAAATCCTTAGACAAGAATTGTTAAGTGTGCAAGTTACAAGTACAGAGAAGCAGTTAGTATTCATTCCTATCTAAAGTTAGTGCCCTAAGAATCTAACCATCTCTCTCTATGTCACGAGCCGGAGGGTTGTCAAGGTAATGAGGGTCATTGGAAAGACCACACAGGAACATGAGCTCCGCATCGTCTATCCAATCTTTCGCTTGAATGAGGTGGCCCTCGTCCCTCAGGGTTGCTGCCAGGCTCTTGGCCCAATCTTTAGGGAGTGCGGGTGGCAGGCGGCTCTTGGCAAACGAGCCCCATTGCGTGGGCACCCCAAAGCCCTCTTCTGTTGGAGCTTTGACGAAGATGAACTTCTCCTTCCAATCGGGGCCATAAGTGCTCGAGGGCGAGTTGATCAGTTTCATATGTGCCTTCGCCTGGACATAATAAAAACCAGCCTCGGGAGATGAACGAGAGGAGCTGACCACTTGAAATAGGGCGTTGAAGTTCCGCAAGAAGGGCTCGTAACCCATGCTCCTCATCAGAATCACAAAGCAGGTTAATAGAGCCAGGCCGTTGGGCACGATTTGTGATGGACAGAGGCCCAGATCGTTCAACAAGTGAGCCATCGAGATCGAGATAGGGAACCTCAAGCCTCCTGAACTCACTGTGTCCACGTATACGGCCATTTCCCCAGGAGGCGGATTATTAGCACGCTCGTGGTTTTCTGGGATTCTCCATGTATACCGCTTGTCCCAGTAAATGGGTGCCATCATCGTTTTCACGTCTCCCACGGTAACTGTGCTGGGAGTCTCATCGGGCGTGCGCTCGGTAGCCTGGTAACCTGATCCTTCACCCTCGTTAAGCCCTTTGGATTTTTGGGATTTCTTGCTTTTTCCCTTGTCACGGGCTCTTTCTGAAGGCCCGGTTATGGCTTCAACCACTGGAAGCGGGTTCGCAACGGCCACGGTCACGGTATGACGGTGGGGATGAGTGGCACTCTGAGTTAGGGGGAGAGTGACCCCTTGCCTCTCTGCCTCCATCACCAGATCCATCTCCTCAAAGAGAGGATCCATTCCGCCTGGATTCCTATCCTCCATGGCCATCACTGCCGCCCCCAACTCCTCATCTCTAGGGGAATCGGGATAAGAGGAACTATCAATGGCCATTTCATTAATTTCACGGGCAAATTCCTCAACTTGTTGGTCAGCCATGGCAGAAGCTGAGATTTGGGAGAAATTCAGTCTCGGTTAGACAATGGGGTTTTCTTGGAAAGAGATTAGGGTTTCCTCAAGGAGAAAAATCTAAGGGGTTATGAAATCCTAAAGTCTGAATCTAAAGTTAGCAGAGTTAGAAAATTACGCTGGGAGTTTACCTTGAAGGTTTCTGAGAAAGTCTGGGAGAAAGGTTGAAGATGCTCTAAGAACTGGAGTGCGAGAGAATTCTTTTTGCAAAGGATGCTTGGAAGTTCTGAATGCGTAAAGAGTATCAAGATTTCAGAATCCCGTACTTATAGGGATGGGAGTTGGTACCTTTTTCGGCAATGAATTCAAAATGGTAATCATTTCCCGCCTAGGAAACCGCCCACTTTATGGAACCGTCACATGCTTCCCAATGCTCACGCGCCCCACGCGCACCCGCATTTAATGCTCTGACGTTTCGGGTGCTTCAGAATAGTACAACATTTAATGCGGAAGTGTTACGAGCGGTCAGTTGAAAAGACCGCATTTATAGCGCAACCAGAAGAAAAATTGCTCAACACGCCAAGCCTTATACGAGCGCTACGTGCAAGAGATAGAACGCGTCGAAATTCTACAGTCCTTATCACTAAGGACTACAGAATTGGGGGGCAAAATGATGGGGTCAAAATACGATCGTCCCACTTTAGGACACGTGGCATCACCGAGATGATGACATCTGTCTCCCCAAAGCTGCACCCATCAGCGCACGAGCGCTAAGCTCAACAAGCGCAATCCTTCTTCAGGAGTTAAGCCCAACGAGCGCTGTCACTCCCACGAGCGTCCTACATACTAAATGATTGGCACGTCCACATGCCAAGGGAGCCCTCTTCGAGCGTCACACTCCCTCAGAGTGGCCTCCCCTTCGGCTCGTCACTTGAACTGGAGCCTTCATTCCCCCCAGCGGATATCTTGGCCTCCAATACTCCAGGTTGTCACGAGCGCGCTCTCAAGCCCTCGTTACCAACCACCCAAATGGCTCTCTGACACATCGTACATGCCCGCGCACCTGCCACTGTTGCCAGCACCAACTTTTAGCCGCTTTTGCAGAAGATTCCTCCTAGGTTTCTCTCTCATGGCGCCACGTGTTAGGGCAACATTCGGCCAGGACCACTTGTGGCAAATGACCAAAGGGCCCTTGACCCTCAACTATAAATAGCTAAAGTCATCTTCTACACTGGTAAGCATTCTTCATCACTGAAACTGTGACTGAACTTACATTTCTCCTTCATACCTTGAACTGACTTGAGCGTCGGAGAGCCAAACTGGGTATCACCCCCAGTTCCCCCAGCTTGGCCTTCTGACTTTATTTGTGCTTGTCCCAACAGGTAGAACCCCCTTTCTCATTTCCGGCGAAGCTCCGGTGGTTTCCTCCACAATTACAAATCGTAAAGTGATCGGATTCGGATCCTCACATTTCTGAACCCATCAAAATATTTGTTACTATCCGAACTATGCCCGTTTTTCTATTTTACCATTCGAATTTATTTTTGTTTCAAACCGTCATCCCATCTACAAAATTTTTATGAAACCACCATCACATTTCTATGATTTTTGTAAACCGCCATCTCATTTATACAGTTTTTATAAAATCGTCATCCCTCATCAAATTTTAAATGAGTTTCAATATCTGAATACCCCACATGTGATATCCACGTATTTTTAATAAAAGTAAATTAGTTTTTCTATTATCTTAGTCATTCTTTAACAAATTAAAGTTAATTTTTTTTTTGTCAAGACCATCAAACACAATAATTCTTATGATTTTATTGATTTATCCGCATTTTGTGTGTTGACTGGCATCTTTTTAAAACATTTTGATTTGTTATTCTGCTCTTTTCTTTCTTTATTCATTCATCTTCATTTTTTTGGGTAAGACAAAGGTATTAATAAGTAAGAAATTATTTTGTTTTATATTTATTAATCTATTATATCCATCATTGAATAGGAAGAATTTCGTAAAATGAAAGGTTATGGACCATAGAAGTAAAATAGAATGTTTCCAAAGTAGAACGTATCCAATAAGATAATTTCTTTTTTAATACTAGAATGTATTCAGTCACATAATCTATAATTACATATATCTTTTCAATATATTATCGTAAATTCAAGTGATTTGAAGATTGAAGAAGAATGAGTAAATAAGAGTTGTAAATGTCTTTTATCATATTAAAATTTTTAAAAATGACCAAAATAATAAAAAAAATTAATTTATTTTTGTTAAAAATATGTACACATTACGTGTTGAATATTCACACACCGAAAAAACACTCAAAATTCAAAAAATCACTTCAAATTAAATGAAGATGGCGGTTTAAAAATGTCATATAGATGAGATGATGGTTTATAACAAAAATAATTTCGAATGACAATATATAAAAATAGATATAATTCAAATCATAAAAAATATTTATTACTATCATAAAATTAAAGGTTAATCATTATTTGCACCCCCAAACTTTGAGAAATTTTACACTTTAGTACCTAAAGTTTGAATTTTTAAATTTTAGTATCCAATTTTTAAATTTTGTTGTACTTAAGTACTCTGACCAATAAAAAAATGACATGTGTACTTAACCGAAGAATAAAAAAATAACACATATGATATGCACTTAAATACAATAAAATTTAAAAATTAAGTATTAAAATATAAAAATTTAAAAATTAAATAATAAAATACAAAACACCCCACATTTCGGGGTACAAATAAAAATTAACCTAAAATCAAAGTTCATTTAAAGCTCATATGAAAGGGCTCTTTTTTAAAAAGTACCTAAAAGTTGAAGAAATTTGCTTTAACTCCCCATTTTAAAAAAAATTCCTCTTTGCTCTCTAGATGACAAGCCAAATTTGTTTTAACTCCCCATTTTTTTTGAAGGTTGTATTAAAACTCAAGAATCTCGTATCCGAACCCCGAAATCACGTACTTAAATGTCCAAATCTCGTATTTGGGGGCAAATACATCATTTTGGCATTTAAGTAAGTGATTCCGGGGTTCGGGTACGAGATTCTTGAGTTTTAATATAACTATGGGGAGTTAAAGCAAATTTGGCCTGTCATCTAGGGAGCAAAGAGGAACTTTTTTAAAAATGGGGAGTTAAAGCAAATTTAAGTTCTCATGTGGGGATTTTTCGAGAATTTCCGGCATTTGAAACGCGTATCTTAACAGATATGGTGCCATGCCCTAGTGCCTAGGCTAACTAACTACATTTATGACCCAATAATGAATGCAACTCCATGGAATTAATCCTATTCGGCCACCATAGGATTCCCGCTTTCCCTAATTTAATTTTCATACTTATCCTTACCAAATCCCATCTAACTTTTATTTGCCCTGTCTAATCCGTCATGAACATAATTAATTATCATTATACACTTGGGTAACATGTAACTACCGAGACAAATGAGGTGGGGCCTAACTCCTAAGGATTCAAACTAAACCCGTTTTAATTAATAAGAAATCAAGAACATTTTTTTTTTTCTCTTTTTCAAAGAAAATTGTTGTTGATTCTCCAATTAGAACATGAATTATGAACTATGTAAAAATGCGAAATTTTAACGTTAATAAATACCGTATTTGATGCGTTAATGTTGTTGATCGAAATTGGTTCCAGAAAACAAACTCAATATTCCCATTTTTATCTAATATATAATAACATAAAACGAACTAAAGATGAAGAGTTACCATAATATTGAGATTGGTACAACTCTATCTCTGCCTTGCAATATATCGCTCCAATTTATCTAATTTAAGCTACAGTTAGGTTTTAATTTGAAATTTTTTGGAGATAATCTTTTTTAACTAGCGTAAAGACAAGTCTATATAATGTAATAATCATTGTATTTAACGCAAGTTGAACGAGTGCATATCATGCGCAAAGGACAGTGATAAGAGTGGCCGGAATATCTTACCGGACTAAATGTAATAGAAAAGTGACCGGAATATCTAACCGGACTAAAGGTGGCCGGAAAATTTTGTGTAAAATATTGAGTGAGACTTTGAGGGTGACTTGCCAAAATGGTCAAATTTCCAGTGGAGAAGGAAAGGTATGGGCAATCCGTCGTCAATTGCGGCGGACCCTCTCAGTTTGACGGACCATTCCTAATTCATTAATGTGATTCTAGAGACTTGTAAAAGTCCTTTTTGGAATATTGGACAAATTTTGTGCACTCTTTTTTTCTTTATATTTTATATTTTTGTAGTAATTTTTGCTAAAAATATTAATTTCTAAATAAATTCTAAAAATATCATATCATGTTGTACTAAATATTCATATCAGATACTATCTACAACATTTTTTGTGTGGGATATTTAAGAGAAAAAACACGTATTATTATATTTGTATTACTGTCCGTATGACCATTTATGGATTACAATCTAAAAAATAACACATGGGTATATATTATAAAATGCCATGTGTAATTTTTTTTATCAAATCCACTAAAAAATGATTTAAAATATTTAATGTCGGCTTATAAAATGAAATAATTTATTATTTAAATTTTAAAAAGATGTTATAGTTGAATGTCAATAAATATTTGTGTAAAAGAGAAAATGACTCCGATGCAGCATATAAATAATATTGAAAACATTGCATATTCAAATAATAGCGGAACTCAAAAGTCAAAAATGGGAATAAGAGGATTCAGCAATCAGCAATTAATGGTATCGCATCGCATGCGTCGCTCGTAAGTTGCGTGATAATGAAGCCGGCTAAATGGTGGGGCCCTTTGACGTGGACTTCACTTTCAAGCCACGCAAAGTGGGTCCCCCGCCGTTATTCTATTGGCGTGCCATGATTTTCTTTTTTTTTTTTTTTTGGTTACGTGTTTTTCTTAAAAAGATTTTTTATAATTCTAACTTTGTCATTTATTTATTTTTTAAACAGACAAAGAGCCGTAGAGTTATCGAGCGCCCATCTCAGGGGCGGATCCAAAATTTTTCATTAGTCGAGGTTGAAAAAATTCCTAAACCTCAATATATTAATAAAATAATAATAACTTGAAATTAAGTAAAGGTACTAAAACCGTTAAAGCACAGACAAACCTAAAAAATGACCCATGCAATGTCCGACACGTGTCGGACACGGTTGAAAGAGTGTCCCGAAAAAAAAATAAAAATAAATTGGGACACGGTGTTGGACACGGCGAGGTGGAGTGTCCGACACGGCGGGGCAAATTTGATCATTTTTTTATTCTTTTTTTAATATTTTTTGGAGAGAAAATTGAAATAACAAAATTTATTTTAGTTTTTAATATTATATATTTTTATAAATATTTTATGTTACATAGATTATATTTATAAAATATTTTTATTTTTATATAAAATATTTTTATTTATATATAAAATATAGCCGAATCGTGTCCTAAAATTTTGAAAAAATCCGTGTCGCCGTATCCGTGTCATGTCGTGTCCATGTCGCCTTGTCCGTATCCGTGCAACATAGACTAAAACTCATAGATGAAACTGTTTTCAACGTGTTCCCTTCAATTTTGCTCCTACCATTTTTTCTCAAACTAAAGTCTTCACGTACAGGTACTAATATGGTCCCTTATTAAAAAAAAAAAAAGTAAAATTTATTTCGAGATTATAATATCCACTATCGAGTGTAGTAATTAACCCTTTCGGTAAATTATAGCTAAGCTAAAGTATAAACAGTTGGATAAAGAAAATTGTTAAGTGTTTTATATTTGAAATTAAAATTCGAATTCACCACATTTTATTAAAATAATATGTATTGAAAATCAGAATTTTTGTGATATTAATTTGATAAAGTTAGGTTTTGATTAAAATTAGCTATCTGATATGGTATCTTTTATCTCTCTAATATTGTATGATATATTATCTATACAATAAGATATATTACACTGTTTTTTCCTTGTATTTTTTCACACTAATTTTTTCTTGTATAAATATACAATATATTGATTTTTTCGTGAAATGTTCGGCGCATCATAACAAAAATTTCACACTTATAATTATTTTCATATTCAAACAAAACTTGAGTTATATCTAATATAATATAATATAATGTGTATATATTGATGGGTCTGAGTATGGGGTACAGAGTCCAATCACTTTAGAATTTGTTTAGATAAGAAAACCAGTTGATGATCGCCGAAAAAGATGGGGGGTTCTACCTGCTAGGACAAACACCAAAGCAAAGTCAGAAGGCCAAGCTGGGAGAACTGGGGGTGATTCCCAGTTTGGCTCTCCGACGCTCAAGTCAGATGAGGATCTGAAAGAGAAAGTAAAGAAGTTGCAAAAGTGCAGTAATGGAGATTGCTTACAGTGAGGGAGATGAAGACTCCTATTTATAGATGAGGGTCAGGGACCCTTTGGTCATTTGCACAGTGTGGTCCTGGCCGAATGTTGCCCTAACACGTGGCGTTGAGAGAGAAACCTAGGAGGAATCTTCTGCAAAAGCTGGTGAAAGTGAGTGTTGGCAACAGTGGTAGGTGCGCGGGCATGTACGGGGTGTCAGAGAGCCGTTTTAGGGGGTTGGTAACGAGGGCTGGAGAGCACACTCGTGTCAACCATGTGCCTTAGGGGCCAAAAGTTCCGCTAGGGGATGGAGGCCAAGGCCTAAGCAATGAGGGGGAGTGGAAGCGTCCCTAAGGGAGTGCAGCGCTCGAAGAGGGCTTCCTTGACTGATTGGAGTTTTAGCCACGTAATATGAATTGCGCTCGTTAGAGAGCGGAGATGTTGATCATGTGTACACGTAGCAGAGACGACACGTGTCCTTGAGGAATACTAGGGATGTAAACGAGCCGAGCCGAGTCGAGCGTTGGGCATTTTTCTCAGTTCGGGCTCGGGCTCGCACTCTAACATTATGGCTCGGGCTTGGCTCGTGAGCCACCGAGCCATCAAAAATAGGATTCGGGCTTGGTTCGTCTCAAGCCCGAGCGGCTCGGAGTCAGCTCGCAAGCCTAAAGGCAGATTTCCTTAAGGAACAAAAAATGAACAAAAAAAAGCCCAGTATCAAAATAATTACCAAATCAAAAGCTTGGGACATCAATCCAACGAATTTACACAAAGAAAATTGAAAGATCTGTAAATTAAACAACAAGATTTTAAAGCAACAAGAGAAATGAAAAAGAGAAGAAAATTCGAAAGAGTATATATCAGATCTGTAAGAAACAAGAAATAGAAAAGAAGATCTAGTTCGAAATCGCCGTTGGTAGTGGCATCTTGAAGGTGCAGAGACGGAGGCGGTCAATATTTGACGGTGGTGGAGCGACGCAGGCACGTGTGGGAAAGAAATAGGTCGGAACAGATGTGGCTATGGCGGATATCGACGTCGGCATGAGAGTAGGCATTTGAACTTGGAAGTTTGACGGCAGAACTATATCTTCTTCTCCGGTAGGCGTTTGAACTTTGAAGGGAGAACTATGTCTTCTTCTCCGGTGGGTATCGCGGCGTGAGAGAGGTTGAAGGCAGAAATATGTTTTGATTGTTTTCTAGAATATGAGATTAGGGTTGGCTCTTCATGCCGCGGCGCTGGGGTAATGGGGAATGGGAATGCATTGAATTTGGGAGTAGGGTTTTTATTAATGTTGTACATTTAATATTATAATATATATAAATATATAATTAATAATATATATATACACATATATATATGTATATATAATGTGTATAATTAATAATGCATATATATTATAATATATAATGTATATAATTAATAATATACAAATATTATTTTAATATAACATAGCTCGCGAGCCGGCTCACGAGCCATGAGCCAATGTAAAGGTGGCTCGGGCTTGGGTTCGACTTCCCTCGAGCCGAGCTGTGGCTCGGCTTGGCTCGCCGCTTTCGAACTTGAGCGTGAACTTTTCTCGAGCCAACTCGCTAAGCTCGCGAGCTGGCTCGTCTCATTTACATCCCTAAGGAATACTGACGCTTGAGGGGCTTGAGCGCTCGTGTATAATTACCTTAATCACAAGAGGACAGGTGTCGTTATCTTGAGTTGCCACGTGTCCAAACGTGGGACGAGCGTATTTTGATCCCATCATTTTGCCCCCCAATTCTGTAGTCCTTAATAATGAGGACTGTAGAATTCTGTCAAAGTAAATCTTCGAGCGTGGCGCTTGGGGAAAGCGTAGCGTGTTGGGCAATTTATCCTTCTGATTGTGCCATAAATGCGGTCCTTTCCTCTGACCGCTTGAAACGTCTATGCATTAAATGCGGTCCTTTCTTCTAACCGCTTGTAACGTCTGTGCATTAAATGCTGATGCGCGTGGGACGCGTGATTCTTGGGAAGTACGTGACGGTTCAATAAAGTGAACGGTTTCCTAAGCGGGAAATGATTGCAATTTCAAATTACTTGCCAGAAACGTACCAACTTACACCCCTATAAATAAGGGATTCTGCATCTATGTCCATTTTTGCGCGAACAAATCTTCAGAGCATACTTTTGCGAAAAAAACTCCTTGCGAAACCAATCTCGGAGCATTCACTACTTCTTCCAAGTTTTTCCAGAAAACCCAAGGTAACTTTCTGGTGAAATCCTTTAACTTTGCTAACATTAGAACAGATTAGGACTTAGTAATCTTTCAAGTTCCACCTTCTCTAGAAATCCCAAATTTCTCTGAACATCCCCCGCTTCCAAAATCCTCATATCCTTTCCAGATTGTGCAATAGCCATGGCCAGAGATCATGTAGAAGAATTTACCCGCAAGGTTGAGGAGATGGCTACCAAAAATTCATCCCCTCCGGGTTCCCCTAGGGATGAAGAATTGGATGTGGCCGTTATGGCCATGAATGAGAGAAACCCGGATGGGGTTGAGCCCCTTTTCGAAGAGATGAACATGGTACTTGAGGTGGAGAGGCAAGGAGAGGTATTGCCATTGACGGAGAGTGCCACCCATCCTCACCGTCATACCGTAACCGTGGCGGTTGCTGCCCCGGCCCCTGAATTTGAAGGAGAAGCGGGGCCCTCAGATAGAGCCCAGGCCAAGGGCAAAGGGAAGAAACCCCAGAGGCCCAAGAAAGCTACGAAGGCCAAAGGGTCGAACGAGGGTGAGGGTCCAGGTATGCAGGCGACCGAGCGTACCCCTGACGAGACTCCCAACACCATTACTCTGGGGGAGATAAAGTCTGTTATGGCTCCAATCTACTGGGACGAGCGTTATACATGGAGAATCCCAGCCAAGCACGAGCGTGCCAACCATCCCCCACCTGGAAAAATGGCGGTTTACAAGGACGTGATTGGCTCGGGGGGCCTAAGATTTCCAATTCCAGTCCCAGTGGCCAACATTTTGAATAATTTGAACCTGTGCCCCTCGCAGATTGTGCCTAACGGGCTCGCCCTCATAACCTGCTTCGCGATCCTCATGGAGTGCACCGGACACGAGCCTTAAATGTTTAATTTCAACGCTCTGCTGTAAGTGGTTAGTTCCCCGCGCTCGTCGCCCGAGGCGGATTTCTTCTATTATGTCCAGACAAAGGCTCATCTGAAACGGTCTACCACGTATGACCCCGATTGGAAGGAAAAGTTCATCTTCGTCAAATCCCCGGTGGACGATGATTTCGGGGTATCACAAGAGTGGATTTCGCATGGGAAAGGCTCCCTTGTGAAGAATCGTCTGGACCCCACTTTCCCTGAGAACTGGGGTAAAGAATTAGCTGGGGCGTTGAGGAACGAGGGCCGGCTGATATAAGCCAAAGATTTGATAGATGATGCGGAACTCATGTTCCTTTGCGGACTTACCAACGACCCCCACTATCTCAGCAACCCTCCCGCTCGGGATTTGGAGAGAGATGGTTAGATTTTAGGGCACTAACTTGTAGATAGGGATGCTAACTGTTCACTTGCATTTGTAATTTGTATTTTCTGAAGTTGGCTTCAGGGTTTCTGACCCTCGTTGTTTTTTTTTTCTTGCCCCAGGTTTAAACATCATCATGGCTGGAGGAATCCGACACGCTGCCCGTTTCGCCAATGCTAACAGGCGCCAAGCCAATCAAGGTAACCAGCAAGACCAACCACCCCGAGGCACAGGTCGTGGAAACGAGCGCGGGGGAAGACAAGCGGCAGGCTCGAGCGCCAGTCAAGGTCGTGGTAATAACCAAGCACCCAATCCTGACACAAGGGTGATTCAAAGGGCCCCCCGGTCGCTTCACAAGTGAGTGGAGCCATTATTCCCGCTCCGATTCCGCCACCGAGGCCTCCGACGAGCGTTACAATCAGGGATCCTCAGGGAGAAAGCACTTCAACCTCCAGAAAGAGGAAAAGGATGCCAGATTCCTTCACTATATCTGGCAAGGAAAAAAAGTGGTTGAGGGCCCCAAGGGCGGCGATGGAGACACTTCCTCCTCAAAGGAGGAACATTTGTGGGATTTTGACCATCGAGGAGACAGGAGCTACAAGGGCTCCGCAGATGGAGGTGCCGTATTATTGAGGCACAGGACAGTCGCCCAAACCATCAATGAGGGCTTATACGAGAAGGTCCAATTCACAGCGGACCACAAGCACCTATACTCCGAGACCGTTGAAAAGGTCACCAGCGATATGGTGCACGCCCTATAACCTCAGTACTATAACCTCCATGAGAACCATCAGAAGTTTACGGATGACCGTAACGCATGGAGAACGAGGGCCACGGAGGCGGAGAAGAAATATGCTGATACCATGGCCCAACTTCCTCATCGTATTGAGCAATTAGCCAAGGAGGCGCTCGTCAAATTTTGCCATTCAAAGGCATTTAACTTCACGGCCTCCCTTCATTGCCTTGATGAAGCCCAGAAAGCCTTCAACTTGGCGATTGAGCAGGGCATTCATAAAGGCTTGACTGATCCAGCCATCCGTGAGGCGCAGGGGATGGGGCTCATGTTCAACGAGCGCTGCGTTGAGGAGGACGACGACCGCGAGGATCCTGAATCCAATATCTCTGAGCCGGAGTACAATTTCCTGGTCACGCTCATCCAGGATGAATACATAGAGGCTCATCCTCCGGAAGAAACCTCTCAGGCAGAACAAGACGAGGGGAATAACGATGCTGGTGCTGTCTCTGAAAACCCTCCAGCAAATGAGCCTCCGGCGCCTGTCGTTAGTGCTTCTACTCCTGTCGTTGATAATGTCCCCATACCTACCAATGAAGCCAACGAGCCCAATGCCCTCCAAGCGCCTGGGAAAAAACGAGCCTATGCCTCCTCCAGTTGCCCAGAACCAAGAAGAACATGCCCCCCAAGCGCAAGAGCCGGCAGGCCCCGTTCATGGTCCCGTGGCACAAAACGTTCTGGTGGTTCTAGATGAAGATGTTGCTCCCGCTGCTTGACGATTCCTTTCCTTTACTCCTGTTGAAATTTCTCTTCTTTTAGCTTAGACCTTCCTTTGTAAGAATGTTAAGGGCCCACGGGTCCTTGTTTTGTAACTTTGGCGAAAGCCCCAATCAATGAAATTCTTCTTTTTCCATAAAAATGTCTCTCTTCATTTTCTTGATTGTGGAATTTTTACCTTGTGCCTGTTGTAATAAAATCTCATAATGCTAAGATTATGTGTAACATGCTTGGTAAAATATGCCTTGTTTTAGCTAAATCTTGAGTAAGTACGAGGGTCTTGTTGGAAGATTGCCCTCTTTCAAGACTTGTGAAAATTTTTGCTTTTATACATAGAAAATTTTACTAAGTCTTGAGTAATCACGAGGGTCTTACTGAGAGACTGCCCTCGTTCAGGACTTGTGAAAATTTTGCTTTTACACTTAGAAAATTTTACCAAGTCTTGAGTAATTATGAGTGTCTTATTGAGAGGTTGCCCTCGTTCAAGACTTGTGAAAATTTTCGCACATATAAATCCATTCAAACCTTCAAGCAAGCGTGTGAGTTTCTTTCTCAGAGAATTTTTAGCTTGGACTTAATCAAGAATTTTGTAAAAATCGGCTGCCTTTGACCGAGCGCAGGGATCATTCCCTTGAGAACGCCCTGGTGTTGAAGATTTGAGCAAATTCATTCCGAATAACGTTACCGCTGAACGAGTGCGATTGTACCCGTTGATTTTTTGGACTGGCAAGCGATCCCGTTTTCGAGCGCAAGGCGTTGTGACAAACAACCAAGACCTACTAGGGTTTTTCTTGTGTTTTTCTTTGATTCATTATGCTGGTTGTGAGCGTTACCAGGCTATCCTTATGAGGGCGTCCCCCCACGTGGAGTAGAGCGTTGGCAAGCGTAACCCATGTGCAATAACCTCGTGTGTATTGAAATTGATTGCCAACCACGCTCGTAGAAACGAGGGACGTGGGTCTTATCCGCTTGTATAATTTAAAAGTAGTAGAATAGAAATATTCAGGAGAATGTATTGTAACTTACTTTGAGATTTGAACTAGTACATAGAGCCCATTAGTGGGATTGTTACATCATCATTTTTAGATAACTTTTAAACATAGAACCGCCGGAGGTTACATGCGTTCGAAGGGCGAGGCAAGCGCTCGTCTTGCAATGTCTCCAGGGTGTAAGTGTTGTTAGCTCTGATTTGTTTGACTTTGAATGGACCTTCCCAGTTGGGGTCCAATTTCCCCACATGCCTGGATACTTCTACTTTCTTCAAGACTAAGTCTCCCAGTTGGAAAGTTCTTTCTTTTACACGCTTGTTGTATTGTCGTGCCACAGCTGCCTTATATCTGTGCATTTTTGCCCATGCACTGTCCTTTCTTTCCTCCAGCAGGTCCAACTCCAGGCTCCTATTGTCTTCATTAGGCTACACAAGCGGATTCATGTACAACTTCCTCTGGTATCATGGCTTCAGATCCATACACGAGGGCAAATGGCTATCTCCGGTTGACGCTCGTGGAGTTGTACGATACGCCCATAGGGCTCCTTGTAGCTCTTCGGCCCACTTACTTTTCTTGCTTTCTAGCATGGTTTTCAGATGCCGCAAAATGATCCTGTTGGTGACTTCTGCCTGTCCATTGGCTTGGGGATGACCTACGGAAGTAAAACGTTGCTCAATACCCAACTCTGAATAGGGGTGAACAAAAAACCCGAACCGAACCGAACCGAACCGACGAGGTTCGGTTTCGGTTTCGGTTAGTATATTTTTAAAATTTCGGTTTCGGTAAAAACCGAACGGTTTTCGGTTTTTACCGAAAAACCGAACCAAGCCACTTTTTTTTTAAGGTTTTTTATATTCATCTAATAATATAGTTGGCTAGTTGCTATTCTCAATTCTCAATAACTTGTAATGTTGTTTAATTAGAATCTGAACATTTTTATTGGAGATTTATTATGCTTGTAGTTGTTTTAAACTTTTAATGTCGGAATTGGTCACTTGTTTTTCATTTGAGTTGCTGCCTGGAGTCTGGACACTTGCACAATTATGAAATTATGGTTGTTGTTTTAGTTTGAATGCTGGATATTATTTCAAATTTTAATGCATGTTTGATGTTTCCAGGTTTTTATTTCAATTTTTTGGACTTTTAGTTTTTTTTTTTTTTTTTAATTTTCGGTTTTTTCGGTTATTAACCGAAACCGAACCGAAAAAAATTGATAAAACTGAACCGAAACCGATCAAGATCGGTTCGGTAAACGGTTAGCTAAAACCAAAAACCGAAGTTTCGGTTAACCGAACCGAAAAACCGAAACTTCGGTTTTTTACCGAATGAACACCCCTAACTCTGAACACCATTCTCGCGTGTCAGCTGCTATGAACTTGGACCCATTGTCTGAAATGAGCACCCTTGGTATGCCATATCTGCGGATAATGTTTTTCCAAATGAAGTCCCTCACGACCATGAATGTAATCTTTGCAACAGCCTCAGCCTCGGTCCATTTGGTAAAATAATCGACGGCTAAAATGACAAACTTCTTCTGTCCTACCGCGATGGGCAAGGGGCCCACAATGTCGATCCCCCACTGGTCAAAGGGCCATGAGACATCTATAGGGACCATCTGAGCGGCTGGCAGTTGAGGGAGGTTAGAGTGAAACTGGCTCTTGGGGCATTTCTTGGCGTACTCAATGGCATCTTGGAGAACCGTGGACCAACAAAACACACTCCTCAGAATTTTCTTAGCTAGGATACGCTCTCCTGAATGGTTTCCACAACTTCCATTGTGAATAAGCTCGAGTGTTTCTCTAGCTTGCGAGGGCCTCAAACATCTCATCGGGGGTCCATGAAATGACTTTTTAAATAACCTCCCCTCTGAGTCTAAAGAAAACCGAGGGGCCTTGTTTCTGATTTTTCGAGCCTCCACCTTGTCAGTGGGGCAAACGCCATCTTTAAGAAATCTGATAATATCGTCAAGCCAGCAAGGCTCGTGCGGATCAATCATGGCTACCACTTTCTTGGTGCCCTGTTCTTTTATCAGGGGCTCTTCGGTTCTAAGAAACATAATGGAGCGTTCACTGGTACCTTCCAAAGCTGACGCAAATTTAGATGGAGCATCAGCGCATTCGTTTTCCGCTCGTGGGACCTGGAGTAGATGGAATTCCTTGAATTTCCCAATGAATTCCTTGGCTTTGTTCAAATACTGCACCATGGTGGTTTCTCGAGCCTCATAAGTTCCTTCAATCTGGCTCGCAATTAACTGTGAATCAACATAAGCGGTGATTTTGGAGGCTCCATTTTGAAAAGCAATTTTCAATCCTTGAACAAGGGCCTCATACTCTACCTTATTATTGGTGACTTGGAAATCCAACCTGATTGCAAAGTCTAACTCAATTTCGTTGGGGTCTCTAAGGGTTACCCCTGCTCCTCCCCTTTAAGAGGTTGAGGAACCATATGTGTGCAGGACCCATAGACCATCGTTCTTTAGAACAGCAGGTTCTAAACCAAAGCGCTCAACCAACAAATCTGCTACAACCTGCGCTTGTATAGCAGTTCTGGGCTCGAAACTTAAGTCAAACTGGCTCAACTCAATGGCCCACTTTATCAATCTTCCCGAGACATCTGGTTTGGACAGTACTTGCTTCAGAGGCTGATCAGTGAGGACAGTTATTGAGTGCGCTTGGCAGTAAGGCCTCAACCGTCGTGATGCATTAATGAGGGCGAATGCGAATTTCTCAATTTCCAAATACTTCCTCTCTGCCCCTTGTAATGTTTTACTTAAATAATAAACAGGCAAGTGCTTACGTTCCGGTACAACTATCTGTACTGCGCTTGTTGCTTCGGTTGAAACGGAAAGGTACATGAATAGCTTCTCACCCTCAACTGGTTTGGTCAGGAGCGGAGCGCTCTAAAGGTAAGCCTTCATGTCTTGCAATGCCTTCTCACACTCCTCAGTCCAAGTAAAATTTCGAGCGTTACGCAGAATTTTGAAGAAAGGGAGGTTTCGGTCCGCCGAGCGCGAGATGAACCTGTTTAAAGAAATGATTTTCCCCACCAGCACTTGTACTTCCCGGAGATTACGAGGGGATGAGATGTCCAAAATAGCCTTGATTTTCTCCGGATTAGCCTCAATTCCCCTCTGACTGACCATGTAGCCCAAGAATTTTCCTCCTCGCACTCCAAAAGTACATTTTGAAGGATTCAATTTCATCCCATACTGGCGCAAAATGGCAAAAGTGCGCTTGAGATCCTCCAAGTGCGAGCCCTGACGCTCGCTCTTAACAATCATATCATCGACATACACTTCCATGGATCTTCCAATTTCTTTCTCAAACATCTTGTTGATGAGGCGTTGATAAGTGGCCCCAGGGTTCTTGAGTCCAAAAGGCATGACTAAGAAGCAATATACACCCAAGTGAACAACAAATGAAGTTTTGGGGCGGTCTTCCGGAGCCATAAAGATTTGATAGTACCCTTGGAAAGCATCCATCATACTCATGAGTTCGTAGCCCGTAGTTGAGTCCACCAGTTGGTCTATGCGGGGCAAGGGGTAAGGATCTTTAGGGCAAGCCTTATTAAGATCCGTGAAGTCATTGCACATGCGCCACTTATTTGCGCTCTTGGGCACCAGTACCACGTTACATAACCATTCCGGATACAGTATGGGCTCGATATACTGAGCTTTAAGAAGCTTGTTAACTTCCTCCTCAATAACTTTCTTCCGAAAGCCGTGCACATCCCGTTTCTTTTGTTTAATTGGCTTAAAGGATGGGTCCACATTGAGCCTGTGGACTATGACGCTCAGGTCAATCCTGGTAAGATCCGAGGCTTTCCATGCAAAGACATCAATATTTTCTCTAAGGAAGTCTATCATTATGATCTGCGAGGGCCCAGAGAGGCTGGACCCAATCTGAGTAGTTTTATCCTTGTTCCCTGGGTCTAGCTCAATAGTAAGGAAATTTTCTGGGGGC
Organism: Lantana camara; assembly: GCA_037501455.1. Classification (NCBI taxonomy): domain Eukaryota; kingdom Viridiplantae; phylum Streptophyta; class Magnoliopsida; order Lamiales; family Verbenaceae; genus Lantana; species Lantana camara. The sequence goes on along the minus strand of CM074857.1, from coordinate 14,788,672 downwards.
TCTATCCTCATTTCTAGATGGGGGAGCTCAAGCGCCCTTTTCTTTCCTGTCAGATGGCCATCATCCCTGGGTTCCTCTTGCCCACGCTCATTTTCTTCAGAGGAAGACTCTCCAACCGTCCCTGGCGGGGCAGCTTCATGGGTATCTTTGTTTTTGGGATCCTTCTTTTTGTTCTTTTTCTTGTTCATTTTGGCCCTCTTGCGCACGCAACCGTCCTCGTCCAGATTTGGGAAGTCAACGGATTTCTTGGGGGACCCGATTTGAAAGGCTTTCTCCATTTTAGGCTTCCTAAGGGATAGCATATAGCACTCCCAGGCTTCTCGTACGTTGCACAAGACTTCTCCGACGCCCTCGGGGGTGGGGAACTTGATTTTCTGGTGGTAAGTGGCAATAATCGCTTGAAATCTACAAGAGCTAGTCGCCTGATTATGATGTTATAGGGGATATCAATTTCCACCACTGCGTATGTGACCATGAGCGTTTTGCGCTGCGGGGCTCGGCCAAATGAAGTGACCAAGCGAATTTGCCCTCGTGGGACAACCTCAGAACCTCCAAAGCCAATGAGGGTTGTTCTGAGGGGTTCGAGCAGGATGTTGGTAACATTCATCTTTTGGAACGTGGTGTAGGGCAAGACGTTAATAGAGCTTCCACTATCCACTAACACCCTCTTTACAATGTGATTGTAGACATCCAAGCTAACCACCTTGGGGCAGTCAGAGGTTTCACTCACCCCATGGGGTGTTATAATACTATCAACGAATCCTATTACACCATTTTCATTTGAGCAGTCGTCTTTGGACTTCCGGATGACATAAAATGATTTGGGCACCGAGAGGCGTTGATCATAACTCCGGACATACCATCGTCGGGCAGCATTAGAATCTCCACCAGATGAACCCCCTGCTATCATGTTGATGACTGCAAAAGGGGTATTTTCCTGCTCTGGGGCCTTCCCCTTGTTGCGATGGCTACTCTGAGGAGGGCCTCGCCCTCGTGGACTCCTCGAGCGTGATGGGCTCCTCCTTCTTTCGCGTGATCTCTCACCACAACGCTCGTCGAAATGCTCTAGGGCTCGCACAAACTCCTTCAAGTGCCCGCCAGCAACTAGCCTCTGAATTTCATTCTCCAACTGGCGGCACTCATCTGTATCATGCCCTTTCTGCTTGTGGAAAGCGCAGTACTTGTTTGACCACCTCGGGGCCTAAAAAAATGATGGATCTTTTGAAGAGTTTCTTGTCAGAAAGGTTGTAGACTTCTGAGTTCGGCCTTGTGAGGGGGATGCATTCAAAACGACGAGGAGCTGGGGGTGATTTCTTGCGCTCCTTCCTGATAACATCTTCTCGACCCCGCTCCTGGTGACGCTCGTGTCTCACGAGGCTATGATGCCGGGGCCCATTCGTCCCATACATATCTTTGAGAGCGAAGAACGGCTCGGCAACTTCTCTCAAGGCCATGAGGGATCCTGACCTTCTCTCTACAATGGCGTCGGCAAACTTCTTACTCATGTACTACTTGTGATCCACAGCCTTGAAGAGCACTGGGATCAAGAAATCCATGGAAGGCCTCTCCACTTGCAATATCTCCTTGTTAAAGCCGACAAAGAACGAGCGAAGAGATTCGTTCTTTCCTTGCACTATATTGTAAAGTGTTGTGGGCGCAGTGACGGGGGCTTTCAAAGAGTTGAAGTGGTTCAGGAAAGCGTTGGCCAACTCCTCATATGAATGTATTGAGCGTGGCGGCAGTCGCTTATACCATTCCTGAGCCATTCCTACTAGGGAAGTGACAAAGACTTTGGCCCAGTAGTGGCTCGAATGCTTGTACAAGTGCATCAGGTGTAAGAAATGATCCAGGTGTTCCGCTGGATCCGTTGTCCCATCATAACGGTTGACGGAAGTAGGGATTTTGGCCATTCCTGCTTGGGCTATTAAAACTTCTTCTACGAGGGGGGAGCCCCTCGCCAGCGGATGATATTCATAAGTGCAAAAGTTCTCTTCCTGCTCCTGGCGATGAGGGGCTCGTGGCTGGCGGCCTTTGGAACGAGCGTCTCTGGCATCGGCTCGTTCATCCTTGCTGTGGGAGATCTGAGACCTCGCTCGAGAGAGCTGTCCAACCATATCCTTTAACCCCTGCCGCTGGTCTTGCACAGCCGCGAGGAGGTTAGGATTTTCATCTTTCTCTTTGTCCCAATGTTTGGTGGCTCGGGAAGCTCTTTTGGAGGCATGAGAGTCTCCCTCATTTTCCAAGTTGATTCTATCCGTGGGCTCTCTGCCCCTATCCACGTGGGGACGCTCGTTTTCGCCCTGGTTGGGCGTCTCTTTGGCGGGCGGGGGTGGTGGTTGAGCCCTTAGGACGGCCTGAGCCTCCCTAAACGAATATGTCTGCAATCCACCCAAAGGAGGGGCAGCTTGAGTAGCCTGCCCGGAGGGAAAATACATGGAACGAAGTCTCCCCCATGCACCCTGGGCCACCTGAGCCTCACACTGGGTATAAAGAGCCCTCATCTGTTGAGGGGTCAAAGGGGGCAACTCCACCCCTTCAATCTCCCTCGAAATCACCACCGGGAGCTGTATTTGCCCGGCATGGTACGGTTGAATCGCCGGCATCATGGCAGAGGGGGTGAGCATATATCCTTGAGGCGGCATCATATAGGGTTGCCCTCCTGGATTCGCATGAGAATGAACCCATTGGTTCTGGGGGGGTTGAGGAAGAGAGGGGAGCTGCGCACCTCTGGCGGCGCTGGGAACGGGCGATTCCTGTGGCGGAACCGTTGATTCTGTAAGCGGTGGCACACCTCCGGCGGGCGGTGCTCCACCAGTGACCACAGATGGAACGGCGGCGATATTGGCATCATGGTGAGGGTTCTCTCCTCCTCCCACAGTTCCGGACCTTGTAGTTACCATGGTTACGAAGGTGTTGGGTGTTTGTTTCTTGACTAGCAAAAAGAGAGATAAAGATGAACTGAGAAAGGGTTTCCCACAGACGGTGCAAAAAATGATGGGTCTGAGTATGGGGTACAGAGTCCAATCACTTTAGAATTTGTTTAGATAAGGAAACCAGTTGATGATCGCCGGAAAAGATGAGGGGTTCTACCTGCTAGGACAAACACCAAAGCAAAGTCAGAAGGCCAAGCTCGGGGAACTGGGGGTGATTCCCAATTTGGCTCTCCGACGCTCAAGTGAGATGAGGATTTGAAAGAGAAAGTAAAGAAGTTGCAAAAGTGCAGTAATGGAGATTGATTACAGTGAGGGAGATGAAGACTCCTATTTATAGTTGAGGGTCAGGGACCCTTTGGTCATTTTCACAGTGTGGTCCTGGCGGAATGTTGCCCTAACACGTGGCATTGCGAGAGAAACCTAGGAGGAATCTTCTGTAAAAGCTGGTGAAAGTGAGTGTTGGCAACAGTGGTAGGTGCGCGGGCATGTACGGGGTGTCAGAGAGCCGTTTTAGGGGTTGGTAACGAGGACTGGAGAGCACGCTCGTGTCAACCATGTGCCTTGGGGGCCAAAAGTTCCGCTAAGGGATGGAGGCCAAGGCCCAAGCAATGAGGGAGAGTGGAAGCGTCCCTGAGGGAGTGTAGCGCTCGAAGAGGGCTTCCTTGACTAATTGGAGTTTTAGCCACGTAATATGAATTGCGCTCGTTAGAGAGCGGCGATGTTGATCATGTGTACACGTAGGGGTGGGCGTCGGGTCGGGTAATCGGGTTTCGGGTTAATCGGGTCGGGTACCCGAAATTTCGGGTAGCTATTTTTGCTACCCGAACCCGACCCGAAAATATCGGGTACCCGAAAATATCGGGTACGGGTTTCGGGTACCCGACTTTTTGACTTTTTTTTTTTTTAGCCTTTTTCCAATCATTCTATATAAATTGTCAATATATATATATATATATATGTATATATATATAATATATATATATATATATATTATATACGTATATATATGTATATATATATATATATAATATTAAATTAAATTCGGGTATCGGGTACCCGTTCGGGTAGAATTTTTCTACCCGAAACCCGACCCGAATTTTATGTCGGGTATCGGGTACCCGACCCGAAACCCGATTTACCCGAAATTAGCTACCCGATCAAAGATTACCCGATCGGGTCAGGTCGGATACCCGAAACCCGACCCGAAACGCCCAGCCCTATGTACACGTAGCAGAGACGGCACGTGTCCTTGAGGAATACTGACGCTTGAGGGGCTTGAGCGCTCGTGTATAATTACCTTAATCACAGAGGACAGGTGTCGTTATCTTGAGTTGCCACGTATCCAAACGTGGGACGAGCGTATTTTGATCCCATCATATATATATATATTATTAAAAATAAATTAATTAACACTTTTTAAAAGTATATTAACACTTTTTAACACTAGTGGGGTAGCCCGCGCCTTAATTGGCTCCGCCCCTGCCCCACCTCATATATAACCAACCAAAACACAGAAGAAGATACAATTGTTCATGATCCAAGGATCGTTAAGTCTAAAGTTACAAGGGTGCCGACGAAAAACAAACGACAATAAGAACCGAAGGGCAAAAATATTGAAATGCCTCACAATCAAATAAGTCCCTTTGAACAGGTAATGAAGCGAATCCTAAACAAAGCTAGAGTTCCAGCCCCTCTTGCTAAGTGTCGTTATCGGATTAGCCGCTGGCCTCTTCTCGAGGCGCCCAGACTTCCGGGCAGTAATGATGGGCGTCAAGGTAACCCTCATCTGGCAACGGCGAATCTCATACTCTGCGCTTGCATCCACAGGGCTCTCAAAATTACTGTAAGGTTGGTGTCGGACAAAATGAACCAAATATCCGTCAATTTCAAAGTTGCATTCTGCCCAATTGTTCCGGCCGTAGCTACGCAAATGTGTCATCCTGTTCTCCTTGAATTCCTGTATCAACCAATACCTCTCGACCAAGCACAGATCAAAAGCATAAGGAGTTCTAAAAAAATTATTGAAACATAACTCCAACTCGTAATTAAAATGTAAGAAAGTATGGTACTGACACAAGGTATATAAGATCACCTCGCTGTCCACGTTATCCTTCCGATCATCCTTCCAATAGTGGCCCTTATCGTGAAACTTTTCCAATGTGGCCCAGGCATAGTTATTCCCGTCGTACCTACATTCCTTCAACCATTTCTTCATCTTATGCGGAAAGAAGGTAAATTTCATTTGTCAGCTCGGATAAATCCCCTAAGAGTATAATGTAAGGGTTCCTCCAGGAAGGAGCAATTTCCTTGAGTCTCAGCTGCCCATGAAGCAAGCCAATCCGCTGCACTATTGCCTTCCCTGCATATATGTGTCATCCTCACTTCCATATACCGGATCGCGTTTTTGAACTCAGTGAGCATTCTACTGAGTTTCCTGGAGCCTGCCTATCCCCTTTTTAGGATGTCAAGGACAGCTCTTGCATCCATCTCAATCCAAGATCCTTGGCATCCAAGCTCCGAAGCTCTGCTAGTTCCTTCTACGATGGCTCCCAGCTCCGCCTCAGTATTAGTCACCTCTCCAACCGCTTTGCTGAAAGTGTTAACTACCTTACCTGTTTCATCTCTTATCAAACCCCCAATCTCCCCTGGTCCTGGGTTTCCTCTAGCAGTGCCATCGGTATTTAGCTTCAACCTACCTATTGGAGTTTGATCCATCTCATAATCTTAACAATTGGAGATGGCGCTCTTCCAAGTTTTACACCAAGCGTGGCTGCTATCTCCATGTCTCTGCACTACCACTTCCTCTCCAAGGCACGATAATCGATGCAAATAAAAGATGTGAGTTAAAACTATCCGGATAGTGTTATATATCGAGAACTTTTTATTTTGAAATTTGCAAAGATTACACTCAAGCCATATGTACCAGAGAATGAGAATAGGTATTACCATCCTGATGTATTTACCACCACTGTACTGTGAGGAAGTCGCCCAGTGATGTAAAGTATCCGCTGGGGACGCTATGTTCAACCTTCTAACTCCAAACTTCTTCTTGAAAAAAGCCCAGACGTCCCTAGTCTTCATACACTCTAAGAATAGATGGTTGCTAGTCTCCAGGTTAGCACATCACGGACACTTAGAAACTAATGGGATACCCTTACTTTTGATTCTCTCCTCAATCGGAAGCCAATTGTGTAGCAGTCTCCAAACGAATATTACAATTGTTGGAGTGAGATTGGTCTCTCGTATGCGTTTAAGCAAAGCGGATTGGTCCCTATGTTGTCTGATCTCGTTCCACGTTCCTTTAGTAGAGAAGTTTCCATCTACACTCCACGTCCATCTTGGGGCATCTCGTTTTCCTTCAACCACTGGAACTTCCATGATTTCCAAAGCAGAATGTGCCCCAACTCTAGCTGTAAGAGATTCCTCGTTCCAATTGTTATCAACCCAAAAATCCATTACTTTCTCTTGACCTGCCTGTTCCAATTTAGTCATGAAAGGTTGATCACTTTTCCAGCGGTCCCACCAAAAGAATATCTAACCATCACCAATCTCCCAGCTAATGTTCTACTCCGCTACCACCCGGCATTTGAATAATCGCTTCCAAATATCGGAGTGTCTCCTCGAGCAAACTGCCTGCAAGGGGTGAGAATTCTCGCAGTAACGGTTCCAAAGGAATTTGGACCATAGCGAATTCCCTATCCGGAAATGCCACCATAGTTTGTAGCTGAAAGTTTCTATAATGTCTTCAATTTTACGAACCCCTAAGCCATCCTCATAAGTAGGAAAACAGATTATATCCCAAGTACACCAGTGTATGCTCTTTTTCTCAGAAGAAGATCCCCAGAAGAACCTATTCATAGCCAATTCAATACTCCGGACAACACCTTTAGAAGGTTCTAATATCGGAAGGGTGTGCATGGGGATCGAATATAAGGTGGACTTGATGAGTTGAAGACGTCCCCCATGTGAAAGAAAGGTTGTTTCCCAGCTAATGATTTTTGATCTGATTTTATCTAAGATACCATCAAACATGCTCATTTTCTTCCTTCCTTTGTAGAGCGGAGCTCCAAAATAGGTAAGTGGTAAGGATCCTTGCGAATAACCTAACACTTTCTTGACCGTCGCAACATCAATAGGGTTGTTATTCCCCACGAGAAAGGAACATTTTTGTACGCTGACTTTCTGCCCGGAACAAAGCTCATAGTTCTCAAGAATAAGTTTGATCTGCTCTAGACTGCTACGCCGACTATTAGTGAAGATCATCATATCATCAGCATAAGATAAAAGCGAGATGTTAATTTTTGAGCTAATAATAACATATGAGCTAATAATGTATCTTATTTAGTAACATAATATATATGATAAATATACATTATACCTTAAATCTTAATAATATTTAGTTTACTAATATATATGATGATATTATCTAATAAGATAACGCATAAAATATGTTATATATTATAATAGATTCATATTATATTATACCATATGTGAGTTTATAATTGACCAAACCATCACATATGTTTTTATATATTTTATATTTTTGTGTGATAAAATTTTAATAAATGTTATTTAATAATATAATATTAATATATAGGGCAAATTACATCCAGGTCCCCTGAGGTTTGCCATAATTATAATTTAGTCCCTGTTTTTTGTTTATTACAAAAAAAACCCCCTATAAACACTGTTTCAGTTGAGGTCCCTGAGGTAGTAGTGGGAAAAGTCAGGCATACACTTTTTTATTTTTTACAAAAAAGTCCCTGGGAACAGTTTTCATAAGGGTGTTTTTGTAATAAACGAAAAAGCAGGGACTAAATTATAATTATGACAAACCTCAGGGGACCTGGATGTAATTTGCCCTAATATATATGATTAATTAATTTAATTTAATTAATACAATTATAATGTATATAAATATTACACATGATGGCATCAAAATACGCTCGACTCACGTTTTAACACGTGGCGTCGCGAGCAGCGGACACGTGGCCTCGCGATAACTAAAGCAGGACATCACCGAGCGTCGCGCACCCACGAACGTCAAAGCCCTTGAAAGACGCGTGTCATCTGTGTCATGTGACACGTGGCTATCACAGTCCGCTCTCTAACGAGCGTCCCTAAGCAAGACCCAAGTTCACCAAGGGAGTCACTCATGAGCGCCCACTCCCCTCTTACATACTTTTGCATGACAGCGAACCAAGGGACTAAGTTCCCCTCATCTCGCGGCTTTGGACCAGATCCTCCCTCGTTCCACTGGGTTATCAGGCTCATGGTAACACGAGTGTGCCAATGGCCCTCGTTACCTACCCCAAAAATGGCTCTCTGACACCCCGTACGTGTCCGCGCACCTACGACTGCTGCCCGCACCACCTTTTGCGCCAGCTTTTGCAGAAGATTCCTCCTAGGTTTCTCCTGTTTGCGCCACGTGTGAAGGCGATATTAGGGTAGAACCATAAGGGGATAAATTACCAAAAGGTCCCTGACCCTCAACTATAAGTATGTGTCTTCACCTCCAACTCTGTAAGCAATCCCTATTATTGCAACTCTGCATTTCACTTGCTTTCTTCTTCAGATCATCATCTAACTTGAGCTTCGGAGAGCCAAACTGAGAATCACCCCCAGTTCCCCCAGCTTGGCCTTCTGACTTTGTTTTTGGTGTTTGTCCTAGCAGGTAGAACCCTCATCTTTTCTAGCGAACCTCAGCTGGTTTCCTCACTAAAAAACAAATTCTAAAGTGATCGGAATCTGACACACTAAATCCAGACCAATCATTTTTGGCGCTGTCTGTGGGAAACCACTTCCAATCTTCTCTCTTCACCGCTAGTCGAAAAACAAAAACCATTTGCCTTTCAAGCCATGGTTGCTATCAGATCAGGCGCAGTGGGGGGAGGAGATGACCTTCCTCTCCAACCCAACGTTAGCACTCTTCCGCCGGCCACAACTGGCGAAGCGCCACCCGTTAGAGGGGCACCACCCCCCATTGAGCCAGTGGTGCCGTCGACAGAGGTCATTCCTGAGCAATCCTCCACCGTCGTAGTTGGAGATTCTGGGCTTCCGGTTACCCAAACCTCCCCCAGAGTCAGTGGGCTAACGCCCAAGCCAACCCAGGAGGGCATTCCTACGTGATGCCACCCCTGGGTACGTGTTAACTCCCGCCCCCATGATGCCCGCTGTACAGCCGTACCCCTCCGGACAACTTCAGTTGCCGGTGGTGGTCCCTAAAGAGATTGATGGACTGGAGCTACCTCCCCTGACCCATCAACAACTACATGCCATCTACACCTAGTGTGAGGTCCAGGCGGCCCAGGGTGCATGGAAAATTTTTACTTCCATGTATTTTTCCTCTGGGCAGGCCACTCAAATCGCCCCTCCTTTGGGAGGATTGCAGGCGCACCCGCTCATGGCGGCACAGGCCGTCTTGAGGGCCCAACCACCGTCTCCTCCTACAAGGGAGAAAGAAGTCCCCGTCCGAGGAGGGGAAGAACAACCCCAAGCAAACAAGGGCAAAGCGCCCGTGGAGAGGATCGACATTGATGAGGAGGCCCACTCTCAAGCATCGAAATGAGGGCCACAAGGCTCCTAGCGAGGGAGCCAAGTAAGAAAGGAAGGTCCCAACCTCCTTGCGATTGTGCAAGACCAGCTGCAGGCATTGCAGGAAATGGTGGGACAGCTCTCTCGAGTGCGGTCTCAAGTCCTCCATGTTGGGGACGAATGAGCCAAAGCCAGAGACGCTCGTCACCCCGCTCGCCAGCAGCACGTTCCATGCCATTTGGAATAGGAGAAAAACTTTGGATGCTACGGTCATCATCCGCTTGCGAGGGGTTCTCCCCCCTTAGAAGAAGTTTTAGTGGCCCAAGCCGATATGGGCAAGATTCCTACCTCCGTCAACTGCTACGATGGAACTATAGACCCCGCAGAGCATCTAGATCATTTTCTGCATCTAATGCACTTGTACGAGCATTCTAGCCATTATTGGGCTAAGGTTTTTGTTACTTCCCTTGTGGGGATGGCCCAAGAGTGGTACAAGAGTCTGTCGCTCGGCTCGATCCACTCATATGGTGAACTCACCGATGCCTTCCTCAATCACTTCAATTCATTGAAGGCACCAGTCACCGCCCCCACTGCTTTGTACAACCTGATCCAAGGCGAGCATGAATCCCTTCGGTCATTTTTCGCTCGTTTCAACAAGGAGGTCCTCTTGGTGGAGAGGCCTTCAATGGATTTTCTGATACATTTATTCTTCAAGGCTTGCAATCATAAACAGTATGTGAGCAAGAAGTTTGCGAATTCAATCGTGAAGAAGTGCCCCATGTCCCTCATGGCAATGCGAGAGATTGCCGAGCCCTACTTCGCGCTCGAGGACATGTATGGGTCCAATGCTCCCAGGCACTCCGGACCCATTAAGAACTAGCGGGAACGAGAAAAGCCACACCGAGAACGCCGTAAGTTACCGTCTCCCCCACGACGGTTCGAGCGCGTTCCTCTCAACATGCCCAATTCAGAGGTGTACGCTCTTTCAGATAAAAAGCTCTTCAAAAGGCCCACGAAGATGAAGGACACGGAGGTGCTAAGGCGCTCGAACAAATATTGCTCATTCAACAAGCAAAAGGGGCATGACACAGATGAATGCCGCCAATTGGGAGCTGAAATATAAAGACTCATCGTGGGTGGACACTTGGAAGAGTTTATGAAGATGTTTAAGCGCTATGACGAGCGCTGCAACGAGCGTGCCAGAGAAAGGAGAAGGAGCCCATCACGCTCACGGAGTCCACGAGGGCGAGGCCCTCCAGAAAGCAGCCACTGCGGTGAACAAAAGGCCGAGGAATAAGAGAATGCCCCCTTTGCGGTCATCAACATGATTGCTGGAGTGTCATCCGGAGGGGATTCCAATCTTTCCCGTCGGCGATACGTCAGAAGCTAAGATCAACGCCCCTCGACACCCAAACAAGTCTACGCTATCAAGGAAACAAGCGAATACTGCTCCAAGGAGAATGAAGTTGTTGGGTTTAGTGATAAGGACTTGGAAACCTCTGACTGCCCCATGGTGGTTAGTTTAGATGTCCATAACCACATTGTAAAGAGGGTTTTGGTTGATAGTGGGAGCTCTGTCAATGTTTTGCCTTATACCACGTTCCGAAAAATGAATATTACTAACATCCCGCTCGAGCCCCTCAAAACAGCCCTCATTGGCTTTGGAGGCTCTGAGGTGGTCCCACGAAGACAGATCCGCTTGGCCACCTCTTTTGGTCAGGCCCCACAGCGGAAAACGCTCATGGTCACCTACGTTGTGGTGGAGATTGAGATCCCTTACAACATTATTATTGGGCGCCCATCCCTATCATCAGAAGATCAAGTTCCCCACCCCCTGTGGAGTTGGGGAAGTTCTCTGCAACGTGCGAGAAGCCTGGGAATGTTACATGTTGTCACTCAGGAAACCCAAGAGTGAGAAAACGTTTCAATTTGGATCCACAAAGAAGTCGGTGAATTTTCCCAACCTCAACGAGGATGGCCCCGTGCGGAAGAGGGCCAAACTGAACAAAAAGAAAAACAAGAAGAAGGACACAAGCATTGGAGACAACCCTGAATCCCCGCTCGGTGAGGTTGGTGAGTCTTCCCCTGATGGAGAGACTAACAAGCGAGGGGAAGAAACAACCGGGGAGCAGTTGTCGGGAAAGAAAAGGGCACTCGAACTCCCTCGCCCTGAGATCCGAATCGAGCCCACCGAGAAATTCCTTACCATTGAGTTGGAACCAGGGAACAAGGACAAAACCACTCAAATTGGATCCATTCTTTCAGGACCCTCGCAAATCATGATGATAGACTTCCTTAGAGAGAACATTGACGTCTTTGCATGGAAAGCATCTGATCTTATCGGAATTGATCGGACCGTCATAGTCCACCGGCTCAATGTGGACCCCAGCTTCAAGCCGATCAAATAGAAGAAGCGAGATGTGCACGGTTTTCGAAAGAAGGTTATTGAAGAGGAGGTTAACAAGCTCCACAAGGCCCAGTACATCGAGCCCATATTGTATCCAGAATGGTTGTGTAACGTGGTGTTGGTACCCAAGAATGCTAACAAATGGCGCATGTGTAACGATTTTACGGATCTCAACATAGCCTGCCCTAAGGATCTGTACCCTCTACCCCGGATTGATCAGCTGGTAGATTCGACGGTAGGATGCGAGTTAATGAGCATGATGGACTCTTTCCAAGGGTATTACCAAATTTTCATAGCCCCGGAGGACTGTCCCAAAACCTCATTTATGGTCCACATGGGGGTGTACAGCTTCTTAGTCATGCCTTTTGGGCTTAAGAACGCGGGGGCCACCTACCAACGCCTTGTAGATAGGATGTTTGAGATGGAAATAGGAGGGTCCATGGAAGTATATGTGGACGACATTATTGTAAAAAGCAAGCGCCAGGGCTCACACTTAGAGGATCTTAAGCGCACCTTTGCCATCCTACGCCAGTACGGCATAAAGTTGAATCCCTCCAAGTGTACTTTCGGAGTACGAGGAGGAAAGTTCTTGGGTTATATGGTTAGTTAACGTGGGATTGAAGCTAATCCGGAAAAGATCAAGGCCATCTTGGATATTTCGTCCCCTCATAACCTCAGGAAAGTACAAGTGCTAATGGGGAAGATAATCTCATTGAACCGATTCATTTCCCGCTCAGCAGACAGAAACCTTTCTTTCTTCAAGATTCTGCGTAACGCTCAAAATTTTTCTTGGACTGAGGAATGTGAGAAGGCCTTGCAGGATATGAAGGCCTACCTATCGAGCGCTCCCCTCCTGACAAAGCCCGTAGCAGGCGAACACTTATTTGTGTACCTTTTGGTCTCTGCAGAGGCCACAAGCGTAGTTTTGGTAGCCATGCTCGAGCGCAAACACTTGCCTATCTATTACCTAAGTAAAACGCTGTAGGGCGCAGAAAAGAAGTGCTTGGAAATTGAAAAATTCGCTTTTGCTCTCATTAATGCATCAAGGAGGCTGACCTATTTTCAAGCGCACTCCATCACTATCCTTTTAGATCAACCCTTGAAGCAAGTTCTATCAAAGCCAGATGTCTCCGGGAGGCTGATAAAGTGGGCCATTGAATTGATCCAGTTTGACCTAAGTTTTGAGCCCAGAACTGCCTTACAAGCGCAGGTAGTTGCGGATTTATTGGTTGAACGTTTTGGTTTAGAGCCTGCCATTCCTGAAAACGACGGTCTATAGGTCCTGCACACAGATGGCTCCTCGACCTCTCAAGGGTGGAGCAGGGGTAACCCTCAGGGATCCCAACGGAGTCGAAATCGACTTTGCGATTAGGTTGGATTTCCAGGTTATGAATAATGACGCAGAATACGAGGCCTCATATAAGGGTTGAGAATTGCTTTCCAGAACGGGGCTTCTAGAGTCACGGCTTATGTAGATTCACAATTGATTTCAAGCCAAATTGAAGGAACGTACGAAGCCCGAGAAGCCACCATGGTGCAGTACTTGGGAAAAGCGAAGGAGATAATCGGAAGGTTCAAGGAATTTCATTTGCTTCAAGTCCCTATAGCAGAGAACGAGCGTGCAGATGCCCTATCAAAATTCGCTTCTGCCCTCGAAGGATCATGTGAACGTTCTATCACATTCCTCAGAACGGAGGGACCGTTAATACAGAAGAAAGAGCCCAGTCAAACGGTAGCTATGATTGATCCGACCGAGCCCTGCTGGCTTGATGACATTGTCAGATTCCTTAAAGCTGGTACTTGCCCTTCCGATAAGGTGGAGGCATGGAAGATTCGGAGCAAGGCCCCCCGTTTCTCGTTGGACAACGAGGGCAAACTCTTCAAGAAATCCTTCCAAGGCCCTCCAATGAGATGTTTGAGGCCCTCGCATGCCAAGGAGACCCTCGAGCATGTGCACGGAGGGAGTTGTGGGAATCACTCCGGGGGACGCATTCTTGCCAAAAAGATACTGAGGAGTGGATTCTGCTGGCCCACGGTCCTCCAAGATTCCATAGCTTTTTCCAGAAAATGTCCTAAGTGCCAATTCCACTCTAATATTCCCAGTTGCCAGCGGCCCAGATAATACCCATTGACGTCTCATGGTCCTTTGATCAGTGGGGCATTGGTATTGTAGGCCCCCTGCCTATGGCGGTCAGAGAGAAAAAGTTTGTTATCCTTGTCGTCGACTATTTTACCAAATGGGCTGAAGCTGAAGCAGTTGCCAAAATCACCTTCAGAGTAGTAAGGGACTTCATTTGGAAGAATATTATTTGCAGATACGGCATCCCGAGGGTGCTTATCTCAGATAATAGATCCCAATTCATAGCGGCTGATACTCGGGAATGGTGCTCAGAGTTAGGTATTAAACAACGTTTTACTTCCGTGGGTCACCCTCAGGCCAATGGGCAAGCGGAAGTCACCAACAGGATCATTTTGCAACACCTAAAGACTATGCTTAAAAGCAAGAAGGGCGAGTGGGCCGAGGAGATACAAGGGGCTTTGTGGGCATATCGCACCACCCCACGAGCGGCAACTGGTGAAACCCCTTACTCCCTTGTCTACGGCTCAGAGGCAATGATACCAGTAGAAGTTGCCCATGAATCTGCACGCGTGGCATATTTCGAGCCCGGAACGAACGAGGATAACAGAGCCTTGGAATTGGATCTTTTGGAAGAAAAGAGAGACAAAGCATGGGCACGTATTCATGAGTACAAAGCATCTGTCGCACGATAGTATAACAAGCGGGTTAGAGAAAGAACTTTCCAGTTAGGAGATTTGGTTTTAAAGAAGGTAGAAGTCTCAAAGCATGTAGGCAAGTTGGACCCTAACTGGGAGGGCCCTTAAAGGGTCACACGAGTCAGGGCCAATAACACATACACACTCGAGACACTCCAGGGCGAGCGTCTCCCTCGTCCATGGAATGCATGCAACCTACGAAGGTTTTATGTTTAAGTTGTTTTATAATTTGTAAATAAACCACTTCTGAGCAAGCATTATCCACTGAAGTGTTATTTTTATGCGTGAGATATCTTTTGAGGTTGGTAAGTGATTCCCCCTGGATACCTAGGCAATTGCCACACAGGTCCAAGATGCGCGGGTCCCCCTTTCGAGGGAAAGGTACGCTCATCAAAAGGGGTAAGATCCCCACCAGGGGTCTACCCCCTCGGGGTATTAATCAAGCGATGGCCATGAGGCGAAGGCAAGCCTAACCAAGTCACGTTGCCAGGATAGCGCTCGAATGCTACAACACTTGGGAGGAAACTTTTAGACAAGTTTCCATAAGTCCTGGTCAGAGCTCCCTCGTAGCAGAAATCCCCCTCATTTAAAGCTCTAGGATGGAAAACTTTTAGACAAGTTTTCACGAGTCTAGGCCCTTGCGTCTGTAATGACTTGTCAAAATTCCTATCTCACGCTCACGAAAGATGAAGATCAAACCTCTTCTCATGAGCGTACCCATACAGTACTTGGTAAGTGGTGAGAAACTCAATGTGCGTACACTAAACATTCTAGTAGGCCCGGGTTCCTTACCATACAAGCACACAACGCTCGAAAGTAAGGCTCGTTGGACATCTTAATCAAGCTACAGCCTATGAATGGAAAATCTTTCAAACAAACCTCTGAGAGTCCCTGACCCGGGTACCCTCAAAACAGGACCCTCGTGTCAGTCAAGGGCCCACCAAGGATCCTTTTACTCTACTTAGGAAATTTTCACAAGTCTTGAATCAGAGCATCCTCAAAGTAAGACCCCCGTGTTCGTTATTAAGACTTAACAAAATTTTCACAAGTCTTGAAGCAGGGCAAACACAAAGTAAGACCCTCGTTCTTATTCTAAGACTTAGCAAATCTTCCAAGTTTTGCATCTTTTACCTAGCTTATCACTTAGAATCTTAAGCATTACAAGATTCTGATAAAACAAACGCAAAGTAAAATCATCACAACGTGGCAAGAAATAAAAAGATATTCATGAAAAAAAAAGAAAATCTTCATTGATGAAAAAAGTGAAATCTTACAAGGTTACAAAACGAGGGTACTGAGGCCCATGGAATTCTTTGGGAAAAAGAAAAGCAATGGAAATTTTCATACGATGACAGAAAGGGATTCCAAGCGGCTGGAGCGACGTCCTCTTCCAAGTTTACAATTACGTTCTGAGCAGGAGCAACAGGGCCTTGAGCTTGAGGTGGAGGATTGATGGGATTTTGAGCGTCAGGCACCGGAGCATTGGGTTACGCGGGAGCGCCAGCTGGAGGAGCAGGGATATTTTCAGCAATTGGAACAGGGACATTTTCTTGAGGTACATTCTCTTGAGGGTCTTCGAGGGCAGTTACAACATCAGTATCCCCTTCATTCGCTTGAGATGTCTCGTCCGCTGGGTGAGCGTCCTTGTACTCGTCTTGAAGGAGCTCAACAATAAAGTTGTACTCTGGCTCAGACAAGTTAGCCTCCGGATCTTCGTTTCTGTCCACTTCTTCCTCACAATGCTCGTTGAATCTCAACCCCATGTCCGAACGCTCACGAGCGGAAGCATCTGCCAAGCCCCTATGGATCAACTGCTTAATAGCCAGGTTAAAGGCATTCTGAGCCTCGTCGAAACAATGGAGCGAGGCCGCAAAGCTAAAAGCTTTGGAGTGACAGAACTTAATGATCGCTTCCTTGTTGGCCTTCTCAACGCGCTAGGGGAGTTGCGCCATTACATCTGCATATTTCCTCTCGGCCTCGTTAGACCTGGTGACCCACCCGCTCCGGCCCTCCATCAGCTTCTTTTGGTTTTCATGGAGGGTATTGTAATCCGAGCCCCATTTCCTTCGAGCCGTCTCCGATTTCTTGAAGTCCTCTTGGAGTTTCTTCATCTACGCCTCCAACTTTTTGTGCTCAGTGTCGAGGGAGAGGAACTTTGCCTTCTCTACGTCCTAACTCCTCCTGGATTTAGGCCGGATCGTTCGAGCGCGCCATCTTCTTGTACTTCGCTTTGCACTCAGAGTAAACAGTGGAGTGCATCTGGAGGTTCTTGGCCCTCGGTAGAACTTGCTGCATTTTCTCAAGAGAAAGGAAGAAAGAAAGCAGTCCATACTTAGCATCTTTTTAAGTGATTAATAGAAAAGAAAAAAAAAGGAGACGCTCGAATAAAGAGAAATTAGAAGACTTACGGATATAAGGGCATGGACCATATCCGCGGCCACTCTCTCGAAGTTCTGGGAAAACAATCCCCGATGGTCCCCAGTGAATTGTACCCTCTCATAGAACCCATCGGTGATGGTCCTCGAGGGCGGACGCTCGGACAAAAGAATAAGGCCCTCATTAGGAAGGCGCTCGAAGTGCCTATCCCCTATGCGGTCGAAGCTCCAAAAGCGTTCCTCCTCAGAAGAGGAAGTCTCTCCGTCTCCGCATGTGCCCTCGGCTACTTGTTTGCCCTTGCCCGTTATGGGGATGGCGTCGGGCATCCTTTTCCTTTTTCTGGAAATTTGAGCACCATCTCCCTGACGCTCCCGGATGACCACATTCGGGCGTAGCCTCATTATCTCTGTGGCAGGAGGGATGGCTCCCCTCTGGTTGGCCATGTCTGCCGGCCTTTTGATGATTCTTGTTTCCGTATTGGCCGCTCGGTTTTCTCCGCAATCTCTAGATGGCAGGGCAGCGCTCGAACTGGCCCCTTGGCGGCCCCCGCGACCATCACCGCGACCTGCCCCTCGGTCCCGAGGGCTTTGCTGGTTGTCTTAAGACTGTGCACGTTGTTGACGGTTGCGAACGAAGTTGGCAACATTACGCATATTTCCTCCCGCCATTATAATGTTTGCACCTGGGAAAATGAAAGGAAATGAGGGTTAAACTTTCGCTTGAAGATTTACAAAGGAGAGATGCAAGTAAGCAGTTAGTAATCCTATCTAAAGTCAGTCCCTAGAAGCTAACCGTCTCTCTCCAAATTTCGAGCAGGAGGGTTTCTGAGATACTCTGGGTCATTTGTGAGCCCACAGAGAAACATAACCTCTGCATCATCAATCAAGTCCTTGGCTTGGATTAGCCAACCCTCGTCTTTCATAGCCCCAGCCAGATCTTTAGGCTAATTTTCGGGGAAGGTGTGAGGCAAACGGTTCCTAACAAGGGGCCCCTCCCTATGAGAAACCTACTCTCGAGGTACCCCAAAGTCATCGTCGTCAGGGGCCCTCACGAAGAAAATTTTTTCCTTCCATTCTACACCATGGGTGGACGCAGGGGAGTTGATTAATCTGAGGCCAGATTTAGCTTGGATATAAAAGAAGCCCGCCTTCAGAGATGAGCGGGGTGAGTGAGCGACTTGGAAAAGAGCATTAAAATTAAGGAATGAAGGCTCGTGGTGAGTACAAGCCATCAAGATAACGAAGGTGGTTATTAAGGCTAAGCCATTGGGAACAATTTGAGAGGGGCACAAGTTGAGATTGTTGAGGATATTGGCTACAGGTACAGATATAGGAAACCTAAGGCCTCCAGAAACTATAGAGTCAACATACACTGCCATTCCCCCCGGAGGGGGGTTATTAGCACCCTCATGCTTGGCTGGGATCCTCCATCTAAACCGCTTGTCCCAGAATATTGGGGCTAACATTGAAGTTATCTCCCCCAGGGTCACGGTGCTGGGAGTTTCCTCCGGAGGTCTCTCGGTCGATTGCATACCGGGGCCCTCACCCTCGCTTGGTCATTTGGATTTCTGCGTTTTCTGTGATTTCTTGGTTTTCTTAGATTTCTTCTTTGGGGGTGCCTCCGAGGGGCCGGCCTCCTCGTTCAACTCCTGGACCGGAGTCGGGGTCGCCACCGTCACTGCATAACGGTGGGGGTGAGTAGCCCTCTCCGTCACCGGTAAAACCTCACCTTGCCTCTCCGCCTCTAAGACCATATCCATTTCCTCAAACAAATGTTCAACCCCTCCTGTGTTCCTCTCCTCCATAGCAGACACTGCTGCATCCAACTCCTCATCCCTGGGAGATTAGTTTTAACTGGCCATTTCCTCAACTTCACAGGTAAATTCTTCAACATGATCTCCAGACATGGCTTTGGAGGAATTTAGGGAAATTTGGAAAGTTTTCGAGGTATGGAGATTTTGGGAAGCAAAGAGGAATTCTGGGAAAGTAGAATCCTAAATTTCACTAAGGTTAGCAAGTCAGAAGAATACACAAGAAAATTACCTTGGGATTTTCTAGAAAACTTGAAGAAGACTGAGAATGTTTGAAGAATGCTCTGCAAATTCTCTCTCAATGAGTACTCTGAAAGTTTTGATCGCGTAAAGAGTAAAACAGATGTGAGATCCCTTATTTATAGGGGAAGAAGTTGGTACGTCTCTGACTTCTAATTCAAAAGTGTAATCGTTTCCTGCCTTGGTAACCCCCCACTTTAGATGAACTGCCACACACGTCCCGAAGTCCACGCGCACATGCGCCCATCAGCATTTAATACTTGATCAGAAGAGGATTCCGCAGCACGCAAACTCCAAAACCCTTAAAACGAGCATAGCCCTCGTATCTCAGAGTGTGAATTCTACAGACCTTCTCACCAAGGACTGCAGAATTGGGGGGTAAAATGATGGCGTCAAAATATGCTCGACTCAAATTTTGACACGTGGCGTCGCGAGCAGCGGACACTTGGCCTCGCGATGACTAAAGCAGGACATCACTGAATGTCGCGCACCCACGAGCGTCAAAGCCCTTGAAAGACACGTATCATCGGCGTTACGTGACATGTGGTTGTCACAGTCCGCTCTCCAATGAGCGCCCCTAAGCAAGACCCAAGTTCACCAAGGGAGTCACTCATGAGCGCCCACTCCCCTCGTATATACTTCTGCATGACAGCGAACAAAGGGACTAAGTTCCCCCTCATCTCGCGGCTTTGGACCAGATCCACCCTCGTTCCACTGGGCTATCAGGCTCATGGTAACACGAGTGCGCCAATGGCCCTCGTTACCTACCCCAAAAACGGCTCTCTGACACCCCGTACGTGTCCACACACCTACGACTGCTGCCCATACCACCTTTTGCGCCAGCTTTTGCAGGAGATTCCTCATAGGTTTCTCCTCTTTGCGCCACGTGTGAAGGTGACATTAGGGCAGGACCACAAGGAGATAAATTACCAAAGGGTCCCTGACCCTCAACTATAAGTATGTGTCTTCACCTCCAACTCTGTAAGCAATCCCCATTATTGCAACTCTGCATTTCACTTGCTTTCTTCTTCAGATCATCATCTAACTTGAGCGTCGGAGAGCCAAACTGAGAATCACCCCTAGTTTCCCCAGCTTGGCCTTCTAACTTTGTTTTTGGTGTTTGTCCTAGCAGGTAGAACCCTCATCTTTTCTGGCGAACCTCAGCTGGTTTCCTCACGAAAAACAAATTCTAAAGTGATCGGAATCTGACACACTAAATCTAGACCAATCATTTTTGGCGTTGTCTGTGGGAAACCACTTCCAATCTTCTCTCTTCACCGCTAGTCGAAAAACAAACACCATTTGCCTTTCAAGCCATGGTTGCTACCAGATCAGGCGCAGTGGGGGAAGGAGATGACTTTCCTCGCCAGCCCAACATTAGCACTCTTCCGCCGGCCACAACTGGCGAAGCGCCACCCGTTAGAGGGGCACCACCCCCCATTGAGCCAGTGGTGCCGTCGACAGAGGTCATTCCTGAGCAATCCTCCACCGTCGTAGTTGGAGATTCTGGGCTTCCTGTTACCCAAACCTCCCCCAGAGTCAGTGGGCTAACGCCCAAGCCAACCCAGGAGGGCATTCCTACGTGATGCCACCCCCTGGGTACGTGTTAGATAGAGTGCTTGTCTCTGGACAATGGGCTGACATCTTCCCTTCAACGATCATCAAACATTTAGCCCGAAGCACTTCTAACTAGGGATGTATACGAACCGAACCGAACCGAACTTCACTGTTTTTTTTCTAGCTCGAGGTTCGGCTCGAACCTATATTATTCGGTTCGAGTTCGTGTTCGGGTTCGTTCGAACCCTATGATTTTAGTTCGAAGTTCGGTTCGCACACTAGTTCGAGTTTGGTTCGGCTCAGCCCAATGTTCGAACCTAATATGCATTTTTTTCCCTTTTTCCCAATATTTGTGTATTTTATGACCACCATATGAATTTTCAATCCACAATAATATAAAAACAAAATGTCCAGCTGCTTACATTTCACATCCATCAACATAATAAAAGATAAACCAGCAAATTCCACAATTACATCAAGTTCTTTGAAATGAAAACCACCAATACAGTAAGTAGTGAAACAACATCAACCAGAACAACAATCTCCTTTGCTAGCTTTCAACTTTCCATTCCCCTCTCTCATAACCTAAATTCTTAAATATGTAAGTTAATATTAAACATTAAAGAATTTACAGATAATATCAAACATGTAAGATAATTCTCATATGCCTTGAATTTTGAAGAGTTGATAAACATGAATTTGGAAACACATTATCGGGACAGATGAACTTGGAAAACTTTACCATTGCTATGTTAGTTATCTAATCCACATATTGCACGAACAATAAAACCAGTTCTTTCAGCCAAGTTTGTAAAAGTTGAAGAAAATTTAACAAAAAAGAAGCCTAACTTACTCAATCTGAGATGGTGGAGACCGGAAAGAATGGCGGTGGTAGAAAATGGCCTCGGTGTTGGTGGCGGAGAGGAGTGTCGCTGTGTTGGTGTCGGTGGTGGAGAGAAGCGGCGTTGTTATCAATGGAGGAGAGGAGTGGCGCTGTCTTGATCTCGGTGGGGCAAAAGAAGCAGCACTGATGTGGGAGGCGTTGTGGTGGCGGATCTGGCGGCGGTGGAAAATGGTAAGAGTGGAGGCGATTGAGATGGGGGAAATGGAACCTTCAGGAAGAGTAATGGCGGTGGTGTGGAGTACTGGAGTAACTAGGGTTTCAAATTTCAATCCAAGTCTTTGTAATTTTGGAATTTAATATATTAAAGTAATAGAGTTATATAATATATTTATAATATATTTGCGTTTATACATATAATAATATTATTAATATATATATATATACACTAATATATATATATATATATATATAATACCCAGGTTCACGAGCCGGCTCGTGAGCCACGAACAGGAATATAAAGGTTCGAATTCGGTTCGAATTAAATTCGAGCCTTGGCTCGGTTCGGTTCGGGTTCGAACTTTTCAAATTCGAACATGAACTTCAACTAGCTCGGCTCGTCTGGCTCGCGAACCGGCTCGGTTCGTATACATCCCTAGTTACATGCCCCCTTTACGCTCTTCCTGCGTACGAATAATGTTAGAATCACCTCACATCAACCAAACACTCTGAGAATCTCCAATGCCCCTACACGAGTCCCAAAGAGACCGCCTCGCCACTGTATTACAGGCTACATATACAATGGTGGTGTTAACCGGGACCTTTCATTTCGGACTTGTAAGCCTGAGGTGCAGAAATTGACGTTCATTATGAAGTATCTCCACGTTGACATCTGCAGTGGTAAATAACCAAATGTGATTAGAAGAGTTAGAGACAACCTTAGAGAAATTGTAATTAAAACACATGTAACTGGCATTTAATTGAATCATAGGCTCTAAAATAGCCATGAAGTCTAATTTGTGTCGTCGCCGGTATTCCTTGAGGATATGTTGCCGGCCACTATCCTGTATCCCCATAATGTTCCAGATAAGACCTCGTAACATCATTTACGAACATTGGTTAAGGCCGACGATCTCAACGTCCTTTTAGAGGCCTATGTAGGGGATGTTTATTTCGCTTTCTTCTTCTTCTTTTCTACCAGCTGGAACTCTGGTTGGGTGTTTTCCTTCTAAAAGGAGTTAGACCGCTTATAAAGCGCCATTTGCTTTTGCGTCTCAGGATCATCTTCTGTTGGATCTGCATGGTCTTCAACCTCTTGTATCTCAACAAGTGCCAGGTTATTCACTTCAGGAACTAGTCCCAACTCAGTATCATTCCTACCTACAAGATTTTCCCAAGCTGCATTGAGGTCTGTAGTTCCTGCCGTTTGTAGGACTTTCGGATCGCTGTGCGCTTGAACTCCCATGACGGATGTGTCCCTTGCCTTGGTATTAACCTTATCATCTCTATTATCTTTCAAGTCTTCAAAATGAGTGTCCTTCTCCTTATCTGTGTCGTCCCCATCATTCCGAACGTCCTCAGGAATTTCCATGTCATTAGAATTTTCCGCCCGATTACTTTTGACCGGTTGCTCATCCTGTTTTTTAGCACCAAACGTCTTCTCAACCCAGACTTTTGTTGTAATTCATTCTCCTTGTTCCACTTTTTTGGATGTATGTGTCCCTTATGTTGATTTTTGTGCAACGCGCGCTCGCTTTTCCTCTAGAGTTTGTCTAAGATCAGGAAGATTTTTTGCATTATTAGTTTCCTGACTCTCTTGAACGGAGGCATCTGCAACCTTATCATGAGATTCCGAGGCTCTATGACCAAGCCGGAAGCAGTTTCTACAGTATGGCAGCAGTCGTTCGTAGATAAATTGTCGAATATACGTGACGCCGTTGTATGTCTGAGTGATTTTAGTGATGAGGGGTTTCATTAGATCTAGTTTAACACATACCCTAGCATAAGTTGGTCAGTTTGCATCTTTTGTTCCCTGATCCATGCACAGAGGCTCTCCAATCACTCTATCTACGTCATAAATAGCATCCGTATCAAAGAATTGAGGGGAGATGTCCGGGAACTTGATCCAAACCGGAACAATTGAAGATTCAATCTGTGGGTTGAAGCATGGCGTCCACTTAAATACTCTCATCGAAAATCCGTCGAAGAGTATTATCTTTCTCAACCAAAGTTTTGAGTAATCTTCTTTACAGTTAAGGCGAATTAGGACATGTTTTACATTCAGAAGTCCAATCTTGAATTCACTCCTTGAGTTCCAACCCTATAAAAAGTTCGTGGAAACGCACCATGGAGAGGTATCCGTGTGAGAATTTACCTACAAGAGTGTACTTAAACGGAACAGAGAGGGCCTCAATCTCCTCGTTCGTATAATGAATATTGATGATGCGTTATGCTCAGAGATTGTCCTATACTTCCTCCGCTGATCTTTCCTGTTGAAGACGAAGATTTTTCCCGAAGCCATAGTTTTCCTACTTTCCGTGGTAGTGGAAGATGTCTGTCTGATATTTGTCTTGCCTTGATGGAGTGCAGCAGCGTATGAGCGGGATCCAGCCAGAGTAGCTAGAGGTTGGGGTTCCGTTGCCGGCAAGTCCGGCGGCAGCGAGATGTTGGTGGCCATGTGCCGAAGGTTACGGAGAGGCGTTAGGGTTCAATTATAAATAAGTGAGATTTACCTAGAGTTAGATAATACTATGTTATAAATATAAATATTAAATGATGGTATGCAACTAAAATTCATCATAATAATAAATTATAAAAAGAGATAGAATTCGAAGAATTAAAAAAAAATCCTTTTTTTTTCTACAGTTGTAACACCCCGTATTTTCAAATTATTCAGGTACGCGCGCCAATGTATGAATTATTAAATTATTGAATATTGAGTCGGGACAGGTTGCATGATTAATTGAACCCGTTGTTAGGTGTAGGTTGAATTTAATTATGTTTATGGATTTAGGGCTTGTAGCCCATTGTTGTTTATGTTGAGCCTGTAAGCTATCGTTGTGATAAATAATTATTAATTGCTTCCGCATTGCACTCGTCAGGTTGTTAAATTAATTGGTACAGGGTTAGATTCCGCCTAGCCAGGGAGTTATTTTTATTTTGTCACCCGTTCGCTATGAGTCCGGTTCATGCTGGATCATCAATTTCATGTATGGACTAGACTTGTAGTGCGGGGGTTGTGGTGCCTATCGTTGCGGGTACTACATCCTAAGGTGGTATCAGAGCCCGGTTGCAAAATCGGGGTCTCTAGCGTTGTGTCGTGTCAAGTATAGGTGGAACGACTTAGGAACAACGTGTCAACGTGCGCACCGCATTGATCATGAACATGTATTATTGGAAAATTTGATGAATTATATGCTGAAATTTAAATTTCGTTGAATTATGTGTTGCATTTTGCATCCATATCTGTTTTTTGTGTTAATCATGTGACATATGCATACAATAACTCGCATGCATTTATATTTGAATTGAGTTGTGATTTATAGGTTGTTATCACGACATCAAACCACGGCCAAATTCTCAAAATAACAACCTTACACTACAAGCATTCTTTATGGACATGGGTGATTGAAGAAGGCTACGGAGGTTAAGAAGAATTCGGGAAATTGGTGGTTCTTATAGAAATTTGGTTATGGTTGAGGTAATGGTACGAGAGTGTGATGTTATGAACCCAAACAAACACACGCTCATACCCCACAAATGGAGTTGATTAATCAAGTTCAAGAGGCCCGATTAATTCAAGAAAGAAGCGAAGAGCAGACTTGAAGGTACCAGGATTCAATGTTCGAAGTGAAATGGATCGAAGAAAAGAATTTTCATGGTTTTAGAGTTAAGGTTCTAGAGGGCTAAAAGGGAGTGATTCGAATTGGAATCGAAGATCGAGAGATTAAGTTCGAGGTACAGAGATTACATTTTGAAATGAAAGAGATCGGGAAGAAAGACATGAATCGGGATACTTCGGATTGAGAGATAAGGTCCGTGTCGGATAAAAGTTGATCAGTCGGATTTAAGAGGCATCATCAACCCAAGGACTCGGTGAATGAAAACTTTGAGGGTACCAATATTCAAAGTTTGAATTAATAATCAAGATGGAGATCTAGGGAGGAATTGAGTTGTCGGATTGAAGAGGCTAAAAGAAGATTCTCAAGATTGAAGTTATGATCAGGAATTTAGTTCGGGGTGAGGAATAAAAGACTTTTGATATTGGAATCGGATCAAGGTGAATTAAGAGACCACTCAACTTTTGGATTCATAAAGAGGATAAGCAAGATACTTGGATCGACATTTAAATCAAGGTTCGATGGAAGATGAAGTTGCTTGACCATTATAATCCTTTAAGGTTAGAACAAGGAAGCTTCAGTCGAAATAACTATTACCGTAAGGAATTGGTCAAATGAAGAATTGTTCGAGAGAAAATTTGAGGGGATTGACTCACTCGGATATGGAAGGCATAGGAGCAAGCAATAACCTCAGATCATGAGAACATACCACTTGATGCAAAGGAATTCGGAAGCGTGTTGGATCACGCAAGGAATGTAAGAAAACTAAGGAAGTTAGAAGACCGTGAGTAAGCAAGAAGTGAACAAAAGATTAGAGAGCGAAGGATCAAACCTCTGAGCTAAAGGTTACCTACATGGTGAAAGGTACTCGCATTCATGACACGTGCACCACTCATTGTGTTAAATCATTTAATTCTCTTATATGTGTCTTAGATTGATTTAATTTCCCAAACGTGATGCATACCTTAACTGTCGAATATGTGCTACATGCATTGAGTATTCTTACCCAACATGCATAGCTTAGTGTTTGCTTGGTAGGAAGCCTTCTTCACCTCATATTTCACGTGCCATTTCAAACAAGTCATGTTTGGGTCAAGAGTGAATCTTTGGTTGCAAAGAATAGAGCAAGTGTGATGGAGACTTTGAGGAGTCAAGAATTGTATTGGAAGGTGATATTGGAGAAATCGAGAATTTTGGGGTTTAAGTAAACGACGGGCCGAGTACAATAAACAAATAAAGAAATTCTTAATGGGAAGAGCATGGCCAAGGAATAAATTTGACTCTTAGTCGTGCTAAATAAGTATTTCTAGTGGGAACTATGGGAATGTAAGATTTAATAAGTCAAGGGACTCTACCAAAGTTATAAGGAATAAGTTGGCAAGTTTTGGCACTCGAAGAATGGCAAGGCTAGAGCTTCAAGAAAATTGTTTAAAGAAACAAGCACTTGAGTGGATAAAAATGCAAGTTTCAGGAAAATTTAGGAGTCGTATCGATAAGGAGAAAAGGGGTGATCGATGGAAACAAATCCAAGTCATCGATCTCTCATGATGGTCGAGTATGAATTCAACCTCCCCAAGATTTAACAAGGGTTGAGTTTGTATTGCGAGTTTTGACTACTAAGGTTATCCAAAGCATGAAGGACTATGAGAACGGTGGAGAAACTATCGGGTAAGAAAAGCTCAAGCGGATTAGCACATTCCATGATGACGAAGAAGAGAGTCAATTCAACCGAGCATTGGAAGTGAAAGATCTATGAGGTAATACACCACATGAACAAGACAGGTTACAGGCTCGTTAGTTGTTTTCCATAATGAACCAGTGATACTTTTGGGATTTGAGATTAGGATTCAAGTTGTCCAAAGATAGCTCTAGTATCTAAGAAGACTGAGTATAGTTTGTGGTAAGGGAGGAGTAGATTGAACTAAGAGCAAGTGGCCACTCAAGAAGAGAACTTTAGACCGTAGGGTTCATAAGGAAAGAAAAGTTTATCGTGGAGTAAAACTTGGGTGGACATTCGAGTGTAGAACTTATTGGGCATTTCAAGGTGTAACACTAAAGGTAGAGGGATCTCTAAGAACAAATCGAGTGTTGAGACAAATCACTACCAGGGAAGATTCCCGATCAACGGAGAACGGTACATCAAGCATTCATAGCATATGCATACACGTAACTTGACTTTGAATAATTTCATGATGATAAATGCTTTGATCGTTTGTTGTATTAATTGTCGTTGCATGTGGATAATTAATGCATTCGCTAATTCCTGCCTGCTTCTCGTATGATTGTTGCGTGAGTGTTATTTAATTCTTTCTCGTTGCTTGTTTAAGAGACGGGGTTCTCTCGTTGCTTGTTTGAGAGATGGGGTTCTCTCGTTGCTTGTTTGAGAGACGGGGCTCTCTCGTTGTTGCTTGCTACTTGTTTAGATTTTTGAGTGGGTAAGTTCTAGTGAGGTAAAGGTCGTGGTTGAACAGAAATTGAAGACCCTTTGTTGCTTCAAGACCTTTTCCAAACTAATTCCTGACGGGGAGTTGCTAACCTTATGGGATGAACACGGGAGAGTTGCTTAAGAGTCCAGAACTCGAGGCGGTGGACCTGAGGACAGGTCTATTTTAAGGGGGAGAGGTTGTAACGCCCCGTATTTTCAAATTATTCAGGTACACGCGCCAATGTATGAATTATTAAATTATTGAATATTGATTCGGGACAGGTTGCATGATTAATTGAACTCATTGTTAGGTGTAGGTTGAATTTAATTATGTTTATGGATTTAGGGCTTGTAGCCCATTGTTGTTTATGTTGAGCCTGTGAGCTATTGTTGTGACAAATAATTATTAATTGCTTCCGCATTGCACTCGTCAGGTTGTTGAATTAATTGGTACAGGGTTAAATTCCGCCTAGCCAGGGAGTTGTTTTTATTTTATCACCCCGTTCGCTATGAGTCCGGTTCATGCTGGATTATCAATTTCATGTGTGGACTAGACTTGTAGTGCGGGGGATGTGGTGTCTATCCTTGCGGGTGCTACAACATTATTATTAGAAATATAACTAATATGTATAGAATAATTTCCACCATATATAGGTTATATATATATATAGTTTGTAACAGGAGTTGACCAAGTTGTTTGAGGGTTCTTTCTCGAAGGTAAGACCTGGTTCAAATCTTTTAGTCACTTGGGGTGTGTGTTAAAAGGAAAAAAAAAAATCATTAAAGATACAGATTAGCTAGAATATCCAGATTATGTATCCATTAATTTCGGAATAATTATTTCTTGTTATTACTTGCTAGGAGAACTATTTCTCTACGCACGCAATTATACATAGAACTATATTTGGTTAACTCAGCATGCTGAGTAAAACTGTTAAAAGGATATTTTATATTAATCAGATAATTTATAGGCACGAGGTCCTTAAGGAAATTTATAAAAGTAAACTTATGCCACTGACGATTTTACGAGTGTTACATTGAATATATAACCAAAATTACAAATCATCCCTAAAGTTTACACATATAAACAAAACGATCCTTACAAATTATGTATTTAATAACAAATCAAGGGTATTTTTGAAATGACATAACGGAACCCTAGGGATCACAAATGGTTGTTGTAACGGATTTTACTACAATTAAAAACCAATCGTGCAGTGTACGCTAACATGCGCGTAGCACAATAGGATCGAACCCACAAGGAAGGGAAATCAACCACTACTCTCTATTTCTCTCTAATCTAAAGACTTAACGGAAGCAAAGGTTATTTCTATTAATCTACTGATGCAAAAATTAACAAATAACTAAACTAAAATTGCAATTAGTAACTTAACACACGAATTAACTCAATAAACTAAACAGGCAGGGGAAAAAGCTTTGAATCATACAATCAAGAGCTAATGTGATACTCGTTTGACAAGTGTAATTCTACAACCTAGTCACTTATATTTGAATTACCCTCTCTCGAGGTATAACCAAGTGCTGAATTAGTGTTCAATGTTGCTCTCACAATCACCAATAGTTAATTAAACCTTAGGACCAAGACTAGTGTAATTCAGTATTCTAGCGGCTCGGCATGGAATAAGATAACTGTTGTATAAGCTAGGACCAAATCTCAAGTCAGTTCAAACCAGTTTTCAAACCATCGCAAGTCAGTTCAAACCAGTTTTCAAGCTACGGGTGATCAATAGGTAATTGCGACACATGCTATGGGTGATCAAGCCATCGCAAGTCAGTTCAAACCAGTTTTCAAACTAAAAATTAACACAAGTCATTCAAGCATCTGTTAGGAATAGTGCTAGAAAGCCGATTGTATATCCGCTTTGTGTTTTTCCTTATTGTAATCACAGACAATCTTTGAATGAAATAACGAATTGAGGCAACACTTCTTTATATGCTCTTGTTTGGTATGCGTTTACTTTAGTTGTGCATGTATGAGAACTCCCCTAATCCTGATGACTTTAGGACTCTACCATTTAGGTGAAATGGTTCATGAAACGAGCCCTATTTTACATAAGTCATGATTAGTAAAATACTCCAAGCCGATGAGTCCTACAGACAGTGGGAGTGTCAACCTGACTCCTCTAAGGCTTGCTTGTGGGATCACGCCCTTAAGAAGGACCACCTTGTTTCATGGAGGTGCAAAGTGTATGGTTGATACGTGCGTGATACATAAGGGTGCTTACTTTAATAAGTAAGTTCACTGAGGTGCCCCGTGTGAGAACGTTCCTAAATGGGAAAGGAAGTTTCTATTTCAGGAAATGGAAACTTCCAGATTAGGAAACATCTCATAAGTCATTGATGTGATTAATTGATCCTTAGACTTGAGGTTCCTTGTCACTTTATGAGTTAACTCTGTAGTCTTAGGTATAAGCTTTAAAGGGTGTCGCCTTAGACAACTGATTCAAGGCTTATGCTGGGGCTGCACAAGTGATTCATGAAAGTGAATGAGAATCAAGAAAGGACCTACACTTGCATTTGCAAGGTGATCTCTTATTGTGTAAGTCATTCATATGCCATATGGAGTCCTTGGCCAAGGCAGTAGATCAAGACATCAAGAAAAGGGTTTCTTGGATTGAGATCAAATGGATATGAAATGCACTTAGCTTTAAGACCGGATTATTAGGGTTCTGATTATTCCCTTGCCCTAGATCTTGGTTGAGAGATAGTAAGTAGGAGGATTGTATCTCACATGAATCAATGACTTAAAGGTTCTGTCGAATCCGAACATTCCAATTCAGCTAGGGGTTAAACACCTGTTGCTAGACTATGGTCGTTTAATCTGTGGACTGATTAATTCATTAGTGAATTAATTAATTAGGGTCACTGCTAATTGAATTGAGAACCTAGAGGGTCACACACAACAACTTGGTTACATGAGTTGAGGCTTTAAAATGATTAAACGAGTTAATCGAGCCTAGAGGGTTCCACACGTGTGAAACCACACGTGTGGGTCACGTGACTGCACACGTGTCATTGTGACACGTGTGCCACACGTGATTGTTTAATAATATATTAAATAATTAATTTGTTAATTATTTAATAGACTTTGGTTTAATTTTGAATTAAAAATAAAGTCTTATTTTGGAGAAAAATAATCTAGTTAATTAATTAGATAAAATAAGTTATTTATTTTAAATAAATAAAGTATAAAATTATCCAAAAATAGTTTGGATATTTTTAGCTCTCTTGAAAGTTGATTTGAATTAGAATTCAAAGTCAAAGTCAAAATTACTTGATGATCAAGTAATAGGAGAGAGAGAGACCAAAATCCTAGCCCATTAAGGACTAGGAATTTCGGCACTCCCCCCCTTATAAATAGGGGAGCTCGAGCTCCTCTAGGAGCTAATTGACAATTCTTTTGGTTCATGTGTTGAACACCTTCCTTTCTCCAAGATTAAATAAAACCCTAGGTTAAGCCTAAACACTAACTAGAGAACTAGCATCCTTACTAGTTAAATTGTGATCAAGTTGGTGGACTTTCTCTAGAGACTTCAAGTTTGAAGTCTAAAGATTCGAGTTTTACCAAGGAGAGGGGATCAAGCCGCGAGAAGAGCGTTCTTGGGTGGCTTGAAACGCTTCAAGAAAGAATAAAAGAAAAGTAAGTTTTCTATCTCTACGAATTTGGTTACACGATTGCGAGTCCAAGATCCTTTTGTTGGGAAAATTTTTTAAATTCCACTGCTTTCTGATTCGTGTTTTCCAACAAGTGGTATCAGAGCCACCTCGTAAATCGTGTTTCTGATTCGTCTCAATTATACTGAATTTGGTAGAAATTCTTAGGCTTGATGCGATTGAGTATTTGTAATTGTTTTAGAAAGCCTGAGTTACGAAACTGTATTTTTTCCTGAAAGTTTCTGAAAATTGGTTTTTGCAAAATTTAATTTTTGAAAACTATTTTAGATTTGAAACTGTATAAACTGTTTTTGGATTTCTTGGATTGGTTTTGCTTTTGAACGAAAACACAAAACGAAAACCCGGATTACGACGAACACGCGAAACCCCGCGCGCGAAGGAGTCGCGCGCGCGGGCTTCGAGCGCGCACCGCCCGCCTGGCCTAGGAGCGCGCAGGGCAGCCACCCAGCACCTTCCCGCAACCGCGCGGGAGGCCCTTCCGGGCGCGCCTAGGCGAGCCCGCCCAAGGCGGCCGAGACTGGCCGCCCACCGCCCGCCTGCACTGGCCGAGAGGGCCGCGCGCAGCAGCGCGCGCGCGAAGCACGCAGTCCTTTCGCGTACGGGCCCCGTTTTTTTCGTCCAATCCGATTTTTCGTGTTTCGTGCAATCCAGTCCCAATTTTTTTTTATTTTAATTTTAAAATTTTATTTTTGAATATTTATTTTTAATTTTTGAGCAAATTACATTTTTGGTCCCATAGGATTGGGCGATTTGCAATTTTGGTCCCACTGTTTTAAAAAGTGACAATTTTGGTCCCGTAGGTTTCAATTTGTGACAATTTTGGTCCCAACCGTTAAATGGCAGACGGAAACCGTTAAATGTGATTTGGTCAGGAAACAGTCAAATTGAAATTGTTGACAAAAAAACCACAAGGACGCTGGTAGCCGAGTTGGTAGAGAATTGCCCTCACAAACTCGAGGTCTTGGGTTCGAATCCCAGGCCTTCCTATTTTTTGTTCAACTAATATTACTCTTTTAAAATATAAATTAATTGTAATAATAATATAATATAAATATATAATAAATGTTAAAATAAATATATAATATATAATTAAGTTAGAATATTTTTTAAGCTATTATATATATATATATATATTTGTATATTATATGTACTATATATTATATATTAAATACATTAATATATATTATATATTAAATACATTAATATTATATATATAATATATAATATATTATTATTACTATTTTAACATATAAATTAATTTATATGTTAAAATAAATATATAATTTATAACATAATAATTACATGTATATATAATAATTACCGTTAAATACATAATATACACGTATATTATTATATACGTGTATGTAATAATTACACGTATATATATTAAATATATAATTACACGTATATAATAATTACACTTATATACACGTATATATATATAAACGTATATAATATATAAATATATATAAATATATACAGGCATATAATAATTACAAGTATATATATTATATACGTGTATATATATATATACACGTATATAATAATTACACATATATATATTAAATATATTAAATATATATTAATTACTAGTATATAATAATTACACGTATATATATTAAATATATTACATGTATATATTTTAAATATAGTAAAATTAAATATGTATATATATATTAAATATAATTTATATATTATATACGTGTAATTATTATGTGAAAATATAAATTAATTTTAATAATAATATAATATAAATATATTATTATGTTAAAATAAAAATATAGTACACATAATGTGTATAATACTTAATATTAATACTTACATATATATATATATATATATATATATATATATATATATATATATAAAAATAATATACTTAATATTAATACGTATGTATATATATTATATATAATATATGTACTTTATATATATTATATGTTTTATGTATTATATATTTTATACATATATATTTAATATTAATATATAATATATGTACTATAATATATATGTGTATATTATATATAAATATATAATATTACGTGTATATATATAATATATGTACTATTATGTGTAATTATTATATACGTGTATATAATATATATATATATATATATATATATATTTATATACGTATATAATATATATACGTGTAATTATTATATGCCTGTATATATTTATATATATTTATATATTATATACGTGTATATATTTATACGTGTATATATGTGTAATTATATATTTAATATATATACGTGTAATTATTACATACACGTATATAATAATATACGTATATATTATGTATTTAACGGTAATTAATATATATAAATGTAATTATTATATTATAAATTATATATTTATTTTAACATATAAATTAATTTATATGTTAAAATAGTAATAATAATATATTATATATTATATATATAATATTAATGTATTTAATATATAATATATATTAATGTATTTAATATATAATATATAGTACATATAATATACAAATATATATATATATATATATATATATATATAATATCTTAAAAAATATTCTAACTTAATTATATATTATATATTTATTTTAACATTTATTATATATTTATATTATATTATTATTACAATTAATTTATATTTTAAAAGAGTAATATTAGTTGAACAAAAAATAGGAAGGCCTGGGATTCGAACCCAAGACCTCGAGTTTGTGAGGGCAATTCTCTACCAACTCGGCTACCAGCGTCCTTGTGGTTTTTTTGTCAACAATTTCAATTTGACTGTTTCCTGACCAAATCACATTTAACGGTTTCCGTCCGCCATTTAACGGTTGGGACCAAAATTGTCACAAATTGAAACCTACGGGACCAAAATTGTCACTTTTTAAAACAGTGGGACCAAAATTGCAAATCGCTCAATCCTATGGGACCAAAAATGTAATTTGCTCTTAATTTTTTAATGAAACTTAAAATTGGGATTTTTGAGAAATTAAAACGGTTTATATTTTGGGAAAATACAATCTTTGATAAAATTATTAATTTTCAGAAATTAATTGGAATTTTATTTGTTTTGGTGATTTGAGATTTATTGAAAACTTTTATAAATAAGACTCGCATCAAGTCGTGTTTTAAGTCATTAGGACTTAAAACGGGAATTTTAATTTATTGGTTAAATTTAAATTCTCGCAAAAGCATGTTAGGTGATCATGGGTTTAGATCTATGTATGGTTTTAATTTATGCACATGGATGGTTTAAATTGGGGTTGGAGCCCTATAGTTACGTTTTTCAATTGAGGTTGGAGCCTCACTTATGTGCGTACTGTTATGTGATTTATTATGTGGCTTTCCATATTACTGTTTTTTAGGCCGGGGTATGCCTCGTGTAATTGTCTAAGGCCAATATGAAGATTGAGCCTTATTACTTTATGTCTTTTTCTTTTTATTGTAATTTGAGAGTAGAGATGGGTGGTGAGGTTTTATTTTCATTTTGGAGACAATGTACCCATGGAGTAAGAGGGACCACATTCAAGTAACAAGGAGGCCATAAGTGAAGACCCCTCAAAATGTTAGGGAGGGGAATCTCAATTGTAAAAATGTAATAGAGATAGGGCTCGTATTTTGTTACCGATTTCCCTTATGTGATTTAAACTGTTTATGTGGCATGTATGTTAGAACTTGTGATTGTGGAGTGGCTCCCACATATCACGCATAAGATAGGTAGAACCCATGATCATTACATGTTAGTATCATGCTAGGACATGTTATCTGTTTATGTGCTTGTTTGAAATGCATTTAAGTGTACTTGCATTAATCAAGACTAATAAAATTGGATAACATTTATGTTGGTGAGGTCGAACCGGACAACTCTCCGGTTGATTCGAAAATTCCCATTAAATATTAAGCTAATTTCGAACAAATAGGCGTTTAATTCGAGATGCAAATTTTGAATTAAATTCCTAGCATTCCATCAATAGGTTTTAAGTTTAGTAAGTGAAACTAGTTATTGTCCGCGAGTCGTGGGATAGCTAGTGGAGCTTATTAGTTCTTAGTTACCTAATTGATCCTTTTAAATAATCAGTATTTCATGATCAATTTTAGCAAGGGCGATGTCCGCGAGTCGTGGGTCGTTCGAACTAAGTTTTGGTCATGATCTTATGATTGATGGGTCTAGCTTAACGCCTAAGTAAATATGGATGTCGCACGAGTCGTGGGTCCATATTGAAAGATAGGTGATGCAAAAACAATTACTAAGAGTTCTAAAGGTGTTAGAATTGGTAAGTTGTACCTACCTAGGGTTCTTACTTAGAATGTCCGCGAGTCGTGGGTTCGAGGTAAAATGCCTAGGATCTTAGTACCCATTGGGAAACGTGTTCCTCTTAGATCTTTGGGAATTATAGATCTTTGAAAAACAGTGGGAGCTACATTAGATTAAAGATCTTATCTTTTGTATATCGTTATAATTCAGCATGCTCACTAGTTCTCTGTTTTACCATTTAGGTCGTAGATTCTGTGATTCTCTACGTGTTTTGAAATGGCAATCAAAAACCCTCTTGTATCGATCCTCGAGTCAAACAAGTTGACTGGTCCCAACTATTCTGATTGGCTAAGGAATCTAAAAATCATTTTAGATTCTGAGAAGAGAACTTATGTTCTCTTCGAATGGGAGCCTAGTCCCGAAGGGGAGGCTCCCACTCGGGCCTAGCGGGACGCGATTCAGAAGTGGAAGGATGATAATCTCCAAGCCGTTGCCTTATGTTGGCTAACATGTCTCCGGACTTGCAAAGGCAACATGAGGCCATGGAATTCGCTTGGGAGATTTACGACCACTTAGAGCAACTTTACCGCCCTCATGAACGTGTTACAAGGTATAACACTTCAAAGGAATTATTCCACTTGAGAATGAGGGAAGGTACAAGTGTCCATGAATTTGGACTCAAGTTTCTCGCCCTTACTGAGAAACTTGCCTCCATGGACATGCCACTGAAAGATGAGCTTTCAGTGGATTTGTTGCTAGCTTCGCTCCCACCATCATTCAACCCATTTGTCCTTAACTTCAATATGAATCATGCTGGTGCTACTGTAGCTGAGCTGATTAGTCAGCTTGTGACTGCTGAAAGCACGATCAAGAAGGACAGTAAGGTTTTGATGGTGAATGCTCCATCTTCCTCTTCTGGACCTTCTAAAGGTAAGGGCAAGAAATCCCAAAAGAAGAAGAAGAAACCCCTTAGGCCCACTGGTGGCGTTTCGAAGGGGAAGGCCCAAAAGAAGAAGCGTGATCAGAAAGAGGATGTTTGCTTCCATTGTGGCAAAGCGGGACATTGGAAGAGAAACTACCCAGAGTACAAGGCTACTCTAAAGAAAGGTATCTTTCTCGTTGAAGTAAATCTTTCTATTAATTCTAGTTCTTGGGTACTTGATACCGGTTGTGGAACTCATATCTGTAATAATGTACAGATGCTAAGTGAAGTCCAACGACTTAAAGAAGGAGAATGTGTCTTGAAGATCGGTGATGGCTCAAACGTTGAAGCTCGAGCTTTAGGCACAATTAGATTAGATTTAGGTAGTTTTGAGTTAGTCTTGAATAAAGTCCTTTATGTACCGAGCATTATTCGTAATATAATTTCAGTTCCAATATTAGATTGTGAAGGTTATGAAACTTATATTAAGAATGGTAAATACTTTATCAAACGGAACAACTCTTCCGTTCACATCGGTACTCTAAGTAATGGACTTTATCTAACTCAGAATATCAATATTATGAATATACAACGAGAAACGAAGCGTAAGAGAGATGACAAAGTTTCAGCTCCCTTATGGCACGCTAGATTAGGACACATTTCCAAGAACAGAATTAGCAAGATAAACACTTTAGGATCATTCTCTGAAAATGATCTTAAGGAGTTGACTTCTTGCGAATCCTGTCTCAAAGGAAAAATGTCCAAAGTTCCTTTTAAAGGAACTGTGGAACGTGCCACTAAGGTTTTGGATTTGATCCATACTGATGTTTGTGGACCGCTTAGTGTAAGCACTAGAAACAATCATCAGTATTTCATAACCTTTACTGATGACTTTAGTCGGTATGGTTATGTATACTTAATGAAGTATAAATCTGAAGCTTTTGAGAAATTCTTAGAATTTCAAAAGGAGGTTGAGAACCAAACTGGTCACAAGATCAAAGCACTTCGATCTGATCGAGGAGGCGAATATCTTAGTGAAGAATTCCTTAATCATCTCAAAGATAATGGGATTATCTCTCAGTGGACTCCTACGGGAACTCCTCAGCTTAATGGAGTTTCTGAGAGAAGGAATCGAACCCTACTTGATATGGTTCGTTCTATGATGAGTTTCACTGACTTACCACCTTCTTTCTGGGGTTATGCCCTAGAAAGTGCAGCAAAGATTCTGAATCTTGTTCCCTCTAAGTCAGTCCCTAAAACGCCCTATGAAATGTGGCATGGTAAAATCCTTAGCTATTCTTACTTAAGAATTTGGGGTTGTCCTACTTACGTGAAGAGGACAGTGGGAGATAAGTTAGAATCTCGTTCTAACTTATGCTACTTTGTAGGTTATCCTAAGGAATCCATAGGATATTACTTCTATGATCAATCTGAGCAAAAGGTGTTTGTTTCCAGAAATGCCACTTTTCTTGAGGAACCGTTCCTTAAAGAAAGGAAAGGCAAGATCATAGAATTAGAGGAAGTACAAAGTGACCCCACGCCACCCACTGAAGAAACGTCCCCTACTGATCAACCACAACCAATCACGAATTTCGATACACACGAAAATCCTCCTCTAAGGCGTTCTGAACTCACTCCTAGACAGCCGGAGAGATGGTATGGATTCTTCCATGAAATCTCTCAAAAGGATAATGATCCTTTAACATATGAGGAGGCACTTTCAGATTCTGACTCTGAACAGTGGATAGAAGCCATGAAATCCGAAATGGACTCCATGAACTCCAACCAAGTTTGGACCTTGGTAGATTTGCCTGATGGGGTCAAACCCATAGGTTGCAAATGGATCTTTAAGAGAAAGCTTGGAGTTGATGGAAGCATTGCAGCCTACAAAGCAAGACTGGTTGCAAAAGGATTCACTCAAAGACCCGGCGTGGACTTTGATGAAACTTTTTCGCCAGTTGCAATGCAAAAGTCTATTCGGATCATGCTTGCCATTGCTGCATATTATGACTATGAGATATGGCAAATGGATGTGAAAACTGCCTTTCTCAATGGTGACATTGACAAAGACATTTATATGGAGCAACCCATAGGTTTCACATTCAGTGGGAGTGAGCAAAAGGTTTGCAAACTCCAAAGATCAATCTATGGATTGAAACAGGCTTCTAGGAATTGGAACATTCGATTTGATGAATCAGTCAAAGCGTTTGGCTTCATTCAAATTTTGAATGAGTCTTGTGTGTATAGAAAGGAATTGGAGACCTCAGTACAATTCTTAGTACTTTATGTTGATGACATCCTTCTTATTGGGAATTCGAAGGATGACATGAAAGTGACTAAGTTATGGTTATCGAACCAATTCGAGATGAAAGATCTTGGTGATGCGTCCTATATCCTTGGAATTAAAATCTATAGAGATAGATCTCGAAGGTTAGTAGGACTGTCACAGTCGATGTACATTGACAAAGTATTGAAGAGATTCAATATGGAGTCAGCAAAGGTTAAGAACCTTCCTATGAGTGTAGGAACATGTCTTTCAAAGAAGATGTGTCCTAAGACCAACCTTGAGAAGGAAAGAATGACTCATACACCTTATGCATCAGCAATAGGTAGCATAATCTATGCAATGTTATGTACTCGACCGGATGTGGCTTATGCACTTAGTGTAACAAGTCGTTTCCAATCTGACCCTGGAGATGGTCACTGGGCTGCCGTGAAGAATATTCTTAAGTACTTGAAAAGTACTAAAGATTTATTCTTAGTTTACGGAGGTCAGAAAGATCTTACTGTCGAAGGATACTGCGATGCAAGCTTTGCATCTGACTTAGATGATTTTAAGTCAATGTCAGGATACATTTTCTCCCTAAACGGCGGAGCAGTGAGTTGGAAGAGTTCCAAGCAAACTACCACTGCAGATTCGACCACTGAGGCCGAATACTTAGCTGCAAATGATGCAGCTAAGGAAGGTGTTTGGATTAGAAACTTCATTCAAGAGTTGAATGTTGTTCCTAGCATGAAAGACCCCATTACTGTGTTTTGTGACAACACTGGGGCGGTTGCTCAAGCAAGAGAACAAAGATCTCACCAACAGACCAAGCACATTATGAGAAAGTATCACCTAATCCGTGATATTATCAAAAGAGGAGATGTGCAAATTGAGAGGGTCACATCAGCAGAGAACGTGGTAGATCCACGTACTAAACCCCTTAGTCGAGAAGCTTTCCAAGGTCATCTTCGGAAGATGGGACTTAGAGTAGCTTTAGAATGGCTTTGACGGGCAATTGGGAGATTGTTAGGAATAGTGCCCTAGAAAGCCGATTGTATATCCGCTTTGTGCTTTTCCTTATTGTAATCACAGATAATCTTTGAATGAAATAACGAATTAAGGCAACACTTCTTTATATGCTCTTGTTTGGTATGCGTTTACTTTAGCTGTGCATGTATGAGAACTCCCTTAATCCTGATGACTTTAGGACTCTACCATTTAGGAGAAATGGTTCATGAAACGAGCCCTATTTCACATAAGTCATGATTAGTAAAATACTCCAAGCCGATGAGTCCTACAGACAGTGGGAGTGTCAACCTGACTCCTCTAAGGCTTGCTTGTGGGATCACGCCCTTAAGAAGGACCACCTTGTTTCATGGAGGTGCAAAGTGTATGGTTGATACGTGCGTGATACATAAGGGTGCTTACTTTAATAAGTAAGTTCACTGAGGTGCCCCATGTGAGAACATTCCTAAATGGGAAAGGAAGTTTCTATTTCAGGAAATGGAAACTTCCAGATTAGGAAACATCTCACAAGTCATTGATGTGATTAATTGATCCTTAGACTTGAGGTTCCTTATCACTTTATG
The DNA here is from genome assembly GCA_037501455.1 of Lantana camara. Taxonomy (NCBI): domain Eukaryota; kingdom Viridiplantae; phylum Streptophyta; class Magnoliopsida; order Lamiales; family Verbenaceae; genus Lantana; species Lantana camara. The sequence continues at coordinate 14,748,223 of CM074857.1, read as the reverse complement.
AGTTAACTCTGTAGTCTTAGGTATAAGCTTTAAAGGGTGTCGCCTTAGACAACTGATTCAAGGCTTATGCTGGGGCTGCACAAGTGATTCATGAAAGTGAATGAGAATCAAGAAAGGACCTACACTTGCATTTACAAGGTGATCTCTTATTGTGTAAGTCATTCATATGCCATATGGAGTCCTTGGCCAAGGCAGTAGATCAAGACATCAAGAAAAGGGTTTCTTGGATTGAGATCAAATGGATATGAAATGCACTTAGCTTTAAGACCGGATTATTAGGGTTCTGATTATTCCCTTGCCCTAGATCTTGGTTGAGAGATAGTAAGTAGGAGGATTGTATCTCACATGAATCAATGACTTAAAGGTTCTGTCGAATCCGAACATTCCAATTCAGCTAGGGGTTAAACACCTGTTGCTAGACTATGGTCGTTTAATCTGTGGACTGATTAATTCATTAGTGAATTAATTAATTAGGGTCACTGCTAATTGAATTGAGAACCTAGAGGGTCACACACAACAACTTGGTTACATGAGTTGAGGCTTTAAAATGATTAAACGAGTTAATCGAGCCTAGAGGGTTCCACACGTGTGAAACCACACGTGTGGGTCACGTGACTGCACACGTGTCATTGTGACACGTGTGCCACACGTGATTGTTTAATAATATATTAAATAATTAATTTGTTAATTATTTAATAGACTTTGGTTTAATTTTGAATTAAAAAGAAAGTCTTATTTTGGAGAAACATAATCTAGTTAATTAATTATGAATTAATTAATTAGATAAAATAAGTTATTTATTTTAAATAAATAAAGTATAAAATTATCCAAAAATAGTTTGGATATTTTTAGCTCTCTTGAAAGTTGATTTGAATTAGAATTCAAAGTCAAAGTCAAAATTACTTGATGATCAAGTAATAGGAGAGAGAGAGACCAAAATCCTAGCCCATTAAGGACTAGGAATTTCGGCACTCCCCCTCTTATAAATAGGGGAGCTCGAGCTCCTCTAGGAGCTAATTAACAATTCTTTTAGTTCATGTGTTGAACACCTTCCTTTCTCCAAGATTAAATAAAACCCTAGGTTAAGCCTAAACACTAACTAGAGAACTAGCATCCTTACTAGTTAGATTGTGATCAAGTTGGTGGACTTTCTCTAGAGACTTCAAGTTAGAAGTTTAAAGATTCGAGCTTTACCAAGGAGAGTGGATCAAGCCGCGAGAACAGCGTTCTTGGGTGGCTTGAAACGCTTCAAGAAAGAATAAAAGAAAAGTAAGTTTTCTATCTCTACGAATTTGGTTACACTATTGGGAGTCCAAGATCCTTTTGTTGGGAAAATTTTTTAAATTCCGCTGCTTTCTGATTCGTGTTTTCCAACAGCATCTCATAAAACATCCATCATGCAATCATCATCACTTCCCCCTAGCCCTAGATACTTAGCTACTCATAATTGAAGCAAGAATCATCAAACTAAAGGAAATTGAATTAAAATAAAGCATCATCTAGGAATTTAAACAAAGTCTAACAATTAAACTCATAAACATTCAGCAATACTTAAAAACGAAATTAGCATATGAAACTAAAACTAAAATCAAAGGAATTAGTTGGAAATTAAAGCAACTATAAAACCAAAGATTGTTCTCGGAATTCAATCCTATCGTCTTCTCGAATTCTCTGAAAATCTTCTGAACTTCTGAGTCTTCTTCCAAACCCTAGGTCTTGACTTGGACAAGAAACTCTTTTTCTCTATCTAACTCTCTCTGACCCTCCTCCTGTTCTCTGTTCTCTTTCGTCCCCTCTTCTAAAGACTCCAAAACGCACATAAATAGCAGCCTTAGGAGATTTCTCGCCGCCCTAGGTAACGGGCGTTACCTATATTTGTCTTGCTCCGGTTAACGCCCGTTAATGACCTGAAATCGCCATAACGCTTTTACTGGTAACGGGCGTTACCTATTTTCTTCTATATAGTGGTAACGGGCGTTACCCCTCTGTTCTCGCCAAAACCTCTCCTCCTGTGGCCAGTAACGGGAGTTACTCCTTGTGTACTGCTAAATGGTAACGGGAGTTACTACTTTTTCTCAAAAAAATGAGTGAAATCGCTCTGCTTCGCCGTTTCGTAACTTCAACTCTATTAACACCTGAACAGAGTCAAATAAACGCATCAAACGACACCAGAATATAATCTATTTATCTCTCAAAATCATGCAATTTCTACACACAACAAAATCTCCCACATTTGAACATTGCTCTTCCCCGAGTAATACAGAAATTAAGAAAACACATCGTCATCAAACCCTCTCCTTCTAAGCAATCATCAAACCTTCGCCTAAACAAGTCTAGCCAATCAAATCAAACACTCATCGACATGAAATCCTCAACTTTAGTATGAAAAGTAAACCCTTGTGTAGTGTGTGAGTCAAACGATACAATGTACAAAAATTAGAGTGACATCTTCACAATTTCCTCCTAAGCTCTAATCATCAACTTCGGAACACACTCTTCCCACCTATCTCCACAAATGGAATTAAATCAAAAATTCGGATCGGTAGGTCTTTCGGGCTTGTAATGTAGGCTTAGGGACTAGGGTAAGGTTATGGGAATTTGGATCAAGTGACTACTCACCCAGCTTATTACATCATTAAATCTAATCAAAACATGGACACTTCTATTCACCGTTAACACAAAAATTGCCCCAATTCTTCAATTGAATCCCGCACTTTCAAATTCACACTTTGCATAATCTTATTTTTCTCTTCTTTGCTCTTTCTCTTTTCATATCTTTTCTTTTCACTCTTTTCTTTGTTTCTTTGTTCTTCTTTTTTTTTTCTTTTTTTCTTTTTTCGCACAATAACTCCTCATTCTCAGTCATAAGAACAAATAAAAAAAGGTCTAAGAATAGATACTCGTCATACAAATTCAAATGAGCAAGCCTTGGTAAACTGAATTATCAAGGTAGGTATTTCTATGTCGTGCCTAGGCTTATAATGTGGCTACAAAAATCTTTGCACAACAATTAGGCTCAGCGGGGTCAATAAGATTACGTTATTTAATGAAAAACGGCTAAATAGGAAAAGCTAAAAACTCTTCGACAACGAATGCCTACTTCACTTCCTTAGTCTTTCATTAACTCAAAATTTCACCTCGATAGGACTAAAGTGCATCCTAATCAAGTCGTAAACTCATTCGGAAATTATCAACTCATCTCTCTAAGTTAAGTACATTATTTCGTTTAAAGGTGCTCAAAATATAAGGGCTTACTAACACACTAAATCATCAAATCTCATGCAACTTTCCTCAATTCAAAAAGCCTAACTCATTCTAGCAAAAGCTCAACAATCAAGCTTCCAAGAAAAAGTTCAAAAAGAGGGAAAATTTTCAAAAATTTTCAAAATTACTCGAATTTTAGCAATTTGCAAGTGAAACTACATCTAATCATGCAAATATTCAATAAAGCTCATAGCAAGCATGCACATTCTTCCCCCACACTTAAACTTTGCAATGTCCTCATGCAATATGAAAGAATTAAAGGATTAGAAAACTTCCTGATTACTGAATAACCGGTAATGTGCTTGCAATACTTCCGAAACCTGAACAAGTGACTAGAAAACACGGATCAAGTGCACAGGCAATTGATAATCAACATGTATCCAACAAGTATAATAATAGGCACAAATTCACCAAAATAAAAGCACCATTGCATAAACCAAATCAGAAAACCGAACATAGCAAAAATTCAAGTGTAACCAAATATCCAAACATAGTAAAGCATAAACAAATGTCTAGACTCTGGGGGAAAAATATCAAGATAACAAAATCAGGGCAATGGGGGTTCTCCAAAACACTGATCCAAGCGAGCACTGAACCCGTCAAACTTGGCCTCCAACTCGGCCTTCCACGCGTCGAATCGCTCATCTACATAATGTGCCAAATCTTCAACTCTAGCGATAACGGTGGTCAAATCAGCCCTCAATCCTGCTCGTTCTGCACGTACGCCTCTCAAAGTCATGGGAGAGTCGTCATTAGTCTCGGCAACAACAGGTGTGGCACTACGAAGAACCGCAAACTCATCATCAGGCCGGTCAGGAATCCGAGCCAAGAGCTCCTTCTGCCTCGCAGAAAGCTCATCGAACCGGGCTATCCCCTAGCTGTACATCTGTCATAAACGATCTTTCTCACGGATAGGCCACCATGGCAAAATCCTATTCTTCAACTCTCCACTCTCCCAAGGTATAGCTAAGCCTACGGTCTCCATGTACTCCGGACCAATATATTCAAAACTAATAGGCAAAGCCCCTCTCGGTCTCCAGTTCATCTCTCTAGCAAACATCGTCACAAAGCCTCCATGAGCAATCGTGCCCGTCATACTCCCAGCACTCTCCTGCAGCTTCCAAAGGAACTCGATCGTGCCATTGAACTTAATACCTTCCTTTATCAAATACATGATGCCCAACTCAGTTTCTGTAATATGGCTATCTCTCCCGTATCTGGCACAGAATCCCAGGACTAAAATCCTATGGACTAGTACCCATGTCAACGAATCAAAATAGTTATCATGCATGCACCGGGAGGAATAACTAGGGACACACTTTCTCAAGGGAAAGGATCTCCACACCTCCTCTCGTTGAGTCTCGCTCCATCTAGGTAAAGAAGTGGTGGCATTAGTCGGAAATCGAAGAATATCCCTTATCCTGCTCACACTCCAAGTTCGAGTTTCCATATCATCAAGAGTGAAGGTCAAAGTGTTCTCCACCGGATCATAATTCATTGTATAGAAGAAAGCAGCGGTCATATCTCCATAGGTCATATCCCTCCTCTCAAGGAAAGGTAGCCAACCTATGTTATCAAATAGCCTCTTCACTTTATCGCAAACCTCCATTCTCTCCATCCGTTCGAAGAACTTAGTACCCACAATATTCCTTGTTGGATTCCTTTGGAAAGGGTTCCCAAAGACATTAACTGTTACGTTATCCGACCCAAGAGGTTGGTGGTTTAGTCTGGACGAGGTAGTGAAAGGTTCCGGGACTTTAGAGCGCTTAGTGCGACCCGTTGTACCTAAATCAAACAATGATAGCAAACCAAAGCACAAAGGAATCAATCACAATTCACATGGACAATTCATCAAACACCCTTTGTACTTAAGCTTAGTGAGTGAGTCCTAACTCAAGTTCTTCACTCTATCCAATCTCAAATTCACACTAGCTTAATTACTACAATTCAAGCTCACAATTCTCTACCTTCAACTCCTAAATTAAAAAACAAGGCTACTTAGAACTTTAGGATTCTTCAAAAATTTAACCCAATTCAAGTTAACTTCAATTTAAAGCATCAATCCTAATTCTAGCATAGTTAATCTCTGAAAATTCATCAATTAAATCTCATAATGATCTCTTGCATGTAAATCAATCCTAATTCTCATCCATTAGATTGGAAAATTTTGGCTCCAATAATTACTCTAAGACAAAGGAATGGTGACTTACTTTGATTCACAAGAGAATAAGAATGTAACTTGGAGAGGAAGCTTCTTGCTTGTTAATTGAAGATGATTGACCCAAAGGAACGATTGAATCTCTAGTAAGGTGGGATAAGTGGGTGCAAGTGTATTTATAGGTTTGGGGGAAAGAAAACCGAAATTGGGTAGGACAAGACTTAGATTAACCCTAAAAACGTGTGTCTAAAAGCCAATTTACGCCAGTCGGACCGGTAACGGGTGTTACCGGTCTTCCTAAGAAAAGGGGTAACGGGCGTTAACCCCTGTCGGCCAAGACCCCTGTGTCCATTAACGGGCGTTACCAAAAATAACTGATGAGGTGTAACGCCCGTTACCTTTAATACCCGGTGCGTCTGATCTCATTAACGGGCGTTACCAAAAATTAACAGCAATGGTGTAACGCCCGTTACTTATAATTCCGCCCAAAACTTATTTAAAACACAAACACACAACTGATAGTGCTCAATCACAACAATTAACTGAAATTAACTAATAGTATTCAATCAAATCGCAGTGCACCTATAACAATTCATTCTCCTCAAGAAAGACAATCAAACCATACACAAGCATATAAACAAATTAAATGGACCTCAATATTGACAATGACGCTCAAATCACGGCCCTCGCACCACCAAGATCTTGGCTACCTAGTAAACCATCACGTGACCTGCAACGAGAGTGACAGCTCAATTACTACGAGAAAACGAGGACGACAGAAATAAAAACAACGGAAACAAAAATAAAACAAAAGAAAAGAAAAAGGGGAAAATTAGTTCTAAGTTATAGTCGTTAGCTTGACTGCAGGAACCAATTTGGGATTAGCAATTCCCAAGCAACGAGTCACAAGGAGTGACCTCGTTCTTGTTACTCACAAACCCAGAGCTTGATCTCCAAGTATCTAAATCCAGAACATCCTTCATTCTCGCTCTCTGAAACTTCGTTTCTCTCTGCCAATCAACTGCATCTCTTTGCTCAGTAAATAGAGTCTCTCCGACTGGTGTATCTTTGACAACCTTAATCATGCAACACTTATCTAGAATTGCGGGTGGTGTCCTGGAACCAAAGTTCCTGAACTCCATTCTTTCATCTCCTATTTTGAACGTGAGCCGTCCATTCTGAACATCAATATCTGCTCCAGCCGTAGCCAGAAACGGTCTTCCAAGTATCAATGGCATCCTCTCATCGCTCTCAATATCAAGAACTACAAAATCAGTAGGAATGTGAAATTTTCCAACTTTTACCAAAATGTCTTCCAAGATTCCTGTCGAATATTTCATCGATCTATCTGCTAGTTGGAGTGTCATATTCGTCGGCGTGAGCTCCCTCACTCCTAATTTCCTGCAAGTAGACAATGAAATTAAACTCACACTAGCTCCTAAATCACATAGTACATTATGCAATTGCAAAGAACCAATAGTAAGGGGGATTGAAAAGCTCCCTGGATCTTTAAGCTTCGGAGGAAGCTTATGCTGAATAATAGCACTGCATTCCTCAGTAAGTATCACAGTAGTGAAGTTCTCAGGCTTCTCCTTACTTGGAATCACCTCTTGACTCACTTCTTCCTCCAAATTCTCATTCTCAAAATCAATTTTCTCTTCAGCCTTCTCAAGTACTCCTTTTTCAAGCACAACCTCCTTAACATCCGGACCTACATACTCGTTCGGACCTTCTTCATCTCTATTGTCTCCTACAAATATGGCTTGACATTGCTCCTTCGGATTGTTTTCAGTTTGGCTTGGTAGCATTCCTGGGCCCCTCAAATTCAAAGATTGGGCAATCTGACCAATCTGAATCTCCAAAGTTTTGGTCTGATTTACCACTTGATCTACTTGGGCTTCCAACTTCTGATGTCGACCCGTAGACACGGTTATGAACTTTTCAAGCGCGACCTCCCAACCCTACTTTTGCTCCTGCTGAGGTGGTGCAACATTAAATTGGGCTGGTGGTCGTGGTTGAAATTGCTGCCTAGGTTGGAACTGTGGTCTAGGTTGGGGTGGTTGTTGAACATTCTGATTATTAGACCACGACAAATGAGGGTGGTTCTTCCATCCTGGATTGTAGGTGTTTGAGTAGGGATCATTTGCTGGTTTGAAGTTATTTGTGTAGTTCACCTGCCCTTGCACCTGTTCTCCTGCATTGGTATGAGGACACATATTAAAATCATGTGGACCACTACAGATTTCACATGTTACCTGAACTAGTTGGGATTGTATCCCAACTGCATTGACAGTTAGTTGGTCCAATTTCTTGTTAAGCACTTCGAATTTAGCATTGATGGCGGTTAAGCCATCTAACTCTATGACTCCTGTTTGCATCTTCGCTGGTTGTGAATGGCTCCTTTCATGCATAAAAACATCGTTCTACGACATATTATCCAATAACTCAGTAGCAACTGCTTCAGATTTGGCTAAAAATGCTCCGCCAGCTGCGGCGTCCATCGCTCCTCTAAAGATAGGAGACATCCCATTGTAAAAACTCTGAATCAATAACCAACCGGGAATTCCCTGATGTGGAAACTTCTTCTACAAATCCTTAAATCTCTCCCAAGCTTCATAGAAAGACTCTTTATCCAACTGCCTAAAACCTTCGATATCATTCCTGTACTTCGTGGTTTTGCTAAGTGGAAAGAACTTTGCTAGGAAAGCCTGAGATAATGCTGCCCAAGTCTGAAAGGATTCATTTAGGACAGTACTCAGCCATGCTTTCGCTCGATCCCTAAGTGAAAAGGGAAAAAGCCTAACTCGGATAGCATCAGTAGTGACATTATGAATTTTGAAGGTGTCACAAACTTCCAAAAAATACTCCAAGTGTGAAGTTGGATCCTCCAAAAATAATCCTGAAAACGGATTATTCTGGAACAAATTTATGATAGCTGGTTTAATCTCAAAGTTGTTTGCTGCAATCGGGGGACGAGTTGCAGTCTGAATTGCTCCAGCTTGCAGTACGTTTAATCTCTTATAGCCGGTGGTGTCTGCTTCAGCCATGGGTAAAGCAATTGGTTTCTTCTCCTTCTTATGTCTTCTCCTAATAGCACTCAGTGTTCTCTCAATTTCTGGATCGTATGGAACTAACTCAGAATCTTGAGATCTTCGCATGCAGTGTAAAGTTGCACAAGGAAAAAGAATTCTTCAGTCTAATTCCACAGTAAAAGGATAATGAACACAAAGTAAAGTAATAGTCCAAAGCACTAGATCAAAATAATTGAGTAATATTGACTTAAAACGCTTTCCCCGGCAACGGCGCCAAAAACTTATTGTAACGGATTTTACTATAGTTAAAAACCAATCGTGCAAGTGTACGCTAACATGCGCGTAGCACAATAGGATCGAACCCACAGGGAAGGAAAATCAACCACTACTCTCTATTTCTCTCTAATCTAAAGACTTAACGGAAGCAAAGGTTATTTCTATTAATCTACTGATGCAAAAATTAACAAATAACTAAACTAAAATTGCAATTAGTAACTTAACACACGAATTAACTCAATAAACTAAACAGGCAGGGGAAAAAGCTTTGAATCATACAATCAAGAGCTAATGTGATACTCGTTTGACAAGTGTAATTCTACAACCTAGTCACTTATATTTGAATTACCCTCTCTCGAGGTATAACCAAGTGCTTAATTAGTGTTCAATGTTGCTCTCGCAATCACCAATAGTTAATTAAACCATAGGACCAAGACTAGTGTAATTCAGTATTCTAGCGGCTCGGCATGGAATAAGATAAATATTGTATAAGCTAGGACAAAATCTCTTTGTACCCTACAACTTACAAGTATTGAAAACCCTCTAAATTACCATCACTCTTTCGATCTATAGGTAATTGCGACACATGCTACGGGTGATCAAGCCATCGCAAGTCAGTTCAAACCAGTTTTCAAACTAAAAATTAACACAAGTCATTCAAGCATCTCATAAAACATCCATCATGCAATCATCATCACTTCCCCCTAGCCCTAGATACTTAGCTACTCATAATTGAAGCAAGAATCATAAAACTAAAGTAAATTGCATTAAAATAAAGCATCATCAAGGAATTTAAACAAAGTCTAACAATTAAACTCATAAACATTCAACAATACTTAAAAACGAAATTAGCATATGAAACTAAAACTAAAATCAAAGGAATTAGTTGGAAATTAAAGCAACTATAAAACCAAAGATTGTTCTCGAAATTCAATCCTGTCATCTTCTCGAATTCTCTGAAAATCTTCTGAACTTCTGAGTCTTCTTCCAAACCCTAGGTCTTGACTTGGACAAGAAACTCTTTTTCTCTATCTAACTCTCTCTGACCCTCATCCTGTTCTCTGTTCTCTTTCGTCCCCTCTTCTAAAGACTCCAAAACGCACATAAATAGCAGCCTTAGGAGATTTCTCGCTGCCCTAGGTAACGGGCGTTACCTATATTTGCCTTGCTCCGGTTAACGCCCGTTAATGACCTGAAATCGCCATAACGCTTTTACTGGTAACGGGCGTTACCTATTTTCTTCTATATAGGGGTAACGGGCGTTACCCCTCTGTTCTCGCCAAAACCTCTCCTCCTGTGGCCAGTAACAAGAGTTACTCCTTGTGTACTGCTAAATGGTAACGGGAGTTACCACTTTTTCTCCAAAAAATGCGTTAAATCGCTCTGCTTCGCCGTTTCGTAACTCCAACTTTATTAACACCTGAACAGAGTCAAATAAACACATAAACGCATCAAACGGCACCAGAATATAATCTATTTAACGCTTAAAATCATGCAATTTCTACACACAACAACGGTCCTCAAAATTATGGACTAAAATGTAATTTTCATTAATGATGGACTAAGTTGTAATTAGGCCTAAATGCAAGATAGTCAAATTTAATTATTTCTTTATATAAATTTTAGAAATATAGGTTACTTAAACTATAAGTATGATATTATTATTCTATAATGGGTTTGAATTTTTTTAATGTTAGTTTCATACTATGAGGATGGATTAGTTTTCCTAATCTATTAATTAAAATGTTTAGAGAGCGTTTGGTAGGTGAGATCAATTTTTGTAACTTAACTTGAGTTAATTTACATGGGGCTTTTAAATTTAGATTAAATATGATTAGATTATCTTAATTTACTAATTGATAAGAGAAAATAACTTTTCTGTTTGAGAAAAAATTGAGAGAGAAAAAAAAGGAGTAGTGGGTCAAAACTATAATCTCAGTTAATCGCACCCCCTCTATCGCGATTAAAAAATAAATTTAATATGTGAAAAAGAGGGTTACGCGCGGGCTCAGAGATTCAGGCGCTTGGTCCTAAATCTGCCAGAAATTTATAATCTCTAATAACTAACAGAAAATTAAGTGATATTAAACTCGATAAAATAGCCTAACCTATCTAACACTTTCTTACAAGTTTAAATGGCGATTTATGTCCATAATCAATGAACCCTTCTTTTGATGTGCGAACTACATGTGAGGTTTATATTAATTATGAATGAAGTTTGAAATAAATATTCATATCATTTTCGCCAAATTTTCTGAAGAAATTAAATGTAACCCAGGCGCTAAAGGCCAAGCAACTAAATCTGGTATTGATCGAGTCTATTTCCGGGCTGCTGACCAGGTAGACAGGATGTTGATTTGACCACTTAGAATTTGTATTAAAGGGGGAACTCGATACTTGGCAGAGCTGCAAGATGGAAACAAACCTGAACTGAAGGTCGACCGGGGACTGGTGGGTTCTTACCCTATGTCAGCACTCCAACGCTCAAGTCAGAATTAAAGAGAATAATTCGAGTTGACCTGAGGTGTAATAAATGACATGTTTGTGAGGGTATTTATACCTGAAGGTGTGATGATGACTGAATGGTACTGGTTGCAGGCGCATTTAATGCGCTGTGACAACTTGGTATGGATTGTCAGCTTCATTAAAGGCTGGAGGCGACGGCGTGGGCCCTCTAACGGATCAGACCAGTTTCGACCTAGATGTGTCTGGGCCGATCACTTTTCGACCTACCTGTTAGTAAGTCGACATACATTCAGCACGTTCTGGCGAAGCTCGGCCCAATCCAGCTTCTGTGATCCGGGTCCTCTTCCATTAAAGGCATGGGACCGGGTAGATCGACTCGAGGGCGTACGCGTGGCACACTTGACCAGTCAAAAGGTTCAACAGAGACACGTGGCGGGCGATCACTGGCCCAATTCAGGCTTACGTGGTGACGTCGGTTTGACCCACGTCAGGTATATTATAAGATCAATTTATCCCCATTCATTTCATAAGTCTTGCGTGTATATGCACTATAAAACCAGAATTTATAATGAGGAACGAAAATTTAAAATTTATAGTATCAAAAATATAAATAATATTATTTTTAAAAAGGGTGAAATCATAATTTATTTTATATTAAAGGGGTAAATTTTCTAATTGGGAGGGGGATTTCAAATTTAGGGTGATAAAATAAAAAAATTTCTCACTTCTCTTGAAATCTTGTTTTCTCTTTTTGGGATTTTTTTTTATTATTTATTTATTATGAATTCGAGTCGAATTGAAACATAAATATATAAAAATATTTATCGTTAATAATAGTGTCTTAATAATCACACAAAAATCTCTAATTATTTGCAAACTCAACTATGTTGTAAATTAGATATATCAAGTGGACTTACTATGTAGTGGTCATTTAATTTGAATTGGGCAGATAATTTGTTTTGATCGAGATCATATATTAGCAAAAATAGGCGAGTCTTACGAGTTTTAGTGCATTATTACAAGAGAGGGCACGTACATGGTTTACTAATAAAGAAGAGGGAGGCATGTGCATTTTATTGAAATGGGAGTTTTATGAATTATGTATTTTTTGTCAAACAAGAAATACAATTTTTGTTTAGCATGCACGTGAAGTTTCCACGTGATTCGCCCTCGTATAATCTGTCGCATTACTCTATATATATGCCCTTTTTTTATTATTATTATTATTATTATTATTATGGAATTTCAAATCCTACTCGGTTTCTCCTGGAGCCCTGGACCCTCGAACATATGCTAAAGGCATTTTCCCTTCAAATCTTGGAAAGATGTAGTTTCTCCTATGTCCCCATTGGACTAGTGAACTACTTTTCTAATTGTTGAGATCTGAAAATTAAAATAATGGGTACTAATATCGATTAGGTCATGTCAAAATGGGATTACAATATTTGCTAGCTTTATTTTTATTTTTTAATTATTAAGATTGTTGCGTATGCATTAAGATAGATATATTCTTACAATTATAAATTCTTCAAATGAATTTGAATAGTAAGATAGGTGTTTGATTCAATTTATAAGCTGTTTGACCGTTGATAAAAGAATTGTTAAATGAACTTCTCTAAAATTGATACTACAAGTTCATAACTTTCTTTAAATCAAACCAAATTAAAAACAAATTATTGCATAAATCGCACTTAATTTATTATATATATATATATATATCCCGTCACTGGAATAGTCCTGACACGGGTTTTGTTCCCACGCGATAGAATTTAAGCCCACAGGCGTTCACCCACGCAGAACGTGTCCATGAGTGTAAGGATAGACCCCAAACCACTCATCGATATTGTCCTACGCAGCGGAGCACTGGCCAGGTTTTGTTCCTCCCCATGGAATTTAAGCCCGCAGGCGTCCATCCAGGAGAACGCGTCCATGAGTGTATTGGTAGTCCCCAAACCACTCATCGATATTGTCCTGCGTAGCGGAGCATTGACCAGGTTTTGTTCCTCCAGATGGAATTTAAGCCCGCAGGCGCCCATCCAGGAGAACTCGTCCACAAGGAAAGGTTTTCACCCCCCTATTATAAGGCAGACTTCATTCTCCTTCCCAACCAACGTGGGATATTACATCCACCCCCTAAGGAGAGCCCAGCGCCCTCGCTGGCACACAAGTTTCCTGGCACCGGCTCTGATACCACAACAGTGACTAACAGGATCGGCCCAGTAAGTGAACATTGTCCCGCCACCGGAATAGCCCAGGCATGGGTTTTGTTCCCAAATGATAATATGAATAGTATATAATATCCAATAGACTCATATACACAATAAATCCTTACCCGGACTAGTCATGTCACCTCCTTCGCCATTAAATTAACCTGTGGAATTTGGCATATATCTATTAGTTTATTCGGTTGCACTTTGATCGCTTTAAATTTTTGGATTTTTGACCAATTGATATAAATTTCATATTAGGACTCAATAGACAAAGTTAGTTAAGATCATTGATCCACTCATTGTTATATTAGCGATGGTAAGGGTTGACGTAAATTACGTGTTGGATAATTCATAAATATTATAAAAAATTTAAAAAGATGATAAAAATATATTAGATTTTTTATTAAAAACTAGTTATGTGAACGTGCGTTGCACGTTTTTCATTTAAATTATTTAAATTAATTTAGCAATTATATTTATTGAATAAATTAGGATATTTAAAAAGTAATACATGCGAAAATATTTATATGAGATCTCTCTTTCAAATCATGTACAATAAGTAGAATTTTGAAATAGAGAAATATCTAAACAAATAAACAGTAAAAGTATTTGAAACTATGTTGTATCATAAAACAAAGTATTTCACCAAAAAAAAATAAAAAAAACAAAGTATTTAAAGAGTATAATATCAATTTTCCCAAATAGTTCTAACTTTTAATCGTAAGTAATAGTTCATAACTTTCAAATATATTTAATAAGTAAAAATATATATATAAAAGAATAAAGACAAAAATATAAAAGATCATATAAAATACCATATTAATTATATATAGTTTATTCATGGTATTATTTATTTGTTTAATATAATTGGTGTTTTACTTTTAGTGTTTTTATGAAGTTTTTTGCAACTAAATTTTTGCAAATGAAACTGAAATTGAGAAGAAAACCTTTCATGCACGATGGAATTAAAAATCTAATTTCTTTAGAATTATATCATTTAGTTTATTTCGATAAGTGTAGTTATTATATTTACTGAGTAAATTAATATATTAAAAGTACCTAATTTAATTAAATTAATATAATAAAATTTTTAACGAATCAATTTGATTTTGTAAAACTACACATACAAAATATTTTCTTAGAAAAACATTCAACTAATAAGAAACAATCAAAATATATATATTTGAAACTATGTTACTGTATAAAAATAAAATATTTAAAATAGATAATATAAATGAAAAGACATAAATACAAAATATAAATTTAAAAATTTAAAAGATCATATAAAATACTATGTTAATTATATGTACTTTATTCTTTCTATTATTTGGTTTTCATTAATATAATTCATGACTTATCTTTAATTTTTATATAAAGTTCTGAAATGTTACTTTGTTATAACTCCAAATGTAAAGGTTATTGCATTTTCTATAGGAGTCATCCTCTTCAGATTTGTATCTTAATGTGTTGGATTCTTTACAACCCAACAGAGGAATAGTAACCTCAAACTAAGACTTATTCAACTCTGTTGGTGGACCATCCTACACCCAGTAACCATCTTGAATCTTGTGGTCTAGTCTCACTGATTTATCCACCATGATGTTTCTTTCTCTCAGGATGTGCTCAATCCGAGCTTCCTAGGGGCCTGAGGAGTAAATTTTGGCAATCAAATATTAAGTTTTTTTATGGGTTGCTTTTTGTAATCCTTCTTTGTTATGCATTTCACCAACGTCTCCGAATCAATCTCCATATTAATCTTCAGAATGCGCCTCTCGATCCCAAGCTAGCTTTAATCCCTCATGTAAGCCTAATAACTCCGTCATTTTTGTTGGAACTCTACCAATATTTATAGAGTATCTTAGCTCCCATCTTCCATTGTCATCTTGAATGACGCTCCTAGTCGAAGCATTGCTGGTGTGGCTATAAAAGCTTCCATCTAAATCTTGTTTCACCCATCCCTTCTCGAATTTTTTCTTTTGCCTATGTTTTTTGTCCTCACCAATTAGTACCAAGGACTCAGGTAACTCATTTATGTGGTGAAGAGTGACGTTTCTAGACCTCATAATATTCTAATAGCTTCATCAGTTTCGTGTTTTTCAAAGATTGCAGAGTGTTGAGATCAAGGCAATCTACCCAAGACATTATGGTAACATGTTGCTCTAAACTTTGTTGTTAAAATCTCTCTTCGAGCCATTCCGAACCTTACAAAACAAAAAGATTTCGACCAGTCTACATATCAACAATCTTGTTCCACACCCGAAGTGTGAACGGACAGCTTCTCAGCACGTGATCCACATCTTTACATCTTGTACAACAACTTGTACTTATATCGTTTTCCCCAAATTTTCAGTCATACTTCAATGCATTCATGAGTTTTTGACTAAAATTTTGGGCCATTAGTAGACTATAGGCCATTTTATAGGAGAAATTATCGTTATTTTCACCACACTTTATATTATTTATATTTAATTTTTGTCCCCTTTTGTTTTCAATTTAGCTATGTTCCATTTTTTATCTATTCCAATGAGATCATATGTCATAAGAACTTTATTCTCCTCATAAATGTTATCTTTCAATATATCGGTTAGTCTGCCTTGTGGTAACCATCTATCATTCTATAAAGGCACCCCGTTATTGTTTTCAATCCTTCAATATTTGTAAAACGGTTCTGCCAACCAAATACTTCTAGCAATTCTCTTTCACACTCGAGGAGCCAAAAGTTGAGGCTTACTTTCTAGAATATCTCTTCTCCCTCTTTTAAATATCTTTTCTTATGTATCTAGCTCCGCTGTGTTGTCTTCTTGTTGAGCATTCCCCATCCTATTTTAGTAAACATCGCTATACTATTTTATTTTATTTTTTTTGCTTTTAAAACTCCCAACCCCCATTCTCACTTCTATCTAGTCAACTTCTTTCACCCTATAAGATGGGTTCATTTCTTTGTTATATTAGTCACCGAAAAAAACTTACGATTGAGTCGATCAAGTTTATCGCACGCGTGATTGGGGAGCCTATTCGTAGGCATATGGTAGATGGGATTCGAGCTCATGATAAACCGAATAAATGTAATTGTCAAACAATATTTAGCATTTTGGCTTTCTATCCTGAAGGAGTTTTTTTACCCTCTCAATCACCATCGAGAAAAGCTTACTATAATTTCGATCAAAGTTCGTCTGCACCCCCTAGGTCCCTAAGTTGTTTGTACTTTCCATACCCAAAATTTCACTAACATGTTGTTCTATATTATTTGACACAAGGTGCGAATAATACGTGTGATTTGCTCAAGTTCAATTTGAGGTCTGGTACCTTGCAAACGCCTAAACCTCACTTTAAACGCACATCGTTCCATCCACAATAACTTTAGCTCAAAATATTATGTCGTCTTTAAAAGACAAGTGTGAGATCTAAGGGTCTCCTAGACATCCTCCATTATTTGGTCGAAACAACTATCTCAATCATATATAAAAATCTTTTCATACAAAGCACAAAAAAATAAACTGAGAGTGGATCCCCTGGTCTATTGTCACATGTTATCTGTATAGCCTCTGTATAGGTACTTATTGATGCACGTTAAAAGTTTGTATTTTTTATATGTTAGATGTCTAGCAAAATCAACATGTGTTGCACGTTTATCATTCAGTTTATTTCGATAAGTTTAATTATTATGTTTATTGAGTAAATTAATTTATTAAAAGTATCTAATTTAATTAAATAAATATAATAAAATTTTTAATGAATCAATTTGATTTTGTAAAACTACACATACAAAACATTTTATTTGAAATTTCCCTTTCAAACCATATCTAATAAGTAAAAATTTAAATTAGAAAAATATTCGATTCATAAAGAAACAATCAAAATATATATTTGAAATTATGTTACTGTATAAAAATAAAATATTTAAAATGGATAATGTATATGAAAAGACATATATAAAATTTAAATTAAAAAATTTAAAAGATCATATAAAATACTATGTTAATTATATGTACTTTATTCTTTCTATAATTTGGTTTCATTAATATAATTTGTGATTTATCTTTGATTTTTAAATAAAGTTTTGAAATGTTTCTTTGCTATAACTCAATATGTAAAGGTTATTGCATTTTCTATAAGAATCACCCTCTTCACATTTGTATGTTAATGTATTGGATTTTTTGTAAACCAACAGAGGAATAGTAGCCTCAAGTTAAGATTTATTCAAGTCCGTTGGTAGACCATCCTAGACTCAGTAACCATTTCGAACCTTGTGGTCTATCCTCACTAATTTATCCACCATAATGTTTCTTTCTATCGGAATATGCTCAATCTGAGCTTCCTAGAGCATGAGGAGTAAATTTCGACAATCAAATATTAAATTTTTCATGGGGTGCTCTTTATAATCCTTCTTTATTATACATTTCACCACCATCTCCGAATCAATCTCCATATTAATCTTCATAATGCGTCTCTCCCAAGCTAGCTTTAATCCTTCACATAAGCCTAATAAATTCATCACTTTTGTTGAAACTCTACCAAAATTTATAGAATATCTTATCACCCATCTTCCACTGTCATCTTGAATGATGTTCCTAGTCAAAGCATTGCTGATGTGGCTATAAAACTTTCATCTAAATCTTGTTTCACCCATCCCTTCTCGCGTTTATTCCAAGGTAATTAACTCAACGAATGTTTTCTTTTGCCTATGTTTTTTGTCCTCACTAATTAGTACCAAGGACTCAGATAACTCTTTTATGTGGTGAATAATAACATTGCTAGACTTCATAATATTCTAGTAGCTTCATCAGTTTCGTATTTTTCAAAGATTGTAGAGCGTTGAGATCAAGACAATCTACCCAGGACCTTCTGGTAACATGTTGCTCTGAACTTTGTTGTTAAAAGGTCTCTCGAGCCATTTCGAACCTTATAAGTCACGAAGATTTCGAACAGTCTACATATCAATAATCTTGTTCCACACCTGAAATGCAAGCGGAAAGTTTCTCAACACGTGATCCACATCTTCACGTCTTGTACAACAACATGTACATATATCGGTTTCCCTAAATTTTCAGTCATACTTCAATGCATTTGTGTGCAAGCAATCATGCTGACAAAGTCACACGAAAATCTTGAACTTTTAAGGGCAAGATAATTTCTAAATTTGTTTCTAGTATTTTCTCGCATATCTCATTCGATACCATAAAGTAGATTATAGATTATTTTATTGGAGGAATTACCATTAGTTTCACCATACTTTATATTATTTATATTTAATTTCGACTCCTTTTATTTTCAGCTTAGCTATGCTCTATTTTTTATATATTCCATTGAGATCATATGTCATAAAAACTTTATTTTCCTCATAAATGTTATCTTTCAATATGTCGGTTAGTTTTCCTTGTGATAACCATCTATCATTCTATAAAGACACCCCATCACCGTTTCCAATCTTCCAGTATTTGTAAAATGGTTTACCGAACCAAATACTTCTAACAATCCTCTTTCATGCTCGAGAAGCCAAAAGTTGAGGCTTACTTTCAAGAATATCCCTTCCCCCCTCTTTTAAATATCTTTTCTTATATATCTAACTCCGCAGCGTTGTCTTCTTGTTGAGCATTCCCCATCCTATTTTAGCGAACATCGCTATTTTTTTGTTGGCTTCTCTAATACCCATTTCTCATTCTCGCTTCTTTTTAGTCACCTTGTTTCACCCTATAATATGAGTTCATTTCTTTATTATTTTAGTCACCTAAAGAAACTTGCGATTGAGTCGACTAAGTTTATCGCACACGATTGGTGAGTCAATTCGTAGACATATGTTAGATGGAATTTGACTCATGATAAACCGAATAAATATAATTGTCTGGCAATGTTTAGCATTTTGGCTTTCTATCCCGAATGAGCTTTTTTGCCCTCTCAATCACCTTTGAGAAAAGCTCACTATAGTTTCGATTAAAATTCGTCTGCACCCCCTATTTCTCTAAGTTGGTTGTACTTTCCATACCCAAAATTTTACTAACCTGTTGTTCTAAATTATTTGATACATAAGGTGCGAACAATACGTGTGATCTGATCAATTTCAATTTGAGGTCTGGTACCTTGCAAATGCCTAAACCTCACTTTAAATGCATATCACTTCATCCATGTTAACTTTGGCTCAAAATATTAAATCGTCCACAAAAAGCAAATTAAATGTGAGGTCTAAGGGTCCCCCTAACATACCGCAATTGGTCTCCATTATTTGGTCGAAATAACTTTCTCAACCATATACATAAATCTTTCCGTACAAAGCACAAACAAATAAAACGAGAGTGGATCCCATTGTCTAATGCCACATGTTATCTGTATAACCTCTGTCAGTTCACCATTCCATAGAATCTCCGATTTTATCCCCTCCACTTCGCTCATGATGATATTGATGATTTTTGTTGGGATTCGAAGAAAGTTAGAGTTTCCCTTAGAAAATTCCACCAAACTTTGTCGTACTTCTTTTCAAGATCCAATTTTAGCACCATGCCCCCTTTTTGTCTTTGGAGTGATGTAACGTGTGTAACACTTCTTGAAGTACCAAGATATTGTAATGGGTCAAAAAAAAAAAATTTTTTTTTTTAGCATTAACTTTCGAAATATGGCAAATAAACATTTAGCAAGCCTACATGGGAATTGATTTTCTCTTCATGCAATCATTTGTGAATTTCACCACCGAGAGTCTCTTGTTATGTCCTATTAGGTCTTGAAAAAGTATGATTAGAAACCATCTGATCCTAACGTTTTATATGGGTGGATGCTCTTCACTACCCTTAGGGTTTCCTCATTTGAGGTCGTTCTTGCCAAGTTATATTTCCGCTATCACCCTAAGGTTCGTGACCATTCGATGGTATATCCATCGAATAGTTTGGTATAGTACTCCCAAGTGTGTTGCTTTAGTTGGTCATTATTCCATTCATCACCTATTTTTAAGCATTTACACAATTCTTCCTTCTGGTTATGTTTGAGAGATGAAAAAAGCGTGTATTTTTATCCCCAAATTGAAGTCGGTTAATTCTTGACTTCTGAAACCAAATAATATCTTCTTGTTTCAATAGTTTGTTAAATTCCGCCATCAATTCTTTCTTCAAATCTATTCAATATTTATCTTGTTTTTCTTATATATAACATTTGAAAATTCTTTTTAAGAAAACTTCCTCTTTTTTTTTTAGCATATTAAAAAGTTCTAATTGACCATTGTATTAGAACAATGATTCCAACTTAAAGTATCTAAAATTTTTAATTATTAAAATATTAAAATAAAATTATTTGAAAATATCAAAATTTTAAAATTTAAATATACTAATGAAATCTCATGTGAAATTTAATTATTATTTTAATTAATTAATTAATTATAATACAAAATTATTATTGGTAATATGTACTAATTAGTTTTTAGGTTAAGTATAAGCCTCATCCAAACCTCCTAATTTTATAACATAACTTCTTCCATGGTCACTGTATATCTTTCTCTACTACCGGCATGGTAGGGTACTATATAATTGTATTTGCTCTAGGTCCTTTCGACAAACTCTCACTTTTCTTTCATAAGTGTTAATCACATATTTAACATCAACTAATGTGACAACGTTACGTTTGGTTATACTCATAATCTATTAATGAGTAATATTTCTTAAACACGAATATTTGTATGTGCATGTAGAGAAAGGTAATGTGTTTCATTTGATAATAGAAATTTTATTTTTTTGAGCTTGTATTCATCACTCTAGTACATTTATATATTTTCTAAATTGAAGGAGTTTTAATTATATTTTATGAAGAATCCTGTTTTTACATTATAAGCATTACTCATGTCTTACTGATCTTCTGTGCCGTTATGGGAGAATAAAGAAGACTTATGATATTGTTAAACAAATTGGGGCGGACCTCACTGATTCAACTATTGGAGCTTTCCTCAATGGCTGCAAAATCCATGAAAGGAGAGATCTTGCTGAAAAGATTTCTAAAATTCTGAGGATGGAGCTGAAAAGGCATGGAGGTTTTGTGACTCTGTCGATTATATATGCGTGTGAGGGTGAGTGGAGAGGAGTTAAGGATGTTAGGGAAGTGTGGTGAGTTAAGCTAATTAAATTAGCGATCTTCAAATAAAGAAAGTCTTTCCTGCCCTTCTTTTATCTTTTATTAGGTCTAGTTTTTTTCAAGAATCTAAAAAATTTAGGGATAATTACCCGAGCTTACCCTAAGGTTTGACCTAATTGCACAAAATTCCCCTAAAGTTTGAGAAATTACAAAACTTTCCACATTAAAATATGTATATTACATCCGAATTGATGAATATTGTTTTTATAAATATCCTACTTCGCTCTTGAAACTTACTTATCAATAGCATGCATTAGGCCGAATCATACAGTACGTCAAGGGGGCTTTTTGTAATTTCTGAAACTTCAGGTGAAATTTGTGTGTATAGATCAAACCTCCACCAATTATATAATCATTTTAAATAGTTGACCCACCAATTAAATGCTTGTGAATTACGATTAATTTAAATTTATAAAAATTATATATTTGAGTATTAATTTATAAAAAAGGATACGAATATAGAGATATCATTTTTTTCTCTTTAATTTCTTACGTGAGCAGTATCTAAATATTTTCTTTATATTTATCAGCCTTTCTCTACTTTTTAATATTATTTATGGACTTTTTGACTATTTACTATAATCAAGAGTTGTAAAATGGTATCTTTATATTTATCAGTCTTTCTCTACTTTTTAATATTATTTATGGACTTTTAGACTATTTACTATAATCAAGAGTTGTAAAAGAGAAAATTACTAACATATGCATGGCTGGCGCAACCATTTTTCCCAATGGAATGTTATTTAGTTATTTTATTCACTCCTTACAAATATAAAGATATCATTTTTTTTTTCTTTAATTTTCTAGTGAACAGTATCTAACACAATATCACACTCCACAATTTAGGTAAATACACTTTTGGATAGAAGTATCTAAAACAATATTTATCACACACTTTTGAATAGAAGATAGTTAATTTAAGAATTTACCTAAAAATATGATGAGATAGAAGTATCTAACACAATATTTTTCACACTTTTGAATAGAAGATATGTAATTTAAGAATTTACCTAAAAATATGATGAGTATTCTTTTGTTCGATTGTAGCTCAAGTGTTGATAGAAAACCGTGTTGATAGAAAAACAAAATGTCTTTTGGTATAGGCCGTATAGGATGTTCGATGGAACCAAATACTCAAATCTCGTGTTGATAGAAAAACAAAATTTTCTGTTATAAATTTTAAGTATTAGGTTAGTAGTTATAGATATTAAAAGAGATTTATTAAAATCTGATTAGAATTAGAATTATTAGTAGTCTAGATTCGTTGAGTAGGATTACGTTATAATGTTTTATAATTTGGAAACCTTATCCAATTATATTTCTAATATACATAAATTTGATTATAATTAGAAGAATTAGCCATAATTACAATTGAATATGTAATATGAGTAAAAAAAACACACAAGAATTAGAAAATCCCTAGTGGACTATAACATCGGAAAAAAAATATTAGAAAATTAAATGCTCTTATTTTTAAGCAAACGAAACTGAAATTGAGAAGAAAACCTTTCATGCACGATGGAATTAAAAATCTAATTTCTTTAGAATTAATGGTAATTGAAATATTATCAAAGGAATAACTATTTCCGTCTAAATTCTGACAAAGGAAGTTATGTTGCAACCTATTAACACCGGGGGACTAAAGTATATTGATATATCTTTTAATATATTTAATTTAACAATTTATACGAATTAACACCGGGGGACTAAAGTATATTAATATATCTTTTAATATATTTAATTTAACAATTTATAACATGTATTTACATAATTGACCCTAATTAATAATTAGTAATATAATTATTATGAGGATATTTTAGGCGATCAGCATCTTATATAATTCTCTTTTCGGAAGAGTCCTATTGAAATAAATACTTTCTAATGTATTTAATTTAATAATTTATAACATGTATTTACATAATTGTCCCTAACTAATAATTATTAATAGAACTATTAAGAGGGTATTTTAGGCGATTTCTTTTTTCGGAAGAGTCCTATTGAAATAAATACTTTTTAAGGTATTTAATTTAATAATTTATAACATGTATTTACATAATTGTCCCTAACTATTAATTATTAATAGAACTATTAAGAGGGTATTTTAGGCGATGAACATTTTGTAAGAAACTTATGTGCTTTTATAATATATAGATATAGATATAGATAGAAAAAGATTAGATCAAATATTTTTTATTGTCGAAAAATAAGTTAGGCTATTTGCTAAGTGCCTAAACAACATCTAGTTCAATGTATGAATCTTCAATGATTTTCCCTCCCATCTCTCTTTCGGCCCACTGATGTTATATCCCATCTTGACGTGTACATACGCATAACCATTAGTGGCACACAGTAGTTGAAGCTAATATCCCATGATAACCTGAAATAATCACGACAATCATTAATCACCACGCCAGAAGGGTGTCTTTCTACACCTAAATTCTTGGAAAATTCTAGCTCAGATCCGGTTTGACCATACCTAACCAATTAAAAAGGCAAGTGTAATGATTGGTTATTCTCCCCAAACTTTCCACCAACCACACAGCAAGCTTAAAACACTCGTCCCCTCGTTATACCGGTTTGGCCGAGCCAGGCTCGGGTTAGAATTACCCTACATTCTTATTGAGTTCAGTCATAATTTCCAAATCACACTCCACTATAATTCTATTGAAACGATTTTTCCACACAATCGTGAGACTCTCCCGAAAGTCTAATAAGTTCTACAAGATTTACTGAGACATGGCCGAGTTTCATAGAGTAGTCACATATCCAATTCCCATTAACGTCTCCTGATGAGGCCACCGTGCCACCGTGCCGCTGAATTATGAAAAGGAAAAAAATAAATAAATAAAAAGAAGAATGAATTCATTTGCATTTTGCACCGACGCGTTCCACTATTTAGGCTGTTTGCTAACAACCCATTCTGCAATCAAACGCATTCAACTTCAAGTGCGCCAATGCACATCATAACCCAACTACTACACACAATTTTTTTTTCCTTGGCAGTGATGTGACCTATATATTATCGCATTTAAATGCAGTACTAAACGGGAAAATTCTTGCATGCACCGGGTGTGGGTCCCGGTACATGCACCGATTGAAAAATTAATGGAAAAAAAAAATTTATTTTTCAATTTTTTTCTATTGTTTATATATTTTGTTGGAATATAAAATTGGTGGGTGCATGCATCGGGATCCACACCCGGTGCATGCAAGAATTCCCCGTACTAAACTTGCCATACAAATATATTATATTATTCAAAAACCTCTCGAATTAATTATTAAAAATATCAGACGCGTTTAATATTTTTTAAAATTACGAAGAAACTAGCTCGAATTAAATATTACATAATTAATTAAATGTCACAAACGCTAAAGTCGTAAAGCATCGAAATTGGATAATCTATATTCCCAGAAAGGGTTGAGAGAAAAACTAATTGTTAAAGCTTCATTCTGATCTCTTCTTCCTCGTTTGATGTGGAAACAAACTCAGATACAATGGCTTTTGAAATATTCATTATTATCTTGAAAATGTCCCTTTCCGCTTAGCATTATTGCTCTCATTATTTAATTCAACTTTGAAGAAGTGTAAAACTGGCCTTATAGATATGGCTTCCAAGTTTATAATATTATCCACGGTTTATTGTAGCTATGATGAACAGACATTTTTAAAAATATTATTTTATCGTGTCAGATATTCGTATTCGACATCGTGTCCAATACTTCTCACATAAAAAATTTTAAAAAAAAATTTTGTATCGTCATATTTATATTGTGTCGTCATGTCCGCATCCGTACATAATAGATGACCAGCACACGATGAATTGTTCCTTTTTGCAATGTCAACCCTTAACATTTCCGCGAAGTGTGTCACTCACGCATATCATCATTTTGACAATATTTTTAACAACCCAATATCATTTTTAAACTAAATTATAGGCTAATAATGTCCAAACTTGAAGCAGTTGACTTGGGGCCATGTTGATTTCATCTGCAAAGTCAAAGGAGGAGCTGTGTGCATTTGCTTAGTGGAGGGTCTATTATTGGTTAAAAGTTAACATGTATGAATCACGAACAACCCACTTTGCATTGAAAATTTGTAGTGCCATTAATAAGATACAATCATACAACGTTAGTTCTGCTCTTCTGGAGCTTTCATTCTTACAACCGTTTAAAAACAGCAGTATTCTCATCCTACATTAAACTAAGAATAACATGCCTACTGGAAATTGGTCCCGAGTGATTCAGAATGTGATTGTCTTCGTATAAAAATAGCCCTACAAGAAATATGAAGTTTAGCACTTTAACCTCAATCGAACTATTGAACTAGATGATAATGTCTTCGACTCGTTCAAGGCATTGAATTTCAACTTTCCACCTCCTATAACAAGCAAGTCTAAGATAAATGCTTCAACCGTCTCATTTTATGTAGAATCAACGTAATCAAGTGTCCTTAATATGCTCGTATATCTGTAACTTGTATACCTGGTAGCTTGCATAAGATTGGTGGCAGCTCATTTACCTCGCAATCTTGTATAAAGTTCTCTACGGCTTAGTTATCAAGTTAACTTTCTTTAGGCTTGTAACACACATGGTGTCGTATAGACTATACACATGGACAAATGCTTAAATCTATGTTTGCGTTGATGAATATTTAGTTAAGGATTTCAAATCCGCAGTAATAAATCCATTGCGATTAGATGAATTTCGACTACAATGGATTTCATCCTCCGAGTTCTTCCCCTAAATCCAAATCTTTCAATTCAAACATAACCTAAATGGATTTAAACAATCATCTAGCCAAGGATTTGACTATAATATATGTAAGGCAGAAGGCACATGAGCTACCAACATCTATATGCAAGCTACCATGTGTACTGTGTCCAAATCTACAAGAACACTATGGACAATAGATTGATTAATCCTATACATAAGATGAGGCGTTTGAAGCATTTATTTTGATTCATTGTGGTAGGAGTGTTATAGGAGGTGGAAAATTGAAACTCGATGGCTTGAATGAGCTACAAACGATGATCGTGTTCAATAGTTCGATTGTTGATACTACCGACACGTTAAAGTGTAGAAGGTTCAAATATTTAGTGAAGTTATTTTTGTGAAGACAATCTCTCCATGATTGTTCATCACATCCTAAATCACCAATTCACCATACCAGACATTATTCTTGGGGTAACATGGAATCTCAACTTAGCAATACAAAAAATTAAGGTCAAAAAGAACAGGAAAATCTTGGAATGGTATAAGAAGTATTACACAGAGAGATGTTTTACACATCTAGACATCTCGGGGGAGAAATGGAAACAAACTGAAAATCATTAATCTTACTCGTACACAAGCTTCTGGATGGTAATCCTAATGCTTTTCGCTAGGGAACTGCATATCAGTTTTGCATTTTTCTCTCAATTCAGTGAGCGGTACTAGTTTAGCTTCCTGCAACAGGTAATGAATTTCGACTTAGATATTTCTCATCATTAGACATGACATAACTTTATCACAGCAAATGCCAAATAGCAATAAGTTAGCCTCTAAATCAAGTATATACATATACTTTAAGATCAACTATAAGGACCTGCATATGCGAAATAGCAATAAGTTAGCCACCGATATCAATTATATACAATCCAATTTAAGATCAACTATGAGGACCTCAAATAATATAGCAACAAATATGAAGAGAATTTATAAGTTTAACCAGGAGTAGGGAAAGAAAGAAACTTCACAGATAATTGAAGGGTCTAAAAGAGACAAGGAAAAGAAAAGAGTTCCTTCACAAGTAGTGAGAGAATAAACGAAAAGAAGAAAATTAAAAGATAGAATGTATATATTTTAGTCCTACCGGACGAGTTCCGGAAAGGGCTCAATCCAAATTTAGAATAAGGGGAGAAAAAGAGGTAAGTTAACTTACAAGCTGATTACCCTCTTTGTCCCATATATCCGCCATGTGTTGAAAGAGGGACCGCCATTGGTGCATCAGATCAGATTCTAACTTAGACACTCTGCTGCTGCTTTCAGTACCAAGTATCTCAATATCCTTACTCTTGATACTCCTCTCAGCTAAAATGTTTGCTTCTTTCTGGCTCTTTCTGATTGCTGAGGCATTTAACACCATTAGATAGACTAGAGAAAAGCAGAATAAAAACACTCACCCATTTTCAAGTGCCTTTCTTACCAATATTCTTACTTCTCCTAAAACTCTGAAAGAACAATTCATATATTGGCATTTCCTTTATTTTCACAAATTCTGCTTTGTTCAAGCATAAACCAACTGACCTGATACTCGAGCCTTGATGTCCTGGTAGTTGAGGTCCAGCAACATATATGCAGCTGATTGTAAAGAGAACACAAAGCTTATTATATCAATTATTGGGGAAAAAAAAAGTGCGTGCAATAAAATGATTTCTTAGTATTAAAGCTTAGAGCTATGATCAAACGCTGGAGCAATCAGGAAGCAAAATAAATGAAGCAATACCTTTTGTGCAAAAAGAACAAGAGCAAGATTTAATAGAGTCAATTCCCCCACTCAAATAAGCACATTCATCCCCTGTCTTAAGTTCTGTTAATCCTTCCACCTCAAATACTCTAGATTCTTGTGATTCGGGTAGAATTGTGCAGTCAACAGAGCCACACTGACTCATTACCAAATGATCATCCCCGTAATTCTGGCAACCATTCATGTCACTTTGAGTGACTTCAATATTTGCTTTGTGTTCATCATCATTACCAGTTTCACTCACTGTCCTTGAAGTGTCAGCAAGGAAACTGTCACCTAATTCATCATTTTCTCTTGTACAATTGTTCTCCTGTACTATTTCATCACTACCAAAAATCTCATTCTTCTTCATTAAACATAACTTGCTGTTGTCGTCAGCTTCCATGGTAATAGAATTTACAGCTCGTCGTTCTTCAAGATCTGCTGAATTATGGCCTTCATAATTTTGATTTGCTAATTTATCTCTTTCAACTGCATTACCATCAGAATAACCAATCTCAACACCATCTACTAAGCCCTTATCACAACTCAATTCATTAAAACTTCCAGAAACAGAAATCCCTCTTACCGGATCCAAAATCTCAATATCCATATTTTCACCACTATCTTTTGAGTTGCCCATTAGAGAACTCTTTCCCTTCAAACAGTAACCATCATCTGAATCAGTTTCAGCATCAATTAAGCTCTTGGTAACAACAAAAGCACTGCCCAAATTTGGCAAATTGGGGTCCCTGTTTTCATTGGGTACATTCAATATAGAGATACTCGATACAGCATTCTCTTTCAAAGAACTAATCTCAGTACATGGGCGAGGTGAAACACAGATGCGCTTGGACTTATCACAGAAATTGAAACTCTTACTCGCACTTTGTGGCCTCTCAGAAAGGCCCCTTTTGCCCAGACGATTCGTAAGATCTCCAAGTGCTGACCTTGATTTACTAAACAGCTCAGAAGCATTTCCCTCAGCCATAATAAAAATTCAAAATCTAATTCTACATCACAAGATTAACTTTTGTCTGAAGAAACGCATTTCACTCATTTCTCGAGAATGAATTCACTCCCAGCATCCTGATCCAGAAAGACAAAACATTACCAAAAAAAGAAAAAGTAAATTTTCAGGTAGTCGGGAAATTAACTAGAGAATAATTAATACAATCCATTAACTTTTTCATCGATTAAAAGAGGAACTCGTTCAAGGACTCATAACCCTAATCAGCAAAGTAGGTGTATAAAACGCGAGAAAATGTAAAACAAATTGAAGACAACTAACCAAATGGAGATTATCTGGAGAATCTTCTCGTGTTCTGGCTGCACTGGGATGGAAACTGGAAACCAAGTTGAATTGTGTTTTCTTTTTCGAGTTTGGAGATTGAAGAAGAGAGAGAAATGGCAGTGAAATAGCGGTGGCGGAGCGGGAATAAATTCCAGAAAGGGGTGAAGTGGCGGACCTTCTTGCTTTAACCCGCCTCGCTCATTTGAATTGTAAATTTTGGTCGCCAGTCGCCACGCAATTATTGAATCCGCTAATATGGGCTCAACATATTTATTAGGCCCAGTTTCTATATCCAAATCAGACTTTCTATGATATTGTATGAATTAAATATTTGTAATAAGAACGATTACAGAATATAAATTTCAATAGATGATCATTGTTTGTTAATTAACCGACGTTACCAAATTTTTTTTTTTAAAAAGGGTCATTTTCCATTTAGCCTTGTCAATTGAAGTTTCAAACTTCTATCATGTCATATATATATAAAATAAAATGTGTAGTTGCGGTCGAAGTCAAGGTAAAGAAGGGATAGATATATGAAATAAAGGTGAATACTCCATTAAATTATATATATAAATAACTAAGAAGGAAAAATGATAAATCTTAAAGAGGGAGATAGTTCCGAAATACCTGCTGAGATCAAGGATGATTGGGAGAAAAATGGAGAGAAGTTGCCGGATTAAGTTTTACCCAAAGAAAAACCATAGTTGGTTAGTTAAAAATTAGCTCTAAGCTAACCAATTAAGTGGGTTAAGGTTAATCAAACCTCCCAGAACATTACACGTGTAATAAAGTGTATTTTCTCTTTCAATGTTTTTCTCTCTCTAAACTTGCTTGCTTATCATGATATCAGTTGTTAATTTCTAAGAAACCCTATTCCTTTCTTGCGATTTGGTCTTCGATTTCTTGGTGCTTTCATGGCTTCGCAAGAAGCCATTGCTGCCGCAGAGTCTCAATTAACTGCTTCCAGTTCATTTTTCCTTCATGCAAATGAGAATCCAGGCTGAATTTGGTGTCTACACCTCTTGATAGGTCGAATTATCATACCTGGGCCAGAGGTATGAAGATGGCTTTACTTTCGAAGAATAAGTTTGGTTTCGTCTCTGGCGCCATGGCCATGCCTTCTTCCATGGATCCTCTGCTTCCGGTTTGGGATCGCTGCAATACCATGGTTCTTTCATGTATTTCCCGTGTTGTCTATCCAACAATTGTGCAATCCATTCTTTGGATGGACAAAGCTTCGGATGTCTGGGTGGATCTTCATGATCATTATTCACATGGATATGCTTTTTGTATCGCTGAGTTGCAAGAGGAATTGTTCTCTCTCAAACAAGTGATGATCCTGTCTCTGAGTATTTTACCAAATTGAAGGTTCCTTGGGATGAGTACTTCAATTTCCGCCCTCTGCCGGTCTGTTCTTGTCCTACTCGTTGTTCTTGTGGTGCGATCGATACATTCAAAACCTATCAACAAAGTGACTGTGTCATACGTTTTCTTAATTACCTAAATGAGCGGTTTTCTGGAGTTAGGTCACAGATCATACTTCTAGACCCCTTGCCCCCACTCACGAAGGTTTTTGCCATGGTTGTTCAACAAGAGAGGCAATTATTAATCTCTTCCTCGCATAATTCTTTTGTTGTTCAGAGTACTCAGTTTCAGGGTTTTAAGTCTTCAGGGCAAGAATCAGTTCACAGAGTGCAAGTTCTTCAAGATTCTCTGCTTCAAATTCTCAGGGTTATCAGACTTTTGGACGTGGACGTGGACGTGGTTTCAAAGGTTTCAATAAGGACCCCTCAGCTTCTGGCAAGTCCTGCAGGCACTGTGGTGGCCTCAATCACACAGAACACACTTGCTATAAGAGATTTGAATTTCCCCCAAATTTCAGGTTCAATAATCCAGTTGCTGCTGCAATCTACTCTCAAGATTCTTCAACTCAAGAGGTTTAGAATACTCCTCTTGATGATTCCTCTATTGATCCTACTCCTGTACAAGATCAATCTTAAGTCTCTTTTACACAAGATCAATTTCAGAGATTATTGCAGCTGCTTCAGCAGCCTGATCAAGCTCAAGCTCCCTCTCATCAAGTTGATCAAGTGACAGTGGCATCTTCTTCAACGAATCATAAACCATCTTTTGACTCAGGTACTTATGCTCTTGCTTGTTCCAGTGTTCATTCCTCTTGGATTTTGGACACTGGGGCAATAGATCACATTTGTTCCTCTTCATCTATGTTTAGTACTATTCATTCTATTAAGCCAATTTCTGTGAATTTACCTAATGGAACTCATATCTTGGCTGAGCAAGCTGGTTCTATTAAAATATCTGATGATATTGTGTTGCACAATGTATTACTTATTCCAGAAGTTTGTTTTGATTTACTATCTGTTCCTCAGTTAATTACTTCACTTGGTGGTTGTTTTATCTTTCAAAATGGTTCTTGCATAATTCAGAATCTCAGGACTTCGAAGACGATTGGTTTAGCTAAGCTCAAAGATAGTCTTTATTTCTTACAATCACCTGCTTCTTGTGACTCTGCACTAAATACAGTCAATGCTGCTACTACTACTACTAGTTCTCTTGTTGTTAATTCAAACAATCTATGGCATTTTCGGTTAGGACATGTGTCCTCTTCAGTTTTACATGTATTATAGACTTTAGATAGTTCTATAACATGTAAAGATACTTTTAACAGTTGTTATGTATGTCATTTTTCAAAACAAAAGAAATTGCCCTTGAATTACATCATGTTGACATATGGGGACCATATAATGTTCCTTTCATCTTTGGACATGTAACGCCCCGTGTTTTCACACGTGCAGGTATGGGTTACGTGCGCAATTTCATTTAACTATATAAGTTTATATCTTGTTTTACTATTTGAATTCGTTCTAATTTGATTTAATTGTTTAAAATTTATATGAATTCCTAAATGCGTTATGAATATATGAACGAAAATGTGAGAATGTGAATTTCATGAATTCGGTGTTAAGTGAATGAATTGATGTGTTTCGTGTAATACGTGGACTTGATTGTAACTTATTTGAATGTTTTGGACTCAATTGGAAAATTGAGTTTGGGCTTAATTGCCACTTTTTGAAAGTTTAGGGACCTATTTGAATATAGGCAACCCTGAACGGTTTTCGCGATATCTTGAGCTCCGGACCTCGAAATCGAGACCCGTAACCGGCGTTGAACTCGTTTCGACGTTACCTATCCATTAAACTTGACCTTGTATTGTTTCGATACCGTTTGAACCCTCGACAACGAATCTTTACACAATCTCGTTTCTTATAACTTATTTGAACCGTTTACTAAACAAACCGGACTTGAACCGACCCGTATTCGACCCATATTAGCACTAAATATCAGCATTCCCTTTCTCCTTGCTTCATCATTTTTGATCGATCAAAATCATCATCTCAAGAGATCAAGAGAAGCTCCAAAAACCCTCTATTTTGATCATCCAAACCCTAAGCTCAAGATCAACCAATCTTCCCTCTTCTTCCAAGGTAAGGTATGGAATGTTTTTCTCTCTTTCTCCTCTCCATTTTCTTCCGATTATATCTTGGTATGGGTTGGAGATTCATGTGAGATGAAGAAAAGCTTGAAATGAGTTATATGATATGAATTCTTGGTTCTATGTTTATCTTTGGGTTTTAGTGAGAGTTGAGGCATGGAAATTGTTGCTTGTAACTTCCCTATCATTTCTAGATGCTAAGATTTTGTGTTGGTTGATCATAGCATGATATGCCATTAATGAAGCTTGAAGTTTCCATGAATGAAAATTTGTTATTGGATGATCTTTTGCCAATTTTATGCATGACTTCTTGTATATATGAATGAATTACATGATTTGTATGAGTTTTATGAATTATGAGCATGTCTATGAGTGTACAAGAGCTTCCTTATGGCTGCCCCTGTTTTGCAAGCTTTTCCCACGAAAAACAGAGCTTCTGCTCTGTTTTTCCTCGCAGAACGACAAGTTGACACGGCCGTGTCAGCTTTGAACTGAATATGGACACGGCCGTGTTGGGCTCTTGACTTTGATTTTTCTGAATTTAAATCTCGGACACGGCCATGTCCAAATGTTTTGAAAACTCAACACGGCCGTGTCAAACCCTCGACTTTGAATTTTTCTGATTTTAAACCTCGGACACGACCGTGTCCGTTTCCTTTGAAAACTCAACACAGCCGTGTCATTTGAAATGGCAGCTTTGAGGGAACTCTTTTCTTGCTTGATTTGCGTTTATTAGTCGTATTTATGAATTATATGTAACGAGATTATATTCAAGCTTTGATTTATGATTGATATATGCTATTGGTGACTATATGAATGAAAGTATGATAGTATGAACGATATGAACGGGATTAAATACGGTTTTACCGTATAATGAACGAAACTTGGTGAATTATGTGTTTAATTGAATTTTATGGTATTCATGACCATAATTGAACATATTATTGCATTTAAGCATTCCATGGCATGTTATTGCTTAGCCGAGCGTCTAATGTGGTCATGATTGAGTCTCACACTACCTTTGTCACACAGATCTTGATCAGGTGGGTGACGAGGTCGGGCAGTGAGAGCGTGTCGGGTTCTTTTGTCTACCAGGTGGGTTTTTCTTCTATTAGATAACAATATAACCCGAACACCTAATGTGCAAGATTTTAGCCAAAACCCTATATAGGTATTTATGCCAAGTTTTTATCAAGCAAATGTTTTTGAACGAAAGCCTTTGTTATGAATGTCCTACCAAAATGTTTTGGCGAGAAATGTATGAATGATCACAATGAATGAGGGCCCGGGGCTTGGTGTATTGGTGAACCGGGGAAGCATGGGCTGACGGGAATCCACATATACTAGTTCCAACAATTTCGGCAACCTGGATTTCACTAGGAGATTAGTGGATGAAAGGGGTCCCGGCTTTTGGGGATTCATGTACCCCTCTAGCATTAATGAATGAGGGCTCGGGCCTTGCAAACCCGTTCCCTACCCGGAGGAAAAAGGAGTATATGAATGTTCGAATGTATGTGCACGAAAGAATGTAATGAATGAATGAATGAACGAATTAATGAATGATTAATGGATTACACGTGGTGGTGGTTGGAGATAATGCACGCCCTCTCGCCGGGCTATTAATGACCTAATGAACGAATGAATTGTTATAATCCTATTCGTTGTACCTTATGTTCCCGCTTGGAAGAAATGCTTCTAAACCTCGAATAAGGATTATAACTTGCATGTATGTGTTTCAATTCCGCAATATTATGATAGTATGCCTCTGTTTTTATACCCACCAGTCTGTCTAAGACTGAACCCGGAGTAGTTTCAGTTGTTTTTGCAGGAAGGGGATGCTAGGCGGGATACCAGTCAGGGAGAGTCTTGCATCGTGTCTAGCCTTTCCTTTGCACGCATTTGATTCATGTTGTTACTTTTGAATTGTATATGTATGGAGCGTACATGAATATTGGTACCTATATGTATCTTTCTAGAAATATTGGTACAAAGAGCGTATAGCTCAATCTATATATGGAATACATGTTGGTACCTAGAGCTCTAGCTCAATATGTAATATATGAATGATTGCTTCCGCTATCTTTTTATTGCTCTGGTTGTTGTGGTTGTTGGGGTTTAAGTTATAGGTTAGTCCCGCCTGGCTTAGCGAGTGTATGTGTCTCCGTTCGCTATGATTCGGCTCGTGTATGGAAATCCATTTCGTATACGGGTCGGGTCATGGTGCGGGGGATGTGACGTCTCGCGCTCGGGCGTTACAGGACACAAGTATTTTCTTACAGTTGTTGATGACTTTACAAGATTTACATGGGTTGCAATGGTGAAACACAAGTCTGAGATGAGAGCTTAATTATAGTTCTTAATTATTTTGCTTGAAAATCAGTTTAACTTGAAGGTTAAAACAGCGAGATCTGATAACGGCCCTGAGTTTTTTATACAGATTTTTATACGCAGAAGGGGATTCTTCACTAGACTTCATATGTTGACACTCCTCAACAAAATGGTGTAGTAGAGCGCAAGCATCAACATATTCTTAACACTGCCAGAGTTTTATTATTCCAATCTGGTGCTCCAAAGTCATTGTGGTCATATTGTGTCATTCATGCAGTTTATATCATAAATCGTTTACCCAGCCCTTTATTGCATAACAAATGTCCATTTCAGATATTGTATGGTTCATTACTTGTTTACTTTGAGTTCAAAGTATTTGGTTGCCTTGCATATGCTTCCATTTCCACTCAGAACAGGTCAAAATTCCACCCAAGAGCCAGGCAATGCATCTTCTTAGGGCATAAGCCTAGCACAAAGGAGTACATCTTGCAAGATTTGCAATCCTCTGAAATCTTTATCTTTAGACATGTTCAATTTGTTGAGCATCACTTTCCTCTTATTCAACAACATAACAATAACAATTCTAACTTGTTGTCTCTACCTGTTTCTCCTCAGATTACTTATGATACATCTGATAATCTGCACAGATCTTCTTCAACACCTCTTGACACACAGGTTTCACAACAACAGGCATTATCATCTTTAATACCTGAGGCTCCACTGCCTCCAAGAGATGGGATTCCATCTGCTGCAGAAAGTGTTTCTACTCAACTACAAAGAGTTCTGAGAACTAGACACACTCATCTTAAGAGATTATCATTGCAATCTCATCAGTTCTATTTCAGTCTTACATTGTCCTCACACATTGAACCAAAGACTTATAAATAAGTTGTGCAACATGATGAATGGAAAGAAGCTATGCAAAAAGAGATAGATGTTTTACAATCTACACAGACTTGAGAATTTGTGGATCTTCCACAAGGAAAGAAGCTTATTGGCTGCAAATAGGTTTATAAAATAAAGTATAAAGCAGATGGTTCCATAGAAAGATACAAGGCTAGATTGGTACCAAGGGCTATACTCAAACAGAAGGATTAGATTACTTTGATACCTTTACCCCTGTTGCCAAAATAACCACAATTAGAATATTACTTGCCTTGGCAGCTCAGAATGATCGACTACTCCAACAGCTTGATGTCAACAACGCTTTTCTCCATGGTGATTTGGACGAAGAAGTATACATGACACTCCCCCCTGACTTCACAGCTTCTATACCCAACAAAGTGTGCAAGCTCACCAAGTCCGTTTATGGTTTAAAGCAAGCATCCCCGGCAGTGGTTTAAAAAGTTGTCTTCAACTTTAATATCTCAGGGTTATTCTCAATCTCTCTCTTTGATTATAGTCTATTTGTCAAATGAACCACTGACACATTTACTTACCTTTTGGTCTATGTAGATGACATTATATTATGTGGGAACAACCAGTCTGAGATAGATTCCATCAAACAATTTTTGGATTATAAGTTTAGAATCAAAGATCTTGGCAACCTCAAATACTTCCTAGGCCTTGAAATTGCAAGATCAAAGAGTGACATCAATATAAACCAGAGAAAGTATGCCCTAGAATTACTCCAAGATTCTGGAATGCTAGCAGCCAAGCCTACTCAAACACCAATGGACTCCACCATCAAGATTACTAAAGATGGAGAATTATATGAAAACATTGCCAGCTACAAGAGGTTGATTGGAAAGCTCTCGAATCTCTGCACAACAAGACCTGATATTGACTTTAGTGTTCAACAACTCAGTCAATTTCTTGCTCCAGCAACTAAAGATAAAGATATCTAAGATATATAAAGAACACACCAGGTCAAAGGTTATTTTTTCCAGCAGATCCAGATTCAGACATCAAAGCATTCAGCGACTCAGATTGGGCTGACTGTCTTGATTCCAGAAAATCTGTGACAAGTTATTGTGTTTTCTTAGGCCAATCACCCATAAGCTGGAAATCCAAGAAGCAAAACACTGTAAGCAGGTCATCTTCCGTGGCTAAATATTGTGCCCTAGCTGCTACGACTTGTGAGATTCAATGGATCACCTATATTCTCAGAGATCTTGGTCTATATCCAACAAAACCAATTGTCATCTACTGCGACAACAAGTCTGTATTACATATTGCAGCAAATCCCAGCTTCCATGAACACACCAAGCATATAGAAATTGATTGGCACGTGGCATGAGAACGACTTCAACAAGGACTGATTCATCTTCTTCCACTCCGCACTCATGATCAAACTGCTGACATCTTCACGAAGCCGCTTCCTTCTCATCTCTTTCAGTCCCACATGTCCAAACTGGGTTTACACAATCTTACAGCGCCAGTTTGAGGGTGGTATTACCGGATTAAGTTTTACCCAATGAAAAACCATAGTTAGTTAGTTAAAAGTTAGCTCTAAGCTAACCAATTAGAGAAAAAAAAAAATGTCATCTGTACTTTGGTCATTTTTGCAGTTTACCATTTCAGACAACTTTCATTGCAAACCGCCATCTGAACTTTGAAATTTAACAAACCGCCTTCTAAACTTTATTTTTGGTGGTTTTGGTGAAAATACAACTGACTTGGCACATTTCAAAACATGCCACGTGTCAAGTTTTTTGGCCAAAACCACAAAAAAAACTTTATTTTTGGTGGTTTTGGTGAAAATACAACTGACTTGGCACATTTCAAAACATGCCACGTGTTAAGTTTTTTGGCCAAAACCACCAAAAGATGGCGGTTTGTTACAAATGCAAAGTTCAGATGGCGGTTTGCAATGAAAGTTGCCCAAGATGGTAAATTGCAAAAACGCGAAAAGTCCGAATGACAAATTTTTTTTTCCTCAACTAATTAAGTGGGTTGAGGTTAGTCAAACCTCCCAGAACATTACACGTGTACAAAGCTTTATTTATAGAGTTGAGTCTGTGTAAAATTTATCAGATTCATTATTCAATAAAGTGTATTTTCTCTTTCAATGCTTTCCTCTCTCGAAACTTGCTTTCTTATCATCTACTATTAAAAAATGATTCTTCCTCTCTCTCCCGACTATCTCAATTCTCAAGTGAAACTCAATAAGTTTGATCCCTTATCCTGGTGATGACATATGATAGGCTGGCAGCTACGCCGTTCTTCCCGTTGGATCTGTCTAGTAGATTTCTCACTTGATCTGCTACTAAGTAGAATATTTTGGGCTACACTAGAAACTATATTACAGTTGTTTTCCTAGTGGGTCCTAAATTTTCTTTTTTACATTTATTTAATTTTTAGAAACTATATTATATTGTAATGAAAATCGGGTTAAATCTTTTTTGGGATTTGATTGATCATAGTCGAATGAATTTAGTATTGATACTTATCGATTTCAGCATCACTAATTATTGGATGGATAGTCGTGGTCGTGGTCGTGGTCATCCCCTGGGTTCCTAAGCTAGTTAAGCAATCATTATCTTTTTTAGGATTTGATGGATCCTAGTCGACTGGATTTAGTATTGATACCCACCGATTTCAGCATCACTAATTGTTGGATAGATAGTCGTGGTCGTGTTCATCCTCTAGGTTCCTAAGCCAATTAAGCAATCATTTTCTCTAAATTTACAACAAGGTTTATTTGGGCGTAACACGAAGAGTTGTGTATTGATCGTATTGCATGCCAAGAGCCAGAGGTTGATCACGTACTTCTGGTTCCCTGGTTATTTTAGTTGGATCTGAGAGTTATCGTCCTTCCAATCTCTTTGCCTATCATCAGAATTTTCATCCCTTTCCTTGTCCGCCTACTCTACACTGAAAAACTTCTCGGAGCCAGAGATCATCCTAGCTGATAGTCGAATCCATTACCCAGTGACATGAAAATTCTCCCTTCTGCAGTCCTTGGACAAACTGCGTTGGAGCGTACTTCTAGTGTAGAAGAAGGTACCTCTAATCTAACCTTTGAAATTCCAACGATTATTCTCCTACTTTACCATTTTCTCTTTAACTTGAACGACCTCCAAAATCATGGGTAAGTTGTTAGAGCTACGTATGATTTGTCCGACTCTTTCGAAGGACCTAACAATCTGCCTAGTAAGCCGTCTGCCCCAATAGTTGAATTCTCCAATAATCCTATAACTACAAATGAACTCTAACCCCTCCTAAATGGGTTGTACTATTTATTATATCACGGAGCCATATAATGTATTTTCTTCCGGCATCAAATATTAATGAATTCGACTATCAAACCTTACTATTAAATTTCAATATGAGTTTTTTTCATCTAATTCGAACTCGACCGGTTCACTGTGCAATCGCATCAACTTTGCCCCAAACATAGTGACTCTTACCGGACACCGCTAGGTTATAAGTCTTATAGACTTATAGGCTATAGTCTATATTGTGCAAAACTTGGTGAAGATTGAGTATGCGGGTAAGGGCGTTGAAGTGTCATATTCGCCAAAACTTAAAAGCATTTCCTCGACAATAAATGGCAACTTCTGAATAGTGAAGTCTGATCTACCTCTCAAATGATCTAATAAATGTCTCAGACTATTACATGAATTTTTTAATGAATAGAACAATATTATCCCACATCGATATCCCTACCATATGGGCCCATTCCTAT
This sequence comes from Lantana camara, assembly GCA_037501455.1. Classification (NCBI taxonomy): domain Eukaryota; kingdom Viridiplantae; phylum Streptophyta; class Magnoliopsida; order Lamiales; family Verbenaceae; genus Lantana; species Lantana camara. The sequence goes on along the minus strand of CM074857.1, from coordinate 14,708,458 downwards.
CTCAACGCCGTTGGAAGGCGCGCCAAAAAGAATATATATATATATATATATATATATATATGACTGCCAATTCAATCACCCAATCACCTGTCTCCACGTGGACAACCAACACACCGCCACGTCAGCTAACATACCGTATAAACCTTCCCATACTCTGATCAACGCTCAATTCAATCCCTGCCTCTTGCGTAACAAATTTCTCACCTATACATACACATTACACACAATATTGCAACCCAACGAGAAGCTTGTGAAATCTAGGGAAATGGAGGCATTGGGAGCGAAATTCTCTAATTTGAAGGCTGAAGAAGATGAGTTTTCGAATCGGGATCGCGCCGTCGTCGCTCGACGCTTTGAGCGGCTTTCTTTGCACCTAAACCCGCCGGCTGAATTCCCCGACGGCCTGGCGGTGGTTCCGTGCGCCGGAAGGGCGAAGATAGATGTGAAGACGGAGGAATTGTCAAAGTACATGAGGGGGAAGTACAGGGACGTGCAGCAGAGAGTGTATGATTACTTCAATTCGAGGCCGGAGCTTCAGACCCCGCTGGAGATTTCGAAAGACGAGCATCGGGAGCTTTGTATGAGGCAGATGATGGGGCTGGTTAGGGAGGCTGGGATTGGGCCGTTTAGGTATATTGTGGAGGAACCAGCCAGGTATTTCGCGATTCTTGAGGCGGTGGGCGGCGTCGACATGTCGCTGGGGATTAAGACCGGGGTTCAGTTCAGGTGATGATTTGATCCTTTTTTGAGGGGGGATTATGTGCTGGATTTTTTTTGAATTATTGTGATTGTGATAGTTACTTCGCTGATCCAATTATTGGGGTTGAGTTTAGGGCTGGACTTGCGGCCTTTATTCGTATTGGTTTATGTGGTTTTTGATAGGAATGTTCTAGACTAATTAGCTTTGTTGCATGACAACTTTAAAGGGGAATTCTGAATTTGGAAAAAGCACTTAAAATTTGGCGATTGTATTGAATGATATGCGGACTGTAGGATTTAGCTAGCAATAAAGAGATTTAAGTATTGGTGGAGCTTTGGTGGATTTGTTGATGTGTACTGGCAATCTTAAACAGTTGATGGTTTACAGTGAAGCACACAATTAGACCTTTGTGATCTAGGTTGACATGTATGGGTTTTGTTATCTGTTTAAATCAACTGTATACTTTGCTAAACAAAATTTCACTTTATGCAAGACCCCTTTATTGGCAACTATCTTAATGATTGTATGATCTGATTAAGGACCTTTTTCTCTTTTTCCTGGAATTTGATACCTTGGAAAGGAGGATGTGGAATTCCATTATCTCGTGCTTCTTCAGATTCCATTAGTTTTTATATGAGGATATACACTTGCGTGATTCTAGATGCCACTTTCATTTCATGTCTATACATTGGTCGCGTATATTCCTCCTTAATTCAACCTGAATTTAATTTCAGCCTTTGGGGAGGCTCTGTTCTCAACTTGGGAACGAAGAAGCATAGAGACAAGTATTTTGAAGGTATAGACAATGTGGAGTATCCAGGATGCTTTGCAATGACAGAACTTCATCATGGTAGGTTTCTTCAGCTTTGACATCCCTCCTGAGGTCTTATGGTATTGTGTATTAACTGAGGATACTATGTAAAAATTCCTGTGTTCCTTATATTGTTGAAGTTCTTGGATTGTCTTACTCGACATAACTTATTAAAGTAGATAATTTCTGTAGGGCGAATTTTATGAGGTTGAGACAAAAGATAGTATAAGAACACATGAACTAATGCTTAAATAGTCCATGTAGCACTTTGGCCTTAAGGCTTGATATTGTCAGATGGCAAACTGGGAAATTTTAATGGTTTTATAAAGATTTATCTCCAAGTTCAATTTAATCCGCTTCTGGCCTAGATTCCTGTCATTTCAGAACATTACTTTGTCCTGACTTCATTTTTGAATGCTCTTGAAAGGTTCAAATGTTCAAGGAATCCAAACCACTGCAACTTTTGACCTGATGAAGGATGAATTCATCATTAACACACCAAATGATGGGGCCATTAAATGGTGGATTGGAAATGCAGCTGTTCATGGCAAATTCGCAACAGTTTTTGCAAAACTATTGTTGCCCACTCATGATGCCAAAGGATTATCCGATATGGGTGTTCATGCATTCATTGTTCCAATTAGGGATATGCAGACCCACAAAACACTACCTGGAGTTGAAATACATGATTGTGGCCATAAAGTTGGACTAAACGGAGTGGATAATGGGGCACTGAGATTCCGTTCTGTAAGAATTCCTCGAGATAATCTCCTTAACCGTTTTGGAGATCTCTCCCGAGATGGGAAGTACACAAGCAGTTTACCCACAATCAACAAAAGGTTTGCTGCCACTCTGGGTGAGCTTGTGGGAGGAAGAGTCGGTCTTGCTTATTCTTCTGTTGGCGTCCTCAAGATTGCTGTTATAATAGCTGTCAGATATTCTTTGCTGAGGCAGCAATTTGGTCCTCCAAAGCAACCCGAAATTAGCATACTTGATTACCAATCTCAGCAGCATAAGCTGATGCCAATGCTGGCTTCGACTTATGCTTTCCATTTCGCCACGTTGCATTTGGTGGATAAATATTCTGAGATGAAGAAGACACATGATGACGAGCAGTTGGTGGGTGATGTCCACGCACTTTCTGCTGGACTTAAGGCATATGTTACTTCTTATACTGCAAAGTCATTGAGCATCTGCAGAGAAGCTTGTGGAGGTCATGGATATGCTGCTGTCAACAGATTTGGCAGCTTGAGGAATGATCATGACATCTTTCAGACATTTGAAGGGGATAACACTGTCCTCCTTCAGCAGGTCTGTATAGCATCATATATATGTTTATTTAAGTATGTTGCTCGTATTAGAGGGTGTTTGGCTAAAGTTTATTTTGAAGGCTTTAACATGTTACAATAAGTTTTTTATGCTTATCAGATATTAGATTTTATCTTTAAACTAAGACGTAAAAAAGGTTGGATAGAGATGATGGAAGTTAATAAGACAATAATAATAATAATAAGGGAATGTCTTAGCATCTTAAAATAAGTTGGGATTCTCCAACTTACTTTAAAGAAGCTTATAATCTCTGAACTTTTCACTTTGTAGAGCATATAAGCTTTCTCATAAAAATATCACCAAACAATTTGCAACATCTTATGAGTTATTAAGCATCTTTTGAAAGGTTTCGAAAAGCTTTTAACCTCAAGCAAACACCACCTTAGTTTGGACATAATTATAATAATTTATCCTGTGATTCAGGTGGCAGGCTACCTCTTGAAACAGTACCAAGAGAAGTTTCAGGGTGGGACCCTCACGGTCACGTGGAACTATCTGAGGGAGTCCATGAACTCATATCTTTCTCAGCCTAACCCGGTGACTGCTAGATGGGAAGGTGCAGACCATTTAAGGGACCCCAATTTCCAATTGGATGCTTTCAGGGTATGTATTTTGATCTCTATCTAGGAAAGTATCCAAAATATTCTTAACTTATAATGATTTTTCTTGCAGTATCGTACATCTCGATTGCTTCAAAGTGTAGCTGTTCGACTGAGAAAGCACTCAAAAACACTTGGGAGCTTTGGTGCTTGGAATAGATGTTTGAATCATCTTCTAACACTTGCAGAATCGCACATTGAAACCGTCATCCTAGCAAAATTCATTGATGCTGTGAAGAGGTACTTTCCTATTTCTAAGTATACTTTTTGATTTATTGAATTATTAGCTCAAAAATCTTAAAGTTTTTCTTTTGGTTCAGTTGTCCTGATCCAAGCTCAAGGGCTGCTCTGAAACTTCTGTGCGATTTATATGCCTTGGATCGGATTTGGAATGATATTGGAACTTACCGCAATGTGGACTATGTTGCTCCTAACAAAGCCAAGGTATATTACTTCATCCATTTGCAGAATATTAGTAAAGCTGTATGATTATCATGAAATGTGATTGTTTTTTATTTTTAAAAATGGATGCATTATGCATAAATGATCGGAAAATCTACTTCAGCATGTGATTTCTATCGTCCATTTTAGATCATCTCCTGCATTTTATATTGCTTTTATTTTGTACTTTCTATAGAGTTAGGAGATTAGCACTTTTTAGTTTTTATTATGCATATATTGATTTGCTGAGAGTGTTCATGACATATACTAGCATAATATTTTCTTCTTAAATCTGCAGGCTATCCACAAGTTGACGGAATACCTGTGCTTCCAAGTGAAGAATGTTGCAAAGGAACTAGTAGATGCATTTGATATTCCAGATTATGTGACGCGGGCTCCGATAGGAATGCAAGCTGCAGAAGAAGCTTACTCACAATACACTCAATTTGCTGGCTTCTAGGAAATTGCAAGATGTATCTGATCTCCAGATTAGAAGAAACACGCTCCAAAAAAGGAACTGGATTTTAAACACGCCCCAAAAGGAAAAATGGATTTGATAGTCCAGACTCGAAAAATAAATGAGTTCTTTCAAGATCTTGAAAATTTTTTTAGTTTAAAACACCAGCAAATTCAAAGAATTTAGAAAGTCCCTTCAAATGTTGGAACCAAGCTCTTTAAACTGGCAAAATTAGAAGTCCCTTCAAATGTCGGAACCAAGCCCTTTAAATGTGCAAAACCGACTGACAGGCACAGTTCGTCGTTGCACATTGCACACTGTCGGTTAATTTTCTGTATACAGATTAGTTAGATTTTCGTTGGAACAATCGACTCAGTATGTTTATGTGCTTCGACCGTTAACTAGCAGCCAGGAACGTTCATCTTAACCAGTTCAGCTATGTAGATGAGTTTAGTGTCGCACCTTCCGCATTGCAGAAATGTGGCATTTTATGAATTGCAGAAAAACCTTTCAAGACTCTTGCTTAGTTGTTTATGGCTTAGTTTAAAAGATGAAGACTCGGGTATTTGCAGTGGCAATACCTTAGATGACTAAAGACAGAGCAAGAAAGTTCACAATGCTAAATTAGTAGATATTAAGGGCTTATTCAAGCTGCCATTACTAGTAATCCAATGTTCACAAGATAATCAATCATTCACAAAGCAACTATTCCAAGTTTCAACGACATAACAGACATTATAGTCATGCATCTCTACAGCCCAAGAGTTTGCAAGTCAATGGCAATTGCCAATCTTATTTCACACAAAGCAGTCAAGCAACATACAACACAAACACATTCCAAGTTCTTGATCTATTAATAGGTTTAAAACAGCACTAAGTAGAAGAACCCACATTGAAGTGACCAATCAATTATAGTAAATCAGCTAAACATACATAAGTACCAACACTCCAAGAAACAGTATATGAATAAAGTTTATAATCGTCAAACCCAAACGCTGCAACACATGAAGATGCTACGTGACGTAAGAGCACTAATATTCTCAGATCCCTTAAAGCTGATCGTCGGTTTCCTGGTACTGCTGGAGGATCTGGGGGCACTTAGCCAAGGGCGTCCTCATGAGGAATCCCATGGCATTAGCAAAGCGGGTGTTGGAGCTCATGCCATTGTTGCGGGTGAGGATGACACGAGCACGGTCACGTCCCGCATTGGGGCTGCTGCATTCAGGGTCAGAGCTCTTCACCAGCATCACGTCGCAGTAATCATCGCCGCGGTCACCGTGCACGACGATCTGGTAGTTCCCTGCAGAGTCGGTCACCGCCTCTTTGGAGTAGGTAAGTTTGTCGGAGTTCCTGCCTCTGCACTCCACTCTAACAACAGCCCCTGCCAGTAGCATTTCATTTCAGTCAGTCAAAATATCAAACACTTGCTACGCATTCAAGAAAATACAACACTAGAGCACTACTTCACATTCCAACAAGATGAACACCATGTTTTCCCAGATCTAGCGAAATGGGTACATTATGTATAAAGTAAACATAGATCTGAAGGGTGCGTAAGTTCTAGACAGTGGGTTGAGATTTACCGGCGAGGAATTTAGAGGCGGATGTCTGGTAGCCGCAGCGGCAAGTGTCACAGTAGACACAACCCTTGAGCAAAAGGGCGTCGCGCAGTATATTAGCGCTGACAGTGGAGGGCACAACACAGAGAGCGAACAGCACTAGCAAGAATTTCGCCATTGTTACTTGGAAGGAAGAAAGATCTCAGCTTTCTGTAAATTCTTGATATGGGTACTGAAATGGGGGAGAAGGGAAAGTGGATTATATGAGTGGTGGTGGTGTATTGTATAGGGCGTGTGCTGGCACACAGCAGATAGTCACATGGAATTTTGAAGAAAAGAGGAAAGCGCGTGTTACGGCAATCAATCAATTTCTCTCTCTCTCTCTCTCTCTCTCTCTCTCTTCATTAATTTCGGTGGGTGGGCTCCACCGCCGCTCTTACGCGGAGAAGGGTTCAGGAATAAAAGAAGCGTAAATAACTTACAGAAATTATGGTTTTCTAACTTTCTTTTTTATTTTGATGAAATTAGAAGGGGGAATCTTTGAATAGTACCAAAAAGTTGAAAAAATTCCTTTTAGGTCCCCAGTTTTGAAAAAGTTCCCATTCAATCCCTAATTGAAAAATAAAATTCCTTTTAGGTCCCCACAAACAGTACATGTTCGTACATTGTCTTTAGGAATTGCGTACATTTTTTAGGGAATTGCGTATAAAAATCTCAAAATGTCGTATATACGAGATTTCGGGATTTTTATATGCAATTCCCTAAAAATTGTACGCAACTCCTGAATTATTATACAACCTTGGGGAGTGAAAAGGAATTTTGTTTTTCAATTGGGGAGTGAACAGGAATTTTTTCAAAATTGGGGAGTGAAAAGGAAATTCAATTTACACTTGGGGATTTTTGAGGAATTGTCCGAAATTAGAATCAGTATGATAAGTAATTAGATAATAAAGTCAAGAAATGTTAATACTAGCTGGCAAAACTAGTGTGTTAGGTTTGTACAATGATATCGAGTTAAATGAATAGTTATTTTGTGAAAATAAATAAAAGAAAATGTTTTTTTAAACAAAATCAAACTTTAAAAAAATAATTGAGGGTAAAAAAAAAAAGGTTTCTCAGTAATCATTTGACTCGCTCATCCGGTAATAAGTTTCCTCAAATTTAGGATCCATTGAACTTGATTTCGTTCCTTCAATTTCTTACACCATATACCTAAGAGATAATAAAAGTTTAAACTTTCTTACACCATCTACTCCAAGAAATAAGCCTTTCATTTACGGTTCTTCTATATTTATTCATATTTTTGGGTTAAATTAATGTTGCTCAATATTATCATAACATATCCTAATAAATATCGGGAATAGCCCCTTTGGATGTAGGACGACCCCAAACTGGGGTCCAGTTCGTCCAAACAAGGTTAGTTCGTGCGAAGCAAACTAACAAAAAGACCTATAATGAGAAGATAGTGGTGATAAAAAAGAACTGATATGATGTGGGGGAATGATGGACTCTCGTGGAGTAGTTCACAAGGTTGAATCATCTTTAAGAATAAGAATAAATATGAGGTAAGTGAGAGGAAGATCTGAGGATTGGTATGGAGTAATCCGATATCCATAAATAAGAGATTAGGTAAAAACAAAACAAAATAACATTGAGAATATATAATACAAATATAAATATGATAATACAAACATATTTTATTTTTTAAAAAATATATCACCAAATTATAAATATGTAATAAAATGTTAAATACAAATATCCGATGTGATATTTCCCAAACGCTTGGCTGGTAAGTCGATGCACTTAATTATGCTCACATGTGGTTGCGTTACAGCTTGGTTAGAATGGCTTTCTTGTCTTTAGATTATTACTTTTATGTTTAAACGTAGAGAACAAAACTGTTCCATGCAATCATTAACTATTATAAAAACGGGGAAATAGGAAAAAATCACAATTGGACTCAATTTTTAGTTTGTTCCTATGATGCACGGACACTTCTAAAAATATTATGTTGTCGTGTCGTGTCGTATCGGATACTCGTGTCGGACACCGTGTCCGACACTCCTCACGTGGAAAATTCAAGAAAAAATCCGTGTCACCGTATCCGTGTCGTATCGTGTCCGTATCGCCGTGTCCGTGTCTGTGCATCTTGTTCTCTATTTTCAAAATTATTTTTGTTTACTCCCCAAATGAGACTCATATTTTTAATTTGCTCCCTGTTTTTTCGGCCACATATGTGATATTGTGAAAAATATACGACATAATACGATTTAGATATATGATATTACAAAAAATATGCGTGTATAAAAACTGAAGAATATAGTATCTAAATCGTGTTATGTCGTATATTTTTCATAATATCACGTATGTATCCGAAAAAATAGAGAATAAACTAAAAATATGAATCTTATCTGGAGATTGAATAAAAATAATTTTAAAAATAAAAAACAAACTAAAATTTTTTCTAACTCAAAAATTTTTAAAGAAGATCCTTATAAAAAATAGAAATAGAAACCCCACTCTTATATTAATAATCAAATTAAAAGTGCATGCTTTTGACTTTGACGTGCCGTTAAAGTCGTAAAGGATCATAAATGTAACGCTTAAATGCCTAATGGGAATTGGAGGCTTTTCATTCATATCCTGATCAATGTTTTCAAAAGCGGACCGGACCGGCCGGTTCGATCGGTGACCGGTGGCTGGTCCGGTTCGAACTACCCCCCTAAACCAGTGTGGACCGGACCGGCACAGGACCGGAAAAACCGGCCGGTTAACCGGCGGTTTTGGTCCTGTGAACCGGACCGGACCGCCGGTTTACTCAATTTTCAGTTTTTTTTTTTTTTTTTTTTTTTTTTTTTTAAATTCTCACGTCCTTTAACCTTTTTTGAGTCTTAGAAAACGTTTTTTGCACACTTACAATTCCCAAATCCCAAATTTAAAATCACATGCCTCAAATTAGACGTTAATCACTTGAATATGACGCTTTTATTCTAATATTGAACTATATTAAATATTATATTTTTAATTTTAGCATATTAATAATATATATATATTATTAAAAATAATATTTTTATTTATGACGTCATACCGGTTCGACCGGTGGTTGAACCGGTCGAACCGGTCCGACTGATGACCAGTAAGGCTGCCGCTTTGACCTCCGGTCCGCTTTTGAAAACATTGATCCTGATCCTCCGTTTTACAAGACCATGTGAAGTTAAATATAATTAATTAATCATTGTTCATAATTAAATGCTAATTGAGTAACCTGTACAAAAGGGTCTTTTTCTGCGTTCAATTTGGATAACCCGACCACGTGCATTGCACATGACATGGCGTGTGTATGTGGATAATGGATTGGGCCTATTTCCAGCCCACATGAAAATCTTCTTGGGATGGGCTTCGCCGCAAAGCTGAAGAACAAATTGAAGTTTGAAAAATTTATACGTCTTCAGTCTTCACTTGTGTGTGTTACATTATTGGGCCGAAAGCCCTCAACAATGCAAACATAGTCCACACAAATTTGGGCCTTCTGACTTTAGGGGTTGAATTATTTTATTCTGCTAATTTTAACACAAGTCTGACTCGACCAAACCAATATAAAGAATATGTTAAAGATGTGGTATGATCGGTGAACAATTAACAGAGAATAATAAATCAAATAACAAATATAATACATGTATAAGCTTCAAAGTTATTTTTTTTTTTTTTTAATATTAGTAATCTTCTAAAACATTATCAAGCAGAGTAGTGGCAGCAAAAGAGTAAGCTGAGACCTGAGGCACAGTAATTATAAGCAGAAGACATGTAACAATAAAGTCCCACATCAACTATCAATGTCTCCAACCCCCACACTTACACAAATCTAATACTACTGACAACTTCATAGTTGCAAACACTTAATTTCATAAATTAATGGTCACTTTTTGGGCTTCTTGGATGACGAAGACGTCTTCTTCCTCGGGATACACTTCCCTTTCATCCCCTTGTCTTTCTTCACCTCTTCTTCCTCTGCTGCTCCCACTTCTCCTAGCCCTGCCTTCATGCTCCTGATCACAAATCAACACTAATTAATTATTTCAACTCAACTAATTTTCCAGTAATTAATATAATTCATGATCTCTAACCTTTCTTGATTATACGAAGATGATTTCTTCAATCCAGGGCCCGCAGCAGCGCCGAATCTTTCCTCGTTAGCTATGGCCTCCACAATGCTCCCACTGAAATACTCCTTTTCCTCCGACTGCATGCTCCCAAATATCCTCGGGTTCTCCGACATGTAACTGATCATCACCTGATCCTCGGATTCCGCCGCCGCCGCAGCCTTCCCCGCCGCCCTTGAAACAGCCTCTTTCTGGAGGCTGCCGCCGCTCCCGCTCTTCCGCGGCGGCGCAACCGGCGGCAGGTTCATCTTCCGGAACGAGGTGGAGCCGCCGCAAGCGATGAGATTGAACAGCATGGAGTTTCTGCTCAGCATCGGCTCGTTTTCCACAGGGTCGCCGTCTTCGAATCTCTTGGAGATAATGTTGCTTTTGTTGTTGTTGTCATTGTTGTTGTGGTCTGTGTTTGAGTTGTCGGAGTGAGTGGAGGACGTCGTCGACGGCGGCGATGGAAATGGGTTGGTATGATCGAGAGTGAATTCAGTTGGGGTGTGATTATTAATCTTCTGGGTGTCTTCTTGGTGTTTGAATTCATCGACTTCATCAGTTGAAACACCTCTGGAGCAGATTGCTTTCCCTGCATATTCCTCTTCCTCTTCCTCCGGGTTATACCCCGGTGATCTGCTCAAAAGTTCGTGGTGCTCCGGCAGTCGTTTTGAGGGTAAAGGTTTGCGTTTTGGGTGGAAGCCGCCGGAGTCTTGAAATTGTTGTACATTGCCGAAGCGGAGGTTGTTCAGTTTCTCTGTAATTATCAATCAAACCCATTTTTAAATCTTCAAAACAAAGCATGATTATCTGAAAAACTTGGGAAAAAAACAAATTATATTAATAGAATAAATACCAGTGCATCCCGCGACCAACTCTGATCCTTTGAGTACATACTCAGCTCCTTCAGAAGGAAAAATGGCGTCATTTTCAGACAGATCATTCCAGACATAACCATTCTTGTAGCTCCGTTTGCACGACCACGAGTACAGAGAAGCCATTTCTTTACCCCTCAGAACTGTCAACCTTTCCAAAACATCTACAACAGACGAGCATGTCATTATAAATCGTGAAAACCATTAACTGAAACACGTAATTAAACGTACTTAGATGAAGATTACCTTTCAAGCGGAGGTGCTGATGAGCAAGGTGAGTAACCTCGATGTAATGCGGGTGCTCAAGGTTGCCATTTCTGGAGATATAATAAACGACTTGTACTTTCTTGAAAGTGGGTCGACTCATCACCCTCTTAGCCCTATCTGGGCTCATTTCTCTGCAGATGTTCCTCCTCCCTTGATGATGATGAACAGCCTCCATTTTGTTTTTTATTTGGAGTTCAATTTCTCCTTCTCTCTACTCTTCTGGAATGAGTAATGTGGATAGAGGTTCAAGAAGCAAACAACACACTACACAGAGTCTTGAACTGGAGACCCACGAGGAAATTAATAACAGAAGACACAGAAGATGGATAGATATAGAGATTAAGACAATGCAAAAACCAAGTGCCTCGATCAGCGGGATCTACAGGAAATTCGTTGAATTTCTAGAGAGAGAGGAGATGGGTTTTGTTTTGGTGGTCTGACTTTTGATTCTATGGTAAAAGCAACAGGTAAATCTTTTTGCAAGAAATTTAAGGCATTGCTTCCTTAGCTGGTGTACCTGCATTCTGCTCTTACTCCATAACAGTTGATTAATAAATGCGGAAAAGAGTATACTTTTTTGAGTATTGTCGTCAACTCTGCCCTTTAACCTTGGGCCAACTCGCTGCCCCCTTGTGTACTTTCTTGCTTTTCCAAGTGGTAATAGTTGCAGAGTAATATGTCATTTTTATTCTGTTTCTGTTTGGTAGTCACTTAGCATTAACATTATCTTATTTTCTCCTTGTAATCTTTAATTTAGTGGCAAGAATTCAGGAATAGTTCGGTAAATGATATGTTTTTCCATTTCTCTGATTTTATGTCTTAATCATCTCACATATGTTCATCGATTCTAGTCCAAATATGAGTCCATCAAACTGGTATAACGAGAGAACCAATGTTTTACGTTTGTGGTATAGTTGGTGAAAAATTTAAGAAGAGTTATTAATTAAATGACAAGTGTAATACACTTACCATTATAATTGATTAGGTTCGATCGAACCAAATCTGTGCTAAATTTTTTTGAATCTTTTAGTTAAGTATAGATTTCTTTATCAACTGTTTTACGCTTTAAGGTACCACTATAATTGAATGAGCAAATTTTTTTTTTTTTTTTTGAAGGGATTGAACGAGCAGATTAATTACTATAATCTGACGGCCGATATACTCTGCCCAAGGAAAAAAATTTACAATGCCAAATATATTTTTATATAATAATTAAGGTTAGGAGAGAGATGCCTATATACGTACATAATAAGAAATTCAATATGTACGTTTTTATCCCATGTAGTACTAATTTGAATTTTCAAATTTGCACATAATAACATCAGTCTTAAACTATTCGGGTACATATATATCTACCGCTCTATTATACCATGAATATTAACTTGAATTATGTGCATGAAACTAACTTTCAATTTAAGTGGTGAAATAACATCATTAACTCTCAATTAATATGCAACTTAACAAAGAAAATAAATGGTGTGTTCAAAGTTTTGCGCTGTATTATTAAATTCTATTCAACACTTTGAATAGGCTGGAACAGTATTCAAAATTTCAACATAAAACTTAGCGGTCCCCCACCATGGCATTTTTAATCCAAATATAATTCCACTGGAATCAATTAATTATAATGACAAATATAATTTTTTTTACAATCACATAATAAATAAAAAACACTTATTTTTTCATTATATCGATTTGATCAACACAAACTCAAGTTAGAATTACTGATACATTCTAGCCAAGTATATTTATTACTTCAGATTTATCCTTGAAATAAGTTAAAAAGTAAAACCCTCAAAACAGTTTCTCAGATGTTAATTTGTACCCAACTCATTAAATTACTTACCCTTTGCTTTGGATTCCGCAAATTTGCACGAACCCTAACCTAATTGCATGATGGGCAATTGCTCCTTTTTTGTAATTCATGGAAGATTGACAATTGTTTTCGCCTTTTGCAAAATCAATTAATTGTCATAATGAGCTTTAATTAAGGGTCCATTTCTTTCATCTTAATCGTGGGAATCAGCTTTTGTCAATTACTAGTTAGTGGGCAATTGAATATACCCCACTTAACAATAATTTCATTCACCAGTTTCATTATATATATTGATAAAGTTTACCAAGATACAAAAAGAAATTAAAAATCTGCAGTAAAATATTTGAATAATTTACTAGTAAGCATATAAATTTACATGCTGGAAGGACAAACAAATAGTTTAGTACATATGAGTTCCGTTGATAGGAGGAGTTAAAAAAATAGAATAAAATTTTGCTTGCTTCATTAGAGTCAAATCAAAATAAACAATCATCACGAGGGTAAAATCAAATTAGTTTCCTAGATTAGTGCCTATATACATCCCTCTTTGGCTCTTTCAAGCACTTGTCTAATCGATGACCTATTCACCTATGATTTGTTTTATTGACCTGATATTCGCTTCTGCATATTTGCAGATTCTTAAATTTTTTTCCTCTTTTGTTGGACCAATAAATTATGTTCTATTTTGAATGTATTTTTTAATGAGAGATTTTCCAATATCCAGCTAACTTAAAAGCCAATTACCCAAAAATAACTTAAAAACACCCTAATTAGTGTTTCCCGTAATTTCTCAAATATAAATAAGAATTTTCTTTTTAAGTGGGTCCAACCTAAAGTGAGCCCTCATAATTATTCCCTTTAAAAAAAAAAAGGAATTTAATTTTATTGGTCTCCCTGCTATATGACATAATATAACACACGATAAGAATGCAATAATATAAAATAATATTTTTATAAGTGTTCATACGTTAAACACTATACCAAAACCTGTTTACAAATCTTAGTGGTACATAACAATATCTATTATCATCGAATATTTTTAGATTCATGATTTATATCTCATGTAAACCCCTCATTTGCAACCAAAAATTGAAATAATTGTCATTTTCAGAAAGAACAAGATGGAGTGGGGTTGAATCTTGGGTCCTAGAATACAATACACACCTCACGAGTTTCCATACTCCTTCCAAATTAGTTTTCAATTTTGAGTTCCAAAAACATTCAGAAAAGTATGGGCTGTTCTGATCTACACACCACTACAAATATGAAATATTCTAGTCAAAAGGTTTAATAATTTTGTAGATCCCGTATATGCTTCACAAAAATAATTGTGGACATAATATATGAACAATCATTACACTTACTGTAGACATAATATTGGTATAGTTTAGAGAAGCGGTCATTGTTCGCAAAACTTAGATATAAAACCTCAAAATTAACCAATTATTTGTTGGCTAATATATTGTCCGAGTATCTAAATTTGTAGGTGAATGAGGAATAGCGACTATATTTTGTCAATAAATAACCGTTAGAAAATTTTGTTAAAAATATTACATTTAATCCTCAAATTAGTATATCAATTACACTCAACCCCAAGGGCAACTTGTAAATAAAAAAATTCATTAAAGTCAACGTAGGGTATTTTTGAATTTTTATTAAAATTTTTATTGACGTCATTAATTTTTAGTTGAAAATGGGGTTAAGCGTAATTACTTATTTTTTCAAAGATAGTGTTCATAATTTAATCTAAAAATGATGACGAATTGTAACTAACCCGTCTAATATGGAGTTAGGTGTAATTAACCCTAAATAATAATAATATTTTTTTTTTTTTTTTTTTTTTTTGTGACAATAATAATAATATTATTTTTTATTTACCCAATCTGGGCTATCTGCCCGAGCTTCTGCCAAATTGAGTTTATTACATTATAGGGCTTACAGGCCCGATTCAGGCAACCCAGTATTGATTACATTATTGCTTCCTTTCTTTTCTTTTTTATTTTCTCCTCCTAAGGAACAAAAGTTTCAGAAAATTTTATCAATACCTAAATTTTAGAGGTCCGCATAGTATGGTGAAAAATAAATATTAAAGTGGTTATTTGAATTTGACAATTGAATTGGCACAGTCATGCTCAATTACTTTGTATGTACATCGGTTTGTACTATGGTGAAAAGCCCATTATCCATATATTAAACTTAGTAGCATATGTGACGCTGTGAACTGTAGAGTGGGCTTTGGTCCATTATGAAGATTGGCTATTTGAGCAGGCATTCGTCTGGAAAATATCTTAGCTTAACCGAAATTACGTGTTCGAGTATCTGAGAACATAGTTATTACTAGCAAATCTGCACACTTGATGCGTGTGTAAAAAAAAAAATATTAAATTAAATTTTTGTTGTTATTATTTAATTTATAATTATAAATTAAATTAATTAATTAATTAAATAAGATAATATCAAATTGAGGGGGAAAAAAATTAAAAATAAATAAGTGATATAAATAAAAAAGAAAAGAATTTGAGAGTCTCATGAATATAGTAGAGGTTAAGGTGAAAACTATAAGTGGTTAGAATTTATATTAAAAAAAAAAAAAGAGTTCATGACACCAAATGGGTCTCTTGATTATTATAATAGTATAGATAATGGGAGAGTTTTACACATAAGTAATTTGACCCGACTCAAATTCAAATACATAAGTTGTAGGAAAAAAAAAAGAGATGAAAATATATATTAATGTTTAACTATATTATCTGAGTTATTTTATAATATGAGAAATATTGCCTTACATCTTGTTTGAATGATCTCAAAATCTTTTGTACAGTCAAATTACTTGTTCATAATTATTTGTAGTGCTTGATTTATTTTCTCTCTCTTTCTGTTTTGAAGTGGAGCATGTTTTATTATCATGGCCAGTTACTTTCTGACTTCTGTTCTATCTTCTCTCATTCCTCGTTATTTTGCATTTTTAACTATATTCTCCAAAAAAAAAAAAAAAAAAACTATATTCTCAATACATTATTATTCAATTTTTATTTTATTCAAACAGGTTGCTTTTCACTAATCATAAATCTAATAAAAACCAACAAAAATTGTCTTCTTGCTAAGAGGCAACTGCCTTGTTTCGATTATTATTCTTCACTATTATTTTTGAAGTGAAATTTGTTGTATTTGTCATTAAATTAGTTAGTTATATGGTTAAATTAAGTTATAGATGACATTACACTTATAACCTTTCACTATACGAAGTCATGTATTTGTATACAGGTCCTGTACTCTCTCAAGATAAGTTTTTAGTATAATAAAGTTTTTTTTTCACAATATTTAGCTCCAAGATTCGATTCTTTCTTTCTCCCAAATTCTGGTTATTTATATGGTGTCACGTTTTATTTTAGGTCTGTCTCTCTACTCTTGTAGATGTTCTGATTTCTGCTTACAAATGTTTTGGCTTGCAACTTCAGTTTGTCCCGCGTTTTACGACCCTGGGTATGACACGGGTGTATCAACAATCCCACATCGAATAATCAAAGATGTGGAGTTCAACTCATAATGGTTTGATAACCCTTCCCTCAACTGCTATCTTTTGGGGATTAGTTTGGCCAAACACATTATTTATCATGTCCACTGATACCGTCACAATAAGCACACTTCTTGTCTGAAAGGGGTTTCTTGTAATTTTTGAAACCTAAACCTCTTCAAGAATACCATTTGAAGAACTTTCTGAAAATTGCTTCTGAAGACGTGCAAGAAACAAACCTTTCTACCATTACACAAACACCCTACTGTATAAATTCGAGTCGACCACTTAGAATTTGTAGAGCGGGGAATCCTGTTACAAGATCGAGCACCTGGGAGGAAGAAATAGCTGAAAGAAGTCGATTGTAGGTGCAATAAATATGGTAGTTGGTAGTTATTACCTGGGATATAAATGCGGAGTATTTATATAGGGTGAAATAATGACGAGCTCGAACAATGTGTGAGTACCTCAAGCTGACAGTGTCCCATTATAAGGGTATATTTAATACGTAGTCGATCACTTCCTCAAGAAACCGCTAGTAACCACATGGCTTTTTGAATCGAGAGGAGGTTGAGCATCATAGTCGGACATGAAGCGTCGACTGAAGGATCGAGTATTCAAAGTAGGATGAAAGACTTATCAAAGTGATGCTTGTCCCATGTGTCAGATATGTATTGAACCACACGGATCAGTGGATCCATGCCATGTCAGTCTGGATTCATAAATTTTAGTGACGATTTGTTCCACTAAATTAGTAACACTATGTAATGAAATTATTCAGAGTTATAATAATCCTGTACACTAGTAGTAGAGTAGCTGTGGCCTATTTATTCTTGTTGTAATATCTTTAGCAGATCTAAAGCAATTGAAGGGGGTGACATGAATCCAGAAAATCATGGATATGCCCCAAGTTGTTAGGAAACATCAATTTTTTGAGTCGAACGGAATCTCATTGTTGCCACAGTTCATTTCAATTATTTCACACTAATTGTACTATTAGCTAGGGAAATTAATAATTCAAACTATATATATATAGACTACTTATTCATCGATTAATAAACACAAAAAAATCCGTTCTAGGCCAATGAAGACGAAACAAAGTAATATTATTGATATTTATATTATCTGCTTATAATTGAATCTCACATGTAGGTCGCTATATGTTCTTTTTTTAATATTTTTTTTTATAGAAAAAAAATCGAATTCAAAATCATTATCATGAGGAAAAAAATTTAATCACCTGAATCAACCACCGTTAACATGTAGGTAGGGATGCAAACGAGCCGAGCCGGCTCGCGAGCCTGATGAGCAAGTTCGAGCCAAGCCCGAATCCAAGCTCTTTTGTGTGTGGCTCGTGGCTCGCGAGCCAATATATTTAATTAAAAAAATAATATTTTAATATATATATATAATATTATAAATATATATATTATTTTTTTATAAAATTAATAAAAAAATAATATATTTATTATAAATATGTATATATATTTAAATAATATATATTATTATATATAAAAATATATTAAATTATAAAAAAAAAAACTATTTTTAAATTAAAAATAATATCCCCCCTCGAGCCTCGAGTCGAGCCGAGTCAGGCTCAAGCCTTGGTCGAGCCGAGCTCGAGCCATGAAAAAAGGCCAAGGCTCGGCTCGGCTCGTTTGCATCCCTACATGTAGGTAGTAATAAGCAAAATTTTATTTCTTTATAAGCACTTTTTTAAGAAACTTCCCTTTTCAATTAAAAAACATAGCCGGTGTGAGTGTTTTGGGGGTTCAGACTTCAGAGGAGGAAAGAAGTGAAATTCACACTTGCATATAATCGAATGATATACATATACACAATACCTAAATGTTTGGCCAGGTATTTGAATCTTAATTTTGAATAAGAAATATTTTAAATTCAATGATTGCTTGTCCTACTCCATTGGGTGTTTGCAGGTCAATTAATATACTAATAGTTGTGGTTAACAACGATGAATTTCATTATTTAAAAAGAGGAAAAGGAAAAAACAGTCTAACCACATGTATTATGGATATTTTTAAACAAATCATTCTAAACTTCAATTGTTTCACTTTAGAATCTCATCTAACTGTTTTACTACGAAATACAGCATAACTATTCCATGATAATATGACATTTAAAAGGTATTTCATTCACGTATCACGTGATATGTAGAGTGGGATTACACTTTATAACAAAGTAAGTTAATTAAGGTCACAAATTGAGTCAGATTACAATCGAAAATGGTTAATCTAGAAACAACCGTAGTATAGTACTATTTGTTTGCTAAAAAAATGTTCCCAGAAAAAAATAAAAAATAATAATAATAATAATTTTGACACACATGCCGCAATGTCGCGCATGAACATTTATATGTCTTTTTAATGGTTCCTCTCTCTCCATAATGAACAGATGCAATATTACAATACATTCGATTTAGTGCAATGAATCTACGCATAAAGTCCTGAATTTTCAACCACCATTTTGATATGATAAATTAAAATATTTGCAACATGACTAACATACAAGATGTACATAAATATAGGTATATATGTTTGTTATTTTATTTAATATGTCAAACAATTAATTTAACATTTTAGCTTTATTTTCCTCACACTGGTGACTGGTATATATGTAGATGACATATGTTCTTGAACAAATTATATTTTTGGTCCCATGAGATTAAGTCTTCTATAATTTTAGTCTCATGTTATTGAAATCAGCTACATTCATTCCCATTATTTTAAAAAAGTTGCAATTTTGATCATGTCCGTCAAATAATTGATGGAAAATGCATTTTTGTCAATAAGTGCAATTTGGGGAGAAAAATTATTGTTCATCAGGTTGTTTTCTATAATGGTTTACTTATTAATACCTCATTTTAGCATCATGAATCAACTTTGAAGCATTAATTTGAATCACTCTCATTAAGATAATGTAGTACTGAAATGAAGTATTAATAAGTAAACTTCCACAAAAAATAACTTAATGGACAATAATTTATCCCCATAATTATACTTAAAGGCAAAAAAATACATTTTCCATCGATTATTTAATGGATGAGACCAGAATTGTAACTTTTTTAAAATAATGAAACTAAATATATCTAATTTTAAAGATATGAGACTAAAATTGCTAAAGACCTAATCCTCTGAGATCAAAAAATGTAATTTGCTCTATATTCTTTTAACTCCTAAACTTTATGAGAGTATTAGACATAATTGATTAGACTTTTTTGTTTGATTTAATTTTATCTAATCTCGTTAGTTAGTTGATATTAAGTTATTCGCCCTTGAACCGCTTAATTTTCAGTCCGCATCAAACTCATTATTATTAATTGATTAAGGCCTCTATTATGAATCATGACAAGAAAACGTGATAGAATGAGATTACAATTAGGTGAGACTATCCGATCCATTGAAAGTAAATATAATTCAACATATTTAATAAAAAAAATATATATTTTTGGTGACAAATTTAATAAAATATTAACTACTACTTGAAATATTTTTCACAATCTCAATATGAAACATAAAATTATTTATTATTAACTCAACTTAATTTATACTAATAACCTCAATTAATAAAAAAAATTACATAACTAACACTTTCCGCATATTAATGGAAAAGGTTTTTATATGGGAATGCCTCTTAGATTAGTTCTCCAATGCGTGAAAAAAGTCGTGTGATTGCATGAAACAAAGTAAGGAGTAAATAATTATTATAAGAATTTATTCTTTTCTAATAATATTTAATTATTAAAGAAAGGTGTGAAGTAACAACACTTGGAGAGCCAAAGACCGGTTAGTAGTGTGGGAGGGGAGGGGAGGGGAGGGGGTCCCCTCCCCCGCATGACAGCATGAAATGTGGGATCCAAAAAGAAAACCATAGCTTATAACTTATAATTAATATTGCTTTCGCATTGTGTCAAAACAGTCTAGAGGTGGACCCCACATGGCCCCAATAATTGACACATAATTATTGTTGAATATGATTATTTAGGACTTTATCAAGGTGACCGGCCTAGTACGTTTGCTTTTTAATGCATGTATATACAAATTAAAACTGGTGTATAATTGTCTAATTGCGTCACAAATTCCACTTCCAGAAAAAAAAAAGTGGACCAAATTTAAAGAGGTTTTAAATCACTGGGCTGTAGCCGCATTATATTATCAATCAAAGAATGTTACGCAGAGGTGGGGATCACAATATGTGATTATAAAGTTTTAACTATTATTTTCCCCAGATATTTTTAGTTGAGGTCATTATTTTAGAAGTGATAATAATATATATATATATGAGGTTATTTAGGGCATGTAGATTGATAGTTGGGAAATTTGATATCTGTATGTATTTGTGTTTTTCTAAAATGGGTTTATTCGTCTTTCCATTATAAATATTTAAAATTCTAATCAAATATGGTTGTAATTGAACATGAAATTTGAGATAGAGTTTGATTGTTTGAGATTCCAGAATTAACTTCATGTAAAAATTGAACTACCAAAAGGTTTGAAAATCAAACTAGGTCTTCCTAGCATTATATTTTTGACGTTCAAGTTAGAATATCTAATTAGAATGGAAAGAGAGTTTGTTCTCCAGATCATACCATCTGTGTTATGTGACATCTTTTAGATTGAAACATATTATACAAAAGATAAATATTATATAATAAATAAATTTATAACTGCGGTAAGAAAATAAAAATATATAAACACATGCTATTTAACAATAATAACCGTACATAATTGACGTTAAATACATACGTTTTAATTCTATTCAATGTTAATAAAATTAAAAAGTGGACGGTGAAAAGTTTTTGTCTTCTTTTTTGAGTTTTTCCAAAAGCTAGAATTCTATGAAAGTAAGGGTAATTTTTTTTCTTTTTTGATTTTTCCCCTCGTATGGGAGTATTCTCTCTCATGAGACCTATTTACTTTATTTTTCTTTTTTATTGCAGGATGATTTTTTCGGTGCTATAAGGATCCACCTCTTTTGTTACTTATGGATAACTGCTTTTACTTCAAGATCAAATCAGACGGAGACACATCTGATCATGAGTCGATCTGTATGACTCGATTTTTAACAACTAAAGAATTTGTAATCTGGTGGTGGGGTTTGTATCAAGTTTGAGTAGAAAAGTTTTCTTTGTTCACTATATTCTCACGATTTTTATAAATATTACTTTTACTATTGAGAATGATAGCTTCCATTCTATTAGACGTGAAGAAGGATGATTGTCTAAAAATTTATTAGAATTGCAGCTTTAAATCTATGCTACTTTTTTCATTGTTCTTTTATAGGTTTTACTTCCGATTAATTTTGTAAATTTTCCCTTCGAGATTTGTGTTAAAAAAATAATAATAATAACAAAAGTAAGGGTAAAAGAATACAGTTTACCGCGGATTGGAACAGTTAGTACCGCCTGATTTGACCTAGGTACCAAAGTTGGCTTAAATAATGTCAGGGGTTTTTATTAAATGTAAATGTCACATTTGGACTTTGGTCGGCTCTCCCTCAAACTCTGGAAAGAAATTAAAAAGCCCACTGGATTCAGTCATTCACCCTTCTCCACAACTTGACAGCCCTTCACGTCATTTCTCTACGTCTACAAACCTATAAAGTCATCCTAAGCTACTCCAATTACATTTACACGCCACCTACAAACTGCACTTCTGATTTTATTCAATTTCGACTTGATCGAACCCAATCAATTAAAAGGATAAGTGTATTATAATTATTATTTGATTGATCATTCTTCCCAAAATTTTCACTAACCACACGATGAGTGTTTCCCTTCGTTATACCTGTTTGAACGAGTCAGATTCGGGGTAAAATTACCCAAAGTTTGTATCTGATTTGAGGCTTAATGGTTTCACGCGAAGTCACCTTCAATTTGCAATCTTAAATTGATGTCATGTATCCTACTAATTAATAACTATAGAAATTAAATTTTCTCAGATTAAGACCGATCGTGTTGTGGTTTTGAGGGGTAGAAAACATAATATGATCTGTGGTTTTAAGGGGAAAAAAATATGATATGATCTTTAAGCAACGTCAACTATTATAATAAAGAAGATCGATAATACTATATATATATTTTTTTTGAAGGTAAAGGAGCCCAGACAGGGTCAATATTTTTTCAAATCAGAAATAACAAAGTTCGAAGTACAAGAAGAAATATCAAAAGCACCAACACAAATCGAAACTGTATTACGAGCTAAAATGGACGATCATATTCGCACCATACTAATAAAAGAGAAATGACAAGAAACAAACTTAAAACAAATCTGCCGTGTTTCAAAGTAAATATTATATTAAGAAGTGATCAAAAATAAAATTTTAAAAGGATTTAAGACATAAAAAAAAAAAAAAGAATAACTAAGAAGTATTTATTTGATGGACTCAGTCTCAGTGTGGAGCTAAGGGGGACATATGGTGGCCCGCCCCTCTAAAATTTTAAAATCTTTTAATCTTTATATATATATTTTGAATATATTTATATTTTTACATCTTAATTTTTTAATATTTTAGTTTTTCCCATCACTAATTAAAGATTTTGTCTTTTTATTTTTTATATTTAAAATTTCTGTACACATAATATTGGATGGATTACTTAAATTATTATTCACTTCAAAATTAATTGATCAACTAGACAACAAGACTACACAAAGTCTGGAGTCATAAGCAAAATCTCGCGTATAAAAATACACAGTTCTCATACCTATTCGTCGTACATCAATTCCTTGAAGAAAGAGGCAAACAGTCAAATACGAAAGGTCGAAAAATAAATAAATAAAACCAGTTACTAAAAATGATTAGAAAATGATGGCTGACGTGGATGTCTACAATTCGCGGAACCGAACCAACGGCCACGATTCACTCCCTCTCGCTCTTTATCTTCCCCAACACTCCCAAACATCTCCCCCTTGCCTTTTCTCACACACACACACACACACGAAAAGCGTGACAATTTATCTCTGAATTCGATGTTGGGCAAGCGCGGTCGCCCTACTTTCAGGCGAACAACCAGCATGACGGGGATCAACTTCGACGTCGGCGTCATGTCGGCGCCGCCTCCGCCAGCGGCGGTGATCGGCGCCGAATTGAACGGGTATGATATTCTGTCGCCGAGATACTTGAGGAAGACTTCTTCGGTTGATGCGCCGCCGCATGTTGAGACGCCTGATTTTTTGAGGCGCTGTGGCCTCTGCAACCGCCGTCTGATTCCCGGCCGTGACATCTATATGTATAAGTAAGTTTTCACTCTCCCGCGCATCCACCAGCTCTCAGCCGCCGTCGTCGAAATCGTAGTAAAACTTTTACTGTCGATCACTAACACGCACAAATTTAACACCTCTCTTCCATTTATTTAGTGCTTTTTGTATATTTTTCTTTATATTCTGGAGTTAAACTGAAAAATGAAGGTTGTTATGATACGATTTAATTGTATTTTGTTGCGTCTTTCATTAATTTATGTATTTTCGGGCTTAAATTTGCTCTGCAGATTGAGATTAAAACTAGTCTGCTTGGATATGTAGTTTTTCTAAAAATATGCTAATCAATAATTAAAGTTATTTTTGATATTTTTAAGGGATTTATATGAAAGCTTGTGTGCATCTTCTATAATTTGTGTCTCATAACATCATTCTTGAGATCTCTTTGAAAGAAAATATATTCGCAATTTTTTTCTTTTTTATATGTAAAATGATTAACAAATAAAAAAAAAATCTGTACTGAGATCTTGTTTTTGATGTAACTCTGTAGTCTGTACTGAGATCTGTTAAAGACTCTGTTGCATAATTGGTCTATAACTGTATTAATTAATTATAATCTATTATAAGTAAGAAGTGCAAAAGTTTAATTGCGGCCTGCGGGCGTCAATTATTGCTAGCTGTTTCATCTATACCTGATTCAATTATTTATTCCATTCGTTGCTTGATTACAGGGGTGACACAGCATTTTGTAGCCTAGAATGTAGAGAACAGCAAATGAAACAAGACGACAAAAAAGAGCGGCGCGCTGCCGCTGCCACCGCGAAAAAGGGCGAAAGCCACCACCCGGAGGTATCCCCTGCCGTCCCGGAGGGGGAGACTTTGGCGGCGGCTTGACGCCGAATGTAGCATTTGGTGGAAACACATGAATGGTACGATCGTCCTCATTATGTGTATGTATGATGTATGTATCATGTATGATGTATGTATGGATGGATGGGAAGTAATAGTTTTGAATCATGAGGAATCAAAGGGGGTTAGTGGTGTTAATTGATGGCTAAGGCCTAAGGACTAAGGTACAATAGTACATACATATATAACATAAGTATGGTTGCAAGGTTAGACTTAATGATGGATGTATGAAGAACTAATTGCATGTAATTTTGGGCAGTTGGGCTTGTTTGAATGGCAAGAAAGTTCTCCTTTGACTTTTGAGGTTTGATGGGTTTGAATTCGGATGGCTCCATAACTATGCTATGAACTTTTATGCAAGTTGGTGGATGTCCTATTAGCGTCTCTCCATTTCACTGAATTAATAAATTTTGAGAATCTTTCTTTCATGTTAATTAGTTTTCTTGAAATAGTGTTTAAAAAGTAACTCTGATTCCAACCATGATAGAAGTGTTTATGGTTTGTTGTGTACGAACTTTTATGTGAGAATTGAAATAAACTGAGCTTTTATTGGTTTGTAATTTTTTATTTTTTTTGGAGTTATTAAAGTAGCCCGACAAGAGGCAATCCTCATAACTCGGTTGCTTCATTCATAGAGTTAAGGTTTGAAGAGTTAGGATTTGAACGATATATCTTATTTATCTGATCAAAGTATTTTGAGTGCGTTTTAACTTTTAAGTATTGTTTACTAATTTATCTCAAGAAAAAAGGAAAATTTTAGTTTGGCATTTTTTTGAATAAAACAACAATAATAAATTGGGATAGTGCCGGACCAGAACTGAAGGAAATGGTATTTTAACTATTACGATTACGTGATTCTTGATGTTGAAACCTGAATTTATTATGGAGAGTTAGTGATTCTTGATGTTGAAACCTGAATTTATTATGGAGGGTTAGTGGCAACACTGTATGCCGTCTTTCTTTTCCTTTTTATAGTGTGAAAAAAGCATCAAT
The DNA here is from genome assembly GCA_037501455.1 of Lantana camara. Classification (NCBI taxonomy): domain Eukaryota; kingdom Viridiplantae; phylum Streptophyta; class Magnoliopsida; order Lamiales; family Verbenaceae; genus Lantana; species Lantana camara. Next base: position 14,682,829 of record CM074857.1, on the reverse strand, counting down.
TTCTGGCTTTAACTACAGTAATAAATGGAACTTCAAAGTTGATGCATGCGCAAGTGATGTTTCATTGCGAGGGGTATTAGGTAAATGTTCGTGGACTATGGCGTCATCGATGATAAAACAGGTGATGGTATCGAGTATCAAAGTTTCTTAATGTTTAGTTCTGGAAAAGTACCAAGATAAGAGAGAACAAACAAAAAATATCTAATATAATATTTATTACTCTATAAAAAGACGACCACAAGAACTTTGGAGCTTAATCAATTACTCTATTACTGCTACTAGATGATAAATTTGCTCACCAACGTAAACTTGAAGGAGGGGTGCAAACAAGTGTACCAGTTAATTAAATATGTATACTTGGAGCACAAGAATTTCCCTTCATTCTAAATGTTCCAAACAAGTAGAGTACACTTGAGCATATTAGAGTACACCCCAATACTAGATTTGTAAAAAAAAAAAGACTAAAAACATAACAAGAAAAAGCGATTATGGGATTGTTGCTTATTTCGAGGGATAAATCCTTTTCCCACAGAGCTTTCACTTGTATTCCAGAATCATGTTGTTTTCTGGAGCCAATCCAACACAAGCCCTCAAGATGTTCTCTAGCATAGCCCTCTGCTTCGATAGTGCATTCACAACTGGTGTGCCTGGTGGTACCTGTAATCAAATCCAATCCACACAATCTCTCCATAAATACACATTCTTAATTCCCAATCATTGAACCAAAATACCAAATCTTGAAATGTACTCACAAGAGGTGCTTTTGTTAGGTAGCTGAGGATAGTGGCCACCGGATGAAACGAATGGAATTTGCCCTGTAAAAGTCGAATCACGAAAAATATGAATTTTGGCAACTTTCAGGGATGCCCTTCAAATTCTAAAATGACCATTTTTTTATCAATAAATTTGTCAAAATTAGTTTTTGTCCCCCTCCCTGATGAGGTCAAATATGGCAAAAGTTAAAACAGACCTCTCCTTGAGCTTTGAGCTGAATGCGAGTGCTGAGCTCGGCAAGTAGGACCAAATCCAAGATGATTGGAGCGGCAAGAAGAGAGTCCTCGCAGGTGTTGTGCAGCACAATAGTACTTTTCCCTCCCATGAATATCTCAGAGGTGTACTCGTCCATTGCCCGCTTGCTGTCTCCCACATAAGGCACATACTACACACACACACACGACATCAGATTCTCGATCAGCATCCTTTGAAAATGCACAAATATGGCATTCGGTAGTCGGAAAAGATAATCATATATACCTTGATGACAACAACATGGTCAGGGTGCTCTCCAGGTTCATAAAGGATACCATTGCTGGCAACCATGTCATCAACCACATTGCTTTTGGAGATCTCCTTAGACCGGAATGTTTGTGGGGCCGATAGATTCATGCCGTCATTGTTTCCCAGATGATTATAGCTCACAATCGACGTGGGCTGTTTAACAATTGCATTAATACTCCAGCAAGAATGTGTGCATTACAGCATAATAATGTCATAATTAAGTGATTTTGTACCTTAATACCAGCTCCAACAAGGAAATCAACCAGAACTGATTTCATCTTTGTTTGGCCACTCTTGAAATCATCTCCACCAATCAGAGTGTTATGCTGGATGGCCAAATCAATCAGCCCTGAAAAATAATCAAATTTCATCGACCATTATTATCACCGATTACAAAGGGAATTTGATATTTATTTATGGGGTTAACTTTCGAGTTCAGAATTACCGGGAACAAAAGTATTTTGTGGGCTGCCATTGATGAAGGGAACATTTTCAAGAACACAAGCAATGGCATATAAGGTTGAAGGAGATATCTCTGCCTCATTTCTCTCAACTGAGGCCATTAAACTCTCAGAAGTATCATTTAGCCCAACCATAACATTACTGTATCTTTCTGTGTTGGCTGTCCACAACACTACAACCTTGTCCACCTTATTCTTCTCCTTAAACTCCCTATCAATAATTACAACCAAATTCTTGATATTAACTAACTTGACAAATATTAATCAATAACTACAAAAAAACAATCAAACATTCTTAACTAGATTTTACCTGATGTCCTTGATGACTTGTTGAACTTGTTCTTTCTTGGTTCCTTTGATCACGTTATTGGCACGTGACCCCTGATTGGCAGCTATGAAATCAGGGTCGTAGATTCCAGGGAGTGGGATCATGTGTTCCATGTAGGGCCTCAGCTGCTTCTGAAGATCAATATCTAACACCTTTGCTCTGCCCATTGCATCAGCCAAATTCATGTTGCTGATGTCCCATCCTCCAAATACTACATCATCTGGATTAACCTTATCAATCATGTAACAAATATCAACAAACAATCATCACAATACAAAAGAAATTATCAGAATTTGAAAACAGGGTATGTTGAGCAGTACCATAGGAAGAAGACTCTTGAATGGGGCGTAAATCTCTTCTCCATCGAAGGAACCTACTCTGATTGAGGATGCCTGTGTCAGTGATCCAAAATAATTGGCCTGTTGAACTTTGTCCTTTGTTGCCCATGAAATCCCCCTGCCAAGATTTCAACAACCCATAATCTCAATTTGTGTCACACTTCTCCAAGAACGAAGGCTCACAGAATAAAAAAATGGAAAAAATTGAATCTTTTTTGTTTTTTTGTTTCCAAGGGGCAAAGCTCCCAAGAATCCATTTTTATTCATTTAATATCCGTAACCCACAAATCTATCTGCGATTGAATTAAATAAATGGTACTGAAATAATAGATTGAGCAAGAACTCACTCTCGATTTGCAATGACGCCACCGGTAAGAGTTGAACCATTGTTACCTCCCCATCCGACAAGCATAACCCTTCAACAATATTGCATCAAACAATCAAAGATAAAAGAAGCAGAATCAAAAATTTTTTTGTGGGTTTTTGTTTTTTAATCATACCCTAATTTGGGAACGTGGGTATCAGTTTTGAACTGATATTCGACAGTCTTGGGCTTGACAATCCACTGATAGGTGCCATTTCTGTCCTCATGAACGAGCTCCGTGGTTTCATAGTTGTACACAGAGTGAATTTCACCTTCAGTGTACTTAACATTCGGGCTGTCAACCTTAAAGCTCTCAATAAACATTTTCGTGTATTTTTTTGGTTATGTTTTGATTTGGTTTAGCAGAGAAAAGAAATTCCTCGAAAGAGATGAAGAAGAAACACAAATGTAGGTTGATCAGCTCCCGAGTGTGTGTGTTCTTTCCTCCGCAGGCCGCCGAGAACGTTGCTATATAGGCAAGTCGAGCGTCCACGTGGCTTGATAATAGTGGTGTATAGTGCTTTCAAAATAATAATAATAAAGGCTTTCCAAGAATTATAAAAACATGCAATGTATTACTATTACATGGGTAATTCTAGTGCATGCAATATGATCTGATTGATTGGGACTTGATCAAGACTGGTTAGAACTGTTCATATTTCACGGTTCATTCTCAACAATATTTCACGAAAAAAATGAAAATAGCTTGGAAATATATTCCAGGAATTTCTTAACATGCACTTTTATCATATATTAGATCAAGGCAACAATATCAACTCTTTCGAATGATTAATAAGTTCATTATTCAGGACAATCTTTTGAGTTCGAATTCTATTTAAATGTATATATATATATATATATATATATATTAGAGTTAAGGCAAACATAAGGTTGTCGAAAAATAACAAAAAACCCCAAAGCCCGCAGACCACACGTATATCAATAATCAATAGGTGGGGTAGGGGGACGATGAGTTGGACGTGAGTAATGGTGTGTGTGGAATGGGCTTTACAACGTGGCAATTAATTTGAGGGCTCATTTGTGGGCTTATTATTGGGCCGATAATTACGGCCAACACTGATCCATTCGAAGCTACTCGAAGCAATAATGAAAGTGACTCGTCATACTGGCCACAATTTGTCTCTATTTTCATTGGATATTGGATTGGTAGATGCTTCTCGGGCCTTTTGGTAAATAACTCCAAATTGCATCTAAATTACACAACACAAGAATCGTGTTATAATTGTTATCCTATCAATGATAAATAAATAATTACGTGAATTTGTTACTTTTATCTCCATAATATAAGCTATTCAGGTTTTGGCTGGATTTTGTAGTCAATCCACTTGTTTTATATTACGAATATTTATAATCCAACTTATTCCAACAAATTTTTTGGTCGAAAATTTGAACGAATTGCCATCAGAATCCATTCAATTAAGAGAAATCCTAGTTAAGTATAGTTTCTTAGTAAATTATTAAATTAAAGAAAAGAAAAGAGTTGTTAATACTTATCAAATAAGGAGAAAGATGGTAGGTTCATACACTGTCAAAAATGAAAAATGAATGATTTGATGACAATGAATGGTGTGGGACAGTAAAGCAGAAATGGGAGGCTCCACAATGCGCCTTTTAATTTTAATTTTTTTTATTTTTCCCATCATCACACACATATATATATAGCTATAGGCCAATTGTTGTTATGTAGGCCTATTAACCAATTGTTAAAGTTTGACAAATATACTATTAAATATTATTAAAGTAATATTAACCAATTTTATTTTTCAAATATTTGACAAATATACAATTAACCAATTGTTGCTGGGTAGGCCGCCTATGTTTAGTGTGCATAATTCCATCTTTTCACAAATCCAATAAAACTTGAAATTATATAGTCAAAAGAGGTTGGTGCACATGATTAATGGATTCGTTTTCCATAATAATGTCTCAAATTCGAATCTTATTTGGATGTACGTATATTTAAAATAATAATAAAAAATATGATAAGCCATATATATATCAACGGGAGTTGATCAAGTAACTTTTTTTTAAAAAGATCCAATTAAATTCCTTAGGGGCAATGCCTAAAAAAAATGGTAAGCCACTAAGCCATATATTGAGGGACCATTGAGAATTCAAGTTTTGGACTTACACCACATATATTATACTATTATTATTATATATATCGACCGGAATGCAGGTAAGATATGGCTGATTGGCTTTGTTCGCTTTATTTGACCAAATGACAAAAACACAAATAAAAAAGTATACAAAATCATATTTCATGCTGCTAAATTAGAGTCGTGACAAAAGCTAATACAGATAATTGGTCTTCCTTCAAAAAAGAGAACATAATTATTGGTCTACTGACCGGTTAATTACCATCATGGACTCATGGCAAAGGGATCAGTTTTGGCCTTTGGGTAAATTGTTGCATGAATTGACCCAACCGAGCTTTCATGAAATAGAAGGTATCAATTGGACTATATTACTATTTCTTTTCAAATGTCAATTTTTATAATGAATTTAATTTTTAAGGTATAAAGTTTTCTTTACTAATGATAGCTGCATGTTTAAAATTTTCGGCACAAAACTTTTAATTAAGGTAGAATAACAACAAACTATTAAATTACATAATTTCGTGGTTATATCATCGCGTTTCTAAATTAAATGTGAAAAATCATGAAATGACCTCTCGACAAAATCAAGAAAGATGGGATGGCAATGGGTCTTGGTAAGGGGTACCACTAAAGTTGTTTGTGGCTTATTTTGTTGGGTGCGAATCTGTGGCCAGAATTGGCCATCCCCTGTATGACCTTTTCATTTCCAGAAATATACACCGATTTGGAGAAAATCATTTTCATGATTTGCCTAGAACTTTTCAATTTTCGAGACCACTAACAACAAGCCTATCTATGTAAATGTTAAAATAAATGGAGGTGTAATGATTTGATTTCTATAGATATATTCAATTTCTTCTCAACATTTTGATTCTAATACTCAACGATAATAGATGATATTCTACAAATTTAAATATGAATGTGCAACGAGGCTCCAGAGTTGGAATGATCGTCGTTATACTGCACTTCAACATGACAGTCATATGCTATATAAGTTAATATTACTCAAGTCAAGGACGACGCTAAACGGAATATGTGGTGGCCCCGTCCCTCTAAATTCTGAATTCTTTTTATATATTTATTTAAAATGTTTATATTTCTGCTCCTTTCTAAGTCCAAATTAGACATTTAGTTTTGATATTTTATTTTCCCCCATAACCATTTACTCCTTTAGTTGTAGGGGCCCAAGTATGAAACATATTTGGGCCATTTGAAAGACCTATCTGGATCAAGGTCTTTGGGATTCCTTTGATAACCCAAGGAATAAGCCTACAGAAGAATTTTCATCTTATTTTTAAGGTACATGTGCAGAAATTTCGTTGAACTCCCATCCGGTTGAATTAATACAATTAATTTTATGGACAAATGCATCAATAATTTAATTTTAGTTGAGCATATTTTTCATCTTTCGACTTTTCGCAATCAATCTTGCTGCAAACACACGCTCTAAGTTAAATGTATCTTGTAAGTTTTCGTTTTTATTTTTAAAATATACTCTTGGTGGTTAAAGTAAATTCACGCTCTAAACCGAATATAACTACCCTACCAAGCATGCTTCTCCTCAATTTATGATTTCAAAACTAGGGTCCAAATGGCTTGAAACCAAACTTGTACACTTGCCAAACACGCTAGACACATTCCTACGCCGTCCTTAATAAAAATATAACCTAGTTTTCATCACCACCAAACTACTAAAAACAATTAAACCTTGCATTGACTTTAATTTCGTAACTATGGTGGTGATTATGTGTATAAATATACTTCCTCGTACGTTGCAACCTATGTGCCTTAGTCCTTGCATCTGCAGCAAAACAAAGAGAAACCCGAGAAACAAATGTGCTTTAATTTGCCATACACATTCAAGAAGGGTAAACTAATAATCATTAGGAAGGGTCATGAAGAAGACAATGAAGATATAGGTCTATTGGTGAAGGAGATTGAGAAATGGAACAAGAAAAGAGAAACCAAGGACAATCAAGGAGGAGAAGATATTGGTGATGCTTTACCTCCATCCAAGCACAAATATTGTTGATCTTTGTTAGCCGTTGGACGTTATTGGCTAGCTTTTGAGATGATGTAAGTTCTTGTAATTTTTCTCATTCCGTTATCAACAATATTGTAAAGGCGAGAAATTTTATAGTCCAAACTCGATTATGTGTGATCCGAGCTGATCCTTAACCGATCTCTAGTTAACTTCGAGCAAACTAGATTCAAATTGATATTTTGCATAGTTTGCTTCCCAATTTTGGCATTGTGGGATATATACTCTTGTTAAACTTTTTTTGTTTATTGCAGATTATCTTTAACCATGAATTAAACCAAATAAGAACGTATCAAGAATGAATGGAAGTGTCCACCATCATAAAACCAATATCATTTAGGAATATATACATAAAAATACATGTGGATTCATAGTCAGTTTATGTCCCAATCTGTACAAGGTTGTGCCCCACAGGATAACCAAAGAATGAATATTTACAAAAAATATAAAAAAAAAAAAATGAATAAATTTAGTTATAAACATTTATTCCCCCAGAACCCTAATTTTGCTTAAAGCTCATCGAATCAATGATTGTGAGTGCTTCAAGAAATTGTTCAGAGGCCGGGTATTGGCGTAGGATAACATATCCTTCACCCTGGTTGCTACCTGTCAAAGATTGTAATTTTATTGTCAAAAATAGTTCTTTTTTCAACATGATTAAAACTTGAAATATGGTGAAAATTTAACCTTTCCAAGCTGACTTTGCCTGGCATATGGGACAGGCCTCTGATTTGCTGTCGAAGTTGATGGAGGCGATTTCCGGCTTGTTTCTTCCCTGCAGATTGATTTCCCTCTCGTTGGTGAAGGCCTCTCATTCAAATTCCGGGGATTTGATTGCTGGAAATTTTTCAAAAGTTGCTCTTAGATATACCATGTATAATTCACTCTTTGCACTCATATTAATCATTGAAAATGGAGTATATATATAGGAAAACAAGATTTTACATACCAGTATGCTTCTGCTTCTTGTAGTTACAGTTGGACTGCTTTGCCATTGTAATACATTTGAGGGCAGGCTTGATTCCTGTCGTTCAAATTAAGCCCAAAAAATGCAATTATTATTACATTGTGTGTCAGGAAAATGAAATGTGCAAGTAAATTGTATAAATTTATAGGACTTATACCAGAAAGAGTACGGTTGCACAATGCTTTAGCACTTCCAAGTTCATTCTTACATCCTCCAAACTCCTGATCATAGTCATAACAAGAAAATATTTACATCAGAATTGGACAGGTAAAAGTCGTGTTAATTCATTTAATACCGAAATACACAAACATATACAAATATACCTATGCTTCTGCTCTCCGAGGCCAAAATAAGCTGCCAATGTTGCCATCTAAAACAAAAGAGAGAAGAAAAAATCGTAAAAAACTCACATTTCAGAAAGTTAACGAGTCTACCAAAAGAATACCTTCATATTTCCAGCCCTCCTGCCAAATTTCTCGGTCAAAACTCCCAAAGAATCAATAATCCCAGCAGGGACTGGTGCGGGTCGATTAAGCTGAGAAAAGGCTTCTTTTATCCGAATGCAATCGAACCGTTGGATGTTGTGACCGGCCCAGATTCTTCCATCCAGCATACTAAATATCTTATCAGCAACTTCCTCCAACGATGGGGCGTTGACTATCTTCTCACGGGTGATTCCGTGGCTGCGCCCAGACCGAACAGGCACAGCGGATAAATCCCTAGGCTTGATAAGGGTGCAGTAACTCTCAAGCTCCTCCAGTTTTCTCGGACAAACCACAATTGCACCAAACTCGAGTATGACAAACTTTTGTCCTGTTTTTGCAGGCACTGTTGTCTCCAAATCAAAGAATACAATCTCCGAGGCATTGCTGTTCGAACTGTTCGTGCCGGAAATAGACATTTTTATGTATTGTGAGGTTTAAATGTTTTTGCTGAATCTGATGCTTGAGGATTAATGTTTCTGGTACATGCGGTGGTGGATTAAATACAGAAGAACGGCTCAGGAATATTCTTAACATGCATAGGAGATTGATTGTCTTGTAATTCAAGTTAGATTAAGGTTAGATGTTTGGACAAAGGCAATCACGGCAATGCAGAAACCCTTTCTATTGGACAAAGAGAACTCTAGCTACGTACCTGGGAGGGAGAGGGATGTTAATTATAACGCATATTTCTTGGATTTTAGTTGATCCCCGAGTTTGATGAGAAACTGCAAAAGTGAAATAGACAAAAAGACAAATATTATAGTTATTGAATTGTATAAAGTAAAGTTGCGGCTGGAAAGAATATTGGTAGATTCCTGGTGAAGTTAGCCGTAAGTCTTGAGTGCCTGGTTGGGTTTACGTACGTGAATGAATAGGAAATACCATTACTACCAAAATGGGACACGCATGCCAACATGGCACAATTTAAAATACTACCAAAATGGGACACGCATGCCAACATGGCACAAGTTAACTTTTTTTCTTTCTTTTTGCCAAAATTCAAGCATTGGAAGAAATTATATGGGATTACTTGCCTTCCTATATATTTATTAATAATTTTCCATTCAAAAACTTCGTGGTACAAAGTTTGCAATAAATAAGATGTTGAAAGTGAAAATTTTGAAGTAAATCCGAGATTTTGAAAATATATTCGTTACAAATTTTGTTAAATTTCCAAAAAGTCTGCAACTTTTGAACTTTCTTGGAACCCAAATCAAACAGGAATGGCAGGCTTGAGAGAAAGGAATGCTGCCTTAATTCTTTCTACTGCTTCGTGGAGGGTGGTCAGGGGCTCTGAATAGGAAACGCGAACGCAGTTATCATCTCCGAAGGCAACACCTGGGTACACAGCAACCTGTAATAAACAATGCACCCGACAAACAAGATTATCTACCTCGAGTTCATTTAAGTAAAATATCAAAATCTACAGAATCAATATTCGGTTTAATTACATCTAGCTCCCATATTAAATGGGATATATTACAGTTATAAATACAAATATACCCTACCTAGAAAAGGATCTTTACACATAACCCCCAAAACTCTTAAGTTTCTGGTAAGAAAGGCATGAAGTTCCCATTACACTCTCAATTCTTAGGTTCCATTCAAGAGAACAGTTCTGGTTTGAGATTTTTTGTCATTAGCAAAATTTTCAAGATAAATTAATAAAACCCCCAAAACTAATATACTAATTACATATGACCTGCATAAGTTTTAATTATATAAATTTCCAAGGCCATTTTTGGGAAGAAAAATATGTTGACAAAAGCAAATGACAACATATTTGGGTTTTTACCAAAAAATTGCTAACATAATAAAAAATTTAACGGAATGCTTGAATTTTTGGGGCTATGTGGAAATAAAATTTTTAGGTAGGGTGTTATGTAATTATATCTAATTTTGGGGTTTCACATGTAATTATCCCATCTAGATGTAATTAACGCTAACTTTTTAGGATTTCTTACATGTGCTCTGTCGAGTAAATATTTGCAGAAGGACTCAGAACCACTGATTAGACCAAAACCATCAATGTTGGAGCCATAGTAAGAGCTGATATCAGGAAAAAGATACAAACCTCCCTGCATCAGGACATGAAAATAAAATTTGAGTGATTAGAAAATCACAGACATTTTACAAACAAAACTAGATGCAGATATTGTCTATTCTCCCTGCAGTAAATCTAGCAAGACTCCCTAGTAACAAATAGGTTCTTACCTGAGGCTGTGAAATTTTAACACCCTCCAATTCGCCAAATCTTTTGACCAAAAAATCTCTCCTTTCATGAAACGCCTTAACCATGGTTGAGACAACTTCTCCGCCTGCATAACCCAATCCTAAAGCAGCAACAGCTGCTTTTTGTGATATACTGCTGGCACAATAAGTGAGCTATGGCAACAAGAAAGACAAAAACATGTTCGTCTATCAAGAAAGAGTTACAACATATTTAAGTGTTGTGCGTATGTTAAAAAAATGCCACATACATACTTGATTTTGGATTTTCCCGCATGCAGCAACAAAGTGTTTTGGACCAGCAATATATCCAAGTCTCCAACCAGCCATTGCAAAGCACTTTGAAAAACCATTTACAGTCAAAGTTCTGCCCCACATTCCAGGCAAGGATGCGAAGCTTGTGTGAGTAGCCGGGGCATAAATGAAATGTTCATAAATTTCATCAGACAGAACCTGATACGAAAGGTAAGCAAGTCAAAGATGAAACATGGTTCATTATGAATATCACCCCGACATTTAAACCATTTACGAAAAACAACCTCACACCAAAGAAATTAAAATTTGCACCTATTGGAAAATAAAAAAAAAGAAAAAGAAAAAAGATTTACCCATCAGGAAGAGTTAATTATGAATACCCCCTCAAGTTTAAACAATTTACAACAAGAAACGCCCTCAAATTCGAGAAATTACAAGCTGCACCAGTCGACCATTGGTCAAGAGTTAGTTTGGACGGAAAACTTAAGAGGGCATGTTATATATATATATATTGTCGATTAATCGAGCAATTTTTATGTAAATATTGAATGCGATGAAGGTCATGTATGTTTTAAAATTCATAGTTTTGCAGTTGTATTCAAAATCTTTATGTGAAAAATACATATGTCATACCACACCACAAACTCATAGAAAAGATTACAAATTAACACCTCCAATGATGGCGTGGTAAAATGTCATATTTTTGCACGTGTTAAGAACTTTCATGTGGAAAACAATATGATATCATGTCTTAGTGCACCCTAAACTAACAAAAATTATTACAAAACACACCTCGGATAATTCAATTAAGTTCAAATTTTAATTAAAAAGTAACAAGTGATAATAAAACATTTTAAAATTAAATATACAGAAACAGTCATTGTTTCAATTACCCCATTAAACTTTTGAAAAAATATTACAAAATCACCCAAGGGTAGATCTGAATTTTTAATGTGAGGGGGTATCCGTAACTAACCCGTTAATAAGATATAGGTAAACATGCAAAACCTACCAAAAGCCTGGGATGCTTAGCCACAATTTCAGCAATCTGTTTAAGGAATTCACGAGGGTAGACCGATCCTGTTGGGTTGCCTGGAGAACATATAATCAACATTCTTGACTTCTCAGTCAGTTTAGATTCTAGAAGCTTTGGATCTAAAAGAAAATTTTCTGACATGTGCGTAGGAAGAATTACAGGGGTTGCATCAGCCAACCTCGCCATTTCTGGATAGCTCATCCAAAATGGAGCAGGAATCAGAATCTGCACAAGTCATTCACCATTGAGCATTTGAGCTTGCCATTTTAGGATTTATATCAAAATGTACAAAGATGAAAGCGGAAGTCATTATAGTTCATAATTTATAGGGATAACTAAATTTCGGGAGGTTTGGCTTAATTACAAAAGCTTCCCCTGCATTCTCTAAATTTTGGCCCAGCATGTGCTACTGTAGTCATGAATTTAAAATCAAATACTAATTAACTTCCAAAGGCAAAACAGGATATTCATTATAATAAAAAATAAAAAGAAAGTGGATAAAATCATCAAAATAGATGGTTTAGACGTAACATAAAGTCTTGACGGGGATGTTTTTGCGGTATCTCAAACCTCAGGGTAAGTTTGTGTAATCATGCCAAACCTCAGGGTAGGTCAGTGTAATTACGCTAGAAATGATAAGACTCTTCTAACAAGTACTTTGGAAAAACTTGGTGCTTCATCATTGATCATGGCCAAAGCTAAGCCCACAGGTTTCCAGCTACATAATAGCCGGTGAATAAAATGCTACCAGTTACTCTGTTAATTAAAATTGGTAACTATAATTGAATAAGGAGACAATCTACAGCATAGATATACCTCATCCCCAGGAGAACAAACAGCAAGGACTGCCTGAAGAACACTCTGCTTGGCCCCATTGCTCACCAAAATATGATCAGGGGTGTAAGATATCCCGTTCTCCTCTGTTATCAACCAAAATTTAAGATTTGACAATAAAAATACTAAACGAACGCAACAAGCATCTTAAATTACCATTTAACTTTTTACAAATAGCTTTCCGGAGTTCCAAAGTGCCTGCATTAGAAGTATACCCAGTGTGGCCTTCCCGAATTGCATCAACTCCAGCCTAAGTTGGCAAAAGTTTTTCAGCATTTATCAAATCAAAACTTTCTACACAGAAAAATCACATTTGTATCAGAGTCAAACAAAGTACTACCTCAGCAATCGGTGCTGGAGTATCGAAATCAGGTTCTCCTGCTGTTAACTTAATAACAGGCACACCAGCTTGTGCAAGTGCAGTTGCCCGGTCTGCAATAACCGCCGTCTCTGAGGGTTTCAACGAATTCACTCTAGGGCTCAAGCTGATATCAACTTCCAATATTTCTGAGCTCATCTCTGTCCTCAATACCGCACAAATTTCTCTGAATATATTCGATCCAGATTCCAGAATTCCAGACACACTTCAAATCTACAGGAGGGAGAAGGCGGAACAAGAGATTAAAGCTTAATTATATAAATGTGCGTAGAAATTCAGCTGGGTTAGTGGGACGAAAAAATATATTTTATTTAAAAAGGGAGAGCTTGGGAATACTCTCATGCTTGTGCTTCTCTAACAATGAGAAATGATAGTCATACTTTCATAATGTTTAAATTAAAGTGATATTCAATTTCAATAAATTGTAATTTGTTCAAATACACCATTCTAATTAAATTAACATCAGTTAAACTCAATTTTACTAATACTTATATAATTATCAGTTTTTTACCATCAAAATATAGATATATTTATTCAATTGGACAATTTCTATAGTATTCTATTAAAGCTTTCTTAGTATCTACTATCTACTACTCTCTATTTCGTTTGAGATATGGAATCTCCAACGACTCTTCCCATCCACATAACTTTAGACTCACTAATATTGTATCCCAATTTGGCAAGAATATCTGCATGACCACTACTGATTTTCTAAATGTGATATAAAGAAATATCCCATGAAAATTTCAAGTAATACCGGTCATCTTTTGCAATTGTGCCATAGTGATGTCTCTCCGTCTCCCCATCCTTTACCACTTACCAGTTTAGTCACGATCTCTAAATTATATTCGACCATAATTATGTTGAATCGATGTTCCGACGTGATCTTCAAGAGTTCCGCTATATATATATATATATATGAAACTAATTGAATAACAAAAAATTAAATAGTTTTCGGGTGGGAAAAGATCTAACTAGTACAAGGAAATAAATATTTTGAGATGTGAATCATTTTCATATCACTTTATTAAATAAGATCACAAAATTCTCATAATTTAAGAGACCTCTCTTCCCATATAGATTAAATAGTGTGCTATGCTATCCCATGCTATTAGTCATTAGATTAAAGAATGTCAAATATCCACTATAATATGTTGACTACACTTTGCTATTTAAGTTATTCTTATCTTTATCTATTAACTTATTCAACTTTTAATTCAAAAATATTTAAGTGATTGCAGTTGTTATTTCAACTCGCTATATGGTCGACGGATGCAAATTTTTGGAGGCTCTAACGGACTAAAAACACTGTACATATACAATATTGTAATAACAATAGTAATGGAAAAAATGTGCACCCGAAGTCACCTTTTCGTTTGTTATAAGGAGAGGTAACACGGTGGCTCATCATCTTGCGCGGTTGGCGCTCAATGCAAGTTATGGGGACTCTGAACTCCCTGATCGAGTTTTCTCTTGTTTGACATAGGACTTGAGTCATTTGTAACCTAGTTTTCTGTATCTCGATTTAAAAAAAAAAAAAAAAAGTCTTAGATCACTAGCCGTTAATTTTTCTCATCGATGCATATTATTTTGAATTTGTTCAATTCATCAAATCACATCTCCTTGATCTAAAGCAAGAAATTATAAATAAATGCAATCTAATCATTCAAAAATCCAAAGATAAATGGGGCATGATGGTGCTGGAAATCAGGTTTCCAAAAATGCAACAACACTTTAGTATTTGTATGGAAAGGGAAAGACCATCACAGGCGTGAGGGCCTCAGGATCTGGGTTTCCTCTTAAGCGTGGGTTTTTCCAGCTAGGATAACACCAAAGATGCAAGTTGCAGGGATGATGTTATTGTGGTGAGAATGGTGAGGAGCTTGAGAAGATCAGTGGAAATGCCCAGAATAATGTATGCAATTTGTATGCAGATGATGACTTGAGGGAGAATGCATGGGTTCCCCCCCATTTATATGTTAGGGGTAGGGGTAAATGGGTAAATTGACCATGTGGTCCCAAACCTGTGTTGCCCTAACACGTGGCAGCCTTTGAGGGTGTGAGAATGACATCTCTGAAAAGGAGACGGCGTGTCAGGTGCACGGTGCGCAGTACCTTTGTGTCAGAGGTTGTTGACGAGGGTCGCATGAGTGGAGGGTCCCGGATCCGTCTTATGAGGGTTCAGGTCCACCACGGCGGTGGGGGGTGACCCGCGAGCGATTAGTGACGCTCGAAGAGTGCTCGGATGGGTTCCTCATGGTTTATGAGCTTTGAGCGCCAAAACCCGAGCGACAAGAATATGGCCCTCGTGTGGATGATTCCTTGAGAAAGGTAACCCCGAGGGCCGATACGGGAGAGCCGGGCCTGCCTGATCGTCCTCGCCGTTTAACTGGTTGTCCGAGGCTCAGGGGCCCATATTAGTTGGCAAGTGAGTGGGCTGGGTTGGTCCACGAGCCCGTCAATGCGAGGGAGTAATCTCAGCGTTAGCAGATGGTGACAGGTGGACGGTCCTGATAAGAGCGCATTTTTGGGCCTCATCATTTTGCCCCCCAAATTCTGTAGTATCGCTCGAGCGTACTGTAGAATTTTTAATATGGAGGGAGCCTAGTATTTTGAATTTCCTGAGGATCAAGACGCTGCTAGAGAAGTGACCGTCTGTCTTCTGTAACGGACATAATCTGATACCGCATTAATTGATGTCATGTCCGCATTTAATGCGGAGTGGGAACGTGGGCGTGTGTACTCCGGGAGACGTGAGGTGGTTAGCAAAAGTGGGGGGATTTCCTAGGCGGGAAATGATTGCGTTTTGAATTTTCAGCCCTAATCCATGTAAAATCTTCCCTATAAATAGGGGTCTGCAGGGCTTTGGGATCTTTTTCACGCATTCAAACTCTTTCAAGCACATACACAGCAAGAAATCTCTGTCAGTTCTACAGATTCCGGCGAATTTCTTCTCTTCAAATCTTAGGTAAAAATTCCTTACCCTTCTTCTTATTTTCCTCGTGCTAACATTAGTTTTAGGTTGTGTGAGTGAAACCCTTGAGGGAAGAGCCACTGTCTACCATTGAACTTGTTTCAGAAATCTTCTCCCTCCTTGAGTTTTCTGTTAGAAATCCCGTTTCCAAAAGTTGAAAAGTGAACATGGCCAGAAACCAAGCTGACGATTACGTAAGGGAGATTGAGGAGATGTCGGTGGGGAGCTCTTCCCCTCATGGCGATGTCCCCACAGCTGTTCCCCTGGCTAGGGCGCCCCCAGATGAGGGGATTCCCATGGCGATCTCGGTGGCCCAGGCTCCGGCTGATGCCGGGGAAGAAGAGGTGGACGCCGCCGTTCAAGGGATGCACGAGCGTGCTCCCGGAGGGGTGAACGACCTCTTTGAAGAGATGCATAACGTGATGGAAATGCAAAGGCAGGGGGAGAGAGTATTCCCAGTGTTGAATAGCGCTGTGAGACCCCAAGATCACAGGATCACAGTGGCTATGATGGCCCCCGAGGGCGAAGCAGGGCCATCCGGGCGTCAATTTGAGGTTGAGCCCTCCAGAAAGCGCCATAGGAGAGGCAAGGAGCCTGCCACTCGAGTGAGGCAAGATAACCGCCATCAAACTGACAGATCTCCAGATGAGATTGAGAGTATTCTGACGCTCGACGATTTGGAGGATTTGAGGGCGAAGGCTTATTGGGATGAAGCAGTATTTCCCATGCGACTTCCCGAGGAGGGGGAGAGGGCCAACCGACCGCCGCCTGGGATGATGACGGTCTATTGGGATGCAGTCCTGGCAGGGGGCTTGAGGTTCCCTATTGCCCATTCTGCTGCTGTCATCTACCACCACCTAGGGCTTTGCCCTTCACAAATTCTGCCCAACGGTATAGCTTTAATCAACACCTTCCTAATAACGATGAGAGCCTTAAACCATGCAACCTCGATCGTCAACTTCGACGGTTTGATACAAGTAGCCCGCTCGCCCCGTTCGTCGCCTACGGACGGGTTTTATTATGCCCAGGCCAAATCGGGCTTTAAGATGATAGAGTCCCCATCTACCTCCTACGGCGAACATTGGAAGGAGAAATACTTCTTCGTGGGGGCCCCCAGGGGAATTTTTGGGGTTCACCGCCAGTGGATGATACATGGCGAGGGTCCTTTGGTTAGGGAAAGGACAAGGAATAAAGCTTTTGAGGATTGGGCACAGGGGTTAGCCTTCGTGATGAGGAGTGAGAAAAAATGGATTAAGGCTGAAACCCTGGTGAAGAACGAGGGAGTACTGTTTCGTTATGGCTTGTCCTGCCCTCCAGACATGATACTCAACCCTCCAGCCGACATCATGGCCCTCGATGGTTAGACCCTAGGAACTAACTGCTCTGACTCCTAGAATAACCTTCTAACTTGGTGTGATTGCTATGTTTTTTGTCTCTGCGATCCAATCAACCAATTTCTGACGCTCGTTTCTTCTTATTGGCAGGTGTCCAAATAATATCCCAAGGCATGAATGCTGAAGCCCTTTCCCGCATGTTGGGTGCCCAAGGACCCGCTGTCGACCCTCAACACCCGCAACCGCAGCAAAACCGCCCTCCCAATGCTCCGAGGGGGAGGGTAAACCGTCGAGGAGCTGGCTGAGGGCAGAACAATGCCCGAGGGGGAGCAGGGAATGAGGCTCCCCCCAGAGGCCCTATTGAGGATCTGACAGTGGAGGGTACCCACGAGGCTACTCCTCTGCCGGCGGCCCGGCGGGCCCAATTTCATTGAGTTCAAGCGGGTCCCGAAACCGCTCGGGTGAGCCCATCCGCATACATGAAACCCTTCGGGCCGACCGCCAAGGGAAGAGAAAGAGGCTTCCGGATTCAATTCCCATTTCTGGTAAGGGGAAAGAGGTGGTTGTAGGGCACAGAGGCGAGGGCAGCGACACTTCTTCGTCAGAGGACGAAGATTTCTGGAAGATAGGCTACAAGGGCGACTCCCGC
The DNA here is from genome assembly GCA_037501455.1 of Lantana camara. Classification (NCBI taxonomy): domain Eukaryota; kingdom Viridiplantae; phylum Streptophyta; class Magnoliopsida; order Lamiales; family Verbenaceae; genus Lantana; species Lantana camara. Next base: position 14,664,757 of record CM074857.1, on the reverse strand, counting down.
TACAAGCGCCAACGGACTGAGGGTCCGGTGCTTCTGAAAAAGAGCGCCTACTCCGTGAACCTCGTTTCTGACATCGTCGGGAAACTCCAGTTTTCCGGCGATCATGACAAGCTGAACGAGCATGACGCCGCTCGTGTTGCTGACGATGCCTGCCATGCCCTTCTGACGGTAAGTCCTTAGTATCCTCTGAAGGTTTTCAACTTCCATTGTTCCCATTCTAATGCTAATCTTTGTGTCTGACTTTCCAGGAGGTAATCCCTAGGTTAAAGAATTTGCAGGGGCGAGCGCAGGCCTACTCCGAGCATAAGGCCAAGTACAAGAAACTGTTGCGCATTTCTGACCCCGTCCAGTTGCAAGAGGATTACAACAACCTCCACGCCCAACTGAACACCGCCAATATTGACAAGGACAGGCTGAGGGAGAATCTGCAGAAGTCGGACGAGGCCTACCTTACTCTTGACGAGCGTCATAGGGAGTTGAAGGTGGAGCGCGACCGGCTGAGGCAACAGAACCGGGAGCTGGGTGAGCAGTTGGCGGAAAGCACTCGCCGAAACGAGGAAGCAAACAAGGCCCTTGCTGACTTGCAGGGCAAAGTACAGGGCTTAGAGGCGAGGGTATCCTGGGAGGCAGTGAAGAAGTTCTTACGATCCAAAGCTTTCGTATTCACGGCCAACATCCATTGCTTCGACAATGCACGGCGTTTCTTCCATAAAGCCATCGGGCAGATGGTGAAGCTTGGCTTGGCACCTGAAAGCGCTCGGACTGACGCGCGCTTACGCATGGATCTAAACGAAAACTGCGAGCCCATTGTTCAAGATGGGGATCCTTCCGAGAGGAGTTGGTGGAAACACTCCAGCGGGAGTTCATAGCTGCCAATACTGTAGGTCCCGAGCCTATCCAGATAGAAGATGAAGGCACCCTCATGGACACCGTGGATGTCGAGGAGCCTGGTGAGGCTCACACTTCTGACGCCAACGTGTTGGCTCCTGTTCCCCTTGCGACAACTCCTCCTGAGCCCGACGCCCCAGCCCAGTGAAGCTCCCTTGGCTACTAATCTCTTGCCCTTGTCAGTTTAAATTCTTCTTTTTATTTACGAACAATTTTATATCTGTACTTAATCTTTCAGTTGTTTCCTGAATACTTTGGATCCTTTATGCCGCTTTCCGCTATATTTGAACTCCTTTTTAAATGCTTGAATGTCTGAATGTTTTCTCCTTTACTTTTAAACGATGAATGATATTATTTCATTGCACTCGTCATTCTTTCTTGTGTGAACTGGACCTTCTTGTATGAACGTTTGCGATGAGCGTGTTTGTGCGCGTGGGCGTTTCCTTCAAGAGGGCCCCGGCATTCGCCATATCACACCATCAGCTTAAAGTTTGGCAGCGTCTGGAGATTTGAGGGGCGTAGACACGAACTCGAGGGTGTTTCCCCCGGGGGTTCCCTGGTCGTATCCGTAATGAGGCTCGAATTTGAACTTAGGAAACCTCTGGGGATTTGCCTAAGTATTGGCCCTATAATGTGCACCCTCGTCTTGAACGCTCCATTAGGTTGTACATACTTTAGAAATCATCAGTAGGATTTGCTAAGTATGGGATCAAAGCGAGCGTAGCCGTGGGGTTAGCGTTATTTTGAGGGACCCATGAAAGGGTTATTATGGGATTCACTGTTTTCTGAGTGTGCCCTCACCCAAGAGGTCGAGGGTCTCCGGGGTTTTTACGAGCGCGAGTCGGAGTGACATGCACTCAGCTGGCGTAAATTAAGCATTTTGCCCCCCGGTTGCCCGACACGCTCGTTCTTAGGATTTTACACACTTACGAATTGTCACACACCCAAATAGCGTTGCTTCAAAACGATTGGGGTATTACTTAGGCCGTTCGACGTGGAGGATGCTCGACACGGAGTAGGCCTTAAGTTTTGCTCAAATCATTAACCAATAAGGAAAACAAATAAATGACATAATCAAGAATTAAAAATGCTTACTGTTATATTCGCAATTTACAAAGCGAGTACCATATGCTTTCTGTCAAAAGAAAGTACCCCATGCCGTCGACGGGCAATTACAAAAAGAACCGATGTTTACACGTAGAACCTTCTAAGGTTACATGCATTCCATGGCCTAGGGAGACGCTCGCCTTGCAAAGTCTCTAACAAGTAGGTGTTATTTGCTCGTACCTGAACGACTTTGAAGGGGCCTTCCCAATTGGGGTCCAACTTACCCACGTGTTTGGAGACTTCAACTTTTTTGAGGACCAAGTCCCCTAGCTGGAAGGTCCTTTCCTTAACACGTTTGTTGTATTGGCGAGCAACGGTTGCTTTGTATTTGTGAATACGTGCCCAAGCAACATTCCTCTTCTCATCCAGCAAATCTAACTCGAGCGCCCGATTGGCCTCGTTGGCAGCAGGCTCGAAATAGGCAACGCGTGCGGATTCTTGAGCAATTTCCGCAGGTATCATGGCCTCGGAGCCGTAAACGAGGGAGTAAGGGGTTTCCCCTGTTGCCGCTCGTGGAGTAGTACGGTAAGCCCACAGGGCTCCTTGGAGTTCTTCTGCCCATTCTCCTTTCTTACTCTCGAGCATCGTCTTCAGATGCTGGAGTATGGTTCGATTGGTCACTTCCGCTTGACCATTGGCTTGGGGGTGGCCCACGGAAGTGAATCGCTGTTCAATCCCTAACTCATAGCACCAATCCCGCGTGTCGGCAGCGATAAACTGGGAGCCGTTGTCTGAGATGAGCACCCTCGGGACACCATATCTGCATATGATGTTTTTCCAAATGAAGTCTCTCATAACCTTGAAAGTTATCTTGGTGACCGCTTCGGCTTCAGCCCATTTAGTGAAATAATCCACGGCAAGTATTACAAATTTCTTTTGCCCGACCGCCATTGGGAGGGGCCCCACAATATCGATGCCCCACTGATCAAAAGGCCATGAAACATCGATGGGAATCATTTGAGCCGCTGGCAACTGGGGGGTGTTGGAATGAAACTGGCACTTAGGGCATTTCTTGGAGTAGCTAATGGCATCCTGCAGTACCGAGGGACAGTAAAACCCACTCCTTAAGACTTTCTTTGCCAAGATCCGACCGCCCGAGTGGTTCCCGCAACTTCCATTGTGCACGTGTTCTAGAACTTCCTTGGCCTGCGAGGGTCTCAAGCATCTCAGCGGTGGGCCTTGGAAGGATCGCTTGAAAAGTCGACCCTCGGCATCCAATGAGAAGCGAGGGGCTTTACTTCTGATTTTCCGAGCCTCAACTTTGTCGCTTGGGCTGGTTCCATCCTGGAGAAATCTGATGATCTCATCGAGCCAACAAGGTTCGGAAGGATCAATCATATGCACCTGTTCAAAGGTTCCCCTCTACTTATCAACGGTTCCTCTGTCCTAAGAAATGTAATAGCACGCTCGCTAAAACCATCCAGGGCGGATGCGAACTTTGACAGAGCGTCGGCCCGTTCGTTTTCTGCCCTCGGGATTTGCAAAAGGTGGAATTCTCTGAACTTGGCTATTATCTCCCTAGCGCTCGCCAGATACTGCACCATGGTGGCTTCTCGGGCCTCATAGGAACCATCAATTTGGCTCGCGATCAACTGCGAATCAACATACGCAGTGACCCGAGTGGCGCCATTTTGGAGTGCAATCCTGAGCCCCTGGATGAGGGCCTCATACTCAGCTTCGTTGTTCGTGACTTGGAACGCCAGCTTAATGGCGTAGTCAACTTCAGCTCCGAGAGGGTCTCTGAGGGTCACCCCTGCTCCTCCCCCCTGTGAGGTCGAGGAGCCATCTGTGTGCAGAAGCCATAGGCCATCCTCTACCGAGGGCCCTGTATCTAAGTTAAAACGCTCCACCAAAAGGTCGGCTACGACCTGGGCTTGTATCGCTATGCGAGGCTCAAAGGTGATGTCGAATTGACTAAGTTCAATTGACCATTTAATTAATCTCCCTGAGACGTCCGGCTTTGCAAGCACTTGTCTGAGGGGCTGATCAGTGAGCACCACGATGGAATGCGCTTGAAAATAGGGCCTTAACCTCCGAGAGGCATTCACGAGCGCAAAAGCAAATTTCTCTATCTCCATGTATCTTTTCTCCGCTCCCTGTAGAGTCTTGCTCAAGTAATACACCGGCATATGCTTACGCTCGCGAATTGCCACGAGGACAGCGCTCGTGGCTTCCAAGGAAACTGATAGATAGACAAACAAGTTCTCCCCTGGGTTGGGTTTGGTCAACAAAGGCGCGCTCGAAAGGTACTGTTTCATATCCTGCAGAGCCTTTTCGCAGTCCTCGCTCCAGGTAAAGTGGCGAGCGTTACGCAGAATTTTAAAGAAGGGTAGGTTCCTATCCGCTGAGCGAGAAATGAACCGATTCAATGAAATGATCTTACCCACAAGCACCTGGACCTCTCTCAGATTGCGAGGGGAGGGTATGTCCAGGATTGCTTTAATCTTCTCTGGGTTTGCCTCTATGCCCCGTTGGCTGACCATATATCCCAAAAATTTGCCAGCCCGTACGCTAAATGTACATTTGGAAGGGTTCAGTTTCATACCATAACGCCGCAGGATATTGAACGCTCGTTTGAGGTCTCCTAGATGAGAATACTGGCGTTCGCTTTTGACGATCATGTCATCCACATATACTTCCATGGACTTTCCGATCTCACACTCGAACATTCTGTTGACGAGGCGTTGATATGTCGCTCCTGCATTTTTGAGTCCAAAGGGCATGACCTTAAAGCAATAGACACCCATATGGACTACGAACGCAGTTTTGGGACGATCCTCAAGAGCCATAAATATCTGATAATATCCTTGGAAAGCATCCATCATGCTCATAAGTTCACACCCAACGGTCGAATCTACCAACTGATCGATTCTAGGCAGAGGGTACGGATCTTTGGGACATGCCTTGTTGAGGTCCGTGAAGTCATTGCACATACGCCACTTGTTGGCGCTCTTCGGAACGAGCACCACATTGCAAAGCCACTCGGGATATAGAATTTCTTCTATGTACTGAGCGTCAAGCAGTTTATTGACTTCTTCTTCTATGACCTGCTTTCGGAATCCATGAACATCTCTCTTTTTCTGCTTTATAGGTTTGAAGGCCGGATCCATGTTCAGCCGGTGGACAATAACGCTCGGATTTATGCCGGTGAGGTCGGAAGCCTTCCAAGCAAAGACATCAATATTTTCTCTCAAGAATTCGTTCATCATAATCTGAGAGGGACCGTCGAGGCTGGAACCTATTTGCGTGGTCTTATCTGGATTCTCTGGCTCCAATTCGATGGTCAGGAAGCCCTCCGTAGGTTCCACTCGCACTTCAGGCCTCGGCTGCTCGAGCGCCCGTTTCTTACCTGTGACTCTTTCACTGGTATCTCCCGAGGGTATATGACCCTCGTCTTCCGAGGAGGAAGCCCCAACCTCTCCGAGGGGTGAGTTCCCAGCATCTCCGGGTCTGTCCGTGGCCTTCTTCTTATTCTTCTTTTTATAGAGCTTGGCCCTCTTACGCTCCGGGCCATCCTCATCTAGTTTGGGGAAGTCAACCGATTTTTTGGTGGAGCCAACCTGGGTAGGTTGTTTGGGCTTGTGGCTTCGAAGGGAGAGTATGTAGCATTCCCATGCTTCCTTAACATTGCACAGTACCTCTCCGGTACCCTCGGGGGTGGGAAATTTGACTTTCTGATGATAGGTGGATATGACTGCTTTGAAGTCAACGAGGGCGGGGCGCCCGATGATGATGTTGTAAGGTAGGTCCACTTCGACTACCACGTAGAGAACATTTAAAGTTTTTCGCTGTGGGGCGCGACCAAAGGAGGTGGCCAAGCGAATTTGTCCGCGAGGGACGATCTCGGAACCCCCAAAGCCGACGAGGGCTGTTCTGAGGGGTTCGAGCGGGATGTTTGTGATGTTCATTTTCTGAAACGTGGAGTAAGGCAAAACATTTATGGAGCTTCCACTATCAATCAAGACCCTCTTTACAACATGATTGTGAACGTCTAAGCTAACCACCATGGGGCAGTCAGAGGTTTCATCGACCCCTTGGGGTGTTACAATGTGCTCTAAGTCTTTCTCTGTAAAACCTACGCTCTCATCCTTCTCTGAGCGTGATGACTTATCAATAGAGAGCACTGGGCGGGGCTGAGAAGATCTTTGGTCGTAACTCCGAATGTAGCGGCGTCGGGAAGCGTTAGAGTCACCCCCCGAGGGTCCGCCAGCAATCATGTGAATAACCGCGAAGGGCTGGTTTTCCACGTCCGAGGCTTTCCCTTTTCTACGGTCACTGGGCTCGGTGTGACGGTGACGCGGGCTCCGAGAGCGCGAACGGCTTCTCCCTCCTGCATGCGCTCGCTCCGCGCAGTGTTCGTCGTACCTCTCCAACACCTTCACTAACTCCTTGAGGTGCCCCCCAGCGATCAGCCTCTGAATCTCCCTTTCTAGTTGATGACATTCACTGGTGTCATGCCCTTTCTGCTTGTGGAAAGCGCAATACTACCCCGAACGCTTCTGAGTCTCCGTCTCTCTCAACTTTGGCGGCCTCTTGAACAACTTCTTATCCGCCATGGCATATACTTCGGCTATAGGGCGATTGAGAGGGATGCGCTCGAACTTTCGAGGGGGAGAGGCGTTCCTCCGAGCGGGAAGGGGGCTTCGACGGCGGCCCCTGGTTGAATCTCCTCTGTCCTCGGGGGCTTTGCTGGGGCGAGGGGAGTTCGCTATTTTCTGATCCCTCGCGAGATACATATCTTCGAGGGTGAAAAACGAGTCCGCTATGTCCCTTATCACCATCAATGAGCGGGGCTTTTTCTTGGCCACTTCTTCTACAAATTCCTTGCTGACATAATGCTTCATGTTAATGGCTCCAAAGAGAACGTGCCTCAAGAAATCCATCGAGGGCTTTTCTACCAGCAGGATTTCTTTGTTGAACCTTCCCATGAATGACCTGAGGGTCTCGTTCGGCCCCTGGACCAAGCTGTAGAGAGCCGTCGCTGCGGGGGCTGGAGCCTTCAAAGAGTTGAAGTGACTGATGAATGCGTCAGTTAGGTTATGGTATCCTCGGACTGAGCGCGGAGGAAGCTTTTTGTACCAATCCTGGTCCATTCCCACGAGGGAGGTTACAAACATCTTGGCCCAGTAGTTGAGGGGGTGATCATATAGATGCATCAAGTGCACAAAATGATCCAGATGCTCGGCTGGATCTGTGGTTCCGTCGTACCTGATGACGGACGTGGGGATTTTGCCTTTTCCCACACTAGTCATTAACACCTCCTCGATGAGGGGGGAATCGCCCGTCGCGATCCGGTAATCCCTGTCTTCCGGGTCTTCTGGGCTGGCTTCCCTTCGTCGGCGAGAGATGGGGCTATGTGGTTTGCGAGCGTCAGGCCCTGGACCTCTCGTCCCCATCACGGGAGACGTGAGACCGTGCTCGAGAGAGCTGCTCCACCACGTTCTGGAGCCCCCTAATCTGGTCCTGCACTGCTGCAAGCTGAGGGTCACCGACATTTCTGCGGTTTGCCCTTTCCGTGGTCCTCGATTGGACCTCGTCGTTATCTCCGGCCCCCTCGTTCCGAGGAGCCCTTTCATCTCTTACTGGTGGTGGATCTTGCTGGACCCTCGGCGGGGCCTCATTTTCTTGATTCGGCGGTGGAGGAGGTTGCTGGGCCCTCAACGCGTTTTGGGCTATCGTCAAGGGGTGCGCGGGGAGTCCTCCCAGAGGTGGGGCCATCCGAGCGCCAGCGTGCGAAGGGAAATACGCCGCAGTGAAATGCTCCCAAGCATTCTGGACTGCCTGGCCCTCACACTGCGCATATAGCGCTTGAAGCTGCTGGGTGGTGATTTGGGGCATTTCCACCCCTTGTATCTCTCTCGGCAATGACATGGGGAGATTTAGAGTCCCCACTTGATACGGTTGGATCATTGGCATCATTCCGGGCATCATTCTGGGTTGTACAAAAGGGTATCCTGGTGGAGGCATGGCCATGGGATACGTACCTGAGTAAGGGAAGGAAGCGTTGGCGGTGTGAGTTGTAGGCGGAACAGCGGAACTGGGTCCTCCCATGGCGTTCCCTCCCGGCGGGAGAGTTGCAGCCGCCGTAACTGGATTCTCGCCTCCATTCCCCGAAGCTGGTGGGTTCACGCCTCCGGCGGGAATATTGCTCTCCGCGTTCTCCTCATTGACTGGAGGAGGAGCATTTTTGTTTCCCACGGCCCCTGATCTTGTTGCAGTTACCATTTTCAGAGTTTAAGATGTGTTATATCTCGACTAGCCTTCAGAGGAAGAATCAGGTTGTGGTGGTGATGGATTTCCCACAGACGGCGCCAAAAATGATGGTGCTGGAAATCAGGTTTCCAAAAATGCAACAACACTTTAGTATTTGTATGGAAAGGGAAAGACCACCACAGGCGTGAGGGCCTCAGGATCTGGGTTTCCTCTTAAGCGTGGGTTCTTCCAGCTAGGATAACACCAAAGATGCAAGTTGCAGGGATGATGTTATTGTGGTGAGAATGGTGAGGAGCTTGAGAAGATCAGTGGAAATGCCCAGAATAATGTATGCAATTTGTATGCAGATGATGACTTGAGGGAGAATGCATGGGTTCCCCCCCATTTATATGTTAGGGGTAGGGGTAAATGGGTAAATTGACCATGTGGTCCCAAACCTGTGTTGCCCTAACACGTGGCAGCCTTTGAGGGTGTGAGAATGACATCTCTGAAAAGGAGACGGCGTGTCAGGTGCACGGTGCGCAGTACCTTTGTGTCAGAGGTTGTTGACGAGGGTCGCATGAGTGGAGGGTCCCGGATCCGTCTTATGAGGGTTCAGGTCCACCACGACGGTGGGGGGTGACCCGCGAGCGATTAGTGACGCTCGAAGAGTGCTCGGATGGGTTCCTCATGGTTTATGAGCTTTGAGCGCCAAAACCCGAGCGACAAGAATATGGCCCTCGTGTGGATGATTCCTTGAGAAAGGTAACCCCGAGGGCCGATACGGGAGAGCCGGGCCTGCCTGCTCGTCCTCGCCGTTTAACTGGTTGTCCGAGGCTCAGGGGCCCATATTAGTTGGCAAGTGAGTGGGCTGGGTTGGTCCACGAGCCCGTCAATGCGAGGGAGTAATCTCAGCGTTAGCAGATGGTGACAGGTGGACGGTCCTGATAAGAGCGCATTTTTGGGCCTCATCATGGCAATTTGAAATAACTCCCCATCAGTTTGGAATATTTTTATTTAACTTCCCATAAAATTATACTACATAATAGGATATAAATATTGCATTAAAATATTTTAGTACTACATTTTGTGAAAATTATACAACATATTTTGAGAGGTATTTTAAGTACTACATTTTATGAAAATTATACGATATTTTGCCAAAATGGGGAGTTAATTAAAAATATAATACCCAATTGGAGATTTATCCCACATTACCCGAAGATAAATATCAAAATAAACTAAACTAAAAAATCCTAATTAATTTTTCTAATTCTATTAATTATTATTTTAGAAATGGTTTCGCCAAACATTTCCCGTCATAATTGGGCCAAGTCTGTCTTAATCTAGGGCTGTCAGCGGGTCGGATTCGGATCGGATCAGGAGATTCCAGATCCGAATCCGATAAGAGAATCCGATTACCGGATCTATAGGATTCGGATTCATTGTTTTTGAATCCATACATAATCGGGTCGGATCAAATCCGATAAAGGATCCTACCCGATTAGCAATAAAATCTATTTTTTTAAATAATAAATTTGATATAAAAAATAAATATATTTACATAATATTAAATAAATAATTTTAATTTTAATGGATTATTTGATAGTTTTGTTTATATTTATTTAAAATAGGTTAATTTAAACTTATTAATAGAAGATAATATATACTTTTAGAGTAAAAAATTTAAATTTTATTATTACTTAAAGTGATAAATATGAGAAAATTTTAATTTTAGTCATTTCACTAAATATTATGTACTAATAAATAATTTATTTAATTAAATATTATATATATTATCGAATTCGGATTCTTAACGGATCGGATTCCTTAAATCCATATTCGCTCCATTTATTTCGGATAACGAATATTTATAATCGGATATGATCCATCGAATATTTTTATCGGACGAATATGCTAAAATTCGGATCGGATTCGGATTAAAATCCGACCCATTGACAGGCCTATCTTAATCCATCTTAGTTGGGATGCTATGGCCCAATTATACGAGATGGCCCGATCCACAATAAACCCTACAAATATTACCTCCAAACCCCGCCACATAAAATTTCTTCCACATATTATGTTATAAGTGAAATGATATATTTTTTTTAAATTTAGATTGCAAAGTAAAAAAAAAAGTGAATAGTTCTGAAAGATAATTTTTTTTATTTCTAATAATAATAATGCGAAGTTGGAAAAACAATATTCATTCAAGAGAATAATGTTTAAAAATTAAGGGAAGAACCTACTGTTAAGTTTTACGTAATTGTATTTAAGTGCGTAATAATTTAACGGCCAAAGTTGGGTGAGGCCGTGAGGGTGATTCTCCGGACTCCGGAGAAGCAACAAGATAAACAAAGAAAAAAACAATAGCAAAAAAAAAAAAAAAAAAAGAAAAAAAAAAAAAGGGAAAAAACCAAAGAAAAAAAAGGGAAAAAATGGCATAATTGATCACACGTTCCCTAGGATTAAATCCAATTATTAAACAATACTCATAGGAAGTGGGCAAAAAATTAAGCTTCATGAAAATTCTGATCTATATTAATTAATTCCATAGAATCCTCTCGCATGAGTGACTCTTTTTCTCTCGCATGAGTGTTTTTTCACCTGAGTGTTCACCACAAAACTATACACGAGTGTTCCAGTACTACTCTCAAGATCAAGCAACGAAACCTTGTCATAAGAGGCATTCATATTCCTATCTTGCTCTTTATTTTCTTAGTTTTTTAGGATCCGTTTTAATTCTTACGTTGCGCTTTGTTTTGTTGGTTTTCAGTGTGGAACGGGCGGGATTATCATTCATCCGAGGGCTTGAAAAGCAGCCTCGATCGCACCATCTATCGGGTCATGAAGTCTGATTTGGACGGATTGAATAAGGCCTTTGCACTCACCACAACGGAGGAGCTGGAATGTGTAGCGCCGGCGGCGGTGTGGAATGGTCAAGAAAGAAAGAGGGAGTTCGTTATAGTCGGCAGGATTTTATGAAGGAAGGCATTCAGGTTTGATGCATTCAAATCGACAATGCAGAGTGTCTTTAATCCGATTAAGGGTATGGAGTTTCAGAAAATGGAGGGAAGGCGGTTTCTACTCACGCTGTTTCACAAGTATGATTTTCAGAGAACCATGAAAGGGGGACCATGGGCATTTGAGAAGAGCTTAGTAATTCTGAAAGAAGTAGGAGAAAAGGAGGAGCCGACTCAATGTGAACTTAATTCTTGCGTGTTCCATGTACATGCGAGTGGGATGCCTTTGGGGAAGCAAACCAAATCAATGGCAGAATTTATCGGAAACCAGATAGGGGAATTCTTGGAGTGTGACGAGAAGAGAAGAGGTGGAGCTATGTTCAGTGCTTCAATGAGGATCCGAGTTCGTCTCAACATGGCTGAACCATTGAGAAGAGTTCTCAAACTTCGCAACCATGAAAACGATGAGGGCATGCTCATAAACCTCAGTTACGAAAGGCTTCCAAATTTCTGTTATTTATGTGCTCTGTGTGATCATATTCTTAAAACCTGCCCAAAACAATGTGAGGAGGGATTCGTCGATCCTGGGCCTAACTATCCCTATAGCAGTTAGTTAAGAGCGTTCTTGGAAGCTCCGACATCGGGTTGGAAGGAAAATAACAGCAAGTATAATTGGAGTTCAGGGAGACCTAGCTTTAGTTCAGAACGCCGGCGGACGGAAATAGGCGGAGATGAGGCAGAAACAGCCGAGTCTGAGTCCCATAATTCTCTGTATGACGGTTATGCAATTTGGAATGCAGCAACACACGTTCCCAGAATCCCGATACAAGAGGCAACTAACAACCACCTTCCCATTATCCCAACCCCACTTGCCCCATATACTTAAAATCCCATAGCTGACGTCATCTCCAATGCCAACAAACATAATATATCTATTCCCTCCAACACCACAAAAGAACATATTGAGCCCATAACAACAAATACCAACCGATCCGGAAGCCCAAACCCCATAGACAAAGCCCAGCCAAATAGACCCAACCAGAATAACACCTCGCTCCAATAGATGCTCTACGATACCCCTATCCCCACAATTCCTTATACGATATTAGCACCCCAAAACGATGAACAAACGTCAGTAACCAATATAATCCCCAATAATCAGAAATCCGATACGAGTATGCTCTTTAATACGGGAGTCACTCATAAACCATTTCCCATCCCAATCTCACTCAAACAAAGCAATGCCAAACCAAAACGCAAACCCCACAACCTTACCCGAAAAACCAAAAACACAAAAAATCTCACATATGGCGAGACACATATTGTTCCCCAGAACCAGCTTTTTGAAGTTAAAATCAATCAAGGAAAGCGGGATTTTAGTACTTTTGGAGACCACTCTACAGACCTTCGACCGTTGAAGAAGATCCATCTATCATCGTCGGAGGCTACGAGTTCGTCCGGTCCGGCGGAGGCTGTTGTGTAGCCCTACCAATAATCATGAATCTGCTATCGTGAAAATGTTGAGGCATGGGTCAAGCCTAGACAGTTCTGAATTGGAGCGACTGCTCCGTCAACATGATCCATTGGTGGTATTCTTGTCTAAAACAAAATGTAAGCATAACCGAATAAACAGACTCATGAACAGATTCAACTTTTTTGGTTTGACCAAGGATGTTACAGGATGTAGCGGTGGTCTCGAATTACTTTGGAAGAGGGAGGTGATGGTTGATCTTCTTAGTTACTCGAAGTATCATTTTGATGTCATGATTGTGGCCCCTAACTCGACGGCGGTGTGGCATCTCACTTATATTTATGGCCAACCTGATCATACACGTAGACATGAAACATGGGAGTTGCTAGATTCTCTGAAAAGCGCTCCCCGAAATCCTTGGATGGTCGTTGGGGATTTCAACGAGATTGTAAGCAACGTGGAGAAGAATGGAGGCAATCCTCGCCCTCCGGGACAAATGCGAAGGTTTAGGCAATGTCTAGAATCTTGTAATTTAGTTGATTTGGGTTTCTTGGGATACCCTTACACCTGGTCCAACAACAACGAATCTCCGAATACTGTCAGGGAACGTCTCGATAGGGTCGTTTGTAATGGAGCATGGCGAGTACAATTTCCTGAAGCTGGGGTGGCTCATTTGTATTCCTCAGTGTTGGACCATCTTCCTATTCTGGTATCTTTGGAACAGAAATGCAACAGTGCCACGAGAAGAACAGTCCCACTACCTTTTAAATTCGAGGTAGCCTGGTTACGAGACGATACTTGTGAACAGGTGGTAAAGCAGTGCTGGGAGACGGAAGCTGGAGAAAATAAGAGTAGTCGTGCATGGAGAAAGATTGAAATGTGTCAGGAGGGGCTTTCTGGGTGGAAATCGGAGAAATTCTCAAATCCCAGGAAGAAAATCAAACAATTAGAAAAGGATTTGAAAATTTTAGGCAAGGAGAGATCACGAGGGCTTCTAAGGTAGAGGAAAAGAGAATTCGGATAGAGTTGGCTGAGTGGTATGCTAGGGATGAGAGCTGGTGGTACCAAAGAGCTAAGGCGCATTGGTTAAAGGACTGAGATCGCAATACTAATTACTTCTTCTCACGTCTGAAGAGTAGGGAAAAGAAACAGAGTTACAAAGCTCCTAGATGAAGAAGGAATTGAACGAACTGATGCTATGGACATACAACAGATAGTGCAAAACTATTTCAATAAGATTTTAAAATCAAACCTGAGGACAACCGACGAGATAGATGGTGCGATCGCAGCCCTGCAGACTAAGGTGACTCAGTGCATGAATGATGATCTTCTTATCCCGTTTTCTACACTGGAGATTGACAGAGCATTGAAATCCATGTTCCCTTTAAAAGCTCCTGGTCCTGATGGTATGCCTCCCCTATTTTTTCAAAAATTCTGGTCTTTTATTAAAGATGATATTATTGATTGCACGCTGGATTTTCTTAATTATGGGCGCTTTGAAAAACGCATGCATTCAACTAATATTGTTTTAATCCCTAAGTGTGAAAACCCCACCACTATGTCTCATTTGCTCCCAATTAGCCTATGCAACGTAATGTATAAAATTGCTTCGAAGGCTATTGCAAACCGTTTAAACCTATTCTCAAATCTTTTATTTCCCCGGCTCAAAGTGCCTTCGTACCCGGGCGTTTAATAACAGATAATGTTTTATGTGCTTTTGAGATTAACCATTTCATTAAGCACAAAAAGCAGGGCAAGGAGGGCTTATTAGCTCTCAAATTGGATATGAGCAAGGCTTATGATAGGGTGGAAAAGCTCTTCTTGGAACGGGTAATGCTGAGGTTAGGTTTTAATTTTAGCTTTATACAACTAGTCATGAGATGCATCACTTCTGTTGATTATTCTTTTGTTCTTAACGGTGTCTGTTTTGGTAGCTCTAACCCAGGTCGTGGTCTTAGACAGGGAGATCCATTATCCCCATACTTATTCTTAATTTGTGCAGAGGTACTGAACTTTCTACTCGAACAGGAAAACAGAGTGAAAGGTGTAAAGATTTGTAATGAGGCTCCTGTTGTGTCACATTTGTTGTTCGCTGATGATACCATGGTATTCTGCCGGGCTTCCGTGGAGGCGGTAGATGGGATATTGAAAGTGTTGGATAGGTATCGGGTTATTTCGAGCCAAGTGTTGAATTATGAAAAATCCACGGTGGTCTTTAGCCCGAATGTGGACTCAATGATGAAGGATTCGTTGGCTGCCAAGTTGGGGATAGAGATAAGAGAAAAGCATGATAAGTATTTGGGGCTCCCGGCGATGGTAGGATCTTCTAAACGTGAGGTTTTCGCTAACTTGCGTGATAGAGTTTGGAAGATGATACAAGGATGGGGGGACAAGATGGTGTCACAAGCGGGAAGAGAAATACTTATTAAAGCAAGTCATCCCGGCTTATGCTATGAGCTGCTTCAAAATTTCGGAAACATTGCTTAATGAGATCACATCTATGATGACATCCTTTTGGTGAAGTGGAAGCTCGGGGAATAAAATTCATTAGGTCAATTGGAGGAGGATGTGTATGCCGAAAGAAAATGGAGGAATGGGTTTTAGATATTTAAAGGCTTTCAATCTTGCTTTACTAGCTAAACAAGGATGGCGTTTAGTAACCGAACCCTCAAGCCTCCTTCACGGTTACTACGGGCTCGGTACTTTGTGGATGGGGACTTTTTCTCGGCAAAATTGGGACAGAGACCTTCCCTAACCTGGCAGAGTAT
Organism: Lantana camara; assembly: GCA_037501455.1. Classification (NCBI taxonomy): domain Eukaryota; kingdom Viridiplantae; phylum Streptophyta; class Magnoliopsida; order Lamiales; family Verbenaceae; genus Lantana; species Lantana camara. The sequence goes on along the minus strand of CM074857.1, from coordinate 14,649,365 downwards.
TTTGTAAGCTAGGAAGGTGTTGGAGCAGGGGTTGAGATGGCGGGTAGGCAATGGGGCATGTATACGAATCTGGCAAGATAAATGGCTTCCAAGTCCTGTCTCTTTTAAACCTTTGGTTCATACCAGTGGATTTGAGGAGCTAACATATGTTAAACAACTAATTATTGAAGATAATGAGTGGGATAGAGAGTTGGTTGACGTGGCATTCATGCCCCAAGATGCAGAAGTTATCAAATCTATTCCTTTGGGATCGTAGGTTAATAGAGACAAACCAATTTGGCATTTTACGAAGTCTGGCAGGTTTACGGTGAAGAGTGCTTATGAATTGCCTCGGTCGGATATTACAGAAGCTCTCGCCTCTGCTCAGCCCTCCTCAAATAGCAGCTGGAGCTTCATATGGAAGATGGATATCATTCCTAAAGTGCGGGTCTTTTTATGAGACTTTGTAGCAATAGTCTACCAACGGGGCATAATCTCAGGTAACGACGGAGTGCTGGAGCTGCAGAGTGCCCTTGGTGTGGAGAAGAAAGAGAGGATCTAAAACACGTATTTTTAGAATGCCCGGTTGCGCGCCAATTTTGGGCATTAACAAATTTATCGTGGAATATAATCTCGAGGTGGGGAGGAGATGGTGAAGACTGGTGCAGGCATATCATCATGGCCTTAAGCAAGGCGGAAGCTGTGAGATTTGCTGCTTGTGCGTGGTCCCTTTGGAACAATAGAAACAAGAAATGGGCGGATGGGGAAGGCGTTGGTCCTGAGAGCTTATGTGCAGCAGCTAATCTCCTCCATGCAGATTGCCAAATCAAACAAAGGGCTGCTGTTCCAGCCCACGGTTTGATGCTACCCAACCGCTGGAAAAAACCACCAGATGGAGTTCTGAAGATTAACGTGGATGGGGCCATTTTTTAGGAAAGTGGGGCGCTGGGAATAGGCGTAGTAGTCCGGGATCAGCTTGGCAATTGCGTTGAATGGAGCAGCATAGGCTTTCAAGGAAATTTGTCTCCTGAAGTGGTAGAAACAATGGCTGTTCTTGAAGCTATTAGGTTGGCTCACGCGAAGAATTTCAGCAGGATAATTGTAGAGAGTGACTGTCTTAATGTCATTAACAAGGTGCAAGATTTGGAAACGGATTTCTTAGAAGCAGGTGCCCTTATTGCGGATATACAACGGATCTCATCGTTTAGCCCGGAAGTGTCCTTCGCTTTTGTCTGCCGTGAGGGAAATAAAGCAGCCCACCATTTAGCCCGCTTAGCTTTAAATGTTAGTAATGGGGACGTTGAACTCCCTGATGTCGTTGTTTCGTGTTTGACGAAAGATGTAATTGATTAATGTTTTCTTCCACCTTTCAAAAAAAAAAAAAAAAAACAATACTCATAGGCTCATAGTCCAGAAATTACAAAGACATCTCGAAATTTGGATCAAAATTACCGAAAACATCCTAAAACATTACAAAAAACACCCCATGCAAGAGGATCAAACAAGCAATTATTTGCAGAGGAAGAAGATTTATGTCCAGCCTCCTTGCTTGCTCAGTTTGGTAGGCGACAATGTATTCGCAAGGTAGAAGCCATCCGCTTGCACAGACCACAAACAAATATTATGATCGGTCTTCGCCTTAGCTTTTCCGATGCAGAGTTCGGACGCAATCTTCAAATTAAAAACTTCAAAAGATTTATCTCTCGAACCCCACCAGAAATGGCAGAAAAACATCGTAGTTTTCCTGATGTTCATGCGGAAATGCCAGTGATAGTCCTCGTGCTGCAGATGGAGAACGCGGTTGATGAGTTCGTTGTCTTTAGAGGTGCAGTGCACGAACAACGGAGGGCTGTTGGTGGGGAGACCGTTCATGACGTGGACATCGTACCCGTTGGTGAGGTGGATGAGGGAGGAAGACAAGTTCGTGGCCGATTCAACCGAGTTGGAGGAGGAGGAGGAGGAAGAAGAAGAAGGGAATGCATTTGTCGATCACAAAGGCCATGTTTGAGAATGGATTTTCGAGATATCACTACTTCGAGTTTATATAGCTTTAATTTGAATTCGACATGTGAGTTTAATTTGGAAACATATTGTGGATTCATGGTTTTGCTAATACTGTGCTTCTAATTGATTGCTTAATTCTAATCAATGATTTTGCTAAAAATGAGCTTCTAATTGATTTGGAAAGATTGGGGATTTTATTAATTTGGCGTTATTAGTGGGTTATAGGAGGAAACTAATACATCACAAGTTTTGACTTGCCTATAAAATTAATTGTTTATTGACTGTAACCAAGGGATATATCTATATTACACATATTTTTTTGGTCCTAATCTATATTACGCATATGTTAGTTGATTAAAGTTTGCAAATTGAAATAATTTATTCAGCAAGTTTGAAACAATACTATAATTCGGATGTCATTTACTTAGGCAAGTCTCAAATTGAAAAATATAGCTATCGTTTACTATATATTATCCCAAAACTATTTACTTAGGAAGGGTGAGCTTCAGCTATAGGGTTTGAGAACCCAATTCAAGACCCGCTTGCTTGTAAGTTGTAACAATGAGAAATGATAGCTATATTTACATGATATATTTAAATTAAAATATTCAATTTCGATAAATTGTAATTGTTCAAATACACAATTATTATCTAATTTCATCTGTAACACTTAATTTTACTAATAATTATAATTATCATTTTTTTCCCCACAAAACATGTCTTAAATAACATTCTCTGACGGTCCTGACTTAGTCCAACGAAAAAAATTAAACAACTATTTCTCCAAGATGATAAATTCAATTATTAAAATAACACTCATAATTGAGAAATTAGGAAAACATAGGGCTACCAAAAACATCATAGAGAAAAACAATCCAAAGGAAATTACGAAGAAGCTATGAATTGAAGAGGAAGACGATGTTTTTTTGCACATTCACTCAACTCAATACGAATGTACAAAACTGCCTAAATATATATATGCATGCATGTTTATTGCCAGTAGACACGCTTGACGAAGGAGGCAGGCCCAGTCCTAAAATAGAAGCCATCCTGTCGCACAGACCAGTAACAAACATTATGATCAGTCTTGGCGGCAGATTTACCGATGCAAAGATCAGACGCGATCTTGAAATTAAAAACTTCAAACGACTTATCCCACAGCCCCCACCAGAAACGGCAGAAATACATGGTAGTTTTGCCGATGTTCATGTGGAAGTGCCAGGTATAATCCTGATCATGGGCAAGAATGCCGTTGATGAGTTCATCGTTTTTTGAGGCGCAGTGCACTCTCAGCGCGGGGCCCTGGGGGGGCAGATTGTTGACTACGTGAACGTCATACCCGTTGGTGAGGTTGATGAGGGAGGAATTAGACGAGTTCGTGGCGGATTGAACCGAATTGAAAGATAGGATGAAGAGAAAGAGAATGCATTTCTCGATGATGAAGGCCATGTTTGAGAATTAATGGGGTTTGGAGATGTATGTGATGCTTGGAATGGTGTCCTGCATGGGGGGTTTATATAGGTGTGAATTTGAGTGTGGAAACGTATTGTGGAGTAATGATTTTTGCTACGAATGTGCTTTTAATTGATTTTGTTATGCTAATCTTGGAAAGATTATGGATTTTGCTGATTTGGAGGTGGTTGCAGCCTTGCAGGAGTATTTGAGTTGCCTGCAAATTAATTACATATTGAATGTAATTAAGGGTGGTTTGATATTCTATTCTTTTAATTTCCCACTAATTTGGTTCCTTAATTAGCAAAGGCATGATTATGACTTTAATTTTGCGGTTACCATGGTTTGATTGTATGTTTCTTTTTGGGAAAATTGCAAATTTGGGACACTAACATACCTCTCTTTGTATTTTTGGACTTTAATTTGGTATTTCTGATTTAAAGGGCAATAACTCTCAAAATTTTGCAATTTTGACCAAATCCCAACCGGATCCCTAATTTCTTCACAGCATACCACCATTTTCTTCCCAGAATACCACCCTTGTGCCTATGTGGCTGCCGGAATGCCCTTGAAATTGGGATGTGGCATTAAAATTGTCTAGTTGGCATATCAAAATAGGACAACTCATTTAAAATGTACATGTTGGATTTTCATTTTTTTTTTAATTTAAAATTAATTAAAAGAAAATTAAATTTCTTATTTAGATTAAAAATTAAATTAAATTAAATTAAATTCCTTCATTAAATATAATTTAAAAAATATCCCCAAACCTTTCTCTCCTTCATCACTAACCCAGCATCACCACCGATGCCATCGTCGCCACCATCACAAATCCGCCACCGTCTCACGTCACCACCACCACAAATCTGCCACCGTCTCACCCATCACCACCACGATTTCACCTACTCACCACACTCAGCCGCCGCCACACAACTAAGCATACACCACCCATCACAACTACCATCAAATTGCCACCATCTCATCGACTTACCACCATCGCGCCACCACTGTTGAGCATCCATGACTATTTTCTCTCTCTTTCACACACACACACATACATATGATTGCTCTTTATCTAGGGGCTATGGTGATGATGATTGCTTGAAGGAAGAAGTAGATCTGAAACTTGTATGGCCGCCGCGGCGATGGCTCGAAGAGAGAGAGAGAGAGAGAAACGGGGGAGAGAGGAGGGATCTGCAATTACCCGATGACGACAAGAGGGCTCGGCGAAAACAGCGGCCTGGTGGTGGTCAGGTGCAGACCGGGACGGCGGCGGCGGATTAAACAGGGGTGGCGATTTTTTATTTTTTAACAAAAGTATTGTATTTTCATTTAATAGTTTTCTATATATTAACATATTAATAAATTAATGGTGTTTACAAATGAAACTATAATATTTTATAAGAATATTAGATAAAATTAAATTTAGCATGCGGTAATATTTATTACAACATATTATTATTTTTAGTGTGACATTAGATTTTTGTATATTAAAATATTATTTTATCATTTATTTATTCTATATAAATTTTTAATATTTTGATCTTATAATTTTAATGTAATATTTATAAAAATAAATTAATATCATTTTGGACGGTGGTGATGGGGTTGGGAAGAAAAAGGAAAGATTATTTTTCTAATATATTTATAACTGATTTAAATATTTCATTAGAAAATAAGTTTTTTTTTTTTTAATGTATATAACCGTATGTCTTTAACTATAATTATGTGTATAAGAATAAACATAGTTGTAAATTGAATATTAAATTTAATTACAAATAATAGGATTATTTATGTATATATCCATAATTGTAAATATATATAAGAATATACTTATTAATACAAATATCATTTTTTTATTAGAATTTAGATTAGATATATTTTATTATGTACAGTACATAGTAGGATTTACAATATCTATAATAATATATATATAATTCAAAATAAAAATTTTGTTATATTTATTTCCGTATATAATAAATATTTTAAGATGTAGGATTCTTAGTTGGAATTTTATTTATTTTTAAATAACATAAATTAAGTAAGTTACCTATGTGGCATGGTGGTTTTGCCACGGAGGCAAAACAACTGCCACATACTCATTTTCAGATGGGAATTAGGGATTCGGTTGGAATTTGGCCAAAATTGCAAAACTTTGAGCGCAAGTGTCCCTAAAATCAGAATTGCCAAATTAAAGTCCAAAAATACTAAAAAGGGTATGTTAGTGTCCAAAATTTACAATTTTCCCTTTCTTTTTTCTCCACTTCCCTTTTCTTTTTAAAATTTTGGGCTTTAGAAGCTCCCATATAAGAGCGATACTTCAAATTCAATTATTTATGAAATTGAGTATGAAGATAAATATTTTAGTTTGAATAATTATATGGGTAGAGATTTTACGTTTTCAGCACAATTAATATGATTTAGATCAGTTCATTTTCCAAATGATAATTTAATGCCCAATAATGGCGCATCTAATTTCTTAAAATTTTAGAAAACGAAGATATGATATATATTTCCAAAACAAGAAACAAATGTATACAAAATAAAATCTATAGAAGAGCTAGACTCGAAGTTCAAATTTCTTCCAATCTTTATAAAATTAACAAGTTCATCGGAAATGATTAATAAGTTCATCGAAAATGATATATATATACGCATCACAAAGTTTCAGCAAATATTTTCCTCATTAATAAAATAAATAATATCAAATCTTTATATGTGTTAAACTCTCTAAACTTAGCTAGATGCTACAACAATTAGAGCTCACAAATTCTTTCCTGACACCAATTAAAAGACATCCGAGCTCCAAGACAAATGAAAATTCTAAACTTGAAAAAATTAGTGCTAAAAATTAAAAATACTGTTTATTTACAAATTAACTAAGACGATTCCTAAATTGTACAATTTATGTGAATTAATTGCGTTTTTGCACATAACTTTTAACCTAATTATTTCTCTCAGTCTTATACTGCTTGACTTTTGCAATTTATATCCCATAAGTGTATTTTGTTGCAATATTTCCATCTAAAAGTTACATAAAATCCACTCATGCATGGGATGTGAATACCAAAAATCAATTAATATTATACGTATGAAACCAAAATAAAAATTATGTGAAGTTAGGTGACCGGAACCCAATCAACTCCATTTATATCCAACCAAATTCTTTAGTCCGGCCTTCCGGCGACGTTTCTTCGCCGAAGTAGAAGCCATCTTCCTGCACGGACCACACACAAACATTATGCTTCGGCTTCCAACCATCCCTCTTATGGACCTTCTTCGCAACATCCTTATTGAAAACATCGATATTTTTTTGTAGAGCCCATTTTTGGTTCTTTTGTGTGTCCCACGAGAAATGACAGAAATACGAGGTACTTTGGCCAAAGTTCTCGTAAAAATGCCAGTGATAATCTGCTTTTCGATTAAGTATGCCGTTAATGAGTTCGTCATTCTTGGAGGCGCAATGAACATTCAATGTCGAATTGTTTTCAGGGAGATTGTTGATTACGTGAATGTCGTATCCCGGGGTGAAATGAATAAGGGAGGAGTTTAACGTGGAGTTAGTTTCTGTGATCGGGAGATTTCTGACGGAATGAACAAAGTTGAATGATAAGAGAATTATAATGGAAATTAGGGCTGTCGTGATGAGGGAACTCATGTTTGGTACTTAGAGTATTTTTGCCGTGATGGGTACTTCAAATGTAAGAATATAGTGTAATGCAGAACCAGTTTTTTATTCTTTATGAGGATTTGGATTGTTGGAATACTGCTATGGGTAAAGAGAGAGGTAAGTATGTCCACAAAATTTTGTGGAGAAAATTGTATAGAATTATCCCGACTACGTAAGTGTCGGGATATATGGATGAAACTAGCGTGAATCTCGTGTTATGCATGAAGTTCATAGATTATATGCTGCTATATATATATATATATATTTGGAGTAACACTGAAAAAAAGGGATTTGTCCCATTAAAGATAAACTATGATAAAAATTTAAAACTACAATGAAATTAATTTCATCAAAATCAGATTCAAGTATATCTTATAGGGTTATAGGTATCTACACCCAATTGAGCCCACATTCAAAATCATGGTCGAATCTGATAAGAGAATCCAATAACGGGATCCGAATCTGAATCCTATAGGATTTGAATTCATTGTTTTCGAATCCATACATAATCGGTTCGGATGAGATCCGATAAAAGATCTAACCCGATTAACAAAAAAAAATATTTTTTAAATAACAAATTTGATATAAAAAATATATAATTACATAATATTTAATAAATAATTGTTATTTAATAAAAATATATACTTTTAGATTAAAAAAATTAATTTTTATTATTATTTAAAGTGATAAATATGTGAAAATTTTAATTTTAATCGTTTTACTTAATATTATGTACTAGTAAATAATTTATTTAATTAAATATTATATATAATATAGGATTCGAATTTTTAACGGATCGAATTCCTTAAATTCATATCACTCCATTTATTTCGGATAGCGAATATTTATAATTAAATATGATTCATCGAACATTTTTTTCGGGCGAATATACTATGATGCGTGATAAATTTTAGCACCACTAGAATTTAGTTACATAAAGTAATATAGTAATAAACGGATTGCAAAGTAGATGAATGACAAAGATAAATTTAATTAAAAGAATGAATGTTGCTTTTATTGAGACGAAACAACCGCATAGGAGACGAGTACAAGTGTTTTCAGTTATCTGTAACTATCCTCCCTTAGTGAAAAAGAATCCTCTTAACCCAACTACTTGTTCCTTCTTCCATTTTCTCGTCAAACCGGCCAACTTCTCTTTATGGGCTGACCTGCCTGCTGGGTCGAGACGTCTCGCAGGCTTGTTTGCAGAGCTGGAACGCTAATTGGGCTGATCTGCTAGGTTTGAATATTCGTGGGCCTGTAATCATTTGGGTTAATGGGAGAACAAAATGGATCTTAGTCTGATCTAATAATGAAAATAATCTATATTATTAAGCGTCAGAGTCGGTTGTGGTGTTATGGACTCTTGGCCTCTTTCTTTTTTCTTTTCTTTATTTATTTTATTTTATAACTTCCACGTCTTTGTAATTTTTTTTTTCCTCTCATTACTTCTACTATTTTTTTCTTTTTTATAAATTTTTTGTCTCTTTTTACTTTTGTTTTTAATTATTAATATAACACTATCTTATGTTATTTATTTATCGTAATTTAGTTATTATATTAAAAATAATTATAAAATATATATTAATAAAAAAAATTATTTTAATATATTTCAATACTAATAATTTTTTATTTGCACATGTATCGAATGTACGGAATTGCTAGTTATAGATTAAGAATTAATAATTCCATAATGACAACGAATCTTGTTAGGCATATAAAAATTCATTTACTCAGATTGCGGTAGCATCATACTAAAATTCGGCCAGATTCGGATTAAAATCGAATCCATTGACGGCCCTATTAAATGGGCAAGGTCCAAAGAATCTCATTCACTCATTCATAAGTCATGGATTGATGATTTTTTTTTCTATATTATTAAGCGTCAGAGTCGGTTGTGGTGTCATGGACTCTTGGTCTCTTTTTTTTTTCTTTTCTTTATTTATTTTATTTTATAATTTCCACGTCTTTGTAATTTTTTTTTTCCTCTCATTACTTCTACTATTTTTTTCTTTTTTATAAATTTTTTGTCTCTTTTTACTTTTATTTTTAATTATTAATATAACACTATCTTATGTTATTTATTTATCGTAATTTAGTTATTATATTAAAAATAATTATAAAATATATATTAATAAAAAAAATTATTTTAATATATTTCAATACTAATAATTTTTTATTTGCACATGTATCGAATGTACGGAATTGCTAGTTATAGATTAAGAATTAATAATTCCATAATGACAACGAATCTTGTTAGGCATATAAAAATTCATTTACTCAGATTGCGGTAGCATCATACTAAAATTCGGCCAGATTCGGATTAAAATCGAATCCATTGACGGCCCTATTAAATGGGCAAGGTCCAAAGAATCTCATTCACTCATTCATAAGTCATTGATTGATGATTTTTTTACTGGAAATGTTCTCTAATTGATTTCACTATGCTAATCTTGAAATTAGATTATGGATTATGCTAATTTCGAATTGATACAATATTGACCGTAATTAAGGTGGTATTCTATTCTTTTAATTTCCCACTAATTTATTTCATTAATTAGAAAGGGCATGTTTATGGCTTTAATTTTGCAAGTTTTGATTGTATGTTTCTTTGTTCCATTTTTTTATTTTTTTTTTTAGTTTGGGCTCGCGAAAAGAAAAAAAATCCAATATAAGGACAATCCTTCACAATCCAATTATTTGCATTATATTATAGAACAAAATTCTGGTTTACGATGATGATAAATATTTTGGTTTGAATAATTATATGCGTACAGATTTACGTTCACGGCACAATTGATGTGATTTAGATCAGTTTATATTGCAAATGATAATTTAATATCTAATAAGGACGAATGTAATTAATCTTAAAATTTGATTTGAAAATCACACTAGACGATTAATGTGCTAATTAGAACAGCTCGATCCCAAATTTTCATCTTAACAAGCTCATTACTATTTTAAAAATGAAATTCTGATAAAAAATCTTGAAAAACGAAGATATGATATATATTTCCAAATATATACAAAATAAATTTTATAATATAGCTAGATGGAAGTTCAAATTTCTTCCACTCATTATAAAATTAATGAGTTCATTGAAAAATGACTAAAAGAATTGTATTCATTTACAAATGTAATAAATCTGTCACCTATATGATGAGGATAAAATACGCTTGACCCCCGTTTAGATACGTGGCACAGTCAACGCATGACATGTGGATTCAGTGGTCCCCAATTGCCCCGGGTTTTGACCAGCACATGGTTGCCGCCCCCGCGCTCTTTAACGAGCGTCTCAAAGCCTTCTAACGAGCTCCAGCCTCGCTTCATCATACATGCTACCCTGGCTCCAAAGAAGTCCTTAAACGAGCGTCATGCCCTTCCAAGGGTGCCCTCGTACAATTACATAACAAAGGGGTCCCTTGCACCCTTGTTGCACTGCTTGGAAGCTGGTCCTTGCGCGGATCCCCAGTCCATCAGGCCTAGTTGGCACGAGCGTGCTTCTTGCCCTCGTTACCAACCCCCCAAAACAGCTCTCTGACACCCGTACTTACCCGCGCACCTGACTCTATTGCAAACACTAACTTTTACCAGCTTTTGCAGGAGATTCCTCCTAGGATTCTCCTCGTTGCGACACCTGTTAGGGCAACATTATAGCAGGACCACACGAGGCAAATTACCAAAGGGATCCTGACCCTCAACTATAAATATGGGAGTTCATCTTCATCCCTGTAAGCATTCTTTATCACTGCAACTCCACACTTCAGCTTATATTCTCTCTTTCAGATCACTATCTGACTTGAGCATCGGAGAGCCAAACTGGGAATCACCCCCAGTTACCCCAACTTGGCCTTCTGACTTTATTTGTGTTTGTCCTAGCAGGTAGAGCCCAGAAGCTTTTCCGGCAATCCCCCTTGAGCTTGTTCTTTGTTTCCCCACCTCAATAAAATAGAAAGTGATCGGAGTTTGACCCTTACCTAATCAGACTCCATCATTTTTGGCGCCATCTGTAGGAAACCATTTCCAGCTCATCTTTTCCTTTTTTGCTAGTTGAAAACAAACACCCATCACCTTTATAATCATGGTAGCTACAAGACCTGGGGCAGTGGGGGGAGGAGACGACCCTCCCCGTGATGCCAATGTCACCACCGTCCCATCAACGGCCGGTGCCGGAGTGCCACCCGTCGGAAGAGCGCCTCCGCCTACGGAACCAATGGTTCCGCCGCCAATGCTTCCTGAACTACCTTCTTCAGCCGCCGTTGGAAGAACCCAACTTCCAGCTCTTCCACACCCTCCCCAGAGCCAATGGGTTAACGCTCATGCGAACCCCGGAGGGCACCCTTACATGATGCTGCCGTCGGGGTACACACTTACTCCCACCGTCATGATGTCGTCGGTTCCACCGTATCACGCCAGATAGATACAACTCCCTATGGTGATTCCAAGTGAGATCGAGGGGGTGGAGTTGCCCCCTATGACTTCGCAACAGCTACGGGCTATCTACACCCAATGCGAGATTCAAGCGCACCAAGGAGCATGGGAAAAGTTTCATTCCATGTATTTTCCCTTTGGGCAGGCAACCCAGGTTGCCCCTCACTTGGGGGGGTTGCAGACATATCCTCTTAGGGAGGCTGAAGCCATCTTGAGGGCTCAACCGCCGCCCCCGCCTGCCAGAGAAGGTCCCAACCAAGGGGATAACGAGCGTCCCCAAGCAGACAGGGGCAGACAGCCCACAGAAAGGCTTAACGTTGAAGAGGAGGCCCACTCTCACGCATCAAGACGAGGGCCACCAGCATCCCAACGAGGGAGCCAATTAAGAAGAGAAGATCCCAACCTCCTCGCGGCTGTACAAGACCAGCTGCAGGGGTTGCAAGACATAGTGGGACAGCTCTCTCGAGCTAGATCTCAAGTCCCCCACGCTGGGGACGAACGAGACAATGACAGAGGCGCTCGTCGCCCAGCCCGCCAACAGCATGTTCCACGTCATTTGGAACAAGAGGAAAATTTTGGATGTTACAACCACCATCCACTCGTAAAAGGATCCTCCCTCATGGAGGAGGTACTACTGGCCCAAGTAGGCATGGGCAAGGTTCCAAAATCTGTCAACCGCTACGATGGGACCATAGACCCCGCAGAGCATTTGGACCATTTTCTACACCTGATGCATTTGTATGATCACTCCAGCCATTACTGGGCCAAGGTTTTTGTCACCTCCCTCGTGGGAATGGCCCAGGAGTGGTACAAGCGCCTGCCAGCCGGCTCGATCCACTCATACGGTGAACTCACTGACGTCTTCCTTAATCACTTCAATTCACTGAAGGCTCCCGTCACCGCACCCACTGCCCTGTACAACTTGATTCAAGGTGAACATGAGTCCCTCCGGTCGTTCTTCGCTCGTTTTAACAAGGAGGTACTCTTAGTGGAAAGGCCATCCATGGATTTTCTGATCCACGTACTTTTCAAAGCCTGCAACCATAAGCAGTATGTGAGTAAGAAATTTGCTAATTCCATTGTGAAGAAACGCCCCACGTCCCTCATGGCAATGAGGGAGATAGCCGAACCCTACTTCGCACTCGAAGACATGTACTGGTCCAATGCCCCTACCAGGCATCCGGGGCCCTCTAAAACTGAGCGAGGAATGGAAGTGCCCCTCCACAGAGAACGCTGCAAGTCACCACCTCCCCCACGGAGATTCGAGCATATCCTCCTTAATAGGCTTATTTCAGAGGTATATGCCTTGTCTGACAAGAAGCTCTTCAAAAGGCCCGCGAAGATGAAGGACACAGAGGCTTTGAGACGGTCGAACAAATATTGTGCCTTCCACAAACAAAAAGGGCATGACACGGATGAATACCGTCAATTGGAAGTTGAAATTCAGAGGCTCATTGCGGGAGGCCACTTGAAGGAATTTGTGAAAATGTTGGAGCGTTATGATGAGCGTTGTAATGAGCGTTCAAGAGAGAGAAAAAGGAGTCCATCTCGTTCAAGGAGCCCACGAGGGCGAGGCCCCGCAGAGAGTAGCCACCGTGGCAAAGGGAAGGCTCTAGAGCAAGAAAATACCCCTTTTGCGGTTATCAACATGATAGCTGGGGGTTCCTTAGAAGGAGATTCCAACGCCTCTCGACGCCGGTATGTCCGGAGTTATGATCAACGCCCCTCAGTGCCCAAATCAGTTTATGTCATTCAGGAAGCAAAAGATAAACGCTCGAAGGAACATGACGTAATAGGGTTTACGGATAAGGATTTAGAGCATATTGTAACATCCTATGGGATCAGTGAAACCTCTGGCTGCCCCATGGTGGTTAGCTTAGATGTCCACAATCACATTGTAAAGAGGGTGTTAGTGGATAGTGGAAGCTCTGTTAATGTTTTGCCCTATACCACGTTCCAAAAGATGAATGTCACTAATACTCCGCTCGAACCCCTCAAAACAACCCTCATTGGCTTTGGGGGTTCTGAGGTTGCCCCACGAGGGCAGATTTGCTTGGCCACCTCATTTGGTCATGCCCCTCAGCGAAAAACACTCATGGTTACCTACGCGGTGGTAGAATTGAAATCCCTTATAACATCATAATTGGGAGACCAGCCCTCGTGGATTTTAGAGTAATTATCTCCACTTACCATCAGAAAATCAAGTTTCCCACCCCCGAGGGTGTCGGAGAAGTTTTGTGCAACGTTCGTGAGGCCTGGGAATGCTACATGTTATCCCTCAAAAAGCCCAAAGCGGAGAAAGCGTTCCATATTGGATCTACCAAGAAATCTGTTGATTTCCCCAATCTGGATGAGGATGGTCCTGAGCGCAAAAGGGCCAAGATGAATAAAAAGAAGAACAAAAAGAGGGATCCCAACGCCAAGAGCGCCCTCGAAACCACTCCACTGGGAACAGTGGGAGAATCCTCTTCTGGGGAAGACGAGCGTGATCAAGGCGAATCTATTGCTGATGGACACCTGATGGGAAAGAAGAGAGCGCTCGAGCTCCCTCGTCCAGAGATACGGATTGAGCCCACCGAAAAATTCCTCACTATTGAATTGGAGCCAGGAAACAAAGATAAAACCACTCAGATCGGGTCCAACCTTTCAGGACCCTCACAGATCATGATGATCGACTTCCTCCGGGAAAATATTGACGTTTTTGAGTGGAAAGCATCCGACCTTACCGGGATTGATCCGAGTGTCATAGTCCACAGGCTCAACGTGGACCCTTCCTTTAAGCTAATAAAACAGAAGAAGCGGGATGTTCATGGTTTTCGAAAGAAAGTTATTGAAGAGGAAGTTAACAAGCTTCTTGAGGCTCAGTATATCGAGCCAATACTATACCCGGAGTGGTTATGCAATGTGGTACCGGTACCCAAGAGCGCAAACAATGGCGCATGTCCAATGACTTCACTGACCTTAACAAGGCCTGCCCCAAGGATCCTTACCCATTACCCCGAATAGATCAGCTGGTCGATTCGACCGCCGACTGTGAGCTCATGAGTATGATAGATGTTTTTCAAGGGTACTGTCAAATCTTTATGGCCCCTGAGGACCGTCCCAAAACTTCATTTGTTGTCCACTTGGGTGTATACTGCTTCTTGGTCATGCCTTTTGGGCTCAAGAACTTTGGGGCCACTTACCAGCGCCTCGTTAACAAAATATTTGAGAAAGAAATTGGGGGATCCATGGAGGTATACGTGGACGATATGATCGTTAAGAGCGAGCATCAAGGCTCACATCTCGAGGATCTCAAGCGCACATTTGCCATCTTGCGCCAATATGGCATGAAGCTAAAGCCCTCAAAGTGTACTTTTGGAGTACGAGGAGGAAAATTCTTGGGCTACATGGTCAGCCAGCGAGGGATTGAAGCTAATCCGGAAAAAATCAAGGCCATTCTGGATATCCCCTCCCCTCGTAACCTCAGGGAAGTATAGGTGTTGGTAGGGAAAATCATTTCATTAAACAGATTCATCTCATGCTCAGCAGACAGGAACCTTCCTTTCTTCAAAATTCTGCGCAACGCTCGAAATTTTGCTTGGACTGAGGAATGTGAGAAAGCATTGCAAGACATGAAGGCTTATATTTCAAGCGCTCCCCTCCTGACGAAGCCAATTGAAGGGGAGAGGTTGTTCATGTATCTCTCCGTTTCAACTGAGGTCACGAGCGCAGTCCTGATAGCCATACGAGAGCGCAAACATTTACCTATCTACTATTTGAGCAAAACATTACAGGGGGCTGAGAGAAAGTATTTGGAAATCGAAAAGTTCGCATTGGCCCTTATCAACACATCACGACGGTTGAGGCCGTACTTCCAAGCGCACTCAATAACCGTCCTCACGGATCAACCTTTAAAGCAAGTATTGTCCAAGCCAGATGTATTTGGGAGACTGATAAAATGGGCCATTGAGTTAAGCCAATTTGACTTATGTTTCGAGCCTAGAACTTCCGTGTAAGCGCAAGTCATCGTAGATTTATTGGTTGAGTGCTTTGGATAAGAGCCTGCCATTCCAGAAAACGACGGTCTATGGGTCCTGTACACGGATGGTTCCTCAACCTCTCAAGGGGGAGGAGCAGGGATAACCCTTAGAGACCCCAATGGAATTGAGATAGACTTCGCAATCAGATTGGGTTTCCAGGTCACCAATAACGAAGCAGAGTACGAAGCTCTCGTGCAAGGGCTGAAAATTACTTTTCAAAATGGTGCTTCCAGAATTACCGCCTATGTTGATTCACAATTGATTGCGAGCCAGGTTGACGGAACTTATGAGGCTCGAGAAACCACCATGGTGCAGTACTTGAGTATAGCTAAAGAGATCATTGGGAAATTCAAGGAATTTCATCTTCTCCAGGTCCCACGGGCAGAAAAAGATCGCGCTGATGCTCTTTCAAAATTTGCATCAGCGTTGGAAGGTATTGGTGAGCGCTCTGTCACGTTCCTTAGAACAGATGAGCTATTGATAAAGGAAAAGATCACCAAACAAGTGGTAGCCATGATCGATCCACACGATCCCGGTTGGGTTGACGATATAGTAAGATTTCTCAAGGATGACGTTTGTCCCACTGACAAAGTAGAAGCACGAAAAATCAGGAACAAGGCCCCACAATTTTCTCTGGATTTCGAGGGAAGATTATTCAAAAAGTCTTTTCAGGGCCCGCCAATGAGATGTCGCCCTCGCAAGCCAAAGAGACGCTCGAACATATTCATAATGGAAGTTGTGGAAATCATTCAGGAGGGCGTATCCTTGTTAAGAAGATCTTGAAGAGTGGGTTTTATTGGCCCACGGTGTTAAGAATAGTGCCCTAGAAAGCCGATTGTATATTCGCTTTGTACTTTTCCTTATTGTAATCACAGACAATCTTTGAATAAAATAACGAATACAGGCAACACTTCTTTATATGTTCTTGTTTGGTATGCGTTTACTTTAGTTGTACATGTATGAGAACTCCCCTAATCCTGATGACTTTAGGACTCTACCATTTAGGTGAAATGGTTCATGAAACGAGCTCTATATCACATAAGTCATGATTAGTAAAATACTCCAAGCCGATGAGTCCTACAGACAGTAGGAGTGTCAACCTGACTCCTCTAAGGCTTGCTTGTGGGATCACGCCATTAAGAAGGACCACCTTGTTTCATGGAGGTGCAAAGTGTATAGTTGATACGTGCGTGATACATGAGGGTGCTTACTTCAATAAGTAAGTTCACTGAGGTGCCCCGTGTGAGAAGATTCCTGAATGGGAAAGGAAGTTTCCATTCAGGAAATGGAAACTTCCAGATTAGGAAATATCTCACGAGTCATTGATGTGATTAATTGATCCTTAGACTTGAGGTTCCATGTCACTTTATGAGTTAACTCTGTAGTCTTAGGTATAAGCTTTAAAGGGTGTCGCCTTAGACATCTGATTCAAGACTTATGCTGGGGCTGCACAAGTGACTCATGAAAGTGAATGAGAATCAAGAAAGGCCCTACACTTGCATTTGCAAGGTGATCTCTTATTGTGTGAGTCATTCATATGCCATATGGAGTCCTTGGCCAAGGCAGTAGATTAAGACATCAAGAAAAGGGTTTCTTGGATTGAGATCAAAGGGATATAAAATGCACTTAGCTTTAAGACCAAATTATTAGGGTTCTGATTATTCCCTTACCCTAGATCTTGGTTGAGAGATAGTAAGTAGGAGGATTGTATCTCACATTAATCAATGAATTAAATGTTCTGTCGAATCGAGACATTCCAATTCAGCTAGGGGTTAAACACCTGTTGCTAGACTATGGTCGTTTAATCTGTGGACTGATTAATTAATTAGTGAATTAATTAATTAGGGTCACTGCTAATTGAATTGAGAACCTAGAGGGTCACACACAACAACTTGGTTACATGAGTTGGGGCTTTAAAATGATTAAACGAGTTAATCGAGCCAAGAGGGTTCCACACATGTGAAACCACACATGTGGGTCACGTGATGGACATGTGTCCTTGGGATACGTGTGTCACACGTGTATGTTTGTTTATATATTAAATAATTAATGTGTTAATTATTTAATAAACTTTGGTTTAATTTTGAATTAAAATGAAAGTCTTGTTTTGGAGAAAATTAATCTAGTTAATTAATTATGAATTAATTAATTAGATAAAATAAGTTATTTATTTATTTAATAAAGAAAGTATAAAATTATCCAAAAGGAGTTTGGATATTTTAGCTCTCTTAAAAGTTGATTTAAATTAGAATTCAAAGTCAAAGTTCAAAATTACTTGATGATCAAGTAATAGGAGAGAAGGACCAAAATCCTTAGCCCATAAGGACTAGGGTTTCGGCCACCGCTCCCCAAGTATATATAGGGGAGCTCGAGCTCCCCTTGAGAGTGATTGATGGTTCTTTTGGTTCATGTGTTGAACACCATCCTTTCTCCAAGATCAAATAAACCCTATGTTAAGCCTAAACACTAACTAGAGAACTAGCATCCTTACTAGTTAGATTGTAGTCAAGTTGGTGGACTATCTCTAGAGAGCTTCAAGTTAGAAGTTTTTAAAGATTCGAGCTTTACCAAGGAGAGGGGATCAAGCCGCGAGAAGAGCGTTCTTGGGTGGCTTGAAACGCTTCAAGAAAGATTATTGAAAAGTAAGTTTCTAATCTCTACGAATTTGGATTCACGATTGCGAGTTTTGATCCTTTTGTTAGAAAATTTTTTAAATTTCCGCTGCTTTTTGATTCATGTTTTCCAACAAGTGGTATCAGAGCCACCTCGTTAATCGTGTTTCTGATTCGTCTGAATTAACTGAATTTTGTAGAAATTCTTAGACTTGATGCGATTGAGTATTTGTAATTGTTTTAGAAAGCCCGAATTACGAAACTTTATTTTTCCTGAAAGTTTCTGAAAAACTGTTTTGTGAAATTTGTTTTGAAAACTATTTTAGATTTGAAACTGTATAAATTGTTTTTGGATTTCTTGGATTGGTTTTGCTTTTTGAACGAAAACACGAAACGAAAAAACCTGGATTACGAACAAGTGAAACCCCGCCCAGCACCCTCCCGCAACCGCGCAGGAGGCTAGGCGCGCCCGCCCACACCCGCCCAGGTCGCCCGCAAGAAACTGAGAGGACCGCGCGCAGCAACTCGCGGCGTGTGGGTGTCGCACTTCGCGTACGGGCCCCGTTTTCTCGTAATTCATTTTCATATTTCGTGAAATCCAGTCCTGATTTTAATTTTAATTTTAATTTAATTTTAGTAAAAACTATTTTATTAATATTTATTTTAATTTTGAATAAAAACTTAAAAATTGGGATTTTTGGGAAATAGAAACGGTTTATAATTTTGGGAAACCACATCTTTAATAAAATTATTAATTTTCAGAAATTAATTGGAATTTTATTTGTTTTAGTAATTTGGGATTTATTGAAAACTTTTATAAATAAAACTCGCATCAAGTCATGTTTTAAGTCATTAGGACTTGAAACGGGAATTTTAATTTATTGGTTAAATTTAAATTCTCGCGAGAAGCATGTTAGGTGATCATGGGTTTAGACTTATGTATGGTTTTAATTTATATACATGGATGGTTTAAATTGGGGTTGGAGCCCTATAGTTGCGTTTTTCAATTGAGGTTGGAGCCTCACTTATGTGCGTACTGTTATGTGATTTTTTATGTGGCTTTCCATATTACTCTTTTTTAGGCCGGGGTATACCCCGTGTATTTGTCTAAGGCCAATATGAAGATTGAGCCTTATTACTTTTCAGTACTTTTTTATTTTTTGAGAGTAGAATAAGTGGTGAGGTTTTATTTTCATTTTGGAGACAATGAACCCTGGAGTAAGATGGACCACATTCAAGTAACAAGGAGGCCATAAGTGAAGACCCCTCAAAATGTTAGGGAGAGGAATCTCAATTGTAAAATGTAATAGAGATAGGACTCGTATTTTGTTACCGCTTTCCTTTATCTGATTTAAACTGTGTATGTGGCATGTATGTTAGAACTTGTGATTGTGGAGTGACTCCCACATATCACGCATAAGATAGGTAGAACCCATGATCATCTCATGTTAGTATCATGCTAGGACATGTTATCTGTTTATATGCTTGTTTGAAATGCATTTAAGTTGTACTTGCATTAATCAAGACTAATAAAATTGGATAACATATATGTTGGTGAGGTCGAACCGGACAACTCTTCGGTTGATTCGAAAAATTCTCATTAAATATTAAGCTAATTTCGAACAAATAGGTGTTTAATTCGAGATGCAAATTTCGAATTAAATTCCTAGCATTCCATCAAAAGGTTTTAAGTTTAGTAAGTGAAGCTAGTTATTGTCCGCGAGTCGTGGGATAGCTAGTGGAGCTTATTAGTTCTTAGTTACCTAATTGATCATTTTAAATGATCAATATTTCGTGGTCAATTTTGGCAAGGGCGATGTCCGCGAGTCATGGGTCGTTCAAATTAAGTTTTGATCATGATCTTATGATTGATGGGTCTTGCTTAACGCCTAAGTAAATATGGATGTCGCACGAGGCGTGGGTCCATATCGAAAGATAGGTGATGCAAAAACAATTACTAAGAGTTCTAAAGGTGTTAGAATTAGTAAGTTGTACCTACCTAAGGTTTTACTTAGAATGTCCGCGAGTCGTGGGTTCGAGGTAAAATGCCTAGGATCTTAGTACCCATTGGGAAACGTGTTCATCTTAGATCTTTGGGAATTATAGATCTTTGAAAAACAGTGGGAGTTACATTAGATTAAAGACCTTATCTTTTGTATATCGTTATAATTCAGCATGCTCACTAGTTCTCTGTTTTACCATTTAGGTCGTAGATTCTGTGATTCTCTAAGTGTTTTGAAATGGCAACCAAAAACCCTCTTGTATCGATCCTCGAGTCAAACAAGTTGACTGGTCCCAACTATTCTGATTGGCTAAGGAATCTAAAAATCATTTTAGATTCTGAGAAGAGAACTTATGTTCTCTTTGAAGGGGAGCCTAGTCCCGAAGGGGATGCCCCACTCGGACCGAGTGGGATGTGATCCAGAAGTGGAAGGATGATAATCTCCAAGTCCGTTGCCTCATGTTGGCTAACATGTCTCCGGACTTGCAGAGGCAACATGAGGCCATGGAATTTGCTTGAGAGATTTACGACCACTTAGAGCAACTTTACCACCCTCATGAACGTGTTACAAGGTATAACACTTCAAAGGAATTGTTCCACTTGAGAATGAGGGAAGGTTCAAGTGTCCATGAATATGGACTCAAGTTTCTCGCCTTACTGAGAAACTTGCTTCTAGGGACATGCCACTGAAAGATGAGCTTTCAGTGGACTTGTTGCTAGCCTCGCTCCCACCATCATTCAACCCATTTGTCCTTAACTTCAATATGAATCATGCTGGTGCTACTGTAGCTGAGCTGATTAGTCAGCTTGTGACTGCTGAAAGCACGATCAAGAAGGACAACAAGGTTCTGATGGTGAATGCTCCATCTTCCTCTTCTGGGCCTTCTAAAGGTAAGGGCAAGAAAGCCCAAAAGAAGAAGAAGAAACCTCTTAGGCCCACTGGAGGCATTTCGAAGGGGAAGACCCAAAAGAAGAAGCGTGATCAGAAAGAGGATGTTTGCTTCCATTGTGGCAAAGCGGGACATTGGAGGAGAAACTGCCCAGAGTACAAGGCTACTCTAAAGAAAGGTATGTTTCTCGTTGAAATAAATCTTTCTAATAATTCTAGTTCTTGGGTACTTGATACCGGTTGTGGAGCTCATATCTGTAATGATGTACAGATGCTAAATGAAGTCCAACAACTCAGAGAAGGAGAATGTGTCTTGAAGATCGATGATGGCTCAAATGTTGAAGCTCGAGCTTTAGGCACAATTAGATTAAATTTAGGTAGTTTTGAGTTAGTTTTAAATAAAGTCCTTTATGTACTGAGCATTATTCGTAATATAATTTCAGTTCCAATTTTAGATTGTGAAGGTTATGAAACTTATATTAAGAATGATAAATACTTTATCAAACGGAATAACTCTTCCGTTCACAATGGTACTCTAAGTAATGGACTTTATCTAACTCAAAATATCAATATTATGAATATACAACGAGAAACTAAACGTAAGAGAAATAACAAAGTTTCAGCTCCCTTATGGCACGCTAGATTAGGACACATTTCCAAGAACAGAATTAGCAAGATAAACACTTTAGGATCATTCTCTGAAAATGATCTCAAAGAGTTAACTTCTTGCGAGTCCTGTCTCAAAGGAAAGATGTCCAAAGTTCCTTTTAAAGGAACTGTGGAACGTGCCACTAAGATCTTGGATTTGATCCATTCTGATGTTTGTGGACCGCTTAGTGTAAGCACTAGAAACAATCATCAGTATTTCATAACCTTTACCGATGACTTTAGTCGGTATGGTTATGTATACTTAATGAAGTACAAATCTGAATCTTTTGAGAAATTCCTAGAATTTCAAAAGGAGGTTGAGAACCAAACTGGTCACAAGATCAAAGCACTTCGATCTGATCGAGGAGGCGAGTATCTTAGTGAAGAATTCCTTAATCATCTTAAAGATAATGGGATTATCTCTCAGTGGACACCTCCGGGAACTCCTCAACTAAATGGAGTTTCTGAGAGAAGGAATCGAACTCTACTTGATATGGTTCGTTCCCTGATGAGTTTCACTGACTTACCACCTTCTTTCTGGGGTTATGCCCTAGGAAGTGCAGCAAAGATTTTGAATCTAATTCCCTCTAAGTCAGTCCCTAAAACGCCCTATGAAATGTGGCATGGTAAAATCCCTAGTTATTCTTACTTGAGAATTTGGGGTTGTCCTGTTTACATGAAGAGGACAGTGGGAGATAAGTTAGAATCTCGTTCTAATTTAAGCTACTTTGTAGGTTATCCTAAGGAATCCATAGGATACTACTTCTATGATCAATCTGGGCAAAAGATGTTTGTTTCTAGAAATGCCACTTTTCTGGAGGAACCGTTCTTTAAAGAAAAGAAAGGCAAGATCATAGAATTAGAGGAAGTACAAAGTGACCAACCGCAACCAATCACGAATTTCGATACACACGTAAATCCTCCTCTAAGGCGTTCTGAACGCACTCCTAGACAACCGGAGAGATGGTATGGATTCTTCCATGAGATCTCTCAAAAGGATAATGATCCTTTAACATATGAGGAGGCACTTTCAGATTCTGACTCTGAACAGTGGATAGAAGCCATGAAATCCAAAATAGATTCTATGAACTCCAACCAAGTTTGGACCTTAGTAGATTTTCCTGATGTGGTCGAACCCATAGGTTGCAAATGGATCTTTAAGAGAAAGCTTGGAGTTGGTGGAAGCATTACAGCTTACAAAGCAAGACTGGTTACAAAAGGATTCACTCAGAGACCCGGCGTGGACTTTGATGAAACCTTTTCACCAGTTGCAATGCAAATGTCTATTCGGATCATACTTGCCATTGTTGCATATTATGACTATGAGATATGGCAAATAGATATGAAAACTGTCTTTCTCAATGACGACATTGATAAAGACATTTATATGGAGAAACCCATATGTTTCACATTCAGTGGGAGTGAGCAAAAGGTTTGCAAACTCCAAAGATCAATCTATGGATTGAAACAGGCTTCTAGGAATTGGAACATTCGATTTGATGAATCAGTCAAAGCGTTTGGCTTCATTCAAATTTCGAATGAATCATGTGTGTATAGAAAGGAATTGGAGACCTCAACCGGCTTCTGTATGTTTGTTTATATATTAAATAATTAATGTGTCAATTATTTAATAAACTTTGATTTAATTTTGAATTAAAATGAAAGTCTTGTTTTGGAGAAAATTAATCTAGTTAATTAATTATGACTTAATTAATTAGATAAAATAAGTTATTTATTTATTTAATAAATAAAGTATTAAATTATCCAAAAGGAGTTTGGATATTTTAGCTCTCTTAAAAGTTGATTTGAATTAGAATTCAAAGTCAAAGTTCAAAATTACTTGATGATCAAGTAATAGGAGAGAGGTACCAAAATCCTTAGCCCATAAGGACTAGGGTTTCGGCCACCGCTCCCCAAGTATATATAGGGGAGCTCGAGCTCCCCTTGAGAGTGATTGAAGGTTCTTTTGGTTCATGTGTTGAACACCATCCTTTCTCCAAGATCAAATAAACCCTATGTTAAGCCTAAACACTAACTAGAGAACTAGCATCCTTACTAGTTAGATTGTAGTCAAGTTGGTAGACTATCTCTAGAGAGCTTCAAGTTAGAAGTTTTTAAAGATTCGAGTTTTACCAATGAGAGGGGATCAAGCAGCGAGAAGAGCGTTCTTGGGTGGCTTGAAACGCTTCAAGAAAGATTATTGAAAAGTAAGTTTCTAATCTCTATGAATTTGGATTCACGATTGCGAGTTTCGATCCTTTTGTTGGAAATTTTTTTAAATTTCCGCTACTTTCTGATTCCTGTTTTCCAACACACGGTTCTCCAAGATGCCATTGAGTTTTCCAAAAAGTGCCCCAAGTGTTAATTTCACTCTAACCTCCCTCAATTGCCAACCGCTCAGATAATCCCTATAGACGTCTCCTGACCCTTTGACCAATGGGGAATCGACATTGTAGGCCCCTTACGCATGGCGGTCGGACAGAAGAAGTTCGTCATATTAGCCGTTGATTATTTCACTAAATGGGCCAAAGCGGAGGCCGTGGCAAAGATCACTTTCAGGGTCGTAAGAGACTTTATATGGAAAAACATTATCTGTAGATATGGCATACCGAGGGTGCTTATTTCAGACAACGGGAGAGTGATGAGCTCCTGTGAAAATAAGAGGGGTTAGATTTTGTCTTTCTCTTATGAGACTTCAGCTTCACTGAGTTTAAAGAAATTCTATTGCTACTTTGATAGAGTGATCAGGTGCCAATGTGTTATTTATGTACTTTTTGGGACTAATTTGAGAATTTCTTTCCTAATATTGGTCCCTTTAATTTGTACTAGAAATTGAAATTGGTAGGTTTATAGAAATTGGTATATTTTGTATCTTTTGTCTCTTTTCTAAGAAATTAAAATTAGTATGTCTGTAGAAATTTGTATCTCTACGGTCTCTTTTTTAAAAATTTTCAAATTTGTATCCATTGAAATTTGTAGATTTGTAGAAATTTGAAAAGTTGGGAAATTGGTACGTATCATCTACGGACTCTTTTCTACAAAATGAGAAATGGAAAATTGATATGTTTGTATCCAATCTACTATCTCTTTTTTGGGAAATCTAAATTGGTACGTTTGATGATAGCGGCCGATACGCAAGAGTGGTGTTCTGAATTGGGAATTGAGCAACGCTTTACTTCCGTGGGACATCCCCAAGCTAACGGTCAAGCAGAAGTCACTAATAGGGTCATTTTGCAACATCTGAAAACAATGCTCGAAAGCAAGAAGAGTGAATGGGCAGAAGAGTGACAAGGAGCCTTATGGGCTTATCGCACTACTCCGCGAGCGGCCACTGGCAAAACACCCTTCGCGCTCGTCTACGGAAGCCATGATACCTGCGGAAATTACACAAGAATCCGCTCGAGTGGCATACTTTGAACCCACGGCCAACGAGGATAATAGGGCGCTGGAATTGGACCTGTTGGAAGAAAAAAGGAATAAAGCATGGGCACTTTTCCATCAATACAAAACGTCTATCGCTCGGCAGTACAACAAGCGAGTCAGAGAAAGAACTTTTCAGTTGAGGAACTTAGTCCTAAAGAAAATGGAAGTCTCAAGACATGTGGGCAAGCTAGATCCCAACTGGAAAGGTCCATTCAAAGTTATACAAGTGCAAGCAAACAACACATACACTCTCGAATCGTTGCAAGGCGAGCGTCTCCCACGCCCCTGGAATGCATGCAACCTCAGGCGGCTTTATGTTTGAGTTAATTTTGTAAAAAGCCCATGAAGAGGCACGATGTATTTGCTATTTTCCAGAAAATTATAATAGAAATTGCTTCACTTATTTATTTAATCTGAGTATGCAGGATGTTGAAGATTCTCTCTTGGGACTCCAAGCCCAAGGTGAATGAATCCCTCCTTGTTTTAAGAATCAGCATGATCTCATGAGCGTGCTTATTCAGCGCCTCAAGAAATCCGCCCAAAGTCTAGACCACACGCACAAGCGTCCTAGTAGGCCCGGGTAGCCTTTATTACTGGCACCCAACGCTCGAAAATGGGACTCGCTGCACAAACTTGATCAAGTGGCAAGAGAAAATCGAGGGTCCACTGAGCAAGCCCCTCGGACTAGCACAATTGCAACCCTTGAAGATCCTTAACCAAGATGCTCCTGAAAGGAATCCTTGGATTAGCTAGAAGCGCCACGCAAGGAAAATTTTCAAAAGTCTTGAACAAGGGCAGTCTTCAAATAAGACCCTCGTAATCACTCAAGACTTAACAAAAATTTCCCAAGTCTTGAACGAGGGCAGTCTTCAAATAAGACCCTCATAATCACTCAAGACTTAGCAAAATTTTTCAAGTGTGTTAACAAAATTTTCACAAGTCTTGAACGAGGGTAGTCTTCAAATAAGACCCTCGTAATCACTCAAGACTTAACAAAATTTTCCAAAGTCTTGAACGAGGGCAATCTTCAAATAAGACCCTCGTAATCACTCAAGACTTAGCAAAATTTTCCAAGTGTGTTAACAAAATTTTCACAAGTCTTGAACGAGGGCAGTCTTCAAATAAGACACTCGTAATCACTCAAGACTTAGCAAAATTTTCCAAGTGTGTTAACAAAATTTTCACAAGTCTTGAACGAGGGCAGTCTTCAAATAAGACCCTCGTAATCACTTAAGACTTAGCAAAATTTTCCAAGTGTTTTAGCAAAATTTTCACAAGTCTTGAATGAGGGCAGTCTTCAAATAAGACCCTCGTAATCACTCAAGACTTAGCAAAATTTTCCAAGTGTGTTAACAAAATTTTCACAAGTCTTGAACAAGGGCAGTCTTCAAATAAGACCCTCGTAATTACTTAAGACGTAGCAAAATTTTCCAAATGTTAAACAGATTTGTACAAATTTTTAACAAGGGAAAAATTCAGAAAAGACCCTCGTGATAATTCAAGACTTAGTAACATTCCTCAAATTTTACATCTTTTACTTAAGCACAAAGTAAAATTTCATAAACAAGCGCTGCAAAGTATAAAAAGAGACACAACCATGAGAAGGAAAATTCTTCTTTAATGAAAAGTCGAAAATTACAAAACGAGGGCACGATGGCCCTTGAGATTCTTACAAGATTAAAAAGAAAGAAAAGATAAATAGTTTGTCATAACGAAGCTGAAGGGAATTTCAAGCGGTTGCGGCAACATCCTCCTCCAGATTCACCACTTCTTGCTGAGCGGGGCAGCGGGCACTTGAGCTTCTGGATTAGGCTCTTGCGCTAGGAACGGGCTCTTGGGCCTGTGAAGCCGTCTGCTCAACGCCCTCGACAGGTGGAGCTGGTACATTTTCTTGGGCAAGAGTATTTTCAGCGCTGGCAGCAGGGGCATTCTCTTGAGGCTCGTTTCCCTGAGGGCTTTCTGGGACAGTTACAACATCAGTAGACCCTTCGTTCTGTTCCGCGTGGGGCGCCTCTTCGACCGGATGAGCGGCCATGTACTCATCTTGGGCAAGCTCAACCAAGAAATTGTATTCTGGCTCAGCAATGGTGGCCTTGGGGTCTTCTTCTGTTTCATCCACCTCCTCGCAGCGCTCGTTCAGCCTTAGCCCCATGTCCGTCCGTCCATGAGTGGAGGCCTCCCCCAACCCTTTATGGATCATTTGCTCAATAGCCAGATTGAAGGCTTTCTGAGCCTCGTCAAAACAGTGGAGGGAGGCGGCAAAGGAGAAGGCTTTGCTATGGAGAAATTTTATAAGAGCCTCCTTACTTGCCCTCTCAAGACGCTCGGGCAGTGCCACCATCAGGTCAGCATATTTCTTCTCTGCCTCGTTGGATCGGGTGACCCACCCGTTCCGGTCGTCCCTCAACTTCTTTTGATTTTCGTTGAGGGTGGCTCATTCCGCTCGATACTTCTTCTTAGAGGCATCGCATCTATTGAAATCATCCTCCAGTTTCTTGGCATAGGCCTCTAGCTTCTTGTGTTCCGTCTCGAGGGAGACGAACTTGGCTTTCTCCACGTCCAACTCCTCTTGAATTTGAGCCGGATCGTTCGAGCGGGCCATTTTCTTGTACTTAGCCTTACGCTCGGGGTACACGGTGACCCTCATTTGGAGGTTCTTCGCCCTCGGGAGCACTTGCTGTGTTTTTCAAGGAAGATAAGAAAGAATTTCTGTACTTAGAATCTTTTTGAAAGATTAGGAGTATTATGAGGAATTAAGGAGAAAACAACGAGGATACTTACGGAGATGATGGCATACACCATGTCAGCGCAACCCTCTCCGTGTTCTGAGAAAACAAGGCTCGGTGGTCCCCGAAGAATTGGACCCGCTCGTAGAGTCCATCTGTAATCGTGCGGGAAGGTGGTTGAGTACCCAGCAAGACGGGAACCCCTTCTGGAGAGCGATCGATGTTCCTATCCCCCAAGCGCGCGAAATCCCAGAGATGGTCCTCCTCAGAAGAAGAGGTTTCACCGTCGCCCCGTGTGCCCTCGGTGACCTGCTTCCCCTTGCCCAAAATGGGGATGTTGTCGGGCATTCTCTCCTCTTTCTGGAAGCACCCCCTTGAGGTCCTCTAATGACCACGCTCGAAGTGGGCCTTGGTAGGTTGGCAGCCGGGGGAGTGACTCCCCTTGTATTGGGAGCATTGGTTGGGCGGACGATTACCCTCGTATCTGCGCTCGAAGCGCTTGGGTCTCCTCGGCCTTGGGATGGTGGGGCCGTGCTGGAACTTGCCCCTTGGTAACCTCCACGACCGTCACCACGGCCAGCCCCCCTTCTAGCCCACGAGCGTTCACCTGGTTCCCTTGGTTGTCTTGGCGGCGGTTGCTGATGACATTGGCCACGTTTCTCATATTTGCACCTGCCATTATAATAGCGACCCTTGAAAAGAAAATAAGAAAAACAAGTGTAAATGCTCGTACATGACATTTCTACAAAATATTATTAAGTCAGTATTCCTATCTAAAGTTAGTCCCTAGAATCTAACCGTCTCTCTCCAAATTTCGAGCGGGTGGATTTCTGATATAATGGGGGTCATTTGTGATTCCGCAAAGAAACATGACCTCTGCATCATCAGTCAAGTCCTTTGCTTTGATTATCTAGCCCTCGTCTCTCATGGCACCGGCAATGTCTTGGGGCCAGTTTTCTGGGAAAGTATGGGGTAAACGATGCTTAACTAAGGGTCCCTCCCCATGAGAAATCTACTCTCGTGGAACCCCAAAATCTCCACCTTCGGGAGCCCTCACAAAAAAGAATTTCTTCTTCCACTCAACACCGTGGGTTATGGGAGAATCTATCAACTTCAAGCCGGATTTAGCTTGGATGTAAAAGAAGCCCGCCTTCGGAGACGAACGGGGCGAACGGGCAACTTGGAATAGGGCGTTAAAATTTCGGAATGAAGGTTGATGTTTGGTGCAGGCCACGAGGATCACAAAAACTGTTATCAAAGATAAACCGTTGGGTAAAATTTGGGTTGGGCACAAGTTGAGGTTATTCAAAATATCGGCTACGGGCTCGGGTATTGGGAATCTGAGTCCTCCAAAAATTATGGAATCTAAGTACACTGCCATCTCCCCCGGAGGGGGATTGTTTGCCCGCTCATGTTCTTCAGGGATTCTCCATTGATAGCGCTCGTCCCAATATATGGGGGCTATCATGGATATGATTTCCCCCCTCGTGTGATGGTGCTCTGGATTTCATCTGGGGGAACCTCCGTCGCTTGCATACCAGACCCTTCCCCCTCGTTTGACCCTTTGGATTTCTTGGCTTTTGGGACTTCTTTCTTTTGCCCTTGGCGGGGGATCTTTCCGAGGGTCCGGCTTCCCCTTCTGGTTCGAGGGTGGGTGTAGGGACGGCCACGGTCACAGTATGACGATGAGAGTGGAGTGCCCTCTCCGTTAAGGCCCATGGTTCCCCTTACCTTTCTGCTTCCAAAGTTAGGTTCATCTCCTCAAAAATATGTTCCACACCCCGGGATTCCTCTCATCCATGGCGGAAACTGCTGCGTCTAATTCCTCGTCCCTAGGGGAACCCGGTGGAGAAGAGCTTTGAGTGGCCATCTCATCAACCTCACGGGTAAACTCCTCTACGTAATCTCTGGCCATGGCTATTTGGGGAGTTTGGAAGATATGTAAGGATTTCTGGGAATTTTGGGAAGGAAGGTGGATTTCTTGGGAAGATACTCTATCCTAAGCAAGTTCTAAAGTTAGAAAATCGAAAATCAGTAAAAATTGCAGGATGGTTACCTTAAAGATTTCTCGAAAAATTTGCAAGTGCTTTGAAGGTTACTGAAGTTTTGCTCTGGAGAGTTTTTTGCACAAGAGAATTCTGAATGCTAGGTTCGCGTAAAGAAGAAGGAGTATGGCAAATCTCTTATTTATAGGGTATGATTTGGGAATATTAAATTCAAAGACAATCATTTCCCGCCTTGGTAACCGCCCACTTTTGGGAACCGTCACCCACTTCCCAAGACGCGCCGGTTTTCTTGATACTCGCCCCCACTCTCCCATCCGCATTTAATACTGGGCCCCACGAGCGGTCATTTGAAGTGACTGCATTTATTGCTTGTCAGACAAGGCTTCCACAACACGAAAGGCGCTCAAGCACGAGCGTCACCCTCGGACATTTGAATTTCAAATTCTACAGCCTTTACCAAGGGCTGCAGAATTGAGGGGGCAAAATGATGGGGATAAAATACGCTTGACCCTCGTTTAGACATGTGACACAGTCAACGCATGACACGTGGATTCAGTGGTCCCCAATCGCCCTGGATTTTGACCAGCACATGGCCGCCCCTGCGCTCTTTAACGAGCGTCTCAGGCCCTTCTAACGAGCACCAGTCTCGCTTCACCATACATACTACCCTGGCTCCAAAGAAGTCCTTAAACGAGCGTCATGCCCTTCCAAGGGTGCCCTCGTACAATTACAGAACAAAGGGGTCCCTTGCACCCTCGTTGCACTGCTTGGAAGCTGGTCCTTGCGCGGATCCCCAGTCCATCAGGCCCAGTTGGTACGAGCGTGCTTCTCGCCCTCGTTAGCAACCTCCCAAAACAGCTCTCTGACACCAGTTCTTGCCCGCGCACCTGACTCTATTGCAAACACTA
Organism: Lantana camara; assembly: GCA_037501455.1. Classification (NCBI taxonomy): domain Eukaryota; kingdom Viridiplantae; phylum Streptophyta; class Magnoliopsida; order Lamiales; family Verbenaceae; genus Lantana; species Lantana camara. Next base: position 14,618,593 of record CM074857.1, on the reverse strand, counting down.
ACTTTTAAAAGCTTTTGTAGGAGATTCCTCCTAGGATTCTCCTCGTTGCGACACGTGTTAGGGCAACATTAGAGCAGGACCACACGAGGCAAATTACCAAAGGGTCCCTGACCCTCAACTATAAATATGGGAGTTCATCTTCATCCCTGTAAGCATTCTTTATCACTGCAACTCCACACTTCAGCTTATATTCAGATCACTATCTGACTTGAGCATCGGAGAGCCAAGCTGGGAATCACCCCCAGTTCCCCCAACTTGGCCTTCTGACTTTATTTGTGTTTGTCCTAGCAGGTAGAGCCCAGAAGCTTTTTCCGGCAATCCCCCTTGAGCTTGTTCTCTGTTTCCCCACCTCAACAAAATAGAAAGTGATCGGAGTTTGACCCTTACCTAATCAGACCCCATCATTTTTGGCGCCGTCTGTGATAAACTATGATAAAAATTAAGTCATTAAGAACTACAATGAAATTAATTTCATCAAAAGCAGATTCAAGTATATCTTATAGAGTTATAGGTATCTACACCCAATTGAGCCCACACTCAAAACCATGGCCCAAGCCTATGGTCCAAATCTCATTATAAATGGGCAAGGTCCAAAGAATCTCATTCACTCATTCATAAGTCATGGATTAATGATTTTTTACTGGAAATGTGCTTCTAATTGATTTCACTATGATAATCTTGAAATTAGATTATGGATTTTGCTAATTTCGAATTGATACAATATTAACCGTAATTAAGGTGGTATTCTATTCTTTTAATTTTCCACTAATTTATTTCATTAATTAGAAAGGACATGTTTATGGTTTTAATTTTGCAAGGGCAAAAATATAAATTTGGTCCTGTAATTTTGTAATTTTGGTAATTTAGTCCTACTCGTTTCAAATTTTACAATTAAGTCTTGTAAGTTTATAATTTTGGCACTTTTGGTCCTGTTCATTTTGAATTTTACAATTAAGTATCGTAAGTTCTAAAATTTTGCAATTTATGTCGATTCGTAGGAAAATTTATTAGTTGTTGAATTTGGTCATGTGGCTAATTTCTTTGCTAACTTGGCGGGATGACATGGCAAAAATATCTAATTGTATAAAAAAAACTATTATACATGTGACATATCTAATAAAAGAAAATTTAAATAAAAAAGTAATTATATTTGAACGAAATGTCGTATTGCCCAGCGGAGCTTATAAGAAGGTGACTTGCTTAGACATCTGGCTCCTTTTCAATAGAAAAAAATAGCTAAACCAATCCAATTAGTTGTTCAATCTCAAAGATCTTATCGGCCGACAAGACGGAGATAGACGACTACGGTCCAACGAAAATCTCTACGTACTTGTTCCAGTTCAGAACAAGTGAGATCTTCCGGTTTGTGTGCGTGAGAGCAACTCAAACAAAGAAGAGTTTGTCTCATTTATAAATTGCAAAATTTTAGAACTTACAAGATTTAATTGTAAAATTTAAAACCGACAGGACCAAAATTGTCAAAATTACAAACTTACAGGACTTGATTGTAAATTTTAAAACGAATAGGACTAAATTGCCAAAATTACAAACTTACAAAACTAAATTTGCATTTTTGCCTTTTGCTAGTTTTGATTTATGTTTCTTTGTTCCATTTTTTTTTTTTTGTTTGTTTGTTTGGGCTCGCAAAAAGAAAAAAATTCCAATATAAGGAGTATCCTTCACAATTCAATTATTTGCATTATATTATAGAACAAATTCTGGTTTTACGATGAAGATAAATATTTTGGTTTGAATAATTATATGCGTAGAGATTTACGTTTTCAACACAATTGATGTGATTTAGATCAGTTCATATTGCACATGATAATTTAATATCCAATAATGACGTATGTAATTAATCTTAAAATTTGATTTGAAAATCACATCAGTCGATTAATGTGCTAATTAGAACAACTCGATCCCAAATTTTCATCTTAACAACCTCATTACTATTTTAAAAATAAAATTCTGACCAAAAATATTGAAAAACGACGATATGATATATATTTCCAAACGTATACAAAATAAAATTTATAATATAGCTAGATGGAAGTTCAAATTTCTTTCACTCATTATAAAATTAATAACTTCATTGAAAAATGAATAACGGCATGATTGATATGATGGAATGAGGGGAAAATTATAAAAATGGTATACCATCTGCACCCATTCAGCAAAATTGGTACTTAGATTTTTCCGATAACAGATCTACCCCATACCTCCCAAAACCTCGCAAAATAATGCAGTTTTTGCCGGAAATCTGAAATCCCACCGGAAACCCGACCCGAAATCCAACGTGGCATGATTTTTTCTTACGTGGCAATACCACTATGGCCACATCAAATACCATTGTATATATGTTAATTTTATCCATTTAATTAAAACACAAAAAGCCAAATAATATTACTAATATATTTTGATTTAAAATTAATTTGACAAAATAAGAAATAATTTATATATATATATATATATATATATATATATGTTTGTGTGTGAAAATAATTAGATATTATAAACAACTAAAATTTATTATTTTATGTATTTCTTATAATAAATATATATATATATATAGGAAAATAATGCATAATATTTATATTTAATGGTTTCATATATTACTCAAAAATATACAAACATTTAATATTTAAAATATAAAAAAAAAAAGGAACCCAACAACTTTAATGGGGGATGTCGAAGACCCTTCAATCGGAAGTCTGAGTAAGGCTCTCGGCGGCGGGGGGGCCGCCGCGGGCGGCACAACCGCGTCGGAGTTCGATTTCAGTGGTGGGTTTGGGGTTGTGGATCAAGGTCTTGGCGGAGACCAGTTTGGGGCCAATTTCATGCCGACAATTTCCAATTTCAATACCAGATCCATCTCCGACAAAATCGATCCAATTTTTTCAAATCTTGGCAACAATTTCACATTTCCGCAAATCTTGCAGCTGCATTTGATTCTCCCTCAGAAATTAAACCCCCAATTCTTAACCCACACCTCCGGATAAACCAACTCCAACTTTACCACTCTCAAAACCCTTCATTTTTCCTGCCAATTCCTCAAGAACGGTCTCTTTTCAGCCCTCCACCGAGGAGAAAGCCTCCGTCATCGTCTCCACATAGCCCCACCACCACCGGCGGCTTCAACAACATCAGATCCGCCGTCGCACACCAACACCCAGACCCAATGCCGTCTTCAATAACTCCAGATCCGCCATTGACCATCAAAGCCATTATATGCCTTTAACACCCCATTCCCAAACTCCATCACTTCAGCTTCGTTTTTCTCCTTGGATATGGCAGCTTCGTTTTTCTCCTTGGCTATGGCGATTTGGGGGCAGCTTCGTTTTTCTCCTTGGCTATGGCGATTTGGTGGCGATTTTCAGAAAGGAGGGAGGAAGGGAGGGAGGAGGGGGTGTTGGGCGTGCTGGGTGGGTTGGGCGTTTTCAGATCCAGAATGAGGGACTCCGGCGGGATTGCTGATACGTTGTTGTTGCCGCCGCCACCCTCATTCCCAACTAGTCCACTAATCCCCCATCTTTCCCCTTTCCCCAATCGTTTCTTTTCTCGCAAACTTCCAGATTTGTGGCGATTTCTTTGTGCGTGTGTGTGTTGCGATTTTTATGTCGTGATTTTGGTGGTGGTGTGCTGGTGCGATTTTAGCGGCGTCGGTGGGATTTGTTGTGAGCTGTTGTGTTGATGAGAAGAAGGAGCATGGCGGCACTGGCAGCGCCCATTTCTGAAGTGGAGAGCATGGGGCGGAGATGGAGGTTGGATGTGGGAGTGCGGCGGCGGGGGAGGATGAATTTTGGGGTTGTGCAGGTGCAGGGGCGGCCTGGAGCTCTAGAGAAGACAATTCTTTTTCTTTTTTTCTTTTTTAATTTCTTAAGTATGTAATTAAGTTAAATTATATGTTAATAAATATCATGTTAAATTATATATTAATAATATAACATATGATTATATTTATACTATAATTATAATAAAAATAATATATAATATTTTTGAATTTATGTATTTCTTTATTTTATTAACATAATATTTATATTATTATTTCATTTTATTAACATAATTATCAAGTTAGAATTTTATGTTCTCCGGTTTTATTTGATTTTATTAACATAATGTTTTTTATTTTATTATTATTGTTTTATTTTATGTATTTGCAATTAGTTTTTTGTGGGTTATATACATGGCAACCAAGTCAATAGCTACGTGGCAGAAAAAATCAATGTGGTAATCCTGAACCATCCACGCATACATAAGTGTCACGTCATTAGCGGTTTTCGACGGTTTTAAGTGTTCCGATGAAAAAGTGCATTGATTTGGGCGGTTTTGGGAAGTATGAAATAGATCTGTTACCGGAAAAATCTAAGTACCAATTTTGCTGAATTGGTGCAGATGGTATACCATTTTTGTAATTATCCCATGGAATGAGTATTCCCACATCCATTCCTAAACCCTTGATTGGTACAAAATGTGATTCGGAATGCTCATTACTGAGGTAATGCTCATTCCTATAAACATGAGTTTATTCATTCCTTAGGTACCCCATGGTATTAGTCATTCCCAATCTTCAAAATTTATTTACTTTTTATATAATGACCACATATTTATTAAATGTATATTATATAATTATTTTTTATTATTATGAATTTTTATTCTGATTGAAAATTTAATAAATTGCATTTAATATATGTAAAAATAGATATAAATATAAATATACTATATATATTATATATTTAAAAATACATGTTCATTATATTATTTTATTTATTTATAAATTCATAGATATGCATAATAGATTAAAATATTCATTAAATACAAAATTTGACATTTATATTAAATTTAATTTTAAATATTATATATTATATTAAATATAATAAAATCATATAATCTACGTATAAATATGAAAATATTAATAAAAGAATTGTATTCATTTACAAATGTAATAAATCTGTCAAGTATACAAGAGATCACAAATACGTGTATATATATCCATCACAAAGTTTCCGCAATATTTTACTAAAGATAATAGTAAACGAATGTCTCTAATGATAGTTAGGAAAAAAAAAGTAGGAGTTTCAATATTTAAGAATATATATTTTTAAAATAAATTAAATTAGTACAAAACAATACAAATCAACTTTATTTATGTAAGGTCAATACAAAACCAATCTCGCAATGACAAAAGAAAAGAGAAGTTAAAGAAAAGAAGTTATAAGAAAGAAAAGATATTAAAAAAACATACAAGAGATAAAGTGAATAAAATCAACTAATAAATAAATAAAAAAAATATTTTTAGAGTTCAAGTCATCAAATTCAGGTATCTACAATTTGACAAGATCATAATTTATCTTAATTAATTGCATTTATGCCCCATCACTTCACTTAATTATTATTTCAGTCTCATACTACTTGACTTTTGCCATTTATATCCCGGCCATAAGTGTATTTTGTTGCGACATTTCCGTCTTAAAGTTACAACAAAATCCACTCACGCATTGGATGTGAATTACAAAAATCAATTATTATATGTATGTATGAAACCAAAATAAAAATCATGTGAAGTTAGGTCACTGGAATCCAATCAACTCCATTTATATCCAACCAAATTGCTTTTTCGGGCCTTCTGACTCGCCCAAGTAGAAGCCATCTTCCTGCACGGACCACACGCAAGGGCAATGTTTATCGCTGATATTTTTGGAGTCAAGGATTTTCATCCGGATCTTTTCATTATAAACTTCAATTTTTTTTTGTAGAGCCCATTTCTGGTTCTTTTGCGTGTCCCACGAGAAATGATAGGAATACGTGGTACTGTCATCAAAATTCTCATAAAAATGCTACTGATAATCTGCGTTCCGATTAAGTATGCCGTTAATGAGTTCATCGTTCTTGGAGTAGCAATGAACATTCAATGTCGAATTGTTTATTGGGAGCTTGTTGATTATGTGCATATCGAAGCCCGAGGTTAAATGGATGGAAATGGAATGAGCGAAATTGAATGATAAGAAAATTAGAAAGGAAATTAGGGTTGTTGTAACGAGGGAGCTCATGTTTGATACTTAGAGTATTTTTATCTTGATTGATACGTACTTCAAATGTAAGAATATAGTGCAATGCAGTACCAGTTTTATATTGTTTATGAGGACTTTGATTGCTTGCCCTCGATTAAGAGAGGTAAGTGATGGGTCTGAATATGGGGTACAAAGTCCGATCACTTTAAAATTTGTTTGGGTGAAGAAACCAGTTGACGATCGCCGAAAAAGATGGGGGTTCTACCTGCTAGGACAAACACACAGACACAAGTCAGAAGGCCAAGCTGGGGGAACTGAGGGTAATTCCCAGTTTGGCTCTCCGACGCTCAAGTCAGATGAAGATCAGAAAGAGAAAATGCTAAGTATAGAGTTGCTGTAATGGAAGTTGCTTACCGTGGAGAAGATGAACTCGCCTATTTATAGTTGAGGGTCAGGGACCCTTTAGTCATTTGCATCGTGTGGTCCTGGCCGAATGTTGCCCTAACACGTGGCATTGCGAGAGAAACCTAGGAGGAATCTTCTCTGCAAAAGCTGGTGAAAATTGGTGCTGGCAACAGTGGTAGGTGCGTGGGCATGTACGGGGTGTCAGAGAGCCGTTTGGGGAGTTGGTAACGAGGGCTTGAGAGCACGCTCGTGTCAACCAAAGCCTTGGAGGCCAAGGAATCCGCTAGGGGATGAAGGCCAAGGCTTGTGTAACGAGTTGGAGTGGAAGCCTCCCTGAGGGAATGTAACGCTCGAAGAGGGCTCCCTTGATTGATTGGAACGTTAGCCATGTAGTGTGAATGGCGCTCGTGAGAGAGCGGTAACATTGATCACGTGCAAATGTGACAGAGACGACACGTGTTCTTGGAGGATACTAGCGCTTGAGGGGTTTCAGTGCTCGTGTATGACTACCGTAATCACAGGACAGGTGTCGTCATTTTTGAGGTGCCACGTGTCCAAACGTGCGACGAGCGCATATTGACCCCATCAGTAAGTATGTCCACAAAATTTTGTGGAGAAAATTGTATAGAATTATCCTGACCACGCAAGCGTCGGGATATATGGATGAAACTAGCACGAATCTCATGTTATGCATGAAGTTCATAGATTATATGCTGCTATTTTTTATTTTTATTTTTTAAAGTAATGCTATAAAGAGGGGTTTGCCCCCATTAAAGATAAACTATGATAAAAATTAAAAACTACAATGAAATTAATTTCATCAAAATCAGATTCAAGTATATCTTATAGAGTTATAGGTATCTACACCCAATTGAGCCCACACTCAAAACCATGGCCCAAGCCTATGCTCCAAATCTCATTATAAATGGGCAAGGTCCAAATAATCTCATTCACTCATTCATAAGTCATAGATTGATGATTTTTAACTGGAAATGTGCTTCTAATTGATTTCACTATGATAATCTTGAAATTAGATTATTGATTTTGCTAATTTCGAATTGATACAATATTAACCGTAATTAACGTGATTTTTAACTGGAAATGTGCTTCTAATTGATTTCACTATGATAATCTTGAAATAAGATTATCGATTTTGCTAATTTCGAATTGATACAATATTAACCGTAATGAAGGTGGTATTCTATTCTTTTAATTTCCCACTAATTTATTTCATTAATTAGAAAGGGCATGTCTATGGTTTTAATTTTGCAAGGGCAAAAATATAAATTTGGTCCTGTAAGTTTGTAATTTTGGCAATTTAGTCCAACTCGTTTCAAAATTTGTAATTAAGTCTTGTAAGTTTGTAATTTTGGCACTTTTGGTCCTGTTCGTTTTGAATTTTACAATTAAGTCTTGTAAGTTCTAAAATTTTGCAATTTATATCGATTCAGAGGAAAATTTATTAGTTGTCGGAACTGGTCACGTGGCTAATTTCTTTGCTGACTTGACGGAATGACATGACAAAAATATCTGATTCGTATAAAAAAAATTATTATGCATGTGGCATATCTAATAAAAGAAAATTTAAATAAAAAAATAATTATATTTGAACGGAGTGTCGTATCGTCCAGCAAAGCTTATAAGAAGGTGACTTGCTTAGACATCTGATTCCTTTTCAATAGAAAAAATAGCCAAACCAACCCAATTAGTTGTTCAATCTCAAAGATCTTATCGGCCTGCAAAACGGAGATAGACGACTACGGTCTCACGAAAATCTCTATATACTTGTTCCAGTTCAGAATAAGTGAGATCTTCCGGTTTGTGTGCGTGAGAGCAACTCAAACAAAGAAGAGTTTGTCTCAGCCATAAATTGTAAAATTTTAGAAATTAAAGGACTTAATTATAAAATTTAAAACGGGAAGGACCAAAATTGTCAAAATTACAAACTTACAGGACTTAATTGTAAATTTTAAAACGAATAGGACTAAATTGCCAAAATTACAAACTTACAAAACAAAATTTGCATTTTTACCTTTTGCTAGTTTTGATTTATGTTTCTTTGTTCCATTTTTTTTTTTTTTTTTTGGTTTGGGCTCGCAAAAAGAAAAAAAATCCAATATAAGGAGTATCCTTCACAATTCAATTATTTGCATTATATTATAGAACAAATTCAGGTTTTACAATGAAGATAAATATTTTGGTTTGAATAATTATATGCGTAGAGATTTACGTTTTCAACACAATTGATGTGACTTAGATCAGTTCATATTGCACATGATAATTTAATATCCAATAATGATGCATGTAATTAATCTTAAAATTTGATTTGAAAATCACACTAGACGATTAATGTGCTAATTAGAACAACTCGATCCCAAACTTTCATCTTAACAACCTCATTACTATTTTAAAAATAAACATCTGACCAAAAATCTTGAAAAACGACGATATGATGTATATTTCCAAATGTATACAAAATAAAATTTATAATATAGCTAGATGGAAGTTCAAATTTCTTCCATTCATTATAAAATTAATAAGTTCATTGAAAAATTACTAAAAGAATTGTATTCATTTACAAATGTAATAAATCTGTCACGTATACAAGAGATCACAAATACGTGTATATTTATCCATCACAAAGTTTCCACAATATTTTACTAAACATAATAGTAAATGAATGTCTCTAACGATAAAAAAAAAAGTAGGAGTTTCAACATTTAAGAATGTATATTTTTAAAATAAATTAAATTAGTGCAAAGCAATATAAACCGACCTTATTTACGTAAGATCAGTACAAAGCCAACCTCACAATAGACAAGAGAAAAAAGAAGTTATAAGAAAGAAAAGATATTAAGAAACCGTGCAAAAGATAAAAATGAATAAAATCAATTAATAAATTAAGAAATATATATTTTTAGAATTCAAGGCATCAAATTCAGGTATCTACAATTTGACAAGCTCATAATTTATCTGAATTAATTGCATTTCCGTCCCATAACTTCACTTAATTATTATTTCAATCTCATACTACTTGACTTTTGCCATTTATATCTCGGGCATAAGTGTATTTTGTTGCGACATTTCCGTCTTAAAGTTTCAACAAAATCCACTCATGCATGGGATGTGAATAACTAAAATCAATTATTATATGTATATATGAAACCAAAATAAAAGTCATGTGAAGTTAGGTGACCGGAATCCAATCAACTCCATTTATATCCAACCAAGTTGCTTTTTCGGGCCTCCTGGCCACGTTTCGTCGCCCAAGTAGAAGCCATCTTTCTGCACGGACCACACACAAGGGTAATGATCCGGACTGATATTGTCGAACTTTGGGATCCCCGTCCTCTCCATCTCCTTATTAAAAACTTCAAATTTTTTTTGTAGAGCCCATTTCTGATTCTTTTGCGTGTCCCACGAGAAATGGCAGGTATACGTGGTAGTATCATCAAATCTCTCGTAAAAATGCCACTGATAATCCGCGTTCCGATTAAGTATGCCGTTAATGAGTTCGTCGTCCTTGGAGTAGCAATGAACTTTCAATGTCGAATTGTTTATTGGGAGCTTGTTGATTATGTGCATATCGAAGCCCGGGGTTAACCGGATGTGAATGGAATGGGCGAAATTGAATGATAAGAAAATTAGAAAGGAAACTAGGGTGGTTGTAATGAGGGAGCTCATCTTTGGTACTTAGAGTATTTTTATCTTGATTGGTACGTATTTCAAATGTAAGAATATAGTGCAATGCAACACCAATTTTATATTGTTTATGAGGACTTGGATTGCTTGCCCTCGATTAACAGAAGTAAGTATGTCCACAAAATTTTGTGGAGAAAATTGTATAGAATTATCCCGATTACGCAAGTATCGGGATATATGGATGAAACTAGCGTGAATCTCGTGTTATGCGTGAAGTTCATAGATTATATGCTGCTATTTTTTTTTTTTTTTTTTTTGAAGTAACGTTGAAAAAAAGGGGTTTGCCCCATTAAAGATAATTAGATAAACTATGATAAAAATTAAGAACTACAATGAAATTAATTTCATCAAAAGTAGATTCAACTTTCAAGTATATCTTATAGAGTTATAGGTATCTACACCCAATTGAGCCCACACTCAAAACCATGGCCCAAGCCTATGGTCCAAATCTCCTTACAAATGGGCAAGGTCCAAAGAATCTAAATCACTCATTCATAAGTCATGGTCCTCCTCTCGTCAAAAAAAAAAAAAAAGTCATGGTCCTCCTGGATTGATGATTTTTTACTGGAAATGTGCTTCTAATTGATTTCACCATGCTAATCTTGAAATTAGATTATGGATTTTGCTAATTTTGAATTGATACAATACTGACCGTAATTAAGGTGGTATTCTATTCTTTTAATTTCCCACTAATTGATAAGTCATTTCTTTACCAATTACTGAGCCTACAATTGTGATATTTTATTCCATGATTTGGTTTAATAGTGGTCTATTAATTGGTTTAATGTTTCTTTGTAGGAAATTGCGACTTGCATGAAATTAGAGGTCATCCACCTTCTTTTGGGATTAATTGGAGAACAAATGCAATTGAAGGCCATAAATTTGGAATTGAAAAGCTCAAACAAAGAGTTACGTACATTAAAGGAGGGGGATGCACGTTCTTGGAGTAATGACGGTGCTTGATGAAGAGTTAGTGGGCGTTTAATGTGGAGAGATAGTGAAGAAGCTTGCCTGAGGTCACGGTCAGGAACCCTGACCCGTTTTTCGGGCAGTAACTTGGACAAAACGTGTGGAGAACATGGCTTTTATGATGGCAGATCGTGGAGGAAGAGTGGGGGAAGAATTCAAGTCTTAGCACTACATAAAAGGAGAAGAACCGAGATTGGGGAGAGCATCACACTAGTTTATTCTTCTTTCCTTTGTTTTGTTAAAACTATGCTGCTACTTTATTTTCATGCTTTGAATTTCGTTATGAATTTCTAGTTCGTTTATAGTTGGGATTTTCCAAGCATGCTTTAGATGTCGTGAGACAATTTCTTTGGGTTGATTAATCAAAGTTATCCGTTTTATTTCCGATTTCATGTCATTGAGTGTTGGTTTATTCTTTGGTTAGTGCACGAATCTTAGAATTATCAATACACATACAGCTAGTTAATTTGTTTGGTGGAGTCTAGCCGGGCAATTAACGAAGTGGCAATCAACACTAGGTTGTTAAGTTCGGCTGATTTTGTGTTGAGGAATATTACGGTCTAATTAGGCGAAGTAGGAGTTCCTGCCTAGTCGGTTAGGGTTAGTGTTTCTTTAGGGTGTAATGCAATTGCCCAATTGAATCTTAAAAGGAATTTCTGCTAAGGTTATTGGTTAATTAGACAACGATTATTAGGAGTTTCTTTTAGTCGTTATAAACAGTAAGAAGAAACGAGGGAGCCTAAGGTAACTGGTAACTATAGCTAGCCTAACGAGGAATTAATCACCCTGTCCGTGATCATAATCTGATGCATGCGTAGGAAAATCCCAGCTATTTGATATCCACTGAATTTGTATTAGTTTAATCTTCATCTCAATTTAGTTCAGTTAATTTTTCATTTGTTTATTTCGTTTATTTTTAGTCTAATCAAAATCTCAAAACATAACCCCCCCCCCCCCCCCCCCCCCCCCCAATTTTAATTGTTCGTTTCGTTTCTTTTGCATATAAAAAGATTACAAACTCATCCAGTCCTCGTGGATCGATACCCATTGCCACTATTTGCAATTTATTTTGTATTCGGTACTTGGGATTTATTATTGGTGGTCTCGACACCCATCAATTTTTGGCGCCGTTGCCGGGGATTGGTAACTAATTTTGTTTCTTTTTCTTTTGCTTAGGAACCTTCGTGAGCAAGCAGCAGTTGGCAAAAGTTCAGAATTGTTTGAAGCTGAAAACTGATACTAATTCTGAGCAGGAGTTTATAGTTGCACAGCTTACTGACAGGAAGCCTGACAGTGATCACAGTCAGGATATGGCTCAGAACAGAACGCTTCGGGACCTTGCCAGACCTACTGAAGCACAACAGCCACTCTGTATTACCTTTCCAGAACTGCAGGAAGGCTTCGAATTGAAATCAGGCCTTATCCATTTGTTGCCAACCTTTCGCGGGTTGGAGAATGAAGATCCGAATAAGCATTTGAAGGAATTTCACCTTGTGTGCACATCCATGAAGCCACACAATGTGACAGAGGATCAAATCAAGCTAAGGGCTTTTCCCTTCTCATTGCAAGATGCGGCTAAAGAGTGGCTATATTACTTACCTTCGGGTACGGTCACTACTTGGGTGGAAATGTCAAGACAATTCCTTGAGAGGTACTTTCCGGCTTCTCGTGCTACCAACATTAGGCGAGAAATTTGTGGCGTGAAGCAAAGAGATTCCGAAAGCCTTTATGAGTATTGGGAGAGGTTCAAGAGATTGCTAGCAAGCTGCCCCCAACATGGTATCTCGGATCAATTGGTCATTCAATACTTCTATGAAGGACTAACTCCGATGGAACGCCGAATGATGGATGCCGCGAGTGGCGGAGCAATTGTTAGCAAGACACCAGCCGAAGCTAGAGAGCTCATATCGACCATGGCTGCAAATTCTCAACAATTTGAAGCTCGGCAGGACACCCCCCGAAGGGTGAATGAGGTAAATACTAATTCACTTGATAAAATTGAGTCTTTGCTAACAACCTTGGTGCAGAAAATGAATGTAGGTCCTACTCCATCGGCAAGAGTTTGTGGCATTTGCACTAGTCCCGAGCACCAAACTGATGCATGCCCTTATTCGAACACATACAACCCCGGATGGACGTACCACCCGCATTTCAGTTATGCCAACAACCAACCGAATAATCAGAGCTCCCACCCACCTCCACCGCAGCCACAACCACAACACCCTCCGGGTTCAGGTATGCCTCTTAGTGAAATTGTTCGTATGTTGGCTACTAATACCGAGAAATATCAACAGGACACGACGAACAGGATTCAAAAGATAGAGGACACTATAAAAAGCATGGAGACCCATATGGGACAAATTGCATCATCGGTGAGCAAATTGGAGAGTCGAGGCAAACTACCATCGCAAAGACACAATGTGAGTGCGATTGTGTTGCAAAACGGAAACGAATTGCAGCCTCCAGTCAACAGGAGTTACAAACGTGATCAGGTACAGGTATCTGATGCAGAAACTAAAAAAGAGATTGAGAAGAATCCTGCCAGTGATCACGGACAGAATTCCAGTCTAGCTGAAGTCTATCAGAAGCCCAAGCCACTGGTAGTTCCACCACCATTCCCTGAAAGGTTAGTTCAGAGCAAGAAGGACGGAGAGGACAAGAGTATTATGGAGCTCTTTGAAAAAGTTGAAGTGAACGTTCCACTCCTTGAGGCCATCAAACAGGTTCCACGCTACGCCAAATTCCTTAAGGAATTATGCACCAACAAGCGTAAGTTGACAGGTACTGAGAAGGTGAGTGTTAGTGAAAATGTTTCGGCTGTCTTACAAAGGAAATTACCACCTAAGTGTCACGACAAAGGTATGTTTTCTATCCCATGCAAGATTGGACAAATTGGTATTGGTAAGGCTATGTGTGATTTAGGATCTTCTATCAATGTGATGCCTTTATCTGTCTATAATTTTTTGGGTCTTGGTCCATTAGCTAGTACCGGAGTTATTATTCAATTAGTGGATCGATCAATTGTCTATCCTGAAGGTGTTTTAGAGGATGTGTTAGTTCAAGTTAATGAATTGATTTTTCCTGCTGATTTTTTTGTGATTGATATGGAAAACAATTATTCATCCGAGTCCTCTGGTATCTTGTTTGGTAGACCTTTCCTTAGTACAGCTAAAGCTAAAATTGATGTGCATGATGGTTCACTGACTTTAGAGTTTGATGGTGAAGTAGTGAAATTCAATGTTTATGATTCCACTAAGCATGTTGATGATGTGTCTTGCGTTTGTAGTGTTGGTGTCATAGAGAATTTGACTCATGAGGATTTTGGTTCAAATAATGATGTTGAGTTGAATTATGTTATTTGTCATGACATATCTGTTGATTGGCTGAAGAGATTTTCTAATCGGTTTAAGTCTTTTGATGATGTTCTTGATAAGTTCCATGCATTACAAGGGCTTAATGATATTACAAGTTCAAAGTCTATGCCTATTGAGTTAACTAGATCAGAATCTAAGCTTTTACCTTCATTTTTGCAGGATCTAAAGCTAGAAATCGAAAAGCTACCTGAGTTTTTAAAACACGCATATCTGGGCGACTGTGAGACCCTACCTGTGATCATAGCCAACATACTTAACAGTCTGCAAGAGGGAAAACTGATCAAAGCACTTCAGGAATGCAAAGAGGTAGTTGAATGGATCGTCACTAATGTCAAAGTACTGACGCCTTTGGCGAGCATGTATGGTATTGTTTTAAAACGAGGAGCCAAGTCCCGTAGAGCAGCCCGACGTAGGCTAGACCCACCTATAATGGAGACGGTGAAAAAGAAGATCCTTAAGCCTCCTGATCGAAGAACTGAAAATTTGGACAGTGAGGTGAACGGGCGTAGACTTAAGCCATTTTATGAAGGATTCGAGCCACACACGGTTGAAAAGATGAAACTAGAGGATCCTCCTCTAGGGGCTTGAGTGTGAAACAAAAACTCGTCTAGTCCATGACGTTAAACAAGGGCTCTGTATGGGAGGCAACCCATATTTCTTTCCCTTGCTTTTGTTTTTTTTTAGTTTTTCATTTTCTTTCTTTGCTCGTTTTCCTCGCCCCGACGTAATCTCTTCTCTTCTCGTGTTTTGCAGGAAAATGTGCAGGTACCAGAATTAGATAAGTGTGGGGGAGGCACAAAAGCGGAACCATTGTTGATCAATTGCATTAACTAGTGAACTTACTATTGAGCTACTGTGAGGAAACTTGTCTGAGGTCACGGACAAGGGTTCTGGGTCCATTTTTGGTAATCAGAGCTTAACCACATACCTGAACCACCCGTCTCCCTACCCGCATCATGATCCGCACGTAATGACCCGACCCACCACGTAAACCACCCTAACATCACTCCAATCAGCCGCCTACTTCCAAAGAACCCCAACTCACAAATCAATCTCTCCAATTCACCAAAATCCCCAATTTCTAGAACTCCAAGACCTAATTCCACCATGGTTAACGGCATGATTCACTAACCACCACTTTCGACGAAGAGACCCTCATCTTATTTGATTCCACGACTTCTGCCACAACACCAAAACCCAGGCCGTGACTCCGCCGGCCTGCAACATCACAAAACAATCAGGGCTAATGCACAGATAACACAAATTGAAGAAATTTGCAGACTGATACTGACAGGACGGCTAACCATGATCATAGACAGGATTCCTCACATCTGGCTCCCAACCATCACACCTCCACCGGGTTCAGGGAAGTCCTTGTTTTTCATTTATGACTTACTTTATGTTGAGGACAACATGTTTTTAAGTGTGGGGGAAATATTGGGT
This sequence comes from Lantana camara, assembly GCA_037501455.1. Classification (NCBI taxonomy): domain Eukaryota; kingdom Viridiplantae; phylum Streptophyta; class Magnoliopsida; order Lamiales; family Verbenaceae; genus Lantana; species Lantana camara. Next base: position 14,602,692 of record CM074857.1, on the reverse strand, counting down.
ATTAGGGCTGTATGAGAAAATTTTTGCATTTTTGCATGATTTCGGGGCGTTTTTGAGTTGATAATGGGCTGAAAATATGCGAAATTGCTTCTATAGTTGCATGTTTATAGCTGTGAGTAGTGAATTCAGGGTTGTGCCCTCTTTATGTATGATTAGGAGATACGATATGGCGTAATTTGATTCTTATTTGATGAATTATTACGATTTAGGCAATGATGGATTAATTTTAAAAGGATATGAAGCATGGTTGAGTCTTGTATGCTAAATATTGGCTAAGTGTTGGTGATATTCTCACATTTTTGGAAATAGCGTGCCTGGTTTTTAAAGGATAGAACATTAAATTGTGTGATTAAAATGACACCATTCTTGAATAGAAACTTATGAAGCTTAGAAGTTGAATTTGATATGCACTTGAATTTTCACTTGTTTATTGGGAAATTGTGGTGGAGCTAGGGATTTAATCTAAGCTTGGAAATTGCGTGGTATGATCTATTATGTGCAGCGCCAAAAATCTGTTGAAATGATTAAATGGGGCTTAGTAACCGGGTGACATTCATCACAAATGTTTGTGCTCGCGTCAAACGGTCCCAAATAATCTCGACGAGTGAGGCAATTTATGAATACTCCACTGATTACCCAACTAAATAAGTGATTTATCACAATAAAACGGGTAATTATGAGTAAGGCAAAGCCACTTGAGGTTGTGATCGGTTGAGTAACCGGATGGCATTCATCCCAAATGTTTGCGTTCGCGTCAAAAGGCCAATGACAATCCAAGTAAATCCTAGCAAAAGTTCCTTAATGATTTAATTAAGAATAATCATAATTCCCCACAACTACTGTTTCCATTTGAAACTTCCCTGTGCATACCCTTCATCTAATAAGTTGAATATGATTTCTAGGATTAAATGATTTATAATTCAACTTGGGTAAATCATGCATGTGCTTAAGATGGTGACCGGGCGTTGTGTTTTCTTATGTGAGACTCTCATTGCATTTGGTTCAATGTTTGGTAGTGTAGGGCGAAAATTATACTTTCACTCCTAGTTTACATTGCCCATTTCGTGTTTTCATTGAATGGAGTCGAATTTCTCCATTATCTTTGATCTTAGTTTATGCTCGAGGGCAAGCATTGCCTAAGTGTGGGGGGATTTGATAAGTCATTTCTTTACCAATTACTGAGCCTACAATTGTGATATTTTATTCCATAATTTGGTTTAATAGTGGTCTATTAATTGGTTTAATGTTTCTTTGTAGGAAATTGCGACTTGCATGAAATTAGAGGTCATCCACCTTCTTTTGGGATTAATTGGAGAACAAATGCAATTGAAGGCCATAAATTTGGAATTGAAAAGCTCAAACAAAGAGTTACGTACATTAAAGGAGGGGGATGCACGTTCTTGGAGTAATGACGGTGCTTGATGAAGAGTTAGTGGGCGTTTAATGTGGAGAGATAGTGAAGAAGCTTGCCTGAGGTCACGGTCAGGAACCCTGACCCGTTTTTCGGGCAGTAACTTGGACAAAACGTGTGGAGAACATGGCTTTTATGATGGCAGATCGTGGAGGAAGAGTGGGGGAAGAATTCAAGTCTTAGCACTACATAAAAGGAGAAGAACCGAGATTGGGGAGAGCATCACACTAGTTTATTCTTCTTTCCTTTGTTTTGTTAAAACTATGCTGCTACTTTATTTTCATGCTTTGAATTTCGTTATGAATTTCTAGTTCGTTTATAGTTGGGATTTTCCAAGCATGCTTTAGATGTCGTGAGACAATTTCTTTGGGTTGATTAATCAAAGTTATCCGTTTTATTTCCGATTTCATGTCATTGAGTGTTGGTTTATTCTTTGGTTAGTGCACGAATCTTAGAATTATCAATACACATACAGCTAGTTAATTTGTTTGGTGGAGTCTAGCCGGGCAATTAACGAAGTGGCAATCAACACTAGGTTGTTAAGTTCGGCTGATTTTGTCTTGAGGAATATTACGGTCTAATTAGGCGAAGTAGGAGTTCCTACCTAGTCGGTTAGGGTTAGTGTTTCTTTAGGGTGTAATCCAATTGCCCAATTGAATCTTAAAAGGAGTTTCTGCTAAGGTTATTGGTTAATTAGACAACGATTATTAGGAGTTTCTTTTAGTCGTTATAAACAGTAAGAAGAAACGAGGGAGCCTAAGGTAACTGGTAACTATAGCTAGCCTAACGAGGAATTAATCACCCTGTCCGTGATCATAATCTGATGCATGCGTAGGAAAATCCCAGCTATTTGATATCCACTGAATTTGTATTAGTTTAATCTTCATCTCAATTTAGTTCAGTTAATTTTTCGTTTGTTTATTTCGTTTATTTTTAGTCTAATCAAAATCTCAAAACATAACCCCCCCCCCCCCCCCCCCAATTTTAATTGTTCGTTTCGTTTCTTTTGCATATAAAAAGATTACAAACTCATCCAGTCCTCGTGGATCGATACCCATTGCCACTAGTTGCAATTTATTTTGTATTCGGTACTTGGGATTTATTATTGGTGGTCTCGACACCCATCACTAATTTATTTCATTAATTAGAAAGGGCATGTTTATGGCTTTAACTTTGCCAGGGCAAAAATATAAATTTGGTCCTATAAGTTTGTGATTTTGGCAATTTAGTCCTGCTCGTTTCAAAATTTGCAATTAAGTCCTGTAATTTTGGCACTTTTGGTCCTGTTCATTTTGAACTTTGCAATTAAGTCCTGTAAGTTCTAAAATTTTGCAATTTATGTCCGATTCGCAGGAAAATTTATTAGTTGTCTGAATTGGTCACGTGGCTCATTTCTTTGTTTTCTTGGCGAGATGGCATGACAAAAATATCTGATTTGTATATAAAAAAAATTATTATACATGTGGCATATCTAATAAAAGAAAATTTAAATAAAAACTTAATTATATTTGAACGAAATATCGTATCGTCCAGCGGAGCATATAAGAAGGTGACTTGCATAGACATCTGACTCATTTTCAATAGAAAAGAATAGCCAAACCAACCTAATTAGTTGATCAATCTCAAAGATCTTATCGTCCGGTAAACCGGAGATAGACGACTATGGTCCCACGAAAATCTCTACGTACTTGTTCCAGAACAAGTGAGACTTCCGGTTTGTGCGTGTGGGAGCAACTCAAGCAAAGCAGAGTTTGTCTAGGACATAAATTGCGGGCCATTCCTGAATTCAGACATAAATTGTACAATTTTAGAATTTACAGGACTTAATTGCAAAATTTGAAACGGATAGGACTAAAATTGCTAAAATTACAAACTTACTGGACTTAATTTTAAATTTTAGAACGAACATAATTAAATTACCAAAATTGTAAACTTACAGGACCAAATTTGCAATTTTTCCTTTTGCAAGTTTTAATTATATGTTTCTTTGTTCCATTTTTTTTATTTTTTTTAGTTTGGGCTCGCGAAAAGAAAAAAATCCAATAGAAGGACTATCCTTCACAATTTAATTATTTGCATTATATTATACAACAAATTCTGGTTTTACAACGAAGATAAATAGCTGTGAAGATAATCTCTCTTTGCTTGGCAATGTGATTCACAACATTAAGGCGTTATGTGCTAATATCATAGATGTCCTTTTCTTCCATTAGACGTGGTGCGAATAAAGTCGCCCACACTTTATCTCGTAATACGGCCTCGACTTGCGTTTGTTTTTCGAATATTCCGTTATATGCTTTGAATTTTGCTATTTCTGATATTCAATAAATTGGCCTGTTGAGGCCTCCTTTCTTCAAAAATATTTTGGTTTGAATAATTAGATGCGTAGAGATTTACATTTTCAGCACAATTGATGTGATTTAGATCAGTTCATATTGCAAATGATAATTTAATATCCACTAATGATGCACGTAATTAATCTTAAAATTTGATTTGAAAATCACACTAGACGATTAATGTGCTAATTAGAACAGCTCGAGCCCAAAATTTCATCGCAACAACCTCATTACTATTTTAAAAATAAAATTCTGACCAAAAATCTTGGAAAACGAAGATATGATATATATTTCCAAATGTATACAAAATAAAATTTATAATATAGCTAGATGGAAGAACAAATTTCTTCAACTCATTATAAAATTAATAAGTTCATTGAAAAATGACTAAAAGAATTGTATTCATTTACAAATGTAATAAATCTGTCAAGTATACAAGAGATCACAAATACGTGTATATATATCCATCACAAAGTTTTCGCAATATTTTACTAAAGATAATAGTAAACAAATGTCTCTAATGATAGTTAGAACAAAAAAAAAAAAAAAAAAAAACAGTAGGAGTTTCAACATTTAAGAATATATATTTTTAAAATAAATTAAATTAGTACAAAGCAATACAAATTGACTTTATTTACGTAAGGTCAATACAAAACTAACCTCACAATAGACAAGAGAAAAGAGAAGCTAAGAAAGAAGTTATAAGAAAAAAAAAAAAAAAAAAAGTTAAGAAAACGTGCAAGAGATAAAGTGAATAAAATCAACTAATAAATAAATAAAAAAAATATTTTTAGAGTTCAAGTCATCAAATTCAGGTATCTACAATTTGACAAGATCATAATTTATCTTAATTAATTGCATTTATGCCCCATCACTTCACTTAATTATTATTTCAGTCTCATACTACTTGACTTTTGCCATTTATATCCCGGCCATAAGTGTATTTTGTTGCGACATTTCCGTCTTAAAGTTACAACAAAATCCACTCATGCATTGGATGTGAATTACAAAAATCAATTATTATATGTATGTATGAAACCAAAATAAAAATCATGTGAAGTTAGGTCACTGGAATCCAATCAACTCCATTTATATCCAACCAAATTGCTTTTTCGGGCCTTCTGACTCGCCCAAGTAGAAGCCATCTTCCTGGACGGACCACACGCAAGGGCAATGTTTATCGCTGATATTTTTGGAGTCAGGGATTTTCATCCGGATCTTTTCATTATAAACTTCAAATTTTTTTTGTAGAGCCCATTTCTGGTTCTTTTGCGTGTCCCATGAGAAATGACAGGAATACGTGGTACTGTCATCAAAATTCTCATAAAAATGCTACTGATAATCTGCGTTCCGATTAAGTATGTCGTTAATGAGTTCATCGTTCTTGGAGTAGCAATGAACATTCAATGTCGAATTGTTTATTGGGAGCTTGTTGATTATGTGCATATCGAAGCCCGAGGTTAAATGGATGGAAATGGAATGGGCGAAATTGAATGATAAGAAAATTAGAAAGGAAATTAGGGTTGTTGTAACGAGGGAGCTCATGTTTGATACTTAGAGTATTTTTATCTTGATTGATACGTACTTCAAATGTAAGAATATAGTGCAATGCAGTACCAGTTTCATATTGTTTATGAGGACTTTGATTGCTTGCCCTCGATTAAGAGAGATAAGTGATGGGTCTGAATATGGGGTACAAAGTCCGATCACTTTAAAATTTGTTTGGGTGAAGAAACCAGTTGACGATCGCCGAAAAAGATGGGGGTTCTACCTGCTAGGACAAACACACAGACACAAGTCAGAAGGCCAAGCTGGGGGAACTGGGGGTGATTCCCAGTTTGGCTCTCCGACGCTCAAGTCAGATGAAGATCAGAAAGAGAAAATGCTAAGTATAGAGTTGCTGTAATGGAAGTTGCTTACCATGGAGAAGATGAACTTGCCTATTTATAGTTGAAGGTCAGGGACCCTTTAGTCATTTGCATCGTGTGGTCCTGGCCGAATGTTGCCCTAACACGTGGCATTGCGAAAGAAACCTAGGAGGAATCTTCTCTGCAAAAGCTGGTAAAAATTGGTGCTGGCAACAGTGGTAGGTGCGTGGGTATGTACGGGGTGTCAGAGAGCCGTTTGGGGAGTTGGTAACGAGGGCTTGAGAGCACGCTCGTGTCAACCAAAGCCTTGGAGGCCAAGGAATCCGCTAGGGGATGAAGGCCAAGGCTTGTGTAACGAGTTGGAGTGGAAGCCTCCCTGAGGGAATGTAACGCTCGAAGAGGGCTCCCTTGATTGATTGGAACGTTAGCCATGTAGTGTGAATGGCGCTCGTGAGAGAGCGGTAACATTGATCACGTGCAAATGTGACAGAGACGACACGTGTTCTCGGAGGATACTAGCGCTTAAGGGGTTTCAGTGCTCGTGTATGACTACCGTAATCACAGGACAGGTGTCGTCATTTTTGAGGTGCCACGTGTCCAAACGTGCGACGAGCGCATTTTGACCCCATCAGTAAGTATATCCAAAAAATTTTGTGGAGAAAATTGTATAGAATTATCCTGACCACGCAAGCGTCGGGATATATGGATGAAACTAGCACGAATCTCATGTTATGCATGAATTTCATAGATTATATGCTGCTATTTTTTATTTTTATTTTTTAAAGTAATGCTAAAAAGAGGGGTTTGCCCCATTAAAGATAAACTATGATAAAAATTAAAAACTACAATGAAATTAATTTCATCAAAATCAGATTCAAGTATATCTTATAGAGTTATAGGTATCTACACCCAATTGAGCCCACACTCAAAACCATGGCCCAAGCCTATGCTCCAAATCTCATTATAAATGGGCAAGGTCCAAATAATCTCATTCACTCATTCATAAGTCATAGATTGATGATTTTTAACTGGAAATGTGCTTCTAATTGATTTCACTATGATAATCTTGAAATTAGATTATCGATTTTGCTGATTTCGAATTGATACAATATTAACCGTAATTAAGGTGATTTTTAACTGGAAATGTGCTTCTAATTGATTTCACTATGATAATCTTGAAATTAGATTATCGATTTTGCTAATTTCGAATTGATACAATATTAACCGTAATGAAGGTGGTATTCTATTCTTTTAATTTCCCACTAATTTATTTCATTAATTAGAAAGGGCATGTCTATGGTTTTAATTTTGCAAGGGCAAAAATGTAAATTTGGTCCTGTAAGTTTGTAATTTTGGCAATTTAGTCCAGCTCATTTCAAAATTTGTAATTAAGTCTTATAAGTTTGTAATTTTGGCACTTTTGGTCCTGTTCGTTTTGAATTTTACAATTAAGTCTTGTAAGTTCTAAAATTTTGCAATTTATATCGATTCAGAGGAAAATTTATTAGTTGTCGAAACTGGTCACGTGGCTAATTTCTTTGCTGACTTTACGGAATGACATGACAAAAATATCTGATTCATATAAAAAAAATTATTATGCATGTGGCATATCTAATAAAAGAAAATTTAAATAAAAAAATAATTATATTTGAACGGAGTGTCGTATCGTCCAGCAAAGCCTATAAGAAGGTGACTTGCTTAGACATCTGATTCCTTTTCAATAGAAAAAATAGTTGCGTGAGAGCAACTCAAACAAAGAAGAGTTTGTCTCAGTCATAAATTATAAAATTTTAGAAATTAAAGGACTTAATTATAAAATTTAAAACGGGAAGGACCAAAATTGTCAAAATTACAAATTTACAGGGCTTAATCGTAAATTTTAAAGCGAATAGGACTAAATTGCCAAAATTACAAACTTACAAAACTAAATTTGCATTTTTGCCTTTTGCAAGTTTTGATTTATGTTTCTTTGTTCCTTTTTTTTTTTTTTGGTTTGGGCTCGCAAAAAGAAAAAAAATCCAATATAAGGAGTATCCTTCACAATTCAATTATTTGCATTATATTATAGAACAAATTCAGGTTTTACAATGAAGATAAATATTTTGGTTTGAATAATTATATGCGTAGAGATTTACGTTTTCAACACAATTGATGTGACTTAGATCAGTTCATATTGCACATGATAATTTAATATCCAATAATGATGCATGTAATTAATCTTAAAATTTGATTTGAAAATCACACTAGACGATTAATGTGCTAATTAGAACAGCTCGATCCCAAACTTTCATCTTAACAACCTCATTACTATTTTAAAAATAAAATTCTGACCAAAAATCTTGAAAAACGACGATATGATATATATTTCCAAATGTATACAAAATAAAATTTATAATATAGCTAGATGGAAGTTCAAATTCTTCCATTCATTATAAAATTAATAAGTTCATTGAAAAATTACTAAAAGAATTGTATTCATTTACAAATGTAATAAATCTGTCACGTATACAAGAGATCACAAATACGTGTATATATATCCATCACAAAGTTTCCACAATATTTTACTAAACATAATAGTAAATGAATGTCTCTAACGATAAAAAAAAAAGTAGGAGTTGCAACATTTAAGAATGTATATTTTTAAAATAAATTAAACTAGTGCAAAGCAATATAAACCGACCTTATTTACGTAAGATCAGTACAAAGCCAACCTCACAATAGACAAGAGAAAAAAGAAGTTATAAGAAAGAAAAGATATTAAGAAACCGTGCAAAAGATAAAAATGAATAAAATCAATTAATAAATTAAAAAATATATATTTTTAGAATTCAAGGCATCAAATTCAGGTATCTACAATTTGACAAGCTCATAATTTATCTGAATTAATTGCATTTCTGTCCCATAACTTCACTTAATTATTGTTTCAATCTCATACTACTTGACTTTTGCCATTTATATCCCGGGCATAAGTGTATTTTGTTGCGACATTTCCGTCTTAAAGTTTCAACAAAATCCACTCATGCATGGGATGTGAATAACTAAAATCAATTATTATATGTATATATGAAACCAAAATAAAAGTCATGTGAAGTTAGGTGATCGGAATCCAATCAACTCCATTTATATCCAACCAAGTTGCTTTTTCGGGCCTCCTGGCCACGTTTCGTCGCCCAAGTAGAAGCCATCTTTCTGCACGGACCACACACAAGGGTAATGATCCGGACTGATATTGTCGAACTTTGGGATCCCCGTCCTCTCCATCTCCTTATTAAAAACTTCAAATTTTTTTTGTAGAGCCCATTTCTGATTCTTTTGCGTGTCCCACGAGAAATGGCAGGTATACGTGGTAGTATCATCAAATCTCTCGTAAAAATGCCACTGATAATCCGCGTTCCGATTAAGTATGCCGTTAATGAGTTCGTCGTCCTTGGAGTAGCAATGAACTTTCAATGTCGAATTGTTTATTGGGAGCTTGTTGATTATGTGCATATCGAAGCCCGGGGTTAACCGGATGTGAATGGAATGGGCGAAATTGAATGATAAGAAAATTAGAAAGGAAACTAGGGTGGTTGTAATGAGGGAGCTCATCTTTGATACTTAGAGTATTTTTATCTTGATTGGTACGTACTTCAAATGTAAGAATATAGTGCAATGCAGCACCAATTTTATATTGTTTATGAGGACTTGGATTGCTTGCCCTCGATTAACAGAGGTAAGTATGTCCACAAAATTTTGTGGAGAAAATTGTATAGAATTATCCCGATTACGCAAGTATCGGGATATATGGATGAAACTAGCGTGAATCTCGTGTTATGCGTGAAGTTCATAGATTATATGCTGCTATTTTTTTTTTTTTTTTTAAGTAACGTTGAAAAAAAGGGGTTTGCCCCATTAAAGATAATTAGATAAACTATGATAAAAATTAAGAACTACAATGAAATTAATTTCATCAAAAGTAGATTCAACTTTCAAGTATATCTTATAGAGTTATAGGTATCTACACCCAACTGAGCCCACACTCAAAACCATGGTCCAAGCCTATGGTCCAAATCTCCTTACAAATGGGCAAGGTCCAAAGAATCTAAATCACTCATTCATAAGTCATGGTCCTCCTCTCGTCAAAAAAAAAAAAAAAAAAAAGTCATGGTCCTCCTGGATTGATGATTTTTTACTGGAAATGTGCTTCTAATTGATTTCACCATGCTAATCTTGAAATTAGATTATGGATTTTGCTAATTTCGAATTGATACAATGTTGACCGTAATTAAGGTGGTATTCTATTCTTTTAATTTCCCACTAATTTATTTCATTAATTAGAAAGGGCATGTTTATGGCTTTAACTTTGCCAGGGCAAAAATATAAATTTGATTCTATAAGTTTGTGATTTTGGCAATTTAGTCCTGCTCGTTTCAAAATTTGCAATTAAGTCCTGTAATTTTGGCACTTTTGGTCCTGTTCATTTTGAACTTTGCAATTAAGTCCTGTAAGTTCTAAAATTTTGCAATTTATGTCCGATTCGCAGGAAAATTTATTAGTTGTCAGAATTGGTCACGTGGCTCATTTCTTTGTTTTCTTGGCGAGATGGCATGACAAAAATATCTGATTTTATATAAAAAAAATTATTATACATGTGGCATATCTAATAAAAGAAAATTTAAATCAAAACTTAATTATATTTGAGCGAAATATCGTATCGTCCAGCGGAGCCTATAAGAAGGTGACTTGCATAGACATCTGACTCCTTTTCAATAGAAAAGAATAGCCAAACCAACCCAATTAGTTGATCAATCTCAAAGATCTTATCGTCCGGTAAACCGGAGATAGACGACTATGGTCCCACGAAAATCTCTACGTACTTGTTCCAGAACAAGTGAGACTTCCGGTTTGTGCGTGTGGGAGCAACTCAAGCAAAGCAGAGTTTGTCTAGGACATAAATTGCGGGCCGTTCCTGAATTCAGACATAAATTGTACAATTTTAGAATTTACAGGACTTAATTGCAAAATTTGAAACGGATAGGACCAAAATTGCTAAAATTACAAACTTACAGGACTTAATTTTAAATTTTGGAACGAACATAATTAAATTACCAAAATTGTAAACTTACAGGACCAAATTTGCAATTTTGCCTTTTGCAAGTTTTGATTGTATGTTTCTTTGTTCCATTTTTTTTATTTTTTTTAGTTTGGGCTCGCGAAAAGAAAAAAATCCAATATAAGGACTATCCTTCACAATTTAATTATTTGCATTATATTATACAACAAATTCTGGTTTTACAACGAAGATAAATAGCTGTGAAGATAATCTCTCTTTGCTTGGCAATGTGATTCACAACATTAAGGCGTTATGTACTAATATCATAGATGTCCTTTTCTTCCATTAGACGTGGTGCGAATAAAGTCGTCCACACTTTATCTCGTAATGCGGCCTCGACTTGCGTTTGTTTTTCGAATATTCCGTTATATGCTTTGAATTTTGCTATTTCTGATATTCAATAAATTGGCCTGTTGAGGCCTCCTTTCTTCAAAAATATTTTGGTTTGAATAATTAGATGCGTAGAGATTTACATTTTCAGCACAATTTATGTGATTTAGATCAGTTCATATTGCAAATGATAATTTAATATCCACTAATGACGCACGTAATTAATCTTAAATTTTGATTTGAAAATCACACTAGACGATTAATGTGCTAATTAGAACAGCTCGAGCCCAAAATTTCATCGTAACAACCTCATTACTATTTTAAAAATAAAATTCTGACCAAAAATCTTGGAAAACAAAGATATGATATATATTTCCAAATGTATACAAAATAAAATTTATAATATAGCTAGATGGAAGAACAAATTTCTTCCACTCATTATAAAATTAATAAGTTCATTGAAAAATGACTAAAAGAATTGTATTCATTTACAAATGTAATAAATCTGTCAAGTATACAAGAGATCACAAATACGTGTATATATATCCATCACAAAGTTTTCACAATATTTTACTAAAGATAATAGTAAACGAATGTCTCTAATGATAGTTAGAAAAAAAAAAAAAAAACAGTAGGAGTTTCAACATTTAAGAATATATATTTTTAAAATAAATTAAATTAGTACAAAGCAATACAAATTGACTTTATTTACGTAAGGTCAATACAAAAAACCTCACAATAGACAAGAGAAAAGAGAAGCTAAGAAAGAAGTTATAAGAAAAAAAAAAAAAAAAGTTAAGAAAACGTGCAAGAGATAAAGTGAATAAAATCAACTAATAAATAAATAAAAAAAATATTTTTAGAGTTCAAGACATCAAATTCAGGTATCTACAATTTGGCAAGATCATAATTTATCTGAATTAAGTACATTTTCGCCCCATATCTTCACTTAATTATTGTTTCAGTCTCACACTACTTGACTTTTGTCATTTATATCCCGGCCATAAGTGTATTTTGTTGCGATATTTCCGTCTTAAAGTTACAACAAAATCCACTCATGCATGGGAGATGAATAACAAAAATCAATTATTATATGTATGTATGAAACCAAAATAAAAATCATGTGAAGTTAGGTGACCGGAATCCAATCAACTCCATTTATATCCAACCAAATTGCTTTTTCGGCCCTTCTGACTCGCCCAAGTAGAAGCCATCTTCCTGCACGGACCACACGCAAGGATGATGTTTATCGCTGATACCATCGTTGTTAGGGAGCTTCTTCGAGAGCTCCTGATTAAAAACTTCAAAATTTTTCTGTAGAGCCCATTTCCGGTTCTTTTGCGTGTCCCACGAGAAATGGCAGGAATACGTGGTAGTTTGATCAAAATTCTCGTAAAAATGCCATTGATAATCTGCTTTTCGATTAAGTATACCATTAATGAGTTCGTCGTTCTTTGAGTAGCAATGAACATTCAATGTCGAATTGTTTATGGGGAGATTGTTGATTACGTGCATATCGAAACCCGCGGTTAAACGGATGTGAAGGTGAGGCAGGGAACGGATGTGAATGGAATGGGCAAAATTGAATGATAAGAAAATTAGAAAGGAAATTAGGGTTGTTGTAATGAGGGAGCTCATGTTTGATACTTAGAGTATTTTTACCTTGATTGGTACGTACTTCAAATGTAAGAATATAGTGCAATGCAACACCAATTTTATATTGTTTATGATGGATTGCTTGCCCTCGATTAAGAGAGGTACGTATGTCCACAAAATTTTGTGGAGAAAATTGTATAGAATTACCTCGACCATGAAAGTTTTGGGATATACGGATAAAATTAGCATGGATCTCGTGCAATGCATGAAGTTAATAGGTTATGTGTTGCTATTTTTGTTTGAAGTAACGGTGGAAAAAAGGATTTGTCCCATTGAAGATAAACAATGATAAAAATTATAATAAAATTAATCTCATCAAATATATCTGATACGGGTATCCACACCCAATTGGGGTCCACGCCCAAAACCATTCTTAAACCCATGGCCCAAGCCTATGGTTCAAATCTCATTATAAATGGGCAAGGTTCAGAGGATCTCATTCACCCATTGTTAAGTATCTTGAGATTTAAGATTGTACCATATGTGACCCGATTGATTAACCTGGCGTTCGTCACTATAAATACTCCACGGCTCAAATTGAAAGAAGATAATCCTTACACTCTTACCATATTTAATTGCAACAACATTACATTTCTATATGCAATCTAAATTAACTTGAGTATCGAAAGAGAAGAAACCTCTCGGCATATCTACTAACAATCTGTTCATGATCGATTAGGTTATAAACTTGGAAAGACATTGTTAGATCCCTCCTCAGGAGACCTCATTAGACATATAACACGATATGACCTAACTTTTTCCGCGTATTAATCTCATATAAGAAAATTAATTAGGCTAGTGGTCATATCTAAGTAAAATAAAGAATTATTAAATTATTATAAGTGAGAGTAAATTTGAGACTATAAATTTTTTATTTGTACATGTCAGAGTTACATTAAAAACTTAAATTCCATCTAATTGCTCACTATTACACTGAATTTTAGATGATTTAATTTTAATGATTGAATAATTAAAAATATTTAGATAGACCGTATATTTAACGTGCGATGACATTGTGATTGCTAGTATAGGATAATATATATGTCCACAATATATAATATGCAACAGAAATTGTTACATTGACATTAATATTGCAGCCATTAACCAAGATGAAAAGCCTGGCTGAATTTTTGAAACTCAGAAGTCAAAACTCAGGGCGAATTACATTTAGGTCCCCTGAGATTTGCCCTAATTACAAATCAGTCCCTCTTGTTTCAAAAATTACATATTAATCCCTAAAAACACTGTTTCTATTGAGGTTCCTAGATACCGTTAGGGTTCCGTTAATTTTCAGTCAGCTCTCCATAATTAAAAGTAATTAAAAAACAACAAAATAGGGAGGGAGAGATGAAAAGGTCAACATAATTTTCAATCAGCTCTCCATTAAATCTATTTGCTATAACTATAAGCTAAGTCTATGACATAATGCAAATTTAAATCCTCATAAGATGACATGATCAATATCCATATTTGTGTCTATCCTCACACCCTCTTCAGACCGTTGAATTTCCGGGTTATAAGAAATTCAGGATATATTATGTATACCATAATTGCAAGTCTTTTGATTTTTAATTCTTGCCTTGTGTTTCCCACGCTATCTATCTTTTGTTTGTAATATATATGAAAGTAAAAAGTTTGAATTATGATGAAATTGTTTATTTATAGTCACATGGTAGCTTGCTCTTTCCAAGTTGTTGAATATTAAGCCAGCCTGTGAACAAGACTCTTTGGCCTTTGCAGTTGTTTTTTTCTTTTCTTGGGAGTCGACCACGCGGTTTGACACCACAACTATCCTCCTTCATCTGCTCTATATTTTATGTGATCATCCCACTATAATTTCTAACCAAAACTGGGATGGATTTTTTTGGGTAGCATGTGGTGTGATGTTCTAGATCGATCATATGATATCGTATGACAATCAAGTACTAGGAAATTTCACACGTACAAGAATTTTCTAATAAATTAATTATAAAGATTGAAGAATATTCCCGTGTGTTTTTGTCAAAAAAATGTTTTGGGTCGCCTTGAATTTTATTTAACATATTTAATTGGAGGATTGGTATCAGTTTTGTGCTTTGACCGTTTACTATAATCAGACCATTACAATGTAAGATTTTTCCATTCAAATCGTAGTTGAATTTTCAATATCTTGGATATAAATTTTTTAATTAAAGTAATATAGAAGGGAACGACTAAAACTATTATCATTTATGGTTATACAATGTTTACTTTCATAGAATAAGAAAATGCTTACTTTCTTAGTTTGTTATCTAGTCGGATTTAATATGATCATGTTAATATTTTGATAAATACTCAATTTAATTTGTTTACTACAATAGATTATTCTAGTTAACTAAAAAGTCATTTTTGGAATTGTTAAATAACATAGTGTATTCTTATATTTTATTGGGTTTTGTCAATAGTATAAGAATTTTACAATAAATATAGAAATTGATGTGTTAAAAATAACTAATACATCAATTTATAACAAAGTAAACTATCTCCGATAGTGATAGTAGTACCACATACGAGAATTGACTGTGTCAATTTGCATAATCAAGTTGCTCCGACCAGTAATTAAAGGAAACGATGTATCAATTGTGCAAGTTGCGTGAAGAGTAAATATGTCACTTAGTCATCCAAGAGTGGACAAGACAAAGTTTAAGCAAACATGTGATATCAGGAAAAGTGCACTGATTTCGGATTTCCCCCATGTAGGTGGGCCAAGATTTTACGGGTATTAACTATTAATATACACTGAAGGAAACTGAGGAGCAATTCCCTTTAGTTTGACTGTATTAATATCTGAATTTTCTATTTTGATCCAATCTAAGACCAATTCCTAGCTAGTTTACCCCTCTATATATATATAGAAAGTAGTTGATAACTTGATACAAAAAACCCAAGTTCATAACTTCTGCTTTAATTCACTACAAATCACATGGCTGAGTTTTCCAGTGTCATGAAATTCTTGGCATTCTGTGTGCTTGTTATTCCGTTGGTGGAGGCCAGAGTTCGGCACTACAAATGGGAGGTGAAGTATGAGTTCAAATCTCCTGATTGTTACAAGAAGCTCGCCATCACCATCAATGGCAGAACTCCAGGGCCCAGCATCATTGCCCGGCAGGGCGACACCATTGTTGTCGAGCTCAAGAATAGTTTGCTCACTGAGAACGTCGCAATCCACTGGCATGGAATCAGACAGGTTTCTTATAGTCTTTCCAGATGACACTCACAAATACCAGAAAATTGTATTAATTTATTTATTTGGTTTTGTTGCAGATTGGTACGCCTTGGATGGACGGGACAGAAGGGGTGACCCAGTGCCCAATTCTGCCTGGTGACACTTTTATCTACAAATTTGAAGTGGATAGAGTAAGTCAACCTTTTTTTTTTTTTTTTTTTACTTTGGTTTGTTAATTAATGAAACATGTTATTAAATTCTTGATATATTTTCCTGCAGCCAGGGACATATTTGTATCATGCACATTACGGTATGCAGAGGGAAGCTGGTTTATACGGGTCGATCCGTGTCTTGGCCCCCGACGGGCAACCGGAGCCGTTCTCGTATGACTACGACAGAAGCTTACTCCTCACTGATTGGTATCACAATAGCACCTACGAGCAAGCTGTTGGCCTATCTTCAATTCCCTTTGTATGGGTCGGGGAACCTCAGGTAAATTTTTCAGTAAGTTGATCAAATTAATTACAACATAGTGTTTAAAAGTCTGAAGACGTTAATTTTGTTTCTATTTCTGTTTTGCAGTCAATTCTGATACAAGGCAGGGGAAAATTCAATTGCAACACGCCGGGAATCGAAGCAGGGCTTTGCAATGCAACGCACCCCGAGTGCGTACCGTACTCATTGATAGTTGTACCTGGCAAGACATACCGGCTGAGGATCGGTAGCCTGACGGCGCTATCGGCCTTAAGCTTCGAGATCGAAGGCCACAACATGACCGTGGTGGAAGCCGACGGCCACTACGTCAAGCCATTCGTGGTGAAAAACCTCTTCATTTACTCCGGCGAGACGTACTCCGTCCTGATCAAGGCCGATCAAGATCCATCAAGAAACTATTGGTTAAGCGCCAAAATCGTCAGCAGGCAGAGCAACACCACAAACGGCCTAGCCATCTTGAACTACTACCCGAACCACCCTCGAAGAAGCCCCCCAACGCCTCCCCCGGTCGGCCCCAATTGGGACGACCTCGCCCCGAGGCTTTCCCAAAGCCAATCCATCAAGGCCCTGAGTGGCAACTACACTCCCCCTCCCCCTCCTACATCCGACCGCCTCATCGTGATGCTCAACACGCAAAACACTGTCGACGGCCGGCGCCGTTGGTCCGTCAACAATGTGTCGTTCAACCTCCCCCACACGCCCTACTTGATTGCCTACAAGTACAATTTACTGCACGCTTTCGAGCAACGGCCCCCGCCCGACCGATACGACTCCGAGAAGTACAACATCTTTGCCGTGCCCCCGAATCCCAACGCGACGACCAGCGACGCCGCGTACCGGTTGAAGTTCAACACCATCGTGGACATCGTGCTGCAGAACGCCAACACTATGAATCCGAACAACAGCGAGACGCACCCGTGGCACCTGCACGGGCACGACTTCTGGGTGGTGGGGTACGGGACGGGGAAGTTCGATGCCGTCGAGGACCCCAAGAAGTACAACTTGGTCGACCCGATCATGAAGAATACGGTGCCCGTGCACCCGTTAGGGTGGACCGCCCTGCGGTTTCGGGCCGACAACCCGGGCGTGTGGGCTTTCCATTGCCATATAGAGTCGCATTTCTACATGGGAATGGGGGTGGTTTTTGAATCAGGGGTTGATAAGGTAGGGAAACTGCCCACATCAATTATGGGGTGTGGTGATACCAAACGTTACATTAGGCCTTAATTAGTTAAAGATAGTCCAAGTTTGTCAACTTTCGTTGATTTTATTCATATTCTTTGTAAATTGTACACAACTTGAAATGTAAAGCATTTGGAGTATGTGATACATTAGTAACAATAATTCCAATGATAATAATGTCTGATGTTATAATATTCTAGCTACACATAAACAAAGTTAAAAGAAGAGCAATAATCTTACAGAAAACTAGGTCAAGAAACGAAAGTCCAACAAAAGACGAGGTAAAAATCAATTTAAGATTAATACATAGTACACTTTATTGTCTTTTCTGTTCAAATTCTGGACTTTCTTTACTCTTGGTACGGTCAAGAAAGCTAGATATATATGTGAACTCGTAAAGGTGAAACAAGAAAGAAGGAAAAGTCTATCTCATTATCTAGAGCAATTAACATAAGGCTTATCTCCATTTCAAATTGACCTCCGCTATGGTCATAACCGAAGATATTTTTCATACCAGGTGTCACGAACAAATTCATAATGACTTTCTATCACAAGGCGTACAGAATCAGCGACACCGGATTTGCGGAAACTACCTTCATTATTGCTCATTAACCCTTTGTCAAAGCCTTGTTTGGCAGAGATTAATTAAGCTGATCGTAGGTTGTGAGAAATAGCTTGCTTGGAAATAGATTATAGTAGTACCGATACGCTTGAAATTATGCGTATAGTCGTGTTGGAACATCATGTTAGAAACCGTGTGAGATATCAGGTGTTGAATTGTAAAACTGGTTTGATGTCGTCGTGTCCCATGTCGTGTTATGTCGGGATATCCGGTATCTTGTTCGTGCATATATCTCAGTTAAGCATTAATAACTTGTGAATATTGTGATAGCTATACATGCCAAACATGGTTGAACAGTATTGAATTGATATTTTGACTTATGCGTCTAAACATGGCAGTTGGAGATATTGCATTTTCTCTGAATTGTAATTGGGGGTTCAGATACTTAAAGGGCTGATAATTAATAACGATTTCTAAACACTAAAGTCTTTTGGAGATTTCACATTATCTACATTCTACAATCAGTTTTTCCAGGCCTATAAATAAGCCCCCATTCTGTGTCATCTTACTCCATATACTAACACATTTGAAACTAGAGTTACTAATATTCAAGAAAGTTATTATTTTTGAAATAATGGGTCGGAAAATCGACATGAAAAAGATCGAGGACTTAACAAAATGCCAAGTAACATTCTCAAAGCGTCGCAGCAGTCTGATGAAAAAGGCCAACGAGATCTCGGTCTGCTGCGACGTCGACGTTGCATTCGTCGCGTTTTCGCCTTCCGGCCGTGTTAGCAAGTTTTGCAATCAAAGAAGGTTTTATTTGTTCATATTTTTCAGAAATCTTTTGACATGTATATATTAAAAATTGGTTTAAAAGGGTGTTTATATCTCTTGGTAGGATTGAAGATGTTCTCAATCGTTACGTCAATCTACCAGCTGACAAGAGATTAAAGTAAGTTTATATATACACTTTTTTATCGTAAAAATAAATAAATAAATAACGAAAACAATTATCAGTAGTAACATTTAGATTTTCTCTATGATTTTGTTCCAATTATATGGACTCGTGTAATTAATCTTCTTGTGGCTGGTGCGGAATAGTCATATAATTAATGTTCAGGTATGTCTTATTTTTTACGGTTTAGGATTTATTTTTGGTGATAAATTTATCGAAAAATAAGAAAACGAACTTATTTTTATATGTTGATATATTGGTCGAAGGGGAAAATGGAGAAGTTGCAGCAGCTTCGCCATATTAAGGGCGACACCGGCAAGCTACAGTATCTAGACAAGCAGTAAGGCTATATGTTGTGAAATAAAAATATTTGCAATCGTATCGTTTTTGTCGTGTAATTGTTGAAAATTTATTATTGTTTCAATCAATATATACCAAAATATTGAATTGTTTTAGATTTTGTCCCCAACGAGTTTATCATCGCCATTAATATATTGGTCAAAAAAATGTTAAGCTATGATATTCTTAATTTCTATTATAAAGACACAGAAAAAATTATTATTTATGGACAAAATGTGAAGATCCTGAAAAAACATTTGCTGAATTTCCGTACTTGTAACAAATTTCGACCGTATGTGTCAAAATTTACTCGTAAAATTATAAAATACTCGGATCTCTATCTAATTTGATGCTATTTTTTTTGTTGGATACTCGTAAATATTATAGTGATGATAGTCAAGTTACTAACTTGAACAATTTGGTTGTGTTACATTTCAAAATCTGGTACTTGTTCCAAACCTGAAATGCATTGACATCAGAATTGAGGTACAGACATCTTCTTATTTCATGTATTTAATTTGTTTAGAGAAATTCATTTAAATAAGTTGTGTTTTATAGTTGATTTATGTACTCTTCAGAATTTGGAGCTTCAGATCAAGAAAAGTGCTTTAGAATTGCAAATCTTAGAAACTGACCTGAGGTGAAACTTCTATATATATGTGTGTGATGAAATATTGCTTGATTTTATCACTCATGCATTGATTCTTTTGATTAACTTATATATTTCTTCATACAATCCAAAGGGACTATGAACTCGATCCGGAACAAGATCCTTCGTTGCATCAACTATCCTGGTGCGAGAGAAACTTGAACCATTCTCTACAAAGAGTGAATGCAAGAAAAGTTAGTCGTGCATATTGCTATCTATTTTATGTTTTTTCATCGAACTGTTTGCTGGCTTTAACTCTCTTTTCGTTGTTTAGAACACATTGCTCGGTAGTTTAACTACGTTGCATAAGCAAACAAGTCTTCAGGTAGAGGCAAGTACCATCGTTGTTTATTTAAGATAACTGTTTGATTTCTATGTTCTTTTGATTGCACTAATTAAGATTCTTTGATTGGGGTTTTAATCAGATGGATCAGGTGGAGATGGAGGGCCAAGCTGAAATCCCATTTTCATCTAATTTCAATCGAAATGAGCAAGTTTCAACACTAGAAAACCCTTCCACCAGAACACAAATTCTTATGCAGCTTGATCCCTGGATAAGCCCATATAGGTAAAACTTTTGACATTTTATTCTAGTTTTCTTACCTTTTTTCACATTCTCTAATATTTTTACCAGCATTAGATACAGTTATTTAGACCCAATGAGAGTATATGAAATTACAACCAAACCCTATTGATCAATATATTATGTAGTTGCATCCTCTGTCAAATTCACTAATTACTAGTCACACCCCTATGAAGGGATCATATTAGTAAACTTCAGAGGCTCCAGGGGGTCTAGATGTAATTAATAGATTTGTCAAGGGATGTAATTGTAAATAGGGTTCTAGTTGTAATTTGACATACTCCCAGCGGGGGCAAGTGTAATTAACCCTAAAATCTATTATGTAAACTCTCATTATGAAGTTTAGGTTATAACATACGAAAGTTTTTTGGTTCTTTATGACAGTGCTAGAGTTCGTGAGAGCATATTTCAAGACCTTCTTGATCAATCCAAATACAAAACAAATGAGAATACGAGGCCTTCAAATACACCCAACTTTTCCATCCCAACCAATATTTGCATGTTCCCAACTCCATATTCTCCAGCCATATTCGAGCTCGGAAATACGCCAACATCCGGCGCTCAAAACGCAACACCCCATATTTCAGTCGAGGTACAGCAACTTTCCTTCATCATTTACAGTTAGCATCTTACCACTTTTCTTGTAATAATTTTCTTAGTGAAGAAAATTTGCAATTCTGTTACCAGGAATCATCAGTGGTGGATAAGGACATCCTCAACTTCAATGACCAACATAATGTTAATGCATGGAATAACAACAAATTCATCAACATAGAGGGACCAGAAAGCAGCCAAATCAACATGGATGACAACATTAATGGTGATGATGACACTATGAATGATGTAAATCGTTGCAAAATAAAGTTCAGTGAAATGCATGATACAAGTGATCAATCCCAGGCCCCATATCAGGTCCATCCCCACAAGGATGTTTCCCAAGAAATACTGTTTGATAATATTGCTGAGGTAACCAAATGTCAGAAATTTGAATTAATTTATCCAAACATCAATGTCTCAATTACTCTAGAAAAGAAAATTGCATAAAGTTAGTTTGAATAAATTTAAGTTCTTTTTGGATTCTCATTGCATTCTTTCCTTTGATTGACATTGCAAGATAAATTCAAGTATTCTAATATGATTTTATTTTCTTATGAATATATATATCAGGGTCCTCTTGGAGACCACAGAAATTGGAAATCTAAGATACAGACAAGTAGTTTATGGGAGTGGGAGGACTTGCTTCTTGATGATTTTAGCTTACAAAATTTTCATAAAGCAATGGACTAAATGGAGATTCTTCGGTTGAATTTCCGATGGGTTTCCAACGGATATGTCCATCGGAATTTGACAGCTTATTTGTCTATCTTGTTTAGAGCCAATTCTCAACTTTCAAAGAAACAATGAATTTATTTTGCTTAATAATATCATATGTTGCTAAGGATTAATAACATTTCTTTTCAACTAACTTTTTTGCAAAGTGTTTATTATTTTTCGGTAATTTTTTCTTTATATTTTGGTGTGCGTGATGCAAATACTTTATAAATCACTTCAACTGTTTTAATCTCATATTTATGAGAAACCAATATTATGTTGTTTAAGTTTAACTAATACATTTCTTGATGAATAATATATGCCCAAATGAAATTTACATGCTATTTATTAAGGAAACCGGGAATTACACATACCACCCCTGACTTAGAATCTTTCAGACATTATTAACACCACTAAGGTCTCAACATTAATTTCATTTTTAATGCAAAGACATTCATAGAGAAATTGAAATATTACAATAACAACTCTGCAAGGAATGCTTTTGTACCAAAAATGAAATGTCAGGACCTGGGATAATTAATACATCAGAGGACTACTTTGTATTTATCCTAAACTCAGGGGTGGTATATGTAATTTCCTTTTTAAATTTTGGTTTAAAAATTTATCATACTGCAACTTTTACAAAACATAATAATCCTTCCAAAACTCTTAACAATTTTTACAAACACAGTGCAAATTCAGTTCAACTTCATTACTACATAGTAATCAAAACATAATTAAGAGGAACAAACATTTAAAGTACAGTTAATTGCTCTACAAATTGAGGGGTATTTTCCAAGATTATAAGCACAATCAATAAATACATCAGCTCTCCTTGATTTGTTAGTGATGACAACATTGTTGGTAAGGCAAAGAATTGAAGAAAAGTATGGCAAAGTCCAAATTGTATACATTAACACATATTATACCATGGAAACCTATATTTCTTTTCCTATATTGCTTCATCCAATATTAGCTCAGCTCATAAATGAAGCTCACTTGATGGCAACTGGCTTTGAGATGCCAACACCATTGCTTGTTGGTCTATAGTGTAGTAAGAGCTCCTCCTATGGAACCCTCCGTAACACCCTGAGGTTAAAACACGAGCGCGATGTTTAGTCGATATTGTTATCTATATGCATAACTCATATATTAAAAACCATTGAGGAACTTGATGAGGACCTTGGCCAAAGAACTCGAGCTCTCGGGGGGCAGTAACGCGAAGAGATCTTTGGAGTTGAGCAATTGTTGAAAACTATCATCATTCATGTTGCTGCTTTGGTATACTTCTGCACTTTGAGTATTATCATTGCCACTCGTTTGGGACACGGAGTCAAACACTGTTGGCGGCGAACGTTCTCTGAATTCAGCGCGAAAAATTGTTTAGATAATGTAGGAAATAAATGCAGGTTAATAGAACAATGATGATATGTGCTGTGACATTTATGCCAATTATGAATAAATTTGTGCATGATTGTGTATATATATATATGTTCTTTTGCACCTTATACTGGCAGCTGAAGATGAGTCTGAACCAATGTTATTGATATGGTCCCCGTTGCCTAACTCGATTCCACGATCCTCGTCGTTCTCCAGGGACGGCTGTACCCCCAGTGGATGTGCATCAGCAATATATTGGACTACTGTGTTTATTTGCTGTTACAAACAAATACAGCAAAGAAGATACTTGTGACTAATTGAACAATTCCATTGAAAAATCATGCACGAAAATGTTTTAGAAAAGGGCACGAAATGTACAGCTACCTGTATCGTATCCTGGTAACTTGATTGTTGTTGCTCAACCTTGCTCAGCAGATTCCTCTGCCAAAACATTAAGTTGCTCTTAAGAATTCATTAATGCAAATACTTGCTCAGAAGTCAGAACTAGTGCGAAACATAAGTGTCGTCAAACGATGACTACCTTTCGTTGTGTAACACGACGCAACGCTTCCAAAAGACGTACTTCGCAGGATTGGAAATCGTCCAAAGATGTAAACTTTTCTGAGTCTGGTTCGAACACCCTGCAAGTAAAACAAGCAACACCAAATAGCCAATATTTACTATTACAAGTAGTGTTGTTACTGTGATGATATATATATTTTGACTCTTGATTTCATGTTGTATTTTGTTGTACCTGAGTTGTTCTTCATCTCTTTCAAGCTGATGCTGCAAATCAAGAATCTGTTTCTGAATTTCCTGGGAAAAACAAAACAATAAAATGTCTCATTATAGCTATATTCGACAAAATGGGATTGCCAAAATAAATTCCAAAACGTTTGGAAAATTGTAGAACAATTGTTACCTCAATGTCAGAACCGGGAGTTGCAGGGCTGATCCAGAAACAGTAAATATCAACAATCTAAGTACTGAAATTACCAAATTACAAGAAAATAAGGAAAAAAAAAAAAAAAAGATTGAGAAATAAAACCTTTGCATTGCAAGATCCTTCTCAGTTTTGATCTTCATTAAGGTGCTGATTATTTGCTGCATCCAACGTAAAGAATGATACATAAAACTATTCCTCCAAAAAAAAAAAAAAAAAAAAAAAGAGTAAAGAAAATGCATCTAATATATGTCAAATTTACATTTACCTCTCTGTTTGGTATAATCCTGCATTTTTGCATGAAAAATTACATTATGTTAATTATAAATGATGAATTGAAGCACAATAAAACAAGAAAATCTAAAAATAATAATAATAAAGGAAGAAATTAATTGAGAAGAAAATTACCCTCCTCGATCGCGATCCGAGAGATTAATATAGCGGTAAATCACATCTTCAACCCTACATATGATCATCAAACCAAAATAATCACAATAAAAACATAAAATTCCCTAAAATTAGAAGGAAAAAAATAAAATTAAACATCGTAAAAATGATAATTAATTAATTTACCTTTTCCTACCGGAGAAGTGGCTGAGACGTCCAGAAGGCGAAAACATGATCAAAGCCAAATCAATGTCACACAAGACTGCAATTTCATAGGCCTTCTTAATGAGACCATATCTACGTTTGGAGAATGTAACCTGTCTATTAGTGGTGTTCTCTATTTTCTTAATGGGAAGTTTACTTCGTCCCATTTTATTTTGTGTTTTTTTATCGATTTAAACGAGGTGCAGGAATATTAAATTGTTGTTGGTGATGATGGAAATATGGTTAATATGTATGTATGTATGATTGTTGATTGTGTGGAGTGGAGGTATGAAATGAGGTTGGCAAAGGGGACAATAAGCTGCAGAAATGGTAGATATATATACGGTTTGGTTGAACAAAAGCTGGTAGAAATAAGAGGTCATTGTTGGACAAGTTTGTTGATTCTTAACTAATTTTCAATTCCAGCACCAAGAGTGGAGAAGTTGGTATTATGATAGTTTTATGGGACGATATTTACTCCCCTCTTGCCATCTAATTATTCCTTACTTTGACCATTTTTCTATTTTATTAAATACTTAATTTCGATACGGATACATCAAATATAAAATTGTTTCTAAATTTAGCGTGTTTGACGCGAGATGACATAACAAATTAATATTTTCAACATGTTATTTTATTATAACCCTTTCGATATAACAAACTGCGGTTGCCTCTAAATACATTTATAAATTTATTTTACTGACTATTGAAATAAGATGTTACTGAAGTGAAACAAAGAATTCGCTACATCCTCTGCATACTATCGTAATTTTATTTTTACGACTATTGAAATCAGATGTTATTCACGTTGAAATGTATAAGATTGTTCAATTAAATTGATGGGGGTAAGTGCCACTATTACAAACAATTTGCTAATATTGTTCTAATTTGTTTTTAGGACTATAATAAAATCAATCGTTATTGACATTGAACTGCACGCACATGTTCAATTAAAATAAAGGCGATAAGTGCTACAAAAAATTATACGGAGAGCAACTCTTGTAGATCGTACTAGATTTACTGACGAATATTTCATAGGTTAATTTAAAATTAAATATTAACAAAAATGTGACAAAATATAATAACTTAATGCCAAATAGAAATCTTAAAACACTCCATATCTCAAATGATTCGAAAATTAAGTTCGAGTTAGAATCACTGCATGCTTCTCTATATCTGTTGGGTTCCAAACATGGGCAAAGCCAGCATAGGCCAACGGCAACCCTTCCGCTCCACCCCATATCAACCCCCACCCCCTTAAAAAATATATATATAGTTTTTAGTTTTTAATTTTTTTGAAATTTTTTTGTGAATTAGGTTACTTAATTCTTAATTTTTTTGAAGTGAATTATTTCTGTAAATTCTTATTGAATGTTTAAGTTTTGTATGTTTATAAAACGTTCAATCTTTATATGTTTATTGAGAGTGCAAACTCATTATTTTTTTTTTATTTTTTTTTTTTTTTGAATTGGTATCGTAGTTTGTAATCAAGCATTGATATTTTAGCAAAAAATTGAAAAATTCTATTCAATCCTCAAGTTCGATTGCCAACTAAGAAAGAATCGATATTGGTTGTATAGAATTTAATTCTGAAGACATAATTAGTGATCCGGGACTACGAAAACAAAGTTATGATATCCCTTCTAAAGGTCACATTCGAAGAGAATATATATCGAAGGATCTTATTCGTATTTATGGATATATATTTCCGCCAAAAAAATTTTCAGCCCCGGCTATCAAAAAATTCTGAATCCGCCAAAAGGAAATGAACCTTTTATAGAGGGTTTCTTTTGCACAGTTTGAAAACAGAAGTATGTTTTAACCAATTTTACCGAAATAAAGGGGGGTTTTACAATTTACCCAATTGATAGGGGCGAAATGGATTTTCACAATAATATATAAATGAAATGATGAATTCTTCCATATCCCTCACTTCTTCACTTGAAATATATATATATATATATACCCATTATCCAATGAAGCCCACAAATTGCAGATAGCATAAAACAGAGAGAACCCAAACACTCCATCTCCAAATTCCAGTTACAGAGAAAGGAAAATGGCGGCAGCTTCCCAGTTAACTATTTTAGCTTCAAAGCCTCGCATCCTACAAACTTCCAAAGCCACCGCTTCATGTTCTGCCATTAATGCTACTGCTAGCAGTTTGAGGAAGCAAGCAATGGGAGTTGCCGTCGGGTTTTTGGCCGCTTCGGCGGTGGCTGCCGCTGCTCCTCTGGAGGCGGACGCCACCAGAATAGAGTACTATGCCACCGTTTCCGAGCCTTCGTGTGAGCTCAAATTTGTGCGTTCGGGCCTCGGTTATTGCGATGTGATCGTTGGCTCTGGAGAAGAGGTTCCTTTTGCTCAGCTTATTAATGTGAGTTTCATGTCATTCGCAGAATTTCAGGATTGTTAGATTTGAATGAGACGGTCAATCCGTTTGGTTTTCATAGTCCCAACGCTTGATTCAAGTCTAGCTGAAGCTCGTGCATTTGACCTATGTTTTGCCAATGTCTTCATTTGGTTTAGGTTCTTAATCTGTGGAATTCTGCAGCTTAAGAAATGTATCCATTGAAGATCTGATTCCCGTATTACCTGCTTTGCTTGCATACACTGCTAATGAGTGGCATGACAAATCATTTATTCATAAACATGATTACTGTAGGATTTAGGGCATTAGTTTAGGCTTAAGCATTAGCAGAAAAGAGAAATTAATTGCAACGGAGAAGGTAAAATGTTCAACCGACAAAGGACAAATCATGAATGGTAGAATTTTCCATCATCTAAGTATGCTGCATGGTTAAAACTTAGAACTTAGAAGCTTAGAACAGAGTTTGAAGAATTGTGGTGATGAACTGGATTTTCTTGACAATGTGTTTTGCTAATGTAGGTTCATTACACTGCAAGGTTTGATGATGGGACAGTATTCGACAGCACTTATAAACGTGCCAGACCACTTACCATGCGCCTTGGAAGGGGCAAGGTAATTTACATTTCTTACATTTAATCTACCAAGCAGAAGACAATCTACATGAGCATTTGATGATTGATATCCTCTATGTTTTCGTTACAAGTTTTCTCTCTATCTAGGTCATTAAGGGATTGGATCAGGGCATTTTGGGTGGTGGAGGCGTACCGGCAATGCACGTTGGTAAGATGCAATCTATTATCATGCTTCTTTATCAAATAGCAAATGTTTTTAACATTCGTACTCAGGTGGAAAGAGGAAGCTTCACATCCCTCCACAGTTGGCTTATGGACCTGAACCAGCAGGCTGCTTTAGAGGTGAAATCATATCACTCCACATTCCTGATGCTCGTTTTTTCGATTTTTTTATTCTCTAGCTCCCTGCAAAGGAAATTCCACATATGAGACCCGGTTGGAGATTTATTTGTTTCAATGCAAAGACAGGTTTAATTTTGGGATAATTACACTGGCATGCCTTGAGATTTGGCATAATTACACAAACTTCCCTTGAGCTTTGAGAAATGACGAAAATTTCCCCTATCAAAGAATTTACATTACTAATTTGTTATGAATACCATATTTTGCGCTTGTCACTTATTGATCAATATTTGAATTTAATTTTATGACTATAATAGCTTGCAGTAGACATACATACCTAAGGGTATGCAAGGGGAATTTTTTACTTATCAGATCTTAGGGGAAGTTTTTGTAATTAAGGCACACCTTTGGGTATGCCAGTGTAATTATCCCTTCTATTTTTGTTTCAATTCTGTAACTTTTAACATGATCGACATTCTTGGCACAGGGGACTGTAACATACCTGGAAATGCAACACTTGTGTATGACGTCAATTTTGTCGAAATCTACAGTGGGAATAGGAGTAAATAGATGAGACTTTATGGAGAAACCTATTTAGTGAGTTTCTTATTGATCAGTTGTACAAAATTAATTTCTTCCCAATTGCAAATCGATTGCCCATCAGCAAGTTTCAAATGGGAATACCTGTTGGCCGTTGAGTATTTCCTAATATACATATGGAAACATAGTTAGCATAGAAGGACTTTTGAACTGCATTCATCCTAATGCATTCTTGATTTCATGTTGCAGGATAAGATAGGGATGAAACTTACGGAGCACTGCATTGCAGATTGATTCTCCTGATGTAAATAAGCAAAAACTGCTGCTCATTCTCTCAGAATGGAATGTCCGTAAATCGAATTTCTTACGTTAATGAGGTGTATTTTAGTAATCCCCCGATCAAAACAGAAAGATCCCGCATCCTCAAATGGAGAATTAGGTTAGATATTTGTATTCCGTGCATAAGAGAATCGAAACTCCCTTGATCTTGTATAATACTTATGTTCCCTCAAAGAAGAATTAAGTGCAACTTTTATAATGAGATTGCTTTCTTTTTTCATGAAATGTTTGGACAAATTATACTTTAATTTCCTTCGGAGGACGAAATGGAAAATAACACAAGCTCATCTTCTCAATCACACAAAAGCAAAATCATTGCAAATACCGTCTTGCATCAACTTAATTACCCAAAACTGCTATGTTACAAAGGCTCCAAAACCACTCCCTAACAAAAACTCTCTACCACATTTCATTACATACCCAAAAAAAAAAAAGGAAACCTAATAAAAAAACAAAACAGAAACAGTGGACTACTACAAATTATTGTCCGGAACAGGAAGTAGGTCGCCGTACTGGATAGGAACAGCTTTATATTAATTACATGATGGAGCATGCATTTGGATTATCATCACTGAACATGGTGATGTAGGGGTCCTCCAATGTCGTCGCACTTGTCTGTGTCTGTGGGTAGTGATCAACTTTCCTGACAAATCCAGGCGGTGCCTTCTTGTCGTACGACTGCGGTGCATACGGCTGCGCCACCAGGTTGTACGGCACATACGGCCATATCTCCGCCTTCTTCCCCGTCGACTTCGCCTTCTTCAACACTTTGCTCTGCTCTACGTACCCTGTCACCGTCACCTTCTGCTGCTTCCTGTTTATCTCCACAGATTTAACCCCTGAGATGCCCACAAACAAACATACACACATTTTTTCAGAAAAATGATTAATGTGGCAATGGCATAAATATAGAGATAAGAACTAGAAGCAGAAGAAATGTTTATGTACCACTTAGAGAAGACAAGGCATTCTTGACTTTAAGCTCGCAGCCATCACAATCCATTCTGACTTTGAGGTTTACTGTCTGTAATTGCTTCCTTTTCTTGTAGTGTTTGTGACCATTACTGCTCATCAGCTCAGATATGTACTCCAAGGTTCCTGATACACCCATCTTTTATACTTCCTACTTTCTTGAAAATGTAACGAAAGATTCAGCAGGCAAATGAGAATGGCATGCAGATTAATGGACAAAGAGTACAGTCTCGGAACATAAATATAGATTTGAAATTTGAAAATGCTTCAAAGCTAAGAGTTTGGGGAAGTTGCAAAGAAGCTTTAATTCCTCTGAACAGAAAAGGATTCTTTTCTTGCCTCCCAACACAGGAAAAGAGGAGAGGGAAAGCTTATTCTAAAGCAGTGTCCTAAACTTTATTTGAAGCAGTTCTGATGTCTTCTTTATATAGGCATTTTGAAACAGGTTTTATAAGGTACAGCACTGCTAATATGGGATTAATTTCACATTAAGTAGTAATTAAAATAATGGGTTTTGTACCTAATACGTATTGAGGGGGGTTTCATTAGCTTAATATGGAAGTATCCACGAATGACCCAAACCATCAGGAGGCGGGTGGAAGCCGCGGATTGTATCAATAATTTGTTGATTTGGTTCTGCATTGAATAAATAATGAATGTGAAAAAAAAAAAAAAGAATAAATACTGAATTATTTAGAATTTTACAGTGTTTTGATAATTTTCGCCTCATAATTTAGTTTTTAGGGTTAGTTGGGTTAAATGTGTATTACTCGACATGCTATCCTTGGGTCTTGGCATGAGATGGCATATCAATCGTCTTACATTTAATAAATAATTCAGAATACAACATTACACTTACTATCTTATAATATTTTAGGAATTATTAAATGCAGATACTTATTACTAATCCATCTATTCGTCTTGTGTTTAATTATAAGTTGGAACATATATTTTAGTCAAAGTTGTATTGTTTAGAAAATAAAAAAAGACGAATCCCGTTCGGATGTGTGTGTGTTAACCTAAAAAAAAATATATATATATACATTTCATGACAAGATTATGAGACCAAAGTCAAACGTTGGTCACAATAAAGTGCTACACAGTACACACAAAGAAATTAAGGGGCAATAATAGAGTGAGTAGGGGCCACGTCTCACCGCCAACAATGGCAATTGGCATTGCCAAAATTTAGGGGTGCAGCCAACGGTTGAAAAGGCTGGTTTCAAATTCAATATAGATCCAATTTTTATATTTTATTATATCATATTGCATGGAATATTCAACCCCTAATAATTTAAAAAAATAATTATATTAGTTATATTTAGTTATAAATTTCTCTTATCAATGATAGTTATTTTTTATAAAAATTCAATTACAAAATTCTTAACGTTAAATTATTAAAATATATTACTTTAAACTCGTCCGCAGAATTAGCATGTTGAGTGCTTTTTAATTTTAGTTTTATTTTTAGCTGGTTGCAACTTGCAACTAAATGCTAATAGTTTTTTGTGAGCCTCGGTTTCGAATTCTACCTGAAAATGTGTGCCTTAAAATAAAAAGAAGAAAAACTTTTTATGAGTCGTAAGACAACTCCATTCAAAACGCGTATCATGTATATTAGGACATAATAATATATTTTGTTCTACCAAAAAAATATTAATTTTTTATTTCCATTTTTCATTTCTCTATGTTTCTATTTGGGGCAAAGAAATAAATAAATAATGGGTGCGGGATTAGGAACAGAGTCATAAGAATGAATACTCTCAATAATTGTACGTTAAAGGACACAAAACTATTTAGGTATTCAATTATTTTCTGCCAGTTTCTGATGATACATTTATTTTCCTGATACATGCATATTATTTTTCAGTCCCCGACGGGTGTTATATCAACTATGATATTATTTAAGCGAAATTATGAATTACCTAAAAGTAAATGTTATATGAAACAATAATTTCACCTTTTTATGGTACGTTCAATTTATGATGCTCAGATACAATAAGAACACAATACGTTATGGTTATAATCGAACTGAGTTTTTTTAAATAACACAATAAAAAATATTCATAATTTGTAAAATTCAACTAATAAATTAAATTACTTAGAATCTTATAATAGTTAGTTTAATTAATGTGGTGGCATGCATGCACACACCACAATTGTCCTAATAATCTCTCAAGAGCATGGCGATTTTAGAATTATTAATTATTGGGATCAAGAAAATCATTTTTAAACATCACTAAATAGGCTAGCTTTTATAATTTATATAAAATAATCAGATCTGTTTATTCACTCTGACTCTAGAATCAATTAAAAGTTTATTTATTTTATTATAATGTCCAATCATTATAATTATACATATTAACTATATATTATATATACATAATTGGGGCAAAAAATTCATGGGGTGTCCAGGCATAAACTCTGAAATCCTGTGGATTTGTGGGCGAAATTAAAGTAACACATACCTAAGACAAAGAAATATAATTAAATGATAGGAGAATATATATATATATATATATAAAGATATATTTTCTGGTAGTGCAAGAAAAAGTATCCTAAACGCAACTCAATAATAAATAAATGCAGCTGGGCTTACCTCGCAAACACTAATTTTGGACCCACAAAAGTTCACATACTAATTAGTGATCTAAAATTGAATGGCGAAGGTGCCATTACAAGATTAAATATTAACCAAAAACAAGAATTTTTTTTATAATAAGACAATTCTATTCCAAATTTAATACCCTTAAATCATTATAACAAATGATACGATGATATTTTATATTTTTCATGTGTCTAATTAAAATTTTAATAAAAATAATTAATTAAATAATAAATATAATATTGATGGAGCACAAATATAATGAGGCCACGTCATGAACGTGGACCCTCATGGATTCGCCACGTATATCTTTGGGCCAACTTAGCCGCCCTCATAAACTACATGGAAATGGTTAAAGCCTTGCAATTGGGAAAACTACAAGTCCTCCCTCGGGCTCAAGTCTCCCATTAGGCTCGTGACCCCTCGGGCTCCTGACTTCACTTGGGTTTGAGACCCCTCGGGGTAGAATCCCCTCGGGCTCATGTCTCCCCCCGGCTCGAGTCCCCTCGGGCTCATGTCTCCCATCAGCCTCGTGCCCCCTCGGGCTCGTGACTTCACTTGGGCTCATATCTCCCCCGGGCTCCGGGCTCATGTCTTCCCTCGGGCTCGAGTCTCTCCTCGGGCCCTCATTGGATTGCATAAAGATGAGTCCCCTCAGGCCCTCATTGGACTACATAAGGATGAGTATCCTTGAGGCCCTCGGGCCCTCATTAGACTACATAAAGTTTGGACCCCTCAAGGTCCTCCATCCTAAAGGTGCCTCAAGCCTACTCACACCGAGCGCGTCAACCCCTCGGTGACAACCATGTAGTGCTCTCTGACACTCCGTACTTGGCAATGCACCTGCCACCATTGCTTTACAGCCACCTTTATAGCAGGCCTACAGATGCTTTAACTCAGATCGCTCTCATTGAGCCACGTGTCTAGGGCAACATCAATTTTGGGACCACTTGGTATCAATTACCATTGTGCCCTCACCCTCAACCTATAAATACCCAAGGGACTCATCTCTCTCACCAAGCAATCTGGATCAAACACAGAGCATTCTACAGTAAACATAATACATACACTCATCTAGAGGAAGCACCTTCAATCACAGCTCTGCTTTTATCTTCTACTTCCAGCATCCAGAAACACCATTGAGTGAACCTACGGTGTTAGCCTAGCTGGTAGAACCCATGCTCTTATCCTGATACCCATCTCCTGAGACCCTTTGGTCGATGATGGTCTTCCCCTCAAACAAATACTAAATGTTGTTGGTTTGAGCTTTTCCAGATTCTTACCCCATCAAATATATTTATAATATAATTAATGGGGTTCGACTGAATTTGCTGATCTGAATTAGAATTTTCTCTCTATAAATTATGCCACTTCATTATACATGGCGGTTCAATAGTCGGACTAAGATCATTATATTGGGAATGGAGATAGAATTTTAATTTTGAGGGTAAATGAGAAAGTAAAATATTATTGTACGATATCCAAGTCGAAGGATACGAGTGGCAAATGTTAAGAATCATAAGAGGTCGAGGGATTATTTTCTATTATTTTAGGATTTTTTCAAAGAGAATTTTAGTTTGGATATAGTTTAATTGAAGTCAACTAATTTTGCAATTAATTATGTTATAGATGTTCTTAAAATATATAATAACTAGCGTAAACCCCGCACGACAATAAGAAAAAAAGAAATTACTTTAAAAAACAATTTGAATTTATATGTAATATTTTAATACACAAAAATGGCCAATAAGTAGATATTAAAATTAAATCTGCTAAATTGTATAAAAGTATAGTAAGTATATATTTTGATTAAAAAAAAAGTAATGTAGTAAGTATGTATACAAACTAATTTATTCATTTGATACAATTTTTTATTAAATAAAAAATAGTAATATATATATATATAATTTAAAATATATGTAAATAATAAAATGAGTATTATATATTATAATTATTTAATTTCAAGCATTTTGAACGTATAAAATTGAGAAGTAAATGAATAATATTACAATAAATAAAAAACTAATACGAATAAAATCAAGAAGATATATAAGAAGTAAGAAATAAAATAAATAAATAGGCGGAATATTAAAGATTTATACAAATACTTAAAAAATAAACAAAAGAATATAAGAAACTTCAGGGCCTTTAAAAATACAAAGTAAAATAAATTATAAGAAAATCAGACACATTAAATATTTTTAATATTATAATATAAAACCAAAAAAATATATAAAGAGAGACCTAAAAAATAAATAAAAAATTGTTAACTTGAAATGACAATAGCAAGTATTGAAACTCTAAATTAAAAGAAATTAAAATCTCAAAAAAATGTTCTTTAATAATAAAATAAATCCAAAAGAATTATAAAAAATATAAAAATTAAAACAAAGATTACCGAAAAAATCTATGAGAATTTGATAAAAAAAAAATCTATTAAAATCTGAAATGTATTTATAGATAAATCAAAGAATTCTAACATTTAATTACATTGCCACATTCGAGAAACAACCCAAATGTTATATTATGAAGCAAAACTTTCTTTTGATGGAAAAACAACAAAAGAACACACCATTACATCAAAGCTTCACAGAAAGCATTCTCAAGCATCCCTCGCAACGGCTCCTCCAACAGATCAATTGTTTCTCTTTATGGCCTTTCTTTGCCAACATGTCCACACTCCACACATTGATTCATATCAAGCAAAACTTGAATACATATTAAAAAGTTGATAATCAATAAATTTGTTGATTTATTATTATAAAATACACTTTTTCTTTCCCTTTTCAAAATTATGGTGGTATTTTCATAAAATTCTTTTTAGTTATAATATTTAATACAAACATTAAAGCATAACAAATGTTAAAGTCGCAACTGGAGAAAATAAGTAGTCAACATAAGAAAATCAAATAAGAAAAAGATAAAAAAAGATATATTGCAAAATAAATAGTCAAACAATATTTATAATACAATCTCTAATATTATAAAATAGAGCACAAATATTAAATATTCAGCGAAGTTGTAAATGTACAAACCAAAATATTGAACGAAATCAAGGAAGAAGAAAGAAAGAAAAACGTTCAAAGAAATACCAAGAAATCAAAGAAGAAGAAGATAAAAAAAACACTAAAAAAAAATGGAGTAATAGTAGATTATTTATAGACATATAAATTTACACATTTAAATTTCAAACTTCAAAAACTTTACTAAATTCAAATAGCAAATCTTGGACATGATTTGTAGAATATTTAATGTAAACAATTTATATAAATTAATCATCATCAATTAAGGAATTGGATGATTACGACATAAAAAACTAATGACTTGCATATTTTAAAATAAAGTTACAATAATAATTTTTTAAGACAATTAAAAAAATTAGTATTCGGTCAAATTGGCACAATTGATTTAAAATACACACTTCCTATATATTATAGTATAGATTTGATGATAAACATAAAACCTTCACAAGAAGATAAAAAGATGATAGGTATGAAACACAAATCTTTAATAAGAATTTGATCGGAGAACTACGAATAGTCCATATCTGAATTTTGTCTCTTTTTGTAATTTATTATTTTAATAAATTTTTATTGTAAATCATCTTTGCATTTATAACATATCGTTATTTAATTTTTTTTAGTGATTTTGATGAAAATACAACTGACATGTATGTTTTATAAACATGTCACCTATTATGTTTTTTAGTCAAAATCACTAGAAAAAATTCAGATAGTCGTATATTACAAATACAAAAATTAATTGACAATTTGTAATGAACTTTATTTGGATAATAAATTACAAAAAGACTAAAATTCGAATGATAATTTTTTTCCCCCCTAATCCGTAATTCGTGGACACGTTTGATATTTGACATTGCATCCATGAATATGAATGATAATAAAGATTGATTATTTGAAAAAATATAGAGAAATGTTGTATTGACAAAAGAGACATGATGGGCTGGCAAATTGGAGAAATGTGCTGTTTTGTGGTTGCCCTGCAATTTAAGGACATAGAAATGCTTCGACTTATTATGGAACAAAACAATTAACGTTACCTTAAAAACAGGGGACAGCTGCTTCATGCTAAGGTTGTTTGGTAAACAGAATCTTTCCTTAATTTAAATTATTTAATTTGTATTTATCAAGCTAAGGAATTCTTCACCTGACCATCTCATAATATTAACTCATATAGTGGTGAAACGATTGTACTTTGACTTCTTTTTATTTTAAAATTTATACTTTTTTTTTTTTTGCACAAAAAAAATTATACTTTCATCTCTATTAATAAATTATGTTGAACAATAAAGTCTTTGCCTTGCGCGATAGAATTAATATCGCGTTTCAACTGGTAAAGCAAATGACCATTTATCTCACAGGACTTTCAAGTTTGAAGCAGTTAAAATCACATTGCAGAACGCCTTTAATGCCATCCGAGGAATGGAATTGAACAAGCTTGACAACGGTCGGTCCCTCATCATCTTCTACCACGAGGTGGACAGGAAACGGTTCCTTAATGGAATTCCATGGATGTTTGAAAAAAATCTCATTATGTGTAGGCCTCTTGATGTCAATGACGATCCTATCACTGCGAGGCTTGATTATTGTGACTTCCATGTTCTGGTTCATGGTCTCCCCTTAGCAAAACGCACTCCTGCAATGGCTAAATACATAGGAAATAAGCTGGGGGTCTTTAGAGAACTTGATAATGCGAACAAGAATGGATATCGGTTCTCTTCCGTACTCAGAATCAAGGTAGGCCTTGATGTCACAAAATCACTCTGTAGAGCCATAAAAATTAAAAATCAGGAAGGGAGTGAAGAACTTCTGGTCTCTTTTACCTACGAGAAGCTCCCGAATTTATGTTACATCTGCGGAAAATTGGACCACCTTGCGAAAGTATGCCCCAAACAATGCGAGGCCCAAACAATGCGAGGCCGGCTTCAAGGATCCCGGTCCGGATTACCCCTTTGGACCATGGCTCCGGGCAACAGCGTCCCCCTTCTTGTTCCGGCTAGAAAGACAGTACCGCCGGTCGTCCCCCCTCCGTTCTCCGGCCGCAGTTCAAACCTCCCACAGAAGATTTGGGATACCATTCTAACAGCGACAGGGCTGAACTCTACAACCCCTGCAAACCAAACTCTGACAATCAACCTTCCAACTTGCTTGAACACTTACCTGCTGCTTCTCACCAAACCCCATACCCTTCTACAAAGACTCTGCAACCAGAGATTACCACTCACTCCCCTAATACTCCTGATGCAGCCGCGTTTATTGACCATAATCCCACATGTACTGCAATTTCTCGTTTAATCTGAGATCATCCAAACCACACAATATCCTCTGACACCCTGAGCCCCATATATTTTACTGCACCTTCTGCGGGATCATTAAATTCGTACCCTGAGCCGTCTCTTTTGTGAGTAGGGAATAATGATTCCACTTCTGCTATGGGCCTTGATAAGACACTAAGCCCACCTCACCAAACCGAAGGCCCAATCTCCCTTATTCCCCCCTCTTGCTCTGGAAACATGGACCCACAACTGGATCAAAGCCCACGCCACAATCTCACCTCCCCCATGACGATTGATCCGACCTCTACTAACCCAACCCAGTTATCGAACCGGGCCTCGGCCCCCCTTACTTTCAATGGTCCAATCCAACCAAGCACTTTCAGCTTGATTCCCCCTCATCCGGCCCAGCCCGAGAGCACACCCATTAATTCAGATATCCCGGCCTCCTCTAACGCTACAATAGCTACTCCTAGCAAAATTTTGTCAGCCATCTCTCCAGAACAGGCAAACATGGAGATTACCACACCTCAGACCTCCAACTCCTCTATGTTTACCCCCCAGCGATCTCCTCTCCTTTGATCGAAGAGCCTTGGTCAATGTCCCCCTGCTTGTTGATCACCATTCGCCCTTCTCCCTCACATCTAAAGTCGTTGTTCCCCCGCTTCAGCATTCCAAAAAGATCAATAAAACCCATGCCAAATCACGTACACGCTCTGGAATTAAAAACACAGCGCCCAGTACCAGCTCTACTATCGCAGACAAAAGGAAACTCCCGGACGATCCTACGGATTCCTCTCTTTTTCCCAGTCAGAAAAAAAGATGAATTCCCTTTGTTCCGGCGAAGACTGCTCAATGAGTCTTGTATTTTGGAACTGTCGAGGTTTGGGAGGACCTCGTACAGTTCATGAACTTCGGGCGCTTATTGAGGCCCATGCTCCCTCTCTGGTGTTCTTATTTGAAA
The DNA here is from genome assembly GCA_037501455.1 of Lantana camara. Lineage (NCBI taxonomy): Eukaryota > Viridiplantae > Streptophyta > Magnoliopsida > Lamiales > Verbenaceae > Lantana > Lantana camara. The sequence goes on along the minus strand of CM074857.1, from coordinate 14,563,824 downwards.
CTAAATGTAATTACCTTAGGATTGAGCTCCTGAAATCCCAACTCAACTTGTTTGGCATCGGTGTTGAGACGGTCGACCATAATGGTGGTTTAGCTATGTTGGGGCAGAAAGAGGTTGACGTCACTTTACTCAGTTTCAGTGGAAATCATATAGATGTTGTTGTTGCTCTTAATCCCAATAAGCCGTGTTGGCGCCTCACTGGCTTCTATGGTAATCCGGATCACTCGCTCCGTCATGAACCCTGGTGGGTTTTAACTCATCTTGGTACTCTGTAAAATTGACCATGGCTATGTGGGGGAGATTTCAATGAAATATTATCAAACTCGGAGAAAATTGGCGGGGAGCCTTGTCAACCGTATCTCATCAATGCGTTCCGACATTACATATCTTCTTGTGATCTGTATGATTTGGGCTTCAATGGTTATTCCTTTACTTGGTCGAATAACTGTAGGTTCCCGGATACTATTCGAGCACGGCTTGACAGGTGTTTTGCAAACACTGCTTGGACAGCTCTTTTTCCTGAAGCCCGCGTCACTCATCTTACATCCATTAACTCTGATCACGTTCCAATCCTTCTCGAGTTCCAAGTCCCTCAGATACATTGCACCAATAAGGGAAAACGCAGCTTTAAATTTGAGGCCATGTGGCTCCGAGAACTAGTAGAGAACAGCTGGGACCCCTCCTCGGCCTCACAAACTACTGGCGGTATTTGGAGAAAACTAGCGAGCTGTCGTTCTGCTTTGGCCCGTTGGAATAAGAAGGAATTCATTGATCCCAAGGAGCACATCCAGATTCTGGAGGCACGCCTAATTGAGTTACGAGAGGGCCTTATTACGGAATTTACAAAACACAAGGAGCTCAGGATAAAGGCTGAAATTGATGAGTGCTATGCCCGGGAAGAGGTGAAATGGAAACAGAGGGCTAAATCACATTGGTTACTCGAAGGGGATCGCAATACTGTTTATTTTCACTCGCGAGCATCTAATAGGCGCCATAACAATGCTATCACTAGAATTAAGAATGAACAAAATGTTTGGGTAGATACTGAGCAGGAGGTAAAAGGAGTCGTAGAAAGGTACTTTACCAACATCTTTGCTTCGTCTCTTGCCTCCTTGGAGGAGATTGATTCTATTATCGACTGTTTGGATCAGCGAGTCACGCCGGAAATAAATTCCAGCCTTAGTGCTCCGTTTAGTGCTGAGGAAATTGATAAAGCCTTCTCTCAAATGTCCCCGCTCAAATTGCCTGGCTCGGATGGTATGCCACCGCTTTTCTTCCAAAAATACTAGTCCCTTACTCGCTCTGATGTTATTAAGTGTTGCCTGGATTTCTTGAACCTTGGTCGGTCTTCTAGCCTTATGCATCATACAAATATTGTTTTGATTCCCAAGTGTAAGCATCCGGAGTCGATGTCCCAGCTTCGCCCTATTAATTTATGCACTGTTATTTACAAGCTGGCTTCCAAAGCAATTACCAATAGGCTAAAACCCTTTACGCCTCACATTATTTCTCCATCTCAGAGTGCTTTTGTGCCGGGTCGTCTTATAACTGACAATGTCCTTGTTGCGTTCGAGATTAACCATTTCATTGAACACAGGAGATCTGGCAGAAAGTGATTCCTCTCTCAAGCTGGATATGAGTAAGGCGTATGACCGCGTGGAATGAATCTTCTTGGAACGAGTTCTCCTGAGGTTAGGATTTTGTCCTCATTTTGTTGATACTATTATGCGGTGTGTCTCTTCTGTCACCTACTCCTTCGTGCTGAATGGGTCTCAGTTTGGCCATCTTTCCCCTAAGCGGGGCCTCCGCCAGGGAGTTCCCCTCTCTCCCTATCTGTTCCTCTTTTGTGCAGAGGTTTTCAGTAGGTTAATTTCTCTAGACCACCGGATTAAAGGAGTGGCTATATGTAGACGTGCCCCGGTTATCTCTCATCTCCTCTTTGCGGATGACACCATGATCTTTGCTGAGGCTAACCTTGAATCGGTTGAAGGGATTCAGGCAGTGCTACACAAATATGAATCGGTCTCCGGGTAATCTGTGAACTATCAGAAGTCTTCCATTGTCCTCAGCCCGAATGTTGCCACCGACCTACGGGAGAGAGTTACTCATACTCTTAGGGTTGTCGAAGTTCCTAAACATGACAAATACTTAGGCCTTCCTGCTATTGTGGGTTCAAGGAAAAAAGAGGTCTTTGATTGCAACCGCGAATGTGTTTGGTCCAAAATCCAGAGGTGGTCTGCGAAGCTTCTGTCGCAAGCCGGAAAAGAGATTCTCATTAAGGCAATCCTCCAAGCTATTTCGGCCTACTCTATGAGCTGTTTTCGGCTGCCCGATACTCTTTTGTATGATATTGAGCGCATGATTTGAGACTTCTGGTGGAACAATGGAAACAAAGACAAAATTCATTGGGTTAATTGGTAACGTTTGTGTGATAGCAAAAACACGGGCGGCGTTGGGTTTCACGACCTCAAGGCTTTCAACTTGGCCCTTCTGGCTAAACAATGCTGGAGAATCTTTACCGACCACAATTGTCTTCTTACTCAAATTCTGAAGGCTCGCTACTTTGCCCGCTCTAACTTCAGCGAAGCTAATTTAGGTCATAGGCCTTCTCTCACCTGGAGGAGTCTTCTTGCGGTATGTTCGATTTTCTGGGCAGGATCCAGATGGAGAATTGGCAATGGCGAGTTAATTCGGGTTTGGCAGGACCAATGGATTCCCCGACCTACTTCGTTTAAACCGCTCACACCCCGACCACCTGATTGTCAAGTATCTTTCGTCAAGGATCTTCTTAATCCTGCGACAGGAAATTGGTATTTTGACCTTGTTCGCAGTATTTTCCTCCCCGCGGACTCTGATGTGATTATGTCTATTCCTCCCGGGAGTTCTTCTCACCAGGACCACCTAATCTGGCACTTCACGAAAACAGGAATATTCTCGGTCAAGAGTGCTTACCATGTTGCCCTCTCGCTTGATTCTACGAGAAACTCCCAAGCTGGTTCTTCGTCAAATATTAATTGGTCTTTCATTTGGTCGGCTAAGGTGGCTCCCAAAATCAAAGTGTTTTTATGGTGGCTGTGCTCCAATGACTTGGTTATCTCCTCTAACCTCCTCAAGCACCACTGCTCTGCTCCCCCAAGTCTGCCCTTTTTGCGAGTACTCTCCTGAAGGCATTCCCCACCTTTTCTTTTTCTGTGATTCTGCGTGCCAGCTGTGGGCTCTTTCTAATCTTCCTTTTGCTCGCATTTCGTTTCGAGTTGGTAATGCACTTTCTTGGATATCTGATGTCTCTCATAGCCTCGATGTTGAGGATGGTGCGCTCTTCTTTACTATTCTCTGGTCTATTTGGTGGGTCCGGAACATTAAGGTCTTCGAAGGAAAACTTGTTCTCCCAGGGGATGCAATCGCTTTTGCTCGAAGCTTTAGCCGGACTTTCCTAGCTGGGGATCAACTTCAACCTTCAGTCCCCCTTTCCTCGATTCCGACCTGCTGGGATGCTCCTCCCATTGGGTCCATCAAAATCAATTTCGATGGCGCAATCTTTGCTACTTCTGGAGAGGTTGGGATTGGAGTGGTGGCTCGTGATTCGTCTGGAGGCTGTGTGGGATGGCTCTCCTTTCGCTCCCAGGGCCGCTTCAGTGCTGAAGTTGTTGAAGGGATGGCTGCTCGCGCGGCTGCTGACCTTGCATCCAAACGTGGATGGAGTTCGGTTATCTTGGAGGGGGATTACCTTAATATTATTAATAAGCTAGCTTGCCCGACTGAAGATCTTTCAGAAGCCGGTAACATTGTCTCGGACACTCGCCAGTTGCTCTCAGGTACCCCCTCGTTCTCTTTCTCCAACATCCGAAGGATGGGTAACAGGGTTGCTCACTGGCTCGCTCGCAATGCTATGTCTTACCAAGAAGGCTCTGGTGATCTGCCTGCTACTGCCTTTCGGCTTTCCCTCGCTGAGTGCCGCATTTAGGCTGGACCCAGCCACTACTACTTCCTTGGTGCTTACATAGCTGTGTTTCGGTTCTGTTTGGGCAGTTTCCTGCTGCCACTTTGACGTCATTGTTGGCGCCTCTAGTCTTCCAAAAAAAAAAAAAAAATTATAAACACCACCCCTTTTCGCTAGTCTGTCAGGAATCAAAATATTTTTAATTAAAAATTTGATGTTTAAGAGGTTTAAATTATTGCACTGCTAGCACAGTAAATTGCAGACCCTTCTTGTAGTGGCAAATGACAATGATTTATATTAAATTGATAAGATTTGGCGACTCAATTGTGAAAGGCGGATTTTGAGAAGTTTCGATTGCGTGGGTGATTTCATATCAAAAGTTTCAATGATGCCGTACATTAATCGATTTGATATGTTTCAGTACAACATATCAAAATTTTAACAAAAATAAAATTATGAATACGTAAAAAATAAAGATAAATCTGATCTACGACTAAAACTGAGTATAGTGTAAACGGGTCGAATCGCAGAGATTGGGAGAAATTAATTCAATTTAACTCACAGGATAATCACGAGAAAGCATAAGTAAAAGTACGGGGTTTGGAGTTTCAACTAACTAATAAAGCAATTAAAATTAATTAAAATAAATACGAAGAATCACGAGAAACTTAGGAGAATGTCAATGGAGAGAACAACACCTAGCTAGGAATCATAATTTGGTTTTCCACATCGATCACGGACGCAAAGATAATTCCAAACAATTCAAATAGACTAGCTATAGCAGATAGAGACACTCAACTCTGCCTCGTTTTCTCTTAAATAATAGAATAACCTAGAGACACTCGACAGTTATTCCCTAATCAACCCACAACCCCTAGAGACATTCGACAGGATTCAATGAGTCAACAACATTAAAAATTAAGAAAACACTAGCCCAAATTAACCTAGTCACGACACGTGCAAGATTTAAATTCGATTATTAACTCCCTTAGTGAATCAGATTCGACTTTACGACTTCCTATCACTAATGCATCACTAATTATCTATCAAGCACTACGTATACTTCATGCAATCAAGAATAGCAATATGCAATTAAATCTACTTAGATGATCGTGCACTATCACTAAGCAAACAAATCACAATAAACACGACACTTGGAGAATTAATAAATACTTGAATTATATTGAAAATTAAGAACAATTAGGTCTCACGATGTCTCAACCAAATTATAAATCCTTCGCTAAGTATTGCGAAATTAGCTATTCAAAGTCATAAAATCCAAAAATATAAAATAGACCAAAAGCATCTAACTAAAAATTAAAGGAATTAAAATAAAAACTCTTGAAGAAAGATTAATGCTCTCGAAACGTGTCTTCAAGCTGCAGCCTTCCACTCCAAGAATTCTCGAACTGCTGCTTGTGTGTCCCCCAAAATCTGCTGCTCCCGGCTATTTATAACATGCACAAAACACGACATAAAAGCGGACTCAAAATCCTAATTGCCGACAATGACTTACTCCCCAAGTTGTGATTAATTCTAGGCCTGGGCCTCATCAATTAATTAATTACATGAGCCTTAATAACAAAAGTCCAAAGTTACCAGGTAGCGACCTCAATTTGGACTTACTTCCAATTAATCCCAAAGCACATTAATTCCAAGCCTTCAATTCTTCGGCCCATTTAACAATTAAACCCCAATGCCATAATAGTAAGTCTAGCATCATCAAATTAGGCTCCCTCTCCAACAATGCAACAACACCCACGATCTACACCAACAAAGCTTAGCCCACTTTCAATTAAGAACAATTTCTTACTTCCACAAAGGCAGCTAGGGCTATCAACGAGTCGGATTTTAATCCGAATCCGATCCGAGTCCGATCCGATCATGTCCTTTAATTTCTGTTCATTTATGTTCCAATTATATATATATATATATAGACACATATATATGTGTATTACTGTACATCTTAAAAATATATCATAGTTTCATATTATATATAACTTTTAAATCACTTCATTATTATTATAACATACTTAACTTATAGTATAGATACAAATGATATTTTTGTAGATTGTTACATGATATAATATTTACTTAAAAGAATAAAATATGATATAAAATATAACTTACAAGTAATATAGAATACATAATCCAAGACTTAATTACTTATATTATATATATTTCCTATTATATCTATACACATGTGTGCATATCACTTGAGAGATATAATGATATTATATCTATTATATTGTAGATCTTGAAAATATATATATTATGGTTTTAGAATTACATATCACTGCATATGTTTTTAAAATATGAATAACTTACGAATATAATGTAATATCATATATTATATATGTATTGTTGTTTCAATGATAATATTAAATATATTATATACCCGATATTATATATGTCAATATCTTTATTTATATTATTATATTAAACGATCGACCCAAGTATAATAATTACATACCGTAATAATGCATATTTTATTAATATATGTGGTTTGATAAAGTAATATAAATTCATAGGTTGTTTATAGTTGTATCTCCAACGAGATTGAGTAACTACATCTCGTGCTCCTTAGATAAAAATATTATACAACCTACCCTTCTAAATTTAAAAAATTACAAATGAATCTATTTCGATTGATTATATCTCACCACTAATTAGTTTCTCACTGTTAAGGGAGGGAAAAAAAAAAAAAATGAATATCAATTTACAAACGGATCACGTGTTGATCCTCCAAAAAAACTTTATAAATTACTTGTATGTCACTTGAGAATGATATATGGGTTGTTGCGAAAAAGTAATTATTGATGAAATATAATCAATTCAAGAAAAATTTTGTGAAAATTCTAACAAATGGGGTAGGTTCTGTAATATTTTCATTTAAAGGGATATGAGTTGTATTTGTAATTATCCAATCTCGCAGGAAATGTAGACGTAAAAATACTCATAATATTTCATATATATTAATTTTAATATAAAATAAATATTGCATAAACAGATAGATTTTTTTATTTTTTACAGAAACTAATTTCTGAACTTTCCAATAGGAGAAAAGGAAAAAAACATAACTAGAAATATCTCACACAAAATTAGCTTCTGAACTAAAATGTGGGGAACCAAAATTTATCACACAAACCCTAAGCATCATAATCCCTTCGCCGCCACCGCCATTTTTCATCCCTTCGCCGCCACAACATCATGCTCTCGGCCGCCGCCACATCACGCCCATCGGCTGCCACCACCACCGTATTCAACAGGCTTCGCCACCATGGCTTCCAAAAAAACCTAAATCCGTTGCTTCCATCCGCCACCAGCAACGCTACAACGACTGCCGCTCACCACCGACCCAATCGCTAGTTTGTGCTGTTGCCGTTCACATATATCTAGATCTGACCATTAAATTTCAAGAAAACTTTTTTGCATGTTGCTTTCATTTGATTTTTCCATTAAATCTAGATCTGACCATTAAATCTCAAGATTTTTTTTTTGAATGTTGCTTTTGTTTGATTTTCCATTAAATCTTGTCTGATTCTCTATTTTTCTTCAGATCTATTCCGTTTATGAGATTTTCAATTGTTTCTCTCGCCCTTTCCATTGCCACTGATCTCAATCTCTCTCTTTCCATTTTCCTAGTCTAATCGGGTCGGATGTTTTTGTCGGATTATCCGATCTGACACCTTCCGAATCTGGGCAGGTTATATCCGAATCCTAATAGGATTCGGACTCGGATTCGGGATTTTCAAATCCGATCCGAATCCGACCCGTTGACAGCCCTAAAGGCAGCAATTCGTGAGGCCCACCAGCAACAATTGCACCAACTCAGTCAAAGGTTCTTCTTATTTGGCCCAAATACTCCAATAATTCATAAAATGGTTCAGATGCACTAAAAACACGAAAATACATCACGGCACCAATTTAGATCAATTATAAACACTTAAACGTGGCCATTAAAACACAAATATTAGAGTATAATGCATGTTATCACATAGAGAGTACTTGAAATTCTTTAATAAATCATAAAGATGGAAGTGTAATTTTCTAAACCAAAAGAATTATTAATAAATATATCAAACTGCAATTCACTCTACATATTATTATCTAGTTTTCAATTGTTAACATTAATTATTTATTCCTAAAAGTAAATTAAAACTTCAAGTGAAAAAAGAATGTCCTCAAGATATGATGCCTAAGAAAGTCCTTGCAATATATATTAGTACTTCCTGCAACTCTTATTTATTTTAGGTTCAATTAAAAACTCTTAATTTTGTTTTATAGCTAGAATAGCATTAATTTTCAGAAACAAATTCATAGCAATTATGGTCATAAAATGGAGATTTTCAAGCTTTGAGGGTATTTAAATAAAGGGCATGGCACAAAATAAAGGCTAAGAAATCAAAATGCAACCACAAGAACGAGTAAAAATTGAAAATAAAAAAGATTCTTAATTTTCAACAAGCAAGAAAAAGCAAAATTATGCACGATATTGGTCAAGTGGTTTGAGAGTTCTTTCTCGAATGCAATGACCCGGGTTCGAATCCTCTCTGATGCCCACTCGGGGTGTGCGTTTATAAAAATAAAAAATAAAAATAAAAAAACTTGCATACTCCCAATCAAATCAATAATCCATAATTTTCCTCCAGTGTTTCATATCATAAATGAAGTTACAAACAAAAAGGCTAACCATCAGCACTCCATTTCTGTTCCAGGAAAGAAAAGGTTTAAAAAATATAACAAAAAAAACCCTCAAATTACAAAAGAATACACCCAGAAGTAGCCGTTTCATGAATCCAATAATGCTACAAAAGATTACAAAAACTATATACACTAACACAATAAATAATACAAAAAAATAACGAATCTGTAAATCGCGTATTAACTCGATTTTAAAGTTGAACCTCTCAAACCTTAACATGACAGTACGGCCGGCTACTTGTTAGACCACTGAAATTCTATTTCCAAATTTCTTGGAGGTCCGCTTTTGCTTGCAGGCAGTAGAGTATATTCCCCAGCAACAGCACCTAACATCACTACTCGGTCGATTTGGATTGTCACCTTTCCGAATGAGCTCTGCCAATAGCAAAGAAAATATCAGGATGTTTGAGTAAACAAGTACAAAAAATTCCACAAAAAAGCACATCACTTTGCAACTTATTTACCTTCCCCACTTTGCTCTTGTTCTTGCATGAAATGTGAAGCTTCTGGCCCTTGGGGGGACTTTCAAAGGACCAAGAAAAGCTCTCATCAAACTCTGGGTTGGGACCAGTAGATACTATCTGAAAGCAAAGAATATATTTCAATTTCGTCTTCTTAAAGTGCATATAAGAGGCATGTTCAAAGTCGCTTAATCCATTTTCAGCATCTAATGACTATATATTTATGGTTTATTCTGAAAAAGGGACCAAAATGTCCTAAGAATACTGATGCTTTTTGTGCAACTTTTCACTTTTTTGGGGTGTCCTGGCCCAAAAGTTAATCACATATACAAGCAAGTAAAAAGTTTCAACCCTATCAGTTATAAAGATTAGGATGCCTTAGAGAACATAAAGGTTAAAGTGAGAAAACAACATTTTTCAAGAACAAGTTGGGAAAACAAGTATGAATTCAGACCTTGGTTTGCCGTGGAGGGGTATTTCCGAGGGTTATCTTGCAGTATACACTTGGGTTTCCAACCGATTGCCTCATATTGTTTCCTCTTTTGATTATCACCATGAGGGTTCCAGGCAAACATTGCAGCAAGAATTCCGCCTTCTCCTGAAATCGAGGAGGACCTGATTGGATCAAATATTGTAATAGAGGTATTGCATCTGCAGCAGCAATAGATTGGGCTCGAGAAACTTCAGCTGGACATGCTGACCAAGCCTGCCTGAGAAGAAATAGTGCGTCCAAAGCAGCTTCTTGAGTGGCCTCTGATCCAGTCTTAAGAGAGGTGACCAAATGAGGAATACTTAGTGTTGCAGGTTCAGTGGCTCTTAGACGAGGAAAATTGCCAAAAAGTGCATTCAAAGCCTTCAAATACTCCTCATTTACTGTGCCACTCGCCCACAAGTCTTTCTCAATTGCAGCTAGCAGAACAGAGGAGTCATCAAGTCAATGGAAGCAAAAATTATCTAGCCACAACTAAATATTAATTCATCCCAGACGGCATTGTAAGAAGCTAAACATAGAGAGGGCAAAATTGGTAATTCAGGGCCTATTTCGACTTAGCTTATCAAATTGATGGATCACAAAGCTTAAGCAAAAGTCAAGAGTTTCAAGTAAATAACGCAAGATTTGGTAATACAAAAAAAATACAAACAAATAAGCATAACCATCAGGACAAATTATTCCATTTGTGAGGAAGATAGTTCAGTTTTTTTAATTGATTACCTCGACGAGGGCCTTTTTGTTTTCCAGCAGATATGCATAGTACAGCTTAGAGTAACATATAAATCATGTGTGCCAGATCGGAAGATGTTTAAAATATTTCATTATCAGAATGAAAATGGACAGCGATGGCCATGTAGGTTGCGAAGCAGGACATGAAATGATATAGGGATACAAGTAGCAAGGAACAGGCTAAGCTAATTTAATTAACTTTCAATCAACATATGAAAACAAAACCGAAGCATAGCATGAGTTTAAGATATGTGGTGATTTACCTGTTATAGCTCTCACAGTTTCACTGGATGCATATTCTTGTATGGTATTATTAGAGAAAAGAAGTTTGACAAACATTGCTGCCTGTAAGGATGTCTCAGGGTCACTAGAACCAATCAAATCAAGCACAACCTGAACACCACCAGCTTCTGCAACTGCCCTTTTATTTGATCTGCTGGACATAACAAGATTCTGTAGAGCGCATATAGCTACTAATTTCATTTCTTCTGTAGGTTGATCCTCAAGCAGATTCACTAATGCTCGACATGCTGAAACAGCATCTGCTGTTCGAGCAAGAGCCTCATTCTGAAACAGATCACCAAGAGCAAGAGTTGCCAGTAACCTCGCCTGTTGACCCTGGGTTTGAGGATCCAAAAGGTATTGGGACAATGGTATAATTGCAGATTTGGTAACTTTGGATTCCCTGATCTTCACATTGTTCAACAACACCTCGAGTAGTCTGGCAGCTGTTTCTTCACATTGATGACTTCTAAGAATATGCAGAAGAGCCTCAATTGCGCCACTTTCAGCCATTGCTTGGGCACTGGTAGAGTCATCACTCTCCAATACTAGAAGAGCATTAAGTGCACCAGTAACTGTGTTCCCTGAGCCTGAACGAAGCAACCTGACCAACACTGCCACAGGTACTTCCAAATAAAACTCGGAACTAAACTGCAGAATACTGGATAGAACAGAAGCAGCAGACTCCCACAAGGAAGTTGGGAGCAACGGATCAGCTTGAAGTATGACTTTGGACAGCTCACTGACACCACCTTCTTTTGCAATTTCATTCGGCCATGTTGCTGAAACACTGACAAGAGCCCGGATCGCTCTCTGTTGCAAAATAGGAATGCCAGAACCAAGAACACGAACAAGCGGACCAATCACCTGTTGTATTAGTGGGTCTCTCTGAAGATGCTCCTCCAAAAGCAGGTGGGAAAGCAGTTCAGCTGCCATCTGCTGCACCACTGAAGCAGGAGAGTCAAGTAAAGGTAAGAGAGGCTCTATAGCTTGCAGAGATGTGAGGGTATGATCAGCACGACACTGTGGATGCTCTAGAATATTCACAAGAACCTGCAAGGTACTGTGTTGTCCATCAGGTCCAAACTCTGTTCTTGTCAGCAACCGAAAGAGAGGCTCAACCACTTTCGCTGCTGATGAGCCTTTTGCAATAGTCGCATTATTTGTAAGTATTCTGAGCAATTCAGTAAGTGCGGCACAAAGAAAATCTGGTGCTTCATGAAGTATATGAAGCACGCTCTCAACAACACCAGCTTTCACCATTTCAAGCTTGCATGCAGGCCTATCTTTCCCTAACTTAACAAGTGCTCCAGATATTGCCTCATGGAGCAAATAATTCCGACCACAGAGAAGACAAACAAGAGGAATAACAGCGCCATGTGCAGCAACAAGTTCTGCAAGCTGTTCATCATCTAATAGCTTATCTAATGCACGGACAACTGAATGGTGAGCTGGACCATATTCGCTGATAAGCAGAGAAACTAAAGGCTCAACACACCGTGCAGCTGCAAGTGTAGATCTTGTTCTTGTGTTGCCAAATAGCACACAGCACAACTCAGCAGCATCTGCTTTCAGCTCTATCGAGTAATTTGATGAAAGAATCCTGCATAGAACATCAACAGCATTCACCTCAAAATCAGCAACCACAAGGGTTCTTGATGGGTTCTTGGTCAACAGTCTAACCAAAGCAGCAATAGCAGCATGTTGCTCCTTCTCCAACCCTGTATCCAGAATTTCAACCAAAGGTTGGATAGCTTGCCTTGAAGATTCGGCATTCCTTACATGGTCAGCAGAAAACAGATTTTCCAAGGCTTTAGCAGCACTGTATCTTGCTGCTCTTCCACCTAAACGCAGAACTGCTACAAGTTGATTGACAGCAGCCAATGCAGACTCATGTTTCCTTATTTCAGCTGAGCTAAACAGAATTCCCAGTAAATCAGTAGCAGCTTCCTCATACGCATCTTGTGGGCTCAGAGAAAGATATTTGGTCAACCCTTCCAAGGCCCCTGACTCTACCATAACAGTTTGATTAGAAGTGGAATCTTTAGCAAGCTGAATTAGAAGCCCTAGAGCAAGATAAGGGGCCCCAGGGCGCTCTGGAATAGGTTTAAGCAAATCAACAAGGGCTGGTATTGATTTCCTAGAGGTTGCACCAGCCCTAATGTCATCAACCCTAAACAATCTTTCAAGAGCAACTTGGCCTGGATAAGGAACCAAAGCAAACTCCTCTGACAATCGTAGAAGGTCAGATATGTCAACATCAGCACAACCAAGCAAAGCAATGAGCCCTGCTGCTGCCCCTGAATTTGCCACAGACAGAAGAGTTCCCCTGCTGCCATTACAAACCAGACTGGCTACAGCTTGGGCAGCAAAATATCTGTTTGCTATCTCCTCTGACCGCAACAAACTAGCTAACACTGGAATCACTTTTGTAGTTCCATGTGTACGAATGATATCTCTATCTTGAAATAAAACAGCTAATAATAAGGCGCAAGTCCATAAACCTCCATCCTCTTTATCATCAGCCTGCAAAATTTGCAGGAAATTTAATTGAATAATATGCAACCAAATACTGAAAATTGGTGGGGCAAAAAAAAAAAAAAAAACTGAAAACTGGCAGTTCGATTGCATCATAAAAGTACGTAAGGATAAGATAGAACCCATATTGAAACTGGTTTAGCAATATCAACAGCTTCGTCCTCAAAAGATTTCCAATTGATCCGGTAAAATTAATGTATTAAAGCAAATAGAGATGTGATGCGTGTGAAAGATAATTGATCAGGTAGCAGTAATATGTTAAAAGCAAATAGAGGAGTAAACTAATACCTGTATGTAATTTGTAAAGGATTGAGAAATTCTCGCAGTAAGGACTTCAATTGCACCAGCCTCCATGATCTCATGTTTACTTTTGTCATCACGACTAGCAAGTACAGAAAGTAGCCATATAGCTATATTTGCACCATAAATGAATGATGTACTTCTGTCTGAGTCACGCTTGCTCACTTCATCAGTTATTCTGGAGATGCTTATGACATCTTTGTTACTCTGATCTCCAACTTGCAAAGATTCAGCAGACGTTAGCATTCCAACAAGAGAATGAACGAGTGACGCACATAAATTAGACCCATTCAAATCTTCAGCGACTTTTTGATGATTCACTTTTAAACTGCAAGCAAGAAGTGCAGCTCCTCCAATTTTGACTGTTGCACCTGAGCAACTTATTACCCTTCTTGCAATTGATGAAATGCATCCAGTGGCACATTCAATTGTGTTTCCAAGAACTAGGGGCTGGGTCTGGCAGAGGCGAGAGAGTACTTCTATAGCTTTATCCTGCAATGGTGGTGTGACTTCAGCAATACATGAAACTATTGGGGTAATGCTAGTAGGGGAGTCAGCAAGAACTCCCCATGCAGGTTTGATGTTCCCAAGATCTTCAACAGGTCTCGAGAGGAAAGCAAGTGCATCTAGAGCCTCCGATGCGGCTATAGATCTACTGTCAGCAGCTTCCAGGAAAGAAACAAGAGCAAGCACTGTTCCAGTTTGGTTTATACAATCGGTCAAAGCAGAATCAATCTGACGAGAACGGAGAAGCCGAGCAATTGCAGCGGCTGCATGGATTTTTCCATTATTTGTGCCTTCATGCAAAACTCTAGTGGCAGGCAAAATGATCTCTTCTGAGATAGCTTTCTCTGAAGCTTCACTGTCTAGTAGGAGATTTGCCAAAGCACAAACTGCTTGCTCAGAGACCTGCAATGCTGAAGAATTAGCAAGCACCAGTAACTGAGGCAGAGCATCTTTAGCAAAAGTAGCCACATCACGGTTTTCTTTAATGGAGAGAAAGATTGAAGCAAGGCAATGGGAAGCTTCCACTAAGATGTTCTCCGATTCAACATTTAGAAGTTTCATCACAGACCAAAGTGTCTTAACAGCAATGCTAGTTTCACGCAAGTCCTTCCTGAGATAAAAAATTCCAGCCAGCGCTAGTGCAGACTTTGCTCGAGTCTCTTCCTTGGGCGAGCTTAAGAGTTTTGTCATTGTCTCAATGGCATCATTTGCTGCACTACCTTCACGTACCATCTCATTCAGGGGGGCCACCGAGAGCAAACTTTTTAATGCATCTAAGATATAAACTTTGGATTCAGGCTCATCACTGGTTAATAATGCAGTGAGTTGGCTAACGGTTGCTGTATCTGACTTGTGAATCAAATGATTTAAGGTCTTAGCAGCAATCTCCTTCCCGTTGGAACTTCCGTTCTTCAGTAGCCAAAGTAAAGCTGGAACAGCATCAGCACTTTCAACACAGGCACGAATGTCCTCGCTATGATTACAAAGGTTTCCAAGGATTATTGCAGAGTCTTCTTTAGCTTTTGCAGATCCGGTTTCAAGAATTTGAACAAGTGGCGGAATGCCACCAGCAGCAGTAACAGCCCATTTACTTTCATCATTTTCATTGCATAGAAGGCAAAGTAATGCAACAGCACACTCTTGCTGCTGCTCTGATGAAAGACCAAGAAGAGATATCAAAAGTTGAATCCCGTCGCGGCCTTGAAGTGCTTGCCACAAACCACCTTCATTGCTGCAGAGAACGAGAAGGGATCTTATCAACTCATCCTGGACTTCATTGATTGCCATCGTAATCAAACCAACAAGCAGTCTTTTTGCATCAGAATTTCCAAGTTTGCTTGCTAGTATTGCATTCCCGTACAAACTGGCAAGAGCTTCTATTGTGCGTTCCTGCACCAGAAATGGTAACTGAGGTTTGAACTGCTTTTTTAGTGTCTTCTCCACCTCAATGGGATCTGACGCTCTTGCATTTTCTGCTTTGTTGTCATATATCATCAGAGCAGAAGCTAATGCCCCTAATGTGTCTGCTACTTGTGCAGGAGAGGTACATGATTCCAGGCTTTGACCAAGACTTGAGATGACAAATGACAGGCCCCCTGATATGTTTGCAAGAGCACACATTGCATTTTCTTGCAGAGCTTGCGCAAACTCACCCTCCATGAATTCTTTTGAAGGAGCTATTGTTGCATTAATCAGAACAGGAATACCATTGGCCTTAGCAATCTCCCGCCTGGCATCTTTGCACTGTGCAGAAAGAGATTTAAGAGCTCCTGCTGCTTCTGCTCTTACAGAAGCTTCATTGCCAGATCCAAGTAGCTTAAGGAGCAGCTTAGTGGTCTCAGCAGCCAAGACTTTAGAACAAACAGATGCATCCTCCATCATCATGCATGCAAGGAGAAAGCATACATTTGCCAGAGTACTTGATTGGCCTGTTGTAAGCAATTTGAGAAGTGTATCAACTCCGCCAGCTTTAATTGTTGCAGACCAGAATCCCTCAGTGTTGCTGGAAAGATTCCTTAAAGCCCCCGTTAGTAAGTCATCAACCACATCACCAGCCTTAAGTCCCTTCTCTAGTAGCTCCCATAAAACAGGGACAACACCTTCTGTTGAAAAGATTTTTGAGCCAACATGATCCTTAGCCCCACCTTGAGAAACAGCATATATGGTCTTTGCGGCAGCAAGTTGGCCTTCAGCTGACTTTGATTTAAGTAGACCAAGCAATGGAGGAATGCAACCTCCAAGTAAAACTTTGACCCGCAATTCATTCTCTTTGCAAAGAGAACATAAAACAATAGCAGCCTGTATCTTTATACCAAGTGATCCAGACCGAAGAAGCGAAACGAGTACCGGAACTGCTTGAGAATGGGATCCAACGGCACCAAAGGCATTGTCCCGTGTATTAATAAGTTCAAGTAATTGCCTCAAGGAAATCTCTTTTTCGTGGGGTGATGAGGAACTCTGTCGCAATTGCTCAATGCATTGGGCGACGCTTGCTAATGTCCCATCTGGGTCCTCCATGCCACTCCTATCTCTACGTGTAAATAAGTTAGTACGCTTGACCACACCAACCAGCATGCTTTATGAAGTGAAATCGGGCAGAAAAGTAAACACATGCACTACGTAAAGCTACAGAACCAACATAATTTAAAGTTGAAATCAACAAATAAATGGATGGTACATGCCTAAAGAAAATAAAAGTTGGATCTTCAGTGCCTAAATGTTAACTCCAAATGAAGATAGGAGTACCTGTTGGTTTTTATGTTCATTCTCGTTTTTATTTATTTTTTGTTTTGTGAATTTATTCACCAATCAGTTATAGAAATCAAACTCCGTGCCTAATACGATATATACTAAGGATCATACCACCAACCTTGAATTCAATTTCATGAGCGAATGGGGAGTTGGAGGCTCTGAGTCATGAGGTTTAGCTTCTCCATTTCTCTCCTACAAATAAAAGAATTGATCAACCATTTGTGAAAGAGAATTTCAAATTCATGTGGAATATATGTACACATGCAATCAAATTGAAGGCATAACAGCATAATGTGACTGCATGAAACGAGCATAGCAAATCATTAAATGTTGTAGCTAAAGATAGCAGTAAATGAGTAGTAATCCAGGATCCTGTGATCAGTTCTGTAGACAGGACAGTTGCTCTAACTCTGAAAAAACAACATACGGAATCATGCAAGTGATAGAAATGGCAATCTAGGTCTTCAATAATTCTTTTTGGATAGACAGAAGGAAGAACTAATTATATCTGCTTTAAAAGATTTCCATAAATGATTCCCGGAGAATGTACATACAGATATCTCTTAAATTAGTCAATTTATTGATCCCAAATAGCTTCTTGATCCATGCAACAAGTATCAAAAAAACCCACAAATCCATCAATGTGAATTAAATGGAAACATGAAGAAATTGGTCTTCCCCAGCAAAATAGCTTCAGATCAAGAAAAACTAAAACAGTGGGGAGTTCTGATGCAGACTGATTAAGCAAGCCTGGAATCTCACATTCAAATTATTCACCAAAAACCAGGAATGACTAAATCATAATAAGCACATTCAACTTGAGTATAATTTACAGTCCAAGCATATGATCCAGCCATGATTTACAAAATCAGGAGTAAATTATTGCAATTTTTGAGATCAGATCATGAAATATCAGCGTACCCCAACAACCCAACTACTGATAGCATCATAACTGTAAGTTAGATCATACCAAGTCATTGTGAGGAAGGCTGCTGCCATTTGGAGCAGCTACCCTCCAAGCCATTGTCGTCGCCATCTTCTTTGTAATCCAAAGATTTTTGCTTCAGATCTGACTCTCCAAAACACATGCAGAAGCTAATGGTAGAGTCCTGTTGAACTAACAAGTCAACCACTATAAAAAGCAAGTCCAACAAATGTAATTGAATTTG
The DNA here is from genome assembly GCA_037501455.1 of Lantana camara. Taxonomy (NCBI): domain Eukaryota; kingdom Viridiplantae; phylum Streptophyta; class Magnoliopsida; order Lamiales; family Verbenaceae; genus Lantana; species Lantana camara. The sequence goes on along the minus strand of CM074857.1, from coordinate 14,545,950 downwards.
TTACAAAATCTTTAGACTGAAGAAATCCAAAGCCTCACTGCATAGCCACTCACCGACTCCAAATAACAGAAATGTCAAGAACTGCAATTGAAACTATACATATGTATATCGCGTGTTTACAAAACGAATAAAAAGGAGTACATCAAAATATATAAAAACTAGGGGGGAAGCCAATTATAAACGATTGACTTGCCGCATTAAACTGATTACCGCTCTCTTCATTAGATTCAACCAAACAAAATCGTACCCATCAACCCCACCCAATTTCTTCCAGGAAACGACTAGATCAGCATTTTACCAGCTGAAAAAGCTATCACCTTTAATGTAAAAAATGAATGCAGGAATTCAATAAAAACCCACGGGACGGGACAAGCATAGTTTGCAAGTACAACTATACCAAGAAGTAGTGCAGGTACAAGACTTACGACAAAAAGAGTAAGATCTAGCAGAAATGAGAAATTGGGAAAAGTTTTTAGATTCTGATACAAGGCATCACGAATTTGCCTTCTTCGGCAGAAATGCTGGCAAATGCACGAAGAAAGAGAGAGAGAATTGGTGAATGTGATTGTGAGTGAGTGCGTCTCTCTACCCAAATGCAAATTGAAAGGTTTCGTAGCAGACAAGCGAGGAAAATAATGAGTAAGAGAGAGACAGATAAACAGAAAGAGTAATAATGTGAGCAAAGGATGAAGACAGAGATTAGCTAATACCTGCGGTGGGCGATGGGCCACCGACAGAATATGAGACGGCGGCTTTGCGGCTTTCGGGCTCGGCTTCGCTCCTTTTTTTTTTTATAAAATGTGTTTAATTAATTGTATGTATGCGTGTGAAAGCAATTTTCAAAAGTATTTACTTTCGTCTTTGTCTGGACACAATTAACTTATCAACTTCATATAATTTTTCCTCAAACAATACATGCCATAGTAAGCAAAAGAGGACCCAGGATACCTAGGAAATACTACTTAATTCCGGTTGACCAGCAATTAGCAAGAAATCTGGCACTGGCAGTAACTACCTACCTCACCGCAGATATTACAAGTGCTAATTATAAATAAAATACAATAAATGAAAGAATTAAAAATACATCATCAGTGATAGGGGATCCTCTGCAAAACACGCTCATTACCATTTCGTCTTCTTGAATCTTGATCAAACGCACACAGTCACAGACGGCCAAAAAGAAGAAAAAAAGAAAGAAAAAACTCACCGGATCATCAGTAAGAGGGGATGCCTTGTGGAAAATTCCATCGCATGCATTAATGGCGTCGCTTAAGCTCTGATAATTATTAACGCACCCCTCTGAAGTCCGGAAGTTTGGGCGCCTCTCTTTTAGGCCAGCTGATGTTCCGATACGTGCGATTAGTAATAGGGATCATAATATCAATCATGCCTCTATGTATTTATTGTCTTTCTCCTATCCTAGAAGGCACTTCGCTTGTAATAGTCTTTCTGACTCGTGGATTATGGTTCATTATCTGTATACTTGGTCTTAGTTGTTAATAATATGAGGTAGGGTCCTCGCGAAAACCCCACTGCTCGTTACCGGTTCCCATTAAAAAAAAAAAAAGAAAAAAAAAAGGTATAGTATGGATTTATAAATTAATAACAATAACAGTATATAATTATTATATTGTATACAAATTGGGACTTGCATATCCCAATAAATTGATATTAGTTGAGTTTTCCTAAATTTATGGGATTAATATATCAATTAATGGGATTGAGTAAATAACTGGAAAAATTGACATAGATAAAATGATATTAGTTGATTTTTCTAAATTTATAATATTAGTGTCTTAATTAGTGGAATGTAATATATACTCCAATAAAATAAATATTACAATACAAATTATTTCTTAAAAAAATAATAGTTTTAATGCATCACATAACTATATTTTAAATATAAATATAATGTTAGAGTTGCTTTAATAATTAAATACATTACTCAACTTAAGCTAATATTATTATTTTTGGGTGGATTCATGAAAAAGTGGGAACACTTATCGTTAAAGAAAGAATTAAATCAAATATCATATATTTTAATAAAGATAATAAAAAAAGAAAATAAATAAATAAACATAATAATATACCGTTTGGTTGGGGAACAAATCAGAGATATACATAAAAGTTACCTCCGCACTGAGTGGTACTGAACAAAATTTTCAGAAGAAGATATTTATGTAATTAAAACACGGAGAAAAACAACGATTAGTTAATAAATAAAGGATCTTGTATTTCTATTTTTTACTCTCTCACCGCGATGTTAGAAAAATTATTTATATGTAGAGTACAAATAAATAAAAATTATTTATGTGTGGATATATACCAATAATCTGTATTTAAAATTATTTTTGTACTCTAAATATACAAATAATCTGTATTAAAAAAAATATATAAATAATATATAAAATATTCTTGAACAAATTAAAGATATGTATAAAAAATTATCTCTTTACTGATGTACTTGAACAAAACTTCAGAAGAAGATATTTTATGTGTTAGAACACGAAAAAAAATTTATAAATTAATATATAAGTAAAAAATCACAATATATTAAAATATAAATGTATTGTAAATGTGCAAGAAAAAAGATACACCGATAATTCATAATTGTCACTAAAAATATATATATACAAAAAATTACCTTTTCACACAGCGTAGTTGAACAATGGCTATATTTTTCTATCAAAAAATTAAGAAAAATCATAAAATCAAACACACATGTATTATATAAATTATCAATGAACAAAAGTATCTATAAAATTACCGTACCACATATGCTATCAGAAAAGTGAATTAGTATACAAATAAATATACCTTAAATAATTAACATTTAAATATGTTGAGAATCATTATAACCTACGATGTAAGAACGGACTCAATAATTAAAGAAGAACGGACTCAATAATTAAAGAAGAGTAATTACCTCCTCTGTTGTATTGAAAGTTTGTGCCAAAAGTAACGTCGTAAAATAATATTGTAAATAAGCTTATGCCAACTGCATCTCTATATAAAAATATTTTACAGGTTATTCAATGATTTGACTTATAGCGTGGAGTTATAAATCAACAACAATAACAGTATATAATTAGAGAGTGTTTGATAGGTGAGATTAGTTTTTCTGAGTTAATTTGAGTTAATTTAATTTGGACTTTTTTAACTCAAATTAGGCACGATTAGGTTATCTTAATTTACCGTTTGATATATGCAATTAGCTAAAAGCTATTTCAGTAATAGAAGCACAATTTTCTGATTGATACAGATATATTAAAGTGTTCTTAAGATATTTTTATATTTTTGTCCTTTTACTATAACTACAATTTTTATTCAATTAAAACAGTAATATATATACGATTCAATCGAAATAGAAAATAAAAAATTTATCATAACACCAATTTGTTCATAGTGAAGGATAATACATTGTCTTTAGAAAGAGAATGAAGAATCGTCCCACAAAAAAATCTTAGAATGGAGAATTCTGAAAAATCTCACCACATAAAATCTTAGATATAAAGAAATAATACATAAAAAAAATGAATTGATATATATACGATTCAATCAAAATAGAAAATAAAAAATTTATCATAACACCGATTTGTTCATAGTGAAAGATATTATCTTTAGAGAGAGAATGAAGAATCTCACCACAAAAAAATCTTAGAATGGAGAATTCTGAAAAATCTCACAACAGAAAATCTTAGATATAAAAAAATAATACTAAAAAAAAGGAATTATTTATTGTAAAGAGCAAATAGTGGGAATAAAATTGAAATAAAAATGAGAATAATGTGTTAAAATACTAATCTCGGTTAATTGCACCCCCCTTGTCGAGATTAAAAAATGAATTTAATTAGTGAAAAAGATGGGCAACGCGGGGCCAGAGATTCACGCTCTTAGCCCGAAATTGCCCGAAATCTGTAATCTTTCATAACTAACAGAAAATTAAGTCATATTAAAACCGATAAAATAATTTAATCTCACCTATCTAATACTTTCTTATTATATTGTATACAAACTGGGACTTGCATATCCCAATAAATCAGAGTTCTAAATTTACGTATAAAATTCTTGACATAAACAAATCGAAATTAGTTGAGTTTAGGGATGTAAACGAGCCGGGTCTTGGCCTTTTTCCTTGGCTCGAACTCGGCTCACAAGCGGCTCGAGCCAAATAAAAATGTATATTTTTTTTATTTAAAATTAATTATTTTTAATAATTTAATATATTTATATATAAAAATCAGTATATATATATATTATTATATATTAATTAAGTATTTATATATATATATATCAATATTTATTTTTTTAAAATTAAAAATAGTAGCTCGCGAGTCGGCTCGCGAGCCACGAACCATAAGTAAATATGCTTGGGTTCGAGCTCGTCTGGCTCGCGAGCAAGCTTGGCTTGTTTACATCCCTAGTTGAGTTTTTCTAAATTTATGGGATTAATATCTTAATTAGGAGATTAAGTAAATAATTTGAAAATTTAACATAAATAAAATGATATTAGTTGACTTTTCTAAATTTACGATATTAATATCTTAATTAAACTTGTACCAACTGCATCTCTAATCCCCTTAGTTTATGCTAAAATGTGTTAAATTTATTTCAATTAATTAAAATCAATCAATTAATTAAGATGTTTATAGTAAATTATTTTTTTAATTACGTGAAATCATTAATACTTGACATAAATACAATCATTATTATTTGAAAGTCCTAAAAATATTAAGGATTTTGTGATTGATTATTAATCCGGACATTTCTTAAATTTCTGAGATTAATAAGATAATTAATGTGATTTGATAATTAATTATAGTTTTCTCAGTTAGTGGAATTTAATAAATAATTAAAATATTAAATAGTTTGAAAAGTTAAACTAACCAATCAAATAATTTTTAAAGAATAAAAAATCTCAAAGAAACCACAAAATTTCATTTGGTAAAAATTCACTCAATTTGATCAAAAGACATCCTACCTATATATTATAGTATAGATGCGTTAATATGATCAATAACAAAGCCAAGATTTTAGAAGGAACGAGGGGGAAAAAAAATCATTTGAAAAGGGCATCCTTTTTTTATTTTATGCACACAAAATTGAAGATTTGTGAATATAAATCCAAAAAACTCGAAGAAGAAAAAATGAAATATAATTTCCCTCACATTTTCAAACTCACTAAAATACTTCAAATGATCAATTTTTATTATTATTTGCAATCCCTCACATTTTCAAACTCACTAAAATACTGCAAATGATCAATTTTTATTATTATTTGCAATTGAATAACAATGATTGTATCGACTTATTAATTTGAGTTCATGTCGTTACATTTAAGTTGAGTGTGTATCTAATTGAATCATAAAAAATATATATATATATTCAACAAATTGTAAATTTTTTATGTACATGTCTGCCTTGTTGATGACACGAAATGAAACCCCTTCAAACGATGGTCAAGGACTGAAGGTGATGGTGCAAGGCCACCTCCTCATCAAAAAAGTGACGTGAGTACGAAACTAAATCACTCCTAATACCATCTTTGAAAATAATGAAAAAACCATGATTAATTCTTGCTCCATCATATCAATGACATTCAATTTCGGTCCAGTAGTATGCCCCTAGCACATTTAGTCTATGGTTATTATTAACTCGATGACTCCCTAAGAGGAGAAGCCGGTAAGGTTACGGTGAAATTATAATATTGCTTACCTTTTCTTGAGATATTATAATTTTGGTGTATTTTTTCAATCCATCATAATTTTGGTGTTTTTCATTTTGATAAAAGTGGAACCATAAAAAAATATTTTTTTTACTAACTTTCTATTGTTTCGTTTGTGGGAAAAAGATTTGAGATGATCTATATCAAAATATAAAAGGTTAAATTAGTTATTTCGCATAAAATAGAGAAAATTAGTGTTCTACCAACACCAGAAATTTTCAGGGTTCGACATGCAAATATCTTGAAAACATAGGGTTTCCTATGTTAATTTTTATAACACAGGGTTTTTTTTTTCACCATTTCACCTGACACAGGGGGTATGGTGTGAATAACTCTATTTGTAAAGGTCCACTGTCTCGTCTTTGTCACTGTCCGGCTTCAAATTGCTGATGATCTCAGGAAAAGCACAGAAAAGACCAGATATATCAACAGTGAACTTAATGAAAAACTCGGAAAAATCAGATTCTAACTCATAGGCTCGAAAAGGCAAATATAATGCAGATGCTTTAATGATTGCCCCCAAAACCTTTTTTGACTCCAAAGGCGTGAGAAGCCCTGTGGCTTTCCTGGTGTAGCCACTACTCCAAGATGCTCGGTTTCGAGGTTGAAAGAGAAACAATGTTGTTCATCCTTATCAAGCCAGTGAATAGCTCCATTACAGTAGATTCCTCCATCATAACCACCAGGTTGAAATTCGAAAACCTCTTTCCATATCCCCAACTTGGAGGGAAAAACCACAAGCAGATGGTCTGTCCCCAAGAGTTTCATGTACCCATTGATGAACATGTGTGGGGCAGCTGCAAGTGTTAGGTAAGATATGGAGAGTGCAAGAGAAGCAAAGTTGGAAACGCCGGTCATGAATTTGATAGGTAAATCATCTTCTACCAAATCCAGCATATCAGGGCTGAAAATATATCCATCTTCATAAACTTAGACGACCACCAGACCATAGGAGAAAGGTTTGATTCCAAGTTTTAACAGAAGTGCGGCCTCAGAACAACCCACTTTCTCCCCCTTTTTGATGATCTCCACAGGTGTTACGATTTCGACTGTACCCTTGTTTATCTTTGTTGGAATGTTGAGAGCCTGGAAGGGGACGCATTTGAATACTATGTCACACGAAAACATACAGAGAATACAGCAGTACAGGAGAAGACCACCTTCTCATCAAAAAAGTGACGTGAGTACGAAACTAAATCACTCCTAATACCATCTTTGAAAATAATGAAAAAACCATGATTAATTCTTGCTACAACATATCAATGACATTCAATTTCGGTCCAGTAGTATGCCCCTAGCACATTTAGTCTATGGTTATTATTAACTCGATGACTCCCTAAGAGGAGAAGCCGGTAAGGTTACGGTGAAATTATAATATTGCTTACCTTTTCTTGAGATATTATAATTTTGGTGTATTTTTTCAATCCATCATAATTTTGGTGTTTTTCATTTTGATAAAAGTGGAACCATAAAAAAATATTTTTTTTACTAACTTTCTATTGTTTCGTTTGTGGGAAAAAGATTTGAGATGATCTATATCAAAATATAAAAGGTTAAATTAGTTCTACCAACACCAGAAATTTTCAGGGTTCGACATGCAAATATTTTGAAAACATAGGGTTTCCTATGTTAATTTTTATAACACAGGGTTTTTTTTTTTCACCATTTCACCTGACACAGGGGGTATGGTGTGAATAACTCTATTTGTAAAGGTCCACTGTCTCGTCTTTGTCACTGTTCGGCTTCAAATTGCTGATGATCTCAGGAAAAGCACAGAAAAGACCAGATATATCAACAGTGAACTTAATGAAAAACTCGGAAAAATCGGATTCTAACTCATAGGCTCAAAAAGGCAAATATAATGCAAATGCTTTAATGATTGCCCCCAAAACCTTTTTTGACTCCAAAGGCGTGAGAAGCCCTGTGGCTTTCCTGGTGTAGCCACTACTCCAAGATGCTCGGTTTCGAGGTTGAAAGAGAAACAATGTTGTTCATCCTTATCAAGCCAGTGAATAGCTCCATTACAGTAGATTCCTCCATCATAACCACCAGGTTGAAATTCGAAAACCTCTTTCCATATCCCCAACTTGGAGGGAAAAACCACAAGCAGATGGTCTGTCCCCAAGAGTTTCATGTACCCATTGACGAACATGTGTGGAGCAGCTGCAAGTGTTAGGTAAGATATGGAGAGTGCAAGAGAAGCAAAGTTGGAAACGCCGGTCATGAATTTGATAGGTAAATCATCTTCTACCAAATCCAGCATATCAGGGCTGAAAATATATCCATCTTCATAAACTTAGACGACCACCAGACCATAGGAGAAAGGTTTGATTCCAAGTTTTGACAGAAGTGCGGCCTCAGAACAACCCACTTTCTCCCCCTTTTTGATGATCTCCACAGGTGTTACGATTTCGACTGTACCCTTGTTTATCTTTGTTGGAATGTTGAGAGCCTGGAAGGGGACGCATTTGAATACTATGTCACACGAAAACATACAGAGAATACAGCAGTACAGGAGAAGACCACCTTCTCATCAAAAAAGTGACGTGAGTACGAAACTAAATCACTCCTAATACCATCTTTGAAAATAATGAAAAAACCATGATTAATTCTTGCTACATCATATCAATGACATTCAATTTCGGTCCAGTAGTATGCCCCTAGCACATTTAGTCTATGGTTATTATTAACTCGATGACTCCCTAAGAGGAGAAGCCGGTAAGGTTACGATGAAATTATAATATTGCTTACCTTTTCTTGAGATATTATAATTTTGGTGTATTTTTTCAATCCATCATAATTTTGGTGTTTTTCATTTTGATAAAAGTGGAACCATAAAAAAATATTTTTTTTACTAACTTTCTATTGTTTCGTTTGTGGGAAAAAGATTTGAGATGATCTATATCAAAATATAAAAGGTTAAATTAGTTATTTCGCATAAAATAGAGAAAATTAGTGTTCTACCAACACCAGAAATTTTCAGGGTTCGACATGCAAATATTTTGAAAACATAGGGTTTCCTATGTTAATTTTTATAACACAGGTTTTTTTTTTTTTCACCATTTCACCTGACACAGGGGGTATGGTGTGAATAACTCTATTTGTAAAGGTCCACTGTCTCGTCTTTGTCACTGTTCGGCTTCAAATTGCTGATGATCTCAGGAAAAGCACAGAAAAGACCAGATATATCAACAGTGAACTTAATGAAAAACTCGGAAAAATCGGATTCTAACTCATAGGCTCAAAAAGGCAAATATAATGCAGATGCTTTAATGATTGCCCCCAAAACCTTTTTTGACTCCAAAGGCGTGAGAAGCCCTGTGGCTTTCCTGGTGTAGCCACTACTCCAAGATGCTCGGTTTCGAGGTTGAAAGAGAAACAATGTTGTTCATCCTTATCAAGGCAGTGAATAGCTCCATTACAGTAGATTTCTCCATCATAACCACCAGGTTGAAATTCGAAAACCTCTTTCCATATCCCCAACTTGGAGGGAAAAACCACAAGCAGATGGTCTGTCCCCAAGAGTTTCATGTACCCATTGATGAACATGTGTGGGGCAGCTGCAAGTGTTAGGTAAGATATGGAGAGTGCAAGAGAAGCAAAGTTGGAAACGCCGGTCATGAATTTGATCGGTAAATCATCTTCTACCAAATCCAGCATATCAGGGCTGAAAATATATCCATCTTCATAAACTTAGACGACCACCAGACCATAGGAGAAAGGTTTGATTCCAAGTTTTAACAGAAGTGCGGCCTCAGAACAACCCACTTTCTCCCCCTTTTTGATGATCTCCACAGGTGTTACGATTTCGACTGTACCCTTGTTTATCTTTGTTGGAATGTTGAGAGCCTGGAAGGGGACGCATTTGAATACTATGTCACACGAAAACATACAGAGAATACAGCAGTACAGGAGAAGACCACCTTCTCATCAAAAAAGTGACGTGAGTACGAAAATAAATCACTCCTAATACCATCTTTGAAAATAATGAAAAAACCATGATTAATTCTTGCTACATCATATCAATTGATGAGGCTCAGAAACGCGCTTGCATCAGAGCCGTCCACGTGTCGTCATCGATTAGTTTGAAGACTATACGCTCGCATTGATGGGCTCGCGGGCCAACCCAGCCCACTCACTTGCCAACTAATAGGGTCCCTTGGGCCTCGGACAACCAGTTAAACGGCAAGGATGAACGGGCAGGCTCGGCCCTCCCGTATCATCCCTCGGGGTTACCTTTCTCAAGGAATCCTCCACACGAGGGCCATATTCCTGTCGCTCGGGTTTTCGCGCTCAAAACTCATAAACCGTGAGGAACCCATCCGTGCACTCTTCGAGCGTCACTAATCGCTCACGGGTCACCCCCACCGCCGTGGTGGACCTGGGCCCTCATAAGACGGATCCAGGACCCTCCACTCATGCGACCCTCGTCAACAACCTCTGACACAAAGGTACTGCGCACCATGCACCTGACACGCCGTCTCCTTTTAAGAAATGTCCTTCTCACCCCCTCAAAAGATGCCACGTGTTAGGGCAACACAGGTTTGGGACCACATGGTCAATTTACCCATTTACCCCCATCCCTAACATATAAATAGGGGAGAGCCCATGCATTCTCCCCCAAGTCATCATCCGCATACAAATTGCACACATTGTTCTGGGCATTTTCCACGGATCTTCTCAAGCTTCCCATTCACCACAGTAACATCACCCTTGTAGCTTGCATTCTTGGTGTTATCCTAGCTGGAAGAACCCACGCTTAAGAGGAAACCCAGACCCTGAGGCCCTCACGCCTGTGATGGTCTTTCCATTCATATACAAATACTAAAGTGTTGTTGCATTTTTGGAAACCTGATTTCCAACACCATCATTTTTGGCGCCGTCTGTGGGAAATCCATCACCACCACTACCTGATTCTTCCTCTGAAAGCTAGTTGAGATATAACACCTTTTAAACTCTGAAAATGGTTACTGCAACCCGGTCTGGAGCTGTGGGAAACAAAAACACTCCCCCTCCAGTCAATGAAGCGAACGCGGAGAGCAATGTTCCCGCTGGGGGCGTGAATCCACCACCTGCAAGAAATGGAAGCGAGAATCCCGACACGACGGCTCCAGCTCTCCCTCCGGGAGGAAACGCTACGGGAGGGCCCAGTTCCGTTGTTCCACCTACAACTCACACCGCCAACGCTTCCTACCACCCTTATTCAGGTATGTATCCCATGGCCATGCCTCCACCGGGATACCCTTTTGTACAACCCGGAATGATGCCCGGGATGATGCCAATGATCCAACCGTATCAAGTGGGGACTCTAAATCTCCCCCTGTCATTACCGAGAGAGATACAAGGAGTGGAGATGCCCCAAATCACCACCCAGCAACTTCAGGCGTTGTATGCGCAGTGTGAGGGCCAGGCGGTCCAGAATGCTTGGGAGCATTTCATTGCAACATATTTCCCATCGCACGCTGGCGCTCGGATGGCCCCACCTCTGGGAGAACTCCCCGCGCACCCCTTGACGATGGCCCAAAATGTGCTGAGGGCCCAGCAACCTCCCCCACCACCAAGCCAAGAGAATGAGGCCCCGCCGAGGGTCCAGCAAGATTCGCCACCGGTAAGAGATGAAAGGGGGCCGGAGACAATGACGAGGTCCAGTCGAGGGCCACAGAAAGGGCAAACCGCAGAAATGTCGGTGACCCTCAGCTTGCAGCAGTGCAGGACCAGATTAGGGTTCTCCAGAACGTGGTGGAGCAGCTCTCTCGAGCACGGTCTCACGTCTCCCGTGATGGGGGCGAGAGGTCCAGGGCCAGAGACGCTCGCAGACCACGTAGTCCCATCTCTCGCCGACAAAGGGAAGCCAGCCCAGAAGACCCGGAGGACAGGGATTACCGGATCGCGACGGGCGATTCTCCCCTCATCGAGGAGGTGTTAATGACTCGTGCGGGAAAAGGCAAAATCCCCACGTCCGTCGCCAGGTATGACGGAACCACAGATCCAGCCGAGCATCTGGATCACTTCGTGCACTTGATGCATCTATATGATCATCCCCTCAACTATTGGGCCAAGGTGTTTGTAACTTCCCTCGTGGGAATGGCCCAAGATTGGTACAAAAAGCTTCCTCCGCGCTCAATCCGACGATACCATTATTGGGAATAGTGCCCTGAAAATTCAATTTATTGAATTAATAAAACTGAATTTGCAGCAAGTTATGAGTATTTCACATATTAATAATTAATGACGTGTGATGGTATTCTTATATGAAATGTGTTTCATAGGAGAAGACTTTGAATACCGAAATCACGTGTCTTTAAAGTTCTAGTCGGTAAGATAAGAATATGTTCTTATCAAGACTATAACGTGGTTATATAAGATGATTAGTCTTTCGTCATAGGGAATGGTGATTCCAATTATAACACGTTGATGATTTTCAATAAGGATTGGAAACATCGAACTGGACCACTGAGATTATTTATTTTATACTGCTATCTAAAATGAATAAAATCTCAGGAAGCATTGTACTCTTAATCCTGACAATATTTCGGCTTTAGGCATGTAGTGTTAGTCACTGTAACATACTTGAAGTGAGGTCTCGGTAACAGGTGGCCAAAATACTTTGTATGATTCGGTGACAACATGAAATGTGCTAAAGAGTTATATTGATTGAGGAATCTGTGGCCTTGCTGGAAGGTAAGAGATATCCTTGAAATAGATTTGCAAAAGTTCGAATTAAGACTTTGGCCAAAGCACTTCGAGTGATACGTCACCGAAGTTGTATGATGAATGTGTTTCACATACAGAGAATTTGAACTTAAGGCAAATCAATAAATTTCAAATTAGAGATGAAAAATAAATGATAGTAGTTGCAATTTATTTTTCATGGATATCTACATGGAGGAGTAAAATGCGAAATTATTCTAGATCGAGAAATTCGTGAATAATTTAATTAATTTTAGAGTGCAACAATATTTATTTAGTGGAATTAAATATTGTTAAACGGTAATTAATTACTATCATGAGATGATAATATATTAACCCGTTTGGAGCTAAAATTAATTAGTCCTGCAGGTCCCCCTGCAAGCCCCAATTGAAAACTCAAAGAGAAAATATTAAAAGGAGAAAGAGAAATGAATTTTTTCAAAGTGTTTGAAAATAAGCCAAGGGATTTATTTTAAGAAAATAAATCAAGTTCCAAAGAGTTGGAAATGCCCGGAATTTTATTTTGGGGAAAATAAAATTTTAATTAAAAAAAAAAAAAATGCTGATGTGGCAGGTGACGTGGCACTGAGGTGTCACGCCACGTCAGCAGGGTGGGCCCAAGTGGCGCTGATTGGGCGGCCACGTGGCCGCCACATGTGCGTCCGAGATTGAGACACGTCGTCGCAAAGCAACGGTCCAGATTTGTCTGGACCGGGCCGCTCAACGGGTCAGGGTATCGGGTCAACGGGTCGGTTTTCGGATAGGGTCGGACCGGGTCCGGTTTCGGGCCGGACCGACCTGGACACGTGGCCGCTTCAGAAGAGGCCACGTCAGCCTCAAACCCTAGCCGCGAGTGGTTGACACGCGCCGCCTTTGGGCGGCGCGTGTGGGCGCGTGTGTGCTCCGATGGGCGAGTTCTCGGCGGCGTTGAACTCGTGGTGTCGAGACCTTCAACGTAGTATCCTTGGTTTTCGTGTCCAAGTTGTACACGCAAGTGGAGAGATGAAATGACCATTATACCCTTGCTTTTGTATCCAAAATGACCGTTTTACCCTCATATATTTGCCTATAAATAGGCTGATACCCACCCCATTTCTCTCATTCAGTTTTGGGATGGTTTTGGCCAAACTTTGGCTTTGAAATCAAATCCCATTTTTCTCCTAGTTAATTCCGATTTATTTTGGAATTAATTTTAATTAGGTGTTTGTATAAAACGCCTAATTTTGGGAGAATAAACCCTGTAAAGGGTTCCTAGTTTAAAGTTTATTTTCTCTAAGTATTTAGAGAAATACTTTCGGAGCCCACACTCCGAGGGTGTCCCTGGGGATATTGCAGGGAAGCTCTGCCGGTCTCACGAAAGGGCAAGGAGCTGGAAAAATGCCGTTAGATAGTCATGTTTGCAGTACGGTAATATTTTACAGTTATTTTATTTTAAGCATGATAAATTATGTGCTCTTAAGTGTTAATTGCATGTTAGATATTTATCTGCTTAAGTGATTTAAAATTTATTATCAATTGCATGTATATACTTGAGTAGATCCGGCTAAGTCTTCCGCTTTGTATTAAAATGTTTTAGAAATATTTTAATACTTGTATTATAATAAAAATTTTAAAATGTGGTCCCCGACTGCTACTGTTGTGGGCCCACATCCCATCAACCATGACCTGACTGACGCTTTCATCAGTCACTTCAACTCCTTGAAGGCTCCAGCCCCCGCTGCGACGGCTCTCTACAGCCTGGTCCAGGGGCCGAACGAGACCCTCCGGTCATTCATGGGAAGGTTCAACAAAGAAATCCTGTTTGTGGAAAAGCTCTCGATGGATTTCTTGAGGCACGTTCTCTTTGGAGCCATTAACATGAAGCATTATGTCAGCAAGGAATTTGTAGAAGAAGTGGCCAAGAAAAAGCCCCGCTCATTGATGGAGATAAGGGACATAGCGGACTCGTTTTTTACCCTCGAAGATATGTATCTCGCGAGGGATCAGAAAATGGCGAATGCCCCTCGCCCCAACAAAGCCCCCGAGGACAGAGGAGATTCAACCAGGGGCCGCTGTCGAAGCCCCCTTCTGGCTCGGAGGAACACCTCTCCTCCTCGAAAGTCCGAGCGCATCCCACTCAACCGCCCTATAGCCGAAGTATATGCCATGGCGGATAAGAAGTTGTTCAAGAGGCCGCCAAAATTGAGAGAGACGGAGACTCAGAAGTGCTCAGGGAAGTATTGTGCTTTCCACAAGCAGAAAGGGCATGACACCAGTGAATGTCATCAACTCGAAAGGGAGATTCAGAGGCTGATTGCTGGGGGGCACCTCAAGGAATTCGTGAAGGTGTTGGAGAGGTACGACGAACACTGCGCGGAGCGAGTGCACGTAGGAGAGAGAAGCCGTTCGCGCTCTCGGAGCCCCCGTCACCGTTACACCGAGCCCAGTGACCGTGGAAAAGGGAAAGCCTCGGACGTGGAAAACCAGCCCTTCGCGGTTATTCACATGATTGCTGGCGGGCCCTCGGGGGGTGACTCTAACGCTTTCCGGCGCCGCTACATTCGGAGTTATGATCAAAGATCTTCTCAGCCCGCCCAGTGCTCTCTATTGATAAGTCATCACGCTCGGAGAAGGATGAGAGCTTAGGTTTTACAGAGAAAGACTTGGAGCACATTGTAACACCCCATGGGGTCGGTGAAACCTCTGACTGCCCCATGGTGGTTAGCTTAGACGTTCACAATCATGTTGTAAAGAGGGTCTTGATTGATAGTGGAAGCTCCGTAAATGTCTTACCTTACTCCACGTTCCAGAAAATGAACATCACAAACATCCCGCTCGAACCCCTCAGAACAGTCCTCGTCGGCTTTGGGGGTTCCGAGATCGTCCCTCGCGGACAAATTCGCTTGGCCACCTCCTTTGGTCGCGCCCCACAGCGAAAAACTTTAAATGTTCTCTACGTGGTGGTCGAAGTGGACCTACCTCACAACATCATCATTGGGCGCCCAGCCCTCGTTGACTTCAAAGCAATCATATCCACCTATCATCAGAAAGTCAAGTTTCCCACCCCTGAAGGCACGGGAGAGGTACTGTGCAATGTTAAGGAAGCATGGGAATGCTACATACTCTCCCTTCGAAGCCGCAAGCCCAAACAACCTATCCAGGCTGGCTCCACCAAAAAATCAGTTGACTTCCCCAAACTAGATGAAGATGGCCCTGAGCGCAAGAGGGCCAAGCTCTATAAAAAGAAGAATAAAAAGAATGCCACGGACAGACCCGGAGATGCTGGGAACTCGCCCCTAGGAGAGGTTGGGGCTTCTTCCTCGGAGGACGAGGGTCATATACCCTCGGGAGATACCAGTGAAAAAGTCACAGGTAAGAAACAGGCGCTCGAGCAGCCGAGGCCTGAAGTGCGAGTGGAACCCACAGAGGGCTTCCTGACCATCGAATTGGAGCCAGGGAATCCAGATAAGACCACGCAAATAGGTTCCAGCCTCGATGGTCCCTCTCAGATTATGATGATCGAATTCTTACGAGAAAATATTGATGTCCTTGCTTGGAAGGCTTCCGACCTCACCGGCATAGATCCGAGCGTTATTATCCACCGGCTGAACATGGATCCAACCTTCAAACCTATAAAGCAGAAAAAGAGAGATGTCCATGGATTCCGAAAACAGGTTATAGAAGAAGAAGTCAATAAACTTCTTGACGCTCAGTACATAGAAGAAATTCTATATCCTGAATGGCTTTGCAATGTGGTGCTCGTTCTGAATAGCACCCACAAGTGGCGTATGTGTAACGACTTCACGGACCTCAACAAGGCATGTCCCAAAGATCCGTACCCTCTGCCTAGAATCGATCAGTTGGTAGATTCGACCGTCGGATGTGAACTTATGAGCATGATGGATGCTTTCCAAGGATATTATCAGATATTTATGGCTCTTGAGGATCGTCCCAAAACTGCGTTCGTAGTCCATATGGGTGTCTATTGCTTCAAGGTCATGCCCTTTGGGCTCAAAAATGCAGGAGCGACATATCAACGCCTCGTCAACAGAATGTTCGAGTGTGAGATCAGAAAGTCCACGGAAGTATATGTGGATGACATGATCGTCAAAAGCCAACGCCAGCATTCTCATCTAAGAGACCTCAAGCGAGCGTTCAATATCCTGCGGCGTTATGGTATGAAACTGAACCCTTCCAAATATACATTTGGCGTACGAGGTGGTAAATTTTTGGGGTATATGGTCAGCCAACGGGGCATAGAGGCAAACCCGGAGAAGATTCAAGCAATCCTGGACATACCCTCCCCTCGCAATCTGAGAGAGGTCCAGGTGCTTGTGGGTAAGATCATTTCATTGAATAGGTTCATCTCTCGCTCAGCGGATAGGAACCTACCCTTCTTTAAAATTCTGCGTAACGCTCGTAACTTTACCTGGGACGAGGACTGCGAAAAGGCTCTGCAGGACATGAAGCGGTATCTTTCGAGCGCGCCTTTGTTGATCAAACCTAACCCGGGGGAGACTTTGTTTGTCTATCTGTCAGTTTCCTTGGAGGCTACGAGCGCTGTCCTGGTGGCCATTCGCGAGCGTAAGCATATGCCGGTGTATTATTGGCACTACATTCATCCAAAACATTCGCGAGCGTAAGCATATGCCGGTCTTCCCTCAATAAATAATGAAAAAGAAAATTTGTTAGGGATGTATTTAAGGAAAAAATGCACAGAGTGCCCTTTCCTAAAACATCTTGGAGGGCAAAGAACCCATTAGAGTTGGTACATGCAGATATTTGGGGTCCTTCTCAAAATCCATATTTGGGTGGAAAAAGATATTTTTTATTATTTGTCGATGATTTTACTTGAATGATATGGGTTTATTTCCTGGAGCAAAAATCGGAAGCATTCTTCTTTTTCAAGCAATTCAAGGCTCTCGTAGAAAATCAATGTGGGCGTTCTCTAAAAATTTTGAGAACTGATCGAGGGAGAGAATTCACAAGTAATGAATTCTTCCAGTATTGCAAACAACACGGGATAAAAAGGGAGTTGACAGCTAGATATACACCACAACAAAATGGAGTAGCAGAACGGAAGAATCGCACGATCATGGAAATGGCCTTGAGCATGTTGCAAGAAAAAAATCTTCCAAAGAAGTTCTGGGCGGAAGCTGTCAACACCGCAGTCCACATCCTTAATAGGTCCCCTACAAAAGCTGTGCTCAGTAAGACACCCTACGAGGCATGGAGCAAGAGAAAGCCAACAGTGGAGCATCTCAGAATATTCAGATGTATTGCTTATGCCCACATTCCTAAACAAACACGGTCAAAGCTTGATGAAAGAGGAGAAAAATGCATTTTCATTGGTTATAGTGATGAAACAAAAGGCTACAGACTCTACAACCCACATACAAAGAGGCTGAGACGTAATATTTGATGAGATGTCTAAATGGCAATGGAGCACAGACACATCACCTGTCCCAGCCATCATAGAAGAAAGTCAAGAACCAAGTTCTGATCTAGGTTCGACCCCATCATCACCAAGTCCAGGGCCAAGTCAGACAGAAATTCAAGAATCAAGTCCTGCACCAACACTAAGGCGATCCCAAAGAGATAGATGACCTCCAGCATACTATGAGGATTATCTTACTAATGTCGCTGCATATGCTCTATTTGCTGGAGAACCAACAAAGTATCAAGAAGCAGCTAAGGAAGAAGCATGGGTCAAGGCTATGAATGAAGAAATTCACATGATAGAGAAGAATCAAACATGGGAGCTTGCAGACAAACCTCCAGAAAAGGAGATTATCGGGCTCAAATGGGTATACAAGATCAAACACAATGATGATGGAAGCATCCAAAAGTATAAAGCCCGACTAGTCGCCAAGGGATATCCACAACAACCCAGAGTTGTTTTCAATGAAACATTTGCACCGGTTGTTCGGATGGAGACAATCAGGACAGTTGTCGCTCTTACAGCTCAACTAAATCTTCCAGTTTACCAGCTGGATGTCAAATCAGCATTCCTAAATGGAGAGCTTAAGGAGGAAATATATGTGGAGCAACCCAAGGGATATGTGATCAAGGGGCAAGAAGATAAGGTCTATAGGCTACGCAAAGCTCTTTATGGTCTCAAACAAGCTCCACGAGTATGGAACAACAAGATAGATGATTATCTACAGGATCATGGATTTCTCAAAAGTCCAAATGAGCCATCACTCTATGTCAAGAAGCAAGGTGCGCATGATTTTCTCATTCTATGTCTCTATGTTGACGACTTGGTTTATACAAGCACAAGCAAATAAATGATCAAGGAGTTCAAGAAAGCCATGTACAAGAGTATGAAATGACCGATCTCAGTCTTATGAAGTATTTTCTTGGCATACAAATCAAACAAGAGCCAGAACGGATATTTATATCACAGGAGAAGTATATTGATGATCTTCCGGAGAAATTTCAAATGAAAGAATGCAAGCCGATACCGACACCAATGATGACTAGTGAGAAGCTTTCAAAAAGTGATGAAACGGAAAAGGTAGACGACACCATCTACCGGAGTCTTGTGGGATCACTAATTTACCTTACTCATGCAAGGCCGGACATTGTTCACGCAGTTGGCGTAGTATCAAGATTTATGAGTGACCCAAACAAGAAGCACTTTGAAGAAGCAAAAATAATTCTAAGGTACATCAAGGGAACGAAGAAACTGGGGATTTTATATGAATCAGAAGAAGACTATAGCCTACGGGGATACATAGACAGTGACTGGGCAGGAAGTGTTGATGATCAAAAAAGCACTAGTGGATATCTTTTTTGTCTAGCCACTAAACCAATCTCCTGGTCATCTAAGAAACAAGCAACAGTTGCACTATCATCGGTAGAAGCAGAATATATCGATGCAACAAGTGCAACATGCGAAACGGTTTGGCTCAGAAGAATTCTACTGGATCTTCAAATCGAGGAAGAGATACCGACGCCACTATACTGTGACAACATGTCGACGATCGCCATGACGAAGAATCTGATATTTCACAGTCGAACAAAACATATTGAGATACGTCACCATTATATTCGAGAATTGGTTGAGAAGTAAGAGATCGAGTTACGATTTTGCAATATAAATGATCAACTAACAAACATCTTTACAGAGGCATTAGCACGACACAAATTCACCACTCCACGGAAAGAGATCGAAATTATTGAAATGAGCACCAAGGGCTAGTATTACAATATTTATACTCAAAATAATGCATTTTTCTAGAATTCTCTACAAATATTTAGATAAATTAGAAATTATAGATTATGTTTAGAAATTAGTAGAAAGAGTTAGAATAATCTAGATTTAGTCAAATGATTAATTAACTAAAAATCAAAGATAAAAGTATTAAACTATGACCATGTCGGTTATGATCTCTATAAATATGATTGTAATCCTTCATTTCTGTAATGAAAATCCAATTCCCCAATACCAACTAAACCATTCCTATTTCCTATTCTCTCACCCATTCATAATACTTAGCACAAGCCTTTCGGATACAAAGCCTATCAGTATCATTTTTTCATTTCTCCAACTTTCTTCCTATTAAAATCTTTTTTAAATTCCAACAGAGAATGACATCGTTTCCGGTATTCTCAGCGTGAACTCTCATACTTCACTTCATCAAAGTGTTTTTACCAATAAGAACGATAGCATGGCCCCTCACACCTTGCCTGATCTTCTGAAGCTAGTTCGAGCCTACGTTATCGGCCGCCACCATCAAAATCTTCGTGTACTCATCCATCAAGCTGCGTAGTCTCTGATCGTAAGCGATTTTCTTCCCGGTCTTGGAAAGTTTACATGCCATTGATAAAGTGCTTCGTGGAAAAGAAACCTAGAAATGAAGGAAGAGAGGTGCGAATGCGTCATTCATCGGAGCAGCAACAACAATGAAGAATCGAAGATAGCAGAAAAAACAAAGTTGCAATGAAAACAATTAATAGTGAAATACGAACGAAGCGCAAGCAATCAAACCAATCAACAAAGCAGATCCAGCGGAAGCAAATCCAATTGATACTTTTGGAGTAAAAACATAAAGAGAAGCAATTACAATTTAGGAGAATGAATTCTGAATGTGTTTCTCTTCACACTTTCGGCATGTTCAATAGTGTGCCTTTATATACAGGTGTGAGGTATGTTCCGGTGTGTGCAGGTGCACTGTAGAGAACAAACTCCCTACCAATTAAACAAAATAAATAAAACTAAAGTGTATAAAAAAAGGGCAAATTTTTGAATAGTACCAAATATGTATAATACTTATTCAAAAACCCCCCAATTCAATTTTTATACATTTACAATCCCTACTACACAGAACATTTTTTCTAAACCCTCCGATCACCTAAAAAATCTATTTTACCCCCATTTTTTACTTTTTCCACACTTGTTTTTACTTCTTCCCCACCTTATCATCTTCATAATCTTCTTCCTCCCTTCATCTCACCGGAGCGTCGGCCGCCGCCGCCGGTCGGAGGTGGTCCAAAAAATCCTAAAAAATTCACCGGGAATGTACTCCTCGTGCTCGTTCCATATCTTCGGTTAGTTTTTCAAAATTCGAATTCATTTGTCCCAAATTTCAAATTTAAAATTTTAGATCTAAAAATTTTCAAAAAAAGAAATGTCAATAACTCTCAAACCGATTAACGAAAATCGATTCCATAAATTGCAATGGACTCTCCATGTCGGGATCTTCAAGATCATACAAAAATCGTCCAAAAAAGTCATCGGAATGTCGCCGACGGAATACCCGTTTTGTCTTGAAAAAACCCATATTTTCAGGGGAGCTCCGGCCATTTTCGTGAGACGACGCTGCCACGAATGAAGTCGCGTCAACGACCCGAGTTGAAACACGTAGGCTCAGTTGGCGTAGTATCAAGATTTATGAGTGAGCCGAACAAGATGCACTAAGATGGATCGGAGGAAATGCAGATGCTCCGTCGTAATCTCAACTGGATAATCGGATTGCAGTTACTCCGGGTCGATCCGAATTTAACAAGAACGCTTCCAGAATAGGCCTTCGAATTCGCCAAACCTCCCAGAAAATCGAACGTCTGTCCAATTGTAAGCTGCCGTCTCTCTTCCAATGAATTTGTTTGTTTGATTAAATTTAGTTGATCAATTGCGGGAGTAGATTAGTTTTAATTCATTTAGGAAGTATTGGGATGACGGGTTCGATGTGATTTTAAGCTAGATTTGGTGTTAATTTGGACTTGCAAAGTTGCAATTGTTTATGGTTAAAAGGAATACTAGAAGGTGATTTCGATTTGCTGAAGAATAGATGTTATTGTCTTTCTCAACCATTTGATATAAGAAAAAGGATTTAGAATTTGAATCATCCTCTCATGTCGAAATGGAGGGCTGTCTCAATCAAATATGAATCTGATCCTCGTTCACCATTATCAAGTTTTAGTAAACTAAAATGTTCAACCTCTCCCGTTCATTGTGTTTTCCAACACGTTTAAGCTTTCAAAAAATGCTAGTTTGACACCCTCAAAAGACCTTTTCAGAGATATACTATTTGATTCCTCATTATTAGATCGTTACTCTAGTTTTCTCATGTTGTCCTCGGGTTCTAATACCTATTCTCATGGATAAACAGTAACCAGAAGGTCATCCATTTTTTATGACCAGAGCAAGGAAAATGAGGAACCGACTCTCTTGATTAAGAATGATATCACGGCACTTAATATGGCTATTTCTGATATGCAAACCCTCCTGAGCATGGAGATTTCCGAGATAAATCATTCAGGGGATAGAGTTGTTCATTTGACTGCTGTTTGTGATGATTTTAAGAACAGACTTACGAATGTGCTAACCAGTCCCAAGATGTCCTGACTACTAGAACAAAGGTACATTTTTAGCTGTGATTGTTTTTCTTAGTCTGATGAGAGAAATACTGGCATCTCTTTCTAATCAACTGCATCTTTCCACAGCATATCAAAGCTCATGAAAATCGGAAACAGATATTTTCCACTGTTGTCACGAGAGAGAACCCTTTAAAGCAGCCCCCTCTTTATTTTTTCTAACCTCCCCCTTGGTCGAGCTCATCTAACTCTGCTGGGGAAACATCATTGTACTTTCATTTTGGCTGTTTCATTACAGATGTTGATATTGTATTTGTTGGACAATGATATTATATAGCAACGGATAACTGTGATATTAAGCAGCACGTACTCTGGCTGACGATTTATTGTACTTTGATCTGGATTTGTAGATGTTTATCATATCAGGTCAATAGGAAATGGGTTCAAGATGGCAACCAATTAAGCTATGTTCTGCTCATGATGCTTTGACTTTTCAGCATTATGCTCAAGCAAAATATGCAAATCTATAGGCTAGCTAGAGATTTTCTCGTCCGCAATTTTGTGAGAGGTCTTTCCAAATATTATTGGCACTACATTCATCCAAAACATTTGCTAATCTAATATTATTTTTTTCCCCATGGAATTGCAGACAATCTAGCTTGGAATACACTTTTCGGATTTTCTCCTTTTAGAATGAAAATCAGAGCACGATTCTAATATGAACATCACATGAAACAACTACAGGAGCTGTTATCTTAAGCTCAGTTGCTGGGGAATTAACAGGAGTTCCTGCCCACATCAAAGACCTAAGCTTTGGACTTCCAGTTTGCAGCTACAACGGTGAACTATGGATTCTCTCTCTGAATAAAACACAACCATGAGAAACAGTTCATTAGCCTGTTACTATAATTCAACTCTGCTTATACCCATTTAGTTCGCTGGATGACTGACGGGGGTAAAAATTGTACTGGTTCCCCTATTTGTTATAATTGCATCTCTGTTTCAATTTTTGTTTCTTCCAACTTCGATACGTTTAATTCTTGGTGAACAATGTTTATTTTCCATGCATACGTGATTTGAGCCCCCAATTGGTCCTTACTCCTTACTTACACAAACACTATGTATGTAGACGAAGAATGGGAACATATGCCAATCCATCCCCCCAAATGGAAGCATCCATGTTGCAGCAGACAGTTCCAAGGCAAGAGAGCATGGCCCAAAGTCAGACCGTTGCTCTTCAAAATGTGGAATCTACAATTTCGGAACTCAGTGGGATTTTCACGCTTCTGGCTACAATGGTTGCACACCAAGGAGAGAGCTGGCTATCAGGTAACTTTTCTCCTTTTCTCTTTGATCTATTCTTTCTATTTTTGATTCTCGCAATCTATTTTCTCTTTGATCCCGGTTTTTTTTTTTTTTTTTTTTTTTTTTAGGATTTAAATGAGCAGGATTGATGAGAACATGGATGAATCACTGTCAAATGTTGAAGGCGCTAGTAATGCCCTGCTGAAATATTTGAATAGAATATCATCCAGTAGGTGGCTCATGATAGAAATATTTGTCGTTCTAATCTTACTTCTGGTTGTAATCCTGGTATTTGTCGCTTGATTTGTGGGTATTGTGAGCTGCATATGCCTCAGTTGTGCACATGTTTAAAATCGCAGCTGCTTACACTCTATGACTGGGAGTTTTAGTGTTCGCTTTGTGTATATATGATCACAAGTTTCAATTTTTGTATACTTCGAGTCGTTGATATTTATTTTATGAGATCAACATTCTCAATTATAGTTCAAGATTACATCCTGATTTATCGAATTGGGAATCATAAGTTTGCATTATATATGCATTTATCTAAACATTAATTATGAGAAAACGACAAAGGATTGTTCATTAATTCTTAAGAAGAATATTATTATGTGTTTTCACTTTTCTTTGATCATTTTTGGATCATGAACTAACTTCATGGCATTCAAGCAAAAATGAGCTACAAACTAAAACTGAAAAACCCACGATGGTGTTAGGTAGAATATAAATCAGTATTCTTTCCCTTTTTTATTTTTAAATATTTAAACAGACAACTTTAATAAATTTATTTAAATTATAATTGTTTTGAGATGTATACACTATTATTTACAGACCCAATTGTGGTATCTCAAACTTGATCTCTTTTTTTTTTTTCTTTTTATTTAATTTATTTGTTTTTCTCAACACACCTAGAACATGAATTAGTTATTTAGCTATTAACCCCACCTTTTCTCTCACCATATATATATATATATATATATATAATAAAATAAAATAAAAAACCTCAATTTTCTCACTTTATTTTTATTGTTACATTTATATTCTTTTAATTTTTCTTACTCATATTTTTTAATTTATATTTTAACTATTTTCTATTAGTATAGAATTATTAAATCGGAAATTTAGAGTTAACTCTCCAAATGGTATTTGAATTTTTAGTATACTCCTCAAGCCAAAAAAAAAAAAATTATTAGTTAACTCCCTATTTTCAAAATTAGTTTTTACTTGACTCCCTAATTATTCTAAAATGATTCGATTATTCTTCATTAACTTCCGATTTTCAAAATTAATTTTTACTTAACTCTCTAATTATTCTAAAATGACTTAATTATCTTTCATTAACTCCTTATTTTCAAAATTAATTTTTACTTAACTCCCTATTTATTAAAATGACTCAATTATCCTTCATTTAACCATCTTGGTGAATAACCCGATAATTCTTCAAAATTTTGAATTAATGTTCAAAAACATAATTTTATACTTCATTTTCAAAGAAAAATTCTTCATTTAATAACTAATCGTTATGTTAACACTATAAGTTCTCAAAGTTCATATATAGAGCTCAAAAATCAAAAGTAAATACTTCATATTAAAATAAAAGTTCTTAATTTAACATCTCACTGTCATGACACAATACTTCCTCAAAACTTAGATATAATTCTCCAAATTCAAATATTAATACTTTATATTATGAGAAAAGTGCTTCATTTTTAGATATAATTCTCCAAATTCAAATATTAATACTTTATATTAAGAGAAAAGTGCTTCATTAAGTTATTTTATGCTACGGACAAATTTCTCAAAATTCAAATATATCTATACTATTATAAAAAGAAACCTGTTCGGAATTTACCCTTAAACTTTTGTATCACATGAATTCAATATTCAAAATTGAGGGCAAAATATAAATTCTACAGTAAAAAGGTAGTTGTCACACCAAATTATGAATAACCAAAAATATCCTTCCACTTCCTTAACAAACATAATAATTTGGGTCAAAATAATAATTTACACTAGTAACTCTCCACACTCTACGTGTGTGCAAATAAAAAATTAAGATTCTAAGTATAAAGAGGTAAAATTAAGATTTTAAGTTTAAGGAGATGATCAATAGCCATAAAATATGTAAAAAAGATTAAGATTAAGATTAAGATTAAAATTCTAATCTGATAAAAAAATATGTGAATAAAAATTATAAGCAGATAAATGAGAAGAAAAATATAAACTTTATACATTAAAAAAAGGAAAAATAATTAAAGTGGGATGAGAGAAAAGAGAAGTTATAAAGATATTGGAGTGATAAATAAAAGAAAAAGAAAAGAATATAAGGTAACACAACCGATGAAAAAAATAAAAAAAGAAAAAAGAGAATAAAAGAGTCCAAGAGACCAAGCGGTTACTATCTGTCTCTCTCGCTTAATATAATAGTACTAGCAATTCTGCACACTCTACGTGTGTGTAAATAAAAAATTAAGATTCTTTTTATTTTTGAAAATAAAAAATATTAAGATTCTAAGTATAAAGAGATAAATAAAAAATTAAGATTCTAAGTATAAAGAGATAAATTAAGATTTTAAGTTTAAGGATATGACCAATATCCATAAAATATGTGAAAAATATTAAGATTAAGATTAAAATTCTAAGCTGATAACTGATAAAATATGTAAATAAAGTTTTTAAGCAGATAAATGAGAAGAAAAAGATAAAAAAAATTCATAAGAAAAAGCAAAAATAATTAAAGTGAGGTGAGAGAAAAGAAAAAAAATTCATAAGAAAAAGCAAAAATAATTAAAGTGAGGTGAGAGAAAAGAGAAGTTATGAAGATATTGGAATGATAAATAAATAATAGAAAAAGAAAAGGATGTAAGAGAACACGATCGATGAAAAAATAAATAAATAAAAAAAAAAGAAAAAACTATCTAAGTCTCTTTCGCTTAATATAATAGTATAGATAATAGTATAGATATTATTACCAGAAAAACTACTTCTCACGTCTCTCACATCTTTCCACCATTGCAGATGGTTAATCGAAATTGATATTTAAAAACTCTTTCGACCATTTTTTCTCAAATTTTATTTTTTATAAGAATTTTGGCGTAAATCTACTATCAATATCAATATCAATTTATGTAGTTTTCCAATGATGAAAAAGAGTCCACGTCGCAAAGGTAATTTCAATTTGAGAAATTTAAGTTGTTCAATTTGTATTCAATTTTTCAGATAATCGACTAAATCTTTATTGCATTCAACTTTTATTTGGATTTTCTTTTATAGATACCTCCATTCTCTAAGGACAATGAAAAAGAGCCCACATATAAAGGTAATTTCAATTTGAGAAATTTAAATTGGTATGTTTTTCCATGGCCGAAACTTTTGCTGCTCTTTCGGCCGTGAAACTCGCTCGGGATTTCGTTGGACTCGGGTAATTTTTGAAGGGGACAACCTGAATGTTATCTCTCAGATGAAGAACAAGGAAGACGACCTCTCGCCTCTTGGTAATATCATGTCTGATATCCGTGAGTTGTCTTCTAATTTTGTTAGTTGTCGGTTCTCTTGTGTTAGACATGGTGCGAATTTTGTCGCCCATCTTTTAGCTCGTAATGCGGCCTCGGTCTGTGTTGGTTCTTTTGATATTCCTTTATACACTTGGGACAGCGTTTTAGCTGATTTGAATTAATGGCCCTCCGGGGCCTCCTTCCTTCGCAAAAAATAAAAAAATAAAAATAAAAAATCGAATTCTGTGTTTTTTTAGGTATTCAATTTGTTGTCAATTCTTGAGATAATTGATTGAATCTTATCACAGTAAATCGTTTTTTTGTTTTGCTTTTGTAGATACCACCATTCGGTATTTTTTATTTTTCTTATTGATGTTTAAATTTTTTTGTTTCAGGTGCCTTAAATCCTATGATCATTATAATTAAAATTATATTGATAATGATATTCCTATTACAAGGTAATAATAAACTTCCTCATTACTTTTTATATTCTTTTTGTAAGAACGTTAAATGAATTACAATGTTGCAAATAATCTAAACTTTAATTTACGAATATATAAAATATAATTTATTATATATTAGATTATATACTTTAGTTTATATTATCGATAATTAATCAACTATTTAAATTATATCAAATTAATATTATTACGATTAGATGAGTACAATAATATAAATAAATTCACTAAGTCATTGTTATAAAATTTTATGCAAGGGGGTATCGCATGCGGTTGTTACTAGTCTATATAAATACAAATATAAATACTTCATATTTAGAATAAAATTCGTCATTTAACTAGTATTGCAAAATAAAATAATAGTTCCTTAAAATTTAAATATGATACCACAAATACACAAGTGAATACTTCAAATTAAAATAAAAGTTCTTCATCCAACAACTGTGTAACAGGATGGTTTTCAAAATTTAGATATACTTGTTCAAATTTAAGTTTAATTACTTTATATTAAGATAATTAAGAATAAAACAGATCATTTATATTAGTAGGTAGTTTGTAAAAAATAAATCTCAATTTACCGAACAAATTTTTTTTTTTTTTGAATTGGAGAGTGAACTAATATTTTTTTTATTAAACACCGAGATTTTTCAAGTAATTCCTTATTAAATTTATATTAAAATAAATAATATATTTAAATAATAATAAATTTTTTTCTTTCCGCCCGCATGGAGTGCGCGGAATTACCGGAATTACTGGCTAAGATTGGAGATCACGCAATTAGGTTAAGGTGGTGGGAGTATTTATTTGCTTTTTATGCGCCATCATATCAAAGGTCTGCACTTTTGGCGTTACGATTCCGCACACTACATATACTTCCTCCGCCGCCGTCGCGCCATCAATCACCACCGCTGCCGCGGACGTATCGGTTGTTGGCGGCCAACCCTCGCTCTGTAACCTTGCGCTTTTCCTGCCGTCTCACTGAAGAATCTTCTTCTCCACATTTCATGGAGTGGCCGGCCGCAAGGGTTAGAAAAACATTCATCAAATACTTCGAGGACAAAGGCCATACTTATTGGAGATCAAGCCCTGTTGTTCCCAATAATGATCTTACTCTTCTCTTTGCCAATGCCGGTAATATTCCAATCATGGTATCCGTTTCTTTTCTGTGATTGAATTTATTTAAGTGCTTCCGTAATCTGAACTCGATTGATACTCTTTAAGATGAATTTATTTAAGTGCTTCGGTAATCTGAACTCGATCGATACTCTTTAAGATGGGTTACTGTAAATTTTGTAGAATTTTGAATTTTCTAGGATTTTGAATTGGGTGTAGCCTACTGTAATTTCGAGCTGGCGCTAATTCTTTAGCTACTCCTCTTCGAAGACTCTTATTCCATTTATACCGATTCTTAACCAATTCCAAGGTTCTTAAATTATTTATGCCAATTCTTTTACTGATATCGGCTAGGATTGTCATTGGGCAGGTATGAATCAGTTCAAACCCATCTTTCTGGGAATCGTTGACCCGAACACCGAGTTGAGCAAGCTCAACCGTGCTTGCAACACTCAGAAGTGTATCCGTGCTGGTGGTAAACACAATGATCTCGATGATGTGGGCAAGGACACTTACCACCACACCTTCTTCGAAATGCTTGGAAATTGGTCCTTTGGAGATTACTTCAAGAACGAAGCTATTCAGTGGGCTTGGGAGCTTCTTACCAAGGCAAGTTCCTTGCCATACTTCCTTCAAAATATGATCTTGGACTAATTCAAGTTTCTCCTTACATCTCGATTGTCGTATGTCTCAGGTTTATAAATTGCCTTCTGACAGAATTTATGCCACCTATTTTGGTGGTGATGAGAAACTTGGTCTTCCTGCTGATAATGAAGCAAGGGATATATGGCTTAAATTCCTCCCCTCGAACCGTGTTTTGCCTTTTGGCTGTAAAGTATGAGCACTTTCTTTGTTCCAACCCTCTCCCCGTGTTTGTTTGTTGTTTGTGTTTGTAGTTTTCTTGTAAGTTGGGATGAGTTTTTTTTTACTTTTCTTAGTCATGACATTCTTAGCGTGTGGCTTCACCATTAAACTTTGGAGTTTACAGTCTATTATCAACTTTCTGAGTTAATTGTTTAGGACGGAATGGGAACCTCTATATGCTATTCTAAGTACATCTTGAAAATTTTCGGGTCTTAGTGAAAGAGCATCTTGAAAAAAAAAAAAAAAAGATGGGTAGGTTATAAAAAATAGATGGAAAGTACTTTTTTTTTTTTTTCAAGTTTGACATTTTTGGGATGTGTATACGTATTTGGCAAGTGTTCCGATCATTGCAATCTCCGTAGCTGCCAATCTAAAGGATATCTACTTTCAATGTTTGCCTTATCCTTTCTTTCTATTCTCATGCTTCTTTTAAACTAGGACAACTTTTGGGAGATGGGAGATACTGGACCTTGTGGACCCTGCACGGAAATTCATTTTGATAGGATTGGTGGTCGTGATGCTGCATCCTTTGTGAACAATGATGATCCTACAGTGATCGAGATATGGAATCTTGTGTTTATCCAGGTGAATGCTTCATTCTTGTCCTATTTGGATTCTATTTATTTATAGTTGCCATCGCTAATTTGTCTGGGTATTACAGTTTAACAGGGAAACTGATGGCTCGTTGAAACCTTTACCTGCAAAACATGTGGATACTGGAATGGGTTTTGAGAGATTAACTTCTATTCTGCAAGATAAGATGAGCAATTATGATACTGACATATTCATGCCCATCTTTGATGCAATACAACAGGTAAATCATGGCTGATTAGATTCTGGTGTGCGCTAAGAATTATTTTGAAAGCAGAAAGCCTCCTTGTGCCTATGAACTTCAGGGATTATAAACCTCATGTGATGATATAAGAAATTAACAATGGTTCTGATACAGATTTGTTATACTTTGTTATAATTTTTTTTCTCAGCTTTTACCACTTTCGACTTAAATTCTGTTTCTCATGTTACCTGTATTCTCTGATTAATGCCCGCCCATACTCTGGCAAAGTTGGAGCTGAAGATGTGGACAAAATTGACATGGCTTACAGGGTTGTTGCTGATCACATTAGAACGATTTCATTTGCCATTGCTGATGGTTCTTGTCTAGGTGAAGTACTAATTTAATTGATTAAACACAATTTTAATACACAAAACTTTTAACGTGCAAAATGTAGTGGCTTGAGACAATGGTGCGAATATGTGAATGTTTGCAAGTTCTTTTGGCAGTGACTACATACAGAGAGACATTTATGCTTGCTATATCATGAATACAAATTAAATCTTGCGGGGTCATGGAATTCTAAATTAGATGCTTATCACTATTTCTTTCATTATACATAGAATGGTCTTCAGGTACCTGGTGCTAGTGGGGAAATAGGATTTTTGTTTTTAATTGATTCTTTATAGATGAGGACTATAGCGTGATTATTATATAGGATTAGTGCAATCTCGGTTAGATTTCATGCTAAGAAGGTCACTTGCAGGTAATGAGGGACGTGAGTATGTGTTAAGGCGCATCCTTCGAAGAGCTGTGAGATATGGTACTGAAGTCCTAAGAGCACAACAAGGCTTTTTCAATGGGTATAGACTTCCATACTTTTTTACTCTGTGATTCTTCACTGCTGTTTCTTAGCTTGTCCATATTGTTGGTCTAGGAGTGCATTTTGTTTATAAAATAGAGAGTTGGTTTTGTCTCTTAATGATAATAGTGTTCTGTAAACAGGTTGGTCCAAGTTGTGTTGGATGTTATGGGTGGTGTTTTTCCTGAGCTAGAAGAACATGCAACGATGATTAGGGAGATCATTGCTGATGAAGAAGCCAGCTTTGGCAGGACATTGACTAAAGTATGTGGAGATTTCTTTTCTTTTCCTTTTGGTTCCCTACTCTCTAAGTGGTGAGACGTGAGAAACACCCAATTATGAAATGATACACATTGTAAGTGTGTCATAATTTTACCGAAATTATCTTTATAGGTAGTTACAGTGGCTGTCAAACGTTTTGTGTTGTTATTAAGACGTACTAGGTTTAGCTAGTTTGTGCTGTTTTCGATCTTTTGTTCGTTAGCCATAAGCAGATACCCATTTCTGTTGAGAACACAATGAAAAATCATACAGAAGTAAGCTAAATGAGGATACAAGTTAGTGTTTGATATCTGAGCTTGACTAGAATTGAAAATTTTTTGAGATACATACTTAGAATTTATTGTGAGTAATGAAATTTCACTATGAGTAATTTAAAAGAAGATGTTAATTAGTATTCTTTAGCGCATTGAACTATGCTTTATACGTTTTTAGGCCATATCCTCTCAACTACTCCGTGTAGAACTTGCGTAAATAGACTACCGCTGGTATATGTTTATTATAGATTTAATTGACGTGGTTCACTTCTGACTTCTGAGAAACTAAAAAACTTCTTGTATTGGTTTACTTTCATTCAGGGTATTGAGAAATTTGGAAAGGCCGCTCAAGAGGTCCAAGGGAAGAAGATACTTAGTGGACAGGCATGTATAGTTTGTTGTTATTGAGCTTCATCTTGTTGTAAATTCTGTAGTGCTTGTGTTTTGTTATTTCTGAATGCTGATAAAAAACTTTCTTTTATGTCAATTGCTACTAGCTTGGATTAATAATGCAATACTTTCATTGCTTGCAGGATGCATTTGAATTATGGGATACCTATGGATTTCCTTTGGATTTAACTCAGGTTACTGTAGATTCAGTTCTTTCTGAATAGTAATTTTGTTTTTTCTGAATGTTAACTTACAACTTATGTCTATCAGCTGATGGCTGAGGAAAGAGGGCTGTCTGTTGATGTTGTAGGCTTCAATTTGGCTATGGAGAAAGCCAGGGAAAGATCAAGGAGTGCTCAGAATAAGGTGATGAGATGTTTTACTATACATAAAACCATGCATAACTAGAACTTTTAGAAGTACCCTTCTTATGGGTTTATAATCCTTGATGTTGATGCATGAAGAAAAGTAAATCTTGATTGATATTACTCAAAATTGAGAATGATGTCCTTGTAAATATGGTTATGCTAAATCTTTGTGGGTGTGAAATCTCTCAGCAAGCTGGTGGTACTATTGCGATGGATGCTGATGCTACAGCCATGCTGCACAAGAAAGGGGTTGCTGCTACAGATGACTCATCTAAATTTAGTTGGCCTGAGGTTTGTTTGTTAGTGTATATATTTTTTTTGAAATGTTTTTTGGTTGTATATGGTTTGTAAGTTTTTTGAAATACCCAAGGGTTTAGTTCTATTATCATTGAGTTGAGTTCATGCGTAGC
This sequence comes from Lantana camara, assembly GCA_037501455.1. NCBI lineage: Eukaryota > Viridiplantae > Streptophyta > Magnoliopsida > Lamiales > Verbenaceae > Lantana > Lantana camara. Next base: position 14,513,162 of record CM074857.1, on the reverse strand, counting down.
CTCACACTCATGAATCAAATGATATCATGAGCCTGCCTTGGGTGCTAAGGATACCAATGTAGGTCTTTTATGATTTTAGTCTGGACCCATAAAATGTTAATTCTCTCTCCCCCTATTAAACTATTTTCTAGTGGGAAATGACTTTTTTTTTTTTGCTGTCTTTCATCATCCATGATTATCTAAATTAGACCAGCAGCTACATTGGTCCAATGATTTGGTTGTTGAACACTTATTGATAGAACCTTAGAAAGTTTAGTTCAGTTAAGCCGTCATGTTGTCTATAAACTGGGATGTCAAGTCACTTATCTAGGCCCACAGATTATACCTCCACCACAGTTGCACTTATTTGATGGAAGTGCAAATAGGTCTTCCTAGACTTTCTTTTCCATTTAAATTGGTTATTTCCTTGCTCTTTGTTGGATGAAGACTTATATTTTCATTCTTCCGAGCATTTTAGGAGCATGAAAGTGTGATAAAACCAGTCTATACAGGAAGCAAGTTCCTGCAAAGTGTTGCTCCTGGTGAAGAAGTTGGCATAATTCTTGAAAGTACTAGCTTTTATGCAGAGCAAGGTGGTCAGGTAAATTTTTTCTTTGCCAAATACCTTTGATCTTGATTGACCTAAATGCCATATATTTAGTTTTTAGCTTTAAATTTTCTTATTTTGGTGAATGAATTTAAGTTAAATGAGTTGAATATTCCTTTCTAAGAAATTCATGATCGGTATTGATTAACTTAAAGTTAGTTACATTGATTGGCTTCAAATAGCTTATAGTTTTTTGAAGATATCCAATTTAATTCGTAGGTAAATAGTGAAAGTAAATGGGAGTTTAGTGGGATTGCTAACCCAAAGATTGGTTGATTGATCATCATGTCTTGAATTAGGTTTACGATAATTGTTACAGGGTTTCGACTATCTAAGCCATAGATCTATAACCATTACGAGAGGCTTCTAACTAAAAAATGGTCGCAATAACCAAATGTGCCAGCTTTTGCTTGCTTGAAGATGATCAACAACTGTACAGTCCAGTTCTTGATTCTAGTAAAAAAAAATACTTCAAACTTCTAGTAATGATATTTTGTTTCATAAGTTGCTATAGTTTTGCATATGAATCTTGTTGCATTTCAATTTGTGGCAGGTAATACCATATCCTTACAATTCTCTTTGTTAATCACCCTTTGTTTGATGTGTGCCACTGTGAAAACACTTCCATCAAATGAAGTAGCTGGATTTACACACTCATTTTTTTGAACTTGTAGATATTTGATACTGGAAAAATTGAAGGGCCTGCAGGGGTTTTTGAAGTGAGTAATGTTCAGGTCTTTGGTGGATTTATTCTTCACACTGGGTCTTTTAATGGGAAGAGTGGCAGGCTGTCTGTTGATGATAAAGTAATTTGTAAGGTGATATTCCTTGTTTCATGCTTATGTGCATTAAGCTTAATCATTTAACATTCACTATTGGCTGCTATTTGCTGGTACCTGTAAGTAGTTCTTTTATTTGGAATTGCAGGTTGACTATGACCGACGGAGACAGATTGCTGCCAATCATACCTGTACGCACATGTTAAATTTTGCTCTTAGGGTAAGGCTTGGGCTACTTTTCTTTGGTATTAACCTACCTTAACAATGTTAAGAATTCAAAATATTCATTAACCAAAATTCCATGAGATTCCTATCTTAAAGTTCTCTCTTCTTTTCCTCCCTCTTCAAAATTAAACCTTGGAGTATGTTGTAATACGTGCAGGAAGTACTTGGTAATCGTGTTAATCAGAAAGGCTCCATTGTAATCCCAGAGAAACTGAGATTTGACTTTTCCCATGGTAAGTTTCTTGTTTTTAGTTATGCTGTACTAAACATAAGTTGTTAATATTCTGAAATGAACAGGGGAGCCTGTGGAGCCTGAGGATTTGAGAAAAATTGAATCAATTGTAAATGAACAAATTAAAGCAGAAATGCGTGTATTCTCTAAGGAGATCAAATTGGCTGATGCCAACCGTATTAATGGTCTAAGAGCTGTCTTTGGCGAGGTAAGCCCCACAAAAAAAGCTACATATATGCCATTTTGTCCTTGGATCTTGGAGCATGTTGTGCATTTTCGTACTTTTTGCGAGGCTTCTAACTGTTGGCTCTTTTGATTTCTGTAGGTATATCCTGACCCTGTTCGTGTTGTCTCCATCGGTCAAAAAGTGGATGATCTACTTTCAAATCCTGAAAATGAAGAATGGCTATCTATCTCTTCTGAGCTTTGTGGGGGTAAATATCATGAAAATTGAATTGCTTCAGGAAGGAGCGGTTGTGTTGAGTACTAAAGTTGTTATGCTTGTTCAGGGACACATCTATCGAATACAAAGGAAGCGAAAATGTTTGCTCTCTTGTCGGAGGAAGCAATTGCCAAAGGAACCCGTAGAATTACTGCAGTGACGTTGGACTATGCTTTGGAAGCCATTAAAAAGGCTTCCATGCTTGAGCAAAAAGTAACTGAAGCATCAAATCTTGATGGAAGCGCTCTGGAACAGGTTCTTGTGTTTTTAATTTAGAACTTGTGTGGACTGCTATCTCATTAGCTTAGTAGTTTGAAGTTGGAAATATAGATGAATTGCTTAAAGTTTATGTTATCCATTTGGGAGAAGGTTTATAGTTGGGACTGTTCCCTATTGAGGCATTATAGTTAGAAGTCATATTGATTCTCTTTAGCGGGTGCAGTCATTGTTTTCACATCTCCTATTTTTGAGAGAACACTCCTCTCCGAATCGCCGCATATAAAATAATTATGATCATCGCATTGATACCCTTGATGGAGGACTCCTTTTGCTGCTGGCTTTTTACTACTCGCTCTAAGAAAGAACAGAGTTTATTTTAGAAAATAAGCCTGAAGTGATGAGTTGAGTTTCTGTTCACTGACTTATTGCAGGAAGTAACTTCTTTAAATTGCCAAGTGGAAAGAGAAGCTATCCCATCTGCAATAAAAGCTGATCTGAAAAATAAAATCTCTGTGCTTCAGGTACTGTTTCTCTGTTAGCATATTAATAAAGGTCTACGCAAGTATGGTAGGGCATAAAATTATTTGTTCTCTGCAGAGATATGAGGGCCAAATATGTTAGTTTCTAATATTATTATATTATGAGAAAAATAGTATTGATGGCTTTAATGATTCTGTACAGTGTACCCGTAGCTTTTTACACAGTTGCTGACTTCTATTCTGATTGCTCTGTGTGCCCGCTCAAGATATAATAGCCATCATAACTTTAAGTAGATAATAGATACAAAGATGATCTTGTTAATTTCTAGTAAGTAGGAGTTGGGTACGGGTGAAATTATTATTGAGTTTTCAATTGTATATCTCGGTGGAGAGAGTATTCGTCGTTGGCCGCCTTATGTTTTCCTGTCATAACTTTTAGATGATATATGTGAGAAGAAACAGAAAATAAAAACCGTATGTTTTTTTATCAGAGGCAAGTAATAAAAGCCAAAAGGAAGAAAGCTGAAGACAATATGCGGAAAGCCATTGAAGTTGCTACACAAACAGCTGAAGGTGCATCATCAAATGGAAAGACCTATTGCATTCCACTGGTTGATGTTGGTGGGGATACGTCTGCCTTGCGCGAGGCAGTTGTCAAAGTCATGAAGCAGAAGGTTTTCAGCCACTTCCGTATTGTTAAATTATTCCACTCTCTATACTTCTCTTAAGTTGTCTGGAACTGCATTAATCCTGTTTTGTCACTTTTGTATTCATAGGGGATGGCATTGATGGTCTTCAGTAAAGATGAAAAGGTGAACAAGGCTTTCGTTTGCGCTGGTGTACCAGAGAAAGATGGCAAGTACAAGCAACTAAATGTAACAGAATGGTTGAAAAAGGTTTTGGAATCGATAAACGGAAAAGGTGGAGGAAAAGGGGGTCTTGCCCAAGGCCAGGTAAACTATTTCATTTCAGTAATCTATCACGATTTTAAGCATAATAGGCAGTTGAGCATTTACTTTGCAACAAAAGCCGAAAGAACGTATGGTTAATGAGAAACTGAAGACTTACTACTACGGCATATCTATGAAATGGTCTCAAGAATGAGTTTCTTTACCTGGGGAACATATCAGAATTTGTTCATTTCTAATCTAGGCTGGAGTTTGGGCTCATCCAATTATAACCATGTTTTTGAATAAGCGAATGGCTCGTAGGAAGCACTTTTTTGAGGCGTCTTTTTAATGCTGAAGAGTCTGAATTCAATACTGAATAGTGTTGATATTCTTCCCTTGGTGGTGGCTATTAATATCACAAAGCAGAGTGTGTTATGGATGTGGATCTAGCAATTGAATTTAGCGAAATTGGCTACAGTGCTGAAGTTTACTATATGGAACATTCTCATAACGAAGCTTTTATGGGTAGTGGCATGGTTGCTTATGCACAGAAAAATGGCTAGTACAAATCGTTTCTAAGAGAATAATGAACCTAATTAGGAAATTTAAAGGGGAAGTGAATGTGGTCACATTTTGCTTTTGTAAACTCTCCGATTCAATGTTCGATTATGCCCAACTGTTGGCTCGATTCCTAATTGGATATTCATGAGTAATATTAATTTGCCAATTTGAATTTAGAAAACTTGTATTTAAATTGGATAAATTAGAAATGAAGTGGAGGACACCTTTTCATTCATGTATTCCATGAGTGTGGTTGATTCTGGTAATAGGTGAAGCATATGAGTCTAAGCAGATGCTTAAATATACAAGTTTGTGCTTCTAATAAATGGTTACTTAGATATTTCGCGATTTGTATTTCAGGGAAGTGATGTCTCTGGCGTTGAAGCTGCTATGGAATTGGCAGAATCCTTTGCAGCGATGAAGTTAAATTGATGGAAGTCGACTATTCTTAAATTATATTACAAGGGGTAATATCAAATCACCACTATTTGTAGATTAAATTTTAGAAGATTTTAATTACAATGAACCCCAAATTTTTAGGATTCCATCCAAATGGTGATAACATCAGCAAAAAGTTCAGTAAAAACCTATTATGCACGGACACGGCGACACGGACACGACACGACACGGATACGGCGACACGGATTTTTTCTTGAATTTTCCACGTGGGGAGTGTCGGACACGGTGTCCGACACGACACGACACGGCAAAATGATATTTTTAGAAGTGTCCGTGCATCATAGGTAAAAAATCAAAAATACCCTCTTGATTAAGGTCAATTTTTATACTCCAATTCTACCCTTGGCGTTCATTGTAATTAAATATTTTGAAATGAGGGTTTACTGTAATTTTAGTTTTCTGCCAAGTTTGCAACTATCATCGTAATTTTATTTTATTTTTGGTAATCGCAACTGTCATTGTAATATTGATTGGTGGTAAAAATTAAATATCAATTGTGAGAGTAATACATGTAATATTGGCATTATGTAATGGGATAACTACCGTGCTTATCCTTAATAACAGCTGCATAATCATCATGTTGCACTATTATTCACAATAAAATATCATTACATTGCCAATCACAGCACATATTATTCACAGTAAAATATCATTACATTGCCAATCACAACACATGCATTGCCTAAGCAATCTTCATATCATAACAGAAAAGAATACCCATACTTTCAGAGATATTCATCGTTATTCATGGACTATTACAACCCATAAATAAGTGACATTTAATGGCATAAAAAAAAAAAAACCATAGCACTAGCTATAATTCCTTCCTAAATCTGGTACTAAGTAGTAGCCATAGTTCATCCAACAAAACCGCAAAATGTTGTGATAGAGGATTATAACAAATGTTGTGAGTAACTCAATCAACAATATTAAGACGAATAATAAGTGGTAAATGCCTTTTGCAGTGAATCTAGCAATAACATGCATGGACTTTTTGTTTTTGATAGTGGACTTCCACCAAAATGGCAGAATATTAAAAGAAACCAGTGAGTCTTATAGCAGAATCAGAACCTCAACCAACAATCTTGAACTCTAGACCAAATGACGAAAGTATAATGGTGTTATATCCACAACACCACCACCATATACCAGTGAACAATTAGAACAAAAATATATTTCTTCAAAAATAGACTTTTGTTCTCCCAATGCTTTCATCAAGACTTCCTATAAAACAAAAACATGTTACAACCTCTAACACTTCTTCAATAAGCAGAGCAATCCAAATGCACAAAAAAGGTTACAAGCCTATAATGTTTAACGATAAAGAATTACCGACTGACATACCATTATCTGGCACCATTGTTAAGATTATTCCACTCCTAACTCCCCGTTTCGACCTCTGGCCATGAGGAACTTGGAAAAATAAGGACTCTAGATTGTTTGTCCCTTTTAGCTACATTGAGCGGTCTTCCATATTAGATTACAATAATTATGAGGACCGATGAACCCTTCTGCAAGGAGTAAGTCAAAAGATCACCGGCAACTAAAATTTATATTCTACAAAACATAATATACTAGAGAACAGAGTGATAATTACTGAAATTGAAACAGGTGTGAGCACAACATAAAATTTCAACAAAAGGATAAATTACATGCAAAAAAATCAGAAAATATTAACTATTTATATAACCTACACATTACAACTATACTCAATTTGTAGAAATGATTGTGCAACATGGATACGACATGACTGTAGATGTGGCGTGTGATAAAGTAGAACAATAGGAATAATAGAAAATGAAACTATCATTTTCCTTTCTCAATATAATCTGTACTATTATTTATAAATATTATTACATCAAAATATAATAATAATATATATACATATATAAATTATGATATTCATACTCAAAACTCGATCAATTCTCTGCTGGATATCTTCCAAAATGATGATGCATTTAATAGATAAGGTGATGTTCATAATATCCGGTAGCAATTTCTCCCTTCTTGTAATGCCCTCAATTCCTTACTATTATCTTAACCGAATCTTCGGAGTTATCATTCCCTTCTTACTCCGACACTCACCATCATGAGGAGAGGCATCATTTGGTGACGTGGATATATCATGCAAGCTGCCACGAAAACATTAAAGTTATACGTGTCGGTTAGATTTGCTTATGCTATGCGTCACGTTCTCACCAATTTAAATAAGAAAGCAACAAGTAATAGCGATGCTCAGCACATATCACATTTAGGTATAACGATGCAATGTGAGATGGATGCTCGTGCTATGAATACAATTACCTCTCGGTTGTTTCTTCGGTCTTAATCATACACATGCCTCCAACTTATGCTCCTATGACCCACACCCATAATAAAACCTCAATCTTCTCCAACAATTGTCATAGAGGTGGGAAATGATTTGGTCCTTCACCTGCACCAGGTTTGCCCTTCGAAAGATGGTACACTCTATGAAACTAAGGAGGTTCCTCTTCTAGTAGGTTGAGCTGCCTTGCCGTGCATCTTGGTATGTAGAAGGATTAGCTCGTGGTCTTAATCGTTAGTGGTGTTCGGTATAGGGGTGTTAACCTGCAATGCACAAACTAGGTGAAAATATTATGTATGCGGTCAGTAAGTGGTTATGACAAGTAGTAGGGCAACAAGCATATGTAAAGTGTGCGAATGCAACAATTAATAAATTGAAAAGGAAAATTTTAAAGCACATAATTCAAGAAAGTTCACATATCATAATGTAATACACACGTTAGCAAGAAGCTCCTAAGTCATTCGACGTATACTCGACACAACACGACACTAGAATTCCGGTTTTGCAACCTAAAGCTCTGATACCACTTTAGGAAGTAGTGCCCGAAGCATGGGCCACCACATTCCCCGCACCTAGACCTGAACCCATATATGAAATAGAAATCCATACATGAGCCCAAGTATAAGCAAACGAGGACCTACGCACACGCTAAGCCAGGAGGAGCTAAAACAAGGCAAGAGCGTGCAAAAACAATAAATAGAGCGGAAGCATGCATAAGGAAATCAAAACATAAATCAACAAATTACGGGTTCAACTATCCCTAGAAGCCAGTCCCGAATAACAACATAAATCATAATTCAAATATTCATACATATCCTTACATCATACTCAAATCTTATACAAATCTTATGCAAAATGGAATGCAACACTCGATCTAGACGACAACACGACTTGACCGACAAACTCCTCTGCCTTGCTCGAACCAAAACCTGCAACTAAAAGGTTAAAGGGAGAGGCCGAGAGGGTCAGTCCACCGACTGAGTGAGGGGGCTAACGCACGCACACACACTAAATATGTATAAAGCATAACACATATTAAACAAAAGATTATGAACTGGGAGTAGGTTTTTGCACACCAAAACCATTTTCAAAATAAACTTATGCATATCAAAATAAAAAATTTCATATGATAACATTAAAGTCCTATCTCATTTCATAATCAAACATAACGTACAAAAGCTCAGCGAGAACGAGCACATAACCACCCCAACTCCTCATAGCATATTATAAGAAAACAGAAATCATAACAAAATATATATACCAACCTCCTTCGGGAGATGGAAAGGTTGCGCGACCCTAACCCATCAATTACATTAACTGCAGGTCGTGAGTTTCATGACACTCACGCCCGAGGACTCCATCCCCTAACCAAACCTCCTGGCGAGTTCTGGGTTCATCCTATCATATGGAGACTACGCTTAGGCTTATTCCGACGGCCCGCTGTCGTCCCGGGTGTCCTGACTCATAGACCCCAGGACCCATCATTAACATTACATTGCGTATTTCATATTCCATTTCATTATCATATCATAACTCGCTCATATCTTAACATATCGTATCAAAAACATAACTTACGTTCCTTATCGATCATACCTTACCTTGCAATTTGGCATATGCTTTAAACGTATATCTCTATGTCATCCAATTCGTATCATGTTGAAGTTGAGCATATATTGCGTGAGAGCACACGGTTTGGAGCATAGCTTCGTTGTAAAACAATAAGCTTACATACATTTATACTTATAGTTCTCAAAACCTGTAATCATTTGATAAGGTCATAAACATAACGTATAAACACATATCTATTATATAAATATAATAGTATATTCGCATGCGGGCTTGAAAACGAGCACATAAGATTGTAGGTCGCTTAACTTAAAAAAAACAAACATAAACCTTACCTTTTACCAAAAGTGCTGATGGATGAGAGTTGACGGCCAAGAAGAAGCTAAATGGTGGATCCGACACCTCCCGAACCAAATTCTGAGACAAACAAACATAAACTTAAAACTCAGACTCGATCATGGACCAATTAGACGCACGACGATGAATAAGAATGCAAATGGATGCACATGAAGTGCCATGAGAAGGCATGTAGGTCATTCAAGTTCATAACTCGTATAAACGTATCACCATCACACCAAAATTCACATTTTCAAATCATAACACATCATATTACATGTTAATAATGCATAAGAATCAAATCGAGGTGAAAGAAATCCACTAAGACACATAAAGAATGCAATAGTTGCAACAAGGTCACATTGTAGCACTCAAACATCTATGCACAAAAGTCATGTTTACACCCCATAAAACATGCCATAAAATTCATAAAATCATCTTAACACATCCTAATACAAGTTATTAACACGTTGGGATCAAATTAGGGGTGGGAAAAATCAAACGAAGCAAGAAACAAAGCAAACAAAACGCATTCACACATGCACGGCTGAGAACGACCGTTCACATTTTCACTCTTCAGGAGAGAAAGGCCGTTCAGCCTCTAGAGGCTGAGTTCCGACCATGGGAACGGTCGTTCCCCTCCCTAGGCTGCTGAAACTCGAGGTAAAAGACCCGTTTCCCCCTGTTATTCCTCCCCAACATTTGCAGCAACAAAGGCAACATATATGCATGAAATAGAAGCAAAAACCGCAGCAAGACACACAAAAATCTGACCCAAATTCAGCCACGACCGAACACATATATGAAGTAACAAATGGGGTACAAAAACTCCAACAAAATTCAACTTCTTGCATTTCAAAACTCAAGAACAACGATGGCACTTTATTAAATACTCAATTACCAACAAATGGAGCTCAAGAGTGTTAGGAATAGTGCCCTAGAAAGCCGATTGTATATCCGCTTTGTGCTTTTCCTTATTGTAATCACGGACAATCTTTGAATGAAATAACGAATTAAGGCAACACTTCTTTATATGCTCTTGTTTGGTATGCGTTTACTTTATCTGTGTATGTATGAGAACTCCCCTAATCCTGATGACTTTAGGACTCTACCATTTGGGTGAAGTGGTTCATGAAACGAGCCCTATATCACATAAGTCATGATTAGTAAAATACTCCAAGCCGATGAGTCCTACGGACAGTGGGAGTGTCAACCTGACTCCTCTAAGGCTTGCTTGTGGGATCACGCCCTTAAGAAGGACCACCTTATTTCATGGAGGTGCAAAGTGTATAGTTGATACGTGCGTGATACATGAGGGTGCTTACTTTAATAAGTAAGTTCACTGAGGTGCCCCGTGTGAGAACATTCCTAAATGGGAAAGGAAGTTTCTATTTCAGGAAATGGAAACTTCCAGATTAGGAAATATCTCACGAGTCATTGATGTGATTAATTGATCCTTAAGACTTGAGGTTCCTTGTCACTTTATGAGTTAACTCTGTAGTCTTAGGTATAAGCTTTAAAGGGTGTCGCCTTAGACAACTGATTCAAGGCTTATGCTGGGGCTGCACAAGTGATTCATGAAAGTGAATGAGAATCAAGAAAGGACCTACACTTGCATTTGCAAGGTGATCTCTTATTGTGTAAGTCATTCATATGCCATATGGAGTCCCTGGCCAAGGCAGTAGATCAAGACATCAAGAAAAGGGTTTCTTGGATTGAGATCAAATGGATATGAAATGCACTTAGCTTTAAGACCGGATTATTAGGGTTCTGATTATTCCCTTGCCCTAGATCTTGGTTGAGAGATAGTAAGTAGGAGGATTGTATCTCACATGAATCAATGACTTAAAGGTTCTGTCGAATCCGAACATTTCAATTCAACTAGGGGTTAAACACCTGTTTCTAGACTATGGTCGTTTAATCTGTGGACTGATTAATTAATTAGTGAATTAATTAATTAGGGTCACTGCTAATTGAATTGAGAACCTAGAGGGTCACACACAACAACTTGGTTACATGAGTTGAGGCTTTAAAATGATTAAACGAGTTAATCGGGCCTAGAGGGTTCCACACGTGTGAAATCACACGTGTGGGTCACGTGACTGGACACGTGTCATTATGACACGTGTGCCACACGTGACTATTTAATTGTATATTAAATAATTAAGTTGTTAATTATTTAATAGACTTTTGTTTAATTTTGAATTAAAAAGAAAATCTTATTTTGGAGAAAAAAATAATCTAGTTAATTAATTATGAATTAATTAATTAGATAAAATAAGTTATTTATTTTAAATAAATAAAGTATAAAATTATCCAAAAATAGTTTGGATATTTTTAGCTCTCTTGAAAGTTGATTTGAATTTGAATTCAAAGTCAAAGTCAGAATTACTTGATGATCAAGTAATAGGAGAGAGAGAGAGACCAAAACCCTAGCCCATAAGGACTAGGATTTTCGGTCCTCCCCTTATATAAATAGGGGAGCTCGAGCTCCCTTTAGAGTTAATTGGCAATTCTTTTGGTTCATGTGTTGAACACCATCTTTTCTCCAAGATAAACGAAACCCTAGGTTAAACCTAAACATTAACTAGAGAACTAACATCCTTACTAGTTAGATTGTGATCAAGTTGGTGGACTATCTCTAGAGAGCTTCAAGTTAGAAGTTTGAAGATTCGAGCTTTACCAAGGAGAGGGGATCAAGCCGCGAGAAGAGCGTTCTTGGGTGGCTTGAAACGCTTCAAGAAAGAATAAAAGAAAAGTAAGTTTCTTAACTCTACGAATTTGGATACACGATTGCGAGTCCAAGATCCTTTTGTTGGGAAATTTTTTTAAATTCCGCTGCTTTCTGATTCGTGTTTTCCAACAAAGATATCAAGAAACAAGCTTTAATTCAACACATAACTCAAAGATAGGCATGTAATTCAAGAATGAGTGCAAACCCTTACTATTCATTGTCTTGCTCAAAGCATATGAAATCTCAAGTAAAAACAAGAATTAATCGGATGAAAAGAAGCATAACGAAGTGCAGAATTCAAATCCGAACTTACCATGAAGAGATGAAAGAAGATGAAAGTACTTGAGCTCAAAAGGTGCAAAGGTGAATAGTTCTTCCTTCCTCTTCTTTTCTTCTTTTTGTTGTTGCGTGTTTCCTTCTTTTTTTTCTCTATATGGCCAAAATATGAGGGGTAAGGGGTGAAAGAGGGTTTTGTTAGGGAAGTGTGGATCCAAGTTTGGGGTCATTTGGTGGAGCCAAAATGGTCAAAGATAGCACTTTTGGTACACGGGGTTCGGTTCGATGAAGTTTCGGAGATTCAAACGGGTTTAGAAAATTATGAGGTTTGTCCCATTGGATCCGAATCGTCAATACGAGTCCAACGGTGGTGTCGGAGTTCTCCAAATTCCCGAGCTCAAGTTTGGCCTCCCGGAACCCAAGTGCACTAATCAATCTTTAGGCCCTTAAGTCTCGATTTCACAAAAATGGTCCAAGACCTTTACAAACAAGTCTAAAAGAATAAAATAAACACGTAAATAAGTTCATAAATTATATATCTCAAATATTTCACGTATCCATGAAGTTCGAAATTAAATTCATTTAAAAGAAGTTAAGTACGGAAAATTAAACGTTGAATTTAAACACATAGAGCAAGAAGATCACTTAAACAAGTGACTTAACGTATAAATTAAATTAAAAGAGTATAATTACGTAAATAAACCCTCTCATGACATCATACCTGACTTACTGAAAAGATGGGGTATCACAATTCTCAATCAAAATGTACCCCCTATTTAGGGTCAAGGAGTCCCTATATAGTTTAATCAGGTTTGACATCAAGCTTGCACTATCTAGGACAAGTGTCAACCTATTAGAAAACAAAGAATGTCCATTTCGTTGGAGCTAATCATTTAAAATCTAAATAAACTAACAACTTAACTAATTACCATTTCACCAATAATATATCAAATTATGTGTTCTTAAACTCTTATCATTTTACCTATAATATGTCAAATCACACGTTCTTAAACACATGAGCCGTGACACATCACAAACGAATATAGTCACAAATATACTCAGTACTCTATTGCTAGGGGGTAAAAGTTCCCACATTACCACCTCACCCAAACACTTGACAAACACAAATAGCTTTAATGACAACACATTTGCACATTTAAAAAGATCGATTACGAATTCGAATCTAATCGACACTAATAGGAAAACCAGCAATAAATTTCTTAAGAAAAACAATCACCAAGACACTTGATCAGTTCACCATAACTCTACAACATCAATTCCAATTATATTCTAATACCTTATTTTGGCACCAACAAATTTCATAGGGAAAAAAAGAAAGAAGGTAAGTTGATGGGCCGTGGGCCCAAAAATCCCGAAAAGTAAAAACGGGCTCAAAGGTCCAATAAGATAAATTCTCCTCATAAATACGCAGAGAGGGGCATTTCAGTAATTTAGCACTTCGTTTCTTCATATCCCATCTCGTCTCGTGTGCTTCCTCCATCCCCATCCATTTCATACCAACCCTCATATTTTCTGCCCTTGCTCTGATATTTCTTCCCCAAATGCCATTTTCGGAATAGAAATAATTAATTAATCTGCTTTTTTTTCTTTTTCGTTTTTCTTTTTGAATATTTTTCTCTGGTTTCTGTTTTCTATCCTCTGATGATTGTTTTTGTGTTGTGATGGAACTAGGGTTTTGTATATCCACTCCTTAATTCATCGTAAATTGTGGGCTTCTTTAATCGTCCGCTGCAGCGCTGCGAAATCCCATCCTCTGACTGTGAGTTTTCTTTTCGTGGATTTACATTAGGGCATGTTTGTTTGGGTTAATTTGATGTTTCCCCTTTTACATCTGTGTTTCTGGTTGAATGTTTTCCGCCAGAGCCTAGGAGATAGAACATTGGCTAATGGCATTATTGTCTTGTAATTTTGAGACGTAATAGAAATCCTAAATAAGGGAACTTTAACCTTGTTAACAATTATCTGTGTAGGGGTGTGAAATTTTGACGTCTTTTATGAGTTTTTGGTATGGGTCGGGTGCTTTTCTTGTTGGGTACGAGCGTGATATATTTTTTTAAGGTGCTGAAATGTTTTGGCTTGAATGATTTTAGCATGTCTGCTATTGGAGAATGTACTTGTGTAAGGAGATGTAAGAAGAGAAATTGTGTCAATGTGTGACCAAATGCTGCTATTATGGCATTATTATATTGTTTATAGTTTTTTTCTAAGCATTATTATTCTTCACGTCTTGCACTTAGATCTGGGAGACTGAAAGTGGCATTTGAAGTGATGTAATTCATGCCATGCTGTGCGTTTTGAATGCTAATCCTCAAAATATTATCATTTCATGAAGTCCCATGGTAGTTCTCGTCCAGCAGCTACTAGTAACTACTCAAGATTCTATAAATGTTATAATTTATTTATAAACAACACTTATGCTGTCAAACTTCTTTGAATGATGTTCCTCTATCAATCATGAATTCAGTTAAAACATCAAAAGTTTCAAATCATTAACATTAAACAAACAAATAAAAAAAATCAGATACAGAATGGAATTTAGCAGTCATTACAATGTGCAATGCTCACTAGCTTATCGAATGTTTTTGCTCTGTAACACAGAGGGTTTATGTCAGTCCTGCTGCATCATTGCACTTAACTGTATAATATAGATGCAGTGGATTCAGGCATATTTATTTGGCGTGGTGTTTGTGTTGGTATATTGCTTGTGGTGGATATGATTTTTCTTATTGAAGTCATCTCTGGTATGCTAAAAATATATTTCTTAGGTATTTACTTTCTTCAAATGACTGTCCTAGTAATGATTCTTATTCATCAGGTAAAGGTTTGGTTTAAGGGTAATTGGTTATATACAAGATGTCATCGCCATATGTCACTCTTGGGAATAAATCACTTGATCAGTGGAAGGTCACTGAGCTGAGGGAAGAACTTAAAAAACGCAAATTGACTACTAAGGGGTTGAAAGAAGATCTGGTGAAGCGTCTAGATGAAGCAGTTCGTACTGAACGAGAAAGTGCATTGGAGAGTGCAAATAATGATGTAGCTGAATCTGAGATCACTCCTAAACAAACAGTGAAAGAGCCTGTTACGTCTAGGAGATCAAAGGATGTTGGGAATGTAGGGATTGACATGGGTGAAAAGGTAGATGAAAAGTTGCTGAGTGAAGTCAATGTTGTGGAAGGAGAACAGGTTGGCAATGTGGAAACTACTGACATCATCAGTGAGAAAGTTGATCCAGTAACACCTTTGAGTGGAGTGAACGTACATAGTGATGTGGTGAATGTGGATGAAGATTCTACTGAAGTGATCAACAATGATGGTTTGTCTGCTGAGCAAGAGGATGCCAAACTTGAACTATCTGATCCCAGTAATCAATTGCCTCAGATCGACGAGCACAGCTCGCCTGTGGGACCTCCTAGTGGGTCAAATATCCAAGGCAGTGAAACTGGGAATGAAGCCGCACCGTCAACAATTCAGATGGAAACTGATGATTCCAAAGTTCTCCAAACAGATTCCAGTGTCCAGCCATTGAAGTATCAGGTATCTGAGGCTGATCCTAACTTAGGGTTACAAGTACCATCTGATTCTGTTTCTACTGAATCTGTCTCCATTATTGAGAAAAATGAACTAAAGGTAGATGTAATTACTGATAATGTCCAATTAGAAGTAGATGTTAAACATCAGAGGGTGCAGCCATCACCCAGCATTGCTGTCCAAGATGGTGGTGAATCACATCCAATGGATGTTGAAGAGCCACTTAGAAAAAAAGAATATGAAGAGCCACTCGACAAAAAAGATGTTGAAGAACCAGTCGACAAAAAGGATGGTGAAGAGCCAATAAAAAAAACAGATTTTGAAGAGCCACTCGACAAAAAAGATATTGGGGACCCACTTGGGGGCAGTGATACTGGAACTCTTGACAGTCTCAAGAACACTGATAGTGGAGATTTAGGTCCTCATGAGAAACTAAACTTAGACCGAAGTTCTGGTGATGATTCCATGGAGGAGGATGTATTGGAGAGTAAACAAATGGAGTACAAGTCTAGATTCAATAAATTCAACGAAAATGTGGAGAAATCTGGAATAACTATTGTGAAAGAGGATGAGCATGTTGATGTAGTCAGTCAAGATAAGCCAGTTGAAATGAAGGTTTCAAATGTTGAGAATGATACTGTCAATGCATCGACATCTGTGAAAAGGAAGTTTCATGGTGAGTGTGGTATTTCCATGTGTTGTGTTTGCCATATAACATTTTTGAATCCACTAAATTACACTAACAGAATTCAACAGTAGGGGTATCTGCAGAAGCTTATTAAAACAGCCTCTTATCTATTTTGCTCAAGTCGAGCCATTTTTGTGTGCTTTTGCACGAGAAGCTTTCTCTTTTCCCCTTCCTTTTGGTTACCAAAAAAAAAAGGAAAAAACACTGAAGCGAAAGCAGCCGTTATCGACCTTCTGCCGCTTGATATTCTTTGTAAAATTTGGTTCTTTGTTGTTTTGCTTCTACACCTATTTTTCGTGCTCAAACACCTTATCTTCTACTTTTTCTTGCTTATTCCCGTGATATGATCTTTTTCTGATTTAAATACTTCGAGATTGTGTTCGTTATAGCCAGATGGTTTCTTCCCCATGCATGTCATCCCTGTTTGTCATGTATGAGAGATTTATCTGACTGTCAAATGAAGTGACGTATGACTGCTGACTTATGCTCCTGCATCTGAGGAATATTATAAATTTTGTGGTTCCTGAAAGTAGATATGAGATTCTTGTCCTAAAAACAATAGTTTTATGTTCCAATTCATTGTGAGGAAAATATTAAATAAGCGTGGACATTTTCTTTTCTTTTGTTACTACGACATTTAATTCTTTGTCATCTTAAACCATTCCAGATAAAGAAGCTGTTGGGAATAATGAACCGGTTAAGAAGGTGCGCAGGTGGAATGCAGAAGGCTTAAAGAGTTCCGAGACACAAAGTGGTGGTGTTATCACTTCCGTAACCCCCAAGGGCTCATCTGAACCTACTTTCAAGCGGTCTTTAAGTGACCTTGCAGCTAATGAAGAAGCACCGAAGGAGCGTATTGGTAATTACCCTGGTTCCTAATTTCCCTAATAACTTGTTTATGGTGTCATTTCATTTTCTGAACCAGATTCTTGTATCCTTTTTGTAGTTCCACCCTCATCGAAACCCCCCACAGATTCTCTCAGAATTGATCGGTTTTTGCGCCCGTTTACTTTAAAAGCTGTGCAAGAACTTCTTGGCAAAACAGGCAATGTCACTAGTTTCTGGATGGATCACATCAAAACACACTGCTATGTCTCGGTAAGTTTTGTCCCAACTTGCAACACTACTTCCCCTCTTTCCTTCAATAACCATTTCACTGGTGCATTATATAGGTGTGTGTGTATATAACACGTTATACAGATGTATCTTAATATTTAGCTATCTTTACTCATATATATATATATATAGTAATTGGAAATTACTTGCTACTTGCAGTATTCATCTGTTGAAGAGGCTGTAGAGACCCGTAATGCTGTATACAATCTTCAGTGGCCCCCAAATGGGGGCCGCTTGTTGGTAGCCGAGTTTGTTGACTCTCAAGAAGTGAAAGCACGTCTAGAGGCTCCTCTTCCATCTCCAGTGACTCCTTCCTCCACCGCTCAACCCCAACCTTCGCCACATCAGCAAATTCTGAGGCAGCAGGTTCCACCCCCTTCTCTTCCTCCACCCCCACTCTCTAATCCTCCAACCTCCGTGAGGGAACGTCTTAGGGAACCTCTGCCAAAGGAACAGCCACTCCCTGCACCCCCAGCAAGGGAGCGGCTTACTCTTCCACCACCGCCTCCACTTCCTGAGAAGGTTGACCCACCAATTGTCACTTTGGATGATCTCTTCCGGAAAACCAAAGCTATGCCCCGCATCTATTACCTGCCATTGTCTGATGAACAAGTTGCTGCAAAGCTCAAAACACAGGGGAAGAATGTTATTAATCAGTAGGCATTGGTTAGTGACTTAGTGTGAATGGTAATGGTAAGAAGTATATTGTGATTACATGTTTGCAGGTCTGCAGGTGTCGCGTGTAGGATGTTCCAGTTAAGAGGTGCTGTGCTGATCCGGGTTCTCAGTGATGGTGATAGGCTTATACCATTGGTCTGAGGCTGAGTTATAGAGTTAGCAATGCTTGTCGCGTTTTACCCTTTCTGTGTAGAAACTCTATTTTGGTAGACCAGATTGGGTATATCCTGATTTTCCCAGCCCCAGATAGCCTTTCAGTTAGATGGATGCGAGACATATTAAGGACGCTGAATGTTTTTTAAAATTGCATTAGCTTAAGATTGGAGGACTGAGATTGATGTTTGGTGGTATGTTCGCATTATGGGCACAATTTAAATGTTTCATCGTCTGTGTTTGTTACCAGCAACAGAGTGGCGAATGTGTTTGTTTCTGTATTTGAATGTAATAAAGAGTAGAATATGTTCATCGGTCGAACCATTGGAAAGTGCCGTTGATGTATTTAGGTTTTAAAGGATATACAAGCGTGCTTGTAACGGTTCAGGACCCGGAATATTGCCCTTGTGAATGAACCGTAGATGCAGGCGTTGGTGAATTCAGGATGTTAACAGGGACATAGTCTCTGCACATACTTGACGTCTTGAAGCCTGTCAGTCTGTGTGGAGGAGTTCGATCACTCTTTTTTATCTATGCAGAAAACCGATATTTCAAAACGTTACTGATTGTTGTATATGCCAGAGCTGAGCCCAACTAATTCGACTTGCCACATTTCCGATTCACAAGAAAATATCGAAATACAGAATTGATAAAATTGAACTAGGACAATGTTCAAAACTATGATGTATGGATATTTCTAAAAATATCATTTGGTTGTGCCGTGTCTGTATCGCTGTGTCCGTGTTGTCATGTCTATATCCGTACATCATATGTTTAAAGTTGTCTTTAGGACAATACATTGTGGAGGGTGATCTGTGTTGGGAAAATACCGGTCTAGATCTAATTTAACCGAATTTTAATCAATTATATGAGTAAGTGTATAACATTTTTTATTTAATTAATTACTTTCCAAATCTTGATAAAAAAAAACATTTCATTCTTGATAAAAAAACAAATATAAATATTTTTCCTATACTTTTTGCCAGATATAGATTAGTTTGTTAGCCTAATCACGGATTAGAATTATCCTAAAAATTGGAAACAAATATGATTAGTGTTGCGGAACTGAATCAGAGTAGCACGAACCAGGACAAAAACAATGAAGAGAGAACTCTTATCAATAGAAACTATAGAATTATATTCTGAATCGATTTATAAAATGAATACACATAGCATCCTATTTATTGAAAAACTTTACAATTATTACTGTGCATATGGCGATAATAACTTGTAAAGCCAAACTGTCATTAGCTGTCTCAATAGTCAATTCCTTGGCAGTGAAATTGGTGGTGAACTCTGGCATTCCCCCATGTCAAGCATTGCATTTTGCAGAGCCAGAATTGTTAGACTCTCATAGCATAGCAGTAATTACATTTGTTATGTTTATCAGCCAATTTATGGAGGACGTTCAACTAGTCATATTATCAAAAATCAAAATTAACTTTGCAAAAAATGATTTAAACTTAAATTAATATCTATACCGGTCAACTTAATAAAATTTAGTGTTCAATATGTTTGATTATATGAAATTGTCCGTGGCTCTTCCTTTTTCATTCTTTCGATTTAAAGGGACGTGGATTGTGAGTTAATCTAAGGCTCTAAGCAATTCATTGAAATTAAGTATACATTAAAAATATATACTCATTGCATAAGATAAAATTAATTCAATTGTTTCATCTACGAAAACATACTAAAAAACTTTGGGGAGCATTTGACAATTTCAAAATAGTTAAGGGGGTATTTTGGAAATTCTCGGAAGATCTCACTAGCACCCTATGAAAACCCTTCTCCTCTTATCAGTACAAGCCGCAGCTTTACATAATTAGGGTTTCACCGTCGTCTCCAGCATCACCGCAAAACCCTAAATCTCATTTCCACCACAATGGTTGCCGCCAAGAAGACCGTACGTATCTCTCTCTCCCTCTCAATTCCCGCGCCGATCTGCCCTTTTCCGATTGCGGTGCTCTAATCTATCTAATTAACTCTAATTTATCAGTAATTTTGTTGTTTTCTTTCCCTGCAGAAGAAGACTCATGAGAGCATCAACAACAGGTTGGCTCTCGTGATGAAGAGCGGCAAGTACACCCTTGGTTACAAGACCGTTCTCAAGACACTCCGCAGCTCCAAAGGTACTTTTTTTTTTTTCTCTCTTTTTCTCTTGTTTATCTTTTGAGTTGTTCGGATTAATGTTGCGGGTGAATGTCGTTAGGTGAATGTGATGTTAACAAATTGGGGATAATGTTGCAGGAAAATTGATTCTTATCTCCAACAACTGCCCGCCGTTGAGGAAATCGGAGATCGAGTACTATGCTATGCTCTCTAAAGTTGGAGTTCACCACTACAATGGAAGTGAGTGCCAAATTTAATTCTTATCTACGCATTACATATATTTTGTTAAGATTGGATTGCTGGGTTCTGATTTTGGGTTTGTGAATGAAATTAGAAGTTCTTATTGGATTTTATGGGAAATTTGGTTTAATTTCGGTAGTATTGCATATGTGTCTTATGTAGTATCCCGTCAATTATGAAATGCCTGTGTTTCAGGGCGTACATTCAGATTACAGAATTCAGATATCTGGGGCCTGGCTGAAATTTTTTATCATTGGATATGATACCCTTCTGATATCAGTTTGGACATTTCTTGGGCTTGACTATGTTTAGGCATGATGTTGATGCATGACCAATTGTATTTGCTTGGTTGTATTACATGTCAACAAGTATTGGGTCGTGACTAAAATTGTGGAATACATTGCTTCGTATTGGTGATGCACAGATATATCTTTGCCTGGCTGGCTCTTATTGTATCTAGTGACTTCCTGGAGAATTTCCTTGTCCATAGCATAATCAAATTGTTTGGTAACAAATAACCAGTTACAGCTCTCAAAGAAAATGTAACATTCAAACTTTTCTGTTTGTTTCCCTTCTTGAATGCAGATAATGTTGACTTGGGAACTGCTTGTGGAAAGTACTTCCGTGTTTCCTGCCTCAGCATTATTGATCCAGGTACTACATAATTTTGTGTTGCTTCATATTACTTTCTACAGGTTTCAGTTGGTGGCTGATTAATTGGTTGCTTCTCTTAAATGTAGGTGACTCGGACATCATCAAATCATTGCCTGGTGATCACTAAGCAGAGATAGATTAGTCTTATGGTTGCATTCCTTCTGGACTTGTTGAGACATTTTTCGTTTCTATATGTAGAACACCGTCAGAATCGTGAAAATTTTGCTGTTGAATTTTATTTCTGGTGTTTGTTTCATGGCCCCTGCTGTTTTTTGACAGTGCATTCAATTATTGAGTTCAACAATTTTCAATTGAGAACATAAGATTATATCCCTTTTCCTATATTTGCTTATATGTGTTGAAGCTATTTTGTAATCCACGTTATAATTGTTGGCAACTTGCATAGTCATTTTTGTTTAGAACTAATTTCAGAAATCAATGCAAAAACTAAATTACGAAATGTTAGGGGGGTAGTGTCTAAATCTAATGTTAGGTTATGGTCACTTGTAATTTGCTTTAGTGGGAGTTTTGGTCAAGCATCAATGGTCACTTGTAATTTGCTATTAGGATGAACACGAGTGTTTCCTTATTAGGATGAACACGAGTGTTAAAGAGTCTTTCCTGAGATCGGTGTGTCTTTTGGATCCTATTTGGATGGACACGAGTGTTCCTTGTTGGGATGAACACGAGTGCTAAAGAGCTTTTTCCTTGAGAATGAGTCCTAAAGAGCTTTTTCCTTGAGAAAAACTGCTACGATGAATCCTTATAGGATCAACATGAGTGTTAGAGAGCCTTTTCCCCGTTAGAATAAACACTCCTAGGATGAATAGGAGAGTTGAGAGAGCCATACCAGTACAAGGTAGGTTTTGCCTAATTTTTGTTTCTCCGATGACCTTAAGAGAAGATTTAAAGTGAGTGAGAGAGAGTGTGTAAGGAGTGTATTTCATACAGTTGGAATATTTTACCAAATGATATCTGATAAGGTTAGTCCTACGCTTGTGGCCTAATGGGATGGCGCCACATTAAAGGGTGACGTTAATCTTATTGCAATGACATGATGGTGGTAATGGCATGCATACGAAGCGTTAATGGTTGGTAAGAAGCAGTTAATACTTGTGATAATATCACGTACAAAATCAAAAGGTGTCATGTCCCTTGAAATGGACTCTCAAAGGAAAGCCTCAAGAGTTTGATGGTTTCGAGTTCTGACCATCCGAAGATGTTCCCAGTCCCACAATAGAGACTTGACTTATTGAGTGACCTTGTGACGTGGTTCGAGAGTCTACGTATTTGATTAAGACGTACCCGACTCAAGTTTGAGTAATTCAAAGAATATTAATTTTGAACCACATTCAAATCTTAAAAAATCTAACTTTTTTTTTTTTGAATCCACATCAAAAGAAAAAAAAAAAAAAAAAAAAAAGAAGGAAATCTAACTACGAAATACGAATGGGAATTTTAGTTTTTCTTTTTTTAAAAGAAAAAGAAAATTACATTTTTATCTCAAAACAGCCAAAAGCCAACACACGTGCAGAAACCCAAGAAAGCCCAAATTTAGGCAGCGCATACCCGCTGATTGCTGAATGCTGATTCTTGAAACTTTTCACGCACAACACACAGTGGGCATTAACCCAAAAATCAAATTTCTCCAATCTCCCCCCCGCAGGGAATTACATACGAAACAGAGTCCTCACTTTCGCATCCTGTGCGTTTCTCCTCTGTGTCTGAAGTGTCTGAATCCATAAATCTCTCCCCGCCACACAACCGTCCCAAGAACCAAACCTCGTTAGGGTTTGTCACATAGTTGGACACAAATTTCTTGATTTCTTTCAATCCCTCCTTTGCTTTCTGGAAACAGCCTGTTTTCTGACCACCTTTTTTTATTAGTTCTTTGGTTTGATAGAACTTACCCCCTCGCCATCGCTGTTTAATTTAATTCTATCAATTCGTGCTCCTTTTCCCTTTTTTTCTTTGTATTCTTCACTGCATTTGTTAAATTGACGGTTTTTTGGAGAACCCTCTTGGTTAATTGTCTTAAAAATGAAATCTTTATCATTTCGTACATGAATTAGGGTTTTTACTCTTGAATTCGATTTATTTAAGCTCGGGGTGCGTATATAGATACACAAAGATATACATTTTTACTTTTGTTAAGTGAAGTGGAAAGTGGTGGTGGACGGAGGCCATTGTCGAGGTGGGATGAATAGCGTTTTCAGCGAGCAGATACTTGCTGATAAGCTTTCAAAGCTCAATAGCACTCAGCAATGCATTGAAAGTATCCTCCTCAACTTATTTTTGTTTACTCCCGAATCTTGATTAGTTTTATGTAGTGTCTTTGCATTTCTTTTCACTTGATTGATAAAAGAATTGCAATCAATTTCCATGCTCTGATTTACTTGTAAGGATTAAGAGAATTTGTTGAGATCAAGTGTTCTGCATGGTGCAATTGACCAAGTGTATATGGTACTAGATTTTGTTTTTGGGTATTTGACCAGAAAAGATCAACAAGGGTATATTCTGGTTTTGAAGTCATTGTGAGGGGACTTATGAAAATATTTTACTGGAAAAATCTCTCTCTCTAAACCATGTCTATCCATTCTGTAGCCTGTAGTTTTGAACAATATATTTGATATTCTTTTTCTTGTATAATTGCTTTCGAGGTCCCCTTTCAAGGAAATGCGGCACAATTCTATTTTGAGAAAATGGTTTTTGTGTATATTATTCTACCTTAACTTTGAGTAGCTTTGTCCCACTGGTGCATTTTCCACCGTAGTAAAGCGGAGCAGGTTGTTGCAACATGGGATAAACAATTTCACAGTTCAGAGATGGCCCAGAAAGTACCTCTTATGTACCTTGCAAATGATATCCTTCAGAATAGCAAGCGTAAAGGAAATGAATTTGTCACAGAGTTTTGGAAGGTTCTTCCTTCGGCACTCAAGGACATGGTAAATAAAGGAGATGATCGTGGAAAGAAGGTTGTATCCAGATTGGTGAGCTTTCTTATCTTGTTGCTCTTAAGAGGATTACTACTTATCATATCAATTATGTTGATTAATTTTATATTATAAGATACTCAAAATTCGTTTGTTTGCTATGCGACATGTCATTGTTTCCATTTTCTCATGAATCTTGACGTGTGAGCATCTAATAAGATTGTTTTGAGTGGTAGTTAAATAATATCCTCTTTTGATAGGTTGGCATATGGGAAGAAAGGAAGGTTTTTGGTTCCCATGCTCAAAGCCTAAAAGATGCAATGCTTGGAGAAGAATTGCCTCCACCTTTGGAGTTGAGGAAGAAACGTTCTCGATCTGTCAGAATAGTTAAAAAGGATTCACGATCTATAAGGACGGTTAGTTTACTGTTTCCACATTTTGTGTTAGGGATTTCATCCAACCTTTTTGGTTGCTGTCTGCCTTATTATAATTGATCTTATAATTGGGCATAATGTTTTGATTTTTAAAACCTTGAATTATTTGTTCTGGAAACCAGAAATTGAGCATTGGTGGTGCAGCAGAAAAAATTGTCTCGGCTTTTCACTCGGTGCTCAATGACCATGCCACTGAAGATGAGCAAATGAGTAAATGCAATTCTGTTATTCATCGTGTGAAAAAGATGGAGAAAGATATTGATGTCGCCTTAACAAAAGGTAAGGTGGTCTTTAAAGTTTAAATAAAAGGGATATTTACATGACATGTCTTGAGATTTGGCATAATTACATAAATTTCCCCTGTTAAAGAATTTACGAATTTGTGAACTTGATGGTTTGATCTCTAGTTTGTATGAATATTCTATTTTGCCATTGATAGTTACAGGTCATATTTGACTTTAAATTCATATTAAAAATAGCATGCATCAGCCCAGCCTCAGCTATATTTGGGGAAATTATTAATTTCTGAAACTCCAGGTGGAAGTTTGTACTGAAAACACACCATTGATGGTGAAACCTTTGGAAGTTGTTTTGTATGTAGAAAGATGTTGTCGATTGGAAACTTTCGACCAAGGAAGTTTAAGGAAACATCATAAGGGATTGAAGACCGTCTTTCAGCAGTTTTTTGTTGCGTCACAAACTTATTCATTCCTTACAGTTTGCTCTATTACTTTCTTCGTGCAGCAAAGGATCCATCAAGGAAGACACTATCGCTAGAATTGGAGGAAGAAGAAAAGAATTTGAAACAGTGCATCGAAAAACTTAAAGAAATTGAAACAAATAGACTTGCACTTGTGTCTGAGTTGCGAGATGCACTTCGTGAGCAGGTACATTCATTAGTCCTCTGTCGATTTCCATTTTCATTTTGTAATTTGTGTTTGAACCTTTGATATGTGATTTTGGCCCGTGACTACTTTTATGATTCTCAGGAATCTGAACTCGAGAATCTCCGCACACAGATGCAGGTTAATTTTGAAAATTCTCATTTCATAGTTTGCTTTCATGAGAAATAGCAGAACCTTTCCCCCATTTGTTACACCTATGGCTTAGTGACAAATAAATTTTCATCATTATTATTATGTCAAAATTCTATGTTATATTTCCTACTAATAAACATGGATGCAAACTAAATTTCAGGTGGCACAGGCACATGTAGAAGAAGCAACAAATACACAAAAGCGATTGGGCGAAGATCGTGCGTTCGATCCTAAGCTATCAACCACATCAGCAGATGGTGCCAATTCAAAACAAGATCAAGCATCAAAAAAATCTGCTGCAGCAATAGCAGCCGAAGTGGCAGATAGGCTTGCCGCTTCAAGCTCCTCCCAGTATATCATGACATCCGTCCTTTCCACGTTTGCAGCTGAAGAAGCCAAAAATGCCGGGCTGTCAACATCTTCAACACCAACCACTTCTTTCTCATCAAACACCGAAAACCACATTCCTGTTTCAGATCCCAATGTTTTCGTTCCCAACCAACAACTTAATCCCCCACAGAATCCACCTTATCAATCTGTGGTGATTCCCAATTCACAACCCCATTATCATTCCATGGCTAATCCACCTTCCATGCAATATATGCAATCTTATGACTATGGGAATATTCCTCCTATGCCGGCTGGACCACCTCCACCCACACCTGCACCTCCACCTTACATGGTTAGTCCTATGGTGCCCATGATGCAGCAGCCATTGTCAATGAGCCATCAGCCTTTATCCCAACCGCCTCCACCGGCTGGTTTTAGGCCTCTAGCACCTCTTCAGGCACCTGGGATGGTGTATTATACCAACCCTTATCCATCACAGTGACAAAACTGACATTAGTTGATGAAACTACCTTGTACACTCGAATTTTTGTATCTGAGACGACAGAGTAGCAAAAGCAACAGATTTCTGGGTATGGATTGGCTTTTTTTGGTTTATCCTTTTCAGGATTAGTGTAGGGTAGTGCACTATTTCTGTTTGTTGTAGTGATGATCCTGTAACATGATGACTCTGAGGGAGCCGACAATTTTCTAATGCAATTCAAACATTGTAGTGCTTCTCATATGTCTTTGTACACTTCAAGAAAAGCAACTGTGCATGAAAATGGTGATGTACACTATGAGACAAACAGCAAACAATACAGCACTTACAGTTGAGATAGGATTTGCAGCTATAAGCCAGATACTTCTCAATGGAATCTACCAACTGTTGAAAGTCAAGACGATCATCTGCTCGTTAATATATGAGGTAATTCACAATGGAATCTACCAACTGTTGAAACTCAAGATAATCATCCGCTCATCAATATATGAGGTAATTCACAATGGATCTACAAACTGTTGAAACTCAATGACAATCATCTGCTCATCAATAAATGAGGTACTTCACAATGGAATCTACAAACTGTTGAAACTCAAGAACAATCATCTGCTCATCAGTATATGAGGTACATACTCCTCGTCGGAGTAATAGTAATTCCTGCCGTTGTTTTGAGTATTCTTCCACTTCCCTCATAAGATGCAAAAATATTACAAAAGAAATCTCATGTCTACCGCTATGGTAGGATATTATGAAGCAAGATATATTAGCATATTTTGAATACCTTCCCGTAAATGAAATCTCGAATAAAAAGGGGCATATAGTACATTATTGCCATTATTATAGACTGATGGCCCAAGCTGAGCCAAGCTGACGGATGAGGTTCGAGCACTGCATCAACTGTCCTCTTAGCAAACTCTTCTGAAGGAGTAGATTTCGGGCCTTGAGACACAATTGCCCTGGTCCGAATCGCTTCGTCAAACCGCTTGTAAAGTTTCCACTCTGGCATTTTATTGTACAGAGCTAAGGCTGAATTTCCAATATTTGACCTAATTGCTCCAGGCACAACATTAATCACATCAATCCCAAAGGGCCGTAGTTCCAATCTGCAAGTTCACATCAAGAAGGCCTATCAAATAAAATTTTAAAAACTAAAAGCTAAAACATGCTGGTGTAGATATTGTTAGCTTTATGGCTAGGCAGTCTTCATAATAGGAGATAAATATGACTATAAATTCCGGAAATGTATTGTTACATCGTTATAACATTGTACGTACCTTAAAGTATCACTAAGAGCATGTATAGCAGCTTTTGATGCAGTGTAAGCACCTGCCCATGGTAAAGGGGCCAATGCAGTGACACTGCCAAAGTTCACGATTTTGCCCTTGTTCCTAGATGCCATGTGAGGAACCACAGCTTGAATCAACCTCAAGGTACCTATTAAAAGGAGTGCAGCATACAATTTAACCAATGCCAAGAAGAATTTTCTCAAGCTAAACTAACCAACAAAAAATGTAGGCTTATGACAATAGTAAAGTCCACAACGAACTGTAATCACTCAAAGAGAAAACGTAGGCTGCAATTTAGATGGACCAGACATGAAGGGTAAAAAAATGTTAATGTTAAACTAGATTATGCCCAAATATTGTTAGCAGCTAATGTTTATTCGAGAAATTCTCAATCAGCATTCACCTCAAACAATAGTTGCAGTCTTGCAGATATCAAGAACCATATTTAAGTTTCCACTTCAACTTCAATATAGAGTTTCAATCCTGACAAGCCCAATCGAAGTACGATAATACTAAAAAAGATTCAATCATCAGTGGATATGAAACAAATATATTCATTGATCTGATCCAGGTTCCAAGTTCAAATTAAAACCATAAATACAGTATGTGTTCAGAGAAATTAACAAGGGAAAGATAAATCACAAAATCCCACCAAGAAACTAGGCAAACAATCAAAGAAGAAGAAAAAGATTGAATCTTTTACCATAAAAATTAGTATTGAAGGTCTGTTCGATTTTGGAGAGAGGGACTTCGGCAATGGGTCCAACGCACTGGACTCCAGCATTGTTCACGACAATATCAATGCGCCCAAACCTTTCCAGAACCGTAGACAGAGCGTGACGCACGCTCTCCTCCGAAGAGACGTCCAATTCTTGGAGGAAAAACCTCGGATCGTCTTGCAAATCAGAAATGGAGGCGAGTGAACGCGCCGTCGCCACTACCAAGCAACCCCGCGCGGCAAACTCGCGCGCCATCGCGTGGCCTATACCTCCACTCGAGCATCCGGTTATCAGCACCACCTGCTTCTCGTAGTCGCCCATGGCAGTGACGCAGATTGCTGCTTTCAGTTCTTCCAATTTGATTTGGAGAGAATGCTTTCTGTTTTTGCTTTGCTGCTGTTCTTGTTTTTCTTGGGCTAAATTCACTTTAACCCCTTTTATTATAGATTATAAGAAATGCATCCCTCTATTATTGAAAATATCAAACACCCCCCTACCAAAAAAGCCCTTGGATTTTAAGTATATGATTTACATTGCTTAGACAGACTACTCTTTTTTACGGTTAAGTTATTAACTTGATGAAAATTAGGTTTACTTCGAATTGAATCTAAAATAAATATATCGTCCTAGTAGTGTCCTCTAAATAATTCATCAAAGATAATCTTTGATTAGAATACATGTTGGACATCTCGGAGAGTACCTTAATTAGGTTATCGAACACATATTGGACATACTCTCTAAAGGATACCTTGATTAGACTATTAAACCTAATTTTTAGGTCAAATACATATTAGATGAATATGTTGAGTAGTATCCTAATATAAAGTATAAAATCTCGGCAATCAAATCCAGTTACGAAGGGACAAAACTTAGAAAGAAAGAAAGTTGAATTAGCGAAAATGTACAAATTATTTTTCTCAAAACAAGTTATGAGATATTTAAGATAATTGGTGTGAGGTATATCAAAGAATGTGGTATTGTGGTACAATCTTGAGGTAAGGGTAACTCTAAAATGGACGGTTGAAATGGATAATGTGGGATAAATTTCCAATTGTGCATTATATTTTATTTAATTCCCCACGTATATTACAAATATGAAATAATGCAGTATTTATATCCTAATATATTGTATGATTTTTCTTAATTCTCAAAATATGTTGTATAAATTTCACAAAATGTAGTACTAAAATGTTCTGATGCAATATTTATATCCTATTATGTAGTATAAATTTACGGGGAGTTAAGTAAAAATATCCAAACTGATGAGGAGTTTTTTGCGACTGCCCCCCGGTTGAATATTTACCAGGATTTTTTTTAAAAAAAAAGAAAGAAAATTACTAGACCTTTTTTTTTTTTTTTTTTTTTTTAAGTGAAATTACCTAGACCTAGAGCAAGGTTTAATTGATTGTTGGACTTAGGAACTTTGGAACTGCACAAGTCCAATTTTATGAAGTAAAGTAATGAGTAAATACCCGCGACATTATTAAAATAAGTGTAATGTTTTTTAAAAATCAAAATTACAAATATTTTATTCACCTAGAGAACCTAATTTATGATAGGGAGTTAGGGGTAGCCGGGTAGGTTATCACATATATTTTATTTTCTAAAGAACATAATTTATGGTTGGTAGTTAGGAGTAAGTACCATGATATACCGTATCGGAAATAAAAATATAAATACTCGATACGATATGTACAGTATTAAATATTATAAATTAACCACATATATAACATATGCCGGCACAATATTTAATATAATATAATAACATTTTTATAAATATTCTTATGAATTAGAGGTGGATTTTTTTTACTACACGCTCAAGAGAGATTCGAAACCGAGTTATCGTCCTGAAAAATAAATCTATTAACCACTTGTGTTGGGAAACAAATTCATCTCACATTGGAAGATTGGAGGAAATTTGTCAAATATATAAGTATTCACTTAACTCCATTAGTATGAGCTCTTTTGGAAGATGTCCAAAAACAAACTCGTAATCCTGAAAGACCGAAACCTTTTACTTAAATAATTAAATGACTAAGTGGGGGCCGGAAAGACCGAGACCTTTCACCTAAATAATTAAATGACAAAATGAACAATATCATACTAATATGGAGTTAGAGTGTGATGGGGTCAAAATACGATCGTCCCACGTAAGACACGTGGCATCGCCGAGATGACGACACCTGTCTCCCCAAGGCTTCACCATCAATACACGAGCGCTAAACCCAACGAGCGCCTTCCTTCTTCAGGAGTTAAGCCCAACGAGCGCTGTCACTCCCACGAGCGTCCTACAAACTAAACGATTGGTACGCCCACGCGCCAAGGGAGCCCTCTTCGAGCGTCACACTCCCTCAGAGTGGCCTCCCCTTTGGCTCGTCACTTGAACTGGAGCCTTCATCCCCCTCAGCGGATATCTTGGCCTCCACTACTCCAGGTTGTCACGAGCGCGCTCTTAAGCCCTCGTCACCAACCACCCAAATGGCTCTCTGACACAACGTACATGCCCGCGCACCTGCCACTGTTGCCAGCACTAACTTTTGGCCGCTTTTGCAGAAGATTCCTCCTAGGTTTCTCTCTCACAGCGCCACGTGTTAGGGCAACATTCGGCCAGGACCACTTGAGGCAAATGACCAAAGGGCCCTTGACCCTCAACTATAAATAGCCAAAGTCATCTTCTACACTGGTAAGCATTCTTCATCACTGCAACTGTGACTGAACTTACATTTCTTGATACCTTGAACTGACTTGAGCGTCGGAGAGCCAAACTGGGTATCACCCCCAGTTCCCCCAGCTTGGCCTTCTGACTTTTCTTGTGCTTGTCCCAACAGGTAGAACCCCTTTCTCATTTCCGGCGAAGCTCCGGTGGTTTCCTCCACAAATACAAATCGTAAAGTGATCGGATTCGGATCAACCCATTTCCGAACCCCATCAGAGTGAATATGCGCACGGTCCCAAAAGACCAAAACCTTTCACCTAAATAATTAAATGACAATATCATACTAATGTGGAATTAGGGTAAATGTACGCGGTGTCCCAAAAGACCGAGACCTTTCACCTAATAATGAAATGAGGTATATCATACTAATGCGGAGTTAGAGTGTGCAAATGAGGTATATTATACAGTTACTAAGCTAAATAATTAAATGAGGTATATCATACTAATGCGGAATTAGGGTGCACGTGTGCGATCCCAAAAGACTGAGACCTTTCACCTAAATTGCGATCCCAAAAGACTGAGACCTTTCACCTAAATAATTAAATGAGGTGGGTGAACGTACACGCGGTCCCAGTACCTTTTTCACCTAAATAATTAAATGAGGTTGAATGCAAAGTGTTTTTACCTAATGTAGGGTTAGCTAGGGTCATCGTTCGGGGCGATCCTCAAAAGTGTTACTGTGGGGATTAAATTAGGTACAATGTTTGACAAATGAAAATTCTTGACCATAATGAAATTATTACATTTTATTTCCGAAAAAATATAGGAAAAAACAATCCATTTGGTGTCAAATCGGATCCACTAATTCTCAAATTTGATCAAGTAAAATTAAATTCATGAATAAACTTTTGAGGTTCATCCAATTAGATTGTGTATAAAAATCAATATTTTATTTTATTATATCATTGTTTTTCTATTAGATAATTTATAATACAATTGATCAATATATACACATTTGAGCAGCACATCAATA
Organism: Lantana camara; assembly: GCA_037501455.1. NCBI lineage: Eukaryota > Viridiplantae > Streptophyta > Magnoliopsida > Lamiales > Verbenaceae > Lantana > Lantana camara. Next base: position 14,480,935 of record CM074857.1, on the reverse strand, counting down.
TCATACCCCAACATAAATAAAGAATTCCTTAATCTCGTTCATCTCTATGCTCTACGCTTGTATAATTTTGACCTCAAGTGCGATAATTAATAATAATCTATTGTTATTATAATTATTGTTACCTTGAATGGTTAATTACAGATTTTCAATAACTTAGGATACGTATGGATGCAAATACAAGTATGATATAATACATATATATTAAATAAATATAGTTTTTCAAAAAATTTATTATATGACATAATATTATAAAATAATAATTTTTTGAATATCATTGCATCATAACCAACAATTAAACAGAAGAGCCGTCAAAGAAATCTTTCCAAACAACTAGTTGCCTCGTTATTAAGCTATTTCACAATTCTACCATTTCATAACCCCTACTTTACAACAAAATTATTATACCTATTTTTTTTTATTTTTTTTTTTCTCTCGGTGTGTTCCTCCACCTAATTAAGTGAAAAACAAATCTCCAGAGATGATGTTTTACATACGGACCTCACCTCTCCAACGTAATTTTTTATATCAACAAGATTCAAACCCAAGACCTTGATTTTTTATCCATAAGACTCGAACCAAGACTTTGAATTTTTTTTTAACACACGCACACCCAAGTGAGATTCAAACCCAACAGTACTTTGTCTTGGAGAATGAATACATTAACCACTTGGATCAACCCCTGTTGGCAACCCAAGACCTTGATTAAGTGAACTCAAACCCTTTTTCCATTTAAATCAATTGTTCGTTGGTTATTTACCTAATATTGATAATTAATAATGGTAACTTTCATGTCAATTATCACATAAATTATTTATTATTATTATTGTTGTTGTTAAACTAAATGTATGTTTTGGAGACATAATAGTATAATTGTCCCTATCTTGAGACTTTTTTAACTGTATATACTTTTTTTGGATTTGAATATTAGGCAAATAAAAAATTGTGGCTTCGTGTACTTACTCGATCATCTCTGGATGGATGTCTGAAAATAATTCTATCTTAATAAATAAATAAAAAGAATCTTGAAAATTAAATAATTGGTGTCCAATCATCGAATTAGGTGATAAGTCCTCCTGCTTTTGTGCTATTTCTTAAATACTTAACGACAATTAATTAAATTAATTAGTAAACCATTCAGGGACAGACAAACTATGGGCCATTCATTATTTTAACAAAGTTTCTATCCAAATTTGATTAGACCGACTTTTGTGTTATAGTAATCATGCAATGTGAATAAAAAAGAACATCTATCATATAAAACACATTCAATCGCAACATTTTTACGTAAAATTAGTGCCAATTGGAGCAAACTTTACAGTGCTCAAAACCTTTTGGGTCTTTGAATCTCTTATTTTAAATTTGTATTTTATTTTTTATTTTATTTATATACGCATGTTATGTGTATAAATAGAAGTGCGTATGTAAGTAAAATAGGAAATGAAACACAAACGCAAAATAGGAGATTCAAAGCCAACTTTTCTATCGATTCGGCCTGATTCAAACACAAAATATGATGCTTTAGAAACCACGAGATGAAAATAATTAGATAAAACTGAAAAAACCTTACAATTAATTAAAAACCTTGAGCACGCAAGAAAAACATCAGAAACTCAAAATACAAACTATAGCAGCTATTTCAATAACCAAACTATCACTTACCACTTCATAATTTACAGAGGCACACATTTTATTTTTGACAGCATTGAAATCTAAATGAAACAGGGAACTAATTAAGCTAGAATAAGCTGCATGGCATTGACACACACACACACAGATATATTTGCATATTAATTATTTCTCCCTCCGGGGCCTGGATTCAAATCAGGTGACATGAAATTTCCAGGATGAACTTTCTTGCTTCTACCACTCTTATTCTCCTCAAAGACAACTTTTTCCATCACCCCATTTGACCTGCTTTCCTCTTGCTTCTGCTTCAGCTTTTCTTTCTGCCGCTTTTGCTGCACGTGAACGTTCGCGTAGCTAGCTCCAATGGAAGACATGTTTCAAGAAAATTAGCTAAGTCTTTTAAGTTTAAACTTTAAACTACTGAAATAAGCTGTTGTTGTTGTTATGGCTACTAACTGCGCGGGACGAATGTATTTATAGGCGGAGTTTCGTTGCCTTTCTGATCATGAAAATCACTTAAAAACATATAATAATAACGACATTAATTAAGGAGTCTTAACACAAATTAATCATAACCATAACTAGTGGAGACACATCTTCCATATATATAAAATGGTCTATCTTTAAAGGTGGCTTAGCCATTATCATGAAAAGAATTGGAGCTGATGGTTTGTGCATAGTTGGACAATTAATGGGGTTAGCTGTCAGCAGCCTTTCCTTCATTTTTCAACTATTTTCATGTGTTTGGGAGGGATCGGAGCTAATAACCACTACAGATAGAGAATTAACTGTATGCTGTTTCTCTAAAGTCTAAACTAATTATATTATTGCTAATCCGTGTTGAGTTTTGAAAGCGTTACTTATTAGAGATCAATTACTCATCATGACGATTGGGGTTTGTTTCATTTTGACTCTCGTTTTCTTTCTAGTTTTGCATTAATTAATTAATCATATTCAAACTTTGTTTAATATCAATCTCGATGTAGGAATACTTATAAAAAAGTTTTGTGTTGGATACTTACCGTGTGAGGAATTTCAAAAAAATTGTTTCTGTGTTGGTGCATATTGCCCGAGATTCGTGCAAGGCGCATTATTTTTCACCATTTTCTTTAAAGATGAAATTAAACTTGATTAAATTTGGGGGTTTTATTTGGAAACTTCCCATGAGTTGAATTTTTTTTTGTTTGCTCCCCATTTTCAAAATTATTCCTCTTCACTCCCCAGATGAGAATCATAATTTCCGTTTACTCCCCATTTTGGACAGCACATACGACATATTGCGAAAAATATACAACATTTGGGGATTTAGTTACGTGATTCTTGAGTTTTTATACACATACTACATATTGCGAAAAATATACAACATTTGGGGATTTAAGTACGTGATTCTTGTCTTTTTACGTGTGACCAAGAGGTTTCTGGACAAAAGGAGAGGATTTCACGAATATCTTGCACAATGTTGCCCGTCTCAGAACAATCCACACTATCCGTAATAACTTTATCAATCAAGTTCTTGCAATCACCTTCAAAAACAACTTTAGACCAACCTCGACGCACGGAAAAATTAACCGCCTCTAAAGCTGCATAGGCCTCAGCAATTTCAGGGGCAAGCAAGCCACCATATCGACAGGACTTCCAGCCCACGCACATACCAAAACAATCTCTTGCGACAACACCACATCCAATCTCAAATCATCATAACGTAATGAACCAACATAAGTATCAGTAGAATAGCTAATAACATCTAAGTGCTAGCATACTAACCCCACGCACATACCAAAACAATCTCTTGCAACAACACCACATCCAATCTCAAAATTAATCTTCACGAAATCAGCACGAGGGGGGGGGGGGGACCAAGATGAAGGAGAAGGAGAAGAAAACGAACTTGTTTTGTGTTGAACTCCATTCAAGAAGGCACAAGAGACATTCTTAGCAAAGCTTACCACATCATCCGGCAAAGATGTCTCACCCTCCATAACATGTTTGTTTCTATGCCACCAAATCGCCCAGAGAGTTGTGAGGAAAAAAGGGCCATCAACAACATCGAGCTGATCGAGAGCAGAACGAATCCAAAGAGCAACAGAATCCCCAACAAAATTGATATACTTCCATGGGAGGTTAGGGAGAGCCCAAACTTGTCTCGCAAAATCACACCTAAGGAATAAATGGAAGATGTCCCCCTCAAAGAGACCACAAAACTGGCAGGAAGTATTAACATCACACTTCTTACGATACAAATTAACAATAGTTGCAATGGCATTATTGCAAAGTCGCCAAATAAAAACTCTGATCTTTGGCGCAACACGAGAATTCCAAATAAAGTTCCAATCAATAGAGTGAGAAGGGCCAGCAAACGAGGAAGAAGGGGCGAGGTGAGATCTCGCAACATGGTACGCGCTACGCACCTAGAAAGTCCCAAATTTGTTGAAATGCCAAATCAGTTTATCGTGATTCGAGCAGGATCCCAAAGGCTGCAAGAATGAGCTTTACGTCTGAAGGGAGAAAAGAATGACGGATTAGCTCCAAATTCCAAGTGTGAGAATCAGCATTTATAAGGTCCTTGACCAACAAAAGGTTCGAATCATTGGGGCAGGGAGTGATTGACTTAAAAGAGTGTGGCCGGGGAAGCCATTGATCATGCCAAATATTGATTTTTTCTCCATTTCCCACGCGCCATCTAGAGCTTGCAATAACAAGACTTTGGGCAGCAATAAGACTTCTCCAAGTAAGAGACGGATTGTACCCAATTTTTGCCTCTCTAAAATCCACACGAGCAAAATAACGTGCTTTGAGAATCTGAGCCAAAAGACATGAAGGATTGTTGATAATTCTCCAGCATTGTTTTGCCAATAAAGCAAGGTTGAAAGCTCTTAGATCGCGAAAACCAAGTCCCCCTTCTCTCTTAAATTTACACAAAGAATCCCAACTGACCCAATGGATTTTGTCTTTTTTACCATTATTCCACCAGAAGGCCCTGATCATCGACTCAATATCCTTGATTAAAGTTTCGGGAATCTTGAAACAACTCATAGAGTAGGAAGGAATAGCTTGAAGGACAGCTTTAATCAAAATCTCTTTACCTGCTTGTGAAAGGGTCTTTTCGGACCAACCTTGAATTTTATCCCATATTCTTTCCCGAATATTCTGAAAAACTTCCTTCTTCTTTTTTCCACAACAGAAGGCAAGCCGAGGTACTTATCATGCCTATGCACTGAATCAACGCCCAAGATATTAAACTTTATCTTTTGTTATGTTGGAGACATTAGGACTGAAGAAAATGGAAGACTTTTGGAAGTTCACAGTCTGCCCAGAAACTCTCTCATACTTATAAAGCACATCCCGAATACCCTCTGCTGCCTCATCATTGGCTCTAAAAAAAATCATGGTGTCATCAGCGAATAAGAGATGAGAGACTCGAGGAGCTTGTCTACAGATAGAAACTCCCTTGATGCGCAAACAACTAATCATGGTGTCGCTCACATTTTGGCTAGTAGAGCAGCTGTTTTCCTTGAAGGGGAAGCTGATATTCCTTCCTTTGTTGTTTCTGCTTTTCTTTTCGATTTGAATTAGGCTTTTGGTCTATTGCTAGTGTTTAGCTTTGCTTTGCCTGTTGTTGTTTCTCCCCACTTCTGTTTCGTGGGGTTTTAGCTTAAAAAAAAAAAGTACGTGATTCTTGAGTTTTTATACTATGTATTATACAAAATGGGGAATAAACGGAAATTATGATTCTCATTTGGGGAGTGAAGAGAAATAATTTTGAAAATGGGGAGCAAACAGAAATTTGAGTTCCCATTTGGGGAGTTTTCGGGTATTCCCTGTTAAATTTGTCATAGTTTTCTAGACTTTATCACAAATGCTCTTGATTCGTGTCAAACTAATAAAAACACATTATAATAAACTAAAAATAAAGTCAAGGGCACTACCTGCAAATTCCACCCCCCTGTAATCCGCCCCCTTTCGTACTTAGGAGACAATTCAAAGAAGGAAATGGACAAACAATGTGCTAATTACGCAGGATAATGTGCATACATATATATTATTATTCACCCATGCAACAACATTTAAAAAAATAATAATGCAAGAGAGGGGGTTTGTGCCCCCCTCCCCCTAGTTGTATACTTTCTCGGAAAAAAATATAAAGTCTACTTATCAAATGATATAAGCTCATTGCCTCCTAAAAAAAATGATATAATCTCAAAGTTGACCTAACTTGCTCCATGGAACTCACAAATTTATACTTATGTATATTTAGCCAATCAGTGGAAGCCCAACATTCCATTCTTGGCTCAAAATGCATGATAGCCACAAATATATTTAAACCAATAGTAACCAAGATCAAAAGCTGATTATGTCAGGAAAAAAAGTAGTAAACTAAAAGTTTAATGGACTATGTTAGTTCAACACTAAAGAAAAGAGGAATGACTAACTAATAGCCTATTTTGAAGATTCAACACTGTACATATTAGTTTAATTTAAGATATCAGAGTTTGAATATCTGAAAATCCAATCATTATTGATAAGGAGAACTTTACACTTAAATAATCTGAATCGGATTGACTCATAAAAATAAGTCACACAAACAAAAAAAAAAAGAAAAAAGAAAAAGAAAGATAGAATTCTGATTGATGACTTGTATCTATATAGTAATAATTAGTGTTCACCCAAAAAATAAAAAGTAATACTTTGTGAAGAAAACGTACATCTGGGAAATAGATTGATGGTTAGGAAAATTTATAAATTTTATTTTCATTACTAAAATAAAAAATGTATCACTTGGTGAAAAAGCAAGTTCTGCTAATGAAAAAAATTGACGAAAAGTTGTGATTTTTCAATTTATTTTATTTCAATCAAACGATAAAGTTTTTTTGAGATTTTATACATAAATAGGTCATTATTCCACCATAATAAGTACATCAAATTGATTTAGATTTCTCTTTTTGGTAAAAAAGAAGTCTAAGAAGAGTGCCCAAACAATCTCCATCGAAGAAAGACCCAAACAACAATTATTCAAGCCTCAACATCTTATCCCTTATTTGCAAGAATATATATGCGTAGGATTTTTCCTCTCAGCAAGTGCGCTGCAGCGTTTTTTTTTTTGCTATAACCTTAAAAAAAAAATGCTGACAATCCTTAATAATAAATTCAAGAGGATGAGATTCCGTATCCTTTCCTTCAAAATTTAATGATAATTACTTGAAAATTCATCACTATATAATCCCATCTATCCTCAAAGTGATTTATATTTCTCTTTTTGGCTTTTTATTAGCATTGAGAGTTTTAAATATTTTGAATTCATTGTTCTCATCATTTATACAACTACTATTATGAAAAGTCTTTTCGTACTTTAGAAGATGATTGATGTCAATCTATAAGCCCAAATACATCTCAAAAACAAGGATTATAAACTTTTCTCTTAACCTTCCGTTTTATCTTTGGAATCTTAGTAAAATTACGTTTTAAGATTTCCAACATTGGTCTAATTTCTAAAGATAACTGGGGTTAATGAAGTTGAACTTGCATTTAATTGTAGAAACTTTATAAAATTTACACGTTTATTAGTTTTTTGGAACATCAAATAATGTAAGTTAACGATTCGATATTATGATAGTTTAATAAGTTTGCGTAATGTAGTTATTATTAGTAATTAGAATTTTACGTCTAAATAATTCGACACGACTTAAATAATAAATTATATAAAAAAAAAAAAAACAAAATATTGGTTTCTTACTATATTGCATGGATACGGACACGGCGACACGGACACGACACGACACGACACGGATTGTTTTATGAATTTTCCACCAAAGAAGTGTCGGACACGGTGTCCGACACAACACGACACGAAAAAATAATATTTTTTAGAAATATCCGTGCATTAGATATTTCTTAGATCGGGGCAAAAATCAAATAATTGGAGTAATTTTTTTCCTAGTCCCCATGGTAAGACAAATTTGGTAATTTTTGTGCTTCTTGGTGTAAGTTTATCATTTATTAATGGTAAGAGGGCTAAACTATAATTTACTTTAAACTTTTCTAAGGATCAGTCGACACGTTATTGACCTAATTCCTCCTTTTCTTTTTAATTAAAAGAATAATTTAGGAACTATAATTAGAATGAATACTTTAAATAAGGAGGTTTGTGCTAATTAACACAAAAAATTACGTGATATTAAATAAAAAAAATTGTATTTTCAAAGTAATCGCACATATAAAACTCTACGTGAACCACTCGCTAAAAGTAAGATTCAAATTGCGTTTTTCTTCACTCTTTTTTTTTTGTTTTTTTAATACACGCACTCCAAGTGGCCAGAGGGATTCGAACTCGGATCATTGCCTTCAAGAAACAACCCTCAAATCATTTGGCCAACCCCTGTTGGCGCGTTTTTCTTCACTTATTCGTACAAAAAACTATTTTATCCTTATAAATATATAAATTTAAAAGGCGAAAGAATAGTTCGCAATGTGCTCACCGCGCAACTGCGTCAAGCATTTTGTGGCTGATCTCCAAATGGGGTTGCTGAATAGCCCCAGCCATCACCTTCGCGTGGACAGAACCCAAAAGTGGAGGAAACCGACGGCTGGTTGGGTCAAGCTCAACTGTGATGGAAGCGTCTTCCAGCAGCAGGTGACAGCGGTGGCAGGCGGAGTAATCCGCGACGATGAAGGAAAATGGGTTGTAGGCTACGCAATGAAGTTAGGAGACATTCCCATCAACACTGCTGAACTCATGGGATTACGACAAGGACTCTCGCTTGCTTGGGAAAGGCGCTTTCCCCGTATTGAAGTGAAAACGGACTCTGAGATTGTGGTGAATTGAGTCATGAAGGAAGAAATTTCTGATCACCCACTCAAAGAGATTATTATGGATTGTCGCAAGCTTCTTCACGATCCTTGGGACATCGTTCTCCGACATATTCCGCGTGAGATGAATCATAAGGCTGATGCTCTTGCTAAGAGAGGACACTCGGTGCATGACGGTCTTGTTATTTGGGATGTGCCGCCAATGGCGGAGATTGATAGCTGATGTTAGCGCTGTTTCGTTAGGACCAAAAAAAATATATATAAATTTAAATATAGGGGTGTTTTTAAACTCTAAAAATAAATAATTATTTGGTATTTTTTCTATAAATTTACTTTTTCCCCCCTTAATTCTTATAAATTTATTTATTTTGAAATCGATTTTTATTTTTTCTCATTATCTACTTTTTTACGTACATTTCTTTTTCTATACATACTATAATACATAATTTTAAACTTTTTTTATATTAATATATTATTTAAATAATATTAAATAGTTCAAGATTATTTAAAATTTTTGAAGTGTAAATTAGTACCTTAATTAAAATTTAAAGTGATTCTCAACTTTATTTTTTTTTTTTTAAAAACACTCAATTATTATTTTTAAACACCTACCATAAATTTTTACACCACGTTAGTTTTTATTTATGGGATAAAGTTTGGGGAAATTTGTAAAATTGGTATACCATCTCACCTCATTCAGTCAATTTGGTACACTAAATTTCCGGTCAGCAAATAAACCCCACAATTAACAGGAATAAGCAAATTAGTACACTTTTTACCCGAATAAGCCAAAACCCGCCGGAAATCCGACCCATTTCTTGGTGGACCCTGTACAAATGGATCGGATTTCTGGCGGGTTTAGGCTTATTCGGGTAAAAAGTGCACTAATTTGCATTGTTTAATAAGTGGAAATCCGACCCATTTCTTGGTGGACCCTGTACAAATGGGTCGGATTTCCGACAGGTTTCGACTTATTCGGGTAAAAAGTGCACTAATTTGCATTGTTTAATAAGTTGTGGGGTTTATTTGCTGACCGGAAATTTAGTGTACCAGATCGGCTGAATGGGGTAAGATGGTATACCAATTTTGCAATTTTCTTGTAAAGTTTGCTAACACTCTTATTTATATGCTACTCATAGACTCACAGAAGAAAAAGTTCCTGCCTTTCCCGGTGGCCACCGCCCCTCCCCCGCCCTCACCCCCACCTCGTAGCACCACCATTGCTGCCCTCCACTCCGAAACACCCCACCTGCAACGGGTTTGTGTGTGGTCCGCCATGGTGGGATTGGGTGGGAAACAAGGGGTTGGGGAAGAAGGAAAGAGAAGGGACAAAATAATTAAATTCATATTCACTAATAAACCTAGGTTTGATTTTTTGATAAAAATAAAAAACCATTCAATTTTTACTGAAATCGAAACTGAAAAAATTAAAAATTATTAATCGAAACCGAACCGAACAACTTGGATTTGGTTCGCTTTTTGCCGGTTCAGTTTCGGTTCTGCTCACCCCTAATTGGGACCACGACCACCTATATTGAAAGAAACACAAAAGGGGTGGGTGGTTGCCAATATCCAAATGTAGGGGAATAATTTGTAATAGTAATATCATATTATTCTTGGTGTCATGATCAAAACTCTTATTTAATTTTGTATATTAATTTTTTTTAATTAATTATACGTAAATATCAGTTTTTTTTTTTTTTTTTTTTGGTAGTATATTACTACAGGATCACAATGAATTAATCAGATCAGTCATCACCTTGCCAACAACAGAAACTTCAGGGATAATTAAAATTACCTCCTCAAATTTAATTAGTACTAGTAAATGCCGCACACTCGTTGCGTGTGCAAATAAAAATAATATTATTATTAAATATATTAAAATTAATTTTTATATTGATATATATTCTATAATCAATTTTAATATAATTATTCAATTATGATAAATGTAAAATATAAAATATAAGGAGAAAAAGATAAAAATTATACATTAAAGAAAAAAAGAATTGAAGTAGAGTGAGAGAAAAGTGAAATAATGAAGATGGTATTGGTGCGGTAAATAAATAAGAAAATAATTTAAGAGTTCAATGAATGAGGAAGAGATTAAGCAAAAAAAACTATTGAAATACGTGGGTAGAACTGATCTATGAAAAAAAAAAAAAGAATACATGAATATTCAGGGATAATACGTTAATAAATAAAAAGAAAAGAAAAAATTAAAAAGTCAGGGGCAGAAAAAGAAAGAGTCCAAGATAACACATTTGTCCCCGATGCTTAATAATATAGTATAGATAAAAATCTTTCTAATTCAAAAATTACAAAAGACATCATAATTTGAATAAGAATTATGAAAAATAAACTGAGACGGTATACACAACGCCCTACTCAGATCTTTTCAATACTAATCTATGAAGATGTTCTTCCGCAAATGGGATCATACTTTAGAGGAATATTTGTAATTATCCCTTAAATCAAACCAAGAACAATCACTTCCCGAAGCTTAATTATGGATTGACCTTCAAAAAGGAGAAGAAGAACAAAGAGAACCTAGGATGCATACATACAGTTACACGAAGAAGGAAAACTTTTCAGAACTGAAACAATAGATAGATAGATACAAGTTCCAACGCTAATCAATTAATTACTACAGAAAACACAGAGTTGTTCACACAAGTACCCCAGCACCAGCAGAAGGGTAAACTTTCTTGTTCCTAGCTGTCTTCACAATATTGTTGTTTTCACGAATTTCCAGTACTTTCTGTTCTTCTTTGGCTGTTGATCTTTCCTCTTCTTCGGCAAACTTCTTTTTCTTCAGCCTCTCCTTTAGGGACTTCTGCTGCGTGTAAATCGCCGCATAGCTGAACCCCGTCGAAGCCATGATTATTTTCTTTGGTAATGCTATTTAAGTATCTGCAATCAATGTGTGTGCATATCTATATCTGTGTAGCTATATATATATATATATATTTAGTGTGTGTTTGCAGGGTTTAACTGGAGGTGGGATGGAGGGTAATAATACATGGTATATGGTCCCGCTTTGATACAAGAAATCACATGCCAACAAGTTTTTCTGTGTCTAGTGGCTGTCTATTCCGGTATTTTAATGCGGCTGGGCGGTTTAGAACACAGATATATGATAAGTGATGGCGTATGATGCACGTACACTTCTAAAAATATCATTTTGCCGTGTCGTGTCATACCGTGTCGTGTCGGACACTCCTTACGTGGGAAATTCAAGAAAAAATCCGTGTCGCCGTATCCGTGTCGTGTCGTGTCCATGTCGTCGTATCCGTGTCCATGCATCATAGGTGATAACAACTAAGTGGGCTTTTACGAGTATTTCTAGTCCGAATTTAGTTCGATTATCCTTCGATTTTTGGTTCAATTGATTATTATAATAATGGAAGAGTATTTATGTTTATTAGTTTATATATTGTAATTTGTGTAATTAAAATGATGAATAAATTAAATAATAAATATAATACTTATTATGCAATGATCGAGTTGAATTTAAATTATAATTCTAGCGTCGTAGTCGTACAAATATAAAGCAAAACCTTTTTAAGGTGGCTATCATGTGCCTAAATCACATTCATTATTATTAGCAAGAAAAAATTAGTGATGGTATGTTGGGTGAGTATAAGAAAAATATCTTAACTAAAGGGTGTATATTTTTATTGGTCACCATGTAACTTTATTAAGTTTGTTAATAAGATAATGAGAAAATTATCAAAATCGGTAAAGTGAGTCATATACAGGTTTCGCTTTAAAAGTGGGCAATGTCTTACTTTTAGTCCCATAAAGTGACATTTGTCTTAATTTTGGTCCCATTGACCCACTTCCGTTCAAGATAACAATTTGACCGTTAGAAAAGTAACTTTTTAGTCCTTTTGATTCTTTTATATTTTCAAAATTATCCCAAACTATTTAAATTTCATATTTTCACCCCCAAACTATTTAAATTGTATATTTTCACCCCAAACAAAATATAATATGTATTATATATAATATATAATATACATGTATTATATATTATAATATGTATATACACATATATAATTAATACGTGTATATACATATATATATATAATATAATTAAATTAATATAATTATATTATATATATATATATATATATATATATATATATATATATATATATACACACGTTACATGTATCATATATGTGTATATATACATATATTATATATATAAATATATATTATATTATATTATATTATATTATATGTATAATATAATATTATGTATAATACGTATAGTATAATATATATTATGTACTATGATGCACAGGTACGGACACGACATGACACGGATACGGCGACACGGATTTTTTCTTGAATTTCCCACGTGAGGAGTGTCGGACGCGAGTGTCCGACACGACACGACACGACACGGCAAAATGATATTTTTAGAAGTGTCCGTGCATCATAGATTATGTACATGCAATACGTATAGTATAATATATATATATATATATATATATATATATATATATATATATATATATATATATATATATATATATATATAATATGTATATATAATATATGTATATATACACACTTATATATACATATAATATATATATAATATAATATATGTATATATACGTATAATATAATATTATATATATATAATATGTTTTAATAGTAAAAGTAACTTTTTTTTAACGGAATAAAAAGTAACATTTTTAAGAAAAAAGGGTAAAAAGTAACTTTTTTTAAACAGTCAACCGTTATCTTGGACGGAAATGGGTCAATGGGATCAAAATTAAGACAAATACCACTTTATGAGACTAAAAGTGAGACATTACCCATTTTTAGGATGAAACCTGTATATGGCTCACTTTACGGGACGATTTTGATAATTTTCTCTAACATAATTAATTGTAAATTCATGTGAGTCATTAAGAACAATTCATTTATATTCGGTTTTTGGGAGGTTGTAATTTCATTAATCGAAGGGTTCAATTTATTTGCATTACACTAGAATATAGGGGTAGTGAATATAGTACAGATGGAACATCAAAAAATTAAAATTTCAATAAAAGATGGAAATAGTTTCAGATATTTAGAATTAAGGATTTGAAGCACTAAATAATATTATCAAAATATTTATTAATTTATGATTTTTAAATATCTAAAAAAAAAATTACCAATCTTTTTAATAACTACTAGTGAAATGAACGTGCGTTGCACGTTTATCATTTAATTTATTTAAATAAATTCAGCTATTATATTTATAGAATAAATTAGGATATTAAAAATATCTAGTTTGATTAAATAAATATAATAACATTTTTAATGATCCATTTTAATTTTGAAAAATAAAACATACAAAAATATTTATAAGAGATCTCCCTTTCAAATTATGTACAATATGTAACACCCCTATAATTATCAATAATAATATTAATATTCATATAATATATAAGAGTAAATATATATTTTATATTTAATAATTTAAGTGGTTTTTTTGGCCAAAACTATGAACTAATATCTTTTTATGGTACTAATGAAGTTAACGTGTTGATGGAGTCTGATCCGATGTGGCAAACTCCAACATTTTAGAATTTGAAATGTGGGGAAACAAGGATCAAAAGCTCAGGCGAGGATCGCCGGAATGGAGTGGGTTCTACCTGCTAGGAATAAACACAGAGAAAGTGTGAGAAGGCCAAGCTGGGGAAATGGGGGGTGTGACCCAGTTTGACTCTCCGACACTCAAGTCAGTTTACCGGTGATGGAGAAGAAGATGAAAATAAAACAAAGCTTAAATGTGTGAAGCTTGCTTACAGAGTATGAAGAATTCTCCGTATCTATAGTTTGAGGGTCAGGGCCCTTTGGTAATTTGCCATCAAGTGGTCCTGCATTTATGTTGCCCTAGACACGTGGCGTAATGAGAAACCTTTGATAGGGATCTCCTGCAAAAGCCTGCAAAAAGGTGGGTGGCGGGCGACAGTGGCAGGTGCGCGTTTGTGTACGACTTGTCAAAGAGCGTTGCTGGGTTGTTACCGAGGGCTAAGCACGCTCGAGTTTGGTATGGGCTTTAGGGCTCGCAGGTCCGAGGGGACATCTGGGTCCAAAGATGTGAGGTGAGTGACTTCGCTTTTTCAGCCATAGACTAACCCTCGAGGGGAAACCCTGAGGCACCCTCGAGGATCGCATTGTAGTTCCATCGCCAGCCCTGTACTTGCGCTCGGGGAAGAGGCTGGGACTTTCTTTCAAGATGAAGTGGACGGTCCCTTGAGGGGAACAGTTGGCCTTTGAGGGGGAGCTTGAGATGCCGCCGTGCCATGCTCTGATTGCGCCACGTGTCGCATATGTGGTTAAAGCGTATTTTGGCCTTATCATTTTGACCCCCAATTCTGTAGCCACAGTGATGTGGACTATAGAATTCACATTTTCAAACTTTCGAGGGGCTCCTTTGGCTGGGAGATTGTGCCCTCGAGAGCCTTGCTCTGAGGATGCATTTAATGTAGTATTTCCACCTTGACCGCTCGGACTGTCAGGCATTAAATGCCATTAAGAGAGTGGGTGCGCCTTTTCAGGAGGCGGCGCGTGAGTCATGGGGATGCGTACGACATCTCACAAAAGTGGGTGGTTACCAAGGAAGGAATGATTACAACTTTTGAATTTATTACCCAAATCCCACCAACTCTCTCTCCTATAAATAAGGAGATTCACATCCATTCACATGTTTCCTTTCACGCAGAGACTTTCTCCAGAGCAACCAAAAATTCTCAGAGTTTTCTTTGCATTCTCCAGAGATTTCAAGCAACTCCAAAACTCCGAAACCTTAGGTATTTCCTTGAATCACTTTTTTTCGCTAACTTTCCCATCTACTAACCTTAGGACAGTAGATATTTCTTTCGTCTTCACCCCTTTCGCCGTATCCATTACTCATCATCCACAATGTCGAACGAGTACATTGATGAAGTTGTTAGAGAGATAAACGATATGGCGAGTTCCAGTTTTTCGCCTCATAATCCTACTCCCTATCATCAAACAGTGGAGAAAATCTTTGGCGAGGCCAGGGATGAGGAACTTGACGCCGCCATGTCGGACATTGGGGAATGAAACCCTGGTGGAGTGGACCATTTATTTGAAGAGATGGATCAGGTTTTGGAGGTCGAGCGCCAAAGGGTTACTCTCCCCTTGGTGGAGGGTTCTACTAACCCGCATCACCGTACTGTAACCGTAGCCATCCCGGACCCAGCCCATGAAGAGGTGGCTGTCGGGCCTTCAGAGGAACCCAGCGTAAAGTGCCAAAAAAAAGAGTAAGAAATCCAAAAAGCCCACGGAGGGGGAGAGCTCTAGCTTGCAAGCCACTGATAGGACCCCCAATGAGATTCAGAGCACAATGTCCGTGGGGGATTTGGTCACATTGAGGGCCCCAAAATATTTGGATGAGAGGTTCACTTTTCGGCTACCAGAGGCGCACGAAAGGGCCAATAATCCGCCCCCCGGAGAGATGACAGTTTACAAAGATACTATAGCTGCTGGGGGGTTAAGATTTCCCATTCCAGTTCCAATGGCGAGCATTCTCAACTATCTGAACCTGAGCCCTTCACAAATTCTCCCCAATGGAATAGCTCTCATCAATTCCTTCATCATTTTGATTGTTAGCCCTTACTTATGTGACCTTAAATGGTCCTTCCTAGTTTGGGTCTAGCTTGCCCACATGCCTTGATACTTCAACTTTCTTTAGAACCAAATCTCCCAGCTGGAACGTTCTTTCCTTGACACTCTTGTTATACTGTCGAGCAACTGATGCTTTGAATATGTGGATACGCTTCCAAGCGTTATCCCTCATTTCTTCTAGAAGATCCAGCTCGAGCGCCTTGTTTCCCTCGTTGATTCCAGGCTCGAAGTAAGCAACGCATGTGGATTCTTGTGTAATTTCCGCAGGTATCATAGCTTCTGAACCATACACAAGGGAATATGGAGTTTCTCCCGTGGCGGCTTGAGGGGTTGTGCGATAGGCATATAAGGCTCCTTACTGCTCTTCAGCCCATTCACTCTTCTTGCTCTCAAGCATTGCTTTCAAATACTGTAAGACTATCCTGTTGGTAACTTCAGCTTGGCCATTAGCTTGGGGATGCCCCACGAAAGTGAAGCGTTGTTCAATTTCCAATTCCAAGCACCACTCTCGGGTGTCTGTAGCAATAAATTGGGATCCGTTATCTAAGATCAATACCCTTGGAATGTCATATCTGCAGATGATGTTCTTCCAAATGAAATTCCTGACTACACGAAAGGTGATGTTGGCAACTGCTTCTGCCTCGGCCCATTTTTTGAAGTAATCCACTGCCAGGATAACGAATTTCTTCTGCCCGACAGCAGTTGGCAATGGTCCCACGATATCAATGCCCTACTGATCAAAAGGCCAACGTCTATAGGAGTCATCTGAGCCGCAGGCAGTTGAGGAGCATTGGAGTGGAACTGGCACTTGGGACACTTTTGGGAGAAAGCAATGGAACCTTGCAGGACCGTGGGCCAGTAAAAGCCACTCCTTAGCACTTTTTGCAAGGATACGCCCATGAGAGTGATTTCCACAACTTTCACTGTGGACATACTCGAGAACCTCTCTAGCTTGCGAAGGCCTCATACACTTCAATGAGGGCCTTGATAGGACCGCTTGAAGAGCCTCCCCTCGCTATCAAGTGAAAATCGAGGGGCTTTGCACCTAATTTTTCTGGCTTCTACTTTGTCGGTGGGGCAAACACCTTCTTTAAGAAATCTCACTATATCATTGAGCCAGCATGGCTCGGATGGATCAATCATGGCTACTTCCTGTGAACGTTTTCCTACCTTTATCAGAGGCTCTTCTGCTCTAAGGAAAGTAATAGAGTGGTCGCACGATCCCTCGAGGCCGGAGGTAAACTTGGAGAAGGCATCAGTGTGTTCGTTCTCCGCTTGCCCCCAAATACATCATTTGGGCATTTAAGTACGTGATTTCGGGGTTCGGGTACGCGATTCTTGAATTTTTATACAACCTTCCAAAAAAACGGGGAGTAAAGAGGAACTTTGATTTTCATCTGGGGAGTTCAGAGGAACTTTTTTGAAAGTGGGAAGTAAAGAGGAATTTGAGTTCCCATATGGGGATTTTTCGGGAATTTCCCGAAAAAATATATATTTGCATAAAATTTTTATTTCTAATTATAAACCATAAGTAAAACCATTAAGATTGGAAAGACGTCTAAATAAAGAAATAATTTAAATTTGAGAACCATCCAAATAAAGAAACCAAATATTTTAAACTATGTCACTATATAAAAATAAAATGTTCAATGTGAATAATAATTTGTCTAAATAATTCTAACTTTTAAACATATATAATATTCTAAAATTTTTTAATGTACTTAATAGGTAAGAAACTATGTAATCACCTTGGACTAAATTTTCAATCTCGCGGAGTTGCGGCATATCATTATTTTCAATATTATCTTCTTATTCCAAATCTCCATATTCTTCTTCATAATTTTATTTTGTTTATATAGACAATTTCTTTTTGTTAAGTTTCTTAATTCTTTTTTGAAGTCCTCCGACATTAGTTTAAAATAAGTGTCCCAAAAAAGTTACACATTTGTTGGTTCACAATAGAGTAATACGATTGCAAATAAGAAGTTCATTTTTTACTTTTAAAAAGTGATAGCAAATTAAAATAAATTAAAATATTAGAAATATCTTATTTAATTAAATAAATATAATAAAAAATTTAACAAACCACTTTGATTTTGAAAAGTAATATATACATACAGAAATATTAAAAAAAGAATCTTTTTGCGTGATACTTTATCGATGCCGGTGGCATTGATAATCTAATCACTGAAACAGGATAGAGCCTCCATTTTGCTTCTGTTGCATCAAACGGGCTGATTCGCTTGAGTTCGTTGTTGTTGGACTGGTGGAAGTGCTTGATACTCAGGTTCTTGTTCAGGGGGGCCTGCTGCAAGGGATGTTGGGGTGGCAGTTGGTTTCTCAAATCTTGAGGTTTCACAACATCTCTTCGGTTGGCGTGTCGATGGACTTCAGGTCGAACCCTAGCTCTCAAGCGGTTGAACATGAGGGATGACCCCAAGTATCGATGCCACTAAGAAGATCTTTCCTCTTCATTTTGACCAGTGACTGCTAGCCTCTTTCCTGAGTTGCGAGTGGGATGGCCTGACTCCCCCCACATGCTCACCGAAGTGAGCCTCGTCCTGCTGTTGTTTCCTCTTAACACCCACTGGTATGCACGGTGGTCGAAAAGGAAACAAATATTGAGCTTGATGATAGGTTGGTGGTGCATACCCCCAAACCCTTATCATGGGTAAGCGTATTGGATGGGCCGCATGTATAGTAGTGGGTAAGCCACCGTTGGAGATGTCACCTCAACGGGGCTCGTTCAGGGCCTCTCAGGCATGTTAGTCTTCCTATTCTCTCTTACGGAAGCAGGGCTTCCTCTCTGCACTGCTCAAAGTAGTAAGTCAACTCCACCTCTGGAAGAACCATGCATGGTGGCATTTTGGCCTGCGAACTTTCTACATGGGGCGGGATGTGGTTGTTGCCTGCATCCTCCCTCTCTTGGGTGATTTTCTCATATTTTCAACATAGATCTAGAGGTTAAATAAGAACCATGTATCTTCTAGATCATTTTAGAGATTTTCCACAAACGACACCAAAATGTTGGTGCCCCAAATTTGGTGCACTGAGCTGGAGGCTGACTTAGTCATGAACACTCAAGAACTTGTATGGGAGGGAGCATCTCGATTTTAAAAATGACTGAAAAAGGAGTAGTAGTTGGGAATGGTGCCCTGAAAATTCAATTTATTGAATTAATAAAACTGAATTTACAGCGAGTTGTGAGTATTTCACATATTAATAATTAATGACGTTTGGTGGTATTCTCATATGAAATGTGTTTCATAGGAAAAGACTTTGAATACCGAAATCACGTGTCATTAAAAGTTCTAGTCGGTAAGATAAGAATATGTTCTTATCAAGACTATAACGTGGTTATATAAGATGATTAGTCTTTCGTCATAGGGAATGGTGATTCCAATTATAACACGTTGATGATTTTCAATAGAATTGGAAACATCGAACCGGACCACTGAGATTATTTATTTTATACTGCTATCTAAAATGAATAAAATCTCAGGAAGCATTATACTCTTAATCCTGATAATATTTCGGCTTTAGGCATGTAGTATGAGTAACTGTGACATACTCGAAGTGAGGTCTCGGTAACGAGTGGCCAAAATACTTTGTATGTTCGGTGATTATATGAAATGCGCTAAAGAGTTATATTGATCGAGGAATCTGTGGCCTTGCTGGAAGGTAAGAGATATCCTTAAAATAGATTTGCAAAAGTTCGAATTAAGACTTTGGCCAAAGCACTTCGCGTGATAACGTCACCGAAGTTGTATGTTGAATGTGTTTCACATACAGAGAATTTGAACTTAAGGCGATTCAATAAATTTCAAATTAGAGATGAAAAATAAATGATAGTAGTTGCAATTTATTTTTCATGGATATCTACACGGAGGAGTAAAATACGAAATTATTCTAGATCGAGAAATTCGTGAATAATTTAATTAATTTTAGAGTGCAATAATATTTATTTAGTGGAATTAAATATTGTTAAACGGTAATTAATTATTGTCATGAGATGATAATATATTAATCCGTTTGGAGCTAAAATTAATTAGTCCTGCAGGTCCCCCTGCAAGCCCCAAATTGAAAACCCAAAGAGAAAATATTAAAAGGAGAAAGAGAAATGAATTTTTCAAAGTGTTTGAAAATAGTCAAGGGATTTATTTTAAGAAAATAAATCAAGTTCTAAAGAGTTGGAAATGCCCGGACTTTTATTTTGGAGAAAATAAAATTTAAATTTTTTTTTTATAAAAAAAAAAAAAAAAAAAGTGACGTGGTGTTGACGTGGCACGCCACGTCAGCGGGTTGGGCCCCAGCTAACGCTGACGCAGCGCCGCGTGGCGAGACACGCGTACGGCCGAGATCGGGCCGCGTCATCGCCCATGTGCGGCCCAGATGTGATCTGAAATCGGGCGGGTCAAACGGGTCGGTCAACGGATAGGGCCGGGTCGGTTTTCGGATAGGGTCGGTCGGTTTTCGAGCAGGGTCGGACCGGGTCCGGGTCAGACCCGGACACGTGTCACGTTCTGGAGCCTTCTACGCGCACCAACACGCGCCAACCACTTGGCGGCCTTCCGGCGGCACGTGGAGGCGCGTGGTTGGTGGCGTTGGATCCGCGGCGATGAGCTCTTCAACGTGGTGCAATTGGATTGGCCGTCCGGGACGCGGTTTGTACGCCGGGTTGTAAAATGACCTTTTTACCCTTCATTTTATCCCTAAAAAGACCAAAATGCCCTCCGGTTTTTGCCTATAAATAGCTGACCCCCTTGCCATTATTTCTCATTCCAATTTTCAGCCAACCTTGGCTTTAGAGAGAGCTCTCCTCTCTCAAATTAATTGATCCCTAATTAAGGGATTAATTAATATATAATTAGGTGGTTATATAATTAATATATAATCCGCTTAATTATTAGAAAATTAGGGAATTTTCTAGTCTAGAAAAATGATTTTTCTAGAAAATATTTTCTCGAGTATTTAGGGAAATACTCGCGGAGCCCACACTCCGAGGGTCGAGTCGGGGATATTGCGGGGAAGCTCTGTCGGTCTCACGAGTGGGAAAGGAGCTGGAAAAATGCCGTTAGATAGCCATGTTTGCAGTACGGTAATATTTTACCGTTATATTATTTTAAGCATGATAAATTATGTGCTCTTAAGTGTTAATTGCATGTTAGATATTTATCTGCTTAAGTGATTTAAAATTCATTATCAATTGAATGTATATACTTGAGTAGATCCGGCTAAGTCTTCCGCTTTGTATTAAAATGTTTTAGAAATATTTTAATACTTGTATTATAATAAAAATTTTAAAATGTGGTCACTGACCGCTACTGTTCTGGGCCCACCTCCCAGCAGTAGTAAACGTGAAATCAAAAAGTATATAACATTTTAGTATATACGATTGGAGGTGGAGCCCCGATACTCGAAACAATCAGGTTGCCCAAGAGAGAGTAAAGGAACAATAAGGTGGAGCTCGAAGGATAGCAATAAATGACTTACTTGATGCCATAAATACTGGGGGTATTTATAGTGCGGGCCTCTGTCCAATCAGATACACACAGTCAAGGTGCATTAAATACATCTAATATGGTAGGTAAACATGCAGCACGATACATCGTACCTACTCTATCAGAGAATTTGCAGGAGGATCTCAAACATTTAATGCTGAGTTAGAATAGATCTCAAGCACTTTCCCTGGTCGAGCTTGACCGTTGGCTCGGGGAGGTCTGGTAATTGCTAGAGCTTTTCTTCAGGAGAGGTTTGGCTACTCATGAGGTTGCGGGAGTTTATGTTCAACATTTAAAGTTTGGGGCCGAGAAATTATGGTCACATGGAAGATCTCGTATAGCTCCAGAATGGCGTCACTGGTGCGAGCTATCACATCGAGATACGACCTTCTCAAGTTTGATGTCGAATATTATCCACGTCCTAACATTTTTCCACCACAACATATAAACCTTCAAAAAGTCCACTAACAATAAACAAAACTTCGAAACCTAAAGCACCACATGAAATAAAAATTAAATGAATTCCTTAAATCAATCTTAATATTGAAATAGCGAACAGTGGTCGGCCTAAGTGGTTAAAGAGTCTTTCTCTAGGGGAATGACTCTTGGTTCGAGTCCCTTTGACCACTTTGGGGAGTGTACGTGTGTTAAAAAAAATCCTAATATCCAAATAATTAAATTGAAAGTTAATCCTAATGTTCAAAATAAAATTACATAATCGATTGAAATTATTTATGCTACAATTGAATCAAAATCATAATTATACCACGTAATTTCTTTTCACATATATTGATTTGCAATTAACACATAATTACCTCATTTAATATTTGTTAAAAATTAGGTAATACATTAGTTTAAAGGGCTAATTCCAGTCACCCCCTCATCCTTTAACCCTTAATGCGCTTTACCCCCTAATCTTTGAATTAGTGATTGCCCCCCTAACCTTTAAAAAATATCACACTTAACCCCTTTTAATAAACTTTGACCGCCGATTTCTCCTCCGTTACGGCAACCCAAGCTTCAAGCCACTACCATCATGTTCGTCTCTCCAAAACGAACAAAGCGCATACCTTTGCCGACCCCATTAGCGGCTTTCAAAGCTTCGTCCATCATGCGTCATCTTTGACCGGTGATTTCTGCTTCGTCGATTGTCGGATTTTAGTTTCGAGACCATTGTTGTGTTCCTTGCGTCGAGAACTTCGATTTGATATATAATATCAACACATTTGAAATCTTCTTTGTACAGATCTGCTCTACTAAAAGGGTTAAGTGTGATATTTTTCAAAGGATAGAGGGATAATCGCACCGATTCAAAGGTTAGAGGGCAAAGCGCACTAAATCCCAAAGGATAGGGAGATGTCTAGGATTAGCCTTAGTTTAAATATAATACATGATTTAATTAATGCAAGCTCATGATTTAACTAATGCACACAAAATTCGCTCTACTTTTCCATAGTTGAACACATCTATATTTCATTTGTGCGATTGAATATGAAATTGTATTGTGTGTTATAATTTGAGAATAAAATTCAAGAAATTACATGAAAAGGTACGATGATAGATGGAATGCCTAGAGTATTAGGGGGATAGGAGTATTTATGGTATAAATCATTAGTATTAGGTTAGTATTAATAAATATTAAAAGAAAATTATTAAAATTTGATTAGAATTTAATTATAATTAGAATTTGATTATAATCCTAGGGATTTAAAGGAGTATGATTATAATTTAAAAAACCTTTGAATAGAATTAAATATGCTCAAATTTTTATAATTTGTTTATGTATTTAATTAATATCTTATTATATAACTTGTCTAACTTATGTAATTATATTGTTTTATTAATTTAATATTTTCATAATTCAAGAAGCAACACATAGTATATAGAGTTTAACAATTAATTATGTGGTCATTGTGCTTCTGTTTGAGATTCTCGACCTGGAATTGTGGGTGACTTATTTCTTTCAATGCATGGGGTTCTTCCTGATATCATATTTATTCTAGGTAATTTTTTTTAATATGTTGTTTCATTTGAAAATGTAATTTATCATTTTCGTGGTTGGTGGTTCTAAAATATGCTTTTAAAAATAATACTTACTATACATAAACAAACGAAAGATGAGATTTTTATTTGTATCCGCAATAGACAACACTGTCATCCTCATGCTCTCCATCTATAGTACTGTGTGGTTCAACAACATTAAACAATTTTGATAATTTATATTGAGCTATCATATGATTAACTAAGAAGAATCGAAACTGATGTTGTCTGTTATAACTGCGGCAGACTATTCCCTAGTCCACGTAGTGTACTTAGTCTATAAATCAAGTGAGAATCATAACCTTGTTCCAAAATAAAGTTCTTTTCTCTTCTTTTAATAATGTGTGGTGAAATGGAAAGTCTTGGATGATGAAAACTGAAATATTCAATTATTATAATTGGGAGGTGTTAACGAATTATTAGGGATATAAACGGATAAGAAACAGAGTGGATGTGTAGTATTTGAATCCGAATCCATTTAGCATATTCGTTATACAAATTCGTATCCATTATCCGACGGATAATAAGAAAATACTAATTGTATGCGAATCCGACAGATATTATTCGAATATCGAATTATCCATAACCGTGAGTAATTCGATTAATGAATTATCCAATATTCAAATTCGCATCTGAATTTGAATATGAATCTGTTTACATGTTTTGCATATATGTTTTAACTAAAAATAATAGATTAAAATTTCATAACACAGTGTTAAATGCATACAAATAATAATTTAACAAATTATAAATCTTTTAAATCCATAAAAACATTAACTCATAATTATAATATATGTTCATTATTATAAATGAATTATTTTACGTTTATTGTTAATATTTTTCTTTATAATTTCAAATGATTAATATAATGAACAAATTAGATATATCTAACGGATGTATAAACGGATCGAATATGTGATTACCATATCATTTATTCGTTTATAATTCTAACGTCTATAATCGGATACAAATAATATCATCTTTAAACGAATTGAATGCAGATGAATATCGATCGGATTTTCTGATATCCATTTATAGCCTTACGAATTATAGTACTTATGTTCCTGTGAAAGATTTGGTCATCTAACTTTATTTGTAGTGATAAAAGGTCACTCAAAGAATCGTTTTTTCTTTGACAGACAGAACATGTTGTCATTTTGCAGCAATTTAAGTGACTAATACAATTAATAACTCTTTTTTCTTTTCTTTTTTTTTTTTTTTTTTTTTTTTTTTGTGTGTTTAAGATGACAATATCATGTAATAAATTCATAAAATATAAAAATGTGTGTGTATGCTGACATTTAGTTTGGATGCTTTTAGAACCCATAAATTTATGGTTTTTGTCAAGTAAAGTCGAGGCAAATAAACATAAAGAAAATTTTATTGTAGTTAATTTTATTCATAAAACATTATGAACTTGAGATGTACCAAATCAATATATCTAATCCTACAATTGTTCACGGTGGTATTGTTTTGGGGTAGAGTGCGGGAGTTTGATTAGAATATTTTAAAATATTATGCGAATCATCATATTTAAATAATATTTATGTATTTAATTTATATTTTAGTATATAGACTAAAGAAAAATGATGCACGGTATGGACACGACGACAGGACAAGATATGATGTGGATACGGTGACACGAATTTTTTCTTGAATTTTTCATGTGAAGAGTGTCGAACACGACACGACACGACACGACACGACACGACACGAAAAGACAAAATAATAATTTTAGAAGTATCCGTGTATTATAGCTAAAGAAAGATTATATGATTAATTAGATTTAGATATTATAATTATATTAGTATTAGTCTATTGAAAAATATTGACATAAAACATTCAATTATATTATTTTGTTAATTAGATAGGTTTACAAAATTATGATATGATTATAATTTAAGAAAGTTTATGAATTTAGAAAATTAGAATTATGGACTTAGATAATTGGAGTTATATTATGATTGATTTACTGAAAGTTATTTTATATAGTTCATTCAATTTGAATAATAATTTATTTTACATAATTACCGAATTTTATTAAAATTTATAAAGTGAATCAAAATATTATTTTTTAATTCGTTAGACATATCTTATTATAACATTTCAAATTAGTTTTAAAATTTAATGATGAGTAACTTTTTTCTTTTTTTTTTTTAAATTATCTGGCTCATTAGTCATCTCTTGAGTTTCACAATTTTTAATTATGAGTAACTTATATTATAAAATTCGAATACAATTAATTAATATATTAATATTATAATAATCCTGAACTATATATCTTTTTTTTTATTGAAGAAGTTATATCCTACCGAGAGTTCTATTTTAAGTCAATATGTACTTTTAAAATATATTTAAATTAATAAATTTATAACATATATTTACATAATTATCCCTGACTAATAATTATTAATATAATTATTGTGGGGTTATTTTAAGCCCATAATTAATTTTTTCTATTGCACCAAGCCCTTTAACTCTAAATTAAAATTTAAAAAAAATTGAAAATTGCCTCTTTATTAGTTTCCAAAGTGCCCTATTGGCTATTGCTCTATTTGTTTTATTACCGTGATAAATATTGTTATGAGATTATGGTGGCAAATTCAAACAATTTAGTGTTAGATTTACGTCATATGGAGTAGTATTTAATGACAACATTATTGCGATTAATTAGTGATAGTTTTGGATGTTACCATCATTGAAAAACTAATTAAGACGATCATAACTTTAATATATATTGTGCTAACCTTTTGTTAACTGTTAATGTCTTAATGATAATCATTTCAGTATTATTTGTACGAATTGTGATTTGTTTACTAAATAATTAAAGTAAATTAAATTAGATTTGACGTTCACGAGTCATAATATGAAAAACATATTATATTAAAAACATATTACTAAATAATCTATGATCATGTTCCTTTTGAGCTTGAGGAATATACTAAAAGCTGTGAGTTTTTCTAACCCTTCAGATTAGTTAATTCTAACACGAAAAGCAGGTTTTTTTTTTTTTTTTCCACTGAAAAGAAAAGGAAGGAGGGGGTAGACCACGAGTATTTTACTGGGGGGTTCACCCATTTTAGTACACTTAATTTTAAAGTTTTGATAGAATTCGGTGTATTTGTACTGGTATGATCGCATTCGAAAAGTAGATTTAGTTATATCATTATAATAGGGAAAAAAAAATGTATTTTTACGTACTTATTATAATTTATATAAATTTTAAGGAAAGTTATCAATTAGGTAGTACAAATAATATTCTTGCTTGTAAAATTTTTTTTACTTCAATTGAATTTACGTTTCCTGAAAATTTCCTTTTAATGTTCAATTTATTAACACTTAGATAGTCGAACAAACTAGAATAAAATTAATATCTAATGTACAAAAATTCTTAAAAGCATTATTTTGTTATGTTGGGCTCATCGGAAATCATGTTTGTGGTCTGTTGAAAATAGTGTCCGACACTCAAATTTAAAAATAAAAATAAAAATCATTATTCTTATATTTTATGTCATGTCGATACAGGTAATTCTAACCTGAGTCTGGCTCGGCCAAACCGATATAACGAGGGGGTGAATGTTTTACACTTACCGTGTGGTTGGTGAAAAATTTAGGGAGAGTGATCAATCAAATAGCAAGTATAATGCACTTGCCTTTTTAATTGGTTGATTTCGATCAAATCGAGTTCAGATTAGAATTTTCCATATGGGATACCTATACGCGTGCATCATAGAAACAAATGCTTTATGTCCATTGAATTGCGAAGACTTATTTGAGTTCCACCAAAGAGAAATTAGACGGTGGTGGTGGAGCCATTAATCTAGATGGATCTCAACTATATAGTGTATATAGTCAACTATGTATCTCGTGATCTTCGGCTAAATAATTATAAAAAAGGAAGTTTCTCATGATCGACTAAGTACTTTCTCGTAGCAGATTCTATTTTATTTATTCCTTAAAAGAAAGAAAGAAAAACATGAATCAGAGTCCATCCATCTATTATCTTTTGCAATGATCAAATTCTTAATTAATTTGCTGAATGAAAGACATTGAGACCCCAATCCCATTTCCATCCGCCTTTTATTCAGACTTATCCATGCATATTGAGATGTGGGTCCTCTCACCGTCGATCATTATTATTGGTTGTTGCTGATGGTTGAGAAGTGAAATTTTTTTATAAAAGATTAACATGCATCTACCAGTAACAAAGAAGCCGACAATCGTCCTCTGACAAGAGCTCGATCTCATCGTACTCTAAAGTAATGTCGAGCCTCATTGTTTTCCTGCACATCATCATTCTTATGAGCTAGGGATATTCACACAATCAAGCATCTCTTCAAATTTTAACCACCACCGATTTGTAATATTTGTAGGCTGATATTCCTATCTCATCAATAAAATATAAGAATTAAGCTTTGTATACAAGTTAAAGTTTAAATATAATAGATGGATATTCTTTTACTTAGTAATTTAGGTCCAAATTCAACTTGCATTCGGTAAGTTCGAAAACTGTTCTTTTGCCCAACAAGCTTATAAATCATGTGCGTGAAACAAAGTGTTTCATGGGCTATGTCAATTGTTTTTGGCGTCCAACAAGCTTGCAAGTCGGGGCGTGAGGCAAAGTGTTTCATGGACTATATCATCCTAGTGATGAAGGCGTCCCGATTCTAAAACAGGGGTCTTTCCGATTAAAACAAGCTCTCACATCCAACAGGTTCGCGAGGTACGAAACGCGACACGTAATATTCAAAATCTAACTATTTAGTATTTACAAATTATAATTTTAAATACTAAATAAGACAATTAATTCTCACATCACATGAAGCAATAACAATTAATTCAATCTTCCAAATGAAACTCGTAATGGCAATCGCCTTGTTTCCACTCTTCAGAATTGTGCTCTTAGTCATTCATCAAAGAAATATGGAAAATTCTAGCCCAGACCAGGTTCGGCCGAACCCCAACCAATTAGAGAGCAAGTGTGTTACACTTGCCATTTGATTGGTCACTTTCCCTAAATTTTCCACCAACCACAGAGCAAGTGTAAAACACTCGCCCCCTCATTACACCGGTTTGGCCGAGCCAGGCTCGGGCTAGAATTACCCAAGAAATATTAATATGGATCACCATCTTTTATAAAGTCTTATTTAGACTATTGTTTAAGATAACATTTGATGAGGTATGGCCCCATGGCGCACAACCTAAATTAACGCCTTCTTTAAATTACCAATCAAGTTTTCACTTTCTCTTGTTCCACTATATGTATATATATGTTCCACTTATACCTCCAATGGTGACCATTTTTTAACCTAAACTATATTTAGATGTCCCTCCATGCACCCTACAACTAGACGAAAAAGCAAAACTTGTGCTTCTTTGTCGTAGTTTTATTGGGGGACTTACTTTTTAATTGTACGCCAATAAAACAAAGAATTAATTAATTAATTAAGTTCTATTTCAATTTTCCATTTCGTTTCATGTATGAATGGCCTAGACTTCATAGAAATCAAAGATATATTTTTACAACAAACGGCCCTCGTGCATTTTTACGGCAAACGGCCCTCATGCATAGTTTTGATCGAAAATTTTAGCATGAAATGTCTTAAGGAGGTATGTTAATTAGCACTATTGACGAAGGTTATATATACTACTTAATCACAAATTTACGATAAAAAAAATTAGAGAGTAAAGCTGATCAAACACCGGTTGGGATTAGGGTGTGTGTTTATTTTAATTTATTTCTCGTCAATTCGAATATCTTATACATACATATCACCAACGAACCTAATAAAAAAAATTATTTTATCAAATTCTTATCATGTTGTTTCCACATCGTTGGGTTATTATTAGTGGTTATAGTCTTGCACGTTAGATTTTTTAATAGCTCTTTTTCCTTTTTAGGCACAACAGGAAGAAGCATCTCCAGTGGGTGGAACTGTGCCCGGTACATAATTGGCCACTGATTTAATTAAGCGTTAATTGTTTTGCAAGTGGGCTGCTTGGATTTTTTTCATCCGAATTTTACATCTTTTAAGATTTATCATCCCAATAAACTTTTATTACAAATCACCATCTAATATTTATATTTATAACACCATCTGAACTTTTTTTTAGTAATTTTGGCTAAAAAATGTAACAAATAGTATATTTATAAAACATACATGTCAATTATATTTTTACCAAAACCACCGGAAAAAAATTTTAGATGGCTATAAATTACAAATGTAAAAATTAAGTAACCATTTGGGAAAAAAAAAATTAGGATGGTAAATTAAAAAAAAAAAAATCCAAATGATAAAAAATCTTTTTCCCAACAAATTTTACCATAAGCTCTTGCAGCTACTAAAGAACATCGAGAAGGTTCAGAGTTTACAGTTTTAATAGCCGTATTAAGTATTAATTAACTTTTGAATGTATCTATTAATTTACAATAAGTTGAAAATGATACAAAATAAGGTAAAACTTCAAATACTGTGCAGGTAAATAAGTGAGAACTGAGAAGTGACACTAATATTCCCATATTTCCATTAATCATGCATCTGCATCAAGCACTTGGGAGCTACCTGGGCTTCACCCCACAAATTTTCCCAGCAAAATCAAAACGTTAATGCATGCTACAAAGTACAAATCCTAGCATTGGAAAGAATAAAATCAGAGCTAGTTTCCACGTCAAAACACTACCAAAGTTCCTTCACAACCAAAACCGCAAGGATCACCATCACAAATCACTCAACAAGAACCAGATCAAACCAGCAACCAACCCCATTCCCTTCACAAAAGACCCCGACATTGTCCCGGCACCACCGTAGTACGGCTGGATCATGATATTGAACCTACAATTTTCCACCGAAGGATTAGCCCTCGTCACCGTTGCAAGACCATCGAACTTACAAGCTGTATCGTCCTGATTATTAATCTGATAGTAGCTGTTATAAGCATACGAAATGTTCCCGATCGCGTCCAAACCCCCACACGAAGTCTGGTACCCGAGGGCTGTGCAATCCCCTAGTGAGCACGCAAAGCTCACAGTCCCCGCAACATGAGGATCATCGAGCCTGGCGTTCGGCCTCATAATGCACCACTTCTGCTCCAAATAGGACACGTTCCTTGCCCCAACTAGATTCCCCGCATTCGTTGTACCTAAGTTCAATGCATACTTGGGTTGTCCATCGTACTTGAAAACCCCCCAGTGGCGCTCGAAATTTCCTGGCTGGATGCTCTTCTGGTCCTCATCTATCAAGCTAAAAAGATAAGCATTGACCGGGCCGGGCCTCATGGGGGTCCCACGGCCTGTGGCGATATGGCCCATGAACCCTTGGTTGAACTTTTGGGCATACTCTAGGTTCGCGTTGCGGTCCCCGTCTGTAGGCCACCCTATTTCGCCTATGATTATGGGTAGATTTCCAAACCCGTTCTTCTGTAGGGTCCACACTAGGGTGTCATGATTGGCATCAAACATGTTGTAGTAATTTGTGCCACCATCGTTAATGGCAGAGGCATTGCCGTCGAAGAAGGCATAGTCAACAGGAAAGTTTGTGTCCGTGTAGAGGCTGATGAAAGGGTATATGTTGACGGTGAACGGGGCTCCGTTATCGTAGAGTAGTTTTACGATTCGCATCATGAAGTCATGGATGTCAGCACGGAAATCACCCCCCGAGGGGAGGCTGTTCGCGGATGTGTAGACGTCTGCATTTTGGGGACAGGTGACTTTAACTTGCTTGTCAAGGTTTGCTTTGATGAGGGCTTGTTGGATGTTACTAAGAGCTGGGAACGTTGTCCGAAGGAAGCTCCCATTGTATGTCGCCAGGAACGGCTCGTTTCCTACGGCCACGTACCTGCGGGAGCAATTGGAACGAAATTATTCTTCTTGATCAAGGAATAGAATCTAAAGTACAAGAAAAAAATCTGGACAAAGTGTGTTAGTTTGGGTTGGGGTGGCACTCCCAATCCAATTTCTCAATTAACAAGGACAAGATTTGAGCTCGAACCTTTAGCAAGAGATCGAACGCCTCATGAGGCCATCTGTGTCGGTGTTTGTGTGTGAGTGTTGGTGTTGCGTGTGTGTGTCTGTTAAAGTTGTAAATTTATGTGTGTTAAAGTTTGTGAGGTGTTGTGCGCATGAGAAAAGTGAATGTGTGAGTGTATCTTTTGGAATTTTTTTGACCATGCAAGGGTTTAGCCAAACTCAACTAATTACAAGCATGTGTGTTACACTTGCAATTTGATTGATCTCCCAAGAATTTACACCAATACACAAATGTAAAACACTTGGGGCCTCATTATATTAGTTTGGCCGACCAGGTTCAGGCCACAATTACCCAGAAAACCTTACAGGTTGGACCCCAAAAAGGAGCTTATACATATAAGAAAGAGCAAAATTTCAAATCCCTGAGTGGGTGGTTCAGGAACCGGCAAATATACAACGGCAAATTAGAGGAGAAATGAGGTTATAGACACACACCTGATCATGACGTTTTTGGTGAGAGGATGGGAGACATTCTCTGAAACCCACCTCTCAGCAGCTTTTGAACTGCTGGCTAAAGTCGAAAGCATGTCATTTGGAATGCCGACCATAACCTCAATCCCGGAACCACCTAAAGCTCTTAGTGTATCAGCATCAGCATCAAAAAGCTTTACTCTTTGAATCCCGTTTTCTCTTAGCATCCTCACGACTATATGAGGTGGCAAGCGGTGAGATGATTGCGTACCCCAATTGGCACCTATTCCACCCGCTGAATGCAACATCAAAAGTTATGTAGTATGAGAATAGATTAGCAACTCCTAAATTCCTATAACGATACAGATTTCATTGAAAAATATAATTACAATGCAATTTAATGATTTGAGGAATTTTGGCATGTCCGATAGGATGTAACATCTCAAGACCTAGGCTTTCATAGCATCAAACAGCGCAACAGAATGTAAGGTATCAAACACGATGGAGATTCTAAGAGAGATGCGTCTTGACATAAACAGGAATACCTGCAACGGCATGATTGGTGTCACTTATCTTGACTGAACCAGATGATAATCTCCCAATGTCTGCCATGAAACACCAAGAAGTAAAGGAAAATGCAATCATAAAGGCTCAACAAATTTTACTCCTCAATAGACAATAAAGTGACAGAAGGCACAATTATACTCCTGTGTGATTGAGAAATCTAATAAAAACACTAGCTGAAAATCACAAACTATGTTAAAACAAACATAACTAAGTAGTGATACTGATTCCCGAATGTTTGGTTCTTCGAATTAAGTGATGAAAACAGTAAAGAAAACATTTAGTTTGCTTCAAAAAACTGTATGTTTTAGGTTTTGGGTACTTTCTGTCCCTGTTTGCTTAATCAAAATCTAAGCTCCAAACTACCTTTCTAGTTTGGAAACCTGCCAACCGAGTAATAGAAAATCATCGATGTCACATGGCTGTAGCAGTAACTAAGAACAAGACCATACAGCCTCATTTCAAAGAAATTTATTTGATTTGAGCTATAAGGACGTACACCAGGAAAACAACTAAAAAGAGATCTGATTATCCTAGGAATGATCCTGATCCAAGGGCAAGTACCTGCCTCGGGGTGACTACTAGCACTCACTTCATTCGAGTCCGGTAATGCAGGGTTATTAGCATCTGTATACCCCGAGTGGTTATTACACGACATAGTTCGAATGCTTTAACAACCAAGTTACAAACTCTAATCACATAGAAATAAAAGGAAATGCCGGTCTACCTCTGCCAGATGATTTCCCATTTCCAGGACTACTATCTGTCAATCCATTTGATATGGGGCCTAACAGCTGAGACAAGAGTTATAGGAAGCCATAAGTAGATTTCAAGAATTGCATCAAGAAAAATGATTAACTCAGAAAATCATGTTAACAGAAAATGAAAAATTGTCCACTAATAGGGGCAATGACATTTACTTTAAGACAAACTACTATGTACCCTACATCGCCGGAAAAGCCAAATCTTTACAAAAGCTTCGTCCTTTACGAATTTGTGCCAGTTATTACAACTACATAGCCCAGCTACCAGTCCTTCCGCTTACATTAATTCTTGCTGCTAATAGAAGGGAAGTGCACCATTCAAAGTTTCTTATCAAAAACAAAAGTAAAAGGGTGTCTTAATTCTCGCTATGGATGACCCTAAAAGAACCAAACAGAAATGAAGAAAGTCGAAAAAACCTCGGAACTTCGAAGGATGTTTCTAGTCATTGCCAAAACATGTCAAAATAACATTAAGAAACTAAACCACCGTTTGCTTTATTGCTTTATCAACCATGTATAATTACTCAGGAATTATAAAAGAAGAAAAATAAAGATTTTCTGGGCACCAGCCAAATGCTATCAAACCTGAGAAGGATTAAACCCCGTGTAGAGAGAGAGAGTTACCAGGAGGGAGAGGAGGCAGAGCAGAAACCGAAACATTGACAGCAGATCTCTATTTTGAACTCTATTTCTTTGAAAAGAACAAACAAAGAAATAGAATCCAAAATTAGATCTTGAAACTAAAACTCTCCAAATAGAGCAACTATTTATTTTCCAAGTAGCTACGAAGGATGTGCTCGTAGTTTAGCTTCCGAGTTGCAGAGGAGAGAGAGAGAGGGAAAAAGTAGGGACCAGTGAGGCAGTGAGTTTTCGCTCAAATGTCTGAAAATCGATAAGATTCGCAGGTGTCGGGGACTTTTGTGTTGCATGAAAGGTTTATTAATTTCTTTTAGCCTTTTCCTCCCTCAAAATTATAGTTCTTGAAAAAGTATTAAATTTAGATATTATTCGTCAAAAAGAAAAAGAAAAAAACCCTCTAAAATTCAATAGTTTTTAAAAATTAAATATCTAGTAAAAATATTCTTTAAAACTTATGAAATGTCCCAACCAATACAAGGAAAAAAATTCAAATTCTTACTTGGGACTTAGTAACTTATAGTATAAAATATTTAATTTATTGCGCAATATTAGAAAGGAAAATAAAATTAGTAAGTCTTTTTGGATCCCTTGTTGAGCAGATTAGATTACACTGGGACAGGGATGAGGTGTGTCTGAGTTGGACACTAGCTTTACACATATAAATAATATCTTCACTTTATGTGAATTGTTCAAATTCTTCGTACACAAGTTAGCAAAATTTAATATGATGAGTATGAGTACGTTGAAAATTTGTTTGGTTGTAATGGGGTTGAGTTAAAACAAAAAAAAGAAATTATGTGTTGAAGACTTGAAGTTAAAAGTATTTTGAAATGAGGGTGAATTAAAACAAAGGAAATGATTTGTGTTGTTAAAAGATTTAATAAAATGTTAATGGATTAATCTTTAACAACATTTTAACATGGGATTTCGATAGTCTTGTATTTAAGCCAATTTACAACATCTGATATCGCAGCCGACAGAGGTTTTTGTAGCTAGGCCTTCAAAGATAAATCAAATCTATGTACCCTACGAATGCGAGATCTTAATTAATCTTTTTCACTTAAACCCCGATATCTTAATCAATGAGAACAGAGAAAATTAATGAAGAAGAAAATGGGGCCATAGATTAAATCCACAAAACCCAATTCTTAACAAGCAAATTCAAGACATTAAATATAGGGCGATTTACATCTGACTACCCTGCTATTTGGGGTAATTACAACGTAGTCCATCTGTTTCAAGAAATTACAATATAGTCCCTGATGTTTATGTTCCGTTAGAGATCCCTGGATACCGTTAGGGTTCCGTTAATATTTTGGCCTGTTCTTCCAAAAATGCCCCCAGGACTATATTGTAAAATTCGTAAAAGTTAGGGATCGTTTTGTTATGGAAAAAAAACACCAGGGACTTATTTATAATATTATACAATATTTACAATTAATCGTTAAATATAAATTATTTATTAATTTAATAAATATAATATTGCTAATTATTATTTAAATATTTTTAATGAATCATTAAATACAAATTGTTTATTAATAAAAGGAATTTTTTTAATTTAATCAAAAAACCCTAACTATTTATATTTCTATTCAAATTAATTAAATTCCTATTCAAATTTAAAAAATTAAATTAATTAAATTCATAATTCAAATTAAAAATCCAAATTCAAAAAATCTAATTAAAAATCTAAAAAAACTAATTATCTTAGCATCTTAGCATCTCTTTTTTTATTATTATTTCTTTGTTCCATTGAAACCCCAATGGCGGCCGGCGGGATTTATCATTTTGCTCACCATCACCCAAATCCGGCGGGATTTATCGAAAGTTCTCTTAATTTTCAAATTAAAAAAAAAAAAAAAAAGAGATTAAGGTAAAACACAAAAAGCAACATACCAAAGATTTGATGCCTCAAATGCGATATAGATTTGCAAAATAAAACTCTTGTAGGAATCCCAAAAAATTTGTTCTAAGCTGAAGCATCAGAACTAAGAAGTGGGAGATGAAAACTCAAAAAATTCCATAAAAAAATCAATTTTCTTGGAATAAACCTAGCGGTCCTCGCTGAATTAAAACTAATTATAGCTTCAAACCTCTGAATCGAAACTCTTGACAACAAATTGGCCAGAAAATCAGCTCTCAAAACCCAAAATCACCAATAAAAATTACATTCTCTTCGAGAAACGCAAGCAAAGAAAGGCCCCAAAACTTAACTAACCTCATATGGAAAATATTGTAAATATTTTACAATATTACAAATAAGTCCTTGGTGTTTTCTTTCCATAACAAAACGATCCCTAACTTTTACGAATTTTACAATACTGTCCTGGGGGCATTTTTGGAAGAACAGACCAAAATATTAACAGAACCCTAACGGTCTCCAGGGATCTCTAACGGAAAATAAACATCAGGGACTATATTGTAATTTCTTAAAATAGATGGATTACATTATAATTACCCCAAATAACAGGATAGTCAGATGTAAATCGTCCTCAAATATATACACACAAGACAAGACTTTTAGTTACTTTTCTAATCCTAATTCCTAATAATTAAGCAGAAAAGAAGCCATTTGTAGCAGCAAGACTGATCTGGGACTTGGGCTCCAAAAACCCCTCACCCAAAACCTCCACCATTTTTAGCCCCCCAATTTTCATCTTCTCCTTCATCCCTTTCAAGCTCTGCCCCAGAAATCCCACACAGGAAACCAACTCCATCTGTTGATCACTTTTTCGTGAGCTGTTGACCCTCCTTTCGTACTCTTCTGCAACCAGCATAGCTATATCTGCCATTTTACAGGTACCAAAATACTGCTGAGCTGAAGTTTGGTCTTTTTCTTGAACTTTTCCTCGTTGTTGACTTGAAATGAAGATTAATCTTGATGATGACGGATTTATAGGGGTGGAAAGTGTAATATTTGGATAAGGAGGATGTCTCATGTCTGTGCCGGCTGATGTTAATGGCACAACGTTTCCCCTAGTTGTCGGTTTCGGACAATAGTTTTTTTATGCAAAATTTGAATTTCGATTGGCAGAGCAGGGAGTTTCATTACTCGGCCTGTGGTTTTGAAAATGAAGTGTTAACACGTTGCACAAAGTAAAAGCGTGCAGGTGTAGGTTAGCTCAGCGTTCTGACGCCATTAATACACCCACCCATTATTTTTAAGATTTAATTAGGTATGACTCCTAAATTAAATGGAGGAATTATAAATAGTAGTTTATTTTTAAATATGATTATAATTTTCAAAAAAAATTTACACTACGTTGTAAATGGGTTTATTTTTTATATAATTAATATATTTTATAGGAGAGTTATGTGTGATTAAAAATTTTCGAATAGTATAACTGTAATTATATCTAAAATATGGACTATCAATTATAATTATCTGAATTAAATTAGAGTTTGATGTAATTGACTCTTATTTTTAAATATTGGATCAGAAAAATATGGGAAATATATTATAAATATGTGGCTAATTTTTTTGGATCTGAGAAACTAACGGCTGGCTATGTTGCACGGATACGGACATGACACGACACGGACACGGCGATACGGGTTTTTTCAAAATTTAGGACACGACACGGCTCCAACACGGCTATATTTTATATAAATAAATATATTTTATATATAAATAAATATATTTTATAAGTATAATCTATGTATCATAAAATATTTATAAAAATATATAATATTAAAAACTAAAATAAGTTTTGTTATTTCAATTTTCTCTCCAAAAAATTCAAAAAATATTAAAAAAAACATAAAAAAATGATCAAATTTGTCGAGTCGTGTCCGAGCCGTGTCGGACACTCCACCTCGCCGTGTCTGACACCATGTCCCAATTTTTTTTTTATTTTTTTTTTTCTGACACTCCTTCAGCCGTGTCCGACACGTGTTCGAGGCGTGTCCGTGTCCGACACGTGTCGGACACTGCACGGACACATTTTTAGGCGTGTCCGTGCTTTCCTGACGGTTGGTATACAGGAGTGGAATGGTCATTACTAAGTTAATTTCTAAACCCATGATTGGTATATTTTGATATTAGGAATCCTCACTCTATCAGGAATCCTCGTTCCTTTAGACGTGGTGTTATTCATTCCCCATTAAAATCAAATCTCTTTTCTATGGTATTTTATCTTCTGATTTCTTCGAGATTTCTCCATCTGTTGCTATTCTTCTGACTATCGTCTTCTTATCTCCATCCTCTTCTCAACCTTTCTCGATCAATTAGGTATCATCTTTCAAAATATTATTTTAATTCTTCTTCCATATTCGATGAAAACAAACTTCAATAGTATTAAAGTATATGTACTTTCTTTTAATTTTTTTGTGTATTGGTTGATTTATAATAAAGAAAGAATTGATGTAATTAACGGAAAAGTTGAATTTGATTTACGCTGTACTAGATTGAATATTATATGATTGACTCTCTGTCGTTTCTTGTATGGAAATTAATATATTAACCCTAAAAAAATAATCTAAAAATTTATTTATCTTAAGATGCTTTTTCTCAAGCCCAAAATCTTGTTTACTGAACAAATTTGCGAACCAGATAGAACCAATGTTCCCTTTCTCAAAATCCATTCTTGTCTATTTTTCTTGTTAGAGGAAGCCCTAAATTATTTTCCCACTACTGTTTCTTTCATGGAGAATCAACTCTTTCTTGTTCATCATCACTGCACTAGAATCCTTAAAATATTCCCCAGTTTGCTTCGGCATATTAGTAGTAGCTGATCTGAGGAATTAATCTAGGGATTATACCTGTTAGAGTAATCTTAGGGATTTTGTTTATATTTGGGATATATGTTAATTGTACATTTATATTCATTATATCTCTTACATCATTCCCTTAATTTACTCTAGTATCTTTAGTGTAAATCTTTAGGATTGTAATTGTATCATATAAATCTTGTAATGTTCTTTGAGATTCAATAGAGAAAATTCAATCCTTTCATGGTATCACGAGCTTAGTTTTTTCCCTACAATAAAATTTTGCTCCTTCTTCTCCATTGGCTCAATCGTCTACCTTTTTCCCCGACGTTAAACAATCTTCCCAAGTTTTATCTCTTAAATTGGAAAGTGACAATTTCTTGTTCCGAAAAACTCAAGTCTTTCTCATTCTACGTTGTCATAGTTTGCTTGGCTTTATTGACGGAAGTTTCCCAAGACCGACTGAATCCCTTGCCGATGGTGCTAAATGGGATCGTCTAGATCAGATGGTTCTTGGATAGATCTTGTGACGCCCCGTGTTTTCAAAACTAATCAGGTATGACGTCACGTGTAACACCCCGAGCGAAGGGCGCCACATCCCTCGCACCATAGCTCAACACGTGAAACGAAATGGAGACTCCGTCCACGCATCAAGCCATAGCGAACGGGTGACCAACAAAATTCAAACCTAAGCTAGGCGGTCTAGACCCTACTCAGAGAGCGCAATAAAAACAAATAGCCAATGCGGAAGCACCAGAATCTCACAAAACATTTACATACTCAAGACATATCAAAAATATGATTCAAGTTATACAAACCTCTACAATTTCGAATTTAAGTCATAAATTATACATATATCATAGCTTAGCAAAATGCATAAAGGAAACGAAATACAATACATGACTCAAGCTACCCAAAACCAAGACTCAAAGACAACCGCCTAACTCCAACTCCTCAGAACGAGTACCTGCAAACTCAAACAAAAAAAGGGGAAAAAGATAGAAATAACGAGGGTCGGTCCTAGAGACTGGTGAGGGGGCTAACACACGCACCCATACATATACATAAGAGCAAAGCATATACAAAGCTGAAAGGGTTCATGAACCGGGCACGGTTTTCGCATTCTAAAACATTTAATCCGTGGTAATACATATAAAGAAAGAAGTTTGGGGCCAAAGGCCAATTTCAATAAAGTTTTAGAGTTTAGAAATCCGTCCCCGTTTCACAACCATAAGCAAAAGCATAACAGACCGAAAGCTTAACTTTCAACCCCCCTTACTTCATAAACATAAGCGAAGCAAAACAAAACGAATCACAAATCAATCCCACCTTTACACCGATTTAGGGAAGAGAGTGCGCACCCTCAACCCCCACGCTTACCTTATAGTCAGCGCGCTTTATACGTCAGGGCAGTGAGTTTCATGACACTCACGCCCAAGGACTTTGTCCCCCACCTCCCTCCGAGTGGGTTTCGGGTTGATCCTATAATGTGGAGAAGTGTCCTGGGGTTGCAACCGGCGACCCCGATGGTCGTCCAGGGGTCTCCCAAACCACACAACTCCGGGGCCCAAACTTACACTTACACTGATCACTGAACACTGATCGCACGAAACTTGTCCACAAATCATACCACGCTTACCCAAACACACTTATCAAAGCTTGTCAAAGTAACCGAAAATAGAGCTTATATACGTATAAAAGCGGTTTTCAAAGTCTCATGACAAACGGGACAAATCCCACAAAATACATATCAAAACACATATATATATATATATACATATATAAGTCGCATGCGGGTTCGAAAAACAATTAGGGTTTTAGGTCATAATAACTAAAAGGAAAGAAAATCTCACCTCGTCGACCAAACCGAACAAAACGGACCAAAAGGAGTCAAACGAACCACTTCCCCAACCTCGGAACAAACCTTTAAGATATGAAGAAGTATGGAGAAGATTGCCTTCAAAATCTCAAGACATGGAAAAAGGGCTTCTTCTTCTCTTCTCTTTTCTCCATTCTCGATCAGTTGCAGCACAAAAAGAGGGGGGGAGGGGGGGTTTGGCTCGGTTTTCAGCTGATAAGGGAGAGGGAAAGACTTAACTCAAGTCAAGATATCAAGGGTTAGGCTTGAGCATGGTTAAATTGACCCCACAAGTGTAAGACTAGTCAAAGATGGTGGCTTTGGAGCAAGCTGTTCGTTCCGGGCGAAAAACGAGGGTCCAAATGGGCTTAGAAAAATACCAAACTAGGTTCAAGAGCTTCCTTTCTTCGTTACGAGTCCGACGCATCTTCCGGAATTCGAATCCGAATTCCCGAGCTCAAGTTATGGCCTCCAGAACACGCGGCCCGCTAAAACTAGTTAGGCCCTCATGTCCCTCGTCAAATACTTAAGGTTTAAAACCTCGAAAAACGAACACAAAAACTTAAAACGAGCATGTAAACATATTCATAACTCACATATATCATGCATATCAAAATTTCATAAAAATCGGAATTGAATTCCGACACATAACGAGCAAATTACAAGCAAACTTAAACGTTTAAAAATTCAAAGTTCATAAATATAAACAATTAATTTCATATAAATTCAAATAATCATAAAAGAATTAAAATAACATTCAAATACGTAATTAAATAATTTAAAGCGTATAAAACTCTCTCGTTACGGCATACCTGGAAATCCGATCGATCGGGATGTTACAAACTCCCCTCCTTCAAAAGGACCTGTCCTCAAGTCCTAAGGACAGTCTTGAACCGCTCCGAAGACAAGCCCAACTCCACACTTCCGCTGCGCCACTCTGATCACAAACTTCTCAAGACACTATCTCCTTAATTGGCGAACCGGACACAAAGTCCTAGTCGTTTGCCCCCACTTCCCAAATAAAAATTCGGGAGTAGTTGGAGAATCGTCAACCTTGGCACATAGACATTACTACACAAAGTCCACAATGTCTTTCTTATGCCAGAACAACCGATCTCCAAAAACCCCTAACAACCTCAAACCTAGAGTGGGATTAGCTCGTGACCTTGTATTCCTTAAGGCGTAGGCTACCGTTCTTCTACGAGCAACACACAACAAAGGCCTTCCTTTGTGACTCGGTTGGAAACAAGGTAGCCTTTTGTACCTTTGGTTAGGCAAGAGCCAATACCGTGGGTAACTCTCTTCAACCGCCTCCTCCCACTCAAAACCGTACCTCTTACCCTGAGGCAATACTCTGTTCTTCCACGAGGATTATCAACGGGTTATCCTTCAATCTAATACCCGAAGATATCGTTGAGTCCCTGACGGACCTCCTAAAAGCAATACCCAACTTCAACGAATACAAGACACCTTCAAACAGGTCTCCTAGAAGCAGCTCGACCCTCACAACTCACCAACCACTCACGAGCACTCCACACCACAAGCTCTCACCACAAGAAAGTACTAACACAAAAGAAAAAAATAAATAAAGCACACAACGAATAAGAGCCAAGAATGAAAAGAAATACGCAATCAAGCAAAACTAGAAAATAAAGGAAGCACACTTCAAACAAGAATCAAGAAGAGAAAGAAACACAAAATAAGCAAAAACCAAGAGGGAAAGCAATTACGCAATAAATGCAATCAAGAACCACCAAAGAACAAGGAATAAAGCAATAAACATGTGGGTTTCCCCGAATAATAAAATATGCGTGAAATGTAATGCCATGAATGCTTCATGTACCGTTCACCATCGAAGTAGAATTGAGCTCGGTGTTAGCTCCGTGATTTCCAAAGTGCCAACTTAAACTTGAACCGGGATCTTGAAGT
This sequence comes from Lantana camara, assembly GCA_037501455.1. Taxonomy (NCBI): domain Eukaryota; kingdom Viridiplantae; phylum Streptophyta; class Magnoliopsida; order Lamiales; family Verbenaceae; genus Lantana; species Lantana camara. The sequence continues at coordinate 14,438,404 of CM074857.1, read as the reverse complement.
CGTAGCATTTTTGTGATGATCTCAAATTCTTGTTCTTCGGTTAACTTTCATCATACCTTTAATTTCTCGGTGCTTAAATCATTCTTCCACTTTTGGTGTTGCAATCTTTCCTTGTTGATATTGGTGGCATCATGAAATTCCTCTCTCCATATGATTCGGGTCTCTACAGATCGACTACTAAAATGCCTTCGTTGAGAAGATACAGAATCCATCCTTCATAATTGCATCCTCTTATACTCGGCATCAATGAAATCTTGAACTTCCGAAAATTTCTATTATCTTCATCATTCCTCATCTTACCGTCCAATTATTCTATCTTGAAGCATTCTCGAGAATTTCTTGAAGTTTGGATTCCCTTTCTTGATCTTCAAACCCCAAACCGATCTTTTCTTCTCATAAGTGTTGACGAGACTCCCTTCATTAATTACCCATTCCTTCATAGCTCCATATATCTTGCATCCTCGGATCATGCACATACTCTTGGAATTTGAAAATTGACCGAACTCCATGCCTATGCCTACTTGCTTGCAAATAATTTTCGAACTCTAGGATAGTCCTCGAAAGTACCAAATCCTCTAAACCCAAATTTGAAATCATCCATCTTCTTCCATTCTTCAATTTAAAATCTTCCTATCATCAAACTCGAAAGAGGGGTAGTTGTACAAAGTTCTCGAATAGAACTCCCTCACATGAATTCTTCTCGGACTCCTCAAATCTCAACTTCATTCTCTTGATCACCTAGAGCTTGGCCTTGATATCCTCATCTCACTTCACCTTCAAGATCAAGATTCCTAAGCCCCTTGTAGTCCAGGTATGCCTGTCTCTCTTGTTCTTTTCCCGGTTATACTTATTGATGTCCAAGGGGTATCCTGAAATAAAATACAATTCCAAGAAGATATCGATGCATGCGGGGTTTCTAGTGCATGTTCATGTGAACTATTAATACAAATAATATCAAATAATATCAAGTAATTCACATAAGTGATGTAGTGAATGCCAACGAACACGTAATCCTAAGCCGAAAGACCTAGATAAACCCGACATAACACGAGAGCTCCGGTTTTGCAACCCAGAGCTCTGATACCACTTACAGATGTAACACCCCGAGCGAAGGGCGCCACATCCCCCGCACCATAGCTCAACACGTGAAACGAAATGGAGACTCCGTCCACGCATCAAGCCATGGCGAACGGGTGACCAACAAAATTCAAACCTAAGCTAGGCGGTCTAGACCCTACTCAGAGCGCGCAATAAAAACAAATAGCCAATGCGGAAGCACCAGAATCTCACAAAACATTTACATACTCAAGACATATCAAAAATATGATTCAAGTTATACAAACCTTTACAATTTCGAATTTAAGTCATAAATTATACATATATCATAGCTTAGCAAAATGCATAAAGGAAACGAAATACAATACATGACTCAAGCTACCCAAAACCAAGACTCAAAGACAACCGCCTAGCTCCAACTCCTCAGAACGAGTACCTGCAAACTCAAATAAAAAAAGGGGAAAAAGATAGAAATAACGAGGGTCAGTCCTAGAGACTGGTGAGGGGGCTAACACACGCACCCATACATATACATAAGAGCAAAGCATATACAAAGCTGAAAGGGTTCATGAACCGGGCACGGTTTTTGCATTCTAAAACATTTAACCCGTGGTAATACATATAAAGAAAGAAGTTTGGGGCCAAAGGCCAATTTCAATCAAGTTTTAGAGTTTAGAAATCCGTCCCCGTTTCACAACCATAAGCAAAAGCATAACAGGCCGAAAGCTTAACTTTCAACCCCCCTTACTTCATAAACATAAGCGAAGCAAAACAAAACGAATCACAAATCAATCCCACCTTTACACCGATTTAGGGAAGAGAGTGCGCACCCTCAACCCCCACGCTTACCTTATAGTCAGCGCGCTTTATACGTCAGGGCAGTGAGTTTCATGACACTCATGCCCAAGGACTTCGTCCCCCACCTCCCTCCGAGTGGGTTTCGGGTTGATCCTATAATGTGGAGAAGTGTCCTGGGGTTGCAACCGGCGACCCCGATGGTCATCTCGGGTCTCCCAAACCACACAACTCCGGGTCCCAAACTTACACTTACACTGATCACTGAACACTGAACACTGATCGCACGAAACTTATCCACAAATCATACCACGCTTACCCAAACACACTTATCAAAGCTTGTCAAAGTAACCGAAAATAGAGCTTATATACGTATAAAAGCGGTTTTCAAAGTCTCATGACAAACGGGACAAATCCCACAAAATACATATCAAAACACATATCTATATATATACATATATAAGTCGCATGTGGGTTCGAAAAACAATTAGGGTTTTAGGTCATAATAACTAAAAGGAAAGAAAACCTCACCTCGTCGACCAAACCGAACAAAACGGACCAAAAGGAGTCAAACGAACCACTTCCCTAACCTCGGAACAAACCTTTAAGATATGAAGAAGTATGGAGAAGATTGTCTTCAAAATCTCAAGACATGGAAAAAGGGCTTCTTCTTCTCTTCTCTTTTCTCCATTCTCGATCAGTTGCAGCACAAAAAGAGGGGGGGTTTGGCTCGGTTTTCAGCTGATAAGGGAGAGGGAGAGACTTAACTCAAGTCAAGATATCAAGGGTTAGGCTTGAGCATGGTTAAATTGACCCCACAAGTGTAAGACTAGTCAAAGATGGTGGCTTTGGTGCAAGCTGTTCGTTCCGGGCGAAAAACGAGGGTCCAAATGGGCTTAGAAAAATACCAAACTAGGTTCAAGAGTTTCCTTTCTTCGTTATGAGTCCGACGCATCTTCCGGAATTCGAATCCGAATTCCCGAGCTCAAGTTATGGCCTTCAGAACACGAGGCGCGCTAAAACTAGTTAGGCCCTCATGTCCCTCGTCAAATACTTAAGGTTTAAAACCTCGAAAAACGAACACGAAAACTTAAAACGAGCATGTAAACATATTCATAACTCACATATATCACGCATATCAAAATTTCACAAAAATCGGAATTGAATTCCGACACATAACGAGCAAATTACAAGCATGCAAACTTAAACGTTTAAAAATTCAAAGTTCATAAATATAAACAATTAATTTCATATAAATTCAAATAATCATAAAAGCATTAAAATAACATTCAAATACGTAATTAAATAATTTAAAGCGTATAAAACTCTCTCGTTACGGCGTACTTGGAAATCCGATCGATCGGGATGTTACATCACGAGTGAGATCAGACTGAGTGTTACATGTTTTAATTATTTAACTATGTGACTTAATTGCTTTTATGTATTTAAATTATTTAATTGTGTGATTAATTGCAAATACTTGAACTTGACTTCAATTTATATTACTACGTGTGTGTGATTTGAAATTTAATTCCCGAACATGATCTAAGTGCCTAACTTTATTCTAATTGCTTTCTAATTGAAATCCTTGGACTCATTTCACTTTTGGAATTAGACCCAATTGCCAACTTATCAAACCTTGGGACCCTAATTGAAATACTTATACTCTTGGAGGACCAAAGTACAATTTTCTCTCTTTTTCTCTGTCTATTACACGATACAAAAACCCTCTCTCTCCCCCATTCTTCTTCTTCATTTTCTCTCCTAACCACAAGACAACTCAAAGCCTTTTTCTCCCTTCTCCCATTCGATCCCTCAAGCAAGCAAGGAGGCAAGGAGATTTCTTCCACTTTCAAGCAAGAATTAAAACTTCAACCATTTCTTCATCTTCTCCTCATTCTTTTCCAAGGTATATGCGTATATATCTATGTGTATATGTATATTTATATATATATATATATATGTTGGTTTGAAGAATTTATGGTTGGAAGCATGAGTTTTGATGATTTCTTACTCCTAAATGCTTAAATACATGTTCATTGCTGGTATTTGTGAGTTATTTTGGTTGGGATGATGATTTGGGGTGATTTTGGAACCACCCCTTCGAGCTATATCTGATCCCCTGCTCTTTTTTCAGATAGAATGTACCCAAACGGGCGCTTGGGTACTCAGTTCATTCACCAAACGCCCATTTAGAAAGCTACTGTCTCACCCGAGCACTTCAAATGCCCGTTTCTGCTTTCAGTTCAATTTTCGAATGGCCTTTTTACCCCCTCAAACGTACTCCGATTGACCTGATTTTTAAACCAAAGAAACATTTTGAAGTCTAGAGTATTCTCCAATTGGAATCGCATCAATATCTTTTCTGATTTGTGAGTTATAACCATTTCAATTTTGTGTCGCCATTGTACCGAAAATCTGCATTCACTCAATTTCGAGCTTATGCCATTTCCTCCTCGCTTTGAACCAGAATACGAGCCATATATCATCGGAAAGTTCTATTTGTCTAGTTTCATATTCAATAAACAAAACCCAATTTCAACTTCTAGAACTCTAGATACTCCTGTTTCTCCACAACTTGTGCATTTTCGAAAATTGTCAGTTTTTGCTAAACTTCACCAAAACCTTTCTTCTTGCTTTCCTTTCACCCCTTTGACTTCTGTATGTGACTTACATGAATTGTATGCTTGCTTATTTGATAATTATGTTATTATTTGATATTTATTGATCCTTAATTGCTCGAACTTGATTGTTTGACTTCGTGATATATATGAAATGAATTCGTATGATTGAATGCCATGAATACGTGATCTCCGTGAAACTTATTGCATTCTTATATATGCTATACTTGATATCTAGTGTCAATGGCTCTAATATTTATTTAATGATTAACGGTTCATCGTTTTATGAATTCGTATCCTCGCCTATTACATGAGAGCATTAATTGCGCACATGAGTTTGATCACAACACTTCATGACATTTTATGATTTATTATATATCGTATCATTTCATAACATGTCACACCACTTCATAAGCATCTTCGTGCGTCTATATGGTTTCATATTGTTTCTTCTCTTGTACAGTTCGTTTCCAGGGCGAAGACTTCCAGACTAAATAGGCACCCGTATTACTCTTGTCACTTATCTCGTGGTATTCCAGGTGAGGTTTAGGATTTTATATAGATAACGACCTAAAACCTCTATGTGACATTTTCGAGCCTCGCATGCGACTATATATATATTATGTATAAATAAGTGTTGGATATGATATGTTTATTGTAGCGCCTCCCCAGTACTACAACCCCGCACCGCAATACTCCCTGGGTGGAGGTTAGACACAACACTCAGGAAATACTAAGGCGAACGGTCAGGATAATATATGAATGGAGTATATGTCACAGTGCAACGGAAGATTAAGAGATTCAACTTTACCAATAAACGGGGAGGATAACGTACAATGAGCAAGGATTATCATTATTGATCAAAGTAGTTCGCAAAAGAGTACAACAGGTTAACATGCAAGGACAAAGTATAAGATAGTTTGTTTCTGCGGAGAGTAAGCTTAAGACAGTGTACTCTTAGGATCGGATCCAACCTACGGTTGTAATGCATCAAGATACCTCTAGTTGTTGTTCATTGATTCCTGAAATCATTCATTTTAAAATAGGCGAGAGGGTTAGTCAAAGTGACTAAGTGAAGGGGGTATGAGGGTTTATAGATATATGTATATATATATATATATATATATATATATATATATATATGATCAAGAAGATCTTGATCTACAATATTAACAATAGGATATAGAAAATATGGAACGGTTCATGATATGTGTAAAATAGGGGTAGGGGTAGTCTGGAATATTTGTAGAAATATGAACCGTTTGTAATAATAACTTTAATGCCCGCAAGCTAGGCCTCTCCATCCATAACTCCTTAAATAATTGGTAAAATAGTATAGGGCTGATCAAGGCACCGATACTTCAATAAAACCAAGAATAATATTAACCCCACTACTCCTTGATGTCAATAGGGAATCAAACCCTAGAGACCACGAACACGATTCGAGAGGCAGCTATCTCTCCCTCATCCCTTGGCGTGGAGTAACTAACCTCCAGTTAAACCACTACCAAGAGGTGGTGGCAGTCCGCAGCACCAACAATACCCTTGGCCCGATACCTTCCGGGTAATTGCTCGCTACGAATACAGCCGGGGCCCATAATATGAATCAAGAATAGCATTTTTCTTGCATAACCCAGAGTCAACGTTTTGATAAAGTGGACTTAAGATATATATCGTCCTAGTAAAACGTTGATTCCGGCATGAAAGTATTTTCCCTTTGAAAGGGATACTGTAACATGAACATGAAAGTATTTTCCCTTAAAGGGAATATTGTAATACGGTAATACGTATATAAGGTAGTAATTCATAAATAGTAGGTAGGCTTGAAGATAGTTTTGATATAGATACGTATATATAGGCATGATTCCAGTTGAAAATAGTTTAACCCTCACCTATACCGGTAGTCAGACATTGTAATGTGGATTCCAGTGCGCCTGAAAGTATTAACTACTATAGGCTTAGAACTAGGTTCCTTATATTAATCAAATAAGTACATAAAACACATAATGTTCATGTATAAAAGGATTACACATTATTTTAATCAAGTAAACACATAAACTATATCATGTTAGAGAATTCCCAGTAGACTCTAATTTTAACCATTTAAGGGAAATTAAGTAATTAATCAGGTTTCGTGAATTCTTTAACCACTTAAATATTTATTAATCACATTATAATCTTAATTATAACATTAGAAATGAAATTTAGAATTTAATTTGACAATGTAGTTTATATTTTGAAAATAATTCACAATTTACCAATTTTTGGAAAATTAGGATAAAATCTTTATTTAAAAATTCCAAAACTAATTTTATAATTATTTTAATAATATTTTCGAAATATTCAGCCTATGGGTTGACCAAAAAGTCAAAATTACTATTTAAAACATTTACTATTCAATTTCTTATAAATTAAACACTTTATAACACAAAATCGAACACACACACTCACACACTATCACACGTGCACTTAAAATTGATCAAGAACATTATGAATGTGTTCTTAAGCTTATGAATGTGTTCATATTAGTTCATGATCAGATCTAACAAGTTCTAAGTCCATAACACATAATTAAACTCATAATGTAGCACTTTATGTAACTTTAATCATAAAATTAATTCTAAATAAATTATTCTAGGCATGAATTTAATCAAACAAGATCATAATTGTTTAAATATATACCCACATTATATCATATCATAATTCATGAATTTAATTAAATAAATTCCATAATGTACACACATTGTATTTAAAACTAACAATTATGCATATATTTCATAAAATAAAATTCCTAAAGCATAATTTAATTAAATCTAAGAATGCTATAATTCATAATATATTAAGAACATAATATAAAGCATGAAATAATAAAATAAAAGCACACCTTATGTATAGAGAGAAGGAGTGGCCGAAAATGGAGAGAAATGAGAGTATTTTTGTGTGTTCTTGGAAATGATCTTGGAGGGGTATTTATACTTGGGATTTAGGGGCTTATGTTGCAATTTCTAAAAGTTTAAGGGAGATGTGGGTGCTTCATAACCTAAACAAATGCTTGGTAGCTATGTAGGTAATGTGGTTGTCTCACATTTTAAACAAATGCTTGGAAGCTATATAAGAAATGTGGGTGAATTACATTCATTTATTGAAACCTTCTAGAAGGCCTATGTTGTCATGGATGATGTCATGTTGAATAAAAATAAATATAAAATGATATAAAATTTATTCAAGAGTCGAGAGGTGAAAACTTGAAGTAGTAAATTAATGAAAGAACGAGTGAAAAATAAGCTTCGTTATGATTGTAAATGGGGAATATTTAGAGTTTTCGTTTATAAATTATGAACGTTAAAAGATGATGAAAATCATGAGAAAATTATATAAATGAAGCTATGATAAAGTTTAAAGGTTGTAAAAATTATCATAGTTTAGGGAAAAATTCAAGAAACGTTTTAAGTAAAATTTCGAATATTGAATGAAAGCTAATTGTTTAAAATAAAATGACAATTTTTTTAAAAAGGAAAATATTTATAAAATATGCTATGATTGGAATCAAGTTTTGGTAAATGCATGAAAATTCACAAAATAATTCAAGGATCGTTTTGACTATAATATTGAATAGGGAAAACGTTGAAATTCGGAAATTTCAAAATATAGGGTTAAAGTAGGGTATTTGGCCGGTTTTGGTTACTACAGGAGTTATAATGAGAATTAGGGTTCGGGAATGATACCATAATCATAAAATTTTACAAGGATTAATTTGTACCTAATATTGGATAGGTAAAGGTGGCTTGGAAAATTTCTACGTTTAGGAATGAATAGTGATTACGGACTTTAGAAGGAATTCTTCTTGGCCCCGAAACCCGGGTTGTTACATTTATAATCTTGTGGAACAAGTTTGAGTTCGGAAAGGTACTTATGAAGGCATATGTAAGCTATTTTCCAAAATTTTGATTTGTGCAAGTTATGGTACGAGTTAAGCTATGAAAGTTTGGTACGATATGTATATGTGTTTGTGGATCCAAGGAGCTATGGGTAAGGAATCAGTCCCCGAGACGGTATTGGGTCGTTGGGGCTCGGCATATGTATAGTCTCCATCCAAGGTATCATGCACGACCCTGGGAGCTAGGGAAGGCATGGTATTTTGATGCCTTCGGTGTAAAAGCCGGGGAGGGCACGTTATGGGTTAGCTACCCCGCGTGAGTTGGTTAAAGTTATGGATGGTTAGGGCCGCCAGTGGCTCTTCCATCATTGGAGGAAAGGATGGATCTGTTTATGATTTATGTTTTAGTTTGTTATGAAGCATAAAGGTTGGAAGCTCATACTCGTCGAGCATGTGATATGGGAATTATGGGAATTATGAATCGGAATCGAATTTATGGAAATGGGTTTTCAAGTATATATTTGTTTTGAAATGTTTAGTTTGTAAAACCTATTTCCGGTTCTTAAGTCCACCTTTTGATAAGTGCTTTGCTTTACATATATCTAGTGTGGGGGTGTGCGTTAGCCCCCTCACTCAGTCAGTTGACTGATACCTCTTTTTTCTTTCAGTTTCAGGTGCTTCTTTTGACTTGAGTTAGGCGGAGAAATGTGTCAGCATTGTCACTGTAGCACCCGAGCGCAAGGTACCACATCCCCCGCAACGAGACCCGACCCGAATATGAAACGGACAATCCATACCCGGGCTAAATCACGGCGAACGGGGACATACACACTCGCTAAGCTAGGCGGGAGCTAACTTTCGCAACCATAGAGACAATAAAACAGAAAGAATACCAATGCGAAAGCGAAGTACATACGTAAATGTCAAGATAATCAAAGAGCAACGGGTTCAACTAGCATAGATACCTAATCCCGAAATTCGATAAAATCACAAAACATCAATTCCAGATTCTTTCTACTCTTGTAAGCTTATCTTGAATTCATGATAAAAGTAACAATGAATACAAATCATACATTCTCTATAACTTAACAACTTATAGTTCAATATGCATATGTACACACTCTGACTTAACCGAAAGACTTAATAGACTTGACTTCCCGCCTAGCACTCCAAATCTGTAAAAACACTGAAAACAATTCGGGTTCAGTCTATACGAGACTGGTGGGTATAAAATGAGGCATAAATAGCATATACAACAATATTTAAACATTCACATGCAAGTTATAATCCCAAATGAGGTTTTTAGAGCATTTCCCAAGTGGGTGAAATAAATAAGTCATCAAAAGGGATAATAACGTTCATTTTTCATTAGGTCGTTTGTGGCCCGACGAGTGGGCGTGCATTATCTCCAACCAACACCTCGTGTAGTTCATTAAACATTCATTCATTCTTTCTTTCTTTCATGCATTACATTCTTTTGTGCACATTCATAAACATTTACACCTTCTTCCTCCGAGTGATCGGCCCGAACCATCCAATCAGACGAGGGGAGCACGAACACTCAAACCCTCAGGTTCCCATCACCCAACCAAACCTTCTGGTGGGTTCCGGGTTAGTCCTATCAATCATGTGGATAGTGTGCACATGGGTCATAACCAGCGACCCCTATAGTCGTCCCGGGTCCTCCTTACCCACCCTCATGGGCCTCATTCAGTGCATTCATTCATTCATTCTCACCAAAACATTTGGTAGGTTCATAAAAGAAAGGCTTTATGTTTAAAATCATTGACTCAGGAAAACGACTCTATATACATATATACTTTTGACTGAAATCTTTATACGTTGGAAGTATATAGGGTCATTTAACTAAATAGAAGAGAAACCCACCTGAACGCCTCTTACCGAACAAAACCAAGAAGACAAGAAGACTTGAAAGTGTCCTAAGAACCCGGTACGTCTCCGCCCTAGAGAAAACTGTACAAAGGAAACGTAACGTGTTCATGAGACTCAAGACTCCAAATGAACCATATATGATGCACGGCATGCAATGAACATGATATGAATGCATAAGAGATAATATTACGTAATGAACACGTTCATGTGCACGATAAACGTATTTAAATCATATAGAGACAAGTCATTCATTCGTTCAAGGAAACGTTAATATTCATTCGAATTTATATCTTCACATTTCATATCAAATGAATCCAAGAATTTCATATAACGAACATAACACGTACTATATCATGTTTACAATTAGAGAATTGACAAATAAAACATTCAATTTATGATCGGAAATTAAATAACACGAAATAGATAACAATTTAGTTCTACAGCTCAATTAAATCAAATAAATCATACATATAATATATATATATATATATATATATATATATATATATATATACAAACAAAACAAAAATAAAATATATATACATATACATATACGTACGCATGCATGCATGCATTACATATAATACATAATGTATATATTTATATATCAACCATGCATTTATAGTGTATATAAACATTGCATGCATGCATTACATAATTATATATATATATATATATATATATATATATATATATACACGTGTGTCCTGTATATATACGTATATATATATATCATGCACAAAATTTATATAAATACAAGCACACACACATTAACATTACATGCAGCAGTCATGCAGGTAAAGGAAGCAACAAAACATACAATTCAACACAAACATGAAAGAAAGGAAAGAAAAGAAGCAACAGCTTCTGCACAACAACTACCCGGCCGGGCCTTTTCCATGCATAAAATCTCCCCGGTCGGGGAGTTACATTACAGACGCGAGGCAGCAGCTAATACAAAGCTTTCCCCTGTTTCTCCTTCTTACACACAACAGCAGTAGACAACAACGCAGAAACAAAACAACAGCAACAAAGCAGGCATTCAAGGTAACAATAACACACAACAGCAATGCAGCAATGACAGCAACAAGGTAAGAAAAATACAGCAGATAGCAGCAGCAAAACCGAGCAAAAAACAGAGCAAAACGGCAAGAAAATAGGGCAAAAGCTCTTGCACAACAAGACCACTCAACCAAGAAACAAACAAGGCGGAACGAAGCAGCAAATGACAACAAGTTCAGTCCTAAAACGCAGCGGCAGTAGCTCCTACGAAGAGCAGTTCATTTCATGCATAAACCTTCAAGTTTCTTGGAGTTCAACAATGGGGGTTTTTGCATACACTCAACATACATCAAATTCATGTTCAAATATACATACTAGGAGCTGAAGTGGTCAGATTTCACGCCCAATTTCTCAAGCAAACAGAATCTAAATCATGAATTCAAAAATGGAGTCATAACTTAACTATTTCATCATCTCTTCAAAATCCCATGCTCACATGCTCAAAATTGGGGATGCATAGCTTAAAATGACACATATTGAATGTATATCACAACCCTAAACTCACCTTGTTGATTGGATGGAAGATGGAAGAGATTTGAGCTTGAAATCTCCAAGTAGGGCATGGTGACGGGATTTTCTCGAGAGCAGGGGATTTTGGCTGATTTTTCTCTAAGTGTGAGGGTTGGTTCAGTTTGGGGCTGATATGGAGTGTTAGAGGGTTGAGTTAGGGTTCCAAGGAATCAAACCATGGTTAATTTGGTCAAGGTTTGAATGAGATATGGCTCTTTTGGTAAAATGTGGCAGTTTTGACGTCCGTTGCGTTTTTCGGTTGAATTTCGGAGGTTAATGATCTTAGAAAAATATGAGGCTAAGTTCATTATGTAAGAAATGATAGCCAAGATCTACACCATGAATTTAGAACACCGATATAATTGAAAGTGTAGATGTACCTGGTTTTCGCCTATTGAATTGAACCTGATATTTACCGATCTTGTTGGGCAATTTCGCGTGGTATGGTCGACTTCTCTGGCTAGATCTTCCTCTCCTTCTCACACCGACAGTTGACAGCTTAATGGGGAAAGCAGAATATCAAGAACGTGGAGTGGAGAGGGGACCTAGCCATCAATAAATATAACCCTAGAAGCCCTCCCATCACAGGCTTTCTAGAGTGGGCCTACACTAGCTGTCAGACCACGTCTACTAACATCAAGGCTTTAACAATAGTGGGTCAAACCAATAAGCCTGATAAGTCTTGTCCCATTAACCGTATTTATTTAACCCGTTTTATTTTAATACAACCATCAATTAATAGAAGTCCAAAAGAAATATTCTTACAATCTCCCACTGGATAATATTAATTGAAATTTTGACTCCAAAAGACAAAAGAAAATGACACTATTTTAAAAAATTAACTCTCGGGCTAAATTACACAAAACAATTTTGACTGTGGCCACAGATTTTAAAAGACAATACGGTAACAGACAAGACTTTAAACAATCTGGTCCCGTGAAAGTTATCAAATATCGGATCATGGCGATAATTGCATCTCTTATTGATGCAAGAACATCTATGGTCACAAATACCAGCAACTTCCACTGACATTGATTCAGGCGTGGTGGTATAGCAAGAAATAGCATCAAAATATGACCCGAAATATTGGTATTTCATTGTCAGTCCTCCGATTTTCTTGTAAGATACGAATTTCTGCATAATATGAAATTCCAAGAAAATCTAATTTCCATATCATATATGGTCTCGGAAGCAATATGAATCCAAAGGAAATTACAGTCTTCTTGTAAGATATGGATTTCTAAAACAACATGAAATCCTAAGAAAACTCAACAACTTCTCAGGAAGTTATATATGTCTCATTCAATGCTCAATATACAATATGGTGTGTTTATGAGACATACCCAACATTTCTTAAGAACAACACCCAATCTTAAGATAAATATACATGCGAGACATACAACTCAATCATGTGCACTTAAGAGAATCATTAATGAGTCAAAAATAGTCTCGCATTGAGTGCACATATGATATTCAGAATGCATATTTTATTCGCATTATGAATATAAACAAATCACATAGACTAATACGGACATTGTAAGATGCACTCACATATTCTCTTGTCAAAACATCAAGAGATTTACATACTAGCATAGGTAATATGCTATGTCAAAATAAGGTCACATCAGTTTCATGTATGGAGTAACATTATCACTACTGACAAGTAGTATATCATCATCATAAAACATAAGAGATGTACATGTACTCCCACTGATTCAATAATCATCACATATCTACGTGAAAATTATGGATATCTATCGACAATTAGCAACTAGAGCCAGAAAACAGTATGCTCCTCAATAGGCCAATCAAATATGTCTTTTCAATCAAAATAATTGTCCTCATCAAGTTTCTTTATAAGAAACCACTTATTTAGACAAAACCATATCAATACGGAAACTAGGAGAGTTAATCACCAAACATAAGTCTCCTATTTTGTGACGTGTGTTTTTCTACTAAATAAAACTTACAAAAAGTCACAGCGAATTAATCAATGTTCCAAAATTCACTTTCAAAATATTTTCTTTCTCAAACCTACTAACCAATATGCACATGTAGGTTATATAAAGTACCTACTAACCAATATGCACATGTAGCTTATATAAAGTACCGATCTATCTCAGGGTCTCGTGAAATAATAATAATAATCAAATTTATTATTTTCAAGATATTTCACTAAAATAACAAGACATTCCGATAATTGATATATGAGTGTCTCAAATACTTGGTCGGTTAGCTAATGACCAACACTGATCGAGAAAAGATCATGTTTCACAAAAGTCATGGGCTGTTTCAATTATTCCATAACAAAAACTTTTATCTTTCACAATTTTCAAGAAATTATTAAAAACTAATATATCCACATTCCACCCCGTTTTTAAATAATTTCTTTGAAATCAAGTTTTGACAGAAACAATTGTGAAAGAACTCTCACATATCTAGATAAATTAAACACTAGTATGAGTTCATGATGGTATAAACTCCCACACATCTAGATGAGTTAAAATTGAACCAAGATCAATTTGATAACAGAATAACCATCATTCCCCTAAAAAATAATAAATGCAAAATATCTTTATTCAAATAAATTTTAAGATATTTGCTGAATAGGATCTCAAAGTGAAAGAACTCAATATATAAATAATAAATTTATCTTAAAAGAGTTTACTATATCTTTCACACATTCCTATCATATATATATTGGGAATCAAGCTAGTAGTGGAGATCAAAATTTAAAATTACCAGCTATACCTAAAACATTATGTGATTTCAGATTTAACCAATATCAGTATGCGTATGACAAAAATCAAATATTTGAATCAAGCAATAGTCAAATAAAGTGCAAGATCAAATCATTTTAAGTATTGCATACTAACGCAAAATTGACACTTTTACACATATTTGGTGAAGATTTATATTCAAGTTTGAATACAAGAACTTCGTTTTACTCCCATACATAAGGGTTAAAACATAATTTATACAAGTACTAAAAGTATATGTTGAATGTTACTCGTGTCAATTCATTTGGAACCAGACATGACAGATATAGTAACAATTTAAGGTGAAACTCAGTCAAATTCTTTCAATAAATGTGGAATTCTAGATTTTTTTTTTCTCCCCAATATCATTATAGCGTCCATAAATTATATTTAAAATAGCTTACTCAACTATTTTGAAAACACTTTGGAAAATAATTTTCTTTATATCTCAAGAAAAGTATCTTGAAAACAAGACTAAAAATTGAGTAAAGCCACCATTAGAGTATAGAAAAATCTCTAATTCATAATGTAACAAATATGGCGGAACAATTAAGTTACACATAGTCAGAGAATATGGTTCACGAATCTAAAAGTTTAAGGAATCTTTCAACCTTAAAACCAACTGCAAGATTCTTGCTAATTTGACACAAACACTAAAACTCAATTAACTAAAATTTTGCATAAGAAAAGAAAATCCCACATAAATCATAAAAATATCAACTTTAGGGATTTTTCAAAAGCAACTTCATGCCCATAATTAGCCTACAATTAACAAGACATTGTGGCAAATCTTATATTTTAGACTTAAAATTTTACTTGTCTCAAGTAAATTCTCATATAGCCTAAAATCAAACAATTAATAGTATTGTTTCATATACCAAAGCAAGAAAACTGCTCAACCAAAGAGTCTTAACTTATCATTTATGCTAATAGACAATAAAGTATCTTGTCACAGGCACAATTCATATAAATGCAGAGTAATTATGCCACAGAAACACTTATTTAAATAAGCTGGAACCAACATAGCTTATTCATGAGAAAATCAACACTTGTCATGACGAACTCCCCTTTGGGTAGAGTTTATCACACATTGGTATTTTCTCCATGCAAGAAAGGTACAAGAATATCCTAATTTTCGAAAAGTTGACTCCTTTGGGAGAACAAACCCTCTAAATTAGTAAATTCCAGTCAATATGTCTGCATCAATAGTTCAAAATATCTATGCATATAAACTCCATTTAACAAGTGAGGATATATTTTGTCATCATAAGAATTCCTCAATATTCATGTGATATGTCATGCACGTTTCAATATAGGACATTTAATCACATGAGATCATATAACATACAGATGATGGAGTTTGACATGCTATTATGTATACTTCAAACTATGTATACAAAAATATTACTATTCAAACTCATAGTAATAATATGGGAGACCATGAATGCAACATATTATGATCAGCAGACAATCAATAAGAATAAGCCTAGAAAATATAGTTTTATTCTATAAAGAGTCCAGGGTGTCATGACAAACTCCCCTTTGGGCAGAGTATGTCAAACATAATAGGCCCCTCCGTGCAAAACGGCATAGAAATACCTCAATGTTCGAAAATCATTTCCTTTGGGAAACTAAATTTTCTTGATTGATGCACCCTATCAATATGTTTTGCACAAATAAAATAAAATTATCATACGTATCTCACCCCCTTTGGGCAGGTAAGAATGCATAATAATTCATTCACTCGAAAAATGCATGTTTTGAATTTTACAAGTCTTCATAAATAGAACACTTTGGTGTACCTATCTACTTAAACTCAGTAAATTAAGAACATAGCCGAGTTCAAATAGATTGCCTAATTTGCACACGGACGATATGTATGCAATTACTCCCACAAAATAAAGTACGAAAACTATGTACTTTTGGAAGTTATCTATAATATAATATGTTGCATGCAAATTATTCCCAAGATCCAATTTGTTTGAATACTCAATTAAAGCAGTCAATAAAAATAGTTCAATTCCAATCAATATGATCAAATATGTTAATTTTATATCATATTCACCTTTTATAAAAACTTAGTGAATAATGAACAATTTAATCTCAACACAATTGTCATTCAATATAAAATGTTTGATCACACATGTCTCAAATTGAACTGAACAAGAGCAAAAGGGACAACTAACCTTCCAAAACATGCTCTCACTCAAAAGATTTGGTGCCAAAAGTCACATTCGGCTGCAAAGTGCCTCGGGCGAAAAACCATCTTTCTCAGTGTCTTCCAAACATGCGAACACTGAAATAAACACCACAACCCACAAGCGAGCTTTCAAATTAATTAGTAATGACAATAACGATAAGGGAAGTGACATAGGTGTTAAATATTTCAACCGGAATGCTAATAGCAATGACTTCAAAAGATTATAGGGACAAAAGATATTGATAAGGTTGAAATTACCTTTATTCCCCAAAAAAAAAACCTCCACATAGACACTGAAAATGATATGTTGATTCAGTTGCAAGTGACATAATATAAGAGAGGTTTTAATCTTGCCCAAAACAACTTGTGTCTCTATTTTGTTATGGGGTAATCTCTCAAGTACCAACTGTAAGAAATAATTTTTAAGGAGCCAGAATCACACCATTCAAAACATCAACCATAGCAGTACCACTATTCAAGTTAATTACAACTGATACAAATAACAAGAATGCAACAAATTAGATCAATAGGCAATAATTGGAATAAGCTCAACAAATATAGCTTTATTCATACGAGAGTCCAGGGTGTCTTGACGGGCTCCCCTTTGGGCAGAGCATGTCACACATATTAGTTCTCTCTGTGCAAAACGGTATAGGAATACCCCAATTTTCGAAAGTTGATTCCTTTGGGAAACAAACTGTCTTAACTGTTGTACCCTATCAATATGTTTTACACAAACAAATGAAATCATTGTACACATCTCACCCCCTTTGGGCAGGCAAGAATGAACAACAATCCATTGACTCGAGATATGCGTGTTACTGACTTTACAAATTTCAATAAATAGAACACTTTGGTGTAACTACATACTGAAATTTGTAAAATAAGCACATGACCGAGCATAAATAAAATTGCCTCAATTACATACGCACTATATGTATGCAACACTCCCACAAAATAAAATACGAAAGACATGTATTTTTGGGAGTTATAAATATAACGTGTTGCATCCAAGTTATTCGTTAAATCCAAATTGCAAGTTATTCGTTAAATCCAAATTGCTTAACTGATGTAATATATATATATATAATATGTACAGCATATACGTCTAATCTCACAACATATATGTGGAGAACCATATTTGTGTTCCAATAAATCATTAATGCGTGGGCTACTCCTATATTTAATGATTATACATACAATCTAATTTACAATCCATAATAAAAGTTTAAGCAATTGTGGTAACGTCTTTACTGTAATAATTTCATAATTACACACGACTTTCAATAGCAGTCAAGAGTCATGCATATACATAATTAAATCTGCATAAATATATGATTAGTTCCAAAATCGGCTTAACGTTCAGTTATTAGTGTTTAGTTAGTCATGACTCAGGACTCATTAGATAAGGTGGTGCAACTGAATTTGTTACGTCATTCTACATACAAGGAAGAAAACCCAACATGATGAATTAACACACGGGTCCCACCATAACTCGTAATTATCACAAGAATTCAAGACTAATCAAGTAAAGCTAGAAAAACTCATAATTACGGCAGGAATTCTTAAAGCACAAAAAATTTAAATCGCAGTAAATTATCAAATTATTTGCGTATGAAAACATTAACGCATACATATCACAATTCTTATATTGATAACAAAAGTAATCATGAATCATACTCAGATATGCGAAATTTAAATATCATAAGTCTGAGAACATCTTATACATATCAAATTATGGATTTGATGTGATGAAAATTTTAAATCCGTATTTGATATTCTCATATCAATTAAATATTCAAAATTAGGGTTCTAAATTCATAAGTGTATGGCTATGATACCAACTGTAAGAAATAATAGCCAAGATCTACACCATGAATTTAGAACACCGATATAATTGAAAGTGTAGATGTACCTGGTTTTCGCCTATTGAATTCAACCTGATATTTACCGATCTTGTTGGGCAATTTCGCGTGGTATGGTAGACTTCTCTGGCTAGATCTTCCTCTCCTTCTCACACCGACAGTTGACAACTTAATGGGGAAAGCAGAATATCAAGAACGTGGAGTGAAGAGGAGACCTAGCCATCAATAAATATAACCCTAGAAGTCATCCCATCACGGGCTTTCTAGAGTGGGCCTACACCAGCTGTCAGACCACGTCTGCTAACATCAAGGCTTTAACAATAGTGGGTCAAACCAATAAGCCTGATAAGTTTTGTCCCATTAACCGTATTTATTTAGCCCGTTTTATTTTAATACAACCATCAATTAATAGAAGTCCAAAAGAAATATTCTTACACATTAAACTCGAATTTTCGTTACGAGTTCAGCGAAGTTGACGAAACTCGAATCCGAGTTTCCTAGCTCAAGATATCAAACACGGAACCAAGGGTGCGCTAATTGCTCGTTAGCCCCCGATTTGGATTTCAAATTCAAAATAAATTTGAAACTCATGCAAATGAATCCGAAAACATGAAACGAGCATATATTCATATTCATAACACGTATATCTTCGACATATTAAATTTGCACGAAATTTCGATATCAAATCGTATAAGAACGAAACACGTTTATAACACTCATGAGCAATGCATAACAAATTCATTATATTCATAAAATAAAACAAAATTTAAAGCCATTTATAAATAATAATCCAAAGTGCTCGAAATTTATATATATATATATATATATATATATATATATATATATATTTAATAATACTAACATTTAGATATGATTATCAACTAATTAACATAAATTTAAATTCATCTAAAAATTATAAAATAAAATGCACGAATATAATAATTAATAATTTTTAAACTTATGTTAAGAATCCAATTTAAATATTTATTATAACATAACGAATTACATAATATTAAAAGGTTAATTAAAATACAAATAGTAATTATTATAATCGATTAATTAGACAATTAAATAGTTTAAACGCGTAATTAAGGAACAAACGAGTTGTTCATATCAATTCCAATTCAAATATTGCATATATTTCAATTAATCACATATTTAACAATTAAATAATAAAATTTAAATATAGAAACACTTATAGCCAATTAATTCGTGTAATTAATAAACACATACGTCATATTAGAATACGAAAAAGTTGGGGCGTTACAGTCACACTTACGGGTCTAGGTCTTGTTTAGTTGCATATGTCTGCATACACTTCATGATATTTTGTATATTTATGAATTAGTTACTTGGAGATTTGAATATCTTATTTTGATGGGGGCCGTGATGGCCATTGTATAGGCTTTATATGTTGGTACCTATACGTAAATATGGTATGCATATATGTGTTGGTATGTATAAGTATCTATGTTATGCTTCTACTTACTTGTTTGGTTCTATTTAATTGCTTCCGCGTACTCTGAGTTAGTTTAGTTAGCTCCGTCTAGCTTAGTGAGTGAGTTGGTCTCCCGTCCGCTAAGGTTTGGATTCGAGTATGGACTTCCCATTTCATAACCGGATTTGGATCTTGGTGCGGGGGATGTGGTCCCTACGTTTGGGTGCTACAGATCTTGATTTCTTTATCGGACAGTGTTCTCTCTCAAGTCGTGGACAAGAAAACTGCACGTGAGGCGTGGCAAACGCTGGAACTTATGTATGGTACCAGTTTGCGTGCTCGTATTCAACAATTGAAGACTGAATTGCAGACTCTTACAAAGGGCTCTAAGACAATTCATCAGCACATTCAAACTGCCAAATCTCTATCTTCGGCATTGGCGAGTGCTGGAAAGAAGACAGATGAAGACGATTTAATCATCTGGACTCATCATGAAATAAATATAATTGATCATGGATTGTGTGAATGTATGTTATATATCTATAATACAATTTGGATGTTTTATGTCACTTAACCGTTTCTTTTTGCTGATAATTAACTTATACCTTTTGATGCAATTAATCCAAGCTGACAGATACATATTTCTTTCTTTCTTCTTCTTCTTCTTCTTTTTTTTTTTTTTTTTTGTTGTTGTTGGCAGAGAGATACATATTTTGATTTGATTAGTCTTTGTTTTAAAAATAATAACAATATGTAAATTGATGAAAAGGAAAATCTAATCACCATTGTTATGGTGATTAAGATACTTGATTAAAATGTAAAGTCTTCAACTTGATGAATTTATATCCAGAAAAGCACATGCTTGTTTCATTTTAAGGCTTTCATACTCTTGCTTGAATTGACTTGACTCTTTAGTATGCTGAAAGTATTCGTTGTCATATAATTCTTATATCATATATAGGTTTAACAATTATTTTTAATAAATATTCGTATCAAATTGCAGTTATGTCAAGATTAAGTTAGAAAGAAGAAAATTAGCACGGAAAAAAGAACACTTGGCGTTGTTGTCATTTTGGTTGAGTATAATGCAATTAGTAAACTGGTTCTGGATCATAGTTATTAGAAATGTAGAGCATTATGAAAAATCTATTAGATTGAGACCGATGTACCAATATAATTATTATGAAAGAAGAAAATATATCCAGAAGATAATTTATTCGAGTGATAGTAAATGCAAAAATGTTACTAGGATGAATAGATGATCCTTTGTCCTTCTATGCTCTAAACTTGAAGCCACCGGTACAGTATCGTCTACTAAAAATATGTTAGCTGATGAACAAGTAGCTATGACCATACATATTTTGGCTCATCATATAAAACAAAGAATTATAAATATAAATTTTGAACGTTCGGGGAGACAATTAGTAGACATTTTAGAAGAGTGATCAATGCTACCATTAAACTTCAAGGAGAGTTGCTTAAAAAATCAGAGCCAGTACCTGAAATCTCTACAAACGAGAGATGGGAATGGTTTAAGGTATGATATTTGATTATATATAAATTGATTTGTTTAATATAGTGTACTTATCTCTATATATAAACGAGAGAGGGGAAGTGTGGGATACATTTTCAGTTTTCAGATTCTTTTCCAGCTTCTTTTTTTCACCTTTTTTCCCGTCACGAATTGTTGTTCTCTTCAGAGATATTTATATGTCTAGATCTAAGTCTATCCAGATTCTGTAAATTTCCAGTTTCCGGGCATGGCTATAGCTGTCTCTTCGTATCTTGAGTGTGTTATGTATAAAACAGACAGCTTTTACTTGGGCAGTCTTACTATTTTTGCCTCTCTGCTCTATCTTCTTGATAAACAGGACATATGAATATCTCATGCAAAAGAACTACTCTTCCAGTGGCTCAAATTCAGGGTTCATTTTCAAGCTATGCCTGATATTTGTTTCACATATCAGATAGTGATAATGATCATACAATTGTGTAAAAATGCATTGATATGTTCTTGGCTACCATAGCAACCCAACTATAAAATTGGAAAACACTGAAAAGTGGCAAATAGCATCAACAGCTTATATACAAAATGTTGAACCAAACAGACCAGAAATGTATAGATTCAACAGTATTCATGTCAATACAGAGGCATCTGCTACCAAATGAAGTACTCTGCATTTGTTAGGTTGATCTGCAAATGGTCCCACATTCGATACTTCTTGGAGATTTCTCACAGTTTTGACATGGCATCAACCAGGAAATCTGCAGAACAGAAACAATTGAAGAACTCCCCCAAAGCCAGAAGCCCTCGAGCTGCCTGACGGGTTGTCAGGATCTTCGATATTTGCTGAAGGGTCTCCTGACGAAGATGATCTGCCTGTTTTTTGTTTCCATATAACAAAATAAATTACTGGGATTCAAGAACAAAAATATTGATATTAAATTGTCGAGGGCAAACTAGGGTATTCATAAAAATTAGAGACGAAATCATCAAAACGGATGGATGCAGATGTAGTGTAAATTCTTTAACAGGGGAAGTTTTTGTAATTTCTCAAACCTCAGGGAGCAAGTTTGCCTATAATTATGTGAAACCAGTATCTATGTTTGTGTAATTATCCCAATAAACAGATATATACCTGACACATAAATCTGACAAGAGCTTCTAACTTCTTCATGCCAGCACGAATCTGTGGTAGGTAGTTCCCATCACCGAGTTCACCGGAAGTTATAGTTTCAGCAATAATTTGGTGGAGGGTATGCATTCCCTGTGATAAAGCATCTTCTGCTTGCTGACAAGATTGTCTCAGGTTACAGACGTCCGAACGTTGTTGTTCTGACAAGGGCTCCAGATGTGGTAAACGAATCTATTGATAAAAACACAACATTTATAACAGTGATAAAAACACAACATTTATAACAGTTACATTTCGTCCTAATTTTCCATATTTCAAGAAAATGAAATTCAAATAACCTTCAGAAGTTCTGAGGGTTGAAATCCACCAATCGAGAAGAAAAAACTCTCAGCTGGCGTTTTCCACACTCCAGACATTAGATAGAATACATCAGCTTTTGCAGCTCTTGCTTTCATAGAGAAAAGATCAAAATAATGCTTCATTCCACGATCCACCATGATGCGCAGTTCCCTGTCTACAATATTTGAATGCAAAGCATTCCTTAAATCTGAGATTTGTCTATTTTGTTCTTCCATCCAGCGTCCGCACTCCAATTCAAAGTTGGCAATACCTGCAATTTGCAAAAGAATGGAACTAATTGAGACAGCAATATAAAGAGAACAACAGGAGAATCATGAACAGTTTTTTCTCTACACATTTGAAGAAAAGGGTATTTCGCTAACTTATTATAAAGAGCTTATAAGATCTTTTTGGGACTTATAATATGTTACATCTTATTCTTAAAATCAAGATGCTAAAGAGTTTGGATAAAAATAAGTCATGAGCTTACAACATGTTACTAACGGCAAATGTTTAATTAATATGGTTAAAAAGTAGGGGACGTGTTTATTTTAAAAATAAAATAAAAGTTGGTTTCCCCAACTTAATTTAAAGAGGCTTATAATCTCCTAACATCTTATTTTAGGAGCTTATAAGCTCCTCTCATAAAATATTTACCGAACAATCAACATCTTATAAGCTCTCGAACAACTTACAAGCTGTGTTGAGGAGCTTAAAAGTTCAATCAAACACCCTCTAAATGAAATTTTTAAGATAGCGCTATTAGTGGCGATGACCCTACAAACCTGGGTTTGGAATTCCTGAGTAACCTAGCTGACTCGTGTCTAAAATACCACCACCTGTGTACATGCCCTGCACCAGAAACGTTCACCCTTTAGAAGCCATCTTAAAGGTATGAAAGCTGAAAAGTTCAGCTCAATTACCATGAAAATAGTTCAATAATGAAAATTTATGATGCAAAACAACAGTTCAGATTTGTCTCTAACCTGTTGACGGGCTCGGTGAAGCTCTTGTTCTATCTGAATAAGCCTCAACTTACTGTTCTCTAATTGCTGGACATAGGCCTGCAAAACAAAGTTTAGGTCAGCTCCAAAAGGCATGGTCTGAAACACACTGTGGAGCAACTTGCGGCTGTAATAAAAGTTTTCTACTAAGGAAGATTAAATATTCCATTCCCTATTTTATGATCTACGACTCAACATACCTTTTTACGCAGACGGCTTTTTCGAGCACCTTCACGCTTCTGAGCCAGGCGTCTCAATACCTACAATTCAACCCCCAGAACTTTAACCACATTCGGCCTTTCAACTAACAAATTTAATTATATGATATATAATATAATTTTCATAACTCAACAGCACATTAGAATGAACCAAAGAAGACAGGTGAATAACGCCATGGTTTACCTTATCAGCTGGTTTACTAGCTTCTTGGTCATACTTACTGGACAGTCCAACAGTTCCATGTGAAGTATCCTCTGACTAGAACAGATAAGCATAAACAAGTCAGTTCAAGTTCAAAATCAGAGCAGAAATACTATAATTATCTAAATAACTGGAAGTGAATCGCCACCTGGTTGTCCAGTTTATTATTATCAACATCCAAAATCATTGGAGGAGTTGTGTCGAGACAGTTGTTGCCTTTGAAATCAACCCACAAGGCCATTTGATGCATCTGCTCATATAGGCCCATTCGCCTCAAGGGAACAAATTGTGTGGATGTAGAATTCATCCTTGTTAGCTGATTAATGATACAACTTCAATGAGATAGTAACCTTATTTGGCAAAAAAAGCAAACAGAAGAAGATATGTGTACAATCAAACTTCAGTAAGAATACATTGCACTTCAGTTTTTACGATTTGGGTCAGCCAGAGTATATCAAGAAGTGGAATGAAAATCATCCACAAATGTGGAGAATCAATGTATAATCGAAAGTCCATGAGTTAATTCTATAACAGAAGAATAGCTTAACCAGTAAAAAAAGCATTTGCATCATCATCTCAATTGTTCCACAAAAAACTAAAGAAATAATCTGATTCTTAGGAATGTCCCATCAGTAATAAACTAATAATAGTCCATAGTATCTATGCCTAAGAGGTTAAAGGTCCCTCCAACAGCATCTGTAACTACTTCACTACATATATAATCCAGTAAGAAAGCAGACAAGTATCTAATCTAGGCCAAATCAATTAGTGATCTACAGAATCTAATACAGAAAATCATAACAGCATCTGATCCTCGAACTTTTTCGAATGCTTTTACATCCGCCTTCTGTAGATCAAAGTCAACACCTGCAGAAACAATGCCGCTAAAGTTGTATACAAATTGGTGACGAAGCAGCACAACCTTGATGTTTTAGACTTAACAAGAAATTCAACTAAAACGCGCAAAATAAGCCTTATTTAGTTAATCTCGACTACGGACCAACACGATTAATGGAATTATGATCATAGTCAAAGATATGCAAACAAAGAGCAGCTAACAAACTGGGGACATACAATTACACACACACACTAAAGCACATAAAATGTTTGATTTTATGCAAGAGCAAGTTTTGAAAAACTCTGGATCTATATTCAACCATGGATTTCAGTTATCACTATCAGGAGAAAAAGGGCTCAAACTAAGCAACAAAACACAAAGATCTCATCAAATCACGGAATGAAAAAAGAGCATAAAACCAAGGATCAGTCCACAACAATCAGCCAAACAAACTCATGTCAGCATCCCAGGAGTGCCACGAACATCAATCAACTCCTTGATATTCCTTACCAACCCTTTCCACCCATTTTCAGAAACATCTCACAAAACCCAAAAGGGAAAACCAAGAAAGCAAGAAACAGAAACCCTTTAACTCACAAAAAGAAAGCGCCCACTTCAAGAAACAAGCTTGAGGCTCGATTAGGCAGCTGCCAACTGAAAGCACCAAACCCCACCTCCCATGCGTAGTCCGACGCTACCAAGAAGACCAAGACCAAGAAGATGAAGAAGAAATGAATATGATTGTGAACGCAACATCCTTTCCAAAATATTTCTATATAAATGGGAATTCCAAATTTATTTTGGAGGGAATTCCCAAAAACTCCATAAATGATAAGTCTAATTTTTTTTAACTCTCTATTTTTTAAAATAATATATTAAAACTCAAGAATCGCGTATCTAAAATCTCAAATGATGTATTTGAAATACAAGGAAAAAATCACGTATCTAAATCCCAAAATCGTGTATCTAAATATCAGAATCGCGTATCTAAAACCCAAAAGATTTCTTTTATCTTTTTCCCTTAAAATTAAAAAAATGAAAAATTACAAACAGTTGGTGGGGAAGGGGATGATATTATAATATAGTAATCTTGTTCTTGTAGTTAGTGTGTGTAGTGTGTGATATCGTGAGCCACAGTTGAAAAGAGTTGGGGGAAAATATTAGTCATACACTCATACTTCCACTAAGAAACGAAGCAACGGAAGAAAACACTGTTTTGTAGCGTTATCTTTGAATATGCGCACCAGGTCACACTCACCATTCTTTGCTCACTTGCTCCCCTTTGCCCTTGCCTGACTTCATCATCCACACACTCACACTAATCAAGATTTAATCTTTTTTATGCTCAGAATGATAATTAGGTCAGATCAATCAAACTCCATAACATGTTACATGGCGTAGGCGGATTAGCCGGTTGGTAATTATTATAAAATAACATACAAATCCAAATAAGATTCGAACCAAAAATATTATCTTATACAATGAACTCATTAATCAGTTAAACTAACTTGTTGGCACAGAACACGTCAAACTAAGATTGTTCTTTTATAATTTCTCAATTAAGATTTTTTTTTATAGAATCTGATTAATTTTTTGGGAATATTCGTAAGATCTCTAACTTCTAAATGACGTATCATTGTTAATGTCATTCAACTTCATCTAACGGTAAATAATAATCGGAACAAATGGTAAATTAAAAATCGTATTCACTATCTTTTATATTGAATTATTGATGTCTTGATAAAGATTTTTATTGTCAATTTTAACAATTGGTTTTTGCTAAATTACAAACAATTTAAAAGATAAGACAAGGGACGAGAGGATTTAAAATAAATTCCGCTAATCTTGACTAAGTGAACCATATGATGTATAGCTTAAGTTGTAAATTGGGGAGTCAATTTCCATCCTCAATTGTATTATTATTTTATTTTATTTTTTATAAAAATGATTGGGACAAATGTTATAATGTACAGATACGGACACGGCACAATTGTGCACGATACGAATTCGACAACACATATTTTTTCTTAAATTTTTTACTTGAGGAATGACGGATACAATATTTGACATGACACGATACGACATGACAAAATCATATTTAGTAAATGTGAAATTTGTTAAAGGGAAAACATTAGAAGCGTGAGCTGCACGCCCTGTAAAGGGGCGTGGTAGGGGATGTTGGATTTATAAATGATTGGTGTCATTTTAGCGGGAAGTGGAGTGACGGAAGCAAACTGGTGTTGGCCTGTTGGGGCGTGTCGTCACGCTCCTTCTTTCTAATAAACAACTCCAATTGCATTTGTCTAATTAATCCAAGTATAATTTTTTTAATTTCATGTCAATTATGTATAAATTAATAAAATTTCTCATTTATATCTTGACATATGTACATATATATTATATATAATATTATTTGTGACGAATTTAAATGAAATCGAATAATTAAAGTATAATAGTTAATAATAAATACTTATTGAGATACTCGAATACAGGATTTGAACACAAGACATCTGATTAAACGAGTATGGAGTGGAACTGTATACTATATCATTGAAATGAGAAAAATTCTAATTCAAATTCAACTCGATCAAACTCAATTAATTATTATGACAAGTGTATTTCACTTGTGATTTGATTCGTCACTCTCTTTGAATTTTTCACTAATCATATGATAAGGATAAAATACTCACGTTTCGTTATACCAATTTGGTCAAATCAATTTTGAGTTAGAATTAATGGTGGTACAATCATAACTCCTGGTGATTGTAATTTATAATTTAGGAGAATTACACCAAAATCCCAATAGTTAGGCATATTTTCACATGGATCCGTTTATTTTAGAAATTACACTTTTCTTATTTATGGATTATTAAATTTAAGGAGAGCCCAAGTGTAAATATATTCCATAATAGAAACTCTATTAATTTATATATCCTATAATCATAAATGATGATGTTTTTCACCACTTAACCTTCTCTCATTGGAAGAATATGGAGCTAATTGATTTCCAAAGTATGTGGTTGCGGGGCACAACTATTTTCGTCCCTAATTCAATGCACATTCTATGCCCAAAGAATAGTTTATAATACACGAATACTTTTAAAAATATCAGTTTGTATTGTCGTCTCTTGTCGTGTTAGATGTTTATATCGGATACCGTGTCCGACACTCTTCACATGAAAAATTCAAGAAAAAAATTTGTATTGTCGTATTCATATCGTATCGTATCCGTATCCATTCATCATAATTTATAGGCATAGGAAGGAGACTATCATCTAGCCTTGTTCTATTTTCTTTCAAAACTTACATTATTAAAAGGAATAATTTCAAAAAACTCCCCATCAGTTTGAAATATTTTTACTTTACTCCCCCATAAAATTATACAACATAATAGGATATAAATAGTACATTAGAACATTTTAGTACTACATTTTGTGAAAAAATATACAACATATTTTAAGAGTTTTTTTAAGTACGATATATTGCAAAAATTATACGATATTTTTCCAAAATGGGAAATTAAGTAAAAATATAATGTACATTTTGGGATTTATTCCATATTTCCCATTATTAAAAGCGGTTAGCCCAGGGTGTTTTTGTAATTATAAAATAATAATAGATGGTATGGGAAAACTGTATCTTTAAAGCATGGCAACCTCTAACCTCAACTTATTGGACCTAATGACCTTTCACATCCTTTAAAGACATTGATAATCTCAATTCTCAACTCTTATCTTAATTGTTATTCAAAAAAAAAAAAAAAAAACTATTAATCTTAATTGTTGCCACAACACATCTTTGCTCCTTATTACTCGTATAATATACAACAACTTGCCCACCTGGCACCCATTATCGTATCCACAATGCATGAGCCTTTTTCATTGCTCAATATTATTAATTTCATCATATCATAATTCTTATATACGTTGACTATACTTGTAGTCTTGAGTACCTGATTAATTTATAATGGGATATACTTGTGTCTATGTAATTACAAAATTAGTAAGAACTGTTTTAAATATGAGAATTTATTCTAAGATTCGGGCCTTGCAGATATTATTATATAATAATTTAAAGTCGGATATCAATTTGTAAGTTTTGAGAGTAGAATAAGTGTCGTATTATATATAAAAATTAATGATGGAATCAGTTAAGTGGACGAATCTAGATATATATAAAGTAAATTCTTTGGTTGAGTTATAAGTTTTTGTGTAAAGAAAGATTTATATAATTTTGTTCAAATGATCTCACATATATCAGTCTCATATATATATTCTAATGTTTTAAAATTGCATGCTAAATATTTAGTTATCTTAACTTAAAACGCAATTTTGATGTGATCAATCACTTGAAAATCTAATTGTTTATATATAGTCTACCAAATTAAAGAGAAGGAAAAGAGGAATAAGCAAAGTATATACTAATTTGTTAACAAGTGCATGAGTAGTGACAATCAGAATTTCGGGAGAGGAGAAACGAGATTAAAAAGGAAAAAATATATATATAAATTAGGAGGAAGTGCCAAAATTTCATATTTTCCCCAATTTTGTACATAAAAATGATGATTCAAAGAGCCTATAATTATGGGTACTTTGCATGGGAATTTCACAATTTAATTTTCACCGAAAAGAAATTCTTTGGGTACGTGAAAGATGTCAACTGGGCTAGCCCAGCCCAAGCCCATCTAAGCCCACTACAGTAACGGGCTGGGTTAGCCCGGGACCACCTTTGAAGTGGGCTGGGTCGGGCTAGGTTTGAATTAAATTATAGTGGCCCAGCTCAGTCCATGAACCCACAAATAATGGGCTGGGCCGGGCCTGGGCTGGTTCCTGACGAGTTGGGCCTAATGGGTTTGGTGGGTTTCGTCTATTAATTTTGATGGGCTAAATTTGTGGGGTCAACTTTTTTTTTTTTTTTTTTTTTTTATCCTTTTGTTATATTAAAATTTAAGATTCTTTTTGTTTTATATTAATGATTTTTATTTTATTACATTTATAAAATTGCAAGATTTCTTTTGTTTTGTTCTTTTGTTATTAAAATTTTCTCAAGTTATTATTTATCTATGTAAGTTTATGTTATATTTCTATACTAAAAAAACATTTAAAGAGACATTAATACTTCATCCTATATTCTTAATAAACAGTTCTAATTACATATACAATAACCTAATGATTATATATAATTAATATAATAATTGTTTCAATTTTATTACAAATGTGTAATTAAATAGCTAGTCCAAATTTATATAGATTGGGCTTGTCTTATTTAATTTGTATTTGTAACTTTATAATTAAAATATTGGATTTGTATGAATGGGGCCAAGAAAAGAAAAAACAGAAAAAAGAACACATTGAATAGTATATTGGGAGATTTTGTGCTAAGGGAATAGCGGGTCTGGGTTGGTCCTAAGCTGGGCCTGGGTTACGGGCTGGTCCGGGCTGGTTATGGGTTTAAGTGGGCCTGTTCATGGGCTGGGCTGGGTTTTAGAATCAAACCCAATAGGGGCCCAGCCTAATACCCCAAACCCATCCCAACCCGCCTCATAATATTCATGGACTGGGCCTGGGCCGGTTCGAAGCCGGGCTGGGTCACGGGTTCGTGGACTGGCCCGGCCCGTTTGACATCTTTACGTGAAAGTAACCATATGAATGACTGCAGCTGTAAAGATTCTTTAGTAAAATTAGTAACCTTATTGTGTGTGTAGTGATGAAGGTTGAGTACTCCAAAAGTATGGTATGGTCCCGCTCTTTTATTCTAAACGCAAAATTCACCCAAAGTGCTCAACAATTGCTGCAACTTGCCCTTCCTTTGCTTTCATACTTGGATCCCCTTTTCAAAAAAAGCTGAAAAGATATATATACCACAGAATAGAAACTTCTGTTGATAGATCATACTAATAAGGTTCTTTCGTTTTGATGTTTGTCGATTTTAACAACACTAATATAAAAAATAAAGAAGGAAAAATTGTAATAATAATGAAAAGAGTTACACCGTAAACAAAAATATATTGAACAATAATTATGAAAGCTAATGGTAAATGCAAAAAGTTGTTGGTTAGTTGAGCACGTGGTAGAGTAGCTTGCTCGAAACTTCACTTCTCTAGAAACAAGAATACTAGATGTTGCAAGACGTATGAGAGCTGATAGTATGCGTAAAGTTGAAAAATAGAGCTGCTAAGGGTCTTTATATAGTAGTGAGGAGCGAGGAGGTGTAAACTGGAGTAGGTAGTAACTGGGTGAGCAATCGGTTGAGAGATTCTTGGGCATTGGAAGCTTCTTCTAGGGGAGGTTGGCTCTTTTTGAAATTTGAATCCCTCCCCACGTTTCTACTAGCTGCAACCACTCTCCAAGATGAGGGAGAGCAGTTGGGGCTGCACCCTCGGGGGCTTGGTTGCTGGGCTGGTCGACCGGCAGGTGAGCAGGCCTGAAACGGGGTTGCTATTCTTCTGGATCTAGTTATTTCCCAAAACGAGTTGGGCCATCCCTTAGGCTTGGAAACAATAATTTCCACTAATATTATCACTCCCCCCTACTCTCGTAGTCAAATGTGTTTGGCTGCGAGAGTAGCAAAAATTAACAAGTATTTCGTATGGTCTTGGCTGATCTATCTAGGGCTGTTGGTCCTTCTGACTGGTTCGATTTGATTGGTTCCTTCCAGGCTATGTACGGTGGGGTTGCCTCATTAAAAACCTCATAAGGAAAAACCATGTGGGAAAAATCCCTATGAGTAAAAAGAGTGCAACCCGGGAACCATACTCAAAACTCAATTAATTATTTGTTGGATATCTTCCAAAATGCCTTTGTTCTCTGATGATCGTTAAGTAATCCCGATCACTTTACTTATCTTCAAGCTTTTCCTGCTTAGCTTCTCGGCTGGTTCTCTTCCTTTAGACTTGTTTGGGTACTGCATCATGGCTTCCTTGTTCACCAGCTGGTTTCCATCTCGTGGACTGGCTGCTTAACCGACTGGTTCTCTTCCTTTAGACTTGTTTGGGTACTGCTTCATGGTTTCCTTGCTTACCAACCGGTTTCCACCCTGCGAACTGGCTGCTTAACCGGCTCCTCTTTCATTCCGTTTCTTTTCTCCTTGTTTGCGCAAGATTGAATTCCTTTGCCCGGCATACTCCTTCTTCCAGCAACTTCCATCTTCATCTTATCAAACTATCACAAGATCCCTCAATAGATAATCTTGGAAATTGCTACTTATCCCTTTCTTTTATAAGAGATGAAATCTACACTAGATAAAAATTTAAGAGTCCTGCACATCTAAGATTATTAGAAATTTATCTATTTAACCATAATCATGATATCTTCTTTATCATAATTAATACTCAGCAGAAAAGTGCAAGATTGTTGGGACAACTACTAATAGGGCAGTTGTCAAGGCCGCTGATAGGGCTACTTCCACCAGCCACTAACCTATCCTTCTTCAATCTGCTCGAGGCTCTTACACAGGCTTTAGCTTCTTTTGACACCATGGTGTTGGGATTAATGCCCTAAAAATCCAATTATATTGTAAATATTTTGGATTAATAAAACTGAAATTAAAGCAAGTTATGAGTATTTTACGAATTTAATAATTAATGACGTGTGATGGTATTTTTATATGAAATGTGTTTCATAGGAAAAGATTTTAAATACCAGAAGTCACTTGTCATTAAAGTTCTAGTCAGTATGATAAGAAGATGTTCTTATCGAGACTATAATGTGTTATATAAGATGATTAGTCTTTCGTCATAGGGAAATGGAGTTTCCAATTATAACACATTGATGATTTTCAATGAGATTGGAAACATCGAACTGGACCACTGAGATTGTTCATTTTATACTGCTATCTAAAATGAACAAAAATCTCGGAAGCATTAGACTCTTAATCCTGGCAGTGTTTCTACTTTAGGCATGTAGTGTTAATCACTGTGATGTACTCAGAAGTGAGGTCTCGGTAACGGGTGACCAAAATACTTTGTACGTTCGGTGATTGCGTGAAATGTGCTAGAGAGAAATATTGATCGAGGAATTTGTAGCCTTGCTGGAAGGTTAAAGATATCCCTGAAATAGATTTGCAAAGTTCAATTAAAACTTTGGCCAAAGTACTTCGTGTGTTCGTCACCGAAGTTGTATGTTGAATGTGTTTCACATACAGGGAATTTGAACTTAAGGTGAATCAAGTAATTTCAGATTGAAAGTGAAAAATAAATGATATTAGTATTGATTTATTTTTCATGGATATCTGTACAGAGGAGTAAAATGCAAAATTATTCTAGATCGAGAAATTCGTGAATAATTTAATTAATTTTAGAGTTCAACAATATTTATTTAGTGGAATTAAATATTGTTAAACGGTAATCAATTATTGTCATGGGATGATAATAGATTGACCCGTTTGGAGCTAAAGTTAATTAGTCCTGCAGGTCCCCCCGCAAGCCCCAACGAAGATCAATGAGAAAATATTAAAACGAGAGAGAGGAATGATTTTTCAAAAGTGTTTGAAAATAGCCAATAAATTAATTTTGAGAAAATAAATTAAATTCCAAAGAGTTGAAAATGCCCGAAATTTTATTTTAGAGAAAATAAAATTTTCAAAAAAAAAAAAAAGGCTGATGACGTGGCAGAAGTGCTGATGTGGCGCGGCCAAGTGGCACTGACAGGGCGCCAAGTCAGACGCCAAATGGATGTCCAGGATTGAGCCACGTCCCGCGAATCAGCGGCCCAGATCATGTTGACTGAAAAGTCAACGGGTCGTGGAAGCGGGTCAACGGGGTCGGGTCTTCGGGTAGGACCGGGTCATGGTTTGCCCGACCCGGACACGTGGACGAATGGTGATTCGACATGTGGCAACCGAGTCAGGCCACCTGAGCCGACCGGTTCATGGGCGAACCGGTCTGAACCGCCGGTCGGACCGGCTAAACCGGACACGTGGCACCTACTCGTGCCAGCGTGTGGTTCACGCGCGCCAAACACACAGCCGCCACATGGGCGGCGCGTGTGGGCGCGTGCGGTGCCCGTTCGGCTCGTGCTTTGCACCGCTGCACTCCTTGGGCTCCAAGCTTCCACATGGACTTCTCGGATTGGCTGTTCGGACTTGGGGCGCACGGTTAAAATCCGAAAATAGCAACAATGTCCCCTTTTTTGGCCCTATAAATAGCCTGCCATTGTTTTCAATTTTACACACCAATTTCAGTAGCTTTTTCTTCAGTTTTGAAATGTCCGAGAGTCTCTCTCTTTCTACTTTATTAGTTAATCCTAATTAAGGATTAATTAATTACTTAATTAGGTGGTTATATAATTAATATATATCCACTTAATTATTAGAAAATAGGGATTTTCTAGTTTTAGAAAAAAGGGTTTTTCTAGAAAAATATTTTCTCAAAGTATTTAGCGAAATACTGCCGGAGCCCACACTCCAATTTCTTAATCGGGGATATTGCGGGGAAGCTCTGCCGGTTTCACAAGAAAATATCGAGGTGCTGGAAAAGTGCCGTTGATAGCCAATATTGCAGTACGGTAATACCGTTATGCTGCCCAAATTAATATTGCATATTGTGATTATATGCTAGATTATTTAAAATTATGTTATCAATGCCTGTATATATTAGAGTTATGCTGCCCGATTTGTTCCGCTGCTTTATTAAAATATTTTGGAAATATTTTGATAACGAGGTTATGGCGAAATTTTTTGAAATATTCCGCTGTACCATCACTCTGCCTCGGGCCCGCCATACCAACACATGGATCCAAGTACAATACTTCTGTTTTTTTCACCTTCCGCACGTGCTTTCCTTTCCTATGTTTCCCAATACTTGCTCCTTTCCAGACTCAGGCTCTTTTGCTTATGCTAAAGAGGATGGAGACCAACTGGGAGGCAGTGAGAGAAGGCCTCCAGCAGCCGGACTGTTGTACTAGACGTCAGTCCTGACTTGGAGTTACCCGCTGGCGTTGAAGAGTTCTCGTATGCAGCTCTCCTTGATGAGCAGGCGGGAACATCCCTAACTGTCGGGGCATTGATCAGCCGAATGCGACAACAGCCGGTGGGGGGAGCAGGGCCTGAGCCTGGTCTTGATATCATGCTTCCTTTTAGTTTGAAAACCTTCTTTGAATGTTTGGATGTGGGTAAGATGTTCTCATTCTCGTTTTTCATTGTCACCACTGCTTAGTTTAATTTGGTCAATCGGAAGTCAGCCTTCCGGATAAGCATTCAGGGTGTTCTCTCTGACCCCTTTCTCCTGTCATCTGTCGGGACTAGGGTCCAGCTACTATTCCAGCACGTTCATTCGGCTGAGATTTCATATTTCATTGTTCGAACTGCAGTGGGACTCTATTTCATAATAGCAAAATATCGGGCTCTTATGACTGGCTGCTTTACCAGATGGGGTGGCCAACCCAGCTGGTGAAGTAGGGGGAGCGAAGCTCCAAGAAGTGATCGATCGGACTCCTTTCCAAGGTCCCTTTTCGGGATCGCCTTCCTAAGAGGTCTTATTTTTGTGCCTCTTCTACCCGGGTCATTTCATATGATCATCCCCACAATTCAAAGGTATCACGCTTGATTTCAATTCAACCAATCACAATGCGTGCTACTCTGCCTTATATTATTCATCGTTGTATCATAAAAGAAAGACATGAAGAGAGCAAATCGTATGATGCATGCTGCAATTGTCTAGAGTTTCTCATCACTTAATCAAATAACCTGCGGCTGGTGATAACTAAATATGAGACCTGGTGATAGTCAAATAACCTGCGGCTGGTAAAGTACTATATACAATAAGTGAAACCTGGTGATATTTGTCTGTTGTCCCCGGCTGGGGAACGGGCTCCTACCGGCGGTTAGCGAGAGCCGGTGTTGGGTTATGCATGAAGCCTCTTCAGATTGGAGGTGTTCCATGGTCAAGGTAGCCTCATGCCGTCGGCATCCTCCAGCTCGTATACCCCTCAGCCCTGCTGGTGGACAACAGGCGGTAAGGCACCACTTACTACGTTGCGAACCCTCCAGCTCCTTGGGTTCCATTGGCTATAATGAAGCAAACTCGTTTCTGGTCTTCTGGGTCCCAAGGGATTTGATGTTAGCCTTGCGAATCATCTACCTTGTTGGGCAGCTCGCATCGTAGGTAGAGTCCACCAGCTGGTCAATGTTAGGCAGTGGGTAAAAATCTTCAGGATAGGTGTTATTCAAATCCCTGAAGTCTACGCACATCCTCCACTTCTCGTTGCCTTTTGGGACCAGCACCACGTTGGATAACCACTCGGAGCCTTTGATTTCTTCGATGTGTTCAACAGCCTGCAGCTTGTCTACGTGCTCTTGTATAATCCTGCTTCTTTTTGGGACCATGCATGTGTTTCGTTTGCTTAACCGGACAGACTTTGGGGCGCTCTTGATATCATGTAAACATTCTTTCTTTGGGTCTGGTTCTCCGGCTGCTTAGGCTCTTTCGGCTCCTTTAGGCGCTCCTTTCCAGCTCCATCTTTTGGGCACTAAATGTCTCTCACGGTATGCAACCCCTTGTAGGGGATTCCTCTTGTGCTGACGTCTGGTTGTGATAAAACAAACACACTTCTGGTCCTCGATTCCTTCTAGGTAAAGCGGGAAGCCATTCGTCCTCTCTCCTATCTCTTCGCCTATCATGTAAATCTCTATAGTTTCCAGCTCCTGCCTCCTCTGCATTAATGTATTTCTCGACCCTTACCAAGAGGTCATCCCAGTTGACGGGCGGCTTCTTGAACAGCGACCTAAAAAACCTTCCTTACTTTAAACCTTGCTCGAAGGCACTAGCCCGCACCTCAAAAGTGGCGGAAGGGACTTCCAGCACGACCTTCGTGAACCGGGTGATGTAGCTCCTTAAAGTCTCGTCCTTTCTTTGCTTTACTGTAAAGAGATTGTTATTATTCTTCTGGTGGTGTTTGCTGCTAGCAAATTTGTGTAGGAAAAATGAAGCAAACTGCTCAAATAAGTGTATAGATCCCAGAGCGAGCTGGCTGACCCATTCTTGAGCCGTATCGGTAAAAGTAGTGAGGAACACCCTACAGTTTACTCTTTCGGTGTACTGATACAGTAGGGCTAAGTTCTCAAACCGGTCTAAATGCTTCTGGGGATCCATAGCTCCATTATACTCGGGTAGCCCCAACGTCTTGCAGCCCGGAGGGAGCTCGTCATCCATGATTCTTTGGCTGAATAGTCTACCCCTCCTAAGTACCCGTGTGGGAGTTACCCGTATTAGCCTCTCCATATTGTCGAGCTTTTGCTGCAACCTAGCAGCCCAATCCGGCTACTCAGCATCAACGTGGCTCATTCTGCCCGACTGGTAGCCAGTAGGCTGTAAATGCCCTAAATGCTGTGCTGCGAAATTCCCGGTTACTTGAATTCCTCCCCTTTCTGCCTCCTGCAGGTTCACGTTGGAGTGGATGTTGACCCTTTCGGCAGGCGCCTGGTCTCCCACCTCCACCTGAACCAATGAGGGGTCCTCTGGCTCCTTCTGGCAGTGGGGTCCTAATGGTGGATGGTTCTGTTCTACCAGCAGGTGGTACCACCCTCGAGTTAGTATTCCCGTATGCTCAAGGGTCTGCTGCACAATGCGCGGGATGGTTGCGTCAATGACACGGTCCACCCTTCTGCTAAACTTCTTGGGGGTGAGATGAGCAGGATCTTCGAGTTGCTCCACTCGATTGTTCAACCCTCGAGTGATACTTGCCACGTTAGCCGGACTGGCGGCCTGGTGGGTACCTACGATCCGGGTTGCCAATTTCCCCAACTCCTCTGCCAATAAGTGGCGAGGGATTTGACCTTCAGATCCAGCCGGCAGGCGTACCTCTTCGGTCGTATCCGATGTCCTAGCAGCCTGCTGGTGGTTGCGAACTTGCACTATGAGCCACTCCAACTGCTCCAAGGTGGGCTGATGTTCATCACGAGCAGGTGGAAGCACTCCGTGTGCTAGCTGGTTGCTGGGGTCCGTAACAACTGGTAGGTCAACCGGTGGATCCCCGTCTACTAGCTGTGGGTTTTGGTCATCCGATCCTCCCGAGCCGCTAGTTAGGCCTGCCTCCAGGCTACTCTTGGTGGCTCATCTCCAGGGGTTGTTCCTCGGTGCTGATACTTGGATAGCGTCCACTAAGAGCTGCAAGGGGACATTCCCGCGTTGTTAATCACCAGCGAGCAGACTGCTCTCTGGCTGGTCACCTGACACCCTGAGTGCCTGGCTGGAATGCCTCGCATGTATTTCAGTCATTGGAGTCTCAGGTTAGCTCCCACCAAAGGTTGGGGATCGGAAAGGAGTTGTCCGGTCATAGCACGGGCATTGTTCAGTCCGTCGGAAACCATGTGCAACTTGATGGAATTCTCATGCCTCAAGTCAGATTTTCCCACAGACGGCGCCAAGTGATGCTTGTCGATTTTGACACCATTAATATAAGAAATCAAGAAGGAAAAATTATATTAATAATGAAATGAGTTACAACGTAAACGAAATATATTGAACAATAATTATGAAAGATAATGGTAAATGCAAAAAGATGCTGGCTGGTTGAGCAGGTGGTAGAGCAGCTTGCTCAAAACTTCACTTCTCTAGAAACAAGAATACTAGATATTGCAAGACGTATGAGAGTTGATCGTATGTGTAAAGTTGAAGAATAGAGCTGCTAAGGGTCTTTATATAGTAGTGAGGAGCGGGGAGGTACAAACTGGAGCAAGTAGTAACTGGGTGAGCAGCCAGTTAAGAGATTCTTGGGCATTGGAGGTTTTTTCTAGGGGAGGTTGACTCTTTTTGAAATTTGAATCCCTCCCCACGTTTCTACCAGCTGCAACCACTCTCCAAGATGAGGGAGAGCAGTTAGGGCTACACCCTAGTGGGCTTGCCTGCTGGGCTGGTCGACCGGCTGGTGAACAGGCCTGAAACGGGCTACTATTCTTTTGGACCTGGTTATTTATCAAAACGAGTTGGGTCATCCCTTGAGCTTAGAGACATTAATTTCCACTAGTATCATTTTTCATAGTTGATTGATATCCATCTTCACCCCAATTGGAATATATCTTAGCCTAGTGTTGGTTACTGTAATTGCACATTGTTTCTTTCAACAAATATTGGTACCCCCTTATTCTGTTAGAGCTCCAACATTCTTGTTATGAGGTGGATGCATGATTGTCAAGTGAGCTATTATAATTTACAGTAGATGAAAAAACAACTTATATCGTGTACTATAATGGTTTTTTAAGTTTTTTATTCAAAATTTTGAATGTTTCGATCAGATTAACATATATATTTTATAAAAGCTTTTAAATTGTCGTTTGTATTTTTTACCCGGTGTGCCTCCTTATAACTCAATAGGGGCATAACTATCGTCATTGTCATAGGAGTTGCAACTTTTTTGTTGCAGAAATCCTCCACCTTGCAATTAACCCTTTAATTTTTGTTTAATTCTTTTTTCAAATAATAATAATAAGACAAAACATATCCAATTTACACGTAAGAACTCACCCATGCATGTACTGAACCAAAGAATATTGGATATAAAATAAACATTGATACCTAAAGTCCAGCTTATATAATTTAATTAAGAGAGAGAAAGAGATAGTAGCATGATATACCATGACAATTAAACAATTAATTAATATAATAGGCAATGTTTTATCCACTTTAAAAGGAGGAGATAAGTTTGGTGTATAATGAAGAAGAATAGTTTAATTATTAAATTAGAGGATGGTGGTCATCATGGCCTTGTCATGGACAAAAGA
Source organism: Lantana camara (assembly GCA_037501455.1). NCBI lineage: Eukaryota > Viridiplantae > Streptophyta > Magnoliopsida > Lamiales > Verbenaceae > Lantana > Lantana camara. The sequence goes on along the minus strand of CM074857.1, from coordinate 14,398,376 downwards.
TAGTGATGTAGTGTGTCTTTGTTGATTTTTGTGTTTTTGGCTTTCTGACCAAAAAATAAAAAAGATATTCTTATGTTAATTTTGAATAAGAAAATGAAAACAGAGAAAAATGATTAGAAAGCTATCACATGTGGCGTTGGACATGACATGTTGACACTGGGCTACTTCATAAAATGTTAAAATAAATATACTTGAACAAGTTTCATAAGTTTGATGAATACGGCTACCCGAGATTTGATACTTAATTAAAACGGAGACACCCTTTTTGACTTTTTGTAGACTAACACATGAAAAATTGGAGCTTTTCTTCAATTTTCAGGTCTTTTCAAATTAACTCAGACAATAAGAGTAACACAAATCTCGAAGTTTTAAGACGAATCACGAAGCTTTCATTTAATGGCGGGCTCCTAAACTCTGCATCTTCTCTTCTCTTCCAATATTGTTCCCGTTCTTTTATTTCTACTCACATTAACCGGACGCCTTTCATACCCTTTGCAGCCAGAAATCCTTTTCACCCGTTTGTTTTTATGGAGAGAAGGGAGCAATCATCAAGCATAAAGAGGTTAAATGTTGATAGAATCAGCAGCTTGCCCGACTCAATTTTATGTCACATTCTCTCTTTTCTTCGTACCATGGTCTCAGCTAAAACAAGCATTTTAGCTAAAAGATGGAGATTTCTTTGGGCGGATGTTCCAAACATAGATCTCGTTTTTTACTCATATTGTCCGTGGAACAAAGAATGGCGTCAAACTTCAGAAGTTATCAATAGGATCTTTTTGGGGCATAATTTGAAAGTCTAAATACTTTCCGCCTCGTGCACACGTTCACGGTGTCAGACGACTATATAACTCAGTATCAACTTGAGACATGGATTGCTGCTGTTATTACTCGTAGAAATGTTCCAAACATTGAACTTCGTTTTTTATTTTTGGATCAAGTTGCCCGCCTACAAATGCTGCCTTGTTGATTTGAGGCTCTGTAAATGTGAAATAAGAATTCCCGTGCCTGCCTCCATATGTTTTCCTAGCCTCAAGAAGCTTCATCTTTTTTGTGTTAAATAAAATAATGATGAAACCTTTCAACATCTAATTTCTGGTTGTTCCCTTCTTGTGGAATTGGCAATCTATCTTTTTCCTGGTGATTTAGTGTGATGTAGAATACTTTCACCTACTCTAAAGTGGCTGGATATTTGGGGTGAAACACTAGATCTTCTAGTGGAGATAATGGCTCATGCACTTCAATGTCTCCAGGCGACGAGTTACTCAACCAAGTATACTCTTGCTGAGAATCTATGGTTTTTAACTGAAGCAGATATCGTGTTTAATAAGTCGAAAGAAGGTGATATAGTTTATTCTCTGTCTTTGTTTGAACTCCTTGATAGGATGCCTAAGGTTAAGTTCCTAAATTTCTATATCAATTACAATGAGGTATGCATTCCTTCCACTGTGGATTTTGTTTATAATTTGTTCATGTTCAGGTTCAGTTGAGTATCCAGGAAATATAGTAAAGGAGGTTTACAAATTTTGCAGTATCTTCACAATGTATTCTCTATTTTGTCGCCAAGATTGCACAATTTAAACAAACTTGAATTGAAGGCAGCTGGTTGGCGTTTAATATTGAAGTTCCTTGAAGTTGCTCAAAACATTCAAGTTCTTATCATCAATGAAGTTTGTCCATATGGAATTAGAATGTTTTTTTGCTTTTATCCTTTGTACTCTATTAGCTAGTCATTCTTTACTCTCCTGCACATCTCATGTCCATTGGGGCTTATTTTTACTTTGTACTTGTTTGCTATGGTCAGGTTGCACTACAAAAAAATCCCCGAAAACCGACGGACATATTCCGACAGGATTTTCGAAAATCCCGTCCTTTTTCCGTCGAAAAGGCTAATTTCCGACGACAAACCGACAGAAAACCGACGGGATGGTGCCCGTTGGAAAATACATCGTCGAAATTGGGTCTTGACGGGTCAGTTCCGTCGAAATTTCGTCGGAATTCTTTTTCCAACGGAATTACGACGGAATTCCAACGGGAAATTATTTTTTCCAACGAAGTAATTTCCAACGGAAAACCAACAGAGCAAAAATAATTTAATTTTTAAGTTAACCGATGGAATTCCGACGAGAAATTCCGTAGGTATTCCGTCGGAAATTGAATAAAAATAAAAAAATTTAAAAAAAAAACTCATTTATGAGACCCAACCCACCCTGAAAACGAGCCACACCAACACCTCGGACGAGCCAAGGGCCGAGCTTGAGCTCGGCGAGCCAACCAATTTGAGAATTTAATTCTCGCGATAATTGCGCACGCTGGGATTTGAACTCGGGTCTCAGCCACACCAACAACTCGGACGAGCCAAGGGCCGAGCTTGAGCTCGGTGAGCCAACCAATTTGAGAATTTAATTCTCGCGATAATTGCGCACGCTGGGATTTGAACTCGGGTCTCTAAGGAAGAATGATGACTCACTTACCAACTTGGACAACTTACTTCTTATTAATATTATGTATTTAAATATATTTATACACTTATTTCAATTAATTAGTTAAATACTTTTTGTTATTAATTTAAAATATAAAATTTTAAATATATGATTATTTGAATTAAATATAATCATATTTATTGAGATATTATATAAAAATTGCTAGCTTATATACTTTTGTGTTTAAATTATAATGTATATACTTAAAATTATATCAAATATTATTGTAGATGAACAAATAAACTTTATATTATTAATTTGATTTACTATTTTGAAAATATCATAAATTTAATTTCAAAGTTAAATAGTTAAATTAATTAATATTATAATGTTTATTTTCTCAACAAATCATATAGCGACACGTGACGTATTGTATGATATTATCTCTTTAAAAATAAAAATATAAAGAAATAAATATTCATATGATATTATCTCTTTTAAAAAAAATAATAAAATATTAAAGAAATCAATATTCAAGTGATTTTATTTGATATTTTAGTTGAACTCTAAACCTATATAAAGACGTTTGTTCCCAAAGTTGTCAAATCAAGGCGTTTGATCCGTTATTAGGACATTATACCTACGAATCGACGTTACATTCAAGCTAAATCCACGAAGTTACCGAAGTGTTCAAAGGCGTTCTTGGCGAAATTCTCCAAAATCTAGCGTTTGATTCGTAAATAAGTCGAAAGACCTACGGATTAACAATATTAAAAGCTAAATCTGAAGTTGAAGAAGATCAAACCAATTAATAAAAGTTAAATAAGTTGAAGAAGATCGAAAATTGAAGATCCACTTTGATATCAAAATTTATAAATTATTTGTACTATTTATCCGATGTTTACACAAAATCAATAAACGCGAATTATTAGTGCAAACAATTATATTAATAATTTATAATTTGTATATTATATGATTTTTAAATATATAATTATTTGAATTAACTATAATCGTATTTTTCTAATTAAATTTGATTGAAAAATTCCAACGGACGAAAAACCAACGAATTTTTTATTTCATTGAAATTCCAACGGAAAACCGATGGGGAAATCCCGTCGGTATTTTTTTTAATGAAGAATAAAAGAAACCGATCCGTTGGAATTTTTATTTCAGTGAAATTTCGAAGGAAAACCGACGGGAAAATCCCGTCGGTATTTTTTTCATGAAGAATAAAAAAATACCGAAGGGAAAATCCCATCGGTATTCTTTATAATGAAGAATAAAAAATTCCGGCGGCAGTTTCCCGTTTGAATTTTTATTTCATTGAAATTCCGATGGAAAACCGACGGGAAAATCCCATCGGTCGCAAAAATTTCCGACGGAATTCCAACGGAATTTTTGGCGCAATTTTTTTTAAAATTCCGCCATTTTTTCCGACGGAATTTCGACGGCTTTTCTGTTGGAATGCAATTTTTCTTGGCTGTTGGAATTCCGTCAGAAATTCCAACGAAAAACCAACGGGAGTTTCCGTCGGTTTTTTCCCGTCGGTTTTCGGCTGTTTTCTTGTAGTGTTGCTCAAGATCTGAAATCTTGGGTGGAGCCCCAACAGGTCTGCACATGTCTGCTATCTCATCTAGAAAGTATTGTAATCCAATCTTTTTGTTGTAAAGAGTATGAATACTAGGGCTGTCAATTCGGGTGGATCGGGTAAGGTTGGCGTAAGGGCATTACACATAAAATCCCAACCCGAATCCAATCCGAACCCGAAATGAACAACCCGAACACGACCCGATCGGGTTCGGGTTGACCAGAACACTGTTCGGGTCACCCTATAACCCGACCCACCCAATAACCCAACCCGATCCGATAGATTTCCTTTTTCTTTTTTTTTTTTAATTTTTTTAAAATTCTATTTTATGTTTAAATTATTGTAAAACTTGATAAAAATATATAAAAATATATAGTTTTTAAGACTTGACATAATTGAAATTAATATAAGATTAAAAAAAATAATGAATACATAAATGTTATCAAGTTCTAATTCTAAGTGTAATTATAGTTAAGTTCTATATTTGTATAAATTCAATCAATAGGGTAATTATGTAAAATATAAATTAGATACATAAACATTATTTAGATCGAATAATATATTTTCTACTAAACTAATCATAATGCAATTCTAAATCTTTAAGTCCAAATAAATACATTTCTTTTTGTCCATAAACTCCGTTTAATTCTAATCATATTACAATCATATACGTCTTTCTAATTAAAAAAACTATATAATTTAGACAAATCATATAATATTGACATTATAAATCACATTATTCTCATATAATAATCATATGTTTATAGAGATACGAGTTGATTTTTGGATTTTTTTTGAAATTTATTGGCCGCCAAAATATCATTACAATAATGATTTCACTAATGTTTAATTAAGTTAATTATGTAAACCAATATGTATTATAAATTATTATTGAAATTTTATAAGTACTTAATTATGGATAGGAATTTGGTTACAAGTCTAATCTTAATCAAATTCTAAATCTAACTCTATTAAATTGTATCCACATTAAAAACTTGTTTATAATCTTAATTAAGATCTAATTCTAAGTGTAATTATAATTAAGTTTTATATCAACTCTATTTAAATTCTTATTTACATAAATTTAATAAAATTCAATCAATATGGAAATTATGTAAAATGTAAATTAGATACATAAAAATTATTTCGATCGACTAATATATTTTCTACTAAACTAATCATAATGAAATTCTAATTGTTTAACTTTAAATATACGCATCTCTTTTTCTCTGTAAACTTTTGTTTAATTCTAATCATATTACAATCATGTATGTCTTTCTAATTAACAAAATTGTATAATTTAGACCAATTTATATAATATTAACATTATAAATCACGTTATTCTCAAATAATAATCACATGTTTATAGAAAAAAATTATTTTACTAACCATTTTTTTAATATTCTATTATATTAAATTATAAAAATACGAGTTAATTTTTGAATTTTTTTTGAAATTTATTGGTCGCCAAAATATCCTTACAATAATGATTTCACTAATGTCTAATTAAGTTAATTATGTAAACCAATATGTATTATAAATTATTATTGAAATTTTATAAGTACTTAATTATGGATAGAAAATTGGTTACAAGTCTAATCTTAATCAAATTCTAAATCTAACTCTAATAAATTATACCCACATTAAAAACTTGTTTATAATCTTAATTAAGATCTAATTCTAAGTGTAATTATAATTAATTTTTATATCAACTCTACTTAAATTCTTATTTATATAAATTTAATAAAATTCAATCAATAGGGCAATTATGTAAAATATAAATTAGATACATAATAATTATTTAGATCGAATAATATATTTTTTACTAAACTAATCATAATGCAATTCTTATTGTTTAAGTTTAAATAAATACATCTCTTTTTTTTTTTCCGTGAACTCCGTTTAATTCTAATCATATTACAATCATGTATGTCTTTCTAATTAACAAAATTATATAATTTAGACAAATTATATAATATTAACATTATAAATCACGTCATTCTCAAATAATAAATTAATTATTATTTTTTAAGTATATCAAATTCTAAACCAATTATCATTTCATAAATTTTTATCTAATTATAATACACCATATAATTTAAATATATTAATTATATGTTAAAAAAAATTTTAAAATTTTCGGGTCGGGTCGGGTCGGGTCGGGTTGTTGGGTGACCCGCATAATTTTTCGGGTTGAATCGGGTCAACCCGAAACCCGCCCGAACCCGGTCTCTCTCCTTCGGGTTCATTTCGGGTCCGACCCGATTCCAACCCGACCTGAAAACCCCTAATCCGAACCTGAAATTTTTCGGGTTGGGTTGGGTCAAAATTTGACACCCCTACTGATGTAATGTGTTTTTGTTGGTTTTTGTGTTTTTGGCTTTCTGACCAAAAAAAAAAAAAAAAAAAGATATTCTTATGTTAATTTTGAATAAGAAAATGAAAACAGAGAAAAATGATTAGAAAGCTATCACATGTGACGTTGGACATGACATGTTGACACTGGGTTACTTAATAAAATGTTAAAAGAAATATACTTGAACAAGTTTGATGAATACGGCTACCCGAGATTTGACACTTAATTAAAGCAGAGACACCCTTTTTGACTTTTTGTAGACTAACATATGAAAAATTGGAGCTTTTCTTCAATTTTCAGGACTTTTCAAATTAACTCAGACTATAAGAGTAACACAAATCTCGAAGTTTTAAGACGAATCACGAAGCTTTCATTTAATGGCAGGCTCCTAAACTCTGCATCTTCTCTTCTCTTCCCAATATTGTTCCCGTTCTTTTATTTCTACTCACATTAACCGAACGTCTTTCATACCCTTTGCAGCTAGAAATCCTTTTCACCCGTTTGTTTTTATGCAGAGAAGGGAGCAATCATCAAGCATAAAGCAGCTAAATGTTGATAGAAACAGCAGCTTGCCCGACTCAATTTTATGTCACGTTCTCTCTTTTCTTCGTACCATGGTCTAAGCTAAAACAAGCATTTTAGCTAAAAGATGCAGATTTCTTTGGGCGGATGCTCTAAACATAGATCTCATTTTTTACTCATATTGTCCGTGGAACAAAGAATGGCGTCCAACTTCAGACGTTATCAACAGGATCTTTTTGGGGCATAATTTGAAAGGTCTAAATACTTTCCGCCTCGTGCACACGTTCGCGGTGTCAGACGACTATATAACTCAGTATCAACTTGAGACATGGATTGCTGCTGTTATTACTCGTAGAAATGTTCCAAACACTGAACTTCATTTTGATTATTGGATCAAGTTGTCGGAGTGCCTCTTTACGTACAAATGCTGCCTTGTTGATTTGAGGCTCTGTAAATGTGAAATAAGAATTCCCGTGCCTGCCTCCATATCTTTTCTTGGCCTCAAGAACCTTCATATTTTTTGTGCTAAATATACTAATGATGAAACCTTTCAACATCTAATTTCTGGTTGTTCCTTTCTTGTGGAATTGGCAATCTGTCTTTTTCCGGGTGATTTAGTGTGCTGTAGAATACTTTCACCTACTCTAAAGTGGCTAGATATTTGGGGTGAAGCACTAGATCTTCTAGTGGAGATAATGGCTCCTGCACTTCAATGTCTCCAGGCGACGAGTTACTCAACCAAGTATACTCTAGCTGAGAATCTATGGTCTTTAACTGAAGCATATATCGTGTTTAATAAGTCGAAAGAAGGTGACATAGTTTATTCTCTGTCTGTGTTTGAACTCCTTCATAGGATGCCTAACGTTAAGTTCCTAAATTTCTATATCAACTACAACGAGGTATGCATTCCTTCGAATGTGGATTTTCTTTATACTTTGTTCAGGTTCAGGTTCAGGTTCAGGTTCAGTTGAGTATCCTGGCAATATAGTAAAGGAGGTTTACAAATTTAGCAGTATCTTCACAATGAATTCTATTTTTTGTCGCCAAGATTGCACAATTTAAACAAACTTGAATTGAAGGAAGTTGGTTGGCGTTTAATATTGAAGTTCCTTGAAGTTGCTCAAAACATTCAAGTTCTTACCATCAATGAAGTTTGTCCATATGGAATTAGAATGTTTTTTGGCTTTTATCCTTTGTACTCTATTAGCTAGTCATTCTTCACTCCCCTGCACATCTCATGTCCATTGGGGCTTATTTTTACTTTGTACTTGTTTGCTATTGTCAGGTTGCCAAAGATCTGAAATCTTGGATGGAGCACCAACAGGTCTGCATATGTCTGCTATTAATCTAGAAAGTATTGTAATCCAATCTTTTTGTTGTAAAGAGTATGAATAGTGATGTAGTGTGTTTTTGTTGGTTTTTGTGTTTTTGGCTTTCTGACAAAAAAAAAAAGATATTCTTATGTTAATCTTGAATAAGAAAATGAAAACAGAGAAAAATGATTAGAAAGCTATCACATGTGACGTTGGACATGACATGTTAACACTGGGCTACTTCATAAAATGTTAAAATAAATATACTTGAACAAGTTTGATAAGTTTGATGAATACGGCTACCCGAGATTTGACACTTAATTAAAGGGGATACACCATTTTTGACTTTTTTAGGCTAACACATGAAAAATTGGAGTTTTTCTTCAATTTTCAGGTGTTTTCAAATTAACTCAGACAATAAGAGTAACACAATTCTCGAAGATTTAAGACGAATCATGAAGGTTTCATTTAATGGCGGGCACCTAAACTCAGCATCTTCTCTTCTCATCCCAATATTGTTCCCGTTCTTTTATTTCTACTCACATTAACCGAACGCCTTTCATACCCTTTGCAGCCAGAAATCCTTTTCACCCGTTTGTTTTTACGGAGAGAAGGAAGCAATCATCAAGCATAAAGAGGCTAAATGTTGATAGAATCAGCAGCTTTCTAGACTCAATTTTATGTCACATTATCTCTTTTCTTCGTACCACGGTCTCAGCTAAAACAAGCATTTTAGCTAAAAGATGGAGATTTCTTTGGGCGGATGTTCCAAACATAGATCTCGTTTTTTACTCATATTGTCCGTGGAACAAAAAAGGCGTCAAACTTCAGACATTATCAACAGGATCTTTTTGGGGCATAATTTGAAAGGTCTAAATACTTTCCACCTCGTACACACGTTCATGGTGTCAGACGACTATATAACTCAGTAATAACTTGAGACATGGATTGCTGCTGTCATTACTCGTAGAAATGTTCCAAACACTGAACTTTATTTTGATTATTGGATCAAGTTGCCCGAGTGCCTCTTTACCTATAAATGCTGCCTTGTTGATTTGAGGCTCTGTAAATGTGAAATAAGAATTCCCATGCCTGCCTCCATATCTTTTCCTGGCCTCAAGAAGATTCATCTTTTTTGTGTCAAATATAACAATGATGAAACCTTTCAACATCTAATTTCTGGTTGTTCCCTTCTTGTGGAATTAGCAATCTATATTTTTCCTGGTGATTTAGTGTGATGTAGAATACTTTCACCTACTCTAAAGTGGCTGGATATTTGGGGTGAAGCACTAGATCTTCTAGTGGAGATAATGGCTCCTGCACTTCAATGTCTCCAGGCGACGAGTTACTCAACCAAGTATACTCTAGCTGAGAATCTATGGTCTTTAACTGAAGCAGATATCGTGTTTAATAAGTCGAAAGAAGGTGACATAGTTTATTCTCTGTCTGTGTTTGAACTCCTTCATAGGATGCCTAACGTTAACTTCCTAAATTTCTATTTCAATTACAATGAGGTATGCATTCCTTCCACTATGGATTTTCTTTATACTTTGTTCTGGTTCTGGTTCAGTTGAGTATCCTGGAAATATAGTAAAGGAGGTTTACAAATTTAGCGGTATCTTCACAATGAATTCTCTATTTTGTCACCAAGATTGCACAATTTAAAAAAACTTGAATTGAAGGCAGTTGGTTGGCGTTTAATATTGAAGTTCCTTGAAGTTGCTCAAAACATTCAAGTTCTTATCATTAATGAAGTTTGTCCATATAGAATTAGAATGTTTTTTGGCTTTTATCCTTTGTACTCTATTAGCTAGTCATTCTTCACTCTCCTGCACATCTCATGTCCATTGGGGCTTATTTTTACTTTATACTTGTTTACTATTATCAGGTTGCCCAAGATCTGAAATCTTGGATGGAGCACTAACAGGTCTGCACATGTCTGCTATTAATCTAGAAAGTATTGTAATCCAATCTTTTTGTTGTAAAGAGTATGAATAGTGATGTAGTGTGTTTTTGTTGTTTTTTGTGTTTTTGGCTTTCTGACCGAAAAAAAAAGATATTCTTATGTTAATCTTGAATAAGAAAATGAAAACAGCGAAAAATGATTAGAAAGCTGTCACATGTGACGTTGGACATGACATGTTAACACTGGGCTACTTCATAAAATGTTAAAATAAATATACTTGAACAAGTTTCATAAGTTTGATGAATACGGCTACCCGAGATTTGATACTTAATTAAAACGGAGACACCCTTTTTGACTTTTTGTAGACTAACACATGAAAAATTGGAGCTTTTCTTCAATTTTCAGGTGTTTTCAAATTAACTCAGACAATAAGAGTAACACAAATCTCGAAGATTTAAGACGAATCACGAAGCTTTCATTTAATGGCGGGCACCTAAACTCAGCATCTTCTCTTCTCATCGCAATATTGTTCCCGTTCTTTTATTTCTACTCACATTAACCTAACGCCTTTCATACCCTTTGCAGCGAGAAATCCTTTTCACCCGTTTGTTTTTATGGAGAGAAGGAAGCAATCATCAAGCATAAAGAGGCTACATGTTGATAGAATCAGTAGCTTTCAAGACTCAATTTTATGTTACATTCTCTCTTTTCTTCGTACCATGGTCTCAGCTAAAACAAGCATTTAAGCTAAAAGATGCAGATTTCTTTGGGCGGATGTTCCAAACATAGATCTCGTTGTTTACTCATATTGTCCGTGGAACAAAGAATGGTGTCAAACTTCAGACGTTATCAACAGGATCTTTTTGGGGCATAATTTGAAAGGTCTAAATACTTTCCGCCTCGTGCACACATTCGCGGTGTCAGACGACTATATAACTCAGTATCAACTTGAGACATGGATTGCTGCTGTTATTACTCGTAGAAATGTTCCAAACACTGAACTTCGTTTTGATTATTGGATCAAGTTGTCGGAGTGCCTCTTTACCTACAAATGCTGCCTTGTTGATTTGAGGCTCTGTAAATGTGAAATAAGAATTCCCGTGCCTGCCTCCATATCTTTTCCTGGCCTCAAAAAGCTTCATCTTTTTTGTGTTAAATATAATAATGATGAAACCTTTCAACATCTAATTTCTGGCTGTTCCCTTCATGTGGAATTAGCAATCTATCTTTTTCCTGGTGATTTAGTGTGTTGTAGAATACCTTCACCTACTCTAAAGTGGCTGGATATTTGGGGTGAAGCACTAGATCTTCTAGTGGAGATAATGGCTCCTGCACTTCAATGTCTCCAGGCGACGACTTACTCAACCAAGTATACTGTAGCTGAGAATCTATGGTCTTTAACTGAAGCAGATATCCTGTTTATAAAGTCGAAAGAAGGTGAGATCGTTTATTCTCTGTCTGTGTTTGAACTCCTTCATAGGATGCCTAACGTTAAGTTCCTAAATTTCTATATCAACTACAATGAGGTATGCATTCCTTCCACTGTGGATTTTCTTTATACTTTGTTCTGGTTCAGGTTCAGGTTCAATTGAGTATCCTGGAAATACAGTAAAGGAGGTGTACAAATTTAGCTGTATCTTCACAATGAATTCTCTATTTTGTCACCAAGATTGCACAATTTAAAAAAACTTGAATTGAAGGCAGTTGGTTGGCGTTTAATATTGAAGTTCCTTGAAGTTGCTCAAAACATTCAAGTTCTTACCATCAATGAAGTTTGTCCTTATGGAATTAGAATGTTTTTTGGCTTTTATCCTTTGTACTCTATTAGCTAGTCATTCTTCACTCTCCTGCACATCTCATGTCCATTGGGGCTTATTTTTACTTTGTACTTGTTTGCTATTGTCAGGTTGCCCAAGATCTGAAATCTTGGATGGAGCACCAACAGGTCTGCACATGTCTGCTATTAATCTAGAAAGTATTGTAATCCAATCTTTTTGTTGTAAAGAGTATGAATAGTGATGTAGTGTGTTTTTGTTGGTTTTTGTGTTTTTGGCTTTCTGACCAAAAAAGAAAGATATTCTTATGTTAATCTTGAATAAGAAAATGAAAACAGAGAAAAATGATTAGAAAGCTATCACATGTGACGTTGGACATGACATGTTAACACTGGGCTACTTCATAAAATGTTAAAATAAATATACTTGAACAAGTTTGATAAGTTTGATGAATGCGGCTACCCGAGATTTGATACTTAATTAAAGCGGAGACACCCTTTCTGAATTTTTTAGACCAACACATGAAAAATTGGAGTTTTTCTTCAATTTTCAGGTGTTTTCAAATTAACTCAGACAATAAGAGTAACACAAATCTCGAAGATTTAAGACGAATCACGAAGCTTTCATTTAATGGCGGGCACCTAAACTCAGTATCTTCTCTTCTCATCCCAATATTGTTCCCGTTCTTTTATTTCTACTCACATTAACCGAACGCCTTTCATACCCTTTGCAGCCAGAAATCCTTTTCACCCGTTTGTTTTTACGGAGAGAAGGAAGCAATCATCAAGCAAAAAGAGGCTAAATGTTGATAGAATCAGCAGCTTTCCAGACTCAATTTTATGTCACATTCTCTCTTTTCTTCGTACCATGGTCTCAGCAAAAACAAGCATTTTAGCTAAAAGATGGAGATTTCTTTGGGCGGATGTTCCAAACATAGATCTCGTTTTTTACTCATATTGTCCGTGGAACAAAGAATGGAGTCAAACTTCAGACGTTATCAACAGGATCTTTTTGGGGCATAATTTGAAAGGTCTAAATACTTTCCGCCTCGTGCACACGTTCACGGTGTCAGACGACTATATAACTCAGTATCAACTTGAGACATGGATTGCTGCTGTTATTACTCGTAGAAATGTTCCAAACACTGAACTTCGTTTTGATTATTAGATCAAGTTGCCCGAGTGCCTCTTTACCTACAAATGCTGCCTTGTTGATTTGAGGCTCTGTAAATGTGAAATAAGAATTCCCGTGCCTCCCTCCATATCTTTTCCTGGCCTCAAGAAGCTTCATCTTTTTTGTGTTAAATATAATAATGATGCAACCTTTCAACATCTAAGTTCTGGTTGTTCCCTTCTTGTGGAATTAGCAATCTATCTTTTTCCTGGTGATTTAGTGTGATGTAGATTACTTTCACCTACTCTAAAGTGGCTGGATATTTGGGGCGAAGCACTAGATCTTCTAGTGGAGATAAAGGCTCCTGCACTTCAATGTCTCCAGGCGACGAGTTACTCAACCAAGTATACTCTAGCTGAGAATCTATGGTCTTTAACTGAAGCAGATATCGTGTTTAATAAGTCGAAAGAAGGTGACATAGTTTATTCTCTGTCTGTGTTTGAACTCCTTCATAGGATGCCTAACGTTAAGTTCCTAAATTTCTATATCAACTACAATGAGGTATGCATTCCTTCCACTGTAGATTTTCTTTATACTTTGTTCTGGTTCTGGTTCAGTTGAGTATCCTGGAAATATAGTAAAAGAGGTTTACAAATTTAGCGGTATCTTCACAATGAATTCTCTATTTTGTCGCCAAGATTGCACAATTTAAACAAACTTGAATTGAAGGCAGCTGGTTGGCGTTTAATATTGAAGTTCCTTGAAGTTGTTCAAAACATTCAAGTTCTTATCATCAATGAAGTTTGTCCATATGGAATTAGAATGTTTTTTGGCTTTTATCCTTTGTACTCTATTAGCTAGTCATTCTTCACTCTCCTGCACATCTCATGTCCATTGGGGCTTATTTTTACTTTGTACTTGTTTGCTATTGTCAGGTTGCCCAAGATCTGAAATCTTGGATGGAGCACCAACAGGTCTGCACATGTCTGCTATTAATCTAGAAAGTATTGTAATCCAATCTTTTTGTTGTAAAGAGTATGAATAGTGATGTAGTGTGTTTTTGTTGGTTTTTGTGTTTTTGGCTTTCTGACCAAAAAAGAAAGATATTCTTATGTTAATCTTGAATAAGAAAATGAAAACAGAGAAAAATGATTAGAAAGCTATCACATGTGACGTTGGACAAGACATGTTAACACTGGGCTACTTCATAAAATGTTGAAATAAATATACTTGAACAAGTTTGATAAGTTTGATGAATGCGGCTACCCGAGATTTGATACTTAATTAAAGCGGAGACACCCTTTCTGAATTTTTTAGACTAACACATGAAAAATTGGAGCTTTTCTTCAATTTTCAGGTGTTTTCAAATTAACTCAGACAATAAGAGTAACACAAATCTCGAAGATTTAAGACGAATCACGAAGCTTTCATTTAATGGCGGGCACCTAAACTCAGCATCTTCTCTTCTCATCCCAATATTGTTCCCGTTCTTTTATTTCTACTCACATTAACCGAACGCCTTTCATACCCTTTGCAGCCAGAAATCCTTTTCACCCGTTTGTTTTTACGGAGAGAAGGAAGCAATCATCAAGCATAAAGAGGCTAAATGTTGATAGAATCAGCAGCTTTCCAGACTCAATTTTATGTCACATTCTCTCTTTTCTTCGTACCATGGTCTCAGCTAAAACAAGCATTTTAGCTAAAAGATGGAGATTTCTTTGGGCGGATGTTCCAAACATAGATCTCGTTTTTTACTCATATTGTCCGTGGAACAAAGAATGGAGTCAAACTTCAGACGTTATCAACAGGATCTTTTTGGGGCATAATTTGAAAGGTCTAAATACTTTCTGCCTCGTGCACACGTTCACGGTGTCAGACGACTATATAACTCAGTATCAACTTGAGACATGGATTGCTGCTGTTATTACTCGTAGAAATGTTCCAAACACTGCACTTCGTTTTAATTATTGGATCAAGTTGCCCGAGTGCCTCTTTACCTACAAATGCCGCCTTGTTGATTTGAGGCTCTGTAAATGTGAAATAAGAATTCCCGTGCCTCCCTCCATATCTTTTCCTGGTCTCAAGAAGCTTCATCTTTTTTGTGTTAAATATAATAATGATGCAACCTTTCAACATCTAATTTCTGGTTGTTCCCTTCTTGTGGAATTAGCAATCTATCTTTTTCCTGGTGATTTAGTGTGATGTAGATTACTTTCACCTACTCTAAAGTGGCTGGATATTTGGGGCGAAGCACTAGATCTTCTAGTGGAGATAATGGCTCCTGCACTTCAACGTCTCCAGGCGACGAGTTACTCAACCAAGTATACTCTAGCTGAGAATCTATGGTCTTTAACTGAAGCAGATATCCTGTTTATAAAGTCGAAAGAAGGTGAGATCGTTTATTCTCTGTCTGTGTTTGAACTCCTTCATAGGATGCCTAACGTTAAGTTCCTAAATTTCTATATCAACTACAATGAGGTATGCATTCCTTCCACTGTGGATTTTCTTTATACTTTGTTCTGGTTCTGGTTCAGTTGAGTATCCTGGAAATATAGTAAAAGAGGTTTACAAATTTAACGGTATCTTCACAATGAAATCTCTATTTTGTCGCCAAGATTGCACAATTTAAACAAACTTGAATTGAAGGCAGCTGGTTGGCGTTTAATATTGAAGTTCCTTGAAATTGCTCAAAACATTCAAGTTCTTATCATCAATGAAGTTTGTCCATATGGAATTAGAATGTTTTTTGGCTTTTATCCTTTGTTCTATTAGCTAGTCATTCTTCACTCTCCTGCACATCTCATGTCCATTGGGGCTTATTTTTACTTTGTACTTGTTTGCTCTTGTCAGGTTGCCCAAGATCTGAAATCTTGGATGGAGCACCAACAGGTCTGCACATGTCTGCTATTAATCTAGAAAGTATTGTAATCCAATCTTTTTGTTGTAAAGAGTATGAATAGTGATGTAGTGTGTTTTTGTTGGTTTTTGTGTTTTTGGCTTTCTGACCAAAAAAGAAAGATATTCTTATGTTAATCTTGAATAAGAAAATGAAAACAGAGAAAAATGATTAGAAAGCTATCACATGTGACGTTGGACATGACATGTTAACACTGGGCTACTTCATAAAATGTTAAAATAAATATACTTGAACAAGTTTGATAAGTTTGATGAATGCGGCTACCCGAGATTTGATACTTAATTAAAGCGGAGACACCCTTTCTGAATTTTTTAGACTAACACATGAAAAATTGGAGCTTTTCTTCAATTTTCAGGTGTTTTCAAATTAACTCAGACAATAAGAGTAACACAAATCTCGAAGATTTAAGACGAATCACGAAGCTTTCATTTAATGGCGGGCACCTAAACTCAGCATCTTCTCTTCTCATCCCAATATTGTTCCCATTCTTTTATTTCTACTCACATTAACCGAACGCCTTTCATACCCTTTGCAGCCAGAAATCCTTTTCACCCGTTTGTTTTTACGGAGAGAAGGAAGCAATCATCAAGCATAAAGAGGCTAAATGTTGATAGAATCAGCAGCTTTCCAGACTCAATTTTATGTCACATTCTCTCTTTTCTTCGTACCATGGTCTCAGCAAAAACAAGCATTTTAGCTAAAAGATGGAGATTTCTTTGGGCGGATGTTCCAAACATAGATCTTGTTTTTTACTCATATTGTCCGTGGAACAAAAAATGGCGTCAAACTTCAGACGTTATCAACAGGATCTTTTTGGGGCGTAATTTGAAAGGTCTAAATACTTTCCACCTCGTGTACACGTTCACGGTGTCAGACGACTATATAACTCAATATCAACTTGAGACATGGATTGCTGCTGTTATTACTCGTAGAAATGTTCCAAACACTGAACTTTTTTTTGATTATTGGATCAAGTTGCCCGAGTACCTCTTTACCTACAAATGCTGCCTTGTTGATTTGAGGCTCTGTAAATGTGAAATAAGAATTCCCATGGCTGTCTCCATATCTTTTCCTGGCCTCAAGAAGCTACATCTTTTTTGTATTAAATATAACAATGATGAAACCTTTCAACATCTAATTTCTGGTTGTTCCCTTCTTGTGGAATTAGGAATCTATATTTTTCCTGTTGATTTAGTGTGCTGTAGAATACTTTCACCTAATCTAAAGTGGTTGGATATTTGGGGTGAAGCACTAGATCTTCTAGTGGATGTAACACCCCAGTTCTGTGATTTAAGCTTGACGTATGTGGTTACTAAATTGCGCAATTTAATTAATTATATATGATTTTTAATTATGGATTCTTTTGTTAAGTTTTATTGTTTGATTATGAATTCTTGATCGTATTTGCTTACATGCTCTTGTTTGAGTGACGTTCTTATTCGAATTGTTTTCTATTTTTCGTGGATTCTTGGCATGAGTGAATTATGTGCTTTAAGATCATGTTTATTTGCTCGTTGCATGATTTTGTTCTTGCATGAGTTTTGTGTTGGTTTGTGTGATCGGAACCGAAAAGGGGGCTAAAGAGCATTTAGCGTACCTTGTGTTCCGGGTGGCATATCTTGAGCTCGGGAACTCGGAATCGAGTTCCGTCACCTCCATTGGATCCGAATCGACGAATCGGAGATAATGGGATAAGCCTCATATTTTTATAAGATCAATTGGATCCTCAAATTTCAACCGGAACGAGCAACTTGCGCTTAAATTGACCGATCAAGACTATACCTAAGTCACGGACCTATTATTACGCACCTAGACCCTATCCATTGACCCTAGCCCACTTGCACACTCTCTTCCTCACCCTTTTCTGCCCCAAACCGACACCCTAACCCCCCCCCCCCCCCCCCACTTAGATATTTTCAGTTTTATGGGGAGAGAAGGAGAAGAAGGAAGAAAAGAAGAAGAAGAAGAAACCCTTTTTGGCCATGGGATTTTTGAGCTCATCTCCCCACCTTTTCTTCTCCAAATTGAAAGGTAAACTCATATTTGTGTTGTGTATCACTTGGTAATCATTTTAAGTTCCATATTCCATGATTTCTCCAAGATTTGAGCATGTTTGGGCATATGGCATGAATAGTGACGGGTTGGGAGGAAATTGATGATTCTAGCTTGCTTTCTTGTGAATTCTTTTGGTATGAAGGATGTATTTTACTCCTAACACATCACATGTGATATTTATGAAAGGGGATTAGGATTCATGACTTTGCCATTTGTGAAAAGTGAAGAGTTTGCATGAACTTGTTCCATATTCTTTCCTTGCTTGATTTGTTGCATCTTTGGGTGTCTTAATGGATTGAAATGCATGAATTCTTGCTACCTTAACTCACCTATGTGTGTTAATTTGATGTTTATATGGTTTAGCATGAGTTTTGCCCTGTTTGTTGTGTGTTTTTCGCCACTGACCTAAATCCACGAGGGTGGATTTTCCCTTTTGGAAAAATCCACGGGGGTGGATTTGATGCAGAAACTTTGGACCCTCCCCTGTTTCGGCCTGAGATTGTTTTGCTTTGTTCTCCCTCATACGAAGTCGGATTGACCTGATTTTTGAACCCACGGAAACATATTGAAGTCTAGAAGATCCTCCAATTGGAATCACCTTAATATCCTTTTCCATTTATGAGATATGATCAATTCATTTTCGTGTCGCCACTTCTTCGACAATCTGCATTCGTCCAACTTCAAACCTATGCCATTTTCACCTCGCTTTGAACCATGATTCGTGCCACATATCCTTGAAAACATCTATGTGTCTAGTTTCACCTCCAACAATCAAAACTTAATTCCAATTCCTCAAAATCAAGTTATACCCAATTTTCTACAACTTGCGCATTTTCGTAAATTGTCAACTTTTCCTAACTTTTGCTAAACTTGGCATAAACTCGTTGTATCGCCTTCCATGCACCTCCTAGACTCCTTATGTGACTTATATGCATTATATACATGTCTAATTGATCCTTATGCATTGTTAACATGTATTTTAATTTATTATGAATTGATTGATTGATTGAATCATTTATGTGTTTAAAATGAACTTAATGGTGTCTCTAAAGCACGGACACGCCTAAAAAATGGCCCGTGCAGTGTCCGACACGTGTCGGACACGGACACGGCCCGGACACGGCTCGGACACGTGTCGGAAACGGCTGAAGGAGTGTCCCGAAAAAAAAAAAAAAAAAAAAAAATTGGGACACGGTGTCGGACACGGCGAGGTGGAGTGTCCGAGCAAATTTGATCATTTTTTTATGCTTTTTTTAATATTTTTTGAATTTTTTGGAGAGAAAATTGAAATAACAAAACTTATTTTAGTTATTAATATTATATATTTATATAAATATTTTATGTTACATAGATTATACTTATAAAATATTTTTATTTTTATATAAAATATCTTTATTTATATATAAAATATATTTATTTATATAAAATATAGCCGTATCGGAGCCGTGTCGTGTCCTAAGATTTTGAAAAAATCCGTGTCGCCGTGTCCGTGTCGTGTCGTGTCCGTGTCGCCGTGTCCGTGTCCGTGCAACATAGAATGGTGTGCATGAACATGATCACATCAACTCTTGACATAACATTTCACGAACACCTCATGTTAATGCCGTGCGTCCTAATTGGTTTCATATTGAGTCTTTTCTCACGAGTACACATTATGTCGTTCTCTTGTACAGTTCATCTCCAGGGAGGAGATATCATGATCAATAGGCACTCGACCTAGCTTGTATCCTCGTATTGCCTTCTTCCAGGTGAGGGTGTTTTCGTTCTAGTTATGTATAAAACCCTATAACCCTTATGTGACAAGTTTTGGCCTAAAACCTTATGTAAGTATATGTTATCTTTATAAAGTGGAGTCATTGAGTAAATTCTTCTGAAATTATACGTATGGGCGTATATAAGCTTAAAATGGTTTTGCAACGAGGCTATGCTCCAAACCGTGTATCTTCATGCTAGCTACGGATTAGGATGACACGGAGAGGTACGTGCATAGTATATGCCGAGTTGCACGGTAAGGTATGTTTTCTTATAGTATGTATCCTAAGTATGAAGTAAATGTTTTGGCGAGAAATGTATGAATGAATGAACAATGGGGCCCAGGGACTTGGTGTTAGAGGCTATCCGGGGAGGCATGGGCCGACGGTGATCCCTTTCACTAGTTCCAATTATATTAACGGCGTAACCGGACCTCGTTAGGAGTTAGCGAGGAATGGACGCTGAGTGCCACTAGGGGGGTCATGAAACCCTTTTGGTCCATGCATGGATGGTTCGGGCCGATCACCCGGCCATCACCCGGAGGAAGAAGGTTGGAACTTATTTTATGATTATGATTATGTTATGATTGTTATGCACCGTGCGGGAAGGCCGAGACACGGATTGCCCAAACGAATATGTTTTATGATATGATATATGATCTGAATGTATTATGATATATTGCATGATCACCTATTCAAGGTATTAATGATAATTATTGTACACGATCGGAGTTTGGTTGGAGATTATGCACGCTCACTCGCCGAGCCATTATGTTTATGTATGAATTATGAACTTAATGAATTTAATATGAATTAGTCGTAAAACCCGAGCATTTCTTAGTCCTTTTATTGCCCTCGTGGGAACTAACTTTAAATAAAACTTTGCTCGGGATTTATGACTTGCATGTGCATGTTTTTATATATATGTATAGCTCCTGCTCGCTCAGTCTTCTAGAGACTGACCCCTCTTTCCCCCTTCTCAGTTCTTCCAGGTTTTGGCTAGGCGGGAGTCGAGTCATTGCATTCTTGATCGAGTCACACTTGTACACTCGAGTCACATTTCATATTGATATGTTATAATTGTATCTCCTGACGTAATTGGGCCTGTGTGCCAACTATGATTCATTGTTGATTATTAATTCGAGACAGGTTGCATGTTTAGCTGAACCCGTTGTTAGGATGCATGATGGATTTAAATTATGTGTTGGAATTGTTGGACTTGTAGTAATTGTTGAAAAGTATGAATTATATGTTATTACTTCCGCATTGCACATTTGGTTTTTCTTTGAGTTATTTGGTATGGGGTTAGATTCCGCCTAGTAAGGTTGTTTTTATTTTATCTCCCGTTCGCTATGAGTCCGGTTCATGCTTGGACTACCCATTTCATGTGTGGACTAGACTCATAGTGCGGGGGATGTGGTGCCTATCGTCCCGGGTGCTACATCCTTAAGTGGTATCAGAGCCCAGTTGTAAAACCGGTGTTCTAGTGTCGTGATTGAGTCAGTTAGGTGGCACGGCATAGGAACAACTTGTTAATGTGTGCATTGCATCGATTTGGCATGGATATTTGATACTAATTATTGGAAATTGCTTAATACATGTATACAATCTATTCTCTTATTTAGTTGCTTTAAATGTTGCATTTTGCACTCTATGTGCATTGATTAACTTAACTACGTGCCATAAGCATACACTAAGCTTCATGCATCCATATTTGAGTTGATTTTTCTTATATAGGCTACTATCATGCAAACCAAGCTACAATTCACACCAACTACAATTGACAAAGTAACTTGAAGGCCGAGTGTTCAAATTCCGTGGCTTGCGCAATGGAACTACCTATCATGGCTCGTATCATGGGAGGAAGCTTGGATCACGGGAGGGTTCATTAATCATGCCCTACCTACAAACCTTGAAGGTTCTCAACATACAAGAATTGTAAAGACTCAAGTTCTAACTTGAGGGATGCGTGAGACAACGAGAGGGGTGTGGAACTTTTCACCACCCCGATTTTGAAGACATTTAATACAAGATTAAATGCTCCAAGGTTCACCGTTGAAGTTCCGAGTTTAGAATGGTTGGGCGATTGGAAGACCAAATTGGGAAGCTTCAAGGGATCGGATGCAAGATGTGTTTAAAAGGTTCGACTCAACTCAGATGCAAGGATTGGGAGCCGTTAATCATAAAGCTCACTGTGAGGTCAAACATGGAAGCTCACTTGATACGAATACAAGCGTGGGATAACAAATGGACGCAAGGCAAAGAGACTTAAGAGCATCGAGGAATTCAAATCGCGTCGTCTTCTTGGAACCTTGGAACATGGAGACATCAAGAAGCAAGCAAGAATGGAAAGCGTTATCACGGATGAATTATGCGCGTAGATCGGAAACAAAGGATAAGCTAAGGGAACTTCAACCGGAGAGGACATCAAGATGAAGATTCGGACGACCTTTGGAGGTCGATGCTTGGAAGTACGTTAAGGTGTAAACTCCATGGACAAAGAAGACCTTGGGTTCAAGAATAGCATGTTCGGGCCGTGGGATATACAAATGGATGCAAGAAGATTATGGAGATTCGAAAACCATGGAAAGCTAAGGAATTATCAATGTCTCCAAAAGAAAGCTACAATTATGGGAATGAGGAACACGTCATCAAGCTAAAAGCTTACCACCTCGGTGACAGGTTCTGCATATTCATGGCACGAGCATCATTCATCGATTTAAATTAATTACTTTCTTTATCTATATGTACGTTTATGTTTAATTAATATAATTGCTCCAACATGTTGCATCGTTGCATCTTTAATTATTTACTATGTGCAATGGCATGTTAATCCAACATGCATGGCTTAGTGTTTAATTGATAGGGAATGGCTCCACCTTGTTCATCAAGTGATTCTTTGATCAAGGCTTACTCGAATCAAGACGAGAAGAATAGTTGGGTTATATCTTGGGAGTTAAAAAGGAAAAAGGAATTTGGAGGCTTGGAAATTAGAACCAGAGTAGAGCAAAAACGGATGCTTAACCCTATCAATCATGTCGAATTGAGTGAAAGCAAGAGTTCCGGGCATATAGCTTAGCTAACACAATCTACACCGAAGAAACTAAGTTGAAGAGTTTTGGGGAAACCTTAATCTCAGAGGCGAAGTAACGAATTCAACTAAAATTTCCAAATAAGGGAGCATTGATTAGGAAATAATGTAAATCCTTTTCGATCCTTGAAGGGATTACCTTTAGTTGAAAGAATGGAAATACAAGAGACAACAAGTAACGAAAACTTCATATGAGGGATAAAGGACGAATGGAGCTGGAATCTTAGGGAGCGAGAAAGTTTTGGGTTAACCTCGGGGATTATAGGAAGAACAAGACTAGAGAATAGTATTCCAAGGATTAAGAGAATTAGGTGAGAAATTGGAGGGGCAACGAATTTGGGTTTATGGCGATAACCTCTCTACCAGAAACGGCTTATCAAGAATCTTGATACAAGAGGGGATTAAATTAGTCCAGATTTCAAGGCGAGCAAGAAAGAGAAAAGTTGGGGATCAGAAGGAAGTAATTATTGAAGGGTTTGAATTGAACCTTAGGAGTGAATTAAAGAAACAGAAGTGAAGTGCACGTATAAAGGTCGAAGATGAAATAAATTCGGAGATTAGCAAAGGACGCCACTAAGTATTGAAGGGATGTGATTAATGTACGACACACCAACTTTACCTAGTGGCCGATCATCCCTTCACGAAGGCTTCATGGAAAGGTTTAGCACTTGCTATCATTTCAAGATTCAATTAGATGAAGTCATGGAAGTAATAGCGGAAGGGATGAATACCTTTACGAACTCAACTTCTTAAGAGAAAAAAGAAACTTCAAGAATTGATCGAGAGTCAAATCGGATCCTCCAACTACTTTATAAATTATCAACCTTCAACCTCATTGCTACGGTGAACGGTATCATAAACATTCATGGCATATACATACATGCAATTTAATTCAATAATTTTGTTGTTGTGTGCCTTGGTCTCTTTTCATGATAATTGCCTTGTATAATTGATGAATAATGTGTTTGCCTTATATATATATATATTACTTGGCCCTACGTGTCTTATTTGATGTTAATTGTTGTAATTGCCATTGTTACTCTCTCCTTGTTGTTTGAGAGACGGGGTTCTCTCTCCTTGTTGTTTGAGAGACGGGGTTCTCTCTCCTTGTTGTTGAGAGACGGGATTCTCTCTTCTTGTTGTTTGAGAGACGGGGTTCTCTCTTTGTTGCTTTTGAGGGACGGGGCTCTCTCTTTGTTTGCTTTAGTTTTAGTGAATCCGAGGACGGATTCTTTTTAAGGGGGTGAGTTTGTAACGCCCCAGTTCTGTGATTTAAGCTTGACGTATGTGGTTACTAAATTGCACAATTTAATTAATTATATATGATTTTTAATTATGGATTCTTTTGTTAAGTTTTATTGTTTGATTATGAATTCTTGATCGTATTTGCTTACATGCTCTTGTTTGAGTGACGTTCTTATTCGATTTGTTTTCTATTTTTCGTGGATTCTTGGCATGAGTGAATTATGTGCTTTAAGATCATGTTTATTTGCTCGTTGCATGATTTTGTTCTTGCATGAGTTTTGTGTTGGTTTGTGTGATCGGAACCGAAAAGGGGGCTAAAGAGCATTTAGCGTACCTTGTGTTCCGGGTGGCATATCTTGAGCTCGGGAACTCGGAATCGAGTTCCGTCACCTCCATTGGATCCGAATCGACGAATCGGAGATAATGGGATAAGCCTCATATTTTTATAAGATCAATTGGATCCTCAAATTTCAACCGGAACGAGCAACTTGCGCTTAAATTGACCGATCAAGACTATACATAAGTCACGGACCTATTATTACGCACCTAGACCCTATCCATTGACCCTAGCCCACTTGCACACTCTCTTCCTCACCCTTTTCTGCCCCAAACCGACACCCTAAACCCCCCCCCCCCCCCCCCCCCCACTTAGATATTTTCAGTTTTATGGGGAGAGAAGGAGAAGAAGGAAGAAAAGAAGAAGAAGAAGAAGAAACCCTTTTTGGCCATGGGATTTTTGAGCTCATCTCCCCACCTTTTCTTCTCCAAATTGAAAGGTAAACTCATATTTGTGTTGTGTATCACTTGGTAATCATTTTAAGTTCCATATTCCATGATTTCTCCAAGATTTGAGCATGTTTGGGCATATGGCATGAATAGTGACGGGTTGGGAGGAAATTGATGATTCTAGCTTGCTTTCTTGTGAATTCTTTTGGTATGAAGCATGTATTTTACTCCTAACACATCACATGTGATATTTATGAAAGGGGATTAGGATTCATGACTTTGCCATTTGTGAAAAGTGAAGAGTTTGCATGAACTTGTTCCATATTCTTTCCTTGCTTGATTTGTTGCATCTTTGGGTGTCTTAATGGATTGAAATGCATGAATTCTTGCTACCTTAACTCACCTATGTGTGTTAATTTGATGTTTATATGGTTTAGCATGAGTTTTGCCCTGTTTGTTGTGTGTTTTTCGCCACTGACCTAAATCCACGAGGGTGGATTTTCCCTTTTGGAAAAATCCACGGGGGTGGATTTGATGCAGAAACTTTGGACCCTCCCCTGTTTCGGCCTGAGATTGTTTTGCTTTGTTCTCCCTCATACGAAGTCGGATTGACCTGATTTTTGAACCCACGGAAACATATTGAAGTCTAGAAGATCCTCCAATTGGAATCACCTTAATATCCTTTTCCATTTATGAGATATGATCAATTCATTTTCGTGTCGCCACTTCTTCGACAATCTGCATTCGTCCAACTTCAAACCTATGCCATTTTCACCTCGCTTTGAACCATGATTCGTGCCACATATCCTTGAAAACATCTATGTGTCTAGTTTTACCTCCAATAATCAAAACTTAATTCCAATTCCTCAAAATCAAGTTATACCCAATTTTCTACAACTTGCGCATTTTCGTAAATTGTCAACTTTTCCTAACTTTTGCTAAACTTGGCATAAACTCGTTGTATCGCCTTCCATGCACCTCCTAGACTCCTTATGTGACTTATATGCATTATATACATGTCTAATTGATCCTTATGCATTGTTAACATGTATTTTAATTTATTATGAATTGATTGATTGATTGAATCATTTATGTGTTTAAAATGAACTTAATGGTGTGCATGAACATGATCACATCAACTCTTGACATAGCATTTCACGAACACCTCATGTTAATGCCGTGCGTCCTAATTGGTTTCATATTGAGTCGTTTCTCACGAGTACACATTATGTCGTTCTCTTGTACAGTTCATCTCCAGGGAGGAGATATCATGATCAATAGGCACTCGACCTAGCTTGTATCCTCGTATTGCCTTCTTCCAGGTGAGGGTGTTTTCGTTCTAGTTATGTATAAAACCCTATAACCCTTATGTGACAAGTTTTGGCCTAAAACCTTATGTAAGTATATGTTATCTTTATAAAGTGGAGTCATTGAGTAAATTCTTCTGAAATTATACGTATGGGCGTATATAAGCTTAAAATGGTTTTGCAACGAGGCTATGCTCCAAACCGTGTATCTTCATGCTAGCTACGGATTAGGATGACACGGAGAGGTACGTGCATAGTATATGCCGAGTTGCACGGTAAGGTATGTTTTCTTATAGTATGTATCCTAAGTATGAAGTAAATGTTTTGGCGAGAAATGTATGAATGAATGAACAATGGGGCCCAGGGACTTGGTGTTAGAGGCTATCCGGGGAGGCATGGGCCGACGGTGATCCCTTTCACTAGTTCCAATTATATTAACGGCGTAACCGGACCTCGTTAGGAGTTAGCGAGGAATGGACGCTGAGTGCCACTAGGGGGGTCATGAAACCCTTTTGGTCCATGCATGGATGGTTCGGGCCGATCACCCGGCCATCACCCGGAGGAAGAAGGTTGGAACTTATTTTATGATTATGATTATGTTATGATTGTTATGCACCGTGCGGGAAGGCCGAGACACGGATTGCCCAAACGAATATGTTTTATGATATGATATATGATCTGAATGTATTATGATATATTGCATGATCACCTATTCAAGGTATTAATGATAATTATTGTACACGGTCGGAGTTTGGTTAGAGATTATGCACGCTCACTCGCCGAGCCATTATGTTTATGTAAGAATTATGAACTTAATGAATTTAATATGAATTAGTCGTAAAACCCAAGCATTTCTTAGTCCTATTATTGCCCTCGTGGGAACTAACTTTAAATAAAACTTTGCTCGGGATTTATGACTTACATGTGCATGTTTTTATATATATGTATAGCTCCTGCTCGCTCAGTCTTCTAGAGACTGACCCCTCTTTCCCCCTTCTCAGTTCTTCCAGGTTTTGGCTAGGCGGGAGTCGAGTCATTGCATTCTTAATCGAGTCACACTTGTACACTCGAGTCACATTTCATATTGATATGTTATAATTGTATCTCCTGACGTAATTGGGCCTGTGTGCCAACTATGATTCATTGTTGATTATTGATTCGGGACAGGTTGCATGTTTAGCTGAACCCGTTGTTAGGATGCATGTTGGATTTAAATTATGTGTTGGAATTGTAGTAATTGTTGAAAAGTATGAATTATATGTTATTACTTCCGCATTGCACATTTGGTTTTTCTATGAGTTATTTGGTATGGGGTTAGA
This sequence comes from Lantana camara, assembly GCA_037501455.1. Lineage (NCBI taxonomy): Eukaryota > Viridiplantae > Streptophyta > Magnoliopsida > Lamiales > Verbenaceae > Lantana > Lantana camara. The sequence goes on along the minus strand of CM074857.1, from coordinate 14,370,972 downwards.
TTCCGCCTAGCAAGGTTGTTTTTATTTTGTCTCCAGTTCGCTATGAGTCCGGTTCATGCTTGGACTACCCATTTCATGTGTGGACTAGACTCATAGTGCGGAGGATGTGGCGCCTATCGTCCCGGGTGCTACAGTGGAGAAAATGGCTCCTGCACTTCAATGTCTCCAGACGACGAGTTACTCAACCAAGTATACTCTAGCTGAGAATCTATGGTCTTTAACTGAAGCAGATATCGTGTTTAATAAGTCTAAAGAAGGTGACATAGTTTATTCTCTATCTGTGTTTGAACTCCTTCATAGGATGCCTAACGTTAAGTTCCTAAATTTCTATATCAATTACAATGAGGTACGCATTCCTTCCACTGTGGATTTTCTTTATAGTTTGTTCTGGTTCTGGTTCAGTTGAGTATCCTGGAAATATAGTAAAGGAGGTTTACAAATTTAGCGGTATCTTCACAATGAATTCTCTATTTTGTCGCCAAGATTGCACAATTTAAACAAACTTGAATTGAAGGCAGCTGGTTGGCGTTTAATATTGAAGTTCCTTGAAGTTGCTCAAAACATTCAAGTTCTTATCATCAATGAAGTTTGTCCATATGGAATTAGAATGTTTTTTGGCTTTTATCCTTTGTACTCTATTTGTTAGTCATGCTTCACTCTCCTGCACATCTCATGTCCATTGGGGCTTATTTTTACTTTGTACTTGTTTGTTATTGTCAGGTTGCCCAAGATCTGAAATCTTGGATGGAGCACCAACAGGTCTGCACATGTCTGCTATTAATCTAGAAAGTATTGTAATCCAATCCTTTTGTTGTAAAGAGTATGAATAGTGATGTAGTGTGTTTTTGTTGGTTTTTGTGTTTTTGGCTTTCTGACCAAAAAAAAAAGATATTCTTATGTTAATCTTGAATAAGAAAATGAAAACAGAGAAAAATGATTAGAAAGCTATCACATGTGACGTTGGATATGACATGTTAACACTGGGCTACTTCATAAAATGTTAAAATAAATATACTTGAACAAGTTTGATAAGTTTGATGAATACGGCTACCCGAGATTTGACACTTAATTAAAGGAGAGACACCCTTTTTGACTTTTCTAGACTAACACATGAAAAATTGGAGCTTTTCTTCAATTTTCAGGTGTTTTCAAATTAACTCAGACAATAAGAGTAACACAAATCTCGAAGATTTAAGACGAATCACGAAGCTTTCATTTAATGGTGGGTACCTAAACTCAGCATCTTCTCTTCTCATCCCAATATTGTTCCCGTTCTTTTATTTCTACTCACATTAACCGAACGCCTTTCATACCCTTTGCAGCCAGAAATCCTTTTCACCCGTTTGTTTTTATGGAGAGAAGAAGGAAGCAATCATCAAGCATAAAGAGTCTAAATGTTGATAGAATCAGCAGCTTTCCAGACTCAATTTTATGTCACATTCTCTCTTTTCTTCGTACCATGGTCTCAGCTAAAACAAGCATTTTAGCTAAAAGATGGAGATTTCTTTGGGCGAATGTTCCAAACATAGATCTCGTTTTTTACTCATATTGTCCGTGGAACAAAGAATGGCGTCAAACTTCAGACGTTATCAACAGGATCTTTTCGGGGCATAATTTGAAAGGTCTAAATACTTTCCGCCTCGTGCACACATTCACGGTGTCGGACGACTATATAACTCAGTATCAACTTGAGACATGGATTGCTGCTGTTATTACTCGTAGAAATGTTCCAAACACTGAACTTCGTTTTGATTATTGGATCAAGTTGCCGGAGTGCCTCTTTACCTACAAATGCTGCCTTGTTGATTTGAGGCTCTGTAAATGTGAAATAAGAATTCCCGTGCCTGCCTCCATATCTTTTCCTGGCCTCAAGAAGCTTCATCTTTTTTGTGTTAAATATAATAATGATGAAACCTTTCAACATCTAATTTCTGGTTGTTCCCTTCTTGTGGAATTAGCAATCTATCTTTTTCCTGGTGATTTAGTGTGTTGTAGAATACTTTCACCTACTCTAAAGTGGCTGGATATTTGGGGTGAAGCACTAGATCTTCTAGTGGAGATAATGGCTGCTGCACTTCAATGTCTCCAGGCGACGAGTTACTCAACCAAGTATACTCTAGCTGAGAATCTATGGTCTTTAACTGAAGCAGATATCGTGTTTAATAAGTCGAAAGAAGGTGATATAGTTTATTCTCTGTCTGTGTTTGAACTCCTTCATAGGATGCCTAACGTTAAGTTCCTAAATTTCTATATCAATTACAATGAGGTATGTATTCCTTCCAATATGGATTTTATTTATACTTTATCCTGGTTCAGGTTCAGTTGAGTATCCTGGAAATATAGTAAAGGAGGTTTACAAATTTTGCAGTATCTTCACAATGAATTCTCTATTTTGTCGCCAAGATTGCACAATTTAAACAAACTTGAATTGAAGGCAGCTGGTTGGCGTTTAATATTGAAGTTCCTTGAAGTTGCTCAAAACATTCAATTACTTATCATCAATGAATTTTGTCCATATGGAATTAGAATGTGTTTTGCTTTTATCCTTTGTACTCTATTAGCTAGTCATTCTTCACTCTCCTACACATCTGATGTCAACTAGGGATTATTTTTACTTTGTACTTGTTTGCTATGGTCAGGTTGTCCAAGATCTGAAATCTTGGGGGGAGCCCCAACAGGTCTGCACATGTCTGCTATCTCATCTAGAAAGTATTGTAATCCAATCTTTTTGTTGTAAAGAGTATGAATACTAGGGCTGTCAATTCGGGTGGGTCGGGTCGGGTTGGGGTAAGGGTATTACACATAAAATCCCAACCCGAACCCAATCCCAACCCGAAATGAACCCGAAACTCTCAACCCGAACACGATCCGATCGGCTTCGGGTTGGGTTCGGGTCACCCTATAACCCGACCCACCCGATAACCCAACCCGACCCGATAGATTTTCTTTTTCTTTTTTTGAATTTTTTTAAAATTCTATTGTATATTTAAATTATTGTAAAACTTGATAACAATATATAAAAATATATAGTTTTTAGGATTTGACATAATTGCAATTAATATAAGATAAAAAAAAAACAATTGATTCATAAATGTTATCAAGTTCTAATTCTACGTGTAATAATAGTTAAGTTCTATATTTGTATAAATTCAATCAATAGGGTAATTATGTAAAATATAAATTAGATACATAAACATTATTTAGATCAAATAATATATTTTCTACTAAACTAATCATAATGCAATTCTAAATCTTTAAGTCCAAATAAATACATTTCTTTTTGTCCATAAACTCCGTTTAATTCTAATCATATTACAATCATATACGTCTTTCTAATTAAAAAAACTATATAATTTAGACAAATCATATAATATTGACATTATAAATCACATTATTCTCATATAATAATCATATGTTTATAGAGATACGAGTTGATTTTTGGATTTTTTTTTGAAATTTATTGGCCGCCAAAATATCATTACAATAATGATTTCACTAATGTTTAATTAAGTTAATTATGTAAACCATATGTATTATAAATTATTATTGAAATTTTATAAGTACTTAATTATGGATAGGAATTTGGTTACAAGTCTAATCTTAATCAAATTCTAAATCTAACTCTAATAAATTGTATCCACATTAAAAACTTGTTTATAATCTTAATTAAGATCTAATTCTAAGTGTAATTATAATTAAGTTTTATATCAACTCTATTTAAATTCTTATTTATATAAATTTAATAAAATTCAATCAATATGACAATTATGTAAAATGTAAATTAGATACATAAAAATTATTTCGATCGAATAATATATTTTCTACTAAACTAATCATAATGAAATTCTAATTGTTTAACTTTAAATAAACGTATCTCTTTTTGTCCGTAAACTTTTGTTTAATTCTAATCATATTACAATCATGTATGTCTTTCTAATTAACAAAATTGTATAATTTAGACCAATTTATACACTATTAACATTATAAATCACGTTATTCTCAAATAATAATCACATGTTTATAGAAAAAAATTATTTTACTAACCATTTTTTTAATATTCTATTATATTATATTATAAAAATACGAGTTAATTTTTGAATTTTTTTGAAATTTATTGGTCGTCAAAATATCCTTACAATAATGATTTCACTAATGTCTAATTAAGTTAATTATGTAAACCAATATGTATTATAAATTATTATTGAAATTTTATAAGTACTTAATTATGGATAGAAATTTGATTACAAGTCTATTCTTAATCAAATTCTAAATCTAACTCTAATAAATTGTACTCACCTTAAAAACTTGTTTATAATCTTAATTAATATCTAATTCTAAGTGTAATTATAATTAAATTTTATATCAACTCTATTTAAATTCTTATTTATATAAATTTAATAAAATTCAATCAATGGGACAATTATGTAAAATATAAATTAGATACATAATAATTATTTAGGTCGAATAATATATTTTTTACTAAACTAATCATAATGCAATTCTAATTGTTTAAGTTTAAATAAATACATCTTTTTTTTTTTTTTGTTTCTGTGAACTCAGTTTAGTTCTAATCATATTACAATCATGTATGTCTTTCTAATTAACAAAATTATATAATTTAGACAAATTATATAATATTAACATTATAAACCAAGTTATTCTCAAATAATAAATTAATTATTATTTTTTAAGTATATCTAATCCTAAACCAATTATCATTTCATAAATTTTATCTAATTATAATACACCATATAATTTAAATATATTAAATATATTTTTTTTAATTTTCGGGTCGAGTCGGGTTAGGTCGGATGGGTTCGGATTGTTGGGTTACCCGTATAATTTTTCGGGTTGAATCGGGTCAACCCGAAACCCACCCGAACCCGGCCTCTCTGCTTCGAGTCCGACCCGATTCCAACCCGACCCGAAAACCCACAACCTGAACTTGATATTCTTCGGGAGGAAGGAAGATTTATTTTACAGAAAATTGTTGGACTCTTCCCATGATTTTTTTTTTTTTTTTTTTTTTTGGTTGAGACTCTTCCCATGATTTTGGATGCAACTATACAAGCTGAACAGGGTACATTTATATGCCCTAAAGTTATATGCCTTTTCCTACGTATGTAGAACAAGTACCAAAATGTCTACCCATATATATATATATATAGCTCGCAATTTCCTCTCTTTAGTAGTATATATAATAATTGATATTTTTCAAGAAGTAGAAACCCTTTTAATTTTATCATATACATGTTCAGGTGATTTTCTAACTCTAGTGTACTTTTTTTGGGATATTGTACTTCTAGTGTACTTTTTTTTTCTATTCTAATTTTGGTGTAATCCGGGTTTTAAAAAAGTGGATTCAGCAGAAAAAAAAAATTTAAAATAAATTTTATTGCAATCCAATTTTCTAAAAAGCGGATTGCATGTAGCCCAGGGCGTACCACGTGGGACCGGCTGCACCGTATTTTTCTGAAAAGAACAGTTAATCCGCTAATTGAAAAAGAGGATTTAACGAAAAAAATTAATGATTATATTCGCGAGAAATTGACCACGATTGGCTGGTGAGATAATAACTAAATGGGTCCCCTTGGCCTTTTGAACACAAATGTTAGCCGTTTTTACATTTTTGCCAAAAAAATAATTATCAAATAATGTTTCCGGGTTTTTAAATACCGGATTCCAAAAATTATTTTTTATACTAAAATGTGGTTTCTTCAAATAATAAGGCTGCTGAATTCTTTTTTTATTTAATTTAATTTATACGGGTACTAATTTTTGGTTTTTTGCTTTTAAGAATTTTTTAAAATTATACAAATTGCATAGTGTTCTAATTATCATGTAGTTATAAGAAGATTTTTTCCTATTTTCTTTTTCTTCAAAATGCAAATATATACCTAATATTTTCTTTTTTAAAATAAAAGTAAATATATGAATAATGAATTCACTTTCCTATAGGTGAAAGACCAATTTTTAAAAAATTAAAATAAGTATTGGTTTTTCATTGAATTTTTCGTTGGGAAGATAGTTATATTGTATTTAAATAGTTTGGTTGATAGATCGGGAAAATACCTTGATTTTGAAATATAGTAGTGATCTTGGGATGCATAAGTGTTAAAATGAGAATATTACAAACGAAATGATAAAATATATGTTAAAAAGATTACAACACGTTACAACACGACATGATTACGTTACAACACGACAAGATTACAACGCTTCACTGTCTACCCCGCCTTGCTGCCGCTCTCGCCCTTTCTCGAGTTTGGGAATGATCCATTTCCATTGGGAATCTTGTTGTACGATCCCTACCTGCATTTCCTCTCCTTATCCCAGATCTTCGTGGTCGTTCCTCGTTAGTATTCACCAAATTAAATGAAGCCTCTGGCCAATATTCTTCATCCCAAATTGGGTGGAACCCTCCCTCGTACGTAGCCAAGTAGTGATCAAGCTCGTAATACCAGGCTACGTAATTAGAGATAGAGATTTTAAATGACTTGGCAGCCTTCATGACATGTGAACACGGGATTCCATGTCGTTGCCAAAACCCACACGTACATGTATTATCATTTAAGCAAACAATATGTTTCCGAGAACGCCTACCCGACGAAGAATCGTGTGCAATAACTTCAGTTCTATAATCTCTTTGGTCGAACAAACGAGCCGTATGAAGACCATAATGTTGTAGATTGGATTCCATTATTTTCCATGCATAATCTGTCCAGTGGTGTGCGAATGTTTTTGAATGGAGCCCAGTTTTTTGGCGGTCCACAAAATATTGGGCCGTGCGGTTCAATGTAGTCTCCACGATTGGTATGATTGGTAGACGACGAACATTTCTCAGCACTCCGTTGAAGCATTCAGACATTTTTGTCGTTGTCATCCCATATCGCATCCCGTCATCGTGTGATACAATCCACATTTCTGGCTGCATATTGTCAAACCACTCGATTACATTATGGTCTTGAATAGCAATTTACCTCATTATTCGATTATATGTAGTTTTGTCCATCGCATCTCCCGCTTGCCAACACAGATCCTTCAAACTCTGATCATGGTGGGCCTTGAAAAAATTGGAGCATATGTGTCTGAGGCAGTATCGGTGGCACCCCAGCGGCTCATTGAATTCCGGTGTTGATGATATTGCAGATAAAATAGCCCTATGTCGATCGGATATAAGACAGATTCGTCTAGTTGGCAGGCAAAAATGTTTCGCCAGGTGTAACAAGAAGAAACGCCATGCTATCTCTGTTTCATCATCTACCAGGGCATATGCAAGTGGAAGGATATTCTGATTGCCATCAATTCCCACGGCTGCTAACAATTTGTGTCGATATTTGGTGTATAGATGTGTTCCGTCTACACTTATTACCGGAGGCATGTGCGGAAAGGCAGTAATGCATGGCTTGAATGACCAGAAAACATGTTTGACCATGTATGTGTTTAGTAATGCTGAACGATAACTTGGATTATGCATCCACTCAACTACGGTACCTGCATTGTGATAGGCCATAGTAATAGTTATGTATCTGAAAATTTCGAAAATGTGTATTGTTTAAATTGTATAATTGTTACCTGGATTCCATTTTTTAATGGCTTCCATGAAACGGGGCAATTTTTGAACTGAGGTATCCCATGTACCAAATTCTATAGCGCGCGCCTTTTTTAGACCCTGCAATGCCTTAGAGTACGATATATTTATGTCGTAAGTTGTGTGTACTTGTGTTTGTACATTGCTAACTTCGTATCCGTAGTCTATACTAACGAATGGTAGGATCAAACTTGCTACAAAGGACGAGCTTAGGTTACCATGATCGTTCGTTTGCTGCATCGGCAGACAATAGTGTGTTGGCGATAACTTGGTTATTTTCCAATACCCTTTACTCTGCTTCGCGCTCGCTCGTAGTTTCCACGGACAATTTTGTTCCTTGCATGCAATACTGCACGTCCTTGGTCTACTCTCGGGAATCGTGTACTCCCTCTTGCTCCATCTGATGCTGTGATCCTTTATCGCGGTAATAACGTGCGCTTTATCTTTAAAGACCATCCCAAGTGTTAACAATCCGATATTTCTATCATACATCATGCTCTCGAGGTTCGTCAGGACATCAATGAAATTTGGTGGATCCTCTGGAAACATATTCAAGAGATATGGGTTGACATTTCTGATGCCGCCACTTGTTCCTGTCGGGCTCGTGTCGATGTTGTTATAATTCGGCATGTCATGCTCATCTGGAATATGAGGGGACGAAGGTTGTTATAGTATGTTATGCATCCCACGTATGAATTCGTCTTCGTCCTCATGAACGATTCCATCATCACCCTCCTGAGGAGTATCAGATTCATCATCGTCGTGCATTTCATCCTCTGAGTTCCCCAGCTCTTCGTCCCTACAACAATTTGCTAATGGGTCTGCTAAATTTGACATGGTTGCTCATGATCCTTCATGGGCTACAACTTCTTCTTCGTTTATTGAGGCAAACTGGTTGAAATAGCTCGTTGATGTGGCATTTGTATCCGGATAAATCTCGTGTTGCTGATTAAGATCCTCCTGGAATTGTGCATCATACTCGAATGTTGGGTGGTAAGGGACATTCAAATTGATACGTTGTGAGGCAGATGTGCCTCCATGGTCGTTAATATCCATTGTAGTTAAACCTTGTGTAATCTCTGTCACGACGGGCAACTCTTCTTGCGATAACATGGACACGTAATTGCACATCTCATTTCTATATTCGGATTCGACGAAGATCGGGACACACTCCAGCCTCCTTGAGGGGCTCGTAAAGTAACCTAACTTGTTATCATTTGATATCTGCACAAGTTTCTCCATGGGGGGGTCCCGTGAAATAAGACACGAAGCTAAAATTTTTATATTGTATATTTCATGGTGCAGTTGGAGAAAAGAGAAAATGTGATCTAACAAATCTGAAAATGACGAATTTCTTGGTAAAAATGTTAACCCAATTGGTTGAACGTCGCACCGTATTTGATAATTGATCTCCGTAACACTCCCCCCATGGTAGACGAGAAAACCTATCGTATCCATTTGGAGACAATTTTGGGCAGTCAAAAAAAATTATGGTTTTGGTAATTGTGTGAAGCTATTCGGAGAAGATGGCTAATTGGGTAAGGTAAAATTTGAATGTTTGAAGGCTAGCGTTCACGCATCATATATATTTCAATCCTCAAGCATGGTACTACTCGAGGTGATCAATTGTAAACGAGACACATGTGTCTGTGAATAATAGTGACTTCGCTTTTCAAAACAAACGAGTCTGCTGATCTTTCCAAAATAGAATAGTGAATCTGCTTTTCTAAAAATAGGAATATGACATTTTTTCAGAACTGAGCACTGAATCCGCTTTTTGTAAAATAGGATTCTGATAATTTTTTCAGAATGAACAGTGCATCTGCTAATTCAAAAAAAGGATTCATCTGAATCCACTAATTCAAAAAAAGGATTCACCTGAATCTGCTAATTCAAAAAGAGGATTCAGTACAAATTTCCAGTTCATCAGGTACAGCGTATTAACGGTGTAATAATATGTAGGAGACTGTGCATGTACTAGAAACGTGATATAAGTTTGTGTTTTACTGAACATGAGTCGTAGGTTTTTGCACGTTCACCTACCATTCTTGCATTTGACTGGCCTTTCGAAAATTCGTTATTCAAAGAGGTAGGTCGGTGAGAATTCACCTACAATTCTAGCGTCAGACCGGTAGTTGGCGTACATTTAATTCCAACGTATTAATACATATTATTTATGAATTCCTTTACTATTTATACCCAAAATAGGTGCATTCCGTTTGGTAGATATTTAAAGAAGCCTAGGGAAATTTTAAGAAAAAGAGAGCATTACAAGAAACAATTAACATATAAAATTTATCTTAACCCTTGACATCATACATCAATTCCCATATTCATTTCATGATCATATCATTCGACTGTTGAGTGAAATCATATTATAATTCCCAGTTGAACATAACCAAATTTGACGTTCTTAGAACTTGTACATGCAATAATTTAAAATTAATGTTTATGTAATTATCTCCTGAAAGAATTATGATTAGACACACTACGTCGACTACGAAAACAATACCAATCAAAGAAACCAAGAACTAATCCTAAAAAGCCCCTCCTTTTCAGCTAAACCTTTGGAAATTTTCAAAAAAATACATTAGGTAAACTTATGTAACAGTGGTCCTCTATGGATGCAGAATGGTGGGCATGTACTGAAGATTCAAAGACAAAAGATGCAATTGCAAGTTTATTTTACAAATTATGTGGTGGGGCTATATTTTTCTTATGCAATCAAGTTCCCAAAAGGAACACAAAAGGTTTATCTAATACAATGGTGGGACTGGGTTCCTGCTCAATTGGTTTGGGGGACCACAAAAGGGACAAATTTGGAAATCAACAAAGGGCTCGACAAGGAATTTTTTTAATATGGACTTGAGGAACATGCAAGAAACAAATCCCCAACCAACTAGCCGCATGGAATTGAGTAACATGAAAGTGACAAATCCCCAATCAACTAGCCGCATAAATTGTATTTAAGGCTAAAACGAACTAACCTGAACAATTCTCAACATATATATCTACATACATTAAAGAAATTTCTAACGAAATCTCACCCTACTCATAAAGATGGATTTTAAGAATGCATATCCTTACCTGTACATGGGGCGAGCGAATCTGCGGTTGGCGGTGGTGATTACCAGCTCTGGGGATAGTCGGCGTTCCTAATCGGCGTCCAACACTTTCAGAAACTTTATCTCTCTTCCGGCGAATGTTCTGAAAGCGAAAAGAGGGAATGAATGCGAACAAGGGTTTCTGGCACTAAAGAGTACCGAGTAATCTTCAAAGATTCCTGTTTCCTAATAATAGAAATCACTGTGCAATTTATAAAATTAAAAAAAAAAACGGCAACTGTGCAATTTTAATTATATGGCTACTTTTTCCGGCACCAATATAAATTAAATAAAAAAAGAATTCAGCAGCCTTATTATTTGAAGAAACCACATTTTAGTATAAATAATAATTTTCGGAATCCAGTATTTGAAAACCCGGAAACACTATTTGATGATTATTTTTTTTGCCAAAAATGTAAAAACGGCTAACATTTGTGTTCAAAAGGCCAAGGGGACCCATTTAGTTATTATCTCGCCAGCCAATCGTGGTCAATTTCTCACGAATACAATCATTAAATTTTTTCGTTAAATCCTGTTTTTTAATTAGCGGATTCACTGTTCATTTCAGAAAAATACGGCGTAGCCAGTCCCACGTGGTACGCCCTGGGCTACATGCAATCCGCTTTTAATTTATTTAAAAAAATTCTGATGAATCCGCTTTTTTAAAACCCGGATTACACCAAAATTAGAATAGAAAAAAAAGTACACTAGAAGTACAATATCCCAAAAAAAGTACACTAGAGTTAGAAAATCACCTACGTGTTCATGTTTTAGTGCATTTACTAATCAAATTTTCTTCTTATTGGAAATCTCCACGTATTTTTCGACAAAATTTATTAGTTTCTTTGATTGTAATATTCCTTTTTATGAAGTGTATTTACTAAATATTTTGATAATTTATTTTCTTCGGCAAAAGCATTTTCAAAAGCACGCCCCAGTAGTTTTGTTGGACCCTATCTTTTTATCATCTTGGGCCCAACCAATTGGGTCGAAACAAAGACCGGACCAAAATTAGGTCAAAAGTACTGCTTTTAAAGGACAGATTGATGTATGTTGAAAGGTCCAAGTTTATGGGCTGCTAAATGTGATTGAATCTTCTCACCAAAGTCACATTACACTAGAATACATTGCAAGCTGTAATATTGTTGTTTCCACCGTGTAGTTAATGCGGTTAAGCAACCGCGTTTTTGCTTATGTTCACACTGTAAAATTTTCCTATAAATAGGGCCCTATGTACGTTCATTTTCATAAGTTGAAGAAGTCGATTTAGAATACAATTCCATAGTTTCTCTCAAGAAGAGTTTTCTCTTCAGTATTTTTGTGTTGGTTCGCTTTATTGTGATTCTATTTCGCAACAAGTTATCAGCACGATCATTTTATTTCTTTGGTGAATCAGCGATCGTTCTTATTTCTATGGCGAGGATTCAAGCCGCTTGAAGGTTGTTCGATATTGGCGATCGAACATCTCAAGAAAGACTAAATTGTCGTAAGTTTTCTTCCTATCTATTTAGGTTCATATTTTAAGGATTATGAATAGATATACATGCTCGTAATCCTTATTTACCTGCAAATGGAAGGCCGTGCCTCCTACTTATTTATTTATGCAGCATATAATTATGTGCACTTAATTTTCCCTATCTGTCGATATTTGTACTTATATGATTATTTGTGCTTATATGATTATTACCCTGCATATATTTTTATCAATATTAAGTATGAATAAACTACCATTATGAATTTTTGTGTCCTAAACAAAATTAAAATAAATACATATATATACACTTTTTGCAACGACTCTATTTCAAAATAAAATAAAAAAAATAATTATATATATATATATATATATATATATATATATATATATATATATGTAATGGCTAGTCTACAACGGCTAGTTGGGATTTTTCCCTAAAAATATGTGATTTTGTTAAATACAATTCATTCATTTCTACATCTTACTACTTACTCTCAAAAACTCTAGAAGATCTTGTTGTTAAACTCTCGAATATCAAGATGTTGTCGACTTCGTTAATATTCTTGATAGTTATAGTGATAACATTCAATATAGTCTTCCGTAGTGTAGACATCCCGCCAGTGGATCAGGATTTAGTTGATTTCATCACATTTCTTGTGAATATTGTATTCCTCATAACCATAGGGTTCGAGCTTGACCATTGAATTGTTGTATGAATTATTTGTTTGAATAAATGTGTTGATTGTTATCGTTTATCTTGTACTAGCTGTCAACATGTCGAATCTTACAAAGCTTAAGTTTGTAGCCCTCGATATCACTGGAAAAAATTATATGCCTTAGATTGTTGGTGTAGAAATGCATCTTGAATCAATGGGTCTATTGGACACCATCAAAGAAAATAATAAATGTTCCAACTAAGATAAAGCCAAAGCTATAATTTTTCTCCGTCGACATCTTGATGAGGGGCTCAAAATGGAATACCTAACGGTCAAAGATCCAAGCATCTTATGGAAAAACCTTCAAGAAAGGTATAATCATCAGAAAGAAGTTATGCTTCCTAACGCCCGTGATGAATGGAGCGATTTACGCTTCCAAGACTTCAAGAAAGTCAGTGAATATAATTCAACAATGTTCAGAATAGTCTCACAATTGAGGTTTTGTGGGCAACAAATTACTGAGGAGGATATATTAGAGAAAACATACTCCACATTCCACGCATCGAATGTTACTTTACAGCAACAGTATCAAGTGCGTCGATTTACAAAATATTCTGAACTTATAGCATGCCTTCTAGTAGCTGAAAAGAACAATGAATTGCTGATGAAAAATCATCAATCCCGTCCTACTGGCGCGACAGCATTTCCTGAAGCAAATGTTATAATTCCCTCAAAGTATGAGCAAAGAAATCACCATGGGCTAAGTCAAGGTCATGGTCGTGGTCGAGGCCGGAGTAATACTCGCGGTCGTGGTCGTGGTCATGGTCGTGGAAGAGGCTGAGGGAGTTATCCATACTCCTCTCCTCAAAGAAACCCGTACCACCAGAATAAGACACACCACAAAAAGGATGTTCACGAGGCTGGGCCTTCGGTGAATCCTGAAGATACTTTCCATAGATGTGACACAAAAGGGCACTGGGCTCGAATTTGTAGAACGCCAGAACATCTTGCCCGTTTATACAAAGCATCTTTGAAGGGAAAGGGAAAATAGGTGAATTTCACTGAACATCACGATTCATTTGGTGATTCAACTCACCTAGATGCTTCGGACTTTACCGATGATTTGATAACAATGGAAATGACAATGTTGGTGGCAGTTAGTTAGGTTTTGCTATGTTTCCGGTGTGCTATTGCTTTTCTAGTTTGCAGTTTATCATTATTAGCATGTTTTATTGTACTAGATCTTTAGGAACTATTATGTAATTTTCATATATTGCAATATGAAGTATCTTTTCTACTTTGAATTCATGACTAATTTTCATATCAAATTATATGTTTATGTGAAGTTTTTGATATGGATCACTCTGAGATAAGAATCGAAAGAATAGTTAATTAAGAGAATTTGTGCATACCTGATAGTGGCACAACTCACACTATTCTTAAAAACAAAAGGTTCTTTACACGGTTAAACCCAATAAGAACCACTGTGAATACAATATCAGGTCCTTCTAATCTGATTGAAGGAATTGGCAAGGCAAACTTTTCGTTACCCTATGGTACAAAGTTCTTAATAGAAAATGTCTTATGTGTGCCAAAATCCAAAAGAAACTTGTTGAGTTTTAATGATATATATTCTCATGAATATGATACTCAGTTTGGGACTGAAGGTATTGAAAAATATATGTATCTTATAGCTTGTAAATCAGGGAAGAGATACATATTGGGAAAACTACCAATGCTCCCTTCTGGATTGCATTATACTTACATAAATGTGATAGAATCACATACGGTAGTTAAAGATAAGCACGATGCTTCGATGCTAGATGTTTAGCATGACCGGTTGGGTTATCCTGGTTCAACAATGATGCAAAAGATCATTGAAAGTACACGTGGGCATCCATTGAGGGACCAGAATCTTCCTCAAATGAAAAAGGATTCCTGTACAGCTTGTTCTCTTGGAAAGTTAATCCTGAGACCATCACCAGCTAAGATACAGAATGAATCACCTAGTTTTCATGAGCGTATACAAGATGATATATGTGGACCGATTCATCCACCATGTGGACCATTTAGATACTTTATGGTATTGATAGATGCCTCAAGTAGATGGTCACATGTTTGTCTATTGTCAACTCGCAATGTGGCATTTGCGAGGTTGCTTGCTCAGATAATTAAATTACGAGCGCAATTTCCTGATCATACGATCAAGAAAGTTCGGCTCGATAATGCTGATGAATTCACGTCTCAGACTTTCAATGATTATTGTATATCAACTGGGATTGTTGTTGAGCATCCAGTTGCCCATGTACATATACAAAATGGTTTAGCTTAATCATTGATTAAACGCCTTCAGCTTATTGCTAGACCATTGATAATGAGAACAAAGCTACCAATTTTAGTTTGGGGTCATGCAATTTTACATGCTGAATCTTTAATTCGCATAAGGCCAAGTGCTTATCATAAATACTCCCTTTATCAACTTGCATTTAGGCAAGAACCGAATATATCCCATTTGAGAATTTTTGGTTGTGCAGTGTATGTGCCTTTAGCACCACCACAACGAAGTAAAATGGGACCTCAGAGAAAGTTGGGAATTTATGTTGGTTATGAGAGCCCATCTATCATAAGATATCTTGAACCCCGAAGGGTGATGTCTTTACAGCACACTTTTCTGATTGTCATTTCAATGAGAATGATTTCCCAACATTAGGGGGAGAAAATAAATAGCTGGAAAGAGATATTACATGGTATACACCATCATTATTGCATTTTGATCCACGCACAAAGCAGTGCGAGATGGAAGTACAAAAGATTGTACATTTGCAAGGCATTGCAAATCAATTGTCAGATACATTTACAGATACAAATGGAGTGACTAAATCATATATACCAGCTGTTAATGCTCCTGCTCGGATTGAGGTTCCGAAGGGACAATCCGAGAAGAATGTCACTCACGAGTCTACAGCACGCCTGAAGCGTGGTAGACCAATTGACTCTAAAGATAAAAATCCTCGTAAAAGAAAAGAAGCAAATGTGAATAATGACCCCAATAGTGAACAAAGTGTCCCAGAAGAGGCACAAAACGAGGAATGTGTCCCAGAAGAGACACAAAGTGAGATTAACGAGGAAATCTCAATAAATTACTTTCATTCAAGTAAGTTGTGGAACCGAAGTGATATCAAAATTGATGATATATTCTCTTATGCCATAGCGCATGATATCACTCATGAAAGTGAAGATCCTGAGCCAAAACCTATCACTGAATGTCGAAATAGACATGACTGGATAAAATGAAAATACGCTATTCAGGCTGAATTGAATTCTCTGAATAAACGAAATGTGTTTGGACCTATTGTCCTCACTCCTGAAGGTGTGAAACTTGTCGGATATAAATAGGTCTTCGTACAAAAACGAAATGAGAAAAATGAGGTAACAAGGTATAAAGCAAGACTTGTTGCTCAGGGATTTTCTCAAAGACCTGGTATTGATTATGAGGAAACGTATTCTCTTGTCATGGATGCAAGTACGTTTTGATACTTAATCAGCC
This sequence comes from Lantana camara, assembly GCA_037501455.1. Taxonomy (NCBI): domain Eukaryota; kingdom Viridiplantae; phylum Streptophyta; class Magnoliopsida; order Lamiales; family Verbenaceae; genus Lantana; species Lantana camara. Next base: position 14,354,600 of record CM074857.1, on the reverse strand, counting down.
TAACAGTTTCTCAGGAACTGGAAATGCGTCTCATGGATGTTGTTACAGCTTATTTATATGGATCACTTGATAGTGATATTTATATGAAAATCCCGGAAGGCTGCATTTGAATCAAAACCTAAAGAAAAGTATTCGATCAGATTACAAAGATCTCTTTATGGGTTAAAACAATTCGGGCGCATGTGGTACAATCGCTTGAGCGAATTTCTGTCAAAGAAAAGATATGTGAATAATCCTATTTGTCCATACGTATATATTAAGAAAACAACATCCGGATATATGATTATCACAGTCTATGTCGATGATTTGAATATCATTGGAACTGCTAAGGAAATCCATGAAACAACAGTTTACTTGAAAGATGAGTTTGAAATGAAAGATCTTGGACAAGAAAAGATATGTGAATAATCCTATTTGGCCATGCGTATATATTAAGAAAACAACATCCGGATATATGATTATCGCAGTATATGTCGATGATTTGAATATCATTGGAACTGCTAAGGAAATCCATGAAACAGCTGTTTACTTGAAAGATGAGTTTGAAATGAAAGATCTTGGACAAACCAAATACTGTCTTGGTTTACAGATCGAGCATAAACAAAATGGAATTTTCGTTCATCAATCAACTTATGCTGAAAGGGTGTTGAAACGCTTTAACATGGATAAAGCAACCCCTTTGAGCACCCCAATGATTAGGAGATCGCTTGGTATAGCAGATCTTTTTCGCCCTCGCGAAGAGAACGAGGAAGTTCTCGGATCTGAGACACCATACCTCAGTGCTATTGGAGCACTTATGTATCTTGCTAATTGTACTAGACCTGACATATCTTTTGCAGTTAATTTATTAGCAAGGTTCGGCTCATCCCCAATGAAAAGACATTGGAAAAGGATTAAACATCTATTCCGATATCTTCAAGGTACAATTGATTTGGGATTGTTTTATTCTAAAGATGCAAAACAAGTTTTGTTTGGCTATGCAGATGCAGGATATTTATCAGATCCACACAAAGCTAGATCCCAAATAGGTTTTGTCTTTACAATTGGGGGCACTACAATTTCATGGCGATCACAGAAGCAAACTCTTGTTGCTACTTCCTCCAACCATGCTGAGACAATTGCACTTCATAAGGCAAGTCGAGAATGCGTTTGGTTAAGATCAGTAACACGACACATCTTGACCTCCTGCGGCGTATCAGCTGATAAAGGTCCAACGACGATATATGAAGACAATGCCGCATGTATTGCTTAAATGAAGGAGGGATACATCAAAAGCGACAGAACCAAGCATATCCATTCAAAGTTCTTCCAGTTTACGCAAGATCTTGAGAAGGACGGAGAAATCAGTGTCCAGTATGTTCAATCATGTGACAACTCAGTAGATCTCTTTACAAAGGCACTCCTCACTACATCTTTCAAGAAACATGTTCATGACATTGGAATGCGTCATCTCCGAGATCTATGAAAATATCTCACCAATGTCAACATCAGGGGGAGCCTGCGCAGATGTACTCTTTTCTTTTTCGGGTTTTTGTCCCACTGGGTTTTTCTTGATAAGGTTTTTAACGAGGCAGCATCTGAAGCGCATACAATAAGACAATCACATGAGCATCCCAAGGGGGAGTGTTGAAAGGTCCAAGTTTATGGGATGCTAAATGTGATTGAATCTTCTCACCAAAGTTACATTACACTAGAATACATTGCAAGCTGTAATATTGTTGTTTCCACCATGTAGTTAACGCGGTTAAGCAACCGCCAGCATTTTTGCTTATGTTCACACTGTAAACTTTTCCTATAAATAGGGCCCTATGTACGTTCATTTTCATAAGTTGAAGAAGTCGATTTAGAATACAATTCTATAGTTTCTCTCAAGAAGAGTTTTCTCTTCAATATTTTTGTGTTGGTTCGCGTTATTGTGATTCTACTTCGCAACAATGTATTTATTTTTGCACAACTACCTAATTAGTTGGAGTTACTGTGAAATTAGTGCATTGATCTGGAGGATTATAGGGAACCGGAGTAAGGTTCTTTAAAAGAAATATTCACGTCATATTATTATTATGTATTCCAAGAAAAACCGATCAACACGACAGTTAGACCTTCCCATCATATATAAAGTAAAATATGGTAGATCTTTCTCTCATATATAAATAACCGATACCCAAGTGTACAAACTGCTGGGTGGTGTGCCCAGAACAGTAGCGTTACGAGACCACATTTTAAAAATTTTCTTATAATACAAGTATTAAAATATTTCTAAAATATTTTAATACAATAGCAGAAGACTAATCGGATCTACTCAAGTATATACATGCAATTGATAATAAATTTTAAATTACTTAAGCAGATAAATAACTAACATGCAATTAACACTTAAGAGCATATAAATTATCATGCTTAAAATAATATAACTGTAAGATATTACTGTACTGCAAATATGGCTATCTAACGACATTTTTCCAGCTCCTTTCCCTTTCGTGAGACTAGCAGAGCTTCCCTGTAATAACCCCAGAGAAACCCTTGGAGTGTGGGCTCCGAAAGTATTTCTCTAAATACTTAGAGAAAATAAAACTTTAAACTAGAAAACCCTTTTCAGGGTTTAATCTCCCGAAATTACGCGTTTTATATATAAACACCTAATTAAAATTAATTCCAAAATAAATCAGAATTAATTAAGAGAAAAGGGATATGGTTTCAAAGCCGAGAGCTCAGCCAAAACCTCTCCCAAAGTAGGATGTAGAAATGAAGAGCCAAGACCCCTATTTATAGGGGGAAAACCGAGGGTAAAATAGTAATTTTATAACCCCACTTGCGTGCACAACTTGGACAGGAATTCCAAGGTGACTACATCGTAGATCTCATCACCACGAGTCCAACGCCGCCGAGAACACGCCGATCCGTCGTCGGACCTGCCCTCACCCGCCACCTAAAGGTGGCGAGTGTGTTACACACGCGGCTAGGGTTTCTGGGCTTGAACCGGTCCGACCGAACCCTGTTCGGTCTGGTTCGACACGTGGCCAATCTCGGTTTTATCACGTGTCCGGTTTGACCCGACCCTACCTGTTGACCCGTATCATGGACCGTTGACCAGCCCGGTCCAGATCCAATCTGGACCATTGATTCGAGATGACGTGGCGTCATCTTAGCCGTCCACTTGGCGCGCCACGCGGATGCTGCGTCAGTGCCAACTGGGCCCAACCTGCTAACGTGGCCTGACACGTCAGGTGCCACGTCAGCACCTGCCACCTCAGCAACCAAAATGAAATTTCGGGTATTTCCAACTCTTTGGAATTTTGATTTATTTAAAATAAATCCCTTGGCTATTTTCAAACACTTTGAAAATTTATTTCTCTCTCTCCTTTTAATATTTTCTCTTCGGGTTTTCAATTGGGGCTTGCGGGGGGGCCTACAGGACTAATTAATTTTAGCTCCAAATGGATTAATATATTATCATCTCATGAAAATAATTAATTACCGTTTAACAATATTTAATTCCACTAAATAAATATTGTTTAACTCTAAAATTAATTAAATTATTCACGAATTTCTCGATCTAGAATAATTTCACATTTCACTCCTCCGTGTAGATACCCATGAAAAATAAATTGCAACTACTATCATTTATTTTCCATCTCCAATCTAAAATTTATTGATTCACCTTAAATTCAAATTCTTTGTATGTGAAACACATTCATCATACAACTTCGGTGACATATCACGCGAAGTGCTTTGGCCAAAGTCTTAATTCGAACTTTTGCAAATCTATTTCAGAGATATCTTTTTACCTTCCAGCAAGGCCACATATTCCTCGATCAATATAACTCTTTAGCATATTTCATGTAATCACCGAATATACAAATTACTTTGGCCACCGTTACCGAGACCTCACTTCGAGTATATTACAGTGACTAACACTACGTGCCTAAAGACGAAATATTATCAGGATTAAGAGTACACTGTTTCCTGAGATTTTATTCATTTTAGATAGCAATATAAAATGAATAATCTCAGTGGTCCAGTTCGATGTTTCCTATTCTATTGAAAATCATCAACGTGTTATAATCGGAATCACTATTCCCTATGACGAAAGACTAATCATCTTATATAACCACGTTATAGTCTTGATAAGAATATATTCTTATCTTACCGACTAGAACTTTAATGACACGTGATTTCGGTATTCAAAATCTTTTCCTATGAAGCACATTTCATATAAGAATACCACCACACGCCATTAATTATCAATATGTGAAATACTCACAACTTGCTGTAAATTCAGTTTAATTAATTCAACAAATTGAATTTTCAGGACACTAATCCCAACACAAACAATGTTCCATAGTCCACATATCCAACAAAAGCATCTAAACCATAATGCCCAACAATCAAAGTTAGAATAGTACAAAGCATGTGGGGCATACATTAAGCTATAATAACTAATGCATACGGACTCCAAAGGATCATCCATTGGCCTTCAATTGTGGCGTCCAGGCATCCGGGTAGTGTCATGGTTCACCAGTGAAGCGCATTCTCACAATAGATCATCACACCAATGTCGATGGTGTCATTAGGGTTGTGCTGAGGGTTTGAATGACGCCAGACATCATATACGAGTATATGACCATCAATTCCCAAATGTAAGTAACTCGAATAACTCCCACACACTTTATATTTAGATTCCATCATGCAAACCAATACTACACTCTTTACTACAAAGATTCAACATAGTCACTATTTTGCATGCAAGTGCTCTTATGACCTAGGATAACTGCAGAAATCCCCCAATCACTCCTTCCAACCATTTTATACCTTTAAAATGGTGTGATTTCCCTCCAACTTTTTCCATTCGTGTACTTTTACCCCCCAAAACTAGAAGTATCTCTGGTGGAATCAAAGAAATATTTTGTCCAAATAAGTATACATAGTATTCGACATTCACAATTTTTGACAATACCTCCTTCTATTTTCTTATTCTTGCTTCCGTACATCATTCATTAATTCATTTCATACTCCACAAAATTTCCTAATACAATTTTTGTGATTTGAATTTCTTTGTCAAAACCTGAAATTCCAAGCGACCAAGAATTCAAATAAAAATCACAAAGACCGAAATGGAAAACCAAAGATAAAATAATCACAAATCGTGAAAATACATTAACGCAAAAATCTGTAGAAAAATGTTTTTACTCAAATATACAAATTGAGATCAAGGAAAAATTGCATCAGGGGTCTACAATTATCCCTTCCTTAGGAGAATTATTCTAAGCATGTTGGAGAGAATAAATTCATAACAACAGACTGATAGCCACGATCTGTAGCTAAATGCAAATAACCCAAAGAAAACCATAAGCAGTAACCAGAGCAAAACTCACAAGTAGATAATTGCAAAAACCGACCCTTGCAAAACCCAGGCAGCTAGCTAATGCGAGCTCATAAACAATCAGAAAACAGCGTTAATATGCTGATATTGGATCAAATCAAAAAATAGTTGTCAACCACAAAACTGCTCCAATTAGACAAAATTTGCAAAGCTAGAAATAGTGAGAGATAACAAGAAATGATAAAGGGGACGAAGATACAAAAGAAAGACTATTGTTTGAACTTTATTTCACTTCTTGTGGCTTCAAATCAGAATTCAAAATAGGTCATGAAAGTGGATGGAGAATAAATAAGGGAAGGAAAGAATGATGCCAATCTGTGGATAACAAGAATGATGCAAGGTGGTCACGCATGTATTAAGGAAAAAAAAGAAATAGATAGGAAATTTATTACGTAATATCATAGAAGTTTGCCTTCACATAGAATATATTCAAACGTAGCACAGTAATCCTCAAAACACAGTAAAAAGTAAGAGGGGTGGTAAAGAATAAGAATAATAGCCTCCGGGAGCTTTACTAATTTTAAAGAACTTGCAAAGATATAATCATATAATATTATACATCAAGTGAATGTTTACGAGGTTTAAAAGGGCTCGAGAAAGTCGGCCTATTGTATGTGTAAAGTGTAAACTATTACACTTCCAAAAATTCTTCATACATGCAGTAAATACAGAAAATACAGAGAAAACACAAATAGAATAAGATAGAGTTTGTGAAACTATTTTAAAAGTAGTAGAGATCCATGTGTCTCCCCAGGTCCCAACACTCATCAAAACTGTACCAGATACAGGATGTTGCAAAGGCAATTAGAAGATGATCCCGAAACTCACAAGTGGAATGAAATATAGATCGACATATCAAAATTACTGTCAAAATGAAAGATAGGTCAATGGACCAAAATTATCATCAAATTAACCGTCCCAGATCAATATAAAATAAAATGGATGGAGAAAAATTAAAGAAGATGAAAAAGGGAAGGAGTCAAATAGATAAGGACATAAAACACTACATAGATAAAGCAAAAATTAAATGAAGATTATAGAAAAAATAGAGAGAATAAACTTTCAACTATTAAAACAAATAAAATCCAGAAGAAAAGATATAAAGTTGTAATAAGATGGAATGTTGCACACAGCTTCTTTATGGAAGGGTAAAATAATAATAAAATATTAAAATTACTTAAACCATTAAAAATTCAATTTAAAATTAATATCAACCCAATCCAATTCATAAAGAACTCAATTCTCTCTTAGCCTATTATTAACCCAATCCAAAACAACTCAATTCAAATTTCAGCAAAACCAAACCAACCGTAGCCCCTTATAATGGTTGGATTAGGATGTATTGAAAAAAAAAATGAACTGCTACTCTACTTTCTACACCTTTCAAGTATATTTTGTGAATAACATGTAATTAGTAACATAAATATAATGTTACATTTGAAGTTATTATTTAATTATTGTCAGTAAACCGATTAGATTAAGTCATGTTGAAACTGATTTGGTTTCATACTTAAGATCTGGATTATCCTAATAAATTTTTTTTTAAAGAATGATTAGGACACAATTTCATATATACTATGTTGTACTGATACGGACATGATATGATATGATTTTTTTTGTGAATTTTCTATGTGAGAAATCTCGGACACGGTGTCGGATATGAGTGTCTAACACGACAAAATGATATTTTTAGATGTGTCGGTGCATTAGAACATATATACATTAATCTACACAGCAATTCAAATTTTAATAGGATGATGATTAATTATTTATTTAGATGGAAAATCAAAACATTTGATTATGATGACTTAAATTCTATGATGCATAATTACGGGTATAGCGATACAGATACGACACGATACGAAAAAGGTGACATAGATTTTTTCTTGAATTTTCCACAGGAAGAGTGCCAAATACGATATGACACCACAAAATGATATTTTTAAAAGTGTTTGTACATTATTGCTTAAATTGAAGTCAACATAAAAATAATAATAATAGAAAAAGAAAAAAAAAAAAAGGGAAAACTGAAATACTGTCTGAGCCCGGGTTCGAACCGGGGACCTCTAGTGTGTGAGACTAGCGTGATAACCAACTACACCACCCAGACCTGATGGTTGATATTATAAAGTTTTGAACTTTAACTTGTTTTCCTTTTCTGGCAAAGTTATGCCCAAGGCTGTTGAATAAATTGGTTGTGTAGGCGTATCCAAAACCAGCAACAATGGCGAAAACCAATACCAAATTGAAAAAGCAAAAGCTCGCCAAGAAGCCCGCCGCCGATACGCCTCCCAAAATCGAGAAAAAGATCAAGAAAAAGAAGAAGAAAACCAAGCTTCCCAAAGCTACATCCCCCGATTCCGACTCCGACTCCGACTCCAATTCTGATACAAACATCGAAACCCTACTCGAACCATTCTCCAAGGACCAGCTTATTACTCTCGTCACCGACCTTTCTTTGTCCAACATCTCCCTTTTCTCCCTCCTCAAGTCCGCCGCCGACCAAGACATATCCCGCCGCAAAATATTCATCCACGGTCTCGGTTGGGACGTCACGCGACCCACAGTCGAATCAATTTTCCGAGCTTACGGTGAGATTGAGGATCTTCACGTCGTCGTCGATCGCAATACTGGCAAATGTAAGGGTTACGCTTTTATTACGTACAAGACTAGGAAAGCTGCGAAGAAGTTGTTGAAAAACCCTAGGGTTAAAGTCGGCAATCGGACGACCTCGTGCCAGTTGGCTGCGGAGGGCCACGCCGCCCCCGGGAACGATGGGATAGTTTCCCAACAACATTTCGCCTCCTCCGATTTTGCAGAACGGAAGATTTATGTCAATTATGTGCCCCCAACAGCAAGTGCGGAGAAATTGAGGGCCTTCTTCGAGAAATTTGGGGAAATTGAGAATGGACCCAAGGGCATGGACGCCGATACTGGGAGATTTAAAGGGTATGCGATTTTCGTGTATAAGACTGTTGAGGGGGCAAAGAAGGTTTTGGAGGAGCCGCATAAGTTGTTTGAAGGAAGTCAACTGCATTGTCAGAAGGCAGCAGAGGGGAAGAGTAAAGTTGCTTCGGGGGCAGCATCGATAACGACGGCATTGCAGCCGGTGCAGCCACAAATGCTGGCGGCAGTCGCTGCTGCGCAGCAGGTGCAGAATATGGCTATGGTGGCGCAGCCGGCAGGATTTGTGAATCCTTTGTATAGTGGTGGGATGATTGCGAATGCGAACTTGGGTGCTTTAATGGGAGGTTATTATGGGATGATGGGTGCACCTGCGCAGGGAATGGGTTTGGGTGCATATGGTCTTTCCAATGCTGGTGAAGTTGGGTCGAGCGGGGCAACGCTCCAGGGGTTGCAATATATGCATCCTAATACACAGAGTCTGCAAATATCTTTACCTGTGCAGGGAATGGGTTTGGGTGCATATGGTGTTTCCAATGCTGGTGAAGGTGGGTCAAGTGGGGCAACGCTCCGGGGGCTGCAATATATGCATCCAAATACGCAGAATGTGCTCACACCGAAAAAAATAAATACACAGAGTCTGCAAATATCTCCACCTGTGAAGGGAATGAGTTTGGGTGCACGTGGTGTTTCCAATGCTGGTGAAGTTGGGTCGAATGGCGCAACACTCCAGTTGCAATCATTGCGTCCAAATACGCAGAGTGTGAAAATATCTTCACCTGTGAAGGGAAAGGGTTTGGGTGCACATGGTGTTTCCATTGATGGTGAAGGTGGGTCAAGTGGGGCAATGCTCCGGGGTTTGCAATATATGTATCCAAATAGGTATAGCGTGCAAACATCTTCATCTTTGGGGAAGGCTCCTGGGGCTAGTGGAAGTGGTTATTCTGCTGGTTTATGGTATGATCGTGGTTCCTCATTTGTTTTTCTTGGACACTATGGATTTCTGTGTTTTTTGCATTTGGTGTTAGAACATGTGCTTTCTGTGTCAGGAGATTATTTACTTCATGAATTATTTGATAGCCAACTTATTCTTTTTTTTTTCTGTCTATGCTCCATAAGGATGAGTGTTCTCTTGGTTGTTGTTATAAAAAGATTAAACAGTGTTCTGGATTAAAATACTGAAAATCTAGAAACAGAATTGACATTGATATCTGATTTTTAGGACAACTTTTAGGTTTGGCATAACGAGCTTGTTAAAACTATCCAAGAGGGTGGATAATGTTATGTCTAAGATGGATTGCCTGATTCTCTTGGAGATAATGGTGGTTGAAATGTTTGGCGTGATTAGAAAATTGGACAAAAGTATGGGGTAATTCCAACCGGTATGATGTGTAGGGACTAGGGAGTGGCATAATTATGCAAATTTATTCTCTAGGATTATACCAATAGCTGATCCTGATTGTTCTGCTTTATGGCCTGATTTGCCTTGGTTGAGACTGTAGCTACTGTAGAATATCATGATACCTACCGAAGTTAACCTTATACACGAAGAATAATTTCAAGTTTATGTTTAATCGAAAAAAATTATTTGTTAAAGTAGTCTTTGGCTTAAGTTTCATTCAAAATCATTATGTAGTTATTTTCTCTTAATATTTCTTGCCTTTGACCTGCTTCAGTCCATTCTTGCAGAGGAATGGGAACACCAGAAGGTTAACAACATTATAGATGGTGGGTTTTTTGTCGGTTAGTTTTTTGGCCTTGGAATATGATATTATAGTTTCCTATTTTGAATTTATTTACTTTCTCCTTGTCCACTTTCATTTTTGTTTTTAAGCCTTTGACCAACCTTTTTGAAGAGGCTGTGTCTGTGTGCAACATTCCATCTTATTACAACTTTATATCTTTTCTTCTGGATTTTATTTGTTTTAATAGTTGAAAGTTTATTCTCTCTACTGTTTTATAATTTTCATTTAATCTTTGCTTTTTCTATGTTGTGTTTTATGTCCTTATCTATTTGATTCATTCAGTTTTTCTTCTTCTTTTATTTTTTTCCGTCCATTTTGTTTTATATAGCTCTGGGACAGTTAATTTGAAGTAAATTTTCGTCTGTGGACCTATATTTCATTTTGACGGTAATTTTGGTCTGTGGATCTATATTTCATTCCACTTATGAGTTTCGGCATCCATCATCTTCTAAGTGTTTTTGCGACATCTTGTATTGTGGATGTTTATCTTGTCCTTTACAGTTTTCATGAGTATTGGGACTTGGGAAGACACATGGTTCTACTGCTTTTAAAATAGCTTCACAAACTCTATCTTGTTCTATTTGTGTTTTCTCTGTATTTTCTGTATTTATCATATGTATGAAGAATTTTTTGGAAGCATAATAGCGTACGCATACAACAGGTGGACTTTCTCGAGTCCTTTTAAACCTCGAGAACATTCACTGGATTTATATTTTTATATGATTATATTGTTGCACGTTCTTTAAAATTATTAAAGCTCCTAGAAGCTATCATCTTTATCACCACTCTTACTTCTCACTGTGTTTTGAGGATTATTGTGCAACATTTGAATATCCTTCATATGAAGGAAAACTTCTTTGACATCACACATTAAACGTCCTATCTGTTTCTTTTCGTCTTTTAATACATACATGACCACCTTGCACCATTCTTGTTATCCACAGATTTGCATCATTCTTTCCTTTCCTTTCCTTGTTCTCTGTCCTCTTTCCTGACCTATTCTGAATTCTGATTTCAAGCCCTAAACAAAGGGAACTAAAGTTCAAACAGTATTCTTTCTTTTTCATCTTTAAGTCTGCTTCGCCATTTCTTGTTCTCTCATTATTTCTGGCTTTGAGAATTTTGTCTAATCGGAGCAGTTTTGTGCTTGACAATTATTGTTTGATTTGATCCAACTTACTGAGTGTAATCTCGGGTTGAAAGAGGTGGAAAGGTTCTGAATTTTTGCCATTTTGCCTTGTTTAATATTTGGATTCAATAATTTCTCTGGTATTAAAACCAAGATGGAAATTAACATGTTAATCCTGTTTTCATATTGTTTATGAGCTCGCGTTAGCTAGCTGCACTGGTTTTTAATTATCTACTTGTGAGTTTTGCACCGGTTTCTGCTTCTGGTTTTGTGGGGTTATTTGCACTTAGCTACAGATGTGGCTGTCAGTCTGTCGTGATGAAGTTATCCCCTCCATTGGTTAGAATAATTTTCATGAAAAGGAAGGGATAATTGTGGACTCCAGATGCAAATTTTTTGCGTTAATGTATTTTTACGTTTTGTGATGATTTTATCTTTCGTTTTTTGTGATATTTATTTGAGTTTTCGGTCACTTGGAGAAGAAGAAATTCCCAGTTTTGATAAAGAAATTCAGATCACAAGATTGTATCAGGAAATTTTGTAGAGTATGAAATGACGGAAGCAAGAATGAGAAAACAGAGGGATGTATTGTCAAATACTATATGACTTATTTGGACGGAATATTTCTTTGATTCCACTTGAGATACTTTTAGGGGTATAAAATGGTAGGACGGTCATGTGCAAAAACCTCAAATGGTTGGGGGATTTCTGCAATTATCGCATAAGAGTAGTTGCATGCAAATAGTGGCGATTTTGAGTCTTTGTAGTGAGGGGTGTATTATTGGGTTGCATGATGGAATCTCAATATAAAGTATAGGTGAGTTATTCAGAGTTAGTTATACTTGGGAATCGATGGCAATATACTCGTATATGATGCCGAGCATCATTCGAACCTTCAGCACAATCCTAAGGATACCATCGACATTGGTGTGATAATCTGTTGCGAGCATGGCACTACACCGGATGTCTGGATGCCACAATTGAAGGCCAATGGATGTTCCTTCAGGAGTCCGCGTGCATTAGTTATTATGGCTTAATGTATGCCCACATGTTTCAGACTTTGATTGTTGGGCATTTCTGTGGATTATGGAACATTGTTTGTACACTTGGCTATCGTAATAATTTTACCATTGCAATGATCGGTTTTTCCTAAAAAAAAATGACAATAATAAATTGTTAAGATATCTTTTGATGAACCTTACTCTAGTTCCCTGGCCACAATCCTCCGAATTAATGCACTAAGTCCACAGTAACTCCAACTAATTAGTTAGGTAGTTGTGCACAAATAATTAGTAAATACACCAATCTGTCTTTTAAAAATTAGGTTTTTTACACCTAATTTAGGTCCGGCCTTTGTTTCAGCCCAAATGGTTGGGCCCAAGATGATAAAAGGATAGGGTCCAACAAAACTATTGGGGCGTGATTTTTTGTTTTTTTAACGCAATACCTCCAAGTGGCTAGAGGATTTTGAACCGAGTCATTGCCTTAAAAAAAGAAAAACTCTTTAACTATTTGGCATGCTTTTGAAATGCTTTTCCAGGAGAAAAAAAATTATCAACATATACAGGAAATACACTTCATAAATAGAGATACTGCAATCAAAGAAATTAATACATATATATGATAAAACTAAAAGGGTTCTACACTACTTTTTAAAAATATCAAGTATTTATATATATATTACTAAAGAGAAAACTTCAAGCTATATATGGGTCGACATTTTGGTGCTTGTTTTTCATATGATATAACAATATGTAGCAAAAGGCACATAACTTTAGGGCATGTACTCTCTTCACCTTGCATAGTTGCATCCAAAATCATGGGAAGAATCCAACAATTTTCTGTAAAATGAATCTCCCTTCCTCAATTTGTGATGACATATTATTAGCCACTCTTAGTGGGAAAACCCACTTTACAATTAACTCCACTTTGGAAATATAAAATAAAATAATAGAACCACAACACCAATATATGATATGAGAATATGAAAAGGAAAATCACTTTGAAATGAGCCAACCATTGGATGATGGTATCTTTTGTCTATGGCAAGGCCACGATGACCACCATGCCCTAATTAAACTATTCGTCTTCATTATACACCAAACTTATCTCCTCCTTTTTAAAGTGGATAAAACATTGCCTATTATATTAATTGTTTAATTGTCATGGCATATCATGCTAGCTACTCTCTCTCTCTCTCTCTCTCTCTCTTAATTAAAGTCATATAATTAAGCTAGACTTTAGTTGTCAATGTTTATTTTATATCCAAGATTTGTTGGTTTCCGTGCATGCATGGGTGAGTTCTTACGTGTAAATTGGATTCGATTTGTCTTACTATTATTTGAAAAAACAATCAAGTAAAAAGTAAAGGGGTTAATTGCAACGTGAAGGATTTATGCAACAAAAAAGTTGCAACTCATATGACCATGAGGATAGCTATGTCCCTATTAAGTTATAAGGAGACACCCCCGATAAATGATAATCTAAAATATTTTACAAAGTATATATATATATATATATATCAATTTGAAATCTTTAAAAGTCCGAATACAAAGTAAAAAAAAAACAACAACTATAGTATAGGAGATAAGTTGTTTTTAATTGCGACCGCAATAAATTATAGTAGTGCCCATAACAATGATGCACCTCATAACTAGAATGTTGGAGCTCTAACATAATAAAGGGGGTTATGATGATGACTATTTGTTGAAAGAAAGAATGTGCAATTACAGTAACCAACACTAGAGTAAGACATATTCCAATTGGGGTAAAGATGGATATCAATCAAGTATGAAAAGAAAGAATGTTATTAGTACTGATCCATCTACAGAAGTTTCTATTCTGTGGTATATATATATCTTTTCAGCTTTGCTGAAAAGGGAATCCAAGTATGAAAGCAAAGCAAAGCAAAGCAAAGGAAGGGCAAGTTGCAGCAATTGACAATTGTTGAGCACTTTGGGTGAATTTTGCGTTTTAGAATAAAAAAGTGGGACCATACCATACTTTTGGACTCAACCTTCATCACTACTTCACAAACAATAAGGTTACCAGTTTTAACTTTTACCATAGAATCTTTACAACCGCCAAAGGATCTTTATTTCAATGAAAAGTACTGAAATTTTGGCACTTCCTCCTAATTTGTATTTTTTTTTCTTTTTAATCTCATTTTTCCTCCCTCGAAATTCTGATTGTCGCTACCGGCTCACACGGTTGCTAATTCCTCTTTTCCTTCTCTTTTGGCTAGACTGTCTATACCTATATAATATAAGCAATTTACCTAATAGATTTTGAGGTGATTGATCACATCGAAATTGGGGTTGATTTACAAATTATTTCCAAATTGAGTTAAGATAAATATTAGAATGCGATTATAAAATATTGAAATATAAAACTTACTCAACCAAAGAATTTACTTTATATCGAGATTCATCCACTTAATTAGCTGGTTCCATGATTAATTTTTATATAGGGTTTTTTGCAAGGAAACCCCTTGTGTCATGTGAAATGATAAAAAAAGACCCCGTGAAAAATAAATTCTCATATAAAACCCTATGTTTTCAAATTTTTGCAGAAAAAACCCTGAGATGCGTTTTTGAATCACACGCACGTTTACTGCGTGTGATATTGGATTTTTCTTCATTTTTTCACATAAAATGACAAATTTACCCCAACATTATATTTGGGTTTTTTGCAAGGAAACCCCTTGTGTCATGTGAAATGATCAAAAAAGACCCCGTGAAAAATAAATTATCATATAAAACCCTATGTTTTCAAATTTTTGCAGAAAAAACCCTGAGGTGCGTTTTTGAAATTTCGCCGGCGGAAGAAATCCTATCAACTTTTTTTTTTTTTTTTTTTTTTTGAAATTTCTTTTATATGTATATATATGTATGTATTATATAATATATTATATATATACATGTATATGTATAAAATTACTAATGTACTATATGTATTAAATATTATTTATAAATTTATTTATTTATTTTTGGTAGAATTTGTAAATTTATTGAATATACATATATATATATATATATTAAATATTATTTATAAATTTATTTAATTATTTTTATAATTATAATTATTGTACTATACATATAAATAATATTTAATATATATATATGTAATGTCTTTTTTTTTCTTTTGAAATTTCTTTTATATGTATGTATTTATATGTATGTATTATATAATATATTATATATATACATGTATATGTATAAAATTACTAATGTACTATATGTATTAAATATTATTTATAAATTTATTTAATATACATATATATATATATATATATATATATATATATATATATATATATATATATATATATATATATAATTATAATTATTTTACAATACATATAAATAATATTTAATATGTATATATATAATGTATATAAATATATAAAGTATATTATATATTTACTAAAAATCTTATAAATAAATATATATAATATTATAATGAAAATATACATGTATTGTACACTAATTATAATTATATATATACAATTAATATTTTATTTATTTCATATATATA
Organism: Lantana camara; assembly: GCA_037501455.1. Classification (NCBI taxonomy): domain Eukaryota; kingdom Viridiplantae; phylum Streptophyta; class Magnoliopsida; order Lamiales; family Verbenaceae; genus Lantana; species Lantana camara. Next base: position 14,338,906 of record CM074857.1, on the reverse strand, counting down.
TATATATATATATATATATATATTATAATTTTTGGACTATTTAATTTTTTATAGGTTTTTTTGGCTCATTTTATAAAACATAGGGTTGTGGGTGCATATAGTTCTTTAAGAATGTATTGTAATGAAAGAAGGGCAATTTTGACAAAACACGTCGGTTCTTTGACTAAATGATGTAAAGGGGCGGTTTGCAAAAAATAAAAAATACAGGGTTTATTTTACCAATTTTTTTTTTACAGGGTTTTTTTAGCTCTTTTTGAAAAACATAGGGTTGTGGGGGCATATAGCTCTTTTTATATATGAATATACGACCCTATTCTACTCTCTAAACTTACTAAATATTGATAGCCGACTTTAAATTATTATATAATAATATCTGCTAAGCCCGAATCTTAGAATAAATTCTCATATTTAAAACAGTTTTTAATTATTGGTTTTATAATTACATAGAAACAAGAATATCCCATTATAAATTAATCAGGTATATTCAAGACTACAAGTATAGTCAATGTACTTAAGATATGATGAAAATATTAATATTTAGCATTAATTAATGAAAAAACCTTGTGCATTGTGGACTGGATAATGGGTGCCAGGTGGGCAAGTTGTTGTATTATACTATTATATGAGTAATAAGAAGCAAAGATGTGTTGTGGCAACAATTAAGATAAGAGTTGAGAATTGAGATTATCAATGTCCTTAAAAGGACGTGAAAGGTCATTAGAGTGGCCAAAATGAGGTTGCCATGCTTTAAAGATACAGTTTTCCAATAACATATTCAACTATTTTTCTATTATTACACAAACACCCTCAGTTAACAGCTTTTAATAATATAATGTAAGTTTTGAAAGAAAATATAACATGGGTAGATGATAGCCTTTGTTGCACGGATACGACAATACGGTAATATGAAACTGATGCGATTATATTTTAGATAAATAGGTATATTTTATATATAAATAAAAATATTTCATATAAAAATAAAAAATATTTAATAAGTATAATTTATGTAACATAAAATATTTATATAAGTATGTAATATTAAAACTCAAATAAGTTTTGTTATTTAATTTTTCTCTCTAAAAATATTAAGAAAGGCATAAAAAACTTTTTTATAATTATAAATTCTACCCCGTCGTGTTCAATTCGTGTCGGACACTTTATCCCTTTGTGTCCGACATCGTATCCTTTTTTTTTTTTTTTTTTTTCCGAACACATTTCAACCGTGTTCATGTGTCCAACATTGCATGGGCCTTTCTTTTTTTTTGGGTGTCGTACTTTTCAGATGATAGACTACTTCTTTGGAGGATAGAATGTGCATTGAATTTGGGAGGATAATAGTTGTGCCCCGTAACCACATACTTCGGAAAGTCAATTAGCTCCATATTCTTCCAATGAGAGAAGTGGTGAAAAACATCATCATTTATGAATTATAGGATAAATTAATAGAGTTTCTATTATGGAATATATTTACACTTGGGGCTCTCCTTAAATTTAATAAACCATAATAAATAATAAGTGTAATTTCTGAAATAAACGGATCCATGTGTAACTATGCCTAACTATTGGGATCTTGGTGTACTTCTCCTAAATTATAAATTACAATCATCAAGTTATGATAGTACCACCATTAATCGGGTAATTCAAACCTGAAATTGATATAACGAGAGGATGAATATTTTATACTTATCGTATAATTAATAAAAAATTTAGGAAAAGTAATGAATCAAATTACAAGTGAAATACATTTATCATTATAATCGATTGAATTTCATCGAGACTAGTTTGGATTACAAATTTTCTCTTTTCAATCATGTAGTATACAATTCCACTGCATTCAAGTCCTGTATTTGAGTATCTAAACAAACATTTCTTATAATTAATAGAAAGAACCATTATAATTTAATTATTCGATTCTATTTAAATAGATAATAAATAATATATATGTCAAGATATAAATGAGAAATTTTATTAATTTATACATGATGGGTTCCGAATAGGAGGATCCGAATCCAATCACTTTACGATTTGTTTTTGTGGGGGAAACCACCGGAGACTCGCCGGAGAAGATAAAGGGGGTTCTACCTGTTGGGACAAGCACAATAAAAGTCAGAAGGCCAAGCTGGGGAAACCGGGGGTGATACCCAGTTTGGCTCTCCGACGCTCAAGTCAGTTCAAGGTATGAAGGAGGAAACGTTGGTTCAGTAATAGTTCCAGAGATGAAGATTGCTTACCATGTAGAAGATGACTTTATCTATTTATAGGTGAGGGTCAGGGACCCTTTGGTCATTTACCCCATGTGGTCCTGGCCAAATGTTGCCCTAACACGTGGCTCCATGAGAGAGAAACCTAGGAGGAATCTTCTGCAAAAGTGGCTAAAAGTTGGTGCTGGCAACAGTGGCAGGTGCGCGGGCATGTACGATGTGTCAGAGAGCCGTTTGGGTGGTTGGTAACGAGGGCTTAAGAGCACGCTCGTGACAACCCAGAGTATCGGAGGCCAAGATATCCGCTGGGGGGGATGAAGGCTCCAGTTCAAGTAATGAGCCAGAAGGGAAGGCCACTCTGAGGGAGTGTGACGCTCGAAGAGGGCTCCCTTGGCACGTGGACGTGCCAATCATACAGTATGAATGGCGCTCGTGAGAGTGACAGCGCTCGTTGGGCTTACCTCCTGAAGAAGGATTGCGCTCGTTGGGCTTAGCGCTCGTGCACTGATGGGTGCAACCTTGGGGAGACAGATGTCATCATCTTGGTGGTGCCACGTGTCCTAACGTGGGACGATCGTATTTTGACCCCATCATTTTGCCCCCCAATTCTGTAGTCCTTAGTGATAAGGACTGTAGAATTTTGACACGTTCTATCTTTCGCATGTAACGCTTGTATAGGACTTGGCGTTTTGAGCACTTTTTCTTCTGGTTGCGCCATTAATGCGGTCTTTTCAACTGACCGCTCGTAACGCTTCTGCACTGAGCGTTGTACTATTCTTGAGTATCCGAAATGTCAGAGCATTAAATGCGGGCGCGCGTGGGCCGCGTGGGTATCGGGAAGCACGTGACGGTTCCATAAAGTTGACGGTTTCCTAGGCGGGAAATGATTACCATTTTGAATTCCTTGCCGAAAAAGGTACCAACTCCTATCCCTATAAGTATGGGATTCTGAAATTTTGCTACTCTTTACGCACTCTGAACTTCCAAGCATCCTTGTCAAAAAGAAATCTCTCGCACACCAGTTCTTAAAGCATCTTCAACCTCTTCCTCAGATTTTCTCAAGGATCTCCAAGGTAAATTTCCAGCGAAATCTTCTAACATTTCTAACTTTAGATTCAGACTTTAGGATTTCATAACCCCTTAGGTTTTTCTCCTTGAGGAAACCCTAATCTCTTCCAGAAAAAACCCCATTGTCTAACCCAGACTGAATTTCTCCCAAATCTCAGCTTTTACCATGGCTGACCTACACGTTGAGGAATTCGCCCGTGAAATCCATGAAATGGCCATTGAGAGTTCCTCTTCCCCTAATTCCCCCAGAGACGAGGAGTTGGGGGCGGCAGTGATGGCCATGGAGGATAGGAATCCAGGTGGAGTGGAACCTCTCTTTGAAGAGATGAATTTAGTAATGGAGGCAGAAAGGCAAGGAGTTACTCTCCCCATAACTCAGAGTGCCACTCACCCCCACCGCCATACTGTGACGGTGGCCGTCGCGACCCCGCTACCGATGGCCGAAGTCATAACAGGGCCTTCAGAACGAGCCCACAATAAAGGAAAAGGCAAGAAATCCAAGAAATCCAAGGGGCCCCACGGGGGTGAGGGATCAGGCTACCGAGCGCACTCCTGAGGAGACTCCCAGCACAGTTACGTTGGGAGAAGTGAAAACGATGATAGCGCCTATCTACTGGGACGAGCGCTACACATGGAGGGTTCCTGAGAGTCACGAGCGTGCTAACAATCCACCCCCCGGCGAGATGGCGGTTTACGTGGCCACAGTAAGCTCAGGAGGCTTGAGGTTCCCTGTTTCGATCTCGATGGCCCACTTGCTGAATGATCTAGGCCTTTATCCATCGCAAATCATGCCCAATGGCCTGACCCTCCTGACTTGCTTCGTAATCCTGATGAGGAGCACGGTTTACGAGCCCTTCGTGCGGAACTTCAATTCCCTCTTCCAAGTGGTCAGCTCATCCCGTTCCTCTCCAGAGGTGGGTTTTTACTATGTCCAGGCGAAGGCCCATATGAAGTTAATCAACTCGCCCTCGAGCACGTATGGCCCCAACTGGAAGGAGAAATTCATTTTCGTCAAGGCCCCAACAGAAGAAGGCTTTGGGGTGTATTCAAACTGGGGCTCGTTTGCAAAGAACCGCTTGCAACCTGCACTTCCCAAAGATTGGGCCAAGAATCTGGCGGCAGCCTTGAGGGACGAGGGCCACCTCATCCAGGCAAAAGATTGGATAGATGATGAGGAGCTCATGTTCCTGTGTGGCCTTTCTAACGATCCCTATTTCCTTGACAACCCTCCGGCTCGTGATATAGAGAGAGATGGTTAGATTCCTAGGGCGCTAACCTTTAGATAGGCACACTGACTGCATCTTTGTACTTGTAATTTGCATACTCAACAATATTGTTCAAGGATTTGTAACCCTTGTACCTTCCACTTTTGCAGGAGCAGCTATATTAGAGATGGCTGGAGGAATCAGAAATGCCGCTCGTTTTGCTCATGCCAACAGGAACCAGGCCCCACAAGGGGAGCAACAACGCCCCCGAAACAGGGGTAGCAGGAGGGACGCACGGGGCGCAGGCTCCTCTTCGAATGTACAACCCCCTCGTGGTAGGGAGGAGAACCGCGCGGCCAACTCTGCTGGCGGAATAATGGTTCGACCACCTCCCCCTCCGGCAGATTCAAGGGTGTCTGAGCTTCCCGCTGTTGACCAAACCATGCCTCCTTTGGCCATAAGCGAGGCACAACCAAGCGCCAGTATACCCTCTCGTAAGAGGAAGAGGATGCCCGACACTGTAGCAATCAAGGGCAAGGGCAAACAAGTGGTTGAAGGCCCTAAGGGTGATGGAGAGACCACCTCCTCAGAAGAGGAACACTTATGGGCGTTCAACCGGCGAGGGGATAGGAATTTCTCCGGTGTCTCCGATGGCGGGCCAGTTCTGTTAAGGCCCGGTACGCTAGCCCAATCCGTCAGCGAGGACCTCTATGGCAGGGCCCAATTCTCGGCGGATCACAAACACTTGTATGACGAGCCTGTGGAGGTGGTAGCCTTGGATGCAGCGCACGCCCTGATCTCCGTAAGTCTCTATACTTTTGCCGTATCGCGTTTCTCCAATACTTTTTTGCTGAAAAAAACCTTTTCCTTCCTCTTGAATTCATACAGCAAGTACTTCCTCGGCTCAAGAACATTCAAAAGCGGGCCTCCGTCTACGCCGATCGCAAAGCGAAATACAAGAAGATGGCACGCTCTAACGATCCGGCTCAAATTCAAGCGGAGCTGGACACTGCAATTGCCAAGTATGAGTCTCTCAAAGGCTTATACAAAAAGACGGAGGGGGAGCTGAAGAAGTTGAAAGAGGATTTTGTGGCGGTGGAGAGCGCTCGAAATGGCTTGAGCGGAGAGTTGGCCCGCGTAGGTGAGGACTTTAAGAAGGCAGAAGCTGAGCGCGACAGCTGGAGAACGAGAGCTTTGGAGGTCAAAAGGAAGCTTAATGACACTGTGAACGAATGGCCCCGGAGCCTTGCTCGAGCCAACAAGGAGGCCCTCATTAAGTTTTGTCACTCTAAGGCCTTCAACTTCACAGCCTCTCTGCACTGCCTGGATGAGGCTCAAAAGGCCTTCAACTTGGCCATTGATCAGGGAATCCACAAAGGGCTGACAGACCCAGCCATTCGAGAGGCGGAAGGGATGGGGCTCATGTTCAATGAGCAGTGCGAGGAGGATGGCGATGACACGAATGATCCTTCAGACTCAATTTCTGAGCCCGAGTATGAGTTCCTGGTCAAACTCCTCCAGGATGAATACATGGATGCCCATCCTATAGAAAATGCTCCTCAACCCGCACAAAATGACCCGCCTGAAGATGAGCCTCAAGGGCCTGTCGGGGAGGATGCCCATGCTAATGAGCCCAACGATCCACAAGTGCCCGAGCCACCCGTTGTCCAGCCTCAAGAGCCAGAAGACCCAGTTTATGGTCCAGTGGCCCAGAACATACTGGTGATTGTTGACGAGGATGTGGCTCCAGCCGCTTGAAGCCTTCTTTTCTTGGATTTCCAATGTACTTTTCTGCTTTGATGCTTTCTTCCTTTCTTTTGATACAATGCTCAGAGGCCTTTGAGCCCTTGTTTTGTAATGTTCTAGCAATGAATATACATTCCATTTTTCATAACTTTGTTCTTTTGCTTATTTATGAATCAGAACTCATACTTAGAGCTTGCTGGGACAAATCTCATAATAATAAGACTGTGTGTAGCATACTCTGGATGTTTTATTTCTCTGATAAGCCTTTAGAACTTTTGAGAAATTCTGTTAATCTCCTGTAAATCTTGGAAATTTGCCTAAGTCCTGAGCGATCGTGAGGGTCTTATTGTGAGACTACCCCCTCCTCCCTTTCAAGACTTGCATAAACTTTTGCTTCTGTTATAAGACTTGAAAATTTATCTAAGTCTTGAGCGGTAGTGAGGGTCTTATTGTGAGATTGCCCTCCCTTTCAAGACTTGTATAAATTTTGTTTTTATTATAAGTCTTGAAAATTTGTCTAAGTCTTGAGCGGTCGTGAGGGTCTTATTGTGAGATTGCCCCCCCCCCCCCCCCCCCCCTTTCAAGAGTTGGGGACCTTCTTCTTATTCTCGGAAATTATGCTAAGTCTTGAGTATTTACGAGGGTCTTACTTAGAGGTTGCCCTCGTTCAAGACTTGTGAAGTTTCGTCTGTAAGGGATCCCACTTTCGAGCGCAAGGCGTTGTAAGAAACGGCCAAGGCCTACTAGGATTTTCCCCATCTCGTTTAATTGGTTATGAGCGTAACCAGTCTATCCTTATGAGGGCGTCCCCCCAAGCGGAGTAGAGTGCTGGCCAGCGTAACCCGTGCGAAATATCAGCATTCATATAGGAAGGGATTGCCAACCACGCTCGTGAAAACGAGGGACATGGGTCTCATCCATTCAAGCGATCAAAGAAACATAATGTTAGAATAATTAAGAAAAAGTTATACTGGAACTTACTCACAATTGGAAGTACAGAGGAACCCAACAAAGAGGGTTGTTACATCATGTTCCGCAAAGAGCTTTTAAACATAAAACCGCCGGAGGTTACATGTGTTCCAAGGGCGAGGCAAGCGCTCACCTTGAAGTGTCTCCAGGGTGTAAGTGTTGTTAGCTTTGAGTTGTACGACCTAGAATGGGCCTTCCCAATTGGGGTCCAATTTCCCCACGTGCCTGGACACTTCCACTTTCTTCAAAACCAAGTCTCCCAACTGGAAAGTTCTTTCCCTCACACGCTTGTTGTACTGTTGGGCCACAGAGGCTTTATAATGGTGGATCTTAGCCCAGGCTTTGTCTCTCCTTTCATCCAGCAAGTCCAACTCCAAGCTCCTGTTGCCATCGTTGAGCTGAGGCTCGAAATAGCCTACACGAGCGGATTCATTTACTATCTCCGCTGGTATCATCGCTTCTGATCCATAAACGAGCGCGTAAGGTGTTTCTCCAGTTGCCGCTCGTGGGGTAGTGCGATAAGCCCAAAGCACTCCTTGCAGCTCTTCAGCCCATTCACTTTTCTTGCTCTCAAGCATGGTTTTCAGATGTTGCAAGATGATCCTATTGGTAACTTCTGCTTGCCCATTGGCTTGAGGGTGTCCTACAGAGGTAAATCGCTGCTCGATCCCCAACTCAGAACACCATTCTCGTGTGTCGGCTGCTATGAACTGGGATCCGTTGTCGGAGATAAGCACCCTCGGGATGCCGTACCTGCAAATGATGTTTTTCCAAATGAAGTCCCTCACAACCCTGAAAGTGATTTTTGAAACGGCTTCGGCCTCGGCCCACTTGGTGAAGTAGTCGACGACTAAAATGACAAACTTCTTTTGTCCCGCAGCCATGGGCAAGGGGCCCACGATGTCTATTCCCCACTGGTCAAAAGGCCAAGAGACGTCTATTGGGATCATCTGTGTGGCTGGCAATTGAGGGAGATTTGAATGAAATTGGCACTTAGGGCACTTCCTCGAAAATTCAATGGCAACTTGGAGAACTGTAGGCCAATAAAACCCACTTCTCAGAACCTTCTTTGCCAGGATACGCCTTCCGGAATGATTCCCACAGCTTCCATTGTGGATGAGTTCAAGCGTCTCCTTCGCCTGTGAGGGCCTCAGGCATCTCATTGGGGGTCCTTGGAATGATTTCTTGAATAACCTCCCCTCGTGATCCAAAGCGAAACGAGGGGTCTTACTTCGGACTTTCCTAGCTTCCACCTTGCCAGTGGGGGGAATTCCATCCCTAAGGAAAACGACGATGTCGTCAAGCCAACAGGGCTCGTTTGGATCAATCATAGCGATTATTCCAATGGCGACCCTTTCCCTGATCAAAGGTTCCTCAGTCTTAAGGAACGTAACAGAACGCTCAGAAGTACCTTCCAAAGCTGACGCAAACTTTGACAGAGCGTCCGCACGCTCGTTCTCCTCCCGTGGTACTTGAAGTAGATGAAATTCCTTGAACTTCCCGATGATTTCTCTGGCTTTACTCAGGTACTGCACCATGGTGGTTTCTCGAGCCTCATAAGTTCCTTCAATCTGGCTCGCAACTAACTGTGAATCCACATAAGCGGTGATTCTGGAGGCTCCATTCTGAAAAGCAATATTCAATCCTTGCACGAGGGCTTCATATTCTGCTTCGTTATTAGTGACTTGGAAATCCAGCTTGATTGCAAAGTCCAGCTCAATCCCATCGGGGTTTCTAAGGGCCACTCCTACTCCTCCCCCTTGAGAGGTTGAGGAACCATCTGTGTGCAGGACCCATAACCCCTCACTCTCCTCAACGGCAGGTTCTAAACCAAAGCGTTCAACCAACAAATCCGCTACAACCTGAGCCTGTATCGCGGTCCTGGGCTCGAAACATAGGTCAAACTGGCTCAATTCGATGGCCCATTTGATTAATCTTCCAGACACGTCTGGCTTAGACAACACCTGCTTCAAGGGTTGGTCGGTGAGGACCGTTATGGAGTGCGCTTGAAAGTAAGGCCTCAGCCTTCTCGAGGCGTTGATGAGTGCTAACGCGAATTTCTCAATCTCCAGGTACTTCTTCTCGGCTCCTTGCAACGTTTTGCTCAGATAATAGACAGGTAGGTGTTTCCGCTCTCTCACAGCGATCAGAACCGCGCTCGTGGCCTCGGAAGAAACAGAAAGATACATAAATAGTCTCTCTCCTACGACGGGTTTGGTTAGCAGCGGTGCGCTCGACAAGTAAGCTTTCATGTCTTGCAGCGCCTTTTCGCATTCGTCTGTCCAAGCAAAATTACGTGCGTTCCTCAAAATTTTGAAGAAGGGAAGGTTCCTGTCCGCCGAGCGCGAAATAAAACTGTTCAACGAGATGACTTTTCCTACTAGGACTTGCACTTCCCGTAAATTTCGAGGGGAGGGGATTTCCAATATGGCCTTGATCTTCTCCGGATTGGCCTCAATTCCCCTCTGACTGACCATGTACCCCAAGAACTTTCCCCCCTGTACCCCAAAGGTGCACTTTGAAGGGTTCAACTTCATTCCATACCGGCGCAAGACTGAAAAAGCACGCTTGAGGTCTTCCAAATGTGAACCCTGACGCTCGCTTTTGACAATCATATCATCCACGTAAACTTCCATGGACCTACCAATCTCTTTTTCAAACATTCCGTTGACGAGCCGCTGGTACGTAGCTCCAGCGTTCTTGAGTCCGAAAGGCATGACTAAAAAAACAGTATACCCCCAGATGGACAACAAACGAGGTTTTGGGGCGGTCTTCTGGAGCCATAAAGATCTGATAGTATCCCTGGAAAGCGTCCATCATGCTCATGAGCTCGCAGCCAGCGGTCGAATCCACCAATTGGTCTATCCGAGGCAGCGGGTAAGGATCTTTAGGGCAAGCCTTGTTGAGATCAGTGAAATCGTTGCACATGCGCCATTTATTCACGTTCTTGGGCACCAAGACGACGTTACACAACCACTCCGGATACAATATTGGCTCGATATACTGAGCCTCCAGGAGTTTATTAACTTCCTCTTCAATGACCTTCTTTCGAAAGCCATGTACATCCCGCTTTTTCTGCTTGACGGGTTTGAAAGAGGGATCCACATTAAGCCTATGGACAATGACGCTCGGGTCAATCCCTGTGAGGTCGGAGGCTTTCCACGCGAATATATCACTGTTTTCCCTGAGGAAGTCAATCATCACAATCTGAGAAGGCCCCGAGAGGTTAGATCCTATCTGAGTAGTCTTATCCTTGTTTCCGGGTTCCAGCTCAATGGTAAGGAACTTCTCCGAGGGTTCGATCCTTATCTCAGGGCGAGGAAGTTCGAGCGCCCTTTTCTTTCCCGTCAAGCGATCACCGAGTGCGGGTCCACCCTCTACTGGCTCGTCTTCTTCCGAGGACGATCCACCAACGGTCCCTGGTGGAGCACTCTCGAGGGGATTCTCCACGTTGTCTCCCTTCTTCTTTTTGTTCTTTTTCTTGTTCAATTTCACCCTTTTTCGTGCTGGGCTGTCCTCATCCAGATTGGGAAAATCCACAGATTTCTTTGTGGACCCAACTTGGAAAGTTTTCTCCGCTCTAGGCTTCTTGAGGGACAACATGTAGCATTCCCAAGCCTCTCGTACATTACACAGTACTTCTCCCACGCCCTCGGAGGTGGGGAATTTAATCTTCTGATGGTAGGTGGAGATGATGGCTTTGAAATCCAAGAGGGCAGGGCGCCCAATTATGATGTTATAAGGAATGTCAATCTCCACCACCGCGTATGTTACCAAGAGTGTCTTGCGCTGAGGGGCTCGGCCGAATGAAGTAGCTAAGCGAATTTACCCTCGTGGGACAACTTCCGAGCCTCCAAAGCCAATGAGGGCTGTTTTGAGAGGCTCAAGCGGGAGGTCAGCTTTCATCTTTAAAAATGTAGAATAAGGCAAAACATTAACAGAGCTTCCACTATCCACCAACACCCTTTTTACAACGTGATTGTGAACATCTACACTAACCACCATGGGGCAATCGGAGGTTATACCCTCCCCATGGGGTGTTACAATATGCTCTAAATCCCTATCATCGAAGCCTATTACATCATTCTCTCTTGACCTTTGAGCGCTTGAACTCTGGATGGCGCAGATGGGTTTAGGCACTGCTGGGCGTTGGTTGTAGCTCCGGACATACCTCCGCCGGGAGGCGTTGGAATCCCCTCGTGACGAGCCTCCTGCAATCATATTTATGACTGCGAAAGGTTCGTTTTCTTGCTCAGGGGCTTTTCCTTTACTGCCCCGGTGGCTGCTGCTTTCAGGGGGTCCCCTACCCCTTGGGCTCTTCGATCGGGACGGACTCCTCCTTCTTCCTCCAGCGCGCTCGTTGTAGTGTTCATCGTAACGCTCGAGCACCCGGACGAATTCCTTCAGGTGGCCCCCTGCGACGAGCCTCTGAATCTCAGCTTCCAACTGGCGGTACTCATCCTGGTCGTGCCCCCTCTGCTTGTGGAATGCGCAGTATTTGCTCGAGCGCCTGAGCGAGTCCGTTTCCCTCATCTTGATGGGTCTCTTAAAGAGCTTTTTATCGGAGAGGTTGTAGACTTCTGAATTCGGCCTGGTGAACGGGACCCGCTCGAATCGACGAGGGGGTGGTGGCGACCTTTTGCGCTCTTGAGGGCGCTCCTTCTTGACTACCACCTCCCGTCCCCGCTCGTGATGGGGTCGCTCGTTCCTGGCTGGACTGTGATGCCGGGGACCATTCGTCCCATACATGTCTTCGAGCGCGAAGAACGGCTCAGCTACCTCTCTTAAGGCCATGAGGGTCCCTGGACTCCTTTCTACAATGGCATCGGCAAACTTCTTGCTCACATACTGCTTGTGATCCACAGCCTGAAAGAGCACTGGGATCAAGAAATCCATAGAAGGCCTCTCCACCTGTAGGATTTCCTTGTTGAAGCGGGCGAAGAACGAGCGCAGAGACTCGCTCTTGCCTTGCACCACGTTGTAGAGGGCAGTAGGTGCGGTGACTGACGCTTTCAAAGAATTAAAGTGGTTGAGGAAAGCATGAGCCAGCTCTTCATATGAGTGAATCGAGCGCGGCGGCAGTCGTTTGTACCACTCCTGAGCCATTCCTACCAAGGAAGTGACGAAGACTTTCGCCCAATAGTTGCTGGAATGCTCGTAGAGGTGCATGAGATGCAAAAAATGATCCAAGTGTTCAGCTGGATCAGTTGTCCCGTTGTAGCGGTTGATGGAAGTGGGGATTTTGGCCATTCCTGCTTGGGCCATCAAAACTTCTTCCACGAGGGGCGAGCCCCTCGCCAACGGGTGGTACTCATACGTGCCGAAGTTTTCCTCCGGCTCCTTGCGTTGTGGGACCTTTGGTGGGTGGTCCTTGGTACGGGCGCTTCTGGCGTCAACCCGTTCATCCCGACTAGGGGAGATCTGAGTTGATCGCCCTCGTGAGAGCTGTCCCACAATATCCTTTAAACCCTGCAGCTGGTCTTGCACAACCGCGAGGATGTCAGGATTCACGTCCCCTTGCCTGGGGGCTCGAGAGCCCCTTCTAGAGACATGAGAGTCCCCTTCGTTCTCGTTAACTCGTTCCGTGGGCTCCTTATTCCTGCCCATGGAGGGACGCTCGTTGCCCTCCTGCTGGGGCGCTTCTCTGGCTGGTGGTGGCGGCGGTTGTGCCCTCAGGACAGCCTGGGCTTCTCTGAGGGGAAAATTTTGCTGTCCGCCCAAAGGGGCTGCAGCTTGAGTGGCCTGCCCAGAGGGAAAGTACATGGAGTGGAACCTCTCCCATGCTCCCTGGGCCGCCTGAACCTCACATTGGGCATAGAGAGCCCTCAACTGCTGGGTGGTTAGTGGAGGTAACTCCACTCCTTCAATCTCCCTGGGGATCACCACCGGGAGCTGGATCTGACCAGCATGATACAGCTGGACCGGCGGCACCATAACAGCCGGGGTGAGGGTATATCCGGGTGGGGGCATCATGTAACCCTGCACTCCGGGATTCACCTGGGGATGGACCCATGGGTTCTGTAGCAGATGGGGAGGGGCCGAGAGAGAGATTCCTCCGGCGGCGGCGGAAACTGGCAGCGTTGGCGGAGGAGCTGAAGCTTCTGCTTGTGGTGTTACTCCTGTGGCGGGGAGCGTCTCTCCACCCACGGCGGTGAGCGGTGGGCCTCCGTCCGCAGAGGCTGGGGGAATAACGATATTGACCTCGGGGGAAGTGTGGTCTCCCCCTCCTACGGCTCCAGACCTTGTAGCGACCATGACTGGAAAGGGTACAAGTGTGCTTGCTCTTCTACCAACAGAAAGAAAGAAAGGGATGGAGAACCGGTTTCCCACAGACGGCGCCAAAAATGATGGGTTCCGAATAGGAGGATCCGAATCCAATCACTTTACGATTTGTTTTTGTGGGGGAAACCACCGGAGACTCGCCGGAGAAGATAAAGGGGGTTCTACCTGTTGGGACAAGCACAATAAAAGTCAGAAGGCCAAGCTGGGGAAACCGGGGGTGATACCCAGTTTGGCTCTCCGACGCTCAAGTCAGTTCAAGGTATGAAGGAGGAAACGTTGGTTCAGTAATAGTTCCAGAGATGAAGATTGCTTACCATGTAGAAGATGACTTTATCTATTTATAGGTGAGGGTCAGGGACCCTTTGGTCATTTACCCCATGTGGTCCTGGCCAAATGTTGCCCTAACACGTGGCGCCATGAGAGAGAAACCTAGGAGGAATCTTCTGCAAAAGTGGCTAAAAGTTGGTGCTGGCAACAGTGGCAGGTGCGCGGGCATGTACGATGTGTCAGAGAGTTGTTTGGGTAGTTGGTAACGAGGGCTTAAGAGCACGCTCGTGACAACCCAGAGTATCGGAGGCCAAGATATCCGCTGGGGGGGATGAAGGCTCCAGTTCAAGTAATGAGCCAGAAGGGAAGGCCACTCTGAGGGAGTGTGATGCTCGAAGAGGGCTCCCTTGGCACGTGGACGTGCCAATCATACAGTATGAATGACGCTCGTGAGAGTGACAGCGCTCGTTGGGCTTAACTCATGAAGAAGGATTGCGCTCGTTGGGCTTAGCGCTCGTGCACTGATGGGTGCAACCTTGGGGAGACAGATGTCATCATCTTGGTGGTGCCACGTGTCCTAACGTGGGACGATCGTATTTTGACCCCATCAATACATAATTCATATGAAATCAAAATATTTCTCCAAATTATCCTTTATGGTAGAAAACAAGTTTGTATTTCAACGACCTCGGTCCCCTCAAATGACTTTGATTAATTATTAAAATGCAATTGGATTTGTTTATTAGAAAGAAGGAGCGTGACGACACGCCCCAACACCAGTTTGCTTCCGTCACTCCACTTCCCGCTAAAATGACACCAATCATTTATAAATCCCAACATCCCCTACCACGCCCCTCTAAAGGGCGTGCAAATCACGCTTCTAATGTTCTTCATTTAAAAAAATATTTTTATAAAAAAAAGAAAAAAATAAAAATAATTGAGGATGGAATTTGACTCTTCAATTTACAAATTAAGCTTATATCATATGGTTCACTTAATCGAGATTAAAATACTAGATATTTTAAATCCTTTAATCAATTATCCTATTCTTTCAATCGACTACAATTTAATGAAAACCAATCACTAAAGTCAACAATAAAAATCTTTATCAAAACAACAAAATAAAAGATACCTTTATTATTTATTGAATAACATTAACAATATACATCGTTTAGAAGTTAAGGATCTCACGAATATCCCCAAATTTTAATCAAATTCTGAAAAAAAATTCTCTTAATTGATAAATTGTTGTAATTTCGGATAATGTTTCTCATAATCCTCGTCCAAAAGTTAAAATGTATTTTGTAAATTTTCAACTATAATAAATTTTATTGTGATTATTCCTAAAGTCATGCATACTATTTTAAAATAATCAAGCATGTTATTGGAGTTTGATTGATCTGATCTGACCTAATTATCATTGTGAGCATAAAAAAGATTAAATCTTTGATTTGTGTGAGTGTGTGGATGATGAAGGAAGTCAAGGGCAAGGGGGAGCAAGTGAGCAAAGAATGCTGAGAGTGACCTGGTGCGCATATTCAAAGCAAGCATAACGCTACAAAACAGTGTTTTCTTCAGTTGCTTTGTTTCTTAGTGGAAGTATGACTAATATATTTCCCCGACTCTTTTCAACTGTGGCTCACGATAGCACATACTACAACTACACACACTAACTACAACAAGAAGATTACTATATTATAATATCATCCCCTTCCCCACCAACTGTTTGTAATTTTTCAATTTTTAATTTTAAGGAAAAAAGAAAATTTTGGAATTCCCATTTATATAGAAATATTTTGAAAAGGATGTTGCGTTCACAATCATATTCGATTCTTCTTCATCTTCTTGGTCTTGGTCTTCTTGGTAGAGCAGGACTACGCATGGGAGGTGGGGTTTGGTGCTGTGCCGTTTGTTGCTTTCAGTTGGCAGCTGCCTAATCGAGCCTCAAGATTGTTTCTTGAAGTGGGCGCGTTCTTTTTGTGAGTTAAAGGGTTTCTGTTTCTTCCTTTCTTGGTTTTCCCTTTTGGGTTTTGTGGGATGTTTCTGAAAATGGGTGAAAAGGGTTGGGAAGGAATATCAAGGAGTTGATTGATGTTCGTGGCACTCCTGGGATGCTGACATGAGTTTGTTTGGCTGATAATTGTGGACTGATCCTTGGTTTTATGCTCCTTTTTCATTCCGTGTTTTGATGAGATCTTTGTGTTTTGTTGCTTAGTTTGAGCCCTTTTTCTCCTGATAGTGATAACTGAAATCCATGGTTGGATATAGATCCGGAGTTTTTCAAAACTTGCTCTTGCATAAAATCAAACGGTTTATGTGCTTTAGTGTGTGTTTGTAATTGTATGTCTCCGGTTTGTTAGCTGCTCTTTGTTTGCATATCTTTGACTATGTATCATAATTCCATTGATGGTGTTGGTCCGTAGTCGAGATTAACTAAACAAGGCTTATTTTGCGCGGTTTAGTTGAATTTCTTGTTAAGTCTAAAACGTCAAGGTTGTGCTGCTTCGTCACCAATTTGCATACAACTTTAGCAGCATTGTTTCTACAGATGTTGGCTTTGATCTGCACAAGGCGGATGCAAAAGCATTCGAAAAAATTTGAGGATCAGATGCTGTTATGATTTTCTGTATTAGATTCTGTAGATCACTAATTGATTTGGCCTAGATTAGATACTTGTCTGCTTTCTTCTTACTGGATTATACATGTAGTGAAGTAGTTACAGATGCTGTTGGAGGGACCTTTAACCCCTTAGGCATAGATACTATGGACTATTATTAGTTTATTGCTGATGGGACATTCCTAAGAATCAGATTATTTCTTTAGTCTTTTGCCTAACAAGTGAGATGATGATGCAAATGCTTTTTTTACCGGTTAAGCTATTCTTTTGTTATAGAATTAACTCATTGACTTTCGGTTATACATTTGATGCTCAACGTTTGTGGATGATTTTCATTCCACTTCTTGATATACTCTGGCTGGCTCGAATCGTAAAAACTGAAGTGCAATGTATTCTTACTGAAGTTTGATTGTACACATATCTTCTTCTATTTGCTTTTTTTGCCAAATAAGGCTACTATCTTATTGAAGTATCATCAAACAGCTAACAAGAATGAATTCTACATCCACACAATTTGTTCCCTCGAGGCGAATGGGCCTATATGAGCCGATGCATCAAATGGCCATGTGGGCTGATTTCAAAGGCAACAACTGTCTCGACACGGCTCCTCCAATCATTTTGGACGTTGATAATAATAAACTGGACAACCAGGTGGCGATTCAGTTCCAGTTATTTAGATAATTATAGTACTTCTGCTCTTATTTTGAACTTGAACTGACTTGTTTATGCTTATCTGTTCTAGTCGGAGGATACTTCACATGGAACTGTTGGGCCGTCCAGTAAGTATGACCAAGAAGCTAGTAAACCAGCTGATAAGGTAAACCATGGCGGCATTCACCTGTCTTTGTTGGTTCATTCTAATGTGGCTTTTGAGTTGAAAGGCTGCATGTGGTTAAAATTCTGAGGGTTGAATTGTAGGTATTGAGACGACTAGCTCAGAATCGTGAAGCTGCTCGGAAAAGCCGTCTGCGTAAAAAGGTATGTTGAGTCGTATATCATAAAATAGGGAATGGAATATTTAATCTTCCTTAGTAGAAAACTGTTAGTACATCCGCATGTTGCGACACGGTGTGTTTCAGACCATGCCTTTTGTAACTGACCTAAACTTTGCTTTGCAGGCCTATGTCCAGCAATTAGAGAACAGTAAGTTGAGGCTTATTCAGATAGAACAAGAGCTTCACCGAGCCCGTCAACAGGTTAGAGACAAATCTGAACTGTTGTTTTGCTTCATAAATTTTCATTATTGAACTATTTTCATGGTAATTGAGCTGAACTTTTGAGCTTTCATACCTTTAAGATGGCTTCTAAAGGGTGAACATTTCTGGTGCAGGGCATGTACGCAGGTGGTGGTGCTTTAGACACGAGTCAGCTAGGTTACTCGGGACTTCCAAACCCAGGTTTGTAGGGTCATCGCTACTAATACCGCTATCTTAAAAAATTCATTTAGAGGGTGTTTGATTGAGCTTTTAAGCTCCCTAACACAGCTTGTAAGTTGTTCGACAGCTTATAAGATGTTGATTGTTTGGTAAATATTTTATGAGAGGAGCTTATAAGCTCCTAAAATAAGATGTTAGGAGCTTATAAGCCTCTTTAAATTAAGATAAACACATCCCCTACTTTTTAACCATATTAATTAAGCATTTGCCGTTAGTAACATATTGTAGGCTCATGACTTATTTTTATCCAAACTCTTTAGCATCTTGATTTTAAGAATAAGATGTAACATATTATAAGTCCCAAAAAGATCTTATAAGCTCTTTATAATAAGTTTAGCCGAATACCCTCTTCTTCAAATGTTTAGAGAAAAAACTGGTCATGATTCTCCTGTTGTTCTCTTCATATTGCTGTGTCAATTAGCTCCATTCTTTTGCAAATTGAAGGTATTGCCAACTTTGAATTGGAGTACGGACGCTGGGTGGAAGAACAAAATAGACAAATCTCAGATTTAAGGAATGCTTTGCATTCAAATATTGTAGATGGGGAACTGCGCATCATGGTGGACCGCGGAATGAAGCATTATTTTGATCTTTTCTCTATGAAAGCAAGAGCTGCAAAAGCTGATGTATTCTATCTAATGTCTGGAGTGTGGAAAACACCAGCTGAGAGTTTTTTCTTCTGGATTGGTGGATTTCGACCCTCAGAACTTCTGAAGGTGATTTGAATTTCATTTTCTTGGAATATGGAAAATTAGGACAAAATGTAACTGTTATAAATGCTCTGTTTTTATCAATAGATTCTTTTACCACATCTGGAGCCCTTGTCAGAACAACAACGTTCGGATGTCTGTAACCTGAGACAATCTTGTCAGCAAGCAGAAGATGCTTTATCTCAGGGAATGCATAAGCTCCACCAAATTATTGCTGAAACTATAACTTCTGGTGAACTCGGTGATGGGAACTACCTACCACAGATTCGTGCTGGCATGGAGAAGTTAGAATCTCTTGTCAGATTTGTGGGTCAGGTATATATCTATTTATTGGGATAATTACACAAACATAGACAGAGGTTTCACATAATAATATGCAAACTTGCTCCCTGAGGTTTGAGAAATTACAAAAACTTCCCCTGTTAAAGAATTTACACTTCATCTGGATCCATCCATTTTGATGATTTCGTCTCTAATTTTATGAATACCCTAGTTTTCCCTCGACACTTCAATATCAATATTTTTGTTCTTGAATCCCAGTAATTGATTTTGTTATATGGAAACAAAAAACAGGCAGATCATCTTCGTGGCGAGACCCTTCAGCAAATATCGCGGATCCTGACAACCCGTCAGGCAGCTCGAGGGCTACTGGCTTTGGGGGAGTATTTCAAGCGTCTTAGGGATTTAAGTTCACTTTGGACTTCAAGAAATCAACCTAGTGGGAATTCTCATCCTGGTTCATTACCCAGTTAGTATATACGTTAGAGAGGAATAATATCGCATATTCCTGTGCATTTTGATTGAACTGCTTCCTGTGATTGAAAAAAATTGTAAATATGCTTAGGTAGTCTGTACTATATTATCAAGAGGAAGTGTGGGGATACATTTTCAGTTTTCAGATTCTTTTTCCAGCTTTTTTTTTTACCTTTTTCCGTCACGAATTGTTGTTCTCTTCAGAGATATTTATATGTCTAGATCTAAGTCTCCAGATTCTGTAAATTTCCAGTTTCCAGGCATGGCTATAGCTGTCTCTTTGTATCTTGAGTGTGTTATGTATAAAACAGACAGCTTTTACTTGGGCAGTCTTAGTATTTTTGACTCTTTCCTTTATCTTCTTGATAAATAGGACATATGATCCCTCATGCAAAAGAACTTTTCTTCCAGTGGGTCAAATTCAGGGTTCATATTCAAGCTATGCCTGATATTTGTATCTCATATCAGGTAGTGATAATGGTCATACAATTGTGTAAAAATGCATTGAAATGTTCTTGCTACCATAGCAACCCAAATATAGAGAGAATTTTGGAGTTTGGAAAACACTGGAAAGTGGCAAAACGCATCAACAGCTTATATACAAAATGTTGAACCAAACAGACCAGAAATGTATAGATTCAACAGTATTCATTCCAATACAGAAACTTCTGCATACATCTGCCACCAAATGAAGAAGTACTCTGCATTTGTTAGCTTGATCTGCAAATGGTCCGGCATTCGATACTTCTGAGAAATTTCTCATAGTTTTGACATGGCATAGTCCATTGCATCAACCAGGAAATCTGCAGAAAAGAAACAATTGAAAAACTCAACAAGAAGACATACTCACTATATGCAATCGAGGGGGAACAGGTTAAACGAAGTTTCGGTAAATAAAGAGACACAAAAGTACCTGCATCATCTTTTGAGAAACACATAGGGGGCTTTACTCTGAAGACGTTCCCGTGAAGTCCACCTTTCCCAACCAGAACACCGAGTTCTAGAATCATGACAACTCAATTGATCAACTCATTATATCTATAACAATCTTTTTAAGTAATAAAGTAAAACGAATTCTTATTTTCTCTTATTTGAATTTTTAGAAGCCTTTTTACAAACCTCTAAGGCTTTCAAACAGTACTGCAGTTTCTGCCTTGGCAGGTGCCTTCAATTCTCGGTCGGTCACAAGTTCTACACCAACCATTAAGCCCCTTCCTCTCACGTCGCCAATTACTAGCAAATATCAAGTAGTCATGTAAAACACTTTAGTTTTGCTTTGTAAACAGGACACTTGAAGATTCTCAATCAATAGAAAGCTAATACCACCAATATAGCACCATTAATTCATTCCTACAGTAATGCAAAGCAAAGTAACGAAGTTGTGTAGTATATAAGGAGAATTACTATCATGTTTTTGCTGAAGAGCTCTAAGACGGTTGATCATGTGGGAACCAACTTCAGCACAGTGCATCTGCCGTCTCTCCTTGTCAATAACTTTGAGCACTGCAAGTCCACCAGCAGAGCACACGGGGTTGCCTCCAAAGGTGTTAAACTGTATTTTCTGAGCTAAAACACTTGCTATTTCAGGAGTTGTTACAACAGCTCCAAGTGGCAAACCATTTCCTATCCCCTGAAGTTTTAAGATTTGAGCAGTCAAAGTCAAATAATAATCAGAGAAATATGCCCTCAGGTTAAAAGAACAAATGAAACAACAAATAAGACCTTAGCCATGGTAACTATATCAGGGATGACCCCTTGTGTCTCGAAACCCCAATAGTGCGACCCAGTGCGACCGAAGCCTGTCTGAACCTCGTCAGCAATGCAGACACCTCCAGCTTTACGAACCATGTCATAAACCAAGTTCAAGTATCCGGGGGCTAATTCAACTGCTCCACCAACTCCCTGAATTGTCTCTGCTATAAAACCAGCAACTTGTCCTGAAGTACCATGATCGATGTGATCTTGTACATCTTCAGCATAACGCTTAGCATCGGAGCCAAACACTCCACGATATGGGTTTGGATTCACAACATGGTGAATTTCACCCTGTTGCGTTTGATAGCAAAGAAAGACAACAAGAAAACCTTTCCAGTTAGAAAGATTGAGGAGTACATAATGCAGTACCAAATAGATGGTGTAGTGATGTAAAAGATAATTTCCAGGTAAAAGATTCCTTAAATTACTCCTAAAAGAAGGACTGTGTTGTCAAATTTCAAGCAATGCAACAATCAAACTTTGGCATTCGACTTAAACAATCAATCAGTTTGTTTTTAAAAGGGCACGTGAGAAACTCAAAGACAAAACAGAATAAACTTGATCTGAAGATAAACCTGAGGAATGGGGTACTTCCAGGTGTTGAGAGCAGTCAATCCTATTGTATTAGAACTTCCACCATGATAAGCATTTCTCAGGGCAATCATGCCAAGGCTGCCAGTGTACAACCGTGCCATCAACATAGCTAGCTCATTGGCTTCTGTTCCTGAATTTACAAAATACACAACCTACAAGTGCAAGACGAATTGAATCAAAAGACATTCTTAAGCATATCCATGAAACTCTTTTGAGCCACAATAAAAAAGAATCTCATAACACTAGAAAGAGAAAACTGATTCTTGAAACTATAAACCATAAAACACGATGAATGGCGAAGTGGGGAGAGATGAATTTCTTAGCATTTATTGAGTAAAGATATTGAATGATAACCTTTAGGTTTCCAGGCATTTTAGATGCTAGAGCCTCCGCAAAATCAGCAATGGCGTGGTGCAAGTATATAGTGGTCGCATGTTGAAGAAGCTTGCTTTGTTCCATTATGGCATTCAAGATATCAGGATGACAGTGACCACAAGAAACTGTCACAATTCCCGCAAATGCATCAAGATAACGGCGTCCATTCTCGTCGAACAAATACTGCATTTTCCCTTCAACGATGTTGAGCTGTTCAAATAGGACACCAGAAACACCACAAATTAACAGGAATATACCACTGTAGATCCTGCACAACTCAACACAAGTAAATCACTCGGCAGAAACAGAAAATATCCCCGTAACGACTTTCGAAAACGGAAACAGCTTCAGAATACAACCCAAGTAACATTCATGTTAAACCATTAAGATCCCTAAATCATCACCACCAATATCTACATCTCAAACCCTCAGCCATATCAAGAAATCACCGAAACTCATATCAGATTCAGAACACAATCAAATCAACAAACAAAACCTCCTGCATGTACATCTAGATATAGAAGACGGGCTCACTTACAGGCTTTTGATAGAAATGAAAAATAGAAGGGCCCAGATATTTCTTGCGCTTGGCGAAAACTTCATCGGCCAAAGGGCCATTATACGGCTTCGGCTCGTAGTCAAACGGCGGCAGCTCCGGCGGACCCGAATCGGATAAACCACGCTCGAGGCCTACGCTCGTTGCCCACCGTCTTGTTTGATTCTTGATAAATGGACTCAGAAAACCTCCACCGAGAAGCTTCTTGTTCAACCCCATGAAAAGCGATGTTCACAAACAGATAAAAGCAGACACAGCTCGTGAGTCCGTGATTCAAATGTAGGTTACAGGGTTTGAAAGAAGCGAGGTAGTTGGGGTGGTGGTGAAGGACCGAAAAGGAATTTGAAGAAATGGTGAGTTGGAACTTTGTCAGCACTCAGCCAAGTGCAGTTGAGAAGATTATCAGAGAGCAGAGGGGATCTTTGAAACGACGATTATGGAGTACACACAGCGGATGACCCAAAAGGCAAAACATTCCACTGGCCTACTGTTTTATTGTCTTTTGGTTATTCGCCATTATTCTATGTTATCTCCAAATTAATCACCACTCCAACCACTAATGATTATTATTATTTTGGATAACGTGTCTGGCCATAAATAAATATTTAAAAGTTTGATATCGGTTAGTATTCGAATTAGTATAAAAAGAATATTAATCGAATTCATTTAAAAAGAATAATATCTGTATCCGATTATGGATATTCGAATAATAAACGGATAAGAATATGATAATCACACATTCAATTTATATAAATATTTATTATCTAATTTATCAGTGAATCCGTATTCGATAAATAATATATTGTATTAAAAAAATATATAAAAACACACATTTTTTTCTTAATACACATATACACACACATATCGGGGAATTCCCGAAAAATCCCCAAATGATAAGCCCAATTCCTTTTAACTCCCCATTTTCAAAAATGATGTATTAAAACTCAAGAATCGCGTATCTAAAACCTCAAATGATGTATTTGAAATACAAGGAAAAAATCATGTATCTAAATCCCAGAATCATGTATCCAAATCCCAGAATTGCGTATTTAAATCCTAGAATCGCGTATCTAAAACCCCAAATGATGTATTTGAAAATGGGGAGCTAAAAGGAAGTTTTCAAACCCATGGGGAGTTTTAAGGAATTGCCCCTATACATATGTGTATATATATGTATATTATACCATTATATTTCTCTCTATTTAATAAAATAATATAAGTTACATATAGTATATTATTGATTAAAATATTATATTTCAAATCAATTATATAAAAGAGTTTATAATCACACGTATTGTATATTCATTAAGAAAAATAAAATTGATATGTAGAGATATAATTATTCTCCCCTTATTTAAAACGGATAATTCCTCAAAAATCCCCAAGTGTAAACTGAATTTCTTTTTCACTCCCCAATTTTGAAAAAGTTCCTGTTCACTCCCCAATTGAAAAACAAAATTCCTTTTCACTCCCCAAAGTTGTATAATAATTCAGGAATTGCGTACATTTTTTAGGGAATTGCGTATAAAAATCCCGGAATCTCGTATATAAGACATTTTGAGATTTTTATACGCAATTCCCTAAAAAATGTACGCAATTCCTAAAGACAATGTACGAACATGTACTGTTTGTGGGGACCTAAAAGAAATTTTGTTTTTCAATTGGGGATTGAATGTGAACTTTTTCAAAACTGGGGACCTAAAAGGAAAATTTTCAACTTTTTGGTACTATTCAAAGATTTTTCCTATTTAAAATATATTACATTCAATTTTATATAACTATTAAATAATTTATATTATAAATGAATAGTTGAAAATTTAATTAAAATCCGATATATGGATAACGTATGCTATCTAGGAATAAAAAGGAGAATTAACAAAAAATAGGGTATTGAACCCGACGTGAATCGAACACGCAACCTTCTGATCTGGAGTCAGACGCGCTACCATTGCGCCACGGATCCACTACGTTACACATCCCTATATTTTAATATAAAGAGAAAAAAAAGGGACAAAGAAAATGAGAGAGAAACAGAGAAATGACTTTGGGAATCTCTCATAAGGGCTGGAGAAGATCAACAGAGACGTCTCTTCTAGTACCGCAATCGCAATACAGATATTGTCCATGGAGAAAATATCATCAACCTATTATTATTATTATTATTATTATTATTCCCATTTTTTATGTCTACGCCACTTATCAGAGATTACAATACGAACAAAACTGAATTCATACAACTCACAGTGACCTGTGACCCATGCATGAGATGCATGTTACCCCATTTAAGTCCAAACTTCAGTGTAGATAACAGCAACAGATAGTACCAAGACAAGTATGTTATAACTTCGACTTCACCCCCCAGTTTATTTTATTTGTCTCTTTCTATCCTCAATACTCTCACTTGATATCGACATTAATATTTCATTTTCAGTCATTGAAGTTGATGTGGCCTGATTTCCACACAAACGTCCAAGTAAGCCACCTAAAGAAGGGAGTCATTGTCCAAGTCCAAGACAAACCCTATAAATGTCTATCCAAAACATTCACACAAGGATATTGAGAGACTGCAAAAACCAAAAATGGAGATATCTTGGTTCTGGCCTACCACCATAGTCATTGTAGCAAGTTTCTTGCTTAGCAATTTGGCGAGGAGATGGAAGGAGAAGAACAGGAAATTGCCTCCTGGTCCAAAAGGGCTCCCTGTTATAGGACACCTCCACATGATCGGCAAAAATCCTCACAGAGATTTGCATAAACTAGCCGAGGAGCATGGTCCCATTATGTACATGCGATTCGGGCTCGTTCCAAACATCATTGTATCTTCTCCGAAAGCAGCTGAGCTTTTCCTCAAAACAAATGATCTTGTTTTCGCTAGCCGGCCCCCGCACCAGGCTGCTAAGTATCTCTCTTGGGATCAAAGAAACTTGTCTTTTGGACCTTACGGTCCGTACTGGCGAAACATGCGAAAATTGTGCATATTGGAGTTGCTTAGTAATCTTAAGATCAGTTCTTTCCAACCTATGAGAAGGGAAGAATTGTCCCTTTTCATAGAGTCCCTCAAACATGCTGCATACGAATGTGCTGGTGTTAATTTGAGTACCAAGATTTCGTCCCTAACGGCTGAAATGAGTTGCAGGATGGTGTTTGGTAAGAAGTATGAGGATAAGGATATAGATGAGAGAGGCTTCAAGAGTGTGATACAGGAAGGGATGAGATATGCAGCTATTCCTAATTTGGGAGATTATTTTCCTTTCCTTGGAGTGCTGGATCTCCAGGGATTGACAAAGAAAATGAAGATGCTTGCCAAAGTGTTTGATGATTTCTTTGAGAAAGTTATTGATGACCATGTTAGAAGAGGCCACGATGGTGAGGGACAGACAAAAGACATCGTTGATACCATGATGTCCATCATGCAATCTCAACAAAATGAGTTTCAGTTTGACCGCCGCCATGTTAAAGCTATTATGCTGGTAATTTCGTTATACATTTAAATTTTAAACTCATCTTGCTCCTAAATTCTATACTTTCACGATGTCGAACTTGTTAAAAGGGGGGATGGGGGAAATAGTTGCACCTATGTACCCTAAGGTTTTGACCTAATTACACCAACTTCCCCATGAGGTCTAAGAATTAACAAGAACTTCCCTTGTTAAAGAATTTACATTACATCTGGTTTGATAAATATTTGATGCTATCATCCCTAATTGTTTATGAACACTTTATTTTGATCTTGAAACTTAAGTGATCAATATGTGAATCTAAATTTATGGCTATAATAGTGTGCATTAGGTCAAACTCAAGGTATGATTGGGAAGTTTTTGAAATTTGTCAAACCTCAGGGGAAGTTTGTGTAATTCGGTCAAACCTCATAGTATGTCCTTGTAATTATTCCTGAACGAGAATTTCCTTATGCATATATATATAATTATCTTGTGCAGGACATGTTAGCAGCTTCAATGGACACTGCAGCATCGACAGTCGACTGGGTGCTCTCAGAACTGTTAAGGAATCCAACAGTAATGAGAAAAGTCCAGAAAGAGTTGGAAGAAGTGGTGGGATTGGATAGGATGGTGGAGGAGTCCGACTTGGACCAACTCAAATATTTGGAAATGGTTATAAAGGAAACCTTCCGGCTGCATCCTGTTGCTCCCCTCTTGCTCCCCCACTATTCTACAGAAGATTGCAAAGTTGATGGCTATGATATACCAAAAGAATCACGAATAATCATCAATGCGCACGCAATTGGGAGGGACCCAAATGCATGGACTGATCCAGAGAAGTTCATTCCAGAGAGGTTTTTGGGAAGTGATATTGATGTTAGAGGACAACATTTCCAGCTTCTCCCTTTTGGCTCTGGGAGGAGAGGTTGCCCTGGATTACAACTCGGGCTTATACAAGTTAGACTAATTGTGTCACAGTTGGTTCATTGCTTTGATTGGCAGCTGCCTAATGGGATGTTGCCTGAGGAGCTGGATATGACCGAGGAGTTTGGGCTTGTTGTTGCTAGGGCCAATCATCTTGTTGCTGTTCCTAGTTTTCGTTTAAAGAATTAGTAGCTTGAATCTTAAGGTTATATCCCCTGTTTCGATTCAAGATGGTAGCATTCTAAGGCTTGATGTGGTAGGATTTGCTGTTTCTGTCTGTGTTTCATCTATGTAACACTTCATAATTATATTAAATAAAGTTTGAGGAAGTACTTCAGTATGCAGATGATTGACTGAAAAGAAATAAAACACTAAAACTAAATTATAATGTTGTTTGCAATAAACTAGCAAGAATTATTTTGTAACATAAGCAAAAACTAATGAATAGGGGAGAAAAAGAATCTTTTTCTTTTCATACAAATGTATTCTAATCAGCGACGTAAAAGCTTGAGAGCCTTAGATAGAGTTCCTTTAAACCTGCGAATATCAACAGTCACATTCTGATTATTCAAGTAAACTGACCTAAGATGCTCCCATCCCTTCCTGTGTTCAGATAATGGATCTTTCAAAACCGGATGATCGACCGGATACTTTTCACTCAAAGAACTCTCCTTCAAACTTATGTCATATTGTAAGTATTTTATGTTCATACCAGCTGAAGGGTTGCCAAAATCAAGCTTAGCAAATATATCAATGGCTCCAAATGGAACCACCTGTATCAAAACAGCATTATCAGGCAAGAAAACCATGTTGGTCAACCCTGCTCCATGAACTCCCATCATCACATCACACGTATTCACCGTTTGTGCAAATGTTGTCAGGTTAGAAGAAGTGTCAGCTTCAGCTGAGACAACCTCATACCCCAATCTCCTCGCCATGTGGGCAACTTCAGCTTCGTTTGTCAGAATTCTCGTTCTTTTTCTTGACACGATCATGAGACGGGGCTTAACAATTGCGGCCTTAAATTTGATTGCCTTTTTCCTCTCCAGAGAGTATGTTTGTCTGAGGAATCCTCTGAATTGGTTCATGGTGATCCCAGATGATGGATGAATGATGAGCTCTCTGTGAAATTGTAAGCCTGCAATAACTTTATTGTAGCAGAGGACTTGTTTTTCTCTGTCGACGTCTACTAAGTCATGTTTGGTTAGCCTGTTTAGAAATCCTTGATATTTATGTGGCCACCATGACTTGTAGTCACTTGCAAGAAATTGTACTTCCCGTTTGAACTGAAAGGAAGATGTGTATAATGGGAGTAAGATATCAGCAAAGTCATGGAAATGGTTTCCTGTAAAACCTCCTATTGAGAAGAGGACAGCTGAGTGGGTGCTGTGAGTTATTGTGCAGTTTGGTACACTTTGATCGTCGTGTGCTGCTAATGTCACGTTCCAATTCTTGACATATGATATTCCTTTTCTGGGATAAGGCTGTATGATCCAGTATGAGTTATTGCTCGTTTTTGAGACGGTCGAAATGGGTTTTACAAGAAATATGGTGCTCGATTTAGCATCGATCCTTACATCCCCTTCGATCTCACAATAATCTGCATTTGCCTCCAAAATTCTGCATAGTGGCTTCTCCAGCATGGCCTTTTCTGTTTCCTTAACGAGTGGCATGTTTTGAGTAGCATTTTGTTGAGTCATGTTTTTGGTAGCATTTTGCAGATTTGCAGTATCTTCAACTGGGACTGTTTAACAGAAGGATTCTTTAGATTATTTCATGCCACTTATTTTAGGAATATTTACACCGACATGACCTGATGTTAGACCTAATTGCATAAAATTCACCAGAGGTTTGAGAAATTACGAAAACTTTCCCCTGACGCACCATAGTTTTAGCCTAAGCACATTATTTCAACTCATGAATTTGAAGGCAAATATTAATCAGCAAGTGTCAATAGTAAAAAGGGTATTGGCAAAGAATTAGAGACAACTTAAACAAAAAACATGATCCACATATATGTAAATTTGATAGGGGAAGTTTTAGTAATTTCCTAAAATTTGGGGGAAGTTTTTGTAATTATGTGAAAACCAGGGGATGTTAGTGTTATTATCCCATTTTAGGGATAGTTTTTTTTTTGTTTGAAGACAACAAATTTTAAATTAGTCAAAGAGTTAGCTACCTGTTGGCTTGGAGTTGTCATCCACAATAAGCATGTTCTGATCAACGGAGTTGTTATACATCTGCAGATTAACAGCTTCACCACCAACTGAGTCAAATTAAGATGAAAACATATTTTTTATGAGCATTACCATTTATCTGAAAGTTAAGAGCAAAGACTTGAAATTATGACATTTAAAATGTTCTCTCTTTTTTTTTTTTTCTGTTTGCAGTTTGAAGACAGAAAACTTTAAGTTGGTCAAGAGTTAGCTAGGTACCTGTTGGTTTGGAGTTGTCATCCATTATGAGCAAGTTCTGATCAACAGCATTGAAGGACAACTGCAAATTAGCAGCTTCACCACCATCTGATCACACAAATCAAGACAAAAAAGTGAGCATTTTGACACTAGAGTAGTGGCATTATCACTTAACTGCAGAAAATTAACACTACTACTTACTCATTGTTGAGGGATAATGCAAATGAGGCTTGAAAGTTAAGCAAATGCTCAATGCTACAACGAAGCTCAAAACGACCGCGCAGAACCCTAGTCTCCTGCGCTCGTAACGACTGAAGCTCTTTGCGAGTATGGGATCATACATCTTTACTTGAAAATGAAGTTCCTCCAATATATAATTACACTCTTTCTGAAGAGGTTAAACAAAATGCCTAGCTCTCACTTTGCTTATAATTGGGCTCTCCAAAGTCAAGAGAATCAGAAAACCATGCAATAATGTTTGTAGTTACACTTTGTCAAGCCATAGTGAGTGACATTATATAAATAATTGCTAACTTTTTCTTCAATTCAAGAAATGATTATAATCTTTAAGTGGCAATGGTTGTTAATTGATTTGAAAGGTTAATCTCAACTAATGACATTAAAAAACTAACCAAGGAAATAATGTGAGATATCTCAACAAACAAAAGTCTATGTGCATGAGTACAAAATGCTTGGTAGCTGGATGCGAACATGGAGTATGATATTAAGAGGCTAAGACCAGCAAGTTAAAAAGACCTAATTTAAGAATGGAAATTTTTGTTAAAGGGTATATCATGTTATTTTATATTGTTCAAAATGCTTAAAAAAATGAACTTGCTGTCGGTCGACAAGTGATGTAGTAACTAAGTAGTAGGCAATGAGGTAGTTTGCATAAAATATTGATCCATGATCTTTTTTTAATGTTTGGAATAAGGCATCCCACCGTCGACTATTCATTTGCTAAATCTTAGACATCTTAAAAGGCGAGATAGTTGATCAGGAAATTTAAAAACGTTTGATAACCAAAATTAAATTTGAACTCTTAATATTCAGTTAAGAATTGATGAGCCCCTTACACCCAACTACACATTTTCTTGTTATGACTCCTATATACATATGTTTTATTTTTGTATAAGAAACATATAATTCATATTAAGGGAAGATTCTATGATTATACCTACTCTAATGACTTAAAGAAATGAGTAATGGGGTAGGGTTTGAGAAAGAGGTAGAAGGCATCATAGGGGTTGGTTGAAGGGAAAAGGGACATCTAAACAAATATTTGTCTCTTGCCCCATCAAATTGTGCTTCAATTGTTTGAATCTTCTCATAGAGACAAGAATCTCTTACAAAAATTAACACATTAACTAATTATTGGGATATATTAATTTGATCCTTTCAAAATCCCAATTAAAATAATCCCCCGAGTATCTCCTAACCAGGCTCATGGCCAAGATGACTTCTGATCTTCTGTTTCATATTTATGTTTCATCACTTGTTTTACTCATTTATGAACGACAAGTGTAAAAATAGGCGGTTCAAATTAGGAGAAAGATTTTTTAAAATTTTTCCATATCATAATTATTTCTCTATTCTAATTTGAACCGTCTATTTATACACGTGATGTATGTATGTGAGTAAAATAAGAGATGAACCTAAATATGAAACAAAAAATTCTAAGCAGCCGAGATTTGATTTTGTGGACGGGTTCCAACTTAGTATATTTTTCCCCCCAAAATAATGTGTCATTTTTACCATTCTAACTTTTGATAATTTCACCTCTCCATAAGCGAAATGTGGTGATGCTTTAAAATTCCAAATAATCTAAAGTATCTAATTCTAACCCGTTCGATATACTATATTGCACCAAAAATATATTATGGGCCAAATTAGGGCTGTCAATGGGTCGGATTTTAATCCGAATCCGGTCCGAGTCCGATCCGAATTTTAGCATATTCGTCCGATAAAAATATCCGATGGATCATATCCGATTATAAATATTCGTTATCCGAAATAAATGGAGCGAATATGGATTTAAAGAATCCGATCCGTTAAGAATCCGAATCCGATAATATATATAATATTTAATTAAATAAATTATTTACTAATACATAATATTAAGTAAAATGATTAAAATTAAAATCTTCACATATTTATCAGTTTAAATAATAATAAAAATTTAATTTTTTTACTCTAAAAGTATATATTTTTTTTATTAATAAGTTTAAATTAACCTATTTTCAATAAATATAAACAAAACTATCAAATAAACCATTAAATAATAATTATTTATTAAATCTTATGTAATTATATTTATTTTTTTATATCAAAATTGTTATTTAAAAAAATGAATTTTATTGCTAATCGGGTCGGATCTTTATCGAATCTAATCCGATCCAATTATGTATGGATTCAAAAACAATTAAAGGATTCGGATTCGGATCCGGTTGTCGGATTTTCTTATCGGATTCGGATCCGGAATATCCTGATCCGGTCCGAATCCGACCCGTTGACAGCCCTAGGCCAAATTGGACAACTATGTGGGCTCTGGCATTCTAATTTTTGTATCGGGCCACCAAATAAAAAATGTGATTTTTTCAGCAATTTGTCACTTGTACTTATAGTGGACTCAGCCCAATTATTTTCTTCTCTTTAAAATAGAATACTGAATATATACTCACCCACATACATATGAATGTTAGATGATTATCCAGATAACTACCATCGACTTATATAATACATGAATATATGATCATATACCATATACAAAATTAAATTATGTATAGTCATATACTAACTTAACCAGATTAATGTCCAAGTTAAATTCCTAATGAAATGAAAATATCATATGAAATATTTTAGTGCGGATCCAACTCGACTTACTCAGACTAATTTTGTTGTCACAATAGCTACAAAATTAAATTAGTTAGCCATTAACTTATTATATAGATTCACAAGTCTAAGTTAAATTCTAACGAAATGAAATTATCATATAAAAAAACTTGACTCGGACTAATTATAACGTAAATAGATCACAATTGTTATTAGATTTGGCAAGTTTTGTTACAATTTATGTTGATTATATTATAATGTACATGGTAAAATCATTAAGATGTTATACTTATGTAGTGATATGATATTATATAACTTATTATATGATAGTTTGACAATTGAGAGAACAAATGAAATACATTCTAAATCATTTAAAATGTTATACTTGTATTAAAGCAAAGTTAAAAATATTAACATGATTATTTCATATAAATATTAATCCTTATCAGTACATATATAAAAAACACATAATTAGTTATTAAATTTAAGTTATATTTAAAATTAAATATTTATTTTTGAAAAAATATTTATTAAAGTCGTTGTATAACATATATGATTAAGAAAAACGTAATTATCGATTAAAATTTAAGATTAAGATAAATAAATTACTTGATTAATTTCTAATTAAGTTAATTGATGCGCTTCTACAGCTCTCACATTCTCACTCTCTCAATTATCTCACGCCACCTTCGTCGACTTCCGCCCGCTGCCGCCTCTGTAGTCACCCCGGCCGACCGGTAAGTCTCTCTCTCTCTTTATCTTCCTCCCTCTCTGTCTTTCTCTTTTCCTGTTCCAATTTTTCTTTCTTTACATACTTGATTTTGAAGTAAAAATATTAACAGATATAGAAAGAATGATTTGATCCCGTTTCTAAAAATTTCAAATTTATGCTGCGAAGATCAATAATTCATTAAAATATCACGGGTAATTCTAGTCCGAGCTTGGCTCGGCCAAACTGGTATAACGAGGGGGCGAGTGTTTTACACTTGCCGTGTGGTTGGTGAAAAATTTAGGGAGAGTGACTAATTAAATGGCAAGTGTAATACACTTGCTCTTTTAATTGATTGGGTTCGGCCAAACCGGGAGTGAGCTACAATTTTCCAAATATCACATACGAAAGGCAAAAAGGAAATGATTAAATCAACTTGTGTTGTGGCCTTTCCTAATATAAATCCATAATTTGATGAACTTATTTTCTAATTTTTCATGTAGTGTCAAAAGTACAATACAATGAACTGAATTATTGTCTAATTTATTGAGTTAAATGCTAATATGCATAATGATATGCATAATCTGTCGTAATATACACAACAGAATGAATTGACTGAATTCTTGACCAAAAAACAGAATGAATTGACTGAATTTATTGCCTAATTTACTGATTTAAGCATCAATATAGAAAGCTTAATTGGTAATACATATAATTGAATCATAATTTGTTGTTAAAAATATTGTTGTGTGGCATGCATAATTTGGTTTTCTTTTCTAGTTTGATTTTGTTGTCTCATAAACTGATTTGATCTCTATAATGTGTGATTATTTGCAGTTGCAACTGAAGTAGTCCTTTAACTCAAAGCCAACATCTATGGTAAAAATTCTAACCTATGATTAGAAGTATGAAACATTCTTAGCATGCATATTAATTTTAGTTAAATTCGAAAAGCTAATGATAGCAAAATAGATTATATAACTAATTTATTGCATATTTTCTTTTGTAGAATATGGATATACATGTTCGTCGTAGTTGGATGTATGATAGGCTTTTGCCATGTAAGACAGACTACACACGGAAGTTCATAGATGATCTTAAACTTTGTCAGTTTTTAATTTACCACAAACTTTGTCAGTTTTTAATTTTCCGGGGCGACCTGCTGGTAAGTGTATAACAAGGTCTCTAAATCAACCTAATGATCGGCAGAAGGCATCACTTCAAGTCCTTAAAAACTGTGATGAAGTTCTGCCTATTCTCGAGTAAGTATTCTAATATTTATGTATTTGGTTTATTCATTTTAAAGTAATCATCACAATTGCTTATGTACATAATAGAGGGTATTTAGGAGTTCAGTTCGCTATCACTGGAATTACCTCACCGACCAGCAAGTGGAGGAATCCGTTGAGAGTAATTTTGTCGAATGGTAACAGTAAGCCAATGATGCTTCGTCCGTTAACCTTTATATGCCTTCCCCCAAAGAGGTACATGCTAACCATTACCTTCACAATCTTCAAGTAAAGAAAAAAGTGATCATAATGATGAGAATGATGATGAAAATGATGGTGATAATGTCTTAGTTCCTATTTTTGTGATATCGATTGTTGAAGATTGTTTTGTGGTTTATGGCAATGATCTTGAATGTTGATACTTGAGTTAGTTGGTGAATTTATGGTAGCTTTTGTCTAAAATTAGTTGATGTTTTTGAGAAATTGTAATAGTGATGTTCATAGTTAGCGTTGTTTATGTTAAACAGTGCGCATTTGGATGTTGTAATTGTATTTGGATATTGTAATTGTTGGTTTAATATATATTAATATGTTTGCTTGATGTTGTTTATTCATGTTATTAACAGTAATGTATGTTCTTTTATTATTTTGATTCTTGCAATTTGCGGTCTTAATTTGTACAGGTTTTCAAATGAATTTAAATATATATAAAAATAAATTTGTAATAATTAGCGATAGTTTTTTGTCTCTATAGTTAATTAATAATTAATTAATTATATTACTGCAACAAAAGATCCGTTGTTAAATATAATAATGGTAGTTATTTTGTTAAATAGCAACGGGGGATTCGTTGCTATAAATTTACAAAATATAACATAAATAAATAATTCTATTATTAGTGACGAATTTTTCGTTGCTAATTTAACTTGATTATTGTGGCGGTGGACTTGGTGAAAGGGGAAGGGGGTAGGCGAGATGGGGGGTGGGGGGTGGCGATGGCGATGGCGATGGCGGCGGCAAATTTGAGGAGGGGGCGACGGGGTTGGTTTCTGGTGGTGCTGGAGCCGGTGAACTTGGGGGATACACTTCAAATATTTAAAAGATAAAAATAGAAAAACAAAATCAATCTAAAAAAATTGTATATTTGTTATTTACAATTATATTCTTCCAACAAAAAAAAATTTACAATTACATTCAAAAATATATATAAATACAATTTATATATATATATATATATATATATATATTATATTACATATATCTATATGTATGTATCGTTTTTTTTTTTCTTTTTTTTGGTAAAGCTATATGTGTGTACAGTGTACCTATATGTATATATTATACAGTAAACTGATGATTAATAAAAAACATATGATATAAATATATACAAAAATATACATACAGTCCCTTGTACCCCAACCCCTAAGAAAATGCAGCAACCCTTCTACCGGTCGTCGCTGCGCACAGCGCCGCATCACCACCTTCACCCACCACAACGCGGCGTCACCATTGGACAGTACCACCATTCGCCGCCCCTTGCCCCTCACTCCACCATGCCACCATGCCACTACCTAGAATAAAATTTCTTTTTTTATTTTTTATGATATATATATATATATATAATTAGATTTAAAAGTAGTCTACATACTATAATTATTCTATTTAATTTGATAATTAGGTGTAATAATTCTTATTGCTTAAATGGTCATTTGCATGTCAAAGTTTGACAGATTTTAATTTCTTACCGAGGCGAACTGGGACAACTATACTTAATTTTTCATTTTCATATTTTTTTGGGTACTTACAAAAAAATAATTTATTTTCAATATTTTTAATTTTATATGCATAAATTAATAAATTCGCCCTTTGTAATGATTAAACGCAGAAAATTTCCTATTTGAAATATTGTTTTGCATACTTTTCTCATGTGGGATTTTTTGTGTATAATGCACACAGATACAGATATAATTAATTTTTTTTTAAAAAAAAATCCATTTAAGAAGTATTTGAAACAAATATTCGACACTATCCAAGTCAAAATAATAATATTAAAATACATTAAAATTTGTGAGAAACACACCAATCATCTATAACTTTCATCAACTATCTTATATATCGTCAACTTAGGAATCAGAAGGGAGTGTTGAAATTTTTTAGGGAGAGAAAGAAATTAATTTTTATATTATTCAATCTCATAATACGTTTGGATTAATAGTACTCTCTCGAATCTCATTCTTTTTGCAACGTGTCTATTTTAATATGCGCTTTATTATTATTATTATTATTATTATTATTATTATTAATGAATAACAAGGGCTGTTTGGGGTATTATTATTATACAAGGGTACGGCTGTAATATTCTAAGTTTACAAGGGTGTTTGCAAGCCGCCCAAAACATACTTATAAATAGGCCATGTCAGTTCGCAAATATGCATGCAAACGTTATACTTTAAACTCATAGCTACTCGTCCCTTCCAATTTCAAAGTCTGCAGAGATCTTCAAGAAATTCGATTTAAAGAAAACGGCGCCCCAGAAATCAGTCCGCAACCCATTACTGTCTCTCCGAATTCGAATTGAAAGAGAGCATCGCGCGCGATACAACTCAACTGAGTCCATAAGATTCATCAAGAATCCGAAGAAATGGATGCAGGGCCCAATCAGAACCATGGGCAAAACGATGACCAACTCCCTGAGGGAGAACCAGACGTGAATCTTGATGGTCAGCATCACAATCTGTTACAAGGCGTAACATCATGGAATCCAACATTGATAAAAGTGTAGAGAGAATTGGGGAAAATTTTGCTCTGTATTCATAATACTCAACTTACTGAATACAACTAGAAAAATCAATATATATACACTTAGGTGGTGAAGTGTGACTAGCACACGTGTATAGAACCATCTAGAATATAGCTGCACTAACTCTAATTATATGAGAGCACTAACTAAGCTAGGAGAAAAGAGGATAAAATTATAACTGTGGTAAATGTCAACACGCCCCCCTCAAGTTGGAAAGTTGTGGAACACAAATCCCAACTTGAAGATAAACCCACGAAATAAAGGATTTCCCAGCGGCTTGGTAAAGACATCGGCAAGTTGATCATTGGTTGAAACATGCACCAAGCGAATGAATCCTTCTTTGTACTTGTTCCGGACAACATGGCAATCGATGTCGATGTGCTTAGTTCTTTCATGAAACACCGGGTTTTGGGTAATATGGATCGCCGATTTATTGTCACAATGAAGTGGAATAGGGGTTGTGACAGGAATCTGAAAATCGTGAAGGAGATATGACAACCATTGAATCTCACAAACTGTGCTCGCCATGCTACGATACTCAGATTCACAAGAGGAGCAAGAAACAGTGTTTTGCTTCTTCGTTTTCCATGATACGAGGGATGCGCCCAAGAAGACACAATAACCAGTGAGTGACTTGCGTGTGGTGACACAAGCAGCCCAATCAGAGTCACAATAGGCAGAAATATCCAGGTTGTTGGAGGCTGGAAAGAAGAGGCCACCACGAGGATAACCATTGAGGTACTTAACAACATGTAAGGCAGCATCCATGTGGGCTTGTGTGGGGCACGAAACGAATTGACTAAGTTGCTGAACTGAGAAACTAATATCCGGGCGAGAGAGATTGAGGTAGAGCAACCGACCCACCAGAGCCCGATAAGCAGAAGGATCGGAAAGAGGTGGACTATCGTCAGCCAAGAATTTATGCCCACGAGGCAGGGGGGTAGATGGGGCCTTTGCATTAGTGAGCCCGGTATCATGCATAATATCGGTAATGTACTTATGTTGAGAAAGAAGCGTCCCGGTAGTGGAGCGTGCTATCTCGAGGCCTAGAAAATACTTAGCATAACCTAAGTCTTTGATTGTGAATTTGCAGTGAAGAGAAGCTTTGAGCTGTATAATCTCAGCTTCAACCGACCCAGTAATCAATAAGTCATCAACATAAACCAAAAGACCAAGAAATGAAGAAGTTGAGGCTTTATAGAAGTAGCAGCTATCATTGGGGGATTGAGTGAAGCCGTTGGCAAGAAGAAAAGATGTAAGCTCGATGTTCCATTGACGAGAAGCTTGCTTGAGGCCGTACAGGGAACGCTTGAGCTTACAAACTTGGCCGGGCAACACTGTAGTGTAACCTTCAGGAGGTGACAAATAGACTTCCTCATGTAAATGGCCATGAAGGAAGGCGTTGTTAATATCGAGTTGATGAATAGGCTATTGTTTAGCTGTGGCAATGGCAATAAAGACACGAACTGTGACGAGTTTGGCAACGGGTGAGAACACCTCGAAATAATCTTTCCCCAAAGTTTGGTTAAACCCCTTGGCTACTAAACGCGCTTTATAGCGTTCGACCGTGCCATCTTTGTTGTACTTGACCCGAAACACCCATTTGGAACCAACAATGGACTTACCTTTAGGTAGAGAAGTCAGTTCCTATGTTTGGTTACGATCAAGGGCAGCAAGTTCATCTTGCATTGCTGCGACCCACTCAGGATGTTTTATCGCTTGCTTGTAACTTGTTAGCTCAGGAACAGGGGCAATAGCACTGAGAAATGCCATATGCTGAGCAGAAAAGTTGAAGGTCTGCTCAGGTTGAAGCATAACATTAGAGTCTGAGATAACACTGGTGCAAACGTAGTCAGTCAACCAAGAGGGAGCATGTCGAGTGCGGCTGCTGGAACGAGATGGTTGAGGAAGTTGGGGGATAATATGGCTGGTGTCTGGAGCAGCGGAAGGTGCCGAAGGCACTGTTGTGGTAATGAAGGGATCAACATCATCATCAAGAACAGGTAGTGGTGCGGGACAAGCATCAACATTAGAAGAAGCCTGATGGAAAGGATAGATGTCCTCATAGAAATCAACATCACGAGATGTAAACACTAGATTCGTATGAAGATCAAGCAACTTATAGGCCTTCTGAGTTGAAGAGTATCCGAGAAACACACATTTGATGGCACGTGAATCAAACTTCGCCTTGGAAGGAAGTGTATTGGCGGGGAAGCAAAGATAACCAAAACTCCGAAGAATAGTATAATCGGGGCATTTGT
Source organism: Lantana camara (assembly GCA_037501455.1). Lineage (NCBI taxonomy): Eukaryota > Viridiplantae > Streptophyta > Magnoliopsida > Lamiales > Verbenaceae > Lantana > Lantana camara. Next base: position 14,299,763 of record CM074857.1, on the reverse strand, counting down.
TGTAGAGCAACTCATAAGGAGACTTCCATCCCAATGTAGCGCTGGGCAACCGGTTCAAGATATAAGTGGCTGTCAAGATGGAATCACCCCAATATTTGATAGGGAGATTTGATTGGAACATAAGAGCACGAGCAATATTGAGAATATGGCGATGCTTGCGCTCAACACGTCCATTTTGCTGTGGAGTATAGCTGCATGTAGTTTGATGAACAATGCCCCGTTGTTTGAATATGTCATAACATTTAGAGTTTAAAAACTCTGTTCCATTATCAGTACGCACCATTTTCACTTGAGCTTCGAATTGAGTTTTCACCATGACAAGAAAATCCTCAATCAAAAAAGGAACCATCGATTTATGCTGCTGTAAGAAAGTCCAAGTGCTACGGCTAAAATCATCAACAATCGTTAAAAAATAATGTGCTCCTTGAGAGGAGGCCTGCTTAAACGGGCCCCATAAATCCAGATGTAAAAATCAAAGCAATTCGTAGAGCAAGATGTACTAATAGGAAAAGAATGTCTATGATGCTTTGCATAATGGCATACAGCACAAACAGGTGGCACAATAGAGTTTGAGCGAACTTTTACAGAAAGATGTTTAAATGTGAAATGGGATAAGTGGCCTAATCTAGAGTGCCAAACATGATACGGCACATTATTCTCAGAACTGGAGACATTTGACAAAAAAGGAGCAGTGTGTGAAGGTGTTGATGTGGAGGACAGGATGGTGGGCGTTGAAGCAAGCGAATCAGGGTGCAGCACGTAGAGTTGGCCCAGCAAATGTCCAGTGGCCAGCAAGGTATTAGTCTTGCGGTCCTGTAGCACACAGTGCGTAGGAAAGAAAGTAACAAAGATATCAGAGTCAGAGGTCAATTTCTTTATGGATAGCAGATTATACTTAAATCTGGGAACTATGAGAACATCTTTCAAAGTAATATTAGGAGCAAGAGTAATGTGGCCAATATGAGTAACTATGGAGGATGAACCATCCGACAAATGAACGTTGGTACTTTCAGAGATTGAAGACGAAGAATCTAAGCATGTGGGAGAAGAACACATATGATTTGTTGCACCGGTATCCAAGATCCAAACATCAGGTTGTAATAATGAAAGGCAAGAGATAGCAAAAGATGCGGATGTACCAGCAAAGTCGACAGCCGTAGGGCGATTGCTCGGACCTGGCTGGAATTGATTGTGCATGTAGCGCGCAGCTTCATTCTGGGTATATGCTGTCGAACCTGCGCCCGACGAATTGGAACCAACAGAGACACAAGGCTGTTCTAGGGGAGTATGCGAGAAGGCAGCAGCTTGTGCAGCGAATCGATTCTGAGCAGGTGCGGGAGGAGCAGGTTTAGGCATTCTGGAAGCATATTTCTGTGTGTACCAGTCAGGGTAACCATGCAATTCAAAACAAGTATCCAGAGTATGACCAGAAACTTTACACTTCTCACAAAAACGATCATCCTTCCGTTTATAATGACCTCTAGCAGCAACATTAGAAGGCTTAGTAGGTTGTTTCTTCACCAACATTGCTCGAGGATCATGAGTCGAAGCAAGAGGAAGGGAATTAGCAGTGTATTGAGGAGAACGAACCAACACTGCGCCATGATCGGTGAATGTAATTTGAGCCTCGCGTTGGGATTCAACGCGCTGGAGTATCGAGAATGCCTTGTTAACGGAGGGAAGGGGGTCCATGGCAAGGAGTTGATTCTTAACAAGTTCAAAACCATCATTTAACCCCATGAGAAATTGAATTAAATGATCAGAAGTGAGAGCATCATTTACAGCTTGAGCAGAACCACAAGTACAACCACATTGACAAGCAGGAATCACTTGAAGAGATGCTAACTCATCCCACAAGGTTTTGAGTTTCGTGAAGTATGCAGCTAGGTTGAGATTACCTTGAGAAATCACAGATATCTCGCGCTTGAGCTGGTACAGGAGAGGGCCATTGCATTGGCCAAAGCGTTGTTCCAAATCAATCCACAAAGCCCTAGCAGAATTACAGTAGAGAAAGCCTGGAACAAGTTCAGGCGAGAGAGCACTAATAATCCAAGAGGCAATCATGGAATTAGCGCGTTTCCAGTAAGGAAAATCCGGCGAATTAGGAGGAGGTTCAATGATTGTGCCGTCGATGAAACCAATTTTCATCTTCGCCTCAAGCGCAAGTTTGACGGCGCGACTCCAAGTCATAAAATTGGGACCACTCATCACAATGGATGTAATCGGCATATTCGGTTGATCGGAGTTGTGGAAGATGTAAGCCGGACTCGTCGGAGGAGGAAGATTCGCCGGAGCAGCCATTTGTGCCGGTAACAGAAGCAATGAACAAAATATGCAAATCAAAAAATTGAAGCAACCACCGGAAGAAAAACTTTATCCACGGCGGAGAAGCGGAAGCGATTCAATCAATCTGCTGATACCATGTTACAAGGCGTAACATCATGGAATCCAACATTGATAAAAGTGTAGAGAGAATTGGGGAAAATTTTGCTCTGTATTCATAATACTCAACTTACTGAATACAACTAGAAAAGTCAATATATATACACTTAGGTGGTGAAGTGTGACTAGCACACGTGTATAGAACCATCTAGAATATAGCTGCACTAACTCTAATTATATGAGAGCACTAACTAAGCTAGGAGAAAAGAGGATAAAATTATAACTGTGGTAAATGTCAACACAATCCTCAACAAGATCCACACGTACCTGCGCCGAACCAACATGATGATGATCAGCAAGTTGTTAATCAGGTTCCGGCGGTGCCTGCAGTTGTTCGTCTTCCGCCGGTGGTTCCTCGCTACTTGAGGACTGTTCATCAAAGCCGTGATTATCTACCCGTCTTCTTATATAGGATGAAATGGAGGATTGCAAATACCGGTGCGGACGGCATCATAATGAGAAGGACAGCGAGGATCTTGAATTACTTGACAAATCAAGAACTTCTTTATGTGCGTAATGTAGAAGATTACAGACGGGTTCGAAGCAACGGAATGGTGGTGAAAACCATAAACTTTAGATTGAGGGAGAAGAACCTCTATCTATGCGAGTTGCCAGAAGACAGAATGGTTTTAGGAGATGGGTTGCGCGGCTTAATAGGACGAAATCTTCGAGTCGGAGACTGGCTTTTACTTTGGGGATACCGATATCGCACCCGTTTCAGGATTGGTTTGGAGTTTAAGAGGCAAGATCAAGTACACTGGACCCCGCAGGAGAAAATTCGTCCGATGAATGGGATTAAAAGTATGATCTGATTTGCCTTTTAAGCCATTTTTGGCGATTTCCAAGCTATGCTCTGTTAACACTTGTTTTCTTGTTTTTCTGTTGTCTAGTCTATATGTTGTCAATTGGTCTTTGTTTTCGTGCTATTTTTAACTGCAGACTGCTGCTTATTTTTTCGTATCTCTGCTTCTTTAGCTCTCTTCTATCTGCTTTTTAATTTTTCAAATTAACTATCACAAAATGCCTGAGCTATATGCCCCCACAATCCTGTTTTCAAAAAGAGCTAAAAAAACCTTGTAAAAAAAAAAAATAGTAAAATAAATCCTGTATTTTTTATTTTTTGCAAACCGCCCCTTTACACCATTTAGTCAAAGAACCGACGTGTTTTGTCAAAATTGCCCTTCTTTCATTACAATATATTCTTAAAGAACTATATGCACCCACAACCCTGTGTTTTATGAAATGAGCCAAAAAAACCCTGTAAAAAATTAAATAGTCCAAAAATTATAATATATATACCCCTGAGGTTTGGCCTAATTACAAATCAGTCCCTCTTATTTCGTTTATTACATATTAACCCCTAAAAATACTGTTTCAATTACATTTTAACCCCTAAAGAGGGACTGATTTGTAATTAAAACAGTGTTTTTAGGGGTTGATATGTAATAAATAAAAAAGGAGGGACTGATTCGTAATTAGGGCAAACCTCAGGGGGTGTAGATGTAATTTGCCCTATATATATATGTATATATATGCAATAAATAAAATATTAATTGTATATATATATAATTATAATTAGTGTACAATACATATATATTTTCATTATAATATTATATATATATTTTTTATAAGATTTTTAATAAATATATATTATAATTTATATATTTATATACATTATATATATACATATTAGATATTATTTATATGTATTGTAAAATAATTATAATTATATATATATATGTTTATTAAATAAATTTATAAATAATATTTAATACGTATAGTACATTTGTAATTTTATACATATAAATGTATATATATAATATATTATATAATACATACATATATATACATATAAAAGAAATTTCAAAAGAAAAAAAAGACATTACGTATATACATATTAAATATTATTTATATGTATAGTACAATAATTATAATTATATATATATATATATATATATATATATATATGTATATTCAATAAATTTACAAATTCTACCAAAAAATAAATAAATAAATTTATAAATAATATTTAATATATATATATATATATATATATATATATATATATATATATATATATATATATTCAATAAATTTACAAATTCTACCAAAAATAAATAAATAAATTTATAAATAATATTTAATACATATAGTACATTAGTAATTTTATACATATACATGTATATATATAATATATTATATAATACATACATATATATACATATAAAAGAAATTTCAAAAAAAAAAAAAAAAAAAAAAGTTGATAGGATTTCTTCCGCCGGCGAAATTTCAAAATCGCGCCTCAAGGTTTTTTCTGCAAAAATTTGAAAACATAGGGTTTTATATGATAATTTTTTTTTCACGGGGTCTTTTTTTATCATTTCACATGACACAAGGGGTTTCCTTGCAAAAAACTCAAATATAATGTTGGGGTAAATTTGTCATTTTACGCGACAAAGTAAAGAAAAATCCAATATCACACGCAGTAAACGCGCGTGTGATTCAAAAACGCGTCTCAGGGTTTTTTCTGCAAAAATTTGAAAACATAGGGTTTTATATGAGAATTTATTTTTCACGAGGTCTTTTTTGATCATTTCACATGACACAAGGGGTTTCCTTGCAAAAAACCCCAAAATGCCGCCTAATATCTTCTTCTTATTAGACACATTGAAAATGTCATCACACCAAAAAAATTCTAACTCAAATTCGATTCGATTGATTTTAGTCAATGAAAAGGATAAATGTATTACGTTCGTCATTTAATTTATCATTCATTTTTTTGGTAATACCGGTTTGGTCGAGCTAAACTCAAACTATAATCTCCCCATCACATCTAACAGAGCGTTTACTTTTCAAGTGATGATATCACAAACATATGTTTACTTCTTATTTTGGCAATATGTTATAGCATGTTTAATTTGATTTTGATGTTTACTTTTATACGCATTTTAGGCATGATTATTAGTTTTTTACCAAAATAACCCCCAATCCAACAATTCTCGGCATGGGATCCCCTGTTTTGCTTCCATGTTTCATCTCATGTTATGCCGTTAGATGATTGACATGTGGCGAAAAAAATATCACACCCAAAACTGACAATTATTTTCTGGGATGTGAGATTTTAACGGATGTTAGACAACTTATTCTCAACGTTAGACAGAAAACAAGATTCTTTGGAAAGTTCTCATCACGATGGAAACTCTTTTTCCTCTTCAGATTTAAGATGGAATTCTAATGCAATCCAAATCTTTTCCAGACAGTCACATAGATAAGTCAAGAGATAATCAACTAAAACAAAAAAAATACCACAACGTAGAATTGTGAGATAATTTAAATAGCGACGCAACCACCGGAAATTGGAACAGATCAATAGCGAAGAAAATTTCTGAAAAAAAGCTGATAGCTAAGAAAATTTACGGAAAACACTTTACTTAATAGCAAAGAAGGCTAATAAAATGATAGAACTTTTCTCTTTCTTGTTTTATTACTGTAATCGGTAAAATTCATATCTTTGCAATCAAGCAGTTTTTTGATCCTTAACACATGAGCAACTTATGTAAAGAATGAATATGTACAAATTGAATAGCGATGCGGGGGATCGAACCCCGATCCTCTCACTTGCAAAGTGAGTGCTCTACCATTTGAGCTACATCCCTTTATCAATTAAAAAATATGTAACAAACAACGCTGATATTGAAGTCAAAGGATAGTCAAATTATAATTGCAAATCCCACACGAACTAGAACTAATTACCTCATATGCAGCAGTGATCAAACTAAACCTAATCAAATTCATACACACAAGTCAAGAACATAGGTAAATCAAGGAATTATCAGGATCAATCAATGATTTCCAAGATTCAAATACTAAGAATTTGGCACACTCCTGCATAAGAATTATCCAGGATCAATCTAACCTTATATGTATCAAACTCCTGCATATAATACTGTTGACTGCATCAAGATCAGCTTCACCTGATTCATCTGCTAAAGCTTCTCCTAGTTCATCCATTTCAATATATCTGCATCCATCAGCAATTTTATTTCGGGCTCAGCAAGCTGGGAACTTCAGACCCGCTTTTAGTTCCTCTATTCCTTCCTCATACGTTACCTTCCCGTCATTATCAGTATCCATCAAAGCAAACATGTCTCTGATTACTTCCACTTCTTCGACCAATAAATTTTCAGCTATCACCTCTGAAAAAAAAAATTTCAAATTAATGCATAAGCCCCACATTGATATAGAAAATTGCAGAAAAGGGGGTCTCTTTGTGCCAGAATATCCATCTTTTTTTCCATATTTTCTTACACTTTGAGATAATGAAATAAAAAACATTCATTCTTAGGCATTTATCTCAACAACTAGAATTTAATTCAAAAACATCATTCCTTCCTTCCTCAGCATGTTGTCCATCATCATCATTTACAAGAAAAGCAGTCACATACAGCACTGATAACACAACACAGGCACCAATTAGTTAACACGCAGAATAACCAATCGACTAAAAATATAAATCCACAGCGTATATATCAAATTTTCGTCCAAAGAACATAAAATTGAATCAGAAGGGCAAAAAAGGGGAGGGGGTGTTAAATTGCAACCCAATGCTTGAATGAAATTAAAAACTAAAGATTTTGAATAAAAATTCCTACCTCAACTCCGTATTTGATGGCGACGCCGGCGAGGGTAACAAATTTCCAGACGGATGATTATATAATTCGTATTTCGTTAGGGCTTACGCTGGAGGTATTTTCTTTCTCGCTCAGACCTAGATAGAGCTTTTCTTTGTTGAATTTAGTAGACGAAAAATTGGGGAAAAAATGTGTATTCATTTTTCTTGTTCCGAACAACATTACAATACACGTATATATTGGAAAAACCCTCCTAACCTCCGGCCCTAATTACACCCGCTAAGTCGGGAAAGGAATCAATTAGAATTCCTTCCATATATACAAAAGATATTGTCAACACTCCCCCTCAAATTGGATCATGGGGTTCAACCATGTTCAACTTGGACAACGAACTATGAAAGTTCTGGCTGCTTACTGCTTTGGTTAGGACGTCGGCGAGTTGATCCTCTGATTTGACGAATGGAAGCTTGACTACCCCTGAGTCGATCTTTTCTTTAATAAAGTGTCGGTCGATCTCCACGTGTTTCGTCTGGTCATGCTGTACCGGATTGTGGGAGATACTAATCGCGGCCTTATTATCGCAGTACAAGTCCGCATTCTCTTCAAGATGAAAGCCAATCTCAGTTAGGAGTTTTTGTATCCACAAGACTTCAGTAATTCCCCGAGCTATGCCTCTGAACTCTGCCTCGGCACTGGAAAGTGCTACCACTTTTTGTTTCTTACTTCTCCACGTCACCAAGTTACCCCCCACAAACGCAAAGTATCCTGTGATACCCCTGTCCCACATCGGGAAAATATGAGAGTTAAGTTCAGTTTATAAGTTAAAGAGTCCAAGTATAACCAATGGATATCCCTTTTGGGCAGTGGTTTAGGCCCAATTTCAGGTTATACTCGGTGGGCTTGGAGACTTGCGCTCGCGTCCAACGGGCCCGCGGACCCGGGGCGTGACAAATGGTATCAGAGCCGCTCGTCAGCCGCAGGAACTAAGTGCTATACGGGGCAAAGTGCTACGCACATGGGAGCCACCTCTTGAGCCTGCGGGGCAAAGTGCTACATGTGTGGGAGCCACCTCTTGAGCCCGTAGGAGCCACCTCTAGAGTCCCAACGCAGACGAGTCGGTCATGGGCTATATGTCATGCCGCGACGAGGACGTCGCGATTCTGAAGGAGGGGTGATTGTGATACCCCTGTCCCACATCGGGAAAATATGAGAGTTAAGTTCAGTTTATAAGTTAAAGAGTCCAAGTATAACCAATGGATATCCCTTTTGGGCAGTGGTTTAGGCCCAATTTCAGGTTATACTCGGTGGGCTTGGAGACTTGCGCTCGCGTCCAACGGGCCCGCGGACCCGGTGCGTGACATATCCAGAGGTGGATCGCCTATCTGTGACACTTCCCGCCCAATCAGCATCAGTGTAGGCAGTAATGCGGGTGTGTTCATTCCTAGCAAACATGAGGCCTTTTCCCGGAGATGATTTCAAATGTTTCAGAATCATCAAGACTGCCTCCATGTGCACCTTGCTGGGGTTATGCATAAACTGGCTCACAACGCTAACGACGTAGGCAATATCTGGTCTTGTATGGGCCAGAATAGATCAGTTTACCCACGAGTCTCTGATATCAGTTTTTGTCGGTGGGTATTTGGTCTGGAAACATTCCCAACTGATGATTCTGTGCCATGGGGGTGTCTGCTGGTTTGCAGTCAAGAAGCCCAACTTCTATTAAAAGATCAAGAATGTACTTCTTTTGTGAGATAAAGATGCCTTTGTCTGATCTCATCACCTCGATGCCAAGAAAGTATCTCAAATTCCCAAGGCCTTCATTTCGAATTCCTGTGACAGATTCTTCTGTAGGCCGACTATCTCCTCGGTGTCATTTCCAGTTATCACCATATCATCTACATAGATAATCAGGAGGGTGATGAGGCCATCTCTTTTCTTGATGAACAATGTGTGATCGGAATTGCTTTGAGTGTATCCGTACTTGCTCATCGCCGTGGTAAACTTACCAAACCAAGCTCTCGGTGATTGTTTGAGTCCGTAAAATGAGCGTTTCAATCTGCACATAGTACTCTGATCTCCTTGAATCTGAAAACCGGGTGGAAGATCCATATAGACTTCTTCTTCAAGATCCCCGTGTAAGAATGCATTCTTCCTATCGAATTGCTGCAGAGGCCATCCGTAATTAGCAGCTACGGATAACATGATCCGGATGGTATCCAGTTTTGCCACAGGGGAGAAAGTCTCCATATAATCAACCCCGTATGTTTGTGAGTATCCCTTAGCTACTAGCCTGGCCTTGTACCTCTCAATAGTCCCATCCATTCTATGTTTGATGGTGTAGACCCATTTACATCCAACTGATTTTTTTCCTATCGGCAATGGACAAACTTCCCATGTGTTGTTTTTATCCAGTGCTTCGATTTCACTCTTCATTGCTTGTTTCCATAGTGGATCGTTCAGAGCCTCATCAACTGTGTGGGGAATCTGATGAGAGTACAGGGCATGAATGAAGCCCTGCAGTGGTGGTGAACACCCGGAAGCTATGTGATGAGCAACCGAATATCTGCTCCTGCTTGTCCTGTCTGGATTGTACCTGTTGGGTGGAATGCCCCTGTTCTGTCGAGGAGGTAAAATATATGGACCTTGAATGGAAACAGGAGAGTTAGGGGCACTTACCTCAGGGATATCCGATGGGGGCGACGTCTGGGGTGATTGAGAGAGATGGAGGCGGAGATGGGGCTAGAGCTTCGGTTTGTACAGTAAGCTGAGTAGGTGGGGTGTACTCCTGTAGTGGCTCCAACCATTCACACATCCAATTCAACCCTTCCTGTGTGCTACTTTCCCCTTGAAGGGGTATATTGGTGGTTGTCTTGAAGTAATATTCCGTCTCTACGAAGTCCACATCCATAGTGACAAAGTGTCGTTTGTTGGTCAGATCATAGCAATGGTAACCTTTCTGAGTAGAGTTGAACCCCAGAAAAATACATCGGACTGTACACGGGTCAAGTTTTGTCACGCCCCGGGTCCACGGGCCCATTGGACGCGAGCGCAAGTCTCCAAGCCCACCGAGTATAACCTGAAATTGGGCCTAAACCACTGCTCAAAAGGGATATCCATTGGTTATACTTGGACTCTTTAACATATAAACTGAAAACTCTCATACCTTCCCGATGTGGGACAGGGGTATCACAATCACCCCTTCTTCAGAATCGCGACGTCCTCGTCGCGGCATGACATATAGCCCATGACCGACTCGTCTGCGTTGGGACTCTAGAGGTGGATCCTACGAGCTCAAGAGGTGGCTCCCACACATGTAGCACTTTGCCCCACAGGCTCAAGAGGTGGCTCCCATGTGCGTAGCACTTTGCCCCGTATAACACTTTGCTCCTGCAGCTGACGAGCGGCTCTGATACCATTTGTCATGCCCCGGGTCCACGGGCCCGTTGGACGCGAGCGCAAGTCTCCAAGCCCACCGAGTATAACCTGAAATTGGGCCTAAACCACTGCTCAAAAGGGATATCCATTGGTTATACTTGGACTCTTTAACTTATAAACTGAACTTAACTCTCATACTTTCCCGATGTGGGACAGGGGTATCACAAGTTTTGTCCTGAGCTGTTTAGGAGTGTGGACAAAAGCTACGTATCCAAAGACCCGTGGTGTAAGCAAGAGACATATGGGATGGAATGAAATTTCCTGAGAGTGTCCAGGGGAGTTTCGTACTCCAAAACTCGTGTCGGTAGACGGTTCATGACATAGACAGCTATAGAGACGGCTTCGGCCCAATATGAGTCGGGGACATGGGCTTTAAATAAGAAAGCCCGAGCACTCTCCAGTACGTACCGATTCTTCCTTTCGGTCACACCATTCTTCTATGGGGTGTGGGGACAAGTGGTTTCATGAATAACCCCATGTTGAAAGAAGAAGCTTTGTAGAGTCTGATTTATGAATTCTCCTCCATTATCGGTACGAAGCACTTTAACCAAAGCAGAGAACTGAGTTCAAATCATTTGAAAGAAATCCTTGATTATCTGTGGGACATCTGATTTTTGTTTCAGAAAGTAAACCCAAGTGAATCTGGTACGATCATCAATCAGAAGAAGAAACCACCGAAACTTGGAATTAACATGATTTGGAACAGGTCCCCAAACATCTGAGTGAATCAATTCAAACGGTTGGTTCGTTTTATTCTTCGAATTTGGATAATTGTTTCGGTGACTTTTAGCAAGCACACAGGTATCACAATGGAACGAACTGGATTCTGACATTAAGTTCGAAAATAATTTCTTCATATACTGAAAAGAAGGATGCCCCAATCTACGATGCCATAACCATACTTGCCTATGACTGCTGCCCTGGGCCAACTGAATTGTACCCGTTTGTGAGACATCTCTGATGTAGTACAACCCATCTCTCTCAATCCCACGCCCAATGATCGCCCCCGTATGAATATCCTGAAAGAGGCAAAACGAAGGAAACATTAGTATCGAGCAGTTCAGTTCTTTGGTGAGTTGACTAACCGAGAGTATCTTGTTAGTGAGTGATGGGACTACAAGGCAGTGCGACAAGTTCAATTTCTCGGATAGAGTAATGTTTCCCGCCCCTATGACCAGATAAGAAAGACCATTTGCGTTTATCACCGAGTCCCGTCGTGGGACTGTAGAAGTCCGAATATCACGGACGTCATTGGTCATATGGTCAGTGGCCCCACTGTCAATGAGTCATTCCATTTCTGAGCTTGAGTGAGATATTTGCATAAAATTACGGCCCTGTCCAAAATCATGAGTCTGACCCAATGTATCAAATTTCCCATTATTTATTTTAATTGCATCCTCAATAAATGGCCCAGCAAATTTCCCATTTTTTATTTTAAACCCACTATCAATAAATGGCCCAACATGATTTGGCCCACTCAAATTGCAAAAAGGGTTTGAGAAGTTGCTCTTACCAAAACTCAAATTTGCAGCAGAAGCTGCGTCACACCCCTTACCATTCTGGGTGATATTTCTGTTGTAATTCTCGCCGCCGTTGGTGGTCGAAGCCCCTATCACGGCTGCTGCTTGTCCCATTTCATCACGGCGTCCATTATTTCTTTCGGTATCCCTTGCAACTGGGGTGGTTTTTTCGGCTGGTGACCGGGATGAGCCGCCGCCGACAGATGCCAATCCTTTTTTCCTCGCCTCGTATTCGCGGGATGATGAATTCAATTCTGACCGCGTCTTCGCCACCATCCCAATTCCGTTATGGTTGTGATCGTTCATCGCGGAGAGACGGTGGTCTTCTCCATCGAGGTAGGTTGTTGTGATTTGTTGGGGTTGTTTGTGCCTGAGAAGTTCCGCCATTAGGGCGAGAAACTCGGCCGGCATTGGACTGAATTCTGTGGGTGAAGCCATGGGTAGATGATGAAGCAAGGTTTTCGATTCGTTATTGAATCGAAACCCGCTCTGATACCATGTTGAATTTAATAGACGAAAAATTGGGGGAAAAAATGTGTATTCATTTTTCTTGTTCCGAACAACATTACAATACACGTATATATTGGAAAAACCCTCCTAACCTCCGGCCCTAATTACACCCGCTAAGTCGGGAAAGGAATCAATTAGAATTCCTTCCATATATACAAAAGATATTGTCAACATTCTCTACCTTCATTTGGTTATATTCTGGAAATCTGCTATCTTGCTCATCCTTATGTTGTCTCTCCCTTAATGCGATGTATGAAGAAACAGGCCTAAAAAAGGCAGAGCAAGAGACGAAAATGGGGAAAAGAAATCTCTCTCTTCGTGAGTTTTGTGAAATGGGGAAGAAAAATTATCACGGTCGGAATTTTGCCAAAACGGGGAAGAAGAATTATGTTCTCTGGAGGGATTTAGAGAGAGAAAAAAGAAATAGTGAGATAACCTCCGTTAAAATCCCACATTCAAAAAATAATTCTCTGTTTTGGTGTGATATTTTCTCCACCACGTGTCAATCATCTAATGGCGTAACAGGAGATGAAACATAGAAGCAAAACAGGGATCCCAAGCCACAATTCTCTCTCCATCACTGTTTTATGCCAACATATGCTATTTGAGCAAATTACATTTTTGGTCCCATAGGATTGGACGATTTGCAATTTTGGTCCCACTGTTTTAAAAAGTGACAATTTTGGTCCCAACCGTTAAATGGCGGACGGAAACCGTTAAATGTTAGAAAAGTCAAATTCAATGTTTGACAAAACAAAAATACAAATGCAGCTGTAGCCCAGTGGACGGGAGTCTCCCTCTTATGCGCGAGGTCTAGGGTTCAAATTCCATTCAACATCCTTTTTGTTCAAATAATTATTTTGTTAAAATATAAATAAATTTTAATAATAATATAATATAAATATATTATTATGTTAAAATAAAGATATAATATATTATTATGTCAAAATATTATATATATATATAAGTATATAATATATATATTATGTATTTATATATTATATATGTGTAATTATTATGTTAAAATATTTTTAAGCTATAATATATATATTTGCATATTATATGTACTATATATTATATACGTTAATATATATAATATATATATGTATAAAATGTATATTATGTATTTACAAGAAATAATATTTATATAACATATATATTAAATATTATGTATTTATATATTATATACGTGTAATTATTATGTTAAAATATAAATAAATTCTAATAATAATATAATATAAATATATTATTATGTTAAAATAAAAATATAATATTTGAAACTAAAAATATATATATTTAATATTAATATATGTATAATATATAATATAATATATATATATATATAATTTATAGTATGTATTTAAAAAAAAAATATTTATACACTAGAAATATTAAATATTATATGCTTATATATTATATACCTATAATTATTATGTTAAAATATAAATAAAATTTAATAATAATATAATATAAATATATTATTATATTAAAATCTGTTTTAAGCTATAACAATTGTATATATATATATATGTATGTATATATATATATATTTAATATTAATATATATAATATATAATATATGTTAAAATATTTTTTAAGCTATAATATATTTTTGCATAATAGATGTACTATATATTATATACATTAATATATATAATATATATATGTATAAATGTATATTATGTATTTATAAAAAATAATATTTATATAATATATATTAAATATTATGTATTTATAAATTATATACGTGTAATTATTATGTTAAAATATAAATAAATTCTAATAATAATATAATATAAATATATTATTATGTTAAAATAAAAATATGATGTATTATTATGTTAAAATACTTTTTAAGCTATAATATATATTTGCATATTATATGTATTATATATTATATACATTAATATTTGTAATATATATATGTATAAAATGTATATTATATATTTATGAAAAAAAATATATTTATGAAAAATAATATTTATATAATATATATATTAAATATTATGTATTTATATATTATATATTTGTAATTATTATGTTAAAATATAAATAAATTCAAATAATAATATAATATAAATATATTATTATGTTAAAATAAAAATATGATGTATTATTATGTTAAAATATTTTTTAAGCTATAATATATTTTTGCATATTATATGTACTATATATTATATACATTAATATATATAATATATATATGTATAAATGTATATTATGTATTTATAAAAAATAATATTTATATAATATATATTAAATATTATGTATTTATAAATTATATACGTGTAATTATTATGTTAAAATATAAATAAATTCTAATAATAATATAATATAAATATATTATTATGTTAAAATAAAAATATAATATTTGAAACTAAAAATATATATATTTAATATTAATATATGTATAATATAATATATATATATATATATATGTATGTATAAAATTTATAGTATGTATTTATAAAAAAAAATATTTATACACTATAAATATTAAATATTATATACTTATATATATAAAATATTTTGACATAATAATATATTATATCTTTATTTTAACATAATAATATATTTATATTATATTATTATTAAAATTTATTTGTATTTTAACAAAATAATTATTTGAACAAAAAATGTGTTGAATGGAATTGGAACCCTGGACCTCGCGCATAAAAGGGAGGCTCGCGTCCACTAGGCTACGGCAGCCTTTGTGTTTTTGCTTTGTCAAACATTGCTTTGACTTTTCTTACATTTAACGGTTTCCGTCCGCCATTTAACGGTTGGGACCAAAATTGTCACAAATTGAAACCTACGGGACCAAAATTGTCACTTTTTAAAACAGTGGGACCAAAATTACAAATCGCCCAATCCTATGGGACAAAAAATGTAATTTGCTCTATGCTATTTTTAGGAACTTTCCCTAACCTTATTTTTCAAGCATTACTCTTGGAATCAGTGATGATTTTCCTTATATATTGTACACTCAATTATTATTTCCAAGCATATCCAACAAATAACAGCTTATCAAATTTTTTATAAATTAAAAATTTTACATTCAAATAATATTACATTGCCCAACTCATAGATTACACACATGACATACCAACTCATAGATTACACATATGACATAACTCAAAAGTATTCTTCTCATATGTAGAATTAAATGTCATCTGTTCTTGGCATTTCAACTTCAGCTGTATCCTCATAGATAACTTCTCATTTCGTCATTCAACTCTGTCGTTTTCCCCAGAAAGCCTAGACGATGAAAGTTACCTGTACCAAAGTCAGCTTTGCAAGAGATTTAAATCAATATAACATAATACTTGATTGCTAATCATATAACAAACTCAGTTTCACTATAACAAACTTCATATGCGCTTCCTCATAGCATCGGTGGACTTTGAAAACAAAGATCAAAACTCAATTTAAAGCTAACCTATAAGGCAAAACATTCCTATTGAATATCTAACAGCAAATAATCAAAAGTTATATTAAAGAAGTTCATATGTAGACAAGCATCTTAAGCCATTTCATTTAACATTTGCCAAATACTTCAAAGTATTTCAAAGAGCTTAAACAATCAACAAACATCCACGTAGTTTTACACCTTAATGCGTAAATCCGGTTCAAACCTTGTAATAAAATAATAGTTCTCATATTGCAAGTGAATCATTGCTCATGTTTGGAAAAGATCTGAATATAGGGAAGGAAAGGGTAAAGAACGAGGAGGATGGATTTAATTGATTTCATATTTAAGTGGATTTATGCACTAAATTATAAGGGTGAAAAGTATTTCAAACTCAAAGTATGATACGAATTTACCAAACAAACTCAACAGATTTGTTATGACGGAACTGAAATCCTTGTTTCCGAATCGATCAACCAAAATATAGCTCAATGACAATGATCCCTTCTCAAGGAAATGTTGCTTCAGTGCTTTGATATAGGCATAATTGCTGGCTTGCACCATATACTTAAGAATTCTTGAAGATTGCTTTAACTCATCAAGCACAAAAACTGAGACAAATATATAGAAAACAATCATGGGCCGGGTGTGTTGAAGCAGATCCACATAAACATGTCAATATTGAAGATTATAGAAGCACATAAATACCCAAAAAGACCTCCAGCAATTATGCTTACAACTAAACCTGGATAACAGAATTATAGAAGAGTCTACCTCAAATTTGAAGAAGTACAATTAAAAACCTCTAGTCACAGTAATTACTTCAGATCAAAACAACAATCATCTTCAACTTTATGAAACAAAACAGAATACTCTAAGTTACCTAAAGCAGAGCATATGAGAGTCAATAATAAGTTACACACTCGCTTCTTTCCGTAATCAAACCATTATATATCTGTGATTATTCTCAAACACAGATATAACAAGGACACTACAAGAGGAACTCACAATGTTGCCGCATGTCTCCGGCCAAGCCGTCAGCTTTCTTAGTAGCCTCTGCAGCCTTCTTTCCCACTTCATTATCACAAACAATTCAGAAGTATAATACTGTTCCCACTTCCCAATATGAACACAAACCAAGAATCTTTCACTTCTGAATAATGATTAAACTAATTATCACGAACAATTTACATAACAAAGAACACTAATTCAAAAGATCAAACCTCCCGACGACCATAACTAGAGTGTTAGATATAACTATCAATTATTTCGTTCGTGGTTGAATCATCCTTAAACATATTGCAGTTGAAATATCATTTCAGCCGTTTTTTTAATATCTCAATTAGAGTTTATGGGTTCAGAAATCTGGTAAGGACGTAAAGCACTTGTTCCAAAAAGTAATTGTTCAGAGGAAACAATACCTCTTGTGCATTTAGACTCTGAGTAACAGGTTCGCCTCCATTATTTTCAAGGACTATGCCCAGGAAACTTCATAACTTGCTTCCTCTTCATCTTCAAACGCAGAGCAGCAACACTACTCCACTCTTTTGCTGATGCATATATATTAGCCATTTCGACATAAGGTGCTGCAGCCTGTGGTTCTAGTTCAAAGAGAGTTCGTGCTGCATGCTCACCAATCTCCACATTGTGATGAATCTTCCACGCACTAAGCAAAGCACCCCAAAATTCCAGCATCTGGTTTCATGGGCATATCTTGAATAAACTCCAGCGCTTCCTTTACTTTTCCTCTATGTCCAAGGAGGTCGTTCATACAAGCATAATGATCTAATCCAGGGCTTATGTTGTATTTTTCACTCATCATGTTAAAAAATTCCCATCCTTTTTCCATGCGAGCAGGCTTGAAGAACAGCGAGGAACGTTATGTGATTTGGTTTTAAACCAAATTTTAGCATTCCATTGAAATGATCTAATGTTGCTTGAGATTTCCCGTTCAGCACAAAACTCGCTATCAGAGCCGTCCAAGAGAAAATGTTCTTCATGTTCATATTGTGGAAAAGGTTTTGAGCATCTCCCATGCTTCCGCATTTTGCATAAATATCTATCAATGATTTACATACCATTATCTCATTCTTTAAGCCCTTTGAAGTGGTGTATGTATTAATCCATCTTGCGGTGTTGAGAGCTCCTACTTTGCCACAGGCAGAAATGAGATGGATAAGGGTGACTAAATCAGGTTTCTCTCCGGAAGCTCCCATTTTCTGGAACAGAGATAATGCCTCGTCCAAATCACCTTTCTCTGAATAACCACCAAGCATAACAGTCCATGTAACGCATGATCTTTTGCTCATGCAATCAAATATGTATCTAGCTAAATAGATATCTCCACACTTAGAATACATAGAAATAAGAGTATTAAGCAGGTTGATATCTGCATCACAGCCCACTTTTACTCCAAGAGCATGAATTAACGCTCCATACTGTAAACAATTTGGCCAAGCAAATTAAGAATGGTACTTAAATCGGGCATATATCCACCATCAAGCATCCTCCTATAGAACCCCATAGCCTTCACTGATTCTCCAAAACAAGCACATCCCGCAATCATAGCATTCCACGAAACAACACTCAAAGAATCCAAAGGAATGGTTGAAAACACCATCTCAGATGAACGCAAGTCACCACATTTTGCATAGCGCATAGCCAGAAATCCAAGTATTAGAAACTGAGACATCATTTCCACACCCACATCGGAACAATTATTTATTTCAGTTCAGGGTTCTCGTCTCTTTTTTTGAAAAGGGGGACAAAAAGGAGGGAGCTACGCCCGAGTTAAACTTGGACAGTGAACAACACTCAACAGTCTCGCATTCTCCATGCCAGATGACAACTGCGCCAGCCCCATGATAGTAACACCATCAGGCACAACGTGTGCAACCTCATCTTGTTAAACAACAACGACACTCTATCAAAGGAACCCACCTGAGCAAAACCCATAATGATCGAATTCCAAGAAATTACGTCTCTCTCGGACATTTCATCAAACAGGTCATGAGCACATTCCAAATGGTGTCCCACCATTAATAACTCGAGAGAATTTGATGTTTGATTGCTTTGCACATGCTTTGGCGAGGAAGGGGAAAGTTAAGTTGTTTGGTTGCGCATGACATTGTTGTTTCATTTGGCGAAAGAGGAGAAGGGCCTTCCGGGCGTCGCCATTGTTGACTGCTAGCCTTATGCTGGAGTTCCATGTCGCAACTGAGGTCGAGAATCGTTGTAGCGTGGGCGATACCATTTCTGATTTCTCATTGTTTTTGGGAGTAGTTGGCCTTTTTCCACAAACGTCATTTTAATTCTTAAAATTTCAAAGAATAATTACACTAAATATAAATAAAATCTGCCCCAGTTACACAAACTTGCCCTAAAATTTGAAAATTACAAAAAAATCCCATGAATATGTAAGATCGCCTAAAAAATTGTAAGATTTACATATGATCAGATAATATTAGTTTGAGAACCATAAAAAAAAAAGATAATATTAGTTTGGGAGAATTATGAACTCCCCCCAAATATTTTGCGAAAATATGAATTCTCCCCTAAAATTTAAGAGAAAAAAATCCATGAATATGTACGATCGCCTAAAAAATTGTAAGATTTACATATTGATAGGGTCAAAATACGCTCGTCCCACGTTTGGACATGTGGCAACCCGAGATAGTAACATATGTTCTCTTGTGATTAAGGCAGTTATACACGAGTGCCCAAACCCCCCAAGCGTCAAGGTTCCTCAAGGACACGTGCCATCTCTGCTACGCGCACGCGTGATCGACATTGCCGCTCTCTAACGAGCGCACTTCGCAATACCCGGCTAAGCTCCAATCTACCAAGGAAACTCTCTTCGAGCGCTACTCTCCCTCAGGGAAGTTTCCACTCCCCCTTGTTTCACAAGCCTTGGCCTTCATTCCCTAGCGGATTCATTGGCCTCCAAGGCGCTCGGTTGACACGAGCATGCTCTTTGCCCTCGTGACCAACCTCCCCAAAACGGCTCTCTGACACCACCAACTCACCCGCGTACGTGCCACTGTTGCCCGCACTACACTGGCACCAGCTTTTGCAGAAGATTCCTCCTAGGTTTTCTCGTAACGCCAAGTGTTAGGGCAACATTCGGCCAGGACCACACGGTGCAAATGACTAAAGGGTCCCCGACCCTCAACTATAAATATAAGAGTTCATCTCCTTCACAGTAAGCAAGCTTCCATACTTGAGCTCTGCAAATACTTATCTTCTCTTTCAGTTCCTTAACTGACTTGGGCGTCGGAGAGCCAAACTGGGTATCACTCCCAGTCCCCCCAACTTGGCCTTCTGACTGTTTGTTCTTGGTGTTTGTCCTAGCAGGTAGAACCCCTTTTCCGTCCGACGATCAGTTTCCGGTTTACCCCACATATATCAAATAGAAAGTGATCGGAGTTTGACACATCCCGATTCAGACCCCATCATTTTTGGCGCCGTCTGTGGAAAAAACCGTTCTCAGCTCATCTTTTTTGCTAGTTGAAAAACAAACACCCAACACCCATCTAACCATGGTTGCCACTAGGTCTAGAGCAGTGGGGGGAGGAGATGACCTTCCCCGCGATTCTAATATCGCTACTATCCCGTCGACGGCGGCTGACGGAGCACCGCCTGACGGAGGCCCACTTTCACCAACAGAGCCGATAGTGCCGCCACCGGTGCTCCCTGGGCTACCCAATCCCGTCGCCGGTGGAAGCGCTCAGCTTCCATCTTCTTCCCAACATCCTCAGAGCGCATGGCTTAATGCCCACACCGTTCCAGGAGGACACGCTTTCTTGATGCCTCCTCCTGGGTACACCCTCACTCCTAACGTCATGATGCCGGCGGTTCAACCATACCATACCGGGCAAATCCAGCTCCCCGTGGTGATTCCAAGGGAGATCGAGGGGGTGGAGTTGCCTCCTTTGACCCCTCGGCAGCTGAGGGCTCTTTATGCCCAGTGTGAGGTTCAGGCGGCCCAGGGGGCATGGGAGAGATTTCATTCCATGTATTTTCCCTCTGGGCAGGCCACTCAAGTTGCCCCTCCTTTGGGGGAGGGATGCAGACATATCCGCTTAGGGAGACTCAAGCCATCCTGAGGGCTCAACCGCCGCCTTCGCCCGCCAAGGAGACGCCTAACTAGGGCAAAAACGAGCGTCCCCATGCAGACAGGGGCAGAGAGCCCACGGAAAGAATCAACGTTGATGAGGAGGCCCATTCTCGAGCCTCAAAACGAGGGCCTCAAGCCTCCCAACGAGGGAGCCAGATGAAGAAAGGAAATCCCAACGTCATTGCATCTGTGCAAGACCAGCTGCAGGAGTTGCAAGATATGGTGGGGCAGCTCTCTCGGGCGAAATCTCAGGTCCCCTACGACGGGGACGAACGAGACAATGCCAGAGACGCTCGTCGCCCAGCCCTCTAACAGCATGCTCCACGCCATGTGGATCAAGAAGAAAATTTTGGATGCTACAACCATCATCCACTCGTGAAAGGATCCCCCCTCGTAGAGGAGGTACTTTTAGCCCAAGCAGGCCTGGGCAAGGTTCCAACATCTGTCAACCGCTACGACGGGACCACAGACCCTGCAGAACATCTGGATCATTTTCTGCACCTAATGCATTTGTACGAGCACTCCAGCCATTACTGGGCCAAGGTTTTTGTCACCTCCCTCGTAGGAATGGCCCAAGAGTGGTACAAGCGCTTGTCGCCAGGCTCAATCCACTCTTACGATGAACTCACTGACGCCTTCCTAAATCACTTCAACTCATTGAAGGCTCCGGTTACCGCACCCACTGCCCTGTACAACTTGATTTAAGGCGAGCATGAGTCCCTTCGGTCATTCTTTGCTCGCTTCAACAAAGAGGTGCTGTTGGTGGAGAGGCCCTCCATGGATTTTCTGATCCACGTTCTCTTCAAAGCCTGCAATCACAAGCAATATGTGAGTAAGAAATTTACCGATTCCATTGTGAAGAAACGCCCCACATCTCTCATGGCGATGAGGGAGATAGCCGAGCCCCATTTCGCGCTCGAAGACATGTACGGGTCCAATGCTCCAAGGCATTCCGGGCCCTCTAAAAGCGAGCGAGGGCGAGAGGAGCCTCTCCACAGAGAACGCCGCAAGTCACCGCCTCCTCCGCGAAGATTCGAGCGGGTTCCCCTCAACAGGCCTATCTCAGAGGTTTATACATTATCTGACAAAAAGCTCTTCAAAAGACCCACGAAGATGAAAGATACAGAGGCTTTGAGGCGCTTGAATAAATACTGTGCCTTTCACAAGCAAAAGGGGCATGACACGGATGAATACCGACAGTTGGAAGTTGAAATTCAGAGGCTCATCGCGGGGGGCCATTTGAAAGAATTTGTAAAAATGTTGGAACGTTATGATGAGCGATGTAATGATCGTTCAAGAGAGAGAATGAGGAGCCCGTCGCGTTCAAGGAGCCCACGAGGGAGAGGCCCTCCTGAGAGCAGCCATCGCAACAAAAGAAAGGCTCCTGAGCAAGAAAATACCCCCTTTGCGGTCATCAACATGATAGCAGGAGGTTCCTTTGGAGGAGATTCCAACGCTTCCCGACGATGGTATATCCAGAGTTACGATCAACGTTCCTCGGTGCCCAAATCAGTCTATGCCATCCGGGAATCCAAAGATGAACGCTCGAAGGAACATGATGTAATAGGATTTACAGATAAGGACTTGGAACATATTGTAACACCCCATGGGGTCAGTGAAACCTCTGACTGTCCCATGGTGGTTAGCTTAGATGTCCACAATCATATTGTAAAGAGGGTGTTGGTGGATAGTGGAAGCTCTGTATGTTCCAAAAGATGAATATCACTAATACTCCACTCGAACCACTCAAGACAACCCTCATTGGCTTTGGGGGTTCCGAGGTTGTCCCACGAGGGCAGATTCGCTTGGCCACCTCATTTGGCCGTGCCCCACAGTGGAAGACACTCATGGTCACCTACGCGGTAGTGGAGATTGAGATCCCTTATAACATCATAATGGGCGACCAACCCTCGTGGATTTCAAAACAATCATCTTCACGTATCATCAGAAAATCAAATTTCCCACCCCCGAGGGTGTCGGAGAGGTTCTGTGCAACGTCCGTGAGGCCTGGGAATGTTACATGCTATTCCTCAAAAAGCCCAAAACGGAGAAAGCATTCCAAATGGGATCCACCAAGAAATCTGTGGATTTCCCTAATCTGGACGAAGATGGTCCCGTGCGCAAGAGGGCCAAGATGAACAAGAAGAAGAACAAAAAGAAAGATTCCCACAGCGAAGATACCCACGAGGTTGCCCCGCCAGGGACAGTGGGACAATCCTCCTTTGAGGAAAACGAGCGCGGGCAAGGGGAACCTATGGATGATGGCCATCTGACAGGAAAGAAGAGGGCGCTCGAGCTCCCTCGCCCGGAGATACGGATCGAGCCCACGGAGAAGTTTCTCACTATTGAGTTGGAACCAGGAAACAAGGATAAAACCACTCAGATTGGATCCAACCTTTCAGGACCCTCGTAGATCATGATGATCGACTTCCTCCGGGAAAATATTGATGTGTTTGCATGGAAAGCTTCGGACTTAATGGGGATAGATCCGAGTGTTATCGTTCACAGGCTCAATGTGGACCCCTCGTTCAAGCCTGTCAAACAGAAGAAGCGGGATGCCAAGGGGTTCAGGAGAAGGATCATCGAAGAATAAGTGAATAAGCTATTGGAAGCAGAATATATCGAGCCCATCTTGTACCCGGAATGGCTCTGTAACGTGGTCCTCGTGCCCAAAAGTGCTAATAAATGGCGTATGTACAACGATTTCACGGACCTCAACAAAGCTTGCCCTAAAGATCCCTATCCTCTGCCACGGATCGATCAATTGGTGGATTCGACCGCTGGCAGTGAGCTCATGAGCATGATGGATGCCTTCCAGGGGTATTACCAAATCTTTATGGCACCGGAAGACCTCCCGAAAAGTTCGTTCGTTGTGCATATAGGGGTTTATTACTTCAAGGTTATGCCCTTTGAGCTCAAAAACGCGGGCGCTACATACCAGCGCCTCGTGAACCGAATGTTTGAAGAAGAGATTGGGGGCTCGATGGAGGTCTATGTAGACGACATGATAGCCAAGAGGGAGCATCAAGACTCGCACCTGGAGGATTTAAAGCGCACCTTCAACATTCTGCGCCAGTACGACATGAAGTTAAATCCTTCCAAGTGTACGTTCGGGGTGCGAGGAGGAAAGTTCTTGGGATACAGGGTCAGCTAGAGAGGGATAGAAGCTAATCCTGAGAAAATCAAGGCTATCCTGGACATCCCGTCCCCTCGTAATCTTAGGGAGGTGCAAGTATTGGTGGGGAAGATCATCTCTCTGAACAGATTCATATCGCGCTCGGCAGATCGGAACCTGCCGTTTTTCAAAATCTTAAGTAATGCCAGAAATTTTGCATGGACTGAAGAATGCGAGAAAGCGCTGCAAGACATGAAGGCGTACCTCTCAAGCGCTCCACTACTTACCAAACCGATAGAAGGAGAGAAGCTGTATGTTTATCTCTCTGTCTCCACAGAGGCAACGAGCGCCGTATTGGTCGTTTTGCGTGACCGCAAGCACCTGCCTGTCTATTACTTGAGCAAAACATTGCAAGGGGCAAAAAAGAAGTACTTAGAAATCAAGAAGTTTGCTTTTGCTCTCATCAATGCGTCAAGGAGACTGAGACCCTATTTTCAAGCACACTCCATCACGGTGCTCATGGACCAATCGCTCAGGCAGGTCCTTTCTAAGCCTGATGTTTCTAGGAGGCTAGTCAAGTGGGCCATTGAGCTGAGCCAGTTTGACTTAAACTTCGAGCCAAGAACTGCTATACAAGCGCAGGTAGTAGCCGATTTGTTGGTGGAGCGTTTCGGTCTGGAGCCTGTGGCGCATGAGGATACAGGCTTGTGGGTCCTGCATACGGATGGCTCCTCGACCTCTCAAGGGGGAGGGGCAGGAGTGACCATTAGAGATCCACAAGGAACAGAGATAGACTTTGCAATCAGGATAGACTTCCAGGTCACAAACAACGAGGCGGAGTACGAGGCTTTTATCCAAGGATTGAAAATTGCTTTTCAAAATGGAGCCTCCAGGATCACAGCCTACGTGGATTCATAGCTGATTGCAAGCCAGATTGAAGGAACTTATGAGGCTCGAGAAGCCACCATGATGCAGTACTTAGGAAAGGCGAAGGAAGTTATTCAGAGGTTCAAAGAATTCAACTTGTTGCAGGTCCCACGTGCGGAGAACGAGCGAGCTGATGCTCTATCCAAATTTGCCTCCGCACTGGAGAACACCTGTGAGTGCTCGGTCACATTTCTCAGGACTGAAGAGCCTTTGATTAAAGGAAAAAGCATGACACAAACGGTACTCATGATTGATCCTAATGAGCCTTGCTGGCTCGATGACATTGTTAAGTTCCTCGGAGATGGAACTTGCCCAACTGACAGGGTAACGGCCCGGAAGATAAAAAACAAGGCCCCTCGTTTCTCTCTGGACAACAAGGGCAGGCTTTTCAAAAAGTCATTCCAGGGCCCACCAATGAGATGTTTGAGGCCCTCGCAAGCCAAAGAGACCCTTGAGCATGTACATGGAGGGAGTTGTGGGAATCACTCAGGAGGGCGCATCCTTGCCAAGAAAATACTAAGGAGTGGATTTTACTGACCTACTGTTCTACAGGGTGCCCTCGAATTCTCCAAAAGGTGTCCCAAATGTCAATTTCATTCGAACGTCCCTCAGTTGCCAGCCGCCCAGATGGTCCCCATAGACGTCTCGTGGCCCTTCGACCCGTGGGGTATAGAAATTGTGGGTCCATTACCAATGGCGGTCGGGCAAAAGAGATTTTTCATCTTGGCCGTTGATTATTTTACAAAGTGGGCAGAGGCTGAAGGCGTCGCAAAAATCACCTTCAGGGTGGTGAGGGATTTCATATGGAAGAATATCATCTGCAGATATGGCATTCCGAGGGTGCTTATATCAGACAATGGATCGCAGTTTATCGCAGCAGATACTAGGGAATGGTGCTCCGAGTTGGGTATTGAACAACGCTTCACTTCCGTGGGCCACCCTCAAGCCAACGGACAAGCAGAAGTCACCAACAGGATTATTCTCCAAAATCTGAAAACCATGCTAGAGAGTAAGAAAAGTGAATAGACTGAAAAACTACAAGGGGCTATGTGGGCTTATCGCACGACCCACGAGTGGCAACAGGCGAAACACCGTTTGCCCTCGTTTACGGGTCGAAAGCGATGATACCCGCGGAAATCGCACACGAATCTGTCCGAGTAGCCTACTTCGAGCCCCAGGACAACGAGGCTAGCAGAAGCCTTGAATTGGATTTACTAGAAGAAAAGCGAGAGAATGAATGGGAAAAAAATGCATAGATACAAAGCGGCTGTGGCACGACAATATAACAAGCGTGTTAAGGAGAGAACCTTCCAATTAGGAGACCTGGTCCTGGAGAAGGTGGAGGTATCCAAGCATGTGGGGAAGTTGAACCCCAACTGGGAAGGTCCATTCAAAATCATACAAGTCAGAGCTAACAACAGTTACGCCCTGGAGACACTGCAAGGCGAGCGCTTGCCTGACCCTTGGAACACGTGTAACCTCCGACATTTCTATGTTTAGGTTCTCTAAAATAGTTATGTAACAATCCTACTAATGGGCCCTGTGTACTACTTCAAATCTCAAGTAAGTTATGATACATTCTCCTGAATGTTTCTATACTTCTGTTTTCAAATTATGCAAATGGATAAGACCCACGTCCCTCGTTACTACGAGAGTGGTTGGCAATCAATTTCAATGCACACGACATTATTACACATGGGTTACGCTGGCCAGCGTTTTACTCCGCGTGGGGGGATGCCCGCATAAGGACAACCTGGTAACGCTCAGAACCAGCATGATGAATTGAAGAAAAACACACTCAAGGAAAATCCTAGTAGGCCTTGGTTGTTTGTTACAACACCTCGTGCTCGAAAACGGGAATTACGGCATAAGGACTAGCTGAGTGGCAAGGGGGAGCCCAAAGGTCCAATGGCCCGGCCCCTCGAAATCAGCATCCTTGCATTTTACATAGAAACAAAATTCTCACAAGTCTTGAACGAGGGCAACCTCCCAATAAGACCCTCGTGAATACTCAAGACTTAGTAAAATTTTCCAGGCCATTCAAACAAAATTCTCACAAGTCTTGAACGAGGGCAACCTCCCAATAAGACCCTCGTGGATACTCAAGACTTAGTAAAATTTTCCAGGCCATTCAAATAAAATTTTCACAAGTCTTGAACGAGGGCTACCTCACAGTGAGACCTTCATGATTACTCAAGACTTAGCGGAATTTTCCAAAGAGTTTAAGTAAATTTATGTAAGTCATGAACGAGAGCATTCTCCAAATAAGACCCTCGTGACTACTTAAAACTTAGCTAAACTTTACATATTTTACCTAGCATGTTACTCAGAATCTTATCATTATAAGATTTTGTTACAATAAGCGCAGAGTAAAATTCCGTAATCAAATAATGCAAGGAATAAAAGGAGGCACTATTGTGAAAGGAAAGATCTTCATTAGTTAAGCTTCCATCAAGTTACAAAGTGAGGGCACGTAGGCCCTTAAAACTCCTACAAAATTAAAAATGCTAAATGGAAAAGAAAGGAAAGTTTCAACATGAGCGTAGGGAGGGAATCATCAAGTAGTATGAGCAATGTCTTCGTCCAAGACCACTAGAACATTTCGAGCCACAGGACCTTGCACTGGGGCCGTCGGCTCTTGCGCTTGAGGGGCTTGTTCATCTTGGTTCTGGACAACTGGTAGAGGCGCAGGCTCGTCGTTTTCTGGCGCTGGAGGAATCATAGGCTCATTGTCCCCAGCCGGAGGAGCCAAAGCATTTTGGTTTGCTGGGACGGGAGCGTTTACATTGGGTGCAGCAGACTCGTTTGATGGGGGATTTTCGAGAGTGGCACTGGCATTATTGTCCCCCTCGTTTTGTTCCGCCTGAGAGGCTCCCTCTGGAGGGTGGGCAGCCATATACTTGTCTTGGATGAGCGTGACTAGGAAGTTGTACTCCGGCTCGGAGAGGCCTGCTTCAGGGTCTTCACGATCGTCATCTTCCTCGACACAACGCTCGTTGTACATGAGCCCCATGTCCGGCATCCCACGAGCGGATGGATCCGTTAAGCCCTTGAAGATGCCCTGCTCAATCGCCAAATTGAAGGCCTTTTGAGCCTCGTCGAGACAGTGCAAAGAGGCCGCAAAGTTGAATGCCTTTGAATGGCAAAACTTGATGAGCGCTTCTTTGACTGATTGCTCAATGCGATGAGGAAGCTAGTTCATGGTATCCACATATTTCTTCTCCGCCTCAGTAGCCCTCGTCCTCCATGCGTTACGATCGTCCGTAAGCTTTTGATGGCTCTCATTGAGGTTATTTTATTGTGTGCGCCAACTCCTCCGAGTGGTCTCGGCGTTCGTAAAATCCTCCTGCAGTTTCTTCATCTCAGCCTCCAGCTTCTTATGCTCTGTGTCAAGAGAAAGGAACTTGGCCTTCTCTACATCCAATTATTCTTGGATTTGAGCGGGGTCATTCGAGCGCGCCACCCTCTTGTATTTGGCCTTCCGATCAGCGTAAACCGTGGCACGCATTTGGATATTCTTCGCCCTCGGAAGAACTTGCTGCATGGGTTCAAAAGGGCAGAAATAAGTGACAAGTATAAGAGAATAACATCTTCCAAAGACAAAGATTACAAGTATAAAAGTGACTTACAGAAATTTTGGCGTGAATCATATCGCCAGTCGCCTTTTCCACGGGCTCGGAGTACAAAGCCTGGTGGTCCCCCGTGAATTGGATCCTCTCAAAAAGGCCGGTGCTGATGGCACGTGAGGGCGATCCATGGTTCAAAAGAATGGGGCCTCCTTCTGTAGAGCGTTTGTAGCTCCTGTCTCCTTTGCGCTCGAACCACCATAAATGCTCTTCCTCATAGGAGAAAGTATCTCCATCACCCTTGGGGCCCTCGACAACCTGCTTGCCCTTGCCGGTTATGGCAAAAGTGTCGGGCATTCTTTTCCTTTTCAGGGAAGCTTGATCATTGCTCTCCTAAGCCTCCCTGATCACCACGCCCATGGAGGGCCTTGTCTGATTGGCGGTGTTGGGGTTGGCTACTCTTGTGTCCGCTGTAACTGGAGGCCGGGCCACTATCCTGTTTTCAGTATTAGGCGCTCGATTATCTCCACGGCCTTGAGAGGTCTGAGCGAAACTTGAGGTAGCCCCTTGGTGACTGCCTCGTCCATCACCCCTTCCGGCCCCTCGGCCTCGGACATTTCGCTGGTTATCTTGGGCGTTTTGACGTTGTTGGCGGTTGCGAGCGTTGACAAATTGGGCGGCGTTACGGATTCCTCCTCCAGCCATGATAATGTTTGCTCCTGGGCAGAAAGAAAAAAAACAAACAAACAATAAAGGTCAGAAATATTTATGCAAACTCTTTTGGAATACAAGTTACAAATACAAGTAAACAGTTAGCATCCCTATCTAAAAGTTAATGCCCTGAAATCTAACCGTCTCTCTCCAAATCTCGAGCGGGAGGGTTATTGAGATAATGAGGGTCGTTGGTAAGCCCACAAAGGAACATAAATTCATCATCATCTATCAACTCTTTGGCTTGAATCAACCGGCCCTCGTCCTTCAATACTCCAGCCAAATCCTTAGCCCAATTCTCGGGAAAAGTGGGGCCTAGGCGATTCTTCACAAGGGAGCCTTTCCCATGCGAGATGCACTCTCGTGACACCCCAAAATCATCGTCCGTTGGGGCACTGACAAAGATAAACTTCTCCTTCCAATCTGGGCCATAAGTGGAGGAAGGAGAATTGATCAATTTCAGGTGAGCCTTCGCTTGAACATAGTAGAAATAACCCGCCTCGAGGGACGAGCGCGGTGAGCTAACAACTTGGAGTAGAGCATTGAAATTCTGCATTGAGGGCTCGTATCCAGTACACTTCATGAGGATCACGAAGCAGGTTATAAAGGCGAGTCCGTTAGGCACAATCTGCGAAGGGCACAGGTTCAAGTTATTCAAAATATTGGCCACCGGGACTGGGATCGGAAACCTCAACCCCCCAAAACTGACTGCATCTTTGTAGACAACCATCTCACCGGGGGACAGACGGTTGGCACGCTCGTGCTCAGCAGGGATTCGCCAGGTGAAGTGCTCATCCCAATATAATGGTGCTAGCATGGTCTTTATCTCTCCCAGAGTGATGGTACTGGGAGTCTCGTCAGGAGTGCGCTCGGTTGCTTGCATACCTGAGCCCTTCCCCTCGTTTGACCCTTTGGCCTTCTTAGCTTTTTTGGGCCTCTGGAACTTCTTCCTGTTGCCCTTGGCATGGGCTCTTTCTGAGGGCCCCGCTTCTCCCTCGAATTCGGGGGCCGGAGCCGCGACGACTACGGTCACGGTATGGCGGTGAGGATGGGTGGCACTCTTCGTCAACGGCAGTACGCTTCCCTGTCTCTCTGCCTCAAGCACCATGCTCATTTCGTCAAAAAGGTGTTCAACGCCATCAGGGTTTCTTTCATCCATGGCCATGACGGCCGCGTCCAATTCCTCGTCCCTAGGGGAAGCCGGAGGAGATGAACTCTGGGTAGCCATATCCTCAACCTCGCGGGTAAATTCTTCTACATGATCCCTGGCCATGGCTATTATGGAATCTGGAAGGAATACGGGGATTTTGGAAACGAAGGATGTTCAGAGAAAAACTTGAGGAATTACTCAATCCTAATCCGATTCTAAGGTTAGCAAAGTTAGAAGATTTCACCGGAGGTTACCTTGAGTTTTTGGAAAAACTTGGAAGAGAATTGCGAATGCTTGGAATTTGCTTTGCAAAGAGTTTTCTGCAAAATATGCTCTGAAGATATGTTTGTGTAAAGGATGAAATGGATACGAAATCCCTTATTTATAGGAAGGGGAGTTGGTACGTTTCTGACAAGTAATTCAAAATTGCAATCATTTCCTGCCTAGGAAACCGTTCATTTTATTGAACCATCACGTACTTCCCAAGAATCACGCGCCCCACGCGCTTCAGCATTAAATGCATAGGCGTTTCAAGCGGTTAGAAGAAAGGGCCATATTTATGGCGCAATCAGAAGGATGATTGCCCCACACGCTATGCTTTCTACAAGCACAACGCTCGAAGGATTACATTGGTAGAATTCTATAGCCCTTATCACCAAGGACTACAGAATTGAGGGGCAAAATGATAGGGTCAAAATACGCTCGTCCCACGTTTGGACACGTGGCAACCCGAGATAGTAACATATGTTCTTTTATGATTAAGGCAGTTATACACGAGCGCCCAAACCCCCCAAGCATCAAGGTTCCTCAAGGACACGTGCCATCTCTGCTACGCGCACGCGTGATCGATATTGCCGCTCTCTAACGAGCGCACTTCGCAAGACCCGGCTAAGCTCCAATCTACCAAGGAAACTCTCTTCGAGCGCTACTCTCCCTCAGGGAAGTTTCCACTCCCCCTCGTTGCACAAGCCTTGGCCTTCATCTCCTAGCGGATTCACTGGCCTCCAAGGCGCTCGGTTGACACGAGCGTGCTCTTTGCCCTCGTGACCAACCTTCCCAAAACGGCTCTCTGACAACACCAACTCACCCGCGTACCTGTCACTGCTGCCCGCACTACACTGGCACCAGCTTTTGCAGAAGATTCCTCCTAGGTTTCTCTCACAACGCCAAGTGTTAGGGCAACATTCGGCCAGGACCACATGGTGCAAATGACCATAGGGTCCCCGACCCTCAACTATAAATATACGAGTTCATCTCCTTCACTGTAAGCAAGCTTCCATCCTTGAGCTCTGCAAATACTTATCGTCTCTTTCAGTTCCTTAACTGACTTGGGTGTCGGAGAGCCAAATCGGGTATCACTCCCAGTCCCCCCAACTTGGCCTTCTAACTGTTTGTTCTTGGTGTTTGTCCTAGTAGGTAGAATCCCTTTTCTGTCCGGCGATCAGTTTTCGGATTACCCCACATATATCAAATAGAAAGTGATCGGAGTTTGACACATCCCGATTCAGACCCCATCACATATGATCAGATAATATTAGTTTGAGAACCATAAAAAAAGATAAGGGGCAATTATTAAAGAGGACCAACTATGTTGAAAACTTTTCCAAAACTCCCTAGTTTGAAAATTCTTTGATCACCAATATACAACATATTTTTTTTGTAAACCCCTCAATCACATAAAAAGACTTTTTTTCCCCATAGTTTTATTCTAAGATTGATACTACATACAATTCACCACATTCCAACTAAAGTCATTTCTCTGCCACTGCCGATTCCGAGTTCGCCGCCGCCGCCACAGCCATTATCCTGTTATCATAGCACCCCCCATTGTTCCTATTGCCTAATTGATTCGATAATTGAATAGCACACCATTTGTTTGATACGAAATCTAGAAAACCCACTTTGTGGAGATAGATTTTGTCGGCTTGGTGACTGGTTCGATATGGTGTAGTGTATTTTTTGAAGGCGAACATCATGTCTTTTAACTTTGGGAGAGCGAGACGCTTGCAAAAGTGTTTTCGGAGATTAAGAACCATTGGCCCGAGTTCGATCCTGATGCATATGTGGTGCAGTACAAGACTGTCCATATGGAAGATGAATCGTGGATTTGTTTGAAGAAAGATAGTGATGTGGAGAGTATGGTGTCAGTGCATGGTCTAGAAAAACAACACATTGCAAAATTGAGAGCAATTCAGCCCCCTTCAAGTTCATCTCAGAGAAGGTAGTCCCTATATTTTAATTGCTCTGTTTTTTTCTTATGGTTGTTATATGTCTTTGATCGTTATTCGGTCGGGTTGTGTTTTATTTGAAAAGGGATGACCAGGGAATGACATCGGTAAGTCAAGCCCTAGTCGTTCACTCTACCAATAACAATGAATCCAGGAGTCGTTGCATCCGTCGCGTTGGCCAAACCTTTAAGGGTGCTAATGACTGCAGGGTTCATTTAAAAAATTATCATGTTGCTGTGAATCGAAAGTTTAAATATTTGAAGAATGATACTGATAAGATTACAGCTATTTGCCCGGATCAAAACTGCAACTGGAGGTTATATACCTCTTACTGTAGGAGAGATGGTGAGTTTGCCATAAGAAAATTAAATCCTGACCATGTTTGTGGTTTGGAAACTGTTACGAATAAAAGGTCACACCCCAATGCCGATTTAAATTAGGTTGCGAGTGTAATGAAGGCTCATATCATGGCAAATCCTTAATACAGGCCGAAAGATATAGTTTCTTATATCCAGAAGGAGCACAATGTGGAAATTCCATACCATACTGCGTGGATGGGAAAAGAGATAGCATAGCATGAAATCCACGGTTCTGATGTTGGGTTCTATAACCGACTCCATTTGTATGTGGATGCTGTGAGACGATCGAATCCCAGCAGCATCTGTGATTTGGAGACAAAACAACCGGATAACAGGTTTAACCGCTTGTTTATGGCTTTGAATGCTTGTTTGGTAGGATTTCTCAGAGGATGTAGGAAAATAGTTTTCCTTGAAGGCACTCATATCAAGAGCAAATTCAAAGGTCATTTGCTTTGTGCGACAGCAAAGGATGGGAACAATCAGTTGTTTACAATAGCGTACGCTGTCGTTGACTCAGAGAATGATCAGAATTGAGAATGGTTTTGCGAGAAGTTGAGACATGCTCTTGAAAGTCAGCCTGGATTTTATGATTTTAAATAGTACACATTCTTCTCCGATAGGCACCCGGGACTTGTTACACATGTGCCACGGGTATTTCCACGCTCCCAACATGCCTTCTACCTCAGACATTTGGTGGATAACTTCAGAACTCAGGTATTTGTTTATTGATTAGCGTGATGAGTTGATATATATGATCCTTTTCTTGTTACTAAAGCGGCAGTTGGATGTCATTATCACAGGTCCTCAAAAAGTATTATCCCAAACTCAACAAAAAACATTGGACCAATGTATTCAATACTGCAGCATACGCTCTTACTACAGCCGAGTACTCCTTGCAAATCAATAAAATGTTTAAAGCAATGCCTTTGGCCGCAGGTTTCATAAAAAACTCCTCTCCTAAAAACTGGGCCAATTCATTATTTAACGGTAATCGATTTGGTATTATCAACAACAATATTGCAGAGTGTGGGAACAGTTGGGTGAAGGATGTGAGATCACTCCCAATTGTAGCTTTGGTTGACTGGATAAGGTAGCAGATAATGACCATGATGTGCAATAGATGGGAGAAAAGTCATGAATGACAAACGCACCTTTGTATGGATATAGAGGTAATAGTTAAGGCTGAATTTGAAACAGGGAGAAGCCTGGATGTCGTGCGAGCCGACTCAGTGACATTTGAGGTGAATGAAGGGGAATTCCGACACACAGTAGACCTTGGAAAGTGGGAATGTTCTTGTAATTACTGGCAGGTCTTAAAGCTTCTTTGCAAGCATGCTTGTGCGTGCATTGACAAGAAAGGGTGGTCGGTCTACGATTTTTGTGATGAAGCTTATTCAATCAAAACGTATAAAAAGGTATATGAAAACATTATTTTTTCTGTACCAAATGCTGATATGGACTCAAATGTAGATGTTCGAATCAGGCCGCCGGATGTGAGGCCTCAGCCTGGTCGACCGAAGAGAACTAGGTTCCCGTTACAGGTCATCAAAGTTGTTACAGTGTGCACATCATATAAAAGGCCTGGGCATAAAAAGAGAACATTCAGGGGACCTGTGTTAAATTGACTATTTATATGCTGCTAAGTATATTGTTGAATTCGGAATTCTAATCACGTTTCTATGATTTGTTTTCGCACATAAAATGAAGTGTGGGCGAGATTTCGGAGGATGCATGACAGTTTGGCGTGATGATGGACCTTGCAGAATACTCTGTCTTTGGAAGAAGTCTAGTTTGACTTTGTATTTAGAATTGTTCTATCTTCTAAAATATTTCCTTCTGTTTTTTTTTTAAAAATTATTTTTGGGTTTTTGTTGTTGTATTTGTATGTCTGTGTAGATAAATGCATAATAAAAGGTAAATTTTGTCCAGTGAAAAGGTTAAAAGTGCATAATTGAATGCAGACTTTGTCCAGTGAAAGGTTAAAAGTGCATAATTGAAGGTAGACTTTGTCCAGTGAAAGGTTAAAAATGCGTAATTGAAGGCAAACTTTGTCCAGTGAAAGGTTAAAAGTGTGTAATTGAAGACAGACCTATCATTATTTTAATGTTGTAACGTTGTTGTTATGATTCGATAAATCTTGAGCATCATTATTGTGTTGTTGTATAGTTGTGGCCATGATTCAATAAATCTAAATCTTGATTATCATTATTGTAATGTTGTGGTGTTCTAGCCATGATTCAACAAATCTTGAGTATCATTGTTGTAATGTTATGGTGAAGATTCAATAAATCTGAGGAATAACGTAAGTGTCCACAACATGTAACTCAATATTGCGTGTCATTGTTTATACGTAATAGAGGTTCACAACATGTAATGGTAATGGTAACCTTTATAAACACTAAATACTTACTTAAGATTCACATGTTTAACCTTTCACTGAACAAAGTCTGCCTTAAATTACGCACTTTTAACCTTTCACTGGACAAACTCTGCCTTCAATTACACACTTTTAACCTTTCACTGGACAAAGTCTGCATTCTACCTTCAATTACACATTTTTAACTTTTCACTGGACAAATTCTGCCTTCAATTACGCACTTTTAACCTTTCACTGGACAAAGTCTGCCTTCAATTACGCACTTTTAACCCAAAATAAATTTAAAAAAAAAGGGAAAAACAGTCATTAAGAACATGGAATACTAAATACAAGTTCAATTATACAGATGAAAAAGATTGTATGTCTAGAAAAATATTGGCTAACTTAAAGCGGTACTCGGCGATACTGCACGTCTCTGCATATGTCTTGAACGCATCAGTTTCTCGAACAAGCAGCTCACCATACAGACACATTAATACACAACAGTCACTGCTTCCCTTATCCTGAACTCTCATTCGTGCCCGCACCATTTCCCTTTCTTTTGAAGCCCTGACAACATTGTTCTTAATCCACAACTTCCAGAGGAAATTTGCGTATATTTCGACATCGATGGAAGCTTCTTCTGTATGCATCGAGTTGTAGTATAAGAAACGTTTGGGCTCGGTTTCATATACTAACATATGCCAATGAGACTGTGTCAGTATAGGATATGAGTACATAACAGATGCAGACACTTCATTCAGGACCATGGCGAAAACGTTTTTCACTCCATACAACATAAAATGGTCAATTGCAGATGGGAAAATATAAGAGACAATTTTCTTCCTTGACTTTCCTAGAGTCCTGCTCCTCAATTTGCTCACAAACTCCCTTGTCACATGAGGCTTGAAAAAATGTACATCGTGGAATTTAGGCACAATGTAACCGGGACTGGTTAGCAGGTCGTAATAAGCCAGAATAACGCCATCGTTGATCTCTTTCCCCAAAATGAGATCTCGTGGATCCTCACCAAGGACAAAATTATTTTTATTACTCTGATAGACAATATTAGATTTGCAAAAGATTATAATAAAACAATCAACACGCTACAGTCAACTCAACTCATTGAATGAAGTAAGAACCCTTACTTTTGGTCCTCCGTGTAGCTCATAATCAAGTTAAATGCCCTTGTACGTTGCTCCTCAGTGACCACCTCACAGCCTGGGGGCTCCTTAGGCATACTGTCCACGTGAGCCCCAACCTACACAACCTAATATATAAGTATCCAATGACAAATCAAATACACACACATAAACAAAGCCACAATCATATTGTCTCACCGTTTCTTCCAATTGTCTCATATCATTCTTCCGCTTCGATCTAACCTCATCTCATCCGGAATCACTATCACCGTCAAAGTCCCCATCCAGATCTCTATCCCTATCCCGATCACCTTCCCCATCCTGACTCAAATCAACCTGAACTCCTTCATCGACACATTCAGCTTCCTTTTCCACAAAATCCGTCTGAACTCCTTCATCGACACATTCAGCTTCCTCTTCCACAAAATCCGTCTGAACTCCCACATCGACACCTTGTGCTTTCTCTTCTACACAAACAACTTGAACCCCTTCGACAACAAAAACTTGTTCATTCGCTTCGGACATACTTCTCTCCATTTCACTAGCCGCTCGTAAGAGAACAATCTGCGTATTTTTAAATTAATAGACTTTGTTACAAATCAATTGAATAAAAAATGTATATTGGTTCATTAAATTCGGAAGATTATGGACTTACATCTGACCGGAAAATACTTTCCAGAGCTTTCTGTGCACTGGCTTTCGTATTAGGCAGTGCACTCCCCTTTCATTTGAACCACCGAGGGAATGCTATCAATCTTCTCGAGATGCCGAACTTCTGAATTCTTTTATGAAACTATGCCTGACATAAACAATAACTTAAGCACGTGCATATATAGGTATAAAGCGACACAATCTAGCAAAACCAAGCCAATGACTTACCAACAAACCCATAGTACAACCATCGACGAAATCATGTTTATCCACAACATGCTTATGAATACTTTGATCAAAAACATATGAGCTGTTATGCCCCACACGTATTTTCCAATCCTGGACAAATCATCAACATACCAACCAAGCGCAGAAGGAACACGTAAACTACTATGTGGGAACAACAAACAATTAAAAATGTATAAAATATACATCCATACAAAATAGTCAATCCCATCATCATCACTCCTTCCGACGAAATCGTGCAGTTTGCGCTCGATGTTGACTCGGGAGACATTGTTTCCCTTATTGCCAAAATGCTTGATCAAGGTATTGGAATTACTCTTGCCCACTACCATGACAGGCTTACCGGAATGCCGCATACCAATAACAATGTTGAATTCCTTCTCACAAAATACAACTTCTTAGCTTCCAAATTTAAACGTGTTGGTGCTGCAGTTATAGTAATCGAGCAAGAATCCTACTCTGTTAATGCTCCCCTTTTGATCCGACGCTCCCAGTAAATAACCAAAATGCGATTTTTTAACAGCAACAAGTTGACCGGGTGACGTTTGGTCACTAATTTTAGAGATAAACTCACTGAATC
The DNA here is from genome assembly GCA_037501455.1 of Lantana camara. Lineage (NCBI taxonomy): Eukaryota > Viridiplantae > Streptophyta > Magnoliopsida > Lamiales > Verbenaceae > Lantana > Lantana camara. The sequence goes on along the minus strand of CM074857.1, from coordinate 14,261,669 downwards.
TCTCCAACACGTACTGATGCAAAATGGAAAACACCCGCTTCTTCGCAAGCGGGACCTCAGCATCTTCACGGATATTTACCTCTGTACTTTTTCTTTTTTCCCTGCTTGTTTCAGCAGGGGAAGGAACAATCATCAAAGGCGTCGTCAGCAATGAGCGAACCATCTATCGGAAAAAATGGATTCAATATTCAGTATTTAACAAACTACTGAAACCCTTATTTTTTGAGTTAAAATAATCAATTACCAAGTAGAAACTGGAATCCAATGGAAAAAACTTTGATTTTGGACAATTTATGGAAGAAATCTAACTTGGACAGGTTGGTGCGGCGTACCTTCCTCTTAGACCTTACCATTGCGTCCGACGAGCTGAACCAGAGTGAGCGTCGTGGGGGAGTGGCTGTTAACTGGAAGGAGTTTCTCATCTAACGTGGGTGTGTCGACTATTTGACTCTCCAACTACTTATTCCGCACTTCTTGGCGGTCGTGTGCGGTGTTGACGGTGGTGGGCGGTGGTGGGAGATGGTGAAGAATCGGAAATTCCCGCGTTGTGAAGGAGTATGCTGTTTGGGGTATGGATTGTTATTATTCAATTTCAGCAAGGATAATTTTGGTAATTTTATGCCAGTTAGGGGGTTTTGAAAAAATATGTAGTGTATTGGGGATGTAAAATAGTTGCATTTCAAATTGGGGGATTCAGGATAACTTCATTGCCTTATTAGGGATGATTCATTAATTCTTAGATTAAATAATTATTAAATAGCTTTGATACTTAATTTAATAATATAAATAAAAATAAATTACAAATACAAATAAAATTTAGAATTATATTAGTCAAAATAATAATAAAAAATTAAAAAAATAAAAGAATATAAAAAAAGTAAAATAATGCAAGAAAAAATGGGAGTTAAGAGATAATATGTAGTTGATGAAGGAATTTGGTGGTTTGGTTCATATAGTCAGTTGTTTAATGTTGTGGTGATAATGATTGATTACAAAAAATAGAGCATTCAAATGCAAATGGTTCCCAAGAATATCCATGTTGATTATTGTTCTTTATTGAATTATTGGACTAATTGTTCTTTATGGCTTTGTATTTTTGAGTTTCAGGTATCTTCTAATGCCGGTTGTGAACAAGGTCGAAGATATTGCAATTATAATACTGTTGGGATAAATGCCCTAAAAATCCAATTATATTGTAAATATTTTGGATTAATAAAACTGAAATTATCGCAAGTTATGAGTATTTTACAAATTTAATAATTAATGACGTGTGATGGTATTTTTATATGAAATGTGTTTCATAGGAAAAGATTTTAAATACCAGAAGTCACGTGTCATTAAAGTTCTAGTCAGTATGATAAGAAGATGTTCTTATCGAGACTATAATGTGTTATATAAGATGATTAGTCTTTTGTCATAGGGAAATGGAGTTTCCAATTATAACATATTGATGATTTTCAATGAGATTGGAAACATCGAACTGGACCACTGAGATTGTCCATTTTATACTGCTATCTAAAATGAACAAAATCTCGGAAGCATTAGACTCTTAATCCTGGCAGTGTTTCTACTTTAGGCATGTAGTGTTAATCACTGTGATGTACTCAGAAGTGAGGTCTCGGTAACGGGTGGCCAAAATACTTTGTACGTTCGGTGATTGCATGAAATGTGCTGAAGAGAAATATTGATCGAGGAATCTGTAGCCTTGCTGGAAGGTTAAAGATATCCCTGAAATAGATTTGCAAAAGTTCGAATTAAAACTTTGGCCAAAGTACTTCGTGTGTGCGTCACCGAAGTTGTATGTTGAATGTGTTTCACATACAGGGAATTTGAACTTAAGGCGAATCAAGAAATTTCAGATTGGAAGTGAAAAATAAATGATAGTACTATTGATTTATTTTTCATGGATATCTGTACAGAGGAGTAAAATGCAAAATTATTCTAGATCGAGAAATTCGTGAATAATTTAATTAATTTTAGAGTTCAACAATATTTATTTAGTGGAATTAAATATTGTTAAATGGTAATCAATTATTCTCATGGGATGATAATAGATTGACCCGTTTAGAGCTAAGATTAATTAGTCCTGCAGGTCCCCCCGCAAGCCCCAACGAAGATCAAAGAGAAAATATTAAAACGAGAGAGAGAAATAAAATTTTCAAAGAGTTTGAAAATAGCCAATGAATTTATTTTGAGAAAATAAATTAAATTCCAAAGAGTTGGAAATGCCCGAAATTTTATTTTGGTGAAAATAAAAATTTTCAAAAAAAAAAAAAAAAAGAAAAAAAAAAAGGCTGACGTGGCGGAATGCTGACGTGGCAGCTGAGGTGTCAAGCCACGTCAGCGGGTCAGCGCCGGGTGGCACTGACTGGGCGCCACATGGCGAGACACGTGGGCGGATGGGATCGCGCCAAGTCGCACGAGTGAACGGTTCAGATCAGACCCAGAAGGGTCCGGGTCGGATACGGTTCAGGGTAGGGTCGGGTTCGGTTAAAACCGACCCTGACACGTGGCAGAACCAGAGAGTGCCACGTCTCCCAGAGGTTGAACCGGCGGTTCATTCCTGAACCGGTCTGGGAGCTGAATCGGTTCGGTCGGACCGGACCGGACCGGACACGTGGCAGCCAGCTGTGGAGGCGCGTGTGAGACACACGCCAGCACACAGCCAGCTTCAGGCCGCCCGTGGGGGCGCGTGCCACGCGGCGTTGGACTCGTGGCGAGCTGATCTCCGTCGTGGCGTCCTCGGATTCATCGTCTGAACTTGGGATGCACGGCTGAGCTCGGAAAATTACGTTTTTGCCCCTTTGAAAGCTTGGAGTGCACCCCAAAATGTGACAAACTTGGGCCTTACGTTGAATTTATGAAATTTGCGAATGAGTCCTTGATTTTGGCTATAAATAGAGGCCATTGTTCATTCATTTACAGTACAAGATTTCCAATTTGCTTTCTCTCTCTAAAAGCAACCCTTTCGGCACTCTCTCTCTCTCCATAATTAATTAATCTTTAATTAGATTAATTAATTATTTAATTAGGTGGTTATATAATTAATATATAATCCACTTAATTAATTAGAAAATAGGGATTTTCAGGTTTTAGAAAAAAGGGTTTTTTCTGAAAAATATTTTCTTAAGTATTTAGCGAAATACTGCCGGAGCCCACACTCCAATTTCTTAATCGGGGATATTGCGGGGAAGCTCTGCCGGTTTCACGAGAAGATATCGAGGTGCTGGAAAAGTGCCGTTGATAGCCAATTTTGCAGTACGGTAATACCGTTGTGCTGCCAAAATTATTATTTGCATATTGTGATTATATGCTAGATGATTTAAAATTATGTTATCGATGCCTGTATATATTAGAGTTATGCTGCCCGATTTGTTCCGCTGCTTTATTAAAATATTTTTGAAATATTTTGATAACGAGGTTATGGCGAAAACTTTTGAAATATTCCGCTGTACCGTCACTCTGCTTCGGGCCCGCCGCACCCAACAAATACTCAAGATGGTGGCTGCGTGTATAAGGAATACCACTGCTTTTTGCCTACTGTACAGGATAATCAAAGAGAGATTAATTTATTTCCTAATAGTAATTTGCTCTCTTACTCTTTTCCTAGATGTTGGGATATTATGGATGATCTTATATTTGGGCCGAGATGGTGCTATTTCATGATGCAGGTTTTTGATAGTGAGAGTGAACCGCATAGTACGAGGAGTCGCTCCAGGCGGCCAGTTTTGAACTTAGGAATTGACGGTAAATGGGTACATTTGGTTCGTTCATAACTGAGAGGTGAAGTTCGATTCTTTCACCATATTAATGATAGCCTTGAGGACGCCATCAACAGGGCAGAGTTCGCTTGCTGCTTGATCACCTTAGCCCAGAAGTCTGGGTGCCTTCTTAGGCTAATGAGCGTTCCTAAGAGATTGATGAGCATCAGGGGCTGTTTTGTGCATATTGCCCATGGGCTGAGATTTGTTTTTATTCCTATTCTGGATCATGTCGTTGTATTTGTTCTCTTGGATTCTCAGTTGTTTATATATGAGGGAGGGGCCTCGATAATAACCACACGGTCGCTTTGACCGGTTTTTATTAAAAAATAATAATAATAATAAAAGATAATATATAAATAAATTAAAAGAAAAGAAAGAGAGAAAATTGAGGTTAAGAGATAATACGTAAATAAATTAATTTTAGAAGTAGGGAAAGAAAAGAAAAGAGTCCAAGAGGGAAAATATTTTAAAAGTAGGAAAAGAAAAGAAAAGAGTTCAAGAGAGAAAATATTTAAAAAGTTAGGGCAGAAAAGAAAAGAATCCACAGTTTCTATCTACCCCTCAGGCTTAATATAATAGTATAGATGAACACCCCCGAAGGTTTATATTCTCTCTTACAAATTGTCTCAATCGTTAATAACGTGTTAAATTTTGTGGACGTCAACAATATTATTTTTAAAATTCTAATTATACCTTTGGGGGCATATTGTAATAATATTGAAAGTGTAATGGTATATTTGTAATATCGGTTAAATTTTTATTTTTCAATTTAAAATTTTATAATTTAATTAATATTTATATTTTGTCTATAAGTATAAATCGGAATTAATATTTCTGCATTAAAGTATGATAACAAAAGTTACAAATTTTACTCTATGTTTTTGTCGTAGACTCGTAGTTTTATGCATATTTTACGTAAGTTTATTTAAACTTTGTTCATTTAAAATAATAAAATTTCTCAATAAAATAGAAAAACATAACAAACCGAACAATATTAATCAATGTATTAATTGGTGTCCTGTTTTTACATTTTTTCCTAAAATCGAGCATGTACTTTATATATATTTTTGGTCTTATGTACTTTAGTCTTTATATATAGATATGCACTTGGTGTATTATACTACATTAGATGCAAAAGTGTGGGTTAATTTAACATATATATAAGAGGCGTAAGTCTAATTTGGTCAAGAATTGGGCTCACAATTATAGCTTAGCTCACGGCCACACACGATCAGTCCTATTATACTATAATTGATGCGGCTCTTCCCAATTTTTGGCCCTTTCGTTCCTTGGACTTCAATTCTCCAGATTTCTCCACACCGACAACCACCGGCTACGCTCATAACTGCTTCTTCCCTCCCGGCTGCATGTGATTTGGGCGCAATTGATGTTGGGAATCGAGTAGCTCTTTTGCGGCAAAGCAGGAATTACATTTCTTCAAAGTTTGCCGACCTTCTCTACCTATGCTTACCTTACACCAGCCATTTTACACGTGCAACCCACCTGCGATTTCAGCCGACTACCATGCTAAACGACGTGGCGTGCTCTTAATTTCATAGATTATTTTTTTTGGGCTGTAAATGAGCAGTTGTTTGTTTGATTTTATTTGGGATTTCTGAATAGGGCTTTTCCATCAGGTGGGTTTCGTCGGATTGATTTGCTTCACTGCTTTTTGTCCGCTCTCAGTTTTGTTTTACAGCCTACTTATGTAGTCTTCAGAAGGGGGTGGGGTGGGGGGGGGGGGGAGGGGGTTTGTATTCAAAATCTGGGGTGGAATATGTACGATACAACTCAGAAAGGTCTTCTTGTTGCCCAGCTCTGCAGTATCCTATTTTTTTGTTGTTCTTACAGTAGGTTGTTGTGTATTTCGTATTAGTTCACCACCTGATTAGCTACATGCAGTTTCCCGACCGTGCATACCGTCTGCGTAGTGGGTGTTTCAGAAATTTGCTTTTCTGTTAGCTTTGTGTTAGTTTCTTGTTTTTTTTTTTTTTTTTTGGTGTTTTCAGCACTTTTCTTTAAGTTTCTTACAAGGTTAGTGTTAGTTATGCTCTTTGATTGTTCTCCATATAATAGGTGGTTGTATCGAAGTAAAGTTATGTTAACTATAAAAGCTTTTGTTTTTGGTTTAATCTTTTATGGATGCCTGTCTTTTTTTTCCTTAACTATTGCTGTTATTCAAACAAAACTAGCTTTATAGTTTTTAAGTTTAATGTTTAGTAGGGATTAGTTTTAGATTTTCCTTTTTATGTTATTCTTGATTGCTTTCGACAACATTACTTAAACAGACTACGTAACTGGTTATTCCCGAGTTCCTTGCAAACTTTCACTTACTCATATGTTACTGTTGCTGCAGCTCTTACAACAACTTGCATCTTTGCAATGGTGTAGTGTTTATATGTTGTTTTGTTTTTGTCTGAAACTTGATTGATATTTAATGGTGATGCAAGTTCGGTAAACGGTCATGTATATGAGGTTTTGAGATTTTTTTTTCATGTATTCTTGACTTGGTTGTCCTCTTTTGTATTGGGTGCTGTAGATATTAACGCTCTTGCTAAGCTTCGGCTCACATTAGAACTCTTTTCTGCAGTTTTCGTGGAAGTTCCAGATGTGGGCAGCCCCAGGCAGCTTGTCTCCTCATTAGAACCAACTCACTGCACAGTGGTGAGCATTGCCAACCTTTCTCCTTCTGATTTAGCTTTGGCGAGTATCTGTTCTGTTTCTTTTACATTTGGAATTTAGCTTTAATTGTGATTTCTTGGCAAGTTAATCAATGTTGTATAAACGATAATAAGGCCTGATAAAGTTATGATTCTTAACACTGCTTTTGCTTTTGGATCAAGCTTTCATGTTGCTCTTTGCTTTCATGCCAAACAGTTTTCGTGATACAAGGGAAACCAACCGTACAACTTTTATTTTTGAGTATCACAAATTGTACTTCTGCATTCTGCTCACAAACCATCTGATTTTGTTAATGCTGCATATCCTTCCTGCTGGAGATCTCTATTTGCCTAAAATTAAGGAATTCTGCGCGAGTGTTTTAGTTATCGAAATATCTTTGATACTATTATCACTTATTTTAACTATATCAGAGTTATTTTCTCATTTCCTTTCTCTGTTTGTGCAGTTTCTGTGTATATAAAACTACTGTCATACAAATTAATAAATATTCTGAATGCATTACTTTCTTATGAATATAGTATTAATGTGCTCTGCCAAGTGCCAACTTGTTGTTATTATTAATCTTGTAAGTGTTTGTTTTGCTGTTATACAACTACTGTTTTGTTATTCTTGCTTTATGTCGATTATCATGTTAGCTATTACTTATATACCTTGTAGGCTGTTGTGTACAGAGAATTGTTTTTTTACACTCTGCTTACAAATTGCTAGCTTTTACTAACGCTGCGTATGCTGCCTGGTTGAGATCTCTATTTGCCTAAAATCAAGGAATTCTATATGGGATTTTTAGTTATTGAAACTGGAGCAGGTATAATCTGACACTTTTCTAATGCTTGCACGTATTTCCAACTTTGTTGGCTTCCTGTTCTGAGAAAAACAATGCAGCTCACCTGTTTGCATTCATATAGGTTCCTGTTCAACTTCAGTGCATATTTCCGAAGCATCACAGAGTACGCAGACTTAATATCCAAGTGTGGGCTGATACAATACTACATCTGTTGCATGTATCTACCAATTCAACATACCCCTTAGCAATTACACTTGGATAGACCGTAAATATGTACATATATGTAAATATTTAGTTTGCCTACCCAACTTGTGTTACCTTCTGCCAGCAAACCCTTTTTGTTAACATCTCTGGCACAAGATGTTGTGAACTTATACTTTTGCTCAGCATCATATTACCTGTTTGTATAGGACCCATGAATACATAGAGGTAAACACTTTTTGGGTTAAACGGCGTAGCTTATTCAAGCTTTTAATTGCTTATTATATGAAACAAATACAGTACTTATATTCATTTTAATATTATGCCTTCCTTCTGTACTAGATCAACAACAACGGGTACAATCGCCGCGCCTTGCGCGTTTGCCGTTGAACTAGTTTATAAATAAACCCCGTAAGAATTGTCTACTATGCAGGTGAGAGAGAATTGTGCACGAATTTAGGGAATTCTTATTGAACTTATATAACTTACAAAATAATGAGTACATATTTTATATTATAATTAACAAATCCATAATATATAATGATTAAATTTTTGTAAATATATTTTATTAATAAGTTACTTAACTATTAAAAGACAATTAAATTGAAATTATAAATTATAAATTTTTAATATATATGTTAAAGTTTTCATATTGATATACAATATTTCTTTTATAGAGATAAGTAATTTGTACAACTTTCAATATTAAATTATTTCAGTAGGATCCGAGTCGCTTTAAGTGAATTGGTAGTTTTTTAATTTAAGTGGGGCAATTTGTAGTTTTGATTGCTTAGTACAACCCGTAATATTTATATTATCGATTTAGTTTATTCTAAAGTATTAAATTCCTTAAAAATATTTATTTATGCAATAAAACTCATTAATCTAAACAAAACTAAAGTGATTTTACAAATCAAATTAAGTATACAGAGTTAAAAATAAAAGAAATTTAATGTATCGTATTAGTTTTATAATTTATTTTATAATTTTTTGTATATGAGTGAATATCTATGATGCATGCATATAGATATAATACGACAAAAATTATTTTTTAAATTTAACAAGTGAGAGACATTAGACACACTGTCTAACACAAATATGACGCGATACAAGAATAATATTTTTAAAAGTGTTTGTGCATCATATCTGAGGATTAGTTTAAAAGTATAAATTTTTTATTTGACATATGAGAGTATTCATTTAAAAATTAATTTTTAATTGAGATCTCATTATTATATCTAAAATTAAAAAATTAATATTTTATAATTTTATTTTAATAATTCAACTATAAAAAATATTTAAGTAAACCATATACTTGAGGGAAAATTACAAAATTGGGATATCAACTCACCCCATTTTGTACTTTGAGAACATTTCATTTTCGGGCAGCACCAAAAAAATCCTATATCTCCAAAAATTAACAATTTTGGGCCAATTTCCGCTGGAAACCACCTGATCCTACCGAAAATCCAACGCTCTATCCTACATGGCCATAAAATACCATTACGCTTCTATAAAGCATTGACTTGTCAAAACCACTAGATCCACATCTTTAAAGGATTGTTTATGTAGTATTAAAAATTATAAAAAAAAAAAAAAACAACGGGTAATGTGGGTGTAACGCAATTTTCGTAAATAATTAAATAATTAAACACAAAAAATTATCATAAATGAATTTTTATTGATTTAATAAAACTGTGGGTACAATCTCTATTTGTTCCTCTGATTCTCCCTATAAAATTTGTTGAATTTTGGAAGGTTTGAAACGCGTTCGTTGACTTTGGGGCTTCGATCTTCCTTGACTTTGATTTGTCCCTTTCAAAATGTTAATTGCGTGTCTTTCGACTTAATCGCGAATTGAACGTGTTGATTTTGGTAAACGCCGAAGAACACGCTGATGAACACCTTTAATGTTGATTTGAATTTGTTGAGGAGCGATATCAAAATCTGGATTTGATGCTTTGATTGCGGATTGAATGCTTCGATTTGTTTACTTTCCCGAAGAACGCCAAAGAGCACGCTTAGAACACCTTCGAAGTTGATTTGAGAAAAACATCGGATTCATGGACTTGACACCTTGTTGCGGATCGGACGCTTTGATTTGTTGACTTCCACGAAGAACGCCTTGAAGCACCTTCAAAGTTGATTTGAGAAGAACACCAGATTCGCGGACTTGATGCCTTGTTGCGGATCGGACGATTTGATTTGTTGGTTACCACGAAGAACACCTCGAATCTCGCTTCGATCAACTTGAATTTGACTTGAGTTCATTGAGAAGAGCAAGGCCAGAACACTACTTCGATGCTTCGATGCTGGATTGAACTTCGAAGATGCTGACTTCCTCGAAGAATGCCGTTGAAGATGCCGAAGAATGCCGAGAATACTGAAGAACACCGAAGAACTTCTTTCTCCTTGCTTTGTTGTTTGCTCCTTCGTATCTCCGAGTTGTGTGAGTTGTGATTTTTGGCTGGTAGAATGCCTCTATTTATAGGTGTAGGAGAGACAAATTTTTCCATAATCGCCAAGAGAAGACTTCATTCTGATTGGTCCTCGTCGATTTTGTGATCTTCTTCTGTAACGCCCCAATTTCCGGCTTTCCAGGTATGTGCGATACGTGTGAATTTTCCAAGAGTTAGGATTATTTTTAATTCTTTTGTTTATTAAATTCCTATAATTCATGATAAATTATATAAAGTATATTTCAATGTGATTATGTGAAATATGTGTCAATTTGAGAATTATTCTATAAATTGAATTTAATTGTTACGTGAATTAAGTCCCGAACGTGCCTTAATTGTTTATATGTCCTTAATTGATCATCATTTTAAATGTGAGGACCAAATTGCATGAATAATTGTTGGACCAAAGTGAATTAAATTGTAGGAATGAAACTTAATTGCATAACTTACATAAATAAGGGACTTAATTGCAATTTAAAGCATTTCATCAAAACCAAGGTATGAATTACGTGATATATCTTCTTCCATCTTCCATGATTAATTTCATATCATACAAACCCACCATTTTGCTTCCTCCATGGCCGAACCAAAAACATCAAGGAAGGAAAAGGGAATCTCATTATTTCAAGCTAAAATCTTTGAGGAATTGAGGGTCTTGGGCATCATCTTCATCATCATCTCTCATCTCTCATCTCTTTCTTTCAAAGATAAGATATGAATACATGAATTCTTGAATACATGAGCTTGAAGCTAGGGTTGTGATTTTATGTAATAACTTGTTTATGTGATGCTAGAAGCATGATTAGGAGCCTTGAATCTGAATTTCTGCATATATTATGGAGGTTGTGAGGTTAGGGGATGAGTTCATGTTTAGGGGTTTAGTGATGATTCTTGGAGATTCAAGCATGATATAAGTGTTTACACTAGTTTTATTGTATCTTAAACATGTATACATATTTCCTTTCTTGAATTATACCATATGAAATTGAATTGTAGGAGTTTTGATGTGATTTGGGTATGGTTCGAGCATCCCCTGTTTCTTCCCCTGTTTCTGCATCTTCTGCGTAACGGGAACGGTCCTTCCCGTTCCCTTTGTATTTGGGGAACGGCCGTTCCCATATTTTGAATCATTTGCATGGCGGCGAGGGCGGGAACGGCCCCCTTCCCGTTTAGGCTTGTAAGCCGGAACGGCTGTTCCCATCTTTGGGGTGTCACTTCGGGTAGCTGGGAACAACCCTTCTCATTTTGAACTAAGGGCCGGAACGGCCGTTCCCGGATCCCTGGAGAGGCAGAATGTTTCTGCATAAAATGTGAAATTCCAATTCCTTCTCTAATCATTTAATTGACCATAATATGCTATTATATGATCAATTATATGCAAGAATATGATTATATCATGCTACCTTTGTTAATGCACATTACCTCGTTACATGATTATACCGTGCGTTACATTTTGGTAACATTATCGAGTTATGTCTCATGAGGGCACAAATGTTTCTATTTCTTGTCTAGTGTTCTCCGGGGCAGAGATTGGGATCAATGAGCACGTTCACGCATCCCTGAGTCATCGTGCCACCTGTCAGCAAGCAAGTCAGGCCATGCAAAGCAATGCGTGTAGCTTGATCAAGGTCATAGTCGTGCAAAGCAATGCGCGTACCGTGATTATCGTGTTAATGTCATGATCATACAAAGCAATGCGTGTATAGTGATTATTGTGATTACCGTGTTATCGTGTACCGCTCGTCAGTCGTAGGAGCTAAGTGCTATACGGGACAGCGTGCTACGCACACGGGAGCCACCTCTTGAACCTGCGGGGCAAAGTGCTACATGTGTGGGAGCCACCTCCTGAACCCGTAGGAGCTACCTCTAGAATCCTAACGCTGCGAGTATCGTGTTATCGTGAATGGTGAAGGCTCGCTACCTTCCCATAATTGGAGTGATGAAGGGATTGGAGTGATGGAGTGATTGGAGCGATGGAGTAATTGGAGTGATGGAGTTTATTGGAGTGATAGGGGTTTGTGGGAGAGATGGAGTTAGTCAGGAAATCGATATACATGCAGTGTTCTTGCAGGTACACGCTAGACGGGAATCGAGCTGAGTCGAGTCCTTACATTCGAGCCCCACACGGTGCATTTATTTACTTATCATTTCAAAGGAATTATTGTTAACGTTACTTGTTATGTATTTAGGAGATGATAATGTATTGATATGTGAACTAGTATACGCGTTATTTAACGAATGATCAATGTTATAGTCTGTTTTAATATTTATATTTGATAGTGAATAGAGTATGCTTCCGCTTTATTCTATCGCATAAATACATTTAATTCTGCTTAGCCTGTCATTTCATTTGCTTGGTCACCCGTTCGCTATAGGTTAGTTCGTGTACGGATTACCCGTTTCGTATGTAAATCGACCTATAGTGCAGGGGTGTGGCATTCTTACGTATTGGGGTGCTACATCTTCCATAAACCATAAGATATGATTTAATTTCCAAAATATCACATTTGACCTTCTTTATTTGGCTTTATTAGATTTTATTACCAAATTTTAAATTTTGACACATTTAAATATATATTAAAAAGATCAATTAATTGACTATTTAATTATAAGCATTTTATTTGATTAAATCCCTAAAATTAAAATAGAAAATATAATTGTGATATTTAACATATATTTAATTTACGCATGTCATATTTTTATTGGCCATAAATTTTAGCTTTCTACGGTGGTATAAATCCCCAATTGGACATCATATTTTTACTTAACTCCCCAATTGGCATCATATTTTTACTTAACTCTCCACGTATAAATTTCACATAATGTAATACAAGTAAAATATAATGCAGTATTTATATCCTATTATGTAGTATAAATTTAGTACTATTTTGTATCCAAAAGTGTTATAAATATATTCTAACTCTCAAAATATGTTGTATAATTTTCACATAATGTAGTACTAAAATGTTCTAATGCATTATTTATATTCTATTATGTAGTATAAATTTATGGGGAGTTAAGTAAAAATATTCAAACTGATGGAGAGTTATTCGCGATTGCGTAAAAAAACAATATATAATATTTAAAATAATATATTCTATTTTTTATAAAATATTTTACATGTACAAATAAGAAAAAAAAAAATAATAAGAAAAATCATGTGGGATATGATGAGACCAATATTTTTGGAAGTGATCTCCAAACATTCAGATAGACAGAGATCCAAATTCATGTTGAAAGAAGCAATGAGATATATCCATACTCTTGCTAATCTTGTTTAAAAGATCTCACACCAGCACTAGTGCCACCATCAACGGATCCGCCCTTCCTTCGCCCCGCCCCCAACCACCACCACCTAAAACCCAGATCTTAAAACTCAACGCAACAAATGGGCTCCCACTGACACCACCGCTCCACCAGCCGTTGTTGCCGCTCCCAAATTTGTCGCCGCTCCGATACCACTGCTCCACCAGTTGTCGTCACCACCACTGGCAGGTGCTCTCGCAACCAAGCCCAGCCCCAGATCCAGCCACCGCCTTCCTCGGTTCCTTTCCCCCATTCTTACATTTTTTCTCCTTTTCCTTTTAACACCAGCGCGCCAGCCGTCGTCTTCACGACCACCCACCCTTAACTCCAGCCTTCATCCTACCACAAATCCAGATCCAGATTTAGATCTGCACATATAATTTTATTTTTTTTTCGTTTGTGTTTTTCCCTTTTTTTAATTTTCAGTTTTTAAATAGTCTGTTAGAAATTAGAATGGCAAAGCTATTTTTCATAGCAAATTAGATTATGAACGGCTCACAAATTTGATTCTGCAGAGATGTGTTATGTCTGCTATCCTCATGAAGGATGATCAAGATGATCAGGCAGAAGGAGCAACCCAGCAAGAAGGGAAGATGATACCTGGGCAAGACAATTCCATCTTACGTTTTCTAAAGAACGTGACACACTTCTTCAAGTAGCCCTGTTCACGACTACGGGAGCGACGTCGTTTTAATCTTCAGGATTTTCTTTTGTTTTGTCTTTCATTAATTCAGTCGGTCTTTTATCTATTTCAGCTTGTTGAGTCGTGGGAAGGGAATGGTACATGTCCTTGTGTATTTGGTCCCTTTGTATGTGGAAGTTAGTGATTGTGATCAGGTCTATATTTGTATTGGACAAGAATCGTGGAAGGCAGTTTTTATGCATGAATCAAATATTGCTTCTCTCAATTCTCTCTGTTCTTCTCTACCTCTCTGTTCTCTGTTTTCTTCTTCATTGAATTCATACCGTTCCGTTGCCATAGATTCGTTATCCCACCTCTGTAACAATCATTCTTGGTGGACCGGTGAAGGTGCTAACAGTGGTATCAGAGCCAGCTTCTGTGTGGCGGGTTTCATGGGCTCAGATGGCTAAAAACAATACTACACGTATTGATGAGTTAGAAAACACAACAAAGGAATTAAGGGAGGGCCAGGAAGTCATAAATTCGCGGTTGGAGGAGATCACCACGTTACTACAGATGATGAACAAGGGAAAGGGGGCTAGCAGTTCTCAAGATCCAGTGAGTGTGGGTACACGGAGTTATGGGGATGCCGGAATCCTTCCTACACCAGTTATACGTATGAATGAGGTACCCAACACTATGAATCTTAAGAATAAGCTAGATTTTCCTCGTTTTAATGGAGATGAACCTAGATTGTGGCTTAGGAAATGTAGCAAGTACTTTGCGTTTAATCCTATGAGTGATTATGAAAAGATCATACTTGCTGCCATGAACATGGAGGGACAGGCTGATAATTGGTTCATTGACTACATTGACGGAAGGGAAGGTATGGGATGGGAATTGTTTGCGTGCAAGGTCCTGGAGAAATTTTCCAATCAAAAAGAAAAAATTTGGTTGGCCAGTTCAACAAATTAAGGCAGGACAAGTCTGTCGAGGAGTATAACATGAAGTTTGAGGAATTAAAAGCTTTCATGGTGGTACATAACAGATCTCTAACAGAGGACTACTTTGTCAAAAGTTACACCAGTGGCCTTAAAGATGAAATAGGTCAGATGATTGAGATGCTGAACCCAATTGACTTAGCTCATGCTATGAGCCTAGCACTGAAACAACAAGGGTATGTGGAAACATTGGGCAAACACTCCAAACCGACTCAAAAGAATTGGAATACAAAATCAGGGAATGGCGATAGCTTAGTGAGGAGGTTGGGAAGTACAGTACCAGATAAGTTTCCAGTTAGAAGGTTAATATCAGAGGAAATGGAGGCTAGAAGGAAGAAGGGACTCTGTTTCAATTGCGATGAGCAGTTTCACGTTGGGCATAGGTGTAAAAAATTATTTGTGATTGTGTACGAAGAGCTGGAAGGAGGGGATGAGGATGAGGAGGATGTGATCAACCTGGAAGAGTCCGAGAGCACTATTTACACATATCGGTGAATGCTGCAACAGGCCGAAGAACTCCTGACACAATCAAAATCAAGGGAAAGGTTGGGAACAATACAATGACTGTTTTGATTGATTCAGGAAGTACACATACTTTTCTTGATCCTGAAATAGCCAAGAGATCAGGTTATGTAATCGAATGCATACATCCACTTCTAGTGACTGTAGCTGATGGGGGTAAATTGCATTGCAATTCGAAATGTAGTAATTTCAAATGGCAAATGTGTGGAAATCAGTTTCAAGCTAGTGTTAGATTATTGAGGATGGGTGGTTGTGATATGGTCGTTGGTATGGATGCTCTGAGGAAATTAGGGGATATAACACTGAATTTCGATAGACAAACTGTTAAGTTTATCAAGAATGGAAAAGAAGTTATGTTACAAGGAGGGGACACTGAAGGTTCCATTAGGATGATGTCAGGATCAAGGCTGCAAAAACTGTTGAAGAAAAAAGGAAAAGCTTCCCTTAGCTGCTTGTGTATGGTTTCTGCCACTGAAGAGAAGGAAGTAAAAGAGGTTCAGGAGGAACTTAGGCCATTGCTAGCTGAGTATGCTGCTTTGTTTAAGGAACCACACACCCTGCCACCATCAAGAGGGCATGATCATCAAATTAATCTTAAACCAGGAACTGACGGTATAAAGCAACAACCTTACAGGTACTCCTATTTACAAAAATGTGAAATTGAAAAACTAGTGCAAGAAATGATGGATAATGGAATCATACAACCTAGTATTAGCCCATTTTCATCACCTGTGCTATTGGTAAAGAAAAAGATGGGAGCTGGAGATTCTGTGTAGATTACCGAAAGTTGAATGCACTCACCATTAAGGATAGCTATCCCATTCCTTTGGTGGATGAGTTGTTGGATGAGCTTGGGAGTGCTGCCATTTTTTCAAAAATTGATTTAAGGTCCGGATATCACCAGATTAGGGTGAGAAAGGAAGACATCCCCAAAACAGCTTTTGTGACTTCCTCTGGGTTATATGAATTTAGAGTAATGCCATTTGGCTTAACAAATACACCGGCTACTTTTCAGTCACTTATGAATCGTATTTTCAAGGAATACTTGAGGGACTTTGTACTGGTATTCTTTGATGACATTTTGGTCTATAGCAACAGTATGCAAGAGCATAAGCAGCATCTAGAGTTAGTTTTCAAAGTGCTGATGGAGCAACAACTGTACGCAAAAGCCTCTAAATGCACTTTTGGGAGAAATAAGGTGGAGTATCTTGGGCATATAATTGAGAAAGGGGGGGTGTCTGCTGATCCTCAAAAAATTCAAGCCATGGTTGATTGGCCACAACCCAAGTCAGTTAAGCAATTGAGAGGTTTTCTTGGCTTAACCGGTTATTATAGGAAGTTTATTAAGGGATATGGTATCATCGCCAAGCCTCTAACCAGCTTGACTAAGAAAGGAAAATTTGAATGGGGTGAAAACGCGGAACATGCTTTCACTGAATTGAAGCAGGCTATGATCAAAGCACCGGTGTTAGCCCTACCATATTTTTCAAAGCCCTTTATACTAGAAACGGATGCTTGTTACAAGGGGATATGGGGCGTTTTAATGCAAGACAAACATCCAATCGCCTATTTGAGCAAAGCTTTGGGAATCAAGTCTTTGGGACTGTCTGTGTACGAGAAGGAATTGATGGTTGTGATACAAGCAGTAGATAAATGGAGGAGTTACCTATTGCACAACACCTTTATCATCCGAACAGACCAGTGCAGCATCAAGTATCTTATTGATCAAAAAATCTCCACTCCACTGCAGCATAAATACCTCACTAAGCTCCTGGGATTCAACTACACAATTGAATACAAGAAAGGTCAAGAAAACAGGGCTGCGGATGCTCTGTCAAGAAGGAATGATGTCGATGAAGGGGGTTGTAGTTCTATCACCATTCTACAACCTTCATGGGTGGAGGAGTTGGGAGCAAGTTATGAGCTGGACACAACCGCTCAAGAAGCTATAACTGAGTCTTTGGTATTCCCAAACAATCTGTCGTATTTCACATTCCAAAGGGGAGTACTAAGATTCAAGGGGAGGATATACGTGGGAAGTGGCTCTAAATTAAGAAAAAAAGTGATAATGAGCATGCATTCCTCAAGCTTAGGGGGTCACTCCGGGATTCATGGGACTTTTCAAAGAGTGAAGAATGTATTTCTTTAGCCTGGGATGATGTCGAAGGTGGAAGGAATTGTTAAAGAATGTGGGGTATGCCAGCAAAGCAAACATTAGACTGAGAGGGCAGCAGGGCTGTTGCAACCTCTGTCTATTCCTGATCAAGCATGGAAGCATATCACAATGGATTTCATTGAACAACTGCCTAGGTCTGAAGGGAAGGAAGTTATATGGGTTATTGTAGACCGATTCACCAAGTACGCCCATTTCATTGCTCTTAGTCACCCATTCTCTGCAAATCAGTTGGCTAAGATCTTCTTAGATGAGGTGTATAAGCTCCATGGGCTCCCTACTAGCATTGTTTCTGATTGAGATAAGATATTCACAAGCCAATTCTAGCAGGAAATGCTGGAAATTACAGGGGTACAACAGCTTTTGAGTACAGACTATCATCCTCAAACGGACGGACAGACAGAGAGGGTCAATCAGTGTCTAGAGACCTACCTAAGGTGCATGTGCGGATTGCAGCCAAAGCACTGGAAGAAATGGCTATCCATGGCAGAATTATGGTATAACACCAATTATCACACATCACTGAAGTTAACCCCTTTTGAAGCTCTGTATGGGTACAAGCCCTCTTACTTTACACTACAATCCGAATCGCCTGTAATATCATCAAGACTGGAAGGGCTTATTCATCAGAGAACCCAAATGCAGCAGTACCTTAAGCATCAACTCCAACTAGCTCAGCATAGAATGAAACAAAATGCTGACAAACATAGGAAGGAAAGAGAGTACAAGGTGGGAGATAAGGTGTACCTCAAGTTAAAACAATATAGACAACTAACCGTCCGAAGCAGCAAGGTGTGGAAACTAAGCCCCAAGTATGCTGGTCCTTTTACTATCATTGAGAGGGTTGGGACTGTGGCCTACAAACTGGAATTGCCGGTGGGATCAAAAATACACCCCGTATTTCATATTTCTGTACTAAAACTTTATGTGGGGTCCTCGGATAAAGTCATTGATGTTCTCCCACCATTCGATGAAGAGTCTCAGGTATTGCTCAAGCCTGTTGGGGTGTTGGGGAAAAGGCTGATAAAAAGGAATAATGCTGCAGTAGTCCAGTTATTGGTTCATTGGTCGCACCTTCCTAAAGAAGAAGCTACATGGGAAGACTTCCATCCCATTGTGGATCGATTTCCTGAATTGGAAGCTTGGGGACAAGCTGTGGCTTTAGGAGGGAGCAATGTTATGTCTGCTATCCTCATGAAGGATGATCAAGATGATCAGGCAGAAGGAGCAACCCAGCAAGAAGGGAAGATGATGCCTGGGCAAGACAATTCCATCTTACGTTTTCTAAAGAACGTGACACGCTTCTTCAAGTAGCCCTGTTCACGACTACGGGAGCGACGTCGTTTTAATCTTCAGGATTTTCTTTTGTTTTGTCTTTCATTTAATTCAGTCTATTAGGGTCTTTTATCTATTTCAGCTTGTTGAGTCGTGGGAAGGGAATGGTACGTGTCCTTGTGTATTTGGTCCCTTTGTACGTGGAAGTTAGTGATTGTGATCAGGTCTATATTTGTATTGGACAAGAATCATGGAAGGCAGTTTTTATGCATGAATCAAATATTGCTTCTCTCAATTCTCTCTGTTCTTCTCTACCTCTCTGTTCTCTGTTTTCTTCTTCCTTGAATTCATACTGTTCCGTTGCCATAGATTCGTTATCCCACCTCTGTAACAGTCATTCTTAGTGGACCGGTGAAGGTGCTAACAAGATGAAATTTATGTATTTTTGAATTTCTTTTCTGTTACTTTTTATTATGTTCGTATAATATACCCTATATATATATATATATATATATATATTATTTTTGTATTATGTTAGTAGAATATATGAAATAATTAGATATTAGAGTAATATAAATTATTATATGGGGTAATTTGAGAAAACTCCCCAATTGTATAGTCAATTTTTAGTTTACTCCCCAGGTCTAAAAAATTTTTATGTCACTCCCCAATTCACATGCATAATTTGAGTTAGCTACCCAATTTTGGGGGCAGATACCACATATGGCGATTTAGATACACCATATGACGATTTAGGTACACGATCCTAAAATTTTTTTAGACCTGGGGAGCAAACTAAAAATTTTTCAAACCCATGGGGAGTTTTCTCAAAACTCCCCTTATTATATCTATATTTATCTATACTATTTATTAAGCGAGAGACCCAAGTTTGGACTCTTGGACTCTAAAAATAATTTATTTTCTATTTATTTATTGATTATTTCTTCCTATTTTATCTCTTCCACGTTTTATGAATTTCTCTTTTCTGTCTAATTACTTCTCTTTTTTTCTTTTTCTTTTTTCCTATCAATTGCATTCTTTTTCTTTTTTTAATTTTTATCACTTTTCACTTATATTTTAAAATTTTATAATTATTAATATGACATTATCTTATACTACTTATTTATTTTTTATCTTAAATTAGCGATTATATTAAAAATAACTATAGAATATATATTTAATGAAAACTTTTTAATTTTAATATATTTATACAATAATTATCTTTTATTTGCACATGTATCGAATATGCAAAATTACTAGTTATACATTAAGATAGAGAACCAAATTGATCTCTTGGACTCTCTATTTCTTTTTATTTTTTTTATTTAGAAAAAGAAACTCACCCACGTATAACCTTAGGGCGAGTTTACTTTAGCAGAATAACGGGATTTGGTAAAATAAAGACCCATATTCTACGTTTTACTTTAATAGACAAGAAATCTGTTCTTTTCTTGGAGCCCCGAGATAAGGATGAAAAAAACTTGACTATATATCTTGGTTGAAAGTAGCCGCTAAATAACCAATTTTTTCTGGGGGAATGTTTTTACTGTAATATCTTTTTTTCTTTTTTCTGGGGGAATGTTTTTACTGTAATACCCTTTTTTCTTTTTTATGGGGGAATGTTTTTACTGTAATATCCTTTTTTCTTTATATCTAGATATCACGTTCTTCTTTTGGAGATAATTTCGTTGAAAATTTTTCTCACTTTCTTTCCGGTATAATTTTATCTGTTTTTCTTCTACAACACATTAATGTGGTTGGTAAAAGTGTGAAGTAATATTATTACGTATTTGGTAGTAGATATTGTGTATATAATCTTTTGTAGGATTTTCTATTATTATGATTATGGATATTCTTTTAGTATTATATTTAGGATATAATTTATTGTAATTATCTTATAGAATTGTCTAAAATATTTTGTATATATTGTTAGATTTTTTGTATTCTATATATTCCGTCGTAATGTTATTAAATGAAGAAAATAAATTATACTTTTAAAAAGAACAGTGTCATTAATTTAGTTTAAAAACATAGATTATTTGGATATTAGTTATTTTAGTAAAATAAGATAAGGATAAATATGGAAAGATAATGATTATAAAATAGAAAAGTAAAAACAAGAGAATTTAAGGCTATCTAAAGGACAACTTATCAATTAAAATAAATGAGAATTCTGGATATATTCCCAAAATTTTTAAATTTTTATATTTTCTAACCAATAAATGAGAATTCTGGATATATTTCCAAAATTTTTATATTTTCTAACCCACTCACGATGGTTTGCTAACTTTCAAAGTAAACTCGCCCTTAGAAGTTAGAACCAAGTTTGACGTATAACCTTAACACAAACTGATCTCAAACAGTTATCTAGAACTCTCCAGTGCTTAAAAATAAAAAAGTTAAAAGATAAAAAATGTATTTGTACACGCATTGAACGTGCAGTCTAATTTATTCTCCCACTCATGTTTTGGACAGATTTGATTTTTAAATTTAAATAAATAAAGTTAAATTGCCACATGGATAGTGGTTTGTGACATGTATACGGTGGTTTGGGTGGCTACATCAGATAAATTTACACACAAAGCACTTTTGAGTGAGCACCTCACCTGAGATTAGATATTAGATATAGGAAATGAAATTGATCCACATAAAACTCCCTAATCTGATGCCGTTGAGATTAGATATTAGATATAGGAAATGAAGTTGATCCACATAAAACTCCCTAATCCGCATAGGACTCTCTCGATCCGTAACAGGTGCATAGAAACTTGAAAATCGTTAACAATTTAAAATTATTAAAAAGGTAATTCTCTTTAAATTTGAAATTATTAAGATAGAATATAAAGAATTATTGTATGTAATATCCTAAACATTGCATTAATTAATGTAAGAGTGAAAGAGAAGGAAATTAATAACAATGATATTCCTTGATATACGAAATAAATAAGTTAGTGAAAAGTGAAAGCCAGACGAAGTTGGCGTTCTTGGACTCGATAAGCCCAGACTTGAACCCAATCCCCTTTCTCCACATCGTTCTCAATAATCATTCTGTTCCAAGCATCGGGGTCGATAACGATTTCGTTTGTATTATTGGGCCATAATTTGAAGCGGAGAGTATACAAGAAAGCTTGATTATCAATTGCATAAAACTCGAGCCCTTGTTGGCTTTCAAGCATAGCCTTGTTTTCCTCCAGAGTCAAAAACTGGACCAACTTCCCCTTTTCAGTTATGACGAACCTGTTTAGATCAGATTCTTCAAGCTTTTTAATATACAAGCGAACAGGCATCGTCCCGTTATGAGACTTGGCATAAATTTCGAGTGGCATGCCGCCATCCAGAGGCGGAAGAAGTGGTTCCAGAAGAAGTGGTTCCGCACAAAGACAATAATGTGGTTCTGGAGGAACTTGTTGATGATCATAAACCAGGTCTTGTTCATGATTATAAACCAAGTGTGGAAAGTGCAGAGAAGGAAGATGTGGTACTGGACGAACTCGATCAGGAATAGACAAGTTATGCAGAGAAGGAACTGGATCAGTAATAGACGACGACATGTTGTGTAGGAAATTAGATGTTGATGAACGTATCATATGTTTTGTTATAAGGGCCCTTTATATAGGGACGGATCTCTTTTTTCTCCCTTTTCAACTAGGAAAGGGAATGCGGGATTGGAATCAAATATAAGACTCCAAATCTAATTACAATTCCTTGTCCAATAAAATTTGTTGAAGATCGTGGAAAGGTTGACCATGATCACTAATTAGTTGTGATAGGCCTGGATTTGTTGAGATTTGTTTCCTGTTCATGCTGTTATATACCTTGTCTTCTTGTAATCTGTATCACAAGAAAATATACCATATTCTAACAAAATTAATATGAATTCCTTGAGCACTAAATAAATGACAACTTTAGGGTTGTTAATGAGTGGGGTTAATTTTTTTTTAATTTCTATATGGGCGTTTATAATTATATGCTTAAATTTTTAGTTAATAAATTAAGAAAATTTTTACAATATCAAAATAGATATATTTCTGCTTTTTTTTGTTAACTACAGAACGAGGCAGAGCTTTTATATGTATACTAATGATTTGGCCTGCTCTGTTCTTCACACCACCACACGCAGCACCCAATGAGAGCCTCTGAAATGGCGCCAAAGACGAAGAAGGTGACCCGTAACCCGGAACTCATCCCCGGAGTCCGGAAGGTCTCACGCTCCCAGATGTACCACAAACATGGCCTCTGGGCTATCAAGGCCAAAAATGGTGGATAATTTCCCCACGACGAGAAGGCTGCCGCTGCCTCGTTGGCCGTGGAGAAGCCTCCCAAATTTTACCAACTGATGACATCAAGAAGCCGCTTTCCAACAAGCGCAAGCCCAAGCCTACCAAGCTCAGGGCTAGCATTACTCCAGGGACCGTGTTGATCATATTGTCTGGGAGGTTTAAGGGGAAGAGAGTTGTTTTCTTGAAGCAGCTTTCCTCTGGATTGCTGCTTGTCAATGGTCTATACAAGATCATTGGTGTTCCTCTAAGACGCGTGAACCAAGCCTATATCATTGGATGATTGGAACATCAACAAAACTGACATTTCTGGTGTAAATATGGACAAGTTTGATGATAAGTACTTCGTGTTGATTTAGAAGAAAAGAAACGGTAATAGAAGTAATTGATTTCATTGTTATTGAATTGATTACACAAATTACACAAAAGTGATATAAATATAGGTAGAGAACCTTCAATCAAAGGAAATAAAATCCCATGATCAAAGGGGCCATGATACCTTTCCTAAATTATTATCCCAAAAGTCAACACTCCCCCTCAAGTTAGGTCGGGGGATGTCCAACACCTAACTTGTATCATAGAACACATGTCCTGTGACAGCCTTTGTAAGAATGTCAGCCAATTGGTTCTCTGATCGCACAAACAGAAGAGATACAACCCCTGCTTCCAGCTTTTCTTTGATAAAATGGCGATCAATCTTCACATACTTCATCCTGTCATGTTGTACTAGGTTCTCGGATATGTGAACAGCTGCTTGGTTGTCACCTTTTAAAGGACAGGGTCCCGCTGGAGAAAATTCCAGTTCGGTCATTAGCTTTCTCAGCCAAAGGATTTCTACCAGTCCTTTAGCAATTCTTCGGCACTTGAAAGTGCGACTACCTTATGCTTCTTGCTCCTCCAAGTGACCAAGTTTCCCCCGACGAACGTAAAGTAGCCAGAAGTTGATCTCCTATCAAGCAGGCTTCCTGCCCAATCTGCATCCGTATACGCTTATATCTGCAAATGGCCATTTTTCTTAAACAGAAACCCCTTATCAGGAGGCCCTTTCAGGTACCTCAGTATCCGTAACGCTGCCTCCATATGCTCCTTCTGAGGTTTATGCATAAACTGACTCACCACCCCAACTGTATAAGCGTCGTCTGGGCTAGTATGTGAGAGGTATATCAACTTCTCAACAAGATGCTGGTACCTTGCTCTATCAGCTAGTTCCGTCCCTTCAATGATTCGGTGCCTGTGATTGCTCACCATAGGTGTATCGCTGGGCTTACAATCCAACATACCCATTTCTGCCAGTAAATCAAGGATGTACTTTTTCTGTGACAAACAGATCCCTTGATTTGATCTCAAGACTTCGATCCCTATGAAATACTTTAGGTGTCCCAAGTCCTTCATCTCAAATCCACCAAATAAGCTTTCTCGAAGATCCGTTATCTCTTCTGTGTCATCCCCGCTAATGATCATATCATCAACGTATATGATTAGACATGTAATTTTCTCGCCTCTTCTCTTCAGAAACAGAGTATGATATGAATTACTCTGTGTATACCCATATCATTTCATAGCAGCCGTGAACCTCCCAAACCATGCCCTGGTAGATTGTTTTAAACCATACAGTGTCTTTTTCAATCTACACACCTCATTGGCACCAAACTCGTGAGAAAATCCCGGTGGGGCCTCCATATACACTTCCTCCGCAAGGTCACCATGGAAAAAGACGCTCTTGACATCGAACTGATGGAAAAGCCAGCCTCGGTTGGCAGCCACTGAGAAAAGAAATCGAATTGTGTCTATTTTTGCCACTGGGGAGAAGGTCTCTGTGTAATCCACCCCATAGGTTTGGGTGTAGCCATCTGCAACTAGGCGGGCTTTATACTGTTCAACAGATCCATCAACCTTCCTTTTAACTGTGTATACCTAACGACACCCAACCAGTCTTTTTCCAGGTGGTTTCTGGCACTTCTCCCACGTACTATTCTTTCTAAGTGCCTCCATCTCATTTTCCATTGCCTGTCTCCATTTGGGAATTCCTATTGCATCCTCCACATTCCGTGGTACTTCATCTGTATATATAGCTGCTGAGAAGGCTTTAACTGACTCGGTCAGACTCCCCCTGACTAAGTTGGCTACTGGATACTTCTGTATTTTTGGCTCGTGTTTAGGTAGGTACCGTCTAGGCGCTATCCCACGTGTATTCCTAGCAGGGAGTATACGCCTGTTTGCTTCTGTTTCTCCTGCAGTGTTAGAGGTAGCAGAAAAGGAATTCATATGATCAACAACATTTGTACTAACTTCAGCTGTACTGACCTCAAGGATATCGGTAGAGGGAGACAATGGGGGTGTGGCCATCTCCTCTGTATTGCTAACGGGGGACGGACTACTGTCAATCGACAAAGGTGTTGGACACAGCCAATCTAGTGGGTCCTGATGATGGCCAGGCTGCCCCGGGACACTGGATTGGCGCAAGGCCAAGAAGAAATACTTAGTTTCCACAAAGTCACAATCCAGCATGACAAACATCCTGTGGGTTTTAGGATTGAAATAGCGGTACCCCTTTTGATGAATCTCATACCCGACAAAGACACATTTTTCAGCACAAGGTTCACGTTTGGTTCTGTGTGCAGTGGGAATATGGACAAAGATAGAACACCCAAAAACCCAAGGTGTGAAGGACGGAATAGTAGGTTCATGTTTATACTCACGCAGGGGTTGTATCGGCGTGCAGAAGTTAAGAATTTTTATGGGAAGGCGATTAGCCAAATAGGTAGTTGTGGCTAAGGCTTCAGGCCCATGAGTGATCTCCAAAAGAAACCTATTTTTTCGCTCGGCTACCCCATTTTGTTGCGGTGTGTATGGGCAAGTAGTTTGGTGGATGAGGCCATTATTGGAGAAGAATGTCTGCATTTTATGGTTAACAAACTGTTAGGAATAATGCCCTAGAAAGCCGATTGTATATCCTCTTTGTGCTTTTCCTTATTATAATCACAGACAATCTTTGAATGAAATAACGAATTGAGGCAACACTTTTTTATATGCTCTTGTTTGGTATGTGTTTACTTTATCTGTGTATGTATAAGAACTCCCCTAATCCTGATGACTTTAGGACTCTACCATTTAGGTGAAATGGTTCATGAAACGAGCCCTATATCACATAAGTCATGATTAGTAAAATACTCCAAGCCGATGAGTCCTACCGACAGTGGGAGTGTCAACCAGACTCCTCTAAGGCTTGCTTGTGGGATCACGCCCTTAAGAAGGACCACCTTGTTTTATGGAGGTGCAAAGTGTATAGTTGATACGTGCGTGATACATGAGGGTGCTTACTTTAATAAGTAAGTTCACTGAGGTGCCCCGTGTGAGAACATCCCTAAATGGGAAAGGAAGTTTCTATTTCAGGAAATGGAAACTTCCAGATTAGGAAATATCTCACGAGTCATTGATGTGATTAATTGATCCTTAAGAATTGAGGTTCCTTGTCACTTTATGAGTTAACTCTGTAGTCTTAGGTATAAGCTTTAAAGGGTGTCGCCTTAGACAACTGATTCAAGGCTTATGTTGGGGCTGCACAAGTGATTCATGAAAGTGAATGAGAATCAAGAAAGGACCTACACTTGCATTTGCAAGGTGATCTCTTATTGTATAAGTCATTTATATGCCATATGGAGTCCTTGGCCAAGGCAGTAGATCAAGACATCAAGAAAAGGGTTTCTTGGATTGAGATCAAATGGATATGAAATGCACTTAGCTTTAAGACCGGATTATTAGGGTTCTGATTATTCCCGTGCCCTAGATCTTGGTTGAGAGATAGTAAGTAGGAGGATTGTATCTCACATGAATCAATGCGTTAAAGGTCCTGTCGAATCTGATCATTCCAATTCAGCTAGGGGTTAAACACCTGTTGCTAGATTATGGTCATTTAATCTGTGGACCGATTAATTAATTAGTGAATTAATTAATTGGGGTCACTGCTAATTGAATTGAGAACCTAGAGGGTCACACACAACAACTTGGTTACATGAGTTGAGGCTTGAAAATGATTAAACGAGTTAATCGGGCCAAGAGGGTTCCACACGTGTGAAACCACACGTGTGGGTCACGTGTCCTTGTGACACGTGTCCCACACGTGTGTATACATATATTGTATATATATATTAAATAATTAAATGCGTTAATTATTTAATAGACTTTGGTTTAATTTTTGAATTAAAGGGAAAGTCTTATTTTGGAGAAAAATAATCTAGTTAATTAATTATGAATTAATTAATTAGATATAAATAAGTTATTTATTTTAAATAAATAAAGTATAAAATTATCCAAAAATAGTTTGGATATTTTTAGCTCTCTTGAAAGTTGATTTGAATTAGAATTCAAAGTCAAAGTCAAAATTACTTGATGATCAAGTAATAGGAGAGAGGGACCAAATCCTTGCCCCATAAGGACTAGGTTCGGCGTCCCTCTC
Organism: Lantana camara; assembly: GCA_037501455.1. Taxonomy (NCBI): domain Eukaryota; kingdom Viridiplantae; phylum Streptophyta; class Magnoliopsida; order Lamiales; family Verbenaceae; genus Lantana; species Lantana camara. The sequence continues at coordinate 14,234,147 of CM074857.1, read as the reverse complement.
CCACTCCTATATATAGGGGAGCTCAAGCTCCCCTTAGAGCAAATTGGCAATTCTTTTGGTTCATGTGTTGAACACCATCCTTTCTCCAAGATAAACGAAACCCTAGGTTAAGCCTAAACACTAACTAGAGAACTAGCATCCTTACTAGTTAGATTGTAGTCAAGTTGGTGGACTATCTCTAGAGAGCTTCAAGTTAGAAGTTTGAAGATTCGAGCTTTACCAAGGAGAGGGGATCAAGCCGCGAGAAGAGCGTTCTTGGGTGGCTTGAAACGCTTCAAGAAAGAATAAAAGAAAAGTAAGTTTCTTAACTCTACGAATTCGGATACACGATTGCGAGTCCAAGGTCCTTTTGTTGGAAAATTTTTAAATTTCTGCTGCTTTCTGATTCGTTTTTCCAACACAAACTCCCCCCCCCCCCCCCCCCCCCAAATCAGACCTGAGTATCTGAATCTGAGTATTAAATTGAGTGCCAATTGTTGGGAATAGTGCCCTGAAAATTCAATTTGTTGAATTAATTAAACTGAATTTACAGTGAGCTGTGAGTATTTCACATATTGATAATTAATGGCGTGTGGTGGTATTCTTATATGAAATGTGTTTCATAGGAAAGGACTTTGAATACTGAAATCACGTGTCATTAAAGTTCTAGTTGGCAAGATAAGAATATATTCTTATCAAGACTATAACGTGGCTATATAAGATGATTAGTCTTTTGTCATAGGGAATGGTGATTCCGATTATAACACGTTGATGATTTTCAATAGGATTGGAAACATCGAACTGGACCACTGAGATTATTCATTTTATACTGCTATCTAAAATGAATAAAATCTCAGGGAGCATTGTACTCTTAATCCTGATAATATTTCGGCTTTAGGCATGAAGTATTAGTGACTGTAATGTACTCGAAGTGAGGTCTCGGTAACGGATGGCTAAAATACTTTGTACATTCGGTGACAACATGAAATGTGCTAAAGAGTTATATTGATCGAGGAATATGTGGCCTTGCTGGAAGATAAAAGATATCCCTGAAATAGATTTGCAGAAGTTCAAATTAAGACTTTGGCCAAAGCACTTCGTGTGATACGTCACCGAAGTTGTATGTTGAATGTGTTTTACATACAGAGAATTTGAATTTAAAGCGAATCAATAAATTTCAAATTAGAGATGAAAAATAAATGATAGTAGTTGTAATTTATTTTTCATGGATATCTACACGGAGGAGTGAAATGCGAAATTATTCTAGATCGAGAAATTCGTGAATAATCTAATTAATTTTAGAGTGCAACAATATTTATTTAGTAGAATTAAATATTGTTAAACGGTAATTAATTACTATCATGAGATGATAATATATTAACCCGTTTGGAGCTAAAATTAATTAGTCCTGCAGGTCCCCCTACAAGGCCCAATTGAGAACCCAAAGAGAAAAATATTAAAAGGAGAAAGAGAAATGAATTTCAAAGTGTTTGAAAATAGCCAAGGGATTTATTTTAAGAAAACAAATCAAAGTTCCAAAGAGTTGGAAATGCCCGAAATTTTATTTTGGAGAAAATAAAATTTCAAATTTTTTGTGAAAAAAAATAATAATAATAATGCTGACGTGGCAGGTGCTGACGTGGCATCTGTGGCGCACGCAGTGCTGGGATGGTGGGCCCAGAACAGTAGCAGTCCGGGACCACATTTTTAAAATTGTTATTAAAATACAAGTATTAAAATATTTCTAAAATATTTTAATACAAAGCGGAAGACTTAGCCGGATCTACTCAAGTATATACATGCAATTGATAATAAATTTTAAATCACTTAAGCAGATAAATATCTAACATGCAATTAACACTTAAGAGCACATAATTTATCATGCTTAAAATAAAACAACTGTAAAATATTACCGTACTGCAAACATGGCTATCTGACGGCATTTTTCCAGCTCCCGAATTCACTTCCCGAGAATCCAATACCCGATCTCTTCGTGATACCGGCAGAGCTTCCCTGCAATAACCCCAGGGACACCCTCGGAGTGTGGGCTCCGAAAGTATTTCTCTAAATACTTAGAGAAAATAAAACTTTAAACTAGGAAACCCCTTTTCAGGGTTTAATCTCCCGAAATTAGGTGTTTTATACAAACACCTAATTAAAATTAATTCCAAAATAAATCGGAATTAACTAGGAGAAAAAGGGATATGGTTTCAAAGCTAAGGATTAGCCAAAACCTCTCCCAAAACTGAATGAGAAAAATGGGGTGGGTATCAGCCTATTTATAGGCAAATATATGAGGGTAAAACGGTCATTTTGGATACAAAAGCAAGGGCAAAATGGTCATTTCACAACCCCACTTGCGTAGCCAACTTGGACACAAAAACCGAGATGACCACGTTCAAGGTCTCATCGTCACGAATCCAGCGCCGCCAAGAACGCGCACATCGGAGCCCGCACGCACCTCCACGCGCCGCCTGAATGCGGCGCGTGTGTAACACCTTCGGCCTAGGGTTTCCCGCGACGTGGCCGCTTCTGGATCTGCCACGTGTCCGGGTCCGGTCCAACCCTATCCGAATAGGATCCGACCCTGTTCATTGACCCGCTTTGACCGACCCGTTGACCAGCCCAGCCCAAATCAAATCTGGGCCGTTCATGCTCGATGACGTGGCACAATCTCAGCCATCCACATGGTGTGCCACGCGGCGCCCTGTCAGCGCCAACCGGGCCCCACCTGCTGACGTGGCATGCCACGTGGACTGCCACGTCAGCTGCGATTTTATTTTATTTTTTGATAAAATTTTATTTTCTCCAAAATAAAATTCCGGACATTTCCAACTCTTTGGAACTTTAATTTATTTTCTTAAAATAAATTCCTTGGCCATTTTTAAACACTTTGAAAATTCATTTCTCTTTCTCCTTTTAATATTTTCTCTTTGGGTTTTTCAATTGGGGCTTGCAGGGGGACCTGCAGGACTAATTAATTTTAGCTCCAAACTGATTAATATATTATCATCCCATGATAATAATTAATTGCCATTTAATAATATTTAATGCCACTAAATAAATATTGTTGCACTCTAAAATTAATTAAATTATTCACGAATTTCTCGATCTAGAATAATTTCGTATTTTACTCCTCCGTGTAGATATCCATGAAAAATAAATTGCTACTACTATCATTTATTTTTTCATCTCTAATTTGAAATTTATTGATTCGCCTTAAGTTCAAATTCTCTGTATGTGAAACACATTCAACATACAACTTCGGTGATGTATCACGCGAAGTGCTTTGGCCAAAGTCTTAATTCGAACTTTTGCAAATCTATTTCAAGGATATCTTTTACCTTCCAGCAAGGCCACAGATTCCTCGATTAATATAACTCTTTAGCACATTTCATGTTGTCACCGAATCATACAAAGTATTTTGGCCACCCGTTACAGAGACATCACTTCAAGTATGTTACAGTGACTAACACTACATGCCTAAAGCCGAAATATTATCAGGATTAAGAGTACAATGCTTCCTGAGATTTTATTCATTTTAGATAGCAGTATAAAATGAATTATCTCAATGGTCCAGTTCGATGTTTCCAATCCTATTGAAAATCATCAACATGTTATAATTGGAATCACCATTCCCTATGATGAAAGACTAATCATCTTATATAACCACGTTATAGTCTTGATAAGAACATATTCTTATCTTACCGACTAGAACTTTAATGACACGTGATTTCGGTATTTAAAGTCTTTTCCTATGAAACACGTTTCATATAAGAATACCATCACACGTCATTAATTAGTAATATGTGAAATACTCACAACTTGCTGTAAATTCAGTTTAATTAATTCAACAAATTGAATTTCCAGGGCACTATTCCCAACAATCTCCCACTTGCCCTAAATTCAATTTGGCTACACATCTAAGTCTTATCCCTTTCACATGAGTGTCAAAACTCGTTTTGCACTCTTTTGCGCCAATACTTTGGTGAAGGAATCTTTTAGATGTTTCTCTGACCCAACAACTAGGAAATCATGAATCCAATACATCTAACTGGCTGCTTCTCAAGCTACCATGTATTTGACTTCCATGGCGGTATAAGCAATACAAATCTGCTTCACATTCTCCAATTAACGGTTGCTCTTTCTAGAGTAAACACGTATTTTGATGTCAAACATCTAGAATACAAATCAGATTGTAAATCTGAATCTCTATACTTTATTGAAATGAGCTCACCACTGTGGTAGACAAGCATATAATCTCAAGTCCTTCTGAAGTACTTCAATATATGCTTTCACTACTACCCAGTGTCAGATTCTAGGGTTTGACTAATATCTGCTGACTTAGACCTATTTCATAATAGACAGCTGACCTTGTACATAATATGACATACATAAAGCTTCCGCTGCGGAACTTTAATCATGTCTTCTGTCTCTTCAGTTATCTCAGGACACTGATCCCGAGATAGAAAAATTCCATATCTAAAAAGGTAATGAACCTTTCTTGGAATTTATCATATTATACCTTGCTAGCATCTTATCTATATACGCTTCTTGTGATAAACCAATCTCCTTATTCCTATGATCACGACAAAAGTCTGATCCTTGGAATAACATTGGTTTCACATAGGTCTTACGTGTCAAACTGATTTGACATCTGAATCTTGACTACTAACCAAATTCTTGCATCATTCTCAATGAGCAGAATATCGTTTACGTACAAAATGAAAATGTTACAACGCTATCATGATGTCATTTTGCACACTCATGGTTCATCAGGTAATTATACAAATCCAAAGAATCTAAATTGCCTTATAATTCTGATGCTCCATAATCTAGACACTTGCTTAAGATCATAAATCGATCTATTAAGCTTGCATTATATGCACCTGATTTCTGACTGTGAAGCCTTCAGGTTGTACCATGTATCTCTTCTTCTTAAAATTGCCCATTCAAGATCATAGTCTTTACATCCATTTATCTAATCTCATAATCGATAATGAGATAAAATGGAGAGGATAATGGACTTAAGCACTGTTATAGGCGAGAAGATCTCATAAATGATTTCTTCTTTCTGGGTAAAATACCTTGCCATAAGCTTTGCTTTAAAGTCTCTACTTTTGTCCATTTCTCCTTTTATCGTCTTGTAGAACCCAATTGTATCTAATAGGGTTTAATGCCTTCAGGCGCCTCTACAAGTTCAAAACTTTGTTTGAATACAGAGATTCTAACTTAGATTCCATGGATATTGACCAAACGGTCAGCGTCTATATCTTCTACAGCTTCATTACACGTGATAGGATCAGATATGTTAGATTCAACCACTTGGGTTAATCTTAGGTATCTTGTCAGGTGTTCTGACAATCCTCCCACTACAATGATGCTCTCGTGTACACGTCTCTACATCACATGTTGTATTTGGTACATCATATGTATTTAATACATTTGCAGTTATCACGGGTTTATGGAAATCAGTATCTAATACTGTTATTTCTTTTAACATTACTTTGTCTCCACCCTTTGTGGTTATCTATGTAATTATCTTTGAAACATTCACAAACATCTTTTGTGATTTTTCAAATTACAAAATATACCACCTATTGTTCTTCTAGGATAACCTTAGAACAAGTAAACCTTTGTTCTTTATTCTAACTTGTCAGGATCCATCCTTAACTTGTGGACCAGACTACCTTAAATCCGAAGATAAAAGATACAGGGTTTTCACCCTAGCTATAGATCCATCAGTGTTTTAGGAACTGACTTAGATAGAACTAGGTTTGTCGTTTTGTGTGCAAGACCCCAAAACGAAATTCATAGGGTAGCATGACTCTTCATGAATCTTACCATCATTATCAGAGTTCTATTTCTCCTTTCTGCAATACATCTTTGCTAAGACGTATCTCATATATATAGTTGAGATCTAATCTCATTTGAGAAATTCTATTTAACTCTGAAATTAGATATTTATCACTACTTCGATCTAATCGAAGTGTCTCGATATGTTTTCTAATTTGACTCTTTGACTTTAGTCTTATATTCTTTGAACTCTTCAACAATTACAGACTTGAGTCTCATCAAATAAACATATATGTATCTAGAGTAATCATTCAAACGAATGATGAAGTATGCAAAAACTTTCTCTTTCTTGAACATTCATAATATCATACGTTCGTATGAACCAACTCAAGCAAGTTTATGGCTTAATACCCTTTGTCTCCAAAAGGCTTCTTGGTCATTTTAACCTTCTAAATAGGATTCGTAGATTGATACTATTTTCAAGTCAATAGGACTCAACAATCAGTCTTTGGATCCTATTCAGATTCAATTGACCAATAGATAGGTGCCACGTAGAAGTTTTTCCTCTTAGATGGTAAGTCAAGCTTCTTAATGTTAAACTTGAATTAGGGTTTTCATTGAGGTATAAAAGACCATCTTTTACTGTGCCAGAGCAAATAAACCTTTTATTTTGTTTAATGGTAAACTTTTGTTCAAAACAAACAGTTAAACCATTAGTTATCAAATAACCCACATAAATTAAATTTCTGTTTATACGGCACGCATAATATAAAACCCTATTGCCAAAATACGACTCTATAGTCCTTACTGCTAATACAATTAGACTTGTATTATCCTCGAGCAGTAGTTGTGTGTTAGCCGTTTTTCAAACTTCCTGGTTAGTTTGAATCTTCGCAACGAATTGCAAATATGATTAGTTGATCTCAAGTTCACACACTAGGATTCTGGTGAATTTCCAACTAAACATACTTTCAACGGGTAAGATATCTTCATATCTTATCTAAACGGCGTAACAAACAGACAAACTAAGTATTTTGGATAATTTCCTTTCCAATACTCGTTACCACCGAAATAGAAACACTTTTCCATTGTCGAATTTGACTTTCTATTTCTGAACCTTAGATTAGGAACTTTTCTTTTTTCTTTCTTCCACTTACTGGCTTTTGAGGCCGTGGATATTGATGTCTGATTTAAGAGAATTTTTTCCTTAGTCTATATCACCATTTCTGCCATGTTGAGGTCGTTTATTGGTTTAGGTTGGTTTTTTAAAAAAATATTTAAAATTATTCTTGAACTTTCAAACGACTTAGGCAGAGAGTATAGGATCGTATCCTTTCTGTTAAGATTGTTTCTTTAAGCACAGAGGCTTTTAATCTTGTTCAGATTAGTTATCATATTCATAATATGATTCTGAATCGGTGATCCTTCAAACATCTTCATAACTAACAACCTTCTTATTGGCTCGTATCTTCGTACGATTCTATCTTCAAAACACGTTCTTATCAGTGGACATCTCATGCGTCTGATGCTCAAGAACTTTTAAGACAGATATCAGGATATAAGACTAGCCAGATCATCACACTTGATCCATTTAGAATAAGCGTCTTTCTAATCCTGACTGGTTGTAGTTTCCAGAATTTTCGGATAAGGTTCAGTGAGAACGTAAACTTTCGTGTCTCAACACGATGTCAAGATTCATTTCCTAGTTAGTATTGTCGAACCCTTACTAGCCTATTTCCTTATAGACATACAGATTGGAGTGGGCTAAGAGAGATCGTAATTATAAAACTGAAATAAATAAATAAATGCAAGTTATGATTATGCATTTCACATTCTTTTGCGTTCAACCAATAAATGAAATCCACGTAAGCATTTTGGTTTACGCAATGGTGACTTAACTAACTGCAGTTGACTCCCCGGAGACGAGGTCGAAAACCGCTTAGAAAAGCAAGAACTATTTTTAATTAACATGTCATCTAGGTAACTCATACCAAACAATGTTAATTCACCACGTCAACCCTTGGCCTCTAAGTAAATGTAACAGAGCTCCGAATGGAGGTTAATACATTACTTAGTCAAGTGTGCACCATTACCTAGAAGTTCGTACGAGTAGGTCAAGACACTCCACGGAGGCGTGGTCGGGCTAACTTTCCCGTATTTCATTCTATCCGTAGAAGTCTAATCTTGTATACCACAAATATATACCCGCCGAAGGGAGTAGTACATATTCACTATACTATAGACCGGTAATGGAGGCCGTGAGAATCCAACTCTTTTCATCTCGCTCCAACTTGAATTTTAAAAGGCATGGATTATCTTTTGATTATTTAATAATCACTTTTGGCGTCTTATTGTTGGAAGTAATTAATCTAATTAATACCCTTCCACTAGGATTACTAAATCATATTTAAAATCCCAATAATAATATTTTAAGGCAATTTAATAACTATTTATTAATTAGGCCGAAAAATATTAGTTCAATTATGCATCGCGTCTAATCTCTATTAAACAATACTATTTAATCACATTAAATAAAATATGCATAATTGAAATATCATAATATCTCATATTATCATGATCATGCCATAAAATAAAATAATTAAGCATGTTTTCATATAATTATCACATAATTATCATGCTTAAAATTTTAAATGACACAAAATAAATATTGCCATAAATTAAATCAATTAAGCATGCTGGTATAATTATCACATAATTATCATGCTTAAAATAAATGGCATAAAGTAAACATGTTATAAATAAATTATCTCATAATTTAAATTATGTTTACTGATTCGGTAATTAACCAGGAAGATTATTGAAATCGATTCCCAGAAAATTATCATTCCACGTAAATTCCCACGAAACACTAGAGGGGTCACAAACGGTCCCACTTAAAAACCAGCCTCCTTTGACAGAATTTACGTGCACAGTAGCAGATTTAAAATTATGCATCGCATGCATCATATCAATGCATGTATATATTTAGAGTATGGCTCTGATACCAGTTGCTGGGACGGTGGGCCCAAAACAGTAGCAGTCCGGGACCACATTTTTAAAATTGTTATTAAAATACAAGTATTAAAATATTTCTAAAATATTTTAATACAAAGCGGAAGACTTAGCCGGATCTACTCAAGTATATACATGCAATTGATAATAAATTTTAAATCACTTAAGCAGATAAATATCTAACATACAATTAACACTTAAGAGCACATAATTTATCATGCTTAAAATAAAACAACTGTAAAATATTACCGTACTGCAAACATGGCTATCTGACGGCATTTTTCTAGCTCCCGAATTCACTTCCCGAGAATCCAATACCCGATCTCCTCGTGAAACCGGCAGAGCTTCCCTGCAATAACCCCAGGGACACCCTCGGAGTGTGGGCTCCGAAAGTATTTCTCTAAATACTTAGAGAAAATAAAACTTTAAACTAGGAAACCCTTTTCAGGGTTTAATCTCCCGAAATTAGGTGTTTTATACAAACACCTAATTAAAATTAATTCCAAAATAAATCGGAATTAACTAGGAGAAAAAGGGATATGGTTTCAAAGCTAAGGATTAGCCAAAACCTCTCCCAAAACTGAATGAGAAAAATGGGGTGGGTATCAGCCTATTTATAGGCAAATATATGAGGGTAAAACGGTCATTTTGGATACAAAAGCAAGGGCAAAATGGTCATTTCACAACCCCACTTGCGTAGCCAATTTGGACATAAAAACCGAGATGACCACGTTCAAGGTCTCGTCGTTACGAATCCAGTGCCGCCAAGAACGCGCCCATCGGAGCCCGCACGCGCCTCCTGAATGCGGTGCGTGTGTAACACCTTCGGCCTAGGGTTTCCCGTGACGTGGCCGCTTCTGGATCTGCCACGTGTCTGGGTCCGGTCCGACCCTATCCGAATAGGATCCGACCCTGTTCATTGACCCGCTTTGACCGACCCGTTGACCAGCCCAGCCCAAATCAAATCTGGGCCGTTCATGCTCAATGACGTGGCACAATCTCAGCCATCCACATGGCGTGCCACGCGGCGCCTTGTCAGCGCCAACTGGGCCCCACCTGCTAACCTGGCATGCCACGTGGACTGTCACGTCAACTGCCACGTCATCACCGATTTTTTTTTTTTTTTGATGAAAATTTTATTTTCTCCAAAATAAAATTCCGGGCATTTCCAACTCTTTGGAACTTTAATTTATTTTCTTAAAATAAATTCCTTGGCCATTTTCAAACACTTTGAAAATTAATTTCTCTTTCTCCTTTGAATATTTTCTCTTTGGGTTTTTCAATTGGGCTTGCAGGGGGACCTGCAGGACTAATTAATTTTAGCTCCAAACGGATTAATATATTATCATCCCATGATAATAATTAATTACCGTTTAACAATATTTAATTCCACTAAATAAATATTGTTGCACTCTAAAATTAATTAAATTATTCAAGAATTTCTCGATCTAGAATAATTTCGCATTTTACTCCTCCGTGTAGATATCCATGAAAAATAAATTGCTACTACTATCATTTATTTTTTCATCTCTAATTTGAAATTTATTGATTCGCCTTAAGTTCAAATTCTCTGTATGTGAAACACATTCAACATACAACTTCGGTGATGTATCACGCGAAGTGCTTTGGCCAAAGTCTTAATTCGAACTTTTGTAAATCTATTTCAAGGATATCTTTTACCTTCCAGCAAGGCCACAGATTCCTCGATTAATATAACTCTTTAGCACATTTCATGTTGTCACCGAATCATACAAAGTATTTTGGCCACCCATTACCGAGACCTCACTTCAAGTATGTTACAGTGACTAACACTACATGCCTAAAGCCGAAATATTATCAGGATTAAGAGTACAATGCTTCATGAGATTTTATTCATTTTAGATAGCAGTATAAAATGAATTATCTCAGTGGTCCAGTTCGATGTTTCCAATCCTATTGAAAATCATCAACGTGTTATAATTGGAATCACCATTCCCTATGACGAAAGACTAATCATCTTATATAACCACGTTATAGTCTTGATAAGAACATATTCTTATCTTACCGACTAGAACTTTAATGACACGTGATTTCGGTATTTAAAGTCTTTTCCTATGAAACACGTTTCATATAAGAATACCATCACACGTTATTAATTATTAATATGTGAAATACTCACAACTTACTGTAAATTCAATTTAATTAATTCAACAAATTGAATTTCCAGGGCACTATTCCCAACACGCAGATCACGCCGCATCAACGTAAACGGACGTCCCAGATGCGATCTGGGCGGGTGTGTCAACAGGTTAAAGGGTCGGCTATTCAGATAGCCAGACCGGACCCGGACACGTGTCACAATCTGGTGGAGCTACGCGTTTGCACACGCGTAGAACAACTTGGCGGACTTCTGGCGGCGCGTGGTTGGTGGCATTGTGTCCGCGGCGGAGAGAGCTACCTCGTGGCGTGCTCCGATTGGCCAGATTACACACGGTTTGTAGACGGTTGTACAAATGACCAAAATACCCTTCATTTTGTGCCTAAAATGACCAAAATGCCCTCCGTTTTTTGCCTATAAATAGGCTGATCCCTCCCTCATTTCTCATTCAGAATTTTCAGCCATTTTTGGCATTAGAGAGAGCTTTTCTCTCATTCCCTTTTAATCCTTTTAATTAAGGGATTAATTAGTATATAATTAGGTGGTTATATAATTAATATATAATTCACTTAATTATTAGAAAATTAGAGAATTTTCTAGTCTAGAAAAATGATTTTTTCTAGAAAATATTTTCTCGATTATTTAGGGAAATACTCGCAGAGCCCACACTCCGAGGGTCGAGTTGGGGATAGGAGCTGGAAAAATATCATTAGATAGCCATGTTTGCAGTACGGTAATATTTTACAGTTATATTTTTTTAAGCATGATAAATTATATGCTCTTAAGTGTTAATTGCATGTTAAATATTTATCTGCTTAAGTGATTTTAAAATATATTATCAATTGCATGTATATACTTGAGTAGATCCGGCAAGTCTTTCGCTACTGTATTAAAATGTTTTAGAAATATTTTCATACATGTATTATAAAGAAAAAAAATTTTAAATGTGGTCCCGGACCGCCACTGTTCTGAGCCCACCACCCATCACTAATCATACGAAAAAACTGAGTGAATTTGTCAAAGACCTCAGATTTATGTTTCAAAAAATAAATCCAACACATACGTGTGCAATCATTAATGAATGTCACAAAATATTGAAAATCACCCCCACCAATAACCGGGGCTGGGCCTCACACATCAGAGTGAATTAAAGAGAAAGAGGTGTCAACCCGAGACGTCGATGCCACAACCAACTCTACTTATCATCCAAACTTTGAACTGATAGTGTCCGTCCCCCCGTTGCCACCTCATCCTCATAATATAAGCCATCTCGTTCAGTGCCACGCCCAATTATCTCCCTCTAATGAATATCCCGTAATACACAAAAACCCGGATACATTACAACCGTATAATTGAGCTCTCTAGTTACATGACTAATAGACAACAGCTTATGAGACAAGGAGGGTACAAACAAACAATTAGATAATCTCAACTTGGGAGTAAATTCAATAACACCCCCCATTTAATAGTCACCATTAGCAGTTTGCAAGGCTTGCCTTTGTGGGGCTTGCACCGAAATTATATCCGAAGAGTCATAGGTAACAGTTCGGTTGCACCACAATCAAATATCCACTTAGCATTCTTTTGTATATTGGAACTATGCACAATATTTAATTTTCCACATGCTACATTTCTGTAATAATTACAAGTTGATGTTGAAGATCAGGAGAAAGCATTTAAGTGGTAAGGAGGTAATTTCATCTTCACTTGCCCTATACCTGTTTTCCGACGGACAAGTGTATGGCAGATGATGATGCCAATAAACGATCCTCAAGTTCGTGTGGCTCTGATGCCATGTTGATTTAGAAGAAAAGAGATGGTAATAGAAGTAATTGATTTCATTATTATTGAATTGATTACACAAATTACACAAAAGTGCTGTAAATATAGGTAAAGAACCTTCAATCAAAGGAAACAAAGATCCCATGATCAAAGGGTCCATGATACCTGTAACATCTCGGATTTCGGGACAAGAAGAAATAGGTAAATAAAGGGTTAGAAGAAAAACATCAATCCATTATGCGTTGCATTTTAGGTGAACTATGTGCTTTTCTGCCTCGATTATTGAGTGTTATTTTATTTCAAGACTCATATCACTATTCATTCACCGAGTCTAAACCATCAAATATTCCTCATGAAACCTTAGAAAGTTAGATTTCACATTTTCCTGATTCATATCCTAGCCCTTGTTATTCCAAAATCCACTTTGGAAATTGTTTGTCAAAATTTCCCATTAGATCCCTAGTTACTATAAATTCCTAAACGTAGAAATTTTTCGGGACACCTTTACCTATTAAATATTGGGTTCAAATCAATCCTTCCAAAATTTTATGAATTATGGTATCATTCCAGAGCCCTAATTCTCATCGTAGCTCCCCGTATTACCCAAAACCGGCCATGAAACCCTAGTTTAACCCTAATTGAGGTATTTCCGAATTTCAGCACTTTCTCTATTCAATATTATAACCATAACAATACTTGGATTATTTTATGAATTTTAAGACTTTTTTCAAATCCTAGTTCAAGCCCTAGTTCGTTTTATAAAATTTTCTTATTTTTCCTAAAGTACTATTCCCGCCGTAAAAACTAACTTTTAAACCGTACAACATTTGGTATTCAATATTATACTCAAAATAATCCTTAAATTATTTTAAGAATCATGAACAGCTTCTTGGAAATTAATTCACATCCTAGCTCCGTTTTAAGTATTTTCTCATATTTTTTCGAAATTCCGAATGCCTACTACTTTAATTTTAGACGTTTAAACGTTAAGTGTTTATAATCATCGGAAAGCTCTTTCAATTCTCTATCTTTTGCAATTTTTACCATTTCAAACTAAAATATGAATATTCTACTACGTTTTTATTATTATTTTCACCCTATCTTAGATTTATTTTATTATGATGTATTTATGATATAATTTTGTATACATAAGCCCTTACATCACACGTACACCTAAGTATACACCTTACTACCCTAAATTATACACCTAGACTTCCCTATCTTGTGAGTCACTACCCTAAAGAATAGGAAATTGCAACTTAACCCCTTAAACCACACCTATAAATACCCCTCCAATGTCATTTAGAAGACTACACCAAAATCACTCTCATTTCGCCCTAGGTTCGGCCACCACCCTTCTCTCTAAGGTATGAGTCTTTTTCTTTTATTATTTCATGTTTTATAGGATGTTCTTAGGGTATTATGAATATAGCATGCTTAGATTTAATTAATTTTTGCCTTTAGGAATTTTATTTTATGAAATATATGCCTAAATTGTTAGTTTTATGTACAATATGGTTATATTATGAATTTTATTTAATTAAATGCAGGAACTAGGATATGAAATAATCTGAATATGTGTTGAAATATTAATGATCTTATTTGATTAAATTCATGCCTAGAATAATTTATTTAGAATTATTTTTATGATTAAAGTTACATAAAGTGCAACATTTAGGTTTAATCGCATGTTATGAATATGAAATTGGTTAAGAATGATCATGAACTTACATGAACACATTCATATGTCTAAGAACATTTTCATAACATTCTTGAATCAAGAATGGTGCACGTGTGATAGTGTGTGAGTGTGTGTGTTTAATTTTATGTTATAAAGTGTTTAAATCTTAAGAATTTGAATAGTAAATGTTCTCAATAGTAATTTTGACTTTTTGGTCAACATATATTAATATTATTTCGAAATTAATTATAAAATAATTATAAATTGAGTTTTGAAATTATTAAAGAAGGATTTTATCCGAATTCTCCGAATATTGGTAATTTTGTAAACGTCTTCTAAAACGTGACCTACATTGTTACTTTAAACCCTAGATTTCATTTCAAATACTTATAATTAGGATCATAATGTAATTAATAAATATTTGATTAGTTAAAGACTTCATGAAACCTTATTAATTAATTAAAATTTCTTAAACGGTTAAAATTAGGGTTTACCAAATATTCTCTAATGTGTTATACTCTATGTGCCTACTTAATTAGAATAATAAGATCTAACGTGTTACTCTTTTAAATGTGAACATCATGTGTTTCATGTGATTACTTGATTAGAATAATGAGAACTTAGTCCTAAGCCTGTAGTAGTTAATACTTTTAGGCGAAATTAGGATCATGCAGTGGAATCCACATGACCTTGTTTGACTACCGGTATAGGTGAGGGTTAAAATATTTTCAACTGGAATCATGCCTATACATATATATATATAAAAATTAGTTTTTAAGCCTACCTATTATTTATGGTTTACTACCCGCTATACATAATACTATACTACAATATCCCTTTTTAAGGGAAAAATACTTTCATGCCGGAATCAACGTTTTACTAGGACGCTATATATATTTAAGTTCACTTTATTAAAACATTGATTTCGGGTTATGCAAGCAAAATACTGTTTCTTGATTCATGTTATAGGCCCCGGAAGGTATCAGGCCGAGGGTATTGTTGGTGATACGGACCGCCACCACCTCTTGGTAGTGGTTTAACTGAAGGTTAGTTACTCCACGCCAAGGGATGAGGGAGAGATAGCTGCCTCCCGAATCGTGTTCATGGTCTCTAGGGTTTGCTCCCCTATTGACACCCAGGAGTAGCGGAGGTATTATCATGTTGAGTTTTATTAAAGTATCAGTGTCTTGATCAACGCCGTTACTATTCTATCATATTTAAGGAGTTACGGATGAAGAGACCTAGCTTGCGGGCATTAAAGTTATTATTACAAACAGTTCATAATTCTACAAACATTCCAAATTATCCCTATCTCTATTTTAACAATTATCATGAATTGTTCCATATTTGCTATATCCTATATTTTACATCAAGATCTTCTTGGTCATATAAATACATAAATATACGTATATCTATAAGCTACCATACTCCCTCACTTAATCATTTTGACTAACTCCTCGCCTACTTTAAAATGCATGATTTCAGGAGTCAAGGAACAACAACTGGAGGTATCTTGAATCACTAAAGTGTCATGTGTAGTAGGTCAGAGCTGATACTAAGGATACATAGCCCTAAGTATGTTCACCAGCTACCCTCATGTTTTACACCACTACACTATCATGTTACACTCCCCTTATATCAGTTACTTCAATAATAATAGTACTGGTTCTTTGTGTGCGTTAGCACCTTTGTTTCCTTGCAAAGTTTTAAGTCTCTTTGTCTTCCGCTACACTATGTTGTGAACTTTACTTATATATTACCTATACCGTTCACCGTAGTATTTCTAGAGTCTTAGGTCTAACATCTGCTCGGGGAGTATTGTGGTGCGGGGTTTGTAGTGCTAGGGGAGGCGCTACAATACCTTTCCTAAATTATAATCCCAAAAGTCAACACTTCGCCTAGCAGGTTGAGAATAAAAAGAAGAAGGGAGAGAGTGAATTCTTTGAGGCAGAGCAACAGGAGAAAAACTCACTCCCCACAGAGAAGAAAGAAGACCAAAAGGTTGTGGATGCACCTTTGTTGAAGGCTATTGAAGTTGTTGCTGACCTGAAGACCTATTTGGGTGCAAGGTTCTCACTCAAGGCCGGTATGAAGCCCTATGAATTGGTCTTTTAGAGGAAAAATCACTTTTTAAACTATTAGGTCCGGTTTTGTTTCTTTGTTTTCCTTAAACCCGAGTTTGTATTGAGAGTTAAGTTCTTTTGTTATAAGCATCTGAGTTTTGCTGGCATATTGTGACTCTTATATGGTTTCTGAAGATAGCAAGGAGAACCTCTTTTATATATATACATATATTAATGATTTTCGCACACACATTGCGTGTGCAGATAAAAACTATTATTATTTAAATATATTAAAATTAATTTTTTTCATTAATATATATATTTTATAATATTTTTAATATAATTATTAAATATAATAAATAAATAAATATCAAAAATATGAGGGAAAAATAGTAAAAACTATATAAAAATCGATAATTTAACTTTGACGAGTAATACTCTATTTTTAAATTTGAATACTTTAAAACGTAAGTACTTCAACTTTTACAAACAATACTTTTTTTCCTTATTTTCTTATTTTTCCTTCTCATACTTCAATTTTAAACCTGAATACTTTAACATTTACAAATAATACTCTACTATTAAATCTAGATACTCTATTTTATAATTTGTATACTTTGTTTAATAATTCGAAAACTTTATAATACTCTATTTTATAATTTGGACACTTTACTTTATAATTTCATTACTCTATTTTATAATTTGGTTATTTTATATTTTTGAATTAATACTTTAAAATATAAATCAACAATTAATTTTTATCCCACCATCCACCTTCAGAAAAAAAAAAATATATTAAATTTTACATATGAAGTATGAAAATTATAAAAGTATAAAATCGTGTATGCTAGGTATTATGTTAACAAAATGGTTTGTGGGAGGGAAAAATAATGTGTCATGTCATTTCATATTATGTCTCAAGGATAGTTTAGTAATTTTACACGAAATAGGGAGTGAACTAAAATTTTGAAAGTCAATTGGAGAGTTAGCATGATGAATTTTTGGAGTGGGAACGTAACTAAAATTTGGGTCACCATGTAGGGAAATTTCCCACATTTCCCAAGATATAAATCGGATGAAATCAATTAATAAATAAATAGATTGTTTGGTGTTATGCTATGTTTTAAACTCGGACCGGACGTCGAACCGGGACACCTTACTGGTTACTGGTTTTACTCGTTTGATCGGTTGGAGCACTGGGTCGAACCTATATGACATCATAATTACGTAATAATTATATTTAATTATATAAATATATAATCTAATATAAATATTAATTATATTCAATTATATAAATATATATGATGGTGCTGGAAATCAGGTTTCTAAAAATGCAACAACACTTTAGTATTTGTATAAAAAGGGAAAGACCATCACAGGCGCGAGGGCCTCAGGATCTGGGTTTCCTCTTAAGCGTGGGTTCTTCCAGCTAGGATAACACCAAGAATGCAAGCTGCAAGAGTGATGCTACTGTGGTGAAAATGAGGAGGAGCTTGAGAAGATGAGTGAAAATGCCCAGAACAATGTATGCGGTTTGTATGCAGATGATCACTTGGGGGAGAAAGCATGTGTTCTCCCCTATTTATATGTTAGGGGTGAGGGTAAATGGGTAAATTGACCGTGTGGTCCCAAACCTGTGTTGCCCTAACACGTGGCAGCCTTTGAGGGCGTGGGAATGACATTTCTGAAAAGGAGGCGGCGTGTCAGGTACACGGTGCGTACTACCTTTGTGTCAGAGGTTGTTGACGAGGGTCGCATGGGTGGAGGGTCCCTGATCCGTTTCATGAGGGTTCAGATCCACCACGGCGGTGGAGGATCATCCGCGAGCGTAAAGGTGACGCTCGAAGAGTGCTCAGACGGGTTCCTCATGGTTTATGACCTTTGAGCGCCAAAACCCGAGCGACAAGAACATGGCCCTCGTGCGGGTGATTCCTTGAGAAAGGTAACCCCGAGGGCCGGGACGGGAGAGCCGGGCCTGCCGGTTCGTCCTTGCCATTTAAATAGGTGTCCGAGGCTCAATGACCTATACTAGTTGGCAAGTGAGTGGACTGGGTTGGTCCACGAGCCCATCAATGCGAGGGTGTAGTTTCCGCGTTAGCAGATGGTGACAGGTGGACGGCCCAGATACGAGTGCGTTTTTGGGCCTCATCATTTTGCCCCCCAAATTCTGTAGTATCGCTCGAGCGTACTGTAGAATTTTAATATGGAGGGAGCCTAGGATTTTGAATTACTCGAGGGTCAAGCCCTTGCTAGGGAAGTGACCGCTTGACTTCCGTAACGGACACAGTCTGACACCGCATTAATGGAAGTCATGTCCGCATTTAATGCTGAGTGGGAACGTGGGCGCGTGCACTCCAGGAGACGTGAGGCGGTTACCAAAAGTGGGGGGATTTCCTAGGCGGGAAATGATTGCCATTTGAAATCTTAAACCCTAATTAATGCTAGCCTCTACCCCTATAAATAGGGATCTGCAAGGCTTTGGAGCCTCTTTCACGCATTCAACCTTCTTCAAGCACATATTCAGCGAGAAAACTCTACAACCTTCACCAGTTCCGGCGAGTTTCTGTCCTTCAAGCTTTTAGGTAAAACTCCATAACGTTTTCCTTATTTTCCTCGTGCTAACATTAGGCTTAGGTTGAGTGAGTGAAATCCCTTGAGCGAAGAACCACTTTCTGCCGTTGAATTTGTTTCAGAAATTTCTTCCTTCATTGAGTTCTCTGCTAGAAATTCCGTTTTTAAAAGTCGAAAAGCGAGCATGGCCGGAAACCAAGCTGACGATTACGTAAGAGAGATTGAGGAGATGTCAGTGGGGAGCTCTTCCCCTCACGGCGATGTCCCCACAGCTGTTCTCCTGGCTAGGGCGTCCCCAGGTGAGGGGGTTCCTATGGCGATTCTAGTGGCTCAAGCTCCGGCTGATGCCAGGGATGAGGAGGTTGACGCAGCCGTTCAAGGGATGAACGAGCGTGCTCCTGGAGGGGTGAATGACCTCTTTGAAGAGATGCATAACGTGATGGAAATGCAGAGGCAGGGAGAGAGAGTATTCCCGGTGTTGAATAGTGCCGTGAGACCCCAGGATCACAGGATCACCGTGGCCGTGATGGCTCCCGAGGGCGAAGCGGGGCCATCCGGGCGTCAATTTGAGGCTGAACCTTCCAGAAGGCGCCACAGGAGAGGAAAGGAGCCTGTCACTCGAGTGAGGCAAGATAACCGCCATCAAACTGACAGATCTCCGGATGAGATTGAGAGTATTTTGATGCTCGACGATTTGGAGGGTTTGAGGGCGAAAGCTTATTGGGATGAAGCAGTATTTCCCATGCGACTTCCTGAGGAGGGGGAGAGGGCCAACCGACCGCCGCCTGGGATGATGACGGTCTATTGGGATGCAGTCCTGGCTGGGGGTTTGAGGTTCCCTATCGCCCATACCGCTGCTGTCATCTACCACCACCTAGGGCTTTGCCCTTCACAAATTCTGCCCAACGGCATAGCTCTAATCAACACCTTCTTAATAACGATGAGAGCCTTAAACCAAGCAGCCTCGATCGTCAACTTCGACAGTTTGATACAAGTAGCTCGCTCGCCACGCTCGTCGCCTACGGACGGGTTTTATTATGCCCAGGCCAAATCGGGCTTTAAGATGATAGACTCCCCATCTACCTCCTACAGCGAGCATTGGAAGGAGAAGTACTTCTTCGTGGGGGCCCCCGGGAGGATTTTTGGGGTTCACCGCCAGTGGATGATACATGGCGAGGGTCCTTTGATTAGGGAAAGGACGAGGAATAAAGCTTTTGAGGATTGGGCACAGGGGTTAGCCTTCGAGATGAGGAGTGAGAAAAAGTGGATTAAGGCTGAAACCCTGGTGAAGAACGAGGAAGTACTGTTTCGTTATGGCTTGTCTTGCCCTCCAGACATGATACTCAACCCTCCAGCTGACATCATGGCCCTCGATGGTTAGATTCTAGGAACTAACCGCTCTAACTTTTAGAATAGCCTCCTAACCTGGTGTGATTGCTGTATTTTTTGCATCTGCGATCCAAGCAACCAACTTCTGACGCTCGTTTCTTCTTATTTGCAGGTGTTCAAATACTATCCCAAGGCATGAATGCTGAGGCTCTCTCCCGCATGTTGGGCGCTCAAGCACCCGCCGCTGACCCTCAGCCCCCGCAACAACAACAAAACCGTCCTCCCAATGTTCCGAGGGGAGGGGAACCCGGCGAGGAGCCGGCCGAGGGAATAACGGCGCTCGCGGTCATGCAAGGAATGAAGCTCCCCTTAGGGGCCCCATCGAAGATTTAACAGTGGAAGGTACCCGTGGGGCTACTCCTCCGCCGGTGGCCCCCGAGGGTCCGATTTCAGTGAGCTCGAGCGGATCCCGGAACCGCTCGGGGGAACATATCCGTATCTACGAAACTCTCCGGGCCGACCGTCAAGGGAAGAGAAAGAGGATGCCGGATTCCATTCCAATTTCTGGCAAGGGGAAAGAGGTGGTCGTGGGGCACAGAGGCGAGGGCAGCGACACTTCTTCATCAGAGGATGAAGATTTCTGGAAGATAGGCTGCAAGGGCGACTCCCGCTACAAACGCCAACGGACTGAGGGTCTGGTGCTTCTGAAAAAGAGCGCCTACTCCGTGAACCTCTTTTCTGACATCGTCGGGAAACTCCAGTTTTCCGGCGATCATGATAAGCTGAACGAGCATGACGCCGCTCGTGTTGCTGACGATGCCTGTCATGCCCTTCTGACGGTAAGTCCTTAGTATCCTCTGAAGGTTTTCAACTTCCATTGTTCCCATTCTAACGCTAATCTTTGTTTCTGACTTTCCAGGAGGTAATCCCTAGGCTAAAGAATTTGCAGGGGCGAGCGCAGGCCTACTCCGAGCATAAGGCCAAATACAAGAAGCTGTTGCGAATTTCTGACCCCGTCCAGTTGCAAGAGGATTACAACAACATCCACGCCCAACTGACCACCGCCAATATTGACAAGGACAGGCTGAGGGAGAATCTGCGGAAGTCGGACGAGGCCTACCTTACTCTTGACGAGCGTCATAAGGAGTTGAAGGTGGAGCGCGACCGGTTGAGGCAACAGAACCGGGAGCTGGGTGAGCAGCTGGCGGAGAGCACTCGCCGAAACGAGGAAGCAAACAAGGCCCTTGCTGACTTGCAGGGCAAAGTACAGGGCTTGGAGGCGAGGGTATCCTGGGAGGCAGTGAAGAAGTTCATACGCTCCAAGGCTTTCGTGTTCGTGGCCAACAACCATTGCTTCGACAATGCACGGTGTTTCTTCCATAAAGCCATTGGGCAAATGGTGAAACTTGGCTTGGCTCCCGAAAGCGCTCGGACTGACGCGCGCCTGCGCATGGATCTGGATGAAAACTGCGAGCCCATGGTCCAAGATGAGGATCCCACCGAGAGCCTGGCGGAGCCGGAGTACGAGGAGTTGGTGCAAACGCTCCAACGGGAGTTTATTGCCGCCAATAGGGTAGGTCCCGAGCCCCTCCTAATAGAAGACGAGGGCACCGTCATGGATACTGTGGACGTCGAGGAACTTGGCGAGGCCCAAACTTCTGACGCCAACGTGTTGGCCCCAGTTCCTCTTGCAACTGCCCCTCCAGAGCCCAACTCTCAGGCCCAGTGAAGATCCCCTGGTTATTGATCTCTCTCCTCGTTGGTTTAACTTCCTTGTCATATTTAAGAATAATTTATGTTTGTACTTAATCCTCCAGTGACTTCCTGAATATTTCGGATCCTTTATGCCGCTTTCCCATATATTTGAACTCCTTTTTTAATGCTTGAATGTCTGAATACTTTCTCCTTTACTTTTAAATGATGAATGATGTTATTTCACTGTGCTTGCCGTTTTTACACTGGTCTCTCTTGTTTGAATGTTTGCGATGAGCGTGTTTGTGCACGAGGGCGTTTCCTTTAAGGGTGCCCTGGCATTCATCACAATGCACCAACAGTTTAAAGTTTGGTAGCGTCTGGTGATTTGAGGGGCGTATATATGGACGCGAGGGTGTTTTCCCTGGGGGTTCCCCGGCTGTATCCGTAATGAGGCTCGAGTTTGAACTTAGGAAACTTCTGGGGATTTGCCTAAGTGTTGGCCCAATAATGTGTACCCTCGTCTTGAACGCTCCATTAGGTTGTATATACTTTAGAAATCATCAGTAGGATTTGCTAAGTATGGGATCAAAGCGAGCGTAACCGTGGGGTTAGCGTTATTTTGAGGGACCCATGAAGGGATTGTTATGGGATCTTTTATTCTATGAGTGTGCCCTTACCCAAGAAGTTGAGGGTCATAGGGGCTTTTACGAGCGCGAGCCGGAGTGGCATGCACTCAGCTGGCGTAAATTAAGCTTTTTGCCCCCCCCCCCCCCCCCGCCGCGTTGTCTGACACGCTCGTTCTTAGGATTTTACACACTCACGAATTGTCACACACCCAGATAGCGTTGCTTCAAAACGGTTGGGGTATTACTTAGGCCGTTTCGATGTGGAGGATGCTCGACACGGAGTAGGCCTTATGTTTGCTTAAATCACTAACCAATAAGAAAACAAATAAACGACATAGTCAAAAATCAAAATGCTTACTGTTATATTTGCAATTTCCAAAACGAATACAATATGCTTTCTGCCAAAAGAAAGTTCCCCATGCTGCCAACGGGCAATTACAGAAAAACTGAGGATTACACGTAGAACCTTCTAAGGTTACATGCATTCCATGGCCTAGGGAGACGCTCGCCTTGCAAAGTCTCCAGTAGGTAGGTGTTATTTGCTCGTACCTGAATGACTTTGAAGGGGCCTTCCCAATTGGGGTCCAACTTACCCACATGTTTGGAGACTTCAACTTTTTTGAGGACCAAGTCCCCTAGCTGGAAAGTCCTCTCCTTAACACGTTTGTTGTACTGGCGGGCGACGGTCGCTTTGTATTTGTGGATACGTGCCCAAGCAGTATTCCTCTTCTCATCCAACAAATCTAACTCGAGCGCCCGATTGGCCTCGTTGGTAGCAGGCTCGAAATAGGCAACGCGTGCGGATTCTTGCGCAATTTCCGCAGGTATCATAGCCTCGGAGCCATAAACGAGGGAGTAAGGAGTTTCTCCTGTTGCCGCTCTTGGAGTAGTACGATACGCCCACAGGGCTCCTTGAAGTTCTTCAGCCCATTCTCCTTTCTTACTCTCGAGCATCGTCTTCAGATGCTGGAGTATGGTTCGATTGGTTACCTCTGCTTGTCCGTTGGCTTGAGGGTGGCCCACGGAGGTGAATCGCTGCTCGATCCCTAGTTCATAGCACCAATCCCGCGTGTCGGCGGCGATGAACTGGGAGCCATTGTCTGAGATGAGCACCCTCGGGATACCATACCTACAGATGATGTTTTTCCAAATGAAATCTCTCACAACCTTGAACGTTATCTTGGCGACCGCTTCGGTTTCAGCCCATTTAGTGAAGTAATCCACAGCGAGTATTACGAATTTCTTTTGTCCGGCCGCCATTGGGAAGGGTCCCACAATATCAATGCCCCACTGATCAAAAGGCCACGAAACATCAACAGGAATCATTTGAGCTGCCGGTAACTGAGGGGTGTTAGAATGAAATTGGCACTTGGGGCATTTCTTGGAGTAGCTAACGGCATCCTGCAGCACCGAGGGCCAGTAGAACCCACTCCTTAAGACTTTCTTTGCCAAGATTCAACCGCCCGAGTGGTTCCCGCAGCTTCCATTGTGCACATGTTCTAAAACTTCCTTGGCCTGCGAGGGTCTTAAGCATCTCAACGGCGGACCCTGGAAGGATCACTTGAATAAACGGCCCTCGGCGTCCAATGAGAAACGAGGGGCCTTGTTTCTGATCTTCCGAGCCTCAACTTTGTGGCTTGGGCTGGTTCCATCCTGGAGGAATCTGATAATTTCGTCGAGCCAACAAGGCTCGGAGGGGTCAATCATATTTACCTCCTTCGAAGGTTCGCCTTTACTTATCAACGGTTCCTCTGTTCTAAGAAATGTTATAACACGCTCGCTAGAACCATCCAGGGCAGATGCGAACTTCGACAGAGCGTCAGCACGTTCGTTCTCTGGCCTTGGGACTTGCAAAAGGTGGAATTCCCTGAACTTGGCTATCACCTCCTTAGCGCTCGCCAGATACTGCACCATGGTGGCTTCTCGGGCCTCATAAGAACCGTCATTCTGACTCGCGATCAACTGTGAATCAACATACGCAGTGACCCTAGCGGCGCCATTTTGGAGCGCAATCCTGAGCCCGTGGATGAGGGCCTCATACTCAGCTTCGTTGTTGGTGACTTGGAACGCCAGCTTGATGGCGTAATCAACTTCAGCTCCAAGGGGATCCATGAGGGTCACCCCGGCTCCCCCCCCCCCCCCCCTTGCGAGGTCGAGGAGCCATCTGTGTGCAGAAGCCATAGGCCATCCTCTGCCGAGCGCCCGGTATCTAAATTGAAACGCTCCACCAATAGGTCGGCCACGGCCTGGGCTTGTATCGTCGTGCGAGGCTCAAAGGTGATGTCGAACTGACTAAGTTCAATTGACCATTTAATTAATCTCCCTAAGACGTCCGGCTTTGCAAGCACTTGTCTGAGGGGCTGATCGGTAAGCACCACGATGGAATATGCTTGAAAATAGGGCCTTAACCTCCAAGAGGCATTTACGAGCGCAAAAGCAAATTTCTCTATCTCCATGTATCTTTTCTCCGCTCCTTGTAGAGTCTTGCTTAAATAATACACCGGCATATGCTTACGCTCGCGAACGGCCACCAGGACAGCGCTCGTGGCTTCCAAAGAAACTGACAGATAGACAAACAAAGTCTCCCCCGGGTTAGGTTTGTTCAACAAAGGCGCGCTCGAAAGATACTGCTTCATGTCCTGCAGGGCCTTTTCGCAGTCCGCGCTCCAGGTAAAGTTACGAGCGTTTCGCAGAATCTTAAAGAAGGGCAGATTCCGGTTCGCTGAGCGGGAGATGAACCTATTTAGTGAAATGATTTTACCCACAAGCAGCTGGACCTCTCTCAGATTGCGAGGGGAGGGTATGTCCAGGATTGCTTTGATCTTCTCTGGGTTTGCCTCTATGCCCCGTTGGCTGACCATATATCCCAAAAATTTGCCACCCCGTAGGCCAAATGTACATTTGGAAGGATTCAGTTTCATACCATAACGCCGCAGGACATTGAACGCTTGTTTGAGGTCTTCCAGATGAGAATACTGGCGTTCGCTTTTAACGATCATGTCATCCACATATACTTCCATGGACTTTCCGATCTCACACTCGAACATTCTGTTGACGAGGCGTTGGTATGTCGCTCCTACATTTTTGAGCCCAAAGGGCATGACCTTGAAGCAATAAACACCCATATGGACTACGAACGCAGTTTTGGGATGATCCTCAAGAGCCATAAATATCTGATAATATCCTTGGAAAGCATCCATCATGCTCATAAGTTCACACCCAGCGGTCGAATCTACCAACTGATCAATTCTAGGTAGCGGGTATGGATCCTTGGGACATACCTTGTTGAGGTCTGTGAAGTCATTGCACATACGCCACTTGTTGGCGCTCTTGGGAACGAGCACCACATTGCAAAGCTATTCGGGATATAGAATCTCTTCTATGTACTGAGCGTCAATCAGTTTATTGACTTCTTCTTCTATGACCTGCTTTCGGAACCCATGGACATCTCTCTTCTTTTGCTTTATAGGCTTGAAGGTCGGATCCACGTTTAGCCGATGGACAATAACGCTCAGATCTATGCCAGTGAGGTCGGAAGCCTTCCAAGCAAAGACATCAATATTTTCTCGCAAGAATTCGATCATCATAATCTGAGAGGGGCCGTCGAGGCTGGAACCTATTTGCGTGGTCTTATCGGGATTCCCGGGTTCCAATTCGATGGTCAGGAAGCTCTCCGTAGGTTCCACTCGCACTTCAGGCCTCGGCTGTTCGAGCGCCCGTTTCTTACCTGCGATTCTCTCGTTGGTATCTCCCGAGGGTATATGATCCTCGTCTTCGGAGGAGGAAGCCCCAACCTCACAGAGGGGCGAGTTCCCAGCATCTTCGGGTTTGTCCGTGGCCCTCTTCTTATTCTTCTTTTTATAGAGCTTGGCCCTCTTGCGCTCGGGGCCATCCTCATCTAGTTTGGGGAAGTCAATCGATTTTTTGGTGGAGCCAGCCTGGGTAGGTTGTTTGGGCTTGTGGCTTCGAAGGGAAAGTATGTAGCATTCCCATGCTTCCTTAACATTGCACAGTACTTCTCCTGTACCCTCGGGGGTGGGAAACTTGACTTTCTGATGATAGGTGGAAATTACAGCTTTGAAGTCGACGAGGGTTGGGCGCCCAATGATGATGTTGTAAGGTAGGTCCACTTTGACCACCACGTAGAGAACATTTAAAGTTTTTCGCTGTGGGGCGCGACCAAAAGAGGTGGCCAAGCGAATTTGTCCGCGAGGGACGATCTCGGAACCCCCAAAGCCGACGAGGGCTGTTCTGAGGGGCTCGAGCGGGATGTTTGTGATGTTCATTTTCTGAAACGTGGAGTAAGGCAAAATATTCACGGAGCTTCCACTATCAATTAAGACCCTCTTTACAACGTGATTGTGAACATCTAAGCTAACCACCATGGGGCAGTCAGAGGTTTCACCGACCCCATGGGGCGTTACAATGTGCTCTAAGTCTTTCTCCGTGAAACCTACGCTTTCATCCTTCGCCGAGCGTGATGATTTATCAATAGAGAGCACTGGCCTGGGCTGAGAAGATCTCTGGTCATAACTTCGAATGTAGCGGCGTCGGGAAGCGTTAGAGTCGCCCCCCGAGGGTCCTCCAGCAATCATGTGAATGACCGCGAAGGGCTGGTTTTCCACGTCCGATGCTTTCCCTTTTCCGCGGTCACTGGGCTCGGTGTGACGGTGACGCGGGCTCCGAGAGCGCGAACGGCTTCTCCCACCTGCGTGCGCTCGCTCCACGCAGTGCTCGGCGTACCTCTCCAACACCTTTACGAACTCCTTAAGGTGCCCCCCAGCGATCAGCCTCTGAATCTCTCTCTCTAGCTGATGACATTCACTGGTGTCATACCCTTTCTGCTTGTGGAAAGCGCAGTACTTCCCCGAGCGCTTCTGAGCTTCCGTTTCTCTCAACCTCGGCGGCCTCTTGAACAGCTTCTTATCTGCCATCGCATATACTTCGGCTATGGGGCGGTTGAGAGGGATGCGCTCGAACTTTCGAGGGGGAGAGGCGTTCCGCCGAGCGACAATGGGGCTGCGGCGGCGGCCCCTGATTGAATCTCCTCTGTCTTCGGGGGCTTTGCTGGGGCGTGGGGCGTTAGCCATTTTCTGATCCCTCGCGAGATACATATCTTCGAGGGTGAAAAACGAGTCAGCTATGTCCCTTATCTCCATCAACGAGCGGGGCTTTTTCTTGACCACTTCTTCTACAAATTCCTTGCTGACATAATGCTTCATGTTAATGGCTCCAAAGAGAACGTGCCTCAAGAAGTCCATCGAGGGCTTTTCCACCAGTAGGATTTCCTTGTTGAACCTTCCCATGAATGACCTGAGGGTCTCGCTCGGCCCCTGGACCAGGCTGTAGAGAGCCGTCGCAGCGGGGGCTGGAGCCTTCAAAGAGTTGAAGTGACTGATGAAAGCGTCAGTCAGATCATGGTATCCTCAGATTGAGCGCGGAGGAAGCTTTTTGTACCAATCCTGGGCCATTCCCACGAGGGAAGTTACAAACACCTTGGCCCAATAGTTGAGGGGGTGATCATATAAATGCATCAAGTGCACGAAGTGATCCAGATGCTCGGTCGGATCTGTGGTTCCGTCATGCCTGTTGACGGGTGTGGGGATTTTGCCTTTTCCCGCGCGAGTCATCAGCACCTCCTCGGCGAGGGGAGAATCGCCCGTCGCAATACGGTAATCCCTGTCCTCCGGGTCTTCGGGGCTGGCTTCCCTCCGTCGGCGAGAGATGGAGCTACGTGGTCTGCGAGCGTCTCTGGCCCTTGACCTCTTGCCCCCATCACGGGAGAGGTGAGACCGTGCTCGAGAGAGCTGCTCCACCACGTTCTGGAGCCCCCTAATCTGGTCCTGTACTGCTGCAAGCTGAGGGTCACCGACATTTCTGCGGTTTGCCCTTTCTGTGGCCCTCGACTGGACCTCGTCGTTATCTTTGGCCCCCTCATTTCGAGGGGCCCTTTCATCTCTTACCGGTGGTTGATCTTGCTGGACCCTCGGCGGGGCCCCATTTTCTTGATTTGGTGGTGGGGGAGGTTGCTGGGCCCTCAGCGCATTTTGGGCCATCGTCAACGGGTGCGCTGGGAGTCCTCCCAGGGGTGGGGCCATTCGAGCGCCAGCGTGCGAAGGGAAATACGCCGCGGTGAAATGTTCCCAAGCGTTTTGGACAGCCTGGCCTTCGCACTGCGCATACAGCGCCTGAAGTTGCTGGGTGGTGATTTGGGGCATTTTCACCCCTTGTATCTCTCTTGGCAATGACATGGGGAGATTCAGTGCTCCCACTTGATAAGGTTGGACCATCGGCATCATCCCGGGCATCATTCCGGGTTGCATAAAGGGGTATCCCGGTGGAGGCATGGCCATGGGATACATACCTGAGTAAGCGAAGGAAGCATTGGCGGTGTGAGTTGTAGGGGGAACAACGGAACTGGGCCCCCCGGTAGCGTTCCCTCCCGGTGGCAGAGTTGCTGCCGCCGTGTCTGGATTCTCGCCTCCATTCCCCGCAGTCGGTGGGTTCGTACCTCCGGCGGGGATGTTGCTCTCGGCGTTCCCTTCGTTGACTGGGGGAAGAGCACCTTTGTCTCCCACAGCTCCAGACCTGGTTGCAGTAACCATTTTCAGAATCGAAAAGGTGTTATATCTCCACTAGCTTTCGGAGGAAGAATCTGGTGATGACAGTGGTGGTAGTGATGGATTTCCCACAGACGGCGCCAAAAATGATGGTGCTGGAAATCAGGTTTCTAAAAATGCAACAACACTTTAGTATTTGTATAAAAAGGGAAAGACCATCACAGGCGCGAGGGCCTCAGGATCTGGGTTTTCTCTTAAGCGTGGGTTCTTCCAGCTAGGATAACACCAAGAATGCAAGCTGCAAGAGTGATGCTACTGTGGTGAAAATGAGGAGGAGCTTGAGAAGATGAGTGAAAATGCCCAGAACAATGTATGCGGTTTGTATGCAGATGATCACTTGGGGGAGAAAGCATGTGTTCTCCCCTATTTATATGTTAGGGGTGAGGGTAAATGGGTAAATTGACCGTGTGGTCCCAAACCTGTGTTGCCCTAACACGTGGCAGCCTTTGAGGGCGTGAGAATGACATTTCTGAAAAGGAGGCGGCGTGTCAGGTACACGGTGCGTACTACCTTTGTGTCAGAGGTTGTTGACGAGGGTCGCATGGGTGGAGGGTCCCTGATCCGTTTCATGAGGGTTCAGATCCACCACGGCGGTGGAGGATCATCCGCGAGCGTAAAGGTGACGCTCGAAGAGTGCTCAAACGGGTTCCTCATGGTTTATGACCTTTGAGCGCCAAAACCCGAGCGACAAGAACATGGCCCTCGTGCGGGTGATTCCTTGAGAAAGGTAACCCCGAGGGCCGGGACGGGAGAGTCGGGCCTG
This sequence comes from Lantana camara, assembly GCA_037501455.1. NCBI lineage: Eukaryota > Viridiplantae > Streptophyta > Magnoliopsida > Lamiales > Verbenaceae > Lantana > Lantana camara. The sequence goes on along the minus strand of CM074857.1, from coordinate 14,204,093 downwards.
CCGGTTCGTCCTTGCCGTTTAAATGGGTGTCCGAGGCTCAAGGACCTATACTAGTTGGCAAGTGAGTGGGCTGGGTTGGTCCACGAGCCCATCAATGCGAGGGTGTAGTTTCCGCGTTAGCAGATGGTGACAGGTGGACGGCCCAGATACGAGTGCGTTTTTGGGCCTCATCAATATATACTAATATAAATACTAATTATATTCAATTATATAATATTATAAATATTAAGAGAAAATTGTTGATTTTGTCCCATAAATTACCCTCTTTTTAACTTTGGTCTCAACCATTAGTGATTTTTCAATTTACGTCCTATAAAGTCATTTTTTTAGCAGATATGGTCCCACCGTTAATTTTCTGTCAATTTTGAACGGGAATGGCATGTGCACAGTAGTACATGACCTTTAAAACTATTGCATTTTGCCCCATTTTGTTCATTTATATTTTCATAACCACCCCAAATTTATTTAAATTATTTATTTTAACCCTAAATAAAATTAATTATATATCATAGATATTTGTGTCCATATATATATTATATGGAAATAGCATATAAATTTTTTATTCTAAAAAATTTAATGTTAATTGATAATATACATTATATTTTATGATTATATAATTATACATATTTTTGTTGTATACATATTAAAATAATATATATAAAATAGAAGATAAAGAAATCACAAAATTTTTTATTGAATAATTTAATAAATTTATGAAAGAAAATATACAAATTGAATAAATTTATATAATATCATAATAAGATCAATTTTAATTGAATAAATAAATTAGAAAAAGATAAATTAAAATTTTATGTATGCTGTAAATTAAAAATTCAAAAGAAAATTAAAAAGTGGAGAAGAATAACCCATTTTATGGTGATATTTTATAATTTTTTTTTATTTTTGGGTGTTTAATGAGAATAAAATATATTTTGTATTGTGTAAATTAAAAATCCAAAAGAAAACTAAAAAGTGGAGAAGAAAAACTCATTTAGTTAGTATATATATTGGTGTATATATGGATTCATATGTATATATATGGTGATATTTTTGTATAAGTTTTTTAGTTTTTTGAGGTTTAATGAGAATAAAATACATTGTAAGAAGGCAAAATACAATTTTTTTAATGGTCACGTGCTGTCCACGTGCCATTTCCTTTCAAAATTGACAGAAAATTAACGGTGGGATCATATCTGCTAGAAAAATGAATTTATGAGATGTAAATTGAGAAATCACTAATGGTTGAGATAAAAATTAAAAAACAGGTAATGGAAAAATTGTTCATTTCATCTGGTCGAATAGTCCCATCTGAAATCTTCGGACACCATTTGGGGAATTTATAAATGTGGGACTGGTATTTTGGAGTTCATGAAATTAAAGGACAATCAACCGCTAGAAATCCTTGTTGTCCTACTGAGTATTCCACGTGGCCACCGAGTGTGCACGTTGGCGGACACGTAGGACTACACGTAAGCGAAGTTGGACAAATGGAATTTTTTTTTTTTAATTTTGATATGCACATCACATGATGCTCCTGTGCCATCGTGATTGGAGCTCGAAATAGAGGGAAAATTCCCCCCAAAAATCCTTGTTCATATCATACAAAAGCATCCCACTTTGTTTCCAAGCTTAATTAACAGAAAACATAATGAGAAGGACTGAAAAATACTACACATAAATACTAGGACTTACTTAAGACAACATTAAAGATTGTTCAACAACAATTCAAGCATTTTTCTTCGTCCAATCCGGACCAGTAGAGATGATGAAGAACAAAAAAAAAATATTTAAAATCCACGCCAAAATCAACCATTTGAACATCTTCTGCTGACGAGCTCTCATAGCACCAATTTGCTCATCCAAACCCTGTATGTTTCGAAATAGGCTTGGAATGATTTGTCTTGCGCGGTCACACAACGGAGGATCAACCCATGTGAAAAACCGAAAACCTCCCGTCTAAAAGATCAAGAAAGAAAATCAATTCAGCATTTTCAAATAAGGAACAAAAAAATAAGTTCTTAAAAAAAAGGAATGAATATATAAGTCTAACCCGCGAATGAGCACATGCACTGAAACGTCGACCGGGTTCTCGTTCGTCCATGAAGTTCGAGTTACAGAACGTCTTCCACAGTAGCAATTTTCATCGTTTTCCATTTCAGACATTCTACCTCAAGCTGCAGCGCCTCGAATGCTATATGAGAAACCCTAATTTTGGCCATCTTATTGGACAAGCTTAATTAACAGAAAACATAATGAGAAGGACTGAAAAATACTACACATAAATACTAGGACTTACTTAAGACAACATTAAAGATTGTTCAACAACAATTCAAGCATTTTTCTTCGTCCAATCCGGACCAGTAGAGATGATGAAGAACAAAAAAAATATATTTAAAACCCACGCCAAAATCAACCATTTGAACATCTTCTGCTGACGAGCTCTCATAGCACCAATTTGCTCATCCAAACCCTGTATGTTTCGTAATAGGCTTGGAATGATTTGTCTTGCGCGGTCACACAACGGAGGATCAACCCATGTGAAAAACCGAAAACCTCCCGTCTAAAAGATCAAGAAAGAAAATCAATTCAGGATTTTCAAATAAGGAACAAAAAAATAAGTTCTTAAAAAAAAGGAATGAATATATAAGTCTAACCCGCGAACGAGCACATGCACTGAAACGTCGACCGGGTTCTCGTTCGTCCATGAAGTTCGAGTTACAGAACGTCTTCCACAGTAGCAATTTTCATCGTTTTCCATTTCAGACATTCTACCTCAAGCTGCAGCGCCTCGAATGCTATATGAGAAACCCTAATTTTGGCCATCTTATTGTACAAATGATTTTTGGGGGGAATTTTCCCTCTATTTCGAGCTCCAATTACGATGGCACAGGAGCATCACGTGATGTGCATATCAAAATTTTAAAAAAAAATTCCATTTGTCCAACTTCGCTTATGTGTAGTCCTACGTGTCCGCCAACGTGCACACCCGGTGGCCACGTGGAATACTCAGTCGGACAGCAAGGATTTCCGGCGGTTGATTGTCCTTTAATTTAATGAACTCCAAAATCCCAGTCCCACTTGATGAGGCCTGAAAATCACTCTCGAATCAGAGCCGTCCACGTGGCAACACACCGCTGACTAATGCCCTGACGCTCGCCTTGGTGGGCTCATGGGCCTTCACGCCGCTCAATTGTCAGCTAACGTCATCCGTCAGTCAGCGGATGACCATTCGGACCAAGGGCCCGAACCAACGGACTGGGCGCTCGGATAGAGGCCCTCAAGGTTATCCTTCACAGGGAAGCACCCACATGAGGGCCCCACTAGTACGCTCGGTATTTCGACGCTCAAGGGTCATATATCGCGAGGAGGCCATCTATGCGTTCTTCGAGCGTCACCAACGTTCGGGCATGTCCATGCCCCGTTTCGTTGGATCCGAACCTCGGCAGAAAGAATCTTAGGCCCATCCCCCGCGTAACCCTCGCCAACAACCTCTGACACAAAAGTACTGTGCACCGTGCACCTGACACGCCGTCACCCTTTTCAGGGATGTCATTCTCACTCCACCAAAGTCTGACGCGTGTTAGGGCAACACAGGTTTGGGACCACATGGTCAATTTACCCATCTACCCCCATCCCTAACATATAAATAGGAGAGAAGCCATGCATTCTCTCCCAAGTGATCATCTGCATAAAAACCATATACACTGTTCTGGGCATTTTCCACGGAATTCCTAAAGCTTTCCTCTCACCACAGTAACACTACCTTGGTAGCTTGCACTCTTGGTGTTATCCTAGCTGGAAGAACCCACGCTCAAAAGGAAACCCAGATCCTGAGGCTCCTTCGCCTGTGATGGTCTTTCCCTTTTTATACAAATTCTAAAGTGTTGTTGCATTAGGAAACCCAGATTTCTTGCACCATCATTTTTGGCGCCGTCTGTGGGAAACCATCACCGCCATCTTTGGTATAGCCAGTTTCTTCCGCTGAAAGCTAGTTGAAAAGTAACACCCAAGTCTTGAATCATGGTTACTGCCACAAGATCTGGAACTTTAGGGAACAGGGGAGGTCTTCCTCCCACCAACGGAGAAAACGCTGAGAACCCTGTTCTCGCCGGAGGGGCACCGCCCCTTGCGGCCGGAAACGTTGATACCACTGTACCCCTCCCAACTGGGAATGAAGCAGGAGGATCAGGTTCCAATCCTCCCCCCCCAACTTTCGCCTCAAACGTCCCTGCCTCCCATTTTGGCGTATACCCTATGGCCATGCCGCCGCCAGGATACGCGCTCACACAGCCCGGAGTAATGCCTGGAACAACGCCGGGAATGATACCTTTGGTCCCTCCATATCAAGTGGGGACACTGAACCTCCCTCTAGCAGTGCCAAGGGAAATACAGGGGGTGGAGATGCCCCAACTCACTACGCAACAACTTCAGGCGTTGTACGCGCAGTGCGAGAGCCAAGCTGTACAGAATGCCTGGGAGCACTTCACCATGGCTTATTTCCCTTCATACGCGGGCGCTCGGATAGCCCCACCCTTGGGCGGGCTCCCTGCACATCCTTTGACAATGGCCCAAAATGCTCTACGGGCCCAACAACCTCCCCCACCTGCTCCGAATCAAGAAAATGAAGCCCCACCGAGGGTCCAGCAAGAACGACCCGTTGACGGAGATGACAGGGCTCCTCGAGATGAGGCAGCCGGAAACGATGAAGAGGTCCAGTCAAGGGCCACAAGGAGGGCAAACCGCAGAAATGTCGGTGACCCTCAGCTAGCAGCTGTACAAGACCAAATTCGAGGGCTCCAAAACGTGGTAGAGCAGCTCTCTCGAGCGCGGTCTCACGCCCCCCGTGAGGGGGACGAGAGGTCCAAGGCCAGAGACGCTCGGCGACCACGCAGCCCCATTTCCCACCGAAGAAGAGAGGCTAGCTATGAAGACCCCGACGAGCGGGATTACAGGATCATGGCGGGTGATTCCCCTCTCGTTGAGGAAGTCCTAATGACCCGCGCAGGCAAGGGTAAAATCCCCTCATCAGTCAACAGATACGACGGAACTACGGATCCATCCGAGCATCTGGACCATTTCGTGCACCTGATGCACCTCTATGACCATCCAGACAACTACTGGGCCAAGGTGTTTGTCACTTCCCTCACTGGAATGGCCCAAGAGTGGTACAAAAAGCTCCCTCCGCGCTCAATCCGAGGGTACTATGACTTGACGGATGCATTTGTCAGCCACTTCAATTCGCTGAAAGCACCAGCCCCGGCCGCGACCGCTCTTTATAGCCTGGTCCAAGGGCCGAACGAGACCCTCCGGTCCTTCATGGGGAGGTTCAACAAAGAGATTCTGCTAGTAGAAAAGCCCTCGATGGACTTTTTGAGGCACGTGCTGTTCGGTGCCATCAACATGAAGCATTACGTCAGCAAAGAGTTTGTGGAGGAAGTGGCCAAGAAAAAGCCGCGCTCGTTGATGGAAATTCGGGAGATTGCAGACTCTTTCTTTACCCTCGAGGATATGTATATAGCGAGGGAGCGGAAGATGGCAAATGCCCCTCGCCCCACCAGAAACCCCGAGGACAAAGTGGAGCCCAACAGGATTCACCGCCGCAGCCCGATCCCCGCTCGTCGCCATTCCTCTCCCCCGCGGAGGCTCGAGCGTGTCCCCCTCAATCGCCCAATTGCCGAAGTATATTCTCTGGCGGACCAGAAACTGTTTAAAAGGCCGCCCAAGCTGAGGGAGACCGACGCACAGAAGCGCTCGGGAAAATACTGCGCTTTCCACAAGCAGAAGGGGCATGACACTAATGAATGCCGCCACCTGGAGAAGGAAATCCAGCGGCTGATTGCTGGGGGGCACCTCAAAGAGTTTGTGAAGGTGCTAGAAGGGTACGATGAACATTGCGCGGGACGGGCGCTCGAAAGAAGGAGAAGCCGTTCACGCTCCCGAAGCCCTCGTCGCCAGCACCCTGAGACCAGCGAGCGCAATAAAGGGAAGGGGGTGGATATGGACAACCAGCCCTTTGCGGTCATACACATGATCGCAGGTGGACCCTCGGGAGGTGACTCCAATGCCTCCCGCCGCCGCCATGTACGGAGCTATAACCAAAGGCCGGCACTCCCTCGCTCAGTGCTCTCCGTGGACAGCTCATCGCGCTCAAAGGAGGATGATGTTGTAGGGTTTACCGAAAAAGATCTTGAACACATTGTAACACCCCATGGGATAGGAAAAACCTCTGACTGTCCCATGGTGGTTAGTTTAGACGTTCATAACCACACTGTAAAGAGGGTTTTATTTGATAGTGGAAGCTCTGTGAACGTTCTCCCGTACTCAACGTTTCAACAAATGAATATAACAAACATCCCCCTCGAACCTCTCAGAACTGCCCTCGTAGGGTTTGGAGGTTCCGAGATCGTCCCTCGTGGACAGATTCGCTTGGCCACCTCTTTTGGTCGCGCCCCACAGCGAAAAACTTTGAGCGTTCTCTACACCATCGTCGAGGTGGATCTGCCTTACAACATCATCATTGGGCGTCCAGCCCTCGTGGATTTCAAGGCTGTAATTTCCACCTATCATCAAAAAGTCAAGTTCCCAACCCCCGAGGGTACCGGCGAAATTCTATGTAACGTCAAGGAAGCTTGGGAATGCTACATACTCTCGCTTCGAAGCCATAAACCCAAACAGTCCATCCAGCCTGGGTCTACTAAGAAGTCCGTTGATTTCCCAGAGTTAAACGAAGATGGCCCCGAGCGTAAAAGAGCCAAGCTATACCGGAAGAAGAATAAAAAGAGGACCACTGGAGATGTTCAGTGCTCAGAGAGTGGGCCACCAGGGGCCGTTGAGGGTTCTTCCTCAGAAAACGAGGGGGATGAGCCCAAGAATACGCTCACTGGAAAGAAACGAGCGTTAGAAGCACCGAGGCCGGAGGTTCGGATTGAACCCACAGAAGAGTTTTTGACCGTCGAATTGGAGCCTGGGAATCCGGATAAAACAACCCAGATTGGCTCGAGCCTAGATGGGCCCTCGCAAGTCTTGATGATCGACTTCCTAAGGGAGAATCTAGACGTTTTTGCATGGAAAGCTTCTGACCTCACCGGGATAGATCCGAGCGTCATTGTCCACAGGTTGAACGTGGATCCAACTTTCAAGCCCATCAAACAGAAGAAGAGGGACGTTCATGGATTCAGGAAACGGGTCATCGAAGAAGAGGTTGGCAAGTTGCTTGACGCTCAGTACATAGAAGAAATCCAATATCCCGAGTGGCTCTGTAATGTGGTGCTTGTTCCGAAAAGTGCCAATAAGTGGCGTATGTGCAACGACTTTACGGACCTCAACAAAGCGTGCCCCAAAGACCATTATCCGCTTCCGAGGATAGATCAGTTGGTAGATTCCACAGCTGGATGCGAACTCATGAGTATGATGGACGCCTTTCAAGGATATTATCAAATCTTTATGGCGCCCGAGGATCGCCCCAAAACTTCGTTTATTGTGCATTTGGGTGTCTATTGTTTCAAAGTCATGCCCTTCGGGCTCAAAAATGCGGGAGCAACCTATCAACGCCTTGTCAATAAAATGTTCGAGCACGAAATTGGAAAATCTATGGAGGTATACGTGGATGACATGATAGTCAAAAGTGAGCGCCAACACTCCCATCTGGAGGATCTCAAGCAGACTTTCGATATTCTTCGTCGCTACGGAATGAAGTTGAACCCTTCAAAGTGCACTTTTGGCGTTCGAGGTGGTAAGTTTCTGGGATACATGGTCAGTCAACGGGGCATAGAGGCAAACCCCGAGAAGATCAAAGCAATCCTGGATATACCCTCCCCTCGACATCTGAGAGAGGTCCAGGTACTCGTGGGTAAGATCATTTCGCTAAACAGGTTCATTTCTCGCTCAGCGGACCGGAATTTGCCCTTCTTTAAAATTTTGCACAACGCTCGGAATTTCACGTGGAACGAGGATTGCGAAAAGGCCTTGCAGGACATGAAACAGTACCTGTCGGGCGCGCCTTTGTTGACCAAGCCAATCCCAGGAGAGAACTTGTTTATCTACCTCTCGGTTTCTTTAGAAGCCACGAGCGCTGTCCTCGTAGCAGTCCGCGAGCGTAAGCATATGCCGGTGTATTACCTAAGCAAGACTTTACAGGGAGCCGAGAAAAGATACATGGAAATTGAGAAATTTGCCTTTGCGCTCGTTAATGCATCCCGAAGGCTGAGGCCATACTTTCAGGCTCACTCCATCACAGTGCTCACAGATCAACCACTCAGACAAGTTTTATCTAAGCCGGATGTTTCGGGAAGATTAATTAAATGGGCGATTGAGCTTAGTCAGTTTGATATCTCCTTCGAGCCCCGTACAGCCATACAGGCTCAGGCAGTAGCCGATTTGTTGGTCGAACGTTTCAATTTGGAAGCTGAGCAGCAGGCGGACGATGGGTTATGGCTTTTGCATACTGATGGCTCCTCGACCTCACAAGGGGGGGGAGCCGGGGTAACCCTCAGGGATCCCCTTGGGGCGGAAGTCGACTACGCAATCAAGCTGGCGTTTCAAGTCACCAACAACGAAGCTGAGTATGAGGCTCTCATCCAAGGGCTCAGGATTGCGCTCCAAAATGGGGCCACTCGTGTCACAGCATACGTTGATTCGCAGTTGATCGCGAGTCAAATTGACGGTAGTTATGAGGCTCGAGAAGCCACCATGGCACAATACTTATCGAGCGCTAAGGAAGAGATAGCCAAGTTCAAGGAATTCCATCTTTTGCAAATTCCGAGGGCCGAAAACGAACATGCTGACGCTCTATCGAAGTTTGCGTCTGCCTTGGATGGTGGTAGTGAACGCGCTGTTACATTTCTGAGAACGGAGGAGCCACTGATAAGCAGAGGCGAACCTTCGAAAGAAGTGCACGTGATTGACCCATCTGAGCCTTGTTGGCTTGATGAAATTGTCAGATTCCTCCAGGACGGAACTTGTCCGAGCGACAAAATTGAGGCTCGGAAGATCAAATGTAAAGCCCCTCGCTTCTCATTAGATGCCGAGGGTCGGTTATTCAAGCGATCCTTCCTAGGACCACCGTTGAGATGTTTGAGACCCTCGCAGGCTAAAGAAGTTTTAGAGCATGTACATAATGGGAGTTGCGGGAACCACTCAGGCGGACGAATCTTGGCAAAGAAAATCTTAAGGAGTGGGTTCTATTGGCCCTCGGTATTGCAAGATGCCATTCAATATTCCAAGAAGTGTCCTAAGTGTCAGTTCCACTCCAACACTCCCCAGTTGCCGGCAGCTCAAATGATTCCTATTGATGTTTCCTGGCCGTTTGATCAATGGGGCATTGATATCGTGGGACCACTCCCAATGGCGGTCGGGCAAAAGAAGTTTGTAATACTTGCTGTGGATTATTTCACCAAGTGGGCTGAGGCAGAAGCGGTCGCTAAGATAACGTTCAAAGTTGTGAGGGATTTCATTTGGAAAAACATCATCTGCAGATATGGCATCCCGAGGGTTCTCATCTCGGATAACGGTTCCCAGTTTATCGCTGCGGACACACGAGATTGGTGCTATGAACTAGGGATCGAGCAGCGATTCACTTCCGTGGGCCACCCTCAAGCTAATGGTCAAGCTGAAGTGACCAACCGAACCATACTCCAACATCTGAAAAGGATGCTCGAGAGTAAGAAGGGAGAATGGGCTGAAGAACTCCAGGGAGCCTTGTGGGCGTACCGTACTACTCCCCGAGCGGCAACGGGGGAAACCCCTTATTCCCTTGTGTACGGCTCCGAGGCCATGATACCTGCGGAAATTGCTCAAGAATCCGCACGCGTTGCCTATTTCGAGCCTGCTGCTAACGAGGCCAATCGGGCGCTCGAGTTAGATTTGCTGGATGAGAAGAGGAATGCTGCTTGGGCACGTATCCACAAATACAAAGCAACCGTTGTTCGCCATTACAATAAACGTGTCAAGGAAAGGACATTCCAGCTAGGGGATTTGGTCCTCAAAAAAGTTGAAGTCTCCAAACACGTAGGTAAGTTGGACCCTAATTGGGAAGGCCCCTTCAAAGTCATCCAGGTACGAGCGAACAACACCTACCTATTGGAAACTTTGCAAGGCGAGCGACTCCCTAGGCCATGGAATGCATGCAACCTCAGGAGGTTTTACGTGTAGACTTCAATTTCTTTGTAATGGCCCGTTTGTGGCATGAAAGCGCATTGTAATCATTTCCAAAAAATGCATTTATGTAACAGTAAGTATTTAACTCTTTGTTTTTATTATTTGCTTGCTTTGATTATCTTTATTTAGTAATTCGAGCGACAAGGGGCCTACTCCGTGTCGAGCATCCTCCACGTTGAAAAGACTAAGCAAAACTCCAATCATTCCGAATCCACGCTGTCCAGGTGTTGAGGATCATCCACCTATAACAGTTTGAACAGTTTGTGATATGAAGTCCTAATTTTGAGCGCGTCCGACAACGGGGAGCCCAACGCACAATTTACGCCAGCTGAGTGTTCACCGCTCTAGCTCGTGCACGAAAGGACCCCCCTGAGACCCTCATCCAAATGGGTAAGAGCACGCTCGTAAATAGTGGATGCCACTAACACTACGACTACGCTCGTTTTTACCCCTACTAAACCAATCCTACAGGGATTTCATAAGTTCCAATTCAAGCCTCAAGGAGAATACAGCCAGGGAATATTCACGAAGATCACCCTCGTGCCTGTATTCCCTCAAAGGTTCTCTAAGTCCAAATACACAGTTCATTTCTACTGTGGCCAGGGAGCCCTCCTGAGGGTCACCCTCGCGCCTGCATTTCTTCGAAGGTTTTTAAGTCCAAGTTCAGGGTTCGTCTCTACTATGGCCAGGGAACCCTCCTAAGGGTCACCCTCGCGCCTATATTTGCAAAAGGCCAAATTGCCTAACGTCGCGAGCATCTAAACTTGATATGCATGGTGATGAGTGTTAAAGGACCGTCGTAAAAGACGCCCTAGCATACTTACACACTAATCGCAAACGCTCAAACAGCAGATATCAATATGAAAGCGGAGAGCACGATGGAATAACGTCATTCATCATTTAAAAGCAAGTAAGATAACATTCAGACATTCGAGCATTGAAGAAGAGATGCAAATATATCAGAAAGCGACATAAAAGATCCCATGTATTCTGGGACTAAAAGAAGGATTAAATACAAGAATAAAAATTGTTCATAAAGGAGAAGAGGCATTCAAACGAATAAGAACAAGAATATGGTAGCCATGGGAGCTTCATTGGGCCGGAGCGTCAGGCTCGGGAGGAGCGGTTGAAAGGGGAACTGGGGCCAACACGTTAGCATCGGAAGTTTGGGCCTCGCCAGGTTCCTCTGCGTCCGTCACGTCCATAAGGGTGCCCTCATCTTCTATCAGGAGAGGCTCGGGATCCCTCCGGTTAGCGGCAATAAACTCCCTTTGGAGTGTTTCCACCAACTCCTGATATTCAGGCTCCGCTAGATTATCCGTGGGATCCTCCTCCTGGACCATTGGCTCGCCGTTCTCATCAAGATCCATGCGCAGACGAGCGTCGGAACGAGCGCTTTCCGGGGCCAGTCCAAACCTCACCATCTGCCCAATCGCCTTGTGAAAGAAGCGTCGAGCGTTATCGAAGCATTGGATGTTGGCCGCGAACACAAAGGCCTTAGAGCGCACGAACTTCTTCACCGCCTCCCAAGATACCTTCGCCTCCAAGCCCTGTATTTTGCCCTGCAAATCAGCGAAGGCCTTGTTGGCTGCCTCGTTCTGGCGGGTGCTCTCCGCTAACTGCTCACCCAGTTCCTCATTTTGAGCCCTCAGCTGGTCTCGTTCCTCCTTCATTTTCTTGTGACGCTCATCAAGGGCAAGATAGGCCTCGTCCGTCTTTCGAAGGTTCTCCCTCGCCTGGTCCAAATCACGCTGGGCTGTAGTCAGTTGAGCGTGGAGGTTGTTGTAATCCTCTTGCAGTTGGACCGGGTCAGAGACGCGCAGCAATTTCTTGTACTTGGCTTTATGCTCAGAATATGCTTGCGCTCGCCCTTGCAAGTTCTTCAGCCTCGGGATTACCTCCTGGAAGCAATAAACGAGGGTCATAATCCGAACCTAGAAGGAAGAAAAGAAGATTTGATATAGAGGAATACAGAATTACCGTCAAAAGGACGTGGCATGCATCATCCGCAACGCGAGCGGCATCATGATTGTTCAGCTTGTCATGGTCGCCGGAAAATTGTAGTTTTCCAACGATGTCGGAGACAAGGTTGACGGAGTAAGCGCTCTTCTTTAGGAGTACAGGGCCCTCAGTCCGCTGCCGCTTATAGCGAGAGTCACCCTTGCAGCCTATCTTCCAAAATACTTCATCCTCAGAAGATGAAGTGTCGCCGCCCTCACCACGGTGGCCCACGACCACCTCTTTTCCCTTGCCAGATATAGGGAGAGAGTCTGGCATCCTTTTTCTCTTGCCCTGGCGGTCGGCCCGGAGGATTTCGTGAATCCGGACAGGTTCACCCGAGCGGTTCCTTGACCCGCTGGAACTAAGTGAGATTGGGCCTACGGGGGCCGCCGGCGGAGGAGTGGCCTCGTGGGCACCCTCCAGTGTTAGATCCTCAATAGGGCCCGTGGGAGGAGCCACATTCCCCGCTCCCCCTCGAGCGTTTCCTTGTCCCCGTCCCGCTGCTCGGCGGTTTACCCTCGCCCTCGGAGGGCGGTTCTGCTGCGGTTGCTGTTGTTGAGGGTCAACTGCGGGTCCTTGGGCACCCAGCATACGGGATAAGGCCTCAGCATTCATGCCTTGTGATAGAATTTGGATGCCTGCAAGCGAAAGGAAACGAGCGTCAGAATACTGATTATCTGGATCACATAAACAAGGAAACAACGATAACGTTAAGTCAGAAAACTATCCTAAAAGGTTAGAGATGTTAGTTCCTAGAATCTGACCGTCGAGGGCCATGATGTCAGTTGGGGGATTGAGTATCATATCCGGGGGGCAAGATAATCCGTAGCGGAACAATATCTTTTCATTCTTCACCAATGTCTCCGCTTTAATCCACTTCTTTTCAGCCCTCATCTCGAGGGCTAATCCCATCGCCCACTCTTCAAAATCCTTGTTCCTCATCCTCTCCCTAATCAATGGACCCTCGCCGTGAATCATCCATTGACGGTGAACCCCAAAAATTCCCCCGGGAGCCCCCACGAAAAAGTATTTTTCTTTCCAATGCTCGCCATACGAGGAAGACGGGGAATCTATCATCTTGAAGCCTGATTTGGCCTGGGCGTAGTAAAATCCATCTGTAGGCGACGAGCGTGGCGAGCGGGCTACTTGGATTAAGCTGTCAAAATTGATTATCGAAGGTGCTTTGCCCAGGGCCCTCATCATTATTATGAATGCGTTGATTAGAGCTATGCCATTGGGCAGAATTTGTGAAGGGCAAAGCCCTAGATGATGGTAAAGGATGACGGCATCGTGAGCGATGGGAAACCTCAGACCGCCAGCAAGAACTGCATCCCAGTAGACCGTCATCATCCCAGGCGGTGATCGATTGGCCCTTTCCCCTTCCTCAGGAAGTCTAATGGGGAACACGACTTCATCCCAGTACGCTTTCACCCTCAACCCCTCCAAATCCGCGAGGGTCAGAATACTCTCAATTTCGTCGGGCGATCTGTCCGTCTGGTGGCGGTTGTCTTGCCTTACTCGAGTGGCAGGCTCCTTGCCTCTCCTCTGACGCCTTCTGGGAGGTTCAGCCTCGAATGGACGCCCGGATGGCCCCGCTTCACCCTCGGGAGCCGCCATTGCAACTGTGATCCTGTGATCTTGGGGTCTCACGGCACTGTTCAAAACAGGGAGTGCTCTCTCCCCTTGTCTCAGCATCTCCATCACATTATCCATCTCCTGGAAAAGATCCTCCTGCTCACCGGGAGCACGCTCGTTCATCCCTTGAACGGCAGCGTTCACCTCTTCCTCCCCGGCGTCAACTGGGGCTTGGGCCACCGATATCGCCATGGGAATAACTTCACCTGGGTGCGCCCTAATTAAAGGAACAGCTACGGGAACGTCGCCGTGAGGGGAGGAACTCCCCACTGACATCTCTTCAATCTCCCGTACATAGTCGTCGGCTTGATTTCCGGCCATGGTCAGTTTTCAATTTTTTTGGAAACGGGATTTCTAACAGAGAGCTTAAAGGGGGATAAACTTTCAGAAACAAATTCAATGGTGGATAGTGGGTCTTCCCTCAAGGGTTTATCTCACTCAACCTAAAACTAATGTTAGTACGGGGAAAATAAGAAGAAGAATCAGGAATTTTTTACCTAAGATGTGGAGAAGAAGAAATTCGCCGGAGCAAAGGACTCTTGCTATGGATATGCTTGAAGGAAGTCTGAATGCGTGGAAAAGCTTCCAAGGCCCTGCAAACCCTTATTTATAGGGGAGATGGAGCATGGATTAGGGTTGAAAATTCAAAAATGCAATCATTTCCCGCCTGGGAAACCCCCCACTTTTGGTAACCGCCTCACGTCTCCCGGAGTCCACGCGCCCACGTTCCCACTCAGCATTAAATGTGGACTTGACAGCATTTAATGCGATGTCAGTTTGTGTCCGTTACAGAAGGCCAGCAGTCTCCTCGAGGGTAATGCCCCGTCCCTCGGATATTTGAAATTCAGGATTCCTCCTTTATAAATTCTACAGTACGCTCGATGCGATACTACAGAATTTGGGGGGCAAAATGATGAGGCCTGAAAATCACTCTCGAATCAGAGCCGTCTACGTGGCAACACACCGCTGACTAATGCCCTGACGCTCGCCTTGGTGGGCTCATGGGCCTTCACGCCGCTCAATTGTCAGCTAACGTCATCCGTCAGTCAGCGGATGACCATTCGGACCAAGGGCCCGAACCAACGGACTGGGCGCTCGGATAGAGGCCCTCAAGGTTATCCTTCACAGGGAAGCACCCACATGAGGGCCCCACTAGTACGCTCGGTATTTCGACGCTCAAGGGTCATATATCGCGAGGAGGCCATCTATGCGTTCTTCGAGCGTCACCAACGTTCGGGCATGTCCATGCCCCGTTTCGTTGGATCCGAACCTCGGCAGAAAGAATCTTAGGCCCATCCCCCGCGTAACCCTCGCCAACAACCTCTGACACAAAAGTACTGTGCACCGTGCACCTGACACGCCGTCACCCTTTTCAGGGATGTCATTCTCACTCCACCAAAGTCTGACGCGTGTTAGGGCAACACAGGTTTGGGACCACATGGTCAATTTACCCATCTACCCCCATCCCTAACATATAAATAGGAGAGAAGCCATGCATTCTCTCCCAAGTGATCATCTGCATAAAAACCATATACACTGTTCTGGGCATTTTCCACGGAATTCCTAAAGCTTTCCTCTCACCACAGTAACACTACCTTGGTAGCTTGCACTCTTGGTGTTATCCTAGCTGGAAGAACCCACGCTCAAAAGGAAACCCAGATCCTGAGGCTCCTTCGCCTGTGATGGTCTTTCCCTTTTTATACAAATTCTAAAGTGTTGTTGCATTAGGAAACCCAGATTTCTTGCACCATCACCACTAATGGTTGAGACAAAAATTAAAAAACAGGTAATGGAAAAATTGTTTATTTCATCCGGTCGAATAGTCCCATCTGAAATCTTTGGACACCATTTGGGGAATTTATAAACGTGGGACTGGTATTTTGGAGTTCATGAAATTAAAGGACAATCAACCGCTGGAAATCCTTGTTGTCCTACTAAGTATTCCACGTGGCCACCGAGTGTGCACGTTGGCGGACACGTAGGACTACACGTAAGCGAAGTTGGACAAATGGAATTTTTTTTTTTTAATTTTGATATGCACATCACGTGATGCTCCTGTGCCATCGTAATTGGAGCTCGAAATAGAGGGAAAATTCCCCCCAAAAATCATTTGTCCAATAAGATGGCCAAAATTAGGGTTTCTCATATAGCATTCGAGGCGCTGCAGCTTGAGGTAGAATGTCTGAAATGGAAAACGATGAAAATTTCTACTGTGGAAGACGTTCTGTAACTCGAACTTCCTGGACGAACGAGAACCCGGTCGACGTTTCAGTGCATGTGCTCGTTCGCGGGTTAGACTTATATATTCATTCCTTTTTTTTAAGAACTTATTTTTCTGTTCCTTATTTGAAAATCCTGAATTGATTTTCTTTCTTGATCTTTTAGACGGGAGGTTGTCGGTTTTTCACATGGGTTGATCCTCCGTTGTGTGACCGCGCAAGACAAATCATTCCAGGCCTATTACGAAACATACGGGGTTTGGATGAGCAAATTGGTGCTATGAGAGCTCGTCAGCAGAAGATGTTCAAATGGTTGATTTTGGCGTGGGTTTTAAATATTTTTTTTTTTGTTCTTCATCATCTCTACTGGTCCGGATTGGACGAAGAAAAATGCTTGAATTGTTGTTGAACAATCTTTAATGTTGTCTTAAGTAAGTCCTAGTATTTATGTGTAGTATTTTTCAATCCTTCTCAATATGTTTTCTGTTAATTAAGCTTGGAAACAAAGTGGGGTGCTTTTGTATGATATGAACAAGGATTTTTGGGGGGAATTTTCCCTCTATTTCCAGCTCCAATTACGATGGCACAGGAGCATCACGTGATGTGCATATCAAAATTTAAAAAAAAAATTTCATTTGTCCAACTTCGCTTACGTGTAGTCCTACGTGTCCGCCAACGTGCACACCCGGTGGCCACGTGGAATACTCAGTCGGACAGCAAGGATTTCCGGCAGTTGATTGTCCTTTAATTTCATGAACTCCAACATCCCAGTCCCACATTTACAAATTCCCCAAATGGTGTCCAAAGATTTCAGATGGGACTATTCGACCGGATGAAATGAACAATTTTCCCAACAGGTAATTTATGAGATGAAATCAGTAATTTCCTCAAGTTGACTGTAACATTTATACTACAGAAAAAAAGAGTAGCTAGATTATGAAGTTTGAACTTCGAGTACGTAATATTTTTAAGGGATAAATATTCTGAACATCCTGTACTATCGCGGTTTTTGGACTTTGCATTCCGAACTATAAAAAGTCTACGTTTGCATCCTCAACAATTGTTTTGTGACAAATTGCAACCTGATCATGTGACGCGTGGAAGAAATTTGGGGTACGTGTCACACATCCCTTAGAACCAGGTTGCAATTTGTCACAAAACAATATTTGAGGATACAAATGTAGACTTTTTATAGTTCGGGATGCAAAATCCAAAAATCGCGATAGTACATGATATTCAGAATATTTATCCCTATTTTTAAATTGTAAGTACAACTTTTCATCTCTGAGGCATTCATACACAGACTTTACACAATAAAGATAAGAAAACAATTTTTTCATAAATTTGTCATGTGAACAGTGTTTGATACAACGTTCAATACGAATGTCCCACACAAAATAGCATAATTATTATTTAAAAAATATCCTACACGGAGTTTTTGAACTGTATCTTTGCAGAGGCATGCATACAGCTAACATCTAATTTATTTCTGAAATTTTGATCTTCACTTGTACCCATTGAACAAAATTTATCCTCAAATAAGCACACAATTCATGGCAATTACATGGAAAATCACTGAAGCAAATAAAGCATATTGGAGAGAATATCTTCATGGACTTGTCTCATGCTAGGCCTTTGATTTACAGGAAGGATGCACCTTAGTGATACAGCAAGAAGGTCATCCATGCCTTTTGAGTGTTGCTCTTCACCACCAATATATCTGTCGACGCAATCAATTCTCCGTCCTTGTTGATCACACAGATGTAGCCAATCTTTTAAGCTAATCATCTTTTTAGTTTTTATTTTCCTAACTTTTGACATCTTATTTTTAAAGTAATATCTAACATCTTATAAGATGTAACACAGTAAGAGCTTGTAAGCTCTTTCAAATAAGTTTAGCCAAACACTCTCTAAAATGTATCAGGTGAATATACATTCAGTGTAACAAGTTCTAATGATTCATCCCTGTCAAATTAGATTATATCTGGATCAATAAACTTTGATGGTATCATCTCTAATTTTTTACGCATGACTTATTTTGTCCTTGACAAATTGATCAATATCGGAATCTAAATTTATGACTATAGCCTATCATCAAAGCTTCAAGGAATTGCTGAGGAAGCTTTTGTAATTTCTCAAACCCTGAAAGGAAGTTTGTGTAACTAGGTCAAACTTCAGGATTTTTCAATGTAATTATCCTGAACAAGTATTTCCTTATATACACGTATACATATACACTTGTGCAGGACATGTTAGGAGTTTCAATGGACACTGCAGCATCGGCCGTCAACCGGGCAGTCTCTGAACTGTTAAAGAATCTAATAATGACAGGTGTCGAATCCATCAAAAATAAATATAAATCCTATTAAACACAATGCAAAACAGGGTCGATACTCAGAGATTGGTTGATTTATTTCTAACAATTCCAAGTTATTCACGAAAAGTAACAATTAGGGGGGGGGGGGGGGGGAAGTTGAATTATTCTAACTAAAGTATGCAATTAAAATAAAATAGCAAGAGTTAAAAAGTTAACTAAAATTATCAAAACTATCTAGCTAACGATATTCGATTCGAATTGTTATATTGATCATTGACTCAAAGATAAATTCAAGTTATTCAGACAGATTGGTTATAGTTGATAGAGACACTCGACTCAACCTCGTTTTTACTTAATTTATCAGATAACCTAGAGACACTCGACAATTATCATCCCTAACAAATTCACAAACCCTAGAGACACTCGACGGGATTTAATGAATTCACAGCATTAAGAACCATAAAAACACCGATCCTAATTAACCAAGTCGTGACATACGCAAGATTTAAATTAGATTATCAAATCCCTTAGTGAACGAGGAATTCTATCCCTAAAACCCTGTCACTAATTTACCACAATTTTTCAATCAACTTTACATACACTTCAAGCATCATGAATGGCAATATGCAATTAAAACAACCTAGAGATCGTGCACTATCCCGAAATTGCCTAATCACAATAAACATGAAAATCGGAGATAAAATAAATACCTAAATAAATATGAATTAGTAAAAACGTTTAGGTCTCACAATATCCAAATCGAATCTTAATCCCTAATTAGATAATTAAAATTTTAGCTACTGATATCTCAAAAATCCATCAAAACAATTGAAGAATTCTTTAACAAAGATTAAACGTAAAATCTAAAAAACAGAAAGAAGAGAAAATCTAGGAAAATAGTGTGGAGAAGTGCTCCGAATTTCTCCCCAATTACTGTTTTGCTGCCCAAATATATAATCAAAGTTTCCTTATTGAATTCGCCAATTCGGACTCCTAATTCTCATGCAAATCGGTTGCTCTCCAAGCACAACACAACTGGGCCTAGTCACATTAAACTCCAAATAAAAGCGCAGCACAACAAGGCAGCCCACTATCTCAAAGCCCGCAAATAAATGGCTTCTTTCCTCTAATTAAGTCCATGGCCCACTCTTGTGCGTGCAATTCCAAAAACTCACCAACTGACCTAATTTCTTAATTCACTTATACCCATGATTACCTCCTCAATGTGCAGCTCCATTCCAATAAATACCAAGGCCATGTAACCCAATTAATCCAACTAATTAAAACAAGTCAACCGAGACCAAGCCACTTGCATGCATGCATCTCAATTCTCAAATTAAATTCTCCTTCAATTCAACAAGTCAGTAGCAACCATGCCCGGCCGGAATTCACTTCTTTCTCGTGGATTTAGTTTAAAAACGACCATTTTTGCACCAATATCGGTTTCAAACCCTGAATCTACAATATAAACAACAAAGTCTCAATTTATTTCAAGATATTATCAATTAAAGCATAATTCGGGGTATAATTCAATCATAAAAACTATGAATTAACGAGTTATCAAATAGTAATGAAAAAAGCCCAGAAAGAGTTGGAAGAAGTGGTGGAATTGGATAGTATGGTTGAGGTGTCCAACCTAACTCAAATATTTGGAAATGGTTATAAAGGAAACCTTACGTTTACATCCTCTTGCTCCCCCACTATTCTATGGAAGATTGCAAAGTCGATGGCTATGATATAACAGAAGAATAACGAATAATCATCAATGTACACACAATTGGGAGGGACCCCAATGCATGGACCGAGCCAGAGAAGTTCATTCCATGGAGTACTTTGAGAAGTGATATTGATATTAGAGGACAACATTTAAAACTAATGTGTCAAAGTTGGTTCATTGCTTTGGATGCAAGCTGCATAGCTAATGGAATCCTGCCAAAGGAGCTGATATGACTGAGAAGTTTGGGCTTGTTGTGTGGCCTATCATATAGTTGCTGCTACTACTTTTTGGTTAAAGAATTATTAGATTGAATCTTCGGGTTATATCGCCTGTTTCAATTCTCTGTTTCTTTCTGTTTTTCATCCTATGTCACACTTCATAATTATATGCCGAGTATATTAAATAGAGTTTTAGGAAGTACTGAAGTAAGCAGATGATTGACTGAAAAGACATAAAACAGAACTAACTAAAATGTTATTTGCAATAAACTAGCAAGAAAAGAACCCCTTTCTTTCCTTCGAAATATATACTAATCAGCAACTTAAAAGCTTGAGAGCCTTAGATAGAGTTCCTTCAAACCTGTGAACATCAACAGTCACATTCTGATTATCCAAGTAAACTGACCTAAGTTGATTCCATCCCTTTCTGTGTACAGATAATGGATCTTTCAGAACTGGATGATCAGCCGGATACAGTTGGCTCAAAGAACTCTCCTTCAAATTTATGTCATATTGTAAGTGCTTTATGTTCATACCATCTGAAGGGTCCCCAAAAGTAATCTTAGCAATTTTATCAATGGATCCAAATGGAACCAACTGTATCAAAACAGCATGATCAGGCAAGAAAACCATGTTGGTCAGCCCTGCTCCATGAACTCCCATCATCACATCACACTTATTCACCATTTGTGCAAATGCTGTCAGGTTAGATGAAGTGTCAGCTTCTGCAAAGACAACCTCATAACCCAATTTCCTCGCCACGCGTACAACTTCAGCCTCGTTTGTCAGGATTCTCGTCCTTTTCCTCGACACGATCATGAGACGGGGCTTAACAATAGTGGGCTTAACTTTGACTGTGTCTCTCTCCAGTGAATATGTTTGCCTGATGAATCCTCTGAATTGGTTCATGGTGATCCCAGATGATGGATGAATGATGAGCTCTCTGTGAAATTGTAAACCTGCAATTACTTTATTGTAGCAGAGGACTTGTTTTTCTCTGTCGATGTCTACTAAGTCGTGTTTGGTTAGCCTATTTAGTAATACTTGAAATTTAAGTGGCCACCATGACTTGTAATCACTTGCAAGAAAGTGAACTTCCCTTTTGAAATGAAAGGAAGATGTGTATAATGGGAGTAAGATATCAGCAAAGTCATGGAAATGGTTCCCTGAATAGCCTCCTATTGAGAAGAGGACAGCTGAGTGGATGCTGTGAGTTACGGTACAGTTTGGTATACTTTGGTCGTCCTCTGCTGCTAATGTCACGTTCCAATTCTTGACGGATGATATTCCTTTTCTGGGGTAAAGTTGTATGATCCATTGTGAATTATTGCTTGTATCTGAGATAGCCGAACTGGGTTTTACAAGAAATATGGTTCTCGATTTAGCATCGATCCTTACATCCCCTTCGATCTCACAATAATCTGCATTTGCCTCCAAAAGTCTGCACAATGGCTTCTCCTGCATGGATTTTTCAGTCTCCTTAACTAGTGGCCTGTTTTGAGTAGCATTTTGTTGAGGCATGTTTTGCGTATCATTCCGCAGATTTGCGCCACTTTCAACTGGGATCAACAGGATTCTTTAGATTATTACAAGTCACTTATCTTAGGGATATTTACATTGGCAAACCCTGAGTTTTTGCCTAATTACAGAAACCTTCCCTTGAGGTTCTCAGAAATTACAAAAACTTTCCCCGACAAAACAATTAGAGATGACGTTATCAAAAGCCATGATCCAGATATAATGTAAATTATTGATAGGGAAAGTTTTTGTAATTTATCGAATCTGAGGGACAGTTTGTGTTATCAGACAAAACTCTGGACATGTGCGTGTTCTTATCCCACTTTAGGAATCACATATTGGGTTTTAAGACAGTAATCTTTAATTTCTTCAAGAGTTAGTTACCTGTTGGCTTGGAATTGTCATCCACAATGAGCATGTTTCTATCAACCGAATCTGTAAACTGCAGATTTGCAGCCTCACCTCTATCTGAGACAAATTATGAGTAAAAAGGAATTTTGAAAATGATCATTTTGATACTAGAGGATGACGTTACCATTTAACTGAAAATTAACAGAAAGATCATTGACCTTACAACATTTCAAATGTTCTTTTATATATGGGGTGAGGGTAGGGATGGGGGATGGTTGAAGACATAAAACCTATAGTTACTACTTAATCAAGAGCTAGTTACCTGTTGGTTTGGTGCTATCATCCATTATGAGAAAGTTCTGATCAACAGCATTGATGGAAAACTGCAAATTATCAGCTTCATCACCACCATCTGATCACACAAATCCAGAGGGAGCATTTTGATACTAGAGATTGCCATTCTCATTTAACTAAAAAAAATTAACACAACTTACTCATTGATGAGAGATGATGCAAATGAGGGTAAAAAGTTGAGCAAATGCTCAACGCTATAACGAAGCTGAAAACAACCGCGCAAAACCCTATTCTCCTGCGCTCGTAACTACTGAAGCTTTTCGCCATTATGGGATCGTACATCTTTACTTGCAAATGAAGTTCTTGTGAAATTTACACTCTTTCTAAAGTGCTTAAACAAAATGCCTTCCACTTTGCTTATATAATTGAGCTTTCCAAAGTCAAGACTCAAGAGAAGAAAAACCATGCAATATATATTGTATGCGACATTATATTATTGCCGAGCTATTCGAGAAATGATTTTAATCTTTAGGCGTGGCAATGGATGTCAATTGATTTGAAAATTTAATCTCAACTAACGACATTAAAATACTAATGAATTAAGTAAGATATCTCAACAGACAAAAGCCTATGTGAATGCGTACAAAATACTTGGTGGTAGCTGGGGTGAGAACATGGAGTATGATGGTAAGAGGCTAAGATCAGCAAGTTAAAGATGCATAAATTAAGAATGAAAATTTTTGGTAAAGGGTATCTTGTGTTATTTTATTTTGTTCAAAATGATTAAAGAAATAAACTTGGTGTCGGTGGACAAGAGATGTAGTAACTAAGTAGTATTTGCAATGAGTTTGCATATAAATATTGATCCATGACTTCTGTTTTTATGTTCATTAAGAAACATATATATTAATCAAATTAAGGGAAGACATTATACCTACTCTAATGACTTAAAGAATTGGGTGATGAGGTAGGGTTTGAGAATGAGGTAGAAGGAATCATAGGGTTGGTTGAAGAGAAAAGGGACATCTAAACAAATATTTGTCTCTTACCCCATCAAATTGTGCTTCATTTGTTTGAATCTTCTCATAGAGACAAGAATCTTTTTCTTTTTCTTTTTTTTTTTTTTTGTCCGAAAACTTATATTGATTTGATCTTTTCAAAATCCCAAGCAAAGAATGTGGCTTCAGCCCTTGACTATTTCCACATTGAGCATGACCTTAAAGTCAGCAACATTACGCTCGGAATGGCAGGGACTTCGTATGCAGAGGCTGAGGGAGTGACGGGCACAACAGGCACCGAACGTACCCTTACAGGAAGAGCCACACAACGATCTGATGTATATGCGTTAGGGGCCGTGTTGTTGGAAGTGGTTCGTGGCCAACGACCTGGAACCAGGATTGAGGGCTTTCTGTTAAGAATCAATTTGCAATTTAATTAGTCAAATGTATTTGGGAAAATTAATATTAGATCATATTCTAAGTATTTCATAGATTCTTTGTATTCTCTAAGTGTCTTTCAATTATCTCATTAATTAGGAACTTGGAAGGTTGCACTTTGTGCATGTATCTTGATGGGCATCTTAACCTATAAATATGTACTCTTATTTGAGATTTTATGCAAGTAAAAACCAAGTAAAAATTCTTCTAGTAAAAACGTTCTAGAGATTTCTTTTTTCTTATCTTTTATCTAAAATCCCCAACAAATTTGGTATCTAGAGCCAACTTCTACCCAAAAAAAAAATGGCCTCAAATTCGGTTTTAACAATGTTTGCCTATACCCCCAACCAAATACCCATTTTTGAAGGCGAACACTATGATTATTGGAGCAGCCAAATGCAAACCTTATTCATCTCTTTAGATCTTTGGGACGTTGTGGAGACTTCCTTTCCCGAGCCTCCACCCGAAGGAAGTAGCACAAATTGGTCCGAACAACAACAAAAATCCTACAAAGAGAATATTCGGAGAGATGCAAGCGCCTTGAGATATCTACAACAAGGCGTAAGTAAAATGATATTTCCAAGAATCTTTGGAGCAAAAAGAGCCAAAGAAGCTTGGGATATTTTAAAACAAGGCTTTCAAGGAAACGAGAAAGTCATCTCTTTGAAACTCCAATCTCTTTGGAGAGATTTTGATAATATGGCAATGAAAGAAGGTGATCATATGCAAGCTTTTCTCACCAAAGTTTCTGAGATCGTCAACCAAATTCGAAGTCTTGGCGATGTTATTGAAGAGAGAAAAATTGTCCAAAAGGTTCTTAGAAGCCTTCCAACAAAGTTTGATCACGTCGTTGCTGCGATAGAAAATCGAAAAATCTTTCCACCTACACCTTTCATGAACTTATGAGTTCTCTCCAAGTTCATGATGAAAGATTGAATAGATCCTCAAATCAACCGTTGGAGCAAGCTTTTCAATCTAAACTTTATGTTTCAAAGAAGAGCAACTCTAAATGGCAAAAAGGTGGAAAAGGTGGCTTCTTCAATAAAAATGGAAAAGGGCAAGGCAAGAATTTTAGAGATGGAAAGCCACACTTTGGAGGGTCGGATTCATCATGTCGAATTTGTAGAAAAACAAATCATTTGATGAAGGATTGCTTTTTTAGATGCAAAAATTGTAAAAACGCAGATCATTCATATAGCCGATGTCCAAAGAAAAACAAAGAAGACGAGGACGAAGCCAACTTCTCCAAAAATGAAGGTGACCAACTATTTTCCTGCATGAGTAAAGAAAAAGAATATGAAAATAGGTGGTATCTTGATAGCGGGTGCAGCAACCATATGACTAGAGATCGAAAGTTGTTCGTGGAGTTGGACACTAGCCATACTTCTCATATAAAACTTGGAGATGGGAACATTCAAGATGCAAAAGGAAAAGGTGTCATTGCGGTGCAAACTAAGGGAGGTAATAAAAAGTTCATTACTGATGTTCTTTTTATTCCAAATCTCACTCAAAACCTATTGAGTGTTGGACAACTTTTACAAAAAGGATATTCGGTAACTTTTGATGATAAAAAATGCAAGATCTTTGACAAGAAAATTAATGTTGCAGTTGCTACAATCCAAATGGCACAAAATAAAGTTTTTCCTTTTGTTATGCCTTTAAATGAAAAAGTGATTTTTAATAGTGAAACCATCGATAAGTTTCACTTGTGGCATTTGAGATTTGGACACTTGCACAACAAAGGATTGCAACTACTCCAAAAGAAGAACATGGTGGTTGGTCTTCCATTGATTGAAAGAAGAGATAAAGTTTGTGAAGGATGCATCTATGGCAAGATGCATAGACTACCATTTCCCAAAACTTCTTGGAGAGCCAAAATTCCTCTTGAATTGGTGCATGCCGACATTTGTGGTCCTACAAGAACTCCTTCACTTGGTAACAAAAGATATTTCATTCTTTTTGTTGATGATTTTACAAGGATGATGTGGTTGTATTTTTTGCATGAAAAATCAGAAGCATTTTCTGTTTTTCTTCAATTTAAAGCACTTGTAGAAAAACAAAGTGGATGTAAAATCAAGACATTAAGGACTGATCGAGGAGGAGAATTCTTGTTCACCCCATTCATGGAGTATTGCAAGGAAAATGGCATCCAAAGGCAACTCACCGTACGGAGAAGTCCACAACAAAATGGAGTTACCGAGAGGAAAAATCGAACAATTGTAGAAATGGCAAGGAGTATGTTAAAAGGCAAAGAATTGCAAAATAAATTTTGGGCAGAAGCTGTTCATACGGCCATCTACATCCTCAACCGTTCACCTACCAAGGCGGTTCTCAATAAAACTCCTTTTGAAGCATGGTATGAAAGAAAACCCATTGTTGATCATCTCAAAATTTTTGGATGTATTGCATACTCACATGTTGCAGATCCAAACAAAGACAAATATGATGCAAAAGGAGAAAAACTCATCTTTGTTGGATATAGCGATGAGTCGAAGGGTTATAGACTTTATAATCCAAAGACGAACAAATTGATTATTTCAAGAGATGTGATTTTTGATGAACAAGGAGTTTGGAACCGGGAGGAAAGTTCATCCTCAAATGAATTTTTGGAGTTAACACCACCACAAAATCAGCCACAACAAGAAGTTCAAACTCCAAATCAAGTGAGAAGTCCTGAAAATTCACCACAAGCAAGTTCTCCAAGTCAAGAAAGTTCCGATTTTGAATCACCTCCGAGGAAGGTACGATCTTTGAGAGAAATTTATGAAAATTGTGATGTTACTTTCCTTGGTGTTGAACCTCAGAATTTTGGAGAGGCAATTAAAGAAGAAGTGTGGAGAAAAGCCATGGATGAAGAAATTAAAACAATTGAGAAAAATAAAACTTGGGAGCTTGTGGATTTACCGGAAGGAAAAGAAGTGATTGGCTTGAAATGGGTGTTTAAAACTAAGCTTAATGAAGATGGCTCCATTCAAAAGCACAAGGCACGATTGGTTGCAAAGGGCTATTCTCAGCAGCCCGGAATTGACTTTAACGAAACATTTGCACCGGTGGCAAGAATGAAGACAATTCAGACCGTTTTAGCACTTGGAGCACAATTGAAGCTAAAAGTTTACCAACTTGATGTAAAATCTGCATTCCTTAATGGTGAGCTTGAGGAAGAGGTTTATGTGCAACAACCTCAAGGATATGAAAGGGAAAAAATGAAAGAAAAAGTGTATCGTTTGAAGAAAGCTCTTTACGAG
The DNA here is from genome assembly GCA_037501455.1 of Lantana camara. Lineage (NCBI taxonomy): Eukaryota > Viridiplantae > Streptophyta > Magnoliopsida > Lamiales > Verbenaceae > Lantana > Lantana camara. Next base: position 14,176,987 of record CM074857.1, on the reverse strand, counting down.
TTAAAGCAAGCACCACGAGCTTGGAATAGCAAGATTGATGGATATTTTTGCAAAAAAGGATTCCAAAAAAGTCCAAGTGAGCCATCACTCTATGTTAAGAAGGAAGGTACACAAGATTTTTTGATTGTTTGTCTATATGTTGATGACCTTATTTACTTGGGCACTAACATGGAAATGGTGAGTGATTTCAAGAAAAATATGATGCAAGAATTTGACATGACAGATTTGGGGCTCATGAGATACTTTCTTGGAATTCAAGTGAAACAAACGGAAGGTGAGATCTTTATTTCTCAAGAAAAGTATATTGATGACTTGCTAAAAAGGTTTCACATGAAGAATTGCAAACCCGTGGCAACACCTTTGGTATTGAATGAGAAATTGCAATAAGAAGATGGTGCTGAAAAAGTTGACTTGAAAATATTTCGAAGTCTTGTTGGTTCTTTGATTTATCTCACCAACACAAGACCGGATATTGTTCATTCGGTGAGTTATATTTCTCGATTCATGAGTGATCCTAGCAAGATGCATTTTTCCGCTGCGAAACAAATTCTTAGATATCTTCAAGGTACTAAGAAACAAGGGATCAAGTATGAAAAAGAAGAAAATAACAAATTGATTGGCTTCACGGATAGTGATTGGGCAGGATCATTGGATGATCGAAAAAGCACTTCGGGCTATGTTTTTTGTCTTGGTTCAAAAGTGATAGCTTGGAGTTCGAAAAAGCAAAAAACAGTAGCACTCTCTTCAAGTGAAGCCGAGTACATTGCCGCTGCTGATGCAGCGTGTGAAGCAATTTGGCTAAGAAGAATTCTCTTTGATTTGCAAGAAAAACAAGAGCATCCTACTACTCTTTTTTGTGACAACATGTCAACTATTGCCATGACTAAAAATCTCGTCTTTCATGCAAGGTCTAAGCATATTGAGCTTCGACATCATTTCATTCGAGATCTTGTGAACAAAGGTGACATACACTTGGAGTTCATCAACACAAATGATCAAGTGGCAGATTTTCTTACGAAGGCCGTGACAAGTGACAAGTTCGAGAAGTTCAAGAAGTGGTTGAAGATTACAAATTGAGAGGGGGTGTTAAGAATCAATTTGCAATTTAATTAGTCAAATGTATTTGGGAAAATTAATATTAGATCATATTCTAAGTATTTCATAGATTCTTTGTATTCTCTAAGTGTCTTTCAATTATCTCATTAATTAGGAACTTGGAAGGTTGCACTTTGTGCATGTATCTTGATGGGCATCTTAGCCTATAAATATGTACTCTTATTTGAGATTTTATGCAAGTAAAAACCAAATAAAAATTCTTCTAGTAAAAACGTTCTTGAGATTTCTTTTTTCTTATCTTTCATCTAAAATCCCCAACACTTTCTGTGTATGGATGTTGCATAGGGATGGAATCCTGAGAAATCTTAGTTAGGGAAAAGAAAACCATATGCTATTTAGTTTCCTTTTCTTCTTCGTTGACTCATTGCTCTCCAAATTGTTATGGTATTTCTGCTTCTCAAGATTCTTTATCCTATTTGCTTTTGTTAACAAGAGTATTGCCTGAGGAACATTATTACAGTGTGAATAACAAATAACAACAATTTACAACATAGAGGAACTTCATCAGATGAGTACTTCTGTCAATTAATAAATGGACCGAACATCCCTTCACACAAAAAATGAAGGGGAAGAACCAAACACATGTGAAGATCAGCCAAAATTACAAGGCAATACAATACAACAAATTAAAAAATTTAAAAAAAAAAAAAAAGGTAGACCATCCGACCAAAAGAATTAGTTTCAAGGCAACATATACATAATTTTCACAGAGAGATGGAGTGAATATCATCGTAGACTTGTCTCATGCTAGGCCTTTGATTTACAGGAAGAATGCACCTTAGAGATACTGCAAGCAAGTCATCCATGCCCTTTGAGTGCTGTTCTCCACCGCCAATGTATCTGTCAATGCAATCCATTCCCCGCCCTTGTTGATCGCACAGACGTACCCAATCTGTAAGATCAACGGCTCCTGGTTGGCCGGAGATAATGTCACCGGCACTTCTTCTGGTCAGCAGTTCCATCAAGATTACACCGAATGCATACACGTCAGCCTTGAATGATGGGATGGGTTTTGCTGAGGTGGCAAGTTCTGGTGCACGGTAGCCGAGAGCTCCCAGGTTTAGTATCTGCTCTGCAATTCCGGCAGGTGTCATCAGGCGGTGGAGGCCGTAATCAGAAAGTCGGGCATTGTAGTCAGAGCTGGTTAATAGCACGTTTGTTGGCTTTAGGTTTCCATGAGGCAGGCCTCTGTCGTGGAGGAGCACAAGACCTTCAGCAACATCAATGGCAACTTTTAACCTTTGGCTGAACGACAATGGAGAATGCCTTCGGGGTGTGGTTTCTGCATGAAGGGTATACTGGTGAGTTCATTGCAGATAAAGAAGAAATTCTTATTTCTAGCAACAGGAATGATCTGACTCAGGGCAGCAGTCAAAATCTGTCATTGTTTTAACACAAATCAGCTGCTAAGGGCTTGTTTCCAGAAAATTCTATGGGGGTATCCGCAAAAGCTTCTATTTTTGGAGAAACAGAATCAAAAGCCAAAATTTAAAAAATTTGTACTGGTAAAGTTGAGTGTTCGACAATTTTTTTATGGAAGGAGCGAAGCTTTCAAATTTAGATGTTAGGAGCTTATAAGCTCCTTTTGAAATAAGTTGGGGAACACCAAAGGCGTCAAAAAGAAGCAGAAACATAAAGCAAAACCAAAGGTGCTTCTAACTTCTAGCTTATTTTAAGCAGAAGCACAAAAATAAAGCACTCAATTTCTTCCTCCTTTTAGAATTTGCTAATACTGTCTAAATTAAATTTGAATATCATTCACCAATACTGGTGCATTAAAGAATATGGACAACAAGATTTGTTATCGGTTGCAAATAGAAATGGTAAAGACTAAGCAATATTAAGGTCAGAAACCTCTTGTCAATACGCAAGCTAAAAATCGGCAGCAAGATTTTGTTAATAACTTTCACGGGCAATTTTACCTCTAGGAAAACCACTATATTGAGAAATTGTAAAAGCACAGAAAGCAAGTAGCATAAAGTTCTTACCATAAAGATGTAAAGCCAAGCTATCTCCAACAACGTAGTCAGCTAAAACAAGCCTCTCTTGTTCACTTGGCCCCCAGTAATAAGCCCGTACCGGAACAACACTCTGATGCCGCACCGATCCAATCCTTTTCACTTCCTTTGCAAATTCTTTCTTGTTTTTGACCAATCCAACCCTCAACCACTTCACAGTCAACAGATGCCCATTATCCAGGGTAGCTTTGTACAAAGTGCCATGGCTACTTCTACCAAGCACTTCTGCTGGAGCTCGAGACAAATCCTCTGCTGTAAATACTAAAGAGGAATCCAGGAAAAACAGCTCTCCAACCAATCTATCAGGCGAATACACATTTAGTGTAACAGGTTCTAATGCGTCACTGAATCTGGGTGAGAACCCTACTGGAGAATCGGGAGAGGGTATTCTTTCAGACGTTGTTGGACAGTTATGTTGTTGGACAGAATCCATTTGCCCAGACAAGGATCTCGAGTTTGAAGTCAACAAATGATCATTAGAAAAGCTTAACAAATTTGGAGGAGGCCGCCTAAATCTTCCTGCTTTGATATTACTACCATTTGTGTGGCCACAAAATCCACTTTGGGCATAGAAATCATGAAATCGAGCGCGATAGTAAGCTAATATAACAAATGCAATCATCACAGCAGCTCCAATAGATGCCGCAATAATCGCTACTCTGATACTAGATTTCGAGCTACGATGATCTTGATATTCTTTAGGAACATGATCACCAGATGCAAAAACATGATGGGGTTTGAGGTGATTCCCAGAAAATGAAGATTCAGGAAAGTAATTCAAGTTTTCAGGGACCTTACCAGATAAATTGTTGTAAGCCACATCAAAGAACTTCATAGTTACTGGTAAGTTTTCAGGAATACTTCCATTAAAATAGTTGTGGGATAAATTAAGATACTCGAGGCCAACAAGTCTGCTCAATTCATTCGGCAGCTGTCCAGACAAATTATTGTAAGCGAGATTCAACAACTTAAGCCTCGCCAAGTTACCGATATCAGAAGGTAATCCACCTGTCAAAAAATTATTTGAAAGATCCAGAGACTCCATTGGCTGACCAGATGATAGAACCAGCAATTCACTAGCATGTGCGCCTTCAAGAGGAATCTGTCCGTTCAAAACATTGCCAGACAAATTCAACCTTGTTAAGGTCATTGAAGCAAAGAAGCTATGTGGGATCGGACCATCAAGTCTGTTAGAGCTAAGATCAACCATATTGAGCTTGGGGCCCAATGCCAATGGCAAGTTTCCTTTAAGTGAATTGTTCCCAATATTAAGCAAAGTCAATCTTTGGAATTGCGTAAAATTGGGAACACTTCCAGTCAAGCTGTTGGAGCTCAAATCCAGAATTTCCAAAACAGGGTTCCAGTTTTCCAGAACAGAGATGTCATCTGATAGGAGATTGCTGCTCAGATCAATAATCCGACAATTTCCTACTGACGACAGCAACTGGCCTGAGATTAAGTTTGAAGAAAGATTCAGAGCACCCAAAGTAGTTGAGTTGATTGCTGGAAGGGGACCTGTTTACAAAAATATACTACTTCATGATTCATTCACAGTGAAGGTTGACAAATTTTCATGGACTGTAAGTGGATCTTTCAAAAAACGAACAACTAATTCAAGAATAAGATGTTAATTGCACTAGGAATCTTCTGGATCACTAACAAGAAAATATATGTTCTTATTACAGCTTAGAACACAAAAAAAATCATTAATCAACAACCTTTCCCACTAATAGCACCGAAAGATTCAGAGTTGGTAGGTAACCTTTTCCAATATAAATTCACACAGAACAAAAGAATCAGTACATCTTATTTGTTCAATGAAATAACCTAAATCGCCACTAGCATGTGGAAATTGGAAACCAAGCTCAATCACTAATAACAACAATATAGCAAAATATTTAAAACCAACTCTCACCTGAAAATTGATTGCAACTGAGATCCAACTCCACCAATGGGATTCCCCCCTGCAAGAACTCACCAGGCACCGACCCAGAGAACTGATTATTTCCTAGCCTTAGAACATGAAGATTTGGCAACTGCCCAAAATCCAGAATCTTGCCTACAATCCCATTATTACCCAAATCCAAAACCTTCAAGTCCCGGAACAACCTCATCACACCACTTGCCCAAAGCTTTCCTCCTAAAGCATTTCCACTCATATTCACATACTGCACCGTATTAGCCAAACTAGCAACATTCTCTGCCCTCAATTCCATCGACCCAGAAAACTTATTTCCACTCAAGTCCAAGTACTCCACATTTCTCAGCTCAGAAATCAGTCTCCCAAAATCTCCCTCCAGCTGATTCGAATGCAAATCCAACACTTTCAACTGCTGCAATTTCCCAATCCCTTCAGGAAACCCACCAGCGAAATTATTGTTCGACAAATTGATGTAACGCAGCGCCCACAAATCAGTTAATTTCCCCGGAATTGGCCCGTAAAACTGATTCCCAGAGAGATCAATAGCCTGGAGAGATGACATTAGACCCAGAGTCGGCACGAGGCGTCCGGAAAGCGAGTTCCCGGCGAGGGTTAAGTTCTGCAAAAACTTCAACGCAATGAGAGTGCTGAACTTAAGTTCTCCAACAAGCCCGAGGCGGTCGAGGGAAATAGCGACGACTGAGGAGGCGGAGGAGTCGCAAACCACGCCATGGAAGGCGTCGGGGCAGGCGGAGGCATTGGAAGGGAAAACCCAAGTGGAGGAAATACGGTTGGAGGGGTCGGATTTAATGCCCTTCTTGAACTCGAGAAGTGACCGGATTTCGTCCTCGAAGGCGGAGCCATGGCGGTGGAAGATGAGGAAGAGGGCGAAAGCTAGTCGGAGAGAGAGAGCGAGAGACATTGGTGGAGGTGGAGAGCTAAGACATTGGCGGAAAGAGGGGAAAGTGGTGGAAAGTTAGGGGTTTGATAGGAGGGAGGAATTGGAAGAAGAAGATACGTTGTTGTTGTCTGCGCTGGAGCAGTATTCGAATGTTTTCTGCTTTTTCTTCTTCTGTCGTCTCTGTGAGAGAGAGAGAGGAAGAGAGTGAGAAAGGAAGGTGGAGCTATGGAAATTTCGTTACTGACGTGGGGCCCACCTGGTGTTGTGTACAATATATATTATAATTTATAATCTCATTTATACGGGATGATGAAAAATATATAGATTATCAAATATGTCATTTTATATGAAAAAGATAAAAACAACTTTACTTTTTTTAATTATTATAAATATATATATAATTGTTGATATAATTAATAGTTATTGAGAACTCTATCCGTTTTTTCAACTAATGGAACAAATTATTTCGACTTACAGAATGTTATTTAATGTTTGCGTTTTGTGACGTACTATTGATGTTTTAGTGGTTTTGACTAGAAAACAATAGATAACATATTTACCATACATACACATGTCTTTTTCTAGCCAACCGCATTGAAAAATAAGTTTAGAATGGTGGTATTTCGTAAATGGAAGGTTCTATTTCAAACTCGATCCGGACGAATCCAATCAATTAAAAGGGTAAGTGTATTACTATTACCTTTGTTGTTTGATTTGTGACTCCCTAAATTTTTCACCAACCACACGGCAAGTGTAAAACACTCGTCCCTGTTACACAGTTTTGGCTGAGATAAGTTTGGGGTAGAATCATCAATCACAAATACAAACATAAATGGTAAAGTACAAATTGAAATATTTTATTCAGCGAACTGCAAAAAATATTTATCGCTTAATAACCATGTAACAAAGACAAAAACCACTAATTGGAAAAAAATTATAGCTCATCTAAACCCATATTATACCGATATTTTATTATAATTATTATTTAATTGATTACTATTTTAAATTTGGCACTGATAAATATAAATTATTGGTCTACTCGTTACACTACCATCTAAATTGGTTGTTTGGACGAAAATTATCTCCAATTAAATTGTATATCATCTAACCACTTACCTACACTACTATAATAATGTTTTTATCATTTGTTAATTACTATAATAATTTAAATTCTTGTGCGTTTTGAACACAAATACAGTGTCGACACGTCGTTTGAGTAAATGCAGTAAGTACACGTTTTGATGGTAAAATCCATGTTTGTGTGCGTGTGTATGTAAGCTGGAGCCTCTCATGTGGGTTGATTTTTTTTTTTTTTTTTTTTGGCCATGCATTATTTATCTTTCCCTTAGGCAACTATTTAAACATTAGAAATAAAAAAGTGCATGTGGAGGCACTCTTATAATATTATACTTTTAAAATTTTCTGTGACGTCTTAACTCTTAAATAAATTACATGCATTTGGTACATATGTAGAAACCTCCAAGAATTTCCTTAATTCCATAGTTGATGAACTTGTTAAATCTCCTAATCTCAACATATTTATTCGGACACCGACACGATGTTTACGTCTTGTCCACTCAAACCACAATTGTCTTTTTGTATATTGATTAATATAAAGAAATGAAATAAATAATTCATTAGTTTATAATTTATCAAGAAAATTAATCCCGAATAAAAACCAATAAAAGTATCTAATTTAATCAGAAATGAAATAAATAATTCATTAGTTTATAATTTATCAAGAAAATTAATCCCGAATAAAAACCAATAAAAGTATCTAATTTAATCAGTTTGTGCGAGAAAGGATAAAAATCTAATTTATAATTGGTGTTTTTTCCAGCAATTGCCAGCCTCGTAAAGTCTTGGGTTGCCAACAAAATTCACTTATCTGGCAGGGTAATGGATAATTATAAAATATATATATATATATATATATATATATAAATCAGCTTTATGAGCTACAAAAGTGTCTCTTTTCCCCTTTCTTTATGTTTTTTTAAACACTTTGAGCACATGATAACTTAGCTATAGCTTGCTGATGTCCAATAATGAGAAAAACAGGCGCCCCATACCGTTCCCATTTGATTAAAGAATTCTTTTTTTCATTTTTCCTTTTGATAATTTATTTGAGTAAAAGAATTCTGTTTGTTAGTGTGTGTGATGGGATTTGTATGGAAAAGCAGTGAGAAATCCTTCTCTATACAAGTTCTTTTTCGAACAAAAAGGTGTTTTTTAGGATCGTCACTAATTAGAGGCAAAGAAATTGATGATGCTCATGTTCCATTTGATAATAGTGTACATTGTCTCTTCGCGTCGTCTTCTCTATCATGAAGATTAGATTGAAACCACTATATGCTATCTATATCTAGTACAGATTCTTGATTAACATATAGATACATCTACAAAAATGATTTTACTCACCTAATCAATAAACAATGTCAAAATCATGGCGTAGATTGATCACGAACTCATCATACTCAGTTTCCCAGTAAGTTGATTTCAGAGAACACTGCAGAAAATTTTGTTTCTTCAGAAGTTTGGAGGCACAAATAGCCACTTTTCTGAAGCTGTAAGGTTGACGAGTATTTTAATAAAACTACGAATTTCAGAAAAATTAGAAGGTATCATCTTTTGGTGACACGTTACCTTATAATTAGGCAGTTCCGGTGATTAGCCTCTCCGTTTGATCTAATTTTTTAACCTTCACTATGCCGATCAAAACCTTCAACCCGAAATACGCACAGAACAAGTATGCAATCGTAGCAGGCATCTGGAGACAGAAATCAAGTGTTTAAATGGGTATGGGTGTAGATATAATTGATACGACACAAATTAAATCAAAAGTGAATAAGAAAAGAATGGAGACTAACTCGAATGGAGTTGAGGTATAAAATTGTTGCCAGGTTGATTAAGCTTCCAGCAGCAATCAACTGTCGATAAGCACTCAAAAAATATGAGAGTGAGTTTAAACTGATTAAAACTAACATATTTTTATGCAAAACTTACACTCCCTATAGTGTTTTGGACAGCTGCAACGCGTTGAAAAGCCCTCTCAGATTCCAAAGTACGTACACGAAGCTTTAAATCGCCTTGCTCCTAATAAAGAAGACATAAACAACGCCAAAAATTATATTTTGAATTTGCAAAATTGTAGAACATTTTTGTTTCAAGCTTAAACCTATCGATAACAAATTAGACACACCAAACGCTGGATAATTTCAGCAAGCTTTTCAACTCTGTCAGCCTGCCTAAATAGATTGTAAAATGCTTGAGCTTGTCGATCCCATCTCCTCCTCAAGTCCTGGAAACAATTAAAGATTTTGCTTTAGCAAAAGCTTTTCTTACTAAATCATTGTAATTTTACTTATTATCAAGCTGAAAGGGATCAAGAAATTTGCCTTTATGATAACTTCAACACCAACTTCACGAAACCGTAACAATTCTAGGGCATAGCTGTGTTGTTCATGAAAATGCATGTCAGTTGAAAGTTGAAACATTGATAGACTGATTCATCCTATTTGAATTTATTTAATATGCAATCTTACGGTTTAGCAATCTCAGTGATATCAAATCGAGGATCAAGTCCCTTCCCAATACCATCCAAAACTGTGCAGAAAAACTTCAGATATTTAAACAATGCTAGAAAAATATGGCAGTGATGTAATTGGATTCTTGGAAGGAATAAAAGTACCGGAAAAGGCTCTAACAACAAAAGTGAAAGTGGCAGGAAATCGAAAGGGTTGATCTGCTGCAATGGCCAATAAATCTTCACCTGTTAAATATACAAAGCATGTATGGCTATGAGCACTCACTATCGAGGCACCACCACTACTGATTTGTTATTATAGATCAAAGAATAAAAATAATAGCTACAAATATGCAGCATCAGCGATTTACCAATTGCAGCAAGACGTTGTTTCTTTTTCTCGATCTTTTCCTCCCTGCTCAGTGGCTTCTTGAATCCAAGTTCTGTTGTTGCCATTTCTCTCTCTCTTCTTTGTGCAGCAAGACGCTCTTCAAAGCTGCAACAATGGAATTCTTACCTTAGTGCTTACATGGGAGGCAATGACCGGAAAGAAATTTCTTCATGAAACATGATATAAACAAGGGACAATTACAGTGGCATATGCCATGAGATTTAGCATAAGTACACAAACTTCCCCCAAGGTTTGAGAAGTTACAAAAACTTCTCATACCCTGAGGTTTGGCATAATACTTGCTATTATAGTCATAAATTTGATTTTTCGCAAGAGTCAAGGGCAAAATAGGGTGTTCATAAAAGATTAGAGATGATATCATCAAATTCATTGATCCAAATGTAATGTAAATTCTTTGACTGGGGCAAGTTTTTGTAATTTCTCAAATTTCAGGAGACGTTTGTGTAATTAAGCCAGATCTCAGCGTATGTCAGTGTGACTATCCCTATAAACAAAGGCAAATGAGAGTTATTTCCTACTCCCAATTTTCGATATCAAATGGTTAACTAAATAGTGTTATCTTCATCATGGCCCCCCTTTGGTCTTCAAAAATCAAAAGTGAAAATTCTTTAAATGAGATTAAGAGAAAACTGCCGGCCACTTTTAAGTTTCGAAGAAATATAATGGATCTACTGAAAAACATTAACTTCTGCGAAGTTAAACCTGTTCAGGAAAAACTGTGCAGTTCGTCTGACAGCAGTCATATCACCAGTAGGTACAAGAACACCCATCTGAACCATTGCTTGAAGAACCTGCATCAGATTTAGGCGAAGTTTTCATTAAAAACATAAAATATTGACACAGGAATCAGCTGCAAACTTGGAGACAGATTACCTTGTCAGCATCTTTCTCATAAACTCCATAAAATACTTCCAGCAATCCTTCTCTGATGTTTGGACTTATACTGCACAAGATTCGAGGCTGAGCATTATTTCGTGATATGATTATCAATTATCATCACTCAACAGGAAAGCGGAGAGAAAGTGCACCTTCCCATCATTCCAAAGTCGTAGAAGATCAATCTTCCACCATTTACATCATCCACAGCAATATTTCCAGGATGCTGCAAAAGGAATGAAGTTGACATTCAAAGAAAAGTAAAATTGGATAGTTGTATGACGAGTACTTGGGGGAGAAAAAAAAAAGAAGAAAAGAAACTTGTTGAGGTTTACTCACTGGGTCAGCATGGAAAAAGCCATGGGATAAAATCTGCTCCAGAAAAGATTCCACAGCATATCGGCCCAACCTAACGAGAAGCAAGCAGCACCAAAATCATAAGCTTTTTCACAAATGTTATAAATGACAATTTTAGCCTGCATTGCATATAATTAAGCTATACCTCTTCCGATCAACACCTAATTGATCCAGAGCTTGTATACGATTTATTTTGATCCCAGGAACATATTCCATCATCAGAATCTAAAAAACATGGAGATGCCTGCTCAGATAACAATATTACATAAAATATTCAAAAAGAAAATCAGATCTTCTCAATATATTGAAGTTTTATACCTGTGGGGTTGTGTATTCCCAGTATATATTTGGGACTTTCACATAATCCATGTTTTTGAAGTTATATGCAAATTGCTCTGCATTAGCAGCTTCCTTTGTGTAGTCAATCTCCTGAAAGTTGCAAAGGATTTTAAGCAATAAGTACATTAAAGTCAAATCAATATTAAAATAAAAATAATCAGATTATTCAGGCAGCACATACCTGGTATAACACACTTGCACATTCATCATAAATCGCCACCCAATCCCTTTTTGCACCATCAGATTTCGGGTCAAATTTCTGGAGATATTCAGCTATCACCTGACTCAGAATTAGAAATGAGTACAAAATCAGAACAAATTCATCATTCCTAATTTTATTTCAGGAGTGTTATTATATATGGAGAACAGAGACACAAATAAATCGAAGACCAGGAACTTCTATTATTCTAACCCACCCTCAAAATTTTAAGGTCAATGTCAAATAGATCCTTCAGTCCGGGTCTTTGTACTTTAACAACAACTTCTTGTCCCTTCAACTTTGCACGATGGACCTGACCTACAAAGGGGAATTTATTAATCTGATAAACAAAATCTTTTCACATCAATGGAATGATCAAAGCACCACATTTCATCCATGGTGAATCAAATATACCGAGGCTGGCAGCAGCAATTGGCTCCCGGTCAAACCTATCAAATATACTATTTACAGGGGCGCCGAGTTCTTCTTCAACTATTGAAACAGCTGTTTTTGATGGAAAAGGAGGAACTTGATCCTGCATGAAGTACCAATGTAAATATAAACTACATCCTTGTGAAATGATTCTTTCTTGAAATCGAAAAGGGCAGGTTATGGAGGTAATTAATAACTTGTTATTTTATGAGGGGTGCTTTCAGAAACTTACGCTTTTGCTTTTGGAGAAGTAGAAGTAGAAGTTAAAGCTGTAAAAGGTTGAAGTCATCAAATTGGTGAGTGTTTGGGAAAAAATTTAAAAGTTAAAATAAATCAGTTGAGTGTTAGGGCAAAGAGAAGTTGAGAAAACTTCTATTAGACTAAATAATTTTCATTTACTTACGAAAATAACATAGAAGCCACAAGCTGCAACTAGAGTTGGTTTTTAGATGCTTCTGCTTCTAACTAATTTTCGCGTAAAATTAGCACAATTTGGTTCTCCAAACACCCCCAAAGTGCTTAAAAAGGCAAAAAGCGTAGAAGTGTTTTTTCAGAGTTTACAACACTATCTAAGTTTTACCTGAAGCTCTGACAATTGATCCACATATTCTTGAGCAAGAATGTCAACCCTTGTGGAGAACTGCTGACCGATTTTGATGAATGTGGGGCCCAATCTCAAAATGTTTTCCTTTAACCATTTTGCAAGAACCTTTCGCCTCTCAGATTTCTTTTTCTCCGTCATTCCACCTGCATACAGACATCTTTCGAACTACTTATATAATCAAAACATTGTGAAGCTGTTGATGAAATCAGCTTATTTTGTTTAGTGTGAATTTCAATAAGAACCAACTTACTTGTTAGCTTCTCAGGTTTATGAAAATAATAATATAACAAATTATCCCTAAATGTGTAAGAAAGATTAGGTTTTCAACTTAGCTAACCTCTGTATGTGAACTTCTGATTGTTTAACCAAGCCTTAAATAGAAAGCTAAAAACAAATCCCCATATTTCCAAAGTCCTCTGAATTGTAGAATATGTTTTAAATCTATTCCACCGGCCACCTGGGGCAACAGATACCTGTTAGAAACATGCAAAATCGGCTCTAAATCAATTTGGCTTGTGAAATAATAATATCTATCACATAGATATTGAAAGAAGGGAGTATGTGCCAAGTTATATACATTCTAGGTTAAATTTAGTAAACACCACATTACCTAGTTAAAGAACAAGAAGAAGCAGGGAAACTTTGTGCAATAATGCAGCAAAGCAACTCTCATATTATATAGACTCCACACACCCATACTCATCGGTAAATAACATAAGACCCTATATTACAAAGAATAATACAATAATTAAAATTTTTATCTAATAATAATTGAGGCAGATCCTTAAATAACCCAGCAGGAAGAAACACAACATGAAAACAAAACTACCAAAATTTCTGAATCTTCATGAAATTGAAATGCAGAAAACTAACATAAACGTTGCAGTCCTTAATGTCGCAAATCCTTAGTATACCTCAACTTGATCTTGCTCTTTTCGCTTAAACCACGCCTCCTCTTGTCCAATCTCCTCCACAGTCTTTCTTTTACTAATCACCTCGGGGGTTTTCACTACTTCAACTTCAATTGCAGCAGCCTTACTTCCATTGCCATTCCCTTTAACATACTCAGCCAAATTCCCATTTTCCTGATTCTCACCCTTCACACTACCATTGGTATAACCCCCAATTGAGCCGTTCCGATACCCACCATTTCCATTCAAACCACCATTCAGCTTCGCCGCCAATTCTTTATCTTTGTCATCAAGAACAGTACTCTCCTCTCTCCGAACAGCTCGAATTCGAGTTCCAAAACCATAGATATTGGTCCTTCGCTCACGATTATGGAGCCTGTGAAGAGAAAGTTTGAGTCTTTTCGTTGGGTTGTGGTGAGGAGAGAGAAATACTAGTTCTGGCGAAGTTTTAGAGGTAAACGAAGTTGAAAACGTGGCCATTATCTGAACAGGCTTAATGAATCTCAAGTCTCAAGAAGCCATGAATTGATCCTGGAAAGTGGGAAATTGCAGAGAATACAAACAGGGTGGGGGATTTGGCCGGTGAAGAGACTAGAGAGTGATGGTGGCCGGTGGGAAATGGAAGTTGGATTCTTTTTTCCAGAAAAATAAGAAGAAAAAAAAAAAAAAAAAGAGGACCGAGGAGGGAGAGATGCCACGTAATAAAAGAGAGTCCCCGTGACCATAAATTATAAGAGAAAATTTATCTAACTTATAAAAATTTAGAGGTTCAAAATTATTTATTATATCTAAGAAGTTAGGATTTGAGATTTATTTATTAAAAGATATATTGATAAAGAGTTATATCTGTCAGGCTCGGCATCAAATAAATCAATAAGGGTTGATTTAAATGATTAATGAATTCATTTTTAAGGTAAATTCCTGGATTCAAAAACCTTTTGGGGGTACGTACAATAATGAATAAATGAAAAAAATAAAATAAAATAAAAATATAATATAATATAATAAAAGAATATTTTTAAAAATATTCTTAAGATTGATATCGGTATTGGCCTATTGGCACTGGGCAGCAAAGGCTAACTTCGGTTGGTGTGTGTCGTTACAATCTATGTAGGTTTAATATGCATAAATCTTTTTTTCTCCCCCTCAATTTGGATAATTGCTCATTTGACATTCCATTTGCGTAAAGATATGTGTTTTTATAATCCTGACGCATAACCCAGACTTAACTAATTTGATTGGTGCATCTACTTACTTACTATTTAATTGGTTTTTTTTTTAACTTTACGATAATCACAAATATAAAATACTTTCCTCTCTTTACAATAAATTTGTCCAAATTATTTTTAAATTAGAATTATCCAATTTTACGTTAAGCATTTGTTATGCGAATAAACACCAGAGCATAAATCTGATGCTGGAAATGTCCATTTCTTTCAAGAATGCCAGTTTTAACAGAGATCGAAAGAGTACAGAGTCCTGACCAAAAAAAGAAAAGAGTACAGAGTAATTACAGAAGTTTAGATTCCTTTATTCCAATACTACCAAAACATTTACCTAATAACAAGGATAACAGTAACACAAAGTACAAAGACTAAACAAATTATTGGCTCATTAACCTTAAACCAGAGATGGTACATATACCAGGAGCTACACATTGATAAATTTCATTTTGTTTTCAACCGATACTTGGGAACGGCCATGAGATGTTCCTCCCGACTGGTCACCAATCCGAAGTGCTCGGACATATCGAGGTCACCAGGGTTCGTACCGTTTGGAAGCTCCCAATCGAAGCAATGCACCAACTGTGCCAGCACCAATCACACCGTTGTGAGCCCTAGTTGCAATCCAGGGCAGCTCCTTCGGCCGGAACCAAATGGCAGGAGTTGGAAATGTTTCCCTTTCAGGTCTACATCACTACCAATAAACCTCTCGGGTGAAAAGGTTTCAGGATCGGCCCACCTATCAACAAATCCTGGATGAAAAGGGTTATAGTTAGTTTTATTGTAATTTGATCCCAAATATGGAAAGCTTATAATTTCGGATGACTGATGATGCAGATTAAAATACTGACAGAAGGGGCTGCAAATAAACCACAATTGCACATGATTACAGAATTTATGCAGCAGCGTCTGGAAAACTGAGGCAAATTACCAGTAGAACGGCTTTTACATGGCGGCGGTCGAATTCAAATCCGGCCTCACCAGAGTCCATAATAGCCATCATGGTATCAACAAAGTCCTTAGTCTGCTTCTTCTCCTCCTTGTTCAAAACATGATCGTCTATAATTTTCTCCAAGAACGCGTCAAAAATCTTGCTCAAGCCCTTCATCCTGCTGTTCAGTCCCTGAAGATCAAGGGCCCCGATATATGGAAAATAGTCAGCAACATTAAATCTCGCAGTAATTTCCAATGCCTCCGTAATCACAGCTTTAAACCCCTTATCATCCAAATCCCCATCAGCGTACTTCCTACCAAACACTATCATGCAGTTCAGATCTCCATTTAAGGCCAAAACTTGGGTGCTGAGATCCACAATTTTCCCCTTCTCAGCAGCCCTTTTCAACGAACTAACCAGCAAACCAAGTTCTGCCTTTCTTAAGCCCTGAAATTGATTAATCCTAAGGCTACTCAACAGCTCCAAAGTGCAGAGTTTCCTCATGTTTCTCCAGTACGGACCATACGGTGCGAAACCCAGATTTCTCTGCCCATAGGCCATATATTTGGCAGCATCACAACGAGGCCTACTGGCAAAAACTGTGTCATGCGTCTTGAGAATGAGCTCAGCTCCAGCAGGCGAGGATACCACAACTGCAGGCATGAAGCCGAAGCGCATGCCCATAATGGGGCCATGTTTTCGGGCAAGATTACACAAATCATGATGAGGATTCTTCCCCAAGAGATGGAGATGGCCTAAAATGGGAAGCCCTCTTGGACCTGGAGGCAATCTTTTCTTCTTTATCAGGCTTATCAGTTGTTGTTGCAGGATACAAAAAAATAGAAGCACCGATAATGCTGTAGAAATCCATGCCATAATTTTCAGTGTGGTTTTGCTGGCTTCTCCTTGGGACATGATATTCTCTTATAAGTTATACCGCCGTCTTTTTGTTATGCAAATCAAGGTGAAGGAAAGGGAAACTGTGTTAATCTTGCATGGCATGGTGGAAGAGAAGAAAGAAAAGGCTGGGCGGATTACGTTTCTTAAAACGTTAATGCGTTTCTTTAAGTGAGCAGGAGGGAAACGACACCGTTCGGGAAGAGGCGTGAAGATTGGAAGAGTTGCTATCCATATTTACTTAATTACTATTACGTTTTTAATTAAGCAAATTAAGTTCTTGTCTTAGCTTTCCATTGGTTATTATGGCTGTGTGTAGTGGAGCATATATGTGTACGTACTGCTGGATTGTTGGGCAAGATTTTGCATATCAAATTTCTGAATTTCTCCCTCAACTCTCTCTCTCTATATTTCTCTCTCTTCTGTTTTATTCTGCAACCTTTCTTTCCTAAATTTTTGCAGGGTTGTAACGGTTTGGTGCAGCATTTTTCCTTCAAGAGAGTGACTGTTCCATAACAGTGGCCTCAGAGCTTAGGTTGAAGGTCTCTTGGGCACAGATGGCCAAGAACAACACGAATAGAATCGAGGATCTGGAAATGGTGACACAGGAATTGAGAAATGGTCAGGAGCAACTCAGGAATCAGCTGGATGAAACCACCAAGGTTCTAAAGCAACGGATAGATGATTCCAGTAAAAATCTGAACCAGAAGCTGGATCTCTTGATTAATGGATTGTTGAAGGAAAAGGAGACAACGGGAACAAGCAATCTGGGTGAGATTCCCCCTCACACCAATAGATCACACCATGCGGCAGGTATACTTCCCACTCCAACTCCTGGTAGTAGAGTCACGGAAATGAATGGAACAGTGAATCTTAAGAACAAAATCGAATTTCCAAAGTTTGATGGTAATGAACCTAGGCAGTGGGTAAGGAAATGTCAGGGGTATTTCCTGTTTAATCCAATGAGTGAGTATAAAAAAGTTATATTAGCTAGCATGAACATGGAAGGTATGGCAGTGAATTGGTATTTGGATTATGTGGATGGAAGAGAGGCAATGGGTTGGGATGCCTTCTCTGATGCAGTTATGATGAGATTCTCAAATCTGAGAGAGGCTAATTTGGTTGGGCAGTTCAACAAGCTAAAACAAGATAAATCTGTGGAAGAATATGCTCACAAATTTGAGGAGTTAAAAGCATTCATGTTGAGCATTAACAGATCATTAACTGAGGAATATTTTATCAATAGCTTCTTGAGTGGATTGAAGGAGGAGATTGGATTGAAGATTGAGATGCTCAAACCACCATGCTTAGCTGATGCCATCAGTTTAGCTAAGAAACAGGAATACTTGCTGGAAATCACTGGAAAAGGGAACAAACCTGTCCCTAAGAGTTGGGGTTTTAAACCAGGGCTTCCAGAACATGGAAATAAAAAGATGGTGACCAACAACCAAGAGAAATATCCTCCTATCAAAAGATTGAATGCAGAAGAGATGATGGCTAGAAGGAAGAAGGGACTTTGCTTCAATTGTGATGAGCAGTACCACATAGGCCACAAATGTAGGAATCTGTTTGTGATTATATCAGAGGAAGAGGAAGAGGAAGAAGCCAGTATCACTATTGAAAAGGAAGAAGATCCAGAGTATTATATCTCTATTAATGCTATGGATGGAAGGCCTGCTCCCAAAACCTTAAAAGTTGAAGGGAAAGTGGGCAATGAAACCTTCACTGTTTTGATGGATTCAGGCAGCACTCACACCTTCTTAGATCCTGAATTTGCAAGGAAGGTGAATTGTGAAATAGAATGCACAAATCCCTTGTTAGTCACTGTAGCCAACATGGAGAAGATGTGCTGTGATTCTAAATGCAGTGATTTCAAATGGGAGATGGGGGGATATAAATTCAGGACTAGTACTAGATTGTTGAGACTGGGAGGATGTGATATGGTGATTAGGGTTAATCTGTTGAGGAAATTGGGGCCTGTCACTTTTGATTTTGACAACCAGACTCTTAAGTTTAAGAATGGAAGCAAGGAAATTACTCTTCATGGGAGTCAAAAGGAAGTGACACTTAGTATGATTTCTGGGAAGAAACTACAGCAACTACTCAAAAAGAAAGGGAAATCTGCTCTAAGTTGCTTTGGTATGATCACAGCTATTGAAGAGGGAGTGAAATGTGAAACCATACCTGAGTTACAACCTTTATTGGCTAAGTATGTGGATATCTTTAGAGAACCCCAAGGTCTACCTCCTCAGAGGGAATTTGATCATCAAATTACATTGAAAGAGGGAGTTGACAAACTGAAACAGCACCCCTACAGATATCCTTACTTACAAAAGTGTGAAATTGAGAAATTGATCAAAAAGATGCTCACAAGTGGTATCATTCAACCTAGTAACAGTCCCTTCTCATCTCCAGTGCTACTAGTAAAAAAGAAAGATGGGGGCTGGAGGTTCTGTGTTGATTACAGAAAACTGAATTCCTTTACAGTTAAAGACAATTATCCCATACCATTAGTGGATGATTTGTTAGATGAGTTGGGTAAGGCATCTCTGTTTTCCAAGATTGATCTGAGATCAGGTTATCATCAGATTAGAGTGAAGCCAGGGGATATTCCAAAGACAGCTTTTGTGACTAGCGGTGGTCTGTATGAGTTCAAAGTAATGCCATTTGGGCTTACTAATGCTCCAGCAACCTTCCAAGCTCTGATGAATCATATATTTCAGGCATACTTAAGGAAATTTGTTTTAGTATTCTTTGATGACATTCTGATTTACAGTAGCAGTTTAACTGAGCATGAAAAGCATCTAGAAATTGTGTTTAAGGTTCTTCAGGAACAGGAACTGTATGCTAAAGCTTCCAAGTGTATGTTTGGACAGGAACAAGTGGAATATTTGGGACATGTGATCAGTAAGAAGGGAGTTGCAGCTGAATCCTCAAAAATTCAGGCAATGCTGAGTTGGCCTGCACCCAAGAATGTTAAAGAACTGAGAGGCTTCCTTGGGCTGACAGGATACTACAAAAAGTTTATAAGACATTATGGAATAATTGCAAAACCCCTTACACAATTGACAAAGAAGGGGCAATTCCAGTGGGATGATGGTGCTAACAAAGCTTTTGAAGAGTTGAAGCAAGCAATGGTGACTGCACCAGTGTTAGCACTACCAGATTTTTCCAAAAGGTTTGTACTAGAAACAGATGCCTGCTATAAAGGAATAGGTGCTGTTCTGATGCAAGACAAACACCCCATTGCTTACTTCAGTAAAGCTTTATGTCCAAAGATGTTGGGTCTGTCAGTGTATGAAAAGGAATTACTGGCTGTTATTCAGGCAGTAGATAAATGGAGGAGCTACCTACTTCATGACACTTTCATCATCAGAACTGATCAAAGCAGTATCAAATACTTGATTGATCAAAAGATTTCCACACCTCTGCAACATAAATATCTAACTAAATTACTGGGGTTCAGTTATATTTTGGAATATAAGAAGGGATTAGAGAACAAAGCAGCAGATGCTTTATCTAGAAGAGACAATGGGGATGGTGCTAGCTGCAGTTCACTCACTGTTTTACAGCCCTCATGGATGCAGGAATTAGAAGGGAGCTATGAAGATGATGCAGAGTTACAAGAGATCATTTCAGGATTGCTCATGATTCCCATGAATATGTCATTCTATGCTTACTCAAGAGGAATGGTGAGGTATAAAGGGAGGATTTATGTGGGTAAGAATACTGACATGAGGAAGAAGGTGGTGCAACAGATGCATTCTTCCAACTTTGGGGGACACTCTGGGATACAAGGAACCTATCAAAGAATGAAGTTAATATTTCTGTGGCCAGATGCTTTGAAAACGGTGGAAGAGGTTGTCAAGAGTTGTGAAATCTGCCAATTAAGCAAGCATCAAAACACTAAGGTGGCTGGGTTATTGCAACCACTCCCTATACCTGATCAGGCATGGCAACACAACTCTATGGATTTCATTGAGTACTTACCTAGATCTGAAGGGAAAGACACCATATAGGTGGTGGTTGATAGGTTTACTAAGTATTCACACTTCATTGCTTTGGCCCATCCATTCACAGCAGCTGGTTTAGCACATATTTTCTTGGATGAGATTTATAAATTACATGGATTGCCCCAGAGTATAGTGTCTGACAGAGATAAACTCTTCACAAGTCAGTTTTGGAAGGAATTGTTGGGTGTTTTGGGAATTACACAGCATCTCAGCACAGCCTATCACCCTCAAACAGATGGCCAAACTGAGAGGGTCAATCAGTGCCTGGAAAATTATCTCAGATGCATGTGTGGTTTGTATCCAAAGAAATGGTGCAAGTGGTTAGCCATGGCAGAAGTATGGTATAATACTAATTACCATACTTCGCTTTCAATGACACCTTTTGAAGCCTTGTATGGTTATAAGCCTAATTATCTCACAGTTCAAGCCTTTGATCATATTACTACAGGGGGATTGGAAGGTTTACTACGCCAAAGAACCGAGATACAACAGCAGCTGAAACAACATCTGAATGTGGCTCAACAGAGGATGAAACAAAATGCTGATAAAAAGAGGCTGGAGAGGGAACTACAGGTGGGGGATAGGGTCTATTTGAAATTAAAACCCTATAGGCAGTTATCAATCAGAAATAGCAAATTATGGAAGCTTAGTCCGAAATTTGCTGGTCCATTTACAGTTGTGCAGAGAGTTGGAACAGTAGCTTACAAATTGCAACTTCCTCCAGAGGCAAAGATTCATCCTGTGTTTCACATATCCCTGTTAAAGAAAAAAATAGGAGCGGAGGAAAGAGTCACTGCTCATCTTCCTTCCATGGATGAAGAAGCTCAAGTCCTGTTGAAACCAGTGAAAGTCTTAGATAGAAGAATGGTAAAAAGGAATAATGCTGCTGTGGTTCAACTTCTGGTACAGTGGTCTCACCTGCCTATCTCTGATGCTACCTGGGAAGATTTCTACCCCATTATCAGTCAATTTCCTGAATTGGAAGCTTGGGGACAAGCTTTGTCTCAAGGGGAAGGTAATGTTATGCAGATCAAGGTGAAGGAAAGGGAAACTGTGTTAATCTTGCATGGCATGGTGGAAGAGAAGAAAGAAAAGGCTGGGCGGATTACGTTTCTTAAAACGTTAATGCGTTTCTTTAAGTGAGCAGGAGGGAAACGACACCGTTCGGGAAGAGGCGTGAAGATTGGAAGAGTTGCTATCCATATTTACTTAATTACTATTACGTTTTTAATTAAGCAAATTAAGTTCTTGTCTTAGCTTTCCATTGGTTATTATGGCTGTGTGTAGTGGAGCATATATGTGTACGTACTGCTGGATTGTTGGGCAAGATTTTGCATATCAAATTTCTGAATTTCTCCCTCAACTCTCTCTCTCTCTATATTTCTCTCTCCTCTGTTTTATTCTGCAACCTTTCTTTCCGAAATTTTTGCAGGGTTGTAACGGTTTGGTGCAGCATTTTTCCTTCCAGAGAGTGACTGTTCCATAACACTTTTTTTCTTCCACCATAGATTAACTGAATCAATTTCTTCGGCCGGGCATTGACTTCAAAGTTGATCTTGTTTTCTTTACTACCTTTTTATTAACATCTCAATACCGGCCTATTGATACTACAGTCCCTAATAAAATGTTTGGCCCTTGTGGTCGTGGGGGGCTGAGGGGAGGGTACTGTCACTGTTTCGATTTCATTGTCATGTCGCCGAATGACGGCTACAAATTATGAAAAGAAGGACATTTTTATGATAAATATAAGTGATTAATGTACGATACGAGTAGAAGTCCGTTCATAAGTTATACCGCCGTCTTTTTTTCTTCCACCATAAATTAACTGAATCAATTTCTTCGGCCGGGCATTGACTTCAAAGTTGATCTTGTTTTCTTTACTACCTTTTTATTAACATCTCAATACCGGCCTATTGATATTTGATACTACTGGTCCCTAATAAAATGTTTGGCTCTTGTGGTCGTGGGGGGCTGAGCGGAGGGTACTGTCACTGTTTCGATTTCATTGTCATGTCACCGAATGACGGCTACAAATTATGAAAAGAAGGATATTTTTATGATAAATATAAGTGATTAATGTACGATACGAGTAGAAGTTCGTTCATCATTATACAACATCACAAATATTAAAATGGACTAGTAATTATGCATACTCTTGTGCTAAAAAAATATTACTATTTAAATGTATTATAGTTAAGTTTACTTATATTAATATATATTTTATAATTATTTTTAATATAGTTACTAAATTATAATAAATAAATTTGATAATGTCATATTAGTCAAAATAATAATAAAATATAACTAAAAAATATGAAGGAAAAAATAATAAGAATATAAAAAATTTATTAAAAGAAACAAATTAAAGTGTTGTGAAAGAAAATGGAGATTAGATTTTTGAGAGTTAATTTAATCAAGATTTTTTAGATTGATTATGCGCAGGATTTTTGAGAGTTTAATCAAGAAAAAATAATAAGAATATATGCTAAACATTTACGTAATAACAAGGATAACAGTAAACACAAAGTACAAAGACTAAACAAATTATTGGCTCATTAACCTTAAACCAGAGATGGTACATATATCAGGATGGTACATATATCAGGAGCTACACATTGATAAATTTCATTTTGTTTTCAACCGATACTTAGGAACGGCCATGAGATGCTTCTCCCGACTGGTCACCAATCCGAAGTGGTCAGACATGTCGAGATCACCAGGCTTCATACCATATGGAAGCTCCCAATCGAAGCAATGCACCATTAATTGTGCCAACACCAATCGCATCATCGTGAGTCCTAGTTGCAATCCAGGGCACATTCTCCTACCCGAACCAAACGGTATAAGCTGGAAATGGCGCCCCCTTAAATCTATGTCACGGCCAATAAACCTCTCAGGTGAGAATGTTTCTTGGTCGGGCCAAACGTTAGTATCACTCCCAATAGCCCATACGTTCACTATGGTCCTCGTTCCTTTGGGCACGTGGAAACCATCAAGAACACAATCTTCCATAGACTCATGGGGAATTAACAAGGGCGCAATAGGATGGAGTCTTAGCGTTTCCTTCACCACGTAGTCCAAGTATTGGAGTTTATTGAGATGAGATTCCTCGACCATATTGTCGATGCCTACTATTGACTTCAATTCTTGCTGGAGTTTCTTCATTACTTCAGGGTGTCTGAAGAGTTCAGTCATTGCCCAGTCGACTGCTGTTGCTGAAGTGTCCACTCCAGCTATGAACAAACCCTAAATGAAGAGCCATACATATTAATTTGATTTCAAAACTAAGACAATAGGTGGGAGCTAATGGTCTCTCGAACTTCATCGATTAAGCAGAAGTAACAAACTAATTCTTATATTAATTACTTCAATCGATAAAAGAAAGATACAATCTAGATAGTTACATTGATAGTTGCACTAACTTTGTACCAGAGCATATTTTCTATGAACTATCAGAAATTATAAAATCTTTTCCCCAGCATACCTTGAGATTTGGCATGCATGTTATTATATAAGCAATTAACCAAATAATTTGTGCATTTTTAGTAGCTGGCAATCAAAACCTTGAAATTGAATTGTATATAAAATACCTTATAGAAAACTCGTCGATGTTTTAACTCCACCGTTGTCCATAGGCGTTTAATCTAAGGTTCTCTATACAGATTTAAGATTTTCTATAGGCTTCATCATGCAAAATTTTCTGAGTCACAATTTATTTTTCCTATAAGCTAGGGTAAAATGACATTTCTCATCAAAATAAGGGAGAATTACATCGGATTACACTACATTTATATCTAATTACAACGCAATTCATGAGTTCAAGAAATTACAATATAATCCATAAACATTTATATTTAAGTACAATGCAATTCACACTACAAAAAAAAAAAAACTTTTTGTGACAAAATAATTTGGGGCAATATATGATAATTTTGTCACAATAGATCTATTGTGACGATTTTTTTGTCACAATCGTCGTGGCAACAGGCCCATCGTACATAGTCCCGGACGACGATTTGTACATTCATCACAATAGGTTTGTGACAAACATACTTTTGTCATGAAAAACTCCTTTCTTGTGACAAACTAATTGTCACAACAGTATATATATATTGTCACTGTAATTCCATTTTGTCACTAAAGGCCCGGTCAAATGACCACTTATTATGACAAATTTTTTTGTCACAATATCATATTTCGTCACAAAATAATTAAGTAAAAAAAAATTAAAAATTTCATTTCCGCACCCACCCCTCGAACGAGCCAGCACCAAACCCATCGAGCCAAGTACGAGCTAACTCGAGAATCAATTCTTTTCATTATTTGTGCTAGTGGGGAATCAAACTCGGGTCTCCGAGAAAGAATATTGATTCCCAAACCAATTTGGACAACTTCTTTGATATTAATATTATATCTTTTAATATATTTAATAACAATGAAATATATTCATACACTAATTTCAATTAATTATTTAAATATTTTTATGTTATTAGTTTAAAATATAAAATTTTAAATATACTTTTGTGTTCTTAATTAGTTTAATATATTTTGTGTTATTAGTTTAAAATATAAAATTTTTGTATTAAATCTAGTATGGCAACATATATTTTGTCACAAATAAAGAAATATTTATGACAATAAATATACTATCACATAACATATTTCTATTATGACAATATGAATATATCATAACAAAATAATTTTTAAAATAATAAATTTTTATATGACAATATTACATTTGATCACGACAAAACTAATTATTGTGACGACCAATCATTTATCATAACATTATATTTCTATTGTAACAATACGAACTTATCACAATTAAAAATTTATATAAAACAAAAATATTTCATATGACAATAATTAATTTTATCACCACAAATCACCTATTGTGACAATAAAAAATTTGTCATGATACCATAATTATGTAGTGACTATTATAGGTTGTCACATGCAAATAATTTATAAAATAACAATATTTTATATGATGATATTATTTTTTGTCAAAATAAAGTAATTTCTTGTGACAAACCTAAAATTTGTCATATATATGATACATAAGTAGCAAAACATTTCGTCACAAGAGATTAAATAATTTGTCACTGTACATTGTACCATTTAGCGCGACATGTGTCTAAATATTTTGTGACGAATATTAAATTTTGTCATATAAAATAAAGTCTTTCGTGACATATAAAAATTTGTCTCTTAAAGTTTATTTTGTGGTGAAAACTTATATATTGTTGCTATAGTGTAATCTATTATGACGCTATTATTTTTCGTTACAACAAATTGTCACAAAAAATGATTTTTTTTTTTGTAGTGTTATGAGTTCAAGAAATTACAATATAATCCGTAACCTTTATGTTTCGTTTGTGATCTCTCACTTCCATTAGGGTTCCATTAGGTTTGGTATCTAACACTCCCAAGATACTCCTTTTTTTTTTTTTATTTTATTTGTAATTTACCAAAACACGCTCAAGGACTGTGTTGGTGAATTGATATAGAGATCATGTTGCTCGATATACATTAGGAATGATTTTATAATTTCATTATTTTTATATAGGTTAAAACTGTGGATAATATTAGCTACTCCATATGTGCATGTTAGGTCAATTAGCGAGAATAAAATAACATAATTTCAGAATTTGATATTTTTATAATAATCATATGTGAAATTAAAAAATTAAAGTCCGCGTTCATATTTTATTTATGAGAATTAAGGAATATTAATTGTCTTAAAATGAGAAATACGTACTAATTCGTAAGTGGAGAGAACTAAGTGGGAGTATGTCGAGTATAATGAAAGAATTATTTGATCTAAGGTCCATGTACATTGAACACCACAACAGTAGAAAATTTTCCCCGAGTTACAATGGTTCTTCTCAAAATTACAAAACATCCCTTATGTATACATATTCTAACAAAACGAACATTACGTGTTATGAATTCAACAACACACTTTCTGACAAAACTTAACTCTGATGATATTTTGGAAATGTTAGAGACAAAACACTCTGAGGATATTTTGGAAATGTTAGAGACAAAACTTAACGGCCTTAATGGAAGTGAGTGACCACAACAAGAACATAAGAGTGTATATGGAC
This sequence comes from Lantana camara, assembly GCA_037501455.1. Lineage (NCBI taxonomy): Eukaryota > Viridiplantae > Streptophyta > Magnoliopsida > Lamiales > Verbenaceae > Lantana > Lantana camara. The sequence continues at coordinate 14,150,198 of CM074857.1, read as the reverse complement.
TATATTGTAATTTTTAAATAATTATAAATTACGTTGTAATTCTATCTAAATGCAAGGTATTCATATATAAAATTTCCTTAAAACAAAGGATAAAAAGAAAAGTTAAGGCTTAAGGTTACTTGAATTGCATTTCCAATTTCATTCGGTGATTGAACTTTTTGTCATCATTAGAATCAACACAAGGGTTCCTTTAAAAATAAAAATTAAAAAAAAAAATCAACACAAGGGATGGCATGCAATTTTCCAGTTATTATAAATTTAAAGTAATAAATTTAATTTCATACACTAATCCATTAATGTCAAAGACAAAATAATAAGCTGTTCAGAAAATCGAATTGAAATCATTAAATCAATTTATTGATGAGATGTGATCTAAATTCTTTGATGTATAAAGTTTTTGTAATTTTTTAAATCTCAATAAAAATTTATATAATAGCTAGATAAAACACATGGAAGTACATTAGTGTAGTTATCTCAAGTTCTCAACATTGCAACTCGCCAACAAGTCAACAACAACACACCTCTCCCTCTCTCTATATATATATTTACTATTTTCGCGGTGTTTATCAAAGTTACCGTCTTAATATTGGGAAAAAAATAATTTGTCTCCCAAACTATATATACTCAATTTTATAGCATAACAACCATGCGGCTGCGGGGGGCTGGTTAGAAGTATAGCACGGGCAAATGTTTGTTTGCCTACTCTATGAAGCTAGGTGAGGTTTCAATTACAGTGGCGGAATTGTTGGGATGGCGGGAAGGGTTACGGCTTTCTTGGGAGCGCCGTTATCAACGAATGAAGGTTGAACTTGGCTCAGAAGTAGTTGTGAATCTCATTAACAAAGAGAACGTGGAATATCATCCTTTATGAAACCTTGTTATGAATTGTCAGGCTTTGTTGAGAATGTGATGAGATATTACGCTTAAACACATTTCAAGAACACGCAACACAAGTGCTGATAAGTTGGTTCGGAGAGGTCATTCGCATCAAGACAGTTTGGTCATGTGGGAAGGGGCTCAGTTTGAGGATAGTGAGGAGTTTGGGTAGTGATTTGTAACCCCTGCTTGGGTCGTGCTTCGTTTCGGAACAAAAAATAATAATTTTATGGCTTACCATTTGAGTTATAAAACATTTTAAATTATTATCTCAATATTTCATTCAAATTGCTATTTCTATTCATTTTTTTTTCAAGAAAAAGGACACCTAATCTGTGACCTACGTCCTTTTTCGGGCAAAAAGAAGGACGAAAATGACAATCTGATTTCATTAAGTTCCAAGAGTTAAAATATTTTATAGAGAAAATCGTGTTTTTACTTTTTAGTCCTCATAGGAAATGGGTTAATTTTTTTTTGGTCCCGTAGTTTTTAAATCGTCCCGCACTTTTAGTTTTTCGATAAATATAGTCCCAAACTGCAAAAAATTCAACATTAGTCTCAACTCCGTTAATTTTTTCATTAGTCACCGTTAGCGATTTTATATATTAGAAAATTAATATAATAATTTTTTTTCTAATATTTAGAAATATATATTTCTAATATTTTTTTATTAATAAATACATATCAAATATTAGGAAAAATGTAAAAGAATACCAACCACATGATATGCATTTTATTTTTATAATAAATAATAAATAATTATATTTTAAAATATAAATATTACTTTAAATTTATAAAATAAAAAAATAAAAATATTACACATATAAGTTATAACATAATTAATAAAATAATTTTCAATATTGCATTTAGTTATAAATATGTAAAATAAAAAATTGAAAATAATTAATATTTAAATATTTTTTATATATATAACATTGTATTTATTTAAAATAATTAAGGTTGCATTTAGTTAAAATTGAAAATAACTGAGAATTTATATATATTTTATTCAACAATATAATATTAATTAGAAAAATTATAAATTAACCAGTAATCATACATTTTAATGAGAACTAAGAAACAACATTAAAATTTTAGAACACTATAATAATATAACGTACAATTATATTTATATTATAATTATAATAATTCATTAATATAATATTTAATTAGAATTAAAAGTAAGTTTTAACAATATCATATTTAATTAAAAATAAAAGTTAATATCATAATAAAAATCATTATAATAGTATTTAATTATATTTATATTATAATTATAACAATTTTAAATATGTGTATTTAAAAAAAACAAAATTAAAAATGAATTAACAGAATTGGTGTCAAAAATAAATTTTCTGTACTTTGAGACTACATTTGTCGAAAAACTAAAAGTGCGGGACGATTTAAAAATTACGGGACAAAAAAAAAAATTGACTTATTTCCTATGGGACAAAAAATGCAATTTTCTCTATTTTATAATATAGATGGTAAAATAAAATTTGGATATAGTGATAGAAAAACTCCCCAATTGTTTTTCTATTCTTTTTCTTCGGAGATATGCTTTTCGGATTGATCATTAATTATTGGAGAATTATTAAAAATATCAAAGCATATAAAGACATATGAAAAAGTGTTTTCTCACCATGGCCTCTAATAGATCACATGGGCTTTTTGGAGAAAAACATCCCATAATTTCGCATTAAAAATGAAAGCAGATGAATTACCAGGAGCACGGCTTTGACATGGCGGCGGTCGAATTCGAATTCAGCCTCTCCTGACTCCATAATGGCCATCATGGTATCAACAAAGTTCTTACTTCTTAGCGTGCTTCTTCTCCTCCTTGTTCCCAACACGATCATCGATAATTTTCTCCAAAAACCCATCCAAAATCTTGCTGAAGCCCTCCTTCCTACGGTTCATCCCCTGCAGATCAAGCGCCCCAAAGCAGGGTAAGTAGTCGGCAGCATTGAATCTCCCTACCATTGTCGTTGCCTCCGCGAACATAGCTTTAAACCCCTTCTCATCCAAATCCCCATCACCATACTTCCTACCAAACACCACCATGCAGTTCAGATTTCCATTCAAGGCCAAAACTTGGGTGCTGAGATCCACAATTTCCCCCTTCTCAGCAGCCCCTTTCAGCGAACTAATCAGCAGCCCGAGTTCTGCCTTTCTTAAGCCCTGAAATTGATTAATACTCAGGTTACTCAGCATCTCCAAAGTGCAGAGTTTTTGCATGTTTCTCCAGTGCGGGCCGTAGGGTGAGAAAACCATAGTTACCTAATACGCGGTACGCTCGGTACGCGGTACGTGGTACGGGTACGCAATACGCTAGTGTGTCAAAAAATTGGTACGTGGGGGGTAGGCTTAGTCGGTACGCTCTTTCGGTACGTGGTACGCTAAAAATCGGTATATGATACGTTTAAATAGATTAAGTGGTACTCTTATACTATAAATTTTTATATTTTATATAAAAGGTTAATTACATCTAGACCCCTTCCAAGTTTAGTATATTACAATTGGACCCCTGTTAGTCATTTTATTACAGTTTGACCCCTTCTAAAATTTCGAAATTACTAAACGGTGAAGAAAAGGTACGATTCCGTTAAATATTTCACTTTATATTCCAAATAATTGTGAAATGACCATTATGTTTGGTTCTAAGATCATGTTTTATAAAAGTAGGAAAAAAAATCACGTCTTTTTAGAATAAATAAATGGTTAAACAAACAATTATTTCACAATTATTTTGAATATAATGGTTATTTCACAATTATTTGGAATATTCCGTGAAATATTTAACGAAATTGTATCTTTTCTTCACCGTTTAGTAATTTTGAAATTTTAGAAGGGGTCAAACTGTAATAAAATGACTAACAGGGGTCCAATTATAATATACTAAACTCGGAAGGGCTCTAGATGTAATTAACCCTTTATATAAATATACTTAATAAACTATATAAATAAAATTAAAACTTTAGAAGGCACATGTTTTCTTTTGTTTGAGTGGTACCCTTATACACCGTTGGACAAAAAGCAAAGGCACACGTTTTCTTTTGTTTGAGATTTGAGATTTGAGAATGATAAAGGAGAGAATATTTGATGTATTTAGAAGATTTAAAAGTACATTGTGAATAGGATTCAATTAATAACCTAATTAGTTTTGTATGTAGAAAAATAATCGTATAATTTTATTAAGATTTTGATAATCCTATTCTAACTGCAGTTCCATAAGAATTGAGATTTTAAGAATTGTAAAATTAATTAAATTGTAATTATTAATAAATAGGTAATAAAATTAGAGTATGTTTTATTTTATTTATAAGGTAGGTGCTATTATAATTAAGATTTAAGAATTTAAAACTAATTAATTATAATTATTAATTAAAAAATAATAATTTTATATAATTTTATTATAAAAATCGGTACGTCGGATTCGAAGTACCAATTCGAGTACCAAAGAGTATTGGTACGCAAAAGTATTGAGAATTGGTACGCAAGTATTGGTACGCAATTCGATGGGGGGAGGAGAGTATTAGGTAACTATGGAGAAAACCAGATCTCTCTGTCCATAGGTCAAATATTTGAAAGCATCGGCACGAGGCCTACTGGCAAAAACTGTATCATATGTCTTGAGAATGAGCTCAGCTCCAGCAGGTGAGGATATGACAACTGCAGGCACGAAACCGAAGCGCATGCCCATAATGGGGCCATGTTTTCGGGCAAGACTACACAAATCATGATGAGGATTCTTCCCCAAGAGATGGAGATGGCCTAAAATGGGAAGCCCTCTCGGACCTGGAGGCTGCCTTTTCTTCTTTGTCAAGCTTATCAGTTGTTGAAGGATATAAAGAAATACAAGCACCGGCAATGCTGTGAAAATCCATGCCATAATTTTCAGTGTGGTTTTGCTGGCTTCTCCTTGGAATATGATCTCTCATATATATACGGTTGGTAGTATATGTTAGGTCCTATTAAATTTTGACCTATGTCACTTTCTCTCTCTTATTCAATTTTGTTTTCCTTTTGTTTTCTTTTTTTATTTTATGTAAATCAATTTCATTTTTAAAATATATAATCAAATATTTTATTAATATGTTATATTTATATAATATAAATAAATTATCAATACGACGTATGTTACATATTTTAAAATTTTCATATCATTTTGTATTTTAACAACTCAAATTAGTGATTTTATGATGATTCTTTTTTAAATAGTTAATAACATCTCATAATTAAATTTACATGGTAAAAATATATAAATTTTATGTGATCAGCAATTTAAAGTATAATATATTCAAGGAGCAATGGTTTCACAAGTTAAAAAATAGAAATTTAGTAAAATACTAATTAAAAAATAATATGAATAATTAAATTTTAGTTTTTGATTATCATAATTGAAAAATAAAATTGAAAAATTTATATCTTTTAAGATATAATAATCTAATGAAAATAAAAAGTGAATTAAAATCAAAATAAAGAAAAACAAACGTAACTAAATCATAAAAGGGGACAGTAATTCTTAATTCCCCACGAGTTACACAAATTTTAGTTTACTCCCCATGAAAAAAAAAAACTATACTAACTCCCCAAATCAACTTTATAATTTGACTTCACTCCCCACTTACCTAAATTGACTGCAATACCCTTACTTATTTTGTTCTCCTTTTTATACTTCATTTTTAAAAATAGGTACTTTAGCTTTGACGAGTAATACTCCATTTTTAAATTTGAATATTTTAAAACGTAAATACTTTAACTTTTACAAACAATACTCTTTTTTCTATTTTTCTTATTTTTCCTTCTCGTACTTCAACTTTAAACTTGAGTACTTTATCGTTTACAAATAATACTCTATTTTTAAATTTGGATAGTCTGTTTTATAATTCGAAAAATTTATAATACTCTATTTTATAATTTGAATACTCTATTCTATAATTTCAATACTCTATATTATAATTTGGATACTTTATAGATTTTAATTAATAATTCAAAATATAAATCAATAATTAATTTTTACCTCACCATCCACCTACGCACAAAAACTATATATTAATTTTTACATATGAAGTATGGAAATTGTATTTTAACGTATTAATATACAAAATGAAAGTATAAAATCGTGTATATGAGGTATTATATTAAAAAAATGGTTTGTCATGTCGTTTCATATTATGTCTCAAGGACAGTTTAGTAATTTTACACGAAATTGAGAGTGAACTAAAATTATGAAAGTCAATTGGGGAGTTAGTATAATAAAATTTTGGAATGGGGAGCTAAGTAAAATTTGGGTCACCATATGGGGAGATTTCCCATATTTACCCTCATAAAAAATGGGTTAAAAAAAAGAAAGAAAACAAAAGGAAAACAAGTTTCAAAATTGAATAAGATAGAGAAAGTAATACGTTTCAAAATTTAATAGGACTACCATATTGGGTATGGACCTAGCATATACTAAATCTTTTTGGGATAAATATTTTTTGCCATCCGAACTATGCCCGTTTTTGCAATTTACCATCCAAATAATTTTTCATTGCAAACCGCCATCCAACCTTTACATTTGTGACAAAAACGCCATCTAAACCATTTTTTTGGTGGTTTTGGGGGGAAATTTTGATACATGGCATTTTCCTAAAACATACACGTCGGATCAAACCATCTTCAGATGACGTTTTATCAAAAATACAAAGATTGGATGACGGTTTGTAATGAAATATTATTTGGATGGTAAATTGCAAAAACGGACATAATTCGGATGAAAAAAAATATTTTTTCTGATCTTTTTTCTCCTACCTTAAATGAACTAAATTAATTTAAAGGGAGTAGCATGTCCCAACACATTTGTTTTTTCTTTTCCGCCGTTTTGTTGACATTTCAGTTTATGCTACTGCCTAGTGGCAAGTAATACTAATAGCTACGAACATATTTGTCTTTATGTTATAAATTCATAGGGGTTCATTTTCGGCCGCCAGAATTCATTACTAGCTACTATAATGATTTTAATTTGATAATTACTTCTTTGGACACAAAAAAAAAAAAAGAAGGGAGTGTCAAAATCTTAAAATATAATTAGCTTATAAAATTCTAACATAAATACAGGGAAAATTACAAAAAACTCCCCTATATTTGGTGAAACTATCCGAAAAGGCCTTGTTATATAAAAAGTCATTAAAAAACTTTATATTTGTTAAAATTGTGCACAAAAAATCCGATGATCAATGTTTGGCCTACACGCACATTAACTGCAAATAAAATTAAATGTTTCTTCAGTTTTTCATCTAAAAAGACTAATTTACCCTATATTATATTTATTATTATTTTTTGGTCGGTTAAAATTTATTAAATTATATATATATGCATGTATCCACCACCACCAGGCTGCCGACACAATCGCCATCGCCGTTGACGGCCCCATCACCATCATTTTCACCTTTCTTAATCGACCATCACCACTACCTCTGTCACTGCCACCACCGACACCCCCTTCGACACCACCGTCGACGCCCCATTGCAACTGTCTTTCCATCACCAACCCTTCCCTTCTTTTCTTCTCCATCAACCACATACCCCACCTCCACAAATAGCGGCCACCAGACCAACCATCCAAAATTAAACTCAAATCCACACACACACACACACACAAACCCTGAGATCTAGGGACGGCGGATCTAAGGGAGGCAGCTAATTTTTGTCCTACGCGGCGGTGGCGGTGGCGGTGACGATGACGACAACAAAGGATTTAGGGAGGTAAGAGGGAGTGGACTTCGGAGGGGAGGCAATGGCGTGGTAGGGCAGCGGCAAGAAGCGACTGTGTTTTGGTGGCTGCGGTGGCGCGGTACTATGGAACAGTAGTGCTGATAATCCCTCTGAAGGAGAAGAAGAAATGATAATAATAATAATAATAATAATAATAATAATAATAATAATAATAATAATAATAATATATTATTATTATTATTATTATTATTATTATTATTATTATTATTATTATTATTATTATATTAAGCGAGAGATCCAAGTTTTGTCTCTTGAACTCTAAAAATAATTTTTTTCTATTTATTTATTAATTGATTTTATCCGAGTTTATCTCTTGTACATCCTTTTAATTTGTCTTTTCTCTCTCATCACTTCTCTTCTTAACTTCTCTTTTTTCTTATCATTTGCATTTTTTTTCTTTTTTTTATATAATTTTTATCATTTTCTATTTATATTTTAAAATTTTATAATTATTAATATGATACTATTTTATCCTGCATATTATTTTTTGTCATATATTAAAAATAATTATAGAATATACATTTAATAAAAAAAATAATTTATATATATTTATATATTAATACGTTTTTATTTGCACATGCATCAAATATGCAGAGTTGTTAGTATATATAACATATGTCTGCTTGTGTGTTATATATACATTAATATATATGTATTATATATACATATAATGAATTGTATATGCATATAAAAATAATATATTTTTGGTCAGAAATATATAAATAATATATATTATTAATTAATAATATTTTTAAAAATATTATTTATTCATTCATACGTACATTTTTAATATGTATATCTCCATTTCAAAATAATAATAATAATAATAATAATAATAATAATAATAATAATAATAATAATAATAATAATAATAATAATAATAATAATAATAACAATATGTATATTTCAAAGTAATATCAAAAAATGATTTTAATATTCATATATATTTTTTATTCATTAATATAATATGCATATTTTAAAATGTTAATGGAAAAAAAAGTATTTATATTTTAAAAGTAATATATATGATGGTGCAGGAAACTGGACTTCAAAAAATGCAGCAACATTTTTAATATTTGTATGAAAAGGGAAAGACCATCACAGGCGTGGGTGGCCTCAGGAACTGGGTTTCCTTTTGTGCGTGGGTTCTTCCAGCTAGGATAACACCAAGAGTGCAAAATGCAGCGGTGATGCAACTGTGGTGAATGTAGTATGAAGCTTGGAAAAAATGGAGGAAAGTGGAGGAAAATGCCCAGAACAGTGAATGCAGTACGTAATAGGGAAGATGACTTGGGGGAGAATGCAAAGGTTCTCTCCTATTTATATGTTAGGGGTGAGGGTAGATTGGGTAATTGGACCATGTGGTCCCAAACCTTTGTTGCCCTAACATGTGGTGGTCTGTGAGGGCATGAGAATGACGTCTCTGAAAAGTAGGCAGCGTGTCAGGAACAAAGTGCGCACTGCCTCTGTGTCAGAGGTTGTTGGCGAGGGTCTCTTGTTGGGAAGGCTCAAGGTTTGTCTTACAGGAGTATGGACGCCCCAGAAGGGAGAGGATCCTACACGAGCGTTGGTGACGCTCGAAGGGCGCACGAATGGGTCTCCCCCGATAGATGATCCTTGAGCGTCAAATCCGCGAGCGTCAAAGAGCGGGTGCCCTCGTGTGGGGGCCTCCCGGGAGGAGTGGCCTTGAGGTCCGGGGTATGAGCGTCAGGTCTGACAACCCTACCCCTTACCGGGACAGTTGGCCGAGGCTCATGGGCCTGTACAAGCCAACAAGTGAGTGGGCTGGATTGATCCGCGAGCCCATCAATGCGAGCGTCCAATCTTTGAATGGGTTGATGGCGACACGTGGACGGCTCTGATACAAGTGTGATTTTATGCCTCATCATTTTGCCCCCCAAATTCTGTAGTATCGCTTGAGCGTACTGTAGAATTTTTAAGAAAAGCGAGCCTTGAATTTTTGAACATTCGAGGGTCAAGCTCCTGTAAGGGAAGTGACCGCTTGGCTTCCGTAACGGACATGTTCTGACATCGCATTAAATGAAGTCCTGTCCGCATTAAATGCTGAGTGGGAGTGTGGGCGCGTGTGTTCCGGGAGACGTGAGGTGGTTACCAAAAGTGGTGGGCTTCCCTAGGCGGGAAATGATTGCAATTTGAATTTCCAACCCTAATCAATGTTACCACTCTCTCTATAAATTGGGATCTGGAGAGCCTTTGAAGCTTTTCACGCTTTCATTATTCTCTAAGCAAAAAAAACACAGCGAAAGAGACTCTACAACTTCTCCAAATTCCAGCAAACTTTTACTTTGATCTTTAGGTAAATCCTCTTAACATCTGATTTCCCGTGCTAACATTAGATTTAGGTCGCGTGAGTAACAATTCAGAAACGAGAAGCTCTTTTCTTGTCATTGAATCTGCTCTAGAATTTTTCTTTCTGAACTTCTTGCGAAAGCTTCACCTTTAGGAATCAAGGTCCAGATATGGCTGAACATCACGCAGATGCTTTTGTGAGGGAAATAGATGAGATGTCTGTTGGGAGCTCTTCCCCTCATAATAATGTGCTTACGGCGATTCCGATGGCTAGAGCATCCCCAGGTGATGAGATTCCTACTACTATTCCAGTGGCCAGGGCTCCGGTTGAAGCTAGGGACGAAGAGGTTGATGCCGCCGTTCAATGAATGAACGAGCGTGCTCCTGGAGAGGTAGAAGATCTCTTTGTAGAGATGCACAATGTTATGGAGATGCAGAGGCTGGGAGAGAGGGTGTTTCCCTTTCTCAACAGTGCCATAAGACCTCAGGACCATAGGATCACGGTGGCGATTACGGCCCCTGAGGGCGGTGCTGGACCTTCCGAGCGTCGGGCCGAAGAGGAGCCTCCCAGGAAACGCCAAAGTAAGGGTAAAGAGCCTGCTACGCGAGTGAGGCAAAATAACCCTCACCAGACTGACCGGTCCCCTGATGAGATAGAGAGTATCCTGACGCTCGAAGATTTGAAAGAGTTGAAGGCGAAAGTCTATTGGGATGAGGCGGTGTTCCCCATGCGTCTTCCAGTGGAGGGAGAAAGAGCAAACCGACTGCCGCTGTGACGCCCCGTCTCTTCGGCATTCCAGGTACGGCGTCACGAGAGAGTTTATTTTAGAATTTTGTGAATTGTGTGATTTAGCATGCTTACGTGTCAACGTGATATTTATTTTAATTACGTGTGCCTTAGAATAATTAAATTGTACTTGGACTCAATTGTCCAATATTTGCAATTTAGGGACCTAATTGTAATTAGGACGTTTGAGCCTTCCTGGCTATTTGAGCTCGGGAATTCGAATTCGAATTCCGACCCTATCATTGAGTTCGTTTCGATGATTTGGATTCGATGAATTAACCTTTTAATTTATAAAGCCATTTGATAGCCTTACCGTTTTAAATCCGATCCGTTTGGACTGGATACCGTTTGACCCTACCCGTTTTAACCGACCCGTTTGACCAGCCCCAAAATGGGGCCAGCCTTTCTCTCCCTCTCCACTCTCACGATCAGCAGCAAAGTAAGGAAGAGGAGAAGAAGATATTTTTCCCCTTTTGGCCATCAAACCTTTGGCTCGGGTTTGGGAGATCCGACCGTCTGATCAACGACCTAAGGTAAGATTTGTGACCCTTTTGTTACGTGCTTTAATTTAACGTTCCTTTCGTGCTTCGGATTTGTGTTATGTGGCTAAGTGGGGAAGACGATGAATAGTGTCGTGTTGGGAGTTTGGCGTGTTTAAGCTCGTTTCGTGAGCTCTTAAGTGTAAATTTATGCTCTATATGTTAAATATGATTTATTGTGTTAATTTTGCATGATTTTGTTGTTGTTTGTGGCTGTGTGTGTGTGGTGGTGTTGGCTCCCGACGCCATTGCTGCTTCTGCTCTGTTTTAGTGAGCAGGACGAGCCGGAACGGCCGTTCCCGTTTTGGCCTTGGGGCCGGAACGGCCCTTCCCATCTGCGTATGGGAACGGCCGTTCCCGTTTTGTTCTTGGGGCCGGAACGGCCCTTCCCATCCGCGTGTGGGAACGGCCGTTCCCGTGTTGTGCTTTGGGCCGGAACGGCCCTTCCGGGCAGCGCTCGTGGGAACGGCCGTTCCCGTTTTGCCTTGTGTCTGGGAACGGCCCTTCCCGTGGTCCAGAGAGTGGTTTTGGGGTTTTTATGCTTTTAATTGATTTCTTTTGCCGCTTATTGATTTATATCTTAATTGTATTGCATGTTTCGATATGAATTCGCATTATATGCTATGTTTGGTGCATGAATTGTATTTTAATATTAAAGAATGAATTATTTATGCATGTATACGTGATCCATGACTTCATGCCAATCATAAGCATACGCCGTGCGTTTATTTGGTTCATTTTGAGTCTAAGTCTTGTTTTTGTATTCAGTTTGTTCAGGTACACCCGGGGTGGTGTTTTGTTGGCCGTGTTGATTCCGGGGTGGATCGTTTGTTGTGTCTTCGGCCTCTTCGGTGTCAGGTGAGGTTAGGATATAGTTATTCCTTAATAAAATGTGCTCGGTTTTAATGCATGTGATTTAATAAAGCCTTATATGTACGTAAATAGGTGTGGGATACGTATTTGTTTGATACGTCAAAGATTTGCAAGTATGTTAAGCAATGTACAAGCCTATGTATGCTTGATTTGGAATGATTTGTTATGATTTGCCACGTGAAGCTATGCTTCTAACCGTATACTTCTCATGAGCCAAGTTTGGCAAGGACCGAGTTTGATTGAAACGGAAAGTGGTATATATACGTATATATGTATAAGTTATGTCTGTCTGTCTCTGTTGTAGCGGGTTCTGATATGTTATGTGTTTGTTGGGCCCCGGAGCTATGGGTAAGGAACCCTCGGGACGGCATAGGGCCGTCGAGGTTAAGCCTGTGCATAGTCTCCATCTGTCTGCAGAGGATCACCCCTGAACTCACCAGGAGGTTTGGTGAGGGAAGGAATCCTGAGGGTTTGAGTACTCGCAAGGCGCTCCCCTCGTTTGTCTGGATGGTTTGGGCGTATACACCCTTCCATCACCCGGAGTTGAGGATGATATGATATGATTTGATATGTATGTAAGTTTTCTGTTTTGAATCTGATATGTTATGTTATGAGGAGATTGGGGAAGTCGGAGCTCGTACCCGCCGAGTTCTATATGATATGATATGTATGTTCTGTTAAGGTTTATGAAACGGGAATAGATTCTAAGATAAATAAAAAGGGAGTTTTATAAGATAAGTTAAGTTTTGAATATGGTAAGAACTAATAGGTTTTGCTAAGTTGTTCGGTAAGATAAATTGGTTTGTTTGCTTTTGCTAAGTAAGCCCTTTATATATATATATCACGGGAAATGATTTAGTGTGCAAAAACTATCCCCGCGTTCATGAACATTATGAGTTTGATATGTGCTTTGCTCTTATATATATAGTGTGAGTGCGTTAACCCCTCACTCAGTCGAGTTAAGACTGACCCCTCCCCTTTTACTTTAGTTTGCAGGTTTTGCTTGGAGTTCGTGCTAGGCGGAGTGTGTCTGTCTTTTGGGAGTCTGTTCCGTGTCTTTGTCTAGTAGGTGGTCTTGCATTCATATTTCTTTCATTTGGCTTATGTATAAGATATGCTTATTTATGATATTTAGAATTTATATGAATTGATTTGTCTATTTCGGGACAGGTTAGGACAGGTGGCTCTGATTAGTTGAACCCGTCAACTGTTTATATATGTTTGTTTGTGGCATGGCTTGTTTCGCTTCCGCATATTTTAATTGCCTGTTTGGTTTTGTTGTTTAGGGTCTAAGTTCCGCCTAGCCTAGGTGTGTGTTTGTCAGTCTCCCGTTCGCCACTGTTTGGTTCATGTACGGACTCTCCATTTCGTATGTGGATCGGACTTTGGTGCGGGGGATGTGGTGACCCACCGTGTGGGTGCTACAGCCGCTTGGGATGATGACGGTCTATTTGGATTCAATTCTGTCCGGGGGTCTAAGATTCCCTATTCTGCCCCCGGTCGCTAACATCTGTAATTACTTAGTGTTGAGCCCTTCCCAAATCCTCCCTAACGGTATCGCATTGATAAACATATTCGTGATGCTGATGAGGGCCACGGGTCACGAGCCCACATTAACCAATTTTGACATTCTGATTCAGGTGGCTCGTTCACCTCGCTCATCTCAGACAGACGGATTTTACTATGCCCAAGCTAAGTCCGGATTGAAAATGATCGACTCCCCCTCGACGTCGTATGGCGAGGACTGGAAGGAGAAGTACTTTTTCGTGGGGGGATTTTTAGGGCTTCCCATGAGTGGTGGATACATGGTCCTGGGCCCCGGGTTAGGGAACGATCAAAAAATGATGATTTCGAGCGCTGGGCGAAGAATTTGGCCCTCGTAATGAAGAATGAGAAAAAGCTTATAAAAGCTAAGGATTTGATGAAAGACGAGGGGATATTATTCCGCTTCGGGCTCTCTCATCCCCCGGAAATGGTAGCCCACCCCCCGGCTTCGATCATGGCACTCGACGGTTAGATTCTAGGAACTAACTTTTCTAACTTTTAGGGATAGCCTCACTAACTTACTTAAATTGTCTTGTTTTCCTTGCTATTACTTCTGATGGTGTTTTTCTGACGCTCATGCCTCTGATCTTGCAGAAGTTCAATTACTGACCACCGGGATGAATGCTGAAAGTGTTGTCCGAATGATACACGCACAGAGGCCGGGCGCTAACCCTCAGCAACAACAGCAGCAGCAGGCCCAACCCTCGAACGCCCCGAGGGGGAGAGGCATCCGCCGAAGGACAGGGCGAGGAAATGGTGGCAGGGGCGCCGGAAACGAGGTTCCAGTTATCGGCCCCACAGAAGACCTGACCATAGACGACGCTCGAGAGGTTACTCCACCCCCAACCGCTCCAGAAGGGCCAATTGCACTCAGTTCCAGCAACTCCCGTAATCGCTCAGGGGAGTTAGCCCGCTTTCACGACGCCATAGGGGCCGACCGCCAGGGGAAGAGAAAAAGGCTGCCTGACTCTATCCCCATTTTTGGGAAAGGGAAGGAGGTGGTCGTGGGCCACCGTGGCGAGGGCAGCGATACTTCCTCATCTGAGGATGAGGATTTCTGGAAAATAGGGTGTCGGGGCGACACTCAATACAAACGCCAATGGACGGATGGTCCAGTCCTGCTAAAGAAGAGCACGTCCTCTGTAAACTTAGTTTCTGACATCGTCGGAAAACTTCAATTCTCCGGCGACCATGATAAGCTGAAGGAGCACGATGCCGCTCGGGTCGCGGATGATGCATGCCATGCGCTCTTGACGGTAAGCCTTCAGTTCCTTTTATTAAGTTTTGACTATTTCCATTTTAATTCCGATAGTGACCTCTCGTTTCGGGCTTTTCAAGAGGTCATTCCAAGGCTGAAAATTTTGCAGGGGTGAGCGCAGGCCTATTCTGAGCATAAGGCCAAATACAAAAAGTTGCTGCGCATTTCCGACCCTGGCCAACTCCAGGAGGATTACAACAATGTCTGTGCTGAACTCACCGCTACCAATCTTGACAAGGACAAGCTGAGGGAAGACTTGAAGCGATCGGATGACGCGTATTTAGCCCTTGATCAGCATCATAGGCAGCTCAAGGAAGAGCGCGACCAGCTGAGGGTTGCCAACGGGGAGCTTGGCGAGCGGTTGGCTGAGAGCACAAGGCAGAATGAGACTACCCTGAAGGCCCTCACTGAGTTGCAGGAGAAAGTTACAGGCTTGGAAGCGAAGGTGTCATGGGATGCGGTGATGAAATTCGTGCGCTCAAAGGCTTTCGTGTTCGCGGCCAACCTTCACTGCTTTGACAACGCACGACGCTTCTTCTACAAGGCGATAGGGCAGATGGTGAAGTTGGGATTGGCTCCGGAGAGCGCTCGAACTGATGAGCTCCTGCGCATGGATTTAGACGATAACTGCGAGCCTATGATCCGCGAGGGGGATCCCTCAGAAGGCCTGGCTAAACCGGAGTATCAGGAACTCGTGACGATGCTCCAGGAAGAGTTCATGGCTGCAAACCCCATAGAGCCTGAGCCCCTTTTGATAGAGGACGAGGGTGTCACTCTAGATGCTCAGGATGGTGTGGACCCAGGTGACACAGAGACTTCCAATGCCAACGTGTTGGCCCCAATTCCAATCTCCACTGCTCTTCCTGAACCCGAGAGCCAAGTTTAATGAAGCCCTCAACTGTTGTGTTAAGATTCCTCCTGTCTATTCAATTTACATTCCAGTTTTTATGATCATTTGACTTGTGTCTTTGATGCTCATATTCTCCAAGATGTATTTGAACTTTCCTTCTTTTGGCTTGAATGTTTCCATCAATAATGTTTGATTCTCATCGCTTATGATCGTTGAGTATTGTTTTCTCTTCATGATTGACGTTTGTGTGCATGTTTCCTTTGATGCTTGAATATCTGCGATGAGGGTGTATGCGCGCGAAGGTGTGTTCCTTGAGGGTACCATGGTGCATATTACTATGTAATCTAAGTTTAGGACTTGAAAATGCCTTGAAAGATGAACGTGTGGACGCGAGGTTGTTCCTGACGAGGGTGCCCACGCCGTATTCATAGTAGGGCTCGAATTTGAACTTAGGAACCCCCAAAGGAATTACCTTAGTATTAGCCTTAAAACAGATAAGGCATGTTTCTAGCTTGAACGCTTCGGTGGCTAGAGTGAACTTAGAAATCAATTATAGGATTTGCTAAGTATGGAGTTAAGACGAGCGTGGTTGTAATTCCATATGAGTACCCATATGAGTGTTAACTCAGAGTGTTTGCTATTTTCGAGCATACTCTTATCTAAAGAGGTGAGGGTCATTGGGGGTTTACGAGCGCGAACTGGCGTGGAGATCATCCAGTTGGCGTAAATTAAGCATTTTAGCATCCCACTTTTTTGACACGCTCGTTCCAAAAGTTTACACACTTATATGCGTCAAAACATTCAGTGTAAAGGGTTTTCAGTACATAGATAGGGTTGATATGGAATTAATTATTTGTTCTATAAGCCGTTCGACGTGGAGGGCGCTCAACACGGAGTAGGCTTTAACGCAATCAAATATTCAAACCATTAACCAAGAAAAAGCAAACAATCAATATAAAAGTTGGTAAAACATTTAGTGTCACCCTCGCAAAATATATAATAACACTTATGCTTTCTGCCAAAAGAAAATACGAGATGCCACGAACGGGCGTATACAAAGATCAACATTCACACGTAGAACCGTCTAAGGTTGCATGCATTCCACGGTCTGGGGAGACGCTCGCCTTGCAAAGTCTCTAACAGGTAGGTGTTGTTTGCGCGTACCTGAATGACTTTGAAGGGGCCCTCCCAATTGGGGTCCAACTTACCTACATGCTTGGAAACTTCAACTTTTTTGAGGACCAGGTCTCCTAGCTGGAAGGTCATCTCTTTAACGCGCTTGTTATACTGGTGGGCTACGGTCGCTTTATACTTATGGATCCGAGCCCATGCGGTATTCCTCCTTTCATCTAGTAAGTCCAATTCGAACGTCCGATTGTCCTCGTTGACTGCTGGCTCGAAATAGGCAACTCGTGCGGACTCTTGAGCAATCTCCGCAGGTATCATAGCCTCGGAGCCATATACGAGGGAGTAAGGGGTCTCCCCTGTTGCTGCTCGCGGGGTAGTACAGTACGCCCAGAGGGCACCTTGAAGTTCCTCTACCCACTCCCCTTTCTTACTTTCGAGCATCGTCTTCGTGTGCGGACTCTTGAGCAATCTCCGCAGGTATCATAGCCTCGGAGCCATATACGAGGGAGTAAGGGGTCTCCCCTGTTGCCGCTCGCGGGGTAGTACGGTACGCCCAGAGGGCACCTTGAAGTTCCTCTGCCCACTCCCCTTTCTTACTTTCGATCATCGTCTTCAAGTGCTGAAGTATGGTTCGATTGGTTACCTCAGCTTGACCGTTGACTTGAGGATGGCCCACGGAAGTGAAGCGTTGCTCAATCCCAAGTTCATAGCACTAATCCTGTGTGTCTGCAGCAATGAATTGGGAGTCATTATCCGAGATGAGCACCCTCGGAATGCCATATCTGCAGATGATGTTCTTCCAGATGAAGTCTCTCACAACTTTGAACGTTATCTTTGCAACCGCTTCAGCTTCGGCCCACTTAGTGAAATAATCCACGACTAGTATTACAAATTTCTTTTGCCCGACCGCCATTGGGAGGGATCCCACAATATCAATGCCCAATTGGTCGAAGGGCCAAGAGACGTCAATAGGAATCATTTGAAGCGCCGCAGTTGAGGGGTGTTAGAATGAAACTGGCACTTAGGGCATTTCTTGGAGTAACTGATGGCATCCTGCAGTAGCGAGAGCCAATAAAACCCACTTCTCAAGACCTTCTTAGCCAGGATTCGACCTCCAGAATGGTTCCCGCAGCTTCCGTTGTGCACATGTTCCAACACTTCCTTGGCTTGCGAGGGCCTCAGGCACCTCAAAGGCAGACCTTGGAAAGATCGTTTGAATAGCCGTCCATCACTGTCCAGAGAAAAGCGAGGGGCCTTGCTCCTTACCTTCCGATCTTCTACTTTATCGCTGGGGCAGGTCCCGTCCCTCATAAACTTAATGATGTCATCAAGCCAACAAGGTTTGGAGGGATCAATCATGTTCACCCCGCACGAGGGTTCCGTTTCGCGAATCAGCGGCCTCTCCATCCTGAGGAATGTGACTGAACGCTCGCAAGAATCCTCCAGAGCAGATGCGAACTTGGAAAGAGAGTCTGCATGCTCGTTTTCCATCCTCGGGATCTGCAACAGATGGAATTCTTTGAACTTGGCGATCACCTCCTTAGCATTTGTCAGGTACTGCACCATAGTGGCTTTTCGAGCCTCATAAGTGCCATCAATTTGGCTAGCGATCAGCTGGGAGTCAACATAAGCAGTGACCCGTACGGCACCATTCTGGAGGGCTATCTTGAGCCCTTGGATTAGAGCCTCATATTCTGCCTCATTGTTGGTGACCTGGAACGCTAGTTTGATAGCGTAATCAACTTCCACACCGTGAGGATCTCTGAGGGTCACCCCGGCTCCCCCCCTTGTGAGGTCGAGGAGCCGTCTGTGTGCAAGAGCCATAGTCCCTCTTCCAAAGAGGACCCAGTGTCCAGATTGAAACGCTCTACCAACAGGTCTGCCACTGCCTGAGCCTGTATTGCCGTACGGGGCTCGAAAGTAATATCAAATTGACTGAGTTCAATTGACCATTTGATTAACCTTCCTGAGACGTCCGGCTTTGCAAGCACCTGTCTGAGGGGTTGATATGTGAGCACTGTGATAGAATGAGCCTGAAAATAAGGTCTTAGCCTTCGAGACGCATTAATAAGCGCAAAAGCGAACTTCTCTATCTCCATGTATCTCTTTTTTGCCCCCTGCAATGTTTTGCTTAAGTAGTATACCGGCATATGTTTACGCTCGCGGATCGCCACGAGGACGGCGCTCATAGCTTCTGAGGAGACTGATAGGTAAACGAATAGGTTTTCTCCAGGGCTAGGCTTAGTTAACAATGGCGCGCTCGCGAGGTATTGCTTCATGTCCTTTAAAGCTTTCTCACATTCCTCGCTCCAGGCGAAATTGCGAGCGTTGCGCAAAATTTTGAAGAAAGGCAAGTTCCTGTCTGCCGAGCGAGAGATAAACCTGTTTAATGAAATGATCTTTCCCACCAACACTTGGACCTCCTTCACGTTCTGAGGGGAGCGAATATCAAGAATTGCTTTAATCTTTTCTGGATTTGCCTCTATGCCTCGCTGACTGACCATGTATCCCAAGAATTTGCCACCCCGAACGCCAAATGTACATTTGGAGGGGTTCACCTTCATTCCATAATGACGTAGGATGTTGAAAGTTTGTTTGAGATCCTCCAGATGGGAATGTTGGCGTTCGCTCTTAACTATCATGTCGTCTACATAGACTTCCATGGATCTTCCTATTTCGCGCTCGAACATCCTGTTGACTAGGCGTTGATAAGTTGCACCCGTATTTTTAAGTCCGAACGGCATGACCTTGAAACAGTAAACGCCTACATGTACCACGAACGAGGTTTTGGGGCGATCCTCGGGCGCCATGAAGATCTGATAATATCCCTGAAAGGCGTCCATTATACTCATGAGCTCACACCCAGCTGTTGAATCTACCAGTTGATCAATCCTCGGTAGGGGGTACGGGTCTTTGGGGCACGCCTTGTTGAGATCCGTGCAGTCATTGCACATGCGCCATTTGTTGGCACTTTTGGGAACGAGCACCACGTTACAGAGCCATTCCGGGTACAGAATTTCCTCGATGTACTGAGCGTCAAGGAGTTTGTTGACTTCTTCTTCGATGACTTGTCTTCGAAAACCGTGGAGGTCCCTTTTCTTTTGTTTGATTGGCTTGAAGGCTGGGTCCACGTTGAGTCTGTGAACTATGACACTCGGATCTATTCCGGTGAGATCGGAGGCCTTCCAAGCGAATACGTCAAGGTTCTCCTGGAGAAAATCAATCATCATAACCTTTGATGGACCGTCGAGATTTGAGCCAATCTGGGTGGTCTTATCTGGATTCCCTGGTTCCAACTCGATGGTCATAAACTTCTCAACGGGCTCAATGCGAACTTCAGGCCGTGGAGCCTCGAGCGCCCGTTTCTTCCCAGTAAGCCTGTCGCCTTTCTTACCCGGGGGACCATCACCCTCGTCTTCGGAGGAAGATCCTTCGACGGCCCCAGGTGGCCTATCCTCCATGCGTTGGGCCTCGCTGGGGGTCTTCTTTTTGTTCTTCTTCTTGTAAAGTTTGGCCCTCTTACGCTCGGGGCCATCTTCGTCCAATTTGGGGAAGTCAACTGATTTCTTAGTAGATCCTGCCTGGATGGTTTGTTTGGGTTTGTAGCTTCGAAGGGATAGGATGTAGCATTCCCAAACCTTTTTGACATTACATAGAACCTCGCCCGTGCCCTCGGGAGAGGGGAATTTGACTTTCTGGTGATAAGTGGAGATTACTGCCTTGAAGTCTACGAGGGCTGGACGTCCAATGATGATGTTATAGGGGAAGTCTACTTCAACGACTGCGTAAAGGACGCTTAAAGTTTTTTGTTGTGGGGCGCGACCAAAAGAGGTGGCCAAGCGAATCTGTCCGCGAGGGACAATCTCGGAACCCCCAAAGCCAACGAGGGCTGTTTTGAGGGGTTCGAGGGGAATGTTTGTTATATTCATTTTTTGAAACGTTGAGTAAGGGAGAACGTTCACAGAGCTTCCACTATCAATCAAAACCCTCTTTACAACGTGGTTATGAATGTCTAAACTGACCACCATGGGACAGTCAGAGGTTTCACCAATCCCATGGAGTGTTATAATGTGTCCCAAATCTTTTTCTGTGAACCCTACAACATCACTCTCTTTCGAGCGGGAAGAGCTATCAACGGAGAGCACAGGCTTGAGCTGGAATGATCTCTGGTCATAACTCCGAACGTGGCGGCACCGGGAAGCATTAGAATCGCCTCCCGAGGGTCCTCCAGTGATCATGTGAATGACCGCAAAGGGTTCGTTCTCCACATCTGCAGCTTTCCCTTTGCCGCGGTCGCTGGTTTCGGTGTGATGGTGGCGGGGACTCCGTGAGCGCGAGCGGCTTCTTCCTCTTGCACGCGCTCGCTCAGCGCAATGCTCATCATACCTCTCCAACACCTTCACAAACTCTTTGAGGTGCCCCCCAGCAACAAGCCCCTGGATCTCGCTCTCGAGCTGGCGGCACTCGTTGGTGTCATGCCCCTTCTGCTTATGAAAAGCGCAGTACTTTCCAGAGCGCTTCTGAGCCTCGGTCTCCCTCAACCTTGGCGGTCTCTTGAAGAGTTTCTTGTCCGCCATGGAGTACACTTCAGCGATTGGGCGGTTGAGGGGAATCCGTTCGAACTTACGCGGAGGTGAAGAGTTGCAGCGAGCGGGAATAGGACTCCGGCGGCGACCCCTATTAGAATCTCCTCTGTCTTCGGGGCCTTTGCTGGGGCGAGGGGCGTTTGCAATTTTATGATCCCTCGCGATATATATATCTTCGAGGGTGAAGAAAGAGTCAGCTATATCCCTGATTTCCATCAACGAGCGGGGCTTCTTCTTGGCTACTTCCTCCACGAATTCTTTGATGACCTAATGTTTCATGTTGATCGCTCCAAAAAGTACATGCCTCAAAAAATCCATCGAAGGCTTTTCCACCAACAGGATCTCTTTGTTAAACCTTCCCATGAAAGACCTGAGCGTCTCATTCGGCCCTTGGACTAAGCTGTAGAGAGCTGTTGCTGTTGGGGCTCGCGCCTTCAGAGAGTTGAAGTGGCTCAGGAAGGCATCTATCAGATCTGCGTACCCTCGAATCGAGCGGGGAGGAAGCTTCTTATACCAATCTTGAGCCATCCCAATGAGAGAGGTGACAAACACCTTGGACCAATAATGGCTCGGATGCTCGTACAGGTGCATCAAATACACAAAGTGATCCAGATGCTCAGCCGGATCAGTTGTCCCATCATACCTGTTGACAGATGTGGGGATTTTGCCTTTCCCCGCACGGGTCATGAAAACCTCGTCAATGAGGGGGGAAGCGCCTGTCAAGGTTCTGTAATCCCTGTCCTCAGGGTCGTATTCTTCGTAGTCTGGCTCTCTCCGGTGGTGGGAGACCTGGCTGCGTGGACGGCGAGCCTCTCTGGCCCTGGACCTCTCACCCTCGGCACGGGGGGCTTGAGTCCGTGCTCGAGAGAGCTGCTCCACTACATTCTGGAGTCCTTTAAGCTGATCCTGTACTGCGGCTAGTTGAGGGTCGCCAACATTTCGGCGGTTTGCCCTCCCTGTGGCCCTCGATTGGACCTCTTCGTTATCTTCAGCCCTCTCATTCTGAGGGGCCCTTTCGTTTCCAGCGGGTTGCTGTTGACGGCCCCATCACCATCATTTTCACCTTTCTTAATCGACCATCACCACTACCTCTGTCACTGCCACCACCGACACCCCCTTCGACACCACCGTCGACGCCCCATTGCAACTGTCTTTCCATCACCAACCCTTCCCTTCTTTTCTTCTCCATCAACCACATACCCCACCTCCACAAATAGCGGCCACCAGACCAACCATCCAAAATTAAACTCAAATCCACAAACACACACACACACACACAAAAAAACCCTGAGATCTAGGGACGGCAGATCTAAGGGAGGTAGCTAATTTTTGTCCTACGTGGCGGTGGCAGTGACGATGACGACAACAAAGTATTTAGGAAGGTAAGAGGGAGTGGACTTCGGAGGGGAGTTAATGGCGTGGTGGGGCAGGGGTAAGAAGCGACTGTGTTTTGGTGGCTGCGGTGGCGCGGTACTATGGAACAGTAGTGCTGCTAATCCCTCTGAAGGAGAAGAAGAAATGATAATAATAATTATCTATATTATTATCGAGAGATCCAAGTTTTGTCTCTTGAACTCTAAAAATAATTTTTTTCTATTTATTTATTAATTGATTTTATCCGAGTTTATCTCTTGTACATCCTTTTAATTTGTCTTTTCTCTCTCATCACTTCTCTTCTTAACTTCTCTTTTTTCGCATCATTTGCATTTTTTTTCTTTTTTTTATATAATTTTTATCATTTTCTATTTATATTTTAAAATTTTATAATTATTAATATGATACTATTTTATCCTGCATATTATTTTTTGTCATATATTAAAAATAATTATAGAATATACATTTAATAAAAAAAATAATTTATATATATTTATATATTAATACGTTTTTATTTGCACATGCATCAAATATGCAGAGTTGTTAGTATATATAACATATGTCTGCTTGTGTGTTATATATACATTAATATATATGTATTATATATACATATAATGAATTGTATATGCATATAAAAATAATATATTTTTTGTCAGAAATATATAAATAATATATATTATTAATTAATAATATTTTTAAAAATATTATTTATTCATTCATATGTACATTTTTAATATGTATATCTCCATTTCAAAATAATAATAATAATAATAATAATAATAATAATAATAATAATAATAATAATAATAATAATAATAATAATAATAACAATAACAATATGTATATTTCAAAGTAATATCAAAAAATGATTTTAATATTCATATATATTTTTTATTCATTAATATAATATGCATATTTTAAAATGTTAATGGAAAAAAAAGTATTTATATTTTAAAAGTAATATATATGATGGTGCAGGAAACTGGACTTCCAAAAATGCAGCAACATTTTTAATATTTGTATGAAAAGGGAAAGACCATCACAGGCGTGGGTGGCCTCAGGAACTGGGTTTCCTTTTGTGCGTGGGTTCTTCCAGCTAGGATAACACCAAGAGTGCAAAATGCAGCGGTGATGCAACTGTGATGAATGTAGTATGAAGCTTGGAAAAAATGGAGGAAAGTGGAGGAAAATGCCCAGAACAGTGAATGCAGTACGTAATAGGGAAGATGACTTGGGGGAGAATGCAAAGGTTCTCTCCTATTTATATGTTAGGGGTGAGGGTAGATTGGGTAATTGGACCATGTGGTCCCAAACCTTTGTTGCCCTAACATGTGGTGGCCTGTGAGGGCATGAGAATGACGTCTCTGAAAAGCAGGCAGCGTGTCAGGAGCAAAGTGCGCACTGCCTCTGTGTCAGAGGTTGTTGGCGAGGGTCTCTTGTTGGGAAGGCTCAAGGTTTGTCTTACAGGAGTATGGACGCCCCAGAAGGGAGAGGATCCTACACGAGCGTTGGTGACGCTCGAAGGGCGCACGAATGGGTCTCCCCCGATAGATGATCCTTGAGCGTCAGATCCACGAGCGTCAAAGAGCGGGTGCCCTCGTGTGGGGGTCTCCAGGGAGGAGTGGCCTTGAGGTCCGGGGTATGCGCGTCAGGTCTGACAACCCTACCCCTTGCCGGGACAGTTGGCCGAGGCTCATGGGCCTGTACAAGCCAACAAGTGAGTGGGCTGGATTGATCCACGAGCCCATTAATGCGAGCGTCCAATCTTTAAATCGGTTGATGGCGACACGTGGACGGCTCTGATACGAGCGTGATTTTATGCCTCATCAATATATATATATATATATATATATATATATATATATATATATATAGATATATAGATATTACTTTACTATATAAAGTAAAGGTATTTTAAGATTAAAACATTAAATAGTTAAACAGATAAAATAAAGGGTCAGTGTGCAAAAATAAAATAATACAGAGTTTTTTGAACTAATTTTTATAACATAAAATTTTGCTTGTAATTCTGAATAAATACAGGGTTTTTGATGCAATTATCTCCTTAAATGCATGTGAGTTCCTTTGGTTTTAAGAAAATGTTACCAGACATTCTGTAACATTTTAGGCCTTGTTTACTTGTATGGTAACCAATGGTTTTTTCCCCTTTGCCTCCATTTTCAGCCGTCTACTTTGAGTAGGTTGAAGCCCATGTTTGCCGTACAGGTCCGTAGGTGCGGCGTGTTTTTGGCAGAGCCATGGCACATGCAAATTTGGCGTGTTCCCTGAGACATGCCTTTTTCCATGGAGGCAAAATTACCTTGGACACCGAAAGTTCAACTTATTTACATGAAATTGCCATCGTAAATTAGGGTTCCCGTGCTTTTCACCTTCTCCCCACTACAAACCCAAAAATTCGATGCTGAAATTTTTTGATTTTTCCCCCTTTCGAATGAGTTCTCTTCTCACATACAGATATACAATCCGCGTGTAGCAGAGGAGAGGGCCGTGGTATACAAGACGCTCAAGGTAATCATTTTTCCTTCTTCCCAAACTTCATCCTTTTTTGGGCAATTGACGCTGTTTAACAGAACACCATACGTGCAGGTATAAGGGTTGGCTTGAAGTTAAATAACTAGCTGCATTCACGACGGTAATCTCCACTTTTCGGTAACATCGTACTCTTTCCGCTGTAATTCTTTTGTGTAGGTTTAATTAATTTTGTGCAATTTTTTTCCTAAAGATCCCATTTTTGTTTTCCCTGTTTTGAGATAAAAAACCAAAATTTCTGATTAATTCGATACACCACTTGGTATCTTCGATTCCATAGTAGGCTTATTGAATTAGATTACTGGCTGTTGAATTTTATTAACATATTGGTTGGTTTCTGCAATTTATTAGTATGCTTCCTCTCTATATGGCCCTATTTTGTTTTTGGTTTAGTACACCAGTTATAAACATTTGTCACTCCATCTGCTATTTAGGTTTTCCCTATTTCGAGAGAAAACCTATTTTTTTGGAAAAATTTGTGAAACAAAACTTGGTTTGCTAGATTCCATAATCGCTTCATTGAACCTAAATTAGTTGTAGCTGAACTATTGTGAAATATTACCAAGGTCATGCATTACATTACAAAACGATCGATGTATATGTTTGTGTTGTGTTTATGTTTAATCCACCACTTGGTAAAACTTGTAGAATGGATATAATGTATGAAGAGGAGGAGGCTCTGATTGCCTTGGAGATTGTTCGTTACCAAGTAATGAATGTGTTAACGTTAGTGTACTTGTTGCAAACTGGGTTGTTGGATAATGAATCAAAGCATCGTTGTTATACGCAATATAGCTTGTTACTTTTGACTCTATAATTTTTAAAGCGTCATATTTGGTCATCATCTTATTGCTTCAGTGTTAATTATGTGGTTATTTGGGTAATGTTAGTTTTGACTCTATAATTTTTATAGGATCTTATTACCTCTGCGACATTCAAAAGCAACGGTCTTGCCGGAACTTTATGGAAAGGATAGGGCAACGGGAAACAATGCAATGGATTGGTCTGCGGCAGCGCAACATACCCCCATTGTTTTACAGCCGATACGGAAGAACCAAACACTGTTGTTTACCATCCGACCATGCCCACCGTCTTGCCGGATGAAGAGGACAATCAAGCAAACTCTGTCGGCTCACAACCAATTCCTGGAACTGCAACCTCCGAGAAAAAGAAAAGAAAAAGGTGTGAGAAAACAGCAACTGTAATTGTCGATGCCATCACAAGCTTCTACTCTGAATCGACTGCATCTTTACGGGAGGTTGCTTCGAAGCTTGATACAGCTAGGCCTGGCATTGGGTGGAGAATATCCAACCCATGCCTTTATCCAAACAATATCCAAACATTCCATATTCAAGTCCAATCCAAATCCAATACATAAAACCCCAACAGATTTTCGCCCAAATAAAATCCAATATGTATGGATGGATTTTCAAACCCATCCAAAGTTTTAAAAAATCAATTGGATATTAAAGGGCTGCCCGCCCAACCCCAAGCCCCAAGCCCCAAACCCATACTGCCATACATTTTGTTATTTAATATGATATGTAATTAATTAATTCTTTCATATTATTATTAATTGCTTTATAAATTAAGTTTGATTTACTAGGAAAACATCGCCTATATTATGGATTATTAAATAATTTTAATGAAAAATTCAGCACTATAAAATATATTTAATTTCTCAAATTTTTATTGTTATTGTTGGTTGAATCTACTCGAATTAAGCACCGTAAAATATATTTAATTCATCAAATTTTGTTGTTATTGTTCGTTGATTTGCTCGATTAGAAATACAAATTACATGTATTTTAGTAAATTAACACAAGATTTAATCATAAAACAAATTTCACCAAACATTTACTAATCAAAATGTAGTTTTTTATGTCATTAGAATAGGACTTCTTGCAGTGAGCTAATCAAACCACATAAGCATTACGCTTTAGCATTACCAGATCTCCACTTATCTCTACACAAAGATATGAAAAGAAAATACAAATTAGTTATGAAACTTAGATAATGTCAATAACTTCTTGAGCTCCAGTACTTCTTACTCATATTGCTAGATGCTCTAGACCTGTAATTACAAAAATAATATACATTAAAAATATATATAATATTATAAAAATAATGTGTTTCTACAAGGAAGTTTAAAATTTGGATTCAAACCACCTAAGAACTTTTTGTAATACGCATGGTCACACATATTGAAAGGATAGTTGTGTTAAATACAAGCAATTGCCCATTCCTTTCGGCTTTCTAGTTGATAAAAAATGAACTCACTTCTAGGACTACCAACCAAATTATCTTCGAACTTAAACTTTGGACATACATTCTTTATATTTGTCCACAAATGATTAGTTCCACCTTGGCCACACAAGAGTTTGTCGCAATGATTGCATTTAGCCTTAATGACATTGTTCGCTAATCTAACCTTTGTGAAGTGTGCCCACACTTGTGATGCTTTTCTTTTTCCACGACTCCTAGAATTGGAAACCTCCTCAGTGTCACCATAATCACCACGTATATGTTGGCTAGCTTCACTAGGAACATTCGACATAATTATACCTGTTCAAAATATCAATTAAAATACTAATTTCTGAAAATCAGGAAGCAAATTAAGTGCACTTTTAAGTTCAATGAGCCATATACAACATGTATGAATACTTTTAAGTTTAACATGCATGATTCATGAACAACATAATAGTCATGAGCCATATAAAATACCAGATTCATGCCAGAACCATCACTCTTTTATTTAAAAATTTCCAAATCTTAACATGTACACAGTTCATTTAAACCATGCTGAATTCATGCACATATGTCAGTTGTTTTAGATAAAAAAAATATCTGATATGTCAACTTCAAAGTCTGCACAAAATGCTAAGATTGTTCATAATCAGGTAGCCCTTTAAGCCTACACTCCCGGACAGGTAAAAGGTTCTCCATTTTTGCCTCAAGACCTCACAAAACTGCCAAAGTGCAATTGGCTCTTAGTACAGGAAATAACAGGCTAAAATAGCAGCTGCAGTGTTGTCATTTCTGAAAACACCCACGTTAAGACTTGGCTCCAAAGTCCTTCTCATTTGTTGCATTAGAAAATAGAAAGGATTCAACAGCAGCAATTCTTGCCTCATAAATGTGATGATTAGGCTAATGACTAAAGTAAGCTAAATTTTGATTCTCTTTTCAAATCTTGATATTCTGGATAGGTTTATTATGGGCCATGCATTGCTTTATTCAAACTATGATAGCGAAACATAACTGCATCGTAGATTATAATTCTATAATCAATATCGCTCTTTGTCACTAGACACTATATCTGTTGGGTAGCAAACTCATCCCACATCGGAAGATTGGAGCAAGTTTATCCAATAAATAAATGTTCACCTAACTCTATTAGTATGAGGCATTTTGGGAGATGCCCAAAAACAAATCCTTGCGGGCTTGGCATAAAGCGGACAATATCATACTAATGCGGAGTTGGGGTGAACCTGCGCGCGGTCCTAACAATATCTAGTGCAGTACCTTCTACGGAATAGAGAAGTAGAATAGAACCAGCAAATTAGGCGCAACAGTTCTTTGATGGAGTTTCTGAGAATGTAGAGTCCGATTGCAGTTATCAGAACCCTGCATAACAAGGTTATAAGCTCTGTAAACATCATCATGGAATACAAATTAATAATATGACAAGAGTTTTGCAGAACATATATATAGAGAGAGTTCCATCAGCATATGTGGAAAAGAATAGTGAGAATTATCAAGTGATTAAGATTATAAATTAATGATTCATCATTAATATGAGTAATCATGGATTAACCTCTAAGTCTCCAACCATTAGGCATTTGTATACACCCACAATCTAAATAAATTACAAATCCAAATAAATTTGTGGAAACTACAAATAAATTGAATAGGACTTCCATTTGAATATCACAACTCTTTTTCTTCCCCTTTGACATTTTCATATCAAACAATAGAAAGATTCTGTAAACTCTCATATCTTGATCGAAGTCCTCAAACAATACAAATGGGATTTTGATTTGAAAAATTGGCTATACAAGAAAGAAAATACACCAAATTCAAATTAACGACAACCCATTTGAAATAGAAATCAAACCTTGGGCGGCGGAGTGCGGACTGATATCACCGAACAAAATCTGTAGCAAGCGAGTTCAGAGACGATATGAAAAGCGACGCGAGTTCGGAGAAGAAATGGGGGGAGTCGTCTCAATAGTCGGTATTTGTGGTGGCGAGAGAAGAACTGGCAGTCGACGGTGGTTGCGGACTGGCGGTCGACGGTGGCGGCGTTATCGTGTCGGCGAAGAGAGAAAAAGCGAGCGAAGAGAGGGTTTGTAACTTGTGTGTGTTGGAATTCAAGATGGGGGGTGAATTGATTAACTCAGTTTCCTTCTTTTGACGATCACACCTTTAATACCTGGTGTATGAGTGTTTGTTCAATGTACCACAAGCCTTTTACCAGGATTCCATTTACTCCGAGATTATAACATTCATTAGCTCAATCAAGAGCTCATTCAACAAAACAGATAGGCACACTGATGAACAGGTCAATAGCTCAAGCTTGAGCACAATATGTCTTAAATCATATATGGAAAGGTGAGAACCAAAACAAGATATTTACAGAGGTTTGGCCCCTAAGGTTGTGAACACACGAACCAAAGAGATTAATCCTCTACCTAAGTTTTTATACTTAGGATTTTGAACCTGCAATATTATTAAGATAGAAGAGATACAATTCAAAACAAGCTCTGCTTGGTACCAACACACATAGCTGATACTACGCAAGCCAGAGCACCTACAAAACAATCTCTGTTTCGTACCAACACACACAGCTGGTACTACCCAAACCAGAGCACCCGGATAACCTTGGCTCAAGCTCACTGCCCACCAGAGATCACACACAAACGCTCTATACGGTGTATACACAAAAACAGCAGCTTAAAAGCAATAAGGAAAATCACTTTTCAAAGATGACTCTATCTATCTATATATAGTGAAACAGCCAAACTAGCCGTTTATGACCGTTGCTGTATTTTATTTTTAAACTGCTCAGGTTCAGTTCCCCAGGTTCGAGTCACTTGATTCCAGTCATTTGACTTTTGTTCCTGCATGAGAATTTTGACTTTTGTTCCTGCATAATACTTTCAGTATTATTGTTCTTTTTTGTCAATCATTCAAAACAAGGGTTTAACATTCTCCCCCTTTTTGATGATGACAAAAAGCTCCCCCTGTCATAGGCAACTTAATAGCACAGATAAGGCAAAGTAAAGAGTTTCCTACTACACATCAATTCAAAACAGAGTATTCAACAAAACCAAAATGTAAGGATATAAGTATTTAAAGTAAACAAGAAACAACTTGTTTTTATTAAGCTTTTCCCTTTGCACTTGTCCTTAATTTTCCCAGTTTTGGCTTCCCCTCCCTTCTTTTGTATGCCAACTTTGTCTCCCTTCTTCTTTTTCAACTTCTGGCCTTCTTTGTCTTGAGATTCTCCCCCTTCATCATCAAAAAGCATTCGTTTGGTACTCCGAGAAGGTTGTGTTTGCTCAAGCTTCTTCAACCTGTCCTCAATACTTGAAAGTCTATCAGAAAACAAATCTAGATCCTTATTGAATGTGGCATGTTCCTTTTTGAGAGTTTCGGTGGTTTCAACAAGATCATGAGAGACAACAGTGGGTGTGGAGGATTTTTTGGAGACAGAGGCAGCAGATTTGTTGACCTTGCGAGACCAGGATTTCGTTTGGGGATCAAACTGGAACTTCATATGGCTGAGAGTGCGATTATCAAATTTCTTATGATACTTCGGATTTTCTTTCCAGTTTGCAGGAAATGGAATAAGAGTTTTGGTTTTGAAGAAATGAGTGAGAAGCATGAAGTATGGAAGTTTGGTGTTATTGATACCACAGTGTTCCATATGGGAAAGAATGATATAACCAAGATTGACCTTAATGTTTTTCAGAAAAGCATAAAGCAAGAATGTTCTGACACGGTTCATATCGGTAGAATGATTACCGGGCTCAACAGAACCAGATAGAATCGTAAGACTAATGATCTGATGAACCAGGGCATGTTCAAGTTTCAGATTTCGAAGAGCAATTCCTCCAGCCAGAGGATAGTCAACACCATTCCATAAAAGTTTTTTTGCATCTTCATAGTCATAACCCTTAGGCCAATCACCATAAACTTTGATCCCTTTATGAGGACAACCAATCAAAGTGTTTATTTTTCTAGAGGAGAAACTGATGTTTTCACCAAGAACAAAAGATTTGACTACGATTCCAACAAGTTTTGACCACCGGAAGAAGGACGCATTTGTATAAAACAGTTTGCAGAGAAGAGGATAGGCAGATTCATCAATAGTAAGAAAGGGTACCCACCCAAATTCTTCAAAACGTTGAGTAATAAAGCATTTAGGAAAATCAGAAAACTGGAATGAACGACCCCCATTCCATTTTCTTTCAGTCATTTTTTCATAGAAATACTTCTTACTGGAAGGTGTTTGAAACAACAAATCAGGAGAAAGGGAATCGAACGAAATATCTTTGGTTTCATGACAAACCTCTGCAAGTGGAAGTTCGTCATCTTTAGAGTAGTCGAGATCTGTGTCCTCAGCGTTAGATGGTTCCGAGGTGAAATCAACAGATTCTGTTTCCTCACTTGAAGATCCATCGTCTCCCCCTAATTTTGATGAAAGTGATGCCAATTCACCAGAAGACTCGTTCTCACGTTCGTCGGATGCTGATGAGGGTTCCATGGTGTTAAGAGAAGAGATGGTACAGGCCTTTTTGTTCCATTTGGCTAAGGGAACTTCATCAGAATTTTCAGATTTGTTAGTCGGATTGGAAGATTCAGGATTTTCCATGATGAAAGATAGAGAAATTTGGGAACAAGGGTTTTAGAATGTGAAAACAAGGGTTTGTATGATTCAGAAAGAGTAAAGAGATTTTATGTCAGAAGACGTTGAAGAAGAAGAGACACCACTCTTCAAATGCCCTCTGAATTTTGAAAAGACTTTTTTGTGAAGATGTATAACCGCCAAAAACAAAGTCGTAAAAAGATTATAAACACGCTTTAGTAAAAAAAACTTTTGGAACAAAGTTTTCCTAATCGCTAGTACCAGGAAATGGCATAATACCAAGTTTCTCTTTGATGAAGGCAAATTGTTCTGGACATAGAGGTTTTGTAAAAATGTCTGCAAGCTGGTTTTTTGTGTCAACATGAAGAATTTCAATGGTTTGATTTGAACATGATCTCTAAGAAAATGATGTTTGATATCAATGTGTTTTGTTTTGGAGTGGAAAATAGGATTTTTGGAAATACATATTGCACTTGTATTGTCACAAAATAGAGGAGTTTTATTAAAATGGAAACCAAAGTCAGAGAGAGTTTGTTTCATCCAAACAATTTGAGCACAACAACTTCCCATAGCAAGATATTCAGCTTCAGTGGTAGATAATGCCACCACACTTTGCTTTTTACTTGCCCAACTCACAAGGCATTTTCCAGGCAATTGACATTGCCCACTTGTACTTTTTCGATCGAGTTTGCAACCAGCAAAATCAGCGTCTGAGTATCCAGTGAGATTAAAGGAAATTGATCTTGGATACCAAAGTCTAACTTTCATTGTTCCACATAGATACCTCAAGATTCTCTTGACAATTTTAAAGTGTGAAATTTTGGGATCACTTTGAAACCTTGCACAGAGTGTAGTAGCCAGGAGTATATCAGGACGACTAGCTATGAGATACAATAGATTTTCTATTGCACCCCTATACGTTTTCTCATCAAAGCTTTCTTTATCAGGATTTTTGTCCAACTTAGTGGACACACACATAGGTGTTGGTACAGATTTTGAATCTGTCATGCTGAACTTCGCCAAGATTTCTTTGATATATTTTTCTTGGGAAACAAAGGTCCCAATTCTGGTTTGCTTAATTTGCAATCCAAGAAAGAAGTTCAATTTTCCCATGAGGCTCATTTCAAACTCAGATTTCATGTATGATGAAAATTCATCACAGAGATTGGAACATGAACTTCCAAATATGATATCGTCAACATATATTTCAACAATGAGAAGGTTTGTATTAACCTTCTTCAAGAAGAGAGTTGTATCAGTTGTTCCAATCTCAAATCCATTTGAAAGCAAGTAGTCTCTTAGCCTTTCATACCAGGTTCTGGGAGCTTGTTTTAGACCGTAGAGTGCTTTAGAAAGTTTGTAAACATGATCAGGTAGATGTGTGTCTTCAAATCCTGGAGGTTGACTGACATATACATCCTGAGATATGTATCCATTGAGGAAAGCTTTTTAACATCCATTTGGTACAATGGAAAATTGTAGTAAGCAGCCACAGCTAATAGTATGCGAATTAATTCCAATCTAGCAACAGGAGCAAATGTTTCTTCATAATCAATTCCTTCCTATTGGTAGTACCCTTTGGCTACAAGTCTTGCTTTATTTCGAATGACTTCTCCCTTTTCATTTAGTTTGTTTCTGAAAACCCACTTTGTTCCAATGATAGATTGATGTTGAGGTTTTTCAATGAGTTTCCAGACTTCATTCTTCTGGAATTGAGCTAATTCTTCCTTCATTGCTTCAATCCAAAACTTGTCTCTAAGTGCTTCATTTGTATTTTGAGGCTCAATTTGAGATAGTAACCCAGCTTGACCATGCTCAACATTTGCAGCTTTAATTTTTGATCTTGTCATGATTCCGGCTCCTTTATCTCCAATAACATTATTTATTGGATGACTAGATGCATGCTTAAATCTCCTGATGGTTTGTGGGGAGTTTGACTCACAAGCGTCATTATCTTCTGAATCATCAGTTTCCGCCACATCTTCTGAATTGATGAGCTCATTTGTGATGACTTGATTAGGATGCTTACCATTAGTTCCACTGCAGTTTTGATTTTGGTTCAAATCGGAGCTAATATGAGAGAAAGAGGGTCCAGCTTGCTATTGATATGTGGATGTTTTGATCTGAGGATC
Source organism: Lantana camara (assembly GCA_037501455.1). Classification (NCBI taxonomy): domain Eukaryota; kingdom Viridiplantae; phylum Streptophyta; class Magnoliopsida; order Lamiales; family Verbenaceae; genus Lantana; species Lantana camara. The sequence goes on along the minus strand of CM074857.1, from coordinate 14,115,736 downwards.
AATTTCATCGAATACCACATGTATTGATTCTTGTACAGTCCTTTTCCTTTTTTTGAAAACCCTATAGGCACGACTGTGATTCGAGTATCCAAGAACAATTCCTTCATCGGACTTGGAATCGAATTTACCACGATTTTCACGGTCATCTATACTATATTATTAAGCGCGAGAGGCAAAGGTGGTCTTTTGGTGTCCTCTTTTTCTTTTTTTCTATTTATTTGTTTTTTATCCTGTCAGTTTTCTTTTACGATTTTCTCTCTTCTTTTCTATTTATTTATTTTTATGCGTTTTCTTCTCTTATATTTTTTTATCTTATCTTTTCTTTTCTCTCACCTTATTTCAATTTTTTTTTTCTTTTGTATTTTTTTTTTAAGAGAATGTTGTTTGATATTTTATGCTTTTATGTTATTTTTATATTAGTTCAATAATTATATTAAAAATACTGATAAAATATATATTAATATAAAAATTAATTTAAATATATTTTAAACAAAAGAATTTTATAATTTGCACACGCAACGAGTGTGCCAAAATTACTAGTTTAGTATAAAGCATTTGCAGCTAAACACATGATAATGTGATACATTTGTTGTTTTGACTTTCCACAGCTTATAGGGTGTTTTCATGAGGTTAGGACGAATAAGCACTCTATTTGTGATATAGCAAGCTGTGTTCACAGCTTCACCCCAAAAGCTTTTTGGCATTTCATATTCATTCAACATTGTTCTTGTCATTTCTTGCAAGACTCTATTTTTGCTTTCCACCACACCATTTTGTTGTGGTGTTTTGGGAGCAGAGAATTCATGCATATACCCATGCTTATCACAGAACTCAACAAAGAATTTTTCATCGAACTCTGTTCCATTATCACTCCGAATTTTGATCACAGGAAGTCCCTTTTCATTTTCAATTCTTTTTATCAGAGGCATGAAGGTTTTAATGGCATCATTTTTATGCACAAGGAAGACAACCCATGTATATCTTGTGAAGTCATCCACAATTACAAAGACATATTTCTTACCTCCAAGGGATTCTGTTCTCATGGGACCAAACAGATCTAAGTGAAGTAATTCAAGAGGTTTAGAAGATGAAATACCAGATTTGTTTTTGAAGGAGGATCTTGTTTGCTTTCCAATTTGACATGCATGACAAGTTCTGTCCTTTTTGAAGTCAAGCTTAGGCAGACCTCTAATAAGCTCCTCTCTTGAGAGCTTTGAGATGAGATCCATATTGACATGTCCAAGTCTCCTGTGCCAGGTCCAACTAGGATCCTCATTGACTATTAGACACTTAACCTTTTGATTAGCAAGCTCATGTAAGGAGAAACAATATATGTTCCTATTTCTTTTAGCAGAGAAAATGATATCATCATTTTTTAGTATTTCACAGTGGGAAGGAAGGAATTTAACAATAAATCTGCAATCACATAATTGGCTTACACTGATCAGATTATGTTCTAAACCATTTACTAAAAACACATTTTCAATGCACACTCCTTCTTCATTACCGATTGAGCCCTTACCGACAATCTTACCTTTGGTGTTGTCTGCAAACACCACTGTTCCACTATTGACTTGTTTGATCTGAAAGAAGCTGTTCTTGTCCCCTGTCATGTGTCTTGAGCACCCACTGTATAACACCCATCTGAGGTTTCTTTTTGAGTCCTCTAGTACCTGTAATTTCTATTTTAGTTCCAGGTATCCCAATGTTTGAGGATCATGTGTTGTTAGAGGGAATCGCCCCTTTTTTAACCCAGACCCACTTAGATGGTTTGAATTTACGACTGTACCAGCATTCATTAGAGCAATGTCCCATTTTCTTACAAGTGGGGCACCAAGGTCTGGTAAAGTTGTATCTGTCTTTCTTCTTAAGTTTATACCAGAGAAGGTGATTATCATGTTCAAGATTACTGCAATGATTTTGGATTTTAACAAGTGACTCAGATAATCTATCAATCTTTTCTTGCAAATCTTGTTTGAGCTTGATAACTTTCAAGAGATTGTTTTGAAGAAATTTGTTTCTCACCCTAAGATTTTCAAGATTATCTTTGCATTTGATCAAGAACGAGAGACTGAATTCCTCAAATTCAGATGAACAAGTAGACAGAGTTTCGATAAATACCTGGCTATTTGCCATCAAGACTTCACATGATTCTCCATCTTTTGAGGAGGCACTCGAGACAGAATCTTGGTCATTTGTATCTACAATGTATGAAGCGAACTTCGAGTACTTCTTCTTATCCTTAAGAAGTTTTGGACATTCATATTTGAAGTGTCCTTCTTCCTGACAATTATAGCATCTGGTAGACTTGTTTCCAGAGATCTGTTTGTTTCTGAGCATGTTGCTTTGAAAGTCTTTTTTTTCTTTTCGAAAGTCTCATGAGACGTTTCGTTAGCACAGCAATGTTGGCATCAACTTCTTCCTCATTTTCAAATGAGTAGTTTGCTTGCTCAAGATTCTCATCATGATTCAAACTACCCCTTTTTTCAGGGTGTTGTTCCAGCTTAGCATTATGAGATCATGAGACATCAATGAGCCAATAAGTTGAGCAATACTCATTTGAGTAAGATCTTTAGTCTCATAAATGGCCGTAACTTTGGGATTCCAGTTTCTTGGAAGAGCTCTCAAGATTTTTCGAACTTGCTCTTCCTCAGTTACAATTTTTCCAAGAGCAAAAAGTTTATTGACAATTTCCATGAAATTAGCATACATTTCACTAATGCTCTCATTTTCTTTCATGTGAAAGAGTTCATACTGATGAGCAAGAATAGCAATTCTTTCTTGCTTAACTTGGGATGTTCCCTCATAGGTGACATGTAACATTTCCCACATATCTTTAGCAGTGCTACAAATGCTAACCCGATTGTATTCACTTTTACAGAGTGAACATGACAGTATATTCTTGGCTTTAGCATTCAGAGAGATCATTTTTTTATCATCTTGAGTGTATTCAATTTTGTTTTTGGGAATGTTGATCCCATCAGCCTGTTTCATGGGAGTTCTTGCAACCTAGATCACAACATCCCAGAGATCATAATCAATAGAAATGAAGTACTCTTCAATTCTGTTTTTCCATGTAGCATAATTAGTTCCATCAAGCAGCGGAGGTTTGGTATGAGACATCCCCTCTGAATAAATCTCACTTTGAGATTCCATAGGATCGTTTTGACTCAGGGTTGTTAAACCACTTGGAACAATGAGTACCAAGCTCTGGTACCACTTGTTGGAATTCAGGAGGGGGGGGGGGGGGGGGGGGGGTGAATTGATTAACTCAGTTTCCTTCTTTTGACGATCACACCTTTAATACCTGGTGTATGAGTGTTTGTTCAATGTACCACAAGCCTTTGACCAGTATTCCATTTACTCCGAGATTATAACATTCATTAGCTCAATCAAGAGCTCATTCAACAAAACAGTTAGGCACACTGATGAACAGGTCAATAGCTCAAGCTTGAGCACAGTATGTCTTAAATCATATGTGGAAAGGTGAGAACCAAGACAAGATATTTATAGAGGTTTGGCCCCTAAGGTTGTGAACACACGAACCAAAGAGATTAATCCTCTACCTAAGTTTTTATACTTAGGATTTTGAACCTACAATATTATTAAGATAGAAGAGATACAATTCAAAACAAGCTCTGCTTGGTACCAACACACACAGCTGATACTACGCAAGCCAGAGCACCTACAAAACAATCTCTATTTGGTACCAACACACACAACTGGTACTACCCAAACCAGAGCACCCGGATAACCTTAGCTCAAGCTCACTGCCCACCAGAGATCACACACAAACGCTCTATACGGTGTACACACAAAAACAGCAGCTTAAAAGCAATAAGGAAAATCACTTTTCAAAGATGACTCTATCTATGTATATATAGTGAAACAGCCAAACTAGCCATTTATGACCGTTGCTGTATTTTATTTTTAAACTGCTCAGGTTCAGTTCCCCAGGTTCTAGTCACTTGATTCCAGTCATTTGACTTTTGTTCCTGCATGAGAATTTTGACTTTTGTTCCTGCATAATACTTTCAGTATTATTGTTCTTTTTTGTCAATCATTCAAAACAAGGGTTTAACAGTGTGGGTTTTTTCAGATTTGGGTATCCAAAGGTAAAAATCTGATCCAAACCCGTTTTTGATTGAAATATAGATACGGGTTTGGGTTTGGATAAAATACAAAAGTATGGGTTTGGATTTGGATTGGATATTTAAAAGTTTGGGCTTGAGTTGGATATTCCCCACACCCAAAGCCAGGCCTACGTGCAGCTAAAGACACAATCAAGCGGCAGGAAGAAAATTTTGAAGCTATTGGAATTTTGCCTATTCAGATTGACATTGAAGATCATATAAATGTTCGCAACATACTTGTGAACAATCGAAGTCAGATGAACATGTTTTTTGATATAAATATAGATGCGCAGAGCGTGATGGTGCACTGGTGATCTAAGGTAAACTACGTTAATTGGTAGTCTGTTTGCATATTGGTAATCTTTTGTTAACAAGTCATTAGAATGTGGAACTTGTTGCTGCTACTATAGATGCTTTTGTTAGTTTTTTCTTTGGGAGATGAACAACTGTAGTTATTTTGTATTAAAAATCTGATCTCCTAAGAACAATGATGCTGTGCATTTGGAAGAATTTTGTATCTATTGAATATGCTTTCTTATGGCTTCTGTGCTTATGACTTTGCATATTATGATTTCTGTTACCAATTTGTAGTAGTGGTATATCAGTACTAATAGCGTGGTGGTTTTTGGGAAATTTATTGCCAATGACTTTGGTGGGGGAGATGGGTGCAAAGTGCAAACACAATGCAACTAAAGCAATTAAAAATAAGGGCATTTTGGTAAAACAAACCTAAACATGCATTATTAGCTAGAAAAAGTAAACAACACGGTTAAACTGTCGAAACAAAAGTAAAAGTAAACAACATTTAATGGCATATAGAATACCTTCATAATCTACTAATAACATGACCGTCATTATCATTTTTACCCAAAGTAAACGAGGCCTTAAAAAATCTTAAAAGGCTTATAAAATGTTACCAGATTTTTTCTCGTGTCTTTTTATTTGTCTCACGAAATCCAATAAATGAATTTGTGAAAAAGTTTGGGGCAAATTTATGGGAAAAAAATGCAAAATTAGGATATTAACTACCCTCAATTTGTATTTTTGGAACACATTTTTTTCCAGCGGCAAGATCGACACCTAACTTAAAAAAAGTTGCATTTTCGGAACAATTTTCGCCGGAAAAATGATGTGTACACCACATGCGGATGATGTGTATGCCATTCATATTATTATTCTTTTTATTTTTATATAGGGATAAATATTTGAGCATCCTGTACTATTGCGATTTTTGGAGTTTCCATTTTGAACTATAAAAAGTCGACGTTTGCAACCCTCCCTGGACGGCTCTCGGTTCTTGAGCATGTTGGGGGATTAGGCGGCAGTTGAAAGAGCCGCTCGAAAGCTTGACGAATCCTCAATTATTGTTTTTAACAAATTGCAACCTCATTCCAATGGATGTGTGACACGTACACAAAATTTCTTCCACGTGTCACACGATGAGTGGAATCAGGTTGCAATTTGTTAAAGAACAGTAATTGGGGATGCAAACGTCGACTTTTTATAATTTAGAATGGAAACTCCAAAATCACGATATTATAGGATATTCAAAATATTTATTTCTTTTATATAACGTGGCTAACCACTCTAAACACATAAAAGAATAGTAGACTACTCAAGTAATAAAATGAATTTTTTAAAAGTAATTACTTGTCAATATGTGTATATATATATATTAAAATAATTAAATACTTTATTACTACAGAATATTATTTAATATGTAATTATTTTAAAAATGTGGGGTATTAGTTTAAAATTTTAAAAATATTTATTTTATAATTAATTTGAATATTTAAACATAAAAAATAATAATAATAATTACTAAATAAAAAATAAAATGAAAAACAGAACTACTCCTTCCTCCATAACCCACTGGCCATTAACCACCCCACCTATCAGACAAAGCCTTGATAAGAAAACAGGGGTGCTGGGTGGGGGATTTATTATTTTATTTGTTAAGTTTTATTTTTGTTTTGAGCAAATTATATTTTTGGTCTCATAGGATTGGACGATTTGCAATTTTGGTCTCATTCTTTCAAAATTTGACAATTTTGGTCCCGTAGGTTTCAATTTGTGACAAATTTAGTCCCAACCGTCAATTCCGTCCAAAAATTGACGGTTGGGACTAAATTTGTCACAAATTGAAACCTACGGGACCAAAATTGTCAAATTTTGAAAGAATGGGACCAAAATTGCAAATCGCCTAATCCTATGGGACCAAAAATGTAATTTGCTCTTTTGTTTTTCTAATTATGTGTATATATACTAGAAATAACTTTTTCCATTTTTTTAATTTGTAATGTACGCCAGTAATTTGATTTATTATTTTTATTTAATATTTGGTTTTCTTAATTTATCTATATATACAGTAAATATCTTTTTAATTTGTTTAATTTTGAAATGTACATATTTTGATTATTTTATTTTATTAATTGATATACATATATATTTATTTAAATGTATGAGTGATATATATTTTTAAATAAATTTTTGTATAAATAGAGCTTATGTAGTTCTATATTAGATAATAAAATTATTTATGTGAATTATGTATGGCACATAATATGACATGTGTCAATCATATGTAATTGCAACTTATATGTCATTTTCTTGGCAAAAATTGTCCCGAAAATGCAATTTTTTTTAAATAAATGGATGGATTTTGCCGCCTGAAAAAAATTATTCCAAAAATACAAATTGAGGGTAGTTGGTGTCCCAATTTTACATTTTTCCCCGAAATTATAATTTCATGCTTTGTCAAAAATTCTAAATAATTAACAACTATTTTTTGACTTGGTAAATACTAAATATATGCCTAGTACTTTTAGTGTAAATCCACAAATACTTCTAAAAATATATCGTGTTGTATCTGATATTTTTCATCTAAGAATTTTAAAAAAATTCATAAAAGTTTAAATTTTTTTAATATAGATATATTTTTAAAATTAATATATCATAATCTTATCCAGTCAAGTAAGGACCGAAACTGGTTTGGCTTAGCACAAGATCCCCATCCAATCAAAGTAAACATCCAAAAAGGGCGTACTATTAATAATGTGACGATCCATTTCCTACCAAAGGAAATTCCGCGTCAAAAATAATTTATTAGATATTTAGCATACCATTTTGATTTTTGACAATTTTCTGAAATTTATTTCATTAGATCCTTTTTTATTTTTTTTGAAAAGCAAACCCCGAAGGGGAAATTTATTGAATCAAAACATACAAAAGAACAATCGAAAAAATAACGCAGGCTCAAGGTCGCAATTCTAGCATATTTGTGGACAATCATAGTTGCTCCACGCAGAGATGGAGCCAGGATTAAGGGGGCGAAATTTTAATTTTGGGGGAATATAAAAATTTCTAAATATATATACAAACCCCCCCCCCCCCCCCCCCCCGGTCGCTCCGCCCCTTGGCTCCACGTGCAATAGAACAAAACCTAACAGTCGAACTAAAATTTGAATAGGTAATCAAACTTAATTTCACCACCACTATCGGAATCCCAGCGATTGCAAATTCTTTAACATTTAAAGCTCGAGTCATACAGATCGACTCGTGATCCAGCATGTCTCCGTCTGATTTGGCTTTGAAGTAGCTGCAACCATTCATAAGTGACGAGAGAGATGTACGCTTGAAACACCGGTAGGAGTACCCTGCATTAAATATAAGAAAGTAAAAATGCTCTCATTCGAGAGTTCGAGAGAAAAACAACTCTCATACGAGAGAGAGAAACAACCCAAAAAAAAAAGAAATAACGTAAAAAGAAAACAGAGATCCAGATCTCCTTTCCAGATCTCAAATGAGATCTGGATCTTAATTGGAAAACAAAACAGAGATCGAAAAGAGATATGATAAGAAAGAAGATTGCAGAGAAGTAATTTTCATTGAAAGACATTAGAGAAAGTTCTACAGAATACACTGACTCAACTTCCTTTTATAATTGTAGCTGGAGGCTTTGTACACGTGTAATAATTGGGAGGTTAATAACTAACCTCAACCCTTACTCTATTGGCTAATATTAAGTTGTTTTAACTAATTATGCAACTTAATTACACTTAATTTGTACGGTAATACCCCCCCTCAAACTGACGCTGTGATGTTAATCATGCCCAGTTTGCACAAGTGTGAATGAAAGAGAGGTGACGCTAACGGTTTTGTAAAGATATCTGTTGTTTGATCTTGAGTACGCAGCGGAAGAAGATGTATGAGACTTCGTTGTAACTTTTCACGCACAACTTGGCAATCAATTTCTATGTGTTTCATTCTTTCGTGGAAACTTGGGTTGGCAGCTATGTGGATGGCTGATTTGTTGTCACAGTAGATTAATGCAGGTTGGTGGTCTGAATTCCGAGATCATTGAGTAAGTATGTGATCCATTGGATTTCACAGGTGGTGGCAGCTAATGCCCTGTACTCTGCTTCTGAGGATGAACGGCTGATGGTAGTCTGCTTCTTTGATTTCCAGCTTATGAGTGCATTCCCAATGAAGATGCAATAACCAGTTACTGATCTTCTGGAGTCCAAGCATCCGACCCAATCAGAGTCGCTGTATGCTTTGATGTCTAAGCCAGATTTGGCTGGAAAGAAAAGACCTTGACCCGGGTTCCCTTTGATATATCTCAAAATTCTCATTGCAACTTGGTAATGCTCTGTTGTTGGTGCAGATAAGAATTGACTAAGTTGCTGAACACTATAAGTTATATCGGGTCTTGTTGTGCAAAGATATAGAAGCCTGCCAATCAATCTCCTGTAGCTTTGAATGTCTGAATATGGTTCACCTTCCTTTGTTATCTTGATGGTGGAGTCCATTGGAGTCTGTGTGGGTTTTGCAGCCAACATGCCAGAGTCTTCAAGTAGTTCCAAGGCATACTTTCGTTGATTAATTGTGATTCCAAGTTTGGATCTGGCAATTTCAAGACCTAAGAAGAATTTTAGCTGTCCAAGGTCTTTGATCTTAAATTTGGCATCCAGGAACCGTTTGATGGAGTTAATTACTAACTGATTGTTTCCACGGAGTATGATGTCATCTACATATACCAAAAGGAAAGTAAAAGAGTCAGCAGAACGTTTGACAAATAAGCTATAATCTGACAGGGATTGAGTATAGCTTTGAGATATTAGTGAGGAAGAAAGCTTGTTGAACTATTGCCGAGAGGCCTGTTTCAATCCATATAGAGATTTCTTAAGCCTGCAAACCTTGTTAGTGGAGTCAGTCATAAAACCTTGTGGTAAAGTCATATATACTTCTTCATTTAAATCACCATGAAGAAACGCATTATTGACATCAAGTTGTTGAAGTAACCATCCATTGCTGGCAGCTAAGGCAAGTAATAATCTTATTGTTGTGATTTTTGCAACTGGGCTAAAAGTGTCAAAGTAATCTATTCCTTCAGTTTGTTTGTACCCTTTGGCAACTAAGTGTGCTTTATATCTCTCAATGGAGCCATATGCTTTATATTTTATTTTATATACCCATTTACAACCAATGGGTCTCTTACCTATGGGAAGATCAACTACTTCCCAAGTTTGTGTTGTTTGTAAGGCTTCAAGTTCCTTGGACATAGCATCTCTCCATTCAGCATGTAAAATAGCTTGTTTATATGTTTTTGGCTCAGTGTTAGAGGAAATATTGAGACTAAAGTGTTTGAATTTAGATGACAGTTTATTGTAGTTAAGTACAGCAGACAATGGAAAGGGTACACCTGATGAGTCATGAGAATGATCTTGCAAATTGATGTCAGGTGCACAGGATGAGTTTATCAGATTACAATGGTAATTTTGTAGATAAGATGGGGCCTGTCTGATTCTATGAGGTCTAGCTTGTTGAGGTGGTGCATCTGCAACAACAGCTTGTTGAGCTGGTACATCTGCAACAACAACAGGCAGAACATTGGAGTTAATGATAGAATTATTATTAGAAGATGACTGTGCATTCTGGGAGGTTGAAGGCACTTGAGTACTCTGCAATGAATGCAAAGATGAAACCGTATCAGTGTAATGAACATCAGATGAATTAGGTAAGGAAAGCAGTAAGGCATCAGAATTGTTTTGTTTATGGAGAAGAGGAAAGCAATTCTCTATAAATTGCACATTTCTAGACACAAAGATTTCTGAAGACTGTAAATCCTGGAGAATGTATCCTTTGGTCCCAGGCTTGTAGCCAAGAAATACACATTTCCTTGCCCTTGGATCAAATTTGGACCTGTTTTGACAGAGAGTTGAAGCATACGCAAGGCAACCAAAAACTTTGAGGTTAGAGTAAACAGGAAACTGATCATACAAGAGCTGATATGGTGATTTATTGTTTAACAATGGAGAAGGTAGCCTATTTATGATATAAACAGAGTGAATTATACAATATGACCATAGAGATTTTGAGAGGCCAGATTGAAAGAGCAAAGCTCTGGCTATATTTAGGATATGTTGGTGTTTACGTTCTACAATTCCATTTTGTTCAGGCGTCTCAACACATGAAGTTTGATGAAAGATGCCCTTCTTTGAATAAAAATCATTCATTAGGAATTCAGGGCCATTATCTGATTTAACAGACTGAACTGTGAGTAAAAACTGAGTTTCAATCAAGTTTATCAGACTTTGCAATTGTAAACGTATTTCAGACTTCTGTTTTACCAGAGCAACCCAAGTAAAACATGTGTAATCATCCACCACAGTAAGGAAATAATTGTGACCTGCAATGGAAGGAACAGAATAGGGTCCCCAGATATCTGCATGCAGCAATTGTAAAGGTATGGAAGAAGCAGTGGTACTAGAAGAAAAGGGAAGTTTCTTTTGCTTAGAAAAGTGACAGATATCACATTGATCAAAAGTACTAGCACATTTTATTGAATTGTCCAAAGAGTTTAGTACATTCAGTGTAGAAGATGGTACATGTCCCATTCGAAAATGCCATAAATTGCTACTGTTAACAACATGAGAACTTGAAAAATTTACAATTGAGTTTTTAAAGGAATCAAATGCAGTTGACTGTAAGATATATAGGCCAGCAGTGAGCTTAGCTAAACCAATCATCTTCGAAGTCCTGTGATCCTGAATAACACAAGATGAATTTTGAAAAATGAAACGATATCCAGGGGACTTTGTTAACTGAGACACAGACATCAAATTGAAAGAGAAGGTTGGAATATACAGCACATTATGCAAAGTAAGATCATCAGATATAATTATAGTACCAGCATGCTTAGCTAGAACATGATTGCCATTAGGGAGCTTAACAGATACTGGGGTAATAGACATAAGAGTACTGAATTTTTCAGAGGAAAAACATATGTGATCCGTTGCTCCAGTGTCCAGAACCCAAGAAGAACGAACACTGGAACAAGCAAGAACACAGGTACCTGCATCAGGATTAGGAGAAGGAGAATCCACAGTAAGTTGACTAGCATGATGCTGCTGAGAAGACTCAGGTTGTTGAATTAGAGTCAACAACCTCTGGAACTGCTCTTGAGTGAAACAAACTTGATGAGTATCTGGTGCAGGGACAGCAACTTGAGAGAGATCAATGTCCCGAGATTCAGAGACATCTTGCTCTGGAGATTCCTGGCTATACAGAGCAGCGGCCACAGGGTTCTTGAAGCGAAAGTTTGGAGGGAATCCAAACTTCTTGTAACAATTGTTCTCTGTATGATTGGGACCTCCACAGTGCCTACACGCTTTGCCTGTACCTATAGCTTCTTTAGAGAAATTCTTAAAACGTTGACCCCTGCCAAAACTCTGAAATCCTTGAGAACTCTGACCCACAGAGGATTTTGAAGAACTAGCACCAGGTGTCATAGACTTATATCCTGAAGACTTGAAATGTTGGAAACCTTGGGAACCTTGCACTGCGAAAGATTTATGCGAAGAAACGATAGAGAGCTGTCGTTCTTGCTGAACAACCATACCGAACACCTTAGTGATAGGCGGCAAGGGATCAAGGAGCATGATCTGAGATCTGACGCCAGAGAAACGATCATTTAAGCCATTAAGAAACCGAATTACACAATCGCTTTGTTGATAGCGCTTGAATGTGTCAATAGCGCCACAAACACAAGGTGTAGGGCAAGCACAGACAGGTAACGGACGAAAATTGAAGTACTCATCCCATAGAACCTTCAATTTCGTAAAATAATCCGTGATAGAGTCATCCCCTTGCTTGATAGAGTAAAGATCTTCCTGAAGCTCAGCGATGCGAAAAGCGTCACCATGGGAAAAACGATTTCGGAGATCTGACCAAACATCCGATGCCTTATCCATCCAGAGAAGTGATTGCGCAATCGTGGGGGAAAGAACACGAGAGATCCATATATACTAGTACCATCGTGTTGCAGCGCTCCCACACCGGAAGAAGAGGATTCATTGGTTGAGGCATGGCGATAGCACCAGAGACGAAGCCAAACTTGTTCTTAGAGAGAAGCGCCATCTTCACACCTCTCGCCCAGGTATGATAATTCGAACCATCAAGAGGCGTGGAAACGAGATTGAGACCAGGATTCTCATTCGCATGGAGGAAGAAAGGGCTAGACGCCGTCAATTGCGACTCTGCTGCAGCTATAGCTTCCTGCGAAGCCATGGAATCGGCAAGAAAGAGCAAGAACAGCACAAGAAACCACACGAAAACTGGAAAAAAAACGAAGAAACCATACAGATCGAAAGGAATCTCTTGATACCATGATAAGAAAGAAGATTGCAGAAGTAATTTTCATTGAAAGACATTAGAGAAAGTTCTACAGAATACACTGACTCAGCTTCCTTTTATAATTGTAGCTGGAGGCTTTGTACACGTGTAATAATTGGGAGGCTAATAACTAACGTCAACCCCCACTCTATTGGCTAATATTAAGTTGTTTTAACTAACTTAATTATGCAACTTAATTACACTTAATTTGTACGGTAATAAGATATGTAGAAGAAGAAGATGACGACTAAAGAGAAAAAAAAGAGAGAAACCCTATATTTATTTCATTAGATCCAATGTTATATGGTCAAGGCAAAGCTTGACGCTAAAATAGAAAATATACATATAGAGTGAGAAAATTTCATGAAACTACCATGTATTAGGTGAATGTATAAAAAAGAAAAATTTAATAAATAAAAACTCACTTAAAAAACTTACATTTATAAAATTTTACATAAAAAATCCTACTATCAGTTGTCGGTACTTTGACCACAAATATGATTGAATTTCTTTTTCACTTTTTCAAATAGAAAAAACTATTTTATCCATTTATTATATATATACACTAAACACCACAACCTCCTGCCGCCATATTACAGAATGTTCAAAAATATTTATAGAATGTTGAAATCAAATATGAATTAGTGAACAATATGAATTCTCAAATGCCGGCTTTCGATAAAGGTTATTCAATGGACAATTCCCCAACGTTCTGCGGCATGATAAACGAAATAATTAAGGTATCTTTCCTAATAATGTTGATAATGATATTTTATTTAATTTAAGTAGAGTACTTTTTAGCTAGTCGTTCTTAATGTAGTTTTATTAAGGGGTTGTACTCCTTAATAATAGCTTTATTATAGGGGTATTTTAAAGGGAAAATTCATATTCATCCCTAGGTTTTTAATAAAAATTTAAAATAGTACTCATATTATTAATTTATTTTAAATTCATCGTAAAAAGTTATTTTTTTACCATAATTTTAAACCAAAAACTATAAATATACTAAACTGTCCTTAAATTATAATTTATCTATTTAAGTACAAAGATAATCAAATAATCTTGCATTTTTATCAAATAATTCCTTAGGTCCACCCCCACCTAGCCCTAGGTCGGTCTTCAGCTTATATTTGTTACATTCTCACAGCTTAAATCCCAGGTCGAAGACTTCCACTCAAATAAATTCTAAGTGGTCGACCAATTCCAACTCAAGACACAACATTCAAAATTTTGGCTCGATCATTTTGGCGCTGTCTATGTGAAACTTCGAACAAAAACCTTGTGAGCATGAGAATCTGAAGAACTTTTGGTCTAGATGGGCAGGAATTGACAAATACCACTGGCGTCGACGGCCTAAGCACTACTCGTGCTTGTGACGGGGATAACTAGTCGGGGAGTCCCCCTGAATGGTTTACTTCGACCCTGAGCTTGACGCTTATCTCGCTCAGTGTCGAGCTGAGGTTGTGGCCTCAGAGGGTTGAGCACCTGTGTTCCCCAAAAAACCCCGTGTTCGCCTGATGGATCACACCCCCACTACAGTCTAATACGCACCTCCGTACGGACCATCGTTACAGTATGGATATCCACCCCCCAGGGTCCCTGGGGATATCTACCGATGCACCCATCATACTACCCATCACATTACCACCCTTCACTTCCACCCCCAGGCCCTACTTATTGGCAGGGCACAGCTCGAGGAGGTCAAGCCACAAACGTCGCTAAAATGATTGAGCCAAATTTTTAATTGTTGATTCTCAAGTCAGTATATCGATCTAGAAGAGAGAGAGATTCGAGTTGACTTAAGTGTAAGAAATGTGCTGACCCTAGGTTCACCCCCACCTAGTCCTAGGTCGATTTTCAGCTTACGTTTGTTACATTCTCACAACTCAACTCCCATATTGGAAACTTCCCCTCAAATAAATTCTAAGTGGTCAACCAATTCCAACTCGAGACAAGAAATTTGGCTCGATCAATGAGCAGTGAGCACGTTATTATATTTGCTATTTGATTTGATCGATCAATAAACAACATGTATAAAATACTTTCTCCTAAAACCTTAACCAACCACATAATAACTATAAAATATTTTCCCTCTTTGCACTAATTTGATCAAATCCGGTAAGGATTAAAATTTCTCCTATGAATAATAACAATTAGCAGCTATAACAACAAACAAATTATCTACCAAAAATAAAAATAAAAATAAATAAATAACAAACACATAGTTTTTGGTAGTGGGCAAAATAAATACATCGGACCCATATCAAAATGCCACCTGCAAATTTAACCTAAGTTAATGAAACTATTAACCGGGCAATTGGAATTGGTATGAACCAGTTGCTTATTAAACCATTTACAATCAACATAACAATTTCCTAATCCAAACAGATGCAGAAAACAAGCAAGAAATCCAACCATTGCACATATTACATGTCAGAGGCCAAGTAATTCAGCATATGCATATGTTAAACTATTTAGGCAACCGATACTTGGGAACGGCCATGAGATGCTTCTCCCGTGCCGTCACCAATCCGAAGTGCTCAGACATGTCGAGATCACTAGGCTTCATACCGTTTGGAAGCTCCCAATCGAAGCAATGCACCAATTGTGCCAGCACCAATCGCACCATTGTGAGTCCTAGTTGCATTCCAGGGCATATTCTCCTACCCGAACCAAACGGTATGAGCTGAAAATGGTGGCCCCTTAAATCTATATCACAACCAATAAACCTCTCAGGTGAGAATGTTTCAGGATCGGGCCACAAGTTAGGATCCCTCCCCATAGCCCATACGTTCACTATGGCCCGCGACCCTTTTGGTACGTAGAAACCATCAAGAACACAATCTTCCATAGACTCATGGGGAGCTAACAAGGGTGCAACAGGATGGAGTCTTTGCGTTTCCTTCACCACATGGTCCAAGTATTGAAGTTTGTCGAGGTGTGATTCCTCGACCATATGACCCATGCCTACAACCGACTCCAGTTCTTCCTGGAGTTTCTTCATTACTTGGGGGTGCCTAATGAGTTCTGACATTGCCCATTCCACTGCTACTGCTGAAGTGTCCATTCCAGCTATGAACAAATCCTAAACGAAGAGTCATATATATTTAGTATCTTGTAATTCGATGTCAAACTAGTACAAACTGTGAGCTAACGGTGTCGAACTTCACCTATTAAGCAAAAAAAGCAAACTAAGTGTCATATCATTTTGACTGATACAATAAATTTTGTTATAAAAACCATAGGGATACTTGCACGGACATATCCTGCAGGTTTCGCCTAATTAGGCAAATTTTTTTGGAAGTTTCAGAAATTACAAAATCTTCCCCCAGCATATCTTGAGATTTGGGGAATGCATGTTTTTATATGAATGCACTGCACCAAAATTCTCGTGTATTATAAGTTTTTTTCATACAAATTTTCAACAACATAGGGTTCATCATGCAAAATTTTCAAGTCACTACAACTTTTTTGCTATAGAAAAGAAACAGGGTAAACGACATTTCTCAATTAAAATAAAGGATAAATAATATGTTAGTCGCATTTTCAGTGCACGAGCACCTTCCAGTAGGCTTGGTTTCTTAGATTGCATTTTCAATTTAATAGATTTTTTGAGTGAGATTTTAGTTCACAAGGATTTTTTGTGATCATCAGAAGAAACACCAGAGTCGGCATGCAATTTTTCAGTTTATTAGTAAGTTTAATTCCATGTATTAATCATAGTTATTATTATAGTTATTCCAATATAGTTATCCCCATAAGAAATATAGTAACACTCCAACAATAACATCTTAATATATTTAGGAATTGTTTGATATGCCTGTTTAGATTTGATTTGAAGTGTTGGCCAACTTTAATATCATGTTGGATACACATGATTAATTTTTTCGGGTCTAAATAAATTATCTTTTAAATTAAGCATGATACACAATTCCATTAACTATATTTAGTTTTATTTATTCACAGTTGGCCAGATTAAATTTACGAAACTCAAGTACCTATATCAAACCCTTCCTTACTAGTTTGGCAGTGTTTGTAAAGTTACTGGCATAATGTATCGCATCAGATGGGCTCTTTGGAAGGAAACAGAGCCCATAATTTCAGATAAATTGCAAATGAATTACCAGGAGCACGGCCTTAACATGGCGGCGATCGAATTCGAATTCAGCCTCTCCGGACTCCATAATGGCCATCATGGTATCAACAAAGTCCTTGCTCTGTTTCTTGTCCTGCTTCTTCTGAGCATGATCATCAATAATTTTCTCCAAAAACCCGTCGAAAATCTTGCTCAAGCCCTTCATGCTACTGTTGATTCCCTGGAGATCAAGCGCCCCAACGAACGGAAAATAGTCGGCAGCATTGAATCTTGCCGCCATTTCCGTTGCCTCCGCAATCACAGCTTTAAACCCCTTCTCGTCCAAATCCCCATCGGCGTACTTCCTACCAAACACCATCATGCAGTTCAGATCTCCATTTAAGGCCGAAACTTGGGTGCTGAGATCCACAATTTCCCCCTTCTCGCCAGCCCCTTTCAGCGAACTCACCAGCAAACCAAGCTCTGCCTTTCTCAACCTCTGAAATTGGTTAATCCTAAGGCTACTCAACAGCTCCAAAGTGCGGAGTTTCCTCATGTTTCTCCAGTACGGACCGTAGGGTGAGAAAACCAGATTTCTTTGCCCATAGGACAAATATTTGAAAGCGTCGGCGCGAGGCCTACTAGCAAAAACTGTATCATACGTCTTGAGAATGAGCTCAGCTCCAGCAGGCGAGGATACGACAACAGCAGGCACGAAGCCGAAGCGCATGCCCATAATGGGGCCATGTTTTCGGGCAAGACTACACAAATCATGATGAGGATTCTTCCCCAAGAGATGGAGATGGCCTAAAATTGGAAGCCCTCTTGGACCTGGAGGCTGCCTTTTCTTCTTCCTAATGCTGAGCAGCTCCTGAAGGAGATAAAGAAATATAAGCACCAAAAATGCTGCACTAATCCAGACCATTTTCCAGTGTGGTCTTGCTGTTTTTCTTTTCAAGAATGATTTTTACTTTTCCTGCCTTGACTTTTATAGTCTGGGTTTATGATCTCTTGTAAATTTTTTGTGGCCACTGGCCATGGCCATGGGATGGTTTCTACGTCGGCTGAGGCCCCCCTTCACAAATTACAACATTATCTTTTGCCTTTTCTCCTTTTTCTTTTACGGGAAAAGTCAGTTTTACTTTACAGGTTTTTTTTTTTCCAAACACACAACCCAAGTGGCCAAACGGATTCGAACCCGGGACTTTACCTTCGAGAAAAAACCTTCAAACCACTTGATCAATCCCTGTTGGCTCGATAACTTTACAGTTTATTATCTGAATTGTAAAATATCTTAAGCTGAACAGTCCGCTACCGGCTACTCCGCTTTGATTTAAGTTGCCACCTTCTACCATTTTTTTGTTGAAAAATGATATCACGCATTAATTTTTTATCTCTGTCAAACTTAGAATATTTTATAATTCTGGTGATGAGTTATAAGTTTTGGTATAATTTAGGGGGCAAATCTTTGTTTTCCTTAATAAAGCATAGTAGTTGGGAAGAAATTGTAATTAAATTTTACTTTTGGCAAATTAAAGTTCGAACTAACTTAATCATACTATGATTCAATTATATTTGTTGTCAAATATACTTGCTCAAAATTTTAAGATGCGGTGATCAATTCATAATAACTTGACAATTCTCCTCTTAACGACTAATTCTTTTTAGGAATGAGTTAGGTTAGATATATTATTTAATTATTTATATATTTTATAAATAATGATAAATTACACTATCAATGTGGTTAACTCATGATCTTATAACTAACTCGAATTAGACACATAAAGTATTTTCAATATAACAGAGCACACATATAAATAACAAACATATCTTAACAAGTACAGATAAAGTGGAAATGAAACTAGCATGAAAAACAATAGGGAAAATTACATCCAACTACCCTATAGTTAGGCCTAATTACAATCCAGTCCAATATTATAGCGAAATTACAAATAAGTCCCTATAAGTTCCGTTTGGCGTGAGGTCCCTGACGGAATATGCAAATTTACCGTCATACCCCTAGCGGAATTCCCACTCTTTTTCCTCATATTTTTTAATTGATTATTAAAATTGTGTAATGACAATGTTGCCCTCTTTCTATGATGTATACCAAAAAGGCGGGATTTATCCCTCCAAAAAACCTTTCCAAGTACCAAGCTGCTGCCTTTTTCTCTTCCTTGTGCGAAAAAGACAAACCCTAAGGCAGATCAACCATCAACCTTGATCGACTGCTCTGAGCTTGAAAATCTGCAAGTTTGCTGCATTTTTTACCTTCACGCATCGTAGGGGTTGTATATCTAGGTTCTTTGGTTACGCGAGAGAAGTTTGAGGTGAGTTGAGAATACTGCATGCAAAAATTCTTGGTGATTAGGGTTTGGTTTAAACATTATCCTCAATAAAATCGTTGTTTGACGTTTGACACCCTTGATTATGTCCTTGAACTTAACATTTTAGGTCGCTGATGGAGTTTGCGTGTGAGTCTTGGTGAAATTTTTGGGGGTTTTTGGGAAAAAAAAAAAATTTTCGGTTAAAAACCCTATATGACATCATCTTATCATTTGTAGATGTTGGTTTGTTGGATTTTCAAAAAAAATCCCTAATTTTTTGATGTAGGGTTTCATTTTCTAGTTAAAATTTCTGATCTAGGATGTCTGGTTTGAAATTTGTATGCTTGAAACATGGTTCCATGTTTATTTCATTCACTAAAAGTGTTGTGGTTGATTTTTTATTTTTTCAGGAGCTATGGCTTCAAAAACTTACACACTCGTGTGTCATTACAAAGACAGAATCGCAAGTCTATATGATATTGACCCAGACAGGTACAGTGTCTTTGATTTCCATGGCGATTTGAAGGACTTGTTTACTTTAGATCATGACCCCTTCTCCGTAGTTGTAAGTATACATGGTGGCAAAGCAAAGTTCCCTGTTTATACTGACTCAGATGTTATTAGGATGTTTGATATGAACAGTGATGATAAGTTGTTTGAGGTGCATGTTTTGTCTACTGAGGATGCTTTTAATGTGCAAGTTGAAAATGTAGATGATTCAATTAATGTGGATAGGATGGATGGTACAATACTAGTTAATGAAATGCATGGCACACTCAATGTTAACAATGTTGTTGGTCATGGGAACAAAGTTGATGCAGTAAGAGAGAGGGGGGGAAGGTCTAATCCTAATAGTACCAGTAAAGGTAAAGTTAAAGTTAACAAATCAAGTAAAAAGAATGGGAAAGCAAGCTATAGAAGGGGCAAAGATGAAGCTGGATGTAGTACTGTTAGGGATAATGCTTGTACATTTTCTGAAGATGAAGACTATAATTCTGATGATAGTCTTTATGTGCCTGAGTTAGATCTTGAGAATGTGGATAATATTGCATTTGATGATTCAGATTCTGATGATATGTCAAACTATGACTCTGATGACCATTGTGAGGCTGAAAACTTGTCTGATCAGGAGTTTGATAATGATCCTTATAAGGGACATTTAATTATCCAGTTGAAGAGTTGAGTGAGGTGGATAGTAAGGTTAACTTGTATCTGGGCAAGTATTTCATTGATGTTGAGCATCTTAGAAAAGAGCTTAAGGATTATGTAATTCAAGAAGGTTTCACGATGATTAGGAAAAAGAATGATTTACGGAGGGTGACAGTAGAATGTGAGAATCATGGATGTGCATGGAGACTTCATGCATCTGTCCTTTGTGATGGAAAAACATTTCAAATCAAAACTTATCATGGTGTTCACACTTGCTTGAGAAGTGACTGTACCAAAGAGGCTAGTGCTGAGTGGATGGCTAATAAGATAGTTAAGATTTTAAGGAAGACACCAAATATCACTCCCAAAGAAATTCAAAGTAAGCTGCAAAAGTATAACATAAACCCTCCTTATATGCAAGTATACAGGGCAAGAAAGTTGGCTCAGATTGAGATGGAAGGCAGCCATAGCAAGTCATATGGTAAGTTGCCATACTATGCAAGGGTAGTCCAAGAACTCATGGGTGGTAGTGTTCTGACTCTACAGTCTTACTTTCCCCTTGGCCCAAGTCTGAATGTGATCCCAACATTTCAGAGGTTTTTTGTTGGTTTAGATCCATTGAAGAGAGGATTCTTTGCTGGCTGTACTCCTTTTATTGGATTTGATGGGTGCCATTTGAAGGGTGAGTTTGGGGGTGTTCTCTTAGCTGCTATTGCTCTTGATGGTAATAATGGTCTTTACCCTCTAGCCTATGCTGTGGTGGAAACTGAAAACAAAGATTCCTGGACTTTTTTCTTTGAAAATCTATCAAGATTTTTAGGAGGTTTTGCAGAAAATATTCCATGGACATTCATGAGTGATAGACAGAAGGTATTTGTTAATGTTGATGCATTCTTTGTACTTTATAACATATGTTACATAAATATACTTACTCTATTTTGTACTATGTGCAGGGATTGACAGAGACAATCAATGAAATTGTGCCTCATGCAGAGAATAGGAGATGTGCTAGGCATATATATGCAAATTTCAGGATGAAATTCCAAGGGCATGCTTTGAAGAGATACTTCTGGGAAGCAGCTAGGACCTACAACAGAAGAGGATATAATTTTGCTATGATGAAGATAAAGGAATTAAATCCAAGGGCACATGCATACTTGGCTGAGATTCCAGCTTCCATGTGGTCCAGATATGCCTTCAATCCTGCTGTGAAGAATGATCATTGCACTAACAATATCTCTGAGTCCTTTAATCACTGGGTAGGTAAGTTAAGAGGTAAGCCTGTTCTCACACTTGTGGATGGTTTAAGAGGAAAATTGATGAGTAGATTGAATCAAAGAAGAACTAGGGGATTATCTTGGAAAAATCACATAGTGCCTACTGTTGTTAAGAAGTTGAACAATATCAGGAATGATACTAGGAAGTGCTCCATTTTAATTGCTGGGGATGACAAATATGAGATAAAAGATGGTTGTACTCATTATGTGGTTGATATGATTGCACAGTCATGTTAGTGCAAGGAATGGGATATTTCTGGTATCCCTTGTAGGCATGCAATACAGCAAATGTTTATTCAAGGGAGACATACATGAATTGTTATAGCCACATGATAACTCCTGTCCCTGATCAGTCATTTTGGGAAGACATGCCTGATGTCATTCCTAAAGATTTGAAGCCACCAGAAAGAAAAAGATTACCAGGGAGACCTAAGAAGAATAGGAGGAAAGAACCCGGTGAAGCAAGTCAGAATTTACCAAGAAAAGCTGTTGTTAGGTGTAAAAAATGCCATAATGTTGGCCACAATAGGAGAACATGCCCTTCTATTGTTGGTGTAAGTTTTGTTAACTAATTTATGTTAGTCATATTACATTTCAGGTTTTAAAATGGTTTTCCTTTTTTTGCAGGAAGAATTCGAATCACATATTCCTTCTGGAAACAGGGCAGCTAACAATGGCATGAATGCATCTGTTGAAGAGAATGTTTGTTTACCTGCCTTTTCAGTAGTTTTTAAAGTTTACTTCTGCAAACTTAATTCTCTTAGATTTTCAAATTTACTTCTAAGACTAACTTAAGCTTATTCCAGCAAAATGGAAATCAAAACAATGTTGAGTTAGGAGATGACTTTGACGACTGGGATGGTGAAGATTTGGAAGCTTTGTATGCATCTTTGGATCAATATGAGGCACCAATGGATGCATCAGTTGTCAATGATGCACCAGAGCAAGGCGCCAACATTGACAATGAAATTCCAGGAATGGAGACCACAAAGAAAAGGAGGCTTGAAGATTTGGACATCATTTTCACAGGTAATTTTATGGATATGTGGTGATCACTGTATGTATGTGATATTTATTAATTTGTTTATTATCTTTTACAGAGGAGGAAGTACAAAGGCCAACAAAAAAATCAAAGTTGACCATGCAGAAGAGATATAAAAAGTCCCCCGCAAAGTGTTCAGTGATTAATGAGCCTGCCCCTTCTAATCCAAAAAATATTAAAGATGCAAGTGCAATGGGGAAAGGGAAATCACCAATGTATGCATCCCAACCGGTCCCTGTCAGTAATACATCAGAGATTATGTCAAGATTGAGAAAGGATGGAGGGGTCAAGTCATACACTCAACATACTGTGTGCTCCAGAGGTAAACAGAAAACCTTGGTGCCATGTACTGCTATGAAGGAGAAAAAAATTGCTGCAAGTGCCGATAGAAAAGTGCAAATGCAAATTGCAAAGGGTGCTGGTGCAACATCACAAACTGCAAAGCCTTACAGTCAGACTTTGAGCCTCCCACCAAAGTCCACAAGCAAGAAAAAGCTGAACTTCGAAAAAATGCACTTGAAACGTATGTTTGGGGTCTAATATTTGTTTGATCAGTCAATCTTTTTGTCTTATAAGCCCTAGATACAATTGACACAGTTATTTTGTTCTTGTAGTATTTTGCTTCTGTGAATGATGGGCTGACTTATGTGTTGGTATTTTGGGCATTTAATGCCATTTAACTTGAACAACGGAATATGTGGAAACTATTTTGATCTATTGAATGTCATATATTGTTCTAGAAATTTGGTTACAGCTTTCACAGATTTTAGTATAGAATGAGTTTCATCAAGTGAAAGAACAGTAACAGTGCCAGTACAAACAAATTCAGCACTAACAACTTGTGCATCAACTGTGATTCCATTCCTCCATGTCTTGTTGTAAATGTTGTAGGTGATTGGCTTGTAGCTTCATCTTCATCTTGAGTTGTATCTTGAAATGTATGCTCTTGGATAGGGATGCACCAGTGGGAAAACCCATGGAGGTCGCAGCAATGGAAAAGCTTTCCACGATTAGGAGTATTCTTCTCAACAACCTTGATGTTTGTCCATAGATTGCAGTAACGTTCCTTGCACTTCTCTTTTCGATATCGTAATGAACTACATGTTATATGGGTTGAGCTATGTGATGTAACCATGATTTTTGGGTTTAAAACAGAACAAGAACGCCCATAATATATATAAGCAAAGGTTCTAACGGCTATAAACGGTCATATTAGCTTTTGCCTAAAAATTACAAAATAGTCCCCATATAATACATATTCTAACAAATCAGTCCCTGAATAATGTGACAATAACATTGCAGTCCTTGAGGGTACTTTGGTAAAATCACAAAAATAATAAAATATTCAGGGGTATTTTCGTCATTTCAGGTCCTAACCCTAACGGAATCCCAACTGTTTCCAGGGATCTCAAACGGAACCTAAAAGTTAGGGACTTATTTGTAATTTCGCGATAATGTTGGACTGGATTGTAATTAGGTCTAACTATAGGGTAGTTGGATGTAATTTTCCCAAAACAATATCCTTAGTTATTTTTCTCTCCTTTTATAAATGTCAAATTTTCTGCTCCACCTTTTGACCGTTAGAAGGTTTTCACTGTTGAATGCTAATAGTGATCCTATATTGATGGGCGGCATTATCCCACCATGATACGTGGGTAGCTCAATGAGGTATAAGGAGAGGCCAGGGGGATAGCTCGCGTAACATGAATGGTGTTCGAAGCTCGCGAAATAGTAAGCTCTCTATAGTTCGAGTATAAAGGGGAATCTAATAGTTGAGGAAACTTGATTAACGTGATAGACAAGCAATAGAATCTTAATTAGGGATAAATCGATAAAGTTGTGTAGTGGAAATTAGGGTTGGAGATTTTAGGGATATGACGACCTAGGAGTAAAATCTTAAGAGGATTATGAGTTGGAGGGTTGAGGTCAAGGAATGGACAGAACACACGCAAGAGAATAGTTTGGAGAGAAACTGATGATGGATGATTTGACGAATACTCATCATATATATATAGTTCATGAGATACCATTATATGCTTTCCAAACAAAAAATAAAACTTTTGGCTGCGAAATTTAAATATAAAAAAAAAAAAAAAAAAAAAAATTCTTGCCCGCTCTCAAGGTAAATCCTTTGCGTGTGTATATTTAATTATTTAAGAATAGATAGACAAAATTTTCATTTTCGCTGTGAAACGTGACTAAATTAGCAATACATTTTTTTATTTTTTATTTTTTTAGGGGAAGCCAGCAAGGCTAGTGAGAGTCTTTCGGGTCGGATTTCATATCCCTGATTGCAGGCTTCGGGCCCGCACACTTGTTGACTCCTCCTCCATCTTTCTATTGAGAAAAATACTTTAAGCTGAATATAGATACTGATTCCAATCTAAAGAGAAAGACTCTCGCTGAACCATTACGGAGGTCAAACCAAGGACCTATGGAAGTCGGGGCCCGTCCCCGGTCAATATTGGATCAAACAATAGGGGGCCATTGTATATTTCGTTGCCAGACATACTATTTTGTAATTTTTCTCAATGAGACCTACCTCGTGCCTAAAAGTATTTGCACGTACGCCACAAAATGTAATTTAATTTTTTTCTCTTTTTACTATTCTATCTTCCATGCCTCTCCCCAAAATAACTTCTTTTATTATTAGGTAAACAAAAAATTAAAATTAAGACTAAATGTTTGTGGAACTTTATAAATAAATAGTATTATGAGTATATTAGTTGATTGAAAACATTAATTGTATATTCATAAAAAGAACAATTAAAATAAGTTTTAACTTTTTCAAAAAATTCAATAATAATAGTTTTATAATCGGTCATAGAGGCAAACTATAATAATAATAATTGTGGCGCCCTTGCCACATCCCGCACTGAGAAATACCTCTAATTTTAGCTTTGGGCCTTCGCTCGAGATCTTTTCAAGTGAACGGAAACGAACAAATAAATACAAGTATAGCGAAAACATAATATACAACAAATACTCAAACATGTAATTCAATTACAAGGCCGATGACATAGACGATAGTTGCATATAAGTACATAGACTGTACATAATGAATTCCCCAGGAAGGAGAAATTCCAAAAACACTGAGTTTCAAAACAAACTATCTAGACTGTCGACCTAGACCTGACATGCCGCATAGCTACACCTGTCTGAAGTTAAAACGAGGAGAGAGAGGATGTTAGTCAAAGTGATTAAGTGAGAGGGTTATACATATATATAAACAAAAGCATAAATTTGGTTTACATTTTTATTCTTTTCAAAAATAAGGTATAAACGTATAAGAAATGATAACTTTTAGTTTCTACAAAATGCAGTGGTGAACCAATAATAAAAACAATCGATCAATCACAATAACCCGACAAGTATGGGTGAGTTCTCTAACCTTTACACCCTGAAAACAAGAAATATAAATTAAAACAATAAATCAGCCTTCTCCCTCCAATTGTTAGTCGAGGTGCCCCCCAACAACCAGTCGATCACTTAGGGGCAATATTCCCTGATACCAATCGCCTGAGCTTCACAGAAGTACGTAGCAAGATCAGCCTTTGACGCACACCTCCGGACTTCACCCACTAGATTATCCGGGCCCATATTCCCCATTGGCGTCCCCAAGGGTTCTATCATTCGATCACTACTCGTTTTTTTAAATATTTTCACACTTTTGAAATCAAACTTTTTATTCACTCACGCATATATATATAATATAACAAGAACCCATTTTTATAAGGAAATCTGTTTTTTCAATAAAATAGTAAAATATTACAAAATAACTAATAATATATAGTATCAACGGGGTTAAAATTTTTGGCGAGCGTAATTCTCGAATATTCATGAATGTGTGGCCTTAATTTTAGTGCTTAATTTTGATATAAATTGGTGTCGTGATATATTTTCGTATTTTTAGTGTAGTCGGGCTTTTTTCTATTTAATTGAAGCTTTTTGGGCTAAATTTTGCTAATAGGCCGAGATTGCTAGCATGAGAATTTTGGAGACATGCATGCATGTGGACCTTTTGAGGAAGTGAATTAATTGGATGATTGAGCATTGAATTTGTGGGCTGCATGTGTTCTTTGAAATTCATTGTAGAAGCCCAATTTGGTGAATAATTGGAGTCCACGGGTGAAATTTTGGAGGACGAGAAGTTGAGTCCAAGTTGGGATAGGATTTACATGAAGGGTCGACTATTGGTGCGTATATTTATTGATTCTTTGGCAGCATATTTGGGACTTGGAGGACTTCTTGCGCAACAGCTTCGGAGGACCTGGAGACTCAACAATTGAGGAGCAGAATTCTACACCCCTGACCCCTTCCTTATTTTAAATTCTTTGCTTTCTAGACTATAGTTAGATTATGATTTTAGTTTATTTTATGTTTTGGATATTATGACTTTCAGTAGCTAATTTCGTAATACTTAACTAGAGATTTATGATTCGGTTGAGACATCATGAGATCTAATTGTTTTTAATTTTTAATGCAATTTAAGTATTTATTAATTTTTCGAGTGTCGTGTTTATTGTGATTTGTTTGCTTAGTGATAGTGCACGATCATCTAAGTAGATTTAATTGCATAGTGCTTTTCATGATGCATGAAGTTTATGTAATGCTTGATTGATGTTTGTGTCGCATTAACGATAGGAAAGTCGTAAAGTCGAATCTGATTCGTTAAGAGAATTAATAATCGGGTTTAAATCTTGCACGTGTCGTGACTTGGTGACTTGGTTAATTCGGGTTAGTGTTTTCATAGATTTTAATGTTGTCTGTTCATTAAATCCTGTCGAGTGTTTCTAGGGGTTGTGAAACGGATTAGGGAAAATAGCTGTCGAGTGCGGAGTTGAGTGTCTCTATCTGTTATAGCTAACCTATTTGAATTGTTTTAATTGCTTTATTAGTTTAGATAACTTAAAACCCCCTATTTTTACTTGTCGTTTCTTGTGAATTTCCTGTGATTTTAATTGAATTAGTTTCTCCTAATCTCTGTGGTTCGATCCGTTTACACTGACGGATTCGACACCTGTACAAAATCAAACTCAATAAATAAGGACCGAATTTTAAAAATATATATATTTACATAATATATGTTTTGGCCCAATTAAAAACATTTTATCCCTCACGTTAAAAGCTTGAAAAGTGCAAAAGAGACACACCAGCACAGTTAGGGCTCCTCCTTAGGAGCATCTGTGATACACATAAGGGTGAACTTTATGACTTGACTCGATGACTAAATAAATACCATCGACGTGTATGGCTATCATAGTATCACACTAGAATCAAGTAGTAAACAAATTGATTAAGCGGGGGATCAAGAATTCAAATTATAAAATTCGAGTTTAGTTCATTTAATTTATATCACCACTTACACATGCGTTTAATAATCGAATTTGCAACTAAAAAAATGGCCTTTTGAAATCGAAAAATAGTGGATCAAGAATTCAAATTATAAAATTCGAGTTTAGTCCATTTAATTTATATCACTACTAGAAAACATGCGTTTAACAATCGAATTTGTAACTAAAAAAATGGCTTTTTGAAATCGAAAAATAGTGTTTAGTAACCGAATTGCAATCGAAAAATTCTGTTGTAAAAACCTTGGTTACAAAATTTAGTAACCGAAAAATCATAATAACAGCCCCAAACTAATAGAAGAAACAAGATGTCAAAGGGGTGTTCATATATTATATCACTTGACTCCTAATTGCATAAATCTTCTCTATACAATATTTTAACAATTATTATTAGTATTTTGTTTTTAGCAATCAAATTGGTTCGGCCACTACCAGTTGTATATAATATATTAAGATCATATAAAAGGATTGTTAAATAATTCATTTCTCAAAATTTGTGCTTCCCAAAAGCTAGTCATGAGGACAATTAGATTCTAATTAATTAAATTGAGAACTATGATGCACGTATATTTCTAAAAATGTTATTTTATCGTATCGTGTCGAATACTCATATCCGATATTATGTTCGATACTCCTTACGTGAAAAATTCAAGAAAAAATCCGTATTATCGTATCCATATCGTCGTGTCCGTATCCTACATGATAGGTTGAGAATCAACAATTACATTATGTAATAATTTTTATTTTTTTATTTTTCAAAAGAGAAATAACAACAACAAATTTCAATGAATTTTTAGTTTTTCGAACAAATCACAGCATGTGAGAATTTGAAATCTATATCAATACTATAATATATAGGAAGGGTGTGTTTGACCCTAATTAAATCAATTTTGACTGAATGGAATTTTGTTGTTTTTTTGAGATTTTTAATTAAAGCTAAAAATTGTGATTGGTTGATGGTTATTAAATTTATTTAATAATTTTATACATCCCTTAATTTTTGGAAGTTGTCCTCAATTAAAATATCAATTTATGGTATAATTTATTATAATGCAATAGTTTAGGAAAATATATGTTAATTTAAATTTAAAATATTATGTTATATAGATTTTTGTCCTAACTTTTATACTATAACATGATATTAAATTTTTTTAATTGATAAAAGTATTTTAATGGTAAATTATTTACTCTTAATTGCAATTAAAAATTCTAATTAATTATCTCCTTGATTTTCGAAATCTTTCAAAATAAACAACTTAATTATGTTTCCTTATTTATTTTTTAGGTTTTTCTTCACTACAAACATTGTATGCATTCTTTTCATAACCAATTCTGTACTACTTTCGAATAATCTTCTCAAACTTCTTGGAGGTTTCAAACCACAACATTCTTCACCATCTTGATAATATTGATTATCAACTTTCCATCAATTGCATCAAGATAATAATTATTTTATTGGTTTGTATGGCTTTCATATTTTCATAGATTTTTTGTTATAGATTTCTCCTCAATAGTCTCTAATTTTTATGGTTCGTATATTGTATTCATTGATTTTAATAATCATTTTTACTTTTACATATTGTACAACTTTAGAATAGAATTCGCATTTTGTTTTCTCAATTTTTGTTTGATAGTTTATGATAATATAATATTTGGTTTGTTATACAAATATTGCTATGATCGACCAAACTGGGACTGAGACACGACCCGTATATAAATTGAATGCTTGCTTCGAATGCTTTGATTCTTATAGAATTTTTTTTTTTTCGTTCAAACTTTCATAATTTTTTTTACAACCTTTATGTCATCTAATTTTATGACTTATAATTCTTTTAGATATTTTATTAATTATCAATGTTTTTTTTTTTGTTTTATCTAATTCTCAATTTCGATTCTTAATATAGTGATGTATTGTTTTTCTTTGTTAATATTATTTATTTTATATTATGATTTTATTAATCTTTTTTTTCTATTTTTCAAATTATTGAATGGTTTTATTTTTGTATTAGTTAATTTGTTTTTCAATTTGAGGATGTATGTTATGTTTTTATATAGGTTTTATATTTTTTGCACTTAATATCAAATTTCAACAACATTTCTTTTAGTTTCTATTTTATTGAAAATCTTTGCCTATCACTCATTTATAAGCTTTCAACTGTTTTAAGTCTGACAATTTATTTTTTATCCGGTCATTGAATTTGTGATTATTTATAATTTTTACTATTTTTAATTTTTGTCATTCCTATAGTTTTCCTCTTCCCTTTGTTTCATTATTCGTATTAAATTTATAATAAATAAATTTATTAATTTACTTGGTATTTATATATATTCAAACTTTTTGTTACTTCACGGTATTCATAATATACATTTATTTGAAATATGAATGTATTATTTTTTATTTACTTATTATTCTTTTCGGCTAAAGTTAGTTTATATAAATTGTTTCTTTAGTTACTATGATTTTTGTCTTAATTTGGTTTATTTATTTATTTTCTTATGTACTCAATCGAAACATGGTATCAATAAAGGTTCATTTATCAACTATATATTTTTATATCTCCATTCTTTATATACACCTTTTTTAGAACAAATTTATGATATCAAATGTCAATTTCATGAACTACATCCAGAATAATATATCTTTTAAAATAAAGACGTCAAAGTAATAGATTTTGTATTTTTGATGAACTTGACCTATAAGTGATTAATTATTTGATATATTTTACATAAATGATTTGTTAACCCTAAATATAATTTTTTTTTAGTGTTATCTTAATTTACAAAATTCTACGATAAATATGTAATATTATAGCTTACATACAATATTATTTATATATATACTTATTTTTATTTTTTATTAAGATATTTGGATAAATTAAGTATGTTTCTCATATTAATTTTTATTCATATATTTTAAATTTATAAAGCCTTGCATACAACTATATACTAAATAATTAATCATATTAACTTACTTTGATATATCTAATATAAATTTTTGGCAAAGTAAAATAAAATAGTATATTAATATATTGACAATATATAGTCATCCTTTAAACATTTAGCAATTTTTTTTTATTTGTTTCAGTTTTCTTTTTATTGACATTTGGAAATAAAGATTATATAACTACGAATTATGAAAAGTATTAATGAATTTAAAAGAAAACATATTAATAACTAACAAAATAAATTTTATTTGTTTTTCTATACATAGTGCATGTTCTATAATTTTTATTTTGTATATTTTTTATCATTTAATTACTTTTTATTTTTTATTTAATAATTATATTTATATACTAAGAAAATTTAAAGTAATTATATTTATATTTTAAAAGAAAAATTTTATAATTGTTTCTTCTTCTTCTTCTTCTTTTTTTTTTTCCCCCTATCACGTGTTATATAATTCCTACAAAATTTATTAAAATATTTTTAAAAATCTGTGCAACGCACGGAGATAATGCTAGTTGAGTTTAATATCAACTCTTAAAACACAATTTGACAAGTAGTCGAAAGCACATAAATTCTATTACATGTTCCTCGCCGTTTTAAGAGTAAAACTACTGCATTTTCTTTAATAGAAAGTGAAATATGGTATTTAAAGCGGTTTGATTTCTAGAATAAAACGAGCGGACTACATACAGTGGATTTGATTATTAAACAAATGACCACACTAAATTTCAATTGGCTAAAGGACAGGCAACACTTATCCATAGAATAAAATAACAAATTTTAAAAATTAAGTTTATCTGGTTAAAGAAAAGGCAATAATTATCTCAAATAAAATTTTAAGAATTAAAATTGAAAATTTGATGTTGGTCCACTATGTTCAGTGAAACGTGTCATTGAAATTGGAAATAGTACGGTGACTAAGCTATGCTAGGTGTTTACGATAGGATCGGTAACACTTATCCATAGAATAAAATAACAAATTTTAAAAGTTAAGTTTGTCTGTAATTGGTTAAAGAGAAGACAATAATTATCTCAAATAAAATTTTAAGAATTAAAATTGAAAATTTGATGTTGGTCCGCTATGTTCAGTGAAACGTGTCATTGAAATTGGAAATTGTACGGTGACTAAGCGATGCTAGGTTATGTTTTGAAACCCGAATCGGACGTCGAACCGGGATCTCTTATTGATTACTGGTTTTATTGGTTCGACCGATCGAACCATCGATCGAATCGATATGACGTCATAATTACGTAATAATTATATTTATATATAATATTAAAAATATTAATTAAAAATAATTAAATAAGTTAGATTATATTGAAAATAAGTAAGATTATATTAAAAATATA
The DNA here is from genome assembly GCA_037501455.1 of Lantana camara. Classification (NCBI taxonomy): domain Eukaryota; kingdom Viridiplantae; phylum Streptophyta; class Magnoliopsida; order Lamiales; family Verbenaceae; genus Lantana; species Lantana camara. The sequence goes on along the minus strand of CM074857.1, from coordinate 14,083,410 downwards.
ATTTTAAATTATTTTCAATTATTTATTAATTCTTAAATAACATATGTAATAACAAAATTTTAAATTTTAAATCTACAAGCATATAGATAAACTATATAACTAAATAGAAAATTAACAATATAAATAAAAAAATGATTTAACAAGTATTTTAAATATAATCTATAGATTTAATGAATTTATTTATTTACGGGGATTTTTCTTTTGAATAACTAATAAGAACTCTTACATTACCCCTAATATTTAATTTCTAGTATCAATATCAACAATTCAGGTGGCATTGTTGGTTGGCGCACCTAACTTCTTCCCGCACAATGTAGGTTTGAACCCTGCATCTCACAAATTTTGATTGATTTTTGCAATCTTCTAGTGGAAAAACCGGGCTAACTGGTCCGTGAAGACTGGTCCAATCAATTTTTGACCGGTTTTGAATTGGTTTACCGGTTTAGATTGGACCAACCGATAACTGGTTTTAGGGGCATCGGTCCGGGTTTCAAAACATAGAATTGCTAGGTGTTTACGATAGGAGTGCTTATTGAAAATTGTGTAAATAACTAGGTATGTTTGAATTTCTAACTATTATTATTGGCTACGATCGGCTAAGGTTGAAAATGCAATACACATTTAGTAATTTGAGTCCTTTTTATAAATAATATTTTTTGTAGAAAAGGTTAAGAAAATACTATTGCTTTTTTGGAGTTTAATGAAATGGCATAAATCGTGGATGGGAACCACGACTCTAAAAATGGACCAACCTTTGGTGTTTTTACAAATTGATGAATAGTATGAATAGTATAACAACTTTTTAAAATTATATATTCAACCCAAACTCTTTTTATAAAGAAGGCCTATATATTTTCTATATATATCAAATAAACCCCTAAAATTAAAAGAACTTATATATTAAATCATGGATGGAAATTCCGATGGTGATTATAGTAGAGAATTATTACTTGCATGTAAGTTTTGTAAATGTTTTGATGAAGATACATCTAATAAACATTTTAGGAATTTTGTAAAACGATTCTTAACTGATAGAATGAGAATGTTAGGAAACGAACATATAGAAAAACATAAAATAAATCACACCGACTGTGATGAAGATTGTGCAAAAACAAATAAAAAATTAAATTTTATAAATAAAATCGTAATAGCCATAGAACAAATTTATGAACAAGAAAATTAATTTGGTAAAATAAATAACATGAATAAGGAAACCTTTAGAGCTATGGTTTTTAATATTTTAGATGCATATAGACAGTTACAATATATCCGTCCTTTAACAGTTGAAGAATTATCATTTTGTCTTTACTTAGATTTTGTTTGGGACAATTTATAAGTATAAAGATGCCGAGTAAATATTATAAAAGGATTCGTGAATTAACAAGAAATATACAAACAAGTATAGATTTTCAACGAGCTAGAATTAATATTGAGAAAGAAAAATTACAACTTATTAGAACTATTAATAAAGATAATTTATTTCATGTTGAAGAATATCATATCATTAAACAAATAGAGTTTCATGAAGCAATGTTAGTTTCTGAAATAAGAAGACAAAAATATATTGAAAAGGCAATAATCTAATTAATAAATAATCATGTTTAATATCACCTTTAATATCATGTTTAATATCACCCAAATACAAAATATATTCCACGTCTACGTGGTATCAGAGCCATACAATCCAAATCAATAATAGATAAAATGAAGATATTTGATAAAAGGAAAATAATTGAATCTATAAAATATTTTGATTCAATGTATAAATGGTACAAACACCAATATAAAAAATATCCTAGTAAATATTATTATGATAGAATGAATAACCATAAAAAAGATAGAGATCACTATATAAATCTTTTAACAATATAAATGGTCAGATTATTAAAAACTAATCAAGTTAACCATTTAAGTAGATGGATTGATAATATAAATAATATTTTAAGATTAAAACAATATTAGAAGAATATAAAAGAGAAATTAAAATTAATAAAGAAAATAAAGAGATAAAAAATAAAATAAAATCGTGTAAACAGAAAATAAGAAAACAAAAGGAAGAAGCCACGAACAACTGGCAAAAATGGAAAAACTCATAAAATCAATAATAGAAAGTTATATAATAGGAATATTAATACACACAACTTTAATATATTTAAATTTTTGTTCAGATAAATGGAATTTAAATGAAACATATACAGAAGGAGGATATGAATCCTATGATGAAACAGATTGGCAACTCTCTTCACCATAATGAATCATATTGAATCAGTTGCAAATGCTATAAATACCTTATTAGAAGAATTAGTAAAATTAAAATCTGAAATAAAGAATATAAATACAGAAATCCAAGTTATTAGAATTGAAATAAAACAAATAAATAACCTTATTCAAGATAATATTAAAAAGACCAAATTAGACAAGAAAAGAGAAATTGAAAAAACAATAAAAACACCTACTAAAATTGTTACTATACCAACAGAAAAGAAATATAAACCTGGATCATTTGATGAATATATGTATACAATATATCTCCCTAAATTACTAAAGGAACAAGATGATAGAGAAAATAAAATAAAGGAAGAATCAAAATTAAAAGAAATTATAGAAGAAGCTAAACTAGAAGAAAATTCTGAAAACAATGAATGAGGTAAATGATTTAATAGAAGAATTTGAAAAAATAAATCTAGATGATATAGTTGAATATGAAGTTAGAATGAATACAACCGGAGGACCTTCAGGAGTAACTAATGAAACTCCAGAATCCTCTATGGGTTCTAACGATAATTACCCTAAAACATATTATAGAGCTAAGAGAAATAAAGAACAAAGTAAGAAGAATATACCTTATAATCCGAAATATCAACCTACTGAACAATATAGTGAACCTATAAATCTCCAATGAAGTAAATTAAATCTAGATTGTCAAGTTGATAATAGAAAAGCCATAGTAAAGTGGCAGAACGATATGATAGCCTTTTTATTAACCCAAGATGATATATATTGGGGAGCTAGTAAAAAGAGTGAATATATTATAACTACGTTTGATGGAATAGTTCTTAAATGGTGGGAAGGAGTATCTCCTGATATACAAGGAATAATGAAAGTTGGAATGGAAACTGGATTTGATATAGACATAAGAACAGGAGTCCAAAGTATAGTTGCAAATATATCTGATGAATTTTTAGGAGAATCATGGATAACTAATAAAGAATTAGAGACAGAAAGAGAAAAAGATGAAGCAAGAAGTAATCTAATAAACCTAAGTATATTCTCAATGTGCAATATAAAAAATTATGTATGTGAATTTAGAGATTATTATTATACCCAATATTATAGTACAGAATCCCAAGAAATAATGCTAAATATGTTTTACACTAAACTCTCTTATCCCTGGAATAATCACATGAATAAAGTATAGAGAGAAAAGAAAGATAAATATCCTCAAAATCTAGGAGGAAGGATAAAAGTTTTAGCATCAGAACTTAAAAGAATATGTGGTGAACAACAATTATATAAAAAATCTAAAAGAATAACTAAACTCTGTTGTGATACAGTAGAATTACCTACACAATGGGGAAGTAATAGAAAAACATACCCTAAAAGGAATAAAAGAAAATTTTATAAGAAAAAATATAAAAAATATAAAAATTTTCAAAGAAAAAATATTAAACCTAGGAGAAAGTTTTTTAAAAGAAATAAGTATAAAAATAAATTTAATAAGGAAAGAAATAAAAAATTAACTAAATGTCAATGTTGGAATTGCGGAGAAGAAGGTCATAAATCACCTGAATGTCCAAAACCTAAAGCGAAACATATTAAAAATATAGAAATCGAATTTTTAGAGATAAGAGATGAACTTGAAGAAATCTCTGATATAGAAAACTATTTTGGAAAAGAAATATATATGGAAGAATCCGATATATCAGAAAATGAAATATCTTCAGAATTAGATACTGAATCAGAATGAGTTCTGAAATAACATAATTATCTGATGAAGAAATAGATATATATGAAGGACCAGAAGGATATGCAGAACGCATTACCTTCAATAAAGAAACTTTAGATAAGATAAAGAAACTAAAATTAAATGCTACAAATCCCAGCCAAAGTATATTTAAAGGGATATCAAGTCTTATAAAAAGGAAGAAAATAAATATATATGACTATCATGAAGTGGAAAAATCTATAAACATTGAACATACTTCAGGGCAGGTAAAGATTAACTTGTTAACAAGAAATACTATAAATCAAGCTTTGAATAAAATAAAAGATAAAAGGGAAAAAAGTAAAATACAATATATATATTTAGGAAGAGTTCAATTCCTGGTAAAATCATTGTTTAGAGAAGGAATAGATAGTCCTATAGTACTTTCTCTTCATGATCAAAGATTTACAGATGCTAAGAGAAGTCATCTAGGAACTATAGAAGGAAATTTGTGTTATAAACAAATATTATTTGATTTATATCCTAAATATAGTGTGAATATAAATGATCATAATATAGATGAAACATTAAGTTTACATTACAAATTCATAAAAGATATAGGATTGAAAGATAAAAGTAAAGCGTTTTCAATTTACTATAGAGCATTATATGTTCTAAGTAATAGTAATTATGGGAAAATTTATCAAGATAAACCACATTTAGAAATAGATGAAGAATGTAGGGAAATAGCATCAGCTAAATTACCTCTTCTTGAAGACCCTAAAGAAATAACAAATTATGAATTAGAAATCATAAATAAACCTTTAATAGAAGAAGGATCTTCTAGTAAGATTCCTCACATAGAATTTGGAAAAAATAGTATAGCTAGAAGAAGTCAAAGAATGAATATAACCAGAACTTTAAGTATAAATAAAAACTCAGTAAATAAAACAATGATCATTGTAGGAGAATACTTTAATGGTCAAGAATTTATTAAAGAACCAAAAATATTAATAGATACAGGAGCAAGTGCAAATCACTTTGCTAAAATAAAAAATAAAGGTTTGATGATAGAAACCTTAACTGAAAATTTTTATTATGAAAACTTTGAAGGAAAGGTAGTTGCATGTAACCAACAAATATCTATCCCAATAAATATTGATAAATCTAGAATAATTGTTAAATGTTATCTAGATGAAAATATGACTGGAAGTTCCTATGATATAATCTTAGGAAATGCTTTCCTAGATAGTTGTAACTACTATAAGATAGAAAAAGATGGAGTATCACTCTGCATAGAAGACAAAGTCATATATTGTCCAAGAATAAAATGAAAGGATATGACTTTATAATTAGTGTTTTCATTCAGGTAGGAATAAGAGAAACTCCTGAAAATGAAATAATAACTTGTGCTTTAATAGATACTGGATCTGAACATATAACTATTTTCAAAACCTTCTTGATTAATAAATGGAAAGAAGATGGAAAAATCAGGATAAAAGGAGTGACTGGAAAATCACAGGATATACACAGATCAGCAATAGATGTTGATATTGTCCTAGGAAGTAAAATAATAATGGTTCCTAGAATATATGAATATAACGAACTAGAAGTTGATATATTATTAGGAAATGATTTCTTACAACAATTTCAATATTATATGCAAAATGCATATTCTATTGTACTTAAAACAAAGTGTGGTCATTTGTTAAAATTACCACGATTAAACCATCCTTTCAGAGTTCAGCCAGCTAAGCGTGGTGGACACTCTATATATGAAAAAATACAAATACCAATAAATAAAATAGTTATAAAAAGGATAAACTTAGAAACGGTTACTAGCAAAATAAAAGAAAACTATAGTGACCATCCATTGGCTTTTTGGAAAAAGGATTATCCAAAAGCTAGAATAGAATTAACAGATAATATAATAATTAAAGAAAGACCTATGAGATATACCTTAAGTGAAGAAGATGAATTTAAAAAACAAATTGAAGAACTTTTGGATAAAGGATTAATTAGGAAAAGTTTTAGCCCCCTTTTCTAGTCCAGCATTCATGGTAATGAAAGAAGCTGAAAAGAAAAGAAATAAAGCAAGAATGGTAATAAATTTCAAAAGATTAAACCATTTTACTAAGGGTGATAGTTACCAATTACCCAATAAAGAAGTATTAATAGACTTAGTAAAAAATAAATCCTATTACTCAAAATTTGATTGTACATCTGGTTTTTGGCAAATAAAAATGGAAAATGACAGTATCCAATATACAGCCTTTAGTGCCCCTCAAGGACATTATGAATGGTTAGTAATGCCATTTGGATTAAAAAATGCACCATCAATATATCAAAGAAAGATGGATGATATATTTAGCAAATATAGAAAATTCATGGTTGTTTATATAGATGATATTCTTATTTGTTCAGATACTATAGATCAACATAGAGAACATCTTTTGCTCTTTGCTAAATTATGTAAAGAAAATGGTATAGCCCTGTCTGAAAGAAAAGCAGTCATAGAAACTAAAGAAATTGAGTTTTTAGGTTTAAAACTGAGTGCTGCAGGTATAAAATTGCAACCGCATATATCCAGAAAAATAGTTGAGTTTCCTGATAAATTAGAAAATAGAAAACAAATAGAAAAATTTTTAGGATGTCTTAATTATGCTGAAGGTTTCATACCTGAGTTAGCTAAGAAAAGACATGAAATACAAAAGTTATTGAGAAAAAATAATACAAAAGGTTGGGCTCCAAGACATACAGAAATTGTCATAAAGTTAAAAGAAGAATGTAAAACTCTTCCAGAATTAAGACTTCCTGATAAAAATGATAACTTAATTCTTCAAACTGATGCGTCTGATTTATATTGGGCTGCAATCTTGAAAACAGATCTTAATGAGATTTGTAGATATACAAGTGGTACTTTTAAATCAGCAGAAATAAATTATACTACACATGAAAAGGAGTTATTAAGAGTAATAAATGGGATTAAAAAGTTTTCACTTTCCTACTCCAAAAACCTTTCATTGTTCATGTGGATAACACTCAAGTTCCAAGTCTTGCGAAAAATAAATTACCCAGTGAACCAAATTATAGGAGGCTACATAGATGGCAAGTTTTCCTATCTCTCTATGATTTCAAAATCATTCCCATAAAAGGGACTGATAATTTTTTAGCAGACTTTTTATCCAGAAATATAGATTTTGGTTCAGAATGAAGACCAATATATGGGTTTACATATATCTAGTCCATCTCAAACGGTAGATGGTAAAGACAAAATCAAATCCGTTAATGGGTGGTGATTTCCCAAAAATCACTTATAGAAAATCTTGAAAAGAAATATAATAAATCTTTCTCTCTTTTACAGATGGAGGATAAAATTGATATTTCTGAAATAAAAGAAGAGATCTCATATATCAACAGTATGGCTGAAGATCTCTATGAAGGAACTGTGGTTCTTGAACAATATCTATACAAAAATCTCCCCCCGTTGATAGATTTGGTAACTGAAAATCTGGAAAAGGTAAATAAAGTGACTCAAAGGTTAGAAAAATATATTGAAAAATTTGAGTCCATAAAAATAAATGAGACTGAGTCATCTGGTGAGAAAAATAAAGAAGAAGCCAAAAATAAAGCTCCCTCAGTCATTGAAATAAAATTGGAAAGAGAGTCTTCTTCAAAGGAAATAAAGATTGAAATAGAAAAATATGTTCCTAACACTGAATGGGAACATATGTATGTTCATACAGTTGATGAAGTCTATAGTATGGAAAATACAGACACTATATTCTTCTCCAAAGGAAAAAATATATATCCAAGATTGACCTGCATCATGGGAGCATGCCCAGAAGCAGTTTATAGATATGCTTGTTTTGGGTTCCTTGATATAATCTACCCAAGTAAAGATCTCAAGGAAATATCCAGATTTGATGATACCCTAAAATCTCAAATCAGTAAATTTGCCAGAGGAAGACAGGTGGTTCTCAAGTTCTATACCATATCTCCAGAACCAGAGAAGCATATATGGCATGAAGCTTTCTTCATGATCACTGCAGACCACCTTTCTGACACCATAAAGCTTGAGCAAGAAAATAAACCGTTAAGGAAGATCCAAGTTACTAAAGAATGGATTGTCCAAAGGCGTGCCTTGGGAATAAAAGCTATTCACAGCGTTGCAGAAAATCTGTACAAATATAAGTTTGAAACGCTGATGAGTAAAGGAAATTGGATTCTACTCACTAAAGGAGGGAAAATAAGCTCTCCTCTTTTAATGGAATTCATAAATAAATTTGAAAAACATGAATTTTTCTGCACTGCAGAAACTAGACAAGAAGCTTGCAAGATGATGGGCTGTAACCATCAGTGATGTAAGCACATACATCAGCAAGGAAATGACGAATGCCATGACGTCATACTCCAATTATCAAGTGGCAGATAAAAGTGTCGGCAAAATCTCAACCATAGAAAAGTGTCTGCAAGATCTGGATCGTTGAAGGATAAAGCAGCGGATTCCAAATAAAAATTTCAAGTCCAAACAGTAGCAAGAATATAGCCTATAAATAGAGTCCTCTTGTATGTTGTTGGATACCTTGTCTTGGATCCAGAGAGTCATATGTAAAATAATCTTTGAGTCTTTCAGTTTCTGAGTGTTGAGTGTTGTATTTCAAATAAATCTTTTTCAGAAAATATAATGTTTGTATAAACCTCTTTTGAAGGAAATAAAATTCTCCTTTTCATATACACGTGATAAATACTTTGTTAAGAGTTTTATTAAACCTTTTTACTCCAGTCTATTCTTGCAAACCCTTTTGTTGAAGCTTACAAGCCGTAGTGAGGTTCTCCGTTGGGGGTTGAAGTCTGTGTCCAGTTGATATCCGTGAAAGCGTGGAGCTGTGAGGATTTTTGGAACAAGAAGGGCTAACCGAGGAGAAACGAAGACGAGTCTTAGTGGATCAATAAATCAGAGTTGTAGAAGAGGAAGGAGATAAAGAGAGGTAATAAAATTTTTACAAATTATTTGTGTGTTTTATGAATTATAGGATGAATTTTAGAGTACTTCTATTATTAAAGAATGATTAATTCTAATGTTTATGCATACTTTCTTGATACTATATACAGTGGCGGAGCCACTTAAGGACAAGGGGGGGCTCAAGCCCTTGAGCCCCCCCTCCGCCCGGACCTCCACCCCTACCCCCACCCTCCCCCACCCCCCACCCCACCCCAGTCCCCCTAAAATAAATAAATAAATATATATATAATGAATGTTATATATTTTATTTATTATATTAGATCTAATTTAGGTTTAATTCCAATACGAAAATAATTAAAACTGTGCAATTTTTGTTATAATACGCCAAACACTTCAGGAAAAAATTAATGTGTTGTGTTTTTTTACCAAGAAAAATTAGTGTAGTGTATCTTATTGTATAGATGATATATCATATAATGCGAATGAGATAAAGGATATCATATCACTTGGGTAATTCTTATAAAAACTTAATTATATCGAATTAATATAACAAAAAATTCTAATTTTCAACACATATTATTTTTTTATAAAATGTTGTGAGTTCGAATTTTAATTTCAAATATAAAATACTTAATAGTTTTTTATTCAAATGTCTATACTTTAACTTATACTTATAAATTACCGAAAGGCCGATTAATTACTATACTCGATAGTGATAGTGGATATTTTAATTCCGGAACAAATTCTAGTTTTGTTTTTTTTTTTACAAAGGACTATATTAGTATCTATGCGTGAAAATTTTAGTTTGAAAAAAAAATGCAAAAGAAATTGAAAGGATGACGAATCGTCGAAAACACTTATGATCTATGAGTTTTAGCGTCTCATAAAAATTGTAAGATCGTCGAAAACACTTATGATCTATGAGTTTTAGCTTCTCATAAAAATTGTAAAAACATCTTATGTAATTTAAATATTTTAATTGATTTTATATTATTATTATTATTATTATTATTATTATTATTATTATTATTATTATTATTATTATTTTAATATATTGAGGTGCAAAATTTTTTAGCCCCGGCTATTAAGAAAATCTGGATCCGCCCCTGACTATATATGAAAGAATACTTTATATACCCATCTAAAATATCTAAAAAGTTATAGGGTCGTTTTTATAAATAACACTAAGTCTATAAAATAAAAAACAAAAATAAAATTTGAAATCGTTGAGATCATCAACGACTTATGGCAAAAGTTTAAAACACTTTCAAAAGGTATTAAATTATTAAATTTTAAAAGATAAAATATTATTGTTGCAAAAGTCTCCATTTAGTAACATAACACGTAATGTTTAAAAAAAAAAAAGAGTATTCTCAGATATACACTCACGTAAGTTAATATATTAATAAATTATCAAATATATATATATATATATATTATCAAAACATATATGCACTTCAGGTATCATTTCCCTATGTATATACATTAATATATTATTATTATTATTTATTATTATTTAGTATTATAAAATGATTTCAGAACATTTATTATATTTAAAATTAATCCGCAATTTAATAATATCAAAACACATATTGTATAAGTTAATTATGATTAAGTCACACATTGTGCGGTTTTATTTCAGGTTAAGATAGTACTTTTTTTTTTTTTTTTTGTGTGTGTGGAAGGAAATGGGGCCCCGAGGGCCAACAACTAACTTAAATCAGAAGTAACACTGTTCGAAGCAAACAAAGGAATATCAGAAGAACCAACGCAGGCCGAAACCGCATTACGAGCTAGCAAATGGGCGACAACATTCGCACCACGACGAACACAAGAGAAACGACATCTACTAAAATAAAGACAAAGACTTAATATCACCGAAAATGTTACCCAACGGAGAAAGATCATCTTCCCCAAGTTGCATTTGCTTGATCACATTCGAGTTATCCCCTTCAAAAATCACCCGTTGCCAACCAAAGTCACGGGCAAGCTTCACCGCGGAAAGCGCAGCAAAGGATTCAGCTATCTTCGGGTCACTCACATGCCCTTTCCGATCAGTTTCCCACCCAACGCAGTTACCATCAGAATCACGACCCACCACCCCAATACCAATCGCATTATCATCCTTGAACACGGTTCCGTCGAAATTCACCTTAATCCAACCCCTGGGTGGCTTCTCCCACCGAGTTACGGCGGTATCTGAACCAAGACCGGCCGCCGCATCCTCAACCAAAGTCGGAGTAACAAAGTAAGAATCCGTCATTTTCACAACCTCCAACGGCTCTTTGCACTCCCCATCAACCCGTTTCGTATTCCAGTTAAACCAAATAAGCCATAACAGTGTAGCCATCCTCTCGCCATCGCCCGAAGACAGCTGCTCCAGCGCCACATGCAGGTTGTCACAGAAGTTGGCGGCCAGGGGCTCAATTAGGCGCCACGGAAGTCTGGATAGGGCCCAAAGTTGCCTGACCATCGGGCACTTAACCAGCACATGTCCGATATCCTCCCCTCCCTCACCACAATGCACACAACTATCATCATCACCGCAATGTCTCCGACAAATATTGAGAGCTGTCGGAAGAATGTTGTTACAAGCTCTCCAGAGAAAAACCTTCACTTTCGGCATCGTGCGGAGACTCCAAAGACGTTTCCAGATTGGGCTCAAAGTCGACGTAGAGGAAGAGCCCCTACTCCTGGCTGCTATCCGGCGAGCCAGCTGATAACAGTTCCGAACAGTGAAACGACCATCACTAGAGTTGTTCCAGATAATAGTATCCTCGCGCCTCGTCTCGTATGCTGAGAATAGCCTCATCATCTTCCTTAGTAAAAGAATTAATGATCAGCTCTTCGTTCCATTTCGCCACTCCCAGAATCATGAGATCCGAGACCCATTCCGGCTTAAGTAGAGTGTCAGCGCGAAACGTGGGTCTCATAGAATCCTTCCCCAGAATTCATCTATCCCTCTAAACATGCACCTGTTCACCACTTCCCACCCTCCATCTAGACCCTTAAATTATAACAATAATAATAATAACTTACCCGTTTCTTCCGCCTCGGTATAAGATAGTACTTAAATGCGTATGTTGTTAGATTAAATTTCTAGACATAACTTACCCGTTTCTCCCGCCTCGGGATTTGGAGTGTTACAATAATAATAATAATAATAATAATAATGTTGGTAAAAATAATTTTTACAGTTGAAATTACAAGTAATGTGTAGCACCCCAAACGGAGAAACCCACATCCCCCGCATTAGGACTCGATACGTGTACGAAATGGAAAGTTCGCATACACATCTAGTCATAGCGAACGGGAGACAAACAAAAAACAGGTCTAAGCTAGGTGGTACCTAACCCTGTACAAACAAAAATATGCAAAAACCTGAAAGTGGAAGCAATACAAATTGCGAACTTTCAAAAACTTTCATACATCAGTTATAACAACACAATCCAAATATAATAATCAACTGCACGGGTTCAACTAATCCAAAGAACCTGTCCTATCCTGTCCCGAATAATCATACAATAAAATGGGTTCAACTGACCATAGAAACATGTCCCGAATAATAAACAGTAAAACGGGTTCAACTAATCCAAGAATCTATTCTAACCTGTACTGAAATTCATAACATAATTTAAAATAATGCATAAGTATACGTACATACAATCATATCGTAAAAACTTGATCGAATTCAAAATGCGTGTGCAAAAGACCCGAACGAATACAAGAGACTCGACTCAAAACAGACTCCAAAGACTGACAAATGCCTCCTAGCTCGAACTCCAAAGCAAAACCTGCAAACTAAAAACATGGGGAGGGGAGGGGTCAGTCCAAAGATTGAGTGAGGGGCTACACACACACCCCCTACATATAAGAGTACAACACGTTCAAAATAGGTGTTCGTGAACCCAGGATTAGTTTTTGCACACCAAAACATTTGCCCGTGATAATATATATAGGGTGGCTTACAGACAAGACAAAACAAAGCTTAGTTTACGTATCCCAAAGTGTACATTCATATCAAACTTAGCATACATTTCAAGCATGTTTTATTAGATTAATAATAATATTCCAAATTTTATCTTAATTTATGAATCTACCCCCGTTTCATGAACTTATAACAAAACCAACAAAACGCTCGGCGGGTACGAGCTCAAATTCCAACCTTACTTCCAAGACAAGTCGTGACAAAACAATTTCAAGACAAAAACAAATACAAGCAAGCCTGCGTTTCCTCCGGGTGATGGAAGGGTGTATAAGCCCTAACCATCCAAGCAAGTATGTGTGGGTCGTGAGTTTCATGACACTTACGCCCGAGGACTCCATCCCCCACCCCTCCTAGTGGGTTTCGGGTTTGTCCTTTCAAGTGGAGACTATGCACATGAGGTGTGCCCGGCGACCCCTTGGTCCTCCTAGGTGCTCCTTACCTACAATCTCCAGGGCCCATCAAGCAAGCCAAGTTCAAGTCGTGTTCAAGTTCAAGTACAAAACCCGCTACAGACAAACATAACTCACGCATATCATACTTATCATATCGTACGTACATATCATGCACATGCTCACCTCAAGATCATATCAAAATCGAGAACAATCATACATAGGCTCGTACATAGCGTTTATACTTGCAAAGATATAGCAAAACCATCAGATACGTACTCCACACATATTTACGTATATAAAAGGCTTATAAGTCGCATGCATTCGAAAATGAGCACGTTACATAGGGTTTAACTATATCCTAACCTCGTCTGGCACCAAACAAGCTGAAGACAAAGCAAACGGTTCACCCCGGAACCTACAAGACCCACTCCAAGTGCACCTGTACCAAACCGAACAAAAAAAAAAGGACTTAGACTCAAGAATGAACCACAAAAACGCACGACAATGCTCATGAATACACAAAACGAAATGCTTACTATACACATTCGGACAACAAACAATTTATATTCATATGGCACGTTTCATATAAACTTCACGCATTGCAAGGCCAAGTAGATCATATATTTACCCAATTATCCCAAGAAAGCAAGTTACAATTTACAACTATTCTTAGAAGATGCAATTAGTCAAAGAAGCGTATAACGAATATCAATCAAGTCATTCCCATGCATAAATAAAGCATACATTGCATAACCAATTCATATTCATACGAATAAATCATTTCTTACCTACAAAAGTTGATAATCTAATCATACATAGCACGGTAACTCATTTCTAAGTACTCAAGAATAGCATGCTCATTTTCAAAGGACAAGGATTGAGTAATTCAAGGCATACAACTTCATATTATTCAAAAATTACACCAACACCCCTTTTCAAGTTAGACAAATAGCTCAAATTCGACATATCGAGATTCAAATTGCAAATCAAAACACCAATACATATCATAATTCATTCATTACATGATTTCATACACATCAGAGTACATATCGATCGACAAATCATGCAAAACACATTTAATCACATTTAAAACAATTAAATCAAATAATCCAAATTATAAAAAATGATTCGTAATAAATAAACCGAGCGTCCGATTAACGCGAGAAGCGGCATTGGACTCACCACAATGAGGCGGACAAACTCACAGAGGGTTGCCGAAACGCCGCCACCGGAGCTGTCGAAAAATCCACCGGCCGCCGGAACGTGCCAGAAAAATCCCAAAAAATCACCCGAGAATGTAGTCTTCGTGCCCGTTCCAAATCCTCGATCAATTTCTGAAAATTCCAAGCCATTCGTCTCCATTTCAGATCTAAGAATACAAAAACCCTAAAATCTTCAAAATCAAATTACTTCCAAACCAGTGAACGAAGACGAAATCCATAAATTGCATTGACTCACCCATGACGAGCTCTTCGAAACCATATGCTATTCTCCGAAAAAAGTTACTGGAGCTGACCTCCGCCGCATTCCGCCGCCGCACCACATTCATCGTCAGAAAACCACCATCTTCGACCACTTTCAGTTCAATCCAAGGCCAGAAATGGACTCACCACGTCGAAAACATTCGGGAAAAGTACCTGATCGTCGGAGAAGATCGCCGAAAGTTGCCAAACGCAGCGGCTATAGTAACACGTACCGCCGTCGCGACCCTCCTGGCCACGCCTCCAACGCGAAATGCTGTGCCAGGGAGTGGCGCACCTAACCCCACCAAACTCCACCGAAAAAGATCACCGTAAGCCGCCGCGAACCGTCGTTGAAGTGGCGGCTTGAAATCCCACCACTAATGCGCCACCTTTCAGCCAGCGCGTGTGACGCCACCAACGCGTATCTGGCCACCAAAAATGGCTGAAAGGTGCACCGGGAAGTTGCATACCTAATACCACCAACCTCCACCGAAAAAGACCATCGGAAACCATCGCGAACCACTTGAGAAGTGGTGGCTCCCCCCAGCCGCAACTAAAATCGCACGATATCTCCACTACCGCTTGTCATCGGGCCACGAAATTGGTACGGTTATGTAGGTCTTGTCAAGTACATCGAAAACAACTACTCATTCGTCCAAATTCATCGAGAAACGGCTGAGTTACGGGCTCGTTTGTGTCAACATGAATAGTGACACGCGAGAGAGAGAGTTGGGAGAGGAGAGAGAGGGGAGAGAGAGAGAGGAAAAAAGGGTTTTGACCGGTCCAAGTGAGGTTCCGAATATTTAATCCGAATCCGTCGTGTTGAAATACCATAAAATAAAACCCGAGTACAATACAACAAACTTACAAAGTCTGAAATAATTTTACAAATTAAAACGGGAAAGAATTTTACCAATTAGAGCTTAATTCAATTTAATATTAGAAAACCTTTCGTACAATTTAACGACATTTCATAAATAATTAATTAGCAAATAATTCACAAATAATTCGAATGAATTCAAATTAAACAAGTTGAATAACGTAAGGTGTTTAAAATCAACTTATCAATTATTTCATGAAAATAAATTCGAATTAAATTAAATTAAATTAATTCCAAAATTAATCGGAATTAACTAGGAGAAAAGGGATATGGTTTCAAAGCCAAGAATCAGCCAAAACCACTCCTAAAAACTTGTGTAAGAAATGAGGACCCAAGGCCCCTATTTATAGGGGAAAAACCGAGGGTAAAAAGGTAATTTCACACCCACACTTGCGTGCACAACTTGGATACGAATTTCAAGGTGACCACGTTCAAGGTCTCATTGCCACGAATCCATAGCCACCGAGAACGCGCCGGTAGGCCACCGGACGCGCCGCCACAAGGCGGTGCATGTGTTTCACATGCAGCCTAGTGTTCAGGCTCACGTGGACGCTTCTGGATCTGCCACGTGTCTGGGTCCGGTCCGACCCGGAACCGGACCCGATCCGGGAACCCGACCCGTTGGCCGACCCTGACCCGTTAATCTAGACCGTTGCTTCGCTGCTCCGTGGCGCAATCTGGGCCGTCCACGTGTCGCACACGTGGCGTGCCACGTCAGCTGCCCCGTCATCACCGATTTTTTTTTTTTGATGAAAATTTTATTTTCTCCAAAATAAAATTCCGGGCATTTCCAACTCTTTGGAACTTTAATTTATTTTCTTAAAATAAATTCCTTGGCCATTTTCAAACACTTTGAAAATTCATTTCTCTTTCTCCTTTTAATATTTTCTCTTTGGGTTTTCAATTGGGACTTGCAGGGGGACCTGCAGGACTAATTAATTTTAGTACCAAACGGATTAATATATTATCATCTCATGAAAATAATTAATTACCGTTTAACAATATTTAATTCCACTAAATAAATATTGCTGCACTCTAAAATTAATTAAATTATTCACGAATTTCTCGATCTAGAATAATTTTGCATCTTACTCCTCCGTGTTGATATCCATGAAAAATAAATTGCAACTACTATCATTTATTTTTCATCTTTAATTTGAAATTTATTGATTCGCCTTAAGTTCAAATTCTCTGTATGTGAAACACATTCAACATACAACTTCGGTGACGTATCACGCGATGTGCTTTGGCCAAAGTCTTAATTCGAACTTTTGCAAATCTATTTCAAGGATATCTTTTACCTTCCAGCAAGGCCACAGATTCCTCGATCAACATAACTCTTTAGCACATTTCATGTTGTCACCGAATCATACAAAGTATTTTGGCCACCCGTGACCGAGACCTCACTTCAAGTATGTTACAGTGACTAACACTACATGCCTAAAGCCGAAATATTATCAGGATTAAGAGTACAATGCTTCCTGAGATTTTATTCATTTTTAGATAACAGTATAAAATGAACAATCTTAGTGGTCCAGTTCGATGTTTCCAATCCTATTGAAAATCATCAACGTGTTATAATTGGAATCACCATTCCCTATGACGAAAGACTAATCATCTTATATAACCACGTTATAGCCTTGATAAGAACATATTCTTATCTTACCGACTAGAACTTTAATGACACGCGATTTCCGTATTCAAAGTCTTTTCCTATGAAATACATTTTATATAAGAATACCACCACATGTCATTAATTATTAATATGTGAAATACTCACAACTTGCTGTAAATTCAGTTTAATTAATTCAACAAATTGAATTTTCAGGGCACTATTCCCAACAATCTCCCACTTGCCCTAAATTCAATTTGGCTATACATCTAAGTCTTATTCCTTTCACATGAGTGTCAAAACTCGTTTTGCACTCTTTTACGCCAATACTTTAGTGAAGGAATCTTTTAGGCGTTTCTCTGAGCCAACAACTAGGAAATCATGAATCCAATACATCTAACTGGCTGCTTCTCAAGCTACCATGTATTTGACTTCCATGGCGGTGTAAGCAATACAAGTCTGCTTAACATTCTCCAATTAACGATTGCTCTTTCTAGAGTAAACACGTATTCTGATGTCAAACATCTAGAATATAAATCAGACTGTAAATTCGAATTTGTGTACTCTATTGAAATAAGCTCACCACTGCGGCAGACAAGCATACAATCTCAAGTCCTTCTCAAGTACTCCAATATATGCTTTCACTACTACCCAGTGTCTGATTCTAGGGTTTGACTAATATCCGCTGACTTAGACCTAATTCATAATAGACATCTGGACCTGGACATAATATGACATACATAAAGCTTCCGCTGCGGAACTCTAATCATGTCTTTTATCTCTTCAGTTGTCTCAGGACACTGATCCAGAGATAGATAAATTCCATATCTAAAAGGTAATGAACCTTTCTTGGAATTTGTCATATCATACCTTACCAGCATCTTATCCATATATGCTTCTTGTGATAAACCAATCTCCTTATTCCTATGATCACGATAAAAGTCTGATCCTTGGAATAACATCGGTCTCACATAGATCTTTTCTTATCAAAATGATTTGACGCTCGAATCTTGACCACTGACAAAATTCTTGCATCATTCCCAATGAGCAGAATATTAATTACGTACACAGTGAAAATGGTACAACGCTATCATGATGTCATTGTGTACACTTCATGGTTCATCAGGCAATTATACAAATCCAAAGAATCTAAATTGTCTTATAATTCTGATGCTCCATAATCTAGACGCTTGCTTAAGATCATAAATCGATCTATTAAGCTTGCATTATATGCACCTGATTTCTGGCTGTGAAGCCTTCAGGTTATGCCATGTAGCTCCTCTTCTTGAAGGTGCCCGTTCAAGAACATGGTCTTTACATCCATTTATCTAATCTCATAATCGATAATGAGATAAAATGGAGAGGATAATGGACTTAAGCTGTAACGCCCCGGTTTCCGGATGAACAGGTAAGCACGCCACGTGTGAGTTTGAGCGTAGGTTTTATTTTATTTCTTTTAATTTCATAATATTCGTACGTGGCATTCACATTTTTATAAAATTCATGAAACCTTATTTATATCAATTCTTTACATTCATATCATTGAAATAATTATTTCATGGCACGAAAAATATTTATTGCATGAAATTAATACCGAGAGTGTTACAATTACCAAAGTGTCCCTACTTGAATATCTTCAAAACTTTAGGGACTTGATTGCATGATTCTTCAAGGGCATGATTGATCATTTTTCAAAACTTCATAGACCTTCTTGCATAACTTAAAGACTTCAAGGATTGATTAGCAATTTGGCAAATTTCACAAAAATCAAGAGGATGAATTACGTATCATCTCTTCTCCCTCATTCCTTGATCATTTCATCCAAAATTGCCAAACATATTCATCTCTCTCTTGGTATTTCAAGGAAGAAAAGGGAAGAAGATAATTTTTCTATCAATCATCAAGATTTCAAGAAGTGTTCCAAGGAATTAAGGGATCATCATCATCATCATCCACTTTCTTCATTTCTTTCCATTTTCAAGGTGGGTGTGAGCTTGAATGGATGAGTTGATCATATTTGTATATACTAGGGTTTAGGAATTTCATGATATATGAGTTATGTGTTGTGCAAAGCATGATTGAAGGATCATAACTTGAATTATAGCATGATTTGGTCATGAAAATCTTGAATATTTGGCAAGATTGAGCTAGTGTGATCATGTCCATGAAACCTTGAAAGCTTGTTGATATAGCATGTTCTATGTGTTTAAATGTTATATTAGTGTCTATTGAACTTATTTGCATCATATTTCCAGAAATTATAGCTTTTGGGGATCAAAAATGGATTTTTGTTGCTTGGTTGTTTTCTTCCCGAGAGCTTCCCCTGTTTCTGCTCTGTTTTTCAGTTGCAGAAACTGGGAACGACCGTTCCCAGCCTCAAGGCTTGGTGGGAACGGGCGTTCCCATTTCCTTTTCAAAATGTGGGCGGCCGAGCATGGGAACGGCCGTTCCCATTTTGGCCTTGGAGCCGGAAGGGCCGTTCCCGGCTAAGCGCGCTTTACAAATGGAAAACGTTGCCGCGTTTTTCTGGGCAACGGGAACGACCGTTCCCAGTTACAAAGGAAGCCTGGAACGGCCGTTCCCAAGGGGCTGACAGAACAAAATTCACTGCATAAAATTACGATTTTGACCCCTCGATCCAACGACTTCTTTGACCCCGAATTGCTATAATATGTGTTAATATGATGTGAAACGAAAAGTTATCATACCACATTGCATTTTCGGGATCGTCTCGACATGTTTTCGCCGTTCGTCCTATTTTGGTCATTTTAGGTCATTTCTCATGAATGTATGTCGTATTTGCACAGGTCACGAGGGCGTGGACGGGGAGCAAGCTCCTTAGATCACTCCTTTATCTTATTTTGCTAGAAGGTGAGGTTTGGTTTTGGTAAAATAAACCCTACAACCCTTATGTGTGAGTTTTCGGCCAAAACATATTATATTTATAAACGTTTTTAAAGTAATGAATATTTCAAGCATGAAAGTATTGATTGTCATGGTTTTCAAGCAAGTTTGGCGAGTACATGATTGCACGTGGGCCCGAGGATGATTCTTGAGCCAACCGGGAAAGCAAGGGCTGACGGGTAACTCCTGAATTATCCTCACATTGTTGGGATCACCCCCGAAGCCACTAGGAGATTAGTGGTGGAAGGAGTTCCGTGTCTAGAGGGTCATGTCCTCTACACACACCATGTCGTGGATAGTCGAGCCTTGCAAACTCGCTATCACCCGGAGGAAGAAGGAGACTGGGGATTAATCCGGCCTGTCGGGTTATCCTCGGGTTATTGCATGATTTCAAGTATGAACTTGTGTATGTGAGCACTAAATGAATTGTATGATCACTTATTTATCAAGCAAGCAAGCATGATCACGTATTGTTCACGATTGGGAGTTCGGTTGGAGATTGCCCTTACTCGCCGGGGTCACATGTTCAAGATATTGACAAGCATGATAAATTAAACGTGTTAAAATGATTGGTTGTAATCTCGGGCAAAGATTAAGTTCTTTTAATTAGGTATATATTCCCTTCATTTCTAAAATCTTCACCCGAGGCTACACCTTGCATGTGATGTGTGTATATATTTATTGCCCCTCACTCAGTCTTCGGTAGACTGATACTCCACTTTTCAGGTACCTTTTGAGCGTGGTTGTGCTAGGCGGGAGTTGGTCGAGTCCTGCATTATCACGGGTCTAGTGTTGTACCTTTCATGTATATATTTTGTCGGATATCATGTTATGTTCACGGTTGATATATTTTGGACACTTTAGTAGATACCTATTGTGTAGAGATGATAATGTATTGATAGTTAAATGGTACCTATATGTATCTATGTAATAAATATGGTATCTATATATACGAATGACTTTATTGCTTCCGCTTTTCTATTCGTGATTGTTGATTTTGTTGGGGAGAGTGTCCCGCCTAGAGCGTCGTTTTTGTTGTCACCCGTTCGCTGTGGTCTTGGTTTATGTATGAACTGTCCATTTCATACGTGGATCGAGGCTACAGTGCGGGGGATGTGGCGCCTTGGGGTCTAGGGTGCTACATCTACAGGTGGTATCAGAGCCCGGTTGCAAAACCGAGGTTCTCGAGTCGTGTCGAGTCAGTCTAGGTCGCACGGCATAGGATTATGTGGTATTTGGGAGTCTGCATTGGGCTGATTTACTTGATTTACTCCCTTATTCGCATTAATTGCACTACTTGATCTTCCTTGAATATGTGTTACTTGATATTATGGAAATTCTATGCACACATTTGCATTTATTGATCAAGCCACGCATGTTTAGTGATCTAATTTCAGGATGGAGCCCGACAGACATTACAGTGATCGATCCTCGAGGCACAGGCATCATCATTGCCGACATCATCGCCGCGAGAGATCACCACCTCCTCCACCTGCCCAGGCACAGCCCCAGGATTTTATGAACGCAGTAGTGGGGCTAATTGATCAGAGGTTACAGGAAAGGGTTCCTCCACCACCTCCAGCACCAGTAGCACCTCCAGAGAACCCTATTTCTGCCATTCTACGAGAGTTTCAGAATCAGCGTCCCCCGAAGTTCTATAAGGGAGACGATATCCAGGCAGAGATGTGGCTGAAGGAGATTGAAAGGATTTGGCAGCTTATTCCTTGCGACAGTCAGGAGAAGGCTCGTTGTACCCTTACTCTTATTCAGGGCGAGGCCTACTCCTGGTGGGAAAGCACAGAGATTGTCCTGGAGGCAGCAGGGACCGAGGTTACTTGGGAGGTATTTGTACGGGAATTCAGAAACAAGTATATTCCTCCAGCTTCCCGTACTCGCAGGTTGAGAGAGTTTACTGAGCTAAAGCAGGGAGGCCGATCCGTGGGTCAGTACATCGCCGAGTTCGAGAGGCTTTCTCGCTATGCACCCAACATAGCGAACGATGACTTTCACAAGGCGATGCCGTTTGTTCAGGGGTTGAGACCGGACATTCAGGATGCACTGAAAGCGGCTAATACGAGCACCTGGGCAAAGGCTACTGCAAAGGCCCTGAAGGTTGAGGATTCTGATAGTGCTAGGAGGGCTACTCAGCGAGCAGGGCAGGCTTCAGGCTCGAGAGCAGGTCAGGGATCGAGCTCGGGAAAGAGGCCGATGATGTATTCTGCGCCTCCAGCGCAGAGGAACACCGGGAAGAAGCCTAAGTTCACAGGGCCAGCACAGAAGGGTCTAAGAGCTCCAGCACCACCCCAGCCATCTCAGAGACCGGGATGTAGATGGTGTGGACAGCCTACTCACACTTATGATAACTGCAGACGCCGGTTGGGTCTATGTTTGATCTGCGGGAGTAACGAGCACTTGGTTGATGGTTGTCCGGATCGTCAGGATCCACCACCTGCAGGACCGAGGCCACTGGTGAGAGCTCGAGCTTATGCACTTGTTGGAGAGGAGCAGAAGGCTGATATCGACCCCGCTGCAGTAGTTGAAGGTATTATTTGCATCCATGGCACGAACATCCATACGTTATTTGATCCAGGAGCTACACACTCCTTTCTTGCGCATTCTATTGCTATTACCTTGTCTTTGTCTGCTATGTGTACTTCTGTGCGCTATATAGTTAGTACTCCTTTCGGTAGTAGGCGAGAGACGGATCAGGTCTACAGGGATGTTCCAGTTGTGATTGAAGGCAGGGAATTTCTGACAGACTTTATTGTGATGCCAATGGAGAGATACGGGGCTATTCTGGGGATGGATTGGCTTTACAGACATTGTGCTACTGTGGATTGCCGGGCTAAGAAGGTACAGTTGGGTTCAGAGGTTGTTACGGGTTGTACTTCGAAGACCGTGCCCCTACTTTCATTTTCAGAGGCTCAGAGATTAGTCAGAGACGGGGCTACAGGATTCATTGCTTACATTCTGAATAAGCCGAAAGATCAGGTGAAATTAGAGGACACAGAAGTGGTAAAGGAATTTCCCGAGGTATTCCCAGAGAAGTT
Organism: Lantana camara; assembly: GCA_037501455.1. Lineage (NCBI taxonomy): Eukaryota > Viridiplantae > Streptophyta > Magnoliopsida > Lamiales > Verbenaceae > Lantana > Lantana camara. The sequence goes on along the minus strand of CM074857.1, from coordinate 14,060,230 downwards.
GGATTCTTTGCCTCCTGAACGAGAGATTGAATTTGTGATTGATCTATTCCCGAATGCTGAGCCGTATTCGAAGACTCCTTACCGGATGGCTCCAGCCGAATTAAAGGAATTAAAAGTCCAGCTGGAAGCATTATTGGAAGTTGGGTACATTCGGCCAAGTTCTTCGCCGTGGGGAGTACCAGTTTTGTTTGTAAAGAAAAAAGACGGGACTCTAAGAATGTGCATCGATTATAGGGAGTTGAACAGGATGACTATTAAGAACAAGTATCCCCTCCCACATATCGAGGAGTTATTCGATATACTTCAGGGTTCCAAAGTGTATTCGAAACTGGATTTAAGACAGGGATACTATCAGCTGCGAATCCGAGCAGAGGATATTCCAAAGACGGGATTCAATACTCGGTACGGGCACTACGAGTTCGTGGTTATGCCATTTGGATTAACTAACGCCCCTGCAGCTTTTATGGATATGATGCACCGGATATTCCGGCCTTTCCTCGACAAGTTCGTGGTGATTTTCATTGATGATATTCTGGTTTTCTCAAAATCAGCCGAGGAGCACGCGAGACATCTCAGGCTCGTTCTTCAGACTCTGAAAGAGCATCAGTTGTTTGCCAAGTTCAGCAAGTGTGAATTTTGGATCGATCGGGTTTCATTCTTGGGGCATGTGATTTCAGGAAAAGGGTTGGAAGTCGATCCCTCGAAAATTGAGGCCGTGCTTAAGTGGGAGAAACCAAAGAATGCCTCGGAGATAAGGAGTTTCTTGGGATTGGCCGGTTATTACAGGAGATTCGTTCAGGACTTCTCCAAGATTGCGGCACCGTTAACCCGGTTGACAAAGAAGGATGTTAAATTTGTCTGGGACGAGAAGTGTGATCAGAGTTTCAACTTTTTGAAAGAAAAGTTAGTCTCAGCTCCAGTGTTAACGCTCCCCGAGGGTTCAGAGGAATATGCAGTGTATACAGATGCTTCTAAGGAAGGCTTAGGTTGTGTTTTGACTCAGAAGGGAAAAGTGATTGCTTACGCTTCTCGGAAGTTAAAGGAGTATGAAAGGAATTATCCGACACACGACCTAGAGCTTGCAGCCGTAATCTTTGCACTCGGGAAATGGAGACATTATCTTTACGGGACTTCCTTTGAGATTTTTACCGACCACAAGAGCCTCCAGTATTTATTCACACAGAAGGATTTAAATATGAGGCAACGGCGTTGGATGGAAAAGCTGGAAGATTATGATTGTACAATTAAATACCATCCCGGGAAAGCCAATGTGGTCGCCGATGCACTTAGCAGGAAGGCGAGTGTATCGAGTTTGGAAATAAAGGAAAGTAAGGAAGTTGCCCCGATTGTGTTAAGGGCTCGGGTTTCTAATATCACGGTTCAGCCGGAATTAAAGAATCAGTTATTTGAGGCTCAGAATAGGGATCCGGAAGTACAAAAGCTTGTAAGTAAAGCTAAGGATGACCCGGAGAGTCCGTTTGGGTTTGATGAGACCGGGTTGCTTCGGTTTAAAAACAGAGTAGTGGTACCTGAGGAATTGAGACGGGTCCTACTCGAAGAAGCCCACAAGTCAGTCTACTCGATCCACCCAGGAGGAAATAAAATGTATAAGGATTTGAAGCAATATTATTGGTGGAACGGGATGAAGAGAGACGTGGCAGAATACGTGAAGCATTGTCTGACTTGTCAGAAAGTGAAAGCGGAGCACCAAAAACCCGCGGGACTTCTACAACCGTTACCTATTCCCGAGTGGAAGTGGGAACAAGTAACGATGGACTTTGTTTCTGGATTACCGAAGGTTAAAGGCGGGTTTGATGGAATTTGGGTAATCGTGGATAGATTTACAAAGTCTGCTCACTTTCTACCGGTCCGGATGTCCTATAAGATTCCGAAGTTGGCTGAAATCTATAACCGAGAGATCATTCGACTTCATGGTATTCCGGTGAGCATAGTATCGGATCGAGACCCGAGGTTCACTTCTAAGTTGTGGCAGGAATTACAAGCCGTCTTGGGAACGAAACTTAAATTCAGTACAGCATTTCACCCTCAAACAGACGGTCAAACTGAAAGGTTAATCAGGTATTTGGAAGATCTTCTTCGGGCTTGCGCGATGGATTTTCAGAACTCGTGGTCAGAACAGCTTCCCTTGATCGAGTTTGCTTATAATAACAGCTTTCAGGCTTCGATCGGGATGGCTCCTTATGAGTTACTTTATGGAAGAAAGTGCCGATCTCCGTTGTTCTTCGACTTGGAAGAGTGGAAGTGGTCGAAACAGGAAGGGGTAAAGAAAAGTGAAAGATTCGAGAGGCCTTCCAGAGTCGTTCAGGCTATGATTGAAAAGGTTCAAACGATTCAACAACGGATGAAAGCCGCGCAGGATAGACAGAAAAGCTATGCCGATAAGCGCCGAAGAGATCTAGAATTCGAAGTGGGTGATCGGGTTTTCTTGAAGGTGTCACCACGGAAAGGTTTCACTCGGATCGGGAAAGGAGGAAAGCTTAATCCTCGCTACTTAGGTCCGTTCGAGATTCTTGAAAGAATAGGCGAGGTAGCCTATCGACTGGACCTACCACCGAGTCTTACGGGGATTCACAACGTATTTCATGTTTCACAACTAAGGAAATATTACCCCGATGAGACCACGATTCTCCCCGTGGAAGAAGTTGAACTGGAACCGAATTTGACATTTGTTCAGAGACCGGTTAAGATTATGGATCGAAAATTTCAAGAGTTGAGAAACCGGAGGATTCCCATGGTTAAAGTGTTGTGGAGAAGCGATAAAACCGAGGAAGCCACTTGGGAAACAGAGGATAAAATGAAGCGGTTCCACCCGGAATTGTTCGAGCAGGACTAGAGAATCTGGGGACCAGATTCTTCTAAGGGGGGGAGAGTTGTAACGCCCCGGTTTCCGGATGAACAGGTAAGCACGCCACGTGTGAGTTTGAGCGTAGGTTTTATTTTATTTCTTTTAATTTCATAATATTCGTACGTGGCATTCACATTTTTATAAAATTCATGAAACCTTATTTATATCAATTCTTTACATTCATATCATTGAAATAATTATTTCATGGCACGAAAAATATTTATTGCATGAAATTAATACCGAGAGTGTTACAATTACCAAAGTGTCCCTACTTGAATATCTTCAAAACTTTAGGGACTTGATTGCATGATTCTTCAAGGGCATGATTGATCATTTTTCAAAACTTCATAGACCTTCTTGCATAACTTAAAGACTTCAAGGATTGATTAGCAATTTGGAAAATTTCACAAAAATCAAGAGGATGAATTACGTATCATCTCTTCTCCCTCATTCCTTGATCATTTCATCCAAAATTGCCAAACATATTCATCTCTCTCTCGGTATTTCAAGGAAGAAAAGGGAAGAAGATAATTTTTCTATCAATCATCAAGATTTCAAGAAGTGTTCCAAGGAATTAAGGGATCATCATCATCATCATCCACTTTCTTCATTTCTTTCCATTTTCAAGGTGGGTGTGAGCTTGAATGGATGAGTTGATCATATTTGTATATACTAGGGTTTAGGAATTTCATGATATATGAGTTATGTGTTGTGCAAAGCATGATTGAAGGATCATAACTTGAATTATAGCATGATTTGGTCATGAAAATCTTGAATATTTGGCAAGATTGAGCTAGTGTGATCATGTCCATGAAACCTTGAAAGCTTGTTGATATAGCATGTTCTATGTGTTTAAATGTTATATTAGTGTCTATTGAACTTATTTGCATCATATTTCCAGAAATTATAGCTTTTGGGGATCAAAAATGGATTTTTGTTGCTTGGTTGTTTTCTTCCCGAGAGCTTCCCCTGTTTCTGCTCTGTTTTTCAGTTGCAGAAACTGGGAACGACCGTTCCCAGCCTCAAGGCTTGGTGGGAACGGGCGTTCCCATTTCCTTTTCAAAATGTGGGCGGCCGAGCATGGGAACGGCCGTTCCCATTTTGGCCTTGGAGCCGGAAGGGCCGTTCCCGGCTAAGCGCGCTTTACAAATGGAAAACGTTGCCGCGTTTTTCTGGGCAACGGGAACGACCGTTCCCAGTTACAAAGGAAGCCTGGAACGGCCGTTCCCAAGGGGCTGACAGAACAAAATTCACTGCATAAAATTACGATTTTGACCCCTCGATCCAACGACTTCTTTGACCCCGAATTGCTATAATATGTGTTAATATGATGTGAAACGAAAAGTTATCATACCACATTGCATTTTCGGGATCGTCTCGACATGTTTTCGCCGTTCGTCCTATTTTGGTCATTTTAGGTCATTTCTCATGAATGTATGTCGTATTTGCACAGGTCACGAGGGCGTGGACGGGGAGCAAGCTCCTTAGATCACTCCTTTATCTTATTTTGCTAGAAGGTGAGGTTTGGTTTTGGTAAAATAAACCCTACAACCCTTATGTGTGAGTTTTCGGCCAAAACATATTATATTTATAAACGTTTTTAAAGTAATGAATATTTCAAGCATGAAAGTATTGATTGTCATGGTTTTCAAGCAAGTTTGGTGAGTACATGATTGCACGTGGGCCCGAGGATGATTCTTGAGCCAACCGGGAAAGCAAGGGCTGACGGGTAACTCCTGAATTATCCTCACATTGTTGGGATCACCCCCGAAGCCACTAGGAGATTAGTGGTGGAAGGAGTTCCGTGTCTAGAGGGTCATGTCCTCTACACACACCATGTCGTGGATAGTCGAGCCTTGCAAACTCGCTATCACCCGGAGGAAGAAGGAGACTGGGGATTAATCCGGCCTGTCGGGTTATCCTCGGGTTATTGCATGATTTCAAGCATGAACTTGTGTATGTGAGCACTAAATGAATTGTATGATCACTTATTTATCAAGCAAGCAAGCATGATCACGTATTGTTCACGATTGGGAGTTCGGTTGGAGATTGCCCTTACTCGCCGGGGTCACATGTTCAAGATATTGACAAGCATGATAAATTAAACGTGTTAAAATGATTGGTTGTAATCTCGGGCAAAGATTAAGTTCTTTTAATTAGGTATATATTCCCTTCATTTCTAAAATCTTCACCCGAGGCTACACCTTGCATGTGATGTGTGTATATATTTATTGCCCCTCACTCAGTCTTCGGTAGACTGATACTCCACTTTTCAGGTACCTTTTGAGCGTGGTTGTGCTAGGCGGGAGTTGGTCGAGTCCTGCATTATCACGGGTCTAGTGTTGTACCTTTCATGTATATATTTTGTCGGATATCATGTTATGTTCACGGTTGATATATTTTGGACACTTTAGTAGATACCTATTGTGTAGAGATGATAATGTATTGATAGTTAAATGGTACCTATATGTATCTATGTAATAAATATGGTATCTATATATACGAATGACTTTATTGCTTCCGCTTTTCTATTCGTGATTGTTGATTTTGTTGGGGAGAGTGTCCCGCCTAGAGCGTCGTTTTTGTTGTCACCCGTTCGCTGTGGTCTTGGTTTATGTATGAACTGTCCATTTCATACGTGGATCGAGGCTACAGTGCGGGGGATGTGGCGCCTTGGGGTCTAGGGTGCTACATAAGCATTGCTATAGGTGAGAAGACCTCAATAATGATTTCCTCTTTCTGGGTAAAATCCCTTGCCATAAGCTTGCTTTAAAGTCTCTACTTTTGTCCATTTTTCCTTTTATCGTCTTGTAGAACCCAATTGCATCTAATCGGTTTAATGCCTTCCGGCGCCTCACAAGTTCAAGACTTTGTTAGAATACAGAGATTCTAACTTAGATTCCATGGATATTGACCAAACGGTCAGTGTCTATATCTTCTACAGCTTCATTACACGTGACAGGATCAGATACGTTAGATTCAACCTCTTGGGTTAATCTTAGGTATCTTGTCAGGTGTCCTGACAATCCTTCCACTACAATGATGCTCTCGTGTACACGTCTCTACATCACATGTTGTATTTGGTACATCACATGTATTTAATACATTTTCAGTTATCACGGGTTTATGGAAATTAGTATCTAATACTGTTATTTCTTTTAACACTACTTTGCTTCCACCCTTTGTGGTTATCTATGTAATTATCTTTGAAATATTCACAAACATCTTTTGTGATTTCTCAAATTACAAAATATACCACCTCTTGTTCTTCTAGGATAACCTCAGAACAAGGAAACCTTTGTTCTTCATTCTAACTTGTCAGGATCCATCCTTAACTCGTGGACCAGGCTACCTTAAATTCGAAGATAAAAGATACAGGGTTTTCACCCTAGCTACAGATCCATCAGTGTTTTAGGAACTGACTTAGATAGAACTAGGTTTGTCGTTTTGTGTGCAAGACCCCAAAACGAAATTCATAGGGTAGCATGACTCTTCATGAATCTTACCATCATTATCAGAGTTCTATTTCCCCTTTCTGCAATACATCTTTGCTAAGACGTATCTCATATATATAGTTGAGCTCTAATTTCATTTGAGAAATTCTATTTAACTCTGAACATAGATACTTATCACTGCTTCGATCATATCGAAGTGCCTCGATATGTTTTCTAATTTGACTCTTTGACTTTAGTCTTATATTCTTTGAACTCTTCAACAATTACAGACTTAAGTCTCATCAAATAAACACATATGTATCTAGAGTAATCATTCAAATGAATGATGAAGTACGCAAAAACTTTTTCTTGCTTGAACATTCATAGTATCATATGTCCGTATGAACTAATTCAAGCAAGTTCATGGCTTAATACCTTTTGTCTCAAAAGGAACTTTCTTGGTCATTTTACTTTTCTAAACAGGATTCGCAGACTGACAGCTGTCAAGTCGAAAAGACTCGACAATCAGTCTTTGGATCTTATTCGGATAAAAGTGACCAAGACGTTGATGCCACGTAGAAGTTTTTCCTCTTAGATGGTAAGTTAAGCTTCTTAATGTTAAACTTAAATTAGGGTTTTTCATTGAGGTATAAAAGACCATCTTTTATTGTGCCAGAGCAAATAAACCTTTTATTTTGTTTAATGGTAAACTTTTGTTCAAAACAAATAGTTGAACCATTATTTATCAAATAACTTACAAAAATCAAAATTTTGTATATATGGCACGTATAATATAAAACCCTATTACCAAAATATGACTTTATAGTCCTTACTGCTAATACAATTAGACTTGTATTATCCCCGAGCAGTAGTTGTGTGCTAGACGTTTTTCAAACTTTCTGGTTAGTTTGAATCTTCGCAACGACTTGCAAATATGATTAGTTGATCCCAAGTTCACACACCAGGAGTCCGGTGAATTTTTAACTAAACATATTTTCAACGAGTAAGATATCTTCATATCTTATCTAAACGGCGTAACAAATAGACAAACTAAGTATTTTGGACAATTTTCTTTTTCAATACTCGTTACCACCGAAATAGAAACACTTTTCCATTGTCGGATTTGACTTTCTATTTCTGAACCTTAGATTGGGAACTTTTCCTTTTTCTTTCTTACACTTACTGGCTTTTAGGCCGTGGATATTGATGTCTGATTAAAAAGAAATTTTGCCTTAGTTATATCACCCTTTCTGCCATATTGGGGTCGTTCATTGGTTCACGTTGGGTTTTTTAAAAAAAATTAAAATTAATCTTGAACGTTCAAACGACTTAGGCAGAGAGTATAGGATCGTATCCTATCTGTTAAGATTATCTCTTTAAGAACAAAGGCTTTCAATCTTGTTTAGATTAGCTATCATATTCATAATATGATTCTGAAACAGTGATCCTTGAAACATCTTTAACTGACAACCGTTTTCATGGCTCGTACCTTCGTACGACTCTGTCTTCAACATATGTTCTTAGCAGTGGGCATCTCATGCATCTGATGCTCAAGAACATCTAAAACAGATGTCAAGATATAAGACTAGCCAGATCATCACACTTGATCTATTTGGAATAACCGTCTTTCTAATATATCCCGACTGGTTGTAGTTTTCGGAATTTTCGGATAAGGTTCAGTGAGTACGTAAACTTTCGTGTCTCAACACGATGTCAAGATTCATTTCCTAATCAGCATAGTTGAACCCTTACTAGCCTATTTCCTTATAGACATACAGTTTGGAGTGGGTCAAGAGAGATCGTAATTATAAAACTAAAATAAATAAATAAATGCAAGTTATGATTATGTATTTCACTTTCTTCTGCATCCAACCAATAAATGAAATCCACGTAAGCATTTTGATTTACGCAATGGTGACTTAACTAACTGCAGTTGACTCCCCGGAGGTGAGGTCGAAAACCGCTTAGAAAAGCAAGAACTATTCTTAATTAACATGTCATCTAGGTAACTCTTACCAAACAATGTCAATCTACCATGTCAACCCTTGGCCTCCAAGTAAATGTAACAGAGCTCCGAAGGGAGATTAATACATTACTTAGTCAAGTGTGTACCATTACCTAGAAGTCCGTACGAGTAAGTCAAGACACTCCACGGAGGCGTGGTCGAGCTGACTTTCGTCGCATTTCATTCTATCCGTAGAAGTCTAATCTTGTACACCGCGAATACATACCCGCCGAAGGGAGTAGTATATATTCACTATACTATAGAGGGTAATGGAGGCCATGAGAATCCAACTCTTTTCATCTCGCTCCCACTTGAATTTTTAAAAGGTGTGGATTATCTTTTGATTATTTAATAATCACTTTTGGCGTCTTATTGTTGGAAGTAATTAATCTAATTAATACCCTCCCACTAGGATTACTAAATCATATTTAAAATCCCAATAATAATATTTTAAGGCAATTTAATAACTATTTATTAATTAGGTTGAAAAATATTAGTTCAATTATGCATCGCGTCTAATATTTATTAAACAATACTATTTAATCATATTAAATAAAATATGCATAATTGAAATATCATAATATCTCATATTATCATGATCATGCCATAAAATAAAAATAATTAAGCATGCTTTCATATAATTATCACATAATTATCATGCTTAAAATAAATGGCATAAAGTAAACATGTTATAAATAAATTATCTCATAATTTAAATCATGTTTAATGATTCGGTAATTAACCACGAAGATTATTGAAATCGATTCCCAGAAAATTACCATTCCACGTAAATTCCCAGGAAACACTGGAGGGGTCACAACGGTCCCACTTAAAAAACCAGCCTCCTTTGATAGAATTTACGTGCACAGTAGCAGATTTAAAATTATGCATCGCATGCATCATATCAATGCATATATATATCTAGAGCACGGCTCTGATACCAGTTGCAGGGATACGGGCCCAGAACAGTAGCAGTCCGGGACCACATTTTAAAATTTTTATTTATAATACAAGTATTAAAATATTTCTAAAACATTTTAATACAAAGCGGAATACTTAACCGGATCTACTCAAGTATATACATGCAATTGATAATAAATTTTAAATCACTTAAGCAGATAAATATCTAACATGCAATTAACACTTAAGAGCACATAATTTATCATGTTTAAACTAAAACAACTATAAGATATTACCGTACTGCAATCATGGCTATCTAACGGCATTTTTTCAGCTCCCGAATTCACCTTCCGAGAATCCGATACCCGATCTCCTCGTGAAACCGGCAGAGCTTCCCTGCAATAACCCCAGGGACACCCTTGGAGTGTGGGCTCCGAAAGTATTTCCCTAAATACTTAGAGAAAATAAACTTTAAACTAGAAAACCCTTTTCAGGGTTTATTCTCCCGAAATTAGGCGTTTTATACAAATACCTAATTAAAATTAATCGGAATTAACTAGGAGAAAAGGGATATGGTTTCAAAGCCAAGAATCAGCCAAAACCTCTCCCAAAAACTTGTGTAAGAAATGAGGACCCAAAGCCCCTATTTATAGGGAAAAACCGAGGGTAAAAAGGTAATTTCACACCCCCACTTGCATGCACAACTTGGACACGAATTTCAAGGCGACCACGTTCAAGGTCTCATCGCCACGAATCCATAGCCGCCAAGAACGCGCCGGTAGGGCACCGGAGGCGCCCTCACGCGCCGCCACAAGGCGGCGCGTGTGTTTCACATGAGGCCTAGTGTTCAGGCTCACGTGGACGCTTCTGGATCTGCCACGTATCCGGGTCCGGTCCGACCCGGAACCGGACCCGGTCTGGGAACCCGACCCGTTGACCGACCCTGACCAGTTAATCTGGACCGTTACTTCGCTGCTACGTGGCGCAATCTGGGCCGTCCACGTGTCGCACACGTGGCGTGCCACGCCGCTGCCCAATCAGCGCCACTTGGGCCCACCTTGCTGACGTGGCATGCCACGTCAGCTGCCACGTCATCACCGATTTTTTTTTTTTGATGAAAATTTTATTTTCTCCAAAATAAATTTCCGGGTATTTCCAACCCTTTGGAACTTTAATTTATTTTCTTAAAATAAATTCCTTGGCCATTTTCAATCACTTTGAAAATTCATTTCTCTTTCTCCTTTTAATATTTTCTCTTTGGGTTTTCAATTGGGACTTGCAGGACTAATTAATTTTAGCTCCAAACGGATTAATATATTATCATCTCATGACAATAATTAATTACCGTTTAACAATATTTAATTCCACTAAATAAATATTGTTGCACTCTAAAATTAATTAAATTATTCACGAATTTCTCGATCTAGAATAATTTTGCAATTTACTCCTCCGTGTTGATATCCATGAAAAATAAATTGCAACTACTATCATTTATTTTTCATCTCAAATTTGAAATTTATTGATTCGCCTTAAGTTCAAATTCTCTGTATGTGAAACACATTCAACATACAACTTCGGTGACGTATCACGCGAAGTGCTTTGGCCAAAGTCTTAATTCGAACTTTTGCAAATCTATTTCAAGGATATCTTTTACCTTCCAGCAAGGCCACAGATTCCTCGATCAATATAACTCTTTAGCACATTTCATGTTGTCACCGAATCATACAAAGTATTTTGGCCACTCGTTACCGAGACCTCACTTCAAGTATGTTACAGTGACTAACACTACATGCCTAAAGCCGAAATATTATCAGGATTAAGAGTACAATGCTTCCTGAGATTTTATTCATTTTTAGATAGCAGTATAAAATGAACAATCTCAGTGGTCCAGTTCGATGTTTCCAATCCTATTGAAAATCATCAACGTGTTATAATTGGAATCACCATTCCCTATGACGAAAGACTAATCATCTTATATAACCACGTTATAGCCTTGATAAGAACATATTCTTATCTTACCGACTAGAACTTTAATGACACGTGATTTCCTTATTCAAAGTCTTTTCCTATGAAACACATTTCATATAAGAATACCATCACACGTCATTAATTATTAATATGTGAAATACTCACAACTTGCTGTAAATTCAGTTTATTTAATTCAACAAATTGAATTTTCAGGGCTTATACATAAGGCTTATAAGTCACACATATTTATGTATACATAAGGCTTATAAGTCACAAGCATTTGAAAACGAGCACGTTGCATAGGGTTTAACTATATCCTAACCTCGCCTGACACCAAACAAGCTGAAGACAAAGCAAACGGTTCACCCCGGAACCTATAAGACCCACTCCAAGTGCACCTTTTGTTGGGAATAGTGCCCTAAAAATTCAATTTGTTGGATTAATTAAATTGACTTTACAGCAAGTTGTGAGTATTTCACATATTGATAATTAATAGCGTGTGGTGGTATTCTTATATGACATGTGTTTCATTGGAAAAAACTTTTAATACCAAAATCACGTGTCATTAAAGTTCTAGTCGGTAAGATAAGAATATGTTCTTATCAAGACTATAACGTGGTTATATAAGATGATTAGTCTTTCGTCATAGGGAATGGTGATTCCGCTTATAATACGTTGATGATTTTTAATAGGATTGGAAACATCGAACTGGACCACTGAGATTATTCATTTTATACTGCTATCTAAAATGAATAAAATCTCAAGAAGCATTGTACTCTTAATCCTGGCAATATTTCGGCTTTAGGCATGTAGAGTTAGTCACTGTAATATACTCAGAAGTGAAGTCTCGGTAACGGGTGGCCAAAATACTTTGTACGTTTGGTGACTGCATGAAATGTGCTAAAGAGTTATATTGATCGAGGAATCTATGGCCTTGCTGAAAGGTAAAAGATATCCCTGAACCGGACACGTGGCAGATTCGGGATTGGCCAAGTGTAGAACCGGACCGAACCGGGTTCAGTCGGACCGGTTCAAGCCCATAAATCCTAGCCGCATGTGTAACACACACGCCATCTTCAGGTGGCGCGTGAGGGCGAGTCCTGCCACGGATCAGCGCGTTCTCGGCGGCGTTGGACTCGTGGTGATGAGATCTTCAACTTGGCATCTTCAAAAGTTTGATGCAAGTTGCACACGCAAGTGGGGGTGTGAAATTATCATTTTACCCTCGGTTTTTCCCCTATAAATAGGGGGCTTGGCTCTTCATTTTTTCTCACAACTTTGAGAGAGGTTTTGGCTGAGTTCTTGACTTTGAAACCATATCACTTTTCTACCAATTAATTCCTTATTATTTTGGAATTAATTTTGATTAGGTGTTTATATATTTAATATATAAAACACTTAATTTCGGGAGATTAAACCCTAAAAAGGGTTTTCTAGTTTAAAGTTTTGTTTTCTCTAGTATTTAGAGAAATACTTTCGGAGCCCACACTCCGAGGGATTCTCCGAGATCTTGTGGGGAAGCTCTGCCGGTCTCATGAAAGGGAAAGGAGCTGGAAAAATATCGTTAGATAGCCATATTTGGAGTACGGTAATATTTTAAAGTTATATTATTTTAAGCATGATAAATTATATGATCTTAAGTGTTAATTGCATGTCAGATATTTATCTGCTTAAGTGATTTAAAATTTATTATCAATTGCATGTATATACTTGAGTAGATCCGACTAGCCTTCCGCTATTATATTAAAATGTTTTAGAAATATTTTAATACTTGTATTATAAACAAAATTTTAAAATGTAGTCCCGGGCCGCTACTGTTTTGGGCTATCCATCCAGCATAATTCACATTTAAAACAATTAAATCAAACAATCTAAATTACACAAAATAATTCGTTATAAATAAACCGAGCATCCGATTAACGAACCGGAAGTGGCGTTTGACCCATCACAACGAGGCGGACAAACTGTCTAAGGGCCGTTGGAACGCTGCCACCGGAGCTGCCGAAAAAGCCACCGGTCGCCGGAACATGCCGGAAAAATCCTGAAAATCACCCGGGAATGTAGTCTTCGTGCCCGTTCCAAATCGTAGATCAATTTTTGAAAATTCCATGCCATTCATCTCCAATTTTAGATCTAAGGACTAAGAATATGAAAACCCCAAAATCTTCAAAATTAAATTACTTCCAAACCGGTGAACGTAAATTGCATTGACTCACCCGTGATGAGCTCTTCGAAACCTATATGCTATTTGCTGGAAAAAGTTGCTACAGCTGACCTCCGCCGCCGCGCCGCCTTCATTGCCAGAAAACCACCATTTCCGACCACTTTCAGTTTAATCCAAGGCCAGAAATAGACTCACCACGTTGAAAACATTCGGGAAAGGTATGTGCTCGTCGGAGAAGACCGTCAGAAGCCGCCAAACGCAGCTGCTACAGTAACACGCGATGCCGCCGTGAGCATCGGCCGACGCGTGTACCGCCGTCGCGGCTAGACCTGTGTGCCGAGGAGTGGCTCACCTAACCCACCAATCTCAGCCCAAGAAGGTCGCCGGAAGCCACCGCGAACCGTCGTTGAAGTGGCGGCTTGAAATCCCGCCACTCAACGCCACCTTCAGCCGGCCCGTGTGATCCCACCGCCTCGTATCTGGCCACCGAAATATCACCAACCTTCCCCGTAAAAAACTGCCGGAAGCTGCCGCGAACCACCGGAGAAGTGGTGGCTCCCCCCAACCGTAATTGAAATAGTGTAAAATCTCCGCCACCACTTGTAGTCGGGCCACAAAATTGGTAAGGTTGTGTAGGTCTCGTCGAGTACATCGAAAACGACTACTTATTCATCAAAATCCATCGAGAAACGGCTGAGTTAGGTGCTCGTTTGTGTCGGTATGAATAGTAACACGCGAGAGAGAGAGAGAGAGAGAGTTGGGAGAGAATAGAGAGGGAAGAGAGAGAGAGGGAAAAGGGGTTTTGACCGGTCCAAGCGAGGTTAGTGAGGTTCCGAATATTTAATCCGAATCCGACGCGTTGAAATACCTTAAAATAAAACCCGAATACAATACAATAAACTTACAAACTCTGAAATAATTTTACAAATTAAAACGGGAAAGAATTTTACCAATTAGAGCTTAATTCAATTTAATATTAGAAAACCTTTCGTACAATTTAACGACATACCATAAACAATTAATTAGCAAATAATTCACAAAGAATAAGAATAAATTTAAATTAAACAAGTTAAATAACGTAAGGTGTTTAAATCAACTTATTGATTATTTCATGGAAATAAATTTGAATTAAATTAAATAAAATAGTTCAAGGCACATGTGCACGTAATTATTTAAATTAGCAAATAATCTAAGAATACTCCAAATAAATAGCATACTAATTGGATTTACATTCAATCATATAAGTCACATAATTCTCAAATTAAACATTAAAGTGGAAGGACTTACCCATGAACGTCATCGGATCGTGCTTCAGAGATGCGGGGCGTCACATAATGAACTCAAGTTGAGGCGCAGATATCTCGCTCTCTTTAAGGAGATTCATGCCTACTGCATCAATTTGTTTTCATTGGTCCATGTTAGGAATAGTGCCCCAGAAAACCGATTATATATCCGCTTTGTGCTTTTCCTTATTGTAATCACAGACAATCTTTGAATAAAATAACGAATTGAGGCAACACTTCTTTATATGCTCTTGTTTGGTATGCGTTTACTTTAATTGTGCATGTATGAGAACTCCCCTAATCCTGATGACTTTAGGACTCTACCATTTAGGTGAAATGGTTCATGAAACGAGCCCTATATCACATAAGTCATGATTAGTAAAGTGCTTCAAGCCGATGAGTCCTACAGACAGTGGGAGTGCCAACCTGACTCCTCTAAGGCTTGCTTGTGGGATCACGCCCTTAAGAAGGACCACCTTGTTTCATGGAGGTGCAAAGTGTATAATTGATACGTGCGTGATACATGAGGGTGCTTTCTTCAATAAGTAAGTTCACTGAGGTGCCCCGTGTGAGAAGATTCCTAAATGGGAAATGAAGTTTCTATTTTAGGAAATGGAAACTTTCAGATTAGAAAATATCTCACGAGTCATTGATGTGATTAATTGATCCTTAGACTTGAGGTTCCATGTCACTTTATGAGTTAACTCTGTAGTCTTAGATATAAGCTTTAAAGGGTGTCGCCTTAGACAACTGATTCAAGGCTTATGCTGGGGCTGCACAAGTGATTCATGAAAGTGAATGAGAATCAAGAAAGGACCTACACTTGCACTTGCAAGGTGATCTCTTATTGTGTAAGTTATTCATATGTCATATGGAGTCCTTGGCCAAGACAGTAGATCAAGATATCAAGAAAAGGGTTTCTTGGATTGAGATCGAATGGATATGAAATGCACTTAGCTTTAAGACCAGATTATTAGGGTTCTGATTATTCCTTTACCCTAGATCTTGGTTGAGAGATAGTAAGTAGGAGGATTGTATCTCACATGAATCAATGACTTAAAGGTTCTGTCGAATCGAGACATTCCAATTCAGCTAGGGGTTAAACACCTGTTGCTAGACTATGGTCGTTTAATCTGTGGACTGATTAATTAATTAGTGAATTAATTAATTAGGGTCACTGCTAATTGAATTGAGAACCTAGAGGGTCACACACAACAACTTGGTTACATAAGTTAAGGCTTTAAAATGATTAAACGAGTTGATCATACCAAGAGGGTTCCACACGTGTGAAACACACGTGTGGGTCACGTGAGTGACACGTGTCATACATGGACACGTGTGCACTACACGTCTATAATTATTTGTGTATTAAATAATTAATGTGTTAATTATTTAATAGACTTTGGTTTAATTTTGAATTAAAATGAAAGTCTTATTTTGGAGAAATTAATCTATTTAATTAATTATGAATTAATTAATTAGCTAAATTAGTTATTTATTTATTAATAAATAAAGTATAATATTATCCAAAAGGAGTTTGGATATTTTTAGCTCTCTTAAAAGTTGATTTGAATTAGAATTCAAAGTCAAAGTTTGGAATTACTTGATGATCAAGTAATAAGAGAGAGATGAACCAAATCCTTAGTCCATAAGGGCTAAGTTTCGGCCGCCTCTCTCCTTCCTATATATAGGGGAGCTCGAGCTCCCCTTAGAGAGTAATTGAGAATTCTTTTGGTCCATGTGTTGAACACCATCCTTTCTCCAAGATAAAATAAACCCTAGGTTAAGCCTAAACATTAACTAGAGAACTAGCATCCTTACTAGTTAGATTGTAATCAAGTTGGTGGACTATCTCTGGAGAGCTTCAAGTTAGAAATTTTTAAAGATTCGAGCTTTACCAAGGAGAGGGGATCAAACCGCGAGAAGAGCGTTCTTGGGTGGCTTGAAACGCTTCCAGAAAGATTATTGAAAAGTAAGTTTCTAATCTTTACGAATTCGGATTCACGATTGCGAGTTTCGATCCTTTTTGTTGGAAAATTTTTAAATTTCTGCTGCTTTCTGATTCCTGTTTTCCAACAGTCTAGTTGTCACACTTTTGGACTGTCCCCTCCAGGATACAACAGTCAGACAACGTCGTATAACTCAAACAATTCTGGACAAGTTGTTGAGTCCAAAGCTCCACCAAAGAACATCCTTCTTTAACTAATAAATTCTCTCTTTTTTAGTGAATGTACGGAATGCGCATGAATAATTTTTTTTGTCTTTTGTATGTATACCTAACAAATAAATGTTTCCTATTTCTAGGTGTAGAAACCCCTTAAAATATTAATCACCAAGTAGTGGTAATTAACTCTAATAAAGTGGTAGTGGGTAATAATATTGTGCAATAAAATGGCTAAGAAATGGGATAGTGGAAAGACTAAGGGGTTCTACATATTAATGCAATAATTTCCTACAACCCACTAACCATGCAAATAAATGAGAAGATAAATGGATGCAAATAATAATAATTTTAGTATTAAAATACTCCATGTACCAATAATCACCCACTCATTTTAATATTAAATATAAAGAGAATTTACCAATCAAAGAGAGACTATTATGCATAATAAAGGTGTGCTTTGCATTGAACCTCCACTTAGTAAAACAACAACCTCTACTCCATAGTCAGTAGTGGTCTCTGACTTGAACTATGATTGCTTGAGGGAAATAAAGTATCACTGCTTACACATAATAATTAAGGTGTTAATATAAGTTTTATTAGCCAGCACATAATATTTTTGTGTTATCCCGGGTTTCGTGAGTGTTTATTTTATAAGTCCACATTTTCAAACCGTAACGATTTACTTTTACACTCATATAGGTGAAATCTATCGAGGGTGCTCCCGTAATTTAACACCTCACTCATAAGAGTTATAGAATTTCATTAAGAGTTAACAAATCCAACCTCCACAAAATATTGCAGGATAAATGCACTCACACCATAGGGATGGGAATAAAAAATGTAATACTGCATTTCACAACAAGTCACCATATGATTCGTTTTTCCCATTGAACCTGGTTATAGGATCTCTAGTTCCCGGGTTGGGTTTCCTCATACATGACTTATGAGTTTATGGGCTTTAATCCCATCCCCCTTGATGTGCTCTGGACCTTTTCTCTTGCTAAGGCCTTAGTTAACGGATTTGCAAGATTATCACAAGACTTCACATAATCAACATTGACAAAACCACTTGTCAGATATGATCTCACAGTACTGTGTTTACTTCTTGTAGGTTTGGATTTACCGTTATATTAACGTTTTTGCACTATACTAATTGCAGCAGTGCTATCACAATGAATTAAAACAGGAGGAATTAGTTTTTCAAAATAAGGTATTTGAAATAATAAATCTCTTAACCAATTCTCTTCCTCACTAGTTGATGCTAAAACAATTAGCTCAACCTCCATGGTAGAGTTACCAATGATTGTTTACTTTTTGGATTTTTAACAAATAGCACCACCACCCAAGGTAAATATATAACCAGTGGTAGAACACGAAACACCAGATAATGTGTTCCAATCTGCATTAGAAAAACCTTCAAGTACAACAGGATATTTTTTATAAAATAAGCCGTAACTTTTAGTACCAAGTAAATATTTCATAACTCTTGTAATGGCATATCAATGTTCAATGCCTGGTTTGCTTGTATACTTGCTAAGTACTCCCACTGCGCAAGCAATGTCAAGTCGTGTACTATCAGTCGCATATCTCAAATTCCCAATTAAGCTAGCATACTCTTTTTGATTTATTACATCATCATCACTTTTAACAGGAAATAAGTGAACACTTGAATCCAAAGGAGTTGCCCCATGCTTCGCATTGATAAAATTATATATTTTTCAATATTTTCTCAATATAATGCGATTGGTCAAGAAAAATTCCATCACATGTTTTAGTAATTTTCATGCCCAATATAAAATTTGCCTAGCCAAGATCTTTCATATCAAAAGCTACTAAGCATGTTTATAGTTTCTTTAATAACATGCACATTAGAGACAAAAATCAATAAATCGTCAACATAGAGACAAACCATAACATGTGAATTATTTCAAGACTTATGATAGATGCACTTATCACACTCATTTGTCTTAAAACCATTATCAATCATGCAGGAATCAAATTTCGCATGCCATTGCTTAGGTGCTTGCTTTAAACCCCAAAGAGATTTTGTTAATTTACACACTTTATTTTCTTGGCTTGCTTCTACAAAACTTTCGGGTTGTTCCATATAAATTTTCTCATTTAGGTCCCCATTTAAAAATGTATTTTTTACATCCATTTGATGTATATGTAAATAAAAAATTGCAGTAATAACAGTCAAAAGTCTAATGGATGTAAGTCTAGTAACTGGGGAATATGTATCAAAAAATTCAAGGCCTTCTAGTTGCTTAAAACCTTTTGCAACTAATCTAGTCTTATATTTATCAATCGAACCATCCGGTTTTAACTTTCTCATCAGGACCCATTTGTGGGTACTTTTGTAAGGGTGAGGTGCATTGTTCGAAGAAACTAAATGTACCTTCGTTGTGATGGATTCTGGATTGCTCTCAACGGGTTGAAGTAGTGCATCTTGACCCCTTGCTTCTTCCTCCATGCGAATTCGCATGATTACAGTCTCTAGAGATGTTTTCTTTTGTTTGTGGCGCATCATTTTTTGGAATTCCTTCCACGAAGGTGGAAATTTGTCTATTATTCCACAAACAATAAGACCATCTCCAATTCTGATGTCTTCCGATCTAAGCTCTGCAACAATCATTATAAAGTTTTGAGCATGATCTACCACTGATTTGTTATCCACCGTTTGGAAACAAAAAAATCTGCTAGCTGCATATTATTTCGCGCCTGCTTTCTCGGTATCATATTTACTCTGCAATGCTTTCAAGATTTTCTTTGCATTAGTGTAAGTTCTATCATAATAATCATAAAAATTAGGAAAATTTTCTTCCAGCTCCCCTGTGTAACACGAAAGTAGCAAGAAAAACCCCGACAAAAAAAACAAGTACTTAAAAAAACCCTCTGTTTTTCAAATTGTGCATAAAAAATCTTCGTGCACCTCACGCGCGTTGACTGCGAGTGAAATTGAAATTTTCTTCACTTTTCTGTACAAAAAGACTATTTTACCCACGTATTATATTTATTAAATTACATATATATATAAATAAATATAAATAAATAAATATATGTATATACATATATATATATATGTATATACATATATATATATATATACACACACACACCTGTAACAAAATATATATGATGAGAAGATCCGGCAACACACACCCTGTCTCTGGAGGAGAGATCCGGCAACGGTGGAGGCGGAGAGAAGATCCAGCGGCGGCAACGGTGGTTGGGCCGATGGAGGTGGAGAGAAGGCGGCGGCTTTGGGCTATAGGCGGTGGAGATCTGGGGCTGTATGAGGCGGTGGAGGAGGAGAGAAGAGAGGTAGCGGCGGCGGGCGGCGGAGATCTGGGGTTGTGTGAGGCGGTGGAGGTGGATAGAAGAGAGGTGGCGGCGGCGTTGCGTGACTGGAGATGGAGAGACAGCGGCGGCGGCGACTTTGAGTGACGGAGATCGAGAGGCAGCGGCGTGACGTTGGGCGGAGGAGATCTGGGGTTGTGTGAGGCTGTGGAGGTGAAGAGAAGAGAGGCGGCAACGGTGTTGGGCGACGGAGATCGAGAGGCAGCAGTGGAATTGGACGGCGAAGATCGACGACGGAGATTGGCGCTGGAGGAAGACGACATATATATGTACATATACATATATATATATTAATATGAATTTTATATACATATATATATATATATATATATATATATATATATTATATTGCATATATGAAATACAATGACAAATATATATATTAATTATTATAATAGTGTATATATATTAATATGAATTATGTATATATATATATATATATATATATATATATAAATATACATATCTATTATTTCAATAAATTTGTTAATTTATTATTATATATATAAAATACATTTACAAATATATATATTAATTATTATAATAGTGTATAATATATACATATATTAAATTTTCATGACAATTATATATATATATTTATTTATTAATTAATATTTTTAGTAAATATGATAATATATAATTATTTCTATTAATCACATATATATATTAAATTTTTTTTATTAATTTATTATTTATTAAATTAATTATTATAATTAGTATTATATATATATACATACATATATATATATATATATATATGAAATACATTTACAAATATATATATATATATATATATATATATTAATTATTATAATAGTATATAATATATACATATATTAAATTTTCATAATAATTATATATATTTATTAATTAATTAATATTTTTAGTAAATATGATAATATATAATTATTTATATTAATCACATATATATATTAAATGTCTTTTTTATAAATTTATTATATATATATATATATATATATATATATATATATATATATATATATATATAATAGTATATAATATATACATATATTAAATTTTCATAATAATTATATATATTTATTAATTAATTAATATTTTTAGTAAATATGATAATATATAATTATTTATATTAATCACATATATATATTAAATGTTTTTTTTATAAATTTATTATATATATATATATATATATATATATATATATAACTACTAATATGCATAATACACATATGAGATATTATTTTTATAAATTTGTTAATTTATTAATATGTATTATTAATATATATAGCGTTAGGGTATAATGGGGAAGTAAATGCAATTTTGAAATGAATTGATGATAATGTGTTTGAGATATATAGCGTAAGGGTATAATGGGGATTTCAATTTTTTTCGTTGACCATATGGGGCTAGGGGGCGGTGAGTATATTTAAAAAAACACAGGGTTTTTTAGAGTTTTTTTTTTTTTTGTCGGGGTTTTTTATGCTACTTTCGATTTACAGAGGGTTTTTGGAGTTGTTAGCTCTAAAAATTATTAGCTATTAAGAAGATAAATCCGACACTTGAAAGTATCGTTATTGTAATTTTTCACTTTTTCCAAATGTGCACCTCATTCTTCTTCATTCATGTTTGTATCATCAATCTTGTTCGGATTCTTTTCAGTGAGAACGTAGAACACCTTGAGTACGTTTAGGTAAAAAAAGTACTTTACCTTTCCACCTCTTGAAATGTGTACCATTGAACCGAAATGGCTTGTTAAGATCTCCCATACCGATATCTGTCACTTTTTCAACTGTTGTCATTTGAATCTCCTTAAAATTGTTGGTGAAAATACAGTTTTACAATTGAAAATTACAAGTAATGAACGCAGGTTCAGGGCGCGGATATCTCGCTCTCTTTAAGGACATTCAAGCCCATTACAACAATTTGTTTTCACCGATATAGCAGTCACACTTTTGGCCTATCCCCTCCAGGATACAACAGCCCGACAACATTGTATAACTCAAGTAACTCTGGACAAGTTGTGGAGTCCAAAGCTCCACCAAAGAACTCCCTTCTTTAACTAGTAAACTTTCTCTTTTTTAGTGAATGTAGGGAATATGTATGAATAAATTTTGTGTCTTTTGTATGTATACCCAACAAACAAATATCCCTTATTTATAGGTGTAGAAACCGCCTCAGAATATTAATCACCAAATAGTGGTAATTAACCCCAATAAAATGGTAGTGAGTAACAGTATGGTGTAATAAAATGACTAAGAAATGGGTTAGTGGAAAGACCAAGGGGTTATACATATTAATGCTATAATTTGCCACAACCCAGTAATGCATGCAAATAATTAAGAAGATAAATTGATACAAATAATAATAATTTTAATATTAAAATGTTCCATTTACCAACAAATAATAATAATAATAATAATAATAATAATAATAATAATAATAATAATAATAATAATAAATAATTTGACACTTTTTCATATTTTTTGAAGTTTTTAAATTACATGAAAAATCAATTTCGACTTACTTCAAGCCAAAAAAAAAATAAAAAAATTATCATTTGAATTTTGTCCAATTGGCAGAATAATTGTATAATGCATATAGTTTAAGCAAAAAAAGAGATAAAATAACGAGAAAATGATGACCAAATTATTTTTCAAATTTCATACATGAAGCACTCCAGCCATAGTCATTTGAACTATTAATACGATATAATTATTATAATTTTGTTTGATATCAATACATTATTAATCCTGCAAATACTTTACAGATATATTAGAATTACTTAATTCGATGATCTCGTGAATGTTGTGACACTTGGTTTATTGATGCACGAAAGGTGTTTGATAAAAGTTTTTATATAATTAAATCAAACATAATTCTGTAATTTCATAAAATCCCGTTTCATCAAAACCAAACTGCAGAACTAGCAACAAATTCCACCATCTCAAGTGCTTTATCTGGATCGATTGTACGTGTTTGATTATGTACACAATCGACAAATGGGCATCGCCATAAGATGCTTCTCCCGAGCTGTCACCAATCCGAAGTGCTCAGACATGTCGAGATCACTAGGCTTCATACCGCCTGGAAGCTCCCAATCGAAGCAATGCACCAATTGTGCCAGCACCAATCGCACCATTGTGAGTCCTAGTTGCATTCCAGGGCATATTCTCCTACCCGAACCAAACGGTATGAGCTGAAAATGGTGGCCCCTTAAATCTATATCACAACCAATGAACCTCTCAGGTGAGAATGTTTCAGGATCTGGCCACATGTTAGGATCCCTCCCCATAGCCCATACGTTCACTATGGCCCGCGACCCTTTTGGTACGTAGAAACCATCAAGAACACAATCTTCCATAGACTCATGGGGAACTAACAAGGGTGCAACAGGATGGAGTCTTTGCGTTTCCTTCACCACACAGTCCAAGTATTGAAGTTTGTCGAGGTGTGATTCCTCGACCATATGACCCATGCCTACAACGGACTCCAGTTCTTCTTGAAGTTTCTTCATTACTTGGGGGTGTCTAATGAGTTCTGACATTGCCCATTCCACTGCTACTGCTGAAGTGTCCATTCCAGCTATGAACAAATCCTAATCGAAGAGTCATTTATATTTAGTATCTTGTAATTCGATTTCAAAACTAGGACAAACAGTGAGATAATGATGTCGAACTTCACCGATTAAGTAAAAATAGCAAACTAAGTCTCCTATCAGTTTAACTGATATAATAAACTTTGTATAAATCTTGCAGGTTTCGCCTAATTAGGCAATTTTTTTTGGAAGTTCCAGAAATTACAAAATCTTCCCCCAGCGTATCTTGAGATTTGGGGAATGCATGTTATTATATGAATGCACTGCACCAAAATTCTTGTGTATTATTACAAATTTTCAACAACATAGGGTTCATCATGCAAAATTTTCAAGTCACAAAAACTTTTTTGCTATAAAAAATTAAGAAACAGGGTAAACCACATTTCTCAATTAAAAATAAAGGATAAATAATATGTTAATCGCATTTTCAGTGCACGAGCACCTGACAATAAGCCTGGTTTCTTGGATTGCATTTTTAATTGAATAGATTTTTTGAGTCAGATTTTAGTTCACGGGATTTTTTGTGATCATTAGAAGAAACACAAGGATCGGCATGCAATTTTTGAGTTATTATATTAATAAATTTATTTTCATATATTAATAGGTAAGAAAAATTCGCTAAAGATCAATTCAGATGAAATGTCAAACATGCCACCAAATGATAGAGTTTAGTGGTTCGATACTATATTAGCTTAATTAGATATTTCATATTTGAATTTATGTATGCACAACTTGCATTAGTATTAAGAGTCTTACGCTTTATTGGCCGAGCTATCTCAACCAATATAAATAGCAATGGAACCCCAAAAAACATGAAATGTCAAAAATGAAGTTACATTAGTATAGTTTCCCAATACAGCAACACACCAACTATAACCTATTAATTATGATGCACGGACACTTCTAAAAATATCATGTTGCCGTGTCGTGTCGTGTCGGACACTCGTGTCGGACACCGTGTCCGACACTCCTCACGTGGAAAATTCAAGAAAAAATCTGTGTCGCCGCATCCGTGTCGTGTCGTGTCCGTATCACCGTGTCCGTGTCCGTGCATCATAGCCAATTAATATATTTAGGAATTGTTTGATGTGCATATTTAGATTTGATTAGACCCGTTGACCAACTTTAATATCACCGTTAGGAGTTTTTTACTTGGATATCTCCTGTGTTATGTCTAATTAACACTCCGAACCCTATAATTTGAAAATTCTCAAAGAGAACCCTCTGATTATATAAATTAGCACTGAAATCCCTGAGATTGTATTAAAGTTAGCACTCAAAACCCTACAACCACGGCTGTAGGGTTTGAAATTCTAATGGAGTGCTAATTTATTACAATCACAGGGTTCACTTTGAGAATTTTTAATTCACAGGATTCTAAGTGCTAATTAGGTATATCACAGAGTTTTTGGTACAATAAACTCTCACCGTTAGATACATATGATTAAGTTTTTTGTTTTGTAGCACTTAATCTCTTGTCCGACAGTATTCACAAAATTTTGACTAATTTTTAATTTCTTGGCCAGAGAATAAGTTATCTTTTGAATCAACATGATATACAATGTAATCAATTATATTTAAGGGCTAATCTCAGACACTCCCTTGGGTTTTAATCCGTTTTGCCCCCTAACCTTTGAATCGGTGCAATTGTCCCCTTAATCTTTGAAAAATATCACACTTAATCCCTTTAACAAAACAAATTTGTATAAAGTAGATTTCAAATGTGTTGATATTACATATCAAATTGAAGTTCTCGAAATAAGACACATAACAATGGTCTCGGAACCAAAATCCGACAACCGACGAATTAGAAATCATCGGTCAAAACGACGCATGACGGACGAAGCATTGTAGCGGTTTTCGGAGGCTAATAGGGTCGACTAGGGTATGGACTTTGTTCTCCTTGGAGAGACGAACACGATGGCAGTGGTATTGAAACTTGAGTCGCCGTAACGAATGAAAAATCGACGGTCAAATTTATTAAAAGGGGTTAAGTGTGATATTTTTTAAAGGTTAGGAGATAATTGTACTAATTCAAAGAATAGGAGAATAGGGACCAAACGCACTAAAGACTAAAGGATGAGGGGTATCCGGAATTAGCCCTATATTTAATTTATTTACTCATGGTTGATCAGATTAAATTTACGCAAGTCATCAACGTATATCCAAACACTTCCTTGCTACTTTGGCCGTGTTGTTAAAGTTATTGGCATAATATATCACATCACCATGGCTCTTTGGAGAAAAACTCCCATAATTTCACATAAATTGCTAATCACGCAGCATTAAAAATGAAAGCAAATCAATTACTTACCAGCAGCACGGCCTTGACATGGCGGCGATCAAATTCGAATTCAACCTCTCCAGACTCCATAATAGCCATCATGGTATCAACGAAGTCCTTGCTCTGTTTCTTCTCCTGCTTGTTCTGTGCATGATCATCAATAATTTTCTCCAGAAACCCATCAAAGATCTTGCTCAACCCCTTCATCCTACTGTTTATTCCCTGAAGATCAAGCGCCCCAACGAAAGGAAAATAGTCGGCAGCATTGAATCTCGCCCCCATTTCCGATGCCTCCTCAATCACAGCTTTAAACCCCTTCTCATCCAAATCCCCATCACCATACTTCCTACCAAACACCATCATGCAGTTCAGGTTTCCATTCAAGGCCAAAACTTGGTTGCTTAAATCCACAATTTCCCCCTTCTCAGCAGCCCCTTTCAGCGAACTCACCAGAAAACCAAGCTCTGCCTTTCTCAACCTCTGAAATTGGTTAATCCTAAGGCTACTCAGCAGCTCCAAAGTACAGAGTTTTCGCATGTTTCTCCAGTACGGACCGTAGGGTGAGAAAATCAGATTTCTTTGCCCATAGGAAAAATATTTGAAAGCTTCAGCGCGAGGCCTACTGGCGAAAACTGTATCATATGTCTTGAGAATGAGCTCAGCTCCAGCACGCGAGGATACGACAACAGCAGGCACGAAGCCGAAGCGCATGCCCATAATGGGGCCATGTTTTCGGGCAAGACTACACAAATCATGATGAGGATTCTTCCCCAAGAGATGGAGGTGGCCTAAAATGGGAAGCCCTCTTGGACATGGAGGCTGTCTTTTCTTCTTCGTAATGCTCAGCAGCTCCTGAAGGAGATAAAGAAAAACAAACACTAACGATGCCGTCCAAATCCAAGCCATTTCTCAGTGTGTTTTTGCTGCTTTCTTTCTGGGAAGATTTTTGCTTCTCCTACCCTAACTTTTGATTTGGGTTTATGATTCTCGTATAATATCTGTGGCCATGGGATATTTTCTAGTTTCTACACTCGGCTGAGGCCACCCTTCTTTTTTGTTTTTTCCGTTTTTTGGTCACTTGTCCTTTGTTTGCTGTTTAGCTAAAGAAATGGACATTGATGGGGAAATTTTTGCTATGTATGGGCTGTGGGTCCCGTGCATGCATCCCCTTTTTTTTTAATGTAGAAACATAATTTTTTTTTATTTTTGATTTTTTTTTCTATCTTTTATTTAATTTTTTATATTGAAAAAAGTGAGGTGTATGTATCGCAATTCGCAAGCCACACCGGTGCATGAATTTCCAGGTGTTGATGAGGTTTAAAAATGGTTCTTGCTGAACTGAACTTAATGATGGATTTTTTTTTGGAGTTAACCTGCTCAATCAACTTAGAAAATCAGTTGGGAGTTTTCCCTTCATAGGTATTTCGACACTTACTTAAGTCAAGCGAGGGTGGTCATTAAAAAATAAGGAGAAAAAGCGTGGTTAAACGGTAAAGAATAAGGGGATATCACTTAATTAAGATGCATGATAAATTGATAATCGTTGAGCTATTTATAGGATATCGTTTTGGAAAGAATAAATCATCTTTGTGGTCTTTTCTTGAAGGGGGTCACTTCTCACGTGTGTTGACTGCTTGAATCTATCTATGTTGAAGGATAGTAACTGAAATAAGTTTTAAAAGAAATAATCAAATAATTTCAGAATAGGTATTTTTAGTATATGCGTAAGTCGTAACACCCTCATATGATTTATCATAAGTAGGCCTGTAAATGGGCAGACATTGCCCAGCCCCAGGCCCAATAAATTCTAAAAATAATCAGGCCCATGCCCAAGCTTTAGATCCGGACCCAGGCCCAGAATCAGATCCAATTTAATTTTTTGATGGGCATGGATATGGGCATAGACTCAAATAAGACCTGATTGCCCATATCCAAACCCTACCCATATTTGAAAATTGCACAATGTCATATTATAAAGCGTTTCTCGGATGAGTATTTATTTTGCACTCATTATGTGATGCACTTCTACTTGTTTTACACACATATATATAGGTGTCATTATAATTAGTTTTAATTAATTAGGTTTGGTTAACTTGAGTTTGCGTTAGAAATTTTCATTTAATTTTATATATCATATATGAACAATATTTACTAATGAGCTTAGTTGCACAAAACCAATGAAAAAGAGAAAGTATTTATTATACTTGTTAGTGATTTGAAATTTTTTTAAATTAAAAATTTTGAATTAAACTTAACTCAGTTATAAACTCAATCACTCATATGTTACATTTTTATTCGAGATTTATAAAAGTATATTAATATAAAACGTCATTTTCATATGATATAAAAGATATTACAAATATTAAAAACATAGAAAAACAAATCATACTTTTGTACACGCATAATTTTTTACCATTGTTTTACTAATACATGCTTCTAATTACGAATATATGTACCTTATATAATTTCTCACGTTTTGGGGCCGACCAGTACGGTGCACATAAAGTGATAATGCATTGCTTGTGTTAAATGACAAAAATTTCAATCTTACATTTAACTAAGAACAAGTGGTTTCCTTACCTAATATTTCAAAAGGGATACAATGTCATATTATAAACCCTACCCATATTCCTGGATTTATCCTAATTCCTAATATTATAAAGCGTTTCAATAAGTTGTATTTTTTATCGCTTACAAATTTTAGAACAAAAATCATAATTATGTTATATGTACGATACAGTCAAATTTATGTTTTTTGTTTTTTGTTTTTACATAATCGTGCTTTTTGTGTAACGAATTCTTTGTGTAAAGAATTTTATTTATTTATTTTTAATTACAAAATTAGCAAAAAGTTTTATAATGATTTTTTTATTTTTTGTTTTTTTAAATTTCATCGAATCGTACCAAAATAATTTCACTAAAAACCGAACTGAACCGAAAATTTCAGTTTGATATTCGATACGTAAAAAATGAGATTTCGATTTGCCGAAATTTTGGTTCGGTATATACCAAATGCACACCTCAATTCAAAACTGGTAATTCAGTTTTAACGGCTAGACATTTTGTTACAGTTAATATGGTGTAAAATAATAATAATAATAATAATAATATATTAAAAAAAAAAAGGGGGTTGGGGCTCTGGGTCAGACCCAGACCCAGGCCCGAAATAAATGGGTATAATTTTGTCCATTTGCTCAGGCCCACTGGGTCTATAATGGGTCTGGACAGTGTCTGGGCCTAATGTTAAATAATGGGCAAGCTTTGGGTTTGGGCCTGGGCAATGCCTGCCCATTTACAGGCCTAATCATAAGGATACGACGTCTTTCTTTAAGGATAATGCACAATGTCGTACTGAGAATAGTCCAATAATATTAAGGTATCTCAGTATAAAGAATTTTGTTCTCTTATCGGTGGTTTCAAGCCCCTCAACCTCAAAAGTGGTAGCCCGCTCAAAATTTAGAATTGAGGGACATAACTCTTAAATGAGTGAAATCCTTAACTAGACTAAAGGAAAAACGCTTCATGAATTTTATACCCTCAGTAATCTCAAGGATCAAGCTCTCTAGGGGGCTTGATGATTAGATATGATGAAACTCGTAAGACGATTAATATGATGAAATTGTATCAAATCAGATATAAATGATGATCTGAATTAAAGTGGATAGTTCAAGTGACAACTTAAATTGTTATATGTAAATAATGATTAAATGAGGGTAATAATTTTGAGTTTGAATTTATCTGATCACTTTAAGAGTATATATTTTAAAAAAATTTAAATATTTTGTAATTCAGATTATAAATGATAAATTTGAGCAAAAATTGAGAAACAAATTACTTTTTCTTGTAACAAATTATTTTGACGGATTCCCTGTCAAATTTTAATACCGTTGCCGGGAATTGATTTTTAATGGATCTTATGTCTCCTCATGAATAGAAGCATCGGCAGAAAGAACGATTTTCCGAAAATTTTATCACTGCAAAATTATTATGACGATTTATTAAAATTGTTGATAGATTTGGACATAAAATAATTTTTATTATTAATTATTATTAATCAATTTATAGTTCAAAATTGTTTTTAACTGTTCACTTGGATTGGATTTGGCCACGTCGCGGGCTAAACGAGGTAAGTGAGCCACGTAATACCGAATTATGAAAAATTTCGAAGTTAAATTAATTATAATTTTGTATTAAAGACGAATAACTTAGGATGATTACCGGCCAACATGGGTTGGTCAAATGGTCTGAGGGTTCTTTCTCGAATGCAAGATTCCAGGTTCGAATCCCTTGGACCACTTGGGGTGTGTGTTAAAAAAAAATAATAATAATAAAAAAAACTTAGGATGATTACCATTAATTTGGTTTAAGGGACTTAACTAAGACATGACCAAATTGGGTTAGTTAGCTTTGG
Organism: Lantana camara; assembly: GCA_037501455.1. NCBI lineage: Eukaryota > Viridiplantae > Streptophyta > Magnoliopsida > Lamiales > Verbenaceae > Lantana > Lantana camara. Next base: position 14,029,814 of record CM074857.1, on the reverse strand, counting down.
AGGAGTTAAAACTTATAAAGTCTCCTTGTTTCATGGAGATAAGCCTTATCTGATAAGGCTTCAAAGTCTTATTAAGAGAGAAGGGCGTACACTTTCCAATAGCCAAACAAGGCCCACGGAGATTTTCAAGCCAAGAACGTGGCGAGCCCACTAGGATTAGGAGTTTTGGAGGCTAAGACATTTATAAATAATCCACGTATCTCTTTAGAATTTTATTATTTTCACCACATTATCCAAACCCCTATGATTTATAGTTTCGTTTTCATGTTTTCTTTAAATCCTTATAGGCATGAGGAATTGCTCTTTTAAATCCTTTATCCAAACGGGCTGTGAGCTCTCAAGAGTGATTATGCTAAGGGTAATTTTGCTATTTTAGCTAATTGTGAGCTCTTAATGATAATCATGCTTATTTGATGTTGTAGGTCCGAGAATAATTGAGTTGTAGATTCTAGGAATTGCTATTTTAAATCATATATTCAGACGGATTACGAGTCATCAAGGGTAATTTTTCCCTTTACAATGGCTAATAGAAGTCAATCTTGTTTATTATCGTGTTTTTGCTTCTTTTTCTTTTGTTTATATTTTGTACGATCTAGTAAAATCGTACTAACACGTCCGTACTATCAAACACCGTTCGAAGTTAAAAATTGTACGTATTTATCTTGCTCAAAATTGCACGTATTTGTCTTGCTCGCACTCAAAAGTGCAAAGAGGCAAAACATATATATTAAAACATGATGGTTGAGCGATCAACATGCATTTGTCGTTTGACAACAAAATATATGTATGGAAAAAAAAAAAAAAAAACGCGAAGACAACAAGATATATTTTCCGCGTTTAATGATTAAGAGAATAATAGTGGATGCCGAAACATAATTAATCGCATCGCAATTAAAATCTTTGCTAAGATCGATGCAAATTTTATAATCTAATTACGTGGTGGCAAATTATAATAAAAACAAATTGGCAATTTTTTCGTTCATTTTTATCTCTCGATGAGTGTTTGAAAAAACAGCGTTAGCTTATATCAACCAAAAATTTTCTTGTCGAATTGGCAAAATAATTATATAAAGCATGCAGTTTAAACAAACAAAAGAAATGAAATAACGAGAAAGCAATGGCCAAAATACTTTTCAATGTTCATACTTAAAAAAAAAAAGAAGCAAGAGGCCCTCAACAGAGGGACCATAGTTACAAAGCAAGAATATCATCCTGAACTAGAACCTGAATAAAATGAAGGATAATAACAAGCGAGGGTGCGATATAAGCTATCACCCTTCACAAGCCATATTATGAGCTAAGTCTAACGAATAAGCCACAACATCACCCTCGCAAGCCGAAGCTACATTATGAGCTAACGAAAGAGCCAACATCACCCTTGCAAGCCGAAGCTAGCCACAGCTGGAGAAAGAACCGAATATCCAGGACAACATTACTCAAACAAGAGAAAATTTCCTCGGAAGAATTAACCAACTGGATCAGGGAGAGGCAATCACCTTCGATAATAATTTTATCCCAACCCCTCCGACGAAAGAGCACGCAGAGCTGCAAAAGCTTCCACCATTTCCGATTCAAATACCTTGCCATAACACCCAAGCCAAAATCACCTTCCTTAGCAAAAAGAGCTCCATCAAAATTGATTTTAAGAATACCATGTGGAGGAGCTGTTCAACATAACAGATGATCCCCTTCAGCTGGGGACAAGAGAAGGGTTGGGGTGGGAAATCGAGGGAGAAAACGGTAAGGGAAACTACCTCGGCCGGCTCCAACCAAAGCTCCTCCGTTCTTCTTTTGTTCTGGTTCCGCCACAAAAGCCCACAGCAACAAAGCAAAGGTGGCCCCTTGACTCGAGTCAAGGGCTGACAAAACCCCCTCAATCCACTCTTGGATTCCACCACCAAACTTGGAGATCAGAGACCATGGAAGGAGTGACAAAACCCACACACGACGAGCGAAAGGGCACACAAAAAGAGTATGGCTAGAATCCTCAAGATCCACATGACAAAACAAACAACAGGGGGTCAACATGGCGGTGGCGAGAAATGGACTTAGAGCCCGACGGGAGAATGTCATGGCAAACTCTCCAAATGAATATACGAATCTTAGGGGCAACATGAAATTTCCAAATTTTGGCCAGAGTGAACTGGAGGTCATAATCGAAGAGGAGGCCCTTGTTGCGCAATCAATGTTCAAAGCAAGATGATAAGCACTTGACTGAAGCATTAATGAACTCCAGCCAAAGTCATTCAAACTATCAATTGTAAAGAGAGATTAATTGATGTCAATCAATTCTTTGCGTAAATAATATAAATAGAGAGATTAAAATTACTTAGTTCGACAATTTCATAAATGTGGTGACACTTTCTTTATCGATGGAAGAAAGGTGCTTGATAAATGTTCTTATATACTTAAGTCAACATAAATAATTTATTTCAGAAAACCATGTTATAGCAAAACCAAACAACAGATTACAGAAAACTGGCAACAAATTCTACTATCTCAAGTGCTTTATCTGGATCAATTGCATGTGTTCAATTGAGTACGCAATCGATAAGTGGGCATCACCGAAAGATGATTCTCTCGAGCAGTCACCAATCCAAAGTGCTCCAACATGTCGAGATCGCCAGGTTTCATACCGTCAGGAAGCTCCCAATCAAAGCAATGCACCAATCGTGCCAACATCAATCGCACCATTGTGAGTCCTAATTGTAATCCAGGGCACATTCTCCTACCCGAACCAAACGGTATAAGCTGAAAATGGCATCCCCTTAAATCTATGTTGTGACCGATAAACCTCTCAGGCGAGAATGTTTCAGGATCAGGCCACACGTTAGGATCCCTCCCGATAGCCCATACGTTCACTATATCGCGCGATCCTTTTGGTACGTGGAAACCATCAAGAACACAATCCTCCAAAGACGCGTGAGGAAGCAACAAGGGCGCAACAGGATGGAGTCTTTGCGATTCCTTCACCACACAGTCCAAGTATTGGAGTTTGTCGAGGTGTGATTCCTCGACCATATGATCCATACCTACTATCATCTCTAGCTCCTTTTGGAGTTTCTTCATTACTTCTGGGTGTCTGATGAGTTCAGACATTGCCCATTCCGTTGCTGTTGCTGAAGTGTCCATTCCGGTGATGAGCAAATCCTGAATGAATACTCATTATCTTCAGTATCTATTAATTGTATCTTGAGAAAATTACAATATTGGTATATCAACTCACCCTAATTTGCAATTTTTTCTGGTGAAAAAACTAGTCCATAACTCTAAAAGTTTGACCCGAATGGATATGTTCCGCTACACTTGTCTGTTGGAGAATTGCCACGAAGTGGGTTTTGTAAGCTTCGGGTGGGTTTTCCGGCGGGTTATATCACTTCGGGTCAAATGGTGTATAAAATTGCGAACTTTTAGAGTTATGGACAAATTTTTTCATCGAAAAACTTTTTATATCAAAATTGCGAATTAGGGTACGTGAGTTAGTATTCCAAAATTACAATTTCCTCATTAGATCTTGAAATTACAAAACGAGATAATTGCTAAGAAAACCTTGTGAAATATCGAAAATGCAACATAAATCCTGTATTTCAAAAATTAGTATAAAAACCTTATATTCTATAAAAATAAACATAAAAAATCCTCCGGCATTATTAGAGTCATAGGCATTGCCCCGTTTTACGAAAATAAAAGCAAAAATTCAACAAAAAATATTTATGAAAGAAAATATTGAAAAGAATATATAAAAAAAAATAAATGATGAATATAATAGCCCAAAAATTCTTATCGGGAAGCAAAAGATGAAAGTAAAGATATAAATCAAAGACAAAAATGCAAATTTGGTCCTATAAGTTTGCAATTTAGTCATGTCCGTTTTAAAATTTGCAATTAAATCCTATACGTTTGTAATTTTGGCAATTTTGGTCCTATTTGTTTCGAAATTTACAATTAAGTCTTGTAAGTTCTAAAATTTTGCAATTTATGTCCGAATTCAAACGGCGCGAGCCGTGCCTAAATTCAGATCGAACCAGACTTTTCTTTGTTTGAATTGCTCCCACACACGCAAATCGGAAGATCTCACTTGTCCTGGACTAGAACAAGTACGTTGAGATTTTCGTGAGACCATAGTCGTCCGTCTCCGGTTTGCCGACTGATAAGATCTCTGAGATTGACCAACTAGCTGGGTTGGTTTGACTATTCTTTTCTATTGAAGCAGAGTTAGCTATCTAAGCGGGTCACCTTCTTATAGGCTTCGATGGAAGACATGACATTTTTGTTCGGATATGATTATGTTTTTCAATTTTAATTTTCTTTTATTAGATACATTACATATATAATAATTTTTTTATACAAGTCAGATATATTTATCATATCATTCCGCCAAATCAACAAAGAAATGAGCCACATGGCCAATTCCGACAACTAATAAATTTTCTTGCGAAAATCGGACATAAATTGTAAAATTTTAGAACTTAAAGGACTTAATTGCAAATTTCAAAATGAACAGGATCAAAATTGCCAAAATTACAAACTTATAGGACTTAATTGTAAATTTTGAAACGGACAGTACTAAATTGTCAAGATTACAAACTTACAGGGCCAAATTTGTATTTTTTCCTAAATCAAAAGTTGATATAAAAAATACATTAAAGAGAAATTAATAAATAAAAATTTATATATTAAAATAAATTATCTTAGAACGACCTAGCTATTTGAAAATTTTTGTAAATATTGGAGTGGAAGCTGAAATTATAAAAATTAAGAAATTATGCATATAAATACAAAAATAATATTTTTTTAAAGAAAATTAGCACAACTCAAACATATAATGTAATTGTGGCCATAAAATTTTTCTTCTGCAAAATTTAGAAAGCACAAAGTTTTAGAGTTTTTTTACTGGGCAAATTACATTTAGGTTTCCTGAGGTTTGCCTTAATAACAAATAAGTTCCTCTTGTTTCAAAAATTACATATTAGTCCCTAAAAACACTGTTTCAATTGAGGTCCCTAGACGCCATTAGGGTTCCGTTAATTTTGACATTTGAATTTCTGAAAAATATTACAAAAAAGTCCATGAACTATGAATTTTCTTACAAAACGACCCCTTAACTAAATCACATCAACAATGTGGTCCTGTCAAAATTAACCGAACCCTAACGGTGTCTAGGGACCTCAATTGAAACAATGTTTTTAGGGACTAATATGTAATTTTCGAAACAAGAGGGACTGATTTATAATTAGGGCAAACCTCAGGGGACCTAAATGTAATTCGCCCTTTTTTATAACGCCGTGATTTTTATGTTCATTTAGATTAACAGTTAACACAATGACTTGGGTGTATATAACTCATTACAAAACTATGCAGCATCTAGTGAAAAACTAAAGCAAATTACCAGCAGCACGGCCTTGACATGGCTGCGGTCAAATTTGAACTCAGCCTCTCCGGACTCCATAATAGCCATAATGGTATCCACAAAGTCCTTGGTCTGCTTCTTCTCCTGCTTGTTCTGAGCATGATCATCAATGATTTTCTCCAGAAACCCATCGAAAATCTTGCTCAGGGCCTTCATCTTACCATTCATCCCCTGAAGATCAAGTGCCCCAATATACGGAAAATAGTCGGCAAGATTAAATCTTGCAGCAACTTCCATTGCCTCCATAATCACAGCTTTAAACCCCTTCTCATCAAAATCCCTGTCAGCATACTTTCTACCAAACACCATCATGAAATTCATATCCCCAGCCAAGGTCGAAATAGCGGAGCTCAAATCCACAGTTTCCCGCTTTTCGGCAGCCTGTTTGAACGAACTGACAAACAAATCCAGCTCGTTCTTCCTCATGGCCCGGAATTGGCTTATCCTGAGGTTACTCAACAGCTCCAAAGTGCAGAGTTTTCGCATGTTTCTCCAGTACCGACCATATGGCCCCAAAGTGATGTTTCTCTGCTCGTAGGCTACGTATTTTGCAGCCTCGTGGGGAGGCCTGTTGGCGAAAACATGGTCGTGAGTCTTGAGGATGAGCTCCGCTCCGGCAGGCGAGGATACAACAACTGCAGGCACGAAACCCAATCGCATGCCCATAATGGGGCCATGTTTTCGGGCAAGATGGAATAAATCCTGGTGAGGATTCTTGCCCAACAGGTGGAGATGACCTAAAATTGGGAGTCCTCTCGGACCCGGAGGCCGTCTCGTCTTCTTGGTCGGTGTCAGCAGCTCTTGAAGGACATAAAGAAATGCAAGCGCTGATAGAGCTATCCAAATCCAGACCATTTTGGTGCAGGAATAGCTAAGTTGTGATGCTGATGCTTGGAAGATGATGTAGATAGGCTTGGAGGCGCCGTTGTGAAGATATGAAGTTAATTAGAATCGTTAGATAGCAGGAAGCTTCAACATTTATTAAGGGAAAATTTTGTGGTCGTCGACTCGTCGTAATATTTGGAAAGTTGAAGTCGGAAATATCTGGATTTTGGGGCCACAAAAAATAAAAACGTGCACCGACAGCCATTATATCTTGGCTGTACTTGCTAAATTCGTAATCAAATACTTTAGATGGGCGACATTATACTACATAAATTAAGATTTTTGTTTTGGAGTTCTTCAAAACGTAATTACCGTTTACGGAAAATTTTTACATATAACTATATAACAATTTGGTTTGCTTTCTAATAACATGCTTAAACCTCATATTTTTCGTGTGTTCGTAACTGAAATTTAGAGCTTAAATTGGATATAATATGATGCATTGATCAATTTTATGGTTGTAAGTGCAGCAGGGGCCAACTTTATTAAATCGAAGATTTTTAGGACCAAATAATGATGTTTCATGTTGGTGGGATGTATGTGAAAGTCTGGAGCGAATAATTCATTTTAGCTTAAGTTAATGTCATGGTTGTGGGCCGATTTGTGATGGCCGAGAAAGAGCTGCAAGAAAGGAGCCCAGATTGCTGCTAAGTAATTTGAGGACTTGGACCTTGTGCGTCTTGGGCTGAGCGTGTGCATAGGACTATTTTAATTGGAGCCCAAGCTTTGGAATTAGACAGTTGCAGCAGGCTTGAGATCGTGTAATTGGGAAGCAAAGTCCAGCTTGGACTTTGGTCTTATGTTGAGGGAGCCTACTTTGAAGCCCACTTGGAGTTAGAACTTGATCAGCAAGTATGCGAGTCCTTCTTGGACTAGGATTTGGCATGATTTTGGGGCTATATATTCACGCCTTGGGTAGATTACGGATCATCTTTACATACTTTTGGCAGCAGCTAAGCGGAAGGCTTTAGGCGAGAAGAACTGGAAGATTCAACCGAGAGAAAATCTTTCCTTTTTCTTTGTTCTAGTGAGATACATGTTTTTATTTTACTTATTGCTTTCGAACACCATGGTTATGAGTAGCTAATTTTTTTAGTATTTAGTTAGGAATTTAAGATTTAGTTGGATATCGTGATACCTAAATTGTTCTTCTAATTCAATTTAATTTCAAGTATTTGTTAACTTTCCGTGTATCGTGCTATTGTGATTTATTTACTTAGTTGATTAGAGCCGATTTTTTAAGTAAGTTTATTGCATATCGCCATTCTTGATTGCATGAAGCATACGTAATGCATGATTGATAATTGTGGTACATTAACGAAAAGGATTGGTTGCAGTTCTCAACTTGTGAAGCTGATGCTTGGAAGATGATGTATTTAAGAGGAGATTGGCTTGGAGCTTGGGTAGATCTGAAGTTAGAATAGTTAGATAGTAGGCAATACAAAAAAAACTATTTTTCGTGATAATTTGTTGTGACAAAAATTAATAGCGTCATAATATATTACACTATAGCGACGATATATAAGTTTGTCACCACAAAATAAACTTTAAGAGATAAATTCTTATATGTCATGAAAGACTTTATTTTATATGACAAAATTTAATACTCGTCACAAAATATTCAGACATTTGTCACGCTAAATGGTACAATATACGGTGACAAATTATTTAACCTTTTGTGACGAAATATTTTGCCACTTATGTATCATATATATGACAAAATTTAATATTCGTCACAAAATATTCAGACATATGTCACGCTAAAAGGTACAATATATGGTGACAAATTATTTAACCTTTTGTGACGAAATACTTTGTCACTTATGTATCATATATATGACAAATTTTAGGTTTATCGCAAGAAATTATTTTGTCGCGATAAAACATAATATCATCATATAAAGTATTATTATTTTATAAATTATTTGCATGTGACAACTTATAATAGTCACTATAAAATTATGGTATCATGATAAATTTTTTATTGTCACAATAGGTCATTTATGGTGACAAAATTAATTATTGTCATGTGAAATATTTTTGTTTTATATAAATTTTTAATTGTGGCAAGTTCTTATTGTTATCATAGAAATGTAATATGATAAATGATTGGCCGTCACAATAATTAATTTTATCGTGACAAAATATAATATTGTCATATAAAAATTTATTATTTTAAAAATTATTTTGTTATGATATATTCATATTGTCATAATAGAAATATGTTATGTGGTAATATATTTATTGTCAATACGATATTTTATATAACTTTAAGTATATAAATTATTAATTAAAACCTAAAAGTATATAAACTAACAATTTTAATACAATATCTCCATAAATATGATTATATTTAATTTAAACAATTTTATATTTTATATTTTAAAATAATAACACAAAATATTTAAATAATCAATTGAAATTAGTGTATGAATATATTCCATTGTTATTAAATATATTAAAAGACATAATATTAACATGAAAAAAGCTATCTCAATTGGTTTAGGAGTCAATATTCTATCTTGGAGACCCGAGTTCGATTTTCAACTAGCGCAATTAATAAAAAGAATTAATTCTCGTGTTAGCTCGTGCTTGGCTCGATGGGTTTGGTGCTGGCTCGTCTAAGGAATGGGTGTGGTTCGTGTCAGGGGTGGTTCGAGTTTCACGCAAATAAAATTTTTAATTTTTTTTATTTAATTATTTTGCGACAAAATATGATATGATGACAAATATGTTTGTCACAAGAGATGCCCAACTGACATGACTGTAGTGACAAATATATGACTATGATGACGATAAGTGTCAAATATGTGACAAAAAGTTTGTCACAATAGAAGATGATATTGTGACAAAAACATTTGTCATAATAAGTGATTATTTGACCGAGCCTTTAGTGACAAAATCGAATTGCAGTGACAATACATATATATTGTTATGACAATAAGTTTGTCACAAGAATGATTTTTTTCGTGACAAAAGTATATTTATCACAAACCTATTGTGATGAACGTAGAAATTGTCGTCTGGGATTTTATATTATCGGCTTGTTGTGACGGCGACTGTGACAAAAATAATCATCACAATAGATTTATTGTGACAAAATTGTCATGTATTGCGATAAATTATTTTGTCACAAAAAAGTGTTTTTTTTTTTGTAGTGAGGAAGCTTCAACATTTACTGGAGGAAAATTTTGTGGTCGTGGACTCGTCGTACAATTTGGGAAGTTGAAGTCGAAATGTCAGGATTTTGGGGACACAAAAAATGAAAACGTGCAATCATCATATATATCTTGGCTGCACTTGCTAAAAGTCGTATCCATTAGATGAGCGACATTATACTACATAAATTAAGATTTTTGTTCTGGAGTTCTCCAATACATAATTACCGTTGTTGGAAAAATTTTACATATAAGTATTTGGTTTTTTTTACCAAAAAAAAAAATAATATATAGATATATAACTATTTGGTTTGCTTTCATCAATAGTCGAATATAAAATTTCTGATTAAACTAATATAATACTGAACTGTTAAATTATATCATATTCAACCGTAAAGATGGACCATGTTAATTTTGTGCTACTTGTACATGTGTGTACATATGTAATATATTGACATAAAGCAAATAATAATAATTTCAAAATTGATAAGAACCAATGACGTACACAAAGCTCAAGTGCATATAATTTTATTTTATTTTTTATAAAAAAAAGGTAAAAATGACATTTGGTGTAGAATTTAATTTAATACATGGCTATTTGGAACATATTGAAACAAACTTATAACATAAAAAATATTGAAACATATCTAATTAATTTTAGAAACATAAAACGATAGCATATATTAAACTTGTGTATGCCCCCATATTATGCATAGAAATTATTAAAAAATAATTTAAAGTTTAATTTAATAATTAATTGACAAAATTAATAATACAATTTCAATAATATTACGTGAATATTAAAAGTTACGTTTGCTCAAGTAAGAAAATAGGGAAAAAAATATTACATTTAATTTTTTTATTTTAACAAAATACATGACTTTAAAAACAAAAATAATCAAAATAATTTATAAATACCAAAGAGGTTATTTTGGAAAAAATATATTGTCGAAGTTAAATATAAACATGCAATATATTTTTTTATTGCCAAAACAAAAAGTTTTCACCTTTTTTTAATGAAAAGAAACAAGAAAATATAAAATTGCTTCATTCAAATATCCTAATTATATGTTGCATTGTATGATGATAAATAACAAAATTAAAATAAGTTAGAAATTTTACAAATATGATAAAACTTTATGACTCAAAAAATATCAAATAGCCAAAAATTGAGATAAAAATAATATACTACAGAAAAAATACTAAATTTTGATAAATAGAATATATTATATATAAGAAATTAAATACAATAAATATTTATCTTCTTATAATATAAAACTAACATTAATAGGCAAAGAATAACTTAAAAGAGCAATACAAATTGCTACACTGAAATTGATAAGTAATCTGTGACCCCTCGACTTTTCGGCCGTACAGGTATGATATATGTCTTTATTATTTGTGCATCTAAATTATTTATTTATGTTTTTATATGTTTAATTTATTATGTTAATTGTTATTCTTTGAATTATATGAATATTTGTTATGAATTATAATTTGAATTATTGAACGTTATGCTTATATGATTATGAATGTAGCTCGTTTACATTTGAATCGATTTTCGATTTTCGTGAAAACTTGATATGCATGAGATATATGTGTTATGAAGATGTTTTTAAGTTTGTTGCATGATTTTGAATTCATTTGATTCGGGCTTTGGATCGTTTTTGTGAAAGGGGCTAAAGAGCATTTAGCGCACCTTGGGTTTCGGGCGGTATAACTTGAGCTCGAGAATTTGGATTCGAATTCCGTCACCATCATTGAACTTGTTTTGACGATTTGGGTTCAATGGAACAAGACTTACAATTTTCTAAACCCGTTTGGACCTCCGAAATTCCCCCAAAACATGCCCCATTCGCTAAACTGCCACCATTAACCATTTTATTCATAACTCACTCAATACGTAACCAAATAACCCAAAGTTTAGACCCACATGACCCCAACTTGACCCCCTATTAGATGTTACATCCCCATTTTGTTCGTTACACAAGAAAGGAGGAAAAAGATCAGCCAAAGCAAGGAGAGAAAGCCCCATCTGTTCACTATTCACCCTTTCATACATTTGAGCTCATATCTTCTTCAACTCTCATACTATTCACCCTCCCATACATTTGAGCTCATATCTTCCTCAAGTCTCATCCAATCCAAAAGGTGATTGTAGATTCTTGTTGTCCACTTCCTTGTGATCATTTCTAGCTATGGTTTGCTTATTTTCTTGGAGATTTGAGCATGTTATGAGATTTTGTATGAATAGTTAGGTTTTGGTGAAATTTTTGAATCTATGCACATCTTTGAGTTATTTGTTGGATTAAAGCTTGATTGTTGATCTCTCTTGCATCTATATTGTATTTATGAGCTTATGATTCATGGTTGTTGAGCATTTATTGACACACCATTAATGGAGCTTGATTTCTTGAGTTTGAAGAAGCATATATGATCATCCCTTTCATTCCTTCTTTTGGCCGGTTAATGCATGTGTTCGTGTGGAGGGTTTGCCATGTTTTTATGTTCATTTTCATGCCTTGATTGCTGCCTAAGAGTGCCTTGAAGCTACTTCTCTTTTATTCCCCCTTTTTCTTCGAAAAACAGAGTTTTTTAGCACGAAGCTCAACATGGCCGTGTCCATTGATTTGTAATGGACACGGTCGTGTTGTGTGTTCTATTTTTCAATAAATTCGGACACAGCCGTGTCTAAATGTAAAGCAAAATAGACATAATCGTGTTGATCTTTTGGAAGTTGGTTTTTAATTTTTGAAAAATCGGACACGGCCGTGTCCAAAGCCTTTGAAAACATGACACGGCCGTATCACTCGAGATGGCAGCCTCGAGGTGTTTCTTTCGTTGTTTCGTAGCTCTTTGTTACTTTCTCCTGCCTCGTTTATGACTTATATGCACTGTGAACTCGTTGAACTATATGTTATGATTGTTGTGTGAGAATTGTGGATTGAATTGATATGATTGTGAAAGCTATGAACGTAAATGAACGTGATCTCTTCCTTTGTGAATGACATTGCTCGTTTATATGCCTTTAAGGCATTAATTGTGCACATGAACATCTTCATAACATGTTAATGTCTCTTATGCATTTCATATCATGGTTATTACATTGCCATGTGTCATATGTCGTCATATTGAGTCTCACTTCACTTCTTTTGCGCAGATTTTGGTACGGACGGAGGGAGACCGGTCTTTGAGGTTCTTGTGTCGTTCCTTTTGCTTTAAAGGTGGGTTTCTCTTCTATTAGATAAATTGACCCGATATATCCCTAATGTGTAAAGTTTTAAGCTAACTTATTACTGGTTACACAAATTTTCGTTGGAATCTGCAATAAATGTTTACAAAATACAAGAAAATAGGAAAAAACAAAGAATTTATTGATTTAATATAAAGAAAGTGTTACAATCTCTGAATATCTTCTGATTCTTCTCTACGAGTTGATTTAAGGGCTTAATTCTTAATCTTGAATTGGATGAAGAATTTGGGCCGGTGGTGTTGGATAGTTGCACAGGCTCGAAGACTTGAGAGTTTGGATGGTTGATCTTAAATTTGGGAAAACTTAGTGGAAGACTTGAAGATTTAGGCCTTGAAGAACTGTAGAATCTTTATGGCGGCAACACTTCTTCGTGGCAAGAGCTCGGAATTTGAGAGCTTCTTTGATTTGATTTGTGGTGAATATGTCCTCTTGATCATTGACTTGTGAACCCGAGTGGCTTATTTATAGGCATGTGTTGGGCTTGCTTCACTTCATGGCTTGGACTTGAAATTAGGCTTGAGTTTGAGGGCCCAATTGATTAACCCAAAATAATAATACATTATATTTATTATTTTGAATCAAATTACAATAAAGCCCAAAATTTGTATGAACTTGTAAATGAAAATAATTAATCAATAGCAAATTCTATTTGGGCTATTAATTAAATATAATCATCGATTTTTCGGTGTCAACAATTATATGTATATACGAGTCTTTTAAGGAGTAAATGATTTTCAACGTAAAGTCCTTTTCTTTAATGTATCCCTACCTAATGTTTTTGACGAGTTGAATGAACGCACTGAATGAGGGTCCTGTGACTTAGTATACGTGGCTATCCGGGGAAGCTTGGGCTGACGGTGAACCCTGTATGCTAGTTCCACCAAAACTACGATGTTACCAGCCCTCGCTAGGAGATTAGCGAGGAATGGGAATCGGGCTTTTGGGGATTCATGTATCCCACTAGCCATAATGAATGGGTGGCCGGGCCTTGCAAACCCATCTACCACCTGAAAGGAAAAAGGTGTATATGAACGATTATGAATGATCGATTGAATGTGCACAAAAGATTATGTGTGTGATAACCAATGAAATAATGTTAATGATTACACAAGGTGCAAGTTGGAGACTTAGCCCTCTCGCCAAGCTCACGTAAAGGCCTAATGAATGAAAATGATTGTCGTAATCCCGTGTGTTGATTTTATTTTTCACCCACTTGGAAAATGTTACAAAAACCTCGTACGGGATTATGACTTGCATGTATATGTTTAAATTTCGAGATACATGCCCTGTTTTTATACCCACCAGTCTCCTTTAGACTGAACCCGTTTTGTTTTCAGTTCCCTTTTTGCAGGTCGAGAGTGCTAGGCAAGAATCCGGATCGTGTGTGTCATGTATTCGGGTCTAGCATTTCTTTTGTTGCATAGATACTCATATATTTTGTTATTATGATTATGAACTCTTTGGGCGTATTTTGTTAAATTGCGCCGTGACGGCCATTGATACTTGTAACTATTTTGGTACTTGGAGCTTGAAAGCTCATTGTATATGTTATGGATTTATGATATGCTTCCGCTATATTGAATTGCTCTGACTTTGGTATCTCTAGTACTTGACTGAGTGAAGGGTTAGCTCCCGCCTAGCATAGCGAGTGTGTTGTGGCCCCGTTCGCCTTGATTTGGCACATGTATGGTCTTGGTGCGGGGGATGTGGCGTCACGCGCTCGGGTGCTACATAATCAATAAAAGTATAAAAATGTATAAAATTTTATATATTTTCCCAAACCATTTCAAATTCTCAATATCTTCACTCTCACATCCTTACCATTATCCTACCTTCAGTTCTATCATCACCACCACTGCACCTTTGCTCCTGAGAAATTCAAAGAAAAAACAGAACTCCGATCGACCAGTCACTACGTTTGCTACCCCCACTGCCTTTTCTCCCACATCCGCCACATATATAGCTTGCTGCCACCTCCACCACGTCTCCCTATCCATCTCAGATCTGTCCGAGAGATCTACCCATCACCATCGTAGTCGCTGCCTAGCGCCCTCCCCTCTCTTCAACGCGGCGCAAGGTATTTGCCATGCCCTTTGTTATTAGACAAAAAAATCCGCATCTCGAAGTAAAGATTTGTTCTTTACGCAGTCTCTTTAGTGGTTATTATTCCACATTTTGAGTTCATGATCTTTGATATTTCCAGATTTAAAGGATTCAATGAGTTATTCCAATGTCAAGATTGATTTTCACATCTTCTATTTGAGCACATGAAATCTAACGATTGTGGTGGACGGCTGTGTTGGCGGTGGTGGTGGACGAGGTGACAACAAAAATCTACAGGTTGAATGGAATGGGGACTTGCTAATTAGTTCATAAATTTTATTTTTACTTTAAAATTAATTTGTGAATAATTAGTTTTTAATAACTTTTTTATAAATTAAAAATTTTTATTGGCAATATATTTTACGATTTAATAGAAGGAAGAATAAAACCAGAATAAAACCACATCTAGTAAATGATTAAAAATAAATATAAATATGATTAAAATAACTAAATTAATAAAACCCTATCTAAAAATATAATTTATCCTAGTTTTAAATAAATTTATTTTTCAATGAATAAATTAGTACATTTCTAACTAATTAATTTAATTTTTAAATGAATATTTTAATTTATTACGTTTACACATCACTATCAATTTTAATATAATAAAGGGTAATTTTGGAAAACAAAAATTGTTACAGTAAATGAAAGTGTAAAATAGAAAATTCAAGTCAAGTATTTGATAATGTCATAAAATTTTTTAATGAAACCCTAGTTAATGGGTGTTTTTTATAATTAATAATTTGATGAATGGGTGTAAGTGTAATTATTTGACTAAGAGGGTCACAAGTTATAGTTTCCTATACTACCATAGAGTCTAAATGTAATTAACCCATTTAAAAGAATATATTTCAATTTAAATTTAAAATATTATGTGATATAGGTCCAGAAGATAAGAATAGCTAGAACCTAGGATAAGAAAGCCAAACCTAAATCTTTTTGTATTAGCTCTCTTATTTATTTATAGATTTTTCATCATAATTTTATCTTTGACTATCAATTCTCTCTCTCCCTCTGTGTGCAAATAACTATGTGCAACAATTCCATTTGCCATATCTCTGCATAAACAATGAGACTCTTTTTTTTTTTTTTGAATTGGTTTAAGTGGTTGATAAATTCATTCTTCAGGAGCAATGACTCGGGTTCGAATCCAACTGAAGAGTGAAGGGTGTATGTTAAAAAAAAAAATGACGCTCTCTTTTCTAATAACATAATTGTCATTGATATGTATATGCACAAATATTATTTTTTTTATTTTGTATTTATTGTTTATTCTCTAATTTTATATTTATTTTTTATTTCTATTTATGATTTAGTGTTATGGTTTTAACTTTTGCTTTTACTAATTTTTTTTTTCATTTTATTTTTTTATTAATATTTTTGTTATTATTTTGATTAAATTTTATTGTCATTTTTGTTTATTGTGTACATATTTTCTTAGTCAAATTTATTATAATTTTTTGTTATTTTGGTTGATTGTTTGTTGTCTTAGTATTTTATTGTTATTTTTGTTAATTATTTTTTTATTAATTTCATTTTTACAATTTATTATTATTATTATTATTATTATTATTATTATTATTGAAAAGCAACAACAATTTATTATTTAGTTTTGGTTATTTGAAGGGATTTATTTTGAGTGAGAAATTATTTATTGGTTATTATTTATTTTTTCAATATATTTAATTATTATTTGATTCATTTTTGAACTATTTTTTTATTTCTAATTTACAATTGATATTTTTAATTATTTTATATACATTTATACTTAAATTCTACCAATGTGGTAGTACGAAAAATATCTTTTTATTGGGGATATTGATGAGACAGAAATACGCTTGGGACACGTAGGCGGCACGTGGCCCAATCCGCATCTCCCCACAAGGCGCATCCCTCATGCTCCCAACCATCCCTTACAAGAGGATATCCCCTCGAGGGAATAACTACTTCCAACTTCCCGAGGGACCTTGGCCCTCTCGAGCGAGGGAGCTGGACTCCAAAGGCGAGCGTCACAATCCCCCTCGATTTACTTCTTTATTGACGCTCGGGGATCCTCTGACTTCACAAAGAGTAAGACCCCTCTTCATATCCATGCTTCCGGCCCGAGCTTCCTCTTGGACCAGGCAAGCCTGCAGAAGCCCTTATCCAAACCCGAGCGTGCCTAGCCCTCGGTAACAACCTCAAAAGGCTCTCTGACACATAGTACATGCCTGCGCACCTGCCACTGTTGCTGCCACCCACCTTTTCATAGGCTTTTGCAGGAGATCCCTTTTCAGGAACTCCTCATTGCGCCACGTGTCTAGGGCAACATCAATGCAGGACCACATGATTGTCAATTACCAAAAGGGCCTTGACCCTCAACTATAAATATGAAGATTCCATACATACTCTGTAAGTAAGCGTCTCCCTCAGCCATGGAATGTGTGCAACCTTCGACGGTTCTATGTTTAGGCGTCTTGAGGAACACCTTTTGTAAAATCCCAATCCTGGGCTCAATGTATCCTTTCGATATAAAAAGAAAGCAATGAAGTTTACTTCTTTTAGACAAGAAAGTTTTGTGTAAAGCGTACTTTATGACCTGCAACTCTGTCCCCCCTCTCGGAACCCTCGGCGGATTGCCACACAGGCCCAAGGCGAGCGGATCCCTTGAGCAAAGGATGCATCACCGTCCACGCTCAACAGATCTTACAGCTAAAGCAACTAGATCCTGATTCTAGCCCACGTTCAGTGAAGTAACCAGGGCACCCTCGAAATGGGTCCCTCACGTTCTTTACTTAAACAAATTTCTTAAGGAAATTTCCATGTAAGAAATTTACTAAGTAACCAAGGCACCCTCGAAATGGATCCCTCGCGTTCTTTACTTAAACAAATTTCTTAAGGAAATTTCCACGCAAGAAATTTACTAAGTAACCAGGGCACCCTCGAAATGGGTCCCTCGCATTCTTTACTTAAACAAATTTCTTAAGGAAATTTCCACACAAGAAATTTACTACGTAACCAGGGCACCCTCGAAATGGGTCCCTTGTGTTCTTTACTTAAATAAATTTCTTAAGGAAATTTCTACACAAGAAATTCGCTAAGTAACCAGGGCACCCTCGGAATGGGACCCTCGCGTCCTTGTTTACCAAATTCTTAAAAACCCTTACAAGAGATTTTTCCAAGTAACCCGGGTACCTTAAAAAATGGGCCCCTCGTGGTCTTGGTTTATAAATTTCTTAAGGGATCCTTACAAAATTCTCTTACATTAGAGCATAAAAGGGGTTAAGTAAATAACGAGTATAGATGTAAAATAAATGAACATTCATGACAAAACAAGGTTTCATTCATTGAACAAAGGAAAGAGCTAATGCTCAGAGTACACATTAAGGGTTATTCTAAACCCTGGAAAGCATGAGAATAGCGGGAACAGATTGTAACAAAAAAAGTACAAGTTTTTCAAATAAGAGGAGAAAATCACGATTGGGCATCTTGAGCCTGGCCATCTTCAATGTCAACCACTTCAGCCGTTGGAGTAGGCGTTGGGGCGCTTGTCGTTGGAGCATTGGGCGCAGGGACATCTTGGGGCTTGACGGTCTCGACCGTTGGTGCGGGAGTATCCTCGTTAGCCCGGGTGTGGACCGTAACAGCTATTGAGCCCTCGGGGGTAGGTACAGCATCAGTAACCCCCTCGGTAGATTCCCCCACCACTGGCGCCTTGGTGGTCGGGTGGGCCCTCATAAACTCATCCTAAAGAAGAGCCACCAAGTCATTCTATTCCGGCTCAGATAAGTTATCTTCAGGGTTCTCCTCATCTGCTGCAGGCTCTTTCAGCTCTTTGTCATACTGCAGCCCTAAGCGCCAATGCCCTCGAGACTCAGGTTTTGCCAATGTGATTAGCTGAGCGACTGCCAGGTTGAAGGCCTTTTGAGCCTCGTCGTAACAGTGCAAGTTGGCGGCAAACCCGAAGGCCTTGGAGTGATAAAACTTGTGAAGAGCCTCGCAGTTGGTCTCGGATATGCGATCAGGAAGCAGCCTTTGGAATTCTTCTTTGCATGCCTTTTTTATGGCCTCGGTGTAATACTTCTTAGCGACGTTGTGTTGCTTGTTCCACTCATCCAAATCCGTAGCCAGACCCTTGTTGATTTCCTTGTCCCTGTTCACCTCAGCACAAGGCTTCTTGCGAGACTCCTCACTCTTCTCCAGCTTTTTCTTAACTTTGCTATGCTCAGTCTCGAGGGACTCAAGCCTGGCCCTCAACACGTCCTTCTCTTCGTGGAGCTGTACAGGGTTGGCAGCACGAACCATCTTCTTGTATTTTGCTTTACGCTCAGAAAATGCCAACGAGCGCTGTTGAAGGTTCTTGACCCTCAGGAGGACTTCCTATGAGATGATCAAACCAAACTTAAGCAAATTTCGAGATAAGAATGAGAAACCAAGAGTCTAGAAATAGTTTATGGAATAATGTAACACTTACCAATATGACGGCATAGGCCTTCAACCACCTGATTAGTGCTCTGGCCAAACAGCTTCCGGTGGTCACCGTTAAACTGCAGTCGGTGGTAGATCCCATGGACTAAGTTCCGCGTCGAGGGGCAGTCCAGTAGCATAGTGTGGCCGGCGGAAGGGGATCGTTGGTAGGAAGTATCCCAGTTCCGCTCGAAATTCCAAATGTAGTCGCCCTCGGAAGAAGAAGTCTCGCCTTCCCCAGGCTCACCAACCACCACTTGCTTCCCATTCCCTGTCACCGGCACAAAATCCGGGAACCTCTTCCTTTTGCTCGAGGGGGGAGAAGCACACTCGGGGAACTCAGTGATAACCACGCCTGAGCGTTGCCCGCGATGCTCATTGGGGACAAGATGAAGGGGCCTGTTCCCACTCGCCGAAGTATTGCCCTCGGGGCGAGGGATGATACGTGTTTCTGGGGTAGACCCTTTGTCTTCCCTTCACCCCTTCTAGGGGCGCTTGAATTGCTTCCACCACGGCCCCCCCCTCGGCTGCCGCCAGTGCAGCCTGGCCTCTGTTGGTTCTGCTGCTATTGCTGTTGGTTTTGGGGTTGCCCCCTGTTGCCCAAAAGTGCTGCCACATTATGCATTCCCCCTCTTCCAGCCATCAGTATACTTGGGCCTGTCAGAAAGAAAAAAAGAAGAAAATGAAACGAGGGTCAGTCTTCATAGATCAAGGTTTACTAGGGATAGAGTTAGTGGTCCTATCTAAAAGTTAGTTTCCTAGAGTCTAACCATCTCTTTCCAAATTTCGAGCGGGTGGGTCAGTGATCATTTCAGGGTCATTCATGAGCCCACAGAGAAATAGAACCTCTTCGTCATCCATTAATTCTTTGGCCTTAATGAGCCATCAAGTGTTCCTTATGGCAAGGGCCAATTCCTGAGCCCGTGACAAGGGAAATGAGAGGTTTAAGCGGGATCTTACAAGAGGCCTCTCTCCATGATTCATCCACTCTCGTGGGACGCCAAAGTCCTCACCCTCGGGGGCCCTCACGAAGAAGAATTTCTCCTTCCACTCAGTTCCATAGGACGATAAGGGCGAGTCTATCAACCTCAAGTTAGATTTGGCTTGAATGTAATAGAATCCGACCGTCGGAGATGAGCGTGGCGAGCGGACCACCTGGAAGAGGCTGTTAAAATTGTGAATAGAGGGCTCGTTTCTAGTACACTTCATCAGAACTACAAATGTGTTGATGAGGGCTATTCCGTTGGGAAAATTTTGGAAAGGGCTTAGATTCAAAAGATTGAGGATGCTTGCCACGAGAAGGAAAATGGGAAATCTCAACCCCCCTGCCTCAACTGCATCCTTATAGACCGCCATCTCCCCAGGAGTGGGGGTTATTAGCTCTCGTACGCGGCTGGTATTCTATAAGTGAACCATTCATCCCAATATCTAGGGCCCCTCATTGTAGCCAAATCCCACATGGATATGGTACTCTTAATTTTTTCTGGAGTCCTCTCCGTAGCTTGCATACCAGAACTTTCTCCCTCTGCAAATTTCTTAGATTTTCTGGTTCTTTTCCTACGCTTGGCAGGAGGTTCCTCCGAGGGACCAACCGTCTCTTCCTGAGTCGGACCCGGAATTGCTATTGTTACAGCATGACGTTGAGGGTTGGTGGCACTTTCTGTCAAAGGCAAAGTTACCCCTTGTCGTTCCGCTTCCAGGACCAGGTCCATTTCTTCAAAAAAGTGATCAACGCCACCGGGGTTCCTTTCCTCCATGGCCGATACGGTGGTGTCCAACAACTCGTCTCTAACCTCACCAAATATTTCATCCACTATTTCATCCACAAGTCTTAAACGAGGGCAGTCTCTCAGTAAGACCCTCGTGATTAGTCAAGACTTAGTAAAATTTTCTAAGTGTAAAAGCAAAAATTTTCACAAGTCTTGGAAGAGGGCAATCTTCCAGTAAGACCCTCATACTTACTTAAGACTTAGCTAAAACAAGGTATATTTTACCAAGCATGATTACACATAATCTTAGCATTATGAGATTTTATTACAACAGGCACAAGGAAAAAATTCCACAATCAAGAAAATAAAAAGAGACATTATTATGGAAAAGGAAGAATTTCATTGATTAAGGCTTTCGCCAAAATTACAAAACAAGGACCTGTGGGCCCTTAACATTGTTACAAAGGAAAAACTAAGCTAAAGGAAGAGAAGTTTTAACATAGGTAAAGGAAGGGAATCTTCAAGCTGCAGGAGCAACATCTTCATCTAGAACCACCAGAATGTTTTGGGCCACTGGACCATGAACAGGGCCTGTCGGCTCTTGCGCTTGGGGGGCATGTTCTTGCTGGTTCTGGGCAGCTGGCGGAGGAGCAGGCTTGTTATTTCTTGGCGCAGGGGGGACCACAGGCTCATCACCCCCAGCGGGAGCATCCTGGTTTGCTGGATCTTGAGCGTTACCAGTTGGCGCCACGGGCTCGTTTGTTAGAGGATTTGATGGAACGACGCTAGTATTGTTGGTCCCCTCGGTCTGTTCTGCCTGAGACGCTTCTTCCGGAGGATGGGCCGCCATATACTCATCTTGGATGAGTGTGACCAGAAAATTGTACTCCGGCTCGGAGATGTTGGACTCAGGATCCTCACGGTCGTCATCCTTCTCCACGCAGCGCTCGTTGAACATGAGCCCCATGCCCTGCACCTCGCGAATGTATGGATCTATTAGGCCTTTGTGGATGCCCTGCTCAATAGCCAAGTTGAAGGCTTTTTGGGCATCGTCAAGACAGTGCAAAGAGGCCGCAAAGTTAAATGCCTTGGAATGGAAAAACTTGATGAGCCCCTCTTTGACCGCCTACTTGATGCGATGAGGGAGCTAGTTTATGGTATCAGCGTATTTTTTCTCCGCCTCAATAGCCCTCGTTTTCCAGTCGTTGCGGCCGGCCGTGAGCTTCTTATGGTTCTCGTTGAGATTATTGTATTGTTCGCGCCAACTCCGCCGAGCGCTCTCAACATTCGTGAAGTCCTCCTACAACTTCTTCATCTCGGCTTCCATCTTCTGGTGCTCTTCCTTAAGAGAAAGGTACATGGCTTTCTCCGTATCCAACTCTTATTGGATTTGAGCGGGGTCGTTCGAGCGTGCCATTTTCTTGTATTTGGCCTTCCGATCAGCATAGACTGTGGCACGCATTTGAATGTTCTTTGCCCTCGGAAGCACTTGCTGCACAGGCTCGAAAGGGCGAAAGTGTTAGTAAAAATTTTGGAAAAAGATATCTTCAGGAAATAAAATTCGAGGAAGAAAAAGGGACTTACAGAAATGAGGGCATGCACCATATCGCTGGTGACCTTTTCAACAGATTCGGAATACAGGTGCTTGTGGTCCGCTGAAAATTGGACCCTCTTGTATAAGCCCTCACTGATGGTTTGGGCGACCGTTCCGTGCCTTAATAGTACAGCACCTCCATCTGCGGAGCCCTTGTAGCTCCTATCTCCTTTGCGCTCGAAGTCCCACAAATATTTCTCCTCTGAGGAGGAAGTGTCTCCTGCAACGCCCTTGGGGCCCTCGACCACTTGTTTGCCTTTGCCGGATATGGTGAAGGAATCCGGCATCCTTTTTCTCTTTCTAGAGGCTGAGGCGCTCGCTCCATGGGCATCTCTGGCATTGCCGCTCGTCTGAGGCATTGGCAGTGGAATAGGAATAAGGGCCCCACTTGTTTGAGGAGCGGCCGGGGCCCTTGAAATCACCCTCGTGTCAGGATTGGGTACTTGGTTGTTGCACGACCTTGGCTGGCGCTTGAGCCCGCCGTTTGTCTTCACCCGTGCTCGTTGCCACGACCTGTGCCTCGGGAGGGGGGGTTGGTTTTGCTGATTGCCTTGATTGGCCTGGCGCCTGTTAGCATTGGCGAAACGGGCAGCGTGTCCGATTCCTCCAGCCATGATGATGTTTAAACCTAAGGCAAGAAAGAACAACGAGGGTCAGAAACCCTAAAGCAAACTTCGTAAAATACAAATTACAAATGCAAGTGAACAGTTAGTATCCCTATCTACAAGTTAGTGCCCTAAAATCTAACCATCTCTCCCCAAATCCCGAGCGGGAGGGTTACTGAGATAATGGGGGTCGTTGGTAAGTCCGCAAAGGAACATGAGTTCCGCGTCATCTATCAAGTCTTTGGCCTGGATTAGCCGGCCCTCGTCTCTCAGAGCTCCAGCAAAATCCTTAGCCCAGTTATCAGGAAAAGTGGGGCCTAAACGATTCTTCACGAGGGAGCCCTTCCTGTGCGAGACCCCCTCTCGTGACACCCCGAAATCATCATCCGCTGGGGCTTTTACAAAAATAAACTTCTCCTTCCAATCTGGCCCATAGGTGGATGATGGAGAATTGATCAACTTCAGGTGGGCCTTTGCTTGAAGATAATAGAAGAAGCCCGCCTCAGGAGATGAGCGTGGTGAGCTGACAACTTGGAACAGAGCGTTGAAATTCTCCATTGAAGGTTCATATCCAGTGCACTTCATGAGGACCACGAAGCTCGTTATCAAAGCAAGGCCGTTGGGTACGACTTGCGAGGGACAAAGATTCAGATTGTTCAGAATGTTGGCCACTGGGACTGGAATTGGAAATCTTAGGCCCCCCGAGCTAATCACGTCCTTGTAAATCGCCATTTCGCCAGGTGGGGGGTGGTTGGCACGCTCGTGATTGGCTGGGATTCTCCATGTATAACGCTCGTCCCAGTAGATTGGAGCCATAACAGACTTTATCTCCCCCAAAGTGATTGTACTGGGAGTCTCATCTGGGGTGCGCTCGGTTGCTTGCATACCTAAGCCCTCACCCTCGTTTGGCCCTTTGGCCTTCTTAGCTTTTCTGGGCCTCTGGGGTTTCTTGCCTTTGCCTTTGGCATGGGTTCTTTCAGAAGGCCCCGCTTCCCCCTCGAAATCTGGAACCAGGGCAGCGACGACCACGGTCACTGTGTGGCGATGTGGATGAGTTGCGCTCTCTGTAATCGGGAGAGTCACCCCTTGCCTCTCCGCATCCATCACCAGGTTCATCTCTTCAAAAATATGCTCAACCCCACCTGGGTTCCTCTCCTCCATGGTGGAAATGGCGGCGTGAAATTCTTCATCTCTAGGAGATGAATTTTGGCTTGCCATATCCTCCATTTCCCGGGAAAATTCTTCGGCGTGATCTCCAGACATGTTTGAGAAGGGTTTTTCAAGGATTGGAAAGGTTTCTTTGGAGTTGGGAGGAGATGCGGGATTCAGGAACTTTGGGAAGTAAGGGAGATGTACGGAGAACTAAATCCTAATCTAATTCTAAGGTTAGCAAAGTTAAAAGATTTCACCAGAAAGTTACCTTAAGTTCTCTGGAAAAACTTGGATGAAGGCTGTAAGTGCTCTGAAAGTGGTTTTCCAAAGAGTTTTTTCGCAAGTATATGCTCTGAAGATTTGTTCACGTAAAAATGGTTATGGATGCAGAATCCCTTATTTATAGGGATGGGAGTTGATACGTTTCTGGCAAATAATTTGAAATCGCAATCATTTCCCGCCTAGGGAACCGTTCACTTTATTGAACCGTCACGTACTCCCCAAAGAACCACGCGCCCCACGCGCATCAGCATTTAATGCAAAGACGTTTCAAGCGGTTAGAAGAAAGGACCGTATTTAATGTGTAGACTTTTCAAGCGGTCAGGAGAAAGGATCGCATTTGTGGCGCAATCAGAAGGGTAAATTGCCCAACACGCTACGCTTTCCCCAAGCGCCACGCTCGAAAATGAACTTTGACAGAATTCTACAGTCCTCATTATTAAGGACTACAGAATTGGGGGACAAAATGATGGGGTCAAAATACGCTCGTCCCACGTTTGGACACGTGGCAACTCGAGATAACGACACCTATCCTCTTGTGATTAAGGTAATTATACACGAGCGTTCAAACCCCTCAAGTGCTAGCATTCCTCAAGAACACATGCCATCTCTGCTACGTGTACACGTGGTCAACATTGCCACTCTCTAACGAGCGCGATTCATACTACATGGTTAAAGCTCCAATTAGTCAAAGAAACCCTCCCTCAGGGAAACTTTCACTCCCTCTTATGGTAT
Organism: Lantana camara; assembly: GCA_037501455.1. Lineage (NCBI taxonomy): Eukaryota > Viridiplantae > Streptophyta > Magnoliopsida > Lamiales > Verbenaceae > Lantana > Lantana camara. The sequence goes on along the minus strand of CM074857.1, from coordinate 14,004,485 downwards.
GAGCCTTGGCCTTCATCCCCTAGCGGATTCCTTGGTCTCCAAGGCTCTTGGCTGACACGAGCGTGCTCTTAGCCCTCGTTACCAACCCCCTAAAATGGCTCTCTGACACCCCGTACATGCCCGCGCACGTACCACTGTTGCCAAAACTCACTCTCACCAGCTTTTGCAGAAGATTCCTCCTAGGTTTCTCTCTCAATGCCACGTGTTAGGGCAACATTCGGCCAGGACCACACTGTGCAAATGACCAAAGGATCCCTGACCCTCAACTATAAATAGGAGTCTTCATCTCTTTCACTGTAAGCAACTTCCATTACAGCACTTTTGCAACTTCTTTACTTTCTCTTTCAGATCATCATCTGACTTGAGCATCGGAGAGCCAAACTGGGAATCACCCCCAGTTCCCCCAGCTTGGCCTTCTAACTTTGCTTTCTTGTTTATCCTAGCAAGTAGAACCCCCATCTTTTTCGGCGATCATCAACTGGTTTCCTCATCCAAACAAATTCTAAAGTGATCGGACTCTGTACCCCATATTTAGACCCATCACACGTAATAATGGAATCCAATTTATAAATCAATTCTCAAGCCGACAAGTATTTCACATATTTTCACGTAAACATATTGAAATAGAATTTTATAAAATTAATATAACTCATATAAGTTAAATAAACGAAAATAATAAATTAAAATCCTAACTCTCGAAAACTCACATGCGTCGTGCGTACCTGCATAGCCGAATTTGGGGCGTTACACCCACTGTCTTTTGGACTCATCGGCTTGGAGTGATTTCTAATCATGACTTAAGTGATTTAGGCTCGTTTCATGAACCACTTCACCTAAATGGTTGAGTCCTATAAGTCATATTGATTAGGAGAGTTCTTATACATGCACAAAAAGGTAAACATACAATCAAACAAGAGCATATAAAGAAGTGTTGCCTTAGTTTTTTTTTTATTATTCAAAGATTGTCTGTGATTTACAAAAGGAAAAGTACTAAACAGGCTATTACATCGGCTTTCAGGGTACTATTCCCAACACCATTTACACCCAATCTTTTTAAAATCCGGAGGTAAATTAACTAATTTATAAGTTTTGTTAGAAATTAGTGATTCCATCTTATCATTAACAGCCTCTTTCCAGAATATAGCATCAGGTGATTTCAAAGCTTCTTGTAAAGTTAGGGGATTATTTTCTATATTAAACACGTAAAAATTTGGACCTAAATTTTTTTCTACTCTACCTCTTTTACTTCTCCTTGGTTCAAAATCAACATTTCTTTCATTTTCTAAAATAGAAGTAGAAGAGCTAGGTAAAAATAAAATATTTTCTTCATTTACTTGACGCCAACTATTTTTAGAACTAAAAGGAAAATTTTCTTCATGAAAAATGGCATCACCTGATTCTATGATCACATTGTCTTTAACATTTAAAATCTATAGGTTGTACTATTAGAAACATAACCAAGAAAACTACAAGTGGTAACCTTTTCTCCCAACTTAGAAATTTTAGGATCGGTTACCCTCACATAAGCTAAATAACCCCAAACTCTAAGATATCTCAAGTTCGGCTTATAACCTTTCCACAACTCAAAAGGTGTTAGCTTTATCTTTTTATGAGGCACCCTATTTAACACATAACATGTAGATAAAATAGCTTCACCCAAATATTAGAAGGTGCACTAGATTCAATTAGCAAGACATCCGTTAACTCAACTAAAGTTCTATTTTTTCTTTCAACCATACCATTAGAAGATGGTGACTATGGAGGAGTAACTTCATGAATTATTCTCAAGGTTTTAACAAAAGAATTAAACTCATTAATCTCACATTATCGACCCCTATTACTTCTTATTCGTTTTATTTTCTTACTGAATTGATTTTCAACTTCATGTAGGTAATCTTTAAATTCCTCAAAAACATCACTTTTATTCTTTATCAAATAAACATAAGTATATTTCAAATAATCATCTATAAAAGTGACAAAATATTGATTTCCTCACGAGTCAAAATTCCACCAAGTTCACATACATCAGAGTGAATAATTCGAACAATTCGGTTTTTCTTTCAACACTTGGATGTGGCCTTTTAGTAATTTTGGCTTTACTACAAGCCTAACATTTTTCAAAGTTCTTTTTAACCATTGGAATTAATCCTAAGTTACTCATGATTCCCACATAACGATTATTAATATGAAATGAGCATGCCACAAATCAATAGAAGAGAGCATATAAACAGAAGTAGAAGTCATTTTATTCATCTTAAAATTCAATTTAAACATCCCATCATATGCATACCCCTTCCCCACAAAAATACCCTTCTTAGTACTTACATATTGATTCGATTTCATAATTTGTCTGAAACCAGCTTTGTTGAGAAGAAAACTTGACATCAAAATTTTCCTCATGGAAGGAGTGTATAGCACATCCTTTAAAATCAAAGGCCTTCCTAAGGTAAAATTCAATTCGACATCTCCAATTCCAAGTGCTTGGGTGGTATGACAATGTCCAAGCATAATTGTTTTTGATTCTTCATAAGGAGTATATGTTTTGAACTAAATTTTCTCATAACACACGTGACGGTTCGCTCCCGAATCCCCCCCCCCCCCACCCGTCAACACTTGCAACCATATTTATGTTTGTAATCATCGCCACGAGCGGCTGCTCAGCAACGTTCGCCTGCGGGGCAGGTCCGTGTTTTCGAAATTTATAAATTCGATATGCTCACTTTTCCCACATACAAGACATGTTGCTTGATTTTGATTAAATCGATATTGTGCTTGGTTGTTAAAACCATTATTTCTGTTTGGAGGTCCACCATAATTTTTCTAAAACTTCTTTTTTCATTTCAAGTGGGTATTTTTGTAAGGGTGAGGTGCATTGTTTAAAGAAACTAAATGTACCTTCGTTGTGATGGATTTTGGGTTGCTCTCAACGGGTTGAAGTAGTGCATCTTGACCCCTTGTTCTTCCTCCATGCGAATTCGCATGATTAAAGTCTCGAGAGATGTTTTCTTTTGTTTGTGGCGCATCCTTTTTTGGAATTCCTTCCACGAAGGTGGAAGTTTGTCTATTATTCCACAAACAATAAGACCATCTCCAATTTTGATGTCCTCCGATCTAAGCTCTCCAACAATCATGATAAAGTTTTGAGCATGATCTACCACTGATTTGTTATCCACCGTTTGGAAACAAAAAAATCTGCTAGCTGCATATTATTTCGCACCTGCTTTCTCGGTATGATATTTACTCTGCAATGGTTTCAAGATTTTCTTTGCAGTAGTATAAGTTCTATTCATAATAATCATAAAAATTAGGGAAATTTTCATCCAGCTCCCCTATGTAACACGAAAGTAGCAAGCAAAACCCCGCCAAAAAAAAAAAGTACTTTAAAAAACCCTATGTTTTTCAAAATGTGCATAAAAAACCTTCGCGCACCTCATGCGCGTTAACTGTGATTGAAATTGAAATTTTCTTCACTTTTATGTGCAAAAAGACTATTTTACCCTCGTATTATATTTATATATATATATATATATACACACACACACACACACACACACACATGTAACAAAATATATATGAAGAGAAGATCCGACAACACACACCCCGTCTCTAGACGGGAGATCCGACAACGGTGGAGGTGGAGAGAAGATCCAGTGGCGACAACGGTGGTTGGACGATGGAGGTGGAGAGGAGGCGACGGAGTTGGGCCATGGGCGGTGGAGATCTGGGGCTGTGTGAGGCGGTGGAGGTGGAGACAAGAGAGGTGGCGGCGGTATTGCACAACAGGAGGTGGAGAGGCGGCGCTAGCGGCGGCTTTGAGTGACGGAGATCGAGAGGTAGCGGCGCGGCATTGGGCGTTGAGCGGCGGAGATCTGGGGTTGTGTGAGGTAGTGGAGGAGGAGAGAAGAGAGGCGGCAACGATGTTGGGCGGCGGAGATCGAGAGACAGTGGTGGAATTGGAAGGCGGAGATTGGCGCTAGAGGAAGACGACATATATATGTACATATACATATACATATTAATATGAATTATATATATATATATATATATATATATATAATTTTCATGATAATTATATATATATTTATTAATTAATTAATATTTTTAGTAAATGTGATAATATATAATTATTTATATTAATCACATATAGATATTAAATGTTTTTTTTATAAATTTATTATATATTATATTCATTATTATAATATTATAATAATAATAATAATAATAATAATAATAATAATAATAATATGAATTATGTATATATATACATATATATTTTTTCTATAAATTTGTTAATTTATTATTATATATATAAAATACATTTACAAATATATATATATTAATTATTATAATAGTGTATAATATATACATATATTAAATTTTCATAATAATTATATATATTTATTAATTAATTAATATTTTTAGTAAATATGGTAATATATAATTATTTATATTAATCACATATATATATTAAATGTTTTTTTTATAAATTTATTATGTATTAAATTAATTATTATAATCAGTATATATTAAATGTTTTTTTTATAAATTTATTAGATATTAAATTAATTATTATAATCAGTATAATATATATATATATATATAACTACTAATATACATAATACACATATGAAATATTATTTTTATAAATTTGTTAATTTATTAATATGTATTATTATATATATAGCGTAAGGGTATAATGGGGAAGTAAATGCAATTTTGAAATGAATTGATGATAATGTGTTTGAGATATAGCATAAGGGTATAATGGGTGATTTCAAGTTTTTTTATTGACCATATGGGGTTAGGGGGCGGTGAGTATATTTAAAACAACACAGGGTTTTTTAGAGTACTTTTTTTTTTGTCGGGGTTTTTTATGCTACTTTCGAGTTACATAGGGTTTTTAGGATTGTTAGCTCTAAAAATTATCAGATAGGCAATTAAGAAGATAAATCCGACACTTGAAAGTATCGTTATTGTAATTTTCCACTTTTTCCAAATGTGCACCACATTCTTCTTCATTCATGTTTGTATCATCAATCTTGTTGGGATTCTTTTCAGTGAGAACGTAGGACACCTAGAGTACGTTTGGGTAAAAAACGTACTTTATCTTTCCACCTCTTGAAATGCGTACCATTGAACCGAAATGGCTTGTTAAGATCTCCCATACCGATATTTGCCACTTTTTCAAATACTGTTGTCATTTGAATCTCTTTAAAATTGTTGGTGAAAATACAATTTTACAACTGAAAATTACAAGTAACGAACGCAGGCTCAGGGCGCGGATATCTCGTTCTCTTTAAAGAGACTCAAGCCCACTACAACAATTTGTTTTCACCGATACAACAGTCAAACTTTTGGCCAATCCCCTCCAGGATACAACAGCCCGACAACGTCGTATAACTCAAGTAACTCTGGACAAGTTGTGGAGTCCAAAGCTCCACCAAAAAACACCCTTCTTTAACTAGTAAACTCTCTTTTTTAGTGAATGTAGGGAATGTGTATGAATAATTTTTGTATGTATACCCAACAAAGAAATATCCCTTATTTATAGGTATAGAAACCCCCTCAGAATATCGATCACCAAATAGTGATAATTAACCCCAATAAAGTGGTAGTGAATAATAGTATGGTGTAATAAAATGACTAAGAAATGGGTTAGTGGAAAGACCAAGGGGTTATACATATTAATGCTATAAGTTACCACAACCCAGTAATCATGCAAATAAATAAGAAGATAAATGGATACAAATAATAATAATTTTAATATTAAAATGCTCCATTTACCAACAAAAAATAAAAAAAATAAAAAAAATAAAAAAAATAATAAAATTTGACACTTTTTCATATTTTTTGAAGTTTTTAAATTACATGAAAAATCAATTTCGATTTACTTCAAGCCAAAAAAAAAAAAAAAATGATCATTTGAATTTTGTCCAATTGGCAAAATAATTATATAATGCATATAGTTCAAAATTATCACAACGACTTATTAAATTTGTTGATAGATTTGGACATACAATAATTTTTATTAATTAATTATTATTAATCAATTTATAGTTCAAAATTGTTTTTAACTGTTCACTTGCATTGGATTTGGCCACGTCGCGGGCTAAACGTGGTAAGTGAGCCACGTAATACCGAATTATGAAAAACTTCGAAGTTAAATTAATATATAATTTTGTATTAAAGGCGAATAACTTAGGATAATTACCATTAATTTTGACCAAATTGGGTTAGTTAGCTTTGGAGTTTGGAGGAGTTAAAACTTATTAAGTCTCCTTGTTTCATGGAGATAAGCCTTATCAGATAAGGCTTCAAAGTCTTATTAAGAGAAAAGGGCCACGGAGATTTTCAAGCCAAGAACGTGGCGAGCCTACTAGGATTAGGAGTTTTGGAAGCTAGGACATTTATAAATAATCCACGTATCTCTTTAGAATTTTATTATTTTCACCACATTATCCAAACCCCTATAATTTATAGTTTCGTTTTCATGTTTTCTTTAAATCCTTATAGGCATGAGGAATTGCTCTTTTGAATCCTTTATCCAAACGGGCTGTGAGCTCTCAAGAGTGATTATGCTAAGGGTAATTTTGCTATTTTAGCTAATTGTGAGCTCTTAATGATAATCATGCTTATTTGATGTTGTAGGTCCGAGAATAACTGAGTTGTAGATTCTAGGAATTGCTATTTTAAATCATATATTCAGACGGATTATGAGTCATCAAGGGTAATTTTTCCCTTTACAATGGCTAATAGAAGTCAATCTTGTTTATTATCGTGTTTTTGCTTCTTTTTCTTTTGTTTATATTTTGTACAATCTAGTAAAATCGTATTAACACGTCCATACTATCAAGCACCATTCGAAGTTAAAAATTGTACGTATTTATCTTGCTCAAAATTGCACGTATTTGTCTTGCTCGCACTCAAAAGTGCAAAGAGGCAAAACATATATATTAAAACATGATGGTTGAGCGATCAACATGCATTTGTCGTTTGGCAACAAAATATATGTATAAAAAAAAAAAAAACACGAAGGCAACAAGATATATTTTCCGCGTTAAATGATTAAGAGAATAATAGTGGATGCCGAAACATAATTAATCGCATCGCAAATAAAATCTTTGCTAAGATCGATGCAAATTTTATAATCTAATTACGTGGTGGCAAATTATAATAAAAACAAATTGGCAATTTTTTGGTTCATTTTTATCTCTCCATTAGTGTTTGAAGAAACAACGTTAGCTTATATCAACCAAAAATTTTCTTGTCGAATTGGCAAAATAATTATATAAAGCATGCAGTTTAAACAAACAAAAGAAATGAAATAACGAGAAAGCAATGGCCAAAATACTTTTCAATGTTCATACTTTTTAAAAAACAAAAAAAAAAGAAAAAAAAAGCAAGAGGCCCTCAACAGAGGGCCATAGTTACAAAGCAAGAATATCATCCTGAACTAGAACCTGAATAAAATGAGGGATAATAACAAGCGAGGGTGCGATATAAGCTATCACCCTTCGCAAGCCATATTATGAGCTAACGAATAAGCCACAACATCACCCTCGCAAGCAGAAGCTACATTATGAGCTAACGAAAGAGCCAACTTCACCCTTGCAAGCCGAAGCTAGCTAGCCACAGCTGGAGAAAGAACCGAATATCCGGGACAACATTACTCAAACAAGGGAAAATTTCCTCGGAAGAATTAACCAACTGGATCAGGGAGAGGCAATCACCTTCAATAATAAATTTATCCCAACCCCTCCAACGAAAGAGCACGCAGAGCTTCAAAAGCTTCCACCATTTCCGATTCAAGTACCTTGGCATAAAATTGATTTGAACAATACCAGGTGGAGGAGCTGTTCAACATAACAGATGATCCCCTTCAGCTGGGGACAAGAGAAGGGTTGGGGTGGGAAATCGAGGGAGAAAACGAATTAATCGAAGAAGTAAGGGAAACTACCTCGGCCGGCTCCAACCAAAGCTCTTCCATTCTTCTTTTGTTCTGGTTCCGCCACAAAGCCCACAGCAACAAAGCAAAGGTGGCCCCTTGACTCGAGTCAAGGGCTGACAAAACCCCCTCAATCCACTCTTGGATTCCGCCACCAAACTTGGAGATCAGAGACCATGGAAGGAGTGACAAAGCCCAAACATGACGAGCGAAAAGGCACACAAAAAGAGTATGTCTAGAATCCTCAAGATCCACATGACAAAACAAACAACAGGGGGTCAACATGGCGGTGGCGAGAAACGGACTTAGAGCCCGACGGGAGAATGCCATGGCAAACTCTCCAAATGAATATACGAATCTTGTTGCGCAATCAATGTTCAAAGCAAGATGATAAGCACTTGACTGAAGCATTGATGAACTCCAGCCAAAGTCATTCAAACTATCAATTGTAAAAAGATATTAATTGATGTCAATCAATTCTTTGCGTAAATAATATAAAGAGAGATTAAAATTACTTAGTTCGACAATTTCATAAATGTGGTGACACTTTCTTTATCGATGTAAGAAAGATGCTTGATAAATGTTCTTATATACTTAAGTCAAACATAAATAATTTATTTCAGAAAACCATGTTATAGCAAAACCAAACAACAGAAAACTGGCAACAAATTCTACTATCTCAAGTGCTTTATCTGGATCAATTGCATGTGTTCAATTGAGTACGCAATCGATAAGTGGGCATCACCGAAAGATGATTCTCTCGAGCAGTCACCAATCCAAAGTGCTCCAACATGTCGAGATCGCCAGGTTTCATACCGCCAGGAAGCTCCCAATCAAAGCAATGCACCAATCGTGCCAACATCAATCGCACCATTGTGAGTCCTAATTGTAATCCAGGGCACATTCTCCTACCCGAACCAAACGGTATGAGCTGAAAATGGCATCCCCTTAAATCTATGTCGTGACCGATAAACCTCTCAGGCGAGAATGTTTCAGGATCAGGCCACACGTTAGGATCCCTCCCGATAGCCCATACATTCACTATAGCCCGCGATCCTTTTGGTACGTGGAAACCATCAAGAACACAATCCTCCATAGACGCGTGGGGAAGCAACAAGGGCGCAACAGGATGGAGTCTTTGCGATTCCTTCACCACACAATCCAAGTATTGGAGTTTGTCGAGGTGTGATTCCTCGACCATATGATCCATACCTACTATCATCTCTAGCTCCTTTTGGAGTTTCTTCATTACTTCAGGGTGTCTGATGAGTTCAGACATTGCCCATTCCGTTGCTGTTGCTGAAGTGTCCATTCCGGTGATGAGCAAATCCTGAATGAATACTCATTATCTTCAGTACCTATTAATTGGATCTTGACAAAATTGCAATTTTGGTAAATCAACTCACCTTAATTTGTAATTTTTTCTGGTGAAAAAACTAGTCCATAACTCTAAAAGTTTGACCCGAATGGATATGTTCCGTTGGAAAACCCACCCAGATCTACACTTGTCTGTTGGAGAATTGCCACGAAGTGGGTTTTGTAAGTTTCGGGTGGATTTTCCGACGAGTTATATCAATTCGGGTCAAATTGTGCATAAAATTGTGAACTTTTAGAGTTATGGGCAAATTTTTTCATTGAAAAACTTTTTATACCAAAATTGCGAATTAGGGTGAGTTGGTATATCAAAATTCCAATTTCCTCCTTGGATCTTGAAATTACAAAACGGGATAATTGCTAGGAAAACCTTGTGAAATATTGAAAATGCAACGTAAACCCTGTATTTCAAAAATTAGTATAAAAACCTTATATTCTATAAAAATAAACATAAAAAATCCTCGCGCATTGTTAGAGTCATAGGCATTGCCCCGTTTTAAGAAAATAAAAGCAAAAATTCAACAAAAAATATTTATGAAAGAAAATATTGAAAAGAATATATAAAAATAAATAAATGATGAATATAAATAGCCCAAAAATTCTTATCGGGAAGCAAAAGATGAAAATAAAGATATAAATCAAAGGCAAAAATGCAAATTTGGTCCTAAAAGTTTGTAATTTAGTCATGTCCGTTTTAAAATTTGTAATTAAATCCTATAAGTTTGTAATTTTGGTCCTATTTGTTTCAAAATTTGCAATTAAGTCCTGTAAGTTCTAAATTTTTACAATTTATGTCCGAATTCAGACAGCGCGAGCCGTGCCTAAATTCAGATCGAGCCAGACTTTTCTTTGTTTGAATTGCTTTCACACACGCAAATCGGAAGATCTTACTTGTCCTGGACTAGAACAAGTATGTTGAGATTTTTGGGAGACCATAATCGTCCGTCTCTAGTTTGCCGACGACTGATAAGATCTCTGAGATTGACCAACTAGCTGGGTTGATTTGACTATTCTTTTCTATTGAAACGGAATCAGCTATCTAAGCGGGTCACCTTCTTATAGTCTTCGATGGAAGACACGACATTTTTGTTCAGATATGATTATGTTTTTCTATTTTAATTTTCTTTTATTAGATACATTACATATATAATAATTTTTTTATACAAGTCAGATATATTTATCATATCATTCCGCCAAATTAGCAAAGAAATGAGCCACATATAGCCAATTCCGACAACTAATAAATTTTCTTGCGAAAATCGTACATAAATTGCAAAATTTTAAAACTTAAAGGACTTAATTGCAAATTTCGAAATGAACAGGATCAAAATTGCCAAAATTACAAATTTATAAGACTTAATTGTAAATTTTGAAACTGGCAGTACTAAATTGTCAAGATTACAAACTTGAAGGACCAAATTTGTATTTTTTCCTAAATCAAAAGTTGGTATAAAAAATACATTAAAGAGAAATTAATAAATAAAATTTACATATTAAAATAAATTATCTTAGAACGACCTAGCTATTTGAGAAATTTTGTAAATATCGGGGTGAAAGCTGAAATTATAAAAATTAAGAAATTATGCATATAAATACAAAAATAATGTTTTTTTAAAGAAAATTAGCACAACTCAAACATATAATGTAATTGTGGCCATAAAAATTTTCTTGTGCAAAATTTAGAAAGCACAAAGTTTTAGAGTTTTTTTTATAACGCCGTGATTTTTATGTTCATTTAGATTAACACAATGACTTGGGTGTATATAACTCATTACAAAACTATGCAGCATCTAGTGAAAAACTAAAGCAAATTACCAGGAGCACGGCCTTGACATGGCGGCGGTCAAATTCGAACTCAGCCTCTCCGGACTCCATAATAGCCATCATGGTATCTGATCGTGCCAAAATCTCCGCTTGATGATCGATCGAGAGATTCGACGCGGTCACTCTATTTGTTGATGGGGGAAAAGGCCGCTTGACTGCTCGAATTCTGCAAAGGTCGGCAAACGTGAACTCCGAGGCCAACTCGGGGAAGATGGGTGTGAGACCCGGGTTGGCACTCCGACGCTCAAGTCAGGATCGGTAAAGATGACCGGAAAGATTGAGTGGTGAAAAGTGTTAGGTGAAAAACTTACCGTGCAATAAATGAGGAGGGACTATTTATATTGTGAGGAGAGAGAAGTTACCGCCTCGACGTGTTGGCGTGGGGAGCTGACAGGTGCCCCATTAAGGCCGTGCATTAAATGCTCGGTCGGCCACTACGCTAGTGGAATAATGCGCTGGTCAATCGGGGATTATGGGTCGACTGCAACGGCTTGGTTGGTTCGAGCATTTAGGTCGATATTCCTGTGCGGTAATTCTCGCGGGGTAAATGAGCCTCTGAGTAGGAAGGTCGAAGGGTGATCTCCGGTCGAGAATTGACCTCCGATCATGCACGTGGGGCAAGGTGATTGGTTTAGATCGACAGCGGGTGCGTGCCACGTCATAAGCCCCCCGAAACGTCATCTGCTAGGGCTGACGTGGCAGTGGCGTTTCACATCCCAAGAGTGGGACCCGCTGTAATCATCACGCCGTTTCGGCTTCTCGATTCCCGCCCATTTTTATCCCTATAAATAGTTCCCTCTGTAAAACCATTTGTTACTTTTGCGAAAGAGAATTGAAGAGAGTTTCGAGCCATTCTCGATCGATAAAGAGTCCTTTGTGTGTCGAATTTCGGGGTCGCTTGCTTTATAAGAGGACTGTTCGAATCTTCGGAAAACAAAAGGTAATATTTCCGATCTGTTGCTCGATTCTCTTTCTCTGTGCTTTTTATTTTTATTTCCGATTGCTTCGAGGGAGAGGTGTACCACTTCCCTCTTCGAAGGCTTCCTCTCCCTCGATTTGTTCGTATCCGAGCTACACCATGAAAACGAGGTTTTTATCCTGTAGGATGTCAACAAATCGAGCGGAGACTGGGCCCAGAGGGGAGGGAGTGGCGACCGCGAGTGAGAGATCGAGTTCGGACACATCTGGGTCGAGTTCGACATCGGATTCTGGGGAGACCGTGGAGACTAGGTCGACGAATCCTCAGGGGAGGGACGAATTCGTCGAGGTCGTAGAGGTTTCAGAGCCTTTGTCCGAGGATGAGACGACAGAGGTGGTAGTACCTCGGGAGCCAGGAGAGGTGACGTCGACCTCAGGTCGACAAGAGGAGGAAGAAGAGGATGAGGAGGTGGAGAATTTAGAGCCAGAGGGTTGGCTATAGAATGACCCTCGAGCCATTACATGTTCGATATCCGAGGACAAACTTGGAGAGGTCCAGGAATGGTTGTTTGGGGGGGCTCCGGAGTACGGGGGTTATCGAGTGATAAGGCCCCAGTCAGGAAATCGCATGACCGACCCGCCGCCCAACTGTATCGCGATCAACTACTTGGCGGTCAAAAATGGGTTTAGGGTGCCCATTCCCGAGGAGATGGTTTACTTCTTCAATACCCTTAGGATTAGTCCATTGCAGTTGATGCCCAATTCTTACGCCATGGTAAACGGATTGAGGGCTTTGTTGAGGTGCTTGGGAATGAAGGTCAATGTCTACTGCATTTCCGAGATCTTCCAAGCCGGATTGACGACCGAGACCTCGAAGTCTGGCCCGGGGTATATCCAACTGCAATCGAAGAGTAATTATCGGATCGTCAGGTCGCCTACTTCGTCGAACGGTAAGGGATGGAAGCAGAGATTTGTTTTCATTGAGAGTGAAAAGGGTTGGCCCGGCCTAAAATATCCGGGATGGAGCTGGGTTTCTCGATCGGACCTTCCGAGGGGGCATCCGGGTTGGCCAAACACTTTGATGGCGGCCTTGAGGAGGATGGGAAGTGTGGAGTCGGAGGACATGGTCGCTCCGCAATCACTAATCGAGCTGGGGCTCGCGCCGGGAGTTAGAAAGTACTTCGACCCTGGTATTCCGAACGAATCCCTCGAGACATCTCTGCCATTTGTTTGTTGTTGTTTTCCTCCTTGTTTGGTTTTTTTTTTTCTTTTTTTTTTTTTAATCAAGTGCCTTTTCTATGCAGAGCAATACATCATGTCGGCTGCTTTGAACGCAAGAAGGAAGGAGATGGCCGAGCTGAAGAAAGCGGCCGAGAAGAAGAAAATGCCCCTTCCTACCCAAGCGGAGACTGCTGCATCGACCGATGCGACGGTCGGTGCTCTCCCGGAGGTTCTTGCGATGAGGACCAAAGACGCTCCTGAGAAGAAGGGTCGAACCCCATCGGGGGTCGAGGACCACGGAGCCCCCCAGGCAAAAAAGCAAAAAACTAAGGGCCAGGCGAAGTCAGGGGTCGGGGCCGATAAGAATGTAGGTCGAGAGAAAAGCCCCTTACTCCCCATGCCACCGGCGCTTGGGCCGATTGTAGAAGTCCAGGTAGGAGCCTACTCGACCCCTCCGAACCAGGGTCGAGGGGCAATAGTGCCTCGAAACGTGGCTAGCATTCTGGCGAGGGTGCGAAGGCCTGGCGCGGGACCCTCGAGCGCGGTGCCGTGGAAATCGAGCGAAGAAGAGAAAAAGTTGTTCTTCGACTACCCGATCCTCGAGGAACCCCATTTCCCGTGCGGCCTTGCAAGTGTCAACGAGATAGCCCAGACGGGTCGGAACTGCCCCTAAGGACTACCAGGCACTCGGAGCTTTTTACAGTTCGATCCAGACGACGGTCGACCATAAAGAGAGGATGGCGCTCTCCGACGACGAGATCGAGGCGTCTTGGGTCCAGAAATATTTTGCGGTAAGTGCCTATAGAAATTATTTTCTGTGTATGGTCGAAGTTTCTGATGATCGGTGATGTCTTGCAGATGGGCCAGGACTTCTTTCAAGTGGCTCGGAGAGGATGGGTTCATCGGCAGTTGAGGGCGAAGGCCGAGCGGCAGGTCGAGACGATGAGGCTCGAGCTGGAAGAGAAGGATAAGAAGTTGGCCGAGGCCACCAAGGACAAGGAAAAACTCGACCACGAACTCTTGGATGCCATAACGAATCTCTCGGAAGTCGAGAAAAAGCTGAAGGTGGCGGAGGATCGGGTGGCGAGGTCGATCCAGGAAGAGGCCGAAGCGCGAGCCCGAGGCTTGACGGAGGGAGAGAGGAAGGGCGCCAAGCTGGCCCTGGATCGATGCAAGAGGGGTCTTGCTGAATCCGTGAACGACCTCGAGCGTCGAGGCGTTTACAGATTCATGAAGTCTAAGGCTTACGAGAAGGCCGTGTCGATCGCGAGCTTCAAAGACGTCGAGGAGGGCTTCAACTTGTGCTTGGCTCAAGTGCAAGCGGCTAAGTATCTTCCGGTCGACTATGACCAAGAAAAGGTCGGCCTATATCAAGATGATCCTCGTCCAGTTGAACCGGTCACCCGACCTCCTACTCCCGAGCCAAACTGGGACAACGACGAGTTTGGCTTTGCCGTGAAGTTGGCTCGATCCAGAGCTGCGGGGGAACCAGACAACATAGCTACGGAAGAGCTCGATCTTGATGCTTCCTTCGACCCTAAGGATATGTGCCCAGAGTACTTTGGGGAGGGGGCCATCGTACCAATCGAGGAAGGGACCGGATGCTGAGCGGTCGAGGATTGAGTCGAAGAGAATGGACTAGCCCTATCTTCGTACTCGGAGGACAGTGGCCAAGGGGAATCCAGTTTTCAAAGTTCCGACTGTTGGGGTCGGACTTTAGTAGTTGTTGGCTCGGGATTCATGTGTAAATAGGTAGGAATCCGAGCGTTTGTTGCTCCCATTTGTAAAATCCAAATTTGTAAGGTTATGATCGAAGAGTTGTGATCGATGTGGACTTTCCTGTTTTAAATACATTATGCAAGTTCTCTTCTGGGTTTTATACATGTTTTCTCGAGCTTTTTGGCGTTTAACTTTTTATGTTAATCGAAAATAATGATCGAGAAGATGTCAAGGCAAGCTGCTTTAATCTTTCGAAGTATACAAGAAATTAGTACGGGCGTCGTATAATCACAAGTATATGATCGAATAACATAGTTGCTAAAAAGGCAGGAGAATGTTCTATCGATTAATCGACCAGAAAATTTACATATTGTGTTTAATTGACCAAAGGAAATTACAACGATTAATTACAAGTAATATTTCTTCAAGTTGTGAGCGTTCCATGATCGAGGTAACGGTAGTCCATCGAGGTCCTCGAGATGATATGCCCAATTTTTACCTATCTCGACGACACGGTAGGGTCCTTCCCAGTTAGCATCGAGCTTTCCTACGTGTTTGGTAACTTCAACCTTTTTGAGGACCAAATCCCCGACTTGAAAGTGGAGAGGTCGTAGGTTTTTATTGTATACCCGAGCAGTCGTGGCTCGATACTGCTGCATCTTCATGTTTCCCTTTTCTCGAGTTTCGTCTATCGTGTCAAGATCGAAAGCCCTTAGTTCATTATTCTGATCATGCTGGAAGTGAGCCACTCGGGGAGATTGATGTATGACCTCAGCCGGAATCATGGCCTCCGAGCCATATACCATGGCGAAAGGTGTCTGTCCCGTGGGGATTCGAGGGGTGGTCCGATATGCCCAAAGGACGCCTTCAAGTTCATCGACCCAATGGCTCTTCTTCGCTTCGAGTCGCGTACACAGATTCTGTATGATGGTCCGATTGGTAACCTCGACCTGACCGTTGGCTTGGGGATGTCCGACTGAGGTGAATCTTTGATCGATCTTAAAGTCGGAGCAATAGGCTCTAAATCTTGAACTCCGGAACTGTGGTCCGTTATCGCATACTATGATCCGAGGTACTCCAAATCTAGTGATGATGTGCTTCCAGAGGAAGTCCTGTAAGGAGTGGAAAGTAATCTTTGCCACTGCCAAAGCCTCGACCCATTTAGAAAAATAATCGATCGCCACGATGATGAACTGCCTTTGTCGAGTTGATATCGGAAAGGGTCCCATTATGTCGATTCCCCACTGCTCAAAGGGCCAGCATGACTCGATCGGAATCATGTGCGCGGGGTGCTGATGGGTCAAATTGGCATGCCTCTGGCAACGATCGCATTTCCTCACAAATTCGAGTGCATCCTTGCGCAGGTTAGGCCAGAAGAATCCAGATCGAGATACCTTTAGGGCTAGAGACCGCCCCCCGGTTTGATTCCCACAAGATCCCTTATGGATTTCGGCTAAAACTTCTCGACCCTGGGATGGTCGGAGGCACCGTTTAGTTGGACCGATGAATGAACGTTTGTACAGACGACCCTCATGGTCCAGCGTATAGCTCAGCGCGCGTTGCTTGAGTCTCCTTGCTTCGGTCAAATCCTCGGGTAAGATGCCATTTTGAAGATACAAGACGATGCTATCGAGCCAACACGGTTCGGTTGCATCGATAGAGTTGACTTCGAGTGGAGCGTGATCTATCGCCCGAGTTGATGAGGTCATGAAGGTGATGGTCCGATCCTGGGTGCCGATCGAACCACTAGCAAATCTGGAAAGGGCGTCGGCTCGACCGTTTTCTTCTCGAGGAATTTGGGAGATTTCGAATTCATCAAATTCAGCGATTGCTCTTCTGGCCAAGGCGAGATATTTGACCATAGACTCCTCTCGAGCCTCGTATTCGCCCTTGACTTGGCTAGCAACCAGTTGGGAGTCAGTTAAAGCGCGAAGTTTTTTTATGTTTTGCATTTTCGCAATTCTCAAACCCGCTAAAAGAGCTTCGTACTCAGCCTCATTGTTTGTTGCAGGATACTCGAGGGCGATGGCGTATTCGACCTGTTGGCCACTTGTGCTGACTATGGATACCCCGGCACCCCCCCCGGAAGCGGTTGAGGAGCCATCGACCGAAAGGGTCCAAACGGTTGGGTCACCTTTGCCGTCGAGTGCGGGCCTTTTTCAACCAAGAAATCGGCTAAGATTTGTGCCTGATATGCCACCCGGGGCCGATATGTTACCTCGAATTGTCCAAGCTTGATTGTCCACTTCGTGAGTCGACCTGAGACTTCTGGTTTGTCCATGACGGTCTTTAATGGCTGATCTGTGAGGACTACGATGGGATGTGCTTGGAAGTAGGGTCGAAGCTTACGGGAAGCATGGACTACTGCGAGAGCAAACTTTTCGATCTCGAGATAGCGTATCTCTGGGCCGTGGAGAACCTTACTTACGTAATATACGGGGAGATGTTTCCGATCTCGAATGGTGACAAGTACCGAGCTGATGGTTTCGTTGGACACGGCTAGATAGAGATATAAGGTTTCCCCGTCGATGGGTTTCGCAAGCAGGGGTGGGGAGGTGAGGTATTTTTTTAGGTCTTCAAGAGCTTGGTTGCATTCTGGAGTCCATTCGAAATTCTTGATGTCGCGCAAGATTTTGAAAAAGGGCAAGTTCTTTTCCGACGATCGGGCTATGAAGCGGTTAAGGGATATGATCCGACCCACCAGTCTCTGTACGTCACGGATCGAGGTGGGGACCGGCAAAAATTGGATAGCTTTTATCTTTGCGGGGTTGGCCTCGATCCCTCTTTGGCTGACCATATATCCGAGGAACTTACCACCGTTGACCCCAAAGGTGCATTTAGCGGGGTTGAGTTTTAAGTTGTACTTTCGAAGGAGGTTGAAGGCTCTTTTCAAGTGGCCCAGATGGTCGGTGGCTTTCTCACTTTTGACTAGCATATCGTCGACGTATACTTCGATGGTATCCCCGATCTCAGACTCGAAAACTTTGTTCATCATTCTCTGGTACGTAGCACCTGTATTTTTTAGTCCGAACGGCATAACTTTGAAGCAGTAAATGCCATTGAAGACTATAAAAGCGGTTTTGGGCTGATCCTCGAGGGCCATGAAGATTTGGTAGTATCCTTGAAAGGCGTCCATCATGCTCAATCGTTCGCATCCGGCCGTGGAGTCGACCAGTTGGTCGATTCGAGGTAACGGATAGGGATCCATCGGGCACGCCTTGTTCAAGTCAGTGAAATCATTACACATTCGCCATTTTCCTCCCGGTTTGGGTACGAGGACGACATTGCACAGCCATTCGACGTATTGGATCGGCATGATATACTGGGCGTCCAGGAGTTTGTTGACTTCAGCCTCGATGATAGCATTTCGGGAGTCGCTTTGAGAGCGTAGCTTTTGCTTGACTGGCTTGTAGGAGGGGTCAACATTCAAGTGATGTTCGATCACTTTCCTGTCCACTCCCACTAGGTCAGAAGCACTCCACGCGAAAACGTCGAGGTTGTCACGTAGGAACTGAATGAGCATGCACTGTTCTTTCCCCTTTCGACCAGCGCCAATATGAGTGATTTTTTCTATTTGCCCCGGGATTAGTTGAATTTCTTCGAGTTCTTCTGTGGGCTCGAGCTTTTTGTCTTCCTGCTTCTTTCTTTTCGCCGCATGGGAAGAACTCATTTTCCGTGAGTTCTCGGGGTCGATGGCTCCTGGGTCCACGAATTCACCCTCGATGATGGGATCATCGATTGACAGAGGGGCGTGCTTCTCCGAGGAAGGTTTGGGTTTGTCTAACGAGATAGAGTAGCAACTCCAGGCGGTTGGTATGTCGCACCGTAATTCGCCGACTCCGGCCGGAGTGGGTAGCTTGATCATTTGATGGTAAGTGGATATGACCGCTCGAAAATCGATGAGGCCCGATCGACCAAAGATAATATTATATGCAGAGGGCATTTCGACGACAAGATATTCGATCTCGCGTGTCGCCCGTTGGGGCAAAGTGCCCATGGATGTGATTAGCCGTACTCGACCCTTGGTGTATACTTCTGCACCTCCGAATCCTGTGAGCGGGGTTCGAATGGGATCTAGCAGCAATTTATCGTGTAAATTCATGCGAACAAGAGTCGAATAAAGGATAATATTGCTCGAGCTTCCATTATCTATTAAAGTGTGAGATACAGCAAAGTTGGCGACGTCGAGCGTGACAACCATAGGACAACTAGGTGTTTCGCTCGAGCGTCCCGGTAGATCAATTACATCATTCTCATTAAACACTATATCTTTGTTGACCCAGACGTCTTCTGGCCGAATATGCATCACTTCTCGGGGACTACAGAATCCTTGAGTAGCGGCCCGTCGCGTCTTTTTCCGAGCGGACCTTGAATCTCCTCCTGAAGGTCCTCCTGAAATCATGTCAATCCGACCGAGGCATGGTCGGTTATGAGGGTCTCTTTCTGTTGGAGGCTTAGCCAGCCGTTGTTTGGGTGGCGACCTGTCGGGGTGATCTCGGTTTCGAGCATGGTCATCCATTTTTTTTACGAACTCCTGGAGGAGGCCTCCCTTGATCAGTCGTTCGACCTCATCCCGTAGAGCATTACATTCAGAAGTGTTGTGACCTTTTTGCTGGTGAAAATTACAAAATTTGCTGCTCTCTCGATTCTTGGGAGTGTCCCGCATCGGCTTAGGCTTTTTCAGCAGGGCAGGATCGATAACATTGTAGATCTCATCGAGCGGGCGCGTCAGCTGGGTGTAATGCTTTCGAGTGGCAGGCCCAGTCGGTCCCTCTGGCCTAGGTCGTGCGTCTTGTTTAATTGGTCGATGGATATCTGCCTTTCGACTGGGTACCGGGCTCCTCTGAGAACTCTCCAATTCTTCAAGTTGCATCCAATCGCAAGCAGCTGCTTGGATGTCCGCCAAATTCTTTGGTTTCTGTAAGAAGATGTACCGAGCAGCTTCGATGTTGACCAGTGCCTTGTGAACAATAGGTCTCAAAAGATCGATGCTCGGTTCTTCTGTTTTGACCACAGCTTGCGAGAAACGAGTGAAGAAGTCTCGGAGCGATTCACCAGGAGCCTGTTTAATGGTGTACAAGTAGGTCGGCGGAAGCTTATCTCCCTTCATGGAAGAGAATTGAGCCTTGAATCGATCGACGAGTGTCTTGTAGGAGGTTATCGATCGAGGGGGGAGCCTCGAAAACCATTCAAGAGCGGGGCCATCCAGAGTGGTAACAAAGATCTTAGCCCAGATATTAGGCGAGTGTCCAAACATGCTGAGCTGCATTTCGAGGCGCGACACATGCTTTTCCGGGTCAGTTGATCCGTTATATGTGGGTAGTCCGGCGGGGATCTTCTCATCGGTAGTGGACTCAATGATCGAGTCACAAAAAGGAGACTGAGCTTCTCTCTCACTGCGATACCTCCATGGACGGACATGTCTCGGGCCCGACGGTGTGCGTCGGGGTGATCTAGAACGTTCACGCCTAACGGAGTGTGATCGGCGGAACGAACTGCTGAATGATCCTTGACTTTCGTTCCTCTGTCGGTTATCCGGTCGATCGGAACGCGGAGGTATCCGGTTTCGAAGGTCGTTCGACCTCACGATACGACCCCTGTTCGATCTCCTGATCTGATTAACCCGACCGTGTGGTCCGAGTCGGTTAAAGACTCCGTTTGATTCACGTGGGGGTGAGTTACGTTGAGTGGGGCTTCGATCTCTTTGGGATCCGGACAATCTACGATCGCTATTTCTCCCACTAGGATGAGATGATCGAGATTTCTGTTGTGATTCGTCCGCCTCACGTCGATTGCCACCCCGATGTATTCTGGTGTCAGTTGGAGTTCTAGAGTCGACCTCCTCCTCAGGTCGAAATGATAACCTGTCTTGAACTGACTTTCGCACATTTCCTTGAGAAGGTAACGGTTGTTGTTGGGGAAACTGAGGCTGTACGTTTTGCCCAATTCCAGCCCAATACGTGCCGGGCGGAGGATATTGGATCGGTCTCATATATCCCGGATGACTTATCGGGGGTTGAATGATCTCTATTGGTCGAGTCTCCGGGCATTCTGGCATACGAGGTTCTCTCCCCTCCGCAGCCGCTGCAACAGCCTCATCGCGACAGGCTTTCAAGTATTCTTCTATCTCGGGCGTCGAGTAGACTAGCTGTGTCGGAAGGGAGGTGGGAACAACGACTTGTAAGGGAACTTGAGGGATGACCTCCCGACCGTTTTCGTCGAATAGGCGGTTGCTTACAATCTTTCGAGTAGTCATGTTCGATGGCTTCTTGTTGCGTCTTCCCACAGACGGCGCCAAATGATCGTGCCAAAATGTCCGCTTGATGATCGATCGAGAGATTCGACGCGGTCACTCTATTTGTTGATGGGGGAAAAGGCCGCTTGACTGCTCGAATTCTGCAAAGGTCGGCAAACGTGAACTCCGAGGCCAACTCGGGGAAGATGAGTGTGAGACCCGGGTTGGCACTCCGACGCTCAAGTCAGGATCGGTAAAGATGACCGGAAAGATTGAGTGGTGAAAAGTGTTAGGTGAAAAACTTACCGTGCAATAAATGAGGAGGGACTATTTATATTGTGAGGAGAGAGAAGTTACCGCCTCGACGTGTTGGCGTGGGGAGCTGACAGGTGCCCCATTAAGACCGTGCATTAAATGCTCGATCGGCCACTACGCTAGTGGAATAATGCGCTGGTCAATCGGGGATTATGGGTCGAGTGCAACGGCTTGGTTGGTTCGAGCATTTAGGTCGATATTCCTGTGCGGTAATTCTCACGGGGTAAATGAGCCTCTGAGTAGGAAGGTCGAAGGGTGATCTCCGGTCGAGAATTGACCTCCGATCATGCACGTGGGGCAAGGTGATTGGTTTAGATCGACAGCGGGTGCGTGCCACGTCAGTATCCACAAAGTCCTTGGTCTGCTTCTTCTCCTGCTTGTTCTGAGCATGATCATCAATGATTTTCTCCAGAAACCCGTCGAAAATCTTGCTCAGGGCCTTCATCTTACCATTCATCCCCTGAAGATCAAGTGCCCCAATATAGGGAAAATAGTCGGCAAGATTAAATCTTGCAGCAACTTCCATTGCCTCCATAATCACAGCTTTAAATCCCTTCTCATCAAAATCCTTGTCAGCATACTTTCTACCAAACACCATCATGAAATTCATATCCCCAGCCAAGGTCGAAATAGCGGAGCTCAAATCCACAGTTTCCCGCTTTTCGGCAGCCTGTTTGAACGAACTGACAAACAAATCCAGCTCGTTCTTCCTCATGGCCCGGAATTGGCTTATCCTGAGGTTACTCAACAGCTCCAAAGTGCAGAGTTTTCTCATGTTTCTCCAGTACCGACCATATGGCCCCAAAGTGATGTTTCTCTGCTCGTAGGCTACGTATTTTGCAGCCTCGTGGGGAGGCCTGTTGGCGAAAACATGGTCGTGAGTCTTGAGGATGAGCTCCGCTCCGGCAGGCGAGGATACAACAACTGCAGGCACGAAACCCAATCGCATGCCCATAATGGGGCCATGTTTTCGGGCAAGATGGAATAAATCCTGGTGAGGATTCTTGCCCAACAGGTGGAGATGGCCTAAAATTGGGAGTCCTCTCGGACCCGGAGGCCGTCTCGTCTTCTAGCTCGGTGTCAGCAGCTCTTGAAGGACATAAAGAAATGCAAGCGCTGATAGAGCTATCCAAATCCAGACCATTTTGGTGCAGGATATCTAAGTTGTGATGCTGATGCTTGGAAGATGATGTAGATAGACTTGGAGCCGTTGTGAAGATATGAAGTTAATTAGAATCGTTAGATAGCAGGAAGCTTCAACATTTATTAAGGGAAAATTTTGTGGTCGTCGACTCGTCGTAATTTTTGGAAAGTTGAAGTCGGAAATATCTGGATTTTGGGGCCACAAAAAATAAACACGTGCTCCGACAGCCATTATATCTTGGCTGTACTTGCTAAAATTCGTAATCAAATACTTTGGTGAATTTATAAAAGTGGTGCGTTTTTTTTTTTATATTGTATTTTTGGTGTATTTTTAAAAAGTATTGCAATTTTGGTGTAATCCGTTTTTTGAAAAAACGGAATCATTGTAGTGAATATATATTCATAAATTTTTGTATTGAATCCACTTTTTCGAAAAAACGGATTCACTGTTCACTACAGTGATTCCACTTTTTCAAGAAAACGAATTACATCAAAAAAGATGTTGAAACATATCTAATTAATTTTAGAAACATAAAACGATAGCATATATTAAACTTGTGTATGCCCCCATATTATGCATAGAAATTATTAAAAAATAATTTAAAGTTTAATTTAATAATTAATTGACAAAATTAATAATACAATTTCAATAATATTACGTGAATATTAAAAGTTACGTTTGCTCAAGAAAGAAAATAGGGAAAAAAATATTACATTTAATTTTTTTATTTTAACAAAATACATAACTTTAAAAACAAAAATAATCAAAATAATTTATAAATACCAAAGAGGTTATTTTGGAAAAAATATATTGTCGAAGTTAAATATAAACATGCAATATATTTTTTTATTGCCAAAACAAAAGGTTTTCACCTTTTTTAATGAAAAGAAACATGAAAATATAAAATTACTTCATTCAAATATCCTAATTATATGTTGCATTGTATGATAATAAATAACAAAATTAAAATAAGTTAGGAATTTTACAAATATGACAAAACTTTATGACTCAAAAAATATCAAATAACCAAAAATTGAGATAAAACTAATATACTACAGAAAAAATACTAAATTTTAATAAATAGAATATATCATATATAAGAAATTAAATACAATAAATATTTATCTTCTTATAATATAAAACTAACACTAATAGGCAAAGAATAACTTAAAAGAGCAATACAAATTGCTACATTGAAAATGATAAGTAATCTGTGGCGCCTCGACTTTTCGACCGTACAAGTATGATGTATGTGTTTATTATTTGTGCATTTAAATTATTTATTTATGTTTTTATATGTTTAATTTATTATGTTAATTTTTATTCTTTGAATGATATGAATATTTGTTATGAATTATAATTTGAATTATTGAATGTTATGCTTATATGATTATGAATGTAGCTCGTTGACATTTGAATCGATTTTCGATTTTCGTGAAAACTTGATATGCATGAGATATATGTGTTATGAAGATGTTTTTAAGTTTGTTGCATGATTCTAAATTCATTTGATTTGGGCTTTGAATCGTTTTTGTGAAAGGGGCTAAAGAGTATTTAGCGCACCTTGGGTTCCGGACGGTATAACTTGAGCACGAGAATTCGGATTCGAATTCCGTCACCACCATTGAACTCATTTTGACGATTTGGGTTTAATGGAACAAGACTTACAATTTTCTAAACCCGTTTGGACCTCCGAAATTCCCCCAAAACATGCCCCGTTCGCCAAACTGCCACCATTAACCATTTTATTCATAACTCACTCAATACGTAACCAAATAACCCAAAGTTTAGACCCACATGACCCCAACTTGACCCCCTATCAGATGCTACATCCCCATTTCGTTCGTTACATAAGAAAGGAGGAAAAAGATCAGCCAAAGCAAGGAGAGAAAGCCCCATCTGTTCACTATTCACCCTCTCATACATTTGAGCTCATATCTTCTTCAACTCTCATACTATTCACCCTCCCATACATTTGAGCTCATATCTTCCTCAAGTCTCATCCAATCCAAAAGGTGATTGTAGATTCTTGTTGTCCACTTCCTTGTGATCATTTCTAGCTATGGTTTGCTTATTTTCTTGGAGATTTGAGCATGTTATGAGATTTTGTATGAATAGTTAGGTTTTGGTGAAATTTTTGAATCTATGCACATCTTTGAGTTATTTGTTGGATTAAAGCTTGATTGTTGATCTCTCTTGCATCTATATTGTATTTATGAGCTTATGATTCATGGTTGTTGAGCATTTATTGACACACCATTAATGGAGCTTGATTTCTTAAGTTTGAAGAAGCATATATGATCATCCCTTTCATTCCTTCTTTTGGCCGGTTAATGCATGTGTTCGTGTGGAGGGTTTGCCATGTTTTTATGTTCATTTTCATGCCTTGATTGCTGCCTAAGAGTGCCTTGAAGCTACTTCTCTTTTATTCCCCTTTTTCTTTGAAAACCAGAGTTTTTTAGCACGAAGCTCAACATGGCCGTGTCCAAATGTAAAGTAAAATGGACATAATTGTGTTGATCTTTTGGAAGTTGGTTTTTAATTTTGAAAAATCGGACACGGCTGTGTCCAAAGCCTTTGAAAACATGACACGGCCGTGTCACTCGAGATGGCAGCCTCGAGGTGTTTCTTTCGTTGTTTCGTAGCTCCTTGTTACTTTCTCCCGCCTCGTTTATGACTTATATGCATTGTGAACTCGTTGAACTATATGTTATGATTGTTGTGTGAGAATTGTGGATTGAATTGATATGATTATGAAAGCTATGGACGTAAATGAACGCGATCTCTTCCTTTGTGAATGACATTGCTCGTTTATATGCCTTTAATGCAATAATTGTGCACATGAACATCTTCATAACATGTTAATGTCTCTTATGCATTTCATATCATGTTCATTACATTGCCATGCGTCATATGTGGTCATATTGAGTCTCACTTCACTTCTTTTGCGCAGATTTTGGTACGGACGGAGACGAGACCGATCTTTGAGGTTCTTGTGTCGTTCCTTTTGCTTTAAAGGTGGGTTTCTCTTCTATTAGATAAATTAACCCGATATATCCCTAATGTGTAAAGTTTTAAGCCAACTTATTATTGGTTACACAAATTTTCGTTGGAATCTGCAATAAATGTTTACAAAATACAAGAAAATAGAAAAAACAAAGAATTTATTGATTTAATGTAAAGAAAGTGTTACAATCTCTGAATATCCTCTGATTCTTCTCTATGAGTTGATTCAAGGGCTTAATTCTTGATCTCGAATTGGATGAAGAATTTGGGCCGGTGGTGTTGGATATTTGCACAGGCCCGAAGACTT
This sequence comes from Lantana camara, assembly GCA_037501455.1. NCBI lineage: Eukaryota > Viridiplantae > Streptophyta > Magnoliopsida > Lamiales > Verbenaceae > Lantana > Lantana camara. The sequence continues at coordinate 13,978,477 of CM074857.1, read as the reverse complement.
GAGAGATTGGATGTTTGATCTTAAATTTGGGAAGACTTGAAGATTTAGGCCTTGAAGAACTGTCGAATCTTTATAGCGGCAACACTTCTTCGTGGCAAGAGCTCGGAATGTGAGAGCTTCTTTGATTTGATTTGTGGTGAATATGCCCTCTTGATCATTGACTTGTGAACTCGAGTGGCTTATTTATAGGCATGTGTTGGGCTTGCTTCACTTCTTGGCTTGGACTTGAAATTAAGCTTGAGTTTGAGAGCCCAATTGATTAACCCAAAATAATAATACATTATATTTATTATTTTGAATCCAATTACGACAAAGCCTAAAATTTGTATGAACTTGTAAATGAAAATAATTAATCAATAGCAAATTCTATTTGGGCTATTAATTAATTATAATCACCGATTTTTCGGTGTCAACAATTATATGTATATACGAGTCTTTTAAGGAGTAAATGATTTCCAACGTAAAGTCCTTTTCTTTAATGTATCCCTACCTAATATTTTTGGCGAGTTGAATGAACGCACTGAATGAGGGCCCTGGGACTTAGTATACGTGGCTATCCGGGGAAGCTTGGACTGACGGTGAACCCTGTATGCTAGTTCCACTAAAACTACGATGTTACCGGCCCTCGCTAGGAGATTAGCGAGGAATGGGAATCGGGCTTTTGGGGATTCATGTGTCCCACTAGCCATAATGAATGGGTGGCCGGGCCTTGCAAACCCATCTACCACCCGAAGAAAAAAGGTGTATATGAACGATTATGAATGATCGATTGAATGTGCACAAAAGATTATGTGTGTGATAACCAATGAAATAATGTTAATGATTACACAAGGTGCAGGTTGGAGACTTAGCCCTCTCGCCAAGCTCACGTGAAGACCTAATGAATGAAAATGATTGTCGTAATCCCGTGTGTTGATTTTAGTTTTCACCCACTTGGAAAATGTTACAAAAACCTCGTACGGGATTATGAATTGCATGTATGTGTTTAAATTTCGAGATACATGCCCTGTTTTTATACCCACCAGTCTCCTTTAGACTGAATCCGTTTTGTTTTCAGTTCATTTTTTGCAGATCGAGAGTGCTAGGCAAGAATCCGGGTCGTGTGTCATGTATTCGGGTCTAGCATTTCTTTTGTTACACATATACTCATATTATTTTGTTATTATGATTATGAACGCTTTGGGCGCATTTTGTTAAATTGCTTCATGATGGCCATTGATACTTGTAACTATTTTGGTACTTGGAGCTTGAAAGCTCTTTGTATATGTTATAGATTTATGATATGCTTCCGCTATATTTAATTGCTCCGACTTTGCTATCTCTAGTACTTGACTAGGTGAAGGGTTAGCTCCCACCTAGCATAGTGAGTGTGTTGTGTCCCCGTTCGCCTTGATTTGGCACATGTATGGATTTCCCATTTCATATACGAGTCGGGTCTTGGTGCGGGGGATGTGGCGTCACGCGCTCGTGCGCTACATAATCAATAAAAGTATAAAAATGTATAAAATTTTATATATTTTTCCAAACCATTTCAAATTCTCAATATCTTCACTCTCACACCCTTACCATTATCCTACCTTCAGTTCTATCGTCACCACCACTGCACCTTCGCTCCTGAGAAATTCAAAGAAAAAATAGAACTCCGATTGACCAGTCACTACCTTTGCTACCCCCACTGTCTTTTCTCCCACATCCGCCACATATATAGCTTGCTGCCACCTCTACCACGTCTCCCTATCCATCTCAGATCTGTCCGAGAGATCTACCCGTCACCATCGTAGTCGCTGCCCAACGCCCTCCCCTCTCTTTAACGCGGCGTAAGGCATTTGACATGCCCTTTGTTATTAGACAAAAAATCCGCATCTCGAAGTAAAGATTTGTTCTTTATGGCAGTCTCCTTAGTGGTTATTATTCCACATTTTGAGTTCATGATCTTTGATATTTCCAGTTTTAAAGGATTCGATGAGTTATTCCGATGTCAAGATTGATTTTCACATCTTCTATTTGAGCACATGAAATCTAACGATTGTGGTGGACGGCTGTGTTGGCGGTGGTGGTGGACGAGGTGACAACAAAATCTCCAAGTTGAATAGAATGGGGACTTGCTAATTAGTTCATAAATTTTATTTTTACTTTAAAATTAATTTGTGAATAATTAGTTTTTAATAACTTTTTTATAAATTAAAAAATTTTATTGTCAATATATTTTACGATTTAATAGAAGGAATAGTAAAACTAGAATAAAACCACATCTAGTAAATCATTAAAAATAAATAAAAATATGATTAAAAGGACTAAATTAATAAAAGCCTATCTAAAAATATAATTTATCCTAGTTTTAAATAAATTTATTTTTCAATGAATAATTTAGTACATTTCTAACTAATTAATTTAATTTTTAAATGAATATTTTAATTTATTATGTTTACACATCATTATCAATTTTAATATAATAAAGGGTAATTTTGGAAAAGAAAATTTGTTACTGTAAATGAAAGTGTAAAATAGAAAATTCAAGTCAAGTATTTGATAATGCCATAAATTTTTTTAATGAAACCCTAGTTAATGGGTGTTTTTTATAATTAATAATTTGATGAATGGGTGTAAGTGTAATTATTTAACTAAGAGGGTCACAAGTTATAGTTTCCTATACTACCATCGAGTCTAAATGTAATTAACCCATTTAAAAGAATATATTTCAATTTAAATTTAAAATATTATGTAATATAGGTCCAGAAGATAAGAATAGCTAGAACCTAGGATAAGAAAGCCAAACCTAAATCTTTTTGTATTAACTCTCTTATTTATTTATAGATTTTTCATCATAATTTTATCTTTGACTATCAATTCTCTCTCTTTCTTTGTGTGCAAATAACTATCTGCAACAATTCCATTTGTCAGATCTCTGCATAAACAATGAGGCGTTTTTTTTTTTTTGGATTGATTTAAGTGGTTGATAAATTCATTCTTCAGGAGCAATGACTCGGGCTCGAATCCAATTGAAGAGTGAAGGGTGTATGTTAAAAAGAAAATATGACGCTCTCTTTGTAACACTCCAAACGAAGGATGCCACATCCCCCACACTATGACCCAGTCCCGGTCATGAAATGGAAAGTCCATGCCCGAATCCGGATCATAGCGAACGGGAGACCAACTCACACACTAGGCTAGGCGGATCTAACTTGACCAAAACTCAGAGTGCGGAAGCAATTAAAACCAATCAACAATAGATAGCGGAAGCATTTAAAACAAAACATGCAAAGCAGGTGACGGGTTCAACTAGCATAAATCCCTAGTCCCGAATAACAACATAAAGTAATAATCCTCAAGTGCCACAAGGGCCGAATGTGAGTGCCACGCAGGGCAACCGAATAGTAAAGTATAATCTCAAGGATACAAGTCAAAGCATAAGTAAAGTGTATGAAAAGACAAATGCAAATAGAAAGACTAGACCGACGAAGGGAAACTCAAAGGACTCACTTCCGCCTAGCAAACGCCAACAACCTGCAACTAAAAGTGTAAATGAGGGGTCAGTCAACTTGACCGAGTGAGGGGGCTAACGCACACCCACAATATATATATAGAGCATAGTACATATCAAAAGGGTGGACTTATAAACCGGTGATAGGTGTTGCATACCAAAGACATTTCCAAAAGTACCCAAAAGATAGTTATAAGTATAAGCTTTAGAAAACATTTCAGAAACTCTATCTCGATTCATGATTCCCAGACAGAACAGAACACATGCTCGGCGAGTACGAGCTTCCAACCTTTACTCCTCAGAACAGATCAAAACATAAATACAAAATCAATCCAACCGTCACACCAATGATGGAGGGGATGTACCGTCCCCAAACCATCCATAACAGACATACCCTCAAGGGGGTAGCGAACCCACAAGAGTCCTCCCCGGCCTTAGCCGAAGGCTCAAGATACTACACCTTTCCTACAGCACGGGCCGCGTGAAGATATCTCAAATGGAACTACACACAGACCTATCCCTGACGGTCCTATACCGTCCCAGGGCCGTCTATCCCATAGTTCCTTGGATCCACAACAGAACAGAACATACGCCAATCTTTCATGGCAATCTCGCTACAGAATCATAACATAACTGAATTTTACAAAATAGCTTACATATGCTTCAAAACTGGTTTTTATATATATTCCTACGCTGCAGGGATAGCCCGCTCACGCAGGACTCACATACTTACATTCCCACGCTGCAGGGATAGCCCGCCCACGGAGAAGTGCAAGCATAAGATCATAAAAATATCATATTCAACACACACATAACTATTGTAAGGTATACTCGCATGCATGGGTAGAAATCAGCATGTAAAGGCCATAGGTCGCATAACTATACAAAATCCTAAACCTCACCTCGTAGTAGTAGAGTCTGAGAGTGTGAAGGGCCAAACACTCTAAACCTCGGGCTCACCGGCACCACCAAACTCTGTAACGAGACATACAGAAGCCCAGACTTAAACTCTATATGAACCAAGTAAGAAGCACGGCAACATAGAACATCATGTATGAAATGCATTATGGAATGATATGTATCACATAGGTCACGTATCATAGCATAAGACATGTATTTAATAATAAATTACACAATTAACATGAAGTACTAGAGTTTAGAGCATAATTAAAGTAATATCATAACATATAATATACCAAGCAACCCAAAGGCTAAGATAAACAATCTCAGTTCATACCATTCTTAAGGTTAAAAGCGCATTTATAACATATAAAGATATTCTAACACTTTCGATAATTAACCAAGTCAGATTATAATAGCAATTACTCTAAAATAGAAAATAGATACAATACATTAATGCCGTCAAAGAAAGAAAGCGGGGTTACCTTAAATTCTCATTTCATTTTAATACCTAGAATTTATAATTACACTAACACCTAAATATATATATGTAATGTCAATATTCAGAATATTATCTAAGAAATTTCATTTATGCCTATTACACAACAAGCACCCATTAACAGATAATTTATCTCACTTAATTTGGTTGGACACAGCCACGTGAAGGAACTCAAAAACCTATAATTGCACTAAACGTATAATACACATACACATGTATTGATCAATTAATGAAGCATTAGCTAGTTGGCGTGAAAATGGCGTTTTAAAACACAAGAATTCAACACCCAAATTAAATGAAAGAAGCAACGTGGCGCAGACAAGAATAAAGGGAGTTCATGCTACCCAAGTTTTACATTTCAAGCAATTAATGCGTCTCTTATATATGATTTGAGGGAATGTTGACTTTAATTCCAACTTTTGTTAAAGAATAAACACCACCATTCGACACATTACATCAGCCATGGTTAATTAATTCCAAGCAATTCCTCACGGCTCCCTAGGCACACTCACGCAGCCACTATTTCAACTTTAGTACCCTATCAAGTCTTAATAAATTCAAAAGCACAAAACTGGAAGTTTGAAATTTGTGTTAATTCGTCCAGATCCCCAAGTCTATTTCCAAGTAATCATCACTTCAATTAAGTAATAAGATATGCTGGCATTTGGTAATTAATCCGAGTTCCTAGTCTTATTTTTCAACCAATCCCTTTACTGCTCTTATTTCCAACTGCAATGAACTGATTATTTCATTCCACAGCAATTTGGTGGCTTACTCAAGCATTAATTCGAGAATCATGGTTTTTCATTTAATAACTCATTTCCAGCGCAAGCCGCTGCTCACGATTCCCGCAAGAAAACGGACGAAAAGGAATAAATTCCAACCTAGATTAATTAATTAATATATATACCATCAAAGTTTGCTGAAGTAATTTAAGATATCATCATTCAAATTTATACCAACAAATTTCATGCTCCAATCCAAGAATAGAAATGAAATACTCATTAAAAGAGATCCAAAGTTTACCTGGTCTTGTGAAGGAGTGAGAAATCAAGGAATATGGGCTCTTAGAATAAAAGATGGTTCAAGTCTTGATCTTCTCTTGAAATTTCTCCATGAATCTCTTGGAAGCTAACTTGTGTGGTTTGAAATGAAATGAAAAGGGGATAAAGATATTTATATGGTGGCTAATAGTTTTAGATCAAGGTTAGGGTTTCCAAAATATAATATGAGGTTAAAGGCTTGAATAGGATTTGAGCTCAAATAAATGACCTTCGGCCCAATAAGTCACAATTAAAAGGTTTATAGTCTAAATGGTTTCCGAAAAATATAAAATAAATCCCGTTGGCCCGAATCACCGATTCAAGTCCAATGGTGGTGTCGGAATTCGAATTCGAATTCCCGAGCCCATATTGGTCCCGAATGACCCGAACTCACCTAATTCAAGTTAGGCCCAAAACACACAAATAGGTCCAAGTCCTATTTAAATCCAATTCCAACAATTAATTTGAATTCATCCAAGTTCCATTCTCAAGTTGTCATGCAAGAATTCATATTTTACCATTTTAGGTTTTTAGTCAATTATGTCACACTTTCAATCAAAGTTGGATTTAAACACATAAAAAGGAAATTAAATCACATACGTGCATAAGATAAACTCTCTCGTGGCGCATACCTGTACGATCTATTGGACGGGGCGTCACACTCTTTTCTAATAACATAATTGTCATTAATATGTATATGCACAAATATTATTATTTTTATTTTGTATTTATTGTGTATTCTCTAATTTTATATTTATATTATATTTCTATTTATGATTTAATGTTATGGTTTTAACTTTTACTTTTACTTATTTTTTTTCATTTTATTTTTTTATTAATATTTTTGTTATTATTTTGATTAAATTTTATTGTCATTTTTGTTTATTGTGTACATATTTTCTTAGTCAAATTTATTATAATTTTTTGTTATTTTGGTTGATTTTTTGTTGTCTTAGTATTTTATTGTTATTTTTGTTAATTATTTTTTATTAATTTCATTTTTACAATTTATTATTATTATTATTATCATTATTATTGAAAAGCAATAACAATTTATTATTTAGTTTTGGTTATTTGAAGGGATTTATTTTGAGTGAGCAATTATTTATTGATTATTATTTATTTTTTCAATATATTTAATTATTATTTGATTCATTTTTAAATTATATTTTTATATTTTTATTTCTAATTTACAATTAATATTTTTAATTATTTTATATACATTTATACTTAAATTCTATCAATGTGGTAGTAAGAAAAATATCTTTTTATTGGGGATATTGATGAGACAGAAATACGCTTGGGACACGTAGGCGACATGTGGCCCAATCCGCATCTCCCCACATGGCGCATCCCTCATGCTCCCAACCATCCCTTACAAGAGGATATCCCCTCGAGGGAATAACTATTTCCAACTTCCCGAGGGACCTTGGCCCTCCCGAGCGAGGGAGCTGGACTCCAAAGGCGAGAGTCACAATCCCCCTCAAGTTACTTCTTTATTGACGCTCGGGGATCCTCTGACTTCACAAAGAGTAAGGCCCCTCTTCATATCCATGCTTCCGGCCCGAGCTTTCCCCTGGACTAGGCAAGCCTGCAGAAGCCCTTATCCAAACCCGAGCGTGCCTAGCCCTCGGTAAAAACCTCAAAAGGCTCTCTGACACATAGTACATGCCCGCGCACCTGCCACTATTGCTGCCACCCATCTTTTCACAGGATTTTGCAGGAGATCCCTTTTCAGGGACTCTTGATTGCGCCACGTGTCTAGGGCAACATCAATGCAGGACTACATGATTGTCAATTACCAAAAGGGTCTTGACCCTCATCTATAAATATGAGGATTCCATACATACTCTGTAAGCAAGCTTTCTTGACTCCAAGCTCTGTCTTCACACTTCATCTTCTTCTTCACCGTCTGACTTGAGCGTCGGAGAGCCAAACTGGATATCACCCCCAGTCCCCCCAGCTTGGCCTTCTAACTTCTTTGTGTTTATTCCTAGTAGGTAGAACCCCATTGCATCCGACCGACCCTATCCGGAAACCGACCCGGCCCTATCCGTTGACCGACCCGTTTGACCCGCCCGATTTCAGATCACATCTGGGCCGCACATGGGCGATGACGCGGCCCGATCTCGGCCGTACGCGTGTCTCGCCACGCGGCACTGCGTCAGCGCCAGCTGGGGCCCAACCCGCTGACGTGGCGGGACACGTCAGATGCCACGTCACTCTTTTTTTTTTTTTTGAAAAAAAATTTAAAATTTTATTTTCTCCAAAATAAAATTCCGGGCATTTCCAACTCTTTGGAACTTGATTTATTTTCTTAAAATAAATCCCTTGGCTATTTTCAAACACTTTGAAAAATTCATTTCTCTTTCTCCTTTTAATATTTTCTCTTTGGGTTTTCAATTTGGGGCTTGCAGGGGGACCTGCAGGACTAATTAATTTTAGCTCCAAACGGATTAATATATTATCATCTCATGACAATAATTAATTACCGTTTAACAATATTTAATTCCACTAAATAAATATTGTTGCACTCTAAAATTAATTAAATTATTCACGAATTTCTCGATCTAGAATAATTTCGCATTTTACTCTCCGTGTAGATATCCATGAAAAATAAATTGCAACTACTATCATTTATTTTTCATCTCTAATTTGAAATTTATTGATTCGCCTTAAGTTCAAATTCTCTGTATGTGAAACACATTCAACATACAACTTCGGTGACATTATCACGCGAAGTGCTTTGGCCAAAGTTTTAATTCGAACTTTTGCAAATCTATTTCAAGGATATCTCTTACCTTCCAGCAAGGCCACAGATTCCTCGATCAATATAACTCTTTAGCGCATTTCATATAATCGCCGAACATACAAAGTATTTTGGCCACTCGTTACCGAGACCTCACTTCGAGTATGTTACAGTGACTAACATTACATGCCTAAAGCCGAAATAGTATTAGTGTTAAGAGTATAATGCTTCCTGAGATTTTATTCATTTTAGATAGTAGTATAAAATGAATTATCTCAGTGGTCCAGTTTGATGTTTCCAATCCTATTGAAAATCATCAACGTGTTATAATTGGAATCACCATTCCCTATGACGAAAGACTAATCATCTTATATAACCACGTTATAGTCTTGATAAGAACATATTCTTATCTTACCGACTAGAACTTTAATGACACGTGATTTCGGTATTCAAAGTTTTTTCCTATGAAACACATTTCATATGAGAATACCACCACACGTCATTAATTTATTAATATGTGAAATACTCACAACTCGCTGTAAATTCAGTTTTATTAATTCAATAAATTGAATTTTCAGGGTACCATTCCCGATAATCTCCCACTTGCCCTAAATTCAATTTGGCTATACATCTAAGTCATATTCCTTTCACATGAGTGTCAAAACCCGTTTTGCACTCTTTTGCGCCAATGCTTTAGTGAAGGAATCTATCAGATGTTTCTCAGAGCCAACAACTAGGAAATCATGAATTCAATACATCTAACTGGCTGCTTCTCAAGCTACCATGTATTTGACTTTCATGGCGGTGTAAGCAATACAACTCTGCTTAACATTCTCCAATTAACGATTGCTCTTTCTAGAGTAAACACGTATTCTGATGTCAAACATCTAGAATACAAATCAGATTGTAAATCCGAATATCTATACTCTATTGAAATGAGCTCACCACTGTGGTAGACAAGCATATAATTAGACAAGCATATAATCTCAAGTCCTTCTCAAGTACTCCAATATATGCTTTCACTACTGCCCAGTGTCAGATTCTAGGGTTTGACTAATATCTGCTGACTTAGACCTATATATAATAGACAACTGGCCTTGTACATAATATGACATACATAAAGCTTCCGCTGCGGAACTCTAATTATGTCTTCTGTCTTTTCAGTTGTCTCAGGACACTGATCCCGAGATAGATAAATTCCATATCTAAAAGGTAATGAACCTTTCTTGGAATTTGTCATATTATACCTTGCCAACATCTTATCTATATACGCTTCTTGTGATAAACCAATCTCCTTATTCCCATGATCACGACAAAAGTCTGATCCTTGGAATAGCATTGGTCTCACATAGGTCTTTTCTTGTCAAAATGATTTGATACTCGAATCTTGACCACTGACAAAATTCTTGCATCATTCCCAATGAGCAGAATATTGTTTACGTATAAAGTAAAAATGTTACAACGCTATCATGATGTCATTTTGTACACTTCATGGTTCATCAGGCAATTATACAAATCCAAGGAATTTAAATTGCCTTATAATTCTGATGCTCCATAATCTAGACGCTTGCTTAAGATCATAAATTGATCTATTAAGCTTGCACTATATGCACCTGATTTATGGCTGTGAAGCCTTCAGGTTGTACCATGTATCTCTTCTTCTTGAAGTTGCCTGTTCAAGAACATAGTCTTTACATCAATTTATCTAATCTCATATTCGATAATGAGATAAAATGGAGAGGATGATGGACTTAAGCACTGTATATAGGCGAGAAGATCTCATAAATGATTTCTTCTTTCTGGGTAAAATCCCTTGCCATAAGCTTTGCTTTAAAGTCTCTACTTTTGTCCATTTCTCCTTTTATCGTCTTGTAGAACCCAATTTTATCTAATAGGGTTTAATGCCTTCAGGCGCCTCTACAAATTCAAGACTTTGTTAGAATATAGAGATTCTAACTTAGATTCCATGGATATTGACCAAACGGTCAGCGTCTATATCTTCCATAGTTTCACTACATGTGACAGGATCAGATACGTTAGATTCAACCACTTGGGTTAATCTTAGATATCTTGTCAGGTCTCCTGACAATCCTCCCACTACAATGATGCTCTCGTGTACACGTCTCTACATCACATGTTGTATTTGGTACATCACATGTATCTAATACATTTTCAATTATCACGGGTTTATGGAAATCAGTATCTAATACTGTTATTTCTTTTAACACTACTTTGCTTCCACCCTTTTGTGGTTATCTATGTAATTATCTTTGAAATATTCACAAACATCTTTTGTGATTTCTCAAATTACAAAATATACCACCTCTCGTTCTTCTTAGGATAACCTTAGAACAAGTAAGCCTTTGTTATTTATTCTAACTTGTCAGGATCCATCCTTAACTCATGGACCAGGCTACCTTAAATCCGAAGATAAAAGATACAGGGTTTTCACCCTAGCTACAGATCCATCAGTGTTTTAGGAACTGACTTAGATAGAACTAGATTTGACGTTTTGTGTGCAAGACCCCAAAACGAAATTCATAGGGTAGCATGACTCTTCATGAATCTTACCATCATTATCAGAGTTGTATTTCTCTTTTCTGTAATACATCTTTGCCAAGTCGTATCTTATACAGATAGTTGAGATCTAATCTCATATGAGAAATTCTATTTAACTCTGAACATAGATACTTATCATTACTTCGATCTAATCGGAGTGCCTTGATATGTTTTCTAATTTGATTCTTTGACTTCAGTCTTATATTCTTTGAACTCTTCAAAATTACAGACTTAAGTCTCATCAAATAAACATATATGTATCTAGAGTATTCATCCAAACGAATGATCAAGTACGCAAAAGCTTTCTCTTGCTTGAACATTCATAATATCATACGTTCGTATGAACCAACTCAAGCAAGTTCATGGCTTAATACCCTTTGTTTCCAAAAGGCTTCTTAGTCATTTTAACCTTCTAAATAGGATTCGTAGATTGATACTATTTTCAAGTCAATAGGACTCAACAATCAGTCTTTGGATCCTATTCAGATTCAATTGACCAATAGATAGGTGCCACGTAAAATTTTTTCCTCTTAGATGGTAAGTCAAGCTTCTTAATGTTAAACTTGAATTAGGGTTTTCATTGAGGTATAAAAGACCATCTTTTATTGTGCCAGAGCAAATAAACCTTTTATTTTGCTTTGCGGTAAACTTTTGTTTAAAACAAACAGTTAAACCCCTAGTTATCAAATAACTTACAAAAAACAGATCTCTGTATATATAACACGTATAATATAAAAAACCCTACTGCCAAAATACGACTTTATAGTCCTTACTGCTAATACAATTATATTTGTATTATCCCCGAGCAGTAGTTGTGTGTTAGCCTTTTTTCAAACTTTCTGGTTAGTTTGAATCTTCGCAACGACTTGCAAATATGATTAGTTGATCTCAAGTTCACACACCAGGAGTCCGGTGAATTTTCAACTAAACATATTTTCAAAGAGTAAGATATCTTCATATCTTATCTAAACGGCGTAACAAATAGACAGACTAAGTATTTTGGACAATTTCTTTTTCCAATACCCGTTACCACCGAAATAGAAACACTTTTCCATTGTCGGATTTGACTTTCTATTTCTGAACCATAGATTAGGAACTTTTCCTTTTTCTTTCTTCCACTTACTGGCTTTCTAGGCCGTGGATATTGATGTCTGATTAAAAAGAACTTTCCCTTAGTTTATATCACCCTTTCTGCCATATTGAGGTCGTTCATTGGTTTAAAAAAAATTTGTTTAAAATAATCTTGAACGTTCAAATGACTTAGGCAGAGAGTATAGGATCGTATCCTATCTGTTAAGATTGTTCCTTTAAGTACAGAGGCTTTCAATCTCGTTCAGATCAGTTATCATATTCATAATATGGTTCTGAGTCAGTGATCCTTTAAACATCTTTGACTAACAACCTTTTTCGTGGCTCGTACCTTCGTACGATTCTGTCTTCAAAACATGTTCTTATCAGTGGACATCTCATGGGTCTGATGCTTAAGAACTTTTAAGACAGATGTCAGGATATAAGACTAGCCAGAGCATCGCACTTGATCCATTTAGAATAAGCGTCTTTCTAATCCTGACTGGTTGTAGTTTCCGAAATTTTCGGATAAGGTTCAGTGAGTACGTAAACTTTCGTATCTCAACACGATGTCAAAATTCATTTCCTAGTCAGCATAGTTGAACCCTTACTGGCCTATTTCCTTATAGACAAAATAGTTTGGAGTGGGCTAAGAGAGGTCGTAATTATAAAACTGAAATAAATAAAAAAATGCAAGTTATGATTATGTATTTCACTTTCTTCTGCGTCCAACCAATAAATGAAATCCACGTAAGCATTTTGATTTACGTATTGGTGACTTAACTAACTGCAGTTGACTCCCCGGAGGCGAGGTCGAAAACCGCTTAGAAAAGCAAGAACTATTCTTAATTAACATGTCATCTAGACAACTCTTACCAAACAATGTTAATTCACCACGTCAACCTTTGGCCTCTAAGTAAATGTAACAGAGCTCCGAAGGGAGGTTAATACATTACTTAGTCAAGTGTGCACCATTACCTAGAAGTCCGTACGAGTAGATCAAGACACTCCACGGAGGCGTGGTCGAGCTGACTTTCCCGTATTTCATTCTATCCGTAGAAGTCTAATCTTGTATACCGCGAATATATACCCGCCGAAGGGAGTAGTACATATTCACTATACTATAGACCGGTAATGGAGGCCGTGACAATCCAACTCTTTTCATCTCGCTCCCACTTGAATTTTTTAAAAGGTGTGGATTATCTTTTGATTATCTTATAATCACTTTTGGCGTCTTAATTTCGGAAGTAATTAATCTAATTAATACCCTCCCACTAGGATTATTAAATCATATTTATAATCCTAATAATAATATTTTAAGGCAATTTAATATCTATTTATTAATTAGGCCGAAAAATATTAGTCCAATTATGCATCTCGTTCAATCTCTATTAAACATTATTATTTAATCACATTAAATAAAATATGCATAATTGTAAATATCATAATATCTCATATTATCATGATCATGCCATAAAATAAAATAATTAAGCATGCTTTCATATAATTATCACATAATTATCAAGCTTAAAATTTTAAATGACACAAAATAAATATGCCATAAATTAAATCAATTAAGCATGCTGGTATAATTATCACATAATTATCATACTTAAAATTAAATGGCACTTTAAGTAAATATGTTATAAATTATCACATAATTTAAATCATATTTACTGATTCGGCAATTAACCAGGAAGATTATTGAAATCGATTCCCAAAAAATTACCATTCCATGTAAATTCCCAGGAAACACTGGAGGGGTCACAACGGTCCCACTTAAAAACCAGCCTCCTTTGACAGAATTTACGTGCACAGTAGCAGATTTAAAATTATGCATCACATGCATCATATCAATGCATGTATATATCTAGAGCACGGCTCTGATAGCAGTTGCTGGTAGGTAGGCCCAGAACAGTAGCGGTCCGTGACCACATTTTAAAATTTTTATTATAATACAAGTATTAAAATATTTCTAAAATATTTTAATACAAAGCGGAAGACTTAGTCGGATCTACTCAAGTATATACATGCAATTGATAATAAATTTTAAATCACTTAAGCAGATAAATATCTAACATGCAATTAACACTTAAGAGCACATAATTTATCATGCTTAAAATAAAATAACTGAAAACTATTACGGTACTGCAATCATGGCTATCTAACGGCATTTTTCCAGCTCCTTTCCCATTCGTGAGACCGGCAGAGCTTCCCCGCAATATCCCCGACTCGACCCTCAGAGTGTGGGCTCCGCGAGTATTTCCCTAAATACTCGAGAAAATATTTTCTAGAAAAATCATTTTTCTAGACTAGAAAATTCCCTAATTTTCAAATAATTAAGTGGATTATATATTAATTATATAACCACCTAATTATATATTAATTAATCCCTTAATTAGGGATTGATTAAACTAAAAGAGAGAGGGAGGAAGCTTCATCCATAAAGGGCCGAAATTGCTGCAAAAATGGAATGAATTTTGCAGCCAATCCATCACCTATTTATAGGCAAATTTATGAGGGCATTTTGGTCTTTTTAGGGATAAAATGAAGGGTAAAAAAGTCATTTTACAACCCCGCGTACAAACCGCGTCCCGGACGGCCAATCCAATTGCACCACGTTGAAGAGCTCGTCGCCGCAGATCCAACGCCACCAACCACGCGCCGACACGTGTCTCCACGCTCCGCCGGAAGGCCGGCAAGTGGTTGGCGCGTGTTGGGGCGCGTAAAAGGCTCCAGAACGTGACACGTGTCCGGGTCTGACCCGGACCCGGAAACCGACTGACCCTATCCGGAAACCGACCCGGCCCTATCCGTTGACCGACCCGTTTGACCCGCCCGATTTCAGATCACATCTGGGCCGCACATGGGCGATGACGCGGCCCGATCTCGGCCGTACGCGTGTCTCGCCACGCGGCGCTGCTTCAGCGCCAGCTGGGGCCCAACCTGTTGACGTGGCGTGACACGTCAGCAAAACGCCACGTCATTCTTTTTTTTTTTTTTGAAAAAAAATTTAAAATTTTATTTTCTCCAAAATAAAATTCCGGGCATTTCCAACTCTTTGGAACTTGATTTATTTTCTTAAAATAAATCCCTTGGCTATTTTCAAACACTTTGAAAAATTCATTTCTCTTTCTCCTTTTAATATTTTCTCTTTGGGTTTTCAATTTGGGGCTTGCAGGGGGACCTGCAGGACTAATTAATTTTAGCTCCAAACGGATTAATATATTATCATCTCATGACAATAATTAATTACCGTTTAACAATATTTAATTCCACTAAATAAATATTGTTGCACTCTAAAATTAATTAAATTATTCACGAATTTCTCAATCTAGAATAATTTCGCATTTTACTCTCCGTGTGGATATCCATGAAAAATAAATTGCAACTACTATCATTTATTTTTCATCTCTAATTTGAAATTTATTGATTCGCCTTAAGTTCAAATTCTCTGTATGTGAAACACATTCAACATACAACTTCGGTGACGTTATCACGCGAAGTGCTTTGGCCAAAGTCTTAATTCGAACTTTTGCAAATCTATTTCAAGGATATCTCTTACCTTCCAGCAAGGCCACAAATTCCTCGATCAATATAACTCTTTAGCGCATTTCATATAATCACCGAACATACAAAGTATTTTGGCCACTCGTTACCGAGACCTCACTTCGAGTATGTTACAGTGACTAACACTACATGCCTAAAGCCGAAATATTATCAGGATTAAGAGTATAATGCTTCCTGAGATTTTATTCATTTTAGATAGCAGTATAAAATGAATTATCTCAGTGGTCCAGTTCGATGTTTCCAATCCTATTGAAAATCATCAACGTGTTATAATTGGAATCACCATTCCCTATGACGAAAGACTAATCATCTTATATAACCACGTTATAGTCTTGATAAGAACATATTCTTATCTTACCGACTAGAACTTTAATGACACGTGATTTCGGTATTCAAAGTCTTTTCCTATGAAACACATTTCATATGAGAATACCACCACACGTCATTAATTATTAATATGTGAAATACTCACAACTCGCTGTAAATTCAGTTTTGTTAATTACAAGATCCGGAGCTGTTGGGGGGCGGAGGTGATCCCCCCCTTTCCTCCCCGGTGGGGATGGAGCCGTTACAGAAGTTACTGATGCCCTTCCATACATGGGGAAAGCCCCTCCGCTGTCAGGGCCGACTGGGCCAGGGCAACAGAACAACCAAGAGCAGCCCCCACCAGAGGAGTAGGGGGATCAGGCTCAAACCTTCCCCTGAATCTGCCCTCTGCCACCACCACTCCTCTAGGTGGTTACTCAATGATGATGCCACCACCAGGCTATATGCTTGTGCCTCCCAACATGGTACCCGTCGTATAGCCTTATCACGCGGGGCAGATACAACTTCCCATTATGGTGTCCAAGGAGATTGAAGGGGTAGAAATACCCCCTATGACGCCAAGGCAACTCCAAGCCATATATACGTAGTACAAGGTTCAAGCAGCCCAGAATGCTTGGAGGAACTTCATCGCTACATACTTCCCCATGGGGCAGACTTCTCAGATTGCACCTCCCATTGGGGGGGGGGGGGAGGGAGGTGACAGGTTCACCATTTGACGGCCGCCCAAGCCGTCCTCCAGGCTCGGCCTCCACCACCAGCCGTCAACACCAGGAAAGCCCCGCCAAAAAAGGCATAGGAGCAGCCACAGGCCGGAAAGGGAAAGGGGCCTGTGGACAGGACAGATTTGGATGAGGAAGTCTGCTCACGAGCCTCAGGAGGAGGCAACAAAGCAGAGGAGGAGAACCCCGACCCACTCGCGGCTGTGCAAGACCAGCTGCAAGGTCTTCAAGACATGGTAGAGCAGCTCTCTAGAGCGCGGTCTCAAGCCCCCCGTGCAGGGGGTGAGAGAGCCAAGGCCAGAGACGCTCGCTACCAAACAAATCGGAATCATGCTCCTCGAAATCAGGAACAGGAGGAAAACTATGAGAATTAGGATGAGGGAGAATACCACCACCCCTTGGCGAGGGGCTCTCCTCTGGTTGAGGAAGTTTTAATGGCTCAGGCTGGAATGGGCAAAGTCCCCACCTCCATCAACCGTTATGATGGGACCACCGACCCTGCAGAACATTTAGACCATTTTCTGCACCTAATGCATCTGTACGAGCATTCCAGTCACTATTGGGCCAATGTATTCTTTATCTCTCTCGTAGGCATGGCCCAAGAATGGTACAAACGACTGCCACCCCGCTCGATTAGGGGGTATGAGGACCTTACCAATGCTTTCCTGAACCACTTCAACTCGCTCAAAGTTCCAGTCACTATGCCTACAGCCTTATACAATCTGGTTCAAGGCGAAAATGAGTCCATCTGATCTTTCGCTCGATTCAATAAAGAAGTGATTTTAGTCGAGCGGCCCTCCATGGAATTTCTGATCCATGTGCTCTTCAAAGCCATCAACCACAAGCACTATGTGAGTAATGAATTACCTGAGGCCATTGTCAAGAAGAGGCCCAAGTCCCCCATGGTTATGAGCGCCGAGCCATTTTTTGCGCTCGAGGATATGTACAAAACCAATGTGTAAGGTGGGAGACGGACAAGAAAATATGGTGTAGTAGCTCGCGAAGAAGGAGGACGATGTGTAAGGTGGGAGACGGACAAGAAATTTCACCTCTCGGACCCTCTCATTGCGAGGCGTATGCTGCGTTGTCGGCGGTGCGGTTAGGCTTTGACTTTGGATGGCGGAAGGTAGTTATTGAGGGAGATAATCTCAACGTTATTAATACTCTGGCTCAAGGAACGAATTGCCTTTCTGCTGTTGGCAATATTTATGCTGAAATTTTACACATTGCTACTTGTTTTGATGCTTGTCGATTTGTTTCGGTTAGACGTGGTGCTAACGTTGTTGCTCACACTTTAGCTAGGAATTCGGCTTCGGCCTGCGTAGGTTCCTCTGATATTCCCTTGTATGCTTCGAACTTTGTCTTTTTGGAGATGAATTAATTGCCCTTCGGGGTTTGGTCTTAAAAAAAAGAAAGAAGTACATATAATTGTAATAATTGTGATTATAAGAGGAGAAGCATATTAATTAATTAATTATTTTGAGGAGTAGGTTGTAGATTGCAATTAGGGCAATTGGTTATTCCATCTTTTGATAACTACATATTAATGATTTTGGGTTACAATGAATGTAAACAAAGGGGGCTTTAAATAAGGGTGTAATGCAATCATCACGCCGTAAGATTTCAACTAAAAAACATTTAAATTATTTGGTTTTGGAGGCCCCAAAAAATCCGTACAATTGAGTGCAAAACCAAAATAATTTACCATTATTTTAAATGTTTTTTACCAAAATAATTTACCATTATTTTAAATCCGTACAATTGAGTGCAAAACCAAAACAATCCGTACAATTGAGTGCAAAACCAAAACAATTGAGTACAATTATGCACTCAATTGTACGGATTTTTTGAGGCCTCCAAAACCAAATAATTTAAATGTTTTTTAGTTGAAATCTTACGGCGTGATGATTGCATTACACCCTTATTTAAAGCCCCCTTTGTTTACATTCATTGTAATCCAAAATCATCAATATGTAGTTATCAAAAGATGGAATAACCAATTGCCCTAATTGCAATCTACAACCTACTCCTCAAAATAATTAATTAATTAATATGCTTCTCCTCTTATAATCACAATTATTACAATTATATGTACTTCTTTCTTTTTTTTAAGACCAAACCCCGAAGGGCAATTAATTCATCTCCAAAAAGACAAAGTTCTAAGCATACAAGGGAATATCAGAGGAACCTACGCAGGCCGAAGCCGTATTCCTAGCTAAAGTGTGAGCAACAACGTTAGCACCACGTCTAACCGAAACAAATCGACAAGCATCAAAACAAGTAGCAATGTGTAAAATTTCAGCATAAATATTGCCAACAGCAGAAAGGCAATTCGTTCCTTGAGCCAGAGTATTAATAACGTTGAGATTATCTCCCTCAATAACTACCTTCCGCCATCCAAAGTCAAGGCCTAACCGCACCACCGACAACGCAGCATACGCCTCGGCAATGAGAGGGTCCGAGAGGTGAAATTTCTTGTCCGTCTCCCACCTTACACATCATCCTCCTTCTTCGTGAGCTAATACACATTGTCAAGAAGAGGCCCAAGTTCCCCCTTGTATTTAATTGAAAATATGCTTAATTTGGCTTAATTATGGCTTTGCAGGACCAATTGCATTGGATTGAAGGGTTATGCATAATCTGAACTAAAAGAAGTTATAAGTGAAGAAAATGGCTTGAACCATGACCTTTAAGCTATGATCATCCCTTAAGCTAAGGGTATCGAAGCAGACCCTGGTCAACAGTTACGGCTGACTTTCCTTTCTTGCAACTTGGCCCACTTGCAGCTGCTCCATTTTGGTTTTGTGCGTCTCAAGACTGAAGATGATGGTTTAGGGACTTGCAAAAGGCTCTTTACCTTGGGATGTGTGCCCAACTTACAAGAATTGATTTTATAAGCTAAATTAGAAGGCAAAGGGTTCATTATTCAGTCTTAGGGGCTGGAAAGGAGTTACACAGCAGCTGGAGCTGCTGGAACACAGCGAGAACAGGGGTTTAATCCCCTGTTTCGATCAGAACAAGAATTTCTCTTTATTTCCCTCTTTTACTTGAATTCCATGGAGTGATTGTGTAGTACTTTAATATATGTTTTGTAGTTAATCCTTGTAGTTTATTTTCAGTTCTTGATCAGATTATTAGCTGAATATTCTGTACTATGAACAACAGCTAAATACCTCTTATTCTAGTTAAGTTGTTTGTTTGATTCATGCTTTGGTTTGTGAGGTCTAATTGAATCTCTTATGGCTTTGAATTCCTTGGTATATGCATGCTTCTTGTTCGAAATGTATGGACTTGTTTTGGGATAATTTTCTGATCAACTATTGTCTTGATATTTGTCCTTCTTAACTGCACAAATAACTTGATCCGTAATTGTCATGTTAGATGTGCCTAAGAGTTACACATCATTGAAGGCTTACCACCATTTTTTCTTGATAGTGATGAGATGCATGTGTAATGACTTAAACATTCCAAGCTTCTTGAGTTTGTTGGTTAGGATTGGTGTCCTTTTCATGATTAATGCTGTCACGAAGTTAAATCTTAGGGTCGTATCTTTAAGACTGCTTTTCTGATAAGAAGATGGTTAATGAGCGTCTCACAATCATTGTAAAAATAAGAAAGGACTAAGGTGTGTAGAGCTTGTTGTCACCGCAACCAATCTATAAAATGGAATTGAAGTTTATTATTGCACCTATGATCGAATCACTAACTTGAATCATACGAATAACTTGACTAGAGTCTTATTTCCTAGATAATTTAAGTTTATGGTTTGTTGTTAGTTTATTTAATTTCAGTTTGTTATTTAAATTTTTGCATTTAGTTAATTACTTTAACCCCCCTCTTTTTATTTTTGTTGCTTCGTTCACTTGGCTATTAAGAGATTTAAGAAACTATCCAATCTCTGTGGGATCGACCCTTTACCGTTATACACAATTTATTGTGTTTGGTAGTTTAGGAATATTATTTGGTGGATTTGGCACCCATCACGGACAAATTCTATTGGCCACCTCTTTTGGTTGCACCACACAGCGAAAGACTCTGATGGTCACCTACGCTGTTGTGGAGATAGAGATCCCGTACAACATTATCATCGGGCACTCAGCCCTTGATTATTTCAAGGCGGTCATTTCTACCTACTATCAGAAAATCAAATTCCCCACCCCCGAGGGGATGGGCGAAATCCTGTGCAATGTCAAGGAAGCATGGGAGTGTTATATGCTGTCCCTTAAGAAGCCAAAAACTGAAAGGCTTTCCAAATTGGTTCCACGAAGAAGGTTGTGGATTTTCCCAAACTCGACGAGGATGGCCCCATGAGAAAACGAGCCAAACTCTACAAGAGGAAAAATAAAACGAAATCGCCAAATGAAAATGACCACTCCGAGAGTGTCCAGCTTGGAGCAATGGAGGAATCCTCCTCAGATGCGGGCGAGCCCGAGGGCGGGGACAACCGCCTCACAGGAAAGAAAAGGGCGCTCGAAATTCCTAGACCGGAGGCATGGATAGAGCCAACAGAGAAGTTTTTAACCATTGAGCTTGAGTCGGGCAACAAAGATAAGACCACACAAATTGGTTCCAACCTCTCCGAGTCCTCTCAGATCATGATGATCGATTTTCTGAGGGAAAACATTGATGTCTTTGCATGGAAAGCTTCCGATCTTACAGGGATTGACCCCAGTATCATCGTCCACAGACTCAATATGGACCCTGCCTTCAAGCCCATCAAACAGAGAAAGAGAGATGTCCACGGATTTCGAAAGAAGGTTATTCTGGAGGAAGTGAACAAACTCCTCGAGGCCCAATATATTGAGCCCATCTTGTAACTAGAAAGGCTTTGCAACGTCGTCCTCGTACCCAAGAGTGCCAACAAATGGAGGATGTGCAATGATTTTACAGATCTCAACAAGGCTTGCCCCAAAGATCCGTATTCTCTGCCCCGGAGACCAGCTGGTGGACTCAACAGTGGGTTGTGAATTAATGAGCATGATGGACACGTTTCAGGGGTATTACCAGATTTTTATGGCCCCTGAGGATCGCTCAAAGACCTCTTTTGTCGTGCATCTCGGGGTATATTGTTTCTTGGTTATGCCATTTGGATTGAAGAATGCCGGAGCAACATATCAGCGCCTTGTCAACAAAATGTTCGAGCGCGAAAAAGGCGGTTCTATGGAGGTGTACGTGGACGACATGATCGTCAAAAGTGAGCGAGAACATTCCCATATGGAGGATTTGAAACGAACCTTTGATATACTGTACCATGGCATGAAATTAAATCCCTCCAAGTGTACATTTGGAGTTCGATGGGGCAAGTTTCTGGGATATGTGGTTAGTCAGCGTGGAATTGAGGCTAACCCTGAAAAAATCAAAGCGATTATGGAAATCCCTTCCCCTCGGAATGTTAGAGAAGTATAAGTTTTGGTGGGGAAGATAATCTCTCTCAACAGGATCATATCACGATCAGCGGATAGGAACTTATCGTTCTTCAGGATACTGCGTAATGCTCGGAAGTTCATATGGATAGAGGAATACGAAAAGGTGTTGTAGGATATGAAAGCCTATCTTTCGCGCGTAACTCTGTTAACTAAGCTGATTGAAAATGAGAAACTGTTCATGTACCTCTTAGTCTCCCAGGAAGCAACGAGCGCGGTCCTTGTGGTTGTACGCGAGCGCAAGCACCTACCAATCTATTATTGGAGTAAAACTTTACAGGGGGTAGAAAAGAAATATCTGAAAATTAAGAAGTTCGCATTCGCCCTTGTCAAAACCCGACGTTTCTAGAAGGTTAATCAAATGGGCAATTGAGCTGAGTTAGTTTGACATCAGTTACGAGTCAAGGACAACCATACAAGCACATGTAGTTGCTGATCTGCTAGTTGAGCATTTTGGGCTAGAGCCCATACCCACAGAGAATCAGGGTTTATAGCTCTTGCACACAGATGGCTCATCGACCTCTCAAGGGGAGGAGCTGGGCTGTCCTTTAGAGATCCCTATAGAGTTGAGCTAGATTTCACTATCAGATTGGATTTTCAAATTACCAACAATGAGGCAGAGTATAAAGCTCTCATCCAAGGGCTGAAAATCTCTCTCCAAAATGGAGCTTCTCGGATCATTGCCTACGTTGATTCACAGCTGATCACGAGCCAAATTGAAGGCACATATGAGGCTCGAGAAGCCACCATGGTGCAATACTTGGGAAAACTAAGGAAATCGTTAGCAAATTCAGCGAGTTTCATCTATTACAAGTGCCGAGAGCGGAAAATGAGCTGGCGGACGCTCTATCCAAGTTTGCCTCCGCCATCAAGGGGTCATGTGACCGCTCCATTACTTTTATCAGAACAGAAGAACCCTTGATAAAGGAAAGGGCGCCCCCTCCAGAAGTAGCCATGATTGATCCAACCGAGCCCTGCTGGCTTGACGATATCATAAGATTTCTTAGAGATGGTATCTGTCTTACAGACAAGTTGGAAGCAAGGAGAATCAGAAATAAGGCCCCTCGGTTTTCCCTTGATCAAGAAGGGAGGCTTTTCAAGCGATCATATCAAGGCCCTCCCCTAAAGTGTTTGAGGCCCACGCAAGCCAAAGAAGTTCCTGAACATATTCACAATGGAAGTTGTGGGAATCATTCTAGGGGGCGCATCCCCTCTAAGAAGATTTTGAGAAGTGGTTTCTACTGGCCCACGATTCTGCAAGATGCAATCGTATTCTCCAAAAGATGCCCAAAATGCCAGTTCCACTCCAATGTCCCCCAGCTACCTGCGGCTCAAATGATTCCCATAGATGTTACCTGGCCTTTTCGTTAGTGGGGCATTGATATCGTGGGACCCCTGCCAATGGCTGTGGGTCAAAAGAGGTTTGTTATACTAGCAGTGGACTATTTCACCAAATGGGCGGAGGCGGAAGCAGTTGCCAAAATCACTTTCCGTGTTGTCAGGGAGTTCATATGGAAAAACATCATCTGGAGATACGGTATTCCGAGAGTGTTGATTTCTGACAATGGGTCACAATTCATCGTAGTGGACACCCGAGAGTGGTGCTCGGAGTTGGGTATTGAACAACGTCCGTGGGGCACCCTCAAGCCAACGGTCAAGCTGAAGTTACTAACAGGATCATTTTTCAGCACTTGAAGACCATTCTCGAAAGCAAGAAAGGCAAATGGGGTGAAGAGCTACAAGGAGCCTTGTGGGCTTACCGCACAACACCTCGAGCGACCACCGGTGAAACTCCCTACTCCCTCGTGCATGGGTCGGAGGCTACGATACTTGCGAAAATTGCTTAAGAATCCGTACGCGTTGCCTATTTCGAGCCAGGCTGTAATGAGGAAAGTAGAGCGCTCGAACTAGATCTGCTAGAGGAAATGAGGGATAACGCTTGGGTGCGTATCCACAAATACAAAGCCTCCGTGGCTCGACAGTACAACAAGCGTGCCAAGGAGAGGACCTTCCAGCTGGGGGACTTAGTTCTGAAGAAAGTGGAGGTGTCGAAGCACGTGGGTAAGCTAGATCCCAATTGGGAAGGGCCATTCAAGGTCACCCAAGTACGGGCCAACAACACCTACATACTTGAAACACTACAGGGTGAGCGTCTCCCTCGGCCATGGAATGCGCGCAACCTTCGACGGTTCTATGTTTAGGCGTCTTGAGGAACACCTTTTGTAAAATCCCAATCTTGGGCTCAATGTAACCTTTCGATATAAAAAGAGTGCGAAGGTACATCTCTTTCGGGTCGGTGATTCCGTCCTCTTTTTCCCTCAAGACTGAAAAGATCTGACCTACCCGCCTTTGACTCTGCTTGCTTCTGACTCCCTATGAGCTTTTTTACGACCTGACTTTTTAGAGGGTCGGCAGGACATGGGAGCCTCAGCTCATACATAGGTTTACCAAAATTACCTCCGCTCTCCCACTCCTTTATATTCAAAAGGCGAGCAGCCCTTAAACAAAAAGGCCCTATGAAGTTTACTTCTTTTATACAAGAAAGTTTTGTGTAAAGTGTACTTTATGACCTGCAACTCTGTCCCCCCTCCCCTTGGAACCCTCGGTGGATTGCCACACAGGCCCAAGGTGAGCGGATCCCTTGAGCAAAGGATGCATCACCGTCCACGCTCAATAGATCTTATAGCTAAAGTAACTAGATCCTGATTCTAGCCCACGCTTGGTGAAGTAACCAGGGCACCCTCGAAATGGGTCCCTCACGTTCTTTACTTAAACAAATTTCTTAAGGAAATTTCAATGCAAGAAATTTACTAAGTAACCAGGGTACCCTCGAAATGGGTCCCTCGCGTTCTTTACTTAAACAAATTTCTTAAGGAAATTTCCATACAAGAAATTTACTAAGTAACCAGGGTACCCTCGAAATGGGTCCCTCGCATTCTTTACTTAAACAAATTTCTTAAGGAAATTTCCACACAATAAATTTACTAAGTAACCAGGGCACCTTTGGAATGGGTCCCTCGCGTCCTTGTTTACCAAATTCTTAAAAACCCTTACAAGAGATTTTTCCAAGTAACCTGGGTACCCTCAAAAACAGGCCCCTCGCGGTCTTGGTTTACAAATTTCTTAAGGGATCCTTATAAAATTCTCTTACATTAGAGCATAAAAGGGGTTAAGTAAATAACTAGTATAGATGTAAAGTAAATGAACATTCATGACAAAACAAGGTTTCATTCATTGAACAAAGGACAGAGCTAATGCTCAGAGTACACATTAAGGGCTATTCTAACCCCTGGAAAGTATGAGGGTAGCGGGAACAGATTGTAACAAAAAAAGTACAAGTTTTTCAAATAAGAGGAGCAAATCACGATTGGGCATCTTGAGCCTGGCCATCTTCAAGGTCCACCACTTCAGCCATTGGAGTAGGCGCTGGGGCGCTTGTCATTGGAGCATTGGGCGCAGGGATATCTTGGGGCGTGACAGTCTCGACCGCTGGTGCGGGAGTATCCTCGTTAGCCTGGGTGTGGACCGTAACAGCTGTTGAGCCCTCGGGGATAGGTACAACATCAGTAACCCCCTCGGTAGATTTCGGCTCATAAACTCATCCTAAAGAAGAGCCACCAAGTCATTATATTTCGGCTCAGTAAAGTTATCTTCAGGGTTCCTCTCATCTGCTGCAGGCTCTTTCAGCTCTTCTTCATACTACGGCCCTAGGCGGCAATGCCCTCGAGACTCAGGTTTTGCTAAGCCTAATGTGATTAACTGAGCGACCGCCAGGTTAAAGACCTTTTGAGCCTCGTCGTAATAGTGCAAGTTGGTAGCAAACCCGAAGGCCTTGGAGTAACAAAACTTGAGAAGAGCCTAGCGGTTGGCTTCGGATATACGATCAGGAAGCAGCTTTTGGAATTTTTCTTCGTAGGCCTTCTTTGTGGCCTCGGTGTATTGCTTCTTGGCGGCATTGAGTTGCTTGTTTTGCTCATCCAAATTCGTAGCCAGACCCTTGTTGATATCCTTGTACCTATTCACCTCAGCACGAGCCTTTTTGCGAGACTCCGCACTCTTCTCCAGCTCTCTCTTAACTTTGCTATGCTCAGTCTCGAGGGACTCAAGCTTGGCCCTCAACACGTTATTTTCTTCCTGGAGCTGCGCAGGGTTGGCAGCGCGAACTATCTTCTTGTATTTTGCTTTACGCTCGAAAAATGCCAGTGAGCGCTGTTGAAGGTTCTTGACCCTCGGGAGGACTTCCTGCGAGATGATCAAACCACACTTAAGCAAAATTCGAGATGAGAATGAGGAACCAAGAGTCTAGAAATAGTTTATTGAATAATGTAACACTTACCGCGGAGCGTGGAATAGGTCTTCAACCACCTGATTAGTGCTCTGGCCAAACAACTTCCGGTGGTTACCGATAAACTGCAGTCAGTGGTAGATCCCATGGACTAAGTTCCACGTCGAGTGGCAGTCTAGTAGCATAGTGGGGCCGATGGAAGGGGATCGTTGGTAGGAAGTATCCCCGTTGCTCTCGAAATTCAAAATGTGGTCACCCTCGGAAGAGGAAGTCTCGCCTTCTCTAGGTTCACCAACCACCACTTGCTTCCCCTTCCTTGTCACCGGCATAAAATCCGGGAACCTCTTTCTTTTCCTCGAGGGGGGAGGAGCACCCTCGGGAAGCTCAATGATAACCACGCCTGAGCGTTGCCCATGGTGCTAATTGGGGCCAAGATGAAAGGGCCTATTCCCACTCGCCGAAGTATTGCCCTCGGGGCGAGGGATGATAATTGTTTCTGGTGTAGACCCTCTGTCTTCCCCTCGTCCCTTGCTAGGGTCGCTTGAATTGCTTCCACCACGGTCGCTTGAACTGCTTCCACCTCGGCCGCCGCCTGTGCGGTCTGGCCTCTATTGGTTCTATTGTTGTTAGTTTTAGGGTTGCCCCCTGTTGCCCAAAAGTGCTGCCACATTACGCATTCCCTCTCTTCTAGCCATCAGTATACTTGGGCCTGTCAGAAAGAAAAAAAGAAGAAAAGGAAACGAGGGTCAGTCTTTATGGATCAATGTTTACTAGGATAAAGTTAGTGGTCCTATCTGAAAGTTAGTTTCCTAGAATCTAACCATCTCTTTCCAAGTTTTGAGTGGGCGGGTTAGCGATCATTTCAGGGTCATTCATGAGCCTGCAGAGAAATAGAACCTCTTCATCATCCATTAATTCTTTGGCCTTAATGAGCCATCGAGCGTTTCTCATGGCAAGGGCCAATTCCTGAGCCCATGACAAGGGAAATGATGGGTTTAAGTGGGATCTTACAAGAGACCCCTCTCTATGATTCACCCACTCTCGTGGAATGCCAAAGTACTCACCCTCGGGGGCCCTCACGAAGAAGAATTTCTCATTCCACTCAGTTTCATAGGACGACGAGGGCGAGTTTATCAACCTCAAGTTAGATTTGGCTTGAATGTAATAGAATTCGACTGTTGGAGATGAGCGTGCTGAGTGGACCACCTGGAAGAGGCTGTTAAAATTGTGAATAGAGGGCTCGTTTCCAGTACACTTCATCAGAACTACAAATGCGTTGATGAGGGCTATTCCGTTGGGAACAATTTGGGAAGGGCTCAGATTTAAAATATTGAGGATGCTTACCGTAGGAATGGAAATGGGAAATCTCAACCCCCCTACCTCAACTGCGTCCTTATAGACCGCCATCTCCCTAGAAGGGGGGTTATTAGCTCTCATGCGCGGTTGGGATTCTATAAGTGAACTGTTCATCACAATATCTGGGGGCCCTCATAGTAACCAAATCCCCCATGGATATGGTACTCTTAATTTCATCTGGAGTCCTCTCCGTAGCTTGCACACCGAAACTTTCTCCCTCTGCAAATTTCTTAAATTTCCTGGTTGTTTTCCTACGCTTGGCAGGAGGTTCCTCTGAGGGACCAACCGTATCTTCCTGAGTCGGACCCAGAATTGCCACTGTTAAAGTATGGCGTTGAGGGTTAGTGGCACTTTCTGTCAAGGGCAAAGTTACCCCTTGTCGTTCCGCTTCCAGGACCAGGTCCATTTTCTCAACAAGGTGATCAACGCCACCGGGGTTCCTTTCCCCCATGGCCGACACGGTGGCGTCCAACTCCTCGTCTCTAACCTCACTAAACATTTCATCCACTGTTTCGTGGTGTGGAGTAGGATTATGGGAAGAAGAACTAGAATTAGCCATCTCGTCTATCTCCCTGACATTCTCCTCTATGATTCTCTTAGACATTGTGATTTGAAAAGGGTACAGGAGAAGTAACAATTGAGAGAGTTGGTGGGGTTTGGGTAATTAATTCAAAATTTGTAATCATTCCCGCTTAGGTAACTGCCCACTTTTGGGAACCGTCACACGCGTTAAGAGAACCACGCGTCGTTTCCTGAAAAGGCGTACCCACGTGCCCCATTAGCATTAAATGCTTGGCTTTTCGAGCGGTCAAGGTGAAAAGACCACATTAATTGCGTCCCCAGAAGTTAACTCCCGAGCGTAGGGCCTCCCCCCCAAGGATGGACCCTCGAGATTTAAAAAGATTTGAATTCTACAGTCCACATTATTTTGGACTACAGAATTCAGGGGAAAATGATGAGGTAGAAATACGCTTTGGACACGTAGGCAACACGTGGCCCAATCCGAGCGTGCCTAGCCCTCGGTAGCAACCTTAAAAGGCTCTCTCACACATAGTGCATGCCCGCGCACCTGCCACTGTTGTTGCCACCCACCTTTTCACACGCTTCTGCAGGAGATCCCTTTTTAGGGACTCCTCGTGGCGCCACGTGTCCAGGGCAACATTAATGCAGGACCACATGATTGTCAATTACCAAAAGGGCCTTGACCCACAACTATAAATATACGGATTTCATACATACTCTGTAAGCAAGCTTCCTTGACTCCAAGCTCTGTCTTTACACTTCATCTTCTTCTTTACAGTCTGACTTGAGCGTCAGAGAGCCTAACTGGGTATCACCCCCAGACCCCCCAGCTTGGCCTTCTGACTTCTTTGTGTTTGTTCCTAGCAGGTAGAACCCATCGCATCCGGCGACTTTTGCCTGATCAAACCATCACTGTTTTCCCTTCATTATAAATTACAAACTGCTGGAGTCTGACACATCGGATTAAATCCCATTATTTTTAGCGCCGTCTGTGGGAAACTAGTCTTTTTCTTTCTTTCCTTGCTAGTTGAGAAACAAGCATCATTTCATCATGGTAACTACAGGAGCCGGAGCTGTTGGGGGCGGAGGTGATCCCCCCCACGGTAGCGATGGAGACGGACCCGCTACAGAAGTTACTGGTGCCCTTCCAAACATGGGGATAGCCCCTCCGCTGCAAGGGCCGGTTGGGCCAGGGCAGTAGAACAAACAAGAGCAACCCTCCACCGGAGGAGTAGGGGGATCAGGCTCAAACCTTCCCTTGAATCCACCCCTGCCACCACTACTCCTCTAGGTGGTTACTCGATGATGATACCACCACCAGGCTATTGTTAGGAATAGTGTCCTAGAAAGCTGATTCGTCGTTGTCTCCTTTGGGACTTTTCTTAAGTCACAGAGAATCTTTGAATAATATACGATTAATTATTATCATAGGCAAACACTTCTTTATATGCAATACATGTTTTGTGTGTTTCCATTATGTGCGCATGTACTAGAACTCCCCTAATCCATAAAGCTGTTAGGGACTTTGTCATTAGGTGAATGACACATGAAACAAGCCCTAACTCAAGGCCGGATTAGAAACTACTCCAAGTCGATGAGTCCAACAAACAGTGGGAGTGTTGATTAGGCTCGATTGAGGCTTGCTCGTGGGATTAAGTCCTTAAGAAGGAGCATCCTGTTTCATAGGGTGTAAAGTGTATAAGTTGATGCATACGCAATACATGAGGGTGCTCATTATTAGAACGGGTACACTGAGGTGTCCCACATGAGAAGATTCCTAAATGGGAAAGGAAGTTTCCACTTCAGGAAGAGGAAACTTCCAGATTAGAAAATATCTCACAGGTCAATGGTGTGAGTAAAGTAATCCTTTGACTTGAGATTCCATTGATGCTTTGTGAGCTAACTCTGTAGTCTTTGGTATGAGCTTTAAAGAATGTCTCACAAGACAACTAATTCAAAGCTTATGCTGGGGCTGCACAAGTGGCACATGGAAGTATATGAGAATCAACAAAGGACCTGCAGTTGCTTAAATGCAAGAAGATCTCTTTTTACATAAGTCGTTCATATGTCATCCTAAACCCTCAGCCGAGGTAGTAGATCAAGACATCAAGAAAAGGGTTTCTTGGATTGAGATCAAATGGATATGAAACGAACTTAGTTTTATGATCGAGATTAGTGGGGCTCTCATTATTCCTATGCCCCAGATCTAGATCGAGAGATGAGATGGTAGGAGGATCGTACCTCACAACTGTCATTGACTGAAAGGTTCTTTCGAATATATATTTATTGTTCGGGTAGGGGTCACACACCTGTGGATAGACTATGGTTGTGTGATCTGTGAACTAATAAAACATATTAGTCTCACTGCTAATAGAAAATGAACCTAGGGGGTCACACACAATTGCCGAATTCAAAGGGTATTGAAGGAAAGATCAAATAGTTGATCGAAACGAGACCACACATGTAATGTACACGTATGGCACGTGAGCTTGCGTTTGGCTGTGTGGTCCAATTGAGAAATTGGACCATGTGTTGATTAATTGGAGAATTAATTATAAAACCTAAATATAATTAATTAGGAGAATTAATTATAAATCCCTAATATAATTAATTAAGAGAATTAATTATAAAGCCAAATAAAATTAATTACAGAATTAATTTTAGCTCATTAGAATTAATTCTAAAACCCTTCATGGAATTAATTAGAGAATTAATTCTAAGTATTTGAGTATTTAATTATTTAGTTAATCTAATTTGATTAGAATAAATAAATAATAAATATCTTCTAATTATTATGCTAGTAAATATTAATTCTAATATGATTAGAATAAATATTATTGGAATAAGATATTTGATTATTATTGGAATAATTAAATATTCCTAATTTGATTAGGGGATCTTTTTCTATAAGAATAATATCTTATCTAGGTAAGAGATTATTACTTGGAGAGAAAGAAAGAAAATAGAAGAAAAGTCAAAGTTGGAATCCGATTCTAACTAGACCTAGTAGGGTTCAAAAACCCTAGCTTATAAATAATGGGTTGGGGCGTGATTTTGCTCTTAAGCGTGACATGGGATCACGCCCAAACTACGGCTTCATGATGGGAGAATTCTCTTGCTCTCTTTCTTCTCGTTTTGTTTCTTTCTTTACACATGTCACAGCTCACTCACATGATTTGAATCTAGGACTGGTGTGGATTATTACTTTACAGGAAACCTACTATGGAATCTAGTAAAAAGAATCTTTCGAGGGACGGGGTTGCCATTACCGCATGAAGCGCGTTTGAGGGCGGCTCAAAACATGTCAAGAAAGTGTCGATTCTTGTAAGTTCTTGAATCCCTAAGATTGGAAATAGAAATTGCAAGTCCGATCTTGCTTTGTGGGAAAAAATTTAAATTCGCTGCGCTTTTTGATCGTGTTTTTCCCAACAAGTGGTATCATAGCCACCTTGCAAGGTGTATTTCTAATCTTTCTTTTGATATGAATTTGGTAGAAATTCTTAGATTTAGATATGATAGAGTATTCATGAATGTTTTAGAAATCTAAGAAAAATTGAGTCTATGTTTTTCCTAAAATTCCTGAAAAATGTTTTCTGAAACCTTTTGATTGAAACTATTTTTGATCAAATTGGATTAATTCGTGTTTTTAATTTCTGGATTGAATTGGTTTTTTAGAAACTTGTAATATGAAAAATGAGACATGGTACGAAAATGCGAGCCTAGACATGCTAAGGCGTAGCACGCCTAGGCCCGTGCCGCCCAGCAGTCCCGCAACTGCGCAGGACTGTCCGCCCATGCCTCCCGTAGCCGCGCGGGAAGGCTTGCCAGCGCCTAGACGCGTCCGCACGCCCCTCCCGCAACCGCGCGGGAGGCCTGCCCGATGCCGCCCATCTCGCCTGGAACAGCTGCGCGCGCAGGGGTGCGCGATGTGGGCGCGCGCGATGCTAACACAAGCCCTAGCGCGCGATGCGCTTGACATTATGGGCTGATGAGTGGCGTACGAACAATCCGTTTTTCGTGCTTCGTTTTTGTATTTCGTGTTCAATCTAATCCCGGTTTAATTTCTATAAAATCAGTTTTATTAAAATTAATTTTATTTTTAAAATAATTTTAAAATTGGGATTTTTAAGAAATTAAAACAGATTTAATTGTTTGGGAAAATTGGCACTTATTATTTTTGAAATAATGGAGAATAAAATTATTAATTTTCAGAAATTAATTGAAATTTTATTGATTTAATATTTCTTGGAATATTTGAAAAGGCTCATGAACAAGAATTGCATCTAAGTCGTATTTTAAGTTATTAGAACTTAAAGCGAGAATTTTAATTTATAGGTAAATTTAAATTCTTGCAATTTTATGCATGTTAGGTGATCATGGGTTTAGTCTTTTGGATGTTTTAATTTATGCACATGGATGGTTTAAATTGGGGTGGGAGCCTCATAGTTGCGTTTTTCGATTGGGGTCGGTGCCCCACTTATGTGCGTACTGTTATGTGTTTATTATGTGGCTTTCCATATTACTGTTTTGGGGCCGGGGTATGCCCCGTGTATTTATCTACGGCCAATATGAAGATTGGGTCATATTAATTTCCATAAAGAGAGTAGATCTTAGGCAATGAGATTTTTCTTTTTACTTTGAAGATTTGCACCCATGGAGTAAGCTGGATCCACACAACAAGTAACATGGAGGCCATAAAGTGAAGACCCCTCAAATTGTTAGGAAGGGGTTCTATTATTATAATAGATAGGGCATCGTTTTATTTTCAATTCCCTTATGTGATTTAAACTGTTTTATGTGGCATGTATGTTAGAACTTGTGATTGTGGAGTGGCTCCCACATATCACACATAAGATAGGTAGAACCCATGATCATCTCATGTTAGTATCATGCTAGGATATGTTATCTGCTAATTGCTTGTGTGTAATGCATTTATGTGAAACTGCATTAAACAAGATTAATAAAAATGGATAATTGTACATGTTGGTGAGGTCAAACACTGGACAACTCTCCAGTATTCGAAAATCCCATAAATATTAAGCAACCACGAAAAATAGGTATTTTGTACAAAGTGAAAACTTTGAATAAAATTCCTAGCATTTCATCAATAGGATTTAAGTTTAATAGGGGGAGCATAGTTGTCGTCCATGAGTCGTGGGTTGGCTATGTGAAACCTATTAGTTCTTAGTTTCCTGATTGATTACTTTATGTAATTAATTTTTTATGGTTATTTTGGAATGGGCGATGTCTGCGAGTCGTGGGTCGTTCTGGACTAAGTTTAATCATGATCTTATGATTGATGGGTTTTGCTTAACGCCTAAGTAAATATGGATGTTGCACAAGTCGTTGGTCCATATTGAAAGATAGGTGATGCAAAAATATTACTAAGAGTTCCATAGAGATGAAATTGGCAAGTCGTACCTACCTAAGGCTTTATTGAGGATGTCGACGAGTCGTGGATCCAAGATAAAGTGCTTGGGATCTCAGTACCCATTGGGAAAACAAGTTTCCTCTAAGATCATTGGGATTTTAAGATCTTCTAAAACCAGTGGGAGCTACATACGATAAAAGACCTAAATCATATGTATTACGTTATTATTCAATATACTCACATTTTCTCTGCTTAGCATTTAGGTTGTAGTTCTGTGATTCTCTACAAAATGAAATGCAAACCCATTCGTATCCATCCTTAAGTCAAACAAGTTGACTAAGTCCTAACTAACTCTAATTGGCTTCGAATCCTAAAATTCGTTTTAGATTCCAAAAGAGGTTCTCTATAGGGCGAAGTTTTCACTTTTGAAAATTCGACCCGGGCCTAAAGAAAAGCAATCTAAAGTGGATGGATTTTTCCAACAACTAAAAAGCAATTGAACCACCTTATGAAAATGTTACAAGGTATAACATTATGGAATTGTTCCATATTCCAAACGAGGAAACAAGGGCACACGAACGAGGTCTAAAAATCTTATTCGAAGATATTGAAGTCTCGATCTCAATTGAGAAATAAGTTCTCAATGAACTGATTGCTCGCATTGCTTCCACCATCATTGAACCCTTTTATACTCAACCAAAATGATGCTAATGTAGCATAGTTGATCATTTAGTTGGTCACGGTTGAGAGCATCCTTAAGAAGGACTAAAAGGTTATGATGGTTAATTCTTCTTCTGAACCTACTAAGGTAAAGGCTTGAAGGCCTAAAGAAGAAGACTTAAAGCCCAATGGATGGACAAATAAAGGGTCACGCCCAAAAGATAATAGAGATCAGATAAGGACGTTTGCTTCTATGGCAGCAAATAAAGATTTTGAAAGGAACTGTAAAAGAGTATGAGTACTCTGATAGGTTATCTCGTTTAGTAATTCTAATGGGATTAGAATTCACAAGTCTTGAGTTGATTGTGCAAAACCTGTTGTGCAAAACTCAAAGCACTAATGTTTTGAACATACAACGAAATAACAATAGTAAGTAAGTTGACAAAGTTTCAAATTACTTAAGCACTCATTTAGACATGAAAGGATTAGTGAGTTAGACTTCTTAGGATCATTTTACGAAAATGGACCTAAATTTAACTTCCTATGAATCCTGTCTTAAGGGAAACGTTCACAAAACCTAGTTTATGAGAAACGTAGAATGTGCCAAAAATGTAATGGATTTCGATCTATACTGTTGAGTGCAAGATGCTTAATGTAAGCTCTAGAAATAATCATAAATTTAATCATTATGAATGAGTGTACTTAATTAAGTACAAATTCGAAACTTATATAAAATTGTTAGAATTTCAAAGGGAGGTTAGGAACCGAAGTAGTCATAAGTTATAGACAACTCGATCTGATCGAGATGACGAATACCTTAGTGACTAATTCCTTTTTCATCTTAGAGATAATATGATTATCTCTCAGTAAACAAGTTCGAGAACACCTTAGTGGTTCTGAATGAAGGAACATAACCTTATAGGATATGGTTCGTTCCATAGCAAGCTTTACTGACTTATATTGATTCTAGGAATAAACCCCTAGGATATGCAGTTAGAGATTCTGAATCTAGTACCTTCCAAAACCAGTTCCTTAATTACACTATGAAATGTGGCATTCTATAGTTCCCTAATTATTCTTGTCAAAGAATTTAGGGTAATCCTATTAAGTGAAGAGGATAGTGGGACATAAGCTTGAAACAAGTTCAAGTTTACACAACAATATAGAATATTGTTTCTGCACTTCTCTTTAACAAAGGTTGTTTGCTTTAAGGAATGTACCTTTCTTAAGGAATCGTTCCTATAAGATAAGAAAGGCAAGTAGGCAGACCTCAAAGAAATTTAAGGATAAATACCCCACACCACAAATAGAAGAAACAAGCCCATCTGATAAAACTTAGCCAAATTTTAGAGTAAGTACACGTGTGATATCCTCCTTCATGATGCGTTCAGAACACATTCCTAGATAGCCTAAAGAATTACTTAATGAGGAGGCACTATCAGATTTGGAATCTGAGTAATGTAAATAAGCCTTGAAATCCGAGTTGGATTCCATATACTCAAACCAAGATTGAATCTTGGTTGATCCACCTGATAGGATCAAGCTCGTAGAGCTTGGAGTAAATGGAAAGCATTACAATCTTCTTGACGGTTAAAATGCATAAGTCCGTTCGGTTTATTTTTAGCATATCTGCATATTCTGACTATGAGATATGTTAAATGAATGTGAGAACCGTCTTCCTCAATAAGAGATTGAAAGAAACTAAAATATGGTATTTCTATGAATCTCCTATTCAGTGGGAGTATGCATAAGGTATGCAAACCCCTAAGTCAATCTAATTGATAAAGGCTTCTAGGTATTCGAGAAATTCGATTCTATAGGATAGTCAAAATCGTTTGACTCAGATGAAAGTCGAATAACTCTCAAATATACGTGTGATAGTTAGTGATGTTAGCTTCAACCTTTGGTACTTTAGATATGACATCATTCTCATTAGGAATGCGAAGGATAACATGAAAGTCACCAAAATATGTTCGACATGAAAGATCTTTGTGATAAATCATAAATTCTCAACTTGAGAACTATAGAGATTGATCTAAGAGAATAAATGGATTATCAAAAGCAAGTGCATAACCACGATACTAAATTAGTTTAGTTTAGACAATGGAACATCTCTTTTGAAGAGTATGTGTCATAAGATAACTTTAAGAAAGTTAGTATGACCGAAACCCCTTTAAGTGAAAGGGTGCATAATGTATACAATGTTATGTACTAGACTTGATATGGCACAATACTAAGCGTAGTGGGCCGAATCTAATATGACCTTAGAGAAGGTCATTGGGTTGCTGTAAAATATACCCTCAAAGTACTTTAGAATAAATGAGGATATCTTTATAGAGCCCAGACAGATCTTGTCATAAGAAGGATATTTTGATGTAATCGTTGCATCAAACATAGATGATTGCAATTCATTGAAAGGATATAACCTTTATCTGAATGGTAAAACAATGTGTTGGAAAGGCGTTCCCAGCGCGAACATTCCAAATCTCGACTATTGTAGTTGAGAACTTAGCCGTATTGAACATTGCTAAGTTAAGTGTTTGGGTAAGAAACTCCATCTAACTAGTTAGATGAAGTTCCTAACATGAAACAACTCTATTATCATATTGTATGATAAAATAGATGGTTGCTCAAGTAAGAGAACCAAGACCTCACCGAGACTGAACACGTGATTACGAATCACCTTATAAGGAAAAAGTATTTCCTTAGAGATGTGTAAATAAGAGAGTCACATCAGCAGAGAACATAGCAGATCCACTTTGGAAACGCCCAAATTCAATAGGCTCTCAAAGTACATCTTGAGAAGATGGGACTTAGAGTACCTAAATGGCTTTTACGGGCAAGTGGGAGATTGTTGGGAATAGTGCCCTAGAAAGCCGATTCGTCGTAATCTTCTTTGGGACTTTCCTTATGTCACAGATAATCTTTGAATAATATACGATTGATTATTATCATAGGCAAACACTTCTTTATATGCAATACATGTTTTGTGTGTTTCCATTATGTGGGAATGTACTAGAACTCCCCTAATCCATAAAGCTGTTAGGGACTTTGTCATTAGGTGAATGACACATGAAACAAGCCCTAACTCAAGGCCGGATTAGAAACCATTCCAAGTCAATGAGTCCAACAAACAGTGGGAGTGTTGATTAGGCTCGATTGAGGCTTGCTCATGGTATTGCATCCTTAAGAATGAGCATCTTGTTTCATGGGGTGTAAAGTGCATAAGTTGATGCGTACGCAATACATGAGGGTGCTCGTTATTAGAACGGGTACACTGAGGTGTCTCGTGTGAGAAGATCCCTAAATGGGAAAGGAAGTTTCCACTTCAGGAAGAGAAAACTTCCAGATTAGGAAATATCTCACAGGTCAATTGCATGAGTAAAGTAATCCTTTGACTTGAGATTCCATTGATGCTTTGTGAGCTAA
Source organism: Lantana camara (assembly GCA_037501455.1). Taxonomy (NCBI): domain Eukaryota; kingdom Viridiplantae; phylum Streptophyta; class Magnoliopsida; order Lamiales; family Verbenaceae; genus Lantana; species Lantana camara. Next base: position 13,940,516 of record CM074857.1, on the reverse strand, counting down.
CTCTGTAGTCTTTGGTATGAGCTTTAAAGGATGTCTCACGAGACAACTGATTCAAGGCTTATGCTGGGGCTGCACAAGTGGCACATGGAAGTATATGAGAATTAACAAAGGACCTACACTGGCTTAAATGCAAGAAGATCTAAACCTTCGACCGAGGTAGTGGATCAAGACATCAAGAAAACGGTTTCTTGGATTGAGATCATAGCTTTATGATCGAGATTAGTTGGGCTCTCATTATTCCCATGCCCCATATCTAGATCGAGAGATGAGATGGTAGGAGGATCGTACCTCACAGCTGTCATTGACTGAAAGGTTCTTTCGAATATATATTCATTGTTCGGGTAGGGGTCACACACCTGTGGCTAGACTATGGTTGTGTGATCTGTGAACTAATAAAGCGTATTAGTCTCACTGCTAATTGAAAATGAACCTAGAGGGTCACACACAAATGTTAGATTCAAAGGGTATTAAAGGAAAGATCAAATAGTTTATCGAAACGAGACCACACATGTAATGTACACGTATGGCATGTGAGCTTGAGTTTGAGCATGTGGTCCAATCTAAATCACATAATCCTTCTATTATACTTAACGTACTCGCACTCAATTCTCCGCACTGATGAATTTATGTGCATTGCTCTCTTTAAGACTACTTAAAATTTTAATTCTCCGCACTGACGGATTTGGGCAAATTTCTCGCTTTAAGACGAGTTATAATTTCTCAATTCACGCCTTTAAGAATATAAAGACATTTTTTAATTTTTTGATTTAACATATAATTACTGTAAAATGATAGAATTAGGTAATTTTTAATTTTAATTAAAAAGAATCATGTTTTATCTTATATTAATTTTTAAATTTTATCATGAAACTATATGTAAAATAAAGTTATATTATATATATAATTATTTAAAATAATTTTTTATTAAATGCTTTAAGGCGTACCCGCACTCAATTTTTTTAAAAATTTTGCGCACTGTGCATTCGCACCCGCACCCGCACCCCCACTCACTCCCGCATTCGCATTATGTGACCTAGGGTCCAATTGAGAAATTGGACCATATGTTGATTAATTGGAGAATTAATTATAAAGCCCAAATATAATTAATTAGGAGAATTAATTATAAATCCATAATATAATTAATTAAGGCAATTAATTATAAAGTCAAATAAAATTAATTAGAGAATTAATTTTAGCTCGTTAGAATTAATTAAGAGAATTAATTCTAAAACCCTTCATGGAATTAATTAGAGAATTAATTCTAAGTATTTGAGTATTTAATTATTTAGTTATTCTAATTTGATTAGAATAAATAAATAAATAAATATTAAATATCTTCTAATTATTATTCTAGTAAATATTAATTCTAATATGATTAGAATAAATATTATTGGAATAAGATATTTGATTATTATTGGAATAATTAAATATTCCTAATTTGATTAGGGGGTCTTTTTCTATAAGAATAATATCTTATCTAGGTAAGAGATTTGATGGGGTCAAGATCCACTCGTTCCGCGTTTGGACACGTGGCCTTTCTTAGAAAACAGCATTTGCCCAGCTGATTACAGTAGTCATGAACGAGCGATGAACCCATTAAAGCGCCAGCATCCTCCAAGAACACGTGCTGTCCCTGCCACCCTCGCACGTGACCGTTGTCATCGCTCTCCTACGAGCGTCTTCTTCACGCGACATGACTAGTATTCCAATCCATCAGAAGGAGCCTTCTTCGAGTGCTACGTTCCCTCAGAAAGGCCTCCCCTGCAATCCGTTACACGAGCCTGGCCCCTCATTCCCCCCGGCGGATTTCTTGGCCTCCAAGGCTTTTGGTTGTCACGAGCGTGCTCCCAAGCCCTCGTCACCAACCCTCCAAACGACTCTCTGACACACCGTACATGCCCGCGCACCTGCCACTGTTGCCAACACTAACTCCCAGCAGCTTTTGCAGAAGATTCCTCCTAGGTTTCTCTCTCACAGTGCCACGTGTTAGGGCAACATTCGGCCAGGACCACATGTGGCAAATGACCAAAGGATCCCTGACCCTCAACTATAAATAAACAGAGTTATCTCTTTTACGGTAAGCGATCTCCATTGCTACAACTCCTAAAAAACTTACTTCTTCTCTTTCAGATCTATATCTGATTTGAGCGTTGGAGAGCCAAACTGGGTACCACCCCCAGTTTCCCTAGCTTGGCCTTCTGACTCTTCTGTGTGTTTGTCCTAGCAGGTAGAACCCCCCTTCTTTCCGGCGACTTCTGGCGATTTCCCCATTCAAATAAATTCTAAAGTGATCGGATTCTGACCCACCCCTTTTGGAACCCATCATTTTTGGCGCCGTCTGTGGGAAACCATCTCTCCGCCTCTTCCATCTCTTCTGCTAGTTGAAAACAAACACCCCCGAAATCTTCACAACTATGGTTGCTACAAGATCCAGCGCTGCGGGGGAGGAGATAACACTTCTCCAGACGTCAACACCATCGTACCCACCATCCCTGTGGGCGGCGGCCCACCCCCTACCGTCGCTGAAGGTGGGGTACCCCTCACCGGGGCGGCCGTGCAGGCCGAATCTTCCGTTCTCCCACCGGCACCACCAGCACTACCAGCTTCCGGCGCCGCAGGAGGAATTCCTCACTTTGCTCTTTCACACCCTCCCCAAACTCAAGGGGTGCATGCCCTTGTAAACCCAGGAGGTCAGGGATATATGATGCCGCCGCCGGGTTACACGCTTGCTCCCGCTGTTATGCTGCCGCCGGTTCAACCGTACCTCGCCGGCCAAATCCAGCTCCCTGTGGTGATTCCTAGGGAGGTCGAGGGAGTAGAGTTACCTCCCCTAACTACGCAGCAATTGAGGGCTTTGTATACACAGTGTGAGGTTCAAGCGGCTCAGGGGGCGTGGGAAAAATTCCATTCTATGTACTTCCCCTCTGGGCAGGCCACTCAAACCGCAGCACCATTGGGCGGATTGCAAGCTTTCCCTGTTAGGGAAGCCCAGGCTGTCCCCAGGGTGCCACCACTACCACCAGTTAATGAGGCGGCCCGCCAGGGCGAAAACGAGCGGCTCCCTGTAGACAGAAACAGGGAGCCCACTGAGAGGGTTAACGAGAATGAGGGGGACTCCCACGTTTCCAGGAGGGTTTCCCGCGCGGGCAGACAAGGAGACCGGGACGGTGAGGTGAATCCTAACATCCTCGCGGCTGTGCAAGACCAGCTGCAGGGTTTGAAAGACATGGTTGGACAGCTCTCTTGTGCACGGTCTCAGATCTCCCACAGTAGGGATGAACGAGCCGATGACAGAGATGCTCGTCACAAGGACCGACAGCCGCAGGTCCCTCGCCGGAGAGAGCCAGAAGAGAACTTCGGTACTTATGATTATCACCCATTGGCAAGGGGCTCTCCCCTCGTGGAGGAAGTTTTAATGGCCCAAGCCGGGATGGCCAAAATTCCCACTTCCATTAACCGATACGACGGGACGACCGATCCAGCCGAGCATTTGGATCATTTTTTACATTTGATGCACCTCTATGAGCATTCCAGCAACTATTGGGCCAAGGTTTTTGTCACTTCCTTGGTGGGAATGGCGCAAGAATGGTACAAACGATTGCCACCCCGCTCGATTCACTCATACAAAGAGTTGGCCGATGCTTTCCTCAACCACTTCAATTCCCTGAAAGCTCCAGTCACTGCGCCCACTGCCCTCTATAACGTGGTGCAAGGCAAGAGTGAGTCTCTTCGCTCATTCTTCGCCCGCTTCAACAAGGAGATACTGCAAGTGGAGAGGCCGTCCATGGATTTCTTGATCCCAGTGCTATTTCAGGCTGTGGATCATAAACAGTATGTGAGCAAGAAATTTGCTGATGCCATCGTGGAGAGAAGGCCAGGGACACTTATGGCCTTAAGAGAGGTTGCCGAGCCATTTTTTGCGCTCGAGGATATGTATGGGACGAATGGTCCCAGGCATCATAGCCCCATAAGAAATGAACGCCACCCTGAACGAGGACGCGAGATCGCAGTTAAGAAGGAGCGCCATCAGGAGCGCAAGAGGTCGCCGCTGCCCCCTCGACGCTTCGAGCGTATTCCACTTACTCGACCGAACTCCGAGGTCTATAACCTTTCCGACAAAAAGCTCTTCAGGAGACCTATCAAGATGAGAGAGACCGAGTCTCTGAAACGTTCCAGCAAGTACTGTGCCTTCCACAAGCAGAAAGGGCACGACACGGATGAATGTCGCCAGCTGGAAGCTGAGATCCAAAGGCTCGTTGCGGAGGGGCATCTAAAGGAATTTGTGAAAGTGCTGGAGCGCTTTGATGAGCACTGTCGGGGTCGTTCCAGGGAGGAAAGGAGGAGCCCATCCCGATCAAGGAGTCCACGAGGAAAAGGCCCCCCTGAGACCAGCAGCCGTCGGAACAACAAAGGCAAGGCCCCTGATCTGGAGAATACGCCTTTTGCGGTCATCAACATGATAGCGGGAGGCCCTTCAGGGGGAGATTCAAATGCCGCTCGGCGGAGATATGCCCGGAGTTACGACCAGCGCTCATCTGTGCCCAAGTCCGTTTATGCTATACAAAAAGCCAAGGATCAGCACTCCCGAGAGAACGATGTGATAGGCTTTGATGATAGGGATTTAGGGCACATTGTGACACCCCAGGGGGAAGGTGAAACTTCTGACTGCCCCATGGTGGTTAGTGTAGATGTCCACAATCATGTTGTAAGAAGAGTATTAGTGGATAGTGGAAGCTCTGTTAATATTTTGCCTTACGCCACATTTTTAAAGATGAATGCTAACCTCCCACTGGAACCTCTTAAAACAACCCTCATTGGCTTTGGAGGATCAGAGGTTGTCCCCCGAGGGCAGGTGTGCTTGGCCACCTCGTTTGGCCGAGCCCCTCAACGTAAGACGCTCACAGTTACTTACGCTGTGGTAGAGATTGATATTCCATATAATATCATAATTGGGCACCCCGCCCTCGTCGATTTCAAAGCAATCATCTCCACCTACCACCAGAAGATCAAATTTCCCACATCCGAGGGTGTTGGGGAAGTATTATGTAACGTGCGTGAGGCGTGGGAATGCTACATGTTATCTCTCCGAAAGCCTAAGGCGGAGAGAGCTTTCCAAATTGGGTCCACTAAGAAATCCGTTGATTTTGCCAACCTAAATGAGGATGGTCCCTTGCGGAAAAGGGCAAAGTTGAACAAAAAGAAAAATAAGAAGAAGAAGAATACCGACACACAAGACCCCCTCGAAAATGCTCCGCCAGGGTCCGTCGAAGAGTCTTCCTCAGAAGCAGACGAGCAGGAGGGGGAGGATCCCACTCGCGAGGGACGTTTGGTAGGGAAAAAGAGGGCGCTCGAACTTCCTCGCCCTGAGGTAAGGATCGAGCCCTCAGAAAAATTCCTTACTATTGAGCTAGAGCCTGGAAACAGGGATAAGACTACTCAGATAGGATCAAACCTCTCAGGACCCTCGCAGATCATGATGATTGACTTCCTCAGAGAGAACCTTGACGTATTTGTGTGGAAAGCGTCTGACCTTACCGGAATCGACCCAAGCATCATCGTCCACAGGCTTAATGTAGATCCCTCCTTCAAGCCCATCAAGCAGAAAAAGCGAGATGTTCACGGCTTTCGAAAGAGGGTTGTCGAAGAAGAAGTTAATAAACTCCTGGAAGATCAGTACATCGAGCCCATCCTATACCCAGAATGGTTGTGTAATGTGGTTTTGGTGCCTAAAAATGCAAACAAGTGGCGAATGTGCAATGATTTTACTGATCTTAACAAGGCTTGCCCTAAGGATCATTACCCGTTGCCTCGGATAGACCAACTGGTGGATTCAACTGCTGGATGTGAGCTAATGAGCATGATGGACGCCTTTCAAGGGTACTATCAGATCTTTATGGCTCCTGAAGACCGCCCCAAAACTTCATTTGTTGTTCATTTAGGGGTGTATTGCTTCCTGGTCATGCCTTTCGGGTTGAAGAACGCTGGAGCTACATATCAGCGGCTCATTAACAAAATGTTTGAGAGTGAGCTGGGAGGGTCTATGGAAGTTTACGTAGACGATATGATTGTCAAAAGCGAGCGTCAAGACTCGCATTTAGAGGATCTCAGGCGTGCCTTTTCAATTTTGCGTCATTATGGGATGAAATTGAACCTTTCAAAGTGCACCTTCGGAGTGCAAGGAGGAAAGTTCTTAGGGTACATGGTCAGTCAGAGGGGAATTGAGGCCAATCCTGAGAAAATCAGGGCTATATTGGAGATCCCCTCCCCTCGAAACCTCCGGGAAGTGCAAGTACTGGTAGGAAAGATCATCTCCTTGAACAGATTCATTTCGCGCTCAGCGGATCGAAATCTCCCTTTTTTCAAGATTTTGAGGAATGCCCGGAACTTCGCTTGGACGGAAGAATGTGAAAAGGCTTTGCAAGATATGAAGGCTTATCTATCGAGCGCTCCTCTACTGACTAAACCCATAGGAGGCGAGAAGCTATTCCTATATCTTTCTGTTTTGGCCGATGCCACGAGCGCTGTGTTGGTAGCTATACGAGAACGGAAGCATTCGCCCGTTTATTATTTAAGCAAGACATTGCAGGGAGCAGAGAAAAAATATTTGGAAATCGAGAAATTTGCGTTAGCCCTCATTAATGCATCAAGGCGCCTGAGGCCTTACTTTCAGGCACATTCAATAACGGTGTACTTACTGATCAACCTTTGAAGCAGGTTCTGTCCAAACCAGACGTATCAGGAAGGCTGATAAAATGGGCCATTGAATTAAGTCAGTTTGATCTATGTTTCGAGCCTAGAGCTGCCATGCACGCCCAGGTTGTAGCTGATTTATTGGTGGAACGCTTTGGATTAGGATCCGCCGTTCCTGAGAATGAAGGATTGTGGGTCCTGCACACGGATGGTTCCTCAACCTCCCAAGGGGGAGGAGCAGGGGTAGCCCTCCGGGACCCCAGTGGGATTGAGTTAGATTTCGCAATTAGGTTGGATTTCCAAGTCACGAATAATGAAGCAGAGTATGAAGCCCTTGTACAGGGGTTAGAAATTGCCTCTCAGAGTGGAGCCTCCAGGATTACGGCGTATGTAGATTCATAGTTAATTGCGAGCCAGATTGAAGGAACTTATGAGGCTAGAGAAACCACCATGGTGCAGTACTTGGGAAAGGCTCGGGAAATCATTGGAAAGTTCAAAGAATTTCATCTGCTGCAAGTCCGGCGGGCCGAGAACGAGCGCGCTGATGCTCTTTCAAAATTTGCTTCGGCGTTGGAAGGTACTTCTGAGCGCTCTGTAACGTTCCTTAGGACGGAGGAACCTTTGATCAAGGAAAGAGTTGCCAAAGAGGCGGTCGTTATGATTGATCCACTTGAACCATGTTGGCTGGATGACATCGTCAGGTTCCTTAAAGATGGTATTTATCCCGCTGATAAGGTGGAGGCACGGAAAATGAGGAACAAGGCCCCCCGATTCTCTTTAGACTCCGAGGGGAGACTGTTCAAGAAGTCGTTTCAAGGGCCTCCTTTGAGGTGTTTAAGGCCCTCGCAAGCGAAAGAAACGCTCGACCTCATTCACAATGGGAGCTGCGGAAATCACTCAGGGGGGCGTATTCTGGCTAAGAAGATTTTAAGGAGTGGGTTTTATTGGCCCACGGTTCTGCATGACTCCCTCGAATTCTCCAGAAAGTGTCTGAAGTGTCAATTCCATTCCAATCTCCCTCAACTGCCGGCCGCTCAAATGGTCCCCGTAGATGTTTCCTGGCCCTTCGACCAGTGGGGAATAGACATTGTGGGCCCTTTGCCCATTGCTATTGGACAAAAGAAGTTTGTCATTTTGGCTGTCGATTATTTTACCAAATGGGCTGAGGCCGAGGCAGTGGCGAAGATTACCTTCCGAGTGGTGAGGGATTTCATTTGGAAAAACATCATATGCAGATACGGCATTCCGAGGGTGCTTATCTCCGATAATGGATCCCAGTTCATAGCCGCTGACACACGAGAATGGTGCTCGGAATTGGGGATTGAACAACGTTTCACCTCCGTAGGCCATCCCCAAGCCAACGGACAAGCAGAAGTCACCAACAGAATCATTTTACAGCACTTAAAAACAATGCTGGAAAGTAAAAAGGGTGAGTGGGCAGAAGAGCTACAAGGAGCGCTTTGGGCTTATCGCACTACTCCCCGAGCTTCCACGGGCGAGTCACCTTTCGCGCTCGTGTATGGGTCAGAAGCAATGATACCTACTGAAATTGCAAATGAATCTGCTCGTGTAGCTTATTTCGAGCCTCAATTTAACGAAAGTAACAGGCGCCTGGAGTTGGACCTATTGGATGAGAAAAGAAACCAAGCTTGGGCTAAGATACACAGATATAAGGCGTATGTGGCTCATCATTACAATAAGCGTGTGAAGGAAAGAACCTTCCATTTGGGAGACTTGGTTCTAAAGAAAGTTGAAATATCCAGACATGTGGGGAAGTTAGACCCCAACTGGGAAGGACTGTTCAAAGTAATACAAATCAGAGCTAACAACACATACACCCTGGAGACACTTCAAGGAGAGCGTTTGCCTCGCCCTTGGAACGCATGCAACCTCCGGCGGTTTTACGTTTAAAAGCTCTCTAGAAACTATGATGTAACAATCCCGTTAACAAGTTCTATGTACTTCAAATCACAAGTAAGTTACGGCGAATTCTTTTCAAATATCTTTATGCTTACACTTTCTTAATTGCATGAATTTATAAGACCCACGCCCCCCGTCTTTACGAGCGTGGTTGGTCACTATTACTTCACATGGGTTACGCTTGCCAGCACTCTAACCCGTGCGGGGGGACGCCCTCGTAAGGGTAGACCGGTGACGCTTAAAACCAACTTAATAAAATGGAAGAGAAATACAATGAAAATCCCAAGTAGACCTTGGTCGTCTGTCACGACGTCTTGCGCTCGAATCCAAAAATGGAGGCCAATACGAGCAAGATAATCCGATAGCAACGTCGTCAGAGGGAAATTCCGCCAAGTCTTGAGTGGGGGGGGCAATCACTCAGTAAGACCCTCGCAATACTCAAGACTTAGCAAAAATTCCAAGACGAGGGCAATCACTCAGTAAGACCCTCGCAAATACTCAAGACTTAGCAAAAATTCCAAGACGAGGGCAATCACTCAGTAAGACCCTCACAAATACTCAAGACTTAGCAAAAATTCCAAGATTAGGAAGAAATTTCACAGATCTTGAACAAGGGCATTTTCTCAGTGAGACCCTTGCAAATGCCCAAGACTCAGCAAAATTTCCCCAGATTAAAAATGAATTTTACAAATTTTGAGCAAGGGCAGTCTCTTGGTAAGACCCTCATGATCACTCAAGACTTAGTGAAAATTTTCAAAGTTTTGCAAGATTTGACAAAATCTCCTAAGCATCAAAAGCCTATATGAAACATGCAAATTACACACAATCTTATAACTACAAGATTTGTTCGCAATAAGGGCAAAGTGAAAGTTCGCAATCAAGAAAAAGGTAAAGACAGTATCATGGAAATGAGAAATTCTATTCATTAAGGCCTTCGCCTAAGTTACAAAATATAGGCTTGAAGGCCCAGGAGCATCATTACAAAAGGAGTAAGCGTTAAAACAAGTTAAGAAGAAATGCAAAAAAAAAAAAGGAGGCTGCAGAGATGGAATTTCGAGCCGCAGGAGCGATGTCTTCATCAATAACCACAAGGATGTTCTGAGCCACTGGACCATAAACTGGGCCTTCTGGCTCTTGAGGTTGGGCAACGGGTGGCTCGGGCACTTGTGGATCGTTGGGCTCATTAGCAGTAGGAGCAAGCGCGTTAGCATCCTCAGCAACCGGGGCAGGGGCATCCTCCCCGACAGGCCCTTGAGGCTCATTTTCAGGCGGATCATTTTGTGCGGCTTGAGGAGCATCTTCTATTGGATGGGCATCCATGTATTCATCCTGGAGGAGTTTGACCAGGAACTCATACTCAGGCTCAGAAATTGAGTCTGAGGGATCATTCAAGTCATCGCCATCCTCCTCGCACTGCTCATTGAACATGAGCCCCATCCCTTCCGCCTCTCGAATGGCTGGGTCTGTCAGCCCTTTGTGGACTCCCTGATCGATGGCCAAGTTGAAGACCTTTTGGGCCTCATCCAGACAGTGCAGGGAGGCTGTGAAGTTGAAGGCCTTAGAGTGACAAAACTTAATGAGGGCCTCCTTGTTTGCTCGCTCAAGGCTCCGGGGCCATTCGTTCACGGTGTCATTAAGCTCAAGGCCTCCAGAGCTCTTGTTCTCCAGCTGTCACGCTCGGCCTCTGCCTTCTTAAAGCCCTCACCCACACGGGCCAACTCTCCGCTCAAGCCATTTCGAGCGCTCTCCACCGCCACGAAATCCTCCTTCAACTTCTTCAACTCCCCCTCCGTCTTTCTGTATAAGCCTTTGAGAGACTCATACTTGGCAATTGCAGTGTCCAGCTCCGCTTGAATTTGAGCCGGATCGTTAGCACGTGCCATCTTCTTGTACTTCGCTTTGCGATCGGCATAAACGGAGGCCCGCTTTTGAATGTTCTTGAGCCGAGGGAGTACTTGCTGTACGAGTTCAAGAGGAAGAAAAAATTTCAGCAAAAAAGTATTGGAAATACGCGATACAACAAAAGTATAGAGACTTACGGAGATCAGGGCGTGCGCTGCATCCAGGGCTACCATCTCCACAGGCTCGTTGTATAAGTGTTTGTGATCCGCCGAGAATTGGGCCCTGCCATAGAGGTCCTCGCTGACGGATTGGGCTAGCGTACCGGGTCGTAACAGAACTGGCCCGCCATCGGAGGCACCTGAGAAATTCCTATCCTCTCGCCGAGTGAACGCCCATAAGTGTTCCTCTTCTGAGGAGGTGGTTTCTCCATCACCCTTAGGGCCTTCAACCACTTGTTTTCCTTTGCCCTTGATTGCTACAGTGTCGGGCATCCTTTTCCTCTTACGGGAGGATATACTGCAGCTTGGTTGTGCCTCGCTTATGGCCAAAGGAGGCATGGCTTGGTCAACAGCGGGAAGTTCGGGCACCCTTGAGTCTGCCGGAGGGGGAGGTGGTCGAACCATTATTCCGCCAGCAGAGTTGGCCGCACGGTCTTCCCCCCTACCACGAGGGGATTGTACGTTCGAAGAGGAACTTGTGCCTCGAGCGTCTGATAAGTTGTTAATTAATCATTTTTTATGATTTAATTATGCCCCGAATTATGCTTTGAAATGATATTATTTATGAAGAATTTGATGCTTTGTGTTTATTTTGTAGATTCGGGGCTTCGAGTTGAAATAGGTGCGAATTGGATCGTTTTATGACGAGATTTTGGGAACGGGACGAACCGTGGCTGGACTAATTTCGGTTGTCACTGATTTGTTGCGTGGAGGACATGATTACTTGAACAAGCATGAAGAATGTTGGGAATTGATTAAGCAAATTGGAGTGCGCACATGCAGAAGCAATTGAACATGAGTTGCTGAAATGAATTTAGAAGGTCAGTGGGCTGAATTCCGTGGGCCGCCATTGTCATGGAATGAATTGGAAAGCTGAATTGTCTTGATTGAGAATTCAATCTGTTGGGCCCAGGCGTTAATTTCGGAGGCGGGCTTTATATTGATATATGGGCTGCGCATAGTGGGCATTAATATGGGATCAGACTTGTACAATTGGAATTATTAAAGTAGGCCCAGTTGGGCATGACTTTTGGTTGGAGGAAATAGTGGGTTGTGCTTGTCTTTGGAATTAATTGAGATGGCCCAATTTGCATACACTTAGAAATAATTGGGAAATTTGGGTTTGCACGCATGGAATTAGTTGCTTTGTTGTGGGCTGCGTATTTCCAATTAATGCAAGAAGTCCAATTTGTTGGAAAATTGGAAACTAAGTAGTATCCACATTGAATTAGGAATCCGATTGAGCGAGGCTAACTTGGGTTATATATTCAAGCTTTGGACAGCAGCAGGGTATCATTAGTCACGTAATATTCAGAGGCAGCAGTTCGGGTTCTGGCGAGCAACATCAAGAGCGAGAATTCGGCACAATCATCCATCTTAGTTTAATTCTTCCCTTTTATTTTTAGTTTATTTATGTTAAAGAATTCCTCGATTATTGTTTTTATGGATTTTAGTAGCTAAACTTTTAATTATCTAGCTAGGGATTAAGATTCGTTTTTTTAAATATTGTGAGACCTAAACGTTTTAATCAATTCATGTTTATTTAGGCATTTATCTTATCTCCGTGTTTCGCGTTTATTGTGATTGATTTATTTAGTGATAGGGCCCGATCATCTAAGTAGATTTAATTGCATATTGCCAATCTTGATGCTTGAAGTGTAGTAAAGTTGATTGATAATTGGTGGTAAATTAGTGACAGGGTCTTAGCGATAACATTCCTCGTTCACTAAGGGATTTGATAATCTAATTTAAATCTTGCGTGTGTCACGACTTGGTTAATTAGGGTTGGTGTTTTTATGGTTCTTAATGCTGCGAATTCATTAAATCCTGTCGAGTGTCTCTAGGGGTTGTGAATTGGTTAGGGAAGATAACTGTCGAGTGTCTCTAGGTTATCCGACTAATTAAGTAAAAACAAGGTTGAGTCGAGTGTCTCTATCAACTATAGCCAATCTGTCTAAATAACTTGAATTAATCTTTGAGTCAATGATCAGTATAATAAATCGAATCGAATATCCCTGGCTAGGTAATTCTCTCTTTGATTGATTTAATCCTACGTGACTTGCTTGATAGTTTTAATTAGTTTTAATTCTTTTTAGTTTATTTTAATTGCCTACCTTAGTTTTTAATAACTCAAACCCCCCCCTTTTAATTGTTTCTTTTCGTGGATAACTTGGGATTATTAGAAATAAGTCAGCCAGTCTCTGTGGATCGACCCTATTTACGCTATACTCTGTGTTTAGTCGTCGAATAGGATTTTATATTTATTTTTGACGGATTCGACACCTGTCAAATTTTGGCGCCGTTGCCGGGGACTGTGTTTTAATCGATTTTATTTCTTTTTATGAACAGGAGCATTCGCGGAAAGGACATCCCTCTTTACGATCCAGAAATCGAGAAAACTGCTAAGAAAAAGAGAAAAGAAACCCGATCACGCAAGAAACAAGGTGAGACATCCGATTTGGTCAAGGAGATAGAATCGGGAACTGAAACGGACAGTTCGAGTGACCAGAAAGACGACTTGACCGTTGAGCGTGACCACGCCGTAACTATGGCACTACCAGCAGAAGAACGGAGGACCATGGAAGATCTGGTGCGTCCCACTACCACACAGCAGCCCCTATGCATCACTTTTCCAGAGGTTGCTGCTGGTTTCGAGCTGAAGACGGGCACAATTCACCTACTTCCCATTTTTCGAGGTCTGGAAAACGAGAACCCTCACCAACACCTTAGTAAGTTCCACACGGTTTGCTGCTCTACCAAGCCCCACGGAGTCACCGAAGATCAAATCAAGCTCCGTGCTTTTCCATTCTCTTTGCAAGATGCAGCAGAAAAATGGTTGTACTCTCTACCATCAGCAACCATCACTACTTGGCAGCAGATGCACGATAAGTTTTTGGACAGGTTTTTCCCAGCTGAGCGATACTTGGATCTCCTTCAGGAAATAATCACCATCAAGCAAAAGGAGCATGAGAGCCTACATGAGTATTGGGAACGATACCGAAACTTACTTGCAATGTGCCCACATCACAACCTGCCGGAAAATTCAATTGTTCACAACTTTTATAGGGGCCTGATGCCTGCTGACAAAAGGCAGTTGGATGCTTCGAGTGGAGGTTCCATCATGATCAAAACACCTGCGGAATTGACGGACATGATTAGCAGAATCTCAAAAGTTTCACAAAAATACTATGCTAAGTCCGACATGACGAGACAGGTAAAAGAGGTGAGCTCTTCCCAATTTGATGAAATCAAGAATATGTTATCTGTTTTGGTTTCTAACATGAATGCAGGAACACCACAAGCGGCAACAGTTTGCCAATTATGTGCTAGCTCCTCTCACCCGACCGATGCATGCCCGTCCCTACAAGAGGGCACACTCGAGGACGCGAACGCCGCAGGATTCCATCCACAAAATAACAACCCTTACTCTAACACGTATAACCCCGGATGGAAAAACCACCCTAGCCTTAGCTATGCTCAGAAACCGAAGCCACCCAATTTCCAGAATTTTGTGCCTAGACCTCCACAATCCCAACAAAACCAACAACCCACTCAAACCCTCAACCCACAAGATATCCGATTCAATAACTTGGAAAATCAAGTCAAGAATTTGGAAACTCAATTGGGACAGATTGCTACGGTTTTGAGCAGGATTGAGAATCAAGGGAAATTGCCCTCGCAAACGGAAGATCCCAGGAAGAACGTGAGTGCGATTACGCTCAGGAGCGGTAAGGAATTGCCTCCACCGGTTGACAAACCCAAATCAAGTCAGAATGAGGCAGAATCTGAACAGAAAGCTGACGTGACCGCTAAGCGTGACCACGCCGTAGGCCCCAGTCGAGACAGAGAGTCAGAAATTGTCCAGAAGCCTAAGCCACTGGTGATCCCACCTCCGTTTCCACAGCGCTTGGCTCAGACGAAGAAACAGAAAGAGGAACAAAGCATTCTTGATACATTCCGAAAGGTTGAAGTCAATATTCCTCTGTTGGATGCTATTCAACAAATCCCACGTTACGCGAAGTTTCTTAAAGAGCTCTGCACCAACAAACGGAAACTCAAAGGTAATGAAAGGGTAAGTGTTGGAGAAAATGTCTCCGCGGTTTTACAAAAGAAATTACCACCGAAGTGCAGAGACCAAGGTATGTTTTCAATTCCATGTAAAATAGGTAACCTTGGTATTAAGAAAGCTATGTGTGATTTGGGTGCGTCAATAAATGTTATGCCTCTATCTGTCTATACTGCGCTTAATCTTGGTCCTTTGAAAGGTACAGGTGTTATAATCCAGCTTGCTGATCGATCCGTAGTGTACCCGGAAGGAATATTGGAGGATGTGCTAGTACAAGTCAACGAATTGGCTTTTCCTGCTGATTTCTTCGTTCTAGACATGGAAGATGATAAATCTTCTAAATCTTCTGATATTTTGCTGGGTCGCCCATTTTTGAGCACTGCTAGAGCTAAAATAGACGTTCATAATGGATTGTTAACTCTTGAATTTGACGGTGACATTGTTAAATTTAATGTCTATGATGCTATGAAACGTCCTGATGAATTGTCTAGTGTGTTTTGTATTGATGTGATTGATGATTTGACTGATGAGGTTTTCGAATTGGATAATTTAGAAGCTTTGAGTTATGCACTTTACAGTGATTTGCATGCTGAAAATTTGGTTAATTGGTCAAAAACCATGGTTTTGCCTGAGGAATTGTGTGATACTGTGCATGAACTAGAGTGTCTAAAACCGGTGTTTGGAAAGGTGCTTAAATTGGATTTACCGATTTCTAACACTAAATTGCTTCCTTCCATCGTGCAGGCACCTGAATTGGAGCTCAAGAAGTTGCCGGAGCACTTGAAATACGCCTACTTAGGCGAAGGAGAAACATTACCTGTGATTATCTCCAATTTACTCAACAAGCTCGAAGAAGAGAAGCTGATCCGAGTCCTTAGGGAGTTCAAATTGGCCATTGGTTGGACGATTGCTGACATTAAAGGCATAAGTCCATCCACGTGTATGCATAAGATCATTCTTACAGATGATGCTAAGCCTAAACGACAAGCACAACGCCGATTGAATCCCCCGATGATGGAAGTTGTCAAAAAGGAGATTCTAAAACTCCTTGATGCAGGTGTAATTTTTCCAGTTTCTGATAGTGAGTGGGTAAGCCCCGTACAGGTTGTGCCTAAGAAAACGGGCATTACAGTTGTGGAAAACGATGAAGGTGATATGGTACCCACTCGAGTTCAAAACGGATGGAGGGTTTGTATGGATTACCGTGGTTTAAATGCTTTAACGAGAAAAGATCATTTTCCCCTCCCCTTTATTGATCAAATGCTTGAACGTTTAGCTGGAAAATCTCATTATTGTTGTCTTGATGGTTATTCAGGTTTTTATCAGATCCCGGTGGCTCCGGAAGATCAAAGCAAGACAACCTTCACATGCCAATTTGGGACATTTGCCTTTAGAAGAATGCCGTTTGGACTATGCAATGCACCGGAAACTTTTCAGAGATGTATGGTAAGTATTTTCTCTGATTATGTTGAGCACATTATTGAGGTATTTATGGATGATTTCACCGTCTATGGTGATTCTTTTGATGAATGTCTCGACAATCTTGCTAAAGTCCTAAAACGATGTGCTGAACATAATTTGGTCCTGAATTTTGAAAAATGTCACTTTATGGTTGATAAAGGGATAATACTTGGTCATGTGGTTTCGAGTAAAGGAATTGAAGTAGATAAATCTAAGATTGATGTTGTAAAATCTCTGCCTTACCCCGTCGGAGTACGGGAGATTCGCTCTTTTCTTGGTCATGCAGGTTTTTACAGGCGTTTCATTCAAGACTTCTCCAAGATTACTCGACCTCTATGCCGGCTTCTACAGAAAGATGTGGAGTTTGAATTTGATGATGAATGCAAGAAAGCCTTTGATGTGCTAAAGGAAAAATTGATTTCAACTCCAATCATGCAACCACCGAATTGGAATTACCCTTTTGAGATCATGTGCGATGCAAGTGACTACGCGGTTGGGGCGGTACTTGGGCAAAGGATTGACAAGAGCTCTCATGTCATCTACTACGCTTCAAAAATGCTTGACAATGCCCAAATTAATTACACTACGACGGAAAAAGAACTTCTTTCTATTGTTTTTGCTTTAGATAAATTCCGTTCGTATTTATTAGGTACTAAAGTCATTGTTTTTTCTGATCATGCAGCCTTGAAGTACCTACTTACGAAGAAAGATGCGAAGCCTAGGTTGATTCGTTGGATTTTGCTCTTGCAAGAGTTTGACCTCGAAATTCGGGACAAGAAGGGCTGTGAGAACCTTGTGGCTGACCATTTAAGCCGAATTCCAGGAGATATGACTGATTCCACGCCCATACGCGATGAATTTCCTGATGAACAGCTGTTTTCGGCACTGGACGGTAAGGCGTGGCCACGCTCTACGGCCACGCCGTGGTATGCAGACATTGTAAATTACCTAGCATCAGGTTTATTACCCGATAATCTTTCGCGCTCTGAAAAAGATAAAATTAAAAATGATGCTAAGTATTACCTTTGGGATGATCCTTATCTTTGGAAAATAGGTTCTGATCAAATAATTAGGAGATGTGTGTCTGAAAAGGAGTTTGAGTCTATTTTAAATTTTTGTCACTCTTTTGCATGTGGTGGACATTTTGGATCAAAACGAACTGCATTAAAAGTACTTGAAAGTGGATTCTTTTGGCCTACTTTGTTTCGAGATGCCTATATCTGTTGCAAAAGTTGTGAAAATTGCCAACGAACAGGAAATATTGGTCCTAAAAATCAAATGCCTTTGAATCCTATACAACCATGTGAAATTTTTGATGTTTGGGGCATTGATTTTATGGGACCGTTTCCCGTTTCTTTTGGCAATCATTATATACTCCTTGCTGTTGATTATGTCTCAAAATGGGTGGAGGCTAAAGCCACCCGTACTAATGATTCTAAAGTGGTTGTGGAGTTTGTCAGGTCTCACATCTTTTCTAGGTTCGGTACTCCGAAAGCAATCATAAGTGACCGTGGCACCCATTTTTGCAATCGCCTTTTGGAGTCTTTGTTGAGCAAGTATCATGTCACACATCGAACATCTACAGCCTACCATCCTCAGACTAATGGTCTAGCTGAAGTGTCAAATAGGGAGATTAAATCCATTCTCGAGAAAACGGTCAGCCGGACAGAAAGGATTGGAGTGTGAGACTGAACGATGCATTGTGGGCCTATAGAACAGCCTACAAAACCCCGTTGGGAATGTCTCCTTATAGAGTGGTTTATGGTAAGGCATGCCACCTCCCGGTGGAATTGGAGCATCGAGCTTATTGGGCCATTAAGCAATGCCATTTGAATATGGACGAAGCGGGCGAGAAGCGGAAGCTCCAACTTCAGGAGTTGGAAGAGATTCGTAATGATGCTTACGAGAATTCGGTGATTTACAAGTCCAAGATGAAGAATTTTCATGACTCGATGATTTCAAGGAAACAATTTCGAATTGGTCAGAAAGTTCTACTTTACAATTCTCGTTTACGTCTCTTCCCTGGAAAATTGAGATAACGTTGGATGGGTCCATATGTGGTTACCAATTTCAATCAACAAGGGCGCTGTTTGGGAGGCAACCCAAATATGGCGTTTCAGGCGCCATTTCTTCTCCCCGTTTCACTTTTTCGTGTTTTCTTTTGTTTTTCCGGTTTTCCTTGCTTTCTTGTTGATTTTCTGCTCTTTCCTGTGTTGCAGGTGTGCTTAATTGTCCAGATTTGGCCCAGATATTGCTGCTATTCTGCTGTCAATTTTTCTGCTAACATGACCCTTAGGCGTGACCACGCCTAACACCCACGCCACTTCCAGAATTTCAAATTAAATGGGAAATTTACATGCCCAGATGCCCTACCTCCCCAACCTGAACTTCAGGGAAGTCCTCTTTATTCTAGATCTTGATTATTTTTAATGCCTTGAGGACAATGCATGATTTAAGTGTGGGGGGATTGGGTCCACTAGTGCTAGAACTGAAATTTTTTTTAAAAATTTTGTTTGGTGGCTGAACTTGTTATTTTACTTAGAACTTGAGGATGATGATAATTGTGGAAATATCTCTCCCATTTTGAATGCTTTCTATTAGGTTTGATTGTTGAGTTTAGCTAGAACGAGTTAGGTTTATTGAATGCATGAAATTTGTGTAGAATTTGATAAATTAGTATAGTAGTATGCCCTCATTTTCGCGCACTATTGAATGAAATAATGTTCTTTGCTTAGATAGAAAGGTCTTTGATTTTCAAATTAGTCTAAAAATTGATTAGAATGCATCTTAGCTCCTTTCGAGGCGAAATTTTTAGTTAATGATTGATTTGGGAAGTGACTTAGGCGATCGTTGTCGGTGGTAAGCCTTCTCTTGTTCCTTTCACAAATAAAGTCATCCCGTTTGACCCCATTGAGCTTCATGTTGTGCACATTTTCTTCTTAGCCACGTTACAAGCCACATGCACAACATTAATTTCCTACCCTTCTTTGAATCACACCGTGCTTGCTCATTTTGGGTATGTATTTTTAGATGTCTTGGGCTCCTTTGTATTCTCCCTTGTGCTTGAATTTTGAGAGAATGATATACAATGAAAAAAAAAAGATGAAAAGAAAAAGGGAAAAAGAAGTCAAGAAAGAAAAAAAATGAGCAGAAAAGAGAAAAAGAAAAGAAAGAAAAATTGCAAAGAAAGAAAAAAGTTAAGAGTGTGTTTGAGTTATAAAAAGTTCGATTAGTGAAAAAGGGGGAAATTAACTTGTAATAAGGGGAGTCCGGTAGATGAAAAGGGAATTATCACGGGTTCTTTTGTAAGGGTGTAAGCTTGGTGTGTTAAGCCACTAAATTCCAAAAGTTTCATAACCTTTAACCCAAGCCTTATATTACAAGCTCGAAAGACCTAACGATCTCGAGTCATGAGTTAACTACATTAGTGGAGATTGGAGTGAATGATGCATTCGAAATTGATAATTAGTATTTAGGCGATATTCATAGACTAATCAATCTAGTCTTTGTACATTCTTTCATTCAATTCACACTGCTTTACACGAGGGTATGCTATTTATACTAATTAATTGAATTTTGAGCAATTGAGTAATGTGTTGATGAGCTAGACTTGTTTAAGTAAGAATTCGATGATTGCCTTTGTGATTGTGTTTGATGGGTAATGTTGTTTCTATTGATTTTCATGATTCCTCGAGGACGAGCAATGGTTTAGTGTGGGGGAATTTGATAAGTTGTTAATTAATCATTTTTTATGATTTAATTATGCCCCGAATTATGCTTTGAAATGATATTATTTATGAAGAATTTGATGCTTTGTGTTTATTTTGTAGATTCGGGGCTTCGAGTTGAAATAGGTGCGAATTGGATCGTTTTATGACGAGATTTTGGGAACGGGACGAACCGTGGCTGGACTAATTTCGGTTGTCACTGATTTGTTGCGTGGAGGACATGATTACTTGAACAAGCATGAAGAATGTTGGGAATTGATTAAGCAAATTGGAGTGCGCACATGCAGAAGCAATTGAACATGAGTTGCTGAAATGAATTTAGAAGGTCAGTGGGCTGAATTCCGTGGGCCGCCATTGTCATGGAATGAATTGGAAAGCTGAATTGTCTTGATTGAGAATTCAATCTGTTGGGCCCAGGCGTTAATTTCGGAGGCGGGCTTTATATTGATATATGGGCTGCGCATAGTGGGCATTAATATGGGATCAGACTTGTACAATTGGAATTATTAAAGTAGGCCCAGTTGGGCATGACTTTTGGTTGGAGGAAATAGTGGGTTGTGCTTGTCTTTGGAATTAATTGAGATGGCCCAATTTGCATACACTTAGAAATAATTGGGAAATTTGGGTTTGCACGCATGGAATTAGTTGCTTTGTTGTGGGCTGCGTATTTCCAATTAATGCAAGAAGTCCAATTTGTTGGAAAATTGGAAACTAAGTAGTATCCACATTGAATTAGGAATCCGATTGAGCGAGGCTAACTTGGGTTATATATTCAAGCTTTGGACAGCAGCAGGGTATCATTAGTCACGTAATATTCAGAGGCAGCAGTTCGGGTTCTGGCGAGCAACATCAAGAGCGAGAATTCGGCACAATCATCCATCTTAGTTTAATTCTTCCCTTTTATTTTTAGTTTATTTATGTTAAAGAATTCCTCGATTATTGTTTTTATGGATTTTAGTAGCTAAACTTTTAATTATCTAGCTAGGGATTAAGATTCGTTTTTTTAAATATTGTGAGACCTAAACGTTTTAATCAATTCATGTTTATTTAGGCATTTATCTTATCTCCGTGTTTCGCGTTTATTGTGATTGATTTATTTAGTGATAGGGCCCGATCATCTAAGTAGATTTAATTGCATATTGCCAATCTTGATGCTTGAAGTGTAGTAAAGTTGATTGATAATTGGTGGTAAATTAGTGACAGGGTCTTAGCGATAACATTCCTCGTTCACTAAGGGATTTGATAATCTAATTTAAATCTTGCGTGTGTCACGACTTGGTTAATTAGGGTTGGTGTTTTTATGGTTCTTAATGCTGCGAATTCATTAAATCCTGTCGAGTGTCTCTAGGGGTTGTGAATTGGTTAGGGAAGATAACTGTCGAGTGTCTCTAGGTTATCCGACTAATTAAGTAAAAACAAGGTTGAGTCGAGTGTCTCTATCAACTATAGCCAATCTGTCTAAATAACTTGAATTAATCTTTGAGTCAATGATCAGTATAATAAATCGAATCGAATATCCCTGGCTAGGTAATTCTCTCTTTGATTGATTTAATCCTACGTGACTTGCTTGATAGTTTTAATTAGTTTTAATTCTTTTTAGTTTATTTTAATTGCCTACCTTAGTTTTTAATAACTCAAACCCCCCCCTTTTAATTGTTTCTTTTCGTGGATAACTTGGGATTATTAGAAATAAGTCAGCCAGTCTCTGTGGATCGACCCTATTTACGCTATACTCTGTGTTTAGTCGTCGAATAGGATTTTATATTTATTTTTGACGGATTCGACACCTGTCGGAGGGGGAGGTGGTCGAACCATTATTCCGCCAGCAGAGTTGGCCGCACGGTCTTCCCCCCTACCACGAGGGGATTGTACGTTCGAAGAGGAACTTGTGCCTCGAGCGTCCCTCCTGCTACCCCTGTTTCGGGGGCGTTGCTGCTCCCCTTGCGGGGCCTGGTTCCTGTTAGCGTGAGCAAAACGAGCGGCATGTCTAATTCCTCCTGCCATCTCTAAGATATATGCTCCTACAAGAAAAGCAAGCACCAGAGTCAGAACTCCCTGAAATAAGTTATCATTTATGCAAAATTGGGAAAAGATAAAGGCAGTTAGTGTCCCTATCTAAAGGTTAGTGCCCTAAGAATCTAACCATCTCTCTCCATGTCACGAGCCGGGGGATTGTCAAGATAATAAGGATCGTTGGACAGGTCACACAGGAACATAAGCTCTGCGTCGTCTATCCAATCTTTCGCTTCAATAAGGTGGCCCTCGTCCCTTAGAGCTTCAACCAGACTCTTGACCCAGTCCTTGGGAAGGGCAGGTTCCAAACGGATCTTTGAAACTGAGCCCCAGCTTGAGGGCACCCCAAAGCCTTCTTCTGGGGGAGCCTTGACAAAAATAAATTTTTCTTTCCAGTCAGGACCGTATGTGCTGGAGGGGGAATTGATTAACTTGGTATGAGCCTTCGCTTGAATATAATAAAAACCTGCCTCAGGAGATGAGCGTGATGAGGAAACTACTTGGAAGAGTGCAGTAAAATTTCGCGTGAAGGGCTCGTAACCAACGCTTCTCATCAGAATCACAAAGCTTGTTAATAAGGCTAGGCCGTTGGGCACAATTTGGGAAGGACAGAGGTGCAGGTCATTCAATAAACGTGCCATTGGGGCCGAAATAGGGAACCTCAAGCCTCCAGAGCTGACGGCATCTACATAAACGGCCATCTCACCAGGAGGAGGATGATTGGCGTGCTCGTGCTCAGCAGGGATTCTCCATATGAAACGTTCGTCCCAGAAGATAGGCGCCAGCATTGTTTTCACCTCTCCTAGAGTAACCGTGCTAGGAGTTTCGTCTGGAGTGCACTCGGTAGCCTGGTAGCCTGAGCTTCCACCCTCCTTGGATCCTTTGGGCCTTCTGGTTTTCTTGGGCTTCTGAGGGTTCTTGCCCTTTCCTTTGTCACTGGCTCTTTCAGAAGGCCCTGCTATTTCCTCGGCATCCGACACCGGTGCCGCCATCGCTACTGTTATGGTATGGCGATGAGGGTGAGTAGCACTTGCAGTAAGGGGAAGAGTACCCCCCTGTCTCTCTGCCTCCATCACCAAGTTCATCTCTTCGAAAAGGGG
Source organism: Lantana camara (assembly GCA_037501455.1). Taxonomy (NCBI): domain Eukaryota; kingdom Viridiplantae; phylum Streptophyta; class Magnoliopsida; order Lamiales; family Verbenaceae; genus Lantana; species Lantana camara. The sequence goes on along the minus strand of CM074857.1, from coordinate 13,917,478 downwards.
TTCAACCCCTTCTGGGTCCCTTAAATCTATGGCGGTCATGGCCCCTTCCAACCCTCCATCCCTAGATGATTCTGATGGAGATGAATTTTGGGTGGCCATCTCCCCTACTTCCCGGGCTAATTCTTCAATGCGTTGATTGGCCATGGTAAGGGGGAAGTTAGGAAAAGTTTTAGAAAATCTCCCCCAGGAAAAGTTTTAGAAAAACTGGAAGATGGGGTTTTTCCAAAAAGGACAGGGATTCTTGGAGAAATCGAGATGGGAAGTCACTCAATCCTAGTTTATGATCCTAAAATTGACAGAGTTAGAAAAGTTCACCGAATTTTACCTTAAGATTTCTAGGAAGAACTTGAAGGAAGGAGGGAATGCTTTGAGACTGGTCTACGGAGAAATTTTGCAGAAGGGTGCTTGAGAGTTGTGTTCGCGAAAGAAGTGGAATGGATACGGGATCCCTCATTTATAGGGATGGAAGTTGGTACGTTTCTGGCAAGGAATTCAAAATGGGTAATCATTTCCCGCCTAGGAAACCGTTCACTTTATGGAAACGTCGCACACTTTTCAAGTCTCACGCGCCCCACGCGCATCAGCATTTAATTCTTGTATGCTCCAAAGGGTCAGAAGAAAGGATGGCATTTAATGCCTGGACACGACAAGCAGTCAGATGAAAGGACCGCATTAATGATACAATCGGAAAGAATATTGAACAACACGCCAAAAACCCTCCCCGAGCGCCACGATCGGAGGATTGCACATGATGAATTCTACAGCCTTTATTACAAAGGACTGCAGAATTGAGGGGCCAAAATGATGGGGTCAAGATCCACTCGTCCCGCTTTTGGACACGTGGCCTTTCTTAGAAAACAGCATTTGCCCAGTTGATTACAGTAGTCATGAACGAGCGATGAACCCATTAAAGCGCCAGCATCCTCCAAGAACACGTGCTGTCCCTGCCACCCTCGCACGTGACCGTTGTCAACGCTCTCCTACGAGCGTCTTCTTCACGCGACATGACTAGTATTCCAATCCATCAGAAGGAGCCTTCTTCGAGCGCTACGTTCCCTCAGAAAGGCCTCACCTGCAATCTGTTACACGAGCCTGGGCCCTCATTCCCCCCGGCGGATTTCTTGGCCTCCAAGGCTTTTGGTTGTCACGAGCGTGCTCCCAAGCCCTCGTCACCAACCCTCCAAACGGCTCTCTAACACACCGTACATGCCCGTGCACCTGCCACTGTTGCCAACACTAACTCCCAGCAGCTTTTACAGAAGATTCCTCCTAGGTTTCTCTCTCACAGCGCCACGTGTTAGGGCAACATTCGGCCAGGACCACATGTGGCAAATGACCAAAGGATCCCTGACCCTCAACTATAAATAAACAGAGTTATCTCTTTTACGGTAAGCGATCTCCATTGCTACAACTCCTAAAAAACTTACTTCTTCTCCTTCAGATCTATATCTGACTTGAGCGTCGGAGAGCCAAACTGGGTACGACCCCCAATTTCCCCAGCTTGGCCTTCTGACTCTTCTGTGTGTTTGTCCTAGCAGGTAGAACCCCCCTTCTTTCCGGCGACTTCTGGCGATTTCCCCATTCAAATAAATTCTAAAGTGATCGGATTCTGACCCACCCCTTTTGGAACCCATCAAGATTATTACTTGGAGAGAAAGAAAGAAAATAGAAGAAAAGTCAAAGTTGGAATCCGATTCCAACTAGACCTAGTGGGGTTCGAAGACCCTAGCTTATAAATAATAGGGTGGGGCGTGATTTTGCTCTTACACGTGACATGAGATCACGCCCAAACTACAGCTTCATGATGGGAGAATTCTTTTGCTCTCTTTCTTCTCGTTTTATGTCTTTCTTGACACATGTCATAGTACTAGCATACTCACTCACATGATTTAAATCTAGGACTGGTGTGGATTATTACTCTAGAGGAAACCTACTATGGAATCTAGTAAAAAGAATCTTTCGAGGGACGGGGTTGCCATTACAGCATGAAGCGCGTTTGAGGGCGGCTCAAAACGTGTCAAGAAAGCATCGATTCTTGTAAGTTCTTGAATCCCTAAGATTGAAAATAGAAATTGCATGTCCGATTTTGCTTTTTTGGAAAAATTTTAAATTCAGCTGCGCTTTCTGATCGTGTTTTTCCCAACAGCTATATGCTTGCGCCTCCCAACATGGTACCCGTCGTACAGCCTTATCACGCGGGGCAGATGTAACTTCCCGTTGTGGTGCCCAAGGAGATTAAAGGGGTAGAAATACCCCCTATGATGCCAAGGTAACACCAAGCCATATACACGTAGTGCGAGGTTCAAGCAGCCCAGAATGCTTGGAGGAAGTTCACCGCTACATACTTCCCCATGGGGCAGACTTCTCAGATTGCACCTCCCATTGGGGGAAGGGGTGGCAGGTTCACCTTTTGACGGCCACCCAAGCCGTCCTCCAGGCTCGGCCTCCACCACCAACCATCAACGCCAGGAAAGCCCCTCCAAAAGGGGCATAGGAGCAGCCACAGGCCACAAAGGAAAAGGGGCCTGTGGACAGGATAGATTTGGACGAGGAAGTCCGCTCACGAGCCTCAAGAGGAGGCAGCAAAGCAGAGGAGGAGAACCCCGACCCACTCGCGGCTGTACAAGACCAACTGCATGGTCTTCAAGACATGGTAGAGCAGCTCTCTCGAGCGCGGTCTCAAGCCCCCCATACCGGGGGCCGAGAGAGCCAAGGCCAGAGACGCTCATCTCCAAACCAATCGGAATCACGCTCCTCGAAACCGAGAACAGGAGGAAAACAATGAGAATTACGATGAGGGAGAATACCACCACCCCCTGGCAAGAGGCTCTCCCCTCGTTGAGGAAGTTTTAATGGCCCAGGTTGGAATGGGCAAAGTCCCCACCTCCATCAACCGTTATGATGGGACCACCGACCCTACAGAACATTTAGACCATTTTCTGCACCTGTTGCATCTGTACGAGCATTCCAGTCACTATTGGGCCAAGGTATTCGTTACCTCTCTCGTCGGCATGGCCCATGAATGGTACAAACGACTGCCACCCCCCTCGATTGGGGGGTATGAGGACCTTACCAATGCTTTCCTGAGCCACTTCAACTCGCTCAAAGCTCCAATCACTGCGTCTACAGCCTTATACAATCTGGTTCAAGGTGAAAATGAGTCCCTTCGATCTTTCTTCGCTCGATTCAACAAAGAAGTGCTTTTAGTCGAGCGACCCTCCATGGACTTTCTGATCCATGTGCTCTTCAAAGCCATAAACCACAAGCACTATGCGAGTAATGAATTCTCTGAGGCCATTATCAAGAAGAGGCCCAAGTCCCTCATGGCTATGAGCGCCGAGCCATTCTTTACACTCAAGGATATGTACAAATCCAATGCGCCACGCCCGTCAGGTCACCATAAGGACCAGCAAGGGAGAGAGAATACGCACAAGGACCGCCGCAAGTAATCGCCCCCCTCCCACAGACTCTAGCGAATCCCCCTCAATCGGCCTATCTCCGAGGTTTACTCACTCTCCAACAAGAAGATTTTCAGGAGGCCCCAGAAAATGAAGCAGACGGAATCTCAAAGGTACTCGGGAAAGTACTGCGCCTTCCACAAATAAAAGGGCCATGACACGGACGAGTGTCGCCAACTGGAGAGTGAAATTCAAAGACTCATTGCCGGAGGCCATTTGAAAGAATTTGTCAAGGTACTGGAGCGGTTTGATGAACACTACAACAAGTGAGCCATGATCAGGAGGAGAAGTCCCACTCGTTTGACGAGTCCCCGAGGGCGGCATACCGAAAGAAGCAACAGGGGCAAGCAGAAAATATCTACGATCAACCGCCCTCGGCCCCAAGACAAGTCTACGCCATTAAGGAAGCAGGCGTCCCCGGCTCAAAAGAGAATGAAGTGATAGGTTTCAGTGATAGGGACCTAGAGCATATTGTAACACCCCATGGGGTCGGTGAAACCTCTGACTGCCCCATGGTGGTTAGTCTTGATGTACATAGTCACATTGTAAAGAGGGTCCTTGTCGATAGTGGAAGTTCTGTGAATGTTCTCCCCTACTCAACTTCCCAGAAAATGAATATTACCAACATTCCCCTCGAGCCCCTCAAAGCAGTCCTCATTGGCTTTGGGGGCTCGGAGGTTGTCCCTCGTGGACAAATTCGATTGGCCACCTCTTTTGGTCACGCCCCACAGTGGAAAACTCTGATGGTCACCTACACAGTTGTGGAGATTGAGATCCCTTACAACATTATCATCGGGCGCTCGGCCCGTGTTGATTTCAAGGCGATCATTTCCACCTACCATCAGAAAATCAAATTCCCCACCCCCGAGGGGACGGGCGAAATCCTGTGAAATGTCAAGGAAGCATGGGAGTGTTATATGATGTCCCTCAAGAAGCCAAAAACCGAAAAGGCTTTCCAAATTGGTCCCACAAAGAAGGCTGTGGATTTTTCCAATCTAGACGAGGATGGCCCCACGAGAAAAAGAGCCAAACTCTACGAGAGTAAAAACAAAACAAAATCCGCAAACGAAAATGACCACTCCGAGAGTGTCCCGGTTGGAGCAGTGGAGGAATCCTCCTTAGACGAGGGCAAGCCCGAGGGCGGGAACAACCGCCTCACAGGAAAGAAAAGGGCGCTCGAAATTCCTCGATCGAAGGCATGGATAGAGCTAACGGAGAAGTTTTTAACCATTGAGCTTGAGCCAGGCAACAAAGATAAGACCACACAAATTGGTTCCAACCTCTCCGAGCCCTCTTAGATCATGATGATCGATTTTTTGAGGGAAAACATTGATGTCTTTGCATGGAAAGCTTCCGATCTTACAGGGATTAACCCCAGTGTCATCGTCCACAGACTCAATGTGGACCCTGCCTTCAAGCCCATCAAACAGAGAAAGAGAGATGTCCACGGATTTCGAAAGAAGGTTATTGAGGAAGAAGTGAACAAACTCCTCGAGGCCCAATATATTGAGCCCACCTTGTACCCAGAATGGCTTTGCAACGTCGTCCTCGTGCCCAAGAGTGCCAACAAATAGAGGATGTGCAATGATTTTACAAATCTGAACAAGGCTTGCCCCAAAGATCCATATCCTCTGTCCTGGATTGACTAGCTGGTGGACTCAACAGCGGGTTGCGAATTAATGAGCATGATGGACACGTTTTAGAGGTATTACCAGATTTTTATGGCCCCGGAGGATCTCTCAAATACCTCTTTTGTCGTGCATCTTGGTTATGCCATTTGGATTGAAGAATGTCGGAGCAACATATCAGCGCCTTGTTAACAAAATGTTCAAGCGCGAAATAGGTGGTTCTATGGAGGTGTACGTGGATGACATGATCGTCAAAAGTGAGCGAGAACATCCCATCTGGAGGATTTGAAACGAACCTTTGATATACTGCGCCATGGCATGAAATTGAATTCCTCCAAGTGTACCTTTGGAGTTCGAGGGGGCAAGTTTCTGGGATATGTGGTTAGTCAACGTGGAATTGAGGCTAACCCTGAAAAAATCAAAGCGATTATGGAAATCCCTTCCCCTCGGAATGTTAGAGAAGTACAAGTTTTGGTGGGGAAGATAATCTCTCTCAACAGGATCATATCACGATCAGCGGATAGGAACTTACCGTTTTTCAAGATACTGCGTAATGCTCGAAAGTTCATATGGATAGAGGAATACGAAAAGGTGTTGTAGGATATGAAAGCCTATCTCTCGCGCACAACTCTGCTAACTAAGCTGATCGAAAATGAGAAACCGTTCATTTACCTCTCAGTCTCCCAGGAAGTAACGAGCGCGGTCCTTGTGGCTGTGAGCGCAAGCACCTACCAATCTATTATTAGAGTAAAACTTTGTATGGGGCAGAAAAGAAATATCTGGAAACTGAGAAGTTTACATTTGCCCTCGTAAATGCGTCAAGGACGCTAAGATCGTATTTTCAGCCTCATTCCATTGAGACAAGTCTTGTCAAAACCCGATATTTCTGGAAGGTTAATCAAATGGGCAATTGAACTGAGTCAGTTTGACATCAGTTACGAGCCAAGGATGGCCATACAAGCACAAGTAGTTGTTGATCTGCTAGTTGAGCATTTTGGGAAGAGCCCATACCCACGGAGAATCAGGGTTTATGGCTCTTGCACACAGATGGCTCCTCGACCTCTCAAGGGGGAGGAGCTGGGGTGTCCCTTAGAGAACCCCACGGAGTTGAGCTAGATTTCGCTATCAGATTGAATTTTCTAATTACCAACAATGAGGCAGAGGATGAAGCTCTCATCCAAGGGCTGAAAATCGCCCTCCAAAATGGAGCATCTCGGATCACTGCCTACATTGATTCATAACTGATCGCGAGCCAAATTGAAGACACATATGAGGATCGAGAAGCCACCATGGTGCATTACTTGGGAAAAGCTAAGGAAATCATTAGCAAGTTTCATCTATTACAAGTGCCGAGGGCGGAAAATAAGCGGGGGGATGCTCTATCCAAGTTTGTCTCCGCCATCGAGGGGTCATGTGACCGCTCCATTACTTTTCTCAGATCAGAAGAACCTTTGATAAAGGAAAGGGCGCCCCCTCGAGAAGTAACCATGATTGATCCAACTGAGGCCTGCTGGCTTGACGATATCATAAGATTTCTTAGAGATGGTATCTGCCCTACAGACAAGTTGGAAGCAAGGAGAATCAGAAATAAGGCCCCTCGGTTTTCCCTTGATCAAGAAGGAAGGCTTTTCAAGCGATCATATCAAGGCCTTCCCTTAAAGTGTTTAAGGCCCTCGCAAGCCAAAGAAGTTCTTGAACATATTCACAATGGAAGTTGTGGGAATCATTCTGGGGGGCGCATCCCCGCCAAGAAGATTTTGAGAAGTGGTTTCTACTGGCCCACGGTTCTGCAAGATGCAATCGCATTCTCTAAAAGATGCCCAAAATGCCAGTTCCACTCCAACGTCCCCCAGCTACCTGTGGCTCCAATGATTCCCATAGATGTTGTCTGGACTTTTGATCAGTGGGGCATTGATGTCGTGGGACCCCTGCCAATGGTTGTGGGTCAAAGGAGGTTTGTTATACTAGCAGTGGACTATTTCACCAAATAGGCGGAGGTGGAAGCAGTTGCCAAAATCACTTTCCTTTTTGTCAGGGATTTCATATGGAAAAACATCATCTGCAGATACGGTATTCCGAGAGTGTTGATTTTGGACAATGGGTCACAACTCATCACAGCGGACACCCGAGAGTGGTGCTCGGAGTTGGGTATTGAACAATGGTTCACTTCCGTGGGGCACCCTCAAGCCAAAGGTCAAGCTGAAGTTACTAACAGGATCATTTTGCAGCACTTGAAGACCATGATCGAAAGCAAGAAAGGCGAATGGGCTGAAGAGCTACAAGGAGCCTTGTGGGCTTACTGCATAACTCCACGAGCGACCACCGGTGAAACTCCCTACTCCCTCGTATATAGGTGGAAGGCTATGATACCTGCGAAAATTGCTCAGGAATCCGCATGTGTTGCCTATTTCGAGCCTGGCTCTAACGAGGAAAGTAGAGCGCTCGAACTAGATCTACTAGAGGAAAGGAGGGATAATGCTTGGGCACGTATCCACAAATACAAAGCCTCCATGGCTCGACAGTACAACAAGCGTGTCAAGGAGAGGACCTTCCAACTGGTGGACTTAGTTAATTATGAAGAAAGTGGAGGTGTCGAAGCACATGGGTAAGCTAGATCCCAATTGGGAGGGGCCATTCAAGGTCACCCAAGTAAGGGCCAACAACACCTACATACTTGAAACACTTCAGGGCGAGCGTCTCCCTCACCCATGGAATGCGTGCAACCTTCAACAGTTCTATGTTTAGGCGCCTTGAGGAACACCTTTTGTAAAATCCCAATCCGGGGATCAATGTAACCTTTCGATATAAAAAGAAAGCAATGAAGTTTGCTTCTTTTAGACAAGAAAGTTTTGTGTAAAGCGTACTTTATGACCTACAACTCTGTCCCCCCTTGGAACCCTCGGCGGCTTACCACACAGGCCCAAGGCGAGCGGATCCCTTGAGCAAAGGATACCTCACCGTCCATGCTCGACAGATCTTACAGCTAAAGCAACCAGATCCTGGTTCTAGCCCACGCTCGGTGAAGTAACCAAGGCACCCTCGAAATGGGTCCCTCGCGTTCTTTACTTAAACAAATTTCTTAAGGAAATTTCGATGCAAGAAATTTACTAAGTAACTAGGGCACCCTCGAAATGGGTCCCTCGCGTTCTTTACTTAAACAAATTTCTTAAGGAAATTTCCACGCAAGAAATTTACTAAGTAACCAGGGCACCCTCGAAATGGATCCTTCGCGTTCTTTACTTAAACAAATTTCTTAAGAAAATTTCTACACAAGAAATTCACTAAGTAACCAGGGCACCCTCGAAATGGGTCCCTTGCATTCTTTACTTAAACAAATTTCTTAAGGAAATTTCTACACAAGAAATTCACTAAGTAACCAGGGCACCCTTGGAATGGGTCCCTCGCATCCTTGTTTACCAAATTCTTAAAAACCCTTACAAGAGATTTTTCCAAGTAACCTGGGTACCTTCGAAAATGGGCCCCTCGCGGTCTTGGTTTACAAATATCTTAAGGGATCCTTACAAAATTCTCTTACATTAGAGCAAAAAAGGGGTTAAGTAAATAACGAGTATAGATTTAAAGTAAATGAACATTCATGACAAAACAAGGTTTCATTCATTGAACAAAGGAAAGAGCTAACGCTCAGAGTACACATTAAGGGCTATTCTAACCCCTGGAAAGCATGAGAATAACGGGAACAAATTATAACAAAAAAATTACAAGTTTTTCAAATAAGAGGAGAAAATCACGATTGGGCATCTTGAACCTGGTCATCTTCAATGTTAACCACTTCAGCCGTTGGAATAGGCGCTGGGGCACTCGTCGTTGGAGCATTGGGCGCAGGGACATCTTGGGGCGTGACGGTCTCGACCGCTAGTGCGAGAGTATCCTCGTTAGCCTGGGTGTGGACCATAACAACTGTTGAGCCCTCGGGGGTAGGTATAGCATCAGTAACCCTCTCGGTAGATTCCCCCACAACTGGTGCCTCGGTGGTGGGGTGGGCCCTCATAAACTCATCCTAAAGAAGAGCCACCAAGTTATTAGATTTCGGCTCAGTTAAGTTATCTTCAAGGTTCTCCTCATCTGTTGCAGGCTCTTTCAGCTCTTCGTCATACTGCAGCCCTAAGCGCCAATGCCCTCGAGACTCAGGTTTCGCCAAGCCCAATGTGATTAGCTGAGCGACCGACAGGTTGAAGGCCAATTGAGCCTCGTCGTAACAGTGCAAGTTGGCGGCAAACCCAAAGGCCTTGGAGTGACAAAACTTGAGAAGAGCCTTGCAGTTGGCCTCGGATATGCGATCAGGAAGCAGCCTTTGGAATTCTTCTTTGTAGCCTCGGTGTATTACTTCTTGGTGGCGTTGAGTTGCTTGTTCCGCTCATCCAAATCTGTAGCCAGACCTTTGTTGATGTCCTTATCCCGAGCCTACTTGCGAGACTCCTCACTCTTCTCCAACTCTCTCTTAACTTTGCTATGCTCAGTCTCTAGGGACTCAAGCCTGGCCCTCAACACGTCATTCTTTTCCTGGAGTTGTGCAGGGTTGGCAGCACGAACTATCTTCTTGTATTTTGCGGGAACCTCTTCCTTTTCCTCGAGGGGGGAGAAGCACCCTCGGGGAACTCAGTGATAACCACGCCTGAGCGTTACCCACGGGGCTCGTTGGGGCCAAGATGAAGGGGTCTGTTCCCACTCGCCGAAGTATTGCCCTCGGGACGAGGGATGATACTTGTTTCTGGGGTAGACCCTCTGCCTTCCCTTCACCCCTTCTAGGGGCGCTTGAACTGCTTCCACCATGACCTCCTCCATAGCCGTCCTTTCGGTCGCCACCAGTGTGGCCTGGCCTCTGTTGGTTCTGTTGCCGTTGCTGTTGGTTTTGGGGTTGCCCCCTGTTGCCCAAAAGTGATGCCACATTACGCATTCCCCCTCTTCCAGCCATCAGTATACTTGGGCCTGTCAGAAAGAAAAAAAGACAAAAAGGAAACGAGGATCAGTCTTCATGGATCAAGGTTTACTAGGGATACAATTAGTGGTCCTATCTAAAAGTTAGTTTCCTAGAATCTAACCATCTCTTTTCAAATTTCGAGCGGGCGGGTTAGTGATCATTTCAAAGTCATTCATGAGCCCGCAGAGAAATAGAACCTCTTCATCATCCATTAATTCTTTGGCCTTAATGAGCCATCGAGCGTTCCTCATGGCAAGGGCCAATTCCTGAGCACATGACAAGGGAAATGAGGGGTTTAAGCGGGATCTTACAAGAGGCCCCTCTCCATGATTCATCCACTCTCGTGCAACGCCAAAGTCCTCACCCTCGGGGGCCCTCACGAAGAAGAATTTCTCCTTCCACTCAGTTCCATAGGACGACGAAGGTGAGTCTATCAACCTCAAGTTAGATTTGGCTTGAATGTAATAGAATCCGACCGTCGGAGATGAGCGTGGTGACCAGACCACCTGGAAGAGGCTGTTAAAATTGTGAATAGAGGGCTCGTTTCCAGTACACTTCATCAGAACTACAAATGCGTTGATGAGGGCTATTCCGTTGGGAAAAATTTGGGAAGGGCTTAGATTCAAAAGATTGAGGATGCTTTCCACAGGAACGAAAATGGGAAATCTCAACCCCCCTGCCTCAACTGCATCCTTATAGACCGCCATCTCCCCAGGAAGAGGGGTTATTAGCTCTCGTGCGCGGCTGGTATTCTATAAGTGAACCGTTCATCCCAATATCTAGGGGCCCTCATTGTAACCAAATCCCACATGGATATGGTACTCTTAATTTCGTATGGAGTCCTCTCCGTAGCTTGCATATCGGAACTTTCTCCTCTGTAAATTTTTTAGATTTTCTGGTTCTTTTCCTATGCTTGGCAGGAGGTTCCTTCGAGGGACTAACCGTCTCTTCTTGAGTCGGACCTGGAATTACCACTATTACAATATGACGTTGAGGGTTGGTGGCACTTTCTATCAAAGGCAAAGTTACCCCTTGTCGTTCCGATTCCAGGACCAGGTCCATTTCCTCAAAAAAGTGATCAACGCCATCGGGGTTCCTTTCCCCCATGGCCGACACGGCGGCGTCCAACTCCTCGTCTCTAACCTCACCAAACATTTCATCCACTATTTCGTGGTATGGAGTAGGATTGTAGGAAAAAGAACTAGAACTAGCTATCTCGTCTATCTCCCTCATATTCTCCTCTATAATTCTCTTAGACATTGTGATTTGAAAAGGGTGCAGGAGAAGTAACAATGGAGGAATGGAAGAAGGAGGTACCTACGTATCTGAGGTTAGCAAATTAGAAAGCTAAGAGAAACGAGAAATTACCTAAAAGCTCTGAAAAAACTGGAAAGTTGCTTGAAGTTCTTGGGAGGATGCTAGAAGATCTAGGAATACTTGAATGATTCTGAAGGAAGGAATGCATAAAGAAAAAACGAAGTTGCATCTCCTTATTTATAGGTGAGAGAGTTGGTGAGGTTTGGGTAATTAATTCAAAAATTGCAATCATTCCCGCCTAGTTAACTGCCCACTTTTGGGAACCGTCACACACGTTCCGAGAACCACGCGCCGTTTCCTAAAAAGGTGTACCCACACGCCCCATCAGCATTAAATGCTTGGCCTTTCGAGAGGTCAAGCTGAAAAGACCGCATTAAATTCGTCCCCAGAAGCTAACTCCCGAGCGTAGGGCCTCCCCGCCAAGGATGGAACCTCGAGATATAAAAAGATTTGAATTCTACAGTCCACATTATTTTGGACTACAGAATTAGGGGCCAAATGATGAGGCAGAAATACTCTTGGGACACGTAGGCAACACGTGGCCCAATCCGCATCCCCCCCTTGGCGCATCCCTCATGCTCCCAACCATCCCTTACAAGAGGATATCCCCTCAAGGGAATAACTACTTCCAACTTCCCGAGGGACCTTGGCCCTCCCGAGCGAGGGAGCTGGGCTCCAACAGCTAGCGTCACAATCCCCCTCGAGTTACTTCTTTATTGACGCTCAGGGATCCTCTGACTTCACAAAGAGTAAGGCCCCTCTTCATATCCATGCTTCCGGCCCGAGCGTCCCCTTGGACCAGGCAAGCCTGTAGAAGCTCTTATCCAAACCCGAGCGTGCCTAGCCCTCGGAAACAACCTCAAAAGGCTCTCTGACACATAGTAAATGCCCACGCACCTGCCACTGTTGCCGCCACCCACCTTTTCATAGGCTTTTGCAGGAGATCCTTTTTCAGGGACTCCTCATTGCACCACGTGTCTAGGGCAACATCAATGCAGGACCAAATGATTGTCAATTACCAAAAGGGTCTTGACCCTCAACTATAAATATGCGGATTCCATACATACTCTGTAAGCAAGCTTCCTTGACTTCAAGCTCTTTCTTTACACTTCATCTTCTTCTTCACCATCTAACTTGAGCGTCAGAGAGCCAAACTGGGTATCACCCCCAGTCCCCCCCAACTTTGCCTTTTGATTTCTTTGCGTTTGGTCCTAGCAGGTAGAACCCCATCGCATCCGGCGCATTTTACCTGATCCAACCATCACTGTTTTCCCCTCATTACAAATTACAAAGTGCTGGAGTTTCACACATCGAATTAAACCCCATCCGATATACTTCTGCTTAAATGATATAATTGCGTTTGAGTTTTAATTATTTATTTAAATCTTTTGATTTATATATAATTAATTGTTTTTAAAAAAAATTTATGTTCAAGTTATCCTTCAATCTTAAATTATATGCATTTATTTCAATTTTATTTTCAATATCTGGATTTGTTTCAATGCCTTGCATTATTATATATATAGTTTTATTCATAGAGAAATTTAAAAGATAGATTAATAATTTTTTCAATTTAAAGTACATAAATTCGTTATTAGTTTCTACTTAAAGTTTATATATTTTATACTTTTTGTTGATTACTTATCATTTTTAATGTGCCAATTTGTATTGCTCCTTTAAATTTTCTTGTTGCCTATCAAATGTTAGTTTTAGATTATAAATGAGAAATATTTATTGTATTAATTTCTTACATATAATATACTTTATTTATCAAATTTTAGTATTTTTTTATATAGTATTTTAGTTTTATTTCAATTTTTGTTTATTAGATATATTTCAATCATTAAATTTTATTATATTTGTAAAGTTTGTAATTTATTTTTAACTTTTTATTTACTATTACACAAGGCAACATATAATTAGTATATTTGAATGAATTAATTTTTTATTTTCATGTTTCTTTTCATTAAAATATTTAAAAATTTTATTTTGACAATATAGAAGATATTGCATATTTATATTTAACCTTGACAAATTTTTTTTTTCAGGATAACCTCTTTGACATTTATAAACTATTTTGGTTTGTAAAGTCATGTATTTCGTTTATATAAAAAAAATTAAATGCATTATTATTGGTTTATTTTATTTGTTTGTAGCTGCAGTAACTTTTAATATCTACATACTATTGAAATTATATTATTAATTTTTCCAATTAATTGTTAAATTAAATGTTGAATTATTCTTCTAATTTCTATACATAGCATGGAGCATATGGTAGTATATATTAAAACATGATGATTGAGTGATCACATAGATTTGGAATCAAAATATATTTTCCGTATTAAATGATTAAAAGAATAATTGTAATCGCATCGCTAATAAAATTGTTGCTAAGAAGATCCGCACAAATTTTATAATCTACCATCGTGGCAAACTATAATAAAAAAGAAATGACAAATATATAAAGAATATAATTTTATTTCAATTATGGGGTCTTCACCAGAAATTATTTCGCCTGAAACACTGTTTAAAAACTTGGAATAAAGTGATCTTTGGGAACATTTTTGACCGGGTTAAAGAGGCGGAACTTGAGATGAAGTCTGTCGTAACAGAGTATGATTTGCACCCTTCGGACAGCAGATTAATGGAGCTCAATCATTGTACGGCTAAGTTCCAACATTATCTGGCTATGGAAGAAGACTTCTGGAAATAAAAAGCCTCATGTCGCTGGATTTCGGAGGGAGAAAGAAACACCGGGTATTTCCATGCCTTAGTCAAGAAAAAAAGATTTCGATCTTCTATTCGGAGCATTATGGATGGCGGAGATGAAATCTCTGAGGGTAACCAACTTCGTACTTATGCTACCACGTACTTCAAAAACCTGTTGTCAACGGAGGCTAACCGAGAACAAGAAAGTCTTGACAGTGATGTTTTAACCCACTCTCTTAGCCTAACCGAGGTGGAGGAGCTGTGTGTCCTCCCCTCGTTGAAGGAAACCAAGAAAATTGTTTGGGATTTACACCCTCAAAGTGCGGCTGGGCCTGACGGTTTCGGTCCTCGATTCTACCAACGATTTTGGGAAATCATTGTAAAGGATGTTCACGCTGCAGTGTTGGACTTCTTCGAGGGATCTTCGATACCTCGAGCAGTCACAGCTACATCTATCGCCTTGATTCCTAAAAAAGAGAACCCAGTTTTTTGGAGCGACTACAGGCCCATTAGCCTCTGCAACGTTTCTAATAAGATCATTATGAAGGTCCTAAATAACAGGCTGGCACTCGTTCTCCCCAAAGTGACCGTGTCGAACCAGAGTGGCTTTATCAAAGGAAGGCTTATTAGCGATAATATTTTATTAACTCAAGAACTTGCTCATACACTCAACAACCAAAGATGTGACCAGAATGTTATCTTGAAGCTGGATATGGCTAAGGCTTACGACCGACTGGAGTGGGGCTTCTTACTAAAAGTCCTTCGGCACAAAGGCTTTCCCGAAAAGTGGATAAATTGGATGTACCATTGCATCTCTAACTGTTGGTTCTCGGTTATGGTCAACGGTTCCACAGAAGAAATCTTTAAGTCAACACGGGGTCTTCGTCAAGGTGATCCCCTTTCCCCTTCCTTATTTGTGATAGCTGCAGACTACCTATCTTGCTGCTTAAATAGGATGACAGCTAATGACGTGGAGAGCAGATATGACACGAGGTCCTATGCTCATATCTCACACCTCGCTTACGCCGATGATACTATCATCTTCACAAACTCCAGAAGAGCCTTCTTAATCCAGATCAAGGAAATCTTACGTCACTATGAGGTTATTTCAGGGCAGAAAGTCAATGTCATAAAGAGTGAATTTTTTGTTAGCAGGACTGGAGCTTGGGCGGGAAATATAGTGAAAGAAGTTCTGGGGTTTAGGCAAGGAAATCTCCCTATGAAGTATCTGGGAGCTCCGATTTTCAATGGGAGAAAGCGAATATCCTTCTTTGATGAGATGATAAACAAAGTCAGAAAAAGACTCCAAGGATGGGAGGCGGTCATGTTATCACACGGGGGTCGTCTTCAACTGATAAAATCAGTGTTATATTCTATGCAAGTCCACCTCTTTCAGGTGTTAGAACCTCCTAATAATGTTACAGGTACTATCTGACGCCTCTGCAATAAATTTTTCTTGGGATCCAACTCGGAAAGTCGTCGGCTACATTGGGCTAGCTGGGAAAAAGCTTGCTTCCCCATGGAAGAGGGGGGTCTGGGGTGCCGGAAGTTGAACGAGCTAATAACTTCCTTTAGCTGGAAGCTATGGTGGAGGCTCCTGACTCAAAACAATGTGTGGTCCAACTTCATGAAAAGGAAATATAGCCTTACGGCCCATTCGAGCAGAGCTGAAGTGAAGAATAGCCATTCTCACACTTGGCGCCGTCTTTGCACGGTTAGAGAACAAGCAGACCGTCTCATTGGGTGGAGCATAAATAGCGGAAACGTATCTATTAAACATGACCAGTGGATGAAAGAGGGTCCTCTTGATGCCAGAATTGGGGAGGAAGTCTTGGATGGCAAAGTTCTTGATCTTTGGAGCAATGGTACTTGGGATGTTACGAAAATTCAGGCTCTGTTTGGTCAACAAATCGCGGATGAGATATTGCAAGTCCCAATTGGCTTAGAGGGAGGGGATGTGCCGATATGGCTTGGGAACTCATCGGGTGGCTTTACGGTGAGGTCTGCTTGGCAACTTATTCGGGAGAAGCGCCTTAAGTCACAAACTTGGGAGGTGATCTGGTCTACGCAACTTACCCCGACGACATTGGTTTTCATGTGGAGATTACTTAATAACTGGATCCCGCTGGATGATCGTCTCCAAGAAAAGGGCATCAATCTTGCATCTAAGTGTTCTTGCTGTACAAATGTAGAAACTAGACAGCATCTTTTCCTTGAATCACAAAAGGTGGCTCGGGTATGGGCTTTCTTTGGGGACCGATTTGGTGTGCATAGGACAACCTCCAGCAGCCCGGTCACGATTTTAAATGATTGGGCAAGATCTTCTCCGTTTAGCTCCACAAAACATGTTCGTCTCGTGATTCCAATACTGGTTTTCTGGTTTACTTGGTTAGAACGCAACAATGCCAAACACAACAGAGTGTCGTTCAACCCATTCAATATCATACGTTGCGTTTATAATCATCTTCATTTACTTGTTCAAACGAGAAAAATTGATTACATATGGTGGCGTGGAGATGTACACCTTGCGGCGAAATTCGGTATACAGGTGTGGAAACCAAGGATGAAACGAGGGATAATAGTCAGATGGCGGCGTCTGGACCAAGGATGGCATAAATTAAACACCGATGGATCAGCTAGGGGCAACCCGGGGCCTGCTGGGATAGGAGGGGCTCTTCGTGACTCGAATGGTGGTCTCTTGATGGCTTTTAGTGCCGGTATTGGAGTTTCCACAAACATAATTGCAGAAATGGAAGCTGTGGTGGAAGGAGTCCGCGAGGCTCGGAATTTTGGGTGTTTGAGTCTCTGGATTGAAGTGGATGCGAGAATTGTGATCGACATCTTTGAGAGGGGATGTATGGGTAGAATTAGAGCTCAAAATTTGATAACGAGCTTTAAGAATCTCACAGAGGGTATGCAAATTAAACTCACCCACGTGTATAGGGAAGGAAACGCAGTGGCAGATTTGCTAGCTAATAACGGATCTAAGTTTCAAAATAGATGGAGATTCCCGGACAGCCCGTTACTTCATGAACTCAAAGGGATGCTCCGGATGGACACTTGGGAGCTGCCTTCAATCCGAAACCAATGATGAGAACTCACACTAGGAAGTTAGAGGAAGGTACGACATGTTTTAATTATTTAGTCCCATTTCATATTCACCTTAAGATTTGCTTAGGGCATATTACATTTGATGATCTGTCTGGGCCGAATAAGGTAATGATTCAGGTTAGAGAGAAGCATAGCACTCGCCGTGAGGAGCAGGAAAGGCTATGGTGCAAGGACCCGGACTTGCTAGAAAAGTTACTTTTAGATTTGACGGTGACGTTGGCCATATGGAGCCTGAATTCGTTCAGACCCTGGCCACTTCGTACAAGATGTCGTATTGCCATTATCCTGGCAACTAGAGTTTCCTTCGTGAAACTCTGGGTGAGAGTGTGGGTGTTTCGCTTGAGTGGTAAAAGCTTTGCGGGTGAGGGAGAGTCCCCGATATTGAGAGAGCCCAACCTTGTTAGACTCAGAGCTTTCAATCCGTACCACCACCATATAGCCTTCACGCCGCAGTTTCATACTCGGCCCAGATTTCTCACCTTTTTACCCTCCCCCGTTTCTTTTGCAGGTTATATTTCCCCCATTTGGGATAGTTCTATCCCCGCAAGGAACCATCAATGTGGCACGCCAATGATTTTGATTGAGGCGAGGTCAATCCTTATTGTTCGGGTGGGATACTTAAGCGCAGAGATTGTGCATTTTAGCTATAAGGTTCAGCCTGCTCCTAAACAGGACAGCATGCTTATAGCGATTTATAAGGAAGCAACGCCTCGCTGCCATGGCCACTATGGAGAGTTGTACAGTAGAGCTTTCTCCTGGAGTTTTTCGAACTGTGCAATCAAGTTTGAGATTTTCTGGAAGGGGATCAAGACTTACAATTGGAAAGTTACTGGAACTCGCACTAGGTTCCATCATTTTAATTGTGGCCCTGTTCATTTTGTTGCTGCTAAGGATTATTGTTGGTTTGGGTTACTCTTTTTTGTTTCTTTTGAGCCGCTCAAGTTTTGGCTCATGCGGATCTTGGGTATGTTTTTCATGAACTTCCCTTTGTAGCTTTGTTTTCGTGTTTAATAAATGAGGTGGAGCCCTCGGTAATCCCTCCTTCCCATAAAAAAAAAAAAACAATTGAAATAAAATAACGACAAAGCTATGGCAAAATACTTTTCAACATTTATACTTGAATGAAGCATTAATGAACTCCAGCCAAACTCATCCAAACTATTAATTATAAAGAGATATTAATTAATGACTTAATGTCAATAAATTCTTTGCGTAAATAATATTATAAAATAAAGAGATATTAAAATTACTTAAATTCGACAATCTCATAAATGCTGTGACACTTTGTTTATTGATGCACGAAACGTGCTTGATGAAAGTTCTTATATACTTAAGTAAGTCAAACATAAATCTGTAATTTCAGAATGTCATGCTACAGCAAAACCAAACTGCAGAAAACTGGCAACAAATTCTACCAGCTGTTGAACTTTATCTGGATCTATATTGTTTTATGGACGCAATCGATAAATGGGCATGGCCGAAAGATGATTCGCCCGAGCAGTCACCAATCCAAAGTGTTCCGACATGTCGAGATCACCAAGCTTCATACTGTCCGGAAGCTCCCAATCAAAGCAATGCACCATTTGTGCCAACACCAATTGCACCATTGTGAGTCCTAATTGTAATCCCGGGCACATTCTCCTACCCGAACCAAATGGTATAAGCTGAAAATGGCGTCCCCTTAAATCTATGTCGTTACCGATAAACCTCTCAGGCGAGAATGTTTCAGGATCAGGCCACACGTTAGGATCCCTCCCAATAGCCCATACGTTCACTATGGCCCGCGATCCTTTTGGTATGTGAAAACCATCAAGAACACAATCCTCCATAGACGCGTGGGGTACCAACAAGGGCGTAACAGGATGGAGTCGTTGCGATTCCTTCACCACACAGTCCAAGTATTGGAGTTCGTCGAGGTGTGATTCCTCGACCATATGATCCATGCCTACTATCGTCTCCAGTTCTTTTTGGAGTTTCTTCATTACTTCAGGGTGCCTGATGAGTTCAGACATTGCCCATTCCGTTGCTGTTGCTGAAGTGTCCATTCCGGCGATGAGCAAATCCTGAATGAATACTCATTATCTTCAATATCTATTAATTGGATCTTGCAATTAACAACACACTCGCACGTGGATTACAAAACTATGCAACATTTATTGAAGAACTAAAGCAAATTACCAGGAGCACGGCTTTGACATGTCGGTGGTCGAATTCGAATTGAGCCTCTCCAGATTCCATAATAGCCATCATGGTATCAACAAAGTCCTTAGTCTGCTGCTTCTCCTCCTTGTTCCGAGCATGATCATCAATGATTTTCTCCAGAAACCCGTCGAAAATCTTGCTCAGGGCCTTCATCCTACCATTCAAGCTCTGAAGATCAAGGGCCCCAATATACGGAAAATAGTCGGCAAGATTAAATGTCGCAGCAACTTCCAATGCCTCCATAATCACAGCTTTAAATCCCTTCTCATCAAAATCTCTGTCAGCATACTTTTTGCCAAACACCATCATGAAATTCATATCCCCAGCCAAGGTGGAAATCCCGGCGCTCAAATCCACAATTTCCCGCTTTTCAGCAGCCTGTTTGAGCGAACTGACGAACAAATCCAGCTCGTTCTTTCTCATGGCCCGGAATTGGCTTATCCTGAGGTTACTCAACAGCTCCAAAGTGCAGAGTTTTCGCATGTTTCTCCAGCACGGGCCATATGGCCCGAAAATGATATTCCTCTGCTCGTAGGCTACGTATTTTGCGCCTTCGTGGGGAGGCCTGGTGGCGAAAACATGATCATGAGTCTTGAGGATGAGCTCCGCTCCGGCAGGCGAGGATACAACAACTGCAGGCACGAAGCCCAATCGCAGTCCCATAATCGGGCCATGTTTTTGGGCTTGATGGAATAAATCCTGGTGAGGATTCTTGCCCAACAGATGGAGATGGCCTAAAATTGGGAGCCCTTTGGGACCCGGAGGCTGTCTCTTCTTCTTGCTCGGTGTCAGCAGCTCTTGAAAGACATAAAGAAATGCAAGCACTGATAGAGCAATCCAAATCCAGACCATTTTTCTTATGCTTTTCTTGATTTCCTTTTGGTGCAGGGATAGATAAGTTGTTATTCTGATGCTTGGAAGATGATGTATTTAAGAGGAGATAGGCTAGGAGTAGCAGGGAAGGTTTAGTTAGAATAGTTAGATAGCATAGCAGGAAGCTTCAACATTTATTATCGTGGTATAATTTCGTAAGTGGGGAATTCCCGAAAACTCCCCAAATGATAAGTCCAATTCCTCTTAACTCCCCATTTTAAAAAATGATGTATAAAAACTCGAGAATCGCGTATCTAAATCCCCAAATGATGTATTTGAAAATGGGGAGTATCTAAATCTCAGAATCGCGTATCTAAATCCCAGAATCACGTACCTAAAACCCCAAATGATGTATTTAAAAATGAGGAGTAAAAAGGAACTTCCCAAAGTCATTGGGAGTTTTTGGGAAGTGCCCCTTTGGAAAATAGAAGTTGAAAATATCAGGATTTTGGGGCCACAAAATAGGGATAATTAGGAACTGTCCCTCAGGTTTGGTGAAATTATAGATACTCCTGAGGTTTAAGAAATTACGAATTCTTCCCAACTCGTTATTTCTTTCATTAAATTTAATAGAATTTAAGATTTTAATATTTTACTCCCTACGTCCTAAAACTCAGGGGGTATTTGTAATAAAAGTTCAAAAGCAAAGAGGTTAATGTAAATATTGAAATTTCTTGAGGGGTTTGATTTAAGTATTTGAATTTTATGTTACCTAACATTTTATTTTTATTTTTTTAGCAAAGAATACTATAGCAACTTAAGGATATTTTAACGTTTTAGTAATAAACTAATTTTATTTCTAAAGTTTATCGATACCAAATATTTTCTTGAAAAAAAAAATTAAGCATGCATGTTTATATTGAAATGTTATTCGTATTTAAAGTACTTGCATTAGAAATCACCAACGTTCGAAATATTTATTAAATAATTCTGATTGATATTTATGTGAATTTAACGTGTTTGTTATGATTTTCTATTTCCTTAAAATAAATTATTATTCTAAACGAACAAAGTCTAAATAAACTTACGCAAAATATGCATAAAACTAAGACATAAACATAAAGTGGAATCTATAATTTTTTTTATCATACTTGGAATAAATATGCATGAAATATTTATTCCGATTTATACTTATAGATAAAATATAAATATTAATTAAATTACAAATTTTTAAATTGAAAAACTCAAATTTAACCAACATTTCAAATATATCATTACACTTTCAATATTATTACAATATACCCCAAGGGTATAATTGGAACTTTTAAAAATAATATTGCGGACGTGTCATGACCCACGAGTCGTGACCAAACATCCACACAAATGTCGGCTGGCTAGCATATTAAGTGAGAGCGGTAATGGCCCGAAAGACGTTTTGTCTCGGGGCCTTTGATATTGTGGAGTCAGGCATGCCGACCCGATTGAGTTTGGGAAGCTTGTTAGTGGTCTTGGACTTGATTAGGAGGCAAATTGAGGGTTTCCGAGAACTCAATTTGTTGGGGGATATTGTTGTCTCCCTGATGAGCTCACGAGGCAGCAAAGCTGATGGAGAAGACCCAAACCTAGTCGCGGCTGTGCAAGACCAACTGCAGGGTTTTCAGGATATAGTTGAGCAACTCTCTCGAGCGCGGTCTCAAGCCCCCCAAGCCGGGGACGAGGGAGCCAAGTCCAGAGACGCTCGCCGCCAAGCCAACCAGAATCACGCCACTCAACAACAGGAATAAGAGGAGAATTATGAGGATTATGATAATGAGGGGGGATATCACCACCCGCCGGCGAGGGGCTCTCCCCTCATTGAGTTTGTCTTGATGGCCCAAGCCGGAATGGGCAAAGTCCCAACTTTCATCAACCGTTATGATGGAACCACTGATCCAGCAGAACATTTAGACCATTTTCTGCATCTGATGCATCTCTATAAGCATGCCAGTCATTATTGGGCCAAGGTGTTTGTCACCTCCCTCGTGGGAATAGCCCAGGAATGGTATAAACGACTGCCACCCCGCTCAATTAGGGGGTATGAAGACCTTACAAATGCTTTCCTAAACCACTTTAACTCCTTGAAGGCACCAGTCACTGCGCTCATGGATCTGTACAATTTGGTCTAGGGTGAAAATGAGTCACTCCGGTCCTTTTTCGCTCGATTCAACAAGGAAGTGCTCTTGGTCGAGCGGCCCTCCACGGATTTCCTAATCCATGTGCTCTTCAAGGCCATCAACCACAAGCACTATGTGAGCAATGAGTTTTCTGAAGCCATTGTTAAGAAGAGACCTAAATCCTTTATGGCTATGAGGGAGATCGTTGAACCGTTCTTTGCGCTCGAGAATATGTACAAATCCAATGCGCCGCGTCCGTCAGGCCACCACAAGGGTGAACGAGGGCGAAAGGATACCCACAAGGATCGCTGTATACATATATGTGTAGATATAGCCAAGACATAGATTTTTTATGGATTCATCGCAAACATGAGCACATTCCTCTCAACCGCCCTATTTCTGAAATCTACTCGCTCTCGGACAAGAAGCTCTTCAAAAGGCCCCAGAAATTGAGGGAGACGGAATCTCAGAGGCGCTCGGGGAAATATTGCGCCTTTCACAAGCAAAAGGGACATGACACAGACGAATGTCGACAGCTGGAAAGTGAGATACAAAGACTCATTGCTAGAGGTCATTTGAATGAGTTTGTCAGGGTTCTGGAACGATACGATGAGCATTACAACGAGCGAACTAAGGTTCAAAGGAGAAGTCTGTCGCGCTCGCGTAGTCCCTTAGTGCGCCAACCGGAGAGCAGCACTAGGGGCAAGCAGAAAATATCTGAACCAGAAAACGCGCCGTTTACGGTCATCCACATAATTGTTGGAGGCTCCTCGGGGGGAGATTCCAACACCTCTCGCCGCTATGTTCGCAGCTATGTTCAGTGGCCCTCAGCGCCCAGAGCGCTCCCTACTCCAAGGAAAATGAAGTGATAGGGTTCAGTGATAGGGACCTAGGGCATATTATAACGCCCCATGGGATCGGTGAAACCTCTGACTGCCATATGGTGGTTAGCTTAGATGTGCATGATCACGTTGTAAAGAGGGTTCTTGTTGGTAGTGGAAGCTCAATAAACATTCTCCTCTACTCCAATTTTTAGAAAATGAACATCACAAATATCGGCCCTCATTGGCTTTGGAGGTTCTGAAGTTGTCCCACGAGGACAAATTCACTAGGCCACTTCATTTGGTCGCACCCCACAGCAGAAGACTCTAATGGTAACATACGCGATGGTGAAATTAAGATCACTTACAACACCATTATCGGGCGCTCTGCCCTTGTTGATTTTAAGGCGATCATTTCCACTTACCACCAGAAGATCAAGTTCCCCATCCCCGAGGGTACGGGCGAGATTTTATGCAATGTCAAGGAGGCGTGGGAATGCTACATGTTATCTCTCAGAAAACCAAAAGTGGAGAAAACTTTCCAGATTGAGTCCTCTAAAAAGTCTGTAGATTTTCCCAGTTTAGATGAAGATGGTCCCACGAGGAAACGAGCGAAACTCTACAAGAAGAAAAACAAAAAGAAAGCAGCGAGCGGGAAAGATAACTCCGAGGGCGGTCCACTTAGAGCAGTGGAGGCATCCTCCTCAAAAGAGGATACGAGCGAAGGCGAGCCCGAGGGTGAGGGAAACCGTCTCACAGGAAAGAAAAGAGCGCTCGAAACCCCCCCTCCTGAGGCATGGATAAAGCCCATTGAAAAAATTTTGACCATTAAATTGGAGCCAGGCAACAGGGAAAAAACTACTCAGATTGGTTCGAGCCTCACTGGGCCCTCGCAGATCATGATGATCGAATTTCTGAGGGAAAATATTGACATTTTCGCATGGAAGGCCTCAGACCTCACTAGGATTGACCCAAGTGTCATTGTACGTAGGCTCAACGTGGACCCTGCCTTTAAGCCTATCAAACAAAAAAAGGGAGATGTCCATAGATTCCGAAAGAAAGTTATTGAGGATGAGGTGAACAAGCTCCTCGAGGCTCAATACATTGAGCCAGTCTTATATCCAGAATAGTTGTGCAATGTCGTTCTCGTACCCAAAAGTGCCAACAAGTGGAGGATGTGCAATGACTTTACAGATCTCAACAAGGCCTGCCTTAAAGATCCACACCCCTTGCCTCGAATTGACCAGCTGGTAGACTCAATAGCAGGTTGCGAATTAATGAGCATGATGGACGCAGTCCAGGGGTATTATCAGATTTTCATGGCCCCCGAGGATTGCTCGAAATCCTTCTTTGTTGTACATCTAGGGATGTACTGTTTCTTGGTCATGCCGTTTGGGTTGAAGAATGCAGGGGCGATATATCAGCACCTTGTGAACAAAATATTTGAGTACAAGATAGGGAGTTCCATGGAGGTGTACGTGGACGATATGATCATCAAAAGTGAGTGAGAGCATTCCCATCTAAAGGATTTGAAACGAACCTTCGATATACTTCACCAGTACGGCATGAAATTGAATCCCTCCAAGTGTACTTTCGGAGTTCGAGGGGGCAAGTTTTTGGGATATGTGGTCAGCCAGCGCGGAATTGAGGCCAATCCTGAAAAAATCAAAGCCATCGTGGAAATCCCTTCCCCTCGGAACGTTAGAGAAGTACAGGTCCTGGTGGCGAAGATAATCTCTCTTAACAGGTTCATATCACGCTCCGCAGATAGAAACTTACCATTCTTCAAAATATTGGGCAATGCTAGAAACTTCGCGTGGATAGTGGAGTGCGAGAAAACATTGCAGGATATGAAGGCCTACCTCTCGTGCGCACCACTGTTAACAAAATCGATCGAGAATAAAAGGTTGTTCATCTACCTCTCGGTTTCTCAAGAAACAACGAGTGTGGTCCTCGTGGCAGTACGTGAGCGCAAACACCTACCAATCTATTATTGGAGTAAAACTCTGCAGGGTGCAGAAAAGAAATATTTAGAGATTGAAAAGTTCGCATTCGCCCTCGCAAATGCATCGAGAAGGCTACGACCATATTTTCAGGCTCATTCCATCACAGTGCTTACGGACCAGCCCTTGAGGCAAGTCCTATCAAAAACCTGATGTTTCAGGGAGATTAATCAAATGGGCTATTGAGTTGAGCCAGTTTGACATCAGCTACGAGCCAAGGACAGCCGTACAAGCACAAGTAGTTGCTGATCTACTTGTCGAGCGCTTTGGCTTAGAGCCCGCACCCACAAAAAACAATGGCTTATGGCTCCTGCACATAGATGGCTACTCGACTTTTCAAGGGGGAGGAGCAGGGGTGACCCTTAGAGGTCCCGATGGAACTGAGATAGATTTCGTGATCGGATTGGATTTCTAAATTACCAACAATGAGGCAGAATATGAAGCTCTTATCCAAGGGCGGAAAATTGCTATCCAAAATCGAGCTTCTCGAATCACTGCCTACGTTGACCCACAGCTGATCACGAGCCAGATTAAAGGAAGATATGAGGCTCGAGAAGCCACCATAGTGCAATACTTGGGAAAGGCTAAGGAAGTCATCAGCAAGTTCAAAGAGTTTCATCTGTTGCAGGTTCCGAGGGCAGAAAATGAGCGTACGGATGCCCTGTCAAAATTCGCCTTCGCCTCCGCCTCGAAGGATCATGTGATCACGCCATTACTTTTCTAAGGACAGATGAACCCCTAATAAAGGAAGGGGCCATCGCTCGTGAGGTAACCATGATTGACC
This sequence comes from Lantana camara, assembly GCA_037501455.1. Classification (NCBI taxonomy): domain Eukaryota; kingdom Viridiplantae; phylum Streptophyta; class Magnoliopsida; order Lamiales; family Verbenaceae; genus Lantana; species Lantana camara. Next base: position 13,891,540 of record CM074857.1, on the reverse strand, counting down.
CATCCGAGCCTTGTTGGCTCGATGATAACGTCAGGTTCATTAGGGATGGTGTCTACCCAACAGATAAGGTGGAAGCAAGGAAAATAAGGAATAAGGCCCCTTGGTTTTCCCTTGATCAGGAAGGAAGGCTCTTCAAACGATCATATCTGTTGGAAAACACGAATCAGAAAGCAGCGGAATTTAAAAATTTTCCCAACAAAAGGACCTAGAACTCGCAATCGTGTAACCAAATTCGTAAAGATAGAAAACTTACTTTTCTTTTTATTCTTTCTTGAAGCGTTTCAAGCCACCCAAGAACGCTCTTCTCGCGGCTTGATCCCCTCTCCTTGGTAAAGCTCGAATCTTCAAACTTCTAACTTGAAGTCTCTAGAGAAAGTCCACCAACTTGATCACAATCTAACTGTTGGAAAACACGAATCAGAAAGCAGCGGAATTTAAAAAATTTTCCCAACAAAAGGACCTTGAACTCGCAATCGTGTAACCAAATTCGTAAAGATAGAAAACTTACTTTTCTTTTATTCTTTCTTGAAGCGTTTCAAGCCACCCAAGAACGCTCTTCTCGCGGCTTGATCCCCTCTCCTTGGTAAAGCTCGAATCTTCAAACTTCTAACTTGAAGTCTCTAGAGAAAGTCCACCAACTTGATCACAATCTAACTAGTAAGGATGCTAGTTCTCTAGTTAGTGTTTAGGCTTAACCTAGGGTTTAATTTAATCTTGGAGAAAGGAAGGTGTTCAACACATGAACCAAGAATTATCAATTAGCTCTAAAGGGGAGCATGAGCTCCCCTATATATAGGAAAGGGGAGGGGCGGCCGAACCTAGTCCTAATGGACAAAGGATTTGGTCCCTCTCTCTCCTATTACTTGATCATCAAGTATTTTCCAACTTTGACTTTGAATTCTATTTCTAGTCAACTTTTAAGAGAGCTTAAAAATATCCAAACTATTTTTGGATAATTTTATACTTTATTTATTATAAAATAAATAACTTATTTTATCTAATTAATTAATTCGTAATTAATTAACTAGATTATTTTCTCCAAAATTAGACTTTCTTTTTAATTCAAAATTAAACCAAAGTCTATTAAATAATTAACTAATTAATTATTTAATATATATATATACACACACGTGTGTGACACGTGTCACAGTGACACGTGTCACTCACGTGAGCCACACGTGTGAATTCACACGTGTGGAACCCTCTTGGTCCGATTAACTCGTTTAATCATTTTCAAGCCTCAACTCATGTAACCAAGTTGTTGTGTGTGACCCTCTAGGTTCTCAATTCAATTAGTAGTGACCCCAATTAATTAATTCACTAATTAATTAATCAGTCCACAGATTAAACGACCATAGTCTAGCAACAGGTGTTTAACCCCTAGCTGAATTGGAATGTTCAGATTCGACAGAACCTTTAAGTCATTGATTCATGTGAGATACAATCCTCCTACTTACTATCTCTCAACCAAGATCTAGGGCAAGGGAATAATCAGAACCCTAATAATCCGGTCTTAAAGCTAAGTGCATTTCATATCCATTTGATCTCAATCCAAGAAACACTTTTCTTGATGTCTTGATCTACTGCCTTGGCCAAGGACTCCATATGGCATATGAATGACTTATACAATAAGAGATCACCTTGTAAATGCAAGTGTAGGTCCTATCTTGATTCTCATTCACTTTCATGAATCACTTGTGCAGCCCCAGCATAAGCCTTGAATCAGTTGTCTAAGGCGACACCCTTTAAAGCTTATACCAAAGACTACAGAGTTAACTCATAAAGTGAGAAGGAACCTCAAGTCTAAGGATCAATTAATCACATCAATGACTCGTGAGATATTTCCTAATCTGGAAGTTTCCATTTCCTGAAATAGAAACTTCCTTTCCCATTTAGGAATGTTCTCACACGGGGCACCTCAGTGAACTTACTTATTAAAGTAAGCACCCTCATGCATCACGCACGTATCAACTATACACTTTGCACCTCCATGAAACAAGGTGGTCCTTCTTAAGGGCGTGATCTCACAAGCAAGCCTTAGAGGAGTCAGGTTGACACTCCCACTGTCTGTAGGACTCATCGGCTTGGAGTATTTTACTAATCATGACTTATGTGATATAGGGCTCGTTCCATGAACCATTTCACCTAAATGGTAGAGTCCTAAAGTCATCAGGATTAGGGGAGTTCTCATACATGCACAGCTAAAGTAAACGCATACCAAACAAGAGCATATAAAGAAGTGTTGCCTCAATTCGTTATTTTATTCAAAGATTGTCTGTGATTACAATAAGGAAAAGCACAAAGCGGATATACAATCGGCTTTCTAGGGCACTATTCCTAGCAATCTCCCACTTGCCTGTCAAAGCCATTCTAAAGCTACTCTAAGTCCCATCTTCTGAAGATGACCTTGGAAATCTTTGGAGTTTGCAAACCTTTTGCTCACTCCCACTGAATGTGAAACCTATGGGTTGCTCCATATAAATGTCTTTGTCAATGTCACCATTGAGAAAGGCAGTTTTCACATCCATTTGCCATATCTCATAGTCATAATATGCAGCAATGGCAAGCATGATCCGAATAGACTTTTGCATTGCAACTGGTGAAAAGGTTTCGTCAAAGTCCACGCCGGGTCTCTGAGTGAATCCTTTTGCAACCAGTCTTGCTTTGTAGGCTGCAATGCTTCCATCAACTCCAAGCTTTCTCTTAAAGATCCATTTGCAACCTATGGGCTTGACCCCATCAGGCAAATCTACCAAGGTCCAAACTTGGTTGGAGTTCATGGAATCCATTTCGGATTTCATGGCTTCTATCCACTATTCAGAGTCAGAATCTGAAAGTGCCTCCTCATATGTTAAAGGATCATTATCCTTTTGAGAGATTTCATGGAAGAATCCATACCATCTCTCCGGCTGTCTAGGAGTACGTTCAGAACGCCTTAGAGGAGGGTTTTCGTGTGTATCGAAATTCGTGATTGGTTGTAGTTGATCAGAGTGGGACGTTCCTTCAGTGGGTGGTGTGGGGTCATTCTGTACTTCTTCTAATTCTATGATCTTGCCCTTCTTTTCTTTAAGGAACGGTTCCTCAAGAAAAGTGGCATTTCTAGAAACAAACACCTTTTGTTCAGATTGATCATAGAAGTAGTATCCTATGGATTCCTTAGGATAACCTACAAAGTAGCATAAGTTAGAACGAGATTCTAACTTATCTCCCACTGTCCTCTTCACGTAAGCAGGACAACCCCAAATTCTTAAGTAAGAATAACTAGGGATTTTACCATGCCACATTTCATAGGGCGTTTTAGGGACTGACTTAGAGGGAACAAGATTCAAAATCTTTGCTGCACTTTCTAGGGCATAACCCCAGAAAGAAGGTGGTAAGTCAGTGAAACTCATCATGGAACGAACCATATCAAGTAGGGTTCGATTCCTTCTCTCAGAAACTCCATTAAGCTGAGGAGTTCCCGGAGGAGTCCACTGAGAGATAATCCCATTATCCTTGAGATGATTAAGGAATTCCTCACTAAGATATTCGCCTCCTCGATCAGATCGAAGTGCTTTGATCTTGTGACCAGTTTGGTTCTCAACCTCCTTTTGAAATTCTAAGAATTTCTCAAAAGCTTCAGATTTATACTTCATTAAGTATACATAACCATACCGACTAAAGTCATCAGTAAAGGTTATGAAGTACTGATGATTGTTTCTAGTGCTTACACTAAGCGGTCCACAAACATCAGTATGGATCAAATCCAAAACCTTAGTGGCACGTTCCACAGTTCCTTTAAAAGGAACTTTGGACATCTTTCCTCTGAGACAGGATTCGCAAGAAGTTAACTCTTTGAGATCATTTTCAGAGAATGATCCTAAAGTGTTTATCTTGCTAATTCTGTTCTTGGAAATGTGTCCTAATCTAGCGTGCCATAAGGGAGCTGAAACTTTGTCATCTCTCTTACGCTTTGTTTCTCGTTGTATATTCATAATATTGATATTTTGAGTTAGGTAAAGTCCATTACTTAGAGTACCGATATGAACGGAAGAGTTGTTCCGTTTGATAAAGTATTTACCATTCTTAATATAAGTTTCATAACCTTCACAATCTAATATTGGAACTGAAATTATATTACGAATAATGTTCGGTACATAAAGGACTTTGTTTAATACTAACTCAAAACTACCTAAATCTAATCTAATTGTGCCTAAAGCTCGAGCTTCAACGTTTGAGCCATCGCCGATCTTCAAGACACATTCTCCTTCTTTGAGTTGTTGGACTTCACTTAGCATCTGTACATCATTACAGATATGAGTTCCACAACCGGTATCAAGTACCCAAGAACTAGAATTAATAGAAAGATTTACTTCAACGAGAAAGATACCTTTCTTTAGAGTAGCCTTGTACTCTGGGCAGTTTCTCCTCCAATGTCCCGCTTTGCCACAATGGAAGCAAACATCCTCTTTCTGATCATGCTTCTTCTTTTGGGCCTTCCCCTTCGAAATGCCACCAGTGGGCCTAAGGGGTTTCTTCTTCTTCTTTTGGGCTTTCTTACCCTTACCTTTAGAAGGCCCAGAAGAGGAAGATGGAGCATTCACCATCAAAACCTTATTGTCCTTCTTGATCGTACTTTCAGCAGTCACAAGCTGACTAATCAGCTCAGCTACAGTAGCACCAGCATGATTCATGTTGAAGTTAAGGACAAATGGGTTGAATGATGGTGGGAGCGAAGCTAGCAACAAATCCACTGAAAGTTCATCTTTCAGTGGCATGTCCATGGAAGCAAGTTTCTCAGTAAGGGCAAGAAACTTGAGTCCATATTCATGGACACTTGAACCTTCCCTCATTCTCAAGTGGAATAATTCCTTTGAAGTGTTATACCTTGTAACACGTTCATGAGGGCGGTAAAGTTGCTCTAAGTGGTCGTAAATCTCCCAAGCAAATTCCATGGCCTCATGTTGCCTTTGCAAGTCCGGAGACATGTTAGCCAACATAAGGCAACGGGCTTGGAGATTATCATCCTTCCACTTCTGAATCGCGTCCCGCTCGGCCCGAGTGGGAGCCTCCCCTTCGGGACTAGGCTCCCCTTCGAAGAGAACATAAGTTCTCTTCTCAGAATCTAAAATGATTTTTAGATTCCTCAGCCAATCAGAACAGTTGGGACCAGTCAACTTGTTTGACTCGAGGATCGATACAAGAGGGTTTTTGGTTGCCATTTCAAAACACGTAGAGAATCACAGAATCTACGATCTAAATGGTAAAACAGAGAACTAGTGAGCATGCTGAATTATAACGATATACAAAAGATAAGGTCTTTAATCTAATGTAGCTCCCACTGTTTTTCAAAGATCTATAATTCCCAAAGATCTAAGAGGAACACGTTTCCCAATGGGTACTAAGATCCTAGGCATTTTACCTCGAACCCACGACTCGCGGACATTCTAAGTAAGAACCCTAGGTAGGTACAACTTACCAATTCTAACACCTTTAGAACTCTTAGTAATTGTTTTTGCATCACCTATCTTTCAATATGGACCCACGACTCGTGCGACATCCATATTTACTTAGGCGTTAAGCTAGACCCATCAATCATAAGATCATGACCAAAACTTAGTTCGAACGACCCACGACTCGCGGACATCGCCCTTGCTAAAATTGACCACGAAATATTGATCATTTAAAATGATTAATAAGATAACTAAGAACTAATAAGCTCCACTAGCTATCCCACGACTCGCGGACAATAACTAGCTTTACTTACTAAACTTAAAACCTATTGATGGAATGCTAGGAATTTAATTCAAAATTTGCATCTCGAATTAAACACCTATTTGTTCGAAATTAGCTTAATATTTAATGGGAATTTTCGAATCAACCGGAGAGTTGTCCGGTTCGACCTCACCAACATATATGTTATCCAATTTTATTAGTCTTGATTAATGCAAGTACACTTAAATGCATTTCAAACAAGCACATAAACAGATAACATGTCCTAGCATGATACTAACATGTAATGATCATGGGTTCTACCTATCTTATGCGTGATATGTGGGAGCCACTCCACAATCACAAGTTCTAACATACATGCCACATAAACAGTTCAAATCACATAAGGGAAAGCAGTAACAAAATACGAGCCCTATCTCTATTACATTTAACAATTGAGATTCCCCTCCCTAACATTTTGAGGGGTCTTCACTTATGGCCTCCTTGTTACTTGAATGTGGTCCATCTTGCTCCATGGGTGCATTGTCTCCAAAATGAAAATAAAACCTCACCACCTATCTCTACTCTCAAATTACAATAAAAAGAAAAAGACATAAAGTAATAAGGCTCAATCTTCATATTGGCCTTAGACAATTACACGGGGCATACCCCGGCCTCAACAACAGTAATATGGAAAGCCACATAATAAATCACATAACAGTACGCACATAAGTGAGGCTCCAACCTCAATTGAAAAACGCAACTATAGGGCTCCAACCCCAATTTAAGCCATCCATGTGCATAAATTAAAACCATACATAGATCTAAACCCATGATCACCTAACATGCTTTTGCAAAAATTTAAATTTAACCAATAAATTAAAATTCTCGCTTTAAGCTCTAATAGCTTAAAACACGACTTGATGCGAGTCTTATTTATAAAAGTTTTCAATAAATCCCAAATTACCAAAACAAATAAAATTCCAATTAATTTCTGAAAATTAATAATTTTATCAAGATGTATTTTCCCAAAATATAAACCGTTTCAATTTCTCAAAAATCCCAATTTTAAGTTTTATTCAAAAATTAAAAAAATAAATATTCAAAAATAAAATTTTAAAATTAAAATAAAAAATTGGGACTGGATTGCACGAAACACGAAAGGGGCCGGATCACGAAAACGGGGCCCGTGCGCGAAACGGGGCACAGCGTCGCAAGCGCGCGCGGACGCGCACGGCAGGCGCGCACAGCGCCCGGCCAAGGCCAGGCGAGTGCGCGCACTGCGCGCGCATACCGCGCGCCTCGCGCGCGCGTGCCCTGCTGGGCGGTGGGCGGCCAGTCTCGGCCGCCCTGGGCGGGCGCGCCTAGGCGCGCCCGGGACGCTCCCGCACAGGCGTGCGGGAGGAGCTGGGAGGCTGGCCGGTCTGTCCCGGCCAGGCCTGGGCGGCGACGGGCGGACGGCGTGCGGGAGGGCCTCCCGCGCGGTTGCGGGAGGGTGGCGCGCGAAGCCCGGGCGCGCGACTCCTTCGCGCGCGGGGTTTCGCGTGTTCATCGTGTTCCGGGCTTTCGTTTCGTGTTTTCGTTCAAAAGCAAAACCAATCCAAGAAATCCAAAAACAGTTTATACAGTTTCAAATCTAAAATTGTTTTTCAAAATCAAATTTTATAAAACCCAATTTTCAGAAACTTTCAGGAAAAAATACAGTTTCGTAATTCAGGCTTTCTAAAACAATTACAAATACTCAATCGCATCAAGCCTAAGAATTTCTACCAAATTCAGTATAATTGAGACGAATCAGAAACACGATTAACGAGGTGGCTCTGATACCACTTGTTGGAAAACACGAATCAGAAAGCAGCGGAATTTAAAAAATTTTCCCAACAAAAGGACTTTGAACTCGCAATCGTGTAACCAAATTCGTAAAGATAGAAAACTTACTTTTCTTTTATTCTTTCTTGATGCGTTTCAAGCCACCCAAGAACGCTCTTCTCGCGGCTTGATCCCCTCTCCTTGGTAAAGCTCGAATCTTCAAACTTCTAACTTGAAGTCTCTAGAGAAAGTCCACCAACTTGATCACAATCTAACTAGTAAGGATGCTTGTTCTCTAGTTAGTGTTTAGGCTTAACCTAGGGTTTAATTTAATCTTGGAGAAAGGAAGGTGTTCAACACATGAACCAAGAATTGTCAATTAGCTCTAAAGGGGAGCATGAGCTCCCCTATATATAGGAAAGGGGAGGGGCGGCCGAACCTAGTCCTAATGGACAAAGGATTTGGTCCCTCTCTCTCCTATTACTTGATCATCAAGTATTTTCCAACTTTGACTTTGAATTCTATTTCTAGTCAACTTTTAAGAGAGCTTAAAAATATCCAAACTATTTTTGGATAATTTTATACTTTATTTATTATAAAATAAATAACTTATTTTATCTAATTAATTAATTCGTAATTAATTAACTAGATTATTTTCTCCAAAATTAGACTTTCTTTTTAATTCAAAATTAAACCAAAGTCTATTAAATAATTAACTAATTAATTATTTAATATATATATATACACACACGTGTGTGACACGTGTCACAGTGACACGTGTCACTCACGTGAGCCACACGTGTGAATTCACACGTGTGGAACCCTCTTGGTCCGATTAACTCGTTTAATCATTTTCAAGCCTCAACTCATGTAACCAAGTTGTTGTGTGTGACCCTCTAGGTTCTCAATTCAATTAGCAGTGACCCCAATTAATTAATTCACTAATTAATTAATCAGTCCACAGATTAAACGACCATAGTCTAGCAACAGGTGTTTAACCCCTAGCTGAATTGGAATGTTCAGATTCGACAGAACCTTTAAGTCATTGATTCATGTGAGATACAATCCTCCTACTTACTATCTCTCAACCAAGATCTAGGGCAAGGGAATAATCAGAACCCTAATAATCCGGTCTTAAAGCTAAGTGCATTTCATATCCATTTGATCTCAATCCAAGAAACACTTTTCTTGATGTCTTGATCTACTGCCTTGGCCAAGGACTCCATATGGCATATGAATGACTTATACAATAAGAGATCACCTTGCAAATGCAAGTGTAGGTCCTATCTTGATTCTCATTCACTTTCATGAATCACTTGTGCAGCCCCAGCATAAGCCTTGAATCAGTTGTCTAAGGCGACACCCTTTAAAGCTTATACCAAAGACTACAGAGTTAACTCATAAAGTGAGAAGGAACCTCAAGTCTAAGGATCAATTAATCACATCAATGACTCGTGAGATATTTCCTAATCTGGAAGTTTCCATTTCCTGAAATAGAAACTTCCTTTCCCATTTAGGAATGTTCTCACACGGGGCACCTCAGTGAACTTACTTATTAAAGTAAGCACCCTCATGCATCACGCACGTATCAACTATACACTTTGCACCTCCATGAAACAAGGTGGTCCTTCTTAAGGGCGTGATCTCACAAGCAAGCCTTAGAGGAGTCAGGTTGACACTCCCACTGTCTGTAGGACTCATCGGCTTGGAGTATTTTACTAATCATGACTTATGTGATATAGGGCTCGTTCCATGAACCATTTCACCTAAATGGTAGAGTCCTAAAGTCATCAGGATTAGGGGAGTTCTCATACATGCACAGCTAAAGTAAACGCATACCAAACAAGAGCATATAAAGAAGTGTTGCCTCAATTCGTTATTTTATTCAAAGATTGTCTGTGATTACAATAAGGAAAAGCACAAAGCGGATATACAATCGGCTTTCTAGGGCACTATTCCTAGCACTAACTAGTAAGGATGCTAGTTCTCTAGTTAGTGTTTAGGCTTAACCTAGGGTTTAATTTAATCTTGGAGAAAGGAAGGTGTTCAACACATGAACCAAGAATTGTCTATTAGCTCTAAAGGGTAGCATGAGCTCCCCTATATATAGGAAAGGGGAGGGGCGGCCGAACCTATGTTAGGAATAGTGCCCTAGAAAGCCGATTGTATATCCGCTTTGTACTTTTCCTTATTGTAATCACAGACAATCTTTGAATAAAATAACGAATTGAGGCAACACTTCTTTATATGCTCTTGTTTGGTATGCGTTTACTTTAGCTGTGCATGTATGAGAACTCCCCTAATCCTGATGACTTTAGGACTCTACCATTTAGGTGAAATGGTTCATGAAACGAGCCCTATATCACATAAGTCATGATTAGTAAAATACTCCAAGCCGATGAGTCCTACAGACAGTGGGAGTGTCAACCTGACTCCTCTAAGGCTTGCTTGTGGGATCACGCCCTTAAGAAGGACCACCTTGTTTCATGGAGGTGCAAAGTGTATAGTTGATACGTGCGTGATACATGAGGGTGATTACTTTAATAAGTAAGTTCACTGAGGTGCCCCGTGTGAGAACATTCCTAAATGGGAAAGGAAGTTTCTATTTCAGGAAATGGAAACTTCCAGATTAGGAAATATCTCACGAGTCATTGATGTGATTAATTGATCCTTAGACTTGAGGTTCCATGTTACTTTATGAGTTAACTCTGTAGTCTTTGGTATAAGCTTTAAAGGGTGTCGCCTTAGACAACTGATTCAAGGCTTATGCTGGGGCTGCACAAGTGATTCATGAAAGTGAATGAGAATCAAGAAAGGACCTACACTTGCATATGCAAGGTGATCTCTTATTGTGTAAGTCATTCATATGCCATATGGAGTCCTTGGCCAAGGCAGTAGATCAAGACATCAAGAAAAGGGTTTCTTGGATTGAGATCAAATGGATATGAAATGCACTTAGCTTTAAGACCAGATTATTAGGGTTCTGATTATTCCCTTGCCCTAGATCTTGGTTGAGAGATAGTAAGTAGGAGGATTGTATCTCACATGAATCAATGACTTAAAGGTTCTGTCGAATCCGAACATTCCAATTCAGCTAGGGGTTAAACACCTGTTGCTAGACTATGGTCGTTTAATCTGTGGACTGATTAATTAATTAGTGAATTAATTAATTAGGGTCACTGCTAATTGAATTGAGAACCTAGAGGGTCACACACAACAACTTGGTTACATGAGTTGAGGCTTGAAATTGATTAAACGAGTTAATCGGGCCAAGAGGGTTCCACACGTGTGAATTCACACGTGTGGCTCACGTGAGTGACACGTGTCACTGTGACACGTGTCACACACGTGTGTGTATATATATTATATATATATTAAATAATTAATTAGTTAATTATTTAATAGACTTTGGTTTAATTTTGAATTAAAAAGAAAGTCTAATTTTGGAGAAAATAATCTAGTTAATTAATTACGAATTAATTAATTAGATAAAATAAGTTATTTATTTTATAATAAATAAAGTATAAAATTATCCAAAAATAGTTTGGATATTTTTAAGCTCTCTTAAAAGTTGACTAGAATTAGAATTCAAAGTCAAAGTTGGAAAATACTTGATGATCAAGTAATAGGAAAGAGGGACCAAAATCCTAGCCCATAAAGGACTAGGGATTTTCGGCACCCCCCTCCCTATAAATAGGGGAGCTCGAGCTCCTTATGGAGCTAATTTGACAATTCTTGGTTCATGTGTTGAACACCTTCCTTTCTCCAAGATTAAATTAAACCCTAGGTTAAGCCTAAACACTAACTAGAGAACTAGCATCCTTACTAGTTAGATTGTGATCAAGTTGGTGGACTTTCTCTAGAGACTTCAAGTTAGAAGTTTGAAGATTCGAGCTTTACCAAGGAGAGGGGATCAAGCCGCGAGAAGAGCGTTCTTGGGTGGCTTGAAACGCTTCAAGAAAGAATAAAAGAAAAGTAAGTTTTCTATCTTTACGAATTTGGTTACACGATTGCGAGTTCAAGGTCCTTTTGTTGGGAAAATTTTTTAAATTCCGCTGCTTTCTGATTCTGTTTTCCAACAACCTAGTCCTAATGGACAAAGGATTTGGTCCCTCTCTCTCCTATTACTTGATCATCAAGTATTTTCCAACTTTGACTTTGAATTCTAATTCAAGTCAACTTTTAAGAGAGCTAAAAATATCCAAACTATTTTTGGATAATTTTATACTTTATTTATTTTAAAATAAATAACTTATTTTTATCTAATTAATTAATTCGTAATTAATTAACTAGATTATTTTCTCCAAAATTAGACTTTCTTTTTAATTCAAAATTAAACCAAAGTCTATTAAATAATTAACTAATTAATTATTTAATATATATATAATATATATATATAAACACACGTGTGTGACACGTGTCACAGTGACACGTGTCACAGTGACACGTGTCACTCACGTGAGCCACACGTGTGACTTCACACGTGTGGAACCCTCTTGGCCCGATTAACTCGTTTAATCATTTTCAAGCCTCAACTCATGTAACCAAGTTGTTGTGTGTGACCCTCTAGGTTCTCAATTCAATTAGCAGTGACCCCAATTAATTAATTCACTAATTAATTAATCAGTCCACAGATGAAACGACCATAGTCTAGCAACAGGTGTTTAACCCCTAGCTGAATTGGAATGTTCGGATTCGACAGAACCTTTAAGTCATTGATTTATGTGAGATACAATCCTCCTACTTACTATCTCTCAACCAAGATCTAGGGCAAGGGAATAATCAGAACCCTAATAATCCGGTCTTAAAGCTAAGTGCATTTCATATCCATTTGATCTCAATCCAAGAAACCCTTTTTCTTGATGTCTTGATCTACTGCCTTGGCCAAGGACTCCATATGGCATATGAATGACTTACACAATAAGAGATCACCTTGCAAATGCAAGTGTAGGTCCTTTCTTGATTCTCATTCACTTTCATGAGTCACTTGTGCAGCCCCAGCATAAGCCTTGAATCAGTTGTCTAAGGCGACACCCTTTAAAGCTTATACCAAAGACTACAGAGTTAACTCATAAAGTAACATGGAACCTCAAGTCTAAGGATCAATTAATCACATCAATGACTCGTGAGATATTTCCTAATCTGGAAGTTTCCATTTCCTGAAATAGAAACTTCCTTTCCCATTTAGGAATGTTCTCACACGGGGCACCTCAGTGAACTTTTGCTCACTCCCACTGAATGTGAAACCTATGGGTTGCTCCATATAAATGTCTTTATCAATGTCACCATTGAGAAAGGCAGTTTTCACATCCATTTGCCATATCTCATAGTCATAATATGCAGCAATGGCAAGCATGATTTGAATGGACTTTTGCATTGCAACTGGTGAAAAGGTTTCATCAAAATCCACGCCGGGTCTCTGAGTGAATCCTTTTGCAACCAGTCTTGCTTTGTAGGCTGCAATGCTTCCGTCAACTCCAAGCTTTCTCTTAAAGATCCATTTGCAACCTATGGGTTTGACCCCATCAGGCAAATCTACCAAGGTCCAAACTTGGTTGGAATTCATGGAATCCATTTCGGATTTCATGGCTTCTATCCACTGTTCAGAGTCAGAATCTGAAAGTGCCTCCTCATATGTTGAAGGATCATTATCCTTTTGAGAGATTTCATGGAAGAATCCATACCATCTCTCCGGCTGTCTAGGATTGCGTTCAGAACGCCTTAGAGGAGGGTTTTCGTGTGTATCGAAATTCGTGATTGGTTGTAGTTGATCAGAGTGGGACGTTTCTTCAGTGGGTGGTATGGGGTCACTTTGTACTTCTTCTAATTCTATGATCTTGCCTTGCTTTTCTTTAAGGAACGGTTCCTCCAGAAAAGTAGCATTTCTGGAAACAAACACCTTTTGCTCAGATTGATCATAGAAGTAGTATCCTATGGATTCCTTAGGATAACCTACAAAGTAGCATAAGTTAGAACGAGATTCTAACTTATCTCCCACTGTCCTCTTCACGTAAGCAGGACAACCCCAAATTCTCAAGTAAGAATAACTAGGGATTTTACCATGCCACATTTCATAGGGCGTCTTGGGGACTGACTTAGAGGGAACTAGATTCAGAATCTTTGCTGCACTTTCTAGGGCATAACCCCAGAAAGAAGGTGGTAAGTCAGTGAAACTCATCATGGAACGAACCATATCAAGTAGGGTTCGATTCCTTCTCTCAGAAACTCCATTAAGCTGAGGAGTTCCCGGAGGAGTCCACTAAGAGATAATCCCATTATCCTTGAGATGATTAAGGAATTCTTCACTAAGATACTCGCCTCCTCGATCAGATCGAAGTGCTTTGATCTTGTGACCAGTTTGGTTCTCAACCTCCTTTTGAAATTCTAAGAATTTCTCAAAAGCTTCAGATTTATACTTCATTAAGTATACATAACCATACCGACTAAAGTCATCAGTAAAGGTTATGAAATACTGATGATTGCTTCTAGTGCTTACACTAAGCGGTCCACAAACATCAGTATGGATCAAATCCAAAACCTTAGTGGCACGTTCCACAGTTCCTTTAAAAGGAACTTTGGACATCTTTCCTTTGAGGCAGGATTCGCAAGAAGTCAACTCTTTGAGATCATTTTCAGAGAATGATCCTAAAGTGTTTATCTTGCTAATTCTGTTCTTGGAAATGTGTCCTAATCTAGCGTGCCATAAGGGAGCTGAAACTTTGTCATCTCTCTTACGCTTTGTTTCTCGTTGTATATTCATAATATTGATATTTTGAGTTAGGTAAAGTCCATTACTTAGAGTACCGATATGAACGAAAGAGTTGTTCCGTTTGATAAAATATTTACCATTCTTAATATAAGTTTCATAACCTTCACAATCTAATATTGGAAATGAAATTATATTACGAATAATGCTCGGTACATAAAGGACTTTATTTAATACTAACTCAAAACTACCTAAATCTAATCTAATTGTGCCTAAAGCTCGAGCTTCAACGTTTGAGCCATCGCCGATCTTTAAGACACATTCTCCTTCTTTGAGTTGTTGGACTTCACTTAGCATCTGTACATCATTACAGATATGAGTTCCACAACCGGTATCAAGTACCCAAGAACTAGAATTAATAGAAAGATTTACTTCAACGAGAAAGATACCTTTCTTTAGAGTAGCCTTGTACTCTGGGCAGTTTCTCCTCCAATGTCCCGCTTTGCCATAATGGAAACAAACATCCTCTTTCTGATCACGCTTCTTCTTTTGGGCCTTCCCCTTCGAAATGCCACCAGTGGGCCTAAGGGGTTTCTTCTTCTTCTTTTGGGCTTTCTTGCCCTTACCTTTAGAAGGCCCAGAAGAGGAAGATGGAGCATTCACCATCAAAACCTTATTGTCCTTCTTGATCGTGCTTTCAGTAGTCACAAGCTGACTAATCAGCTCAGCTACAGTAGCACCAGAATGATTCATGTTGAAGTTAAGGACAAATGGGTTGAATGATGGTGGGAGCGAAGCTAGCAACAAATCTACTGAAAGCTCATCTTTCAGTGGCATGTCCATGGAAGCAAGTTTCTCAGTAAGGGCAAGAAACTTGAGTCCAAATTCATGGACACTTGAACCTTCCCTCATTCTCAAGTGGAACAATTCCTTTGAAGTGTTATACCTTGTAACACGTTCATGAGGGCGGTAAAGTTGCTCTAAGTGGTCGTAAATCTCCCAAGCAAATTCCATGGCCTCATGTTGCCTTTGCAAGTCCGGAGACATGTTAGCCAACATAAGGCAACGGGCTTGGAGATTATCATCCTTCCACTTCTGAATCGCGTCCCGCTCGGCCCGAGTGGGAGCCTCCCCTTCGGGACTAGGCTCCCCTTCGAAGAGAACATAAGTTCTCTTCTCAGAATCTAAAATGATTTTTAGATTCCTCAGCCAATCAGAATAGTTGGGACCAGTCAACTTGTTTGACTCGAGGATCGATACAAGAGGGTTTTTGGTTTCCATTTCAAAACACGTAGAGAATCACAGAATCTACGACCTAAATGGTAAAACAGAGAACTAGTGAGCATGCTGAATTATAACAATATACAAAAGATAAGGTCTTTAATCTAATGTAGCTCCCACTGTTTTTCAAAGATCTAGAATTCCCAAAGATCTAAGAGGAACACGTTTCCCAATGGGTACTAAGATCCTAGGCATTTTACCTCGAACCCACGACTCGCGGACATTCTAAGTAAGAACCCTAGGTAGGTACAACTTACCAATTCTAACACCTTTAGAACTCTTAGTAATTGTTTTTGCATCACCTATCTTTCAATATGGACCCACGACTCGTGCGACATCCATATTTACTTAGGCGTTAAGCTAGACCCATCAATCATAAGATCATGACCAAAACTTAGTTCGAACGACCCACGACTCGCGGACATCGCCCTTGCTAAAATTGACCATGAAATATTGACCATTTAAAATGATTAATTAGGTAACTAAGAACTAATAAGCTCCACTAGCTATCCCACGACTCGCGGACAATAACTAGCTTTACTTACTAAACTTAAAACCTATTGATGGAATGCTAGGAATTTAATTCAAAATTTGCATCTCGAATTAAACACCTATTTGTTCGAAATTAGCTTAATATTTAATGGGAATTTTCGAATCAACCGGAGAGTTGTCCGGTTCGACCTCACCAACATATATGTTATCCAATTTTATTAGTCTTGATTAATGCAAGTACACTTAAATGCATATCAAACAAGCACATAAACAGATAACATGTCCTAGCATGATACTAACATGTAATGATCATGGGTTCTACCTATCTTATGCGTGATATGTGGGAGCCACTCCACAATCACAAGTTCTAACATACATGCCACATAAACAGTTTAAATCACATAAGGGAAAGCGGTAACAAAATACGAGCCCTATCTCTATTACATTTAACAATTGAGATTCCCCTCCCTAACATTTTGAGGGGTCTTCACTTATGGCCTCCTTGTTACTTGAATGTGGTCCATCTTACTCCATGGGTGCATTGTCTCCAAAATGAAAATAAAACCTCACCACCTATCTCTACTCTCAAATTACAATAAAAAGAAAAAGACATAAAGTAATAAGGCTCAATCTTCATATCGGCCTTAGACAATTACACGGGGCATACCCCGGCCTCAAAAACAGTAATATGGAAAGCCACATAATAAATCACATAACAGTACGCACATAAGTGAGGCTCCAACCTCAATTGAAAAACGCAACTATAGGGCTCCAACCCCAATTTAAACCATCCATGTGCATAAATTAAAACCATACATAGATCAAAACCCATGATCACCTAACATGCTTTTGCGAGAATTTAAATTTAGCCAATAAATTAAAATTCTCGTTTCAAGTCCTAATGACTTAAAACACGAGTTAGATGCAATTCTTGTTCAAGAGCCTTTTCAATAAAACCCGAAAAACAACAAACCAATAAAATTCCAATTAATTTCCAAAATTAATAATTTTATTCTTTCATTATTTTCAGAAAATAAAATTCATAATTTTCCCAAAATCCAAATCGCTTTAATTTCTCAAAAATCCCAATTTAATCAAAATTTTAAAATAATTTTATTTTAACAAAACTGATTTTAAAAGATAAAATTAAAATTAAATTAAATCGGGATTTTACGGACCGAAAACACGAAAAACACGAAACACGAAAGCGAGCCCGAAAAGGGCCTATCCGCGCGAGGCGCCGTCGCGCAGCAGCGCGCGCAGACGCGCGCCAGCAGCGGGCACAGCGCGCGGCATTTGCCGCTCGCGTGCGCGCGCTGGCCGCGCATCATGCGTGCGCCGCGCGCAGCAGCGCCCGACACGGCTAGGCGGGCTGGGCAGGCGTCCCGCGCTGTTACGGGACGGGCTGGGCGGGCGCGCCGGCTCCCGCGCGGTTGCGGGAGGAGCTGGGCGGCGGCGACGGGCCTGGGCGTGCGACGTGCTAGCACGCCTAGGCTCGTTGCTTTTCGTGTTCGTTTCGTATTTCTGGGTTTCTCGAAAACCCGGTTCAATCCAAAAATTAAAAATTCGATTTAAACATATTTCAATCAAAACGGTTTTCAAAATCACAATTTAAGAAAACAGTTTCAGAAATTCAGGAAAAATTACAGTTTCGTATTTCAGGCTTTCTAAAAGCACTCATGAATACCTAATTCGCATCTAAGCCTAAGAATTTCTACCAAATTCAGAATAATTGAGACGAATCAGAAACACGATTAACGAGGTGGCTCTGATACCACTTGTTGGAAAACACGAATCAGAAAGCAGCGGAATTTAAAAATTTTCCCAACAAAAGGACCTACAACTCGCAATCGTGTAACCAAATTCGTAAAGATAGAAAACTTACTTTTCTTTTTATTCTTTCTTGAAGCGTTTCAAGCCACCCAAGAACGCTCTTCTCGCGGCTTGATCCCCTCTCCTTGGTAAAGCTCGAATCTTCAAACTTCTAACTTGAAGTCTCTAGAGAAAGTCCACCAACTTGATCACAATCTAACTAGTAAGGATGCTAGTTCTCTAGTTAGTGTTTAGGCTTAACCTAGGGTTTAATTTAATCTTGGAGAAAGGAAGGTGTTCAACACATGAACCAAGAATTGTCTATTAGCTCTAAAGGGGAGCATGAGCTCCCCTATATATAGGAAAGGGGAGGGGCGGCCGAACCTAGTCCTAATGGACAAAGGATTTGGTCCCTCTCTCTCCTATTACTTGATCATCAAGTATTTTCCAACTTTGACTTTGAATTCTAATTCAAGTCAACTTTTAAGAGAGCTAAAAATATCCAAACTATTTTTGGATAATTTTATACTTTATTTATTTTAAAATAAATAACTTATTTTTATCTAATTAATTAATTCGTAATTGATTAACTAGATTATTTTATCCAAAATTAGACTTTATTTTTAATTCAAAATTAAACCAAAGTCTATTAAATAATTAACTAATTAATTATTTAATATATATATAATATATATATATATAAACACACGTGTGTGACACGTGTCACAGTGACACGTGTCACTCACGTGAGCCACACGTGTGACTTCACACGTGTGGAACCCTCTTGGCCCGATTAACTCGTTTAATCATTTTCAAGCCTCAACTCATGTAACCAAGTTATTGTGTGTGACCCTCTAGGTTCTCAATTCAATTAGCAGTGACCCCAATTAATTAATTCACTAATTAATTAATCAGTCCACAGATGAAACGACCATAGTCTAGCAACAGGTGTTTAACCCCTAGCTGAATTGGAATGTTCGGATTCGACAGAACCTTTAAGTCATTGATTCATGTGAGATACAATCCTCCTACTTACTATCTCTCAACCAAGATCTAGGGCAAGGGAATAATCAGAACCCTAATAATCCGGTCTTAAAGCTAAGTGCATTTCATATCCATTTGATCTCAATCCAAGAAACCCTTTTTCTTGATGTCTTGATCTACTGCCTTGGCCAAGGACTCCATATGGCATATGAATGACTTACACAATAAGAGATCACCTTGCAAATGCAAGTGTAGGTCCTTTCTTGATTCTCATTCACTTTCATGAGTCACTTGTGCAGCCCCAGCATAAGCCTTGAATCAGTTATCTAAGGCGACACCCTTTAAAGCTTATACCAAAGACTACAGAGTTAACTCATAAAGTAACATGGAACCTCAAGTCTAAGGATCAATTAATTAATCACATCAATGACTCGTGAGATATTTCCTAATCTGGAAGTTTCCATTTCCTGAAATAGAAACTTCCTTTCCCATTTAGGAATGTTCTCACACGGGGCACCTCAATGAACTTACTTATTAAAGTAAGCACCCTCATGTATCACGCACGTATCAACTATACACTTTCCACCTCCATGAAACAAGGTGGTCCTGCTTAAGGGCGTGATCCCACAAGCAAGCCTTAGAGGAGTCAGGTTGACACTCCCACTGTCTGTAGGACTCATCGGCTTGGAGTATTTTGCTAATCATGACTTATGTGATATAGGGCTCGTTTCATGAACCATTTCACCTAAATGGTAGAGTCCTAAAGTCATCAGGATTAGGGGAGTTCTCATACATGCACAGCTAAAGTAAACGCATACCAAACAAGAGCATATAAAGAAGTGTTGCCTCAATTCGTTATTTCATTCAAAGATTGTCTGTGATTACAATAAGGAAAAGTACAAAGCGGATATACAATCGGCTTTCTAGGGCACTATTCCTAACAAATTCAGGGTCCTCCGCTAAAATGTTTGAGGCCCTTGCAAGCCAAAGAAGTTCTGGAGCATATTCAGTGGAAGTTGTGGGAATCACTCTGGGGGGCGTATCATTGCCAAGAAAGTGTTAAGAAGTGTCTTCTATTGGCCCACGATCCTACAAGATGCCATTAATTTCTCCAAAAAGTGCTCCAAGTGCCAATTCCATTCCAACATTCCACAGCTGTCCGCGACTTAAATGACCCCTATAGACGTGGCCTGGCCCTTTGATCAATGAGGCATTGACATCGTAAAGCTTTTGCCAATCGTTGTGGGGCAGAAGAAATTTGTTATCTTAGCGGTGGATTACTTCACCAAGTGGGCCAAGGTAGAAGCGGTTGCCAAAATCACCTTTCGTGTGGTCAGGGATTTCATCTGGAAGAACATCATATGCAGATATGGCACTCCGAGGGTATTGATTTCAGATAATGGGTCCCAGTTCATCGCAGCGGATACCCCAGAGTGGTGCTCGAAATTGTGTATTGAACAGCGATTCACTTCCGTGGGGCACCCTTAAGCCAACGGTCAGGCGGAAGTTACTAACAGGATCATCTTACAGCATTTGAAAACAATGCTTGAAAGCAAGAAAGGCGAATGGGCTGAAGAGCTACAAGGAGCCTTATGGGCTTATAGCACAACACCTCGAGTGGCCACGGGTGAAACTCCTTATTCCTTCGTATACGGTTCAGAAGCTATGATACCTACGAAAATTGCTCAAGAATCCGCACGCGTTGCTTACTTCAAACCTGATACCAACAAGAAAAACAGAGCGCTCGAGCTGGATTTGCTTGAAGAAAAAAGAGATAACGCTTGGACGAGTATCCACAAGTACAAAGCCTCAGTGGCTCGACAGTACAACCCACGCGTCAAAGAGAGAACATTCCAGTTGGGGGACTTGATGTTAAAGAAAGTTGAAGTATCAAGGCATGTGGAAAATTGGATCCCAATTGGGAAGGACCTTTCAAGGTCATCCAAGTAAGAGCCAATAACACCTACATACTTGAAACACTTCAAGGCGAGCGCCTCCCTCGACCCTAGAACGTATGCAACCTTCGACGGTTTTATATTTAAATTTCTTGAATAACACATTCTGTAAAATCCTTATTCTAGGCTCGATGTAATCTTTTATTGAAGAAAGCAAGCAAAGGAATCTACTTCTTTTAGACAAGAAAGTTTTGTCCAAAGCCTGCTTCATAACATGCTATTCAAGTCCCCCCTTGGATCTCCAGGCTGACTGCCACACAGGCCCAAGGCGAGCGGATCCCTTGTGCGAGGGTCATATCACTTTCGTCGAGTGCTAGCTTCACGTTGAGCATCCTCCGTGTCGAAAGGCTTGATCGTGCACTTGTTGGGGACTGACCAACTAGATTTTACATCTAGTTCGCGCTCAAAACCCCAGCTGAGCTACTAGAACCCGAGTCTAGCGCATGCTCAAAATATAGAGACACTTAGAAATATTTCTCGCGGAAAACATCCCATCGAATAAATCCTCAAAGAACCAGGGAACCCTCGTGCATGGGGCCCTCGCGCTTCTTACCAGGAAGAATTTCTAAGGGAAAAATTCCTTAAGGAGAAAATCTTCTAAGTAACACTCTAAGTAACCAGGGCACCCTCGATAACGGGCCCCTCGCGTTCTTGAAATTATTAACTTTTCTTATAGAAAAATTTGACCAGGGACCCACATAAGCGTGCCCCTCGAGCTCGTTTTTTCTCACGCTCGTGATTCCCATTACTTGGTAAAAGTCCTTGACAATGTTCCAAGGGATTCCACAGCTTAACCAGGGCACCCTCGAAAACGGGACCCTCGCGATAACTCACGAATGGAATTCCTTATGAAATAATTTTTAAGGAAATCCCCCAAAGGACCAGGGCTGTAGCACCCCTTAACACGTGGAGGTACCACACCCCCGCACTATAGGCCGATCCACCTACGGAATGGACAATCCGTACATGAACTAACCTATAGCGAACGGGTGACCATAAAAGAAAAGACGAGCTAGACGGGACTAAACCCTAAAGCAATACAAAACCAAGACATATAAAAGTTAAAAGCGGAAGCATTATTTCATAAATACATATAGGTACTATATTTATTAGATAGATACGTATAGATACCAAACTAACTATCAATACATTATCATCTCTTACTAACCTATACATGATCAAGTATTCAGAATGTGATAATAACAGACATAACATGAGAAGTAGCAAAATGTATACATGATGGTACACTGCTAGACTCGTGACAATGCAAGACTGGACCAGACTCCCGCCTAGCACGACTGGCTCTCAAGTACCTGAAAAGTGAAGTATCAGTCTACCGAAGACTGAGTGAGGGGCAATACATATATATTAGCGCAATCACATGCAAGTTATAACCTCGGGTAAGGTTTTATAATCAAAAGTGTTATACGTTCACAATAAGAGAGAGCTCGCCCTAGGTTACAACTATCAATATTAATTACTGGTTCGTTTCATGCAATCAGTCAATATATGGCCCCGGCGAGTGAGGGCGGTCTCCAACCGAACTCCAAATGAACATGTACATGCTTGCTTGATTATCAATAAATAGGTGATCATGCAATTTACTTATCGTGCAATCGTGCGAAAGTGTAATCATATAACACGTTCATGAAATGGAAATCATGCAATAACCCGAGGCGCATCCGTGGTGCCGGACTCGTCCCCAGTCTCCTTCTTCCTCCGGTTTGATGATGGGATTGCAAGGCCCCAACATCCAATCTCATTGAGCAGAGGGTACATGAATCCCTAAGCCCGGAGCTCCTTCCTCCACTAACCTCCTAGTGGATTCAGGGGTGACCCCAAACATGGTGAGGATAGCGCCAGAGTTACCCGTCAGCCCTTGCTTTCCCGGTTGGCTCTGGTCACTACCCTCAGGCCCAAACGTAACCGTCATGCTACTCGCCTAAACATGCACGAAACAATACATGGCTTGCTTGCTTGAACATGACTTGAAATGATCAATGATTTATAAAGATTATAATTATAAATACCTTTTGGCCGAAATATCACATAAGGGATATACGGGTTCTATATAACTAACAATTAAACCTCACCTTTACCGACAAAAGACAAGTAGGGCACGGCCTACGGAGCTTGCTCCTCGTCCCTACGAAGCTGGTCTGTGCAAAAATAACGTACACACGTGAGACTTGACTCTAAAATGAACCAAATATGACGAACGGCGCAAATGCAACGAGATGACGTGCAAATCACAATGTGGCATGAAAACATGTTGTTTCAGTACATATGAGATCATATAGAAGCAATTCGGGGTCGAGGAAGTCGTTGGATCGAGGGGTTAAAAATGTAATTTTATGCAGAATATTTTGTTCTGTAATCCAGGTGGGAACGGCCGTTCCGGACCCCTTTGTAAAATGGGAACAGTCGTTCCCGTAATCCCCAAAAGCGCGCCAACGATTTTTGGTTTAAAAATGCGCTGAAGCTGGGAACGGCCCTTCCGGCACAAGGCCAAAATGGGAACGGCCGTTCCTATGCTCGGCCGCCTAATTTATTTGAAAGGGTGGGAACGCCCGTTCCCACAATGCCTTGAGGCTGGGAACGGTCGTTCCCAGTTTCTGCAACTTACAGAAGCAGAGCAAAACAGGGGAGGCTTACGGGAATGCATAACAACAACACAAAACTCCCATTTTGATCAACCAAACACATGAATTTCTGGAAATATGATGTACACATATTGCAAAGGATGATAAAACAACACTTAAACACATAAATCATGGAACAATCATCAAGAATTCAAGATTCAAGCTCATGATCACACTTAATCATTCATGCTAAATATTCAAGAATCTCATGAATTATTCATGCCATAAATCAAGATGTGATCATTTAATCATGCTTTGCATAACAAGAGTTCATCTAGCATGCAATTCTCAAACCCTAGCTCAATCCAATATGCTCAAGAATCACCAATTCATGGAAAACCAACCTTGAAGTTAAAGAAATGAAGAAAGAAGATGAAGGTGATGCTCAAGCTCCAAACTTGGATGATTTGATGCAATCTCTTCTTCCCTTCTTTGGAGTTGTGGTTCGGTGAGAGCAAGAAGCAAATATGATGAAAGATCAAGAATGAAATGAGTTTGGAAGCTAGGAGATGATATACCGTGATATTTGGGAAATATGTAATATTTGCAATTACCCTCCAAGTTATTTAAGTTATGCAATTAAGGATATCAAGTTTGGAAAGTGATTACTTTAGTCCTCAAAGGTTTTCATGCAATTTGGTCCCTAAGTTTAAAAGAATTGACATATAGGGCCAAGTTGACAATTAAATCATTTTCGGTAATTATTTCACGAAATAAACATTTTCAAGTTATGAGATAAATTATAAGTTTAATATGAATTTCCTGAAAGTATTATAAAATATACTTTATAAAATTATTTTAGACATAAGATATTAATAAATGAAAATCGGGGCGTTACAACTCTCCCCCCCTTAAAAGGACCTGGTCCCCAGGTCCACTGTCAAGTTTTAAAATGATGCACAATTTATAAGAGAATCCCGTCTCTTGAATAAGGAATGAAAGAGCCCCGTCTTTCACAAGAAGTGAGAAACCCCGTTTCTCAGCAAGAAGCGAGAGAGCCCCGTCTCTCAACAGGAAAGGAGAGACCCCCGTCTCTCAACAGGAAATGAGAGAGCCCCGTCTCTCAACAGAAAATGAGAGAACCCCGTCTCTCAACATGCACGAAACTAGTTCAAGGAGTAGATGGCAAAAATAATGGCGTGAATGTGGCATAGACAAATAGAGTCATATTAATTCATAGATATTACATAGACAAATAAAAATCATTTAATCACATATTTATCACTCATAATTAATTAATTTGCAATGAACAAGCAATTAAGTACAATAAGAATAAGATCAGTGATGCACGTGGTATGCATGGTTAAATGTACCATTCACCGATGGTTGTACTATGCATATAATTGGTACCTTCTTCTTCCCGAACTAGATTCACATTTACATTTTGCACTCCCCTCTCATGAACACCTTCCCGTGCTCGCACTAGTAATCTTCCACCCCGGGAGATTTCCCTCGTAGCCTTGAGCAAGTGTCGATGTGATGCTCGTCACTCCCACAATAGAGACATAATCCCAACCGTTTCCTACAGCCATCATAAGTGTGGTTATCACGTCCACAATAACTGCAAAGAAGTTTCCCAGAAGATGTTGTTGAAACTGGGTTACGCGAAGTTCCCAAACTCGGTCCAAGTGATTGCTTCTTTTTCTTGCGAGATCTTTCCTGAGGTGCCGGGGTATGATAAGGGATAGGCCGCTTTCCTTTGCTAGAACGCTGTCCCGACTTTGAACCTGAAGCCTGCCCGGGGTGAGGATTAGACCTTCTTGCCTCCAACGAGGTGGTGCCTCGGACCTTTTCTTGGGAGCCACTTGGAGTTAGTTCCCACACTCTTTTGATTTTCTTAAGTTGTGACCCGGTGGAATCCTTGTTTCCTTCGAAGGGTCTTGAGGATGGTTGGTTCTTAAATTCCCTAAATGCTATCGAAATTTGGCCCGGCTATGATGATAAGACTTGTGACTCAGAGGAAACATACTCTTTTATCCTCTGATCCACTAAACGCACCAAGGACTCGAAGAACTCCTGAGGCTGAACCGGAGGGGGTAAATGCGGAGAAACTCTAGGCACTCGTTCCCTATAAGGGTGATCTTGCGACATCCTGTTAATCAAGACACTGAATATGCATGTTGAATTAATATGCCAATGCACGTTACCCACTCAGAAATAATATTTTAGCACATTGGAGCAATTAAGTTCAATCAGGGAAATTACATATATGTAAAGAAATTTAAAATTAAAGTAGCGTATGATGCACGTGCTTATGGATGTATTGAACCTGTCACCGGAGTAATGGAAAATTTTATCTCGACATGAAATTCCTTGTTTGTTGAATCCGAAGCTTGTCCTGAACTGGTAATCGTTCCTGGTTTCCCACGGTCTTCTGTTCTTCAAATCTGTCTAACATTCACTTGAACATTCCAACGGCTCAGTATTCTGATTTCTGAAACCCGAAGTCTTCTATGCTCACGGAATTAACATCTAGCTTTCTTTTTAATAATTGCCCCCCCAATTGTTGCCCGAATCCTTTTCATGGTTGTCACTCTGATCCAACTCCCTGGTTTACTCTTTAAGAGTTTGAATAATTGAATGAATTTCCTTCTTCCATTGTCTGCACTCGATCATCCAACCTTTACCTAGCAATTCTTTACCTTCTTTATCGTTTTCATTCGTTGCTTCTTAGCTTTCAACGGACCCTCACAACACGACAATTCAGCTTGGATCTGAAATACCCAACTAACCCGAAATCTTTAACATGATTGCCTTTCAATTTCATATTCACTGGAGTGCTGAGCTTCCTTTATCCCTTTCTTAATTGAAATCCCAAAATTGTCCTTGCGTTAACTGGGGTAACGATATGCTCCCTAAACAAGAACTCTGGAATTCAATTTCTGTTCCACTTATGGAATTAATTTCCTGACCCCTCTCGAACTATCCCGATTCACCAAGTTGCCACCGTGATTGAAGTCCTCCACGTCTACTCTTTCCCTTTGAGTCGGGTATACAACTCATCTTCTTACTTGCCTACTTTTGAGCATATAATTTCCTTCTAAAATTCTTTATCATCCTTTGCCGTTTTTCATTTGTTACTCCAAATCTCCCAATTCGCACTCTTGCACGACCCTCCAAATTGAATCCGGAAAATAAACTCATTCCACCCGATTATAGAGTCCCCAGCATCTTTGCCTTTCATGAATAGACCATCCCAAAGCTACTAGCTCGATTTAAATTATCGAAATGATCTTTTTCTCTTACTTGAATGTGCTTCCTAATTAACTAAGTCTCAATTTAACAACACCCTGAATCTTGAATAATTAGTATCCCAATCTCCTTCACCTTATTCTCGAATGATATAGATTTCCTTGCCCGGTAGATGCGTCATCTTTGGTAGTACAAATTTCCCACAGTGAATTCTTTTATTCCGGATCTCATCCTTTGAATCATAACTTAATGAACTTGTCTTAGAACTTTTCCGTACTTGATCCTTAGTCTAAAATTCCTTGGTAGCACTTTCAGTGAATTGATGATCCAAGTTGATAATTCTCAAATTTAAGTGCTTCTACTTGTAGCTCCATATCTTCCAATTCAACCACATCATAGTCGACAATCCTCTTCTTTTTATCTCTTTTTTTTTTTTCAACCTCTGGAATTAATCTCCAACGGCAATCCTGGTATTCTTCCTCTAATTAATACTTTGCCTCTCATGAGTACTTTCCTTTACCGTTCCTTATCTGTCGATGTATTCCCTCAACCTGACGATTTTTCTTGAATCAGAAAAATAAACTCGTCTTACCTAAATGTAGAATCCCAAACCTGTTGGTTTTCCATAACTGATTGTTTGATTCTTTCTGGCTGTCGTGTTAGAAATGTGATTCCAATTGATTTGAACCCAAATGTAGTTCCCAACTGGTACACCCTTCTCGAAACCCGTAGTAGCTCAAAATTATCAAGCAAGTGGCCGTGGTCTGATATTCTTTCCACAACCTGCAACTCACAACTTTCTTTGAAATAAATGCATGTGGGTAAGGCGTGCCCATGTCACATAATGATCACATACTTAATGCTCACGACGAAGATCTAATATAAATGCAGCAGGTAATCTATCAATGTTAAAATAAACGCATTAAGCACATAATTTCAAATAATTCGAGATCAGTTAATTAACAATAAATAGCAAAAATCAATGCAAAGTACAGGTTGTCAAGTAATCGAATTAATTCAGAGAATTCAAATAGCTTCAGATAATATGCAAGACTCTCAATCAACAATTAATCCTATGTCGTTCGACCTAGACTTGACACGACACGACGGGAGAACCTCGGTTTTGCAACCGGGCTCTGATACCACCTTAGATGTAGCACCCCTTAACACGTGGAGGTACCACACCCCCGCACTATAGGCCGATCCACTTACGGAATGGACAATCCGTACATGAACTAACCTATAGCGAACGGGTGACCATAAAAGAAAAGACGAGCTAGGCGGGACTAAACCCCAAAGCAATACAAAACCAAGACATATAAAAGTTAAAAGCGGAAGCATTATTTCATAAATACATATAGGTACTATATTTATTAGATAGATACGTATAGATACCAAACTAACTATCAATACATTATCATCTCTTACTAACCTATACATGATCAAGTATTCAGAATGTGATAATAACAGACATAACATGAGAAGTAGCAAAATGTATACATGATGGTACACTGCTAGACTCGTGACAATGCAAGACTGGACCAGACTCCCGCCTAGCACGACTGGCTCTCAAGTACCTGAAAAGTGAAGTATCAGTCTACCGAAGACTGAGTGAGGGGCAATACATATATATTAGCGCAATCACATGCAAGTTATAACCTCGGGTAAGGTTTTATAATCAAAAGTGTTATACGTTCACAATAAGAGAGAGCTCGCCCGAGGTTACAACTATCAATATTAATTACTGGTTCGTTTCATGCAATCAGTCAATACATGGCCCCGGCGAGTGAGGGCGGTCTCCAACCGAACTCCAAATGAACATGTACATGCTTGCTTGATTATCAATAAATAGGTGATCATGCAATTTACTTATCGTGCAATCGTGCGAAAGTGTAATCATATAACACGTTCATGAAATGGAAATCATGCAATAACCCGAGGCGCATCCGTGGTGCCGGACTCGTCCCTAGTCTCCTTCTTCCTCCGGTTTGATGATGGGATTGCAAGGCCCCAACATCCAATCTCATTGAGCAGAGGGTACATGAATCCCTAAGCCCGGAGCTCCTTCCTCCACTAACCTCCTAGTGGATTCAGGGGTGACCCCAAACATGGTGAGGATAGCGCCAGAGTTACCCGTCAGCCCTTGCTTTCCCGGTTGGCTCTGGTCACTACCCTCAAGCCCAAACGTAACCGTCATGCTACTCGCCTAAACATGCACGAAACAATACATGGCTTGCTTGCTTGAACATGACTTGAAATGATCAATGATTTATAAAGATTATAATTATAAATACCTTTTGGCCGAAATATCACATAAGGGATATACGGGTTCTATATAACTAACAATTAAACCTCACCTTTACCGACAAAAGACAAGTAGGGCACGGCCTACGGAGCTTGCTCCTCGCCCCTACGAAGCTGGTCTGTGCAAAAATAACGTACACACGTGAGACTTGACTCTAAAATGAACCAAATATGACGAACGGCGCAAATGCAACGAGATGACGTGCAAATCACAATGTGGCATGAAAACATGTTGTTTCAGTACATATGAGATCATATAGAAGCAATTCGGGGTCGAGGAAGTCGTGGATCGAGGGGCTAAAAATGTAATTTTATGCAGAATATTTTGTTCTGTAATCCAGGTGGGAACGGCCGTTCCGGACCCCTTTGTAAAATGGGAACAGTCGTTCCCGTAATCCCCAAAAGCGCGCCAACGATTTTTGGTTTAAAAATGCGCTGAAGCTGGGAACGGCCCTTCCGGCACAAGGCCAAAATGGGAACGGCCGTTCCCATGCTCGGCTGCCTAATTTATTTGAAAGGGTGGGAACGCCCGTTCCCACAATGCCTTGAGGCTGGGAACGGTCGTTCCCAGTTTCTGCAACTTACAGAAGCAGAGCAAAACAGGGGAGGCTTACGGGAATGCATAACAACAACACAAAACTCCCATTTTGATCAACCAAACACATGAATTTCTGGAAATATGATGTACACATATTGCAAAGGATGATAAAACAACACTTAAACACATAAATCATGGAACAATCATCAAGAATTCAAGATTCAAGCTCATGATCACACTTAATCATTCAAGCTAAATATTCAAGAATCTCATGAATTAATCATGCCATCAATCAAGATGTGATCATTTAATCATGCTTTGCACAACAAGAGTTCATCTAGCATGCAATTCTCAAACCCTAGCTCAATCCAATATGCTCAAGAATCACCAATTCATGGAAAACCAACCTTGAAGTTAAAGAAATGAAGAAAGAAGATGAAGGTGATGCTCAAGCTCCAAACTTGGATGATTTGATGCAATCTCTTCTTCCCTTCTTTGGAGTTGTGGTTCGGTGAGAGCAAGAAGCAAATATGATGAAAGATCAAGAATGAAATGAGTTTGGAAGCTAGGAGATGATATACCGTGATATTTGGGAAATTTATAATATTTGCAATTACCCTCCAAGTTATTTAAGTTATGCAATTAAGGATATCAAGTTTGGAAAGTGATTACTTTAGTCCTCAAAGGTTTTCATGTAATTTGGTCCCTAAGTTTAAAAGAATGGACATATAGGGCCAAGTTGACAATTAAATCATTTTCGGTAATTATTTCACGAAATAAACATTTTCAAGTTATGAGATAAATTATAAGTTTAATATGAATTTCATGAAAGTATTATAAAATATACTTTATAAAATTATTTTAGACATAAGATATTAATAAATGAAAATCGGGGCGTTACAAGGGCGCCCTTGAAAGACAGGCCCTTCGCGATTCCTTTCAAAGGGAAATTTTCAAGTGTAATTTCCTTAAGGAATTATCCAAGTAATTCTGCAATCTTGCCAGGGTGCCCTCAGGAGCAGGTCCTTCGTGTTGTTTTGCTTAATAAAAATGATGCTAACCTTTATGCCAACTTTACTTAGCTTTATTCTCAAATTTCTCATGTCAGAAATTTAGAAAGAGGTAAACATACAAAGTAAATGCAAAGATATAATGCAAACAAGCATTTATGACAGAAATGATGTTCATCCATTTAAAAAGAGAGTACGCTCTATTACAAGAAGATGGGCATTCAAGCCATTAGCAGATAGTAGAAAATTACAAGTTTTTTCTTAAAAGGCAATAGACAAATCCAAGAAGACCATCAGGGATAGTTATCTAATTCTTGTCTACGAGATTGAACCCCTAGAAAAGATCACAGGAAACTTCAGACCAAATTTGAGAAATTTTTCGAAAAGATAGATCTAACCATGCTCAACTGATCTGGGTATCTTGGCCTTGGCCGCCTTCTAGGTTAACCACTTCAGGGTTGGGAGTACTGGTAGGCACTTGAGGAGTTTGAGGCTCACTAGTTGCAACAGAAGGGGTAGGAGTCTCCTCGATGGCTAGCGCTTGGGGGGCAAAAGTAGAAGGGTCCTCGGGGACAGGTACAGCATTAGTGACCCCCTCATCATTCTCCTCAGGGATGGGCTCCTCGACATGTTCGTGCGCCGCCATAAACTCTTCCTGAAGGAGAGCGACAAGGTCCGCATACTCTGGTTCCGCCAAGTTTTCTTCTGGATTTCCCTCGGCCACTGCTGGAGCATTCAATTCCTCATCATATTGAAGGCCCATGCGCCAGTGCCTTCGAGCGGTGGGAGATGCCAAGCCCAGTATGATCAACTGACTAATAGCCAAGTTAAAGGCTTTTTGAGCCTTATCACAACAGTGCAGACTGGTCACGAAATGAAAGGCCTTGGAATGGCAGAACTTGGTCAGAGCCTCACGGTTCACCTAGGCAATGAGCTCGGGAAGCACCTTGTTGAACTCCTCCTCACAGGTCTTTTTGGTAGCCTCGGTGAATTTTTTCTCAGCACTACTGAGTTGTCTGCTTCTCTCATCCAAGTCCTGGATCAGCTTGGTATTGCTCTCCTTGTACTTATTAGCTTCCGCATGGGCCTTCTTTAGGGATTCCTCTCTCTTCTCTAGCTCCTTCTTGAGCCGGTTGTGTTCGGCCTCGAGGGACTCGAACTTGGCCCTCAGGATATCATTTTCCTCTTGGACAGGGTTGGCAGCGTGAACCATCTTCTTATATTTTGCCTTGCGCTCGGACATCACCAACGAGCGCTGCTGTAAGTTTTTGACCCTCGGGATCACTTCCTGAAAAATGATCAGACAACACTTAGGCATATTTTGAGGAAAGGAGATGAAGCCAAAAACTTGGAGACATTTTGAGGTACTTACTGTAATGAGGGCGTGGCAGAGATCTTCCACCACTTGGTTCTTGCTCTGAACGAACAACTTCCTGTGATCACCCGTGAATTGTAGCCTCTGAAAGATCCCATACACCAGATTCCTTATGGAGGGGCAATCAACCAGAAAGGTGGGGCCGGAAGAAGGGGCTCGTTGGTATGAAGTGTCCCCGACACGCTCAAAAGCCCACATGTGTTCCCTCTCGGAAGAAGAGGTCTCGCCTTCTCCAGGCTCGCCTACCACCACCTCCTTCCCCTTCCCCGTTACAGGAACGGAGTCAGGGAATCTTCTCATCTTCCTGGAGGGAGGAGTGTCACCCTCCTGCGCATCCCTGATGACAACGCCCAAGCGCTTCCCTCGACTCTCGTTGGGATCGATTTGGAGAGGCCGGTCCCCGCCTCTTTAGCTGGAGTCATCCCCTTGACTTGGGACAATACTTGTCTCAGGGGTAGTCCCTCGGACATCCCCCCCTGCGCCTGCCAGTGGCGCTCGAACTGCTTCCTCCACGACCATTTCCGCGGCCGTCTTCTCGACCACCGCCTGTGTCGTCTAGCCGTGGCTGAATTTGTTGTTGTTGTTGCTGCTGTTGTTGTTGTGGGTTCCGAGCATCCAAAAACGCTACCACGTCACGCATGCCTCCTCTTCCTGCCATCAGTATGTGCGGACCTATATATAAAACAAAAAGAGAAAACAGAAAAAAGATGAGGGTCAGACTTTATTGATCAAAAATTACAAGAGGTAAAGTTAGCATCCCTAATCTAAAGTCAGTTTCCTAGAATCTAACCATCTCTTTCCAAGTTTCGAGCGGGCGGGTTATCAATCATATTAAGATCGTTCATGAGCCCGTAAAAGAATAGAATATCCTCATCGTCCATCAATTGTTTGGCCTTAATCAACCAACTGTAGTTTCTCATAGCAAGGGCCAAGTCCTGGGCCCATGATAAAGGGAATCTGGGTTCTAAGCGGGATCTTACAAGGGGTCCCTCGTCATAAATAACCCATGCTCGGGGAACACCAAAATTATCGCCCTCGGGGGCTCTCACAAAGAAGAATTTCTCCTTCCACTCCGCGCCATATGACGCCGAGGGTGCATCTATCAACCTCAGATTGGATTTTTCTTGAACATAGTAGAAGCCCGCCTTCGGGGATGAAAGTGGTGAGCGGTCCACCTGAAAAAGGCTATTAAAGTTGTTGATTGAGGGTAAAGAATTGCAACAGTTACCCTACTACGTTGAGGGTTAAGGGAATTCTCTGTTAAAAGCAATGTGACATCTCGTTGTTCTGCCTCTAAGACTAAGCCCATTTCTTCAAAAATATGGTCAACTCCGCTGGGGTTCCTTTCCCCCATGGCCGACATGGCGGCGTCTAGGTCCTCATCCCTGGCCACGCCAAACATTTTCTCTACCATTTGATGGTGCAGAGTGGGATTATGAGAGGATGAACTAGAACTGGCCATCTCATCAATTTCTCTCACAGTTTCATCAATGATTTCTTTAGACATTATGGGTGGGGGGTGAGTGGAAGAATTGATGCTTAAGGATCTAGGGTTAACAAATCAGAAAAATAAAGAGAGACAAGAAAGTACCTAAAGTTCTCGAAAACCT
Organism: Lantana camara; assembly: GCA_037501455.1. Lineage (NCBI taxonomy): Eukaryota > Viridiplantae > Streptophyta > Magnoliopsida > Lamiales > Verbenaceae > Lantana > Lantana camara. The sequence continues at coordinate 13,858,139 of CM074857.1, read as the reverse complement.
TGGAGGTTGCTTAAAGATCTCTAAAGAATGCTAGAGAGTTTCTAGAAGTTCTAAGTTCTCTGAAAGGGATTGCGTAAAGAAAAGAAATGGGATGGGTGCAAATCGCTATTTAAAAGGAGAGGAGTTGGTGGGATTTGTGCAATAAATTCAAATGTTGCAATCATTCCCGCCTAGGTAACCACCCATTTTTGCGAACTGTCACACATGTCCCAAGATTTACGCGTTCCTAAAAAGGGGCACCCACTCCCCTGAACAACATTTAATGTCTGATGTTTCGAGCGGTCAAAGTGAAGGACCGCATTAAATGCAGTCTCAGAATTGAATCCTCGAGCGCGCAACCTCCCTGCCAAAAGGTGACCCTCGAGGTTTTAAAAGTTAAAATTCTACAGTCCACATTACTGTGGACTACGGAATTGGGAGGCAAAATAATGAGGCTAAATTACGCTCGTGACACGTAAGCAACACATGGCTCAATCTTCGCATCACAACATAGCACCTCAAGGACACCCCAAACCCCCCTCGCGATTGGAGATTCCCCTCGGGGAAATTACCGCCCCATCTTCACAAGGGAATCTGGCCTTCCCCGAGCGGAGGAATAAGGATAGCAACAGGAGTTCACCATGGCCCTCGGGGCAATCCTTGGTTTCGCCCTCGAGAGTGTTCCCCTGACTTCACAAGGGTAAGGTTATTCTCTTCAGGATCATGCTTTTGGCCCAGGCGTCCCCTCGGACCAAGCGAGCCCATAAACCCCTTATCCAACCCCAAGCGTGCCTAGCCCTCGGTAACAACCTCAAAAGGCTCTCTGACACATAGTACATGCCCGCACACCTGCCACTGTTGCTGCCACCAACCTTTTCACAGGCTTTTGCAGGAGATCCCTTTCAGAGACTCCTCATTGCGCCACGTGTCTCCGGCAACATCAATGCAGGACCACATGTTGGCAATTACTAAAAGGGCCTTGACCCTCAACTATAAATATTCGGATCCCATACATACTCTGTAAGCAAGTTTCATCTTCTCAAGCTCTGTTTTACATACTTCATCATCTTCATTCATCTTCTGACTTGAGCGTCGGAGAGCCAAACTGGGAATCACCCCCATTCCCCCAGTTTGGCCTTCTGACCCTTTTGTGTTTGTTCCTAGCATGAAGAACCCAACCATCTCCGGCGACCTTTGCCTGAACTTACAGTCTCAGTTTCCCCACATAAATAAATTCTAAAGTGTTGGAGTTTGCCACCTTGGATCAGATCCCATCACATTCATTAAAATACATGAAAATTTTTTTGTTTTAACAATATAGAAGATATTGCACGTTCATATTTAACTTCGATAATAATTTTTTTTTCCTTGATAACCTCTGACATTGATAAATTTTTGTATTTCATTAAAATAAAAAAAATTAAATATAATATATTTGTCTTTTTTTTAAAAAAATTTGTTTGTACATGTACTAGTAAAATTATATTATTAATTTTGTCAATTAATTATTAAATTAAACTTTTGTGCATAGCACAGGACATACGCCAATATATATTAAAACAGGCAAAAATGCAAATTTGGTGCTATAAATTTGTAATTTTAGCAATTTAGTCCTATTCGTTTCGAAATTTATAATTAAATTCTGTAAGTTTATAATTTTGGCAATTTAGTCATGTTTGCTCCGAAATTTGCAATTAAATCTTGTAAGTTCTCAAATTTTATAATTTATGTTCGATTTTGCCGAAAAATTTATTAGTTGCCAGAATTGGCCACGTGACTCATTTCTTTGTTGACTTGGCAGGATGACATGACAAAAATATCTGAGTTGAATAAAAAAATTATTATACATGTGAAGTATCTAATAAAAGAAAATCTAAATAAAAAAAACATAATTATATTTGACTTGCTCAAACAACTGACTCCTTTTCAATAGAAAAATATAGCTAAACCAACCCAACTAACTGGTCAATCTTAGAGATCTTTGACAGGTGTCGAATCCGTCAAAAATAAATATAAACCTATTCACAACTAAACGGAGTATAGCATAAACAGGGTCGATCCACAGAGACTGGTTGACTTATTTCTAACAATTCCAAGTAATTCACGGAAAGTAACAATTAAAAGGGGGGTTTTAGAATTATTCTAACCTAAGTATGCGAAAATAAATAACAAAAATTAAAAAGCTAACTAAAACTAAGCAAGTAAGATCACGTAAGGTTAAATCAATCAGAAGGAGAATTACCTAGCCAGGGATATTCGATTCGAATTGTTATATTGATCATTGACTCAAGGATAAATTCAAGTTATTCAGACAGATTGGCTATAGTTGATAGAGACACTCGACTCAACCTCGTTTTTACTTAATTAATCGGATAACCTAGAGACACTCGACAGTTATCTTTCCTAACAAATTCACAACCCCTAGAGACACTCGACAGGATTTAATGAATTCGCAGCATTAAGAACCATAAAAACACCAACCCTAATTAACCAAGTCGTGACACACGCAAGATTTAAATTAGATTATCAAATCCCTTAGTGAACGAGGAATGTTATCGCTAAGACCCTGTCACTAATTTATCACAAATTATCAATCAACTTTACTACACTTCAAGCATCAAGAATGGCTATATGCAAATTAAAACAACCTAGAGATCGTGCACTATCCCGAAATTGCCTAATCACAATAAACACGAAACACGGAGATAAGATAAATGCCGAAATAAATATGAATTAATAAAAACGTTTAGGTCTCACAATATCCAAATCGAATCTATAATCCCTAGCTAGATAATTAAAAACTTAGCTACTAAAATTCATAAAAACAATACTAAAGGAATTCTTTAACATAAGAAAACTAAATTGTCTAAAAAGAAAGAAATTAAAAATAAGAAAAACTCCCGCTTCGCTTCGTGTTGCTTGCGTCTCCCCTAAAGCTGCCTCCAATTGTTACGTCCTCCTTTTCTCCCAAAACTGCTGCAAATATATATGCCTTCCCACTGTCCGAATCCTCATACAAATAGGACTTCAATCTTGCACCCCAAATTGTCAACACACACGGGCCTCCTCACAATGAATTCCAAAGATTGAACCAACAAATTGAATTTCTTCTATCAAGTCCAAACACGCGGCCCATAATCAAGTGTTAATTTAATTCCCAAGAAATACGTCTGCGGCCCATAATCAATTTCAACAAGGTGCAACCCAATTGTAATAGAAAAGTCAACCATCCACTCATAAGAATCCATGCAACTTCACGCCAATACTTCTCCAAAGAAAAGGCCCACTAGCCAATTAATTCAATTTTCCTCCAAACTGCTTCATGCGTACCTTGACTTTAAATTCCCAAGTATCTTAAAATTGAACAATTTTCATCAATCCAAGCTGCCATCAAATCCTTATCACCAATGAGAGCCCACTTCGTCATCTCTCTCCTTCAGACGATCGAAATTGCATCACTTTCGTCTCCAAGCCCCGAATTTTCGAATAAAACAACAAAACATTAATTCATTTCAAAATAATATTAATTAAAGCACAATTCGGGGTATAATTCCATCATAAAGATAACGAATTAACGAGTTATCAATCTTATCGGCCGGTAAATTGGAAACGGATAACCATGATCCCACGAAGATCTCTACGTACTTGTTCCAATCCAGGACATGTGAGATCTTGCGATTTACATGCGTGGGAACAGCTCAAACAAAGAAGAGTCGACCCGGTCTAAATTCCGCCTCGATCTCCGCTAGAGTATGGACTGATTGAATGGAGATAAATTTATACAAAGCGGGTGAAGGGTCCAAAGGACACATAACTGAGAGTAAGCCCGATTTTGAAATTTAAGTAAAACAGTAAGCCAAAAACTTGGAGTGCTCATTGGAGCCATAAAAGGAAATTGTATCCGTAAAAGATTTTTATTAACATAAAAAAACATGTTAAAATGTTTTTCTTTAAGATTTTTTTTTATTAGATACGTCACATGTATAATAATTTTTTTTACACAAATCAAATATTTTTGTCATGTAATCTAGCCAAGTAATAAATTTTTCAGCAAAAATCGGACATAAATTGTAAAATTTAAAAACTTACTGAACTTAATTACAAATTCCAAAACAGGCAAAACTAAATTATAAAATAACTAAACTTATAGGACCAAATTTATATTTTCACTAATTAAAACATGATAATTGAGCGATCACATACATTTGGAAATGAAATATATTTTCCGTATTAAATGATTAATAGAATAATTGTGATCTCATCGCAAATAAAATCGTTGCTAAGAAAATCCACACAAATTTTCTAATCTACCGTAGTGGCAAACTATAATAAAAAATTGAAATAAAATGGCAAATAATTATATAAAGAATGTAGTTTAAACAGACAAAAGAAATAAAATAGCGAGAAAGCTATAGCAAAATACTTTTCAATATTCTTATTATTTCTTTTTTTTTTTTTAAAGGATCAGCCACAAAGCCAATCTAAGACATGGACAAAATAAAACTCAGAATAAATGAAGGAAAGTCGGACGAATCAATGCAAGTCAGCATTCCTAACTAATTTGTTGGCAACAGCGATGACTCCATGATTATCGATCACTGGGATCAAAATAATTTAACTACTAATAAAAAATATATATTATTAAGAAATAAAATTTTAAAATATTTATTTGACAATTGTCTTCTATGATTTTTTTATTTGTACTAAATACAACCATCTCTAAGGAGGTGTTTGCAAATTTTAATTAATAAGTAGAAGTTAAAATAGAAGTGAAATTTGAAAAAATAGAAGTGAAATTTGAAAAAAAAAAATTATAGTAGTAAAAGTAATGAGTGTTTGAAAAAAAAAGTGTTTGCAAATTTTAATCAATAGGTAGAAATTAAAATAGAAGTGAAATTTTGCAAATTTTAATCAATAAGTAGAAATTAAAATAGAAGTGAAATTTGAATAAAAAAATTGTAGTAGTAAAAGTAATTAGTGTTTGAAAAAAAGGTGTTTGCAAATTTTAATCAATAAGTAAAAGTTGAAATAGAAGTGAAATTTGAAAAAAAAAATTGTAGTAGTAAAAGTAACGAGTGTTTGAAACAAAAGGTGTTTGCAAATTTTAATTAATAACTAGAAGTTAAAATAGAACTGAAATTTGAAAAAATAGAAGTGAAATTTGAAGAAAAAAATTGTAGTAGTAAAAGTAATGAGTGTTTGAAAAAAAAGTGTTTGCAAATTTTAATCAATAAGTAGAAGTTAAAATAGAAGTGAAATTTGAAAAAAAAAATTGTAGTAGTAAAAGTAATGAGTGTTTGCAAATTTTAATCAATAAGTAGAAGTGAAATTTGGAAAAAAAAAAAAAATTATAGTAGTAAAAGTGTTTGAAAAAAAAATGATAGTCAACAGGGATTGATCAAATGCTTTGAGGGTTCTTTCTAGAAGGCAATGACCTACGTTTGAATCTCTCGGCCACTTGAGGTGTGTGTTTAAAAAAATAAAAAACAAGATAGAAAAGGAAAAGATGTAATCAACGTATAAATAGTAGATTTGTATTTGTTAAAGTAAATTTGAAAAATAGAAATTGGTTTTTCAAATACTCCAAAACTGTTAAAAATAATCACTTATGTCATAAGTGTTTGTTTAGAGTTTACAAACACTTTTAATCTATGTGTTTTGAAATTGTAGAAAACTACAAAATCATATTATTTAGAATATCGTTAAATAGATTTTTATTTTTATTTTTTTGTCATGAATTTTTTTTTAATTATACTAATTTTAAATTTAAGGGGTCAATATAATTTTTATCATTTTTATCGTGGGGTCAAAAAGTTATTTTTAAATAAAAAATATATAAAAATATATATAAATACATAAGTAAAAAATTTTCTCATTGGGGTCAATTAACCCACTTCTCCCCAAGTGGCATCGCCCTTGGTTGGCAACACCATTAGCCCCACGACAAATGGAAGAAAACCGGTACCCCTCGAAGGAAGAGGAGCAGACAGCTTGAATATTTGTAACCAAATTCCCGATGGTGGAAAGATCATGACCAATATTTTTAAGTTGATTGATCACATTTGTATTTTCGCCTTCAAGATCACCTTACTCCACTCAAAATCTCTCCAGGAATACTCATACTTGAATGAAGCATTAATGAACTCCAGCCAAATTCATTCAAACTATTAATTATTCACGACAAATAATTAACAGTTTTGTTCGATATCAATCAATTCTTTAAGTAGATAATATAAAGAGAGATTAAAATTACTTAAATTCGGCAATCTCATTAATGTGGAGACACTTTGTTTATTGATGCACGAAAGGTGTTTGATAAAAATTGTTATGTAGTTAAGCAAGTCAAACAAAAATGGGTAACTTCAGAAAACCATATTACAACAAAAATTACTTAAATTCGGCACTCTCATTAATGTGGAGACACTTTGTTTATTGATGCACGAAAGGTGTTTGATAAAAATTGTTATGTAGTTAAGCAAGTCAAACAAAAATGGGTAACTTCAGAAAACCATATTACAACAAAAATTACTTAAATTCGGATAAAAATTGTTAAGTAGTTAAGCAAGTCAAACAAAAATGGTAACTTCAGAAAACCATGTTACAACAAAAACTTGAAACTGCAGAGAACTGGCAACAAATTCTACCATCTAAACTTTATCTGGATCTATTGTATGTGTTCAATTATGTACGCAATCGATAAATGGGCATCGCGGAAAGATGATTTCCTCGAGCAGTGACCAATCCAAAGTGCTCCGACATGTCGAGATCAGCAGGCTTCATACCGACCGGAAGCTCCCAATCAAAGCAATGCACCAACTGTGCCAACATCAATCGCACCATTGTGAGTCCTAGTTGTAATCCCGGGCACATTCTCCTTCCCGAACCAAAGGGTATAAGCTGAAAATGGCGCCCCCTTAAATCTACATCGCCACCAACAAACCTCTCAGGTGAGAACATTTCAGGATCAAGCCACACATTAGGATCCCTCCCGATAGCCCATACGTTCACTATGGCCCGTGATCCTTTTGGTATGTGAAAACCATCAAGAAAGCAATCCTCCATAGACGCGTGGGGAAGCAACAAGGGCACAACAGGATGGAGTCTTTGTGATTCCTTCACCACACAGTCCAAGTATTGGAGTTTGTCGAGGTGTGATTCCTCGACCATATGATCCATGCCTACTACCGTCTCCAGTTCTTTTTGGAGTTTTTTCATTACTACAGGGTGTCTGATGAGTTCAGACATTGCCCATTCCGTTGCTGTTGCTGAAGTGTCCATTCCGGCGATGAGCAAATCCTGAATGAACACTCATTATCTTCAGTATCTATTAATTGGATCTTGCAATTAACAACACAATCACACCTGGATTACAAAACTATGCAACATTTATTGAAGAACTAAAGCAAATTACCAGGAGCACGGCCTTGACATGGCGGCGGTCGAATTCGAATTCAGCCTCTCCAGATTCCATTATAGCCATCATGGTATCCACAAAGTCCTTAGTCTGCTTCTTCTCCTCCTTGTTCCGAGCATGATCATCAATGATTTTCTCCAGAAACTCGTCGAAAATCTTGCTCAGGGCCTTCATCCTACCATTCAAGCCCTGAAGATCAAGGGCCCCAATATACGGAAAATAGTCGGCAAGATTAAATGTCGCCGCAACTTCCAACGCCTCCATAATCACAGCTTTAAATCCCTTCTCATCAAAATCCCTGTCAGCATACTTTTTGCCAAACACCATCATGAAATTCATATCCCCAGCCAAGGCCGAAATCGCGGCGCTCAAATCCACAATTTCCCGCTTTTCAGCAGCCTGTTTGATCGAACTGACGAACAAATCCAACTCGTTCTTCCTCATGGCCCGGAATTGGCTTATCCTGAGGTTACTCAACAGCTCCAGAGTGCAGAGTTTTCGCATGTTTCTCCAGTACGGGCCATATGGCCCGAAAGTGAGGTTCCTCTGCTCGTAGGCTATGTACTTTGAGGACCCGTGTGGGGGCCTGCTGGCAAAAACGTGATCGTGAGTCTTGAGGATTAGTTCCGCTCCTGCAGGCGAGGATACAACAACTGCAGGCACGAAGCCCAATCGCAGTCCCATAATCGGGCCATGCTTACGGGCAAGATGGTATAAATCCTGGTGAGGACTCTTGCCCAGCAGATGGAGATGGCCTAAAATTGGAAGCCCTTTTGGACCTGGAGGCGGTCTCTTCTTGTTGCTCAACGTCAGCAGCTCTTGAAGGACATAAAGAAATGCAAGCGCTGACAGAGCAATCCAAATCCAGACCATTTTTCTTATGCTTTTCTTTCTTGGTGCAGGGATTTAGGATTCGTTATAATGGTGATGCTGATGCTTGGAAGATGATATATTTAACTTATAAGAGGAGGTTGGCTTCAACATTTATCGAGGAAAATTTGTTTTCTGGATCAGCATTTGGAAAATTGCTGTGGAAAAGATCAGGATTCTGGGGCCACAAAAAATAGAAACGTGCTCGGACCGCCGTCATTTTGGCTGCAATTGCTAGAAGTCGTAATTAAATTAAAGACGTTATATGGACGACATTATGCTAAATTAAGATTTTTCGTTGGAGTTTTCCAATCTGTAATTATAGGAAAAACTTCAATGGAAATTTTAATTTAAATCTAATTTTGTTCGACTTAATCAATTATAAGGTATGTGTATTATGTTTGTTATTTAATTGGTCACACTTCTTAACTTTTTTATCAATCGCATGATAAGTGTAAAATACTCGTCTCTCATTATATTAATTTGACAAATTAGATTTCGGCTAGAATACTTCAATCTAACTTGAATCAATAATAAATGTAATGTGGCGGGTTAAAAAAGGACACAATATACAAATTATGAGACTCTTGGTTATTTCGTAAAATAAGGGGAAAAAAACCTTATGCAAATGATAGTTGATACATATTTTGTGCTACTTACACATGTGTATGAATATGTAATATATTGACATAATGCAAATAATAATAATTTCAAATTTGACAAGTTAACAACACATACATTATATTAAGAAGATTAAGAACAAATGACGTACAAAAAGCTCAAAAGCATATAAATTTTATAAAAAAGGGTAAAAATGACATTTAGTATAGAATTTAATACTTGGCTATTTGGAACATATTGAAACAAACTTATAACTTAAAATATGTTGAAACATATTTAATTAATTTCAGAAACATAGGACGATCTTAGTATATTAAATCTTAAAATCACGCATTATTTTTCGTGTGTTCTTAGGTTCCTTCACGTTGTGCAAATCAGTCGGATCTTTATTTCTGCAACTCCAACGAAAAGATTCAGCAAACAAGAGATTTTCAAAAAATTTATTCTCTCAAATAAAATGTTCAACTTGGAATTTTCGATTTAAATAGTACATCTTCAATGAGAGAAAAGTGCGCTTTATGTGCCCAAATCAAGCCAAGGGTCCAGATGAATTATTTGATTTGAATAATTTCATTTTTTTTTTTTTTTTCAAATTTGGTATTCAGTTTCAGTGTACCGAGAGGGAGGCAATAATTGTGATCTGAACATGTATATATATATATATATATTTTTTTATTTTTTATTTTATTTTATTTTATTTTTTTGAAGACCAAGCCCCCACTGAGGGGGAAATTTATTTCTCAAGCAAAATCAGATCCGAAACAAACAAAGGAACATCAGAAGAACCAATGCAGGTCGAAGCCGCATTTCTAGCAAGGAGGTGGGCAGCCTTATTCGCACCACGAAAAACAAAGGAAAAGCGAACATTAACTAGATTAGAAACAATAGATCTAATTTCAGCATGAACATTCCCAAAGTGAGATAAGTCTTCCTCCCCGGATTGGAGCACGTTGATCAAATTAACATTATCTCCTTCAATGATGACATTGCTCCATCCGAAATCTCTTGCAAGCCTAGAAGCCATAACGCAGCAAAGGATTCAGCCGCATAGGGGTCCGAGGTATGGAATCGTCTGTTCGTCTCCCATCCCACACAATCACCGTTCGAATCTCTAGCTATCACTCCTATCCCAATCGAATTATCCGACTTAAAGGTGGCACCATCAAAATTAATTTTGATCCAGCCGACCGACGGTGCCTCCCAACTCCGAGTGGCCACTGCGGGTGCTGAGACAGGAGCTTCCATGTCCAGGAACGTTCTTTGCAATGTATTGTTCTTAGCGTAGTCCAGCACCTCCAATGCTTCAAAATTCTTCCCCTTAATCTTCCTCTTGTTTCTACTACCCCACACTGCCCAAATGATAGCAACTAATCTGCATAAGTCGCCATCATCCAGCATAGCAGAAGCTCTGGTGAATCCCTCCATAAAATTCTCAGCCAGCAGCTTGATCACGCGGGAGGGAATTCTGGATAGCGCCCAAACCTGTCTTGCGAAGGGGCACAGGAACAGTGAGTGGCGTAAGTCTTCGCCATCCTTACCGCAACCTGCACAACTATTATACGTGGTGCAACCATGTCGTGTCAGTCTTTCCCCCGTGGGAATAATGTCGTTGCAGCACCTCCATAAGAAGTTCCTAATTTTCAGTTGGATTCCCAAGTTCCAGATAATATTCCATACCTTATGATTACCATAGTTGGTCGAAGAGCTCTTGTCTCTCTCCAACCGTTCCATTCCGAGGTGATAAGCGCTTCTAACTGTGAATTGGCCGTTCTTCGTATAGTGCCACACTAGCGAGTCGGACAGTTGCGTAGTACTAAGCGGGATGCCAAGAATGAGTCTAGCATCTCTATCATAAAAGGTTTCCTTAATCAGTGTCTCATTCCAGTGACCTGTTCCAGCGAGTATCAAATCTGAGACCCATTTCGGGGAGAGAAAGGTGCCGAGTCTGAACTTTGGCCGAAAATCCTGCCCTTCCGGGAGCCATCTATCTCTCCAAACATGGACCATTTTCCCATCTCCAATTCGCCATCTAGTCCCCGCCGCTAAGAGAAAGCGCGCCTCGAATAAGCTTCGCCAAGAGTATGACGGGTTGCGTCTAAGGGAAGCTTCCCAAATCGATGTATTCCAGAAGTACTTAGCTTTGAGTAGGCGGCTGCACAAACTGTCAGGGTGGCGAAGCACTCTCCACAATTGCTTAGCGAGCATGGCAAGATTAAACATCTTCATCTCCCGAAAACCTAACCCACCAGCCCCCTTCTTCTTACAGAGTTTGTGCCATGCTATCCAATGAATCTTCCTCTTTGCACCGTCATTCCACCAGAATTGGGACATCGCTGATTCAATATGCATGATGAGTGTATCCGGTAGAAGAAAACAGTTTATACTGTAAGTAGGAATCGACTGCAAAACCGCTTTAATTAAAATCTTTTTGCCTACCTTAGAAAGGAACTTCTCTGAGTATCCTTCAACTCGTTTCCTAACCTTGTCCAGAATATTTGAGAAGACTTGTTTTTTCGATCTCCCCACCACCGAGGGCATTCCCAGGTAGAAATCCAACTTATCCACCCTCCGAACTCCAAGAATCCCCGCCATCACCTCCTGCTCTTCGTTCTTAACATTTCTACTAAAAACCATTGATGATTTCTGCCCATTAATAATTTACCTCGACACCTTGCCATAGACTTCAAGAACCCATTTAATGCTCCGCATAGCCTCCTTCGTGGCTTGCCCACAAATCATTGTATCATCAACAAAAAGGAGATGGGAAATTTTAGGTGCTCCTTTACAGATCATAATCCCCTTAAGAAATCCACGCCTTTCCTGATCCTGAAGAAGAGCAGAGAGAAGTTCTGCACAAAAGAGAAAAAGATAAGGGAAGAGAGGGTCACCCTAATGAATTCCCCTCTCCGGGGATCACCTGCCCAAACTCACCACCATCTAAGAGAAAGGAATATGAAACTGAAGAAATACAATGCATCACACGGTTAATGAACAAAAGGGGAAATCCTAACCTGACCATCATTCGCTCGAGGAACCGCCATTCTACACGGTCATATGCCTTACTCATGTCCAATTTCAGATTGAAAACACCGTCCTTTCCTGTGCTCTTACGTTTAATATAGTGATTAATCTCAAAAGCAACAAGGATATTATCAGTGATGAGTCTATTTGAAATCAAAGTTGACTGGCTAGGGGAAATCAGATTATCAAGCATTGGCTTAAGTCGGTTAACTAGTGCTTTAGAAGCAATTTTATAAACAACATTGCACAAGCTTATGGGTCTGAATTGTGTAATCAAATCTGGATTTTTGCATTTGGGAATGAGAACCACATGGGTAAAATTCAGTTTATTATTAAAGTGACCATCACTGAGGAAAGCAAGCACACAATTAGTAACATTACGACCAACAATCTTCCAATAGTGCTGGCAAAAAAAGGGAGGGAAAGCCATCAGGGCCGGGGGATTTAAAAGGGTACATATATTTGAGAGCACGGGTTACCTCATCCGTCGTAAACGGGGCCATCAGCCGATGCTTCATCTCATCACTGACCTTAGGTTGTACCACTTCAAGTATTTCATTAATTTCTGACACACTACTTACCTGAGAGGTGAAAAGTTCCTTGAAGTACCGTTCCACGATCCCTCTAATACCCTCCTCCGAACTACATAAAACCCCGTTCTCGTCCCACAATGCCTCAATATGATTATTCTTCTCCCTATTTTTCATCTTTTGGTGAAAATATCTCGTATTCCTATCTCCTTCCCTCAACCAATGCTCTTTTGCCTGCTATTTCCAACTAACTTCCTCCTCTAAAAGGGCCTGTTGAATCTTCACTCTAAGTGCCTGTTCCTCCTTCTTAGTTTCCGTAGTAATAACCCCGTTTCTTAACTCACAGATTCTTTTCTCCATTTGTTCCATGTCCGGCTGTAAGTTATTCCTATTTGCGTGCCTCCAATTCAAGAGGCCAACTTTGCATTGCTCAATACTATCCAACACGCTATTAATAGGACCAAAAACTTCCCCATCCCTCCATGCTTCCTGAATGATACGATTACAGTCCTCCACCTTAACCCATTTCGCCTCAAATCTGAAGGGATTCACTTGCCGTTTGTTCACTTTAGTTCTGCCATCCAAGATCGTGACCACTGGTATATGGTTAGAACAAGATGCATCAACAAGGATCACTTTGGCATGCGGGAACATCGTTCTCCACCTGTCCAAAGTTACCAACCTATCCAGCTTCACTCTAAGTGTATTCGGTGTTGTTCTGTTTTTTTATCCAAGTAAAGGGAGTCCCTGAGAATCTGAGATCAGATAATCCCATGTCGAGAAGAGCCCTACTAAAGTCCATCATTAGTCCCAGACTTCTGTCATTACCGCCGTCCTTTTTTGAATTATTGAGAATCTTATTGAAGTCTCCACTGACAAGCCAAGGCAAACTGGATCGACCACTCAGCTGACGAAGAAGATTCCATGTAAACCTCCTATTCTGTCTTTCCGGGGCACCATAAAAGCCCGTAAATCTCCATTTCTCTCCGTCACAACTACTAGTAGTCACCACATCAATATGGTTAACCGAAAAGCTAAGTAAACTAACATCAACGTCCTTGCGCCACAGGAGCGCCAGGCCACCGCCTTTCCTGATTGAATCCACACAAACACCGTGAAGATTGAGGGCTAACTTCAAATTCTCAATACGCCGATGTTTGCATCTGGTTTTCGAAAGGAAAATAACCGAGGGGTTATGGGTCCGATTCAGTTTTCGGATGTTATGAACTTGCCAGGGACACCCCGAGCCCTGGCAGTTCCAACTTATGCAACTCATTGGGTTCGGCGGGGTTGCCGAGCAACCTCCGCCGTTAAATTCGTTGTATCACTAAGGGGACAATCTGGAAGGGGAGTAGTTTTAGTGTTGTTCTGGGAGGAGGGGATAAACTGCTTGAGGTTCTGTTTTTGGTTGCTGTGTGAGGGTTTGCTTCAAAATTTGTGATGTTTGGGTTTGGTAGCCGAGGTGGGTTCAGAGAGGTTAAGAGTTAAGGGGATGTTCACCAGTTGAGACTCGAGTTGATCAGGGTAGGTTTGGGCTTGGTTGGATTGATTGAAGCTCGAAGGTGAGGGGTTCTAGCTGTAGCATATGACCTGATTGGGGTTATCAAGGTTTTCTGATATGGTTTTCTGGCGCTGGCGAGTGGGGCTTGGGCTGTTGCTGTATGGGCGTTCTCTGGTATTAACTCTGGTTGGAGGTAAATCCGGGGTGAGACAGTTGTGAATTGTGGGTAAGATATTGAATAGCTGGGGGGTGAGCTGACGGAAGGTGGAGGCTTGCTTAGCGTAGATGAAGTTGGATGTTTGGCTACAATGTGGTGGCTGGAGAATTTGAGGAGCAAGGTTGCGTGTGGGGATGATAGGGTGCTGATTTAGGGTATGGGGTAAGATAACTTGCGTCTCAAGGGGGCTGGGTATTGGGTGGCACAGTTTCTGATCAGTTGGAGTTGGGGGTTGGGGGAGGGGGGTGGGGGTATGACTCTGGGAATCTTTATCAGATGGGAAAGTAGGGGCTGGCTGTTTCAAAAGTTGAAGGAAGTTGTTGTCAATAGGCTGGTTTTTCACCTGGCTCTCTCTCAACCACGGACCATAGGGAAATTGCTCAGGTTCCTGGAACTCATCATCATATCGGAGTAAGCAGACTCTATCTACATGATCACACACGCCACAGAGGTAGCAGAACTTTGCGAGCCTTTCATAGGAAGCAGTCATCGTTAATTTTCCATGTTTCGGAAGCCTAATTTTCAAACTCCTCACCAATGGCTTCATTTTCACACCAACCTTGAGTTTCATCGAATCTGAGGTAGGCTTACTACTCTAATCTCCAAACCATGATTTGAAGATCCCAATTCGGTTCCCCACAATTTCTCCCACCACATTATTACGATAGCTCGGAGGCAGTCCTCGGATATGGATCGCATAGTCACAGTATTCCAACGGGATTATGTTCGGATCATCTACTTCACCCAGGGGACTCAATAAAATGGGGTATTTATCAAAGCACCATGAGGTATTTTCCAGTACTCTCTGAAGGTCAAACTTATGGTTAAAGGTAAGAAGGAACCTGTCATCTGAGGGTTTCGAGATCTCCATACCCTTAACCGGGTTCATAGATCTGATCAAGGTCAATCTGAAATATTCGAACCTTATTGGCTTCCAAGAGAATACCTTTCCCACCAGGGAGAGAGGGTTGTTTACCCTCCTTGGATCGCCTGACCCTACCGGAATTTCAACACTGTCCGATTCTTTAGAAGTTAACGACAACCCTCTTGTCCTCTCAATCAGATCCTCAGGTTCCTGTATCAGAGAGGATTTCGTACCAGACATGGTAGCCGCCATGGGGTCAGTGATGAGCAGGAGCAGTGGTTTCAGTACCGCTACGCTGGATGAAAAACCCTGAAAAACGAAACACAGTAGCCAGTCAGCGTAAGGGTAACCTGCACTAGGATAACGAGAAAAGAGAAGATCACTATAGCTAAACGAAGAGAGAGGAACAGCGATGAACCACGGAGAATAACCGCAAGCGAGAAACTCTGGTCAGCCGTTGTGAACGCCTTCTAGGGTTTCGGGATGTTGGAAGCTCTCATGGGAGAGGGGGACTCTCATGCGAGAGGGAAAAAATTTTAAAAATATTTTTTTTTGGGGAAAATATCATATCAAATTCGTATTATTCAAAATTCAAACTCCCATGTGTAATGAAAAGAGGAAAAATACGCAACCAATGATCTCACCCGTTGAGTAAAGAAGATAAAAGGGAGAAAAAGGAATAAAAAAATAAAAAAAAGTTCGCTTTCTTCTCAAACTTGTTCCTCTCTCAACAACTTTCTCTGCGATTGAAGACTCTATCCCTCACTCAGATTTTTCTGCAATTAAAGATTATAGGAGAATTCTAAGAAATTGCTGCGCATCATCTAATATTTCATTAAATATTTTTCTACGTTTCTACTTTCTTCCACACGGATTCGGTTTCTGTGCTCAGATTATTTGAAGTCCATCAATAAATTCAATGATCCACAATTTGGTGCACATCACAATTGATATTTTTAGTTAGGTTAGATACGTTTTTACTTAAATTCTTTCAATGGCGTAATAGAAAAATGTTTCTTTATTGGGCACATGCTTCTGCTTACTATTGAGGAGGATTTTTTAAGAATAATATTTTTTTAGTAATGGGTTTATAAATTAATATAGATTTGGGGTGGGTTAAGATTTTAACATAATTCACGGGGAGCAACCACGAATTCCCAAATTTTTATCATTTAGTTTAATTTTTTTTAATATTTTAATTTAAATCGTGGATCTCATCCAGGAATTACAATTTTTTAATATCTTTTTAAAAATCTGTGTCTGACACACACGAGTTTAATTCTTTTTAATATTTTAATGCGGGTTGTAATATTTTAATATTTACTATGCCCAATGAAGAAAAAGAGTTTCATCTGTTAATGTTAAGCAATGAAGTAATTATACTATGCTAATTTAGAGAGCAAAAATCAGGCGCACGGTTCATGCATAAAAGGCTAACTTCTTGTTTCTTGAATTGCTCTGCAGTGGCGATGGTTAGTGAAATCTAAGAAAACAATTTGTTTGTGCCTTCCAATTTCCTCTATAAGTATTAGCTGGTTAGTGAAATCTAAGAAAAAAAGGGAAAATCTTTAAATAGTACCAAAAAGTTGAAAAAATTCCTTTTAGGTCCCCAGTTTTGAAAAAGTTCCCATTCAATCCCCAATTGAAAAACAAAATTCCTTTTAGGTCCCCACAAATAGTACATGTTCGTACATTGTCTTTAGGAATTGCGTACATTTTTTAGGGAATTGCGTATAAAAATCCCGGAATCTCATATATACGAGATTCCGGGATTTTTATACGCAATTCCTGAATTATTATACAACCTTGGGGGGTGAAAAGAAATTTTGTTTTTCAATTGGGGAGTGAACAGGAACTTTTTCAAAATGGGGGAGTGAAAAGGAAATTCAGTTTACACTTGGGGATTTTTGAGGAATTGTCCGAGAAAAGAATTTGTCTGTGCCTTCAAATTTCCTCTAAAAAGTCAATACTTATATATAAATACATGTATATATAAACGATAATGCTAATAATTGATTGGAACAAAACTTTAACCTCACTTTTTTTCGTTCTCTGGTTTGTTCTCTCATTTCTATTTTCTCCTTCATGATATTTTCTTCGGATACAGATTTCTTCGGCTAAGCAATAGATAACTGAATTGCGATAGGTTAGGTTTTCTCCAATTTAGTGGGACTCCCACTCTTCCCACAACTCTCTAGATACGGTTATTTGCATAATTATCTTTTTAATGTTATCTATCTATACTATTTATTAAGCGAGAGACCCAAGTTTGGTCTCTTGGACTCTAAAAATAATTTATTTTTTATTTTATTTAATGATTGATTTTATCCGTCTTTATATCTTCCACGTTTTCTTAACTTCTATTTTCTGTCTCATCACTTCTTTTCTTTAATTTCTCTCTCTCCCTCTTTTTTTTTTTTTTTTTCTCATCAGTTGCATTCCTTTTTTTATTATTATAATTTTTATCACTTTTCACTTATATTTTAAAATTTGATAATTACTAATATGATATTATTTTATGCTACTTATTTATTTTTTATTGTAAATTAGTGATTATATTAAAAATAACTATAGAGTATATATTTAATAATTTTTTTAAATTTTAATATATTTATATAATAATTATTTTTTATTTGCACATACATCGAATGTGCAAAATTGCTAGTTACTATTATCAAAAAGAAGAGAATACTATAAATAATTAAAATGCTAATTATCGAATCCCTTTAGCTACTTGGGGTGTGTGTGTTAAAAGGGAAAAAAAAAAATTAAAATGCTAATTAAGTATTAAAAATCAACAAATAGAAAAAGAAAAAAAAATACCAGGTATTACAATGTATACAAAATATGAAATTCAATGTGTTCTATTTTCATCATATAAAATTTATTTTAAAAAAAATGAAGTAGTGGATGATTTACACCCACGAGATGAAGTAGAAAATTCGTGAATAGCAAAACGAGTTCCAGCAAGGGGGATACAAAAAGAATTATAACGTGTGTCTAACAAACACGAGTTTTCAAAAAAAAATTAACTCGCGGATGAGACCCATGAATTACATTAAAATATTAAAAAAAAAAATTAAACTCGTGTCTGCCAGACACGAGTTTATAGAAAAAAATTATAAAAAATTGGGAACTCGTGATTACTCCGTACGAGTTATATCAAAATCTTAATCCACGCCAAATCTATATCATTTTATAAATTCATTATTAAACAAATATTATTCTTAAAAAATCGTCTACTATTGAGTACTTTGAGTTTAATTATTTTTTATAAAATTTATGCTTCAATCTTAAATTATAGGTTTATTTTAATTTTATTTTCAATATTTGAATTTTATTTAATATCGAATTGCATTATTGTATAAATAGTTTTATACATAGATATTTAAAAGTTAGACTGATAACTTTTTTAATTTAAAGTATATAAAATTTGTTATTGTTCTTTAAAATTTAATATATTTTTATACTTTTTATTAATCACTTATCATTTTTAATGTGACAATTTATATTGCTCTTTTAACTTTTTTGATGTCTATCAAATATCGATTTTATATTATAAGATGAGAAATATATATTGTATTAATTTCTTACATATAATATACTCTACTTATCAAAATTTAGTATTAATTTATATCCTATCTTAGTTTTATTTCAATTTTTGGTTATATGATATTTTTTTTCAATCGTTAAGTTTTATTACATTTGTAAAGTTCGTAACTTATTTCAATTTTGTTATTTATTGCTACACAATATAACATATAATTAAGATATTTGAATGAAATAATTTTATATTTTCATGTTTGTTTTCATTAAAATAGATGAAAATTTTTTGTCTTAACAATATAGAAGATATTGCACCTTTATATTTAACTTCTATCATATGTTTTTTTTCCTTGATAACCTCTTTGACATTTATCAATTATTTTGATTATTATAATTTCTAAAGTTTTGTATTTCATTAAAATAAAAAAATTAAATATAATATATTTGTCTTTTTTTTTTTTTTTTTTTTAATTTGTTTGTACATGTACTAGTAAAATTATATTATTAATTTTGTCAATTAATTATTAAATTAAACTTTTGTGCATAACACAGGACATACGCCAATATATATTAAAATAGGCAAAAATGCAAATTTGATTCTAAAAATTTGTAATTTTAGCAATTTAGTCCTATTCGTTTTGAAATTTATAATTAAATTCTGTAAGTTTATAATTTTGGAAATTTAGTTATGTTTGTTTCGAATTTTGCAATTAAATCTTGTAAGTTCTCAAATTTTGTAATTTATGTCTTTCGCCGGAAAATTTATTAGTTGTCGGAATTGGCCACATGACTCATTTCTTTGTTGACTTGGCTGGATTACATGACAAAAATATCTGACTTAAATAAAAAAATTATTATATATGTGAAGTATCTAATAAAAGAAAATCTAAATAAAAAAACATAATTATTTTTTATCGAAAATCTAAATAAAAAAATATAATTATATTTGAACAAAAATGCTATATTGTCTAGCGGAGCCTATAAGAAGGTGACTCGCTCAAACAACAAACTCCTTTCCAATAGAAAAGTATAGCCAAACCAACCAACTAACTGGTCAATCTTAGAGTTCTTATCGGCCAATTAATTGGAAACGGACGACCACGATCCCACGAAAATCTCTATGTACTTTTCCAGTTCAGGACAAGTGAAATTTTGCGATTTACGTGCGTGGGAGCAGCTCAAACAAAGAAGAGTCTGACCCAATCTAAATTCAGCCACAATCTGCTCTAGAGTATGGGCTGATTGAATGGAGACAAATTATATACAATGCGGGTGAAGGGTCCAAAGGACACGTAACCGAGAGTAAGCCCGATTTTGAAATTCAAGTGAGAGAGTAAGCCAAAAACTTGGAGTGTCCATCGGAGCCATAAAAGGAAATCGTTTCATCTATAAAAGATTTTTATTAACATAAAAAAACATGTTAAATTTTTTTTTTATTAGATACGTCACATGTATATATATATATATTTTTTTACACAAATCAAATATTTTTGTCATGTGATCCAGCGCGCCAAATCAACAAAGAAATGAGTCACGTGATCAATTACAACAACTAATAAAAATTTAAGCAAAAATCGAACATAAATTGTAAATTTTGAGAACTTGCAGAACTTAATTACAAATTTCAAAACAGACAAAACTAAATTATAAAATTACAAACTTACATGATCAAATTTATATTATTACTAATTAAAACACGATGATTGAGCGATCATATACATTTGGAAACGAAATATATTTTCAGTATGATTAATAGAATAATTGTGATCTCATCGCAAATAAAATCGTTGGTAAGAAAATCCACGCAAATTTTATAATCTACCGTAGTGGCAAACTATAATAAAAAATTGAAAAAAATGCCAAATAATTAACATAAAAAAACATGTTAAAATTTTTTTTTATTAGATACGTCACATGTATATATATATTTTTTTTACACAAATCAAATATTTTTGTCATGTGATCCAGCGCGCCAAATCAACAAAGAAATGAGTCACGTGATCAATTACAACAACTAATAAAAATTTAAGCAAAAATCGGACATAAATTGTAAATTTTGAGAACTTGCAGAACTTAATTACAAATTTCAAAACAGACAAAACTAAATTATAAAATTACAAACTTACATGATCAAATTTATATTATTACTAATTAAAACACGATGATTGAGCGATCATATACATTTGGAAACGAAATATATTTTTAGTATGATTAATAGAATAATTGTGATCTCATCTCAAATAAAATCGTTGCTAAGAAAATCCACGCAAATTTTATAATGTACCGTAGTGGCAAACTATAATAAAAAATTGAAAAAAATGCCAAATAATTATATAAAGAATGTAATTTAAACAAACAAAAGAAATAAAATAACGAGAAAGCTATAACAAAATACTTTTCAATATTCATACTTTTTTTTTTTTTAAGGACCAACCACAAGACCAAGCTAACTAGACTCAGACAAAATCAAATTCGAAACAAATAAATAAAAGCCAAACGAAGCAACACAAGGCGAAGTCACATTCCTAAATAATTTGTGGACAGCATCATTAACCCTACAAGGAATAGAAGAAAACCGACACTACTCAAAGGAAGGGGAGTGGTGAAATTGTAAAAATAATGTGTATTTTTAATAGTAGTGTAGTTTTAGTATATGTTTTTATTGTAGTTCAAAATTAGTACAAGACGTGTTTCCATATAACGTCTTTATCATATATATTGATTTTGAATAGTCAATTTTTCAATATTATGTATTAGACCCAATATTTTATAAAAGTTTTCAATTTGGTCCATTTATTTCTCTTTCTTGTATTTTTTGTATAAACTTATTATTTATATGATTTATTATTTTTCCTTGGTCTTTTATACCTTGTATAATTGTATCTCTATTTAATATATTTTTATTTAATGTTCGTTCGTAATTTTTCTGATATATTTCTTCTTTTTGTAGGGATGTTTCTAAATTTTTTCCCATTTGTTTAATTCTTTTAGCATTCATAATTTATTTTGTTTGTTGTTTTTCTTTTGTTATAATATCTATATCTATTTTTGGTTTATAACTCATAATTAAGCGTATGCCATTTGATATGTTGTATCTCTTTTTCTCTTTGTATTTTTTAAGTCCTCATTTGCAGTGTTTATCATTATCTCTTGAGTTCTTTGTGATAGATCTTTATTGTGTCTTAAATCATGGTACGCCATTTTAACAAGATATTCGTTTATAATGATTCGTTCGTCTAATTCTTGTATATCTCGTGTTATTCTAGCTTTATAATTAAATTTGTCCATTATGTTATAGTTAATTGTGTAACTATTTGTTTAGATTTTTCGAGGCTTATAATGTTTTGTAAATGTTGTGTCATGTCTTGTTTACGACCTTCATGTTTAGCTGTTAGGTAAAATTTTATTTCTTTGTTATAATCTCTGTATATAACTTTTATGTTGTCTCTATAGAATTTTAGTCTATTATATTCATACATATAGTGAATTTATAATTTTTGTATTTTAGAATCGTATACGGGCTCTGATACCAGAGCGACTATCAAAGTGTTTCCTTTTGAGACTCGTCTAGCATAGTCTTGAAGTGTCGACATTAGTTTTGGGCTGAATTTTTGAAAACAGTTTGGGTTTTTGAAGTATAGGGTGTCAAGAAATCCATGTATGAAGAATTGGTATATCAAGTCTGGGTCTGCTTGTTCAAATATAACGACTTTTGGGTCGTTTCTGTTTACTGGGTACCAAAAAAGGTTGTTTTTGTCTGTCTCTGGGTTGTATTTAAAAATGGATTTCAAAAGATTGTCAAAATTTTCTTTTGAGCGTTGTATTTGGGCCTCTTTTTGGGATGATGTTTGAACACAGTCAATTGGATTTACCGTGGGTATATTTCCAAGGACTCTCATCCTTTCTTTGAAACTGTTTTGGGCTTGAAGTGTTGGAGTGGTTTGAAGAGTATTTCTATAGGTTTTTGTTTCCTCAAAGGCTTGTTTGGCTTCTGAAAGACTGTTGTATGTTTTGTATGATATTATTGGGTTTCCTTGTATATGAACATTGGCTTTTGACCATTGATCATATATACCTCGGCTTGAACCATTGAATATAACATACCATTGTTTAATTTATTTTCTGTCATCTTCATTGTTTTGTGTAGCTGCTACTGGTGATGAAGTATTCCCTTCTGTTGCTGTTTGTGGAAATGTGTTTGATTTTGTGAATGCCTTTAATTGTGTGTTTATGTTTGATGATGATGGATCCACCACGCTTGCTGGTAACTCTGATGGTGGAAGCCTGGCTGCTTGTTGAATAGCGTGTAATACGGCAAGAAGTTCTTGACGTTGTGTCATCTTGGATTTTGTGAATCTTTGTATCTCCAAATGTTTAGCCTTCGTGAATTGTTGTATCTCACGATCAATTGTTTCAATGTTTTGTTTCATCAAGGCTATTGCGGCCTCCATTCTCGTGTGAGTGTGTCTGCAAGAGCGTTCTGTTCTGATTTTATGTATACGATGTGAAATTGGTATCTTCTTATCTCGAGCTGCCAACGTATCAATCTTCCTTGATTGTAGTTGTCTCGAAGTGTATACCTGTAGAAATTTGTTAAGTATTTTGAGTATGTTCGAAGTTCGAATTCTCGAGGTAGAAGCTCGAGTTTCCACTTTCGAAGTATCTTTAGACATGCAAGTATTTCTTTTTCATGAACTGTATAATTTTTCTGGGTTTCTGTAAATGTCCCAGATATGTATTTACAGAGTTGTGTAATCTTGCGAACCGTTTTTATTCTTGTATTCATATGACCTTCAAGGTCGTTTGTATTCATTTTTTCGGCTAGTATTGCAAGCATGCAACCAGAACATGTATCATTTGAAGCATCTGTCTCAATGATAATAAAATCATTTTCCTTTGGATTGTATAAAACAGGCAATGTTTCACAATACTGTTTTATTTTCTGTACTTGTATTGAATCAGTAATTCGCCAATTCCATTGTATTTTTTCAGAAAGTTTCTTTTGTAATTGTTTTCTTTCTTTAGCAAGGTTCTTTATGAATCCTTGATCAGAAATGTAGTTTAAACATCCAAGAAATCTTTGTAATTGTTTTCGATCTGGAAAATCGTTTAATTTTTTCAAAATATTGTCTTGAAGAACTATATTTCCTTGTGAATCAAAAGTATTTCCAAGAAAATCAATTTTTTGTTTACATAAGATTGCTTTCTTTTTAGAAAGAATCAGTCCTTTGTCTTTGCATCGTTTTAAAACTATTTTTAGTTTTTTCAAATGATCTTCTTTATCTTGATTACTAAAGATGATAATATCATCAATGTAAGCAAGACAAATGTCTTTCAAACCTTCAAGGTTTTTGTCCATAAATCTTTGGTATATTCCAGGTCCTTGTTTCAAACCAAATGGTAAAACATTCCATTGGTAGTGTTTTTGTGGAGGACATGTAAAAGCTGTTAAAGATTTTGTATTTTCATGCAATCTTAATTGCCAGTATCCCGATTTAGCGTCTAATGTATTGAACCATGTTTTTCCTTTTAACCTATCTTTGATATAATCAATTCTAGGAAGTTTATTTGCATCTCCTACGGTTTTTTCATTTAATTCTTTATAATTTATGATCATTCGTCGTTTTCCTTGTTTTATTTCATTTTTATTTTCTACATAAAATGCAGGTGCTGCGTGTGGGCTTTTGCTTTCAGAAATTAATCTTTTTTCCAAAAGTTATTTACATTCTTCTTTAAATTCATCAATATCTGGTTAAGAATAAGGTATATTATTTTTTACATTTACTTCGTCTAAAGGATTTTAAAGTTTAATTTCAACTATCATATGATTATTATTCTTATCTTTGTCTAAAGGATCTTCACTGGTGACAGAGTCTAAAATTTCTTCGATTTCTTTTTATAAAAAGTATTAATTCATGATTGATTAAATAATCTATTTTATCTATAAGATTACTTCTGTCTTCAATCTTTACTACAGGTATTTCAACTGTTTCACTCTTTTGAGATAGTTTTTCATTAACATGTGATTTTAAAGTGATGTATTTTAAATCTTGACAAAAAGGTCTATATAGTTTCAAAAAGTTATTTCCTAGGATGAATGGTAATCATGTTTCGTGTCTGTATATAGACGGTATAGTAAAACAATATCCTTGTATCCAAGCTTTTTCTAAGTATGTAGCGTACCATATATAATAATGACTTGCATCTGCTATCATTATTTTTAATGGTTGTTTAAGTTTTTTCCATTTGAATATATTAAGGGCAGGTGAAGCAAAGCATAAACTTGCTCCTGTGTCTATAAATGCTTTGATTGTTTTATTTTTTATTTTTACTTCTATGAATGTAGCGTTAGAGTTTTTCATTTAAAAATCTTCATCTGAACAATAACCATTTTCCGATTTTGTTACTGTTTCAATTTCATATATGTTTTCCAAATCAGAATAGTCTTCTTCTATTGGTTCTAGATCATATGTTTGAGCTACTTGAAGTATATGTATTCTTTTTCCAGATTGTCTTTGTTGTTTAGGGCATTCTCTTGCATAGTGTCCTTCTTCGTGGCAAAGCCAACATTGACATTTTTTCTTTCCTTCTGGACAGTATTTTTGTTTTGGTTTGTATTCTTTCTTTTTAAAGAAACGTCTTCTTCTTTTTTGAAATTTATGTTTATTGTTATCAATCCATCTTTTAGATTTCTTTCTTCATCTATATCTTTTATCTTTTCTCCTGTATTTTCTTTTTTTGTTTGGTCAAATTATGTATGGACTTTCTCCGTATTGTTGAGGTACTAAAGGATTTCCTTCACAACATATCATGACTTTGTTTTTAACTGCATTGTGTAATTCTCTTTCATAGCATTTGTCTCCTATAAATTGTTCTACTACAATTTGTGTTCCTCCTAATGTTTCCGAAATAAACCCTGCATTGACTTGTTTCTTAAATTCTGCATATACTATTTGTCCTACTGGGTAGGGTAATTTATTGAAGTATAATGATAGATATTTTTCTCTGTTTTCTCTGTTTAAACCATAGTAATACATATTGTATTCACAGTTAAAGTGTTCTATAGCACACATATCTAATATTTGTGTGTTGGCTAAATGGAATGCTGCTGTATCTTGTTCTCTGTCTGATACAAAAAATCTTGAATTTTGTATAGGTATTCCAATAAATTCTGAATATATTTTTTCAACTATGTTCCAAAAAGTTTTTTACAGAGTCTTCTCCTCTCAAGAGTGTTTTCTGTTCTTCTGATAAAGTAGATAAGAAGTGTGTTACATTTCCTATTGTTTTATATAGTACAAAATTAAATATTATTTTGAAATTTCCTTGTCTTAATCTATCTTCAGTTTCTAGAATTAATCCTAATTTATGTGCCCATTCAGTAATAAGTGTTGATTTGTTTGTAACGCAGTCTAAATTTAATATTCCATCGACTCCGAATATTCCCTTTGTAGGTATATATTGTTCAGGTATTTTAGACCATTTTCCTTTTTTATTTGGAATATATCATTTTCTAAAATTATATTGTATACTTCTATTTTTTAAAGGATTAGTATATCTGTCTTCTTGATAATATTCAAATTCTTCTTCCTTATTTGTATTACTTGCTTCTGGAATATCCTTCTTATCTTTTTCTTGTTTTAAACCGTGTTCCATTCCTAACACATCGTCTTCTGATGACTCATATCCATATATTACTTCTTCGTTTTCTACTTCTGGTTTTATAGCTTCTAATGTATGATTTTGTTTATTTTCTTCATCAACTATTTTTAATGATTCCAATAAATTGTTTAATTCTGTAATTTTTTCTTCTAAATCAAAAGTTTCCATTATGATCGTAGAGCTTCTATTTGAAAAGGTTTGAGATTTCTGTTTCCAAAATATGTTTCAAAATCAGGAATAGTTATATATCTAGAATATTCTTTTCGTATAATTACTTCTTTGAGTTGTTTTAATAATTCTTGACAGTTTGACATAGGAAGTATTATTTGTTTTTCTTCAGATGTACCAATTTGATTTTCTTCTTGTTTTCCTCTAAGTTCTCGTAGAAGTTTATTTAAAATCTCTTGTGTATTATCTATTTCATTTATAACATCTTGTTTTTTATCTAAAAGAATTTGTTGTAACATATCTATAATGGTGTTTAATTGTGGGTTTGTAGTAGTGTGAAATAAATGTGGATATTCTCCCCCCTCCTGATGACAAGAGAAAATGATTTGATCAATTTTATAATATGATTCTATTTATTGATTATTATTGATGTTTGTAATAGTATTTTCAAGTTGAGACATTTTTGTCGTTAGTATGTGTTAGTTGTTCTGATAATGTTTTTACCGTATTATTTAAAGAATGTATCTGTTGATTTAATGTTTCTACAAAATGTTGTAATTCATTCATGCTGATGGGTCTGAATATGGGGTACAGAGTCCAATCACTTTAGAATTTGTTTAGGTGAGGAAACCAGTTGATGTTCGTCGGGAAAGATGGGGGTTCTACCTGCTAGGACAAATACGCAGACAAAGTCAGAAGGCCAAGCTGGGGGAACTGTGGGTGATTCCCACTTTGGCTCTCCGACGCTCAAGTCAGATGAAGATCTGAAAGAGAGAATATGCTAAGTATGGAGTTACAGTAATGGAGATTACTTACAGTGAAGGAGATGAACTCGCGTATTTATAGTTGAGGGTCAGGGACCCTTTGGTCATTTGCACCGTGTGGTCCTGGCCGAATGTTGCCCTAACACGTGGCGTTGCGAGAGAGAAACCTAGGAGGAATCTTCTGCAAAAGCTGGTAGAAGTTAGTGTTGGCAACAGTGGCAGATGCGCGGGCATGTACGGGGTGTCAGATAGCCGTTTTAGGGGGTTGGTAACGAGGGCTGGAGAGCACGCTCGTGTCAACCAAGAGCCTTGGAGACCAAGGAATCCGCTAGGGGATGAATGCCAAGGCTCATAAAATGAGGGGGAGTGAAAGTTTCACTGAATGAGTGTAGCGCTCGAAGAGGGCTTTCTTAACTGGTTGGAGCCTTAGCCATGTAGTATGAATCGCGCTCGTTAGAGAGCGGCAATGTTGATCAAGTGTACGTATAGCAGAGATGACGCATGTTCTTGAAGAATACTGACGCTCGAGAGGTACCAGTGCTCGTGTATAATTACCTTAATCACAAGGGGACAGGTGTCGCTATCTGGACTTACCACGTGTCCAAACGTGGGATGAGCGTATTATGACCCCATCACATGTGGATGAAAGTATGTTTATTTTAGTTCTCAGTTTTTTGCACCAATTTATTATATTTTCAATTTGTTTTATAGATTCTTCTGTTTCTGCATTACGTTGTTTTAACCATTTAATGTATTCTTCTAATTTTATTAAATTAACTGGAGTGTATATTTCATTTTTTTATAAGTTGTTTTTCTCTACGTTTACTACTATTAAGAATTTCCTCTTGAATTTTATAGTTTGCTGGATTAGTTATTGAGTTTAAAACTAAAGTTTCTTGTTTTATTATGCTTCGTATAAATCTTAATTTTGTTCGTTTTAATTATTTATTATATTGATCCATTTTATTTTTCAAATCGTTTTAGTATTGAAATAGTTTTTTGTATTTGTTCTTGATAATATTCTGCCCAATATTCATGATATCTTGTTATAAACCAGTGTCCATTATTTTTTGCTACTAAGTATGATTTTTTATGATTATTATATTCTTCGTATAAATCTGTTATATGCTCATTATATCCTTTCATAAAAAGTATTGTGGTTAAAAATATAATATTTCAAAAATTATCGTATTGATTTGTAAAAAAATATCAATTGTGTCATGAGTTTTTGAAGACGTGTTTCCCTTAAGCTTTTTATACCAATTTTGCACTATTCTAAAAAAAAAAAGTGCACTAGTTTTGCAAATGTGTGTGAAAGGTGTACTATTATTAAAAAGTCTCCTTCAATATTCATACTTGAATGAAGCATTAATGAACTCCAGCCAAAGTCATTCAAACTATTAATTATGTACGACAAATAAATGAATAATTAACAGTTTTGTTCGATATCAATCAATTCTTTAAGTAGATAATATAAAGAGATATTAAAATTACTTAAATTCGGCGATCTCGTAAATGTGGTGACGCTTTGTTTATTGATGCATGAAAGGTGTTTGATAAAAATCGTTATGTAGTTAAGCAAGTCGAACAAAAATCGGAAATTTCAGAAACCATGTTAAAGCAAAACCAAACTTGAAAGTTGAAACTGCAGAAAACCGGCAACAAATTCTACCATCTGAACTTTATCTGGATCTATTTTATTCGTTTAATTATGTACGCAATCGATAAGTGGGCATCGCCAAAAGATGATTCGCTCGCGCAGTCACCAATCCAAAGTGCTCTGACATGTCTAGATCGCCAGGTTTCATACTGTCCGGAAGCTCCCAATCAAAGCAATGCACCAATTGAGCCAGCATTAATCGCACCATCGTGAGTCCTAGTTGTAATCCCGGGCACATTCTCCTTCCCGAACCAAAGGGTATAAGCTGAAAATGGCGCCCCCTTAAATCTACATCGCCACCAACAAACCTCTCAGGTGAGAACATTTCAGGATCAGGCCACACATTAGGATCCCTCCCGATAGCCCAAACGTTCACTATGGCCCGCGATCCTTTTGGTACGTGAAAACCATCAAGAACGCAATCCTCCATAGATGGATGGGGAAGCAACAAGGGCGCAACAGGATGGAGTCTTTGCGATTCCTTCACCACACAGTCCAAGTATTGGAGTTTGTCGAGGTGTGATTCCTCGACCATATGATCCATGCCTACTATCGTCTCCAGTTCTTTTTGGAGTTTCTTTATTACTTCAGGGTGTCTGATGAGTTCAGACATTGCCCATTCCGTTGCTGTTGCTGAAGTGTCCATTCCAGCGACGAGCAAATCCTGAATGAACACTCATTATCTTCAGTATCTATTAATTGGATCTTGCAATTAACAACACACTCACACCTGGATTACAAAACTATGCAACATTTATTGACGAACTAAAGCAAATTACCAGGAGCACGGCTTTGACATGGCGGCGGTCGAATTCGAATTCAGCTTCTCCAGATTCCATAATAGCCATCATGGTATCAACGAAGTCCTTAGTCTGCTTGTTCTCCTTGTTCCGAGCATGATCATCGATGATTTTCTCCAAAAACCCGTCGAAAATCTTGCTCAGGGCCTTCATCCTACCATTCAAGCCCTGAAGATCAAGGGCCCCAATATACGGAAAATAGTCGGCAAGATTAAATGTCGCCGCAACTTCCAACGCCTCCATAATCACAGCTTTAAATCCCTTCTCATCAAAATCCCTGTCAGCATACTTTTTGCCAAACACCATCATGAAATTCATTTCCCCAGCCAAGGCCGAAATCGCAGCGCTCAAATCCACAATTTCCCGCTTTTCAGCAGCCTGTTTGATCGAACTGACGAACAAATCCAGCTCGTTCTTCCTCATGGCCCGGAATTGGCTTATCCTGAGGTTACTCAACAGCTCCAGAGTGCAGAGTTTTCGCATGTTTCTCCAGTACGGGCCATATGGCCCGAAAGTGAGGTTCCTCTGCTCGTAGGCTATGTACTTTGAGGACCCGTGTGGGGGCCTGCTGGCAAAAACGTGATCGTGAGTCTTGAGGATTAGTCTTAAAAAAAAAAAACAAAAAACCCTAAGGGCAACGTGACAATAAAAAATTAACCAAAGTCAACAGAGAGTATTTTTATGTTTTAATTAAAAATTTTGTTGACGTTACAATTTATAAACGAAAATGAGGGTTAAGTGTAATTACTTATTTTTTGAATAGTGGTATTTATGATTTAATTTAAAAATATAATTACTTATTTTTTGAAGAGTGGTATTTATGATTTAATTTAAAAATAGTGGTAAATTGTAATTATCTCATCTAATATGAGATTTAATGTAATTAACCCTATTTATAATGTTAATTTAGCAGATGAAATCGTTGGCTCTTCGGCTGCAATATTTTTACTACTAACGTACAAATTTAGCAATCGAAAATTCCATTGCAATTTTATGAACTATTGCTACAATTTTTAATAACTAATTAGGTTGCAAAGTCGAAGTTTAATTCTTTTAATCTTGGCTGTAAAGTGGGTTGCAAATTTTCCATTGCAAAATGCATGTCTTCTAATATATTGTGCGTGGGAGCTAGCATGATCTTGTAAAGTAAGTGAAAACGCTAGTTGGTCAGTTTAATCCCCTTTTAATAAATTATGTCTATGTAATCTAGTCACCACCCACTAAACTCTTTAAGCTCGTTTATTTGTGCTAAAAGGATATCCAAAGATATGATACTTGTATCAAGTTAAATGTCAAAATCTCCCATTACCAAATTAGGTTGTTTATGCCGGAAAAGAAAAAGGCTATTTATTCCGATTTTTCCCTTCCTTGTTTATGCACGGTACACGTACTATAATTTTCCATCAAATATCCGTAATCCGTTTAATTTATATTTTGTGGTCTGAAAACTTTTTCCCAAATTATGGATGGAGAAAGACGAAATTAACAGCACGACGAAATGACGAATTTACTGCAAGAGGAAACACGATTGACGCAGCAAGAACTTTGGTTAGGGTTTTGTAGATGTTGGGCCTCTAATGCTGAAAAGGGAGGCCTCAAAATTTTGGATGAGAACTGGGTGGAAATTATTATTGTAAATGAACTTTAGGACAAGGACATTATTTGCCCGAGAATGACTCATGGGAAGGACCAAATATTTCTGAAATTTATTCTAAATCCCTTCATTTGAAAAATGTATTTTTTTGGACGCTCATCAGTGGTGGTCGGATTTCATAATAGAATCGGTATTTTTTGGGCGCTCATCAGTGGTGGTCGGATTTCGTAATAGAATCGTATTGAGAATCTAAAACATACAAATTTGAAACTTGAGAGTTTAGGATAAGTTTTAAGCTTATTGGGGAGTAAGTATATATATATATATATATATATATATATCTCCCCCATGATTGGGAATGAAGCGAGGTCAATTCTTATCGTTCGAGTGGAAAGTTTATCTATGTTAAAAGGACCTTGGTCTATGGTGTTTTGCTGTTGGCTTTATAAGATATTTCATTTTACTGAAGCGGTGCTATACAATCTGATATTCTGCTATGATACTGTTAAATATTCTGGGGAAGAACGGAAGATATTGATTATTGGGATAGGTACGGTTCTAATCATGGTTCTCCGGAACGCCGCGATAACGACCGGGCGTTCTGAAACCGGATTGGCGGTGGCCGTTCAACCTTGACGGGGGTGGAACGCCGGCATCTTGGAGCGGGGGTGGAATGCCGCGAAATCGGCCGGAACGGCGTTCCACCCCGTTTTCTCGATCGGGATCGGAATGTAGCAGCGATTTCCCGGCATGGAACGGGATGGAACAGCAAGAAAGATGACGGCCACATGCGAGAAAGACGGTTGTTGCGGCTGCTTTGTGTTGCACGAGTGGATGAAGGAAAAAATGGAGGATAACCTAGGTTTCTCTAGTTTAATTGCAAGAAATAATGGCTTAAATATTAGTGTAACTAATGGGCTATATTTTTTATTTATCAGGTTACTTACGTTTTTAAAACTTTGGCCTCGTGAAGGAGTTGTTATGGGTTGGAGATTAAATAGTCCAAATTTAAATGACTTTTTTTTTTTAGTCCAAATTTAAATGACTTGATGTTGATTAACTAATGTCAGATTTAAGTAAAATTAAACCATAAGCCAACTGGGAGTTGGTCCAAGTGTTTAATGGGTTCATTCTCGAAGGCAAGGTGCCGGGCTCGAACCCCACTTGGGTGTATGTGTGTTAACAAAAAAAAAAAGAAAAGGTAAAATTAAACCATAAGAAGGGCTTAATTCAAATTATATGAGTACATGAACACCATAATTATGAATTTGTGCTTAATATTTTATCCTTCAACTTATCTAATTTATTTTAACAATCATTCTCTCTCGTCATTCCACTTATTATTAGTCAATTATTATTAATAAATAATGTATTGTTATTTATTTATTTCACAAATTATATGAGTACATGAACACTATAATTATGAATTTGTGTTTAATATTTTATCCTTCAACTTATCTAATTTATTTTAACAATCATTCTCTCTCGTCATTCCACTTATTATTAGTCAATTATTTTAATAAATAATGTATTATTATTTATTTATTTCAATATTTATGGTGTTGTATGATAGTGTATGAACTTCTATTCATATTAATACATTAAATAATTATATTTATCATAAAAACGCCGTCCGTTCGACGAATTCTCACGACCGTTCCGCGACATGACGCTGGAACTGGAACGGTGTCCCCTGTTCCGTTTCCCACGACCGCGACTGCGAACCATGGTTCTAATGGTGAGATGATGCCTTTTCTCTAGAATAGAATGTGGTATGCTAAGGTAGCGCTCATGTTATCATTACAAACAAATGTGACAAAAATGATCTTCATTCATCTGCTGAACTCCTCATTCATGATGACAGACATTATTTTGTGTATTTGTGGGGGCCTTTTTTTTTTTTTTTTTACCTGTTGTTTCTCTGGGTGACTTTGTTGATTTTGCTCATTTATTTCGTGAACTTCCCATTATACGATTGGTTGGTTTTTATTTATGAGGTGGATATATATACATATATATATATATATATTGGTGTATCCGCCAATTTAGAATTGAATAATAAATTATACTTAGACTAAATCAATGTTTTGAAATCCCAATAGAAAGGCTAGCTGGTGGTCTTACCGCTATTCAATTCGATGTTAACAATAAATATTATTTTATTTTGTATATAAATATTAGTCCTCTTTTAACTGCTACCACACTCGTCATCTCTCATTTTTTCTCTTTTCTTTAGATTGCGTCTTATTTTGGGTTTTTACCTCTTATCTATAGATCTCAACCTTGATTGTTATCTGTTTTTCCATTTATTTTTATCTTTTTAATTTACTTTAAATTCATCTTTACTTTTATATAATTCTTACTTCTCGATCACTTTCATGAAGGAATCATTCCTATTACACCTCTCTATTTCCCAATTATTTATCCCCAAGTGAATGGACTACCGAGTACCGAGTTCGCTCCTAATTGAACTGGGATAGGGTTTAATGGGCCCATAGGCCTGCCCCAACAATTACATATTATAATAGATAAAAGGATCACACATTTAAACCCCCCCCCCCCCCCCCCCCCCTATTCGAACTCGGGTCATTGCATTCGAGAATAATAAAAAAATCTACATTTGTTCGCACTGTATCCCACAAAATACAAGCATGCAAAACAAAAAAAATTAAATCTTTTCACATAATATCTAATACAATAGCAATAAATATCGAAAACAAAAAAAATTGAGTGCAAATTTATCTAAGTTCAAATTCTTCCTACCATATTGGGACATGTGTGTTTAAAAAATAATAAAAAAGTCAATTAGTTCTTAATATAATATCTAAATCCAATTATAAACAAGAAAAAAAAAATTGCCCGTTTATTCTACGAACTAGTATTGATTTTTTTAAATTTGATTTCATACCGATTCTTTTGATTCACGACTGAGTCAGGTTCCAAATGATTTTATGGAGTTGTTCAAATTGGACAAGATGTTAGTCACCTGTTTGAAACACTACATTCGTATTATAATTGGATTCAATTTTAATACGCGGAGATCACCCTTCTATATGAAAACCTTTGAAGTATGAACACGAATATAGAATACACATAACATGATACAAAATATTTCTTAAGCTTATTATTAGGAGATATTGGATAGGACGTTCCACGTAAGGGTTTGATCTTATTAAGTGAGAGGTGTCGAATCCGTCAAAAATAAATATAAATTCGGTCTACTACTAAAACAGATTATAGCACAAACGGGTCGAATCATGGAGATTGAGAGAAACTAAATCTATCAAATTCGCAGGAATAATCACGAGAATCAACAAGTAAAAGTGGGGGGTTTTGGAGTTTATCTAAACTAACTAAACTAAAAAGCAATTAATTAAAACTAAGATTAAAGGAACACGATTTAGCATGTTAAAAGGTGGGATTTAACCAATAGAGAGAACAACACCTAGCTAGAGATCCTAATTCAGTTTCCACATTCATCACGGACGCAAAGATAATTTCAAACAATTCAAATTGATTAGCAATAGTAGATAGAGACACTCGATCCCGACTCGTTTTTACTTAAATTCTCGAATAGCCTAGAGACATTCGACAACTATTTTTCGTAATTTGTTCCACAACCTCTAGAGATACTCAATAGGATTTAATGAACAGACAACATTAAAATCTATGAAAATATTAACCTCAATTAACCAAGTCACGACAAGTGCAAGATTTATATCCGATTATTAATTCCCTTAACAAGTTGAGAACTGCAACCAATTCTTCTCGTTAATGCGCCACAAACACCAAGCATTACATAAACTTCATGCATCATGAAGACACTATGCAATTAAATCTACTTAGATGATCGTGCACTATCACTAAGCAAACAAATCACAATAAAAACGACACTCAGAGAATTAATAAATACTTGAATTGAATTGAAAATTAAAAACAATTAGGTTTCACGATGTTTTAACCGAATCACAAATACCTAACTACGAATTAGGAAATTAGCTACTCAAAACCATAAAATCCAAAAATATAAAATAAATTAAAAGCATAATCTAAATAAAAACAAGAAATTAAGAAGAACTCTAGAGGAATGATTTTCGCCGCTCTCGCATGTCGTCCGCGCTGCTGCTCCCAATTCCGGAATTGCTGCGTGAAAAGTGTCTCAAAAATTGTCTCCAAAGTGGTATCTATATTTCGTGTCCTCCAAGACTTCCAGATCTAATCCAAATTGGGCTTTGTTTATTAATTCCAACATACACCCTAGGCCCAATAACCAATTACAATTAAAGCTTCCAAGTTGCTGCGATGAATGCTCCTCCCAAATTGAGTCTTTGTTGCCAAGTCAAATTATGAAAGCAAAGGTCCAATCCTTCTCCGAATATAACTCTACAATTTGGACTTCTAATTGCTTCTTTAATTCCAAAAACCACAGGCCCACCAAAGTAATTAAAACGCCCCCTTTCTAAATTCACGCTAATCCTCCGAATCATCATGACATGGGCCTGGACTTTACTTCCAAACTATTTCCTCAAAAAGCTCACCAACTCTATGCAGCCCTCTTCGTCAACCTTTTCTCAAAACAACTAAATTGCTTTATTTTCATCTTCGAGTCCCGAATATGTAATTAAAACAGCAAACCAGTCATCTCTCCTAATTAAGGATTAAATAAGGCACAAAACGGGACAATAATCACCCAAAAATACGAGGATAAAGCATGCTATCATTATGATTCAAACACTATTGGAGCGTTTACTTTGTTAGTTGGGATGAGATGGGATTAATGAGTAATGGGATGAGTTGTGGGATGTGATGGTAGATTAGTCATTCTGGGGGATATGGAATGAATAATCAACCTTTTATCCAATATCATCCCGAGCTGTGTCATTAATCCCGGGCTCGCAAAAATACTAGTAAACATAAGTTTAAGTAGAATAATTAATCTAATCCCCCTTCATCCTACAAAGTAAACATTCAATATATGTTCTTACTCAATAAAACTGAGAATAAGAGTCAAAATTGTGGAAAACTGCATAAAATGTGTTCATCGCATTCCCAGCAAAGCTAGCCAACTGTAACGCCACGCATCCATTCTTCAAATTAAAAAAGCTCTTAACTTGTCCACATTAAGATTCCATCTTCTATATAAAACCAGCATCACTAATATGGCAAACAAAGCATCATCAACTTCCAGTTAATACATCATCATCATCATATCAGAGCCCAGAAATGGCGAATATTCGTACTACAAACCTTTCATTTCTATCATTAATCATCTCCCTGTCCCTGATACTCCAATCCTCCGAGGCCGGGAAAATAGCGGTTTACTGGGGCCAAAACGGTAACGAAGGCACCCTTTCAGAAACCTGCGCCACCAGAAACTACGAGTTCGTCAACTTAGCTTTCCTCGCTACATTCGGCAATGGACAAACTCCGATGATCAATCTCGCCGGACACTGCGATCCCACCACCAACGGCTGCACATCCCTCAGCTCCGACATCAAGTCCTGTCAGGCTAAGGGCGTCAAAGTGATGCTTTCTATCGGTGGAGCATCGGGAAGCTACTACCTCGCCTCTTCCGAGGACGCCAGACAAGTTGCCAAGTATCTATGGAACAATTTCTTGGGCGGGAAATCGTCCTCTCGTCCGTTGGGCGACGCAGTTTTGGATGGAATCGACTTTGATATTGAGGGTGGAACTAATCAGCATTGGGATGATTTGGCTAGGTATCTTTCTGCTTACAGCAACAAGGGTAAAAAGGTGTATCTGAGTGCTGCCCCGCAATGCCCTTTCCCCGATGCATGGATTGGTGGCGCAATCGATACAGGCCTTTTCGACTATGTTTGGGTGCAGTTTTACAACAATCCGTGCCAGTATTCTTCAGGGGCTTCTGCTTTCGAGGACGCATGGAAGCAGTGGATATCTATAAAGGCGGGAGAGGTTTTTCTCGGGCTGCCGGCAGCTCCAGCAGCTGCAGGAAGTGGGTTTGTGCCTGCAAATGTGCTTACTTCAAATGTGATTCCAACAATCAAGGGTTCGAACAAGTATGGAGGTGTGATGCTGTGGGACAAATACTATGATGATCAAACTGGATACAGTTCTGCCATCAAGAACAACGTTTGAAGATGTTTGATTAATTATGAGTATGTGTATGTATATTAATTTGTTGCAATTTTTGTCCTTGGTTTAATTATCATATATGTGTGTGTGATCATGATTTGTCCATCTTGTGAAGATGACTTGTTATGTTGCCCGTCAGGGAATTTATACATGCTACTAGAAAGGCTTATTTAATTTCTTGACTAATAATTCCTCTTTAGTCTTAACAACGTGGCTTTTTACCAAAACCAATCATATACTATGGATAACAAACTTGAAAGCGGTATTAAATTAATGAATTAAACTATTAAAACATCAAAAATTTCCGAGTGAATTGAAAGACACAAGACATTAATTACAGGCTAGCAGGACGCAGCACTAAATATTTATTTGGACCAAGACAAGCAATGGCACAACGTTGAGTTGTTGACTGTGGGGATACGAACGAAAATTAAATCTACAATTTCAACTTCTCTGCTACTCTTGGAAACTGGAGCAATATTAATCAGGCATCAAACATAAAAACCACAACTACATGTCTACCACTACAAATATATGATAGAATAATGTGTTTGGTTTTACTCATCCCAAAATTAGCTGTTGAGGGAAGTGTTGGAGCCATTATATATTTAAATCAACATCTTTGATTATTCGATGTGAAACATTTAACAGTTAACAATATACAATATTTAGCTAGGATTAAAGATCTTACAAAATTAATCCTGAATTGCAAGAGAAAAATATAGAGAAGAAAATTCATGTGAACATAAAGATCAAAACGAACCGCTGGAGGTCGAGTCCTTACATATTGTAGTTTAAAGTCTAAAAGTTAACGCGTGTTCGAAATAAGAAGAGCAAAGATAGAGCTTAATTATAAGGTGCCAAACACTCCTTCAAATCAAACTGTACAGATTAATTAATTAATTTTTCTAGATTCTAACTTAGCTACTTAATTTTATGTTTATAGAATAGGCAACCTTATACTCAGAAACCTAAAAGAAATGAAATGAAATTTCAATAATAACACAATTTTCTTCAAAGGAATCCGTCCATGGGAACAAGAAGAGAAGAAAAAAAAGAAGTATCTAAAACGAATAATGAAAATCCAAACACCCGAATATCATTATATCCTTACAAAGAAAATACTCAAATCGGGTCCATTCCCGCTCCCGTCAGGGGCCAACATGTACAGCGTCTCCGAGTCCTTTGATCCCACCACCCTCTCAAAATGCGCCCTCATGTACGCCAGCTCGCCGTCGGCGCCCTCCACCTCCGACTTCATCGGCAGAACTCCGGCGCCCATCGACACCGCCTTCAGCACCTCCATCACATGCAAATCCTCCCCCACCGCCTCCCTCCGCGCAGCGTACCCATTCTTCTTCCCATTACAATACATCGTCCAAACGGGCTCCTCCATCAGCTTCATCCTCTCTGATCCCTCCACCCTCTTCTCGCATTCTAGGGCGATTCGCACCATTCCCAGGCTCAATTCCTTCTGCAAGACGTGCGTCTGCATGGCGAGCTCCAGGACCAGCACGGGGAGCGTTCTGGGGCTCTCCTGGACGGAGAGGCTGACCCGGCCTTTCCGGTACCCGAAGAGGGTGCCGGTGA
This sequence comes from Lantana camara, assembly GCA_037501455.1. NCBI lineage: Eukaryota > Viridiplantae > Streptophyta > Magnoliopsida > Lamiales > Verbenaceae > Lantana > Lantana camara. The sequence continues at coordinate 13,819,223 of CM074857.1, read as the reverse complement.
TCCGGGAGCCACCGCCTCCCGAGCGACCGTCGGGGAGGCTGCCGCCGGGGAGGGAGGGGAGCTTGCAGGCGGGGGTGTTTATGATGGGGAAGGATCGGAGGACATTGCGGAAGACGCGGAAGACTTTGGGCTTGTTTTTTGATTTCTTGGTGGAGGGCTCGATGAGGGTTACGACGTGGGCTGGCGGCGGCGGCGGAGGAGGGGCGGAGGAGGAGGAGGAGGTTGACGGCGGCGTCGGCTGCCGTGATGGGTCTCCCATCACCTGGTTAGCAGAGGGAGGTCATATCGACGACGCCAATCGCGACAAGAATTAAATCGATTAACAATATCGGTTGGGAATAAGATCAGAACTCAGAAGGAATTAGGGTTTGCTTGGATCATTAATGGAGAAAATATTATCAGCTTCAATGAGCAAGAAGACGATGGAGAAAATTTGGCTGTGGAGTCATCGATTACGGAGGAAATGGAAAATGGGAAATGTAACAAGAAAATGTTGAATGGCTTCAAAATTTCAACTTCCATGGAATGTTTCTTGGAGGTTTCCCACTTATCCGGAACTAATTGCATCGATTTGATCTTGGTACATTTTTATTTTTTAGTCACCTAGTAGGATTATTATAATTTATTTTAATTTTGGAAATATTACATAATTATGGAACACATAGGTACATTTTTGTAGAAACTCAGGAATCACCGGAATATATTTTCATAAATGATGTAGTCAAATTATACTGACTTTGTGAAGTGTCCCCTCAATCTCTTTCATTTCTCAAGATATTTTTCTCATTTTTACCTTTTTGTCCTTCAAGATTTTCGTCCTCCTTTTTCTAATTATTGATGGTGTATTCTTAATGGCATGATTCCTATGCTGTATGCATGAATAGTCTGAGGTACAAAAGGAATAAACTTTTCTAATGGAATAAATAAAGGACTAAAATGATTTTATTATAACATTGGCATGCCAAGTAATAAAGTTAATAATAAAATAAAATTTTAGATTTATTTTATTTATATTATTCATAAATATTAATAATAATAATGATACAAATAATGATGATAAGTATACGATTAGAAATATGTTTTATATTATGGGCGAATTACATCCAAGTACCCCCACAATAGGTGAAATTATATTCCAGGCACCCTAGTTTGAAAAATTACATATTAGTCCCTACAAGACGTGTTTGGCATGAAGTCCCTGACGAAAAATGTGTAAAGTCATAAATGCCCTTGCCGTTTTCTCTTCATTTTAAACCCATTTAAATTTATTGGCAATCTGAATTATTAAACGACCAAAATACCCTTCGTTGTATTACTTGTGTATCAAAGGCAAAGGAAACAAAGTCAGATCACAAAAATTCTTGTAAGTGTCCATTGGTTTCCCCACAAACGGACATGAAACGAGAGTGAAAACCCTAACACCAAATCGCCATTTAACTTAGATTTCTTCCTAGATTTTGCACTTTCAGTGAAGGTTGGCTATTGTAATCCATGAAATAGGACGCACGTTGCTTGGATTCGTAAATTGGGAAGACATTAAGGTCAGTTTCGAGCTCAACATGCATCGGTTCCATAAGGGTTTCTGTAAGATTTTTCTCATTCAAATAAAATCTTGTTTTGACGTCGAAAAGAAGGGTTATTTGTGTTTATTTGAACATCTTTGTGCGAAATTTTGAGCATTGGTAAGGAAACACACAATGTTCTGCTATGCCTTGTTTTTTTTTCTGGGATTTTTGGTTTTTTTTTTCCCTTAACAATATGTCGATTTGACGTCCAAATGAAGTGATTTTTGTGTTAATGTAAACATTTTCCGTGGAAGAGTCAAATTTCTGAACGATTAAACCCTATATAGTGTTTTTGTGTTTTTGTTTTTTGAAATTTTTGTGAAAAAACCCTTGCTAACTGGCTTCGAGAATTGGTCAATAATTATGGACATTGTTAACACACATACGTATTAAAAAAGCCCTAAATTTACTACTAGTTTTTTTGGTTTGGGGTCAAAACAGATGGTTCACTGAAAATTGGATTGTCTCTCTTTCAGGTGCAATGGGAGACAAGACATACACGTTGGTGGTTCATTATGAGGATCATATAGCAAACTTATATGATGTAGATCCAGACAATATTGTTGGTTCAATGAATGAAACAGTTGGCAAGGGTAAGGGTTTGGCAGTTGATCGTAGTAGTGGTAAAAAAACGGATAAGGAAAAAAGGAAGTTTGGTAAGGCTGTAAGATGCAATGAGGGTAGCAGTAGTAAAAGAAGAGATGGTCATGATTTACCTGATGAGGATGATTTCAACTCAGATGACAGTTTATTTGTACCTGAAATAGATGTTAACAATGTTGACAATGTTACTCTAGAAGGGAATTCTGATTCTAGTGGAATGCCTAATTATGAATCTGATGATGTATGTGAAGCTGAGAATTCTGATGAAGAGTTTGATAATGATCCATTGAAGGGTAGTTTCAATTATCCATCAGGTGATTTTGATAGTGGTTCTGGGAAGGTTGAGCTAAGGGTGGGAAAGTATTTTCTTGATAGGCAACATTTAAGAAGGAGATTGAAGGAATATGTTATCCAAGAGGGTTTTACCATGATAAGGAAAAAAAATGATGCTGAGAGAGTGACTGTGGAGTGTGCAAGTGTTGGGTGTAATTGGAGATTGCATGCATCTATTTTGATGGATGGCATGACTTTCCAGATTAAAACATACAATGGGGTTCATACTTGTCTCAGGTCAGATTGTACAAAGGAAGCTAGCATAGATTGGATAGCTTCTAAGGTTGTGAAGATGTTAAGGAAAACACCTGACCTAACCCCAAAAGATATAGAGGCCAAGTTGAGCAAATACAACATCAAGCCACAATTCATGCAAATATACAGGGCCAGATTGAAGGCCAAATAGGAGATTGAGGGAAACCACACTGAGTCTTATGCTAAGCTTCCTTATTATGCTAGGGTATTGCCACAGTATAATGAGGGCAGTTTTGTTACTATACAGTCACAGATTCCCCCTGGAGCTAGTTTGGATGTGACACCTCAGTTTTTTAGAGTGTTTGTTGGCTTGCATGCTTTGAAAGAAGGTTTTCTTGCTGGTTGTGCTCCCTTTATTGAAATGCTTTGATGGCTGTCACTTGAAGGGGCAATTTGGAGGTGTATTATATGCTGCCATAGGTTTAGATGGGAACAATGGCCTGTACCCACTAGCTTATGCAGTAGTTGAAACTGAGAACAAGAAAAGCTGGATTTTCTTCTTTGAGAACTTGAAAATGATGTTTGGTGGTTTTGATGAGTCTCTGCCATGGACTTTTATGAGTGACAGGCAGAAGGTTGGTGCTAACAGTTTTGTTTTTCATTCATTGTTTCATCATCCATTATATGAGTTGGTTTACTTTTCTCAATTTCATTGTTATGCAGGGATTGATTGAAACAAGGCATGTGTTTACAAATTTCAGACTCAAGTTTCTTGGACATGCATTGAAGAAATACTTGTGGGAAGCTGCAAGGAGTTACAACAGGAGGGGATTTAACTTTGCAATGACCAAGGTGAAAGAGTTGAACCCCAGAGCTCATGCTTATCTTGATGCTATGCCACCATCCATGTGGAGCAGACATGCATTTGATCCTGCTTTGAAGAATGATCATTGCACTAACAACCTCTCTGAATCATTCAACAGTTGGATAGGAAAGCTTAGAGGTAAGCCCATTTTATCTCTTATTGATGGGCTTAGAGCTAAGATTATGTCTAGGCTTAATCAAAGAAGGGTTAGGGGTCTGAAATGGAAAAATCAAATTGTGCCTACTGTTGTGAAGAAACTGAACAAGATAAGAAGTGACACAAGGAAATGTTCAATATTGATAGCTGGAGATGACAAGTATGAAATTCAGGATGGTCCCACCCATTTTGTTGTTGATATGATTGCTAGAACTTGTCAATGTAAAGAGTGGGACATTACTGGCATTCCTTGTATGCATGTACCCACTTGTATAGCCTATAGGAGGGAGAGATTAGAAGATTACACATCAAATTTATTTTCTAAAGATACCTATATGGCTTGTTATTCTCACATGATATCTCATGTGCCTGATGAGTCTCTGTGGGATGAGATGCCTGATGTGATTCCCAAAGATCTTCTTCCACCAACCAAAAAGAAACTGCTAGGGAGGCCCAAGAAGAATAGGAGAAGAGAGCCTGGTGAAGGTCAGTCAATCCCAAGAGCTGGTGTTGTAAAATGCAGACTGTGTATGGGAATAGGCCATAACAAGAGGACTTGTCCACTGAGAATCCCTAAGGTATTTGTTAATTCTTTGTTAATCTCTAAATTTTGTTAGTCGATTTAGAATGTAAATGATTTCCATTTATTGTTATGCAGGGGAATGTTCCAGAAGGTGACAGTTCACACAGACAAGTGCATGATGTTGGCAGTTCCCAAGGTGTCAGTGATGATCAGAGAATTGCAACATTAAGGGATGACTTTGATGATTGGGATGATGGGGTATTGGATGCACTTTATGCAAGTATGGACCAATATGATGTGAACATGGATGCTGTGAACAACTCTGCTGAAAATACAAATCAAAACCCCATTGTAAGTGATGTTCCTGCTGCTAAGGATCCAGATGCAACTGCTGTTGGTTTCACATTTGAAAATGACATCCCAGGAATGGTAACATCAAAGAAAAGAACTCTTTCTGATCTCAATAGCAAACAATCAGGTATTATTAACTCATTTTCATGTTCATAGCTATCTGTCCATTTTTTCCTAATTAATATGACCAATAATGTAGAACAACCCCCCAAGAAGAAGTCCACAGTTACAATTCAGAGGAGCAAAGGGATTAGCATTACAGAGTCAACTTCAACACAACCTCAGAGAGCACCAATTACCAGAAGCAGAGGAAAAGAGAAGGCTGCAACATTATCCCAGCCTGGAACGACTCTCAGGAATCAGCAGATCCTTTCCAAATTGAGCAGGAGGGATAATGTGAAATTCTATTCTCAGTCTACAGCGTGCTCGAAGGGAAAGCAGAGGGATAAGGTCACCTCATCTGCTGCTAAAGATAAAGGGAAGCAAGTGGCAATAAAGGATTCTGCCAAGGGAAGTGGTAAGATAATTGAGACCAATATTCCAGCAGTTGAAAAACCTCCAACTCGAGGAAGTAAGAAAAGGTTGGACTTCAGCATGGCTCAGTTGAAACGTGTGTTTGGAGTTTAATTAGTTTGTTCCTAGATTTTTGTCAAATGATACTTTTGTCTAAGTGATACAATTTCATCTCATTTTGATCACTTGTTTACGCACAAAATTCTGATGTGCTTGATGTTTTTTTGGGCTTGAAAGCTAGTGACAATATGCAGTACGTATTTAAGGAAAACAATATGTATCGACAACTGCATTTACTTTCATGATTAACATAATCGTACATTTTGATCTTTCTTCTACATTACATAAAATTCTTCAATAAAAAGCAAAATAAAATCATAGCCACTAAACACATGTTGCATACCAATAACTTGTACAATGCACTTGAATACAGTACATCTTGTAGTTGCTGAACCTGATCATGGGGTCTGCTAACTGCTTCATCTTCATCCTTCTCATGTATCCCTTCCAATGGCAAACACCAATGTGAAAATCCATGGATATCACAACAACAAAATAGTTTCCCACGATTAATATTGTTTTTCTCAACCACTTTAATGTTGCACCAACGATCACAATTTCCTTGCCGACATCTCTCATTCGCATATCTTAGCAAGCTACTACGTGAACATGCAGAGTTATAAGAAGCCTCCATGTTATTTGGGTGATAAAAGCATTAGGAAGCTATCACAAATATATATAGGTAGACACACAACGGCTATAAACGGTAATATTGAAATTGCAGAAACATTATTACAATTACATCCTTTCTTATTACATTTATAACAAAACGATCCCTATCTTATGTCTGCTTAACAAATTAGTCCCTAAGGGTATTTTGGTAATTTCATAAATAATTTCAAAATATGGAGGGTATTTTTGGTATTACAGTCCTACTCCCAGACGGAAGCCTAACGGTACCGGAGGACCTCAGACGGAATTTAACGATCAGGGACTAATATGTAATTTTTCAAACTAGGGTGCCTGGAATGTAATTTCGCCTATTGTGGGGGTACCTGGATGTAATTCGCCCTATTATATTAAATGTATATTTTAAATTTTATATTTTGAGCAACACTATATTTTCATATGTAATATTGTTACTCTTTTATATCGAATGTTTTATATATATGATATTTATTTTTTGTACTATATATATATATATATATATATATGTAAATCACAAACTCACTCTCTTGCGCACGCGTACACACCCACACACACACTGTTTTTTAAATTTATAATATATAATATATTTATATTTACATATATTTAATATAATTTATTAAATTTTCAACGTGATTATGAATATTTAATTTTTATTTATAAAAAGAATAAAATATAATACGTATTTAACAAATATATGACGATAATATAAATATAATAATAAATTTTGAGCATTGGGAATGACTAATATCATAGGAGACCAAATCAAATAGCTAATCTCATGTTTGTAGGAATGGACATTACCTCATATTTTGTACCAGGGGTTTAGGAATAGATGCAATAATGTTCATTTCATTCCCACCTCATTCCATCATATCAGTCATGCCGTAAGTTTCTAATCTAACCTAATTTGATCAATTTTTATAGGGTTAACTACATTTTCCAATCCAAAGTATCATGTTTTTGAAACTTCGCTACCTCAACTTTCTAATGTTGCTGATTGCTGCCTAAAGTATGACAAATATTGCAGTTTAGTACTTGAAGTATTTTTTTCGGGCCATTTTAGTAACAATCATGAACACATTTCACCAAAAAAATTGATCTTTTAATCGAAGGATTTGATCTTAATTTGCATTTGTTGTAGCACCCCGAACGGTGGGCACCGCATCCCCCGCATTATAGCTCGACACGTGTAACGAAACAAGGACTCCGTACACGCGCCAAACCGTAGTGAACGGGAGGCAAACAAAATCAAAACCCTAGGCTAGGCGGTCTACACTCTAATACAGAGTGCGCATCAAAACAAAAGCAAGTGCGGAAGCAACAGGATCCAAACATATATGCATACCACGAACAACAACTAAATCAAATTATACATGCTAAGCAGCCACGGCCAATTTAAATCATAACAAGCCTACAAAATCATGCTCAAGCTACAAACTAATATACAAATCCAAGACAAGAAAGTAAATATGCGAAATGCAAAGACTCGAGCTATAAAACCGGACCCAAAAGACTCAAAAGAAGACCGCTGCCTAGCACGAACCCAAACCTGTACCTGCAAACTCAAGAACAACGGGAAAAGAGAGAAACAACGAGGGTCAGTCCTAGAGACTGGTGAGGGGGCTAACACACACACCCGTATACCTATAGAGCAAATCACGTATCAATTCATGAATAATCCATGAACCGGGGATGGTTTTTGCAAACAAACACAGTTCCCATAATACTAAATATATATATAAACCGGCCAAAACCACCAATTTTACGAGTTAAGAATCCATTCCCGTTTCATAGATTTCAAGACCAGACAAGACTAACTCGACGAGTACGAGTCTTCTCCAACCTCCTCATGTCAAAACAAGATCAAGTCAAGTCAAAATAATCCTACCTCATACTTCGGTGATAGAAGGATGGATCCTACCCTTAACCATCTATGCAGGCAGGCAGGTCGTGAGTTTCGCGACACTTACGCTTGTCGGACTCCATCCCCCACTAACCTCCTAGTGGGTTCCATTACATCCTAAAAGTGGAGATCATGCATAGGAGGTGAGTCCGGCGACCCCTTGGCCGACCCGAATGCTCCTTACCCACGATCTGTGGGGCCCATCATGTCACGTGCAAGTTCATGTTCAAGAGACCTATCTTTCAAGGTCATTTTCTCGCAAAACACACACGCACGCTTCAAGACTTTTCAAAACAAAACAAAACATAGCTTATATACGTATAAAAGCGTTTTCAAGATCTTTAACAAGTGGGACAAGCCCTCAAAATACATATCAAGCACGTATCTATCATATACTATACGTATTCCACATACAGGCTTCAAAACCACGTAGGGTTGTAGGTCGTAATAACTAAAAGAACAAAACGTCACCTTAACGAGCAATTGAGCAAAGCAAACTCAAACCACGCCTACGGAGCGACTCCACACCACGCACTACTCCTCAAGGACAAACCTAGACATAAGAAACAAGGCTAGACTCGATCATGAACCATATAAACGCTCGGCAAATGCATATGGATGCCTATGATGCAATGCACGTCATATTCGTTCTAACTAGTGCATGTAAAGGCAAGTAGCATACTAGCATATCGAAGAAATATAAATCAAGCACAAAACACGTCAAATAAACACGTATCATATCATATAATAGCATACCACAAGCATACATGAGATTAAAATAAATAAGGAATGCAAACGAAGCAAGGAAAGCAAGCAAAAAACATACAACATCACAAATGAAACAAGAAGGAAGAAGCACAAAACTTAAGCTCCAGTACCATGACACGGGCGTGTCAGCTGCCAAGGCTTCCCTAAGATAAGCCCGTGTCTCAGGTCAATAGCCTCAAAATGAGGCTCTGCATAGGGACACTCCCGTGTTACCCGAACACAAGCACACACGACACGGGCGTGTCACGTCCTGTAGCAGCTTCGTCTTGCTACGATTGCAGCTGAAAAACGAAGGGAAAAACAAGGAAACAGGGCAGCAAGCAAGGCAACAATAAAGCCAACAAACTCATGCATAAACCCCTCAAAATTCATGCAAAACTCAGCCCAAAAACATCCCCAAGGAAACAAGGAGCAAGCATACAAGTTCCATATTCATCCAAAAAGCTTCAAGCTTCATCAATGGAGGATTCTCACACACAACATACACACGAAATACATGTATAGGGAAAGAAAGGGCATGCTTCAAGGGTCTCAAAACACTTAACCAATCAAGAATCGAAGCAAGAACGAGCAAGAAATCATTAAATTATATCAAACCTGGTACTATTCATGGTCATGCTAAAAACCCAACCAAAACTCAATAAAATCATGCAAACTCAGGCTTGAAAGATGCACCATGAAGTGGAGAACAAGAATACATGCTTACCTCTTCGATCGGAAAAGAAACGGAGGCGGAACGAGCTTGGAATTGGCCATGGGTGATTAGTGTCGAGATTACCTTCTCTTTCTCCCTTTGCTCTTCTCTCTCTCGGTTCTTGGGCTGGGGCTGTTAGGAATAGTGCCCTAGAAAGCCGATTGTATATCCGCTTTGTGCTTTTCCTTATTGTAATCACAGACAATCTTTGAATAAAATAACGAATTGAGGCAACACTTCTTTATATGCTCTTGTTTGGTATGCGTTTACTTTAGCTGTGCATGTATGAGAACTCCCCTAATCCTGATGACTTTAGGACTCTACCATTTAGGTGAAATGGTTCATGGAACGAGCCCTATGTCACATAAGTCATGATTAGTAAAATACTCCAAGCCGATGAGTCCTACAGACAGTGGGAGTGTCAACCTGACTCCTCTAAGGCTTGCTTGTGAGATCACGCCCTTAAGAAGGACCACCTTGTTTCATGGAGGTGCAAAGTGTATAGTTGATACGTGCGTGATGCATGAGGGTGCTTACTTTAATAAGTAAGTTCACTGAGGTGCCCCGTGTGAGAACATTCCTAAATGGGAAAGGAAGTTTCTATTTCAGGAAATGGAAACTTCCAGATTAGGAAATATCTCACGAGTCATTGATGTGATTAATTGATCCTTAGACTTGAGGTTCCTTCTCACTTTATGAGTTAACTCTGTAGTCTTTGGTATAAGCTTTAAAGGGTGTCGCCTTAGACAACTGATTCAAGGCTTATGCTGGGGCTGCACAAGTGATTCATGAAAGTGAATGAGAATCAAGATAGGACCTACACTTGCATTTGCAAGGTGATCTCTTATTGTATAAGTCATTCATATGCCATATGGAGTCCTTGGCCAAGGCAGTAGATCAAGACATCAAGAAAAGTGTTTCTTGGATTGAGATCAAATGGATATGAAATGCACTTAGCTTTAAGACCGGATTATTAGGGTTCTGATTATTCCCTTGCCCTAGATCTTGGTTGAGAGATAGTAAGTAGGAGGATTGTATCTCACATGAATCAATGACTTAAAGGTTCTGTCGAATCTGAACATTCCAATTCAGCTAGGGGTTAAACACCTGTTGCTAGACTATGGTCGTTTAATCTGTGGACTGATTAATTAATTAGTGAATTAATTAATTGGGGTCACTGCTAATTGAATTGAGAACCTAGAGGGTCACACACAACAACTTGGTTACATGAGTTAAGGCTTGAAAATGATTAAACGAGTTAATCGGACCAAGAGGGTTCCACACGTGTGAATTCACACGTGTGGCTCACGTGAGTGACACATGTCACTGTGACACGTGTCACACACGTGTGTGTATATATATATATTAAATAATTAATTAGTTAATTATTTAATAGACTTTGGTTTAATTTTGAATTAAAAAGAAAGTCTAATTTTGGAGAAAATAATCTAGTTAATTAATTACGAATTAATTAATTAGATAAAATAAGTTATTTATTTTATAATAAATAAAGTATAAAATTATCCAAAAATAGTTTGGATATTTTTAAGCTCTCTTAAAAGTTGACTAGAAATAGAATTCAAAGTCAAAGTTGGAAAATACTTGATGATCAAGTAATAGGAGAGAGAGGGACCAAATCCTTTGTCCATTAGGACTAGGTTCGGCCGCCCCTCCCCTTTCCTATATATAGGGGAGCTCATGCTCCCCTTTAGAGCTAATTGACAATTCTTGGTTCATGTGTTGAACACCTTCCTTTCTCCAAGATTAAATTAAACCCTAGGTTAAGCCTAAACACTAACTAGAGAACTAGCATCCTTACTAGTTAGATTGTGATCAAGTTGGTGGACTTTCTCTAGAGACTTCAAGTTAGAAGTTTGAAGATTCGAGCTTTACCAAGGAGAGGGGATCAAGCCGCGAGAAGAGCGTTCTTGGGTGGCTTGAAACGCTTCAAGAAAGAATAAAAGAAAAGTAAGTTTTCTATCTTTACGAATTTGGTTACACGATTGCGAGTTCAAGGTCCTTTTGTTGGGAAAATTTTTAAATTCCGCTGCTTTCTGATTCCTGTTTTCCAACAAGTGGTATCAGAGCCACCTCGTTAATCGTGTTTCTGATTCGTCTCAATTATACTGAATTTGGTAGAAATTCTTAGGCTTGATGCGATTGAGTATTTGTAATTGTTTTAGAAAGCCTGAATTACGAAACTGTATTTTTTCCTGAAAGTTTCTGAAAATTGGGTTTTATAAAATTTGATTTTGAAAAACAATTTTAGATTTGAAACTGTATAAACTGTTTTTGGATTTCTTGGATTGGTTTTGCTTTTGAACGAAAACACGAAACGAAAGCCCGGAACACGATGAACACGCGAAACCCCGCGCGCGAAGGAGTCGCGCGCGCGGGCTTCGCGCGCCACCCTCCCGCAACCGCGCGGGAGGCCCTCCCGCACGCCGTCCGCCCGTCGCCGCCCAGGCCTGGCCGGGACAGACCGGCCAGCCTCCCAGCTCCTCCCGCACGCCTGTGCGGGAGCGTCCCGGGCGCGCCTAGGCGCGCCCGCCCAGGGCGGCCGAGACTGGCCGCCCACCGCCCAGCAGGGCACGCGCGCGCGAGGCGCGCGGTATGCGCGCGCAGTGCGCGCACTCGCCTGGCCTTGGCCGGGCGCTGTGCGCGCCTGCCGTGCGCGTCCGCGCGCGCTTGCGACGCTGTGCCCCGTTTCGCACACGGGCCCCGTTTTCGTGATCCGGCCCCTTTCGTGTTTCGTGCAATCCAGTCCCAATTTTTTATTTTAATTTTAAAATTTTATTTTTGAATATTTATTTTTTTAATTTTTGAATAAAACTTAAAATTGGGATTTTTGAGAAATTGAAACGGTTTATATTTTGGGAAAATACATCTTGATAAAATTATTAATTTTCAGAAATTAATTGGAATTTTATTTGTTTTGGTAATTTGGGATTTATTGAAAACTTTTATAAATAAGACTCGCATCAAGTCGTGTTTTAAGCTATTAGAGCTTAAAGCGAGAATTTTAATTTATTGGTTAAATTTAAATTTTTGCAAAAGCATGTTAGGTGATCATGGGTTTAGATCTATGTATGGTTTTAATTTATGCACATGGATGGTTTAAATTGGGGTTGGAGCCCTATAGTTGCGTTTTTCAATTGAGGTTGGAGCCTCACTTATGTGCGTACTGTTATGTGATTTATTATGTGGCTTTCCATATTACTGTTGTTGAGGCCGGGGTATGCCCCGTGTAATTGTCTAAGGCCAATATGAAGATTGAGCCTTATTACTTTATGTCTTTTTCTTTTTATTGTAATTTGAGAGTAGAGATAGGTGGTGAGGTTTTATTTTCATTTTGGAGACAATGCACCCATGGAGTAAGATAGACCACATTCAAGTAACAAGGAGGCCATAAGTGAAGACCCCTCAAAATGTTAGGGAGGGGAATCTCAATTGTTAAATGTAATAGAGATAGGGCTCGTATTTTGTTACTGCTTTCCCTTATGTGATTTGAACTGTTTATGTGGCATGTATGTTAGAACTTGTGATTGTGGAGTGGCTCCCACATATCACGCATAAGATAGGTAGAACCCATGATCATTACATGTTAGTATCATGCTAGGACATGTTATCTGTTTATGTGCTTGTTTGAAATGCATTTAAGTGTACTTGCATTAATCAAGACTAATAAAATTGGATAACATATATGTTGGTGAGGTCGAACCGGACAACTCTCCGGTTGATTCGAAAATTCCCATTAAATATTAAGCTAATTTCGAACAAATAGGTGTTTAATTCGAGATGCAAATTTTGAATTAAATTCCTAGCATTCCATCAATAGGTTTTAAGTTTAGTAAGTAAAGCTAGTTATTGTCCGCGAGTCGTGGGATAGCTAGTGGAGCTTATTAGTTCTTAGTTACCTAATTAATCATTTTAAATGATCAATATTTCGTGGTCAATTTTAGCAAGGGCGATGTCCGCGAGTCGTGGGTCGTTCGAACTAAGTTTTGGTCATGATCTTATGATTGATGGGTCTAGCTTAACGCCTAAGTAAATATGGATGTCGCACGAGTCGTGGGTCCATATTGAAAGATAGGTGATGCAAAAACAATTACTAAGAGTTCTAAAGGTGTTAGAATTGGTAAGTTGTACCTACCTAGGGTTCTTACTTAGAATGTCCGCGAGTCGTGGGTTCGAGGTAAAATGCCTAGGATCTTAGTACCCATTGGGAAACGTGTTCCTCTTAGATCTTTGGGAATTATAGATCTTTGAAAAACAGTGGGAGCTACATTAGATTAAAGACCTTATCTTTTGTATATCGTTATAATTCAGCATGCTCACTAGTTCTCTGTTTTACCATTTAGGTCGTAGATTCTGTGATTCTCTACGTGTTTTGAAATGGCAACCAAAAACCCTCTTGTATCGATCCTCGAGTCAAACAAGTTGACTGGTCCCAACTATTCTGATTGGCTGAGGAATCTAAAAATCATTTTAGATTCTGAGAAGAGAACTTATGTTCTCTTCGAAGGGGAGCCTAGTCCCGAAGGGGAGGCTCCCACTCTGGCCGAGCGGGAAGCGATTCAGAAGTGGAAGGATGATAATCTCCAAGCCCGTTGTCTTATGTTGGCTAACATGTCTCCGGACTTGCAAAGGCAACATGAGGCCATGGAATTTGCTTGGGAGATTTACGACCACTTAAGAGCAACTTTACCGCCCTCATGAACGTGTTACAAGGTATAACACTTCAAAGGAATTATTCCACTTGAGAATGAGGGAAGGTTCAAGTGTCCATGAATATGGACTCAAGTTTCTTGCCCTTACTGAGAAACTTGCTTCCATGGACATGCCACTGAAAGATGAACTTTCAGTGGATTTGTTGCTAGCTTCGCTCCCACCATCATTCAACCCATTTGTCCTTAACTTCAACATGAATCATGCTGGTGCTACTGTAGCTGAGCTGATTAGTCAGCTTGTGACTGCTGAAAGTACGATCAAGAAGGACAATAAGGTTTTGATGGTGAATGCTCCATCTTCCTCTTCTGGGCCTTCTAAAGGTAAGGGTAAGAAAGCCCAAAAGAAGAAGAAGAAACCCCTTAGGCCCACTGGTGGCATTTCGAAGGGGAAGGCCCAAAAGAAGAAGCGTGATCAGAAAGAGGATGTTTGCTTCCATTGTGGCAAAGCGGGACATTGGAGGAGAAACTGCCCAAAGTACAAGGCTACTCTAAAGAAAGGTATCTTTCTCGTTGAAGTAAATCTTTCTATTAATTCTAGTTCTTGGGTACTTGATACCGGTTGTGGAACTCATATCTGTAATGATGTACAGATGCTAAGTGAAGTCCAACAACTCAAAGAAGGAGAATGTGTCTTGAAGATCGGCGATGGCTCAAACGTTGAAGCTCGAGCTTTAGGCACAATTAGATTAGATTTAGGTAGTTTTGAGTTAGTATTAAACAAAGTCCTTTATGTACCGAACATTATTCGTAATATAATTTCAGTTCCAATATTAGATTGTGAAGGTTATGAAACTTATATTAAGAATGGTAAATACTTTATCAAACGGAACAACTCTTCCGTTCATATCGGTACTCTAAGTAATGGACTTTACCTAACTCAAAATATCAATATTATGAATATACAACGAGAAACAAAGCGTAAGAGAGATGACAAAGTTTCAGCTCCCTTATGGCACGCTAGATTAGGACACATTTCCAAGAACAGAATTCGCAAGATAAACACTTTAGGATCATTCTCTGAAAATGATCTCAAAGAGTTAACTTCTTGCGAATCCTGTCTCAGAGGAAAGATGTCCAAAGTTCCTTTTAAAGGAACTGTGGAACGTGCCACTAAGGTTTTGGATTTGATCCATACTGATGTTTGTGGACCGCTTAGTGTAAGCACTAGAAACAATCATCAGTACTTCATAACCTTTACTGATGACTTTAGTCGGTATGGTTATGTATACTTAATGAAGTATAAATCTGAAGCTTTTGAGAAATTCTTAGAATTTCAAAAGGAGGTTGAGAACCAAACTGGTCACAAGATCAAAGCACTTCGATCTGATCGAGGAGGCGAATATCTTAGTGAAGAATTCCTTAATCATCTCAAGGATAATGGGATTATCTCTCAGTGGACTCCTCCGGGAACTCCTCAGCTTAATGGAGTTTCTGAGAGAAGGAATCGAACCCTACTTGATATGGTTCGTTCCATGATGAGTTTCATTGACTTACCACCTTCTTTCTGGGGTTGTGCCCTAGAAAGTGCAGCAAAGATTTTGAATCTTGTTCCCTCTAAGTCAGTCCCTAAAACGCCCTATGAAATGTGGCATGGTAAAATCCCTAGTTATTCTTACTTAAGAATTTGGGGTTGTCCTGCTTACGTGAAGAGGACAGTGGGAGATAAGTTAGAATCTCGTTCTAACTTATGCTACTTTGTAGGTTATCCTAAGGAATCCATAGGATACTACTTCTATGATCAATCTGAACAAAAGGTGTTTGTTTCTAGAAATGCCACTTTTCTTGAGGAACCGTTCCTTAAAGAAAAGAAGGGCAAGATCATAGAATTAGAAGAAGTACAGAATGACCCCACACCACCCACTGAAGGAACGTCCCACTCTGATCAACTACAACCAATCACGAATTTCGATACACACGAAAACCCTCCTCTAAGGCGTTCTGAACGTACTCCTAGACAGTCGGAGAGATGGTATGGATTCTTCCATGAAATCTCTCAAAAGGATAATGATCCTTTAACATATGAGGAGGCACTTTCAGATTCTGACTCTGAACAGTGGATAGAAGCCATGAAATCCGAAATGGATTCCATGAACTCCAACCAAGTTTGGACCTTGGTAGATTTGCCTGATGGGGTCAAGCCCATAGGTTGCAAATGGATCTTTAAGAGAAAGCTTGGAGTTGATGGAAGCATTGCAGCCTACAAAGCAAGACTGGTTGCAAAAGGATTCACTCAGAGACCCGGCGTGGACTTTGACGAAACCTTTTCACCAGTTGCAATGCAAAAGTCTATTCGGATCATGCTTGCCATTGCTGCATATTATGACTATGAGATATGGCAAATGGATGTGAAAACTGCCTTTCTCAATGGTGACATTGACAAAGACATTTATATGGAGCAACCCATAGGTTTCACATTCAGTGGGAGTGAGAAAAAGGTTTGCAAACTCCAAAGATCAATCTATGGATTGAAACAGGCTTCTAGGAATTGGAACATTCGATTTGATGAATCGGTCAAAGCTTTTGGCTTCATCCAAATTTCGAATGAATCATGTGTGTATAGAAAGGAATTGGAGACCTCAGTGCAATTCTTAGTACTTTATGTTGATGACATCCTTCTTATTGGGAATTCGAAGGATGACATGAAAGTGACTAAGTTATGGTTATCGAACCAATTCGAGATGAAAGATCTTGGTGATGCGTCCTATATCCTTGGAATTAAAATCTATAGAGATAGATCTAGAAGGTTAATAGGACTATCACAGTCGATGTACATTGACAAAGTATTGAAGAGATTCAATATGGAGTCAGCAAAGGTTAAGAACCTTCCGATGAGTGTAGGAACATGTCTTTCAAAGAAGATGTGTCCTAAGACTAACCTTGAGAAGGAAAGAATGACTCATACACCTTATGCATCAGCAATAGGTAGCATAATGTATGCAATGTTATGTACTCGACCGGATGTGGCTTATGCACTTAGTGTAACAAGTCGTTTCCAATCTGACCCTGGAGATGGTCAATGGGCTGCCGTGAAGAATATTCTTAAGTACTTGAAAGGTACTAAAGATTTATTCTTAGTTTACGGAGGTCAGAAAGATCTTACTGTCGAAGGATACTGCGATGCAAGCTTTGCATCTGACTTAGATGATTTTAAGTCAATGTCAGGATACATTTTCTGCCTAAACGGCGGAGCAGTGAGTTGGAAGAGTTCCAAGCAAACAACCACTGCAGATTCGACCACTGAGGCCGAATACTTAGCTGCAAATGATGCAGCTAAGGAAGGTGTTTGGATAAGAAACTTCATTCAAGAGTTGAATGTTGTTCCTAGCATGAAAGACCCCATCACTGTGTTTTGTGACAACACTGGGGCGGTTGCTCAAGCAAGAGAACCAAGATCTCACCAACGGACCAAGCACATTATGAGGAAGTATCACCTAATCCGTGATATTATCAAAAGAGGAGATGTGCAAATTGAGAGGGTCACATCAGCAGAGAACGTGGCAGATCCACTTACTAAACCCCTTAGTCGAGAAGCTTTCCAAGGTCATCTTCAGAAGATGGGACTTAGAGTAGCTTTAGAATGGCTTTAACGGGCAAGTGGGAGATTGTTAGGAATAGTGCCCTAGAAAGCCGATTGTATATCCGCTTTGTGCTTTTCCTTATTGTAATCACAGACAATCTTTGAATAAAATAACGAATTGAGGCAACACTTCTTTATATGCTCTTGTTTGGTATGCGTTTACTTTAGCTGTGCATGTATGAGAACTCCCCTAATCCTGATGACTTTAGGACTCTACCATTTAGGTGAAATGGTTCATGGAACGAGCCCTATGTCACATAAGTCATGATTAGTAAAATACTCCAAGCCGATGAGTCCTACAGACAGTGGGAGTGTCAACCTGACTCCTCTAAGGCTTGCTTGTGAGATCACGCCCTTAAGAAGGACCACCTTGTTTCATGGAGGTGCAAAGTGTATAGTTGATACGTGCGTGATGCATGAGGGTGCTTACTTTAATAAGTAAGTTCACTGAGGTGCCCCGTGTGAGAACATTCCTAAATGGGAAAGGAAGTTTCTATTTCAGGAAATGGAAACTTCCAGATTAGGAAATATCTCACGAGTCATTGATGTGATTAATTGATCCTTAGACTTGAGGTTCCTTCTCACTTTATGAGTTAACTCTGTAGTCTTTGGTATAAGCTTTAAAGGGTGTCGCCTTAGACAACTGATTCAAGGCTTATGCTGGGGCTGCACAAGTGATTCATGAAAGTGAATGAGAATCAAGATAGGACCTACACTTGCATTTGCAAGGTGATCTCTTATTGTATAAGTCATTCATATGCCATATGGAGTCCTTGGCCAAGGCAGTAGATCAAGACATCAAGAAAAGTGTTTCTTGGATTGAGATCAAATGGATATGAAATGCACTTAGCTTTAAGACCGGATTATTAGGGTTCTGATTATTCCCTTGCCCTAGATCTTGGTTGAGAGATAGTAAGTAGGAGGATTGTATCTCACATGAATCAATGACTTAAAGGTTCTGTCGAATCTGAACATTCCAATTCAGCTAGGGGTTAAACACCTGTTGCTAGACTATGGTCGTTTAATCTGTGGACTGATTAATTAATTAGTGAATTAATTAATTGGGGTCACTGCTAATTGAATTGAGAACCTAGAGGGTCACACACAACAACTTGGTTACATGAGTTGAGGCTTGAAAATGATTAAACGAGTTAATCGGACCAAGAGGGTTCCACACGTGTGAATTCACACGTGTGGCTCACGTGAGTGACACGTGTCACTGTGACACGTGTCACACACGTGTGTGTATATATATATATTAAATAATTAATTAGTTAATTATTTAATAGACTTTGGTTTAATTTTGAATTAAAAAGAAAGTCTAATTTTGGAGAAAATAATCTAGTTAATTAATTACGAATTAATTAATTAGATAAAATAAGTTATTTATTTTATAATAAATAAAGTATAAAATTATCCAAAAATAGTTTGGATATTTTTAAGCTCTCTTAAAAGTTGACTAGAAATAGAATTCAAAGTCAAAGTTGGAAAATACTTGATGATCAAGTAATAGGAGAGAGAGGGACCAAATCCTTTGTCCATTAGGACTAGGTTCGGCCGCCCCTCCCCTTTCCTATATATAGGGGAGCTCATGCTCCCCTTTAGAGCTAATTGACAATTCTTGGTTCATGTGTTGAACACCTTCCTTTCTCCAAGATTAAATTAAACCCTAGGTTAAGCCTAAACACTAACTAGAGAACTAGCATCCTTACTAGTTAGATTGTGATCAAGTTGGTGGACTTTCTCTAGAGACTTCAAGTTAGAAGTTTGAAGATTCGAGCTTTACCAAGGAGAGGGGATCAAGCCGCGAGAAGAGCGTTCTTGGGTGGCTTGAAACGCTTCAAGAAAGAATAAAAGAAAAGTAAGTTTTCTATCTTTACGAATTTGGTTACACGATTGCGAGTTCAAGGTCCTTTTGTTGGGAAAATTTTTAAATTCCGCTGCTTTCTGATTCCTGTTTTCCAACAGGGGCTGAGTGAAATGAGTGAGTGACGGGTAGGGTTAGGTCTTAGGGTCATGTAGGTTCAAGAATCGGGTCAAACGGAGTTAAAACGAGTTAATAACGGGCAAAACGGTAAAGGGTGGCAAATCTCCGTGAGCAGCTGGACTCGGGCAAAATTCAGAGATTCAAACGAGCTTAGAAAAATACAAGGCTAGGTTCAAAAGCTTCAAATCTTCAATACGAGTCCAACGTTACTTTCAGAATTCGAATCCGAGTTCTCGAGCTCAAGTTAGGCCTTCCGGAACCCAAGGCGGACTAAATTCTCATTAGGCCCTTAAGTCCCTAAATCAAATAAATGGTCCAAGACCACAACACTTAACTTCAAAAACATGTAACGAGCACATAAACAAGTTCATAACGCATGTATTTGATGCATAACATGTAATCACAAAATCGGGAACAAGTACAGGGTCAAACGGATCAAGAACTGGATCAAACGGGGGCAAAACGTTCAAAATTCATAAATCAAATATAACAATTAGTTCAAATAGATATTCAGATAAGCATATAATTATTAAATTAAATACGTAAATGCATAAATAAATAATTTAAAAGCGCACGTAGCTCACTCGTGACGACGTACCAGTACGGCCGAAAAGTCGGGGCGTCACATTTGTCCTAATTTTATCTCTATAAACTTATTTTTTGGGTGAAAAGTACTGTTGTTAAATTATCTCTTTGTCACCCAAAAAATGGATCTTTTAATCGTAGAATTTGATCTTAATTTACATTTGTCCTAATTTTATATCTATAAACTTATTTTTTTCCGGGTAATGTGGGATAAATCTCCACTAGGGTATGATATTTTTACTTAACTCCCTAATTGGGGATCAAATTTTTATTTAACTCCCCACGTGTAGTACGAATATGATATAATGCAGTATTTATATCCTATTATGTTGTATAAATTTTCACCACTCTCAAAACATGTTGTATAATTTTCACATAATGTAGTACTAAAACGTTCTAATGCAGTATTTATATCCTATTATGTAGTATAAATTTTCGGGGAGTAAAGTAACAATATCCAAACTGATGGGGAGTTATTTGCAACTGCCCCTATTTTTTTTTTTTTTGGTGAAAAGAGTTGTTAAATTATCTTTTATTTTTAAGAAAAGTATTAAAATAACCAAAAAAATATTTCAAGTTTTAAACTGCAATACTTGTCATACTTCAAGTAGCAATCAGCAACATTAAAAAGTTGAGGTAGCAAAGTAAAAAAAAGCGATATTTTAGATGAGAAAATATAATAAACCCAATTTTATAAGGAATAAAAGAGTAAGCAGTTTACTCTTACCGTTTGATTTGTGGAATATTTCAAAAAAATAATTAATAAAATAACAAATACAGTATACTTATTTATATATTTATTTGAACAATAAATTCGTTCATATAATTGATTTGAGTTGGCCTAGGGTTTGAACTTTGAACTAAAATTTTTCTTATGAGACAACGCATCTAATGGTAAGGTTTTTTTTTTTTTTTTTTTTTTTCCCTAATAAAACTGAACACAAAACTCGTGGGGTTTTTACAGAGACCCCTCCCTTATATATGCCAACGAAAAGAGCGCCAACAAAAGGAAAATTCCCAAAGCACATCAACAACAAGCTAATAATCCAAATCCTTCTATCATGAATATCGGAAACATCAAAAGCAGCAATGTTGATATAAACACCAAATAAAAATAAGTTAACCCCATCAATATCAATGGGGGTAACAAACAGAGTTGACCAAGTTTGAATCGGCAGCCTCCACTCTAAGTCATGTCATGACGTGAAAGTCATCTTCCACATCTCTCAAATTCTGGTTACACCGTATCTCGTAATCAACTAAACACTTGTTAACTTCACTGCTAAAACTTGAAATGTTAATTTCCAAGTGATCAATCCAGGATATAAGTGAGCCTCATTGCAGTCTCTAAACACCTCAATTCCATCTAATGGTAAGTTGATTTAACCTTGATCAATATGAAATGTTTAATACACTCCACACACTCAAATCGAACAATAGGAAAATAACCTTAAATATTATACTTATTTGAAGGCATATATAACTTGCTCTATTTCTATATTAAGGAATAAGTATTTAATCTAACTTATTCGAAAACCTTAATTAGTCCGATTATATTAAGTACGAATTGTCTAACTTCAAGTTCGCCAAGCCTCATAGGTTCCTCAAATTTAAAATCTACTACTTCATACTTAGTTCAAATCAAGTTTTAAGTAGTAAGTTTAAATCTATTCGAATCGGAAATAAATCAATACTATTGTGGATTATTTTAAATTTCTTCTTGGATCTGGTGGTTGATTTGATTGTAGATATTTAAAAATAATTAATTAATTAATTAAAAAACAGTACTCGTGGCTAGCTAATTTTATTTAAAAAAAGAATTGCATCTCCCAACAAAAAAATAATAATTCAATTTGCTTGATTATATTGTTATATATTAATCAATATTCTCATTTTGCTTTTCAAGTATATTGTTGAAAAATCAGAATAATATTTTTATTACTTCAACTATAATTATTGCTTATTTATTCTTGTCGTGTATACAATTAATATGCTTTATTTTTTATATAAATATATTTTTAAATATTTTCCGACTTTCTTAATCAGTTCCCCTCTGATCCCTTTATTTTATACTCGATTATTAATTAAGAAGTATTTTACATAATAATTAGTTAAGACTTGGTGTCGAGTCTTAAGTCTTAACAATAAGAAGTCGTTTGAAAGGTTTTGGACAGATAGGATAATGGAGGTTTTTCAATAGATTAATTAATCATTATCTATTATTTATTTTAAAGATAAATATCATGTTTTCTTGAATTAGTCGTTTACTTTACATGTGAAGATAATTACCTTAAATAGTAATTTACCAAAATAGCCATATACTAATCTCATTTAATATATTATTTTTTCGGAGAATTAATGTTTCATCCCTGATAAGGCACATAACTTATCTCAAACACCCCAATTTGAAATTAATCAATTTTACATCCCCAATACACAACATATTTTTTGTAAACCTCCTAAAACGTGTGAAAAAACCTTTTTGCCCTTCTTGAATTCAAGAATCAGTGTACCTTTCCCTTGAATCATCTTTAAGAATCTTCATCTTTGAGAATCCGATACCGATCGCCGCCGACGAGCACTCCGGCCTCCATACATCCGTCCCCACATCTGGTAATTGTAACAACCCTGATACTGCAATTTAGGTTTTTAATTCCGGATTTGTGGGTCTTAATTCGGCATTTAGGGCTTGCAATTTGGCATTTAGGGCTTGCAATTAATTGGACAGTTTTCGTTGTGAATTAGTTCTGATGGCTAGATTGAAGCAAATCTCAAATAGGTCCAACGCCGGGAAAAGCCGCGGTAAAACTACGCGACGCGACGAAATACAATGTCGTTGTTCGCCAACATATTTTACTGAAAAAATGGCCAAAATTGGTGTGCTAACTAATGCCCGAAGGCAAAGGATATTGGCGACTCCATTTGGCTCATTCCTTCAAATGCACGGAGTTCAAGGTACAAACAAATACGTTGGGGCGTTGCTAGAACACTATAACGTGGATCTACGGACGTTCAACTTTGGGCAAGTCAGTGTACCCTTTACTGACATAGAGCTCTCAACTGTGTTGGGGCTACAATGTGAGGGTAACCCTGTTGATCCTTATGTTAGAGTGAAATCATGATTCTGGCAACTGTATTTTGACAACAAAAACGGTAGGGTGATACGTGTTAACATATTGGCCAGGTTACAGGGCTTGACTTGTAGGAGTGATGCCGAAGGCCTCGATGATTTTGCAAGAATGTTCATATTGTTTGTTTTTTCTACATTGTTGTTTCCACGCAGCAGGCTTAAGCTGCCAATTGGTCTGATATGCTATGTAGATAACTTAACGTATATCGATCGATTCGCTTGGGGTGCTGCTGTTTATAATTTTTTGGTTTTGTCAATCGAGAAGTTCAAAGTTGATTCCAAACAGTTTCTTGACGGTTGTACCATGGGGCTGATGGTAAGAATATATATATTGTTATCTTGTTTTTTATATCTACACGGTTATGTTTATCTTTTTGATCCCCCTAGTCTGTTTTAAATCCAGGCTTGGTTCAGCGAGCATTTTCCCTCCTGTGGGCATGTCGTGTTGGTGTAGGTCTTCCCACAGTTTTTGAAGTGGGGGAAGAGTAATTTGCCTACACAAAAGAAGGAAATTAAAAGGCGTTTCAGCAAGCTGACCTTCTCCGACATAAGTAAACATTATGATTAAAAACGTTATGTATACATGAATTATGATGAGCTATATGCTTATATTATGCAATTTAATCATTTGCTTGCAGTTATATCAAATTAAACCTGCTAATAAAAAGGAGCTTAGGTTGCTTGATTGTGTAGAGGATCTACCAGAGTCTACCTTTCAAAATGAGGTTGTTAATGATGATGATGATGATGGTGTAGTGGATGATGTGGACGAGGAGAAGAAAGATGGTAAGAGGAAAAAATCTAATAAGCATGCAAAGTCTAAAAAAAGAAGGAAGGCAGTTGTTGAGGACTCTGTTGTAGAACGTGTTGAAGGGGATGTTGGTGAGGGGAAGGATGAAGCTGAGAAGCAGGATGAGGGTGAGGAGAATACTGTAGAGGATGAGAATGTTGTAGAGGAGAAGGTTGAAGATGTGCAGGAGCTTTCAAGGCATGATTCTATAGATCCTCTTGTTTGTGACGTCATGTGTGATTTGAGGACTGAATGGGGAAAATCTGAGGATGAAGTTCAGGGGGGCTGCTGCTGATGAGGTTGAGCGAGGTGTCGCTGAGTTCCCTCATAAAGCAGTTCATGTTGTTGAGGAGGCTGATGATGATGATTTTGATGCCCCAGTTTATTCTGTTGCTGATGATTTGAAGTCCTTTCTAGGTAGAAAGGATTTTGACGGGCGTGCATCTTTGAACGATGAAGCCCTTAAGGTGATCGATGGGATCATTGATGCCTACTCTAGCACGTTCAAGTAAGTTGTTTTTTATACGTAATTAGTAATTTCAAGATCAAATTTATATCAATATGTAATTTTATTTTATTTTATTTTATTGCCAGTGATAAGGAGGTATATGTGTGTGGTGATGAAACACGGGTGTTTGTGAGTGATATTCTGAGACTGATATGGGGTCAGTCAATAAATCAAAGGGTTTTTTAGGCCTATTTTCATATTCTGATGGGTAGTGAGTACATTCCTACAAAATCTATTGTGCTTCTTCATTTCTCACACAACATATAATAGATTTGGTGAAGGGATCCACGAAAACCCACTATCTCTCAGCGAAAAGGATGGTTAAATTTCTTCAAGACCCCAAACTGATGAATTATGCGGTGCTGCAGCTGGAATTCCTCAATAGCGTTGTCATTGACCAATGTCGGTACGTTATATTCTCATTGAACACTACCAATCATTGGCATTTGGTAGTGTAAAACACAGTGGAGAATAAGTTCTTGGCGTACAACTCCATGAGCTCGCCTAAAACACGCCACGCGAAGAAGGTATGAGGTTGTTTTATGAAAGCACACTGGGAATACAAGGGCATTGCCAAAGTTGCTACAACTGAAAGGTTCCCACAAGCCACATCCATCCGTACTCAAGCACTAGAAAGCTTGGACTGTGGGGCGTTTATTTGCCTCTTCGTGGAGTCGCTTGCAAAGGACACCACGGAGTACCACCAGTTTGCAAAAGAGGTCCCCATTGTTGATTACTGTGTTCACATCGCCCACATGCTTCTAAAATTTGGTTGTCAATAGCTTGTATGAAAGAAATACTAATTTTTTATAATTTCGTACATATATTAACTTTCTTTGTGCATATCTTTATAACTTTCTTTTAATACATGAAAACTCGTGTTTCACTACTGGGTTTGTAGAGTTAGGCCATAAAAATGCGTAACTGAAGGTTGGGTTTCTCCAGTGAAAGGTTAAAAAATGTGTAATTGAAAGTTGGGTTTGTCCAGTGTTAGGCCATAAAATTGCGTAATTGAAGTTTGGTTTTGTGCAGTGAAAGGTTAAAAATGCGTAATTGAAAGTTGGGTTTGTCTAGTGTTAGGCCATAAAATTACGTAATTGAAGGTTAGGTTTGTCCAGTGAAAGGTTAAAAATGCGTTGGGTTTGTCCAGCGAAAGGTTAAAAATGTGTTATTAATGTTGCAATGTTATTATGTTGGGGTCATGATTCAATGAATTTTATTAATGTTGCAATGTTGTAATGTTTCGGTCATGATTTAATCAATCTTATTAATGTTGCAATGTTGATTCAATGAATCTTATTAATGTTGCAATGTTGATTCAATCAATCTTGTTAATGTTGGAATCTTGTAATCACAATCATGTTAATGTTGCAATGTTGTAATGATGTGATCATGATTCAATGAATCTTATTAATGTTGCAATGCTATAATGATGTGATCATGATTCACTGAATCGTATTAATGTTGCAATGAATCGCATTTTTATGGCCTAAAACCGGACAAACCCAACTTTCAATTACGCATTTTTAACCTTTCACTGGATAAACCCAACCTTCAATTACGCAATTACGCATTTTTAACCTTTCACTGGACAAATCCAACCTTCAATTACGCATTTTTAACCTTTCGCTGGACAAACCCTGACTTCAATTACGCATTTATACCCTTTAACCTTTCACTGGACAAACCCTGACTTCAATTACTCATTTTTACCCTTTCGCTGGACAAACTCTGACTTCAATTACGCATTTTTAACCCTGCTTTTAGCCTTCCAAGGCGTGACTCTCCAACTCCCGGAATTTAATTCCCCCATTATCTAAGGCAATGTGATTATAGATCTCCTTTATATTCACCACCAAATCCCCACTTCTACAGATCTCTTATG
Source organism: Lantana camara (assembly GCA_037501455.1). Lineage (NCBI taxonomy): Eukaryota > Viridiplantae > Streptophyta > Magnoliopsida > Lamiales > Verbenaceae > Lantana > Lantana camara. The sequence goes on along the minus strand of CM074857.1, from coordinate 13,792,854 downwards.
CTAAATCATCTATGTATTGGTTTAGCTCTCACCGATCTGTGTATAGATGCTTCCTTTTTTCCATCTGCAACAAATTCAGATGGGTAAGAAAATAAATATGGGAGCATCTATACACAATCGGTGATAGCTAAACCAATAAGGGGGTGAACTTACTGCTTTTAAATGTGACAGTGGGCTGCCAGACATCAAATCCCCACTTCTACAGATCTGTAATGGTAGATCATCTATGTACGATTTAGATCTCACCGATCTATGCATGGATGCCCCCATTTTTTCCCCTGCAACAAATTGAGATGGGTGAGAAAATAAAAATGGGAGCATCTTTGCATAGACCGGTGACAGCTAAACCAATAGGGGGTGGACAGGAATGCAATGTAAGAAGTACTCGCAAGTTGTTCGATTAAATGCCTTAGAAGAATGTAGTCAGATGGACTGAATTAATATATATTGTTTGCATAAACTGATTGATTATTTGCTACTTTCTTTGTTTCCCACCTTTTAATTACGAGTTCTCGTAGCCTAACTCGACAAACCAAGCCTTTAATTCCAAATATTCATGGTCTGACTCTACAAATTCACCTTTTAATTACGATTCTCATAGCCTAACTAGACAAACCCAGCTTTTAATTCCAAATAGTCATGGCCTAACTTTACAAACCCAACTTTTAATTAACACTTTTTCATAGCCTAACTCGACAAAACCAACGTTTAATTACGAGTTTTCATGGCCTAACTCAACAAGCACAGATTTTCCCCATTTGCCAAAGCAGAAAGTAAACAACCCAATATACACTGCATAATATTTACATGCTTGTTTAAATGTAGGATTACAACCGAGGGTGACTATGTTGGAAAACAGGAATCAGAAAGCAGCGGAATTTAAAAATTTTCCCAACAAAAGGACCTTGAACTCGCAATCGTGTAACCAAATTCGTAAAGATAGAAAACTTACTTTTCTTTTATTCTTTCTTGAAGCGTTTCAAGCCACCCAAGAACGCTCTTCTCGCGGCTTGATCCCCTCTCCTTGGTAAAGCTCGAATCTTCAAACTTCTAACTTGAAGTCTCTAGAGAAAGTCCACCAACTTGATCACAATCTAACTAGTAAGGATGCTAGTTCTCTAGTTAGTGTTTAGGCTTAACCTAGGGTTTAATTTAATCTTGGAGAAAGGAAGGTGTTCAACACATGAACCAAGAATTGTCAATTAGCTCCATAAGGAGCTCGAGCTCTCCTATTTATAGAGAGAGGGTGCCGATCCAAATCCTTGTTGGGAAAGGATTTGGTTCCTCTCTCTCCTATTACTTGATCATCAAGTATTTTCCAACTTTGACTTTGAATTCTAATTCTAGTCAACTTTTAAGAGAGCTAAAAATATCCAAACTATTTTTGGATAATTTTATACTTTATTTATTATAAAATAAATAACTTATTTTATCTAATTAATTAATTCATAATTAATTAACTAGATTATTTTCTCCAAAATTAGACTTTCTTTTTAATTCAAAATTAAACCAAAGTCTATTAAATAATTAACTAATTAATTATTTAATATATATATATATACACACACGTGTGTGACACGTGTCACAGTGACACGTGTCACTCACGTGAGCCACACGTGTGAATTCACACGTGTGGAACCCTCTTGGTCCGATTAACTCGTTTAATCATTTTCAAGCCTCAACTCATGTAACCAAGTTGTTGTGTGTGACCCTCTAGGTTCTCAATTCAATTAGCAGTGACCCCAATTAATTAATTCACTAATTAATTAATCAGTCCACAGATTAAACGACCATAGTCTAGCAACAGGTGTTTAACCCCTAGCTGAATTGGAATGTTCAGATTCGACAGAACCTTTAAGTCATTGATTCATGTGAGATACAATCCTCCTACTTACTATCTCTCAACCAAGATCTAGGGCAAGGGAATAATCAGAACCCTAATAATCCGGTCTTAAAGCTAAGTGCATTTCATATCCATTTGATCTCAATCCAAGAAACACTTTTCTTGATGTCTTGATCTACTGCCTTGGCCAAGGACTCCATATGGCATATGAATGACTTATACAATAAGAGATCACCTTGCAAATGCAAGTGTAGGTCCTATCTTGATTCTCATTCACTTTCATGAATCACTTGTGCAGCCCCAGCATAAGCCTTGAATCAGTTGTCTAAGGCGACACCCTTTAAAGCTTATACCAAAGACTACAGAGTTAACTCATAAAGTGAGAAGGAACCTCAAGTCTAAGGATCAATTAATCACATCAATGACTCGTGAGATATTTCCTAATCTGGAAGTTTCCATTTCCTGAAATAGAAACTTCCTTTCCCATTTAGGAATGTTCTCACACGGGGCACCTCAGTGAACTTACTTATTAAAGTAAGCACCCTCATGCATCACGCACGTATCAACTATACACTTTGCACCTCCATGAAACAAGGTGGTCCTTCTTAAGGGCGTGATCTCACAAGCAAGCCTTAGAGGAGTCAGGTTGACACTCCCACTGTCTGTAGGACTCATCGGCTTGGAGTATTTTACTAATCATGACTTATGTGATATAGGGCTCGTTCCATGAACCATTTCACCTAAATGGTAGAGTCCTAAAGTCATCAGGATTAGGGGAGTTCTCATACATGCACAGCTAAAGTAAACGCATACCAAACAAGAGCATATAAAGAAGTGTTGCCTCAATTCGTTATTTTATTCAAAGATTGTCTGTGATTACAATAAGGAAAAGCACAAAGCGGATATACAATCGGCTTTCTAGGGCACTATTCCTAACAATCTCCCACTTGCCCGTCAAAGCCATTCTAAAGCTACTCTAAGTCCCATCTTCTGAAGATGACCTTGGAAAGCTTCTCGACTAAGGGGTTTAGTAAGTGGATCTGCCACGTTCTCTGCTGATGTGACCCTCTCAATTTGCACATCTCCTCTTTTGATAATATCACGGATTAGGTGATACTTCCTCATAATGTGCTTGGTCCGTTGGTGAGATCTTGGTTCTCTTGCTTGAGCAACCGCCCCAGTGTTGTCACAAAACACAGTGATGGGGTCTTTCATGCTAGGAACAACATTCAACTCTTGAATGAAGTTTCTTATCCAAACACCTTCCTTAGCTGCATCATTTGCAGCTAAGTATTCGGCCTCAGTGGTCGAATCTGCAGTGGTTGTTTGCTTGGAACTCTTCCAACTCACTGCTCCGCCGTTTAGGCAGAAAATGTATCCTGACATTGACTTAAAATCATCTAAGTCAGATGCAAAGCTTGCATCGCAGTATCCTTCGACAGTAAGATCTTTCTGACCTCCGTAAACTAAGAATAAATCTTTAGTACCTTTCAAGTACTTAAGAATATTCTTCACGGCAGCCCACTGACCATCTCCAGGGTCAGATTGGAAACGACTTGTTACACTAAGTGCATAAGCCACATCCGGTCGAGTACATAACATTGCATACATTATGCTACCTATTGCTGATGCATAAGGTGTATGAGTCATTCTTTCCTTCTCAAGGTTAGTCTTAGGACACATCTTCTTTGAAAGATATGTTCCTACACTCATCGGAAGGTTCTTAACCTTTGCTGACTCCATATTGAATCTCTTCAATACTTTGTCAATGTACATCGACTGTGATAGTCCTATTAACCTTCTAGATCTATCTCTATAGATTTTAATTCCAAGGATATAGGACGCATCACCAAGATCTTTCATCTCGAATTGGTTCGATAACCATAACTTAGTCACTTTCATGTCATCCTTCGAATTCCCAATAAGAAGGATGTCATCAACATAAAGTACTAAGAATTACACTGAGGTCTCCAATTCCTTTCTATACACACATGATTCATTCGAAATTTGGATGAAGCCAAAAGCTTTGACCGATTCATCAAATCGAATGTTCCAATTCCTAGAAGCCTGTTTCAATCCATAGATTGATCTTTGGAGTTTGCAAACCTTTTGCTCACTCCCACTGAATGTGAAACCTATGGGTTGCTCCATATAAATGTCTTTGTCAATGTCACCATTGAGAAAGGCAGTTTTCACATCCATTTGCCATATCTCATAGTCATAATATGCAGCAATGGCAAGCATGATCCGAATAGACTTTTGCATTGCAACTGGTGAAAAGGTTTCGTCAAAGTCCACGCCGGGTCTCTGAGTGAATCCTTTTGCAACCAGTCTTGCTTTGTAGGCTGCAATGCTTCCATCAACTCCAAGCTTTCTCTTAAAGATCCATTTGCAACCTATGGGCTTGACCCCATCAGGCAAATCTACCAAGGTCCAAACTTGGTTGAAGTTCATGGAATCCATTTCGGATTTCATGGCTTCTATCCACTGTTCAGAGTCAGAATCTGAAAGTGCCTCCTCATATGTTAAAGGATCATTATCCTTTTGAGAGATTTCATGGAAGAATCCATACCATCTCTCCGGCTGTCTAGGAGTACGTTCAGAACGCCTTAGAGGAGGGCTTTCGTGTGTATCGAAATTCGTGATTGGTTGTAGTTGATCAGAGTGGGACGTTCCTTCAGTGGGTGGTGTGGGGTCATTCTGTACTTCTTCTAATTCTATGATCTTGCCCTTCTTTTCTTTAAGGAACGGTTCCTCAAGAAAAGTGGCATTTCTAGAAACAAACACCTTTTGTTCAGATTGATCATAGAAGTAGTATCCTATGGATTCCTTAGGATAACCTACAAAGTAGCATAAGTTAGAACGAGATTCTAACTTATCTCCCACTGTCCTCTTCACGTAAGCAGGACAACCCCAAATTCTTAAGTAAGAATAACTAGGGATTTTACCATGCCACATTTCATAGGGCGTTTTAGGGACTGACTTAGAGGGAACAAGATTCAAAATCTTTGCTGCACTTTCTAGGGCATAACCCCAGAAAGAAGGTGGTAAGTCAGTGAAACTCATCATGGAACGAACCATATCAAGTAGGGTTCGATTCCTTCTCTCAGAAACTCCATTAAGCTGAGGAGTTCCCGGAGGAGTCCACTGAGAGATAATCCCATTATCCTTGAGATGATTAAGGAATTCTTCACTAAGATATTCGCCTCCTCGATCAGATCGAAGTGCTTTGATCTTGTGACCAGTTTGGTTCTCAACCTCCTTTTGAAATTCTAAGAATTTCTCAAAAGCTTCAGATTTATACTTCATTAAGTATACATAACCATACCGACTAAAGTCATCAGTAAAGGTTATGAAGTACTGATGATTGTTTCTAGTGCTTACACTAAGCGGTCCACAAACATCAGTATGGATCAAATCCAAAACCTTAGTGGCACGTTCCACAGTTCCTTTAAAAAGAACTTTGGACATCTTTCCTCTGAGACAGGATTCGCAAGAAGTTAACTCTTTGAGATCATTTTCAGAGAATGATCCTAAAGTGTTTATCTTGCTAATTCTGTTCTTGGAAATGTGTCCTAATCTAGCGTGCCATAAGGGAGCTGAAACTTTGTCATCTCTCTTACGCTTTGTTTCTCGTTGTATATTCATAATATTGATATTTTGAGTTAGGTAAAGTCCATTACTTAGAGTACCGATATGAACGGAAGAGTTGTTCCGTTTGATAAAGTATTTACCATTCTTAATATAAGTTTCATAACCTTCACAATCTAATATTGGAACTGAAATTATATTACGAATAATGTTCGGTACATAAAGGACTTTGTTTAATACTAACTCAAAACTACCTAAATCTAATCTAATTGTGCCTAAAGCTCGAGCTTCAACGTTTGAGCCATCGCCGATCTTCAAGACACATTCTCCTTCTTTGAGTTGTTGGACTTCACTTAGCATCTGTACATCATTACAGATATGAGTTCCACAACCGGTATCAAGTACCCAAGAACTAGAATTAATAGAAAGATTTACTTCAACGAGAAAGATACCTTTCTTTAGAGTAGCCTTGTACTCTGGGCAGTTTCTCCTCCAATGTCCCGCTTTGCCACAATGGAAGCAAACATCCTCTTTCTGATCACACTTCTTCTTTTGGGCCTTCCCCTTCGAAATGCCACCAGTGGGCCTAAGGGGTTTCTTCTTCTTCTTTTGGGCTTTCTTACCCTTACCTTTAGAAGGCCCAGAAGAGGAAGATGGAGCATTCACCATCAAAACCTTATTGTCCTTCTTGATCGTACTTTCAGCAGTCACAAGCTGACTAATCAGCTCAGCTACAGTAGCACCAGCATGATTCATGTTGAAGTTAAGGACAAATGGGTTGAATGATGGTGGGAGCGAAGCTAGCAACAAATCCACTGAAAGTTCATCTTTCAGTGGCATGTCCATGGAAGCAAGTTTCTCAGTAAGGGCAAGAAACTTGAGTCCATATTCATGGACACTTGAACCTTCCCTCATTCTCAAGTGGAATAATTCCTTTGAAGTGTTATACCTTGTAACACGTTCATGAGGGCGGTAAAGTTGCTCTAAGTGGTCGTAAATCTCCCAAGCAAATTCCATGGCCTCATGTTGCCTTTGCAAGTCCGGAGACATGTTAGCCAACATAAGGCAACGGGCTTGGAGATTATCATCCTTCCACTTCTGAATCGCTTCCCGCTCGGCCCGAGTGGGAGCCTCCCCTTCGGGACTAGGCTCCCCTTCGAAGAGAACATAAGTTCTCTTCTCAGAATCTAAAATGATTTTTAGATTCCTCAGCCAATCAGAATAGTTGGGACCAGTCAACTTGTTTGACTCGAGGATCGATACAAGAGGGTTTTTGGTTGCCATTTCAAAACACGTAGAGAATCACAGAATCTACGACCTAAATGGTAAAACAGAGAACTAGTGAGCATGCTGAATTATAACGATATACAAAAGATAAGGTCTTTAATCTAATGTAGCTCCCACTGTTTTTCAAAGATCTATAATTCCCAAAGATCTAAGAGGAACACGTTTCCCAATGGGTACTAAGATCCTAGGCATTTTACCTCGAACCCACGACTCGCGGACATTCTAAGTAAGAACCCTAGGTAGGTACAACTTACCAATTCTAACACCTTTAGAACTCTTAGTAATTGTTTTTGCATCACCTATCTTTCAATATGGACCCACGACTCGTGCGACATCCATATTTACTTAGGCGTTAAGCTAGACCCATCAATCATAAGATCATGCCCAAAACTTAGTTCGAACGACCCACGACTCGCGGACATCGCCCTTGCTAAAATTGACCACGAAATATTGATCATTTAAAATGATTAATTAGGTAACTAAGAACTAATAAGCTCCACTAGCTATCCCACGACTCGCGGACAATAACTAGCTTTACTTACTAAACTTAAAACCTATTGATGGAATGCTAGGAATTTAATTCAAAATTTGCATCTCGAATTAAACACCTATTTGTTCGAAATTAGCTTAATATTTAATGGGAATTTTCGAATCAACTGGAGAGTTGTCCGGTTCGACCTCACCAACATATATGTTATCCAATTTTATTAGTCTTGATTAATGCAAGTACACTTAAATGCATTTCAAACAAGCACATAAACAGATAACATGTCCTAGCATGATACTAACATGTAATGATCATGGGTTCTACCTATCTTATGCGTGATATGTGGGAGCCACTCCACAATCACAAGTTCTAACATACATGCCACATAAACAGTTCAAATCACATAAGGGAAAGCAGTAACAAAATACGAGCCCTATCTCTATTACATTTAACAATTGAGATTCCCCTCCCTAACATTTTGAGGGGTCTTCACTTATGGCCTCCTTGTTACTTGAATGTGGTCCATCTTACTCCATGGGTGCATTGTCTCCAAAATGAAAATAAAACCTCACCACCTATCTCTACTCTCAAATTACAATAAAAAGAAAAAGACATAAAGTAATAAGGCTCAATCTTCATATTGGCCTTAGACAATTACACGGGGCATACCCCGGCCTCAACAACAGTAATATGGAAAGCCACATAATAAATCACATAACAGTACGCACATAAGTGAGGCTCCAACCTCAATTGAAAAACGCAACTATAGGGCTCCAACCCCAATTTAAACCATCCATGTGCATAAATTAAAACCATACATAGATCTAAACCCATGATCACCTAACATGCTTTTGCAAAAATTTAAATTTAACCAATAAATTAAAATTCTCGCTTTAAGCTCTAATAGCTTAAAACACGACTTGATGCGAGTCTTATTTATAAAAGTTTTCAATAAATCCCAAATTACCAAAACAAATAAAATTCCAATTAATTTCTGAAAATTAATAATTTTATCAAGATGTATTTTCCCAAAATATAAACCGTTTCAATTTCTCAAAAATCCCAATTTTAAGTTTTATTCAAAAATTAAAAAAATAAATATTCAAAAATAAAATTTTAAAATTAAAATAAAAAAATTGGGACTGGATTGCACGAAACACGAAAGGGGCCGGATCACGAAAACGGGGCCCGTGCGCGAAACGGGGCACAGCGTCGCAAGCGCGCGCGGACGCGCACGGCAGGCGCGCACAGCGCCCGGCCAAGGCCAGGCGAGTGCGCGCACTGCGCGCGCATACCGCGCGCGCGTGCCCTGCTGGGCGGTGGGCGGCCAGTCTCGGCCGCCCTGGGCGGGCGCGCCTACGCTCCCGCACAGGCGTGCGGGAGGAGCTGGGAGGCTGGCCGGTCTGTCCCGGCCAGGCCTGGGCGGCGACGGGCGGACGGCGTGCGGGAGGGCCTCCCGCGCGGTTGCGGGAGGGTGGCGCGCGAAGCCCGCGCGCGCGACTCCTTCGCGCGCGGGGTTTCGCGTGTTCATCGTGTTCCGGGCTTTCGTTTCGTGTTTTCGTTCAAAAGCAAAACCAATCCAAGAAATCCAAAAACAGTTTATACCGTTTCAAATCTAAAATTGTTTTTCAAAATCAAATTTTATAAAACCCAATTTTCAGAAACTTTCAGGAAAAAATACAGTTTCGTAATTCAGGCTTTCTAAAACAATTACAAATACTCAATCGCATCAAGCCTAAGAATTTCTACCAAATTCAGTATAATTGAGACGAATCAGAAACACGATTAACGAGGTGGCTCTGATACCACTTGTTGGAAAACAGGAATCAGAAAGCAGCGGAATTTAAAAATTTTCCCAACAAAAGGACCTTGAACTCGCAATCGTGTAACCAAATTCTTAAAGATAGAAAACTTACTTTTCTTTTATTCTTTCTTGAAGCGTTTCAAGCCACCCAAGAACACTCTTCTCGCGGCTTGATCCCCTCTCCTTGGTAAAGCTCGAATCTTCAAACTTCTAACTTGAAGTCTCTAGAGAAAGTCCACCAACTTGATCACAATCTAACTAGTAAGGATGCTAGTTCTCTAGTTAGTGTTTAGGCTTAACCTAGGGTTTAATTTAATCTTGGAGAAAGGAAGGTGTTCAACACATGAACCAAGAATTGTCAATTAGCTCCATAAGGAGCTCGAGCTCTCCTATTTATAGAGAGAGGGTGCCGATCCAAATCCTTGTTGGGAAAGGATTTGGTTCCTCTCTCTCCTATTACTTGATCATCAAGTATTTTCCAACTTTGACTTTGAATTCTAATTCTAGTCAACTTTTAAGAGAGCTAAAATTATCCAAACTATTTTTGGATAATTTTATACTTTATTTATTATAAAATAAATAACTTATTTTATCTAATTAATTAATTCATAATTAATTAACTAGATTATTTTCTCCAAAATTAGACTTTCTTTTTAATTCAAAATTAAACCAAAGTCTATTAAATAATTAACTAATTAATTATTTAATATATATATATATACACACACGTGTGTGACACGTGTCACAGTGACACGTGTCACTCACGTGAGCCACACGTGTGAATTCACACGTGTGGAACCCTCTTGGTCCGATTAACTCGTTTAATCATTTTCAAGCCTCAACTCATGTAACCAAGTTGTTGTGTGTGACCCTCTAGGTTCTCAATTCAATTAGCAGTGACCCCAATTAATTAATTCACTAATTAATTAATCAGTCCACAGATTAAACGACCATAGTCTAGCAACAGGTGTTTAACCCCTAGCTGAATTGGAATGTTCAGATTCGACAGAACCTTTAAGTCATTGATTCATGTGAGATACAATCCTCCTACTTACTATCTCTCAACCAAGATCTAGGGCAAGGGAATAATCAGAACCCTAATAATCCGGTCTTAAAGCTAAGTGCATTTCATATCCATTTGATCTCAATCCAAGAAACACTTTTCTTGATGTCTTGATCTACTGCCTTGGCCAAGGACTCCATATGGCATATGAATGACTTATACAATAAGAGATCACCTTGCAAATGCAAGTGTAGGTCCTATCTTGATTCTCATTCACTTTCATGAATCACTTGTGCAGCCCCAGCATAAGCCTTGAATCAGTTGTCTAAGGCGACACCCTTTAAAGCTTATACCAAAGACTACAGAGTTAACTCATAAAGTGAGAAGGAACCTCAAGTCTAAGGATCAATTAATCACATCAATGACTCGTGAGATATTTCCTAATCTGGAAGTTTCCATTTCCTGAAATAGAAACTTCCTTTCCCATTTAGGAATGTTCTCACACGGGGCACCTCAGTGAACTTACTTATTAAAGTAAGCACCCTCATGCATCACGCACGTATCAACTATACACTTTGCACCTCCATGAAACAAGGTGGTCCTTCTTAAGGGCGTGATCTCACAAGCAAGCCTTAGAGGAGTCAGGTTGACACTCCCACTGTCTGTAGGACTCATCGGCTTGGAGTATTTTACTAATCATGACTTATGTGATATAGGGCTCGTTCCATGAACCATTTCACCTAAATGGTAGAGTCCTAAAGTCATCAGGATTAGGGGAGTTCTCATACATGCACAGCTAAAGTAAACGCATACCAAACAAGAGCATATAAAGAAGTGTTGCCTCAATTCGTTATTTTATTCAAAGATTGTCTGTGATTACAATAAGGAAAAGCACAAAGCGGATATACAATCGGCTTTCTAGGGCACTATTCCTAACAGACTATACTACCAAAAATGAAGAATCACCCATAATCTTACACAAAGAGGAATCATCAAATAAATCATCGTACTAGGAAGGCTATCCATGAGACAAGAAGAAAAGCTGCGATAAATTTTAACTTCAACTTCAGAAGTCTGATTTCAGCATCCCGGAAAGCGATCTTCTTGTCGTAGCTGGCGAAAAGTGCTCTCATTTCAAGGGTGGGTTATGGATCGATCCACACCCATATGCGACAAGTTCCCTTGCAACATTTAGCAAACCTCCGATGAGGATTTCTGGAAGTCTTAGAAGTGAAAACACGAGTCAGGACACCACAATCACATAATAGCCTCGACTCATTTTGCACCGACAATGTTGAATTAAACAGCTTAATAAGATAATCTGCCCATTAACAACCATTGAAGGGTTAGTTGGCATCAGTACCATTTCCAGCTAAACATTGCAGATATAAACCAAAATGGAAATGAAATGCAAATAGAACAGAACAGAATACAACATCAAAGATTCAAATCTAGAACGGCAAAAGGTCTCATACACTTCCTTGATATACTTTATTGTCGTGCTCTCCGTCGTCAGATGAAAATTACGGAACCAATCACGCAAAGCAAGCTTGAAAACGAAGACTCCGATGGGGGCTGGTGAGACTTAGTAAGGCAGAGGTTTGCAGGAAGCAAATTTGGACTGGTGGTAGGAAAAGCGTAAGGGCAACCCATGTTGGAAAACTAGAAGAGTAAGCACAACGGAAATTTAAAATTTTTCCAAAAGATTGATCATGGACTTGCAATTCTCGTATCGTATCACATGGTGATTAGAAACTTACGTAGATTGAAGCTTTCTAGTGATGTCAGTACCGCCTACTGAACACCCTTCAAGCGGAATATCCCTCGAACTGTTCTCGATAGATCCCAAAGCAGGGATCCTCCAAAGTGTATCCACACCAGTCCTAGAACACGATCAAGCAAGTGAGAATGCTAGTTCTATAACTTTTGTTAATGGCTAGGATTTTGCTTTGAAAATTTTTCTTTTATTTTTCTAAAAGACTTAACACTTCGTGAGTGTTGGTCTAAAGAATGAGAAAACACCACCCCCTAGTACTTATACTAGTGTGGATCGAGCCCCTAGGGTTTCCAAAACCTAATGGGCTTTGTTTTCTTGCTCACTAATTAACTAATTTAATTATTAATTTAATTGGAGAAAATAAGTTCCCAACTTGTTCTCCAAGCCTTGCAAGAATCAACTTTCTCTCTCCTACAATAGGAAGTTGGACTTTTCAACTTTCCTAAAGCTAAAAGTCAAGATTCAATAAGTAATTTAATTCCCAATTAATTATTTATTGGGTTAAGCTTGAGAAATAAAATCTTAACAATTAATTCAAAATTAATTAAAAGACTTAAATTAATTAATTACAATTTAATTAATTAATTCTAGAAAAGAATTCACGTGTAATAAAATTACACGTCCGGAGACACGTACGTGCCACGTGTGCTTGACACGTGGCAGCTACTCACGCCATCCTTGCTCCGTTTTGATCAACAATTTGATCCTTCGTTAATCATATTAACATCCTACCACAACCCTCGTGTCCTGGCATTTGTGTGTGACCATTTAGATTCATTATTCGATTAACAATGACAATAATTAATTAATTCAATAATTAATTAATCACTTCACAGATCACACTATCGTAATCTAGCAATGGGTGTGTGACCCCTAGCCGAATAACGAAATAAATCGAAGAACCTTTCAGTCAATAACATACAGTGAAATACGATCCTCCTACAACTCCATCTCTCAATCAAGAACTAAGGCATGGGAATATTCTAAGAGCCCAAATATTCTTGATCTTTAAAGTTAAGTTCGTTTCATATCCATTTAGACCTCAATCCAAGAAAACCCCATTTTCTTGATGTCTTGATCTTTTATCCACCTTGGCCAAGAGTTTAAGTTTAATGGACTACGAACAACTCAATCAGTAAGAGATCATTCTTGTTCTTGCAACAAGTGTAAGTCCTTTGTCGATTCTACTAATTCTACATATGCCACTTGTGTAATCCCAACGTAGGCCATGGTTCAGGTGTCTATATGGTGACAACTGACACCCTTTTGAGCCTATATCAAAGATTACATAGTTAGCTCATATGAGACATTACAGTATCTCAAGTCTAAGGATTAATGAATCACATTATTGACCTGTGAGATATTCCCTAATCTGAAAGTTTCTGGAAACTTCCTTTCCCATTTAGGAATGTTCTCACGCGAGACATCTCACTGATGAAGTTCTAGTAACAATCATCCTCGTGTATTATGAGCGCATCATCATACGCACTTATCACTCCATGAAACTGAGTGATCCTTCAAAAGGACATAATCACACAAGCAAGTCTCAGCAGAGTCAAGGTCGACACTCCCACTGTCTGTCAGACTCTCGACTTGGAGAAGTTTCTAATCCTCGCCTATGGAGTTAAGAACTTGTTTCATGTGTTATTCCTGTAGCGCCCGGAACGGTGGGCCACCACATCCCCCGCACCTAAACCCGAACCCACATATGAAATGGATTTCCATACATGAGCCCAAGTCTAAGCGAACGGGAACCTACACTCACACGCTAGGCTAAGCGGGGCTATAACTCGAACAGAGCGCGCAAAACAAACAGATAAGAATACGGAAGCAACAACATAAGGATCGAAAAGGAGCTCTATACTAACATATACATCATATACAATGGCCTGACGTCCCAAAAATAGGTCAAGTATTAACATAAATCTCCGAATACACATTTAGGATTCAAAACAATTCGTAGAAGTAATCAAAATACAGCAGGTAAATATGCCGACTCGACCTAAACTCGAAAGTACGACACGACCGACGCACTTCCCCGCCTAGCTCGAGAAACCTGCAACTAAAGTGTTAAAAGGAAGGGGTCAGTCAAAACTCGACTGAGTGAGGGGGGTTAACGCACACCCACACCATAAATTTATATAGAGCATAGCATAAAATCAAAAGGGGTCGATCATGAACCGAGCTAGGGTTTTACATATCAAATCATTTTGAAAACATACATATAATACAAAGGAAATCCTAACTTGTTTCACAACCACCAGAGCATAAAAGGAAACATAAACGTCCGGCGAGTACGGACCTCCTCAACTCCTCATACAAATCATAAATACATAAGAATTTATAAATTCATAACTCCTCAACGCCTTGGTGATCGGGAATCAAACCCTCTCCACCCATATGGATTCTATATACATACGGGGTAGCTAACCCACGATATGCCTTCCCCGGTTGTTCACCGAAGGCTCAAAGAACCACGCCTTCTCCATCTCCCTCAGAGTCGCACGTCGGAACTTCAAAGGAGCGTGTGCACAGGGGTGATAACCGGTGACCCCAACGGCCACACCGGGTCTCCCTTACCCACACCTCCGGGGCCCAAGAATTCGAAATCAAACCATAATCCCATCTTTCAGGGCACAACTCGCTAGATCATAAAGGAAACGTACAAGGGATTCAAAATCATAAGCTCATATACGCCCATATTTATACCATTTTCATAAATTCGTAAAGGGGATTCATAAAATCATAAACGTATCATAAGCATATATAGCCACATGCGGGATAGGAAATCAATAACATAAAGGCCATATGTCACTTATCTAAAAGAAAAGATCCTAACCCTCACCTTGAAGTGGAAGCGGAGTGAAAATCGGACAAAAGAAGCAACCGGACACCTAAACCTCGGGCTCTTTAACTTCCTGAAAAGTCTCTGAAACAAAAGAACGCAAGACCCAAGACTTAGACTCAAATATGTACCACTTAGATGCTCGGAAATGCATATGTATGAAATGAATGCATATGAAATGCAAAAATGCGTCATTTAGATCATTTAAGTTCATAGCTCGTATAAAACGTATCAAATAAATTCATAAACGTAATTTCTAAAATATAACAAATAATTTAAATCATAAAAATCAAATTTAGATTACACATGTCATACATAAGAATTCATATAAAATCATAGGATCACCTTTAAATTAAAATATCAAATTAAATCATATAAATTCATTTAATTAAACATATAATATAATATATATATATATTTATATATAAATATCATATATTACATGCAAAGTCCATGAAATTCCCAATCAACATCATGCAAACCCACGTACAACCATGCATAATCAAATAGAAATCCATGCATGTAAAGTCCATGCAAAGTTCATGAATTATCAAACCATGCATCCTACGTACAACCATGCAAAAACAATTAGCAAACCATGTATTAAAACTATGCTAGCACCCATGCAAAGCTTAGGAAACAAAATTAAAACAAGGCAGTTATAGATTCATCTCCCCGCCCAGGGGAGATTTTCTTCTTTAAAGTACCCTCCCGGGTACTTTGATGCAGAAACTCTCTGCAACACGTACCCGGCCGGGGAGACAGTCCAGTCGCGAGGGAAACGTGAAAACACCCCTGTTCAACCCTGCTATCTAACCAATCCAATTACCAACTCAATAAGGCATGATAAGGCAGCAAATATGGCAGCAAATCAGCACAAAATCATCATCATACCAGCTGAAAACGAACAGCAGCAGTTAAGGAAAGGAAATGGCACCAACTCATGCTTATAACTCAACAAAAACTCAAGTATATTAATGGTATCTCAACCATATCACAACTACCACCCAAGTCAGCTATATCCAACAATAAATGAAGCATAAATGATCAAGTTTATAGCCTCAATTCAAGAGAAACACCAAGGAATGAGATGGAATTCAAAAATGGAATATAACCCTAACTATTCATGTGTTGAGCCAAAACTATATCAAACATGGATGAAAATCATATTTTCTTGGATTAAAATGACCACTTAATCATGTACATATCAAATACAAGCTTACCCTTTGAAGATGGTGAAGGAAAATGAAGATTAGAGCTCAATCTCTTCAAGGTGTGAATAGTGACGGGAATGGTTTAAGCTGCTCCAAAAATCTGATATCTCTCCCTTCTCTTGTGTATGGATCGAGATTAAGGCAGCAAAAAGTGATAAAGGACTGAGTTGGTAAGGTGTGGGTCCAGGTTTGAGGGCAATTGGCCAAAAATTGAGGGACTTATGTGCAAAATGGTGAAAGGTGGTCATATGAGCGCGAGACGAAGTTACGGGCTGATTCCGGGGTATCAAATGTGGTCGAAAAATTACAAGGCCTGATCCATTGCACTCGAATCGTCGAAAAGAGTTCAGCGGAGGTGACCGAATTCGAATCCGAATTCCCGAGCTGAAGTTACACTACCCGGAACCCAAGGTGCGCTAAGTACATGTTAGCCTCCTTTAAGTTACCCCAACAAAACGAGTCCCGAAAACCCAACAAATAAACCCGAAAACACATAACGAGCACATATTCAAGTTCACGACTCATAAAACTCCAACATATTAAAAAGGCACGAAATTTCGATCTCAAATCGAACACAAACGCATCTCATTTCATCAAATAGGCATGACATCGAATAATAAAAATTCAAATAAAACAAATAAAATAAAAATAAAATATTAATTTATACGAATTAAACGAATAAAATTTTAATAAAAAATGCCAATTTTCAATTAAGTCCAAAACTTTTAAAAAGTGACAAATAAGTCCAATTCAACTTTTCGATTAAGTCCAATATTAATTAAAATCACACAATTAAGTCCCTAATTCATATAAATCACATAATTTACGAAATTAGCTTGTTCGGGAATTAAATTCACATATCATAAATTCATAAAATTCATATCATGAATCACTTGAGGCAAATTTCGACATATAATTCAAATATTTCATATAAATTCAAATAATTCATATAAAAATTTCAATTAATAAAATATAAATCAATTAAATGCAACAATTAAATATGAAATTAAAATAAATTAAATTGCGCACATACGTCATACCTGTACGGTCGCGGAGTCGGGGTGTCACAATTCCCATAACAACAAAGTTCTTAACGGTCTCATCGGATTAGGGGAGTTCAATACATGCAAACACACAGTCAACCCAAACAGACATAAATAAGCACATAAATAAGTGAATGCCTATGAACAAAATCATCTCGTTTATTATTCAAAGACTGTTTGGATATTACAAGGAAATAGTAAAGCCAAAAGCAGCTTTAAGGGCACTATTCCTAACAACCCAGTCTTTTTAGGTGATTAGGGGGTTTAGGAAAAATATATTGTGTATTGTTGACCTCAAACATAGATTTTTCAAACTAGAGTGTTTAGGATAACTTTTTAACATTATTGGTCCTGTTTAATAACTACCCCTTTAGACCATTGGCATACATATTATACATTTTTCCTTCTTCTAAATTCCACGGGCAATTAATTACTATTAAACAAATTTAAAATCACATTACATTAATTTAGTGTGTGTGCAAAAAAGAAAATTAATAGTAACTATTAACCTTGCACATCCGATGTGTGTGCAAAAAGAAAATTATTAAATTAAAATTTTCATGGTATTACCTAATTTATAATTATTTTTAATATAATTATAATTTTATGATGAATAAATTAAATAAGATAATATCAAATTGAGGGGAAAAAAAAAACTAAAGATAAATGAGGGATATAAATAAAAAAGAAAATAATTTTAGAGCCCCATGAATATAGAATAGTTTAAGCAAAAAACTGTAAAAGTACGAATTTATGCTAAAAAATAAAGAAAACGAAAAAAGAAAAAAAAGAGTCTGTGACACCAAACGAGTCTCTTGCTTAATATAATCTACTAGTGACCCTGCACACCCTATGCGTGTGCAAATAAAATCATTATTTAAATATATTAATTTTTATATTAATACATATATTTTATAATTATTTTTAATATAATTACTAAATTATTATAAATCAATAAATAGCATAAGATAATATTATATTAGTTAAAAAAAATTAAAATATGAGGAAAAAAGATAAAATTATATAAAAAAGGAAAGAAAAAGAACTCAAGATGAGAGAAAAGAGAAATTAAGAGAACGTTGTTGAAGTGATGATATATATATATATATATAGAGAGAGAGAGAGAGAGAGAGAAAAGAATGCAAGAGAACAAACGGATAAAAAAATAAATAAAAAAAGAATAAAAGAGTCCAACAGTATAGATTTTTTTGTTTTTTAAAACACACCCCCCAAGTGGCCAAAAGGATTCAAACCCGGGACCTTGCCTTCGAGAAAGAACCCTCAAACCACTTGGTCAATCCCCTGTTGGCAAGTCCAACAGTATAGATTAATGATGCTTATCGATTAAAAATTATTTCTTTTTTTTAATAAATAATAATAGCAAAAATTTGTAAATAAATCAAAGATTTGGACAAATAAGTAAATGCACCCATACCGATAAAAATCATGATTTCTCAAACATGGCATTTTACCGAAAACTAACAAAAACTTCTGTATTCTGCGGGGAGCAGATTTTGATAGAAAAACCAACATGAAAAGTAAATGACAGATTTTGAAATTTAATTAATTTTATCTGACAGATTAAGCAAAACTAAACGACTTCTAAGGGTAATAATATCTTTATCTATCAACTCAACCCTAAGTCTTCATTTACTTTCAAAGAAAAGGCTTGCTTGGTTATATAATACATCATTTTCTTAGCTTTACTTTGATAGACACCAAGAGAGTCTTTAGTTTAGTAGAAAATGGGGTTTTGGTTAAATAAACCCCCCTTTTCTACTCTTTACTTTGGAAGTTTGTCAATACCCTCATTTCTCGGAGCCCCGAGATTACGGTGGAAAAAGGCTGAGATTTTTGCCAGCCAAAATTGCTGTTGCTATTTAAGCTGGCGCAGTTGGATTACCCAAAATTACTCTATTGCCCCTAATTTTTTAGTGGAAATTACATTATATATCCTCATCGTTCACAAGAAGAGCATTCCCACCATTTTCCCCAAATGTTCCCGCTAACTTTTTGGCATCCTCATTTCTTTAGGACGCACAAGCCCTAGACCAGCGATTAGCAAATCTGGGAGGTGGGCTTCTACTTTGGGTCGTCCGCGGAGGTAAATTAGACGAAATTTGTAGCCGGTATTTATCCCTTTTGCTGATTTACATCATCGCAAAATTGATATTTGCACCTAATATTTTAATGGTAATATGTTTATTTCATTATAATTTTAGTTGGATATTTGCGTGGAAGCGTTGATAGTGCAGCCAAACCTGGGAAATTCCTCAAACTACTTGGTGCAAAGGTGAATTATCTCTTCCTCTTCCTTTTCCCCCTTTTCTTGTATGGCATGTTGAGTTATGAATTTGTTTTTTTGTTTGTATGTAAGAACTTAACGCATAGTTTGTTTACTAGCAAAGTAGTATAGCTCTTAATTACTTGCCAATACACACCGCATCAGTTTCATTGATTTGAGAACACTAAGTTTGCTTGTTAAGAATTATGTGGTGTTACAGTGTCTTCCTAGCCACGCCTAGTGAATATGTTATTTGTTATTAAATTACCATCTGATTATAAGTTTATATGATAAACAATATCGGTTTTTGAGATGGATTCTAAGAAAGCTCTGCTCGTAATCGACCTCATTAAATTTGTGTTACTTGGTATGTTGAGGGATACGATATTTCTTCTTTCACTTGTAAACAAAAAAAGGCGTAGGTTAGACTATGGATCTGGACCATCATATAGTTTCAAAGAGAGGTTGCCGGCCTATGTTCAATACCTTGACCGTTTAACAACAAAATCCGAAAGGAGATGCGTTAATCTGCTTTGGATGGGTAGGAATGCTTTAGGGCGTCTTTGTATTGTACTTCGTGAGGTTGGTGGTTTAACTGACAGTCATTTGCTTGGAGCAGGTGTGTATATTCCTTGGGGTTTTGTCACACCATAAGAAGAATTCGGTTGCTCAATTCGATTTCCATACTGTTTTGAAGACAGTGTTGAAACTTCATGAACTTTTTATTGCTAAGACAACACCAATTGAGGCCGGTAGCAACAATCACACGTGGAAATGGTTTGAGGTAAATTATTTTAAGTATCCAATTGTTTGCATCAAATGTCATATACTTGTTAACTCAGCCAAATCTAATCGCTTGCTTTATAATTCTGTGGTGTAGGGCTGTCTAGGTGCCCTTGATGGGACATTGATTGACGTCACCATTTCGGATTCAGACACGGGTATGTATTGATCACGTGTAGGCTGCGGTTTATCGGAGGAGGTTGTATGATACAATTAGAGACTTGCCACTCACACTGACAAGGTAGGAGAAGGTAAGGGCCACTAGCGAGTTAGGAAAGCATCAAGATCAGCTTGACATTTTTTTTGAACTACCAGAGAACAAAAAATGTGATCTTGTATACCTAGCCCTACAGAAAGCAGCATGGTGACTCCAAGGAATTATTTTTTGAATGTGATTATTTTGGTTGGCTGTTATTTAAACTTGTAAGTGTGGAAACTTCTACACCTAATACCGCTCGGTGTTGATCAGCCTCTAAATTACTTGTATGCTTCAGTACGCCATCTTCTAGTGTTTTATATCAACAATATCTATTGGTGCTCATCGATATGAACGAATTTTGTGGATTGATTATCGAAGATTAATGTAATTAATATGTGCAATGTTGTTCTTGTGTGATAGTACATTATTGAATTAGTAAAAGGGAAGAACATGTCCTCCTGCTAAGCGAGAAGCGGAACAAGTTTTTATGGTTATTGTAGTTTGAGCTTATATTTATCTGACTTGTTAATACATATTAACAGAGGGACGATAAATATGTAAATAGAATCACGGCCATACAGTTATTCTTCGAAATGTCCCTAATCTTGAGCAGGTTCTAAAACACTGGTGTGGCAAATATAAATCGCCATAAGTTTAGAAGAAAAGACATGGAATTAGGTAAATATGAACGTTAGGCGAGCAAATTGAGACAGGGGCGATTTTGCCATTTACCACACACATAAAATGGTTTCCTATCTTATAAAGTAAAGCATCAAATGGGTTGGTTATTTAGCCAAAAAAACAAACTATCAAAGTAAAATATCCACAAGATAAAATAACCAAGATTTTCAAAAAAAATAACCCTTTCCCAATGGATAGCAAACAATTAAAGTAAAGACTCCCCAAGTAAGCCTATTTCTCGGAGCCCCGGGAGTTGGCTGGAAATGAGCTTGGAAAATAGTCACCCAAAAATTCTGTGTTAATTAGCCTAGTGGAGTTGGATAAGTCAAATTTACAAATGTGCCCCTTAACTTATTTTGTTATTTACAGCACATGCCATTAAGGTGTACTGATTCATAAACTTTCTCTCACTAGAATTCGAATTCTATCTCTCTCTCTCCAAAATCATTGGCCATGGCCCATGGGTAATGCCGAGAAGCTGATGAACCAGATCATAGAGCTGAAATTCACCTCCAAGAGCCTCCAACGCCAGCCGCGGAAGTACGAGAAGGAGAAAAAAGCTAAGAAATTGAAGGCCAAGAAAACGATCGGGCGGCGGCGGCGGTGCTAGTGCACCTCACGATGGCCGCGGACGGCGCGTTGTTCAGCGTCGGCATTGCTTACATCGCCTACGGGATCATCCGCAAGTACACTGCCACTTCTTCGGCGCTCCAAAAAATCTGGCAAGTGTCGGAAGTGAAGCCCTCCGAACTTCACCTGACTCTGTCGCGGATGGGGATTTGAGTAGCTCTAGTCGAGATGATGGTAATGCTTCTTCGTCTTTGAAGTCGACTTCTAATTCGGAATTTGAAGGAGGAAGAAGTTGATCGTTAGGGGATTAGGGCTGTCAATGGATCGGATTTTAATCCGAATCCGATCCAAATCCGATTCGAAAATTGACACATTCAACCGATAAAAAAATTCAATGGATCATATCCGATAATAAATATCCATTATCCGAGATAAATGGAGTGAATATGAAATTAAGCAATCCGATCCGTTAAAGATCCGAATCCGATTTATATAATATATATTAAATTAATTATTTTTTGATATTCGTAAAAATAATTAAATTAAAACTTCAACGTGTAAATTATATAAGTAAGTATCTTAATAATAATATATGTCATATATATTTTTTGAAATAAAATTAAAATATAAAGTAATCTACCGCATTAATGAGGAGAGAGATTAAAAATGCAAGATGCCCTAATCCTACAAAGCTCTCACAGCCGCACAAAGTTCTTCCATCTCCATCACTTTTTCCCATCTTCTCCAACTAGATAGTCTCGTCCCCATCGTCTTCTCCATTCTACCAACCGTCGTGAGATATGCCATTTCCGCCCACCGCTAGCCACCGCCAAGCTCCCCACTGCAGCCTCCATCAAACGTTGTCTCTGCCTCCGCTAGTCACGCAACCAATGTCACAGATCTAAATTTGGAATACTTAAAGATATTTCTCACATCTCGCTCCTTCCATCCTTCAACTCAGAGCAATCCAAGTTTGACTTTCTGCTTTTAATTATTTTTGCAAATCTGAGAAACGAGAGAGAGGAAAAAGGGATTTACATTTTTATAGGGTCGAATCTTCCCATCGGATAATTCGACCCGATAACTTCCGAATATGATATAAAAATATCCGAATCCTATAGGATCTAGATCCGGATTACTTTTTTAGATTTTACAATCGGACTCGGATCCGGAATACTCCAATCCGATCTGAATCCGACCCATTGACAGCCCTACGTGGAGGTGAAATCGGGGGGAAAAAGGGAAATTGGAAGGGAGTGAGGGGGAATAATCTGGTTGTTTCGCAGGAGACTGGTGAAAAGGGGGTAATGGTAATTTACCCCATAGCCCATTGGGTACAAAAATGAAAAGTAAAGAGTTCAACTCACGGCCCAAATTACCAGCCCAATAAAATTTAAAGTAAATAGGTCTTTGGTAGCAAAATAGCCAGGTTTTGCAAAAATATTAAACCACCATCAATGGATTATGAAACCATGAAGTAAATGAAGCCTTAGGGATAAAAATTTATTAATCAATTAATAAATTATTTGTAATAATAATACTAATAATAATTTAATGATATTTTCTCCATGGAGAATATCGGGGCATTCGGTTAAAAGGGACGCCCAAGTCTTTTTTTAGTTATGTAACCCCTAGTTTCCAAAGAATTGGGTATATAACCCTTTGCTTGATTAGCTCTTAATTAATTACTCAGCTTAATTAAATAGTTTCCGCGTCACTCTTTTTGGCCCCAAAATTTATACAAAATTAGAATCGGGCCCCAAATCACATTCAACCAATTCTCTCAATTTTTCTCTCCTTCCTG
The DNA here is from genome assembly GCA_037501455.1 of Lantana camara. NCBI lineage: Eukaryota > Viridiplantae > Streptophyta > Magnoliopsida > Lamiales > Verbenaceae > Lantana > Lantana camara. The sequence goes on along the minus strand of CM074857.1, from coordinate 13,769,639 downwards.
TATGTGCGATGAAAACCCTATTTTTCTGATATTTCTTCTCCGATCGCAGTGCTGTGCAGTGTTCGTTTGATTCTTCAAGAACCCTAAGTATCACCCACCTTTCTCTGATTACACGTACAATGGCAAACAACAACAATCAAAGGTATTGAAAGGTTTCGGTTCATTTGATTTTTTTTTCTGAACCCTATTTTTTGAACTGCGTTTTCACTGAATGATTGAACTGAGTTTTTTCTGAACCCCATCTATCTGGGTTTAATGCAGTACATTCCCTAACCTGTTTTGGACGCCAATACAAAGTGATCGCGCACTCGATTTTATTAATCATTTGCGTGATTTCTATAAATCGCTCACGCGATTCATTTGAATTTTTTCTCAAACCTATTTGTTGAACTGCGTTTTCACTGAATGATTTAACTGAGTTTTTTCCGAACCCCATCTATCTGGGTTTAATGCAATACATTCCCTAACCTATTTTGGACGCCAATATAATGACAATACAACGTGATCGCGCACTCGATTTTATTAATCGCTTGCCCGATTTCTCAAAATCGCTCACGCAAATTTGAGGAATCGCGCACGCAATTTTATCAATCGATCACGCGATCAAATTTTTTGTTTCTCAGTTTTGTACTGTATGCATGGTTAATTTATTTATTTTTTAATATTGTAAAGGAACGGCGACTGGGTTATGTCAAAATTTGTTATTGGATTTGAATTTGGAGTGTGGGAAGAAGAAACCACGTGTTTGAATTGGGTTGCGGAGAGCAAGCAAACTTCTGCTATTCTTGTGAGCAATCAGACTACATTCCAAATGTTGATAAGTGATATTATAGAACAATCAGGACTTACTTGCTCCCATGATGATGTGCATGTGAAATATTTTCTTACAAGTGCACCTCCGACCTGTTATCCAACTGAAATAAAGACTGATCCGACCTACAAGTTTATTTTGCCGATATCTCTCCTCAAGGTTGGAGGCCCGTTTTCAAGGTTTCCTTGGATAGGAAGGAGAGTCGAACAGAATCTTAACATGTTGGTACAAGCGGGTTTACTTCTCAGGGTGAAGATCAATACTAGCATCAGTATGAAGACTTCAGTCTCCGTGATATCAACGATCAAGAATTCAATCTTCCCCGATAACACCCTTGCTATAAACGAAGAAATGGTAGATCGTTGTAATGAAGATCTTCAAAATCCTTCTGAAAATGTGATCGAGGAAGAAGTGCCCGATCAATGTATTAATGAGGAGGAAGCCATTATATGTTATGATAATCCAGAGGCCAAGATTGAAAGTCATACATGGGATGATGGCTCAGGTTTTAATGAGGATGATGAGTTTATAAACAAAGAAGATGCCATCATGAAGATCAACCTTGTTGCATGTAAGGGAAGCTTCCAATTACGAACGATAAAATCTACAAAGTCCCTTCTTGTTCTGGGATGTTATTCGCAGGATTGCAAGTGGTGGTTTCGGTGTGTTAAATATGTTAATTCTGACAGATTTATCCTCAGAAAGTATAACCGGATGCACACTTGTGGGTTGGAAGAAGCAACTACCACTCATCAACAGGCAACCGCAAAATTGATTGGGGACTTAGTGAAGCCATTGTTTTTTTACAAGAAAGGTCCCACACCAGGCGAAATTAAAAAGTACGTCGAAGCTCAATTTGGGGCCAAGGTTAGTTACTGGAAATGTTGGATGGGCAGAATACATGCAAAAAGTATTGTCAGGGGATCACCTGAGCATGGATATGCAATTATAGATGCATATCGTTATATGCTAACTGTTAAGAATCAAGGAAGCGTCACTGAATTGGTTCTTGACAACGAAAACATGTTTCTTCATTTTTTTGTTGCCTTCGCCCCATGCATACGGGGTTTTACGTATATACGCAAGGTGTTAGCCGTTGATGGTTGTTTCTTAACCGGTAAATATGATGGTACTCTCCTATTGGCTACTGCACAAGATAGTGAGAACCATACCTATCCGATTGCATGGCCAGTGGTTGATTCCGAAAATAATGCATCATGGGAGTGGTTTTTTATAAATTTAAAAAGGATAGCACCGGATAGTGATGATCTCTGTATAATATCGGATAGACATGTCTCCATTAAAAATGCGGTTGCTAAGATTTATCCTAAGGCTCATCATAGATTTTGTTCGAAGCACTTATCGGGGAACTTGAGACAACGTTTTAAAAAAAGTGCAATCTTTGAGCCATTTTTTAGGGCAGTTAAAGCATACACCATCGAAGATTTCATGGAGCACTACAAAGAGATTGAACGTATTCACAAACGTGCTGCAGAGTACTTGAAGGATGAAGTTGGTTTTGAGTTATAGAGCAGGGTGCATTCTAAAACAAATAGGTATGATGTTCTGACTAGCAACATCGCCGAGTCTGTTAATTCTAGGATTCGATTTGAAAGGGAGTATCCTATCCCTGTTCTGTTTGAGTCTATCATAAGAATATTGGCTGATTGCTTCCACATCCGGAGAATGGACATGATCAACTGCAGTACAGTCCTGGTGCCATCAAAAGAGAAACTTCTGCAGAGTAATCTGGAGAAATCCAAAGGATGCGTTGCACAACAGTTCAATGCTCATGAATTTTCTGTTCGTGGAATTGGAGCAGAGGTTATGGTTGACTTGAACAATATGACTTGCACATGTGGTGTCTTCAAGATGGATAAGATTCCCTGCCCCCATGCATTATCGGCGTTAAGGGAGCAAAACCCAATAGGGTTTGGACAAAGAATATATTCCCTATGCTCCCAATTTTACACTGTTGAGTACTACATACTTGCATATTCTGAGACAATTTTCCCTACACCTCCAGAGTTACAGTGGAAATTGCCTGAAGATATAGGTATAAAACAAGTACTGCCACCTCCACTGAAGGTGCGTGTTGGAAGAAAAAGGACGACTAGATTCCGGGCACCTTCTGAGGGAAGAAAAAGGTACAATACCTGTTCAAAGTGTGGTGGAAAAGGTCTAGAAAAAGACTACATGTGATCAGAATGTCATTTAGATAAATAAATTGTATAATACAGCTTTATTTTTTAATTAATCGCGCAGACGATTTAATGAATCGCTTACGCGATTTTATGGATCGCGTACTCGACTTAATTAATCGCGCAAGCGATTCTTCAGTCAAGTGGCATATTTCTATTTTTAATTAATCGCGAACAAGATTTAATGAATCGCGCACTCGACTTAAATAATCGCGCAAGCGATTCTTCAGCCAAGTCGCATATTTCTCTTTTTAATTAATCGCGCACAAGATTTATTGAATCGCACAATCGATTTAATGAATCCCTTACGCGACCTAATTAATCGCGCAAGCGATTCTTCAGCCAATTAGGCATATTTCTTTTTTTAATTAATCGTGAACACGATTTAATAAATCGCGCACTCGACTTAAATAATCGCGCAAGCGTTTCTTCAGCCAAGTCGCATATTTCTCTTTTTAATTAATCACGCACAAGATTTATTGAATCGCACACTCGATTTAATGAATCGCTTACGCGACCTAATTAATCGCGCAAGCGATTCTTCAGCCAATTGGTCATATCTCTTTTTTTAATTAATCGCGCCCATGATTTACTGAATCGCTAACTCGTCTTAATTTCTTGTTTTTTGTATAATATGATCCGAGATTGTTAATTTGAATAATTTTATTAATTCAATTAATATATTATAATATAATAAAATTTGGAATTTAATTCGATTTAAGACACTCTAAAACCACTCAGCTTGATCCATTAATTTATTTTTTAAATAATCGGGCTCATGATTTAGTGAATAGCTCACTGAATTTAATGAATCGCTCACAAGATTTAATGAATCGGGCATGCGATTCTTCAGCCAAGGGGGTTTATTAAGATATAAATATTAACAGATCTATCTGTCTTCCTCCATAATCACAAAATCTGTCGTATTTGATTGAAATGTTCATGAAAATCGTCATTTCCGTAGGACTTGTTGCCAAACAGTAACAATCAGTAGATTTCTTTGTTTGGCCTTGCAATAGATCATTAGACATTGTAGAAGAACTATAAAACGTGCAATACAGGAGAGAGCTTTGTGCAGCCTGTTCATAACAATGGAAAGAAATCGTGTAAAATGCAATTGAAGATTTATTATAGATTTAAAATCTGTAATAAATCTTCTATTACATTTTCCACGGTTTCTTTCCAATTGTTATGCACAGGACGCACAAAGCATCTCAAAACTCTCTCCTGTACTGCCCATCGTATAGTTCATCTACAACGAGTAAACACTACATCGACCAAACAAAGAAACATCTATTGATTGCTACTGTATGGCGGAAATCATACAGCAAACATGATAATTTTCAATAGCAATTCAAACTAATAGGGCAGACTCTTACAGATCTGCAAAGGATTGTTCATTTGGATTGGAGACGGCGGCGGAAATATTCAAGATAAGAGGATGGAAGAGAAAAAAGTGAATTAGGGTTTGGCAAAAGGAAACAAAACAATTTTATATTTGAGTCGGAGGGGCTCCAGCGTCGATTGGAGTGCGTAAATTTGTGAGTTTGCAAAAGAGCCCCTGGAAGATGATAATATTACAAAATATTATAGCCATTATATTATGGCAGTTATACACTGTTTATATCCTAATTATAGCCGTTGGTGGGGATCACTATATAATTCTTCTGATTATCATTAAGGAATTTAAAGATCATGGCAAGTTCAAATAGCTCAACTTTTACACGCAAAAGTTCTCTTAGATATAGAAAGGAGAAATGCAGGGATTGCGATCAGTGGGCTACAATCAAGGTGGTTGATAGAGCAGATAATTCCAACAGGGGAAGATTATTTTATTGTTGCAATTTGCATGGCTTTTCTCAATGGTGTAATCCAATAGAAGAGCCACAGAACGATGAAGTTGAAGTCTCAAGCAGGAGGACACCACTCATTCCAGAAGGAAGAGAACAAAATATTGTCAACAAGTTGATAATAGTCAATTTGTTGTTTTTAGCAGTATTTTTATTGATTTGTATTTGGAAATCCATAATGTAACTTGTAATCATTTAAGTTACTAAATCGCTCAACTGATTTAAGGAATCGACCAAGCGATTCTTCAGCTAAATTTGATTTTGGCCACAAAATTTATTAAATTGATTATACAATGATCTCATTACAAATTTGATTCAAGTCTCCTAAGGTTGTTGGCCATTACAAACATCATGGAACTTGAGTTTGGCCACAAAAATTATTAAATCGCTCAGGCGATTCTTAATCTAGGTCGCACTTATTATTGTTTTATATTATTTTGTTAGTCCCCTAGCATGTTTCTTTTGCGTATGATATGAGCCCCATCGTGATTCTTCTCCGTGGGGTATGATGTATTGCAAACCTAAGTCATAATCCCGAACAAATCTTACCATCATCTTTGTTACCATGTAGAAAACATTGTGATTGATACATTCAAATCAAGCTTGGGCATAACCAATAATACAATGACCCCATTACAAATTTGATTCAAGTCTCCTAAGGTTGTTGGCCATTACAAACATCATGGAACTTGAGTTTGGCCACAAAAATTATTAAATCGCTCACGCGACTTGATGAATCGCTCAGGAGATTCTTAATCTAGGTCGCACTTATTATTGTTTTATATTATTTTGTTAGTCCCTTATATAACAAATTTATTTAAATAATCAAATACTCGAAAATAATAATTAAAAATAAAATAAAATATCGCTCTTGTAATATACATGTCCGATAAGGCGGCAAACATTGTGTACATTATATTAAAAATTTTCTTTTTTGTCTGACAGTTATTTATATTTAATATATATATCACCACATGAGTCAAACCAATCACATCATTAATTAATTTGATAACAGTTATAAGCAAACTTTTAGTGAGAAAGAGGAAAAAGGTAAAAAGGAAAGGACTGTTCTCCTTCTTCTTCTTCATCTTCCTCACAAGCAAAAGAACTAGGGTTTTCATCCATTTTCTCTCCCGTATTCAGAGTATTATCACATTTTTCGATCAACCAAACAAGACGTCATCAGTGGGAGCAAACCAAAGCCCCGTAAGGGAAGGAGAAGGCACTATTGATCCCATGTAAATATCCCAAGAGGCCGAGTACAACGTAATGGTTCTTTGTTTTTTGTTTTCCGTTTTCGTTCTGGACTTGATACTATATTATCTTGTTTATATACTGTATTTTTGGTTGTTTATTTCGAAAGAATCTCTTAGTCGCCTAATCAATTGATTGAGTCACGTACGCGATCAAAATGGCGCCTTTTATATATTTCAAATCTTTTCTATTGACAAACGGTATTTTGATACATTGCAGGAGTTCAGAGATGATGAACAAACCGGAGATGAAGAATCTACAGAAGGGACCTTCTACAAACGGGAAAATAGGAGTAAGCGAAGGCATTCGAACAATATGGGTATGACGTGGTTATTTGATGATGCGGAGGATGATGACGAGGAGTTACAGGTAGGATATGAAGAAGGGGTCACCCGGAGCATTGATTTTTCAAAATTCAACATGCGCCCTTTCTGGGAAAGGTACTTCTTCTCTTCAACTGTGAGGATCACAGTCCGGTCATCATGGGAGCGTCTTTCCCCAGTAAAAGAATTCCTTGAAGAGAACAAAATAAATTTCGAAGGAGTATTTAGAAAATATACCCAAGAGCTACCTTCTGGTTGGAAGCGGTTTTCAGGCAGCCTCCTTCATTATCTTATGATGTACTCCCTACCCACCAAGAAAAAGCATGAGCTGTGGGTCTTGATAGGACAAAAGCCAGTTAGGTTTGGCTTAAGGGAGTTTGCTCTTGTCACTGGGCTTTATTGTGGTGCTGGTAAGATGCCCGATAGAGCTGATAAGTTGAGTGTTATAAATAATGCCGAGGATTTTCTTAAGAGGATCCTCCAAAAGAAATGGAAATCCAAAGTGAAGGATACTGAATTGGAAAAGTTATTATTCAATAAAAAGATTGCGGTGGAAGATCGTTTGAAGATAGCCCATGTGCTTTTTGTACAAAACATGTTGTTGGGTATTGAAAAGGGAAGAGTTGTAAATAGGGATCATCTTTGTTTTGCAAGTGACTTGGATTTTTTTTATTCATATCCTTGGGGACTATTGTCATTCAATGCGACAATGGAATCAATAAAAAAAAAGGGAAAAGGATATTGCTAAATGGCTGCCCCCTACAGAAGATGACTCTAAAGCGAAGACCTATCATGTTTCAGGTTTTCCATGGGCCTTGCAGGTGATTATGATCATCATATTTCTCTGCAATTCAATTTTCTTATTCAGCTAAATCGCTCACGCGATTTGTTGAATCGCTCAAGCGGTTTTTTGAATCGCTCACGCGATTTTAATGAAACAAAATCTATAATACATCTTTTTTTTTCTGTTTGTTCCTTTTAGGCGTGGGCTTACAAAATGTGCCCAACGATAGCAAGTTCTTATAGGGGCGGCCTAGTACCTGAAGATTCCCACATGTCCAAACTACCACTCCCCAGGATGTTCAGATGGTTGCACAGTAGAGGGAACCCAATTGATATTGAAGAATTGCGACAAAAGATAAATAACCATGGACCTGAGGTTTGAACAAAATTTATATTATTTTCTTTGGCATGGATCACTGAATATCTTTAACATCTATTATTTTTAATGTAACAAGATCAGGTACGTCCATTTTTGTTTCCCTCCAGCAGTGAAAAGAATATGAGTTATATCAGGGACCTTCATGAACAAACAAGTTTCGAAGAAGAGGATGCACCCATTGATTATCTACATCAATGTTTAATATGATGCACCCGTTTGATCATTGGGGATGAATTGCCCCCTCCAGTCCAAGATGATGATAATCTCATGAATTCTAACATGGATTGGTTCCCCTCACCATCACATCCAACTACAGCACCACCTGCCGCAGGAATTGATTGGGGAACCGCACCCCCAACTGCCACAGCACCTGACACCCTACCCCCAAATGCCACATCACCATCACTTACACCAGCTGCTGCAATGCAAATACCTTTTGAAATTCAGCAGTTTATCCAGAAAGCGGAAGCTAATTCTGAATCTTTGAATGCAACTGTTGAGAAAATATGTCTGCATTTGGAGAAGGAAAAACAAGACCAAGCTGAAGCTAATTCTGAATATGTGAAGGCAATTGTTGAGAAAATATGGCAGCATTTGGAGAAGGAAAAAGAAGACCAAGCAGGCTGTAGTGTAATGGTGCAGGAGGTTGAAGGGTCTAAACGTCAAAGACCAAAGAGAAATAAAAGAAGGCCCACATACCTCCTGTCGCCGTATACGCAGCAACTTAAGAGGATTTGCACAGCTAGAGCCAGAGCTAGAGTCAAGGCTAAAGAAGAAACACCGGTCTTAACGGCTCAGCCCCAACTGCCTTGTCCGCAAACCGCAGAAACCATCTCTCAATCTCACAACAGATGGTTATCCAAAAATACGGACAAATCTGGTTCTAGCTACTTATACAACTGGATTCTTAGTGCAGGGCCGAAAGACCGAATTCCTGGACAAAGTCAGGATTTCGGCGCGGAATTCTTCCTAACCATCCTCAGAAATGGGAAATGGTTGATATCCGAGGTAAACTTCTTATATAGTTTATGTTAGTCAATACATGTATGATCCATGGTTGATCTTTATTGTTTTTATTTTGGTTCACTCGGTGTAGCATTTGGAAGAGTGTTTGGCCAATATAAGGCTTAAACAAAAAAGGCGCCCAGATCAATATGCTCAGGATTGTTTGGTCCTCGATGAGACTTTCATCCAACATCTTAAAACGAATTATTATCTATCAAGGGGTCTCATTACAGAGGAAGATTCAATTGGTATTGGTGAAGATGGCAATATCATTATTACAAATAAGCCAAATACTGCTGCCACTGCTCCGAGGGGTGCCAAAGCTGGAGTTAGGGTTGGTGCCAAGAGTGCCAAGGGCGAGGTCTGTGAATGAACCCAAAGAAGACCTCCGGATTGCCTCGCATTCATTTGATATGATGAGAAGGATCTGGAATAATCCCATCAAATGGAAGGAGGACACTGTTCTGCCGTATACAACTGGTTCTCTACCATTTTCCCATGGCCGTGCATGGGAAGGAGCTAATAAATTTTATGGCATAGTCAACGTAGGAAATTCCCATTGGATGGCCGTCGAGATTTTTCCCCAAGAGGGAGTCATCAAAGTTTACGACAGCGGTGGTGGTTCCCTTGACCACAGGAATTACCAAATTGCTTTGAACCATCTGTGTGTTTTGTTTCCCAAATTGTTAGCCCACACAGGAAAGTTCAGGCATTTAGGTGACAGCCTCAACCACGTGTGGAAGCTACAACTTGCTCTGTGTCCAAAAAATAAACAAAGGTACATTTAAAATTTACTAACTTAAAATTTTTTTATATATTTTTATTTAATTTCTATTATTTATTTTTTTTTTCAGTGGCGATTGTGGACTCTATTCCTTATATTACATTGAGCTTCTCATGCGTAGGGAACCGATGGAAATTCTGGATGACGATAATACCTCTTTTTTAAGGTTACGTTTAGCATCCGAAATATTTTTTGGAGTTGATAAATACAATATTTAAGTTCCACAGTATGTATTCATAATATTTATGTCCAATTCCTTAATGAATCGCGCGCGCGATTCTTCATCTACATCTAGTTATTTATTTGATTTAAATATTTATTAGATTTATTTTTACGATAAAAATTTAATTAATCGCGCGCGCGATTCATCTACATGTAGATATTTATTTGATTCAAATATTTATTTGATTTATTTTTACCCTAAACCCTAAAAATTTGATATAGTCGAATGCATCTGCAAAGTACGAACCGAATAATATTGAATGCATTTAGCCCTAATTTTTTTCCTATAAAATGTACAATTCCCTAATAAATCGCGCAAGAGATTCTTCATCTACTTCTAGTTATTTATTTTATTTAAATCGTATTTATTTATTTTCAGTAATTAATCGATCGCGCGCGATTGATTCTTCTTCTAAATCGAAATATTTTTTTTAATTATTTAATCGTAATAATTAAATCGCTTGAGCGATTAAATCTATCGCGTGAGAGATTTAATGAATCGCGCAAATGGGATTATTTATTTTTTTAATTTAATGCATGTAGCCCTAAATTTTTCTATAAATACTCCAATTACCAGTCACACCTTCCTTCAAGCAAAACCCTAGCCGCTTTCTCTCTCCCCTTCTTTTCTTCTTCTTCTTCTTCAACAGAGGCAGACGAACGCAAAAGCAAACCACCAATTTCGGAGTTGAGCTTGGAGATAAAATATCGAGGATTGGGCTTCATGGATGATCTTAATACAATCCTCGATATTTCAACTTCAAGCTCCACTCTTGTTCTGGCTCAAACGCTACTTCAATCAAATACGGCCTATTAAAGATGTGCAGACGACGTAAACAAATCACCGTTTTGGAGCTTGGAGTTCTAGCATTTAAGGATTGGGGTTCATGAAGCTCAACAAGTACCTTACTGTTCTATTAACAGTTGTACATTGCTCATGAAGCCCAATCCTTAGATGCTCGACTTCAAGCCCCACTCCTGTGGTCTGGGTCAACTTCAAATACGTGATGGTGATGCTGATATAGTATACTATCTAATAATCTCTAGCAGCAAAAAGAAAAAAAATGTTGAAATTTGTATTTACATGTTTATTATTTTATTTTATTTACAGAAAAAAATTAAAATGTTGAAATTTGTATTTATGTGTTTATGATTTGAATTAATTTAGAAATAATTGAATTCATATATCCCTAATTGTTCAAATAAATAATTCAGTTCCCAAATAAATCGCGCACTCGATTTAATAAATCGCTCTTTGATTTTGTGCCTATATCCAATTATTTATTTTTTAAATGAATCGCTCACTCGATTTATAGAATCGCTCCCTCGATTTTTGAGCTAAATGGGATTTCTTATTTTTTTAAGTGAATCGCGGACTCGATTTAATGAATCGCTCATTTGATTTTGTGCCTACATCCAATTATTTATTTTTTAATTTTACCCTACACCCTAAATTTGATCTAATCGAATGCATTTTCCACTTACGAACCGAATAATACTGAATGCATGTAGCCCTGGTTTTTCCTGTAAAAAACCCCAATTCCAAATAAATCGCGCAAGCGATTCTTCAGTTATATCTTGTTATTTATTTTATTTAAATATTATTTTGATTTATTTTTACCCTAAACCCTAAATTTGATATAATCGAATTCATCATCGCGCAACCAATTTAATGAATCCCGCAAGCGATTCTTCATCTATATCGAGTTATTTATTTATTTTTTTTAATCTACACCCTAAATTTGACATAGATGAAGAATCGCTTGCGCGATTCATTAAATCGCTTGCGCTATTTATTTCGAGTTATTTATTTGATTTATTTTTTTACTAATCGCGCAATTGATTTCATGAATCGCTAGATTGATTGCATTGCCAAACCAATCGTAATAGTATTGAATGTATTGCCAACCAATCGTCAAAATAATTAATGCATTGTCAACCAACTTAATTGAATGCATGCAGCCCTAATTCTTTCTTTAAATAGTCCAATTACCAATCTCATCCTCACAACATATCTCGTATTGTAGATTATTTTTATTGATTTATATGTGCTTTAGCTCTCACGGATCTGTGCATTCCCAATATGTCCGTTCAATGGGCAGACTTGAGACAGTCTATGCACAGGTCGGTGAGAGCTATAGCACACTTAAATGAATCTAATCACAGCACGCGATTCATTGAATTTAGTGATAAAAAGATTTTTTCAATAACTTGAATCGCGTGCTCGATTAATGGAATCGCGCACTCGAATTTACTCAAGAAGCTGATCTACATTGTAAGTTCTGTTAAATAATAGATTACAACCTAATTTTGTCGGTTCAATTTCAATTTCTGCAATTTCCTTCCTCTATGTGTTATTACTGTCTTCAAACTCGAATAAATAATACAGTTGATATTGATGATTCGGTGTTATGATACAAACACCGAATCATCAATACCACCATTATTATTTAAAGTTTGGCAAGATCAATAAAAATGTTTTCCAAAGCAGCGGCGACGGTGACGGCGACAAGAAGAGAAAGGAAATATATTCAGATGAGGCGAATAAAGAGAGACAGATCTGGGGGATGTCGGCGAAGAAAATCGACGGGATAAGAGAGGAAGAGGAAAGGAAGGAAAAATGTTAGATTTAGGGTTTTTGATTTTGTTATAACTTATAAATTTATTTTATTTGCCAAAGGGCCCCTAAAGTTTCTTCCTTTTACAAAACTAGTTAATTGCAACTTGATTAGTATGTAAAGATGCCACGTCGGAAAATATAGGGGAAAGAAAAAGGGAAAAGAAATTGAGGGTATATCCCTAAAAAAAAGACTTGGGCGTCCCTTGGTGGGGAGTTCATTAAATGACCCCCACAAGTCTTTTTTTCGTTATTTAACCCATAGTTTCTAAAGAATTAGGTATATAACCCTCCGCTTCATTAAGGTGTAACTAGGCCTTAGTTAATTACTCAGCCTAATCAAATCATTGCCACGTCATTTTTTTGGAGCTTCTTTTTTACCCCAGTATTTACAGAAAATTAGAATCTGACCCAAAAACACATTCAACCTAATTCCTCTCCTCTCTTGGCTCTGCGACGAAGAACCCAAACCCCAATTTTTCTGTAATTTCTTCTCCGATCTGTGCTGTTCATTTGATTATTCGAAGAACCCTAAAGTATCAACATATCTATTTGATTACATGGACAATGGCAAACGACGACAATCAAAGGTAAGATAGATTTCGGTTGGTACGAAGTGTTTTCGGAACCCTATTATGCGTTTTCACTGAGAAATCAAGAATCACTCTTTACCCACCTGGGTTCGGCTTTGCTATCTTTCTGGGTTTAATACAGAACAGCTTCTAACCTGTTTTGGACACTAATACAACATGTCCATATGGTATTTCAACTCATCCTTGATTGATTCGACGTAAAAACATGATCGTGGGCTTTCTTCATTCTCTTAACAGTGGTCGATTAATAGATTAAAAGTATCTATTGATAGATCATATATCTACTGATAGATCATACCATGTCGAGTGATGGATCCTTTTTTTCTTTTTCTTTTTTTTTTACTGCATGCATGGTTTATTTTTTCCATACAACGTGTTTCTATAGGGTTTTCTTAATTTAATAGCACATGATTCATTTGATCGCTTGCTGGAGTGATATATATCTAGTGATCGACCATGATATTCTAGTGCTAGATCATGTATGGCGCACTGGAATACATATATCTAGCATTCGATCCTTTTTTCTACTTTTTTTTATTTTTTCCATGCAACATGTTTCTATAGGGTTTTCTTAATTTAATAGTCCATGATTCATTTGGTCGCTTGCTTGATTGATATATATCTAGTGCTAGATCATGATATTCTAGTGATAGATCACATATCGCTCACTGGAATACATATATCTAGCATTCGATCCCTTTTTGTACTTTTTTTTTTTACTACATGCATGGTTTATTTTTTCCATGCAACGTGTTTGTATGGGGTTTTCTTTATTCAATAGCCCATGATTCATTTGATCGCGTGCTGGATGATTCTTATGCATGTATGGATAATTAAATATTCTTTCCTACTGTGTACAGGACGTTTGTTGTTGGAGTTGAATTTGGAGTGTGGCAAGAAGAATCCACTCGTTGGAACTGGGTTGCGGACAAAAAGCAAACAACTGCTCTTGTTGTCACCAATCAGAATACACTTGGAATGTTGATAAGTGATGTTCTTGAACAATCAGGACTTGCTTGCTCCCATGATGACGTACATGTGAAATATTTTCTTTCAAGTGCACCTCCAACCAGTCATCCAACTGAAATAAAGTCTGATCGTGACCTTCAGGTTTACTTCGCAGATATCCATCCTCAGGGCTGGAGGCCGATCTTGAATGTTTCTTTTGATAGGAGGGAGAGTCAAACAACTACATCTGAGGATGATAATGATCAATACGAACATAATTATGAGGATTTCACCCTTCCTGATAACAACGAGGATGACTGGACTCTTCGTGATAACAATGATGAAAACTGGATCCCAACTCTTCCTGATAACAACGACGAAGACGTCCCTCAGCCTGATGGTGTAAACGAAGAAATTGTAAAGTGTGGGACCGAAGCAGATCTTCAACATCCCTCTGAGGAAAAAGTGCCCAATGAATATATTAACGTGGAAGAAGCCATCGTCTGTTATTATAATCCAGAGGTCGGGATTGAAAGACATGCGTGGGATGATGGTTCAGGTTTTAAGGATGACGAAGACTTTAAAAGCAAACAAGAAGCCGTTCTGAAATTCAACATAATTGCATGTAAGGGAAGCTTCCAATTCCGAACACTAAAATCATCAAAGTCCCTTCTGGTTCTGCGATGCTGTTGCAATGATTGCAAATGGTGGGTTCGGTGTGTTAAATCTCACAATTCTGACAGATTTTACCTCCGAAAGTATATTCGGACTCACAATTGTGGGTTGGAGGAGATAACTAATCATCATCATTAGGCAACAGCCCAAATGATAGGGGAGTTAGTGCAGCATATGTTTCTTGACGGGAAAGACCCCACACCAGGTGATATTAAAAAGCACATCGAACTTCAATTGGGCGTGAAGGTTAGCTACTAGAAGTGTTGGATGGGCAGAAATCATGCTAAGAATATTGTCAGGGGCTCACCGGAGCATGGATATGAAATAATAGATGCATATCGGTATATGCTAACAAGAACGAATGAAGGAAGCATCACTGATTTGGTTCTTGACACCGAAGGCAGGTTTCTGCATTTTTTTGTTGCATTTGGCCCTTGCATACGGGGTTTGGAATACATGCGCAAGGTGTTAGCCGTTGACGGTTGCTTCTTGAAGGGTAAGTATGACGGTACATTGCTGGTGGCTACTGCACAAGATAGTGAGAACCATACGTTTCCTCTTGCATGGGCAGTGGTCGATTCAGAGAATAATGCATCGTGGGAATGGTTCTTTAACAATCTAAAAAGCATTGTACCTGATAGTGCCGATCTCTGTATAATATTCGATAGACACGTTTCCATAAAAAATGTGATTGCTAAGGTTTATCCTACTGCGTACCATGGATTTTGTGCAAAGCACTTGTCGGAGAACTTGAAACAACGGTTTAAAAAGAGTGCGATCCTTGATCCATTTTTCAGGGCAGTGAAAGCATACACTGTCGGAGATTTCATGGAGCACTACAAAGAGATAGAACGTCTTCACAAACGTGCTGTGGAATACTTGAAAGATGAGGTTGGTTTTGAGTTATGGAGCCGGGTACATTCTAAATCAAACAGGTTTGATGTCCTGACCCGCAACATCGCCGAGTCTATTAATTCTAGGCTACGTGCTGAAAGAGGGTACCCTATCCATTCTTTGATTGAGTCTATCATACGAATTTTGGGAAAATGGTTCCACGACCGACGAACTGATATGCTGAAGTGCAGTACAATCCTGGTGCCTTCAAAAGAGAAAGTTCTGCGGATTAATTTGGACAAATTTAAAGGTTGCATTGCACAACAGTTCAACGATCATGTATTTTCTGTCCGCGGCCTTGGAGATCCGGTAATGGTTGACTTGAACAATCTGACATGCACATGTGGTGTCTTCCAGGCGGAGAAGATTCCCTGTCCCCACGCATTGGCGGCATTAAAGAAGTGCAACGAAGAACATTTTGGACAAAGAATATATGATGTATGCTCCAAATTTTACACAGTTGATTATTACATACTTGCATATTCTGAGACAATATTCCCAACACCTCCAGAGTTCGAGTGGGATTTGCCTGAAGACACAGGGATAAAACAAGTAAAACCACCAACACTAAACTCTCGCGTCGGAAGAAAAAGGATGACGCGTTTCCTGGCTCCTTATGAGGGAAGGAAAAGATACAATACTTGTTCAAAGTGTGGTGGAAAGGGACATAAAAGAACTACCTGTGACCAGGGTGTCGAGGAAACGAATAATTAATCACAAGTAAAAGGGTGTCGGATATATTTTTTTTGTGTTTTCTTGTAATTAAAGAAAGTTGATTATGTAATATAGTGATAGATCATTTAAATCAAGTACACGGACTTATTGATGTAGCAGTAGATTCAACGGATCTACCACTAGATTCAAAGGATCTATCAGTAGATCAAGCAGTGCGTCTCAGGATCTATCACTCGATTTATTTGATCTAGTACTAGAAACCTGGCAGCAAAAAAAGAGTTTAAGGATCTATCACTAGATTCAAAGGATCTAGCACTAGGATTTAATAACATATAACTTCTAATAAAATAAAATATTAACAGAAGAAAATATTAACATGTAAAATATTAAGTTGATCTGGTCTTCTTCCTTAATCACAAGTAAAAGGGTGTCGGATATATTTTTTGTGTTTTCTTGTAATTAAAGAAAGTTGATTATGTAATATAGTGATAGATCATTTAAATCAAGTACACGAACTTATTGATGTAGCAGTAGATTCAACGGATCTACCACTAGATTCAAAGGATCTATCAGTAGATCAAGCATTGCGTCTCAGGATCTATCACTCGATTTAATTGATCTAGTACTAGAAACCCGGCAGCAAAAAAAGAGTTTAAGGATCTATCACTAGATTCAAAGGATCTAGCACTAGGATTTAATAACATATAACTTCTAATAAAATAAAATATTAACAGAAGAAAATATTAACATGTAAAATATTAAGTTGATCTGGTCTTCTTCCTTAATCACAAAATCTGCCGTATTTGATTGAAATGTTCAAGAAAATCGTCATTTCCGTAGGACTTGTTGCCAAACAGTAACAATCAATAGATTTCTTTGTTTGGCCTTGCAATAGATCGTTAGACATTGTAGAAGAACTAGGTAATGTGCAATACAAGAGATAGTTTTTAGATGCTTCGTGCAACCTTTGCATAACAATGGAAAGAAACCCTGGAAAATGCAATTGAAGCTTTATTATAGATTTATTATACATGTATAATAAATCTTCAATTGCATTTTCAAGGGTTTCTTTCCATTGTTATGCAAAGGTTGCACGAAGCATCTCAAAACTATCTCCTGTATTGCCCATCGCATAGTTCATCTACAATGAGTAAACCCTACATGGACCAAATAAAGAAACACCTATTGATTCCTACTGTATGGCGGAAATCATACAGCAAACATGATAATTTTCAAGAGCAATTCAAACTAATAGGGCAGACTCTCAAAGATTTGCGCAGGATTTTTGGCCTTAAGCGGGGAAGGAAGTGAGAGAGGATGAGGAGTAGAGGCAGAGGAAGAGGAAGAGGAAGAGGAAGAGGAGGGGGGAGCGGGAGCGGCATTTGCCGGCGGCTACGGCAGAGAAAAAAAAAAGATGGAATTGAAAGGAATTTAGGGCTTAGTGGGGTTTAAATACTTAACTTTTTGGGTGTTTACAAAAGCCCCCCTGAAAGTTCTTAATATTACAAAATATTTATAACCGTTAATATACTAGCCGTTATTATAGCCGTTGGTGGGTTCGTTGGATTTATATTTATATAGGTCATTTGATTATCATTTAACGAATTTAAAGATCATGGCAAGTTCAGCTAGTTCTACTTGTACCCATAAAAAAACACTGAGATATAGAAAGGAGAAGTGCAGGGAATGCGATCAGTGGACTACAATAAAGGTGGTAGAGAGAGATAATTTGAATTGGGGAAGACTATTTTATTGGTGCAATCAGCATGGCTTTTCTCATTGGTGTAACCCTGTGGTCGAAGATCCGTACCCATATAATGACGAAGGTGTTGAGGTTTCGAGCCGGAGGACACCAATCGTTACAGCTGGAGGAGAACAGAATATGGTGTACAAGTTGGTAGTAGGCCAGATGCTTCTTTTAACAGTAATTCTGGTTATTTGGATTGTAAAACTCACAATGTAACTGGTGTTGTATTGTGTAATAAAATCAAATATATCACTCGATCGTGTGTATCTATCACTAGATCCTCCATCAGAATGGCCGCTTGTAATTTTTTTGTTATTTTTTCAGGCCTCCACACCACAAACGTAGGCTTTTCCACACACACTGCATGTTGATCTTGATAAATTTGGATTTTTCTGGTGCAACATTGGGGTGTAACCCCGAAACCCAAGATATTATCGTGGACTAGTTTCTTGAGAATTGGGAGTAACCCCACGCTTGGGTTCGCCAGGATTGCACACAACCGCCCAAACATGATGGAACAGGCTCCCCAAAGGTGTAGGGCCAGACAAGGGACGCTGATCTTCATTTTAGGCCAAAGGGCGGGGCATATCTATCACTCGATCGTGTGTATCTATCACTAGATCCTCCATCAGAATGGCCGCTTGTAATTTTTTTGTTATTTTTCCAGGCCTCCACACCACAAACGGAGGCTTTCCCACACACACTGCATGTTGATCTTGATAAATTTGGATTTTTCTGGTGCAACATTGGGGTGTAACCCCAAAACCCAAGATATTGTCGTGGACTAGTTTCTTGAGAATTGGGAGGAACCCCACGCTTGGGTTCGCCAGTATTGCACACAACCACCCAAACGTGATGGAACAGGCTCCCCAAGGGTGTGGAGCAAGACAAGGGACGCTGATCTTCATTTTGGGCCAAAGGGCGGGGCATATCTATTACTCGATCGTGTGTATCTATCACTAGATCCTCCATCAGAATGGCCGCTTGTAATTTTTTTGGTATTTTTTCAGGCCTCCACACCACAAACGGAGGCTTTTCCACACACACTACATGTTGATCTTGATAAATTTGGATTTTTCTGGTGCAACATTGGGGTGTAACCCAAAAACCCAAGATATTATCGTGGACTAATTTCTTGAGAATTGGGAGGAACCCCACGCTTGGGTTCACCAGGATTGCACACAACCGCCCAAACGTGATGGAATAGGCTCCCCAAGGGTGTCGGGCCAGACAAGGGACGCTGATCTTCATTTTGGGCCAAAGGGCGGGGCATATCTATCACTAGATCCTCCATCAGAATGGCCGCTTGTAATTTTTTTGGTATTTTTCCAGGCCTCCACACCACAAACGGAGGCTTTTCCACACATACTGCATGTTGATCTTGATAAATTTGGATTTTTCTGGTGCAACATTGGGGTGTAACCCCAAAACCCAAGATATTATCGGGGACTAGTTTCTTCAGAATTGGGAGGAACCCCACGCTTGGGTTCGCCAGGATTGCACACAACCGCCCAAACATGATGGAACAGGCTCCCCAAGGGTGTGGAGCAAGATAAGGGACGCAGATCTTCATTTTGGGCCAAAGGGCGGGACATATCTATCACTCGATCGTGTGTATCTGTCACTAGATCCTCCATCAGAATGGTCGCTTGTAATTTTTTTAGTATTTTTCCAGGCCTCCACACCACAAACGGAGGCTTTTCCACGCACACTGCATGTTGATCTTGATAAATTTGGATTTTTCTGGTGCAACATTGGGGTGTAACCCCAAAACCCAAGATATTATCGTGGACTAGTTTCTTGAGAATTGGGAGGAACCCCACGCTTGGGTTCGCCAGGATTGCACACAACCGCCCAAACGTGATGGAACAGGCTCCCCAAGGGTGTCGGGCCAGACAAGGGACGCTGATCTTCATTTTGGGCCAAAGGGCGGGGCATATCTATCACTCGATCGTGTGTATCTATCATTAGATCCTCCATCAGAATGCCCGCTTGTAATTTTTTTGGTATTTTTCCAGGCCTCCACACCACAAACGAAGGCTTGTCCACACACACTGCATGTTGATCTTGATAAATTTGAATTTTTCTGGGGCAACATTGGGGTGTAACCCCAAAACCCAAGATATTATCGTAGACTAGTTTCTTGAGAATTGGGAGGAACCCCACGCTTGGGTTCGCCAGGATTGCACACAACCGCCCAAACGTGATGGAACAGGCTCCCCAAGGGGGTGGAGCAAGACAAGGGACGCTGATCTTCATTTTGGGCCAAAGGGCGGGGCATATCTATCACTCGATCGTGTGTATCTATCACTAGATCCTCCATCAGAATGGCCGCTTGTAATTTTTTTGGTATTTTTCCAGGCCTCCACACCACAAATGGAGGCTTTTCCACACACACTGCATGTTGATCTTGATAAATTTGAATTTTTCTGGTGCAACATTGGGGTGTCGGGCCAGACAAGGGACGCTGATCTTCATTTTGGGCCAAAGGGCGGGGCATATCCATCACTCGATCGTGTGTATCTATCACTAGATCCTCCATCAAAATGGCCGCTTGTAATTTTTCTGGTATTTTTTCAGGCCTCCACACCACAAACGTAGGCTTTTCCACACACACTGCATGTTGATCTTGATAAATTTGGATTTTTCGAGTGCAACATTGGGGTGTAGCCCCAAAACCCAAGATATTATTGTGGACTAGTTTCTTGAGAATTGGGAGGAACCCCACGCTTGGGTTCGTCAGGATTGCACACAACCGCCCAAACGTGATGGAACAGGCTCCCCAAGGGTGTAGGGCCAGACAAGGGACGCTGATCTTCATTTTGGGCCAAAGGGCGGGGCATATCTAACACTCGATCGCGTGTATCTATCACTAGATCCTCCATCAGAATGGCCGCTTGTAATTTTTTTGGTCTTATTTTTCTAGGATTTCCCAAAAGTTGTATGACTGGGACGTTCGAAAAAAGGCGGCAAGCTTTAAATGCAGTTGTGCTTTTGTCTGACAGTTGAGCGATTTTTTATTATTTTACTGTCATTTGGTCAATCCAATCGCAATCATTTCCTTATTTGCGTAAGAGAGAAAAAGAGAAAAAAGACTTTTCAACATCTCACTACTTTTCTGTTCATCGTCTTCATCTTTGAATCTTCAGAGATCATTTTTAAAAAAAAACTAGGGTTTTCTGGGTTTTCTCCATTTCTGTCCAGTTGACTTCACCACTTTTTATCAAATTTTCCAAAAGAGCAGATATGGCATCAGAGGAAGCGAACGTTAACCCCGTCGTAGATTCAGAAACAACTACAGCGCCCATGAAAGGGAATGCGCCTGATGATAATCACAGTACCAGTAGCAGTTCCAGTAACAATGAAGAAGATGAAGCGGCGAGATTTTTTATTCAAGAAAATAGGAGTAAGCGCCGCCAAGATGATTCTGAGACGGAGAATGTCATGACCATGACACCATTTATCGAGGCGGTGGGGAACGAATCTGATATGCATGTGGAGGAGATGGAGTCAGAGGTTACCCGCGGCATCGATTTTTCAAATTTTCATTTGCTCCCTCTCTGTGACCGTTGCTTCTTCTCGTCAAAAGTGAGGATTACAATCCGTGCTTCATGGGAACGCATTACCCCCATTACGAGATTCCTGAAAAAAAACCGTATAAGGCTCGCAAGAGTGTTTAGAAAATATACGGAGAAGCTTCCTCTAGGTTGGAATAAAGGTTTCTCGGGCACCCTCTTCCATTTTCTCATGATTTACTCCCTTCCAACAGAAAAACAAAATGAACTTTGGTTCTTGATAGGAGGAAAGCCTGTCAGATTTGGCTTAAGGGAGTTTGCTCTGGTAACCGGGCTTAATTGTGGTTCTGGTGTAATCCCAAAAGGAATTGAGGTTGAAAACATTAAGAAGGAGTCGGAGGATTTTCGTAAGAGGGTGCTCGGAGATAAATGGGATAAGAAGGTCAAGGATACGGAGTTGGAGCCCCTGTTAAAAAATACTAATATTGAGGTGAGCGATAGGAAGAAAATTGCTCTTGTGCTCTTCGTTCAATATATTTTGCTTGGGGTTGAGAAGGGAAGAGTGGTGAAAATGGATTATATTTGTTTTGTCAGTGATTTGAAGTTTTTCTACAGATACCCATGGGGTCTATTGTCATTCAAAGCGACAATAGACACAATAAAAAAGAGGTTAAGTGATATTGCCAAATGGGATCCTGTGGAAGTGCCTAAACAGAGGACCTATCACCTTACTGGTTTTCCTTGGGCGTTGCAGGTGAACCTTCGACTCTTCATGATAATAATTTGCATTCGTTAATTTTCTGAGTTTTTTTGTGTTTTGTGATTAGGCTTGGGCTTACGAAATGTGCCCAACTATAGCAAGTTATGGGAGTGGACTACTACCTCAAGATGGAACGTCCATGCTGCCACTCCCCAAGCTATTTAGATGGATGCAGTCCAAAGGTCTGCCCTTGGAAATGGAGGATCTGTGTGCCCAAATAGATAATCATGGGCTCGAGGTGTGATCTCAAAAACTAATGAAATTTATATACAAAAATAATCTAGTTATCAAACATTTCAATCTCGTGCTAGTACTAGAACTCTAGTACTAGAACACCTCAATCGCGTGCTAGATTATTGAGCGAAATCTTTTTTACAAATGTAATCTAGTACTAGAACACCTCATTCGCGTACTAGATTATTAAGCAAAAACTCTTTACAAATGTAATCTAGTACTAGAACCTTATTTTCGCTTACTCGATCTATTTGGTTTTTGACAGCCAATTTCTTTTTTTTTATATTTTTAAATTATGTATCAGAATCAGGTAGCCGTCCGTCCATTCTTGTTTCCATCCACCAGGGAGAGAACAATGAGTTATATGTCTGGATTGCAAGAACCTACGGATGTTGATGATGCACCCATTGATGATCTGAAACAAATTTTGGAAGGGTGCACCCAGTTGATCATTGGAAATGAATTGCCCCCTCCGCCACTGTATTCAAAGGAGCCAGATCATGATGATGGCAATGATTGGTGCCCATCAGTACCTCTATCACTCGCTGCAGGACATACCGATTGGGGCAATTATTGGTGCACACCACCCCCACCAGACACAACAACCAACCCACCCGGTCCAACAACACCCCCAAATGTCACTAGATCCCCCACAACACCCTCAGGAGCTGCTGCATTTAAACTTCCTCCAGAAATTCAACAATTTATGGATAACCTTCTCTCCAAAACAGATGCTAATTATGAATCTACAAAGGTATTTTTGGATAAAATATTGCAGCATTTGGAGAAAGCGGCCCAAGACAAGGCCCGCAGTAATGTAATGGTGCAGCAGGAGTTGGAGGCCCCTAAAAGTAAAAGTAGAACAAGACCAAAGAGAACTAAAAGAAGGGCCGCATGCCTCCTCTCTCCATATACTACGGCCCAATATAAACGGATTTACACGGCTAGAGCCAGAGCCATAGCCAGAGCTACACAGCCAACCACCTTGGAGGCTCAGCCACAGGTTGTCCATCAGTCTTTTCCGGAAGAGGAAGGAACTGTAGCTGACATTCCTGTTACTCTCGCCAAATGGTTTTCCAAAATGGGAGAGAATTCAACTTCCAGCTCCTTATACAACTGGGCGTTCAATGCCAACCCACAAGAGCGAATTCGAGGAAAGACTCATGAGTTTAACAATGAAGAACTGCAAGTCCTCCTCGCAACGGGAAAATGGTTGCACTCCGAGGTAAACAAATTCACAATAACAAATATAGCAAAACATAAATGTGTCGTAGTACTAGATTTCCCTATCTATCAATAGACCTTTAGGTATCGAGTACTAGATTTCCCCTATATATCACTAGATCCTTATGTATCGAGTACTAGATTTCCCCTATCTATCACTAGATCCTTATCTATCTAGCACTAGATTTCCCATATCTATCAATAGATTCTTATCTATCTAATACTAGATTGCCCCTGTATAACAAACGAACCCTTTATTTATTATTTTTTTGTTTTGGCCTAACAAATTATTTTCGTTCACACCATTTCAGCATGTGAATGAGTGTTTGGCCAATTTAAGGATTAAACAGAAGATACGCATGAATCTATATGCTCAGGATTGTAGGGTCCTTGCTGAGACCTTCTTCCAAGATCTTAAGGTGAGTTACTACGTGGCAAGGGGGCTCATTGATGAGGATGATTCTGTAGGGATTGGCGAGGATGGCAATATCGTGATTCTCAAAAGGGTAAATAAGGCGAAGAGTGTCAGGGGTGCTGCCAGGGTGGCAAGGCTGGCAGGAGTGTGAAGAATACAGAGAACATCGACCTCCAAACTGCAGATCATTCAATGGAGGCGGTGAAGGGCATTTGTAATGTCCCCTTCAAATGGCAGTCCAATGTTCTGGATCACACAAGACCTGCTGCATCACCATCACTGCATAGACAGCCATGGGACGGAGCAAATAAATTTTACGGTGCAGTAAATGTTGAAAACTCTCACTGGATTGCCGTGGAGATTCTGATTAATGAGGAAACGATCAGGATATATAACAGCACCTCTGCACCACTTGATGCAAGGAACTACCAAATTGCCTTGAATCATCTATGTGTCTTCTTCCCCAGACTATTGGCACAGACTGGAAAGTTCCAGCATTTGGCCAGCAAACTTACCAGCATCTAGAAGCTGAAACTTGTGGAGAACAGCCCAAAAAATACACGAAGGTACATAAAGAATATTTATTAACTGAAAATAATATAGAAAAAACTTTCATATCTAGTACTAGATTATCCATATCTAGTACTAGATTACCTTATCTAGTACAATATTGCAACTTTTCTAGTACTAGATTGCATCTTTCTATAACTTTATCACACTGTTCTCGTAGTAGATTGCCCTTATTGAGCAAGCGATCCTTGAACTTTGATTTAGTTTCATTTTCTACTTTGCAATGGAGATTGTGGAATCTACACATTGTGTTGCATTGAACTTCTTATGCGGGGGATGTCACTAGATCTGCTGAGGGACGATCATATCCCCTTTTCCAGATACCGTTTTGCCTCCGAGATATTTTTTGGATTAGATAATTTCAAATACTAGAATATTTCTTTTTATTATTGTTAATTAGGGGGTTTAGATCTTCATTTTGGATAAATGTAAATATACAAAATCAATAATAATTCTACAAACTGATAACTTTTATTAAAAATAAAATAAAAGTAGGCATAGTACAAAAAAACATAAATTATGGGAGAGGAGGTTGAAACTGATTCACTTCATCCGGATCATAACGAGGGTTGTTGGAATTAACACTCTCCTCGTCGGCAATTCCAACGGTGTCTGAGTTCCTATCCTCAATGCGGTCTGCGTAGAGGTGGTCCTCTTCACCTTCCAACAGGTGTGCCTCACGCACCTTGAAGATAAAACGAAGTTCGTCGTAGAAAGGGCATCCGCGCACCCTGATCTCCGAATGCGATCAAATTACCTATGTAAATACGTTAAATTAGTACAGTCAAAAAATGAACATTGATCTAAAGAAAATGATTGAGTATGATTTTGCCTTACATCCATAGTATTCCCATTCTTATATGCATCGAAAACAATTCGGCCATTTTTGCGATCCTCAGCCAAGTACACACCAGGACAAGCCAAGTAACTACGGAAGTTGTAAAAAATTTTCCGCTTTGCTTTCACCCACTCTATAACATCTTCGGGCCAATATCTTCGTTTGAATCGATCTGACAATTCAATGGACAATAGAACAAGGCCTGAATAGAAGACTTCTAGTTGCGAAACTTGGTTATCAGCGGCATACTGCCGAAGACGTTCAACCATGTACACTTCAACTGCTCCCTCAATGGGTGCTACCATGACTTTGATTCTGAGTATCAATTATATGAAATATGGTAGAGAGTGGGAAGAAGACAACATATATTTATACAGGTGAGAGGCAGAAAGAAAGAAATGTAACCCAATCGTCGCGCCCATTTGGTTTTCAAAACTGGTCAGCCAAACTACGGGAAAGTGTGATTGCAGCTTTTTATTTAATGTAGACGCCCTTTCTGGGAACTCCACAATCTAACGTCTAAAAATCAACCGATTTACTTTATTTTAAGCCTTGTAAATATTTAATTTATTATATTGCAATTGAATGAAATACATTTGAACAACAGCAGAAATTGCATTAAATAAAATCAACAAAGGGCACTTAGTCCAGTGATAGATTGAATCCTTCTATCACGCGATCTTCTGTGTCCTTTTTACAAATTACTGAGACTACCAACATCAAAACTTAAGGGGATGATTAATCTGATTAACTTCATCATTATCATTCTGAGGGATGTTTGAATTAGCACTATCCTCAGATTCCTCGGGGTGATCGTCGCCCTCAAGGGACTGGGACTCGGGGTCCGAGTTCCTACCATCAATGTTGTCCGCGTGGAGGTGGTGCTCTTCGCCTTCCAAGAGGTGTGCTTGCCGCACTTTGAATATAAACCTAAGGTGATCGTAATGATGGCATCCCTGGAACCTGGGTACATCATCCCGGCGAACGACCTATGGAATGTAATTGTATATTAAATTATGAACATAAATTAAAAACAACATGATTGCGGTATTAGTTGACTTACAGCTATGGGATTCGAACTATAATATTCCATGGCGTCCCATTTGGCGCGAAAACCATCATCTGACATTCCTTCAACTCCAGGACACCCTAAGAATCTACGAAAGTTGTAAAATTTAATCCGCAGACCTCTGAACGCTTCTATAACATCTTGGGGCAAGTACTGTTGTTGGAAACGCTGTGACAATTCAACAGACACGTTAAACAGTCCTGTCTGGAAGACTTCTAGTTGGGAAATTTGGTTTTCTGTGGCATATTGCCGAAGACGTTCAACCATGCATGCTTCAACCTCGCCCTGAATGGGTGCTGCTGCCATGACTTTGTTTATCAATAAAGTATATGAAATATGGGAGAGATTGAGAAGAAGGCAAGGTATAAATACAGGTGATTAGACATTATGATGTAAAGTGGATACATATCGTCGCACACCTTCGTTGTCTCACCTCTTCAATATTGGTAGGTCAAACTATGGGAAGGGTGCAATCTTTTCAATTAATTCAGTGGCACCTTATGGTTTCGGGTTTACGTTTTCGGGTTCAGGGTTTAGGGTTTAGGGTTTATGGTTATTGTTTAGTAATTATGAGAATCCGAATCCGCCACCGAATTGAATTTAGCGCATATGCCAACCAACTGAATTTAATGCATTTAGGAAACAAACTAGCCCTAATTTTTGCTTATAAATGCTTCAATATAACAACAAGTATTGCAGTAACCCTAGTCGCTTTCTCCTTCTTTCTTTCTTTTCTCCTTCATCTTCAAGTATTGCAATAACCCTAATTGGATCTGTCTTTTTAAAGAATAATCTAGTACTAGATTACATCAATCTATCAATAGATCTGTCGTTTGTGAAGAATAATCTAGTAATAGATTATATCAATCTAGTACTAGATCAGACTTTGTAACGCGTAATCTAGTACTAGATTCAATCATCCAGTACTAGATTAATCTTTTGAAACGAATGTTGCTTATATTTTGAACTCATTATTCGTTGGCGTACGTAATTTGCTTATATAAGGTGACTTATTGAGATTCATGAAGCCAAATAGTTAAATGTCGAATCCAAGTTCCAAACCGGTGGATTGTTTTCATCGACTGCACCACTTTAATCAGCCGGATTTAATTGAACTATGGTTGGGCCAGAGTTCGGACTAAAGCTTAAAGAGGAAATGTCAAGGATTGAAACAGATGAATGATCTTATTGAGCTTCAGAATCATCAGTAGCACCATTGTCATTTAAAGTTTGTCAGCTTATTCCATACTCTTTTCAAAGCACCAGCGGAAATATTTGAAATACTAAACCCTAATATCCAATGATAATAATAAATATTTGAAACACTGAAAAGACGCCAAATGTAATAATAACAAAACATGCTGGACTTGTGGTAGAAAGGCGCCACCTAGTATTATGAGAAATGCATCTGGCACCCAATTGAATTTAATGCATCTGCCAACACAATTGAATTTAATGCATCTGCCAACCACCTGAATTTAATGCATTTAGGAAACAAACTAAACCTAATTTTTGCTTATAAATGCTTCAATATAACAACAAGTATTGCAGTCACAACCCTACCCGCTTTCTCCTTCTGTCTTTCTTATCTTCTTCTTCTTGTTCTTCTTCAAGAGAGGCGGATTGGGTTTCATGAAGCTCAATAAGTCACCTTATTCTTGTTGATAAGATCATTCGTGAACCCCAATCCTGGACATTTCATCTTCAAGCTCCACTCCTGTTCTGGCTAATTGAATGCATGTATCACTATTATTTTCTATAAATTGTCCAATTACCAGGCTCATCCTCACACCATCAAGCAAAAGCAAAACCAAAACCAAACCCTAGCAGCGAAAACATACCAGTATCGGACTGGAGCTTGGAGATGGATGTCGAGGATTGGGGTTCATGAAGCTCAATAAGATCATTCATCTATTTCAATCCTCAACATTTCATCTTCAAGCTCTACTCCTGTGCTGGCTCAACCATATTTCAATAAAATACGGTTGATTATAGATGTGCAGACGACTAAAACAATCCACCGGTTTGGAGCTTGGAATCGGCATTCAAGTATTGGGCTTCATGAATCTCAAAAAGTCAACTTATTGTTATTAAAGAGATGGATAATGAATCTCTGCATTCATGAATCTAGTACTAGATTCAAAAAAATATGGGAAATTCGTTTGAACTGATTAATCTAGTACTAGATTCATTCTAGTACTAGATTATTCTATGATCTAATACTAGATTCAATGAATCTAGTACTAGATTATTCTTTAAAAGTGACTTATCTAGTACTGGATTATTCGTTATTAACTTAAAATATGGATTTTAAAAGGTAAAACAATTAATATCACTGCTAGGTTACACAAATAACGTTGCCAACGAATAATGAGTTCAAAATATAAGCAAAATTCGTTTCAAAAGATTGAATCTAGTACTAGATTATTTCTTACACCAACTGATATAATACTATATTATTCATTACTGGAATGGAATAGTGATTTTAAAAGGTAAACAAGAATTATTATTGCTACATTACACATATTACGTACCCCAACAAATAATGGGTTGAAAAAATAAGTGAAATTCGTTTCAAGTGATTGATCTAGTACTCGATTACATGAATCTAGCACTCGATTCTAGCAGGACTTCGATTTCTCGATATTGGACCAGGATTTCAATTTCTCCATTTAGTTGGATACAGGGGGGTCAATTGCAGATTTGTTCAAACTCGGTTAAATAATACAGTTGATATTGATGATCCGGTGTTATAATACAAACACAGAATCATCAATACCAACATTATTATTTAAAGTTTGGCAGATTAATCATACGCTTTTCAAAGCAGCAGCGGCAGCGACGAGAGACCAGAATTTTGTCATTGCTCTAGAAAGTAACATGCGCTTCGTAATTTTTTATCAAAATTTGTGTGGAATTGTGTGCAAAAATTACGAAGCAGCATGCTACTATCTAGAGATAAGACACACTAGCAGCCGGAGAGGAGATCTGGTGGAATAAGTTAGAGGGCGGCGGCGAGAAGTATGAAGAAGAAAGAGAGATTAGGGTTTCGTTTGTTATTGGATCATGGCTATGGAGTTATAAATAAAGTGAATGGAACTTATCAACTTCTGCAGCGGCGGCGACGAAGAAGGAGATAAGAGAGAAGAGAGGAAAATGAAGAGAATTAGGGTTTGGGGGAATTTGTGTACAACTGATACATTTATTATATTTTGCAAAATAGCCCCAACGGTTTCTTCTTTTACAAATTGAACTAAATACATCCGTTTTATGATTTAATAGTATCACGTCAGATAATAGGCGACAAAGAAAATGGGAAAAGAAATTGAGGGTTATATCCTAAAAAAAGAGTTTGGCGTCCCTTGGGACCAAATTCTCTCGCGTCCCTTGGGGCCTAATTCTCTCGAGAATATCTGTATTGCGGTACTATGAGAGACGTCTCTGTTGATCTTCTCCAGCCCTTATGAGATTCCCAATTCACTTCTCTGTTTCTCTCTGTCATCTTCTTCCCCCCTTCTCTCTCTGCTTTGTTTTCTCTATTTCCCCTTTTCTTTTTCCACTTTTTCCTGCTAATTTGTGAACTTCGTAGAAGTTCGTAAGATATTGGAGGCTTGGAGCTGCAATCAAGAAATGCCGGAGTTCGGGAATGAGTTGATCATAGAAAGCCTTAAAGTTCCATGGCTAATATGGATTCATCTTCTTGTTATGATTCTTCTCATCTTTCTCCTCTTTTTTTGGCTCAATATCTTCGAGTCAGACACCTCCTCCAGCTCCGCCGCCGGTTCGCCGTCAAATGGCAGCGCCGCCGCTCCACCTACGCATCTCAGTAAACCCAATTCTTCCCGCCGGAGAACCAAGGTTGGTCAATTAGATTTACTCTCCCTCTATCTCTACCTCTCAATAGTTCTCTGTTTCTTCCCCTTTTTCTTGAGTTACATTGAATAGCTATAGTTCATAACTTTGACTATGCTTAAAGAGATAAAAACCTCATGTAATTTTGATGCTTTCAGTAGAGCTAGCTTTTGTTACATGATTTGAAGCTTGATCTGTTGGGTGTCGGGACAAACATGGCCATGAATTCTTCTTCACCTCATTCCTCTCTGTTCTGAATTTTACTCTCTCTCATATCTTGAATCCCATCTTTTTCTTTTCCTAAGAGCAGCGTTCTGAGCCTTTGTACATGATCAACACTTCATTAGCTGAAATCTTAAGAGCAGCGTTCTGAGCCTTTGTACATGATCAACACTTCATTTGCTGAAATCTTAAGAGCAGTTGTGCACAAAATATGCAGTTTCACCTATTGGTTTAAACTGAAGGATTGGTGCAGCCATTTGGAAACTTATGTATTAGATTAACCTTTGTGATTCTTTGGACAAGGATCGACTTCAACATTATTCGTACTCATAATTCACAAATTGAAGTATTAGATGATCTATTCATATACCATATTCACCTCGGTTTTCTGCTTTAGGCCTAAAAGCATCAATCTTGAAAACAGAAAAGAAGATGTATTAGTGTCAATTCCTAGTACATTTTATAGGTTCCATTAGAAAGCCATGTTTGTTTTCTAATCTGAAAATTGTTATCAGCTATACCGATAGTGTTCCGTTTTTATACATGTAATTGGTTTTGTCCTAGCAGGGGGAAGACCGGAGGATCAGGAGGGAGTTGAGCAACGAAGAAACTAGTGGACAGTTGCCCAAAGAAGACGACCAAAGCGAAGAGGAGCCTTCTTCGAAGCATTCTGGTTTTTTCAGAATTTTCCGTTACCCAAACCACCCCTGCAGCTTCTTTAGGCTTCTGAAACGTGCAATTCTTAAGTGTTTTGGCTTGGATTCAAGCTCTGAGATCTCCAGCAGCCATAAACACCAAAAACAAGAATAGTGTACATACATTACATACTCTTCTGCAAATGTCTTAAAGAGGGTGTTTGGCTAAGCATATAAAGAGCTTGTAATTAAGCTTTTATTAGCATCTCATAAGTTTATTTAATAACACGTCTGTCAAATACTCTGTACGTGCTTATAAGCTCCCGGACAGCTTATAAGCTGTTTAGAAGAGCTGAGCCAAACACCCTCTAGATCTTGTTTGATGTATAGTAACACCAAGGTAGCACATTGTTGTCAACTGTAACTCAATCTAGGCTCCAATTCTTTGACTTGGCATCTAGCTCTGTCCAATTTTCTTTTGCTATGTTGTTTTCTTTACTTGTAAGTTGCCCTTCCGTTGTTTTATAATTCATTTTGTCTTGTGGCTTCTAGAAAATTCTAGTCCAAGCTATCGGTCAAGCTCAATCAATGAAAAAGACAAGTGTAATTTGATTTGTCATTCTACTTGTCATTTTCTTTTTACACCGATTTAATCAAGTTAGACTTGGATTAAAATTACCTGTGGTTTCACGCGTATAGCTTTGCATTCATTATCTACATTCCAAAATTTTCAAAATTTGTACATCAAAATAAAGAATTAAAAAAATAATAATTCAAAAGGTTTCACCCCGGCAGAGACAGAGCTATATTCATTATCAACATCCCAAAATTTTCAAAATTCGTACATCAAAATAAAGAATTCAAAAAGTAATTCAAAAGGTTTCACAGATCACACCGGCAGAGAGCCACAGACAGAGCTATATGGGGTATGCGGTGGCTTTTGTCCCCTCTAGATTTTAAATTTTTGTTATTTTTATAATATGTTTTGACATATTTATATTTTCGCCCCTCCCCATCTCTTCTATTTAGAAATTTTGTCTCCCGTATTTAATCTTCGTCTCTTCCTTATTTTAAATTCTGGTTTCGTCCTTATCCACTGGATGGGGATGAGGGTTACGTCTCTGCTAATAAAAATTTTAAAATAAATATGTATATGAACACCTTACCGTTACTGGGAACTACTAGTTTAATTATTTTCTTAATGTAACATCTTAAAAGTTTGATCTTGAGATTTTATGAGCTTATAATTCTTATCCCAAGTGCTTTATAACATGCTACAATCTAGCTCAAACACTCTTTTTAGCTCAGAATTTTGTTCCATAACCTTTCTACATGGCCATTTCAAATCATGTACGCCATATTATATACCTAAACAACCATCTGGAACATTCTTTATATATCAAACTTTTGACTTTAAATTTTAATTATGTGATTGTGATAGATCATTTTCATGGCCGGCCCATTTACATATCAATTTATGATCGATATGATTAAGGGTAGATCGCCCGCTTTAGCAGGATTTATTCAAAGAAGTTTTAGTATTAAATATTATATTGTCAACCCATCATATTTTTTAATTCCAATTTCCATGCATCACACTTATAGTGGGAAAATAACGTATTATTGAGATGATCAAGTCGTATTCACACTTATAATTATACTGTAAAACGATGTCAATAATGTAATATAAAAGTATATTTATTTTTCAGATTAACGATGCAACACTGCAAAATGAAAATTTAAATAATTAATTACTGCATCATCGTATTTCCAAAAAGGAAAAATAAATATTCCCGGATGTATTCTTATCACTTATAAGAGACATTTGTCTTAATGTGATTAATTTTTTTAATTGGAAGTTTGTCAATTATAGACACTCTACTTAATATTATCTATCCTCTAATTAAATGTCAACCCGCGCTTGAGTCTCATGGAATCGTATGCAATCTCTAGTGTGTGCAGCTATTGTAACACCCCAGTTTTTTGGCAAGCCAGGTACGAGGCTACGTGAGAGTTTAATTCAGTAATTTCGTGATTTATATGATGTTGCATGTCTATTTGTCAACGTGAAGTTATTTTAATTTCGTGAGCCTTAGAATTATTTAAATTGTTCTTGGACTCAATTGTTCAATAATTGCTCGTTAAGGACCTAATTATAATTAGGGAGTTTTGGGGCCGTTTGTGGTTACCTTGAGCTCGGGATTCGAATTCGAATTCCAACCTTAACAATGAGTTCGTTTTGGTGATTCGGATTCAATGAATTAACCTTTTAAACTTTTAAAGCCACTTGATCGCCCTACCGTTTTAAAATCCGATCCGGATGGACCGGATACTGTTTAACCCTAACCGTTTAATCCGACCCGTTTAACTCAGCCCCAAAAAGGAGCCAAGTCTTCCTCCCTCTTTCATTTTCACGTACAAGCAAGGAAGAAGAGAGAAGAGAAGGATTTTTCCCCTTTTGGCCATGAACCCTTGAGCTCGGGATTTTCGAGATCCAACCATCCGATCAACGACCTAAGGTAACCATTGTATATCCTCTCGTTACGTGCTTTAATTCTACGTATACCTTGTGACTTGAATCCGTGTCTAAGTGCTTCTATGGGGGAGATGATGAATAGTATAGGGGGTCGGGATTTGATGTGCTCAAGCCCGTTTCACGAGATCTAACTTGCGAATATATGATCTACGCGTCGTACGTGACTTGTGGTATGAATTTTGGGTGATTTGGAGTTGTTTTGTGGTGTGCTTGTGTGTGTTGGGTGCGTTTTCCGCCATTGGAGGCGGAACTTGGAGCTGAAATTCGAGGGCGAGTAACGCCCATTACCCCTTTTGTGCTTTAAATCGTTAACGTCCGTTACCTTGGCTCTAGGAGCACTTGTTGCCGTTAACGCCCATTACCCATTTTTGCCTTGAAAGTGTTAACCCCCGTTACCCTCCCTTTTGACTGGCTTACCATTTTGTTCTTTTATTCATTTCTGTCTCGGTTTTATCCATCGTTACCTATCCAAATGAACTCCAATTGACATGATATTTGAACTGTAGAAACTACATTGAGTCTAGAACATCCTCCAATTGGAATCACCTCAATATCATTTCTCATTTGTGAGATATGAATATATGATCAATTCTTTTTGGTGTTGCCACTTTACCGGAAAACTGCTTTCATCCAACTTCGGGCATACACCATTTTCACCTCGCTTTGAATCAGAAAACGAGCCATATATCACCGGAAATCTCTTTGTGTCTAGTTTCATACCCAACAAGCAAAACTTAATTCCAATTCCTAGAACTCAAGATATTCCCATTTTCCTACAGCTTGTTCGTTTCCGAAATTGTCAACTTTTGCTAAATCTCACCAAAACTCTTCTTCTTGCTTTCCTTTCACCCCCTTGGCTCCCATGTGTGAATTATATGAATTGTATCCTTGGTTAATTGATTATATGTGATATATCTTGATATGATTATGAAAATTTATGCTATGAATTCAATGTATAAACGTGAAATGACAACATGAACATTTATGTGCTACTTTTATGCATGCATGAATGGTTTGCTTCGTTTAATTATTTTGTATGTTGTGTATAGCTTCTTCCATGACTTATATATTTTTTTAATATGTTATATTATGTGTTAACTTGGATATTATGAAATCATAATGTGATTTTGTTAATACATTTTATGAATTATGATCCAATATGCCTTAAAATGCTCTCTAGCTTGCATGCATGAATTGTTCTTCCGTTTATTGGCCTCATATGATAACTTCTCGCTTCATTTTGACTCGCATGCATTGTAAACATGTTATAGTATGAATTATGATTATTGTATAAAGCTTATGACTCGATTTGATACAAAATATGAAAGATATGAAACACATGAATATGAAACCACCATGTATTGAACGTTTTGAATGAATTACTTGATTATATGACCTCATCACATGATTCATGCTTCTTATGCATCGCATATCATGTGCCTAACATGCCGTGCGTCATCTATGGTTCACTTAGAGTCTTGAGTCTCACGAGTACACTACATTGTCTCTTGTACAGTTTTCTCCATGGCGGAGACGTGTCGGGTTCATAGGCTACCTCAAGTCTTCCTTTTCTTTTGGTATTGTTCGGTAAGAGGTGTTACAGGTGGGTTTCTCTTCTATTAGCTATGATGACTTGATATATCCTTATGTGAAGTTTTAAGCCAAAATATTATATATATGTATATATATCGAGTCTTTTCAAGAGTCTATGATTTTCAACGTAAAGCCCTTTTTCCTTTCATGAACCCCTTACCAAATGTTTTGGCGAGATCAGTGACCACATTGTTTATGGGGGCCCGGGACTATGTGTACGTGGCTATCCGGGGAAGCTCGGGCTGACGGTGATCCCCGTGCACTAGTCCCAACAAATATTAACGACGGAACGGATCTCGGTAGGAGTTTTGACGAGAAAATGCTAGTCGGGCAATGAGGACTCATGAACCTCATTGCCACTATGTATGAGGTGTCGGGTCTTGCAAGCCCGTCCACCACCCGGAGGAAGAAGGTGTATGTGTTTATGATTATAAATGATATAAATATGAACGATATGCTTATGAATGATTATGAATGGATATGTATGAATGTGTATGATCACTAATGAAAAGATTGAATTGATATGCACACACGAGGAGGGGGTTGGAGATTTTGCCCACTCGCCAGGGCTCACGTAATGACCGCATGATTATGATTATGAATGAAATTGATTGTTGTAATCCCGAGTGTTGTTTTATTTTGTTTTCACCCACTTGGGAAATGTTTCAAAACCTCACACGGGATTATAGCTTGCATGTGCGGGTGTTTAATTTCTGCGATATTATACTAATATGCCTCATTTTATACCCATCAGTCTCCTATAGACTGAACCCGGATTTGTTTTCAGTTCTTTTGCAGGTTTGGAGTGCTAGGCGGGATTTTGGGTCTGTCGAGTCGTGTGATCAAGTCTGGGTCACTACACGCATATTGTAATTGATTACTTTATGCATTGAATGTATGAAATATTGTGCTTGTACCTTGTGATATTCGGGCCAGGCTTCTAGGGATAGTTGAACCCGTGAATTGTGAAAATTATGATTTATGATTTAAGTTTGAATTTCGGGACTAGGTATCTATGTTAGTTGAACCCGTCACTTGCTGCTTATGTTGTGATTGGACTTATGATTTGCTTCCGCACGTGAATTTAATTTTGGTTAATTGCTTATTTGGTTTCGAAGTCTAGCCCCGCCTAGCATAGTGTGTGAGTGGTCTCCCGTTCGCTATGATCCGGATGCGGGTACGGACTTCCCATTTCGTAATTGAGTTTGGGTTATAGTGCGGGGGATGTGGTGCCTTCCGTCTGGGGTGCTACAGCTATGCACGAACACTTCTAAAAATATAATTTTGTCGTGTCGTGTCGTGTCGTGTCATTTCGTGTCCAACACTCCTCACGTGGAAAATTCAAAAAAAAAAAAATCCGTGTCGCCGTATCCATGTCGTGTCGTGTCGTGTTCGTGTCACCGTGTCCGTATCCGTGCATCATAAGTGTACAGGTATCAAAACTCAACAAATTTAACCTAAAATTAGACATAAATCACTATCTAAAAAACTTATTCATTGATTAAAACAAAGCTCTTCGACTTATAAATATAAAACTATTTATCTTTTTCGATGCTCGATAAATGTATGGCATTAAAAACTATTAACAAATTAGTCCAAAAAAAAAAAAAAAAAAAGAAGAAAATGAGTCCTTGACCCTTGTAAACCTAACACATTAAGAAAGCATTAACTGATTTGAGACTTGGGGATTCTCATATATGTAATCTGCACAGCTGCCAGCAACTGAGAGACAATTCAAATTTTGGTATTTTTAATAAATGTAGGCGGATAGGGCAACGTATATAAGTCATAAGAGGCTGATGCAAAATTGTGCCATTTGGCACGCTTCTATAGTTGGTGTTGAGCTACATTTCTTTGTTGACTATTTTTGGCAATAGAGTATGTCATCATAATTCATAGGCATAGTTGAACTGTACAAACCGATAAAAACAACTTTCTTTCATTAGTCAAAGAAACGTTCAATTTTTTCTTTTTTTCTAATTCTTTATTATATCTCATTATGTATTCAAATATAAGAGACATCTAGTTAATCTATCATAATGCCAAATGATTAGGCTATATTCCTTGACATTATATCTCAATAAAACAAAAAATACAAATTTCCCTGTATGACCAATAAATAATGCAGGTAGGTATATCTCATTTTTCTTTATAATTACCATATTATAGATTGAGAACAAAAGCACTCCTATAATCTCAATTAAACAAATTATAAAAAATGGATTATTAAAGTGACATTCTAAAATTTGACGTAATTATAGAAAATTTTCCTACTGCTAAAGAAATTACCAAAATTTCCCACGTCAAAAAATTTAAATTACATATCTATTCATATTTATTTTGATGATTTCGTTCTATCTTTCTAATGGATTCTTTATTATTTATAACACTTACCGAGTACTATTTAACTTTAAATTTACAACCACAATGTATTAGGTCAAATCTTGGAAGATGTCAGGTAATTTTCTTATAATTTTTTAAATTACAAGAATATTTATTGTAACTAGGTTAAACCTCTCAAATATATATGATTACTTACATAATTTAATTACAATTTGTATAAGCATAGAACTCTTCCGAATCCTGAAACATCCACTATTTCCCATTCACGTCAAATCCAAAACCGTCTTTCCACTCTCATCTCTCTTTCATAATTAGCTTAAAAACCCATCATATTCCCACCACCACCACCACCATCTCCACAACTTTCCTCCTCCAAACTTCTCCACAGTTCCAAACACCTCTCCCATCCCTCATCCCAATCCGACCTCCACGATGACAGGAAAAAGAATCCCAAACAGCCCTTCGACCACCGTCAAACTCGAGCACGAGAGCTTCCTCCCGATCGCCAACGTGGGCCGGATCATGAAGAAATCACTCCCAGCGAATGCCAAGATCTCCAAAGAAGCTAAAGAAACGGTTCAGGAATGCGTGTCGGAGTTCATAAGCTTCGTGACGGGGGAGGCCTCGGATAAATGCCAGGGGGAGAAGAGGAAAACCATCAATGGTGATGATCTGTTGTGGGCTATGACGACGCTTGGATTTGAGAATTATGTGGAGATCTTGAAGGTTTATTTGAGCAAGTATAGGGAGACTGAAGGGGACAAGGACGTCATGGCTAGAAATGATGATCATCTCGCTTCGCCAATGTTATCGCCTAGTATTGTAAATGATCATAGTATTGGTGATTATCCCCATGGCAGTAATAGGTTTGAGTTTGAGTATGGGGTTGGTGGTAAGAGGGCAATGGCAAGTGATATTGATCAGCGTGGAGTTGAGTGGTAAATTCATTGAAGTTGAAATTGTCGAACAAATTATATACAGTGCGTTAATGTGTTTTAATTTTTTGGATGATATCATTTTGTGATCCAAACTATATGCACATTTTTAGGTTTTACTACTTAAATTTTCCATTGATGTCACCAATTACTATTCTAAACTATTTAAGCAATTGTGCTTCTTATATTTTGGAGTTTTAGACCAGTCACCCCGTCACGTGGCAGATGGAAACAGCCGTCATAGGATCGATTAAAGCAAAAAATTTTATGGTAGTGATTGAAACGCCCTAAAACTTCAATTAGTTTAGGTAGTAATTAGTCACGCTTAACAGTTTAGATAGTAATGAAAAAAAAATGTGCATGGTTGGGATGGTAAAGTGTAATTAAATTCTTTATTTTACCAACGGGCAGTTGACTCAAGTGGATAAGGGTTTGAGTTCACTTAACCAAAGTCTCGGGTTCGAACCTTGCGGATGTAAAAAACTACGTTGGGAGAAATCCCCGCAATAAGCGCCTTCAGCTAACTCGGGAGATTAGTCCTTCACTCAATTGGGTGGGGGAAACTTTGAGAGATCAAAAAATAAATAAATAAAGTCCTTTATTTTAAATTTTGTCATTAATTGTGTTGATTTTGCCTTGAGTTGCCTCATTTATTTGGAGTATATCTGTTTCGTTATTGAATATTGATATCGTAATCGGTTGAGATAAAATCACCTAGCAGATTGATGAATGCCCTCCTTCACTTAATACTTCGTTTCTTTCTTGAATGTTAATAGATTTATTGGAACTGGTAGCATGTATTACATTAACTAAATATTAAACCATATGTTTCTTAAATAAATACTTTTCAGCTCTCATTTATTAGTTAGTATTTTAAGCGAGTTAGATCGAGTTTCACTTTGATTTTTTAATTGTTCAGGTTTGGATGTGTATTTTAAATTGAAATTTGAATTTCACGCTTCAGATTGACCCCCTGATTGTTCTGATTTGAACATGTAGGGTGTGTGTTAACGTATCCCACGTTAATTAAAGTTAGACTAAACATATACTTCTATATAAACATATCAAATCTGACCTTCAAGCTCCACGTTGGCTCCCCGATTGCTCGGACTTGAACTTTACGCTGCAAGTTGACCCCCCCAATTGTTCGGACTTGAACTTGTGTGTGTTGACATGTTCCTCATTGTTTAAAGTTAAATTGAACATATACTTTAATAGAAATATATCAGGTTATAGGGTGTCTTAACATGCCCCACATTAATTAAGTTAGATCAAATATATGTTCAATAGAAACATATATATTAGGTTTGGACGTGCAAAGACTATGTTAATATATTTTACATTAATTAAATATCAAACCATATATTATTTAACTTTCACCTTTGTTAACTAACTAGATAAGCACAAAGTATACTTCAATAGAAACATAATCATATTTATTGAATTATTATATTTTATGAATAAAGGATCTATGTAAATAGAAAAGGTATAGCCGTATAGATATTTTTCTGTAATTACAAATGATTTCTTTCTTTTTTTTAACAAATATCTCATTTTAATAGGACTGAAGTGATTATTATGAGTCAATTGATAATTTTACTTTCAACTTAAGACCACTAGAAAACTGTCAAATAGTAACGGAAATTTAGTAACGAAAATAGCAACGACCAATAAATTCGTGGCAAAATGCTTTAGCAACGTAATTTTCGTTGCTAAATTCGTTGTTATATATGGAATAAAATAGCATGAATTTTTTGTTGCTAAAATTAAATAATAATAAAAAAAAATTGGTATATATAGCGACGAAAATTTCGTTGCTATTCCAATTAAAATTTACTAAAAATAAATATTTAATAAAAATATTTAGCAATGGATATTTTCGTTGCTACAAATAATTGATTAAAAAATTTGATAAAATATTTATGATTTAGCAACAGAAAATCCGTTGCGATTTAGCAACGGATTTTTCGTTGCTATATGAAATTTAAAAATTAATAAAAATAAATAAATAATAAAAATATTAGCAACGAAAAATCCGTTGCTATAAACAATTAATTAAAAAAATTGATATAATATTCATAATTTAGCAACGAAAAATCCCTTATTATAAATAGTTAATTGAAAATTAATAGAATACTTATAGTTTAGCAACAAATTTAAATAGTTGTAAAAAATTTAATAGAATATTTATAATTTAGCAACGAAAAGTCTGTTGCTATTTAGAGTGTAATTTTTTTATTTAGAAAAAAGAATTTATTAAAATATTTTGTTTATATGATTTAATATACATATAAATGTAATTATTTAAACTTTCATCCTTATTCTTTCACGTTCTCTCACACACATACATCCACATACATATATAAAAATTACAAACATAAGAAGAAAATCAAATTTTTACTTTTTTGGGAAAATACCCAATTATAATATTCAATTGAAATTTACTTTAGTTTTTTACCTTATATAAAAGTTTTGAAATTTTTGTACCCATTTCTTACTTTTAAAACGAGTAACAAGATTCTTTCACCAATGAAATGAGTTCATTCATAAATTTTAAAATGTTAAAGATAGAATATGTAATATTTAATCTAAATAAATATTATAGTAATTATGTGATTTTGGAGGGAGCATCGCATAAAAAAATCAAACCTTGTCAAACCAACCACAAACGGGAAAAACTATTTATTACTTAATCACTACAAATAAAAGTTAGTTAACAAATGCTTAAATAATGACACGAACGGTCATTTTCTTCAAAGAAGAACTTAAAAAATTCAAAAATTTCTTGCACCAATTAGGTGGTCAAAATAGAATATAACCACAAGAGTTAAATACAACTTCCAAATAAAGTAGGGTAATAGCTTTATTTGTAAGCAAATAAATTCTGTTTAAATTATCAAAAAAAAAAAAAAAAAAGAGAAAAAAGAAAAAAATTGAAAATCTGAGACTTGAAAAAAAGAAACACTTTATATACATTTAAAATTATATAACAACTGTTGTCAAAAATAAATAAATAATAATAACTTGTGCGTACTTTTAATTAATTTGAACTCTTTCAAACCAGTAAAGGCTGGATTCTGGAAGCCCTCCCAAGTTTACGATGGATGCCCCTCTCCACGACGGACCTCCGCTCCCTAACGGCACCACTGCCGTCGATCCGGCGGCTGAAATCTCACCTGAACCGGAAATTCCCCTCACAATTGACGGCCCAAATTCCACAGCTACCTTTGCTAAAAGAAAGAAAATTAAAAAGAAGAAGAAACAAGTTTTAGTTTCGGACATTGCATCATCGGCGTCTTCCAATAATTGTTACTGCGAGACGTCCGCTCCGCAAAAGGGTTTCAAGATTTATCGAAACCCTAAAAGGATTCGGGTCGGGTCGTTGCCAACGGCCCGCAGAAGTATCGGGCCCAGTGATGTGAACGCCCTCGGTCATCCTCTGGGAATGTCAATTGCCGTTATTATTGTTCAGGTTTTTTTAAGTTCAAAGTCTTTTCTTTCTGGGGTTCTGAATTTGAAAATTTTGTATTTCTGTGTGTTCTTGTTGAGGCAGAGGATTTTCCGTTGGAGATTTGGATTTCTTTGAAGCAGAGGGATTTTTTCGGTTGGTTTGTGTAAAAGACTTGGTTTTTATGTGGAATTTATGTCTTCCTTCAAGGAACTTCACTTCCAGTAGCAAATTGATCCTCAAATTATGCGTTGATGTGCTTTTCCTCTGGTGTGTTGTGCTAAAAGTTTGATCTTTTTAAGTGCCAAGTCTTGTTTTTGTTGATAATTGATATGTCGTTGGTACTAGTCCGTTTTCTTTGGCTTAATTTAGAGATTGACATTCTGTTTTTTCAATTTTCTAGATATGCATTGATAGTTTCTAAGAAAATTTATAGTTTTTAGAGGCAGCTGGACAACATAGTTGAATGCCTTTGGAATGAATCAATGATGATGGAGAGAGTATTGCCATATCGGCCCACGTATCTCTTGCATTGTTGGTTTTAGGTAAAAGTTTCGAT
The DNA here is from genome assembly GCA_037501455.1 of Lantana camara. Taxonomy (NCBI): domain Eukaryota; kingdom Viridiplantae; phylum Streptophyta; class Magnoliopsida; order Lamiales; family Verbenaceae; genus Lantana; species Lantana camara. The sequence goes on along the minus strand of CM074857.1, from coordinate 13,727,130 downwards.
CTTTAGAAAAGAAAACTTCATACCCTTTAATGAGAAAAATTGCTTTATACTTGTTTAACATCAAATAGTTATGATTCCTTTAATGCATCTTTTCATTGTTATGGGAAAGTTCTGATTTTTAATGTACCATTAGCATGTAATTGGCAATATTCTAATGGTATACCATCTATATTCATGATTGAGTGGCTCTGGCTTTAAGAAACTTCCATGGAAACTTTTCATTTTTTAATAGGATGAATTGTATTACGGTACATAAGAATCTGGGATCCTGGATAATCTTGACATTGAGTGATGGGACATTTGTACAATATGTGGTATTATGAATTATTATGGGTGTCAACTGTTTGAGAGAACGAGGTTTCAGGGTGGATTGGAATGTGTTTCCACTTTCGAACAAAATACAGTTTGTTGTTTGAATCCACTTTTTGTTTCAGGATGGAGCAAAACTTATCTAGGGAAAATTAATTTTTGAGATGATCTACTCACGTTGAGACTTTAGCTTCAATCAGTTTCACTTTAGGCGGTGCTTCGTCGATCAGTATTGGAATAGGTGTCAAAAGATCCCTCCATACACTTTTGAAAATGAAAGTTATCTTAGGAGTAGTTGCATTTAGAAGTGGAACAGGGAAGTGCTTTTCTTTTATTTTCAAAATTCCCAAATTTGATGGTGCATGTCATTTTTTCTGGGGTATTTGGTTGGCATGCTCCTGTTTCTATTTTCCCTGTATTTTGGTTGTGTGTTGTGACATTTGGTATTTGGGAGGAATATTTGATATTTGAAGCATTTGTATGTATCTTTCTATTTTAATTTATCATTTGTATGGATCTTTCTATTTTAATTTATCTATGTCTATCATCAAATTAATTTACTATGTTGCATATTGATTTTAGGTTTTGGAGAGACAAAATGTGGCTGGAGAGAAGATGTCTGTGGATCATTTATCCAGGGTACTTTCTATATCCTTGTTAAATAAATATTAGTTGCTTAATCTCTTTTCTTGAATTCGCCTTCTGATTACTGAAGTAAGGATCCCGAAATTCATATCAGATCCATTTCTAAACTGTTATATGTATATATATATTTTCGTATCTCTTTTGGTAAGAAATCTAAACAAATTGCACCCTGCTTCACTCTTCACTTTCAGATCTGCATTTTGGCTGTTAGAGAATATCTGGGAACGGTAAGCCCTTCCTTAACCCTGTGGAGATGTACTTTCCTTTCGCATAACTTCGATAAATGTATATAACACCCAACCCCCTTATTGCTTGTCTGAAGCAGGTTTTTGGGGACAAATTTGATAATTTTGTGACAAACTTTGAGAAATCATTTCGAAGTACTTTGAAGACTTTGAGATCAATTAGTGATTCATCACAAAACGTCGGTGAACAACCCAAAAGAGCTAAATTTAGGGAGAGTTCTTGCTCAAAGGTGATCGAGAGATTGTCTCTTGACAAACTTAAGGATTCTGCAGGTCCGTCTGAAGCAACAACAGATGGTTTAGAATCAATTCTGCATAGAGACAATACACATTTATTTCCTGATAGAATTGCAGAATCTGCATGCCCTCCTGACGATATAAATATTGATGGATTGGTTAATTTGATGAACCGACAACTTGTGCTGCGTGATAAAAATACAGATCAGCAGTTAGCAAGCATAAGCTCCTCTAACTCTGCCGGCAAACACTCTTCTATGATGCTAAGCACTATGGAAAAATCTGTTATGGAGCAAACTCGGGCTAATGACCTAAAGACATTTGAGATTGGTCTTAACATGAAAAGACTGCAGCTTAAGGAAAGACAACTGGAAATCAGTTCTAATGCGAATTTTTTGGAGAGGTGGAAGTTATCCATGGGTTTCTCTAAGGCATCTTTCAAAGTTGAAAAGTTCAAAACCCAGTTACAAGAAACGAGAGAAGTGGAGCTACTGAAAAGATGCTTGGACTTTCTAGTTGCTGGCTTGTTCATCATGTTGTTTTCCCTTGCTTACGGAACTTATGTCTATTCTCACCGAAGAATTATTGAAGCTACTGAAGCTTGTTCGCCTTTGACGGTAAGGATTATCCTCCCCTAATCTGATCTGTTGTGAGTTTTTCGGTCTTGTTTTTGGTTGGGGTGGGGGTGGGGGTGGGGGTGGGGGTGGGGTTACTTCTTTTTTAGGAGGGGATGGGTGGTAAAGCCATATTACTTGCTTGTTGGAAATCAGATAATTTGGATAGGAAGTTTAATTGGATAGTTTTAGAAATATTTGAAATAGAATACTATTTGAAAAAGGTATTGACATGGAGAATAGAAATGGGAGGAGAATTGTTTTAAAGGGTAGGTTTACATGTATTTATAGAGTAGATTACTGACATCTAACCACATTTACTAATATTTTAAAGTATTCCTTTTCAACAATTTTCTACAATTGTATGGAATTTAAGATGTAATAACTAATAAATACCTATAGCAAAATTATACGCATTTAAAAAAAAAAAAAATAAATAAAATTATAGGGATCTAATGACATGTTTAGAAATGAACCTGGGCTTAATTAAATCTCCAGAGATAGCTCATGAGGTGTCGTTTGTTCTAGCCATTATGAAAAAAACACATGATTTCTAGAACTAAAGGCTAGCAATTTGGTTCTAGATTACATATTGTCGAAAGACAAGCAAAATAGTTTAGTGTGACACACTATCATCTATGAGGGATAATTACATTTTCATGCCTTGAGGTTTGAACTAATTACACAAACTTTCCCCTGAGATTTGAGAAATTACAAAACCTTCCCTAGCATACCCCAAAGATTGGCCTAGTGCATGCTATTATAGTCATGAATTTAAAGTCGAATATTTATCAATAGTGTCAAGAGGAAAAACAGGTTGTCATATAAAAAATAGAGATGATGTCATTATTGGAATTTAGTGATGCAGATGTAGGTAAATTTCTTTTTTCATTTTAAAGGCAAGACAAATTCTATGATAGGGGAAATTCTTGTAATTTCTCAAACGTCAGGCAAAGTTTATGTAATTAGGCCATATCTCAGGGTATGTCAGTGTACTTATGCTTTTTCTTAATACTCTATGACTTCATGTATGTTTCCAGGAATCCAAGTCATCGTGGTGGATGCCAAAATCAATGTCAACGTTTAATTCAGGCTTGCAGCTGTTGAAATGCCAAATTCAAGTCTTAAGCCGCATGTTGTTTGCTGCTATCCTGATAATCACAATTGCCTTTCTAATCATGCAACGATCTGCCACCTCGCATCAAACGATGCCCATCACTTTCATACTGTTGCTGTTAGGAATTGGATGTGGTTACGCGGGCAAGTTCTGCATTGACACATTGGGTGGCAGTGGAAATCATTGGTTACTCTATTGGGAGGTGCTGTGCTCATTGCATTTCTTCTCCAACATGTTCCATACGTTTCTGTTCTCTATTCTCTACGGACCTATAGCAGTTGCAGAAAGGGTGGTCTGCAGTTCCGTCTTCCCATATTGGATTAGACGAATGCTTTACTTCAATGCTCTGCTGTTTCTCCCATTGCTGTGTGGGTTTATGCCTTTTGCAACGCCGTGGGAATGGATTGATCATTTTTCATCACGGGCCTCGGATTTCGCAGAATTTGTAGACGATTGAGATTTTGCATGAAGTGCAGGAGAGAAAATTTGAAGTTATTGGATAGTTCATAGTTGTACCCAATGACGGAGCTAGGTGGGGGGCATGGGGGGGCCGCTGCCCCCCCTAAATTTTGAAATTTTTTAATTTTTATATGTATATTTTTAATATATTTATATTTTTATCCATTAATTTTTTGATATTTTAATTTTTCGCCCCCCTAATTAAATATTTTGCCACTTTATTTTTTATACTTTAAATTTTCGCTCCCCGCGACACTGAATCCTGGCTCCGTCCCTGGTTGTACCATAGGTTCGTCAAAGACTTTTGTACTATATAATGTTCATTATTTATCCGGTTATCCCGGAGCGTACATTTCCAGGATTCCTGGTGTTTAAGTTTAGTGAGTTGTACTAATGTAGTCATGTGATATAATGATATATAACGATATTTCCAGGGATTTCTCCTTTTTAAGTATATAGATGTATGAACTCGACCCGTATATATCACATATATATTATCAGAAATAGAAGGAATATTACAATAACATGTTTACATACATAAAGAGTTTTTACAATCAAACATCTTCAAACGCTGTTCTTGATGGCAGAACTGTATCCAGTTTGATCATCATAGTACTTGTCCCACAGCATCACACCTCCATACTTGTTCGAACCCTTGATTGTTGGAATCACATTTGAAGTAAGCACATTTGCAGGCACAAATCCACTTCCTGCAGCTGCTGGAGCCGCCGGCAGCCCGAGAAAAACCTCTCCCGCCTTGATCGATATCCACTGCTTCCACGCGTCCTCGAAAGCAGAAGCCCCCGAAGAGTACTGGCAAGGATTGTTGTAAAACTGCACCCAAACATAGTCGAAAAGGCCTGTATCGATTGCGCCACCAATCCATGCATCGGGGAAAGGGCATTGAGGGGCAGCACTCAGATACACCTTTTTACCCTTATTGCTGTAAGCAGAAAGATACCTAGCCAAGTCATCCCAATGCTGATTAGTTCCACCCTCAATATCAAAGTCGATTCCATCCAAAACTGCGTCTCCCAATGGACGAGAGGACGATTTCCCGCCCAAGAAATTGTTCCAGAGATACTTGGCTACTTGTCTGGCGTCCTCGGAAGAGGCAAGGTAGTAGCTTCCCGATGCTCCACCGATCGAAAGCATCACTTTGACGCCTTTAGCCTGACAGGACTTGATGTCAGAGCTGAGGGATGTGCAGCCGTTGGTGGTAGGATCGCAGTGTCCGGCGAGATTGATCATCGGAGTTTGTCCGTTGCCAAATGTTGCAAGGAAAGCTAAGTTGACGAACTCGTAGTTTCCGGTGGCGCAGGTGTCTGAAAGTGTGCCTTCGTTCCCGTTTTGGCCCCAGTAAACCGCTATTTTCCCGGCCTTGGAGGATTGGAGTATCAGGGACAGGGAGATGGTGATTAATGATAGAAATGAAAGGTTTGTAGTACGAAATTTCGCCATTTCTGGGCTCTGAATATTGATGATGACGTATTTACAGGAAGTTGCTGATGTTTTATCTGACATTAATGCAGGATGTTATATAGAAGATGATCTCATAATGTAGACAAGTTAAGAGCCTTTGAATTTGAAGAATGGATGCGTAGCGTTACAGTTGGGGGTTCTTTCTTGGTACGTAATGCTTTAGAGTTTAGTTCTTAGCTTTGCTGGGAATGCGATGAACAAATTTTTTGCAGTTTTCCACAATTTTGACTCTTATTTTCAGTTTTATTGAATAACAATATAAAGTGCTTTGAGTCTTACTCCGACAGATTAGCACGCACACTTCAAAAAATATAATCACGTATTCACATCCGCCATTATATTGAACGGTTCTTAATAATAAGCTTAAGAAATAATTCATATTATATTATCCATATCTCTAAATCTATATTTATAACTCATATGTTTCATACAACTATAGTGCCTAAATAATGGTTAGCAAAATAAAATCCAATTACCGAAGGGTGTTTCAAACATCATTAAAAAGATTTTTATCAAAAAATAAATAAAAATTATTAATTAAACTTAATATATTTGTATTAGTACTGCAATATAAAGAGATAATATGATAAACTGGTTTAGAATTAATGTACTTGACCATTTTACAATTCAATTGTTTTTTTTTTTTTTTTGAGGGAACAATTCAATTGTTTTTGAGTTACGTAATTTTGTTCATTTGAGCACTTAAAAAGTTAATTTCATATGTCAATATATCAATATTGTTTACTTCGTCATTTCACAATCATTATGTAATGAACCAATTTCCAATTCTGTTCTCCTCAAATACTGATATATAAATGAGATTAAAAAATAGGGGTCCGAATCAATCAAAAAATTAAACAATTAAAAAAATAAATTGCAATTTACGATAGTTTAAAGTTTGTGATGCACAAATACAGAAAAAATGATTCAAATATACGATATGGATATGATGATATAAATTTTTAAAAAATTTTTTACATAAAGAATATCGAACATAATATTTAATATAAATACTCGATACAATACATAAATTGGCATAGTAATAGGCAATAGCCTAATCTTTGAATAATTTTTTCAGTTTTTAAAATAAAATCATAAAGTACCTTTTTCTTTGATTCGTAGATGATACGGTATATTTGAGGAAAATGAAAAATAGGCAAAATATCTCCCGAAGGTGACTCGTGCTCTCACATGCTTCTCCCTCCAACGCCGTACTCTTCTCCGCCGGAGTCGCCCCACTGTTCACCTCCCTCAATTTCGCACACGCAACCTTCTCTTGCTTTACATACATTCATTCGCAGGTTGATGTAGTCTACTGTAGTGTTTCTCCCACGGTTCAAATGGCGATTCCGGGCTCTCTCTCGTTGTTCCCCGCCTCAGTTATTTCTCCTCCGAAGCCGCTTCGTTCTACTTCTCTTTCCGGCGGTGTGAGGGTTAACTTTAAAAATGTCGGCGGTTTGTCGGCCGGTGAGGACTTACCGTTGGATTATGAGACCTGGCTTCCGAAACGAGACATCAGGGATCGGAGGAGGGCGGGGATTCTGCTCCATCCGACGTCGTTTCCTGGGCCTTATGGCATCGGGGATCTGGGAAACCAGGCATTCCAGTTCATCGACTGGCTTCACGGTGCCGGTTGCTCTCTTTGGCAGGTTTGGTTGTGTCATCCTCTGTGTTTATTCATCAGTTTTGGGGAATTTTCAGTGATTGATCAGTTTGAGAGAGCTTAAAACATGGATAAGACGAGGTTGAAATTTAAGTTAGGAATAGGAATTGACTTCCTTTCTCTGTTGAAATTCTTTATCTTTTTTGTATTGTCAACTATTTTATATTTACACATAATTTGGCTTTTTAGGACAAATGTTCTTTTTTTTTTTTTTGACATGAATTTTATTTTACATGTACCTTTTTTCTGTAATTGGATTGATGTTTTTGCAGGTTCTTCCTCTTGTTCCTCCAGGAAGGAGGGCCGGTGAAGAGGGATCTCCCTACTCTGGGCAGGTTCTCACCGTGATTTCCTTTCACATCATTGTCATATTTAATTTCTGTCCTTTAGAATATTGATCCAACGATATCCAAATTTTGGGAAACATGGTAAAATATCTAAAAGTAACACCTTGAAGTTGTTTTATACTAAATGCGCTGCAGAATCAGATGATTGTGTTTAATGGTGGTTGATTACTTCCAGGATGCCAATTGTGGCAATACACTTCTGATTTCTCTCGAGGAGCTTGCCAAAGATGGTCTACTATCAAAGGAAGAGCTCCCAAAACCAATGTGAGAAATATGTCACTCTTGACTGCATTATTTTGCTGAAGGTCTTATTAGAATCTCTCCCTGTAACAACTCTGTAAATACTTGCAGAGATACGGATCGTGTAAATTATGCAACTATTGCTGACATCAAGGATCCTTTGGTGGCTCAGGTGAGGTTTCAATCCTCATCTTTTTCAGTTTACTGCATCGACAGTATCAATTTGTGATAAGTAAGTATATAAATCAAATCAAGACTCCAGGATCTTATATCACCTAGAAATAACATTATGATTTTCATTTACCCTTGATAAATGTGAAAGAATTTTAATATATTTTTTTTGTACTCCTTGTGTACGTAATTTCTGTGACTGTTCGGTATTTTCATTTCCTGATTAGCTGAATAAAATTTTCTTAGAGTATACTATCAACAAGATCGGTGTTATAAGAACAACAAAATAATTCTACAATGAACTCTGTCCTTCAAAGTAATAGTCTCTGAATTTCGCTAATTTCATGGCCTCAGTTATCTCAATTAATACCCTACTTGGAAAACATGCATTATTCATTTTATTCTTTCGCAACTGGACATCATCATAATTGCTGTTCATTGGAACTGGTAGCAGCCGGCTGCATTTGAACAATTTAAGCTAAGACTGTTCTGTAAGAAGATTCCTGGTTTTCATTGTTTAGGCTGCAAAGAGGCTTGTTTTGAGTGAAGGGGAGCTAAAAAATCAACTTCAAGAGTTCCGTAAGGATCCAAATATTGCAGGTGAGATGTTAATACTTTCAATTGTTTAGGCTGCAAAGAGGCTTGCTTTGAGTTAATACTTTCAATTATCTCGTGTTACTGTGGAAATTAAGGATTATCATAATAGAATCAGTACCCTACATAAAGTTGTACCCAGATGTTGCCTAAGTTTCTTCCAGAGGTACTTATTGGTGATTTTGCACATATAGTATGATGAAAAATATCCTGGGTTATTTTGAGGAGCTAGCCAGTTTTATAGGGTAGTAATGTACTTTTCTATCAATATCAGAAGGTGGTGAATGCCGTGCTCAGAACTTTTCTTAAAATTACTGCTTGTATTATTACCCGCTTAATTGCCTCAGCGGCTGGGGCAAATTAAAGGCTCCGGTTATAGTTTTATAAAATTATGGCTGGTCAAATTTAGTACAACTTCAGTTTTAGTTCACCAATAAAAATAGTATTTCCTGATATGCATTTCTTTTCTTCATCATGCTCATTTTCAGAAACTCTGCTTTAAATTTACGTCCGTGTTACTATTTCATGAGAATTACTTCTTCAAATAACTATAGAACTGCATAAGCAGGTTGGCTAGAAGATGCATCATACTTTGCTGCCATTGATGACACTTTGAATACGCTTAGTTGGTATGATTGGCCAGAACCGTTGAAAAATCGCCATCTTGCTGCTTTGGAAGAAATATATCAAAGCAAAAAGGAATTTGTAAGATCTCTTTTGACCCTTTTACCCTATTTGACTCTTACTTTGTCATATTTTTTTCAACTCTAATGCTGGAGAGACCGTTGGCTGGAACATCAATGCTCTCTTGCGCAGATAGATATATTCATCGCTCAGCAATTTTTGTTCCAAAGGCAATGGCAGAAGGTCCGCCATTATGCTCGGTCGAAGGGAATCAGCATAATGGGAGATATGCCTATATATGTTGGTTATCATAGTGCTGATGTGTGGGCTAATAAGAAACATTTTCTTCTGGTGAGTTCTCCCTTAGTTGATTCTGAGGGTTCCTTCCTATGCTACAATGTACTCTTGTATTCAGCTCCTGTCCATGTGTCCAGCAGAATAGCAGTGGGTTTCCTCTTCTAGTTAGCGGTGTTCCTCCGGATGCATTCAGTGAAACTGGTCAGCTTTGGAACAGGTTAACACTCTTTCCATGAATATTCTGCTAACATCATCAATACTAATTTGGATCACCTGAACCTGCTGCTGCAGTGTTAAAAATTTCTTAAAGATTTCAACCGCAGAACCATTTTGATGATTTTGAGTAATTGAAAATTGGTTTCGAGTTTTACTTTGCCTGCATTTCTCCAAGTATAGACACCAGATGTTTTCTAGCAGAATTTTCTGAGGACAATGTCTCATATTTAATTGCGTTTCGCACTATTAGAGCCTACTTATTAACTCGAAGTAAAATCTACATCACTGTATGTATCCGGCGCTAAAGAGTTGTTATGTTTAATGGTAATGCTAAAAGCCTGTCCTTTCACATAGCAGTTCATTATCGTAGTCCATTAAGTTGTCATTGATAGTTAAAGTTTCTTACTTTTTGCATTATTAATGTGAAAGAAAGTCTAGATCTCTGTAGAGTACGTTAAACTTTGCTACTAAAGCATTTCATACTATGCTTTGTTCTATTTATGATGAAACACTGACTTAAACTTTTTATCTGAGGAAAGCCCCCTCTATGATTGGGAAGCCATGGAAAGAGATGGATTTTCTTGGTGGATACGGCGTTTAAATCGGGCCCAGAATTTATATGATGAATTCAGGATTGATCACTTCAGAGGATTTGCTGGATTTTGGGCTGTGCCTTCTGGTGAGATGATACAATTTGAAAAAGCATAATACCATTCTAATGGGGAAATAATATTTTTTCGTTAATTTATGAACAGAAGCAAAAGTTGCTACCGTGGGACGATGGAAGGTCAGATTGCTCTTATATCATGTTTAACATTATTCTTTTATCAAGGCAACGGTTTATGGAACATTCCCTAAATGATGTCTGATTGACAGTAGGTGGGACCTGGAAAGTCTCTTTTTGATGCCATCTTTAGAGATCTTGGAGAGATGAATATCATAGCAGAAGATTTGGTATGTTTTCAAGTATCACCTTAAATCTTTCTAAATGTTTTGCTATGGTACTTTTCTCAGTCATAATATGTAGAATCCTTAACTGATGATTTTGAACTATATCCCATATATCCCCAAATCACATTGTGCTTCTATTACATTGTCTTTCAACTTTCTTCAAAAAAGATGTACTCTTCTTATCAGTTCATCTACCTGTGTTCTTATGTTGTCTATCCTGCTACAGGGGGTTATAACTGAAGATGTAGTGCAGCTTAGGAGGTCCATTGGGGCACCGGGAATGGCAGTCCTCCAATTTGGTAATTGTTTCTTCTTTCTTGTAAGCATCTATAAAAGAACCTTCCATTGACTGCTAGCTCTTTGTTGGACTTTGTGTTTTTGTCCAGGCTTTGGAAGTGATGCTGAAAATCCACACTTGCCTCATAATCATGAACAAAACCAAGTGGTGTACACTGGTACCCATGACAATGACACGGTATTTCATCTCTTCTTTGAGTTTCCAATGTTAACAAGTATTGAGACCTTCTGCTCGCCTTCATGGTTTAGCTTGGATATATGTCTTCTTTCTTGTCTCTTTCTTTTGGACTTATGATGGAAAAGCATCGTCAGATGGATAGATGCAAAATTAACATGCAATATTCTCTGGCAGCTACAGAATTCTTCCATGGAGTATTCTTAAGATATTTTTTCTTTCATCACATGTGTATTTATTCATCAATTTTTGTATACTTAGATTCGAGGATGGTGGGATGTCTTGCCAGAAGAAGAAAAATCTAATGTAAGTTTTTTTGACCTTCCCAATGGAAACATTTGAATTTGGCGGTACAATTTTTCTTTGTAATAAAATTTGGCAGTATAATGAAATATTACAACATGAATCTTGTTCTAATATAGTATATGTTTCTGTATAGGTGAAAAAATATCTTGGCTATATCCGTGAAGAGGATATTTCATGGGGGCTTATCCAGGCAGCAGTTTCTTCTGTTGCGCAAACTGCAATTATACCCATGCAGGATATACTCGGATTAGGAAATTCAGCTAGGATGAATATTCCGGCGACTCAGGTAAAAAGAGCTCCACATGCATTTGCACTCTTCACTTTCAATGTATTGCATTATGTTTACAGTAATATACTTGTGGATTATTTTGAGGGAATTGGTTTCTCTATCCCCAAAAATTGTCTATTCTATACAATATTCCTTGCCTGATTTATAGTCTGCCAGACCAGCATATCTTTGAAATACCAAAACAATATCGAGTTATCAACAGAATGCATGGACTCATTAATGACTTCCTTTTTACACCATGTAGTCTGGAAACTGGAGTTGGAGAGTACCCAAATCGAAGACCTTCGACAGCTTGACATCCGAAGCACATAAACTAAGAGATATGCTTGTGATGTATGGTCGATCATAACAACATGTCAACATTGCTGAACTCCTGGCTGGTAAGAAATCCAGATTTCAGCTTATCTTGCCAGTGATTATAACAGTTAAACAGGTTCAGCTATTATTACATTCTTAGTGTTCTTACCTTACATCCAGTTTTTGTCACTTCCAGGTTGTTGTATATGTTAGGGAGGATCTATGACAGAAAAAACAGTAGCGAATAAACCAAACAAAGGTGGCGATCTTCTTGTTTTCACGACAGAATGTGCTGTAAAATAATTGAGTCGACTCAACCCTACTCAGAGTCGTACCTTTCGGATTCCCTCAATGAGGAACCAAATTGTTTATTCAATGTATAAGACGTCATAATAATGTCCTAAAACCTTATCTCATTTACAAGAGTTTTGTCTCTTCTTTGTAATACATCTCAAACGTGTTTATGAATTAGATTTTGATATATTTGAATGCTGTCGAGTCTCGATTAACTGCCATCAATTGCCAAAAGAAGAAATTAAGCTTAGCATGTATGTTAAGATCTTGTTTTACTAAGTTCATGGATCGACTCCAAAGTATTTTAGTACTGAAACTACTTTTTAATTAATCTTTCAGTCTTAAATATTATTGTGTTAATACCAGAGTGAAAAAAAGATCAATGTACCAAATATCAGGTAGAAATTATTTGTATAAAATTTGGTGCCAAGTAAACCGCTAAAAAAGTGTTTTTATGATATAGATAAAAATGACTTCTTATTATAAATTTAACCCTCCTAAAACTTGTTTAGTGGTAATTGTTTTGTTTGTGAATTGTGATCAAATTGTGAGGTTATGACTTATTATGTGCAGCAGTGTAGGCAAGAAAATTAATGGACCCTCGCTTAGAAAAATTCTAATTCAAACTCAGTTCGAACTTTTATAATATATATAGATAGTTGTTACTTGCTTAAATTCCCAAATGTTGATACATTATTTATAGGCTTAAGTGTGTACAAAGATACATGCACATAAGTGCAACCTTCCAAGTTTTTAATTAATGAGATATTGAGACACTTGAAAGACACCAAGAAAATACTAATAGTGCATGGACTAAAATTAAATTTCAAATTGGATTCTTAACAAGTTCTTAGTCAAGATTCTGTATTCTGGTAAAATAGAAGCATCTTAGCTAAAGATCCATAAGTTTTTCCTGCAGGAATGGGAAATTCTTTCTTTCGTCAGATCTCCGAAGAGTGTGTTAAGATCATCAAATGCTGTACGTAGCCATTATAACATTCTCACCTCCGCTTATCTCGACAACCAGCTTCTCGAAAAGGCTGCAGCATTTGGCTGACACCTTAGGTTCTGTCAAAGCAATTGCAGGTGAGAGAGTGCTCATCTTTTCTGCTTTTTGATGCAAATTAATTTTAGCCATATTATACTTCCAGTCTTCCACTTCAACCAGATCAAGACAAGGAGCTTGCTAAGCTTCTCACTGTGGACGGCCTTCTTAGCGTGCACAAAGTGGCACGTAGTAATATAAAGTATATACACAGGTATTTGTGGTTGATCGGAACAATTTGCTTGCAAAATATTAAATTAGGAAGTAGAAACCATCAGGGGCGGATCCAGGAATTTTTATTAGCAGGGGCTGAAAATTCCTAGGTCTCAATATATTAAAAAAATAATAATAACTTGACACTACAATTCATATATTATAATTATTTTCGACGATTCGTATTCCTTTCAATTTGCTCCCACCATTTTTTTCAAAACTAAAGTCTTCACGTACAAATACTAATATGGTCCCTTATTTAAAAAAAAAAAAAAACTAAAATTTATTTCGGGATTATAATATCCACTATCGAGAGTGTAGTAATTAATCCTTTTGGTAAATTATAACTAGGTAAGTTAAAATATAAACAGTTAAATAAAAAAAAAAAACTATTAAGTTTTATATTCGAAATTAAGATTCAAATTAACAACATTTTATTAAAATAATATGTATTGAAAATTATAGTTTTTTGTGATATTAATTTGACAGAATTATGATTTGATATTAATACTAAGATTTTCAAGATTTTCTTTGCACTTAAACAAGAATGTTAGATCAATTTCTTCATAGTCTGAGGTGCTAGTATGAGAATGTGTTGACATATTTTCAGATGATACCTGAGTATTTGCCATGAAGCCACCATACGATTCTCCCTCAGTCTCTGAGGTGGATTCCATGCCACAAGGATTGACTTTGACTTGTAGCTGTTCTTTTTTCCTTTTGAAATCAGTGAGGAGCTTGGGACACTCAGACTTTATATGTCCTGGCTCCTGACATTCATAACAAGTAACCAAATTATTAGAGATACTATTGGTTTGTTTAGTACCTGAGAATCTTTTGCGAAGACTCTTTTTCATCCTTGAGAGCTTTAAGAATCTTTTTGTCATAAATGCAATTTCTGTATCCAAAATTTTCTCATCATTGAGTTCATTGTGAATCTTTTCTGATTCAACATTGAACGTTGAGTTAATGTTCCTTTCTGAGTTTTTATCCCAACTCATAAAGGTGAGCTCATGGGATGTAAACGTCCCAATAAATGGAGCAATGCTCATCTGTGTAAGATCTTTGGCCTCATGAATGGTTGTGACCTTTGGGGTCCAGTCCTTTGGAAGAGATCTAAGAATTTTTCTAACTGGATCTTCTTCAGATATGATTTTTCCTAGAGCAAATAGCTTGTTCACAATTTCCATGAAATTAGTGTATATATCACTAATTTTTTCACTATTTTTCATATGGAAAAATTCATACTGATGAAATTAGTGTACATATCACTAATTTTTTCACTAATTTTTCTAACTTGATTTCGATTTACTCTTGGTTGTAAGACCAAAAACAGTGAGCACCTCTCTCTGGTACCAGTTGTTAGATCCAGCCGGGGGGGGGGGGGGGGGGGGGGAGGGGAGGTTGAATTGATCATCTTAAGAATAATCACCAGATTTTTATCCAAGCACAACTTTTTCAACCTGTTAATTTCCTGGTATTTCTCCAGGAATCATAAGACCTTTTATACCAAGGGTATTCAAGCGGATAATACCAAATCAATGTATAAATATTGCAAGAAAGATCAACACAAGTATTTATAGAGGTTTGGTCCCAAAGGTTGTGAAAAACACTAACCAATAGGATTAATCATCTACCTAAGTTGTTAGAGTTAGGATTTTCAAACCAATCACTTCAATATAGAGAGTTTACAGAGTACAAAACAAGTAGAGCCCTTCCGGTACAATCAGTAACCACGACTGGTACAATTCAGACCAAGCTCTAGGACCCCAAGCTTTTTGCAACACTATCCACCAGAGCACAAACAAACACAAGCTCTATATGGTGTAAACAAAGAAATAGTAGCAAACAAAGCTCAAGAAAATCAAATCCTAAATGGTGTAGAAAGTGCTCAATATATAGAGAGATTAAAAAACTAGCCGCTACTCAATGAGGCTTGGTGAAGTTCCTAATGATACCAAGTCTAGTACATCCTTAAGGTCAACAAAACAGGTATCATTTTTTGCCAACTTGTTTCCATGGTTCCTATTAAAACGATACTTAACAAATATTTATAATTTTGTCAATCATTCAAAAGTAGTTGTTTTAGTTGCAGAACGATTCCAAGAGAGTTAACAATCTCCCCCTTTTTGATGATGACAAAAATTTCCTACAAAAAGAGTTAGCCGAAGGTTTTGATAATCTAAGAAAATAAGTAAAGCTCCCCCTGACTATAAGAGAACAAAGCTCCCCCTGACAAACATTTAACCTATTTTAGTAGTTTACAGACCCAAAAATTAAAGACAAATTAAAGACAGGAAACTAAATTGTTTTACACAAAAACAGGTTCATAATTCAAAAAACATTGATGTGATGTCACTTCTTCTTCACTTCTCCTTCACTTCTTTCTTCATTTCTCTTTCACTTCTTCTTCCACCTATCTCCCCCTTCATCATAAAAAAGGGTGTGTTTGTCCTTTTTGGAGGACCGTTCCAGAGCTGCAATCCTGTTCTCAAGACTAGAAATTTTATCAGAGAATTTATTTAAATCATGATTGAATGTTTCATGTTCAGTCTTGAGAGTGTCAATCGAAGAGGTGAGATGATCAAGAGAGGATGAGGAACAGGCTTTGGAATCAACAACATTCTTTTTGATGGGTGGTTTCTTGACTTTACGAGACCAGGTCTGGGTGTGGTAGTTGTGTTAAAGTTTCATGTGACTCAGAGTCCGATTATCAAACTTCTTATGGTATTTGGGATTTTCTTGCCAATTTTCTGGGAATGGAATGTTGGGTTTACATTTGAGGAGATGAGTTAAAAGCATGAAATATGGGAGTCTGGTATTGTTGAGACCATAGTATTCCATGAGGGAAAGAATGAGAAGCCAAGGTTGACTGGGATTTTCTTGAGAAAGGCATACAAGAGAAAAGTGCTCATGTGGGTCATATCAGTGGAGTGATTACCTTGTTCAACAGAGCCAGAAAGGATAGTGAGGCTAATAATTTGATGAATTAATGCATGTTCAGGTTGAAGGACTTTCCAAGCTAGGCCTCCCCCTAGAGGGTAATCAACACCGTTCCACAACAAATTTTTAGCATCTTGGTGATTAAAAAATTCTTTTTTAGGCCATTCCCCATGTTTGAAAAATCTAACCCCTTCATTAGGGCAACCAATAAGTGAGTTAATAGACCTAGGAGTAAAGCGGACTTTTTCACCCATAACAAAAGATTTGACCATGATTTTGAGACTATCAGAACTGCGATAAAACGATGCATTGGCATAAAAGAGTTTGCACAGAGTAGGATAAGCAATTTCATCGATTTACAAAAAGGATTTCCAACCAAGTTCCTCAAAGTGTTGAGTTACAACACATTTGGGAAAGTGGAAAAAGGATAGAGATCGTCCACGATTTCATTTTCTTTCAACCAAATGTTCGTTGAAAAACCTCTGATAGGTAGGATTTTTGAAATTTTTTTTGGAAGACACATTTTCAAAAGTAAGTGCAGTAGTGTTATGGCAAACCTCAACCAGAGGAAGTTCTTCATCCTTAGAGTAGTCAATCTCCGAGTCATCCGTATCAGAAGGAATGGAAGATACATCATTTTACTCTTCAGATTTTTCATCTGAATCATTAGATTCTTGACTGGATGTATGCAGTGGTGAGGATCCAGCAGTATCTTCTGAAGGCTGTTTCGTGGATGGAGATTTAGGAGAACCTTCACCTGATGAAGATTTTCCAGTGATGCTGGTATTGGGATCATTGGTAGAGGCTTTAGAAGATCTCTTCTTCCATTTGGATAAGGGAATTTCATCAGGATCACTGATCATTTTCTTAGAGACAGAGGGTTTTTTCTTGCCCATGGTGTTTGAGAAAGATTGAAATGTTGAGAAGGGAGAGAATTAGGGTTTGAAGTAAGTGGATAGATCTGTATAGTTTTGTATAGGGGCACACGGTATCAGATGCAGGGACGCAAAGATTCACACAATCCCACGATTTCAGAACTTTTGAATAAAGTGTGCCTCTTCATTGCCAAAAAAAAAAAAAAAACTGCAGAGAAAAACGTGTTAGCAGAATAAGAAGTGCTTTTTTTTTTTTTTTTTAAACCTTTTTAGTTTAGAGTGTACCGGAGCAATTTTAACCTAACACACGGTTCCAGGGAGTTCAATAATACCAAGTTTAGTTTTAATGCAATCAAACTGATCTGGACTCAAGGGTTTTGTGAAGATATCAACAAGCTGATTTTTTGTATCAATATGAAATATTTCTATCGTTTGATTCTGAACATGATCTCTTAGAAAATGATGCTTAATGTCAATATGCTTTGTTTTGGCATGAAAAAATGGATTTTTTGAAATGCAAATGGCACTTGTGTTATCACACATGAGTGGTGTTTTATGAAAGTTTAGCCCATAATCAGTGAGTGTTCGTTTCATCTAGACTATTTGAGCACAACAACTACCCATGGCAATATATTCAGCCTCTGTGGTGGATAATACAACCATAGTTTGTTTCTTGCAAAACCAACTGACAAGGAATTTGCCAAGTAATAGACATTGCCCACTGGTGCTTTTTCGATCAAGTTTGCAGCCAGCAAAATCGGCATTTGAATATCCAATGAGATCAAATGAATTTGACTTGGGATACCATAATCCAATCTTTGTTGTACCACAGAGGTACCTGAGTATTCTCTTTACAGCTTTAAAATGTGAAACCTTTGGTTCACTTTGGAATCGAGCACATAGTGTAGTAGCAAACAAGATATTTGGTCTGCTTGTAGTTAAATATAAGAGATTTCCAATAGCTCCTCTGAATAGTTTTTGATCAAAAATTTCATCATCTTGATTTCTATCAAGCTTTGCAGAGCTACACATGGGAGTGGAAACAAACTTTGAGTTTGTCATTTTGAACTTTGCCAAGATTTCTTTTATATATTTCTCTTGAGAGATGAATGTACCAAACTTAGCTTGCTTGATTTGAAGAGCAAGGAAGAAATTTAATTCTCCCATTAAGCTCATTTCAAACTCAGACTTCATACATGATGAAAACTCTTTACATAGTTTGGAGCATGAGCTACCAAATATAATATCATCCACATAGATTTGAACAATGAGAAGATCAGAGTTCAGTTTCTTTAGGAACAGAGTGGTATCAACAGTTCCAATGGTAAAACCATTATCTAGTAGATACTTCTCGAGTCTTTCATACCATGCTCTGGGGGCTTGTTTTAAGCCGTAGAGAGCTTTAGAGAGTTTATATACATGATTAGGTGAGTTGGGATTCTCAAACCCCGGAGGTTGACAAACATATAAATCCTCAGAGACGTATTCATTAAGGAAGGCACTATTAACATCCATTTGATGCAGAGGGAAGTTGTGATGTGCTGCAAAAGCCAACAGAATTCGTATAGATTCCAATTTTGCTACTGGAGCAAAGGTTTCCTCATAATCAATCCCTTCTTGCTGATAGTAGCCTTTGGCCACTAATCTTGCTTTGTTCCTAATCACTTTCCCCTCTTCATTTAACTTGTTTCTGAAGACCATTTGGTTCCAATAATGGTTTGTTGTGAAGGCTTTTCAGTAAGTTTCCATACTTTGTTCTTTTCAAATTGAGCTAGCTCATCCTTCATTGCTTCAATCCAATATTTGTCTTTGAGGGCTTCATCAATATTTTGTGGTTAAATTTCTAACATGAGTACTGTGTGGACTCGATCATGATTGGCTTCGCTCAGTTTTGTTCTTGTCATAATGCCAGCATCCTTGTTTCCAAGAATATTGTCTGTTGGATGACTGGAGGAGTGCTTGAACCTTCTGATATTCACTGGAGTGTGGCTTCCTTATTCTTCAGATAGGTCAGTTATGATGTTGTCATAATCTGCTCCTTAATTAAGATCTACTCTTGAAGTTTCATCTTGATTGTCTGAGTTTTCTACATCCAATTCATGGGGCACTTCAGGATTGGATTGTAGAAGAGGAGCAACCGCTGGACTAGCTGATGGAGCACAAATAAGATCAATTTTAAGAGGATCCGTTTCATCAAAAGTGACATGAATTGACTCCTGTACAACCCTTTTCCTTTTGTTGAAAACTCTGTAGACACGACTATGGTTTGAATATCCAATAAAGATTCCTTCATCTACATTAGAATCAAATTTACCTCGGTTGTCCCGATTATTTAGAATAAAAAACTTGCAAGCAAATACATGGAAGTGTGATACATATGCAGTTTTACCCTTCTAAAGTTCATAGGGTGTTTTCATAAGATGGGGTCTAAGAAACACCCGGTTTGAGATGTGACATGCAGTATTCACTGCTTCACCCCAGAAGTTTTTTGGTAAATCAAACTCATTTAGCATTGTTCTTGCCATTTCTTGCAAGACCTTGTTTTTCCTTTCAACCACAAAATTTTGTTGTGGTGTTTTGGGAGCCGAGAATTCATGAATGTATCCATGTTCATCACAAAATTCAATGAAGTGTTTTTCATCAAATTCTGTTCCATAATCACTCTGAATTTTGATAACAGGGAGTCCCTTTTCGTTAATAGTTTTCTTACAAGTGGAATGAAGCTTTTAATAGCATCATGCTTATGAGCAAGAAACTGAACCCAAGTAAAACGTGTATAGTCATCCACAATGATAAAGACATATTTCTTGCCACCCAAGGATTCTGTTCTCATAGGTCCAAATAAGTTAAGATGCAACAATTCAAGAGGCATACTAAAGGAATGCATGACTTGTTTTTGAACGAGGATCTGGTTTGCTTCCCAACCTGACATGCATGACAAGTTTTATCTTTATTAAAATTTAGTTTGGGAATACCTCAAATCAGCTTCTTCCTTGAAAGTTTTGAAATTAGATCCATGATGATATGTCCGAGTCGCCTATGCCATGTCCAACTGGAATCATCATTTGCGACAAGACATTCTACATTCTGACTTACAAGATCATTTAGAGAAAAACAATAGAGATTTATGTCTTTTTTTGCAGTAAATATGAGTTCCTGATCTTTTAAAACAAAGCAATGAGAGGGATAAAATTTCACTTGAAAACCACAATCACATAGTTGACTAACGCTGATTAAATTATGTTGAAGTCCACTTACAAGAAATACATTTTCAATGGTAAAACCATCTTTGTAACCAATACTTTCCTTACCGATAATTTTACCTTTAATGTTATCGGCAAATACTACTGTACCTCCGTTAATCTTGTGAATGTGAGTGAAGCAAGACATGTCCCCTATCATGTGTCTTGAGCACCCACTATCTAGTACCCATTTGGAGTTTACCGTTGCAGTTCCTAGTACCTGAGAGTTCAGTTGTAGTTCCAGGTCCCCTGGTATCTGAGGATCCTGAGTTGTTAGTACAACTATTTTTTTTTTCAATCCAGACCCATTTCGAGGTTTTGGCTACTTTGTGATTTCAAAACCAGCATCTGTTGGCGCCATGCCCTATTTTTTGATAGACATGACACTTTATATAGTTTTCGTTCTTAGCAAAAACATGCTTAGCTTTTCTTTTAAGGCAGAAATTTTCATGCTCAAGAGAACTATTGCGGGTCAGAGAAAAGTCTACTTGTTTGCTAGAGAAGGAATTTGACCTCCAATAAGCATATCAGATATCTTATTTATTTTCTTTTGCAAATCAGGCTTGAGTTTAATGGTTCTCAGTAGATTTTCTTGAAGGAGCTTGTTTCTAATCCTAAGATTTTCAAGATTTTCTTTGCACTTAAACAAGAATGCTAGATCAATTTCTTCATAGTCTGAGGTGCTAGTATGAGAATGTGTTGACATATTTTCAGATGATACCTGAGTATTTGCCATGAAGCCTCCATACGATTCTCCCTCAGTCTCTGAGGTGGATTCCATGCCACAAGGATTGACTTTGACTTGTAGCTGTTCTTTCTGCCTTTTGAAATCAGTGAGGAGGTTGGGACACTCAGACTTTATATGTCCTGGCTCCTGACATTCATAACAAGTAACCAAATTATTAGAGATACTATTGGTTTGTTTAGTACCTGAGAATCTTTTGCGAAGACTCTTTTTCATCCTTGAGAGCTTTAAGAATCTTTTTGTCAGAAATGAAATTTCTGTATCCAAAATTTTCTCATCATTGAAATCATTGTGAATCTTTTCTGACTCAACATTGAACGCTGAGTTAATGTTCCTTTCGGAGTTTTTATCCCAACTCATAAAGGTGAGCTCATGGGATGTAAACGACCCAATAAGTTTTGCAATGCTCATCTGTGTAAGATCTTTGGCCTCATGAATGGCTGTGACCTTTGGGGTCTAGTCCTTTGGAAGAGATCTAAGAATTTTTCTAACTTGATCTTCTTCAGATATGATTTTTCCTAGAGCAAATAGCTTGTTCACAATTTCCATGAAATTAGTGTACATATCACTAATTTTTTCACTATTTTTCATATGGAACAATTCATACTGATGAGTGAGTAGGGCAATTCTCTCTTGTCGAACTTGAGAGGTTCCTTCATGTGTGACTTGTACCATTTCCCACATGTCTTTTACAGTGATGCAAATACTCACTTGATTGTACTCACTTTTGCACAGTGAGCAAGATAGGATGTTTTTTGCTTTGGCATTCATAGATATCATTTTCTTATCCTGGTGTATTCACTTTTGTCCTTGGGGACATCGATTTCACCTACTTGTTTCATAGGAATTTTTGCACCTGAGATAATGATGTCCCATAGATCATATTAAATGGATATGAAGAATTCTTCAATTCTATTTAGCGGAGGCCGAGTGTGCGACACCCCCTCAGCATAAGTCTCAGTTTGAGGCTCCATAGGATCGATTTACTCTTGGTTGTAAGATAAAAAACAGTGAGCACCTCGCTCTGGTACCAGTTGTTAGATCAAGAGGGGGGGGGGGGGGGGGGGGATTGATCATCTTAAGAATAATCACCAAATTTTTATCCAAGCACAACTTTTTCAGCTTGTTAATTTCCTGGTATTTCTCCAGGAATCATAACACCTTTTATACCAAGGATATTCAAGCGGATAATACCAACTCAATGTATAAATATTGCAAGAAAGATCAACACAAGTATTTATAGAGGTTTGGCCCCAAAGGTTATCAAAAACACTAACCAATAGGATTAATCATCTACCTAAGTTGTTAGACTTAGGATTTTCAAACCAATCACTTCAATATAGAGAGTTTACAGAGTACAAAACAAGTAGAGCCCGTCTGGTACAATCAGTAACCACGACTGGTACAAATCAGACCAAGCTCTAGGACCCCAAACTTTTTACAACACTATCCACCAGAGCACAAACAAACACAAGCTCTATATGGTGTAAACAAAGAAATAGCAGCAAACGAAACTCAAGAAAATCAAATCCTAACTAGTGTACAAAGTGCTCAATATATATAGAGATTCAAAAACTTGCCGTTACTCAATGAGGCTTGGTGAAGTTCCCAATGATACCAAGTCTGGTACATCCTTAAGGTCAACAGATCAGGTATCACTTTTTGCCAACTTGTTTATATGGTTCCTGTAAAAAAGATAATTAACAAATATTTATAATTTTTGTCAATCATTCAAAAGTAGCTGTTCTAGTTCCAGAACGATTCCAGGAGAATCAACATATTCCAATGAAGTATGATAAAAAGTTATAGTTTTATGCATATTTTGCATAATTTTATTTAAAATTTGTTCGTTTAGAATAATAAATTTTTATAATGAAATAAAAAATTATAACAAACACGTTGAATTCATATAAATATCCATCATAATTATTTAAATAAATATTTTGAACTTTGGTAATTTCTAATGTATGTACTTTAAATATGAATAACATTCCAATATAAACATGCATGCCCAATTTTTTTTTTTTTTTTGCAAGAAAATATTTGGTATCCATAAAATTTAGGAATGCAATTAGTAATTTTAAATGTCAAAATATCATTAAGTAGCATTCTTTGCTAAACCAAAAAAAAAATAAAATAAAATAAAATAAAAAAATTAGGTAAACACAAAATTCGAGTACTTACATCGAACCCCCAATAATTTTAATACTTACATTAATCTCCTTTCTTTTATTACATATACCCTCCTGAGTTGTAGGATCTTTAATACTTACATTAATCTGCTTTCTTTTATTACATTTATCCTCCTGAGTTTTAGGATCTTGAGGGGTAAAATAGTACAATCACAGATTCTGTTAAATTTAACGGAGGAGATAACGAGTCAGGGAAAATTCGTAATTTCTCAAATCTCAGAGGGTATCTGCAATTTCACTAAATCTAGGGGGCCTTCGTAATTATCTCTATTCAATCATGATACAGCTATTCCTACGAAATAAACAAGTTGTTAGTGAAAAGTGAAAGCCACACGAAGTTGGCTTTGGATTCGATAACCCCAGACTTGAACCCAATTCCCTTTCACCACAAGGTTCTTAAAAATTATTCTTTTCAAAGCGTTGTCGATAACGATTTCTTGTGTATTATTGGGACATGATTTGAAGTGGAGAGTATACAATAAAGCCTTATCATCGATTGCATAAAACTCGAGCCCTTGATCATTGACAGCCTTGTTTTCCTGAGAAGTCAAAAACTCGATCAACTTCCCCTTTGTAGTTATCACGAACCTGTTTAGATCAGATTCTTGGAGCATTTTTTGATACAAGCAAACAGGCCTCGTCCCGTTAGGAGCCTTGACATAAATCTAAGTGGCAATTCATCCAGAGGAGGAAGAAGTGGTAGATCTGGAGGAACTTCTTCATGAAATGGGAGTGAAGGAACTTCTTCATGATCATTAATAGACATAGACGACGACATGTTGTGTATGTATGAACTTATTGGAGAAAGATCACTAGGAATTGATCGAGTATCAAATTAGGAGTGACTAATTTCATTTGGAATTTATGATGGACTCCAAATTATTAAGAAATAAATATATAATATAATAATTTTAGTTTAATATTACATATTACGAAAATGGTTTCTACATTATACCCAAATTGTTGGAAATCTTTTTCTTCTTCTTCTTCTTCTTTTTCTTCTTTTTTTATTTTTTTATTTTTTATATTTATTTTAAAAAGCCAAGCCCTCCAAAGGAAATATTATTGCAAATCAACAAGAACAATAAGAAAATATAAGGAAAAATAACAGAAAAATTAATGTATGTCGAAACTGCAATTCCAACAATTGTGAGCTAGCTATTATATTAGCATCAGGTCTAGTAAAAGAAAAACGAATCATAGAAGATTGCTCCTTCCAAGTTGATTTTAATCCGATCCAGGTAAAGTTTCGCAACCATCCTTTTCTTCGAATTGAGAAGAACAGTTACCTTGATCTACACGGAGAATCACAGAAAAAAATAAAATTGAACCTAAAAAACTAACAAAACTTCCATACGGAAGAGATAAAATTTTCATACATAATCCGATAGCCGGATCCGAATCTCGGATTCGAATTATTTTTGAATCCATACATAATCGGTTTGGATCAGATCTGATAAAAGATCCGCCCCGGTTAGCAATAAAATTCATTTTTTAAAATAACAAATTTGATATGAAAAAATAAATAATGATGAGCCCAAATCACGCTCGAGTCAGATTCGCACACGTGTCACAATCCAGGCGGTCTATCAACAGGACCCAACAACACTTGAGCTTAGACGCTCGTGTGTGTGGGCTCGTGAAACAGGTCCAGCCCATGCAACTTACTGCCTTGATCCCTGAGGCCTGCCTGTCAAGGCCCATACATCGAGTGTAGGGTTCTCCATTGATCCCATACAACGCTCGCGTTTGAAGCCTCATAATGGGTTCGTTACGCCTGTGGGGACCCTCCCCTTCGCACCATGAAGTTTTCCCTCGAGGACCTCCCGCGGCTGCGTGACGCACACACCCGCCGAGCGTCCCAACGCTTGAATGATGCCACCAGGGGAAACCTGCTCCTCGAGCGCTCTGGCGCTCGATAACCCTCATAGGGTATGTTCACGCTCGGACCACATCTGGCGCCCATGCCGCCACTGCAACAGGGTACGTCCGGCTACCAGATGTTAACCCCATCCTCAACAAAGGGTTCCCACCACGAGGGCACACCCAGTTGCGTGGGGAGCAATCTAAGCTAAGGGCCACAACGCTCGGCAATAGCTCCACAACCACCTCTGACATACAGTGGTAGTGCCCGCACCACTCCTGACATCCACTACCACCTATCCATAGGAATTTTTCAGGAGTGTCACTTTCAAGCCATCACACAACGCCACGTGTCTAGGGCAACACGGATTTGGGACCACTTTGTTACATTTACCAAATCACCCTCATCCTCAGCCTATAAATATGGGAATTTACACTCACATTCTCTAAGTCATCTAAGTCATCTTCTACATAGGCATTGTACACACAGTTGGGCCTTTTCCTCTATTCTCACTCTGGTTTTCTTCTTCCCAAGCTCTGCGTACTTCACCATTCTTGCATACTTACTGCATTTTCTCCCCCTGGTGTTATCCTAGCTGGAAGAACCCACGCTCTTTGGAAACCCAGTTCCTGAGGCTCTAACGCCTGTGATGGTCTTCCCCCAAAACAAATCTTATAGTGTTGGAGATTTAGTACATTTCCAGTATCTACACCACCATTTTTGGCGCCGTCTGTGGGAAACCATCATCCTCTTCATTTTCATCAGATTCTTCCTCCTGAGCTAGTTGAGAAGTAACACCAACAGTCTTCAATCATTGTGACAGCAACAAGATCTGGAGTTGTGGACAACAGAGGCGTTCTCCACCCGGTGAATGAGGAGAACCTAGGTGGCGGTGCCAGCGCCTTTGACGTCACCGCCATACAAGCAGGTAACACCCCCGTGGATGGGAATATTCCTCTTGCTGCCCCATGGGGTATTGACAAGGAAACTATGGTGGGATCCCTCCCAGCTAAAGGATTTGGAGCTGGAGGATCAGGTTCTGCTATTCCACCTGCGGCGCTCGTGCCCGCAGCCACCGTCACCAACCCCGCCGCATACCCCATGGCGATGCCTCCACCGGGGCACATGTACATACAACCTAGCATGGTAACTGGAATAATGCCAAGCATGGTGCCCATGATTCAGCCCTATCAAGTGGGCACGCTACAATTTCCAGTCTCAATTCATAGAGAAATCCAAGGAGTGGAAATGCCACAAATGACACCGCAACAACTCCAGGCGTTGTACGCTCAATGCAAGGTGCACAAAACGCTTGGAAACACTTTACTTCAGCCTACTTTCCCTCGGGCGTGGGCGCTCAGATGGCACCCCCGATGGGAGGGCTACAAGTACATCCTCTGATGGCTACCCAGAATGTGTTGAGGGCTCAGCCATCACCCCGCCTCCAGCGTAAGGAAGAGAAGCTCCACCGAGGGCTGAGCAGGAACAAAACCCAGCTGAGAAAGAGAAACTTTCTCAAGCGAGGGGGGATGCAGCAGATGAGGTCCAGTCAAAGATCTCTAGAAGAACAAGCAGGAGAGACGGAGGCGACCCTCAGTTGGCGGCTGTCCAAGACCAGCTGAACGGGCTATCAAATATGGTGGAGCAGCTCTCTCGAGCGTGGTCTCAAGTCCCCCATGCTAGGGACGAGAGGTCCAAGGCCAGAGATGCTCGCAACCCCCGGAACCAAGTCCCTCACCTTAGGAGGGAAGAAGATTACGAGGAGCATGACCACGAGGGCGGGAACCA
Organism: Lantana camara; assembly: GCA_037501455.1. NCBI lineage: Eukaryota > Viridiplantae > Streptophyta > Magnoliopsida > Lamiales > Verbenaceae > Lantana > Lantana camara. The sequence goes on along the minus strand of CM074857.1, from coordinate 13,700,354 downwards.
CAGGCCTTTGACAGGCGGATCACCCCTCGTGGACGAAGTATTAATGGCCCGCGCCGGTGGGCAAGATCCCCACGTCCGTCAATCGCTATAACGGAACCACTGATCTGGCCGACCATCTGGATCACTTTGTGCATCTAATGTACCATTACGAGCATTCCAGTCATTACTGGACCAAAGTTTTTATCACTTCCCTCGTGGGAATAACAGAGGAATGGTATAAGAAGCTGCCCCCTCGCTCCATTCGAGGGTACAATGGCTTAACTGATGCCTTCTTGAACCATTTCAACTCTTTGAAGGCACCTGCACCTGCAACCACAACTCTTTACAGCCTGGTACAAGGACCCAACGAGACCCTCAGGTCCTTTATGGGCAGGTTCAACAAGGAGATTTTGCTGGTAGAAAAACCCTCGATGGACTTCCTAAGGCATGTGCTATTTGGGGCTATCAACATGAAAAATTATGTCAGTAAGGAGTTTGTGGAGGAAGTGGCAAAGAAAAAACCACGCTCCTTGATGGAAATAAGGGACATAGCCAATTCGTTCTTCACACTCGAGGATATGTACATCGCTAGGGCGCAGAAGTTTGCTAATGCCCCTCGAACAGACAAAGGCCTTGAGGACAGAGTAGAGTCCAATAGAAACCACCGTCGAAGCCCTGCTCCCGCTCGAAGGAATTCCTCTCCTCCTCGCAAGTATGAGTGTATTCCCCTCAATAGACCGATGGCAGAAGTCTATTCCATGGCGTATAAAAAATTATTCAAGAGGCTGCCAAAAATGAGGGAAACTGAGGCCCAGAAGCGCTCGGGGAAATACTGTGCTTTCCACAAGCAGAAAGGGCATGACACAAACGAATGTCATCAACTTGAGAGTGAGATTCAAAGGCTCATTGCTGGGGGCCACCTTAAGGAGTTTGTGAAGGTGCTTGAAAGGTACGATGATCACTGTGCCGGGCGGACACGAGCTAGGGGAAGAAGCTACTCACGCTCAAGGAGCCCTCACGACAATCACCCCGAGGACAGCAACCGCGAAAAAAAGAAATCTGCCGAAATGGAGAACCAGCCCTTCGCCGTCTTCCACATGATCGCTGGTAGACCCTCGGAAGGAGACTCCAACGCTTCCAGGCGCCGCCACGTGCGCAGTTATGATCAAATGCCTTCTAAACCCAAGTCTGTACTCTCCATTGACAACACTTCACGCTCAAGGGAAGATGAGGTTGTAGGGTTTACTGAGAAAGATCTAGAACACATTGTAACACCCCATGGGGTCGGTGAAACCTCTGACTGCCCCATGGTGGTTAGCTTAGATGTCCACAACCATGTTGTAAAGAGGGTTTTAATTGATAGTGGAAGCTCAATGAATGTTCTCCCTTATTCCATGTTCCAGAAGATGAATATAACAAATATTCCCCTCGAACCCCTTAGAACAGCCCTCGTTGGCTTTGGGGGTTCCGAGATTATCCCCCGCGGATAAATTCGCTTGGCCACCTCTTTTGGTCGCGCCCCACAACGAAAGACTTTGAGCGTCCTATATATCGTCGCTGAAGTAGATCTGCCTTACACATTATTGGGCGTCCAGCCCTTGTTGACTTCAAAGTGGTCGTTTCAACCTACCATCAGAAGGTCAAGTTCCCCACCCCCGAGGGAACGGGGGAAGTACTTTACAACGTTAAAGAAGCATGGAAATACTACATTCTCTCTCTTCGCAGTCACAAGCCCAAGCTAGCTGTCCAAGCCGGATCCACCAAGAAGTCTGTGGATTTCCCCAAGCTAGATGAAGATGACCCCAAGCGTAAGAGGGCCAAGCTTTACAAGAAGAAAAACAAGAAGAAAGCTTCAAACGTACCCAAAGACAGTGAGGATGGCCCTCCCGGAGCCATCGAGGGGTCCTCCTCAGAAAGTGAAAATGACCAGCTCTTGGAGAAAGCCAACGATAGACTCGCAGGGAAAAAACGGGCGCTCGAAACTCCTCGGCCAGAGGTTAAAATGGAGCCTACCAAAAAATTTTTGATCGTCGAATTGGTGCCCGGGAATCCAAATAAAACCACCCAGATAGGCTCCAATCTTGACAATCCTTCTCAGATCATGATGATCGATTTCCTTCGAGAAACCCTTGATGTATTTGCAAGGAGAGCCTCAGATCTAACTGGCATAGATCCGAGCATCATTGTCCACCGGCTCAATGTTGACCCTGCATTCAAACCGGTCAAGCAGAAGAAGAGGGATGTTCATGGATTTCGGAGACAGGTCATTGAAGAGAAAGTCGACAAACTCCTCGAGATTTAGTATATCAAAGAAATTTTGTATCCAGAATGGCTCTGCAACATGTTCCTCGTGCCTAAGAGTGCTAACAAATGGCGCATGTGCAATGATTTCACAGACCTCAACAAAGCATGCCCCGAAGATCCTTACCATCTGCCTAGGATTGATCAATTAGTGGATTCGACGACAGGATGTGAACTTATGAGCAAGATGGATGCCTTTCAGGGGTATTATCAAATCTTCATGGCGCCCGAGGATCGTCCCAAAACATATTTTGTTTTGCACGTGGGAGTTTACTGTTTCCTGGTCATGTCGTTTGGGCTAAAAAATGCTGGAGCAACATATCAACGCCTGGTCAACAGAATGTTCGAGCGCGAAATTGGGAAGTCCATGGAGGTCTATGTGGACGACATTTGTTATATTACGACACTATGGTATGAAACTAAACCCTTCTAAATGCACGTTTGGTGTCCGAGAGGGTAAATTTCTAGGTTATGTGGTAAGCCAAAGGGGTAGTGAGGCCAACCCAGAAAAGATCAAAGCCATCATGGAAATCCCTTCTCCTCGGAATGTTAGAGAAGTCCAAGTACTGGTGGGTAAGATCATCTCTTTAAACAGATTTATATCAGGCTCAGCTGACAGGAACTTACCCTTCTTCAAAATTCTACGCAACGCTCGGAGTTTTGCCTGGAGTGAGGAGTGTGAGAAAGCGTTGCAGGATATGAAGAGGTATCTCTCGTGTGCCCCGCTACTAAAGAAACCAATCCGAGGAGAGAGTTTGCTTATTTATCTCTCTATTTCTTCAGAAGCCACGAGCACCGTTCTTGTAGCAGTATGCGAGCGTAAGCATTTACCAGTGTACTACTTAAGCAAAACTCTACAGGGTGCTGAAAAACAATACATGGAGATAGAAAAATTTGCTTTCGCCCTCGTTAATGTTTCCAGAAGGCTAAGGCTATATTTCCAGGCTCATTCCATTACTGTACTTACGGATCAACCGCTCAAGCAAGTCCTCTCTAAACCTGACGTCTCAGGAAGGCTGATAAAGTGGTCAATTGAGCTTAGTCAGTTTGACATCAATTTTGAGCCCAGAACGGCTATACATGCTCAAGCGGTAGCGGATCTGCTGGTAGAGTGTTTTGATTTAGATCCCGTGCCCTCGTCGGAAGAAGGCTTATGGCTCTTGCACACAGATGGTTCCTCGACCTCACAAGAGGGAGGAGCTGGGGTGACCCTCAGAGACCCCCAAGGAATTGAGATTGATTATGCAATCAAGCTAGCCTTTCAAGTCACCAACAATGAAGCCGAGTATGAGGCTCTCATCCAGGGACTCAGGATTGCACGTGAGAATGGGGCCTCCCAGATTACCCTCTATGTTGACTCCCAATTAATTGCAAGCCAGATTGACGGTGCTTATGAGGCTCGAGAAACCACCATGATGCAATACCTGGTGAAGGCTAAGGAAATTATTTTCAAGTTCAAGGAATTCCATCTGCTGCAGCTCCCAAGAGTGGAGAATGAGCGTTTTGATGCCCTCTTTAAATTTGCATCCGCCCTGGAGGGCTTATGTGAGCGCTCAGTCACGTTCCTTAGAACGGAGGAACCACTGATAGCCGAAAAGAGACCCTCGGTTGAAGTAAGCACGATCGATCCATCCGAGCCCTGTTGGCTGGATGACATCATCAGATTCCTGAGGGATGGAACTTGCCCGCTCGATAAGGTGGAAGCACGGAAGATTAGGAGTAAGGCTCCTCGTTTTTCGGTGATAAAAAATGGTGGTGTAGATACTGGAAATGTACTAATCACTAACACTTTAAGATTTGTTTGGGGGGAAGACCATCGTAGGCATTAGAGTCTCAGGAACTGGGTTTCCAAAGAGCGTGGGTTCTTCCAGCTAGGATAACACCAGGGGGAGAAAATACAGTAAGTATGCAAGGATGGTGAAGTATGTAGAGCTTGGGAAGAAGAAAACCAGACTGAGAATGGAGGAAAAGGCCCATCTTTGTGTACAGTGTCTATGTAGAAGATGACTTAGATGACTTAGGGAATGTGAGTGTAAATTCCCCTATTTATAGGTCGAGGATGAGGGTGATTTGGTAAATGTAACCAAGTGGTCCCAAATCTGTGTTGCCCTAGACACGTGGCGTTGTGTGATGGCTTGAAATTGACACTCCAGAAAGATTCCTATAGATAGGTGGTAGTGGATGTCAGGAGTGGTGCGGACACTACCACTGTGTGTCAGAGGTAGTTGTGGAGCTGTTTCCGAGCGTTGTAGCCCTTAGCTTAGATTGCTCCCCACGCAACTGGGTGTGCCCTCGTGGTGGGAACCCTTTGTTGAGGATGGGGTTAACATCTGGTAGCCGGACGTACCCTGTTGCATTGGCGGCATGGGTGCCAAAGATGGTTCGAGCGCGAATATACCCTATGAGGGTTATCGAGCTCCAGACCGCTCGAGGAGCAGGTTTCCCCTGGTGGCATCATTCGAGCGTTGGGACTCTCGGGGGGTGTGTGCGGCACGTGGCCGTGGGAGGTCCTCGAGGAAAAACTTCATGGTGCGAAGGGGAGGGCCCCCGCAGGCGTAACGAACCCATTGTGAGGCTTCAAACGCGAGCATTATATGGGATCAATGGAGAACCTTACGCTCGATGTATGGGCCTTGATAGGTAGGCCTCAAGGATTAAGACAGTAACTTACATGGGCTGGACCTATTTCACGAGCCCCCACACACGAGCGTCTAAGCTCAAATGTTTTTGGGTCCTGTTGATAGACCGCCTGGATTGTGATAAGTGTTCGAATCTGACTCGAGCGTGATTTAGGCTCATCATTTTGCCCCCTAAATTCTGTTGTAACACTTGACGTGTATTGTAGAATTTTAGCCTTGGACTTTTGACTTTGAATATCCGAGGGTCTGGCTACCCATTGGGAGGTTACGCTCGTGAAATCCCCATGGTGACATTTGTGACACTGCATTTAATGCGGCCTTGCCTCTTTGACTCCTTGAGTACCTCCTCATTTAATGCTTAGTGGAAGCGTAGTTGCGTGCACCAAGGAAACGATGCGTGAACATCGGTAAACATGTGACGGTTACCAAAAGTGTGCAGTTACCAAGGTGGGAATGATTGCATATTTTGAATTTAATTCCTCAATCATGTATATCTCTTCCCTATAAATAGGGATTCTCATACCATTTTCATTCTTTTATGCATCCAAACACTTTTAGAGCAAACAACAAACTTCAAGGTTTTTTGCAGAATCCGGCAAGCTTCCGGCAACTCTTCTTCTTCTTCTTCTTCTTCTTCTTCTTCTTCTTCTCAGTTCTTAGGTAATCTCCAAGTTTCTTTCTACTTTTGCATTCTAACCAATAGATTTAGGTTGCCAAGCCTCATTTTCACCGTAGGCCCTTTCTAAAACTACTCGCTTTTCCATATTTCTTCTGAAAAAAGACTCTCATCTCCAAGAACACGAAATCATGGCAGATGAAATCATTAACCAGACGATGAGAGAGATTGGTGAAATGTCCCCTGCAAGGTCCCCTCCCCGGCATGATATTCCATATGCCATTCCTATGGAGGAAACTCCAGCAGAGGCCAGGGATGAAGATTTTGACGCCACGGTTTAAGGCTTAAACGAGCGTAATCCTGGGGGAGTTGAATAAATTTTCGAGGAGATGGCGCTGATAGAGGAAATGGAGCGCCAGTGTGAGAGGGTATTTTCTGTGCTGGACAGTGCGGTTAGGCCCTACGATCACAGGGTCACAATGGCGATTGCTGCCCCCCAAGAGGAAACGGGGACCTCTGAGCATCGTGAGGATGAGGAGCCTCTTCGCAAACGCCGAAAGGAAAAAGAACCAGCTTCCCAAGGGAAAAAATCTAAAATCCGAGGGGAGGGCTCTGACCCTCATAAGACGGATAAGTCTCCAGATGAAATGGTGAGCCGTCCCTCAGGAATCTGATGATGTCATCCAGCCAACAGGGCTCGGATAGATCGATCGTGCTTACTTCGACCGAGGGTCTCTTTTTGGCTATCAATGGTTCCTCCGTTCTAAGGAACGTGACTGAGCGCTCACATGAGCCCTCTAGGGCGGATGCAAATTTAGAGAGGGCATCAGCACGCTTATTCTCTACTCTTGGGACCTGCAGCGGATGGAATTCCTTGAACTTGGAAATAATTTCCTTAGCCTTCACCAGGTATTGCACCATGATAGTTCCTCGACCTCACAAGGGGGAGGAGCTGGGGTGACTCTTAGAGACCCCCCAAGGAATTGAGATTGATTATGCAATCAAGCTAGCCTTTCAAGTCACCAACAACGAGGCCGAGTATGAGGCTCTCATCCAGGGACTCAGGATTGCACGTCAGAATGGGGCCTCCTGGATTACCGCCTTTGTTGACTCCCAATTAATTGTAAGCCAGATTGACGGTGCTTATGAGGCTCGAGAAACCACCATGGTGCAATACCTGGTAAAGGCTAACGATTTTTTTTCCAAGTTCAAGGAATTCCATCTGATGCAGGTCCCAAGAGTGGAGAATGAGTGTGCTGATGCCCTCTCTAAATTTGCATCTGCCCTGGAGGGCTCATGTGAGCGGTCAGTCACGTTCCTTAGAATGGAGGAACCACTACTAGCCGAAAAGAGACCCTCGGTTGAAGTAAGCACGATCGATCCATTCGAGCCCTGTTGGCTGGATGACATCATCAGATTCCTGAGGGACGAAACTTGCCCGCTCGATAAGGTGGAAGCACGGAAGATTAGGAGTAAGGCTCCTCTTTTTTCACTTGATAATGAGGGTAGGCTCTTTAATAGATCATTCCAAGGTCCACCATTAAGATGACTGAGACCCTCGCAAGCCTAGGAAGTATTGGAACACGTACACAGCGGAAGTTGTGGGAATCATTCTGGCCGTTGTATTCTGGCCAAGAAGGTACTAAGGAGCGAATTCTATTGGCCCTCGTTATTGCAGGATGCCATCAATTACTCCAAAAAATGCCCCAAGTGCCAATTTCACTCCATCATGCCTCAGCTGCCAGCTGCGCAAATGGTTCCAATTGCCGTGTCTTGGCCCTTTGATCAGTGGGGCATTGATATAGTGGGACCCTTGCTGATGGCGGTCGGGCAAAAGAAGTTTGTAATCCTTGCTGTGGACTACTTCAATAAGTGGGGCAAGGCTGAAGCGGTCGCGGGGGACAAGGCTGAAGCGGTCGCCAAAATCATGTTAAGAGTGGTAAGGGATTTTATTTGGAAGAACATCATCTGCAGATATGGCATCCCCGAGGGTGCTAATTTCAGCAATAGCTCTCAATTCATCGCTGCTGACACCCGAGAGTGGTGCTCGGAGCTAGGCATTGAACAACGCTTCACTTCCGTAGGCCATCCGCAGGCCAACGGTCAAGCTGAAGTCACCAACAGAATTATACTCCAGCATTTGAAAATGATGCTCGAGAGTAAGAAAGGTGAGTGGGCTAAAGAGCTCTAGGGAGCCCTGTGGGAGTACCGCTCTACCCCACAAGCGACCACAGGAGAGACCCCTTACTCCGTCGTTTACGGATCAGAAGCTATGATACCTGCGAAAATCACCCATGAATCCGTACGCGTTGCCTACTTTGAGCCTATAACTAACGAGAGTAACCAGACGCTCGAATTGGACTTATTGGATGAGGGAAAAGACAACGCCTGGGCTCGTATGCATAAGTACAAAGCGGTAGTAGCCCACCAGTACAACAAACATGTTAAAGAAAGAACCTTTCAGATGAGGGATCTGGTCCTCAAGAAAGTGAAAGTGTCCAAACATGTGGGTAAGTTGGACCCCAACTGGGAAGGCCCCTTCATAGTCATTCAGGTGCGAGCAAACAACACCTACCTGCTAGAGACTTTGCAAGGTGAGCGTCTCCCTCGACCGTGGAATGCGTGCAACCTCAGAAGGTTCTATGTGTAATTACAAACATTGTAAAACGCCCGCTTGGGACACAGTATATTATCTTTTGACAGAAATATAAACCATACACATCAGTATGCATTTTTCATACCATTTTATTTAATTATTATCTTGTGATAATCTACTTTGCATTATATCAACACCAACTCCGTGTCGAGGGTGCTCCACGTCGAATGGCTTGGTATCTTATGTTGGGAATAGTGCCCTGAAAATTCAATTTGTTGAATTAATTAAACTGAATTTACAGCGAGTTGTGAGTATTTCACATATTGATAATTAATGGCGTGTGGTGGTATTCTTATATGAAATGTGTTTCATAGGAAAAGACTTTGAATACCGAAATCACGTGTCATTAAAATTCTAGTCGGTAAGATAAGAATATGTTCTTATCATGACTGTAATGTGGTTATATAAGATGATTAGTCTTTCGTCAGAGGGAATGGTGATTCCGATTATAACACGTTGATGATTAACAATAGGATTGGAAACATTGAACTGGACCACTGAGATTATTCATTTTATACTGCTATCTGAAATGAATAAAATCTCAGGAAGCATTGTACTCTTAATCCTGATAATATTTCGGCTTTAGGCATGTAGTGTTAGTCACTGTAATATACTCGAAGTGAGGTCTCGACAACAGTGGCCAAAATACTTTGTATGTTCGGTGACAACATAAAATATGCTAAAGAGTTATATTGATCGAGGAATCTGTGGCCTTGCTGGAAGGTAAAGGATATCCCTGAAATAGATTTGCAAAAGTTCGAATTAAGACTTTGGCCAAAGCACTTCGTGTGATACGTCACCGAAGTTGTATGTTGAATGTGTTTCATATACAGAGAATTTGAATTTAAGGCGAATCAATAAATTTCAAATTAGAGATGAAAAATAAATGATAGTAGTTGTAATTTATTTTTCATGGATATCTACACGGAGGAGTGAAATGCGAAATTATTCTAGATCGAGAAATTCGTGAATAATTTAATTAATTTTAGAGTGCAAAAATATTTATTTAGTGGAATTAAATATTGTTAAACGGTAATTAATTATTGTCATGAGATAATAATATATTAATCCGTTTGGAGCTAAAATTAATTAGTCCTGCAGGTCCCCCTTCAAGCCCCAATTGAAAACCCGAAGAGAAAATATTAAAAGGAGAAAGAGAAATGAATTTTTAAAGTGTTTGAAAAATAGCCATGGGATTTATTTTAAGAAATAAATCAAAGTTCTAAAGAGTTGGAAATGACCGGAATTTTTTTTGGAGAAAATAAAATTTTTTCGAAGAAAAAAAAATTTAATTAATTGCTGACGTGGCACCTGACGTGTCATGCCACGTCAGTAGGTCCGGGCCCAGCGGGCGCTAATGCAGCGCCTGCGTGGCGCGCCACGTGGACGGTGCAGATTGTGACACACAATCACAAGTGGACGACCCAGATTTGATTTGGGCTGGCCGGTCAACGGGTCGATCAAACGGTTCAAACGAATAGGGTAAAATCCTATTCGGATAGGGTTGAACTGGGTCCGGTCCGGGTAGGACCTGACCCGGACACGTGTCGCATCCTGGTGGTTGTGCTTGTTTGTACACGCGCCAACCACCTGGCAGCCTTCCGATGGCGCGTGTAGGCACGTGACACCACGTGGTGGCGCGTGGTTGGTGGCGTTGTGTCCACGGCAGAGAGAGCTACCACGTGGTGTGCTCTGATTGGTCGGACTCCACACGGCTTGTACGGCAGTGTAAAATGACGTTTTTGTCGTTTCTTTTATGCCTAAAATGACCATTTTGCCCCTACGGTTTTCGCTATAAATAGCTGATCCCTTTTCCTCATTTTTCATTCAATCTTGGCAGCCAACTTTGGGCTGCTGCGATGCTTCTCCTTTTCCTTTTTAATCCTTTTAATTAAGGATTAATTTATTATATAATTAGGTGGTTATGTAATTAATATATAAACCACTTAATTATTAGAAAATTAGGAATTTTCTAGTTTTAGAAAAATGAGTTTTTCTAGAAAAATATTTTCTCGAGTATTTAGGGAAATACTCGCGGAGCCCACACTCCGAGGGTCGAGTCGGGGATATTGCGGGGAAGCTCTGTTGGTCTCACGAAAGGGAAAGGAGCTGGAAAAATGCCGTTGGATAGCCATATTTGCAGTACGGTAATATTTTACAGTTGTATTATTTTAAGCATGATAAATTATATGCTATTAAGTGTTAATTGAATGTTAGATATTTATCTGCTTAAGTGATTTAAAATTTATTATCAATTGCATGTATATACTTGAGTAGATCCGGCTAGTCTTCCGCTATTGTATTATAAACAAAATTTTAAAATTTGGTCCCGAACCGCTACTGTTTTGGGCCCACCTCCCAGCATCTTATTCATGCGAATTCCTCTCAATACGAACGAATCCCATTGGGACATTATTATTACTATTTAGACCAACTAGACCCATCGCTCTAGTTCGCGCTCGCAATCCTTAAACAGATCCCACTTCTGGCTTATACTCGTAATAAACACACACTTAGCAAATTCCTGTATTAATTTCTAAGTTCAATTTGTATTACTGCTACGCCCTGAAAGTATCGTACACTTAACATAACTTTCAACTAAATTACTACTTTTTGGTCCAAGTTTTATGCTGATCATGGCCAGGATATCCCTCGAGCGGATACCCTCGTACCCGAATACTTATACGATTTCCATAATCATCCCAACAATCAAATGAAAACATCATTCAAAGCACAACAACGCAATGAGAAATAAACAAGTTCCATTGTCAAAGGAGGAAATTTACAGTACTGGGGAAAGGAAAAATACATTGCAGATTAAGGAAACTATTGTAGAAGTTCAACATATTCAATTGGAAGCAAAGTAAGAGATGGCCTTATGAGGGTTGGCCCCCCGGAGCAGGCGCTGGGTGTACTAAATCTTGAGCGTTAGGATTGGAATCCTCATCCAGATTCACCATCTCAGCGTTGGAGGTCGGAGCTTGAGAAGCAGGGGGCACGACAGACAGAGAAATAGGCGCAAGAACTTGAGAGTTTGCAAGCCCTGAAGATGCAGTTTGAGCGTTATTTTGGCCCTCTCCCATAGGCTGGCTGGAGTGACCCTCGTTCGCGGAGCTGCTGGTTTGACTCTCGGTAGCCGGAACTTCCGCACTGGCATCCTCGTCGACCGCCGTGGGCTCGGGCTCAACGTGATGAGCAGCCATGAATTCATCCTGGAGTATGACAACTAGGTCGTTGTACTCTGGCTCCGTTAAGTCCTCTTAGGGGTCCCCTGTCCGGGGCGAGCGGCTCTAAGTTCTCATCCAGGTCCATGCGCAGCCGATCGTCCGTACGAGCGAAGGAGGGTACCATTCCCAGCATAACCATCTGCCCGACATACTTTTTGAAGAAGCGCTCGGCGTTGTCAAAGTAGTGGAGATTTGCAGCAAAATGGAAATCTTTCGAGCGTGCAAACTTCAGGACAGCCTCTCGAGCGGCCGTAGCCTGAATGTCAGGAACTTATCTTTGGATATCTTCAAGCTCCGTCTTGGCATTGTTTAATTGCTAGGTGCGCTCTTCCAATGGCTTGGACAGTTTCTTCGTGTCCTCCTTCAAAGTAGTCCGCTCAGCCTTCAACTTCTTGTGGCGCTCATATAACCTCTCTCAAGCGGCCTCTCGCTCTTCCAGCATTTTCTTGACCTGGTCGTTCTCAATCCGAAGGGAATTGTATTGGGCCGTGGTCATATCCAAGTCCTCCTGCAATCGGCCAGGGTCTGCAACCCATATCAATTTTTTATACTTGGCCTTACGCTCGGAGAAGGTCTCAGAGCGTCGCTGGAGGTTCTTTAGCCTGGGAATCACCTCCTGCACAAGGGATTAAATCTCAATAAGACTTAGGTGATTCTGGGGAGATTAAGAAATATAAAAAACATCCAAACATTTACCGCCAGAAGGGTATAACAAGCGTCACCGCCACCTAAGCAGCGCTCTGCTCAAATAATTTTCGGTGGTTGCCAGAAAATTACAGCTTGTGGATAATCCCTTGGACCAGAGTACGAGAGGATGGGGAGCTGCCCAGAAGATACAGACCCGATTCCCCCGGGCGTTTGTAACGAGAGCCCCCGCCCCGCTCAAATTTCCAGAGCGACTCCTCCTCCGAAGAGGAATTATCTTTCTCTTCCCCGGCCACTCCGACCACTACCTCATTTCCCTTGCCTAAAACAGGAACGGAGTCTGCCAATCTCTTCCTTTTTCGCGAGGGTCGGGCTCGTTCCTCCTCCATGTGGCTTATAATAACTCCCAAGCGGATGTTGCGGGAACTATTGGGGCCCAATTGAACTGGTCCCTCCGGAGGCACGGGAACCAGGGCGCCTGGTGGGGTTGAACCGCGAGCAGCCCCGCTCGTTTGGGTAGCAGCCCGGCCTCCACCACGACCGTCACCCCTTTCTGCCCCTCGGCCATCTCCACGGCCTCCACCACGACCGTCGCCACAGCCCTCTCCTCGCCCGGCTCCTCGGCGGTCGCCTCGGCCCCCTCGTGGGTCTGCTTGTTGTTGTTGTTGTTGTGGTTGCTGCTGGCGGTTGGCCTACCTGCGACCGCGCATCATGGCGGAATGTTTTCAGCGCCTCCTTCGGCCATGAGTATGTCGATTTCTGCACCAAGGAAATTCAAGGGTCAGATCATCCTCCACAATACACCATTAAGCAAAAAGTAAGCATCCCTATTCTAAGATGTTAGTGGAGTTAGTTCCTAGAATCTAACCATCTCGGTTCATAGTACGAGCAGACGGACAAGTAACCATGTCAGGGGGACTTACGAGCCCATAACGAAAAAGGATCTCCTCGTCATCTATTAAATCCTTAGCTCTAATGAGCCATCTGGCATTCTTCATGGCGAGGGCCAAGCTCTTGGCCCAATCTACGAGGCTTTTTGAAGTGGATCTGGATTTCACTATAGGACCCTCGTCATGCTCGTCCCACTCTTGAGGAATCCCAAAGTTACCGTAGCGGGTGCCATCACGAAAAAGAACTTCTCCTTTCAGTCAACGCCGCACGAGGACGAGAGGGAGTCAATCATTCTCAGACCAGACTTGGCTTGGATGTAATATAAGCCATCCCTCGGAGTCGAGCGGGGCGAACGCGCCACTTGGAACAGGCTGTTGAAGTGAAGAATAGAGGGCTCGTGGCCTGTGCACTTCATCATAATCACAAAGGCATTCAAGAGGGCAATGCCATTGGGCAGAATTTGTGAGGGGCTCAGGTTGAGACAATTTAAAATTTCGGCTATCGGAGTAGGAATTGGGAACCGCAGGCCGCCCTCGGATATAGTGTCTTTATATACAGTCATCATGCCAAGAGGAGGACTGTTGGCACGCTCGTGCGGCTCAGGGCGACGGTAAGTAAATGCTTCGTTCCAGTATATTGGGGCCCTCGTGGAAGCCATTTCTCCGACCGTTATGGTACTGGGGATTTCTTCTGGAGACTTATCCGTCTTATGAGGGTCAGAGCCCTCCCCTCGGATTTTAGATTTTTTCCTTTGGGCAGTTGGCTCTTTTCCCTTTCGGCGTTTGTGAGGAGGCTCTCATTTCCTCTTAGGGGGTAACAATCACCACTGTGACCCTGTGATCTTGGGACCTAACCGCACTGTCCAGCACAGGAAATACCCTCTCACCCTGGCGCTCCATTTCCTCTATCAGCGCCATCTCCTCGAAAATTTGTTCAACTCCCCCAGGATTGCGCTCGTTCAAACCTTGAACCGCGGCGTCAAAATCTTCATCCCTGGCCTCTGCTGGAGTTTCCGCCATGGGAATGGCATATGGAATATCATGCCGGGGAGGGAACCTTGCAGGGGACATTTCATCAATCTCTCTCACCGTCTGGTTAATGATTTCATACGCCATGATTTCGTGTTCTTGGATATGAGAGTCTTTTTTCAGGAGAAATATGGAAAAGCGAGGAGTTTTAGAAAGGGCCTACGGTGAAAAGGAGGCTTGGGAACCTAAAGCTATTGGTTAGAATGCAAAAGTTAGAAAGAAACTTGGAGATTACCTAAGACTTGAGAAGAAGAAGAGTTGCCAGAAGCTTGCCGGATTCTGCAGAAAACCTTGAAGCTTGTTGTTTGCTCTGAAAGTGTTTGGATGCGTAAAAGAATAAAAATGGTATGAGAATCCCTATTTATAGGGAAGAGATATACATGATTGGGGAATTATATTCAAAATATGCAATCATTCCCGCCTTGGTAACTGCACACTTTTGGTAACCATCACACGTTTACCGATGTTCACGCGCCGTTTCCTTGGTGCACGCAACCACGCCTCCACTAAGTATTAAATGCGGAGGCACTCAAGGAGTTAAAGGGGTAAGGCCGGATTAAATGCAGTGTCAGAACTGTCACCATGGGGATTTAACGAGCGCAACATCCCAACGGGTAGCCAGACCCTCGGATATTCAAAGTCAGGAGTCCAAGGCTAAAATTCTACAGTACACCTCAAGTGTTACTACAGAATTTGGGGGGGCAAAATGATGAGTCCAAATCACGCTCGAGTCAGATTCGCACACGTGTCACAATCCAGGCGTTTATCAACAGGACCCAAAAACACTTGAGCTTAGACGCTCGTGTGTGGGGGCTCGTGAAACAGGTCAAACCCATGTAACTTACTGCCTTGATCTCTGAGGCCTGCCTGTCAAGGCCAATACATCGAGCGTAGGGTTCTCCATTGATCCCATACAACGCTCACGTTTGAAGCCTCACAATGGGTTCGTTACGCCTGCGGGAACCCTCCCCTTCGCTCCATGAAGTTTTCCCTCGAGGACCTCCCGTGGACGCATGCCGCACACACCCATCGAGCCTCCCAATGCTCGAATGATGCCACCAGGGGAAACCTGCTCCTCGAGCGCTCTGGAGCTCGATAACCCTCATAGGGTATGTTCGCGCTCGGACCACCTCTGGCGCCCATGCCGCCACTGCAACAGGGTACGTCCAGCTACTAGATGTTAACCCCATCCTCAACAAAGGGTTCCCAACACGAGGGCACACCTAGTTGCGTGGGGAGCAATCTAAGCTAAGGGCTACAACGCTCGGCAACAGCTTCACAACCACCTCTGACACAAAGTGGTAGTGCCCCGCACCACTCCTGACATCCACTACCACCTATCCATAGGAATCTTTCAGGAGTGTCACTTTCAAGCCATCACACAACTCCACGTGTCTAGGGCAACATGGATTTGGGACCACTTGGTTACATTTATCAAATCACCCTCATCCTCAACTGATAACTCGTTAATTCGCCGTTCTTGTGATTGAATTATACCCCGAGTTGTGCTTGATTTGATATTATTTTAAAAGGAATTGATGCTTTATTGTTTATATTGTAGAGTCGGGGCTTGAAGGAGAAATTAGTGCAAAATTGATCTTTTTATGAAGAAATTCACGAAATATAAGGAACTCTCATGGCCTTGTTGCACTTTGCCGCGGTTGAGCAGGGATGCGGCTGACTTGCAGTATGAAGAATAATTATTTGGGCCCAAGTGGGAAGCAATTTGAAGTTATGCATGCATGCACGTTGTAGTGGGGTTGACTTATTTAATTGGAGTGGGTTTCATTTGGGTTCTTAGTTTTAATTGGGAATTGGCCACGTGAGGTATGTCTTATAATTTAATAGATATTGGGTTGACTTTCTTGTTAATTATGGGCCGCGCACGTGAACTTTGTTGAAGAAGCCCAATTGCTTGGAATTATTTGTGAGGGGCCCGGATGTGATGATTATTGGAGAGTAAGGATTAAAGTCCGATTTGCATTAGGATTTTGGGACCTTGGCTTATTTATACACTAATTGGAAGCAGCTCTTGAGGGAATCACGTTAACACTTGGGGGACGAAACAGACAACAATTCGGGGAGGAATTCGGGAGCACTTCTCCACGCTATTTTCCAAGATTTTCTCTTCTCTCTTCTTTTTAGATTTTTAGTTTATTTCATGAGTAGCTAAGTTCTTAATTATCTAGCTAGGGATTATAGATTCGATTTTGGATATTGTGAGACCTAAACGTTTTTATTAATTTATGTTTATTTAGGCATTTATCTTATCTCCGTGTTTCGTGTTTATTGTGATTAGGCAATTTCGGGATAGTGCACGATCTCTAGGTTGTTTAATTTGCATATTGCCATTCATGATGCTTGAAGTGTAGTAGAGTTTGATTGATTAATTGTGGTAAATTAGTGACAGGGTTTTAGCGATAAAATTCCTCGTTCTCTAAGGGATTTGATAATCTAATTTAAATCTTGCGTGTGTCACGACTTGGTTAATTAGGATTGGTGTTTTTATAGTTCTTAATGCTGCGAATTCATTAAATCCTGTCGAGTGTCTCTAGGGGTTGTGAATTTGTTAGGGAAGATAACTGTCGAGTGTCTCTAGGTTATCCGATTAATTAAGTAAAAACGAGGTTGAGTCGAGTGTCTCTATCAACTATAGCCAATCTGTCAGAATAACTTGAATTCATCTTTGAGTCAATGATCAATATAACAATTCGAATCGAATATCCCTGGCTAGGTAATTTTCCCTCTGATTGATTTAACCCTACGTGATCTTGCTTGATAGTTTTAATTAGTTTTTAATTCTTGTTAGTTTATTTTAATTGCATACCTTAGTTTTAATAATTCAAAACCCCCCTTTTTAATTGTCACTTCTCGTGAATAACTTGTAATTGTTAGAAATAAATCAACCAGTCTCTGTGGATCGACCCTGTTTGCACTATACTCTGTGTTTAGTCGTTAAATAGGTATTTTAATTATTTTTGGCGGATTCGACACCTGTCATCAACCTATAAATATGGGAATTTACACTCACATTCCCTAAGTCATCTAAGTTATCTTCTATATAGACACTGTACACACAGCTGGGCCTTTTCCTCCATTCTCACTCTGGTTTTCTTCTTCCCAAGCTCTGCATACTTCACCATCCTTGCATACTTACTGTATTTTCTCCCCCTGGTGTTATCCTAACTGGAAGAACCCACGCTCTTTGGAAACCCAGTTCCTGAGGCTCTAACGCCTGTGATGGTCTTCCCCCCAAACAAATCTTAAAGTGTTGGTGATTTAGTACATTTCCAGTATCTACACCACCATTTTGGAGGACCCGCGCCGAGTGATTCTCCCCCAAAAAACTCTGTAAATATAATTACATAATATTTAATAAATAATGAGTATTTAATATGGATTATTTGATAATTTTGTTTATACTTATTCAAAATAGGTTAATTTAAACTTATTAATAAAAGAAATTATAAACTTTTAGATAAAAAATTTAAATTTTATTATTGTTTAAAGTGATAAATATGTAAAATTTTTAATTTTAATCATTTTACTTAATAATATGTACTAGTAAATAATTTATTTAATTAAATATTATGTATAATATCGGATTCGGATTCAGATTCTTAACGGATCGGATTCCTCTATCCATATTCGCTCAATTTATTTTGGATAACGAATATTTATAATCGGATTGATCCATTGGACATTTTTATCGGATGAATATACTAAAATTCAAATCGGATACGAACCAACTTCGGATTAAAATCCGACCCATTAACAGCCCTAGTTGAGCTACTAGAATCTATCAAAGTAAACTTTCCCTTAATTGGGCTATTAATCAATTAACACGAATGCACGATGCAACTCAGGTGGTTTTGGCGAGGACGGGAATGGGCTAGCCCAAATTAGATTGGACGTTTACTTCTCTCTATCATCTCCAATATAAAGGAGTTTTCAGTATTTTGAAATTTCTACTTAATGGATCGAACTAATCTATTAGTTTGAAAGCTGAAATCAAGGTGGCCACCTTTTTTTTTTATTTTTTTTTATTTTATCTCGCAAATTTCCCGCCACCCAATTGAGTGAAGGACTAATCTCCCGATATACTTGAAGACGTTTATTGCGGAGACCTCTTCCAACGTAGTTTTTTACATCCATAAGGTTCGAACTCGAGACCTTGCTTATATGAACTCAAGCCCCTATCCACTTTAACCAACTGTCAGTCGGTAAGGGGGTCACCTATAATCTATACTATTATAGTAATTGACAAATGTCGTAATTATCAAAATAATTAATATCCGATTCACAGCTAAAACTGAGTATAGTGCAAATGAGTCGAATCCACAGAGATTGGTTGAAAATAATTCTAATTAATCATAAGAGAACTCACTAAAATTAACGAGTAAAAATCGAGGAGGTTGAGATTTATTAAACTAACTAATTACTAACAATTAAATAAACTAGGGGAAAAACTATAAATCACTTAGAAGTTGGGTTTTGATAAATCAGTGGAGAAAGCAATACCTAGTTAGGAATTACAATTCAGTTTAGGATATCGATCATGGACGCAAAAATAAATTCAAATATTCAAATAGATTAGCTATAGCAAATAGAGACACTCGACAGTTATTCCCTAATCAATTCACAACCCCTAGAGACACTCGACAGGATTTAATGAATCAAAAGCATTAACAATCAAGAAAACACTAACCTAAATTAACCTAATCACAACCGCGTTAGATTTAAATCCGATTATTAACTCTCTTAAAAAGTTGAGAACTGCAACCAATCCTTCTCGTTAATGTACCACTAATTGTCTATCAAGCACTACATAAACTTCATGCAATCAAGATTGACGATATGCAATTAAATCTACTTAGATGATCGTACACTATCACTAAGCAAACAAAACACAATAACACGACACTCGGACAATTAATAAATACTTGAATTAAAACTGAATTATAAACGCCCATTAGGTCTCACGATGTCAAAAACATAAATTATGAATTCCTAACTAAGTATTATGAAATTAGCTACTCAAAGCCATAAAATCCAAAAACATAAAATAAATTAAAAACATCTAACTAAATTGTCTAAAAGAATAAGAAATTAAAAAACAGGGAAGAAGAACTCTGGAAGTTGCGTGTTGCTACTCCCCGAAATCTTCCCAAGATGCTGGCTGCGTGAACTCCCCAATTGCTGCCGTAAATAATTGTTTGGGAAAAGTTATCTCCGGAATCTGTCACCATGGTCGTGAATATATAAGCTCCGAAATCAACCCCTAAATCCTAGTCCAAATTGGATTAAGCTTCACGCGCAACTTGCTGCCCAAGAATTGCCACATTGAGCCTTCTTCAAAATAATTCCCCAGCTCTCCACTTTTCGCCCCACTAGCAACAAATTAGCTCCAAGCCAGAAGTCCTCCATAATTGGGCCTGAGTTGACTTAAATCTATAACTATCAAATGCTTGGCCCACTAAGAAATTAAGCCTATCCTTGCCATGATCAATTATTAAAACATGCCTGGACTTGTCCTTACTCACACGTGCAGCCTTTTTTGCATGCCCAAAAACAATAATTCTACCACCAAGACATAGCATCTGCCCAAATAATTAAAACGCATTGCCCAGCTGCTCGAAATCTCATACTTTGGCCTAGAAAATTCCCAATTTAATAATATTGATCCAAGATGCACTCAAGGACAAAAACTTGATCAAAGCATCATATTATATCTAATTTAATCTCTAAAATTCAGTCACACATTCCCGAAAAATACGAGGTTTAAGCACGTTATCAAATGCCCTCACACTTGCCCATTCACTCGTCATCGAGGGAAATAAAAACAACGAAACATCACTCCCATCAAACACATTCACGATAGCAAATCTAGAAATTTTGCCTAAACAAATCTAGCAATTAAACACATTACTTAATCATATGGAATTCAACTAATTAGTACAAGAAATCATATCCTCGTGTGTAGTGTGGATCAAACAAAAGAATGTACAAAGATTAGACAAATAAGTTAGTATTTTTCGCATAAGAACTGATTATCAACTTCGAATACACCATTCACTCCAATCTCCACTAATTTGGCAAACTCATAACTCGGGATCGAAAGGTCTTTCGAGCTTGTAATGTAGGCTAGGGAAGGTAGGAAAAAGTAAATCAAAGGCTAATACCAAGCTTACATATTTAAAATAATCCCCAAGTGTTTTCCCTTTTATTTCTTCCCAAAAGACTCCCATTTCCATAACTTTCTCACTACCCATTTTTGGATATTCAACAAGGCACAAACTCTCTCTTTTGTTTTTTTTTTCTTTTCATTTTCTGTTTTTTCTATTTTGTTTCATCTCTTCTCAAATCTTTCTTTCAATAATGGATGAAATCTCACACTTCAATTGAAGAGTAAGGAAGTCTAGACATAGATCAATGAATTCCCAAAAAGAAAATGCATAAGCAAGGTAAAAAGAAATTAAGGGTAGGAAATTTGTATTGTGCTTTGGCTTGTAACTTGGCTATGAAAGAAATTTTTGCACAATACATAAGGAGCAACGAGGTCAATAGGGCAAAATCAATTAAAAGGCTAAAAACACCGACATGAATGCCTTAGTCATCTCCCGAATCATTCGTTAATCAATCTGTTTCACCTCGAAGGGAATTAAAATGTACTCTAATCAATTTTAGTCCTTTATTGAAAAACCCAACCAACTCGTCTAAGCAAAGTACATAAATTGTTTAGTTGGTGCGCAAGAAAATAAAGCCATGAAGTCATACTAAGTAACCAAATTACACACAATCTTTCATGCATTTAAGTGTCTAATAAGTTCTAGCAAAAATTCAAAGCTCAAACTTAGGCAAACACGTTCAAAACGGGGCAAATCATTCATAATTTCTAACACCCTCAACTTCAAGTGAATTGAACAAGTTAAAACAGTTGATGCAGGAAAAAAAAATCGAATTCAAGCACGTAAGCAGAAATAGTGAATAGGCTTATCCCTCTCCCTACACTTAAATCATGCATTGTCCTCAAGGCATAAGAAAAATCGAAAGAAAAGAGGACTTCCCTGAAGTGAAGATCTAGGGGGTTTTTTTTTTCTCTAAAATTGTATGGGTGCAAGGTGTGGCCATATCTTACGGTCAAATCTGTATAGAAGCATCAGTAGTGTAGCAGCAGCAAATCGGCAAAATTTGGGCAAATAAAACGCGCTTGCAAGGCAACCAAGAGCAACAATCAACTCAAATGGAGGTAGAACCTTCATATAAATCCCCTCTACTATGTGGAGCTGAATCTTCTAATCCATTGTGCCCTCGAGATCGGGAATGGTGACTCATAGAGGTTCTCAATGCAATTCGACACTTTCTCAGCACAGACTTCGTCAACCACTTATAAATTTTTTTTCCATGATCCTTCACAATGACTCTTAGGTTCCTGAACTCAAAAAATATGTGAGATCTGAAGAAAATAGTGGTTAAGTAGTCAAGAATATCTGCATACCAGCATATGACTGTTAGGATTGACCACGCCTTACGGTTAAACCTGTCGAAAAGCTATTCGTTCCAGCAATCATCGTGCGTAGCCCCTGAACCTGTAATTTTTCCTCCTCCTTAGAAGGAGTACTTCAGATTGTCCAAAAATTTCTTGAGTTTCAAAATAGGTGCCTGAAACACGAAGGAATTTAGTTCAGTTATAGCATTAGGCACATCAAGAATCCGAATATCCCTATTCATAGACTTAAAAGCCTCTAAAGGTAAAACCATCCCACAAGGATCAACCGACAACCCAATATATTTTGGCTTACTCTCAAAATTTTCAAGACCTAGTTCCTCTACATTGTTCAGCTCATAATTCTCATTAGTCAGATTTTCTATCACATCAATGCTAAAAACACTAGAGAATTTATTAGGACCTTTACTTGACTCATAAACATTAAACTTCACAATATCACCATCAAATTTTAGAGTCAATAGGCCTTTTTTAACATCTATTTTAGCATTAGTAGTACTAAAAAATGGACGACCCAAAAGGATATCAGAGGATTGCTCAGAATAATGATCCTCCATGTCCAATATGAAGAAATCAGTCGGGAAGGCTAAATCGTTGACTTGAATGAGGACATCTTCCAAAACACCTTCCGGGTATGCAATAGAACGGTCTGCCAATTGTATGATAACACCTGCACCTTTCAAGGGACCAAGATTAAGTGTATTATAAACAGATAAAGCATAACATTAATAGATGCACCTAAATCACTCATAGCTTTTTTAATTCCCAAATTGCCAATTTTGCATGGTATTGAAAACATACCTTGATCATGGAACTTCGGGGGGAGTTTCTTTTGTAAAACACCAGACACGTTTTCCCCCACACTTACCTTTTCGTTGCCTTTCAGTTTTCTCTTGTTGGTATAGAGCTTCTTGGGGAATTTGGCGTATCTGGGAATCTGTTGGATGGCGTCCAGTAATGGTATGTTCACCTCAACTTTACGAAACGTCTCTAAAATGTTCTTTTCTTCTTTCTGCTTCTTCGTTTCTGCCAGACGTTGAGGGAATTGAGGTGGGATTACCAGGGGTTTAGGCTGTACGACAATCTCTGCCTCTCTGTCGCGGTTCGGGTTTTAGGTTTGGTCATTCTTGGCAGTCGTACCTTCTGTCCGAGAATCAGAAGACCCAGTTTTTCATCCCTGGTCTTTCTCCAGTGGTGGAGGAAGTCCGTTACCACTTCTGAGCGTGATGGAGTTGATATTATGCCTAGGATCCTCGGTTTGCGAGAGTAATTTCCCTTGATTCTCAATCCTACTCAGCACATCAGCAATCTGTCCTAGTTGGGTTTCCAAGTTTTTGACCGAGGAGCCTAAGTTTTGGATGTTTGACTCCATATTATTCTGCCGGATTGCTTACGGGTTAAGCGGGGGGTTCTATTGAGGATTTTGTTGCTGAGGTCTAGGTACAAAATTTTGGAAGTTTGGTGGTTGAGGGGAATAACTCAGACTGGGGTGATTTTGCCATCCGGGATTGTATGTATTTGTGTATGGATTATAGTTCTGTTGTTGGTACCCTGCTGCGTTAACATTCTCCAACGTGCCCTCTTAAAGGGAGGGGCATGCATCAGTGGGGTGTAAGGTACTTGAGCACAATTGACAAACCATTTCTACTTGAGGAGTACCTGCAGTAAGGTTAGAGGCCAAAGCAGTTATCATACTTTTAAGTTCATCAAAAGGAGAAGAATTAACCTCACCAACATTCCGGGACACATCCTGTGTGGTGTAATATTTTTGTTAGTTTGCAGTAACCTTGTTAATCATGTCCTTAATCTACTCGGTTGTCTTGTCCATAATACATCCTCCACTAGAAGCATCCAACATCTTCTTTTCAGTAGACATCAAACCTCGGTAAAAGTTGTGAATAACGAAATTCTCGATAAGGTTGTGATGTGGGCACATAGCTAGGAGAGCGTTGTATCGTTCCCAATACTCATGTATGGTTTCGGTTGCTTTCTGCCTAATGGTGATAATCTCCTGAAGGGGATCTAGCTGTCGTGAGGCAGGAAAGAACCTATCCAAGAATTTTTCAGACATTTGCGCCCATGTCTTGATGGTACCCGGTAGAAGTGAATTCAACCACTTTTTAGCTGCGTCCTGTAGAGAATGTGGGAAGGCTTGTAGCTTTATCTCTTCTTCAGTAACTCCATGTGGCACGGTGGAGCAGCACAGGGTATGGAAGTCTTGGAGATGCTGATGCGGGTTTTCATTCTCCTCACCATGGAAGATAGGAAGCAATTGTATCAACCCTGTTCGGAGTTCGAAATTAGCAAGAACCTCTGGAAAAGTGATGCAGAGGGGCTGCTGTACGACGCCTGGGAGTGCTTGGTCGCCTATAGTTACGCGGACTCGTGGTGCTGCCATCGTCAAGGTATGTTCCAACTTTATGGTCAAATCTGTCTGTTCGCCTTCTGAGTGTTCCGACTCAGTACTGGACTCTTCGGGTTTAATCGGATTCGAACTTTTCTCCAGATTTTTACGTGTTTTGGTTTGTTTCCTTAACGATCTCGCAGTTTTCTCGATCTCGGGATCGAAAATTGGCTCGTCAATTTCGCGAATACTCCTGTTTATAAAAAAAAAAATCGATTAATACCATTCCCCGACAACGGCGCAAAATTTGACAAGTGTCGTAATTGTCAAAATAATTAATATCAGATTCACAGCTAAAACTGAGTATAGTGCAAACGGGTCGAATCCACATAGATTGGTTGAAAATAATTCTAATTAATCACAAGAGAACTCACTAAAATTAACGAGTAAAAATCGGGAAGGTTGAGATTTATTAAACTAACTAATTACTAACAATTAAATAAACTAGAGGAAAAACTATAAATCACTTAGAAGTTGGGTTTTGATAAATCAGTGCAGAAAGCAATACCTAGCTAGGGATTACAATCAGTTTAGGACATCGATCATGGACGTAAAAATAAATTCAAATTTTCAAATAGATTAGCTATAGCAGATAGAGACACTCGACTCCACCTCGTTTTCTCTTAATTAATAGAATAACCTAGAGACACTCGACAGTTATTCCCTAATCAATTCACAACCCCTAGAGACACTCGACAGGATTTAATGAATCAAAAGCATTAACAATCAAGAAAACACTAACCTAAATTAACCTAATCACAACCGCGTTAGATTTAAATCCGATTATTAACTCTCTTAAAAAGTTGAGAACTGCAACCAATCCTTCTCGTTAATGTACCACTAATTGTCTATCAAGCACTACATAAACTTCATGCAATCAAGATTGACGATATGCAATTAAATCTACTTAGATGATCGTACACTATCACTAAGCAAACAAAACACAATAACACGACACTCGGACAATTAATAAATACTTGAATTAAAACTGAATTATAAACGCCCATTAGGTCTCACGATGTCAAAAACATAAATTATGAATTCCTAACTAAGTATTATGAAATTAGCTACTCAAAGCCATAAAATCCAAAAACATAAAATAAATTAAAAGTATCTAACTAAATTGTCTAAAAGAATAAGAAATTAAAAAACAAGGAAGAAGAACTCCGGAAGTTGCGTGTTGCTGCTCCCGCTCCCCGAAATCTTCCCAAGATGCTGCATGAACTCCCGAATTGCTGCACGTAAATAATTGTATGGGAAAAGTTGTCTCCGGTCCACCAAATTTGTCACTAAGGTCGTGAATATATAAGCTCCGAAATCAACCCCTAAATCCTAGTCCAAATATGATTAAGCTTCACGTGCAACTTGCTGCCCAAGAATTGCCAAATTGAGCCTCCTTCAAAATAATTCCCCAGCTCTCCACTTTTCGGCCCACTAGCAACAAATTAGCTCCAAGCCAGAAGTCCTCCATAATTGGGCCTGAGTTGAGTTAAATCTATAACTATCAAATGCTTGGCCCACTAAGCAATTAAGCCCATCCTTGCCATGATCAACATCAATTATTAAAACATGCCTGGACTTGTCCTTACTCAAACGTGCAGCCCTTTTTGCATGCCCAAAAACAACAACTCTACCACCAAGACATAACATCTGCCCAAATAATTCAAATGCAATGCCCAGCTGCTCGAAATCTCATACTTTGGCCTAGATAATTCCCAATTTAATAATATTGATCCAAGCTGCACTCAAGGACAAAAACTTGATCAAAGCATCACATTATATCTAATTTAATCTCTAAAATTCAGTCACACATTCCCGAAAAATACGAGGTTTAAACACATTATCAGTAAGTGAGAGACCATTAGAATAATCGCTTTGGTCTTGGCTTTAAAATTATTTTTTATCTTATTTTTTTTTTCTCTTAACTTCTTTTTTCTTACTTTACTCCCATTTTCTTTATTATATATTTCTTTTCTTTCCATATTTCTTAATTTCTATTTTATATTATCTTTTAAGTTTATAATTAAATTTAAAATAATTGGAAAATAAATATTAACATAAAATTTTAATTTAATATATATTTAAATAATAATAATTTTATTATTTACACATGCATAGAGTGTGCATAAATTATTAGTTTTAATAAACAAAGGGGTTAGATGCAAAAAACTTGATCAACTTCCCCTTTAAAGATTAGGAGATAGTTTATTTTACTAAAAATAGGTGTTTTAGTTATTTAACACATATCAATTTATATGTTTACTAAAATATTGTAAGAGCCCTACAAAGCCCAAGAAAATATAAAAATACATTATGTTATTTAACAGCTTCAAAAATGAGTTTTTAATTAATTAAGATAATCAATTGTAGTAAATAAATTGAATTGGGTATTTTAACATGATCATACTAAATCCAATTAGATAACAAAATAAGAAAGTAAACATTTTCTAGGAGTCCAATACACGGTCAAGAGACATGAATAATAATAACTAGTAACTCTCTCTTCACACTCCTTTGCACATAATTAAAAAATAAAAGAAAATAAATAAATTAAAAAGTTCAAAAAATTCAAGTGGTTCGATTTTTTTTAAAATTGAAATAAATTAAAATTAAATTAGAAAGAAAAAAATATTTGAAATATGCTAAAGATTTCACGTGGAGTGATATTTTCATCAATTAAAATAAATTAAAATAAAATTAAAGAGAAAAATAGATGTGTTTGAGATTGGTTAGCATAAAGTGGATTTTTTTTTTAAAAATCAAATAAATTAAAAAAAAAGACACGAAGAGACTAGTCCAACATGATAGTGTTTGAGATTCGGGCCCACAAAAAAAATATAATAGTGTTTGAGATTGGTTACCATGAAGTGGATTTTTTTAAATCAAATAAATTTTATTTTATTTTTAAAAAAAGAACACCAAAAGTCTAGTTCAATATAATAGTATGAATTATATTTTACGTCCACCAACACATTAAACCCCTAATTGGTCTCGTGATCCACATAAAATTCTTCAACCCCTAATTGGCAATTTGGCATCCCCTAATTGGTCATATTTGAAATTATTAAGAAGGTAACTCTTATTAAATTTGAAATTATTAGAAAGTAACTGAAATAGAATATAATGAATTATTGTATGTAATATCTTAACATTGCATAAAATATAAGAATTCGAAAGAGAAGGAAAGTAATAGCGATGATATTCAATCATGATACCGCTATTCCTACCAAATAAACAATAAAGTTGTTAGTCAAAAGTGAAAGCCACACGAAGTTGGGTTTGGACTCGATAACCCCAGACTCGAACACAATCCCCTATCTCCACAACGTTCTCAATAATCATTCTGTTCCAAGCGTTGGAGTTGGAGTCGATAACAATTTCGTTTGTATTATCGGGACATGATTTGAAGTGGAGAGTATACAACAAAGCTTGATCATCGATTGCATAAAACTCAAGCCCTTCTTCGCTTTCATTGACAGCCTTGTTTTCCTCAGGAGTCAAAAACTCGATCAACTTCTCCTTTGTACTTATCAGGAACCAGTTTAGATCAGATGCTTCGAGCATTTTTTGATACAAGCAAACAGGCGTCGTCCCGTGATGATACTTGGCATAAAAATTGAGTGGCAAGTCATCCAGAGGAGGAGGAAATGGTAGATCAGCAAAATCTTCTTCTTCATAAGGAAAAAGGGGAGGAACTTCTTCATGATCATTAATAGACGACATATTGTGTATGTATGAAATTGTTGGAGAGAGATCAGATCACTAGGAATTGATCGATGAACGTATCATGTGTTATAATGGGGCCCTTTATATAGGGATGGATCTCTTTTTCCCTTTTTCCACTAGGAAAGGGATACAGCCCCCGCGGATGCCAATTCCTAATCAAATATAGACGCCAAACCTAATTAGAATTCCTTGACCAATAAAATTGGTATGAATTCCTTGAGCAATAAATAAATTACAACTCGGCCGAGTTATCTCGAGTTCATCTGAGTGGCTAAAAGGCGGGTTTATCTTTAAACGTCTTAGGGGTTTTTTGACAAAAGAAAATCAACTATACTGTACATGGATGGGGATGGATTAATTCGAGTCTTACTAGAAGTAGAAGTTGTATGGATTAATACTAGAAGCAGTAGGAGTTCTAATTAATGTAGAATTGTGAATCCGAAATTCTGAGTCTTATTAGAAGTAGGAATTCTAATTAATGTAGAATTGTGAATGCCAACCCCAGTTATTTAGGATTACCAGAATATATATATAAAAGTACAACAGACACCAACCATGCATAATCCAGCAAACATGGAAGAAAATTCACAGAATTCACATCCCGACATCGTCAGCGAAAACTACATCGAGATCGAAACGGTATGTCCTTCTTGGAGCACCCGCGATGATTGGCCACCCGCCTCGCCGTCGTCTCAATTCCTCGTCAACTTCACCTTTTCTTGCCAGTCGGAGTTCACTGAATGGGTCGAATCAGAAGATTCACCACTCCCACATCTTTTATCACAGTACTGTCATTCTGAAGCAGACAAGTCCATCGTCCTCAACCTACACAAGTTCTTGAACAACCCGCTCTGCCGCGAGATCATGGCGTGGGAGTTGAAAGAATTGCCCTTAACCAACGTGCAGTGCGCAAGATTGATTCTCTCCGCGCTCAAACGGGCTCGGAGGGCTGTACTGTCCATGCCGTCATACCATAACGTTCTTAACCTGCACCTACGAGTCCTTGTAAGGAACAGACGTACGATCAGGAGGGTCCGGGATGCCTCAATAATGAGTGGGGTAATGCAGGAGTCATTCCATGCGGCGGCGCAGAAGGTGATGGGTGAAGCTAGAGGCGGCGGTGGAGATGGTGACGGGAGCTAGCAACTTGTATATATTGAAATGAAATCATGACACTGTTTTTTTCTTAAATCATGTCGTGATCAAGAATTTATTCTATGATCGAAGATGTAATGAATGTCTTTTTGGTTCTTAATATCAATCTTCTTCGAAATAATTTCTTTGGAAAATAAATTCTAAGAAATTGTGTGTAGTGCTAGCTATTTAACACAACATTTTCTAGTATTTACTAGGTAGATAAATAGCCTAAAAGGGTGGAGGTGCCCTTGTTATATAGCTAACTCTTTGAATGAGTTGTTAAATTATCCATTTTTGTGGCTATGTAAACAATTACTCGTGTTCGGCCCAAGACTCCTTGAAATCATTTCTCAAGACTTTACCGTAGTAAGTTGGAGAGGCTATCTCTTTTCGGAGAGGCTAATAAAGAGACTAATGATTGTTTCGTTTCGAAGAGGCCAACAAAGAGAGACTATCTCATTTCGTTTCTAATCAAGAAAAGAGACAGACTATGTCGTTTCGTTTCTAATCAAGAAAGATCACTGGGGAAAGTAATTAGGGTTTTGAAGAAACTAATAAAAAACTTGAATCGCCATATCTCAAGTACCGTATTTATATCCGATTTCTACTTGCACGGCACACTTCCTTATCTACTCAAACTCCTTCATCTCCAAATCTCTGAAACTAATAAAGAGACAGGCTATCTCGTTTCGGAGAGGCTAATGGCTATTTTGTTTCTAATCAAGAAAGATCACCGTAGTAAGTTAGAGTTTCGAAAAAGTTAATCAAGAGAGATCAAACCAAAATTTAAGTTATAACCAAAATTGCAGAAACTGTTAGCTCCCTAGAATGTCACAGCAACAAACTATGCTGATGTATATTTTAAATACCGACAAAAAATGTTTTTTGCACAAGTTTTAATATTAAAAGCTTGAACTAATTTTATTAGCTTCTATTTTACCGGTGAGCTTTGTGTTAAAGACTTAAAGTCTTCATTGCAGAATTACTGAAAAAGGAATGGTGTCTGACAACTGGTACAAAACTAATGTGGAAAGTACTTTTCAAATTTAAATTGCAGTTGTTTCCAATAGTCACTTTGAGTTCTATTTAAAGGGATTTTGTTTGAACATTTTGGCTTGCTCAAGTGATATACATCTCCTACTCTTACTAGATTACATGAAGCACATAAAGGTTGGTGTATTCTGCTAGGCTTATAGTTGGTAAGTAGGATTGATTATAAAGCCTGAGCCCTGGGACTTGACGTGTTATTGTTGTTACCAGACGTTTTAGCGGGATTTGACCATGGCACTAATACTAAGCGTTTCAGTTTCAATTTATTATATATTGTATATCAGTCCCCGTATCTCTCTCTCTCTCTAATAAAATTTCCCTCAAAATCGTACACTGAAGTACTGAACAACCTAAGGTTGTGAATTAATTCATTCAACTTAATTATGTTTTTATAATGGGGAAAAATGCAAAATCGGTATACCAACTCCAACGATTTAGCGTTTTCGGTACTTTAAATTTTCCCGTGAAAAAAAAAAACCCACAACTCTTAAAAATAAGCAAAAAAGTGCCAATTTTGCCCGGATAAGCCAAAACTCGTCGGATATCCGACCCGGATGCTGACATGTCTCGCCGGAGTCCCAGCTGGCAAATAAAGCCCTTCCACCTCAGAAAAGTACCCGTCCAGGATGTAAACACAAGGCATTTACAGTACTAAAGACGCTAAAATTTTGGAGTTGGTATACCGATTTTGCAATTTTCCCTACTATTAATTAGGTATTGAAGTTAATAATCAAATATTAGGGATAATATTTATTAGGTCTATAATTGCTCCATCCTAATTAACCACGTACATCTTAATTTGTAATTCAATTCTTCAATTAATTTCGAGGGTTTAGGTAATAATCTCGACAAATTAATCTGGGACTGTGAGTTGCTGTAGAGAGAAGAGTTTAGGATTGTGGAGAGATCAACAAGATCGAGGCCAGGGCTGTGAGTGACGGGATTGATTCCCATTCTGAGAAGCCTTTTCCTTATGTGCGTGTTCCAGTAGTTCTTGATTTCGTTGTCCGTTCTTCCTGGGAGATGCGCAACTATTGCAGACCACCTCTTTTCAGTCAAGAAAGGCAAAAATTACAACTTTATAAAGTACCATTCATACACGAAACATTTAAATTTAGTCAAATTATAAACGTACTTGTTTCCCAGGATGCTGTGGAGCTGAATAATTGTCTCATCTTCTTCAAATGAAAATCTTCCCCTCTTGATATCAGGCCGGAGGTAATTCGTCCACCGCAGGCGGCAGCTCTTTCCACACCTCTGCAGACCTATACATTTTTTCAAAAAATTCAATAAACCATATATATATATATATATAGACATATATATGTATCCATGCAAAAATGAAATATTAAACTAACCAGCATTCTTGGGGAGAGTTCTCCAATTTCCATAACCATTCTTCTGAATATAATCAATGAGCTTCTGATCTTCTTTAGGGGTCCAGGGCCCTTTCTTGAGTCCGTTTTTGTCACAACAACGAGCTCTTCCCATTAATTCTAATTGCTAATAATTAGAGAAAGTTATAAAGTTTTATGAAGTAGATCAGAG
This sequence comes from Lantana camara, assembly GCA_037501455.1. Taxonomy (NCBI): domain Eukaryota; kingdom Viridiplantae; phylum Streptophyta; class Magnoliopsida; order Lamiales; family Verbenaceae; genus Lantana; species Lantana camara. Next base: position 13,669,000 of record CM074857.1, on the reverse strand, counting down.
AGTAGTACGTAGGTGTTAGCAATGGAGGGCCAAAATTAGTATTTTACGCTATATATTCCTAATTAATCTACTTAACAAAGATAATTAATCCAAAATTTCAAATACAAGAGTCTCATTCGTCAGCATCCACTTATAAAAATACGGCCTTATTTCATGTTGACACACACATAGGGATGCAAATATCAAGTTTAATTTGCCTTAAATGTTTGTCGATTTTTCTAAAAAATATACCTCCACCATATCAGAGGGTTCGGGAGGAATTCTACTACAATAATGTCGGGATGTATTATTTTTCAACATTTAATTACCTAAACCCTTGAAATTAATTGAAGAATTGAATTACAAATTAAGATGTACGTGGTTAATTGGGATGAAGCAATTATAGGCCTTATAAATATTATCCCTAATCTTTGATTATTAACTTCAATGCCTAATTAATAGCAGGAAAAATTGCAAAATCGGTATACCAACTCCAAAATTTTAGCGTTTTTGGTACTGTAAATGCCTTGTGTTTACATCCTGGACGGGTGCTTTTCTGAGGTGGAAGAGCTTTATTTGCCAGCTGGGACTCCGGCGAGACACGTCAGCATCCGGGTCGGATATCCGACGGGTTTTGGCTTATCTGGGCAAAATTGGCACTTTTTTGCTTATTTTTAAGAGTTGTGGGTTTTTTTTTTCACCGGAAAATTTAAAGTACCAAAAACGCTAAATCGTTGGAGTTGGTATACCGATTTTGCATTTTTCCCTTTTATAATGTGTGGGTCGAATCACTTTAAATTTCTTGTACTGCAATTCCTTATCTTTGCTATGCTAATCCGTACAAATTAGTGAAGGAATACCACCTTACTCCATTAATCATCAATATGAATTGGAAACATTCATAACAGACTTGTTGAACAAAGATATGTGTGGGTACATTACTGACTCTAGACTCAAACAAGCTGACAACATAAACAGAAACAAAGACACCACAAGTGGCTTAATAAATCATCCATTTGGTCATATCAAATGGCCATTTTTCTAAATTTTTATATGACATGATATTCATCATCCTTTTACTAGATGATATTTATCATCATATAGAATTAATCCATTTGACACAAGACCTAATTAAACGAACGATGACATTAAGAAGCCTTATTTGAAAAATATTACCAAAACCACCCTTGCAATATGCGTCAACAGTCTAGACTGAGTCGCTCTTGTTGTTGATGGTGGCAACGGCGGACAACGGGTACTTCATCTCGCACGACAGCTTCAAAAGCTCATCCAACTTCACCGGATTAGCCTTATCTGCCGCCCACTCAAAGTGCTGCACCAATTTAGCCACCCACAGGGTCACCGTCACCATTCCTAAGTTCTTGCCCGGGCAGACCCTCCGCCCTGCCCCAAAGGGTGCAAGCCTCAAATCACGGCCGCGAACATCCACATTGGTGCCGCCCAATGCCTCCACGAATCTCTCGGGCTTGAACTCTAAGGGGTCAGCCCATACGGAAGCGTCATGGGTGATGGCCCACATGTTGACCATGGCGGTTGTGTTTGCGGGCACCACCATTCCATTGCTGAGGGTAACATCTTCGGTGGAGAGACGGGCCCATGAAAGCAGAGGGCCTGGCGGGTGCACCCTCAATGCCTCCTTCACCACTGCTTCTAAGTATGGGAGCTTTGGAAGGTCTGAATCTGCTACAGTGCGATTGCCAACAACTTGGTTTAGTTCGCGGCGTACCTTGGCCTGTACATCGGGATGCAACACCAGCTCTGCCATCACCCACTCTGTTAGTAAGGCGGTTGTATCTGTTCCTCGGAATATCATCTCCTGCAATCATTAATATTGAATTTAATTATTAATATCATCATCTAATTGATCGAACAACATGCAGGCTGGCGGCTGCATGCACAAACTCATAGTCTCATATATTGCGTGTGTACGTACCCACAAAACAGCGATCATGTCGTCTTCATTGAGCTTCTCTTCGCCGTCCAAAGAGAGCAAAACATCGACGAAATCAGCAGCATCATCAGCAACAACGCTATCCCTGAGTTTGTGTTCTTCAATGATGGACTTAACAAGCTTCCTGACTCTGGGAACAAGGGCCTCGCAGCGGGAGACTATTCGGTAAGGATCGTAGAAAGCAGAAAGCCATGGAAGATAATCAGAGTAGTTGAAAGCGCCTAACAGCTCGAAACCTTCTCTGACCATCTCCTTGAGCTCTCTCACTTCCTCACCATCCTCACTCGGGTCGTAACGCTTCCCAAAAACGCTGCCCATGATGTTGTTCAATGCTGCAGCCTGTAAATGTTTCCTCAAAGAAACGGCGCCATTCACTCTCTGCTCTTCGGCCATATTTGTCAACATGGCGGCACAGTCCAGCTGTCGTCCCTGTTCATGAGCCGCAATCCGTTTCGGTGCAAAGAGGTGGGAGGCGGCGATGCGGCGGAGAAGCCTCCAGTAGGTGCCGTTGGGAGCGAAACCAATGGCTCGGCTGAACATGAGGCTTCTAGCCGACTGCTTGATGGGGCGGTCAGCGAAGTGTGGAGAAGTTAGGATTTCTTTAGCTACCTGAGGGTCGGACGCCACCACGGCTGGTGTGTTGCCGAGGCTGAAAGCCATCAGCTGTTTTCCGGCGCTGTAATTTGAAGCCATGGCGGCTAAAGTGCGATGAGCCAAGCCGCGGCTAAGAGCAAAGAGGCTCCCGAAAACAGGAAGTCCGCGTGGGCCGGGGATGGAAACGGCGCCATTGCTGTTTCTACCATTCTTCCAGGCGGTTCCGCCGGGGGAGAAGGCCCAGGTAATGAGAGCGAGAGAGACGAAGGCTAAGGCAATGCTGAGAATAACGTACTCATCGAGAATGGTTTTGGAGCCCAGAAAAGCTGGGAGAGTGAAGACCCACCAGCTTGAATCCTTTGTGGCTACGCCGAAATCCATTGTATTTCTTGTGATGGGAAAGTAGTTGTGGTGTTGATGATTGGTGAAGGAGAAGAGGGTTTATATAGGCTGATGAAGACGGGAAGTTTGGTAAGTGAAGAATTGTATAATTTGCAGAATGCTGTGTATTTTGTCCCTCACTGACCATTTACAAGGTAATTAGCAGCCTCAGATATTGTAAATGTTATTGACAAACAGACAATTTCATGACCAGGATACTATATATGCTCTTCAGTTTGGTCACTGCAATAATTACATATATTCTCAATATTCACTAACAAAATATATATCTGTTATGTATATGGACAATATATATAGGTCTATCTCATTAATGAGAACAATTATTTCGTAATGAACAGATTAAAATAATAATCATACACAAGATGTTAATTATTAGCAAAATATTTCCTATAAAAAATTCATGAAGTTAAATTTAGAATACAAGTTTCTTAAAATTATGTATCTATGTATATATTGATCGTGCCTAAAAATAAAAGTTGAGGAACGATCACTTATGTATTGAGCGCGGCTTAGATCGTTTATCAATTAGCTTGTGAGATGAGTTAAACCGAGCCCATACTTTAACAATCTCTTATAAATTTGACTGTTAATTATTTAAAATAGAAAATCCAAAGTAGGGATATGGCAATGAGCCGAGCCGGCTCAAGGAAAACTCATGCTCGAGTTTGGTGTCTGCGAGTCGAGTCAGGGCTCGGCTCGTGACTGGTGCGAGCCAAGCTCGAGCCCAATTCTTCTTGTTCGATGGCTCGCTAACCATAATTTTTTTTTAAATATATATATATGTAAAACGTGTATGTAATATATATATAACGTATAGATAACTAACTCACATACAAATATACACTACCAAAATTAAATCTCATTCTTCAAAAGAAACCCTAAATCCCTCGTCCCTCCCCCTCTCTCTCTCTCTCACAATCACACTCATACTCCACTCCGCCTTCCCCCATTCTTGCTCTCCACCGCCGGACTCGACCACCGCCAGACGCCATCACTCACGCAGCCCCACCCTCCTCGATTTCTTGTCTTTTTTTGTTTGTTCTTGGCATGGGTGATAGATAAAGAGTGAGAAAACTCCTATCGAGGTTTATCTATTTGTGATTTTTGTTGTTTATGATTGAAAAAATGAATTTTTGTTCATTGAAAAGAAGGACCTGAATTGCTTATAGAGGGAAAGACATATGCTATTGTGTGAGGGTTTTTTTTTTTTTTTTTTTCCTGGGATTATTTGGGAACCCGTGTGTTTTTTAGATTCAATTTGAAAAAAAATTTTGCGTATTTGAGTTGTATGAAATGGTTTTGGTTTCTTTTTGGTTATTGGAGTAGCAAATCTAGAAGGGTTGATGTGCAAAACACCTAGTTCGCAAGCCGAGTCGAGTCGAGCCATCTTGAGCCAAGCTCGAGCCAGAAAACCAAGGCTTATTGGCTTGCAAATCAGGTTCGAAACCTTAGAATTTACCCCCGAGCCCGAACCACAAAAAATATGCCAAAGTTCGGCTCGGCTCGTTGCATCCAAAGCCACGTGAAAGGCCTGCGATGGTGGTTTGGGGTGATCTAATGATAATTGAACTAATATTGCCACAAAAATTTCAAATACAATTGGTAATTATTTTGAGAGAACCTAATCTGATTTACATATATTTTATTTAATTAATAAATATTAGAAAATTAAAACAAATGTAAGCAAGTAATTAATTAACATTTGAAAACAGAGAAGTTTTACATGGTAATTAATTAACATTCCTGGAAAGTTGTTAAACAGGGTAAGCAAATGTTTGATTAAGGTAAGTGGCCCGGGTCATTGCAGAAGACGTCCATATGCATGGTAAAAGAGCGTATACAAGTTATTTGTGATTTTATCTTTTTTTTCACAATTTTATTTCTAATATGGGAGTATTTAGGACATTAATTTTACATATTTAAAATAAAAATAAATTAAAATTCTGAAACACCTAAAAACATGATTTTGATTTCATATTGTAGCTCTTAATTAGGATATATTCATAAATAAATAAAAATTATTAATTTTAACAGAAGTGATTTTCAATTTTTCCCACATACTAAACAATACATGAGAAACAGATTTCCATACAGACAAATGATTAGTTTAGCCGTAATATTTTATTACATTTATTACCATTTTCCTTTTTTTATTTTTTACTTGATCTATTTATAGTTGATTCTCATATTCTCAAAAATTATGTTTTTATCTCTTAATTTGAATCTATTTTGTTGCTGACCTATTAGATAAATAAAAATAATAATTACTAACTAGATACAATATAATACAACACCTAAATACACACAGAAAAAAGAATATTTATAAAATAGAGAATTAAAATATTAAGTCTAATAACGTCATATATATATATACATATATATATATATATATAAATATACAATTTTAATAACGTTGAATCTTGTACCTACAATATAAATAGTAGTTTTTATAATATTAAAACTCTTCATTATCTTTTTTTTCCCAAACGGTCACCACTTTAACTATGCAAATTATTTACAATTTTAACTTTTTTTTTTTTTAAAACGCATATATCCTTAAATGGGTTTCGAACCCGGTCAGTGCCCAGAAGAATGAACCCATTAATCACTTGAACCAATCCCAATTGTCATTTACAACTTTTAACTTATTCTTCTATTTTCTAAAAAGTAGAAGAGTTTGGAAACTATCACAATTCACAGGTATTCTGTACGACATCCCTTGCATTACAAGTCTAGTCCACACATGAAATAGATAATCCAAGCACGAACCGGATTCATAGCGAACGGGTGACAAAATAAAAGATCTCCTAGCCAGGCGGAATCTAACCCTGTACCAATCAATCAGGAATACCGAAGTGCGGTGCAGAAGCAATAACATCATATAAGAATTCCAATGATGGCTACAAGCCCAAACCATATCATGAACATAATTAAATCCAACATGCAACCTATCCCGAATCAAATCCAACAATAATCATAAAACATAAGTTGGCACGCAGGCCCAATTAGATAGAATGATACAAATAAGCATAACAAAGTAAAATGTGACTCAAGTGTACAAGTGGGACTCGAATAACAACACTAAGACTCGACTCCTGCCTAGCGAAACCTGCAAGAACTGAGAAATGGAAAGAGGGGCTAGTCTCTAGAAAACTGAGTGAGCAGGAGCTATACATATATATAAAAACATGCACATGCAGGTCATAAATCCCGAACAAAGTTTTATTTGAAGTTAGTTCCCACGAGGGGCAAGAAAATAGCTAACAAATGCTCGAACTTTACGACTAATTCAAATTAAATTCATTACGTTTGTAATTCATGAATAATCATTGTGGCTCGGTGAGTGAACGTGCGTAATCTCCAAGCAAACTCCGACCGTGTACAAGAAACGTGACTTAATACTTTTTGAATACGTGATCATGCAATTTATAATAATACATGCGTATAGCACATTCATGAAATATCCGTAATTATCGTAATCGTAATCGTAGTTCCAACCTTCTCCCTCCCCTGGTCGGGCCTGTAAACCCGAAGTACCACTCCGTAATAGTATTGAGACGGGGGCTTATGAATCCTACCCGCTCCTTCGATGGGGTAACACCACCGGCTCAAGAATAACTTACCTTCCACACTTCTCGGTCGCGTGAGAAATTCTCAATGGGTACTACGTGCTAAGGAGTGTCCGACGGCCCGATACCGTACCGGTTTCCATTCACATGTTTCCCCGGGGCCAATAACGTGAACATGATTGTGCATGATCTTGCCAAAATATTATCAAGTTATGAAGATCGTATTATACATTCAAAATCCTTGGAAATAATTTACTCGATGACTCCACTTTAAAAACAATAAATATATATATTAGTTTTTGGCCAAAACTTGTCACATAAGGTTATAGGGTTCAATACGTAATTAGAACGAAAAAATCCTCACCTGGAATACCACGAGACAAGAAACAAGTACAATACGGGTGCCTACTCGATCCGAAAGTCTCCGCCTTGGAAACGAACTGTACAAAAGAAGGAACAATGTGTACTCTTGAGAAATGACTCAATATGAAACCAAATAGGACGCACGGCATTGCTATGAGGTTTCGTGGAATGATATGAAATGATATAACATGTGTGCGAGAATTATAAAATGATATGCTATGTTATGATAGTGTTCATGTGCACAATTAATGTTCTACGTAACTAGCAATGAAATCATTTACGTCATGTAAATACATAGAATAATACCAACACCTTCATAATTAAATAAATTATCAACAAAGTGACATTTAACATGTAAGACATTCAATTAACACATAAGAGATGCAATTAAGTCCAATGAGGTCACATAAACATACAATTCAATCATAGGAATTCAATTTATATAAAGCACGGAGTTGCAATCAAGTTTAAGCAATAAAGGACCATAAAGTGTCAAAGAATAACATAATGATCACTTAATCAAGTATAAAATACATATAAATCACATAGGGAAGTCAAGGAAGTGAAAAAAACGCAAGAAGAGAGGTTTTGGTAAAGTTTAGCGAAAACTGACAGTTTTTGGAAACACACAAGTTGTAGAAAAATGGGAATTTCTCGAGTTCTAGAATTTGGAATAGATTTTTGTTTGTTAGGAATGAAACTAGACAAATAGGTCGTTCCAATGATATATGGCTCGAATTATGATTCAAAACGATGTGAAAATGGCATAGGTCCGAAGTTGGATCAGTGCAGATTTTTGGTGAAGTGGTGACACCAAAATGGATTGATTATATCTCACAAACCAGAAAAAATATTGATGTGATTTCAATTGGAGAATACTCTAGACTTCAAAAGGTTTCTGTAGTCAAAATTTCAGGTCAATCGGAGCTCGTTTGGGTAGGTAACGACGAACAAAACAGTGCATACGTGCAGGCAGGGAGGGACATGGGCGTGTCACCCCTCAAGGCAAAAGAAAGATACGGGCGTGTCTGAGTACAGGCGTGAGAAAGGCTTGAGACATGGGCGTGTCTCCCCTTCGTCCCCAAGCTCCAAAAGCTTCAACAATGGCGGAAAAAGGAGAAAAACTAGGCAATAACACAACCACAACCCCAAATCACACCAAAATGTATGCATAAGTCCAAAAATGCATGCTTAACAACATAGGCCCAAAATAAACTCAAGAATCGAGCTAGAAATAAAAATGCCATGGAAGCTCATTTAAGGTACAAAAATGGTGAAACGAGAAATAGACAAGCAACGTACAAAATTCCAATAAATAAACGACAAGCACACTCATGGGAACAACATACTATGATCTTAGCTCGATTAAATCACATATAAGCACATTGGGAGCAAATTTCGTATTTAGGCACTATTCATCATCTTCATCAAAACCAAGGATTCAAGCACTTAAAGCAAGATTCAATCGGAAGAAAACGAAGCACTCGAAGAGAGGAATTCAGTACTTACCATGGATCGTTGATCGGACGAGAGATGAAGTCGGAACTTGAGCTCAAAGAACGGGATGAATAGTGACCAATCTCTTCCTCTTCTCTCCTTTCTTGGAATGAGATGCAACAAATGGGGAAGAATGAGGGCTGGTCTGGTTTTAAGGTAAGGAAAACTGGTTCTGTTCGGTTCACGACGGGTTCACTTCAAATTCTTAGAAATTAAATCGGTAGAGAGGTCAAACGATATCAGAAAAAAGTGAGGCTAGTCCCGTTGGACCCAAATTGTTGAAACAAGTCCAATGGTGGGGTCGGAATTCGAATTCGAATCCCCGAGCTCAAGGTATCCATGAAGGCTAAAACACCCTAATTGGAATTGGGTCCCTAATTTTTCAAACATTGGACAATTGAGTCCAAGTAACTTTAAATAAATTCTAATACGCACATAGCTTAAATAAAATGCACGTTGACACGTTAGGCACGAAACGTCATATAGTTAAATAAGTAAAACATGTAACACTCGGTCTGACCTCACTCGTGATGTCATATCTGGATTAGCCTTGAAAACACTGGGCATCACAACCTCTCCCCCTTAAGAAGGACCTGTCCTCTGGTCCAATGCCTCGAGTTCTAGACTCTAAGCGCAACTTCTCCGTGTTCAACCCATGTGGGGTTCGTGACATCCCGATAGGAATTAGTTCGAAAAAGGTCTTCAAGCAACAGGGGTCTTGACTTTGTTGTAGAGAAGGCTTGCCCTCGAACTAGATCCGGTGTTAAGCGAGTAGCTCGGTTGGACTCGTACAACAAGAGGGTCCGAATGATTCATCTCTTGTCGTTTAAGTCCATTACGACCTAACTCTTGGGGTTCGGTTTGAAACGAGTATGGTGCCTTGGACAACCACTAACTCACAACCATGAACTTAACCAAACTCTTCAATGCTTCGAAGTCTAGGTTCGATGTTGGGTGAATCGAACCCTTCTTGGTCAAGTACTCTGGTGTTTGTTGAAACTCAGCTCGCGAATCATCCACGACCCTTGTCTCACCGAGAAGCCTAAACACTCGCAAAACTAAGCTGCCTCCAGCAGCAAGCTAACCAATAACATGCAAAACTCACGCACCCGGTATGCAAAAAGAAATAGTTATTATCATATGCAATCACTAACAGGAAAACAAATAATAAATAACGATGAATGCATTAATGTGTCATGAATGTTTTAATGTACCGTGCACCGAAGAATGAAATTGGTGATGATGATCTTGTTGCTTGTGGGAATGCATTACCCCACGGTTGAGTAGTTTCTCGACTTCTTTCTTATACCCTTAGCACGTGCCCGGTCCTTAATTGATCCCATCTTCTGAATAACCTGATTCTTGATTACCCTTCGCATTCTTCCACTTTATTCTCTCAAGTTCTTGAGTGCGTGTGCACGACTTTGATTCAATTGACTCGTTTTCCTAACGAGTTATATTTGATGACTTCATATGCTCTAGCTCTAGTTTTTTTTATCTTAGATGTGTTTTCGACTCATCATGGAAAAATGATTAGCGAACCGGTAATTCCACCTTGCTCATGTTATGTCCCACCTTCAATGCTCGGTTAAATTTACTCTCACTTTCACCATCACGAAACATGATAATTTGATCGGGCTTTCCTTTACTCGGAATTCTCTTCACCATATCTTCTAATTTCTTTATGCCTCTATTAACCTCGGTATTCGAAGCTTACAATACAAACTCAAACCCTTTAAATCTTTGGAAGATTGAGTTCGTACATACCTTTACTTCCTTAGCACGACCAGGAGTTCAAATTTATTCCTTTGCCGTGCTCTCCCCTTAGGAATTTCCTTCTTTGTTTGTTGAACTCGGTTTATCGTTTCCTTGACCAAAATTCTCAACTTCTTCAAAATCATCTTCCTCAAAATGATTGGTTCTAACTATGTAGTGTGTTTGATGCCCTTACTCACATTCGCTTTGAAGTGATTAGTTAGGATAGCAACCATACTTCTCTCTATTTTCCCATTTCCATTTCAATTCCTAAACTCTTCAAAATTTCCATCGCACCCTCTTCTACCTTGCAATTTAAAATCCATTCTTGACCCAAACGCAACTTGTTTAATATAGCACATGAAGCATGAGGTGAAGAGAACTTCCTATCAAACAAACACCAAACTATGCATGTTGGGTAAGAATGCTTGATGCATGTAACACATCTTCAACGACTAGAGCACGTAACATGTTTGAGCAATTACACCAATTAAGTATATATGTATATATATATAAGGAGATTAAGAAATTTAACGCGATGAATGATGTACGTACCATGATTGCAAGTACCTTTCACCGTAGTGGTAAACTTTAGCTCAACATCTTGCCCTTTGTTCTTGAATTTGCGATTTTGCCTTGCATCTACCCATGTGTTCCAAAGTCCGCATTCGTTGTTTAGTTCCAATTCTTCTATACCCGAACATCTCTATTCTTTAATTATTCCCAAAACCGATTTCAAGTTTCTTTACTTCCTTGTATCTCTTGTACAATCCCACGGGCTTCCGAATTTCTTTAACTCTCTTGCATCAAGTTGTATATTCTCATGACCCGAGGTTGTTATTTGATCCCAATTCTTCCTTACCCGAGTGGCTGGGTCCCCTCAATTCTTTCCTAGAACCGATTCCTCATTTGTCCAACTCTTCACCGTAGTTATTATCTTGACCGAAGCCTCCTTGTTCTAACCTTGAAGAATTCCAACGGTCGAGCAACTTCACCTTCCATAATTGAGTGCCTTCATTTCTCCACTCTAAATCGAATGATGAATTTTAAATGTCGATTTGAGCATCTTGCTTGTCCTCTGTATAAATCCAAGAGTCGCGCGGTCTATTAGTTTTACCTGAATTCGATCCTCAACTTCTTCTAAAATCCATAGGATCTCGGCTCATATCTTACTTCCTATCTCGCTACTTCGACCTCAACACATCTTCTTCTTTCTTATCCCGAACCTGATTCTTGACCGTAACCTTAACCCGAATTATCTTAACTTAGCCCTTCACTCCGACAACTCAACCTTAATTCAAACTACTTAAAGTGTCCAACTTGATTGCAAACTTGAACCTTGAATCTTAGTGCTTCTAAGGTTGTTCCTTCACTTCTTCCTTGAGTTAAACGAGCCTCTTGTCTTGGTTAATCAACTCCGTTTGTGGTATAGAGCGTGTGTTTAATTTGTGGATATAACACCACACATCCATACCATTACTTCATCCATGCCAAATCTTCATCCAAGACTTAATTCCCATCTCAAACTCGAACTCCCAACCTATAACCCAGTCATAAGAACCACCAATTACCCGAATTTTTCTTAACCTCTGGAGCCTTCTTCAAGTCACCCATGTCCATGAAGCATACTTGTAGTATATGATTGTTATTGTGAAATTTTGGCCGTAGTTTAATGTTGTGATAGCAACCTACAAATCACAACTCAATTCGAATATAAATGCATGCGAGTTATTGAATGCATATGTCACATAATTAGCACCAAAAGCATGTATGGATGCAAAATGCAACACATAATTCAACAAAATTTAAATTAAACACGTTTAACAATAGAATTTCCATATCAAATGCTCATGATCAATGGAATGAACACATTGACATGTTGTCCCTAAGCTGTTCGATCTATACTTGACACGACACGACGCTAGAAACCCCGATTTTGCAACCTGGGCTCTGATACCACTTTAGGATGTAGCACCCTCGATGATAGGCACCACATCCCCCTGCATTACAAGTCTAGTCCACACATGAAATGAATAATCCAAGCATGAACCGGACTCATAGCGAACGGGTGATAAAATAAAAGATCACCTAGCTAGGTGGAATCTAACCCTGTACCAATAAATCAAGAATACCGAAGTGCGGTGCGGAAGCAATAACATCATATAGGAATTCCAATGATGCCTACAAGCCCAAAGCATATCATGAACATAATTAAATCTAACATGCAACCTATCCCGAATCAAATCCAACAATAATCATAAAACATAAGTTGGCACGCAGGCCCAATTAGATAGAATGATATAAATAAGCATAACAAAGTAAAATGTAACTTAAGTGTATAAGTGGTACTCGAATAACAAAGCTAAGACTCGACTCCTGCCTAGTGATATCTGCAAGAACTGGGAAAGTGGAAATAGGGGTCAGTCTCTAGAAGACTGAGTGAGCAGGAGCTATACATATATATAAAAACATGCACATATAAGTCATAAATCCCGAGAAAAGTTTTATTTGAAGTTAGTTGCCATGAGGGGCAAGAAAATAGCTAACAAATGCTCGGACTTTACGACTAATTCAAATTAAATTCATTACGTTCGTAATTCATGACTAATCATTGTGGCTCGGCGAGTGAGCGTGCGTAATCTCCAAGCAAACTCCGACCGTGTACAAGAAATGTGACTTAATACTTTTTGAATACGTGATCATGCAATACATAATAATATATGCGTATAGCACATTTATGAAATATCCGTAATAATCGTAATCGTAATAATAGTTCCAACCTTCTCCCTCCCCTGGTTGGGCCTGTATACCCAAAGTACCACTCCGTAATAGTATTGAGACGGGGGCTTATGAATCCTACCCGCTGCTTCGATGAGGTAACACCACCGGCTCAAGAATAACTCACCTTCCACACTTCTCGGTCGCGTGAGAAATTCTCAATGGGTACTACGTGCTAAGGAGTGTCCGACGGCCCGATACCGTACCGGTTTCCATTCACAAGTTTCCCCGGGCCCAATAACGTGAACATGATTATGCATGATCTCGCCAAAACATTATCAAGTCATGAAGATCGTTAAACATTCAAAATCCTTGAAAATAATTTACTCGATAAGAATTTATTCGATGACTCCACTTTGAAAACAATAAATATATATAATTAGTTTTTCGCCAAAACTTATCACATAAGGTTATAGTGTTCAATCCGTAACTAGAACGAAAAAACCCTCACCTGGAATACCACAAGACAAGAAACATGAACAATACGGGTGCCTCTTCGTTCTGGAATTCTCCGCCCTGGAAACGAACTGTACAAGAGAAAGAACAATGTGTACTTGTGAAAAATGACTCAATATGAAACCTAATAGGACGCACGACATTGCTATGAGGTGTCGTGGAATGATATGAAATGATATAACATGTGTGCGAGAATTATAAAATGATATGCTATGTTATGATAGTGTTCATGTGCACAATTAATGTTTCACGTAACTAGCAATGAAATCATTTACGTCATGTAAATACATAGAATAATACGAACACCTTCATAATTAAATAAATTATCAAGAAAGTGACATTTAACATGTAAGACATTCAATCAACACATAAGAGATGCAATTAAGTCCAATGAGGTCACATAAACATACACTTCAATCATAGGAATTCAATTTATATAAAGCACGGAGTTGCAATCAAGTTTAAGCAATAAAGGACCATAAAGTGTCAAAGAATAACATAATGATCACTTAATCAAGTATAAAATACATATAAATCACATAGGGAAGTCAAGGAAGTGAAAAAAACGCAAGAAGAGAGGTTTTGGTAAAGTTTAGCGAAAACTGACAGTTTTTGGAAACACACAAGTTGTAGAAAAATGGGAATTTCTCGAGTTCTAGAATTTGGAATAGATTTTTGTTTGTTAGGAATGAAACTAGACAAATAGGTCGTTCCAATGATATATGGCTCGAATTATGATTCAAAACGATGTGAAAATGGCATAGGTCCGAAGTTGGATCAGTGCAGATTTTTGGTGAAGTGGTGACACCAAAATGGATTGATTATATCTCACAAACCAGAAAAAATATTGATGTGATTTCAATTGGAGAATACTCTAGACTTCAAAAGGTTTCTGTAGTCAAAATTTCAGGTCAATCGGAGCTCGTTTGGGTAGGTAACGACGAACAAAACAGTGCATACGTGCAGGCAGGGAGGGACATGGGCGTGTCACCCCTCAAGGCAAAAGAAAGATACGGGCGTGTCTGAGTACAGGCGTGAGAAAGGCTTGAGACATGGGCGTGTCTCCCCTTCGTCCCCAAGCTCCAAAAGCTTCAACAATGGCGGAAAAAGGAGAAAAACTAGGCAATAACACAACCACAACCCCAAATCACACCAAAATGTATGCATAAGTCCAAAAATGCATGCTTAACAACATAGGCCCAAAATAAACTCAAGAATCGAGCTAGAAATAAAAATGCCATGGAAACTCATTTAAGGTACAAAAATGGTGAAACGAGAAATAGACAAGCAACGTACAAAATTCCAATAAATAAACGACAAGCACACTCATGGGAACAACATACTATGATCTTAGCTCGATTAAATCACATATAAGCACATTGGGAGCAAATTTCGTATTTAGGCACTATTCATCATCTTCATCAAAACCAAGGATTCAAGCACTTAAAGCAAGATTCAATCGGAAGAAAACGAAGCACTCGAAGAGAGGAATTCAGTACTTACCATGGATCGTTGATCGGACGAGAGATGAAGTCGGAACTTGAGCTCAAAGAACGGGATGAATAGTGACCAATCTCATCCTCTTCTCTCCTTTCTTGGAATGAGATGCAACAAATGGGGAAGAATGAGGGCTGGTCTGGTTTTAAGGTAAGGAAAACTGGTTCTGTTCGGTTCACGACGGGTTCACTTCAAATTCTTAGAAATTAAATCGGTAGAGAGGTCAAACGATATCAGAAAAAAGTGAGGCTAGTCCCGTTGGATCCAAATTGTTGAAACAAGTCCAATGGTGGGGTCGGAATTCGAATTCGAATCCCCGAGCTCAAGGTATCCATGAAGGCTAAAACACCCTAATTGGAATTGGGTCCCTAATTTTTCAAACATTGGACAATTGAGTCCAAGTAACTTTAAATAAATTCTAATACGCACATAGCTTAAATAAAATGCACGTTGACACGTTAGGCACGAAACGTCATATAGTTAAATAAGTAAAACATGTAGCACTCGGTCTGACCTCACTCGTGATGTCATACCTGGATTAGCCTTGAAAACACTGGGCGTCACAACCTCTCCCCCTTAAGAAGGACCTGTCCTCTGGTCCAATGCCTCGAGTTCTGGACTCTAAGCGTAACTTCTCCGTGTTCATCCCATGTGGGGTTCGTGACATCCCGATAGGAATTAGTTCGAAAAAGGTCTTCAAGCAACAGGGGTCTTGACTTTGTTGTAGAGAAGGCTTGCCCTCGAACTAGATCCGGTGTTAAGCGAGTAGCTCGGTTGGACTCGTACAACAAGAGGGTCCGAATGATTCATCTCTTGTCGTTTAAGCCCATTACGACCTAACTCTTGGGGTTCGGTTTGAAACGAGTATGGTGCCTTGGACAACCACTAACTCACAACCATGAACTTAACCAAACTCTTCAATGCTTCGAAGTCTAGGTTCGATGTTGGGTGAATCGGACCCTTCTTGGTCAAGTACTCTGGTGTTTGTTGAAACTCAGCTCGCGAATCATCCACGACCCTTGTCTCACCGGGAAGCCTAAACACTCGCAAAACTAAGCTGCCTCCAGCAGCAAGCTAACCAATAACATGCAAAACTCACGCACCCGGTATGCAAAAAGAAATAGTTATTATCATATGCAATCACTAACAGGAAAACAAATAATAAATAACGATGAATGCATTAATGTGTCATGAATGTTTTAATGTACCGTGCACCGAAGAATGAAATTGGTGATGATGATCTTGTTGCTTGTGGGAATGCATTACCCCATGGTTGAGTAGTTTCTCGACTTCTTTCTTATACCCTTAGCACGTGCCCGGTCCTTAATTGATCCCATCTTCTGAATAACCTGATTCTTGATTACCCTTCGCATTCTTCCACTTTATTCTCTCAAGTTCTTGAGTGCGTGTGCACGACTTTGATTCAATTGACTCATTTTCCTAACGAGTTATATTTGATGACTTCATATGCTCTAGCTCCAGTTTTTTATCTTAGATGTGTTTTCGACTCATCATGGAAAAATGATTAGCGAACCGGTAATTCCACCTTGCTCATGTTATGTCCCACCTTCAATGCTCGGTTAAATTTACTCTCACTTTCACCATCACAAAACATGATAATTTGATCGGGCTTTCCTTTACTCGGAATTCTCTTCACCATATCTTCTAATTTCTTTATGCCTCTATTAACCTCGGTATTCGAAGCTTACAATACAAACTCAAACCCTTTAAATCTTTGGAAGATTGAGTTCGTACATACCTTTACTTCCTTAGCACGACCAGGAGTTCAAATTTATTCCTTTGCCGTGCTCTCCCCTTAGGAATTTCCTTCTTTGTTTGTTGAACTCGGTTTATCGTTTCCTTGACCAAAATTCTCAACTTCTTCAAAATCATCTTCCTCAAAATGATTGGTTCTAACTATGTAGTGTGTTTGATGCCCTTACTCACATTCGCTTTGAAGTGATTAGTTAGGATAGCAACCATACTTCTCTCTATTTTCCCATTTCCATTTCAATTCCTAAACTCTTCAAAATTTCCATCGCACCCTCATCTACCTTGCAATTTAAAATCCATTCTTGACCCAAACGCAACTTGTTTAATATAGCACATGAAGCATGAGGTGAAGAGAACTTCCTATCAAACAAACACCAAACTATGCATGTTGGGTAAGAATGCTTGATGCATGTAACACATCTTCAACGACTAGAGTACGTAACATGTTTGAGCAATTACACCAATTAAGTATATATGTATATATATATAAGGAGATTAAGAAATTTAACGCGATGAATGATGTACGTACCATGATTGCAAGTACCTTTCACCTTAGTGGTAAACTTTAGCTCAACATCTTGCCCTTTGTTCTTGAATTTGTGATTTTGCCTTGCATCTACCCATGTGTTCCAAAGTCCGCATTCGTTGTTTAGTTCCAATTCTTCTATACCCGAACATCTCTATTCTTTAATTATTCCCAAAACCGATTTCAAGTTTCTTTACTTCCTTGTATCTCTTGTACAATCCCACGGGCTTCCGAATTTCTTTAACTCTCTTGCATCAAGTTGTATATTCTCATGACCTGAGGTTGTTATTTGATCCCAATTCTTCCTTACCCGAGTGGCTGGGTCCCCTCAATTCTTTCCTAGAACCGATTCCTCATTTGTCCAACTCTTCACCGTAGTTATTATCTTGACCGAAGCCTCCTTGTTCTAACCTTGAAGAATTCCAACGGTCGAGCAACTTCACCTTCCATAATTGAGTGCCTTCATTTCTCCACTCTAAATCGAATGATGAATTTTAAATGTCGATTTGAGCATCTTGCTTGTCCTCTGTATAAATCCAAGAGTCGCGCGGTCTATTAGTTTTACCTGAATTCGATCCTCAACTTCTTCTAAAATCCATAGGATCTCGGCTCATATCTTACTTCCTATCTCGCTACTTCGACCTCAACACATCTTCTTCTTTCTTATCCCGAACCTGATTCTTGACCGTAACCTTAACCCGAATTATCTTAACTTAGCCCTTCACTCCGACAACTCAACCTTAATTCAAACTACTTAAAGTGTCCAACTTGATTGCAAACTTGAACCTTGAATCTTAGTGCTTCTAAGGTTGTTCCTTCACTTCTTCCTTGAGTTAAACGAGCCTCTTGTCTTGGTTAATCAACTCCGTTTGTGGTATAGAGCGTGTGTTTAATTTGTGGATATAACACCACACATCCATACCATTACTTCATCCATGCCAAATCTTCATCCAAGAGTTAATTCCCATCTCGAACTCGAACTCCCAACCTATAACCCAGTCATAAGAACCACCAATTACCCGAATTTTTCTTAACCTCTGGAGCCTTCTTCAAGTCACCCATGTCCATGAAGCATACTTGTAGTATATGATTGTTATTGTGAAATTTTGGCCGTAGTTTAATGTTGTGATAGCAACCTACAAATCACAACTCAATTCGAATATAAATGCATGCGAGTTATTGAATGCATATGTCACATAATTAGCACCAAAAGCATGTATGGATGCAAAATGCAACACATAATTCAACAAAATTTAAATTAAACACGTTTAACAATAGAATTTCCATATCAAATGCTCATGATCAATGGAATGAACACATTGACATGTTGTCCCTAAGCTGTTCGATCTATACTTGACACGACACGACGCTAGAAACCCCGATTTTGCAACCTGGGCTCAGATACCACTTTAGGATGTAGGACCCTCGTGGATAGGCACCACATCCCCTGCATTACAAGTCCAGTCCACACATGAAATGAATAATCCAAGCATGAACCGGACTCATAGCGAACGGGTGATAAAATTAAAGATCACCTAGCTAGGTGGAATCTAACCCTGTACCAATAAATCAAGAATACCGAAGTGCGGTGCGGAAGCAATAACATCATATAGGAATTCCAATGATGGCTACAAGCCCAAAGTATATCATGAACATAATTAAATCTAACATGCAACCTATCCCGAATCAAATCCAACAATAATCATAAAACATAAGTTGGCACGCAGGCCCAATTAGATAGAATGATATAAATAAGCATAACAAAGTAAAATGTGACTTAAGTGTATAAGTGGTACTCTAATAACAAAGCTAAGACTCGACTCCTGCCTAGTGATATCTGCAAGAACTGGGAAAGTGGAAATAGGGGTCAGTCTCTAGAAGACTGAGTGAGCAGGAGCTATACATATATATATAAACATGCACATATAAGTCATAAATCCCGAGAAAAGTTTTATTTGAAGTTAGTTGCCACGAGGGGCAAGAAAATAGCTAACAAATGCTCGGACTTTACGACTAATTCAAATAAAATTCATTACGTTCGTAATTCATGACTAATCATTGTGGCTCGGCGAGTGAGCGTGCGTAATCTCCAAGCAAACTCCGACCGTGTACAAGAAACGTGACTTAATACTTTTTGAATACGTGATCATGCAATACATAATAATATATGCGTATAGCACATTTATGAAATATCCGTAATAATCGTAATCGTAATAATAGTTCCAACCTTCTCCCTCCCCTGGTTGGGCCTGTATACCCAAAGTACCACTCCGTAATAGTATTGAGACGGGGGCTTATGAATCCTACCCGCTGCTTCGATGAGGTAACACCACCGGCTCAAGAATAACTCACCTTCCACACTTCTCGGTCGCGTGAGAAATTCTCAATGGGTACTACGTGCTAAGGAGTGTCCGACGGCCCGATACCGTACCGGTTTCCATTCACAAGTTTCCCCGGGCCCAATAACGTGAACATGATTATGCATGATCTCGCCAAAACATTATCAAGTCATGAAGATCGTTAAACATTCAAAATCC
Source organism: Lantana camara (assembly GCA_037501455.1). NCBI lineage: Eukaryota > Viridiplantae > Streptophyta > Magnoliopsida > Lamiales > Verbenaceae > Lantana > Lantana camara. The sequence goes on along the minus strand of CM074857.1, from coordinate 13,649,302 downwards.
TTGAAAATAATTTACTCGATAAGAATTTATTCGATGACTCCACTTTGAAAACAATAAATATATATAATTAGTTTTTCGCCAAAACTTATCACATAAGGTTATAGTGTTCAATCCGTAACTAGAACGAAAAAACCCTCACCTGGAATACCACAAGACAAGAAACATGAACAATACGGGTGCCTCTTCGATCTGGAATTCTCCGCCCTGGAAACGAACTGTACAAGAGAAGGAACAATGTGTACTTGTGAGAAATGACTTGATGGTTGCCGAATCCACCAAACAATAATCCTAAACTACTAAACACAATAAATTGTGTATAGTGGAAAAGGGTCGATCCCACGGAGATTGGTTGGTCTCGTGAATCTCCTAATAGCCAAGCAAACAACAACAAAAATAAAAGAAGGGGGGGAGGTTAACGCAATAAACTAAAGGCGGGAAATTAAATAACAAGCTGAAAGTAAACACTAACTAATGAACATAAAATTAAAGTAGCTAGGAAATAATACTCTAGTCAAGTTATTCATATGATTCAAGCTAATGATTCGATCATAGGTGCAATAATAAAACTTCAATTCCATTTGATAGATTGGCTGCGGTGGACAACAAGCTCTGAACACCCTAGTCCTTTCTTATTTTTATAATGATCATGAGAAGCTCACCAACCATCTTCTTATCACAAAAGCAGTCTTAAAGATACGATCCTAAGATTTAACTTTGTGACAGCATTGATCATGAAAAGGACACCAATCCTAACCAACAAACTCAAGAAGCTTGGAATGTTTAAGTCATTACACATGCATCTCATCATTATCAAGTAAACATGGTGATAAACTATCAATGATGTGTAACTCTTAGGCACATCTAACAAGACAATTACGGATCAGGTTATTTGTGCAGTCAAATGAAGCAAGTATCAAGACAATAGTTGATCAGAAAATTATCCCAAAACAAGTCCATACAATTCGAACAAGAAGCATGCATATACCAAGGAATTCGAAGATGTAAGAACCGATTAAACCTCACAAATCATAGCATGAATCACTAAATAACTTAACTAGAAATAGAAGTACTTAGCTGCTGTTCATATATACAAAATATTCAGATAATAATCTGATCAAGAACTGAAAATAAACGAACTAAATCAAGCTACAAAAGATATACTAAAGTATTTTATAATCTAAGCATGAAATTCAACTAAAAAGAGGAAAGGAAAAGGGATTTCTTGCTCTTGGCCGAAACAGGGGATCAGCCCCTGTTCTTGCTCTGCTCCAGCAGCTCCAGCTGCTGCGTAACTTTCTCTCCAGCCCCCAAGATGAATTATCAGCCCTTTTGCCTTCTAATTCTAGCTTATATCTCCAAGTTTGCAAGTTGGGCACACAAACCAAGGCAAAAGTGCTTTTGCAACTCCCAAAATCGTAATCTTCAGTCTTGAGACGCACAAAACTGAGCTAGAGCAGCTGCATGTGTGCCAGCTGTCCCAACAAGAGGATTCAGCCGCACTTGTTGACCGTGGTCTGCTATGCGTACATTAGCCTTAGGGATGATCATGCATTGGGGTCATGGCTCAGGCATTTTCAACACTTAGCATCTTTTCCTATGTAATTCTGCCAAATCCCTCATTTATCAATATGATTCTGCAAAAGCCAAATAAAAGCAAATTAAGTAGAAATCTAATCCAATTTAGGGGGAAATTAAAGAGATTTTCATGTAATTTATGCATATTATCAAATCCCCCCACACTTAGACTTTTGCTTGTCCCTAAGCAACAACTTCTAACCCTAACAAACTGTAAGATGATCCTCAACAAACCACATCAGCCCCACAGTTTCTCAATGAGAAAATATGAACACTAAAATGAGTTTAATAACAAGTCTCCACAGCCTTCAAGATGGAAAAGAACAAATCTTAAGTGTTTAACTTGCTAGAGAATGTTAAGGAATTTAGAATTCATTTAATCATGCACATTTACCATGTAGCAATTACATCATATGATCAAAGGGTGCTCATTCTGGACTGTCTAAATTCCAACAAAACAAAAATAAAGTGAGGGTTCCAACATAACACTTATACCAAAATTCAAAACATTGTCTATTTCGGGTGTCATAATACCGCTTTGGTAATATATGACTATCCCTAGACTGCACTTAGTGCATCACTCATGGTCACCCATTTTTCAGTTTATGATTTGTATTCAGCCTTAGGTAACCAGCGGAGTGAAACGAGCGGATTGCATCAAGCAAATGGCTGTGACAGCCTTATTCAGAGAGCAATGGCTTAAAAAGCCTTATTCAGAAACTAATGGCATTACAGCCTTATTCATAACATAATCCCTCAATCAACATTAACATTAGCATTCAGCATCAATAACATTCCTTAGACAGTCCAAAATTTACACACTTTTTCACACATGAAGGTCCAATTTAAGCATGCAATTTTAATTTTACCCATTAGTCCAAATTCAAAAACATTCTCTATCAGAGCCAAAGAACTTATAAATTTGATCAATTCCAAGAATCAGACATGGAAATTCATGCTATTTCAACTTATTTTTCATGTTCAAAAGTTCTCAATTCAAAACATGTTGCACATGGTCAGGTTCAAACTAACACAATTGCACAAAAACTCAACAAAAGGAACTAAGGACCTAAGCAAAAAGAGCTAAGAACTAACAACTAGGCTATCAAATTAGGCAGAAATAAAATATAACCATGCAAAATAATCATTCTACATGCTTTTCATCCTCTACTAATCCAACCAAAATATTCATAAACTACCAGAATAATTCCCCCACACTTATTCCACATTATCCTCAATATATAATAAAAGAAAAGGTAAGAGCATGAGGACTCCCCTGAATTCATTTACTGAAACTGTGAGGGATTCATGAGGCTTAAGGGATGATCATCCTTTGCAGTCTGGGTCCTGGAGCCCTGTTTCTGCCATAATCTGAAAATTACACAAAAAGCGGTCCTTAGCCAAGAAACACAGAGAAACACGAACTAAATAACAGCAAATCAAAAGATATTGGGTTGCCTCCCAAAAAGCGCCCTTATTTAACGTCCTAGGCTAGACGATGTGTTACATAACATGTCTTCAATTAAAATCCTTCACATCTTTCATTGGAAAACCTAAATAAAATCCTTTCAAATAATGCATGTTCAATAATAACAGGTCTTCCTCATCAGAATGGTTGAAATCCACTACATTATAAAGCAACATGTGAGTACATAGATAAGCTCTCTTCCATTTAGAATTCAACTTATTAGGAAATAGAGTAAACAAGGATCGACAAAACAACCACTTAGCTTCAAGAGAGCAGAATTTCCTAAAAAGTGAATGAGAGTGAGAACTAAAAACATCTTTATCATCACAGTCCAACTCAAAAGATGCACCACATGGAAGGGGACTAATGAAATCCATATCATTTAAAGAGAATAACTCACTAGGAGATTTTATGGAATCAAACATAGCAAATTTAACAACATTTCCATTAAAGTCCATCGTGAGTGTATGATCAAACTCATTGATTTTTGTTTTAGATATGTCAAGAAAAGGCTTTCCTAGCAAAACATCATATGAGTTATCAACTATCAAGAAGTCCACGGGGAAAATCATGCCATCAATTTGAATCAAAATATTTTCCAATATGCCCTTAGGATAAACAATTGTTCCATCATAGAGCTGAATGACCATTCCTGTTTTTCTCATGGAATTAATATGCAAATGTGAGCAAATAGACAAAGGCATCAAATTAATTGAGGAACTACTATCACATAAAGCTCTATCAATTCCAATAGTTCCTATTTTACATGGAAGAGCAAATAAACCTTTAACATTACTCACTTGAGGTATCTTTTCTTGAAGGATATCAGAGAAATGCTTTCCAACACTTACCTTCCCATAACAAGGCATGTTTTCCTTAGTTGTGCATAATTCTTCAAGAGAATTCATAGATTGAGGCATAGATTTAATTACATCAAGCAATGGAACATTTACCTCAACATTGTAAAGTGCCTTTAGGAACATTGATTCATCATTGTGGAACTCTGATTTATCTTTTTGAAACTTAACATACCTCTGTACAGTTGGCTTTGGGCTGATCAAAGGTTGAGATTGTACAGCAGGTCTGGATTCCTCGTCTGACCTTAAGCTGTGGTCATCCCTTATGCTCATATCTGTTGTACAGTCCTGCTCTGTTTCAATTCCAGAAATTTGTACTGCTGTATTATGCTCTGTTCCAACCCCTGTTTTCTGTACTACTTTTTCATTTCTTGATTGGTCATCATAACTCGTCCATTTTTCTGCAAGTAGCTCAAGTTTTGATTCTTTATCTTCCAATCTTCTCACGGAGGAAGCTAATTCTCCAATTTGATTTTCCAACTTCTTTTGAAACTGCTGCATGTTATTACGGGTCTCTTGTTGGAATTGCCACATTTGTTTCATGCTTGTCCGAGTTTCCTGTTGAAATTGTTGTGCATTAATCATAAAGGCTTTAAACATATCCTCAAGAGACGTACCTGAATTGGAAGATGATGGATATTGTTGTGGAGGCTGAATTGCACTTGATGTGCGATTAAAATGATAATCATTCCGTGCGGGCTGAAGTTCCTCTTCAAGTAATGGACACTTATCAGTTTTGTGAGGTCCCGTACACACTCCACATGGATCAGTTATAGGCTGCAAATGATAGAAAGGATCACCAGTGAGCAAAGGACATCCATTGGTTAGATGGCTTCCCATACAAATACCATAAATATCACTTTGAGAGCTTAAATCCATTGATGACAGCATGTTGATTCTTTCAACTGACTTCTCTACACAAAAACAAACACTAAGCTATCAAAAGAAAAACAAAACCAATTAGAACCAATCCCCGGCAACGGCGCCAAAATTTGATGGTTGCCGAATCCACCAAACAATAATCCTAAACTACTAAACACAATAAATTGTGTATAGTGGAAAAGGGTCGATCCCACGGAGATTGGTTGGTCTCGTGAATCTCCTAATAGCCAAGCAAACAACAACAAAAATAAAAGAAGGGGGGGAGGTTAACGCAATAAACTAAAGGCGGGAAATTAAATAACAAGCTGAAAGTAAACACTAACTAATGAACATAAAATTAAAGTAGCTAGGAAATAATACTCTAGTCAAGTTATTCATATGATTCAAGCTAATGATTCGATCATAGGTGCAATAATAAAACTTCAATTCCATTTGATAGATTGGCTGCGGTGGACAACAAGCTCTGAACACCCTAGTCCTTTCTTATTTTTATAATGATCATGAGAAGCTCACCAACCATCTTCTTATCACAAAAGCAGTCTTAAAGATACGATCCTAAGATTTAACTTTGTGACAGCATTGATCATGAAAAGGACACCAATCCTAACCAACAAACTCAAGAAGCTTGGAATGTTTAAGTCATTACACATGCATCTCATCATTATCAAGTAAACATGGTGATAAACTATCAATGATGTGTAACTCTTAGGCACATCTAACAAGACAATTACGGATCAGGTTATTTGTGCAGTCAAATGAAGCAAGTATCAAGACAATAGTTGATCAGAAAATTATCCCAAAACAAGTCCATACAATTCGAACAAGAAGCATGCATATACCAAGGAATTCGAAGATGTAAGAACCGATTAAACCTCACAAATCATAGCATGAATCACTAAATAACTTAACTAGAAATAGAAGTACTTAGCTGCTGTTCATATATACAAAATATTCAGATAATAATCTGATCAAGAACTGAAAATAAACGAACTAAATCAAGCTACAAAAGATATACTAAAGTATTTTATAATCTAAGCATGAAATTCAACTAAAAAGAGGAAAGGAAAAGGGATTTCTTGCTCTTGGCCGAAACAGGGGATCAGCCCCTGTTCTTGCTCTGCTCCAGCAGCTCCAGCTGCTGCGTAACTTTCTCTCCAGCCCCCAAGATGAATTATCAGCCCTTTTGCCTTCTAATTCTAGCTTATATCTCCAAGTTTGCAAGTTGGGCACACAAACCAAGGCAAAAGTGCTTTTGCAACTCCCAAAATCGTAATCTTCAGTCTTGAGACGCACAAAACTGAGCTAGAGCAGCTGCATGTGTGCCAGCTGTCCCAACAAGAGGATTCAGCCGCACTTGTTGACCGTGGTCTGCTATGCGTACATTAGCCTTAGGGATGATCATGCATTGGGGTCATGGCTCAGGCATTTTCAACACTTAGCATCTTTTCCTATGTAATTCTGCCAAATCCCTCATTTATCAATATGATTCTGCAAAAGCCAAATAAAAGCAAATTAAGTAGAAATCTAATCCAATTTAGGGGGAAATTAAAGAGATTTTCATGTAATTTATGCATATTATCATGACTCAATATGAAACCTAATAGGACGCACGACATTGCTATGAGGTGTCGTGGAATGATATGAAATGATATAACATGTGTGCGAGAATTATAAAATGATATGCTATGTTATGATAGTGTTCATGTGCACAATTAATGTTTCACGTAACTAGCAATGAAATCATTTACGTCATGTAAATACATAGAATAATACCAACACCTTCATAATTAAATAAATTATCAAGAAAGTGACATTTAACATGTAAGACATTCAATCAACACATAAGAGATGCAATTAAGTCCAATGAGGTCACATAAACATACACTTCAATCATACGAATTCAATTCATATAAAGCGCGGAGTTACAATCAAGTTTAAGCAATAAAGGACCATAAAGTGTCAAAGAATAACATAATTATCACTTAATCAAGTATACAATACATATAAATCACATAGGGAAGTCAAGAAAGTGAAAGAAACGCAGGAAGAGAGGTTTTGGTAAAGTTTAGCGAAAACTGACAGTTTTTGGAAACACACAAGTTGTAGAAAAAAGGGAATTTCTCGAGTTCTAGAATTTGGAATAGATTTTTGTTTGTTAGGAATGAAACTAGACAAATAGGTCGTTTTAATGATATATGGCTCGAATTATGATTCAAAACGATGTGAAAATGGCATAGGTCCGAAGTTGGATCAGTGCAGATTTTTGGTGAAGTGGTGACACCAAAATGGATTGATTATATCTCACAAACCAGAAAAAATATTGATGTGATTTCAATTGGAGAATACTCTAGACTTCAAAAGGTTTCTGTAGTCAAAATTTCAGGTCAATCGGAGCTCGTTTGGGTAGGTAACGACGAACAAAACAGTGCATACGTGCAGGCCGGGAGGGACATGGGCGTGTCACCCCTCAAGGCAAAAGAAAGATACGGGCGTGTCTGAGTACAGGCGTGAGAAAGGCTTGAGACATGGGCGTGTCTCCCCTTCGTCCCCAAGCTCCAAAAGCTTCAACAATGGCGGAAAAAGGAGAAAAACTAGGCAATAACACAACCACAACCCCAAATCACACCAAAATGTATGCATAAGTCCAAAAATGCATGCTTAACAACATAGGCCCAAAATAAACTCAAGAATCGAGCTAGAAATAAAAATGCCATGGAAGCTCATTCAAGGTACAAAAATGGTGAAACGAGAAATAGACAAGCAACGTACAAAATTCCAATAAATAAACGACAAGCACACTCATGGGAACAACATACTATGATCTTAGCTCGATTAAATCACATATAAGCACATTGGGAGCAAATTTTGTATTTAGGCACTATTCATCATCTTCATCAAAACCAAGGATTCAAGCACTTAAAGCAAGATTCAATCGGAAGAAAACGAAGCACTCGAAGAGAGGAATTCAGTACTTACCATGGATCGTTGATCGGACGAGAGATGAAGTCGGAACTTGAGCTCAAAGAACGGGATGAATAGTGGCCAATCTCTTCCTCTTCTCTCCTTTCTTGGAATGAGATGCAACAAATGGGGAAGAATGAGGGCTGGTCTGGTTTTAAGGTAAGGAAAACTGGTTCTGTTCGGTTCACGACGGGTTCACTTCAAATTCTTAGAAATTAAATCGGTAGAGAGGTCAAACGATATCAGAAAAAGGTGAGGCTAGTCCCGTTGGACCCAAATTGTTGAAACAAGTCCAATGGTGGGGTCGGAATTCGAATTCGAATCCCCGAGCTCAAGGTATCCATGAAGGCTAAAACACCCTAATTGGAATTGGGTCCCTAATTTTTCAAACATTGGACAATTGAGTCCAAGTAACTTTAAATAAATTCTAATACGCACATAGCTTAAATAAAATGCACGTTGACACGTTAGGCACGAAACGTCATATAGTTAAATAAGTAAAACATGTAACACTCGGTCTGACCTCACTCGTGATGTCATACCTGGATTAGCCTTGAAAACACTGGGCGTCACAACCTCTCCCCCTTAAGAAGGACCTGTCCTCTGGTCCAATGCCTCGAGTTCTGGACTCTAAGCGCAACTTCTCCGTGTTCATCCCATGTGGGGTTCGTGACATCCCGATAGGAATTAGTTCGAAAAAGGTCTTCAAGCAACAGGGGTCTTGACTTTGTTGTAGAGAAGGCTTGCCCTCGAACTAGATCCGGTGTTAAGCGAGTAGCTCGGTTGGACTTGTACAACAAGAGGGTCCGAATGATTCATCTCTTGTCGTTTAAGTCCATTACGACCTAACTCTTGGGGTTCGGTTTGAAACGAGTATGGTGCCTTGGACAACCACTAACTCACAACCATGAACTTAACCAAACTCTTCAATGCTTCGAAGTCTAGGTTCGATGTTGGGTGAATCGAACCCTTCTTGGTCAAGTACTCTGGTGTTTGTTGAAACTCAGCTCGCGAATCATCCACGACCCTTGTCTCACCGGGAAGCCTAAACACTCGCAAAACTAAGCTGCCTCCAGCAGCAAGCTAACCAATAACATGCAAAACTCACGCACCCGGTATGCAAAAAGAAATAGTTATTATCATATGCAATCACTAACAGGAAAACAAATAATAAATAACGATGAATGCATTAATGTGTCATGAATGTTTTAATGTACCGTGCACCGAAGAATGAAATTGGTGATGATGATCTTGTTGCTTGTGGGAATGCATTACCCCATGGTTGAGTAGTTTCTCGACTTCTTTCTTATACCCTTAGCACGTGCCCGGTCTTTAATTGATCCCATCTTCTGAATAACCTGATTCTTGATTACCCTTCGCATTCTTCCACTTTATTCTCTCAAGTTCTTGAGTGCGTGTGCACGACTTTGATTCAATTGACTCGTTTTCCTAACGAGTTATATTTGATGACTTCATATGCTCTAGCTCCAGTTTTTTATCTTAGATGTGTTTTCGACTCATCATGGAAAAATGATTAGCGAACCGGTAATTCCACCTTGCTCATGTTATGTCCCACCTTCAATGCTCGGTTAAATTTACTCTCACTTTCACCATCACGAAACATGATAATTTGATCGGGCTTTCCTTTACTCGGAATTCTCTTCACCATATCTTCTAATTTCTTTATGCCTCTATTAACCTCGGTATTCGAAGCTTACAATACAAACTCAAACCCTTTAAATCTTTGGAAGATTGAGTTCGTACATACCTTTACTTCCTTAGCACGACCAGGAGTTCAAATTTATTCCTTTGCCGTGCTCTCCCCTTAGGAATTTCCTTCTTTGTTTGTTGAACTCGGTTTATCGTTTCCTTGACCAAAATTCTCAACTTCTTCAAAATCATCTTCCTCAAAATGATTGGTTCTAACAATGTAGTGTGTTTGATGCCCTTACTCACATTCACTTTGAAGTGATTAGTTAGGATAGCAACCATACTTCTCTCTATTTTCCCATTTCCATTTCAATTCCTAAACTCTTCAAAATTTCCATCGCACCCTCGTCTACCTTGCAATTTAAAATCCATTCTTGACCCAAACGCAACTTGTTTAATATAGCACATGAAGCATGAGGTGAAGAGAACTTCCTATCAAACAAACACCAAACTATGCATGTTGGGTAAGAATGCTTGATGCATGTAACACATCTTCAACGACTAGAGTACGCAACATGTTTGAGCAATTACACCAATTAAGTATATATGTATATATATATAAGGAGATTAAGAAATTTAACTCGATGAATGATGTACGTACCATGATTGCAAGTACCTTTCACCGTAGTGGTAAACTTTAGCTCAACATCTTGCCCTTTGTTCTTGAATTTGTGATTTTGCCTTGCATCTACCCATGTGTTCCAAAGTCCGCATTCGTTGTTTAGTTCCAATTCTTCTATACCCGAACATCTCTATTCTTTAATTATTCCCAAAACCGATTTCAAGTTTCTTTACTTCCTTGTATCTCTTGTACAATCCCACGGGCTTCCGAATTTCTTTAACTCTCTTGCATCAAGTTGTATATTCTCATGACCCGAGGTTGTTATTTGATCCCAATTCTTCCTTACCCGAGTGGCTGGGTCCCCTCAATTCTTTTCTAGAAGATTCCTCATTTGTCCAACTCTTCACCGTAGTTATTATCTTGACCGAAGCCTCCTTGTTCTAACCTTGAAGAATTCCAACGGTCGAGCAACTTCACCTTCCATAATTGAGTGCCTTCATTTCTCCACTCTAAATCGAATGATGAATTTTAAATGTCGATTTGAGCATCTTGCTTGTCCTCTGTATAAATCCAAGAGTCGCGCGGTCTATTAGTTTTACCTGAATTCGATCCTCAACTTCTTCTAAAATCCATAGGATCTCGGCTCAAATCTTACTTCCTATCTCGCTACTTCGACCTTGACACATCTTCTTCTTTCTTATCCCGAACCTGATTCTTGACCGTAACCTTAACCCGAATTATCTTAACTTAGCCCTTCACTCCGACAACTCAACCTTAATTCAAACTACTTAAAGTGTCCAACTTGATTGCAAACTTGAACCTTGAATCTTAGTGCTTCTAAGGTTGTTCCTTCACTTCTTCCTTGAGTTAAACGAGCCTCTTGTCTTGGTTAATCAACTCCGTTTGTGGTATAGAGCATGTGTTTAATTTGTGGATATAACACCACACATCCATACCATTACTTCATCCATGCCAAATCTTCATCCAAGACTTAATTCCCATCTCGAACTCGAACTCCCAACCTATAACCCAGTCATAAGAACCACCAATTACCCGAATTTTTCTTAACCTCTGGAGCCTTCTTCAAGTCACCCATGTCCATGAAGCATACTTGTAGTATATGATTGCTATTGTGAAATTTTGGCCGTAGTTTAATGTTGTGATAGCAACCTACAAATCACAACTCAATTCGAATATAAATGCATGCGAGTTATTGAATGCATATGTCACATAATTAGCACCAAAAGCATGTATGGATGCAAAATGCAACACATAATTCAACAAAATTTAAATTAAACACGTTTAACAATAGAATTTCCATATCAAATGCTCATGATCAATGGAATGAACACATTGACATGTTGTCCCTAAGCTGTTCGATCTATACTTGACACGACACGACGCTAGAAACCCCGATTTTGCAACCTGGGCTCTGATACCACTTTAGGATGTAGCACCCTCGATGATAGGCACCACATCCCCTGCATTACAAGTCTAGTCCACACATGAAATGAATAATCCAAGCATGAACCGGACTCATAGCGAACGGGTGATAAAATAAAAGATCACCTAGCTAGGTGGAATCTAACCCTGTACCAATAAATCAAGAATACCGAAGTGCGGTGCGGAAGCAATAACATCATATAGGAATTCCAATGATGGCTACAAGCCCAAAGCATATCATGAACATAATTAAATCTAACATGCAACCTATCCCGAATCAAATCCAACAATAATCATAAAACATAAGTTGGCACGCAGGCCCAATTAGATAGAATGATATAAATAAGCATAACAAAGTAAAATGTGACTTAAGTGTATAAGTGGTATTCTAATAACAAAGCTAAGACTCGACTCCTGCCTAGTGATATCTGCAAGAACTGGGAAAGTGGAAATAGGGGTCAGTCTCTAGAAGACTGAGTGAGCAGGAGCTATACATATATATATAAACATGCACATATAAGTCATAAATCCCGAGAAAAGTTTTATTTGAAGTTAGTTGCCACGAGGGGCAAGAAAATAGCTAACAAATGCTCGGACTTTACGACTAATTCAAATAAAATTCATTACGTTCGTAATTCATGACTAATCATTGTGGCTCGGCGAGTGAGCGTGCGTAATCTCCAAGCAAACTCCGACCGTGTACAAGAAACGTGACTTAATACTTTTTGAATACGTGATCATGCAATACATAATAATATATGCGTATAGCACATTTATGAAATATCCGTAATAATCGTAATCGTAATAATAGTTCCAACCTTCTCCCTCCCCTGGTTGGGCCTGTATACCCAAAGTACCACTCCGTAATAGTATTGAGACGGGGGCTTATGAATCCTACCCGCTGCTTCGATGAGGTAACACCACCGGCTCAAGAATAACTCACCTTCCACACTTCTCGGTCGCGTGAGAAATTCTCAATGGGTACTACGTGCTAAGGAGTGTCCGACGGCCCGATACCGTACCGGTTTCCATTCACAAGTTTCCCCGGGCCCAATAACGTGAACATGATTATGCATGATCTCGCCAAAACATTATCAAGTCATGAAGATCGTTAAACATTCAAAATCCTTGAAAATAATTTACTCGATAAGAATTTATTCGATGACTCCACTTTGAAAACAATAAATATATATAATTAGTTTTTCGCCAAAACTTATCACATAAGGTTATAGTGTTCAATCCGTAACTAGAACGAAAAAACCCTCACCTGGAATACCACAAGACAAGAAACATGAACAATACGGGTGCCTCTTCGATCTGGAATTCTCCGCCCTGGAAACGAACTGTACAAGAGAAGGAACAATGTGTACTTGTGAGAAATGACTCAATATGAAACCTAATAGGACGCACGACATTGCTATGAGGTGTCGTGGAATGATATGAAATGATATAACATGTGTGCGAGAATTATAAAATGATATGCTATGTTATGATAGTGTTCATGTGCACAATTAATGTTTCACGTAACTAGCAATGAAATCATTTACGTCATGTAAATACATAGAATAATACCAACACCTTCATAATTAAATAAATTATCAAGAAAGTGACATTTAACATGTAAGACATTCAATCAACACATAAGAGATGCAATTAAGTCCAATGAGGTCACATAAACATACACTTCAATCATACGAATTCAATTCATATAAAGCGCGGAGTTACAATCAAGTTTAAGCAATAAAGGACCATAAAGTGTCAAAGAATAACATAATTATCACTTAATCAAGTATACAATACATATAAATCACATAGGAAAGTCAAGAAAGTGAAAGAAACGCAGGAAGAGAGGTTTTGGCAAAGTTTAGCGAAAGCTGACAGTTTTTGGAAACACACAAGTTGTAGAAAAATGGGAATTTCTCGAGTTCTAGAATTTGGAATAGATTTTTGTTTATTAGGAATGAAACTATACAAATAGGCCGTTCCAATGATATATGGCTCGAATTATGGTTCAAAACGATGTGAAAATGGCATAGGTCCGAAGTTGGATCAGTGTAGATTTTTGGTGAAGTGGCGACACCAAAATGGATTGATTATATCTCACAAACCAGAAAAAACATTGATGTGATTTCAATTGGAGAATACTCTAGACTTCAAAAGGTTTCTATGGTCAAAATTTCAGGTCAATCGGAGCTTGTTTGTGTAGGTAACGACGAACAAAACAGTGCATACGTGCAGGCAGAGAGGGACACTCAAGGCAAAAGAAAGGCACGGGCGTGTCTGAGTGCAGGCGTGAGAAAGGCTTGAGACACGGGCGTGTCTCATTTTCTTCATTAGGGAGACACGCCTTCGTCCCCAATCTCCAAAAGCTTTAACAATGGCGGAAAAAGAAGGAAAACTAGGCAACAAGACAACCACAACCCCCAAATCACACCAAAATACATACATAAGTCCCAAAATGCATGCTTAACAACATAGGCACAAAATAAACTCAAGAATCGAGCTATAAATAAAAATGCCATGGAAGCTCATTCAAGGTACAAATATGGTAAAACGAGAAATAGACAAGCAACACACAAAATTCCAATAAATAAACGACAAGCACACTCATGGGAACAACATACCACGATCTTAGCTCGATTAAATCACATATAAGCACATAGGGAGCAAATTTTCGTATTTAGGCACTATTCATCATCTTCTTCAAAACCAAGGATTCAAGCACTTAAAGCAAGATTCAATCGGAAGGAAACGAAGCACTCGAAGAGAAGAATTCAATGCTTACCTTGGATCGTTGATCGGACGAGAGATGAAGCCGGAACTTAAGCTCAAAGAACGGGATGAATAGTGGCCAATCTCTTCCTCTTCTCTCCCTTCTTGGAACGAGATGCAGCAAATGAGGAAGAAATGAGGGCTGGTCCGGTTTTAAAATAAGGAAAACCGGTACAGTTCGGTCCAAACGGTTAGAAATTAAATCGGTAGAGAGGTTAAACGGTATCAGAAAAAGGCGAGGTTAGTCCCGTTGGACCCAAATTGTTGAAACAAGTTGTTGTGATTTTAAGTTAAACCAATCGTGCTAGTGTACACTTAAGATATATGCGTAGCACAACAGGATCGTACCCACAGGGAAGGAAAATCAATCACCACTCAATATCTCTTTCTAATCTAAAGACCAAACGAATTCAAGTTGTTTATTACTCTACTAAAACAGAATTACACTAATTGACTATAATAAAACACAAGTAACTACTAACACACTTGGATTAAATTCAGTAAACTAAATAAGCTAGGGAGTAATAATTCATACATTCAAGATTCAATATAATAATTTTCTAACTCGTGTAATTCTACAACCTAGTCACTTATATTTGTATTATCCTCTCTCAAGGTATGACCAAGTGCTCAATTAAGCTCAATGTTGCTCTCGCAATTCATCAATAATTAATTAAACCATATGCTCAAGACTAGTACAAACCTAACTCTAGCGGCTCGGAATGGAATAAGATTTGCCGTTGTATAGGTTAAGAACCAAATCTCTTTGCATTCTAAATCTACAAGTTATGAAAACAATCTCAATTACCGTTAATCTTTCGATAATTAGGTAATTCTAGATTATGCTAAGGGTGATCAGGCCATCGCAATTAAATTAAAACCAGTTTTCACACGAAGAATTAACACAAATTATTCAAGCATTATATCAAACACTTATCATGCAATCATCATCACTCCCCTAGCCCTAGGGGTTTAGCTACTCATAATTAACTCAAAGCTCATAAAAATAAAGTAAATTGCATTAAAGAAATTCATGTTCATCAAATCAACAAAGTCTCAAGAATAAAACCCTAAACATTCATAAATCTGGAAACGAATCTAACATATGAAACTAATTAAAACAAAATTTAGAGGAATTAGTTTGATAATTAAAGCAATAAATAAAACCGAAAAAACTGAAATTGATTGAAGAATTCGATCCTTTCGTCTTCTCGAAATTCTCTGAACAACTTTCCAGTGGCTCTGTGTCTCCTTCCCCAAGCTAGGTTAGGAACGGAAGAAGAAGTCCCTTAAAAACTTCTAAACGAACTTAAATAGCTGCTCAAAAACTTCTCTCGCCGACTCTGGTAACAGAGGTTAGCATCTCTAGTACAAAACTCATTAACGCCCATTACATGCCTAAGTCGTGATTGCGCTTTTATAAGTGGTAACGGGTTTTACCACTTTCCTTCTGTCCAGGGGTAACGGGCGTTACCCCTCTTGCGCCAGTCTTCTCTCCTACTGCCTTTGGTAACGGGCGTTACCAGAGTTGTTCTGCCAGGGAGTAACAGGCGTTACTCCCCTAGTTCGCCAAAATTGATGCTCCTGAGTCTGTTAATGGGGGTTAACAATATTATTCTCCCAAGGAGTAACGGGGGTTAATCCTAATTCCTCCAAAAATGCGTGAATTGGCCTTGTTTTGCGTTTCTTAACTCCAACTTCTAAAACACCTAAATGGAGCAAAATAAACACATAAACGCATCAAACGGCACAAAAATATAATCTAATCATCGCTTACATCCATGCGAATTTTACGCTCAACAAATTCCCCCCACACTTGCCTATTGCTCGTCCTCGAGAAATAAGAAAATAATGAAAACACATCCCCATCAAACTTCGTCTTAAAAGCAATCATCGAACCTTCGCCTACACAAGTCTAGCTCATCAAACCAAGTACTCGTAAACACAAGATCATCAAACATAGTATAAAAAGTATACCCTTGTGTAGTATGTGAATTCGAACGAAACAATGTACAAAGATTAGAATGAAAAATTCACAATTTCCTCCTAAGTTCCAATCATCAACTTCGGAATACACTCTTTGCACCTATCTCCACTAATGGAGTTAAACCAAGACTCACGATCGGTAGGTCTTTCGAGCTTGTAATATAGGCTTCGGGTAAGGTTATGGAACTTTGTAGATCAAGTGACTACTTACCAAGCTTACATCATTCAATCTTCTTATACTCGACAATTTGATTCGCCCTTAAACACATTCCCCTATACTTAGACATTTATATCCCCCTCTTTCAATTTCACACTTTGCATGATTTTTCTTTTCTTCTCTTTTGCTCTTTCTTTTCACGTATCTTTTCTTTTTCACAACTTTCTCTCATTCTTTTTCTTTCCTCACTTTACATAAATCTCTCACTTTCAATCACAAGAATAATCAAAAGGAATCCAAAGACAGATATTGACTTACAAGATCAACGAGCAAGCCTTGGTGTAAAATTAACAAGGTGGGTTATACTTTTGTTGTGCATTAGGCTTATAATATGGCTACAAAAATCTTTGCACAACAATTAGGCTCAAAGGGGTCAAAAAGATCACGCTATTTAGTGAAAAACGGCTAAAAGAAAGACTTATAATCCTCCGAAAATGAATGCCTACTTCACTTCCTTAATCCTTTAATAACTCAAAATTTCGCCTCAATAGGACTAAAGTGCATCCTAATCAAATCTTAGACTTATTTGGAAATCATCAATTCATCTTTTAAGCAAAGTACATCATCACGTTCAAAAGTGCTCAAAATATAAGGGCATACTAACACACTAAGTTATCCAATCTCATGCAAAATTTCTTCAATTCGAATAGCCTAACTCATTCTACCAAAAGCTCAACAATCAAACTTCAAAGAAAAAGTTCAAAATGGGGGAAATTTTTCAAAATTTTTGAAATTCTCACAATTTCTCACAATTTCTCAAGTCCTAACAATTCACAAGTTTAACAATTACGGTTCTAGGCAACAAGAGTCCATATAATTCACAATCAAACATATACTCCTCCCCCACACTTAAACCTTGCAATGTCCGCATGCAAATTAAAGAGTTAAAGATCAAGAGAACTCCCTTATCAATAGAAAACCTGACAACGTGCTAGTAAAGCTTCCAAAACCTGAGATAAGTGACTAGAAAATATGGATAAAGTGCCAAGGCAATTGACAATCAACATGCATTCAACAAGCAACACACAAATCAAAAATCCAAGTAAAAGAAAGACAGATTGCATAAAAAATTCATGGAGTTTAGAACATAAGCAAAGAACTAAAGTAGTAAGAGTATCACAATCTAGCAATAAGTACATGATCAAAATACTGTCAATGAAGCAAGAGAAAAATAATGGTAAAACGATCAGGACTCAGGGGGCTGCTGGGGTCCTCTGAAATACTCGTCAAGACGAGCATAGAACCTCTCAAACTTGACCTCAACATGAGCTTGCCATTCATCAAATCTTCCATCCACATAATTTGCCAGATCTTCAATCCTTTTGGTCATGGCAGTCACATCAGCTCTCAATCCAGCCAATTCCGTGCTACGACTCCTCACACTAGCCGAAACATCTTCATCAACCTTATCAACTACAACCGGTGTAGCATTGCGGAGAACCTCAAACTCGTTATCCGGTCTATCGGGAATTCGAGCTAAAAGCTTCTTATGCACATCAGAAAGCTCCTCAAAACGAGCCTTTCCCCCACTATACATCTGCCAAAACCTATCTCTATCCCAAATTGGCCACCATGGCAATATTTCATCCTTAAGTCGTACACTCTCCCATGCTATAACCTAACCCACGTTCTCCAGATACTGTGGAGCAATATCATAACCAAAATCAATGGGCAACGATCCTCTCGACCTCCAATCTATCTCATGAGCAAACATGTTCACATACGTAACATGGGCTATCGTCCTGGTAGCCTTCCCCGTAACCTCTCGAAGTTTCCAGAGGAACTCAGTCGTGCCATCGAATTTGATGCCTTCCTTCATCATTTACATGATTCCCAACTCCATCTCATTGATATGGCTGTCACTTCCGTATCGGGCACAGAATCCTGTACTAAGATCCTATGCACTATCACCCAAGCCAACGAATCTAAGTAGCTATCCTCAGCATTCCGGGGGGAATAATTCGGGACACCCTTACGCAGTGGAAAGGATCTCCACACTACCTCTCTCTGAGCCTCATCCCACTTAGGCAATGAAGAAGTAGCATGAGCCGGAAAACGTAGAATTTCCCTTATCCGATCCGTATTCCAAATTTGAGTTTCCCGGTCATCTAAAGTGAAAGTCAATGTGTTGTCCGCCGGGTTAAAGTCCATCGTGGTGAAGAAGGCGGTAGTCATCTCAGCATATGTAAAATCCTTCTTAGCAAGAAAAGGCAACCAACCGATGTTGTTAAACAGTCTCTTCACCTCTGCCCAAGCCTCAAGTTTCTCCATCTATGCTTCCTTAAAGAACCGAGTGGACACGATATTCCTCGTCAAATTCCTTTGAAACGGATTACCCATAGTGTTCATAGTTATATTGACTGAATCCCGCGGTTGATGATCCACGGGGGATGAGGTGGTGAAGGGTTCAATGGGTCGAGGGCGCTTAGTACGTCCCATGGTACCTGAAATAAAGAAATATAGCAAAGCAAAGCACACAAATATCAATCATAATTCCCTTAGACAATTTATCAAACACCTTATGTGCATAGTCCTAGGGTGTGAGTTTTAGTCAAAATTCTTCAATCTACCCAACTCAAATCAATACCACCCTAGAGTATAACAAACTAAGCTCATAGTTCTCTACATTCAACTACAAAACTCAGAATTGAGGGACAATTAGAAACTATGGTTCTTTAGAGTTCAACCAAAATCAATCTAGAATCATTTCAAAGCCTCTCTCCTAACTCTAGCATGTATTATCTCTACATATTCAACAATTTTATCCCAAGATTCACTTGAATTTGGAATTAAGCCTAGGTTTCAATTCGAAGATTGGAAGAATTAATCCAAAATTCTACTAAAAGGGGGAAATTTACTTACCATACACGTATCAAGAGAAAAGTTGATGATTAGCCAAGGGAAGATATTGCTGCTCTTCTAAGGTGGTGTATGTCTCATGTGGGTGCTTGTGTGTTTGTGAGGGAGGTTGAGTATATATAGATTGGGAGGGGGGGGGTAGTCCGAACTAGAGAAGGAAATGGAAAATTGAATGCAAAAACGTGTTTCCTAGCCCTATAAGGATTTGCGAATCAGACCTGGTAACGGGCGTTACTGAGTTTACGCGTCTTACCGCCTGACTCGATTAACGGGCGTTACCTAAACTACACTGAAAGGGTGTAACGCCCGTTACCTAAATACCTCTGCCTCTATTAACGTCGTGACCGATATTTGCCTAAGAGGGGGTAGTGTCCGTTACCACTAATTTCGCCCCAAAATCAAATTAGACATAAACACATTTTGAACGGTGCTTAATCACGTTAATTAACACAAATTAACTCATAAGACTCAATCAAACCACAGTGCACCAATCTCAAAAACACATACACATCTCTTAACACATATTGCAAGAAAACGCATCAAATCAATCTTCACACAAGCAAAGCTAGTCTCATGCACATGCATACGACCCAAGTAAATGGACCTCAATTTTGACGTTAAAGTACGAACCGCGGTCCTTGCTTTCACTTCAAACTCCAAACGCCTAACAATGCCTCACTAACCTGCAAACGAGAGAGAAAACCATAATTAGCACGAGAACAACGAAAATGAAAGGAACGGCAAGAAAGAAGAAGAAGAGAAGAGAAAGAAAGGGTAGTTCTAAGTTATAGTCGTTAGCTTGACTTTAGAATCCGGATTAGGGATTAACATTCCCAACACGACGAGTCACAAGGAGTGACCTCCTTCTTGCTACCAATCCTAAACTCCATCCTTTCATCCGCTATGTTGAATGTGAGAAATCCGTTTTGAACATCCATATTTGCTCCATCCGTGGCCAGAAACAGTCTCCCAAGAATCAATGACACACTCTCATTGTTCTCGACATCAAGAACCACAAAATCATTTGGAATGTAGAATTTGCCGACTTTTACCAATACATCCTCAAGAATTCCTATTGGGTATTTCACCGATCGGTCAGCTAGTTGGAGTGTCATATTAGTTGTCTTGAGTTCCTTCACTCCCAATTTCCTGCAAGTAGATAAGGGGTTTAGACTGACACTGGCACCTAAATCACATAAAACATTAGAAAATTGCAAAGAACCAATAGTAAGAGGGATAGAAAAACTCCCTCGATCCTTGAGTTTTGGTGGAAGTTTCCTCTGAATGATGGCACTGCATTCTTCAGTGAGTGCAACGGTGGCGAGGTCATTGAGCTTCGTTTTCCCCGAAACCGGCTCATTCAAGAACTTCAAATACATGGGCATCTGAGCTAACGCCTCTGTAAATGGAATGTTGATATGAAGCTGCTTGAACATATTGATAAATTTTCCAAATTGCTTCTCCATACTGTGCTTTTGCAGTTGTTGTGGTAATGGAATTGGTGGAGCATATGACTTTGGTGGTGCTTTCACTTTTGGTTTTGAAGGGAGCTTGTCCTTTTTATCCTCTATGTTCACCTTCTTAGTTTCAACTACTTCTTCAACCTTCTCACAAATAGTATTGTCTACATCAGAATCTGCAGACAACCTTGATCCTTCGTACTCATCACCACTTCTCAAGGTAATGGCCTTACACTACTCCTTAGGATTATTTTCAGGTTGACTTGGCAGCATTCCTGGGCCTCTCATATTCAAAGACTGGCCAATCTGAGTCTCCAAATTCCAATTCTGATTCACCACCTGTTCTACCTAATTCACAAATTTTTGATACCTATCCGAAGATACGGTGATGGACTTCTCAAGTGCAGCCTCCCATCCTTGCTTCTATTCCTGTTGAGGCTGATTCTGAGAAGGTGGTGGTGGATATTGCTGTTGGTCCTGAAATTAGCCTGGTTGCCTTGGCGGGAATGGTGGCCTAGGCTGAAACTGTGGTCTGGGTTGAGCTGGTGGTTGTTGGACATTCTGATTGTTAGACCACGAAAAAATGAGGGTGGTTCTTCCAACCTGGGTTGTAGGTGTTTGAGTAAGGATCATTCACTGGTTTCGAGTTATTCGCATAATTCACTTGCTCTTGCACCTGTTCACCTACATTGGTATAAGGACACACGTGAAATGAATATGGACCACTACAAAATTCACAAGTTACCTGAACTTTTTGGGCTACTGTCCCAACTGCATTCACGGAAAGTTGATCCAATTTCTTGTTGAGGACCTCAAATTTAGCATTGATGGAGGTTAGGCCATCTAGCTCGATAACTCCTGCTTGAACCTTAGTTGGTTGTGAATAAGTCCTCTCATGCACAAAAACATCGTTTTGTGATATATTATCTAATATCTCAGTGGCAATTGCTTCAGATTTTGACAAAAATGCTCTGCCAGCAGCGGCATCCATCGCTTCTCTGAAAGTAGGGGACATCCCATTGTAGAACGTTTGAATCAATAGCTAACCGGGAATCCCATGATGTGGACACTTGTTTTGCAAATCCTTAAATCTCTCCCAAGCCTCATATAAAGACTTTCCATCCAACTGTCGGAACCCTTGAATATCATTCTTGTACTTCGTGGTTTTGCTCAGCGGGAAGAACTTGGCTATAAAATCCTAAGAAAGTGCCTCCCAACTTAGAAAGGATTCATTCGGTACAGTACTCAACCATGCTTTAGCTCGTTCCCTCAGCGAGAATGGGAAAAGTCTAACTCGGATAGCATCGGGTGTGACATTATGGATCTTCAATGTATCACACACCTCAAGAAAGTACTCAAGATGTGACGTTGGATCCTCCAGTGGTAATCCTGAAAACAGATCGTTCTGCAACATGTTGATTATAGCTGGTTTGATCTTAAAATTATTTACTGCAATAGGGGGACGGGTTGCAGTCTGAATTGCCCCCGCATTCAGTAAGTTATAATTTCTTATAGCCGGTGGTGGTGGATCTTGAGGGGGGTTAGCCATCGGTATGGTAGTAGGTTTCTTATCTTTCTTTCGCTTTCTCCTAATAGCACTCAGTGTTCTCTCGATCTCCGGATCGTAAGGTACTAGTTCTGGATCTTGAGATTGTCACATGCACCGTGGACCTGCACAAAAGGAAATAAGATCCTTATTTCAATTCCACAATGATAGCAAACTATGAACGCCAAGTAAAGTAATGGTCTAAAGCACTAGATCAAAATATTTAAGTAATATTGATTTAAAACGCCTTCCCCGGCAACGGCGCTAAAAAATTGTTGTGATTTTAAGTTAAACCAATCGTGCAAGTGTACACTTAAGATATACGCGTAGCACAACAGGATCGTACCCACAGGGAAGGGAAATCAATCACCACTCAATATCTCTTTCTAATCTAAAGACCAAACGAATTCAAGTTGTTTATTACTCTACTAAAACAGAATTACACTAATTGACTAGAATAAAACACAAGTAACTACTAACACACTTGGATTAAATTTAGTAAACTAAATAGGTTGGGGAGTAATAATTCATACATTCAAGATTCAATATAATACTTTTCTGACTCGTGTAATTCTACAACCTAGTCACTTATGTTTGTATTATCCTCTCTCAAGGTATAACCAAGTGCTCAATTAAGCTCAATGTTACTCTCGTAATTCATCAATAATTAATTAAACCATATGCTCAAAACTAGTGCAAACCTGACTCTAGCGGCTCAGCATGGAATAAGATTTACCGTTGTATAGGTTAAGAACTAAATCTCTTTGCATTCTAAATCTACAAGTTATGAAAACAATCTCAATTACCGTTAATCTTTCGATAATTAGGTAACTCTAGATTATGCTAAGGGTGATTAGGCCGTCGCAATTAAATTAAAACCAGTTTTCACACTAAGAATTAAGACAAATCATTCAAGCATTATATCAAACACTTGTCATGCATTCATCATCACTCCCCTAGCCTTAGGGGTTTAGCTACTCATAATTAACTCAAAACTCATAAAAATAAAGTAAATTGCATTAAAGAAATTCATGTTCATCAAATCAACAAAGTCTCAAGAATAAAACCCTAAACATTCATAAATCTGGAAACGAATCTAACATATGAAACTAATTAAAACAAAACTTAGAGGAATTAGTTTGATAATTAAAGCAATAAATAAAACCGAAAAAACTGAAATTGATTGAAGAATTCGATCCTTTCGTCTTCTCGAAATTCTCTGAACAACTTTCCAGTGGCTCTGTGTCTCCCTCCCCAAGCTAGGTCACGAACGGAAGAAGAAATCCCTCAAAAACTTCTAAACAAACTTAAATAGTTGCTCAAAAACTTCTCTCGCCGACTCTGATAAAGGGCGTTACCATCTCTAGTACAAAACTCATTAACGCTCGTTACATGCCTAAATCATGATTGCGCTTTTATAAGTGGTAACGGGCGTTACCACGTTCCTTATGCCCAGGGGTAAACGGCGTTACCCCTCTTGCGCCAGTCTTCTCTCCTACTGCCTCTGGTAATGGGCGTTACCAGAGTTGTCCTGCCAGGGAGTAACGGGCGTTACTCCCCTACTTCGCCAAAGTTAATGCTCCTGAGTCTATTAATGGGGGTTAACAATATTATTCTCCCAAGGAGTAATGGGGGTTACTCCTAATTCCTCCCAAAATGCGTGAATTCGCGCCTTGTTTCGCCATTTCTTAACTCCAACTTCTAAAACACCTAAATGGAGCAAAATAAACACGTAAACGCATTAAACGGCACAAAAATATACTCTAATCAACGCTCACGGTTGGGAATAGTGCCTGGAAATTCAATTTGTTGAATTAATTAAACTGAATTTACAGCGAGTTGTGAGTTTTTCATATATTGATAATTAATAGCGTGTGGTGGTTTTCTTATTTGAAATGTGTTTCATAGGAAAAGACTTTGAACACCGAAATCACGTGTCATTAAAGTTCTAGTCGGTAAGATAAGAATATGTTCTTATCAAGACTATAACGTGGTTATATAAGATGATTAGTCTTTCGTCATAGGGAATGGTGATTCCGGTTACAACACGTTGATGATTTTTATTAGGATTGGAAACATCGTACTGGACCACTGAGATTATTCATTTTATACTGCTATCTAAAATGAATAAAATCTCAGGAAGCATTGTACTCTTAATCCTAAAAATATTTCGACTTTAGGTATGCAATGTTAGTCACTGTAATATACTCAAAGTGAGGTCTCGGTAACGGATGGCCAAAATACTTTGTACATTCAGTGACAACACGAAATATGCTAAAGAGTTATATTGATCGAGGAATATGTGGCTTTGCTGGAAGGTAAAAGATTTCCCTGAAATAGATTTGCAAAAGTTCCAATTTAGACTTTGGCCAAAGCACTTCGCGTGATACATCACCGAAGTTGTATGATTAATGTGTTTCACATACAGAGAATTTGAACTTAAGGCGAATCAATAAATTTCAAATTGGAGATCAAAAATAAATGATAGTAGTTGCAATTTATTTTTCATGGATATCTACACAGATGAGTGCAATGCAAAATTATTCTAGATCGAGAAATTAGTGAATAATTTAATTAACTTTACAGTGCAACAATATTTATGTAGTGGAATTAAATATTGTTAAACGGTAATTAATTACTATCATGAGATGATAATATCTTAACCCGTTTGGAGCTAAAATTAATTAGTCCTGCAGGTCCCCCTGCAAGCCCCAATTGAAAACCCGATGAGAAAATATTAGAAGGAGAAAGAGAAATGAATTTTCAAAGTGTTTGAAAATAGCCAAGGGATTTATTTTAAGAAAATAAATCAAGTTCCAAAGAGTTGGAAATGCCCAAACTTTCATTTTGGAGAAAATGGAAATTTATCATTTAAAAAAAATGATGACGTGGCAGTTGACGTGTCATGCCACGTCAGCAGATGGAGGTGAGGTGGCGCTGACTGGGCGCCAAGTGGCGCGCCACGCGTACGGGGCAGATTGCGCCACGTAGCCAAAACAAGTTGTCCAGATTTGATCTGGACCGGGTGAAGAGAGCTTCAACGTAGTCACCTTGGAATTCGTGTCCAAGTTGCACACGCAAGTGGTGATGTGAAATTACCATTTTACCCTCGGTTTTTTCCCTATAAATAAGGGTCTCGGCCCTTTATTTTTCATACATAATGCTGGGAGAGGTTTTCGCTAGTTCTTGGCTTTGAAACCATATCCCTTTTCTCCTAGTTAATTTTGATTTATTTTGGAATTAACGCCTGTTACAATCTCATGCACAAACCTCGCCCATTACCTAGGGCGGTGAGAGACATATTAGTGCTGCTATTTAAGTGCGATTAGGAGTCTGATTTTAGGAGGCTTCTGACTTCTTCCTTCAGTTCGTAACCTAGCTTGGAGAGGGAGTTGCAGAGTTTTTACAAGAGTTGTTCAGAGATCTTCAGAGGATGAAAGGATCGAATTCTTCAAAAAATTTCAGTTTTCCGGTTTTATTATTGCTTTTAGTATCAAACTAATTCCCTTAAGTTTTGTTTTAATTAGTTTTCATATGTTAGATTGATTTTTCCAGACTTTGTGAATGTTTATAGTTTTGATTTTGAGACTTTGTTTTAAATTGATGAACATGAATTCAGTTAATGCAATTTCCTTTAGTTTTACGAGTTTTGCTTTAATTATGAGTAGCTAATTCTATAGGGTTAGGGGAGTGATGATGAATGCATGATAAGTGTTTGATATAATGCTTGAATGACTTGTGTTAATTCT
This sequence comes from Lantana camara, assembly GCA_037501455.1. Classification (NCBI taxonomy): domain Eukaryota; kingdom Viridiplantae; phylum Streptophyta; class Magnoliopsida; order Lamiales; family Verbenaceae; genus Lantana; species Lantana camara. Next base: position 13,623,255 of record CM074857.1, on the reverse strand, counting down.
TAGTTTTGAAAACAGGTTTAATTGACTTGCGATGGCCTGATCACCCGTAGCATGATTTAGAATTGCCTAAGGATCGAGAGATTAATGGTAATTGAGATTGTTTTCATAACTTGTAAGTTGTAGAATGTAAAGAGATTTGGTTCTAGCTTATACAATGGTAATCTTATTCCATGCCAAGCCGCTAGAATTTGAATTGCACTAGTCTTGTTCATATGGTTGAATTAACTATTGATGATTTGCGAGAGCAACATTGAGCTTAATTGAACACTTGGTTACGCCTTGAGAAAGGGTAATATAAATACAAGTGACTAGGTTGTAGAATTACACTTGTCAAACGGGTATTATATTGACTCTTGAATGTATGAATTATCACCTCCCCTGCCTACTTAGTTTACTGATTTTAATCCGCATGTTTTAGTAGTGACTTGTGCTTTCTTTTAGTTAATTGTTTAATTTGGTTTTAGTAGAGTAATAAACAACAACTTGATTTCGTTCGGTCTTTAGATTAGAAAGAAGTGTTGAGTAGTGATTGATTTCCCTTCCCTGTGGGTATGATCCTATTGTGCTACGCGTATGTTAGTGTACACTTGCACGATTGGTTTTAACTTAAGAAAATCATAACAACAAGTTTTTGGTGTCGTTGCCGGGGAAGGCGTTTTAAATCAATATTACTTAAATATTTTGATCTAGTGCTTTAGACCATTACTTTAATATGTGTTCATTGTCTTTTTTCACTGTGGAATTGAGCTAAGGAATTAATTTTCCTTGTGCAGATTCACGGTGCATGCGACGTTCTCAAGACCCAGAACTAGTACCCTACGATCCGGAGATTGAGAGAACACTTAGTGCTATTAGGAGGCAGCGTAAGAGAGATAAGAAACCTACTACCATACCGATGGTTGACCCACCTGTACATCCACCACCACCGGCCATAAGAGATTATAACGTGCCGCAGGCTGGAGTAATTCAGACTGCAGCCCGTCCCCCGATCGCAGCAAATAATTTTGAGATCAAACCAGCTATAATCAATTTTCTGTAGAGCAATCCGTTTTCCGGACTATCACTGGAAGATCCGACATCACATCTTGAGTACTTTCTTGAGGCGTGTGATACCTTCAAGATGCACAATATCACTACTGATGCTATCCGAGTCAGGCTCTTCCCCTTTTAACTAAGGGAACGAGCTAAAGCATGGTTGAGTACTGTACCGAATGAATCCTTTCAGACTTGGGCAGTATTTTCTCAGGCTTTCTTAGCCAGGTTCTTTCCACTTAGCAAAACCACAAAGTACAGGAATGATATTCAAGGTTTCAGACAATTAGATGGAGAGTCTTTCTATGAGGCTTGGGAGAGATTCAAGGATTTGCAGAAGAAGTGTCCACATCATGGGATTCCCGGTTGGCTATTGATTCAAACATTCTATAATGGGATATCCCCTACTTTCAAATGAACGATGGATGTTGCAGCTGGCAGAGCTTTCTTGTCAAAATTTGAAGCAGTTGCCACCAAACTGTTAGATAATATGTCACAAAATGATGTTTTTATACATGAAAGGAGTCATTCTCAACAGACCAAAGTGCAAGCAGGAGTCATGGAGTTGGATGGCCTAACCACCATCAATGCCAAATTTGAGGCCCTCAACAAGAAATTAGATCAACTTTCTGTGAATGCAGTTGGGATACCATCCCAACCAGTTCAGGTAACTTGTGAAATTTATAGTGGTCCACATGCGTTTAACATGTGTCCTCATACCAATGCAGGAGAACAGGTGCAAGAGCAGGTGAATTATGCAAACAATTCCAAACCAGCGAATGATCCCTACTCAAACACCTAAATCCAGGATGGAAGAACCACCCTCACTTTTCTTGGTCTAACAAACAGAATGTCCAACAACCACCTCAGCCTAGACCGCAGTTCCAACCAAGACCACCAGCCCCATACAATGCTACGCCACCTCAACAGGACCAGAAGCAGTGATGGGAGGCTGCACTTGAGAAATTCATAGCCGTTTCAACAGATAGACATCAGAAATTAGAAGCTCAGGTGGAACAGGTGGTGAATCAGAACAAGAATTTGGAGACACAAATTGGTCAGATTTCCCAATCCCTGAATATGAGAGACCCAGGAATGCTACCGAGTCAAACCAAAAACAATCCTAAGGAGCATTGCAAGGCCATATTTGTATGAAACGATGGCGAGTATGAAGGCTCAAGCTTGTTTTCAGATTCTGATGTTGATAGTTTTGTAATTAAGAAGGTTGAAAAAACAATTGAGATTGAAAAGTCGAACATAGAGGAGAAGAAGAAAGAGTTCCCTTCAAACCCAAAGGAGAATGTAGCAACCGAGTCATATGTGCCACCGGTTCCTGTTCCCCAAATGTTACAGAAGCAGGAGTCTGAGAAAGAATTGGTTTCAATTAAAGAGAAGTCTGACGACTTCACCACTGTTGCACTTACTGAGGAGTGTAGTGCTATTATTCAGCATAAGCTTCCCACGAAGCTTAAAGATCCAGGGAGTTTTTCGATTCCTTTGACAATTGGTTCTTTGCAATTTCATAATGTTCTTTGTGATTTGGGAGCTAGTGTAAGTTTAATCCCTTTATCTACTTGTAGGAGATTAGGAGTAAAGGAGCTCAAAGCAACCAATATGACACTACAACTAGCTGATAAATCGGTGAAATACCCGATAGGAATTCTTGAAGATGTGTTAGTAAAAGTTAGAAAATTCGACATTCTTAATGATTTTGTAGTTCTTGATGTTGAGAGCGATGAGAGTTTGCCATTAATCCTTGGAAGACCGTTTCTAGCCACGGCAGGAGCGGACATTGATGTTTAGAATGGACACCTCACGTTTAAAATAGGAGATGAAAGATTGGAGTTTAGGAATTTTAGTTCTATAACACCATCACCGATTCCGGATAAGTGTTGCATGATCAAGGTTATAAGTGAGACCTCAAACGGAGTGGTAATATTTTTGGAGAAAAGAGATGCAGATGATTGGGGAGGAGAACTGAAGTCCCGAAATTCAAGAGGAGATGATGTTTTGAAATTAAATATTTGGAGTTCAAGCTCCGATGTTGTGTGTAGCAAGAAGGAGGTCACTCCATGTGACTCGTCGCTTGGGGATTGTTAATCCCTAATCCGGTTTCAAAGTCAAGCTAACGACTATAACTTAGAACTAATTTTTCTTTCCCTCTCATTTCTCTTTTCTTTCTTTGCTTTTCTTTCTTTCGCTCTCGTTTTCTCACGTTTATTTTTTGTCATCTCTCTCATTTTGCTGGTCACTTGATGCATTTCTAGGAAGCTGAAGTTCAGAATGGATGCTAGGACCATGATTAGAGCTTTAATGTCAATATTAAGGTTCATTTACTTTGTTTTTATGCGTGCATGAGATTGATGTGTTTGCGAGGAGAATGAATTGGTGCAAGTTATTGTTATATGTGTTGTGTAATGTTTGTGTGTTTCGAGATTGGTGTACTATGGTTTGATTGGATTTTTATAAGTTAATTTGTGATAATTAACGTGACTAAGCACTATCCGAATTTTGTTTGTGCCTAACTTTTGTGTTGTGACGGAATTGCTAATAACGGGCGTTACACCCTCTTCAGTGTATTTTTAGTAACGCCCGTTAAAGAGGTCAGGCGTCTCGGGATTGATAAGTAACGGGCGTTACCTCCTGGTAGGCATTTCTTAGTAACGCCCGTTAACAGAGGCAAGCGTCCAGGGCAATAGGGGTAATGGGCGTTACCCCTTACAAGGCTAGATCCTGTAACGCCCGTTACCGGGAGTTTACACTAGTTTTGATTGCTTGGGAAGCATGTTTTGAGTTTGATTTACTTCTTTTTCTTCCCAACTTCGAATTTTTTTCCCCAAACCTATAAATACACTTGCACACACTCATTTTTCCTTAGAAGAAGCTTCATAGTTCCCTTGGCCAACCATTATCAATTTGCAACAAAGAAGCACCACCATCAAGCACTCTCTCTCTCTTTTTCTTCTTGAATCTAGGTAAGTCAATATCCCTCTCTTAAGTATGAATTGTTGGGATCAATTATTCCAATCTAATACTGAAACATAGGATTTAATTTGCATGTTAGGGTGATTTTAGGATTGAATTGATGAATTTTGGATAAACTATACATGATAGAATTAGGACGAATGCTATGAAGTGAATTTGCCTTGAATTAGGTTGAATTTTTTAAGAATCCTAATCTCTAACTAGCCTTTGAATCCAAATTATGCGGTTGAATATAGAGAATCTTGAGCCGAGTTTGTTATATCCTAGGATGGCATTGAATTGAGTTGGGTAGATTGAAGAACTATAGTTAAAATTCATATCCCAGGCTTATGCACACAAGGTGTTTGATTAATTGTCTAAGTGAATGGTGATTGATATTTGTGTGCTTTGCTTGGCTATATTTGTTTAATTCTGATACCATGGGTCGTGCTAAGCGTCCTCGAGCCATTGAACCCTTCACTACTTCATCCCCCGCGGATCATCAATCGCGGGATTCGGTCAATATAACTGTGATGATGTGCAAAAGGAGCTCTTAGCTCAGATTCCCGATAGACCGGATAATGAGTTCGCAGTCCTTCATAATGTCATGCCAGTTATTGTTGATGAAGCCGAAACAAGTGTTCCGGCTAGTTTGAGGAGTATTAGCATGGAATTGGCAAGATTGAAGATCCAGCGGGTTATGTTGATGAGAGATTTGTTGAATGGCAAGCTCAGGTTGACGCTAAGTTTGAGGAGTTCTATGATCATCTTGACCAGTATTTCAGAGGATCCCAGCAGCATCCTGCACCTTGATTTTTCCATGCCCTTTTACCTTTGCTTTTTAGACTGTCTATTTTGGTCATGTACTTTTTGCTAGTTGGTGATACTTTTGCTACACTTATTTCTTTGCTTTTGTTGAACTCCATGAATTTTTATGCAATGTGCCCTCTCTTGACTTGGTATTTGTGACTTGTGTGTTGCTTGTTAGATGCATGTTGGTTGACGATTACTTTTGCACTTGATCCGTGTTTTCCTAGTCACCTATCTCAGGTTTTGGAAGCTTTGCTAGCACGTTGCCGGTTCTTCGATTGATAAGGGGGTTTTCTTGATATTTAACTCTTTATTTTGCACGGGGACATTGCAAAGATTAAGTGTGGGGGAAGAAGTGCATGCTTGATATGAGTTTTCTTGAATATTTGCATGTTTAGATGTTTTGTTACATTGTGATTTGCTAGGAATTAAGAAATTTTGAAAATTTTCCCCCGTTTTGAACTTTTTCCTTGAAGTTTGATCGTTGAGCTTTTGCTAGGATGAGTTAGGCTTTTTGAATTGAGGAAAATTTACATGAGATTGGATAATTTAGTGTGTTAGTATACCCTTATATTTTGAGCACTTTTGAACGTGATAATGTACTTTGCTTAGAAAGGTGAATTGATGATTTCCAAATGAGTCTAAGATTTGATTAGGATGCATTTTAGTCCTATTGAGGCGAAATTTTGAGTTAATAAAAGATTTAGGAAGTGAAGTAGGCATTCGTTGTCGGGGAATTATAAGTCTTTCTTTTAGCCATTTTCCACTAAATAACGTTATCTTTTTTACCCCGCTGAGCCTAATTGTTGTGCAAAGATTTTTGTGGCCACATTATAAGCCTAATGCACGACAAAATAACCACCTTGATAATTTTACACCAAGGCTTGCTCATTTGATTTTATACTGAATATCTATCTTTAGAACCCTTTATATTGTTCTTATGATTGGAATTGAGAGATTGATGTAAAGAAAGAAAAAGAATGAGAAAAGGTGTGAAAAAGAAAAGAAAGAGCAAAAGAAAAGAAAAGAAAAATTATGCAAGTGTGAAATTGAGAAGTGTGGGATGCAATTGTCTAAGTATGGGGGAAGTGTTTAATGGCAAAATTGAAGTGCCATGAGTTTAAAGATTGAATGATGTAAGCTTGGTGAGTAGTCACTTAATCCAAATTTCCATAACCTTACCCAAAGCCCACATTACAAGCTCGAAAGACCTACCGATCCTGAGTTTGATTTAACTCTATTAGTGGAGATAGGTGCGAAGAATGTATTCCAAAGTTAATGATTGGAACTTAGGAGAAAATTGTGAATTCTTCATTCTAGTCTTTGTACATTGTTTTGTTCGGATTCACACACTACACAAGGTATACTTTTCATACTAATTTTGATGATCTTATGTTTATGAGTATTTGATTTGATGAGCTAGACTTGTTTAGGCGAAGATTCAATGATTGCTTTTAGGGGAAGGTTTGATAGGGATGTGCTTTCTTTATTTTCGTATTACTCGAGGACGAGCAATAGGCAAGTGTGGGGGAATTTGTTGAGTGTAGAATTTGCATAGTTTCAAGCATTAATTAGAGTATATTTTTGTGACGTTTGATGCGTTTATGTGTTTATTTTGCTCCATTAAGGTGTTTTAGGAGTTGGAGATAAGAAATGGCGGAACGAAGCGAATTCACGCATTTTTGGAGGCAAAAGGAGTAACTCTCGTTACCCCTTAGAAGTACATTTTTGTTAACCCCCGTTACCAGAGGAAAGAGGAGATGATTTTTGGCACAGGAGGGGTAACGCCCGTTACCCCTAGGCAGAAGGAAAGTGGTAATGCCCGTTACCACTTATAAAAGCGTTATGGTGTGAACTTTATGGCGATTTCACACCAGTAACGGGCATTAACGAGGTTTGTGCATGAGATGGTAACGCTTGTTACCTAGGGCGGCGAGAGACAGATTAGTGCTGCTATTTAAGTGCGATTAAGAGTCTGATTTTAGGAGGCTTCCGACTTCTTCCTTCAGTTCCTAACCTAGCTTGGTGAGGGAGTTGCAGAGCTTTTGCAAGAGTTGTTTAGAGATCTCGAAAGGACGAAAGGATCGAATTCATCAAATAATTTCAGTTTTCCGGTTTTATTATTGCTTTTAGTATCAAAATAATTCCCTTAAGTTTCGTTTTAATTAGTTTTCATATGTTAGATTCATTTTCCAGACTTTATGATTGTTTATGGTTTTGATTTTGAGACTTTGTTTTAAATTGATGAACATGAATTCAGTTAATGCAATTTCCTTTAGTTTTACGAGTTTTGCTTTAATTATGAGTAGCTAATTCTATAGGGCTAGGGGAGTGATGATGAATGCATGATAAGTGTTTGATATAATGCTTGAATGACTTGTGTTAATTCTTAGTTTTGACAACAGGTTTAATTGACTTGCGATGGCCTGATCACCCGTAGCATGATTTAGAATTGCCTAAGGATCGAGAGGTTAATGGTAATTGAGATTGTTTTCATAACTTGTAAGTTGTAAAATGCAAAGAGATTTGGTTCTAGCTTATACAATGGTAATCTTATTCCATGCCAAGCTGCTAGAATTTGAATTGCACTAGTCTTACTCATATGGTTTAATTAACTATTGATGATTTGCGAGAGCAACATTGAGCTTAATTGAGCACTTGGTTACGCCTTGAGAAAGGGTAATACAAATAAAAGTGACTAGATTGTAGAATTACACTTGTCGAACGGGTATTATATTGACTCTTGAATGTATGAATTATCACCTCCCCTGCCTACTTAGTTTACTGATTTTAATCCGCGTGTTTTAGTAGTTACTTGTGCTTTCTTTTAGTTAATTGTTTAATTTGGTTTTAGTAGAATAATAAACAACAACTTGATTTCGTTCGGTCTTTAGATTAGAAAGAAGTGTTGAGTAGTGATTGATTTCCCTTCCCTGTGGGTACGATCCTATTGTGCTACGCGTATGTTAGTGTACACTTGCACGATTGGTTTTAACTTAAGAAAATCATAACAACACGCCGCCGCCTCATTTTGTGTTGTGGGGGTTCAAATTCCTAATTTCTAGAGAAAATCGAGTAATGTTTTGCTCTCCCTCAGGTTGAACGTCGCCCTGCCGTAGGCTTTCCTTACTATTGCACCGCTGTCTCGAAGGTCTCGAGCTAAACCCTAGTCTGCAACGAAGGTTGTAGAATGAACAGAATTTTGGACAAATTTCTACTTGTGTGGCACTTCGTCAACTTGTGTTTCCTTGACAGCGTGTTTTGGAGAAGAAGCAAGATTATGGCCAGATCCTCCAACATCGGGGGGCTCATCCTTGCTCATTAGTTGTGCAATTTGAAGAACTTTCTCTCCTATTAGCTTTTGCAGATCTGCAATTGCTTGAGCCATTTGAGCGAGTTGTTCATCCACATTCGTCGCTCCGGTAGCCATCGCGGGCAATTTGGCAAAGGTGGTAGAATGAGTTCCTTTCGGGGTGGAAGGATGGGAGTTGTCCGATTCGAATGACGTTAAACCGTTGTGCTTGCCTCAGGTAAAGGATTGAGCGACGTTGGTAAGGATTTCAGCCACATTCATCTTGTTTAATACGAGTTGATCCTTCTTAGGTATCATGGAAGCATTTATGATGATGATTTGAGATTTTCCACCGAATGAAGAGATGAGAGGCAGAGAAGGTCCCACTGGGCGTGCCAAAATTGTTTACACAAATTTTAGTTGATCTGCAATAAATGGTTACAAGATGCAAGAAAATAAGAGAAACAAGAAAATAGTATTGATTTAAATTAAAAGTGTTCCAATATCTGAAATTCCTCTGATTCTTCGGAGTGGGTTTATCCGAGGGCTCGATGCTTGTTCCCGGATTGAATGTAGGGTTTGATTGAATCGAAGGTAGAATGGCAAGGCTCGGACTTGAGAGCTTGAATGCTTAAGTTCCTTCAATTCCTTAAGTGTTTGATGCTTGAGAGTTTGTCCTTTGATTGCTTCTTTGTGTTTTGTCCTTTTTCGCTTATGCTTATGCTTGATTTGATTTTTCGAAACCCGATTTGTGAGCCCGGTGCCTTATTTATAGGCGAATGTTGGGTTTTTTTTACTTCACAGGCTTGGACTTGGACTTGTGCTTAAATTTAAAAGCCCATTTAATTAACTCAAAATAATAACAAATTTATATTATTATTTTGAATCAAATATAATAAAACCCAAATTTTGCATGAACTTATAATGTAAAATAATCAATCAATAACCAATTGTATTTGGGCTATTAATTAATTATAATTAGGGATTTTTTGGTGCCAACAGATGTTCCCATTTCAAGGTTGGACGGAGATCTTGCCCACCGTTTGCGAAAGTGGGGCATTGAAGTACTTCAATTTTCCCCTTTTTTTTTTTTAACAATAATTTGATCCTGGGAGTCATTCCAAATAAGACCACCCAAACTAAGTTATGAACTTAATATGTGGGCCCCATAATGATGGATCCAAATGACCTTCAATTTTGTTAAGGAATCTGGCAGGCTTCAATATCAACAGCAAGGCTCCTCGCGGAAGCCGAACCCCGCTTGGGTGTGCTTGTGTTAACCACGCAAAAAAAAAAGAAAAAAGGCTCCTCGCGGAAGCAATTTTGTTTAAGTGATTGGGGGGCAATTGTCCTCAATTTCAGAATTTCCTTTCATCCCCCCAAATTAATATTCAGGCTAATTTTAGAATTTGCAACGGCAGAAGCTTAATCATGGAATACAGCGGCTCAATTGAGGCAACGAATCAAGATTTTAACCTCCCTCAAATCAGCAAATGAGATCTTGCAAATTACCCATTTTTTCTCGATATTTTTGCTGATTTGATTTTCTTAGCACACATGCCAAAAATTGCAGACATTTCCATATGCTCCGGCCTTGATTCTCGACAATCTCTGGTTGATTTTTTTTTTTTAATAATTCTCAATCAATTCTATATAAGAGTGGTCATCAAGTTCACCGATTCTATCACCCTTGGGAAAACAGAGGCGGGTGACAATGTGCTCACCATATCCTTTCACTTTTACCTTTCTTAGGCAGACAGGGGCGGCCACCATCAGAAGAAGGGGGATAGCCATATCTTTCTGTACCCTAGCTGCAATTCTTGGACAAATAGAGTCGGCATCAACGAGAAGGAAATACTTTCCATATTTTTGGCTCGCTGCAATATCAGGAAACGGGCCTTCCAACGGCGGTGAAATGGTAGCCATGTCGATGCTGAAACGGGATCCAATCAACCCCCTAGAGTCAGACACTCGCCGGAGCTCCGATCGGGACAGAGTACCGTGCAGGCCTGGTCGAAGCTTTTCTGGAACTGAATTGAAAGAAGCTTTTCTGGAACACGCTTTTGTGGAATAGGATCTCATCATCACCGGCGCTCTTTTGGAACACTATCTCTTCATTCACTAGCGTTTTTTTGGGGATACGATATCTTCATTCACGGGCACTTTTTTCTGGAATACGTTCTCTTCATCTTTCTTGGAGGAACTCATTATTGTTGTGCTGATCCATGTTTGCATTTTTTTTTCTTTTTCTTTTATGCAGATTTTGGCAATGGGCATTGCAAATGCGGCCTTCCATTACCACCAAATAGGAAAATTTGCATTTGGAACATTCTCGAGATCAAATCTGCTTCTTATCATTTGGGAAACAAAAGCTTCACTCCACCATCAGAACCATATTGGGAAAAAGAGCACTTCGCTGCAGCTGGAACTCCAACATCGGAACTATACTGGAAAAAGGAACAATTCGCCGCCGCACCTTTGCCTCACTCGGTTGTTAGCGAGAGTCCAAGATTCGCCGAATATTTCTCCAATTTTCTTTAATATCCGTTAGACTTGAGAATTCTTCAATTTTGGGAAGCAAAAGCCATCCTCTTTCATGAAAAAGCTTCAGCGGATTGCATGCTTTGAATTTTTTTTTATTATTTTGTTAATGCAGATTTCCTTGAGTAACGGCAATGGGCACTCCAATTTCTAGGAATTCAGCTTGCTTCTGGCAATTTTGGATATCCACGTTCATGCTTTTCAAGAATCTCCAGCCATACTTGGAGCTTCCAGATTGATTAACTTCATGGAATTTTTCTGCTCATTTACTTTTTGTAGGTGTAGCCCCAAATACGGAACAATGCATCATTAAACCCCCAATAATAGGAATCAGAGGACTCTAACGAACTTCATCATCACGGTTTCTTCCATTATTTTCGTTTTATTGTCCCCCGCTTCTTTTCTTTTTGCAGGATTTCTTCGGAATTGCATTTGGCACTCCAGATTTATCCATCCATGCTGATCGCACCATTTCTACTGGATAGGAGAACTTACATTTGGAACTTTCTTCAAGATTCGATCCGCTTCTTCTCATTGGACAAATGGAAACTTCGCTTCATCACTTCATAGCGCCTGAAAATTTTTTATATGTGACAACCACTAGATCCACGAAGCTTTCTAATCAAGCTTTTACTCCATGGAGGCTCTAAGCATTTCAAGGCGTAATTTTCAAATATACCAATGCATATTTTGGAAGAAGTACGAAAGGAAATGATGGATCCTCCTTTCGGAACTCACTGTCATTCCTCAACCTCGCCATCAGCGTTCTTGTTCCAACATTAAAAGTTCATTATCTCCGTTGTCAAGTTGCCGATTCAACCTCGATCCAGATTCTTGTTGGTCATATTCCAGGCGTGCAGCATCAGAGAGGAGCAACTTAAGGATATTCATTTTATGCCAGTGTTATGCTCAAAGCTTTGTTTGCTTCCACAGTCCGACATCAATGATGTTTCAACCATCGCAGGTGCTGAACTTTGCCTCCACTGAGCCACCACATAAGCTCTAATAAAGACCCTACCTTGATGCCTTGTTTCATTGACATCAAGGAGATTCTGACTTATTTTGCTCCCATTTCAAGTCTTGATGAAAAAACATGCTAAACATTTACGAGAGTCAGGTCATCGGAAGAATCAGTTTTCTTAAAATCACTAACCAGAGGAGTCGAAGAGTCTTGTCGAACCAACGATAGAAATATGAGGACAAATTATCACCTCGACAACACAATTTTGGCCATTATTGAGAAAGTTGCTTCGACCAAGAAGTTGATTTTGCATGAAACACTCTGACGAAACAACTAAGGTGGTGAAACACTTGAAGGCACCAGATGAAGAATTTAGACAAAATATAGTAGCTCTGTCTTGTTTTTGTATTCCTTTTGTCACTTTGATGTAAAAGAACACCAATTTGCGGAATAAAATTGATCTTTCACATCTCCATGCCTCTTTGCGTTTGTGCATTTGTTCGTCATTCTTCACTTTGATTTTGGTGCCGAATGACTCTAGTGCATGCCCTAGTGTTAGAATTTCACGAACTTGTTGAAACTCTCGACCAATTTAGATTTGTTTGAAGATATGACTGAACTTGAAGATTTAGTATTCAAGTTGCCTACGTACCCCAAAAAGAGGATCAAGTCATCATGTAGTTCAAAGTTTTTTTTTTTTTTTTTTGTTGTTGTTGTTGTTGTTGTTGTTGCAGTTTATACTCATGCATACAAGGACTAACATGCAGTTTAGGCTCGTGCGTTGAGGAGCAAACTCCATTTAGGATGATCACTTTTTGGGAATTTGACTTCGGAGGCTAATGTGTAGCTTTGTTTTGTCCGTAAATTTGTCGCTGCTACCTGGCCATGTATGGTTAGCTTTTCTAAGAAACTTAGGTGGAAAAAAATCTCCAAGAGTTGCATGGTTTGACTTACAGGTTCTTTCTGATTTCTTCTGGCTTGATCGAGAATTCTTCAAACTTATTGGTGGATTTCGTCTATGGATCTTAGTTCGCTTTGGTTTTTCCCTTGTTATTGGTGGATGGACCTGATCAACCCGTTGTTTTGGACTTTTTTGGTGAGTTACCAGAATCAATCTATCATCAGTCGTTTTGTTGGAGGAAGTTTCTCCTCACTTGGTTCTTTTCTTAGCGAGCAAGGTTTTCACCAAAGTTGGGTCTAGACTCCCAAACTGAAGCGTTGTCGATATTCTCGAGAGTGTGCATGGATGAAAGATCACCTTCTAGCTTTGAGAATTGTGTAAGATGTTCTTGGTTTCGATAAGGCTAGCATGATTCACCTCCGCAACAGCTTCATTTTCCTCTCCGTCTTCATCAACAAGAATGATTTTTCTTCATTGGCCAACAACATTATCTTTTCCTTAACCACGAAGCACTTTTCTATTTGATGACTGATAATCCGATGATATTTGCAGTATTCGGGATAAGTCAATTTGCTAATTTCTTCAGGGCGTTTTGGCTCAGGCAGTTTGATCATCCTTGCTTCCACTAGTTCATCGAAAATGTGCGGGACATCGGAGTCTGCGAAAGGGTAATCTTTTTGTTGTCTTTCTGTCAGTGTAGGCCGATGATTGTCGTTTGAGTTGTGTTGATCTCCAAAATTTCTATTCTTCTCAACATTCGGAGGCACTCTTGTAGCAATCAAAATAGTCATGGACTCTTCGGTTGAGGCTTTGACAAACTTCTCATTTCTCCAATGATCTTTTCTTTCTCTTCTTTGTTCTCCTAGTGGAAACGGAGATCGGTGATTTGCAATGCTCAATTCCATATCATAGGCACGAGTAGCAAGTTCCTCAAAAGTATGGGGTCTGATCCCTTGGAGAATATATTGAAGCCCCCAACGCATTCCTTGTGTGCATATTTCTATCGCTAACGTCTCCGACAATTTATCTTTGCAACTTAGGCTTAGTATTTGCCAACGGTTGATGTAGTCGATGACCGGCTCATCTTTACATTGCCTTGCGTTTGTAAGCTCAATCATGCTCACGGTGCGACGGGTACTGTAGAAGTGACTCAGAAATTCACTTTCCATTTAATTCCAACTATCGATGGATTGTGGTTCCAGATCAACATACCAGTCGAAGGCATTTCCTCGGAGTGATCTTACAAATTGTTTGACGAGAAGATCACCATAGGTCCCTGCGTTATTACATGTTTTGATGAAGTGTGTAATGTGCTGTTTTGGGTTGCCTTTTCCATCGAATTGTTGGAAGTTAGGTGGTTGGTATCCAAGTGGCATTTTCAGTGAGTCAACTCTCTTGGTGTACACCTTTGAGTATGAAGATGATTTTTGAGCAGATCCGCCAATTTGAGCTTTGATTGTGTTTGCAATCATATCCTGAAGTTGTTGAATGGATAGTGTTGCAGCGGAGGTTGTAGAATGAACAGAATTTTGGACAAATTTCTGCTTATATGGCACTTCGTCAACTTGTCTTTCCTTGACAGCGTGTTTTGGAGAAGAAGCAAGATTATGGCCAGATCCTCCAACATCGGGGCGCTCATCCTTGCTCATTAGTTGTGCAATTTGAAGATCTTTCTCTCCTATTAGCTTTTGCAAATCTGTAATTGCTTGAGCCATTTGAGCGAGTTGTTCATCCACGTTCGTCGCACCGGTAGCCATTGCGGGCAATTTGGCAAAGGTGGTAGAATGAGTTCCTTTCGGGGTGGAAGGATGGGAGTTGTCCGATTCGGATGACGTTGAACCGTTGTGCTTGCCTCCGGCAGAGGATTGAGCGACGTTGGTAACGATTTCAGCCACGTTCATCTTGTTTAATGCGAGTTGATCCTTCTTAGGTATCATGGAAGCGTTTATGATGATGATTTGAGATTTTCCACCGAATGAAGAGATGAGAGGCAGAGAAGGTCCCACTAGGCGTGCCAAAATTTGTTTACACAAATTTTCGTTGATCTGCAATAAATGATTACAAGATGTAAGAAAATAAGAGAAACAAGAAAATAGTATTGATTTAAATTAAAAGTGTTCAAATCTCTGAAATTTCTCTGATTCTTCGGAGAGGGTTTATCCGAGGTCTCGATGCTTGTTCCCGGATTGAATGTAGGGTTTGATTGAATCGAAGGTAGAATGGCGAGGCTCGGACTTGAGAGCTTGAATGCTTGAGTTCCTTCAATTCCTTATGTGTTTGATGCTTGAGAGTTTGTCCTTTGATTGCTTCTTTGTGTTTTGTCCTTTTTCGCTTATGCTTGTGCTTGATTTGATTTTTCGAACCCCCGATTTGTGAGCCCGGGTACCTTATTTATAGGCGAATGTTGGGTTTTTTTTACTTTACGGGCTTGGACTTGGACTTGGGCTTAATTTTAAAAGCCCATTTAATTAACTCAAAATAATAACAAATTTATATTATTATTTTGAATCAAATATAATAAAGCCCAAATTTTGCATGAACTTATAACATAAAATAATCAATTAATAGCCAATTTTATTTAGGCTATTAATTAATTATAATTAGGGAATTTTTGGTGCCAACA
Organism: Lantana camara; assembly: GCA_037501455.1. Classification (NCBI taxonomy): domain Eukaryota; kingdom Viridiplantae; phylum Streptophyta; class Magnoliopsida; order Lamiales; family Verbenaceae; genus Lantana; species Lantana camara. The sequence goes on along the minus strand of CM074857.1, from coordinate 13,608,131 downwards.
GTATGTTGTCACATAATTTCACAAAATTGAAAATTGAAGGATGTAATTTGCCCAAACCCAAAACAATGTCCAAATTGTAAATGATACTATTTTGGTGGATGAATTGAGCAATTTCCCTTCTGTAGACCAAATTACCTTAGTTTTAAATATAACTGTGACATAATCTTAAAGCGTTAAGTCACCTCCTCACGACCAATGAAAGTGTGCCACTTGATATCGTCCGTCCGAAGGTTTTACCCTAAACACGAGTTAGGTAGGGGTGTAAACGGATATTAAACGGATCGGATGTATGATTACCATATCCTTATCCTTTTATGATTCGGACGGATACGGATAATATCCTTTTAAATCGAATTCGGATAATATCCTTTTTATACGGGTACAAGGCGGATTCGGACGGATTTGGATTTTAATCGGATTTTCAACTATTCATTTTGACATAAATTATTTAACTATATAACTTCGATTTTTTAATCAAATTATCAACTACTCATTTATAAATAAATTATTTAATAATTATATGACTTTGAATAGTCTAATATATATATAGATATATTAGACAAAGAGAGAAATAATAACTATATCTATATATATTAATTTTATTTTTTTAATGAATGTATAAATATGTTGGAAATTATAAATTTCATCATATAATTAATTTGAAATATAATACTTTTATTCATAACATAATATATGTTACTTATATTATCTCAATATAAATGTTGAAGTAAACATATGGTTACTATTAAAACCTAAGATTTTTCTTTAATAAATGCGCTAAATTTTTTTCTTAATACTAATAATTTATCATAGATACACAGTTGTGTGTATATATTTTAATATAATATATTATTTATCGGATACGGATTACGGATAAATCGGATAACGGAAAATCTAACGGATAATGAAACGGATCGGATGTTAAACGGATCGGATGTCTTATTACCATATCCTTATCCGTTTATAATTCGGATGTCTATAATCGGATACGGATAATATCCTTTTGAGACGGATTCGGATAATATCCTCTGTAAACGAATTCGAATGCGGACGGAGATTGGATTTTCGGATATCCATTTACAGCCATAGAGTTAGGAACCTGAGGTAACGACAAAGAGCTAGTCCTACAAAACCAACTCATCTGGTAACTCAGATCGAGTGCACCCCTTCTATATCAACCAAGATTTAAACTCGATAATCCTCTCGGCCGGTATACGTCTAGACACCAATTAAACAAGCGAGAAATCACAACACCCATAAGCATTTAAGACAACCTAGTCTTATCGCCCTCCATAAGGACAACAGGCATGAAAATCGTAAAAACCCTCTAGGACATGACTGATTATCATCCAACACCATTAGCACTCCTATGCAAATGATATCTCATTTTCTTCATCACATGGTAAAATGTTTTTATACTCTTTAACTCAACTTCCCTTTAAATTTCACTGGAATATTCTCTAGATTCCACGTCAAGTGGCCTCACCATGATTAATTTGTTCATGAGAAAATTATTAAAATAGTCCCGTAAAGTGAGCCACTTTTAGTTTTGGTCCCAACAGTTGTCAATGTCTCACTTTTGGTCCCATAAAGTGGCATTTGTCTTAATATTGGTCTCATTGACCATTTTCCGTCTAAGTTAACGTTTGACCGTTAAAAAAAATTACTTTTTAGCCCTTTTAGTTCTTTTATGTTTTCAAAACTACCCCAAACTATTTAAATTCCATAGTTTCACCCCCAAACTATTTAAATTGTATATTTTCACCCCAAATAAAATAAAATATTATATTATATTATATATAATATATAATATATATGTATTATATATTATAATACGTATATACACATATATAATACGTGTATATATATATATATATATATATATATATATATATATATATATTATATGTGTATATAATATGTGTATATACACATATAATATATATATATATATATATATATTATATGTGTATATACACATATATGATACATAAAACGTATATATACATACATATATAATATGTGGATATATATAATATTTTAAATATAATATATAAATATATATATATATATATATATGTATATCTACACATATATTATACATTTAACGTGTATATGCATACATATATAATACATGTATATATATATAATATAATATACATATATATATATATAATACATATAATATAATATAATATAATATAATATAATATAATATAATATATATATTATATATATATACACATATATGATACATAAAACGTATATATACATACATAGATAATATGTGTATATATGTATAATATTTTAAATATATAATATATATGTATATATATAATATAATATATATATATATGTATTATGGGTATATATATATTATATTATACGTGTATAATAAATATATGTATATAATACGTATAATATAATATATATAATATATACATAATATAATATATGTAAATAATACGTATAATATAATATAATATATATATATATATAAAATATAATATATGTATATATATGTATAATATAATATAATATTATATATATATATATATAATATATTTTAACGGTAAAAGTAATTTTTTTTAACGGAGTAAAAAGTAACTTTTTTAGGAAAATAGGTTAAAAAGTAATTTTTTTTAACGGTCAAACGTTAACTTAGACGGAAAATGGCCAATGGGACCAAAATTAAGACAAATGCCACTTTATGGGACCAAAAGTGAGACATTGGCAACTATTGGGACCAAAACTAAAAGTGGCTCACTTTACGGGACGATTTTGATAATTTTCTCTTTGTTCATTGCTTAATTGCTGATGGAAATTAAGGGTTTTGAATTTCCCGTTTTAAGTTCATCTTTTATTATACTCATTCACATACATTAACGTCAAGTATATTAATATGCGGTTCAAATTATAGGAGAAAATCTTTTAATTTTTTTCATATAATCTCAATTATTTCTCTCCATTAATCTCAATTATTTATCAATACACGCTACGTCTCTATATATATATATATATATAAAAGTAAAATAGGAAATGGACACAAAATTAAAACATGACATACAAACCACGGAATTAGGCTAACATCCAAGTCTACCCTCAAACCTTATCTAAAAGGAGCCTACACTTGATACATATATAAGTGATCAGTCTAGACCCCATTTTCAGGCGAGGTCAATTTAGACATATAAGTGATCAGTCAGGATATCCTAATATGTCAAATGCATTAATAAATTGTTAAAATATAAAACAAAATATTTTGATTTTTACGATCTTATCATGTGGCCGGGTAATTAAGTAAAAATATATATAATTGAAACAAAATATTTTGATTTAATGTTACCATCTAACTATACCTTTGAACGACCTGTATTCGATCATCTATCTAAGCCGAGTCTAAGCTCGGTACATAAGTGATCGTTCCTCAACTTTTATTTTTAGGCACGATCAATATATATAAGATACATAATTTTAAGAAACTTGTATTCTAAATTTAACTTCATGAATTTTTTATAGGAAATATTTTGCTAATAATTAACAACTTGTGTATGATTATTATTTTCATCAGTTCATTACGAAATAATTGTTCTCATTAATGAGATAGACCTATATATATATTGCCCATATACATAACAGATATATATTTTGTTAGTGAATATTGAGACCATATACATAACAGATATATATTTTGTTAGTGAATATTGAGAATATATGTAATTATTGCAGTGACCAAACTGAAGAGCATATATAGTATCCTGGTCATGAAATTGTCTGTTTGTCAATAACATTTACAATATCTGAGGCTGCTAATTACCTTGTAAATGGTCAGTGAGGGACAAAATACACCGCATTCTGCAAATTATACAATTTTCACTTACCAAACTTCCCGTCTTCATCAGCCTATATAAACCCTCTTCTCCTTCACCAATCATCAACACCACAACTACTTTCCCATCAAGAAATACAATGGACTTCAGCGTAGCCACAAAGGATTCAAGCTGGTGGGTCTTCACTCTCCCAGCTTTTCTGGGCTCCAAAACCATTCTCGATGAGTACGTTATTCTCAGCATTGCCTTAGCCTTCGTCTCTCTCGCTCTCATTACCTGGGCCTTCTCCCCCGGCGGAACCGCCTGGAAGAATGGCAGAAACAGCAATGGCGCCACTTCCATCCCCGGCCCACGCGGACTTCCTGTTTTCGGGAGCCTCTTCACTCTCAGCCGCGGCTTGGCCCATCGCACCTTAGCCGCCATGGCTTCAAATTACAGCGCCGGAAAACAGCTGATGGCTTTCAGCCTCGGGAACACACCAGCCGTGGTGGCGTCCGACCCTCAGGTAGCTAAAGAAATCTTAACTTCTCCACACTTCGCTGACCGCCCCATCAAGCAGTCGGCTAGAAGCCTCATGTTCAGCCGAGCCATTGGTTTCGCTCCCAACGGCACCTACTGGAGGCTTCTCCGCCGCATCGCCGCCTCCCACCTCTTTGCGCCGAAACGGATTGCTGCTCATGAACAGGGCAGACAGTTGGACTGCGCCGCCATGTTGACAAACATGGCCGAAGAGCAGAGAGTGAACGGCGCCGTTTCTTTGAGGAAACATTTACAGGCTGCAGCATTGAACAACATCATGGGCAGCGTTTTTGGGAAGCGTTACGACCCGAGTGAGGATGGTGAGGAAGTGAGAGCGCTCAAGGAGATGGTCAGAGAAGGTTTCGAGCTGTTGGGCGCTTTCAACTACTCTGATTATCTTCCATGGCTTTCTGCTTTCTACGATCCTTACCGAATAGTCTCCCGCTGCGAGGCCCTTGTTCCCAGAGTCAGGAAGCTTGTTAAGTCCATCATTGAAGAACACAAACTCAGGGATAGCGTTGTTGCTGATGATGCTGCTGATTTCGTCGATGTTTTGCTCTCTTTGGACGGCGAAGAGAAGCTCAATGAAGACGACATGATCGCTGTTTTGTGGGTACGTACACACGCAATATATGAGACTATGAGTTTGTGCATGCAGCCGCCAGCCTGCATGTTGTTCGATCAATTAGATGATGATATTAATAATTAAATTCAATATTAATGATTGCAGGAGATGATATTCCGAGGAACAGATACAACCGCCTTACTAACAGAGTGGGTGATGGCAGAGCTGGTGTTGCATCCCGATGTACAGGCCAAGGTACGCCGCGAACTAAACCAAGTTGTTGGCAATCGCACTGTAGCAGATTCAGACCTTCCAAAGCTCCCATACTTAGAAGCAGTGGTGAAGGAGGCATTGAGGGTGCACCCGCCAGGCCCTCTGCTTTCATGGGCCCGTCTCTCCACCGAAGATGTTACCCTCAGCAATGGAATGGTGGTGCCCGCAAACACAACCGCCATGGTCAACATGTGGGCCATCACCCATGACGCTTCCGTATGGGCTGACCCCTTAGAGTTCAAGCCCGAGAGATTCGTGGAGGCATTGGGCGGCACCAATGTGGATGTTCGCGGCCGTGATTTGAGGCTTGCACCCTTTGGGGCAGGGCGGAGGGTCTGCCCGGGCAAGAACTTAGGAATGGTGACGGTGACCCTGTGGGTGGCTAAATTGGTGCAGCACTTTGAGTGGGCGGCAGATAAGGCTAATCCGGTGAAGTTGGATGAGCTTTTGAAGCTGTCGTGCGAGATGAAGTACCCGTTGTCCGCCGTTGCCACCGTCAACAAGAAGTGTGTCTCGGTCTAGACTGTTGACGCATACTGCAAGGGTGGTTTTGGTAATATTTTTCAAATAAGGCTTCTTAATGTCATCGTCCGTTTAATTAGGTCTCGTGTCAAATGGATTAATTCTATATGATGATATATATCATCTAGTAAAAGGATGATGAATATCATCTCATATAAAAATTTAGAAAAATAGCCATTTGATGTGACCAAATGGATGATGTATTGAGTCATTTGTGGTGCATGTCTTTGTTGTTTTGAGTCTGGAGTCAGTAATGTACCCACACATATCTTTAATTTGTTCAACAAGTCTGTTATGAATGTTTCCTTCATATTGATGATTCTCTCTTTTGGATTCTGCTGGTAATGGAGTGGGGTGCTGATTTATACCTGGCAACATAGTACAGATAAGAAATCGAAGCAAAAGAAATGTTAAAACGATTTAGCCCACACAACTGTAAAATCACAAATTGAATGAATCAATCAATTACCTATGATGGTTAAGTTTATGATGTTGAAGAAAGATGCATTAAAGAGAGGGAAATACTAGGCCTGATATACAGCAACCTGGAATGACTGGTATTAGCTAGTATCATGGTAAAATCTCACTACAATGTCAGGTAACAACAGTACCACGATCAAATCCTACTGAAACGCGCCTGGTAACAATAATATCACGTCAAGTCTCAGGGCTCAAGCTTCATAGTCAATCTGTCAATCCTATTCACCAATTACAAGCCTAGCACTATGAGAATACATCAATCTCAATGTGCTTCCAATAGCTGATGTAATCTAGTAAAAGTAGGAGATGTATGTCACTTGAGCAAGCCAAATGTTCAGACAATGTCCCTTTAAAAAGAGCTCAAAGTGACTGTTGGAGATAGCTTCAAATTTGAATTTGAAAAGCACTGTCCACATCAGCTTTGAACCACCTGTCACACAATAGTCCTTCTGTAATTCGTGTTTTCTTTTTTTTCTCGGAGCGTCCCCCACCCAATTAACTGAACAATGGTCCTTCTTCGATAATTCTTTGGACTAATCTCTTGAGGTAGTGAAAGTGTTTTATTACGGGGATCTCTCCATACGTAGTTTTTTACATCCACAAGATTCGAATCCGAAACCTTAGTTAAGTGAAATCAAAGCTTTTCTATTTGAGTCAATTGCTCATCGATCCTTCAATAAATAATTCTGCAATGAAGATTTTAATACAAAACTCAATGGTAAGATACAAGCAAATAAAATTAGTCCAAGCTTTTAGTATTGAAATTTCTGCAAAAAAAAAATACTTTTTGTAGGCATTCAAAATATATGTCGGCAATAGTTTGTTCATGTGACGTTCCAAGGGGCTAACCGTCTCTGCAATTTTGGTTATAGCTTAAATTTTGACTAATATATACAGTTTTTGAAACATACGCACCGAATAGTTGCTTGGAGGTCGAACAAGTTGAGTTTGTAGAATTTCACGCATTGCCATAGTTGTAGAATTTAATATTAATGTTAATAAAATTGAGCGATTTCAATCGTTTTATATGGATAATTATGAATAATTTGGATGGTGCTGATGATTCTTATAATTATTAAGTTTAGGTTCTCTAGTGGTGTATATGGTTCAACTTGACAAGTTATAAATATTATATTTAAATTTCTATCAACTTCTAAAGGTTCTAAAGGATGGTGAAATTTGTAATCTACCCACAAATCACAAAGATAAAAGTACAATTTTTAAAATTAAGAGAATTTAAATATAAAATAACTACTAGTTCTAGATATAAATTACCCCAATTTTTTTAAAACTATTAAGTGCCTAAATAGTAAATACCCTAGACAACCCTAATTATTAATGAAAATCAATACTATTGCCGCATCCCCTAAATTTGAGTACTTGGGTCATCATTAAATGGTTAAATTAATACAATATTGTCTAATTACTAATTATTTTGTGTGTTATAAGTTTAACATATAATGATACTTATCTATATCTTACATAAATTTGTCCCCTACAAATTTATTATACTTTTTAGCGCATTTCTATTATACGGCAAAGCTCGTATGGACGGTTGAATTAGTAATACGATCACATATTCACATGTTCAAGGGATTTAATTACAGGTACTAATAAGATCCTTAAGTAAAATATCGATTAGAGAAATATTAAAAATAATATAATATTCTAATAAATTAGTTATGCCTAATCAAATGATTTAAGTCAAAAATTTCCTAACTTATCAGCAATATAAATAAAATAAACAAAAGAGGAATGCGGTAAAATATGATTAATTGACTTTTGACGAGAATTGGAACATGGAAGGAACTACAAAATAAAATAAAGTACTTTGCCCGCATTTATTTGCTTACACATTTTCTAATACAGGAAAGCGACAAATTCATTAAATATCCCTCCCACTTGCATTTCCTATAAGGTTCATGTATTGACCGGGATCGATCCCCCATCACTTTAACGACCACGCTCAATCGGTTTCATCGGCCGCAGCCGCCGTGTCGGCGTTGTTGTAGTCGTGGCGGAGTTTCCTGGCGAGCTGATAGAAGCCGGTGCAGGCCATGGCGGAGTTGACGCCGAAGAGATTCCAGTTCCAGGGAGTGATAACGAAACAGTACCGCGACCATATAATCCCCGAGACGGCAATCACCGACTGCTGGGGATAGGAAAGTGCCTCCGGCGGTTTGGAGAAGTCGGAGATGTTGGCTATGCTGAGACCCCACTTGAACGTCGGCGCCCAGAAATGGATCGTTTTCGGCCCCGCCGGGTGGTTCCACAGAGCCTGGAGCTTAGCGGAGTTCATATCTCTGAGTTTTCTGTCTGTGCGTGTGTGTGGGAGAGAGAGAGAGAATGGTTGGTTGCTAACTGCTATGTATATAGAGAAAAGTGAGTTTGGCAGGTGGGTAGTCCTACTCTTTAGACTTGCTTATTCAACTAAATTTCCCTTTTCTTTTAATTTCATTTATGTCTCTTTCTAGATTTTACTAACAATCTAAAGGGCCTCCACTAATGACTAAACCACCAATATCTTCCTAAGTTACCTGATAAATATAGTATATGTTGTCTGACGTGTCAAGTTTGATAGTCTTAAAGACCCCAATTAGAACTTACACAGTTATTTAAGAAAAGAGGCAAAACACCTATGATGCACGGATACGGACACGACACGATATGGATACGGCGACATGGATTTTTTTTTGAATTTTCCACGTAAGAAGTGTCGGACACGACACGACACGGCAAAATGATATTTTTAGGAGTATACGTGCATCATAGCAAAACACAAGCCAAAATGAAAAGTAAATGCGTAGCGATTTATACAGATTCGACAAGCCTATTCCTATTCCCAAGTTGTTAGCTTGAGAGTTTTTAAAGGGAAACTTTATTAAGAACAATGAATTAGGGGTGTCAATTCGGGTGGGTCGGGTGGGTTCGGGTCGGGTTGAGGTAGGAGTATTACACGAAAATTCCCAACCCGAACCCGACCCGACCCGAATTTGAACCCGAAAATCCCAACCCGAACCCGACCCGATCGGGTTCGGGTTGGGTTCGGGTTGACCTGAACACTGTTCGGGTCACCCGATAACCCGGCCAACCCGAATAACCCGAACCCGACCCGACCCGAAATAATTTTTTTTCCTTTTTTTTTTTTTTTGATTTTTTTAAATTCTAATTTATGTTTAAGGTATTTTAAAACTTGATAACAATATATAAAAATATATAATTTGTAAGATTTGACATAATTGCAATTAATATAAGATAAAAAAAATTAATACATAAATATTATTAAGTTCTAATTCTAATTATAATTATAACTAAGTTCTATATCAACTCTATTTAAATTCCTATTTATATAAATTCAATCAATAAGGTAATTATGTAAAATAAAAATTAGAAACATAAACATTATTTAGATCGAATAATATATTTTCTACTAAACTAATCATAATGAAATTCAAATTTTTTATGTCCAAATAAATACATCTCTTTTTGTCCATAAACTCCGTTTAATTCTAATCATATTACAATCATATATGTCTTTCTAATGAATAAAACTATACAATTTAGACAAATTATTAATATTGATATTATAAATCACATTTTTCTCAGATAATAATCACATGTCTATAGAAAAAATATTTTACTAGCCCTTTTTTTAATATTCTATTATATTATATTATAAAAATACGAGTTAATTTTTGAATTTTTTTAAATTTATTGGTCGCCAAAATATCCTTACAATAATGATTGCCCACAAATTTGTTAGAATTGTAGTCTCGAGCCTGCGTTACTTTGATTGTCCCTTTGTGGGTAAAATGGATCCAAATGTGTAAAATGGATCCAAAATGGGTAAAATATGGATAAAATTGATTAAAATGGATCCAAGTAGGTAAATGGACCCAAAATGGGTAAAATGTGGGTAAAATAGATCCAAATGGGTAAAATGAATCTAAATGGATAAAGTGGATCCAAAATGGATAAAATGGATCCAAATAGATAAAATGAATTCAAATTGGGTAAAATGGATCCAAATGGGTAAAATAGATTCAAAATGGATAAAATATGGGTAAAATGAATCCAAAATGAGTCCAAGTATGTAAAATGGGTCCAAAATGGGTAAATTGGATCCAAATGGGTAAAATGAATCCAAGTGGGTCAAATACATCCAAGTGGTAAAGTAGATCCAAATGGGTAAAATGTGGGTAAAATGGATCCAAGTGGGTAAAATGAACCTAAATGGACAAAATAGATTCAAAATTGGTAAAATGGATCCAAATGGATAAAATAAATCCAAAATTGGTAAAACGGATCCAAATTGGTAAAATGGATCCAAATGGGTAAATGGATCCAAAATGGGTAAATTGAATCCAAATGGGTAAAATGAATTCAAAATGGGTAAATGTGGGTAAAATGGATCCAAGTTGGTAAAATTGATCTAAGTGGGTAAAATAAATCCAAAATGGGTAAAATGAGTCCAAGTAGGTAAAATGGGTCCAAAATGGGTAAATTGGATCCAAATGAGTAAAATGAATCCAAATGGGTAAAATATGGATAAAATTGATTACAATGGGTAAAATGGATCCAAAATGAGTAAAATGTGGGTAAAATGGATCCAAGTGGGTAAAATGAACCTAAATGGACAAAATAGATTCAAAATTGGTAAAATGGATCCAAATGGATAAAATAAATCAAAAATGGGTAAAACAGATCCAAATTGGTATAAAATGGATCCAAATGGGTAAATGAATCCAAAATGGGTAAATTGAATCTAAATGGGTAAAATGGATTCAAAATAGGTAAATGTGGGTAAAATGGATCCAAGTGGGTAAAATGGATCTAAGTAGGTAAAATGAATCCAAAATGGATAAAATGAGTTCAAGTGGGTAAAATGGACCCAAAATGGATCCAAATGAGCAAAATGGATCCGAGTGGGTAAAATAAACCTAAATGCACAAAATAGATCCAAAATGGGTAAAACAGATCCAAATTGGTAAAATGAATCCAAATGGGTAAAATGGATTCAAAATGGGTAAATGTGGGTAAAATGGATCCAAGTACATAAAATAGATCTAAATGGATAAAATGAATCCAAAATGGGTAAAAGGGATCCAGGTGGGTAAAATGGATCCAAATATGTAAAATGGATACAAAATGGGTATAATTGATCCAAATGGGTAAAATTGATCCAACTAGGTTAAGTTGATCTAAATGGGTAAAATGAATCAAAGTGGGTAAAATTGATCCAAAATGGGTAAAATTGATCCAAATGAGTAAAATGGATCCAATTGAGTAAAATAGATTCAAGTGGGTAAAATAGATCCAACTGGGTAAATTGGATCCAAATGGGTAAAATGAATCCAAATGGGTAAAATGGATCCAAAATGGGTAAAATGCATCCAAATGTGTAAACTGGATTCAAAATGGGTGAAATGGATTCAAAATGGGTAAAATGGATCTAAATGGATTAATTGGATCCAAAATATGTAAAATGAGTTCAAGTGGGTAAAATTGATCCAAAATGGGTAAAATGGATACAAAATGAGAAAAATTGATACAAATTGGTAAAAATTGATCCAAATGGGTAAAATAGATCCAATTGAGTAAAAATAGATCCAAATGGGTAAAATGAATCCAAGTGGGTAAAATGCATCCAAATGTGTAAACTGAATTCAAAATGGGTGAAATGTGGGTAAAATGGATCTAAATGGATTAAATGGATCCAAAATGTATAAAATGAGTTCAAGTGGGTAAAATGGATCCAAAATGGGTAAAATGGATACAAAATTGGAAAAATTGATACAAATTGGTAAAATGAATCCAAGTGAGAAAACTGGATTCAAAATAGGTAAACTGGATCCAAATGGGTAAAATGGATGAAAGTGGGTAAAATAGATTCAAAATACGTAAATTGGATCTAAATGTGTAAACCGGATCCAAGTGGGTTAAATATGGGTAAAATGGATCCAAGTTGGTAAAAATGGATCCTAATGTGTAAAATGAATCCATAATGGGTAAAATGGATCCAAAATGAGTATAATTGATCCAAATGGGTAAAATTGATCCAACTGGGTTAAATTGATCCAATTGGGTAAAATGGATCCAATTGGGTTAAATGGATCCAAAACGGGCCTAAAACAAGTAGAACGAGTCCAAAATAGGTCGAACAGGTTGAAAAACGGGTGAGATGGTCTTCAAATTGTTCAAAAAGGTACAACTCTATTTAAATTATTATTTATATAAATTTAATTAAAATTCTTAATTAAGATCTAGTTCTAAAAGTGTAATTATAATTAAGTTTTATATCAACTCTATTTAAATTCTTATTTATATAAATTTAATAAAATTTAATCAATAGGGCAATTATGTAAAATATAGATTAGATACATAATAATTATTTAAATCAAATGATATATATTTTACTAAACTAATCATAATGCAATTCTAATTGTTTAAGTTTAAATAAATACATTTTTTTTTTACGTGAACTCCGTTTAATTCTAATCATATTACAATCATGTATGTCTTTCTAATTAACAAAATTATATAATTTAGACAAATTATATAATATTAACATTATAAAACACGTTATTCTCAATTAATAAATTAATTATTATTTTTTAAGTATATCTAATCCTAAACCAATTATCATTTCATAAATTTTTATCTAATTATAATACACCATATAATTTAAATATATATTAAATATTTTTTTTTAATTTTCGGGTCGGGTCGGGTCGGGTGGGTTCGGGTTGTTGGGTCACCCGCATGATTTTTCGGGTTGATTCGGGTCAACCCGAAACCCACCCGAACCCGGCTTCTCTCCTTCGGGTCCATTTCGGGTCCGACCCGATTTCAACCCGACCCGAAAACCCCCAACCCGAACCTGATATTTTTCGGGTTGGGTCGGGTCGGGTTGGCGGGTTGGGTTGGGAATTGACAGCCCTAAATGAATCCACAAGCAAACCTTTGTGAGTTCTTACACCACGCACTGGGATAGATAAATCCCTTTAAGTCTATCTACCTTACTCACACTAAGTAAAATACCTCAAATACCAAACAGGTATCTTAACTACCAGAGGGCAACTTCCTCTAACCTCAGCTCACATTAGCACACCGAAGTTGACAACCAAAATCCCTTGGCTTCTCACACTTTTTCTCACAATCTTGCAAAGCTCTCACACTCACACAAATGCCTCTTAAGATTGAAAAAGTTTGCATTTACTCTTTGACAGGTCCCTGCTTTTATAGTCTTCTTGGATTGGCTTGAAAAGGCAAGAATCCGTTGGGCTTTAAATATGTTTCCATGATTTGGGTGATTGCTTCCTTTGGGTTTGGAGATTTGACCGAAGATATCCTTGTTCCTGGGAGGCTGATTTGGTAATTTATGGAAGGTGTATCATTATCAAAAACGCCAACAAATTTTTTTTAATTTTCAACAATCACATAATAAATGTATAGAATATTTGTTTATTGTTGTGCGAATTTGAGCGAATCAAGTCCAAATGAGTCCGAAATTAAATAAAAATAATTAAAGAGGTAGTAAATAATATCTTTAGTGGGATGAATGAATTAGTATTTAGTGGGAAGGGCATGCAGGAGACCAGTTTTCAGCGGTTCTTATCTTTCCAGGATGTTGGGATATATATTATTAATTTTGGATAAAGACAGATACTCATTGCCGAGTAAGAGTGGTTGGCCATTATCCTCTTTAATCACGCTATTATTATTAGTATTATATTAGGCTAACCTTCTACTTTGACTTTCATAGTATTTAATTTATTTGGTTTTACACTTTTACATTATCAACTATCATAGGCCAAAGCTTCTATTTCTATTCGGCCATTTTGTTCGTTCCCATGTGATTAAAGCCTTCTGACAGATCTTACAAAATAATTGTGCTTATTTTGACATAAATATTGAATCTCATAGAATTTCTTGTAATTTCTTAATAATAATAATAATCTATACTATTATATTAAGTGAGAGACTCATTTAGTGTATTGGACTTTAAAATTATTATTTTTTTTATTTATTTATTATTTTTTTTTCATCCGAGTTTATCTCTTACACTTGTTCTTTTTTTTTTTTTTTTTACACTTGTTCTTAACTTCTCTTTTCTCATTATTTCTCTTCTTAATTTCTCTTTTCTTTCTCATCGCTTGCATTCTTTTTATTTTTTTTATATATTTTTTATTACTTTTCACTTATATTTTAAATTTTTATAATTACTAATATAACATTATCTTATACCACCTATTCATTTATTTATTAATGATTATATTAAAATAATTATTAGAATATATATGTAATGCAAAAAAATAATTTTAATATATTTATATAATAATAATTTATTATTTGCAATTGTGTAGAATGTGCAAAATTGCTAGAAATAATAATTGATGAGTACCACTCCTACTCGTGTTTTTCCTCTCTTCGGGTTCTGCTTCTTCTGCTTCCCTCACCCTCTATCTAGAAAGCACGGACACGGCAAAAAAAAGTGTCCGTGCAGTGTCCGACACGTGTCGGACACGGCTAAAACGTGTCCGAAATAAAAAAAAATTAAAAAAAAAATAGGACACGGTATCGGACACGGCCGGGGCAAATTTTCTAATTAAATAAAGTTTTTTATGCATTTTTTAATATTTTTAGAATTTTTTGGGGTGAAAACTAAAATAACAAACTTATTCTAGTTTTTAATTATACATATTTTTTAAAAATATTTTATTTTATCTAGATTATACTTATAAACTATTTTTATTTTTATATAAAATATTTTAATTTATATAAAATATAGCCGTGTCAGAGCCGTTTTGTGTCCTAAAATTTTTAAAAAATCCGTGTCGCCGTGTCCGTGTCGTGTCGTGTCCGTGTCCGTGCAACATAACCCTCTATTTATAACAAACTTACTCTACAAAATCCTTATCATGCCAGCCTTCTTATGTCAGTTCGCTATATAAGAACTGACATACGCGAACACATCCCGACTTCCTCGCATCAAAACCACGTGAACTGTATTGAGCTAAGGGCCTGTGATGTGGGCCAGGGGAAGGACCCAACAATAATAATAATAATATTAACTTATTTTTTATTATCCCTTGATCATACTGCGGGATGATATATATACAGAGTTTAGACCTTTTTTTTTTTTTTTTTGGTAAAAAGTTTAGACAATTTTTATGAGGGAAAAATACAAAATCAGGATACCAACTATCCGGAACTAGCGTTTTTGGGACACTAAATTTTCCGGTGACAAAAATGTCCATTATCTCTAAAAATCTGTCAATTTCGGGACAAATTCGCTGGAAATTGCCAAGTCATCACCGGAAATCAATTGACGTGTCGAATTTAATGACGTGTCATTGTCATGTGTCTTAGGCTGAGAGACACGTCAACGACTTTTCCACGTCAGCCCATTCCGGTGAACTTTTTCCCAGATTTGACATAATTTTGTAGTTATTGGCCTTTTTTTGTCAGCGAAAAAAATAAGTGTCCTAAAAATGTTAGTTGGGGTCAGTTGGTATCCCGATTTTGCGTTTTTCTTGAAATAATAATAATGTCCCCATGTGGACCCCGAGCAACCATGGCCAACCCAAAAACAGCCACATGTGCGCCACGTACACTCCATGTCGGTCCATGTGTTTGACACAGAGGGCCACGTGGAGGCCGAAGAAGGCCACGATGTGGACGCCGGACACCCTGCTATGCGGCACCCTAAGCCGATTCAGATCGATAAAACGACCTCAAGGCTAGCCCCACTTGTCTAAGGCAGCAGATCGATAAGACTAGATCCAGATCGATATGGTTCTAGCTCACTCCAGATCGAGATGATACAACCTCAGTTAGATGGGCATATCCACCTGAAAATACGACAAAGTATTGATCCCTTGGATCGATATCATACGTCACCAGATTTAAGCCAAATCAATATTGATGATGCTTGAAGTCTGTCTGGTGCTCTGGTCGAATCCGGAGCTCAAATCACTTAGAATTTATAAGGATGGGATGACTCTCGATCGGATCTGAAAAGAGTAACAAACGTGAGCTGAAGGACAAATGGGGGGAATGAGGGTTATATCCCAGTTTGACACTTCGACGCTCAAGTCAGGTACTTGCTCAAAGAAGTTAGAGTAGTACTGAAGGTTGAATGAACAGTAGTTGTGCTTACCAATGCCATAGATGCTATGAATATTCATAGACCCAATGTGGGTGTGTGATACATGTTCACGCGCTAGAGGTGCATTTAATGCTCTGGCCAGTTTGTTAAGGAAGAGTAAGTACGATATGATACATTTATGTCAGACTTGGTCCCTTGTTTCCCCTTACATGTCTCGACCCCTTATCGTGCTCTTTGCTAGCCGTATGGCCTTGCGCGGTCGATGGGTTTGGCGGTCGAGAAATCCTTTTGAGGTCAAGAGCCTCACGTGGTGGGGGTTGGTACCCGAATACCTTGTCCGGTCGATTGACCTCTACGGGATGCTCATCGACTGGTTAGTATCAAGGTGTCGAGGCTGGCCGACTGACTCTCCCAACGGAGTATTGTGCTAACGTGTTAATCCACGTGGAGCATGGTGTTGAGGTGTCACTCCTTAGTCATTGGGCCACGTGGCGCTCTTGGAAAGTGCCCCGTCAAATATATACTCACACTTCATTATTTAATTTCACGATTGCTTCTTTGGGTTGGCCATGGTGGCTCGGGGTCCACATGGGGACATTATTATTATTTCAAGAAAAATGCAAAATCAGGATACCAACTGACCCCAACTAACATTTTTAGGACACTTATTTTTTCCGGTGACAAAAAAAGGCCAATAACTACAAAATTATGTCAAATCTGGGAAAAAGTTCACCGGAATGGGCTGATGTGGAAAAGTCGCTAACGTGTCCCTCAGTCTAAGACACATGGCAATGACATGTCATTAAATTCGACACGTCAATTGATTTCCGATGATGACTTGGCAATTTCCGGCGAATTTGTCCCGAAATTGACAGATTTTTAGAGATAATGGATATTTTTGTCACCAGAAAATTTAGTGTCCCGAAAACGCTAATTCCAGATATTTGGTATCCTGATTTTGCATTTTTCCCATTTTTACGACATCTGTTTTCTGCAATACTTAAATAGCACGCTACAGTTTGGTTCTTTAATTGCTAGGCTGCCAAACAAGAATTGGCACAACCTTACAGGTTCATTTATAAATTTACCCACACTTTTGCATATAAGGTACTAAGTACAAGTGCAAGTACATATCTACGTATAAGTACATGCTCGAGAAAAAAAAAAAAAAAAAAAGAGCAAAAATAGATCCAACATAGAAAGAAAAAAGACCAAAGGATAGAGTAAGGATTGGCCTTATTTCTTGAGGAAACTCTCAATTTGAAATAGAATCTGCACACAAATTAGCAAAGCAAACTAATTAACAATCAACAACTACAAATGTCGTCACACCAGAAAAATTTTAACTCAAATTCAATTCGATCAAATTTAATCAATTAAAAGGATAAATGTATTACACTCATTATATTTGTCATTCACCTTTTCGTTACACTAATTTGACCGAATTAAACTCGAACTAGAATTTCTCCATCACATCTAAGTGTTGCAATTTGTTTTTTTTTTAAAGTATTGTTCTGATTTTGAATTAGAACAAAAAAATTGAAAGAGATTGTTTCATTTTCCTTTAAAAACTAATAATAAAATAAGCTAAAAATTGGAAGGCCCGAAAGACAACTTTTTGGAGCTTTTAGATTCCTTTTTCCATCGTGTAATTGTAAAATGTTTTTTGTACTTTTTTTTAAAAAAAAAATATGCAACTTTTACTAACTCAAGTTCTTTATAACTTTCAGTTTTGACCAACCTCGACTGCAATCGCAGAGGGCGTAACACTGCATGCATCTTCAACTCTAAGTTTGGCTGCAATGCCTGCGTTATAACTAACAAATAAATACAAATATAACTGAGGGGGGGGGGGGAAAAAACACTTTGGAGAAGAAAAGGAAGCATGCATGGCAGGATAATATATACACATAAATCACATACTCTGGAGGGAAATTCTGATATCAGCATTGGCATACGCTCCACCCCTCTCCTCGAAAAGTGTCGATAATCGCTTCATTGTCTGCATAAAAAGCTTATAAAAATGTGACTCTCCTGATATTTCTCAACATCCTCGTGTCTTATAACATGTTAACATTACCTTGGAGTAAGGATCTCCATATTCATGATGCAATAGGGGCCGGGAACTGGTTCCGGCAGCCTTCATTCTCCTAGCCAAGGCTTCCAGCGGTACATCTAGCCAAATGACGATACCCTTTTGCATGTGTATCCTGAATATGTCACCGAAACATTGAATAGTTACAAACATCTGTTCAGTGTTCGGCTAACATGGCGAGGGTTGTTGAAACATTATCAATCGTATGTATATAATTTAGTATTTAGTCAATGGAGGGCTAATTAACACCATAGATGTTGGAATTCGTCAACCCTAACGCAGCGGAAGTTAAAATTTTTAGGGATTATAAAACAAGTTTTATTGGAATTCCAATTAGGATCAGCCTTTGATTATAATTTACGATTTAAGCGGAAGAAGAATCAAATACCTCTTTCGCTTCCAGTTGATGACGATGACAAGAAGGCTTTCCAAAACCTATCCGGTTCTCTTCTATCCGATCTTCTTCCAAGAATCCCACGCGGAATTCCTCTAAGGTAGTCCACGACTCGTAATTGAATAACTAATTAATTAGCACACTAGAACACTAATTAGATATTGATTATCTAATCGTATTCTCAATACTGTATTGAGAAAAGAGAGAGAAGAGAGAGACTTGGAGAGAAAGCAGAAAAGAAGAAAAACAACGATGTCTTCTTTCTTCTCACAAATCTGCTTATATACTTAACCCTAGGTCAAAAACCCTATGGGCTAGTTGATATAATGGGCTTTAATTAAATTACTACTAATTAAATTAAAAGGCCCAATATTTATTTAATTAGTGGACTTAATTTAATTACAATAATTAAATCAAAAGTCCAACATCTAATTAAATTGGTGGACTTAAAAATTAATTACTCTTAATTAAATTTCAAGTCCCATTATTTAAATACTCTTATTTAAATTAATGTTAACTCTTTAACATCTATTCTCAATAGCTTAAGCATAAATTAATTAATGCAATTATTAATCAATTACTCTCTCTCGTATAATAAATTAAACTCTTTTAATTTATCTATCAATCTCTATTGATCTTTAGATAATCACGTTGTTCAATTCGAGTCATTGTGTGACCCCTTAGGTTCACCAATGAATAGCAGTAGGCCCACATTCTTATATAATGTAGTATTTTAGATAACAATTTATCTTATTGATTCAATTAAACCCTTTCAATTAATCACTGTTTAATTAAAACTCCTTTTAATTAATCAGTACCTACAGATCATGATCGATGTCGATCTAGTGACAAGCTCATGACCACCCATCCAACAGGTGAAGTTTATGCTGTGAACCTTTCAGTATCATGGATACCGTGAGATAAGATCCTTCTATCGTCCAATCCCCGATTAGGACCTAGGGCATGGGAATAATAGAACCCTATTAGTCCTAATGCTATGAATTAATTCTAATAGCAATTCCATTTGATCTAACACTCTAGGAAACTCATTTCCTAATTTAGATCTCACTACCTTGCGCAAGGATTTAAGTGGAATGTACTACCATAGAATTCATAGGTGACTCACTCGTTCTTCTAGACGAGCGATAGATTCTATGTTGGCATCCCATATGCCCCCATACATGATTCGAGCAATACCAACATACAACCATAACGAGATTCATGGAACCCATGAATCTCTAGGCGCATATCAAACATTGCCCTTGTCATGCACAGAGCATCAATGGAGCCTCAAGTCTAAGGACCATTTAGACACTACCATAACTAGGGAACCAACCTCATCATTAAGGCATAAAAGCCTTACCCCATTGAGGTGTCCCCATCGGGATCCTCAGTGTACTTGTTCCCTAACAAGCACCCCCATACGCATGTGAATGTCCCTACATTCAATACTTATGAAACAAAGTAACCTTTCTAAAAGGCATGTCATATGAGCAAGTCTCAAATGAGTCAAGTCAACATCCCCGTGCTTATTAGACTCTTCGACTTGGAGTTGGTTTAGATCACGCCATAGAGACTTATTTCATAACCTCCATCCCTATGCGAGGTCAAGTCTAGTAGCTTAATGTGACCTTGGGGTTTCATCCATACACAAACAGTTATAATATGCAATTAATAAACTTGAATGAGACATGATGAATTGGCCACATAGAATTAAACGACTATGAAACGTTACATTTATTATTTCATTAATGTCACAAATTGCTGATAATAAGAGTAGTTTACAAAAAGAGGCCTAAACTATTTGGCTCTTCTAGGGCACTACTCTAACAATCTCCCACTTGCCCCCAGAGCCAATTGCCCATAGCCTTAAGACCCATCTCCTGGAGATGTCCTTCAAAGACCTTTTGGCTAAGAGGTTTAGTAAGTGGGTCTGCTACGTTTTCTGCCGAGGGTACACGTTCCACAATAACGTCGCCTCTTTCTATGATTTCTCTAATTAGATGAAATCTTCTTAGGATGTGCTTTGACCGTTGATGAGCTCTTGGTTCCTTTGATTGTGCAATCGCTCCGTTATTGTCAGATAAGACAACGATCGGGTCAGCAATGCTAGGCACTACATCCAACTCCTGGATGAAGTTTTTCATCCACACACCTTCTTTCGCTGCCTCTGATGCAGCTATATACTCCGCTTCACAAGTGGAGTCGGCAGTAGTTTCTTGTTTGGAACTTTTCCAACTTACTGCACCACCATTTAACCGGAATATGAATCCGGACATGGATTTAAAGTCGTCTACATCCGACTGGAAGCTTGAGTCAGTGTATCCTTCTAATTTTAGTTCTCCCTTTCCACCGTATACAAGAAATAAATTCTTAGTCCTTTTCAAGTACTTAAGGATGGATTTCACGGTAGACCAGTGACTCTCACCAAAGTTTGACTGAAATCGACTTGTAACGCTCAAAGCGTATGCGACATCAGGTCTAGTACATAACATAGCATACATTATGCTCCCTATTGCAGATGCATAGGGTATACGAGACATCCTACTCTTCTCTTCTTCAGCGTTAGGGCACATTGATTTAGAGAGGATCAACCCATGTCTCATTGGCAGGAACCCTCTTTTAGATTCCTCCATACTGAACCGTTTCAGTACTTTGTCTATATACTGAACTTGGGACATACCTATTAATCTCTGTGATCTATCTCTATGGATTTTTATACCGAGAATAAAGGAAGCTTCTCCCAAGTCCTTCATGGAAAACTGAGTAGACAACCAAGTCTTTGTTGTTTGCAGCACATCTTTCTCATTCCCAATGAGTAAGATATCATCTACATACAACACCAAAAATTGTACGACTCGCCCAATGATTTTCTTATAAACACATGGTTCATACTCATTTTTTATAAAGCCAAACGATTTGACTGTCTCATCAAAACGGATGTTCCAACTTCTAGACGCCTGTTTGAGTCCATAAATGGATCTCTGGAGTTTGTAGACTTTCTGTTCGCTCCCACTGGATATGAAACCTTCCGGTTGTTCCATATAAATGTCTTTATCTAAATCTCCATTTAGAAAAGCCGTTTTCACATCCATTTTCCATATTTCGTAATCATAGTACGCAGCTATGGCTAGAAGTATCCGAATGGATTTAGGCATTGCTACAGGGGAATACGTTTCCTCTAAGTCAACACCTGGCCTTTGAGTGTATCCCTTAGCAACCAACCTAGCCTTGTAGGTTGTCACTTCTCCATCAGCTCCAAGCTTTCGCTTGTAGATCCATTTA
Organism: Lantana camara; assembly: GCA_037501455.1. Lineage (NCBI taxonomy): Eukaryota > Viridiplantae > Streptophyta > Magnoliopsida > Lamiales > Verbenaceae > Lantana > Lantana camara. The sequence continues at coordinate 13,586,057 of CM074857.1, read as the reverse complement.
CATCCTATAGCTTTTTCGCCTTCAGGAAGATCTACCAAGGTCCATACCTTGTTGGAGTACATAGAGTCCATTTCGGAATTCATGGCTTGCTGCCATGTTATCGAATCTCTATCCGATATTGCATCATCATATGATCTCGGATCGCTATCCGATTGACCGGTTTCAGTTAGTAAATTGAGTCGGTCTGGCGGTCTAATTGTTCTCACAGATCTGCGAGGGCTTATGTTTACTTCTTGTTGTGGGAAAGAGGAAGGTTCCATTGCTTGATCATTTGTAGGTTCTTGTTGAACTTCAGTAAGTTCTGCAATCTTGCCTGACTTTTCAACTAGAAACTCTTTTTCTAGAAAAGTGGCATTCCTCGAAACAAACACCTTTTGTTCCGAGGGATCATAAAAATAGTAACCCACAGACTCTCTAGGGTATCCTACAAATTTACACAAACTGGATCTGGAATCCAATTTGTCTCCCACTAGTCTTTTGACGTATGCGGGACATCCCCAAACTCTAAGGTATGAATAAGTAGGGGGTTTTGAAAACCACATCTTATATGGTATTTCGGGCACAGATTTGGAAGGAGCTAAATTAATTATCTTCGCAGCCGTTTCAAGGACATAACCCCAAAACGATATTGGAAGATCCGTGAAACTCATCATGGATCGGACCATATCCAATAAAGTCTGATTTCGTCGCTCGGACACCCCATTTAACTGAGGAGTCCCGGGCGGAGTCCATTGTGAGATAATCCCATTATCTTTCAAATAACCAAGAAAGAGATCACTTAAATACTCGCCACCTCGATCTGATCGAAGAGCCTTAATTTTGCGATCTGTATGGTTCTCAACCTCTGTTTTATACTCTATGAACTTTTCAAAGGCCTCAGACTTATGCTTCATCAGGTACACATACCCATATCTACTGAAATCATCAGTAAATGTGATGAAGTAATTACAGCCGTTTCGAGTACTAACATTTAGTGGTCCGTAAACATCTGTATGGATCAAATCCAAAAGATTTTGGCTTCGCTCTACATGCCCTTTAAAAGGGGACTTAGTCATCTTTCCCTTCAAACAGGATTCACAAGTGGTTAACTCGTTTAGATCATCCGTACTGAATGATCCTAAGTTTCCCACCTTTAGAAGCCTATTCTTGGAGATATGTCCAAGTCTAGCATGCCAAATCTTTGCTGAAGTTTGGTCATTTGATTTTCGTTTGTTATCTCGTTCGATATTTAGGAGATTTAAATTAGTATTAGTTAAATACAAACCATTTTGTAAAGACCCTAATGCATGTGAAGAACCATTCTTCATAATGTAAAACATAGCATTAGTAATAGAGAAGAAAAAACCTTCCAAGTCTAGTACAGGAATGGAAATAATGTTCTTAACTAACTCAGGAACAAATAAGACATTGTTCAATACGAAAATAAAACCATCTCCTAACATTAACCTAACATGTCCTATGGCTTTTGCTGCAACTCTTGCTCCATTGCCCACTCGAAGAACATGTTCTCTTTCATCAACCTCACGGACGTTGCTCATTCCCTGTAACGTATTACAGATGTGAGAAGCGCATCCAGAGTCCAATACCCAATTATTAGAATTGAATGAAAGGTTAATTTCGATGAGATTTATACCTTTTGTAAGGGTAGCTAAGTACTCCTTACAGTTCCTTTTCCAATGCCCTGGTTTCTTGCAATGGAAGCACTGATCCTCAGCTTGATTAGCTTTCTTCTTAGTGTTCACTTTCTTAACCCCATCAGTGGGCTTAAGAGTCTTTTTCTTCTTCTGGAAACCCTTTCCTTTACCCTTCTTCGGCTTTGCAGCCTTAGTTTGGGATGAAGATGAACCTACTAAGAAAACAGCCTTATCCTTCTTCATAGTTCGCTCGGCAGTTACGAGCATGTTCATCAGTTCCTCAACTGAGACTTTAGCTCCATTCATATTGAAGTTTATTATGAACTGTTTGAACGAAGGTGGCAGAGAGGTTAAGATCAAATCTACGTAAAGCTCATTATCCATGATCACCTCGAGACTTGCAAGCTTTTCAATAAGGCCTAAAGCCTTAATACAGTGTTCATGAACACTTGATCCTTCAGCCATCTTTAGCGAGAATAACTCATTAGATGCTGCGAATCGATCAATCCTATTGATCGGCTTGTAAATCTGTTCCAAGTGAAGATGGATCTCAGCCGAGTGGCGCATCTCAGCATGCTGCCTCTGCAACTCGGGAGACATAGTGGCAAGCATTAGACATCTAGCCTGTAGATCATCTTCTTGCCACTGGAGAGCAGTTTCCCTCTCATCTGCTGCCATGCCATCAGGTATGACATCGGGAGGAGACTGTGTCAAAACATAGGTCCTCTTTTCGGAATCCAAGACAATCTTGAGATTGCGAAGCCAATCAGCATAATTCGAGCCAGTCAATTTATTGGTCTCAAGGATAGCACTAAGTGGATTTTTAGACATTACGATTTTAGCAGAAAATCTACATGTAAGCAGAAAACGTAGTATGAGTGACCGATATGGACTTTTATCAAATGTTGTCTCCCACTATATTAATCAAACTCCTTTGACCCCCTTATAGAATTTAGAAAATTCATATTTTTCAAATAGTGGGTATTAAGACCCCCAAGCACTTATCACCGAACCCACGACTCGTGAGAGCCTCAAGGTAGACGATCTTATCATCAATTGTATCTCTATACAACTCTTAATATTATTTTGCATTACCTTTCTTATAGACCCACGACTCGTGCGACATCTATACTAATTAGTATTTAAATCCGACCCGTCAATCCCTAAGATTTCTTCATCGCCATTATGAATATCCCACGCCTCGTGGCCAATACCATAATTTTGACTTTGAAAAATTGCATCTTTTATGCAAAGAATTATTTTAGTTCAATTAATCTCGTCATTTAGTATCCCACGCCTAGTGGCCAATACTTAATGATTTGATTAATTCTAAAACAAATAATTCTATTGACGGAATGCTTGGAAATTTATAAAATCGAATTTTATCCTTCAATTTCCATTTGGATTTAATATTTATATTGTCTGAGACTATCTAAGACGGATCGGGGTATAAGAATTTCAAAAATTCTACCAAGACTCATCAATTGTAATTATTATCTTCTTTTATCTTATTTAATGCATGAACACATTGATGCAAATAAAGATAACATTCATGGCAAGATAATAAAGCCTAGCATGCTCCTATAATATGGATAATCATGGGCCTCCTATGCATGGTCCATAATAGCCATTTTATGGACCATGGTTCTATTCATGCATCAAACGGAATTAAACACACAAAGAGCACTCAAATAGAATCCTATTCTATTACATCAAAATAAATGCACCCAAACACTTTTGGGGCCTTGATGGACTTCTTATTTCGTTGCTTGCTCCGTCTTGTTTCTCCATCTCCTAATCTAATTAGAGATCTCACCCTAAAACTACTCTCTTTACAAAATAAAGGGGGATTACATTTTAAGGGGGAGAAAATAAAAACAATGCTTACAATAATTGAGCAAGAGGCTCGCAGGCTCTCGTATAAAACCAATATCAAAATGCATAAATAAAATAAAACCATACATTGCTCAAATAAAGCCCATGATTGATCCAACCATACATCCAATGCATTGCATAAAATAAATTTACCAGGTAAATAATCATTATGCGATTTAAAGTCTTTAAATAATTTCTAAAATTATTTATTGACCAAGGATTATCTTTTAATTCACAAATTAAATCAATCCTTCAAATTGAATTAAATTGAATTCTCTAATCCAATTTAACTCCTATTAGATCTCTATCTAATAAAATCATGCTTCTATTTTAACAATTCGTATTTGGGCAAAAATAATTAATTTTCAAGTAAAACAATTTTACAAAATTAATTTATAAACCTTTAGTTTTAAAAGACAATTTTAAAACTGTGGTGATGTAAAGTAAAACAAAATTTTACTAAAATTAGACCAACAATAGGCTCGAGGCAAAGTGGTCCGATGCTCCCACTAGATAATGGAGGCTATGGGTTCAAACCCTATTCCTTCCATTTTTGCTGAAATAATGGGGGCCTGGGCTACTTCCCAAAGTAGTCCGTCGGTTTAAACAAAATAAAATAGTACCATCAAGAACTCAACATGTTAGTTAGCTCAACTGGTAGGGAAAGCTTACCCATTCATGCGGTCGTGGGTTCAAAACCCTGCAGCACCAATTTTATAAAACCCCTTTATTTTTTATTTATTTTTTTTTTGAAAAATTGTTGTTGCCCTAGGCAGCAGCCGCTGCCCACCAAATGCACACACGCACACACTGCGCATGGGACTGCACAGTGCAGCCCCCTTTTTTTTTTTTTTTGTTTAATTTTATTTTAAAACTATTTTAAAATAAAACACAAATAAAAATTATAATTTTACGAAACTACGAAAAACAGTTTTTCGATTTTCACAAAATCTCATAATTCTTTTACAAGTTTTAAAACAAGAATTTTTCTTCAAATTTTAAAACTTTGCCCAAACGAATCTCAAATTAAAGCAAGCACGACACGCATCAACATATTAATCAAATTAATACACGGAATTAAAAATCGCAAATCAATCAAAGTATGGCTCTGATACCACTGTTGGAATTCGTCAACTCTAACGCAGCGGAAGTTAAAATTTTTAGGGATTATAAAACAAGTTTTATCGGAATTCCAATTAGGATCAGCCTTTGATTCAAATTTACGATTTAAGCGAAAGAAGAATCAAATACCTCTTTCGCTTCCAGTTGATGGCGATGACAAGAAGGCTTTCCAAAACCTACCCGGTTCTCTTCTATCCGATCTTCTTCCAAGAAACCCACGCGGAATTCCTCTAAGGTAGTCCACGACTCGTAATTGAATAACTAATTAATTAGCACACTAGAACACTAATTAGATATTGATTATCTAATAGTATTCTCAATACTGTATTGAGAAAAGAGAGAGAAGAGAGAGACTTGGAGAGAAAGCAGAAAAGAAGAAAAACAACGATGTCTTCTTTCTTCTCACAAATCTGCTTATATGCTTAACCCTAGGTCAAAAACCCTATGGGCTAGTTGATATAATGGGCTTTAATTAAATTACTACTAAGTAAATTAAAAGGCCCAATATTTATTTAATTAGTGGACTTAATTTAATTACAATAATTAAATCAAAAGTCCAACATCTAATTAAATTGGTGGACTTAAAAATTAATTACTCTTAATTAAATTTCAAGTCCCATTATTTAAATACTCTTATTTAAATTAATGTTAACTCTTTAACATCTATTCTCAATAGCTTAAGCATAAATTAATTAATGCAATTATTAATCAATTACTCTCTCTCGTATAATAAATTAAACTCTTTTAATTTATCTATCAATCTCTATTGATCTTTAGATAATCACGTTGTTCAATTCGAGTCATTGTGTGACCCCTTAGGTTTACCAATGAATAGCAGTAGGCCCACATTCTTATATAATGTAGTATTTTAGATAACAATTTATCTTATTGATTCAATTAAACCCTTTCAATTAATCACTGTTTAATTAAACCCTTTCAATTAATCACTGTTTAATTAAAACTCCTTTTAATTAATCAGTACCTACAGATCATGATCGATGTCTAGTGACAAGCTCATGACCACCCATCCAACAGGTGAAGTTTATGCTGTGAACCTTTCAGTCTCATGGATACCGTGAGATAAGATCCTTCTATCGTCCAATCCCCGATTAGGACCTAGGGCATGGGAATAATAGAACCCTATTAGTCCTAATGCTATGAATTAATTCTAATAGCAATTCCATTTGATCTAACACTCTAGGAAACTCATTTCCTAATTTAGATCTCACTACCTTGCGCAAGGATTTAAGTGGAATGTACTACAATAGAATTCATAGGTAATTCACTCGTTCTTCTAGACGAGCGATAGATTCTATGTTGGCATCCCATATGCCCCCATACATGATTCGAGCAATACCAACATACAACCATAACGAGATTCATGGAACCCATGAATCTCTAGGCGCATATCAAACATTGCCCTTGTCATGCACAGAGCATCAATGGAGCCTCAAGTCTAAGGACCATTTAGACACTACCATAACTAGGGAACCAACCTCATCATTAAGGCATAAAAGCCTTACCCCATTGAGGTGTCCCCATCGGGATCCTCAGTGTACTTGTTCCCTAACAAGCACCCCCATACGCATGTGAATGTCCCTACATTCAATACTTATGAAACAAAGTAACCTTTCTAAAAGGCATGTCATATGAGCAAGTCTCAAATGAGTCAAGTCAACATCCCCGTGCTTATTAGACTCTTCGACTTGGAGTTGGTTTAGATCACGCCATAGAGACTTATTTCATAACCTCCATCCCTATGCGAGGTCAAGTCTAGTAGCTTAATGTGACCTTGGGGTTTCATCCATACACAAACAGTTATAATATGCAATTAATAAACTTGAATGAGACATGATGAATTGACCACATAGAATTAAACGACTATGAAACGTTACATTTATTATTTCATTAATGTCACAAATTGCTGATAATAAGAGTAGTTTACAAAAAGAGGCCTAAACTATTTGGCTCTTCTAGGGCACTACTCTAACAATAGAGTGAATCATTTTCTTGCAAGTTTTTACCAATTTATTGGCCGAACTACTACACCGCCACCGGTCGAGACAACCAGCCGATTCATCGAAGACAGCGTCTGTAGTACCTCAGTCTGACAAATATTTTTAATAAATATGAACTTGAGATAATTTAATTTTTGATAAAATACAAAATATTATTATTATTTTATTTATTTTTGGTCAAGTAGCTAACCTCCTTTTCTCTAAAGACGCTTTCACCATTTAAGTTGAAAATATCTGCCACAGTTTTCCCACCGACAGCCTGCTCTATTATTGTGTCACTGAATGATTGCGCGAGGGCCACAATAGTAAGAAAATGGAATATATAGTGTTGTATATAAAATAGAGTTATTTACACTATACCCCTGTATTAAGTGAAATGGGCAAAAAAAACTATGTGTTATAAAAATTAACACAGGGAACCTGTGTTTTCAAAATATTTGCATGCCGAACTCTGAAAATTTCTAGTATTAGTAGAACACTAATTTTCTCTATTTGTTGGATGCGAAATAACTGTCTAGTCGAGTTGGGGTGTGGGAGACCCTTAACGTTAGGATTTCAACCTTTATGCAGAATTGAATATGTTATATACCTAACATACCCAATTTCAATGTAGTACAAACTGTTATGTATTTAGTCATTACATATTCTAACCAAGCCTCAACACTATCTATACTATTATATATTTGAAAACCATGTTTGATTTTTTATTATGTATTTTGATGATGTGGAATTTTGTGAATTTTTTGAGATTTTTAATTAAATAGAAAAAAAGTGATTGATTGATTTTTATTTTATATATTATTTTATTATGAAAATAAAAGTAACTAAGAAAAATAATTATCTTTGGCAATATGTATTATATACTTTCTATGTATGAACTTCTTTTTAAAACTATATATATTTTTATCAACATAAATAAATGTCATAATTAATGAGTTTTTAAGTTAAGAAAGATTGAATTGATAATTTTATATATCAAGACATTCACCCCATAATTAGGGTGATATTACTATTATTAATTAGGATTAAAATAAATTGATATTCGTGAATTTTTTGAGATTTTTAATTAAATAGAAAAAAAGTGATTGACTGATTTTTATTTTATATATTATTTTATTATGAAAATAAAAGTAACTAAGGAAAATAATTATCTTTGACAATATGTATTATATACTTTCTATATATGAACTTCTTTTTAAAACTATATATATATTTATCAACATAAATAAATGTCATAATTAATGAGTTTTTAAGTTAAGAAAGATTGAATTGATAATTTTATATATCAAGACATCCACCGCACAATTAGGGTGATATTTAATACTATTATTAATTAGGATTAAAATAAATTGATAAAGAAAAATTAAAAACAAAAATCTTTATTTTGTATACTATTTTATTATGAAAATAAATATTACTAACGAAAATAATTATTCTTGGCAATATTCATAATATATTCTCCATGTAAGAATATTTTTTTTAAATTATACATATTTTTATTAACTATACTATATTATAATATATAACAAAGGTGTCTTTTGACTCATTGTGTAATATATAGCAAAGGTGTCTTTTGACTCATTGTGTCAATTTTGACTCAATACTTTTTTCTCCTTTTTTAGTTTTTAAAAACTATTTGATTGGTCAATTGGCTTTCCAATATATTTGGAATTTTGCAAACTTTAATTATCTACCCAAATCACATCAATTAACTTATTGATTTTATAAATTTAGTAAATATCCTATTAATAATTAACCACACAATCTTTAAGTTTTTAAGACTTTTAATTAATAATATTATATTTATATTAAGTTGTTAACTGATTCTACATAATTTAAAAAAAAAGTACATATATAGATATTTTAGTTAATTGATTGGTTTTATTACATGAAATAAACTTAACATATTTTGGCATAAATAAGGGAATTAACTTTTTTTTAGCACTTTTTTCAATAAATAATAACTAGCGTATGCCCCGTGCGATGCACAGTATTGATGATTATATAATTTATAATATTATGTATGAATCTTGTAAATTAAAATAATTAACTAAATCATATACAATGAAAAAAATTTTATATAATACATATTTTTTATAAATAATAAATAAATTACCACTAAGATATTTTTTTAATTATTATAGTTTTATTTAAATATTAAGTAGAGACGTCGTAAAAAATAACAATAATTTCAGAAAGAATATATAAACAAACACAACTGTAGTTGTTGGAATTGTAAAAAATTCTTTAAAGCTAATAAGAAAACATAACAAAAAATATCAACATTAAAACATAAAATAAGGGTAAAAAGAAAACATGACAAAAACTATCGACTATTTACAAATTTCAATTATGAAATTCCAAAATCTTTTCAAGAAACTCAATTCGAATAATAGAAGAATTAGATAAAAAAGCAAAATAAATTAAAGATGAAAATACTAATATATTTGTTTGGCTACAAAATATTAAACCAATTATTATTTAAAAATTAACTTTTGAGCAAAAATATTAGATTTATATGAAAATAAATTATAAATAATCATTCAATAATTACTCTAATTCTCTTTATTCAGCATAACAATATGAAATGATAATAAAGAAGTTAAGAAATAAAATATAAAACATAAAAGAAATATTAGCAAAAACATATAGTAAAAGACAAAAAACCCACACCGGTAATGATAATAAATCAAAAGAAATTATTGAAAAAATATTAATGTGTATATTCAACCATGGACTATCGCGAAAAATTAGAAACAAAATTTAAATGAAAGTTTTTTTTTTTTTTTTAAATTGAAAGTTAACAAACGTATGTATTATATAAAAATATTATTGGTGATGGAAAAAACCCTTCGAGACAAAAAGATAAATAGGGACTGATTTATGAAGGAACAAAGAAATATATAGATACATACTAATTTAAAAAATCACCAAAGTAAGAGAAAAATTATGTTAAACAATCATTCAAAAAATATTTATAAAAAATTTAAAAACCCCAAAAATTAAAATTTAATCAAAATAAAACAATTATAGTAAAAAAGGGTCCAATTATATAAATAAAAAATAATTATAAAAATTTTATCAATTTAGAAAGGAAAAAAAAAATACTCCACTAAAAAGTTTTAATAACAAAAGAAATTAAAATTAAAATCTTAAATAAAAAATAATCAATAAATAATATTTTAAGAACAAAATAAAATCAATGAAAAAATAAAAATTAAAAGAAATTGCTAAAAAATTAAATCCTATTTATTTAGTACAATACCATAAAGAAAAAGTATTTTATAAGTATAAGTAATATACTAACTTAATTACAGAATATTGAAACATAAATGAAAAATAATAACCAAAGGGAGTGAAACATGACTAAAAAATTAATAAAATAATATATATAACTCAAATAATATAATACAAATTTATAAAATCTACAAAATGAAATAAAGAAAAATATAAAATCAATAAAAATAAAAGAGGGTGGGGCAAAAAACTTAACTTATTAGATACCATCAGCTCCAGTATCTAATAAGTTCTACCTACTATTGGATTTGAACCAATGACTCCCGCCGTATGAAAGCGATACTCTAACCACTGAGTTAAGTAGGTCATTTATCATCCCAAAGAGAACCAAATGGAACCCATCCCATCGATGGATTATAAATAGCCTATTCCGTATAAGTAATAAGAATTTAAACAATACCATTCCGAAATCCTCAATTCAGTTAATCATATATATTATAGACCTATGAAAACACATAGTAGTTGTGTGAAATATATAAGATAGTGAATTTACTTATTTAAATAAATATAATATTAACGAATACTTAATGTTTTACCATACGATTAACAAAAATTGAATAATAAATCAAAAATATAAAAATAAATATTTAAGAATATAAGAAATATAAAATTATTATTGACTTCAAAATAATTATTCTTAAAATTCTCAAAAACTATTATAATATCATCCGTTGTCTAAACTATAAGTAATATTAAAAAGAAAAATATATATAGTTAAAAGCACAATACAAAGATTTAAAAGAAATTGATAATCGAAGAATGCTACATGTATAGATACATTCAAGAAAACAAATATAAACTAAAAGTAAAATAAGGTAAATTACTTTGGTGAATAAATCTTAAAATGCAAGGAAAGTGATAAAATGAAAAGGCCAGAAAAATAACTTAATAAATCTTAAAATACAATAACAAATACAAAAAAAATAAAATTTAATATACGTATTTAAGAATAAAATAAAAATTGTAAAATAAATATAGTACACAGGAAGAAAATAATAATAATTTTAATAAAACTCATAAAATAATAAAATAGTACTTTGCAAAAACTAAAGAAAGCCTTCAATATAAATGATAACAATAATTAGAAGAGCAATTAAAAATGGTAAAGAAGAAGACAAATGCATAAGAATCAAATAGTGAAATTTCATTAAAGAGATAATACCAATTTGTTGGTAGAATTTCATGGCAAATGAATCATATTATACCCACCCTCTTAATTGAGTAAATTCTTCAATTTATCTTTTAAGATGAAAATGAAGTAGCAATTGAAAACTATAAATTACCTCTTAAATATTGGATTTTAACTACGGATTGTGTCAATATTTTGAACTACGAACAATGAAGGATATATCTCAAATTTATGTTGTTACCATTTAATATTATTATGATTCTTGCATAAATAAGGGGATTCGGCCAATTTAAATGCGTAGTTGGAAAATTTAAAAGAAAATACATGTTAAGCTTTTTTTGTTTTTTGTTTTTTTAAATATATTTTAAGCTTCTATACAGAAACAAAATTAATTTTAACAATTAATTAGTAAAAATAAAAATATTTTATTGAATCAATTAAATTATATTTTTTTGTTTCGGTGGAAGAATCAATTAATTTATATGCAAATGCATAGTTGGACAATTTAATACAAATAAATACTCAAGCATATGAATAAATTATTTAAGAATAATTCGAGTATGTCAAATAAATAATCAGTATAAATATTAATTTAAATATAATTTTCAAATACAATAAAATCTTTTAAATAAATAAAAACAATTAAAAATATTAAAATTTACAACAATGGACCATTAAAAAAATTAAACAAATTCATAAAACGATAAAAAAGAAACATCCAGATCCCATAACAAATACCACAATACACATAAATAAAAACATTTAAAAAATTGTTAAAATCAACAACAGTAAATAAAAAAAATATATAAAAATTGTTAAAATCAACAACTGTAAATAAAAAAAATAATATACAAAACTAAAAGTAAAAACCATTAAAATTGTGTGTACCGAGAGAGGCGAACATGGATGAAGACGAATGGAATTGGCGATGTGTGAGTGAAGAGAGAGAGCAAGAGATGAGAGGAAAAAAAACAAATGAAGGATAAAAACTATTACGTTCAGACACAATAGATAAGTGTTTAGAACTTTTATAATGAAAATAGGAAACCCTAAAAGATAAATAAGGATACATAATTAATTTGTAAATTTTAAAAGATTTCGTAAATTACGGAGATAATTGATATGATTTTTGAATTTCTTAGACAAATTAGATATTGTAATTAATGTCAAATAGCCTTCCATTAAAATAATTTTAGTAATTAAAAAAATTCGAAATTCTAAAAAATTAGTATTCAGTCAGAATTAATACATTTTGATTAAAATACAATCCTCCTGTGTATTATAGTAATAGATAGATAGATATAGATTAATAAAAATCTATACAATTTAAAAAAAAAAATTCATACACAGAAAATATATTATGAATATTGTCTAAAATAATTATTTTCGTTAGTAATATTTATTTTCATAATAAATTAGTACACAAAATAAAGATTTTGGTTTTAATTTTTCTTTATCAATTTTATTAACGCTAATTAATAATAGTATTAAATATCGCCCTAATTATGGGGTGGATGTCTTGATATATAAAATTATCAATTCAATCTTTCTTAACATTAAACTCATTAATTATGACATTTATTTATATTGATAAAAATATATAATTTTAAAAAGAAGTTCATAAATAGAAAGTATATAATAAATATTGTCAAAGATAATTATTTTCCTTAGTTACTTTTATTTTCATAATAAAATAATATATAAAAAAATCAGCCAATGAAATTTTTTCTATTTAATTAAAAATCTCAAAAAATCCACAAAATGCCACATCATCAAAATACACAACAAAAAGTCAAACATGATTTTCAAATATATAATAGTATAGATTTGCATAATATATGATGAAATCTTAACATTAACTAAGGAGATTTCTTTCTATTGTTAACCATTAATATTTAATACATTATTTATAAGTCTTGACTTAATTAAATAGATAAACGTATTAAATGTAGCTCAAAGCATTACACAAATATTGAATACACCTCAAGTCTACAATTTTTAATTAATACTTCAAGAGATGCATTAGCCTTTTTGTGATTAATGGAGCAGATTTTACATTGTGAATCATCAATCATTATTTATATATTGCAACCTATTTCTTTAATATACGTTTGTATATTATTTTTAGTTCTTACTTTCTTCTCATTGCAATTGTTCAGAGATAAAAAAGGAAATGGTTGACAGGATGCCATTTCATCCTATACAATATAGGAACTAAGAGGTAAATTTTTTTCTTCCACCTTCACAATACATATATTTTAATTTTTCGTAATTGTTTGTATATTAATTTACGTTTTCTTTTCTCATTTTTTGATAGAGAAATATATTTTAAAGTCATTGTTCAAATACCGATCCATGCTAAGGTAATTATATATATCTTTGTTTAAGAATAATATTCATATATTTTAATTTTTTGTGGTATTTATTTCTATACAAAATTTATATTTTTTTCTCTTTTTTTTTTTTTTTTTAATCGGGAACTACCTTTTGATATTTTTGTTCAATTATTGATCCTTGATAAGGTAATTATGCAAATCTTTATTCAAAGATAATTATGTATTGTTTATATATCTTTTTGTCATTCATGTAAACTATATTGTTATATATTTGTTAGCTCAAAGTCTTATTGTATTATTTCTTCATTGTATAGTTCATTTAATCACTTATTGATTTATGGTATAATTTTAGGTGAAAACCAAAAAAATTATTCCTATACTTTCATCATAAGTATTCAATGGAGATATATATACTTTTTGATATTTTTTTATAAATAAAAAAATTATTAAATTATTTTGTATAATATTTAATTATAATCATCCAAACTCAAATACATTAAAACAATGGTGGAAATTGTTACCTAATCGTCTCATCCTGTCTCTTCTATTTTAAATCTACTATTTTGAGTTCATATTGTACATCAATATTAGCTCAATTTTGGAAACAAAATAAATGTTATCTTTTTCTTTTTATTGCATTATAATTTTACTTCAATATTAGCTCGCTATTCTTATAAGTTTTTGTGGTAATTGTGTATAATATATTTTTTTTTGTTAAAATTGTGATTATAATTGATTTCCTTTGTGTTTTTTTATTTTTTTTATTTTAGGAACTACTCGATAAGATGTCTTACAAGTTCACATACTAACATAGAATTTTTTTTTTTACATTTTTATAATTTCTTTTGTTTATTATTATTAATATTTCTACTTTGCTTATGATTAAGCAGAATTTTAGTAAAATATATATCTTAAAACTATTTTGCAATATATATTTTCTTAAGTTCTACTTATCATTTATACTTTCATGGTTTCATTTTGTATATTAATTAATTAATTTTTCATATTTAGTTTAATAATTGTATTATCAAATTGAGCTTTTAGGAATATATATGTTGGATGTATATTTCACTACTGATGAAATAATTTCTTATTTTCTATTAGGTCAATTTATACCATTAAATATCAAAGTATATTATTTATTTTTTAAAATTCATGTAAAGCACGGGGTTATTGCTAGACTTGATTTATAGAAAGGGTGTATTTAACCCAAATCAATATAATTTTGATTAAATTCTAATTTTTTAAAATTTTGAATTCTTTTAATTACTAAATAATATTAATTAAGGTTAATATTAAATATGATGGGGTCTGATCCAAGGTGGCAAACTCCAACACTTTAAAATTTGCTTATGTAGGGAAACAGAGATGGTAAGTTCAAGTGAAGGTCGCCGGAGATGATGGGGTTCTACCTGCTAGGAACAAACACACAAAGGTCAGAAGGCCAAGCTGGGGGAACTGGGGGTGATGCCCAGTTTGGCTCTCCGACGCTCAAGTCAGACAGCGAAGAAGACAAAGTATGAAATCAGAGCTCAGGTAATGGAAGCTTGCTTACAATGCATGTGGGAGATCCGCCTATTTATAGTTGAGGGTCAAGGTCCCTTTGGTAATTGCAACCGTGTGTTCCTCCATTAATGTCACCCTGGACACGTGGCGTAATGAAGAGTCACTGAAAGGGATCTCCTGCAAAAGCCTGTGAAAAGGTTGGCGGCGGCAACAGTGGCAGGTGCACGGGCATGTACTATGTGTCAGAGAGCCCTTTTGGGTTGTACCGAGGGCTAGGTATGCTCGGATTTGGCTGATGGCTTTATAGGCTCGCTTGGTCTAAGGGAACGCTTGGGCCAAAAGCATGATCATGAAGAGTAGCCTTACCCCTGTGAAGTCAAGAGGTCCTTTCGAGCGCCAATTTGGGAACTCCCATGAGGGTCAGTTGGGAGCACCGTCGAGGATGGAACAGTATCCGTACCCGAACTATAGTCCATGCGCTTGGGAAGGTCAAAATCCTTTGCGATGATGGGATGAGTACTTCTTTGGGGGGAACACCCAATCACTAGGGATGATTTGAAGTGTCCGTAATGCGCCACGTTGCGAGGAGGAGATTAGGCCACGTGTCGCTTGCGTGGCACGAGCGAAATTTAGCCTCGTCATTTTGGCCCCCAATTCTGTAGTCCACAATAATATTGGCAGTAGAATTTCAACTTTTAAATTCCGAGGATCAATGCTTGGTGGGAAACTTTGCGCTCGGGAGCTCTGTTCTGGGGACGCATTTAATGCGGTCCTTTCATTTTGACCGCTCGAAGCGTCAGGCATTAAATAGTCTTGATGCGAGTGGGTGCGTCTTTTCAGGAAACGGTGCATGAGTCTTGGGACGTGTGTGATGGTTCACAAAAGTGGGTAGTCACCTAGGCGGGAATGATTGCAACTTTTGAATTAATTACCTAAATCCCACCAACTCCCTCTCCTACAAATATGGAGATACACAACCATTTATTCTTTTCGCGATCCCTCCTTCATAGCATTCAAGCATTTCCAGAGACATTCTAACATCCTTCGAAGCATCCTCAAGCAACTCCAAGTCCTTTCAGAACTTTAGGTAATTTCTTGCTCCTTTCTAACCTTCTTCTCTTCTAACTTTAGATCCATAGGTATTTCCTTCCCTTGTGTTCCCTCCTCCACTGTGATTTCTTCCACTCTTTATCGATCCGTAATATCTAAAAGAATCATAGAAGAGACTGTGACGGAGATTGAGGAAATGGCTAGTTCTAGTTCCTCTTCCTACAATCCTACTCCACACCATCAAACTGTAGATGAGATCTTTGGTTAGACTTGAGATGAATATTTTAATGCCACCATGTCGTCCATTGACTAGAGAAATCTGAGAGGAGTAGATCACTTATTTGAAAAGATGGACTTAGTAATGGAGGCAGAGCGTCAGGGCTTTACATTGCCCTTGGTGGAAGGTTCTATCCACCCTCAGCGCCACACTGTAACGGTAGCTATTCCGCGTCCTGTTCTGGAGGAGATGGCCGGACCTTCAGAGGAACCCCTTGCCAAGCGCAGAAAGAGAACTAAAAAATCCAAGAAATCAGCTGAGGGAGAGAGTTTCGGCATGCAGGCCACGGATAGGACCCCTAATGAGATTCGGAGCACCATAACCATGAGCGATCCGGTTATGATGAGGGCTCGTAGGTATTGGGACGAGTGATTTACATATCGGATTCCAGCAGCACACGAGAGGGCCAATAACCCACCCCTCGGAGAAATAGCGGTATACAGGGATATCGTAGAAACTTGAGGGTTAGGATTTCCAATCTCTGTTCCAGTGGCAAGTATTTTTAATTGTTTGAACCTGAGCCCTTCCCAAATCGTTCCAATTGGATTAGCCCTCATCAACGCCTTTGTGATTCTGATAAAGTGTACTGGAGACGAGCCCTCAATTCATAATTTTAACAGCCCTTTTCAGGTGGCCCGCTCGCCGCATTCATCCCCGAGGGCGGGTTTTTATTACGCTCAAGCTAAATCTAATTTGAGATTGATAGATGTGTCCTCGACGTCGTATGGAGCTGAATAGAAGGATAAATTCTTTTTTGTGAGGGCCCCCGAGGGTGATGACTTTGTATATTCACTGTATAACTGAGCTTGATATTGTTATATTTACCCCGTAACTTGGTTTAATTGTGGATAATTGACTGGTTTTATTTTTCTCATTAGGAAAACGTAGCTTACCAAAACTTTGGAAGACTTTGTGTTTTGAACAACAACCATGCATGATGGAGGGCCATGGATTCAAATTAAATCAAGTAGCCCGTTTCTCTTCTTGGGTTAATTAAAGGCGTTCTTGTGCAGCGAGAAAGAAGCCCATATTTGTCCATGAGTTATAAGGCCCACAAAAGTCCAAGAGAAACCCACTATATGACAATCAATAAATGTGGTCAGCACAAGGTTGTAACCGACAATTTAGTGACAATTGAAGCCACTTAAAAGAGCAGCAAAGTTGAGGGAGAAGTGGGCGTTTATGATCAGAGACGTGGAAAAGGTGGGGGAAAAGAAGTAGTCACTCTTGACACTATTTAATCGAGAGAAGAAATCATGCAGCAACATCTTGGACACACGCTTCATACACAAAATACGGAGCAGTAGTACTTGGAGGAACGAGAAGAATTCAGCATCACTAGTTTATTTCCCTTTCCATATTTTATTTTGTTTAGAATACTAAATTGATTATTCGTATTTGTTTGTTGAATTTCGTTATGAATTGCTAATTTCATTTTAGTTGGGATTTTTCAAATTATTCATTAGATTTGTGAGACTACTTCTTATAGTTGATTAATTCACGTTATCCGTTTTATTCCCGGTTTTCGTATTATTGAGTGTTAATTTGATTCTTTGATTTAGGGCCCGAATCCTAGAGTTATCAATACACATATAGCTAGTTAATTTATTCGGCGGTGTTAGCTAGATAATTAACGTTGTAGCAATCAACACTAGGATATAAAGTTTGTCTGAATTCGTGTTGAGGAATATTACGGTCTAATTGAGCGAAGTATGAGTATGTACTAAACCAATTAGGGCTAGTGTTTCTTTAGTTCATAGCATAACTAGTTAGTTGAATCTTGGAGAGAGTCTCAAGAAGATTATTAGCTAGTTAGGGAATAGTTTTTAGGAGTTTCTTTAAATTATTCTAAAAATACGAAGAAACGAGAGAGCCAGAGGTAGTTGGTAACCATAGCTAGCCTAACATTGAATTAATCAACAAGTCAGTGATCATAGCCTAATGCTTGATTAGGGAAATCCTGACTAAATGTTACCCATTGCATTTACTTGAGTTTAAATCAAAGTTCTTATTTAGTTTAATTGTTGGTTATTTATTTAGTTAATTCATTGTTAGTTTAAACCAAAAATCTCAACCCCCCCCCCCCCCCCCCCCCCAATTGTTGTTTCGTTTCCTTGGCGTATTGAAAGTCACAAATTCATCCAATCCTTGAGGATCGATACTCTTTTGCCACTATTTTACAAATTAATTATGTGCGATACTTGGGATTTAATTTTGGTGGTCTTGACACCCATCAATTTTTGGCGCCGTTGCCGGGGATTGGTAATTAATTTTGTTTCTTTTCTTATGCCTAGGAGCCTTCGTTTAGGACAACTTGCTGTATATGATCCCGAGATCGAAAAGACTGTGATGAAGCTTAGAAAATGGTCTAGACAAAGTAAAGAGCAAGCAACAGTTGGTGAAAGCTCAGGATTATTTAAGCTGGATTCTGCAGTGAGTCTGACCAGGAGTTTGAGGTTGAAGTACAGACTGACAGGGAACTTGACAGTGATCACAGTCAGGATATGGCTCAGAGCGAAACACTTCGGGACCTTGCCCGTCCCACTGAGGCACAACAGCCACTGTGCATAACCTTTCAAGAACTGCAAGAAGGCTTTGAATTGAAGTCAGGCCTCATCCATTTGTTGCTAACCTTTCATAGGTTGGAGAATGAAGATCCAAACAAGCAATTGAAGGAGTTCCATCTTGTGTGCACATCCATGAAACCACACAATGTCACGGAGGACCAAATTAAGTTGAGGGCTTTTCCTTTCTCATTGCAAGATGCTGCTAAGGATTGGTTGTATTACCTACCTTCGGGGACCGTCACTACATGGGCCGAAATGTCTTGGTAATTCCTGGAGAGGTATTTTCCAGCCTCTTGAGCCACAACCATTAGGTGTGAGATATGCGGGATTAAACAAAAGGATTCTGAGAGTCTCTACGAGTGTTGGAAAAGATTCAAGAGGTTGCTAGCAAGCTGCACCCAACATGGAATTTTCGATCAATTGGTCATTCAATACTTTTACGAGCGTTTAACTCCGATGGAACGTAGAATGATGGATTCCGCTAGTGGTGGAGCAATTTTTAGCAAGACACTTGCTAAAGCTAGAGAGCTTATTTCAAACATGGCAGCAAATTTCCAACAATTTGGAGCTCGGCATGATATACGAAGGAGGGTAAACGAGGTAAAAGCAAATTCACTTGATGAAATTAAGTCTTTGCTAACAACTTTGGTGCAGAAAATGAATGTAGGTACTAATCCACTTGCGAGAGCATGTGGCATTTACACTAGCCCCGAGTACCCAACCGATACATGCGTAATGCTCCACGAAGAGACACCCGCCAATGTGAATACCATAGATTTTCAACAGCGAAAGTTCAACCTGTACTCGAACACTTATAACCCCGGATGGAAGTACCACCCGTATTTCAGCTATGCCAACAACTAACCAAATAATCAGAACTTCCGTCCACCTCCACCACAGCCACAACCACAACACCCTCCGGGTTCTGGTAAGCCTCTTAGTGAAATTCTTCGTATGCTGGCTACTAATACCGAGAAATATCAACAGGATACCTCGAGTAGGATTCAAAAGATGGAGGACACTATAAAGACCTTGGAGACTCTTGTGGGACAAATTGCATCATCGGTTAGCAAATTGGAGGATCAAGGAAAACTACCGTCGCAAACACACGACCTTAGACATAATGTGAGTGCGATTGTGTTGCGAAATGGGAAGGAATTGCAGCCTCCAGTCGACAGGAATCCCCAACGTGACCAGAAATAGGGCTCTAATGCAGAAACTGAAAAGGAGATTGAGAAGGAAAATGCCAGAGATCACGGACAGACTTCCAGTCCAGCTTAAAACACTCAGAAACCCAAACCTTTGGTAGTTCCACCACCATTTCCTCAAAGGTTGGCTCAGATCAAGAAGGACAAAGAGGATAAAAGTATTATGGAGCTCTTTGAAAATGTTGAAGTGAACATTCCACCCCTCGAGACCATTAAACAGGTTCCATGCTACGCCAAATTCCTTAAGGAATTATGCACAAATAAGCATAAGTTAATAGGTAATAAGAAAGTGAGTGTTAGTGAGAATGTTTCAGCGGTCTTACAAATGAAGTTACCACCTAAGTGTCGCGATAGAGGTATGTTTTCTATTCCGTGCAAGATTGGTAATATTGGTATTGGTAAGGCTATGTGTGACTTGGGAGCTTCTATCAATGTGATGCCTTTGTCGGTATATACTTCTTTGGGTCTTGGACCATTAGCTAGTACCGGAGTTATTATTCAATTAGTTGAAAGGTCAATTGTTTATCCCAAAGGTGTTTTAGAGGATGTGTTGGTTCAAGTTAATGAGTTGATTTTTCCCGATGATTTCTTTATTGTTGATATGGAAAAGGATAGTTCTACTAAATCTTCTAATATTTTATTGGTTAAACCTTTCCTTTGTACGGCTAAAGCTAAGATTGATGTTCATAGTGGTTCTTTAACTTTAGAGTTTGATGGAGAATTAATGGTCAAGTTTACTATGTATGATGCTATGAAACATGTTGATGATACGTCTTGTGTTTACAACATTGATATCATTGAAAACTTGACTAATAAAGTGTTTGCTTTGAACCATTATGTTGAATTGAGTTATGCTTTATGTCATAGCATGTCCATTGATAGGATGAGAAAATTGTTGGGAATAGTGCCCTGAAAATTCAATATGTTGAATTAATTAAAATGAATTTATAGCAAGTTGTGAGTATTTCACATATTGATAATTAATGGAGTGTGGTGGTATTCTTATATGAAATGTGTTTCATAGGAAAAGATTTTGAATACAAAAATCATATGTCGTTAAAGTTCTAGTCGGCAAGATAACAATATGATCTTATCAAGACTATAATGTGGTTATATAAGATGATTAGTCTTTCGTCATAGGGAATGTTGATTCCGATTATAACACGTTGATGATTTTCAATACGATTGGAAACATCGAACTGGACCACTGATATTATTCATTTTATACTGCTATCTAAAATGAATAAAATCGCAAGAAGCATTGTACTTTTAATCTTGATAATATTTCGGCTTTAGGCATGTAGTGTTAGTCACTGTAATATACTCGAAGTGAGGTCTCGGTAACGGGTGGCCAAAATACTTTGTATGTTTGGTGACAACATGAAATGTGCTAAAGAGTTATATTGATCGAGTAATCTGTGGCCTTGCTGGAAGGTAAAAGATATCCCTGAAATAGATTTGCAAAAGTTCGAATTAAGACTTTGGCCAAAGTACTTCACGTGATACGTCACCGAAGATGTATGTTGAACGTCTTTCACATACAGAGAATTTGAACTTAAGGCGAACAATAAATTTTAGATTGGAGATGAAAAATAAATGATAGTAGTTGCAATTTATTTTTCATGGATATCTACGCGGAGGAGTAGAATACGAAATTATTCTAGATTGAGAAATTCGTGAATAATTTAATTAATTTTAGAGGGCAACAATATTTATTTAGTGGAATTAAATATTGTTAAACGGTAATTAATAACTATCATGAGATGATAATATATTAATCCGTTTGGAGCTAAAATTAATTAGTCCTGTACGTCCCGCTACAAGCCCCAATTGAAAACCCCAAGAGAAAATGTTAAAAGGAGAAAGAGAAATGAATTTTTCAAAGTGTTTGAAAATAGCCAAGGGATTTATTTTAAGAAAATAAATCAAAGTTCCAAAGGGTTGGAAATGCCCGCAATTTCATTTTGGAGAAAATAAAAATTTTATTTAAAATTAAAATAAAAAAATTATTTTTTATGCTGACGTAGCATCTGAAGTATCATGCCACGTCAGCGGGTTGGGCCCTAGTTGGCGCTGATGCAGCGCCCGCATGTGCGACTGAGATTGTACCACGTCATCACACTCGAACAATCCAGATTAGTTCTGGACCGGGTCGATCAACCGGGTTAATGGGCCGGACTACCGGATAGGATCGGACCGGATCCGGGACACGTGGTAAAGCATGGTTGGCGGCGTTGTGTCCGCGGCGGAGAGTGTTGCCACGTCGTGTGCTCCGATTGGTTGGACTCCACACGGTTTGTACGTGGTAGTGTAAAAAACGATTTTGCCCTTCCATTTATGCCTAAAATAACCATTTTGCCCTCATGAATTTGCCTATAAATAGGCTGATCCCAACCTCATTTTTTCACACATTTTTTCGGCCAAATTTGTCTAATTTTGGCTAAATTTCTCTTTCTTCAATTAATCCATTTTTTGGATTAATTAATTATATAATTAGGTGTTTATATAAGTAATATATAACACACTTAATTATTAGAAAATTAGGGAATTTTCTAGTATAGAAAAATGAGTTTTTCTAGAAAAATATTTTCGGAGTCCACACTCTGAGGGTCAAACCGGGTATATTGCGGCGTAGCTCTGCCGGTTTCACGAAAAGCAAGGAAGCTGGAAAAATGGTGTTAGATAGCCATATTTGGATTACGGTAATATTTTACAGTTATATTATTTTAAGCATGATAAATTATATGCTCTTAAGTGTTAATTGCATGTTAGATATTTATCTGCTTAAGTGATATAAAATTTATTATCAATTATGATATGGCTCAAATCTGGTCGATCTGGCTGTCAGATATGGGTCAATCAGTTAAGAATTTGTTTGAGTGGGTTCTTTATCGACCTGAAAGCACTAGCAAACGTGAGTTCGAAACCAACTTGGGGGACTTGGGGTTTTACCCAAGGTTGGCACTCCGACGCTCAAGTCAATAATGGAACTCTATAGAGAGAGAATAAATGCAATTGAATGCGTATTAAAAGCTTACCAACTACTGTTCAAAGGGCGAGTATTTATAGCCATGGCCAAATGACACAGTAGTGTGTGTACTGTAGGTGTGCATTAATGGTGTTGCCAGTCGTCGATCTGGATGTAGGACGATGGAACCGGCTTGAGGCGGGTCGTTTGTACCTTATTTCCCCTTTGGGTAAAAGCAGGGACTGACGGTCATTAATGAGCCGTAGTACGCCTGTTCCAGGGAATGGGGAGGGTACACGTGTCCCGACAGGAGTGCTTTACAGTATTTGGGTGTCCGGTGACGTATGATATCGATCTGGAGATCGATATTGTCTTCCGGGATCCTTAATGCTGTGGGTTTCCTCACAGGAGAGGAGCAAATCAATCTGATGACCTCGGCTACCAATAATCGATCCGATGATCTGACGAACTCATGGTCAGATGACCTGGGTACCGGCGATCGATCTGATGATCTGTCCAGAAGGCCGTTTCTGGTTTGTCCAGGTCGGCGTGGAGTCTACGTGGCGCCCGCGTGGGCGTGCCACGTGTCCTCGTATTATCATGCCATGTCAGAGGCCCCCCAAATTACCAGTGTGAAATATCACGGTGGTAATTTTATCGATCTGGCAGGGGGTAAGGGAACCGTTGCGGCCCTTGGGACCGAACCGTCGCAGTAATCATTAGGCGTGACTTTTGGGTGAGGTCGGCCTGACACAGCATTTAATGCGACGCAACCTTCCATAGGATAGGCGTGTGCAGGGTAATTATGGCGTCGTTTCGTATTTCGAGACGTTATTTTTCAACTCCTATAAATAGAGGTTCACCCCCCTGCCTCATTTCACCACTTTCACACTCAAGGAATTCGAACTGCTCCAGCCGCGATCAGCTCGTCAGCCATTACTGTATCCGAACTAAGTCTCTTTTAGAGGTAAAATCTCCTTTCCCCACCTTTATGGCCCAACAGGTAGCGTTCACGCCCTCGCCAGAACGAGAAGGAGACTTGCCGGCTTCACCTCTACCGATCGACAGTTTTGACTTCGCCTCCGGGTCGGCTTCCGGGAGGGGCGAAGCTCCGACGGCGAACAGAGGGGGTCAGGCTTCGACGTCGAGGGCACGGCGACCCTTTGGGCTATTAGATGAGCTGGAAGGGGAAGTTGC
Organism: Lantana camara; assembly: GCA_037501455.1. Classification (NCBI taxonomy): domain Eukaryota; kingdom Viridiplantae; phylum Streptophyta; class Magnoliopsida; order Lamiales; family Verbenaceae; genus Lantana; species Lantana camara. The sequence goes on along the minus strand of CM074857.1, from coordinate 13,561,873 downwards.
AGAAGAGGTCGGTGAGGGGCAGGTCGACGGAGGGGAACCCATGGCGCAGGTCGGAAACCCTCCGGCTCGACCTCCACATGTGTACAGGACTCTCTCGCATGTTTCTGAGAGGTTCTCCAAGATAACTTCTCAGGAGCTCGAGGAGGTGACGCGGCTATTGGGGCTGGGTCCTCAGTACGTAGTTCGAATGCCAGAGGAGGGGGAGACTGTCGAAAGACCAAGGGGTCTGAGATCGGTCGGCATGTATTATTCCTCCGTCAAATATGGATTCAGGCTTCCTCTTCCCCGGGTCATCTCCGATTTCTTGGTTCGATACAACTTGTGCCCTTCCCAGCTGACCCCGAACTCATTCTCACTAATGCACTGTATGATCATCACAATGAAGTGCCTCGGATTCGAGCCGGAGATCTGGGATTTTGGGGAGTTCTTCACGCTTAATAGCGCCACCAAGTCGGGAGTAGGGTACTTCCACCTCCAATCGAAGCCGAACCGGAAAATTGTATCGATCCCTTCTACGTCACATGGGATCAATTGGAAGTCCAAGTTCTTCTTCATCGATCTGCCCATCGTGCCTCGCTTCCGAATAACTTGGGGGGACAACGGTCCAAGGCGGCTCGTTACCAAATCGTCGACCTGGCTGCACAACCATTTCGAACTGCTAACCAATCTTGGGCTCCTGGACCATACTAACCTGTCGAGGACGGGGAATCTGGTCGAAGCGGGCATTATCGTTGGGGCCCGGAGAAAGAACTTCCGCTTCGGTATGCTCTCACTTCGACCAGACCCCTACTCGTTCAGGGTCCTTTAAATTATTTACTTGCTCAAATTTCCCTTTTCTTTTTGGTATTCGTTCGATCTGACACCTGTCGTTCTGCAGATCTACGACCTTTGATCATGTCTCGAGCTGCGAGAATGAGGGCGATGAACTAGAGGAATGCCACCCCGGACGAGCTTCGACCTGTGGCGGGTGCCGCTCGTTCCATCATCAACTCCCTTCCGGAGGCTCAACGCACCCAACAGGAGAGGTGCTCGCTGGAGCTGAACGACCTGGACGTCGACCTAGCGGAGCAGACCGAAGGAGGTCCCCTTCGTGGGCAGGAGCTAGAGGGACAGGCCGGGTCGTCAGTACAGCCGGCTGGTCAGGTCGATGAAGGCGTTGAACAAGTAATAAACCTAGATCATCTGCCTTTATATTTTGATGAAGATTTTGATTCTCAACCTGAGTTTGTTCAGGCGAGGCATGGGGTAGGCAAGAGACCATTTAGAGAACTGGTTCATGAACTGCAGGATTCTGACGAGTCCGATGAGGAGGCCCAGCTCTTGAACTTTCCCAAGACTCCCCTTCCCCAATGACCTGCAGGTCTGGAGCTCGAAAAGGCCGATGGGACCAAACGAGCTCTGGCGTTTGGCAAAGCCGATCCCGAACTTCTGGCTGCCCTCTTCAACTCCGGGTGCATTATTGATGAGCAGAAGAAGCTCTCTTAGAGGTCGGCAAGGCAGAAGAGGTACCAAGCTGCCAGAGGCCTTTTCGGTGTAAGTTGGTGTTTTTTTTTTTTTTTTTGTTTTGAACTCCTGGAGATCGGACTCATTCGATCTGATCGCTTGCTCAGGACGTTCTCCCCGTCCTCATTAATTCGATCCACGAAGCTGAGGTCTTCAAGGTTGGCAAGGAAAAATATAAGGAAAAGTACCAGCTGATGAAGGGCCAGCTCGCCTCAGCAAACCCGGAGAAGGTGGAGCAGCTCGAGCGAGAGCTCCGGGAAGCTCGCGAGGAGAAAAGGATGCGGGTCGAGGAGAAGGAGACTCTGGAGGCCCAGTGGGCGAGTTCGCAGGAGGCCCTAAAGGAAGCGGAGAAGGCTCATGCGAACGAGCTGGCCCAAATGAAGGAGGAGTTCGCTAAGGAGCTCGAGACTGCTAAAGCTACCTCGAAGGAGGAGGGACGGAACGAGATCTTCAGTTTGGCCCAGGTGAAGATCGTCAAAGCGGCGGAAGAAATGAAGAAGTGCAAGCTGGAGATCGAAAGGTATGCTGTTCGCGAATTCATGGAAGGCCCCGGTTTCGAGGAGGCGAGCCTGATCGTGGGTCAGAATGACCTGGCCGAGGGGTTTCAGATAGCTGTGAACCAGCTCAAAGCCTAGGACGCCATCGTCCCCAACTTCAATTTTAACTCGATTGGTCCACTGCTTCCCGATCCTTGCGCTCCTGACCTTCCTGAGGAAGAAGAGCCGGTCCAAATCGACTGGGCGACCTTCAAATATGGTCACGCCATCGAGATCGCTCAGGCCAAGAAGGAGAAGCATCGGGTAGGGTGAGAGCTTCCTCCGCCGGTTCAGATCGAAAGCTTCCTCCCCACCATCAGAGAGCTCGAGCGATCCCTTCGTCAAGCTACCCAAGAATCTACTTCTGAGCCCGTTGAGATCGATTAGATTTCCCCTTTGTAGCTAGTTGCATTGACCTTCCAGCCGGGTTGTGGCTGTACGAATACTTGTTTTATTTTGGCCTTGCTTTTTAAGAACATTTTGCCCATCGGGCCACGTCGCGTGGTGAGCTCGATGCGCTAGGGACATTCGATCTCTCATAATTTTTGGAGATCGATGTTTGAATGAATGGGTTATTTTTTTCATACTTCTTTTTTCCTCTGCAATTTGAACATTAATTCGATCCGGCATGCGTGTGGTTTGTCGATCTAGGTTTTGCTTACCTCAGCTAGATTTTATCGCTTTCGGATCGATGGGTTCGCGAAGCTATTCGATCTCGTTTGGATGTTGATCTAGTTTCATTGGGCGTTTGCATTTTACCTTAGCCATTTTTCCATTTGCTGCATTCTCGTCGGATCGATAGCGATCTCTGAGACGCGACATCTCTGGACCTCTACGGATCTTCATTGATCTCGTCGGATCTCTGGATCATTAATTTTTGAAAATCATCTCTGGATCTCTTCGGATCGGAACCGATCTCCTTGGATCTCTGGATCATTAGGTTCATTAGGATTTTTTAGGATCTCTTTGGGTCTAAGAACGACCTCATTGGATCTCATTAATTTTTGAAAATCGTTACTCTGGATCTCTTCGGATCGGAACCGATCTCGTTGGATCTCTGGATCATTTAGGATTTTTTGGATCTCATTGGGTCTATGAGCGACCTCACTATATCTCGATCTCTAATAATAATTTAAAAGCATGAAATAGGTTAGGATTTTTAGGATCTCCTTGGGTCTATGAGCGACCTCAGTGGATCTCGATCTCTAACGACCAGATGCGGGGGGCTCACTCCCTCCTCGGCTCATGACCGTAAGTCGAATGAGAGCTTAATCGAGGGGATAGTGATGATACAGGATTACGTAGACTCCAATCGGATGTCGTTCTAGAACATGTATATTAATTTACTGAATGGAGATCGATTTTCAGGCGAATTCGACCTCTTGAACCGTTACAACCTGGAGTAATTTGAAGGCTAAGTGTAAAATTTCTTCAAGTTGTGCGCATTCCACGGTCTGGGTAATGGTTCCCCGGCCATGTCTTCGAGCCGGTAGGCGATATTTTTCCCGATTTCCGTGACGCGATAGGGTCCTTCCAAGTTAGGCTCAAGTTTTCCGACATGCTGCAAGACTTCGACCTTTTTTAACACTAGGTCGCCGATCTCAAATGATCTGGGCTTCACGTGTTTGTTGTATGATCGAGCCGCCGCTGCCTTGTATTGTTTGAGCTTCTTATAGGCGTGTTCCCTGCTTTCTTCAATTACATCTAGATCTTCAGCTCTGATCTCTGTATTCCGGTCGAGCTGGTATTTCGATACACGAGTTGTTTCGTGCAACAACTCCGATGGGATGACGGCTTCGGATCCGTAAACCAGAGAGTATGGTGTTTGTCCCGTGGCTGTCCGCGGGGTAGTTCGATATGCCCATAGTACGCCGTCGAGCTCGTCCGCCCATGCCCCTAGTTTGGCATCAAGGCGGGTCTTGAGATTTTGGATAATGATTCGGTTGGTGACTTCAGCTTGGCTATTTGCTTGCGGATGACCAACTGTAGTGAATCTGAGGTCGATTTCGAGGTCCCGACAATAGCTCTTGGTATTCTCAGATCGAAATTGAGGACCATTGTCACAGATGAGTACCCTCGGAACCCCAAAACGGCAGATTATATTCTTCCAGAGAAAATTTCTTATCACTGCATCAGTAATTTTGGGGACTGCCACGGCCTCAACCCACTTTGAGAAGTACTCAACACATACTATGGCAAACTTTTTCTGTCTGGGTGCCAAGGGGAAGGGGCCGATGATGTCGATCCCCCATTGGTCGAAGGGCCAGCACACATCGATCGGTATCATAGACGCCGGGTGAGTGTGGATTAGGTTGCCGTGTTTTTGGCACTTGGGGCATTTCCTAGAGTGGATCTTCGCATCCCACACCATAGTCGGCCAAAAATACCCACTCCTTAAGATCTTTCGAGCTATAGCTCGACCTCCGGAATGGTTTCCGCAACATCCCTCATGGACTTCTTCCAGGACATCTTGCGCTTGGCTAGGTCGTAGGCACCTTAGCGGGGGACCGGTGAAGGATTTTTTGAATAACCTGCCTTCATGATCTATCATATAGAGCAGAGATCGATATTTTATTCTCCTGGCCTCAGTTCGATTTTATGGCAAAAGCCCGTCTTTGAGGTAAGTGATTAGATCGTCCATCCAGCAAGGCTCCGGCGGATCGATGGTGGCGATCTCGACTTTTCCTTCATCGATCGCTCAGCCCCCTGAGACCATGAACGAGATGGTCGCATCCTTTGTTCCTTGGAATCCATTGGCCAACTTCGATAGGGCATCAGCTCGATCGTTCTCTTCGCGAGGGACCTGTTCGATTTTGAACTCTTTCAGCTTCGAGGCCAGCTCTTTCGCCATTTTGAGATACGCTGCCATGGACTCTTCCCGAGCTTCGTACGTGCCGTTGACTTGGCCGGCGACGAGCTGGGAGTCAGTTACAATGACTAACCTGTCGATCTGGTTCTCGCGGCGTACCTTAGCCCTGCGACCAGTGCTTCGTACTCAGCTTCGTTGTTTGTCGCTTTAAAATCGAGCTTAATGGCGAAATCGAGCTGTAGTCCGTCTGAGTTTATAAGGGATATGCCCACTCCCCCTCCTTGCGAGGTCGATGAGCCATCTGTGTACATGGTCCAACTAGGCGAGGTACGGACGATCTCCATTGAGCTGGTGTTCTTTTCGACTAGAAAGTCAACCAGAACTTGAGCTTGTTGGGCGGCCCGGGGTTGGTAGGTGATGTCATGCTGACTCAACTCGACCGCCCATTTCATCATTCGACCCGATACATCGGGTTTGGATAACACCTGCCTAAGCGGCTGATCTGTTAGGACAACTATGGGATGGGCCTGGAAGTACGGACGTAGCTTCCGTGCTGCGTGCGTGAGGGCGAACACGAATTTCTCGATCTCGAGATAATTCCGTTCCGCACCGTGTAGGATCTTGCTCAAGTAATAGATCAGTAGGTGTGTTCGATCTCGAATGGCGACCAAGACTAAGCTGAAGGTCTCTTTAGAGAGAGCCAGGTAGAGGTACAAGGTCTCTCCCTCATTTGGCTTGGCCAGCAATGGGGGAGAGGCCAGGTACTCTTTCAATTGATCTAACGCTCGATCGCATTCTTCGTTCCATTCGAATTTTTTGAGATTCGGCAATACTTTGAAAAATGGGAGGTTTCGTTCTGACGATCGTGATATGAACCGATTGAGGGAGATTATCCGTCCTACGAGTGATTGGACCTGGTTGATGCACCGAGATCGTGGTATGATCTGGATAGCTTTGATCTTGGTGGGATTGGCCTCGATGACCCGCAGGCTCACCATATACCCTAAGAACTTCCCTCCTTCGACCCCAAACGTGCACTTGTCAGGGTTGAGCTTCATCCCATATTGCCGCAAGATCTCAAACGATCTGCGCAGATGATCTAGATGATGGTACGCCCATGGGCTCTTCACGATCATATCGTCGACGTAGACCTCTATGGTCTTCCCGATCTCATCCTTAAACATCAGGTTGACCAATCTTTGGTACGTAGCTCCTGCGTTCTTTAGCCCGAAGGGTATGACCTTGAAGCAGTATATTCCCTTTACCACAATGAAGGCCGTGTGCTTTCGATCTTCGGGAGCCATAGAGATCTGGTAGTAGCCTTGAAATGCGTCCATCATGCTGAGCATCTCGCACCCAGCCGTCGAGTCGACGAGCTGATCGATTCGGGACAACGGATACGGGTCTTTCGGGCATGCCTTGTTGAGGTCGGTGAAGTCGTTGCACATTCTCCACTTCCCGCCCGTTTTTTGCACGAGGACTACATTGCACAACCAGTCAACGTATTGAGCTGGAGTAACGTATCCCGCGTCGAGGAGTTTATTGACCTCGGCCTCGATTTTATCATTCCTTGCCCGGCTTTGCGGTCTCAACTTTTGTTTGATGGGCTTGACCGACGGGTCGATCCCGAGCCGGTGGCAGATCACCTTCGGATCGACACCAATCAGATCTTTGGCTGCCCAAGCGAAAATATCTGAGTTGTCCCTCAAGAATTCTATCATCATGACCTCATGTTGGGGGTACATGTTCGCCCCGATCTTGGTGGTTTTATTGCTATCTCCGGGGATAAGGGCAATTTCTTTTAGTTCTTTAGAGGGCTCGAGCCGCTCGCTGGCTTTTCTCTTTCGAGCTACGGGGAATCTCTCCGCCTCGCACTTCTTCGTGGGTAGCTCGATTTCCCCGTCGGCATAGATCTGGAGGTCGAGTTCTTCCTCCACCTCTTTCCCGGATGGCTTTTTCAGGACGATGGCATAACAAGCCCAACTGTCCATGACATCGCAAGTCACTTCTCCGACCCCGTTTGGAGTGGGCATTTTCAGCTTTTGATGGTACGTAGAGATGATTGCTTTGAATTGAATAAGGCCAGGTCGGCCAAAGATCATATTATACGCTAGGGGCATATTGACGATGACGTACTCGACCTCCTGGGTCACCCTCTTGGGGGATGTTCCCATCGAGGTGAGGAGTTGGATGCGCCCTAACGGTATAACTTCCGACCCGCCGAACCCGGAGAGCGGTGTTCGGATCGGATCGAGTTTTAGATTATGCAATTTCATTTTTACAAGAGTCGAGTAAGGGATAATGTTCGAGCCGCTTCCATTATCAACTAGGCATTTGGTTACATCATAGTTAGCCACGCCTAAGGTCACCACCACCGGACAGCTAGGCGCGTCGCCTTCCCGATGGGGGCCGGGGCGGCTGTCACTCTCACTAAAGCTAACCTCTTGCCTCTCCCACTCTCTATCCTGATCGATCTGGAGGACCTCTTCGTGGGGACCGTTGAACTCTCTAGCTGCTCGCCCGAGGTTCCTCTTTCGAGCTGCATTGGAGTCACCACCCTCATGCCCCCCGGCTATCATATAGATCTTGCCGTGAGTAGGGGGATTGTCTTCAGCTCTTTCCAGCGGCTGCTTCCCAGATCGTTTAGGGGGAGATCTAGACCTGGACCGATTGCGATCGCTCGACCTCCCCGCCTTCTCAGAGTAGTGGTCGATGCGTCGAACAAAATCCTTCAGATGACCTCCCTGAATGAGTCTTTCGATCTCATCACGGAGGGCGTTACATTCCGCGGTTGTGTGGCCCCATTGCTGATGGTAGCCACAGACCTTCCCCGATTTCTCAGCCTTCGGGCCCTCTCGGATGGGCTTCGGTCTCTTCAGAAGGCTTTGGTCCATGACCACGTAGATCTGGTCGATGGACTTGGTCAAGGGGACATAGTTTCGTCGGTCGACCTGGGTCGGGGGGTCGACTTTCCCCTTGATCTTCTTTTGCTCGCTCCCTTTCTGGTGTTGGGGCGAGCTGGACCCGATGACCTGCCTCTCAGATCGAGGTGCAGGTCCATGTGTGAGGGCGATCTCCTCAACGCGCATGAAGCCGTGGGCGATATCTTGTATTTTCGTCAGGTTGCGGGGCCCGGCCCTGACGATCTCATCGGCCCAGAGGCGGTTACGAAGGGCTCAATGGACTACGGAAAGTAAGGTGTCCATCGTCGGGTTCTCGACCCGAACCACTTCTCTCGAAAAGCGAGTCATGAAATCTCGTAGGGACTCACCCTCCTTCTGGTATATGCTGTTGAGATAGGAGGGTGGTAGCTTCTCCCCGGACATCGAGGAGAAGTGCGCCGTGAATCGATCTACAAATCGGTTGTAGGTCGATATGCACCGCGGCGGCAGACGGATAAACCAATCTTGCACGGGACCCGTCAACGTGGTGACGAAGAGCTTGGCCCAGATCTGCTGCGGGTGGGAGTGTAGCAGCATCCGGTTCTCGAAGGTCGTCACATGTTTTTCGGGATCGGTGGTCCCGTTATACATGGGTAGGCTGGTCGGAATTCGATCTCCATTACAGGTTGTGCGGAGAATATCTTCGCAGAAGGGGGAAGCTTCCTCCCTGTCGCTGCGGTAAAGGAGAGGGCGTCGGTTCAGTCCCTCTCGGAGGTCGACCTGCCTCTGGGTGACGTGGGATCCACGGTCACCCAGGCGGTCTTGGACCCGTCTCCGAGGTGGGTCTACACCTTGGTTCTGCTCTCTCCCAGCGTGAGCGGCGGCGATTCGGGCGGCCTCCTCCCTAGCGGATCGAGCGGGGATTCGAGCTCGAAGGTCGTCGAACTCCTCGTTGTCCTCGTCGACCACGCGCTTGCCGCGGTTGTTGCGACTCGGGTGGTCGGAATCCCCGTGGCCTTCGCGGGGAATTTCTTTTCTCGCTGCAGGGGGCGGCGGTGGTGGCGCGAATTCTTGGACCTGACCGGCCCCGATCTGGGGGGCTGAGACCCCAAATGATTTGGGCTGGTCGACCGTCGAGCGGTTGGAAGACATAGGGAACCGGGTTCCTGTATGCTTGGACGGAGGGGCCCAGCGCGTTGCCCACCACGGGGCTAGGGATTGTGGTGGTTGGGCTGGCCCTCGGTAGTTCGGGGCGCCTGGGCTCGCGACCCTCAGTCTGGGCGCGCTCTATCTCGACCCGCCACTGGTCGAGAAAGCTATCAAGGTCCGCCTGAGTGACAGTGAACCTGGGGGTGACCTCCAGCGGGGGTTGGGGAACATTGGTGCTAGGGCCGATCGGGGGGACGTTGGAGGTGTTGCCAAGCGGCGAGTTGTAGTCATGCCTGCCTTTGGCAACCTCCTCCATGTCCTCGTCACGGTTGGTGTTTCTTGGGTTAACCATGGTATTGAAAAGAGGATGAAAGGGCTTTTATCTAGGTCGATGTGAAAAAGAGGTTTCCCACAGACGGCGCCAAACTGATATGGCTCAAATCTGGTCGATCTGACGTGGTCGATCTGGCTGTCAGATATGGGTCAATCAGTCAAGAATTTGTTTGAGTGGGTTCTTTATTGACCTGAAAGCACTAGCAAACGTGAGCTCGAAACCAACTTGGGGGACTTGGGGTTTTACCCAAGGTTGGCACTCCGACGCTCAAGTCAATAATGGAACTCTATAGAGAGAGAATAAATGCAATTGAATGCGTATTAAAAGCTTACCAACTACTGTTCAAAGGGCGAGTATTTATAGCCATGGCCAAATGACACAGTAGTGTGTGTACTATAGGTGTGCATTAATGGCGTTGCCAGTCGTCGATCTGGATGTCGGACGATGGAACCGGCTTGAGGCGGGTCGTTTGTACCTTCTTTCCCCTTTGGGTAAAAGCAGGGACTGACGGTCATTAATGAGCCGTAGTACGCCTGTTCCAGGGAATGGGGAGGGTACACGTGTCCCGACAGGAGTGCTTTACAGTATTTGGGTATCCGGTGACGTATGATATCGATCTGGAGATCGATATTGTCTTCCGGGATCCTTAATGCTGTGGGTTTCCTCACAGGAGAGGAGCAAATCGATCTGATGACCTCGGCTACCAATAATCGATCCGATGATCTGACGAACTCATGATCAGATGACCTGGGTACCAGCGATCGATCTGATGATCTGTCCAGAAGGCCGTTTCTGGTTTGTCCAGGTCGGCGTGGAGTCTACGTGGCGCCCGCGTGGGCGTGCCACATGTCCTCGTATTATCATGCCATGTCAAATTACATGTATATACTTGAGTAGATCCGGCTAGCCTTCCGCTATTGTATTAAAATATTTTAGAAATATTTTAATACTTTTATTATATGAAAATTTTTAAAATGTGGTCACATACCGCTACTGTTTTAGGCCCACCACCCAGTAGAAATTTGGTGATAAATTTGATCTTTCTAATGAAATGGTTGATATGGTTTATGCTTTGGAAGCTCTTCATACTACAAGTTTGAAATTTGTTGAGCTATCTAGGTTTGAAACTAAACTGTTACCTTCGATTTTGCAGGCCCCAAAGATGGAACTCAAAACACTTTCTAAACATTTGAAATACGCCTATTTAGGTGAAGGGGAGACACTGCCAGTAATCATAGCCAGCAACCTTGACAGTCTGGAAGAGGAGAAACTGATCAGAGTACTTCGAGAGTACAAACAAGCGATAGGCTGGACCATTGCTGATATCAAAGGTCTCAGTCCTTTCACATGCATGCATAAAATCATTTTGGAGGAAGGTGCCAAACCACACCGTGAAGCACAACGCAGATTAAACCCACCAATGATGGAGGTAGTGAAAAAGGAGATCATCAAGCTCCTTGATGCAGGTATGATCTATCCAATATCCGACAGCGAGTGGGTAAGTCCCGTTCAGGTTGTGCCCAAGAAAACGGGTATTACGGTTGTTGAGAAAAAAAGATGGTGAGTTAGTTCCTACTAGACTTAAAAATGGTTGGAGGGTGTGTATGGATTATAGAAGTCTTAATTCCCTTACTAAGAAAGATCACTTTCCCCTCCCTTTTATTGATCAAATGCTCGAACGATTAGTCGGGAAAACTCACTATTGTTGTCTTGATGGTTATTCAGGATTCTATCAGATTCCCGTAGCACCCAAGGATCAAGGAAATACGACTTTCACATGTACATTTGGGACCTTTGCGTTTAGGCGAATGCTATTTGGACTATGCAACGCGCCGGCCACCTTTCAAAGGTGTATGGTAAGCATATTTTCTGACTATGTCGAGCAAATTATTGAGGTGTTGATGGATGACTTCACGGTCTATGGAAATTCTTTTGATGAATGACTCACTAATCTTGCTACGATTTTAAAACGTTGTATTGACACAAACTTGGTTTTGAATTATGAAAAATGTCACTTTATGGTTGATAAGGGTCTAATATTGGGTCACATTGTTTCTGGACATGGTATTGAGGTTGATAAATCTAAAATTGATGTCATTCAGTCCTTACCTTACCCCGCAAGTGTGTCGGAAGTGCGTTCCTTTCTTAGACATGCAGGTTTTTATAGGGGATTCATCAAGGACTTTTCCAAGATAATCAAACCATTGTGCAAGCTGCTCCGAAAAGATATGAAGTTCGAGATAGATGATGCATGCAAGGCTGCCTTTGACTTGTTAAATGAAAAGTTGGTTTCCGCCCCAATTATTCAACCACCGAATTGGGAGTACCCATTTGAAATCATGTGTGATGCGAGTGATTATGCCGTTAAGAATTTGTTAAGTTAAGTTTCGCTCTATTTTAATACGTAATTCCTATATCTACTGTCACGGGCAAAGTTTGGTGTGTAAAAACTATCCCTAAGTTCACGAACCGTATGACTGGAATGTGTTTTGTTCCTTATATATATGTAGTGTGTGTAGGTAGCCCCTCACTCAGTCCATGTGACTGACCCCTCTCTCTCCCCATTGTTTTTAGTGTGCAGATGTTACGTGGAGTTTGAGCTAGGCGGCGTGTGTCGAGTCCTTGAAGTCTGTCGAGTCTTTTGTTAAGTTTGAGTCCTTGCATACTCATTCTGTAATTTGTATAAGTTTGAATGTATATTCGTATACCCGTATGATTTCATTTTGTTATGATATTTTCGGGACAGGCTTCTAGGAACAGATTGAACCCGTCACCTGCTGCTTGTGATTTATTATTTGAATGTATGATTTGCTTCCGCATACGCATTTGTTTTGAATTGCAGGGTCTATGTTCTGCCTGGCTTAGGTGTGTGTTTTTCGGTCTCCCGTTCGCCTCTGCTTAGTTCATATACGGGTTTTCCCCTCTCGTATGTGGATTGGGCTTAGGTGCGGGGAACGTGGTGACCCACCATGCGGGGTGCTACATCCTAAAGTGGTATCAGATCTCTGGGTTGCAAAACTTGAGTTCGGAGTCATGTTGTGTCGGTCTAAGTCGAACGACATAGGACAATGTGGTTCTGTGTGTGCATTTGCATCGTGATTCGCTATGATATGCGTTTGAATTCTTACCATTTTGTTGATTTTACCTTTCGTGATGCATTGCATTTTCCTAATTGCTCTTACTTGACTTACCTATGTGGCATTCTCACGTACTGACCAACATGCACATACCTATACTGTAGTTGTTGGGATTTTCAAGATGCCACCACGTTGATAAGATTTTGGTCAATCATCACATCAACAACCTTACAATCAAGAGCGACATCACGTTGAGATACAACCTATGAATCCGATGGCAACATTGTACCATGACTTCCGGACCTTCAATCCTCCCCAATTTGGAGAAAGCGATGATATCCGGGCTGAAGAGTTTGAAGACAGAAGGTTTAAAGAATTCCTCACCTTAAAACAAGGAGACAAAATTGTTATGGAGTACATTGAGGAATTTAAAAGATTGGGCGTATATATACTTCCCATTACAAACGACGACAGGATGAAGGCTTGGTATTTTATGGAAGGTCTTAGGGGATGAGTTCAAGGAGGCACTAATTTCGAATACGAGCACGTGGGAACAGACCACGATAAAAGCCTTAAGGTTTAAAAATTGGAAGTTAGCAGGGAGTAAGGAAAGAGAAGTATTGGAACCGAGAGGTCAATTGGGAATTTGCTCGAATCTACAAGCAGAAGGAAAAATTCCATCAACGTGGTACTCGAGCTAAGAAGATCCGTGGGAAGAAGCATAAGATCGAAAATCACCCGAGGCCGAAGAAAGAGCCCCGATCATGTTCCTATTGTGGAGGAGACAATCATACTTATGAGGCGTGTCGGGATAGGTTGAAGAGATGCTACGCGTGCCGATCAACGTAGCATATGGTTTTCGACTGTGACAATCGTGAGCTAACAAGTAATGTAAGCGAGATCAAAGGCTTCAAATCGAAAACCAACATGAATCTGAAAATGGAGGTATTTACATTCATGGCACATGCATCCACGACATATTCAATTTTGCACTTATTTATTCTTTGTGTTGTAATTGTTGCTTGTAACATTCCTATGTGCTTGAGTGAAAATTATGTGATGCAAAGCATTGGCATACTTAACCCGACATGCATACTTAGTATTTACTTTTAGAATGGTGCCCTCCACAATGTCAAGTATGATAAAGGATGTTGGAAGAAATGAAGGTTGAATCAAAGACCTTCTTTGGAAATCAAGAATGTTGGTAGTGGGGTGACACGAAAACGGTGTTGAAGAAGATTGGTTTGGGAAGTTTATAAACGAGATTGAAGATTCAAGGAATTGGGATCCACTTGAAGGAGAGTTAACTTTCCTAATGAGGTAATGTGATGAAAGTGCCAAAGATGGAAGGATTAATCTACGAGAAACACTGAGGAGGACTCCATTAATGGGCATAAAATGGGGTTAATTGAAATCTCGGGGCATCGGGATTAAACCCAGTAGTCAGTCGTACCTTTGAAGAAAAAATTTGAAGAGAGTTAAGAGAAGACTTTGGTCGGGTTCGTGAGGGACTTCAAAGGATCGAGATACAATCTTGAATGAAGTTGTGGGTTAAGGACGAGATGATAAGAAGAAAATTTGGCAATGAAGAAGGGTGCTAGGGTGAGAAGAAATTTTTGGAATGTATCGTTCTGGGAGTTTGGAACTTCGGGATTACCTAACAATACGGACAACAGAGGATGCCTCCGGGCTAGAGGAGGAGTTTAATGAGAATCACTAAGAGACTTCGAACGGACTTCTCTTATATTCCAAGAAAATAGTGGTGCTAAATGTGAGAATCGACACCGTACTTTTGTGCACCTTAACGAAGAGGAGCTATGATCACAAGACAAGACCCCTCTCTTGGGGATTTCTGCAAAGAAGCATTTGAGTGAAGGAATCCGAGCAATAAGGTTATTGATGATAAATCATAGCCCGCGGGATTCAATTCTAGGGGACGAGAATAAGACCAAGAGAACACTTAAGAGTGGAAGATGGGTTAGAGGAATTCCCAAGGATAGGCAACAACTGTGGGATGAAGAGCGGGATGATATTCACGGTACCAAACGCATTGAGAATTTTAAGTCGTAATCGAGGGTAAAGAGACCTCGGCGTTTAGTCAAATCATCACAATAAGATTTTCCCACATTGATGAACGGTACACTAATGCATACATATCACGTGCATCATCCATTTTTTGTTTTATTTTTGTGTTTGTTTATTCTTGTTGCTTGCTCGTTGCCCTATGGAGTAGTTTTGAGTGTCAGAGAGTTGTTGCTACGTGGTAAGATGAAGGTCGAGCTTTGCAATGAGATCAAAAACTTCTTGAAGTTTTTGGTGGTGTAAGACGAGGGTTCGGATGTTAGACACTTCGGACCTTAGATCGTGGACAAGAAGAAGATTCGGTTTGAGCTTGGTTATGTAAGTGGCGTGAGTTGTAGTTACGCCTTTCGAGAGAACACCGAGCTCGAGAGTTGACTCAGATGAACTTAAACAGTGAGAGTTGAATCTACTTTAGACCCTCTTATTCGTGAGAGCCACCCGAGCAATTCAAATGACCAGATCAATTTGGAGATCCAAGCAACTTGAACCCCATTTGTGCTTGAAGACATTTCTCCAGCTAACCCTCGTCTGGACGTCATGAACCTTGAACTTAGGTGAATACGAAAAGTTGTTCGAGCTTGAAACTCGAGCAGTAGAACCTGGGGACCAGGTTCTCTTAAGGGGGAAGATTGTGACACCCTGTCTTCTCGGCAATCCTGGTATGATGTTATGAGTGAGTTTTATTAAGTAATTTAATTGTTTAATTGCAATTATGTGACATCGAACGCCTTATGTATCTATATGAACTTTATGTTAAGTCATTTTTTGCCTTAAAACTTAGTTATTATGTGTTTGGACTTGAAAGTCCATTTAATTGAAGTTTAGGGACCTAATTGCAATTAGGGTCTTTGATCTGTTTTAGGCTACCTTGAGCTTGGGAATTCGAATTCGAATTTCGACCCCACCATGGGGCTTGTTTCGATGATTTGGGTCCAACGGGACTATCCTCGCCTTTTTTCGAAATCGTTTGAACCTTCTTGTGGCGGGGTGCGCCATAATGGGGTTTACGGCCTCTCTCGGGAAACATGGCAAAACTTCTCTTCTTTCTTTTTGATTTTGTGGGTTATTTTTCTAGTATCGAAGGCAGTCAACGTGTCAGCCATTCTTCTCATGGTGTGGTCAGCTATGATATACTCAACTTCTTCTTTAGTAGGTTTATCTACAATATCTGGTGGTGCCCACGTACCGATTTAATTTCTAACCGTTTGAATAGAATCCATCGTGAACCAAACCGAACCGGTTTTCTTGGCCTTATATGGACCGAACCCCTACCTCCTACTCATTTTGTCTTGCACGGTTTAAGGGAGAAAATAAAAGGCAGAAAAGCTCTACTATTTACCCCAATATTTGACCTCGAGATTCTGACTCCATTTCTCGCCCGATCAATGATCCAAGGTAAGATTTGTATTCCTCTCTTCGAGTGCTCCATTTCTATCCGAATGAATCTCGTTTCTCTTACTTGATTCTTTGTTTTTTGAGAAGATGATGAATAGTGCCATATTACGAAAACTTCCTCCCAATGTGCTTATATGTGATTGAATCGAGCTAATATCATAGTATGTTGTTCCCGTGAACTTACTTGTCGATTAATTGTTAGATTTTTGGTGTTGGATTTGAGTTTGGGGTGGTTTTGAAACCACCCCGGCGAGCTGCTGCATTTTTTTCTCATACAGACCAGTTCTCCGGGAGGCGAACTTTTAGCCTGAAAAGGTCCCCGGGCGGGGACCTTGAGGCAGTAGCATTCTGGATAAGTTCCCCGGGCTAGGAACCTTTTTGCCTTGTAGGGGGACCCCCTCCAATGGTTGCGTACGTTCCGAACTTGTTTTGCTTGTTTTCCCTTTGGTTTCTTTGGTCTTTACCCACCCCGAGCATGATCCTAACTTGGTTTATGATCTAATATGAATATGAATTAATGTAATATGATGTCTTTTATAATTTTATGGTATTTTTAATAGTTTAAATATGTTAAGTGCATATGCATTTCAATTGCACTTGCTTGTATTAATTGTGCACATGAACATCCCTTAACGTGTTTTATGGTTATGTTAAGCTTTGAAATGCCTTCTCATGTATGTAATTGATTTGAATATGAGCTCTGCCTATGTGTTTGCATCCCTTAAGTGCCTATGCATACGCCGTGCGTCAATGTGGTTTATCCTTGAGTCTAAGTTCTGTGTTTTGTCTTTATTTTGTCCAGGTGCACCCGGGGTGGTGTTTCGTGAGTCATGTTGATTCTGGGGTGAATCAATTGTCTTGTTCTTGGCTTCGTTGGTGTAAGGTGAGGTTAGGTTATTGTTAAACCCTAATGAAATGTGCTCGTTTTCTATGCATGTGAACTACAACTTTAAGTATATGTAAATATGTGCGAGATATGTAGGTTTATGAATTTGTTATACGTTTGCAAGTATGATATGCTATGTACAAGCCTATGTACGCTTGTTAGGATTTGAATTGGTTTGATTTGTTATGTTTTGCAACATTAAACCACGCTTCAAACCGTGTGCCTCTTATGAGCCGAGAGATACGAGTTAAAGATTTGACACGAAGAGGTATGAATAGCGTGGTTGTTGCAAGGTAAGGTTTGATACGTAAGTTAAAGTTTTGTAATGATAATTAGAGGGTTAAGTTTGTTCTGTAATGCTTGTAATAGTATGTATTTGAATAATGGGCCTCGGAGATTGTAGGTCAGGAATCCCGGGCGGCATCCGGCCGTCGGGCTTGCCCTGGACATAGTCTCCAAATTTGATTCGGATTACCCCTGATCTTACCAGGAGGTTTGGTGAGTGATGGAGATCCTGAGGGTTTGGAGTAGCTTGCACTCTCCTCACCTGAAATAGATGGTTAGGGTCGCGCAACCCTTCCATCGCCAGAGAAGGAGGTTTGATATACAAGTTTGTATAGTTTGATTTGTTTGTTGTAATGTGATTCGTATGAGGATCCCAGGATGGGATTTGGTACTTGTACCCGCCGAGTTTTGTATGTATGCCTTGTTAAAGTTCGTGAAACAGGGATAGACTCCTAATTAAGTTAAAATATGGATCTTTTGAAAGTATAAGCTAAAGATATGAAACGATTTGATAAGTTTTGGTTTGATGTGATATGTTTGATACGTAAGAATTTGTTAAGTTAAGTTTCGCTCTTTTTTTATATGTAATTCCTATATCAACTATCACGGGTAAAGTTTGGTGTGCAAAAACTATCCCTGAGTTCACGAACCGTGTGACTGGAATGTGCTTTGCTCCTTATATATATGTAGTGTGTGTGGGTAGCCCCTCACTCAGTCCGTGTGACTGACCCCTCTCCCTCCCTATTATTTTTAATGTGCAGGTGTTGCGTGGAGTTCGAGCTAGACGGCGTGTGTCGAGTCCTTGGAGTCTGTCGAGTCTTTTATTAAGTTTGGGTCCTTGCATAGTCATTCTGTAATTTGTATAAGTTTGAACGTATATTTGTATACCCATAAGATTTCATTTTGTTATGATATTTTCGGCACGGGCTTCTAGGAACAGATTGAACCTATCACCTGCTGCTTGTGATTTATTATTTGAATGTATGATTTGCTTCCGCATATGCATTTGTTTTGAATTTCAGGGTCTACGTTCCGCCTAGCATAGGTGTGTCTTTGTCGGTCTCCAGTTCTCCTCTTCTTAGTTCATGTACGGGTTTTCCCATCTCGTATGTGGATTGGGCTTAGGTGCGGGGGATGTGGTGACCCACCGTGCAGGGGAGCTACACAAAGTGGCTCGAGCTCTCAACCACATACCACACTTAGCTGTACGGCTTGTGGGGTCGATGGATGGGGTGGTCGATATGCCTTTATAGTTGGAAGTTCCCATTGGGGAGGTATATATGTGCTCGATCATCTTGTCTTGTCGATTTGTCATCATGAGATCGATCGGCTAGGAGAGCAGTGGTCGAAAGCCATCGAGCTGTTGTTAAGGTGGCGTGTCATTCCACGTGGAAAGTCTCACTCACGTGTCACTTCTTAGTCATTAGGCCACGTGGCGATATGTGGCGTTTCCGGAAAGTGCCCTGCCAATGATATTATCCTTTTTTACACATTTTCAAACAAAAAATATTGAGATTATTTAACTTTTTCTGAGTAGAAAGTGAGTTGATGATTTATCCCAGAAAAAAAGTGTTTTGATTGTTTTATTTTTAATCTTTTCAAAAGCAACAACGACATTAATCTACTCACTCTTTTTGACAAAACCTAAAAATTTCTTGGTGCTAAAATAAGGTAATTATACTCTCTTTTTGGATAGAGCACATTGTAACCTCAGAAGATACATAGTACGGATACCTTGATAAATACTTGATAATTACAAGATCAGCAAGCGAATAGAATAATCCCAATAATTGGTAGCAAAAAAACTTCCTTCAGCATGGAAGAAACTTTCACAAAGACATAATATTCATACATAACATTAAAGCTAATCCCAACTTGTGGGATAAGCACATTAAAAAAACGTCAAAACTATTTTTTGGAAATACATAGGAATATGGAAGGATTTCTAGAGAGGGCGAGGAGTAAAATCAGTAGTCAGCGGACCAAATTCAGGGGTGGCAACATCACTCTCGGTGTATTCGTTTTCTTCGCTCAACAGACTATCAAGAGGCATAGTGATGGGAATAAGGATTTTCTCAACTTTGCCATGACGTGATAAATAATGGCGAAGATTCTCCACGGATAGCACTTACCTGCCATCTAAAGTCGGCTGCACTTGATTGTGGCACTCCACAAATCCATGTTGAAAATGACAAATGTTGTTCACAGCGTACATGTTTAGTTTATTGATGAGCAGCTTTTTGTTCCTATTCGCGTGCAGCTCGAATCTTCTCGTCTACCTTGGCTTGCAGAACGGATAATTCGAATATGGCTTGATTGCGGTCGGCAATAACTTGTTTCAATTTGCAATTGGCCTTATGTTCGGCTAGGGTTGATTGCAAGCTTGCATACTTATTTTCCAGATCCAGATGCTTCTCCTATCGACAACATCTTTGATTTTTTGGTATTGAGATCAGGCTGGTGATTTTTTTTGTCTAAATCAGCATCGTAGTTGGCCACATCAACGACACTTGCCAAACAGGTTACGATCTGGCATAAACAAATACAAAATTAAAATTTTAGGTCATATATGACAAAAGGCGAGAAACACAATTTATGAAAGGAACTCACCTGTGAGTCAAGAATAGTGGCCTTGTTTACTCGTGATTTCCTAGAAAACTCGGCCAAGATTTTATCATCCTCTGGGGGTACTATGTTGTGCAATTATTTGCGGTGCACATATATTTCGTCAGCATCAAGAACAGAACTTTGCTAGAATAACTTGTGCACATTAGATATCAGTGGAGATTTTGCAATTGGAGAGGGGATTTGCTCGGTGATTGCAACAGTATGCTCTAGCTCGCATGCAAGCGTTTTTGTTTAGCCCACTTGCTTCAAGAACATTCCTTTGCATAGAGTGGGTTCGCTCAGTGTCCTCGGGAATAACATGATTTTCTTCTTGCTGCTCGGATTTAGCGACTTTAGTGGTTTTTCGTTTCTTTCAGATGTTAGGGCGAACAACGAGACTTAATTTGCTACAATATCAATTGGCTCATCTCTTCAACTTCTACTCCTCTGTTGCATCGCGACCATTAAACAACAAAAAAAATTTTAGATAAACAACATGGACATATTACGATATATGCGAAATTGTACAATACATACCAGAGTTAGTTAAAAGGGGATCGAAAACAGAGCTTAGGGTCAATTGCTTGAAGCAGCCCGAAACGCATAAGTTAGAATACACGAATGGGTGTGCATGGAGGAGGATAATCTCTTTTGAAAACTAGGATGCTAATTGATCACAGTTCAGTTTATAGAAATGTAGGTTGTGAAGCAGGTACTTAGAGGGAATATCCCAAGGTTTAGGACCCTTAACAAAGATTTAATACTTTTCGCATTTGAAATTTTTGAAGACATCTAGACTAACTATAGTGGGTTTCGCCCACGTAGACACGTAAAAACATTGGTTTCGCAAATTTCACCTGGTAACAAGCGTTGAATAGGGTACAGAAGGGGCTATTCCCACTTCGCTACACCTAGCGGCGAACCCTATTACAGCTCGGATTGAATTAGGATGAAATTGGTAAATTAGAAAGGTGTAACTGCGGGATATTTCACATAGTAAAGGTAGAGGAGGAAACCTTACCCCGACAATAAGCTAATCATAAAAGAAGGGTAAAAAATCTTTCGGGGGATCTTGGATATCATTGGATTTGTAGAGGAATCGAACAATATACGAGGAAAGTAGACGAAATAGTGTCTGGAAATCCTTCCTCCAAAGGATGCAGGTTTCCAGAAATGGGCACTTGTAGAACATGGATAGGTGGGCTTAGGCTGGAGGAGGACGTCATTTCTTCGAAGATGATGAAGAAGATGGCAATGTAACCTATGTATGCATCGCTAGAAACAAAATATAGTAGAGAAAGGTTGCTAGCACTTACCAGGAGTCATGTTGGAGGCCATCGTTCCAACTGTGTTTGAGGATAAGGAAGTGAAGTGGGGGATGTTTTGGAGAGTCTTGAGAGAATTTGATCCCAAGGGACGCCAAAGTCTTTTTTTTTTTAGGATATAACCCTCAATTTCTTTTTCCTTTGCTTTTTTGTTCCATTATCTGATGTGACCTTCAATATTTTATCGATAACCATGCCACTACGCCAAATCTTTCAAATTTCAGATCTCCCACCCAAATCAAACCCTAATTTCTTCTTTTTCTCTCCTCCTTTACTCTTTCTCGTTTTCTCGCCGTTTCTCTCCTTCTCCTTCTCTTGTGCATTCATCGTCTTCTACCGGTCGTTACATTCATCGTTGTTGCCTGCGTTCATCATCTTCTCTCCTTCTCTCTTTCAACAATGATTTTCTCTCCTTCAACGATGAAAAACAGAAATCATCCTCTTCTCGCCTGCGTCTGCGTTCTCGTGCCTTCGCCTGCATTTGTCATCGTCTTCAACAACCGCTATTAACAAAGAAAGATAGAAAAATAAAAATAGAAATCTGATCTTCTTCTATCAGCTTGTGTTCTTTTTTTTTTTTCTGTATTTGATGTTTGAAGATTCAAAGGATCGATTAATCGATCTTGTTGATCTTCAAAGCTTTTGAAGATCTTCTTGATCAAGTACTAGATCAACAAAATCGAGTACTCGATTCTGTTGATCGAGTACTCGATTCTGTAAATCTAGTACTCGATTCCACTTGAATCTAGTACTCGATCAACACTCGATTCTGTTGATCTAGTACTCGATCATGAAGATCTTCAAGAATAAAAGAAAATAAAATAAAATATGAAAATCTATATGTCGATCCTATTGATTTTTGTGAAAAAAAAATATAAAATTAAAGAATAAAAGAAAACAAAGAAAAAAAGAAAAAAAATTTGAAGATCGAGAAAAAAATTCTCTAGATCGAGGAAAAAAATCACTCGACATGTTGACGTCAAAAATAATTATATTTAATATTTATTTTATTAGAGAAAGGGTTAGATAATTAATTCTTTTGAAACTAAGGGTTACATAACGAAAAAAAGATTTACGCGTCCCTTATAACGCAATGCCCCGAGAGTCTTTGGGAGAGATTTTGATGCCTTAGCAAAAGTCATTTCAAATTCAAAAATAGAGAATGGGAGGGAAATCTGAAATTTATTTCGAAAAAAGGACACGAAAAAGTTTAGGACATGCTTGATAGGAAAGGAGAGGACGTGTGGATGGCAATGATTAGCATATGGCAAGGTGCAATGATGGCCTTGAGAAGGTGAAACGATGGTGGCAGACCTGCTGCATGATTTGACTTCAGCGAGTACGAAAATTGTACAACAGTGTAATAGCGCTTTTTCTGGTTGGCGGATAGTTTAAGCAAAGATCTGGACTACTCGCGCCTATTAAAGCGAGATGCTCTCGGTCTCTCTAGCCACCCCATTTTCTTTTGCGAGGGTGGACTAAGGGGAGGAGTAGTGTTTGGGATATCCCCAAATCCCTCAAGGATCCAAGCCTAAGAGCAGCTCGCATCTGGTAAATAAATATAAGTCCAGGTGGGATATGAGGCCTGATAAAGTACTTTCCAAGTAATGGACACTAAAGGAATAAGAACATATTTAGGGTAATTCCTATAGAAAGGACAACAAACATAAAGGAGAGAAAAATGAATAAGGAGGCACTCATAACATAAATATTTGCAACAATTTTCCTAGATTGAAGAAAATAATATAATTTATAATTAAGAGATTAGTACTGATCGTGCCAAATCTCCGCTTCCTGTTCGACCGGAAAATCATGCTACGATCACTCTATTTGTTGACAGGGGAATCGCCACCTGACTGCTCGAAAACTGCGAAGGTCGAAAGAAACGTGAGCTCGAGGCCAACTCGGGGAAGGTGGAGGTGAGACCCGGGTTGGCACTCCGACGCCCAAGTCAGGATCGAGTGATGTGAGTCGAATGATTGAGCGGTAAAAGAGGTAGGTGAGAAAACTTACCGTACAATAAATGCGGAGGTTATACATATACGGTGAAGAGAGAGAAGTAACCGCCTCGACGTGTCGGTGCAGGGAGCTGACAAGTGCCCTACTATTGCCTTGCATTTAATGCATGGTCGGCCACTCAATTGAGGATTGGATAGTGGACCGGTGCGTGGCAGGTCGAGGGGATTGAGGTCGAGGGAACAGATCGAGGAGCCTGACCCTGGGTCGAAGACTGAGGTAGTAAATTGTGGGCGGTAACTGGAGGACCGACCTGATGATCGAGGAGAAGCCTTCGACCGAACAGGTGGCATGCGGTGATTGGTCTAACAGAGCGGCGGGTACGAGCCACGTCATAAGCCCCCCGAAACGTCTTCTGCTAGAGCTGACGTGGCAGTGGAGTTTCAACTCCCAAGGGTGGGACCCGCCGTAATCATGGCGACGTTTCACCTTCTCGATTCCCTCTAAATTCACTCCTATAAATAGTTCCCTCTGTAAATTCATTTGTTACTTTTGCGAAAGATTTCTGAATAGAAGCTCCGAGCTGCAGCAGGTCGTTCAAGTGTTTTTTTGCATTGATTCTCGACTATTCGTTCCAAAGGAAGCAAACCTCGAGCCTTTCTTACTCAAAAGGTACTATTTCGACGCTTGGCTCAATTTGGTTCTCTTTTCTGTTTTATTTTTCTCGATTGCTTCGAGGGAGAGATTTACCACTTCCCTCTTCGAAGGCTTCCTCTCTCTCGATTTGTTTGAATCCAATCCTTCGAGAATGAAACTTAAGTCTTTCGTGTTAAATTGTAGGATGTCAACAAATCGAGGTGAGATCGGGCCTAAGGGGATGGATGTGGCAACCGTAAGTGTGGGGTCGAGTTCTGGTTCCGACTCAAGTTCAGATTCGTCGGACTCTGGGGTTTCCATATATACTAGGTTGACAAATCCTCAAGGAAGGGACAAAGATGTCGACGTCGTGGGGATTAAGAGGTTATCGTGCCTCGAGCCGCCGGGGAGGAGCCATCGACCTCAGGTCAGGGAGAAGAGGAATCGGATGAAGATGAGGAGGAAGAGGTGGAGAATGTTGAACCAGAGGGTCGATTGGTGAAGGACTTTCGAGCTATTACTCCCGGGATATCGGAGGAAAAATTTAGGGAGGTTCAGCATTGGCTGTTCAGGGGAGCGCCAGAATTTGGGGCCTATCGAGTGATAAAGCCCAATGTCGGAGATAAGATGACAAATCCGCCTAAGAATTGTATTGCGGTTAATTACAAGGCGGTCGAGAATGGGTTTCGAGTGCCTATTTCTGAGGAATTGCTCGAGTTCTTCAACATTTTAAGGATCAGCCCGCTTCAATTGATGCCCAACTCGTATGCGATGGTGAATGCGCTGAGGGCTCTGCTAAGATGCTTGGGGATGAAGACCAACATCTTTTGCCTTTCAGAGATTTTCTAAGCCTCATTGACGACCGAGACCTCGGCGCCGGGTCCGGGATACATCCAACTCTAATCGAAAAACAACTATCGAGTAATAAGGTCGCCAACCAGCTCGAACGGCGTGGGATGAAAACAAAGGTTCATTTTCATCGACTGTGAGAAGGGATGGCCCGGTTTGAAGTATCCGGGTTGGAGCCGGGCTGGGTTCCTCGAGCGGACCTTCTGAGAGGGCATCCGGGTTGGCCGAACACTCTGATAGCGGCCTTGAGAGATTTGGGAAGTGTGGAGTCGAAAGATATGGTCGCTCCACATATGTTGATCTAGTTGGGGCTGACGCCAGGGGTTCGCAAATATTTCGACCCTGGTATATCGAGCGAGTCCTTCGAAGCAATATCTCTATTTGTTTGCGTGTGTTGTTTGTTATTTTTTTTATTTTTTGTCCAAGTGTCTAATCGATTTAACTTCCCTTGCAGAGAGGTACATAATGTCTGCTTCACTTGCTGCCAGAAGAAAGGAGATGGCCGGCCTGAAGAAGGCGGCCGAGAAAAAGAAATTATCTCCTCCGACCGAGGCTGAGATTACATCAGCACAGAAGACTACAGTCGATGCTCTGCCAAAGGTCCTCAAGATGAGGACAGCTGATGCCACCGGGAAGTGGGGAAATGCCCCGGTCGGGGTCGAGGAAGTGGAAGCCCCCCACTCCAAGAAGCAAAGAACACACCGCCACTCTTCTAAATCTGCGGTCGAGGCAGACAAGCAGAAGGGTCCGATGCCTCCAATGTTAGGCCCCCAATCGAGGTCCAGGTCGAGGAGTTCTCCACTCCCCCCAATCAGGGTCGCGGGGTAATTGTGCCTCGGAACATTGCCAACGTTTTGGCTGGGGTTCGAAAGCCCCCGCATGGTGGTCGACCGGCGGCTGCCATTCCCTGGAAACCTAGTGAGGAAGATATGAAGCTTTTCTTCGACTACCCAGGGGTCCAAGAGCCTCGATTTCCTGGCGGCCTTCAGAGCTTAAATGAAAATGGCATTGCCCCCAAGGACTTTGGGTGATCGGGGCTTTATACAGCTCGATGCAGACGGAGGTTGATCACAGGGAGAGTTGGGTGCTTGCGGATGACGAGATTGAGGCCTCTTGGGTTCAGAAGTACTATGCTGTAAGTATTATTCGAGCCATATATGGTTCTTTACTTACTTTTTATGAAGCTGTGGATCGAAATCTCATACTCGAACTGTTCTTTGCAGGTGGGTCAAGACTTCTTTCATGTAACTCGAAGGAGTTGGGTCCACCGCCAAATGCGGGCCAGAGCTGAGCAGCAAGTCGAGAGGATGAGGATCGAGCTGGAGGAGAAGGACAAGAAGTTGGCTGAAGCCAACAAAGACAGGAGCAGCTCGATAAAAATCTCCTGGAGGCCAACGAGAAACTGTCCGACACCGAAAAGAAGCTCAAGTCCGCTGAAGCTCGAATTGCTAGGGCTGTCCAGGAGGAAGTCGAGGTAAGAGCCAAAGGGCTGGCTGAGGGGGAGAGGAAGGGTGCAAAGTTGGCTCTAAGCAGGTGCAAGCGTGGCTTTGAGGAGTCAATCTCCGACCTCAAAAGGCGAGGCGTGTATCGATTCATGAACTCCAAAGCTTACGCCAAGGCTGTTTCGATCACGAGCTTCAAGGACCTCGAGGAGGGCTTCAACTTGTGCCTGGCTCAAGTACAGGCGGCTAAGTACCTTCCAATGGATTATGATCAAGATAAGGTCGGCCTGTATCAAGATGACCCTCGACCCATAGATCCTGTTGCTCGACCACCTTGCTGGGAGGTGGGCCCAGAACAATAGCGGTCCGGGACCACATTTTAAATTTTTTTATTATAATACAAGTATTAAAATATTTCTAAAACATTTTAATATAATAGCGGAAGACTAGCCGGATCTACTCAAGTATATATACATGCAATTGATAATAAATTTTAAATCACTTAAGCAGATAAATATCTAACATGCAATTAACACTTAAGAGCATATAATTTATCATGCTTAAAAAAAACAACTGTAAAATATTACCGTACTGCAAACATGGCTATCTAACGGCATTTTTCCAGCTCCTTTCCCTTTCGTGAGACCGGCAGAGCTTCCCCGCAATATCCCCGACTCGACCCTCGGAGTGTGGGCTCCGCGAGTATTTCCCTAAATACTTGAGAAAATATTTTCTAGAAAAACTTATTTTTCTAGACTAGAAAATTCCCTAATTTCCTAATAATTAAGTGGATTATATATTAATTATATAACCACATAATTATATATTAATTAATCCCTTAATTAGGGATTAATTAATTTAAAAGAAAAGAAAGAGAAGCTGCCGAATTGTTGCTCAAAAATGGAATGAGAAAAATGACAGCGTTTTTCCCTATTTATATCCAAATTTATGAGGGTAAAATTGTCATTTTGGACATAAAAGGAAGGGCAAAATCGTCATTTCACCATCCCGCGTGTAAACCGCGTACACTTCGGCCAATCGGATCACGCCACGTGGCAGAGCATTCTACCGTGAACACAACGCCACGTGGCACGCGCCAAACGGGCCACGCACGCGCCCTCACACGCTGCCACATGGCGGCAGTGTATTGGCGCGTGTTTCACACGCATAACCCAGTGAATGCCACGTGTCCCGGTCTGGCAGTCCGACCGGCGGTCCAGTCTTCCAGACCCGGTTCAGAGTTGAACCGGTCGGTTCATATGGGTTTTGAACAGTGACACGTGTTGAAATCCTATTTGTCCACGTGTCCGGGTCGGTCCAACCATGAACCGACCCTGCCCATTGACCCGACCCGAGACCCTCTTCCTCGACCCGTTGACTACCTCGGTCAACACGATCTGGGCCGCTGACTTGCGATGACGTGGTTCAATCTGGAACGTCCATGTGTCGTACACGTGGCGCCCAGTCAGTGCCACTGGGGCCCACTCTGCTGACGTGGCATGCCACGTGGACTGCCACGTCCAAATTTTTTTTTTTTTTTAATTTTAAATTTTATTTTTTTTCAAAATAAAATTCCGGGCATTTCCAACTCTTTGGAACTTGATTTATTTTCTTAAAATAAATCCCTTGGCTTATTTTCAAACACTTTGAAAATTCATTTCTCTTTCTCCTTTTAATATTTTCTCTTCGGATTTTCAATTTTGGGGCTTGCAGGGGGACCTGCAGGATTAATTCATTTTAGCTCCAAACGGGTTAATATATTATCATCTCATGATAGTAATTAATTACCGTTTAACAATATTTAATTCCATTAAATAAATATTGTTGCACTCTAAAATTAATTAAATTATTCACGAATTTCTCGATCTAGAATAATTTTGCATTTTACTCCTCCGTGTTGATATCCATGAAAAATAAATTACAACTACTATCATTTATTTTTCATCTCTAATTTGAAATTTATTGATTCGCCTTAAGTTCAAATTTTTTGTATGTGAAACACATTCATCATACAACTTCAGTGACGTATCACGCGAAGTGCTTTGGCCAAAGTCTTAATTCGAACTTTTCCAAATCTATTTCAAGGATATCTTTTACCTTCCAGCAAGGCCACAGATTCCTCGATCAATATAACTCTTTAGCGCATTTCATGTAATCACCGAACATACAAAGTATTTTAGCCACCCGTTACCGAGACCTCACTTCGAGTATGTTACAGTGACTAACACTACATGCCTAAAGCAGAAATATTATCAGGATTAAGAGTACAATGCTTCCTGAGATTTTATTCATTTTAGATAGCAGTATAAAATGAATAATCTCAGTGGTCCAGTTCGATGTTTCCTATCCTATTGAAAATCATCAACGTGTTATAACCGGAATCACCATTCCCTATGACGAAAGACTAATCATCTTATATAACCACGTTATAGTCTTGATAAGAACATATTCTTATCTTACCGACTAGAACGTTAATGACACGTGATTTCGGTATTCAAAGTCTTTTCCTATGAAACACATTTCATATAAGAATACCACCACAAGCCATTTATTATCAATATGTGAAATACTCACAACTCGCTGTAAATTCAGTTTAATTAATTCAACAAATTGAATTTTAAGGGCACTAATCCCAACAATCTCCCACTTGCCCTAAATTCAATTTGGCCATACCTCTAAGTTTTATTCTTTTCGCACGAGTGTCAAAACTCGTTTTGCACTCTTTTGCGCCAATACTTTAGTGAAGGAATCTATTAGATGTTTCTCTGAGCCAACAACTAGGAAATCATGAATCCAGTACATCTAACTGGCTGCTTCTCAAGCTACCATGTATTTGACTTCCATGGTGGTGTAAGCAATACAAGTCTACTTAACATTCCCCAATTAACGGTTGCTCTTTCTGGAGTAAATACATATTCTGATGTCAAACATCTAGAATACAAATCAGATTGTAAATCTGAATCTGTATACTCTATTGAAATGAGTTCACCACTGCGGTAGACAAGCATATAATCTCAAGTCCTTTTCAAGTACTCCAATATATGCTTTCACTACTACCCAGTGTCAGATTCTAGGGTTTGACTAATATTCGCTGACTTATACCTATTTCATAGTAGACATCTGGCCCTGTACATAATATGGCATACATAAAGCTTCCGCTGCGGAACTCTAATCATGTCTTCTATCTCTTCAGTTGTCTCATGACACTGATCCCGAAATAGATAAATTCCATAACTAAATGGTAATGAAACTTTCTTGGAATTTGTCATATTATACCTTGCCAGCATCTTATTTATATATGCTTCTTGTGATAAACCAATCTCCTTATTCTTATGATCACGACAAAATTTTGATCCTTGGAATAACATTGGTCTCACATAGGTCTTTTCTTGTCAAAATGATTTGACAACCGAATCTTGACCATCGATAAAATTCTTGTATCATTCCCAATGAGCAGAATATTAATTACGTACAAAGTGAAAATGTTACAACGCTATCATGATGTCATTTTTGTACACTCATGGTTCATCAGGCAATTATACAAATCCAAAGAATATAAATTGCCTTATAATTCTGATACTCCATAATCTAGACGCTTGCTTAATATCATAAATCGATCTATTAAGCTAGCATTATATGCACCTGATTTCTGGCTGTGAAACCTTCAGGTTGTACCATGTATCTCTTCTTCTTGAAATTGCCCGTTCAAGAACATAGTCTTTACATCCATTTATCTAATCTCATAATCGATAATGAGATAAAATGGAGAGGACAATGGATTTGAGCATTGCTATAGGGAGAAGACCTCATAAATGATTTCTTCTTTCTGGGTAAAATCCCTTGCCATAAGTTGCTCTAAAGTCTCTACTTTTTCGTCAATTCTTTCCTTTTATTTTCTTGCAGAACCCAATTGCATCTAATGGGTTTAATGCCTTCAGGCGCCTCTACAAGATCAAGACTTTGTTAGAATACAGAGATTCTAACTTAGATTCCATGGCTTTTGACCAAATGGTCAGCGTCTATGCCTTCCACAGCTTCATTACACGTGACAGGATCAGATACGTTAGACTCAACCTCTTGGGTTAATCTTAGGTACCTTGTCAGGTGTCCTGACAATCCTCCCACTACAATGATGCTTTCATGTACACGTCTCTACATCACATGTTGTATTTGGTACATCGCATGTATCTAATACATTTTCAGTTATCACGGGTTTATGTAAATCAGTATCTGATATTGTTATTTTCTTTTAACACTACTTTGCTTCCACCCCTTTTTGTGGTTATCTATGTAATTATCTTTGAAAATATTCACAAACATCTTTTGTGATTTCTCAAATTACAAAATATACCACCTCTTGTTCTTCTAGGATAACCTTAGAACAGGTAAACCTTTGTTCTTTATTTTAACTTGTCAGGATCCATCCTTAACTCATGGACCAGGCTACCTCAAATTCAAAGATAAGAGATACAGGGTTTTCACCCCAGCTACAGATTCATCAGTGTTTTAGGAACTGACTTAGATAGAACTAGGTTTAGTGTATTTGTTGTTTTGAGCGCAAGACCCCAAAACGAACTTCGCAGGGCAGCATGACTTTTCATGAATCTTACCATCATTATCAAAGTTCTATTTCTCTTTTCTGCAATACATCTTTGCTAAGACGTATCTTATACAGATAGTTGAGATCTAATCTCGTTTGAGAAATTCTATTCAACTCTGAACATAGATACTTATCACTACTTCGATCTAATCGAAGTGCCTCGATATGTCTTCTAATTTGACTCTTTGACTTTAGTCTTATATTCCTTGAACTCTTCAACAATTGCAGACTTAAGTCCCATCAAATAAACATATATGTATCTAGAGTAATCATTCAAATGAATGATGAAGTACGCAAAAACTTTTTCTTGCTTGAACATTCATAGTATCATATGTCCGTATGAACTAACTCAAGCAAGTTCATGGCTTAATACCTTTTGTCTCAAAAGGAACTTTCTTGGTCATTTTACTTTTCTAAACAGGATTCGCGGACTGACAGCTGTCAAGTCGAAAAGACTCGACAATCAGTCTTTGGATCTTATTCGGATAAAAGTGACCAAGAGATAGGTGCCACGTAGAAATTTTTCCTCTTAGATGGTAAGTCAAGCTTCTTAATGTTAAACATAAAATAGGTTTTTCATTGAGGTATAAAAGACCATCTTTTATTGTGCCAGAGCAAATAAACCTTTTATTTTGTTTAATGGTAAACTTTTGTTCAAAACAAATAGTTAGACCATTAATTATCAAATAACTTACAGAAAAAAATTCTGCATATATGGCACGTATAATATAAAACCCTATTTCCAAAATACGACTTTATAGTTCTTACTGCTAAAACAATTCACTTGTATTATCCCCGAGCAGTAGTTGTGTGTTGGCCGTTTTTCAAACTTCCTGGTTAGTTTGAATCTTCTCAACGAATTGCAAATATGATTAGTTGATCTCAAGTTCACATACCAGGAGTCCGGTGAATTTTCAACTAAACATATTTTCAACGAGTAAGATATCTTCATATCTTATCTAAACGGCGTAGCAAACAGACAGACTAAGTATTTTAGACAATTTCTTTTTCCAATACCCGTTACCACCGAGATAGAACATTTTTCCATTGTCGGATTTAACTTTCTATTTCTGAACCTTAGATTGGGAACTTTTCCTTTTTCTTTCTTCCACTTACTGGCTTTCTAGGCCGTGGATATTGATGTCTGATTTAAGAAAACTTTTTCCTTAGTCTATATCACCCTTTCTGCCATATTAAGGTCGTTCATTGGTTCAGGTTGGGTTTTTAAAAAAAAATTAAAATTAATCTTGAACTTACAAACGACTTAGGCAGAGAGTATAGGATTGTATCCTATCTGTTAAGATTGTCTCTTTAAGCACAGAGACTTTCAATCTTGTTCAGATCAATTATCATATTCATAATACGATTCTGAAATAGTGATCCTTCAAACATCTTTATAACTAACAACCTTCTTATTGGCTCGTACCTTCATACGATTCTGTCTTCAAAACATGTTCTTATCAGTGGACATCTCATGCGTCTGATGCTCAAGAACTTTTAAGACAGATGTCAGGATATAAAACTAGCCAGATCATTACACTTGATCTATTTAGAATAAGCGTCTTTATAATCCTGACTGGTTGTAGTTTTCAGAATTTTCGGATAAGGTTCAGTGAGGACATAAACTTTCGTGTGTCAACACGATGTCAAGATTCATTTCCTAGTCAGCATAGTTGAACCCTTACTAGCCTATTTCCTTATAGACATATAGTTTAGAGTGGGCTAAGGGAGATCGTTATTAAAAAACTGAAATAAATAAATAAATGCAAGTTATGATTATGTATTTCACTTTCTTCTACATCTAACCAATAAATGAAATCCACGTAACCATTTTGATTTACCCAATGGTGACTTAACTAACTGCAGTTGACTCCCCGGAGGCGAGGCCGAAAACCGCTTCGAAAAGCAAGAATTATTCTTAATTAACATGTCATCTAGGTAACTCTTACCAAACAATGTTAATCCACCACGTCAACCCTTGGCCTCTAAGTAAACGTAACAGAGCTCCGAAGGGAGGTTAATACGTTACTTAGTTAAGTGTGCACCATTACCTAGAAGTCCGTATGAGTAGGTCAAGACACTCCACGGAGGCGTGGTCGAGCTGACTTTCCCATATTTCATTCTATCCGTAGAAGTCTAATCTTGTATACCGCGAATATATACCCGCCGAGGGGAGTAGTATATATCCACTATACTATAGACGGGTAATGGAGGTCGTGAGAATCCAACTCTTTTCATCTTGCTCCCACTTGAATTTTTAAAAGAAATGTGGATTATCTTTTGATTATCATATAATCACTCTTGGCGTCTTATTGTCGGAAGTGATTAATCTTATTAATACGCTCCCACTAGGATTACTAAATCATATTTAAAATCCCAATAATATTTTAAAGCAATTTAATAACTATTTATTAATTAGGCCGAAAAATATTAGCCCAATTATGCATTGCGTCTAATCTCTATTGAACATTATCATTTAGTCACATTAAATAAAATATGCATAATTGTAAATAACATAATATCTCATATTATTATGATCATGCCAAAAAAAATAATTAAGCATGTTTTCATATAGTTATCACATAATTATCATGCTTAAAATAAATGGCATAAAGTAAACATGTTATAAATAAATTATCTCATAATTTAAATCACGTTTACTGATTTGGTAATTAACCAGGAAGATTATTGAAATCGATTCCCAGAAAATTATCATTCCACGTAAATTCCCAGGAAACACTGGAAGGGTCACAAACGTTCCCACTTAAAAACCAGCCTCCTTTGACAGAATTTACGTGCACAATATCAGATTTAAAATTATGTATCGCAGACATCATATCAATGCATGTATATATCTAGAGCACGGCTCTGATACCAGTTGCTGGGAGGTGGGCCCAGAACAATAGCGGTCCGGGACCACATTTTAATTTTTTTATTATAATACAAGTATTAAAATATTTCTAAAACATTTTAATATAATAGCGGAAGACTAGCCGGATCAACTCAAGTATATATACATGCAATTGATAATAAATTTTAAATCACTTAAGCAGATAAATATCTAACATTCAATTAACACTTAAGAGCATATAATTTATCATGCTTAAAAAAAACAACTGTAAAATATTATCGTACTACAAACATGGCTATCTAACGGCATTTTTCTAGCTCCTTTCCCTTTCGTGAGACCGGCAGAGCTTCCCCGCAATATCCCCGACTCGACCCTCGGAGTGTGGGCTCCGCGAATATTTCCCTAAATACTCGAGAAAATATTTTCTAGAAAAACTTATTTTTCTAGACTAGAAAATTCCCTAATTTCCTAATAATTAAGTGGATTATATATTAATTATAACCACATAATTATATATTAATTAATCCCTTAATTAGGGATTAATTAATTTAAAAGAAAAGAAAGAGAAGCTGTCGAATTGTTGCTCAAAAATGGAATGAGAAAAATGACAGCGTTCTTCCCTATTTATAGCCAAATTTATGAGGGTAAAATGGTCATTTTGGACATAAAAGGAAGGGCAAAATCGCCATTTCACCATCCCGCGTGTAAACCACGTACACTTCGGCCAATCGGATCACGCCACGTGGCAGAGCATTCTACCGTGAACACAACGCCACGTGGCACGCGCCAAACGGGCCACGCACGCGCCCTCACGCGCTGCCACATGGCGGCAGTGTATTGGCGCGTGTTTCACACGCGCATAACCCAGTGAATGCCACGTGTCCCGGTCTGGCAGTCCGACCGGCGGTCCAGTCTTCCAGACCCGGTTCAGAGTTGAACCGGTCGGTTCATATGGGTTTTGAACAGTGACACGTGTTGAAATCCTATTTGTCCACGTGTCCGGGTCGGTCAAACCATGAACCGACCCTGCCCATTGACCCGACCCGAGACCCTCTTCCTCGACCCGTTGGCTACCTCGGTCAACACGATCTGGGCCGCTGACTTGCGATGACGTGGTTCAATCTGGAACGACCACGTGTCGTACACGTGGCGCCCAGTCAGCGCCACTGGAGCCCACTCTACTGACGTGGCATGTCACGTGGAATGCCACGTCAGGCAATTTTTTTTTTTTTTAAATTTAAATTTTATTTTTTTTCAAAATAAAATTCCGGGCATTTCCAACTCTTTGGAACTTGATTTATTTTCTTAAAATAAATCCCTTGGCTTATTTTCAAACACTTTGAAAATTCATTTGTCTTTCTCCTTTTAATATTTTCTCTTCGGATTTTCAATTTTGGGGATTGCAGGGGGACTTGCAGGATTAATTAATTTTAGCTCCAAACGGGTTAATATATTATCATCTCATGATAGTAATTAATTACCGTTTAACAATATTTAATTCCACTAAATAAATATTGTTGCACTCTAAAATTAATTAAA
Source organism: Lantana camara (assembly GCA_037501455.1). Classification (NCBI taxonomy): domain Eukaryota; kingdom Viridiplantae; phylum Streptophyta; class Magnoliopsida; order Lamiales; family Verbenaceae; genus Lantana; species Lantana camara. The sequence goes on along the minus strand of CM074857.1, from coordinate 13,527,130 downwards.
TTATTCACGAATTTCTCGATCTAGAATAATTTTGCATTTTACTCCTCCCTGTTGATATCCATGAAAAATAAATTACAACTACTATCATTTATTTTTCATATCTAATTTGAAATTTATTGATTCGCCTTAAGTTCAAATTTTCTGTATATGAAACGCATTCATCATACAACTTCGGTGACGTATCACGCGAAGTGCTTTGGCCAAAGTCTTAATTCGAACTTTTGCAAATCTATTTCAAGGATATCTTTTACCTTCCAGTAAGGCCACAGATTCCTCGATCAATATAACTCTTTAGCGTATTTCATGTAATCACCGAACATACAAAGTATTTTGGCAACCCGTTACCGAGACCTCACTTCGAGTATGTTACAGTGACTAACACTACATGCCTAAAGCCGAAATATTATCAGGATTAAGAGTACAATGCTTCCTGAGATTTTATTCATTTTAGATAGCAGTATAAAATGAATAATCTCAGTGGTCCAGTTCGATGTTTCCTATCCTATTGAAAATCATCAACGTGTTATAACCGGAATCACCATTCCCTATGACGAAAGACTAATCATCTTATATAACCACGTTATAGTCTTGATAAGAACATATTCTTATCTTACCGACTAGAACGTTAATGACACGTGATTTTGGTATTCAAAGTCTTTTCCTATGAAACACATTTCATATAAGAATGCCACCACACGCCATTTATTATCAATATGTGAAATACTCACAACTCGTTGTAAATTCAGTTTAATAAATTCAACAAATTGAATTTTAAGGGCACTAATCCCAACACACCTTCCCCCGAGCCAGACTGGGACCAAGAGGAGTTTTGTTTTGCTGTGAAATTGGTGCGATCTAGATTCGCGGGCGAGCCAGACAATGTGTCAGTGATGGAGCTCGACCTTGACGCTTCCTTAGACCCAAAGGACATATGCCCTGAGTATTTCGGTGATGCCGCGATCGTGCCTATCGAGGAGGGGACTGGGGATAATCCGACCGGGAACTGAGCCAGAGAGAACGTGCCAGCCCTATCTTTGCGCTCGAAAATTTAGCTGAATGTAGACCAACCTTTTTCAGGGTATCGACTGTTGGGGTCGGACCCTTGTATGTTTTAGAACCTCGACTGTTAGGGTGTGTTCCCTTAGTTGTCGACTCGGGATTCATTGTAAATAGGTAGGAAACCGAGTGTTTGTTGCTCCCATTGGGAAAATCCAAATTGTACAAGTGTGTGATCGAAAATGGTGTAATCGATACACTTTTGTTTTGAATTATTATGTAATTTCTTGACTTCGAACCAATGAAGATCAATTTTGAGTTTTTCTTCGAATTCTTAGATAAGTAATCTTATGCTAATCGATGCATTTTGTCGAGAAGATGTTAAGGCAAATACTCTAATCTTTCGAGTGAGTAACACTATAATATGAGCGTCGTAAAATAAAGGATATTAAGTAGCAGATCGAATAAGATGCATATCGAAAAAAGGAAAAACTTTGTTTATTCATTGATTAAAAAGATACATAGTTGTTTACAAGTAATAGTTTTTCAAGTTATGGGCGTTCCATAATCGAGCTAAGGGTCTCCCGTCTAGATCTTCGAGGTGATATGCTTGATTCTTGCCTATCTCGAGCTTGCCCACGTGCTTAGTAACCTCGACCTTCTTGAGCACTAAATCTCCGACTTGAAATTGAAGAGGACAAAGGTTTCTGTTGTAGGCTCGAGCGGTTGTGGCCCGATATTACTGCATCTTTATGTTCCTCTTTTCTCTGGTCTCGCCTATTGTGTCGAGGTCGAAAGCCCTTAATGTATCGTTCCTTTCGCATTGAAATTGAGCCACTCGAGGGAATTGATGAAGGATCTCGGCAGGTATCATGGCCTCCGAGCCATATACCATGGCGAAGGGTGTCTGACCGGTTGGAATTCTCGGAGTGGTTCGATAGGCCCACAGGACGCCGTCTAGTTCATCGACCCAATGTTCTTTCTTTACTTCGAGCCGTGTGCACAAATTCTGTATGATGGTGCGATTGGTGACCTCGACCTGCCCGTTGGCCTGAGGATGTCCGACCGATGTGAACCTTTAACTAATCTTGAAGTCTGAGCAGTAGGCCCTGAATCTTGAGCTTCGAAATTGAGGTCCATTATCACACACTATGACTCGAGGGATCTCAAACCTTGTGATGATGTGTTTCCAAAGAAAGTCTTGAAGAACATGAAAGGTGATTTTTGAGAAAGCAAGTACTTCGACCCATTTGGAAAAATAGTCGATAGCGAGGATGACGAACTGCCTCTGTCGAGTCGCGATCGGGAAAGGGCCTGTGATGTCGATCCCCCACTGCTCGAAAGGTCAGGATGATTTGATCGGGATCATCTCTGCAGGGTGCTGATGGGTTAAGTTAGCATGCTTCTGACATCGATCGCATCTTCTTACAAATTCGAGCGCATCTTTGCGCATGGTGGGCCGGAAGAATTCTGCTCAAGATGTTTTCTGAGCAAGCGACCGCCCTCCGGCGTGATTTTCACATGTCCCTTCATGGATCTCGGCCAGCACTTCCAGACCCTGAGACGTTCGAAGACATCGTTTAGTGAGACCGATGAAAGAACGCTTATACAGACGACCCTCTTGGTCGAGTGAGTAGCTTAGAGCACGGTGCTTGAGTCTTTTCGCCTCGAGTGGGTCTTCAGGTAGGGTACCGTCTAGGAGATATAAGACTAATCCATCGAGCCAACAGGGCTCGGCAGCATCGATGGAGTTAACCTCTGGGATAGACGGGTCGATAGATCTTGAGGAGGAGGTCATGAACGTGATGGATCGATCTTTTGTACCAAGTGGCCCACTGGCAAACTTGGAGAGGGCATCCGCTCGAAGGTTCTCTTCTCGAGAAACCTGAGAGAGCTTGAGTTCTTCGAATTCCAATATGACCTTCTTTGTTAAGGCAAGGTATTTGATCATGGACTCTTCTCGAGCTTTATACTCACCGTCGACTTACCCGGCGACCAGTTAAGAGTCGGTTATGACAGTAAGCCTTTTGATGTTCTGTATTTTTACAATTTTCAGCACTACTAAAAGGGCTTCGTAATCTGTCTCGTTGTTCGTCATAGGATGTTTGAGGGCGATGGCGTATTCAATCTGTTGCCCGCTGGTATTTGAGAGGGATATGTCGGCTCCTCCCCTCCCCCCTGAAGAGGTTGAAGAGCCATCAACTGCCAGTGTCCAGACGATCTCATCATGGGTCGGTGTCGGAGGGAGGTGATTCTCGATCAGAAAATCGGCCAGGATCTGGGCTTGGTATGCTATCCTGGGGCGATAAGAGACTTCAAATTATCCGAGTTTGATCGCCCACTTGGTGAGTCTTCCTGAAACCTCAGGCTTTTCCATGACTGTTTTGAGAGGTTGATCGGTCAAGACTACAATAGGATGTGCCTGGAAGTATGGTCGAATTTTTTGGGATGTATGAACCATTGCGAGAGCGAACTTTTCGATCTCGAGGTATCGCACCTTAAGGCCATGAAGAATCTTGCTAACGTAGCACACGGGGAGATGTTTCCGATCTTAAACCGTGACAAGCACTGAGTTGATCGTCTCGATCGAGATAGATAGGTACAGGTATAAAGTCTCTCTGTCGATCGGCTTTGCTAATAGAGGCGGTGATGTCAGATATTTCTTCAGGTCTTCGAGGGCTTGGTTGCACACCGGAGTCCACTCGAAATCTTTGATGTTGTGAAGCATCTTAAAGAAAGGCAGGTTCTTCTCTGATGATCGTGAGATGAATTGATTCAGTGAGATGATCCTGCCAATAAGACGCTGGACATCGCGGATCGAGTTTGGGGTCGGGAAGAGCTGGATGACTTGTATCTTTTCAGGGTTTGCCTTGATTCCTCTCTGGCTCACCATATATCCAAGGAATTTCCCGCCATCGACCCCGAAAGTGCATTTCACAGGGTTGAGCTTTAAGTTGTATTTCCTGAGGAGGTTGAAAGCTCGCTTCAGGTGGTTGAGATGGTCGAGAGCCTTTTCACTTTTGACGAACATGTCGTCGACATATACCTCGATTTTGTGACCGATCTCGGGCTCGAACACTTTGTTCATCATTCTTTGGTAAGTGGCTCCCGCGTTCTTGAGTCCGAACGGCATGACTTTAAAGCAGTAAATTCCATTGAAGACCATGAAAGCCGTTTTGGGTTGATCTTCGATGGCCATGAAAATTTGATAGTAACCTTGAAAAGCATCCATCATGCTTAACCGCTCGCAACCGGCCGTGGAATCGACAAGTTGGTCAATCCGGTGTGACGGGTAAGGGTCCATTGGGCATGCTTTATTCAAGTCAGTGAAGTCGTTGCACTTGCGCCATTTCCCGTCCTGTTTTAGTACGAGAACGACGTTGCATAGCCACTCGACTTATTGGATCGGCATTATGTACCTGGCGTCAAGGAGCTTGTTCACTTCTGTTTCGATGACGGCGTTTCGAGCATCGCTTTGAGGACGAAGTTTCTGCTTGACCGGTTTGTAGGATGGGTCGATGTTTAAGTGATGTTCGATCACTTTCCTATCGAATCCGACAAGATCGGAAGCGCTCCACGCAAATACATCTAGGTTATCTCGGAGAAACTGTATGAGCATGCATTGTTCTTTGCCTTTCCGACCGGCCCCTATGCGTGTGATCTTCTCCGTCTGTCCAGGGATCAGCTGAATTTCTTCAAGGTCCTATGCGGATTCGAGCTTTTTGTCTTCTTGTTTCTTTCTCTTCGCGGCGTGAGAAGAGCTCATTTTCTTTGAGTTCTCAGGGTTGACCACATCAGGATCTACAAAGTCATCTTTGATCATTGGATCGTTGACGATGACTGGGACCTACTTTCCGGTGGGAGGTTTGGGTTTCTCTATCGATATGGAATAACAAGTCCACGCTGTCGGGATATCACACCTCAGTTCTCCGACCCCAGCGGGGGTGGGTAGTTTTACCATCTGGTGGTAAGTGGAGATTACTGCTCGGAAGTCTATCAAGCCTGGCCGACCGAAAATGATGTTATAGGCAGATGGTATCTCCATGACAAGGTATTCGATCTCGCGTGTGGCACGCTGAGGTAATGTGCCCATCGAGGTGACGAGTCGGACTCGACCTTTCGTGTATACTTCTGCCCCGCCGAAACCTGTAAGAGGAGTTCGAATAGGATCTAAAAGTAGTTTATCGTATAAATTCATGCGAACAAGAGTCGAGTAAAAAATAATATTGCTAGAACTTCCATTATCGATCAAAGTACGTGATACAGCAAAGTTGGCGACATCGAACATGACGACCATAGGACAGCTAGGTGTCTCGCTCGATTGTGTCGGTATATTGATTACATCACTTTCGCTAAACACTACTTTCTCACTGATCCAGGAGTCTTCAGGTCGGACGTGCATCACTTCTCGAGGGCTATAGAAGCTTTGTGCCGCTGCTCGCCGTGTCTTCTTTCGAGCGGATCTCGAGTCTCCGCCTGAGGGTCCTCCGACGATCATGTCAATTCGACCAAGGCATGGTCAGTTGTGAGGATCACGTTCTGTCGGAGGCTTGGCTTAGCGTTGTCTTGGCGGCAATCTATCATGATGGTCCCGATTTCGAGCATTGTCGTCCATTTTCTTGACAAACTTGAGGAGATGACCTCCCTTGATTAATCGCTCGATTTCATCGCATAGCGCGTTATATTCGGAGGTGTTATGTCCCTTTTGTTGATGGAAATTACAGAACTTGTTGCTCTCTCGAGTCTTGGGAGTTTCCCTCATCAGTTTGGGCTTCTTGAGGAGTGCAGGATCGATGATATTGTAAATCTCATCGATTGGTCGCGTCAACTGGGTGAAATGTTTCCTTGGATTGGATCCGATTGGTGCCTCATTCTTGGGGCGGAAATCTTGTTTGACTGGACGACTGGTTTCCGACTTTTGACCGTGTGTCGGACTCCGTTGGGAATTCTCCAATTCTTCGAGCTGCATCCAATCGTAGGCCGCGGCTTGTATGTCGGTTAAGTTGTAAGGTTTTTGCAAGAAGATATATCGGGCGTATTCATTGCTGATCAGGGCCTTGTGGACTATTGGCTTTAATAGATCAATGCTCGGTTCCTCCGTTTTGACCACTGCTTGCGAAAAGCGAGTGAAGAAATCTCGTAGAGATTCATTAGGACCCTGCCTGATGGTGTACAGGTAGGTCGGTGGGAGCTTGTCACCCTTCATGGCGGAGAATTGGGCATTAAACCGCTCAACTAGAGCTTTATACGTGGGTATGGATCGAGGAGGAAGTCTTGAAAACCATTCCAGCGTAGGACCATCGAGGTGGTGACAAAGATCTTGACCCAGATGTTTGGGGAGTGGCCGAACATGTTGAGCTGCATCTCGAGCCGCGACACGTGTTTCTCTGGGTCGGTCGATCCATTATATGTGGGTAGGCCGGTTGGGATCTTTTCATTGGTGGTTGTTTTGATGATCGCATCGCAAAAGGGGGATTGAGCCTCCCTATCGCTGCAGTATCTCCATGGTCGCGCCAGATGCTGGGTCGACAGGGTATGCCGAGGGGATCTGGATCGATTACGCCTGGGAGAGCGAGATCGGCTGGGAGAGCGGCTATATGACCCCTGGCTCTCACCGTGATGTCGGCTATCCTATCGACTGAGACGCAGGGGGATTTGGTTCCTGAGATCATCCGACCATACAATGTGTCCCCTGTTGGATCTCCTGATCTGATTTGGTCTACCGTGTGGTCCAAGTCGGTCGAAGATCCCACTCGAGCCACGGCGGGAAACATCATTTTGGTAGGTGTTATGTTCCCTTCTGGATTCAGACCGCCGAGGGTTATCATTCCTCCCCCGGGAGCGTGAGGGTCGAGACTTTTGTTGGGAGACCCCTCGACCCCGGCGATCGACGGTTCGGTGTATCTAGGTGTCCGTGGGGGTCCTAGAGTCGATCCGGTCGGAAGGACAGGTGATCTTGAATCGGCCTTCTGGCGCTCCCTTGAGTAGGATGTTGATACTGGGGCTGGTGATGTGTACCTTGTGCGACCCCTGCCCAGTATTCGATATGTTGTTGATATGGCACCGATTGGACGTATCCGGGATGATTAACCATAGGCTGGATGACTTCGACGGGTCGAGTTTGAGGACACTCTGGCATCCGTGGCTCTCTCCCTTCCGCGACAGCAGCTATGGCTTCATCCCGACACGCCTTTAGGTACTTGTCCAACTCGGGCGTTGAGTAGACCAATTGGGGCGGGATGACTGTTGGTGCAGCTACTTGTATAGGGAATTGAGGAATGATTTCTCGGCCATTTTCGTCGAAAAGGCGAGTACTGGTAATATTTCGAGTAGTTATATCCGATGGCTTATCGCTGCGTTTCCCACAGACGGTGCCAAATGATCGTGCCAAATCTCTGCTTGTTGTTCGACCGGGAAATCGTGCTACGATCACTCTATTTGTTGACAGGGGAATCGTCGCCTGACTGCTCGAAAACTGCGAAGGTCGAAGGAAACGTGAGCTCGAGGCCAACTCGGGGAAGGTGGGAGTGAGACCCGGGTTGGCACTCCGACGCCCAAGTCAGGATTGAGTGATGTGAATCGAATGATTGAGCGGTAAAAGAGGTAGGTGAGAAAACTTATCTTGCAATAAATGCGGAGGTTATATATATACGGTGAAGAGAGAGAAGTAACCGCCTCGACGTGTCGGTGCGGGGAGTTGACAGGTGCCCCACTATTGCCTTGCATTTAATGCGTGGTCGGCCACTCAATTGAGGATTGAATAGTGGACCGGTGCGTAGCAGGTCGAGGGGATTGAGGTCGAGGGAACAGATCGAGGAGCCTGACCCTGGGTCGAAGGCTGAGGCAGTAAATTGTGGGCGGTAACTGGGGGACCTACCTGATGATCTAGGAGAAGCCTTCGACCGGACAGGTGACATGCGGTGATTGGTCCAACAAAGCGACAGGTACGAACCACGTCAAGTACTGTAATTATCTATGTTATATTTTTATCAAAAGATAATTTGCGTTCTTTTTATTCAATGCCTTTAAACAAGTTGCCATTCATATTTTGCATAACATAATTGTATATTTCCAAAAAGCATCATTATTCATCAATAATGTACAGGTATCAATCTCAATATTTGTTACTTGCTTTTTTGAGAATTTTGAATTTCTAGTTAATACTAAATAGATGGAAACTATAAATTTCTTAATCTATGTATAATTTAATGATATTCACAAATTATCTGAATATAAATTTAAAGGTATTTACATTTCTATAAATTATGACCACATTTTATAATTAAGACTTGGACCTATAATATTTGAGATTTAAACAAAAAATTAATAAATGAAAGTAAACTCGAAATATAGTTACAGTAATGACTAATAGTGAAAGATACCTATTAGTTAGAAAATGGTTAAGCTATGCTCCAAAAATAGTTCGTATCTTGAGGTTTGTCGTAATTATACGAACTTCCCCTTTTGACAAGTTACAAAACAAAAGATAAGGGATAATTACAAGACATGCATTAAGGTTTGACCTAATTACACCACCTTCCCCCGACGTAAATTCTTTAACATCAATGTTAAAAGAAGATTGACATTATATCTGTGACTTCCAATGTTTTAAGACACTGATTTATGTGCTTTTGGGGACATGATTTGTCCGGTTTACATAAGAAAAATGGAGTGCAGGGGAATGTAGCCAGTACTCAATTTATTACGCCAGCCTAGCCTTAGACGTCCAAGATTAAATAAATTTGCTAAACATGGGTTGAACTTTCAATCTCTACAATTACAGAAGTTGAAGAGGAAATCTGTTTCACCGACAATGTAGAACAGAAAAGGGATGGCTTTGGAGGTATTTCTATGGACTGAAGATTTCCTTCCAACATTTCCACAACCTTAGTCATGGATGGCCGATCCGACGGAGCTGTCTGAATGCACCAGAGCCCTACCAATAACATTTTCCTCGAAGTTTCTTCTTTCTCCTCGCTGATAACATCACCATCCAATTTTTCATTATTGACCAACACATGCTCGTAAATTTTGTCGGGAAAATAATCTACACTCGACTTGGTTGCCTGAATTTCAGCCACTTTCCTTGCTCCAGCCATTTCAAGAAGCATCATTCCATAGCTGTAAACGTCAGATTTGTGAGAAACTCCTCCAAAACTCCTGGAGAACACTTCAGGAGCTATATATCCAACAGTCCCTCTTGCCCCCAACATCGATAACATGCTCTGCTTCTCCTTGACCAATTTCGCCAGCCCAAAATCAGCTATTCTCGGGCAGAAATCTTTATCCAGTAGAATGTTCTGAGGCTTAATGTCGAAATGAACAATCCTCGTATTGCAACCTCTATGGAGATATTCCAAACCTCGGGCAATGCCAACTGCTATCTCGTACAGTTTTTCCCACTCTAAGTGACCGTCTGAAACAGAACCGTTGTTGATGAATTTGTCTAGAGATTTATTGGGCATAAACTCATAGATTAGAGCTCTTCTCTTTTGTTCATAACAATATCCCAAGAGGTTGACGATGTTGACATGGGAAGTTCTGCTGATGCTAGCAACTTCATTTATGAATTCTTCTCCATCATTAGTAGTGTCAGTTAAGACCTTAACAGCAACAAGACCACCACCAGGTAGCTTTCCTTTATATACAATGCCAAATCCGCCTTGGCCAAGCTTATCTGTGAAGGATTTTGTTATTTTCTTGATATCCCTGTATGTGTATCTCTTTGGAGCAAGAGATCCATGGTTGAGTAGAAGCTTGTCGACCTTTCGATTAATTTCGAGGTCCATGGAACGTGATCTACTTCGTCTTGTGATGTAGAAGATGATGATGGATGATATAACTATAGCGAGAACGCCAAGTGAAACCCCTGCATAGAGCCAGAATATTGGTTACATAAATCCACTTAAGGAAAAGAAAAATATACGGAAATTTGATTTATGCATATTATAGAATCAACGAACAATTCCATCATTATTTCTATTTACTTAATTAATAAAAATAAGAGGCGACTTTAATCAATGTTTCTAATATATAAATATTTATTAAATTGATAAAAGTAAGAAATCAACTAAAATTCTGTTATTACTGAAATAATTTAATTAATATCATTTCTGCATATTTTCATTGGTATAAAAAGTATAAAGTATTTGTTATTGCCATTTTTGGTAAATATACGAATATTTATATCTATATTATTATATTAATTTTTATGTCTTCGACTCTTGGACTCTTTTCTTTTCTGCCTCTAACTTTTAAAATTTTTTATTTTATTCTCTTTTAATTTATTTATGTATTATTTCTTAACTCCTAATTTTTCTCATATCAATCTTTTCCATATTCTTTTATCTTTTTTTTTTCTCATATTTTTAATTTTTTTAAATTATTTTGACGGATATGATTTTGACTTCTTTTTTTTGTAAATATAATTTATTTTTATCTATAGTATTATATAAACATCTAACTCATTTGATAATTATTTAATTTTTGTTAATATAAAAAAGGGGAAATGTGGCAAAACTCCCGAAGGCACAAGACAAATTTGACATCACTCCTCCATGAAAAAAATATCAATACTAACTCCCCAATTCAAATTTGTAATTTGATTTCACTCCCCATTTTTAACAAAATTACCAAAATTACCATTTTATTTACATAATACCTCATATAATTTTATACTTTTATTTTGTATGTTAATACTTTAAAATATAATTTTTATACTTTATATGTAAAAATTAATATATATATATTTGTATTGGATGGTGGGGTAAAAATTAATTGTTGGTTTATATTTGTATTTGTATTGGATGTGTTTAATGGCGGAATTGAAGTGCCTTGACTTTAAAGATTGAATAATGTAAGCTTGGTAAGTAGTCACTTGATCCAAATTTCCATAACCTTACCTTAAGCCTATATTACAAGCTCGAAAGAACTACCGATCCTAAGTCTTGATTTAATTCCATTAGTGGAGATAGGTGCGAAGAGTTTATTCCGAAGTCGATGATTAGAACTTAGGAGGGAATTGTGAATTTGTCATTCTAATCTTTGTACATTGTTTCGTTTGATTCACACACTACACAAGGGTATACTTTTCATACTAAGTCTTCAGGATCTTATGTTTATGATTACTTGATTTGATAAGCTAGACTTGTTTAGGTGAAGGTTTGATGATTGCTTTGAGGAGAAGGTTTGATGAGTATGTGTTTTTTTAATTTCTGTATTACTCGGGGACGAGCAATAGTCAAGTGTGGGGGATTTTGTTGAGTGTAGAAATTGCATGGTTTTGAGTGTAATTTGATTATATTTTTGGTACCATTTGATGCGTTTATGTATTTATTTTGCTCCGTTTAGGTGATTTTAGAGTTGGAGATGAGAAACGGCGAAGCGAAGCAATTTCACGCATTTTTGGAGGAAAATGTAGTAACTCCCATTACCATTTAGGAGTTCAATTGTTGTAACCCCCGTTACAAGCCACAGGAGTGGAGCTTTTGGCGAGAGAAGAGGGGTAACGCCTGTTACCCCTGTGCAGAAGGAAAGTGGTAACGCCCGTTACCACTAATAAAAACGTTATGTGATTTCATCAGTAACGGGCGTTAACAATAATGGTACATGGAGAGGTAACACCTGTTACCTAGGGCGACGAGAGAATTATTTGGGATGCTATATTAGTGCGTTTTGGAGTCTTTTTGAGAGAGCTTTTCTTCCAGGTCGTGATCTAGGGTTTGGAGATAAGAGAAGGAGTTTCAGAGGTTTTTCAGACAATTCGAGAAGACGAAAGGATTGAATTCTTAGAACGATCTTTGGTTTTATTGTTGCTTTAATTTACAAACTAATTCCTTTGAGTTTAGTTTTGATTAGTTTTCGTATGTTAGATTCGTTTTTAGATATTACTGAATGTTTATGCTTTTGTTTTTGAGACTCTGTTTAGAATTGATGAATATGATTTATTTTAATGCAATTTCCTTTAGTTTTATGAGTTTTGTTTTAATTATGAGTAGCTAATTCTCTAAGGCTAGGGGGAGTGATGATGATTGCATGATAGATGTTTGATATAATGCTTGAATGGCTTATGTTAATTCTTAGTTTGAAAACAGGTTTGAATTGACTTGCGATGGCCTGATCACCCTTAGCATGTGTCATAATTGCCTATAGATCGAAAGAGTGATGGTAATTTAGATGTTTTTCATAACTTGTAAGTTGTAGGATACAAAAAGATTTGGTCCTAGCTTATACAACAGTAATCTTATTCCATGCCGAGCCACTAGAATATTGAATTGCACTAGTCTTATTCATATGGTTTAATTAACTATTGGTGATTGCGAGAGCAACATTGAACACTAATTAAGCACTTGGTTACACCTTGAGAGAGGGTAATACAAATATAAGTGACTAGGTTGTAGAATTACACTTGTCAGACGAGTATCGTATCAGCTCTTGATTGTATGATTCATTACTTTTCCCCTGCCTGTTTAGTTTACTGAATTTAATTCGTGTGTTTAAGCTATTATTTGTGTTTATTTCCAGTTAATTGTTAATTTTTACTTTAGTAGATTATGAGATAACAACAACAATTGCTTTTCGTTTGGTCTTTAGATTAGAGAAGGATATAGAGCAGTGATTGATTTCCCTTCCCTGTGGGTTCGATCCTATTGAGCTACTCGTATGTTAGTGTGCACTTGCACGATTGGTTTTAACTTGAGCAAAACAATACAACAAGTTTTTTGAGCCGGATAAGAGAGATTCTTCGTTTCCCAGCTAATGCCACTACTTCTTTGCCTAAATGGAGTGAGGCTCAGAGAGAGGCGGTATGGAGATCCTTTCCTTTGCGAGAGGGTGTTCCTAGTTATTCGCCTCGATGCACACATGATAGCTATCTTGATTTATTGACTTGGGTGCTAGTCCATAGGATTTTAGTAACGGGATTTTATGCTAGATATGGAAGAGATAGCCACATTACTGAGACTGAGTTGGGTATAATGTACATGATGAAGAAAGGCATCAAGTTTGATGGAACGGTTGAGTTTTTATGGAAGCTACAGGAGAGTGCTGGGAATGTTACTGGTACGATTGCTCACGGTGCTTTTGTGACGATGTTTGCTCGGGAGATGAATTGGAGACCTTGGGGAGCTTTTCCTGTTGACTTTGGGTATGATCTTGGTCCACAGTATTTGGAGACTGTGGGCTTGGCTATTGCTTGGGAGAGTGGAGAGCTGAAGGATTGTAACTTGCCGTGGTGGCCAATTCGGGATAGAGATTGACTCTGGCATATGTATAGCTGGGGTAAGGCCCGGTTTGATGAGCTTTCAGAGAGGCAGAAGGAGCTTTTAGCTCGGATACCTGATAGGCTAGATGACGAATTTGGGATTCTTCGCAGTGCCACGCCTGTTGTTGCTGAAGCTAGTGATGAAGCACCTGTTATTATAAGAGGCGTGCATGCAGAGTTGGCAGGATTAAGGGCTGATTTGACCACCGTGATCACGAGAGTTGAGGATTTAGCGCATTATGTGGATGAGCGATTCGATGCTTGGGAGGCCAGATTGGAGGCTAATTTCGAAGGGTTCTGTGCTCGTGTTGATCAGTATTTTGAAGGACCCCCATCACCCTGATTCTATTATTTTGTTTTTCTCCCTTGACTTCTAGATATTCTTTCTACGTTTATTTGTTGTTATGTTGGATATTTCGGCTACACTTAGATTTTTGCATATGTTTGAATTCCTGGATTTTGTTTATGCAATTGTGCTCTTCTTTATGTGAATTTGTGACTTGTGTGTTGATGGTTGGATGCATGTTGATTGTCAATTGCCTGTGCACTTGATCCGTGTTTTCTAGTCACTTGTTTAGGTTTTGGAAGCCTTGCTAGCACGTTGTCGGTTCTTCATTTGATCAGGGAGTTTTCTTGAACTTTAATTCTTTCATTTGCATTAGTTCATTGCAAAGTTTAAGTGTGGGGGAGGAAGTGCATGCTTGTTATGAGTTTTTATTGAATATTTGCATGTTTAGATGTAGTTTCACTTGCGATTTGCTAAAAATCGAGTAATTTTGAAAATTTTTGACAATTTTCCCTCGTTTTGAGCTTTTTCTTTGAAGTTTGATTGTTGAGTGTTTGCTAGAATAAGATAGGCTTTTTGAATTGAGGAAAATTACATGAGATTTGATGATTTAGTATGAGTATGCCCTTATATTTTGAGCACTTTTGAACGTTATAATGTACTTTTCTTAGAAAGATGAGTTGCTGATTTCTGAATGAGTCTAAAATTTGATTAGGATGCATTTTAGTCCTATTGAGGCAAAATTTTGAGTTGATAAAAGATTAAGGAAGTAAAGTAGGCATTCGTTGTCGGAGGATTTTAAGCTTTTCTATTTAGCCGTTTTTCACTAAATAAGGTAATCTTATTGACCCCGCGGAGCCTAATTGTTGTGCTAAGATTTTTGTAGCCACATTATAAGCCAATGCACAACAATGAAATACCTACCTTGATAATTTTTACACCAAGGCTTGCTCGTTTGATTTTTATGGTAATTGTCTATCTTTTGACCCCTTTTGATTGTTCTTGTGATTGAATTTGAGAGGCCATTGTAAAAAGAAAAAGAAAACGAATGAGAAAAGTGCGAAAAAGAAAAGATAAGGAAAAAAAAAAAAGAAAGAGCAAAAGAAAAGAAGAAAATTATGCAAAGTGTGAAATTGAGAGTGTCAGATACAATTGAAGAATTTGGGATGATTTTCGTGTTTAATAGCGGAATTGAAGTGCCTTGAGTTTAAGGATTGAATGATGTAAGCTTGGTAAGTAGTCACTTGATCCAAATTTCCATAACCTTACCTTAAGCCTATATTACAAGCTCGAAAGACCTACCGATCCTAAGTCTTGATTTAATTCCATTAGTGGAGATAGGTGCAAAGATTGTATTCCGAAGTCGATGATTAGAACTTAGGAGGGAATTGTGAATTTGTCATTCTAATCTTTGTACATTGTTACGTTTGATTCACACACTACACAAGGGTATACTTTTCATACTAAGTCTTGAGGATCTTATGTTTATGATTACTTTATTAGATAAGCTAGACTTGTCTAGGCGAAGGTTTGATGATTGCTTTGAGGAGAAGGTTTGATGAGGATGTGTTTTCTTAATTTCCGTATTACTCGGGGACGAGCAATAGTCAAGTGTGGGGGATTTTGTTGAGTGTAGAAATTGCATGGTTTTGAGTGTAATTTGATTATATTTTTGGTACCATTTGATGCGTTTATGTATTTATTTTGCTCCGTTTAGGTGATTTTAGAGTTAGAGATGAGAAACAGCGAAGCGAAGCAATTTCATGCATTTTTGGAGGAAAATGTAGTAACTTCCGTTACCATTTAGGAGTTCAATTGTTGTAACCCCCGTTACAAGACACAGGAGTGGAGCTTTTGGCGAAAGAAGAGGGGTAACGCCCGTTACCCCTGTGCAGAAGGAAAGTGGTAACGCCCGTTACTACTAATAAAAACGTTATGTGATTTCATCAGTGACGGGCGTTAACAATAATGGTACATGGAGAGGTAAGCCTATTACCTAGGGCGACGAGAGAATTATTTGGGATGCTATATTAGTGCGTTTTGGAGTCTTTTTTAGAGAGCTTTTCTTCCAGGTCGTGACCTAGGGTTTGGATATGAGACAAGGAGTTTCAGAGGTTTTTCAGAGCATTTGAGAAGACGAAAGGATTGAATTCTTAGAACGATCTTTGGTTTTATTGTTGCTTTAATTTACAAACTAATTCCTTTGAGTTTAGTATTGATTGGTTTTAGTATGTTAGATTCGTTTTTAGATATTACTGAATGTTTATGTTTTTGTTTTTGAGACTCTGTTTAGAATTGATGAATATGATTTATTTTAATGTAATTTCCTTTAGTTTTATGAGTTTTGTTTTAATTATGAGTAGTTAATTCTCTAAGGCTAGGGGGAGTGATGATGATTGCATGATAGATGTTTGATATGATGCTTGAATGACTTGTGTTAATTCTTAGTTTGAAAATAGGTTTGAATTGACTTGCGATGGCCTGATCACCCTTAGCATGTGTCATAATTGCCTATAGATCGAAAGAGTGATGGTAATTTAGATGGTTTTCATAACTTGTATGTTGTAGGATACAAAGAGATTTGGTCCTAGCTTATACAACAGTAATCTTATTCCATGCCGAGCCGCTAGAATATTGAATTGCACTAGTCTTGTTCCTATGGTTTAATTAACTATTGGTGATTGCGAGAGCAACATTGAATACTAATTAAGCACTTGGTTACACCTTGAGAGAGGGTAATACAAATATAAGTGACTAGATTGTAGAATTACACTTGTCAGACGAGTATCGTATCAGCTCTTGATTGTATGATTCATTACTTTTCCCCTGCCTGTTTAGTTTACTGAAGTTAATTAGTGTGTTTAAGCTATTACTTGTGTTTATTTCCAGTTAATTGTTAATTTCTGCTTTAGTAGATTATGAGATAACAACAACAATTGCTTTTCGTTTGGTCTTTAGATTATAGAAGGATATAGAGTAGTGATTGATTTCCCTTCCCTGTGGGTTCGATCCTATTGTGCTACGCGTATGTTAGTGTACACTTGCATGATTGGTTTTAACTTGAGTAAAACAATACAACATGGTATCTATCGAACTATCTTTCTCACCGCGGCTCGAGCAATCCGATTCAAGGGAATCTTCAATCGAGGCGTTTCATCAATGTTGGCCCTGTCGATTGACTTCATTCCTGATGGACAAACCTTTGATTTGGCTCTAGCTCTATAATCCACCGGTCTTCCCCAGTCCCTGAAGTCAGCCATCCCCCGGTTGTATCCAGCTTGGTTTGTAGTAGTACCCGCTAACCGACCATCAAATACGAGATTAGGCTCCTTCTCAAAGATTTGATGGAATGGCCCAACCCAAAAAAGGAAAGTTATAGTACGCGATGGGACCTCTCTAACCATGAAAAGTGGTGGGTGCCCACTAACGGCCATTCTTGGCTCGGCTTTTTCCCTACGGGCAATGAGACTAAGTCTTATTCATTTTTTCATGGGCATTGATTTCTTCCTGTATAGCATCTCTCCAGCAAGAATGAAAAGTTACCATAGACAAGCTGTTTGAAGAAGAGAAAGAACAGCGGAAAAAAAACTTATTTAGTAGTCCACTTAGATCTTCACCCATCACCCATCAGTCCAGGAGAGAAGCAAGCTACCTTTCTTTGATCCACCTTCCCAGGGATCCCCTTTAGCTACTCCGTCAAAGAGCTCAACTGATACCCACCCCATGCTCCGCACCCCGGGGCTCTTCGCAATGGCGCTATCCTGTTCTCGAACAAGGAGCATATCTTTAGTTCGTACTCCCCTTCCATCTATGTATTATCTCTTAAATTCAATTTCTCTCATATCACGTTAATCTTTTTTATATTTTTTTTATTTTTTCTTCTTATTTTTAATTTTTTATTATTATTTTGACTGATATGATTTTTGCTTT
This sequence comes from Lantana camara, assembly GCA_037501455.1. Classification (NCBI taxonomy): domain Eukaryota; kingdom Viridiplantae; phylum Streptophyta; class Magnoliopsida; order Lamiales; family Verbenaceae; genus Lantana; species Lantana camara. The sequence continues at coordinate 13,509,656 of CM074857.1, read as the reverse complement.
TTTTTATATTTTTAATTTATTTTTATCTATATTATTATATTAAGCATCAGACCCATTTAATAATTATTGAATTTTTATTAATATAAAAAAATTTATTTTTAATATATTTTAATAATTTTTTTTAGCACATACATCGAGCGTTCGTGATTAATAGTTAAAATTATTTTACAAGTTCAATAAAAGGTGAATTACATTACATCAAGTGATAATTACGGATAATGCCCAACTTTTGAGGGAATTTTGTACATTGCACCCCGGACTTTGAATTTATGCAATTTTGTAACCTAATCTTTTAAATTTGCGCATTAGAACTCCCTCGAAGCATTCCGGCAGAATCAAAAGATTACTTTGTTTAAGTTATTCTTGCATCAATTTATTTCTTTAATTTAAGATATTTCTCTATTCACTTTTCAATTATTTGCACCTTTTAATTAGCTGTTAGAATATCTAGCTAAGGAAAGGATTGACTTAACGGGTTTAGTCCCGTAATTCCTGTAATTAGTCTGATTCTTTGAGATTGTGTTGGGACTTATATATATCCTAGACTAAGGATTAACGATGTAACACAGAAAATACAAGCAAGATGAATACAATACAATACAATACTTTTTCCCAAATACCATGATTCAACATTAGCTATATTTTATACTCTACAAGATTCACGTCAAAATAACCATGAATGCTAAACTAGTTTCATGAAGAGAAATGCGCGAGTGTATATTAGGAATTCATGAAGAAAAAAGCTTATCAATTTTTGCACGGACATTCTAATTTCTACCCACGAAAATTATATTAGAGATCTTGTAAGTTTATGCGTGACTAATATGAGTGAAAGAAAATGAAAAAGCCGATAAAAGACATCAATGCAAATTTAAAAATGAGTTGATGTAAAAATAACTTAACAAAATATTCTTTTAATTAGGCCGGAGAATGCCTCAGGGTGCAAATGCACAAATTAACAAGAGTACGAGAAAAAATCATACAAATTTATAAGTTGGGGGTTTTATCCAATCCAAATCCAAAACTCTAACTTTACCCGAATCTTTCGTATCCAAACCCAACCTGCTAAGTGTATCTCAGATTGGACCCATGTTTATGGGTTAAGGGTCCAAGTACACGGATTGTCAAGTCTCAACTCTCATAAAACATAAATTAATATAATATTTATTTCATGTTTTATATTATTTATTTATTTATATTTTTATAATATAAAAAAATTAGAAATCTTCACTTAAAAGATTAAGATGTTCCTAGTAGTCTTTTTTTTAAAAAAAAATTGAACTTTCACATTTTTATTCCATACAATCTATACTTTCAATCAACTATTCATAATATTATTTTTGTAAAGAATTCCATAGAACTCATCTTAATCTTAAATTTTGTTTTAACATAATACTAAAATAATAAAAAATTACGATAGGAGAAAAAATGCACAGAAGAGAGAGAGGAGCAATGGGAGATGGCAAGGAGAGAAGGCCGATTAGACGGAGAAAACGAAGAAAGATAAGATAGTGTGAAGAGACAAAGGGAAGCGATTGAGATTTGAGGTTCCGAGGAGAAAAAGCGAGGAGTGTAAAGTTAAAAATGAAATTAGTTGGTGAAGAGAGATGTACAAAGGAAAAAGAGAAAGAGTAAATATTTTTTGATCTATAATAATTTATTTGGGTAGATTTTGGGGTTGGATACCTAATGAAGTTAGATCCAACTCAAATTCCCTTGTCATTGAATTATAGTCCAATGGGGGTTAATTCAACGGTAGTGGGCTGGGTCCTAAGCGAGCTTTACACGAAACATTGAAGTTTCGAAAGCTAGAAAACTCTATTAGGGAGGGGTCATCCCGTTTAACCACTTTTAGCCCCGAAATTAGGCTTCCCCCTCCTTATTTTTATAAATCCCCTACTCGCCATTGAGTTATCGGTGTGGGTAAAAATCAACAATTATGGATTTAAATTAGGTTTGGATAATGAATTTAAACGTATGTGTCCGATAACACTTCATATATATATATATATATATATATATATATATATATATATATATATATATAATTCACACACCCCCAAGTAGAATTCGAACCCGGGACCTTGCTTTGGAGAATGAACCCATTAACCACTTGAACCAACCCCTGTTAGCTGATAACACTTCACATATTGACAAGCCTGATTGAGGGTTTTCTGGGATTACCCCTTAATCAAAAAGAAGATCTGAAAGGATGATTATTTAGAATTTTAAAGCTGAACAAATATGTAAAATACAAATTAAAATTGTAAAGAACACATTATTTAACATGGATGATGATATATAAATAAATAAATCTATATTATAATATATAGAAAATGCGTGTTTGACTATCTCTCTAATTTTTCAAAAAGTTGTCTTCCTCAATTTTTCTTTCAATTATATCTTGCTCTGTGTACAAAAAATTTTCTCCACCACTAACTCTATTTGTCATCTTTCTGCACAAACAATGACGTTCTCCATTCCAATAATGTAATTTGTCATTTATACGTATATGTACTGTTTTTTTTAATTTTGTTTTTATTACATTTCTTTCTATTTTATATTTATTTATTATTATTATTTTTTTTGGTTTCGTTTTATAATTTTAACTTTTGTTTTTACTGTTCTCTTCCATTTTATTGGTTTTTTATTAATATTTTTGTTATTACTTTGATTAAATTTTATTATTTTCTTTTATTGTAATATATATTTGATTGGTCCAGTTTGTTGTCTTACTATTTTATTGTTATTTTTGTCAATCATTTTTCTTATTAATTTCGTTTTTTTATAATTTAGTATTTACTTTTGGTTATTTGAAGTGATTTATTTTGAGTTAACAATTATTTATTAGTCAGAAATTAATTTATTCAAACAAATTTAATAATTATTTGATTCATTTAAGTTATTTCTTTTATTTTGTAATTTTAATTTGCAATTGATATTTTTAGTTATTTTATACACATTTTTACTTAAATTTTACCCATGTAGTAGTAAGAAAAATATCTTTCTATTAGGGAATAGTTTTGCTTAAATGATATTATTGAGTTTGATTTTGAGAATTTATTTGAAGTTTTTTTATTTATAAATGGTTAATTAGTTTTTAAAAAATTTATGTTCAATTATCTGCATTTATGTCAATTTTATTTTTAATATTTGGATTTTGTTCAATAACGAATTGTATTATTGTATATATAGTTTTAATTGTAGGGAGATTTAAAAGTAATTAGACTAACAACCTTTTCAATTTAAAGTATATGAAATTTGTTATTGGTTTCTACTTCTTTTAAGGTTTTATATACTTTTATACGTTTTGTTGATTACTTATCATTTCTAATGTAGCTGTAACAGCCCAGATTTTTGAACTAAAGAAAAGGGAATAAATTAATTTGAAATATCAAGATATGGTTGAAAATTTGAACGGTGATTTATATGTTATTCAATTCTGAACTAAATACATTGATTTGAATTATGTTAGTCGATAAACATATTTAAATATGACTGCATTATTTTATGCACGTTAATACTGAATTAATTAAAGTATAGAGACGTATTTAGAAATTGATCAATAACTTATGTGTTTAAATTTTATTTTATATGAAAAATTGAACAATTGTGCAAACTAATTATAATTAAATTGTCATCTTTGGAAATGATTAAATTGTCTAATCTGCATGAAATTATCTTTAGTTGTTCACTTAATTTAAATATTACTAATTATACTTGAAGTTTGATGTTGATTGGCGTTGTTTTAAGCTTTTGCTATGCTTGTGTTTGTTTGTTCATCGCCGTTCGCTGGGAAAGATCTCGAATGAAGGCCCAAAGCTAACGCTTGAGGTATTTCTCAGTACTGGATGTGGCAAGGGCGCCACAGTAGCAATTTGTATTGCTCTATTAAGTTTTTATTTGCCTATCAAATGTCGATTTTATATTATAAGATGAGAGATATTTATTGCATTTAATTTCTTACATTTCAAATTTTAGTTTTTTTCCTATGCTATCTTAGTTTTATCGCAATTTTTGGTTTTTTTGATATTTCTTGAATCATTAAGTTTTAGCATATTTGTAAAATTTTATAATTTTTTTCATTTTGTTATTTATTATGATACAATGTAACATATAATTAGGATATTGGAATGAATTAATTTTATATTTTCTTTTTATTAGAGTAGGTGATATTTTTTTATTTTTTTTGACAATAAAGAAGATATTGCTGGTTTATATTAAATTTCGACAATAAAATTTTTTTCCCCATGATAACCTCTTTGGCATTTATAAATTTTTTGTTATTTTTATTTCTAAAATTTTGTATTTTATTAAAATAAATAAAAGCAAATTTTGCTTCTCTTTTTTTTTTTTTTTGGTTGGCAATCGTAACTTTTAATATCCATGTACTATTTAAATTATATTATTTATTTTCTCAATTAATTTTTAAATTAAATATTTAATTTTTTAATTTTCGTGCATAGCACGAGACATATGCTAGTAGAGAGAGAGAGGGGAGGGTCTACAAACACTTCTGTTCATGAGAATTTAAAACAAAAGTTGAAATTGTGAAAAATTGATGTAGTAAAAATAATATTTTCTTTTTCATCATTAAAAGTGAAAAGCAAGAAAAGAATTAGTTAAATATTTTGCTGAGAAATAATGAGAAACACTTTTAATTTTTATTTGTTGCTTCCGCATTTCGTTTACTTATTTTGCGCACTTTGTCCGAGTCTTAGCGCCGCTTAGCCTAGTGTGTTTGTGTAGGTCCCCATTCGCTTAGACATGAGCTCATGTATAGAAGTCCTTGGATTATGAAACAGGTTAGGCTTTCTTTTACGTATATTATGATATGCCTTTAAAAATGACTAGGTATGCAAAGCCCTAGCTCCGATTCATAACCTTCCCTATGTTTTGTGCTATGCTATATACGTTTACGTGTGCGGGTGTGCGTTAGCCCCTTCACTCAGTCGAGTTGTGACTGACCCCTCTCTTTTACCACTTTTAGTTGCAGGTTGACTCGAGCTAGGCGGAAAGTGCATCGTCGTGTCGTACTAGCTTGTTTAGATCGAGTCTGCATACATATTTTGCATCTTTTGGGTATTATGACTTGTATTTGATATGGATATGTATAAGAATTGTATTTTGATGATTATTCTGGATACTTGATGTATTTTTGGGTCATGATGGCCATGTATATATGTTTGTTTGCTAGTAATGGACTTATAAGTTGATCCTGATTATTACTTCCGCATTTTTGTTATTTGTTTTGCGCGCTCTGTCCGTGTTTAGCCCCGTTTAGCTTAGTATGTGTGTGTAGGTCCCCGTTGGCTTAGATTTGGGCTCATGTATGGAAATCATTTCATATGTGGGTTATGGTTTAAGTGCGGGGGATGTGGTGCATGGCCCTCCACTCCGGGTGCAACACAATGTAACATATAATTAGGATATTTGAATTAATTAATTTTATATTTTCTTTTTACTAAAATAGGTGATTTTTTTTTTTTTTTTTTTTTTTTTTGAAAATAAAGAAGATATTGCTTGTTTATATTTAATTTCGACAATAATTTTTTTTCCCATTGATGGTGCAGGAATATGAGTTTCCTAAATGCAACAACACTTTCAATATTTGTGTAAGAAGGGAAAGACCATCACAGGCGTGAAGGCTTCAGGATCTGGGTTTCCTATTGAGCGTGGGTTCTTCCAGCTAGGATAACACCAAGAGTGCAACGTGCAATGATGATGCAACTGTGGTGAGAATAATGTGGAGCTTCAGAAGATTCGGAAAAAATGCCCAGAACTATGCAGTATGTAAATGGAAGATGACTTGGGGGGAGAAAGCATGTGCTCTCCCCTATTTATATGTTAGGGGTGAGGGTAATTGGGTAACTTGACCGTGTGGTCCCAAACCTGTGTTGCCCTAACACGTGGCAGCCCGTGAGGGCATGAGAATGACATTTCTGAAAAAGGGGGTGGCGTGTCAAATGCAAGGTGCGCACCACCTTTGTGTCAGAGGTTGTTGGCGAGGGTCGCGTGAGAGGAGGGCTCAAGATCCGTTTTACTAAGGTTCGATCCACCACGGCGGTGGGGGGATCATACACGAGCACTGGTGGCGCTCGAAAAGTGCTCGGATTGGTTCCCCACGGCATATGACTTTTGAGCGCCGAAATCCCGAGCTCCAAGAATGTGGCCCTCGTGCGGGTGATTCCCTGAGAAGGGTAACTCTGAAGGCCGAGATGGGAGCGCCGAGCCTGTCGGTTCGGGCCCTTTACCTGAATAGTTGGCCGAGGCTCAAGGGCCTGTACTAGTTGGTACGTGAGTGGGCTGGGTTGGCCCGCGAGCCCATCAATGCGAGGGTATAGTCTTCAAGTCAACTGATGGTGACACGTGGATGGCTCTGATACGAGCGTGTTTTTGTGTCTCATCATTTTGCCCCCCAAATTCTGTAGTATCGCTCGAGAGTACTGTAGAATTTAAAAGAAGGGAGCCTTGAATTTTGAATTATCCGAGGGTCAAGCCTCAGCAAGGGAGGTGACCACTTGGTTTCCGTAACGGGTACAGTCTGACACTGCATTAAATGGTGTCATGTCCGCATTTAATGCTGAGTGGGAACGTGGGCGCATGTACCCCGGGAGGCGTGAGGCGGTTACCAAAAGTGGGAGTCTCCCAAGGCGGGAAATGATTGCATTTTCAAATCCCCAACCCTAATTAATGTAAATTACCCCCCTATAAATAGGGTTCCGGAAGGCTCTTTTACTCTTTTCACGCATTCAACTTTCTTCAAGCAACAAGAATTCTCTACCGTTTTCTGCGATTTCCAACAAGTTCTTCTTCAATCTCTAGGTAAAAGTCCCTCAAGTTCTTATTTCTGGTACTAACTTTTAGATTTAGGTTGAGAGAGCGAAACTCTTGAGTGAAGAAATCCCCTTCTGTTGTTGAATTCTGAGACTTCCTTCTCCATTTTCTACGATAAGCTACATTTTCAAAGAATCACAGAGCAGGCATGGCAGGACTCCCAGCAGATGATTATGTGAGGGAGATAGATGAGATGTCAGTGGGGAGCTCTTCCCCTCATGGTAATGTGCCTACAGCAGTTCCAATGGCCAGGGCTTCCCCAGGCGAGGGGATTCTTGTTGCTATTCCAGTAGCCCAGGCTCCGGTTGATGCTAGGGATGAAGAGGTCGACGCCGCCGTTCAAGGAATGAACGAGCGTGCTCCTGGAGGGGTAAATGACCTTTTTGAAGAGATGCACAACGTAATGGAAATGTAGAGGCAGGGAGAGAGAGTGTTCCCGGTGTTGAATAGTGTCGTAAGACCATAAGATCATAGGATCACGGTGGCAGTCGCGGCTCCTGAGGGCGGTGCAGGGCCTTCTGAGCGTCATGTTGAGGCTGAACCTCCCAAAAAGCGCCAAAGAAGGGGAAAAGAGCCTGCAACGCGAGTGAGGCAAAATAACCCTCACCAAACCGACAGATCTCCATATGAGATTGAAAGCATTTTGACGCTCGATGATTTGGAGGAGTTGAGGGCAAAAGTGTATTGGAATGAAGCAGTATTTCCTATGCGACTTCCCGAGGAGGGAGAGAGGGCCAACCGACCGCCGCCCTGGATGTTGACGGTCTACTGGGACGCAGTCCTGGCCGGGGGCCTGAGGTTTCCCATCCCATCCGCCGTCGCCACCATCTGTCACCACCTTGCGCTTTGCCCTTCACAAATTCTGCCGAACGGCATAGCCCTAATCAACACTTTTGTAATTATGATGAGAGCCCTAGGCCACGAACCCTCGATCGCCAATTTTGATAGTTTAATACAAGTGGCCCGCTCAACACGCTCGTCCCCTACAGATGGGTTCTATTACGCCCAGGCCAAATCGGGCTTTAAGATGATAGATTCTCCATCCACCTCCTATGCCGAACATTGGAAAGAGAAGTACTTTTTTGTGAGGGCTCCAGGGGGAATTTTTGGGGTTCACCGAGAGTGGTTGATACATGGCGAGGGGCCATTGATTAGGGAAAGGATAAGGAATAAGGTTTTTGAGGACTGGGCAAAGGGGTTAGCCCTCGAAATGAGGAGTGAGAAGAAGTGGATCAAGGTTGAGGTCTTGATGAAGAACGAGGGAGTGCTATTCCGTTATGGCCTATCTTGCCCCCCGAGTATGAGAACCAATCCACCAGCTGATATCATGGCCCTCGATGGTTAGATTCTAGGAACTAACTGCTCTAACTCTTAGAATAGTTTCTGACTTGGCTTGATTGTTATACTTCTGTGCTTGTTATCCATATAATCACCTTCTGACGCTCGTGTTTTCTCATTTGCAGATGTCCAGATATTATCATTAGGGATGAACACCGAGGCTCTTTCTCGTATGCTAGGCGCTCAGGGACCGGGCGCTAATCCTCAGCCCCGACAGCAGTAGCAATCGCGACCCCCGAATGCCCCGAGGGGCAGAGGAGTCCAACGGAGGTTAGGCCGAGGTGAAGGGGGCAGGGGCGCTGGAAACGAGGCTCCAGCATTTGGCCCCATTGAAGATCTTACAGTGGATGGCGCTCGAGAAGTTACTCCGCCTCCAGCGGCTCCCGAAGGACCAATCGCATTAAGCTCCAGCACTTCCCTCAATCGTTCGGGAGAACTTGCCCGCCTGCACGATATTGTGAGGGCCGACCGCCAAGGAAAGAGAAAAAGGCTTCCAGACTCCATCCCCATTTCAGGAAAGGGCAAGGAGGTGGTCATCGGCCATCGCGGTGAGGGCAGCGATACTTCATCTTCTGAGGATGAAGAATTTTGGAAGATTGGCTGTCGGGGTGACGCTCGATTCAAGCGCCAAAGGAAGGACGGTCCCGTTTTACTGAAGAAGAGCGCATTTTCTGCGAATATAGTTTTTGACATTGTCGGAAAGCTCCAGTTCTCCGCCGACCATGACAAACTAAACGAGCATGACGCCGCTCGGGTCGCGGATGACGCTTGCCATGCGCTTCTGACGGTAAGTCCCTAATTTCCTTCGTAAAATGTTCCCTTCTCTATCATATCTCGGGTAGTGACCTTCGCCTGTGCCCTTCCAGGAAGTAATCCCAAGGCTGAAGAATCTGCAGGGTCGAGTGCAGGCCTATTCTGAACATAAGGCCAAATACAAAAAGTTGTTGCGTATCTCTGACCCTAGCCAACTGCAAGAGGATTACAATAACGTCCATGCTCAACTGAACAACGCCAACCTGGAGAAGGACCGGTTAAAGGAAGACCTGAAGAAGTCCGATGACGCCTATATGGACCTTGACGAGCGTCATAAGAAGCTGAACGAGGAGCGTGACCAACTGAGGACCCAAAACGGGGAACTGAGCACGCAGCTGGCGGAGAGCACTCGCCAAAACGAAGAGACTAAGAAGGCCCTCGCGGACCTGCAGGGGAAAGTGGAAGGACTGGCGGCGAAGGTTTCCTGGGACGCGGTAATGAAGTTCGTACACTCCAAGGCTTTCGTATTCGCAGCCAACATCCAGTGCTTCGACAACGCCCGGCGTTTCTTCCGCAAAGCGATTGGACAGATGGTGAAACTAGGGCTGGCTCCTGAGAGCGCTCGGACCGACGAGCGCCTGCGCATGGATCTAGATGAGAATTGCGAGCCCATGGTCCAAGACGAGGATCCCTCTGAGAGCCTGGCAGAGCCGGAGTACCAGGAACTGGTGACGATGCTCCAACAGTAGTTCATAGCTGCCAATCCCCTGGGCCCCGAACCCATTCAGATAGAAGACGAGGGTACCGTCATGGAAGCGCCGGATGAAGAGGAACCTGGGGAGGCCCAGACTTCTGGCGCCAATGTATAGGCCCCCGTTCCGCTCGCGACCGCCCCTCCAGAGCCTGACAACCAAGCCCAGTGATCGTCCTCCAACTGCTGCTTCAACATCTTGCTTGCTTGATTTCCTTCTTACTTATGAACATTCTATGTTTGTACTTGATCCCTTCCTTTTTTGACAATGTACTCTGAACTTTGTTATTTTTCTTTCTGTCTGAATGCCTTCGTTAATGAAGTTCGATTCCTTTTCCTATTTGGACGTTGGGCGTTGTTGCCTCTTTGAGTTTGATGTTTGCATGTTTATCCTTCTCGTTATCTGAATGTCTACGAGGGGAGTGTCTGCGCATGAGGGTGATTCATTTGAAGGTCTCTTGGTGCTCATCTCCATATGTCGTAAGTTTACAATTTGGAAACGTCTGGCAATCTGAGAGATGCCAGTATGGGCGCGAGGGTGTTCCTTAAGAGGGTTCCCTGGCCATGTTCACAATGAGGCTCGAATTTGAACTTAGAAAACCCCTGAGAATTTAGCTTAGTATTGGCCTTAAACATGTGACGTGCACCTTCGTCTTGGGCGTTCCAATAATTCTAATGAACTTAGAAATCAACTGCAGGATTTGCTAAGTATGAGAATAAAAACGAGTGTTGTTATTCCGAGTGTATTCTTAATAAAGAAGGCGAGGGTCATTGGGGGGTTTACGAGCGCGAACTGTCATGGTGAGTACCCAGTTGGCGTAGATTAAGCGTCTAGCACCCCACTTTTCGACACGCTCGTTCTTAGGACTTATACACTTATGAATTGTCAAACTATTCAGTACGGAGGGTTCTCAACACACAGATAGCGTTGCTTTGAAACGATTGGGGTATTACTTAAGCCGTTCGACGTGGAGGATGCTCGATACGGAGTAGGCTTTCTGTTGCCCGAATCATTAATCAAAAGGAAAGCAAATAAATGATATAACAATGGATCAAATACTTACTGTTATACGTCCAATTTTTTGAAATGACTATAACATGCTTTCTGTCAAAAGAAAGTACACCATGCCGCGCACGGGCAATTACAAAGACTGACATTTACACGTAGAACCTTCTGAGGTTGCACGCGTTCCATGGTCTCGGGAGACGCTCGCCTTGCAAAGTCTCTAGAAAGTAGGTGTTGTTTGCTCGTACTTGGACGACTTTGAAGGGGCCTTCCCAATTGGGATCCAACTTACCCACGTGTTTAGAAACTTCAACTGTTTTAAGGACCAAGTCCCCTAGTTGGAAAGTTCTTCCTCTGACACGCTTGTTATACTGGTGGGCTATGGTCGCCTTGTATTTGTGGATGTGAGCCCAGGCTAAGTTCCTCCTCTCGTCTAATAAGTCCAATTCGAATGTTCGGTTGGCTTCGTTGGTTGCAGGCTCGAAATAGGCAACACGTGCGGATTCTTGAGCGATCTCCGCAGGTATCATAGCCTCGGAGCCATACACCAGGGAGTAAGGAGTTTCCCCTGTCGCCGCTCGGGGGGTGGTACGATATGCCCATAGGGCACCTTGAAGTTCTTCAGCCCATTCCCCTTTCTTACTCTCGAGCATCGTCTTCAAGTGCTGGAGTATGGCTCGGTTGGTCATTTCAGCTTGACCGTTGGCTTGAGGGTGGCCTACGGAAGTGAATCGTTGCTCAATTCCCAGTTCATAGCACCACTCCCGTATGTCAGCAGCGATAAACTGGGAGCCGTTGTCTGAGATGAGCACCCTCGGGATGCCATATCTGCAGATGATGTTTTTCCAAATGAAATCTCTCACAACTTTGAACGTTATCTTGGCTACCGCTTCTGCTTCAGCCCACTTAGTGAAATAATCCACAGCGAGGATCACAAATTTCTTTTGTCCGACCGCTATTGTAAGGGGTCCCACAATGTCGATGCCCCACTGATCGAAGGGCCAAGAAACATCGATAGGGATCATCTGAGCCGCGGGCAACTGGGGAGTGTTAGAGTGAAATTGGCACTTAGGACACTTTTTGGAGTAACTGATGGCATCCTGTAATAACGAGGGCCAGTAAAACCCACTCCTCAAGACTTTCTTGGCCAATATTCGATCGCCCGAATGATTCCCGCAGCTTCCGTTGTGCACATGTTCCAACACTTCCTTAGCTTGCGAGGGTCGTAGGCATCTCAGCGGTGGACCTTGGAAAGATCGCTTGAACAGCCTACCGTTGCTATCAAGAGAAAAGCGAGGGGCCTTACATCTAACCTTCCTAGCTTCTACCTTATTGCTCGGGCAGGTCCCCTCCCTGATAAACTTAACGATGTCATCCAACCAACAAGGTTCAGCGGGGTCTATCATGCTCAGCTCGCTCAAGGGTTCTGCCTCCCTAATCAGTGGTCTCTCTGTCCTGAGGAACGTGACTGAACGCTCGCATGAGTCATCGAGGGCTGAAGCGAATTTGGAAAGAGCGTCAGCACGTTCGTTTTCTGTTCGGGGGATCTGCAACAAATGGAACTCTTTGAACTTGGCGATCACCTCCTTAGCCCTTGCTAAATACTGCATCATAGTGGCTTCTCGAGCTTCATAAGTGCCATCAATTTGACTCGCGATCAACTGGGAGTCAACATAAGCAGTTACACGAGAGGCACCATTCTGGAGGGCTATCCATAGCCCTTGGATTAGAGCCTCATACTCAGCCTCGTTGTTGGTGACCTGGAACGCCAGCTTAATAGCGTAATCCACTTCCGTGCCGTGAGGGTCTCTGAGGGTCACCCCGGCTCCCCCCCCCCCCCCCCCCTTGCGAGGCTCTCTGTCCTGAGGAACGTGACTGAACGCTCGCATGAGTCATCGAGGGCTGAAGCGAATTTGGAAAGAGCGTCAGCACGTTCGTTTTCTGTTCGGGGGATCTGCAACAAATGGAACTCTTTGAACTTGGCGATCACCTCCTTAGCCCTTGCTAAATACTGCATCATAGTGGCTTCTCGAGCTTCATAAGTGCCATCAATTTGACTCGCGATCAACTGGGAGTCAACATAAGCAGTTACACGAGAGGCACCATTCTGGAGGGCTATCCATAGCCCTTGGATTAGAGCCTCATACTCAGCCTCGTTGTTGGTGACCTGGAACGCCAGCTTAATAGCGTAATCCACTTCCGTGCCGTGAGGGTCTCTGAGGGTCACCCCGGCTCCCCCCCCCCTTGCGAGGTCGAGGAGCCATCTGTGTACAGGAGCCATAATCCTTCTCCTACTGGGGCCTCGATATCCAAATTGAATCGCTCAGCTAATAAGTCTGCTACTGCCTGAGCCTGTATCGCCGTACGAGGCTCGAATGTGATGTCGAATTGGCTGAGTTCAATGGACCATTTGATTAACCTTCCTGATACGTTTGGCTTGGACAGTACTTGTCTGAGGGGTTGGTCTGTGAGCACTGTGATAGAATGAGCCTGAAAATATGGCCTTAGCCTTCGAGACGCATTAATGAGTGCGGAAGCGAATTTCTCTATTTCCATGTATCTCTTCTCCGCTCCTTGCAAAGTTTTGCTCAAATAGTAGACCGGCATGTGTTTAGGCTCGCGGACAGCCACCAAGACAGCGCTCGTAGCCTCTGCGGAGACTGAGAGGTAAATAATCAAGTTTTCTCCGGGGCTAGGCTTGGTCAACAGTGGCGCGCTCGCGAGGTAGTGCTTCATATCCTGCAGATCCTTCTCACATTCCTCACTCCAGGCGAAGTTGCGAGCGTTGCGCAAGATTCTGAAGAAAAGTAGGTTCCTGTCAGCCGAGCAGGAGATGAATCTGTTCAATGAGATAATCTTTCCCACCAACACTTGAACTTCCCTCACATTTCGAAGGGAAGGGATATCAAGGATTGCCTTAATCTTTTCTGGATTCGCCTCTATGCCACGCTAACTGACCATGTACCCCAAAAATTTACCACCCCGAACGCCAAATATGCATTTGGAGGGGTTCAATTTCATTCCATAATGGCGTAGGACGTTAAAAGTTCGCCTGAGATCATCCAGATAGGAATGCCGGTGCTCGCTCTTGACTATCATATCTTCCACATATACCTCCATAGATTTTCCTATCTCACGCTCAAACATTCTGTTGACGAGGCGTTGATAAGTCGCTCCCGCATTTTTGAGTCCGAACGTCATGACTTTGAAACAGTAAACCCCTATGTGCACCACGAACGAGGTCTTGGGACGGTCCTCGGGTGCCATGAAGATTTGATAGTATCCCTGGAAAGCATCCATCATGCTCATCAGCTCGCACCCCGCTGTCGAATCTACCAATTGGTTGATCCTCGGTAAGGGATAAGGGTCCTTGGGGCACGCCTTGTTGAGGTCTGTAAAGTCATTGCACATTCGCCACTTGTTGGCGCTTTTGGGGATGAGCACCACGTTGCAGAGCCATTATGGATATAATATTTCCTCAATGTACTGTGCGTCAAGGAGCTTACCCACTTCTTCTTCAATGACTCGACTTCTGAAACCGTGGACGTCCCTTTTCTTTTGTTTGACTGGCCTGAAGGTCGGGTCCACGTTGAGCCTGTGGACTATGGCACTCGGATCTATCCCAGTGAGATCAGAAGCTTTCCAAGCAAATACATCAAGGCTCTCCCGGAGAAAATCAATCATCATAACCTGGGAGGGACCGTTGAGGCTAGAGCCAATCTGGGTGGTCTTATCTGGATTCCCCGGCTCCAACTCGATGGTCAAAAACTTTTCGGTGGGCTCGATATGAATCTCAGGTCTTGGAACCTCGAGCGCTCGTTTTTTTCCAGTAAGCCTGCCTCCTTCCTCACCCGAGGGTCCGTCACCCTCGGTCTCGGAGGAAGATCGTTCGACGGCCCCAAGCGGCCCGTCTTTCGGGCGCTGGGCTCCACTGGGGGTCTTCTTTTTGTACAACTTGGCCCTTTTGCGTTCCGGACCATCCTCGTCCAATTTGGGGAAGTCAACTGACTTTTTGGTGGATCCTGCCTGAGTGGCTTGTTTGGGCTTATGGCTTCGAAGGGAAAGGACGTAACATTCCCAAGCCTCCTTGACATTGCATAGAACCTCGCCCGTGCCCTCAGGAGTGGGAAACTTGACTTTCTGATGATAAGTGGAGATTATTGCTTTGAAATCCACGAGGGCTGGGCGTCCAATGATGATGTTGTAGGGGAGGTCCACCTCAACGACTGTATAAAGTACGCTCAAAGTTTTTCGCTGCGGGGCGTGACCAAAAGAGGTGGCCAAACGAATCTGCCTGCGAGGGATAATCTCCGAACCCCCAAAGCCAACGAGGGCTGTTCTGAGGGGTTTGAGAGGAATATTTGTTATGTTCATTTTTTGAAACGTTGAGTACGGGAGAACGTTCACAGAGCTTCCACTATCAACCAAAACCCTCTTTACAACATGGTTATGAACGTCTAAACTAACCCCCATGGGACAGTCAGAGGTTTCACCGATCCCATGGGGTGTTACAATATGTTCCAGATCTTCCTCCGTAAACCCTACTACGTCATCCTCTTTCGAGCGTGGAAAGCTGTCGACAGAGAGTACAGGCTTGGGCAGGGATGATCGTTGGTCATAACTCCGAATATGGCGATGCCGGGAGGCATTAGAGTCTCCTCCCGAGGCTCCTCCTGTGATCATGTGGATGACCGCGAAGGGTTGATTCTCCAAATCCGCAGCTTTCCCTTTCCCACGGTCGCTCGTTTCGGTGTGATAGCGGTGGGGACTTCGCGAGCGCGATCGGCTCCTTCCTCTAACATGCGCTCGTTCGGCGCAATGCTTGTCATACCTTTCCAGCACCTTCACAAACTCCTTGAGGTGCCCCCTGGCGATAAGCCTCTGAATCTCACTCTCGAGTTGGCGACACTCGTTGGTATCATGCTTTTTTTGCTTATGGAAAGCGCAATACTTCCCTGAGTGCTTTTGAGCTTCAGTTTCCCTCAGCCTCGGTGGTCTTTTGAAGAGCTTCTTGTCCGCCAGGGAATATACTTCAGCGATTGGGCGGTTGAGGGGAATACGCTCAAACTTACGTGGAGGTGAGGAACTACGACGAGCGGGAATAGGGCTGCGACGCCGGCCCCTGTTGGTTTCTTCTCTGTCCTCGGGGGCTTTACTGGGGCGAGGGGCGTTTGCCATTTTCTGATCCCTCGCAATGTACATATCCTTGTGGGTGAAAAAGGAGTCTGCTATGTCCCTGATCTCCATCAATGAACGTGGCTTTTTCTTGGCCACCTCCTCCACAAACTCCTTACTGACATAGTGCTTCATGTTGATGGCCCCAAAAAGTACGTGCCTCAGGAAATCCATCGAGGGCTTCTCCACCAACAAGATTTCCTTGTTAAACCTTCCCATGAAGGACCGGAGCGTCTCGTTCGGCCCCTGGACCAAGCTGTAGAGAGCTGTCACGGCTGGGGCTGGTGCCTTCAAGGAGTTGAAGTGGCTTATGAAGGCGTCAGTCAGATCATAGTACCCCCGGATTGAGCGCGGGGGAAGTTTTTTGTACCAGTCTTGAGCCATTCCAGTGAGGGAAGTGACAAACACCTTGGCCCAATAGTTGCTCGGGTGATCGTACAAATGCATCAGGTGCACAAAGTGATCCAGATGCTCAGCGGGATCAGTGGTCCCATCATACCTGTTGACGGACGTGGGGATTTTGCCCTTCCCCACACGGGTCATCAGCACCTCCTCAAAGAGGGGGGAATCGCCCGTCACGATTCTGTAATTCCTGTCCTCTGGATCCTCATAGCTGGCTTCCCTTCGATGGCGAGAAATTGGGCTACGTGGTCGGCGAGCGTCTCTGGCCCTGGACCTCTCGCCCCCATCGCGGGGGGCTTGAGACCTTGCTCGAGTGAGCTACTCCACCACATTCTGGAGCCCCTTAAGCTGATCTTGTACTGCGGCAAGTTGAGGGTCACCTACATCTCTGCGATTTGCCCTTTCCGTGGCCCTCGATTGGACCTCTTCGTTATCCGCGGCCCTTTCAATTCCAGCGGGTTGCTACCCTTGCTGGACCCTCGGAAGGGCCTCATTTTCCTAAATAGGTGGTGGGAGAGGTTGCTGGGCCCTCAACACATTTTGCGCCATCGTCAACGGGTGAGCCGGAACCCCTCCAAGGGGCGGTGCCGTTCGAGCACCTGCTAATGAGGGGAAATAGGCCGCAGTGAAGTGTTCCCAAGCGTTCTGGACCGCCTGACCCTCGCATTGCGCGTAAAGCGCCTGAAGTTGTTGAGTAGTAACCTGGGGCATTTCCACCCCCTGTATCTCCCTAGGCAGCGACAAAGGGAGATTTAGCGTCCCCACTTGATACAGCTGGACCACAGGCACCATTCCGGGCATCATTCCCGGTTGCATATAGGCATATCCCAGTGGGGGCATAGCCATGGAGTACACGCTGGGATGGGAGGCTGGAACGTTTTGGGCAAAGGTTGGGGGAGGAGGATTGGAGCCAGACCCTCCTGCCCCATTTTCTCCGGGGGGGAGAGTTGCAGCAGCGACCTCAGTATTTCCGGTGAGTGGAGGGGGCATATCGCCAGCGGTGGTATCGTTCCCAGTATTCTCCTCGTTGATAGGGGGAGGAGCATCCTTACCTCCTACCGCTCCTGACCTTGTTGCAGTCACCATGCTTAAAATCCAAGGTGTTATTTCTCAACTAGCTTTTAAGGGAAGAAACTGATGATGATGAAAACGGTGGTGATGGATTTCCCACAGACGGCGCCAAAAATGATGGTGCAGGAATATGAGTTTCCTAAATGCAACAACACTTTCAATATTTGTGTAAGAAGGGAAAGACCATCACATGGGTGAAGGCCTCAGGATCTGGGTTTCCTATTGAGCGTGGGTTCTTCCAGCTAGGATAACACCAAGAGTGCAACGTGCAATGATGATGCAACTGTGGTGAGAATAATGTGGAGCTTCAGAAGATTCGGAAAAAAGGCCCAGAACTATGCAGTATGTAAATGGAAGATGACTTGGGGGAGAAAGCATGTGCTCTCCCCTGTTTATATGTTAGGGGTGAGGGTAATTGGGTAACTTGACCGTCTGGTCCCAAACCTGTGTTGCCCTAACACGTGGCAGCCCGTGAGGGTATGAGAATGACATTTCTGAAAAAAGGGGTGGCGTGTCAGATGTAAGGTGCGCACCACATTTGTGTCAGAGGTTGTTGATGAGGGTCGCGTGAGAGGGGGGCTCAAGATCCGTTTTACTAGGGTTCGGATCCACCACGGCGTTGGGGGGATCACACACGAGCGCTGGTGGCGCTCGAAAAGTGCCCAGATTGGTTCCCCACGGCATATGACCTTTGAGCGCCGAAATCCCGAGCGCCAAGAATATGGCCCTCGTGCGGGTGATTCCCTGAGAAGGGTAACTCTGAAGGCCGAGATGGGAGCGCCGAGCCTGTCGGTTCGGACCCTTTACCTGAATAGTTGGCCGAGGCTCAAGGGCCTGTACTAATTGGCACGTGAGTGGGCTGGGTTGGCCCGCGAGCCCATCAATGCGAGGGTATAGT
This sequence comes from Lantana camara, assembly GCA_037501455.1. Lineage (NCBI taxonomy): Eukaryota > Viridiplantae > Streptophyta > Magnoliopsida > Lamiales > Verbenaceae > Lantana > Lantana camara. The sequence continues at coordinate 13,491,425 of CM074857.1, read as the reverse complement.
CTTCAAGTCAACTGATGGTGACACGTGGACGGCTCTGATACGAGCGTGTTTTTGTGTCTCATCACCCATGATAACATCTTTGGCATTTGTAAATTTTTTATTATTTTTATTTCTAAAGTTTTGTATTTTATTTAAATAAATAAAATCAATTTTTGCTTTTTTTTTGGTTAGCAACTAATATCCACGTACTATTTGAATTATATTATTTGTTTTTTCAATTAATTTTTAAATTAAATATTATTTTTTTAAAATTTCCATGCATAGTACAGGACATATGCTAGTAGAGAGAGAGGGGGGAGGTCTACAAACACTTCTGTTCATGAGAATTTAAAACAAAAGTTGAAATTGTGAAAAATTGATGTAGTAAAAATAATATTTTCTTTTTCATCTTTAAAAGTGAAAAGCAAGAAAAGAATTAGTTAAATATTTTGTTGAGAAATATTGAGAAACACTTTTAATTTTTATTAAATTATTAATTTATCCCAATAAGTTTTTATGCAAATATATATATTAAAAGTTATTATATTATATTTTTATATAATAATATATATATATATATATATATATATATATATATATATATATATATAAAAAATAATATAGATTATTGGATGAAAAAAAGATATATCGTAAAAATCAATGATGATAGATATTAACGAATGAAAAGAAAAAGAAATTATAAAAATTAAGGTAAGAGAAAATTCTTACTTTTTAATTGTAGACTTTTTAATTATGAAAGTTACCACCTAGATTTTTTTTTGCTAATAAGAGTTTAGTGCAAGTATGAAAAGATATAATCATGAAATGAATCAGTAAAATTCTATGTGCGCAAATATTAATATAGAAATTTCAATATTTTAATAAAAAATAAGATTGCTCAAATAAAAATATATATATTATTTTAATAAAATAATATATTATATGAAAAAAAGATATATCGTAAAAATCAATGATGATAGAAATTAACGAATTAAAAGAAAACGAAATTATAAAAATTAAGGTAAGAGAAAATTCTTACTTTTTAATTGTAGATTTTTTAATTATGAAAGTTACCACCTAGAATTTTTTTTGCTAATAAGAGTTTAGTGCAAGTATGAAAAGATATAATCATGAAATAAATCAGTAAAATTCTATGTGCGCAATGTTAATATAGAAATTTCAATATTTTAATAAAAAATAAGGTTTCTCAACTAAAATTTTAACTAACTACATGATTATGTCTAATTTATGATCAAAATTCAAAAGCATGTATATAAATTAATTCTACTTAAAAGCTAAAACTATATAATTATTTATTTTTAGGATTTAGAAAATATTCTACATTAAAAGGAAAGTATAATATTTACCTATTACCACTCTGACCTCGTGATCAGAAAGCCCTTTTTTACTTCCTGAAAGAAAAACAAGCAGATGTGAGACAATAAACAAGTACCACACATATACTAACCACTTTAATTCGGAAATTTCTAGTACATACTTGACTCAATTGAACCCAATTAGTTATAATGGTAATTGCAATATATTTAATATTTGATTTGTTACTTTCTTTAAATTTTCCATGAGACTATTGTAAAACACTCACCATCTCATGATTATATTAATTTGATCAAACAGATTCGAGCTACAATTATCCCTTTAATCTAAACTCAATTGGGCGGAAACGATTTTGAAATATAATTACCCCTATATATTACCAAGAATAAGAATCAGAAATACCTTGAGAAGATTCTGTACCATTTGGACTAGACACATCTGGAGGAAGCGTTATCCTAAAAGGATGAGGGCTATCGCTACAAACACAAATGAGTAGAAACAAACCCGCAATCCCCACCCATCCCATTGTACTCAAAACAAAGCCTCATACGTGTCGGTAGCTCACTCTAAAGCCCTGCATTAGTGTTGATACACGAATATTTTTAAAAATATAATTTTATCCTATCGTTTCGTGTCGGATATTTGTATCGAATATCGTATTGAATACTTTTTATGTAAAATTCTAAAAAAGTTTGTATCATCATATTCATGTCTTGTCTTGTCTGCACGAATATTTTTAAAAATATAATTTTATCTTGTCGTTTCGTGTCGGATATTTGTATCGAATACCGTGTTGAATACTTTTTATGTAAAATTCTAAAAAAGTTTGTATCATCATATTCATATCTTGTCTTGTCTGTATCACTGTGTTTGTATCCGTAAATCATAGGTAGTTCCCCAAGACTCAGCTACGAATCCATGAGCAGATTGTTGAATGTCCTTAAAATTCATGTTACTATATTTAATACTATTAATATACAGTGGGCTAATGGGCATTGACTCGGTAACGAGAAAATGATCGATAAAGTTCAAGATCATTAAGTGTGCTATTCAAAGTATATGTGTTGCAGCCTACAGTTGTAGAATAGAGTTAGGTCCTCGTATTGCGGATCATTGTAGTCGAGAAATTGAGATTGAGTGTAGTATTGTGGAATTATGATTTCTGAGGGGTAGGTGTTGCTATAAATTAAAGTCTGAACAGTGAAAAAACGATGTCTCTCTGAGTTTGATCGAGTTGCAAGACTAGGTAGGTGAGTGAGTTCTGAGTCAACGTGGTAATCGTGTTGTTCCGGTAGTGAGGGAGATCAGTGAATGGGTAGATGATGTTTGTGAACATGCCGGAAGTTGCAAACTTGCAGTCACGTAGGTGCCGACGATTGTGGTGGGTTGTGAATGTGTTGTTGTGAGGAGGGTGGAGGTCAGTAATAGGTATGAGTATAAGAAAAGGAGTGAGAGAAGGTAGTATTGGTGTGACCCTAAGATGCATGAATATAGATATGACACGATATGAATACAATGATATAAATTCTTTTTAAAAAATTTCACATAAGAAGTATTTGACACAAATGTCCTATATATATGAAACACCACAACACAATACAACTGTTGGAAAGCAAATCCATCCCACATGAGGAGATTTGAAATTTTTTTGTCCAATATATAAGTGTTCACCAAATTTCATTTATATGAGGCTTTTTGAGAAATATTCAAAAACAAATCTGTGAGAGCTTGACACGAAGCAGACAATATCATAGCAATGCGGAGTTAGGATGACAAGTGGTATCAGAGCTCAGATAATGTTCTCTTAGTTTTGGTATCAGATCATACTAATACGAGGGTCGGATGACAAGCGGTATTAGAGCTCAGTTAGTGTTCTCTTAGTTTGGAGGAAGATTTTTGGAAAGCAACGGAGTTAGGATGACAACTCTTAGTTTTGGCATCAGATCATACTAATGCAGAGTTAGGATGACAAGTGGTATCAGAGCTCAGATAGTGTTCTCTTAGTTTGAGAGGAAGATTGTTGGAAAGCAACGGATTTAGGATGACAACTCTTAGTTTTGGTATCAGATCATACTAATGCGGAGTTAGGATGACAAGTCTTAGTTTTGGTATCAGATCATACCAATGCGGAGTTAGGATGACAAGCGGTATCAGAGCTCAGATAGTGTTCTCTTAGTTTGAGAGGAAGATTGTTGGAAAGCAATGGATTTAGGATGACAACTCTTAGTTTTGGTATCAGATCATACTAATGCGGAGTTAGGATAACAAGCAGTATCAGAGCTCAGATAGTGTTCTCTTAGTTTGAGAGGAAGATTGTTGGAAAGCAACGGAGCTCAGATAGTGTTCTCTTAGTTTGACAAGTGGTATCAAAGCTCAAATAGTGTTCTCTTAGTTTGACAAGTGGTATCAGAGCTCAGATAGTGTTCTCTTGGCTTGAGAGGAAGATTGTTGGAAAGCAAACTCATCCTACACTGGAATATTTGAGAAAGTCTGTTCAATATATAAGTTTTCACCTAACTTAATTAGTATAAGGTCTTTTAGGAGATGTTCGAAAATAAATATGACAGAGTGTGATTGAAAGTGGATAATATCATATTGATACAAAATATTTAGAATGAAACTATGTACAGTCGCCATAACAACAATATCGTTTAAAAGTATTTGTCCATTAGAACTTGACGAGTGAATAGAGATCGGAGAGGGTGTGAGATGGCAATTGTAACGCCCCGTATTTTTGTACGTACAAGTACGTGATACATTGGTAATTATTTAGGTTTTATACGAATTTAAATTCATTTACATGTTTTGAATTCAATTATGATTTGAATTATTTGTCTAAAATGTATTTGTGCTTTGATTTGGATTTGAATATATGCTCGGATTTGCAAAATTATGAATTTCATGAATCTTATGTTAATTTAATAGAATTGCTTGATTTACGTATGTCGTGGGCTTAATTGCAACTTATTTAGAAGTTACGAACTTAATTGAAATAAGCTTTAGGCTTAATTGTCACTTTTTGAAAGTTTGGGGACCTATTTGAATAATAGACCACCATGAACTATTTTGTTAATATTTTGAGCTCGGGAACTCGAATTCGAGATCCGTCTACGGTGTTGGGCTCGTTCCGACGATTCGAACCTGATGCAATTGACCTCGTATCTTTTCGATGCCGTTTAACCCTCCGACGAGGCGAATTTCAGCCAGCATGATCCTTATAGATTAACCCTATTTGTTTTAATCATTATGGATCGGTTCGACCCGTTTTCAACCCTTAAAGCTGAGATTATCCTTCTTTTCCCTTCCATTTTGATTAATCAACCTCAGCCAAGGAAGAAAGGAAGAGAAACCAAGGAAACTTTTGTTTGATCAACCATACTTTGAGCTCAAGAGTAACCATCACCCAATCTCCTTCCAAGGTAAAGATTGATTTGTTTTCTCCTCCTATTCTTGCATCTTTTCATCCATAGAAATCATGACATGAGTTAGGGATTCATGGGGTTTGAAGAAGAGCATGAATAGTATAGTTTGAGCTTGATTCTTATTTCATGATCATATATGGATTACCTTGAGTTTTATTGCAAGAAATATGATTCTTATACCTTCTTTATCACTTCTACAAGAATGGATTAAGTGTTAGGTGATTTATCTCTAAGTTGCCATTAGAGGAGCTTCAAGCTCTATGTATGAAAACTTGAAGCTTTGGTGGAGAATTTCAACTTACATGTATGAATTCTTGTTTGGCACTTTTAAATACATGTTTTTCCTAAGTCTAAGTGATGAATTTCATACCTTTTCCATGCCTAGATGTTGTGTTTGTTGTTGTTGGGTTCGAAACAGGGGTGTATGTGTGTTGTATTGTTGCTGCAAAAAAGAAGAAGAAAAACAGAGGATGAATTTCTGCCAAGGGAAACGCCCGTTACCCCTTTCTGAACTGCAAGAGGTAACACCCGTTACCTCCCTTCTTCTCCAAGATTTGAGCTCCTGCCTCTAGTAACTGTCGTTCCTCTTTTTGCTCTTGAAGGTTACTTTCCATGCTTGCACGGTTTGAATTCGTATGTTATAGATTGTTTGGTTCTGTTTCTTTTATGCTTAATTCCAGTCTTATTCGTGCTAATAACTTGGATTATGACTGATTATGAACATGTTATTTAATTGATTATGAAGTAATTGGGACGTATACGTGCAAATTGGTTAAGTGTTACAAACATGACCTGAATTGGAAATTGTTTGAATACAGGGTTATGAATGAATACGGTTTCACCGTATATTGAATAAATTGATCATTTACATGTCTACGTGACATTAATTGTGCATATGAACATCTCCATAACATGTTAATGTCTCATATGCATTTCATATCATGTTTATTGCAATTGTCGTGCGTCATATATGGTTCATATGGAGTCTCGAGTCTCACGAATGCACTGCATTGTCCTTTTTGTGTAGTTTTCTCCAGGGCGGAGACGTGCCGGGTTTATAAGCTATCTTTAGTCTTCTGTTTTTCTTGGTCTTGTTCGGTAAGGTGTAGCCAGATAGGTTTCTCTCTATTAATTATAAATTGACCCGATATATCCAACGTGGAAGTCTAAGCCAAAGTATATATATATATACACATATATATATATATATATATATATATATATATATCGAGTCTTTCAAAGAGTCAATGTTTTAACGTAAACCTTTCTTTTATAAATCCTTACCAATGTTTGGCGAGTTCAGTGATCACATTGAATAATGGGGGCCCTGGGACTAAGTGTACGTGGCTATCCGGGGAAGCATGGGCTGATGGTGATCCCCATGCACTAGTTCCACCAAAACTACGACGATATTGGTCCTCGCTAGGAGATTAGTGAGGAATGGGAAACCGGGCCTTTGGGGAGTCATGAAACTCATTGGCCATAATGATTTAGAGGATACGCCCCGTGGGATGGTACATATCAGTAAAAACAAAACCCCTGGGATATGTGGTCGTGATCTAAGAGGATTTACTTTTAATTTTGTTGCTTTATGAGTTGCACATTGCATATGATATGTGGTCGTGATCTAAATATGTGCCATAAGCACATACTAATCCACATGCACCGATACTTGAGTTGAATTCTTGATTGTAGAATATTATCGCGTAGCAAGGGTACTATCAATCTCAACCACGAGTTACTTCTATCAAACTAATGATGGGATTATGGAGTTATTGGGATTTAAAAGTCGAGTGATGAATCTTCATGGCTTATAAAATCGTGATAGAAGGCTTAGGCCGCCAAAAAGTTCATCAACTCCACCCTCTTTACAAATCTTGGAGATTATCAACATAGGTGCATTGTGGGGACCTAACCACCAACTCAAGGTACGTGAGACAACGGTAAAAGAGTGGGATTTCTAATTGCCAAATCATAAAGACACTTAATGCTCGATTTGACCACTCAAAGTCCATCACCGAGACCCTCAAGGTTGAAATCTTTAATTAAAATAGAAGGCCAAATTGAAAAGTTGAAAGATGGTATCAGGTACGGGACTAGATCTATGGTGTGATAAAGGTCTTCCGACTAAGGTGTGTGGAATGGGGAGTCGTCAATCATGTGGATTCCCAACGGGGCCAAGTAAGGAAGCTTAACTGCTACGACTATAATTATGGATCAATGAATGGATGCAAAGCAGAGATAGCAAGGAGCATTGAAGAATTCAGATTGTATCGTCTTCTCGGGACTTCGGGACATGCGGTGATATAAGGAAGCAAGCAAGGCTTTGGAAGCATCATCAATTACTGAACAATGTTCAACCTTACAACTATATTCACAACATCGAGATCAATGGACAGGATATCGTGCTAAACCACTATTTTGGTGACAGGTTCATAGCATTCATAGCACGTGCATCATTCATTGTATTGAAATATCCTGATTTTAGTTTATAAACATTAATATTATGATTTTCATACGTGTTTCATGTTTTAATGTGAAATACGTGTTTCATAACATTGGCATCTTAACTCGACATGCATTATTTCAGTGTTCGCTTGTTAAGATGCCTTCCTTATTTGATACTTCAACTATCACTTCAATCAAAATCCTACTGAACCGAATTGAAGAAGAACAATTTGATGATAGGGTTAAGACAGAGATGAGAATGAAATTTCAGAAGTTAGGAGTTGGAGTTGTCTTTGGGTTGTTTAGATTGGAAAAGAAAAGAAAATGGGATTCCTGACATCAAAAGGAATTAAAAGAGAAATTGGAAAGCGTGGAATGTGGGCTGTTATTTCGAGCAAACTCCTCCAATTGAATATGAGTGTACTAGAATTACTCGGTCAAAGGAGATCAAGAATTCCAATTAAGATATGAAGAATAGAGTTCGACCTCTGAAGGCGGAAATTTTAAGGGGGAGAGCACGACCGAAAGACAAATTTAAATTTATAGTTATGCTCGAAGAAGTATTCTAATAGGAATAACGGAAATGCAAGCTGTGGGATACATGAAAGTCCTCATGAGGGTGATAGGAAAAGAATAAAACTGCCGCATCAGTTAAACACTCAAGGTGAAAGTTGAACCACTCAGTTCAGGGTTGAAGATGGCTACTAGGTATGGAAGAGATTGGTTCATTGGGCATTCATACATACGGGATTTAAATTCTGAAGATGATGGCATCATGAAGGAGTTTTTGCTGGACTTCTATGTCAACTCTGGGAAAAGAAAGTTGGATTAGGTTATCATAGTTCATAAGGGTGTCCGGGGAAATTATTTCAACTAAGTAGGGAAGGAGTTCGGATGACACACAACAAAATAAGACCTTATTAAGTGGTCAGTCATTTTTCAATGATGATCTGGAACGATTTGCGATGCGAGGAATCGAAAGGGGTGATTATTGAAGGACTTGGATCAAACTTCAGGATCATCAAGAAGGTTTTATCTTCGGTTGGGGAATCAAAAGGGACCGGAACCAAATACACGCTTTTCAAAGAGGATGAAGAGATAATCCAAATAAAAGTTGAAAAAGGATATACAAAAAGGTTTATCCAAACTTTGGGAACCGACGGTCTTAACTTGATTGGGAAAGCATTCGTGAAGAAGGAAACCGTGGTAGTGGCTACTCTAAGATTGGGATTGAATTTAAAAGGGTCGTGGAAACTAGTTAACCTTGAGTATAGTAGATTCTGGTATTGGCACACAAGATTTGCACTTGACCCAAGGAATGAATATCTCGAAGTTATGTAGGAGGAGTCAAGGTTCGACTAATTAAAGAGTTGGTTGTACCAAGAGAAGATTGGCAGGATGATGATAAGGGATCAAAAAAAGATAGTGATCGTTATTCTAAAGGTTTAATTGAATTCCAAGAAATTCACCGAAGTAAAGAAGGTAATCAGGGGGTAAGAGTCAGAATATAATCAATAATAGGATCAACCGGGCCAGTTTTTGGATCAGACCATACAATTAGGCCATAAGAATTTCAACTCCAAATTCCTTACCACAGTGAACTGTACACAAAACATCCATGGCATATGCATACTTGCAATTTTAATTCAAATAAATCTTGATGTTATCTTTGTTGATCACTAATTATATCATTTTTCTAGTGTGATTTATAATTGAAGTAATTGATATCGTTTACCTGCTCCCTGTATGGTTATTGTGACTGTAAATTGTTGTAATTGATACTTTGCTATATCCAGCTCGTGTTATTGTTTTGTCTGGTGTTGTCTTGCTCGAGAGTATTGGAGACTCTCTTGCATTGTTGTTCGAGAGACGGGGTTCTCTCATTGTTGTTTGAGAGACGGAGTTTTTCTCGTTGTTGCTTGCTATCTGTTTAGCTTGTCTCTGGCGGCAGCTTAGAATCTCGGGTGCTTAGGTTTCTCGATGAGACAAGGGTCTTGATAAAAACGTGTTTCACGGAATGCCTACGGAGATGCTGGATGTTCTTGAGGACAGTTTGAATGCCTCGACGTCTAATCGTGATCGTGGTGGGTTGAAGATCCCCTTGTTGCTTGAAGACCTAGCCCGACTAATTTCTGTTGGGGAGTTGCTAACCCCGCGTGGGATGAACACGGAAAGTTTTGCTTAGAGTCTAGTACTCGAGGTAGTGGACCTAAGGACAGGTCCCTTTTAAGGGGGGAGAGGTTGTAATGTCCCACGTTTTTGTACGTACAGGTACGCGATAAGTGTGTAATTATTTATGTTTTATATGAATTTAAATTTATTTACATGTTTTGAATTCAATTATGATTTGAATTATTTGTCTACAATGCATTTGTGCTTTGATTTGGATTTAAATATATGCTCGGATTTGCAAAATTATGAATTTCATGAATCTTATGTTAATTTAATAGAATTGCATGATTTACATATGTCGTTGGCTTAATTGAAACTTATTTGGAAGTTACGAACTTAATTGAAATAAGCTTTGGGCTTAATTGTCACTTTTTGAAAGCCTGGGGACCTATTTGAATAATAGACCACCCTGAACTTTTTTGTGAATATCTTGAGCTCGGGAACTCGAATTTGAGATCCATTTGCAGTGTTGGGCTTGTTTCGACGATTCGGACCGGATGTAATTGACCTCGTATCTTTTCGAGGTCGTTTAACCCTCCGACGAGGCGAATTTTAGCCAGCATGATCCTTATAGCTTAACACTATTCATTTTAATCATTTCGGACCTGTTTGACCCCGTTTCTCGACCCGTTTTCAACCCTTAAGAGCTGAGATTATCCTTTTTTTCCCTTCCATGTTGATTGATCAACCTCAGCCAAGAAAGAAAGGAATAGAAACCAAGGAAACCCTTGTTTGATCAACCATACTTTGAGCTCAAGAGTAACCATCACCTAATCTCCTTCCAAGGTAAAGATTGATTTGTTTTCTCTTGCTCTTCTTGCATCTTTTCATCCATAGAAAGCATGATATGAGTTAGGGATTCATGGGGTTTGAAGAAGAGCATGAATAGTATAGTTTGAGCTTGATTCTTATTTCATGATCATATATGGATTACCTTTGAGTTTTATTGCAAGAAATATGATTCTTATACCTTCCTTATCACTTCTACAAGCAAGGATTAAGTGTTAGGTGATTTATCTCTAAGTTACCATTAGAGGAGCTTCAAGCTCTATGTATGAAAACTTGAAGCTTTGGTGGAGAATTTCAACTTATATGTATGAATCCTTGTTTGGCACTTTTAAATACATGTTTTTCCTAAGCCTAAGTGATGAATTTCATACCTTTTCCATGCCTAGATGTTGTGTTTATTGTTGTTGGGTTCGAAACAGGGGTGTATGTGTGTTGTATTGTTGCTGCGAAGAAGAAGAAGGAAAACAGGGGATTAGTTTCTGCCAAGGGTGACGCCCGTTACGCCTTTCTAAACTGCAGGAGGTAACGGCTGTTACCTCTCTTCTTCTCCAAGATTTGAGCTCCTGACTCTAGTAACGGCCGTTCCTCTTTTTGCTCTTGAGGGGAGTAGCCCCTGTTACTTCTCATGCTTGCACGGTTTGAATTCGTGTGTTATAGATTGTTTGGTTCTGTTTCTTTTATGCTTAATTCCAGTCTTATCCATGCTAATAACTTGGATTATGACTGATTATGAACATGTTATTTAATTGATTATGAAGTAATTAGAACGTATACGTACATTTTAGTTAAGTGTTACAAACATGTCCTAAATTGGAAATTGTTATGAATGAATACGGTTTCACCGTATATTGAATAAATTGATCGTTTACGTGTCTACGTGACATTAATTGTGCATATGAACATCTCCATAACATGTTAATGTCTCATATGCATTTCATATCATGTTTATTGCAATTGTCGTGCGTCATATATGGTTCATATGGACTCTCAAGTCTCACGAATGCACTGCATTGTCCTTTTTGTGCAGTTTTCTCCAGGGCGGAGATGTGCCAGGCTTATAGGCTATCTTAAGTCTTCTGTTCTTCTTGGTCTTGTTCGGTAAGGTGTAGCCAGGTGGGTTTCTCTTCTATTAGTTATAAATTGACCCGATATATCCAACGTGGAAGTTTTAAGCCAAAGTATATATATATATATATCGAGTCTTTCAAAGAGTCAATGTTTTAACGTAAAGCCTTTCTTTTATAAATCCTTACCAATGTTTGGCGAGTTCAGTTATCACATTGAATAATGGGTGTGTAACATCCCGCTCGTCCGACCGTATAGGTACGTCATAACGAGAGTGTTATTTGTGCTTTTAAATTATTTATTTATGCGATTATATGTTTATTGTATTGTTTAATTGATATTCTTGAATTTGATTGAATTATTTGTTTAGTATGTGTTTAGAATTTTGAACGTTTTTGCCTCTTTTGCCTTGTTCTTGATTTGTTTGAGCCCGTTTTCAATTCTAATTTTTGTAACTACATGATATGCATGAGTTATATGTGTTATGAACTTACTTACGTGCTCGTTTTATGTTTTTAAGTTCGTTTGGTATGGTTTTTAAAACCGTTTTGTTTGATAGGGACACAGGGCCTAACTCGTTTTAGCGCACCTTGTGTTCCAAAAGGCATAACTTGAGCTCAGGAATTCGGATTTGAATTCTGGAAGTGGCGTTGGACTCGTAACGAAGAATGGAAGCCAAGGAACTTGACTTTGTAATTTTCTAAGCCTGTTTGGACCTGCAAAATTTGCCTGAACAGAGCCTCACGAGCAAATCAGATACCTTTCACGGGTTTTGATATAACTCCTTCATTCTTTGACCAAAATAACCCAAGTTTGAACCTTTGTAACCATGGTTTAATGCTCTTTCACCTCTAACCCTCCTCATTTCGTCCACATGAAGAGAGAAAGAGGAATAGCTGCTGCAAACCGAGATAGAGAGAGAAAGAGAAGGATTCTGCACTATTCACTTTCCAAGTTTTGTGATCAATACTCCTCCATTTCTTCTCCAAATTGAAAGGTTAGTCCATGAATTTATTCTCCAGCTTCTTGTGGTTAATTGGAGTTATGATTTGTGCATTTTCATCCATGTTTGAATAGGTTTTGGGACAGCTACATGAATAGTTAAGTCATATGCACTTTTATGATGAATTCATGCTATCTTTGCTTTGTTTCTTGAATTGATGAGTGATATGTAATCTAAATGACTTCTTTGCTTCATTATTATGCATAAATTTCATGGTACTTGAGTGTTCTTTGAACCACCATGGCTGCACATCATGAAAAGCTTGAAGAAAATGATCATGAACTCCATTCTTTTTGCATCCTAGCTGCTGCTTGGTTTTGGGACTGATTTTGTGAGGTTTTGTGTTGTTTTCTTGAGCATTTGATCCATGATTATGTGTATATGAGTGTGCTAGATGTTTCCCCTACTTTGCCCCCTTTTCCCCCCTGTTTTGCAGCTTGAATGAAGAAGATGATCAGCAGCAGCAGCGGCGACACGCCCATGTAGGTCCTCTTGACTTGTAGGTGACACCCCCGTGTCACCATGGGGCTGAGGTTCTGTCCTCGAACATGCCCATGTCTCCCTTTGTGCTGCAAGGGAGACACGGGTGTGTCCCTGGGTGTTGCAGCCATTTAATGGCTGCTGCACATGTAGCTTTCCCGGATTGCTTTTCTTGCTCGTTTGTGTTGTTATGTGATGAATACTTGTTTTCTTGCTTTGTACATGAATGTAATTGATTCCTCCCACCCAAATTATTATCCTAACATGTTAATAAGTGTTTATATAATATGTTTTGATATTTATTTTAATTTTATGGCCTTATTTGATAAGTGTAAACGTGACTTAAGTGCATAGACATTTAAATGCAACGCGTGGTATCTTCTCTCATGTCTTGCCATGTTTATGTGGTTTAAACTTATATATGTATAAGATATGACATAATGCAACATATTATGTGTTAATTTATGTGCCGGTTATGTGGTTTCGATTCATGAATACGTATATGAACTTATATGCTCCATATGCTAACTCTTGTTGTTTTCTTGTATCCGTAGCTTTCCTTATGTGTCTTAACTTCATGAATGCTCATGATATATTATAATATGATGTATTATGAGTTTATTTGATGGGTATATATTTAAATTACGTGCCGCATACATGTTAATATGTTAGGTGCTTTGATATGCCCTAGCTTGAACGAATGTGAAGTGCATTGCATCATTTACATTCATATGCATTTGCCGAGCATCTAATTGGTTCATATTGAGTCTAAGTTTTCCCTTTTGTTGTTTTTTTTTTGTCCTTAGGATCGTCTCGTTGGTGATGAGGAGTTTTCTTAGGTGTTTTCTGGGTTGTCTTATTCGGTTGGTTTGACAAGGTGAGGTTTTCTTTCTTTTAGTTAATATGACCTACAACCCTACATGAGTTTTTTTTAAGCCCACATGTGACTTATATATATATATATATATATATATATATATATATGTATATAGATATGTGTTTCATATGTATTTTGTGAGAATTAGCCCATTTGCTACGAAATCCTTTGAAAACGCTTTTATATATATATAAGCTATGTTTTCGTTTGTTGGTTTTCGAAAAGGATTGGTATGTGTTCTGCACTAGCGAGCTTTGGACTTTGAAAGATAAGTCTTTGTATATGTATATGCGTTTTGCACTTCGCCTTTGACCCTGGAGAAGTGGTATGTGATCTCAGGTCGGCCGTGGGGTCGCCGAGCTCTCTCATCAACACAACTCCACCAAAGGGAGACTTAGCCCAACCTCGGGAGGTCGAGGGGAAGGCGGGTCTTCTTGAGTCGGCGTGGAATATCGTCTAGGGGACGGGTAGGATCCCTCGCTCATATATTTTGCCGAGAGCCAAGGTTGAGGGGTAGCGTCTCTCTTCCCCAATCGGAGAAGGTTGGATTGATTTTGCACTTTGCTTTGCCTTTGTCTTTGCTTATGAATATGAATTAGGTGGGTTGGAAACTCGTACTTGCCGAGTTTGTGTGTTTTGCTTCCGCTTTAGTGGACTTCTAACTTCTAAAATTGGTCGATTTTGGCCTTCGGCCTTAAACCTTTTTCTTTATATATATTATCACGGGTTAAAATATTTTCGAATGCAAAAACCATGCCCCGGTTCGTGAACTCTTTAATATTGAATATGCTATGCTCTTACTTATATGTACGTGTGCGTGTGTTAGCCCCCTTACCAGTCTTTAGGACTGATCTCTCTTCGTTGTTTTCTTTTTCCCCTTTGTTTCTTTGAGTTACAGGTTCAGGTGTCGATTCGAGCTAGGCGACGGTCTTTCTTTTGATTGTTCAAGTCTTGTAGTCGAGTCCTTTGCATTTTTTGCATCTTTACTTCCTGTTTTGGTACTATGTATAAATATGTATAAGATTTGTTAGGAATAGTGCCCTAGAAAGCCGATTGTATATCCGCTTTGTGCTTTTCCTTATTGTAATCACAGACAATCTTTGAATGAAATAACGAATTGAGGCAACACTTCTTTATATGCTCTTGTTTGGTATGCGTTTACTTTAGCTGTGCATGTATGAGAACTCCCCTAATCCTGATGACTTTAGGACTCTACCATTTAGGTGAAATGGTTCATGAAACGAGCCCTATATCACATAAGTCATGATTAGTAAAATACTCCAAGCCGATGAGTCCTACAGACAGTGGGAGTGTCAACCTTACTCCTCTAAGGCTTGCTTGTGAGATCACGCCCTTAAGAAGGACCACCTTGTTTCATGGAGGTGCAAAGTGTATAGTTGATACGTGCGTGATACATGAGGGTGCTTACTTTAATAAGTAAGTTCACTGAGGTGCCCCGTGTGAGAACATTCCTAAATGGGAAAGGAAGTTTCTATTTCAGGAAATGGAAACTTCCAGATTAGGAAATATCTCACGAGTCATTGATGTGATTAATTGATCCTTAGACTTGAGGTTCCTTGTCACTTTATGAGTTAACTCTGTAGTCTTAGGTATAAGCTTTAAAGGGTGTCGCCTTAGACAACTGATTCAAGGCTTATGCTGGGGCTGCGCAAGTGATTCATGAAAGTGAATGAGAATCAAGAAAGGACCTACACTTGCATTTGCAAGGTGATCTCTTATTGTGTAAGTCATTCATATGCCATATGGAGTCCTCGGCCAAGGCAGTAGATCAAGACATCAAGAAAAGGGTTTCTTGGATTGAGATCAAATGGATATGAAATGCACTTAGCTTTAAGACCGGATTATTAGGGTTCTGATTATTCCCTTGCCCTAGATCTTGGTTGAGAGATAGTAAGTAGGAGGATTGTATCTCACATGAATCAATGACTTAAAGGTTCTGCCGAATCCAAACATTCCAATTCAGCTAGGGGTTAAACACCTGTTGCTAGACTATGGTCGTTTAATCTGTGGACTGATTAATTAATTAGTGAATTAATTAATTAGGGTCACTGCTAATTGAATTGAGAACCTAGAGGGTCACACACAACAACTTGGTTACATGAGTTAAGGCTTAAAAATGATTAAACGAGTTAATCGGGCCAAGAGGGTTCCACACGTGTGAAACCACATGTGTGGATCACCTGAGTGACACGTGTCCCACACATGAATAATTATTATATATTAAATAATTAATTTGTTAATTATTTAATAGACTTTGGTTTAATTTTGAATTAAAAGGAAAGTCTTATTTTGGAGAAAAATAATCTAGTTAATTAATTATGAATTAATTAATTAGATAAAAATAAGTTATTTATTTCATAATAAATAAAGTATAAAATTATCCAAAAATAGTTTGGATATTTTTAGCTCTCTTGAAAGTTGATTTGAATTAGAATTCAAAGTCAAAGTCAAAATTACTTGATGATCAAGTAATAAGAGAGAGAGAGACCAAAATCCTAGCCCATTAAGGACTAGGAATTTTGGCACTCCCCCCTCTAATAAATAAGGGAGCTCGAGCTCCTCTAGGAGCTAATTGGCAATTCTTTTAGTTCATGTGTTGAACACCTTCCTTTCTCCAAGATTAAATAAAACCCTAGGTTAAGCCTAAACACTAACTAGAGAACTAGCATCCTTACTAGTTAGATTGTGATCAAGTTGGTGGACTATCTCTAGAGAGCTTCAAGTTAGAAGTTTGAAGATTCGAGCTTTACCAAGGAGAGGGGATCAAGCCGCGAGAAGAGCGTTCTTGGGAGGCTTGAAACGCTTCAAGAAAGAATAAAAGAAAAGTAAGTTTTCTATCTCTACGAATTTGGTTATACGATTGCGAGTCCAAGGTCCTTTTGTTGGGAAAAATTTTTAAATTCCGCTGCTTTCTGATTCGTGTTTTCCAACAAGATTATCCTTCGAATTCGAATTATGAGCATTTGTACGAGTTGTTTGGCCCGCTGTGGGCATGGCATGCATAACTTGACTTGATTTACTCTTGATATGTATGCCTGTTTAATGGTATATTTGAGATCATGTTGCTTCCGCATGTGATTTTGATTTTATTGCACACTCTGTATTAGGGTGTAGACCGCTTAGCCTAGGTGAGATTCTGTTTGTCTCTGGTTCGCTGTAGCTTGGTACGTGTGCGGAGTTCCCATTTCGTTATACGTGTCGGGCTATGGTGCGGGGGATGTAGTGCCCTTCGCTCTGGGGTGCTATAGGGGGCCATAGGACTAAGTGTACGTGGCTATCCGATGACGCATGGGCTGATGGTGATCCCTATGCACTAGTTCCACCAAAACTACGGCGATACCGGCCCTCGCTAGGAGATTAGCGAGGAATGGAAAACCGGGCTTTTGGGGAGTCATGAACCTCACTCACCATAATGATTGAGAGGACGTGTCCCATGGGATGGTACACATCAGCGGAAACAAAATCCCTGGTGGGTCGGTATACGGCAGCCAGGCAGACAATATCGTTGGGCGGGAGGGTACACCTCAACCCAAGGACGCATTTCTAACCGGAGGAAAATGAGTAATTGATAGTGAATGAATGATTATGAACGAACGAATGAATGAATGAACGTTGTGTGATTGCTATTATAATGAATGAATAGATAATGCGCACAGGAGGAGAAGGTTGAAGATTTCGCCCACTTGTCGGGCTTATGTATTGACCTAATGAATGAATGAATAAAGAATTTGATTGTTGTAATCCCGCGTGTTGTTTTTTTTGTTTTTACCCACTTGGAAAATGTTTCAAAACCTCGCCCGGGATTATAACTTGCATGTGTGGGTGTCTAATTTCTGTATTATTATTGTACTAAACTCCTGTTGTATACCCACCAGTCTCTTTAAGACTGAACCCGACTTTGTTTTCAGTTTTCTTGCAGGTTTTGGAGTGCTAGGCGGGAAGTCGAGTCCATTAAGTCTTGGAGTTATATATAGCTTTACTTTTCGTTACACTCATACCACTTGCATTGTTATTTATGATTATGAACACCTGCGAGCGATTTAATGTTATTGAATTTGAGCCTACAAGCTCATTAATTATGTTACTGTAAAATAAATGCTTGCGCTCCTGTTTCTTTAACCTGCACTTGGTTCTTTTATTGTTTATTTGGTTCCGAATGTTAACCCCCACCTAGCATAGTGAGTGAGTGAGTCCCCATTCACTCTAATCTGGCACGCGTATAGATTACCCATTTTATATACGGGTCGGGTCTTAGTACGGGGAATATGACATCACGCGCTCGGGCGTAACAGCAATGGCATTAAACTTTTGGACATTATTAATTCTTTTAGAGCAGCCTTTCGTTCATTTGGTTTTTGTTTGTAGGAAAATGATAATATTTTATTCGAACCTCTAATAATAAAATAAAAAAAGTATATATTAAAAAATTTTTCATTATTAAGTGATAGTAATCTATACTATATATTAAGCGAGAGACTCAGGTAATAACCACTTTGGTCTCTTGGTTTCCTCTTTTTCTTTTTATTTTTATTCATTTATTTTTATCCATTTTCTTCTCTTATATTTTTCTCTCTTCTTTTCTATTTATTTATGTATTCTATTACATTTTCTTAACTTATATTTTCTCTCATCTCATCTCATTTCAATTCTTTTTCTTTTATTTTTGATATAATTTTTTTTCAAAGATATTGTTGTTCGGTATTTTATTCTTTTATGCTATTTATTTATTTATTTATTTATATTAATTTAATAATTATATTAAAAATAGTAATAAAATGTATATTAATATAAAAATTAATTTTAATATATTTTAAACAATAGAATTTTTTAATCTACACACGCAACGAATGTGCTAAATTACTAGTTATACATTAAGTCAATTAACGATTAAGAGGAGAAAGAAAGTCATACTATGCTCATTATTCAATTTGTTTTTTCTTTTTATTCAATTTTTTGAAATAATAATAGTATGTTTTTGGTGACTAATTGCGTTGAGTTTGTTGTGCACTTAACTAGGAATTTGGATTTAATGTGTCAATTTTGTAATTCATTTATATTTTATTTACATGTACGCTTATGAATGAAAAAAAATAAAATAAAATTGTGATATGAAAGATATTTTAATATGTATGGATAGATGAAATCAAAAATAAAATACACAATTAGAACGGGAATGTGATGCTCTTAATTAGGAGGCCAAAATGATTAGGAGAAGTGATTTTCCAAGGAGGTCCACTTTGTTGACTTCTGTAGCCCGCCAAATTGGAAAGAATGCGAATGCTGCAATTACGTGCATTGCACTGGGGATGGTATTATTATTATTATTATTATTATTATTTATTTAGTTATTTATTTATAGCACATTTCTATGTGTCAAGTCGGAACGGATCACTTAGGATGTAAAACTCTTATTAGTAAAACTTTGTTCCAATTTCAGGAGAAAAAAAAAAAGTCTTCTTGCAATAAAAATGCAAAGCAATCGTCAAATTGAGCTCTAAGTCACGACACGCAAGGAGAACGACTTGGGTCCAGGGCACGGGTTTAAAAAAAAAAAAAAAAAGGCGAAACCAAAAAACCAAATAGAAAACTGGCCAAATCGAACCGAGCCGATCGAAGTTATTTTGGTTCGATTTTTGGTAAGATCTATTTTGATTTTCGATTTTTCGATTTCGTTGATCGGTTAAATCGAATTGAACCGAAAATCGATACTATTTTTTAAATTTATTAATTATATTTATATGATTCTATCTTTTGTATATCGATGGACTTCAAATAAATCTGAATCTCCCACCAAAATCTCAGCCATTCCTCTCATCCAGATCTGAAATCTCTCTGTCATTCCCCCAAAACTCCACATCTGAAATTTCTCCTCCACTCCTCCCACCCCCAGATCTATAATATCTTCGCCACTTTCCAAAACCCCATAGCTAAAACCTCTCCACTCCTCCCACTTGCCACTTCGGACCTCCATCACCGTAAAGGCGCCGAAGCCAATATTATCTGTAGTCTCCCTCTCTTCTCCGACTAGCAGCCGCGCCACGCACAGCAAGAGCGGAGGTCAAAGACACAGCGACTTCTTTATTTCTTGTCCCCCCACCTCGCAGCAATGTACAGACACAACAAGTGCGGAAATCTTATCTTGCAGTCCGCCTAATTTCTTGTTAAATTTTTGGTTTGTTTTTCCTTTATTTTTGCACTTTTGTGGTGTGTATGTATTTGATAATAAATTATTGGGTGAATTCATTGAATTGGGATTTGTTAATCGTGGTTTTGGTGATGATATGGGGCTCCCAACAGTGTCGCTGAGGCATAGATTTGTTTGAAAAATTCCACAGCTCCAAACCTCCCAATTGCATTCCTTCTAGATTTTTCCCGATGTTTTTTTTTTTTTTTTTTTAATTTTATGAATCTCTCGGTTTTCGCTCGGAAACCAAAACCGAACAGAAAAGGTTCGATTAAAACCGAATCGAAGCTGGTTTCGGTTTGGAATTTTCTAAAACCAAAAATATCAGTTAACCGATCCAATTTTCAACCGAACCGGGTACACCACTTCATGGAACCAACGGGGACAAAATATGCATATGCTCAAGGATACATATTTGCCGAGATGATAAAGATTAAAATGATTATTAAAGGTTTAGGAAATCAAAAATAGAACACCTTATTGACAGAGCCACATATATCGATTGCGTATCAGATGTAGAGATAAATGATGTTCAAAATTATCCCAATTCGTATAGTAAGTGACCCCCGTAATCTAAATTAGAATGAAAAGATCACGTACAATTCGTGATTAGTTGACTTCAAAATTATCCCCAGTTAGTATTTAGTTTGACTAATGACCCCAAAATCACCGACCCGTAATTTGAATTAGAAAGAAAATATCACGTACCCGTCGTACCGTTTCCAGTACCGCAAGTTCTGTTACCAGTACCGTCGGTGCAGTGACAAGCAAAAGAAGCCAATTCCGGATTACGCCCGCATAACCCACCCGATCGCGTGCAATCATCGCAGTCGTCATCATCCGCGGACCACTCGATGGAAAAACCACTCTGAAGAGAACTCTGTAAGAGATCTCTCGACGTAGCCGCAGGATTTGCCAAGACCTCAGCTGCAGTTCGATTCACCGGAACGTGGATATTTGTGTTGCACATCGTACCATTTGTCATACCCACTGCGTCCGTCAGCACATAGAAGCCTAAGGTCTTTACTGTATTCACAGCGCATGTGAACTGGTTGGCTAAAACCGGGGGCGTTGCCTGGCTGCAACCGTAGAACAGAGTGATGTTCCGATCGTTTGCAGATGAAGAGTAATCGAAAAGGGTGAAATTTAAGGTTGTGTTGATGGCAGGTGTTGGACAAAGGTTGTCCCATAGGTCGTCCCTCGCGACCCTCAGAGTTCGGTGGTTGTCGTCATGATCGACAACTCTGTATGACACTGATGAGATGTTGAGTATGGGGGTGTTGTCTCGACAGCTGAGCTCGAAGCCCTGGTACCCGCAGATTGAGGGGCGGTTGCCCCCCCAAAAGGGATAACGTAATCCTCTAAAGCTGCCGCACTCGAACTGCCGGTTGCAGGTTTCGTATTGGGGATTGGTTTGGCAGAGACAAGTCCGGATTGTTATTGCTAGGAATACAAGGATCGCTGGGAGAAGTGTTGGACGGAGTTTTGGGTTCATTTTGTTGCTTAGAGGAAAGCGGAAGGGATACAGGGATGTTGTAGAATGAAAGATCATTTTGGAGATGGGGGAATGGGTTAATAATCCTGTATTGCCTACTGCCTAATTTGCCAAGAAGTCTTGAGAATTAACAAAGGTTTGTCATTTTGTATTAGTTTTTCTCCAACGTACATGTGGAAGTTTCTGTCGGAAAGGGGAGGATTGTGGACTTAGTCTAATGAAAGGTGCAATATGAATCCACAAATTGGTTGCCTTCCATATTGGTAATGTTGTTAGTCTTCCCATGAATTAGTAAGAAATTGACAGGTAAAGAGTTAGGCAAAATAACCAGCCTTAAACGTCAATAGAATCCCGTCACATAGGTTTGTTTTATTGTATAAACTCACACGAGGAAACGCGTTTATTCACATTATCTAGTTTAGTCTCAGCAAAGACTGAGGAAATCATATGTTTACGGTCTACCACGTGAAAATACGTTTCCAGAACCAGATTCCTCCATAGTCCATACTAACATTATTTATTCATTTAAAAGAATGTTTTTGAAAACTTAATCGTTCATAAGGCAGCAAGAGGTTGAGGTTTCATACGAGCAATAGCACATACCTTTCTGCAGTTCGCTTGCCATGGAACACGTGTCTGACACGAATGGTGGATCGGGGCAAAAGCAAGCGGTTTGATTCCTTTTGAAGTCAAACCCGCACCGACCCATTCGACGCAGCACAATCATTGCAAGCTTTGCTGCCAATTTTCCACCTTATGTCAAAACCCTGCTGGAGTACTTGATCCAAGTCCAACCCTCCAGATCCATTTCCAGCTAAAAGTACCGGAACGACGACACTCGCGTTGCAGTTACCGGCACCTGCGTTTCCCGGTAACAGGTAAACATTGTTGTAGCCATGATCGTTATCACAAGAAACAAGGCTCAGGCCCGGGACTCTCAAGGCGTACGGGCAGCCGTACAGAAAGGTGAAATTCGTGTACGCTGCAGCGAAGTCGAAGATTGTGGGGTCTAGAGTGGTGTTCACCATCTGCTGCGGGCAGGTATCGTCCACGACGTCCTCCCTCACGACCCTCATGGTCTTTGCAGCCGTGTCAATCCCCAGCACACGGTGCTTCGCACTCCTTATATCCATGGTGGTTATGGCGTTTTCATGATCACAGGTGAGGACTAACCCCGGATGCCCGCAGTATTGAGGATCGCTCGATTCCCGGAACGGGTACCCAATTCCGGTGATCGTGTCGCCGCAGCTGAATGTGTTGCCGCATGTAGCGTAATAGTTCTCTGGGTTACCTGATGTTATGTGGGATCGAAGCAGAATCAAGAATTTGATCGTGAAGAGTAGATTAAGGAAGGAAAAGATTGAAGAAATTAAGGTATTCATGATGAATGTTGTTGTGATAGTTGGGAGATGGAAATTTTGGGCAAAGGGGAATGGCTTTGAGTCTCTATAAACCACATTTTTCTATGAAATTGAAAGGAATTTGGTGCGTAAAAATTCTAAGTGCATTGACGGAAGAAGGGCTTGGAAATCATTAAATGATATAGCCACTTCGCCTAATGAAATTATGAGTTGGTTTGTTGCGCGTTCCCTACTTGGTTAGTCGGTTAACTAATCAAGTAAAGTTTTGATTTTGAGTGGGAGCATGAATTCCACGCCGTGACTGATTAGTCAATCGAGACCGAAAATTTTAGTCCAAAACTCCAAATTCAACTCGACCGAACCCAATTAGTTATAACGATAAGTAGAATATACTCGTCATTTTAATTGGTCACTCTTCCTAAAATTTTCACATAATTAATACAAATAACTCATAACTCACCTATTCATTAATATTACACTGATTTGATTTTGTTGCTGAGAGGAAGGTGGAAGGGTTATACGATAGTTGTAGAATATATTCTACGATTGAGATGGACGGTGCTGTCTTAAACTTATGTAAAATTACACTTTTCCCACTATAAATATCTCCCTAATTTAATATTGGTCCTAACGCTCCGGAGTCCGCTCTAACACATGTGAGACTATAAATTTCTAATTCTCGAAGCTAATTCTTTTCAATTGCCAACTGTTTTGACAGGAACAGCTTGGTATTTGTAATGACATGACCAATATGAGGTTTCATGGATGGAAAGAGGGGGCGTACTGAAGAGCTAAGAATTACAATTCAAGATCATATACGAATCGGATCATAATATATAATATTTTACGAGTCCGGTAAGATTGATGAAATTTCAGTTACTTCCATGGCTCAAACTATTTTATGTCAAAGTAAACGTAGACCTATCATCAACACATTTGTCATTGAACTGACAATGGCAGAGGCGTATTGGTTTTCCATCACTAGAATATGAAGAAACAGTTTTGTGGAATTTGAATTTTCTGCGCAGCTCCAAGATCCCATGTCAACTCCGTGTAGGAGGAAATTGCATCGGTACCCCTAGCGTAATAGGGGAAAAAAAAGATCTTGTCATAAAACAATTCGTTCGAAGAACCTTGTGTTTTTTTTTTTTTTTTTAATGCAAGAAAATCCGGCGGTCAATTAGTGTGCTACACGCTTGATTGCGATTGAAACAAGTTTTTTTGTGTTTTTTAGGCATGAAATGATTATTATACCCTCATTGTATTTTTTTGATTAAATAATAAATCTTCTTTAGATATCAAATAATATATGTGTATCTTCTTTATATATATATATATATATATATATATATATATACACCACTCTACCACCGGAAGTGATAAAGAGGACGTCGGTGGAGAGGAAATCTGGTGGCAATGGCAGAGAGAGACATCTGGGAAAGTGGAAATCTGGTGATGATGGGTGCAAGAAGGAGAGAGGTGGCTGAGGTCACAGTGTAGATGATCCTTTTTTTTTTTTTTTTTTTAATTTCTTTTATATGCATATATGTAATTAATATATATATATATATATATATATATATATGTGTGTGTGTGTGTGTTATATAATATATTATATATATACAGATATAATATATATGTATAAAATTACCTATATACTCTATGTATTAAATATTATTTATAAATTTATTAATATA
Organism: Lantana camara; assembly: GCA_037501455.1. Classification (NCBI taxonomy): domain Eukaryota; kingdom Viridiplantae; phylum Streptophyta; class Magnoliopsida; order Lamiales; family Verbenaceae; genus Lantana; species Lantana camara. The sequence goes on along the minus strand of CM074857.1, from coordinate 13,467,097 downwards.
TATATATATATAATTATAATTATAATTAGTGTACAATACATATATAATTTTCATATAATATTATATATATATTTAGTAATTTATAAATTTTTTAATAAATATGATAATATAATTTATATATTTATATACATTATACACTACAAGAAAACAGGCATTTTCCGGCGAACATTTCCGACGAAACTTCTTCGTCTGAAAATTTCCGACGAAAATCAGACGAACCTCCGACGAAACTGGTAGTATTCCATTTTTCTTAGAATATGCAAAATTTCCGGCGAAATTGCGAGGAAATTCCGACGAACCAAAATTTTATTTTAAAAAATAATTATGTTTTATAATTCAGACGAAATATTGCGACGAACTTTCGGTCTGAAATTTTAAATGTTTTCGAAATTTATTTCTCAGACGAATGTGGTCTGAAAGTGGTCTGAAAATAATTGGAGATGTCAGACGAAATTCCGATGAAGATTTTGGTCTGAAATTATTTTAGATTGCGGCGCATTTTCGACGAATTTCGCCTGAAATTATTTCTCAGACGATTGGTGGTCTGAAAGTGGTCTGAAAATGAGTGGGAATCTCAGATGAAATTCAGACGAGGAATGGGTCTGAAAGTGCTTGGGATTCTTTTAACAAGACTTTGGCCTTTGGAAATCCGATGAAAATTCTTGGCCTTGGACCTTTTTATCGGTGAGGAAATTCCGACCATATATCGTCGGAAAATTGAACCCTAATTGTTCCCTAAGTTTCAGAAATGCAGCCCGCGCCTCCATCCCTCATTTCATCCCTTTTCCCTCCTTCATTTCAATCTTTCCCTCCCTGAAAACCTAAGCATTTCAGCCCTTTTTCGTAAAATCGTTCCTCCAGCATTTCGGCATATCATCATCTTTTTCTTGAATGTGTGTTATGAAGATAATGGGATTCAACGGGTCACATATGTAGAGTATGAATGAGGCTTCAATTTGAAGAAAAGCTTGGTGGGGTTGTGATTTGCAGGTAGTGGCTGAAGTTAGCTTTGTTAAGATTCATTCAATTGAGATTTCAGGTGAGATTTTCATACTCATGTAACATATATTTATTTATATTAGCTTAATTTCGTGGCAGTTGCTTCATAGATTGTGCTAGATAACGTATATGAAGTTATGAGAGCAGATCTGTGAAACTTGAAAGCTTGAACCGAGATTTGCTCAATTTGTTCATACGCAGTTAACTTATGTACATTGTATTAGGTATGGATTTGCTTAATTTATTCATAAATTTGGTGTACACTGTTCCATTTGAAGTTGGAAAAACGTCTGATTTGAAGAGGGCCAAACAATAAGCAAGATTTAAATTAAATTCCAATTTTACTGTGTAAATTTCGTGTTACTCTTTTTACAATGTGTGCCAAAAGCCAAATAATTAGTCTTTTATTCGTACCATAAAGGTGTTACTAGCAATACAGGATCTAAAAAGCCCCTTTGTTGTAAGGAGTGGTCCTCCGTCCTCCTCCATTCAAATGGTACATGGTGAGAACTGAAAAGCCATTTCAACCTCCAAACAATTGTTAGCATTTGAACTGTTATGAACAAAACCTGTTTTCTTAAAGATCCCAGCTTTATGATATGTTTGCGTATAACCGAAAGCTATTCCGAGTTTCTGAAAATGTTTTGTTTAATGTTAATGCGTTTATAGGTCAACTTGAACTTGAATGCTCTCTAAAAAATGACCCCTGAAGTTTATTTGTGTTGATTTCTTCTACTAATTGATTTGTTAGTTCTCCGTTTGTTAGTTCTCCAAATATCTATAGGCACCGATAACTTTCTAGATTTAAATTATGTTATTCTTTCTGTTATTTATTTTTTGATTCTTATCTTGTAAAGGTTTGGATAGGTGCTACGAGGGATATCAATGTGGGAATGAAGAATGCATTGATGCTAGCAATCATCCAAAGGAGTTAAGTCTTTCCCTTCTTTCTCCTGGAACTGCATGGTTTCTTTGATACTAGACTTAAGCATAAGTAGTGCCCATTTTTGGATAATTCCTGATATTTGGTTAGTTCAACAAGAAAGTACATATTTTTGCAGAAACTATTGACATTAAATTTATTTTGAAGGTCTGAAAGCTATTTTTGTTTTATATATACAGTGAGAAGTTGCATATCCTTAGTCACTTTTCATTAGCTTTAGCAAATCAATTAGGAATTCTTTGATTCTATGTGTACTTGCGTGCGTGATAGGGTATATATAAAAAAATTCAGTGGACTCAATTGACCCCAAAGTTTTAGTTATCTGTGGCATCGCCCTTGCTTGTAAACTGATTTTATACCAATTTTAGATAAAAATAAGTTAGAATTTAGAAGTTATTAAAGATTTTCTATTGAATATTGCATTTACATATATATATCTCAGGCCTAAATCAGCTGCATGCATTTGAGATGCTACTCCCAACATTATATGCTGCAACAAACATGTAATGTTGTTCTGGTGTTCGGTTGTTTTATCTTTTTTTTAAGCTATATACTAAGATGAATTATGATGGACGGATATAAGATACAATTTAGATATGAGATGCAATTTATTTTTGAAATTTTCATATGATATATATTAGACATAAATCAGATTTGATAAGATAATAATTTTAAAACCATTCGTACGTACATCACAGATTCAGACACTGACGCACTATTTTGAGGGACCAATGATTATAAGAAATGTCACAAGATTGTACATAATGTGCTGGAAATGCTCCCAATGTTGATGTCTAACTCCAATGCTTTGAATGCTGCTTTCCATTTAATCTGATAAAATATAATGAAACATATATAACAGTCTATGCATTATTAAAAAGGGATAAAAAAAGGTACAACCAGCCTATATGTTTGGTATCTAACCGTGTACATGCTGATTCAGTTCATTGTATGCTCATGACCCCATTTCTTGCATAACTAATTTTGCAAAAGAATAATATGCATATACAATTGTTGTTGAATTTCCAGGAAAGTGATTACTGAATACTCAGAGCAAATGATGAAACTAGGTGGGGCTTTGGTAAAAGTTATGTCACTGAAAGTTGGACTAGACTAGGATTTCCTGCAAAACGCATTTGGGAAAGACGATACTGGGGCGCGTTTAAGAGTGAATTACTGTACTTAGTTAAGTTGGAGCTGCTGTAATTTCTAAGAAAGCCTCGAAAGATACAAGAACCGAACCCGTAAGTTCATTCCTTTCAATAAATTTTATTTTATTTTTTTTATTGTACAATTGTAAGGTACTTGTTTTCAGTTTAGATGGTGGTTTGACAGGTGAGGTTGATACGTGATATTATGAGAACCATATAAACTCAAATGTATTTTAAATTTTGACACCTTGTATGTAGTGACTTGAAATGTAAATTCCGAAGTCATACACACTCTTTTCTTGAAACTGTTTTAGTGGCATATACCCATCATGCTAAGGTTCATCTATGTTAGATTTCGTGTTCATTCGAGTCCGTTTGATACCCGAAAAAAATTCCGAACGAAACTGCTTTCCCCTGTTTTACCTATTTTCTGGACTGAATTTACGGACGGAGCAGATGGGGTAAACCTTTGAATTTTACAAAACGGTTTTACCGAGAAGTAAATGTATGTGTTGGGAGTATACCTATAAAATTTCATAATTTTCTGAATTCGTTTGATATGGTAAACAAACATGTCTTTGAAACACGTCGCTGCAACGGAGTTGCTGTGTTGTCACGACTTTACTCCGAAATCTGTATTCATGCAGAAATCTCTAGGAATTGAGGCCAATTCCATTTGAAATATAAGGTTGTCTACTTTACTAGGAATTTTACAGCTCGTTAAAATACATTCCGAGCAATAAGTTATGTCGAAGTTTCTACAATGTGGGCATGCGTACAGTTTCTGCGTGAATTTGTTTGTGTGAATTCATGCTGACTGAAAGTAGTCCTTTTCCTCTTGTACTGTTTTGCAGGATCCTATTGTCAAGCTTATGTTGGATGGAACTTTGTTATTGCTTGGATTTGGAGCTGCATCGCACTAACGTGAGTACACGTATGCTGAACTTTAATGAAATATACACATATTTGCATACTTTCCTGTTGTGTTTATTATAAGTGTTGTTGCATATGCATTGAGTTTTTCAAGAAATATAGTTCCCCTTTGCATCAACATTAAAGCCATAAGCAAATAAAACCATTCCATCCAATGCTCAGAAACCATGCTCCAGGGGGTGTAAGTGTAATAATCAAGATGTAAGGGAGGTTTCTCTAACAAGCCTGTAAACCTGCTTTCATCCTCAAAAACATAGTAGCCCAGTATTTGTCTGTAACATGCTTGTAAACCTTGCAACCCAAACGAATATAGTTTTCCTAAAGCCTCAGTATTTGTCTGACAAAGCCCAAACAAATATAGTTGTCAATTTTATGCAGGCAAGTGCATACTACATGTGTGAAATAGCTCTGCCAATTAGGACAATTGCTCACTGTTTGCTCTGTGATGCACAAGTTGTTAACCATTTTACTTTCTTGCAAGAAACTATGATTTATATCTGGTGCACTTTATGTTAAAAATGCAAATTTCTGATCAATCATGTTAGTTTTTTTATTTTTCCTTTTCTGCTGAAACATAGTTGAGGAGATGTAGCAAAGCAAAAGATGACAATCAGTGACTTAAATTAGGATGTTCAGAATTATTGTGCAGGATCTAATTTCCAAGCTTAATGTTGGATTGAAGTTTGTTTGCTGTTTGATTTGGAGCTGCATCAGAATAAGGTCAGTAAACATATGCTGCAATGTAACGAAATCTGCTGATACTTGCATATTTGCCTATTATGTTTATTAACGAAAAGAGAAGTTGGACATACTTGCTGTTGGATTGTGCAAAAACTAATCTGAATTTATAGTGTTATGAATCTGACAGTTTTATTCTATAAATTAGCCACTTAACCCAATTAGCTTTATAGATTCATAGAATGAAAGCAAATTTATAGAAATATGACAGTTTTATTCTATAGATCAAATTAAAAACAGTGTTGCCACCAATTACAGTTTTATAAGAATTTACAATCGTATAAAAGCTAATTTGTAGATTAAAAACAAAATTACCACCGCTCAACTCATAAAGATTCTTGATTAGTTCATTTCCACAACACAGCAGTTAGATAACATTATTATAAAACTATTCAGAGAAGCTTGATGCTTTCAATTATGGTTGTATTGGCTAAAACTGGTTGAGTTGGATTATTGAGAGGTCAGTCAATTATATATGTTTTACTGCGCCTTTTCCTGTTATTGTGTCCTGGAACTTCTGTGATTCTCATAGCTTAAGTTTTGTTCTGGGATCCAACAGTACTTGAATCAAGTTGGTTGAAAAAAATTAATGTCACAGAGTGTTTGAAGTACAAGTCCTGTAAAAAAATGGTAGTGTGTGTGCTGTCCCCAGTCAGACATCTTAAAGATCTTAAAAGGCTAAGTTGCTATTGTTTGAAGTATCTTGGACATTTATGCTGTATGTAACTGTTATAACCCTTGAATGTTCCTATTTCTGAAATGTTTCTCAATATGGTTTGGCTCCAATTGCTGCACTTCTGTGTCATATTGCTTATGTTGTTACCTTTGTCTGCATTCAATCTCAGTTACTTATTCTTTTCAGAACTGATTGCATACAAATATGCCTATATTATGTTAAGAAGTGGGTAGTTGTTGTTTATAATATGCAACTGTGTACTGTGTGATGTGTTTGTTGACATCATTCTTGTTCTGCAAAGACACATCAACCGTAGCCTTTATCACATTCCTGATAATGAGATACAATCACTTTAAACACCCATGTTACTAGAAGTTTTGAAATTACAAATGCCCCCCTTTGGTTGTGAAATTTGATCAAAGCTGACAGAGATTCTCTGGACACATGATAAGTTTCTAGCATAGGCATGCGTAGTTTTGGGAAGTTCATTTAAATCATAAATTTTGTGTATCGACTCACAGAGTCGAATCACACATAATTGGATGGACGGGCAGCCTAATATATTATTTATTCTGTCTAAAAGTTCTCATTTTCTATATATATCATACATAAATATGTATATTAGTCTACTACAGAAATTTTCTTTCTGATAATGATACCTAAAATTACTTTGTCCACCCTTTTAACAATAGGTAAATACATGAACCTCCCCTCTACAGTTTCAAAATTACGCATACCCCCTTTGTTTCTTCAAATTTGATCAAAGCTGGTACGAACCGTAGGGATAAATAAACGAAACTATCAAATTCAGAAGTTAATTACAATAAAACACTATGTCTAACTTCAGAAATTGGAGGGACGGTCGTTGTAATTATTTGTTATGTCTAAAGTTTTTAGAATTCATCGATTCCTACATTCAAGAATGACAGATTAAACTAGAAAAATCACATGCAATCTTTGTCAGCACAAATTTTCTGAACTCTCCCCTTCTTGATGGGCCATTTAGACAGAACAACATTGCCATACTCAGGAGCCCAACTCTCAGCAAACACGTAGTTCAGACTATTAAATATTTTAAATTCAGCACCTTTTTGTGTCATAACAGTGGAAAATATCAGCTGAAATGGTAAGGAACTGTGTGTCTTGACATGTTGGAAATTGGTAAAACATTGTATGATTTGTACCATCTGACTTTTGTGTGCCGTTTGATTTGTATAATCTGAGTTTTTGCAGGGCAAGATACGAGTATCTTGAATCTTGTTGTAAGTGGTGTTGCATCCTGAATAAGAACACGAGAGACTACGTAAATACTTTTCAAAGTTTGACATCTTATATGTCTTTGAGAAAAACCTGTTTGGATCTTTTCATTATATTTTTATACACTAAGGCATAGCTTTTGAACATGCTAATGAACTGATGTTTAAAAAACAGGAACATAAGTAAGGAAATATCTGTAACAGACAGTTCCAGTGGCGTTTGCTTTCTTTGTTCAGTTTTTTTTGCAAGAAGGACGGGAAGTCAAAACAATAAGTTTCAAGACTTTGCTGAAAATGAAAATAGAACTATGTCTTACTCCTGAACAATTTGCAATTTTGAAACTAGAAAGCTTTTGCTCCTTTTGTTGATTCTTGATATTAGGTTCGGTGTTTGAATAGAGAAGCTTACTACTTCAGTTTTTTTACTTGATTATAAATTGAAAAGCTAACAACTTCAGAATCTGTTTCAGAATAATATGAAGCATTAATTTAAACGAACATCTGTCATCGGGCATCAACCAGTTATCCGAACTGCAGATTCTGTAAGTCACAGTCTTTTGATATGAAAAGCTGATCCTGAAATTTAATTATTTGTGTACGTTTGACATCAACAAGGGTTACTTTTGTAATTTTGTACAACTTGCAAGGTAGTTTCCTGAAATTATAATTTGCATTTCAAAGAAACAAGTCATCTTCTAGGATAATTGCATTTGGCCCTTTTGTTCTAACATGCCTCAATCCAGCCTCAGTCGTGCCTCTTTTTTTTTTGTCAATCCAGCCCGTTTTCCTGAAACATATATAAGTAGGAAATTAAGAACAGTGACCCCACTTGTTTTGTTCTATTTCTAATTCAGAACAGTGACCCCACTTCAGAACAGCAGCCTTTTGTTATGCCACTTGTTTTGATGTATTTCTAATGCAGAAATCCATAACAAATAATGATGAGTGAGTTAGAATTCTTCATATATATTACAGTGTGGTTTAATGGAAAATATGTCCTCCCTAATTGAAGTTATCTGGTTTTCTCCAAGATTCGCAAATCCTTATCAATCTTTTTCCTAAAATACAGAACTTAACTTTTGCAGGATCTAATTGTCGATCTTCATATTGGATTGAAGTTTGTTGTCTGTTCGATTTGAAGCTGCATCATACAAAGGTGAGTCTTGAATGAATAGATTAAATGCAATAATTTGAGTGAAAAAGTTAATTGTATGCTGAAGTTGGAAACATTCTGCCATTTTTGTTGGAAAAATTAACAAAATATGAAATTGTATTTATTTGACTGAAAACTGAAAATTGTATGCTTTTTGTTTGTAGAGACAAATCCTTCTTGCCTTTCTTTGATGAAGTGTTTTTAAATAGATCATTGTGCTTTACATGATGGATATATGCTATACTAACAATGTTAGTCAATTCCCGGTGGATCTTATGATTCCCTGTTGTTATATGATTCCGGTTGTTGAAATTTATGTGGGCTTGAGAAATTGGATTGAGCAAAAAGGTTTTGTATTTCTAAGTCCAGAAATATGCTAGAGTTTGGGCTTTGATGGTTTGTAAGTCCAGAAATACACTTAAAGATCATGTACTTTTTGAAAGCTTTAAAAAGAATTGAGGGGTCTGGGCCCCCTTTCCCCAATGTTCCATCCCTAAATAAGTTACTTCGTTACAAAAAGTAGTCCTGTCCAATGTCATACGTTTTTAAAAATTGGGAAAAGACCAAGGAATATGACATAGCATAAAGGCCTCATTTGTCAAATACATTTTAAATATAATGACTATAAATATGTAACAAACCCAAACACCTCTCTTTGTGTCAATGTCTTTCCTGTGTAAGTAACTACTTTACTTACTAAAAGATGCATTTTGTAAAATTCTAAGTCAAATTCCTAAGTGGCATATTCCATGGCACATCCTTTACCAAACATTTAGTTGTTCTTCAGTTACAAACTTAGCTTTTAATTGAAGTAAAAACAAACATGTACTGTTCGGATTTTGATTCACGTGAGCCTGTGACGTCGCAGAATCATAATGACCACTTCAATACATATATATATATATTATTGTAGGAGCTTTACAATAAGTTGAAAGAGGAGCGAGACCATCAAGCGGCTCTACTTGGTGAGGACGAGAGGGTTAAATTGCCCGCCGATTTTGAATTACTTATTCAAGCTGGTGGGGGGCCAAACAAGAAGGGCGAGGTGTATGGGATGCCCTATTTGAAAAGTAGAGGCTCACGTACTAAAACACCCACTAGCTCTCAAGGTTGCTCTACTAGCTCAGCCCCATTGTCGGAGTTGGATGAATTGAGAAGACAACAACAGCAACTCCTTGAAGAACAAGCTGCGTTACGGCAACAAATGCAGGATCAGGAGGCTGGGCTACGCCAACAACAGGATCAGATTTTATCCGCCATAACACAGATGGCTGCTATGTTTCAGCAACAACGTAATCCAAATCCCGATGTCCAACGTGACTCAAATGACTAGGCAAGTACTACTATGTGTTTAAGTTATGTTGTGTTCCTGATGTGTTGGTGTTGATTGTGGTTTTGGTGTTGATTGCTGTGTTGGTGTTGATTGTGGTGTTGGTAGTGCTTGGTTTGTGCTTATAAAGTTGAGTGTTATGTTAAAGTTGTTTTTCCTATAATGTATAGGTCGCTTGGAGATTTTCGTGCGTTTTGAAATATAATTAGATCAAAAAAATAGGCAACATGAATTGTGTAAATTACTAATTGGTTGTCGGGGAGGGTACTTGTACTTTGATGTTTGGTTGTTGTTCTATTGGTCATATATACTTGGCATTAATTCTGATAGGGTTGTTACGTTTCCAACTACACAAGTTTTGATCTCTGTCTTTCTTATGTATGAGAATGAATATGTGTTCCTAAGTTAGGTTGCAGTCTTGAACATTTTTAGATTCTCAATTTACTTATCCCTTCAATCTAAGCGTTCCTCAGTTATATATGATAATGAATATGCGTTTTGAAATATAATTAGACTCTCAATTTTGGTAGGAGTTTTAGCTGGATAATAATCCAACATTCATGATGCTCTTTGATGCATTATCTTACATATTCTTGCATTTACGTGTCTTCAAAGCTTAAATCCTTATTCATCAAATAACCTTTACAGGTTTAATGTTTTTTTTACAGATCAGGCACCTCAAATGGCTTAAGTGGCAATGTAGCAACACTAGGTAAATTTTCAAATGGTGGAGAGAAATTTTCGCTTTATATCTAGTGTGGTCGTATTGTACGTAGGGTTTGCAACGTATGGATTTATGTAATATTACTTGAATATATTGTAATTCGGCATATTTTACCGAATTCCGTGCAGCTGGATTTGTTTTTACAATACTGTTGGATTTATGGAGATGGTTGAATTTTGAATTTATTGGTGGCGTATTGCACATTATTGTCGAATTTCAAGCTTTTTATTATTTTATTTTGGGGTATATAATTATCTGAAAAAACAGGTTGAAATTTCGAAAAACAAAAAAAAAAAAAAAATTACAATACGAAATTTCCGACGAAATTTCTGACGAAATTCGTCTGAAAAAATTTAGTTTTTCCCGGAAATTTTCGTATTTTTTCGTCTGAAAATGGTCTGAAGTTCGTCTGAAATATATCAAAGTTCGTCTGAAATTTCGTCTGAAACTCGTCTGAAACCACACAAGAAAATAATAAAATAACACTTCTCGTCTGAAATTTGGTCTGAAATTCGTCTGAAATAACACATGAAAATAATAAAATAATACTTTTCGTCTGAAATTTCGTCTGAAATTCGCCTGAAATAACACATGAAAATAATAAAATAATACTTTCGTCTGAAATTTCGTCGCAAAGTCGTCGGAAATATATCCGATGAAAAATAGGCCAATTTGTTTTGGTCGGAAAATTCGTCGCAATTTCGTCTGAAATTTAGACGAGGAAAAATTGGTCCGGATAACTTCGTCGGAAATTTCCTCGCAAAGTCGTCGGAAATTTGGTTCGTCGGAAATTTTCGGATTTCGGGCGAGAATAATTTTCGTCTGAAAATCGTCTGAATTGCGTCGGAAAAATAGTTCGTCGGAGATTTCCTCGGAAATTTCGTCTGAAATTATCTGCGACGAGGGTCCTTCGGTCGAATTTTAGTTCGTCGGAAGTTCGTCGGAAGTTCGTCGGAGACCAACTATTTCAGACGAACACGTCCAAAATTTCGTCTGAAATTTTCGTCGGAAATCGGCTGTTTTTTTGTAGTGATACATATATATATTAAATATTATTAATAAACTTAGTGTTTATATATATATATATATATATATATATGTATTGTGTAATTTATGAACATTAACCATTTTGTTTAAAATGTACAAGGGTATTTTGGGTAAAATACATTCATTTGTTGGCCAAGTGGAATCAGGGGTGGTGTGCAAAAAATTAAAAAAGTAGAGTTTTTTGGACTAATTCTTTTTATGACCAATTTTTTTTTTTGCAATTTCGATTAAACTCAGAGTTTTTTTTGACAGTTAACTCTCGGTGGAGTGCTTCCCTATGCACCAAGAACATCTTTCCTTTCATTCTCTTCATCCATTCCGGTTGTGACATTATCTAGATGTCGATCTAAACTCATAAAAGTCATACAATGAATTATTAGTTGCAATAATTTGATTTTTATCACCATAAACTGGTATATTATCATGATTTTGCAAACTGAATAGAAAATAGAGTTCCTCCCCTAGCTTATATAGGCCATGCCATGTGCCCCTCAAACGAATTGCTTTGAATTGTTCTTTTTTTTTTTTTTTTTTTTGGGTAAAAAATTGTTTTGATATTTACTATACCATACAAAATCTCAATTTTACTCCTCCCTTATAAATGGATTTTATTTTCCATGTCTGTTGTATTTTGTGCAGGAATTTTAGTTACTGCATGCTAAGAACTCATATTTGGCAGTATGCCTATTGAATCTCTGTTTGGTTTATGGAACCAGCTTGTGTTACCAAGCTTATATAAAAAGTCCTTTTTTAGCATGTTAATTACATCAAGTTCAATGCGGGATGGTGGTTCCCATGATTTCAATTAATGAGCAGCAAAAGGTGTTATCTAATTAAGCCACATTGCCAGGGATGAAAATGTAAGTGATTGTTTGATGGTTTAACTCATGTTTTTCTTTCATGGTTTGGATAAACACCCCTCTTTTCCATTGTAATGAAAAATGTGGTCTTAATCGATCAATTCTTAAAACTTATGTTGCGAACTAATTAAATAACTCACGCTGTCACGCACATGCCCGAAGACGATCAATTCCAAAACTTATGTTGCAAACTAAATAAAGAACTCATGCACATGCCCTTCGTACTCATTATGACTAGCAAGCTTTCCAATTTTCGCATGAGGACACACCACACCAGGGAGGTAAATGAGGCGAGCCCGTTTGCGAATCTAATGAACTGAATTAATAATGATTTGGGCTCGAGTTCGAAGTAAACGAACTCGAACATAACCCTGTCTCGGTTTGTGATCTTCACGAACCGAACTCGAACCCATTTTTTCTTAAATTTGGGTTTGCGAGCCGACTCGCGAACCCTAATATTTTAATAAAAAATATCTATTATATATATTATTGACTATGTAATTTATTTAAAATTATATTCTATATAATATATTATATCAAATATATATTTTTTATTAAAATAAAAACAAGTATTAAGATTTTTCCAAATGTGATTCTTAAAACTTAGACTCCCTCAAAATCTAGTCGTCAGCCCCTCCGGCCGCCATTACCATTTTTTTTATCTTTTAAGATTTTCAGTCAGCTCAAATTCAGCTGAGCATTTGCCGCCAGCCCACACCGTCCAAAGCCAACCGCCACCCATCCGTTGCCTGCCCACCATCCTAGCAGGAAGGTACAATGTTTTTGTCCTAATAGGAAGGATCAACGAACCTGAGAGCAGCCCGATTATCCATTCTTTCAGAGTCCCAGCGCTCGAACACAATCCCACAAATACGAATTTTGGTTTGATATGTAAGTTTGTTTGGTTTGATTTGTTTGTTGTAATGTGATTCGTATGAGGAGTCTAGGATGAGATTTGTTACTCGTACCCATCGAGTTTTGTATGTATGCCTTGCTAAAGTTCGTGAAATAGGGATAGACTCCTAATTAAGTTAAAATATGGATGTTTTGAAAGTATAAGTTAAAAATATGAAATGATTTGATAAGTTTTGGTTTGATGTGATATGTTTGATACATACACACGTAATATATATGACAAATCTTATGGAGTTATGGGGTAAATTTCATATTCATTCCTATGTTTTTAGTGAAAATTTAAAATAGTTCTCATCTTACTAATTTATTTTAAATTCATCCTTTAAATTATTTTTTTACCATAATTTTAGGCCAAAAATTATAAATAGACTAAATTGTCCTTAAATTAGAATCTATCTATTTAAGTACAAAGATAATCAAATAATCCTACATTTTTATCAAACAATAAAAGAAATAAAAAACTAGAAATTATTTAGTTTAATTGTAATTAACTCCAAATCCCAAAATTATAAAAATACTAATATATAAATTAAATTTATCCACCATTATCAAGACATATATTCATCAAATTAAACTAGATAGTTAACGTTTGACATATTCAATTCATGCATGTACGTATATATATTATTAATGGAGATATTTAACATTAATAACAAAATTAGTTTAATATATTAAATAAATTGAAGGTAATTCCACAAGCACGTCAAGTTCATAATCAATAAAAAAATCAAAGAAATTAATCAACTAAAATGAATGAAACAAAATTGATTTTAAAATATAATGTATGATCATATGCGTATTTCAATGAAATAGATTAGAAAATTTTCAACAAGAAATAACGTATGTTTCATAATTACACTTAATTTATTTAAACATTGAATTATTTTTGCTATTATTTTTATATATGTATGCATGCATGAATTGAACATGTCAAACTTTAATAATTTATTTTAATTTGGGGAATATATGCCTCAATAATTGATAATTTTGAATAAATTTAATTTATATTTAGTATTTTTATAATTTTGGAATTTAATGAAGTTAATAATAATTAACTAAATAATTTATAGTTTTTTTTATCTCTTTTATTGTTTGAGAAAATGCATAATTTGATTATCTTTATACTTATATAGATAAATTTTACTATAAGGGTATTTTTAGTCAATTTATAATTTTTAACCTAAAATTCAGGTGAAAAATAACTTAAAAGATGAATTTAAAGTAAATTAAAAATATGAGAACTATTTTGAATTTGCATTAAAAACATAGGGATGCATATGAATTTTTCCCTAATATGTAGACACTCAACCGTTTATATTTATGAATTCACATCGCGTAGTTGAATAGGTGAAACCAATTGAATTAGTAATAATGATGCTTCTCTAGCCGGTCTTGATCTGAAAATCATGCTCTATAATTTTATTTTATTTTTAAATACACGTTTCAAGTGGTCAGAGTATAAGAATTCGAATAATTATTTTAAAGAAAAAACATTTTAATTAGTTAGATCAACTCCTTTTGACTCAAAATAATAAAATAAAGCATCCCACTATTTATTGCATTTTTATTTACTCGTGTCACTATTAATTTACGAAAAGAATTATTATCATGCTTTATAATTTGAAGGCCTCTTGATAAGTTGTTAATTAATCATTTTTATGATTAATTTATGCCCCGAATTATGCTTTGAAATGATATTATTTATAAAGAATTGATGCTTTGTTGTTTATATCGTAGATTCGGGGCTCGGAAGCAAAATTGGAGTAAATTAGATCGTTTTTAGAAGGAAACCAGTGCGTACGAGAAGAGGCTGGAAAATTGGAATTGAGCGTGCTTGTTGCTGCATAAAGATTAAGCAATTGGGAAGAAAGTGGAGATTTTTGGACTTTAGCTTTTGCATGCATGCACGTGAGATTTGGTGGGCTTGTTTCATAATTTGGATGAATTATTTTAAAGGGAATTGGGGCTGCGTGCATTGACAATGTTGGAGAAACAATTTACTTGACTTGGGCTGAATGTTGTGAATTTAATATCAGGCTTTTAATAAGTGGGCCACACATAGAATTTGATTTGGAGGGCTGCACTATCTTGGGAATAATTGTCGGCCGAAGCTGCATTGAAGTTTGAACTTAATAGGAGAAGCATAGCTTGGGGGTGTTGTGGGTTGCGCGTATATTGGGATTATTTGAAGAAAGCCCAGCAGATTGGAATTAATTTGAGTCCAACTTGGAGTGCAAGAATTGTAATCCTAGTTTGTTTAGGATTTGTCTACGGAGGCTATTTATTAGCGTGGGATTGCAGCTTTGTAGAGTCACGTAATAATATTCGGGGGAGCAGAGTTCGTGGGCAAGCAACATCAAGAGCAGGACTTCATCACGAGTTCTTCGTTTTAGTTTATTTCTTTCCCTTCGTTTTTAGTTTATTTTATGTTAAAGAATTCCTCGATTATTGTTTTCATGAATTTTAGTAGCTAAACTTTTAATTATCTAGCTAGGGATTAAGATTCGTTTTAAATATTGTGAGACCTAAACGTTTTAATCAATTCATGTTTATTTAGGCATTTATCTTATCTCCGTGTTTCACGTTTATTGTGATTGATTTATTTAGTGATAGGGCCCGATCATCTAGATAGATTTAATTGCATATTGTCAATCTTGATGCTTGAAGTGTAGTAAAGTTGATTGATAATTTGTGGTAAATTAGTGACAGGGTTTTAGCGATAGAATTCCTCGTTCACTAAGGGATTTGATAATCTAATTTAAATCTTGCGTGTGTCACGACTTGGTTAATTAGGGTTGGTGTTTTTATGATTCTTAATGCTGCGAATTCATTAAATCCTGTCGAGTGTCTCTAGGGGTTGTGAATTTGTTAGGGAAGATAACTATCGAGTGTCTCTAGGTTATCCGACTAATTAAGTAAAAACAAGGTTGAGTCGAGTGTCTCTATCAACTATAGCCAATCTGTCTAAATAACTTGAATTAATCCTTGAGTCAATGATCAGTATAATAAATCGAATCGAATATCCCTGGCTAGGTGATTCTCTCTCTGATTGATTTTATCCTAAGTGATTTGCTTGATAGCTTTAATTAGTTTTAATTCTTGTTAGTTTATTTTAATTGTTTACCTTAGTTTTAAAAACTCAAAACCCCCCCTTTTAATTGTTTCTTTCCGTGGATAACTTGGAATTAATAGAAATAAGTCAACCAGTCTCTGTGGATCGACCCTGTTTGCACTATACTCTGTTTAGTCGTCGAATGGGATTTTACATTTATTTTTGACTGATTCGACACCTGTCAAATTTTGGCGCCGTTGCCGGGGACTGTGTTTTAATCGAATTTATTTCTTTTTATGAACAGGAGCATTCGCGGAAAGGACACCCCCCTTTACGATCCAGAAATCGAGAAAACTGCTAGGAAAAAGAGGAAAGAAACCCAATCACGCAAGAAACAAGGTGAGACATCAGATTTGGTCAAGCCAGTAGAAAAGAGAACTGAAACGGACAGTTCAAGTGATCAGAAATACGACTTGACCGTTGAGCGTGACCACGCCCTAACTATGGCACTACCAGCAGAAGAACGTAGGACCATGGAAGATCTGGTGCGTCCCACTACCACACAGCAGCCCCTATGTATCACTTTTCCAGAGGTTGCTGCTGGTTTCGAGCTGAAGACGGGCACAATTCACCTACTTCCCATTTTTCGAGGTCTGGAAAACGAGAACCCTCACCAACACCTTAGTAAGTTCCACACGGTTTGCTGCTCTACCAAGCCCCACGGAGTCACCGAAGATCAAATCAAGCTCCGTGCTTTTCCGTTCTCTTTGCAAGATGCAGCAGAAAAATGGTTGTACTCTCTACCATCAGCAACCATCACTACTTGGCAGCAGATGCACGATAAGTTTTTGGACAGATTTTTCCCAGCTGAGCGATACTTGGATCTCCTTCAGGAGATAATCACTATCAAGCAAAAGGAACATGAGAGCCTACATGAGTATTGGGAACGATACCGGAACTTACTTGCAATGTGCCCACATCACAACCTACCAGAGAATTCAATTGTCCACAACTTTTATAGGGGCCTGATGCCTGCTGACAAAAGGCAACTGGATGCTTCGAGTGGAGGTTCCATCATGATCAAAACACCTGCAGAATTGACGGACATGATTAGCAGAATCTCAAGAGTTTCACAAAAATACTATGCTAAGTCCGACATGACGAGACAGGTAAAAGAGGTGAGCTCTTCCCAATTTGATGAAATCAAGAATATGTTATCTGTTTTGGTTTCTAACATGAATGCAGGAACACCACAAGCGGCATCCGTTTGCCAATTATGTGTTAGCTCTTCTCACCCGACCGATGCATGCCCGTCTCTACAAGAGGGCACATTCGAGGACGCGAACGCCGCAGGTTTCCATCCACAAAATAACAACCCTTACTCTAACACGTATAACCCCGGATGGAAAAACCACCCTAGCCTTAGCTATGATCAGAAACCGAAGCCACCCAATTTCTAGAATTTTGTGCCTAGACCTCCACAATCCCAACAAAACCAACAACCCAGTCAAACCCTCAACCCCCAAGACATCCGAATTAATAGCTTGGAAAATCAAGTCAAGAATTTGGAAACTCAATTGGGACAGATTGCCACGGTTTTGAGCAGGATTGAGAATCAAGGGAAATTACCCTCGCAAACGGAAGATCCCAGGAAGAATGTGAGTGCGATTACGCTCAGGAGTGGTAAGGAACTGCCTCCACCAGTTGAAAAACCCAAAGCAAGTCAGAATGAGGCAGAATCTGAACAGAAAGCCGACGTGACCGTTAAGCGTGACCACACCGTAGGCTCCAGTCGAGACAGAGAGTCAAAAATTGTCAAGGAGCCTAAGCCACTGGTGATCCCACCTCCGTTTCCACAGCGCTTGGCTCAGACGAAGAAACAGAAAGAGGAACAAAGCATTCTTGATACCTTCCGAAAGGTTGAAGTCAACATTCCTTTGTTGGATGCTATTCAACAAATCCCACGTTACGCGAGGTTTCTTAAAGAGCTCTGTACCAACAAACGGAAACTCAAAGGTAATGAAAGGGTAAGTGTTGGAGAAAATGTCTCCGCGGTTTTACAAAAGAAATTACCACCAAAATGTAGAGACCAAGGTATGTTTTCAATTCCGTGTAAAATAGGTAACCTTGGTATTAAGAAAGCTATGTGTGATTTGGGTGCGTCAATAAATGTTATGCCTCTATCTGTCTATACTGCGCTTAATCTTGGTCCTTTGAAAGGTACAGGTGTTATAATCCAGCTTGCTGATCGATCCGTAGTGTACCCGGAAGGAATATTGGAGGATGTGCTCGTACAAGTCAACGAATTGGCTTTTCCTGCTGATTTCTTCGTTCTAGATATGGAGGATGATAAATCCTCTAAATCTTCTGATATTTTGCTTGGTCGCCCATTTTTTAGCACTGCTAGAGCTAAAATAGACGTTCATAATGGATTGTTAACTCTTGAATTTGACGGTGACATTGTTAAATTTAATGTCTACGATGCTATGAAACATCCTGATGAATTGTCGAGTGTGTTTTGTATCGATGTGATTGACGAATTGACTGATGAGGTTTTCAAATTGGATAGTTTAGAAGCTCTGAGTTATGCACTTTATAATGGTTTGCATGCTGAAATTTTGGTTAATTGGTCAAGAACCATGGTTTTGCCTGAGGAATTGTGTGATACTGTGTTTGAACTAGAGAGTCTAAAACCGGTGTTTGGGAATGTGTTTAAATTGGATTTATCGGTTTCTAACACTAAATTGCGTCCTTCCATCGTGCAGGCACCTGAATTGGAGCTCAAGAAGTTGCCGGAGCACTTGAAATACGCCTACTTAGGCGAAGGAGAAACATTACCTGTGATTATCTCCAATTTACTCAACAAGCTCGAAGAAGAGAAGCTGATCCGAGTCCTTAGGGAATTCAAATTGGCCATTGGTTGGACAATTGCTGACATTAAAGGCATAAGTCCATCCACATGCATGCATAAAATCATTCTTACAGATGATGCTAAACCTAAACGACAAGTACAACGCCGATTGAATCCCCCGATGATGGAAGTTGTCAAAAAGGAGATTCTAAAACTCCTTGATGCTGGTGTAATTTTTCCAATTTCTGATAGTGAGTGGGTAAGCCCCGTACAGGTTGTGCCCAAGAAAACGGGCATTACAGTTGTGGAAAACGATGAAGGAGATATGGTACCCACTCGAGTTCAAAACGGGTGGAGGGTTTGTATGGATTACAGTGGTTTAAATGCTTTAACAAGAAAAGATCATTTTCCCCTCCCCTTTATTGATCAGATGCTTGAACGTTTAGCTGGAAAATCTCATTATTGTTGTCTTGATGGTTATTCAGGTTTTTATCAGATCCCGGTGGCCCCGGAAGATCAAAGCAAGACAACCTTCACATGCCAGTTTGGGACATTTGCCTTTAGAAGGATGCCGTTTGGACTATGCAATGCACCAGCAACTTTTCAGATATGTATGGTAAGCATTTTCTCTGATTATGTTGAACACATTATTGAGGTATTTATGGATGATTTCACCGTTTATGGTGATTCTTTTGATGAATGTCTCGAAAATCTTGCTAAAGTCCTAAAACGATGTGCTGAACATAATTTGGTCCTGAATTTTGAAAAATGTCACTTTATGGTTGATAAAGGGATAATACTAGGTCATGTGGTTTCGAGTAAAGGAATTGAAGTAGATAAATCTAAGATTGATATTGTAAAATCTCTGCCTTACCCCGTCGGAGTACGGGAGATTCGCTCTTTCCTTGGTCATGCAGGTTTTTACAGGCGTTTCATCCAAGATTTCTCCAAGATTACTCGACCCCTATGCCGGCTTCTACAAAGAGAAGTGGAGTTTGAATTTGATGATGAATGTAAGAAAGCCTTTGATTCGCTAAAGGAAAAATTGATTTCAACTCCCATCATGCAACCACCAAATTGGAATTACCCTTTTGAGATCATGTGCGATGCAAGTGACTATGCGGTTGGAGCGGTGCTAGGGCAAAGGATTGACAAGAGCTCTCATGTCATCTACTACGCTTCCAAAATGCTTGACAATGCCCAAATTAATTACACCACGACGGAAAAAGAACTTCTTTCTATTGTTTTTGCTTTAGATAAATTCCGTTCATATTTATTGGGTACTAAAGTCATTGTTTTTTCTGATCATGCAGCCTTGAAGTACCTACTCACGAAGAAGGATGCGAAGCCTAGGTTGATTCGATGGATTTTGCTCTTGCAAGAGTTTGACCTCGAAATCCGGGACAAGAAGGGCTGTGAGAACCTTGTGGCTGACCATTTAAGCCGAATTCCAGGAGATATGACTGATTCCACGCCCATACGCGATGAATTTCCTGACGAACAGCTGTTTTCGGCACTGGACGGTAAGGCGTGGCCACGCTCTACGGCCACGCCCTGGTATGCGGACATTGTAAATTACTTAGCATCAGGTTTATTACCCGATAATCTTTCTCGCTCTGAAAAAGAAAATTAAAAATGATGCTAAGTATTACCTTTGGGATGATCCCTATCTTTGGAAAATAGGTTCTGATCAAATAATTAGGAGATGTGTGTCTGAAAAGGAGTTTGAGTCCATTTTAAATTTTTGTCACTCTTTTGCATGTGGTGGGCATTTTGGATCAAAACGAACTGCATTGAAAGTACTTGAAAGTGGATTCTTTCGGCCTACTTTGTTTCGAGATGCTTATATCTGTTGCAAAAGTTGTGAAAATTGCCAACGAACAGGGAATATTGGTCCTAAAAATCAAATGCCTTTGAATCCTATACAGCCATGTGAAATTTTTGATGTTTGGGGCATTGATTTTATGGGACCGTTTCCCGTTTCTTTTGGCAATCATTATATACTCCTTGCTGTTGATTATGTGTCAAAATGGGTGGAGGCAAAAGCCACCCGTACTAATGATTCTAAAGTGGTTGTGGAGTTTGTCAGGTCTCATATCTTTTCTAGGTTCGGTACTCTGAAAGCAATCATAAGTGACCGTGGCACCCATTTTTGCAATCGCCTTTTGGAGTCTTTGTTGAGCAAGTATCATGTCACACATCGAACATCTACAGCCTACCATCCTCAGACTAATGGTCTAGCTGAAGTATCAAATAGGGAGATTAAATCCATTCTCGAGAAAACGGTCAGCCCGAACAGAAAGGATTGGAGTGTGAGGTTGAACGATGCATTGTGGGCCTATAGAACAGCCTACAAAACCCCGTTAGGGATGTCTCCTTATAGAGTGGTTTATGGTAAGGTATGCCACCTCCCGGTGGAATTGGAGCATCGAGCTTATTGGGCCATTAAACAATGCCATTTGAATATGGACGAAGCGGGCGAGAAACGGAAGCTCCAACTTCAGGAGTTGGAAGAGATTCGTAATGATGCTTACGAGAATTCGGTCATTTATAAGTCCAAAATGAAGAATTTTCATGACTCCATGATTTCAAGGAAACAATTTCTAATTGGTCAGAAAGTTCTACTCTACAATTCTCGTTTACGTCTCTTCCCTGGAAAATTGAGATCACGTTGGATGGGTCCATATGTGGTTACGAATTTCAATCAACAAGGCGCAGTTGAGATCAAGGATATGAAAACCGGAAACATTTTGAAAGTAAACGGGCATCGGCTGAAACCATTTTACGAGAATTTCCAACCTTCCACAGTTGAAGATACTCGTTTGGAGGATGTTCCTCCAAGTGCTTAACCTTTAAATCAGCCCCGTCGAGTCCGAGAAGATAAACAAGGGCGCTGTTTGGGAGGCAACCCAAATATGGCGTTTCAGGCGCCATTTCCTCTCCCCGTTTCACTTTTTCGTGTTTTCTTTTGTTTTTCCGGTTTTCCTTGCATTCTTGTTGATTTTCTGCTCTTTCCTGTGTTGCAGGTGTGCTTAATTGTCCAGATTTGGCCCAGATATTGCTGCTTCTTTGCTGTCAAAATTTAGCTGATAACGTGACCCTTGAGCGTGGTCATATTCAATACCCAAGCCATGATCCAAATTCTAATTTTTAGTTAAAAAAAAACAGCCCAGACCCGTTTCATTAACCCTTTGACCCGCGAACCGTCTCCCTCTCACAAACCGGTTCGCGGATCTTCGAGCCATATCCGACCCGCTCTGCGACCCGCCCCTAACCGGCAGCATTAACCCCAATCACAAACCCCCAATTCAGTTTCCCCTCCCCTCAATTCGCGATTCAAATCCCTAGCTTCCAAAACCCCCACTTCCGCCGCTCCACCACCATCTCTCTCGGCCATCCTCCGCCCTAAGCTACGCCTTGCGCCACCATCTCCCAACTCCGCTCCACCACCATTCTCACATTCACCGTCGCTCAACCACCATCGTTTTCCTTTCCCCGTAACCCACTTCCGCCGCTGCACCGCCATGGCCAAAAAACGCCACTCTTCCGCCCCTACGCCCTCCTCTTCCGCCGGACCTCACAAGCCCAAACGCCGTAAGTACCCGCGCGGTCACCCCTATGGCGAATACCCCATCATTGAAATGGAGGAGGATCTCCGCCTTTACCGCGAGCACCTGGCCAGCGAACGAGAGGCGGTGGAAACACCTTCTCCACCGTCGCCTCCAACCTTAGATCCATCGCCGACAGCAACAACGGCGGCCAAGCCGTCGTCTTCTCAGGCGGCCCAAGATCCGCCGCCGCCTTCTTCCTCCGCACCACCACAGGCGGCGCCACCACAGCCCACCAGTCTTACCGCTTCGGAGGAGCGGCGCATGAAGCTCCGCCAAGACAACTCCGCCGCCCGCCTCCTCCCTCCCCCTCACTCAACTTCAGCCGCGAAGAGTCCCTATACCGCGAGGGGTCCGCCGCTCTGACCGTATCAGGAGCGCGTGTTACGACAACGCCCCGCGGCGACCGTCGGTGTTGATAGATTTGAGCCACATTCTGCCTAAACCACCGCGAGGTCTGCCGCAGCCCCGATCTATCCCATCAGAGACAGCCCAGGCACAACCCCTCGCTGTTCTGTCACCACCCCCTTATTGAGGCGCTCGGCGCGCCCCCGCACCTCAGGGAAGTCCTCTTTCTCTTCTTTTTATGCTTTGAGGACATAGCATGTTTTTAGTGTGGGGGGAGTTTTTAGTGCTTTATTTGATCTATTTACGCATTTTAGGCGTGTTTTAAGGGGTTAGTGGCTGCTTCCGGGTGTATATATATGCTGAAAATTTTCAGAAATTTTGGTGTTGATATTATGCATGATTTAGGACTGATTTAGGCTGATTTTGATGTCTTTTTGGCAAATTTTGAAGGCTGTGAATAGTGATTTTTAGGGCTGTTCGGTAGACTGACATTTAGGGACTGAGCTTGTTGATTTTTGAAGCTGAATTTCCTGTTTAGAGCTGTGTTGTTGCTGAATATTGTGCTTAAATGCGAGGATGTTGATAATTATGGAAATATGTTACCCATTTTGAATGCTTTCTATGAGGTTTGATTGTTGAGTTTAGCTAGAACGAGTTAGGTTCATTGAATGCATGAAATTTGTGTAGAATTTGATAAATTAGTATAGTAGTATGCCCTCATTTTTCGCGCACTATTGAATGAATTAATGTTCTTTGCTTAGATAGAAAGGTCTTTGATTTTCAAATTAGTCTAAACATTGATTAGAATGCATCTTAGCTCCCTTCGAGGCGAAATTTTTAGTTAATGATTGATTTGGGAAGTGACTTAGGCGATCGTTGTCGGTGGTAAGCCTTTTCTTGATCCTTTCACAAATAAAGTCATCCCATTTGACCCCATTGAGCCTCATGTTGTGCATATTTTCTTCTTAGCCGCGTTACAAGCCACATGCACAACATTAATTTCCTACCCTTTTTTGAATCACACCTTGCTTGCTCATTTGGATTGGATATTTTAGATGTCTTAGGCTCCTTTGTATTCTCCCTTGTGCTTGAATTTTGAGAGAATGACATATAATGGTGAAAAAGAAAAAAAAAAGATGAAAAGAAAAAGGGAAAAAGAAGTCAAGAAAGAAAAAAATGAGCAGGAAAAAAAAGGAAAAGAACAGAAAAATTGCAAAGAAAAAGAAAAAAAAGTAAGAGTGTGATTTGAGTAACAAAAGTTCGATTAGTGAAAAAGGGGGGGAAATTAAGTTGTAATAAGGGGAGTCCGGTAGATGAAAAGGGAATTACCACGGGTTTTATTATAAAGTGTGTAAGCTTGGTGTGGTAAGTCACTAAATTCCAAATTTTCCTAACCTTTAACCCAAGCCTTACGTTACAAGCTCAAAAGACCTAACGATCTCGAGTCATGAGTTAACTACATTAGTGGAGATTGGAGTGAATGGTGCATTCGAAATTGATAATTGGTACTTAGGCGATAATCTTAGATTAATCAATCTAGTCTTCGTACATTCTTTCATTCAATTCACACTACTTTACACGAGGGTATGCTATTTATACTAATTGATAGAATTTTGTGCAATTGAGTAATGTGTTGATGAGCTAGACTTGTTTAAGTAAGAATTCGATGATTGCCTTTGTGATTGTGTTTGATGGGTAGTGTTGTTTCTATTGATTTTCATGATTCCTCGAGGACGAGCAATGGGTTAGTGTGGGGGAATTTGATAAGTTGTTAATTAATCATTTTTATGATTAATTTATGCCCCGAATTATGCTTTGAAATGATATTATTTATAAAGAATTGATGCTTTGTTGTTTATATCGTAGATTCGGGGCTCGGAAGCAAAATTGGAGTAAATTAGATCGTTTTTAGAAGGAAACCAGTGCGTACGAGAAGAGGCTGGAAAATTGGAATTGAGCGTGCTTGTTGCTGCATAAAGATTAAGCAATTGGGAAGAAAGTGGAGATTTTTGGACTTTAGCTTTTGCATGCATGCACGTGAGGTTTGGTGGGCTTGTTTCATAATTTGGATGAATTATTTTAAAGGGAATTGGGGCTGCGTGCATTGAGAATGTTGGAGAAACAATTTACTTGACTTGGGCTGAATGCTGTGAATTTAATATCAGGCTTTTAATAAGTGGGCCACAAATAGAATTTGATTTGGAGGGCTGCACTATCTTGGGAATAATTGTTGGTTGAGGCTGCATTGAAGTTTGAACTTAATAGGAGAAGCATAGCTTGGGGTGTTGTGGGCTGCGCGTATATTGGGATTATTTGAAGAAAGCCCAGCAGATTGGAATTAATTTGAGTCCAACTTGGAGTGCAAGAATTGTAATCCTAATTTGTTTAGGATTTGTCTACGGAGGCTATTTATTAGCGTGGGATTGCAGCTTTGTAGAGTCACGTAATAATATTCGGGGGAGCAGAGTTCATGGGCAAGCAACATCAAGAGCAGGACTTCATCACGAGTTCTTCGTTTTAGTTTATTTCTTTCCCTTCGTTTTTAGTTTATTTTATGTTAAAGAACTCCTCGATTATTGTTTTCATGAATTTTAGTAGCTAAACTTTTAATTATCTAGCTAGGGATTAAGATTCGTTTTAAATATTGTGAGACCTAAACGTTTTAATCAATTCATGTTTATTTAGGCATTTATCTTATCTCCGTGTTTTGCGTTTATTGTGATTGATTTATTTAGTGATAGGCCCGATCATCTAGATAGATTTAATTGCATATTGCCAATCTTGATGCTTGAAGTGTAGTAAAGTTGATTGATAATTTGTTGTAAATTAGTGATAGGGTTTTAGCGATAGAATTCCTCGTTCACTAAGGGATTTGATAATCTAATTTAAATCTTGCGTGTGTCACGACTTGGTTAATTAGGGTTGGTGTTTTTATAATTCTTAATGCTGCGAATTCATTAAATCCTGTCGAGTGTCTCTAGGGGTTGTGAATTTGTTAGGGAAGATAACTGTCGAGTGTCTCTAGGTTATCTGACTAATTAAGTAAAAACAAGGTTGAGTCGAGTGTCTCTATCAACTATAGCCAATCTGTCTAAATAACTTGAATTAATCCTTGAGTCAATGTTCAGTATAATAAATCGAATCGAATATCCCTGGCTAGGTGATTCTCTCTCTGATTGATTTTATCCTAAGTGATTTGCTTGATAGCTTTAATTAGTTTTAATTCTTATTAGTTTATTTTAATTGTTTACCTTAGTTTTAAAAACTCAAAACCCCCCCTTTTAATTGTTTCTTTCCGTAGATAACTTGGAATTAATAGAAATAAGTCAACCAGTCTCTGTGGATCGACCCTGTTTGCACTATACTCTGTTTAGTCGTCGAATAGGATTTTACATTTATTTTTGACGGATTCGACACCTGTCACCTCTAACTCTAAAATATAATTATGAACCACCGATTTGTAAAATATATATAATTTTATTGTAAATTTGGATAAAATACTAAATTACCTAATATATTTGATCAAGCCAAATTTTCGATGACGAGTCGATCTGGATGTCTGGTTAGAGCACTTAAATTTGTTGGTTTGGAAGTCGCTGCTCTTTGCTCGAAATCTAGAGAAAACGAAAGGAGGGATGAGCTTGAGGCCAACTCGAGGAAGATGGGAGTGACACCCGGGTTGGCACTTCGACGCTCGAGTCAGGATCGAGTTGAGAAGGTCGAGTATGAAGTGCAGTGGATGCGGTACATGAAAAACTTACCTATGTCTTAAATGAGGGCCTTTATATAGGGTAAAGAGAGAGAAAGAACCTTGCCGACGTGCCGCCGTCATAGGCTGAGAGGTGCCCTATTATCTCCAAGCATTAAATGCGTGGTCGGCCACTTAGCCTGCGGAGAGATAGTGGGCTGGCCAGCTATGGTCTCAGAACGGGTCGAGAGTGGTGGGTCGATGGCGATGGGACTCTCGACGGTCGAGGTACGGAGTGGTAAAAGTTGGGGAATGTTAATGGGCGTCGATCACTACGGTAGAAGGTATCGACCCAATCGAGATGACAGATGGTGCACTGTGATAGGACCATGTGAGGAAGCGGGTCCGTGTCACGTCATAAGCCCCATGAAATGTCATCTGCTAGGGCTGATGTGGAGGCGAAGTTTCATCTTCTCGATTCCCGCCAATTTCACTTCTATAAATAGGGCCTCTCTGTAAATTCATTTTTCTATTTTCAAAAGAATTTGAAGAGAAGCTCCGAGCCATTTCGAGTGATTCCAGTGCCTTTGTGCGTCGATTTCAACCGCTCGTTCCAAGGAAAGAGACTTTCGACCGTTCTTTTACACACAAAGGTACTATCTCGACTCTATCTTGATTTGATTTCACTTTTCAATTTTTTGATTGCTTCGAGGGAGAGGTTTGCCGCTTCTTTCTTTGAGAGCTTTCTCTCTCGATCTGTTCGAATCCTTTCCAACAAATGCATGTTTTTAGAGTTATTTTGATAATAGTAGGATGTCGACAAATCGAAGAGAGAATGAGCCTGTGGCGATGAAAGTGGGAACTGTAACTGTGGGTTCGAGCTCCAGTTCTTATTCGAGCTCAGACTCGTCCCACTCCGGGTTGTCCATGGAAACGAGGTCGACGAATCCTCAGGGGATCGACGAGGATGTAGATATAATGGGGGTATCCAATCCCATCCCTTAGGCAGAATTGGAAGAGGTTGTCACGCCTCGGGTAGAAGGTGAAAAGGCGTCAACATCTGGTCGGGGAGGGGAAGAAGAAGATGATGAGGAGGAGGAAGAGGCAAACGTCGAGCCTGAGGGTCGGCTGGTGAAGGATCCTCGAGCTATTACTCCCAACATCTCATGGGATAAAGTGAGGGATATCTAATACTTGCTGTTTGGAGGGGCACCAGAATTTGGGGGCTATCGATGCATCAAGCCTGAACCAGGAGATAGGATGACAAACTTGCCTGAGAACTGTATAGCGATTAACTCTCTGGCCGGTCGAAAATGGATTCCGAGTGCCTGTCCCTGAGGAGTTACTTGAGTTTTTCAATGCTCTGAGGATCAGCCCTTTACAACTAATGCCCAACTTGGTGAACGGGTTGAGGGCTTTGCTGAAATGCCTCGGATTGACTCCCAACGTCTACTGTTTATCGGAAGTCTTCCAGGCATCTACTACGATCGAGAACTCGGCACCTGGGCCGAGGTACGTACAGTTGCAGTCGAAAGTAATTTTCGACTTGTGAGGTCTCCAACCACCTCAAATGGTAAAGGTTGGAAACAAAGATTTGTATATATCTGGTGCGAGCAGGGGGGCCCGAATTAAAGTTTTTGAGCTGAAGTTGGATCCCTCGAGCTGCTCTTCTGAGGGGGAATCCGGGTTGGCCTAAACTTTGATGGCCAAGTTAAGGAACATGGGGAGTGTTGAGTCGAAGCAGATGATCAACCCCCAGATGTTGATCGAGTTGGGGATGGCTCCTGGGGTGCAAAAATACTTCGACCCCGGTATCTCGAGTATAATCTCTCGAAGAAATTGTTTTCATTTCTAGTTTCATATTTCTTTAAGTGTTTGATCAATCTTTTCTCTATTGTAGAATCCTACATCATGTCGGCAGCCCTAGCAGCTCAGAGGAAGGAGATGGAGGATCTTAAGAAAGCTGCTGAGAAGAAACATCTGCCACCGCCAATCGAGGCCGAGATCAATGCCGCGACCAGGGCCACGGTTGAGGCGGTACCCAAAGTCCTCGGGAAGAAGGCACCGGAAGGCCCGAGCAAACAGGGAACAACTTCGAGTGGGGGCAACGAGTTGGAAGCCCCCCAGCACAAAAAGCAGAAGAAAGACTCCTCCAGCCACCATCATTCCAAGTCCGGGTCAAAGGGGACAAGTCAAAGAGCTAGAACAAAGAGAAAACTTTGGCCGTACCGCTCCCTTCATCGATGAGGCCCGTCATGGAAGTGCAGGTCGGGGAGCATTCTGAGCCTCCGACCCCCGCTCGAGGAGCAATCATCCCAAAGAACATGGCCAACATTTTAGCGGGGGTCCAAATGCCTCCACCTGCCAGTCAACCAGCCAATGCGATTCCCTGAAAGGCCAATGTAAAAGCTTTCTTCGAGTATCCAATGGTCGAGGAACCCCATTTCCCTTGCGGAATGAAAAGTTACAATGACGAAGGGGAACCTCGAAGAATTGGTACGACCCCCCCCCCCCCCCCCCCCCGACACTATCCCACAATCGGTGCTCTCTACAGCTCGATCCAGACAGAGGTCGATCATCGCGATCGTTGGAGATTCACCGACGATGAGATCGAGGCCCAAGGGGCTCAAAAGTACCTATCGGTGAGTATATTTGAATATAATGTTTTCCTTCTCTCACTTTCCTTGAGGTTTGACACTCGACTATCTTTTTGCAGCTGGGTCAAAACTACTTCCACATTGCTCGACGGAGATTTGTGCATAGGCAGGCCAGGTACCAGGCTGAGAAAGTAGTCGAGAGGCTGAGGATCAAGTTGTCCGAGAAGGACAAGAAGTTGACAGAGGCTGAAAAGGAGAAGGCCAACCTCGACCAGAACCTTCTGGAGGCTATCGAGAAGCTGTCCAAGGCAGAGAAGGATCTAAAGACGGATGAGGACAAGGTCGCAAGGTTGGCTCAGGAGGATCTCTGTGACACCCCAGTTTTCAAATTATGTATTTCATGATATTTGTGAATTATATTACTAAGTTTTTACATGAAATTTTATCAATATGTAATTTTTGGCATGATTCATATTCATTTGATTAACGCTATTTAATTTCCTTGATTTGAATACTTACAATTATTATTTAAATTATAACTTCGTGAATTCAATTACGTGAGTGTGTATTTAATTCTCCGAACATGATTTAAGTGATTTAGCATAATATGTATATATATTCAACTCCGTTTCATCATATTCTTTTAGGGCTAGATATATATAATCATCTCCCATACATGCCAAGTTGATGCATCTCTAACTTGTAAATTCCTAAGAGACAAGGGCTTATGTGCAAATAAGTTTTAATGCCAAGACTTTTCATCCCACTTTAATTATATACAATGCATACATATATACATATATATCTTGACTTATTTAATTATATACACACATACATACCTTTTCTTCTTCATTTCTCATTCATGAGAAAAGCTCGAGTGATTCTCATCTCTCTTCCTCTCCATACCGATCCAACCAAGGAAGCTAGAGCCAAGTTTTATTCCTTTTTTCTTCAAGAATTTGAGCTCTAAGACTTCATCTCCCTCTTTCCCTTCATCTTCTCCATATTCAAGGTAGATCATGCATATTTCTTTGATGATTCATAATAGCAAAGTTAGGGTTTATGACTCTTTTGATGTCCTTGTGGCTATATGAATTTTATATGTTGGTTTTGAACTGGTTTCATACATTTATAACTTGAATTCTTGAAGTGTGGAGCATGATTGATCATTTGACTTCATATTAGTTTCTTGGATGAATTCTTGATGAATCAAACATGTTCCTTGGATTAAATGGTACTTAATTGATTCATATGCATGATATATGATAGTTTTGAGTTGATTTCTTGCCTTGGTTTGGTGTGGGATTGATTTGGGAGCCAATTTTCAAGCTTTTCCCCTGTTTCCCCTGTTTTCTCGAAGCTTTCAGGTGTAGGATCCCGGTCGGGATCCATTTTAGTACAAATTCAGTCCCGGCCGGGATGTTTTTAACGTAGCCTCACTTCATCAGGATCCCAGCCGGGACCCTTGTTAGTGTAATTTCAATCCCGGTCGGGACGGCAACCCTCCCCTGCTCCAATTGCTCTAATTTTTCTACTGTAGCAAGTACTTGAAGTTTAGAGGCCGTTTGGTACGCTTGTGAAGTTAATTTCATTTAATATAGTTCGGGCTTCTTAACTAAAATTAGGTAACTCTAATAGCACCTAATATTGTGTTTGGTAGTAGATATTAGTCCCATACCAAGGGTTTATGTATCTAATATTGCGTTTGGTATGTACTTCCATAACTAATACTAACTTGCAAATTTCCTAAACCACCCTCCAATTATATCGAATTTTATTCAGTGTGGGGCAATTCATCGTGACTCGGTTTCTTGCCCCGCTGCTCATTTGCAAAGGGAACGCCTTCATCGCCGGTCTCTTATTCTTCTTCTTAATTACTGCCATAATTTTTCCAGAATGTTCAGTTTGAAATTGGCTTTCTTGGCGGCGAAATTTATAGCATAACCTGTTGTTTCGTAAATTATAAGAGATATTGCTCAAGTTAGAACTTAGAGATGAGAGCTCGAAATAAAATTTATTGAAATTTGTACTTAGCAACGATCCAGTATTACCTAACCAAAAATTGGCTAATTGCAACTAGAAAATATAGCCAAATTGAAAATTCTGGAGGAGAAAAAATAGAGGAGAAACTCTGAAATCACCCTAAACAAAAAGACAAACTCGCGATGATCTACAGAAGACAAAAAAATGACACCTAAAATATCCAAGTGCAGCAAAAATCATGAAGCACAATAAAATGCATAAAAGTCACTGAAAAAGATCAATGTTTATCATCCACCATGCCAAACACTATAACATGAACCTCAAGAACCTGAAAAATAAAGACACTTCACAGGGCACTGATAAGGCAAACACAAGCCTGCAAATTTAGTCGACCACTTCCATCTTGTTGCCCTCGACATCAACATCAGCTTCCTAATATGCCCTTGGCTTAACATGGAAAGGGTGAAGACCTACTACAAAGTACAATCCCTCATCCAACGGGAAGCTATCCTTTCTTACTAATCCCTCAGCAGTTGAACTGCCATTCATTTGCAAGTAATCCTCTGGCGGAGTTTCATTTTCGGGATTAATATCATCAAACAAAGTCTCATTCAAGCTTTTGCTATCTTCAGTGTCAAAACCATCTTTCACACTCGTCGCATCACTGATTTTTCCATTGGAACATTCGTGGCACTCGATGCCACATTAACAACACACTGTATCATTCGAATTTGAGCTACTAAAATCTTTCTGATTATTTATACCAGGCAAGATGTCTACTTGAGCTTTACTATTCTAAAATAAAGATGATAATATATCATTCGAAATACTGAACAAACAAGAAGAACGCGAAAACCACTCCCATCAACAACAACAGTCTCCTCGTCTTCGACAAACATTTGCACCGGAGTTTATCTCCCATATCAACTCACAGAATCCTGCATAGATTAAGCAAAGTTCTAATCGACCTTCAAACCAAGTAATCAAGCAATAGCACAATCTGCTTCTCAAAATGTTTAAAGACCCTGATTCAAAGATAGGATCTTGAATATCAAAACGCAAATTTAGCAATAAACATCCAAAGAGCATCAAAAGTCAAACACAATTCATCACAATTTGACTTCTAACTTCCAATGTTCATTACAACTACAAGAACAAACAATTTCAGATATAAGTAGTATTCAATCTTCATATTCAAGATTAGACTAAGCACAAAGAGCAGCAGAAACCCATCCCAATCTTCACAAGTAAGCTAATGAACAAAATCAAGAAACAGAGCAATACCTACAAAGGGATTATGCTACAACCCATGAATGACGAAACCCAGTAAAACCCGAACTTTCTTGAAAAAAAAAACAAAAAAAAAACTCAAAGATATATTCTCCAGACTCACCCACAGTAAAAAGGAGAGATTCAGCTTCAGCCCAGATTACAGGGGTCTCGCCGTTGGCGGAGTGTGACGAGAAGCACCTACAAATCACAACACAAATGTAAAGCATTCTTCAATGAATCTTACAATTATAACATTCGCAAGTGTACAATTAGTTGAGAAGCACATACCCAGGAGTTCTCTCTCGTTGCGTCGGCCTGGAAGGGATGCTCCCAAATTCTCGAACCCTAGAATACATAGCAATAGTGAAAGGTTGATGTGTTATAAGGGCTTTCAGTGGCATAAAATAATTAGAACAGTGCATATGAATTAATCAAGAACCTCAACGAGACTTAATATCTACTGAAAATAGATATGAGAGTCGAGACATAATTGATGAATAGTGCGGGCCATGGCAGGGCCGGATATTAAACTGAATAGGCCCGAAGCACCTAATATCGCTTACCAAGCAAAATATTACCCTTCCTTGTTCATACCAATATAGCCTAATACACATACCAAACACCTTCTTAGAGTATTATCCAATTGGAATTACCTCAATATCTATTTTTGTTTGTGAGTTATAACCATTTTAATTTGGTGCCGCCAAGCTGTGGCGAATCTGCATTAGCCCAAATTTGGACCTAAGCCATTTTCATTCCGCTTTGAACTAAAATTCGGGCCTTATATGTTTGAAAAGGTCTATTTGTCTAGTTTCATACCCAACAAACAAAACTCAATTCCAACTTCTAGAACTCAAGATATTCCAGTTTTTCTACAGCTTGTGCATTTTCGGAAATTGTCAGTTTTTGTCCAACATCACCAAAACCTCTCTTCTTGCATTCCTTTCACTCTCTTGGCTCCCATATATGAATTATATGAAGTATATGCTTGATTAATTGATAATTATGCTCCTATGTGATGCTTCTTGGTACTTAATTGCTCAAATATGATTGTGTGACTCCATGCTCTATATGAATTGAACTTGAAATAATTGAATGATATCTGTACATGACTCCTTGAGATTAATTTCACCCCTTAGGTGTTAATTGGTTTTCATACATGCTAAGTGTCACTTGATTGCTAGTTTTATTTATTTACATAAGTATGGCCGTGCGTCATACTTGGTCTCATATTGAGTCTCATCTCACGAGCTCCCGTTATTTCCTTTCTTGTCCAGTTTTTCTCCAGGGCGGGGATCATTGATCATATGGGCACTTTCTTGTATCCTTGTTTTGTTTCGTCGCTCATCAGGTAAGGTTTAATTTCTAGATATATAGAACCCTTACAACCCTATATGATCTTTCGGCCAAAATGTATCTATATATCTATAATTTTCCAAAATCTTATTGATTTTCAATTGAATTACCGAATTGTACCGATTGATTGATTGTTTTGGCGAGTATATTGTTCACCGTGGGCCCAAGGATTAGTGAATGAGCCAACCGGGAAAGCACGGGCTGACAGGTAACTCTGCACTCCCCTCACATTGTTGGGATGACCCCTGAATCCACTAGGAGATTAGTGGAGGAAGGAGTTCCGGGCATAGGGACTCATGAACCTTGTGCCCAGATTGATTGGGTGGTGGGGCCTTGCAATCCCACCATCACCCGGAGGAAGAAAGGGTTATTGAAATTGCTAATTGTGCACTGTAATTGATTGTTTGATCACCTAATCATTGAATAATTGAATTATTGTACACAATCGGAGAAAGGTTGGAGATTTTCCCTCACTCACCAGGCCACTGATTGATTAAATTGAATTGATTGTATTGTTAAATTGGAATAGTTGTAATCTCGGGCGAGGAATTATTGTATTCTTAAACATATATTGTTTCTTTTATAAAATCTTACCCGAGATTATAGCTTGCATGGTAATTGCGCTTATATTTATAAACCCCTCACTCAGTCTTTCATAGACTGACACCTCATACTTTCAGGTTTGCAGGGTGCATGCTAGGCGGGATTGAGTCGGTCTTTCTTTTCCGGTCTAGCGCAGTTCATGTAATTGTTATTGCATATGTATTATCGTTGCATTATGCTTATGGTTACTATGGTACTGATATATATATATATATATATATATATATATATATATATATATATAAATGAATTGGAATGATGATAATGAAATGAATGTATGTATTTTATGCTTCCGTTTATGGTTTATGCATGTTGGTATTTACTTGAGGGTTAGTCCCGCTTAGCTAGAGTGTCATTTTTTTATTGTCTTCCGTTCGCTATAGGCTTGATTCATGTATAGGTGCTCGTTCCATATGTGGATTGAACTATAGTGCGGGGGATGTAGCTACCTAGCTTTCCGGGTGCTACAATCTCGAAGCTAAACGGTGGGGTCAGGTGGAAGGTGAGCAAAAGGGAGCAGATCTGGCCATCAGGAGGTGCAAGAGAGGACTCGAGTAGGTGGCTCAATTGTCGGAGAGGAGGGGCGCCTACAAGTTCATGAAATCAAAGGCGTTCCAGAAGGCTTACTCGATCATGAGCTTCAAAGATGTCAAGGAAGGGTTCAATTTGTGTATAACCCAGGTGCAAGCCGCTGGATATCTGCCCCTTAATTATGACAAGGAGAAGGTCGGGATCTTCCAGGACGACCCTAGGCTCGTTGATCCCGTCACTCGACCCCCCACGCCAGAGCCTGATTGGACCAAGGATGAGTTCGGGTTCGCTGTATACCTGGCTCGGACTACGTATGCAGGGGCTCCGGAGGAGACTGAGAGGATGCCGCCGGACTTTGATCTCGAAGCCTCACTCAACCGCAAGGAGGTCTGCCCTGAGTATTTTGGCAATGAAGCTATGGTACCGATCGAGGAGGGGACTGCTTCGGGTCCGACCGATAAGTAAGCAAGAGAGAACGTGTCAGCCCTATCTCTGTGCTTTTGATTTCTGCTGAATGAAGACCCATCCTTTCAGAATTCGACTGTTGGGTCTAGTTCTCGTATTTTTAGGGGTTCGACTTGTAGGATGAACTCCACTTAGTTGTTGGCTCGAAATCTATTGTAAATAGGTAGGGACTCGAGTATGAATTGCTCCCATGTGAAAAATCCAAAATTTAGCCAAGTGTGCGATCGAAAATAGTTTGATCGAGACATCTGTTCAACTTCTGTTTGTGTAATCTTTAGAACTTTAATCAATGAAATATTTGTTATGTTATCTCGTTATGTGAATGCTTTTAACAATCAATGTTAGTTAATGTTTTCGAGAAGACGTGGAGGCATTTAACTCCCATCTTTCGAGTTTATGATGTTGTTAAGTATGGGGCAACATAATATAACACCAAGTGTATGATCGAATAAAAGGTATTGTATCGAGAATGAGTAAAACTTGTTATTTCATTGATCCAAAAGATGTACATACAAGATCTATTACATGTAATATTTCTTCAAATTATGTGCATGTTCGGAATAGAGCCCTGAAAATTCAATTTATTGAATTAATAAAACTGAATTTGCAGCAAGTTATGAGTATTTCACATATTAATAATTAATGACGTGTGATGGTATTCTTATATGAAATGTGTTTCATTGGAAACGACTTTGAATATCAAAATCACGTATCATTAAAGTTCTAGTCGGTAAGATAAGAATATGTTCTTATCAAGACTATAACGTGGTTATATAAGATGATTAGTCTTTCGTCATAGGGAATGGTGATTCCAATTATAACACGTTGATGAGTTTTAATAGGATTGGAAACATCGAAGTGGACCACTGAGATTATTCATTTTATACTGCTATCTAAAATGAATAAAATCTCATGAAACATTATACTCTTAATCCTGATAATATTTCGACTTTAGGCATGTAGTGTTAGTCACTGTAACATACTCGAAGTGAGGTCTCGGTAACGGGTGGCCAAAATACTTTATATGTTCGGTGGTTACATGAAATGCGCTAAAGAGTTATATTGATCGAGGAATCTGTGGCCTTGCTGGAAGGTAAAAGATATCCTTGAAATAGATTTGCAAAAGTTCGAATTAAGACTTTAGCCAAAGCACTTCGCGTGATGCGTAATGTGTTTCACATGCAGAGAATTTGAACTTAAGGCGAATTAATAAATTTCAAATTGGAGATGAAAAATAAATGATAGTAGTTGTAATTTATTTTTCATGGATATCTACACGGAGGAGTAAAATGCGAAATTATTCTAGATCGAGAAATTCGTGAATAATTTGATTAATTTTAGAGTGCAACAATATTTATTTAGTGGAATTAAATATTGTTAAACGGTAATTAATTATTATCATGAGATGATAATATATTAATCCGTTTGGAGCTAAAATTAATTAGTCCTGCAGGTCCCCCTGCAAGCCCCAATTGAAAACCCAAAGAGAAAATATTAAAAGGAGAAAGAGAAATGAATTTTCAAAGTGTTTGAAAATGGCCAAGGAATTTATTTTAAGAAAATAAATTAAAGTTCCAAAGAGTTGGAAATGTCCGGAATTTTATTTTGGAGAAAATAAAATTTTCATCGAAAAAAAAAATTCGGTGCTGACGTGGCAGTCCACGTGGCATGCCACGTCAGCAGATGGGTCCCAGGTGGCGCTGACTGGGCACCACGTGGCGCGCCTAGGATCGCGCCACGTCAGCCACCAGACGCGCCCCTGCCTCCCTCGAGGTCAAAACTTCATATTCATTCAGTCATCGCCCACTTCGTCTTCTTTATGGTTGAGTTTGTTCCACCTTCTTAGAATGTGGAGGCTCATTAATTGCGTGTATAATCGAACCAGGCCGAACCTAACGCGAAAGCCCTTGCGCGGTATCCGTTTTCTTTTTTGTTAACAGGAGAGCCCGTTTACGGCCCAGATGATATCGGGTCGGGTCGGTCAACGGGTCGGATAACCCGGTCAAACGGGTTAATGGGCCGGGTCACGGATAGGGTCGGACCGGACCCGGACACGTGGCCAAGCCAGAAGCGGCCACGTGAGCTCCAAACCCTAGCCGCGGGTGAAACACACGCGCCCCCTTGTGGCGGCGCATGAGGGCGCGTCCGGTGGGCTACCGGCACGTGCTCGGCGGCGATGGATTCGTGGCGACGAGACCTACGACATGGTTACCTTGGTTTTCGTGTCCAAGTTGTACACGCAAGTGGAGATGTGAAATGACCATTATACCCTTGCTTTTGTGCTTAAAATGACCGTTTTGCCCTCCGGTTTTTGCCTATAATTCTCATTCAGTTTTGGGATGGTTTTGGCCAAATTTTGGCTTTGAAATCAAGTCCCATTTTCTCCTAGTTAATTCCGATTTATTTTGGAATTAATTCTAATTAGGTGTTTATATAAAACGCCTAATTTCGGGAGAATAAACCCTGAAAAGGGTTTTCTAGTTTAAAGTTTATTTTCTCTAACTAGTTAGAGAAATACTTTCGGAGCCCACACTCCGAGGGTGTCCCTGGGGTAATTGCAGGGAAGCTCTGCCGGTTTCACGAGGAGATCGGGTTTCGGATTCTCAGGAGGTGAATTCGGGAGCTGGAAAAATGCCGTTAGATAGCCATGTTTGCAGTACGGTAATATTTTACAGTTGTTTTATTTTAAGCATGATAAATTATGTGCTCTTAAGTGTTAATTGCATGTTAGATATTTATCTGCTTAAGCGATTTAAAATTTATTATCAATTGCATGTATATACTTGAGTAGATCCGGCTAAGTCTTCCGCTATTGTATTAAAATGTTTTAGAAATATTTTAATACCTGTATTATAATAAAAATTTTAAAATGTGGTCCCGGACCGCTACTGTTCTGGGTCCACTTCCCAGCAACTGGTATCAGAGCCGTGCTCTAGTTATATACATGCATTGATATGATGCATGCGATGCATAATTTTAAATCTGCTACTGTGCACGTAAATTCTGTCAAAGGAGGCTGGTTTTTAAGTGGGACCGTTGTGACCCCTCTAGTGTTTCCTGGGAATTTACGTGGAATGGTAATTTTCTGGGAATCGATTTCAATCATCTTCCTGGTTAATTACCGAATCAGTAAACATGATTTAAATTATGAGATAATTTATTTATAACATGTTTACTTTATGCCATTTATTTTAAGAATGATAATTATGTGATAATTATACCAGCATGCTTAATTGATTTAATTTATGGCATATTTATTTTGTGTCATTTAAAATTTTAAGCATGATAATTATGTGATAATTATATGAAAGCATGCTTAATTATTTTATTTTATGGCATGATCATGATAATATGAGATATTATGATATTTACAATTATGCGTATTTCATTTAATGTGATTAAATAATAATGTTTAATAGAGATTAGACGCGATGCATAATTGAACTAATATTTTTCGGCCTAATTAATAAATAGTTATTAAATTGCCTTAAAATATTATTATTGGGATTTTAAATATGATTTAGTAATCCTAGTGGGAGGGTATTAATTAGATTAATCACCTCCAACAATAAGACGCCAAAAGTGATTATAAGATAATCAAAAGATAATCCACACCTTTTAAAAAAATTCAAGTGGGAGCGAGATGAAAAAAGTTGGATTCTCACGGCCTCCATTACCGGTCTATAGTATAGTGGATATATACTACTCCCCTCGGCGGGTATGTATTCACTGTATACAAGATTAGACTTCTACGGATAGAATGAAATAGGGGAAAGTCAGCTCGACCATGCCTCCATGGAGTGTCTTGACTTACTCGTACGGACTTCTAGGTAATGGTACACACTTGACTAAGCAATGTATTAACCTCCCTTCGGAGCTATGTTACATTCACTTAGAGGCCAAGGGTTGACGTGGTGGATTAACATTGTTTGGTAAGAGTTACCTAGATGACATGTTAATTAAGAATAGTTCTTGCTTTACTAAGCGGTTTTCGACCTCGCCTCCGGGGAGTCAACTGCAGTTAGTTAAGTCACCATTGCGTAAATCAAAATGCTTACGTGGATTTCATTTATTGATTGGACGCAGAAGAAAATGAAATACATAATCATAACTTGCATTTATTTATTTATTTCAGTTTTATAATTACGATCTCTCTTAGCCCACTCCAAACTGTATGTCTGTAAGGAAATAGGCTAGGAAGGGTTCAACTGTGCTGACTAGGAAATAAATCTTGATATCGTGTTGAGACACGAAAGTTTACGTACTCACTGAACCTTATCCGAAAATTTCGGAAACTACAACCACTCAGGATTAGAAAGACCCTTATTCTAAATGGATCAAGCGTGATGATCTGGCTAGTCTTATATCCTGACATCTGTCTTAAAAGTTCTTGAGCATCAAATGCATGAGATGTCCACTGATAAGAACATGTGTTGAAGACAGAGTCGTACAAAGGTATGAGCCATGAAAACGGTTGTCAGTTAAAGATGTTTGAAGGATCACTGTTTCAGAATCATATTATGAATATGATAGCTAATCTGAACGAGATTGAAAGCCTCTGTGCTTAAAGAAACAAACTTAAGAGATAGGAAGCAATCCTATACTCTCTGCCTAAGTCGTTTGAACGTTCAAGATTAATTTTAAATGTTTTTTGAAAAACTTAACTTAAACCAATGAGCGACCACAATATGGCAGAAAGGGTGATATAGACTAAGGGAAAAGTTCTCTTAAATCAGACATCAATATCTACGGCCTCAAGAGCCAGTAAGTGGAAGAAAGAAAAAAGAAAAGTTCCTAATCGAAGGTTCAGAAATAGAAAGTCAAACCCGACAATGGAAAAGTGTTTCTATTTCGGTGGTAACGGGTGTTGGAAAAGGAAATTGTCCAAAATACTTAGTCTGTCTCTTTACTACGCCGTTTAGATAAGATATGAAGATATCTTACTCGTTGAAAATATGTTTAGTTGAAAATTCACCGTACTCCTGGTGTGTGAACTTGAGATCAACTAATCATACTTGCAA
The DNA here is from genome assembly GCA_037501455.1 of Lantana camara. Classification (NCBI taxonomy): domain Eukaryota; kingdom Viridiplantae; phylum Streptophyta; class Magnoliopsida; order Lamiales; family Verbenaceae; genus Lantana; species Lantana camara. Next base: position 13,426,997 of record CM074857.1, on the reverse strand, counting down.
GTCATTGTGAAGATTCAAACTGACCAGAAAGTTTGAAAAACGGCTAACACACAACTACTGTTCGGGGATAATACAAGTGTAATTGTATTAGCAATAAGGACTATAAAGTCATATTTTGGTAATAGGGTTTTAATATTATACGTGCCATATATACAGAAATTTGATTTCTGTAAGTTATTTGATAATTAATGGTCTAACAGTTTATTTTGAATAAAGGTTTACCATTAAACAGAATAAAAGGTTTATTTGCTCTGGCACAAAAAAGATGGTCTTTTATACCTCAATGGAAAACCCTAATTTAAGTTTAACATTAAGAAGCTTGACTTACCATCTAAGAAGAAAAACTTCTACGTGGCACCTATCTATTGGTCAATTGAATCTAAATAGGATCCAAAGACTGATTGTTGAGTCCTATTGACTTGGAAACAGTATCAATCTGCGAATCCTATTTAGAAAGTTAAAATGACCAAGATGCCTTTTTGAGACAAAAAGTATTTAAGCCATGAACTTGCTTGAGTTAGTTCATACGGATATGTGATCCTATGAGTGTTCAAGTAAGAGAAAGTTTTGGGTACTTAATCATTCATTTGAACGATTATTCTAGATACAGATATGTTTATTTGATGAGACTTAAGTCTATATTTTGAAGAGTTCAAAGAATATAACACTAAAGTCAAAGAGTCAAATTAGAAAATATATCAAGGCACTTCGATTAGATCGAAGTAGTGATAAGTATCTATGCTCAGAGTTAAATAGAATTTCTCAAATGAGATTAGATCTCAACCTTCTGTATGAGATACGGTTTGGCAAAGATGTATTGCAGAAAGGAGAAATAGAACCCTGATAATGATGGTAAGATTCATGAAGAGTCATGCTACCCTATGAATTTCGTTTTGGGATCTTGCACACAAAACGACAAACCTAGTTCTATCTAAGTCAGTTCCTAAAACACTAATGGATCTGTAGCTAGGGTGAAAACCCTGTAACTTTTATCTTCGGATTTAAGGTAGCCTGGTCCACAAGTTAAGGATGGATCCTGACAAGTTAAAATAAAGAACAAATGTTTATTTGTTCTAAGGTTATCTTAGAAGAGCAAGAGGTGGTATATTTTGTAATTTGAGAAATCAAAAAAGATGTTTGTGAAAATTTCAAAGATAATTACATAGATAACCACAAAGGGTGGAAGCAAAGAAGTGTTAAAAGAAATAACAGTATTGGATACTGATTTCCATAAACTCGTGATAATTGAAAATGTATTAGATACATGTGATGTACCAAATACAACATGTGATGTAGAGACGTGTACACAAGAGTATCATTGTAGTGGGAGGATTGTCAGGACACCTGACAAGATACCTAAGATTAACCCAAGTGGTTGAATCTAATGTATTTGATCATGTCACGTGTAATGAAGCAGTGGATGATATAGACGCTGACCGTTTGGTCAAAAGCCATGTAATCTAAGTTAGAATCTCTGTATTCTAACAAAGTCTTGAGCTTGTAGAGGCGCCTGAAGGCATTAAACCCATTAGATACAATTGGGTTCTACAAAAAAAGGAAAGAATAGACGAAAAAGTAGAGACTTTAGAGCAACTTATGGCAAGGGATTTTACCCAGAAAGAAGAAATCATTTATGAGATCTTCTCGCCTATAGCAATGCTCAAGTCCATTGTCCTCTCCAATTTTATCTCATTATCAATTATGATATTAGATAAATGGATGTAAAGACTATGTTCTTGAACGGGCAATTTCAAGAAGAAGAAATCCATGGTACAACCTGAAAGGCTTCATAGCCAGAAATCAGGTGCATATAATACAAGCTTAATAGATCGATTTATGATCTTAAGCAAGCGTCTAGATTATGGAGCATCAGAATTATAAGGCAATTTAGATTCTTTGGATTTGTATAATTGCCTGATGAACCATGAAGTGTACAAAATGACATCATGATAGCGTTGTAACATTTTCACTTTGTACGTAATTAATATTCTACTCATTGAGAATGATGCAAGAATTTTGTCAGTGGTCAAGATTCGAGCGTCAAATCATTTTGACAAGAAAAGACCTATGTGAGACCAATGCTATTCCAAGGATCAGACTTTTGTCATGATCATAGGGATAAGAGATTGGTTTATCACAAGAAGCATATATAGATAAGATGCTGGTAAGGTATAATATGACAAATTCCAAGAAAGGTTCATTACCTTTTAGATATGGAATTTATCTATCTCGGGATCAGTGTCCTGAGACAACTGAAGAGATAGAAGACATGATTAGAGTTCCGCAGCGGAAGCTTTATGTATGTCATATTATGTACAAGGCCAGCTGTCTATTATATATGTAGGTCTAAGTCAGCAGATATTAGTCAAACCCTAGAATCTGACACTGGGTAGTAGTGAAAGCATATATTGGAGTACTTGAGAAGGACTTGAGATTATATGCCTGTCTACCACAATGGTGAGCTCATTTCAATAGAGTACAGAGATTCGGATTTACAATCTGATTTGTATTCTAGATGTTTGACATCAGAATACGTGTTTACTCTAGAAAGAACAATCGTTAATTGGAGAATGTTAAGCAGACTTGTATTGCTTACACCGCCATGGAAGTCAAATACATGGTAGCTTGAGAAGCAGCCAGTTAGATGTATTGGATTCATGATTTCCTAGTTGTTGGCTCAGAGAAACATCTAAAAGATTCCTTCACTAAAGTATTGGCGTAAAAGAGTGCAAAACGAGTTTTGACACTCTTGTGAAAGGAATAAGACTTAGATGTATGGCGCCAAATTGAATTTAGGGTAAGTGGGAGATTATTGGGAATTGTGCCCTGAAAATTCAATTTATTGAATTAATAAAACTGAATTTGCAGCAAGTTATGAGTATTTCACATATTAATAATTAATGACGTGTGATGGTATTCTTATATGAAATGTGCTTCATTGGAAAAGACTTTGAATACCGAAATCACGTGTCATTAAAGTTCTAGTCGGTAAGATAAGAATATGTTCTTATCAAGACTATAACGTGGTTATATAAGATGATTAGTCTTTCATCATAGGGAATGGTGATTCCAATTATAACACGTTGATGATTTTCAATAGGATTGGAAACATCGAACTGGACCACTGAGATTATTCATTTTATACTGCTATCTAAAATGAATAAAATCTTAGGAAATATTGTACTCTTAATCCTGATAATATTTCCACTTTAGGCATGTAGTGTTAGTCACTGTAACATACTCGAAGTGAGGTCTCGGTAACGGGTGGCCAAAATACTTTGTATGTTCGGTGGTTACATGAAATGCGCTAAAGAGTTATATTGATCGAGGAATTTGTGGTCTTGCTGGAAGGTAAGAGATATCCTTGAAATAGATTTGTAAAAGTTTGAATTAAGACTTTGGCCAAAGCACTTCGCGTGATGCGTCACCAAAGTTGTATGATGAATGTGTTTCACACGCAAAGAATTTGAACTTAAGGCGAATTAATAAATTTCAAATTGGAGATGAAAAATAAATGATAGTAGTTGTAATTTATTTTTCATGGATATCTACACGGAGGAGTAAAATGCGAAATTATTCTAGATCGAGAAATAGGGCTGTCAACGGGTCGGATTCGGACCGGATCAGGAGATTCCGGATCCGAATCCGATAAGAGAATCCGAATATCGGATCCGAATCCGAATCCTATAGGATTCGGATTCATTATTTTTGAATCCATATATAATCGGGTCGGATCCGATCCGATAAAAGATCCGACTCGATTAGTAATAAAATTTATTTTTTTAAATAACAAATTTGATATAAAAATTAAATATAATTACATAATATTTAGTAAATAATTATTATTTAATGAATTATTTGATAGTTTTGTTTATATTTATTTAAAATAAATTAATTTAAACTTATTGTTAAAAGAAAATATATACTTTTAGAGTAAAAAATTTAAATTTTATTATTGTTTAAAATGATAAATATGTGAAATTTTTAATTTTAATCATTTTACTTAATATTATGTATTAGTAAATAATTTATTTAATTAAATATTACATATAATATCGGATTCGGATTCTTAACGGATCGGATTCCTTAAATCCATATTCGCTCCATTTATTTCGGATAACGAATATTTACAATCGGATATGATCCATCGAATATTTTTATCGGACGAATATGCTAAAATTCGGATCGGACTCGGATCGGATTCGGATTAATTTTATTTAGTGGAATAATTTGATTAATTTTAGAGTGCAACAATATTTATTTAGTGGAATTAAATATTGTTAAACGGTAATTAATTATTATCATGAGATGATAATATATTAATCCGTTTGGAGCTAAAATCAATTAGTCCTGCAAGTCCCCCTGCAAGCCCCAATTGAAAACCCAAAGAGAAAATATTAGTCCTGCAAGTCCCCCGCGTGGACGACTAGGATCGCTCCACGTCAGCGCCCGTGTACGGCCCAGATGATATCGGGCCGGGTTTGTCAACGGGTTGGATAACCCGGTCAAACGGGTCACAGAACCGGGTTAATGGGCCGGGTCTCGGATAGGGTCGGACCGGACCCGGACACGTGGCCAAGCCAGAAGTGGCCACGTGAGCTCCAAACCCTAGCCGCGGGTGAAACACACGCGCCGCCTTGTGGCGGCGCGTGAGGGCGCGTCCGGTGGGCTACCGGCGCGTGCTCGGCGGTGATGGATTCATGGCGACGAGACCTACGACGTGGTTACCTTGGTTTTCGTGTCCAAGTTGTACACGCAAGTGGAGATGTAAAATGACCATTATACCCTTGCTTTTGTGCTTAAAATGACCGTTTTGCCCTCCGGTTTTTGCCTATAAATAGGCTGACCCCCCTCCCTCATTTCTCATTCAGTTTTGGGATGGTTTTGGCTAAATTTTGGCTTTGAAATCAAGTCCCATTTTCTCCTAGTTAATTCCGATTTATTTTGGAATTAATTTTAATTAGGTGTTTATATAAAACGCTTAATTTCGGGAGAATAAACCCTGAAAAGAGTTTTCTAGTTTAAAGTTTATTTTCTCTAAGTATTTAGAGAAATACTTTCGGAGCCCACACTCCGAGGGTGTCCCTGGGGTAATTGCAAGGAAGCTCTGTCGGTTTCACGAGGAGATCGGGTTTCGGATTCTCGGGAGGTGAATTCGGGAGCTGGAAAAATGCCGTTAGATAGCCATGTTTGCAGTACGGTAATATTTTACAGTTGTTTTATTTTAAGCATGATAAATTATGTGCTCTTAAGTGTTAATTGCATGTTAGATATTTATCTGCTTAAGTGATGTAAAATTTATTATCAATTGCATGTATATACTTGAGTAGATCCGGCTAAGTCTTCCGCTATTGTATTAAAATGTTTTAGAAATATTTTAATACTTGTATTATAATAAATATTTTAAAATATGGTCCCGGACCGCTACTGTTCTGGGCCCACTTCCCAGCAGTGCATTCTAAGATCAAGGTAACAGATTTCCATCAAGATCCTCGAGGTTATACGATCGATTCTTGCCTACCTTGGAGACTCGATATGGTCCTTCCCAGTTTTCATTGAGCTTGCCCACGTGCTTTGTGACTTCAACCTTTTTGAGTACCAAGGCTTCAATTTGGAAGAAGAGTGGTCGAATATTTTTGTTGTAAGCTCGAGCTGTTGAAGCTCGATATTGTTGCATTCTTTGATATCCCTTCTCCCTGGTTTCTTCTATGGTATCGAGGTCAAAGACCCTTTACTTGTAGCACCCCGTACATGTGGAGGTGCCACACCCCCGCACTATAGCCTTGATCCACGTATGAAATGAAAAGTCCATACATAAATCAAAACTATAGCGAACGGGTGACAATGCAATACACGACCGGCTAGGCGGGATAACTTCTACATGTAACAATATAACGCGGAAGCACCGAATAATTCGTAGGTATCAATACTGTACTTAACTAGCAACACATTATCATCTTTCAGATAACATTCACATATATGTCCTTAGAACTATCAACATGATTCTCTGAACTATTAATACATGAGAAGAAAAGCTATGCTAGACTCAGCTGGATAGAATGACACGACCCGACTCCCGCCTAGCACGCCACGAGCAAAACCTGAAAGGTGGAGGCGTCAGTCTGGGAAGACCGAGTGAGGGGCAATATATATATAAACACAAGTAACATGGAAGTTATAATCTCGGGTAAGGTTTTGTAATTAAAATAATATAGGTGCAAGGATAACATAAAACTCGCCCGAGATTACAACTATTAGGTTTAACACGATAATCACGTTTATTATAACAATCAGTGGCCCTGGCGAGGGGCGTGCACGATCTCCAACCAACCTTGATAGTGACCAAGGGTTGCACTTTCATTTAATTAAGTTATCATGCAAGTCATTAAAGTGCACACGACCAATAACACGAAATTCTCCTTCACCATTGGTGGTGGGTTTGCAAGGCCCGAACCACCCACGATAACACGGTGCACGTCGGGAGCATGACTCCCACGTACGGGACTCCTTCCTCCACCAAACCTCCTGGTGGATTCAGAGGGCATCCCCACGGTGTGAGAGAGGTGTTATGAGTTACCCGTCAGCCCTATGCTTTCCCGGTTGGCTCACACACTCACCCTCGGGCCCATAAACACGATACACGATACACGGTACACGATAGTTCGCCAAACACGATCACGGTAACACAATGGCACGACTCATGACTTGGTTATAAACACGATACACGATTTGCTTGTCAAGAGCATGATTAGTTTCAGGAAACACGATTTGTAATATGATACACGAGTAGGTATTAAATCCCTTGTTGTTGGAAAACGATTATAAAGATATACGCACGTGTAATTTGGCCGAAATCCATATAAGGGTTATAGGGTTCTAGATAATTAATAACTAAACCTCACCTTTACCGAGAAATGCAAGTCAAGGCACGGCCTACGGCCCCTGCTCCACGTCACGAGACAAGGATCTGTGCAAACACGACGTGTACACGTGAGACATGACTCTAAAATGGACCAAATATGACGAACGGCCAAAATGTATCGAGACGACCACGAAAATACAATGTGGCATGATAACGTGTTGTTTCACTACATATTAGATCATATAATAGCAAATCGGGGTCAAGGAAGTCGTCGGATCGAGGGGCTAAAATTGTAATTTTATGCAGAATATTTTGTTCTGCATGTCAGGTGGGAACGGCCGTTCCGGTTCCCTTTGAAAAATGGGAACGGTCGTTCCCGCTACCCCAAGAAACGTTCCAACGTTTTTCTTATTAAAATGCACCTTTGAGCTGGGAACGGCCCTTCCGGCGCAAGGCCAAAATGGGAACGGCCGTTCCCAGGCTCGGCCTCCCTTTTATTTGAAAAGGGATGGGAACGCCCGTTCCCATAAAGCCTTGAGGCTGGGAACGGTCGTTCCCAGTTTCTGCAACTGAACAAACAGAGCAGAAACAGGGGAAGCTCTCGGCAATGGCACCAAAACAACAACAAAAGCCAAGTTTGATCAATAAAGACATGAAATTCTGGAAATATACATGCATATCTTCAATAAATGATAAGGTAACACTTAAACACTTAAACCATGAAATATTATCAAGAATTCATGTTTCATGCTCATGATCATACTTGATCATTCAAGCTCAATTTCCATTAAGTTCATGAAGAAATCATTCCATAATTCATGATATAATCACATATTCATGCTTTCATCTATAAATAATCCATCTAGCATCAAACTCTCAAACCCTAGCTCAATCAAACATGGTTAAAAATCATGAATTCATGCAACCCAACCTTGAAATGAAAGAGATGAAGAGAAAAGATGGAGAAGATAATGATCAAGCTTCCCAAACTTGGATTAATTCTTGAAATTCTTGATGATATGGATGAAAATCACTTCTTTCCCTTTTGTTTCTTAATACCGAGAGAGAAAGGATGAGGATATTGATGATTTTTTATGATAAAATGATCAAGGAAGCATATGGAAGCCTTATACCGTTCCAACCCATTTTTGAAAAATGTGGAATGTCCCAATTTGCAATTTGGTCCTCCAAGAATTCAAGTTATACATTCAAGTGTGTATGATTTTAAAAGATTACCAACTAGATCCTTGAAGCCTATGCAATTAAGTCCCTAAGATTTAAAGAAACGTTCAACTAGGGACAATTCCATAACTTGAAGCACTCTCGGTAATTGTTTTTCATAAAATATAACTTCTAAAATTACAAGGGATATAAGAATTTAGTTAATAAAATTCGGGGCGTTACATTACTCATTGTTTTTCTCGAGTTGAAAATGGTCAACTAGCGGAGATTGGTGGAGAATTTCTACTGGAATCATGACTTCCAACCCTATATACCATGGCGAAAGGAGTTAGACATGTCGGAACACGTGGGGTAGTCCGATAGGCCCAGAGGACTTCTTCTAGCTCGTCGACCCAAAGTTCCTTCTTGGCTTCGAGTCGAGTGCAAAGGTTTTGAATGATGGTTCGATTAGTGACTTCGGCTTGTCCGTTGGCTTGCGGGAGTCCGGCCGATATGAATCTTTCACTGATCTTGAAGTCAGAACGGTAAGCTTGTAGTTGAGAGCTGCGAAATTGTGGTCCGTTATCGCATACAAGGATCCTAGGAACTCCAAACCGAGTGATGATATACTTCCACAAGAAATCCTGAATGACATGAAAAGTGATTTTTGGAACCGCCAGTGCTTCGACCCACTTGGAAAAGTAGTCGATAGCAACAATGATGAATTGTCTCTGTTGAGGGGTGATCAAAAAAGGCCCGATGATGTTGATACCCCACTCTTTAAAATGCCAGGCCGATTCGACATGAATCATTTCCGTGGGGTGTTGATGAGATAAGTTGGCATGTTTCTGGCATCGATCACACTTCTTTACGAATTTGAATGCGTCCTTTCGGAGGGTGGGCCAGAAAAAACCGGCTCAAGGTGTCTTTTGTGTTAGGGATCGACTACTAGCGTGATTTTCGCAAGTTCTTTCATGGATTTTGGTTAATACTTCTTAACCTTAGGATGGTCGGAGACATCGCTTGGTGGGGCCAATAAAGGACCGCTTGTATCATCGATCCTCTGGGCCGAGGAAATAGTTTAAAGGGCGATACTTGGTTTTTCTTGCTTCAATTGGATCTTCTGGCGGGGCACCATCTCGAAGATATAGCACCAAGCTATCGTGCCAACAGGGCTTAGCAACGTCTATTGAGTTAACCTCCGACGTAGATGGGTCAATTGGTCGCCTGGAGGACGACATGAAGGTTATGGATCGATTGGTGGTTCCCTATGCTGGCGAATTTCAAGAGGGCATCTGCTCGAATATTTTCTTCTCGAGGTACCTGATAGAGCTTGAATTCGTCAAATTCTGATATGACCTTTTTTGCTAGAGCGAGGTATTTTATCATTGATTCTTCTCGAGCTTTATAATCTCCATTGATTTATCCTGCAATCAACTGCGAGTTGGTAATGGCTGTGAGTGTTTTGATATTTTGCATCCTTGCTATTTTCAATCAGGCTAAAAGAGCTTCATACTCTGTTTCGTTGTTCATCACGGGGAATCCGAGAGCGATGGCATATTCGATCTCTTGTTCCTTGGTGTTGGGGAGGGATATGCCAGCTCCCTCTCCCCTTCTTCCCCCCTCCCCTCCCCGAGGAGGTCGAAGAGCCATTGACAGTGAGAGTCCAGACCGAATCATCGTGCTCAAGGTCGATAGGCATGTGCTTTTCTACGAGAAAATATGCTAGGATTTGGGCCTGGTAAGATACTTGAGGCCGGCAGAAAATTTCAAATTGCCCGAGTTCGATGACCTATTTGGTAAGCCTTCCTGATACTTCAGGTTTATCCATAACTGTTTTGAGTGGTTGGTCTGTTAGCACAATTATCGAATGGGCTTAAAAGTATGGTAGGAGCTTTCGAGAGGTGTGCATCAAGGCAAGGGCGAATTTTTCGATCTCGAGGTATCGATCCTCTAGACCATGGAGAATTTTACTGACGTAGTAGACCGGGAGATGTTTTCGATCTCGTATTGTTACAAGGATTGAGCTGAGTATCTCGGGCACAACCTTGAGATACAAGTACAATGCTTTATAGTCGATTGGTTTCGCTAGCAATGGAGGAGAGGTTAAGTACACCTTGAGATCTTCGAGAGCTTAGTCGCATTCCGGCGTCCATTTAAAAGATTTAATGTTGTGGAGAATTTTGAAGAAGAGAAAGTTTTTCTCAGAGGACCATGAAATAAACCGATTGAGTTAGATAATTCGACCTACCAGGCGTTGTACGTCGCGAATCGAGCTAGGTTCCAGGAAGAGTTGGATGGCTTGCAATTGTATCTTTGTAGGGTTAGTTTCGATCCCCCGTTGGCTGACCATATATCGGAGGAACTTTTCTCCGTCGACTCCAAACGTACGCTTGGCAGGGTTGAGCTTGAGTTTGTACTTTCTGAGCAGGTTAAATGCCCTTTTCAGGTGGTTAAGATGGTCGGTTGCCTTTTCACTCTTGACCAGCATATCGTCGACATAAACTTTGACTGTTTCTCCAATTTCTGACTCAAAAACTTTATTCATCATCCTCTGGAATATGGCTCCTGTGTTTTTGAGTTCGAACACATAACTTTGAAACAATAGATAGCATTGAAGACCACGAAGGCTATTTTCGACTGATCTTCGAGAGCCATGAAAATTTAATAGTAGCCTTGAAAGGCGTCCATCATGCTCAATCGTTCGTACCCGGCTGTGGAGTCGACCAATTGGTCGATCCTGGGTAACGGGTATGGATCCATTGGGCACGCCTTGTTGAGGTCAGTAAAATCGTTGCACATTCGTCATTTTCCTCCGGGCTTTGGAACAAGTACAACGTTGCAGAGCCACTCAACGTACTGAGTAGGAATAATGTATCGGGCATCAAGGAGTTTGTTGACTTCTTGCTCGATTATTGCGTTCCGAGAATCACTTTGGGGATGGAGTTTCTACTTGACAGGTTTGTAGGATGGGTCGACATAAATGATGCTCGATCACTTTCCTGTCGACTCCCACGAGTTCAGAGATACTCCAGGCAAAAACGTCGATGTTATCTCGGAGGAACTGGATCAACATGCATTGTTCTTTGCCTTTTCGACTAGCCCCGATGTGGGAGATCTTTTTCTGCCCTGGTATTAGCTGAATTTTCTCGAGCTCTTCAGTAGACTCGAGCTTCTTATTGATGAGACCAGGCCAATATGGGTCATGGGCCTAATTTATTATTAATTTAGTTTATATTAATTATTGTTATTTATTTTCTTAGTTATGAAACCCTAATGTTGTGAGGGTTTAAATAGTTGTTTAGGGTGTTTTAGAAAAAAGACTTTTGAGTAGTGAGTGGTTTTCTTGTGCCATTAAGCAAGAATTTTATGGATACTTTTACGATCACATCAATTGGTATCAGAGCAGGTTGTGATTATATCAACGCTTCGCTCAGAGCTAGCAGCGATCATATCAATGCTTCGCTCAACACGACCATGGTGACCGATCAAGAACGATTGGATAGCCTGGAGATTTCCTTACAGGAAATCAAATCTTCGGTGCAAAAGATCTCAGATCTGTTGGCATCACAACATCAGAAATATAGGCGAAAGGGGTCTAACCATTATAGATCCAAAAAAAATAGTGTTACCAATGATACCAGTGCACCGCCTCACAAAGGTACCAAACAGATTCTAAAGCCTCAACAATCTGGAGGGATACCGAAACAAATCGAGTTGGAATCGGACCCTTTTGATGATGAGATGGAAGAAGTCAACCCCATTTATAATGAGATCGAAGACGTCGAGCCCGTCTATGATGAGATCGAAGATGATACGCCCGTTTATGATGAGATCGAAGACGACGAGCCCATCTATGGCATAAAAGAAGAGACCCAAGTATCTATCGGTATCATGATGGAAAATTCGAAAGAACTTTTGGTTGTACCGCTAGTGACCATATGGGATGACTCTCGCGAGCCAACCCTTGCTGAAGATTTACTTGAGAAGATTCTTGTCCAGTCGTCGGAACATTCTTTGAGTCGGTCAGGGATGGAAATATGGGATGGGCCGATACCAAGCAACAAATGCATTGTGGTACCAGACGATGAAATTTTGTGCACTCAGCTTCTGCAGCAGTCCCATAAGAGGCTTTCTCATCTATTTACAGGGGCAAGAATGAAAGGAGATGTATCCCAATGGGTACCTATGAGACTGCCGGGACTAACTCTTCCAAGATTCCAGTGGATAGTGGATAAAGGAGGAGGGAGATTTGGGGAGGTGTGGGTCCAATGGAGTTCTCAACCACCAGAATTTGGGCCCTGGAAATAATTTTCGAAGCGGAACCTTGAGGACAAGGTTTGTTTTCAAGGGGAGGAGAATGATGAGACCAGGCCAATATGGGCCATGGGCCTAATTTATTATTAATTTAGTTTATATTAATTATTTTTATTTATTTTCTTAGTTATGAAACCTAATGTTGTGAGGGTTTAAATAGTTGTTTAGAGTGTTTTAGAAAAAAGTCTTTTGAGTAGTGAGTGGTTTTCATGTGCTATTAAGCAAGAATTTTATGGATACTTTTGCTACCACATCACTTATCCTCCTATTTCTTCCGCTTTGCAGCATGCGATGAGCACATCTTTTTGGAATTCTCAGGGTCGACCTCTTCGAGGACCTCGAGTTCGTCTTCGATCATGGGATCGACAATGAGTAAGGGGACTTGTTTTCCACTAGGTTATTTAACTTTTGCCATTGAGATGGAATAACAAGTCCAGGATGTCGGGATATCGCGTCGCAATTCTCCGACTCCCGCCGGGGTGGGCAGCTTTACCATTTGGTGGTGTGTCGTTCGATGGCTCAAAATTCCATTAGTCCTGGTCGACCAAAAATCATGTTGTACACAGAAGGCATATCGACCACAAGGTATTCGATCTCCCGAGTGGCTCGCCGAAGGAGCATACCCATCGAGGTTACGACTCGAATACGGCCTTGTGTATACATTAGTGATTAGAATTGTGAGTTCTTTGTCCCACCGAAGCACTAATCGAACATGAAACTTGCAAGATCGTTACTTCTCCTTGCCACTTGTTTGCTCTTGTTATTTGCTTCCTACTTGATTCTTAGTTGTTAATTGTTACTTGTTACTTGCCTCTAATTCAATTCCTTTCTTTTAATTAGTTAACTTACTTTCTTGTTCTCAACCAGTCTATAGATTAACTAAAATACATAACAATTGCCTTTGAGTTCCCCTTCCTCGTGGATCGACCCGGTGTGCTACATTCGTTTTTAACGTGCTTGCACTTGGGCATTTGAAATATAACTAACAGCTGACAAAAGAACCTCCTCTTTTTAACTTGAAAGTTTCTGGAGCTCTGTAAACAGTGATTGATATGTATGCTTTGCCTGTATTGCGACAAGTATTCCAAAATAAATGTTTCGACTGCTTGGGGGGTACACTTAGTTTGATTCGAGTACTTAAATTCTCAAAATATAACTGCATCAGTTCCTGTATTGTCATTTTTAGTTTGATTTCTATCTCATTTTTCGGTTGCTTTTCTGCGGGGGGATACATAATGAGCGTAAACCTTTGGCATTTGCCTGTTATTGCTTAATTTTTCCTTGTTGCAGCTTAAATCTGGAAATCAATTGACATTGATGCTTGGTTTTTTCTTGTTGCAGCTTAAGCCATTGGGATTGGAGGTTGGAGCTTATGGATGTAGGCTTAATTTACTCCATTGGCATCTCATGTAATGTTTGTTACACTTTTCCTTTACATTTCTTTAAAGTATGGTGAGGCTGAGATGATATTTGTAAGTGTTAATGATATTATTACATAGTTTACATTCTCTAATTCTACGAACAAATTTTGAATACTTATTACGGCATTAAATCATCATTTGGTTATAATTGGTTTCATATTCCGAAAAACTTATGGCATTAAAACATCGTTTGGTTGGTTTGACGCTTAGTATGGTTGGATTTATGTATATATAGTGCATTCTTGAAATAGGCAAATTTTGAATAAAGCACCAAGATGTAATGGAAGATTTGGTGCTTTTGAAAACAGAATTACAAATAAAAATAGGAAAACAATTTTATTTTTTTTTAATTTCCGACGGAATCCCATCGGAACCTCCATCGGAATAATTTAAAGTAACAAACTAGCCGTTGGAATATCAACGGAAAACCAACAGGCAGTCCGTCGGTATTCTAAAATAATACACTTCAGATTCAAAAGCTCCCAACAGATAGAGCCCGTCGGAACAGTATAGCGACGAATTTCCAACGGCACCGCCCATCGGGTTTTTCTAAGAATTATTCCCGTTGGAACATTCCAACGAATTCAACAGTCATTTATCCGTCGGAAAGCCATCGCATATCTAGACCGACGGATAACCAACGGCCATACCCGTGGGAAAAGTCAAACTTCAATACCGCTTTGCTTCCGTCGAAAAACCGTGGGAAGACCGTTAGGATTGCAATACCGACGGGAGACCAACGGAACATCCCGTCGGAATCATTATTCCGACGATAGTTAAGCCTACGGCTACTCTCCCATCGGAAACCCGTCGGATTCCCGTGGGAATTCAATTGTACCAACGGAAAACCGACGGGATTTCCCAATTTCCCGTTGGTTTTCGGGCAGATTTTTGTAGTGTCAGGTGAAGGTCGCCAGAGATGATGGGGTTCTACCTGCTAGGAATAAACACACAAAGGTCAGAAGGCCAAGCTGGGGGAACTGGGGGTGATGACCAGTTTGGCTCTCCGACGCTCAATTCAGACAGTGAAGAAGACGAAGTATGAAAACAAAGCTCAAGTAATGGAAGCTTGCTTACAGAGCATTTGGGAGATCCGTCTATTTATAGTTGAGGGCCTATGCCCTTTTGGTAATTGCAACCGTGTGGTCCTGTATTAATGTCGCCCTAGATACGTGGCGCAATGAGCAGTCTCTGAAAGGGATCTTTTGCAAAAGCCTGTGAAAAGGTTGGTGGCGGCAACAATGGCAGGTGCGCGGGCATGTACTATGTGTCAAAGAGCCCTTTTGGGTTATACTGAGGGCTAGGCACGCTCGGGTTTGGCTGAGGACTTTATAGGCTCGCTTTGTCTGAGGGGACGCTTGGGCCAAAAGCATGATCATGAAGAGTAGCCTTACCCTTGTGAAGTCAAGAGGTCCTTTTGAGCGCCAATTTGGGAACTCCCTCGAGGGTCAGTTGGGGGCGCCCTCGAGGATGGAACAGTATCCGTACCCGAACTATAGTCCATGCGCTCGGGAAGGTCAAAATCCTTTGCGATGATGGGATGAGTATTTCCTTGGGGGAACACCCAATCACTAGGTATGATTTGAAGTGTCCATGATGCGCCACGTTGCGAGGCGGAGATTGGCCACGTGTTGCCTGCGTGGCACGAGCGTAAGCCTCATCAAAATACATTTTTTTTATAATTCTAAGTATACTACAAATTATGTCAGATTATGTTAATGGTTAATTGCTTAAATTATGAATATAATTTTCATAAAAAGTCACTAAATTTTTTAATTTAGATTCAAACTTTATAAAATAAAGAGTATTAAATTGCATTATTTAATTTACTCTGTCAAATTAACTAATATTTAAATTTAAAATTCATAATTAACAAATTTATATATATATATATATATATATATATATATATATATATTTAAATAGAAATTGAAAAAAACTAAATTCATATATACTTTTATATATATATATATATATATATATATATATATATATAAAAGTATATATGAATTTAGTTTTTTTCAATTTCTATTTAAATATTTATGTATGTATATATATATATATATATATATATATATATATATATATATATATTTTTTTTTTTTTTTTTTTTTTTTTTTTTTTTTTGTAAGACGTACAAAATTTATGTTAGTTTATTTCTAATCAAAATTCTAATTCTTAAATTTTAGAATTTTTTTAATCGATAAATAGTTGTTTGCTTTAAATATAAATTATATTCCCTAAATTGTTTATATAACTCAATTAACTGGCTCTTTGATTTCCTAAATTAATAAATTCATTCAAATTTTTATGTAAGTCATATATTTCCTAATGCATATTAATTTTTTATCTCACTTAGTATTTATAAATTATATTGTATATTAATACTGTGCATAACACGGGGCATACGCTTGTTCCTGAAAACGGAAAATGCATCAAGAATCTAAAGTCCAGAACTTTCTCGTATCTCTGTTCTGTGGCTCATGAGGCCTTATCAGGAATCAGGATCACTTTTTTGGAATTCAAAAGAAAAATAAATAACCACTAAGGTTTTAACCCAATTATTGAAAAACTTCCATATCTTGTTTTTAAAAATAAACAGTAATATATATATTAAACAACCAAGTTTGATTCCAATATATGCCGAAATATTACAGACCATCGCAAGCCGAAACCGTAGCTGTACCATTTTAGAAGGCGAATGAGCTACATTGTTAGCATGAATCGAAAACCATTTTTGGACGAAACATGTGAGAATCCACTTTATTATTTTTTTTTTTTTTCTCTGATATAATTTCTGAAAGATTCATGATGAGAAGAATCCAAATCTGTTTTCCGCAAATGTGGAAAGTGATTTCCTAAAATTTCTATCATATCTTTATAGTGAAAAATTCTGTCTACGTGTGAATGATAACTTCCTTTGCTCTCACGGTTGGAGAGACAAGGATATATAATTAAACTCTGATATATACGAATCTTGTTTTCAATATCAAATCTTGTGAAGAATCGATGATTGAACCCTTTTTTTATATTATTTTTTCTTCTCGAAAGGCAGAAAGAAGGAAAGAGAGACACGTCACACGTCTCTCAACCTTTGGTCAAAATCCATAATTCATGTGGATAAAAAAACTTTAATATTTGAAAATTTATAAAAACACCCTAATCATGGGTGTAATTTGTAATTTCTCAGCGTTTTTTCCATAAATCTTCGATAATGAGGATTTTTTCGCAATGAATTAAAGTATTTTCCTTGTATTCCTTTTGGGTCCATCCTCACTCATAACCTAACTTGATTGCGGTCTTCCATGAATGATGCGTGCAAATCGTAAGAATTAAGTTAGAATTTTTCATTCTTTTCTTTTGAAAGGAAAAGCCCCTGAGGGACAACATTATACCATATCAGAAACGATAACATCCAAAATATAAGAAGGATAGTGTCTCCCAAACCAACGCAGACATACGCCACACTCCTAGTTAATTTGTGGTCTACCATAATAGCATCATGACGAATAATAGAGAAACGAGAACTAATAAAGCTATCACAAATACGTTTAATGTCCAAGAAAAAATTGTCAAGAGATGGAAAGTTCTCTTCTGCACGTTCGGTCCGGCAAATCACATAAACATTGTCGCGGTCAAAGCGCGCTTTCCTCCATCCAAAATCTCTCGTCAATCTTACCGTCGATAAGGCAGCCAATGATTCCACCGTCACCGCATCCGTGATGTGTGAGCGTGATCATTTTGCCAACCAATAACCTTCCCTTTCGAGTCCCTTGCTCTCACGAGTCTTCAGGATTTTAGTTATTTAGAAAGGTTTAAATCTATTTAGGCGTTATTTACTTCAACAACTTTTGACGGTTGTTATTTTATTTAACAAGCCATGTTCTTTACTTTGACGTTTCACTGCAATGGATTAGCTGGTCAAATCACTACAGTAACCCCGTACAAACTTACCGTTTTGCACGACATTCACTCTTCTCATTCATCGTTTTTTAAGTAATATTCTTCTCCTGCAAATAATTTCAATTTTCTGGCTTCAAGTTTTGATGTCTTCGCCTCCAGCAAAGAAAGAATTTCCTCTGTTCAGTAAGGCCAATTTAAAATATGAAGTCATAAAAACCCTAGCATGGCGACACAATTCTTAAAAATCGATGTTCCATATCTCCAATTAAACCACAAAGCTCCTTGTAAACTTGAGATTTTTGCACAGTGACAGCAAAATTTTAGAAGGAAAACCCATTACTAATCAGTGTTCAGAACTAATTTGGTACCAATGTGAAAAGTTTGGGCTTTGACAGACAAAAACCGGTAGGAAAGAGACAGGGGGACTTCTGTTGTTGTATGGGAAAGTGAAAGTAGGAATGAAGCAGCTTCTCCACAAAAGAGGAAGAACGGATTAGAGAAACAGAGGGAAAGAAGGAAGCCCAAAATTTTCATCAGCCTGTTCGGAAATCCTCAGAAGAGAAATGAAAAATGTAATTAATTGGATATTCTGTAATTCTTTCCAAAAATGGCACAATATGGTAAAGTTTCTAGTAATGAGCAAAATTAGCACTCCAAAAACACTCGAACACCAGACTTTTGGTTTGCTCCTAAATCCCGTCCTGACACACCACTGCAGGTGGGGACTCATGGTTTATCAGTTGGCCCATAGCATTTCCAAGTACGCGCAACAAACTGGCAGTTTAATTCCCTTACCAATAGTTAACTATCCAATTAACCGCGCTCTCTGAGTTTTGTCGGCAGAGGTGACATCGATGACTCGTCACAGATGACTCAGAATGGAATTGACAACATAAAATTTCACCATAAATAATTGTCAAAACATAGGGAGAAAATAAAAGAAGGTACAGGTTTGCAATACATGATCAACAACATACAAACAAGAAGGTGCACTCCGATTTATCCATCAACGGTCGTCAGGCCTTCACGCAGCAGTTGAAGCATCTGAAGATGCTTCTCCTCGCCTGTCACCACAAACCAATATATATCAAATTTAAGAATGCAGGTTGAGACTGAGAAGACGACTGTAAACTACAATCAAAATGCATCAGGGGCACATCTTCCATGGTCAAGAAACTTCCAAGGATTGGGTACCAATTTTAATACACTGGCAAACTTTAATATACATATCATGCGATCCCGCCCGTTGATTTCATGCAGTTTGACTACTTGCAAATTTCGATTCCATAAGTTCCAATGTATGCGAAATAATATAAAAGGAACTTATGTTTTTGATCAAATCTTAAGACAGTTTAAAAGAAACATTGTGATTTTCTGTTGATTATTCAAATATTCTAATTAACCTATCGTTTTATCAGATTACAGAACAAATAATTGTTCTGCGAAAGATTAAGGGTATAAATCAAGCTCTACAGAAAGTTGCACTCCCAATCTACATTAAAATCTTTATGCCATTTATCTCTGATGCACAACATGCCATACATGTGGTCCAGGTGCTGTTTTGACCTTTACAGGTACCAGTTTCGTTTTCAACATTAAAGACGCATTAATTTCGTGCAAGTTGTTTTCATGTGCTGTGGTTTGTTTTCTCAAAGGACCAAGAGTTCCCAGCCACATGAAAACATGACTACCAAAATTTTAATGATATCCTAAAGCATTTACCGGCTCATTCAGGGAAAAGGAAAAGGATAAAACAACAGAAACGGATTATGATAAATAATTAAATATATAGTCTGGGAGGAGCATACTGTTGGAGAATGGTTCTGATGATAGTTGTGATGATGATCGTTATGGGCGCTGTTTGAAGCTCTAGTGTTTGAAGAGATTAGCTCTTCCTCATTCCCGAGGCTTGCTCTTGATGGGTCCCGCTTGTTTTGCTTCCTCATTTCTCTTATCTTTGAGAAATCCATAGAATAGTCAGGCAAAGCTCCTCCCTTTTGGTCCCAATCCCCAAACTGTGGAACAGATAGCCACGGCGAGTTCTTCTACACAATCAAACAAACTTCGTGTTAATTTTCTCTCAGGAAGTCCAAAAATTGTTGCCTAATAACAATGGTGTTATGACAAGAAATTGCTCTGGTAAAGTCAAGTATTAATCATCCTCAAGTAAATTGTTGTTGTTCTGTAAGTCAAGGTTGCAAAAATTCGCCCCCGTGTTCATACAGCAACATAAAACGACGAGAAAAGAGAGAAAAATCAAACAAAGGAATTATCATTATCCAGAAAAAGCTATTGAAAAGCACCAAAGCAGAGCAATATCTGTTTGCATATTCAATTCAAGTATAATGACTCAATTCATACTCATTTGTCATCTGTGGATCAACTTCTGCTTTTCTTAAGCCAAGGAAGACAATTTCCAAACCAAAACTTCCCTCTTCCAACAAAGGAAGGAAAAGCAACTCTTTACTAATTCAACGGAGAGAGAAATCAAAACGATGGCACTTCTGCTTCCTCCCAATAATCTCAGCAAATAGTCAAGAAAGGGTAACAAATAAATAATGAAAAAAGAAATGATAATTATTGACTTAATCCAATCTTTCTTTTATGAGAAGAGACTTCACTTTTTTTACCACAACCCAGCAGACTTGCCTCATCTTAGGCAAAAATAAACTGAAAAGAATATTTCTTCAAAGCAGTTTCCGGTAAATCCGCCAAACTCGCCAAAAAAACAAAAAAGCACAACTGAGCAAGAACAGGAGATGAAATTATACTGTAAATCTACATATATATGCATGCAATAACTTAAATACAACAATTATGCAGTAACCAACACAAGCTGAAAAGCATAGAGACAGAGAACACAGCGAATTCCACACAAAATTAGCTACTTTTTTTTAGTTTCTTGATAGCATTAAAGACAGATAAACACAAACAAGAACCCAAAACACCTTAGAGAAAAAGACTCCACCTTTGGTAAGTTTCCATTTTACAGCACAAAACAAGGAAAGACACACAAAAATAGATCATGAGGGAAACCCTTTACCTCCTTGCGGTCTTCCATCTGATAATACCAGAATTTCTGGATTTTCTTCAGATAAATACGGGCACCCTTCTCTCCTGATCCTCCCCAATATTTCTTGAAGGACTAGCGATGAAAACGATACTTGCCTACTTGAAATTAAATAACGAGCAAAATTCAAAATTGGAAAAAGAAAAGAGACTAATAATGGCGCAACACTTGTGGGCACAATCCACGGGAGAGATAGAGAGAGGAGATTAGTGTCAGCAGTCTGCGTTTGGAAACGGATTTATATTTTATATAGCAAAGATGTTTGTGATATGAGGTTTGAATCAACACGTAAAACTTCACACGCTTTGGCTTTGGCCTTTTTCACAGCTCTTCTGCCACTTTACTTTTCGAAGCTCTTTGCTTCGCTGTTCTTTTTCTTCCCTTTCGCCCTTTATTGCAATTATTATTACATTTGGTCACCCTAAGTTGGATACAGGGATTTCTAATCGAGTAAGATTTGGTGGACTGTGATTTGATTGGTGAAAATTTTTAAAAATATATAGATTAAATAATAAGTATAATATTTTCATTTTTTTTATTAATTGAATTCAATCGAATCGGGTTTGAGCTATAATTTTTAGTCAGATACTAAGCTAGAGTTTATGGCGCAATTATATATAATAGTTAAATTACATAATAGCGTAATCCGCCTCTAGTGTAGGAAATTACAAATACACCCCTTTCAAGTGGGGAACTTTTTAGAGAGAATTCTTGTGGTTGATTTGGTCAATGATGAAGAATTTCTACAACGTCACTCAAGGGAATATATTTTGTTTGTACTAACACCTATAGTAGGAATGACATCTCCAAATTAGTGACGCTAAATTATCATACACAAATATAAATATGATGATATGTATACGATCCGATATAGATATATTGATATAAATTTTTTTTTGAATTTTTTATATAAGGAGTATCAGATATAATTTTCAATATGAATATTGAATACAATACAATACAATAAATAATACTTTTAAAAATATTCGTACATTATATTTTCCTGAACTAAAAAAAAAAAATTACATAAAAAATATCAGATATAATATTCAATATGCGTATTGGATACAATATAATACAACAAAATAATATTTTGATGAACGAAATTATTAATCACTTCAATCAACCTAATATATATGTTATCAAAGATCGCCTCGGTAAGGGAGCAAGAATTATAAGTTAATATTTTGTGGTTACCCAATTGCTATCAGAACATTAATGTAATATGGTCAAATCAAATCATGTAATATTGTACCTGCGTCATGCCATTTACTTTTCTAGTTTTTTGTTGACACAGTACGTCGCTGGGGCAATTCTCGATCATGTATTAATTATTATTGTATTATATTTATATCAGTACAATAGCGTATAATTAATTATAATAGGGCTATAAACCGCCTAGGAATTAAAACAGAGACCACCTTTTAATATGGTGGCGGTAATCCCAAGGTTGCTTAGTGAAGTGGAATTTAATGAAAGAATGAAAATTAGCGATTTCCCAGAATACTTAGATCGATGTAATGAACTTATCAATTTAATTCATACGTTTCTAAATCATGATAAAGAGGTTTTCTTCTTTTCCCCCCAAAAGAAGATTCAAGTAACGGAAAATCAATGAATTATCCCTATAAAGGCTAGATACTTTTTCTAAACACCCCAATTTGAAATTCTATTATTTTACATCCCTAATACACAACAGATATTTTTTAAACCCCCTCCCCCCTCCCCAAGACGTGTGAAAAGGCCATAATGCCCTTATTGCATTGAAGAAGCAGAAGCAGCTCAGTCGGATCATCTTTGATCTTCTTCACCTTCGCTTTGCCGATATCGAACCAACGCCGACGAACACGCCACCCTATATACAACCGCCGTTGGTTGTTGAAGAAGAAGAAGAAGTCGTTGCGTCTCGAACTCTGGTAAGTTTAACCTTTCTGATTCGGCATTTTGGGTTTTCAATTCTAAATTATAGTTGTTCTATTCGACATTAGGGATTTCAATTACACAAATTTTCAGTCCGGTGTAGATTTTGCATTCTTCATTGTCAATTAGTGGACATGGCTCGATTGAGGAAGCAAAGTTCAAGAAGACCCACTCCCAAAAAAGGGTCCAGTGTCGGGAAACACTGACTTCGTGATAAACCTCTGCGCCGCGATGAAATACTCAGTCGTTGTTCGCCAACATATTTCACAGAAAAATTTGGCGAATTTGGTGTTCTACCTGATGCCCAAAGGCAAAGGATAATGCGAACTCCATTTGGTGCATTCCTTCACATGCCTGGATTTCAAGGTACAAACAAACGTGTTGGTTTCCTTATGGAACGTTTTAATTGGGACCAATGGGCATTCAACTTTCACTACAAGAAAACAGCCGAAAACCGACGGGAAAAAAGCCGACGAAAAATTCCTTCGGTTTTTCGTTGGAATTTCAGAAGGAAAACCGACAAAATTCCAACGGAATTCCCACGGCCAAGCAAAATTGTATTCCAACGGAAAAGCCGTCGGAATTCCATCGCAAAAATTGGAGGAATTTTAAAAAAAATTGAGCAAAAAATTCTAACGGAATTCCGTCGAAAATTTTGGCGCAATTCTAAAAAAAATTGCGCCAAAAATCCCGTCGGTTTTCCATTGGAATTTTAATGAAATAAAAATTCCGACGGAAAATCCCATCGGTATTTTTTATTCTTCATTAAAAAAATACCGATGGGATTTTCCCGTCGGTTTTCCGTTGGAATTTCAATGAAATAAAAATTCCGACGGAAAACCAACGGGAAAATCCCGTCGGTTTTTTTTTTTTTTTATTCTTTATAAAAAAAAACCAACGGAATTTTTCCGTTGGAATTTTTCAATCAAATTTAATTAGAAAAATACAATTATAGTTAATACAAATAATTATATATGTAAAAATCAAATAATATAGAAATTAATATAATTGTTTGCACTAATAATTGGTTTGATCTTCTTCAACTTCAAATTAGCTTTTAATAACGTTAATTCGTAGATCCTTCACCTTATTTATGAATCAAACGCTATATTTTGGAGAATTTCGCCCAGAACGCTTTTGAACTCGTCGGTAACTCCATGGATTTAGCTTGAATATAACGTCGATTCGTCGGTATAATGCCTTAATAACGGATCAAACACCTTGATTTGATAACTTTGGGGAAGAACGTCTTTATATATATAGGTTTATGATTCAAGAGTTAAGTTCAACTCAAACTTATTTAATAATTATCTCTTGTATTTTTTTTTTAAAGAGATAACATCAAATAAAATCACTTGAATATTGATCTCTTTAATATTTTATTTTTTTTTTAAAGAGATAATATCACATGAATATTTATCTCTTTATATTTTTATTTTTAAAGACATAATATCATACCCGTGGCTCGTCCGAGGTGTTGGTGTGGCTCGTTCCCGAGGTGGTTCGGGTGTCACAAATGAATTTTTTTATTTTTTTAATTTATTTATTTTTATTCTATTTCCGACGGCATACCGACGGAAAATTCTTGTTGGAAATCCGTCGGTTAACTTAAAAATTAAATTATTTTTGTTCCATTGGAAATCCGTTGGTTTTCTGTTGGAAAGAATTTCCGACGGAAAACCGACGGAAGTTGTCCATTGTTTTTCCGTTGGAAATTATTTTGTTGGAAAAAATTATTTGCCCATCGAAATCCCGTTGGAATTCCGTTGGAAATATATTTCCAACGGAAAACCAATGGAACGGACCCGTCGGGACCTAATTCCGACGATGTATTTTCCAACGGGCGCCATCCCGTCGGTTTTTCGTCGGAAATCAGCTTTTCCAACGGAAAACCGACGGGATTTTCGAAAATCCCGTCGGAATTTGCCCGCCGGAATTCGGCAGTTTGCAGGTCGGTGTACCCTTTACTGACAAGGAGCTCTCAGTTGTGTTGGGACTACAATGTGAGGGTCATCCCGTTGACCCTTATGTTAGAGTGAAATCATGATTTCGGAGTCTATATTTTGATAACAAAAACGGTAGGGTGACACAGTCTAACATATTGGCCAGACTATAGGGTTTGGCTTCTGGGAGTGATGCCGAAGGCATCGATGATTTTGCAAGAATGTTCATATTGTTTGTTTTTTCTACATTGTTGTTTTCTCGCAGCAGCCTAAGCTACCCATTGGTCTGATATGTCATGTAGAAGAGTTAGAGTACATCGACCGACTCACTTGGGGGGCTACTGTTTAAAATTTTTTGCTTTGTCAATTAAGAAGTTCTAAGATGAAGACTAACAGTTTCTTGACGACTGTACCATGGGGCTCATGGTAAGAAGATATATATTATTATTTTGTATTTTTATCTAAGCTGTTGTGTTTGTTCTTTTGATCCCCCTAGTATGTTTTAAATCCAGGCTTGGTTCCACGAGCATTTTCCTTTCTGTGGGCATGCCGTGGTGGTGCAGCCTTTCCCACGTTTTTTGAAGTGGCAGAAGAGTAATTTACCCGCACAAAAGAAGGAAATTGAAAACCATTTCAGCAAGCTGACCTTCTCCGACGTAAGCATACATTATGATTGAAAACGTTATGTATACATGAATTATGCACAACTAGATGCTCATATTATACAATTGAATCTTTTGCTTGCAGCTAAATCCAATTAAACCTGCTGATCGAAAGGAGCTCAGGTTGCTAGATTTTGTAGAGGATGTACCAGAGCCTGCCTTTGCAAAAGAGGATGATGATGATCTTGATAGTTGTGATGATAATGGTGAAGACCAGGAGGTGGCCGAGAAGAAGCAAGATGGTAAGCGAGCAAAATCTAATAAGCGAGCAAAATCTAATAAGCGAGCAAAGTCTAATAAGCGAGCAAAGTCTAATAAACGAAAGAAGTCTGCTGTAGAAGATGTTGTAGGAAATGAAGGTGAGGAGAAGGATGAATGTAACGCCCCGCGTTTTCACACGTGCAGGTAAGTGTTACGTGCGCATTTTATTTAATTATATGATTTTATTAATTTGATTTGCTAATTGAATTCGTTTCTAATTTGATTTAATTGTTTAAATTTTATATGAATTCCAATATGTGCTATGAATATATGAATGAAATTGTGAGAATGTGAATTTTGTGAATTCGGTGTTAATTGAATGGAATTATATGTTTCGTGTAATTCGTGGACTTGATTGTAACTTATTTGAATGTTTTGGACTCAATTGGAAATTGGGTTTGGGCTTAATTGCCACTTTTTGAAAGTTTAGGGACCTATTTGTATATAGACAACCCTGAACGGTTTTCGCAATATCTTGAGCTCCGGACCTCTATATTGAGATCCGTAACCGGCGTTGAACTTGTTTCGACGTTACCTATCTATTAAACTTTACCTTATACTTTTTCGATACCGTTTGAACCTTCGACAACGAATCTTTCCACAACCTCGACTTTATAACTTGTTTTGAACCATTTTCTTAACCGAATCGGACTTGGATCGAACCAGCTCCTACCCGAATGATTCTAGATATTAGAGATAGCTTCTCATTCCTTCCTTATGCTTCCCTTTTCATCGATCAGCAGCAGCTCCTCAAGAGACCAAGAAAAGCTCCAAGAAACCCTCCTTTGTTGAACCTTCAAACTTTGAGCTCAAGATCAATCAATCTTCCATCTTCTTCCAAGGTAATTGGTGATTTATATTCTCCATCTCCTCCTCTATCTTTTCATCTATGGAAAGCTTGGCATGAGTGAAGGATTCTTGGGTTGTGAATATGAGCTTGAATTGAGGGTTTGAACTTGATCCTTGGTTTTAATGGTTTAAAGTGAAACTTGATGCTTGATAAATGATTCTTGTGAACTTTCTATCCTATTTACATGTTTAAATTTAAGGTTTGATGTTGAGTGCATGATATGCCATTAATGGAGCTTGAAGCTTCCATGGATGAAAGCTTGTTATTGGATGATCTTCTGCCAACTTTATGTATAAGTTCTTGCATATATGATTAGATTGCAAGATATATGTGAATTATATGAATTGAAAGCATGTCTAAGAGTGTATAAGAGCTTCCTTGTGGCTGCCCTGTTTTGCAAAGCTTTTCTCTCGAGAAACAGAGCTTTTGCTCTGTTTTTCTTGGCAAAACGATGAGCTGACACGGCCGTGTCAGCTTTGAACTGAAAATGGACACGACCGTGTTGGGCTCTCGACTTTGATTTTTTTCTGAATTTAACCTCGGACACGGCCGTGTCCAATTCCTTTGAAAACTCAACACGGCCGTGTCAAGCTCTCGACTTTGAATTTTTGGATTTTTAAACCTCGGACACGGCCGTGTCCGTTTCCTTTGAAAACTCAACACGGCCGTGTCATTTGAAATGGCAGCTTTGGGGAACCTCTTTTCTTGCTTTTATCTCGTTTATGGCTCGTAATGGTGGATTATATGTAACATGATTATATTAAAGCTATGTTTTATGATTGATTTATGATATTGACAACCTTATGAATGCAAGTATGAAAGTATGAACGATATGAACGGGAACGAATACGATTTTATCGTATATTGAGCGAAACTTGTTGAATTATGTGTTTAATTGGATTCTATGACATTCATGACCATATTTGAACATATTATTGCATTTTAAGCATTCTTTAACATGATATTGCATAGCCGAGCGTCTAATGTGGTCATGATTGAGTCTCACACTACCTTTGTCACACAGATCTTGATCCCGTGGGTGACGAGGTCGGGCAGTGAGAGCTTTGTCGGGTTCTTTTTGTCTACCAGGTGGGTTTTTCTTCTATTAGTTAACAATATGACCCCGAACATCTAATGTGCAAGATTTTGGCCAAAACCCTATATAGGTATTTATACCAAGTTTTAATGAGCAAATGTTTTAAACGAAAGCCTTTTTCTTGAATATCCTACCAAAATGTTTTGGCGAGTAATGATTGAGTGATCACAATGAATGGGGGCTCGGGACTTAGTGTAGTGGTGAACCGGGGAAGCTTGGGCTGACGGGAATCCATTTATACTAGTTCCAACAATTTCGGCAACCTGGATTTCACTAGGAGATTAGTGACTGAAAGGGGACCCGCGCTTTTGGGGATTCATGTACCCCTCTAGCATTAATGAATGAGGGTTCGGGCCTTGCAAACCCGTTCCCTACCCGGAGGAAAAAGGAGTATATGAATGAACGAATGAATGTTCTAATGAATGTGCACGAAAGAAAGAATGCATGAACGAATGAATGAATGAATGATTAATGAATTACACGAGGTGGTGGTTGGAGATAATGCACGCCCTCTCGCCGGGCCACGAATGACCTAATGAATGAAATGAATTGTTATAATCCTATTCGTTGTATTTATTTTCCCACTTGGGAAAAAGGATTCAAAACCTCGAATAAGGATTATAATTTGCATGTACGTGTTTAAATTCCGCAATATTATGATATTACGCCTATCTTTTTTTTACCCACCAGTCTGTCTAAGACTGAACCCGGAGTTGTTTCAGTTGTTTTTGCAGGAAGGGATGCTAGGCGGGATACAAGTCTGAGAGAGAGTCTTGCATGGTGTCTAGCCTTTCTTTCGTTACACTCATACTCTCACATTAATGATCACTTTTGGATTTTATTTATGTAACGAGCATACATGTATATGGTACCTATATGTATCTTATTCAGGCTTAAATATTGGTACATAGAGCGTATAGCTCAATATATGAATTACATGTTGGTACCTAGAGCATCTAGCTCAATATATAATATAGGAATGATTGCTTCCGCTTTTCTATTGCTCTGTTTGTTTGTGGTTGTTGTTGGGGTTTAAGTTATAGGTTAGTCCCACCTGGCTTAGCGAGTGTGTATGTCTCCGTTCGCTATGATTCGACACGTGTATGGAAATCCATTTCGTATACCGGTCGGGTCATGGTGCGGGGGATGTGACGTCTCGCGCTCGGGCGTTACAATGAAGATGAAGGTGTGGAGAATGATGAAGGTAAGGAGAATGCTGGAGAGGAGGAGAAGGATGGAGGTGAGGAGAATGGTTTAGAGGAGAAGAAAGCTGAAGAGGGTGTGAAGCTTTCGCGGTGTGATTCTGTTGATAATATTGTTTGTGACGTTTTAATTGATTTGAAAGAAGAATGGAGGACTGTTGCTGATGAAGTTGAGGAAGTTGCAGCTGATGAAGTTGAGGGAGTTGCTACTGATGAGGTTGAGCGAGATGTCGTGCTTGTTTGTCAAGATACTGCCAAGTTCCCTCATGAAGCAGTTCATGTTGTTGAAGATGCTAAGGGTGATGATCTTGTTGCCCCAACATATTCGGTTCACAAAGATTTGAACCCGCTTCTCGGTAGAAAGGACTTTGCTGGGCGTGCATCTTTGAACGATGAATCCCTTACAATGATCGATGGGATGATTGGGTCCTACTCTGCAACGTTCAAGTAAGTTGTTCTTGATGTGTAATCAGTTTAGTAATTTGTAAATCAATTTTGTATGAATGAGTAATTTTGTTTTAATTTTTTTGCCATTGATAAAGTGGTATATGTCGGTGGCGATGATACTCAAGTTTTTGTGAGTGATATTCTAAGATTGCTATGGGGTCAGTCCATGAATCAACAGGTGCTCGAAGTATATTTTCATATTTTGATAGATAGTAAATACATTCCCGTAAAAACTCACAAAATCTATTGCTCTTCTTCCGTTCTCACGGGACATATAATAGGTTTAGTGAAGGAATCCAAGGGAATCCACTATCTGTCGGTGAAGAAGATGGGTCAATTTCTTGGTAACCCGAATTTCAGGACTTATGCGTTGCATCAACTTGAAATGCTCAACACCGATGTCATTAATGAATGCCGGTACATTATATTCTCATTGCACACTACAAATCATTGGCATTTGGTTGTGTACAGCACCAAGGAGATGAAGTCCTTCGCACTCAACTCCATGTCTTCGCCTAGAACGCGTGAAGTCTATGGGATCATATGGACACTTGTCCCAAGGATCAGATAGCTTGGAGTCATTTGCAAAGGACACCGTAGAACGCGTGAAGTCTTCGCCTAGAACGCATCAAATAACTTGGAGTCATTTGCAAAGGATCAGATAGCTTGGAGTCTTCGCCTAGAACGCGTGAAGTCTATGGGGCGTTTATTTGCCTCTACGTGGAGTCATTTGCAAAGGACACCGTAGAGTTCAAGCAACAAAAAAAAAAAAAAAATCCCCATCACCGAATACCGTGTACATATCGCCCATTGCATATTGAAATATGGTTGTCCGCAACACTGAATGTTATGTAATTTGTATGAATGAACTACTAACTTTTTACTTGTACTCTTTTAACTGAGCTTATAGTGAATGACAATGTTTAATTCTGAGTTGTAAGAATTTCTTGAGTGATGTATTAGTACTGTGTAACTAAAGTTTGTGGAGTGGTTAGTCAAATATCCGTAATTAAACCCAGAGTTTGTAGAGTGGTGCGTCAAATATGGGTAACTGAACCCAGAGTTTGTAGAGTAGTTAGTCAAATATCCGTAAGTAAACCCAGAGTTTGTAGAGTGGTTAGTCAAATATGCGTAACTAAACCCAGAGTTTGTAGAATGGTTAGTCAAATATCCGTAACTAAACCCAGAGTTTATAGAGTAATATAACTTTTGTCAAATATGCGTAACTAAACCCAGAGTTCGTATGCAGCTAGTGTTTCAAATTTTTAGTATGGGCGTTCATCATTTGATGCACCACTCTACAAACTCTGGGTTTAATTACGGATATTTGACACACCACTCTACAAACTCTAGGTTTAATTATGAATATTTGACTAACCACTGTACAAACTCTGATTTTAATTACGGATATTTGACCAACCACTCTACAAACTCTGGGTTTAATTAAGGATATTTGACTAACCACTCTACAAACTCTGGGTTTAGTTACGCATATTTGACGCACCACTCCACAAACTCTGGGTTTAATTATGGATATTTGACGCACCACTCTACAAACTCTGGGTTTAGTTATGGATATTTGACTAACCACACTACAAACTCTGGGTTTAGTTACACATATTTAACTAACCACTCTACAAACTCTGGGTTTAATTACGGATATTTAACGCACCACTCTACAAACTCTGGGTTTAATTACAGATATTTGACGCACCACTCTACAAACTCTAGGTTTAGTTACGCATATTTGACTAACCTCTCTACAAACTCTGGGTTTAATTACGGATATTTGACTAACCACTCTACAAACTCTGGGTTTTGTTATGCATATTTGACGTACCACTCTATAAACTCTTGGTTTATTTGCGAATATGTAACGCACCGCTCTACAAACTGTGGGTTTATTTGCGAATATGTACAAACTGTGGGTTGTTTATTTGTGAATATGTAACGCACCGCTCCACAAACTCTGTTGTGTCCTTTGCAAATGACTCCGCATAGAGGCAATACCCTTATATTCCCAATATGATTTCACCAAAATCCTCACTTCTACAGATCTCTTATGGTAGATCATTTATATGTGCTTAGCTCTCACTGATCTGTGCATAGATGCTCCCATTTTTCCCCTGGAACAAATTCAGATGGGCAAACTTTCTATGTACAGATCGGTGAGAGCAATAGCACACTTAAATGAATCTAGGCACAAATCGGTGAAAGTTGAATCAATATAGGGTGAAATTTTTGCTTTTAAGGGTAACAGTGGGCTGCCGGGCATCCTAATGATGGAGAACTTTGTTAAGTTGTGGTTTGCAAGAGGTTTGAAATGATGAATGTTTGGGGTAGGTTCATGATGTTCAATTATTAAAATATCGTGGAGAGGATTGAAGCATGGAGGTTTTTGCAAAAGCATGATTATTATCTTGCACTGGATATATTACATTTCAAGAAATACAATGTAAGAAGTGCTCGCAACTTGTTCGATGAAATGTCTTAGAAAGTAGATATTACATTTTTTGGCACAAACTGGCTGATTATTTGCTACTTTGTTTGTTCCCATAAATAGATTATAGGTATAATCACCTTTTGCAATGATTTGTTTTATCACGGAAAATAAAGAGTGACCGTGCTTTTGGAAGATGCATGACCATTTTATGATGATGAACCATGTCACACATTCCGTTTTTAAATTACAATACTGTAGTTTTCTATTTATTTCTTCGGTTCTGATTGTATTTTTGAAATTTTAACCAATTGTAATGATGATTTGTTGATCAAGGAATAAAAAAGTCCAGTTTATAGAGTGATGAAGTGGTTATGCGGAACTAAAAATCCAATTTCTGGGCGTGAATCTGCAAACCCAACTTTTAATTCTAAATATTCTGGGCAACCCAACTTTTAATTCCAAGTATTCAAGGCGTGACTCTACAAACCCAACTTTTAATTCCAAATATTCTGGGCGTGACTCTACAAACCCAGCTTTTAATTCCAAATATTCAAGGCGTGACTCTACAAACCCAACTTTTAATTCCAAATATTCAAGGCTTGACTCTACAAAACCAGCTTTTAATTCCAAATATTCAGGGCGTGACTCTACAAATTACCAGTTCATTTCATGGTATATGCCCATGACACCATACCTTCATTCCCCCCATTCGCTAAACGAGAAGAGAAACAACCCAATATACACTGCAAATATTTACATGCTTGTTTAAATGTAGGATTACAACTGAGGGTGAATATATTACCAAAAATGAAGAATCACCCATAATCTTACACAAAGAAGAGTCAAATAAAGCGTTGTACTAGGAAGGCTAGCCAAGAGACAAGAAGCGGAGCTGCTAAATAATTACTCTTCATCTTCAGAACTCTGATTTCAGCATCCTGGTCAGCGATCTTTTTGCTATAGCTAACGATAAACGCTCTCATTTTAGGGGACGGGGACGGTTCTAGATCAATCCACACCCACATGTTACAGGTTCCCCTGCGACATTTAGCAAACCTCCGATGAGGATTTTCGAGAGTCTTAGAAATGAAAACACGGGCAACAACACCACAATAACAGAACGGCCTCGACGCAACCTGCGCCGACTATGTTGCAGGAAACATATTGACAATGTAATTTGCTCATTAACAACTATTGAAGCGTTAGTTCGCATCAAGAAATAAAAGAAAGAAAACACGATAAAACAAACTAAGAACCTTTTCCAGAAAAACATTGTAAAGATATCAAATTTAAAATGAAATGCAAATAGAATAATCCAAACAAATTAGGCACCCATAGATCAGGACATATTACAACATCGATAGATACGGCAAAAGGTCTCATACATTTCCGCTGATAAGCTTTACAGTCCTGCTCTCCGTCGCCAGAAGAAAATTAGGGCACCAATCGCGCAAAGAAAGAGTGAAGAAGAAGACTCCGATGGTGGCTGGTGAGAGTAGGTAAAGTACAGGTTTGGATGAAGCAAAATTGGACTGACAGTATGAAAAACGTCAGAGCATAACAGTCTTTTTAGGTGATTAGGGAATTTAGGAAAAATATGTTGTGTATTGATGATTTCAAACATATATTTTTCGAACTATGGTGTTTAGGATAACTTTTCAACATATTTGGTCCTCGTAATTAACTGCCCCTTCAAATAATTAAAACGTATATAAAGTAGGCAATCAGAATCAACTCAGTTGACATATTATCATATTATTATCGCATATGTTATAAATTAGTTGAAAAAAGTTTGTTATATAATTGTAAAATTGTTTCAACATAGACGAAAATAGTGAATCTTACACAAATTGCCCAAACAATAATCGAGGCAAAGTTGTGCATCACGTCAATTTGCTACGCTAGATTAATTAAAAGTTTTTATTCAAATTTTTCAATGAAAACAATTGTTATTAATAGTTAGAGTGTTACACTTTGGACTTTAGTAGAGGAATTAATAGTGTAAATGATTGGAGTTGGATCAAAATACTAGTTGTCCAACCCATGGAAAGAGGCTCAAATTTGTAAAATAATAAATATCATATTCGGATCTTTAAATGAATTGAATTCCTACATTGATTTCATCATTCTATACTTTGGTACATATATTTGAACTAGCGTATACCCCGTGCCATGCACGGAAATTACGAAAAAAGTAACTAATAGGTTAGATACATTGATAATAGTTGGAGAGATAAAAAATCTAAAAATTAAACTTCTTAAATTATTTATGAAAAAAATAATAATAAGACTTTGAGTAAAACAAACTATTATTTGAAAAATGATCATCGAGTAAAAAGTATAGATTTATGTGAAATAAAATATTAATAATTAACTTAATAAGTTGTAGAGGTGGA
The DNA here is from genome assembly GCA_037501455.1 of Lantana camara. Taxonomy (NCBI): domain Eukaryota; kingdom Viridiplantae; phylum Streptophyta; class Magnoliopsida; order Lamiales; family Verbenaceae; genus Lantana; species Lantana camara. The sequence goes on along the minus strand of CM074857.1, from coordinate 13,393,043 downwards.
AAACAAAAGCTATTGTCTAGTAGAATTAAACATATTCAAATTCTTTAAATTAATTTAATAAAAAAATATACAAAAAATAATAAGAATTTTAAAGATGAAGAAATAATAAGTAAAGGTATAAAAGGTAATAATAAAAATATATCAAAAAAACAAAAGACCACGAATAGGATAATGATAAATAAAAAAAATTGGACATACCAATATATAAATCTAACCATAAACTATGAAATAAATATATTGCAACAAAAATAATTTGCGTGAAAGTAAATGGACTTATATATTATAGAAATATTGTTGATAATGAGGGAAAAAAATCTCAAAACAAACAATTAATAAGAAAGAAATTTATGAAGAAAAAAAGAATTGAATTGATAAATCTCAATTTAATAAATAAAGAGTTAAGATGATTAAATGAAATTCTTGATAAATTAGAGAATTAATAAAGGAAAACTCAAAATTTTAGGGAAATAGAGTTGAGTTCAAATAAAATAATTATGGTCAACCACCGCTTAACTATATAAATAAAAATAAGCAATAAATTTAATTAATTTAGAAAAGAGAAAAAGAATATTTAATTTTTATAGAAAAAAGAAATTATATTAAATTCAACAAAATTCTTTACTCAATGGAAAAACAAAAAGTTAAATCTTAAAAGTTAAATCTTAAAACATCAAATAATCTCTTAAGAACAAAGTTAAATCAACGGAAAAACCAATATACAAACAACTACAAATTAAATCACATTATTAAATTCTGATTAAAAAAAATTATTTAATGATAAATAAATGTGAAAAAAAATCATAAAAAAAATTATAATATAATTAATCCAACAGTACCAGAAGCTTGGGAAAAAAAATTAAATAAAAATAATGAGTAAAAATTGACATAATTTCAACATACTTGGTTGATTTATGCTAGGTTACACACTCCAAGTGACCAATAGAATTTGAACCCCGAATCAGTATCCTGAACAAAAACACATTCAACTATTTGAACCAACCGTTGTTGGCATGCTAGGTTTTCATGTTGGCGTACAAATACATGGAACACTTTGCTTCTCACTGCAAAAAGATAATAATAATAATAAAATAAAATATGCAAACATAAAAACAAAAAGGAATCGAACAATCTATTATTACAAAGCGGTATGAGTGGTTTTCTTCATAAAAAATTTGTTCAATGCTTTTTTTCAAACATAAAATATATGCAGCATGACATCGTAGGTTTTGAAAATTTTATAGGAGAAAATTATGTATTTTAAGAAAGATTGACTAACTAATAAATTTTTGAATTGTTAATTGAGAAAGTCAAGGAGATAATTAATGAAATTATACAAATAATTTAAGTAAAAAAAGTTAATACTTAAAACAAATAATTATTTATTAATTATAAATAATTCAAAATTCGAAGAATTCACAAACTTCCAAAATCTTTTCTTAAACTTATGCATTCAAATAAATTGTACCATAAATTGATACTTTAATTTAGGATAATTTCCAAAAATCAAAGGATATTAATTTGTTAAATAAATAAATTGATTTAATATCAATCAACCAATCATAATTTTTTGTTTTAATTAAAATTTTCAAAAAAACTCACAAAATTATATTCAGTAAAAATTGGTTGAATTAGGGGTCAAATACACCCTTCGTATATATTATAGTATAGATTTAGATTTAAAACATACAGGATGATTTAGAATTGAGGGGAAAAAAAAGGAATGATAGAGACAAATTTAAATTTTTTTCTTTTGGTGCATGTTTTTTTTTGGTACACATAGAGATAAATTTTAATGAATACATTAAAAGATTGAGAAGTTGATCATGTAAGTATGGATGATATTTGAATGATATGGTACATATATTGAGAGAATTAAGGAGGAAATAAATAAAATTTATCATAATTGCCATATAATTAGGGAATTGATTGTTTATATCAATTTTTTTTTAAATTTACTATAAATAAATTTCTATGTTGGTTGTATTAGGTGACTCAAATTCGTTTGCTAATTTTTAGGAGATTTAATTATTAATAACATATATAATCTTTATTAATGGAATAGTTAATGAATTACATATAATATGGGGTTGAGTTTAATAATAATTGACATATATTAATCCAAATAGAAAAAAAATATATTATTCCAACACCGAATAAAAAATCATTTTTTCAATAAAATGTTAAAAGAATATAAAATAATATTGAATCAAAACAATACAATGGCAGTCAAATACCTTCGTGGAATATATAACAGTGTAGATAATGCATTTTAATTAATTAATTAATGATAATTTTTTTAATTAAGTATAAAAATTTTAAATTACGTAACATAAATTTTCAAATAAATAATAGAATAGTATTTAGTTCAAATTTTATAATTTAATACATATAAAAAAAATTAAATCACATGAAGAAATTGAAAATATGACATGAATCTTACCAAAGATAATTACTATCCTTAATTATTATTTATTTTTATAATTAAATAATACACAAAATAAAGCTTAGTCAATCATGTTTTTTCCATCAAAATAAATTTCCCAAAAAAACCACAAAATTCCACATCATAAAAAATACACATTGAAAAATCAAACATGGTTATCAAATATATAATAGTATAGATAACAGATATAATTTATCAAAACTCGAATCAAATGCGAATCGATTTTGGAATAAATTTTGACAAGTTGACAGTCCTCCTAATACATACATAAAACATGCTGGGCTTTTAAATATTGGGCCTACACACACAAAGTGACTGTGTCTAACTCTGTATGTTAACTCGAATTTTCATTTATTTTTTATACGCACCCCCTTCCTCCATCTCAAATGCTAGAAAAAATTCAATCTCAAATCATTATTTTAAATAAAAACTCCTTTGACTACTTAAACTCATTCCTATTAAATCTGGGTTATGTGGAAAGAAAAATCAAAATAGTGAAGGTAAAGAAATAAAAGAAAAGGCGTGGCTAATGCAGGATCTTGAGATTGTAGGTATACGTGGCGCTGGCGCATAAAGGCGAGGAGGAGATCATTGGGAAATGGGCTATTAGCTATCCACCACACCACAAAACATATTGTCTCTATCTCTATAATCTCCATTTTCTTGGTCCACATAAATATTGATGGCCCAGAAACCTCAAAAGTTAAAGAGGAAATAGTCATTAAGAATGTAATTATTGTTTTGAGAATTCTGATATTTTTTGTGGTAATAAATAATGTCACAATTCTGAAAGAAAATGCAATTTTGTTTATGTGAGGGAACTCATTCACCTATTTACTTATCCTTCTTTGAAAATATTCTCTCATAACAAACACACCCAAAATAAAAATAATATAATAATAAAAGAAGAATAAGAAATTAACAAAAATAATTTTACAATTTTTGAAAAGACTATTGTATCCCTGCAAGGCATAGCTCCTTATTTGATATTTCTCTTCTTCATTTTCCACGGCCGGCGGGATAAAGGAGAAACAGGCCGTGCAGAGTTCATCTTCATCTTCCATTCTGTATCGCTCAAGACTCAAGACTGTTTGGAACTCTCTCTCTCACATTTACACATACATTAGATTATCCCTGTTTTCTCACTGAGCCCCCCAAATTTCACATAACAATACGAAGGAATCAAGGAAAGAATGGACTTAGCGTCGAAACTCCAAGTTATGGACCTACGATCGACTTTCCTCGCCGGAACAACCCCACTTTCTTACACCCTCCGCCCCCTCCACCGCCCCTTATCCACCGCCGCGTCCTCTTCCCTAAAAATCATTGCCGCCCACGCACCTACCTTCAAAAACCTATCCCGAATGTCCTCTAGATTACCCGCAATTTCCGATGGAACATCCACCTCTTCCACCACTCGTATAGAAGAGGACGATGATATAGAATCCCTTTTCTCTTCTAATAACTCTGAACAATCAGGAACTTACAGCAAGCGCGGGAAAGGGAATCCCACCGGCGCGTCGTCTATTTCCTCTGGTGTAAGGTTAGAGAATGTGAGGAAGAGCTATAAGGGTGTCACTGTATTGAAAAACATTAGCTGGGAAGTGAAGAAAGGCGAAAAGGTTGGGTTAGTGGGTGTTAATGGCGCGGGAAAAACAACCCAATTGAGAATTATATCCGGTTTGGAAGAACCCGATTCGGGGAACGTAATCAAGGCTAAGCATAACATGAAAGTTGCATTCTTGAGCCAGGAATTTGAGGTTTTATCAACCAGAACGGTGAAAGAAGAGTTCCTGAGTGCTTTTAAAGAGGAAATGGATGTTGCTGAGAGATTGGAGAAAGTACAGAAGGCGATTGAAAAATCCGTGGATGATTTACAACTTATGGGGAGGCTATTGGATGAGTTTGATTTGCTGCAGAGGAGGGCACAAGCTGTGAATTTAGATGAGGTTGATGTCAAGATCAATAAGTTGATGCCGGAACTCGGTTTTGCACCTGAGGACACTGATAGGCTCGTTGCATCATTTAGTGGGGGGTGGCAGATGAGGATGTCACTTGGGAAGATTTTGCTTCAGGTATCAATGATTGTTCGGAATTGGTAGCAATGAATCCTTGATATGCTTTTTGTTTACATAAGAATTGGTTTCGGTTCCAGTTGTTGCCTGTTAGTTTTAAAAACATGATGATCACATAATCTGTTTTAGCAAAAAATAGATTGTTGATGCTATTAGATTATGAATCTTTGTGTTGTAGGCTGATGAATTGTGAAAATTACGTGCAGGACCCTGATCTGTTGCTTTTGGACGAACCCACAAATCACCTCGATCTTGATACCATTGAGTGGCTTGAGGGTTATTTGCAGAAGCAAGACGTACCGATGGTGATCATATCCCATGATAGGGCCTTTCTTGATCAGTTGTGTACTAAAATTGTGGAAACTGATATGGGTGTTTCCAGAACTTTTGAAGGAAACTATTCTGATTATGTTATTGCAAAGGCTGCTTGGGTTGAAGCTCAGTTTGCAGCATGGGAAAAGCAACAGAAGGAGATTGAACATACTAGAGATTTAATAAGCAGGTTAGGTTCAGGAGCAAATGCTGGACGTGCTTCTACTGCTGAAAAGGTATTGATGAGTCTACTTTCATGAATACTCCAATTACGGAGTTGCTAGCATTTGTATCTCCTTTCAACTTATATTTTGGTTCCTTTTTACTTACCTTTTTTAAACTTTGGTGGCAACAGAAGCTGGAAAAACTCCAGGATGAGGAACAAGTGGAGAAACCCTTCATCCGGAAACAAATGAAAATTAGGTTTCCAGAGCGAGGAAGAAGTGGCCGATCTGTTGTGGAAATAAGAAATCTACACTTCCGTTATGAGGATAAGGTAATCAAGTTATTCAACCAGAAAATAAAAAGTTCTTGGCCCATCAGTGTTCTCTTATAAAACCCTATATGATACTGAAAATTTTGTTTTCTAAGAGATTCATTCCGTATATACGTTTCTCTGTATCTTTAAAGATGCTTAATTTGGCAGCATTGTCATTTCTCTTCTTCAACCATCATATTTCGGCACCATATAACCTACATTCTGTACCTTCACCATTTTCCAGGTTCTATTTAGGAATGCAAATTTGACAATTGAAAGGGGAGAGAAAATTGCCATTCTTGGCCCAAATGGTTGTGGCAAAAGTACATTGCTTAAACTGATTATGGGCATGGTAAAGCCAGACAGGGGAGACATTATGCTTGGAGATCACAATGTATTACCAAACTATTTTGAGCAGAATCAGGTTTGTAATGCTATTTCTTGTTAAATCTAATCTTTATTCTTAGGCTAGATTTTGGTTTGGATGTTGGTGAAACTGGGCATTATGTCTGTCTTGCATTCTATTTTTCTATAATCTTTTGTTGCAACTTTCAGGCCGAGGCACTTGATTTGAATAAAACAGTGGTGGAAACAGTTGCTGAAGTTGCAGAAGACTGGAGAATTGATGATATTAAGGGTCTTCTTGGGCGTTACAACTTCAAGGCCGATATGCTCGACCGCAAGGTTTCCTTTCTGAGTGGTGGAGAGAAGGTATATGTCCCAGAATATTCTCAAATTCTTTCTCGCATTTCAGTTTTTCTAAATTTCATTCAACTGTTCTGAGGCATTGTTACATTATAACCAATTTGAAGCTTAATTTTCATTCGGATGGGCAATTTTGTATTTTACAGGCCCGGCTCGCCTTTTGCAAGTTCATGGTTAAACCTTCGACTCTACTTGTTTTGGATGAGCCGACCAATCATCTGGACATACCTACAAAAGAGATGCTTGAGGTTTGATTCCTAACCTTCCTTGTCCTGTTATGACTGCATGATAGTATTCTTGTAATCAATTGCATCTTCAAAGTTGATTTGTTGTATTTGTTTTTCAGGAGGCAATCAACGAGTACCAAGGGACTGTTATTACTGTTTCCCACGACAGATACTTCATACGGCAAATTGTGAACCGGGTACTGGAAGTGAAAGATGGGATCATACAGGACTATGCAGGAGACTACAATGTATGTCCCTGTTACAATTTGAAATGAACAAACACTCATCTGATGATTGTATCCTGAACAGTTCCTCTCTGCTGTGAATTCTGATATTTCATGCTTTTGGCAATTATAGTATTATTTGGAGAAGAACCTTGAAGCGAGAGAAAGGGAGCTTGAACGGGAGGCTGAGCTCGAGGAGAAGTCTCCAAAAGCAAAAGCCAAATCCAAGATGTCCAAGGTAAAACGAGTTTGTACTTGTCGCTGTTATTAGGTTCTTCAAGAAATATCCTAACAAAAGAATACATCATTTGGTTTTCCCAGGCGGAGAGGGAAGCTCGGAAGAAGCAGAAAATGGCGGCATTTCAGGCTGCTAAAAAGAAATCCAAAGTACTGAAAAATGCCAAGAGGTGGAAGTAGAACCCGGGATCGTAGCTGTAGTATAGTACCTTGTGTATTTGCATATATAGAGCTCGGCTAGGAATAGGTTAAAATGTTGTAGAAATGGTTGGAAATATGAGCTGTTTTAAGTTCTTGTGGAGATGCCATTGAATGGAAACGGTTTTTGGCAAATTTGTCGGGAGTTGAAAATTGGAACATTTTATAGTAACTTTCTTTTAACATTTCCATGTATGACATATGCAGGCTATGAGATTTCAAAGTAAAGAACTCTATACCAGATATAATATATACGGCAATGTCACCAACAACCCACCCACTCACCTTAAATAAATTGAAAAAAACTATTCAGTCTGCGTTAAACAACTTTTTTTTTTTTTTTTTTTGGTAACACACCCCAAGTGGGTTTCTTTTTCGAGGGCAATGACCCGAGTCCGACCTGTTGGCTGTATTAAACAACTTGATTTCTGCAGAAGTGTATGGAACTCTACTCATATTGGACGGTAGCTGCCTCCTCGGCCACTATCCACTCTCCATTGCTGGATTTCGCTTGATATGACGAGTCTGCACAGCTCTAAATGACAACAACAATAGGGTTAGGAGTATAAAGAGATGAAATTTAAGTTAAACAGTAATAAGAAACGTCAACATGAACCTCAAGCAATGCCGTGCCACATAAGTATGAGAAAAGAGTGGAAAATTGAGATGAACTCATGCGGGTATGGTGCAGTTGGCAGTTAAATATGAAGTTAAAATTTCATTACGCAGTCATTGACCCTTTTCATGTGTTACTTCCCATAATTTCTTATAACTTCTATTGTACATATAAAAGACGAGACCACTTACTTTGGGACAGGTATAGACTAGCAATGTCATCCAATCCAATTTTTCTAAAGATATCTTCTGTTGATCATCAGCTGCTTCTTGCAAGAAGTATATCAGCGGGGTCATTAGCTGCATTTCATAAAGCCTTGTCCCACCACAGAGCCGACAAGTTCCAGGATCACCAACCTCTCCAGAAGCCAAGAGAGGCTTTCCACCATATGAATATCTGGGTGCAGGAATAGGCAGGCTTTAGAAAAGGAACAAGTAGAATTTGAAGGCTAATCAAGCCAGAGATGATGGTATTAACTCTTAAGACTCTCTTATATTTTAAAATAACCTTATCCAGGTTAGTTTGTACCTGAAGCATTGCTCTGGGTATAAATCAACCCGTTTCTTAAACTTGAGGTAAGTCCTATCAGCATTTAATGCTCTATCATATTCGTAATTCTCTTCTGCGTACGTTTCTCCATCTGAATGATCTTCAGGATTGTTCTCACTCTCTTGCATAGAAATCTGAGAGTGCTTGGAACCTCCTGAAGTAACTTGTTTAGATAGCTTTTCTTTCTGAGTATATATGTAAAAGCATGGCATCACTGCAATAAAAGCAAATAGATTAAATCTATACTTATTGAATATATAGTGGGATATTCAGAATTTACAAAAGAAACCAAGTTGTGTACAAGTATGGGAACCATAATGCCTGTCAATATGTACAAAATGAAGAAAAGTGGAAATTTCTGATCTACTACGTAACGTTATCAAATAGATTCTATTATCGAATACATTTACAAATTGCATTGACTTTTAGTTGAAAAATGAGTGACTTTTCTAACTAAAACCATTATATTACCAAATCAAAGTCTACAAAGTCGTCTCTCAATGCTCCATCTCAAACCACATATCTTATAGTGCACACATTATTTATTTATTTTCTTTTTTCTGCAAATTAATTCATGGTTGCTTCAAGTATGAAACTCAACAGCAAAAACAAGAACACGAATATACATATATGAGTGATGAAATTCCAAATTTAAATTATACCTCGTGTATCATCATCAATTGACCTAGCTGGTAGACATGTGGGCTGAGGCGGAGGCTTTCTACTCGACTCAGCATCATTATTTTGCTTTTTGCCAGTGGACTTGAAATATCCAGCTTCAGAAAGTGCCCTGCCCAATTCCTCCAGATCTATATCATCATCATCATCATTTTCTTGACCATTCTCTTTTTTGATGTCAAATGACCATAGATCACCCAGCAAATTACTATTAGTATTTGAAACAGAACGAGAAGATTCAGGCACAGGCACCACCTCATTCCTTTTAATCTTCTGAACTCGAAGAGCTCGCCAGCTACAACAGTTAAGAGAATGAAAGATAGTATCTGATAGCAGAACTATTTAAAACATCAAACCACCACTACTAAGACAACAGTCATTAACAAATTTGAAAAGGACCTTACAGGAGGCTCGTACAATGTGGAACCAAACAGCCAAAAATATAGATTACTCGCTCATCTATTGACAAGGATCTCTTTGAAATCGGAGCATAAATCTGGAAAGGAAAAGAAAAGAAAAGAAAAAGATTAGGGGAAGCACTTTAAAATGATTATCAACGCGGATTAAGGGAAATAGGGATTTAAAATGTAAAACCTGTGCAATGAGACAAAGATTGCTTTCACATTTACTGCACCTAAGCAAATCTGGCTTCTCACTATCAATTGGAAAGGGCCAATCCTGATCAAAAGATATAGTATCTCAAATTTGAGGAGGTAGAACATTCCAAAAGTATGACTTAATGGTATCGATACACATACTGGAAAACCTCCAATTTTTGTTGTGTATATGTCAGCTGCCTCACGATTATTATCAGCCCACGGCCCTGGCATGCCTAAACTTACTCCGTCCATCTTTTTTTCTGGTTCAATGAAAGTTAAAACAACAAATCAACAAGTAATATGAGATGTATCAGCATGTCATAGTAGCAAATCAAAGATGTTTCCGATGGTTGCTACAAAAGGCTACAAAATGGCGAACGATAATATGTTGCAACATTGGCATGAGAAATTAAGATTAGCCACTATCCCAAAACTGGGTGTAAATGAGGCAAACTATGTAAGGGAAAACAGCAATTCGCGTATACCATTCATGCCCGAAGGCTTCGAGACACAGCAAAAAGGCTGAAACTTTCAGGTCCAAATTGCATGAAATGAAATCAATGTAACTAAGACAAGCATGTGGCATGCATAATTAGACCTATATCTCAACACACCCAAGCTAAAATAATAGCAGAAAACAGAAAATCATTTCACGGTGACAGTGTAAATCCATAGAAACGAATGAAAAGCAAGTAGCATGCATACACTATGTCAGTGCCACATTAATACTCTGCAACACTAAGCCATCCTCCTTCCCCACACTGCAATTGTGCTGTCCTAGTACATATTCACGAAACTAACGGAGCACGAATAATATCAAGAACAAAAAAGGAATTTTTTAACTTGAGTCTAACCCATAGAGCTCATACTAAAACCTTCATACAAAATCACCATATCGGAACGGAAAAACTTGACAAGGGAACCATTAGAACTAACCACGGAAGTGAATTTCGCGAAAGTTGAAGAAGAAAATTAATCAATCCCGACCTAAAGCCCTCAATTGCTCAGCCCAAAAACCCTACCCGACGAGAACGGCGCGCCGGCGGCAAGCAACGGTATCGTTCTTTTTATTTTATTTTTACCTGATATTTTGGGCATGCGCAAGCCTAGATACCAAATAAAGGTGCACTAAAATAATCATAAATAAGTTTTAATTATGAAATGGACCTATATTAATTTGGGTTTTTTTGAAATATCTCCCTGTTTGACCAAAAATATTTAGTTAACTCCTCACTTAAGAAAAATTTTTATTTTACTTCCTAAATTAATGTTTAATTTTTTATTAACTACGTACTAACTTAAATTATCTATTTTACCCTTTTCTCTCCCTCCAAAACGTAGGAAACCCTTTTACTCTCCCTCCAAAACATAAGAAATCCTTAACCACCTTGATTCTTTTTTCTCTTTCCAAATCGTAAAATATTTTTTCCAGAAAACTTCATAGATAAACACCGACTCTCAAAATTATTGATTATTCTGCCCTAGTTCCGACGTTACACATATGGCGCTTAGAGTGCCTGAAGATTCCGTGCAAATTATGGGAAGTTGTGGATACAATGGAGAACTTAATATTTTTTCTATTAGAGAGAGAACCAAGTTGATCGATATTTTTCTCATTCTTCATTCCAAATGGCCTGAAATCACACCTCGATCTGTAACAGTGCAGTACATGGCTCCACATGAGAAGGAAATATTTGTTAGTTTGCTCACGGATACTGATGTCGATAATATGGTTCGACTGCATTTGATATTCAAACTGAATATTATCGACATGAGAGCTCTACCAAATACAGTGACGACGGGATCTCTCGCTCCATCAAACAGGTAATGTATTTCTTGAATTTTATTACGTGATTGCGTCAAAATGAAAAGAATTTTCCTTAATATGAAGAACTATATGAACTACCGAATATAGTGACAATAGTTGATTTGTGAAATAAAGAGTTTTTCTTCCCCCCCCCCCCCCAAAAAGTTTTTCTCTTAATATGAAATATTAATTTATGCATTTGTGGAACTATATCATAATTTGAGAAACTATTGTATTATTTGGCAACTAGTGGATTATTTATTTTTCATACGCAGTATTATGTAGGAAAGAACTTTCTCCTTGATATGAAGTATTCACATTTAAATTTGTGGAATTATATCAATACTTTGAGGAATTAGTGTGCTACACAGCACTTAGTTATCAAATGACGAACTTTTCTGTAAATATGAAGTATGTAATTCGATGTTTATGGAACTATATCTCCATTTTGAGGAATATCAATCTATTCAACAACATGATTAAATGAAGAACTTTGTTCTTAATTTAAAGTAATTTTTGTGCTTGTAGAAATATTTTGAAATTTTGAGGAACTACAGATATATGCAATCATTAATGGTTACTTGAAGAAATTTCTTCTTCATTTGAAGTAATATACTAGTTCTGACTAACTTTGCATTATGCATTTTTGAATATGTTTTCTATTTTATAATTTAATTAGTAATATGAAATTATTTTGTACTTGTGATTTTTCGAGGGTTAGCAATGGCGAGGGAGTAGCAGCAATAAGTCAATCCAGACTTGCTCAATCCAATAGTATTGATGCTTGGAGTCGTTGTATCCATGGGATTGGTCAATCATTTGTAGATGCTGGTGAATGCAGACGATTAATTAAAAATTATTCCATTGCCATGAATCGTCCATTCAAATTTGTAAAAAATGATAAGGAAAAGATAATAGCGGTGTGTCCAATTAGCACGTGCAATTGGCGGTTATATGCAGCGATGCATGTAAAAGATAATAAGTTTGCCATTCGGCGATGCAATTTACGACATACTTGCGGCAATGATAGTCTCAGGACAAAGGGACATTCAAATGCTGATGCAAATTGGGTTAGCAACATAGTAAGAGATAAGCTTAGAACTCAACCCAAGTATAGACCTGTTGACATTATTAAGGACTTTCAACGGGAGTATGGCGTTGAACTTGCTTACCATACAGCGTGGATGGGGAAAGAAATAGCTCTACATGAGATTTATGGATCTGATTCTGGTTCTTATGATCAAGTTAGATGGTATTGTGATGCTGTGCAACAAACAAATCCAGGGAGTATCGCAGACTATGAGATTGATCCAGTATCTTCGAGGTTTTGCCTTTTCATCTGTTTTCATGCATGTCTTATGGGGTTTTTAGATGGATGCAGGAAATTAATATTTCTGGATGGCACTCATATAAAAAATAAATTTAAAGGTTGTTTGCTTAGTGCTACTGCGAAAGACCCTAATGACCAGCTCTTCACGCTAGCTTATGCTGTTGTTTCAGCTGAAAATGATGAAAATTGGGAATGGTTCAGCATAAAACTGAGAGATGCACTCACAAGTCAAAGCACCATAAGGATGAATTTTAGGACATATACATTTTTCTCTGATAGACACCATGGGCTTGTGACTCACATACCAAGAATATTTATAGGTAGCCATCATGCCTACTGTCTCAGACATCTGGTGGATAATTTCAAGGCACAGGTAATTATATTTCTACTTGAACAAATAATATTTATATTATGCATAATTATTTTACAGTTATGTAGTATTATTTGACCATTATGATTAATCTTTGTATTTGCGTAGGTTCTACGAAAATATCCTCGAAAAAATAAAGAGTACTGGAGCGGAGTATTCAAGAAAGCTGCATATGCTGTTACTGTTGCCGAATTTGAAGCTCATATAAATCAAATCAAGCAAGCAATGCCTCTCGCCGACACTTTTATTCGTGAATCTGAGCCACAAAATTGGGCAAATTCCTTGTTCATGGGTGATCGATTTGGCATAATAAACAACAACTTGGCCGAGTCGTGGAATAGTTGGGTGAGAGAAGCACGAGTTTTGCCTATGATAGCTATGGTTGATCGTATACGGGCACAAATAATGAAGATGATGAATGAAAGGCGCGAATTTAGTAACAAACTCGCGGGGGAGTTATGTCCTGCACCAGATGAAAAGATGAATATATGTTATAATCAAGGTCGCAACTTGATTGTCACACAATCCAGCGGGGTGACATTTGAAGTGGTAGATGGCCAAGAGAGACATGCGGTGGACTTGCAATTGAGATCTTGTTCATGTCGACATTGGCAGATTTTTAAAATTCCATGCAAACATGCTTGTGCGTGTATTGAAACCAGAAAGCTGTCAGTCTATGAGTTTTGCGACGAGCACTTTTTGGTTTCCATGTATCAAAATGCATACAAGTTGGTGATCAATCCCATTCCGAACATTGACGTGGACATGAATTTAAGTGGAATTGGGCAAGAGGTTATGGTTCACCCTCCTTATGTGAGGGCTCAACCTGGACGTAGAAGGACGAAGAGAATTCCATCTCAAGTTGATAAAAGAAAAGTTATTTGCCAAAGATGTAAAAGAAGCGGCCATAATCGTCGCACTTGTCCAGGAGCCGCGTCGAGCTAAATAACTAGTCATTGGATGAATTCAAATTTTGAGTTTATCTTTCATTTTTATTTTTATTTTTTGAAAAGATTATTTGCTATAAGAGTTTCTGTGAGCTTGAATTGCCATATTCATGACCTGTTTTATGTGAGTTATTTTATCCAAATATAACTAGCATGTTTATTTTGTGTTCTTTACAACATTTGGAAGCTAGAAATTTATGTTGTTTGTCCCTATTAAAGTTAAATAATACGGACTGATCATTATTGTCATTAGAGAACTTCCTGGATGTAGCTGACGATTTTTAATGAGGCCTTTGCCTTGTTTTTCTAATTTGAGTGAATCATAGTTACTTGCATGTCATTATGTTGATAGATAAGCTTAGAAAATCATGAACAACAAAGTTGATGTTCTACAGACTTTTTGACAGCATATGTTCTCGATGGGATTTTGATTGCATGTCCTATTTTGAAAACTGTAATGACTGCATGAGGAATTAATAAGAAGATATGAAGAAATATTTCCAAAATAGTGAGGAAGTGTTGCTGCAAATTGTATAGTCAAGGTAATTGAAAATCTATTTCGAAAAATTAAAAATAAAAAAACAAGAAATTAATATGACTATTTGAAAAACTAATTTGAGAAAATAAAGAACTATTATTGCAGACTTTAAAACTTATTTTGGAATCCTGTAATAACCAAAATGATGAACTAATATGGAAATATGAAGAAATATTTTCTGAAACTGAAGAACTCGCGTGGCAATTGGTAATTGAAAACATACTCTGAAGAATTAAAATGAAAACTCAAGGAACTAATACGAATGAGTGAAGAACTAAATCGTGAAAAAGAATAACTATTGTTTCAATTTAAAATGCAATTGAAATTTATTATGAAGAATCCAAATGAAAAAATGAGAAACTAATGCTAATAGTGGAAGAACTAAATACCGAAAATGAAGAAACTAATACTAATAATTGAAGTACTAATCAGGTTGCCAATCGAAGAATTTATTCATTTAAGAATGATCTTTTAAAGTATATTTAACAAAAAAACAATATAATGTCAATAAATGATTAGTGAATACATTACGAACAAATTTGTTTCTAACACATGACAAGTCAAATGATGATAATATATATAAATCATCTATAGTTAATGAGTGAAATACAAACGTAAACGTTTGGCTTGATGAGCATATGGTTCTTTAACATCGTAATAGATATAATTTACATAAATGTATCTTATACTAGTATTTTTTTTATTTATATATTATGTGTTTTGTATTTTACTCATCAAATCCATCATTTGTGATTGTAATTTCTTCTTAGATGATATTATAATATTTTAATAAATATAATTGATAAAAATGTATTAAACCAATAATTTTTATGAATATTTTATGTGCTTACATTAGGATTCGATGATATTATATTATAATATTTTACGTAATATATTTTAAAAGATCATCTTTAACGACGCGAATATACAATTTACAAGAAGATCACTTTATTTTCAAGAATTAGTTTATCATTTATCCATATTAGTTTCTCAATTTTTATTTTTCGTTCTTCAAAATAGGTTGTCTATTGCCTTATCCGATCCATTTTTTCGACATAGCGTTTTAATTGCTTATAAGTTATTGCAATGAAATTTTGTCATTTTCAAGATTTTAGTTATCCATTTATTCATATTAGTTCCTCATTCCATCATCTACATTCTTCAAAAATCAAAATAAATTATTCAATGTGGAAGGACAGTTCCTCATTTGCAAGTTTGGGTTATGCTAATGACCGTATTTGTTCCTCAATTTTTGTAATCGATTCTGCATATTGCAAATATGTTTACTCTTCTTTTTCCGATACTCTATAAGTTAAGAGATAAATATATTTATAAAGTACCATTAAATTTAAAATTCCTCTAAGCTCTTCATTTTACGTAGGATTTTAGTGAAAATAAATTTTGAGAATCCATTTTCTTACACTTCAACCATTAATTTTTCTTTTCCCTTTGTGGTATCCTCACTAAAATCCAATTCCCACTTCAATATAAATGTTTTCCCATATTCCAATTCCAAGAAACAAATCATGCTTAAAGTCGGAAACAAATCAAAACAAATATAAAAAATTGTCATACAACTTGAATTGTTCAATGTAAGACAAAACCAAAACTTGAATAGTTCAAAGTCGGACGACTTCATCTTTTCGCCACCTTATTAGATTTTTTCCTTTTCTTAGTACTTGGTGGTGTCATAAAGTCACGCTCCTTCATCTTCTTTTTTCTGTTTATCTTCGACCTAACATTCTCAATGATACTAGTAGTCTCCTCAGTAACATTTAATCTGTCATTCCTATTTTTCATTCTTTTTTCTTTTCGGATGTAGGAATCATTGTCAGAATCTACTGCAACTTGTTCAGTTCCAACCAAGACGTCAACAACACTTCCATCACCATCTTTCTCTTTCTCCCCTTTCTCATCCCCCTCATCATCTCTGGTCTCGTTCATATTTTCGCCATCAATAATATCTATTTTTTCTTCCATATCCACACCACCTTCATCGTCATTATTATCGTTGTCATTATTACTTGTGCTGGAACCTCGAGATACACTTTCAGCATAATCATCCTCATCCTCATCCTCGAATATGTGCTCCACTGGAGATAATAATTTATGCTCTCTAAGATCAGCGGCATTGATATGTTCAACCTATGTAAATAGCATTTTTGTTATGGATAGTAAAATTCTAATTTAACTAAATATAATTTCAAGTATAAATGATCAATAATGTTCAAACGATAAACAAAAAGTTATAGGTTAACAAAATAACGTTTCAAGTATAAACAATTATCAATAATGTTCAAAAGAGAAATAAATCTTACCTCGCCAGGGGTTATCTGACTAAAACTGATATGCGCATTTTCCTTTTTACTAGGCACTTTATTTTTTCTCCATTTGAAAAACCGGGGGAAGGCAAGTAACTTTCGAGGAACTCCATATCTTGGGAAATGCTCGATGAACCAAGCCTAATATTCAAATATCAAATCAAATAAATTACAAACATATAAAAGCACCGGAATATAAAATAAAATTAAAAAACACATTGCATTGCTTACCATTAAACCCACGGTGCATCCATCAACAAATTTTTGGTTTTTCTGAACATATTTCTTGATCGAATAAACTAAAAAACTATAAGCCGCATTACCCCATGCATATAACCCAATATGTTCTAAGTTATCGACATAGCATATCAACCCACGAGGCAATATGTAACTGCAAGTAGGGAACAATAAACAGCTAAACACAAGTAATATATAGATTCTCACAAAATCCTCAACACCTTCACGATCAGTTCTACCCACCAACTCAACCAATCGAGCCTCGATTTTTGGACGAACTACCGAAAAAGGTTTATCATCAAAATACACATGTAACATACGAGATTTCAATTTAGCAAACCTGTCAACCGGATGACCAATATGCTGCAAACCCATTACGATAGAAAATTCGCATGATCTAAAGGGAACTATAGTAGTCCCAAACCGAAATTCATTAAGTTCACAACTGAATTGCTCCAACATATATCCTATACGAGTATATGAACCGGCAATTTCAGGCATCTTGAGAAATTTTGCAAATGGGGTTCGTCCAATTGCCTCTTTCTGTTCACTAGTGATGTTTGGACGAATTTTATCAATTGCATCTCTAAAATATTTTACCGAACAACGACATATATTTGATTGTTCCCTACGACGTACACTTGTTTCTTCACCCCTTTTTGCGAATTTATTCTTGCTCGTGAAATTTGTGGACTTCAATCGTACCATATCTGTAAGAGCTACACATTTATCAGTGGCGATACTGCATATCCACATACAATAAATTTAAGATAAATTAAAATTAGTGTGACAATAAATTTAACTCCATCCCTTTTCTAATATTTAAGAAGAAAAACATTAATATTAGGACAACATACCACCAAAATTGAGGTATAAAACAAGTAATTCAAATTCCCCAAACCGAGAATAAATTAATACTATTTAAGGCAATGATTATCGAAACTATTGAAAAATAACCACTCAAAGCATGGTAGTTTACAAAGCTCTACACGTTTAATCTAAATGGTAAGATATCTTTACTAACATTGTAATTTAACTAATATACTTAAGGGAGATTCGATCAATATAAATAGAATAACTCAAACGTTCACTCCCACTCACTACGAGCAACACCCAATGGGAGATTCGATCAATATAATAACTTCTTTAATTCTTGAAAATAAAATTAAAAACTCCCACTCACTACGAGCAACACCCATATAGCCCATTCATCTTATTCCTTTTCTTTTTAAAAGAGAGAGTGGAAAATAGAGGAAATCTAGAGCTAACAGGAAAAAGTTCCAACAATTGGTCAAACTGTGTCAATAATATTATAGTCATATTTCAGAAAATTAAGAGCAGGAAGATCACAAGTTGAATATTCCATTCCCTAACCATAACCATAACCATACATTAATTGATGTTCAGAACGTGCACAAGCTTAATTACACCATAAACATTTAATATATAATTAATTAAGAAGTTAATTAGATTAAAGGTGGTCCAGGTCCAGTAAGCAAGAAAGTGAATAAAAATGAGAAGATAATAACTGAGTTAGGTTCTAGGATCCATTGCCAAACACTACGAGCTCTCATAACTATGCCCACATACACTTATTGCTTTCAAAACGAACTCCAGTCCCGTAGAACAAGACATTTCATGCACATGCCTTACAAATTGCAATTTATATATATGTAATTCTATTCATTTATTTCACCACCCCAATTACTATGCATATTTCGAATATATATATATTGTACAATTTAAATTTCCAAAGTATCTGCATCAGAATTCCCTTGTTTTCTCGTGTACTTCTCCAACGTTACGTAACTTGAACGATAAATTGACAGAAATTTTTTACCTTGAGATCAGGTGGTTTTCAATTGGAAATCGGCAAAATTAGTCTGGAATGCTCTTCGTGTCCACCGATGAAATCTTACATAGTGAATATTTCGATTCCCACAGACCGAAGCGAGTACACGATGGGTTGGGCGGTGTTATGATTCCATCCATAAGCCTCACACATGAAGAAGTGCCAAGGGAAGTCTACGCTTATTTAAAGTGCTGGAGCGTTTTTTTTGGGACTGAAAGTTAAAGTGATGCAACGTCGTTTTGGAGTGGCGGGTTGCTTAATAAAAAACGTTGTTGTCTATATTACGTTTTTCATTATTTTGTCTAAGAGTTGAGTTAGTTGTTAATCCTCTTTGTTAGCTGCTAATCTTGTTAATTGGTGGCCCTTATATGTACTGCTCGTGTATCACTTTTGGGAGGATGAATTTTGGATGATTGGATCTGCAATTTCTCGTTCTCTCCCTCTATTTCTCTCCCTCTGGAATCTGATCTCTGTCTCACTTACTCTCTCCCATTTTTCTGCTACAATTCTTCACTTTTTACAGCAAGTTATCGGTCATTTTTGCTGCTTTTTAATTGTTTGGTATTGGTATATTACCCATATCATAACAATGGCCTCAGAGCAAGGTTTCGAGCAAAACCTGGAGATTCAAGCTCAACGTATTGATCAACTGGAAATCGCTGTTAATCAGCTGCGAGAGGGTTATGATGTCTTAATAGAGGGCCAAGAGGAGATTAAGAAACTACTTGAGGGTTTTTTCAAGAAGATGGAAGGATCATTGAATTCTAAAATGGATGAGATTGGTCTCTTGATAGAGGGAAAAAACCCTACTCCGCCCATTTATGTTGAGGTTGTAGCTGGTTTGGGAGCTATTATTTCTGGAAATCAATTCCTGGAACCAGATGGCCTTTTCCCAAATCATATCCCTAACCCAGAAGATAAAGAAGCAATGGAAGATATTACTCGTGCTGTACTTGAGAACAAAGCGGATTTGGGTAACATTTTTTATACTGAGGTTGATAGATCTGTAGCTAATGTGATTGATGAGGCTATTTGTTTGAACTGTGTCGGAGAGAAATCGCATGTAGCTATTGACAAACACATGTTCGATGAAATGCCCAAGAGAAAAATAAAAGAGATGTTGGAAGTAGAAACGGTAAACATAACTCTAGAGAATATGTATGTGTTCGAAGGGAAGGAATCAAGGGCAATAGAAATTCATTGCGATGCGTTCGATGAGGTACTAGAGAATAAGCTTGGGAAAAATGTCCTAGAGTTTGATCGTGATAGAAAATCCATGTCAGTCATTGTGAAATCTAGCACTGGAAATAACTCACTACTTGTAAAGGGTGCAGTGGAGACATTGTTGGAGAGAAGCTCTTTTGTGCAATTGTTTCCTGGTTCTGTTGTAGAACTAGATGAAAGCTCAAGGAAAGCTATTTTGGAAAGCCTTCATCAAATGTCAACAAGTGCGTTAAAAGTCCTAGGTTCTGCAGACAAGGATGATCTCCCAGACTTTGCTACATACTATGGTGATGAAGACCATCCAGCACATCAGTTCTTATTGAACCCTGCAAATTATTTCTCAATTGAGAGCAAATTAGTATTTGTTAGCTTGGCCAGTTTGAGAGACCTACCTTGGAGAGAAGTCCCTCAAGTAACTGAGGATTGCAGAACACCTGGCATACAAGTTATGGTAATTACTGGAGATAACAAAAACACAGCTGAAGCAATTTGTTGTGATATTGGTGTTTTTGATGGCCATGGGAATATCAGTTCAAGAAGCTTAACAGATTGCAATAACCAAATTGCAAAGGGATCAAAAATTAAAGTTGCAGAAAACAGTCAAAAGAGTTGCAAAAATAAAAATGCTCGTTGTTTCACTGAGGGTCTGCACTTCTCGTATTGTAAGTCTGCTCATTCATTAACTGCGTTTAAGATTGATCCAGGTGGAAGTGATGTGAAAGATATATCTGTAAAATTAAATGTTGGAGCATCTTGGCTTTATCGAGATATATTTGCAACTAAAAGCCCTTCATTTAAAATTACATTTGTTGATGACCTGGAGTTGAGAGTTTCATCCTTAGGATTTCCAAAAAGTTGGTTGTTCTCTGTTAAGAGTGAAATCATGTTTTCGAGGCTCTATCGTAGATCACAACAAACGTCTTGCAAGGAAATAGATCAGATGGTTAAAATCTTATTGCGTGAAAATATTTTCAAGTTTGCATCATCGGTTTATGTTGAGACAAATGAAATGCATTGGATTGTTGGTGAAGCAGTAGACCATTTCCTCTTGAACAAATTTGGATGGAGAAAAACGGATTCTAAGGTGCTCAATATAAGGCTTGATGAGCATGCGCCAAAAGTCGCAGTTCCAGAAGAAATTGGAATCTTCTTACTCTCTTGTACTAAAGTTGGGTCAAAACATGTTTATGAGGGTGGAAATTTTAAAGTGAAAGTAAGGAAGCTGGTTTTATACATTGATGAAGCACAAGCAGATTACATCGCCTCACTATGTGACAACACGAATCTAGACAATAGATACGTTCCTGAAATTCTATTGGCTTCTAGTCCCCTCCCTAGAGACCTCAAGGATTTTCAGTTTCATTCATCCAGCCATCCTATAAACCCCGAGTTATTTATGATCTTAGAACAAACAAAGGCTATATTTGGGGTTCTGCTAGTTCATGTCCTTAAAGAAGTGATTTCTATTGAACTACTTTGCTGTGAGTTTCTTCTTTTGTCCCATGTCTGTGCTAAGCTTCCACGAGGGGATCTTATTCTTGAAAAGCTAGCAAAAATGTCAATCATAGTTGGAAGAAACACTGTAAACTCTAGAAAAGGGATGTATTCAATCTTTGCTTTGATTCTTGCTTTTAATGTGAGATTTATCTTTGGTACTTTCTCTAGCATAACTAATGATAGTGGACGGGTGGTTGGTGAGATTGTTGCTGGAAAACTGACATCGTCAGAGAAAAATTTTAGAGGAGTTAGGAGCAGCTGTGAGAATGTTGTGCTCGCACAAGCTATTGCTGAAAGGAATATACTGCACGAGATGGTCAAGATTGTAAAGAAAAGGACAAATAAGCATGCGAGGGAGAAAATTTTAACATTGATTGCCTCATGGTATGAGGTACTTGTCTGTCCTAGACTTACTTCTCCTCTTAAACACCCAATATCAGTATGTTCTCAACTAAGTTATGGGATTTCAAGTACTTCTTTATCAAGCCTCCATGAAGCAATGCTTTCTGAAACTTTAAGTTTATCAAGCATAACCTCCATGTGGAACATTGTGAATTTCTTGAATGATAAACTGCAAGCTGTTGATCTGCATAATTCCTTGGCTGTTAAAGATGACTTGATAGTAGACCTTGTGGAGCAATGTCATTCCAATCAAGGGAAGTTGATGCGTGCCCTTTCAACTACAGAGGAAGAAAAAATTCTTGGTCATGGTCTTAAACTAAATGATAGTCTCCACAATGTGCATGAGAAATACGATGCAATTGCTTCTGGTTCGCCTCTACCACCTCTTATGAATGCAAAATCAGGGGTAGTGGAGAAGCATGATTCTAATCCCAAACCTGCAGAAGCAGCCATACTTAATGCTACCTCAAATTCAGACCTTTCTCATAAAGAGGAAGGAGACTTTGCACAGTTGGCTCAAAGACAGTCAAAAGCTCCAATTGATGCTTCTCATCTACATGAATCAATAGGGGAGGATTATTATGTTGTCCAGCAATGTCCTCAAATGGAGTCTTGGGGACAAGACTCTCAAAAAGGAGGGAGCTATGTTATGATTCCATCCATAAGCCTCACACACGAAGAAGTGCCAAGGGAAGTCTACTTTTATTTAAAGTGCTGGAGCGTTTTTTTGGGACTGAAAGTTAAAGTGATGCAACGTCGTTTTGGAGTGGCGGGTTGCTTAATAAAAAACGTTGTTGTCTATATTACGTTTTTCATTATTTTGTCTAAGAGTTGAGTTAGTTGTTAATCCTCTTTGTTAGCTGCTAATCTTGTTAATTGGTGGCCCTTATATGTACTGCTCGTGTATCACTTTTGGGAGGATGAATTTTGGATGATTGGATCTGCAATTTCTCGTTCTCTCCCTCTATTTCTCTCCCTCTGGAATCTGATCTCTGTCTCACTTACTCTCTCCCATTTTTCTGCTACAATTCTTCACTTTTTACAGCAAGTTATCGGTCATTTTTGCTGCTTTTTAATTGTTTGGTATTGGTATATTACCCATATCATAACAGGCGGGCACGCACTCAGTTGTGGTAGGCTTAGTCAGAGAGGAAGAGCAGCAGACAACGGCAACGCGTGGTGGTCGCGGCTGCTGGAGGTGATCTATCAAATATTGATGGTTTCCGACAAAAGTCCACCGGAGATTGTCTGCGTTGATGTGGGTGAAAACAGGGGTTTTGTGCTTTAGCCTGGGTGAGAATTGGGGCAAAAATCAAATTCTAATCGATGAAAGAATTACGAAGAAAGGTAAATAATAATTAAAATAGTTTAAATAATAATTAATTAAATAATAAAGGATAATTATGTCATTTTAAACTAATTAGGAAGTTAATAAAAAATGAACTTTTGAAACAAGGAGTCGACTAAATATTTTTTAAACTCGGGGAACATACTAAAATTTTAGATGAGATTTAGGGATTAAAATCCAAATTTCCCAATTAATTTTGGATCAAAAATTCAAAATTGACTGAATCACTAGGCCATAATCAAAATCGAAAATGAATTTATATTACGGACCAAAAATGATATTTACCTACAGAATAATATATGCAGGAAAAAAACTAAAAAGTATTTATTTATACATTGAAATATAAATTAGCACCTTATTTTACTAAGATAAATTAACTTTTTGTATGAGAAAAACAGGTCTGTTGAATAGTCATAATTAATTATGAATTATGAATAATCATACAATTACTACAGCCCTAGTTACTTGGATTAAGAAAAGGAATTGAAATGGCATGGAAAAGACGTTACTGAAAAAATAGGCCCGAGTTACTTGGATTAAGAAAATGATTTGAAATGACATGAGATAGACGTTACTGAAAAAATGGAAGTTGAAGGTGATTTAAAGGTGGTGATAAACCCGTGAAAGCCATGGAGGTGATTGACCATCCCCTCGGGCTGATCATCGAAGATTGTCGTGGTCTTTTTCATAAATTTTGTGATTGATTCATGTCAAAAGACTGAGAAACGCGATGACTAATGTATTAGTGAAATTGAGTAAAATCGTGAATGAAAAAGAAAATATCTAGGGAATTTAGTTCAAAGGAATTAACATCGAAAAAAAAGTTATTGACAACTAATTTAGTCTGTCTATGTTACTATCAAAACAAATATATGTATTTTATAATTAATCTCAATAATTTAACAGATTCCGTAACCTTAACATTAAGGATTCAATTTCATGTGAATTTGTATATTATTTTTATAATTTTATTTTAATTTTTGTATTTATATATTCTCCATTTAAATGGAAATTAGACCAGTTATTGAGTAGGTTAATCGTTCAACCACTAATCTCACCATTTATTAAAATTCAAATTGTTTGGATATTGATATTTGGTCCACGCGGAAAATCAAGTGGAAAACTAAAAAAAATTACATAAGAGAAAGCATATATATATATATTCATTTACATTTAATTACCTTGTATTTAGATCTAATTACAATGCAATCCATTATTATCAAAAAAATTACATTTTAGTCTATAAATTTTGTTTGATATGAGATTCCTTAACAGAATTTGTAAAAGTACACTTATACCCCTGACGATTTTGAGTGTTACATTGAATATATCATCAAAATTACAAAATGATCCCTAAAGTTTACAAATGTAAACAAAACTATCTCTACAAATTATGAATTTAATAACAAATCAAGAGTATTTTTCGAATGATATAACGGAACAATAGGGGTCACAAACAGTTCTCGACAGACTCGAAGCTGCTAGAGTTACCACCACATCCTTTCTCCGTAGACTCGAAGCTCTTCATAGTCAAGGGGGATAGAAAATCTTCTCTAAAAAAGTGATGCATCTAAAAATAGTCGTGCCAACTTATGTGCAATTTTTTATTATTTTTTTAACACACGCACACCCAAGTGAGAATCGAACACGGGACCTTGCCTTCGAGAATGAACTCATTAACCACTTGGACCAATCCACTTATGTGCAACTCGATTCCTTTCACGCCTAACTAATGATAAATTATGTATTTTTACTAGAGAAAGAATATTAGTTACATAACTAATTAATGATAATTTAACAATTACACCAAATTTCTAAATTATGTATTTTATTTTATCACAATAAAAATATATTAACAAATTTATATCTAAGTAATCAAAACTAAAAGAACTATTCAAGATCGCAAATATCATGTACTGATAATAAATGTTTTATTACAAAATTATGCTAATAATCTCTATTGTCACTATATATATAGATGCATAAATCATAACAATGAGCTATTAATAAATGAGAAATTTAAACTCTACTTTTTTTTTTTCTAACAACTGCTATAAAAGTATATATATATAAATATATATTAAGGTTAAATGAATGAGTGTGACATAATAAGTTGAAGAGTCGATAAATCAAGAAACATTAACGTTTCATGATTAAAAGGTTTCCCAGGCCAGTAGCCCACACCAATACTTGGCCAAATTAACATATATTTCTTCTCATAGTTGGTTATTGCATTAACCAAACCATCACCAAACTCAGCCTAGCACTAGCAGCTTTATTAATTTAAGGACCATAAATCGTCACTTCACTTCCATCAGAAAGTGACTCCTCAACTATAATTAATATTTAATACATATACATATATACGGATAGATGTATATGTGTTTGTTTTAATTATGTTTATAATTTCGATAGTCATATTATTAAAGGATATTGTTGGGGACAGACCCCTTTGAGTTCAGGACCGGCACAAATAAGAATTCAGCTCGCACAAAATGGTGTAAGTTTCTGAAAAGCAAACTTACCAAGAGATGTGTGATAAAAAAAAATAACTGGTATGATGTGTGGGAATGTTGGATTCTTGTGGAGTAGTTCGCAAGGCTCACCTTTAAGATGAGGATAAATTTAGAATAAAGGTATAAAGGGAGGAACTAGCCAACCAGAGTTGATTCAAGTGGTTAATGACTTCATTCTCCAAGACACGGTTTCGAAAAAATTATATCACCATGTTCATGTTGTGTCTGTATTCGTATATCATAGATATATAGGTTATTGTTTAAAGATTCGCTCAAGTGGTTAATGACTTCATTCTCCAAGATAAGGTTCCGAAAAAATTATATCACCATGTTCATGTTGTGTCTATATTCGTATATCATAGATAGTTTATTATTTAAAGATTCGAACACGAGATATTAGGTTAAACTAATTATTATATGTTGTTTTATCTAGTCGTGTCGGACACTCAAGACGGATATTAGGTCACCTCTCACATGGTAAACTTTTTAAAAAAAATTATGTCACCGTATTCATATTGTATCTCTATTTATATATCATAGATAATTTAATATTTGAAGATTCGAATACAAGATATTAGGTTAAATTTGTATAACACCGAATTTGAAACGCTGCATACATAATAAATTACTCGTAAGTTAATTAAGTACTAATCATCCGTATCGCGAGTCAACATCATTTCACTTCTTGCAATAGACTGAGAAAAATACTTATACCATACGAGATCAACCACAAAATTACATTTGTTATTAATTGCGACACTAAGTATATTTTCTTAAAGTTTGCATGAAATTAAATTAACAAAAAATGTTGCATGATGTGTAACGGATAAGCTACCAATCAATCTAGAAGCAAACCTATCATGCTTACGTGACTAAAAAATTCCTTTATATATGCTCACACTCCAAAGATTTGCACGGCCTTCATCCCTACAAATAGACCCTTTTGAGCTGTTAATATTATAGCAATTAAATTACATCAATCTTTGAAAGAGAGTAAAAACAAAGACATACATTAACATGGCTTCATTAGGCTATGTGGAGATATTGTTAGCATTCCTCTGTTTCTTCTTCATATGGTGTTACAGAAACATCAATGGGAAGCCATGGAACTGGCCGTTGGTCGGCATGCTGCCGAGCCTTTTCTGCCACGTGCACCACATCCACGACCGGTGCGTCGACGTTCTAACGATGACGTGTGGCACCTTCCTGTTCCAGGGTCCGTGGTTAGCTAACATGGACTTCATCGGCACGTCTGATCCGGCCAACGTGCACTTCATCATGAGTGCGAACTTCACGAACTTCCCCAAGGGCACCGAGTTCAAGAAGATCTTCGATGTTTTGGGCGATGGGATCTTTAACTCCGACTCGGACATGTGGACGAGTCAGAGGAAGCAGGCGCGGGCATTGATCACGCACGAGCGCTTTCGCCGGTTTTTGATCAAGACTAGCTGGGAGAAGGTGGAGAAGGGCTTGATTCCAATTCTGGAACTTGTGTCCAAACAAGGCCTTGTGGTGGACTTGCAAGACTTGTTCCAACGGTTCACGTTTGACACCACTTGTAAATTGGTCACCGGGTTCGACCCCGGTTGCCTCTCGATGGAGCTCCCCGATGTGCCCTTCTCCAAGGCCATGGATGAGGCAGAGGAGGCTATATTCATGCGCCATTGCTTGCCTGAGACCATTTGGAAGTTGGAAAACTTCCTCGGGATAGGCCACGAAAGGAAGCTGAGACGGGCTTGGGCGGTCCTCGACAGCGTCATTTTCAAGTATGTGTCGATGAAGCGCGAGGAGATGAGCAAATCCACGAATAGGGATGGAAATGATGAAGAGGGCTTAGATTTGTTGACCTCATATATCAATGGAGATGAATCCACAGGGGATGATTATTGCAATGATAAGTTCTTGAGGGACACCATACTCAATTTCATGATTGCGGGCCGCGACACGACGAGTTCTGCTCTGACGTGGTTTATGTGGCTTGTAGCGACGCATCCGGAAGTGGAACAGAAGATCAGGGACGAACTGAACTCTGTTTTGGCCTCCAAGGAGGCTGGGAAATGGAGGCTGTTTCAGGTGGACGAATTGCGCAACCTAGTGTATCTACACGGTGCATTGTGCGAAACCCTGAGGCTCTACCCTCCCGTCCCATTCCAACACAAGGCACCGGTTCAACCGGTGGTGCTACCGAGTGGTCATTATGTGCACCCGAAAATGAAGGTCATGTTCTCCCTATATGCAATGGGGAGAATGGACTATATTTGGGGGGAGGACGCGAAGGAATTCAAGCCGGAGAGGTGGATCACAGACCGTGGAACGGTTAAATACGAGCCCTCGTACAAGTTCTTGGTTTTCAATGCAGGGCCAAGGACTTGTCTCGGGAAGGAAGTGGCGTTTACGCAGTTGAAGGCAGTGGCTGCTGCTATCATACATAACTACCAAGTTGAGGTGGTGAAGGGGCACCCCGTGAACCCTAATGTCTCTGTTATTCTCTACATGAAACAGGGCTTGAAGGTCAAGGTTACCAAGAGATGGGCTTGAAATCCCTATGCGGCATTTCGTCGAACATGTTGCGGTGTTATAGATTCATTACGTTGTGTACCGTTTAAGTCTTAGTCCATGCAAGAAAAGCCTCAGCAATGTGCCTAAGTTAGCCAAAAGTGTTTCAACTTTTCATTCCAAGAATTAGATATAAGTAAATGAGATATGGATGCAAATTACCTTAAGATTATTTTATGGTTTCATTATTTGGAATATTTCTTTCTATTTGTCGTTATTTATCATTTATTGATTCTAAAAGCTATCAATTACGGTTGTGTACCAAATATTCCAATAAGAGACTCTTAATTAAACTAACATTTCCAACTACCAAGCAAAGATACTTTGCTTCTAAAATGTGGCTCAAATACACATGAATGTCGTAGTTGCTTAAACCCTTCAATCTATACGAAGTCTTGAATCACCAGATATCTCATGATGTCAAATGTCATTTCATAACCTACCACCATTTATCAATGCATAATTCTATACATTATCAACAAGTGGCAAGAAACTAATTATACACAAATTTAATTTCATATATTATGATTATGATATATTCTGATTTGCCATGTTGGAACTATAAGCAGGTTATCAATTTGTAGACTCCATCGCCATATTAGGCCTGAACAACTACCACAGAAGCTGTTGAACTTTTACCACTTTTCTGGTGAAAAGCTGTTCAGCTTTTGCACCTGTATCAGTAGAGATAATCATTAATAAATCCTTAACAAGTCAAAACATCATGAAGAGAACTAATAGAATTCCACATGTTTTCCCTCCGTCAGCTTCAAGTGGGAAAATATAGTTAGGATTTGTTCAACAAAGATGTCAGGATTTTGAATCCTTCAAATCCAGATTAAATATTAAAAAGGGATATAAGTATGGTCCACTATTTTTCCTAATAGTTTGCCTTATAAATACGTGATTTGTAGAATTTTGTAGCCGATATAAGTATGGTCCACTATTTTTCCTAATAGTTTGCCATATAAATACGTGATTTGTAGAATTTTTTCCGGCTACAAAATTTTAGTGTCGACACATAAATTTTGATAACATCATTTTTATTTTTTCAAGAAAGGTCTGATTTTGCCATTGACACTCGCTAATGGTTGTTTGGTTTTAATTCACACATTTTTTTTTAAAGCATGTTTTAATTCATACTTTTTTTTTTTTTTTTGGTAAAAGTTTTAATTCGTACTTGATAATATACTAGTATGATTCAAGCCAAATCTTAAAGTATAACAGAAAAGGTTTTTGATTCTAGAAATTCTAGATTAAAGGAGGCCGTAAATATATTATTTTAGAATGTTGTATTGTGTCGGATATTCATATCAGACTATATATAAGACATTACTCATGTGTTTAAGAGAAAATATATAATATCCTATTTGAATTTTGAATCATGTTGTGTTCGTATTTCCGTATCTATATTCATGTTTCAAAACTGGCATCCATGCCGATTACTATAGCCCTGTATTTGGACTGATATGCCATAGACATGACAAGCGGTCTAACCCATAAAGCACTAAACAAAATTGGTTAGCAGACATGATGTTTTATCTTTTAGCTGGAAGGTGCTTTTCAGCTAGGAACACGTAGGGATGGCAACGAGCCGAGCTGGCTTGCAAGCCAGACGAGCCAAGCCGAGCCAAGCCCAAACTCAAGCCTTTTGAGTCTTGGCTCGTGACTCGCGAGCCTATCTATTTAATTAAAAAAATAATATTTTATTTTTATATACATAAATATTTTATTAATATATAATATTATATATATATATTTATTAAATTTTATACAAAATGAATAAAAAAATAATATATTTATTATATATATTCATTTAATATATATTATTATATATAAAAATATATTAAATTATTAAAAAAGCTAATTTTTTTATCAAAAATAATATAATATGGACGAGCCTCGAGTCGAGCCGAGCTCGAGCCAGGAAAAAAGGCCAAGGCTCGGCTTTGCTCGGCTCGTTGCCATCCCTAAGAACACGCAATTCACCAGGTAGTTAGTCGGATTCGGCCGGGTAAAAGCAAGTCTCGAATAAGCCCGAATACGTCTACTTACTTAGTCAAAGCACGCTTTAAGAGTTGAGAATTATGAGGGATGATAGGGGTTCAAATTTGAATCATGAGAAAATCTTCACAACTTTTTTCTCAATCTTCAACAACCTTAGTTGACAGGAATTACTACCTGCCTGACTGGTTGGTTGGCAGACTGCTTCATTATAAAAGGAGGAGAAACCATCCTTTGGAAGGATAATTGCAATTTAGTTACTCTACGTGCATAAGCTCTCACATTATCAAGTTCTTGCAGTACCGTTCTCACCAACGCTCTTCAACACAACTCATTTTTATTATTTCTTTATCTTTCATCATTTGTTGTTATTTATATTATTCTTTATCGCTTACTTTAAATTATAATAATTATTTTTATCGAGCATTTATTGACTTAATTCGTTGGAGTGCTAATCTTTATTTTGCGGGCCCCAAATACGGATTTGGTCTCTTCGCTCGGAGAATTCGAAACCCATTTGTAAATTCAGTTGTGCTGCAATTTTAATGCACATCATGGACCAAACATGAATTAATTATAAGGTATAATGGTTTACAACAAATATAAAAAAAGTTACATGGTTTCCAATTATAAATTATAAAATCAATGTATTTCCTTGTTATAAAGGTTGTGAAGGAATTGTCAGGTGGATGGATGACCTCCGAACAGAATCGTTAATTAATTACCCCATAAAATGCTTCCCGATTGTACTATACTGTAATGCACGCTAATTCATTATCTGAGTGAAATTTAATTACGTGCTAACACAAGTTTTAATTAAGAATTGCAAGAAAATTAAACCACCACCGCTGCATGATGTTGCTACAGTTTTTGGGTCGATCAGGATTCAGGTAATTATAACCTGATAATTGATCAATATAGTGTAGATATTTCAAAATCTATAATACATAAAAGAAATTGTTTATTTTATCACATATAACAATGTGGACGAATCTTATTCTTAGTGCTTCCATAATTTATTGGGAAATTATTAAAAAGTTTAACTCGGTTACTAAAAAAAAAATTCTATAGTTTCTTTTTTTTATTTTTAAAAAAGGTAGATTTTAAAAGTTTTTCTATAGTTGATATGTTTTAAAACAAAATGAGCAAGGTACTTTCTTGTAATTTCCTAGCATGTTCGTAACCCTTGTGTAAACTTTTTTACTTTTTTTTTTTTTTCACTCACCCACACCCAACTGAAATTCTAACTCGGAACCTTACCTTAGAAAATGAACTCATTAAATACTTGAACCAACTCAAAAAATACCTTTTGTACACCTGAAGATATTTTTCTTAATTTCTCAGTTATGAGAATCTTTTTCGTATCTAAATTAAACCTTAAGGTTATTGGTAATTAGCCAACATGGGTTGGTCAAAGTGGTTAAAGAGTTAGTTCTCGAAAACAAATAGACATTTTTTTTTTTTTTTTGGTCCTCAAGAAAAGGCCCGGAGGCCGACTAACTGACCGCTTTGGAGTGTGTGTCCAAAAAAGAAAAAAAAGGTTATTGATAATTATTCCTAATTTCGGTTTAATTTTTCTTTTTTGACAAAATTCGGTTTAATTTTTCAATAGAACAAATTAATTCTCGAAAGTCGAAACTCATGAAAATATATCTTGGATAGTTCCGTATCCAATCCTCAGATTTTGAGAGCAAGCAACCATTTTTCACATACAATTATAAACGAGAAATAACAACATTTTCAAGAATTCAATACATAAGCAACGCAATAATGTATCAATCGACACTTTTTTTTTTTTTTTTTTTTTTTTTTTTTTTTTTTCTGACGCTTAATACATCAATCGGCATTTAAATTATTTGATCACCATCTCTTGGCAACCCTAACCTTGAACCCATTCCTCATGTAGAGGATGATGGAACAATTAGGCACCACCCGGTGGCCCTCCGCCGAACGAACCTCGTAATTGTGGATTAACGTGGCGGCCACCGCCTTCATTTGAGTGAACGCCACGTCCTTCCCCAGACAAGTCCTCGGTCCGGCATTGAACGCCAAGAACTTGTACGAGGGTTCGTGTCGGACCGAACCCCTCTCAGAAATCCACCTCTCGGGCTTGAATTCCAAGCAATCCTTCCCCCAGATGAACTCCATCCTCCCCATTGCATACAAAGAGAACATGATTTTCATCTTCGGGTGCACGAAATGCCCGCTCGGGAGTATATCCGGTTGCACCGGCTCCTTATGCTGGAACGGAACCGGCGGATATAACCTCAACGCTTCACAAATGGCCCCGTGCATGTACACCAACTTCTTCGTCTCCTCAACCCCGAAGATTCTCCACTCCTCACCCTCCCCCGGGGGCAAAATTGACTTCAATTCGTCCCTGATCTTCTTTTCTACTTCCGGGTGAGTCGATACAAGCCACATAAACCACGTTAGAGAAGAACTTGTCGTGTCGCGGCCCGCAATCATCAGATTCAGAATAGTGTCCCGCAAGAACTTGTCATCATCATCATAAGTGTTCAAATCTTGCATGGTTTGAGTGTCATCATTTCCAGCGATACGCATGTAAGAAGTCAGCAAATCCGCACAATCTTCCATTTCGTGCTCCATTTTAGCACCCCCTTTCCTCAACATTTCGTCGCGCTTCATGGCTATATACTTGCCTATGACCCCGTCCAAGACTTTCCAGGCCTGGCTCAACTTTCTCTCCGCCCCCAACCCGAGCCACCTCTGCAGCTTCCACATTTTTTCAGGCAACACGTGGCGCAGGAAAATAGTTTCTTCGGCGTCGTCCATGGCTCTCGAGAAAGGAACATCAGGCAAATCCAGGGACAAACATCCTGGATCGTAACCCGTAGTCAATGTGCACGTCGTGTCGAACGTGAACCGCTGAAACAAATCCTGCAAATCAACCACGGCATTATTCTTGCACACCATTTCAAGAACAGGAACCAAACCCTTCTCGATTTTGTCGCGGGTGATCTTCACCAGAAACCGATGGAACCGGTTGTGATTAATCAGGGCCTTGGCGACCTTCCTCTGATCCTTCCAGGAATCAGAATCAGCGTTGAATATCCCGTCACCGAGAACGTCGAACATCTCCCGGAATTTCGGGCCTTTCTGGAAATTCTGAAAGTTGGAGCTCATGATGTAGTGGATGTTCTCAGGATTAACGGTCGCCAACATATCCATGTTCGCAAAACATGGCCCCTGGAAATGAAAAGTCGCCCGTCGGGTCTTTCCCAGGACTTCAGTACAAATATCGTGAATCCGCCCAAGGCTGAGAAGAAGGGATGGTAACATCCCAATCAGCGGCCACTTCCAGGTTATAGCCCTGTAATTCCTCCATACCCAGAAAGCTAGAAACCACACGATTATCAGTAAAACTTCAACATACACAATTTCCGTCATTTTTAACCAGAAAAAATAAATTTACAAGAACAATTCTCTTAACTCTTGTACGTGTGTGTGTGCTAGTGTTATGTATATATGTATATATATATATATATTTTCTAATTCTAGTGCTTAATTAAAATTTAAACCATTGCATTGGAAACCAGCATCTGGTGCAAGCATTTGACCTTTCTGCTGCAAACGCATTTTGGCAGCTCAGATTGCATTAACACTTTTATGTATGTTTATGAGGCTATGACCTGTCTCCGAATCCCTTAATTTAATTCACCACCTTGGCTGTATGTATATTAACTTAAATAGTTGTGAAACTTTGTCTGTTTAGGTGGTTTGGGCGTTGAAACTGACCCGGCCTCCAACATCTCAAAATTTATTACATTTTTTGTGGCTTTCTCTTTTCGGGGTGATTTTCTTGACAGTTAAATATTTTTTTGCCTGTTTTTATCAGTTATTGTTTGACAGAGAAAAATGTCGAAAGTGAATATAAAGATCAATTATGTCAATTTAATTATTCAAAGTTCAGGTGGGATAGCAACAGGGACCATTTCTATTTTACGATATATTTGCTATTTGTTTGATAATATAGAACT
This sequence comes from Lantana camara, assembly GCA_037501455.1. Classification (NCBI taxonomy): domain Eukaryota; kingdom Viridiplantae; phylum Streptophyta; class Magnoliopsida; order Lamiales; family Verbenaceae; genus Lantana; species Lantana camara. Next base: position 13,358,752 of record CM074857.1, on the reverse strand, counting down.
ATAAAATAATAAAGATTTGAAAGATTGGTATAGTTAGGCCATTTGAAACTATAGTCATTGTTGTTGTGATATTTGAATGATCATTCTTTTGTTTTTAATTAGAATATTAAATACGTGGAGGACTGTCTAATATTTATCGTGTTAATGGGGACGTAGCGGCAGCTCGGACGCACCATCAGATGGTGAGACTTTGGTTTTACTTAGAAGAAATTGCATTCTTATTTGGAAACAATTGATTCTGACAGATATGTAGATTAATTTTTGTTCTCAAACTTGTATTAGTTTATTTTAGCACACCTAATTAGCTTTCTCTACGATTTCAAGAAGCTTATAAGTTATATCCAAATAAAAATTGTATATGAATATTTTGCGGTTACGATATGCATAAATATCTTACGGTACGTGTATTTTAAGATAGCAAGGTGATAATGCTTATACTCTAGAAGCTTCCTTTTTCTCTCTCTTTTATAGGATACTAGTGAGGTGAACGTGCGTTGCACGTTTATCATTTAATTTTTTAAAATAAATTTAGCTATTATATTTATTGAACAAATTAAGATATTAAAAATATTTATTTTGATTAAATAATTATACACATACAAAAATATTTATATGAAATTTCTCTTTCAAATCATCTACGATAAGTAGAAATTCGAAGTAGAGAATATCCAAATAAATAAGCAATAAAAATATTTGAAATTTTGTTATTATATAAAAACATATATATTTAAGTGTATAGTAATTTGGCCAAATAATTCTAGCTTTTAAGCATAAGTAATAGTTTATAACTTTCAAATGTATTTAATAAAATGAAGAGACATGTAAAAATTATAGAACAAAACCTAAAAGATCACCCAATTTTGCCGGTGGAGCATCCTAAATGTAGTAATCATCTTGAAACTTATGACCTATTCTCATCAGTTTATCGGTCATCATGTTTCTTTTTCTAGAGATTTATTTAATTCAACTTTGGTATGGCCTTTGGAGTAAACTTTATCAATTAAATTACATTTCTCATTTGTTCCATTTCAATATCCTTCATTGTTATCCATTTCATGACCATCTTCGAATCAATGCCCACTTTAGTCATCGAAAAGTGTCTTTCCCAAGTTAGTGTTAATACTCCGCGTAAGCTCAATAACTCCACTATATTATTTAAACTCTACTAAGATCCATAGCATATCCTAACACCCATATTCAGCTGTCATCTAGAATGACGCCCCTGTCATCTCAAATGATTCCCCTGGTTATAAAAGCTCACCTTAGAGTTTAGTTTCACCAATCCTTTCTCGGGTTTATTCCACGATAACTCAGTGTATATTTTTCTTTTATCTGTATTTTTTGTCCACACTGATTAGTGTTGAGGTTTCATTAACTCTTTTATGTGACGAAGAGTGGAACTTCTAAGTTTCATAACATTTTGATAGCTCCATTGGTTCCATATTTTTCAAAGATTTTAAAGCGTCAAGATCAAGACAATCCACGCATGATAATCAGATAACATATTACTCTGAATTTTGTTATAAAAGCTCTCTTTGAGACCGTTTAACACTCGCATGCTATGGAAATTTCGTTCAGTTTGTGCATCAATAATCTTGTCTGACACCCGGAGTGCGAATGGACAACTTCTGAGCATGTGGTCCACATATTCATGTCCTATATAGCAGTGTGTACATACATCACTTTTTCTAAATTTTTTGTCATATTTCAGACATTCATGAGCAAGCTATCATGTTAGCAAGCCACAAGAAAATCTTAAACTTTTGGGGACAAAGTAATTTTCAAATTCATTTCCAATTTTTCTTCCATGTCTCATCCGACACCATAAGTAGACTATAACCGATTTATAGGACAATTTGTCGTTAGTTTACTCAATCAAAACTCTCTTATCTCCGTTATCATGCAATGCAATTAGGACATTAAGTATCTCATCCACCACCTCCTTAGGCAATAACGTTTTCAACTTATGTAAGTTTCAGTTTTTATTTGTGCAATGGATTACATACCATCAGATTTTATCCTTCTCATGAATCTTGTCTCCAAAGATGTCCGCTAGTTTGCTTGTGATAACCATCTATCATTTCATAGAGACGTCCATTCAACTGGTTCTAACTATCCCCTTACATGCTCGGGAAGCCATAAGTAGAAGCTTATGTTCAAGAATGAGAACATCCTAGCAGCAATAACCATCTTGAACCTTATGACCTATCCTCGCCAATTTATCCATCATCATGTTTCTTTCTCTTGAGATTTATTTAATCAAAGTTTCTCAAAATCTTTGGAGTAACCTTCGCCAATCAAATATTACATTTCTCATTAGTTGTTTTTGAGTATCCTTCATTGTTATTCATTTAACGACCGTCTCCAAATCAATCTCCACATTAATTTTTGAAAAGTATCTCTCCAAAGTTAGTTTTAATCCTTTACGTAAGTTCAATAACTTTGCGACATTATTGAAACTATACCAAGATTTATAACATATATATCCTAGCATTCATCTCCAATTGCCATCTCGAATGACGCCCCTGTTGGTGTAGTTATAAAAGTTTCAATCCGATTTTAGTTTTACCCATCACTTCTCGAATTTATTTCACGACAACTAAGTGCAGATTTTCTTTTGCCTGCGTTTTGTGTCCTTATTGATTATTACTAAGGTCGTAGATAACTTTTTTATGTGGCGAATAACAACATTTCTAAGCTTCATAACATTTTGATAGCTCCATCGGTTCCATGTTTTCCAAAAATTTTAGAGCATCAAGATCAACACAACCCACCCAGGATATTTTAGGAACATATTACTCAGTATTTTGCTATTAAAGCTCTCTTTGAGCCCATCTAGCACTCGCAAGTTTTCCCTAAATTTTCTATCATACTCCAATACATTTGTAAGCAAGCTATCATATTGGCAAAGCCACAGGAAAATCTTGAATTTTTGGGGTAAGGTAATTTTCAAATTCATTTAAAGTTTTTTCTTGCATGTCTCATCCAATGCCATAAGTAGAGTATAGTCATTTTATAGGAGAATTTATCTTTAGTTGACACAATTCATTCTCTCTTATCTCCATTATCTTGCAACGCGTTAGGACACTAAGTACCTCATTCACCACCTCTTTGGACGGTGATGTTTTCAACTTATTTAGGTTTCAATTTTTATCTTTTCCAATGAGATTACATTCCATAAGATCTTTATCCTCCTCATGAATGTTATCTCCAAAGATGTCCGTCAGTTTGCCTTGTGATAGCCATCTATCATTCCATAAAGATGTCCCTTCACCGTTCCCAATCCTCCATTTTCAAAATGGTTCCACCATCCAAGTGTTTTTAACTATCCCCTTCCATGCTCGGGAAACCCATAAGTCGCGGCTTATATTCGATCAAGAATGTTATTCCTTTTTAAATATTTTTTTGATTTATAACGCCATCTCCTTGTTAAGCATTTTTCATCCCGTTTTAGCTAGCATCACTATATTTTCTTTTGATGGGCTTCTCTAAAACCCAATCCACATTCTTACTTCTTTGCAGTCACCTTCTTTCACTCTACAAGATGAGTTCATTCCTTGTTATATTAATCGCCTAAAGAAAGTTGTGCTTGAGTGGATCAAGTTTATCGTACATCTGATTAGGGAGCCACTTTGTGTGCATGTGGTTGATGGAGATCGAGATCGTGATGGACTTAATAAGTGTCATTCATCAATAAATATTTGTCATTTTGGCTTTCTATCCCAAGAGATGCTTTTCGACTCTATTAATCACAATCGGGAAATGCTCATTATAATTACAACTAAAGTTCATTTGCACCCCCCAAATAGTTCCTTAAGTTGTCTGTATTTTCCATGCCCAAAATTCTACTAACCTACTGTTTTAAATCATTTGTCGCATAAGGTGCAAACAACACATGTGATTCGCATAAGTTTAATTTGAGGCCCAACTCCTTGCAAAACGTCTAAACCACATTTTTAATGCACTTTGCTCCATCCACGATAGGTTTGACTCCCAATATTAAGTCGTCCGCAAAAGGCAAGTGTGAGATCATGTAAGAGCTTCTCTAATATACCATAATTGGCTTCCAGGTCCGGCCGAAATGGTCTTTTCAATTATATATGTAAGTTGTTCCATACATATTACAAACAAATAAAACGAACGTGATTACCTTATCTAATGCCACACATCCGTACAACCTCCGTTGGTTCACCATTCTATAGAATCTCCGATTGTATCCGCTACATTCTGCTCATAATGATATTGATGATTTTCGTCGGGAATTTGAAGAAAGTTAAAAGTCTTTTTAGAAATTCCACTGGGTTTTTTCGTACGCTGTTTCAATATTCAATTTCAGCACCATGCCCCTTTTTTATCGTTGGAGTGATGTAGCATTCGTAACACTTATTCAGGCATCAAAATATTATAATAGGTGCCTTGGTCGGGAATGAAGCTATTCTAGTTCGATCCCGCAATTTTTTTAATATACGGTTTAAACGAAGTATAATCATCTTGGTGATTATTTTGAGCAATATGTTGCACAACGTAATTGGATAAAACTCGTTTATTTTTGTCGAGCATTAATTTTTGAAATTAGACAAATAAACACCCGAGAATCTTTGTTGGTTGCTCATTCATTGTCTATTTTCAGAGCATTCATCTGATTCCTTCTTCTTCTCATTATGACTGACAGATGAAAGAAACTTGTTTGTTTATCCCTAAATTTGAGCCAATTAATTCTCAACTCTTAAACCAAATAATCTCTTTTTGTTGCAATAGTTTATTATATTCTGCCCTCAATTCTTCCTCCAAATCAATTGAATATTTACCTTGTGTGTATCATGTATAATGCTTTAGAAATTCTTTGTATTTTTGTTTTTTGTTTTTTTTTTGCTTTTCGAGCACATTGAAAACTATTCAAGAACCATTGTTTCTAGGCAATGATCCCAAGTCAAAATGTCCTTCAAATTTTGATTCGGTCAATAAGTTGTATATTGCTACTTTGGAGAATGTAAAAATAAATTGATAACTATTGGATCAATCTCATTTATATTAAATTAAAAAAAAATTCATATCGTTTCTTGAACTCACTCCAAATCTAACATATTGAAGTTTTTAATCTAATCTTCAAAATTTTGTTGGTATTACGCTTTATTAATTCTCACATATATTTCTAAAGATATTTCACAGTCGTTCTTAATTTTGGTATGCATATGCATATACATTAAAATCAAGTAATCCTTTTTTTTAACCAACTATTCTTTATCTCTTTTTTATTTAATTTATCTCTTTTTTATATTCTCTTTGTCATTTGATCTTGCATTCTATTTTTTTATTTGTATTCTTCTAGTGAGTATTAATTTGAGCAATATGTTGCACAACGTAATGGGCTAAAACTCTTTTTTTTTTTTTTGTAGAGTGTTAATTTTTGAAATTAGACAAATACACACCTGATAATCTTTGTTGGTTGCTTATTCATTGTCTATTTTAAGAGCATTCATCAGATTCCTTCTTCTTCTCATTATAGCTGACAGATAAAAGAAACTTGTTTGTTTATCCCTAAATTTGAGCTAATTAATTCTCAACTCTTAAAGCCAAATAATCTCTTTTTGTTGCCATAGTTTGTTATATTCTGCCCTCAATTCTTCCTCCAAATCATTTGAATATTTACCTTGTTTGTCTCATGCATAATGCTTTAGAAATTCTTTGTATTTTTGTTTTATTTTTTTGCTTTTCGAGCATATTGAAAACTGTTCAAGAACCATTGTTTCTGAGCAATGATCCCAATTCAAAATGTCCTTCAAGTTTAGATTCGGCCAATAAGTTGTATATTGCTACTTTGGAGAATGTAAAAATAAATTGATAACTATTGGATCAATCTCATTTAGTTTAAATTAAAAAAAATTCCATATCTTTCTTGAACTGACAACCAATCTAACATCTTGAAATTTTTAATCTAATCTTCGAAATTTTGTTACCATTACGCTATATTAATTCTCGCATATATTTGTGAAGATATTTCAAGTCGTTCTTAATTTTGGTATGCATGTGCATATACATTAAAATCAAGTAATTCTTTTTTTTAAACCAACTATTCTTTATTTCTTTTTTATTTAATTTATCTCTTTTTTATATTCTCTTTGTCATTTGATCTTGCATTCTATTTTTTTATTTGTAATCTTCTAGTGAGTATTATTTCAGATTTATGTTTATTTTTTTTATAATTGATTTTATATATATAGTAGAAATAATTAAAAGAGTATGTTTATATAAATATTTAATCGAATATTGTAAAAATTATGTATAAAATTAGTTTATATCTTATTTTTATATGCACACATATTGAGTTTTCTTAGTATTCTTAATTTAAAGTAACTTTGGTCTAAGAACCTACAATTCTAAATTGTAGAATTAAGAAACCAAAAACGCTATTCGTGTTTTGAAGTATTTAGTTTATATTTTATCATATAAACTAAAGGAAGATTATATGGTTAGTTGGATTTAGATAATTAAAAATATATTAGTATTAGTTATAAAAATTATTACATTAGGATTAATTAATTTATTGAAAAATATTTTATGTAAATCATAAATTATATTATTTTGTTAATTAGATAAGTTTATAGAATTATAATATGATTATAATTTAAGATATGGATTTAGATAATTAGAACTATGGACTTATATAATTAGACTTACATTATGATTGATTTATTGTAAGTTATTCTATGTAACTTATTTAAATAATATTTTATTTTACATAATTACAAAATTTTATAAAGTGAAACAATTTGTTGTTTTTCAATTCATTAGATATATCTTATTATAAAATTTTAAATTATAGGCCTCAAAATTAAAAAACAGGCAACTTATATTATAAAATTTGAATACAATTAATTAAAATTATAGAATTAAGAAACCAAAAACGCTATTCATGCTTTGAAGTATTTAGTTTATATTTTATCATATAAACTAAAGGAAGATTATATGGTTAATTACATTTAAATAATTAAAATTATATTAGTATTAGTTAATTAAAAATATTACATTAGGATTAATTAATTTATTAAAAAATATTTTATATAAATCATTAAATTATATTATTTTGTTAATTAGATAAATTTATAGAATTATAATATGATTATATTTTAAGAAAGTTTATTGATTTAGATAAATAGAACTATGGACTTATATAATTAGACTTACATTATGCTTGATTTATTGAAAATTATTTTATGTAACTTATCTAAATAATATTTTATTTTACATAATTACAAAAATTTATTAAAATAAAGTGAATCAATTTGTTGTTTTTCAATTCATTAGATATATCTTATTATAACATTTTAAATTATAGGCCTTAAAATTAAAAAAATAGACAACTTATAATATAAAATTTGAATACAATTAATTAATATAGTAATATTAAAACAATCCTTGTTGAACTATATATCTTTTCTAGGTAAGTTGGAGAAATTTTACTTCTACAAAGAGTCCTATTTTATGTTAATATGTGCTTTTTAAATATAATTAATTAATAATCTATAACATGTATTTACATCATTATCCTTGACTAATAATTATTGAGGTAATTGTTGTGAGGATATTTTAGGCGATCCGTATTTTGTAAGAAACTATTCGTGTTTTTATAAGATATATAATATATATATATATAGATATAGATATAGATGATCGATCGAATGAATATTTTTCACGTCTTTGGTCCTTTTTATTGCGCTAGCGTTTTTAAAACAACTCTTTTAATCCGAGTATATTTCTATATTTTTTATTTGATTTGATTAGATACGTTCTCCTCTCTTACGAATTAGCCTTCTAGTAAGAGTTTAATTGTCTGAGTCCTAATATTGAGAAGTTCATTATTCCTACATCATCGATTGGCTCGTCTCAAATGAACACGCTTGTTCGTGCTTATTCTTACCTTGATTATTCGTGCTGGATTGGGTCGAGGAATGAGACAATCAATAAGTGATCTACCTCGGCGGGGACACAGGTATATTGTAGAAGGAAAATGAAGAGGAGAGCGGGGAAGAGCACGGTGTCGACCTCAACACGGCGGCAAGGAAGAGCGGCGATAGTAAGAATAGATCTGGGGAATCGGAGCGGAAGTTGCTGAAGTACGATGAGTTGCCGGAGTATTTGGAAGACAATGAATTTATAAAGGATTATTACAATGTGAATGGCGGTTGAAGGATGTTCTTCTCAGCGTTTTCTCCTTGCATGACGAAAGTCTCAATATTTGGATTTGGGGAAGAAATGCCAAAAATTTAAAGGACAAGTTTGTAATTTGTTGTAGCTTTTCAGGGGCATGTCAAACATTTCAACTCTCCTATTCAGACTTGGTTATTTAGCCACAACTTTTGAAATGGACATATCATCATTAATTACTATCCATTTCCCGGGTCTCTGGGAAAGTGCCTATTATTTGCCTAACAAAGTAAATGGCTGGAAAGGGTGGTTTAAACCCCTTTTCCGGTCAAAGTAAAGACCCCCAAAGTGTTGGAAAACTAAGTTAACCGGTGAATTGAGAGTTAAAACGTACCCATATCCCAACAATAAAAAAGCTAAGGGCATGTTTACTTTTGTAGATAATAGTTGTTTGTGATATATGACCGACATCAACACGTATTTATGTTGCATGTGTACAATATTTATGTTACATGTATGAAAGTTATACGATTGACGTGTTTTATGGAGATATATATCACACGTCAAAAAGGTGTGTGATAAATCACACGAAATATAACACGCATATAAAATTACCAATATATCCATATTTTCTCAGAATTTACGTAAAAACTGCCACTAAAATCTATTTTCTTCTTCCATGTTCTTTAAGCCTTCAATTCTCAAATCAATTTTTGCAAGAAAATTTTCACTTCCTTCAATATAATTGTCACTTAAATCTATTGAATATTTAAGACGCTATCTTACGGTATTCTCAAATCTATCAAAAAAATTCACTTCCTTCAATTGCCATGAGATCTATTGTATATTTAAAACGATATCTTGCATTATTCTCAAATCTATTAGAATATTTGAGACAACATAATAGATTTATTGTTATTTTTTATCAATTAAATTACAAATAGAAAAGAATTGTACATAATTCTTCTATCTTTTAATATTAGTTAAGATCGTTTTTCTCTATAAATAACTTATCAATTATTTTCTTTCTTTTTCCTTCTTTCATAATTTTCTTTCTTAATTAGTTTCCTTCATTTTTCTTTTTTTTAAGAGAGTTCATCATCAAAAAGAACAAAAAAATTGGAATTAGAGAGAGAAAAGAGATTGATTGTTAAATTGGAGAGAGAAAATAGGGTATAATGAATTTTTTGGGGTTAACCTTAATTAAGAGTTTTTCTACGCTCAATTTCTTTTAGATAAGTGTCACAAAATTTCTTTTAGATGGACACTTGAAAAAATTAGCAGAAAAGTGAAACAAAAAAAATAATCAGAAATCTGGTCTGATGTTGCAGTATTTCAAATTAAAATGAAAAAGAACCCTGTATTTTATGCAGTATTCTCAAATCAAAATAAAAAGGAAACATGTATTTTGTGCAGTTGAGCAGAAAAAATAATTAAAATAAATCAAGGATAATTTGGTAATTTATTTCTAGAGATAATGATTTTTGTCCATCCGAACTATAGACCATTTTGCAATTTACCCTCCAAACTATTTCGACCCCGATACCACCATCTAAACTATTAATTCGTGACAACCACCATCCCAACCCCTTTATGAGCGGTTTGACCCCAAAATCTGCACACGCGCGAGTCACACATGATAATGGAAAGGTGTTTTTGATATTTCATCTAATATTATTATATTACCGTTGAATTGAGAAGATGAATAAACAAACATCAGGCTTTCACTTCTCCCCAAACACAAAACATCTCTTGAAAAGTGACCCTAGCTTATCTTTGGGAGAAATTGGAAGAAATTCGTAGAAATTGGAAGCCTGAACTGAAAATTTTCATTCGCAATGGTGTGGACTTTGAGGGACAATGAAAAAGCCCAGATTCCAAGCGGGAGATTGACGCCCCATTATGGTGAGTTTTGGATTTTGCAACAGAGAGTGAAAATGGTCCCATGTGCTTTGTCTGTGTTTGTCGCCATTTTTTTCCCTTTTTTATACACGGTTATGGTCCCATATTGTTGGGTTATGCTTTCCTAAGTAGCAGTGGTCCACCATGTTCTCCCAATTAGAAGCCATTGTTGCTTTAAAGAATTTTGTCTAGAGCTAATGTCCCACATGTCCCCTTTTTTGGGTTTTTCTTCATTTTTTATTAATTTTGTCTAGGGCTCATGTTATGTACTATCTTGTTAACTTGCAAGAAAAGATTCTGGTGATTTCACCATTAGAATGCATTATGGAGGATGGATTTTGCAGAATTTGGGAAGCCCGAAGTATTTTGGTGGAGAGGTAAGACATGTTGACTTCTGTAATGGTGATGAGTTGTCAATTTTGAAGATTAGGCGCATGGCGAAAGAAATAGATGTGACTGATGTAGACCAGCGTGTTTATCATTTTAGCACAGTTAGAGTGAACTGCTTTGATGCCTTATCTGTGTTACAAATTGACTTAGACACATGTATGTTAGGTCAGTATGCTGATGTAAATAGGATGGTAGCTGTATTTGTTGAATATCCTGAAGAAGAAGATGATGAATCTGATAGTGGGCAACCATTAAATCACTACAAGAAATTCGCCGAAATCCGACGGACAAGCCCGTCGAAATTCCCTCGGAATTCCGTCGGATTTCAAGAATTTCGATGGAATTCCGACGGGAATGAGCCCGTAGGAAAACCCTCCCTCGGAATCAAAATTCCGAGGGAAAACCGACGGAAATCCGAGGAAAAATAAAATTGAATTTTTTAAATAAAATAAAATATTTCCGACGGGATTCCGAGGGAAATCCCGTCGGATTTATTAAAAATAATCAAAGTAAAAAAAAATAAACTACAGTATTCCGACGGGAATCCCGTCGGATTTTTTAAAATTTAATAAAAAAATTAAACAATTCCGACGGAAGTTCCCTCGGAATTCCGTCGGATTTTTTAAAATTTAATAAAAAAATTAAACAATTCCGACGGAAATTCCCTCGGAATTCCGTCGGAATTGTTATTTAAAATTTTTAAAAAATTTAATTTGCAGCCATTCAAATATGTTGCTAAACAAAACAAGATCATTAACACTCAAGACCATCAAAAGCACATGCACAAAGCATATTATTTAATTCATTACATTTTACCCTGCAAATATATTGTTTGTAGCATGTTTAACCAACTCTGTGAAAAGAAAGAAGCAAATATTATGCAAATGCAGAAGCTGGAAGTAGCTCATCAACATTAAATTTAAGGAGATACAAAAAAGAAGCAGCTCCAAATCACACAAATAAGAAAACTGTCGAACACCTACATGTGATGCCCACTGTTTTCACAAAACTAGACTCATAGAGAAGGACAAACAAAGAAATAGGCCCCAGCTTCTTTGTCATTCTTTCATTTTCAGAAACTTTGTCATTCTTCCAAAAATATTCAGAAACTTTGTCAATAGATATGGTGTAAATATCTGTATGATCTCTCTATCTCAGAAACTTATTAACACAGAGTTGTGAGTAAAAACTCACTTTAGTCCTTAAAGACTTCTCCAAGACTTCCAGTTCACTGCCCATCGATATATTCTTCAGCATTTGCGAGCTGCCCGTAAAAAGTTAACCCAAAGTTTAATCATGGCAATCACCAAGGGTGAAATGTGCACAACATGATCCTGATCAAAGATTTGAATTCTAAATATATTTCAGTCTAGAGGAGTGCCAAACATGTGGGAGGCTGCACTATCCAAGGTTCAACAATATAATTTGAAATATCATCACGTTGTCTCGAAAATATAAGGCAATATAACAAACGAAATTGTTTTAGAAGTGTAAAACAAACAAATATTGACAAACATGAACGCAAAACGTGATGTTAATGCTATTCGTAATTCAGATGTGACACCCCGACTTTCAGACCGTACAGGTATGACGTATGTGCGCGATTTATATTATTTAAATTCATATTCTTTATTCTTTTAATTCTTATTTTAAATATTTCTTATGAATTCTATATGATTATGAATGCTATTTGTTAAGATTTGATTCGTTGATGCTTGATTTGATTTCGGAATTTCTCGTTGTTCGAATATGTTGGAGAAGTACATGTTATGAACTTTGATTATGCTCGTTATATGTTTTCGAATTTATTTGTTGAGCTTTTGAATTAATTGTTCGTTCGGAACCTAAAGGAGGTTAAAACGCTTTTAGCGCACCTTGGGTTCCAATGTGTGTATTTTGAGCTCGGGAATTCGGATTCGAATTCCGTCACCACCATTGAACTCGTTTCGACGATTCGGGTTCGATGGACTAAGCCTCATAAACCTTTTAAGCTCATTTGGTAATCCAAAATCCGACCGGAAACTTACCTCGCTCTTATATGACTACCTTTCACCTATTTGCACTTTGGTCCCTCAACTCTTGACATATTACCTTCAACCTTGGCCCCATACTCCACTAAAACTCAGCATACCCATCTCTCTCACTCTCATTCTCGGTGAAGCAAGGAAAAAAGGAGAGAAAGTGCAGTAACTTGGAGCAAAACCCTTCAACCCGTCACTATTCACACCAAGGAGAATTTGAGCTCTAATCTCCATTTTCTTCCAACTTCTTCAAGAGGTAAGTTAGTATTTGATATGTACATGATATTATGATCATTTTGAGCTATTAATTTCATGCTTTGAGCTATGTTTGGGGTATTTATGGAGCATGGCTTGCACATTAAGGGTTTGATGATCCCATGCAATTCTTGGAGTTAAGCTTTGATTTGAAGATATGTATATGATCCCATATGACTCTAATTTGATTATATGATTCCTCTTTTGAATATGGATGAGTGTGGTGAGAGTTGCCATTAATGGAATTTGAATTCTTGCATGAGAATCCTTGAGATATATGATGATTCTTGAGTTTTTATGATGATTGGGTGATTATATGAGGATTATGAAGTGATTTGCCATGATTTGCTTGAGTTTTGTGGCTTGGGATGTTGGCTTGTTGTTGCTGCGTGCTTGCTCTGCTCCTTGCCCTGTTTTTGGTGCTGAAACACTGTTGCTGCTGTTATTTTTTTTCGAAGACGAAGGGCCAACACGGCCGTGTCAGCTTTGTGCATGTTTTGGACACGGCCGTGTCAGCCTCTCGACTTAGAGCAAATTATTTTTATAAAACCGGACACGGCCGTGTCCATTTTGAACTAAAACTCAACACGGCCGTGTCAGCCCCTCAATTAAGCTTCTGAATTTATTTTAACCGGACACGGCCGTGTCCACTTTGAACTAAAACCCAACACGGCCGTGTCATTTGAAAATATGGCGGCGGCAATTGCTCGTTTTATTGCTTCAGTGTTTTTTCTTTGTGTTTTCTTTCTTCGTTTATGACGTGTATGCAATGTTAGATTATTATATTATGCGTTATGTGCTTTGTTATGAACTTATGACTTTATTTGCTATGAATTGTGTGAATAAGAATTGGTAGGATTATTGGACACGCAATTTCATTTCATTTGCATTCTTTGCATTCATAAGCATTGTCGAGCGTCTATTTGGTTCATATTTGAGTCTAAGTCTCGGGTCTTGCTTTCTTTTGTGTTTCAGAGCCTCTTCCGGTCGCGCAAGAGCCCGAAGCTTAGGTGGTCGGTTGCCGTTTCGATCCTATCTTTTGTCTCTTTTGTTAAGGTGAGGTTAGGAATTTGTAGCTAAATACCCTATGGCCTATAATATGATGAATTTTTCCCTTGAATGCGGATATGGTACATATATCTAGATACGAGTGCTTAATTTATGTTTATGATCTTATGAAATAACTTTGGTCTCTTGGAAACGATATATGTACGAGTATATATATAAGCTTGATTTTGAATCTCTTTTAGTATGTTTTGTTATGTTGAGCGAGTGTGCCCTGAAAGATGGGATTTTTGGTTTGAATTGGTTTGTGGGCCCTGGAGACGTGGGTAAGGAAGGCCCGGGGCGATCACGGGGTCGCCGGGTTTAACCCCTGTGCACGTTCTCATTTGAGATATTCACGTGCGACCTTGGGAGGTTGGGAAGGCATGGTATCTTGAGCCTTCGGTGGATAACCGGAGAAGGCATAACGTGGGTTAGCTACCCCGTATGTTTTTGGTATTGTAGGTGCTAGGGTTTGATTCCCGACACACCATGGATGTAAGGGTGGATTTATGATTTGATATTTATGTTTAGAGGAGTAAGGGATAGTCCGTTCTCGCCGGGCTTTTAATTATGTTTTGACCGATGGATTATGAATCGAGATAGATGCTTTTCTTACTATATATTAATTTCGGGAAATGGTTTTGGGTGCAAAACTCTAGCCTCGATTCATGACTATCACTTTTGATTTGTGCTGTGCTCTACGTATTTAAAGTGTGGGTGTGTCAAGCCCCTCACTCAGTCGAGTTGTGAGACTGACCCTCTCCTTTCCCTTTCAGGTGTGCCGAGCTAGGCGGGGAAGTGTGTCGAGTCGAGTCGTACTTAGCCGTTTAGGTCGAGTAGCATTGCATCTCTTTTGTTTTAGCATCTTGTATGAAATATAACGTTGGCACTTGTATTCTTATATCTATTTTGGGCTGATAAGCCATGGTATATATATATTGCTACTTTTGCATGAGCTCGTTTGGATCCTGTCTATTGCTTCCACATATTTGATTTGTGTTTGCGCGCTCTGGTGTTGTTTAGCCCCGCTTAGCCTAGAGTGTGAGTGTAGGTCACCGTTCGCTTAGACTTGGGTTCATGTATGGAGACCCATTTCATATGTGGATTCGGGTTTAAGTGCGGGGGATGTGGTGGCCCACCGCTCCAGGCGTCACATCAGATAAGTGAAAATTGTAACAACATGCACAAGATGGAGAGAGAGGTACCCACAAGTTCATGTATGAATCGACAGACACGAGAAAACCTGAAATAGAAGCCAATAACAAGAAGATTAATCTCCTTACAAAGAATAACAAATTTTAACAGTGGACAAGTACAATTAATATCATGAATATGATCCACCTCTTTTCTTTCCCTCGAAAACAACCACCAAACAAATCATCAATGGCTATGGAAACAAATAAACACATGAGATCAATACCGAAACAGAAAGAAGTCATCAACCATATAGAAGAATTATCGAAAATTCAAACAATGTGGTGAGATCGGACGATGGCCGACTTTAACAGCCCCACCAGCATGACCAACCCAGTATTTGTGGATGGGACCATTCCATCAGCACATAATAGTAAGAAATTTTCGTCCAGGTTCTAAGAATTAATAAAAATCTAGTTTCCAAACAAGTGACACTTCGTTCTTACTTCTTTCAAGAAATAACGGATTTCGGTGACTCTCAGCAGTTGTAGTCGAGAAGGCAATTGCATGACTCTGCAATATATCGCTTACTTTCCTTAATCCTCCCATTATTAAGAAAGATCTATATCCTATCCTACAAAGAGAGATCCTATCCTAACTTATTAAATATGGTGTAAATATTTGTATGATCTCTCTATCTCATAAACTTATTAAGATAGAGTTGTGAGCAAATTAGGCAACAATGTAATGATGAGGGGAATATATTAATGATGATATTAGGTACTTACTAGTTACCCATATATATCAGTGCCTGATTTTTCATAGTTTCTGCTCATAAATGCATCCAAGAACTACTACTAAATTCTAGAATTATGAGAAAGCAATAAGTAACCTCTTCGTGGAACTCCTGTGAAAAGTTGCATGTACTGTGATAAATAAATAAACTCTACAACTTTGAAATTTCGAAAACGTCATCAAGGCTATATATACAGACAACAAAATAACACAATTAAATCTGAATATTAGATGAAATTCATGAGGCTTTTATGGTTACCTTGACAAAAGCATATCACTTTTATTGTCTTATAGTGTACATTTACATAATGAAGCTGTGAATGCAGTCCCTATTCTAGCATAAAACTCAATCATGTGTAGCTAAAATAGAGGTTAAAAGCAAACATCATTACAGCATAACAGGGGAAGCAATTTAAGCATCTAAAACAGGTCAATTCCACGCAAAAATCATGCTCAAAACCTCACAAAACTAGCACCAAATGATCAGCAACAAGAAGCAGAGTGCAGCAGTCCATATTAGCATCAAAACTCAACCAAAAGTAGCTGAAACGAAGGGACATATGCAGGGCACAACAGAGCACATCAAGGGCAGCAAGTATACAAGAATTCCAGGTCTTAACTCAAGCAAAAATCCATGCAAATCCCACAAAAACAGCAGCACGACGCAACCATGACAACAGTTCATTTTGAGCCCAAAATCCCCCAATTCAAGTTCATAAACTCAACTTCATTAATGGTAGAAGTTATTACACACAACAACCACGAATTTAATGCAAAGAAACAAGATATATAGGCAAAAATGAACTCACTTTCTAGCTTAGAACTAGAGACAAGACAAGAACTAGGCATCCCTTTTAATGTATGCATAAAAGTTTGATAGGGATTCACTTCCAAAGAGGGTAGAGACGGAGAGGGACTGACTTACTTGTACGGTGTGCGGCGCCGGTAGAGGATGAGATGGATGCGAATAGATGGTGAGGTAGAGGTCTGAGGCGCCAGATGTCTGAAATCGCACAAAAATGCACCCTTAAGAGAGAAAAAAAGAGGGAGAGAGAGGGCTTACTTAGCAGTTCGGCAGATGGCTGAGCTGGTAGCGGACGGCGGAGACGGCAGCGGATGGAGACAAGGTGGAGACAGAGAGGGTGAAGGCAAGTGAGCTCAAAGAGGGGAAAGGGTCTATTCTTGTCTCTGAGAGTCGGACCTCCTTCCATCTCCCACTCCTTCCAGTCCGATCTCCATCTTCATCATTGACCTCGCTCAATCGGAGGTGTAGGAGAGGAATTGGTGCCTTTCAAAAAAATGAGATCTGAAATTTTGGAGGGTTGTCATGAAATTTTATCAATATACACCGATGGAAAACCGACGGGATTTGTCCCGTCGGTTTCTATTTATTCAATTTTTTTTTAATCAATTAATATTTTTCATTTCTATTTTATTAATTTTTTTATATTTAAAAAAACTGAAATAATTTATCGTAACTTTTTAAATTTTGTATTTAAAAAACCGACGGGATTCCGAGGGAAATCCCGTCGGAAATATTTAATTTTTATTTTTATATTTTATATTTAAAAAAACCAACGGGATTTCCATCGGAATCCCGTCGAAATTTTTTAATATTATTTTTAGATTTTATATTTTAAAAGAACCGACGGGATTCCGAGGGAAATCCCGTCAGAATTATTTAATATTTAATTTTTTTTAAAAAAATTGAAGCCCGTCGGAATGCTATCGGAATTCCCTCGGAATTTCCGACGGGACGTTTCCCTCGGAATTTTCCGTCGGATTTCGGCGAATTTCTTGTAGTGAATTGTGGGTTAAAATTTGTACGTGACAATGAAGATTCTGAAAGTATGGATAATGAAACTGTTAATGATCCTTTTGTTGAGAGTCAGGCTGAAAATGAACAAGTTCATAATGTATATGAGAATTATGTTGCATATAAGATGGCCTTTGACATAAGAGATACAACACAGAATTCAGACAATGATGTGTATCTGTAGGAAGTGATTCAGATAATTCTGTGTACCTGTTTGATAGTGAATATGATGTGTCTAATGATGATGTATTATTTGAAGAGGTTGTTGATCCTGAAGCTGAGTGGGGTTCTAAGATAGGCTGCACTGAATCAGCTGTTTGTGAGGCTACTAGTAAGGAAAGATTAGTAAAGAATGTTTCAAACTTACATAGAGGATTTCCAGTAGTTAGCCATAAAGAAACTGAGTTGGATCCTAAATTTGAGCTAACTAAATAGTATCCTGATGGTGAAAGTTTGAGGAGAGCTATAAGACAACATGCAATCAGTTGTGGTAGGGATATAAGATGGCCATTGAATGATAAGAAAAAGATTCAGGGTGTAAACACAAGACATGTCCATGGGTGATTTATGCATCTAGGGTGCCTGGGGAAAAAACTATGCAAGTGAAAACATACATGCCCAAACACAACTGTCCTAGAAAGCAGAAATTGAAATGTGCTAATGCTGAGTGGATAGCCAAGAGATATCAGGCTAAAATATGGTCAGATCCTTCATGGCCTGTAGAGTCTATGATGTATGTTTTACAACATGATGTTAAGTTGCAGTTTCAGCCCCATCAGTGTTACAGGGCAAAGAAATTGGTAATTGCTATGGGTAATACTATTGAAAAAGAGGAATATGCATTGCTTTGGTCTTATGCTGTAGAGATTAAAAAGAGTGATCCTGGTAATACTGTAAAGATCAAGTGTAAGCTAACGAATGATGTGCCTAGTTTCAAGAGAATGTACATCTGCAGGAGTGCTTTGAGAAAGGGGTTCTTAGAAGGTTGTAGGCCAGTAATCTTTCTTGATGGCTGTCATTTGAAGACACAGGCAGGTGTGATTCTACTTACAACAGTTGGAATGGATGGTAACAATGGGATTTTTCCATTTGCATATGCTATTGTGGAGAAAGAAAAATTCAAATCATGGGCATGGTTCATCAGCTTGTTAGTGCAGGATCTCAATATTCAAAATGGTGGGAGATGGACAATAGTCTCAGACAAGCAGAAGGGTTTGATAGAGGCTATAGAGAAAATCATTCCAAAATGTGACCATAGGTTTTGTGTGCTACACATGTACAAGAACTTCAAAGTTCAACACAAGGGGTTACAATTAAAGGATCTACTTTGGAAAGCTGCAAGAGCTACAAGGGTGGTTGATTTTAAGAAAAACATGAAAGAACTCAGAGAAAAAGACTAGGTTGTTTTTGAGTGGTTGGCTGTAAAACCTCCCCATCACTGGTCTAGATCTCATTTCAGCACTTTCCCTAAGACATATGTCTTGTTGAACAACATGTCTGAGAGATTTAATGCTTTGATCTTAAAAGCTAGAAACAGGCCTATTATCAGCATGCTTGAGGTGATTAGAAACACTTTAATGAAAAGAGTTCATGTTAGAAGGGACAAAATGAAGTCTTTCACAGGAGGTGATTTGTGTCCTAAGATCTGCAAGTTGTAGGAGGAGTTGAAGAAAAAAAACGTGGAGTATATTGCCCATTGGAATGGTTTGGACCAGTTTGAAATTGAGAGTTCTTATGGAACAAGGTTTAAAGTCAATGTTAAGGAGAAGACATGTAGCTGCAAAAGATGGGAGCTCACTGGCATTCCATACCCTCATGCAATATCTGGACTTTGGTATTTGGGGCTGCAACCAGAGGCGTATGTTGATCGATGCTACAACAAAGAGACATTCATGAAAGCCTATTCTTATGTTATGCCTACACTGGATGGCAATGATATGTGGCCAAAGACTCCTCACACAAAATTGCAGCCACCAATCCCAACAAAGCTCCCTGGAAGACCGAAAAAGTATAGTAGAAGAAAAGAAGTAGATGAAGTTTCCAAGGGGAAGAAAAAGGTTGAAATTCCAATGAAAATGAGTAAAAATGAGGTGATTATGACATGTAGAGCATGTGGAGAAAAGGGACATAATATAAGAACTTGTCCCCAAGTACCAAGGCCATCAATTTCAAAACTGGAAAGAGAAATCCCACCACCAACCAATCCAGCAAGGACCAACAAATAGTCAAAGGTAATTTGTTTAAATGTCATATCTCAATTTTTATATTGTGCCTAATTATTTATATTTTTGGCAGATGAAAAAACCTGATGCAAAAAGGAGCAAAACCACAAAATCTACTGCAAAGGTTTGAAAGATGTTTTATTGTGTATTTAGAGAGCCATTTTATGAGACATATACTTTAATCTTGCAATGATTTTGGTGTTGTATGTAGGATAAAGGAAAACAGGTTCAAGAAAGTCCTTCAAGAGTTATAAGATCTTCAGCTTTAGCAACAGAACAAAGTCCAAGACGGTTTACACGATCTTCACTTCAGAGCCAAAGTGCAAATATGGTTCCTACTGCTGCTCCAACAAAGAAGATATTAGGGGTGAAAAGAAAGTTCCCAGTTCATAGACAAGTCATGCAAAAAATGCGTACCAAGCAAACTGGTGTCCACACAAATAGTGAATCTGGAACATCTACACAACAATCATCATTTTTATCCAAGCCCACATGGAAACCTACTGGAAGCTCTATCACACAAGGAGTGAGGTTCTCCACTGGAAAGAAGGGACAAGATCCAAACAATGTCAAATTTGTGAAAGATTAGTTCTGTTGCAATCATTTTGCCTATTAGGTTTTATGATGTTTTTGTCTGGAACTTTTGTGTTTAAGTTTAGATACAAGTATGGGTAAGCATGCTTTGGCTTAAGTCAGTTATGGTACCAAACAATTAAGGATGGTTATGTTTATCTTATGCTATTCAGTGGTATTTAAACAATTCATGTCCAGCGATTCAGCAGTTTATAGTCTTTTCTTCATGTCCAGGAATTCTGTCCATTTTCTTCTTGGAATGTAACATCAAGAAAAACAAGACACTAATATGCAACATAACTTCATTGTTTACTCATGAACTGCAAAGTACAAAATGTTGCAACATAGCACATTTCTATTACATTTGAAATTGAGAATCAGTGCTCATCCCAGGAAAATTTTTCTACAACAAGCACACTAGTTCCACAAATACATAACTGCCCAAGAACAAATCAGCATTATCCACATCCATATTAGCTTCCAAGTCTTCGACTTCAAAACAACTTCTTATCTATCAAATTTCATGACCAACTCAATGATTACTTGACGAGCCCTCAGAGATATTGGTGGATCAATCCATACAAAGTACGAGCACCCGTTCAACATCTTACCAAAAATCTTGCAAGTCAGACAAAATTCCCAAAAATTAGGGTTTAAATGAGAATAAAAAATGAGAAATAACCTTGTAATTTTTGTAAATTGAGAAACGCAGACCAGGGTTGTCGTTCTTCCACGATGTCCGATGGTCTGCACTCCTGCCACAATGACAAAAATCATCAACCAGAAATTCAGATGTCTCCCTCCACATATTGCTCACACGCACTTCTTCTTTCTTTGTGAAATTGTGATAGATTAGGGTTCAAAAGAGGGGTACGATGTTTTAAAAGGAGACTCAGATATTTAATATTAGATAAAATGTCAAAAATACCCTTTCCATTATCACGTGTGACTCGCGTGTGTGCAGGTTTTGGGGTCAAACCGCTCATAAAGGGGTTGGGATGGTGGTTTGTCACTAATTAATAGTTTAGATGGTGGTATCAGGGTCGAAATAGTTTGGAAGGTGAATTGCAAAATGGCCTATAGTTCGGATGGGAAAAAATCATTATCTCTTATTTCTATTATACGTTAACTATTTGTAAAAATAAACAGTAAAACATATACAAATATCACATTTGTTGACATGATCCAGGGTCTGTTTATTATCACAAACATTTATTATCCTTATATGCATTATCATTACATGAAAAGTAAACTAGCGCTAAGTCAGCTAATGAGGTAAAAAATAGTCTAAAAATATAATTTATTAGATAATCTATGTGTGGAATGGTTAAAATACGTTTAGACACGAACAATCAGAAGCTAGCTAATGAATTTATCTATGTGTGATAACTCAACCGCGAACAATCAAGAAACAAAGCTAAATAATAAATTTATCTATGTGATGGGGATAGTTGAGGGCACGAACAAGTAGGAAACTAAGCTAACTAATAAATTTATATGTGGGATAGTAAATCATGCTTGCGCATGAACTACACATCCAACCCCTAATTGATACGTGGTTTACAAATCAAATGAGTTCTCTCTCCTAACAAGCTAGTCTTTTGGGATGAGTTCTCTTATTTGGTCTATAACAATTAGTATGAGAGTCGATTTGGAGTGGTGGCCCATGGAGTGGGCCTTGAGAAGTTAGCCGTGACCAACGAGAACATTGAGCCTCAGGAGGGATTGTCATGACCGGTATGAAACTTGTCCCACATCAATTTTATAAGTAATTGATATGGGGTTTATAGATCAAATGAGTTATTTCTCCTATCAAACTATTTTTTTGGAATGAAGTGTGTGGGATTTATAGATTAAATGGACTCATTATCCTAATAAGTAATTGATATGGAGTTTATAGATCAAATGAGTTATTTCTCCTATCAAACTAGTCATTTGAAATGAATTGATGTGGAATTTATAGATCAAATGGACTTTCTATCTTATCAAGTTAGTATTTTGGAATGAATTTTCTATTTGCTCTATAACATGATACAGTTAATGCCCAAGTATTTTAAAGTTAAAAGAATTTTACTAATTACCGCATGTGGGAGGGTGAAATTTTGCTAAGCAAAAAAGTTCTGGGTTTCTCTGAGAAATTCCTCTCTAGTGTAGGCAAAGAAGTCCTCATTAAGGCGATCCTCCAAGCATTACCCAGCTACACCATGACTTGTTTTCTTCTTCTAGATTATCTGATCAATGACCTCAATTCCACTATCAGTACATTCTTTAGGAATAGCAGAGGGAATAATAGGATTCATTGGATGGCGTGGGACAAGCTTTGTGCTAACAAGAGGATGGACGGTCTTGGTTTTCGAGACTTGAAGCTTTTCAACCTTGCTCTCTTATCCAAGCAAGTATGGCAAATCCTTCTCAACCCCAATAATCTTCTATCCAGAATTTACAAGGCTAGATACTTTCCCCGTTTTAGTTTTCACGAAGCAAAACTTTGGCGTTCACCATCATTTACCTGGCATAGTATCTGTAGAGCCCGCCACATTGTGGCGGCCGGCTACCGATGGAGAATCGGGTCTGGCGATAGTATCAACATCTGGAAAGATAGATGGAATCCAAAACCCCCGTCCTTCCACCCGACTCCTCTCCCTCACACACCCGAAAATTTACAGCTTGTTGCCCATCTATTGGACCCTTATCGTTGGTGTTGGAATGAAGGCCTGCTCCATGAGTTCTTAAGCGAATTCGATGCTAAAGCTATCCTTGACATTCCACTTGGCCAATCTAAACGGGAAGACCGAATCATATGGCATTTCACCAAAAACGGAAAATTCTCGGTTCGAAGTGCTTACCACCTTGCTCGTGAGCTTGCTGCAGCCAACATCGGATCCACCTCAAGCACCCACCTTTCATCCATTTGGCACAACATTTGGTCAGACCATGTTTGTCAGAAGATCAAAATGTTCATGTGGCGTGCAACTCACTGCTGGGTAGGGACCCAAAATAGTACTATTCCGAGACCGTACTCTAAAAATTTTCCCTAATATACAGGTATCAAAATATTTAAATACAATCAGCGGAAGATTAGCCGGAACTACTCAAGTATATACATGCAATTGATAATAAATTTTAAATCACAAAGCAGATAAATAAAGCATGCAATTAACACTTAAGAACGTCTAATTTATCATGTTTAAACAAAATATAATATAAAAATACCTTTCACCGAAGATGCCTACTGTTTCCCCGAATTCACCCCCGAGAATCCGATACACGATCTCCTCGTGAAACCGGCAGAGCTTCTCTGCAATATCCCCAGAGAAACCCTCGGAGTGTGGGCTCCGAAAGTATTTCTCTAAATACTAGAGAATATAAAACCTTAAACTAGAAAACACTTTGCAGGGTTTAATCTCCCGAAATTAAGTGTTTTATATATTAAATATATAACCACCTAATTAAAATTAATTCCAAAATAATAAGGAATTAATTAGGAGAAAGGGATATGGTTTCAAAGGCAAGAATTTAACTTAGCCAAAACCTCTCCCAAAAGTTGTTGGAAAAAATGAAAGGCCAAAACCCCTATTTATAGGGGAAAAACCGAGGGTAAAATGGTAATTTTATACCCTCACTTGCATGCACAACTTGGATGCAACTTATGAACATAACACGTGATAGATCTTGTCAGCACGAGTCCAACGCCGCCAGCCACTCGTCGATCGGAGCTTCCCGAGCCCTCACGCGTGGCCAGAAGGTGGCGCGTGTGTTACACAAGCGCTACCTAGGGCTTTTGTGCATACGTGGCGGCTGTGCTGGCGCTGAGTCAGTGCCACCTCACCCTCAGGCGCTAACGTGGCCTAACAATCAGCTGATATGTCGGTCACTTGCCACATCAGCATGACACGTCATCAATTTTATTTTTTTTCTAAAATAAAATTGATAAATTTTCATTTTCTCCAAACTGAAATTTCGGGCATTTCCAACTCTTTGGAACTTGATTTATTTTCTTAAAATAAATCCCTTGGCTATTTTCAAACACTTTGAAAATTTATTTCTCTCTTTCCCTTTAATATTTTATCTTCGGGTTTTCAATTGGGGGCTTGCAGGAGGACCTACTGGACTAATTAATTTTAGCTCCAAATGGGTTAATATATTTTCATCCCATGATAATAATTAATTACCGTTTAACAATATTTAATTCCACTAAATAAATATTGTTGTACTCTAAAATTAATTAAATTATTCACGAATTTCTCGATCTAGAATAATTTTGCATTTTACTCATCCGTGTAGATATCCATGAAAAATAAATTAATACTACTATCATTTATTTTTCACTTCTAATCAGAAATTCTCCTGATTCGCCTTAAATTCAAATTTCTTATACGTGAAACACATTCAACATACAACTTCAGTGACACATCACACGAAGTACTTTGGCCAAAGTTTTAATTCGAACTTTGCAAATCCATTTCAAGAATATCTTTTAACCTTCCAGCAAAGCCACAGATTCCTTGATCAATATTTCTCTTTAGCACACTTTATGCAATCACCGAACGTACAAAGGTTTTTGTCATTCGATATCGAGACCTCACTTCTGAGCAAGTTACAATGATTAACACTACATGCCTAAAGTCGAAATACTATCAGGATTAAGAGTCCAATGCTCCATGAGATTTATTCATTTTAGATAGTAGTATAAAATGAATTATCGTAGCGGTCCAGTTCGATGTTTCCAATCCCATCGAAAAAACATCAATGTGTTATAACCGGAAACTCCATTTCCATATGACGAATGACTAATCATTTTATATAACACATTATAGTCCCGATAAGAACTTATTCTTATCTTACCGACTAGAACATTAATAACACGTGATTTCGGTATTCATAGTCTTTTCCTACGAAACACATTTCATATAAGAACACCATCACACGTCATTAATTATGTTAATTATGTCGGGAGAGTTTATCCACGAGCTCCTCACTCCTCTCCCGACACTGCTCAGCCTCCCCTGATTGCCCCTTGTGTGGGGCTACCCCGGAAGACCAATCCCATGCCTTTCTCAATTGTCCTTTCTCCCGACAGGTGTGGGCCCTCTCAAATCTCCTATCTCATCTCATTGAAAGCTTGAAGTCCGATTTTCCAAAAAGTCTTGATACTGCATTCAAAGCCCTTGAACCATATGAGGCCAGTAACTACTCACTAGTCTCTGGGTTATTTGGAACAACAGGAATAAAAGGAAGGCTGAGGGATCTTCGCGGCAACCGCTTGACGTTATCAACTTCATCAATTCCTTTATTACCTCATACAATGAGTCGCTCCGCCCCAACGACAATCGTGTTGCTTGGAGACCGCCGAACCACTGGATTCAACCTTCTCGGGGTTGGGTCAAAATCAACTTCGATGCCGCTCTTTTCAAGACCTCTGGTGAGATTGGGATCGGTATCATAGGTCGCGATTCCGCTGGTTCAACTGTTGGTTGGAAGATGGCCAGGAAATCTGGGCCATGTGCGGAGAATACGCTGAAACCTTAGCTTGTTTTTCGGCCATTAAGTTAGCTCGTGATTTCGGCTGGCACAACATTATTATCGAGGGCCATTGCAAAACCTTGATGGATAAACTCTCTAAAAACAGTACTGATTCTTCTTGCCTTGGTAACTTAGTTGAAGATGTTCGTAGTTTGACTTGTACCTTTAATCGGTGTTCAGTCTCTCTTGTACGTCGCGATGCTAATAGAGTAGCTCACGTTCTTGCTAGAAATGCAGCTTCGGTTAGCATTGTAGGTGTGGTCCCTACTCCGTCCTTTGTATTAGACCTCATTTCCTCTAATCTATGCAATGAATAGCTTTCCCCTCTCGTGGGGGGCTTGAAAATAAAAAAAAAAATAATTGGGTACAACCTGGAGTTTGAAATATAAACGAATGGTACAACTTGCTTAGACATCGTACTATGTGTTCAGCTCTAACACCTAAAAAAAACTAGTTGATGACATGGAGGCGAAGTAAGTATTTTAAGTTAATAAGTAATTTAGTAATGGTTAAAAAGTTCAAATCATCACGCAATTTCTTGAATTTCACTTGAAGTGTGATGAGTACTTATCATCCATTACAAATGTTTTGACACTGACTGATTTAAATACTCTTTTTTGAAACTTATTGATTACTATTTCAAACAATATTAAATAATTACATACATATGAAAATAGAAGAGGGGTCCATTAACCATTTCCAATATGCACACTGAATATACCTAACCTGTATATATAATCAAATAGGTTTCTCACTCCAACAAAACACGACGAAAATTGGTTGATAGATCACACATTAATATCTGTTCTCCTTGTTCTTGCAGCAGCCATCTCCTGGGAATTTGTGAAGCCAAATCTTGGTGAATTATAATTGTCAGGGATTGAGACTGATGCAGGCTGCTGTTGATAAAGCATTTGAGGTGGTGTAAAGTTTCGTTGAGGCACCACCTTGTCCTTATATTTGTATGGATCATCCCCAAACATGCTGAAAATATCACCGCAACATTAATTAGTATCTTGATGTTTATGGGTTATGCAAGATTAAACGAACTTAGCCATACGATGGATTTTGACGCTGGCGGTCATCGTCTGAAAAGATCTCAACCGACTGCGGAAATGCCCGGTTAACTTGAGTTGACCATTGGTTGCCTCCGGGCAATTCATCATAGAAGTATCTCCTTCTGATTAACTACAAAAGTAAATTAGTAAATAATCACAGGCATAATTGAATAAGCATTTCCCAAGGCTTGGTCTAATTCATGTTATTGAAGTGTTGAAGGCAACAATGGGAAATTCATATATAGAAGTTAGTTGAGGGCAAAGAGTTCTTTGATTGAGGGAGGTTATTGTAATTTCTCAAACCTCAGAAAAAGCTTGAAGATTGTGTAATTAGCTCAAACCTCATAATAATAATAATAATAATCATTGTCGAGCCTTAAATGATGTTGAAGGAGGGCAACGATACATACTACATACCATATGAAAAAATTTCAGCACCGCTTCCTTGTCATATCTGGCTTCCTTGGCAGCCTGTATATGTAGCAATGTCAATGCATTTGGACAGCGATTATGTAAACACAAGCGTGTAGATCGTGTGATCTCGACAGTAGAAACATCTCATAATTTGGGATCAGCATTGTTGCAAATTGAAGCTTAGAGGTATCAAAATCTTTAAAAAAGAAAATTTTAAATTAATCGAATGGTGCCAAAACTGAATAAAGATTGATGTCGAAATTGAGATTATCATTATACCGACATTATACTATTGAACTTACAGCTAAAAGGCCACCAGCACAAGGAAAACTCTCGGTCAAAGGAAGTTCCTCGGTTGATGGAAGTAATCCCTGCTTTTCAACCCAATGTCGGGCCATATCAACAAGATTACCACTGCTTCCTCGTTTATTTTCTTTTGGACAAATATCTGTTTTGTTTCCAATAATAATGTAAGGAACAGGAAGGTCACTTGGACCTCCAAATGCTAAGGGAGCTGAGAATGTTCCATTTGCTGCAATCTCGCCGGCCCATTTCTGCAGGCTAGTCTTTGTCCTTCTTTGAGAAAGATCATGAACAAACATAACACCTACAAACGAGAATCTTAAATAAAAATATAAAGAAAATTCCCCACAAAAAAACACTACTAGGATGAAGTACAATACCATATAGGGATCAAGGGATGATTACACCGACATCCCCTAATAGTTTGACCTAGTTATACAAACTTCAGCTTTAAGAAATTACAAAAACTTCCGCTACCAACGAATTTAAATTACATTTGGATTCATGAATTTTCACGACATCATCTTATTTCTGTATGAATACCCTACTTCGGCCTTGACACTTACCCATGCGTTAGGCCAACTCTTAGGGCATTTTAGAGGAAGTCTTTGTAATTTCTCAAAAACTCAGGGGAAGTTAGTGTAATTAGGCCGAACCTCAGGGCATGTAAGTGTAATCATCCCTACAGCAATTTAGCCTCAGAAAAAAAGGTAAAAATACTTGAGCACAAGTACTCACAGACCAGAAAGAATTAAAAAAGGCAACTGACTTTCTGCTAAACTATGTGCTCTAGAAACACAACCGTCACCAACATATTAGAAGAAGAACAAAGCTAATCATTTACCATTAATTTGAGAATAGAACAGAGGTCGGATAGCTTCGTATCTTTCGTGTCCTGATATATCCCAGAGCTCGACGAAAAAATTTCTGTCTGCTTCCCCTTTGATGCTATTTGACGAGCTCCCAGAACTTCCATAGACAGTGTGCTGAAAAGATCTATTTTAAGGGGAAAAAATGAAAAGAAATAAACTTCAAAGCCAGACTACACATACAGTGAGCAGATACCTTGACTGCAACACTACATCCAATTGTTTGAGGAGGGCGAGCAATTGAAGAGCCTCTCATAATCAGATGAACAAGAGAAGTTTTCCCAACACCTTACAGAACAAAGCAATTATCAGCATGGAGTTCGGCAATATGATCAACAAACTGTGGTTAATGTGTATCAAGAACAGTACACAATCGCTGTAATGATCAGACATACAAAGAACATCCCCAACAAGAATACTAAGACCCAAAATTGTATATAACACTACAAAACACCGAAGCAATTAAACAAAAGAAAAAAAGCTAAGATCTTTGAAACAGAACGAACTTACCTGAGTCTCCAACAATTAGCACTCTGACCTGACCATAAGGAGGTCCACTATCCAGTTCTATGTTGTCCTTTTCCCTTTCCCTCCAAAACATTTCTGATTACTTTTCCTAATCCAGAAAAGAAGAGAAAAAAACAAGGAAGAAACAGCCTAATTTCCACCAAAATGAGCGATCTTTAAAAATGGGTTCTTTCGTTTCCGCCCCAAAACACATCCCACACCAGTAGCACAAGAAGAGCAGCGTGCAATGCAAAGAAACTCCATGAGATTCAAAAAAGGGCCTGAAAATCGGTTAGTTTCCCAACAATTTCATCCTGGATACATTTACTCACTGGCGGATTATGTCTCCTGAATTTTTCCTGCTTAACTCCCGCGAGAATCCAAGAGGGTTTCCGAAAAAATTTGACCTTTTTCCTTGTCGGTAAACGAAAAGATCAAAGGGAGCAATCATGATCCACACAGTTATATCTTGTGCGTATACAGAGAAAAATCAAACAATTTGTCTGCAATGGGACCGGCAGCTATAAATTCTGATTGAAAGTGATGCTAAAATCAAGCGGCATTGGAATGGTGTCGGTATCCGCTCAGCCCAAGAAGAGCACGACTTTGGTTAAGTATTCGTAATAAGTAATAACTAATAAATAACGAATATGGAACTACGCTATACAAATAACAAATGAGTATGATTGGTTGAAAACATATAAAAAAATTGTCTGTTTCTTTTTATTATTTTGTTTAATTATTATGTCTATTTATAATTATGGGATTAATTTGTTTCACTATTATGACTAATTTAAGAAAAGAAATGGAAATATAGTTTTTTTTTTCTTTGTGATTCAAGAAATTTTTTAATGTAGTAGATGTATTTTATAATAATTAAGTTTAATCTGATTAAAGGAAATTAAATATTGTTCATTAAATTGTATATTTTGCATGAATAATGTCCGGTTAATAGATAAAGTGCTACAACGTGAAATATTTAATTGAAGTTGTTCAACAATCTAATTAATCAAACTTAATTAAACATATAGACGCGCGTTTCCCAAAATTTTAAACTTTAAGATACTGAGTCCAACCAACCAAACAGGGCCGTAAAATATTATACAATAGCCAAACTAATTTATTGGAAATTAATATGGTTTACTTACAATGATAAGGTGCATAAATAAGCAGTAGGAGAAAATAAAGGGGATTAATTTATATGGAAGAAGAGGAACGCAGAATTGAAGGTGGGTGTTGAGAGTAATAGGGGACACAAGTTGGGGTTTCGTGGTTGTGCTTCCCTTGATAAGTTGTAATCACATAGCTTGGGTCGTCTCTATCCTTTTCCACCCTTTTCTTCACAGAACACCCTCCACTTGAGCACTTGAAATAGTTCCTGCATTATATTGTTACTAATTAACTCCTGCACGCATGTCTCACTTGATTACCGTTTATGTAGTTTCTATATGCTAAATTTGTCATATTCAAGAAGAAGACATTGCTTGAATTTGAATATATATAGGGTAAATTATATTTGAAGCCCCCTGATGGAGTCATATCCCCACAAATACACGTACGTAACTAGATAAAGATGTGTGTAAGGTCAGAAAGGGTGAGGGTGAATATTTGGGAGCTCACGAGAAGAGTTCAGGAGTTCCCTAGGGCACAGGGAGTGGAAATGAACATGACGTACAAAAAAAAAGGAATCGGTGATGAAAATTAAGACTCTTGAAAAATATCATCCAGGAGAGTGAAACCCTAAAATGACTCATATGCTATACAAACGACGACATTAGGTAAAATGAAAAGGCAAACCATAACTTAATTAGAGAAAAGAATGGAGGAAAAAATTCTCATTCGACGTGAGTACGGATCACACCCAAAAAATGTAACAAAAGTAAAAGTGATATGATGCCCTCAAAACTGTTATGTGTTTATTGGATATTAAGGGAGTTCCTTAAATATATGAGGTCGTTCAAGTGAAGCATGATCGAGTGTGTCCTAAAAAAAATCCAACCCTAAATTTTCATTTTAAAAAGAAAACCCTAAATTCAAGCATATTGCATGGTCGTAGTGATTAATTATACTTAAAATTGGTGTATTTACCCCTCAAAATTGTGAAAAAACTACAAATCGACTATACCTTCTTATTTTTGTGTGATTAACGGATGTCACCAGACTCCCTAATAGCATGATAAATTGACCAAATGGAATATGACAAGGATCATCTCGATAAATCCTCAAAGAGAGTCAATCCTCTCCTCAACTTGAAAGTAATAAATTTAAAATAAAATTATTAAAAAAAAAAAAAAAAAAAACTAAAAAAGACCGTAAAAGTAATTCAACAGGAGCTCCGGCTGTCTCATCGACCTAAAAGTAATTCATTTTGGATGTCCGTTTTAATATTACGACACAAATTTGCCCAATAATGACTAATTGGACCACTCCTTGCCTACTTGATACTGCCCTGAGACAAACTTTTACACATTAATTTATCCATTGGCAGAATCTATAATAAGGCTTATTAGATGATATGATGCAACCTACCTGAAAATATATACATTGAGTCGCTGTAAGTCAATTATAATGTGATTAGTGATAACAATCAAGTGGAATTATGAAATCATTATATATATCTAACAATTAACAACTCCAAATTAAAGTATATACTTACACATATATATATGTATATGTGAACTGTTAATTTATTAGCTTGTAGAACACGGGCGGTGATATACTGATATTATATTATATATATAGCAACAAGCAAGTGTTGTTTGTCGTGACAAGATCACCATCAATCCCCAAATCCTATAATTATAGGGCAAAACAATGACATTTTTGTTCATACTAAAGCCTGCAACATATATAGGTTGATGACCACAAACCCACTTGGCCGGCTAGCTATAGCCCACCTGAATTAATGGTTAGTTTGGCGGCTAAAAGTTAACGAAAATTGAAACATGGGAAGCTGTGTGTGTGGGCGAGAGTCTACGATTAGCCTAGAAAAGAACACGGACACGAAACAATAACAACACATATTACTTTTTAAATCTATCACATTAGAAGTATCCGACAAGAATGTGCGACATGAATGATATACGTTCAGGAGCGTTTGTGCACATATTTCTTAGTGTGCTGATGATATTTGGATTGTGGGTTGCGGTGGGATTGATTTCATTCATCGAATCAAATCCAAAAGTATGTGTGCTTCATTTTGGACAGTAAAAATAATGCAAGTTCAATCGTTATCATATGTACAAGTAAAAAACAACGAAAATATCATCAGATCGAGCAAGAAAAACATATCCTATTAAAGATCTTATGCACATGATGCATCAACTATCAACAAAATGATAAAAGGTCTCAGTTACCTCGGATTTGGGCTGTTCTTGACCATCTTTTTCCCATATTTCCTCCACTTATATCCATCATCCATGAACTCAATGCTTGTTTTCGTTCTAAATGCAAACCTAATCTCCTCTTCGGCCTCGTATTTCTTCAATCCTCTTCTACACTTTCCACTAAATAAACACGAACAAATCAAGATTAATCACACAAAACACGACATATAATACATAATTAACAGCCTAATTAACTCATGAAGAAGAGGGAACTTGCATTGAAGTGGAAGATCCAGTAGCAGTGCTGCTGCTGCTATGGCCGCCGTCTTCATCGGACATGAGGAAATTAACAATATCCGAGTAGAGTGAAAGATCGTTATTAGTTACTGGATCGTCAGTACTGTAATTAGGGTTTTGAAATTGGGAGTTCTTGTTCATGGTGGACTTCAAGTGTGTGTGTGAATATACTAGCTACTTGAAAGGGAGCTATGCTTTCGTATATAAATATATATATATATATATATATTGTGTTTTCATTTTTTTAAATTTATTTTCGTTTAAAATGCAGCTTCATGGATAGTTTCCAGGAGAACACCATGAAAGTACTCAAATCCGCGACGTGGCACTAAAGAAATGGACCCGGGTGATGTCATGTGCTACGTCAGAGAATTTCATGGCGCCAATCGAATTAGAGCAAATGCGTCATAATTAGGATTGCAAAGATATTAAAATTCACTATCCTTCGTGGTTGGGGAAAAAAGAATATATTATTTCTGGTGAATTTTCATTTATAAATGTGGAGATTGGCGTATTCTTATTTCATTTGGGTTGAATGCGGCTCAAACATATGTGCAAACTTCTACGTATAAATAACAATTGCGTTTTAAATATTTCTGTTCAAAATTTTGTTTAAATTAATATAATAATAAACCGTTAAATTACATTATTTTGTGATTATATGTATATTATAATTTTAAGCAATCTAGAAGATAAAGAAGTACAATAAAGAATATTATACAATTAAATGAATGGTCAAAATATTTATTGAAATTTTAGAATTAATGACAAGGTAAGGGCGACCATAATGTTATTATAAAAAATGTGAAAGAGGATTTGCACGTGTGTTAGATTTCTCAATGTATCCACAAAAAAGACATTATATGTACGCATCTTAGATAATATTGAATTATTCTTGTCAAACTTATTTTAACCTTCGTACCATGGATTCGTTGATTATTCAAAATAAATAAATAAATAAATAAAAATCATTATAATCATGAGAAACAATTAATGAGGGTTAATACCGTACTTCTCATTTTATAGTTAAAAAATTCTTGCAAGTGTGCACTTCTTTCAGATTTGGGACCATAAAATTTCGTATGTATTAAAATTGATATAAATTAAAACTTGTGGGTGTTATATTTCAAATGAAAAAAAAAAAAAGAAATATCACTTCTAGTATTGCAACTTAACCTAATTAGTTCGATTGTATATATGGTATTGGTTTCCCTTCGTTATCGATCCTGATACCAAATTTTATTATGTGAATTATTATTTATAAATTACCACCCGAACTATAAAATATTTGATTCGCCACATGTGTCTTTTTTCTGATAAAAAATTGGTGGAGATGATAATCTGAATCATTTCTTTACGATTGTTTTATAACTCATGTAGTAAGTTGCAAATTTAGGCATAGTTTGGGGTGGGACAACCATATTTTCCCCTATTCTAAATTTATTTAAAACTTAATCATATCAAATTTGAAACAATTTTCTTATTTGAATTATAAAATAACTCAAAAAATATAAAAAGCATTGCTCTGGAAACATATTTGTGTTGATCCGAAAACTTATTTGCTATGATGTACGAACATTTTTAAAAATATTATTTTGCTATATCGTGTCGTGTCGGATACTTGTATACGACACCGTATTTGACGCTCCTCACGTCAAAAAATTAAGAAAAAATCATATTATCGTATCTATATTATATTATATCCATATCGTTGTGTTCGTCGTGCATTATAACTTATTTGGTATATGCATGATGAAGCACGAAATTACATGGAAGTGTGAAGCTAGGCTGCTAAAGTCTCTTGACCTATCCCAAGATTTTTTATATATATAGCAACTTTTCCCTAATTAAAAAGTCTTTGATCTATAATTAATCTGCTTGCATTGCATGGAAGCTTCCCTAAGAGATAAGTAATGTGATTGCGGGGGAGAAATTAACGAGAGCACAATATTGGTAATGGTCAATTTGCTGCCCCCCATACAAATATTTATATTGTATATATTATGTTTGCTTCAATTGATTTCATCTTAATTAAAGAGAGAGTCACGTACAATAATTGTTTCACAAATATTCAACTATGATTGCGTAAGAAATTTCCAAGAATAGTTAGGTCTGTAAAATATAAAATTATTTTACTGTGTTTTCTTGACTAGTGGATATGGATGTTCTCACTTAGAGATATTGTGATTCATGATAAATTTTAAAAAAAAAGTTTTGTGATTTGAATTTTACCATTTTTATAATTTATTATCGGAATAAATTTTTATTATAAATCACTATCCAATTTTTATATTTATAACATACGACCATCTAGATTCTTTTTTTGTGGTTCTAGCTAAAAACTATGATATCTGTCATGTCTATAAAATATACATATCAGTCATACTTTTACCAAAACTACTAAAAAAAAATTTAGATAACGGTATTTATTAAAATATAATAAATTATAAAAAAGAACTAAAGTTTCCATGTCTTAATTAATTATATGTCAAATATGGTTCACGAACTATGTTCTTGTTTTGGGAGAATGTACAGATGCATTATATCTATATATATACTTTTATGACCACACACCTAATTAACGTAACTTTGAATTGGGACCTGAATTTTATTAGAAATATTCGATTCAAGTATCAATCATATTTATTAACATGTCCCACGTTAAAAATATATATATATGATCAATTAACATGTTCCATATTAAATTTGTGTGCTAATTAATAAATATTTAACAATTCTCATCTTATCAATTATTTTTTAAAATGAGTTAGATCAAATATATATTTTAATAATAATATCCGAGTATATAGCTTTTTATATATTGAATTGAAATGAATCGAACTATATATATATATATATATATATATATATATATATTTTGAAAACCAACAGAATGCATGAATTAAATCAGCAAATCAGAAGTTACCAACATTCCGGCATAAGGCGGAACATCAGAAGCACCTACGCAAGCCGAAGCCGCATTTTCAGCTAACGAGTGGGCTACATAGTTAGCCTCACGTTGAACAAAAGAAAACGAACACGAGGCAAAATGACAAGCTAGAGATCTAATTTCCGAAACTAATTTCCCAACAATAGAGAAATCTTCTTCAGGAGAACGAATTTTGTTGATCACGTTACAACAGTCCCCTTCTATCATGATGTGTCTCCACCCAAAGTCGCGTCCCAAAGTAATAGCAGCTAAAGCTGCCGACGCCTCAGCAACTTCCGGGTCCGGTATAAGTCTCTTACGGTTCTCCTCCCATCCAATGCAATTTCCTTCAGAGTCTCGTGCGACCACTCCTATCCCGATCTCCGAGCTGCCCGAGAAAACCGCTCCATCGAAGTTAATTTTAACAATACCCAACGGAGGTTTCGTCCATCTACTCTGCACCCTCCTTACCAATGTTTTCAAAACCGGACCGGACCGGCCGGTTCGACCGGTGACCGGTGCCTGGTTTGGTCCGAACCACCCTGCAAAACCAGTTGGAACCGGACCGGTACAGGGCCGGAAAAACCGGCCGGTTAACCGCCGGTTTTGGCCCCGTGAACCGGACCGGACCGGCGGTTCACTTAATTTTCTTTTTTTTTTTTTTTTAAACTTAAAATTCCCACATCCTTTAACCTTTTTTGAGTTTTAGAAAATATTTTTTGCACACTTACAATTCCCAAATTTAAAATCACATGCCTCAAATTAGATTTTAAACACTTGAATATGACTATTTTATTCTAAAATTGAACTATATTATATATTATATATTTAATTTTAGCATATTATTATATATATATATTATTAAAAATAATATTTTTATATATTACGTCATACCGGTCGAACCGGTCCGACCGGTGTCCAGTAAGGCTGCCGTTTTGACCTCCGGTCCGCTTTTGAAAACATTGCTCCTTACTCTTCTATCACTTGTCTGATCCTTAACAGAATTCATCTCCATCAACCAATTAAGCACCTTGACTCTGAGTTCAGCCGCAGACTAAAGCTTCCCTTAAGTCCGGAATCTGTTCCTGTTCCACCACACATTCCAGCAAGTGACAGAAAGATCAGCTGCCTCTTCTTTTGGAGCGGGATACATTTGAGTTTTGACCCTCAATTGTTGGGGGTAATTATACCTATAGACGTTGCGGAATATTAAAGTTGGACTTTATTATACAAATATTCTTTTTTGTCAATTAAAAATACAAAAATTTGTCCGGTCATTTATCAAGGTTTGACCCAACATATACTATTGATTAGAAACTTAATTGAAAAAGTATAAAGTTTTTGAATTAGATATTGACCTATTAATTTCAAGAACAAAACTGAATATTCCAATGCTAGAGATAAAGTGTTAAAATTCCTGTATCCAGATATAGTGTATATTTTTATAATCTTTCAACTTTAGGAGAAATTTATAAAGTTAGGGTAAACCACATATATATTCAATTTATAACAGTAAATTAATTTTATACATGTGGTTAAATTATATTTCATTTTAATTACACAGGTCTAGTGAGCCCATAGATTTTATTTTACTAAACTAAATAACTAAATTGGTTCCCCATGAACTGATAAAATTATATAGAGTTGTCAAAACTTAGATGGATTCTATTCGGATCGAATCAAGAAAAGTTGAATTTGAATCAAGTAAGGAGATTCGATAACCAAATCCGAATACAAAATCATTGACATCAAATCCGAATAAAATCCGGTCAGATCAGATTCAATAAAAAATATGATTCACTTAGCAGTAAAATATAAAAAGTAAATATATAATAGTTACCAAAAAATTACTATTTAATTGAATGTTTATTATTTTTACTCATTCATTTCGAATATGTTCATTTTAAATTATTAATAAAGATGACATTTTTTAAAAATAAATAACAAATTTTATATTATTAAATACAATGATATAGATATTAAAATTTTAATCTTAATTATTTTTATTAGAATTCTTTATTTATAAAATAATAAATCTATATCTATATATATTATATTATATTTATATTATTTATATCTTATAAAAGCACGAAAGTTTCTTACAAAATATAGATCGCCTAAAATAACCTCATAATAATTATATAAATAATTATTTTTTAAGGATAATTATGTAAATATATATTATAAATTATTAATTTAACTATATTTATAATGTACTTATTAATTTATAATAGGACTCTTGGTAGAATTAAAACTTCTTCAACTTACCAAAACAAAAGATACATAGTTCAACAAGGATTGTTTTAATATTAATATATTAATTAATTGTATTCAAATTTTATAATATAAGTTGTCCATTTTTTTAATTTTAAGGCCTATTAATTTAAAATGTTATAATAAGGCGTCTCTAACAAATTAAAAACCAACAAAATTGATTCACTTTATATTTTTAATAAATTTTAGTAATTATGTAAAATAAAATATATTTTAAATTGAATGAGTTACGTAGTAATTCTAATTATATAATTCCATAATTCTAATTACCTAAATCCATAAAATTTCTTAAATTATAATCATATTATAATTCTATAAACTTATCTAACTAACAAAATAATATAATTGAATGATTTACGTAAAATATTTTTTAATAAACTAATGAATGTTAATATAATATTTTTCAATTAACTAATACTAATATAATTATAATTATCTAAATCTAATTAACCATATAATCTTCCTTTAGTTTGTATAATACAATATAAATTAAATGCGTAAATATTATTTAGATAGGATGATTAACATAATCTATATATATTAAAAAGTACGAATAAGATTTTTGATTTCTTACGACTTAATATGCCACAATTTAGAATTGCAGGTCGTCAGACCAAAGTTACTTTAAATTAAAAAATTTAAGGAGACTCAATATATGTGTATGCAAAAATAAGATATAATCTAATTTTATAAATTATTTTTATAATGTTCAATTAAACAGTCCTTGAGTTTTTTATATAAATATACTCTTTTAGTTATTTCTACTTCATACATAAAATAAATAATAAAAAATAATATAAATCTTAAATAATATTCATTAGAATAATATTAATAAAAAATAGAATCCGAGATCAAATGACAGAGAGAGAATAAAAAAAAGATAAAGAATAATTAGTTAAAAGAAATAATTTAATGTATATACACACACATACCAAAATTAATGAACAATCCAAATAATATATTTTTATTTGATTCAGTAATGATGACACTCGGTTATCAAATTTTTTGTCTGCAAATGAAGTTCTTTCACATGAAAAAGAATGCAAGTATTTATTAATTTTGTTATGTTTTACCTAGGGATCAGTTGTTAATTGTATCATTTATTGTTCATGATTTAAAAGGCATCACGAGTTTTTTGGGAAAAGTTACAGGATTTAAAATATCAGTTACTCAATAAGGAAATTTATAGAAAAGTGGTTGCATATATTCATGCAATCGAGTTTCAAAAGAGATGGTTGCCACATGCTAATATTTTGATAATTTTGGGGTCAAAATATGAAATTACAACACACGATCAACTTGATCAATTTATCTGTGTCGAATTTTTTGACTAAGAAAATAATTCCCAATTTTATGAGTCAGTTATGAAACACATGGTGCATGAATCACGTGGATGAAAGAACTTAAATAATTTTTGTATGTTGAATGGAGAATGTAAATATTATTACTCATGTTCATATTACGAAAACACAATACAAAATAAAGATGGATATCCGATCTGTGGAAAGAGAAGAATCGAAGTGAAGGTTCAAGTTCGCAATACACAACTTTATAACCAATGTGTAGTACCTTATAATCCATATCTGTTATTAAGTTATAATTCTCACATTAACGTAGGGATTTTTCTTAGAGTGACAACTGTGAAATATCTTTACAAATATATTTATAAAGGATATGTCAAAGTGAGAATTAAATAATTTGAAGATACTAGATTAAATAATTTGAAGATACTAGATTGGGTTTTAGCTCAAGAAACAATATGAAGAACTTTTTAATTTAATTTGAATGAGATTGATCTAGCAATTATCAATTTAGATCAATATCATCCAAAGCAGCAATACATGACTTATTGGCCGAATCAAAACTTGAAGGATATTTTGACATGGGATCATTGCTCTAGAACAATGGGCATTGAACAATCTTCAATGTGCTCGAAAAGCGAAAACAACAACAACAAAAAAAAAAAATACAAAAAAATTCTAGAGCATTATATATGAGACAAGCAAGGTAAATATTCAAAAGATTTGAAGAAAGAATTGATGATAGAATATAACAAACTACTGCAACAAGAAGAGATTATTTAGTTCTAAGAGTCAAGAATTTATTGGCTCCAATTCGGGGATAAACATAAACGTTCCTTTCATCTCTCAACCATAACGAGAAGAAAGAGGTACCAGATAAATACTCTCATAATAGGCGATGAATAGGTAACAAATAATGATCAACTAAAGCAACACACTTGAGAGTATTACGTACTATTCAGTGGAGATACTATCGAAGAGGTGATGAGTTTTGGTATTAACTAAGGTGGCAGTGAAAAATAACTTGGTAAAAACGACCTCAAATGAGGAAATCTTGAGGGTAGTGAAGAGCATGCACCCGTCTAAAGCGCTGGAAGCAGATGGTTTCCAAGCCTACTTTCTTCAAACCTATTACGATATAGTAGGAGATGTAGTGGTGAAATTCATCAATGATTGTAAGGATAGAGAATCAATTCCCAAGAAGGCCTATCAAACATTTATTTGTCAAATTTCGAAAGTTAATTCTCCAAAAAAACAAAAGAGATTCGGCCCATTACATTGTGTAACGTATTGCTCTAAATGATTACCAAGATGATTATACTTTGTTTAAACCGTATATAAAATAAATTGTGAGCCCAAATCAGAAGAGCTAATGTATTGCTCAAAATGATCACCAAGATGATTATACTTCGTTTAAGCCGTATATCAAATAAATTGTGAGTCCAAACCAGAATAGCTTCATTCCCTTCCGAGATTCCCATTATGATATCTTAATACTTCAAGAAGTATTACGAATGCTACATCACTCAAAAGACAAAAAGAGGTATGGTGCTTAAATTGAATCATGAAAAGGCGTACGACAACGTCCGGTTGAATTTTCTAAAGAGAACTCTAACTTTCTTCAAATTCCAGACAAGAATCATCAATATCAGTATGAGCAGAATGAAGGGGATACAACCAAAGGTTTTTTGGAATGGTGAGCCGATGGAGGCTGTATGTATGTGTGACATTAGATAAGACAATCATTCTCGCCTTATTTGTTTGTACTCTGCATGGAACAACTTACATATATGATTGAGGAGATCATTTCAGCAGGACACTGGAAGCTAATTACGGTATGTCAAAGAGGTCCTCACATCTCACATTTGCTTTCTACGAACAACATAATATTGGGAGCTAAAGCCACCGTGGATGGGACGAAGTGCATTCATAGTGTGGTTGAGGCATTTCACAAGGCTTTGCGACCTCAAATTAAACATCAGTAAATCACATGTATTGTTTACACCTTATATGTCAAATGATTTAAAGCAATAGGTTACTAGAATTTTGGGCATGTAAAGTACAAACAACTTAAAGAATGATTTGGGGGTGCGGAAGAACTTTGGTCGAAACTATAATGAATATTTCTCGATTATGATTAAAAGAGTCAAAAAACGCCTCTGGGATAGAAAGCCAAAACGACAAACATTTTCGGATGAATAACACTTATTCTGTGCATGTGCACAAATTGGTTCTCCTATCACATGTAAAAAAACTTGATTGATTTAAATATTTTTTTTTTTAGACTACTCATATAACAAGGAAACGGACCCATCTTGTAGTGTGGAAGGTGGCTAGAAAGAAGCGAGAAGGCAAATTGGGTTTTAGAGAATCCCAAAAAGAAATATAGCGATGCTCGCTAAATGGGATGGAGAATGCTCAACAAGGAGACGATGGTGTGAAACTAGATATATAAGAAAATATATTTAAAAGGTGAGGAAATTCTTGTATATAAGCCCCAACTTATGGCTTCCTGAGCATGAAAGAGGATAGTTAGAGGCACATGGATGGTGGAACCATTTTGTAAATGGAGGATCAGGAACGGTGAATGGACATTTTTATGGAATGATAGATGGTTATCACAAGACAAACTAGCAGACATCTTTGGAGATAACATTCATGGGGAGGGTCAAGATCTTATTGTATGTAATCTCATTGACACAGATAAAAACTAAAACTTGGATAAGCTAAAAATAGTACTGCCCAAGGAGGTGGTGAATGAGATACTTAGTGTCTTAATCACGCTACATGATAATAGAGATAAGAGAGTTTAGACTGTGTCAACTAAAGATAAATTCTCCGATAAAACGACTATACTTTGCTTATGGTGTCAGATGAGATCACATGCGAGAAAATTTGAAAATGAACTTGGAAATTACCTTGCCCCCAAAATGTTCATGATTTTCCTGTATCTTTGCCAATATGATAGCTTTCTCACGAATGTACTGAAGTATGATAGAAAATTTGGGGAAA
This sequence comes from Lantana camara, assembly GCA_037501455.1. Taxonomy (NCBI): domain Eukaryota; kingdom Viridiplantae; phylum Streptophyta; class Magnoliopsida; order Lamiales; family Verbenaceae; genus Lantana; species Lantana camara. The sequence goes on along the minus strand of CM074857.1, from coordinate 13,316,639 downwards.
ATGATGTATGTATGCACTGTTGTACAGGATATGAATATGTGGATCACATGCTAAGAAGTTTTCCGCTCACATTCCGGGTGTGGGACAAGATTGTTGATACACGGACTTGACGAAATCTTCATGGCTTGCGAGTGTCAGACGGGATCAAAGAGAGCTTTAATAACAAAATTTTGAGCAATATTTTCCTAGAATATCCTAGGTGGGTTGTCTTGATCTTGACGGTCTGGAATTTTTGGAAAACATGGAACCGATGGAGCTATCAAAATATTATAAATCTTTGAAGAGTCACTCTTCGCCACATAAAAGAGTTATCTGAGATCTTAGTACTAATCAATGAGGACAAAAAACACAGGCAAAATAAAGTCTACACTTAGTTGTCGTCGTAGAATAGACCCGAGAAGTGATGAGTAAAACTAAACGCGGTTGAAAGCTTTTATAACCACACCAACAATGCTTGGCCAGGAGCGTCATTCGAGATGACAATTGAAGATGAGTGCTAGGTATGCTATGAATCTTGGTATAGTTTCAATAATGTAGCAGAGTTATTGAGCTTACCCAAAGGATTAACACTAGCTTGGGAGAGGTGCTTTTTGAAGATTAATGTGGAAATTGATTTGGAGACGATCGTGAAATGGATAACAACGAAGGATATTGGAAAGCAGCTAATGAGAAACGTAATATTTGATTTGATTGGCGAAGTTTACTGCGAAGGTTTTGAGAAACTTGGATCAAATAAATCTCGAGAGAATGAAACATTATGATGGATAAATTAGCAAGGATAGGTCCCAAGGTTTAAGATGGTTACTGCGTCTAGGATGCTCTGCCGGTAAAATTAGATACGTCTTAGCTTGAGATTGCTTTTCCTATATTGTGTTGCTTCATTTAGGACAAAAAATATATATATATCGGAGAGATAGGAAAAAAAAAAGAATATGATTAATGGACGTATAAATAGTGCAAAATAAATAATATTAGTTATATTTTGTTTACTATACAAGATATATATATTATTATTTTAAGAGAGACTGATAGGATTGTAACAAATCCTTCTTATGGTACGAAACGTGTAAAAAATACAATACATCAACATAAACATTTGAAAAGGGTGTTTCTTATTGAAAGTGCAATGATAAAAATATAAAAAACCTATACCAAAGTAATATAAAATTATCAAACCATCAATAAGTATATTTTTGAATTAATAATAGGTACAAAATGATACTAAATATTATACATCATATTGTTTGAGGAGTACATACATTGCTCAATCGAGAGTCTAATTAATTTTCATAAAATATTATTTCTTTAATACTTTATGAATAAATTAATTATTAAAAGCTCTATTAATATTTTATATAATTGAATTGCTAACATTTTCAATTGTTTAAGGAGAATATAACTCAAAATATTATAGGAAACTTAATTTACAAGTATCTACAGAGTTTTGTTTTCTCATTTCCATCGAATAGTAGAAGTTATCAATTGAAAATTGCATGTGGTAGCTACAATGCAATTAAAAAAGTACAACCCAAGCTATCAACAGAAAGCAAAATAAAAATACTCATTAAATCAAATTACAATTATGGATAAGAAGATGGAGATTTGAGAAAGATGATAATATTGAAAATAATGATATGTCAAACCCACGGTTTTGAGAGATGAATATTCAATGCAAGGTAATTATACTAAAATTGATGAAAATAATATATCAAAAGCTACAATTTCTCAAGATTATGGAATAAAAAGAAAAAAAAAATAACAATGTTCCCATTTGAAATGATGGGATTGAGGTTGGAAATATAAAAAAAAATTAGGTGCAAAAGTTATAGTTTTGAAAGTGAACATAACTTTTACATTTTGAATGACGACAAAAAGATTTTTCAAAACTTTATAAAAAAATAAAAATAAATCACAAATTATATTAAAAAAAGGTTAATTGCACAAACACCCCCGTCCTTTGGGTCTTAGGGTGGGTTGCCCCTCATCCTTTCATTTTGGGCGATTTGTCCCCTAACCTTTCAAAATTGTTGCGCTTAACTCCTTTCTGGTGGAATCTTAGGGAATATTCCGTTTATTTTTTTATTTTTTTTTTTTGCATGATTTATAAGGCAAAATTTGTACAAATCAGATTTCAAATGTGTTGATATTATATATGAAATCGAAGGTCTCGACGCAAAGAACAAAACGGTAGACTCAAAATCAAAATCCGACAACCAACGAATAAAGGAATCATCAGCCAAAGATGACGAACGGGCGATGAAGCTTAGCATGCAAATTTCAACGTTTCCGATGGCCAATAAGGTCGAATGAGATATGGATTTTGTTCTTCTTGGAGAGATGAACACGATGGTAGTGGTTTTGACTTTTGGGTCGGTGTCACAAAGGAGAAATCGACGGTCAAAGTTCAACTTGATCAGAATATTCCCGGAAGCCCTTAAGCTCAAAGGACGGGGGAGTTTGTGTAATTAACCCTTAAAAAAACAAACAATATAAGGAATAAATATATATAGTTAATATGGCATTTTATATTATTTTTTAAGTTTTTATATATATTTTTTGATATATGTCTTTTCATTTATTAAATATTTTTAAAAGTTATAAACTATTACTTATACTTAAAAGTTAGAACTATTTGGGCAAATTAATATTATACACTTTAAACATTTTATTTTATGTAATAATATAGTTTCAAATATTTTTATTGTTTATTTATTTAGATGTTTCTCTACTTCGAATTTCTACTTATTGCACATGATTTGAAAGAGAGATCTCATATAAATATTTTCGTATGTGTTACTTTTCAAAATTAAAATATTTCATTAAAAATGTTATTATATTTATTTAATCAAACTAGATATTTTTAATATCATAATTTGTTCCATAAATATAATAACTAAATTTATTTAAAAAAATCAAATGATAAACGTGCAACGCACATTCATTTCACTAGTTTAATAAAATATCTCAAAAAATTGGATTGAGATCTTTACATGATCATTTTCCTTAATCCCATACTTGATTTCTTTATTTTGAATAATAAATATTTATAATTAAATATAAAAAAATTACCAATCAAAAATATTAAAATCTCATATTCGAATCGGGTCCTTAATTGAGTTAATTCCATATTTTGATCTCATCCGGTCCAGATAAAATTTTTAGAAAATCTACTCTTTAGGGCTGTCAACAGGTCGGATTCGGATCGGATCAGGAGATTCCGGATCCGAATCCGATAAGCAAACTCGATAACCGGATCGGCGGATCCGAATCCGAGTCCTATAGGATTCGGATTCATTGTTTTTGGATCCATAGATAATCGGGTCGGGCCAAATCCGATAAAAGATCCGATCCGGTTAACAATAAAATTCATTTTTTTAAATAATAAATTTGATATAAAAAAATAAATGTAATTACATAATATTTAATAAATAATTATTATTTAATGGATTATTTGATAGTTTTGTTTATATTTATTTAAAATAGGTTAATTTAAACTTATTAATAAAAGAAAACATATACTTTTAGAGTAAAAAAATTAAATTTTATTATTGTTTAAAATGATAAATATGTGAAAATTTTAATTTTAATCATTTTACTTAGTATTATGTACTAGTAAATAATTTATTTAATTAAATATTATATATAATATCGGATTCGGATTCTTAACGGATCGGATTCCTTAAATCCATATTCGCTCCATTTATTTCGGATAACGAATATTTATAATCGAATATGATCCATCGGACATTTTTATCGGACGAATATGCTAAAAATCGAATCGAATTCGGACCGGATTCGGATTAAAATCCAACCCATTGACAGCCCTATTTGACAGCCGTAAAGTTAAAATTATGTTCAGCTTTGGGCTTCTTCGACCATTACCAATTAGGGCTGTCAACGGGTCGGATTTGGACCGGATCAGGAGATTCCGGATCCGAATCCGATAAGAGAATCCGAATATCGGATCCGAATCCAAATCCTATAGGATTCGGATTCATTGTTTTTGAATCCATATATAATCGGGTCGGATCCGATCCGATAAAAGATCCGACCCGATTAGTAATAAAATTTATTTTTTTAAATAACAAATTTGATATAAAAAATAAATATAATTACATAATATTTAATAAATAATTATTATTTAATGAATTATTTGATAGTTTTGTTTATATTTATTTAAAATAAATTAATTTAAACTTATTGTTAAAAGAAAATATATACTTTTAGAGTAAAAAATTTAAATTTTATTATTGTTTAAAATGAAAAATATGTGAAATTTTTAATTTTAATCATTTTACTTAATATTATGTATTAGTAAATAATTTATTTAATTAAATATTACATATAATATCGGATTCGGATTCTTAACGGATCGGATTCCTTAAATCCATATTCGCTCCATTTATTTCGGATAACGAATATTTACAATCGGATATGATCCATCGAATATTTTTATCGGACGAATATGCTAAAATTCGGATCGGACTCGGATCGGATTCAGATTAAAATCCGCCCCATTGACAGCCCTATTACCAATCAGCTCATTCAATTATTGGCTTTTGTATTACTCTTGTCAATTGATTTATCACTCTTTCTAAATTTTTTACTAACCACTCGATAAATGTAAAACACTCGTCCACTTATTATACCGATTTAAGTGACTTAACCTCGGGTAGAATTAACCTGACAAAGCAAGGTTCTATATGTATATGTATTCAAACGTAATTTACGTTTTGGAATTTCTGTGTTGAGCCCATTTGGGAATTATCATAAGTCAGAGTAAACTCCAATTATTTTATATTTAATTATATGATAAATATAAAATATTTATTTATTAGATGAATTTAATCGAATTAAAAGTATTTGTACATATATTTAGTTGCCATCTCGATCCTTCTTCGGCCATGACTTTAAAACCTTTTCAACCACTTGACCTGTGAACTCACAAGAAACATTAATACAGCCTTTTGACCTGGTTTTCCTTGTCAAAGCAAAAATATGGATCGACGAGGTCACAAGAAAGATGAAATTAACAAGCGACAACCTAGCTAGCTACACGCATATATGCTCTCCATTAATTAATTAACCAACGCCAACAAATTTTGGAAAAAATAATTTTTAAAAAGAAAATTGAGAAATTTGCATTATTTGTTATGTTTCGTAAATGACGTCTATGGTTGATGTTCGAGGGCATACATATTTTACCCTTATCTTACAATTGATCCAATAAAAAGTGTAACACATTTGATCATATAGTTGGTTGGACTTATCGAGCCCGATCTGAACCAGAATTTTCTTGAGATTAGGTCTATAAATAACAAAATTAACATCCAACTTAATCATCAAACATAAATAAATAAATGACTTGCTCATTAGATAAATATTATTATGTCTCCAATCTAACTAAAAAGTTCTTGGTGAATTATACGACTAGTATGTACTTTCTTTTAATTGACAATATTTTCAGAGTACACATTGAAACTATCAATTACAGCGAGGGACATTTATAAACAATATGTTGTTGATTTCTAACTTATTTTCAAAGGTCTACACGGTTTTTTGCTTTCTAATCAATTGAATAGAATAAAATGGACGACACACACCGCCTTGTTATAAAAATAAAGAACTATGCAGAGAGTTATGATGTGGGGATATTTTCAAAAAATATCGTATCGTGTCATGTCGAATATTATATCTGACGACATTCCTTATGTAAAAAATCTATAAAAAAAATAAATTTATGTCGTCATATTCGTACCGGGTTGTGTCCATGTGACCGTATCCGTATCCGTATCCGTATCCGTATGAGTGCATGATAGGCAGAAAGAGATCAAGAATATAGTTGCAACTGTGACTCATTGACATCATGATCATATAAACTTTTAGATACAGAAGCAGATATGGCCCGCACGTACGTGCGATTCTTCAATATTCCAGCTGCAATCTTCTTCTAAAATTCAAAACTATATCCTTTTGGCTTAGTCAAGTAGAAAAATCAACCCCACCTGGAAATTGGAATATTATCAGGTATCAAATATTACAGCTAGCTCCACAGAATCTCCAGAACTGCGTAATGGGACGCCATTAACACCACAACTTAATCCCTTCATCTCCTAACAACATAAACCATTTCCTCCAGGTCTCAAGAATAAGGTTATTGATCAAGTTTTTCAGCCATGACTATGCCCAGAAGAAGCTTGCTCAAGGTCATCCTCCTCGGAGATAGTGGGTACGTATGTTCTCTTTTTCCTTTCTTTATGTAAAGCATGAATTTTTCTTTCTTGTATTCTCACCAACATTCTTGAGTTTGGTGGCCATTTTCTCAGGGTTGGAAAGACGTCTTTGATGAATCAGTATCCTCTTCATGTTTTATGATCTACGTATATATTTATAATAGATTAAATTTGAGGAATTTAGTAGCTTATGTATGGTCGATTTCTGCAGTCCTTTAACTATCAATGCTCCAGATATGTCTACAAAAAATTCAGACCGCAGTATAAAGCTACAATCGGTGCTGATTTCGTCACCAAAGAACTGCAGATTGATGACAAATTAGTCACCTTACAAGTGAGTATATATGTAATAGGAATAATTACGAATACCGCCCCTGAAGTCTAATCCAATTACGTACAATCAAAACTTTCAAAGTTGAGAAATTACAAGAGAACACATCAGAATAGAGTTCATCAGGATGTTTTTCTGTAAAGCTTAATCCAACCTCAGGGTCACAGTTTCTCAACTGTGAGATTTTTTCTTTTCGTGATTGAATAAATCTCAGGAGGGTGTTCGTAGTTATCTATATGATAAGTTTCCATGGAATTAATCATAAAAGTTGAACAGGTTTGGGACACCGCTGGACAAGAACGGTTTCAGAGTCTAGGCGTGGCGTTCTACAGAGGTGCAGATTGCTGCATTCTGGTGTACGATGTTAATGTGCAAAAATCATTCGAGACACTTCAAAACTGGCATGAAGACTTTCTCAAACAGGTGACATAGTTTTCATGATTCATTTCTTAATTAATTTAAATAATTCGAAATTAATCTTATAAATTATTAAATTGGAATGATCATATTCTCCAGGTAGACCCTTCGAACCCTGAGAACTTCCCCTTTGTATTGATCGGAAACAAAGTGGACGTAGATGGTGGAAACAGCCGCGTGGTAAGACGATAGGTTACTTATATAGGGAAAATTGTTCATTTCATCCGTCAAAAATGTCCAACTTCCAATCTCCAGAAAACGGTCCCCTTAAATATATATATAAAGCTATGTTACATACAATTTGGTGCCATGCATGTAGGTATCTCAGAAAACGGCACAAGACTGGTGCATTTCGAAAGGGAACATACCTTACTTTGAGACATCAGCCAAAGAAGATTACAATGTCGAAGCTGCATTCATCAAGGCAGCTGAAACATCACTCGACTCCGACCCAATTAACATGTAATTAAACAAACTAAATCGACCCCTCAATGTTAATTAATTAAGTAATTAATCGTCCTCGAAATCTATTAATTATTTCATATATATAGTTCATGAGCTTCAGAATTCTAATTCCAGAACTGATTCCTTTCCGTTGTGGTTTGTGTTTCAGTTGGCAGATAGATGAACAGATTCCATCCCATATGTGAGCATGCAATCTAATTAAAATTTTTTTCTCTTTTGTTCTTCAATATTTAAAGGGTCGTAACTTGATAATTCCTTGATGGTGTTTGTGCAGTGATCTTCAAAGAATTCCAGAATCAATTTCTGGTCTGGATCAACCAAGAGGAGGGTGTGCTTGCTGATATATATGAATTAATTACAAGCACCTCTTGATTCTAATGATTAGCATACATTTGTTTCTCAAATTTTAATGATTTGTAATATTATTCTTGTGTCTTTTAATTTATTGATCCCTAGTTAATTCATCATTCATTTAAGACAATTGTGTAATAATAAAAGGATTAGAAGTCCGTTTTAATGCTTATTTGAAAGTTTCTTTGATCTTTTAGTTGTTTTCATCACCTTGTATTATCATAATAGTATTAATGGATGTCGATCTTTTATTTTGATCTCGTTTAGTTAGCTTTCTGCTGGTAGTTATCTTGCACTAGCATAAAATTTGTAATATTAAACTTTAGAGTATATGTTTCTCGTTTTAGGTGTTGTATCCCATTTTATTAAAAAATACCAACTAATAATAGTTGCATTCTTATAAGACATTTAAAATAGTTCGATTAATTACTCGACGAGGTTACTTTAAATGGTTGTCGAACAAAATCCTCGATCCTAAGGTCAAAACACACAAACCAACATTAATTGAATACGCCTCAGCGTAGATTCTCCAACGCCTAAATGACGGATATACAAAGCTTGGGAATTAAGTATTAAATGGAGCAAGAGGTGAAGTTCCTTTCTCAAGGGCAAAATAGGAAAAAAGAAAAAGTTTCTTGTTCAAGGCTCTAATGTACGGATATTTCTAAAAATATTATTTTTTACTTATGATTTTTTTTTTGTCGTTAAGTGTTATTTGGGAGAAAGTTATTGTTCATTAGGTTGTTTTTTGTGCGAGTTTGCTTATTAATACCTCATTTTAGCACCATATTACCTATGTTTTGAAACCCGGACTGGACGTCGAACCGGGAAGTCTTACTGGTTACTGGTTTTACTGGTTCGATGGTCGAACCGGTATGACATCATAATTAAATAATAATTATATTTAATTATATGTATTATATTATATTATAAATATGAATTAAAAATAATCAAATGAACTAAATTATATAAAAAAAAAGATATAATTTTAATTTTTTTATAAATTTTCAAATAACATCTTTAATATTAAATTTATAGATATAATAAAATATCTAACTAAATGGAGAAATAATCAACATCTAATAAATTATCAATACAATAAAAAGATTGATTCAACAATATTATACTTTTATTATAGAATAATAAATAAAAATAATATCACCGATAATTTATATTTATATAAATATATATCATCAAAAATGAAATATATATGAAACATTATTTTCTCGATTTGTTAAATGAATTCAACTTTTGGCATATGAAAAATAATTATATTTAACTCAATACATCAACAATTGAAGTAGCACACTTGGTTAGAGTGCTCCCCTTCCATCCAAAGGGTCTAGAGTTCAAATCCTTGCAGTTACAATAATCAAAATATCAATTTTTGCTAAAAAAAAAAAAAAAATTAAAAAATCATAAAATCCTGGACATCCGGCCCGTTTTCCGGTCCCAACCCCGATTCTTGACCGGTTTCTAGCGGGCCACACTGGTTTGAGATCCAACTGGTTTTGGGGGGTCAACCGGGCCCCGGACCGGATTGCCGGCCGGTCCGATCCGGGTTTCAAAACATAGATGGAAAATGCATTTTTGTCGTTAAGTGCAATTTTGGAGAAAAGTGCAATTTTGGAGAAAAAATTCCTCAGTTTATCTGAATCTGAGGAGTTCAGAGGAACTTTTTGAAAAACGGGAAGAAAAGAAGAATTTGAGTTCGTATTTGGAGATTTTTCGAGAATTTCCCCTTAAATTAATATAAGATGGAAATTTTAAGTCATTATTATTTGATTAAACAAAAAATGTAACATTTTGTCTATATTGATTGCGACTCCGACACCAATGTTTGCATCGAACTACAACACGGGAGGTTTCCTTATGAACCAAGTTGGTCCTCTGTCGCCACAATCGCGCCACCTCTTGACCAAGCTCCGCCTCTTCACCGATCGGAAAAGCCTCCGCAACGGCAAATCCCTTCACGCCCACCTCCTCAAAGCCGGCGAATTTCCCGCCTGCTCATTTCTTTCAACCACTCTCCTCAACTTCTATGTCAAATGCCACCTCTTCTCCGAAGCCCGTCTTTTGTTCGCCGAAATCCCCTGCAAACGGGACGCTTTCTCATGGAACATCCTCATCAACAGCTACTCTCAACTGGGTCTCGCGCGTCACTCCTTTTCGGCTTTCCAACTCTTCAAAGAAATGGTCCGCCGTGGTAGCTTCCCTAACTCTCATACTTTCCCGGGGATTTTCTCTGCTGCTGCGGTTCTGGAGGACGCCGTTGTAGCCCGACAGACGCATTGTTTTGTCGTGAAATTGCTTGAGCCTTGTGATGTGTTTGTGTATAGTTCTATGGTGAATGTTTACTGTAAGTTGGGTTTTTTAGGTGAGGGTCGTAAGGTTTTCGATGAAATGCCTGAGAGAAATTCGGTCACTTGGTCTACCATGATTTCTGGTTACGCTTCACAGAGGCTGGCGAATGATGCCTTTTGGCTTTTCAAACGGATGGTATCTGGAGGAGAGGAAGAGGTGAATGAGTTTGTATACACTAGTGTTCTGAGTGCTTTCACGTCTCCTGAGTTTGTGGATAAGGGGAAACAAGTGCACTGTTTATCGATTAGAAACGGGCTTTTAAGTATTGTTTCTGTGGGGAATGCTGTTGTCACTATGTATGCAAAATGCGGGAGCATGAACGATGCTGTTCGAGTTTTTGAGCTTTCCACCGATAAGAATTCCATCACTTGGTCTGCAATGATTACTGGACATGCGCAGAGTGGGGATGGTGAGAAAGCACTGATATTGTTCAAAGAGATGCATTTTAGTGACATGAAGCCAAGTGAATACACTCTTGTTGGGGTGCTTAACGCATGCAGCGATACTGAAGAAATCAACGCAGGAAAACAGGTCCACGCATATTTGGTAAAATTGGGATTTGAGTCCCAAATTTATATTATGACCGCATTGATCGATATGTATGCTAAATGTGGTTTTATAGTTGAAGCCCAGAAGGGATTTGACTATCTACATGAGCCTGATCTTGTACTATGGACATCCATGATTGGAGGATACGTACAAAATGATGACAACGAGACTGCTATTAGTATATACTGCAGAATGCTAAGCGAAGGCATTGCTCCTAATGAGTTAACTATTGCAAGTGTGTTGAAAGCCTGTTCAAGCCTTTCAGCTTTGGAGCAAGGAAAACAAATCCATGCCCACGTAGTGAAAAACGGTTTTAATCTAGAAGTACCGATAGGAAGTGCTCTCTCAACTATGTATGCAAAATGTGGGAGCCTTGATGATGGGAATACTGTCTTCAAGAGGATGCCTGCCAGAGATGTGGTTTCATGGAACGCCATGATCTCTGGTCTTTCTCAAAACGGTTTTGGAATTGAAGCTCTTGACCTTTTCGAGGAAATGCAAATCGAGGGTGGAAAGCCCAATTATGTTACATTTGTAAACATTCTTTCTGCTTGTAGCCATATGGGATTAGTGGAAAAAGGTCGGGAGTATTTTGTATTAATGTCCAAGAAGTTCGGCATAGAACCGGAAGTAGAGCACTATGCATGTATGGTCGATATATTGGGTCGTGCTGGGAAGCTTCAAGAAGCTAAAGAATTTATTGAATCAGCCAATATTGATCACGGTTTTTATCTTTGGCGTATTTTGTTGAGTGCGTGTAGGAATCATCGCAATTATGAATTGGGTGCTTATGCAGGAGAGAAGCTGATCGAATTGGGTTCAAACGAATCTTCTGCTTACGTGTTGTTGTCAAGCATTTATTCCGCTTTAGGGAGATTGGATGATGTTGAGAGAGTTCGAAGAATAATGAATATGAGAGGTATTACCAAAGAGCCTGGATGCAGCTGGATTGAGCTGAAGAATCAAGTTCATGTGTTTGTTGTTGGAGATATGTTGCATCCTGAGATTAAGGATATAAGTAAAGAGCTATGGAGGTTGAGCAAATTGATGAAGGAAGATGGGGCTTTCCTAATGCAGTGTGGTTCTGTTTCAGAAGAATTGCTTGAGGAATACAGAAAAATATGAATTGGTGTGTATTTTTGGAAAATTATAGCGAAGATCTGGCTCGAGCAAACCCAGTCAATCGATTACTTTTTCTAAATTTTTCATCAATTACACGACAAGTGTAAACCACTCGTCCTCTCATTATCTTGACCGAACTAGTTTGGGCTAGAATTATCCAGTATTTTTCTGGGTTTTTGTATGATCAGGGAATCCAAGACAATCAGAATTAAATATCTCCAAATTTCATTTGTTTCTCACATTTATGAATCTTATAATCATCATTGTTAATTCAATTTAGCTTCCTCTTTTCAAGTTAAATATATTGGCTTGCGTTGATGATGAGTTAACTACATTTAATTTATTATTATATTATTATTGTAACAATTTAAATATATATTATGTTGCAAGACTAGAAAATTCGTTTTAAAATCCAGTTTGTATCTAATATACGTGTTTCAAACTCAAGACAAAACAATCAATTAATTGAAGCTTCGATCCGGCGGTGGAAAATACTATGTTCCACCGTCGGATTGATTCAGATCTATTCTGTTTTTAGATTCTCAAATTTGTTAGGTCGATACGGTTTGTGTTTTTTTCTTTAGGTTATGTTATATTTCAAGTTCTTTATCTCTTTCTTTTTTATTATATTCTGTGATTCTTTGAGGAAATTTTTTGGCCGAGTTATCTGTTGTAGGCCAAAGTGTTCTTTTCAATTCGGAGAAAAGGTGCCTGCGGAACTTCACCGAGATCGGATCTTCAACTTCAAGGAGCCTGTTTCTTTTATTAAACGTGATGCTAATATAATATCTCACAAATCTGTTGGAATTGCGGCTTCGGCTTGTATTAATTTTCTTGTTATTCCTTGTATTTTTATTATTATTCCTCTTGATGTTGAATAATATTCCCCTTTGAGGGGTTTGAGTTTCAAAAAAAAATCCAGTTTGTATTCCGTTTCACGTTCAAAAACGATGGCTTTTTTATTTAAATTGTTTCAAACCCGACGGCTTCTCAGTTTGACGGAAAATTCATTCTTTTAATCTTGAGAGTTTTTTATATCTAGGCCACTTTTAGTTTCTTTAATTAAATAATTAATGAGTTTATTGCACCAAAAACCCTGATATATATTTAATTAGCACTCATAACCCTGTGATTTGAAAATTCTCAAAGCGAACCTTGTGATTGTAATAAATTAACACTCAATTAGAATTTCAATCCCTACAGCCGTGGTTGTAGGGTTTTGAGTGCTAACTTTAATACAATCACAGGGTTTTCAGTGTTAATTTATATAATCACAGGGTTCCTTTGAGAATTTTCAAATCATAGATTCGGAGTGTTAATTAGGCATAACACAGGGAGTATCCAAGCAAAAAACTCTTAATGAGTTTACAAAAGTTTATATTTTTAATTTACAGACAAAACCCTATACTTATAGATAACATACAAATAGAACTCTTTTAACGGGAGTAAATTTCACTCTTCCAATTGGTAATTAGACTATATCTTTTAGGATAAAAGAAGCTCTTTTGCCCTCTAAACATAACTTTAATGTCATGTCCTCGGTTCATTTTTCCTTTTAGTAACGTTATTATTTAATTTTGAGAAAAGGACAATATTGTCATATAGGAATATAAATTTGTCAAAATTCAAATCATACAATTATAAGTGAATTGAGTAGAGGGAGAAAATAAATGAAAATTATAGAATTATTGATGTTAATTGAAAATTTCCAAAATTTATCATATAAATTTACGGATACAGATACTTACCACTAAATTATTTACCTGTCCGAACGCATATTATTCTTAATTTCACGTAAAGACGTAAAGTATAACAAAAATATCTTCACATATTAGTGGCCACAAATTTTTTTTTTAAACCAATTAAAAAATGAAAATAAAAAAAACAAAATACCTGTTAAATTCCACACGCACTAAGAACAACTTCCACGTGCCTCACGTGCCGTCCACACACACACACAAAGAAGAATTTTCAATGGCTTCTGTTTGTTAATTTAGTCTCGTTTGTTTGTTGCTGTGTACCTTCGGAACAAACAATGGCGTCCTCTCAGGCTTTGCGCTTTCCATCTGTTGCTGCATCAAACAAATCTCTGAGCCCAGCTCAGATTACATCCTTCTCGTCTTCTTCTTCCGTTTCTTTTCGATTTTCGCCTCCATTTCTCAACCGCAAGAAACCCCTTTTGTCAATCAGGTCAGCATCTGTTGAAGGTATGGTCTTCTTGCTCTTGTATATCATATGGTAATTTGATTGCTACAATTTCATGTGTTTTCTAATTTTCTTGTGAACATTCGGGGATATGTTGGATGGTTCTAGGATTTAACTTGCAAGCAATCACTTTTAGGTTTAATTTTTCATGGTGTGTGGATCGGTCTTTCGTATTTATCTGGTTACATTAGTTCGATGAAGTATAATATCTGAAGAGACTATCTGGATTTTAGATACGATCGAGAGTGCAACTATTGGTGCAATAATTAGGTTGGATGATTTAAGGGCTGCTAAAGAATGGTGAAATCAATTGGTTCAAATCTTTTATGATGTTTTGTGAGGCCATGTGAAACGAAGTTGAATCTTTTTCGCTGTTGTATTATATTTTGATATTGGAGTTATCTTTCTGTAATTTGTGCTAGTTTAACTCAAGGTGCCCTGTTTTGATGTTATTCTTCAGGATAGACCTAATACCTATATGACAAAATATGGATTAAACCTGTGTATAGAGTTATAGATTGAATAACAAGTTCAATATCTAGTTGAGGAACTAATAGAAAGAATTACATTTCACTGGAGAACTGCTTTGAAAGTATATTGAATTTTAAATTCTGCATTTTTACATCTCTCTGCTTACTATATATGTCGAATATTGGTTATTGGTCTTTCATTCATCTGGAAATTTATCACCAAAGAAATTTGTTTGCCATACTGTGTAAGGCGTGCTCGCGTGCATTTATCTGATGATTACAGTGCCATATCCGGACAGAGTTAAAGTTATAGTTTTGAAAAGATAACCTGCCGTTTGAGATTTAAGGAATTAATGTGAATTTTCTTGTTTCCTTTTGGTATTTTTACAGCACCGTCAGCAGCTGGAGGACTTGCGCCTGCTATTGCCTTGACAGAAAATGCTCTAAGACACTTAAATAAGATGAGGTCTGAGAAAAATGAAGATCTTTGTCTCAGAATTGGTGTCAAACAAGGTGGATGCTCTGGAATGTCTTACACCATGGAGTTTGAGAGCAAAGAAAATGCTAGACCTGATGATTCTGTTATGGAATACAACGGTTTTGTTATAGGTACAGTTTCACGTTACCTTTTCTGTGCACTTCATATATGAACATTCGGTGTAACTAAAGATCTCTTCATTTTGCAGTTTGTGATCCGAAAAGCCTCCTGTTTCTTTTCGGTATGCAATTGGATTACAGCGATGCACTCATTGGTGGCGGCTTTAACTTCAAGAATCCAAACGCTACTCAAACGTGTGGTTGTGGTAAATCATTTGCCGCGGAGATGTGAAATGTTGCCTACAAAACAACCGAATATAGAATCTGTATAATGTGTCATACGACGGTTGAAAAGATACTGTACTCAAACTTTCTGTCCTTGTATCGATGTGTAGAAGAAGTAGATTGTTCTTAAATTTAGAGCTTATTTACTGCTGCTGGGTTCTGAATATTTAAACTCTTGATCTCTTTGATGATACTTGAGAATCTTGATGAACTTCCAAGTTTGTGCATTTCAGTTTTTTTTTTTGGTTCAGCAAAACTATACAGATTCAGTCATGTATTTATTAAGATTAATTACGTTAACATCCTCATATAGGTTATAAGATTGAATCGATATTTCTATAATTTATGTCTGATGCGATAACTTCTCTCTTTAGTTAATTTTTGAAATAGCTCATATATATTTTAACGAGTCCATCTTAAGGACTTTGTCAAGCAGCGAGGCTTAATATGGTGCTTATTTGAGTCATTACGTGCTTATTTGAGTCATTACACGCATACCTTCAATCTTGATTAGCTACAAAATTCTATAATAATATCTGATCAAGGTTTTTGGCAATTTTGAGGTCATGACAATGAAATGACTTAAAATTGATTACATTATAAATTTTCTCCACAAATAAGCAGCTGCCTATAATTTTACCAAAACTACATCTAGACTCTAGTCCTCTGCCAAAAAAAAATTCGATCGTACAATATCGCTTTCCCGAGCACACTATTCAAGGACAACTAAGACTACAAACAAGGGTTTATACCAAATTAAAGGGGTGTTGATATTGAACAAGCCTTGAAGATCATAACTCCAAGAGGTAATGGCATTTAGTGTCGACTAATGATTAAATATAGTTCACAACAAGAAACCAGGGGTCAGACGACGTCACCAAAAAATGTTTAGGACCTCTTCTTTTTGTTTGCCTTGGAGCTATGGTCATGTTTACTTCTCTTCTTGTCACTCTTTTGCTTTTCTGTTTGCTTCTCGCGCTTCTCTGTCTTAGTTCTGCTGGATTTTAGGCTAACCAGACCACCGGATAGAGCCTTTCCATTTTGCAGAGCACTCTCGAAATCAGCATCTCTGTCTCCAATGGCATACTGTTGAAGGAGGTCTGGGTTCAATTTACCATCTTGCTTGGATCTCATATCATCCTGAAATATTGTCTCAGGTAAGCCCAGATCTTTTAAAAAATATACAAAACAATAGAAGAATAATAGTAAATGAAGAAAAAGGAGAAAAGTGTGCAAACCTCGACTTGTTTGGCTGCATCATTCAGATCTTCGTCCACAGATACAGGGTGAGGTTCCAAAGCAATCTGAAAAAATAAGGTTAGAAAGGAAAACAGTATTTAAACTGCAAATAGTATTTTAGTAGTTCAAGTTACCTCATTCAGGCGGGAAACAGCTGGACGAGTCCCATTGGATGGAATATTGCTCAAGTATTTGTAGAACTTCTTCATGACTTTCATATATAAAGACAATATCTGCTGCCTTTCCAACTTCATCTCATGCTATAAACAACATCAGCATTGCAAAAATGAGCAAACACCTCATTTTTCCAGGGCAGAGACAGAAAATATGGAAACCAAAACACATTCCTGATTCATTCCATGATCCTAAACTAGATGTCAGAGCTACAAAAACATTTAAACACGATAAAATCTCATTGACAGATATATCTCACATACATACATCTGGCTGGCTTGGATGTAGATGGTATGGCCAAGTTTGCTAGTGGCTTGTGGATGATTTCCATGTAAAAAATGAAGCTAATGCTAGATGGGTTTAGGGCTAGTTGGAAAATTCATAGAGCTTTGGGAACCCATCCACAGCACTGCTGACTAGTAACGAAGGATAGTGAGAAAAGGTCCAAGTACAGTCAAATTCGAAGTTGCATTCATCTTGTCTGGTTAGGAAACTAAGGAGACTAGCAAATCTTCTGTATGAACTAGGTGCATAGTATGGTGGGGTTTACCTCCCATAAATAGGAAGCAATTCAACTTACGGCATAAAGTTGTGTTAATCCTGTCAAACTTGAGATGAGCGGTTGTTGTGTTTCTAGTTTCTACTGTATGGAAACTTGCCACTCATTAAAATGTGGGAAAAGGGCTGAGAATCTGGACTCCAAGAGACAAGAGTGTGCCGCAAAACAGCGGAGGATGAAGACGAAAATACATTCTGAAAAAGAATAACAAAGTTGTTAACAGTGTGCATCAGTCTTTCCTTGTTAGATCGAGCTGAAATTTTGCAGGATGTTGCCAGACACTGTGATCTAGAGTTGGAACC
Organism: Lantana camara; assembly: GCA_037501455.1. NCBI lineage: Eukaryota > Viridiplantae > Streptophyta > Magnoliopsida > Lamiales > Verbenaceae > Lantana > Lantana camara. The sequence continues at coordinate 13,299,036 of CM074857.1, read as the reverse complement.
GTAGAGCAGCAAATTTCAGTTGACAAAGTCACTTGATCATAGACTACAATGGAGAAACCTTTGCTAATAATAGAGTTTCTTTTTCTCTCTCAAAGTGTATTTCCCTTTTCCCACCCCTCTACTTTGCAGCACCCACACTCTCTAGAAGTCTCTCTCTATTTCAGCAGCATGATTCCCACAAATATTCATGAGCGATAAGTGTCCACATAATAGAAAATGTGTGTCAGAAAACAACTACTACATTACCCCTCTACTTAAGGTTAAGGAAAAAATTCAAATGAACTGAAGAAAAGTTCAAGTCGACATATAATTCCTAAGGCTAATGATCATTAGCCCATCCATCCCCATGCACACTATAAGCTTAAGCTCGTTTAGCCCCCTTCTCTATGTTTGAACCTTTGATTAGTTTATATCTTTGATTAGTTTATATATTTGGTGGATTCTGGGATATCAATTTCTTAGCGAGTGAGGTACATGGGTACAAGCTCAGCGACCAAATTATCAAAAGATTATTTTGCCTACTTATACTATGTTTGGTAGAAGGAAAAGATGTGTAGAAAAACAATTTAGGTTGTTTGCTTGTTAAAGAAAAATAATACTAAAAAGAAAATGATCAGGAAAACACAGTCAAATGGGAGAGAAACAAATTTCCTCATTAAAAGGCGAGGGAAATGAGAGAATCCATTCTCTGCACTCTTTCCTTTTCTCTTCGTATCATTTCATTTCCTCAACGAAATCCAGGAACCAAAATAGTGTTGGAAATCCCCTGAGAAATACATTTTACACTTTTTCCTTTTCTCTTCCTGTGATAAATTTTTTTATATTTTTGTATTAAGCCCGGTCGGTAAATGAAATATTACACTCAAATCCCTGTCAGATCCCACCAATTGTATTCTATATTTTAAAATACATCACAGTGGTAAGAGCGCGAGTTCATTCAAAATTTAGTAATGAGCATTCTTCCTGTTTATACACAAATAAAAGTGTGTGTGTCAGTGTAATTATTATCTAGTGGGAAGAATTTTACTACCCTGTTTAATAAGGAATTCCAGTGCATTAACCCTAAAATTAAAGTTAAATATAAATTCTGAAGAATACCAAATCCAATATGGTAATGCTTCAGCTGGATATTGCAATAAAATGTTCCTTAATTTCATCATAGAAGTACGAACTTCTTGCCTCAATATCTCAATATCTGACCAAGAAATGCAACTGCATTTACCATTTTTTTGCTATATATCCCACATCAGTTACTATTCAAAGATATGCTGGTTAGGAAACCGGGGGGAAAAGGATTACCTCAACGCCGGATACATCTTTTCCCTGCAAGCCCATACAGAGCAACACAGAAGCCTGAGCATATGATATTGTAACTGGAATTTTCTCCCAGAAATATGAACGAGCAAGATCGTCCACAAAATCTTCAGTCTGCAGCATGCAAAAGGATTTATAAATTCCCCAACCACTCACCAATCCAGATATACACATGGATATAGAAACTTGAAGATTGTTTAGAAAAGAAAATTACTAAGGCCAGCTTTGCACACAATCAAATCTATCCTGCTTGAGAAAATTAATGTATCAAAAACTCGAATTTTTTTCAGAAGAGAAAACATCAGTTCTGCTAATAGACTAAAACTCCTCCAATAGGCAAATGACAACAATCAACCAGATAAATGAATCACCTCTAGTGTCTTCTTAGTGAGATGACTACCAGTGCAGAAATTTAACTTAAATGCTTTCTCTAAGTTCAAATCCAATTAAGAAAGCATTGAGTGCTCCTAGAGTTGAAATATCAGAGGTATGCGGTAGCTAGAAATTTGTATGGATTTACATCGAAAACAAGTAACTTATGTAAAACTACTAAGGTCTAAGGGCGAGAGATATCCCATATGAACGGATAGCCAGTGAGTCATATGTAACCAAATGCTAACTAGAGGCCAAATTTCAACACACCCCAGTTTCATTGGAGATTGCCCAAGACGATTTTGATTGGGCTTTAAAGGCACAAACTATAAACAACATTATTCCCCTATTTAATTTCCAGAACTTCTGTAAGAACCCATCCGCAGAAACATACGGAAAGAATATCTACCTATGTCATACTTCCAGAAATGGAATTATATTCATTGAACCCACGGCAACATGTAGATTAGAAATATTTGTGAGAAAAATTTCAACAATGAGCAAATGAAAATGTGATATCAGTAATGTATGATCATACCATGTGATAGTCAACAAGGTTGTTTGTATATGCTTCCAGTTGCTCCATAGCATAGGATGCTAAGCTTTCACTGATTGACTTTAAGTGCTCACCGGATGATGAGGGTGCAGTATCCACCTCCGCGAAGTTGATTTTTGGATCCAATATACTGCAAAAACGAGGAGCATAAAAATATTGAATTACGAATTATGACAAAGCAAAAAGACTGCTCTCATACCTCATGGCAAGCTTGTATTCCATTGAACGGAACGCACGAGCCAAAGATTTTGTGAACTTCTTCCTGAACACTGAGAATGATATAACAAGTATAAATATTTGATACAAATAAATACATCTCTTTAACTCTGACTGAAAGGACTTTCCTTGAAAATGACATTGGGCTCACCTTCATAGAAAGGGCTGAAAAAACCCAACAGATCTGACCCACTAGATTCAATGTCGTCATTATTTAATGGCTTCAGAACCATGCAAGTATGCTCACCAGTAACATTACTCTGGTTTTTAGAAATGATAAATTGATTAACAAGCCAAACACAGAATGAGGATCAACACACCATAAGTAGAAGAGTTATAATCTTAACTGGAACATGGCCAATATAGAACGGAGCAAAATTATGTTTCCTCCAGAAGCGGAAAAGGTCCAGTGTAAGCCCAAAGGAAACTCCGAGATAGTGGAGTTTTTCTGGTCTCCGATCACAGAGAGGTACAAGCAGCGGAGGAAGATCAGTTCTTGGCTTTATATTTTCTTCAAGCAGGGATGCCTGCAGTCAATTACACTTAAGCCAGATAAGGATAGGGAAATAAGATGATCGAGCAGGCAAACATTAAAGAACTGAGTCAAGCCAAATATTTCCTGTGGCTTCTCTAATTGCTTGAGAAAACAAATTTACAAGTTCAGGACAAATTTACAAGTTCAGGACCAAGTCTACTACTTTCTATCTTTTAGCTAATCAGTTTCCTTTTATTATCACATATGCATAAATGATGCCGCGAATGCCAAGAAAAGATTCATGAGGAATGATCTCCTCAACAAGAAAGAGAAGATCAAGTCCAAAAATATAGCAAGATATGACCATATGACCAAAAAAAAGGAAGTCTAAAATTGACCTTCTCTGCAGCCTCAATGACTCTGACTTGAGAATCTTCTGGAGTTTCAACAGTATCCAATTCAGAGATTGGAGTCAATTGACCCTCAAAGTACCTACAAGCAGTAAAACTTTTTTTTGTTATGCACAGGGAGAAAAGGAATAGCTAAATCAATAAAGAGTAAGTTTTCACATTTTGTTATTTGCAACATAAGTAGTTATTTATAAAAGCTTCCAGAAACAATTAAGTTACTGAAAAAGATACCAAACTAACGTATGTATTAAAATATCATATGATGATAATATATTGCCAGCTGTTCCTTTGTGCTTTCATTTGAAGCCAAACAAGGAAACATCTTCCCAAAATGATTACTCACTAAAATCTGAGATCAAATGGAGCTTTATGCTGCTCATAGAAAACATCATAAACCAATAAAAAAGTGCAACAGAGTAAATAAAATCCCCCAAAAGGTCTGCCATCGCCCAAAGGTGTTGCATGCGCATAGAGCCTAGATATTGATAACTCTTAATAATTCATGTTAAGGTGCAGTTTACTTCAATTTTAGGTAACACCTTCAGGACCCCACTGAGAACAAAGATCAACCTTAAGAAAAGAAAAAACAGTCATACCTTGCCAAAAGTTCAACAGCGGCTGAACCGTATCCAAGCTGCAATATTAGAAAATTGTTGTTGAGGGAGGAGACAAACTACATTTCATTCTTATAGGAAAAAAATAACAATCTTATTACCCTCATTGCACTGGGATGTGTGGCAATGCGCACAATACGAGCCCCTGAGAGACTTGGAAAAACTGTGTCCCGAAACTGTTCACAAAATTTCCAGGGTATTTGATCTCCAGATGGCTGATGACCATCACTTAAGCTCTTAAGAGCAGATTTACGGGAAATTTGTCCCTCAAAAGAGATCTGCAAGCTCATGCAAAGATATTGTCACAGGTGCAATGAAGACTACTTTGTCAAATTATAGAGTACATGTCCAAGTACTGTTGTAAGAGCTAAATAGCCACAAAAATAAATTACATTTAATACAAGAGCATGAAAATCACTCAAAATGCAACTACCAATACTATTTGTATAGTGTGACTAAAAACTTGACAGCAAGATGGTTGCATCCAGCTTATTTTATTGTTTCGGCTAGCCCCTATCCATTTTAGGGAACATTTGGTAATTAACTTTCTCTTTACAGGGTTATACTAACTTCAAACCCAATGAAAGTATGAGAAGACAGTTCTCACCCCGATTCAAGGAAAACGAATAAACATAGTTTTAAAGTAAAAAGTAAAGAATCATTGAATAAAGCAAGAGTTTATTCACGCCAGAAAATAGCCACATCATACGTGTTTTAAACTAACAATACAATCACTCCATTTCTATGCCAGGGCTCACGTAAGAGGGGCATACCTGGATTACGCACAGAATATCGGGAAGATGATTTGTGGACTCATCAACAGGACCTGTAGAATGATGGAGTGTAAACGTGCTAGTAGGAAAAGAAGGTAATAAATATTAATATAGCAAATATCCATTATACCAAGTAGAACAAACAAGTGGTGTGCTGGAGCATCAGCCATCAATTGCAAATCATTAGGAGAGTTCTTGTAGTGAGAAGCAACATAGAGAGCCATCATCCTCTGTAGAAGTAACAAAGACAAAATTATATAAGAACATGGACAGGTGCATAGTTGTTAAAGGTGAGAGGCGAAATACACATAAGAAATTAGCAAGACCCAAAAAAAAAAAGTACACATGCATACCTGCAAAAATAATTCACTGTCTCTGTGGGAGGAAAAAAGTGTATCACGATTGACATAGTAAAGATCACACTCACTGGGTGGGGGTAGCCTGATAAAGAAAGAAGACAGCTCAGCAGAGGGCGGATATTTATTCTAGCTTCACTAAACTAGACAATGCTTAAATCTGACCTGCTGATGCTAGGGATAGAATTTGTTACATCCAAACATAATAACGCATGAAGCCAGGATTCAATTGTATCACCAGAAGCATATCTGATGGATTCACTCAATTCTATCTTTTTGAAAAGCCGACCTACAATCAAAGTTTATTGGTGTTAGGCCCATTGCCAAAGGTCCTAACGAGTGCCTGAAGATACTAGTATGCATATATCTGTATCATAGAGCTGAACCAGATGTTAAAAGAAGCAATAAGATAACAGATGGGAAGCAACTTCTCGACACACCAAATAGGATATCATCTATAATGAGAGAATTCATAGAAGAAGATAGACATAAGTTGGACGACAGGATTTATGCATATATTCTCATGTTTCATAAGATTTTTTTAATAGGGTTCCATACAGCCAATTTAAACCTATAATTTTAAATACATTGGCAATAAATAGGCAGGTTTCCACAAAATTTACAACAGTATTAAACAATAGGTTATGTATTATGTTAGCTAAATGGTTTTGTTCGCAAAATGAAACTTTGATTCATGGAAAAGTGATAATGCAAAACAACATTAATAACTTTGTGAAATGTATTGAGTGTTTGCAGACTATGGTTGCCACAAGTCAATGAGAATCTCAAAAATGACCAAAAACCACGATCAGGATGCATTTTAACCATATAACAGAGAACTCCGGGCAAAGAATCAAATTAGGAATAATAACCACTTCCCCGTGAAGTTCAAAAAAGAAAGAGAAACAGCAATCATATAAAGAAACGACCACACAGTTGACTTGTAACAACCAGAGAAAATGAGAGGAACTTAATACACCTGAAGCAGCAGTCTCTGAGTTTCTGCTAGATACTTGGTTTTGCTCCTCGAGTTGCTGCAGCAGTTTTAGCGACAAAGACCTTCCTGTACCTTCATAGCTATTCAAAAAATGCAATTTAAAAAGTTCAGGGTAATCAAATCACTTCTCACACTTAAACTAAAATTCAAGAATCAAGAGATCATACAAAAAACTGGTAATAATCAACTCAGGGAAGAAGAATTTCTCGAAGGGATAGACAGTATAATGAAGTCTTAAGTAGGAAAAGAAACAGAATTGGCATAAGAACATTTACCCATTCACAGTAGATGAGAGGAAGACAAGATAAGGACCAAGTAAGGATTTTACAATAGGTAAAGGTATAGCTGCTGCTTCATCAACAACCAACAATTCCACTTGTGAGAGTTTTTCATGTTCATTCGGTTGTATGTACTGCACAAGCAATGAGTAAAACAAATTTTTTGCTTATTTCATTATTGAAGAAGTACTCAAGATCATAGACAACTAGACAAACAGAACCAAAAATAATCGTAAAAGCATAACCTATTTTGCATACTTCACCAAGAACTTAGTAAAAGCAAAATAAATATACTTTATTTATTTTCTGAAAGAAAAAAAGATTAATAAAAATATGAGTGTGAGACAACTGAAGCTTCCATCCTTCCTTCTAAGATTTCTCATAGAAGGATGGGGCGATGGGCAAATGGCTAGGAAAATGCCATTTTACCCTCCTTCACTGCATTATCATCTTAAAAGTACCAAAACTCTTCAAACTTGACCAGCATAACTGATTCATCTTATACTCTCAAAACATACCCATTGAAGAAGAAGAAAGAATACAAACCAAATACCAATGTCAAAGGTATATTGAAGTAGACACAATATATATGATGTCTATAGCAAAGTAAAGACTTGAATTGCTCATAATGATATATGCTATTTGCAATGTTGAGGAATCATGGTAATCCAAAGGCTATGATCATATGAGCAGTATGGTTGTTTTACCTGAATAGTCTGCCTGTGTTGTTTGTAGATATTGATACGCACAGTTGCTTTCTTAAAGTCAGGGTTTGAGCTTTTCACCACATCATAATCCAAGTGCTCCTACAAATGAGAAGCACTAGCATGTCAAGATCAATGATATACTGATATCCAACATATTGCCTCACTTACAATCTCAATAAAAACCAACTATGCTGAATAGAACTGAAGAACAATTAGACGGTACACAAAAGTCTACTAGATCAGTAAGACCTCAATATGCAAACAATCGTGAGAGATTATGTTTACGAAGAAAACAGATATGTATTTTGCAACTACTAGAATGTAAAATCTAAAAAATTGTGAAACAATGAGGAAGCATACTGAATATTGATCTAGTTATGATTGACTAGCAAGAATGCCGTGAATGTCATACCTTGTACTCAAGCATGTCAAACCCCTTGCATACGAAGTCAAATAGAGTTTTCAGATTCTCCGGGCTTGGTGCAGTCACAAAAATATTAGAATATCTGAGGATATTTATTCTGGATCAGTATACTGTAGCTCAAGGCGTGCATAGGTAACACAAAAAAGAAGAGATCGTACATTACCCTGCTGCAACAGCACCAGAAATTGCCAGACCAAGAGCAGCCGACTTCCCACGACCACGAGAAGCAAGCAGTGCTACTGTGCTTCGAAGGCTCTTGTCCAGAATTGCATCAAGGAATGTAACAACAGCTTTTCCCTATTTGAAAAATACAGAGTACTAAACAACCAAGCTGGATAAATAGTATATACTGTCAATCTAACAACCATTACCTGGTCCATTGTGCAGCATTTTCTGATTAGAGGGCCTACAGGAAAATCATCATTCAGTTGTTCCTTCAAATCCTTCAGTTCTCTTTCTGATTCTGAAAGCCCCTCTGAATCCTTTCCAAACCAACATAATAATAAAGTATCACAAGAAATTCCAGAGGTGACCAAGCTTTCTAAGAAAGGGTAATATAATTTAATCCACTTTATGGCTCCTAACTAAGGAAGTGTTACCACATATAAATAAAGCATCCGCAAAGACACAGAAGTTTTTCCAAAAAATAAGCCATTTTCATCTGAATGGGAATTCATTGTGAAACAGTGAAAGAAGGCCAATATGGTGTGAGTTGAATATCTAAAGAGCACCCACTTACTCCCATAAGGTGATAGACATGGTCCATGGTTTGAACCTTGAGTACAGTTTATTTCTTAAGAATATAATAGTTCTAACGAGCAGGCAGCTTACCTCTTTAACTGGAAGTGGGGTGATTGATTTCATATGGGACGAAATAGGTAGAATGTTTAGTTCATCATCCATGACAATGCAAGCTTTGCATAAAGCAAGTGAAAGTAAGAAACGTTCATTAAAACGCCCAGCAGCCTGCGAATGAGATTCTGTACGAAATCTCTCATGGACATCCTGATAAGAATCAAGCCTAGTAAGTGCAGAAAAAAAAAAAGCAGGCAAACAGAGAGCAAGATAGACAGAAAGGGGGTGAAGGAGAAGAAGAGACATATATCCACGAGGCAACTAGTTGTTTATGTTCCTTGAAAGTAAATCTTTTTGTTTCTGGATTATCTATTTGTACAAAACTTGAAGTCGTTGTGCTAAAAATAATTAACCCCAGTTGCAATTTCATAGAAGTAAAAGTATATTCGTGTTTATACCATAACCATGGTGCAAAGACTAGTGAGCGAAGAAAGAGAACGAAGCAGCAAGACTATCAATCCACCACCTTCAACAGTTTCAATAGTCCGTGCTAGGAGATTCGGTGTCAAAGCTTCAAAATCCTTTCATGGAGAAATCAACAGAGAGGAGAACCACATGGTTAATTTAACGAGACAGTTATGGATAAGTAAAACGGCAATCAAGAAACTCACATCATACCTGTAATATACACATGCCAAATGTGTTACCAAGAATCCTCTCGGAATCCCTGTATAAGCAATAAGTTATTCCTGCAGTTTCAACAAAAAGCGAGAAAGGATCAACTTTCTCAGGATCCAATAGCCCCCTTTGCATTAACTTCTTCACTTGCTTGGCCCGCTTTTTTTTATGACTACAGAAAAGAACCAAACGGAATTAAATCAATAGTCTTTTGGGTAAAGAAGTAATGATACCAAATGTGTTATGATAAACATATAATGATTATATAACTGTGTGGATTCATAACCAAAGATAAAGGCAACGCACAAACTGATGTCCAAGATATAATACTCAGATAAAAACATCGTACCCAAACATTTAGCAGATATGCGTATATGTTCAGTAGGTAGCACCAAACAACAATCCAAAAACAGCAAAGCATACTTCATTCGGGCGTGAAACTAAATAGATACAACGGTGTAAAAGCTCTTCAAATTGATGCAGACGCGTAAATAAAATTTAGATGGGAAAATCATCGCTCAAGCTCATGGACCATGAAATTAGTTTGAATATAACACAGAACCTGAGGATCAAGATCAGTGAGCACCCTTAATTCACTCACAAGACTGCAACTTTATCTCCTTTTTTCCCCAACAAATGATGCTATCACTAAAAGGAGCAACAAACTTCACCAAGTGCTTTACAGAAGCGCCACAATTCGAGATGATCAAAGGATATTGATGGAAGTGGGGGAACCAACACATTAAAATGAAAAGGAGAGAGAGAAGAAGAAATAGAGAACCTGCTAAGCTCGAGTTTGTCCTTGTAGCACCACAACACACTCGGCCTAGACTTGACCACCGATTTGCTCAACATATAATGCAAATTCACAATCTGTCCCAAGAGAAAGCCATAATAAACTGAATCAACTTAGCATCAACACTAAAAGGAGCCTATACATATCGAACCACAAAATATACGCATATACGTTGGTTACAGCATACCTGGTCGCGTGACTTGTCACCAATGATGACGAACATGGAACGGTGACGGGATTTGACTCCATTCTCAATGAGGGTTCTGATGCGTTCGTCTACCTTTTTCCTCATTTTTCCCTTAATTTACCTATGCCAAATCCAGAAACTGATAAGTAGCAGACTGCGGCGGAGTTGGTGGTTGAAGGATTTTCACAGGCCGGAGACGTCTAGAGAATCAGAAGAATTCAGAATGGCGGGTGAGGGATTGCGATTGACTGTGGCTTTAGCCTTTAAGACGACGAGGGTTTAGGGGTTAGGGTTTAGTGAACCCGGTTGAATGTGGGCGGATACCTGTTATCGATCGAGAGATCAAACACTTAACACACTTTTTCATTTAGGGAAGTTATTTTTAACTACTAAGCATCCTGAGAAAATTTAATTTATTCTCCAATGTTAAAATTTTTCGTATTAACTCTCAATTTTTATATATTAATTTTTATTCATTTTCTAAAAATTTAAATTAACTGTAATATCATTCTTTTTTTTTTCTTATCCTTTATTATTTTTTTTCATATTTTAATTTTAAATTCGAATATTTTAATTTTTGCGAATAATACTCTAATTTAAATTTGAATACTTTAACGTTTATCATAGGCACCTTAACTTTTATAAGTAATACTCTAATTTAAAACCTAAGTACTTTAAATTTTACGAACAATACTCTTTTTTTTTCTTTTTCTTTATTTTTCTTTCTCATACTTCAATTTTAAACCTGAATATTTTAATTTTTACAAATAATACTCTAAGTCTCTAATTTTAAATTTGAATACTAAGTCTCTAATTTTAAATTTGAATACTTTAACATTTTTTAATAATTCTCCAGTTGTAAACGTAGATATTTTAGCTTTTATGAATAATATTCTAATTTTACGAACAATACTCTATTTTATTATTTGAATACATTATAGTTTTTAAATAATACTCTAAAATATAAATCAACAATTAATTTTTACCCCAAATCCACCTACACAGAAAAAATATATATATATATATATATATTAGTTTTTGCATATGAATAATGAAAATTATATTTTAAAATATTAAAATACAAAAAAAAAGTTTAAAGTTGTATATATAATGTATTATGTTAGCAAAATGGTTTGTGTGTCATTTTTATTTTATTTTTTTTTTCTGTGGAGGGTAATAGAGTATTTTTACAAATTTGAAAATAGAGAGTTAGTAATTAAAGTTTTAGCATTGGAGAGTAAACTAAATTTTCTCCCACTACTAGTTAACACTCATTATCCATTTTTATTTTTCAAAATTATTAAGTATAATTGTATAAGGCATCTTCCGATTATGAATTTACTATCTTCGCACACTCGATGCGTGTGCTTGAAAAAAACTATTACTATTAAAATATATTAAAATTTAACCTTTTATATTAATAAAAATTTAATAATTATTAAATGAGTCTGACTCTAAGATATAATAGTATAGATAAAAATATTAAAAATAGAAAGAAAAAAAAAAGAGCCAGCGAAAATAATAAAAGAAATTGTTGGTAACTGCTAGAATTATTAGCACGTATTAACGTCATTATGACATAACAAAACGAGGCAATAGTAAATTTGGAACCAACCCTAATGAAATTCTCATTTGTCTGCATGAATTTTACTTATCTCGATCAGGTCACACATTAAAAATAAAACATTTCATATATCAACTCTATAAATGACAAGATGGGTGGCGATGTCGAAATCAAATTCAAAAATTAGCGACTATAGAAACTAATTTGTATCCAAGATAAGCGAGTGTTGGGTTGTCCCTCACCCCTCTCTAAAAAAAAAAAACCTCAACATTTATAAATGAATCGAATTTTTTCTTGCATCACTCACTCGACTATTGTCGGATAAACTTAGAAAGCGTTTGGTAGCATATATTAACCCACATTGGTATGAGTAAGCATAGTTAATATTCTGTTTGGTAACGCACATTAGCGTTTGCGGGCTGAGTGACTTTAATATCTGGCCCGACAAAAGCCCTCACTGTTCATACATTAAGGTCCAACTCTCATATCCCAATTTAGGTGTTATTAAGTTGAATTGAGTCTTGCCATTCCATGTGCATATTTTGGTTGCCAGAAATTGCCCCTCCACATAATTTCATCTCTACAAGATTTCCAAAGAAAACAAAAAATCTTTACAACTTAAGAAGTTTTCCATTGTCAGCATTTTAAGGTGCACCATACCTTCTTGGCGACCACCGCCCACCATCGCAGCCCTCCACGCCGGCACCACCACTCGCCTGAGACGACAACCACAGACCACCTCCTTTTCCTCATCTCTCTCTCCTCCGTCACTCCCCTTTCATTGCTTTCCTCTCTCCCCCTCTGCTGATTGTCCCTTCGCTCGCGACCATTTCCCATCGGCGTTCCCAGCTCCACTTCCAATTCATGCCGAGTAACCAGCCACCAGATATTCTTCCTCTCTTCCCCAAAAATTCAGATCTGGGCAAAAGCCCTTCCTCCGACTGCAATCAACGTCGGCAACCACCTCCAGTCAATTAAGGACAGGTGCAATAGAGGTGCGCACCGAAGAATTTAGCTCATGGAAAAGAAAATGGAAGAAGCCTTCGCAATAGGAAAAACTCTGGACAAACCCTTCTCAGCACAATTCTATGTCAAGTTGGGGATTTGCCCCCTTTCAGTTTTACTAAAGGGTAGAATTGGAAATTGGAAGACTAATATCATCAATAAAGCTTACCAAACAATAAATTAAATGTGCCATATATCTGCCTTTTCCACAGTAATATGCAACCAAACATAAAATTAGATTGACTCTATGGTAGTTAATATCGACTAATAAGCCCGAAAATTACTAACTAAAATTAAGGCCACAAGGCTACCAAACGCTTCCTTAGAAAACTAATAATGATCCAACAAATTCTATAAGACCAAAGCTAACTTGGTGTTTTACCAGAGCTACTCATTCCTTGGCGCCTATCATATCGATGATTTTTTGTGGTGATTTTCGATTTGTTCACAAGCCGCATCTCAGGATCATGGTGGGTCACGTATAACGACCGTTACACAAATATGAGATTAATTACTGAATGCATGATTTGCAAATTAGCGCAAAAGAGATAGTCAAGGGGATGATCACTGATTTCATTATCTATATCACTAGACAAGCTTCCCAAGTTTGCATAAACGTGGGAAGGAGAATAATAATAGATTAAGACGTCTTCAACTGCATAGAAGATAGACAAAATTCATTTAATTGGACAGTCTTCCATGAGATGTGGGGGTCCTTCCACGCCCTCCAACAAGAATTGGACCAAGAAAAAGAGTTGAATCAGGAAGACGAGAAACAGTTCTTCTAGGAGCAAGGGGATGGGGATGTGGAGCAACAGTTGCAAGAAGAACTAGAATAACTATTGCAAGAGGAAGTCGACTGCTTGTTCCAACAGGAATTTGAACACTAAGTGCAAGAGGAACTGGGTAACTTGTTCCAAGAAGAACTAAACCATGACTTAGAAGTGGAAGAACAACTTGAACAATTTTTTTCAAAATAATGGATAAGACTAGTTCCAAAACGATGGTCAAGATGATGAACCCCTGTTGCCAAATGATGGACATAATGCTAGAGACCTATGTTTTAAAACCCGGAACGGACGTCAAATCGGGAAGCCTTACTGGTTACTGATTTTATTGGTTAGACCGGTTCAAGCACCAGTGGTCGAACCGGTGTGACGTCATAATTATACATATTTATATAATACTATATAAATATTAATTAAAAATAATAAAAAATAAGTTAAATAATATAATATAATTTTAAATTACCTAAAACTACTCATTAAGTTTCAAATAACATTCTCCAATACTAAATTTCAAAATTATAAATCTACAAACATTTTTGATCAAAAAATAAAAAAAATTCATCCTATTTATTGTGAAAAAAAAATCACACATACATTTATATTTTTATAAATATATATTACTAAAAATAAAATATTTCACATTATTTTATTCATATTTAAATTTAGTTTATACCACATAGTTGTAATTAATATTATCTTTAACACTACATTTTTTAATGTAATTTATAGACTTAGAGAGCTTATTATTTTGAAAAGGTATTAATAGTTTTGCTAAGGAAAAAAATTGTCAATTAGGTTCGTAGTTCAATTGGTTTGAGTACATTTGTAGGTCATGGGTTCAAAACCCAATTGCACCATAATTATTTGATGCCTTCTCAGCCTATTAGTTAGTCGGAAGAGAGCTTCGGGATGAAAGTCCATTGATTGGAGGGAATTGGGACGGTTCATCCAAGGGGAGCTTCCAGGATGAAAGATGATGTATTTGTCGCATATTCTGTTCGTCCGATGAGAGCTTTTATCCCACCTCCATTAATTGGAGAGAATTGGGACGGTTCTTCTGTGGAGGGAATTGGGATGGTTCGTCTGAGTGGAGGGAGCTTCCGGAATGAAAGAGGATGTAATTGGGACGGTTCATCCGAGGGGATGCATTCTCAGCCTGGTGTGAAAGTGTCATATGCATATTCTATTCGTTTGATGGGGGCTTTCATCCCGCCTCCATTGATTAGAGGGAATTGGGACGGTCATTCGATGGGAGCTTCCGGGATGAAAGAGAATGTGGAATTGGGACGGTTCGTCCGAGGGAGCTTTCGGGATGAAAGATGATGTATTTGTCGCATATTCTATTGGTCCGATGAGAGCTTTCATCCCACCTCCATTAATTGGAGGGAATTGGGACGGTTCGTCTGTGGAGAGAATTGAGATGGTTCGTCTGAGTGGAGGAAATTGGGATGGTTCGTCCGAGTGGAGCTTTTGGGATGAAAGATGATGTAATTGGGACGGTTCGTCCGAGGGAATGCATTCTCAACTTGGTGTAAAAGTGTTATATGTCGCATATTCTATTCGTCCGATGGGAGCTTTCATCCCACCTCCATTGATTGGAGGGAATTGGGACGGTTCGTTTGATGGGAGCTTCCGGGATGAAAGAGAATGGTCCCACCTCCATTGATTGGAGGGTTTTGGAACGGTTCGTCCGAGGGGAGCTTCCAGGATGAAAGAGAATGTTCCCACCCCCATTGATTGAAGGGTATTGGAATGGTTCATCCGAGTGGAGCTTCCGGGATGAAAGAGGATGTTCCCACCTTCCGGGATGAAAAAGGAAGCTTTCATCCCACCTCCATTGATTGGAGGGAATTAGGACAGTTCGTGTAATGGGAGCTTACGGGATGAAAGAGAATGTTCCCACCTCCATTTGTTTCATGGGAGCTTTCATCCCACCTCCATTGATTGGAGAGAATTGGGATGGTTCGTCCGATGGGAGCTTCCGGGATGAAAGAGAATGTTCCCACCTCCATTGATTTGAAGGTATTGGAACGGTTCGTCTGGGGGGAGCTTTCGAGATGAAAGAGGATGTTCCCACCTTCAGGGATGAAAAAGGAAGCTTTCATCCCACCTCCATTGATTGGAGGGAATTGGGAGGATTCGTCTGATGGGAGCTTTCAGGATGAAAGAGAATGTTCCCACCTCCATTGATTGGAAGGTATTAGAACGGTTCATCCGAGGGGAGCTCCCGGGATGAAAGAGGATGTAATTGGGACGGTTCATCCGAGGGGATACATTCTCAGCCTGGTGTGAAAGTGTCATATGTCGCATATTCTATTCGTCCGATGGGAGCTTTCATCCCATCTCCATTGCTTGGATGGAATTGGGACGGTTCGTCCGATGAGAGCTTTTGGGATGAAAGAGAATGTTCCCACATCCACTGATTGGATGGAATTGGGACGGTTCGTCTGATGGGAGCTTCCGGGATGAAAGAGAATATTCCCACAAAGAGAATATTCCCACCTCCATTGATTGAAGGGTATTGGAACGGTTCATCCGAAGGGAACTTCCGGGATGAAAGAGGATGTAATTGGGGAGGTTCATATGAGGGGATGCATTCTCAGCCTGGTGTAAAATATCGCATATTCTATTCGTCCGATGGGAGCTTTCATCCCACGTCCATTGATTGGATGGAATTGGAATCATTCGTCCGATGGGAGCTTCTGGGATGAAAGAGAATGTTCCTACCTCCATTGATTTGAGGGTATTAGAACGGTTCGTCCGAGGGTAGCTTCCGGGATGAAAGAGGATGTTCCCACCTTCCGGGATGAAAAAGAAAGCTTTCATCCCACCTCCATTGATTGGAGAGAATTGGGCTGGTTCGTCTGTTGGGAGCTTCCGGGATGAAAGAGAATGTTCCCACCTCTATTGATTGGAGGGTATTGGAATGGTTCATCTGAGGAGAGCTTCCGGGATGAAAGAGGATGTTCCCACCTTCCGGGATGAAAAAGGATGCTCCCACCTTCATTGATTGGAAGGAATGGACGAACCGAGCTTCCGGGATGAAAGAGGATGTTCCCACCTATATTGATTGGAGGGAATTGGGAGCGGTTACCAAAGTGCTCCCACCTCCATTGATTGGAGGGTATTGGGATGGTTCCTCCGAAGGGAGATTCCGGGATAAAAGAGGATGTTCCACCTCCATTGATTGGAGGGAATGGACGAACCGAGCTTCCGAGATGAAAGAGGATGTTCGATGCAGTTGAAAGCATCAACAAAATAATCAACTTTTATACTATTAAGTGCATTCAAATTCAAATATTAAGAAGTACTTCACACAACTACTTTTAACCGGGAAGCATTATTGGTTACTGATTTTACTGGTTCGACTGGTTCATCTTGCACCAACAAAGAATTTGATGAGATGAAAACAAGCACGAAAAAGCTCAAACCGACCATTAATCATATTAAAGCACACCCATTGATTTGGAAATGGAAATGGAGCAGGACATAATACCTAAATTTATGTAAATTTAGTCATTAATTCAGCTATTACTTCAAATCTTTTCATCACTGAACTAAATACTTCTAAGAAAATATTAAGGTGTTACATTAATTCACCTGTTATTCATGAATGATATTATCTTTGCTGCTAAAGAAACATTCTGAAATGCCCAAACAATCAAGTGGTTCATTGATCAATTTTGCGATGCTTTGGGGCCCCAAGTGTTAGGAATAGTGCCCTAAAAGCAGACTTGTAATCCCCTTAGTACTTTTCCTTTGTAAATCACAGACAGTCTTTGAATAATAAACGAACTAATTTGATCACCTACCAAACCTTGGGGCCCTAATTGAATCACTTAAATTCTCAAGGGGCCAAAGTGCAATTTCCCTCATTTTCTCCCCATCTTTACACGATATACACACACACACACACACCCTTCTTCTTCATTCTTTCATTCTTCATATTCTCTCAAAACACAAAGCTCCAAACCCTTTTTTTTTTTCATCTTCCCTTCAATCGATCCATCATCAAGCAAGAAAGGCAAGTGATTTAAGCTCCATTCTTCTCCATTCAAGACAAGAACTCAAGTTTTCATCATCTTCTTCTCCTCCTCCTTTCTTCCAAGGTATATTGTGGGTTTGTGTATATATATTTAGTAAGTTAGGGTTTGAATTCTTTGGTGTTCAAAGCATGATTTTGTATGTGTTTGATGCTTTAATACTTGAATCCATGAGTTTTATGTTTACTCATTGGAATTCTTGGAGCAAGAATATGTGTATGTAATTGTGTATGTATATATGTTAATTTTGATGTGGGTTTGTGAATTAATGTGTTTTAAGTTGTTCTAAACTTGTATTTAATGCTCCTACATGATATATTGCATGTTTTAAGTGATTTGGATTGAGTTTTGGTTCTGTTTGAGCTTTGGGAGGAAGCCCTGTTGGAAAACACGAATCAGAAAGCAGCGGAATTTAAAAATTTTCCCAACAAAAGGATCTTGGACTCGCAATCGTGTAACCAAATTCGAAGGAATTAAGAAACTTACTTTTCTTTTGTTCTTTCTTGAAGCGTTTCAAGCCACCCAAGAACGCTCTTCTCGCGGCTTGATCCCCTCTCCTTGGTAAAGCTCGAATCTTCAAACTTCTAACTTGAAGTCTCTAGAGAAAGTCCACCAACTTGATCACAATCTAACTAGTAAGGATGCTAGTTCTCTAGTTAGTGTTTAGGCTTAACCTAGGGTTTTATTTAATCTTGGAGAAAGGAAGGTGTTCAACACATGAACCAAAAGAATTGCCAATTAGCTCTAAAGGGGAGCATGAGCTCCCCTATATATAGGAAATGGGAGGGGCGGCCGAAATCCTTGTCCTCATAGGCAAGGGTTTTGGTTCCTCTCTCCTATTACTTGATCTTCAAGTAATTTCCAACTTTGACTTTGAATTCTAATTCAAATCAACTTTCAAGAGAGCTAAAAATATCCAAACTATTTTTGGATAATTTTATACTTTATTTATTATAAAATAAATAACTTATTTTTATCTAATTAATTAATTCGTAATTAATTAACTAGATTATTTTTCTCCAAAATAAGACTTTCTTTTTAATTCAAAATTAAACCAAAGTCTATTAAATAATTAACAAATTAATTATTTAATATATATATATATATATATATATATATATATATATATATATATATATATATATATATTCACGTGTGTGACACGTGTCACAAGGACCGTGTCACTCACGTGACCCACACGTGTGGCTTTACACTTGTGGAACCCTCTTGGCCCGATTAACTCGTTTAATCATTTTAAAGCCTCAACTCATGTAACCAAGTTGTTGTGTGTGACCCTCTAGGTTCTCAATTCAATTAGCAGTGACCCTAATTAATTAATTCACTAATTAATTAATCAGTCCACAGATTAAACGACCATAGTCTAGCAACAGGTGTTTAAACCCTAGCTGAATTGGAATGTTCGGATTCGACAGAACCTTTAAGTCATTGATTCATGTGAGATACAATCCTCCTACTTACTATCTCTCAACCAAGATCTAGGGCAAGGGAATAATCAGAACCCTAATAATCCGGTCTTAAAGCTAAGTGCATTTCATATCCATTTGATCTCAATCCAAGAAACCCTTTTCTTGATGTCTTGATCCACTGCCTTGGCCAAGGACTCCATATGGCATATGAATGACTTACACAATAAGAGATCACCTTGCAAATGCAAGTGTAGGTCCTTTCTTGATTCTCATTCACTTTCACCAATCACTTGTGCAGCCCCAACATAAGCCTTGAATCAGTTGTCTAAGGCGACACCCTTTAAAGCTTATACCTAAGACTACAGAGTTAACTCATAAAGTGACAAGGAACCTCAAGTCTAAGGATCAATTAATCACATCAATGACTCGTGAGATATTTCCTAATCTGGAAGTTTCCATTTCCTGAAATAGAAACTTCCTTTCCCATTTAGGAATGTTCTCACACGGTGCACCTCAGTGAACTTACTTATTAAAGTAAGCACCCTCATATATCACGCACGTATCAACTATACACTTTGCACCTCCATGAAACAAGGTGGTCCTTCTTAAGGGCGTGATCCCACAAGCAAGCCTTAGAGGAGCCAGGTTGACACTCCCACTGTCTGTAGGACTCATCGGCTTGGAGTATTTTACTAATCATGACTTATGTGGTATAGGGCTCGTTTCATGAACCATTTCACCTAAATGGTAGAGTCCTAAAGTCATCAGGATTAGGGGAGTTCTCATACATGCACAACTAAAGTAAACGCATACCAAACAAGAGCATATAAAGAAGTGTTGCCTCAATTCGTTATTTCATTCAAAGATTGTCTGTGATTACAATAAGGAAAAGCACATAGCGGATATACAATCGGCTTACTAGGGCACTATTCCTAACAAGCCCCGAGTGCCTTGTCCTGTTTTTCATTCGGTTTGCTGCTAGAGAAGGTATCCACGGGCGTGGATTTTCTCCCACGGCCGTGGATTTGTGTCCAGAGACTCGGAAGTCCTCCCACGGGCGTGGATTTTTGACCCACGGCCGTGGATCCTCCTCTGTTTTCTGTCCGAGTTTGTTTTGCTTCGTTCTCCCTCATACGAACTCCGACTGACTTGATTTTTGAACCTACGGAAACCTATTGAAGTGTAGAATATTATACAATTAGAATCAACTCTTTATACTTTCTATATTGTGATTTATAATCAATCCTTTTTGGTGTCGCCACTTACTCAAAAATCTGCATTCATTCAACTTCGGGCATATGCCATTTTTACCTCGTTTTGAACCATGATTCATGCCATATATCCTTGGAAAGCTCTATGTGTCTAGTTTCTTACCCAATAAGCAAAACTTAATTCCAATTTCTAGAACTCAAAATATTCCCATTTTCCTTCAGCTTGTTCATTTCGTAAAATTGTCAACTTTTCCTACTTTTGCTAAACTTTGCCAAAAACCGTTTTATGACTTTCCTTTCACCTCCTCAACCTCTTGTGTGACTTAAATGCATTGTATACATGCCTATTAAATGATTTAATCATTTATGTGCCTTAATGGAATTAATTATGTACATGAGCACGATCACATCAATTCATGACATTTTATGATCGATTGCATATTGAATCTTTCCATATCACTTCATGAACATCTCATGTCAATGCCGTGCGTCCTAATTGGTTTCATATGGAGTCATTTCCCACGAGTACACATTATTCTCTTTCTTGTACAGTTCATCTCCAGGGCGGAGACTTCCGGATCGAATAGGCACCATATTATGCATGTTCTTTGTCTCGTGGTTTTGCAGGTGAGGGTGTTTCGTTCTAGTTACATATATGACCCTACAACCTGTATGTGAAATATTTTGTCCGAAAACCTTATTGTATATTTATATTGTTTTCAAGGGAGAATCATCGAGTAAATATTTTAAAAGATTTGAACTGTTTCCTATGTACTGAAATGATTACTGATTCCCTACTGTTTTAGTGAGAACTGCACTGCACTGTACTATATTGTGGGCCCAAGGAAAACGTGGGATTGGCGACCGGATCGGTATTGGGCCGACAGAAAGAACCCTTGCACGTAGTACCCATTAGGAATACCTCTGCGCGACCTAGGAGACGGGAAGGTGGAGTATTCCTGAGCCGGTGGTTCCCATTCCATCGAAGGAGCGGGTAGGAGTCATGATCCCTCGTCTCATACTGCATTGATTGTCTCCCGTGACTGGGCTACCCCTGGAGGGGAGAAAAAATTGGATGGTTCGGGTCTGCAGACCTGACCATCACCCTGAGGAAGGAGGTTGGACTGTATTGCTCCTGTTTATTAATGAACTTAATGAATGACTGACTGAATTTATCATTGGTTGCATGATCGCGTTTTATAAATATTACCAAGGATTGTGCACTGTCGGAGTAAGGATGGAGATTGTGCACGCTCACTCGCTGAGCCACTGATCACCCTACTGATTTGAAAATATTTATAAACTGATATAGTTGTAAAATCCGAGCATTGATAACTGTTTTATACCTCCTTAAAGGAACTAACTTCCATAAAACCTTGCTCGGGATTTATGGCTTGCTTGTGCTTGTTTATATATATATGTATCGCTCCTGCTCACTCAGTCTTCTAGACACTGACCCCTCTTTCCCCACTCTTCCAGGTTCTTGTAGGTTTTGCTAGGCGGGAGTCGAGTCTTAGCTTTCTTCAAGTCACTTGTACACTAGAGTCACATTCTATCTTTTTATGATTTAATTGTATCACATTATGTATATTGGGGCCTGTGTGCCAATTATTGATTATTGATTCTTGATTCGGGACAGGTTGCATGTTAGTTGAACCCGTTGTTAGAATGCATGATGGAATTATTTATGTTATGGAATTGTTGGGCTTATGGCCATTTTGATATTCATGCTTAGTTATTGCTTCCGCACCATGTTTTGGCATTGAGATTTAATTGGTACAGTGTTAGATTCCGCCTAGCTAGGGAGTTGTTTTATTTGTCACCCGTTCGCTATGAGTCCGGTTCATGTATGGACTACCCATTTCATATGTGGACTAGACTTATAGTGTGGGGGATGTGGTGCCTATCGTCGCGGGTGCTACATCCTAAGGTGGTATCAGAGCCCCAGGTTGTAAAACCGGGGTTTCTTGTGTCGTGCCATGTCAAGTATAGGTCGAACGGCTTAGGAACAACATGTCAACGTGTGCACCGCATTGATCATGAATTTTGTTATTGAAACTTGACATGAAATTACATTGTTAAATGTATGTAACTTAAATTTTGTTAACTTATGTGTTGCATTTTGCATCAAATACGTACTTTTGATGCTAGTTATGTGTCATATACACTTGCTAACCAGCATACATTTATATTCGAGAGTTGTGAATTGTAGTATATTATTATAATTTCAAACCACGACCAATTCTCACACTCAAAGCAACTTGTCAAGAGCTCTTCTTTTGGATACGGGTGAACTGAAGAAAGCTTTGGAGACTTAGAGGAATTCGGGTATTTGGAGATCCTTATAACAAAGATGTAGGTTGGGGAGTTTATGTTCGAGTTGGGACTCAAACCATACGTGAAGAATTGGTTGGGACAATAAAATGCTAGGGATATGTGATGGTTATGCCCCAAAATAAACACATTCTTCTATGCCACAAAAGGGGTTAATCAACCGGGATCAAGAGGCTCATGTAATTCGAAGGAGAAGTGAAGGAAACCTTGAAGACATCAAAATTCAAGGCTTTAATTTATAGGAAGTTAGGGAATCACACTATTGGAGTTGAAGGGCTAAATCAAGAAGGATAGAGTTGAAGTTAAGATTGGAAGTTAAGCTCGGGGTAAAGTCCTTCAAGGTTGAAATAAGAGATGAAAAAGAAAGAGATGAGTCGGGATACTTTGATTTGTGAAATAAAGTTTGGATTGAATTGAAGGAGTTAAGAAGACCGATCAATTTAGAATTCATAAAGACAACAAGTAAGAGGAACCGAGCAACTAGAAACTCAACATAAATTTATGGGAAGTCAGGGCACTTGAGTGGTATTCAAGTGGTATTTGGAGCGGAACGATTGAAATAGGATTATCTAATTGTAAAAGATGGATTATTCACCTTATGGACTCACCATGAATGGAATAAGAAGACTCTTCTCAAGGTAACCACTACAGGGGGGAGATTTGGATAGTTTCGGATTTGGATTTGGGAAGAAATTAGAGGATTGAGAAATACAGGTAAAGAAGAATTGGAACTGAACAACAAATTCGAATTCGGAAGAGTTAGAGGGAACTAATCAAATACGGTGAATATAACCCCAAAGATATAGAGCAACAAAGGGAAACGATAAAGAAAGGCAAAGAGCTTTTAGAAGGAAATTATGTGCTCAAGAGTAAATAATTGGACGACGAACCATTCAACCAATTTGAATCCACAAGAGATAAGTTAAGGGGACTTTGATCAAGAAGAATTTGGATTCAAGAATCAAGAAATTTCGGACATGGAAAAGACTTTAACAAATTGGAATCAAAATTGGAAGAGAATCAAGAGACCGGTTTTGTGGATATAGAAATCGGGTTCAAACAACAACTCGGACCGTGGGAACGCACTATCTGGTACAAGAGATTTAAGGAAATTCGAAAGACCGTGGTTAAATGAATAAAGATCAACAAATTCAAGAGCAAAGGATAAGGTGTAGAATTAAAGTTATTTCTAAGGTGAAAGGTACTTGCATTCATAGCACGTGCATCATTCACTATGTTAAATTATTTAATTTTCTTATATTTTGCTTAACTGACATAATTGTTTAAATGTGATGCATACTTTAGGTGTTGAAAATGTGCTACTTGCATCGAGCATTCTTACCCGGTATGCTTAGCTTGATGTTTGCTTGATAGGAAGTCCTCTTAATCTCATGTTCCGCGTGCTATATTCAACAAGTTGAGTCGGGTCGAGAGATGAGACTTGAGATGCATAGTAGACGAGGATATAATGGAAGACTTTGTGAAGTCTGGAAATTGAATCGAAGTTGGGGTTGGAAGGAATGTAATTACTATCCTAACTAATCACCTCAAGCGAATGGGGAAAAGAACACCGAGAACATCGCATAGTTAAGATCATTCATTCCAAGTAAGATGATTCTTGGAGAAGTCAAAGAGTTCGGATAAAGGAGTAGTAAATCAAGATAACAAACAAAGGTGGAGCAAATTCTTAAGGGGGAGAGCACGACCTAGGAATAAATTTAAATTCTAGGTTATGTCAAGGAAATTACTTCAAGTGGGAACAACAAAGGTGCAAGGATTAGTAAGTAATCGTACTTTACGAAAACAATACGGAGTAAGTTGGAATATCTTAGAAATTGATGAAATTTAAAGTCAAGTTGATAAGAGTTTTGGGGCACATTGGAAGGGATTGATATCTCAAGTAGTGAAGAAGTGAGATGCAACGTACATGAAGGAAATTACCGGTTCGTCAATTATTCTTTTGTGATGAGCTAGAGATAACTCTAGGATTGAAAATCATAATTCGAGCTAATGGTGGGTTAACCCGAGCATCTGAGTTCGTCAAATATAACTCGTTAGGAAAAGTTGGTTGATTGGATTATAGTCGAGAGCACCCTCCAAACTTGAGAGAAGTGATTAAGAATCGAGTCATTCAGAAGATGGAATTAATTAAGGACCGGGCATATGTCATGGGTATAAGAAGAAGCCGAGGAACAACTTAATCATAGGATAAAGCTTTCACACAAGCAACGAGATCATCATCATCAATTTTAATTCTTCGGTGAACAGTACATCGAACATTCATGACATATGCATACATGCAAATTTAATTTGAATAATTTCGTGATACTATGTATGCTTTGATTGGTTGTTGTATTAACTGCTCTTGTATGAATGATACTTGATTTACTTAATGTTTCTTACCTGTCCCTTATGTGGTATATACGTGCTTGCTTATTTACCTTTTTCTTGGGTTGTTGTGTTGTTGTTGAGAGACGGGGTTCTCTCGTTGTTGCTTGTGAGGGACGGGGTTCTCTCCTTGTTGTTTGAAAGACGAGGTTCTTTCGTTGCTTGATACCTGTTTAGACTTTCGAGTGCTTAGGTTTCGGGGAGTTAAGGGTCGTGACTTAACGACAATTGAAGACCCCTTGTTGTTTGAAGACCTTTTCCGAACTAATTCCTGACGGGAAGTTGCTAACCCGCGTGGCATAAACACGGGAAAGTTGCTTAGAAGTTTGACCCGAGGCAGTGGACCTGGGGACCAGGTCCTCGTAAGGGGGAGAGGTTGTAACGCCTCGTTTTCTCGGCCTATCACGAGTGGGATTAGACCGAGTGTTATGTGATTTTAATTATGTTTTATTTGCTAAGTGGCTGTTTAACTTAATAATTTCGTGAACTAATTGCTATTATGTGACTTTTATGCGCTTTAAGTGCTCCATGGATGTTCTTGAATTAATTGTCATTACGTGATCTATATGATTTATGTGATCTTTGACTATGTTATTTAAATTCATATATTACTTGTAAACTTGATAATTGATGTTTCGTTTGACTATGTACGTATTTGGTCTTATATGAAATCCTTGGATTCAATCGAACTTTAAATTGGACCCCAATTGATCACCTACCAAACCTTGGGGCCCTAATTGAATCACTTAAATTCTTAAGAGGCCAAAGTGCAATTTCCCTCATTTTCTCCCCATCTTTACACGATATATACACACACACACACACACCCTTCTTCTTCATTCTTTCTTTCTTCATATTCTCTCAAAACACAAAGCTCCAAACCTTTTTTTTTCATCTTCCCTTCAATCGATCCATCATCAAGCAAGAAAGGCAAGGGATTCAAGCTTCATTCTTCTCCATTCAAGACAAGAACTCAAGCTTTCATCATCTTCTTCTCCTCCTCCTTTCTTCCAATGTATATTGTGGGTTTATATGTTTAGTAAGTTAGGGTTTGAATTCTTTGGTGTTCAAAGCATGATTTTGTATGTGTTTGATGCTTTAATACTTGAATCCATGAGTTTTACGTTTACTTGTTGGAATTCTTGGAGCAAGAATATGTGTATGTAATTGTGTATGTATATATGTGAATTTTGATGTGAGTTTGTGAATTAATGTGTTTTAAGTTGTTCTAAACTTGTATTTAATGCTCCTACATGATATATTGCATGTTTTAAGTGATTTGGATGAGTTTTGGCTGTGTTTGAGCTTTGGGAGGAAGCCCCGAGTGCCTTGCCATGTTTTTCATTCGGTTTGTTGCTGGAGAAGGTATCCACGGGCGTGGATTTTCTCCCAAGGCCGTGGATTTGTGTCCAGACACTCGGAAGTCCTTCCACGGGCGTGGATTTTTGACCTACGGCCGTGGATCCTCCTTTGTTTTCTGTCCGAGTTTGTTTTGCTTCGTTCTCCCTCATACGAACTCCGATTGACCTGATTTTCAAACCTATTGAAGTCTAGAATATTATCCAATTGGAATCACCTCTTTATCCTTTCTCTATTGTGAGTTATAATCAATCCTTTTTGGTGTCGCCACTTCCTCGAAAATCTGCATTCATTCAACTTCGGGCCTATGCCATTTTTACCTCGTTTTGAACCATGATTCGTGATATATATCCTTGGAAAGATCTATGTGTCTAGTTTCTTACCCAACAAGGGAAACTTAATTCCAATTTCTATAACTCAAGATATTCCCATTTTCCTTCAGCTTGTTCATTTCCGAAAATTGTTAACTTTTCCTAACTTTTGCTAAACTTGGCCAAAAACCGTTTTATGACTTTCCTTTCACCTCCTCAACCTCTTGTGTGACTTAGATGCATTGTATACATGCCCATTAAATGATTTAATCATTTATGTGCCTTAATGGAATTAATTATATACATGAGCACGATCACATCAATTCATGACATTTTATGATCGATTGCATATTGAATCTTTCCATATCACTTCATGAACATCTCATGTCAATGCCGTGCGTCCTAATTGGTTTCATATTGAGTCATTTCTCACGAGTACACATTATTCTCTTTCTCGTACAGTTCATCTCCAGGGCGGAGACTTCCAGATCGAATAGGCACCATATTATGCATGTTCTTTATCTCGTGGTTTTGTAGGTGAGGGTGTTTTGTTCTAGTTACATATATGACCCTACAACCTGTATGTGAAATATTTTGTCCGAAAACCTTATTGTATATTTATATTGTTTTCAAGGGAGAATCATTGAGTAAATATTTTAAAAGATTTGAATTGTTTCCTATGTACTGAAATGATTACTGATTCCCTACTGTTTTGGCGAGAACTGCACTGCACTATACTATATTGTGGGCCCAGGGAAAACGTGGGATTGGCGACCGGATCGGTATTGGGCCGACGGAAAGAACCCTTGCACGTAGTACCCATTGGGAATACCTCTGCGCGACCTAGGAGACGGTAAGGCGGAGTATTCCTGAGCCGGTGGTTTCCATACCATCGAAGGAGCAGGTAGGAGTCATGATCCCCCGTCTCATACTGCATTGATTGTCTCCCGCGACTGGGCTACCCCTGGCGGGGAGAAAGAATTGGATGGTTCGGGTCTGCAGGCCTGACCATCACCCTGAGGAACGAGGTTGGACTGTATTGCTCCTGTTTATTAATGAACTTAATGAATGACTGACTGAATTTATCATTGGTTGCATGATCGCGTTTTATAAATATTACCAAGGATTGTACACTGTCGGAGTAAGGATGGAGATTGTGCACGCTCACTCGCCGAGCCACTGATCACCCTACTGATTTGAAAATATTTATAAACTGATATAGTTGTAAAATCAGAGCATTGATAACTGTTTTATACCTCTTTAAAGGAACTAACTTCCATAAAACCTTGCTCGGGATTTATTGCTTGCTTGTGCTTGTTTATATATATATGTATCGCTCCTGCTCACTCAGTCTTCTAGACACTGACCCCTCTTTCTCCACTCTTCCAGGCTCTTGCAGGTTTTGCTAGGCGGGAGTCGAGTCTTAGCTTTCTTCAAGTCACTTGTACACTAGAGTCACATTCCATCTTTTTATGATTTAATTGTATCACATTATGTATATTGGGGCCTGTGTGCCAATTATTGATTATTGATTCTTGATTCGGGACAGGTTGTATGTTAGTTGAACCCGTTGTTAGAATGCATGATGGAATTATTTATGTTATGGAATTGTTGGGCTTATGACCATTTTGATATTCATGCTTAGTTATTGCTTCCGCACCATGTTTTGGCATTGAGATTTAATTGGTACAGTGTTAGATTCCGCCTAGCTACGGAGTTGTTTTATTTGTCACCCGTTCGCTACGAGTCTGGTTCATATATGGACTACCCATTTCATATGTGGACTAGACTTATAGTGTGGGGGATGTGGTGCCTATCGTCGCGGGTGCTACATCCTCGGCTGAGGTAGTGGATCAAGACATCAAGAAAAGGGTTTCTTGGATTGAGATCGAATGGATATGAAAATGAACTTAGCTTTACGATCAATATTAGTGGGGCTCTCATTATTCTCATGCCCTAGATCTTAATCGAGAGATGGGATAGGAGGATCGTACCTCACAGCTGTCATTGACTGAAAGGTCCTTTTGAATATATATTCATTGTTCGGGTAGGGTCACACACCTGTTGCTAGACTATGGTCGTGTGATCTGTGAACTAATTAATTAATAAAGTGTATTAATTAATTAGGTTCACTGCCAACTAAAAATGAACCTAGGGGGTCATACACAAATGCTAGGTTCAAAGGGTATTGAAGGAAAGATCAAACAGTTGATCGAAACGAGACCACACATGTAAAGTACACGTGTGGCACGTGAGCATGGATTGGGCGTGTGGTCCAATTGTAAAATTAGACCATGTGTTAATTAATTGGAGAATTAATTATAAAGCCCAAATATAATTAATTAGAGAATTAATTATAAATCCCTAATATATAATTAATTGAGAGAATTAATTATATAACCCAAAGAAATTAATTAGAGAATTAATTTTAGCCTGTTAGAATTAATTAGAGAATTAATTCTAAAGCCCTTCATGGAATTAATTAGAGAATTAATTCTAAGTATTTAATTATTTAGTTATTCTAATTAATTAGAATAAATAAAAAAAATAAATATGAGACATCTTCTATTTATTATTCTAATAAATATTAATTCTAATGTGATTAGAATAAATATTAATTAGATAAGATATTTAATAATTAAATATTTCTAATTTGATTAGGAGCTCTTTTTCTAGAAGAATAATATCTTATTTAGATAAGAGGTTATTACTTGGAGAGAAAAAAATAGAAGAAAAATCAAAGTAGGAATCCTGTTCATACACAGACTTGGGATCTAAGAAATCCCATATAAATAACACAAGGGCTGGTGGAACGATTTGAACCCGAAATATTCTGAGTGAAAAATCGATCCATACAAGATGGCGAAAATCGTTCATGCATACGAAGAACGACCAGTTTTTTCACGAGGGTTTTTGGCGTGCAGATTTCTGTCTTCGCCAAACTAGGTCTTGAAGGGAGATTTAATCTTACTTTCCTTCTTCTCATTTCTTGTTTCTTTCGTTACACATGTCATAGTTCTAGCATGCTCACTAACATGATTTGAATCTAGGACTGGTGCGGATTATTACTCTAGAGGAGACCTATCGTGGAATCTAGTAGAAAGAATCATTCGAGGGATGGGGTTGCCATTACCGCATGAAGCGCGTTTGGTGGCTCAAAACGTTTCAAGAAAGCGTCGATTCTTGTAAGTTCTTGAATCCCTAAGATTTGGAAATAGAAATTGCAAGTCACGATCTTACTTTTGGGAAAAATTTTAAATTCCGCTGCGCTTTCTTTTCGTGTTTTTCCCAACAACTGTTTCGTTTTTCCCAATACAAAGTTGGCATACAAAAATCTAAAGTTCGGTTTCTCTACACTCTAACACTTAGGACCATGAACAAATTGTAGAAATGTTCGAGATAGGGACGATGGAAGACTTGGCCTAACTTGGAGTGCGTCTTGGTAGGAATGACAATAGCAATGAGGGCTTTACAAATGACCTAGATAGAATCGAGCTCTCGACATGTAAGGCTAGAACTCTTAATATGGCGGGTCAAATAATACTAATCTAATTGGTAGCATCCTGCATACTGATAGACCAAATGCACTCAACTTGGTTCCCGACCATAGTTTATGACAAGTTAGATCAAATAAATCGTAATTTCTTGTGGTCCACGGATGCGAATAAAAAAAAGACTTAATCGGTAGGTTAGGGAAAAATGATACGACCTAAAAATGAAAGGGAACTTGGTCCCAAAAAGGCGAGGAAAAATAATATATCTATGTTAGCCAAAACAGGATGATGTATTTCTTAAGAAAGATGAAAGTGTTTGGGGACGAATTTTCAAAGTCAAACACTAAAAAAAAACAAACACATCCGTGAACACAAACCAAATCCGATGGTATCAGGGATGTGGAAAGGAATCGTTCGAAGTCTTAAATGTGTCCATGACTAGGTAGTTTGGAGCGTTGGAAATGGCATAACCGTTTGCCTTTGGGAGGACAACTGTTTGGACATTTGACCACTACGCGATCATGTAGAGGGACCAATTTATGAAAAAGATAAAGATATCAAAGTTGGTGATATCTTTCAAGATGGAGGCCACTGGGATTTCACAAAATTAAAATCTGAACTCCCAATTCATGTGAGAACAAAAATATAAAGTTTGTCACCCCCTTTCAATACAAAGATGGTGGATACAAGAGTTTGGAATGGGAATCCAACAGGACGGTTCACTTGCCGAACTGCATACGAATCCCTTTTATAATCGAATCTGAACAATGATAGTTCATGCATGGCAACTTGTCTGGAGGAGTAATATACCAACTAAACTTAATGTTTTCTTTGACAAGTTTATTACAATAGTTTAATGTGTAACGCTCTATGGGTGGATGGCACATAGGAGATGATAAGCGTTGTCGGATCTGTGATGCAGAGAGGGTGTTGGTGTGCGGCGGGCCCGAAGCAGAGTGACGGTACAGCGGAAAAATTTCGCCATAACCTCGTTATCAAAATATTTCCAAAATATTTTAATAAAGCAGCGGAATAAATCTGGCAGCATAACTCTAATATATACAGGCATTGATAACATAATTTTAAATCATCTAGCATATAATCACAATATGTAAATATTAATTTGGGCAGCACAACGGTATTACCGTACTGCAAAATTGGCTATCAATGGCACTTTTCCAGCACCTCGATATTTCCTCGTGAAACCGGCAGAGCTTCCCCGCAATATCCCCGATTAAGAAATTGGAGTGTGGGCTCCGGCAGTATTTCGCTAAACACTCGAGAAAATATTTTTCTAGAAAAACCCTTTTTTCTAAAATCAGAAAATCCCTATTTTCTAATAATTAAGTGGATTATATATTAATTATATAACCACCTAATTAATTAATTAATTAATCCTTAATTAAGGA
The DNA here is from genome assembly GCA_037501455.1 of Lantana camara. Classification (NCBI taxonomy): domain Eukaryota; kingdom Viridiplantae; phylum Streptophyta; class Magnoliopsida; order Lamiales; family Verbenaceae; genus Lantana; species Lantana camara. The sequence continues at coordinate 13,267,755 of CM074857.1, read as the reverse complement.
TTAATTAACTTAACTAGAGAGAGAAAGGGCCGAGAGGCATTTTAGAGCTAGGATTGCTGCTCCAAATCATCTAAATAAAATGAATGGTCACAGCCCTATTTATAGCCAAGAATTAAGGGACTTATTTGCCAATTTCAGAAATTAAATGTGAGCCCCAAGCTCAAAACGCAAATCCGGAAGCGCCATGTGGAAGAGCAGTTCGCCAGGAGTCCGTGGCCGCCAAGCACGCGCCGAGCTGACATGGCACGCGCCGCCACGCGCGGCCTGAAGATGGCTGTGTGCTGGCGTGTGTCTCACACGCGCCACCACAGCTGGCCGCCACGTGTCCGGTCCGGTCCGGTCCGGTCCGGTCCGGCCAGACCGAACCGGTTCAGCTCCGAAAACCGGTTCAGCAGTGACCCGGTCGGTTTAGTCTGGCGACACGTGGCAGAATCTCATTCGCCCACGTGTCCGGGTCGGTCAAACCTTGACCCGACCCTATCCGGCGACCCGCTACATTGAACCGCTATCCGACCCGTTTCCGAAACAAATCTGGGCCGTTGACTCGCGCAACTTGGCGCGATCCTGGCCGTCCACGCGGCGTGCCAAATGGAGCCCAAGTGGCGCTGACTCGCTGACGTGGCGTGACACGTCACCTGCCACGTCAGCATTTCTGCCACGTCATCTAAATTTTTTTTTTCCCGAAAAATTTTATTTTCTCCAAAATAAAATTTGGGCATTTCCAACTCGTTGGAATTTAATTTATTTTCTCAAAATAAATTCATTGGCTATTTTCAAACTCTTTGAAAAATTATTTCTCTCTCTCGTTTTAATATTTTCTCTTTGATCTTCGTTGGGGCTTGCGGGGGGACCTGCAGGACTAATTAATCTTAGCTCCAAACGGGTCAATCTATTATCATCCCATGACAATAATTGATTACCGTTTAACAATATTTAATTCCACTAAATAAATATTATTGAACTCTAAAATTAATTAAATTATTCACGAATTTCTCGATCTAGAATAATTTTGCATTTTACTCCTCTGTACAGATATCCATGAAAAATAAATCAATACTACTATCAATTATTTTTCATTTTAAATCTGAAATTTCTTGATTCGCCTTAAGTCCAAATTCCCAGTATGTGAAACACATTCAACATATAACTTCGGTGACGAACACACGAAGTACTTTGGCCAAAGATTTAATTCGAACTTTTGCAAATCTATTTCAGGGATATCTTTTAACCTTCCAGCAAGGCTACAGATTCTTTGATCAAAATTTCTCTCTAGCACATTTCATGCAATCACCGAACGTACAAAGTATTTTGGCCACCCGTTACCGAGACCTCACTTCTGAGTACATCACAGTGATTAACACTACATGCCTAAAGTAGAAACACTATCAGGATTAAGAGTCTAATACTTCCGAGATTTTATTCATTTTAGATAGCAGTATAAAATGAACAATCTCAGTGGTCCAGTTCGATGTTTCCAATCTCATTGAAAATCATCAACGTGTTATAATTGGAAACTCCATTTCCCTATGACGAAAGACTAATCATCTTATATAACACATTATAGTCTCGATAAGAACATTTTCTTATCATACTGACTAGAACTTTAATGACACGTGACTTTTGGTATTTAAAGTCTTTTCCTATGAAACACATTTCATATAAAAATACCATCACACGTCATTAATTATTAAATTTGTAAAATACTCATAACTTGCTTTAATTTCAGTTTTATTAATCCAAAATATTTACAATATAATTGGATTTTCAGGGCATTAATCCCAACAGAGGGAAGACATCCTGCATACCTTGCGAAAGTGCCCGACTGTAAATGTCGTATGGAGGTGCATTATTGATCAGAGAAACTGGACCCAGTTCGATGCTTTAGCCGACGAGGTTGAGCTGGAAATACATGGAGACGGCACCTGAGAAACAATATTGTACCAAAATGAGATTGGAAAATAATCTTTTTGGTTGGTATGTGGAAAATCTGAAAAGCTCGAAACAAACTCACGTATCAATAAAAGTGGCAGTCTTTGCATGTCACTCTTAATAACTCCAAAGCTCTGGCACTTAACATCCAAGCTGTGCAACAATTCATGGTCGCAAAGAAGGTGGTCCAGCAGCCCACAAAATAAACTCGATGCCGATCGAGATGGTGCAAACTCAACACCGACGGTAGTGTTCTTGGACACAAGGGCGACGCCATGTAGAGAAATTGACCCCATTGAGAAATTTTTTTTTTACTTAAGTATTTATATATTTTTCATATATTTTTATATTTTTTATTTTAAGAATAGTTTTTTTGACCCCACATAAAAATTAAAAAAATTGTGTTGACCCTCTTAAATTTAAAACTAGATAAGTGATTATTTCTAACAGTTTTGGAGTATTTGGAAACTAATTTCTGCTTAAATTAAGCAGAAATAAGTGCTTATAGATTATATGGTTTTCTCTGAATTTATTTAAAATTCTATTTTGACAATAATATCCTGATTAAAACACTAATATTCTTAAATTAACCTTTTACATACAAATACAACTCTACCGTTTAAAAATGATGAGGCCCAAAAATGCACTTGTATCAGAGCCGTCCACGTGTCACCATCTGTTAACGCGGAGACTACACCCTCGCATCGATGGGCTCGTGGGCCAACCCAGCCCACTCACTTGCCAACTAGTATAGGCCCTTGAGCCTCGGCCAACCATTTAATAACAAGGACGAACCGGTAGGCTCGGCGCTTCCGTCCCGGCCTTCGGGGTTACCTTTCTCAAGGAATCACCCGTACGAGGGCCATATTCTTGTCGCTCGGGTTTCCGGCGCTCAAAGATCATAAGTCGTGAGGAACCCGTCCGAACATTCTTCGAGCGTCACCTATGCGCTCGCGGGTGATCCGCCATCGCCGTGGTGGATCTGAACCCTCATAAAACGGATCCGGGACCTTCCACCCACGCGACCCTCGTCAACAACCTCTGACACAAAGGTAGTGCGCACCTTGTACCTGACACGCCGTCTCCTTTTCAGAAACGTCATTCTCACGCCCTCAAGGGCTGCCACGTGTTAGGGCAACACAGGTTTGGGACCACACGGTCAATTTACCCATTTACCCTCACCCCTAACATATAAATAGGGGAGAACACATGCTTTCTCCCCCAAGTCATCTTCACGATACATACTGCACTCACTGTTCTGGGTCCATTCCGCCATTCTTCTGCATCTTCCCAAGCTTCATATTGTTCTCATCACAGTCGCATCATCATTGCATCTTGCATTCTTGGTGTTATCCTAGCTGGAAGAACCCACGCTCAAGAGGAAACCCAGATCCTGAGGCCCTCACGCCTGTGATGGTCTTTCCCTTTTCATACAAATACTAAAGTGTTGTTGCATTTTTGGAAGCCTGACTTCCAGCACCATCATTTTTGGCGCCGTCTGTGGGAAATCCATCACAACTGCCAACATCTCAATCTTCCTCTGAAAGCTAGTTGAGACATAGCACCTTTTGATTCTGAAAATGGTAACTGCAACCAGGTCTGGAGCTGTGAGGGACAAGGGCGCTCTTCCCCCAGTCAACGAAGGGAACGCCGAGAGCAACATCCCCGCCGGAGGTACGAACCCACCAGCTGCGGGGAATGGAGGCGAGAATCCAGACAAGGCGACTGCAACTCTCCCACCGGGAGGGAACGCTACGGGGGGGCCCAGTTCCGTTGTTCCACCTACAACTCACACCGCCAACGCTTCCTTCCCTTACTCAGGTATGTATCCCATGGCCATGCCTCTGCCGGGATACCCTTTTATGCAACCCGGAATGATGCCCGGGATGATGCCGATGATCCAACCCTATCAAGTGGGGACGCTGAATCTCCCCCTGTCATTGCCAAGAGAGATACAAAGGGTAGAAATACCCCAAATCACTACTCAACAACTCCAAGCGCTGTACGCGCAATGCGAGGGTCAAGCCGTGCAGAACGCTTGTGAACATTTTACTGCTGCTTATTTCCCTTCACACGCGGGCGCTCGAATGGCCCCACCCCTGGGAGGACTCCCAGCGCACCCGTTGATGATGGCCCAAAATGCGCTGAGGGCCCAGCAACCTCCCCCACCACCGAATCAGGAAAATGAGGCCCCACCGAGGGTCCAGCAAGATCAACCACCCGTAGGAGATGAAAGGGCCCCTCGAAATGAGGGAGCCGGAGATAACGACGAGGTCCAATCGAGGGCCACAGAAAGGGCAAATCGCAGAAATGTCGGTGACCCTCAACTTGCATCAGTACAAGACCAGATTAGGGGGCTCCAGAACGTGGTCGAGTAGCTCTCTCGAGCACGGTCTCACGTCTCCCGCGATGGAGGCGAGAGGTCCAGGGCCAGAGACGCTCGCAGGCCACACAACCCCATCTCTCGCCGACGAAGGGAAGCCAGCCCCGAAGACCCAGAGGACAGGGATTACCGGATCGTGACGGGCAATTCTCCCCTCATGGAGGAGGTGCTGATGACCCGTGCGGGGAAAGGCAAAATCCCCACGTCCGTCAACAGGTATGATGGAACCACAGATCCGGCCGAGCATCTGGATCACTTTGTGCACTTGATGCATTTATATGATCACCCCCTCAACTATTGGGCCAAGGTGTTTGTAACCTCCCTCGTGGGAATGGCCCAGGATTGGTACAAAAAGCTTCCTCCGCACTCAATTCGAGGATACCATGACCTGACTGACGCTTTCATCAGTCACTTCAACTCTTTGAAGGCTTCAGCCCCCGCTACGACGGCTCTCTACAGCTTGGTCCAGGGGCCGAACGAGACCCTCAGGTCATTCATGGGAAGGTTCAACAAGGAAATCCTACTGGTGGAAAAGCCCTCGATGGATTTCTTAAGGCACGTTCTCTTTGGAGCCATTAACATGAAGCATTATGTCAGCAAAGAATTTGTAGAAGAAGTGGCCAAGAAAAAGCCCCGCTCGTTGATGGAGGTAAGGGACATAGCGGACTCGTTTTTCACCCTTGAAGATATGTATCTTGCGAGGGATCAGAAAATGGCGAATGCCCCTCGCCCCAACAAAGCCCTTGAAGACAGAGGAGATTCAACCAGAGGTCGCCGCCGTAGCCCTATCCCCGCTCGACGGAACTCTCCACCCCCTCGGAAATTCGAGCGCATCCCTCTCAACCGCCCTATAGCCGAAGTATATGCCATGGCGGATAAGAAGCTGTTCAAGAAGCCGCCAAAGTTGAGAGAAACGGAGGCTCAGAAGCGCTCGGGGAAGTACTGCGCTTTCCACAAGCAGAAAGGGCATGACACCAGTGAATGTCGTCAGCTAGAAAGTGAGATTCAGAGGCTGATCGCTGGGGGGCACCTTAAGGAGTTCGTAAAGGTGTTGGAGAGGTACGACGAGCACTGTGTGGAGCTAGCGCATGCACGTGGGAGAAGCCGTTCGCGCTCTCGGAGCCCGCGTCACGGTCACACCGAGCCCAGTGACCGTGGAAAAGGGAAAGCATCGGACGTAGAAAACCAGCCCTTCGCGGTCATTCACATGATTGCTGGAGGACCCTCGGGGGGCGACTCTAACGCTTCCCGACGCCGCTACATTCAGAGTTATGACCAAAGATCTTCTCAGCCCAGGCCAGTGCTCTCTATTGATAAATCATCACGCTCGGAGAAGGATGAAAGCGTAGGTTTCACAGAGAAAGACTTAGAGCACATTGTAACGCCCCATGGGGTCGGTGAAACCTCTGACTGCCCCATGGTGGTTAGCTTAGACGTTCACAATCACGTTGTAAAGAGGGTCTTAATTGATAGTGGAAGCTCCGTGAATGTTTTGCCTTACTCCACGTTTCAGAAAATGAACATCACAAACATCCCGCTCGAACCCCTCAGAACAGCCCTCGTCGGCTTTGGGGGTTCCGAGATCGTCCCTCGCGGACAAATTCGCTTGGCCACCTCTTTCGGTCGCGCCCCACAGCGAAAGACTTTAAATGTTCTCTATGTGGTGGTCGAAGTAAACCTACCATACATCATCATTGGGCGCCCAGCCCTCGTTGACTTCAAAGCTGTAATTTCCACCTATCATCAGAAAGTCAAGTTTCCCACCCCCGAGGGTACAGGAGAAGTACTGTGCAATGTTAAGGAAGCATGGGAATGCTACATACTTTCCCTTCGAAGCCACAAGCCCAAACAACCTACCCAAGCGGGTTCCACCAAAAAATCTGTTGACTTCCCCAGACTAGATAAAGATGGTCCCGAGCGCAAGAGGGCCAAGCTCTATAAAAAGAAGAATAAGAAGAAGGTCACGGACAAACCCGCAGATGCTGGGAACTCGCCCCTCGGAGCGGTTGGAGCTTCCTCCTCGGAAGGCGAGGATCATATACCCTCGGGGGATACCAACGAGAGAATTACAGGCAAGAAAAGGACGCTCGAACAGCCGAGGCCCGAAGTGCGAGTGGAACCTACGGAGAGCTTCCTGACCATCGAATTGGAACCCGGGAATCCCGATAAGACCACACAAATAGGTTCCAGCCTCGACGGCCCCTCTCAGATTATGATGATTGAATTCTTGCGAGAAAATATTGATGTCTTTGCTTGGAAGGCTTCCGACCTCACTGGCATAGATCCGAGCGTTATTGTCCACCGGCTGAACGTGGATCCGGCCTTCAAACCTATAAAGCAAAAGAAGAGAGATGTCCATGGGTTCCGAAAGCAGGTCATAGAAGAAGAAGTCAATAAACTGCTTGACGCTCAGTACATAGAAGAGATTCTATATCCCGAATGGCTTTGCAATGTGGTGCTCGTTCCCAAGAGCGCCAACAAGTGGCGTATGTGCAATGACTTCACAGACCTCAACAAGGCATGTCCTAAGGATCCGTACCCGCTACCTAGAATTGATCAGTTGGTGGATTCGACCACTGGGTGTGAACTTATGAGCATGATGGACGATTTCCAGGGATATTATCAGATATTTATGGCTCTTGAGGATCGTCCCAAAACTGTGTTCGTAGTCCATATGGGTGTTTATTGCTTTAAGGTTATGCCCTTTGGGCTCAAAAATGCAGGAGCGACATACCAATGCCTCGTCAACAGAATGTTCGAGTGTGAGATCGGAAAGTCCATGGAAGTATATGTGGATGATATGATCGTCAAAGGCGAACGCCGGTATTCTCATCTAGAAGACCTCAAACGAGCGTTCAATATCCTGCGGCGTTTTGGTATGAAACTGAATCCTTCCAAATGTACATTTGGCGTACGGGGTGGCAAATTTTTGGGATACATGGTCAGCCAACGGGGCATAGAGGCAAACCCAGAGAAAATTAAAGTAATCCTGGATATACCCTCGCCTCGCAATCTGAGAGAAGTCCAGGTGCTCGTGGGTAAGATCATTTCATTAAACAGGTTCATCTCCCGCTCAGCTGACAGGAACTTGCCCTTCTTTAAAATTCTGCGTAACGCTCGCAACTTTACCTGGAGCGAGGACTGTGAAAAGGCCCTGCAGGACATGAAGCAGTACCTCTCGAGCGCGCCTTTGTTGACCAAACCTATCCCGGGGGAGAGCTTGTTTGTCTATCTGTCAGTTTCCTAGGAGGCCACGAGCGCTGTCCTCATGGCCGTTCGCCAGCGTAAGCATATGCCGGTGTATTATTTAAGCAAAACTCTACAGGGAGCGGAGAAAAGATACATGGAAATAGAGAAGTTTGCTTTTGCGCTCGTTAATGCATCTCGGAGGCTAAGGCCTTATTTTCAAGCGCATTCCATCGTGGTGCTCACAGATCAGCCCCTCAAGCAGGTGCTGGCAAAGCCGGACGTTTCAGGGAGATTAATTAAATGGTCAATTGAACTTAGTCAGTTCGACATCACCTTTGAGCCTCGCACGGCGATACAAGCTCATGCCGTGGCGGACCTATTGGTGGAGCGTTTCAACTTAGATATCGGGCCCTCGGCAGAGGATGGCCAATGGCTTCTGCACATAGATGGCTCCTCGACCTCGCAAGGGGGGGGAGCCGGGGTGACCCTCAGGGACCCCCTCGGAGTTGAAGTTGACTATGCCATCAAGCTGGCGTTCCAAGTCACCACCAACGAAGCTGAGTATGAGGCCCTCATCCAGGGGCTCAGGATTGCCCTCCAAAATGGTGCCATTCGGGTCACTGCATACTTTGATTCACAGTTGATCGCGAGTCAGATTGACGGTTCTTATGAGGCCCAAGAAGCCACCATGGTGCAGTATCTGGCGAGCGCTAGGGAGGTGATAGCCAAGTTCAGGGAATTCCACCTTTTGCAAATCCCGAGAGCAGAAAACGAACGTGCTGACGCTCTGTCAAAGTTCGCATCTGCCCTGGACGGTTATAGCGAGCGTGCTATTACATATCTTAGAACAGAGGAACCGCTGATAAGTAGAGGCGAACCTTCGAAGGAGGTGAATATGATTGACCCCTCCGAGCCTTGTTGGCTCGACGAAATTATCAGATTCCTCCAGGATGGAACCAGCCCGAGCGATAGAGTTGAGGCTCGGAAAGTCAGAAGCAAAGCCCCCCGCTTCTCATTGGACGCCGAGGGACGACTATTCAAGCGATCCTTCCAAGGCCCACCGTTGAGATGTTTGAGACCCAGGCAGGCCAAGGAAGTTTTAGAAGATGTGCACAATGGAAGTTGCGGGAACCACTCGGGCGGTCGAATCTTGGCAAAGAAAATCTTAAGGAGTGGGTTCTACTGGCCCTCGGTGTTGCAGGATGACATTAGCTACTCCAAGAAATGCCCTAAGTGCCAGTTCCATTCCAACACCCCCCAGTTGTCGACGGCTCAAATGATTCCTATTGATGTCTCGTGGCCTTTTGATCAATGGGGCATTGATATTGTGGGACCCCTCCCAATGGCGGTCGGACAAAAGAAATTCGTAATACTTGCAGTGGATTACTTCACTAAGTGGGCTGAAGCCGAAGCGGTCGCCAAGATAACGTTCAAGGTTGTGAGAGATTTCATTTGGAAAAACATCATCTGTAGATATGGTATCCCGAGGGTGCTCATCTCGGACAACGACTCCCAGTTCATCGCTGCCGACACGCGGGATTGGTGCTATGAGCTAGGGATTGAACAGCGATTCACCTCCGTGGGCCACCCTCAAGCCAATGGTCAAGCGGAGGTGACCAATCGAACCATACGCCAGCATCTGAAGACGATGCTCGAGAGTAAGAAGAGAGAATGGGCTGAAGAACTTCAAGGAGCCCTGTGGGCGTACCGTACTACTCCACGAGCGGCAACCGGAGAAACTCCTTACTCCCTCGTTTATGGCTCCGAGGCTATGATACCTGCGGAAATCGCTCAAGAATCCGCACACGTTGCCTATTTCGAGCCTGCTGCCAACGAGGCCAACCGGGCGCTCGAGTTAGATTTGTTGGACGAGAAGAGGAATACTGCTTGGGCACGCATCCACAAATATAAAGCAACCGTAGCTCGCCAATACAACAAACGTGTTAAGGAGAGGACTTTCCAGCTAGGGGATTTGGTCCTCAAAAAAGTTGAAGTCTCCAAACATGTGGGTAAGTTGGACCCCAATTGGGAAGGCCCCTTCAAAGTCATTCAGGTACGAGCAAATAACACCTACCTACTGGAGACTTTGCAAGGCGAGCGTCTCCCTAGGCCATGGAATGCGTGTAACCTTAGAAGATTCTACGTGTAAACTTCAGTTTTTGTAATTGCCCGTTGGCAGCATGGGGAACTTTCTTTTGACAGAAAGCATATCGTATTCGTTTTGGAAATTGCAAGTATAACAGTAAGCATTTGATTTTTTGACTATGTCGTTTATTTGCTTTCTTATTGGTTAAAGATTTAAGCAAACATAAGGACTACTCCGTGTCGAGCATCCTCCACGTCAAACGGCCTAAGTAATACCCCAATCGTTTTGGAGCCACGCTATCCGGGTGTTGATAACCATCTACCCGAAATAGTTTGACAATTCGTAAGTGAATAAAATCCTAAGAACGAGCGTGTCAAACAACGGGGGGCAAAATGCTTAATTTACGCCAGCTGAGTGCGCGCCACTCCAGTTCGCGCTCGTAAAAACCCCGATGACCCTCAACTTCTTGGGTAAGAGCACACTCGTAAAATAGTGGATCCCATAACCATCCTTTCATGGGTCCCTCGAAATGACGCTAACCACACGGTTACGCTCGCTTTAATCCCATACTTAGCAAATCCTACTGTTGATTTCTAAAGTATATACAACCCAATGGAGCGTTCGAAAACGAGGATGCACATTATTGAGCCAATACTTAGGCAAATCCCCAGAGGTTTCCTAAAGTTCAAATTCGAGCCTCGTTACGAGTATGGCCAGGGAACACCCAGGGAAAACACCCTCGCACCTGTACTTGCGCCCCTCAAATCGCTAGACGCAATGTAATGAATGCCAGGGCACCCTCAAAGAAAACACCCCCGTGCACACACACGCCCATCGCAAACGCTCAAACAAGAGATATTAATATAAAAGCGGCGAGCGTAAGGAAACAACATCATTCATCATTTAAAAGTAAAGGAGAAAGTATACAGACATTCAAGCAGTAAGAAAGGAGTTCAAATATATGGAACAGCAGCATGGAGGAACCCAAAGTGTTCAGAAAATAACTGGAGGATTAGGTACAGACATAAAGTTGTTCTTAAATAGGAAGAAGAATTTAAACTGGCGAGGGCAGGAGATCAACAATCAAGGGAACTTCACTGGGCTGGAGCATCGGGCTCAGGAGGAGCAGTCGCAAGGGGAACAGGGGCCAACACGTGCGCGTCAGAGGTTTGAGCCTGGCCGGGTTCCTCAACATCCGCTGCCTCCAAGATGGTGTCTTCATCCTCTATCCGTATGGGCTCGGGACCTAGGGTGTTGGCGGCTATGAACTCCCGTTGGAGCGTTTACACCAACTCTTGGTACTCCGGCTACGCCAAACTCTCGGTAGGATCCTCGTCTTGGACCATGGGCTCGCAGTTCTCATCCAGGTCCATCCGCAGGCGCGCGTCGGTTCGAGCGCTGTCCGGAGCCAAGCCAAGCTTCACCATCTGCCCGATAGCTTTGTGGAAGAAGCGTCGAGCGTTGTCAAAGCATTGGATGTTGGCTGCAAATACAAAGGCTTTGGAACGCACGAACTTCATTACTGCGTCCCAAGAGACCTTCGCCGCCAGTCCTTCCACCTTCCCCTACATTTCAGCGAGAGCCTTCTTAGTTCCTTCATTCTGACGCGGGCTCTCAGCCAGTTGTGTGCTCAACTCCCTATTCTGGACCCTCAGTTGGTCGCGCTCCACCTTCAGCTCCCTGTGACGCTCGTCAAGAGTGAGGTAGGCGTCGTCCGCCTTCTGCAGATTCTCCCTCAATTGATCCTTCTGAAGGTTGGCGGCGGTCAGTTCGGAGTGGACATGGTTGTAATCCTCTTGCAGTTTGGCGGGGTCAGAGATTCGCAGCAGTTTCTTGTACTTGGCCTTGTGCTCGGAGTAGGCCTGCGCTCACCCCTGCAAGTTCTTTAGCCTAGGGATTACCTCCTAGAGAGTCAGAAGCAAAGAATAGCGTTAAAATGGGAACGATGGAATTGGGAAATCTTCAGAGGGTACTAGGGACTTACCGTCAGAAGGGCATGGCAGGCGTTATCAGCAACACGAGCGGCGTCGTGCTCATTCAGCTTATCATGATCGCCGAAAAATTGGAGTTTCCCGACGATGTCAGAGACGACGTTCACGGAGTAGGCGCTCTTTTTCAGAAGCACTGGACCCTCAGTCCGCTGGCGCTTGTAGCGAGAGTCGCCCTTGCAGCCTATCTTCCAGAAGTCTTCATCCTCTGATGAAGAAGTGTCGCTGCCCTCGCCCTTATGCCCCACTACCACCTCTTTCTGTTAGGAATAGTGCCCTAGAAAGCCGATTAGTCATAATCCGTTTTGGGACTTTCCTGGTATCACAGACAATCTTTGAATGAAATAACGAATTTAGGCAACACTTCTTTATATGCTCTTGTTTGGTATGCGTTTACTTTAGCTGTGCATGTATGAGAACTCCCCTAATCCTGATGACTTTAGGACTCTACCATCTAGGTGAAATGGTTCATGAAACGAGCCCTATATCACATAAGTCATGATTAGTAAAATACTCCAAGCCGATGAGTCCTACAGACAGTGGGAGTGTCAACCTGACTCCTCTAAGGCTTGCTTGTGGGATCACGCCCTTAAGAAGGACCACCTTGTTTCATGGAGGTACAAAGTGTATAGTTGATACGTGCGTGATACATGAGGGTGCTTACTTTAATAAGTAAGTTAACTGAGGTGCCCCGCGTGAGAACATTCCTAAATGGGAAAGGAAGTTTCTATTTCAGGAAATGGAAACATCCAGATTAGGAAATATCTCACGAGTCATTGATGTGATTAATTGATCCTTAGACTTGAGGTTCCTTGTCACTTTATGAGTTAACTCTGTAGTCTTAGGTATAAGCTTTAAAGGGTGTCGCCTTAGACAACTGATTCAAGGCTTAAGCTGGGGCTGCACAAGTGACTCATGAAAGTGAATGAGAATCAAGAAAGGACCTACACTTGCATATGCAAGGTGATCTTTTATTGTGTAAGTCATTCATAAGCCATATGGAGTCCTTGGCCAAGGCAGTAGATCAAGACATCAAGAAAAGGGTTTCTTGGATTGAGATCAAATGGATATGAAATGCACTTAGCTTTAAGACCAAATTATTAGGGTTCTGATTATTCCCTTACCCTAGATCTTGGTTGAGAGATAGTAAGTAGGAGGATTGTATCTCACATGAATCGATGACTTAAAGGTTCTGTCGAATCCGAACATTCCAATTCAGCTAGGGGTTAAACACCTGTTGCTAGACTATGGTCGTTTAATCTGTGGACTAATTAATAAATTAGTGAATTAATTAATTAGGGTCACCGCTAATTGAATTGAGAACCTAGAGGGTCACACACAACAACTTGGTTACATGAGTTGAGGCTTGAAAATGATTAAACGAGTTAATCGGGCCAAGAGGGTTCCACACGTGTGGCTCACGTGAGTGACACGTATCCTTATGACACGTGTGTAAATATATGTGTATATTTATTTATGTGTTAAATAATTAATATGATTAATTATTTAATAGACTTTGGTTTAATTTTGAATTAAAAAAGGAAAGTCTTATTTTGGAGAAAAATAATCTAGTTAATTAATTGTGAATTAATTAATTAGATAAAAATAAGTTATTTATTTTAAATAAATAAAGTATAAAATTATCCAAAAATAGTTTGGATATTTTTAGCTCTCTTGAAAGTTGATTTGAATTTGAATTCAAGGTCAAAGTCAAAATTACTTGATGATCAAGTAATAGGAGAGAGGGACCAAAATCCTAAGCCCATAAGGATTAGGGATTTTCGGCCACTTCCCTCCTATATATAGGGGAGCTCGAGCTCCCCTTAGAGCTAATCGAGAATTCTTTTGGTTCATGTGTTGAACACCATCCTTTCTCCAAGATAAATAAAAACCCTAGGTTAAGCCTAAACACTAACTAGAGAACTAGCATCCTTACTAGTTAGATTGTAGCCAAGTTGGTGGACTATCTTTAGAGAGCTTCAAGTTAGAAGTTTTGAAGATTCGAGCTTTACCAAAAAGTGGGGATCAAGCAAAACGATCAGAAGGGATGATGAAACGATTCTGAACCCGACATGAAACGAATGAAAAAATCGAACCAAAGAAGATGGCAAAAACCGTTCGTCCATATCCTGAAGGATGAATTTTTTCACGAGGGTTTTGTGACTGGCAGTTTTCTACTTTCGCAAAACTGGTTTCGAAGGGAGTTTCAATCCTGCTTTTCTCGTTTCATGTTTCTTTCTTTATGTTATATTGTTAAGAACTTCCTTAACATGAATTAAATCTAGGTTGGTGTGGATTGTTATCCCTACAATGGATTCTGAAGTAGAAAGAGACTTTCGAGGAACGGGTTGCCATTACCGCATGAAGCGCGTTTGAGGGCGGCTCAAAACGTGTCAAGAAAGCTACTACCCAAGTGAGTTTCTTGATCTCTACGAATTTGGATACATGATTGCGAGTCCAAGATCCTTTTGTTGGAAATTTTTTTTAATTTCCCTGCTTTCTGATTCCTGTTTTCCAACACTTTCCCCTTGCCAGAAATTGGAATGGAATCCGGCACCCTCTTCCTCTTCCCCTGACGGTCGGCCCGAATGGTTTCATGAATACGGACATGTTCCCCCGAGCGGTTTCGGGATCCGCTCGAACTCAATGAAATCGGACCCTCGGGGGCCACCGGCGGAGGAGTAACCCCGCGGGTACCACCCACCGTCAAATCCTCGATGGGGCCCCTAGGAGAAGCCTCGTTCCCCCCACCTCTGCGAGCGCCGTCTTGTCCTCGGCCGCCCCTCGCCTGGTTCCCCTTCCCCTCAGAGCGTTGGGAGGGCAGACTTGCTGCTGTTGCGAGGGCTGAGGGTCGGCGGAGGGCACCTGGACGCCCAACATGCGGGAAAGAGCTTCAGCATTCATCCCTTGCGATAGTATTTGAACACCTGCAAGTAAGGACAAAACGAGCGTCAGAAGGTGGTTACTTGGGGCACAGATACAAAAATACAAAAGTCACATCAAGTTAGGAGGCTATTCTAAAAGTTAGGGCAGTTAGTTCCTAGAATCTAACCATCGAGGGCCATAATGTCAACTGGAGGGTTGAGTATCATGTCTGGAGGGCAAGATAATCCATAACGGAACAACACTCCCTCGTTCTTCATCAAAGTCTCAGCCTTAATCCACTTCCTCTCACTCCTCATCTCGAAGGCTAATCCCATCGCCCAATCCTCAAAGGCTTTATTCCTCATCCTTTCCCTAATCAGAGGACCCTCGCCATGTATCATCCACTGTCTGTGAACCCCAAAAATCCCCCCGGGGGCCCCCACGAAGAAATACTTCTCCTTCCAATGCTCGCCGTAGGAGGTGGACGGGGAGTCTATCATCTTAAAGCCCGATTTGGCCCGGACATAATAAAACCCGTCCGTAGGCGATGAGCGTGGCGAGCGGGCTACTTGTATCAAACTGTCAAAGTTGACAATCGAGGATGCTTGGCCTAAGGCTCTCATCGTTATTATGAAGGTGTTGATTAGGGCTATGCCGTTGGGCAGAATTTGTGAAGGGCAAAGCGCTAGGTGATGGTAGATGACAGCAGCGGCGTGAGCAATTGGAAACCTCAGGCCCCCGGCTAGGACAGCATCCCAGTAAACCGTTATCATCCCAGGTGGCGGTCGGTTGGCTCTCTCTCCTTCCTCAGGAAGCCGCATAGGAAATACCGCTTCATCCCAGTACACCTTTGCCCTCAACTCTTCCAAATCATCGGGCGTCAAGATGCTCTCAATCTCGTCAGGGGACCTATCGGTTTGATGACGGTTGTCTTACCTTACTCGAGTGGCAGGCTCCCTTCCCCTCCTTTGATGCCTTCTGGAAGGTTCAGCCTCAAATTGACGCCCGGATGGCCCTGCACCACCCTCGGGGGCCATGACAGCCACTGTGATCCTGTGGTCTTGAGGTCTCACAGCGCTATTAAGCACAGGAAATACCCTCTCTCCTCGCCTTTGCATTTCCATCACGTTGTTCATCTCTTCAAAGAGGTCATTCATCCCTCCGGGGGCACGCTCATTCATCCCTTGAACAGCTCCGTCGACCTCCTCATCCCTGGCGTCAACTGGAGCCTGAGCCACTGAAATCGCCATGGGAACCCCCTCACCTGGGGACGCCCTAGCCAGGGGAACAGTTGTGGGTACATTGCCGTGAGGGGAAGAGCTCCCCACTGACATCTCATCTATTTCCCTCACGTAAGCCTCTGCATTGTTGTCTGCCATATCTGGGTTTTGGTTATTGGAGATGAAGCTTTTCGCGAGATATTCAGGAGAGAAGGAAAATTCTGGAATGAATTCAACGGCAGAAAGGGTTCTTCACTTAGAAAATTTCGCTCACACCCACCCTAAATCTAGAGTTAGTACAGAAAACAAGTATTATGGGGTTTTACCTAGAGTTGGAAGAACGGAAACTCGCCAGAATCAGTAAAAGTTGCAGGGATTTCTTGTTGCGTATATGCTTGGAGAAGACGAAATGCGTGAAAGAGATCCTAGAATGCTGTAAATCCCTATTTATAGGGGGTGACTTACATTGATTAGGGCTTGGGATTTCAAATGGCAATCATTTCCCGCCTAGGAAATCCCCCCACTTTTGGTAACCGCCTCACGTCTCCCGGAGTGCACGCGCCCACGTTCCCACTCAGCATTAAATGCGGACATGACTTCAATTAATGCGGTGTTAGACTGTGTCCGTTACGGAAGTCAAGCGGTCACTTCTCTAGCAATGGCTTGACCCTCGAGTATTTCAAAATCCTGGGCTCCCTCCCTATTAAATTCTACAGTACGCTCGAGCGATACTACAGAATTTGGGGGGCAAAATGATGAGGCCCAAAAACGCACTTGTATCAGAGCCGTCCACGTGTCACCATCTGTTAACGCGGAGACTACACCCTCGCATTGATGGGCTCGTGGGCCAACCCAGCCCACTCACTTGCCAACTAGTATAGGCCCTTGAGCCTCGGCCAACCATTTAATAACAAGGACGAACCGACAGGCTCGGCGCTTCCGTCCCGGCCTTCGGGGTTACCTTTCTCAAGGAATCACCCGCACGAGGGCCATATTCTTGTCGCTCGGGTTTCCGGCGCTCAAAGATCATAAGTCGTGAGGAACCCGTCCGAACATTCTTCGAGCGTCACCTATGCGCTCGCGGGTGATCCCCCACCGCCGTGGTGGATCTGAACCCTCATAAAACGGATCCCACGCGACCCTCGTCAACAACCTCTGACACAAAGGTAGTGCGCACCTTGTACCTGACACGCCGCCTCCTTTTCAGAAACGTCATTCTCACGCCCTCAAGGGCTGCCACGTGTTAGGGCAACACAGGTTTGGGACCACACGGTCAATTTACCCATTTACCCTCACCCCTAACATATAAATAGGGGAGAACACATGCTTTCTCCCCCAAGTCATCTTCACGATACATACTGCACTCACTGTTCTGGGTCCATTCCGCCATTCTTCTGCATCTTCCCAAGCTTCATATTGTTCTCATCACAGTCGCATAATCATTGCATCTTGCATTCTTGGTGTTATCCTAGCTGGAAGAACCCACGCTCAAGAGGAAACCCAGATCCTGAAGCTCTCACGCCTGTGATGGTCTTTCCCTTTTCATACAAATACTAAAGTGTTGTTGCATTTTTGGAAGCCTGACTTCCAGCACCATCAATATGCTCATTACATCTTTTCTTTTTCTATTCTTTATGTCTTTTTTTTTCTCTTCTCATCCTAATTTCAAAAAGTCTCATAACTAAAAAATATGCAATTACAAGGTAAATTTTCTCTTTCCTTAATTTGTATAAATTTATAAATAAACGTACATATAGAATAATTCTATGTTTGATTAATTACAAATAATCTTATACAAAATTATAATAATTTTATATTAACATAATACTTAAATCATATTATAATACCCATAAATGTTTCAAAATATTTTAGGGTAAATTAGTAACTTTATAAAAGTTAAAAGTGATTATCCACTTTTGTTTTCACTTATTATTTTTCTGCTTATCATCTTTTTTTTTTCCAAACACTCCGTTATTTTTACAACTTCCACTTCTGTTTTAACTTCTATCGAGTAGAGTTTGCAAACATCCCTGGATTTATTTAGTACAAATAAAATATCATAGAGAATAATTGTAAAATAAATTCTTTAAATAAAATATTTTATTTTTTAATTATATATATTTTTTATTAGTAGTTAAATTTTTAAGATAATTTGAAAATAAATATTTTAAATAAAATATTTTAGTTTTTAATAATATATATTTTTTTATTAGTACTTAAATTGTTTTGACCCCACTATCCCACAATCCTGGAATCGCCCCTACTTGGACACATTAAATCTACAATTACTGGAGGAATTCTAAGAGATGAAAATGAGAAATGGATAGAAGGATTTACTTTGAAGCTCAACCAGTCAACATCACAACGACGTAGCTTGTTGGACTCAGAGAAGGGTTGAAGTTAGCTTGGGAAAAACGATATCCAAGATTGGAGGTAAAATGTGATTCGGAAGTCGTGGTAAAACTAGTAAACGAAACCAACATTACAGATCATCCTTTGGGGGTGGTGATGGAAGATTGCAGAGAACTCATATACACTAGCTTTGGGAATGTTACCTTAAACACATTAGAAGAACAAGGAAATGGCCGTCCTGACTCCTTGGCTAAGTTGTTGCCAATGGATAATGGAGGGTTGATTAGTCTACGTTTTGTGATCGTTGTTATGTACCAAAAAAAAAAAAAAAAAAGTGTTAAATGAAAAAAACTTGTTTCCAAATTGCAATGTAGGAAGGCTGGGCCTCAGGGCCTGGATTCAACATTTTCCGAAAACTATTAGGTTGCTGCCAATCTAATAATTAACGCAGTATATATGGGCTTATGTTCTTTCCCCTTTTACAATTCTTTAAAAAAATTAAAAAAAAAAAAGGTAGTGCAAAACATATTGTAAAGGCATTTTGATTTGTCCCAAAATTTACTGCTTTGCTTTTCCTTTTTGCTACATTTTATAATAAAATAACTTCCACGTCGCCTGAATGTTTTAGGAGGTAATTATTGCAATTGAAACAATGATAGTATATGTATCCGGATGTGTCGGGGTAATGTGAGATAAATTTTTAATTGGATATCATATTTTTACTTAACTTCTCATTTTGGTAAAACATTGTATGATTTTCACATAATATCGTACTTAAAATACCTCTCAAAACACAAAATGTAATACTAAAACGTTCTAATGTCGTATTTATATCCTATTATGTTGTATAATTTTATGGGGAGTAAAGTAAAAATATTCCAAAATGATGAGGAGTTATTTCAAACTGTCCCTATGTATCGGGTAATATATATATATATATATATATATGAACAAATACAAGTGAAAAGAGTTAAATATAATTTATCAACAGATTGCTTTAAAACTTGTATAATTGGAGACAAATTTTATGTAATGGTTCCCGTGGCAGTTTTTTTATAGGTAATAAGTGGTAACCTATTTAAGCTATACAACAATTAACAAAATATGTAAGTTTAGCAATAAGTATATGTTTGAGGACGTAAACAATTATTATTTGTAGAAAAAAATTTACATTACTTTAGCAATCTAACGTTATTTGAATCCATAATATGATATAAAACAAAGTTACGAACAATCTCAAATTGCTTAAAATTATAAGCAAAATGTACATAAGTATATATATATAGAGAAAGTTTGTAAACACAGTCACATTCATCTTTTTTCCTAATAATGTCAGTCTTTTTTCTAGTAAAATATCAGATAATCCCTCAATGTATGTATATTAGTATATACATACCAAATATATGTACAAATGCTAATACATACATATGAAATGTATGTATGTATGTATGTATGTTGATGGAGTTATAGATCTGGCAGGCATGATGGGCATTAGCCACCTAGGGTGGGTGAGCAGAGACAAAAAGAAATGATGTCTGTTTGCCAAAACTCTACTGTATCCATCTTTCTCACTAAAGCCATTTTTGAATTATCTTTTTTTGTACATGATGCCCATTACATCATGCAAACGCATGTGCAACGTGAAGCCACATTAATTCTCATGCCAACCACTGCGTTAGCTTCTTTTTTTTTTTGGCCTTTTTTAAAATTTTAATTGCCACATGAAATTAATTTATATATGTTGAAATTTAATATTCTTGATCAAGTTTAGTAAATGTATAATATTTGAGAGTTGGGGCTTTGTAAGTTGTGAGGTTAAGTAGAGGTAGGTCCCCATGCTTAATTATCTCCATCATTAACTTAAACTTGAAGTTTATTCATGATTAGGAATTTTGTAAAGAAATCATAATTAAAAACTTTGTTCAAGGTATCATAATGTGCTAATCTATTTGTTTTTGTCAATGCATGAGAGGTGGAAGAGAAACTAATAGTTCTTTATATTTGAAGACCAATGTAATTTAGAAATTAAAGATAGGTATTGTATCATATTATAAAACAATTATGATGAACAATTTGGTATACCAACTAAAATTCATTTTGTATGTCCAATATCAATCTCACGCGTCCTTCGATCTAATTATAATATGATGTATGGATATAGATACGATAATAAGAACATGATCACCGGCCACGTCCAATGACGGAGCCAGGGGGCATGTGGTGGCTCCCCCTTAAATTTTGAGATTTTGTAATTTTTATATGTATATATTAGATATATTTATATTTTTGTCCCTTAATTTTTTAATATTTTAATTTTTCGCCGTTCTCCCTAATTAAAGATTTTGCCTCTAGATCTTCATTTTTGATATTTTAAATTTTTGCCCCCCCATAACATTAAATCCTGACTCCTTCCCTGCCCACATCACATGGGCAATTATAGGGTTAATTACTCTCACTAAAAAAAATTTAGTGTTATATATTTATATATTTTTTTATGTGTGTTTAAATTTGTAATTTTAGAATTTTGACCCTACATAAGTAATTTTGACCCCTTTAATTTAAAATTGTGCGTAAATTAAAATTCTGAAAAGTTATGGTGCAGTTTCAAGATGAGAAAAAAATGTAGAGAGCAATCGTAAAAAAAAATATTTTTTTATTATGAGTTAAATTTTTTTTTACCTTACTATCTCAAAATCCTAGAGTTGCCCTTGAATATGACGATATAAAATTTGTCTTAAATAATTACTACGTAAAAAGTGTTTGACATGCTTGATGTTCGACACTACAAATACATAGGTTGAGATAAGTAATAACACATTTATTAGTTAAAACGCGAATAGTTATAATATACCAACTAAAATTCATTTATATGTCCAATATCAATCTCACACATATCCTTCAATGCTAAAACGCGAATAGTTATAATATAATGTATGGATACGAACATGACCAGTTACGACGCTACATGGGCAATTATGAGATCAATTGACCCACTAAATTTTTTTTAGTGTTATATCTTTAATTATATATTTGTTTATGTGTTTTTGAATTTGTGATTTTAGAAATATATTGGTACTTTGACCCCACATAAAAATAAAAAAATGGTATTGATCCCTTTAATTTTAAAGTTGCATGTAAATTAAAATTCTGATAAAATTATGGTGCAATTTCAAAATAAGAGAAACCATAGATTACAATTGTAAAATAAATATTTCAAATATATATTTTTTTTTATTATGAGTTAATTTTTTTTTATTCCACTATCTCAAAATTCTGGAGTCACTCCTCATGAACATGATGATATAAATTTTGTCTTAAATAATTACTATGTGAGTTTGACATGCATGGCGTTGGAGATATACACACGTTGAGACAAGTAATAACACATTTTATTAGTTATCATTATTCAAATTGCAAACCACCAATTGATGTAATTTAACGGATTGATACTATATTAGTTTAATTAAAAATATCGTGTTCGAGCCATTAAGAACATAGTCACCATTAGTAGTAAAAGTTATTCGCCTCTCTGATCCTATTCAAACCCAAATAATTAAATGGGATATAGAAAGAAAAAAAAAATCCCAAACATATCAAAAATCTATGCAGAATTATGATGAGTAAAGATCAATGATAATCACCATTTAGGGAATACATCATTGACACGTACAGATTTGATGTGTATAATTGCATTTAGCAACTGCAAATGTTGTTGGAATCAAGGGGGATATCATACATAGCTAGAGTTCCATCCCTTAAAGGTTTAATTGTCACTCAATGACATGAACTTGATTGAGTCATCTTTATAATTAACAATGTAATTATAAGCACTAGTAAAAGAAACATATAATGCACACATTATAGCAAGTTCTTGAATAACAAGAGGTAAAAAATATGAGAGTTTCTTGCTTCATCAATGGCTATTCTCATGCAATCAACTAATTAAATGATGATGATGATAAATACACATATGGGTCCCACCCATCAAACATATGTACACTTTTTGCTAAAGAATTAAAGTAAAGATATAGATTAATGTGTGCAATTGAAGAGATCATAACAATATTATGGGGGTGGTTTGGAAATTGAGAAAAATGGTGGGTAGAAGTGGGGTTAGAAAGGGAGTGGAAAAGGTAAGGAGCTTTTTTCTTGCTAAAAGTCAAATAGGCCCTCCAAATATCAATAATCACAATCATGACATCTTCCCTGCTGATGCAGAGAGGGGGAGATTTGCAGCCAAGATTCATCATCATTGCCATTTGATATGTTTTTGTTTTTCTTTGGGGCCAAAAAGAAACCCTAGATTTATATATTTTTCATTGTTAGAAAAAGAAGCCCTAGATTTATTTGTGCCTCTCCTTTTCTTTTTGAAAATATTTTAATCAGCCAATCTAACTTCATGAATCATGTCTTGATTCACTATTCGGTTAAATTTGGGTACCGGAAAGGGCTAAAGTTGAGTGGTTCTCTTAATTCAATTATTTTAATTCACAAACGTTAGGTTAAACACCTTACTCCGTTTTAGATTCCCCTTATACGTGTTTCAATTCACTGTATATTCAATGGTAAGATAAAGTGTTGATCGTATATTAATCGAAATTGCATAAAATAAAAATAATAAATTCACAGTCAGATTCTAGTGTTTACATTAGTATAACTAGTCGGATTTAATTGCGATCAAAATAAAATTGTAACTAAATGCAAAATACTACTGTTTACTAATTTGTAGCGACTTAGTAGTTTCTACAATTTCTAGTACTTACTATTCCCATAGGATCCATGAGAAGATCAGGAAAGAGTGCACTCTGTGCATCATGTGCTTCCCAGTACAGCGCAAATTTCACACTCCAAATCTATACGTTTGACAAATATTACATTAAACCCCCTTTCCTACAACATTCCTATTGTTGTGTGTTTTTGACCTTTTAAGACATGGATATTCCATGCCTGCCGCCTAGGTCAACCCGGGACATATTTAAAATTTAATATATTGGGTTGATCCACAGCTAACCTGCCTAAATTCATCACAACTTTAATTTGCTTTCCACTTTTGCCCCCTTAAATTACTGTAATGTAAACTATCTAGCTCAATATAATGCACCACAAATTAATTAATTAATTTGTTCTCTTTTATATATGTGTGTGAGAGAGAGCTTTTCTTTTTCTTTTTTCTTTTTTCTTTTGAATTGGACAGAGGGGATTAACTTTGGGTATAAAGTGTCAACTCAGACAGCTTTCAGACCTTGTAAGTTAGTGTGTGGGCTCATTTTGTTGTGTGATTCAATATATATATATATATGTAAGGACAGATTGTAGTGTGCCAAGAATAGTGGAAAATGTCAGGATGGGGAAAGTGATTGGTCTGGTTTATTGTTGGTATTTTGTTACTTTCAGCATAAATCTTTCTCTTATTTCCATATATATCTCCAAAACACACCTCTGCTACAAAACCCTTTTAACATTCTTTCTTAAACACAGCATAAAAGAGCCAACCCTTTTCCTTCTTGGAGCCCTTCAACTTCAACCCCAAACATGCTTAATCAGAGCTTGTTCGACGAACAAGATATGATGGCATCATCACAACTAGGGATTTTCCCTTTCCATACAAATTTCGCATCTTTTCCATTAATGGGGTGCACCAGCCAACCCCTGAAAACCCTAGCTGCAACGCCTCCTTCGGTTCTCGCAGCAGACTCGCCTCTTATGAGCACTCTTTCTGATCACTCTGTACTAACTAAGCAAAAGGATCAAGATTTCATCTCTCATCAGTATCTCGCAGGATCCCACCTCCTTTCTTTGCAAAGATCGGCTCCCAACTATTGGTAATAAGCAAAACATGCATAAGAATTATACATATTTATTAGAAAAAGTATGGTATTTTGATGAGATTGTTGATTGATATTTAGGGCATGGGGAGATTTGAGTGATTGCATGAGCATGAAGAGAAGCGGAGGAGGCGAGGATCATCGCTTAGGGGTTGCTGCTGCGAAGATGAAGAAGATTAAGGCTAGAAGAAAGGTGAGAGAGCCCAGGTTTTGCTTCAAGACCATGAGCGATGTGGACGTACTTGATGATGGTTATAAGTGGAGAAAATATGGACAGAAAGTTGTCAAGAACACCCAACATCCCAGGTAATTAAATCCTTGATTTAATTTAGCCATCGTTCTTCATCTTTCCATTTGATTAATCTACAACTTTTGTTGCATTGATTCAAGTCCAAGTTCATCTAGGTCTTGTTCTAGCTCAGCCAGATCATATATAACAATAGCAGTACATAAACTGCATATATCCCCGAGCCCTTTCTCTATATTTCGAACATATAATGGCAAACCCTAGTTAAAAAGAGTAAAGAAAAATACCCTTTTGTACGGATACAAATAAGGTGAAACTTAATATGATACAAATATGCTTAACACTAATTCTTTTCAAACTTTTCCACATTACAAGTGCCCAACACGAGTATTCGGTATGACATGAAAATCAGATAAAAGATATAACTTTTGTTTATAAACTATTGAGAAGATGATGATGATGATGATGGTGGTGGTGATCTAGGATCCATCCATGTATAAGCAGATACCCTTCCATGATTTGGCTTTAGGTTAAAAAGTAAATCCAACTTTTTAATAGTCAAATGATTACCATCTGATCAGCAGTTATAATTGTATTTTCTCCACTTTTCAGGAGCCATTCCCCTCAAATTACAAAGTGTGTAAACTTTATATGACTTGAGAGCCCACCTACTGTTTTCTCATCATGAATCCAGCAATTGCCAGTTTGCAATTGCAGTATATACCCCATTCTTTCATTCATTCAATTCCCTTTTTCTCATTGTTTGGTTTCTTGCCCTTTATTACATAGATAGATAGATCTCCTAATGTACTAGGTGGTGGTAAGAACATCATTATTTGAGTTTAATTCCCCACTCTACCCTACCACATTGGCTAATTCAATTCTTTGTCCGTTATTGTTCATATCCGTTGACATAGATGCGTATACATTAATTATTCAAAAAGGAAGAAAAGATATAGAAAAACTAGTTCACTAATCAAAAGTAAGAAAGAAATTAGAAGACTAAACATATGTAAATACATTGTTCATTTAAAAGAACTTGATCTACATTTGATTACATACCCTTTTAAGCTGGTTTAATTAATAAAAGGTGGTTTAACAAATTAATTGGAGACTCCTAATAAGGTCTAGTTTACTTTTCTAGTGTACTCACGTTTAGTTTTTTTATCACACATTATATATCTGGTATTTTTTTATTCCAAATGTCATTTATTTGGATTCAAGTCGAGCAATAACTAAATCTATTCCAAAGAATCTTTTCTAACAAGTGGTTTCGACCCCCTCACCTCTTATGATCGGTGTTCTTCATAGTTGGCTCTTCTGTACTTGAGATCTCCGTAGATTCATATAGTCTTTTCTCCATTTCAAGCTGAACAAAATAGAGTACTGTCCTGTGACATTCAATTGGTATTTTATTTTTTTTAAAAAAAAGGAACCAGCTAGGAAAGCCTTAGGGTTATTTCCGAGGTACCCTCATTCGTATCAACCAAACAAACAGGATACAAGTGTTCATGATCCAAGTATGAAGTATCATTGAGACTATTTATACAAGAATGCCCATGGAAATTGAAAACAATAAGTACAATAGGGTACATTCAATTAGTAATTAATGGTGAGTTGTGACACTCTTATATCACATTACATTACGAGCGTTTGCACAGGTAGTGAATTGTTCCTATAAACTTTTGTCCACTAAGGCACCAACAAACAACTCATGTTCTAAGAAATTGTTGCCAAGCAAATGGCTAAGACTTTTGAAGGAGCTAACATAGTACTCCCGCAAGACTTTTGATATGTCAAATACGTGTGCCGCACAAACAACCTCAATGTAAAACATATCTTATACTGTAATGGCAACCAATCTGCAGGAGCTACTACCGTTGCACCCAAGACAACTGCCGTGTGAAGAAGCGGGTGGAGCGACTGGCGGACGACCCCAGAATGGTGATAACGACGTACGAGGGCCGACACGTACACTCTCCGTCTCATGACGATGAGGACTCTCAAGCTTCAGCGCAGCTTAACAACTTCTTTTGGTAGCTCACACACACCATCGATCTGTGGCTGGCTGCATGCATGCTTTTAGTGGTGACTTGTGCTTTTACTTTTGCTTTTGCTTTTGCTTTTTTCATATACCGAGGGATTAATTTGAGAATAAGACAATCGATAGAGTTAAGAGTTTATTGATCATGAATACGTACATTGTGTGTGTAACGAATGTGCCCTTGTTTTAATGGGCCTGTAGATGTGATCAGGTAATGCATGCATGCCACTACTTTGTATCATATTCATATATATACTCTTCTAACATGTTTCTTGTGCTGGAGTTGTAATACTTTTTCTTTTCTAATAATGGAGCAATGAGAATATATTATATTATATATATATATAATTTTATTTTTTGGTAGAAATATATTATATATATGGATATCAGTAATTGTTTGTACATTGGGAAGAGGAATATTAGTAATGTATTTAGGTAAGCATAATGAAAGGTTAAAATAGCATATTTTGGATTTTAAACTGAAATAACAATTACTTTTTCCGGGGATGCGCAAATAGCAGTTACATTCTGTAACGGAGAAATAAGAAAAGAATAATAAATATAATTAATCAAAATTATAAGTGATGGGTTCCAAAAAGGGGGGAAATAGGATCCGATCACTTTAGAATTTGTTTGAGTGGGGAAACCGCCGGAATTTCGCCGGAGAAGATGGGGTTCTACCTGCTAGGACAAACACACTGAAAAGTCAGAAGGCCAAGCTGGGGGGACCGGGGGTGATACCCAGTTTGGCTCTCCGACGCTCAAGTCAGATGATGATCTTCAAGAGGAAATGTAAGCCAAGTAAGAGTTGCAGAAAAATGAGGATTGCTTACAGAGAAGGAGGTGACTCTGTTTATTTATAGTTGAGGGTTGGTCAAGGACCCTTTGGTCATTTGCCCCATGTGGTCCTGGCCGAATGTTGCCCTAACACGTGGCGCTTTGAGAGAGAAACCTAAGAGGAATCTTCTGTAAAAGCTGTTGAGAGTTAATGTTGACAACAAAGGCAGATGCGCGGGCATGTACGATGTGTCAGAGAGCCGTTTGGGAGGTTGGTAACGAGGGCTTAAGAGCGCGCTCGTGACAACCAGAAGCCTTGGAGGCCAAGATATCCGCTAGGGGATGAGGACTGGAACTTGCTGTAAGCGATTGAAGCGGGAGCCTCTCCGAGGGAATGTAGCGCTCGAAGAAGGCTCGCTTAGATTGATTGAGGCACTAGTCGTACCGTACCAACGACGCTCGTGGAAGAGCGGTAAAAGCAATAGTGTTGATGCATATGTATCCGTAGCAGATTTGACGCGTGTCCTTGCGGAATGCCAGCGCTCGAAGGTTTGAGCGCTCGTATATGCCTGATGTAACCTTAGAGAAGCAAGTGCCATCACCCTAAGGTGCCACGTGCCAAGATGGGGACAAACGTGTTTTGACCCCATCATTTTGCCCCTCAATTCTGTAGTCCTTTGTAATAAGGGCTGTAGAATTCCGCACGTTCAATTTCTTCGAGCGTGACGCTTGGGAAGGTTTTTGGCGTGTTGGGCAACTTTCCTTATGACCGCGCATTTAATGCAGTCCTCTCATGTGGCCGCTTGTTATGTTCAAGCATTAAATGCTGTCCTTTCACCTGACCATTTGGAGCAGGCAAGTATTGAATGGTGATGCGCGTGAGGCTGGGGAAGTGCGCGACGTTTCCATAAAGTGAACGGTTTCCCAGGCGGGAAATGATTACCTATTTTGAATTTCTTGCCAGAAACGTACCAACTCCCACCCCTATAAATAAGGGATCCCGTATCCATTCCACTTTTTTACGCGAACATATCTTTCAAGCACCCTTCTACAAAAACTTCTCCGCATACCAGTCACAGAGCATTCCAATCTTCCTTCAAGTTCTTCCCCGAAATCTTAAGGTAATATTCGGTGAAACTTTCTAACTTCGCTAATTTTAGGATCAATCTTTAGGATTCAGCAATTTCTTAGGCTTCTCCTCCCCGGAAATCCCAATTTTCTTTAGGTGTGCAAACTTTCCCAGAGAAAATCCCCAAATCTTTTTCATATACCAACATCGCCATGGCCAACCGACAGGTAGAGGGGTTTGCCCGTGAAAACAGGGAGATGGCCACCCAAAGTTCATCTCCTTCGGATTCTTCCAGGGATGAAGGGTTGGAAGGGGCCATGACAGTCATAGATGTAAGTGACCCAGAAGGGGTTGAACCTATTTTTGAAGAGATGAATCTGGTAATGGAGGCCGAGAGACAGGGGGGGACTCTTCCAATAACTGAGAGTGCTACCCATCCTCACCGCTATGCTGTGACGGTGGCACGGGCCGCTCCGGCGCTGGTGGTGGAAGAAGCAACGGGGCCCTCCGAAAGGGTCCACGACAAAGGAAAGGGCAAAAGACCCCAAAAGCCCAGAAAAACCAAGAAATCCAGAGGGTCCAAGGAGGGAAAAGACTCAGGCTACCAGGCCACCGAGCGCACCCCCGACGAAACTCCCAGCACGGTTACTCTAGGGGAGGTGAAAACAATGCTGGCACCCATCTTCTGGGACGAGCGCTTCATATGGAGAATCCCCGCTGAGCACGAGCGCGCCAATCATCCTCCTCCTGGTGAGATGGCCGTTTACGTGGATGCAGTCAGCTCTGGGGGCTTGAGGTTCCCAATTTCGATCCCCATGGTCCACTTACTGAACGACTTGAATCTCTGTCCATCTCAGATCGTGCCCAACGGCTTAGCTCTATTAACAAGCTTCGTTATTCTGATGAGGAGCATTGGTTACGAGCCCTTCGTGCGGAATTTCAATGCACTTTTCCAAGTAGTCTCCTCATCACGTTCATCCCCTGAGGCGGGCTTCTACTATATCCAAGCGAAGGCTCATACGAAGCTAATCAATTCTCCCTCCAGTACTTACGGTCCCAACTGGAAGGAACAAATTATCTTTGTCAAGGCTCCCACGGAAGAAGGCTTTGGGGTGCCCTCAAACTGGGGTTCAGTTTCAAAGAGCCGCCTAGAACCTGCCCTTCCCAGGGATTGGGCCAAGAGTCTGGCTGAGGCTCTAAGGGACGAGGGTCACCTTATTGAAGCAAAAGACTAGATAGACGACGCAGAGCTTATGTTCTAATGTGGTCTCACTAATGGCCCTTACTATCTTGACAACCCCCCGGCTCGTGACATGGAAAGAGATGGTTAGATTCCTAGGGCACTAACTCTTAGATAGGGATACTAACTGCATTTTTCTTTTTACCGTCTTGCACCATGACTAATTTGTTTACGGATTTTTAACTCTGGTACTTGTTTTTCTTGTAGGAGCAAGTATCTTAGCGATGGCAGGAGGAATTAGGCACGCTGCTCGTTTCGCTCATGCCAACAGAAACCAAACCCAACAGGGAGAGCAACAACGCCCTCGAAACCGCGGCAGCAGGGGTGACGCTCGTGGTTCGGGCTCATATTCGAACGTGCAACCCCTTCGGGGCTGAGAAGAAAATCATGCGGCCAACTCCGAGAACAGAGTGATGGTGCGGCCACCACCTCCTCCGGCGGACTCGAGGGTGTCCGATCCTCTCAACGCTAACCAGGCGAGGCCCCCCTTGGCAATAAACGAGACCGTGCCAAGTTCCAGTAGACCTTCCCGTAAGAGGAAGAGGATACCCGACACTGTAGCAATAAAGGGCAAGGGAAAGCGAGTGGTTGAGGGCCCCAAAGGTGGTGGGGAAACTTCCTCTTCAGAGGAAGAATACTTATGGGAGTTCCAAAGGCGAGGGGACAAGGACTTCTCAGGCGCCCCCGACGGTGGGCCAGTTCTGCTAAAGCCAGGCACGGTCGCCCAAACTATCAGCGAGGGCCTCTACGACAAGGCCCAATACACGGCGGACCACAGGCATCTTTTCAGTGAGTCTGTGGAGACAGTGGCCCATGACGCGGCCCACGCCTTAATCTCCGTAAGTCTTTGCTTTCTTATCACATTGCTATCTCTGGTAAATATCTTGCTAATATTTCCCTTCTTTCGAGCCCGGGCAGCAAGTACTCCCCAGGCTTAAGAACATGCAAATGCGGGCCTCCGTCTATGCTGATCGCAAGGCCAAGTACAAGAAGATGGCCCGTGCTAACGATCCGGCTCAAATTTAAGTGGAGCTGGATACAGAAATAGCCAAGTATGAATCTCTCAAGGATTTATACAGAAAGACGGAGGGGGAGTTGAAGAAGTTGAAGGAGGACTTTGTGGCTGTGGAGAGCGCTCGAAGCGCCTTGAGCGGTGAGTTGGCCCGAGTGGGTGAGGGCTTTAAGAAGGCAGAGGCCGAGTGTGAGAGCTGGAAAACGAGGGCTCTGGAGGCTAAGAGGAAGTTCAACGACACCATGAATGAATGGCCCCGTAGCCTTGAACGAGCGAGCAAGGAGGCCCTCATCAAATTCTGTCACTCTAAGGCCTTCAACTTCACAGCTTCCCTGCACTGCCTGGATGAGGCTCAAAAGGCCTTCAACTTGGCCATCGAGCAGGGTATCCACAAAGGGCTGACAGATCCCGCCATTCGTGAGGCGGAAGGGATAGGGCTCATGTTTAATGAGCAGTGCGATGAGGATGGCGATGACTTGAATGATCCCTCAGACTCAATTTCTGAGCCTGAGTATGAGTTCCTGGTTAAACTCCTCCAGGACGAGTACATGGACGCCCATCCAATAGCGAATGCCCCTCCAGCCGCCCAGAATGATCCCCTTGAACATGAGCCTCATGCGCCTATCGGGGAGGATGCCCAAGCCCCAGCTGCCGAGGGTGCCAACGTGATTGCCCCTGATGCCAATGAGCCCAACGATCCACAAGCGCCCGAGCCACCAGCTGCCCAACCCCAAGAACCAAAAGGCCCCGTTTATGGTCCAGTGACCCGGAACGTACTGGTGGTTCTTGATGAAGATGTTGCTCCTGCCGCCTGAAGCCTTTCCTTATTTTAATGCTTTTCAGCTTTGCTAAGAAACTCATGGGCCTTTGAGCCTCTATTTTGTAATTTAGGCGAAAGCCTTTTATGAATGACAATTCTTTCTTTCCTTCAAAATACTATGTTTCTTTACCTTTTCCTTGATTGCGAATTTTCATCTTGCGATTGTTGTGGACAAATCTTGTAGTTGTAAGATTGTGTGTAACATGCTTAGTGAAAATCGCATTACTCAGATAAAATCCTTGGAACTTGAAAGATTCCATTAAATAGTTCTGAAAAATCTAACTAAGTCTTGAGTAATTACGGGGGTCTTATGATGTGAATGCCCCTCATTCAAAATTTTGTGTAAACTTTTGCTTTTGTTCTTAGAAATTTAGCTAAGTCTTGAGTACATACGCGGGTCTTATTGAATGGCTGCCCTCGTTCAAGACTGGTGAAATTTCTTCTTAACCCTGGAAAATTTTGCTAAGTCTTGAGTGTTTGCGAGGGTCTTACTGAGTGATTGCCCCCTACTCAAGACTTGGTGGAATTTTCTTATTATTCCTGGAAAATTTTGCTAAGTCTTGAGTGTTTGCGAGAGTCTTACTGAGTGATTGCCCCCTACTCAAGACTTGGTGGAATTTTCTTCTTATTCCTGGAAAAATTTGCTAAGTCTTGAGTGTTTACGAGGGTCTTACTGAGTGATTGCCCCCCACTCAAGACTTGGTGGAATTTTCTTCTTATGAACATGCCTGCACTGTTCCATTCGCGAACGATCCCGTTTTCGAGCGCAAGCCGTCGTTTTTCATTTTATTAGGTTGGTTGTGAGCGTTACCAGTCTATCCTTATGAGGGCGTCCCCTCATGTGGAGTAGAGAACTGGCAAGCGTAACCCATGTACAAAATAAGTGACCTATCACGCTCGTGAAGGCGAGGGGCGTGGGTCTTGTATGAACAAACAAAATACAGAAGTGCAAATCCAAAGATACTGAGAAGAAGGTATCATATTTTAGTTGGAATTTGGAGCATATAGAGCTCATCAATGAGGTGGTTACATCAACACCTGGTAAATAGTTTTTTAAACATAAAACCGCCGGAGATTACATGCTTTCCAAGGGCGTGGCAAGCGCTCACCTTGAAGTGTCTCCAAGGTGTAGGTGTTGTTTTCTCTGATCTGTACTACTTTGAACGGACCTTCCCAGTTGGGGTCAAACTTCCCCACATGTTTGGATATTTCAACTTTCTTCAGGACTAAATCTCCCAATTGGAAGGTTCTTACCCTCACACGCTTGTTGTACTGTTGAGCCACAATTGCCTTATATTTGTGTATCTTGGCCCAAGCTTGGTTTCTTTTTTCATCCAATAGGTCCAATTCCAGGCGTCTGTTATTTTCGTTAAGTTGAGGCTCAAGATAAGCTACACGAGCAGATTCATTCGCAATCTCGGCCGGTATCATTGCTTCCGAACCATACACGAGCGCGAAAGGTGTCTCGCCAGTGGCCGCTCGTGGAGTAGTGCGATAAGCCCAAAGCGCCCCTTGTAACTCCTCTGTCCATTCACTCTTCTTACTCTCCAGCATCGTCTTCAAGTGCTGCAAAATGACTCTGTTGGTAACTTCTGCTTGTCCATTGGCTTGGGGATGGCCTACGGAGGTAAAGCGTTGCTCAATCCCCAATTTCGAACACCACTCTCGCGTGTCAGCGGCTATGAACTGGGATCCGTTATCAGAAATAAGCACCCTTGGAATGCCGTATCTACATATGAAGTTTTTCCAACTGAAATCTCTCACAACCCGGAAGGTGATCTTTGCCACAGCCTCGGCCTCAGCCCATTTGGTGAAATAATCGACAGCCAGAATGACAAATTTTTTTTGTCCAACCGCAATGGGCAAAGGGCCCACAATGTCTATTCCCCATTGATCAAAGGGCCAGGAAACATCTATTGGGATCATTTGAGCGGCCGGCAGTTGAGGGAGATTGGAATGGAATTGACACTTTGGACACTTTTTGGAAAATTCGAGGGCGTCATGCAAAACCGTGGGCCAATAGAACCCACCCCTTAGAATCTTCTTAGACAGAATACGCCCTCCCGAGTGATTTCCGCAGCTCCCACTATGAATGAGTTCGAGCGTTTCTTTCGCCTGCGAGGGCCTTAAGCACCTTAGAGGAGGCCCTTGAAATGACTTCTTGAATAGTCTTCCCCCAGAATCTAAAGAGAATCGAGGGGCCTTGCTCCTTATTTTTCGGGCCTCTACCTTATTAGTGGGACAAGTACCATCTCTAAGGAACCTGATGATGTCATCCAGCCAACATGGTTCAAGCGGATCAATCATAACGACCGCCTCTTTGGTAACTTTCTACTTAATCAGAGGCTCTTTCGTTCTAAGGAACGTCACTGAGCGTTCAGAAATACCTTCCAACGCCGAAGCGAATTTTGAAAGAGCATCGGCATGCTCGTTCTCGGCCCGCGGGACTTGCAGCAGATGAAATTCCTTGAACTTCCCAATGATTTCTCGAGCTTTGCTCAAGTACTGCACCATGGTGGTTTCTCTAGCCTCATAAGTTCCTTCAATTTGGCTCGCAATTAACTGTGAATCTACATACGCCGTAATTCTGGAGGCTCCACTCTGATAAGCAATTTTCAACCCCTGTACAAGGGCTTCATATTCTGCTTTATTATTTGTGACCTGAAAATCCAACCTGATCGCAAAGTCCAGCTCAATTCCATTGGGGTCTCTGAGAGCTACCCCTGCTCCTCCCCCTTGAGAGGTTGAGGAACCATCCGTGTGCAGGACCCATAATCCTTCGTTCTCCGGAACAGCGGGCTCTAAACAAAAGCGCTCAACCAATAAATCAGCTACAACCTGAGCTTGTATGGCAGTTCGGGGCTCAAAGCATAAATCAAACTGGCTCAATTCAATGGTCCATTTTATCAATCTACCTGACACGTCTGGCTTGGACAAAACTTGTTTCAAAGGTTGATCAGTAAGTACTGTTATTGAGTGTGCCTGAAAGTAAGGCCTCAAACGCCTTGATGCATTGATGAGAGCAAACGTAAATTTCTCGATTTCCAGATATTTCTTCTCAGCTCCTTGCAGCGTCTTGCTTAAGTAATAAACGGGCAAGTGCTTCCGCTCTCGTACAGCTATCAACACAGCGCTCATAGCTTCGGCCGAAATAGAAAGATACATAAAAAGCCTTTCGCCTTCGACTGGTTTAGTCAGTAGCGGAGCGCTCGATAGATAAGCCTTCATATCCTGTAGAGCCTTCTCACATTCCTCCGTCCAAGCGAAGTTCCGGGCATTCCTCAAAATCTTGAAGAAAGGAAGATTCATGTCCGCCGAGCGCGAAATGAATCTGTTCAAGGAGATGATCTTTCCTACCAACACTTGCACTTCTCGGAGATTTCGAGGGAAGGGGATCTCCAAGATAGCCTTGATCTTCTCAGGATTGGCTTCAATTCCCCTCTGACTGACCATGTACCCTAAAAACTTTCCCCCTTGTACTCCAAAGGTGCATTTTGAAGGGTTCAACTTCATCCCATACTGACGCAGGATTGAAAAAGTACGTTTGAGATCTTCCAAATGTGAGTCCTGACGCTCGCTCTTAACAATCATATCGTCTACGTAAACTTCCATGGATCCTCCAATTTTACTTTCAAACATCTTGTTGACGAGCCGCTGATACGTGGCTCCAGCGTTCTTCAACCCGAAAGGCATGACTAGGAAGCAATACACCCCCAAATGGACAACAAATGAAGTTTTGGGGCGGTCCTCCGGAGCCATAAAGATCTGATAATACCCTTGAAAGGCGTCCATCATGCTCATAAGTTCACATCCGGCGGTCGAGTCCACCAGTTGGTCTATCCGGGGCAGTGGGTAAGGATCCTTAGGGCTAGCCTTGTTAAGATCAGTGAAATCATTGCACATTCGCCACTTGTTCGCACTCTTGGGCACCAAAACCACATTACACAACCACTCTGGGTATAAGATGGGCTCGATATACTGGGCCTCCAGGAGTTTATTAACCTCTTCTTCGATGACCCTCTTTCGGAAGCCATGCACGTCTCGTTTCCTCTGCTTGATGGGTTTAAATGAAGGGTCCACATTAAGCCTGTGGACAATGACACTGGGGTCAATCCCTGTGAGGTCAGAGGCTTTCCACGCAAATACATCAATATTCTCTCTGAGGAAGTCAATCATCATAATCTAAGAGGGCCCCGAGAGATTGGACCATATCTGAGTAGTTTTATCTTTGTTTCCAGGTTCCAACTCAATAGAAAGGAATTTCTCCGAGGGTTCAATCCTTATTTCAGGGCGAGGAAATTCGAACGCCCTCTTCTTTCCGATCAAGTGGTCACCCTGAGCTGGCTCACTCTTCTCCCGCTCGTCTCCCTTTGAGGATGATTCTCCGACCGTCCCTGGTGGGGTACAATCGAGGGGATTCTCGGTACTAGCATCCTTCCTCTTCTTGTTCTTCTTCTTGTACATCTTGGCCCTCTTGCGTATTGGGCCATCCTCGTCTAGGCTGGGAAAGTCCACAGAATTTTTGGTGGATCCGATTTGGAAGGTTTTCTCCGTTTTGGGTTTTCTGAGGGACAACATGTAACATTCCCAAGCCTCTCGCACATTGCACAACACTTCTCCCACGCCCTCGGGGGTGGGGAACTTAATCTTCTGGTGATAGGTGGAGATGATGGCTTTGAAATCAAGGAGGGTTGGGCGCCCAACTATGATGTTGTAGGGAATATCAATCTCTACCACGGCATAAGTGACCACGAGCGTCTTACGCTGGGGGGCTCGGCCGAATGAGGTGGCCAAACGTATTTGCCCTCGAGAGACGACTTCTGATCCCCTAAAACTAATGAGAGCCGTTTTAAGAGGCTCTAGTGGGAGGTCAGCATTCATCTTTAAAAATATGGAGTAAGGCAAAATATTAACAGAGCTTCCACTATCCACTAACACTCTTTTTACAACATGATTGTGGACATCCACACTAACCACCATGGGGTAGTCAGAAGTTTCACCTTCCCCATGGGGTGTTACAATGTGCCCTAAATCCCTGTCATCAAAGCCTATTACATCATTTTCTCGGGAGCGCTGATTCTTAGCCTTCTGTATGGCGTAAACGGACTTGGGCACGGATGGGCGTTGGTCGTAACTCCGGACATACCTCCGCCGAGCGGCACCGGAATCTCCCCCTGAAGAGCCTCCTGCTATCATGCTGATGACCGCAAAAGGCGTATTCTCGTGCTCAGGGGCCTTTCCCTTGTTGCCCCGACAGCTGCTGGTCTCAGGGGGGCCCCTTCCTCGTGGACTTCTTGACCGGGACGGGCTCCTCCTTCTCTCCCGGGAACGATCTCGACAGCGCTCATCAAAGCGCTCCAGAATTTTCACAAATTCCTTCAAGTGTCCCCCCGTAACGAGCCTCTGAATCTCAGCTTCCAGCTGGCGACATTCGTCCGTGTCGTGCCCCTTCTGCTTATGGAAGGCACAGTACTTGTTGGAACGTTTCAGCGACTCAGTCTCTCTCATCTTGATGGGTCTCTTAAAGAGTTTCTTGTCAGAGAGGTTATAAACCTCTGAGTTCGGTCGGGTGAGAGGGATACGCTCGGAACGGCGATGGGGCAGCGGTGACCTTTTGCGCTCCTGATGACGCTCCTTCTTAACAGTGTTATCGCGTCCTCGTTCATGGTGGCGCTCGTTTCTGGCGGGGCTATGATGTCTGGGCCCATTTGTCCCGTATATATCTTCGAGCGTGAAGAACAGCTCGGCAACCTCCCTTAAGGCCATAAGTGTCCCTAGCCTTCTTTCCACGATAGCATCAGCAAATTTCTTGCTCACATATTGCTTGTGATCCACAGCTTGAAAGAGCACCGGGATCAAGAAATCCATGGATGGCCTCTCCACTTGCAGAATTTCTTTGTTGAAGCGGGCGAAGAACGAGCGAAGAGATTCATTCTTGCCCTGCACCACGTTGTAAAGGGTCGTGGGCGCGGTGACCGGGGCCTTCAGTGAATTGAAGTGGTTGATGAAAGCGTCGGCCAACTCTTTGTAGGAGTGTATCGATCGTGGGGGCAGTCTCTTGTACCACTCCTGTGCCATCCCCACCAAGGAAGTGACAAAAACCTTGGCCCAATAGTTGCTGGAATGCTCGTAGAGGTGTATCAGATGTAGAAAATGATCCAAATGCTCAGCCGGATCGGTTGTACCGTCGTAGCGGTTGATGGAGGTGGGGATTTTAGCCATTCCCGCTTGGGCCATCAAAACTTCTTCCACGAGGGGAGAAACCCTCGCTAACGGATAGTAATCGTAGGTGCATAAGTTCTCCTCCTGTTCCTTTCGGCGAGGGACCAGCGGCTGTCGGTCCTTGGGACGAGCGTCTCTGTCATCGTCTCGTTCATCCCTGCTGTGAGAGATCTGGGACCGTGCTCTAGAGAGCTGTCCGACCATGTCATTCAAACCCTGCAGCTGGTCTTGCACAGCCGCGAGGATATTAGGATTCGCATCCCCTTCCTGGTCCCCTTGTCTGGCGGCACGGGAAGCCCTTCTGGAGACGTGGGAGTCCCCTTCATTCTCGTTGGCCCTCTCAGTGGGTTCTCTGTTTCTGTCTATAGGGGGACGCTCGTTTTCGCCCTGGCGGGGCATCTCATTAACTAGTGGTGGTGGTGGCGGCACCCTGGGGACGGCCTGAGTTTCCCTAATAGGGAAAGTTTGCAATCCACCCAAAGGGGCGGCGGTTTGAGTGGCCTGCCCAGAGGGGAAGTACATGGAATGAAATCTTTCCCATGCCCGCTGAGCCGCCTGAACCTCACATTGGGCATAAAGAGCCCTCAACTGCTGAGTAGTTAGCGGGGGTAACTCTACTCCTTCAACCTCCCTGGGAATCACCATCGGGAGCTGGATTTGGCTGGCGAGGTACGGTTGAACTGGTGGAACCATAACAGTGGGGGTAAGCGTGTATCCCGACGGCGGCATCATGTAACTCGGACCTCCTGGGTTTGCATGGGCCTGTACCCATTGAGTTTGGAGAGGCTGTGGAAGAGCAGAGTGAGGAATTCCTCCAGCGGCACCGGAAGCTGGTGGTGCCGGCGGTGCTGGTGGGGGAGCTGAAGATTCGGTATGTGTGGTCATCCCTGTGGGGGGTATCCCACCCTCAGTAACGGTAAAGGGTGGGCCTCCGCCCACAGGGACGGAGGAAACAATGGTGTTGATATCATGGGAGGTGTTATCCCCTCCTCCCGCGGCGCTGGACCTTGTAGCCACCATAGCTGTAATGACTTGGGGTGTTTGCTTTTCAACTAGCAGAAGAGAAGAAAGAGGTTGAGAGCTGGTTTCCCACAGACGGCGCCAAAAATGATGGGTTCCAAAATGGGGAAAATATGATCCGATCACTTTAGAATTTGTTTGAGTGGGGAAACCGCCGGAATTTCGCCGGAGAAGATGGGGTTCTACCTGCTAGGACAAACACACTGAAAAGTCAGAAGGCCAAGCTGGGGGGACCGGGGGTGATACCCAGTTTGGCTCTCCGACGCTCAAGTCATATGATGATCTTCAAGAGGAAATGTAAGCCAAGTAAGAGTTGCAGAAAAATGAGGATTGCTTACAGAGAAGGAGGTGACTCTGTTTATTTATAGTTGAGGGTTGGTCAAAGACCCTTTGGTCATTTGCCCCATGTGGTCCTGGCCGAATGTTACCGTAACACGTGGCGCTTTGAGAGAGAAACCTAAGAGGAATCTTCTGTAAAAGCTGCTGAGAGTTAGTGTTGACAACAAAGGCAGGTGCGCGGGCATGTACGATGTGTCAGAGAGCCATTTGGGAGGTTGGTAACGAGGGCTTAAGAGCGCGCTCGTGACAACCAGAAGCCTTGGAGGCCAAGATATCCGCTAGGGGATGAGGACTGGAACTTGCTGTAAGCGATTGAAGCGGGAGCCTCTCCGAGGGAATGTAGCGCTCGAAGAAGGCTCGCTTAGATTGATTAAGGCACTAGTCGTACCGTACCAACGACGCTCGTGGAAGAGCGGTAAGAGCAATAGTGTTGATGCATATGTATCCGTAGCAGATTTGACGCGTGTCCTTGCGGGATGCCAGCGCTCGAAGGTTTGAGCGCTCGTATATGCCTGATGTAACCTCAGAGAAGCAAGTGCCATCACCCTAAGGTGTCACGTGCCAAGATGGGGACAAGCGTGTTTTGACCCCATCAATAAGGAAAAAGGATCTTTTTTCCTAACAATATACAATTAGATTATATTTATTTGGCCAATAGGGGTTGATCAAAGTGATTAATGCGTTCATTCTCTAGGGCAATATCTCGCATTCGAATCCTAATTGGATGTGTGTTTAAAAACAATGATTATATTTATATGGTACATCCCGGAGAGGCTGTGTGTACATTTTTTAAAAGACTTATTTATATTTAGGCCCCAAACGAATTTTGAAATAATAAAAGACCCCCATATTTTGATTTATTGATATTAGACACTCAAATGAATTTTAAAATTACAAATGACCCCCCCCTCTCCATCAAAAAACTATTGTATTCATTTGAGATTTAGATGTAAAAACTCATTTTTTGGGGTATTCTGTGTTTTAGAAACTCATTTAGAATAAACATTTTGACGAAATTATCAAGAATTCTAACGCGAGAGGGAGTCATTTGTAATTTTAAAATTTATTTGGGTGTCTCATGTTATTTAATCTAAATGTGGGGTGCTTTGATATTTAAAAACTCATTTGGGTCTAGATGTAATTCACTCTTTTAAAATGATGAGGGGGTAAACTAGAATTAAGTATACATATGCCCCCTAACGGTTTGTATAAGTGTTACATTGAATATATGACCAAAATTATAAAATCATCCCTAAAGTTTACAATTATAAACAAAACGATATAATCCTTACAAATTATGAATTTAACAATACAGTCCCTAAAGTTACAACTTACAAACCAAATTAAAAAAATCCAAGGTATTTTTAGAATGGCATAACGGAACCCCAACGAACCACAAATGGTTGTCAAAAGTTATGAACTAAAATATAATTTCTCGATTTAGATGAATTGAATTGTAATTAAGCCTAAATGCAGGGTAGACAAATATAATTATTTTATAGGGAAAAAGATTTTTTTTCCATCCGAACTTTGCGCATTTTTGCAATTTACCATCCCAACAAACTTTCGTTGCAAACCATCATCCAATCTTTGAATTTATAACATACCACCATCTAAACTTTTCTTTTAGTGGTTTTGGCTAAAAAAAAGACTCGTGGTATATTTATAAAACGTAAACGTCAGTTGTATTTTCACCAAAACCACCAAAAAAAGTTTAGATGGCGGTATGTTACAAATACAAAGATTGGATGGTGGTTTGCAATGAAAGTTTGTTACAAATACAAAGATTGAATTTGATAATTCTCAAGCTACAAACAAACCTGACTATTTTATATGTGCCGTCCCTCAATGGAGCACATTTAATTAGGCTACAATGATAATTGATAACGTTAACTTTGTGATTGGGTCCATAAAAGTATTGCTGCAAGCCTGCAACACATATTAATATTACTACATTTAGCTTTGCATTTTCCAAATTTTGGGCCTGAATATTGGGTCAGAAATTTTCATTTTTACAGAGAAGTTGTTTCCGTAAGCTTAAGCCCATATCATAAACCATAAACCCATTTGTTCACTCACTTCAAGATGGGCCCATGATCTCTCTTGGCTTTGCTTTGAGTCCTTTTTATGTTTTTTTTTTTGGAAAGGGCTTTGTTTTGAGTTTTCAGAATTCAGATAATAAAGAATTGCCGAGTCTCTTAAAAATCTATATGCAAGTTTTCTAAACTTTTTTTTTTTTTTTTTTTTTTAGCATTTTTAGAGTGTTCAAGAATTTAATTTTTATTTATTTTATGTGAAAATAAGCTACAAGCATCTACCTCTCATTTTCAGCTTTTAAGTTTTAAATTATTTTTGTAAAATAAATAACTTATTTTATATCTAATGAAAGTGATTTTCAACATTTTTAACCTTTTTCTCGAAATTGTTAAACTTTTTTTTTTTTTTTTTTTAAATTAACATACACCTCCAGAGTGATAAGAGAAAATTAAATCTAAAATTATTATATTAAAAATTGAATCGTTTGAATCAATCGCTATTGGTTATTTCTTTTTCCGGTCGTTACTTGTATTACTTTTAGTCTATGTTCTAAAATTCGGACTAGACCGATCGACTGGATTGGTGATCAGTAGCAGGTCCGGTCCGATTGACACCCCAAAATCAATTGTCTTACAGACCAATGGCGGGTTGAGAATCAACCCAAAATTGGTGCTAAAATCGATCCGGACTGCTACTTGAGCCGGTTGGCCCGATTTTATTTTTAATTGCAAAACAATATTTTTTTTAGGTTAAAAAGTGAGCATTCCAACCGATTAGACTATATCAATTGTTGTAATTTAAAGTTTAAAAATACAATGTACTCAAGATCACTTGGGAAATTTTTTGAATTAATTTAACAAATGGAAAAGATAACCTGTAATATTTTATTTTTTATAATCTATAAAAATATAAATATACGTGTGATATTTTATTTATTTTTTCACAATAAAAATTTGATATCATTAAATCAATCTTTTGGAAATATTATTAATTTGCTCTTTAGTTATATATTTTATCTATATGTTTGTAGTTTTATAATTTGAAAATTTATTATTAGAGAGTATGTTTGAAAATTATTAAGAAATTGAAAATAATTTAAAATTATATATATATTTTTTATGTTATTTAGTTTATTTGATTATTTTTAATTAATATTTATAATGGGGCTAATCTCGGTCGTCCTCTGTCCTTTGGGGGGTTTTGCACTTTCCCCCCCTTATTCTTTGAATTTTCGTAATTTTCCCTCTAACCTTTGAAAAATATCACACTTAACCCCTTTTAACAAACTTTAACCGTCGATTTCTTCTCCGTCACGGCGATCCAAGCTTCAATCTATATATCAAATTTAAGCCCTCGACGCAAGGAACACAACAATGGTCTCGAAATTAAAATCCGATAACTAACAAACTAGAAATAATCGGTCAAAGAGGACGCATGAAGAACGAAGCTTTATAACGGCTTTTGGCGGCGAATAGGATAGACTGAGGTATGGGCTTTATTCTCCTTCGAGAGACGAATACGATGACGGTGGTCTTGAAATTTGAGTGTCATGACGTAGGAGAAATCGACTGTCAAAATTTGTTAAAATGGGTTAAGTACAATATTTTTCAAAGATTAGGAGAAAAATTGTGAAAATTCAAAGAATAAGGGGGGAAATACAAAATTTTTCCAAAGAATAGAGGTTGTCTAGGATTAATCATTTATAATATTATATAAATATATGTAATTAAATATAATTATTATATAATCATGATGGTATACGGTTTCATCGTATCCAACCAATTAAATCAATAACTAGTAGGATTTTCGAAGGCCCAATTTTAAAACATAACTTTTTGGTTTTACAACTTCACCTTTTACTTTGTAAATTGTAATTGATTTTTTTTTTTTTAGGTCAAATTGTGATAGATTAATAGATTTATAAAATAAAATAAAGAAATTAATTTTGTCGTTTCATGATTTTTATCAACTAAATAATGTAACTTGGGAAGTGGACCCCACATGATTGTTCTTGCACGTGGGCAGATCCCGTCTATTAGTGCACCCTGAAAGTTTTCAATAATTTCTGCCGGACCCACTTCCCTTGACTTGTTCATTATTATTATTTAATAATATAATATTTATTTATTTTCTCTTTCGGATAATGTCGGATAAATCCTCATTTGGGTATCATATTTTTACTTAACTCCCTAATTGGATATCAAATTTTTATTTTACTCCTCACATGTAATATGAATATGATATAATAAAGTATTTATATCCTATTATATTGTATAAATTTTCACCACTCTCAAAATATGTTATATAATTTTCATATAATATAATACTAAAATGTTTTAATGTAATATTTATATTATACTACGTAGTATAAATTTTCAGGGAGTAAAGTAAAAATCTCCAAACTGATGGAGAGTTATTTGAAATTGTCCCTTTCTTTTTTTTACGCATTAGTACATTGTTACCCTTATACGATGTGATTTAATAGTTCGCGTTATATTAATTCAATTAAATATTTTGTATTCCAATCTTTACTCAAGGTAAGTTAACGGAAATAAGTAGATAGTTCAATATTAGGTATATGCAATTATGGATAACTAGCTACTATTCTCTTTAAATAAAAAAAATTAAGATTACATATTATCAATATACTATTAGATTGATTCTTTCATATAAACTTTTAGTTACCGATTCTTTTATGAGAATGTTTGGCCCTGAAACTATTGTTCGGATTTAGACATGAGAGATATATTGTAGCGCCCGAGCGTGCAACGTCATAACCCCCGCATTAAGTTTCGACCTATGACATCCCGGTTTTCCGGCCGTACAGATACGCACTTACGAGAGAGCTAAATGTGCATTTAAATTATTTATTTATGTAATTGTAATTTTATTTTAATGTTTATTTGTTATTCTTGAATTATTTTAAATTAATTGAATTATTTTTTAAATTATATAATTGTATATTTAAACGTTTTTAAGCTTTTGAACTTGTTTTTAATTCGTTTGAGTTTCAATTTGTTTTGAAATTTCGTGAAAATTTGATATGCATGAATTATACGTGTTATGAATTCGTTTATGTGCTCGTTTCAATTTTTCGGAGTTGTTTGATATGGTTACGCACCATATTTTATTTTGGGGACTCGAGGGCCTAACTAGTTTTAGCGCGCCTTGGGTTCCAGCGGCCATAACTTGAGATCGGGGATTCGGATTCGAATTCCGGAAGTATTGCTGGACTCGTGACGAAATTTTGAAGCTAGAGAACTTGGCCTCATATTTTTTTTAAGCCTGTTTGATTCCCCGTATTTTGTCCGGAACGAGCTGTTATAGTAGATCTGCCACCTTGGAGTATTTTGACCATAACTAATTCATTTCTTAACCAAATCACTTGATTCTTGAGCCAAATTAACCCTAGTTAAACCCTCTCACCATCCCTTACCCCATCATTTCGAAATTATGCCTGGAGAGAGAGAAAGAAGCAGCTGATCGAGAGAGAGAAGGGGAAAAAGAATCTGCACAGTCCACTTTGCCTTTCCAAGAACAATACTCTATCATTTCGCCTCAAATTCGAAAGGTAAGCTCAGCTTCTTGTTCTATATCTTCTCTCCTTTCTTTTAAGTGTCTATTTACTGAATTTGATGTGGTCTTGAGCATGGTTTGGGGCTGCTATGTGAATGATGAGGGTTTTATGAAATTTGGATGAATTCTTGTGAAATCTTGATGCATATCTTGATATGAAGCTATATATATAATCTATATAACTTAATTGATTCAATTCTAAGCATGAAATGCATGGAAATTTGTTGCATCTTGATCCACCATTGATGAGCATGGGTTTTGAAGTTTTTGGGCCTGATTTACTTCCCTTGCTGCTGCGTGAGCTTTGCTGTTGCTGTTGTGTTGTTTTGCTGCCAGCTTTCCCTTTGTTTTACTGTTGTTTTGCTGCTGTGTTGCTGCCCTTTCTATTCCACTGCTGCTGCTGCTCGTGGTATGAACTATGAATGTTATGTATTTAAGCATTA
The DNA here is from genome assembly GCA_037501455.1 of Lantana camara. NCBI lineage: Eukaryota > Viridiplantae > Streptophyta > Magnoliopsida > Lamiales > Verbenaceae > Lantana > Lantana camara. Next base: position 13,223,072 of record CM074857.1, on the reverse strand, counting down.
AATTAATTATGTGAATTTTATTTGTTTATTTCCATTTTAAATGTCATGATCTTAAGTGGCGTAAATGAATGAATTCGATGAATATATACGTGTATTAACTATGGATGCTCATGGTATGTTATTATATGATTTAATATGAATTTATTTGATGTGAAATGAATTTTGGTTCTTGGATTAATTGTGTGATATTCCGATATTTGCTTCGAAAAGCCGAAGTGGGAACTTGTATGAAATGCATTGCATCATTTGCATCCATATGCAATTGTCGAGCGTTTCCTTGGTTCATATTGAGTCTAAGTGTTGTTCCCTTGTTTAGATTGTTCGAGTGGAGTTGCTCGTTGGTGTGGAGCCGCTTCGTAGGCGTGGTTCTTGTTCGTTTTGTTCGGTTGGCTCATCGAGGTGAGGTTTCTTTCTTTTAGTTATTATGACCTACAACCCTAAATGTGTTTTAAGCCCGTATGTGACCTACGTATATATATATATTTAGATACATGTTTGTTATGTATTTTGTAGGAATTGACCCGTTTGTTATGAAACCCTTTTGAAAACGCTTTGTATATATACGTAGATATGTTTTCGATTATTTGTTTTGAAAACGGGTTGGTGTGTGTAATTTGAATTTGGATACATAACGAGGTTTGACTTTGAAAGATAAGTCTTTTATATGAATCCCTGAGTTTGAATTATTTGGTACTGTTGGGCCCCAGAGCCTGCGAGCCAGGACGCCCGGTACGGCAGCGGGCCGTCGGGTTAAGCCTGGGCGTAGTCTCCACTCTGATAGGATTAACCCGGAACCCACTCACTAGGAGGTTTGGTGGGTGATGGAATCCTCGGTCGTGAGCATCATGAAACTCACGACCCATACATAAAGTAATGGATAGTTAGGGTGTACACAACCCTTCTATCACCCGTTGTTGGGGAATGTGCATTTGTGATAAGAACCCCACGTATATGACGTGAAACCCATCATCTTAAATTGGAGTTCGAGATTTAGGATCGTTCCAAATTCAAAGGTTAATCAAAAGGAGTGTGACCCGTTTGCTATAATCGAGCAAAGAACCAACACTATCAAGATTAAGGAGTGCACCCCTTCAACTATAGAAGAGTTGAGAAGCAACACTATCAAGTTGTGAAGATTGGATCTTCGAAAGTTCAATCAAGAACAAAGAGTTTGCACTCAAAGATATAATTCTATTCAAGTTGTGTCAAATGATTACAATATGTGACCCTTATATAGTTGCATGCAAAGCATGCAAGATTCTACTGAAACACCACTAACCCCACTAACTCTTTAAGGAAATGTAACTCCTAAAGAGTGTAACTCCTATTCTAACTTATTGGCTGAAATTCAAACATATATAGTCCTATATTGACTATATAACTCAACTTATACTATAAGCTAAGAAATGACATGAAATGAAAATTAAACTAGGCCCTAATTGATAACACATGATTAGAGCTTTTATTACAACTTAAAGACTCAAATAAACGTGCACTTTATGGTTGCATCATGGATGAATTGTGCACTTAAGAATATTATACTCTTCATGGCATGAACTTGTAACCGCCACATGCTCTTCTTGAATAACCCGAATGAGGGCTTGAACTTTGGCATGTAACTCTTTAGCCTTGGCCCTTGTAATTGGCCTCTTATAATCGGTTATATTGTCATCTTGTGCAGCTCCTTGATTACGTTCAGTTACATGATTTCTTGCATGGGAATTGTCCTCCACATAATCAACTCCATCTCCATGTTCCAAGCTAGAGTTAGGGCTTCGGTTCACATCATCCTCCCCTTCTTGAAACCGATCCGTCCTCGAATCATCACCTACATTAAATGGAGATAAATCAGCAACATTAAAAGTAGCACTAACACCATACTCACCTGGTAATGCTATCTTATAAGCATTGTCGCTTATTCTATGAAGCACACGAAATGGTCCATCTCCTCGCTGATCCAATTTGGACTTTCTTTTTGTTGGAAACCTTTCTTTTCGAAAGTGAACCCAAACGAGATCACCTTCGTTAAACACCATACGTTTCCTTCCCTTGTTGGCACGAACCATAGCTTGCTCATTCCTCTTTTCAATGTGTCGCCGGGCTTGTTCATGCATCTTCTTTACTAAATCAGCCTTCCTTTTGCCATCTAAACTTACAATTTCATTCATAGGCAAAGGTAACAAATCCAAGGGGGTTAAGGGGTTAAAACCATAAACAATTTCAAATGGAGTAAACGATGTAGAAGTATGAATCGTTCTATTGTAAGCAAACTCCACAAATGGTATACAATCAACCCAATTCCTTGAATATGATTTAAAAACAGCCCTTAAGAGTGTCCCTAAGGTACGATTAACTACTTCCATTTGTCCATCCGTTTGAGGATGACACGTTGTAGAAAACAGCAACTTAGTTCCCAACTTACCCCATAGAACACGCCAAAAATGACTTAAAAACTTAACATCTCGATCACTGACAATAGTTTTAGGTACACCATGCAAACGAACAATTTCCCTAAAGAATAAGTTAGCTACATTAGATGCATCATTAGTTTTATTGCAAGGAATAAAATGAGCCATTTTCGAGAACCTATCAACAACAACAAAGATTGAATCCTTGCCATTTTGTGTCCTAGGCATGCCTAACATGAAATCCATTGATATATCAACCCAAGGATGTGTTGGAACAGGCAGAGGCGTGTCTAAACCGTGAGGTTTAATACGTGATTTGGCTTTTCGGCATGTAATGCATTTGTGACAATACTTCTCTACATCTTTTCGCATATGAGGCCAATAAAAATGCTCTTTTAAGATGTTCAATGTTTTTAACACCCCAAAATGTCCCATTAAACCACCCCCATGCGATTCACGAACAAGTAGAGCACGTAGTGAACATTGTGGAATGCAAAGCTTACTTTTTCTAAACAAATATCCTTCTTGCAAGTAAAACTTTTCATGGGGTTTTTGTTCACACAACGCATATACGTCACAAAAATTAGAATCCATGGCATACAATTCCTTCACATGTTCAAATCCCATGAATTTAGTACTCAATGTGGAGACAAGTGCGTACCTTCGTGATAGAGCATCCACTACCACGTTTTCCTTTCCTTTCTTGAATTGTACGATGTACGGAAAAGACTTTATGTACTCAATCCATTTGGCATGCCTCCTATTTAAGTTACTTTGCCCATGCAAGTGTTTCAATGCCTCATGGTCTGTGTGAATCACGAACTCTTTAGACCATAGGTAGTGTTGCCAAACTTCCAAGGCTCTAACCAAAGCATAGAGCTCTTTATCATACGTGGAATAATTCAAGCTTGCACCACTTAGTTTTTCACTAAAGTAGGCAATGGGCTTCCTCTCTTGCATAAGGACTGCTCCTACACCAATACCCAAAGCATCACATTCAATTTCAAATGTTTTAGCAAAATTAGGTAAAGAGAGTAAGGGTGCGGTATTTAGCTTTTGTTTAAGAGCTTGAAATGCCTCTTCTTGAGCTTTTCCCCATGTAAAGCTCACGTTCTTCTTGATAAGTTCAGTCAATGGGGCTGCCACGGTGCTGAAATTAGGAACAATCCTCCTATAAAATCCCGCAAGGCCATGAAAGCTTTGAACCTCTGTGACTGATTTGGGTGTTGGCCATTCCTTGATTGCCTTCACCTTCTCTTCATCAACTTCTATACCTGTTGCACTTACCACAAAACCAAGAAACACAACTCTATCTATGCAAAACGTGCACTTCTTGAAGTTAGCATAGAGTTTGTTCTCACGCAAGGTTTCAAGTACCACTTTCAAATGCTTAACATGCTCTTCTAAGCTTGCACTATAGATCAGAATGTCATCAAAATAAACCACTACAAACTTTCCAATAAAGGCACGTAAAACATGATTCATCAAACGCATAAAGGTACTAGGTGCATTCGTTTAACCAAATGGCATAACTAACCATTCATACAATCCATCTTTGGTTTTGAAAGCCGTTTTCCATTCATCACCCCCATGCATTCTTATTTGGTGATAACCACTTTTCAAATCAATTTTAGAGAATATTGAACTACCATTCAATTCATCTAACATTTCATCAAGTCTAGGAATAGGGTACCTATACTTGATTGTGATTTTTTTGACGGCACGACAATCAACACACATCCTCCACGTTCCATCCTTCTTAGGCACCAAAAGCACGGGAACCGCACATGGGCTCATGCTTTCACGGATGTAACCTTTTTCCAACAGCCCCCCTACTTGCTTTTGAAGCTCCTTAGCTTCTTGAGGTGTGCAACGGTAGGCTGGACGGTTTGGGATTTGGACTCTCGGGATTAGTTCAATTTGATGTTCTATGCCTCGTTTTGGTGGTAATCCGGTTGGAATCTCTTCCGGAAACACATCTTCATATTCCTGCAAAAGAAATTGAACTAAAGAAGGTAGGGGAGGGAGTTCGTTTGTTAGGAATAGTGCCCTAGAAAGCCGATTGTATATCCGCTTTGTGCTTTTCCTTATTGTAATCACAGACAATCTTTGAATAAAATAACGTATTGAGGCAACACTTCTTTATATGCTCTTGTTTGGTATGCGTTTACTTTAGCTGTGCATGGATGAGAACTCCCCTAATCCTGATGACTTTAGGACTCCACCATTTAGGTGAAATGGTTCATGAAACGAGCCCTATATCACATAAGTCATGATTAGTAAAATGCTCCAAGCCGGTGAGTACTACAGACAGTGGGAGTGTCAACATGATGTTAGGAATAGTGCCCTAGAAAGCCGATTAGTCATAATTCGTTTTGGGACTTTCCTGGTATTACAGACAATCTTTGAATAATATACGATTGATTAATATCATAGGCAAACATTTCTTTATATGCTCTTGTTTGGTATGCGTTTACTTTAGCTGTGCATGTATGAGAACTCCCCTAATCCTGATGACTTTAGGACTCTACCATTTAGGTGAAATGGTTCATGAAACGAGCCCTATATCACATAAGTCATGATTAGTAAAATACTCCAAGCCGATGAGTCCTACCGACAGTGGGAGTGTCAACCTGACTCCTCTAAGGCTTGCTTGTGGGATCACGCCCTTAAGAAGGACCGTCTTGTTTCATGGAGGTGCAAAGTGTATAGTTGATACGTGCGTGATACATGAGGGTGCTTACTTTAATAAGTAAGTTCACTGAGGTGCCCCGTGTGAGAAGATTCCTAAATGGGAAAGGAAGTTTCTATTTCAGGAAATAGAAACTTCCAGATTAGGAAATATCTCATGAGTCATTGATGTGATTAATTGATCCTTAGACTTGAGGTTCCTTGTCACTTTATGAGTTAACTCTGTAGTCTTAGGTATAAGCTTTAAAGGGTGTCGCCTTAGACAACTGATTCAAGGCTTATGCTGGGGCTGCACAAGTGATTCATGAAAGTGAATGAGAATCAAGAAAGGACCTACACTTGCATTTGCAAGGTGATCTCTTATTGTGTAAGTCATTCATATGCCATATGAAGTCCTTGGCCAAGGCAGTAGATCAAGACATCAAGAAAAGGGTTTATTGGATTGAGATCAAATGGATATGAAATGCACTTAGCTTTAAGACCAGATTATTAGGGTTCTAATTATTCCCTTACCCTAGATCTTGGTTGAGAGATAGTAAGTAGGAGGATTGTATCTCACATGAATCAATGACTTAAAGGTTCTGTCGAATCCGAACATTCCAATTCAGTTAGGGGTTAAACACCTGTTGCTAGACTATGGTCGTTTAATCTGTGGACTGATTAATTAATTAGTGAATTAATTAATTAGGGTCACTGCTAATTGAATTGAGAACCTAGAGGGTCACACACAACAACTTGGTTACATGAGTTGAGGCTTTAAAATGATTAAACGAGTTAATCGGGCCTAGAGGGTTCCACACGTGTGGGTCACGTGACTGGACACGTGTCATAGGGACACGTGTACCACACGTGTTTATTTGATTGAATATTAAATAATTAATTTATTAATTATTTAATAGACTTTGGTTTAATTTTGAATTAAAAAGAAAGTCTTATTTTGGAGAAAAATAATCTAGTTAATTAATTGTGAATTAATTAATTAGATAAAATAAGTTATTTATTTTACATAAATAAAGTATAAAATTATCCAAAATTAGTTTGGATATTTTTAGCTCTCTTGAAAGTTGATTTGAATTAGAATTCAAAATCAAAGTCAAAATACTTGATGATCAAGTAATAGGAGAGAGAGGGACCAAAACCCTAGTCCATAAGGACTAGGATTTTCGGCCACTCCCATCCTATAAATAGGGGAGCTCGAGCTCCCCTTAGAGCTAATCGAGAATTCTTTTGGTTCATGTATTGAACACCATCCTTTCTCCAAGATAAACGAAACCCTAGGTTAAGCCTAAACACTAACTAGAGAACTAGCATCCTTACTAGTTAGATTGTAGCCAAGTTGGTGGACTATCTCTAGAGAGCTTCAAGTTAGAAGTTTTGAAGATTTGAGCTTTACCAAAAAGTGGGGATCAAGCAAAACGATCAGAAGGGATGATGAAACGATTCTGAACCCAACATGAAACTAGTGAAAAAATCGAACCAAAGAAGATGGCGAAAACCGTTCGTCCATATCCTGAAGGATGGATTTTTTCACGAGGGTTTTGTGACTGGCAGTTTTCTACTTTCGCAAAACTGGTTTTCGAAGAGAGTTTCAATCATGCTTTTCTCATTTCATGTTTCTTTCTTTATGTTGTATTGTTAAGAACTTCCATAACATGATTTGAATCCAGGTTGGTGTGGATTGTTATCCCTACAATGGATTCTGAAGTGGAAAGAGACTTTCGAGGAACGGGTTGCCATTACCGCGTGAAGCGCGTTTGAGGGCGGCTCAAAACGTGTCAAGAAAGCTACTACCCAAGTGAGTTTCTTGATCTCTACGAATTTGGATACACGATTGCGAGTCCAAGATCCTTTTGTTGGGAAAATTTTTTAAATTCCGCTGCTTTCTGATTCCTGTTTTCCAACACCTGACTCCTCTAAGGCTTGCTTGTGGGATCACGCCCTTAAGAAGGACCACCTTGTTTCATGGAGGTGCAAAGTGTATAGTTGATACGTGCGTGATACATGAGGGTGCTTACTTTAATAAGTAAGTTCACTGAGGTGCCCCGTGTGAGAAGATTCCTAAATGGGAAAGGAAGTTTCTATTTCAGGAAATGGAAACTTCCAGATTAGGAAATATCTCACGAGTCATTGATGTGATTAATTGATCCTTAGACTTGAGGTTCCTTGTCACTTTATGAGTTAATTCTATAGTCTTAGGTATGAGCTTTAAAGGGTGTCGCCTTAGACAACTGATTCAAGGCTTATGCTGGGGCTGCATAAGTGATTCATGAAAGTGAATGAGAATCAAGAAAGGACCTACACTTGCATTTGCAAGGTGATCTCTTATTGTGTAAGTCATTCATATGCCATATGGAGTCCTTGGCCAAGGCAGTAGATCAAGACATCAAGAAAAGGGTTTCTTGGATTAAGATCAAATGGATATGAAATGCACTTAGCTTTAAGAACGGATTATTAGGGTTCTGATTATTCCCTTACCCTAGATCTTGGTTGAGAGATAACAAGTAGGAGGATTGTATCTCACATGAATCAATGACTTAAATGTTCTGTCGAATCTCAACATTCCAATTCAGCTAGGGGTTAAACACCTATTGCTAGACTATGGTCGTTTAATCTGTGGACTGATTAATTAATTAGTGAATTAATTAATTAGGTTCACTGCTAATTGAATTGAGAACCTAGAGGGGCACACACAATAACTTGGTTACATGAGTTGAGGCTTTAAAATGATTAAACGAGTTAATCGGGCCGAGAGGGTTCCACACGTGTGAAACCACACGGAGTGACACGTGTCATTATGACACGTGTCTCATGTGAATATATATATATATATTGTATATATATTAAATAATTAATTTGTTAATTATTTAATAGACTTTGGTTTAATTTTGAATTAAAAAGAAAGTCTAATTTTGGAGAAAAATAATCTAGTTAATTAATTGTGAATTAATTAATTAGATAAAATAAGTTATTTATTTTAAATAAATAAATTATAAAATTATCCAAAAATAGTTTGGATATTTTTAGCTCTCTTGAAAGTTGATTTGAATTAGAATTCAAAGTCAAAGTCAAAATTACTTGATGATCAAGTAATAGGAGAGAGGGACCAAAATCCTTAGCCCATAAGGACTAGGATTTTCGGTCCTCCCCTTCCTATATATAGGGGAGCTCGAGCTCCCCTTAGAGCTAATCGAGAATTCTTTTGGTTCATGTGTTGAACACCATCCTTTCTCCAAGATAAACAAAACCCTAGGTTAAGCCTAAACACTAACTAGAGAACTAGCATCCTTACTAGTTAGATTGTAGTCAATTTGGTGGACTATCTCTAGAGAGCTTCAAGTTAGAAGTTTGAAGATTTGAGCTTTACCAAGGAGAGGGGATCAAGCCGCGAGAAGAGCGTTCTTGGGTGGCTTGAAACGCTTCAAGAAAGACAATTAAGAAAGTAAGTTTCTAATTCCTTCGAATTTGGATACACGATTACGAGTCCAAGATCCTTTTGTTGGAAAATTTTTAAATTTCCGCTGCTTTCTGATTCGTGTTTTCCAACAAGTGGTATCAGAGCCACCTCGTTAATCGTGTTTCTATTCGTCTCAATTATACTGAATTTGGTAGAAATTCTTAGGCTTGATGCGATTGAGTATTTGTAATTGTTTTAGAAAGCCTGAATTACGAAACTGTATTTTTTCCTGAAAGTTTCTGAAAATTGGTTTTTGCAAAATTTAATTTTTGAAAACTATTTTAGATTTGAAACTGTATAAACTGTTTTTGGATTTCTTGGATTGGTTTTGCTTTTGAACAAAAACACGAAATGAAAACCCGGATTACGACAAACACGCTAAACCCCGCTCGCGAAGGTTTCGCGCGCACCGCCCGCCTGCCCAGGCGCGCGCATGGGCGATACCGCCCAGCACCTTCCCGTAACCGCGCGGGAGGCCTCTCGGGCGCGCCTAGGCGCATCCACCCATCGTCGCCCGCACTTGGCCGGGAGGAGCCGCGTTGTGCGCGCCTGCATCGCGCATGGCTCTCTTCACGTACGGGCCCCGTTTTTCGTAATCCGTTTTCGTTTATCGTGCAATCCAGTCCCAATTTTTTATTTTAATTTTAAAATTTTATTTTATGAATATTTATTTTAATTTATGAATAAAACTTAAAATTGGGATTTTTGAGAAATAGAAACATTTTATATTTTGGGAAATTACATCTTTGATAAAATTATTAATTTTTAGAAATTAATTGGAATTTTATTTGTTTTGTTAATTTGAGATTTATTGAAAATTTTTATAAATAAGACTCGCATCAAGTCGTGTTTTAAGTCATTACGACTTGAAACGAGAATTTTAATTTATTGGCTAAATTTAAATTCTCGCAAAAGCATGTCAGGTGATCATGGGTTTAAACTTATGTATGGTTTTAATTTATGCACATGGATGGTTTAAATTGGGGTTGGAGCCCTATAATTGCATTTTTCAATTGAGGTTGGAGCCTCACTTATATGCGTACTGTTATGTGATTTATTATGTGGCTTTCCATATTACTGTTTTTGAGGACGGGGTATGCCCCGTGTAATTGTCTAAGGCCAATATGAAGATTGAGCCTTATGACTTTATGTCTTTTTCTTTTTATTGTAATTTGAGAGTAGAGATAGGTGGTGAGGTTTTATTTTCATTTTGGAGACAATGCACCCATGTAGTAAGATGGACCACATTCAAGTAACAAGGAGGCCATAAGTGAAGACCCCTCAAAATGTTAGGGAGGTGAATCTCAATTGTAAAAATGTAATAGAGATACGGTGTGACACCCTAATCGGAGGGCACCACATCCCCCGCACCGAGAGCCCGGTCCACCCATGAAATTGGAGTCCATACATTAACCAAGCTTACGGCGAACGGAGACAGAATAAAAACCAACCTGTTAGGCGGGACTAAACCCCGTACCACCAATTCAACAAAACAAAGTATGCGGAAGCAAAGTAATCATTCAGGCACATTCCATAAAACAACATGAATGTAAATACAGGTTCAATTAATCAGGTAAACCTGTCCTAACCTGTCCCAAATTCAGTACAATGCAATAACATATAAACTTGTTCAACTAGGGTCCTAGAAACCTGTCCCGAGTTCAATAAAGTAATAACAATATAGAGTGGCTTACATAGCCCAGTTACAAGCAGGAAACAAAGGTACGGTATGATGCAATGCAAACAGGACCAAGACTCGATCAAAGACTTCAAAAGGCTCCCGCCTAACGACTACAGAGCCTGCAAGACAGACACTTAAAACAACGAGAGGGAGGGGTCAGCCAACTGACTGAGTGAAGGGGGTACTCACACACACATATATATATATAAACAGACAATCAGGCAGGCATAACTCCACTGTACGTTATTAGTTATAAAAACAAGAGACAGGAATCAGAAGTAATTAATACGTACGGGTGGAATTATGTTCAAGCATGCAGGTCAGGCAAATAGGATATACAATACATATGTCGATATTCGTATGCCCTCTGTTGATGCCCATTTTACCTTAACGGTCCAAGAGCTCCGGTGTTGTATAGGGGCTGGGGGCATGCCAGAGGTTACGGATATCTATGCTTAATATTTTAGGGGACCCGACGAGAACGGGTATTCAATCCATCCTGGACTCCCCTTTTCACTTATTAAATGACAGGAGTTATAATTATTACAAGCGGGAAAACAAGTACAAGTAATCTCCTTCTTCAGTGATGGTCCGGGTAGCTAACCCTCGCCATCCAGGCAGGAATGATCTGTAGGTTCATGACTCCCCAGATCTGGAGCTCCTTCTTCCACCAAACCTCCTGGTGGATATCAGGATAGTCTAACAGGATAGGACTTGCGTAAGAGGTCACCGTCGGCCCGATACCTCCCCAGTTCACTCAAGACACAAGCCCCTGGGCCCTAGGAACAGGAACAGGAACCACTCCGGCTAGTCCAGTGCTAGAAGAGCCGGGGGCACAAGCAGGATCTCGCAAAACAGGCTCAGGATTAACACTACACAATATATAAATCATTTCCGATACATAGCCGGTATATAAGACATGGCAAGATTTTATATGAAAATCATTTGGTTTGTTTAGAGCATGCAAGGTTATAGGTCATTTATAAAAGAAAACCCTCACCTCCAAGTGTGCAAGAAGGACCAAGAAAGAAAGACCACGAACCACAATTATCTCCACCGAGGAGAACACTATACAAGAAAGGAAACACGGTGTACTTGTGAGACACGACTCAATAATGACACCAAGTAGGACACACGGCGATGTTCATGAAGTGGTGCATCATGTTATGGCATGATTCAATAAGTATTAAATCATAAATAAGTCATGAAATGGTGTGATCGTGTTCATGAGCACAAGTAATGTCATTTAGACACATAAATGATTTAATCATTCAATTAGACATGTATACAATGCATGTAAGTCAAATAAGAGGTCGAGGAGGTGAAAGTAAGGCGATAAAACGATTTTTGGCAAAGTTTGGCAAAAGCTAACAGTTTTCGGAAATGCGCAAGTAGAAGGAAAACTGGAATATCTCGAGTTATAGAAATAGGAATTAAGTTTTGTTTGTTGGAAATAAAACTAGCCACATAGACCTTTAAAATGGTATGTGGCTCGACTTGTGGTTCAAAGCGAGGTGAAAATGGAGTAGGCTCGAAGTTGGGTGAAAGCAGATTGTCTGTAACGTGGCGACACCAAAAAGAATTGATTATATCTCACAAATGAGACAATATATTGAGTTGATTACAATTGGAGGTTGTTCTAGACTTCAAAAGGTTTCAAACGGTTCAAAAATCAGGTCAATCGGAGGTTGTATGAGGGAGTACCCGGCCGGGGAAAAACAAGGCGGAAATTTACCCGGCCGGGGAGAGCAGGTGCAGAAACCTTTTGTACTAAACTACCCGCCCGGGTAGTTTAGTGGGCAAAAATCTACCCGCCTGGGTAGATGTTCTGGGCAGAAGAAACGCATCAAAAACAGGGCTAAACACGGGAGAAACCAAAATTCAACAAAACCACCTCAAACCTCAACCAAAATACTCCAAATTCAAGGCATAAGTTCATGTATGCATGCTCTAACATATATCTCAAGTTCAAGTCATGAAATCAAGTATATAACAAGTTGCCATTAAAGCACATTCAAGCTCCATCAATGGAGTTTTGAGCCACAATCAATCAACGATCAAGATTTCAATAATTAAACGACAAGGGAGCTTAAGAGAACAACCTATATCAATCTTGGAACATAATATTCAAGTATGAGAGCAAGGAAGCAAATTTTGACATATTATCACTATTCATCATCTTCCCCAAAGAGGCACTTAGGCAAGGATTCAAGTTGCAAGATACACGTAGAATTAAAGCACGTAACAAGAGGAATACAATGGTTACCTTAGGTCGTTGATCGGACGGTTAGATCTTGAGAACCCGAGCTCAAAGGGTTTATGGCCAAAAGGGGTGTTTGCTTCTCTTCCTCTTCCTCTTCCTTGTTTGTACGTGAAAATGAGGGAGGGAGATGAACTTGGCTCCTTTTTTTGGCTGAGTTAAACGGGTCGGATTATACGTGTAGGGTCGAAAGGTATCCGGTCCATTCGGATCGGATTTTAAAATGGTAGGGTGATCAAATGGCTTAGAAATTAAAAGGTTAATTTCATCGAATCCGAATCACCGAAATGGACTCAATGGTAAGGTTAGAATTCGAATCCGAATTCCCAAGCTCAAGGTAGCCACGAAGGCCCCAAAACACCCTAATTATAATTAGGTTCCTAACGAGCAATTATTGGACAACTGAGTCCAAGTACAATTAATAAATTCTAATGCACACATAATAAAATTACACGTTGGCAAGTGACGTCACATAAATCACATAATTACCGAATTAAACTCTCTCGCGACGTCGTACCTGGCTTGTTGGAAAACTGGGGTGTCACATACGGCTCGTATTTTGTTACCGCTTTCCCTTATGTGATTTAAACTGTTTATGTGGCATGTATGTTAGAACTTGTGATTGTGGAGTGGCTCCCACATATCACGCATAAGATAGGTAGAACCCATGATCATTACATGTTAGTATCATGCTAGGATATGTTATCTGTTTATGTGCTTGTTTGAAATGCATTTAAGTGTACTTGCATTAATCAAGACTAATAAAATTGGATAACATATATGTTGGTGAGGTCGAACCGGACAACTCTCCGGTTGATTCGAAAATTCCCATTAAATATTAAGCTAATTTCGAACAAATAGGTGTTTAATTCGAGATGCAAATTTTGAATTAAATTCCTAGCATTCCATCAATAGGTTTTAAGTTTAGTAAGTAAAGCTAGTTATTGTCCGCGAGTTGTGGGATAGCTAGTGGAGCTTATTAGTTCTTAGTTACCTAATTGATCATTTTAAATGATCAATATTTCGTGATCAATTTTGGCAAGAGCGATGTCCGTGAGTCGTGGGTCGTTCGAACTAAGTTTTGATCATGATCTTATGATTGATGGGTCTAGCTTAACGCCTAAGTAAATATGGATGTCGCACGAGTCGTGGGTCCATATTGAAAGATAGGTGATGCAAAAATAATTACTAAGAGTTCTAAAGGTGTTAGAATTGGTAGGTTGTACCTACCTAGGGTTTTACTTAGAATGTCCGCAAGTCGTGGGTTCGAGGTAAAATGCCTAGAATCTTAGTACCCATTGGGAAACGTGTTCCTCTTAGATCTTTGGGAATTATAGACCTTTGAAAAACAGTGGGAGCTACATTAGATTAAAGACCTTATCTTTTGTATATCGTTATAATTCAGCATGCTCACTAGTTCTCTGTTTTACCATTTAGGTCGTAGATTCTGTGATTCTCTACGTGTTTTGAAATGGCAACCAAAAACCCTCTTGTATCGATCCTCGAGTCAAACAAGTTGACTGGTCCTAACTATTCTGATTGGCTGAGGAATCTAAAAATCATTTTAGATTCTGAGAAGAGAACTTATGTTCTCTTCGAAGGGGAGCCTAGTCCCGAAGGGGAGGCTCCCACTCGGGCTGAGCGGGAAGCGATCCAGAAGTGGAAGGATGATAATCTCCAAGCCCGTTGCCTTATGTTAGCTAACATGTCTCCGGACTTGCAAAGGCAACATGAGGCCATGGAATTTGCTTGGGAGATTTACGACCACTTAGAGCAACTTTACCGCCCTCATGAACGTGTTACAAGGTATAACACTTCAAAGGAATTGTTCCACTTGAGAATGAGGGAAGGTTCTAGTGTCCATGAGTATGGACTCAAGTTTCTCGCCCTTACTGAGAAACTTGCTTCCATGGACATGCCACTGAAAGATGAGCTTTCAGTGGACTTGTTGCTAGCCTTGCTCCCACCATCATTCAACCCATTTGTCCTTAACTTCAATATGAATCATGCTGGTGCTACTGTAGCTGAGCTGAATAGTCAGCTTGTGACTGCTGAAAGCACGATCAAGAAGGACAATAAGGTTTTGATGTTGAATGTTCCATCTTCCTCTTCTGGGCCTTCTAAAGGTAAGGGTAAGAAAGCCCAAAAGAAGAAGAAGAAACCCCTTAGGCCCACTGGTGGCGTTTCGAAGGGGAAGGCCCAAAAGAAGAAGCGTGATCAGAAAGAGGATGTTTGCTTCCATTGTGGCAAAGCGGGACATTGGAGGAGAAACTTCCCAGAGTACAAGGCTACTCTAAAGAGAGGTATGTTTCTCGTTGAAATAAATCTTTCTATTAATTCTAGTTCTTGGGTACTTGATACCGGTTGTGGAACTCATATCTGTAATGATGTACAGATACTAAGTGAAGTCCAACAACTCAAAGAAGGAGAATGTGTCTTGAAGATCGGCGATGGCTCAAACGTTGAAACTCGAGCTTTAGGAACAATTAGATTAGATTTAGGTAGTTTTGAGTTAGTCTTAAATAAAGTCCTTTATGTAACGAGCATTATTCGTAATATAATTTCAGTTCCAATTTTAGATTGTGAAGGTTATGAAACTTATATTAAGAATGGTAAATACTTTATCAAACGGAACAACACTTCCGTTCACATCGGTACTCTAAGTAATGGACTTTATCTAACTCAGAATATCAATATTATGAATATACAACGAGAAACTAAACGTAAGAGAGATGACAAAGTTTCAGCTCCCTTATGGCATGCTAGATTAGGACACATTTCCAAGAACAGAATTAGCAAGATAAACACTTTAGGATCATTCTCTGAAAATGATCTCAAAGAGCTAAATTCTTGCGAATCCTGTCTCAAAGGAAAAATGTCCAAAGTTCCTTTTAAAGGAACTGTGGAACGTGCCACTAAGGTCTTGGATTTAATCCATACTGATGTTTGTGGACCGCTTAGTGTAAGCACAAGAAACAATCATCAGTATTTCATAACCTTTACCGACGACTTTAGTCGATATGGTTATATATACTTAATGAAGTATAAATCTGAAGCTTTTGATAAATTCTTAGAATTTCAAAAGGAGGTTGAGAACCAAACTGGTCACAAGATCAAAGCACTTCGATCTGATCGAGGAGGCGAGTATCTTAGTGATGAATTCCTTAGTCATCTCAAAGATAATGGGATTATCTCTCAGTGGACTCCTCCGGGAACTCCTCAGCTTAATGGAGTTTCTGAGAGAATGAATCGAACTCTACTTGATATGGTTCATTCCATGATGAGTTTCACTGACTTACCACCTTCCTTCTGGGGTTATGCCCTAGAAAGTACAGCAAAGATTTTGAATCTAGTTCCCTCTAAGTCAATCCCTAAAACGCCCTATGAAATGTGGCATGGTAAAATCCCTAGTTATTCTTACTTAAGAATTTGGGGTTGTCCTGCTTACGTGAAGAGGACACTGGGAGATAAGTTAGAATCTCGTTCTAACCTATGCTACTTTGTAGGTTATCCTAAGGAATCCATAGGATACTACTTCTATGATCAATCTGAGCAAAAGATGTTTGTTTCCAGAAATGCCACTTTTCTGGAGGAACCGTTCCTTAAGGAAAAGAAAGGCAAGATCATAGAATTAGAAGAAGTACAAAGTGATCCCACACCACCTACTGAAGAAACGTCCCCTTCTGATCAACAACATCCAATCATGAATTTTGATACACACGCAAATCCTCCTCTAAGGCGTTCTGAACGCACTCCTAGACAGCCGAAGAGATGGTATGGATTCTTCCATGAAATCTCTCAAAAGGATAATGATCCTTTAACATATGAGGAGGCACTTTCAGATTCTGACTCTGAACAGTGGATAGAAGCCATGAAATCTGAAATGTACTCCATGAACTCCAACCAAGTTTGGACCTTGGTAGATTTACCTGATGGGGTCAAACCCATAGGTTGCAAATGGATCTTTAAGAGAAAGCTTGGAGTTGATGAAAGCATTGCAACCTACAAAGCAAGACTGGTTGCAAAAGGATTCACTCAAAAACCCGGCGTGGGCTTTGATGAAACCTTTTCGCCAGTTGCAATGCAAAAGTCTATTCGGATCATGTTTGCCATTGCTGCGTATTATGACTACGAGATATGGCAAATGAATGTGAAAACTGCCTTTCTCAATGGTGACATTGATAAAGACATTTATATGGAGTAACCCATAGGTTTCACATTCAGTGGGAGTGAGCAAAAGGTTTGCAAACTCCAAAGATCAATCTATGGATTAAAACAGGCTTCTAGGAATTGGAATATTCGATTTGATGAATCAGTCAAAGCGTTTGGCTTCATTCAAATTTCGAATGAATCATGTGTGTATAGAAAGGAATTGGAGACCTCAGTGCAATTCTTAGTACTTTATGTAGATGACATCCTTCTTATTGGGAATTCGAAGGATGACATAAAAGTGACTAAGTTATGGTTATCGAACCAATTCAAGATGAAAGATCTTGGTGATGTGTCCTATATCCTTGGAATTAAAATCTATCGAGATAGATCTAGAAGATTAATAGGACTATCACAGTCGATGTACATTGACAAAGTATTGAAGAGATTCAATATGGAGTCAGCAAAGGTTAAGAACCTTCCTATGAGTGTAGGAACATGTCTTTCAAAGAAGATGTGTCCTAAAACTAACCTTGAGAAGGAAAGAATGACTCATACACCTTATGCATTAGCAATAGGTAGCATAATGTATGCAATGTTATGTACTCGACCAGATGTGGCTTATGCACTTAGTGTAACAAGTCGTTTCCAATCTGACCCTGGAGATGGTCACTGGGCTGCCGTGAAGAATATTCTTAAGTACTTGAAAAGTACTAAAGATTTATTCTTAGTTTACGGAGGTCAGAAAGATCTTACTGTCGAAGGATACTGCGATGCAAGCTTTGCATCTGACTTAGATGATTTTAAGTCAATGTCAAGATACATTTTCTGCCTAAACGGCGGAGCAGTGAGTTGGAAGAGTTCCAAGCAAACTACCACTACAGATTCGACCACTGAGGCCGAATACTTGGCTGCAAATGATGCAGCTAAGGAAGGTGTTTGGATTAGAAACTTCATTCAAGAGTTGAATGTTGTTCCTAGCATGAAAGACCCCATAACTGTGTTTTGTGACAACACTGGGGCGTTTGCTCAAGCAAGAGAACCAAGATCTCACCAACGGACCAAGCACATTATGAGGAAGTATCACCTAATCCGTGATATTATCAAAAGAGGAAATGTGCAAATTGAGAGGGTCACATCAGCAGAGAACGTGGCAGATCCACTTACTAAACCCCTTAGTCGACAAGCTTTCCAAGGTCATCTTCAGAAGATGGGACTTAGAATGGCTTTGACGGGCAAGTGGGAGATTGTTAGGAATAGTGCCCTAGAAAGCCGATTGTATATCCGCTTTGTGCTTTTCCTTATTGTAATCACAGACAATCTTTGAATAAAATAACGTATTGAGGCAACACTTATTTATATGCTCTTGTTTAGTATACGTTTACTTTAGCTGTGCATGTATGAGAACTCCCCTAATCCTGATGACTTTAGGACTCCACCATTTAGGTGAAATGGTTCATGAAACGAGCCCTATATCACATAAGTCATGATTAGTAAAATGCTCCAAGCCGATGAGTCCTACAGACAGTGGGAGTGTCAACCTGACTCCTCTGAGGCTTGCTTGTGGGATCACGCCCTTAAGAAGGACCACCTTGTTTCATGGAGGTACAAAGTGTATAGTTGATACGTGCGTGATACATGAGGGTGCTTACTTTAATAAGTAAGTTCACTGAGGTGCCCCATGTGAGAAGATTCCTAAATGGGAAAGGAAGTTTCTATTTCAGGAAATGGAAACTTCCAGATTAGGAAATATCTCACGAGTCATTGATGTGATTAATTGATCCTTAGACTTGAGGTTCCTTGTCACTTTATGAGTTAACTCTGTAGTCTTAGGTATAAGCTTTAAAGGGTGTCGCCTTAGACAACTGATTCAAGGCTTATGCTGGGGCTGCACAAGTGATTCATGAAAGTGAATGGGAATCAAGAAAGGACCTACACTTGCATTTGCAAGGTGATCTCTTATTGTGTAAGTCATTCATATGCCATATGGAGTCCTTGGCCAAGGCAGTAGATCAAGACATCAAGAAAAGGGTTTCTTGGATTGAGATCAAATGGATATGAAATGCACTTAGCTTTAAGACCGGATTATTAGGGTTCTGATTATTTCCTTACCCTAGATCTTGGTTGAGAGATAGCAAGTAGGAGGATTGTATCTCACATGAATCAATGACTTAAAGGTTCTGTCGAATCTCAACATTCCAATTCAGCTAGGGGTTAAACACCTATTGCTAGACTATGGTCGTTTAATCTGTGGACTGATTAATTAATTAGTGAATTAATTAATTAGGTTCACTGCTAATTGAATTGAGAACCTAGAGGGTCACACACAACAACTTGGTTACATGAGTTGAGGCTTTAAAATGATTAAACGAGTTAATCGGGCCGAGAGGGTTCCACACGTGTGAAACCACACGTGTGGGTCATGTGAGTGACACGTGTCATTATGACACGTGTCTCACATGAATATATATATATATTGTATATATATTAAATAATTAATTTGTTAATTATTTAATAGACTTTGGTTTAATTTTGAATTAAAAAGAAAGTCTAATTTTGAAGAAAAATAATCTAGTTAATTAATTGTGAATTAATTAATTAGATAAAATAAGTTATTTATTTTAAATAAATAAAGTATAAAATTATCCAAAAATAGTTTGGATATTTTTAGCTCTCTTGAAAGTTGATTTGAATTTGAATTCAAAGTCAAAGTCAAAATTACTTGATGATCAACTAATAGGAGAGAGGGACCAAAATCCTTAGCCCATAAGGACTAGGATTTTCAGTCCTCCCCTTCCTATATATAGGGGAGCTCGAGCTCCCTTTAGAGCTAATCGAGAATTCTTTTGGTTCATGTGTTGAACACCATCCTTTCTCCAAGATAAACAAAACCCTAGGTTAAGCCTAAACACTAACTAGAGAACTAGCATCCTTACTAGTTAGATTGTAGTCAAGTAGGTGGACTATCTCTAGAGAGCTTCAAGTTAGAAGTTTGAAGATTCGAGCTTTACCAACGAGAGGGGATCAAGCCGCGAGAAGAGCGTTCTTGGGTGGCTTGAAACGCTTCAAGAAAGACAATTAAGAAAGTAAGTTTCTAATTCCTTC
This sequence comes from Lantana camara, assembly GCA_037501455.1. Taxonomy (NCBI): domain Eukaryota; kingdom Viridiplantae; phylum Streptophyta; class Magnoliopsida; order Lamiales; family Verbenaceae; genus Lantana; species Lantana camara. The sequence continues at coordinate 13,203,324 of CM074857.1, read as the reverse complement.
GAATTTGGATACACGATTATGAGTCCAAGATCCTTTTGTTGGAAAAATTTTAAATTTCCGCTGCTTTCTGATTCGTGTTTTCCAACATCGTTAAGATTAAACAAGCTTTGCTTGTACATTAACATCAACACCATCCTTTCTTTTTTTACTAACTCATCAATCTCTCTTTCTTTTACCACCAAATTCATGAATCTTTTCTCCTCCTTTTCTTTTACTTTTTTTTTCAACTAACTTCTTTTCTCCTTTTTCCTTTCCTTTTTTTTCAACTATCTTTTTTTCTCCCTTTTCAATCTCCCTATCACTATTACAATCAATTTCTTTCGAAGAAGCTGAAATGGACTTTTTCAAACGATCTTGCTCTTCATAGACTTGATTCAGTTTTAAAGGGGCAAGGGTAATGTTTCGGCCATCCTTAACAAAAGAATAGCGGTTTTTATACCCGTCATGAATTATCTTTCGATCAAACTGCCATGGTCTACCCAACAAGATATGACCGGCACTCATGGGAACAACATCACACAATATTTCGTCCTTATATCTTCCAATCGACAATGAAATGAGAACTTGACGGTTTACCTTAAACTCACCATTCTCGTTTAGCCATTGCAGTTTGTAAGGACGTGGATGTTTAGTTGTCTTTAATCCAAGCTTCTCCACCATCAGCTTGCTTGCAACGTTTACACAACTTCCCCCATCAATGATTAGGCCGCATACTCTCTCATTCACAAGACACCTTGTATAGAAGATTCCCTTTGGATCTGATCCTTGTCCTCCATCGTTTGGACATGTAATGCTCTTAGGACAACGAGGTTTTACCCTATAACAGCGTGCTCAACATCACTGTCTTCATGATCAGAGTCATGGTCCTTTTCTTCCACCTCGCTCTCGGTAGCAATTTCACCATTTTCCATCAAGATCATAGCCCGTTTGTTGGGGCATTGAGATTGAACGTGACCTACTCCATGACACTTAAAACATCTAATGTCACGGCTACGAGAAAAAGAAGAAGAACTACCTCTTTCGTCGGATGGTTTGGTTTGCTCATCTTTTGGTTTTGGTGCAGATTCTCGCGGTTTAGGATTAGTACTCCATTTTGGCCTTGATGAACTAGCCTCCTCCCGTTTAGGCATCACTCTCCCCTTCTTAAGTTGCTTCTCTACCTTAATTGCCATATGGACAGCCTCCTCTAACTCCACGTAGTGGTGTAACTCCACTACATTTGCAATCTCTCGGTTGAGACCACAAATAAAACGAGCCATGGTAGCTTCCCTATCCTCCTTAACGTTTGCACGCATCATGGCCACTTCCATTTCCTTGTAATACTCCTCCACGGACCTGAACCTTTGCCTCAAACCTTGAAGTTCAAGGTACAAGTCTCTATAGTAATGAGGAGGTACGAACCTCTTCCTCATCATCACTTTCAGTTCCTCCCACGTCTCAATTGGCCTTTCCCTAGCTCTCCTCCGGCTTAATACCAACTGATCCCACCATATGATAGCATAATCCGTGAATGATACGGCTGCCAATCTCACCTTCTTGCCCTCGGAGTAATTATGGCAATAAAAAACCATCTGCGTCCTCCTTTCCCATTCTATGTAGCTTTCCGGATCATTTAGACCTTTAAAATTAGGTATTGTTAGCTTAATAGAACTTAAATCATTATCCAATACCTCTCTCCTTTCTCTCCGTGGCAGCTGCACCCTTGGACGTCTCCTCTCATGCCTTGATGAGGAACTAGAATCAACATCATCGAAAGAATCTGCATTATAGACTGGATTCACATTCGGTAGATTGATTGGTGCTTGTCTTTCTTGAATTTGTGCAAGTATGGCATCACGTTGATCCATTCTCTCCTGAATGGTTTCGAATTGGGTGTTCATTCGTGCAAATTGTTGCTGCATAGCACGTAATGTGAACGCAATATCTTGTGGTGGTTGTGGATTGGTTTGTTCGGACATTGTAGCACCCCAAGCGGTGGGGTACCACACCCCCGCACTATGATCCGACACGTGGTACGAAATGGAAAGTCCGCACACGCACCAAATCACAGCGAACGGGTGACGAACGAAAATCCAACCTAAGCTAGGCAGTTCCTAAACCCTGTACAAGACAAATATGTAAAACCTGAATGCGGAAGCGATGCAAAATAAGAACTAACAAAAACTTTAATCAACAAACATAAGTAAACGGTTCAACAAATTCCAGCCCTGTCCTAACCTGTCCCGAAAATTCATATGATCAAAGCATAAACGTCAACTAGTACAGAACATACTATATACAAAATTTTCATACATAAGTTGGAACAAAGTAATTAACAAAATCAAACGGACAGACACAGACTCGACAGACCCGACTCAAAGCCGCCTAGCTCGAACTCCAACAACTTGCACCTGCAAACTAAAAACATAGGTGGGGCGAGGGTCAGTCCACTGACTGAGCGAGGGGGGCTGAACTCACACACACTATACATAATAAGGAGCAGAGCACGTATCAAAAGAAAGATTATGAACCGGGAGTAGGGTTTTGCATACCAAAACCATTTCCAAATCAAACTTATACATATCTTATCTTATCTCATTCAGAACTTAACAAACTAAGCATACTCAAATCATATTCGAAGAGAAAGCTCCTATCCCGTTTCATAATCAACATAACATATTATATTCATATACCCGGTGAGTACGGGTCTTACTCTAACTCTTCAGTTATCAACAACGTACGAAAACAGAAAACTAAATTTATATATATTCCCACGCGATGGAATTTAAGCCCTTAGACGCCCATCCACGCAGAACACACGCGATGGAATTTAAGCCCGTAAGCGCCCATCCACGCAGAACACACGCGATGGAATTTAAGCTCGTAAGCGCCCATCCACGCAGAACACACGCGATGGAATTTAAGCTCGTAAGCGCCCATCCACGCAGAACACACGGCCGTGAGTACTCTAAATGGCCCAACAAATCAGAACAGAACGTATCAAATCATAACTCGCTACATATCATACTTATCAAATCATATTAGACTTACGTACCTGATCAGAGCATACCATACCTTGCAACCTAGCATATGCTATAACGTACCTCTCCGTGTCATCCCAATCCGCAGCTGGTATGAAGACACACGGTTTGGAGCATAGCCTCGTTGCAAAACATTTCAAGCTTACATATACTCGTACATATACAGTTCGAAAACCTTTAATCGTATGGCAACTCATAAACGTATCGTATAAACACATATCTATTATATAAATATAATAGAATAATCGCATGCAGGCTTGAAAACGAGCACAGAGGGTTGTAGGTCGCTGTAACTAAAACAAAAATCCTAAAACCTCACCTGGCACCAAACATAGCCGAAGACACAGCAGATGGTTCACCCCGGAACCTGTACGACTCACTTGTCACTACCCCGGGTGCACCTGAACCAACTGAACACACAAACACAACACAGGGCTCAGACTCAAACTCAGACAACCACACAGAGACGCACGGCAAAGCTCAAGCACATACGAAATGCAATCACATAAGCAGGTTTCAAATTCATATTAATTCTATGCAAAACAAAACACTAAGGCATATTCATAAACACAATTAATGCAATTAAGGGAACTCGAAAGGCAATGGAACTCACATATAACATTTCGTAAATTTATACGTATTATAAAGCCAAACAAATCATATAATAACATGCTACAAATTCTATTTAAAGATCACGAAGTTACATATCAAATTCCAATTTACGTGATTAACATATTTATTTACCAAGTGACAATTTAAAGTTCAATTAATTCAAATCACGCAAGTTTACATATCACATTTCATATCATACATGATTTCATACATAACGGAATACATTTCAATCGGCAATTCAAGCATATGACAATTAATTTACAATTAGAACAATTAATCAAATAATTCTCAATTACACAAATAAATACGCAGAAATTAAACCGAGTGTCCGATTGAAGAACGGAAAGTGGTGATGGACTCACCACAACGAGGCGAACGAGCTGTCCGAAGCCCACCGGAACGCCACTGCCGGAGCCGCCGGAATAGTGGCCGGCCGCCGTTCGGCCGCCGCCGGAACGTGCCGGAAAAATCCCGAAAAAACCCCCGTGTAAAGATTCATCGTACTCAATCCAATTCCTCGATCAATTTCTGTAAATTCCAAGCCAATTGTTTTCAATTTCAGATCCAACAATACGAAAACCCTAGAATATTCAAACTTCAATTACTTTCAAACCGGTAAACCAAAATGCGATCCGAAAGAGGCATCGGCTTACCCATGACGAGCTTTACGAAAGCCCTAAGCTTTCTCGCCGGAAAAATCCCCGGAGGTGGCGCCACCGGTGCGCCGCCACTGTAGCTACCGCGAACCGCCGCCAAACGGCAAAATCTGGAGTCGAGCAAATGGGGTTCATTAGTTCTCGTCGTTCCGAACAACTTTCGTGAAGGGTCCGAGGCCAAAAGATGGCCGGAAAAGGCCCCCGTTGAGCTCCGAAGTTTCTGCCACCACCACATCGCCGGAACCACCACCTACAGCCAAAATTGGGTGAAAACGATGCCGGAAATGGACTCGGGAGGTCGAAAAACCTTGGAAAACACTAACCTTGGTCGGAAAAAGTCGCCGGAGCGCCGCCGTGACACTGTTCACGCGGCGGCGGCGTGAACTCGCCGCCGTCCGGTGGCCGTTGGCCGCGCCGCCAACGTCATCCGCTGCGCCAGGAGCTCCTCTCACCGGCTGTGGGGCGCGTGTCGCCGGAGGGTCCCCGGAAGCCGCCGCGGGAGGCCGGCAAAGTGGCAGCTCCGCCACCTCCTACAGCCGCGACTGAAAATCATGAATATCTCCGTCGTCGATTGTCGGTTGGTCGAGTTCTTGGTACGGTTGTGACCGCGTCGTCGAGACAATCGAAATGGACTATTCATTCATCGAATTCCGTCGAGAAACGAGCGAGTTTGAGTAGTGTGTGAAAACACACCGTGAGTGTATGTGAACAGTGAAAATCGCGGGAGAGAGGGAGAGAGAAGCTGAAGCTGGAATTATGGCACGCAAAACGAGGATCCGGGTATTATATCTCGGGTCCTCGTACACGAAAACGGTCGAAAGAATGGGTTAACGACGTCAGAATAGGGCAAACTCAGAGTCTACGGACTCGTTTCGATGCCCCGAACGCGTTGAAGGGGTCAAAATGGTCAAAATCTCGTTCGAACGATAAATGACCGAAAAACCCCTAAAAAAAATAAAATTACAAAAAGGCCCCTAAACTCTAAAAGAGTTCAAAATAGGGCCACGAAAAATATAAAATCACATAATTAAACACATTAAAAGGTTGAAACAAGACGTACCTTATAAATCGGACGAGCGGGATGTTACAGACATCTTGGCTACAAGAATGTGTTAGCAAAGAAAATTTTCCTCACAATCTCTCCCTCACGTGTATACCCTCATGAAGATGACTCTCATCTTGTGTATCACACAAAATATGGCTTTTACCCTCTTTTAAACTCACCACTTACGCCTCTTTTCACTCTACTCTTTGAGCTAGAAGAAAACCTTCAAAAGACTCAACTCCCAAACTCAATAATGTGTTGAATTATGGATGAAAGGGTGTGTGATCTTGTGTTTGTGGCTGTTATGGACGAAAATGTGGTGTAAGGGATGAATTATGGTTGTTGTGTACTTAAAATGGGAGTTACAAATGTTGTAACCGACACTTTAGGCACTTAAGACACAAAATAATGGAACTTAAGAGTTGAATTTTCAAATTGTGACTGAATTATAACTCTTATGACAACAAGAATAACATGAAATGATCAACTATATGCTGCGCAATTTGGAGATCTCACGGTTCTTTTTTTTTTTTTTTTTACTCTAATGCAGCGGAATAACAATAAGAACGAAAGGAGAAAAATGAAATGAACAAGAAAAAAGAAGACTCGAAACTATATACTAAAATAAGATACGTAACCTTTTGGTATGGAACCTATAGCTTTGATACCAATTGATAAGAACCCCACGTATATGACGTGAAACCCATCACCGTAAATTGGAGTTCGAGATTTAGGATCGTTCCAAATTCAAAGGTTAATCAAAACGAGTGTGACCCGTTTGCTATAATCGAGCAAAGAACCAACACTATCAAGATTAAGGAGTGCACCCCTTCAACTATAGAAGAGTTGAGAAGCAACACATCAAGTTGTGAAGATTGGATCTTCGAAAGTTCAATCAAGAACAAAGAGTTTGCACTCAAAGATATAATTCTATTCAAGTTGGGTCAAATGATTACAATATGTGACCCTTATATAGTTGCATGCAAAGCATGCAAGATTCTACTGAAACACCACTAACCCCACTAACTCTTTAAGGAAATGTAACTCCTAAAGAGTGTAACTCCTATTCTAACTTATTGGCTGAAATTCAAACATATATAGTCCTATAATGACTATATAACTCAACTTATACTATAAGCTAAGAAATGACATGAAATGAAAATTAAACTAGGCCCTAATTGATAACACATGATTAGAGCTTTTATTACAACTTAAAGACTCAAATAAACGTACACTTTATGGCTGCATCATGGATGAATTGTGCACTTAAGAATATTATACTCTTCATGGCATGAACTTGTAACCGCCACATGCTCTTCTTGAATGACCCGAATGAGGGCTTGAACTTTGGCAAGTAACTCTTTAGCCTTAGACCTTGTAACTGGCCCCTTATAATCGGTTATATTATCATCTTGTGCAGCTCCTTGATTACGTTCAGTTACATGATTTCTTGCATGGGAATTGTCGTCCACGTAATCAACTCCATCTCCATGTTCCAAGCTAGAGTTAGGGCTTCGGTTCACATCAATTTGATTTGGTTTTCGTTTGAATTTGATATGAGGGAGGTTGGTCGGAGAACTCGTACTCGCCGGGTTAGTTTAAATTTGATTATGAATTCGATTCATGAAACGGGAGTGGACTTCTAATTATTAAAATTTGGTGGATTTTGGCCTTCGGCCTAACTTTTCTTCTATATATAGTATCAAGGATCAAAATGTTTTGGATTGCAAAAACCACGCCCCAGTTCATAAATATTATTACTTTGAATATGCTTTGTCTCTATGTATATGTACGTGTGCGTGGGTTAGCCCCCTCACCAGTCTTTAGGACTGTCCCTCGATGTTGTTGTCCCTTGCTTTTGGAGTTGCAGGTACAGGGTTTGGTCTGAGCTAGGCGGTGGTTTTCTTTTGGGTCGTCTGAGTCGAGTTGTTCGAGTCTTTTGCATACTGCATCTTTATCTTTCACTTTGATATTTTGGATATACGTATAAGGTTATGTTTATTACTCGAAATTTGATTTCTAAGTTTTTGTTTGGTCCTGGAGTGGCGTTGCATGTATAACTTTATTCCCTTGAGCACGTATGTTGATAGTATTTATTGATCCTGTTGCTTCCGTGTATGTTTTATTTTTGTTGTGTACTCTGTATTATGGTCTAGACCGCCTAGCTTAGGTGAGCATTTTTGTTTATCTTCCGTTCACTATAGCTTGGTGCGTGTGCGGATTTTCCATTTCGTTACACTTGTCGGGCTATGGTGCAGGGGATGTGGTGCCCTTCGCTCCGGGGTGCTACACGACCCACATATGAAATGGGTGATCCATACACATGCCAGATCAGAGCGAATGAGATACAACTCGTTCATTATGCTAGGCGGGAGCTAACTTTCGAAACCAAATAAGTAATAGAATAAACAATAGCATAATAAAGAAAACAAGAGCGGAAGCATTATCATAACAATAGCATAAACAAAGAGCTTACAGGCTCTAATAATTAAACATTAAAGCGCTCACAGACGTTCATAATTATAAACAACACTTAAATTATATGAGTGTAAGTAAAATAAAAGCTATACACGACTCCAAGACCTTACGAACATGAATTCCCGCCTAGCACTCCAAAACCTGCAAGAGAAACTGAAAACAAACCGGGTTCAGTCTTTAAGAGACTGGTGGGTATAAAACAGGCTTAATATAGTAATATCGGGAAAATTAAACATGTACATGCAAGCTATAATCCCGTACGAGGTTTTGACATATTTTCCAAGCGGGTGAAAACAAAGAAAAACAATGCGTGAGATTATAACAATCAATTTATCCAATCATTAGGTCATTTCGTGGAGCTCGGCGAGTAGGCGAAATTCCAACCTTCTCCTCGTGTGTGCATTATTCATTCATTAGTGATCACATAACATTCTTTCATGCATAATCATTCATCCATTCGTTCGTTCGTTCATGCATCCATTCGTTCAATCAATCAATCAACTACCCCTTTTTCCTTCGGTTAGTGGACGGACTAGGCCAAAAACCTGTCCACCCAATCATTGTGGCCAGTGGGGTTTATGTGTAACATTCCAAACGGAAGGTGCCACATCCCCCGCACCGAGACCCGACCCGCATATGAAATGGAAGGTCCATACACGTGCCAAATCACGGCTAACGGGGACTCACTCACTCGCTATGCTAGGCGGGGCTAGAACCTCGAAACCAAATAAGTAATTTAATAGGGTAAAATGCACGTGCGGAAGCATATCAGGTAGTCAGTCATAAATCCAGATAGTAATTGACGGGTTCAACTGGCATAAATACCTAGTCCCGAAATTTCCAAACATAAAACATAAATCATAGAGCATAAGTCACGGGTTCAAACTATCTTTAGAAGCCTGTCCCGATATTAGTATTACAAAATCAATACAATTCATGGCAAAATGAGCAATTACAATATGCATATGAACAGACTCCAACTCAAACAAGAGACTCGACAGACTCAACTTCCCGCCTAGCGCTCCAAACCTGCAAAATCTGAAAATAAAGTCGGGTTCAGTCTATAGGAGACTTGTAGGTATAAAACAGGGCATAACATATTTAATATCGTAGAATTTAAACACCCATACATGCACGCTATAATCCCCGTGTGAGGTTTTTAAGATATTTCCCAAGTGGGTAAAACAAAGGAAAACAACGCTCAGGATTACAACTATCAAATTCATTCATTCCATTCATAAGGTTTCATGGCCCGGCGAGGGGGCGTGCATAATCTCCAACCTTCTCCTCGTGTGTGCATATCAATTCAATCTTTACATTAGTGATCATTCACATTCATACATATTCGTTCATAATCATAATCATATCATTCATAATCATAAATACTTACACCTTTTTCCTCCGGGTGGTGGACGGGCTTGCAAGACCCGGCCACCTCAATCATTGACCAAAGGGGTTTCATGAGTTCCCCAATGGCGCTCAGCCCCCTTTCCTCGCTAATCTCCTAGCGAGTTCCGGATTCTGTAATTTGGTTGGGACTAGCACACGAGATCCCCGTCAGCCCTTGCTTCCCTGGTTCGCCACGTGGAGAGCCCCCATTCAATGTGATCAATCAATTCTCGCCAAAATATTAGTAGGGTAATCATTAAAAAGGGTTTAACGTTCGTAATCATTGACTCTATGAAAGACTCGATATATATATTTATAATATTTTGGTTCAAAACTTTCACATAAGGGATTTATCGGGTCGATTCATATCTAATAGAAGAGAAACCCACCTGTTACACCTTACCGACCAATACTAAGAAGAAAAGAAGACTTGAAGATAGCCTATGAACCCGATAAGTCTCCGCCCTGGAGAAAACTGTAAAAGAATTGACACGGTGCAAACGTGAGACTCAAGACTCCATATGAACCACATATGACGCACGACAATGCTATGCACATGATATGAATGCATAAAAGATGATATTATATCATGAACACGTTCATGTGCACTATTAATGCATTTAAGGCATATAAACAAGCTTTTCATTCGTTAAAGGAAGCGTTCATATTTATTCAAGTTCATGACTTTCACATTTCATATCAAATCAATTCAAGAATTTCACATAACGATCATAGCACGTACTATAACATGTTTACAATTAAAGAATCGACAAATAAAAACATTCAAGTCATGATCGGAAATTAAATAACGCGAAATAGATAACAATTAAATTTTATAATTGAAATAAATCAAATAATGCTTAATATATATAATACACTTTATAATATTATAATATAATGCAAACATTCATCATGCATGTAAATATATATATATATATATATATATATATATATATATATATTTACGTATAGCATGCATGCATATATCTATAACAACATATATTGAAATTAACAATCATGCATGCATTAAAAGCAATTCACCAAAATATATATATATATACAATGATATACATGGAGGCACATGCAATTAATAACAAACAAACATCATAAACATGCATGCAAAAAGAGTACATAATATATATATATATATATATGTACGTCACATGCACACACAATATCCATATATATATACAATCATTACAACAAGAAAGAAAAGGTAACAGCTGAAGAATAAATAGATACACAGCAAAACAACAGCAAAAGAAAGGAGAAGCAGCAGAGCAGGAGGAACTTGTAGCAGCAAGAAGTTCCAAGAAGGGAGCTCCCTGCCCGGGGAGAATTTCTTCACAGACCTTCCCCGGCCGGGGAAGGTGATGCAAATGGTTTCTGCACAAAGTGTCCCTGCCCGGGGACACTTCCAGTTCAAACTCTTCCCACCCAGGAAGAGTGTTGATGCAGAAACAGAGCAGCGGAAGCAGCAGTTCTTCGCGCAGGAACAGGGTAAGAACAAACAAGATTTCCACCAACCAACAAGCCACCAAATTAAGGAAATGAAAGGCAACAAATACTCAGCAAATCAAGCTCCAAAGCAGCCCCACAACACGCAGTAGCAACACACGAAATCAAGGAGAAAAAGAAGGTATTTTCATACAAAATTCATTAATGGTACCTTCATCAATTCTCAACTACCATGCAAGATAAGTTCATACAACATTAAATGAAGTTCATGGGATCAAATATTCAGCTTCAAACTAACAAATAGCTCAAAGAAGGCATAAGATCAAAATTTCACCTTTAATCTAACTATTCATCCATTAATCCATAGCATGCTTAAACCTCCAAGAAAATCAATCAAATTACACTTAAAAGAATGAGGAGAAGATGGAGAACAACATTTCAAGCTTACCTTTCAAGTATGGGAAGAGATGGAAGAGTATTGAGCTCCTGATGGAGGAAATAAATAGTGTTTTCTTGGCTTCAAGGGGGGAGGGCTCGGTTTCTGTTGCTATTTGCCTTAGTTTGAAAGTGTAGCTGATAAAGGGTTAAATGAGGGTTAAGTGGGTCCAAATTTCACCCAATTTGGTTAAGTATTGGTTAAGATATGATTAAAATAGTGGGAGGTGGTCATTTAGGCGAACGTCACAAGTTTCGGTTAAAGTTCGAAGGTTCAAACGAGCTTAGAAAAATATGAGACTTGTTCCATTGAACCCGAATCTTTGATACGAGCTCAGCGGAGGTGACGGAACTCGAATCCGAGTTCCCGAGCTCAAGATATCACATACGGAACCAAGGGTGCGCTAATTGCCCGTTAGCCCCCGATTTGGTTCCACAACTCAAAATAAATTTGTTACCACGTCAAACGAGATTGAAAACATGAAACGAGCATATAAACATGTTCATAACACATAAATCTCCAACATACTAAATTTTCACGAAATTTCGATATCAAATCATATAAGAACGAAGCACGATTAAAACACTCAAGCGCAAAACATTCACAATTCATAACATCTCAAATTAAATAATAAAATTTAAATTCTATTTTAAATTAAATAAAAGTCAACGATTAATTTGAAATTAATAATAATGTAATTAAAGATATAATTAATTAACATTTAACACTTAATTATAAAAATTAAATATACAAATTTAACGAAAAGAAACGAAAATAAAATAAAATATTAACAATTTATAATAAAATTAAATATATAAAACACTTATAAACAATTAATTCGCGCAAATTGGTAAACACATACGTCATACCTGTACGACTGAAAAGTTGGGGCGTTATATTATGACTCCCCAAAGGCCCGGTTCTCATTCCTCGCTAACCTCCTAGCGAAGGTCGGTATCGTTTTCATTGTTGGAACGTGTGCACAGGATCACCATCAGCCCATGCTTTCCCGGATAGCCACATACACACCGCTCCAGGGCCCCCATTCAGTGCATTCGATCATGTCTCACCAAAATATTAGGTAGGGATTCAATAGATAAGAAAAGGGCTTTAAGGTAAAATCAATGACTCTTTGAAATGACTCGATATATTTATATATAGTACTTTGGCTTAAAACTTACATATTGAGGTATATCATGTCATTATTTATCTAATAGAAGAGAAACCCACCTGACTATGTCTAGCAGAACAATCAAGGTATGATTTTAATGTGTGATAATACTCTACACTTCAAGAGGTTTCTATGGTTAAAATTTCAGGTTAAACGGAGCTCGTTTGGATAGGTAACAACGAACAAAACCAATGTTTTAAGAACCGGACCGGACCGGATGGTCCGACCGCTAGAACCGTCGACCGGTTCAAGGAACGGTCCGGTTCACCCCCAAAAACCGAACAAAACTCAAAACCGTGATATTTTGAGAGAACCGTTCGATTTTTTGAAAAACAATAAATTGATAAAATTAAACCCCAATTTCTCTAATTTTCTATATTTTTCTCCACTATTTCTATATGTTTTCTACAACCAATTCTTCAAAACTAATGTATTATGTATTTTTCATTTAATTTGGGATGATTATTTTCTTGCCTGGGACTTTTGAACTTTAAATGTTCTTGTTACGAATCATGAATTATGAATTTATATTTTATTTTAGTTCAAAATCTTTGATTTTTTATTCATTGTTTATAATATTCTTATATTTGTATATAAATTGAGAAAATATAAAAATATATTTTATTATTTATTATTTATATATATTTAATATTTAATATTATTTATGACATAATTATGACATCACCGGTTTGACCACGGTTGATCCAATGGTTGAACCAATGACCCTTGACCCAGTTGATTTTCCGGTTCGCTTAACGGTCCGATTTTTAAAACATTGAACAAAACAATACATATGTGCAAGCATGGGGAGACACTAGTGTAAATGCATACACGGTAGTGTCTCAGTTCAGACACAATTTTCCCATGAACACACATGGCCGTGTCTGCCTTTAAGGTATAAATGAGACACGGGGGTGCCTCAGATCAGAAGCACACCCCCAATTTTGGCTTGGAGGCCACCAAATTCCTAAAGACACACACGGGGGTGTCTCAAGGCAGCCATCTTTCTCCATGAATCTGTTGCAGCCACTCACATACACACACCCCTGTTTGTGACAACAGTAGCAAGAAGGAAACACAGCAGCAGGGGAAGTCTAAAACAGCAGCAAGGCAACACAAAATCCATGCAAAACTTAACTAAACTCATGCAAACTTCACCTTAAGTTCATCTTGACACTTATTATACAATCAATTTCCATGAATTTAGTTCAAGAAATACAACATAGAAGCTTGAGAGATCAAGAAACAAGTCAAAGAAGTTCATATAACACATGCTTGATCATTCAATTCAAAATCAACACTTAACCTAACTATTCATGCTCATACATATACTAACTTATAACAACAATTTCATGGAGGAAAAACAAGTTAGAAGAGTGGAGAATCCAATCCTTACCTTAGCTTGAAAAAAGGATGAAGTGATGTGATGATTTGAGTTCATATGGTTAAGAAATGGCAAAGGAATGTCCTTGTTCTCTTTCTTCTCTTGTTGTTGTTGTGTACGTGTGATAAGAGGGAAAAAGAAGGAAAGAATTCAGCTAAAAGATGTGCAAGAAACGGGTTCAAACCGGGTCAAGAATAGGGTTAACAGTTAGGGTTAGACTTTAAGGTCGTTTGGATAGAAATTTGCTTTGTCGGAGGTTCAAACGATATCAAAAAGGTACGAGGTTAGTTCCATTGGCTCCGAATCGTCGAAACGAGTCCAACGGCGAAGATGGATCTCGAATATGAGTTCCCGAGCTCAAGATATCAATTAAAATAGCTTAAATAGGTCCCTAAACTTTTAAAAAGTGTCAAATAGGTCCAAGACCTATTTTTCAATTAAGTCCCAAAATTTTAAAAACATACAATTACACCCCTATTTCATATAAATCACATAATTCATGAAATTAGCATGCTTGAAAATTAAATTCATATCATATAAATTCATAAATCATAAGAATTCAAATTATAAAAACACTTAGTGCATTTCTTGGCATTTTAAATCAAATAATTCATATAAGTCATAGAATAAAAATTAAATTACAAGAATATAAATCAATTAAAGTATTAAAATAGAGGCAATTACAGAAAATAAACTCACACGTGGCACAAACTTGTACGTTCAAAGATGCGGGGCGTTACATATATATTAATTGTTTTATGTCGAATAAATACTAAACTACATACTAGCTTATAATATTCAATAATATCTTTTTATCGGGTAACTTTTGAAATAATTTAGATCAAACACATAAAAACACAAATTAACAATAATTATAACATTTAACCATATAATTAACACCGATCAAATTAGGTTGGTACAGATTAAAATTTTCTCATTCAGAATCACAATAATACATGCATCCTATCAAGGTCGCCTCCTATTTTTTGACCAAAGTAAATCAATAATAAAAATATTAGAACCAAATAATAATTAGTTCATTAGACATATTCGTGGTTTAATCGTAGCAATTAAAATAACCCAATAAAATAAAAGTGTCAAATTTATATCCCTTTAATTTATATTTAGTCTTAATTATAATACAATTTATTTAAATCGAGAAATTATATTATAGTCCCAATAAATCTCATTTGGTCTGAAGTTTATAATAAAATTTATAAAAGTACACTTATATCCCTAAGAATTTATTAGTACGTTATCAAAATTATAAAATCATTCCTAAAGTTCACAAATATAAATAAAACAGTTCCTCCAAATTATAAATTTAACAATACAGTTCTGGAAATCATTAATCAAATTAAAAACCTTTTGAATATTGCTATTAAGAATAAATAATTCATGTTTTGTTTAATTATTTTATTACCTAATTAAGTTAATGGATAGAGTCATTATCAGTTTTCTAGATAGAGTTTTCTAGTAGTTTTTTTTATCCTTATCTTTTCACCGTTTTTATTATCTAGTTTATAGGAATCTCTCTGTATATATATTTCATGTATTTTATCTTTTGAATGAGAAAAAAAATTCTCCAATTATGAAAAGTAATATGGTATCAAAGCAAATTTCTTCCGCGCTTCACCTTCTTTTGTCATAATCAAGATCTCCACCTCCACACAAAATGTCTGATCCATTTTTTTTTTTCCTCATCTTGGAGAGTTCGTCATGAAGTTTTTCTCCACCCTGGAGAGGCTTTTTCTCCATCTTTCTTCGGCTACATCCATCATCGCAAATACTTCCTCCGCATATTTCATCTCCACAAATAAATCTTCCACCATGGCTGCAAAAAGAAAAATCTCCATACGCTGAAGAAGAATCTTCAAACACATCCTCCACAGATTCTATCTCCACAAATAAATCGTCGCAAAAAAAAAAAAAAAAAAATCTCCATCCGCCGCAAGAAGAATCTTCCACCACTACCATTGCAGCAAACAAAAAAAAAAATCCTCCATCCATCCGCCGGAAGAAGAATCTTTCCTTTTGATACTTTTTTTTTTTCCTTCATCATTCGGGCCATCTTGGTCTTGAACTCATCTAGTAGCCTTGATAGGAGATAATTAGGCCTCCTACTTTTATTTCATGTGGCTTGCTTTTACCATCAAGAAAGTTGGGATTTATCAAAGGAGATAACTTGGCCTCCTGGTCTCAATCCTTTTGTCTGAGATAGTTATGTCTCATTTCATCCATTGGTATTTATTTCACCAAAATCAAATCTTTTGAAAACAATCATCGGAGATAATTCTCATTTCATTCAATTGGTGCTTATTTCACCAAAGTCATAATTTCTGCACAGATTGTGTCATCAAAGCAATTCCATTTCACTCATACTCCACTCACACTCCGGAGACATCAAAAGAACCCCACCGTCGCGGCACTTGGTCGGAACCACCACAAAAGAAGATCACAAATGGCTGACATTAGTTCCGGTGTCCCACACAATCAAGAAATCATGGGCGCCATTTCAAGCGCAGAGTAGTTCTTAATGCTCGACGACAACAACAATGAAGTCAATAATTCTGTGAAGTCCAAGATGAACTATAAAAACTTTTATAGTCCATCTTGAGGGGGGCTATTAGGAAATAAATAATTCATGTTTTATTTAATTATTTTATTAAGTCTTTTAGTGGATAGAGTTTTCTTTTGATCAGTTTTCTTCCTTTATCCTTTAGAGGGTTTCTAATATTTAGGAAGTTATCTGTATATATACTCTATACTTTTTATGAATGAGAAAAACTATTCTTCAATTATGAAAAGTTAACATGGGTTAATTACATCTAGATCCCTTCCGAGTTTAGTATATTACAATTGGACCCCTGTTAGTCATTTTATTACAGTTTGACCTCTTCTAAAATTTCGAAATTACCAAACGATGAAGAAAAGATACAATTTTGTTAAATATTTCACAGAATATTCCAAATAATTATGAAATAACCATTATATTCAAAATAATTGTGAAATAATTGCTTGTTTAACCGTTTATTTATTCTAAAAAAACGTGATTTTTTTCCCTACTTTTATAAAATATGATCTTAGAACCAAACATAATGATCATTTCATAAATATTTGGAATATAACGCAATTATTTGGAATATAACGTGAAATATTTAATGGAATCGTACCTTTTCTTCACCGTTTAGTAATTTCGAAATTTTAGAAGGGGTCAAACTGTAATAAAATGACTAACAGGGGTCCAATTGTAATATATTAAATTCGGAAGGGGTCTAAATGTAATTAACCTTTTTTTGGAATGTATAACAGAATTCTAACAAACATCGAGAACCATTAGTATTTAAATGTAATATTTGGATCTAAATGAACAATAATTAAGTATAGGGAATACAAAGATAATGAAGATACAATTATTTGTAAACAATTATAATTTGTAAAGCGACAAGTGGGAAAGGAGGAAGGTGACGCTGTAGGGTAGCCCCTCAGACAACGCAATGGCCCACGTGCGCTGCTGCCTTATCCGCGCGTGTTCGCCATACATCACGCTTTATTGTGTCCCCCCTTCATATGTAATTTGTATTTTAATCTTTAATATATTCTCAACAACCCTAAATATAGATAAGAGAAAATTGCATTTTTCGTCCCATAGGATATAGGTCAATTTTTTTTTGGTCCCGTAGTTTTTAAATCATCCCGCACTTTTAGTTTTTCGACAAATATAGTCCCAAAGTGAAAATTTTTCAATATTAGTCCCAAAAAATTTAGAAATATATATTTATAATATTTTTCCTTAATTAAAAAATACATATCAAATATTAGGAAAGTTTTAAAAGAATACCAACCACAAGATATGCATTTTATTTTTATAATAAATAATAAATTATTACATTTTAAAGTATAAGTATTACTTTAAAATTATAAAATAAAAACATATACATAGTAACATAATTAATAAAATAATCTTCAATATTGTATTTAGTTAAAAATATATAACATAAAAAATTGAAAATAATTAATATATATCTACTAATTGAAAATAAAATATTAATGTTATTTTTGAATTCTCATTAAATATATATGGCTACTAATTACTTTTTAATTTTTTAATTAATATTATATTATTGAATAAAATATATATATAAATTTTCTGCTATTTTCAATTTTAACTACACCCAGCGTTAATTATTTTAAATAAATACAATGTTATATATATAAGAAATATGTAAGTAATATAAATATTAATGTTTTTTAATTTTTTAATTTTACATATTTTTAACTAAATGCAATATTGAATATTATTTTATTAATTATGTTATTATGTATATATTTTTATTTTCTTATTTTATAATTTTAAAGTAATACTTATACTTTAAAATGTAATAATTTATTATTTATTATAAAAATAAAATGCATATCATGTGGTTGATATTCTTTTAAAATTTTCCTAATATATATTTGATATGTATTTTTTAATTAAGGAAAAATATTATAAATATATATTTCTAAATTTTTTGGGATTAATATTGAAAAAATTTCACTTTGGGACTATATTTGTCGAAAAGCTAAAAGTGCGGGATGATTTAAAAACTACGGGACCAAAAAACAATTGACCTATGTCCTATGGGACCAAAAATGCAATTTTCTCTATAGATAAATAAAATAAGCTAACAACCGTTAGTCAAGTAATCTGAGGGTTTTTTCTTGAAGGCAAGGTTCCAGGTTCGAATCCCTTTGGTCATTTGAAGGATGTGTGTTAAAAAAAATTAAAAAAAAAAAATAGATAAATAAAATAACTTTTTACGGTGAACGTGCCAACATGACATAAATCACGTGCACATGAACAAGCACGTCAAAAACGAATATAATTGAGATATCTTCCTAAAAAGAAAGAAAAATAGAAAAAAATATTAAATATTCAGAAATATTTGTTGCACAATTAGGATTTAGGAAGAAAGAGAGGTGGTTGGAGCTGGAGCTGTCAATGAGACTAACTACATTAGAATTTAGCAAGCAGAGTTGGGAATTGTAGCAATTATTGGATAATGATATGCAGTAGTGAGTGCCCTGTTTTGTCAATAGAAAATTTGAGATTAATTTAGGAGGAACATGAAAGTTGGCAACCATGACTGTCAACTGTGAAGGCCCTACAACACTGAAAATTACAAATTCCAGCCCTTAATGCATGATTTTGATGTGCCACTTGCATGCCTACAATACAAAATCCAATCAATTCACATTCATTGAAACGAGCAAGCGGGACAGAATAGGATTTGATTCTAATAAAATCGCAGCTTCAAACCCCCTTATCTCCATGGGTTGAGGTATAATATAAATCCTTTGTAAGTGAGTTGAGCCTAATACATTCCCTACTTTGAATTGGAATTTTATCCCCTCAACCTAAAATTTTCTTTAAAAAAAAAAAAACTAAAATAAACCACATATTTTATGTCTAACCCTATTGGAGTTCGTCGAACCACCATGAAAAGGTAAAAAAAAAAAAAAAAAAAAAAAACTTAAGAAGGAAGGCAAAGGTTGATGATGAGGGAAGAAAGAATAAAGGTCCAAAAGAAGCGTCAACTTAGTCACCATCACTAACGGTGAAGTCACACTTAACCCACAAAACTCCTTTAAGAGATTACACATCTGAATCAAATGTTCACTTTCACAAAACAGAACAAGAAAAAGAGAAGAAGAAACACAACAAACTCAGACTATATTATATATGTACAACAGTGTTACAAGTTAAGACAACCTTCCTTTTCATGTATGGTAACTAGAATACTTTTCCTGGCTACTTGGGAATTGGGGTACATTGATACAACAGTCTTTTGGTACAAAGTGGCATCCTTCCATCTCCCTTCATTCTCACAACTGTTCGCTCCCTTCCTTTATGCTCATCTCCACACCTTCCGCAAAACGGCCCTCCGCAACACCGTCCCACGAAGAAGCAGAACGATCGTTGACACCTTCCCCCGCTTGAATCTCCTTAAACATGGCCAACACTCCAAGGATCGTGGGCCGTTTCCCAGGCTTGTCATCCAAACACGCGCACGCCACATTCAAGTGCTGTAAAAGTTCCACCTCCAAAGAGGGGTCTGCTTTCAGCAACTCGGGATCAAACACGTCCCTTATTCCTGTCTTCGTGTGCTGCTTAACCCACCCCACAAGATTATTATCCCCAAAATCAGGCAAGTCTGTCGGCCTTTTCCCCGTTAGAAGCTCAAGCAAAACAACACCGTAGCTATACACGTCACCCTTCGTTGTAACCTTAAAGCTTTGGTAATATTCTGGAGGGACGTATCCCGGTGTTCCAGCCAAAGTGCTCACGCTCAAATGAGTGTCCATCACACTCATCTCCCTCGCCATCCCGAAATCTGAAACCCTAGCTTCCAAATTTTCATCGAGAAGAACGTTGCTCGATTTCATATCTCGATGAATAATATGTGGGCTGCAACTATGATGGAGAAATGCTAATCCCTTAGCTGCCCCGATTGCAATTTTCGTCCTGGCAGCCCAATTCAGCTTGATTCCGAGTTTCTTTCGATCGTGAAGAACGTCCTCGAGGCTTCCGTACTTCATGTACTCGTATACCAACAACCGTTCCTCCCCCACTTTACAGTATCCCAATAGCGGCACAAGATTCCCATGTTTGATCTTCCCTATGGTTTCCATTTCACTCATGAATTCCCGATCCCCCTGCCCACTCACTTGTATTAGCTTCTTGATTGCCACAATGCTTCCATCTTTCAACTCCGCTTTGTACACATCTCCAAACCCGCCCGACCCTATGAGGCTATCACTATGGAAGCCGTTTGTGGCCTCGAGAAGATCAGCAAAAGTGAGCTTTCTCAATGGTTTATCAAAAGCAGCAAGACTAATGCTTAATGCTTCCCGAGCACTAAGCCTCCACGCACTTCGTGTTCCCGTGGCTGAGTTGGAGTGGCTCTCTATATAGGCTTCGAGAGCCGCCTCTTTCTTCTTTCTCCTCTTCCTTGTCTCCACGACAATAATGATGAAGCTAAAAATGCAGAAGAAGGAAACTAGCAACCCCATAATCACACTACCCAAAAGGGACGCTCGTCTCCCATGCTTCTGGCTTTGCCCGCTGCCCAAACGTGACCCCGGTGCACAAGATGGGAGAGGGTACCCACAAAGTCCGGTATTATTGGCAAATCTATAGTCGGGAAATGTGTCGAGTGGTGCAGCTTCAGGGATTGTTCCAGACAGATTGTTGTTGGACAAATCAATGTCTCCGAGAGGTAATTTGGTCATCGACTGTGGAATCGTCCCATTCAAGTTATTGTAAGACAAGTCGAGTATTGCGAGGCTTTTCAAATCTCCTACCTCTTGTGGAATGGGACCGGAGAGATAATTGTGGCCTAAATTGAGCACAAACAAGTAGAACATGGATCCAATCTCTTTCGGGATGCTACCATCCAATTTATTGTATGAAATGTCAAGAAATATCATAGAGCCATTGTGGTTGAATGTTGGCTCGGTGATCCCTCTGTAAATTCTGCTGAAGTTGCAAGGATGCCTGGTTGAGATTCTGTACAATTGTTCCTCTCTAATGCCTCTAAACTCTAGCAAATTCCCAGCTCCATGACACTGTTTGCTTCCATCATTCTTGATATAAGCATATCTTTTTGCCGGGAGCAATCCCACAGCAATATTGCCGGATTGCTTGAACAGGGCAGGTGGGACCGGCCCGTTGAGTAAATTGGTGTTGAGATCCAACCAAATCAAGCTACGGCAATCTCCCAACTCAACCGGAATATTCCCTGATAATGAGTTATTCCCCAGCTTGAGAATTGCCAGGTTTTCCAGACGACCCAACGAAGAAGGAATCTCGCCACTCAAATGGTTGTTGGATAACGAAATCCAACTCAGATGAGTACAATTGCTGAGACTAGCCGGAATCGATCCAGTCAGGTCGTTGAAATCGAGAATCAAATTCTCCAGATTCTGCAAATACATAAATTCCAGAGGGATTTCACCATTCAGCTGATTCAACCACATTATCACATCCCTCAGCTTAGACAAGGACCCCAAACTAGGTGGGATTGCCCCAGTCAAGTAATTGAAACTCAGATCAAGTGACTCCAGCTTCGAACAATTAGTCAGACTCTCGGGTATTAGACCAGTGAACATGTTGTTCTGAAGGTACAACTCTTTTAAACTGTTCCTAGGATCTTGGCACAGCCCAGATGGAATCAAACCAGAAATATTGTTGGAACTCACATCTAAAATCTCCAAATTTACCAACTTTGAGAGAGAATCAGGCAAACCACCAATAAAATTATTGGAAGACATTTCTAGAGTCTTCAAATTGCTCAATTCCAAGAGTGTGTCAACAGGCAACCTACCGGAGAAGCGGTTGTTGGATATATCAAGGAGTTCCAAAGCAGAGCATGCAGCAAGCGTATCAGGAATAGAGCCTGTCAGATTGTTGAAAGACAAATCCAACTCCACAAGGGTTTTGCATAAATCAGATAGACTGTTTGGGAAGATACCCATGAAATGATTCTCCTGGAGGTACAGATACTGTATACTCCCACTTGGCAGCTCAGGAACAGGTCCTGTAAGCTGGTTTTTGGTGAGATTAAGGAAACTCAGATTCAGACAAGTGGAAAGTGAGTTCCCAACATCACCAAAGAATTTATTGGAAGATAAGTCCAGGTGTTGCAAATTGGAGCAGTCAGCGAAAATGGGGAATTTGGATGAGAAATTGTTGAGGGAAAGATCCAAATACATCAAATTCTTGAAGCTGAACTCAGGAAAAATTCCTGCCACTTTATTACCCTTGAGGGACAGGTGCTGCAACTCGGGAAACGATTCAACCGACAAAAGCCATGAAACAACGTTTTCACCGGAAATTTTATTGTAAGAGACATCAAGAATCTGCACCGCCGGTAAACCAGAGCCTCTAGCAACACCACCATTGGCAGGAGGCTCAATCGAATTCCTGGAAAGATTGAGGAAAACCAAACCAGAGCAAACTCGAAGCGCAGAAATGTCGGTGACAGATCCTGAAACGGCGTTTTCAGATAGATCTAACGAATTCAGGGAGCTCGTGCAGGAGAATCTTGGCGCACTTGAAATCCCACCAGAGATATTAGCGTTCTTGAGCACGAGGCTCTCCAAGCTCTGGAGAGACAGCAAAAAGGTCGCGACTTTAGAGAAATCCGCGTTGAGATGGTAATTGGAGAGGTCTACGGAGGAGATTCTAGAGTTTTTGCAATAAACGCCGTTGAAATTGCAGGGAGAAACAGAGGAGTGCCAGTTGGGGAGCGGGTTGGGGTTGGGAAGCGAGTGTTTGAAAGCAAGGAGCTGCTGTGAGTCTCTGAGGACGCCGTCTGCGGCGGAAACTTGGGTCGATGAGATATATAGGAAGAAGAAGAAGAAGAAAGTGGAATAGAGGCGGCGGAGGAGATGGGTATGGGTATGGGTATGGGTATCGCCTTTCATCTTCAAGAAAACTCAACTTTAATGGGGGTTTTGATCTTCTTTCTAAGCATTCAGCAGGCCTTTTGCTTCCTCCATTAGAGAGAGAGAGAGGAGCACAGAACGTGGAGTCGTGGATTGGTGGTTTTCACACATTGAGAGAGAGAGGGAGAGAGGAAGCTAGCTAGCAGAGGGTAAGATGTAAGTATGAATTATTGTCATTTGCAATTGCTGGGGAATGGAGATTGAAAGAGAGAGTGGGCACAGCTACTGGACTCATCACATCACATGGCATGTGAACAAATCTCTCTCTCTCTCTCTCTCTCTCTCTCTCTCAGCAGTGTTATTACGACAATCTGTTTGTCTCTCTAGTTCTCGACGTACGTGTGATGAAGGATAGGATGGGGTGGACGTGGATCCATCGCTGTCTCTTTTTAATGGAGATTCCTCCTTCCTCTTCCTCTGCATTTTAATTAATTAATTAATTGTCTTTCTTTTAGCTTAATTTAAGGCTACTAAGTACTAACCTCTCTCTCCTCTCCTCTCTTTCCCTCACATCCATTTTCATTATTAATAATGGCAACTTAATATCACTACATATTTTTAAATTTGAATTATTTATTTATTTGTATTAACCCTAAAGGCTAAAAGTCCAAGATAATTCATTTCATGCCCCACATCTTCCTGCTTCTATGTTTCCTTCTAATTGAAGCCTTTTCACTTTTCTTTTTATTTTTTTGCATTTTCTTTCCCAAGGAAATTGTGCTTCAACCTTCATATTAACCTTTTTCTTCTCCATCGTATACTCACATTGAAGGCTTCCTATCCCAAAAAGTATAAGTTCATTTGGTTTTACAACTTAGAACACTTAGCTAAACTCACCATAAGATAAAACTATTTTATTGGGGAGTT
Source organism: Lantana camara (assembly GCA_037501455.1). NCBI lineage: Eukaryota > Viridiplantae > Streptophyta > Magnoliopsida > Lamiales > Verbenaceae > Lantana > Lantana camara. The sequence continues at coordinate 13,179,316 of CM074857.1, read as the reverse complement.
TCAATTCCGAAAGAGTTCTAACTGATATTAAGCTTAAGAGTCCATGTTTCAAAGTATGCTCAAGTTCTAAATGATGTTTCTCGGTAATAGTACTTTGAACTATAAGATGAGATAGGGCCGTTAAAATCCGATCCGATTCGAATTTTAGCATATTCGTCGATAAAAATATCTGATGCATCATATCCAATTATAAATATTCCTTATCCGAAATAAATGGATCGAATATGGAATTAAGGAATTCGATCCCTTAAGAATCTGAAGTTATATATAATATTTAATTAAATAAATTATTTACTAGTACATAATACTAAGTAAAATAATTCAAATTAAAATTTTCATATATTTATCACTTTAAACAATAACAAATAGTGAATTGTTTACTCTAAAAGTATATATTTTTCTTTATTAATAAGTTTAAATTAAGCTATCTGAAATAAATATAAACAAAGTCATCAAATAATTTATTAAATATTATGTAACTATATTTATTTTTTTATATTAAATTTGGTATTTAAAAAATTAGATTTTATCATTAATCGGACAGGATCTTTTATCGATTCTGATCCGGTCCGATTATGTATGGATTCAAAATAAATGATTCTGAATCCTATAGGATCGTATTCGGATTCAATTATCGGATTTCCCCCGATTGACAACCCTAAGATGAGAGATCTCATAAATAAAGACATATAAAAATAAATTTAATTATACCCCTTGTATAGAGTCAAGGGGCAAGCCAAAACCTACTCCTAACCAGTTTTAATGACAAAAAGAAACTAAAATGCTGATAAAATTTAACAATGGACTGCATCGTCAGTCTAATCATTCCCGGTAAAAATGTTACATATTAAAAACTTGAAGGGTTAAAATGGTGGAAAAGAAAGTTCGGGGGGGCTTTTAATATTTTGATGAATATGAGGGGTCCTGTTTGTATTTATATGTGTGACTGTTGGACATTTCCGTCATTTTATCCATCCTTTTGTCGCAACCAGGTAAATATCGGAAACAAATCGCACGTGTGACCGTGCACGGTGCTGTCATTTTCATAGTAAAGTTCAAGTCACTCCTTTTTCCTTTTTTTCTTTTTTCTCTTGGTATTTTAGTTTGGCATATATCTTAGTTAAAAATTGGGTCAGAGACTTATCTAGATTTGGGATCTTAGATTACACTAAAAGTGGAAATTATAGTTAGGAAGATATAGAATTCTAACTTTCAAGGAAAATGACAAATTCAAAAATCATAAGCTATTTCAATATTTTTATGGTCTAAATTTTATATTTTTTAAATTTATCATCCTAATAAATTTTTGTTGTATATCGTCTTCCAATATTTATATTTATAACTTACAAACATTTAAACTTTCTTTTTGTAATTTTAGTTAAAAAAAATGATATGTAGCATATTTATAAAACATACGCGTTTCAACAAAATTTCTATATTGAATGTTGAAACAAAGCTCAAAATTAAAGTAATATAAAAAAACTCATCCAAATGCAGAAATAATGACCTAATAATCAATTTGATTATCAACGATGGTAATAGCCCAAAGGCCAGGTGATGAGAATGATTACTACATAATACAATAATTATTAAGGAAGATTACAAAATAATACATTAATCATCAAAAGTTAAATGATTACTACATAATATACACACCAATAGAGAGCATATAACAAATAGTCTTTCTTCTCCTTTTATCATAAACTATGTTTACCAAACACGATTTTAGTTTGAATTTCATTCGGCTTTTAACGCATCTGATCTGATTGAAATTCGAATATCGTAAGATTGATTCGTTAACGATTGATCTAACAAGATTTTTTATCTCCATCCTACTTGATCTACAATAAGATAAGAATCAGGTGAATTAATCGAAATTTTATTTGTGTTTGATTTTTCGATACTCAAACTAATTTCGATCTTTAAGATGATAGGTTGTCGAGAAACATTAGATTGCATCTACCAAGCAAATCACATAGGTTGTTGTATTTAATACATATCTTTCCACCCGATGCTAAACACGCATTCGCTTGGGAGGTAATCCGACCTCACGACCTGAATGTCACTCCGGTTAGCCTTGTCCACTTACTATTGACCTTTCGTATGGATTGACCCATGTTTGGTTCGACCTAGCTTGAGGTTTGACCTCTTAGGTTGTTGACTGGTGTCGATGTGACACTTTTTGGAGTATCCATATGATATTTTGCTATTTGTTCATAATGAACTCAGAATGCACGTGGTTCTTTTTGCCGTTTGGGAAGTGCCGCGTGATTTGATTAGAATATATCATGTCAAAATTCATAAAAAAGTTTCATGGTATCATAGTCGATTATTAATATTCGTTACCTAAAATAAATAAATCGAATGTGATCACGTTAAGAAATTTGATTGGTTAAAGATTTGAACATTACTTTATATAATATTTATTAAATTGATTTTTTATGCGTAAATATACTAATATGAATGATTAAAACTAAACTCGCAATATCCGTTTGATAATTTATTAAAACAACACTCATTGTTTTCTAAAAATGCCATTAAAATTACTGTTATTTTCTTCTTGAAGCATGAAGTTTATCTTTTCCTACCATGAATACAAGGAAAAATAAACATAAATATAAATGTTCGAATTCGGTTCGAATTAAGTTCGAACCTTGGCTCGGTTCGGTTCGGGCTCGAACTTTTTAAATTTGAACACGAACCTCAGGCTGTTCGGCTCGTTTGGCTCGCGAACCGGCTCGGTTCGTCTACATCCCTAGATACAGTAAATAACACAATACGATATAATAAAATAATATTTTTAAAAATATTCGTAAGTCAAGTAAAATAGATGCATCCAATATAATAAAATTGGTTTGCCCCAACCCTAGATTGGTATTAAATTGGGTTCTTGGCAACCCCAGTAACAAGTAATGTGAGATAAATTCTCAATTGGACATCATATTTTTACTTAACTTTTCATTTGAGCAAAATGTAGTATGATTTTCACATAATGTAGTACTTAAAATACCTCTCAAAATTTGTTGTATAATATTCACAAAATATAGTACTAAAATGTTCTAATACAATATTTATATCTTATTATGTAACATAATTTTATGGGAAGTGAACTAAAAATATTGAAAACCGATGGGGAGGTAACTGTCCCCTTCCGGCCTTCCGTAATAATCCGTTTACACTAAAGATTATATTATACAATTATGCTACCAAACTGGAAAAATCATAAAATAATTATTTTATATAATAATATTTTTTTGGTAAAATTCAAATAAAAATTGGACAATTGTGTACACAAATAACAAAATGCCACGTGTCCTGACACGTGGCACACCAAAAGCGCCCCCTCACCCGACCTCCTTTCCTTTGGCCATCTCCTTTGTATAAATATGGTTTGTTTCCTTCCTCTTTGCAACTTCTCCTTTGAATCAAAACGACGCCTAAAGATTAGATATATAGATAGATACAAACCCTTGTATATATGTATACGTATGTATGCACCCACGGCGCCATCTAGGGTTTTGCAGGAAACAATTTAATTTGAATTTAATTTAATCGAATCAGTTTAATTTAAATTCCTCAACTTTTTGCCCCAATGGCGAAGAAGAGGAAATCTGATGCGACGCGGCTAGATGAGGTGGATCGAGGCATGTACACGACTTTCTGCAGCGCAGCGAACTCCCTTTCCCAGCTCTACACCCACGCGATGCACCAACAGCGGCTGTCTTTTCAGGCGGGGGAACGCCACTCGCTGGTATGTTTGTGTTACTCGTATTTTGCTCAATTTCGTCTATTGGAACGTGTAAACTGTGGTTTGGTTCTCGTTAATTGAGATATTAGTTAGTGGGTTTGCGGAGATTGTTGCTGTTCTCGTTTTTTTTCCCCCCCTTATTTTGCTCAATTTTCGTGGGGTTTGTGGTGATTCTTGTTTCTGTTTTGTAGATAACTGAATTTGTATTGGACAAGTTAGGAATTTGGATGTTGTGTTTGGCTCAGTTTCGTCTCTGTTATATAGAATTATAGATTGTGGAGGGTTTTCGTTAATTCAGATATTAGTGAGTGGGTTTGTGAAGATTCTTGGCTCCTTTTGCATACATAAGTTAGATTAGGCACACTTGGGTGTATGTCTATTTGATTATGGTTGTGTTGCATTTGTTTTCTGCTTTGCTAATCATGCTTTTGTTCTTCGTTTTTGGATTATAGGAGAAACTTTATAATTGGATATTAAGACAGCAGGAAGATGGGATCCGAGTGACGACTGGTGACATACTCGCGCATTTGCAGGTTTCTTACTTCACTCATCAATTTATGGACAAGTAATGTGATATGAGAATTATTGCCATTTTTTTTTTCCTTAATTGAATCATGTATCTGATGAAGCTCCTCTGTTAGAATGTCAACTGAATCATGTATCTGATGAACTTCCTCTGTTAGAATGTCAATGGACTTATGAATCTGATGAAGCTCCTCTGGTGAATGTGGTTTACACACTTAATCAGCGTCGAAAAATTTATATCTGTTTATGCTACCATTGATGATCTTTCCACGACTACTAGTAAGGACTGCTGGTTGTGTGTGCATTCTTTTTATGACTGCTAGTAATTTATATGTGCCTTGCTCTTAAGTACGTTATATTATAATTTTATAGTAATGATTTGTTTTTTGTTATATTAATAATTTGTTTCTAATCAATATGAAGTTATTTGTGGAAAGTGCTTGGTCAAGGGGGATCACAACTTCGAAAGAAAGTGCATGCCCAATGTCCCTTGAGAAGCTTCGACACTAAAAAATTGGAATTTTATCTTGATATGCTTTGAGTTCTGTCCTCCAAACTGTCAACAATTCCTTATAGCATTAGTTGGCGACCGCTAGAAACCTTTTTCATGTGATCTTGGTAATATGATACAATGTGCTTCTGTTGGTGTTATTATATCATTGCCCGATCTTAAGTTCTTAAAATATGGGATGAGGATTTGTGCTTCTTATTTCACACTGTATCCATTTCTGAAGATCTATGACTGTAATGTAATTTGTACTTATGGGAGACACATGACCCCAATGTGTAAATCCTTGTTAATCAATCAGAACACTCATGATTGGTACCAAAAAAATGCATGGATATTGAGTGCCACTTTTCAGATTGGAACACACTATCTGTTGACGGACTGATGTCTTATTTAAGGTTTGGGTGCAATAGAAATCATCACTTGTTTCTGCTAACCGTGAATATTTTTGCAGAATGAACTCGATTATGGAACAGAGGATCCTCCAGCATCCCCAAGGCTTCCGCAGCAGCAACAACCTCAAGCTTTAATGCAATTACCTCACTCAGGACTTCCCATATCTTCTAATGCATTTGGTCCCACATCTGTAGTACAAGGACTGCGTACGGGGAGCTCAGACCAACCAAAGAATAATGTTTTCTCAAACGCCCTTTCTAGTCCAGTACGCCGTAGTCTCCAACACTATCACTTATCACAGGGAGGTTATTCTACTGCCAATAATGCTACTAGGAGCAACGAAAATAGTATAAACCACATCCGAGATACAAATCCGCCCAGTTCAAACGACACTTCGATGGATATGCATGCAGATAGCCCGGGACACGATTCTCCTTACTGAAAGCATCAGAGTTGGAGAATTTATATGAAAAATGTGTAGTTAAGAAGTGCTTGTCTCAAAGGAATGTTTATTTAGCATGAATGAATGAATGGGTTTGTGAGATGTTTATTAGTATTCTCCTTGTGATTTGTTGTCTCTTCAATCTTGTGGTATTATTGTACTTTTCAGGAATATTTTCTATATATAGTCTAATTGATTTCATTTTTCTTCTCATAGGTTTAATTTACTTTTTTCTGCATTTATTTGGTGCTCCTTGAAATTACTTTAAGGGTTTGAAACTCACCTAGAGGTCATTTGAACTCAGTTTAAAAAAAAAAAAAAAATATATATATATATATATATGGGCCCAAATGCAGTCATCTTGAGAAATTTGGGGTTTTAAGAGAATTTATCGAAAGAGTTGTGGTCAAAGTGCATACCGTGATAGAAAGTTGGGGAGAAATAGAAACTCAGAAGTATAATGCTGACGTGGCGAAATCTCATTGGAGACTAACTTTGGTACCAGTTAACAAGATGGATCTGCACGGAATCTAAACTCAACGAGCGAAAGGGTAAAAACAAAATAAATAAATAAAACTTTTCTGTTTCAATTAAATTCAAATCAAAACATCGAAATTTAAGGCGGCGACTCAACTGGAAATTATTCCCGCCACGGCGAAAACGTGTAAATTTCACTCACTTTTCTACGGTAGAAGCAGATCCTTCTATACCTGCTGCGGAGGCCGGAGGGGAATCGTCTCTTCTACATGGTACGTTGAAGAATTCGTGGTATGTATGCGTACCGATGTCTTATATGATCGTTTATATCTGTTCGTGATCTGCTCATGTGCATCCTCGTTTTTAGTTGTGTATGGTACTTGAAATTATTCGGATTACGGGTTTTGTTCTTCATTTCTTGGCTTGTTTCAGCAATTTATGTTCAGGATTGTCGCCGGCGTGAAGTTTGTTATTGGACTTGTTTTTGTTTAAATTTTTTTGAATAGATTGATATTTTAGTAACTGTATTACGTATTTGAGTTTGTATTCTGTTTTTCTCAAATTTTGGTTTCTTCATCTTGCAACACTATTTTTTCCTAGGTGGCTGTTTGCTAGAAGTGAGTAAATGCCCTAATTTTCCTTTTCCCTTTTCGATTTCCTTCTTTTCTGGGTGGGTGGCAGGCGGCCGTGGGTGTGTGGTGATGTACTTGAGATAACTTTGAATCATGATAATTGATGGGGGTGGTAGCTCAACAATTTTTTGCATTTCTATTGTTAAAATGCTAATACTCCTGAAAGAAAGCAACATATTTTGATATCCAATCACAACATGTATCCAACCTCATCTGTGGGAAATATGGATAATGCGAAATGAATTTTGATTCTTGAAATGAGTTCCGTCCTCTCTAAACCATTTGGAACAGTTAACTCTGCAGAAGTAAAATATGCAAAAAGCTCCCACGGAATATGTTTGCTCGAAACTATTCTTGAAAGTTTTTGTGTACTTAGCGATTTTAAGATATAAGTTTGTTTTTGAGAATCCATTTTTCATGGATATGTGCGTGCAAGTATGAAGAATTGAAGATGGTAGAGTGAGTCAGTATTTTCATTGCGTGCCCTACCTCATCACACTCTTATATTTCCTTAAGAGCCTCTTCATATTGGTTTACTATTCTATTTTTGGTTTCTCATTTCTGGATTAGCAGAGAACTAAGTGACTTGTATAATAAATATCATTCTTTTCCTACCAATTGAACAGTTAGCAACATGCAGTTTAGATTCACTATCTCGCGTTTGTTTTGTTTTTGATTAGCTTATGCATTACATACGTGTGCTTATATAAAAATGAGAAATCTGAAGATGCATTATTAGATGTGTGGATAACACCTAATATGCTTCCTGCTAGTCTTCTGCTGGAAAAATGATTTTTCATTTCTGTTTCTACTTGGAATCCCAAATGGAATCAAACGGTAATTGATTTACCTGCAGAAATTCTTCAATGAAGTCTTATAGACAACAAAAGAGAAAGTGAACTGAGATTACTAGAAAGCAAGGCAAATGCTTGGGTGTTTCTGTAAAAAAATCTGCAAAAGGAACAGGCCGTGGTCATCAGAATGCTACAGGTTAGGCTCTTTGTTGGATGTTCTTATGCATTTCATAACTCACCGAGTTTGTCCACTAATATTATTGATATTGAAAAACCAAGGCTACGTTTTCCTTTTCATTGTTTTTGATAAATGCACTAATAATGTTAAAAGGCTGTGTTTTATTGTGTAGCATCGCTCAGGCATTTGTTTTAAGGCTCATATTGTACTTTATGTTTTCCAGAAAGTATAAGCAAACCTCATTTGGAGCAAAACATTCAACTACAAGATTCGTCTAGAAAGATTAAGCTGCAGCTTTTCCCAATTAACGAACACACTCGCCTGGGGTTAGAAAAAGTATGGAAAAATCCCTCTTCTGCCCTGTTCCTTGAAATATAAAATATATGAGAACTGTTTTTGCTTTAATGATTCCATTTGGTTGCAGGATGGTTATAATCCGTTTCTCGAACTCTCACTAAGTCCTAAGAAGAGAATTTCATCAGTGGTTAGGCACCTCAGCACAAAATGGGGAAGTTCAAGTGTAGCTATAGGTCAACTCATGCTTTTTCCCTATAATATAAAGTTGGAACAATTAGCTTCATCCAAAAGATGGACTTCAAATGATAGTGCCATTTCTGCCTGGGAGGTGTATGTTGGTGTGGGCAGTTCTTCCTTTTTCCGCCTAAGGTTTGAAGACTGTTCCTCATGCTTGCCTGATACTATAATCACACAGATTAACAATCCTGCTGCATGTTTTGCTTTCTAGGTATGGCTGGTACTCCAATCTTCATCAGCAGATATTTAACATACCAAATAAATCTAGAATTCTTGGGGGCCCTATAGACTCTGAGGGCAGGAGAGAATGCAGTAGAGATTTTGAGATCCCAAATCATCAAGAGAGAAAAATAGGTGAATCATGCGAAGCCATTAAAAAGAATTTCAGTATGAATGCAGCTTTGTGTTCAGATGGGATGCTGGAGATGTCAGATGTACCTACTAGATTGGTGGTAATCTTTTTGGTCTCTATTTCCAACAATTTATTTGTCTCATGGTATCTGTATGTTTGGAAAATGAAGTGGTCGATGACAAAATTATGCATTATATTGGTCATGAAGGGAAGATAAGCAGCAGCAGAATAGATAGGGACTAAAACAATTGAAGAAAATAATGACAATAGTAGTTTTGTGACATAGATGTGAGGAATTGAAAGTTCTTGTTTTTCTTGGTAGAGAGGTATCGCAACTTAGGGGGAGAGGTTTTCTGGTTTCATATTAATTATTTCCTCCCGTATGTAAACAGGTAACTGGAAGTAAATGAAAATGGAAATAGAAATCAAAGAGAGAGAGAGAGAGAGAGAGAGAATTCACTGTTTCCCTTCAAAAGTTAGTGTGCAACTTAAATATAAAACACTCACTTGACTGCCTTTTACTATTTAGTTTACACCCATCAAAGCAGGTGCTAACTACAATGCTCGCCTCTAAAGTTGTTGATCTTGCTTTTGTCGTCTTTTTGAGTTTTGACAGCTCGAGTACTTTCTGGTTAGTAATCATGCTTTTAATGGAGATCATATAACAATAAATATGTTTTATTCTTGTTAGGATGATGAAATGCCAACCGATGCTGTCCAAGTGCACTCAACTGTACTTTGGGATGATAATTTGACCAACTTGAGCATTGGAGGCCTCCTATCTGAAATATCGTTGCAGGGAAGAATTAATGGATCAAAAGTTAGTGTGCAACTTAAATATAAAACACTCACTTGACTGCCTTTCATACTTTTTAGTTTACACCCATCAAAGCACGTGCTAACTACAATGCTCACCTCTAAAGTTGTTGTTGATCTTGCTTTTGTTGTCTTTTTGAGTTTTGACAGCTCGATTACTTTCTGGCTAGTACTCATGCTTTTTAATGGAGATCATATAACAATAAATATGTTTTATTCTTGTTAGGATGATGAAATGCCAACTGATGCTGTCCAAGTGCACTCAACTGTACTTTGGGATGATAATTTGACCAACTTGAGCATTGGAGGCCTCCTATCTGAAATATCGTTGCAGGGAAGAATTAATGGATCAAATCCAAGTTCTATAAACAAATCTGGCACGCAGCCAATTGGGCTAATATCTGATATGAGCATTGGGGATCTGTTGTCTGATGCATCTTTACTAGGTAAGATGAGCAATCCTACTACGAAACTTGCAAATGAGTCTTCCTTGCAACCTCTCTTCCTCTCAGCTAGTGATACAAGCATTGGAGGATTGTTGTCTGAAGCATCTTTACTTTCAAACAAGAACAAGTCGGAAACACCAACAACAGAATCCAGCCTTGCACAAAACCAGTCTCCATGGGGTGATACCTTCACTTCCTTAAGCATTGGAGGTTTGTTGTCTGAAGCATCCATGCAGGCTAAGTTAAAAGATAGTAAATTGAGCTTGGATAATGCACCTTTACCCAAAATATTTGATTCTCTTGATTTTGCCCAATCAATTTTGCATTCCCAAATGCCAAAATCATCATGTAACGAACCAAATCTATCGATCTTGGATGCGGAGGAGACATGCCATGCTTTTCCTATTAAGAAACTCCAACCAAACGGGGAGTCCACATTCTCGAATGGAGGAGCTAGTTCTGGCATAAGCACCAATGGTACAATCTCAAGACAATTCCAGTTCCCTACGGTTCCTCAGGTTCGTGGACCCATTTCCATTTAAAAAAAAGTTCTATAAACTTCTTCAGAAGTCTTTTGTGCTGTGTGCATGATTAATATGTGGAATATGTCAAACAAGGGAAGAGGTTAGATGAAGTCATGTTTACATGCTATTAGCAATTCTCAGGAAATGAACTGTGGATGGATGGCCAGGACAAAAACTTGGTCCTTTGGAAATCTGTCCATTCCTTATATATTACTAGCCTATAATCTTAACTGAATTAATTGGTGTATTAATGTTTTCAGGAGAAGATTATTTAACCTATACACTTTGAATGATGCATTTCTCATAAATAAAATAAAATGAACACATAATAAATAAAAATGAATAAATTTGGTGAATCCGTGCTATATAGATTCATCTATCCCTCCAGAAAATAGAGATTAACATGGTTCTGTTCCTGTGAAGAAATACAATCGACCCACCTCCTTTAGTGTATTGTATATGCCAATGCCCTTAAGAGTAGTCGTGCCCATCTACCTATATGACTCTTTACATGTTGAATCAGCTGTTTTATTTACTGTATTCTGTTTTTGTTGCGTCTAAAGAAATAAGTTACCATATCTTGCTAATAACTAACTCTCATCCTGTCTGTTTATGGTGAGTCTTAATTTGGTCCGCTATGTCAATGTAATCACATAGGAGCTTTTCATAAATACAAAAGGCTTTGCCCTGTCAAGCATCAATGGGATTGTTAATCTCGTTAATCAATTGCTTGGCCAACTAAAGTTCTATTAGAAATAAGCTGGAATTAATAAAAACATCTGTTTTCTGTTATGTCCTTGTAGAATGAGTTTAGTGGGACCTCTTCATCTACCTTCACGGCATCCCATTAGAGTCATGGAGGCTCTAATGCGAGGAATATGATGAGCTCAAGGATGAAACTTTTGGAATTGATGGGACTCAAAACTGGATTCGGTGACGACTGAAACCATTAGATCTTCAAATGCAACGGCACTGATTCTTAAGCAAGTCCTCAATGATTGATCATTGGTTGGTTATACAAGTAAGCCTCAAATTGGGCTGTAAATTCTTCAAGACTCTGCATTTTATTGTTTTTGTTGCGGTATATCTACACGAAGTCGAAACCTGGAATTTATCATCTGCAGAAATTGATCAACTTCTTAATCAATAAGCTAGTGAGAGCTATTGTGCTTTTTGGCTTTATTTCAAGCCCTTGTACTTTAGGACATTTTTGGTCGGATATTTTGGCATACTAGATGTAATAATTACTTATTTTACTGGATTTACCTCAGATGCAAATGAAAATTTCCTTCTTGCACACTGAAAGAGTGCTATCGGAGTTGTTTGCACCCATCAAATAATCAGCAGTTAAATTACTACTTACTAGGTTGGGTATGTTTGTCGTTCAACTTAATAGTTCGTTCAGTGAATCTCTCTCTCTCTCCCCCCACTATTCAAGTAGGGTTTATTATATTTGAATCTTATGAATAAGTACAGTTATTCCATAATCAATTACGTTCATCGTTCTGTCATGTTACTTTTCTCAAATTCACTCTAAAGTCCATAGTTTTAGAGTAATCATATACCATAAAACAGCTGCTTTAATAGGTAACTCAGTTTCTTTTATGAAAACTTTGTTCATGACAAGTCTCTTGACACAGTGAGACAAGTAGCATTTTTTTATCGTCCCGGTCCTCATTTCATTTCATCTCCACGAAAAAGTAAAGCAAGTTACTTGATTTTTCACAGCTACGGCCTCACATTTCCCTCGTGGCTTACAATTGGATTATTTAGACATGTTGAAATGCTCTAAATAGAATCTAAACATAAATACCAGATTTTACAAACAAGAAGCGAGGACATAAAGGCAAACTAAAGTGGGTAAAAGTAAAGATAACCATAAAATGTGTACAAGGGCCTCTTTCTATTTAATTGAACTAGAACCGAGATTAAGATTTACGACCAAATATTACAATTCTCACAAGAGAGAAGATATACTGACCAAAAAGGATAAACAGGAAAAGAAGAAGGAAAATCGCATGGAAACAACTTAAATCTTCGATAACATGGCACACTTGTTATATGCATGAGGGAGAAGTTTAATCATCAAACACTCAAAAGGGTAAATAAAAGCCCTTGAGAACCTGTGTTCGCCTTCAAACAATTTCACGAATCATAATAGTTCTCCGTGAATTTGCTCTTGATCCACTTAATGCTGTTTCTCAATGACGATTTAAGCTTACCTTCCATGGCATACATATTATATCCGGCCACCCTCTTCCTTCTCTTCATCTCCGGATTTTCTTCTGGCCCGTTAAAACTAAAAGATTTAGCACGTTCTTCAAAGTCGAATCGTGATTCAGCATATGAAGCGGAGTAATAAGGGAATGATTTACTCTTTTCCATGTTCAAAACTCAAAAGAGAACACCCAAGAAGAAAGAAGAAGATCTGTTATTTTTATAACATGAAGAGGAGAACCCTATATGGACCCCAAGCAAGACAATGTTTACGTTAGTGCGGTTTGCATGGGGCCATGAGTGTGACCTTGATTTTAAGATGAAAGATTTGTAAGAAGATTCATGTATGCCATCATAGGATAAACCCTATACTAAATGACTCCTTTATTAGGATGAGCATTACATAATGCTTATACTAATCAAGTGGGATCGGAGTACATGATAGTGGCAGCGTGATGGGGAATAGGCGAAATTTAATTTGAAGTGATAAATATCACGAAATAAGTTAGACAATACGTAATGTTTGAGAAAACTAGTCACGAAGATAGGCAAAATTCTTGATTATTTATATGAATATGTTGAAGTGGGGTAAAAGTAGAGATGATAAGGTGGGTGGTTGAGGCAATTGAGGTAATGGCGATTACATATACATGAAAAGAAATGGTGGCCTAGTACTAGTAGTGCATTTAGCTAATGTTCATTGTCATGGATGGTGGGCCCGAAAGAAAGTTAGGTTGAGAGATGTTTCGGGTCCAACGGGCTTAAATACAGACAGCCATAGTGGAGTTCGAAGCTCCACTTTAAAGCAGGCAAATGGGTTGTTTTCTTTATTAAATTCGTGGGGTTTGTTTGTCTTTTCTATAGTCCATGCCATTGCTGAGGAACCCCTTTTGCATAAGTTGAGAAGGATCACAACAAAATACAAATTGATCTCCACGTGAATCCTGTTGTTGACTTTCTAGTTTCTACCTTACCAACTTTACTTCAATATTTTAGCTCCAAGGTGCTCTCGAGTCTCGGTAACATCCGGAATAGAAAGTATGTAGTTCAAAACTTCAAAACATTTAGACTATGGGTGATGTGTTTAGTGTTTTATACTTTTAAGAATACAATTTGTATCTGTTACCCCAGGATACAATCACATGTCTTGAATCCTTATACTCGGGCACTCAAACATGCAGTGTTGGAGGTCCCCATCCTATTAATTTCAATACAACAATGAACAATGAGCACAATGACTGCCAGCCTGCGGCCTGCCTCATGTTTTTTTTCTTATTTTTCAAAGATTATGATAGTGCAGACTGCAGAAATTACCACAAAAATGTGTCCAGATGATATGTACTCAAATAGACATATATGTTGAGAGAGATGAATGGTAGCAAATAGACAGATATGTGTTACTGTTACATCCTATCAAACTGTCCCAGCTGTATTTTCCAGATCCGAGCATTATAATCCTCGATTGCCCCATAGGTATATTTATTACTATTACGTTCAGGAGGTAACTCAGCAATTGTCTATAGATTCCAAACATGATAACCAGCGACTGAAGTTGGCATGGTTTCTCATTTGGTGGCAGGAAAGTGAGATTAAATGAGAAAATGTGATTTACAAAATTTACAAACCTCGACCTTTCCAATCTGATCAGCAGTTCCACTTGCATTGACTCAAGTAGGCTGACGGCTAAAAAAAATCGGCTCCGTTCTCAACATCATCTGTTTTGATGTTTCCGCACTGCGCCATTAGTATTCGGTAGATTCTCTTAGAACAAACCTCACCCAATCGCCTATCATCACCAAATAAGCCTTCTGTTGTCAAATCCTTGAGCAGAAATTCTTTCTCATGGACCTGGTAGTTATGGCAAGACATCAGAATTTCATTTTGAAAGGAAAATAATATCTATTCACTCAGATTCTTTCAATTGAGCATGCTGAAATGTAAGGTGCTTCTCAACTTTTCCCAATGTTTTAGCCTTTAGGACTGTCCTCGAGGACAGGGAACTCAGTATAAGGAAAATTTTATCTTAGTTCTATTCAATGGTAGTACAAAACTAGATTGCAATACAACTCAGAATGCAGAGATAAAGCAATTCAAAGGTATTAGGTTGCGGAGATACCAGTCGTCCGTTATAATACCTACCAACAAATACAACTCCGAAATGCTTTGATTGTGATACTGAAACTAGACACTCCTGCACTCGAATGGGGAAGTAAATACTTGACAATGAACAAAGGACTTACAGATTTAGATGAGTCCATGTAAACGCTCAACAGAGATTTCATGGTGGGGTATTTCTTCCGTATGGCTATAGCAAATCGTGGCTGCACCTTTGGGATAGCTACCAACGCCTTTAGCCTGTACGATAAAGTGAGCTGAATAAATGCTTTCACCAAGTTAGTTGATACTACAAAAAGAGCACCACTGAACACCAACTGGAAACCGGCAGATTTCCAACGAAAACTAGTTTCATAAATGTCGCATTTAACAATACCAAAACTACTGTTACTTCAATTTGTTTTAATTCAGAAAGAAAAGGCATGTAGACTCAACTGACACAAACTTGTATACATAAAAAGACATTAGTATAAAAAATTATCTTTTTCCGAGTTCTGCAAGCCATAGGTAGTTATTACAAGAAATTTTTCCTTCCCAAGAAGACACCAAAATATACAAAATTTTAGAACTCACCATGAATTTCAATTTAGAAGTGAGCAACTCGACCAATCAGATATATAATCATATCTAACCATTACCTCAAGTTGTTAGCTAGCCAGAGCAGTTGACAACAGATTTATTACAAGGCTCCGTATCTCATAGATTCTTAGCTAACCAACTAACTAAGTGCAAACACTGACCCACGTGCCTAAACAGGACAACAAGTGAAACCTTCAACTGACAAGTCTTCAAAGAAAATTTTCATTGGAATATGATCATACAAATTACAAGGTCATCAAATCTAGAAAAATGGGAGCCATTATTAAGTGATACTTAAGTTAATATGAAGATGATGAACAAATAACTATTTGCTCATTCGGTTTTGAAGTACTTACCACAAGTTCTTCTTAATTAAATTCTTGTCAATGCAGTCTTTAGGTATAATAGATCCATTTGCATTAACCGATAACCGTGTCAACTTCTTTCTGCATCAAACATAACAGAAATAGGCGAGGTTATCAAATTATAATTCAAGCATATCTGATGCCCTGCAGTTCATTTCTATACTAGGTTTGAAATGGATGCTTTTAATCAGTCAAATCAATAATCCCCAAAGCTAAATAAAATTCAATCTAGCTAGCTAAGATAATGAATCTTACAGGAAATGATGCCCATTTTAGCGAATTGTCCTTAACAAGGTAAACCAAACAATTCCTTTACAAACCATCTTCACAGATGTCAATGAGTATGAAAGGAGGTGTAAAACAAGTGACATACAAATGAACTTTTGATCGTATTTTAGTATATCAGTTATCTGAACTACATAATTAGCATTGATACAAATCAGTGTTTTGCTAACTCCTGCAACGTTAAAAACAACAACAGATTACCTAAATTGGCAGGAGGCGAGGCTGCAAGTCAGGCCAACTACATGTTCAGCTAATTCAGCTTCATCAACACACTGCCTCGAATGTACTTTGGAAAAATGAGTAGCTAATTTTGTAAAAACCTATCAAAGAAGATTAATCAATTGAAGGTTCTCTAAGACATTTTCATGAGCTACAACACCCACACACTCCATGTTCACTGATTAACTAACCTCTTCTACGGCAGGGCGCTTCCAACCACTGTAGTTGGCAGGATTCTTGTACTGTGCTTGTTCCCTATACCAGAGGCACCAGAAGAATAGAAACAATTTTACTGATTCAATGAATGGCATATCAATAATACAACTAACACCTACTTTCCAGTACAAGATACCACGAGAGCTTTGACGTACACTGACACGTAAGAGACAATTAAAGAGATTCTTGAAAAACAATTAGCACAAACCATGCAGCAAACTAAAACTTGTATGTTTCATTGGTCACCATACTCACAGTTGAAATTCACCTACCGTATAAGCGTCAACGACCACAATAGAATGATTTGAATCATTAATTATCAATCTAATGTACGTTACTTAGCATTATGAAAAAAGAATCCGTTTAAGATAGTAAAGAAAGCTGAGAGCAGGCAACCACCAGATAAAAAACTGGGGAAAAATGACATGTAGTATAAAGAAGTTCTAGCAAGCCATAAGAAAAGAATTATTAGGTTAGATAAGTTATTTTCATATTAGCACCTGGTTGCAGGGGAACTGTGGCAGCTATGAACATGCTGTAACACAACCAATAAATGCCAGAACTTACATAGCAAATAACCTTCACTCACCTTTTATTGATGTAGGCCATTAGCCTATTTGTTGCATAACATACAGTGTGATGCGGATAATGCTGCTGAACACTCTGAACATGATCCACAAGAGATTCATTCAAGACAAGGTTACAGAACTCTTCAGCCTCATATACAATTAAAACATAAGAAATCTCGACCCGTTCGGATGCAATCTGCAATTTATTCATGAAAAAGTCATTCATTGTTGTTATTTCTAAAGCTCTTAAAACACAACAATGATCTACAACAAAGTACATTTTTAAGCTTGAAACTCATATGAGGTTGCAGGGGTAAATGCAACACCAGAAGAACCAAGAAAACAAATTTGCAGTGTTCATAGTCTTGGTTGATCTTAAATGATTTAAAGACTTAAATTCTAAACCATGGGGCAAAAAATTGGATAAAAAAATGCTACTACATCCTATTTTGACATGAATATACTGAAGTAAACCAACCACATATACATAAGATACTCATTACTATTTCAAATACACTATCTAGTGAAAACTTATTACGGAAACATAGATTATCTGAACTGAACCAGCTGAATATGGCAAAAGATGAAAATAGAACTGAATATTATGACAAGTTGTATCTACACAGCATTCATGAATTATATGATAGATAATTAATCCAAATAAACATCTTACATTTTCTCAAAAATAATCCGATGGATGCTAAAAAATGAAATGAACATTACATTCTTCGTAAAAGCTATTAAGAAGGTGAACTATTTGTACATACCTAAAATTCGATTGCGGTGTAAGAGTATCTGTTTTTAATATAACTAGGATAATACATAAATTATAGTTGAGTAGTAATCAAATTATTGTGATTTTTTGGTACAAAATCACCTATTCCCTAGAAGTACTACCATTCTCATGTTTTTTGGTTTCCATCTCCATCAATGGACCAACGAACCTTAGATTTGTTAAAAATACCTTCATCCTTTAGAAATTTACAGAAAAAAGACTGACTAGGAAGAAGAGCGCGACTATGATCTAAAGGGACCAATAAAAATCCAAAGCATGACAAATAATCATGTTGTCTGAGAAACCAAGAGTGAAATACAAAAATCACGTACATGCTATCGACAAATTGGCATATCACATATCAAAAGGCGGATGTGCCAATAGAACTCATGAAATTGAAACAAGTGAATCTTTGCGAGAAAGTTGACCATCAATTACCAGTGAAAAGAGAAATTACCGCAGAAATTTCTTCAGGAACGACCATACTCCATATAATAGTTCTTTCAATTGGATTAGATGTTATGCGATATTGAAGTCCTTTTTCCGCAAACCTTGTGAGCAAATGTCCTAAACTAAGAAAGGGAGAAAAAGCTTAGGCACCAAGTAAAGCAGAGTGATCGTTTTTCTTTCACTGAGAGAGAGAGAGGTGGGAATAAAAGTGTAGCATTTACAGCGATGGCAACGAAAAATAAAGAAAGAACCTACCTCCAATTGACCCAAGTTCAACCACTTTTTTATCAATTTCAGCTACTATAGATTTTAGAGCATACTTCCCCTTTTCCCACTTCTGCATTTCCTTCTTAGTTTTTTTCATCTCAGCAACTTCTGCCTTTGAAGCAGCTTTGAGTAACTTCTCTCGCTATTTTTACAAAGTCAAGTTCAGAGGATTCTGATCGCGTTAGATTATCAACTAAATTGAAGCTAATATCATTTACATACATCCCCACTGTTCGCTGGACTTACTTCTTTCTGTTGTTTCTTTTCTTCCAATAGACGAAGTCTCTCCTCCTTTGATGTTCTCTTCGTTTTCATCCTCAGACCTTCTTTCTTTTTCTCTTTTATGCAGTGTCCATTGGTATCTTGTTGAATCAAGATTTGATCAGCAGACTCTAATTTGCTACCTTTGTCATCAGCATCATCACATGCCTACAAATATCGTCATAAGCAATTCAACAAGACACATCTCCTCAGAATTATATGATTTGCACATCCCCCATTACATGATTTCAACATGTAAAAAGCAAATTATAAGATTGTTTTATAGGACAACCCACCATATATATGCTATCTTCTACTAAGTTTGGACGAGAACAGCCTTCCAGCATTTGGGATTTGCCTGAAAATCAATTAGGAGAAACTTACAATAGTGTTCCAGTTCAACTAGCACAAACAGACCAGAAGTTAGAGCAGGTGATAGTAATAAGAATCAGATGGGTGACAGTACCAAGAGAAAATGAGGACTCAACAAATCTGATGTCAAGTTCTGACTCGTCCATCAATTTAGGAGCCAAAATACTTTCGGTATGCTTTGCAGATTCAAATCCACCAACATTTTCCTCATTGTCAGACTCCACGCATATACATCCATTGATATCTGAGGAAAATCTATATGTTAACAAGGACCATATGCTATATTGTTGAAGACAAGAGCATAATACATGTTAAACCATTATGAAACTAACAGATGGGCAACTGCTCCATATCATGGGGCGTGAAAGGCACCCCACAAATTCAGTGCATAATTGAAATACTTTATCACATGGTAATATGATATCAAACCTTAATATAAGTAGAATTATTTTGTAATACAAAAATACAAGACCACAATATAAATAAAAATAGATTATGGTTACTCAACTAGGTGCAAGCTCGAGCAAAGATATTGTCCCAGGTGAATGTTCACCCAAAAAAGTTACTTGAAGACTTTCAAACTGCTACCAGTAGACTCACCTGCTAAATTATGGTTTGAAGTCAAAGAACTTGCAGGTTCGCCAATGCAGACATTTGAATTGTATTTGGCGACTGAAACTTCGGGTTTCAGATTCTCAGACATTGGGGTGTCCGCAACTATAAGGTCCTCGGTAGCTAAATCTTCACCTAAAAAGACAAAAGACAATAACTCTTCTGGACATGGAATATATCATAATTACGTCCAATAATCTCAATCCCAATTCTAACTTATACTCCAACACATGTGAACACCAGATACATATAACTTGGAAAGTAGATTACCGGAAAAAGAACATTCGCCTCTGGAACACTTAACGAGTGAGGCATCCGAGAACGGCGTCTCGGCGACGAACGAAGGGGTTGAAGAGGAAGCGCGCCCCACCGATGACGGATTTTTCTTACTCGGAGTGGGATCATCGTCGATGATGAAGACGGCCGAGTTAGTAGGGTTTGAAAACGCCTCTGTTCTTTGCTTCTTCTTCGATTGCGGGCAGGGCGGCGGAGTAATGAGATCAATGGCGTCGTTCGGGATTCTCAGATTCCGACACTCTCCGCCGTCGGAATCGGAATCGGAGAGAATGTCCACCGGAACTGGCTGCGTCATTCCGGCACTGAAATTCACGCGCACACTGTGAAGTTTGAGATTTTCTTCTTTGCGCGGGATAATTGGGAAGTAAAGTGGGTGTTTTTTAAGTGGGCCTTGGATTTCGGCCCAGGTTTAAAAACAGTCTACTTTATTTGGGCTGAACAATTGTATTTTGTGTATGATTTTTGTTATTATTATGAACCAGTAATTGCCGCACACTTTTTGCATGTACAAATAAAAAAAATATTGTTATTTAAATATATTATGATTAATTTTTAATTTTTCATGTTAATCTATATTCTTTAAATATTTTTAATATAATTACCAAATTATGATAAATAAACAAATAAATAGTATAAGGTAATGTGTCATATTAATTCAAAATTTTACAAATATGGGAAGAAAAAGAAAAACAAATAATCGAAGTGAGGGGAGGAAAAAGAGAGTTAAGAACGCATTGTTGAAATAATGGGAAAAATAAATTTTAAAAAATGTAAAAGAATAAAATAGATGAAAAAAATAAAAATAAAATGAAAAAAATAAATTTAAATATATATATATATAAGAATAAAACAGATGAAAAAAATAAAAATAAAAGAAATGGAGAGTTCAGAAGAACAGAGTACTCTCGCATATATTATAATAGTACAGATTATCATAACCGCTCAATTTAGTTGTGTAACTTTTTTTTTTTTTTAACACACACTCCTAAATGGGATTCACCAACGGGCAGTTGGCTCAAGTGGATAGGAGCTTGAGTTCACATAAGCAAGGTCTCGGGTTCGAACCTTGTGGATGTAAAAAACTACGTTAGCTACCTCTGGAGATTAGTCCTTCACTCAAATGGGACTCCAAGAGATCAAAAATATAAGAAATGGAGAGTTCAGAGGAACAAAACACTCTCGCATATATTATAATAGTATAGATTATCATAACCGCTCAATTTAGTCGTGTAACTTTTTTTTTTCTTCACACACACTCCAAAATGGGATTCGAAATGCGCTGAAAAATAAACTCATTAACCATTTAGACCAACCACTATGTAGCACCCGAAGTGCAAAGATGCCACATCCCCCGCACTATAGCTCAATTCACATATGAGATGGACTACCCATACATGAACTAAACTATAGCGAACGGGAGACAATAAAAAAAAACGACTCTCTAGATAGGTGGGACTAACCCTCAATTAAATACCAACATGCGTAAACAATAAAACGGAAGCATACTGTACTTTCATTTCAAGTTCATTATCATCAACCAAATATACAATCTTCCAAAAGTACCAAAATAAGTCATATGTAATACATAGATACCAAGAGATATAACCATACATATTTGCATCAATAATATACATGAAATGTGCTAGACCCGAAATGAAAGACAGACTCGATCCCGCCTAGCACGAACCCTGCAAACCTGAAAATGTGAGGTGTCAGTCTATGAAAGACTGAGTGAGGGGTTTATAATTATAAGCGCAATTATCAAGCAAGTCATAATCTTGGGTAAGATTTTATAAAAGAAAGTAATATAGGTTCAAATAACAAAGTGGTTCCCGCCCAAGATTACAACAATTCCATTTACACCACATTCAATTCAATTCAATCAATCAGTGGCCTGGCGAGTGAGGGCAAATCTCCAACCTTTCTCCGACTGTGTACAATAATTCAATTCTTAAGTGAGTAGGTGATCAAACAATCAATTATAGTGCACAATTAGCAGTTTCAGTAATCCCTTTCTTTCTCCGGGTGATGGTGGGATTGCAAGGCTCCACAATTCAATCAGTGTGAGCATAGGGTTCATGATTCCCTATGCCCGGAACTCCTTCCTCCACTAATCTCCTAGTGGGTTCAGGGGTCATCCCAAAAGTTGTGAGGATAGTGCAAGAGTTACCCGTCAGCCCAAGCTTTCCCGGTTGACTCAATATACTACCCTCGGGCCCACAGTGAACAACATACTCTCCAAAACAGTCAATCAATACAATACAGTTCGGTAATTCATTTGAAATTCAATAAGGTTGGAAAACTATAAATATATAGATACATTTTGGCCAAAAGTTCACATAGGGTTGTAAGGGTTCTATATATCTATAAATTAAACCTCACCTTTACCGACAAAAGAAGTAAAGAAACACCCTACGGAGCGTGCTCCTCGTCTCCGAGACCGTGATCTGTGTAACAAGGATAAGTGTACATAAGACTGTTGGAAAACAGGAATCAGATAGCAGCGGAAATTTAAAAATTTTCCAACAAAAAGGATCGAAACTCGCAATCGTGAATCTGAATTCATAGAGATTAGAAACTTACTGTTCAATAATCTTTCTTGAAGCGTTTCAAGCTACCCAAGAATGCTCTTCTCGCGGCTTGATCCCCTCTCCTTGGTAAAGCTCGAATCTTTAAAAACTTCTAACTTGAAGCTCTCTAGAGATAGTCCACCAACTTGACTACAATCTAACTAGTAAGGATGCTAGTTCTCTAATTAGTGTTTAGGCTTAACCTAGGGTTTATTTGATCTTGGAGAAAGGATGGTGTTCAACACATGAACTAAAAGAATTGTCAATTACTCTCTAAGGGGAGCTTAATATAGAGAGGGGTGACCGAACCTAGTCCTATTGGACTAAGGATTTGGTCCCTCTCTCTCTTATTACTTGATCATCAAGTAATTCCAAACTTTAACTTTGAATTCTATTTCGAATTCAAACTTTGACTTTGAATTCGAATTCCAAACTCCTTTTGGATAATATTATACTTTATTTAATAAATAAATAACTTATTTATCTAATTAATTAATTCATAATTAATTAAATAGATTAATTTCTCCAAAACAAGACTTTCATTTTAATTCAAAATTAAACCAAAGTCTATTAAATAATTAACACATTAATTATTTAATACATACAATATATATATATACACGTGTGAGACACATGTCCCAAGGACACGTGCCACTCACGTGACCCACACGTGTGATTCACACGTGTGGAACCCTTTTGGCTTGATTAACTCGTTTAATCATTTCAAAGCCTCAACTCATGTAACCAAGTTGTTGTGTGTGACCCTCTAGGTTCTCAATTCAATTAGCAATGATCCTAATTAATTAATTCACTAATTAATTAATCAGTCCACAGATTAAACGACCATAGTCTAGCAACAGGTGTTTAACCCCTATCTGAATTGGAATGTCTCGATTCGACAGAACCTTTAAGTCATTGATTCATGTGAGATACAATCCTCCTACTTACTATCTCTCAACCAAGATCTAGGGTAAGGGAATAATCAAAACCCTAATAATCTGGTCTTAAAGCTAAGTGCATTTCATATCCATTTTATCTCAATCCAAGAAACCTTTTTCTTGATGTCTTGATCTACTGCCTTGGCCAAGGACTCCATATGGCATATGAATGACTTACACAATAAGAGATCACCTTGCAAATGCAAGTGTAGGTCCTTTCTTGATTCTTATTCACTTTCATGAATCACTTGTGCAGCCCCAGCATAAGCCTTGAATCAATTGTCTAAGGCGACACCCTTTAAAGCTTATACCTAAGACTACAGAGTTAACTCATAAAGCGACATGGAACCTCAAGTCTAAGGATCAATTAATCACATCAATGACTCGTGAGATATTTCCTAATCTGGAAGTTTCCATTTCCTGAAATAGAAACTTCCTTTCCCATTTAGGAATCTTCTCACACGGGGCACCTTAGTGAACTTACTTATGAAAGTAAGCACCCTCATGTATCACGCACGTATCAACTATACACTTTACACTTCCATGAAACAAGGTGGTCCTTCTTAAGGGCGTGATCCCACAAGCAAGCCTTAAAGGAGTCAGGTTGACACTCCCACTGTCTGTAGGGCTCATCAGCTTAAAGTATTTTACTAATCATGACTTATGTGATATAGGGCTTGTTTCATGAACCATTTCACCTAAATGGTAGAGTCCTAAAGTCATCAGGATTAGGGGAGTTATCATACATGCACAACTAAAATAAACGCATACCAAACAAGAGCATATAAAGAAGTGTTGCCTCAATTCGTTATTTTATTTAAAGATTGTCTGTGATTACAATAAGGAAAAGTACAAAGCGGATATATAATCGGCTTTCTAGGGCACTATTCCTAACATAAGACTTGACTCATATGAACCAAGCAAGACGAACGGCAAAGCCATGTGATGTCAATCAAGCTCTTACAATCAATAATTATCATAAACAGGTTCAATTTATCAATTAATGTAGTAAGAATTAAGCATGCAATACATATTCAAAGTTTGGGAAAATTACACAAACCTCTCCTATAAAAGAAAATCCCGAAATGAAATGTCGAGCGTGACCAATTATAAAATATCGTAATCATGATTGAAAAAAACATAATTTATCACAATTTTAGTAATTAAGAACATACGAGGCATAATGAAATTAATTGGAGAACGGATAATTTTTACACACAAAAGTACTGTTCATTCAGAGAGAGATCCCGATCGGGATTGATTTTCAGTTCAAAAGTGTCCCGACCGGGGCACAATTAATGTAGCTACCCTTTTTGACTGTCCCGGCCGGGATGGTTTTTAGTTCAGAAAGGATCCCGGCCGGGACCCTCTGCTCGAAAACAGAACAACAACAGGGCATTTTTCAAAACTCATGCACACCATCTCTAAATCAAATTCCAACCATAACAATTGCCCAACAACATCAAATAAACATAATACTTCACTTAGGCATCAAATAAACCATTAAATCATGTCTAGATCATCAAAATTCATCAATCAAAACCCATATATTCCCATGCATTCCAATTTTCATATAAATTCAAGGTTTCATGCAAAACTTCCAAGTATAAAGGTCCTAAACATGCTTCTAAACTCATATATTCAAGGAATCCCACCAAGATCATCAAACCCTACTCAAGCATGGATCAAGAGATTCATATACTTTCATGTTATACCTTGAAATGGAAAATAAGATGGATAAAATGAGGAGATGATGATGATGCTTCAACTTGTACACTTTCTCCTTGAATTCTAGCTTGAAATAAAAGATGAAATTCTCCTTCCTTCCTTGGTGTTTTGATCGAGCTAAGTGTGTGTGAGTGTGTGTAAATTTTGTAGGCAATGTGATGAATGAATTGCAAGAGATAAAATGCATATGATATATTATAGTCTTCCACTAACTCTCACTAATCACCATTATTTGCACTTAAGTCCTTGAAGTATTTGAATGAATGCAATCAAGTTTCATTCCAAGGAAATTAATCACTTAGCTCCAATACACATAATGCAATTAAGTCCACATAACTAAATAAATGGTCAAGTAAAGTCACATAAAAACAATTAGGCACATTATCAATTAATTCACGTAAATTCAATTCAACGATAATTCATTTAAATGCGTAAAGATATAATGCATATAATGTTATAGTAGTTATGAATAAACGAATAAATAATTAAAATAAGCCCCCAACTCCCGAAGACCCGCACGTGGCGTGCTTACCTGAACTTCCGGAAAATTGGGGCGTTACACACTATTGAACAATTTAGTAGTGTAACTTAGTGATCACAATTACGCTAGTTTAATTAAAACTCGTGTGTTTGAATCCTTGGGATACTTAACTCTAACTAATATTGAAAATTTTACACCTTAAAATTCCCAAGTAAGAAATACTTTTTAACATATATCTGTTAATTAATTAATTAATTAATTACTACAATTTCTCTCTCTCTCTCTCTATGTGTGTATAGTTAGTTAGTTAGTTATTTTTATTATTTAATTTAATTATTCAAATGAAGATATTGTGTTTTCTTTTCAAACAATAACTTATTTGTTAGCAATTTGAATGGTTTGTTTAAGTTGCGTTACATCTCTACTGTAGATGTTGAATTAAATCACAAGGCTATTTTTATTTTCCATGTGCTTAATTAATTGGTTTAATCATCAAGTTAATCAACTGAACAATTAAGCTGTAGAATTCAATTCTATGCTATTTGACATAGTACGCATACCACATTGAAAGACTTTTGATGGTTCTAACGTTGTAATATTTTAACACCTATCACTTGTATAACAAACGTAAACCATTGAGACATGTCTTGAAAAATTGTACTAAATATGAGTGGTGAATGGTGATGGTCAATTACCAACACATGCATGTGAGGATGTACCACATATGTCCGGCTTAGGTTTTCCGTTTTACGTATATACAAGTGCTTGCTGATTATGTCTCGGATTTAAACATTACGAAGGTAAAAAATCATGTTATAAGGGAATCCCGTAAAAAGCGCTTTCAGTAAATCATGAGATTAGTCTTTTGGTAAATTAGATGTGTGACACCCCTGTCCCACATGAGAAAATATGAGAATTAAGTTCAGTATATAAGTTAAAGAGTCCATGTATATAACCAATGGATATCCCTTTTGGGCAGTGGTTTAGACCCAATTTCATGTTATACTCGGTGGACTTGGAAACTTGTGCTCGAGTCCAACGGGCCCGCGGACCTGGAGCGTGACAAAATGGTATCAGAGCAATAGGTTATAATCCTGGAACAAGTGAGTTTGACCTTTTTGGAGAACAATTGAGTTAAGAACCATTAGAGTTAACGAGATTAGAATTATTATTTGGGGAGATAAAGTTCATTAGACATGAAAACTTTAGGATGAGACTTTCCCTCAACTTTGACAGTTATGATATCGATTTGTAAAGGTGTATTAGATATGTGCATCTTTTATTTAAGTATAGTTAATAGTTAATTTAGAACATCCTTCCACCTTCTGTATGTATAATATAGTGCATTTCTCTATCCTTAGAATTTAGGATTCACCAAGTTTTGAGGACGAAACTTTCTATAAGGTGGGGAGGATGTGAAACCCCGTAATTTTAGGATTATATCTATTGTAGTAGATATATACATAGTATTATAATACCCATATTCTTTAGTTAATTATTCTTTTTTTTTTATTATTATTTGAATATTAACTTATTTTACCTTTTTATGATTATAAATAGATACCAATAGATAAGACTAGTATTAACTGTAATTAGAGTAATGGGGAAGTAGGATTCTTGTGAAAACTGACTTACAAGTTACAACAACTTTATTAAGACGTGCGTAGTTATTAGAATTCTTCGGAGATATGAAATCATTCAATCGGGAGAAAGAGAGAGACAAGCGACGTCGATAGAAAAGATCGATAGAATAGAAATCAGATGATCAAACAGGAAGGAGAAAGAAATATCATCAATAAAAGAAGGAAGGAGAAAGAAATATCGTCAATAGAAGAAATCGATCGAATGCGTAGATAGAAGAAATCATTGACGAAAAAGAAACAAGGTTTGATGCTCAATCATTTGTTACCGAATGAATTAAATTAGATATATTATGGGTATTTAGTCGGATTAATACTATTAGTTAGATCCCTAGATCCTGTTTACCCTACGTCGCACAAGATTTATAGAAGACGGGCATACATATATATATATATATATATATATATATATATATGTATGTATATCTTTGGAGTTTTGGAATGCATCATAATCATATAGTGGTTGGAAGTTGCATGCATATTAAGCCATATTTTTTGTCCCAATATTAAATCATATAAGCATAGATATAAAGGCATGAAAATAGGTTGGTTTCTTTCTTGAATTCACGTATGCACGCACAGTCAATCAAATGAGTTATTTTATATTTTCTTGGCATCAATTAGTGGGGTTGCATTATGGCTTGAGGAGGCTGATTTAAGTTGTTAGGAATAATCTATTGTTTAATTTTGAAGTAGGTGTTTAGTGTTATTTTCTGCAAATATATATATACACATAGGCATTCTTTGTCCTTTAGATATATATATAAAAGTGAGCATGATATTCTTCTATAATAATAATAATTGTATAATAAGGAATATCTGAGGGATTCTAGGTACCTATATACAATATAGGTTATGATTATAATTATTTATAATAAATGTTTGGGAGTATAATTGGTTACAAAAATTAGTTTTGTTATTATAACTTATAATTATTTGTTGATTAGATTGGATCGATCGAAATTAGAGCTTTACTCGCACGATCGTTAGAATATTTAGAGGTCGTTAGATTTAAGGTAAGTGGTTTCTTCCTTCTATGTTTTCCTAAATTTGTTTTATAAAAATTGTATATCTTATTTTAAAAATGTAATTTCATTATATAAAATTAGGATTTGAGCATGGTATTTGTGACTGCGTTATGTGAACTAAATATGAAGTCGTTTGTAAGCTCATGGTATGAATGCATGATTTATACTAAGTAGGTCTTATGCTCTGAACTATTGGAGACCGAATTGGTAGGGGCTAATTCTGAATTATTACTGACCCGGCCACGGGTGTTACAGTGGCATATTACTGACCTGGCCACGGGTGTTATAGTGACATTATTGTACTGACCCGGCCACTGGTGTTACAGTGGCATATTATTGACCCGGCTACGGGAGTGACAGTAGCAATTCTGAACCCACCTAACGGGGTCATAGTTAGGACTTGATCAAGTTAAGCCAATTAGGAACCGAAAGTTCACGAGCATAAACTTAAGTGTCTTTATATGTTATGCTTATTATGTCACGTGCTGAAATGTCTGAAAAGCTATTTGAAAAGTATGATATTTCTTGAATGTGCTTGTGCTGAAGTATATATATTGTAATGTGCTCAAATCCGATAGAGGGTCAGGAGACTGCTTACTAAGCAAGTGTTGCTCATACCACTCTAACAATTTTGCAGAGTATCACTTAGAAGACTTTGGATGAGCAGTTTTGGCTGGTGATAATCAACTCTTCAAGTAGATTAGGGATTTCATTTTATGTTCTTAGACCTTTTAGTAAATAGTTAGAATTATGTTATGTTGGACATACAATTTAAGAAGTGTAATAGTTAGGATTTCTCCGCTGCACTATTTTGAGGAATCGATTTATGTATTTTAGTTTGAACTTAGTCGCTCTGTTTATCGAGGCTTAGTGTCCTTCAGTTTTTCGGGCTTAAGGGCACTGTCGTGTTGCAACCCGGACATCGGGGTGTGACAGAAGTGGTATCAGAGCCGCTCGTTAGCCACAGGATCTAAGTGCTATACGGGGCAAAGTGCTACGCACATGGGAGCCACCTCTTGAGCCTGTGAGGCAAAGTGCTACATGTGTGGGAGCCACCTCTTGAGCCTGTAGAAGCCACCTCTAGAGTCCAAACACAGACGAGTCGGTCATGGGCTATATGTCATGCCGCGACGAGGACATCGCGATTCCGAAGGAGGGGTGATTGTGACACCCCTATCCCACATCGGGAAAATATGAGAATTAAGTTCAGTATATAAGTTAAAGTGTCCAAGTATAACCAATGGATATTCCTTTTGGGCAGTGGTTTAGGCCCAATTTCAGGTTATACTCGGTGCGCTTGGAAACTTGTGATCGCTTCCAAAGGGCCCGCGGACCCGGGGCGTGATAAAATGGTATCAGAGCCGCTCGTCAGCCGCAGGAGCTAAGTGCTATACGGGGCAAACTGCTACATGTGTGGGAGCCACCTCTTGAGCCTGTAGGAGCCACCTCTAGAGTCCAAACGCAGACGAGTCGGTCATGGGCTATATGTCATTCCACGATGAGGACGTCGCGATTCTGAATGAGGGGTGATTGTGAGACCCCTATCCCACATCAGGAAAATATGAGAATTAAGTTCAGTATATAAGTTAAAGAGTCCAAGTATAACCAATGAAAATATCCCTTTTGGGCAGTGGTTTAGGCCCAATATTAGGTTATACTCGGTGGGCTTGGAAACTTGTGCTCGCGTCCAACGGGCCCGCGGACCCGGGGCGTGACAAGATGGGGAGAAACTTTGAGAGATAATATATATAGGGAAAATTACATCTGACTACCCTGCTAGATAGAGAAATTACAACGTAGTCCATCTTTATTCGAAAATTATAATTTAATCCCTGAATGTTATGAACTGTTTGTAATCCCTCTATCCCGTTAAAGTTCCGTTAGGGTTGGATCTATCCTTCCATTAATCTAATAAATAAAATAACAAATTCATCCCTGCAATATACACGTTCCAACAAAATGATCCCTAGGTATTACACATATAACAATGTAGTCCTTGGGGATAGAGCTCAACCCTAACGGAACCCTAACAGAATAGAGTGAGCACAAACGAATCAAAACATTTAGGAACTAAATTGTAATTTTCAGACAGATAAAAATGGACTGCATTGTAATTACTCTTTCTAATTAACAGGGTAATTAGATGTAATTTTTCCTATATATATATATATATATATATATAACAAGTGCTTGCTCCTTGGGAAATAGGCAGTAAAGATGTCAACTGGGCCGGGCTGGGCTAGCCCAGCCCAAGCCCGTCTAAGCCCGCTACAGTAACGGGCTGGGTTAGCCCGGGACCACCTTTGAAGTGGGCTGGGCCGGGCTGGGTTTGAATTAAATTATAGTGGCCCAGCTCAGCCCATGAACCCACAAATAATGGGCTGGGCCGGGCCTGGGCCGGTTCCTGACGAGCTGGGCCGAATGGGTTTGGTGGGTTTCGTCTATTAATTTTGATGGGCTAAATTTGTGGGTCAACTTTTCATTTTTTTTTATCCTTTTGTTATATTAAAATTTAAGATTCTTTTTACTTTATATTAATGATTTTTATTTTATTACATTTATAAAATTGCAAGATTGCTTTTGTTTTGTTGTTTTGTTATTAAAATTTTCTCAAAGTTATTATTTATCTATGTAAGTTTATGTTATATTTCTATACCAAAAAAACATTTAAAGAGACATTAATACTTCATTCTATATTCTTAATAAACAGTTCTAATTACATATACAATAACCTAATGATTATATATAATTAATATAATAATTGTTTCAATTTTATTACAAATGTGTAATGAAATAGCTAGTCCAAATTTATATAGATTGGACTTGTCTTATTTAATTTGTATTTGTAACTTTATAATTAAAATATTGGATTTGTATGAATGGGGCCAAGAAAAGAAAAAACAGAAAAAAGAACACATTGAATATACATTGAGAGATTTTGTGCTAAGGGAATAGCGGGCCTGGGCTGGGCCTGAGCTGGGCCTGGGTTACGGGCTGGTCCGGGCTGGTTATGGGTTTAAGTGGGCCTGTTCACGGGCTGGGCTGGGTTTTAGAATCAAACCCAATAGGGGCCCAGCCTAATACCCCAAACCCAGCCCAGCCCGCCTCATAATATTCATGGGCTGGGCCTGGGCCGGTTCGAAGCCGGGCTGGGTCACGGGTTCGTGGGCTGGCCCGGCCCGTTTGACATCTTTAATAGGCAGGTTCATTTTTGGTCTATAATACTCTTTTTTGGGTCAAAGGTCTATAATACATTGAAAATAATATGTAAAATTAATCTTTATATCAAGAATTCCCATCAATGAATGAACATTGAACTCACTCAATCGGGCCAAGAGCAATTGATAAACTAATCATGGGACCATTTAATCATCATATCACAAGTTGCATGGTACATTATGCAACCAACTATAACACAACATTATTTTCTTCTGGGTTGCTTACCAGCGAGACTAACTCCTTAAATTTTTTTAAGAAAAAAACTTTTAACTAGAGGTTAATTCAAACCATCGACATTTTTATCGAAGTAACTCCAATCAAATTAAAAAAAAAAAAACACGAATGGTCATCATCAATCTCATGCTTATGGCAACACATCAGTATAGAGTAGGTCAATGCATCAACACACACATTTATCATTATTTTGACGTGGATGCACAACTCCATTGATTGCTGATCGTATCCCTAAGGCCTAAACATGACCCGTTAACGAAGCGGCGGACGCTGCGTGACCTCAAAACGGCAATCCGATGCACGTGATGGACCACGCCACCCTTGTTCTGCTCTCCTCCGACAATGAAAAGATCCCACAACCCTTGTTCTATATATATATAAAACTCCAAACAGTACTTGTGATTGCCTTTGTCGGATTAATTAAGTGCATGCCACGACGTGGTTCCAACAAGTTCATCAGCTTACGCCCCCCCATTACTTGAATATCCTTTAATTTAATTCATCATCACTTCCTCATTAATTAAGACATGCATCTTTTTCTCTTTAATTCAGCCCCTCATCTTACATTATTGTCTTGGCATAACTATACAAATATCCCTGACATGTTCCAATTAATGGAAATAATTATTAAACATTTGTTTTTCCCGAATTTCTCCTTTGAAATCTAGTTTTTTTTTTTTTTTGTGCATTATATTAATGAATTATCTTTGAGGAAATAAATTAAAAAGTAATGAAAATCAACATCTTAGAGCGAAAGTTATAGTGCAAAGTATCATTTTATTGTGTCGTTTCCGACATTCTTTATTCAAAAAAAAAAAAAAAAAAAGATTCGTTGATATATTTTATATTGTATTGTATCGTGTCTGTATCGTCGTCGTATTGTATAGGATGAAATAATTAGGAGGAACAGGAGGTCGAGTGGTGTGGAACTGTGGTGAGACAAGAAGTGCCCACCAAATGGAAGAAAGCCACGTGAATTCCTCATCGGAGCTGCTTTCAGAGCCCTTATCCACATTAGTACACGGCCCATTCCTGTCCCAATGCCCTTTTCAACTGCAGTTTCATCACTCCAGTCGTCCATTATATATCTCTTCTCTTTATTAATTATAAATCCCTGTATATGATTTATCAATTATATACATCAAGCATTATTGGAATTCTTTTCAATATATTTTCATAATTTATTATATTTTGTACGTGAAATTGAATACATCCCATTCCCTGACAACGCTGAAAGATACCCTTTTCATTAATTGTCCTCCTCCATAATCTAGAAACCGGAAAATTCTAATTCAAATTTGGATAAAACAATATTAACATTATATACTTCCTATTTATTCAATAAGGGAACTCTGCATTTTTTTTTTATTTCATCAATAATTATACCTGCACATTGTGTGTGCAATAAGAACTAAGAAGTAATTATATGCAATACTTTGGACATGGATTGCGACTCGAGGGCCCTAAGGAGGGGCCCCTTGTTGGAGTTGGACTTACATGTATGTTGACATGCAATTTAGCAAACAAGATTGACATTTTTATTAAAGATCTATCATGGGTCTCAAGTTGTAGCGGTTTTTTGTTGCTTATAAATACAATAATTAATTAATCGACGAGCCAAAGTAACTCTCTACCACACATACA
Source organism: Lantana camara (assembly GCA_037501455.1). Lineage (NCBI taxonomy): Eukaryota > Viridiplantae > Streptophyta > Magnoliopsida > Lamiales > Verbenaceae > Lantana > Lantana camara. The sequence continues at coordinate 13,145,863 of CM074857.1, read as the reverse complement.
TATTTTGTGAGATGGCTGTTATGCCAAACAAGCGTCTCCTTCTGATGACCCTTTTCTTAATTATACTGCTTTGCCTCATCCCTACCATTGCTCCAGGTACGAGGCTAATTACCTTCATGCTTACTTTGATTCTTGTGTTATATATATGCGTGTAACTGTAATCATAATGTAGTTGTAATGTTCATGGGGCTGTGATAGCTAAGGCAATATTGCAGTTGCTTCGTTATAAGATTACGGGTTTTCGTTATGTTTATGAGTGTTCTCCTCTGGTTTATTGTAGCGGGAGCTTTCAACACGAAAGCTCTGCATCGTCAAGAAATTGCAAATCACCGTGATGAGGGAGGAAAACAAATGGTCGGAATGGAAGAGAAGGTGTCGGAGAGTAGTGTGGAAGAGGTGGCGTCCATGGATTATACTCCTGCACGGAAGAAAACTCCAATTCATAACTAGAGATACTATATATGGTGAAGGATTTCACGACGGATATATATATGTATGTATATATATGAATCTCATGCATACATTTGTCCTATACATTGGTTTATACTGGTCACTTTGTACGAGAGCAATATATAGGAAATATATACATATGCAGTATCAAAGATTTGAAAGAGAAATGATGAATATAGGCTATATAGCAAGGTTCCCAGATAGGGTTTTCGTGAGGTGTAACGTATGTATAAGATAAAATGATAAAAAAACTCTAATAGAAAATAAGTCAATATCGTGTTAATTTTATATATATATATATATATATATATATATAAAATAAGTACAAGTTCCTTTTTATTAATTGTTTCATAACTCATGTTTCGTGTGATTTTTCTAACTATGTTTTCTACTTTTTTATATCTTGTCTCCCCTCAGTCCTCTATAATAGCTCTTATTCAACCGTTTTCTCTTGTCTCTTTCCCTTTCACTTATCTTTCTCATGCATAATTCTCATCAATTTTAGCTTATTTTATATTTATTTAATATATAAATACTTAAAAACAACGAGAAATTAGACTACATTGATGGTTACGATAAAGAAGAACATGATGGGCATTGTTAATGGAACTTTAAAATCATCTAACAAAATAGATTGACAGTTTGACCATATACAACTTAATTAAAAATTTAGTGTTTGTCATACATAACTATTATTAAGACCGACTTACGCTGCTATTATATTTACAAAAAATATTTTATACTTTAATAATTTACCTCGAGTCGACTTAACTTAAACCCGTAATAAAATATAGGGTCAAATTGGATTGGGATCAGATCTAAAAAATTGCATTCTAACCCGATAGCATTATTCAAATTTTGGATCTGAAATTAAAGCTTATAGGATCTTGATCACCGATACTAAAGTCTAAACATGACGACTTTGGATCCGATTATTCATTAAAAAATAAAATTAGAAAAAGATTAAAAAATGAATTGTATAAATATATAACGTTGATATTAAAAAAAAAAAAAAAACACTATTTAATAAATATACGTATTCTTTTTCTATATTAAGTTCTTGTGCTTTAACAATCTTTTCTTCCTATCAAACCCGGCACCGGATCTTCTACTCCATTTAGGTGCTTCATCTCATACTCCACGTATCGGATGAGTGACACGTGTAAGATTTTAGTAGATTTTCTAACAGATAGAATTATGGTATTATAAAAAAAAAAGGAAAACAAATCTTTATATATCTAATATTAAAAAAACGTAAAATTTATATATCTAATAAATTAAAAAGCAAGTCCTACTTTTGTGAAAATATTTTTTAATATTCAAAGTAAAAACATTAATATTAAATATATCTTAGAACATTCAAACTTTGGATATTATAAAATATATTTAATATTAAATATAACAACTTTGAATATCAATCTAGTATTTTTACTTTAAATATTATAAAATATTTTTAAGTTTGAGTATCGTAAATATATTTAATATTAATATTTTTAACTTAAAAATAACAATTTTAAAAAGACAACCCTAATTTCATATTTCATATTGTCGTATAATCTAGTATTTTTACTTTAAATATTATAAAATATTTTTAAGTTTGAATATCGTAAATATATTTAATATTAATATTTTTTAACTTAAAAATAAAAATTTTAAAAAGTCAACCCTAATTTCATATTTCATATTGTCGTATAATTGAATATTTTTACTTTAAATAATATAAAATATGTTTAAGTTTGAATATTGTAAATATATTTAATATTAATATTTTTTACTTAAACATAAAATTTTTAAAAAGACAACACTAATTTCATATTTCATATTGTCGTATAATTTAATATTTTTACTTTAAATATTATAAAATATTTTTAAGTTTGAATATTGTAAATATATTTAATATTAATATTTTTGACTTAAAAATAAAAATTTTAAAAAGACAACAATAATTTTACTTTGAATATTAAAAAATATTTTCAAAAAAGTAGGACTTGCTTTTTAATTTATTGGATATATAAAATTTACTTTTTTTTAATATTAGATATATAAAGATTTGTTTTTAATTCTATTTGTTAGAAAATCTACTAAAATCTTACACGTGTCACTCATCCGATACGTGGAGTATGAGATGAAGCACCTAAATGGAGTAGAAGATCCGATGCCATCAAACCCTAGCATAATTAAGATTCAGACTAAAATCCCAGGCGTTAACAGCCACAAAGGAAATATATTGACAAAGAAACCCGCCAATCTGGGGCCGATTTCCAAATCTTGGCCCAATTTCTAGATCATTCCAATCACCTCAAAATTCAAATGGAAAACCGCACTGAAACCCTACACCATCATCCTTGACCCTTGTAATCTCCTATAAAACCTGTCCGAAAACAAAGACACTCTCCGTTTGGGCTTCACAGATTCTTACATATGTAGGGAAAATCCCTAATCCGTAACAAACATGTTGAAATCATCGAGAACACACAAACAGAAACGTACCTTGATCCATTGTGATCCGTAGTTGACTCGGCAATCCTCTCTGGGATGGGGCAAAAAAGAAGAGAAGCGTACCTTGATCCATTGTGATCCGTAGTTGACTCGGTAATCCTCTCTGGGATGGGGCAGAAAAGAAGACAAAGAACGTATTTGGCTTAGGGACCACAACCATAATATCTACACTATATAAAAAAGGAAGCCTGTTTTATCTCACAAACGGGGGGATTCTCAGAATTGTTTGATTGATGCCTTAATATTGTTTCTGAGAATCCTTCTCTTAAGGTTTCACAAGTTCCTTTGAACTACAGGTAAGTTCACTTAATTTCAATTTCTATTTATCAAGAATATCTCTCCGCTTGAAGATGAGTTTAATCTGTAGGTTAGAAGTTGATATTGTCCAGCCAGGCCTCGGGAAAATTTCATTCTTGGTCGCCAGCGAAAATTTTGACTACTTCTGGCATCGGGTTCGGTCTTCATCGAGTAGCGGCGACAACGTTTAGTTTCCTTCTCCTCCAAAAACAACGCCGCTCGGTTTTTCCTTTTCATTTTTATCAATTTATTGGGTTTTATGATTCTGTAATTTTACGACTGCATCACATTGGGAATTTTTAGTTTGACAAATAAGATGCTTTCGATTGCATTCCTCGGGTTTTTAGTGCACTTTAGATGGACCATTATGATTTTCGATTTACGTCACTTTTCTTTGGTAAGTCTTCACTTTTCTTTGGTTCTTAGATTTCAATTTTCCACAGAGGAGGAGGATAGAGTGATGTGGGTTGTTGGAATACGACTTGGGCTGACGATATATCGGCACAGGGGCTACCAACAACCAAGGAATTGCAATTGTTCTCTGTTTGTGTTGGGATTTAGATGTTCAAGATTGTAAGTGTCTAATTCTTGAATTTTGATCATGTATTTTTTTTTTTTTTCCTGATTTTCTAATATTCTTTTTTATGTTTTAGGGTCGATGAACAAATTAGCACAGGCTATTACAACCAAGGAGGAATTGCAGTGGTTATTCTCTGTTTTTTTTTTGGATTTAGATGTGCAAGACACATCCATTTCTTGAATATATATATTTTTTTTTCTATGCATGTGTGTGTTCCGTAGGATGCAATGTTGATTTTTTTTTTTTCTTTTCAGGAACAAGAATTTTTACCAATTTTCTTTCGTATTGGATAGATTCCGATGGTAGTTATTTGTCACAAGCTTATACAACACAAAGAATTTTATCTAGGATCAATATTTTAGGATTAGTTCACAAAGGAATATCTATTAAAGCAATTTCGGTGCTCTTCATCAATTTTGTTTCTGTAGATCTTCCGAATTTGAGGATGTTGCTTAGTAAATAGAACATAGCTTTACAAATCAAAAATTTCTGCAGGATTATTTTTGGTGAGATATTATTGTAAGGTGTGTTCGCTCGAACTCAGAGACGGCATCGCGGTCAATATCAGGCGAAGACCTTCAGTTATATTCTCTTCACCAATTTGTCCCTGCTCTTCCAAAGGCCAAATTTCCTCCTAAAACAATGCCGTGCAGGTTTCTTTTACTTTTCTTTTTCCTCAATTTGTTGGGTTTTATGTTTGGTATAATTTTACTGCTGCTTATATACATCGGGGGTTTTTACTTGGAGAAATAATGTGATTTCGATTGCATTGCTCGGGTTTGTAGTATTTGTTTCAAGATTCAACTTTGGGATAAACTTGATTGCAATCTAGGATGGTTGTTAATTTTGCTGAAAAATCCAAACAAACATGAATAGATATACCATAAAGTCAAGTTACATTTTTTATGGATACACTGCAATTTTTTACCCTATCAGTTTCTCATCGTTTATCTAACTAGAATGCCATTAAAACTATGGTTTTGGTATGTGGTTCCGAATATTTGACTTATGCTCCATTATAATTTTAGATTTATGGAACTATGGGAGTATTTGCAAACTCTAAAAATAATCACTTATGATATAAGCGCTTATTTTTAGTGGTTTTGGAGTGTTTGGAAACTTCACTTCAGCTTATTTTAAGCAGAAATAAGCCAGAATCCAGAAACAGGTCAGTGCATGCTTTTGGATTCTGCTTATAGATTATACGGTTAATTAAAATTTTATTTGACAATAATATCCCCATAAAATATTAATAATCCTAAATTATACGTATATAACTCTAGAGTTTATAAGTTCTTTGCATCTTTTTTTTTTTTAATTCTTTATATCTTTTCCTTTTCCTTTTCTGTTCTGGATCAAAATTGCGTAATCTTGATAGCTCAAAAATTTTCAATTATCAGGTAATTTTTTTTTTCTTTTCTTAATTTTTATAAATTTATTTATTTTAAAGTTTTTTAGTTTTATTGTTTTCTAATATCTGTTATTAATTTTCGTTTGAATTATTATAAATAATCTTATATAAAATTATAATAATTTATTGTATTAATATAATATTGAAATCATATTATAATACTAAGAAATAATTTAAAATATTTTAAGGATAAATTAGTAATTTAATAATAGTTAAAAGTGATTATTAACTTTTTTCTGCAAACACTCAACTGATTATTTTTCTGTTTATCACTTTTTTTTCCAAACACTCGCTACTTTTACTACTGCACTTTTACACAACTTTCACTTCTATTTTAGCTTCTAATTATTGAGTAGAGTTTGCAAACACCCTCTATATATATGGACAATCCCCTAAAACTTGATAACTAATATGATGGACATAGATATGCATTAGCAAGAACTTGAGATACCCAAGATTTGATTCTACCGGCTCTAAATTAGAGGAACAAGAAAATTAACCAATTTTCTTTCATGTTGGTTACATTCAAGAGGTATTTATTTTTCAGAACCTTTTACAACACAAAAGAATTATACATAAGGAATCGCTTAATTTAGAGAAGAATATCTATTAAAGCAATTTGGGTGCTCTTTACCAATATTCCTTCTATAAATCTTCCAAATTCGAGGTTTTTGCTAAGTAAATAGAATACTACTTTACAAATCAAAAAAATTTGCAGGACCTTTTTTTGTGAGATCTATTATTGTTAGTTGTGTGTTCACTTGAACTCAGAGCTGGCATCGCGTTCAGTCTCTAGCAACAACCTTCACCACACCGTCCCTGCTATTCCTCAGGTAAAATTTCCTCCAAAATTCATGCCGCCCAAGTTTTCTCCTTTCATTTTTCTGAGTTTATTGGGTTTTATATTTTTTTAATTTTAATGCAGCTTATATTTATTTTTCTGTATATTTAAGTGATAATCTATGTATATTGTTGGATATCTGGGAACATGTTTTCATGCCGACAGAGCTGCTTCATTTTTTGCAACTTAGTGAAGAAAGTTGGTTGAAGATTAACACTAAGCCTGATTTCCGAAATATTATCGCGCTGGAATGCCCCTGGTACTTCGTCTTTCTGGCCACCATTTGGACTATTTGAAAAACACGGAACCTCTTAGTTTTCTAAGCAAAGAGGATACCGACTTGGTCGAAATTAATACCATCAAAAACTTGGTCTTTCATATGAGGGAAAGTTTCACAGCTGTCAAGATCAAAGTGAGGGGAGTGCCTACTAAAGTGTGGAAGAAGCCTCAGCAAGAGGTTGGTGCAAACTAAATAGCGATGGAAGAGTCATCAGGGAATATAACTCAGCGGATTTTGATGGGCTTATCAGAACTGCAGAAGGACATTGGTTTGTGGGTAACGCCAAGCCCTTTGGTAGCGCCACAATTACGGTGGCTAAACTGCTTGGCCTTAGGAAAGGATTACGAATCGCCTGGGAGAGGCGCATTCCCAAGCACGAAGTGGAAGTGGATTTGACAACCGTCATAGGGCTGTAACAGAGAAACAACACTACTGATCAGCCCCTTGGAATTTGATTGCTGCCCCTAAAGCTTTCATATACAAACCTTGGAAAATCAAGATGGGTCATATCAAGAAAGAGTTAAATGGGCGTGTTGATTCTTTAGCTAATAAGGGACATGAATGCAACGAGCTGAGCATCTGGCTTGATCCTTTGGTGGACATGGTTGACATGGTTATCAAAGGAAACAACGTTGGAGTAATCCTCACTTTGTAGATTTCACCAAAAAAAAATAAAATTTGTATAACCATATTGTGTTATTTTTTGATGAGTTTTGTAAAGAGTTTAGCATCTTTTAATTCTTGATTACATGTTTACGCTTAGAAAGTGGTCCTATGTTAGTACACTTATGTTCAGATAGCAAACTTATTCGGCATCATGTATGATTATTTAATAATTTTATATATTGTATTGATTTATATTGATATATATATTTCTTTTTTTTTTTAATTTATAAACTATATCTTTAAGGCTTATGAAATGAGCCCATTAACATACATATTTTAATGATATATGTTAAAATTAAATTAAAATTAATGCATGAATAAGGAGATTCATGAAAATATTTAAATTTATAATTACATATTCTTCAAGTTTGCAGTTGAATTTAATAGTTCATTTATTAAAACACATAACCCAATATATATATATATATATATATAACAAATGTATTTATGCACACGGGGGCCGCGTGCGGCGGTTAATAGTATAACCAAAATTAGGGCACCTTAATTATGGGCCCATCAATCATAATTAAGTGTCCACGGGTTTCTACACATAAAAGAACCATACTTCAACAAATATTTCTATAAGCCCATATAATTAAATAAATCTTAAGTAGATCACTCAATTGGGCCCGCATTATGAGATAGCCTATGTACAATTTAATTAAATATGTGAGACCATTAAATAGAAAATCCAACAATCTCCCACTTGGTCCACATATGGTTCCGAATAATTGTACATAGTTTTAAACCTTAGTGTGCGCAACCTTATGTTATCTCTACTTTCGAAATATTTCCAAACAATCTGGTCCATCAATTATGCTATTATAGGATCAAAGCAGCTTTCGTTACACAATTCGTAACTAAACCGAACAATGGTCACAATATTAACACAATCAATGACATAGATCAAAAGTATGACATGTAGCATGGAAATTACATGTGATGTGATCTTAGTCATGCCTATTTCCAACTGGTCCTACTTTATGATTCAAAGAGTCCCAAAGCACTTTCAAATACTTAATGCAAAACAGCAATAGAAAGTCAAAATCCTTATTGTCAGAGTATTCAATCAAATAAAACTTTATTTGTCTCATAAACCTCAGTCTGTACAGAACATAAAACATGTCAATAAGCAAAACAAAAAATTCACAAACTCACACCACTAAAACATGTCATCTAGTTTGATGACACCCATATGAGCCACATGTTCATGAAACACTTTAGGTGGCAATCCCTTAGTGAGTGGATCTGCTAGCATCGAGTTTGTACTTATATGCTTTATTGACACTTGAAGACTCTGAACTCTTGAGTTTGTACGTATATGCTCTATTGACACTTGAAGACTCTAAACTCTTTCTTTCACAACCAAATACTTAATATCTATATGTTTAGATTTAGATGAACTCCGGCTGCTCTTTGAATATAACTCTGTAGCCTTATTATCACAATTAATTCTCAATGGTCTTTCAATGCCATTGACAATTTGCAGCCCAGTGATAAAATTTCGGAGCCATATCCCCTGATTCGATGCCTTAAAGCATGCTACAAATTCAGCCTCCATAGTGGAAGAAGCTATCAGTGTCTGTTTGACACTTTTCCAAGAGACAGCTCCTTCAGCCATCACGAAGACATAACCTGATGTGGATCTTCTGCTATCAAGGCATCCAGCATAGTTTGAATCGGAGTATCCAATGATCTCCAAATGATCCGATCTCCGATAGGTGAGCATGTAATCCTTAGTCTTTTGTAGATACCTCATAACCCGTTTTGCTGCCCTCCAATGATCCATTCCCGGGTTACTTAGATATCTGCCTAACATCTCCACTATGTACGCTAAATCCGAACGCGTATACACTTGAGCATACATGAGACTCCCTACTGCAGATGCATAAGGGATTTCCTCCATCTCTTTCTTCTCAATGCCCGTCTTAGGACATTGGAACAAGTTAATTTAACCCCTTTTGACATAGGTGTGTCCCCTAGTGCACAATTCCGCATGCCAAAACGGCTCAGCACCTTATTGATATAGGCCTTTTGCGACAAGTCGAGCGTACCTCTAAAACGATCTCGATGGATCTGTACACCCAGAATATATGACGCCTCCCCAAGATCTTTCATCTCAAATTTACTTGATAAAAATATCTTGGTTTCACGCAATAGGCTTATATCGCTGCCTGCTAGTAGAATATCATCTACGTACAACACCAGGATAATAAATTTGCTCCCACTGACCTTGAGATATATGCATTGGTCAACAGTGTTTTTCTTAAAACCAAAAGAGGAAATCACCTTATCAAATTTCCGGTACCACTGACGGGAAGCCTGCTTTAGACCATAAATGGACTTCTTGAGTTTACATACTAGGTGTTTTGAATCTTTGGACTCAAAGTCCTCCGGTTGCACCATGTATATAGTTTCTTCAATGTCTCCATTGAGAAACGCTATCTTTACATCCATTTGATGGAGCTCTAAATCATAATGAGCTACAAGTGCCATAATGATTCTAAAAGAGTCTTTCGTTGAAACTGGAGAGAAAGTCTCTTTAAAATCAATGCCTTCCCTTTGAGTGAAACCCTTGGCGACAAGACGTGCTTTATATCTTTCGATGTTACCATTTGAATCCCGTTTGGTTTTAAAAATCAATTTACAACCAATAGGTTTTACTCCTTGTGGTAACTCCACAAGATCCCAAACGTCATTGTCCATCATGGATTTCATCCCTTCATTCATGGCTTTGATCCATTCATTAGAGTTTGAACATAGTTTTACTTGATTGAAAGATGTAGGATCATCTTGCGATCCCATATCAAATTCATGTTCATGGAGGTAAACGACATAGTCATCGAAAATCGCTTTCCTTTTTTCTCTAGTGCACCTCCTTATAGGCACTTCATTTTGAGGTTGTTGTGGTGCATCATCTTGGATAGATGATGGTTCTGGATCTGATTCAGTGGGTCCTAACTGATTATTTTGAACAAATGATGGACCCAAAACTGATTCAGTAGGAATCCTAAATTTGATTGTGTTTTCCAAATTTTCTTGATTCGCAGGCTGAGGAGTGATAGGGATACTTATCCAATCATTCTCAGCTGCAACTATAGTGGGAATGTTAACACATTCCTCGTCAAACACAATCTTTCCAATTTGATCCCTCCCACTGTAATCAACATCCTCAATGAATTTGGCATTTTCCGTTTCGAAAAAGGACTTGTTTGAGGGGTCATAAAACTTAAATCCCCTCGACCTTTCCGAGTAACCTACAAAGTAGCAGCTAATTCTTCTTGAATCCAATTTCCTTTCGTTAGGCTTATAGGGCCTAGCTTCAGCTGGACATCCCCAGACATGCAAGTGCCTAATACTAGGTTTCTTACCTGACCACAACTCGTACGAGGTTTTATCTACTACTTTGCTTGGAACTCGATTTAAAATATAAACTGCAGTCTTTAGTGATTCGCCCCAAAGTGATTCTGGAAATGAAGAATGATTAATCATACTTCTCACCATATCCTTAAGAGTTAGGTTTCGTCTCTCAGAAACACCATTTTGGTTTGGACTCCCCGACATGGTGTACTGAGGTACAATCCCATACTCACTTAAGTATTTGGCGAAGGGCCCTGGACGTTGTTCACCGGATCCGTCATATCTGCCATAGTATTCTCCACCACGGTCAGATCTGACAGCTTTAATTTTCTTGCCTAGTTGATTCTCAACTTCGGCTTTGAAAGCCTTAAATACGTCCAATGACTGTGACTTCTCATGAATTAGGTACAAATGTCCATAACGAGAGTAATCATCAATAAAGTTGATAAAATATCGTTGTCCATTCCAAGAAGCTGTAGGGAATGGACCACAATATATGTATGTATCAACTCTAAAGGTTCTTTACTCCTATTGGCACCCAATTTCCTCATATTTGTTTGTTTTCCCTTTATACATTCTATACATATTTTAAAGTCTGTAAAATCAAGGGAATCAAGAATTCCTTGCGATGTAAGCCTCTGTATTCTCTTTTCAGAAATATGCCCTAAACGCTTATGCCACAGCATTGATGAATTCTCATTTGTTAACTTACGTTTAGTACCAAAGTTACTTGAATGCAGATTTTCAATATCAGTTGAAGATTTAGTGTTCAATTTATACAAATTATCAATTAGAGTACCAGTACCAATAATATTTGAATTTAAAGAAAAAACACAACTTTCATTCCCAAATGAACAAGAATATCCAGATTTGTCCAAAGAAGAAATAGAAATCAAGTTCCGTCTAAATGACGGTACAACGAAAGTTTCTTCCAAATTCAAATAAACACCAATATCTAAATGAATTCTAAAAACACCAATAGCTTCTACTAAAGCTTTATTACCATTCCCCACATAGATGTATCTTTCAGCATCAGTTGGTACTCGGCACCTTAGGCAATCCTGCATTGTAACACTTATGTAAGTAGTTGCACCCGTATCTATCCACCAAGTGTCACTAGGTACTAAAGCCAAATTAACTTCTGAACAAACAAAGTTGAGAAGTCTACCTTTCTTTTCACGCCAAGCGGCGTATTTGGGACAATCCTTCTTTATGTGATCAAGTTTCTTGCAAAAGTAACAGGAAATAACCGAATTCTGTTTGTTTTGCACCTTAGGTTGGCTTGTCCCAAATTCTGCAGTTTCCTTATCCTTATTCCTTTTCCTCTTACTGGTGGTAGCCCTAGCCTTAGAAGTCATAACCAAATGAGCACTTTCAGTCCTATCTTGTTTCAGTCTCTCCTCTTCTTGCACACATTGAGCTATAAGCTCATTTAGAGTCCATTTCTCCTTTTGAGTGTTATAGGAGATTTTAAATGGATTAAATTGTGCTGGAAGTGAGATCAAGACTAAGTGCACAAGTATGTCACCCGACACCTCAAGCTTTAAGCCCTTAAGTCTTGTCACAAGATTGGACATCTCCATGATGTACTCCCTTATGTTTCCTTTCCCTTTATACCGCATAGAAACGAGTTTACTAAGGATCGTGCTCGTTTCAACCTTTTCATTGGTTTTGAATCGGTTTGATATTTGGGCCAGGAAACTTTTGGGATTTCTTCATCAGGAATACCACCTCTTATGGCTTCCGAAATTGAGCGCCTCATGATCATCAAACTCATGCGATTTGATCGCTCCCACTTCTCGTATGCGGATCTCTGTACAACAGTGTTATTATCAGTGAGATCCACGGAGCGATCAAACCTTAATGCATGATCGAGATCCGCACAGCCAAGCATAATCATAACATGCTCCTTCCATTGTTTGAAATTAAAACCATTGAGTTCAGGGATGTTGTTCAAGTTGGCAGATATGGAAGACACTATAAAAGAAAATAATATGCTCACAATTAATTAAACATCAAAACATGCATATACAAAGATAAAGCCAAATATCAAAATATATATGCACTGGTGGGCCCATCTCAAGATACTTAGCGCAACATTATTATTTAGTCTTTGGACAGAAATAACAATTTGTAAGTGGTACTCTCAAACATAGTCAAGATATTGAAAACTAAAAAACTGTCTTACAATATGTGTCACTATAAAAAAAACACTTTTTTGTGACAAAATAATTTGTCACAATACATGATAATTTTGTCACAATAGATCTACTGTGACGATTATTTTTGTCACAGTCGCCGTCACAACAGGCCCGTCGTATAAAGTCCCAGACGACAATTTCTACGTTCATCACAATAGGTTTGTGACAAATATACTTTTGTCACGAAAAACTTCATTCTTGTGACAAACTTATTGTCATAAAATATATATGTATTGTCACTGCAATTCGATTTTGTCACTAAAGGCCCGGTCAAATGATCGTTTATTATGATAAATGTTTTTGTCACAATATCATGTTCTATCGTGACAAATTTTTTGTCACATATTTGACACTTATCGTCATCATAGTCATATATTTGTCACTATAGTCATGTGAGTTGGGCACCTCTTGTGACAAACATATTTGTCACCACATCACATTTTGTCGTAAAATAATTAAATAAAAAAAATTAAAAATTTTATTTGTGTGAGGCCCGAACCACCACTGGCACGAACCACACCCACCCCTCAGACGAGCCAGCACCGAACCCATCGAGCCAAGCATGAGCTACCGCGAGAATTAATTCTTTTTATTAATTGCGCTAGTTGGAAATCGAACTCGGGTCTCCAAGATAGAATATTGACTCCTAAACCAATTTGGACAGCTTCTTTCATGTTAATATTATGTCTTTTAATATATTTAATAACAATGGAATATATTCATACACTAATTTCAATTAATTATTTAAATATTTTTATGTTATTATTTTAAAATATAAAATATAAAATATATAATTATTTAAATTAAATATAATCATATTTATGGAGATATTATATTAAAATTTTTAGTTTATATACTTTTAGGTTTTAATTAGTAATTTATATACTTAAAGTTATATAAAATATCGTATTGACAATAAATATATTATCACATAACATATTTCTATTATGACAATATGAATATATCATAACAAAATAATTTTTAAAATAATTAATTTTTATATGACAATATTACATTTTGTCACGACAAAATTAATTATTGTGACGGCCAATCATTTATCATAACATTATATTTCTTGGTAACAATAAGAACTTGCCACAATAAAAAATTTATATAAAACAAAAATATTTCGCATGACAATAATTAATTCTGTCACCACAAATGACCTATTGTGACAATAAAAAATTTATCATGATACCATAATTTTATAGTGACTATTATAAGTTGTCACATGCAAATAATTTATAAAATAACAATACGTTATATGATGATATTATTTTTTATCGCGACAAAATAATTTCTTGTGACAAACCTAAAATTTGTCATATATATGATATATAAGTGGCAAAGTATTTCGTCACAAAAGGTTAAATAATTTGTCACCGTACATTGTACCATTTAGCGTGACATATGTCTGAATATTTTGTGATGAATATTAAATTTTGTCATATATATGATACGTAAGTGGCAAAATATTTCGTCACAAAAGGTTAAATAATTTGTCACCGTACATTTTACCATTTAGCGTGACAAATGTCTGAATATTTTGTGACGAGTATTAAATTTTGTCATATAAAATTAAGTCTTTCGTGACATATAAGAATTTGTCTCTTAATGTTTATTTTGTGGTGACAAACTTATATATCGTCGCTATAGTGTAATCTATTATGACTCTATTATTTTTCGTCACAACAAATTGTCACGAAAAATAGTTTTTTTTGTAGTGCGTTTCTTTGGACCGACACATTGTAAGCATGTTAACACCAAATATATCACATATTCATGACTATTATTATCTGGCCAAAATAATCTTCCTTTGGGTTGATTATTTCGCATAGATAACAAAAGATAACTTAATTGACGAAAATTAACTAAATCTTACCAAAAAGAGGTTACTTTGGTAACATTTTGGTTCAATCTAATTAATTTTCAAAACAAAATTGACGAAACGTAAAATTTCCATACAACAGTTCCACACATATTTCGGCCAAATTCATATGGCAATATGTATAAATAACAGAATATATTTCCGTCAACATGTACAACTAGCATATGCACATTGATATATATTAATAATAACAACCATGTATATGCAGTAATACAAAATGTTTTCATCCCAATTCTTTTATTTCCAAAAGTCTGTAAGCAAAACGGAGCATAACAGGAAAGTAGAAGCACAATCACATATCTTAACATATGCATAAAGCAGTAGATAGGTATTTCCCATGCAATCAGGATTCTGCCACAAATATTTTGTTGCAGATTTTATTCCGACCATCAGTCCATGTGCAAATTGATTTGTGCAAACTTGTCAAAACAATTACTAAAAATTATTGTGCCGATTAACAAATAAAGACAATACACCATAGTTGAAAATCAATTCATATTCTAACAAGGCATTCATATATAGATCCAACATGATATCGTCTCGAAAATTAAAATATAAATAAGAAAATCGGCCGAACCACTATATTGAGAAATAAATTTCGATTTATAGAATAATCACATTCAATTTTCGATCTATTTGTTATCAATCGAAAATAAATCTCAATCCTTCGACATGAGGGTGGCTCTGATACCATTTGTAGGGAAAATCCCTAATTCGTAACAAACATGTCGAAATCATCGAGAACACACAAACGGAAGCGTACCTTGATCCATTGTGATCCGTAGTTGACTCGGCAATCCAAGGTTGTGATCTTCTAAGCCTTGATACGCCGTCAATTCAATTGTCTCTGGGATGGGGCAGAAAAGAAGAGAAAGAATGTATCTGGCTTAGGGACCACAACCCTAATATATAACCAAAATTAGGGCACCTTAATTATGGGCCCATCAATCATAATTAAGTGTCCACGGGTTTCTATACATAAAAGACCCATAATTCAACAAATATTTCTATAAGCCCATATAATTAAATAAATCTTAAGTAGATCACTCAATTGGGCCCGTATTATGAGATAGCCTATGTACAATTTAATTAATATGTGAGACCATTAAATAGAAAATCCAACAACATACGCATTTGAATTCTTACGACCCCGTTTACTTTGATCAAAAGGTTTTGGATGTCATGATATGGGAGGTTAGTGTAGTTACACTATGTCAAAAACATTCGTTTACTTATATTTGTTTGGTCTTGGAAATTGGATGATTAATGTGGAATGTTGTTTACTTTTTAGAAGATGTTAATGAATGTTTAAGTATCAATTACTAGTTTACCCCCCGAAATGCTCTTCCATTCCATTAACTTTTTTTTTTTTTAACACATAAAAACTGCTAAATTTCAAAAAAAAAAAAAACATAAAAACTACTAAATCATGTCCAAAATATGCAAAAACACATCAAAACTGTTGGAAAAACGGAATCAGAAAGCAGTGAAAATTTTAAAATTTTCCAACAAAAGGATCGAAACTCGCAATCATGAATCCAAATTTGTAAGGTAAAGAAACTTACTTTTCAATAATCTTTCTTGAAGAGTTTCAAGCCACCCAAGAACGCTCTTATCGCGGCTTGATCCCCTCTCCTTGGTAAAGCTCGAATCTTTAAAAACTTCTAACTTGAAGCTCTCTAAAGATAGTCCACCAACTTGACTACAATCTAACTAGTAAGGATGCTAGTTCTCTAGTTAGTGTTTAGGTTTAACCTAAGGTTTATGTGATCTTGGAGAAAGGATGGTGTTCAACACATGAACCAAGAAGAATCGATCAATCCCTAAGGGGAGCTCGAGCTCTCCTATATATAGCTTGAGAGGGGCGGCCGAACCTAGTCCTTTTGGACTAAGGATTTGATCCCTCTCTCTTATTACTTGATCATCAAGTAATTCCAAACCTTGATTTTGAATTCTAATTCAAATCAACTTTTAAGAGAGCTAAAATATCCAAAACCCTTTTGGATAATATTATACTTTATTTATTAATAATAAATAACTTATTTATCTAATTAATTAATTCATAATTAATTAAATAGATTAATTTCTCCAAAAATAAGACTTTCATTTTAATTCAAAAATTAAACCAAAGTCTATTAAATAATTAACACGTTAATTATTTAATACATAAACAATATACATGTGTCCCCAAGGACACGTGCCAATCACGTGAACCACACGTGTGGAACCCTCTTGGTATGATCAACTCGTTTAATCATTTTAAAGCCTTAACTCATGTAACCAAGTTGTTGTGTGTGACCCTCTAGGTTCTCAATTCAATTAGTAGTGACCCTAATTAATTAATTCACTAATTAATTAATCAGTCCACATATTAAACGACCATAGTCAACAGGTGTTTAACCCCTAGCTGAATTGGAATGTCTCGAGTCGACAGAACCTTTAAGTCATTGATTCATGTGAGATACAATCCTCCTACTTACTATCTCTCAACCAAGATCTAGGGTAAGGGAATAATCGGAACCCTAATAATCTGGTCTTAAAGCTAAGTGCATTTCATATCCATTTGATCTCAATCCAAGAAACCCTTTTTCTTGATGTCTTGATCTATTGCCTTGGTCAAGGACTCCTTATGACATATGAATGACTTACACAATAAGAGATCACCTTGCAAATGCAAGTGTAGGTCCTTTCTTGATTCTCATTCACTTCCATGAATCACTTGTACAGCCCCAGCATAAGCCTTGAATCAGTTGTCTAAGGCGACACCCTTTAAAGCTTATACCTAAGACTACAGAGTTAACTCATAAAGTGACATGGAACCTCAAGTCTAAGGATCAATTAATCACATCAATGACTCGTGAGGTATTTCCTAATCTGGAAGTTTCCATTTTCTGAAATAGAAACTTCCTTTCCCATTTAGGAATCTTCTCACACGGGGCACCTCAGTGAACTTACTTATGGAAGTAAGCACCCTCATGTATCACGCAAGTATTAACTATACACTTTGCACCTCAATGAAACAAGGTGGTCCTTCTTAAGGGCGTGATCCCACAAGCAAGCCTTAAAAAAGTCAGGTTGACACTCCCACTGTCTGTAGGATCATCAGCTTTGAGTATTTTACTAATCATGACTTATGTGATATAGGGCTCGTTTCATGAACCATTTCACCTAAATGGTAGAGTCCTAAAGTTATCAGGATTAAGGGAGTTCTCATACATGCACAGCTAAAGTAAACGCATACCAAACAAGAGCATATAAAGAAGTGTTGCCTCAATTCGTTATTTTATTCAAAGATTGTCTGTGATTTCAATAAGGAAAAATACAAAACGGATATACAATCGGCTTTCTAGGGCACTATTCATAACAATAACCCCCCACTAAATCATGTCTAGAAAATGCAAAAACACATAAAAACTATTAAATCATGTCCAGAAAATGCAACTAAATCCTATGAATAACCACTAGGTGCTTTATTAGTCTCAGTCAGCATCCCCATCCACGCCAGTGGCAACATCCCAGTCTGCTCATGCACAGTATTAAACAGCGGCAACAACATCTTGTAAACCCCGGAAACTTCTTTCATGGCAGCGCCGTAAATCCCGCCTCCCTCTCCATTCGCCCCCGTCCAAATACTGATATTCGGCTTCAGCCCTTGCAAAGCCTCACCATTGATCCTGGCAATTTCCTGATACATTCCTTTATTGATCATCATGAAATCCCTGAAAGCAGTGTAATTGCCTCCAAATGCGCTGAGAAAGGTGCATATGTACACCCCCTCAGCTTCCACAAGGGCTATGAGCCCTTCGGCTTCCTTCTTCTTCGAATACAGTTCTCCATTGACAACTTGTTTCTGCCTATAGAATGCTGCATCTGTTGCTGCCTTCTTGGGCTTGCGCCTCTTTCTCCTTCTCGAACAGGTATCCTTCTGTGGCTTTTTGCTTCTGATAGAGCTCCCAATTTGCTTCTTGCACCTTAGTTTCATACTCGACGTTGGCTTTGCTCAAGTACTCAGAAAAACAGAATATACATTAGGTCCAACACTACGTTCGAACGATATATAATGCAACATCATACATTAACATCATAAATTAACAAAAGAATATCACATACCTTAACAACTAGAAATTTCATATATTAACAAAGAGCCTTCATAAATTTCTGGAACCTTTCTAAATTACCAAAAGGGATTGTTCATACATTTACAAAGAACCTTCATACATTATCTGAGGCCTCACCAAAATAACAGTACATACATGACCTACCATTACCATCATACTATATCAAACGATCAAAAAGTTCCATGATCAAATAGCAGACATCCAAAACTATACAGCCAAATCATGGACCACAAAATATATAAGTTCGAAATCTAAGTTATAACAGCCTGTCCTAAGCAATACTTAAACAATACCATCAACGTAGCGTACCTTCGATCACCAAGTGCACAATCACAGTTCGTACCGTAATAGACAACCTTCTTAACTACACGACCCTTTTGGTGGTGGCAAAGAACACTAAGGAACATGGGGATTTGTTCTATTACAGACACCCCGCGGGTGCACATTGTTGGTGTGCGGGCCCGAGGCAGAGTGACGGTACAGCGTAATATTCAAAAAT
Organism: Lantana camara; assembly: GCA_037501455.1. Classification (NCBI taxonomy): domain Eukaryota; kingdom Viridiplantae; phylum Streptophyta; class Magnoliopsida; order Lamiales; family Verbenaceae; genus Lantana; species Lantana camara. The sequence goes on along the minus strand of CM074857.1, from coordinate 13,126,773 downwards.
TTCGCCATAACCTCGTTATCAAAATATTTCCAAAATATTTTAATAAAGCAGCGGAATAAATCGGGCAGCATAACTCTAATATATACAGACATCGATAACATAATTTTAAATCATCTAACATATAATCACAATATGCAAATATTAATTTGGGCAGCATAACGGTATTACCGTACTGCAAAATTGGCTATCAACGGCACTTTTTCAAATCCTCGATATTTCCTCGTGAAACCGGTAGAGCTTCCCCGCAATATCCCCGATTAAGAAATTGGAGTGTGGGCTCCGGCAGTATTTCGCTAAATACTTTGAGAAAATATTTTTCAGAAAAACCCTTTTTTCTAAAACCTGAAAATCCTTATTTTCTAATAATTAAGTGGATTATATATTAATTATATAACCACCTAATTAAGTAATTAATTAATCCTTAATTAGGATTAATTAATCCTAGAGAGAAGAAATGATTTCGGACCTTTTCAAATTGAGAAAAGAAGCAGAAGAAAGCTATATATTTCAAAGAAACCATCAGCCCTATTTATAGGGCCCCCATTAGGGATGCTGCGGGAATTTTGCGAATTTCAGCGTGGGCGCCAAGTTTTTCCGGCCAATCAAATTGCACCGGAGTGGAGTACACGCCAAGACGAATCCAGACGCGCCGACCATGCGCGGAAAGGGGCCCACACGCGCCCACACGCGCCGCCCATGTGGCGGCTGTGTATCTGGCGCTTGTGGCACGCACGCTGCAACAGGCAGCTGCCACGTGTCAAACCTGGTCCGGTCCGACCGGCGGTTCACGGTTCAGACCGGTTCGCGTATGAACCGGTCGGTTTAACTTGGTCTGGCCGATTGCCACGTGGCGAATCTCCATTCGTCCATGTGTCCGGGCCGGTCAAACCTTGACCGACCCTAACCGACCCATATCCGACGACCCGACCCGGAGACCCGCTTCCACGACCCGTTGACTTTCCAGTCAACATGATCTGGGCCGCTCCTTCTCGCTGACGTGGCACGATCCTCATCATCCACGTGTCGGACACGCTGGCGCCCAGTGGCGCTGACCCGCTGACGTAACATGACACGTCAGCTGACACGTCATCACTGCCACGTCAGTAAAAAACTTTTTTTTTTTTTTTTTCAAAATAAAACTTCGAGCATTTCCAACTCTTTGGAATTTAATTTATTTTCTCAAAATAAATACCTTGGCTATTTTCAAACTCTTTGAAAATTCATTTCTCTCTCTCGTTTTAATATTTTCTCTTTGATCTTCGTTGGGGCTTGCGGGGGGACCTGCAGGACTAATTAACTTTAGCTCCAAACGGGTCAATCTATTATCATCCCATGACAATAATTGATTACCGTTTAACAATATTTAATTCCACTAAATAAATATTGTTGAACTCTAAAATTAATTAAATTATTCACGAATTTCTCGATCTAGAATAATTTTACATTTTACTCCTCTGTACAGATATCCATGAAAAATAAATCAATACTACTATCATTTATTTTTCACTTTAAATCTGAAATTTCTTGATTTGCCTTAAGTTCAAATTCCCTGTATGTGAAACACATTCAACATACAACTTCGGTGACGCACACACGAAGTACTTTGGCCAAAGTTTTAATTGAACTTTGCAAATCTATTTCAGGGATATCTTTAACCTTCCAGCAAGGCTACAAATTCCTCGATCAATATTTCTCTCTAGCACATTTCATGCAATCACTGAACGTACAAAGTATTTTGGTCACCCGTTACCGAGACCTCACTTCTGAGTACATCACAGTGATTAACACTACATGCCTACAGTAGAAACACTATCAGGATTAAGAGTCTAATGCTTCCGAGATTTTATTCATTTTAGATAGCAGTATAAAATGAACAATCTCAGTGGTCCTGTTCGATGTTTCCAATCTCATTGAAAATCATCAATGTGTTATAATTGGAAACTCCATTTCCTTATGACGAAAGACTAATCATCTTATATAACACATTATAGTCTTGATAAGAACATCTTCTTATCATACTGACTAGAACTTTAATGACACGTGACTTCTGGTATTTAAAGTCTTTTCCTATGAAACACATTTCATATAAAATTACCATCACACGTCATTAATTATTAAATTTGTAAAATACTCATAACTTGCTTTAATTTCAGTTTTATTAATCCAAAATATTTACGATATAATTGGATTTTCAGGGCATTAATCCCAACACACATAACCCACCCCTTTGTTCAAGAACAACACACAACTTGGCAAAAGCATTACGCCCTAATCTTAGTTGATCAAAACAGTCAGATTCATTCAGTTTAACAAGCTCATGTAGATGATCAACTTGTGTAGGAATTTTAGCTAACAAACTATACTGCTGATATATTCGCTGCCTACAATCATGGTCCAAATTGTCCATTCATGGTTTGAAACCGAATTAGCTCCAACGCAATCAAAGCTTCTTCTTCCTTAAAGAAATTGTCCATTCTACAAATTAATAGAAATACACAGATCAATTATAGCCATAAATTTTATCTTTTACGAACAATTACAGCCAACAACACTCCTGAACCGTACATATACACCAGCATCCACCCCCCATTTCACTACGACAGGGAACATCATGTACAGGCAAAATCACAGGAATTTTCCGTTGATTTCAGAAAACTTGGACAAATAAAGCTAAACAAACAGAGGTAATAACCATCTACACAACCAAATTAAATTCCCAAAGTTGGGGTTTACTGATATTACCTGAATCGTGTGACGACGAGAGTCTGCGAAATACACAACAACACTAACCCTGCGCCTCCAAATTTATGTATTTCATTAGTCTGAATTCCAACAAATCTACACCACCAACCCTAATTGAAGCCTTCTTCAATGTGAAAAAATGAGGGAAAATTAGAAAAATTTCAGGTATGGGTTTTCAGCGGAAGAAAGAAAATAAAGGGGGAAATTAGGATTTCAATGGCAATCGACCGTAAATAAGACGAAAGCTAGGGTTCTTTGTAAATTTTTCAACCCCAAGAAATGGAATGGTTAGCGAGACATGGCAAATTGGCGTGTCTACTGGACCTCGCCATTTCTGCCTCCACCTACGGGCTGGTACGGATTTTCAGGGCCGCAGTCGAGAAAAAGTAAACGGCAGATTTGGGGAGATGGCCATCTCCAACCCCTGGTTACACAGTAAGTAAACGGGGCCTACATGTATTATTTTTGTCACACATCCTGATCCTGTTTTGTCTGTGTATAATTGTTTGGGACTACGTCTGCCCATCCAGCGTGGGATAAAGCAGAGTAGCTGGAGGGATGAACAAAGTCCCTCAAATTCAAGTTTTGTATCCATCTGTTACTTAGCCGGCATTTGAGGCATTTAGTCCTGTGCTGGCCATGCCAGATGGAAGATTCGATCTTGTAACTGTTTGAAGGTTTGTGTCTGCCTGCTACTTTTTCTAGATCTCCTTCCTTGGATGTCTGAGACCGAGACTTCTAATTTTTTAATTGTTTTTTCATGTGTCATTTAGTATTAGCTGCAACTTAGAATTAGCTCATCACTGGCTGTTGTTTGAAGAAGAAGGAGATCTTCAGATTGAGGCTTAAACATCTTGATTCTTGACTACTTTTTGAGTTGGCCCAGTTGGAATTACAAGCCTTGACAAATTGCCAAATTTTATTTTAACGCAGTTGAGGCCCATCTCACTTTAGCTCAAAATTTAATTATGTATACAAATAATAACGAACCAGCATATGTATTAATAATCATGTAATTTTTTTTTTAAATTCGAACTAAGGTTTTTTTTTTTTTTTTTTTTTTTTAATTCACACCCCAATTAGTCGGAGAGATTCAAATCCGGATTATTGCATTCGAGAAAGAATTCTCAAACCACTTGGCCAACCTCCGTTGGCTAATTCGAACTAAGTTAATAACTACTATCCATACGAAATGTTTGTTCTTTATAGGTAAATTGTATAAGAGTCGGTATATTTATTAAAAAAAATGTGTTTATTTATATGACAATATAATTTAATGGGACATTGTCAGTATAGGTGTCTAGTCGAATAACTTCAAGTATTCTGAATTGTTTAGTGTAGTTTGCCTGGAGACAACTGTGAGAGACGGGGAGATGTGTCCTTGCAATTATAGTAAGAATGGATGCCATCAACAAGAATGCATTCGCTTTGGGCGCCTATTTAAGTCAATGAACAATCCAATTTGTTTGACTTGTATGGGGTTGTGTTTGTTATAATGCCCTTAGACTTTCGGTACTTTATCTGTGAGTTGAGCACTTGAGCTTCTTCTTTTTTTTTTTTTTTTTTGCGATTATTGCTCCTTAGATCATGCCTTATAAATTGAAGACTTAATTTCTCAGTTGTTTATATATGAGAAGGGGATCTCGGTAATAATCCCACGTGCCAAAAAAATTTTTTTTGAACAGTTGAAATATAAATTACATGACTCGTGTAACTGAATAAAATTAGGGGTCGTTTGATACGCAAGATTATCCAAATTTATCTAATCTTTCAGTCACAGTTTAAATTAGATTAAAATTTCTTAGAATAAGTTAATTTTGTGTTTGATAGTTTTTTTTATCACACTTTAATTTTACTTATTCAGGTTAGTTTTGTGTTTGTTTTTCAATATTAAAAATGAGTCAAATGTAAAATTATGTATTTACTTGAACAATGGGCCTGCATGCCAAGGATTATGGGCAAAAGGGGCAGGCGTTTCTCGGGAAAAGTGAAAGAGAAGCTAATCTCAATTAATCTCACACCCCCACCTCGGATGAAGTAGCTAACTTAATCCTTGAATAGTACAAGGATTAAAGCGGTTCGGTGATTAACTCAGACGGGTTCGTGAAAATAGAGACGAACTCGAACTCGAACCTTAGAAAAATGGGAGGGTTCGGCTCGTCTCGGTTCGTTTACATCCCTATGCCAAACAATCCGGCCTAAATACGAGAACACACCACCATGAATCCACCTAACACTTGCATAACAAGAAAAATGAGTAATCACAACTTGCACGTCCCCCGCTCAGGTTTGTAGTTGAACACTGGTCCCCTCCCTATCTCCAACAACCCGAAGCTCATCTACCGTTGGATATTTAACATGATGGAGGGCGCGGATTAAATCCCTATCCAATTGAAACTCAGCCCTTGGATTACTTGCGCCATTTTGAACGGTTGTGATTGGATGAGGATAAGTAGGAACGACGCCGTTTAATGTCTCAGCTTTAAAACCAATCCTACGGCCACGATACGATCCAATCCAACGGCCCTCATTCAAATGAGCAATTGGCTCCAAATTGAAGATTTCCGTGACAAAACATTAATCGAAATTGTGACTTTAAATTGAAAATTTTAAATTACACTGCACATACTTCTCATAATTTCCAACATCTAACACTTACGTGAACAATGACATTTTTTTTTCCCCCTAGAAATAAAACGTTTGGCACGAAGAGAGCTTCATGTTAAATATAGCAAACCTTTGGGGAGTTCAACATAAATTGGTCAAATTTATGGGGCATCATATGCAATTAACTTTCCGTTTGGGGTTTTTTCGTAAATAAAAGGAAGATACTCCCCTTGTGCCTAAAGTATCTTCTCTTCCAAGAAAAGCGGTCCTATTCCAGAAAAAAATAAAATTATTTAGAAGAAAACGAAACAAAACCCCCAAAGGGTAATTTGCTCGCTGAGTGAACATTTAACTCTCTCTCATCTCCCCCACTCTTTCTCTCTCTAGGGTTTCGATTTCTCAATTCGTTCCAGCTAATTCAGTGTTTCTCGAATTCAGTCCAATCAATATGGTGAGCAATCGTCACATCTCGATTTCGAATTTATTATATTTCTTCCCGTTCGATTCAGATCTTGTGCACTTGATTTCTGATTTTTGGGCTTTGAAATTTGTTAGGAAACTGGAGGGGGGAATTTGGAGGCGCAGATAGAGGCGTTGCTGAATGTTGAGAAGCAGATGAGGCAGGCGGGTGACGTGGCAGGAACAAGGAAGGCCGTCACTGATATTCTACAGCTATGCTTCGACGCTGGCGCCTGGAAGACTATGAATGATCAGATTGTGCTTATTTCCAAGCGCCGGGGACAGTTGAAGCAGGTGCAATTTATTTCTTGCACCATATGCATTTTTGGTTATACTGATTTAGTGTAGTTGAATTGGTGGGTTGAGTTGTGGGAATTTGAATCTTATTTTATATTTAACTAAGAATTAACTAACAAAGTATTCCGATTAGAATTTTGCTTTTTGTCTATTTCGGGCTTGTGAATACCATGCATCATAGTGTATTTATGGTTTTGCTACTGTAGGCAGTATTATGGCCTGCAATAGGATACAAAGAATGTAAATAAATGTCTAGGCTTCCTGGGTTTGATTTCATTGCAATCGCTTTAGTAACCTAAAGTATAACTATATGGGCAACTGCAGAGGTGACATATATGGACTGATGAAGTTTAATTAAGTTTTATGAACCCAGGTTATGTTTGATAGGTTGATGAGATGGTTGAGTAAATTCTTTCCTTAGAAGATATCCAAGCAATTTGAACAGAGATAAAGAAATTAATAATTGAGCGCCCTATAGTGGATAGTGGGAGATAGTGAAATTAGTAATTTGATGGTTATGATGCCTAAAAAGTCAAATTAAAGATGCACAACATAGATGGGAAATTTCATATTCTCTGATGGGGGTATCGTATGCTTGTAATGTTTTACACTCGGGTGTCAACTAGATTATTATAATGGTGAATACTTTTGAAACTTATGGACAATCCTCATGGATAAAAACCTGTAAAGTCTTTTAAGGGTTTAGGTTGATAAGTTCATTTTTTGGGTAAAAAAGATATGGGAATGGGATGGTAAATCTTATTTGTTTTTATATGGTCCCTGTTGGCAACTAACTGGCTTTTAGTTATGTTAGCTTCATTATTCTTGGAAGAAATTATTGTTCTCATGCCAAGTTAAATTTTTGCCCTCTATTAAGCTAAAAAAAACGATATGCTTGACTGTGTATTAAAGCTATTGGCTTTCTTTTATATCTTTCTCTTCTTAATCGCCTTCCCTATCTTATTTTTTGTGTGTTTTGAGTGGTGCAGGCTGTACAAGCAATGGTCCAACAAGCCATGCAGTACATTGACCAGACTCCTGATCTCGATACTAAAATAGAGCTGATAAAGACACTTAATAATGTGTCTGCTGGAAAGGTGATTTCTGATATCTGTCTGTTTTCACGTCAACCTTGTTTCAAAGCCTTGAGCTATTCTAATTTCTCAATTTTAAAACCTCCTTTCAGATATATGTTGAGATTGAGAGGGCTAGGTTGATCAAGAAACTTGCAAAGATCAAAGAAGGACAGGGACAGATTGCTGAAGCTGCTGATTTGATGCAAGAAATTGCGGTTGGTGGACGATAATATTTTCTTAAGCTTTAAGATCTTTCTGTTCTGATTAATTTATCATATGATTTTTCGCAATAGTTACCTGTTGAATTTGCATTAATAGGTGGAGACATTTGGCGCAATGGCGAAAACTGAAAAAATAGCCTTTATACTTGAGCAAGTATGTGGTTTATTTTATTTTCGTTTCTCTATCTATGCTGGATCGGTAGATATTGCTTTATGTGATCTAGTATCTGATCTTCCAATTCTGTAGGTTCGATTATGTCTAGATCGCCAGGATTATGTCCGTGCACAAATACTTTCGAGAAAGATAAGTCCTAGGGTGTTTGAGGCTGATACTTCAAAAGAGAAGAAGAAACCGAAAGAAGGTGAGAGTATTGTTGAAGAGGCTCCTGCCGATATTCCATCACTGCCAGAGTTGAAGTGCATCTACTACCAATTGATGATTCGGTAATTCCACTTAATTTGTTATTCTCCTGTATTTTCTCCAGTACTTCTGTAGCTCTGCCTCTTAGGTATTCCCTAAAACAGCATTATTTTATAGTTGTTTGGGTTAAGTATCCTGTCAAACAGAGTATCAATCATGGAACTTTAATTTAATGAATGGATTCACACACGTGCATGTACTCATTTGCAAGCAGAAAAATACAATAAGGTGCATGGTACAGGACTTGGTTTATTGTAGGTTTAGTATTGGCTCTCAATTAATTTGAATTTGGGTTTTATAATGATCAAATAGGACTGTTTCTTTCCATTGAAGTTCAATGATGAATCATGCCCTCATTTGCGTGGTGTCAGATAATTCTTGACTTTTTTCATCCAATTCTTTTTGTACAATTTCTGGTACATATTTACTAAAATTATATTATTCTCGCTCATCGTGCAGGTATTACCTCCATAGCAATGATTACCTTGAAATATGCCGGTGTTATAAGTCAATATATGAGATTCCATCTGTGAAAGAGGATCCAGCTCAGTGGACACCGGTAAACACATCTACTTTTTCACTATTTAGTGCTGGTCACTCCTAATTATTATGATGTATGGTGCATATATAGATATATATGTATGTATGTATATTGCCTCAGTTGTTTTCTGACCCTAATTTCTGATTGATCTGGTTTACCATATTTCGTACAGGTGTTGAGGAAAATATGTTGGTATCTGGTCTTGGCTCCTCATGATCCTATGCAGTCTAGCCTTCTTAACTCGACTCTGGAGGATAAAAACCTTTCAGAACTTACCCATTTCAAGTTAGTTCTTCGCAGTACTTCTTATTGTCATGGCTTCTGGTTCTTTTTGTTTCCCAACACGTGGAGCAGTAAAGGAACCACATTGACCGTATGTTCTTCCCTGTCATCAGGTTACTCTTGAAACAACTAGTTACCATGGAGGTGATTCGTTGGACTGAACTGTGGAGCACATTCAAAGATGAATTTGAGAATGAAAAGAACATGCTTGGTGGTCCTTTGGGTGAAAAGGCTGCTGAAGATTTCAGACTTAGAGTGATTGAACATGTAATGCCCCTGTTATCCAGAGTTTGTTTTGCTCAGTGATTCTTCTTGCTGATTTCCTTCGATGATTATATTATTTATTATCCTTTATGCAATATACTTTCTAAAAGACTCCCTCTTGCAGAATATCATTGTTGTCTCGAAATACTACTCGCGGATAACCCTGAAGAGACTTGCAGATCTGTTATGCCTTACCTTACAGGTATGCATCTATTTTGTCTACCAAAAAGACTGTTAATTTGTTTTATAGCTATTAGTTATTCTAAGAGTTCTGTTTTTTTCCCCCTTAGTTAAATATTAGGATTATTATATTGCTTTTTGTCCATAAATCATCTAAAGCTATCAATTTGACACAATATCTAATGTCCAAGCTAATAAATGTTTATAAAATTGAAACTAGATCCAGTGATATACCACATAATGAGTTTGTATAACTTGTAATGTAAGTATATCTATTGTATATTCAGGTTCTTGTTTCTTTTTCCCCAAAAAGAAAATTCAAAATCTTAATCTGTATTAGTTATATCTGCTTCTTTATATTAGTCTCCAGAAATGCATAACGAGATGATGCATGGATATTGAGAAAATACACTTCTAATTTTATCATTCCTTTTTTATCGAAGAAAACTTGAAGGAACTGTACTCTTCTATACTATTCCTTCTCACTAAAATAGTTTTTTATTGTAACTTATTCATGCCCTAGTCTTGTATATATTTAATTTCATAGTCAATGTGCATGTCATCCTTAGTACCTTGCTTCTGCCACTTTTTGTTCATCCCATTATCTTTCTTAATGCAGGAAGCTGAAAAGCATCTCTCTGATATGGTTGTTTCCAAAGCACTGGTGGCAAAGATTGACAGGCCTATGGGAGTAGTATGTTTTCAGTCAGCCAAGGACAGCAATGACATCCTAAATTCGTGGGCTTCGAACTTGGAGAAGCTGCTTGACCTTGTAGAGAAGAGCTGCCACCAGATCCACAAGGAGACTATGGTTCACAAAGCTGCACTGAGAGTTTGAGTCTGATATGGAATAGGTATTTTCCTGCGCCTTAAGCAACTCTGAACAAATTTTCTAGTGTGAATTTGTGTGATTGAATATATCATTGATATTTAATTTTTTTTCTCGATCAATGAATGGCAGATAACATTTTGTGCCTCTCTTGACTGATGGATGGGTGGCTTTCAAGACTTTCGAATGATCCGGGGATGGACCTTCTTTGCTGCAAAAGAATCATCATTTTCTCCAGCATATGGCTTTTGATGTTCAAGTAGTTTTATGTTGAGTCCTTTCTAGTGATTTTAATATCAAGTGATTCATTCATTTTGACAATTAAGATTTTAATTTGTGCCGGGGAAAGATGGTTTTTAATACTTGTACCTTTTACTGTATGTGCTCCAATTTTAATTTGTCAGGTACTTGTGTATTTGGGCCATGTTTTAGTCCAAAAATCTGGTTCTCACAGATGTTATCAATTTAAAAACTGTTCAATTTCTGGTAAAGTGATTTTGATGTTTGTCCACCATTTTGCACATTTGATTGAGCAATCAGTCGCTGTTTCTGGAGCATCTGATGCCTGATTCATGGTGTCAGCATGGTGTGTATTATAGTTCCGTCAATCCCATGAAATGAGTCCTCGTTTTGGAATCATGTGTTGTGTTTGAATAAGTTTTTTCGTCTTTGTTTTCCGGTTATAGACGGTAGGTGGTGATGGTGTCGGAAAGCTTTTTGAAGCTGTCACGGCTGATCTAACATATTGAACATATTCTAAATCAAAGAACTTGCGATTCTAGAATTATTTGGCTGATATAACATATTCTAAATCAAAGAACTTGCGATTCTTGAATTATTTTGCAAAACTAATCTCCGATGGTGCATATTTTTATTATATGGAATGCAACTACACCAATCTAAATGAACTTGTCATCACGACGGCAAAAATAGCAAATAGAAAGTACATCTGAGAAATTTAGTTATGTAATGTCATCCCGACTTAGCGTGATGGTTAGAACCCGTCCAGGAAGAACTGCTCTGACTGCCATCTCCCCTGAGACTCGTATTCCCCAGGTGATCTGCAGGATATAGCCTCTGAAGAGAAGGTGCCGACGACGATGAGTTGGTCTGAAAATCAGGAGTCAAGAAGCTGCCGGCAACAAATGTGGTTGGCTGTACATTGTCAAGTGTCATCATCAGGCCTGAAGATTCGTGGCCGGATGATCTATATCTATAACTCATATCTTCAAAATCTGCACTGTCCCGAAACTGTGGGTGGCTATGAACAAGAGGCTCAGACGAAGTCGAGCCTGCAAAAGTACTATTAGAAGAAGAATACATATTCCGAGAAGAAGATGGTGGTTGTCCTTGGTGGTGGTGGTGGAGGAGGGAGACATTTTCGGGGAAGTTGAGCTTGGCCTTGTTGCCCCTGAACCGGAGGGCCGCCTCGTCATAGGCCCTGGCAGCCTCCTCCGCGGTATCAAAGGTCCCAAGCCACACCCTCGCTGCTCTGTATGGGTCTCTTATTTCGGCTGCCCATTTTCCCCACGGCCTCTGCCTCACACCTCTATACCTTCTAATGGTTCTTGAGGATGCTGCATGAGTACTATAGCAGTTATCATGATGGTTTGTGAAGGAATAGGTGTAAACTGCTTCTGTTGATGATGCCATGGTAATACTTGCTCTTGTCATGCTTGAACCATCTTCTGCATTGTTTATGAAGAATAGTGTGAACATTTATGAATCTAATTTTTTCTGTTGTGATTGCATGGAACTTTTTGTAATGTACTTCCCAATGGAACAGTACCAAAAAGTCGGGTCCGGATTAGAAGTTTCCTCGGCTAGAGAATTACTGATATAATATAATCTTAATTACCTGATGATCCTCTATTGTTTTCAGATGTATTTCGAATGGAGAAATCGGTACTGGATTGCCTTCTTAGTCTTGTAGCTGATTCAGACAACGTTAACTGCCGAGGAAGGATATTGTTTTCATCTTCACGTCCCCTCTTACATGCAGATGAAGATGATGAATAACCACCGTGGCCACGGCCGTCCGCCTCCACTCCACTCACATCACCCGCCACCACATGGGCTAAAGCCGACACCATTGCCGACATCTCTTGCTCTCTGTGAATCCCAGAAAACATAGGCGAAATCATTGAATTCAATACATGATCCCTCCCTCCCGAAATTTCACTTCCCTCTCCACCTTCACCTCTCGCTCTTGGATTCGCCACCTTGAACACACACATGCGATCAAACCCACCAAGAAGATGACAAAAAAAGAAGTATGTATATATATATTAGGAACAGAAAATCAAAAGCAGAAGGGAATGCTCATGCAATAATCAATATTCAGCTGAAATTAGTTAGGAAGTTGACAAACTCATGAAATGGTCGTTTATATAGCAAGTTTGGATTTGGTAACCGCCCATTATCGCCAATATAATTAACAGTAAGAACAAACTTAAGTATTAATTAAAAGAAGATACCGCCACATGAAAATTTTGCTGGTTGACCAGGAAATTAATGGGCTTAAATTCTTAAGTGTGAAGTAAGAGTAGATATGAAGAAGGTTCTTGCTGGTTTCGTGGCTTGCCTAGAACAAGTGGGGGTCCGACAGACAATAGAGATAAATTCATAAAGAACGGGGTATAATTTGTTTGGTTAAGGTTGAGGTGTGAATTCACACCACCTGAGGATAGAAATTAAAAACCCCCAACACACGGTAGTAGTCCACCGTCGACCGCCCGATGTCGACGAGGCAAATGTCGGAGCCGACTCAGAAATAGGAACATCGGTGGGACCGGTTTTGGGAAATAATTTTTCTATTAGGGTACTAAGTGTCAAATAATCTATAAGATAGTCAGTTGTGAACTCAACTGGTTATTAATTGCATGTTGAGTAGTTGCCACTTGCTAATGGGAACTTACTGTACGTTATTGTCGCATTATAGGTCAATTCTCAACCCGACCCGACCCAACCCGAAAAATATCAAGTTCGGGTTGGGGGTTTTCGGGTCGGTCCCGAAATTAACCCGAAGGAGAGAGGTCGGGTTCGGGTGGGTTCCGGGTTGACCCAAATCAACCCGAAAAATCATGTGGATGGCCTAACAACCCGAACCCAGCCGACCCGACCCGAAAATTAAAAAAAATATTTAATATATTTAAATTATATGGTGTATTATAATTAGATAAAAATTTATGAAATGATAATTGGTTTAGGATTAGATATACTTAAAAAATAATAATTAATTTATTAATCGAGAATAACATGTTTTATAATGTTAATATTATATAATTTGTCTAAATTATATAATTTTGTTAATTAGAAAGACATACATGATTGTAATATGATTAGAATTAAACGGAGTTCCCGTAAAAAAAAAAAAAAGATGTATTTATTTAAACTTATAAACAATTAGAATTGCATTATGATTAGTTTAGTAAAATATATATCATTCGATTTAAATAATTATTGATGGTGCGGAAACTTGTAAAGGATTTAAACACCACTCACTTTAGAATTTATTTGTAAAAGGGGAGACCATCACAGGCGTTGAGCCTCAGGAACTGTGTTTCCTTTTGAGCGTGGGTTCTTCCAGCTAGGATAACACCAAGAGTGCTTAATGCAGTGATGAAGCAACTGTGATGAAGGTAAAGTCAAGCTTGAGAAGATGCAGAAAAATGGTGGAAAAGACCCAGTACAGTGAATGCAGTATGTACTGTGAGGAGGACTTGGGGGAGAAAGCATGTATTCTCCCCTATTTATATGTTAGGGGTGGGGGTAAATGTGTAACTTGACCGTGTGGTCCCAAACCTGTGTTGTCCTAACACGTGGCAGCCTGTGAGGGTGTGAGAATGATGTTTCTGAAAAGGTGGCGGCGTGTCAGGTGGAGTGTGCGCACTACCTTTGTGTCAGAGGTTGTTGGCAAGGGTCGCATGAGTAGAGGGCCTAAGGCCCCCTTTGCTAGGATTCGGGCCCTTCGCAGGGAGGTAGGATCAGGTCCGAGCGCTGGTGACGCTCGAGGAGTGTACAGACGGACCTCTCACTGCAGATGGCCCTTGAGCGTCAAAATCACGAACGTCAAGAAGGGGGCCCACATGGGGTGCTTTCCTGGAGGATAGCCTGTGAGGGGATCATATCCCGAGCGTAGGGTTCCCCAGCCTGAATGCCCAGCTTGAATAGTGGACCGAGGCTCGTGGACCTGGACTTGCCATCAAATGGATGGGCTGCGTGGAGAGACGAGCTCGTACCAACGAGCATCTAAGCCTTGAGCCAATAGATGGTGACACGTGGACGACTCTTATCTGAGCGCGGTTTTGTGTCTCATCATTTTGCCCCCCAAATTCTGTAGTATCGCTTGAGCGTACTGTAGAATTTTAAGGAGGTACGAGCCTTGAATCTCTGAATATCCGAGGGTCAAGCTTCTTTCAAGAGAAGTGACCTCTAGGCTTCCGCAACGGGCACGTTCTGACATCGCATTTAATGAAGCCCTGTCCGCATTAAATGCTGAGTGGGAGCGTGGGCGCGTGTGTTCCGGGAGACGTGAGGCGGTTACCAAAAGGGGTGGGTTTCCCCAGGCGGGAAATGATTGCAATTTGAATTTTTAACCCTAATCAATGCCAGCCTTTACCCCTATAAATAGGGGTTTTCAAGGCCTTGCACCTCTTTCACACACTCTACTTCTTCAAGCAAGTAAAGCGGCAAGAACCCTCTGCAATTTCTGTGATTTCCAGCGAGTTTTCTTTCAATCTTTAGGTAAAAACTCCGTAAGCACCTGTTTTTTGTACTAACTTTTAGATTTAGGTTGCGATTGAGTGTATCCCTTAAGCGAGGAATCCTTCTCCCTTGTGAATCTGGTTCTTAAACCCTTTCTTCTCCGTTGATCCTTTTCTTGGAAACTTCACCTCCAGGAACAGAAAAACTACCATGGCGGACAACGTTGATGGGAATTATGTGAGGGAACTGGATGAGATGTCTGTTGGGAGTTCCTCCCCTAACAATAATGTTCCCGTGGCCGTTCCACTGGCGAGGGCCTCCCCAGGCAGCGCGTCCCCATGGCCATCCCGCTAGCAAGGGCACCGACAGAGGCTGGGGATGACGAGCTTGATGCCGCCGTTCAAGGGATGAACGAGAGTGATCCTGAGGGGGTAAACGATCTTTTCGAAGAGATGAACAACGTGATGGAGATGCTGAGGCAAGGGGAGAGAGTGCTCCCCGTGCTTAACAGTGCTGTCCGACCTGAGGATCACAGGGTCACAGTGGCAGTAGAAGCCCTTGAGGGTGGTGCAGGACCGTCCGGGCGTTACGTTGAGGCTGAACCCCCTAGAAAGCGTCGGAGAAAGGGGAAGGAGCCTGCAACTCGAGTGAGGCAAGATAACCTCCACCAAACAGACAGATCTCCAGATGAGATTGTGAGCATTCTGACCCTCGATGATTTGGAGGATTTGAGGGCCAAAGTGTATTGGGACGAAGCGGTATTCCCCATGAGACTTCCCGAGGAGGGAGAAAGGGCCAACCAACCGCCGCTTGGGATGATGACGGTCTACTGGGATGCTGTTCTGGCCGGGGGCCTGAGGTTTCCCATCTCGCCCATCGTTGCCACCATCTATCACCACCTGGGGCTTTGCCCTTCACAAATTTTACCGAACGGCATAGCTCTAATCAACACCTTTGTAATAATGATGAAAACCCTAGGCCACGAGCCCTCAATCGCCAATTTCGACAGCTTAATACAAGTGGCCCGCTCCCCACGCTCGTCTCCCACAGATGGATTTTATTATGCCCAAGCCAAATCGGGCTTTAAGATGATAGATTCCCCATCCACCTCTTATGGCGAGCATTGGAAGGAAAAGTACTTCTTCGTGGGGGCCCCCAGAGGAATTTTTAGGGTTCACCGAGGGTGGTTAATACATGGCGAGGGTCCTTTGATTAGGGAAAGGGTAAGGAATAAAACCTTTGAGGATTGGGCAAAGGGATTAGCCCTTGAGATGAGAAGTGAGAAAAAGTGGATTAAAGCTGAGGTCTTGATGAAGAACGAGGGAGTGCTGTTCCGTTATGGCTTGTCTTGTCCCCCAGTCTTGTCCCCCAGTTATGATAATCAACCCTCCTGCTGACATCATGGCCCTCGACGGTTAGATTCTAGGAACTAACTGCTCTAACTTTTAGAATAGTTTCTGACTTGGCTTGAGTGCTATACTTCCATGTTTGCTGTCCATATAGTCACTTTCTGACGCTCATGTGTTCCCATTTGCAGGTGTCCAAATACTATCATTAGGGATGAATGTCGAGGCTCTTTCTCGCATGCTGGGCGTCAGGGACAGGGCGCTAACCCTCAGCAACAACAACAATAACAGCGGGAACGGCCCCCAAACGCCCCGAGGGGTAGGGGCATCTGACGTAGGTAAGGGCGAGCCGACGGAGGAAGGGATGCCGGAAGCGAGGGCCCCGTCGTGGGCCCCGTTGAGGATCTTACAATAGGTGGCGCTCGGGAGGCTACTCCGCCCCCAGCTGCTCCTGAGGGACCTATAGCGCTCAGCTCCACCACTTCCCGTAATCGGCCTGGGGAGTTGGTCCGCTTCCACGAAGCGGTCAGGGCCGAGCGCCAAGGGAAAAGAAAGAGGATGCCGGACTCTATCCTAATCTCCAGTAAGGGAAAAGAGGTGGTTGTAGGCCACCGGGGCGAGGGCGGCGATACTTCTTCCTCTGAGGACGAGGATTTCTGGAAGATAGGCTGCCGGGGAGACGCTCGGTACAAGCGCCAACGACAGGATGGTCCTGTCCTATTGAAAAAGAGCGCGTTTTCCGTCAACATGGTCTCGGACATCGTCGGAAGGCTCCAGTTCTCCGCTGACCATGATAAATTAAATGAGCATGATGCCGCTCGGGTCGCGGATGACGCATGCCACGCCCTCCTGACGGTTAGCCCTTGATTCCTTTTGTAAAATTCTCATTTTTTCCATCTTTATTCTAATAGTGACTCTCACTCGTGGTTTCCCAGGAAGTAATCCCAAGGCTGAAGAATTTGCAGGGTCGAGCGCAGGCCTACTCCAATCATAAGGTCAAATACAAGAAATTGCTACTAGTCTCCGACCCCGGCCAACTGCAAGAGGATTACAATGACGTCCACGCTCAACTGACCAGCGCCAACCTGGAGAGGGACCGACTGAAGGAGGACCTGAGGAAGTCTGATGACGCTTACCTAGCTCTTGACGAGCGTCATAGGAAGTTGAACGAGGAGCGTGACCAACTGAGGGCCCAAAATGGGGAACTGGGCACGCAGCTAGCAGAAAGCACCCGCCAAAATGAAGATGCTAGGAAGGCCCTTGCTGATCTGCAGGGGAAAGTGGAAGGGCTAGCGGCGAAGGTCTCCTGGGACGCAGTAATGAAGTTCGTGCGTTCCAAAGCTTTTGTGTTTGCAGCCAACATCCAGTGCTTCGATAACGCTCGGTGCTTTTTCCGCAAAGCGATCGGGAAAATGGTGAGACTTGGCCTGGCTCCTGACAGTGCTCGAACCGACGAGCATTTGCGCATGGACCTAGATGAGAACTGCGAGCCCATGGTCCAAGACGAGGATCCTACGGAAAGCTTGGCCGAGCCGGAGTACCAAGATTTGCTGCAAATGCTCCAACGGGAGTTCATAGCTGCCAATTCTCTAGGCCCCGAGCCTATCCAAATAGAGGATGAGGGCACCGTCATGGATGCAGTGGACATCGAGGAACCAGGCGAGGCCCAAACTTCTGACGCCAACGTATTGGCCCCAGTTCCTCTTGCGACCGCCCCTCCAGAGCCTGACTCTCAAGCCCAGTGATAATCCCTTGGTTGTTGATTCCCTATCCTTGCCAGTTTAATTTCCTTTTCCTATTCATGAACAATTTATGTCTGTACTTAATCCGTCAACTGTCTTCTGAATGTTTTGGATTCCTTTATGCTTCTTCCCCTATATTCGAACTCTTCTTTCACTGTTTGAATGTTTGCGCGCTTTCCTTTGTTCTTAAATATGGATTGGATTTGCTGTTGTTTCGTCGCGCTCGGCGATTGTATACTTGTCGTTCTTGTTCATCTGTGACGGGAGTGTATGCGCATGAGGGTGTTTCCCTTGAAGGTTCCATGGCACTTATCACCATGCACCATTAGTTTAGGGTTTGTTAGCGTCTAGTGATTTGAGGGATGCAAGTATGGGCGCAAGGGTGTTTCCATGGGCGTGAGGCTCGAACTTGAACTTAGGAAACCTCTGAGGCTTTGCCTAAGTGTTGGCCCCAATAATACGCACCTTCCTCTCGAACGCTCCAGTGAGTTGTAAATACTTAGAAATCAACAGTAGGATTTGCTAAGTATGGGGTCAAAGCGAGCGTGCCCGTGGGGTTAGCATCAGTTAGAGAGACCCATGAAAGGATTGATTTAGGATCCTTTATTTTACGAGTGTGCTCTAACTCAAGAGGTTGAGGGTCACCGGGAGTTCACGAGCGCCAACTGGAGCGGCGAGCACCCAGTTGGGGTAAATTAAGCGTTTAGCATCCCGCTGTTTGACACTCTCGTTCTTAGAACTTTATACAGTTACGAATCGTCAAACTATTCTGTGCGGAGGGTTCTCAATATCTAAACAGCGTTGCTTCAGAACGATTGGGGTATCACGTAGGCCGTTCGACGTGGAGGATGCTCAACACGAAGTAGGCCTTCTGTTGCTCGAATCGTTAATCAATAGGAAAGCAAATAAATGACATAGCCAAAGAATCAAATACTTACTGTTATACTCGCAATTTTCAAAATGAACACAATATGCTTTCTGTCAAAAGAAAGTACCCCATGCTGCGCACAGGCAATTACAAAAATCGACGTTTACGCGTAGAACCTTCTAAGGTTACATGTATTCCATGGTCTAGGGAGACGCTCGCCTTGCAAAGTCTCCAGTAGGTAGGTGTTGTTTGCTCGCACCTGAATGACTTTGAAGGGGCCTTCCCAATTAGGGTCCAACTTACCCACATGTTTGGAGACTTCAACTTTTTTGAGGACCAAGTCCCCTAGCTGGAAAGTCCTCTCTTTAACACGTTTGTTATACTGGTGGGCTACGGTCGCTTTGTATTTGTGGATGCGAGCCCAAGCAGTATTCCTCCTTTCGTCCAGCAAATCCAATTCGAACGCTCGATTGGCCTCATTGACAGCAGGCTCGAAATAGGCAATGCGTGCGGATTCTTGGGCAATTTCCGCAGGTATCATAGCCTCGGAGCCATAAACGAGGGAGTAAGGGGTTTCTCCTGTTGCCGCTCGCGGGGTTGTACGGTACGCCCACAGGGCTCCTTGAAGTTCTTCAGCCCATTCTCCCTTCTTACTCTCGAGCATCGTCTTCAGATGCTGGAGTATTGTTCGATTGGTTACCTCCACTTGACCGTTGGCCTGAGGGTGGCCCACGGAAGTAAAGCGCTGCTCAATCCCAAGTTCGTAACACCAATCCCGTGTGTCAGCGGCAATGAATTGGGATCCATTATCCGAGATGACTACCCTCGGGATGCCGTATCTGCAAATGATGTTTTCCAAATGAAGTCCCTTATAATTTTGAACGTTATTTTCGCGACCTCCTCGGCCTCCGCCCATTTGGTGAAATAATCCACTGCGAGGATCACGAATTTCTTCTGCCCGACCGCCATGGGCAGGGGCCCAACTATGTCAATTCCCCATTGGTCAAAAGGCCAAGAAACGTCAATAGGTATCATCTGGGCAGCTGGCAGTTGAGGGGTGTTGGAGTGAAATTGGCATTTGGGACATTTCTTAGAGTAGGCGAGGGCGTCCTGTAACACCGACGGCCAGTAGAATCCACTCCTCAATACTTTTCTGGCCAACATACGACCGTCCGAGTGGTTCCCACAACTTCCACTGTGCATCTGTTCTAGTACTTCCTTGGCTTGCGAGGGTCTCAAACATCTCAACGGGGGGCCCTAGAAGGACCGCTTGAATAATCGGCCTTCAGCGTCTAATGAAAAGCGAGGAGCCTTGTTTCTGATTTTCCGAGCCTCAACTTTGTCGCTTGGGCTAGTTCCATCCTGGAGGAATCTGACAATTTCGTCGAGCCAACAAGGCTCGGAGGGGTCAATCATATTCACCTCCTTCGAAGGTTTGCCTTTACTTATCAGCGGCTCCTCTGTTCTAAGAAATGTAATAGCGCGCTCGCAAGAACCATCCAGGGCGGATGCGAACTTTGAGAGGGCGTCAGCACGCTCGTTTTCTGTCCTTGGGACCTGTAAAAGGTGGAATTCCTTGAAGTTGGCTATCACCTCCTTAACGCTCGCTAGATACTGCACCATAGTGGCTTCTCGGGCCTCATAAGAACCGTCAATTTGACTTGCGATCAACTGTGAATCAACATATGCAGTGACCCGAGTGGCACCATTTTGGAGTGCAATCCTGAGCCCCTGGATGAGGGCCTCATACTCAGCTCCGTTGTTGGTGACTTGGAACGCTAGCTTGATTGCATAGTCAACTTCAGCTCCGAGAGGGTCCCTGAGGGTCACCCCGGCTCCTCCCCCTTGTGAGATCGAGGAGCCATTTGTGTGCAGAAGCCATAAACCATCCTCTGCTGAGGGCACGGTATCTAAGTTGAAACGTTCCACCAGTAGGTCTGCCACGGCCTGAGCCTGTATCGCCGTGCGAGGCTCGAAGGTGATGTCAAATTGACTAAGTTCAATCGACCATTTAATTAATCTCCCTGAGACGTCTGGCTTTGCCAGCACCTGTTTGAGGGGCTGATCTGTAAGCACCACGATGGAATGCGCTTGAAAATAAGGCCTTAGCCTCCGAGAGGCATTAACGAGCGCAAAAGCAAACTTCTCTATTTCCATGTATCTTTTCTCCGCTCCCTGTAGAGTCTTGCTTAAATAATACACCGGCATATGCTTGCGCTCGCGAATCGCCACGAGGACAGCGCTCGTTGCTTCCGAGGAAACTGACAGATAGATAAACAAGTTCTCTCCCGGGTTAGGTTTAGCCAACAAAGGCGCGCTCGAGAGATATCGCTTCATGTCCTACAAAGCTTCCTCACAGTCCTCGTTCCAGGTAAAATTGTGAGCGTTACGCAAAATTTTAAAGAAGGGCAGATTCCGGTCCGCTGATCGGGAGATGAATCTATTTAAAGAAATGATCTTACCTACAAGCACTTGGACCTCTCTCAGATTGCGAGGGGAGGGTATGTCCAGGATTGCTTTAATCTTCTCTGGGTTTGCCTCTATGCCTCGTCGGCTGACCATGTACCCCAAAAACCTGCCACCCCGTACGCCAAATATACATTTGGAAGGATTCAATTTCATACCGTAACGACGCAAGATGTCGAACGCCCGTTTGAGGTCCTCCAGATGTGAATATCGGTGTTCGCTTTTAACGATCATGTCGTCCACATACACTTCCATGGACTTTCCAATTTCACATTCGAACATTCTGTTGACAAGGCGTTGGTATGTCGCTCCTGCATTTTTTAGCCCAAAGGGCATGACCTTGAAGCAATAAACACCCATATGGACAACGAACACAGTCTTGGGACGATCCTCGGGAGCCATAAATATCTGATAATACCCTTGAAAAGCATCCATCATGCTCATAAGTTCACACCCAGCGGCGAATCCACTAACTGATCAATTCTTAGCAGCGGGTACGGATCCTTAGGACACGCCTTGTTGAGATCTGTGAAGTCATTGCACATACGCCACTTGTTGTCGCTCTTCGGAACGAGCACCACATTGCAAAGCCATTCAGGATATAGGATCTCCTCTATGTACTGAGCCTCGAGGAGCTTGTTTACCTCCTCTTCAATGACTTGCCTCCTAAAACCATGAACGTCTCTTTTCTTTTGCTTGATGGGCTTGAAGGCCGGGTCCACGTTGAGCCTGTGGACTATGACACTCGGATCTATCCCCGTGAGATCGGAAGCCTTCCAAGCGAATACATCAAGGTTCTCGCGAAGGAAATCGATCATCATGATCTGTGAGGGGCCGCCTAGGTTGGAGCATATCTGGGTGGTTTTATTGGGGTTCCCGGGCTCTAATTCGATGGTAAGGAAGCTCTCCAAAGGCTCTATCCGTACTTCAGGCCTTGGCTGTTCGAGCGCCCGTTTTTTACCTGCAAGTTTCTCATTAGAATCTTCCAAGGGTAGGCAATCCTCGCCTTCCGAGGATGATTCTCCAACGGCACCAAGAGGCGCCCCCCCTGTGTCCTTGGGCTCGGTCTCGGCCTTCTTTTTATTTTTCTTTTTGTAAAGTTTGGCCCTCTTGCGCTCGGGGCCATCTTCATCCAACTTGGGAAAATCTACTGACTTCTTGGTGGAACCTGCTTGAGTGGGCTGCTTGGGTTTGTGGCTTCGAAGGGAAAGGATGTAGCACTCCCAAGCCTCCTTAACATTGTACAGTACCTCTCTAGTACCCTCGGGGGTGGGGAACTTGACTTTCTGGTGATAGGTGGAAATTACAGCTTTGAAATCGACGAGGGCTGGGCGCCCAATGATGATGTTGTATGGCAGGTTCACCTCGACCACTACATAGAGAACATTTAAAGTTTTTCGCTGTGGGGCGCGACCAAAAGAGGTGGCCAAGCGAATTTGTCCGCGCGGGACGATCTCGGAACCCCCAAAGCCGACGAGGGCTGTTCTGAGGGGTTCGAGCGGGATGTTTGTGATGTTCATTTTCTGAAACGTGGAGTAAGGCAAAACATGCACGGAGCTTCCGATATCAATTAAGACCCTCTTTACAATGTGGTTATGAACGTCTAAGCTAACCACCATGGGGCAGTCAGAGGTTTCACCGACCCCGTGGGGTGTTACAATATGCTCTAAATCTTTCTCTGTGAAACCTACGCTCTCATCCTTTTCCGCGTGTGATGAGCTATCGATGGAGAGCACTGGTCTGGGCTGAGAAGATCTTTGATCGTAACTCCGAACGTAACGGCGTCGGGAAGCGTTAGAGTCGCCCCCCGAGGGTCCTCCAGCAATCATGTGGATGACTGCGAAGGGCTGGTTTTCCATGTCTGTAACGCCCCGGTTTCCGAATGAACAGGTAAGCACGCCACGTGTGCGTTTTGAGCGTAGGATTTATTTAAATCTTTAATTTCATAATATATTCTTACGTGGCATTCATAATTTTATAAAATTCATGAAACATTGTTTATATAAATTATTCGATTTCATATCATTGAAAATATTATTTCATTACATGGAAAATATTTATTGCATGAAACAATTACTGAGGGTGTTTTAAATTACCAAATCGTCCTTAGTTGAATATTTCTTTAAATGCTAGGGACTTCATTGCATGATCTTCTAAGGACTTAATTGATCACTTTTCAAAACCATGTATACTCCATTGCATAACTTGAGTCTTGGGAGGATTAATTGGCAAATTAGCATATTTCACACGTTTCAAAAATGGATGATACATAATACCTCTCCAAGCTTCTTCTTTGATCCATTTTCAATCCAAAAATCTCCCAACAACTTGCTCTCTCTCTCGGTATCAAGAAGCAAGGAGAAGGAAGTGATTTTTCCATTCAATCATCAAGATTTCAAGAAATATTTCAAGAAATTAGGGAGTGATCATCATCTTCATCCTTCTTCTTCATTTCTTAGTTTCAAAGGTTGGTTTGCATGAATCCATGACCTTTGAGCATATTTGGTATGGTTAGGGTTTGGGAATTATGTGCTAGATGAATTAATTGAAGTTAGAGGCATGATTGTGAGATCATTTCATGAACTATGGCATGAGTTATAGCTTGAATTCTTGAATATTTGGCATGAATGATCAACTTTTGATAATGGGCATAAATCATGAATTCTTGATGATATTTTGTGTTTTAAGTGTTTAGAGGTTAGTTTATCATCTTATGAACCTATATGCATGTATATTCCCAGAAAACTTTGGCTTTGGTGATCAAAATGTATTTTTTGGGTGACTTTGTTGCATTCCCGTAGCTTTCCCCTGTTTTTGCTCTGCTTCTGTAAGTTGCAGAAACTGGGAACGACCGTTCCCAGCCTCAAGGCATTGTGGGAACGGGCGTTCCCCTCTTTTAAACTAAAAGGAGGCGGCCGAGTATGGAAATGGCCATTCCCATTTTGGCCTTGGAGCCGGAAGGGCCCTTCCCAGCTAAAAGGCGCGCTTTTATTCCAAAAATTGTTGGCGCGTTTTGAGGGGATTACGGGAACGACCGTTCCCATTTTACAAAGGGGACCGGAACGGTCGTTCCCACCTGACTTGCAGAACAAAATTCACTGCATAAAATTACGAAAATGAACCCTCGATCCGACGACTTCTTTGACCCCGAATTGCGATAATATGTGTTAATATGAAGTGAAACAACATGTTATCATGCCACATTGCATTTTCATCATCGTCTCGACACATTTCCGCCGTTCGTCATATTTGGTCCATTTTAGGTCTTGTCTCACGTATAAATGTCGTGTTTGCACAGGTCACGAGGGTGCAGACGGGGAGCAGGCTCCGTAGAGCATATCCTTGTTTTACTTTTGTAAGAAAGGTGAGGTTTTAGGTTGTGTTTATAGAACCCTACCACCCTTATGTGCTATTTTCGGCCAAAACATATTATAATTATAAACGGTTTCAAAAGTATAAATATTTCAAGCATGAAAGAAATGATTGTCATGATTTTCAAGCAAGTTTGGTGAGTACATGATTGCACGTGGGCCCGAGGGTAATTCTTGAGCCAACCGAGAAAGCAAGGGCTGACGGGTAACTCCTGAATTATCCTCACATTGTTGGGATCACCCCCGAAGCCACTAGGAGATTAGTGGTGGAAGGAGTTCCGTGTCTAGAGGGTCATGTCCTCTACACACACCATGTCGTGGATAGTCGAGCCTTGCAAACTAGCTATCACCCGGAGGAAGAAGGAGACTGGGGATTAATCCGGCATGTCGGGTTATCCTCGGGTTATTGCATGTTTCAAGCATGAAATTGTCTATGTGAGCACTAAATGGAATTGTATGATCATATATTGAATTGATAAAGCAAGCACGTATTGTCACGTTTGGTGTAAAGGTTGGAGATACGCCCCTGCTCACCGGGGTCACATGTTCATGAAATGTTCAAGTTAAAATGTTAAAGTGATTGGTTGTAATCTCGGGCAAAGATTAAGTTTCTTGAACTATATATCCTTTTTATTCCCAAAGTCTTCACCCGAGGCTACACCTTGCATGTGATGTGTGATATATATATATTTATTGCCCCTCACTCAGTCTTCGGTAGACTGATACTTCACTTCTCAGGTACTTGAGAGCTTGGTCGTGCTAGGCGGGTGTCCAGTCGAGATTTGCATTTTCACGAGTCTAGTACAGTACCTTCATGTATAGCACTTTTGCTACCTCATATTTTGATCATTATTGACACGTTTTGGATACTTAAGCATGTATATTGTTAACAGATGATAATGTACTGATAGTTAAGTTTGGTATCTATTACGTATCTATTCGGTAAATATGGTATCTATATGTATGAATGATTGTATTACTTCCGCTTTCATTATCCTGTTTACTTTGTTTTGTTGGGGAGAGTGTCCCGCCTAGCTCGTCATTTTTATTGTCACCCGTTCGCTATAGTTTTGGTTTATGTATGAACTGTCCATTTCATGCGTGGATCGAGGCTATAGTGCGGGGGATGTAGTGCTCTAGGGGTTAGGGTGCTACAATGTCTGAGGCTTTCCCTTTGCCACAGTCACTTGGCTCAGGGTGATGGTGACGTGGACTCCGCGACCGTGAACGACTTCTTCCTCTGGCACGCGCTCGCTCAGCGCAGTGCTCATCATACCTCTCCAACACCTTCACGAATTCCTTGAGGTGCCCCCTAGCAATGAGCCTCTGAATCTCACCCTCAAGCTGTCGAAATTCGTTGGTGTCATGCCCTTTATGCTTGTGGAAAGCGCAGTACTTTCCCGAGCGCTTTTGGGCCTCTGTTTCTCTCAATTTTGGCGGTCTTTTGAACAGTTTTTCATCCGCCATGGAATAAACTTTGGCGATCAGGCGGTTGAGTGGGATGCGCTCAAACTTACGCGGGGGTGGTGAATTCCCACGAGTGGGAATAGGGCTGCGGCGACGACCCCTGGTTGAATCTCCTCTGTCCTCGGGGGCTTTGCTAGATCGAGGGGCGTTTGCCAACTTCTGATCCCTCACAAGATACATATCCTCGAGGGTGAAAAACGAGTCAGCTATGTCCCTTATCTCCATCAGCGAGCGTGGCTTTTTCTTGGCCACCTCTTCCATAAATTCCTTGCTGACATAATACTTCATATTGATGGCTCCGAACAGAACGTGCCTCAAGAAGTCCATAGAGGGCTTCTCTACCAACAAGATCTCCTTGTTGAACCTTCCCATGAAAGACCGAAGAGTCTCGCTCGGCCCTTGGACCAAGCTGTATAGAGCGGTCCTGGGGCCGGTGCTTTTAAGGAATTGAAATGGCTTACAAAAGCATCGGTCAAGTCATAATACCCTCGAATTGAGCGTGGGGTAAGTTTTTTGTACCAGTCTTGAGCCATTCCAGTGAGGGAAGTGACGAACACCTTGGCCCAATAGTTGTTAGGATGATCATATAGATGCATCAAATGCACAAAGTGATCTAGATGCTCGGCTGGATCGGTAGTTCCATCATATCGGTTGACAGACGAGGGGATTTTGCCCTTCCCTGCGCGAGTCATCAACACCTCCTCCACGAGGGGTGAATCGTCGGTCATGATCCTGTAATCCCTATCCTCGGGATCTTCATAGTTGGCTTCCCTGTGACTGCGAGAGATTGGGCTGCGTGGCCGGCGAGCGTCTCTGGCCCTGGACCTCTCGTCCCCATCGCGGGGGACTTGAGACCTTGCACGAGAGAGCTGCTCTACCACATTCTGTATCCCCTTTAGCTGATCCTGTACTGCGGCAAGCTGAGGGTCACCGACATTTCTGCGGTTTGCCCTTTCTGTGGCCCTTGATTGGACCTCCTCATTATTTCCCACCCTCTCATTTCCATCTGGCTGCTGCTCCTGTTGGACCCTCGGAGGGGCTTCATTTTCTTGAATCGGTGGAGGGGGTGGTTGCTGGGCCCTCAATGCGTTCTGCGCCATTGTCAATGGGTGCGCCGGGAGTCCTCCAAGGGGCGGGGCCGCTCGAGCACCCGCCAATGAGGGGAAGTATGTCGAGGTGAAATGTTCCCAAGCGTTCTGCACCGCTTGACCTTCGCATTGCGCGTACAGGGCTTGAAGTTGCTGAGTGCTAATCTGGGGCATTTCCACCCCCTGTATCTCCCTAGGCAGTTGATAGACAAATCTTGAACCCAAGTGTAAGTTCTAAATTCGATTGCAACACTTAAGGTATCGTATCCACAGGGAAGGGAATTCAACAACCACTTCTATGACTATTTCTAATCTAGAGACCGAACAAGATTGACAGTGTTGTACTATACTACTATGACGAAATTAAACTAAGCAATAAGTAATCACACACACGAGCTAGCAAATAAAGATCAAGATTAAACCACTTAATTAAAGCAGGTCGGGGAGTAAATCACATGCCCTTCAGTGATCAAATCAATACTCAAGTACGGATGTATGATTCTTCAACCTAATCACAATTTTACACCTAGCTTCTCTCAAAGACTAGATGTCTAATTAATCAAGCCAAGTGTTGTTCTCACAATCACCTAGTAACCAAATTAATCGAATAAAGCAAGATTAGTGTATTTAAAACCTAGCGGCTTGGCATGGAATTCTAAATACGTGTTGTAGAAATTAGGGTTAGATTTCTTTAAGCCCAAAAAGTTTAAGTTTTGGAAAACAATCTCAATTATCCTCAATCTCTCGATTATCGGATAATTCACACTATGTTCATGGATGGCCAATCCACTCCCAATCTACTCAATTCCGTTTTCCTAACAAAGAATCACACAAACTAACTCAAGCATTAACTCAAACACCTTAGATGCATAATCCTTACCCCCTAACCCTAGGAGATTAGTTCCTCATAATAGACTCAAAATTCAGTAAAATCAAAGGAATTGCATTCAAAACATTCATGTCTAACATAACCATCAAAACCGGAATTAATACTTCTGGAATTCTAACCTAATTATTGAAACGAATCTAAGCAATAAAACTAACTATACTAGAATTAAACACCAAAACTTGAGGAATTAGTTTGATCGGAAAGCAGTAAATAAAGCCAAATTGATAAAGTCTTGTGATTGGATTGAATCTTCAACTCTATGTCTTCGTGTTTCTTCCTTCGTTGATTATTCTTGAACTTCTGGGAAGCTATCCATCCAAAAAGCTCCCAAATTCCGCCTCAAAACCGTGCTTAAATAGAAGTCTTTAACCCAGCACCGCTACGTGACACGGGCGTGCAGAGCCCATGCATAAAAATGTGACACGCCCGTGTCACATATAAAAAACGTATTCGCGCTTTTCTTCTTGACACGGGGGTGTCAAGAGTTGTTCTTCTGAATGACACGGGGGTGCAGAAACTGCCAGGCCTCTCTATACCGTGACACGGGGGTGTCGAATATTGCTCTACGTTGGTGACACGGGCGTGTCACCATCTGGAATCCGAGGGTCACTCCTGTACTGAGACACGGGGGTGTCTCAGTTTACTCTTCCAAGGGGAAACGGGCGTGTCCCCTAGAATTTCTCTTTTTTCGCCCTTTATTGCATGGTTTTGCTTCTACTTCGTCTTTTCAACTCCAAGGTGAAAGGTACCTAAAGGGGAGCATAAATCGCATTATAAGTTCTTAAAACTACTTGAATTTAACTCAAATTGCCCTACAAATCCATGGAAAAACCCGATACATCAAATTCCCCCAAACTTGAATATTGCTCGTCCTCGAGCAATCGAGGAAATTACATCAAACCAACCTCAAAATCATTCTCCCAACAGGGCAATTCTCAGAATTTCACTTAAGCAAGTCTAGCCTATCAAGCACATTACAATCAAGCACAAGAATCAACACAATGGCATAAATAGAATATCCTCGTGTAGTGTGTGAATTCGAACAAAATAATGTACAACGGTTAGAATACCAAACTAATGATTCCTTCCTAAATACCAATGATAGACCTCGGAAGACATTCTTCGCACCTATCTCCACTAATGGAATTAACCCAGAATTAAGGATCGGAAGGTCTTTCGAGGCTTGTAATGTGGGCTCGGGGTTAAGGTTATGGAATTTTTAGTACAGTAGTGACTCAACACACCTAGCTCACCCATTCAAATCTCCTCGGTCGCCATCTTTGTCTTTTCCCGTCAAACTCCCCCAAACTTAGACCTTGTCTAAGTTTGTCACATGCAGACAGTCTAAAAGTTTCTTCTGAGTCAAATCTACTCAATCACTTTTTCTTTTTTCTTTCTTTTTTTTTTTTTCTCTTGTCTACTTATTGCTTTACACAACTCGTTCGTTTACTACTTCCTTTTGAATTCTTCTTTTCTTTCAGCATCTAAGATTATCTCTTATTTCTTCTCTTGGTTTCTCATCAGGAATTTAGCAACATCTTCAATCGATTCAAACGAGTGAGCAAAGTGTGACTCTAGGGTAGGTTTATGGCGCTGTGTCTGTGGCTTATAATGCGGCTACAAAAATTTAATGGCACAACACGTAGGCTCAGCGGGGTCAATAGGATTTCGTTCCTTAGTAAAAATGGCTCAATAGCGAGGCTACCTCCGACATGAATGCCTAAGTCATCTCCCTAATTCTTCGTCAATTCAAAATTTCGCCTTAATAGGACTAAAATGCATCCTAATCCACTTCTCAGTATTATTCAAGAATTACTAACTCAGCATCCTAAACTAAGTACATGGCCTTGTTCAATTGTGCACAAAAATAAGGATATCCCACCATTCCAAAGTATCAATACTCACACCTAACTTCATGCATTCGACTAGCCTAACTCACTTTGGCAAAAGTTCCAATAATCAAACCTCATCGAAAAATTTAAAATTTCGGCTTATTTTCGGCAATCATCTTTTCATTCTCAAAGATATCACAATAACAAGTAAATAAATCCCCCAATGCATCTACCTATGCAAAATATTAGCAACACACTCCAAAACTTTTTGCCCCTCTCCCCCAAACTTAAACCATGCAATGTCCCCATGCATAAAAGAAAAAGAAAAAGGGCAAAAAGAAAACTCCCTCAATGCATCGAAGAACCCGGCAACAAGTCATTCATCAAGCCGAACCTGCACTTAAACGACTAATACACGGATCATAAGCTAAGCAAAGCAAATGATAATCAACATGCAATTAACAAGAAATCCCTGTCGTCAAGTACCTACTATAACCATAACAATAGTTAGCACAGTGCGAATAGTTAGGTTAGGGTGGTGAAATATACTATCATACAGACCAAAGCAAGAAAAGCAGGAAACTAGAAAAGAACCCAATCAAGGATAAGGCGGCGGGTAGTGTGGGGGCTGGCTTGAGCTACTCGTTCCGGCACCTCCAAATTGCTTGGCAAGATATGCGTGGAGATTCTCGAACTGTCCATCAATGTGGAGCTGCAAGGCATCAAGTCGTGAGTCCACATGCTCTACAAAGCTATCCATCCGCGCATTCTGGGATGCCATATAATCCCGCATGTAAGCGGGGATCTCCTTATCGTCATCTTGGACCATTGGCATCGGTGCTCCTCGCCCGGCTTCCTCTCGATCCGGGATCCGTGCAAGCCTCCTCTGCTGATCGAGGGTGAGGTCATCATACTTTGCCACACCCCACCTGTCCTCCGTAGACCAATTGGGCAACACTGACATCTCGCAACAAGGAAACCCTAAGGCTTCACGAATCTCGTCTGCATTTAACGATTGGGCTTCCTCCCCATCTAACGTGAAATTGAGCTTGGTTGCGACCTGGTCCCAAGTCATAGTGGTGAAGAATGTTGTTGTCAACTCCGGATATGTGTTGGCCAGAACCATCATAAATGTCTTCCACCCTATGTTGTTAAATAAAGCCTCGATCTCATCCCAGACTCCTAACCTCCGAAGTGTAGCGAGATGCGGGAACTTGGTGGGCATAATATTCCGCGTGGTATTCCTGTTATAAGGGTTCCCAAGCCCTTCCAAAGTTACATTCACGGAATCCCGTGGTTGGCGGCCGGTTGGGCCGGACGATTAGGTGAGTTGCAGAGGTGTGGGTCTCTTGTTGCGTCCCATACTTCCCGATGAATATTAGATGAAAAGTGTAATGTGTGTGTTGTCATGCCGGAATCTGATCTACAACAATAGTGGTGGTGCTTGTGCCGTGAGTGAAAGGGGGAAGAAAATGGAAGAAAGACGAGAGAGGAGAAGAGTGGTGGTTAGGGTTTTGAATGACAAAAATAAACGTGGAACTCCCTTTTTAATTCAGCCCCGCGGACGTGACACGCCCGTGTCGTCAAGTGTACTATATGGATGACACGGGGGTGTCATCCTTTACCTGGTGAACTCTGTACTATGACACGGGGGTGTCGAATTTTCGTAGGGAATCTGACACGCCCGTGTCTCCTCTCGGCTGGCAACACTGTACCGCGACACGGGGGTGTCGCGGGTTTCTCCTTGTGGAAGGCACGCCCGTATCTCCCCCAAACTTAGGAATTCAGCACGACACTACTCACAAAACGTTCCTTGGTGTTTGCATCCACTAAATTCGCACCTATTAGCTCAAATTCTGCAAAGTAAGACCTTAGTACACCAAGTTAAGCACCATATCACTTCACTTTAAAGAAAAACACACACAATACTCATGCACCCATTCGAAATTAAAAACACAAAAGAACCTCAATACCGATTACCATCCAAAACCCTCATACTCCATTCTTCTCTAAACGAACCAAAGTACCTGAAACACGAAACAAAAGATAACGTCAATCACAAGCTTAACTAACTAAAGAAGGGGAAGAAAGGAGAAAGAAAAGGGAGAGAAGAATAGTTCTAAGTTATAGTCGTTAGCTTGACTTCATGACTCAGGTCTAAGGTGCTGGAGCTGTTAACACGCACGAGACGTGTTCGCCAATTCGATCTCCGGAGAGATATGGCTTGAGTCTTTGTCCATTCACCACAAAGGATGGTGAACCTTCATTGCCTATCTCCACCGCTCCATTCGCCAAAACTTTTACCACTCTGAACGGACTGGACCACCTTGACTTCAGTTTCCCGGGGAAGAGCTTCAATCTAGAATTGTACAACAACACCAATTGACCCTCGACAAACTCCTTCAGCCGAATATGCTTATCATGCCACTTTTTCGTTCTCTCCTTATAAATCCGAGCATTTTCGTAAGCTTCTAACCTTAATTCCTCCAACTCTTGCAAGTCAAGTATCCTTTTCTCTCCGGCTCTCTTGAGATCGAAATTTATAGCCTTAATGGCCCAGTATGACTTATACTCGATCTCTACTGGGAGGTGACATGCTTTACCATAAACCAACTGATACGGAGAAGTTCCTATAGGTGTCTTAAACGCGGTCCTATAAGCCCATAACGCGTCATCCAACTTCGAGGACCAATCTTTCCTAGAGGGGCTCACTACCTTCTCCAAAATCCACTTCAACTCCCTATTCGTGACCTCCGCTTGCCCACTTGCTTGGGGATGATACGCAGTAGTTACCCGATGCTGGACCCCGTATTTCTTCAACAAAGCTTCCAAGGGCTTGTTGCAAAAGTGCGTACCTCTGTCACTGATTAATGCCCGTGGAACTCCGAACCTATTGAAAATGTTCTTTTGCAAGAACTTAATCACCACCTTCGAGTCATTGGTCGGAGTTGCCACG
The DNA here is from genome assembly GCA_037501455.1 of Lantana camara. Taxonomy (NCBI): domain Eukaryota; kingdom Viridiplantae; phylum Streptophyta; class Magnoliopsida; order Lamiales; family Verbenaceae; genus Lantana; species Lantana camara. The sequence goes on along the minus strand of CM074857.1, from coordinate 13,094,122 downwards.
GCTTCGGCCCACTTGGATACATAATCCACCGCCACCAAGATATATTGATTCCCATTCGACGGTGGGAAAGGTCCCATGAAATCGATTCCCCAAACATCAAACAGTTCAACTTCCAAAATATACTTCATTGGCATCTCATCTCTTTTACTAATGTTCCCGGCTCTCTGACAAGCGTCACATTCCTTGGCAAATCTGTAAGCATCCTTAAATAGCGTTGGCCACCAAAACCCTGACTGTAATACCTTAGCTGCTGTCTTTCGCCCACTTGAGTGTCCTCCATATACGCTCGCATGACATCTCTCTAGCACTTCATCAGTTTCAACCTCCGGGACACACCTCCGCACTAACTCATCCGAGCAGTGTTTATATACATATGGCTCTTCCCAATAATAACGCTTCGCTTCTGACAAGAACCTCTGCTTCTGATGGAAATTCATGCCTGGTGGTAAAGCTTTGCACACCATGTGATTCACAATATCTGCGTACCAAGGAACTATCGCATCGGCTGCAAACAGCTCCTCGTTAGGGAAATTCTCAGTAATCTCCTCCTCATACTCATCTTTCTTTTCCCCAACTTCTAACCTTGACAAGTGATCTGCAACTAAGTTCTCCGTCCCCTTCTTGTCACGAATTTCAAGATCGAACTCCTGAAGCAATAGAATCCATCTAATCAAACGGGCCTTTGAATCCTTCTTCGAAAGGAGATACTTGATTGTTGCGTGGTCCGTGTAGACGATTGTCTTTGAACCTATCAAGTAAGACCGAAACTTGTCAAAAGCATGCACAATAGCTAATAATTCTTTCTCAGTAGTAGCATAATTTAATTGTGCATCATTTAAAGTTTTGCTAGAATATGCGATAACGTGTAAACGTTTCTCCCTTCGTTGGCCAAGAACAGCTCCAATGGCCAAATCGCTCACATCGCACATTAGCTCAAACGGTAGAGTCCAATCCGGTGCAATCATAATTGGTGCCGAGGTAAGCTCCTTCTTCAACCTATCAAATGCAAGTAAACAATCATTATTAAACACGAATTCAGTATCTTTTTGTAGTAACTTGCATAAAGGTAAGGTAATTTTTGAAAAGTCCTTGATAAACCGGCGATAAAAACCGGCATGACCAAGGAAACTTCTCACTCCCTTGATATTAGTATGTGGAGGCAATTTTGCGATCACATCAATCTTGGCCCTATCCACCTCAATGCCTTTCTCTGAAACCTTGTAACCCAACACTATCCCTTCCTTTACCATGAAGTGGCACTTTTCCCAATTTAGAACGAGGTTAGTTTCTTCACATCGCTACAAAACTTGAGCAAGATTATGCAAACATGAATCGAAAGAAGAACCAAACACAGAAAAGTCATCCATAAAGATTTCCATCGTGCGTTCTATAAAGTCAGAGACAATGGCCATCATGCATCGTTGAAAAGTAGCCGGGGCATTACACAACCCAAAAGGCATATGCCTATACGCAAATGTACCATAAGGGCAAGTAAACGTACATTTTTCCTGATCCTCTGGGGCTATAGCAATTTGGTTATACCCTGAATACCCATCCAGAAAGCAGTAATAAGAATGTCCGGCTAACCTCTCTAACATCTGGTCATTAAAGGGAAGTGGAAAGTGATCTTTACAAGTGGCATTGTTCAACTTCCTATAATCTATGCAAACTCTCCAACCCGTGACTGTTCTAGTTGGTATCAACTCATTCTTCTCATTTTTAATTACAGTCATCCCCCTTTCTTGGGCACTACCTGTACAGGGCTAACCCACTTGCTATCCGAGATAGGGTAAATTATCCCGGCATCTAAAAGTTTTAGTACCTCAGCCCTAACTACCTCCTTCATGTTTGGGTTCAATCTACGCTGATATTCTACGGAAGGTTTATGGTTATCCTCCATAAGAATCTTATGTATGCAAATAGATGGGCTAATCCCTTTGATGTCAGAAATAGTCCAACCTATCGCTCGTTTGTGTTCTCTCAAAACCCTCAACAAAGCATCATGATGTGAATCAGTTAAATCAGAGGCAACTATAACAGGCAATGTTTCAGATTCACCCAAATAAGCATATCTCAAATGAGCGGGGAGAGGTTTCAGTTCTAACTTAGGAGCTTTCTCAACAGAAGGACGAAGAGTGGGCTTACCTGTACCCAACTCTTCATATACAAACCTCTTTCGGAATGGTACGTATGGGGTGGCCTCGAGTGCCTTTGCGTAGGCGACCAATTCTTCTAGTATGTCTTCCCCATCAATGTGGTCTGTGAGTCCTCTTAGACAGAGTTCGAGAGGGTCCTCGTTGCTTATAGACATCGGTGTCTGTGCTTTGATTTCCACTATGTTGCATTGTTCTTCGATTACCGGTCCTTTCATTGCCTTGAATAGATTAAACTCCACTTGTTCGTCCCCCACACGAAGAGTTAGAATGCCACTCTTCACATCAATTAAGGCTCCTGCTGTGGCTAGGAAAGGCCTCCCTAAGATGAGCGGCATGTTTTGATCATCTTCCATCTCCAACACTATGAAGTCTACCGGTAGGTAGAACTTCCCAACTCTGACCAAAACATTTTCTAGGATTCCCGTGGGGTACTTGACTGATCGGTCGGCTAGCTGCAGGGAAACGGTAGTCGGCTTCAGTGAATTCAGTCCAAGTTTCCTGCAAACAGATAATGGCATTAGGCTCACACTAGCACCAAGATCACATAAAGCTTTATTAAAGGACAAATTGCCAATTGTGCAAGGAATTGAAAAACTCCATGGATCCTTAAGCTTCGGAGGAAGCTTATGCTGTAGAATGGCGCTGCACTCCTCAGTAAGTGCTATCGTGGCATAGTCCTCCAATTTTCTCTTGTTGGAGAGGATCTCCTTCAAGAATTTGACGTACGTGGGCATCTGGGCTAGGGCCTCGGCAAAGGGGATGTTGATATGTAGTTTCTTGAAGATATTCAAGAACTTCTCGAATTGTTTCTCCAACCTTTGCTTTTGAAATCTCTGCGGGAAAGGAAGTGGTGGCACATACGGCTTGGGTGCCACTGGTGTCTTTGGCTTGGAAGGGAGCTCACTCGTCTGTGATTCCTTCTCCTCTTTCGTTGGCTCAACTACTTTCTCAGATTCCAACACGGCTTCCTTTTCTCTTCTCATTTCGGTCTCCACCGGTATTGCAGGCCCCTTGTAAGTTGTGCCACTTCGTAGTGTAATGGCCTTGCAATGCTCTTTCGGATTCTCCTCAGGTTTGCTTGGGAACATGCCTTGGGCTCTAACATTGATTGTATTTGCCAACTGGCCCACCTGCACTTCCAGATTTTTGTTCTGAACCAGCACCTGTTCTACCTGAGATTCGAGTTTCTGATACCTATCATTCGAGACATTGATGAACTTCTCGAGGGCCGCCTCCCACCCCGGTTTCTGTTCTTGCGGTGGTTGTGGAGGGGGTGCGAATCTCTGCTGGTTTTGATGTGGTGGATGTGGTCCCTGTTGTCTTGGTTAGAACTGTGGTCTCGGGTTTGGGTTTGGGTTTTGAACATTCTGATTGTTTGACCACGAGAAGTGCGGATGATTCTTCCAACCTGGGTTGTAGGTGTTCGAGTATGGGTCATTTGCTGGCTTTTGATTCTGCACGTAATTCACTTGCTCCTGACCAACAACAACCTGTGCACCTGCATTGGTAGAAGGACAAACATCAAACGAATGGGGACCACCACAAATTTCACATAATACTTGTAAGGCGTTTGACTGTGCCACTGTGTTACGTGCTGTAGAAATTGCAAGTTGGTCTAGCTTCTGGTTCAGTGCTTCGAACTTGGCATTGAAAGTTGTCACAGTGTCAGTGGTGAGTATGCCTGCCTCAGGTCTCGGTGGAGGAGGATTGCTCCTCTCCTTTGTCCAACTGCTATTCACTGCCATCTTATTCAGAAGTTGCATTCCTACTTCTTCGGACAGCGCCATAAATGCTCCTCCCGCTGCTGCATCGACCATGATTTTCATGTTTTCTGTCATTTCGTTGTAAAAGATTTGTACCAGTTGCCATCCTGGAACACGGTGATGTGGGCATTTCCTTTGTAACTCCTTATATCTTTCCCATCCTTCGTACAACGTTTCCCCATCATAGAGCCTGAAGCTCGTTATTTCGTCTCTGTACCTCATGGTCTTGCTAGGAGGGTAGAACTTGGCTAAAAAGGCCTTAGAAAGGTCTGCCCATGTCTGAAGTGTCTCATTTGACAAGGTCGAAATCCATGCCCGGGCTTTGTCCCTTAAAGAGAAGGGAAAAAGCCTAACTCTGATCGCGTCATCTGAAGCATTATGGATCTTAAAAGTCGAGCAAACGTCCAAGAAGTAGGACAAATGTGATGCGGGATCTTCATGTGGTAAACCCCCAAACGGATTCTGTTGTAAGAGGTTGATGAACCCAGTTTTGATCTCAAAGTTGTTCGCCTCCACCGTGGGGCGAATCAAGTTGTTCTGGATTAGGCCAATGTTAGGAATGGCATAATCCTGAAGTGTGGTTGGTTGCTCGTTATTGGGTTGTGCCATTGGAATTGGGTTTACTTCCTGCTTCTTTTCCTTTCTCCGCCTCGTTCGATTTGCCCGACAAGTCCTCTCAATTTCAGGATCGTAAGGCAAAGGTTCCAAGCCTTGCGATCGTAGCATGCACTAGGTACCTGCAATTGGGAAAACCCGTGGTCAAATTCAACGCACTTCAAAACGAAATCAAGCAGAAAGGGTGGTCTAAAGCACCAGAAAAAGTCAATAAAGTAATATTGAATTGAACGCCTTCCCCGGCAACGGCGCCAAAAACTTGATAGACAAATCTTGAACCCAAGTGTAAGTTCTAAATTCGATTGCAACACTTAAGGTATCGTATCCACAGGGAAGGGAATTCAACAACCACTTCTATGACTATTTCTAATCTAGAGACCGAACAAGATTGACAGTGTTGTACTATACTACTATGACGAAATTAAACTAAGCAATAAGTAATCACACACACGAGCTAGCAAATAAAGATCAAGATTAAACCACTTAATTAAAGCAGGTCGGGGAGTAAATCATATGCCCTTCAGTAATCAAATCAATACTCAAGTACGGATGTATGATTCTTCAACCTAATCACAATTTTACACCTAGCTTCTCTCAAAGACTAGATGTCTAATTAATCAAGCCAAGTGTTGTTCTCACAATCACCTAGTAACCAAATTAATCGAATAAAGCAAGATTAGTGTATTTAAAACCTAGCGGCTTGGCATGGAATTCTAAATACGTGTTGTAGAAATTAGGGTTAGATTTCTTTAAGCCCAAAAAGTTTAAGTTTTGGAAAACAATCTCAATTATCCTCAATCTCTCGATTATCGGATAATTCACACTATGTTCATGGATGGCCAATCCACTCCCAATCTACTCAATTCCGTTTTCCTAACAAAGAATCACACAAACTATTAACTCAAACACCATAGATGCATAATCCTTACCCCCTAACCCTAGGAGATTAGTTCCTCATAATAGACTCAAAATTCAGTAAAATCAAAGGAATTGCATTCAAAACATTCATGTCTAACATAACCATCAAAACCGGAATTAATACTTCTGGAATTCTAACCTAATTATCGAAACGAATCTAAGCAATAAAACTAACTATACTAGAATTAAACACCAAAACTTGAGGAATTAGTTTGATCGGAAAGCAGTAAATAAAGCCAAATTGATAAAGTCTTGTGATTGGATTGAATCTTCAACTCTATGTCTTCGTGTTTCTTCCTTCGTTGATTATTCTTGAACTTCTGGGAAGCTATCCATCCAAAAAGCTCCCAAATTCCGCCTCAAAACCGTGCTTAAATAGAAGTCTTTAACCCAGCACCGCTACGTGACACGGGCGTGCAGAGCCCATGCATAAAAATGTGACACGCCCGTGTCACATATAAAAAACGTATTCGCGCTTTTCTTCTTGACACGGGGGTGTCAAGAGTTGTTCTTCTGAATGACACGGGGGTACAGAAACTGCCAGACCTCTCTGTACCGTGACACGGGGGTGTCGAATATTGCTCTACGTTGGTGACACGGGCGTGTCACCATCTGGAATCCGAGGGTCACTCCTGTACTGAGACACGGGGGTGTCTCAGTTTACTCTTCCAAGGGGACACGGGCGTGTCCCCTAGAATTTCTCTTTTTTCGCCCTTTATTGCATGGTTTTGCTTCTACTTCGTCTTTTCAACTCCAAGGTGAAAGGTACCTAAAAGGGAGCATAAATCGCATTATAAGTTCTTAAAACTACTTGAATTTAACTTAAATTGCCCTACAAATCCATGCAAAAACCCGATACAACAGCAGTGGCAATGGGAGGTTTAATGTCCCCACTTGATACGGCTGGACCGTGGACATCATTCCAGGCATCATTCCGGGCATTACTCCGGGCTGTATAAGAGCGTATCCTGGAGGTGGCATGGCCATAGGGTACACGCCAGGATGGGAGGCTAGAATGTTTTGAGCGAAGGTTGGGGGAGGAGGATTGGAGCCAGATCCTCCTGCCTCATTTCATGTTGGGGAAAAAGCGGTAGTAGCGGCATCAGTGTTTCCGGCGATAAGCGGAGGCGTGCCTCCGGCGGGGGTGGGATGGTTCTCGGCCTTTTCCTCATCGACGGGAGGAGGCCCACCTTTGTTCCCCAGGGCTCCGGATCTTGTAACAGTTACCATGATGAAAGCTGTTGGTGTTACTTTGCAACTAGCTCAAGAGGAAGAATCTGATGAAGATGAAGAGGATGATGGATTCCCACAGACGGCGCCAAAAATGATGGTGCGGAAACTTGTAAAGGATTTAAACACCACTCACTTTAGAATTTATTTGTAAAAGGGGAGACCATCACAGGCGTTGAGCCTCAGGAACTGGGTTTCCTTTTGAGCGTGGGTTCTTCCAGCTAGGATAACACCAAGAGTGCTTAATGCAGTGATGAAGCAACTGTGATGAAGGTAAAGTCAAGCTTGAGAAGATGCAGAAAAATGGTGGAAAAGACCCAGTACAGTGAATGCAGTATGTACTGTGAGGAGGACTTGGGGGAGAAAGCATGTATTCTCCCCTATTTATATGTTAGGGGTGGGGGTAAATGTGTAACTTGACCGTGTGGTCCCAAACTTGTGTTGCCCTAACACGTGGCAGCCTGTGAGGGTGTGAGAATAATGTTTCTGAAAAGGTGGCAGCGTGTCAGGTGGAGTGTGCGCACTACCTTTGTGTCAGAGGTTGTTGGCGAGTGTCGCATGAGTAGAGGGCCTAAGGCCCCCTTTGCTAGGATTCGGGCCCTTCGCAGGGAGGTAGGATCAGGTCCGAGCGCTGGTGACGCTCGAGGAGTGTACAGACGGACCACTCACTGCAGATGGCCCTTGAGCATCAAAATCACGAACGTCAAGAAGGGGGCCCACATGGGGTGCTTTCCTGGAGGATAGCCTGTGAGGGGATCATATCCCGAGCGTAGGGTTCCCCAGCCTGAATCCCCAGCTTGAATAGTGGACCGAGGCTCGTGGACCTGGACTTGCCATCAAATGGATGGGCTGCGTGACGAGGCGAGCTCGTATCAACGAGCATCTAAGCCTTGAGCCAATAGATGGTGACCCGTGGACGACTCTGATTCGAGCGCGGTTTTGTGTCTCATCAATTATTATGTATCTGATTTATATTTTACATAATTTCCCTATTGATTGAATTTTATTAAATTTATATAAATAAGAATTTAAATACAGTTGATATAAAACTTAATTATAATTACACTTTTAGAATTAGATCTTAATTAAGAATTTTAATTAAATTTATATAAATAAAAATTTAAATAGAGTTGTACCTTTTTGAAAAGTTTGAAGCCCATCTCACCCGTTTTTCAACCTATTCGACCTATTTTGGACCCGTTCTACTTGTTTTAGGCCCGTTTTTTACCTCTTCGACCTAATTTGGACTCTTATAACTCGTTTTTTGACCTATTTGTCTTATTTTGGACTCGTTCGATTCGTTTTGTGACCTTTTCACCCATTTTGGACCCATTTTACTTATTTTGGATCCATTTTATCCATTTGGATCCTTTTTACCCATTTTTAATCCACTTTACCCACATTTTACCCGCTTGGATCCATTTTACCCACTTGTATCATTTTTACCCATTTAGATCCATTTTACCCATTTGAACTCGTTTTACCCATTTGAATCCAATTTACCCATTTTGGATCTATTTTATCCATTTAGATCTATTTTACCCACTTGGATCCATTTTACTCAATTGGATCCATTTTATTCAGTTGGATCCATTTTACCCAGTTGGATCCATTTAACCCAATTGGATCAATTTTACCCATTTGGATCAATTATACCAATTTTGGATCCATTTTACATAAATGGATCTATTTTTACCAATTTGGATCCATTATCGGATCCAATTTACGTATTTTTCATCCATTTTACCCACTTTCATCCATTTTACCCATTTGGATGCAGTTTCTTACTTGGATTCATTTTACCAATTTGTATCAATTTTTCCCATTTTACCCATTTTGGATCCATTTTACCCACTTGAACTCATTTTACACATTTTGGATCCATTTAATCAATTTAGATCCATTTTACCCACATTTTACCCATTTTGAATCCATTTTACTCATTTTAAATCCATTTTACACATTTGGATGTATTTTACCCATTTTTGATCCATTTTACCCACTTGGATCCATTTTACCCATTTGAACTCATTTTACCCATTTGGATCCAATTTACCCATTACGGATCTATTTTATCCAGTTGGATCTATTTTACCCACTTAGATCCATTTTACTCAATTGGATAAATTTTACTTATTTGGATCTATTTTACCCATTTTGGATTTATTTTACCCATTTGGAGCAATTTTACCAATTTGGATCCATTTAACCCAGTTGGATCAATTATACCCATTTGTATCAATTATACCCATTTTGTATCCATTTTACACATTTAGATCCATTTACCCACTTGGATCCATTTTACCCATTTTGGATTCATTTTATCTATTTAGATCTATTTTACACACTTGAATCCATTTTACCCACATTTACCCATTTTGAATTCATTTGACCCACTTGCATCAATTATACCCATTTTGGATCAATTTACCCATTTGGATCCATTTACCAATTTAGATCTGTTTTACCCATTTTGGATCCATTTTACTCATTTTGGATCTATTTTATGCATTTAGGTTCATTTTACCCACTTGGATCCATTTTACCCATTTGGATCCAATTTACCCATTTTGGATTCATTTTACCCACTTGAACTCATTTTACCCATTTTGAATTCATTTTATTCATTTAGATCCATTTTACCTACTTGAATCCATTTTGCCCACATTTACCCATTTCGAATCAATTTTACCCATTTGGATCTAATTTACCCATTTGGATCTATTTTACCAATTTGGATATGTTTTACCCATTTTGGATTCATTTTATCCATTTGGATCCATTTTACCCATTTTGAATCTATTTTGTCTATTTAGGTTCATTTTACCCACTTAAATTCATTTTACCCACATTTTACCCATTTTGGATCCATTTTACCAAGTTGGATCTATTTTACCCATTTTAATCAATTTTATCCATATTTTACCCATTTGGATCCATTTTACCACTTGGATGTATTTAACCCACTTGGATTCATTTTACACATTTGGATCCAATTTACCCATTTTGGACCCATTTTACCTACTTGGACTCATTTTACCCATATTTTATCCATTTTGAATCTATTTTACCCATTTGGATCCATTTTATCTATTTGGATCCATTTTATCCATTTAGATCCACTTTACCCATTTGGATCTATTTTACCCACATTTTACCCATTTTGGATCTATTTTACCTACTTGAATCCATTTTACCCATTTTAATCTATTTTATCCATATTTTACCCATTTTGGATCTATTTGAGAATAACGTGATTTATAATGTTAATATTATATAATTTGTCTAAATTATACAATTTTGTTAATTAGAAAGACATACCTGATTGTAATATAATTAGAATTAAACAAAAGTTTACGGACAAAAAGAGATGTGTTTATTTAAAGTTAAACAATTAGAATTGCATTATGATTAGTTTAGTAGAAAATATATTATTCGATCGAAATAATTTTTATGTATCTAATTTACATTTTACATAATTGCCCTATTGATTGAAGTTTATTAAATTTATATAAATAAGAATTTAAATAGAGTTGATATAAAACTTAATTATAATTACACTTGGAATTATATCTTAATTAAGATTATAAACAAGTTTTTAATATGGGTATAGTTTATTAGAGTTAGATTTAGAATTCGATTAAGATTAGACTTGTAACCAATTTCCTATCCATAATTAAGTACTTATAAAATTTCAATAATAATTTATAATACATATTGGTTTACATAATTAACTTAATTAAGCATTAGTGAAATCATTATTGTAAGGATATTTTGGCGACCAATAAATTTAAAAAAAAATCCAAAAATCAACTCGTATTTTTATAATATAATATAATAGACTATTAAAAAAAGGGGGCTAGTAAAATATTTTTTTCTATAGACATGTGATTATTATTTGAGAAAAATGTGATTTATAATGTCAATATTATGTAATTTGTCTAAATTGTATAGTTTTGTTCATTAGAAAGACATATATGACTGTAATATGATTAGAATTAAACGGAGTTTATGGACAAAAAGAGATGTATTTATTTGGACTTAAAAATTTTGAATTGCAATATGATTAGTTTAGTAGAAAATATATTATTCGATCTAAATAATGTTTATGTATCTAATTTTTATTTTACATAATTACCTTATTGATTGAATTTATATAAATAGGAATTTAAATAGAGTTGATATAGAACTTAGTTATAATTACACTTAGAAATAGAACTTAATAATATTTATGTATTAATTTTTTTTATCTTATATTAATTGCAATTATGTCAAACCTTACAAACTATATATTTTTATATATTGTTATCAAGTTTTAAAATAATTTAAACATAAATTAGAATTTAAAAAAAATCAAAAAAAAAAGGAAAAAGAAAATCGTTTCGGGTCGGGTCGGGTTTGGGTTGGGAATTTTCATGTAATACCCCTACCTCAACCCGACCCACCCGAATTGACACCCCTAATTATAGATGTTATTAATTGTTCGCTCGATTGGTATCTGAAAAAGTGAAGAAACATGAGCTCGATGCTAACCCGGAACAAGATGGAGTTTTACTTAAAGCTGACACTCCAACCTTCAAATCAGTACACTTGTTATGAGTCGAATGAAAGAGGTCGAGTATGAGTGCAGTAAATGAAATTTACCTACCGAAGTAAATGCGGGGTTTTATACCTTTGGCCGTAGCGGAGGTGGTGCGGGCTCGCTAGGGGTGTCAAAAATGGACCCGACACGTCAACCCGACCCGACCCACCCGCCTAAATTTCGGGTTAGGGTTGGGGGTTATCGGGTCGGACCCGAATTTGACCCAGAGGGGATGGGGCGGGTTAGGGTGGGTTTCGGGTTGACCCGGGTCAACCCGAAAAATGTTGTGGGTGACCCGCCAACCCGAACCCACCCGATTTAACCCGACCCGACCCGAAATTTAAAAAAAAAAAAAACTATATTTAATTTTTATGAAACTGTAATTTTTATTTAAATTATATGGTGATTTATAATTAGATAAAAATTTATGAAATGATAATTGGTTTAGAATTAGATATACTTAAAAAATAATAATTAATTTATTATTTGAGAATAACATGATTTAAAATGTTAATGTTATATAATTTGTCTATATTATATAATTTTGTTAATTAAAAAGACATACATGATTGTAATATGATTATAATTAAACGGAGTTTACGGAAAAGAAGAGATGTATTTATTTAAATTTAAACAATTAGAATTGCATTATGATTAGTTTAGTAAAAAATATATTATTCGATCTAAATAATTATTATGTATCTAATTTATATTTTATATAATTGCCTTATTGATTGAATTTTATTAAATTTATATAAATAAGAATTTAAATAGAGTTGATATAACAATTAATTATAATTACACTTAGAATTAGATCTTAATTAAGCTTATAAAAAAGTTTAATGTGTGTACAATTTATTAGAGTTAGATTTAGAATTTGATTAAGATTAGACTTGTAACCAAATTTTTATCCATAATTAAGTACTTATAAAATTTCAATAATAATTTATAATACATATTGGTTTACATAATTAACTTAATTAGACAATAGTGAAATCATTATTTTAAGGATATTTTGGCGACTAATAAATTTCAAAAAAAAAATTCAAAAATTAACTCGTATTTTTATAATATAATAGAATAGAATATTAAAATAATGGTTTGTAAAATAATTTTTTTCTATAAACATGTGATTATTATTTGAGAATAACGTGATTTATAATGTTAATATTATATAAATTTGTCTAAATTATACAATTTTGTTAATTAGAAAGACATACATGATTGTAATACGATTAGAATTAACCAAAAGTTTACGGACAAAAAGAGATGCATTTATTTAAAGTTAAACAATTAGAATTTCATTATGATTAGTTTAGTAGAAAATATATTATTCGATCGAAATAATTTTATGTATCTAATTTACCATTTTACATAATTGCCATATTGATTGAATTTTATTAAATCTATATAAATAAGAATTTAAATAGAGTTGATATAAAACTTAATTATAATTACACTTAGAATTAGTTCTTAATTAAGATTATAAACAAGTTTTTAATGTGGATACAATTTATTCGAGTTAGATTTAGAATTTGATTAAGATTAGACTTGTAACCAAATTCCTATTCATCTCACCCGTTTTTCAACCTGTTCGACCTATTTTGGACTCGTTCTACTTGTTTTAGGTTCGTTTTTTACCTCTTTACCCACTTAAATTCATTTTACCCATATTTTACCTATTTTGAATCCATTTTACCCATTTGCATCCACTTTACCCATTTTGAATCCATTTTATCAATTCAGATCCATTTTACCCACTTGAATCTATTTTACCCATTTTAGATCCATTTTATCCATTTAGATCAATTTTACCCATTTTGAATTCATTTTATCCATTTAGATCCATTTTGCCCATTTTGGATCCATTTTACCCATTTGGATTCAATTTACCCATTTTGGATCCATTTACCCATTTGGATCCATTTTACCAATTTGCATCTGTTTTACTCATTTTGGATCTGTTTTACACATTTAGGTTCATTTTACCCACTTGGATCCATTTTACCCACATTTTACCCATTTTGGATCCATTTAACCCAATTGAATCCATTTTACCCATTTGGATTCAATTTACCCATTTTGGATACATTTTACCCACTTGAACTAATTTTACCTATTTTGGATTCATTTTATCAATTCAGATCCATTTACCCATTTTGGATCCATTTAAACCACTTGAATCCATTTTACCCATTTGGATCCAATTTACCCACTTGAACTAATTTTATCCATTTAGATCCATTTTACCCATATTTACCCATTTTGAATCAATTTTACCCATTTGGATCCAATTTACCCATTTGGATCCATTTTACCAATTTGGATCTGTTTTACCCATTTTGGATTTATTTTGTGCATTTACCCACATTTTACCCATTTTGGTTCATTTTATCCACTTGGATCCATTTTACCCATTTGGATCCAATTTACCCATTTTGGATCCATTTGACCCACTTGAACTCATTTTACCCATTTTGAATTAATTTTATTCATTTAAATCCATTTTACCCACATTTATCCATTTTAAATCCATTTTACTCATTTGGATCCAATTTACCCATTTTGGATTCATTTACCCATTTGGATCCATTTTACCAATTTGGATCGATTTTACCCATTTTGGATCTATTTTGTGCATTTAGATTCATTTTACCCACTTGGATCCATTTTACCCACATTTTACCCATTTTGGTTCATTTTACCCACTTGAATCCATTTTATCCATTTGGATCCAATTTACCCATTTTGAATCCATTTTACCCACTTGAACTCATTTTACCCATTTTGAATTTATTTTATCCATTTAAATCCACTTTACCCACATTTACCCATTTTGAATCCATTTTACCCATTTGGATCCAATTTACCCATTTTGGATCCATTTATCCATTTGGATTCTTTTTATCAATTTGGATCTGTTTTACCCATTTTGGATCAATTTTATCCATTTGGATCCATTTTACTCATTTTGGATCTATTTTGTCCATTTAGGTTCATTTTACCTACTTGGATCCATTTTACCCATTTTGGATCAATTTTACCTACTTGGATCCATTTTACCCATTTTAATTAATTTTATCCATATTTTACCCATTTGGATCCATTTTACCACTTGGATGTATTTAACCCACTTGGATTCATTTTACCAATTTGGATCCAATTTACCCATTTTGGACCGATTTTACCTACTTGGACTCATTTTACCCATTTTGGATCCATTTTATCCATTTTGATCCATTTTACCCACATTTTACCCATTTTGGATCTATTTTACCTACTTAGATCAATTTTACTCATTTTAATCAATTTTATCCATATTTTACCCATTTTGGATCCATTTTACACATTTGGATTCATTTTACCCACAAAGGGACAATCAAAGAACGCAGGCTCGAGACTGCAATTCTAACAAATTTGTGGGCAATCATTATTGTAAGGATATTTTGGCGGTCAATAAATTTTAAAAAAAATCCAAAAATTAACTCGTATTTTTATAATATAGTATAATAGACTATTAAAAAAAGGGCTAGTAAAATATTTTTTTCTATAAACATGTGATTATTATCTGAGAAAAATGTGATTTATAATGTCAATATTATATAATTTGTCTAAATTGTATAGTTTTGTTCATTAGAAAGACATATATGACTGCAATATGATTAGAATTAAACGGAGTTTATGGACAAAAAGAGATGTATTTATTTGGACTTAAAGAATTTGAATTGCATTATGATTAGTTTAGTAGAAAATATATTATTCGATCTAAATAACGTTTATGTATCTAATTTTTATTTTACATAATTACCTTATTGATTGAATTTAGATAAATAGGAATTTAAATAGAGTTGATATAGAACTTAGTTATAATTACACTTAGAATTAGAACTTAATAATATTTATGTATTAACTTTTTTTATCTTATATTAATTGCAATTATGTCAAACCTTACAAACTATATATTTTTATATATTGTTATCCAGTTTTAAAATACTTTAAACATAAATTAGAATTAAAAAAAAATAAAAAAAAAAAAAGAAAAATATTTCGGGTCGGGTTGGCCGGGTTATCGGGTGACCGAACAGTGATCGGGTCAACCCGAACCCAATTTCGGGTTCAAATTCGGGTCGGGTCGGGTTCGGGTTGGGATTTTTCATGTAATACCCCTACCTCAACCCGACCCGGACCCACCCGAATTGACACCCCTAGCGGGCTCCATCTGCCCCACTACCAGAGTACATTTAATATTTGGTCGGTTATTATTTCCATGAATCCTGAGTAGCCACGTGGCTTCTTGAAGACAAGGAGAGGTTGACTAGTATTATCGAGCACACATAATCGAGTCGTGAGTTGAGGGAAGGATTTACCGTTTGAAATTGATGAAGGTTGTCTCTTCGAGCTATAGGTCGAAGTAAAGGAAGGTGTCCATTAAAAATTATATCGCGTCATCAAGTAGAGTCCTACCATATCACGTACAATAGGAAGATAAATAATATTTTTATAAATTATTTATGAGTGGTCCAAATAAATATCATCGGATTCAAAACTTATAATGATATAATTTATAGGAAAAAAGATTTTTTATCATTCAAATTTTGAGTCTTTTTGCAATTTATCATTCGAACAAACTTTTGTTGTAAACCGTCATCCAATCTTTGTATTTGTGACATACGACCATCTAAATTTTTTATTATTATTTTTTTGTTGATTTTGGTTAAAAAAATAACACGAAACATGTTTATAAAATATACACGTCAGTTGTATTTTCACTAAACCACCAAATAAAGTTTAGATGACGGTATGTTATAAATGCAATGCAAAGATTGGATGATGGTTTGCTATAAAAGTTTATTGAGATGGTGAATTGTAAAAAAGAGATCAAGTTTGAATGACAAAAAAAAAAAAAAAAAAAATTCCCCTAATTTTTATTATTGACTCAAATGCAATGGATAAATCATAAAGCCCAATTGACTCAGAAATTAAAATATCTCCTCCAGCCCTGGGAGATATGTTTTAAGTTTTAAAAGAAAAATCTTAGTTTGGGAGATCCTATTCCTACGTTCCAACACTAGAATATCATTGCACACTGTGGTGTTTGACTCTTCATGTATATTATTCATAATAAAAAAATAAATAAAAATTTCCTTAACTAGGTTTTGACGTGTTTCAAATGGATTTAATAATTGGACCATCTCTTAATCTAATTTTTATTTTCTCTCTCCACTTTCATCTTGCTTGTCTCTGTCCAAGTCTTTTGGTTTTTTGTCTTTTTTTTTTAATATATATAAATAATTATGTTCCTTGCACTTGATACCCGGAAAAGGTATACACTAAGTTACATTCAAGATACATTTCAAATTAAAGTAGAAGGTTGGGATCCTTGATAGGGGAAATAAGATTAAAAAAGAGGGTTAATTTCGTGGATTGGAATTGAAATTATTAGATTTAAAATCTTTAAGGGAGAAAAAAATAGAAGGGTACAGTTCCATGAGGTTGGCTAAGACGCCGAGGGACATAAAAGTAAAAAGGTGTAATTTTATGGAGTTGGTCAAGTGAAATATAATAATAGTTTGATCTTGATAAAATTATGGGTTCAAAGCCCTCTTATTCATGGGGTGAGGTCAATGTAAAACTTTTATATCGAACCTTAAGATATTTTGTATCTTGAATTATGATCTCATCCTTTTACCTTAATATTTTTGTTAAAAAAAGAAAGAAAAGATAAAAGTAGAAAGATGTCCCATATGACTTGGTCTTTACATAGATTTGCTTTTATTTTGAAACTCCACTCAGGATTCCCAAGGCCAAAATCTATACATGTATTCCCACATTTTAACAGATTAATGATACATATATAATTAGTTAATTACTAGCTAGTGACCGTGCACAAGATGGCGTGCCGCACGTTGTTAAATTTGGTCCCAAACAAGTGTTTCCACTTTCCACTTTCCACATGAATGATGTAAGACTCAGACTCTCATCAACTATCATAGTTGTTGGTGGCATTCGGACTCGTTCAATCTTTGGACTTAGGTCAATTCTGAAAAGAAAGGTAGTTGACTCCTTCAATTTCAGTGTTAGCTCCCCCAATCCATTTCCCAACTTAATAATATCACATTTTTCAAGCCCTTTCTAGAGCTAATTAGTCATGCCAATGATTCATTAGATCCCCACCCCCCCCACCCCCCCCTTTCGTTCTATAATTATTGGTTCGAGTCAATTGAACAATTAACATATGAATTTTTTTCTATGATCGAATTATTAAATTACATCAATCGATGGTTAATGACTCGTGAATTTGCGATGGAATAATATTCTTAAGGTATGATATACAAATACGAATACGATGATACGGATACTGTGGCATGAATTTTCCACATGAAAAGTGTCGATATGAGTATCCGACGCGTACACCTGGATTGCGAAAACTGAAATGTGGCCAATGTGTTTAATTGGATTGGCCTTTCGGACACATTGTTATTTCGGTTTCACTTTTCAGTAAGGTGATTATTACTTAAAGGCCCAATTTGATCAAGGTATTTTGGGCCAAAAAGCCCAATTATCTATTCAACAACAGTCGCTTCGTAGTGTACAATTCCGTCCTCTGCCTTCAAGCTATATCTTCTCCCAAAACCCTAATTTAATCCCAACGGGCTAGGGTTCCGATAAGGGTGTCCAGAGGTAACTCGATCGTCTCCGGTAGCTGCAAGATGGATTTCGACGAGTACGATTACCTGGAGAAGGCCGTTGAAGAAACAAACGGTCCACCGAAGAAGGATACGCCGGAGAAGGAGCGAGAGAGGAGCGAGAAGGGATATAGGAGAAGAGAGAGGAGCGAAGACGACGAATTTGATGAAGAGGAAAGGGAGAGAAAGAGCAGCACCAAGAAATCGCGGAGTGAAGAGAACGGACGAGAGAGAGAGAGGGATAGAGATAGGGACAGGGATAGGGAGAGGAGCTCAAGGCATCGGAGTCGCGACCGGGATTCTGACAGAGAGAGGCGGAGCTCGAGAGATAAGGATAAAGAGAGGGATAGGGATAGGGAGAGAAGGGACAGGGATAGAGAGAAGGAGAGGGAGAAAGAGAGAAAAGAGAGGGATAGGGAGAAGGAAAGGGAGCGAGAGCGGGAGAGAGAGAGGGAGAGGTCCAGAAGAAGCAGGAGTCGGTCCAGGCTGGAACGGGAAAGAGAGAGGGAGTTGTTGGGAGAAAGGGAGCGTGAGGAAAGCAGGTGATGTTAAGCACCTTTTCTCTTAATGAAACTTTGCCTTTTTTGTTTGTATCTATACCCTGCGTGTTTTATTTTTTGGCCATTTTGTGGATTCTCCTTGATTTGTGTATGATATTCGAAAATTTGTTGAAAGTGTGATCGGTTTGTGTTTGGGTTTATCGTCATGCCTGCAAAATTTAGGCTACTTTGAAGGCACTGGCTTAAGAATGTCATTGTCACAACATTAATGCTCCTTTTTTTGGTGCTGTTCCCACTTTCTCAAGTGGTTCCTGCTTATTCTTATGAATGTGGTAGAATTAAAAATTTTCAGGTGCTTCTCTTTAGACTGCTAATTATTATGAACTTCATTTCATTGGCTTAGTATCATATTGTTTTATTGTGTTTATTGAACTTTTTTGTGGTTATACACATTTATTTGCAGTATATGAACTTGAGAACTAAAGGAAACACTTTACTATGTTTGAGGCTTGCTTGTCGCTAAGTTAAGGCTACTTATGTAAAACAATCGTGTATCGATAAAAACGCTTTAGAATAATTTAGAGATGCTCCCCTAATGTGGTTTTGAATAACTAAATTAAGATATACTTTTTATATTTAACCTGAGTGTATTCTCTTCCCTTGGCCTTGTCGATAAATTTGAAGAATTGAGGAAACACATAAGAGGGTGAATTGCAGAAAAAATAGTGAGTTGTACTAGAGGTTAGTGTTTTCTAACTTGGGTTGAAATCGTAGATGGATTGTATGCACATCTTAATGGCCTAACAATGCGGAAACCCCTTGAAGACTTCAGAAGAAAGTGGAAATACACATATTGAATTTGATAAGGTCTGTTGTGTTTTCTTGTTCGGGCTTTAGATTTGGCTCACTGTACAATCTTCTAATGTTTTTACATAGCTGGATTTAAGGTTACTTTCTTGCACTGAGCTGAGATGTTGACCAATGGTGTGTTGAATTTTTAGGTCCGCAACGCTTGTGGTGAAGCTGTATCAGTTTTCCAAGCTCCATAATTGTGGCCTTTCCTTTGCTATGAACAGGGATTTTAATAGCAATTTTTATTATTTGGGGCCCCAATATATAAGATATTGTAACTAGGTTTAGTGTTTAACTTGACCTTTTGTGAAACTTGCAATACATTTGATAATGGATATTAATTCATGAATTTACAGGACAGGAATTGCGGAATTCCATATTTTTTCTACTGTTCTTTAGATATGATGACATGGAGATTGGCTTCCCAAATTTGCCCTTGCTGCACATCAATAGAGATCTTTTCCCGGACAGTCATCTGTAGTCTAAATGATCTGAAGTATTTCTTAATATGTGCACCAACACACTAGGTTCAAGCTTTAATGTAAAATGCTATTGGTAAACAGCTCTTGGTATCAAGCGATTATCCTAAAAAGTTTCCTGGTTTTTTCTTTGTAAGCATCTGGCTATGCGTTCAAACGATTTGGGTTCCTTCACTAAATAAATTAGAACGACTGATGTTTTATATGTAATTCCTCTATATGTAAGCATCTCAGCATGATTGATGTTTTATATGAACCTGAAGTGCTCGAGATGTTTATAATATGTGTGTGTCTTTGATGATAGGACCTTGTTCTGACTTCTCTAGTTATATATGCTTCACATCTTGTTTTACTATCTTTTAAAACCATTCTTCTGGCTTAGGATTACCCATGTAAATTGGAAGTGAAACAAGGGTGCTCGCTGGACTTTATGGGGGTGAAAATACATTGACTCAGTGGGAGTATGAGAATGGGTTCCAATTATATCTTACTTCTAGTCTCTAGCAGACTAATAAGGCTGCCTTTATTCGAAAGATGACCTACTCCCAACCATTTGGCCTGTTCTGATTTTATTTTGAGTCATCATTGCAGGAGATTCAAGGATAAGAAAGAAGCCGCGGAACCTGAAGCTGACCCAGAAAGGGACCAGAGAACTGTTTTTGCATATCAGGTCTTATTTTTATTCAATTTAGATGCTTGTGTCCCAGTTAGAATATTTCACTGGAACTTCTTGAGTTCTGCTTCTTTTGGTACCATCTGCTTGATTGCTATATTTCCCAATTGCAGATGCCACTGAAGGCGACTGAAAGAGATGTATTTGAATTTTTTTCGCAAGCTGGAAAGGTTGATGTGGTTTATTAACTGCTTTTGACTCCCCTTTTTTTTTTTTTTTTTTTTTCATTGTTTCTTTTTAAAATGTAATTTTCAATTTCCATTTCCAGGTTAGGGATGTGAAACTAATTATGGATCGAAACTCAAGGCGATCAAAAGGAGTAGGGTATGTTTCCTTATGTTGCTTCTTAATCAATTTGTCCCCTCTGTACGTTGAACGGTTTCTATTATCCTACAATCACTAATTGTTATTTGTGAAAGTATATTCTAGATTTGAGCGTGTTTCTTTACAGGTAGAGCTGTCACCCTCAGTGTGAAACTTGTGTTCCTTCAGGCATATATCATGTAAAAATAATTGAGATAAATTCCAAACTTTTATAATGTGGCTTAATGTGTTTGAGCGATGTCTTATTGCCACTTAAAAAAATGTAGTCTAATCTGGAAATTTACCAAATGCATTTCACCCATGCAGGATATTTTTCTGTGTATTCGTTAGTATGCTGAGAGTATTAAGGATCCATGATAACATATGCTTGCGTTGTTATTTTTGGGAATCTGTGATTGAAACCAAGTACTTTGACGACAGGTATATCGAATTTTATGATGTTATGTCTGTACCAATGGCTATAGCTCTCTCTGGCCACCTATTTCTTGGACAACCTGTAATGGTAAAACCTTCTGAGGCAGAGAAGAATCTTGTTCAATCAAATACATCTGCTGGTGCTTCGGGGGTTCCTGGACCATATGGTGCAACAGATAGGAAACTTTATGTTGGCAATTTACATTTTAACATGACTGAGTTTCAGCTTAAACAGGTATGTTCTTTTTCAACATGTTATATTTGTTGTTCTCTGTTCCAAAAGTTCATGGTGGCCAACTTCCATTATAATGCTACTGTGATGCTTTTGAAAGATCATGTTTGAGAAGAGGCTATTATTTTCTTCTCTTTTTAGTACCATCCTCTTTGCACATTATTATTTGTTTTCAGCTGTTCAAATGCTGACGTACTTATTTTATACGTATTCCAGATTTTTGAAGCATTTGGGCCCGTTGAGCTTGTGCAACTCCCTACAGATCCCGAGACAGGACATTGCAAAGGCTTCGGCTTTGTTCAAGTCAGTATTTCTTTATGCTGATTGCATTATGTGTATATCCATCTATCATACATATATATATATATTTGTAGGGTTGTCAACGGGCCGGAATTCGGGTCCTATAGGATTCGGTTGTCAGATTTCCTTATTTTTGAACTTTCTAATTTTATATTAGATCAATTTATTTTGATTACAAAATTACTTAATCTGATTTTTTTATCGATCAGGTATATTCAAACTGAAATCCGAGCAGTTAATAGGGTTTTTCCACGATGATGTATTTACATTGCTTGCTACTATGATTTATATGATTTTACTATCTGTTCCTAGTGCCTGTTTTGATCCATTAGCATCTTTGCAGTTTGCACAACTTGAACATGCAAAGGCGGCTCAAAGTTTGAATGGAAAGCTGGAGATTGCTGGTCGGACCATTAAGGTATCATGCTGAGGTTTTTGGTACATTCATATGATAACTGATATGCGTGCGTAGATGAGCATGGTTTCAATCCATTTGTAATCTATGATATGCAGGACACTTACGTTTGCAGATACATTTTCCTGAATTTCCTCTTTTTCTTTTTTCAGGTTTCTTCCGTTACTGACCATGTTGGTTCACAAGAGTCGGGAACGAAAACTGCAGATTTTGATGATGACGATGGTGGTGGTCTTGTGAGTAATTTCTTTTATTTGCATTGCTAGGTTCATGATCGTTGGTTTTTTTTTTTTTTTTGAAAAGTGCAATCCATTAATGATTAGTTTATTATCAAGTCTATAAGCTGCAGTTGTAGCTGCTGCAGCTGTTGTCGGGCGAGTGATGGAGGAAGCCTAGGGTTCATGTTCAATACTGATATTAGTGTTCAAATTCAGTATCCGAATATTTTAATCCATACTCCATATTATGAGACTTACAGGATTTATGGGCAACTTGTCATTTTATTTGAAAAAGTATTTAGTGGTTATTTGTATATTAATTATGTAGAACTCTAGGTGAGCGTAATAAATCTTTTCGCAACAGCTGTTTGGATTATCCAGATGAACAAACAGCCCTTTTCATTTAGTGTGTCTTAAGTAGTTAAGGTTGCTATTTTCAAATGTTGGGGATCGTCACCAATTAAGCTGTTTTCATGAGGAGGTATGTCATAGACTGTAGAAGTGTTGCAAGTTACAACAATTTTTCTCCACCCCTTGTAGAAAAGTCACCTGTGTACTTTGATAGTCATGATCGAGCAAGCTTGATTCTGTAGATTTTCAGGAAGTAGTTATTGTGCCTTAGAGCAGAGTTGTCAAAAGGACAGATTCTTCTTTTCTCCGTCCCTGAACTAAAATATCAAAATTACAGTGTGTTCACGATGACATTCTCTACATTCTTAGTCAGTGTGTCTGAAATGTTGGCAATCTTTGCAGGCTTTAAATGCTCAATCAAGAGCGATGCTCATGGCTAAACTTGATCGCAGTGGTATAGCTTCAAGGTCTGTATATAGAGTATGCTAAATCAATAGTTCTTTCATGGTTAAAATAGTGAAAATGCTAGCTAATTATCTGTTCTGTAGTGTTGTGGGCCCTCTTGGAGTGCCTGGTGTTAATGGATCAGCTCCTGCACAACAAGCTATCACCATGCCCATCCCGACAGCTGCCGTTCCAAATCCAGTTCTTCCTGCACAGGTTGTTCCAATGGTTTCAGAACCGATTGGAACCCCTAGTGAGTGTTTATTGTTGAAGAATATGTTTGATCCAGCCACGGAGGTGTCCTTTTCATCTTTCTGTTGCTTGTAATGGAATGAAGCCTATTTTTTTATGTCTAGCCTCATACATTTTTATGAAATATTGCAGTCGGAACCTGATTTTGATCTGGACATTAGAGATGATGTACAAGAAGAATGTTCCAAGTATGGCAGGGTGAAGCATATCCATGTTGACAAGTAAGAATGAAGTCATTTTATGTCCTCTTTGTTATTATTGATTTATGAAGCATAAACAGTAAATCATTAGATGGAAACAACATGGCTTTCCTCTCTTTTCTATTATTTTTAATCTTCAACAGTGATTTTGAAGTCTTATTTGTGATTGCAAAATCATCTTCAGCCGCCCCACCTCACAACTCCCCAACCTCCAAAAATATAGGATTAATAAAACAGAAATCTGCATGAAGTATTTCTATTTCAGGTAGCAAAATTTGATTTACACAATCTCATCATCATTCTTTTGACTTAACAGGAATAGTTCCGGCTATGTTTATTTGAGGTTTGAAAGTGTGGAAGCGGCGTCACGTGCTCAACAAGCAATGCACAAGAGATGGTTTGCTCGTAGATTGATCTCGGCCATATTCTTGGTAATATTCCGATTCTGCCCTCCAAGATTAAAGAACTTCGAGTTTATCCGTTACCCGAGAAAATTGTTTATTAAAATTTTATTTAGTAATTACCTGAGTTGATGCTTATTTTGTTTCTGCAGCAACCTTATGAATACGATGCCAAATTCAAAGGCGCAGTTTGAACAAGTTTTGGGGCAGGTTGAACATGAAGTCTATGTTTCGAGTAAATACTGGATTCTTATTATCTATCCGAGTTGTAATTTTTTATAGACTCATAGTTTTATAGTGTAATTTGTCAGACTTGGGAGATTTGTCTGATTGCTAATATGAATTGTTCCTACTGGATACTGTTATATCAACGGATAAACCATATATGCTCATCTTTCAGTATGAACGATCTGTTCAATCTTTCAGCCCTATTGATATCTATAGTATGGGAGCCACTCAGTTTCTTGATTAAATTTACCTAACTACTTAACTGTACCTCCTCCTGCATTTTAAATATGATAATCCATTGTTACATGCTTGATAACCTCATGTTTTTAATCTGGTATAGTATATTGGAGCAATATATTGTTTCAATTTCTTTGGCCATGTGTTTTGTTAGTTTTTTTTTTTTTTTTAATATAATTATATTAATACTAATGAACGTGCAATAGGCAATTACTTTTGTAATGTAACTAAATTATATATTAAAATCAACTAGTATATTGTTAGTCAAAAATGGTTTAATTCATATATATATATATATATATATATATATTAAATGGATATGTGGGTATTTGCCTAAACTGAATAATGGATAGTAAAAAATGTGGGTATTTGTCTAAACTGATATATATATATATATATATATATATATATATATATATATGTATTTTGTTTCTGTAACTTGTTTATGTGTCAAACTAGGTTGTACTATTGAGTATAATTTTTTTTTTTCCACCAATGATAGCTGTGTATTTAGCCACATAAAAATTTATAATTTTTTCAAAAATATTAATTTCGTATTCATTTATAAATTAATAATTATCTCAATTGGTATTTGGTATAAACTATAAAGTTATTACTTTTATAATTATACAACTGATTTTATATTTTAAATCATTAACAATAATTTTTGAAGAGTTATTGGTTTACAATTATGTCAACCGCAGTAGAATTAGTAACATAATAATTGTATCATAAATAAAAAATAATATGTTAGAAATATAAATTAATAACAATGAAAATAATAAAAAAAAAAAAAATCAAATTCAAGTTTTTATGCATATATTTTGCTGATTAATTAATTAATATACTCATATAATTATATTTAGAGAAAAAAGAAGCCCAACCAACGGCCCAGCAGCCGTTTTCTTTCTCACCCTTCATCAATCATCCCAGCAGACCCGACGGCTGCGGCTGACGTCATCCGTTTCGGCGAACCATGCTCTGATGCGCAACCAAACAACTTAACTTTTCCCTTCATCACCAAAAGCATGTGCATAGCAATCAAACATCAAATTCTCTCGAGTTATTCACGGCCACGTCGCGAAAACGCCGTATATTTGGGATATATACGTGCAGACTGCATTGGTTGATATGTACGTGAAGTGCAACCATTTGGAATGTGCTCATGACCTGTTTGATGAAATGTCCGAGAGAGACCTGACTTCTTGGAATTCGATCATTGTGGGTTTTGCTCAAGTGGGTTCCTTTGATAGAGTGTCGTTGTTGTTTAACAAGATGAGGGTTGAAGACGTCGTGCCTGATGCTGTTACTATCATGGGGCTGATGCAGTTGTCATCTGGAATGGAGAATGCGAAACTGTTAAGTGCTGTTCATTGCTTTGGGTCGTAGTGTGGGTGTGGAGATGATGTCTCAGTTGCTAATACTTGGATTTCTGGCTATGCAAAATGTGGCGACCTGCTTTCATCTGAGATGGTGTTTTCGACCACTCCTTTGGATTCTTTGAGTGTTGTTTCGTGGAATGCTATGATTGCAGGTTGTGCTTGTTTTGGGGAATCGGTGTGAAGGCTATGGGGGTCTATAGGAGGATGCTTGATGGTAGATATATGCCCGATTTAACTACCATTCTTAATTTGCTTTCATCATTTGCTCGCCCAATTATCTATACTATGGAATGTTAATTCATGCAAAGTGGGCTGTGATGTTGATATCACCCTGCTTAATACCCTTATTTCTATGTGTTCTAACTGTGGAGATATTTATTCAGCTAGATACATATTTGATTGCATGAGCGAAAGATCACGCGTTACATGCACTGTTATGATTAGTGGTTACTCAGAGAAAGGTGATTTGGATGAGGCATTATCTCTGTTCCAGAAAATGGAAACTTCTGGAGAGGAACCTGATTTAGTCACCCTTATCCATCTCATTTCAGCCTGTGGCAAAGTAGGAGCTCTCGACACCGCTAGATGGATTGATACTTACACCACTTCAAAGGGCTTAAAGAATGAGATAATGGTATGTGACGCATTGATAGACATGTATGCAAAATGTGGTAGCACGGGAGATGCTGAAAACCTTTTCCACAATATGAACATGAAGAATATTGTCTCTTGGATGGCTCTGATAGCGGGTTTTGCACTGAACGGGAAATCTCAAGAAGCATTAGATCATTTCAATCAAATGCTGAAATTTGGTTTGAAACCAAATCACATAACGTTCCTCGCTGTTCTGCAAGCCTGCACGCATGCCGGTTTCTTGGAAAAAGGATGGGAATTTTTTAACATGATGAGTAAAACATACAACATAAGCCCTGGATTAGATCATTACGCTTGTATGAGCGACCTCCTTGGACGTAGAGGAAAAATAAAGGAAGCGCTGGAGTTTATTCAAGATATGCCCATGAAACCAGATGCTAGAGGAATTTGGGGTGCTTTGCTTAGTGCGTGCAAAATTCATCACAACGTGGAGATTGGTGAGTATGCAGCACAAAATCTCTTCGAACTAGAACCACAGGCTGCAGCACCTTATGTCGAAATGGCTAATATATATGCATCTGCAAAAGAGTGGAGCGGGGTTGCTGCACTGCGTATGAAGATGAAGAAGAAGCAAGTGATGAAGTTTCCAGGGCAAAGTGTGATACAAATTGATGGAAAATGCTGTTCGTTTACAGTAGAAGATAGAAGCCACTCTCAGGGATTGGGATTATTCGAAACTTTGCATAGATTAGTCTTGCACATGAAGAGATGAAATTTATTTTTTGGCTTCTGAGGAAGTACTTTTGTTGTGATCATCTCACATAGACTGTGTAAATTATATGTTGATTTATTGAAATATATGAGTTTAGGCATACGAACATTGTTTGGGCATTGTATTATAAGGGACATCCAAGTCTTTTTTGGTTATGTAACCCTTAGTTTTTAAGTTTTCATTATATAACCCTTTTTTCAATTATCTCTAATAAAATAAATATTAAATATAATTATTTTCCACGTCAACATGTCGAGTGATTTTTTTTCTTGATCTAGAGAATTTTTTTCTCAATCTTCTAGATTTTTTTTTTCTTTTTTTCCTTTTATTCTTAAGATAATTTTATATTTTTTTTATTCACGAAAATCAATAGGATCGACATATAGATTTTCATTTTGTTTTTTTCTTTTATTATTAAAGATCTTCATGATCAGTACTCGATCAACAGAATTGAGTGTTGATCGAGTACTCAATTATGTCAACAGAATCGAGTACTCGGTCATGAAAAGATCAACAGGATCGATTAATCGATCCTTTGAATCTTCAAACATCAAATACGAAAAAAAAAAAAAACACACGATAGAACAAGATCAGATTTCTGTATTTATTTCTCTATCTTTTTGTTAATTGTGGTTGTAGAAGACGACGACAAAAGTAGGCGAGAAAACGACGCAGATGAAGCCATGCGAACGCAGAACGAAGTCATCATTGAAGGAGAGAAAATCATTGTTGAAAGAGAGAAGGAGAGAAAACAATGAAAGTAGACAACGACGATGAACGCAACAACCGGTAGAAGAAGATGAACGCACAAGAGAAGGAGAAGAAGAGAAATGGCGAGAGAAGGAGAAGGAGAGAAGAAGAAAAAATTAGAGTCTGATTTGGGTGGAAGATCAGAAATTTGAAATAAGATTTCGAGATAATATAGGAGGAAAAAATAGATAAAAAGACCACGTCAGATAATAGAAGGAAAAAAAAAAAAGGGAGAAATAAATTGAGGGTTATATCCCTGAAAAAAAGTCTTGGGGGTCCCTTGGGATCAAATTGTCTTGTTTTCTTGTGCAAAAAAATAACGAAATTAGGTTTGCAGATATGTTTGATGAAGCTGAAGTATGAGCATGATATGGAGGCCAAATTGCATTTTTGGTCCCACAAAGTAGACTCCTTTTCAATTTGATCCATGCTTTATCAAAAATTTCAACTTAATCTTGATTTTTTCCAAAATTAAGCAAACGCGTTCCCAAAACCCTATTTCTACAAACATTGCTATGTCGTATGTAGTCAAAAGTAGTATTAGAACCAAACCAATCACCATATGTTCAACACTAAAATCAACTATAAATTTTCAAAATTATCACTAAAATTAAAACATTTTATTCAATATAGTTTTTATATTTTCGTTGTGATTTTCTTGTTTTCATAATACTTCATTATCAATATATTAAAATTTAGAATATTCTTATGGAACTAATATAATTACACACAATGCAAACGCAGACACATATATATATATATATATATATATATATATATATATGTCATGTGTATGTATTATTTCATGATTATACTCTAAATTAAGGACTTGGATGAACATTCTTATGCTGAAAAAACAAAGAAATAAAGGGTTTATTCACATACATATGTTAAAATTTTCTAAGTGAAGAAAGAAAACTGATCAAGAAAACCCTGAAAAGTGACTGGAAAGCAAGAAACACAAGAAATTAAGAGGAAACAAAACAACAAATAGCGTCAAATCTGCAAGAAAGAATAAGGGATATTAAGCGTCTAAAAATAGTAATGGCAATCCAAATTACCAAAAGAAAACCTAATTAACAGCTCGATCAACAAATTAAGTAGTTCATTTCTTCAACCAAAATATATCTAACAATAATACTTGCTGCCCTCTAAGAAATTAATCGGCTTTGTAGCCATGTACAGATTATCAATACTCCTGTACCTTCGTTTCTTCATCCTTCTCATCTCTCCAGCTGTGCGACTTCCAAGAATATCATCACTGTTATAATTAGAGGCCCTTTTCTTCTTCATGTTGACATTGTTGGAGGTGGAGCAGTCGTCAGTCTCATCATGACTAACTATTTCTTCGTCTCCGAATAACTTTATCAGTGTTCCGGCGACAATGGCCGCCATACCATCCAACTCCCGAGAGCCCTTTTGATTGGGTTCTCTCTCAGGCCATCTGGTTTCTGATCGATCTGCCGCCATGGAAATTGCAAGAAATTAAGTTAAAGAAACTGATATCTTGTATGCGTTCCTCTTCTGTGTTTAGGTGTGCGTGTGTATATATGTATATTTATGGGATTTCAATTTGAAGCAAGCGTGTTATAAGGGTGCGTGTAGTGTGTGTTTTCAATTTTCATATAGGGAGAATTGGAGAAACATCTGTGTTGGTGTCACGAAGATGACAGGAAGTTGCCAAGATGGCTCCTATGATATAATAATATGTGTAATATATGTCTGTATGTAAGAAGTTGTCATGACGGCTCATGTATATATATATTCTTCTATTACCAAAATATATATATATATATATATATATATATATATGTTGTTCTATTAATTTTGAATATATTACCTGGAAATGAAGTTTTGAATACAAAAAGGGACAGTTTGAAATAACTTTCCATCAGTTTGGAACATTTTTACTTAACGTCCAATAAAATTATACGACATAATAGGATATAAATACTACATTAGAACATTTTAGACTTTTAGTACTACATTTTGTGAAAATTATATAACATATTTTGAGAGGTATTTTAAGTACGACATTATGTGAAAATCATACGACATTTTGCCAAAATGGGGACTTAAGTAAAAATATGATGCCCAATTGGGGATTTATCTCACATTACCCGATACAAAATTATTCCCAAAGAATATCACATTAATATTTAGTGTGAGATAATATTAATAACGAAAATAACTCTACACAAAATAAAATATTAATGAGAGTAGAAAATAATAAAGAACTAATCTTTAAAGATTCATAAACCAAATTAAGAAAGAAGGGAGTATATTTTTTTTGGAAAAATTATGAATATCCATAAAATTTAATTCGTTGACAGAAAAATTATTTTAGTTGAAAGATTACAAAAACTTCATGTGTTTGAATAAGAGTATTTCGAAAAATTACATATAACGCCCAGGTGAAGTAAGCAATAAAAAAATAATATTATGCTTTTATCAAGTAAAAAATAGTTTGTCCCCTAAGCTCTCTTTGAATTTACAACTTACCACTTAACTATAAAATATTTTTTTTACCAAAAAAAAAAAAAAACTTAATTATGAAATATTTTAAGTTGACCCGAACTTGATGAAATGATTCAGATAATCATCTTCGTTTTTTTTTTTATATCGGAAAAGGGACATGTCGCACACAAGCATCTCTTGCGAGTCCTTTTTCAAAAAAAAAAAAAAAACAAAACAAAAACGACAATTTAAAATATTTTATAATTCGAATGATAAAGTATAAATTCGGCATAATTTGAACCACAATCCATTTTTTCCTCTTCTTTTATTATACAATTAGTGGAGTCGTTGAGAGGGAGGAGCAGCCTGCAGGCAGACAAGATAGCTAGCAAGGATTTCATGTTAAAAAAATTGTTGTTTCTTCCGTCTTAATTTGAAGTTAATTCCAATTTGATTTTCAGACTTAATAATATCAAGATATGTAGACATATGATTGACCTCAATCAGGCCGTGCCTTTCAATCTAATAACTGTAGGGACAAAGCTTTTTTAATTAACCTCTTTCACATTGACCCTCCAAGTCAATATATCATATTATTATGACATTTTCCAACTTGTGCTTTTGAATTTTTGCTTTTGAATTCTTGCAATATTGGCCTAATCATGGGAATGTTGTTGATTGCATATAAAAACCAATTCCTGATCAAATAGCGTGTTTGGGAACCGAGTCCACTTCCATTCAGTTACTCAATTATAAGTCATTGTATGATGCGGAATTACGACCATATTTTCAAAATTAATAAGTCACCTATACACATATACATAACAGGGGCATTCGGTTAAAAGGGACCCCCAAGTCTTTTTTTAGTTATGTAACCCCTAGTTTCAAAAGAATTGGTTATATAACCCTTTGCTTGATTAGCTCTTAATTAATTACTCAGCTTAATTAAATAGTTGCCACGTCAGGATTTTGCAGACTCTTTTTGGCCCCAAAATTTATACAAAATTAGAATCTGGCCCCAAATCACAGTCATCCAATTCTCTCAATTTCTCTCTCCTTCCTGTATGTGCGACGAAAACCCTATTTTTCTGATATTTCTTCTCCGATCGAAGTGTTGTCCAGTGTTCGTTTGATTCTTCAAAAACCCTAAGTATCACCCACCTCTCTCTGATTACATGTACAATGGCAAACAACAACGACAACAATCAAAGGTATTGAAAGGTTTCGGTTTGTTTGAATTTTTTCTGAACCCTATTTTTTGAACTGCGTTTTCACTGAATGAGTGAACTGAGTTTTTTCTGAACCCCATCTATATGGGTTTAATGCATTACATTCCCTAACCTGTTATGGACGCCAATATAACGCCAATACATAGTGATCGCGCACTCGATTTTGTTAATCGTTTGCGCGATTTCTATAAATCGCTCACGCGATTAGGGAATCGCTCACGCGATTCATTTGAATTTTTTCTCAAACCTATTTATTGAACTTCGTTCTCACTGAATGATTTAACTGAGTTTTTTCCGAACCCCATCTATCTGGGTTTAATACAGTACATTCCCTAGCCTAAATTGGACGCAAATATAAGGACAATACAACGTGATCGCGCACTCGATTTTATTAATCACTTCCCCGATTTCTCATAATCGCTCACGCGATTCTTTAATCGCGCACGCGAATTTGAGGAATCGCCCACGCGACTTTATCAATCGACCACGCGATCAAATTTTTTGTTTCTCAGTTTTGTACTGCATGCATGGTTAATTTTTTTTTTTTTTTTTTATTGTTTTAAAGGAACGGCGACTGGGTTATGTCAAAATTTGTTATTGGATTTGCACTTGGAGTGTGGGAAGAAGAAACCACGTGTTTGAATTGGGTTGCGGAGAGCAAGCAAACTTCTGCTATTCTTGTGAGCAATCAGACTACATTCCAAATGTTGATAAGTGATATTATAGAACAAGCAGGACTTACTTGCTCCCATGATGATGTGCACGTGAAATATTTTCTTACAAGTGCACCTCCAACCTGTTATCCAACTG
Source organism: Lantana camara (assembly GCA_037501455.1). Classification (NCBI taxonomy): domain Eukaryota; kingdom Viridiplantae; phylum Streptophyta; class Magnoliopsida; order Lamiales; family Verbenaceae; genus Lantana; species Lantana camara. The sequence continues at coordinate 13,061,658 of CM074857.1, read as the reverse complement.
AAATAAAGACTGATCACGACCTACAAGTTTATTTTGCCGATATCTCTCCTCAAGGTTGGAGGCCCGTTTTGAAGGTTTCCTTGGATAGGAAGGAGAGTGGAACAGAATCCGAACATGTTGGTACAAGCGGGTTTACTTCTCAGGGTGAAGATCAATACCAGCATCAGTATGAAGACTTCAGTCTCCCTGATATCAACGATCAAGAATTCAATCTTCCCGATAACACCCTTGCTATAAACGAAGAAATGGTAGATCGTTGTAATCCTTCGAAAATGTGGTCGAGGAAGAAGTGCCCGATCAATGTATTAATCAGGAGGAATCCATTATATGTTATGATAATCCAGAGGCCAGGATTGAAAGTCATACATGGGATGATGGCTCAGGTTTTAATGAGGATGAAGAGTTTATTAACAAAGAAGATGCCATCATGAAGATCAACCTTGTTGCATGTAAGTGAAGCTTCCAATTACGAACGATAAAATCTACAAAGTCCCTTCTTGTTTTGGGATGTTATTCGCAGGATTGCAAGTGGTGGTTTCGGTGTGTTAAATATGTTAATTCTGAAAGATTTATCCTCAGAAAGTATAACCGGATGCACACTTGTGGGTTGGAAGAAGCAAGTACCACTCATCAACAGGCTACCGCAAAATTGATTGGGGACTTAGTGAAGCCATTGTTTTTTGACAAGAAAGGTCCCACACCAGGCGAAATTAAAAAGTACGTCGAAGCTGAATTGGGGGCCAAGGTTAGTTACTGGAAATGTTGGATGGGCAGAATACATGCCAAAAATATTGTCAGGGGATCACCTGAGCATGGATATGCAATTATAGATGCATATCGTTATATGGTAACTCTTAAGAATCAAGGAAGCGTCACTGAATTGGTTCTTGCCAACGAAAACAGGTTTCTTCATTTTTTTGTTGCATTCGGACCATGCATACGGGGTTTTACGTACATGCGCAAGGTGTTAGCCGTTGATGGTTGTTTCTTAACCGGTAAATACGATGGTACTCTCCTTTTGGCTACTGCACAAGATAGTGAGAACCATACCTATCCGATTGCATGGGCAGTGGTTGATTCCGAAAATAATGCATCATGGGAGTGGTTTTTTATAAATTTAAAAAGGATAGCACCGGATAGTGATGATCTCTGTATAATATCGGATAGACATGTCTCCATAAAAAATGCGGTTGCTAAGATTTATCCTAAGGCTCATCATGGATTTTGTTCGAAGCACTTATCGGAGAACTTGAGACAACGGTTTAAAAAAAGTGCAATCCTTGAGCCATTTTTTAGGGCAGTTAAAGCATATACCGTCGAAGATTTCATGGAGCACTACAAAGAGATCGAACGTATTCACAAACGTGCTGCAGAGTACTTGAAGGATGAAGTTGGTTTTGAGTTATGGAGCAGGGTGCATTCTAAAACAAACAGGTATGATGTTCTGACTAGCAACATCGCCGAGTCTATTAATTCTAGGATTCGATTTGAAAGGGAGTATCCTATCCCTGCTCTGTTTGAGTCTATCATAAGAATATTGGCTGATTGGTTCCACACCCGGAGAACGGACATGATCAACTGCAGTACAGTCCTGGTGCCATCCAGAGAGAAACTTCTCCGGAGTAATATGGAGAAATCCAAAGGATGCATTGCACAACAGTTCAATGCTCATGAATTTTCTGTTCGTGGAATTGGAGCAGAGGTTATGGTTGACTTGAACAATATGACGTGCACATGTGGTGTCTTCCAGATGGATAAGATCCCCTGCCCCCATGCATTATCGGCGTTAAGGGAGCAAAACCCAATAGGGTTTGGACAAAGAATATATTCCCTATGCTCCAAATTTTACACTGTTGAGTACTACATACTTGCATATTCTGAGACAATTTTTCCTACACCTCCAGAGTTACAGTGGGAATTGCCTGAAGATATAGGTATAAAACAAGTACTGCCACCTCCACTGAAGGTGCGTGTTGGAAGAAAAAGGATGACTAGATTCCGGGCACCTTCTGAGGGAAGAAAAAGGTACAATACCTGTTCAAAGTGTGGAGGAAAAGGTCACAAAAAGACTACTTGTGATCAGAATGTCATTTAGATAAATAATTATGTAATAAATTGTATAATACAACTTTATTTTTTAATTAATCGCGCAGACTATTTAATGAATCTCTTACGCGATTTTATGGATCGCGTACTCGACTTAATCAATCGCGCAAGCTATTCTTCAGCCAAGTGTCATCTTTCTCTTCTTAGTTAATCGCGCACAATAAAAAGACACAAAAAGTCTACATGTGATCAGAAAGTCATTTAGATAAATAACAGAATGTCATTTAGATAAATAAATTGTATAATACATATTTGATTTTTAATTAATCGCGCAGACGATTTAATGAATCTCTTACGCGATTTTATGGATCGCGTACTCGACTTAATCAATCGCGCAAGCGATTCTTCAGCCAAGTGTCATCTTTCTCTTTTTAGTTAATCGCGCACAATAAAAAGACACAAAAAGTCTACATGTGATCAGAAAGTCATTTAGATAAATAACAGAATGTCATTTAGATAAATAAATTGTATAATACATATTTGATTTTTAATTAATCGCGCAGACGATTTAATGAATCTCTTACGCGATTTTATGGATCGCGTACTCGACTTAATCAATCGCGCAAGCGATTCTTCAGCCAAGTGTCATCTTTCTCTTTTTAGTTAATCGCGCACAATAAAAAGACACAAAAAGTCTACATGTGATCAGAAAGTCATTTAGATAAATAACAGAATGTCATTTAGATAAATAAATTGTATAATACATCTTTGATTTTTAATTAATCGCGCAGACGATTTAATGAATCTCTTACGCGATTTTATGGATCGCGTACTCGACTTAATCAATCGCGCAAGCGATTCTTCAGCCAAATGGGCATATCTCTTTTTTTAATTAATCGCGCCCAAGATTTACTGAATCGCTAACTCTTCTTAATTAATCGCGCCCAAGATTCAATTAATATATTATAATATAATAAAATTTGGAGTTTAATTCGATATATGACACTTTAAAAAACACTCAGCTTGATTCATTACTTTATTTTTTAAATAATCGGGCTCAAGATTTAGTGAATCGCTCACAAGATTTAATGAATCGCGCATGCGATTCTTCAGCCAAGGGGGTTTATTAACATTATGGATATTAACAGATCTATCTGTCTTCCTCCTTAATCACAAAATCTGCCGTATTTGATTGAAATGTTCATGAAGATCGTCATTTCCGTAGGACTTGTTGCCAAACAGTAACAATCAATAGATTTCTTTGTTTGGCCTTGCAATAGATCATTAGACATTGTAGAAGAACTATAAAACGTGCAATACAGGAGAGAGCTTTGAGAGCTTTGTGCAGACCGTTCATAACAATGGAAAGAAACCCTAGATAATGCAAATGAAGATTTATTATAGATTTAAAATCTATAATAATTCTTCAATTGCATTTTCCAGGGTTTCTTTCCAATTGTTATGCACAGGACGCATAAAACTCTCAAAACTCTCTCCTGTACTGCCCATCGTATAGTTCATCTACAACGAGTAAACACTTCATCGACCAAACAAAGAAACATCTATTGATTGCTACTGTATGGCGGAAATCATACAGCAAACATGATAATTTTCAAGAGCAATTCAAACTAATAGGGCAGACTCTTACAGATCTGCGAAGGATTGTTCCTTTGGATTGGAGAGGGCGGCGGCGAAAATATTCAACATAAGAGGAGAGGATGGAAGATAAAAAAGTGAATTAGGGGTTGGCAAAAGGAAACAGAACAATTTTATATTTGAGTAGGAGGGGCAGTGCGTAAATTTGTGAGTTTGCAAAAGAGCCCCTGGATGATGATAATATTACAAAATATTAAAGCCGTTATAATATGGCAGTTATACACTGTTTATATCCTAATTATAGCCGTTGGTGGGGATCACTATATAATTCTTCTGATTATCATTAAGGAATTTAAAGATCATGGCAAGCTCAAATAGCTCAGCTTTTACACGCAAAAGTTCTCTTAGATATAGAAAGGAGAAATGCAGGGATTGCGATCAGTGGGCTACAATCAAGGTGGTCGATAGAGCAGATAATTCCAACAGGGGAAGATTATTTTATTGTTGCAATTTGCATGGCTTTTCTCAATGGTGTAATCCAATAGAAGAGCCACAGAACGATGAAGGTGAAGTCTCAAGCAGGAGGACACCACTCATTCCAGAAGGAAGAGAACAAAATATTGTGAACAAGTTGATAATAGTCAATTTGTTGTTTTTAGCAGTATTTTTATTGATTTGTATCTTGAAATCCATAACGTAACTTGTCTTAATGATTTGTATTTAGAAATTTAGATTGTAATCATTTAAGTTACTAAATCGCTCAACATCATCTTTGATACCATGTAGAAGGGATTGTGATTAGAAATTTAGATTGTAATCATTTAAGTTACTAAATCGCTCAACATCATCTTTGATACCATGTAGAAGGGATTGTGATTGGTACATTCAAATCAAGCTTCGCTATAACCAACAATAAAATGACCCCATTACAAATTTGACTCGATTCTCATAAGGTGATCTTGATTTTGGACACAAAACGTATTAAATCGCGTGGGCAACTTCAAGAATCGCCCACGCGATTCTTACGGTAGTTCGCACTTAATATGGGTTTATATTACTTTGCTAGTCCCCCAGCATGTTTCTTTCGCGTTTGATATGAGCCCCATAGCGATTCTTATCTGTGTAGTACGATGTATTGCAAACCTTAGTCATAATCCCAAACAAATCCTAACATCATCTTTGATACCTTGTAGAAGGGATTGTGATTGGTACATTCAAATCAAGCTTTGCTATAACCAACAATAAAATGACCCCATTACAAATTTGACTCGATTCTCATAAGGTGATCTTGATTTTGGCCACAAAACGTATTAAATCGCGTGGGCGACTTCAAGAATCGCCCACGCGATTCTTACGGTAGTTCGCACTTAATTTGGGTTTATATTGCTTTGCTAGTCCCCCAGCATGTTTCTTTCGCATTTGATATGAGCCCCATAGCGATTCTTATCTGTGTAGTACGATATATTGCAAACCTTAGTCATAATCCCAAACAAATCCTAACATCATCTTTGATACCATGTAGAAGGGATTGTGATTGGTACATTCAAATCAAGCTTCGCTATAACCAACAATAAAATGACCCCATTACAAATTTGACTCGATTCTCATAAGGTGATCTTGATTTTGGCCACAAAACGTATTAAATCGCGTGGGCGACTTCAAGAATCGCCCACGCGATTCTTACGGTAGTTCGCACTTAATATGGGTTTATATTACTTTGCTAGTCCCCCAGCATGTTTCTTTCGCGTTTGATATGAGCCCCATAGCGATTCTTATCTGTGTAGTATGATGTATTGCAAACCTTAGTCATAATCCCAAACAAATCCTAACATCATCTTTGATACCATGTAGAAGGGATTGTGATTGGTACATTCAAATCAAGCTTCGCTATAACCAACAATAAAATGACCCCATTACAAATTTGACTCGATTCTCATAAGGTGATCTTGATTTTGGCCACAAAACGTATTAAATCGCGTGGGCGACTTCAAGAATCGCCCACGCGATTCTTACGGTAGTTCGCAATCAAATTCTCTAAAATTAAACCTCTTGTAATATACATGTCCGGTAAGGCGGCAACAATTGTATACATTATATTAAAATTTTTCATTTTTTGTCTGACAGTTATTTATATTTAATATATATATCACCACAAGAGTCAAACCAATCACATCATTAATTAATTTGATAACAGTTATAAGCAAACTTTTAGCGAGAAAGAGGAGAAAGGTAAAAAAAAAAGGAAAGTAAAAAGTAAAGGACTGTTCTTCTTCTTCTTCTTCATCTTCCTCACAAGCAAAAAAACTAGGGTTTTCATCCATTTTCTCTCTCCTATATTCAGATTATTATCACATTTTTATGATCAACCAAACAAGATGTCATCAGCGGGAGCAAACCAAAGCCCAGTAAGGGAAGGAGAAGGCACTATTGATCCCATGCAGATATCCCAAGAGGCCGATTACAACGTAATGGTTCTTTGTTTTTTGTTTTCAACTTTCGTTCTGGAGTTGATACTATATTCTCTTGTTTATATACTGTGTTTTTTGGGTTGTTTATACCGGAAGTATCTAGTACTCACTTAATCGATTGATTGAGTCGCGTACGCGATCAAAATGGCGCATTTTGTGTATTTCAAATCTTTTATATTGACAAATGGTATTTTGATCCTATACATCTCAGGAGTTCAGAGATGATGAACACACCGGAGATGAAGAAACTGTGCAAGGGGACTGGTACATAAGGGAAAATAGGAGTAAGCGAAGACATTCGAACAATATGGGTATGATTGGGTTATTTGATGAGGCGGAGGATGATGACAATGAGTTACAGGAAGTGTATGAAGAAGAGGTCACCCGGAGCATTGATTTTCCAAAATTCAACATGCACCCTTTCTGGGAAAGGTACTTCTTCTCTTCAACTGTGAGGATCACAGTCCGGTCATCATGGGAGCGTCTTTCCCCAGTAAAAGAATTCCTTCAGGAGAACGAAATGAATTTCGAAGGAGTATTTAGAAAATATACCGAAGAGCTGCCTTCTGGTTGGAAGCGGTTTTCAGGCAGCCTCCTTCATTATCTTATGATGTAGTCCCTACCCACCAAGAAAGAGAATGAGCTGTGGGTCTTGATAGGCCAAAAGCCAGTTAGGTTTGGCTTAAGGGAGTTTGCTCTTGTCACTGGGCTTTATTGTGGAGGAGGTAAGATGTCCGATAGAGCTGATGAGTTGAGTGTTATAAATAATGCCGAGGATTTTCTTAAGAGGATCCTCCGAAATAAATGGAAATCAAAAGTGAAGGACACTGATTTGGAAATTTTATTATTCAATAAAAAGATTGCGGTGGAAGACCGTTTGAAGATAGCACATGTGCTTTTTGTACAAAACATGTTGCTGGGTATTGAAAAGGGGAGAGTTGTAAATAGGGATCATCTTTGTTTTGCAAGTGACTTGGATTTTTTTTATTCATATCCTTGGGGACTAGTGTCATTCAAGGCGACAATGGATTCAATAAAAAAAAGGGAAAAGGATATTGCTAAATGGCTGCCCCCTACAGAATCTGACTCTAAACCGAAGACCTATCATGTTTCAGGTTTTCCATGGGCCTTGCAGGTGATTATGATCATCATATTTATCTTATTCAGCTTAATCGCTTACGCGAATTTATGAATCGCTCACGCGACTTGTTGAATCGCTCAAGCGATTTAATGAATCGCTCACGCGACTTGTTGAATCGCTCACTCGATTTAATTGGAACAAAATCTATAATACACCTTTTTTCTGTTTGTTCCTTGTAGGCGTGGGCTTACGAAATGTGCCCAACTATAGCAAGTTCTTATGGAGGCGGCCTAGAACATGATGATTCCCACATGTCCAAACTACCACTCCCCAGGATGTTCAGATGGATGCACAGTAGAGGGAACCCAATCGATATTGAAGAATTGCGGCAAAAGTTAAATAACCATGGACCTGAGGTTAGAACAAAATTTATATTATTTTCTTTGCCATGGATCACCGAATACCTTTAACATCTATTATTTTTTGATGTAACAGGATCAGGTACGTCCATTTTTGTTGCCCTCCAGCGTTGAAAAGAATATGAGTTACATCAGGGACCTTCATGAACAAACAAGTTCAGAAGAAGAGGATGCACCCATTAATTATCTACATCAGTGCTTGAAAGGGTGCACCCTTTTGATCATTGGGGATGAATTGCCCCATCCAGTCCGAGAAGATGATAATCTCATGAATTCTAACATGGATTGGTTCCCCTCACCATCACATCCAACTACAGCACCACCTACCGCAGGAATTGATTGGGGCACCGCACCCCCAACTTCCACAGCACCACCTACCGCAGGAATTGATTGGGGCACCGCACCCCCAACTTCCACAGCACCTGACACATCACCATCACCTGCACCAGCTGCTGCAGTGCAAATCCCTTTTGAAATTCAACAGTTTATCCAGAAAGAGGAAGCTAATTCTGAATCTTTGAATGCAACTGTTGAGAAAATATGGCTGCATTTGGAGAAGGAGAAAGAAGACCAAGCTGAAGCTCATTCTGAATATGTGAAGGCAACTTTTGAGAAAATATGGCAGCATTTGGAGAAGGAAAAAGAACACCAAGCAGGCCGTAGTGTAATGGTGCAGGATGTTGAAGGGTCTAAACGTCAAAGACCAAAGAGAAATAAAAGAAGGCCCGCCTACCTCCTGTCACCTTATACGCTGCAACTTAAGAGGCTTTGCACAGCTACAGCCAGAGCTAGAGTCAAGGCTAAAGAAGTAACACCTACCTTAACGGCTCAGCCCCAACTGCCTTGTCCGCAAACCGCAGAAACCATCTCTCAATCTCACAACAGATGGTTATCCAAAATTACGGACAAATCTGGTTCTAGCTACTTGTACAACTCGGTTCTTAGTGCAGGGCCGAAAGACCGAATTCTTGGACAAACTGCGGATTTCGACGCGAATTTCTTCCTAACCATCCTCAGAAATGGGAAATGGTTGGTATCCGAGGTAAACTTCCTATATAGTTTATGTTAGTCAATACCTGTATGATGCATAGTTGATCTTTATTGTTTTTTTTTTGGTTCACTCGTTGCAGCATTTGGAAGAGTGTTTGGCCAATATAAGGCTTAAACAAAAAAGGCTCCCAGATCAATATGCTCAGGATTGTTCGGTCCTCGATGAGACTTTCTTCCAACATCTTAAAACGAATTATTATCTATCAAGGGGTCTCATTACAGAGGAAGATTCAGTTTGTGTTGGTGAAGATGGCAATATCGTTATTACAAATAAGCCAGATACTGCTGCCAATGCTCCGAGGGGTGCCAAAAATCCGAGGGTTGGTGCCAATGCTCCGAGGGTTGGTGCCAAGAGTGCCAAGGGTGCCAAGGGTGTGAGGCCTGTGAATGAACCCAAAGAAGACATCCGGACTGCCTCGCATTCATTTGATGTGATGCGAAGGATCTGGAATGATCCCATCAAATGGAAGGAGGACACTGTTCTGCCGTATACAACTGGTTCTCTACCATATTTGCATGGTCGTGCATGGGAATGAGCTACAAAATTTTATGGCATTGTCAACTCAGGAAATTCCCATTGGGTGGCCGTCGAGATTTTGCCCCAAGAGGGAGTCATCAAAGTTTACGACAGCGGTGGTGGTTCCCTTGACCACAGGAATTACCAAATTGCTTTGAACCATCTGTGTGTTTTCTTTCCCAAATTGTTGGCCCACACAGGAAAGTTCAGGCAATTAGGTGACAGCCTCAAGCACATGTGGAAGCTGCAACTTGCTCCGTGTCCAAAAAATAAACGAAGGTACATTTAAAGTTTACTAACTCTAAAATTTTTTATTATATTTTTATTTAATTTCTAATTTTTTTTTTTCAGTGGCGATTGTGGACTCTATTCCTTATATTACATTGAGCTTCTCATGCGTGGGGAACCACTGGATATTCTGGATGACGATAATACCTCTTTTTTAAGGTTACGTTTAGCATCCGAAATATTTTTTGGAGTTGATAAATACAATATTTAAGTTACACAGTATGTATTCATAATATTTATGTCCAATTCTTTAATAAATCGCGCAAAATGTACAATTCCCTAATAAATCGCGTAAAATGTACAATTCCCTAATAAATCGCGCAAGCGATTTAATTAATCGCTCACGCGATTCTTCATCAACATCTATTTATTTATTTTATTTAAATATTATTTATTTATTTTCTTCATCAACATCAATTGAATGCATGTTGAACCGAATAATATTGAATGCTAACTAGAATTATTGAAATATTGAAATTTGTATTTATGTGTTTCGAAATATTAATTTTTTTAATTTAATCGTTCACTTGATTTGATGAATCACGCACTAGATTCATCAACTAACTAGAATTTAATAAGATAAATAGAAATATTTATTTTTATTATTTAATCGCTCACGCGATTCTGTAAAAAAATCAAAATATTAATTTTTCCTAAATTAATCGCTCACCTGATTTGATGAATCGCACACTAGATTCTTCAGGTATATCAAATTATTTATGTTTTAATTGAATCGCGCACTTGATTTGATGAATCACGTACAGGATTCTTCAGCTAAATAGAATTATTTATTTTCTTTATTTAATCGCGCAAGCGATTTAATGAATCGCACTTGCGATTCATTAATTAATCTCGCGCGCGGTTCATTCTTGTTCTAAATATTAGATACTATAAATAATTTGTTGTATTTTCATTGGATCGCGGACTCGATTCGGTTAATCGCTCACGCGATTCTTCATCAACGTCTAGTCCTTTATTTTATTTGAAGAAGGGACATAGATGTCCATTGTCTTCTTCCCGCGTCTGACAGATGTTCTCGATGAGATGCTTGAATTTAATGAAAACCTGCCTGCACTCATCCCGGAATTTTGACCGTCACCTTTACAATGCGACCAAGGAAGGAAGGAAGGGGTGCGACTGTTGGTTGGTTTAAGGCCCATTCACCTTTATTAGTATCCTCAATTCTGCTCTGTTCTCAGATTTCTGCAAAATTTTCATCACCTGCAAGAAGCCTTGCTTCTCTTTCTCTGTCCTATATCTCAATCCTTGACAAATAAAGTCATGAATAACCCTCCAAGACCTATTCTGGCATGGGTGGAAGAGTACATGGTTGAACGTCTTCGTATATATGCCGGAGACAACGAAATCGATCGGCTAGAAGTCTTCGACACGGTGCTATCTATTGTGTCGCGTGAATTGACTAAGCGATTCAAAACCAGATTCTGGGCACGAGATGTTGTAGCAGCAGTGAAAGGACTGCGGATAAAATTTTACGAATTCCGTAGATTATTGGCGTGTCCTGGAGTTAAAATGGCTGCTAATCGTATTAGTGCCGAAATTGATTCCCTAGTATATTATGGTGTGAATACCATTGAGGTAAGTCGAATTCATCAGTGTCCCTTTTTGTTTTGTTTTTTTTTAATCTTTCTTTGTTCATTTTTCAATGTTTAATATTACATAGGTTATTCAGCGGGATTTGGATGCCAGGGCATTTGGATGCCGTTATTATGATGACCTTAGGTATATCTTCAAAGTGCGGCAGGCACACCTTTTGGAGGGCGAAGAGGAGCACCTCCACGCTTTCCACATAAGTGATAGGGACTCAGACCCCGAGTCCTTTTACGACGTTGTTTACCTTGAGTCCTCTGAGGGGAGTGTTAATTCCATTATCCCTCAATATGATCCGGAGGAGGTTAATCAGTTTCCTCCTCCCCCATAAAATATTTAGTTTGATTGTAATGTATTTTACTGGTTTTGTAATGAAAGCAGACTGAATGTTGTTCTATTTTTATATATCTAGTATGCTGTATTTTACAGTTTTAATGGTTTTACTATTCTTCATTGAATCGCGTGAGCGATACATTGAATCGCGTGAGCGATTAACCAGAATCGCTCACGCGATTTGATGAATCGCGCACTAGATTCATCAGCTAACTAGAATTTAATCAGATAAATAGAAATATTTATTTTTAATATTTAATTGCGTGAGCGATTTATAAAATCGCGTGAGCGATACATTGAATCGCGTGAGCGATTAACCAGAATCGCCCACGCGATTTGATGAATCGCGCACTAGATTCATCAACTAACTAGAATTTAATCAGATAAATAGAAATATTTATTTTTAATATTTAATCGCTCAGGCGATTAAATAAAGAAAATAAATGAATAATATTTAAATAAAATAAAGGACTAGAATCGCGTGAGCGATTAATTAAATCGCTTGAGCGATTTATTAGGCCTACATGCATTCAATATTATCGGTTCGTAGTTTGCAGATGCATTCAACTATATCAAATTTTTAGGGTTTAGGGTAAAAAATAAATCAAATAAATATTTAAAACAAATAAAAAACTAGCTCTATAAGAAGAATAGATTGCGCGATTCATTAAATCGCTTGTGCGATTTATTTATTAAATCCCATTCTTTATTTATTTATTCCTCAACAACCAACCGTCATAGTATTGAATGCATGGTAATTTAATTGAATGCATGTACACCTAATTCTTCCATAAATATTCCAATTATCACTTGTCATCCTCACACCTTACTTCAAGCAAAACCCTAGCTGCTTTCTCTCTCCCCTTCTTTCTTCTTCTTCTTCAATAGAGGCAGACGAACGCGAAAACAAATCACCGTTTTGGAGCTTGGAGTTAGCTTCTAAGGATTGGGGTTCATGTTCTTAATAGTTGTTCATTGCTCATGAAGCCCAGTCCTTAGATGCTCGACTTCAAGCCCTAAAACCTGTGGTTTGGGTCAACTTCAAATACGTGATGGTGATGCTGATATAATATGCAAACAAAGGGACAGATCTGGGGGATGTAGCCGAAGAAGAAGAACGGGATAAGAGCGGAAGAGGAAAGGAAGGAAAAATGGAGAAATTATGTTAGATTTAGGGCTTTTGTTTTCGTTTTGTTATAACTTATAAATTTATTTTATTTGCAGAAGGGCCCCTAAAATTTCTTCCTTTTACAAAACGAGTTAATTGCAACTTGATTAGTATATAAAGATGCCACGTCAGAAAATATCGGGGAAAGAAAAAGGGAAAAGAAATTGAGGGTTATATCCCTAAAAAAAGACTTGGGCGTCCCTTGGGACCTAATTCTCTCTACATAAATGGAGGACCACCCCGTGAGGAATGTGATTGAGGATTGTCGGAGACTTCTTCGGATGCCTTGAGAAACTCGCATAAAGCACACATTTAGAGAGCGGAACGATAGCACTGACAAGTTGGCCAAGTGGGGACATGATATTATATATGTACGATTACAATTTACATGGAATGGAACTCGCCGCCGGAGATGTTCCTGAAAGCTTAGTGCCGGGGATGCTGCTGTTGACTCCGTGAGGAACAAAAATAAATAAATAAATGTCTCTACCAATATATATATATATAAATAGATACATGTTATAAGTATTTTTTATATATATCATTCATTTTCGATTAACTTAATATTAAGATAAATTTACATCTAACCACCCTGCATTTAGACTTAATTATAATGCAATCTGTCGCGGCCGCTACTCCCTCATACGTGCTCCGTTTTGCCTGAATTTTGAACTGTAGAAACCTTTTTGAGTCTACAACATTCTCCAATTGGCATCACCTTAAAATTCATTCTAGATTGTGAGATAACCGTTTGAATTTTGTGTCGCCACTTCGCCAGAATTCTGCTTTCGTGCAACTTCAAAACTACGCCATTTTTGTGTCGCTTTGAACCATGATTTGAGTCATATACCATTTGAAAGATATATGTGTCTAGTTTCTTTTCCAAGAAGCAAAACTTAATTCCCATTTATCAAACTCAAGTTATGATCATTTTCCTACAGCTTGTCCGTTTCGGAAAATTTCCAGCTTTTGCCCGTTTTTGCTCGGAACCATTTCTTGTGCTCTTCTTCCGCTTTTCTTGCACCTTTTCACTTCCAAACTCGTTCCTAGCTTGTTATAACTTATGTATGTGTATGTATTTGATCTTATATGCCTTTCGTTTACCTTTGTTTGCATTAATTGTGCACATGAACATGCCCTAACTTGTATTAAGCATATGTTAAATTATGAAATGCATTTCTTTGCACCGAATGAGTTTGAATACGAACCTTGCCTATGTGTTTGCCTCTCATAAGTGCTTATGCATACGTCGTGCGTCTACGTGGTTCATCTTTGGGTCTAAGCTTTATGTTTTGTCTTCAGTTTGTTCAGGTACATCCGGGGTGGTGTCCCATCGTCCGTGTTGATCCCGAGGTGGATCATTCTTCATGTTTGGCTTCCATTGGTGTAAGGTGAGGCTAGGTTATAGTTAAGCCCTATAAAACGTGTTTGTTTTCAATGCATGTGAACTATAACCTTAAGTATAAGTAAATATGTAAGAACTCCGTAAGTTTATGAATGTGACAAGTCTTTGCAAGTATGATACGCTATGTACAAGCCTATGTACGCTTGTTTTGATATGTTATGATTTATTATGATTGCAACATCAAACTATGCTACAAACCGTGTGCCTCTTACGAGCCGAGAGCTACGAGCTATGGATATGACACGGAGAGGTATGTAAAGCATAGTTGTTATTGCAAGGTAAGGTTGTTATGTAAGTTTGTTACATTAAGTTCTATAGCGGGTTATATTATGATTTGTTGTGATATGTGTTCGGTATGATGGACCCCGAAGTTGTGGGCAAGGGAGACCCGGGACGACCATGGGGTCGCCGGTTATCACCCCTGTGCACATCTCCATAGTTTGATAGGAATAACCCTTTGATAGGAATAACCCTGAACCCGCCAGGAGGTTTGGTGGGGGGATGGGAACCTAAAGGTTTGAGTGTTCGCGCTCCCCTCGTCTGTATGGGTGGTTAGGGTCGCGCAACTCTTCCATCACCGGAGAAGGAGGTATGTATGATTTGATTTGTTTTGTATGATTAGTCGGAGGAGCCCAGGATGGGATTAGGTACTCGTACCCGCCGAGTTATGTTCATATGTTCTGTTAAGTTCGTGAAACGGGGATAGACTCTTTATTAAGTTAAAATATGGACCTTTTGAAAGTAAATTATAAAATGAACAATTTGCTATGATACGGTATGTCTTGTTATGCTCGTTAAGCATGAATCTGTTAAGTTATGTTTGTTTCGTTTTGTTAAGAAGCCCTTATATGTATGTATCACGGACAAATGTTTTGGTGTGTAAAAACTATCCCTGAGTTCACGAGCATTGTATGTTATATGTGTCTTGCTCTATATATATAGCGTGTGTGGGTAGCCCCTCACTCAGTCCATATGACTGACCCCTCTCCCCTTTTATTTTTAGTGTGCAGGCTGCGTGGAGTGCATGTTGGGTGGAGTGTCGAGTACTTGGTGTCTGTCGTGTCTGTTGTTTCGTTCGGGTCTGTCGCATTTCATACGATTCGGATTCTTGTATAAGTATGAATATTTGATTATGTATGCATAGTTTGTTATTATGTATATTCGATTTCGGGACAGGCTTCTAGGGACAGAATTGAACCCGTCTGTATTTATCATTTATGTTATTATTCGGGATTAGGTATCTATGCTAGTTGAACCCGTCACCTGCTGCTTGTGATTCATTATGTAAATATATGACTTGCTTCCGCATAAGCATTCATTTTTGTTGGTTTGTTTAAATTGCAGGGTCTACATTCCGCCTAACTTAGGTGTGAGTCTGTCTGTCTTTCATTCGCCTCTGTTTGGTTCATGTACGGGTTTCCCATCTCGTATGTGGATTGGGCAACAGTGAATAACAGGATCGGCCCAATATGTGGATATTGTCCCGCCATTGGAATAGCCCAGGCACGGGTTTTGTTCCCACGCGATGGAATTTAAGCCCGCAGGTGCCCATCCACGCAGAACGCGTCCACAAGGAAAGGTTTCCACCCTCTATTATAAGGTAGGTTTTGTTCTCCTTCCCATACACAATCCGTCTAAATTGAGAAATTATATTTTAATCTCTAACTTTTGAGAACCGTTTGTGGTCTCTAACGTCCGTTAGGGTTCCATTATGTCATTCCAAAAATACTCCTCATTTTTTAGTTGATTTGTGACTTCAGGGAGTGTGTCATTTAATTCATAATTTATATAGATCGTTTTGTTTATATTTGTAAACTTTAGGAATGATTTTATAATTTTGATCATATATTTAATATAATATTCATACAAAATGTCAGGAGCATAATATTGTACTTTTACAAATTTCGTTAGAAATTTCAGACCAAACAAGATTCATGAGAACTAAAATATAATTTTCCGATCTAAATGAATTGCGTTATAATTAGCAATAAAATAGTCTGATATAAAATTTTCTAATATTAAGCTTTTGGGGGTAAGTAAGGCCAAGCACATTATTCATCATGGTATCAGAGCAGGTCCGATTCTAGGTCTGTCTCTCCACCCCGCCGGATGTTCCGATTCCCGGCTTACAGATGTTCCAATTCCTGCAATGTTCACGCTCCAGTTTGCCCCGCATTCCGCGGCCCTGGGCGTGACGGGGGTGTGTCAAGTATCCCACATCGAATAATCAAAGATGTGGAGTTCAATATATAATGGCTGGGCAACCCTCCCCTTAACAGCTAGCTTTTAGGGGTGGGTAAGGCCAAACACATTATTCATCAAATTAAGTCTGCAAGACTTATTCATTATTTCAATATCGAATCTATTCGCAACACAAAGAAATACTTTATCTGCTATGCAAAGATGATCCCTCTTTTTAATTCGATTTGCACAAAAATATAGTCCAAATTTTCTCTCAATTTTATTTTTACATTTTCAACTTATAGTCAATCTTTAAATTTTCTCTCGACTGCATTATGGAATACTATCTCTCACGAATTGCACAGGAATTTTCAAATTGTCTTAATAAATCAAGATCTTGATTTCTAGATGAATTTTCAAATTGTCTTAATAAATCAAGATCTTGATTTCTAGATTAATAAAAGTATATAAGTGCATTGTGATTTTGAAATGTGCTGCACGAAAGTCTTTTTACCCTATCAAAATATGAAAAGAAAGACTTGAAGGCAGAAATGTCATCAGATCAAGAGACTTCCAATTGCCAAACATTGACTTGGAATTCCGATTATATGCTATTTGCTGCCACAAATAGCACCAAAAACAGCTAGCTTCTGCTTCATAGACCAACATCTCCAACCTGCATGACTTTCTTTCAAAGATAAGAGAAGATTTACAACGCCTAGAGATTGTCATATTACAGTTGGCACCCTCAAGTTTGAAAACTCAACGCCGCAAACGAAAATGAAACATTGTAACGGCTAACGACGATGAAAAAGAAAACAAACGAATGATATTAAGCCAGTAAAGGCATACGTTTGTAGCACTTACAATGAACCCATGAATAAGGGCATTAGCTTACAAACACCAGACGCCATGACAGCTAAAGATCACACACATACATAGAACTAACAAAAGAATCAATAGAACCATTTTCAAACAACAAATACCGAATCAGTAGTTCATATCTACACGAACTCGTGTCGCCTAATAGTCTATTATTCTAAAACCTTCACCAAATGGAATTGGGAGCAATACTTTCCAGCAAAAAAAATCCAGCTGATAAAGCATATATGTAATTCCTAGCAATTGAGCCCACAAATTTCCAATACCGGCCCATCTCTTGAAACGAAGGGGTTGATCCTAACCCATAGAAGGGTCATTATGGAAGCAAGCAAAACCGACCAAATCACAATTACAGTAGGCACTCTTTCTTGCTTTCGTATCAATCCTTTGAGGAAAGGAAAGAGATGCATGATAACCCAAAAGGCAAAGAACAGTTTACCAAACAAGGGGCCCCAAGAATCATACCCGTTATTAATGGCATTGGCAATTCCGACCACAACTCCAACTATATTTATTATGAGCAAAGTGGTTGGAGGAATTAATAAGGATGTCCACTTGAATATGTATAACTCGGAATATTCTCCATCATCGCCCCCTTTCGAGGTGACAGTGAAATTTGTACTCACACCAGCCAAAACCTTGAGCAAGCCTTGGAGGAGAGCAAATAGGTGAGCTGAAACTCCTCCAATAACCCAAAACTGTTCGTTTCTCCACCAATCATCAATTCCAACCCCACCCCATTGCATTTCAAGGATGCCCGTTGCAGCAATGGAGATGAAGAGGGCCATAAATACAATGCTCGTGTAATTACTAATCTGAAAGTTTTAATTATGAATTAGCAAAGCCCTTTCAGGGGAAAAAAAAAAAAAAGGAAAGCATATTTAAATAAATAAATAAATATCTGGCATTGAGTGAGTTTTTTCAAAAGTTTTCTTTAGAAGAAGTTTCAAGTTGTAGTAAAAGTAGTATTTCAGTGCTTGCAATAACAAAAAGCGGTATTTCAGTGCTTGCAATAACAAAAAGAGTTTGGAGAAAATCAGTGACAAGCACTTTTGCTACTTTGAGCAAACTTTTATTTACTTACGAAAACAACCTAGTAAGCTAGAAGCTGAGTTGATCCTTTGGTCCATACCAACTTCTAGCTAATATCTAAAGAAGCTGATATTCCAAACGGTCCCAAAGTGCTGGAAAAAAATAAAGAGCACTTGTATACTTCTCCTAGGAGTACACAAACACTACTTCAGTGACACTAGAGTGTAACATACCTCAGGGACAATAAATTTCCCAGTAAGAAGGCAAATGGCGGGCAATGTACAGTATACGATCAATGGAATAGAGGTCCAAGGATAGACAACGGAGTTTATGTAGGACAAACGTTCCAACCACTTTAATCCACCTCCATATCCATACCAGATAGGGCAGTGTTTGCTTAGAAAAATCTCAACAGATCCAAGGGCCCATCTAAGAACCTGATGAAGACGATCCGACAAGTTGATTGGTGCTGATCCTTTGAATGCAGGCCTCTTAGGTATGCAGTAAACAGACCTCCATCCATGGCAGTGCATTTTGAAACCTGTTAATATATCTTCTGTGACTGATCCGTATATCCAACCAACCTAGTGTAGTTACCATTGATTGTTTAGAAGGTAGCTAGAAAAATTATGTCTTGTTGAATGAAAAGTAAGGGACTAACAGCTTAATAAAATTACCTCCTTTCCCCATTCCGTCTTGTCTTCAAAACCACAGCTTATAACGTGAATGGCCTCTTTCAGGAGTGATGTGGAGCTGACATCTTTAAGAATGCCACCATTTTCTAGTAGTGTTGAGGCTACAAATACAGGTGACTGACCGAATCTTTTCTCAAGTTTCTCTTGGGAGACGGGAGGTGGGCTTACGATATTCGTCTCTGTAAGGAAGAAAACTAAGCTCATGCAGATATAGAATGGATGTTTGTTCCCGTAAAAGACGAGAAATTAGGTAGTGCTTGCAATTTCTAAAAGAACACTTTCGTAATTTTAGCTTTCATGTAGAAGTATTATTGTTTAGAAAACCAAATTCTACTATTTTTTAAGCAAAACAAGGCCACAAGCTAGAAGCACCTGTGAACCACATTTTGGGTACAGTTTCTAGATTCTGAGTATTTTGCAATCAAATAGAAATTTATTTGGGCAATTTTGTCCTCATCGACAAAGCAATATTTCCAAATTATTTCACCTACAAATGATGTTGTTGGAGGATTAAAATTGTAATTTGTCCCATTTTTCTTTCTGTTTATTTGAGTGTTAATGTTATCTCCTTCGTTACATAAATATATATTACATACTATTATATAGTACTTATAATATATTACACTGCCGAACAAAGATGGGTAAGTCAAGTAACATGCTGAAAATTGGAATTGAGTCTCTCCAAACACTCAATTACTACTTATTTGTGCTTTTCACACCCCATTCACTACTTCACTTTGAACAGCTTTAGCTTCCTCCAAAATCACAAGTTTTTGCAGACACCCCTTCAATCAAGAAATGAAAAAGAAAGGGGAATAAAAAGATGTACCTTCAATCCCTTCTTCAATGGTTTCAAGAGCATGGATCTGCTTTGAGGCCTCTCTTTGCTTTGACTTCTTTTTCTTATCTTTCTTTGTTTTCACTTTCTTGTTCTTTCTAGAACCGAAACACAGACAGCACCACCTCGGCCAGCAGTTACACGTCTTGCTCGGTTTCTTCTTCTTGGCCGGAGCATTGAATCCATAAAGAGCTTGTCTTCTAAATACACAGCCCGTTCCAACATATATAGGTCCTTGAAGACCATCCAATCCCTTCATATTGATCTATTTAAAATTGAAAACAAAAATCATTCAATTCGTGCATAATGAATGTTCAAGAACAAGAAAATAAACAAACACAAAAATTATGAAAAAAGTTACACGTACGTCGAAGAAGACAACATTCCGGTTAGAGTACCGATCGTGACGATCGATCCCATCGAATCTTTGTGGAAACTGCACATAGCATACTTTCTTTCCTGAAGTAGGATCCATCAAGAAACACATAGCTTCTCTGAGTGCCTTGCTGTTGTTTATATAGTGATCACAGTCTACATTCAGAAGATAAGGAGCATTGGACAGAACAGCAGAAACCCGAACCTGAGTGAATTTGCAGATGATAGGCAATCAGCTAAATTGAGCTTTAGAATTCAAACAAAGATGGTGTGCAATTGAATTTACCAGAGCATTCATAGCCCCAGCTTTCTTGTGGTGCTCAAATCCAGGTCTCTTTTCACGGGAAACATACACAAGACGAGGAAGTTCATTTCCCTCAATATCACGAAGACCATCTTGACCTAGGAATACCTGTACACAACTCAAAAAATTATACAAACACTTAAATGCACAAGAAAGATGGTTTACATCTGGACCCCCTTTGTTTATTAAAATTATAGGTTACCCTCTTGCTTTCAAACTGACAGATATCGGGTTAGTCCAACCTGTCAGGCTCCGACCGAAATTTAAATTTCTTCCCATAATATTATCTAAAAAGAATAAATAAAAACAAAAGAAGTACAGAAAGACTCCTTTATATTCAAGATGACATATGCAGTAGAAATATCACTAACCTGGATCATACCAGGATGGTCCCTGACATTGTTTCCAGGCCAGGGTGTTCCATCCTGCATTGTCCAGCCATCTTCCGGAACCTTCTCTGCTGTGGCAACCAAACGGTTGATTCTAACTTTGAACTCATCATATTCTCTCTGTACCCCGGTAAGACCACATAGCAATAACTCCATCAGCAAAAGGCAAATTGTGGCCAAGTTATTGAAGTTAGAGATAATTACAGTTAAACCCCAGACGTTTGGAAAATTACATCTACACACCCTCTAAAGAAAAAAGAAAGAAAACTAACAGAACCTCCACATTAAATACAAACCTTCATTTCACGCCTTTCTCTCACGAATGATGGATGAACTTTGTTTCTGAGATAGTCCATCTTCTGGCAAAAATACCATTCCGGAGCTCGAGGCTCAATGTTGAACTTCTTACAAAATGGAACCCATTTTCTAGCAAATTCAGATGTCTCCGAAAGTGCTTCAAAAGTAAGCATTGCTGCTCCATCATCTGATACATAGCATGAGACTTTATCAACTGGATAGTCAACTGCAAGTATGGAAAGAACAGTGTTTGCAGTAATCAATGGAGGTTCTTTCATTGGATCAACTGTGCTGACATAGACGTCCACACTTTCCAATTCCGAGGGCTTTCCTTCTTTTTCGTATCTAAAAAAAAAAAAATCATAAAAACACCAAATTAGAAAAACAATAGTAATGCTTAAAATAATAGGAAAAACCATAGTAATGCATTATAAAACCCGCATACCTAAGAGAAAGCCGATCAAGGTATGTTTCGCGCTTGATAGGGTACCATTTTGGAAATTGATCGAGTATCCATGATACAGCAAACCATATTTCACAAATAACTGAAGTCAACCACAAGCCAAATGCATCATGAACTGGATGGAGGATTCTATAATGGAAAAAAATGCCAAGGACCACTAGACGGAGTATAATTATCATTCGGTATGGGTTTATCTTGCTTGAAGATATAGGCAATTTTCTTGACAGTGGCTGCCTTCCTTCATCCATCCTATTAGACACATTTTTAAAGAGACAAATAAGCCAGAGGTCCATACAAGAAAATTAAAAATAAAAACTAGCACAATAAATCATTTTTCCTTACATAGGCAAATCCTGGTCCAATTCACTACCATCATCTCCTTGATGTTTGACCACTTGAAGTTTGTCATTTTGCCTTCTCTTCCATTCCTCCAGGCGATCCTTCCACGAAACACTTCCATATCCATACAATGCAATGTCTTTCTCGGGAACCATAGATCGAGGTTGCACTGTACATAAAAAATACTCCTATAAACAATCACGCACAAAGATTGAAAACCGTATAAAGTGCACAAGAAATTGACATACAATGGGCTGATGAGGAAGGAGTCTCATAAATCCCATTTCCATGACTGTCAAATCGAGGGACTATGATAGCATGCTGATCATCAGAAATCTGAGGATCCTAGAAGTAACCAGATAAAAAGAAGAGGAAGTTAGAGATCAAGAGAAAGAGTGACTCTAAGAGAGAGAGAGAGAGAGAGAGAGAGTTCTCTAATTACCTCTTCACCATAAGTCAGAAGAGGCATTAGGCCTTGGGAAGATGAATCATGCTTTTGAGCCTGCGGCTGATTACCATGGCTAGTGGGTCCCATACTCTGGGCAAAACCTGAGGCTTCAATGCTCCCATAATTAAACTCGTGTTCTAAATCATCAATTTCATCTTCTTCCTCGTCACCCTCTACTCTAGGACTGCCTGTAACACAGATTCATCATTCAACCATACAATCAGTCAAAAAAGTAATGTCTTAGCAATTTTTTATCTTTTTTGGAAAGAAAAAGGGAAGTTATAATGTGAGGCAGACCTTTGATGCGTTTGTATCTGGTTTTGCACTGAGGACAAGCCTGGTTCCCCTCCTTCCTCTCATACTCATAGCAAGTTCTACAAACAGGGAAAGCACATTCGTTGCATGCAACAAAGAGTTCTCCATCTACGGTAATTTCCACTTCGTCCTCACAAATTTGGCATGTTTGACCACTTAGTTCTTGAACAGACTTAATCTAGAGAATCACAAAAGTCATGAGCCTTGTCACCACGAGTCATACAAAACATAACAGGATTTTGTTCCCCCTTCCATGACAATAAATAGTAAGAAAAACAAATTCAGTTGTCTCCTAGTCCTAGAGGCAATGTCCCCCCAAGATTGCATATCAAATCATACCATTACATTAGTCTGTCCTAAATTTTATCAAAACTCAATCGAAATTTAATGCTTGTGGGCCAGAAATGCAACTACAATATTAGGCATTTTTCCGGCTATTCTCTAAAAGAACAATTTAAGCTCCCATTCGTCAATTTTGCTAGTTCCGCAGCAGAGGCATGTAGATGCAAGTGATAAAGAAAAGTTATTAGAAATTCTTGATAGGATACTTGCAAGTAAAATAGGATAAGATGTAATCTACATCAATTCACCTAAAAGAATTGCTATCTTAACGCAAAAACCAAAAGCAAAAGGGAAATCTCAGTAGACCAAATGGGCAGAAGACATTGTAATAATCTTACGATTTCATATATCATCCAAATCCAAACGATGAAGGAGAGAAGAAAATAGCTTTCACTTATTATGCAAATAAAGGCACCATTGATTTCATTAGAGCCTACATGCATATATACTGACCTAACCATGTAATTCAGTATAAACAAAATAAGATGCAATTTTTTTAAAAAATAAACTAATATTAAAAAAATTTCACCTCTCTCAAAATTTATCCAAAGCAGTAACATAGCATTTAAGAATAACAATATCAATTCCCTATAGTTAGAAATAAAAGAAATTAATGCACAAGGATGCACGCCATTCAGTATACCTACAGTTCTAACAACAAAATCCAAAGAAAGCAGAAAAGGGGTAAGTGAGCATCCATTAAACTCAAACCAGAACCAAAATGGGCTAACAAAAAAGCTTACCCTTCCGACTTCATCCGCATTGATGAGCACAAACTCATTTCTATTGTGAGACCCCGCAACAAGCCTCCCACCAGTATTCATAGCTTCCACTAAGAAAAATCAACCAAAAGACCCAACTTTTCGAATCCCTTCAAAAACCCACCTAAGTGTACAACCTTTATAAGTAGAAAAACAACAGGGGTGGCTCTAAAGCGCCAATCTTTTTTAATAAAAATAAACCGTTCAAGGCATACACAGAAAACCCCCCTTGAGGCTTAAAACAACCAACAGTCTTTGCAGAAAAGCAGTAATTTTGTAAGTACGGTCGCAAACAAGAGAAGATTCAACCCTCAAAGCCTCAGAAATATCCGGACTATCCTGCCGAATACATGAAGTCCACTTCAAGATTCAGTCTTGCACTAAAATGCCTTGAGAAAAAGCCAACTGTTGCTTTAAAAATTGAGTCTTGGAGCAGCAGGTGTAAAACCCATTAGAAGAGACCACCAACACCAGTTCCCCACATTGGGAAAAAGCACTTTCCCAATTAGAGATTAAGAATAAAATTAGAAGAAATTAATACAATTTCTTGGAAAGGCGAGAAAACGAAAAGGTAATTTCTTGCTTGAAAATGCGGAGTGAGTCGATAAATAAAGATGTAACTTTCTTCAACAAAATGCTGCACTGAGATATGGCTGGTGACTGATGGGACTATACAGAGTGCACAGTCTTGATTGAGATAGATAAATAGACACAGAGCGACGGAGATGAACTGTTTCTTAGCTCTTACAAACAAAAGAGAGAGAGAGAGAGAGAGAGAAGGGTGGTGTACTTGGGTTCTTTAGATGACAAATTTATGTTTCTAACTTAAGAATATCTCCATCATTATGCGGAAAAAGTTCTGTGCGAGTGTGTGGAAATCATGGGGCCCAAACTGTGATGGTGGAGGTGCTGAGTGTTGGCTTCGAGCTGCCCCCACCGGTGGTTGGTATAGTAATAAAAGCTATTAGCTATAAGCTATAAGCTATGTGTATCTCATAATTATGATTTCTTGAGTGTGAGAGAGGAGAGGACTAATGGCCCTTTGGCATTTGGGCTCGCAATGTAGCAACACCAGTTCAATTGTTTTGTTTCTCTCTGTTCTTTGCGTCGTATTTTGTGTGTGTCTTGACGTAGCTGCTTTGGTTTCTATCGTGCCCTCCTTTTATTGATCGAGTGAGAAGTGAGAACTCAGAAATGCAAATGGTGGAAGTGGAACACAGACTGTGATAATGGAGAGAGAGACAATAGGAAAGAAATTAAAACGCGTTGAGATATTAGATATTTTCATATCAAAATTATTTCTAAGTTTCCCCCTTCTCGTATCATAAACTACCCAAACTTGATTCGATCAATATAATAATCTTGTTCTAGATTGATGACCATGTGTATATAAATAAAATAAAAATTGAAATCGAAAATCCTAACATAAATTACTTGTTTAGGTTAGTAATAAATAAATAATAGGGATAGAGAATGTGACATGTAAAGAGTTCAGGGCATATGGTACTGTTACTGTTGTTAAGTACGGTCAAACTACATTAAATTCTACGACTTATTTGACTGGAGTGTCCCCTTTTATTCTCTTTATTAATTTTCTTTTTTATTTTTTTTGGGTGTTTGTGTGACTTGTGACTTAGGTCATTTTTTAAATTTTTATGTGTACTTTTTGGGAGGGGGTTTTTACAAATTTTGCCGCCAAGTGGTTTTAGGGTTTTGGGTTGGCTGCAAAATGGATGAAGATTGGTTCACGGGTCTAAATTTCTAAATATAAACAAATAATGGGCCTATTTGATTAATTTATCATTGAACTAGGATTGTGCATAGAGTTAAATATATTAGATGTGTCTAATTCACAGATAATTTTAAAGATATCATTTTGATGTATAGTATATATTCGTATTTCTTTATTCAAATATTATTATTGTATTTATATCCGTATATCATAATTATATATATAATTCTCGTGCATAATTAAGCATTTATCATACTTGTTTTTTTTAACACACACCCCAAGTGACCAGAATGATTCGAACTCGCGTCATTGTCTTCGAGAAAGAATTCTCAAATCACTTGGTCACCCCCTTTTGGCAAGCATTTATCATACTTGAATCTTAATAAATGATTTATAATATTCAAAATTTAAGATTAAAAAAAAAAATGATAATATACACTCACAATTAAACTATTATTTTGCAAAAGAATAGACTAGGGACGATCAAATTAATACTGAAATTGTAGTTCAAGTAATAATTTTAAAAAATTTGTCTATCTCCATAGGAAATTGACATCTCTCCGAAACTACCCACTCCGATACATTTTCGATTAGAAAATAATTTGAATTATAAAAATAAATTTAATTTCCTGATTGAATTTCTATCGATACCCTTTGGTAAAAAAGAAAAAGTTAATCAGTGTGATTTTTTGTGGGAGTTCGCTCATTAATACCTCATTTTAGCATCACATTACCTTAATGAGAGTGATTCAGAGTAATGTTTCAAGGTTGATTCAAGATATGTTTCAAGGTTGATTCAAGATGTCAAAATAGGGTTTTAATAAGCAAACCCCGCAAAAAACAACCTAACGAACATTAACTTTTCCCTCCAAAATGTACTTAATAGAAAAAATGCATTTTTCAATCAATTATTTTAACGAATGGTACTAGAATTGCAACTTTTTTAAAAACAATAGGAATAAAATTGCAAAAGATCTAATCCTTTGGAAACCAAAAATGTAATTTGCTCTTTTTTTTAACTATCAAGTCATAGCTACAGCCTACAATTAGGATCTCAATCTCGCTGCACGACATGTTAGAACAAAACACATTTATTTTTAAAAAAACATATATCTAAGTAGTTAGAAAATTTTAAATTCGGATCATTATCTTAAAAAAATAATATTTTATCACTTGTACCAACCCTTGTTACCATGTTAAAAAAGAACACACTTGATGTAATTTTTCTAATGATTGAACTTTTGAAAACCAAATCCAAATATATTTTAAATAAATATTTAATTTAGTTTGTAAAACGAATTTTAGAATATTACTTTTGCTAATAAAAACACAATCAAAGTCTTAGCTAGGTTCCAATCTCCTATAAAATAAAATTATATATATACACATTTATTATACAATGATACACGAATATTAGATCAAACATCTTTTATATGCGTCCAGGCACGATAAATGTTATAAGATCGGAGAACTCCAAAAGAAATGTGACTTACCATGCAAGTGTAAAATTAAATTTTATTTTTGATGTACGAATACTTTTAAAAATATTATTTTATTATATTATATTATGTCGTATTAAATATTTGTATTGAATATCATACCGAAAACTCCTTATATAAAATTTAAAAAAAAAAGTTGTATCACTATATTGCCATGTCAATATTCGTCAATTCGTGGATCTAGCTTTCCACTTATTAACGCAAGTAATGGTACTTTTGTGTGTGCATTTTCATAATGATTAATAATTGTTAAGTGGGGATCTTTGTTGGGGCATGTGACATTTGCCAAAGGCCTATTGAATTCTTGAAAAGCTCGGTTCAATCCAAGAAGTTTGGCTGCCTTCTACTTTAATCCTAATTCCAGAACGCTATTAACTAATTAATTAATTCTTATTATCACTTCTTCTTCTAAGTTCTAATTATTGGCACTTCCACAACATTTAATATAACGCACTTCGTTACCCCTTTTTCGTAAAATATTGAAAGTTAAAGGATGAATCAATTGCTCAAATTAAGCAACCAACAACTATTGGTGCAAAAAAAATCCTAATTATGCTATGTCTAACGTAATAACGTTACTCCATAGATAATTATATACCAAACCCCTTTAACGAAACCACCATAATTATTATTTCATAAATATATTATTTGATCAATAAATTTAATATTTTGTTACAACTTTCATAGTCACTAATCAAAATAATTTCGCTATGACAAGTGTAACTCTATAAATAAATATATATACTTACCAATTAAGTTTGTTATTACGTTTATAATGCACAAACTCTTCTAAAAATATTATTGTTTTATCGTATCGTGTTGTGTCAGATACCGTGTCCAACACTTCTCATGTGGAAAATTTTTAAAAAAACTTCTATTGGTTATGGTACTTGTCCTAATTTGGTATGTCCTCTCTTTTCCTTTTGACACTTTTCAGAACAGGAGAGAGCAACAAAATTAACATGCACTACAAGAAAATTCCCTTTTCCCAATGCCAATTTTGCCTACATTTGCAAAACTGTAAGGATTAGACTTTTCATTACGGTTTTTTGTGCGCAGTCTTAGTCATTTATAAAAGACCACGGTAAAAATTAAAACCGTAAGGAATAATTGTTCATTGCTTACGAAAGTACAAATGTAAGGAATAAAATTTTGAATGACTACGTTTTTAATCCACACCGTAATTAATACTTAGCTATTGTTTACATTTATACAAGTATAGTACAAGCGTAAGGAATAAAATTTTAAATGATTACGTTTGTAATTTAAATCATAATCAATACTTGATTATTGCTTACATTTGTACAAGTGTAATTAATAAACTAATTAAAAGACTACGGGTCTAATTGAAAATGTAAGCAAAGATCCAAGTATTGCTTACGATTATATAATCGTAATTAATAAAATTATAAAAGTCTACGGTAATAAAAAAAACCTTAAGTAATAAACTTCTTAAAGACTACATTAAAATTAATAGTGTAGCTAGTACTTAATAATTTCCATTTTGAATATTTAAATATTTTTATAATGAATCATAATTAAATATATTAAATACAAATTACGCAATAATTAATCTTTGTGAGAATTAATATTGTCGAGACGATCATATTTAATTGTTATATAAATTAAAAGATATTATTTAGTCGATAATTAATATTTATTTATTTAATTAATAATTCTTGATGAATTTTAAAGATGATTTATTTGTCAATGTAATGGGACTTGATGGGCATGGACTAGTTAGGTGTATGGGCAAAGGGGTGATATCTACACAACTTAATAGAAGCTCTTTTGCTTCTAGTTCTCGACTAACAAATATATCTACGATGAAGAATTGGGTAAGAGCTAAAGTAGAAGAAGAGCTCCACGAAGAAAATCGAGTTGAAGTACAAAATGAGGTGCAAGTTAAATTAGCTGAAATGGAGTATGTGAAGAAACAAATGGGGATTTTGTTAAATTTTTTGGATCCTTTAACTACGTTATTAAATTCATAATTTGTAGGAATCGTTTTGTTTATATTTATAAACTTTAGGGTTGATTTTGTAATTTTGATCATATATTCAATGTAACACTCATACAAATCATCAGAGGCATAAGTGTACTTTTATAAATTCCGTTAAGGATCTCAAACCAAATAAAACTTATAGAATTAAAATATAATTTTTTGATCTAGATAAATTGCATTATAATTAGACCTAAATACAGGTTAGTCAGATATAAATCGCCCTTGTTTTTAATTAGGATATATTATATATGGCTAATCTCAAATCCCTCCGTTCTTTAGGGTTTAGTGCGCTTTGCCCCCTAACCTTTTAATCGGTGCGATTGACCCCTTAACCTTTGAAAAATATCATACTTAACCCCTTTAGCAAAGGAGATCTATCCAAAGTAGGTTTCAAATGTGTTGACATTATATATCAAATTGAAGCTCTCGAGCAAGGAACACAACAATGGTCTCGAAATCAAAATCCAACAACTGACGAAGCAGAAATCACCAGTCAAAGACGACATACGACAAACAAAGCATTGTAGCTGCTTTCGGCAGCTAATAGGGTCGACTGGGGTATGGATTTTGTTCGCCTTGGAGAGATGAACACGATGACAGTGGTCTTGAAAATTGCGTTGCAATGATGGAGAAAAAATTGACGGTCAAATTTTGTCAAAATGTGTCAAGTATGGTATTTTCTAAAGGCTAGGGGGACAATCATTCTAATTCAAATATTACGGGGCAAAACTTACCAAAGGCCAAAGGATGAAGAGGCGTTTGGAATTAACCCATATATATATATATTAGCAATAGCAAATTCGGACATATATGTTGAGAATAGTGCCTTTAAAGCAGATGTTTGCTTTACTCATTCCTTGTAAAGTCACAAACAGTCTTTAAATAATAAACGATAAGATTTGTTTATAGGCAATCACTTCTTTATGTGCTTATTTATGTCTGTTTGTGTAACGCCCGAGCGTGAGGCGCCACATCCCCCGCACCGAGACCCGACCCGTATAGGAAATGGAAAATTCCTACACGTGCCAAATCACGGCGAATGAGGACACAACACACACGCTAAGCTAGGCGGAAGCTAACCCTTAAACCAAACAATAACCAACATGAATTAAAATCGAGAAACAAATGCAATAGCGGAAGCAATAAACATAAATATTCACATTGAGCATCCAAGCTCCAAAAATAGATCAACCTATACAATAAGTAGTAGTAATACCATCATGGCTCAAAATAGCATAATTCGCTCCATACTAATCCAAAATACAAAATATAAGTGCAAATGAGTGTAAAGGAAATGCTAGACACAAATGCAAGACCTAGACGACTCGAATTCCCGCCTAGCACCTCCAAACCTGCACGAAACAACTGAAAACAAACCGGGTTCAGTCTAAAAGAGACTGGTGGGTATAAAAGCGGGGCATAAGTATAAATATCGTGAAATTGAAACATATACATGCAAGCCCTAATCCTATAGAAGTTTGATAAGAAATTTCCCAAGCGGGCAAAACAAATAAAACATCCATGGGATTACGACTATCATATTCATTCATAATTAACATAGGGTTTAAGGCCCGGCGAGTGGGCGTGCATCATCTCCAACCTTCTCCTCGTGTAATCATATTCATAAATTCATAAGTTGTCATACATAACATATGTGCACATACATAATGATCATAATCATTCATATACACCTTCTTCCTCCGGTGGTGGACGAGTTTGCAAGACTCGACCACCTCATACATAATGGCTAGTGAGGTACATGAATCCTCAAAAGCCCGACTAGCGTTTTCTCGTCAAAACTCCTGACGAGATCCGTTTCGACGTAAAATGGTTGGAACTAGTGCACGGGTTCACCGTCGGCCCTTGCCTCCCCGGCTTACCACGATACACTAAGCTCCGGGGCCCGTGATCATAACATACATGCAATCTCGCCAAAACATAAGGTAGGTTTTCATGAAAGAAGGCTTAACAATCGAAAATCATAAGACTCTTTAAAAGACTCGATAAATTTAAATATAACTTTTGGCTTAAAACGGTCACATAAGGGTTATATCGGGTCAAGATAACTATTAGTAGAGAAACCCACCTTAAACCGTCAAAAGAAGACACAAAAGCCTCAAGGATTGGCCTCGTCTCCAACCGGATCAAAATCTATGCAAGAAAGGTGAAGTGAGACTCAAAATGACCAATTAAGATGCTCGGCAATGAAATGATCATGATATGAATGCATAAAAGAGTATGTTATGTAATGAACATGTTCATGTGCACTATTAATGTCTTAAAGACATATAAACGTTCATTTCATTCATTCAATGAAGCATTCATATTCAAACGAGTTCATATCTTTCACATTTCACATCCAATGAATCCATAAATTTAATAAAATTCTCAAATTACTCTATTTAACATATTAATAAATTATAAATATCATAGAGGGGTAAAGAAAATATAAAACAAATCAATTAAACCACATATACATTCATGTATTGCAAATAGAGAGCAAAAGGTCATATTTCACGTAGGTGCAGGACAATTCATATTAAAATTCAAGTCATGAAATGTAACATGTACTGGAGCAATTAAATAACATAAATAAGACATAAAGGAGACCAAAGGATCAAATAAAAGGCAAAGAAAGACAAGGCAAAAACGCAACAGCAGCAGCAGCTCGTGAACGGCGGTTTATTCTTCATCTTTGCAGCTGAAAACTGACCCAAAACCAAGGCACAACAAGGGATACACATAGAGCAACATATATACTACAAAGCCATGCCATAATACATGAAAAAGAACACAAAAATCCCAACATTTCAGTCCCCAAAACGTGACAGCAGCTGGGCAAGGAAGAGCAGATTATTTTCTGCACATTTCTTCAAGTTTTCATGAAAATCAACAATGGTAATTCATGCTAGGCTCAAGTACCATGAAAGATAAGGCAAATACTGAAGTTAAGGAGTTCAAAAGCTCAACAAACATGCCTCAATTCAGCTCATAAAGCAAGCAACATCAAGGATTCAAGAATTGAAGCCTAACCTAACTATTCATTCATCATCTTCAAAACTCATGAAAACATGCTCAAAATTGGGGAGGAATGGATCAAAATGACTCATAATGAATGTATATTACAACCCTAAGCTTACCTTGTGGATTGGTTGAAGGTTGGAGGAGATTTGAGCTTGAATCTCCAAGGAGGGCTGGAGTTACGGGATTTTCTGGAATGCAGGGGATGAGGAGCTGATCTTATCCAAATGAGAGGGTGTGGTTCGGTTAAGGAGAGTAGGATCAGATAGAGGGTTGAGTTAGGGTTCCATAGGCTCAAACCATGGTTAATTTGGTCAACAAATGAATAAATTATGATTTATTTGGTAAAAGGTGGCAGATTTGGTTTCCGTTGCATGTTTCGGTTGAATTTCGGAGGTTCAAATAAATTTGGAAAATTATAAGGCTAAGTTCATCAAACTCGAATTTTCAATACGAGTTCAACGAAGGTGACGAAACTCGAATCCGAGTTTCCTAGCTCAAGATATTAAATACGGAACCAAGGTTGCGCTAATTACTCGTTAGCCCCCGATTTGGATTCCAAAAATCAAAATAAATTCGAAACGTATGCAAACGAACCCGAAAACATGAAATGATCATATATTCATATTCATAACACATATAAGTCCAACATATTAAATTTGCACGAAATTCTGAGTTCATTTCACGTAGAAACGGCAAGCAATTAAGTCATTCAAGCGCAAATAGTTCAAAGAAAATTCATATAAATTCAAATTCAAATTCAAATATTTTCAAATAATTAAATATTTTAATAATATAATATAACTAAAACAATTGCACGATTTAATATATAGATATAATTATTAACATTAAAAATATATATATATCCGCTAATTCATATATATATAATATTAACTAACTTAATATATATAAAAATTAACATTTAATATATAAAATAAAATTAAATATATAAAACACGTATAAATAATTAATTCGCGCAATTTGGTAAACACATACGTCATACCTGTACGACCGAAATATCGGGGCGTCACAACCTCTCCCCCTTAAAAGAATCCGTCCTCGGATTCACTGATTGCTCGGAAATAATTCGGGATGGAACTTTCTCATCTTATCCTCCGTCTCCCACGTAGCCTCTTCTGTCTTATCACTTCTCCATAACACTTTAACTAGTGGGATTTGCCGATTTCTTAATTCTTGAAATTTTCGATCCAAAATCTTAACCGGTTTCTGAACGAAGGTGAGATTAGGCTCAATTTCTACCTCTTCCTCGGGTAGGATCTCGGATTCATCCGGATAATACTTGCGAAGTTGCGAGACATGAAATACGTTGTGGATTCCCGTCAAACTCGGAGGCAAATTCAAGCGATAAGCCGTATCTCCAATTTTCTCAAGAACCTTGTACGGACCTAGATAACGAGGATTCAACTTACCTCCCTTTCCAATCCTCGAAAATCCTTTTCGTGGAGAAGCTTTCAAAAATACTCTATCCCCAACTTCAAACTTAAGATCCTTTCTCCGTCGATCCGCATAGCTTTTCTGTCTATCTTGAGCTGCTTTCATTCTTTGCTGAATGATCTGAACCTTATCAATCGCCGCTTGCACGGCCTTAGAAGGCTTCTCTTTCTTTTCTCCTCGTTTCACTCCCTCTTGCTTTGTCCAATTCCATTCCTCAAGGTCAAAGAATAAGGGAGATCTACACTTTCGTCCATAGAGAGCTTCATAAGGCGCCATTCCTATCGAAGCTTGGAAACTGTTATTATAGGCAAACTCAATTAAAGGCAGCTGCTCATTCCATGAACTCGAAAAGTCCAATGCACATGCTCTCAACATATCCTCCAAATACTTGATTAATCTTTCCGACTGACCATCTGTCTGAGGATGGAAAGCTGTGCTGAATTGAAGCCTTGTTCCCAAATTCCTTTGCAATTCTTGCCAAAATCTAGAAGTGAACCTCAGATCTCGATCTGATACTATACTGACCGGCACACCATGAAGTCGAACAATCTCATCAACATACTTCTTTGCCAACTTAGGTACCTTATCCGACATTCGAACAGCCACAAAATGTGCCGATTTCGTTAATCAGTCCACGATTACCCAAATCCCATCAAGACCACCCTTCACTCTAGGAAGACCCGAAACGAAATCCATCGCCACCTGTTGCCATTTCCATTCTGGGATTGGTAACGGTTGAAGTAGCCCGGATGGCTTCTGATGCTCAGCTTTCACGGTTTGGCAAGTCAAACAATGTTTCACGAAATTGATCACATCCCTTTTAAGCCCATTCCACCAATAAAATTGCTTCAAATCCTTGTACATCTTATTACCTCCGGGATGTATCGAATACCCTGAACGGTGAGCTTCTTCCAAAATAATCCTCTTCAATTCATCCGGAACCACAATCCTGTTCTTAAACCTTAAGAGTCCCGTGTCATCGAACCCAAATGGACATTCGGGATCATCTCTAGCTTTCTGAGCTAATTTCTGAACTTCGGGATCTCTTCTCTGAGCTTCAAATATTCTTGGTTGAAGATCCGGTTGTACCGTAATATTCCGAACACTTGCTCTCAACTTGAAAAATTCGGATTCATCTTCAACTTCCACTTTCACACTAAACACACTAGCCTTCCTGCTAAGTGCATCCGCAACTACATTAGCTTTCCCGGGATGGTATCGGATTGTACACTCATAATCCGCTAAAGTCTCCATCCATCTCCTTTGTCTTTTATTCAACTCCTTCTGAGAAAATAAATACTGAAGACTTTTGTGGTCAGAAAAGATCTCGAAAGGAATTCCATATAAGTAGTGTCTCCACTTTCCCAAAGCAAAGATCACCGCTGCTAGCTCGAGATCGTGGGTGGGATAATTTTGTTCATGATTCTTCAATTTCCTCGAGGCATAGGCTATCACCCTACCATTCTGCATCAAAACACATCCCAACCCTTCTTTCGAGGCGTCCGTGTAAACCATGTATCCTTCCGTGCCTTCAGGGAGTGCTAATACGGGTGCAGTGGTCAATTTCTCCTTCAAGAGTTGAAAACTTGCCTCACATGCCTCGTCCCAATCGAACTTAACTTCTTTCTTTGTCAACCGAGTTAAAGGAGCTGCGATCTTAGAGAAATCCTTAACAAATCTTCGATAATACCCATCTAAACCCAAGAAACTTCTGACCTCGGAAGCATTTTTCGGACTCTGCCACTGAATAACCGTCTCTATCTTCGAAGGATCTACTTCTAAACCCTTACTCGAGACAATATGACCTAGAAAAGCAACCCGGTCGATCCAAAACTCACACTTACTAAACTTCGCATACAACCGGTGCTCTCTCAATGTCTCCAAAACCAATCTGAGATGCCTGGCATGATCTTCCGGATTCCTCGAATAAACCAGAATATCATCGATGAAGATTACCACGAAATTATCCAAATAAGGCCGAAAAGTCCGATGCATCATATCCATGAATGCTGCGGGAGCATTAGTTAAACCGAAAGGCATCACAGTGAATTCATAATGTCCATACCGGGTATTAAATCCTGTCTTAGGTATATCTTCTTCCCGGATTTTCAACTGATAGTAACCTTGCCTTAAATCCAATTTCGAATAAACACCCGAGCCTTGTAACATATCAAACAATTCTTCAATGTGAGGTAACGGATACTTGTTCTTGATAGTCACCCGATTAAGCTCCCGATAATCTATACACATTCTTAACGATCCATCTTTCTTCTTAACAAAGAGAACCGGAGCACCCCACGGAGATGAACTCGGCCGAATATATCCAATCTTAAGTAATTCCTCAAGCTGAATTTTCAATTCCTTCAACTCCGCCGGAGCCATTCTATACGGAGTCTTAGAATACGGTTCTGATCCCGGATATAAATCTATAACGAATTCTATCTCACGATCCGGTGGCAACGAACCCAAATTCTCCGGAAACACGTCGGGAAAATCCTTAACCACGGCGGTCTCCTCAAACTTAATTTGATCCTTTGGCTTATTGAGAAGATAAGCAACAAATCCCATAGCCCCTTCTCTCATTAGCTTATGAGCTTCCATAAAAGATAAGAGAGGTACATTCTTCGATCCCACTTCTCCAATCAACTCTTTCCCCAACTTAATCTTCTTCTTAAAACAATTAACCTCGGCCCGATGCCGGTATAACCAATCCATACCGAAGATTACCCCATATCTCTTCATAGACATCACGATGAAATCGGCTGGATAATCTTTCCCTTCTATCAAAACCGAACAACCCCGAACCACTTGATCCGTCTGCAAATTTCCTCCAAGAGGAGAACTCACAAAATAACAAGAATTGGCACATATAACAGGTAGGCACAGAGAAGCACATAAATCACGAGATATAAAAGAGTGCGTCGCACCCGGATCAAATAATGCATGAATGTTCGTGGCGTGAATGCATATGGTACCTTCCACCACGGCTGTCGGATCAACCTCTGCATCCTGCTCCTCGCCCTCAAGGGCATAAGCACGAGCTCGAATCATAGGCTTTGGAACTCCTTTCTGAAATCCCGGGTTCTTATCAGGACACGTATTCGCCATGTGATCCGCTTTCCCACAGATGATACATAAGCCCAGTCTTTTCCAACAATTGTAGAAGTTGTGGGTTGGACCTCCGCAATGCGTACATGGCATCTTAGACATTCGATCCTCACTCGAAGTCTGCTGAGTTTTAGGAGCCATCAATCGAGGCGGAGCATTCTGAGAAACTTGCCCTCCAAACTTAGGTTTCTTGAAAAGACCTTGTGTAGGTGGAGCCGCTTGTACCATAGGCCTCTTACCATACCCCGATCCTTGTCCCATAGGAGCCTTGAAAATCGGATCTTTCTTCTTGAATTCCTCCTCTTGTTCCAAAGCTCTCTGTACAGTATCAGCAAAGGATAAGTAATTATGTCCAGCTTGGCCATGCCTCAGATCCTGTCTAAGTCCGGCAATAAACTTCTTCGCCTTCCTCTTTTCATCCCTCGTGATATGAGGTGCATACTTTCCAAGTCGGTTAAAAATGGCAATGTACTGAGCCACTGAACGGCTACCCTGCTTCAAGTTCATGAATTCTTGCTCCTTTCTCTCTCTCACCACCTCGGGCACCAAACACTCTCGAAACTCTCTTTTGAAGACTTCCCACGTAATCTCCTCTTCATCAACCTCTAACTTCTCCCTCGACCTCTCCCAACAATCATAAGCTTCGCCATCCAATTGAAATACGGCGAACTGAACCTTCTCTTGGGTGGTAAATTGTCGAACTCCAAATATCCTTTCTATTCTCGTCAGCCATCCCTCCGATATCTCATCATCAATTGAGCCAGAAAACCGTGGAGGGTTGTAACTTAGAAATATCCCATGAGGATCCCTATGATTGTTGTTATTCAACGGAGCCGGTTGTTCAACGGGTTGTGGTGGGGGAGCTTGAGCTCTCCTATGCTCGACATAATTAAATACCGCTTCCATAAAGTTTCCCATATCCATCGGAGGCGGTTGTGGTTGTTGTTCTTGTTGTTGTGGTGTAGGAGATCGATCACGATGTCGGTGTCGCCCCGGTGATCTCTCACGATGTCTACGCGGGGGCATCCTATTCAGAAAACACTGAAATGCGTGCTATCCTTAGTTAATGCATGAAAATGCAATTAGTTCAATCAAGATCGAAGTATAGAGCACATAAGCACGTATAAAATGCATAAGAGATGCATATGCAATCACATTGTCAATTAGTCCTAAAGCCGAACGACCTAAACTGACTCACACGACACTAGAGCCCGGGTTTTGCAACCCTTAGCTCTGATACCACTTGAAGGATGTAACGCCCGAGCGTGAGGCGCCACATCCCCCGCACCGAGACCCGACCCGTATAGGAAATGGAAAATTCCTACACGTGCCAAATCACGGCGAACGAGGACACAACACACACGCTAAGCTAGGCGGAAGCTAACCCTTAAACCAAACAATAACCAACATGAATTAAAATCGAGAAACAAATGCAATAGCGGAAGCAATAAACATAAATATTCACATTGAGCATCCAAGCTCCAAAAATAGATCAACCTATACAATAAGTAGTAGTAATACCATCATGGCTCAAAATAGCATAATTCGCTCCATACTAATCCAAAATACAAAATATAAGTGCAAATGAGTGTAAAGGAAATGCTAGACACAAATGCAAGACCTAGACGACTCGAATTCCCGCCTAGCACCTCCAAACCTGCACGAAACAACTGAAAACAAACCGGGTTCAGTCTAAAAGAGACTGGTGGGTATAAAAGCGGGGCATAAGTATAAATATCGCGAAATTGAAACATATACATGCAAGCCCTAATCCTATAGAAGTTTGATAAGAAATTTCCCAAGCGGGCAAAACAAATAAAACATCCATGGGATTACGACTATCATATTCATTCATAATTAACATAGGGTTTAAGGCCCGGCGAGTGGGCGTGCATCATCTCCAACCTTCTCCTCGTGTAATCATATTCATAAATTCATAAGTTGTCATACATAACATATGTGCACATACATAATGATCATAATCATTCATATACACCTTCTTCCTCCGGTGGTGGACGAGTTTGCAAGACTCGACCACCTCATACATAATGGCTAGTGAGGTACATGAATCCTCAAAAGCCCGACTAGCGTTTTCTCGTCAAAACTCCTGACGAGATCCGTTTCGACGTAAAATGGTTGGAACTAGTGCACGGGTTCACCGTCGGCCCTTGCCTCCCCGGCTTACCACGATACACTAAGCTCCGGGGCCCGTGATCATAACATACATGCAATCTCGCCAAAACATAAGGTAGGTTTTCATGAAAGAAGGCTTAACAATCGAAAATCATAAGACTCTTTAAAAGACTCGATAAATTTAAATATAACTTTTGGCTTAAAACGGTCACATAAGGGTTATATCGGGTCAAGATAACTATTAGTAGAGAAACCCACCTTAAACCGTCAAAAGAAGACACAAAAGCCTCAAGGATTGGCCTCGTCTCCAACCGGATCAAAATCTGTGCAAGAAAGGTGAAGTGAGACTCAAAATGACCAATTAAGACGCTCGGCAATGAAATGATCATGATATGAATGCATAAAAGAGTATGTTATGTAATGAACATGTTCATGTGCACTATTAATGTCTTAAAGACATATAAACGTTCATTTCATTCATTCAATGAAGCATTCATATTCAAACGAGTTCATATCTTTCACATTTCACATCCAATGAATCCATAAATTTAATAAAATTCTCAAATTACTCTATTTAACATATTAATAAATTATAAATATCATAGAGGGGTAAAGAAAATATAAAACAAATCAATTAAACCACATATACATTCATGTATTGCAAATAGAGAGCAAAAGGTCATATTTCACGTAGGTGCAGGACAATTCATATTAAAATTCAAGTCATGAAATGTAACATGTACTGGAGCAATTAAATAACATAAATAAGACATAAAGGAGACCAAAGGATCAAATAAAAGGCAAAGAAAGACAAGGCAAAAACGCAACAGCAGCAGCAGCTCGTGAACGGCGGTTTATTCTTCATCTTTGCAGCTGAAAACTGACCCAAAACCAAGGCACAACAAGGGATACACATAGAGCAACATATATACTACAAAGCCATGCCATAATACATGAAAAAGAACACAAAAATCCCAACATTTCAGTCCCCAAAACGTGACAGCAGCTGGGCAAGGAAGAGCAGATTATTTTCTGCACATTTCTTCAAGTTTTCATGAAAATCAACAATGGTAATTCATGCTAGGCTCAAGTACCATGAAAGATAAGGCAAATACTGAAGTTAAGGAGTTCAAAAGCTCAACAAACATGCCTCAATTCAGCTCATAAAGCAAGCAACATCAAGGATTCAAGAATTGAAGCCTAACCTAACTATTCATTCATCATCTTCAAAACTCATGAAAACATGCTCAAAATTGGGGAGGAATGGATCAAAATGACTCATAATGAATGTATATTACAACCCTAAGCTTACCTTGTGGATTGGTTGAAGGTTGGAGGAGATTTGAGCTTGAATCTCCAAGGAGGGCTGGAGTTACGGGATTTTCTGGAATGCAGGGGATGAGGAGCTGATCTTATCCAAATGAGAGGGTGTGGTTCGGTTAAGGAGAGTAGGATCAGATAGAGGGTTGAGTTAGGGTTCCATAGGCTCAAACCATGGTTAATTTGGTCAACAAATGAATAAATTATGATTTATTTGGTAAAAGGTGGCAGATTTGGTTTCCGTTGCATGTTTCGGTTGAATTTCGGAGGTTCAAATAAATTTGGAAAATTATAAGGCTAAGTTCATCAAACTCGAATTTTCAATACGAGTTCAACGAAGGTGACGAAACTCGAATCCGAGTTTCCTAGCTCAAGATATTAAATACGGAACCAAGGTTGCGCTAATTACTCGTTAGCCCCCGATTTGGATTCCAAAAATCAAAATAAATTCAAAACGTATGCAAACGAACCCGAAAACATGAAATGATCATATATTCATATTCATAACACATATAAGTCCAACATATTAAATTTGCACGAAATTCTGAGTTCATTTCACGTAGAAACGGCAAGCAATTAAGTCATTCAAGCGCAAATAGTTCAAAGAAAATTCATATAAATTCAAATTCAAATTCAAATATTTTCAAATAATTAAATATTTTAATAATATAATATAACTAAAACAATTGCACGATTTAATATATAGATATAATTATTAACATTAAAAATATATATATATCCGCTAATTCATATATATATAATATTAACTAACTTAATATATATAAAAATTAACATTTAATATATAAAATAAAATTAAATATATAAAACACGTATAAATAATTAATTCGCGCAATTTGGTAAACACATACGTCATACCTGTACGACCGAAATATCGGGGCGTCACAGTTTGGGTTGACTGTCTTTTGCATGTATTGAACTCCCCTAATCGGATGAGGCCGTTAAGAACTTTGTCGTTATGGGAACGATACATGAAATAAGTTCTTAACTCCATAGGCGAGGATTAGAAACTTCTCCAAGTCAATGAGTCCGACAGACAGTGGGAGTGTCGACCTTGACTCTGCTGAGACTTGTTTGTGTGATTATGTCCTTTTGAAGGATCACTCAGTTTCATGGAGTGATAAGTGCATATGTTGATGCGTTCATAATACATAAGGGTGATTGTTACAAGAACTTCATCACTGAGATGTCCCGCGTGAGAACATTCCTAAATGGGAAAGGAAGTTTCTTGAAACTTCCAGATTAGGAAATATCTCACAGGTCAATGACGTGATTCATTAATCCTTAAACTTGAGATTCTGTAATGTCTCATATGAGCTAACTCTGTAATATTTGATATAGGCTCAAAAGGGTATCGCCATATAGACACCTGAACCACGACCTATTTTGGGATTAAACAAGTGGCATATGTAGAATTAGTAGAATCGATAAAGGACCTACACATGTTAAGAACAAGAATGATCTCTTACTGATTGAGTTGTTCGTAGTCCATTAGGCTTTAAACCCTTGGCCAAGGTGGATAAAAGATCAAGACATCTAGAAAATGGGGTTTTCTAGGATTGAGATCGAAATGGATATAAAACAAACTTAACTTTAAAGATCAAGAATATTTGGGCTCTGAGAATATTCTCAAACCTTAGTTCTTGATTGAGAGATGGAGTCGTAGGAGGATCGTATTTCACTGATTGTCATTGACTGAAAGGTTTTTCGATTCATTTCGTTATTCGGCTAGGGGTCACACACCCATTGCTAGCCTTAACACAAGCCATAGAACTAGCATTCTCACTCACCTTAACACAAGCCATAGAACTAGCATTCTCACTCGCTTGATCGTCTTCTAGGTCTGGTGTGGATACGCTTTGGAGGGCTTCTACTTTGGAGTCTAATTCGAAGGTCGTTCGAGGGACTTTCCGCTTGAAGGGTGTTTGTTAGGCGGTAACAACATCACAAGAAAGCTTCAATTAAATTGAGTTTCTTGTTATTCCCAATGTTACAGTACGAAAATCACAAGACAACGATTTCAGATCAAGCCAAACTTTTCTTTGTTTGAGCTGCTCCCACGCACGCAAACCGAAAGATTTCACTGTCCTGTACTAGAACCAGTGCGTAAAGATTTTTGTGAGACCATAGTCGTTCGTCTAAGGTTTGTCGACCGATAAGATCTATGAGATAGATCAGCTAGTTGAATTGGTTTGACTATTCTTTTCTATTGAATAGGAGTTAGCTGTTTGAGCGAGTCACCTTCTTATATGCTCCGTTGGACGACATGATATTTTCGTTCAAATATAATTACGTTTTTTTGCTTAAATTTT
Organism: Lantana camara; assembly: GCA_037501455.1. Taxonomy (NCBI): domain Eukaryota; kingdom Viridiplantae; phylum Streptophyta; class Magnoliopsida; order Lamiales; family Verbenaceae; genus Lantana; species Lantana camara. The sequence goes on along the minus strand of CM074857.1, from coordinate 13,019,415 downwards.
CTTTTATTAGATATGTCACATGTATAATAATTTTTTTATATAAGTCAGATATATTGATTATGTCATTCTGGTAAGTTAGCAAAGAAATGAGTCACGTGGCCAATTTCGGCAACTAATAAATTTTGCTGTGAAAATCAGACATAAATTGCAAAATTTTAGAACTTACAGGATTTAATTGAAAATTTCGAAACGAGCAAGACCAAAATTATCAAAATTACAAACTTATAGGACTTAATTGCAAATTTTAAAACGAACAAGACTAAATTATCAAAATTGTAAACTTACAGGATCAAATTTACAATTTTTCCAAAGAACTATTGATTATAGCATTCTTATTATTTTAATTGACTTTCTTATCTAAATATTATTTCAATTAAAATTTCATCAGAATTTATTACCACAAAAAATGTTAAATCTACTAAACATGAATAATATTATTAGTATTAAATTAAAAAAAGAAAGAAAAACAGCAACAACAACAATAAAAATTATAATAATAACAATAATATTTATAATTATTATTATCATAATTACAATTATTATTATGTGAAGTAAATAAGGTTAAAACTTATTAAAAAAAAAAAAAAGGTTAAAACTTAAAATGACAATTCGATCATCTACCCGGAATAGTGGGCGCCAAACCAAAAATATTGCTTCCATAGAAGAGTAGGCGCCAAAATCAAAATATTTCACATAGATGCTCCCGCCTTTAATCTTCCATCAAATAAAATTTTTCCAATTAACCTCCACCAATTCTCCAATCCAAGATCGACAGTTCCCATTCAAGGAAAACGGACAGATTTTGATGACCGAAAAATGGACCGATTCTACGGCCGCCTGTGGCGAACCACCACCAGATCCTATCTGGATACGACGCCAACCTCTTTCAGCTCTGCTACGGCGATGCTCATGCTAATAATGGCGGCATCAGGCAAAAAGGAAAAAGAAAGAACTGAATCCATTAATGTGATTCTTCTCTACGAACACCACTTCTTCATCCTAGGTAACTAGTTTTACCTCAAATCTGCCTAGAGATTGTTATTTGATTAATTGTGAAGATGTTTGCTCTGTACATTGATTTAGGAATTTGGGTTTGAATTGTTCTGATGGCCATTGATAATTTTGTTGCATTAGGATGAAAGTTATATTTGATAGGCAGATGCCGGTGAAGTAAAGTGGGATTTCTAAGAAGGCATACAACAAATTCCTCAACTCAATGCGGAACGAGATTGGTGTCAAGTAAGTAGAAAAACCAGGTGTTCGGGTTTGCCATGTTTGCGCATCAGGTGCACAAAAGCTTTTCTTGAATATTGTCCATTATTTTTATATTCATTTGCACCTTCATGATGGAGTATGTGTTGCTCATTCTAATGATTGTTGTATGTGAATTTGCAGGTGAAATGTTATGCGGATTTCATCAAATGGCCTTGAGTTGGTATATATTGTAGAATCTACTTGACATACATTTATTTTAAAATTGTTGTAATTGATAGTGATATGTAACGCCCCAGTTTTTCAGTTTTAAATAATGTGGCGTATTTGTTTACAAATTGCGCAATTTGATTATTTAATTATATGATTAATTGTTTATAAATGTTTATATTTGATTTAAAATATAAGCTATTGCTATTTTAATCGATTTCATTTTATCTTAATTGATCTCTAGTGTTTAACTTCTTAATTAAGGTTTCATGTTACCTTAACTAATTCGGTAATTTCGTTAATTAATTTCAATATGTTAATAGTTGGCTTTAAATTTATTTAAAAAGGAAATTAAGTTTTAGTAATTAATTTATTAACGATATGAATTCATTCTTGCGCATGAGTGTTCTATTTGTGCTTCGTAATATGTAATGATATCGGATTGGTATGAAAATTTAATATGTCATATATGTGTGTGTTATGAACATGCTTATATGCTCGGATTATGTTTTCGGATTCATTTGACGTGTTTACGAATTTATTTTGATTTGTGGAATCAAGTCGGGGGCTAACGAGCAATTAGCGCACCCTTGGTTCCGTACGTGATATCTTGAGCTCGGGAATTCGGATTCGAATTCCGTCAACTCCGTTGCCTTCCTATCGACGATGCGGAGACAATGGAGCAAGCCTCATACATTTTTGAAATCATTAAGACCTCCAAAATCCAACCGTAACGGACAACTCGTGCAAGAAGAGCTCCTTTTGGTTGACTAGTCTTCATGGTGGGACCCTTAACACCTCTTAAACCTAACCATACCTTAACCATGGCTTGTGTACTTGAGTTAAACCCTTTCTCCTACCTTTTTAGCTCTGAAAACCGAACCAAACACTTTCCTTCTCAGCTGGAACTGATCGAGAGAGAGAGAGAGGAGAAAGAAGAAGAAAACCTTGGCCCTTTTGTGATTTTGAGCTCAAATCACCATCTTCCTTCACCAAATCTTTAAGGTATGAATATTTATGTCTTCTCTACTCTATTATACTTGATTTCATCTCCTTACATCATGATTTGGATCAGATTTGGTTAGGGTTTGGGCTAAGAGCATGAATAGGGTTTTTGGGGAAATTTGCTCTTATGATCTTGTTTGCTTGTGTAGCTGATTTTCTTGCTTATACATGATCATATGAACTTGTTTCTTGAACCATTTCTTTCCTAACTAATAGTATATGATGTTAGGAGGATTTTATCTCTTGACCCTTTGGTGAAATTATGAAATATGGAGCTCCAAACTTGATGTTCAAACTGCTTCCCCTGTTTTTCGAACTGCTGTGTGAAATTTTGTGTTGGTGCTTGATCAAATGGTCTCCATTTCGTGTGAAATTGCATGGAGTTGATGTACACTCATTGTTCTATATGTTAGCATTCATGTTTCAAGTATTTGGATCCATTTGAAGCCTCAAAACCGAAGTACATGGCCTGTTCTTATGCATGATCTTTGACAGACTTGTTGCTGTTGCGTTTTGTAACTTGTGGGTCATTCTAATGTGCTTTAAATTGTACCATTTTGCATATATATGAAGTACCTTAGTAGTTTAGTATGTTAGCATGCATTCCCCAAAGTTTCAGATCCAAATTCATGCCCTAAGTACTAGATCAAGGCATGATTGAACAATTGAGCTCTTATGTGCGATTTTGGCGACCCAGTTTTGTTGCATGGATTCGATGGCCTTAATGTGTGATTTAGCCTTTGCACTCTAAATGAAATATGCTCCTAACATGCTAAATATGTTGTATATCAAGTTTCATAAGATTTGGAGTTGATTTGGTATGCTTTTGGATTGATTTTGTTCCAGTTTCTTTCCTAGCATGAGTTGTTGCAACTTTGGACCATTAATTGGCTTGAAATGCATGAATTATTGCAACCTTAACTTACCTATATGTGTTAGTTTGATGTTTATTTGGTTTGGCATGAGTTTTGCCCTGCTTGTTGTATGTTTTTTTTTGCCACTGACCTAAATCCGCGAGGGTGGATTTTTCCTTTTGGAAAAATCCGCGGGGGTGGATTTGAGGCAGTGGGACTGGACCAGATCCATGGGGGTGGATTTTTCCCTTTGGAAAAATCCATGGGGGTGGATTTTGTCCAGCCTGTTTTTTTTACTCCGATTCAATTTTTCTTCGTTTGTTTGATCTTCCTCCACCTCTTTTATGACTTTTTTGAGATACTAACATGTTTTATAATGTGTTATCTTATTTATTATAATTTTCATGATTTTTCGTGGAATATTTTACAAGTTATGATTTAATATGTCATCAATGCTCCAAGAATGAATGAAATGATTGATTATGTGCCTTAATGCATCTCCATGCCACGACTTGCTCTCTTATGCATATCATAAGACATTCATTGCATTGCCGTTTATGTGCGTTTTGAGGCGTTTATGATTCCCGTAACCCATTTCCCTTATCATACGATTTGTTCTTGTTCTCAAACTTTGGAAATATGTTACATTATGTGATATGATGTATGTAGTAGCGTTTTGTGAAAGATTGAATACGTTTGAATGTGTGATGAACTTAATTTACTTCAATGCTCTTATTTGCCTAAATGTTGGATCTTGTACTTTGAATTTCTTGAATTGAATTGATTGGAAAAGTGAAATGTGAAGGATATGAACTCGTTTGGATACGAATGCTTCATTGAATGAATGAATTGAATGTTTATATGTTTTTAAGACTTTAATAGTGCACATGAACGTGTTCCTTACATTATAGAATCTTCTCTTCATTCATATCATGATCATTACATTGCCGAGCGTCCTATTTGGTCATTTTGAGTCTCACTTCACCTTTCTTGCACAGATTTTGACCCTGTTGGAGACGAGGCCGGTCAGTGAGGCTCTTGTGCTCTCTTTTGTTGGTTTAAGGTGGGTTTCTCTTCTACTTAGATAAAACGACCCGATATATCTCCTTACGTGAAAAGTTTTAAGCCAAAGTAATATGATGTATATATTGAGTCTTTTATCGAGTAAATGATTGCAAACGTAAAGCCCTTATTTCTTGAATCCTACCTAATGTTTTGGCGAGAATGAATGAATGTTTACAATGAATGGGGCCCAGGGGCTTGGTGTGAGTGGGGACCCGAGGAGGCAAGGGCTGACGGTAAACCCTCACACTAGTCCCACCAATGAACGGCGTAACCGGACCTCGTTAGGAGTTAGCGAGGAATGGACGCTGAGTGCCATCTGGGGAGTCATGTTCCCCTTTTGGTCAATGAATGGGTGGATGGGCCTTGCAAACCCGCCACCAACCCGGAGGAAGAAGGTGTAAATGTTATTGAATGCGCACGAAAGAATGTTATGCATGAAAAGAAAGAAAGAATGAATGAATGAACGTTAATGAATGTTAATGAATGTCAATGAATTACACGAGGTGTTGGTTGGAGATAATGCACGCCCACTCGCCGGGCCAATAATGACCAAATGTTAACGAATCGTTATAATCCCTTTTGATGATTTCTATTTGCCCATTTGGGAAATTCTTCAAAACCTCACTTGGGGTTATAACTTGCATGTGAATGTTTAATTATTATCGTATATTATATTTATGCCCTGCTTTTATACCCACCAGTCCCTTTTGGACTGAACCCGTTTGGCTTTCAGTTGTGTTGTGCAGGTGTCGAGGGAGCTAGGCGGGATTTCGAGTCATAGGTTTTACTTTCGTCTTTTAGCCCTTGTATTTTGGTCTTACATATACATATTGCACGTTGGATCACTGTATTGTTTAATAATGGAGCGTATTGGTTATTTGAGCCTTGACGGCATTTGATAATGTATATGGACTATTTTGGAGTTTGGCTGCTCATTGTTTATATTATGGCCAGTTATTACTTCCGCATTTGTAATCATTCTGATTTTATGGTTCAAGGGTTAGCCCGCCTAGCATAGCGTGTGTGTTTGTCCCCGTTCGCCGTGACTTAGCTCGAGTATGGATCGTCCATTTCATATTCGGGTCGGGTCTCGGTGCGGGGGATGTGGTACCTTGCGCTCGGGTGCTACATGATAGAACATGATTTGCTAGCTAGTTGTTGATTTGAGTAGAGTTTGTTACATTTGTAATTAGAATCCAAGTTCGTTGATATTTATTTTTGGATTATTGAATTTATATATAAAAATTTTATTTAATTAGTTTGCGTTAATTGTTAGATGTGGATAATGATTTAAATTATTTTTGTGTAATAATGATGTCAATGATGAACTAGAATTCTTATATTTCTAATAAAAATTAAATATAAAAAATTTAGTAATACCGAAATAAATAAACATTTTAAAATATTTTTATATTAATAAATACGATTTGTGATGTATCTAAAAGTATTTATTTTTTAAAAATAACTATTGTATTTTTCTTAATAAATTGTAGGCAAAACAAAAAAATATTGGTTACGGTTGAACGAACCGTAGTCGATAATTTATAATATCGACTACAATTAGTTAAAACTGTAACTAATAATTTTATTAACTACGAGTTTACAAGTGTAGATAATGTTTGTAGAATATCCGTCACGTTTTAAACTACTGTAGCTAATGTTAAATCCAAGCGTAAGGAAATGTTTGGCTACGCTTTCTAAACCGTAGCCAAGTATTGACCACGGCTACGTACGTTACGGGTGCCAAAGCGTAGCAAAACCGTCGCCAATAATATATTACCTACGGTTTGCACTTTTTTACTACGGTTTTGGTATCGTAGATAAAAGCCATTTTTTTTGTAGTGATGAAAAATTGTTATAATTGATGATGTATTTATAACTGCGTTCAATCATGATTGTATGAATATCGAATGGCTATCTTGACGTTAGTACTAAGATACAATATTTTTATTAATTCTGCCAAAAAATTGAACGAATAATTGCAAATTAGTTGAGAAAAGTTGAACTATTACAAAGAAGCCAATTGTCGCTTGATCCCATAAGCTAAAGCCCTTTTGTGAAAGCAAAGGTTCCTTAACCAAGATTTACCATTTAAATTTTAATCTTATGAATGAAATAATTGGTTCAATACATGCACTTCCAATTCAATAATTAACTATGAAAAATAAAATAGTTTGTCATCAAATTTACAACTTATCATCTGATTTATAAAATATTTTAAATTGATACATAAATTATCTGTTCTAATTAAAACTGTCCTCTCTATCCCCATTTTTCCCACAAAAAGGACATGTATAAAAAGTTAAGTGTGCGACATGTATCTGGTAAAAAAATTGAATGGAAATAACAATTTGAATGAGGGCGGATAATTTAGATAATAATTCAAAATAGTTTATAATTCATGTGGCAAATTATAAATTTTTGGTATAATATTCCTCAATAATAATAAAAAAGAATAAAATCTTCCTTTTGGTGGGAAAATTAGTGTAGGTCTTGTATGTGACAAATTGGGCATAGCCCACGTGCTATGGTATGACAACAACGGTGAATTTCTAAAAAAGGTGTGGTTTTTCAGGGATAGTACACTTTTGGTGTAGTTTTGAAATGTAATGTAATTTTGGTGTTTTTTGCTTTTTAGAAAAGCAGAATCACTGTAGTGAATAGTGATTCCGTTTTTCTAAAAAGCGGATTTAATAGAAAAAATTATGAAACGGAATCACTATTCACTATAGTGATTCCGCTCTTCTAAAAAGCAAAAAACACCAAAATTACAATACATTTCAAAACTACACAAAAAGTGTATTATCCCTGAAAAAAGACACCCAAATTAGAAAAAAACCGACAACTAATGTAACAAATTAAAGAATACAAAATTGGTACAGTATTTTAGTACATACGGTAGTGGGAAAAACATAAAGAAGATTCTTCCTTTTCCAATTTATTATGTCGCTATAGTCAACATGACCGTTGGGAACAGTGGTTAGCCCTCACAAATTTCAGATTTATGCTTATACAAATACAATACAACGTTATAGTTCATATGAATATGCAGCTTGTAGACTTGGACGCCAACATATATTATTGCTAGACAAAGTATTTATTTTTAATCAATGATTGCGGCTAAAAAACACAATGACAAGGCTTCAATACAATTCTATTAACATATACATTTTAAAATTTTTGACCCCAGAAGTAGAGGGGTCTTATAAGTTATAAATTTGCATTTCTGCAAATTTATGTCACATTCTAACTAAACACAATTCAATTAGAAATAGATTAAGTTCGATTAAATTTCAGAGCAAATCGAGCTCGTTTAGGCATATTCTTTTACGGGATAATTACAAATACCCCCACGTATTTGATATTTCCAGAAATTACTAAAATCCCCCCAAGTTTTTCTATTGGGCCACCGCCTTTTTTCATGGCTTAATTGAATACAAAAAAGTTGTTCAATCATGGTTTGTTACACATAAGAAAACTAAGTTTTTAACTGTCAATTAGGAATCGGGTAACAAAAATGTGGTCGTTTTTCATCCCTACTTACAGAAAGAAGAGAACCATATTGCTATAAGTTAATAACCATACTTCATCTGCATCTCATATGGATTCACAATCCAATTGATCTCATCTGACGCCCCAATCCAATTCTTGAGTCCGATATTTGGCCGTTGGGATTTGTTGAGTCCACAGAAGAATAACAGAATTTCGCTGTCGGTGCAGTGCAACATTTTTACCCACATATCATGATTCCATATAGCGATTGGCGAGAGAAAACGTGGAGGCAATATTTTCTCAGGCTTTCCAAACCCGAATTGTTCCATCAACTGAAGCTGTAACCATACATTCGTCCTTCGGATGGTAACTTACACTAGTTACCTGTAAAAAGTAAACAGAGAAGCTAATGACCAAGAATACAATTTTGTACAACAGATATAATTTATGACGTTGGTTATGTAAGAATTAGTTTCTGTTTGAGATTGTTGTACATAGACATATTCAATAGCTGATCAAAACTTTACAATTACATTGATAGGCACAAGAGTGTTATAACACAAGAAAAGAAGAAGTATCTTGGAAGGTGCACATAAATGAGGCATTACCACTAATGAATGAGCTCGAAAGCTGGACACGACTCGAGCATCAACAAGATCCCAGAAATAAATATAACCATCTTCAGAACCACCAGCAACATGCGCGTCTGTGTTTGTTAGGCAGCAGTCCATCTTGAATGACTGATAAATACAAGTGTCATCGTTAACCAACTTCAAATTAAAACCGGGACAAGGAAATGATACGTATTAATGAAAGGAAGAAAATAGTTAAGAAAATACTGATTGCAGGTATGATTATCTCGATAAATTAAAAGCATATCCATAGGTTTCTTTGTGTACCTTGCAAATATGGCCTTTATATTCTTGCAATAGTTCACCACTTGATCTGCCATAGAAAAAATCAATTTGAGAAAAACATGAAAGACTATTGATGTTTCCAGAAGTAGAACTTTAGTTAAATCATTCACCTGTCCAAAAGCCTCAGGGTAGAATCAAGACAACTGGCTAACACACAGTTGCCATCATTTGAGAGAGAAATGCAGTTGACAGGCTGTCCCAGATTATCAGATATTTCTCTAGTGAAACATGAAAAGATCACAGGTTAGGTAGTAAACAAAACCACAGGAACCATGGGCAAGTCATTGGAGATTCAAGCCTGCTTCAAAGAAATTGAAAATCAAAATCAAAATGCTCTACAGTCATTGACATTTTCAAAACCCACATACCTACCAATTCGAATATCAAATGTTCGCACAGTTCCATCCACACTGCCAGCAATTATCTCAGTTTTTGTTAAACAAACGGACATGACACTGTCCGAAAAGGTATCAATAATCTGCACAATATTTCAAAATCATGTGAGTTGAGCTAAAATTTCACTAAACGTGCAAATAAGAAATAAACCAAAAATGAGGTAGACCATAGGAATTTGGTACTTCACATGGATAATATTTAGAACAATGGAATCATGTACAAATTAAATTGATTCTTGTCATCACTCTGAGACGGTTCATAAGGTTTTTACATCAGGATCTTTAGATCTTCATAGTGAATTATAAGCTATGATGAAAATAGTCACAAAACCTCAATTTGATTGTGGGTTTTCCCCCCTTTAAAATCAAAATTAGCATTTAGCAATGATGGTAGCAGATGATTTCATAGCTCATAAAGGAAAGTTTCCAGGAACAACCAAAATTCCTCATCCTAAGGTCTTCAGAACACCTCATTCTTTCCTCCCAAAGGACTACACTGTTAACATTAGAAAACTTCTAAAGACTAAAGCATAAATAATTTCAAATTGTCAGGCCAACCATATGCAGTCCACTTGAAAGACTTTGAAGCTTGAAAGGAAGTCATTTATCCTAACTTCAAAGTTCAAATCAAAAATTTTGAATGCTTTCCCTATGTCGACTTAGTTGTAAGACTAAGTCGACATCTCGCTATAATATTGAAATGAGCTCCCATTCAGGACTGGTAATTTTTTTCTTTTCAGCTCTTTTTGCTGTCCTTACATGTGCTTTCTAGTGTTGAGTTATCTTTCTTCGATCAGCAAGAGAAACTAGAGATTTGGTGAATGGATTTATCATGCCCAAAACAGATCACGACCAGTCAAAGTCTAGAATCACATTCTACCCAGAGTATATAGGGGTGTGTGGGAGTAGTCAAGTGGTGATTATACAATGCCTAAATTCCATTTATTCCGGGCTTTCAAAAAATTATCTTTAACACTCCAAAGCTGAAGAAATGAATCAATTGTTGTTCATAACTACAGGTCAACTGCACTGGTGTCAACATACAAATATTATGTTGGAAGGGACAGCGCCCCATGGCCTAAGAGAAAAGGGTAACCACGCCTTCTTGACAACCTAATTTTAATCAGCACCAGCAAAAATAGGAAACATATTGCGCCTAAGTTCCAAATAACAATAAATTTTTGGGTTGAGCAGTCCAATAACTCATCAATTAGGAAAGAGGATAATCAACCTGAATAGGCTCAGTACTGTGAGATCGACAATCCCAAGCACGCAAGGATCGGTCATAGCCAGCTGATACCACCACAGATGAATACTCATTGAACTTCACAGCATTCACCTGATTACAAGGAAGAGTAAATGTTGAAAGATAACAGTCCATTACAACGTGTACCGGCAAATGTTAGCATTATTACTTCTCAAATTTTCTGACAATGTCTTATTGATAAGCTCAAACAATTGTTAGTTTAAGATATTCATAATGAGGAATATAAATTATCTTCATTGACACACTCTTGCAAAGAATCCAATGACCAGCACAACTTTCTACCATCTCTCATAAACTGAAGCTCCAAGACAAGAATTTTACCTCATAATCCACACAAGTTTTTATACTTTAAGCCTCTATATCCCACATTTTTCAACCATTTCATTTCAAATTTCAAAACCCTCATATTTTGAGTGTCATTAAACAAAATTAAAGGACAGTTTGAACTTGCCTCACTATCATGACCACGAAACTTCCGAATAACACGACCAGTGGCGACATCCCAATAGAAAACTTGGCGATCACCTCCACATGAAGTCAGCTTCGAATTATCCCTACGAAAAATCAGATGTGGATAAATAGAAGAAAGCGGGAAAACAGCTCAACAAGTGTAAATGAAAAGGCCATCCATATTAAGGGCATACGAGGTGACATGGACATCCCGGACTTCGCGGCCGTGCGATTTGTAGGTCTTGATGTGCAATCCACGGTGAGGATTCCAGAGGCGTATGGTGCGGTCTTTGCCGCAGCTCAGACAATACTCGCCGTTGGAGTTGAACCGCGCCGCCAATACTGCGCCTTCATGTCCCCGAAGCACACTGGCCTCCGTCTGAGGAAGCTTTTCTGAGCTCATTCTTACTCTTTGCTCAATTCCGACTACCTGCCACAGGCACACAACATTGATGCTGATTGCTGAGTGTTGAGCTCTGATTTTTGGAATTGGGCTTGCCAAATTTGAATTGGGCTCTTAGTTTTGGGCCTCTCAACAATGTCCAGTAATTTTCTTAACACTTGACTTTTTTTTCTGAAAAGAAAAAGACTTCAATAATAGTAAAGTTATTATTCAGATTCTACTGTCTACTGAACCTTGAGGCTTGTGGTCTCTACTCTCTATGACCTTATAACTTAGAGGGAATTGGGAAACTAGACTATTTACTGATTAAGATTCGTTTGTGGAACTTTGGCCTTTTCTATAAATTTGGCTCAATAACAATCCTTTATGATATGATTATTTGGTTTCCATAACAATTTCATGGACCCTATAAACTTCATTGATTTTCATCATTCACATCAGTTTAACAAAAACATAACTCACTCCATCTCTTAGCTTTCTCCACAATTAATTCATCATGCCCCTTCACCTCCTCACGTTGGTCACTCTTCTTGCTCCTCATCATCCCTCATTCTGTTTATATATATCACACTAGTGAAACACAAACCACAAACAGACACTGAATAATACAAACAAGCACAGACAATGGATTCCACTTTGATCAAGCTACTTTGTGCCAGTGCCTTTCAGCTTCAAACACTGCCACGGCCCGAATTCTCGGCAGCCCGCATGAAGTTGCAGGAGCAGGATGAGGAGGGGCCATCAACCAATTGTTGGGAGTCCTTGTTTGAACTCCAGCCTTGCACTGCTGAGGTTGTCATGTTCTTTCTCAACGGGGAGACGTATCTAGGGCCGGGCTGTTGCCGCCTGCCGGGCCATAAGAATTATCCAGCATGATTGTTGGCCCGCTATGCTTAGGCTCACTCGGCTACACTGATGAAGAAGGCGACATTTTGCGAGGCTACTGCGACGCTAATGCCGCCACCAACCCCTTAACTTGCTGCTGTGGATGCTGATGTTAGCTAATTAACTACATTTTGTCGATTTGCTTAGCAAATAATAAAAGCTTATTTTTGCTGGAATTAATTCGTTTTCATTTGAGCAAGATCTTAATCTTCTTGGAAATGTATGAAGAACAGAAGGGAAAATCCCATTTAGCTCATGGTAATTAATCAGACTTGGTTTAATTTAACTCTAATTATCAAAAAATTAACCACATCACAGAAAAATGCACACAAGAATTCCAATAAAATGGATTTGGCTAAACACAGAGATATGAAAGGTAAACATTTTCAATTAGAATTTTATTTCAACAGAGTTATTTGCAGCAAGAACTTTACAGATTTTACCCCAATTGACCTGAAATGTTACAATGTAGCCCAGAGCACCAAGAATGCTCCACACTCTACCGATCATTAAGAAGATCGATGATGATGCTGCCCGCCATCCTTCCGGCGGCGATGACCCTTCTGATGACCTTTCACACGCCTTTTCTTCTTCTTCTTGAAACTATTCATTTTCTGAGGATGATCCTGAGACCTCTGCGGAGGTGCCGCCGCCGGATTAACACGAAGCACCACCGGAATATAAGTCCAATCAAACCGGGAGGCTGGTGGTGATTGTGGATGATTTCCCCCAGCCGGAATATTCCCATCGAACCCAGAAAACGGAGATTCCGCCGGCGGAAAAAGTTCGAACCCATTATCTTTACTGACGAGATCTTGGTTCATGTTCAGTCCGGTCACGAGAATCCCATCAATACCATGAACAGCAAATTTTGACCCGACAAAGAGATCCGGATTCGAGACGCGAACCCCATCAACCATGACGCCGACACTCGCGTCGTCGGGCACCTGCGTTCTGCCAATCAGGACGGAGTAGTGGGGGAGAAGGGTGTCGAGAAAGGGGGAGGAGATGTTCTGGAGGTCAGCGAAGCAGTGGCGGTGGTTGGGGACGACGTGGTAGCGGAGGGTGCTGACGTAGGCGGCGGCGTCGGAGTTCATGTCGAGGGCGTAGAGGAGGGCGTCCTTGGGTGCGAACAGAGTGAAGGGTGAATTAGGGTTTGCGGTGGTGAGGAACTGGTATTGGAGGTCGGAGGTGGCGATTGCGTTGGTGAAGAGTGTGTGGCCGTGGTTTCTGAGCGACTCGAGCATGGTTTCGGCTTCTTGGAAAGCGGGGACGGGATCGACGGCACCGTTGACAGCGGCGGAGGCGGTGGTGGTGATGAGGAGGAAGAGGACGACGTTGGGGAATTTTGACGCCGGAGAAGAATTTGCCATGAGAGCAGGTGCTGTGAGAGAGAGAGAGAGAGAGATGTCAGAAGCTGTTATATCGGTTGCAGATATGGATTGGGATTTGGCGCTCGCGTTACTTTGAACAGGTATTTAAAGTGCTTGTTTGGGCTTGGGCTTCAAGTAGCAGGCCCATTTGGTATTACGATTGTAAATTGCGAGACAAATATCCAATACTTTAGTAATGACCTCTTGATGGGCCTTGAGCTCTTTATTTGGAATTATTTGTTACTATGGTCGTGGTAAATATGTATATTGAATAATTATCTTAATTTGAGTTTTTATGTCTATAAATGCTTATAATCAGCTCGAAATAGCCACAATGTGTTATCTTTTTTTAGTTTAATGGATACAAGAAATAGTGTTTTGAGTTGTTTAGGTTCAAAATAAAACGGAGGTATATACTGGTACGAACTTAGCAACAGGTACAAATTCAAACAATATTAGTTCTATAGTTAACTTTATGCATAAGACGAATTGTAAGGGGGGCCAACCCAGCTGCTTCGCGGAAGCCCCTTTCACGGAAATAGCGTTGCATGATTTTGATGTTGCCATTATGTGTTGAAACTTGGAACACCAAAAAACTGATATTGGAAGATCATCATCGATGGTGTCTCCCCTGAAAACCCCCTTTGTTCTTGGCAAAGAATCCATTCTTTGGTTTGGGAATCTCGTGAATATCCATCATTTGGATAGTCCGTTGCTTTTTGGCTTCATCAGTGCAAAAATATGCCGACAAACAAAAGGCAGTCAGAACAAAATATACACCAAGTAAAAGGTGGTACTACTACTAAAACAGTTTCTATAAGTGGAGTTGAAAATCAAACCATTTTGAGCTTCTTGGTAGTTCTCCTGAAGCCGCCTTCTTGCTGAGTTTAGCCTCTCGTCATCTATGACTGGTTCTCTTTGTGCCCTCTGCAAAAATTCATTAGAGTGTTTAAGAAACAAGTCAGATAGAACCAAGTTCTGAAACCTTCGGTTTGCAACTTTTGTATATCAAGAAACAAATTCCAGTAGTAATATAGACGATCAATTTTGAAAACACCAGCATTGGAACCATTCAAACACATAGAGCCAGGGAGAATGCAAGTCTAGAAGTTTGGGCAGAGTTGTTCAGTACATTTGGGGGGGCAGAAGCAGGCTTAGGAACAGATTGTAGCGGTCTTGACGGAATTTCTCTTCGTTGTGCCGATTGTGGTGGTTGGGCTTTTGTTTTGTGTTCTGCATAATTCCTCTCTACACTCATACTCCGTTCTAATTGGAAAAATGTGAGCGAGAATTGCAGTGTTAATGTAATGAAGTAAAAAAGAACCAAGCTAGTAACGAGCAGCTGTGACTCGACACTCACTCTGTGGATTTGGAGAGTACCCAAAATCTGGAACCTGCAAAAATAAAAACTTCAGACGCCCACAAACAATGTCTTAACTCCAGTTCTATTCTTTCAGTCTTCTGTTCTTTTTTCCTTCATTCTATCCAAAATGTAATTCACTGGAACAACTTTCAATTCACCTGATGATGGCCATTTTGTTGATTTCTGGGTATGCTCCGCTGCGGTGAGTCCCCATCAGCTGCCACCACCAGAATTAACACATGAATTACTTAGCCCATGGCCTATCAAGAAGAGCAGTAAACACAGAAGTTTTTAGTTTTCAGAAATTTTACTACCAATGATGTTGGAAGATGCTTGTGTTTGGTTGGCTTTCACCCATTCATCCACAGTATCCTTCCATTTTCTGTATTCCCAGCAAACAAAATATCAGAAACAACAAACAAACTCAAATAAAGTAAATGAACTACTCAAGGTAAAGGATTTAGTCCAAAATCAAATGAAAAGAAGGGAAAAACAATTGAAGAAAGGGATGGACACCTGACAAGCTGCTTCACCAATCTGCGAACTTCATTTGATGGATGCTTCCTTAGTTGATTCACATGTCTTCCTATATCAGTTTCCTACAACAACCTCAATTCCTTTAAGATAAACAAATTTATAAACTGCTGCATCTTAGTTAATATTGTTTCTCTTCTATAACTTTCACCGTGAGAGCATGAAACGTTATATCCATATCAGCCAGGTTTTGGAGCAATTCCACGACAGCTTCTTCACTCTGTACCAATTACCAAATAGAAATCATCCAAAAGACCGTTAAGTAAAACTGCATAACCGAGGGCACAATAAAAAGCTCAAATTGAATAGAAACCTGGTGTGACTCTTCAAGCTGCTCTTTAATGCTGAGAATTTTGGTCTGCTCATCATCAAACAATCCTCCGAATGGATCCACATCCTCTTCCTCTTCTCCACCACTAAAATTCCGATGGTTTGACTCCGGAGTCAACGGACTCTTAGTGAAATCCTCATTCGAGTTCCTATTGCTATTACCATCACGATTAAATCTATCCTCCTTATCAGCGTTATTATTGTTGCCGCAGTCATCATTATTATCACTATTATTATTATAATCAATACTAATATTTTGTGGATAATACTCGTCGTCGTGGACCTGGACGTTGCCGTTGCACTTTTGGCAGAACTGCGCCGGCGGCGCGTAAAGAGACTCCACAATTTTATCCCGGCGGCGGCTCAATTCCTCGCCGTAATCTGAGCTGGCGACTCTGACAGCCGTCTCAATCAGCTCCCAAATTCCAACTCCGGACCTCGATAAAATCGCACGAAATTCCCCCGGATCCATAACCTTTTCCTCTTTTGCACCAACCAAAAAAACCAAAAGCGAAAAACAAAATTCAGAAAGAGGCAAATGAAAGGGAAATCGCAAGGTTTACATCAGCGGATCTAGGGAAGATCAGTGAAGCACGCGCACTGAAGGTCTTCTTCTACGAATTCAACGAACGTTGAGAGGAGCGTGATCTGAATATCTGATAATGTTATTCTCCGATGGCAGCAAACGAGGAAGAAGAGGGAGAGGCAAAATTACTTAATTAAAATTTCTTTCTTTTTTATTTAGTTGTATTTATTGGGAGACCAGTATGGGTATGGAATTTGGCGGTATTTACGGATTTGCCAGCGGTATAAGTTCTCCAGTCCAGCGTAACTGCACACTGACACAAGGAATGAATCATCAACCTTCACAAGGGCATCTGCTGGAAAAAAAATATTTAATTTTGTTTTATCTTTTTCTTTTTATTGGCAGGGTTAAAATTTATGAATTGAATATTATTTAAAAAGAAATGGTATTGGTGAGCTGTGAAGCAGCACTAAAACTAAAAGAATAAGACAGTGTTCCATATTCAAAGTATAAGTATAAGGCACCTTGCCCCTAGGTATCTCAATCATTAAATATTCGTGCATTATACGAAAATGTCATATTTAATATTGAAAGTATGTGGATGTTTAGAATAATTTTATAATTAAAATTAAGGATCAATGCAGAATATTTGATTGAAAATAAATGAGTTTTTTTGGCTCTAACTGGACGAAAGCCTGAAGTAGTAATTGGGTGCCCGTGCTCTATTTTGGTATCAAATATGGTGTGTAATCTACAAATTCCTTCAAAAAGATAAAAGCTGAGACAAGTAGGATGGACAAAGTTTATCGGTGGTCGCAGTTTTTAATGGCAATTGGCAAGCCATCCTTGTCATACTCCAATCTCCATCCTATTTCATGAGTTATGACTTATCAGTAGATCCAAATCCATGCATGTTTGTAGTAACATTTATCAAAATCGATATTATTTTTCGTATAAATCCATGGTGTCACACCCGAGGTCTGATCATGTGACGTAATTCATGATCGATTCGTTTGTATTGAGATTCTAGCAGTTCTACGGGGCTCAAAAGTTGGCTCCAACACATATAGTATTTTTATCTGTAATGGGATTGTACTAGTCTTACGGACTCAAGAGTTGGCTCCCGCATAGGCACTACTTTGTGCTGCAAATTCTGGAAGTGATTTTCACGTGCATAGTATTCTGGCCTACAAAGTACTAAGCTCCTCGTATGTTTGAGGAGCACAACTCCAATACCACTTGCACATCCCAAACCCGCATATCCGTTGAGCATGAGAGCAAATCTTCGAATTTATCGAATATAACAAAAAATTGAGCCTATACCAATACCATTGTTCAAAAAAAAATATTTATTGATTATACTAAGACACTATAACTTATATTTTTTTTTTGGTAGAATTATTATTATTATTATTTTTTGGTAGACACTATAATTTATATGCTAGGCTTATTACTTATATTTTTTCGATGTGGAACGAGACGCCACACATAGAATTGCGAATTAAGTTTGAATTTAATTTGCGGATTTTCTTGACGAATAAAATAGCTATAAGATTTTTCCTTTTAATTAAATTATACAAGTTTGCATTATTAATATGTTTTTCCCTCATATACAAAAACTTCTGCTTTTTCAAAAAGTTAAAATAGAGACTAAACCGTAAATACTTTTTCTTTAAAAAAAAAAAAAATACACATACATCCAAACAGGATTTGAATCCAGAACATTGTCCTGAAAAATGAATTCATTAATTATTTGGATATCCAGAACATTGTCCTCCTGAAAAATGAATTCATTAATTATTTGGATATCCAGAACATTATCCTGAAAAATGAATTCATTAATTATTTGGATCAACCCCTGTTGGCAAGCTAAATAATGAATAGTTGAATTTTAGGATAAATACAATGAATAGACTACCCAAATTTTTATTTATTTCGATAAACTATTTAAAAATTAGAAAATGATTAGAAGTTGGTTTTTAAATGCTTCCAATTAATTCTACTTCAAACACTTTAAAACATAGAGGTGCAAAAACACATATATTTTCATAAGAATTTACAAACAACTACCTAAAACGGGAATTGTGTTAAAAATAATGAATATTATGAATGTCCATTGATTGTGTGAATCGATTTATTTATGGGATTGATATCCATGATTAAGGTATTGATTAGTCAACCTTTCCTTTTGTTTTGTATTGTAGTACCTATAAATTGAGTCTTAGTGATCATTGTACAGATATACTTAAGAATTAATAAAATCTCTCCCATCTCCCTCTAGCTTCTTAGCCTTATTCTATTACTGTTCGTGCTTCTAGTTAATAGTTTCATAACACGTTATCAGTACGATCAGCTTGAAGGCTGGAGGTAGATTCGATTCAATAATCCATAAGGTTGGTTTTGATTATATGGCCCTACAGTGATACCAGAGTTTAAAATTTTCGTTCTAAACCTCTGTTATCAAAACTGTAATTCAACAAAATTATGTATTAATCATGATTATGTGTTAATCGTTGGTTTGATTATATTGAGGTTATATGTTTGTAAGTCATATTGGTATATCATCCTTCTTCATGATCCGTGAGCAATATAATCTGCATCTTCTTATATTCATATGTTTTTTTTACTCATGCCAAATCTATTTGTTTTGTGATGATGTACCGTGTGAGAACTGTACCTTTAAGTACTCTACAATGCATTGCATATTTTATATATATTATGTTGTCAAGTTTTATAAAAGTAACTAGATCGATTAATCTATATTTTGAAGTTAAATAAATTGTTTTTACAAAACTTTTAATATGTATCGAATGAAAGGAGAACATTTGATATTGAACCCATGTTCCCATTTAGTAATCTAAATACTGTTTTCAACTACCTTAGCCAGTAGTTGTATGTTTTTTTTAATTCTACGTGGATCTCAATTTATTGAAGTAGAAATCTTACATAAAAGTTCATGATCAACGTAGTATGTTTAGAAAATAAAGTGTCTCATTCTTTATATTTCAATAACATATAATTAATCTAGATTACTACTTGCATTATGATATTGATGTATAAATTTTATCTATTGGAGATATATTTTTATGAAAACCTGATTTATTTCATGATATCTATGAAATTTGATCTTATTAACATCATAACACTATCTATTATTTTATACATGAGTAAACTCTGTTAGACCCATTTTGATTCATTCTTAAAATCAATATCTATTTACGAGGGTGGATTTTTCATAGTTAAATAAATTGTCTTTATAAATCTTTGAATATGTATAAAATTCAAGGAGATAATTCAATCTTGTATATGGATAACCCTATGGATGTCGTTTTAAAAGAAATCTATGTTGCACACATTTTACAGAAATAATACAACCTATATTACTTGTTAAACCCATATTATGAAATTCAGTATGTATATGTGATCCTAGGCAATTGGCATGTTTGACTTGATAATGGATTTAATATTAAACTGATGCAATTTATTTTCTATCTTTTATTTAGAATATAATATATCTATTCCTTTCTCTCAATAGTTTCTATAAAGTGTTTATGGCATTTATCCAACAACTATGGAGATCTAATATTAATAACTATTGAGAATACATTTCATAATATAATAGTGCTTCCCCTCCATATATTGATAATTGACATAAAATATACTCTCTCTTATAGATTAGATTTCAAATCTAAATTATACACTAAAGTTATTGAGAGTATTAATAATTACATGATGATTTTTCATATGGTTGTTAGTATACTTGTCTAATTCATTTATTTTTTTTATATAGTCTTTGAAATGTCGAACCTTACGAAGCTTGAGTTTGCCGCCCTTGATATTACCGGCAAGAATTATTTATCATGGGTGCTCGATGCTGAGATTCACCTAGATGCAAAAGGCCTTGGAAATACAATTTTGAAAGATAAGGAAGCTGTTTCTAGCCAAGATAAGGCGAAGGCCATGATTTTCCTTCGCCATCACATTGGCGAAGGATTAAAACTGAGTATTTGACTATTAAAGATCCACTCGAATTGTGGAATAATTTAAAGGAGAGATATGACCATCAAAAAACGGTTATCCTCCCTAAAGCTCGTTATGATTGGATGCATTTAAGATTG
Organism: Lantana camara; assembly: GCA_037501455.1. Lineage (NCBI taxonomy): Eukaryota > Viridiplantae > Streptophyta > Magnoliopsida > Lamiales > Verbenaceae > Lantana > Lantana camara. The sequence goes on along the minus strand of CM074857.1, from coordinate 12,999,016 downwards.
CAAGATTTTAAGAGTGTAAGTGAGTATAACTCTGCACTATTTAAAATTACTTCCCAATTGAAATTATGTGGGGAAAAGGTCACTGATGACGATTTACTAGAAAAAACTTTCTCAACTTTTCATGCTTCGAATATGCTTCTACAACAGCAATATCGTGAGAAAGGTTTTAAAAGATACTCAGAATTGATTTCATGCCTTCTTGTGGCTGAACAAAATAATGAGTTATTGATGAAAAACCATGAAATTCGGCCCACCGGGTCTGCCCCATTCCCTGAAGTGAACACAACAATATATAAGAACTTTGAAAAGGGTAGCCGAGGTCGTGGCTATGGCCGTGGCCAAAGTCGTGGACATGGTCATGGTCGTGGATCTCAATTTAAAAGTTATTATGGTGGTAACCGCCCTAAGTGGAATAACGAAGAGAAACAAAAGAAGAGTGTGAATACTCAGAACAATCACTCGAAGTGTGTGGAGGAGAAACCATGTTTTCGATGTGGCATGAAAGGCCATTGGTCACATATCTGTCATACGCCTGAGCATTTTGTCAAATTGTATCAAGCTTCAATCAAAGGGAAAGCGAAAAATATTGAAGCAAATCTTGTGGAGAATGACAACATCGCAGATCTTGCAAATAAAAGCGACAATATCGAAGCTAATTTGACATATAAGGATGATGATTCCAATGACCTTGCTGATATAACTCATCTCGATGCAGCTGATTTTTTTGCACCATGAACATCCTTTTATTGGGGAATAGACTTATAATTTGAATTTCGTTCATGTTATTTCTCCTTATGTCGTTTGGAATTTCAGTATCTTAGTCAATTTACTTTTATGTCATTAGTTATTAATTCATTTCTCTTAATGTAATTTATTTTCTTTTGCAATAAAGATTATGGATATTCCCCAACATTCAATTGGATCCAAGGCGAATGAAGAAGATATATGTCTCGTAGACAGTGCTACAACGCACACTATACTCAAAAACAAAAAATATTTTTCTTCCTTACTTATGAAAGAAGCAAATGTTAACACTATATCTGGTAGTACAAAAATAATTGAAGGGTTTGGGAAAGCAAATGTAATGTTCCCGGGAGGAACGAAACTCATCATTGAAGATGCATTATTTTCTAGTAAGTCTCAAAGAAACTTATTGAGTTTCAAAGATATTCGGCGTAATGGTTACCATATTGAAACTACAAATGATGGTAAGATTGAATATCTTTACATTACCACAACCCTATCAGGTAAAAAGGATGTGTTGGAAAAATTACCTGCCCTTTCCTCTGGCTTGTACTACACAAATATCAGCATGATTGAATCACATGCGATAGTAAACCAGAAGTTTACTAATCCAAATACATTTATTATTTGGCATGATCGATTGGGTCATCCTGGATCAATTATGATGCGAAAAATTATTGAGAATTCAAATGGGCATCCATTAAAGAATCAGAAGATTCTTCAAGTTAAAGAATTCTCTTGTGCTGCTTGTTCTCAAGTAAACTGATCACGAGACCATCATTAACTAAAGTGGGAATTGAATCACCGGCATTTCTAGAACGTATTCAAGGTGACATATGTGGGCCTATCCACCCACCGTGTGGACCCTTTAGATACTTTATGGTCTTAATTGATGCATCTACTAGATGGTCACATGTGTGTTTATTATCAACTCGCAACCTAACTTTTGCCAGATTGTTGGCCCAAATAATTCGCTTGAAGGCACAATTTCCAGATTATACAATCAAGACGATTCGCCTTGATAATGCAGACGAGTTTACATCTCAAGCTTTTAATGATTATTGTATGTCTACGGGAATAAAAGTAGAAAAGCCTGTTGCTCACGTACACACAAAATGGTCTAGCAGAATCATTTATTAAACTCCTCCAATTAATAGCTAGACCATTACTTATGAGAACAAAGCTTCCTATCTCTGCATGGGGATATGCTATATTACATGCAGCAGCACTTATACGCATCAGACCAACAAGTTACCATGAATTCTCCCCATTACAATTGGCTTTTGGTCAGGAGCCTAATATTTCCCATTTTAGAATTTTTGGATGTGCGGTATATGTTCCTATTGCACCACCACAACGCACAAAAAATGGGTCCTCAAAGGAGATTAGGGATATGTGTTGGATTTGATTCCCCTTCTATAATTCAATATCTTGAACAAATCACCGGGAATCTATTTACAGAAAGATTTGCTGATTGTCATTTTGATGAAACAACTTTTCCAACATTAGGGGGGGAAAATAAACAGTTGGGAAAAGAAATTACTTGGAATAAATTATCTTTGAATCATTTAGATCCTCCAACAAAACAATGCGAACAAGAGATTCAAAAGATAATTTATTTACAAAATATTGCAAATCGACTGCCAGATGCATTTACTGACCCAAAAAGAGTGACCAAGTCTCATATCCCAGCTATAAATGCCCCAATTAGAATTGGAGTCCCAGAAGGACAGCCTATTCAGGCAAATGAATCCAAACCACGCCTAAAGCGTGGAAGACCAGTTGGTTCCAAGGATAAGAATCCTAGAAAAAGAAAATGAGCAAATGACCAAGATTATCACATTGAGGAGGTCAATGCTCAACAAGACATAACTATGAATGAAGCTTCAGAAGAAGCACAGGTACCTGTAAATGTTGAAAATGAAGAGATCTCAATAAGTTATGTCACAGATGGAAAGAAATGGAACCGAAAAGATATAATCGTCGATGATATCTTTGCATATAATGTAGCTACTGATATTTTAGAAGAAAATGAGGATATTGAACCAAAGTCTGTTGAAGAATGCAGAAACAGAGATGATTGACCAAAATGGAAAGATGCAATTCCAGAAGAATTAAATTCTCTTTCTAAACGTGAAGTTTTTTAACCTGTAGTCCAAACACCTGATAATATAAAGCCAGTGGGGTACAAATGAGTATTTGAACGGAAAAGAAATGAGCGAAATGAAGTCGTAAGGTATAAAGCACGACTTGTGGCACAAGGATTTTCACAAAGACCTGGCATCGATTATGAAGAAACTTATTCTCCTGTGGTGGATGCAAAAACGTTTAGATATCTCATTAGTCTGGCAGTACATGAAAGACTTGATACGCATCTAATGGATGTTGTTACAACATATTTATATGGATCGTTGGATAACGAAATCTATATGAAAATCCCTGAAGGATTTAAAATACCTGAAACATGTAAGAATTCCCGGGAAACATATTCGATAAGGTTACAAAGATCATTATACGGATTAAAACAATCCGGACGGATGTGGTATAATCGCCTTAGTGAATATTTGCTAAGGGAAGGATATAAAAATGACCCAATTTGTCCTTGTGTCTTCATAAAGAGGTTTGGATCAAAGTTCGTTATAATTGCGGTGTATGTTGATGATCTCAATATTATCGGAACTCCTGAAGAATTATCAAATGCAATAAATTATTTAAAGAAAGAATTTGAAATGAAAGATCTTGGAAGAACAAAGTTCTGCATTGGTTTACAAATTGAACATCTCAAGGATGGAATATTTGTTCATCAATCGACATATACCGAAAAGATTTTAAAACGATTTTATATGGATAAGGCACATCCATTGAGTACCCCAATGGTTGTGAGATCACTAGATATAACAAAAGATCCATTCCGGCCTAATTAGGAGGATGATGAAGAAATTCTTGGTCCTGAAGTACCATATCTTAGCGCTATTGGGGCATTAATGTACCTCGCTAATAATACAAGGCCAGACATAGCGTTCTCAGTGAGTTTATTATCAAGGTTTAGCTCATTCCCAACTCGAAGACATTGGAGTGGGATTAAACATATCTTTCGATATCTTCGAGGGACATCTGATATGGGCTTATTTTATTCAAGTGATTCTATCCCTCAACTAATTGGCTATGCAGATGCAGGATACCTATCGGATCCCCATAAAGCTCGATCCCAAACAGGGTATTTATTCACTAGTGGAGGTACAGCTATATCATGGCGCTCAACAAAACAAACAATAGCAGCCACTTCTTCAAATCTTGCAGAGATCATTGCAATTCACGAAGCGAGTCGTGAATGCGTTTGGCTAAGATCAATGACTCAAGAAATTCAAGAAATGTGTCTTTTAACACCAAAAGAGAAGGTCCCAACAGTTTTATATGAAGATAACACCGCATGCATCGCCCAATTAAAGGGAGGATATATTAAAGGAGACAGAACAAAGCACATTTCACCGAAGTTCTTTTTCACACATGACCTTCAGAAGAACGAAGATATAAATGTCCAACAAATACGTTCGAGTGATAATCTAGCCGATATGTTCACAAAAGCATTACCTAGTGCGACATTTGAGAAGTTGATATACAAGATTGGAATGCGTCGATATAAAGATATGAAGTGATGTTATCATGAGGGGGAGTGGATACGCGCTGCACTCTTTTCCTTTGTTGAGGTTTTGTCCCATTGGGTTTTCCTAGTAAAGGTTTTTAACGAGGTAGCTCAATATGCGTACTCCATGAATATATATTTTGCAAGGTGCATCAAACCGCAATGGACATTCAAGGGGGAGTGTTATAAATAATGAATATTATGAATGTCCATTGATTGTGTGAATCGATTTATTTATGGGATTGATATCCATGATTAAGGTATTGATTAGTCAACCTTTCGTTTTGTCTTGTATTGTAATACCTATAAATTGAGTCTTAGTGATCATTGTACAGATATACTTAAGAATTAATAAAATCTCTCCCATCTCCCTCTAGCTTCTTAGGCTTATTCTATTACTGTTCTTGCTTCTAGTTAATAATTTCATAACAAATTGGTATAATTAATTCATATTTCATAGTATCTCTTATTGCAATTTGATAGCCCCAAACAATTGCTACAAATATCCTACATTCGTATGGGCTAAGGCCCAAAACCAAATTCAAACTAGAATCCGATGAGCCTTAACTTAAAAATATTAGTTTTATAAGTTGTAATTACCTAAAAATTTTAGATCATATAAAATATTTAATTACTAGTTACAAACCCGTGCCGAGGCACGGGATACAATTAATTAAAATTACATATAAGATTATCTTTAAAAACACATTTAAATGTTGCGTTTATATATTCATTCGTAAAAATCAAATAAAAAACTCAAAAACACATATACTACAAATTCATATGTTAATCATTTTAAAAGATATTGAATTATAAATGTGAAAAATCATATAAATAAAGAAATTAAAACTTTCTAACGTGATTGCTGAAACAAATTTTGTAGGTATTAAAAAATCCCAAAAAATTTATATATAATCTGCAAACTCAAAAATATGTATAAAATCATAATAACGTAATGAACGGGTAATATATAAAAATAGTGGTATATTTATATAAATATAATGTAAACCAAAAATAAAATATAAAAAAGACATTAAAAATATATCAAAAGTGTTGTCGAAAATCAAATAAGAAAAACATAATAAATATAATGCAAAAATATAATAACTGAGAGATACTTGAAGTATAACAAAGATACTTGAAATACAAACAAACACATAGAGAAAGGGAAATTTAGATGAATAAAAATATAGAATGGATAACTTACCCATAAACAAATGGAATGCAGGACCAAGAATAATTTGGGATGTTTAAAAAATGGATGTAGAACTTTTAATTTGGGATGTTTAGAAAATGAATGTAGAACTTTTGGAAAACGTATATAAGGTTTGATTACTAACAAAGTTTATAACTATTTTTTTTTTGGATTACCAAATGCATATGGATTCTAGATATCAAATTATTTTTGAATTTGAATGTTTTATCAAACTACTAAAGTAAATTTAAAATTTGATATTACCTACAGATTTTGAGATTTTTTACGATAATTTGATTTTTAAGAGTCTTAAAGTTTTAGATAATTAAATATTTAAAAGTATTACTTATTTACGTAATACAATAAAATTCTATGAGATTTCTTGATTTTGAGACTTATAAGATAACAAAATTTGATATTTCAACCATATAATTCAAATTTAAGGAGTTTTAAATTTTAGATAGACTCAATAAACAAAAATTTTAGATAAACATTAAATATTTTAAAATTATTATTTATTTACTTAATATAATAAAATTCAAATTCTATGATATTTTTGTCTAACTGATTTTGAGATTTATAAGATAACAAATTTTGATATTTCAACGATATAATTCTAATTTAATGAGTTTTAAATTTTAGATAAAACTAATAAACAAAAGTTTTAGATAAACATTAAATATTTTAAAATTATTATTTATTTACTTAATATAATAAAATTTATTGAGGCTATCCACGTCAGTCTACACGTGGATAGCCTCGAGGGTTCTGAATTATATATATATAGATTACTTATGCACGTTATAATTGTAAATAATCAAAACAAACTACCACTAGCTACTAGTATATAAATTAATAGTTGGCTGACAATCAAGAAAAATGAAATTATAAGCAATTCTAATTCAGTTGCTTAATTGTGTTAATCAGTCCTATATCAAACTGAATAATAAACTATTTTTCATTTAAAATGTTTGAGCGATTTTCAATTTATTAGCTAATTCTTGAAACGAGTTATGTCAAAAAAATACTACTTAGCGTAATATTAGAATAGATTATATTTAGTTAGTCTAACAGTCTATATATATATATAAAATCTCTCTCTCAATATATATATATATGATGGGATTCCACCTTCTTAAAAGATACTGTTCAAATGAAATGTGAATAAAAATACTCCTGAATGTTGATCTCGGACTCTAAAGGTTGTTAATAGGAATAGACATGTGCAATAAATATAAGAGAAGGGAGGACTCATGGGAAGACGGAGAAAACCCTAGATGAACCCTCTCTTTATAAAAGGAGGTTCGGGTTCATCTAAAAGACAAAGCAAAGAATAAGAGAGTAAAAATGAGAGGAAAGAGATATAGAAAATTTAATTCGACGAATACTCATCAATATGCATCATGCATAAAATCAATAATTAAACCCTAATTAAGAACACAAAATATTTAGATATTGAGTATTCACTTTTTCTTCAAACATAGTAGGGTGTCACATCGGTGGTAGCATGATTGGAGCATCAATAATTGAAGGATCTGATGAAGTGATTTGATCCTTTAACTGAGGATTGAGTTTGAACTAATTAAGTTGTATTTCTACTTTAATTTGGATCCTTTCATTTTAATAAGTTTCATTATTCAAAAATTAAAGTCGTCCCATCAACGATCAACCCAGATAAATTGCTTGTATAGTTTATCTTCTTACTTTCTCAAATTAGCTAAGTAGCTAACACATCATGCAACTGAATATGAATTAAAGGATGAAATTGGATATTCTTTTTATACGAGTAAGAATTTATATCGAGAATTTGAGATTAAAAGAATTTATTTATCAAGAATTCATATCGCGAATTAAGATTAAAAGAATTTACTAATCAAAGAGGACGACAAAATTACATATTTTTTCATATATATATATATAAACCTCTCTGGAACTAGCCAGTGCACTTTTTTACATCCAATTAATTCACGTTATTTGTGCACAACGAGTCATGAATCGTGGAGAAGAGCCAAAACCCTAAAGATGCCTAAAAAATTAAAAGATACAGGAATTTAAAGTAAACCTTCTTTGAAGTAATCATGATAACTCCTTTTCTCTTTCTATGATTAGGTGGCGGTAATGACGGCAAATATATGAAGAGAGTTAAATTTCACTGTTTGGATGAGGATGGACTGATATATGCTCCATCACATTCTCAGACTTATATCTTCGTTACTCTCTCAAATTTATTATGCCCTTATTCTATTAGATTTGTTTCGCTAAATCTCTATCTTCTGATCTAAGATTGGAATGTATACTGATAACCATATCGATTAATACGGATATAACAAACCATGTCATAATTTCTCAAAAAAATTGATCAATCTATAATTTAGATAAATTTAATTTGTCCGAAATTAACTTAAATACAGTGTTAATTGTGTCACCACTCAATTGAATTAGGTATTAGCATGAATATATTTGGTGGTTCATGGCTTAATTCATTTCGTGGCATTAATGCCAGGTCTTGGTCGTTGGTTGGGTAGTCTAATCGATCAAACTTTTCAATTTATTTATGCACATGTTCATAACTTTTGAGGTTTCCAGCATGTTAATATGTTATGAGTCCTTATTCGGTGTCGAAAATGACTAGCCGTAGAGCAGTATTGTCGTGGCCCAATTGACAAGATTATTCTTGAAAAAACTAGTAATTCAAGCTCAAACATTAATGTAACCTTAAAATCTTGTTCATCTTCTGCTTTTAACTTTACATTCGTTTTCCTACGCTACCATATGAGGAACATGCTTAAATAACATTCGATATATATATATATATATATATATATATATATGGAAAATTGCATTATTTTTTAATATCAATTCAATCCTTTAAGTATTTTTTATACTTTTTATTTTCCAATTGCAAAATAGGTATGTATATTTAAAAATCAAGATAATTGTATGCACATTTTGACCAAAGCCGTTTTTTTTTTTTTTGCCGGAAAATCGGTTTGGTTTTACATGTGTCAACTGAAAATCACTCAACTTTTTCCAGTAGGAAAAAACGGTTCTGATCAAAATATACATTTAAATTTTTGATTTTTGAATATACGAACCTATTTTATAATTGGAAATGAAAAGTATCAAAAATGCTTAAAGGATTGAGTTAATATAAAAAAATATTTATAATTTTCCTTCTCTGTCTATATATTTACTTGTTATTCGTGAATTGTAGCTATTTATGTATTTCAGGCTTCAGCATAGTTATGTACGCATAATTCTGTACCTTATATGTGGAAGAAAAATTCTTATTCGTTTTCGAATTGTTTGGTAATTCGTAAATAGATTCCAAATTAAGGCCCTGAATAGAGTTATTTCACTAAGCAAATTGCAATCATATATACGGGCATGAGATAAAATTCTAATTAATAGTTTAATTAAAACGAGAATTAATATCTTAAATGTTAGCTTGAAAGTTACTGATAATGATCGAATTGATAGTCACTAAAATTGGGAAAATTCTAGCCCGCCGGTCGAACCCAATTAATTAAAAGGCAAGTGTATTACACTTGCTATTTGATTGGTCATTCTCTCTAAATTTTCCACCAACCACACGACAAGTACAAAACACCCGCCCCCTCGTTACACTGGTTTGGCCGAGTCAGGCTCGGGCTAGAATTATCCATAAAATTGATAGTGTGAATCCTACCTTTTCAACGATATTATCTCACGATGGTATTAATTAGTAAATACTTAGGAGCATGCTATGGTGCTTTATTAATTATCCCAATACCCCATCATGCAACGTGCACAATTAATTAAAAAGTGTCATAAAACTTTCAAATAATGAAAATTGATCAAAATAAAAATCATGCACGTAACTGTCAAAGTAAAATAAATTATTTATTCACCATATATAAACTCAATTAATTTTTGGTACTAAATATATCTTGTTTGATCATATGAGTTCGAGTTCAATCGGACAATTAAGATATAAAACTCGTTAATTCTCATTTAATGTTGTGGATTCCTATCAAATTGAAAGGTATACTATGCAGAGACCGAGCCGGGGCCGGGGGGGGGGGGGGGGGGGGGGGGCGCTAAATTTTAAAGTTTTTTATTTTTATCTATATATTTTAGAAAAATTTTATCTAGATTTTACCCATTTTATTTTATATTATAAATTTTCATCCCCTCCTCGATAATCCTGGCCCCGTCCCTGATACTATGTGTTAAATCTCACCGATTATAGTCGAATATATCATTAATTTATAATAGTTCGCATAGTAATTAAGGATGGTTGCATATTAAAAAGAATTAATCGAACACAAAAAGAAATTGATTAATTGCAATAGATTAAATATAGGTTTCCAATTTCGTCCTGGAAACAACTCATGCATATCTTGCACGTTTTGATAGGGGTGAGGGCATGACTAATGGACGCAAAGGATTAAGTTATCAACATCCCTTTTTCTGAAAAGCTATTTAGTTGCTTTTCAATCCTTGGATTTGCATGCCAAAGAGGAATTGATTGATTTATCTATATGATATCAAGCGTATATGTTTCCACGAAAGATGTTAAAACGTCATAAAACTTAACATTCCATTAAGATCTTAAAAGGCATAAGCTTCACTCATTAATAATATGTTAGATGGTGTTGTTATATGTATACACTGAAAATTGCATTTTTGGTATACCAACTTGACTATTTCAGCGATTTTGAGATGTTTCATACTTGATGATAAAATAAACCCATATCTGGTTTAAAATTTTGACCAGAAATCGCTTTTTGGCGCCAGAAATCCATCCCAATTTTGGTTGGACACGTGAAAAACTAGATTGTTTGCCAACAGGTATTTGGAGGCTCCGGTGAAATTTGACAATTACGGTATGATTGATATGCATGAACGGAGTGAGGCATGAAAGAAATTAATTTTGGAATGGAATAAATAATAAAATTGAATGATTTTATTGTAGCATTCCTATGATTGGTATGTTCAGTAATAAAACTAGAAATGAAACAAAAATTTTAGATTCATATTATTCACAAATAAAAACATAAGGAATAATATTAATAACAATATTGCAAATAATAATGATTAAGCTTATAATTAAAATATTTTATATATTAATATAATTTTTTTATTTTGAGTAATAGTATGTTTTCTCATCTAATTAATATATTATAACAATTTTACTTTGAAAATGTGTGTGAGAGAGAGAGATTTATATATACATATAAATATTATAAAATTTATACGTAGATTATGTGATTTTATTATATTTAATATAATGCATGATATTAAAAATAAATTTAATATATGAATCAAATTTAGTTTTTATAGAATGTTTTAAACTATTATGTATATCTATAAGTTTATAAATAAATAAAATAATATATTGAATATGTCTGTTAAATATATAATATATAGTATATTTTTATTTTTGTTTATTTTTACATAAATTTAATACAACTTATTAAATTTTAAATGTGATTATATATTCATAATAATAAAATATAATAATATAATATATATTTAACAAATATGTGACAATTATATAAAATTAATAAAATTTGATTATTAGGAATGACTAATACAATGGGATACCTAATAAATGGTTAAATCCATGTATGTAGGAATGGGGCAATGGGCATTATCTCAATAATGAGCATTACCAATCACATTTAATACCAATTAAGGGTTTGTGAATGGATATGAGAATACTCATTTCATTTCCACTCCATTCCATCATACCAATCAGATCGTTAATGGTTTAATTTTGAAGATATGAGCTTTTTCTTTTTCTTTTTTTTTTTTTTTTATCACCAAAACAATAAAACGTCTACAAAATTGCTAAAATGATCTAGTTAGTATAACAAAAATATAATTTTCCATATATATATATATGCATACCTTTTAAGACAGCCTATTCCAACACAAAGTGTGATCTTTTGCGCCTCAATTATATGCTTAAGTCTTAACCAATTAATCAGCATGTTGTTATATTTATATATATACACATAAAATATATGAATAATTACGTCCCTTTTTAAAAAAGAAATTCTAACAATTATACGTTAATTCCTGGAAGTTGCGTTGCGCCCCATCCAGAACATGACTCGTTATTTTCTTGATCTGAACCATCATGATAACAAAGAATATTATACTTCACTAAAGTTTTGATTTATATAAACTAAATTGGAAAAATTATACTTTTAGTGCAAATGTGAAATTAATTAGCTAGGATAACGGTTTTCACTTTTTTTCTCCACAAATTTTATGGCTTTAATCAGCATAGATTAAGTGGCCACTAATAAAACTTCTAATTTGGGCTGCTTTTGCAATACGAAAGCGAAGATAGGATAGTTCGTGCATATATATATAATGAGTACCCATCGACTGAAATCTTTTTTTTTTTTTTTTTTTTTTTGACTTCTCTCAATATTTAACCTAAGACTCTCTTTTATATATAGAAGAGAGTTTCGTTAGAATTTAGTCTCTTACAGTTACCTGGCTCTTTTATCTTTATATTTATTAGTTACACAATCATAGTATCAGAGTGTCATGTGACACTCTAACTTTTAGAGTACCCCATCAATATATATGTTTGGAGAAGCAGTTCAAACAATAAATACTTCAAAATGTTTAAATAGCTATATTCCTATTATTTTTATTAATAATTAAACTGTTACAAATTAAATAAAAGAAGTTAAATATCTAATCATAGCAAATAAGTTTAATTTGAACCCAATATGATAAAATTATCAATGTAATAAGGGAATAATGTTTTATAATTATAACGTAAAGTTAAGAAAACTGATAAATTAAATAATAAATATAAAGCTGGGACATAGAATTAGACATGTCTGCTAAATTTTCCTGTTCAATTGCTTGTAAGCAAGCACAAATTAAGAGGAAAGAAGTTTGGAGTCATGTTTACCCAATTAGTGATACACCCTTTAATTAAAATAACATAAATATTTGGACAAAAGTTAGAAACCCTGTGGAAAAATAGATAATCAAGAAAGAAAGTAGAGTTGGTATAATTAGTTATCGTGCCTTGGAATCAAATTAATTAAAAGGAGGCATCTTTTGACAATAGATAATATAATTTTTTTTGGTGAAAAGATAATATAATATAAATATGGTTGAGTATTTGTGATAAAAATCTTAGCAAAGAACCTCTGAGTAGGGGCGAAGCCCATGGCGCGGCAGCGGTCCCTCTAAAATTTATTTTTATATTTTTATTTAAAATTCTACACCTTTTAATATTAAAAATTAATTAAAATTGTAAATAAAAATCATGTTGTTTATAGATTTATCTTGTAATTAAGTTTCTCTAGTTTGTTGTAGAAATTCTAAAATTTATTAGAGTCTTATAAATTATATTATTTTCGCTAAATAAACACTAAATTTTTAATGAATTTTAATTTTTTTTATAAATTTAAATTCAATTACGTGGCTTTAATAATTAAATAAATATAAATAATTATTAGTTACATGTAAAGTTAAATAATATTGCTTGAATTAAATTTATAAATTTGATTTTGATTTATACTAGTACAATCAATTTATTTATTAAAAAAAATGTAATTTTAACTTGATTTTACCACATACATTAAACAAGTTTTATGTTCACATTATATATAATTATTTATTTTTATTTTAAAAGATCAAGAAGAAAATTTATAGGTTGATTATTATATGTGTATAACCCTTTTTTATCGTTAAGATAAGATCATATCATCAATTCAAAAACTAAGTCATATTAATTACGTGCCTCATTATTATTAATTATTTAAGAGACATAATATTTCTAACTTAAATATTATTTAATAAATAAAAGATGTAAGGTTTAATTATGGGTAATAAAAAAAAAAGTAATTTGTTACTAGTTCTATAAAGATTAAGTGATATTTCTATATATATTAAAATAAATAATTATAAGCTTTTATCATTTTCAAAAAAATATGATATATTTATGCATGTTAATATTCAATCAATAATTTCTTGAACATTAGTTTATCAGATATTATGAAAAGTAAATCAAAATAAAAAAAAGTTATTCAAGAAATAGATAAATTAATTATACAAGAATATATCAAGATATTAACAAATATTTCGGACAAGATATATACAATATGTTTATGTGTATATAAAAATTAAATATGATTTTTAGATTGAATAATTTTAAGGTTTTTAAATTATTATATATGTCTATAATCCATTCTGGCTAGTTTAGTAATTTAAATTAATTTTATTGTGTTTTAGCTATACATTAAATTCGCAACAATTGTATTGATGTTTAGTATGTCAAATAAACACTAAAATACTATAAAGTATTATTGATTATCTCATGATAAATTCATAAATATACCTATTTATCTATATATATCTTTAAAAATGTGATACAAATGAATAAAAAAAAATCTATTTTTTTTTATATTTTTTCTGAAAATTTAAATCACATATATAATGGCTTTGTATGAGGCAAAATAGGGAATAATTAGATTGAGGAAGATTATAAAATTGGGATACCAACTTACCCCAATTAGCAATTTGAGGAAACCTTTTACTCCGACGACAAATTAGTCAATTAACTATTAAAATGTGTCAATTTTGGGACAAAGTTCAACATAAATCTCTCTTAACTGTTGGAATTTTGGGACTAAATTGTACAATCAGACTTGTATTTCAACGGTAAAAAGTCGTTTTCCGGTGAACTTTGTCCCAAAATTGACACATTTTTAGAGTTAATGGACTGATTTATCGCCAGAGTAAAAAGTGTCCTAACATTGCTAGTTGAAGTAAGTTGATATTTCGATTTTACAATTTTTCCATTAGATTATTCCGATAACTCAAAGATTATGTTTAAATTGAATAATTTTAAGGTTTTAAATTATTACATGTAAATGTCTATTTCATTCTATCTTAACGCAAGAGGAAAAAATGAGGTGAATATGATTTGAAAAAAAAAAAATCAAAGGTTAAAATTATATATTATGGATTTTAAATGATTAAAAACAATTCTATGACATTGTAGTGTTTTAAATCAAATAATATATATAAAATTATTTCATGGTTTCTACAAAAAAGTTTGAATTTTATTTATGTGGTTTAATAAAAAATAATTCAAAAAATTTATAAATAATAAAATAAAAATTGATTATTAATTATTTTAATATAATAAGCCGCGCACAATGTGGGCGTGGAAAAAACATTTTATTATTATTTTAAAATAAAATAATGATTATTATTTTATTTATTTAATTTTTTTAATATATGTGTAGTTGTGTATTTTAAAAAATATGCAAAGCACAATAAAATATAATGAAAATGGATGTCATATTATAGCATATGCTTTCTTGAATTGAATAAAATAAATTCTAATTTTAAAAATCTTACTACCTTGTTGAAAATATCCATTAAAAAGATAGGTGATTTTTCAAAGATAAAATATGAAAGAGAATATAGGAATTGCATGTATAATTTAAAAGTACATAAAACTCTCATGTTTTCTATAAAACTATACAGATTTATAAAAAAATAATATATTACAATTTTTTACAAACCAACCTCATAGTAGCGTGAACTTTTTTTAAATAGTTATTTTTCTAAAAGAAATAAAATTCATAAAAAAATCCATAAAAAATTATATATATTATTTTTTCTGTGTTTTGTTCCTTTAAAAATTCTAAAAACATTTATGTTATTTGTTTGGTCTTCTCGAATTAAAATCTAACTCTACTAATGCGGGTGATGGATATGAAAGTGGTTTTCATAATTAAAAATAACTAGATAACATACTAGCTAACATCACTACAAAAAAACAGTCGATTTCCGACGAAAATTTCCGACGAAAATTTGGACGTTTTCGTCTGAAATAACTGGTTTCCGACCACTTTCAGACGAATTTCCGACGAACTCAAGTTCGACCGAAGCACCCTCGTCGCAGATAATTTCAGACGAACTTTCCGAGGAAATTTCCGACGAACAATTTTTCCGACGAAACTCAGACGAATTTCAGATGAAAATATTTCTCGCCCAAAATCCAAAAAATTCCGACGAACCAGATTTGCGGCGAGTTTGCGACGAAATTTCCGACGAAGTTTTCCGGACCATTTTTCGTCGTCAAAATTTCAGACGAAAAGTGCGACGAAATTTCCGACCAAAACATGTTGGTCTAATTTTCATTGAATATTTTTCCGACGACTTTGCGACCACAATATGGGGTCTGAATTATTGACCGACGACATTTCCGACGAAATTTCCGACGAAAAGTATTATTTTATTATTTTTTATGTGTTTTTTCAGACGAGTTTCAGACGAAATTTCAGACGAAAATTGATATATTTCAGACGAACTTCAGACCATTTTCAGACGAAAATATATGAAAATTTCCAGGAAAATCGAATAAAATTTCAGACGAACTTCGTCGGAAATTTCGTCGGAAATTTCACATTTTAATTTAATTTTTTTTTTTTTTTTTGTATTTCAAAATTTCATCCTGTATTTTCAATAATTATACACCCCGAAATAAAATGATAAAAAGCCTTAAATTCGAGAATAATGTGCAATACGCCACCAATAAATTCAAAATTCAACCATTGTCCATAAATCCAACAATAATGTAAAACCAAATCCAACTACACGAAATTTGGTAAAATATGCCGAATTACAATATATTCAAGTAATATTACATAAATCCATATGTTGCGAAGCCTACGTAAAATACGCCCACACTAGATATAAAGCGAAAATTTCTCTCCACCATTTGAAAATTTACCTAGTGTTGCTACATTGCCACTTATGCTATTTGAGGCGCTTGATCTGTAAAAAAAAAAACATTAAACCTGCAAAGGTTAGTTGATGAATAAGGATTTAAGCTTTGAAGACACGTAAATGCATGAATATGTAAGACAATGCATGAAAAATCTCAAAACGACCTATACCTTATAGGAAGAAAAACTTTAATGATAAAATACCTCAACTTTAATGAAAAATCTCAAAACGACCTATACCTTATAGGTATTTCTCTAATCAATGCATATATACACCTCAACTTTTAATTTCGAAATCTTGAATCCTAATTAACCCATTATCTCAAAGTTTAACTTCCTCGTTACGAGTTAATTAATTTGCTGCCAGTAAATTAATGATGATTGTGTGGTATTTGATTAAGTGAACAATACATATATATGTTGATTGTTGTTAAGAAGAAACAAGTTAGTGAAAACAAGGGGCAAAGCAAACTCGATTCATTTGATGGTTCAACCACCCTATATCACTCGATCGGCTCTCTTTCACTCTAATGATGATCAAAAACAGTAAAAATTAAAGTGACACATTCAACGCAACATAACTTAAACACAAAGTAGTACTTGCCTAGTCATTTGAGTCGCGTTGGACATCGGGATTCGGATTGCGTTGTTGCTGAAACATAGCAGCCATCTGTGTTATGGCGGATAAAATCTGATCCTGTTGTTGGCGTAGCCCAGCTTCCTGATCCTGCATTTGTTGCCGTAACGCAGCTTGTTCTTCAAGGAGTTGTTGTTGTTGTCTTCTTAATTCATCCAACTCCGACAATGGGGTTGAGCTAGTAGAGCAACCTTGAGAGCTAGTGGGTGTTTTAGTACGTGAGCCTCTACTTTTCAAGTAGGGCATCCCATACACCTCGCCCTTCTTGTTTGGCCCCCCACCAGCTTGAATAAGTAATTCAAAATCGGCAGGCAATTTAACCCTCTCGTCCTCACCAAGTAGAGCTGCTTGATGGTCTCGCTCCTCTTTCAACTTATTGTAAAGCTCCTACAATAATATGTATATATAGATGTGTTGAAGTGGTCCTTATGATTCCGCACGAAGTTTTTAATAAATGAATAATTGCTCATAAATACAATAAAACTAACCCATGTTGAGCGCGAACGCTCATCGACCCACATAGCTCTACCAGCATCATTATTTTGTTCATTTGCTTCAACACCTTCAGCAGTATTTCCAACAGTCTCATTTGATGTTTGTTTTTTATCCAACTTTCTGATTCGAGTCATCTTGAATATCTCTTCATGGCCAACTTCTCTGTCTTCCTTCTCGCTCTGCAAATAATGTTAACTTAATAGGATCTTCGAACACAAACTAAGCTAATTGTTAAATATTGTCAAGGTAATGACTTACCACTCTTTTTCGAATAGTAGCAGCTGAAATGCTTCCGCCTGTATGAAGTACGCCTCCTTTAGTGGATGCCCTATTTTTCTTGTTTTTCAAAGATTTAGACGTGAATTCTGCGGACTTCCACCATACAGACAAGTTGTCATAAACCCTCTGTAACATCCATCCTGGCTTCTGACCTTTGTATCTAATCCTATTATAATGATCAGCCAAACGCTTCGCTCCAACAAACTCAAATGCATTTCTCATATGCAGCTCATGTTGTGGATCCCAATATACATATTTCTGTAAATTATAAATCAAACAACAGAAAACATTTAACAGTTTTAATATTTAATTTCTGTTCTAAAGAATTAAGTAAACATATGTAATGATTAATACCTTCCACTCCTCGAACCATTCATCAACAACATGAGGGGGAATGTCTTTCCATGTCCTATACGGCTCAGTCAACCTGGATTTCAAGACATTAGTGATGTTGTTTGTCCCAGCCCAGCTATCCATATACCTGCATAAATATATATTATGAAGATGCATAAACTCCAGAAATATTACAAGACATAATAAAGAAAGTAGTTGTTATATATTTACGTATTCCCAGCGGGTTCCAATTTAGCTTTCGTGGTGGATGATGGAGCAGACACGGCAGATGGCCCAATCACTTGCGATATCCTAGTCTGTTCTGTAGAATTCGAACCACTAACCGGTGGAGACTGAGATGGCAATGGTTGCGAAGGAGACTGTGGTGCTTGTGAAGGAGAAAATGGTGGTTGTGGAGCTAATGCTGAAGATGGAGAAGCCAATGGTGATGATACTAATGCCTGATCGCCTGATACAGTGGGCGGGACTAAAGTTGTGGTAGCAACAGATGTTGATGCATTGTTGATGATCATATTACCTCTCCAAATACTCTTGCCCCTAGTGAGGTTTCCACGAGACCGATTCATCTACAAACAATCACATTATCAAATAGTCAAAACATAAAGAGTTTTCATAACATAAACATGTGTCAGAATATGATAGTAGTTCAATTGTTAAACAAATGTAAAGAAGCATACATCTAGCAATTCAAATACCAGACTCCATTAACTTTGAGAAATTACAGAGACACCCCCTTGTCAAAACATTATATTACTCTTGATGATGACCCTGGGTAAATTAGAAAACTATACAATCATCCCCAAAATGGAATACAGATCATTATATCCAAGGTCAACCAAGAATCATCGAGATATCAGCAATTTAGGCACAGTAAATAAAATGCCTGCATGATTCATAAGAAAGTATAAACTACCTTTTGTAATCATAAAGTAAACTTCTAATTAAGAGCTACTAACTGAGTTTACCTCTAGATAATAACAGCTCACGCTAATGGAAAGAAATGCACCAATAATGCAACGAATATCCAGATCTTTCTTATACATCCCCCAAGATCAACAAAAGCAAGAAAATACACATAAATGACACAAATTTCTCAAGATATAATGCATAGTCAAAGAAGCATATATCAAAATAAAATAAGAAATTAAGAACTCTCCCTACGTAAATCAAAGAAAGTTGTATGTAGGTGATGACCCTACGTAAATTAGAAAATTATATTTGTTGATGACAGTGAAGAAATCTTTTTGTTAACAGCTCAAATTAGAAAATTACATTTCTTACCTCACATGACATAATCCGAATCATCATCGGATTGATCAGTGTTAAACTCTTCCTCATCATCACTTTGATCAGAGCAAAACTCTTCCTCACCATCCTCATTTTCAATATTATTAGTATCATTACGTTGTTCGGCTTCGACTTCCTCAAAGGTATTATTATTATGAACCAACTGCCCTACAATATCATCCGAGACTACAGTATTTACCATTACGCCTTCAACACTCTGATAAGCTATTGGCAAAGACTCCTCTATTTCTATCCTCCCTCTCGCTTTAGCTTTAACTACAACAAACCATTGTTGCTTGTCTCGAATTCGACCCGGATATTGAACAAAGTAAACTTGGCGGGCTTGGTGGGCAACTATGAAAGGATCATATTTCCTATATTTACCACTTCGCCGAACTTCTATCGTCCTGCACTCTGCATCTCCAATCCGAGTTCCTTGAATAGGCGTTGGATCAAACCACACACATTTAAATAGAACCACCCTCTTGATTGGTTCTCCAGGATATTCTATTTCAATAATTTCATCCAACATTCCATAATAATCGTCTTCAATAGATTCATCATAACTACCTTTGACCCAGACCCCACAATTCATTGTCTTCTTTCCACTGCTCCAAGATTGTGTGTGGAATTTAAAACCATTAACAAAATACTTGTGCCAGGTTTTAACTTTCAGAAGAGGACCGCAAGATAAATGACGAATGTATGGGTTGTTAATTCCATTTATTGGATTACTCACCTGCATAGAGTTGGTTTACATATATTAACTTACGAGGGTAACTAATTAAAAATAGATTCTTCATTACATATTTACTTACATAATTTCTAAACCATCCTGCAAATTCTTCATCAACTCGACCGCTGCCATCTATTTCGCCAATCCTAAACTCCTCGCGAAAGAAACTACACAGCTCACAAATATGAAAGTTTGCTATTACTATCACTTGATTCAGTTTCTTAAAATAAATTAGTTAAATTCTCTTACTTACTTCAAGAAAGTTTGGACCTCGTCGCAATTCAGTAAGACATGATTTGTGGCAGATTTGTACTCCTTATCATCCAAAAATCGAGTACTACTTGCACCAGAAGCACGCCCGGAATGATGGAAAATACTCAACAACTCTGGATTTGAGTCATCAATACCGCCATCATCATTCCTTACCACCCTTGTTCTCATGGAACGAACATGAGATTGAAAGTAGAAGGAGCAAAAATGGGCAGTTTCACGTCGTAAGTACGCCTCGCAAATAGAACCCTCCACTCTAGCTTTATTTTTAACCGTTTTCTTTATCTTTCCAAGGAATCTGTATCGATTGAAAGATGATTTTATTATATAAGTTGATGTTCATTATATAAGATAATGAATAATTCTTTTTACCTTTCGAAGGGATACATCCATCTAAATTGTACAGGGCCTCCATTACGAGCTTCTTCGATCAAATGGATCGGCAAATGCTCCATTACATCAAAGAATGCTGGGGGGAAAACTCTCTCAAGTTTGCACAAAATAATGGGTATGTTTTTCTCCATTTGATCAAGATCTGCATGCCTCAGCGTACTCGAACATAAATCCCTGAAAAATTTACTTAATTCGGCCAGTGGTTTCCATATCTCATCAGGCAATTCTCTGAAGGCAATAGGTAATAACTGCTCCATAAAAATGTGACAATCATGACTCTTCATCCCATGTATCTTAGCATGTTGTGTATCAACACACCGTGATAAATTTGATGAATAACCATCAGGCATGCGGAGTTGTTTTATCCACTCACATATTATTCTTTTTTGCTCCAATGTTAACGCATACTTAGCCTTTGGTTTTCCCCAACGTCCATTACCCTTAGGCACTAGCTCTAATTCAGGTCGCCGACACAAATCCTTCATATCCATGCGTGCATTCACATTATCTTTGGTTTTTCCAGAGATGTCCATCACCATGTTAAAGATGTTATCAAATATATTCTTCTCTATATGCATCACATCTAAATTATGACGAATTGAATTGTCCTTCCAATAAGGCAATTCCCAGAATATACTTTGTTTCTTCCAATTATGTTGCACACCATTACCTGAAATTCCTAACTCGTTGGGATGTTCTGTAACTTTTGGAAAGTCACGAACCTGTTCCCAAATCTCATGTCCATTCAATTTAGGAGGTGGATGTTGGTGCTCAGTACGATTCTTCTTAAAATTGGTTTTATTCCTGCGGTAAGAATGATTTATATCCAAAAACTGGCGATGACAATCAAACCAGCTATGTTTTCGACCATTTTTCAAATAAAATGCCTGACTATCACCCATGCAATATGGACATGCTAGTCTACCAGCGGTGCCCCAGCCTGATAACATACCATAAGCTGGAAAATCATTAATAGTCCACATCAATGCAGCCTTCATCACAAAATTTTGATTCGTTGATGCATCGTATGTCGTCACGCCAACTTCCCATAACTCTTTCAATTCATCAATCAATGGTTGTAGATATACATCAATCTTTTGCTTTGGATTTTTAGGCCCAGGAATGATACATGTGAGAAACATATACGGCATCGTCATACACATCTCCGGAGGTAAATTGTAAGGAGTTACAATTACTGGCCAACAGGAGTATGTTAAGTCGTTAATTCTTGCTCCATTGAGGTTTTTTTGGTGTAATTTTTGCCCAAATTTGATGGCTTATGTAGAGTTTTATGCTCTTTGTAGATGTTTTTAACAAAAGACGAGTTAAAGGGACGAAATGGAGCAATACGACCAAATCCGAGCTCACAAAGGAATATCTCGAAAGCTTCGAATTTTGCTGCCTCAATTTGGAAATCCACCCTCGTGGATTTTCTCAGTACAAATTTTCCACCCCCGCGGAAATGAGGCAGTAGCTTGGGTTCACTCCACGAAAATCCACCCCCGTGGATTTTGCAAGTATAAAATTTCCACCCTCGCGGAAACGTTACAGAAGATCGATAGTTTCTGCAAGAAATCCACCCCCGTGGATTTTGTAGTAGAAAAAAATCCGCGATCGCGGATTTCCTTTAAAAGTTGTCAGTGCGTTTTTCATAAATCCACCCCCGTGGATTTCTTTGCCCATGAAAATCCACCCCCGTGGATTTTCTCCAGAAATGCGTTTTTCCTAGTTTATAACCTATTTTTCGAGGGCATTCGAGGGGAGCCGATTTTTAACCTAGTTTGGAGGCGGAAACAGCTGATTGGAGTCTTGGGAACACCACCTCTCCTTTCTTGGAAGAAATGAAGATCCATTGAAGATTTAGTTTGTTTTTACTTTCATTTAATGCTTTCTTAGTTAGTTTAATACTAGTTTACTTTCCCAATTTAGTTGTTTATGGATTAAACTCTTTTATGAACCTATTGTCCATGAATATTTGAATTAAACCCTTTTTAATGAATATGAGTTTATTTAAGTCTTACTTCTTTTGTTCTTTGAGTATTATTACAATGAGTGGCTAGATCTTTAGGCAAAGGGGGGTGATGAATTATGTAGGGTAAGTGTTTGATGAAATGCCTAGGTGGGGTTATTGTTCTTATGCTTGTGAAATTGAGTTAATTGCATGATTAAGCTTGATCACCTTGATTATGACTTGAGATTTGCATGCTAATCGAGAGGTTGTATGTGAATTGGAAGAGGTTTCACAACACTTAAGTTTTAGGTATAAAGACATTTAGCCTATTCTTGAGCAATCGAGTAATAGAGTAACCGGGCCAAGCCGCTAGTTATTTTGTTGCACTAGTCTTGTTTGTTTGATCTAATTAATGAGCTAATGACCACGAAAGTAGGCTTTAGACTTTGATTAGGTACACGCACTTGACTTCGAGAGGAGCTTGTGTATGCTTTAGTGATTAGGATTGTGAGAAGCATGAACCCACCGAAGCACTATTTGAACGCGAGCCTTGCATGATCATTATTTCCCCTTGCCACTTGGTTTAATTGGTTATTTGCTACTTTACTCGTTCCCTCGCTATTTCTATTTTGATTAATCATAGTTAACTTTAAATTCCTTATTTAGATAACTTAATCTGAATTTCGTTTTGGTCTATAGATTGGTGAATGCATTAGGTAATTGATTGATTTACTCCTCCTCGTGGAATCGACCCCTTGTGTATTACAATTATATGACTTGCACTTGGGTTAATTAAATCATTTTACCACAAATTCAACCATTCAATATGTCTTGAGATTCCTTTCCGATTTGACACCTTCCCAGGCCTTGTTCTGCCCGGATGAGGTTTAACGAAGATCGGACGGCCTCATAAGCCGGAATCAATTGCATTTTGGGTGTAGAGTTAGTGGCTAACAAGTTTTTGGCGCCGTTGCCGGGGAGGCGTTTAAATCACCCTTACCGATTGTTAGTAACTAGTGAATTAGACCGTTATTTCTTATTTGTTTTTGATGCTTGTTTGTCTCTTGTAGGTTCTTGTGCATGAGAAGAGCTAAAAGTTGGGAGAATTTGAAACATTATCCGGACATCGAAAAGAAACTTCGTGCATTAAGGAAGGAAAAGAGACAAGAGGTATCAACCCCGATTCAAATGGAAGATTTTAATGCAAATGATGCCCTTAATGGGGCAAATAGAGGGCAAAGACCACCACCACAACCACCCCTTAACCAACCACCACAACCACCCAACCAACCACCTCAAAGGCAAATTAGGGAATATGCCATGCCAAGTATGGAGAACATCCAACAAAACTTTGGAAGACCGGGAGTGGGGGCGAACCACTTTGAGATTAAGCCGGCCTATATTTCTCTCCTCCAACAAAATCAATTCACCGGTTTAGCTACGGAAGATCCCATTTCTCATGTGAATTGGTTCATTGAGGTTTGTGACACATTCAAACTCAACAATGTGCCCGAGGAAGCTATTAGAATTCGACTCTTTCCATTCTCTTTGAGGGATAGGGCGAAGGCTTGGCATAGTGCTCTTCCGTATGAGACTAAGGGATCATGGTCTTTATTATCTCAAGCCTTCTTGGATAAGTTTTTCCCGCACGCTAAAACGGTTAAGCTCCGGAATGAAATCACTTCATTTCGGCAATATGAAGGAGAAACCTTATACGAAGCGTGGGAACGGTTTAAGGAAATACAAAGAAAGTGCCCTCACCATGGATGCGAAAATTGGAAGCTAGTCCAATCATTCTATGGAGGAATCTCCCAAGCTTTGAAGGTCATGATTGACTCCGCCGCGGGGGGCGCTATAATGACCATGTACGAAACCGATGCTATACAATTGTTGGAAAGGATGGCGACTAACAATTCTTGGGCAAATGAAAGGGCTACCACACCAATCCCAAGGCCTTCAAGCTCAACACCCGGCATGTTACAAGTTGGCGAATATACCGCCATGCAAGCTAAAATTGAGGCTTTGGAAAAGCAAGTGGAACAATTTAAGGTTAATTCCGTGTCAAATCAATCCCCTCCTATGCAACAATCCACTTGTGAGATGTGTAGTGGGCCACACAACTATGATTCATGCCCTTATGCTTCTCAAGAAAATCTATCAAACCCACCTTCATGTCCCGAACAAG
Source organism: Lantana camara (assembly GCA_037501455.1). Classification (NCBI taxonomy): domain Eukaryota; kingdom Viridiplantae; phylum Streptophyta; class Magnoliopsida; order Lamiales; family Verbenaceae; genus Lantana; species Lantana camara. The sequence continues at coordinate 12,974,084 of CM074857.1, read as the reverse complement.
TAAATGCTTTAAACCAACAAAGACCACAATACAACCCTCATTCCAACACATACAATCCCGGACTACGCAACCACCCTAACTTTTCTTGGTCCAATCCCAACAACGCACAAAATGCTCCAAGACCACCACCACCACCTAGAAACCCCGGAAATTTCCAACAACCTCCTCATTTCCCTCCACAACAAACCCATTACCAAACTTCCCAAACTCAATATCAACCACCACCTCCACCACAACCCCAAAAGCAAGGATGGGAATCCGCATTCGAGAAATTCATTAATGTTTCCTCGGACCGTTTCAAGAGCTTGGAAACTCAAGTAGACCAAGTGGTCACACAAAACCGGAATATTGAGATCCAAATTGGGCAACTAGCTAATGCTATAAATTCTAGACCTCAAGGAACGCTCCCTAGCAAGACGGATACAAATCCAAGGGAGCATTGCAAGGCTATTACTCTTCGAAGTGGGAAAGTTTATGATGAGCCACCTTTGCCTACACGGTATGAGACCGGTTCGAGTGGTGTGAATCAACAAAAGAAATTGGCGGATGGGAATGTTGACAAGGGCAAAGCAAAGATTGATGAAATGGAAGAATCGGAGAAAAAGAAGGAGAATGAGGAAAGAGAACAAGACGAGATTATTGAAGTGGAAAAATCAAAGATGGATGAGCATTGTAACAAAGAAAAAGAGCCCCCTTTGAAGCCAAAAGTTTACATCCCACCTAAACCGTATGTTCCACCGGTACCATTCCCTCAAAGGCTTCAAACACAAGCGAAGGAGAAGCAATTTGAGAAGTTCCTTACTATGTTCAAACAACTTCATATCAACATACCATTTGCCGAGGCATTAGCTCAAATGCCATCCTATTTGAAGTTCTTGAAGGAGCTAGTATCTAACAAGAAGAAGTTGGAGAATTTTGCTACTATTGCACTCACCGAGGAGTGTAGTGCCATCATACAAAGAAAGCTTCCACCGAAACTCAAGGATCCCGGGAGTTTTTCTATCCCTCTCACCATTGGTCCTTTACATTTTGATAATGCTTTATGTGATTTGGGAGCGAGTGTAAGTCTAATTTCTTTATCTACTTGTAGGAAATTGGGCTTGAAGGAGCTTAGGCCAACCAACATGACGCTTCAACTCGCGGATCGGTCGTTAAAGTATCCAATGGGAGTTCTTGATGATGTGCTAGTCAAAGTGGGAAAATGCTACATCCCGGTGGATTTAGTCGTCCTCGATATAGGTGATGATGAGAGTATGTCTCTCATATTGGGAAGGCCGTTCCTAGCTACGGCCGGAGCATTGATTGATGTCAAGAATGGACGCCTCACTTTACAAGTTGGTGACGAAAAGGTTGAATTCAACTTATACAAGGCCATGAAGAGTCCCACCATGGAAGAAAAGTGTTTTCGAGTTGAAGTTGTAGAGGATCACCGTATTTTTGAGTTGCACAACAAGGATCCGTTAGAGCTTTGCTTAGGAGGTGTTGAGAAGATAGAGGGAGAAGAGGAGATCCTTGATGAGCTTGAGTCATATGTGAAGGCATTGGAAGCCACACCGTTCGTGTCCTTCCAAAGGAGGTACCATTTTGAGGAATTGGGGAGTGGTAAACCCCTTCCTCCCCCTTCTTGTGTTAAAGCTCCCGTACTTGATTTGAAACCCCTTCCCTTTCATTTAAAATATGCATATCTTGGTGATAATGAGAGTTTGCCGGTTATTGTGTCTTCGGATCTAAATGATGTGCAATTGGATGCCTTATTGCGTGTTTTGAGAATGCATGTAAAAGCTTTAGGATGGTCAATTTCGGATATTAAGGGAATTAGTCCCTCAATTTGCATGCATAGAATCTTGATGGAAGATAACCATAAAACATCAATAGAGCATCAAAGACGGCTTAACCCTAATATGAAAGAAGTAGTTAGAGCCGAAATTCTTAAATTGCTTGATGCGGGTATAATTTACCCGATTTCGGATAGCTCTTGGGTTAGCCCGGTACAAGTTGTACCGAAAAAGGGAGGGATGACGGTTATTAGAAATGAAAACAATGAACTTATCCCTACACGCACGGTTACGGGATGGAGAGTGTGCATAGATTATAGGAAATTGAACAATGCAACCCGTAAAGACCATTTTCCATTGCCTTTCATTGATCAAATGTTAGAAAGGTTAGCCGGGCATGAGTACTATTGTTTTCTAGATGGATACTCGGGTTATAACCAAATTGCTATAGCACCCGAGGATCAAGAAAAATGCACTTTCACTTGCCCCTATGGCACTTTTGCTTTTAGAAGAATGCCATTTGGTCTTTGTAATGCCCCGGCTACTTTCCAACGTTGTATGATGGCCATTTTCTCGGATTTTATTGAGCGAACAATGGAAATCTTTATGGATGATTTTTCGGTGTTTGGGTCTTCTTTTGATGCATGCCTTGTTAATCTTACTAATGTGTTGAAACGTTGTGAAGATACTAATTTGGTGCTAAATTGGGAGAAGTGCCACTTCATGGTGCGTGAAGGAATTGTCCTAGGCCATCGGATCTCAGCTAAGGGAATTGAAGTGGATCGAGCTAAGATTGAAGTCATTGCTAAATTGCCACCACCCACCAATGTTAAGGGAGTTAGGAGTTTCCTTGGTCATGCCGGATTTTATCGCCGGTTTATCAAGGATTTCTCCAAAATCACTTTACCTCTTTGCAAGCTTTTACAAAAAGATGTTGAATTTGTTTTTGATAGTGATTGTTTGCTTGCTTTTGATAGGTTAAAGAAGGAGCTTACCTCAGCCCCAATTATGGTGGCACCGGATTGGACTTTACCATTTGAGCTCATGTGTGACGCAAGTGACTTGGCCATAGGAGCGGTGCTTGGCCAAAAGAGGGAGAAACGTTTACACGTTATCGCTTACTCTAGCAAAACACTCAATGATGCACAATTAAACTATGCCACCACTGAAAAAGAACTTTTAGCAATTGTGCATGCTTTTGACAAATTTCGTTCGTATTTGATAGGTTCGAAGACGGTGGTTTACACGGACCATGCAGCCATCAAATATTTATTGTCAAAGAAGGACTCCAAACCTCGTCTCATTAGATGGATTTTGCTACTTCAAGAGTTTGACTTGGAGATTAGAGATAAAAAAGGGACCGAAAATTTGGTGGCGGATCATCTATCTCGTTTGGAGATTGCAAAGAGTAATGAGGATCTTGAAGTAGCTATTAAGGAGAATTTCCCGGATGAACAACTCTTTAAGGTGGAATCCAAAGTACCATGGTTTGCGGACTTTGCGAATTACATAGCAAGTAGAATTATACCTCCCGACTTGAATTTCCACCAACGACGGAAATTTCTACATGATGCCAAGTTCTATTTTTGGGAAGAACCGTTGCTTTACAAGAATTGCTCAGATGGCTTGGTAAGGAGGTGTGTCCCCGAGGATGAAATTGAGAAAATCTTAGACCATTGTCATGCTAGTCCATATGGAGGACATTCAAGTTCAAGAAAGACGGCGGCAAAGGTGCTCCAATCGGGTTTTTGGTGGCCTTCCTTATTCAAAGATGCACACAAGTTTGTCGAAAGTTGTGACTCATGTCAACGAACCGGGAATATCGGGAAAAGAGACGAAATGCCTTTGAGATATATCTTAGAGATAGAATTGTTCGATGTGTGGGGAATAAACTTTATGGGACCTTTTCCTTCTTCCTATGGAAACCAATACATTCTTGTCGGAGTTGATTATGTTTCTAAATGGGTCGAAGCCATAGCAAGCCCTACAAACGATTCGAAGGTAGTGCTGAAATTTTTGAAGAAGAATATCTTTACTAGATTTGGTGTTCCGAGGGCTCTCATAAGTGATGGAGGGTCGCATTTTTGCAACAAACCTTTGGAAGCTCTCTTAAGGAAGTATGGAGTTCACCACCGGGTGGCAACTCCATATCACCCACAATCTAGCGGTCAAGTTGAAATTTCCAACCGTGAAATTAAACACATCCTTGAAAAGACCGTGAATCGTTCACGAAAAGACTGGGCAACCAAATTGGACGATGCTTTATGGGCATATCGAACGGCTTTTAAGACACCAATCGGAACATCCCCATTTATGTTGGTCTACGGAAAAGCATGCCATCTTCCGGTTGAGATCGAACACAAAGCTTATTGGGCCATTAGAGCCATCAACTTTGACCTTAAACAAGCCGCTGAGAATAGAGCTTTACAATTACACGAACTTGAGGAATTCCGGTTGAATGCATACGAGAATGCAAAGGTTTACAAAGAAAAGACAAAGAGATGGCATGACAAACACATTCGGGTGAAGGAATTCGAAGTGGGGCAATTAGTCTTATTGTTCAATTCTAGATTGAAGTTATTCCCCGGAAAGCTAAAGTCGAGGTGGTCGGGCCCTTTTCGAGTCGTGAAAGTTCTTGCGAATGGAGCTGTGGAAATTGGAAATGAAAATTCCGGTACTTTCATCGTTAATGGGCAGCGTTTTAAACCTTATTTTGTGGGAGAGCCCATAGAGAAGAGCACCTCGTGTGTGCTCATCACTCCGACCATCTAATTTGGTGACAAAGTCGAGCTAGCGACTATAAACTTAGAACTACTTTTCTCTCCCTTACCTTTTTCTTTCTTTCCCTCTCTTTTAGGTGGTTGTTAATCGTTCCTTGTTGTTTTTTGTCTTCTTGTGTGTAGGTTGTTGAGTTTAAGGGAAGAAGAACTAACTCGGATGTGTGATTGCAAGTTTTGACACCCCTTGTGGGGTTGAGGTCCAATTTCTTTTAAATTCTTGCTCTTGAGTTGGTGATGCATGTGTTGATGATGAGATGAATTGCCTTTATTCTTTTGTATCTTGAGTTGAAGAGATGAGTTTAGGGTACAAACCGGTATACTATGGTGTGCATTGCATATTTGTTGCTTGAATTCTTGATTCTTGCGAGAGAAAATACCGTTTGTCTTGATTATGTTACATTATTGGATCATTAAGTGCTCCGGTTGAGGTAAATTTAATTCCGAGTTTGGTTCGAACTATTTGTGCAAATGTTGAGTACATTTTGGTGTTTTACTTGGTTCTCATCTTTTGAAAAATTACATTTACCTCCCTCAGTGAATTCTTCCCATTTTTGGAGCTACTGTAGGAAATCCACACTCGTGGATATTTCTCAAAGGAAAATCCGCGATCGCGGATTTCTCCATTTCAGACCCTAGTTTCTGTAAAGAATCCACCCCCGTGGATTTTTGCCCTTACAGAAATCCACCCCCGTGGATTTCCATTTTCCAGAAAATCCGATTTTCTCTTAAGTCTAAACACGTTTTTCACCTCTTTTCTTTCTATCCACCCGCGTCTGCTTCTTTCCTTTCACTTACCACAAAGCAACACAATACACATTACCATCACACATTCAAACCCTACACCTCTCTCTCCCGCGCACGCACACCAAGGACAGCAGCTGCTCCAGATTTTTTGTTTTCTTCTTCTTCCCCTTTTCCTTCTCTCACGTGGTAAGCTTCATTCTCATTTCTTTTCTCTGAAATTTTTGGTTTAAGTTGAAGCTTTGTCTCTCTCCCCTCTCCAAATCTGAGTTCCATTTGAGAAATTGTTCTTTTTTGTTAAATCTTTGATTACATTTGTTACCTCCTTGCTTTACTTGCTTTGTGTGGGCTGAAATTTTGAGTTCTTGTGAAAATCTTGTGAAAATTTTGTATCTTGAAACCCTAGAAGCATGTTATTTCCGATTTGTGTTTACATTTCGAGTTGATTCTTGGATTTATTTCTGATATGAGCATGAAGCTATACAAGAATGCTAAGATTTGTAGAGATCTAGGGGATTATGAAGCATGCTAAATTCTTGAACCCTAGACTCGATTTTTCTGAAATTCTCTGAAATTCTTGGAGTAAAGTGTTGTTGCTATGATTTTGTTGTTAAATTCTTGCTTTTGAGCTTGTTGGAATACACCATTTTTGCAAAATTGAGTAAAACCACACCTTTTTCTGGGTGCACACAAGGTGTTTGATGAAAGTCTTGAATGAACTTTAATGCTTTAAATGTTGTTAACTCTGGGTGAGATACACTTGAAATGCAGAAATGGCCCCTAAGAAGCGATCTACCGTAGATGAGGCATCCACTTCCAAGAAATCTAAGGGTTCTACATCTCATTCAATGCCACCCTACAATCCATTTGAGCGTGTAGTGGACAGGGAGCTTTACCCGACTTACTTTATGCATGTACCGATGTTGGAAGCGTTAGGAATTTACAAGTACGTTCGACGCTTTGCAAAAGGACTTGAATGGCTTGACTTTCTCCACAAGTGGGCACCAACTTACCCTGCTCTGACTAGGGAGTTCATCTTAACAATGGATTGGAGTAATGACGAGTTGTCTTTCCGAATTGACGGTGAGAGACACACACTTAGGGCGGCTGATTTGCGTGCAATTTTTGGATTTCCAGACCCCAACCGGAATTCGATGATGCGGCCTCTCACCAAACTCCCAAAGATGAAGGTTGAGGAGCGAGAAGCAGTTTGGAGGACTTTCCCGTTGGCTCCAGATGCAATACCATATGATGAAAGCAATACAAAGTCTTCCAACATTCATTCCCTCACTTGGCGAGTCATCCACCGTATCTTGTCTGCGGGTTTTTGTGCTCGTTCAAATAACAAAACCACTGTCAATGTGGCAGAGCTTACACTCATGGACTGCATGAGTAAGGGTATAAGTATCGATGGTACTTATATGCTTTTGGACAAGATGTTCACTGCTGCAAACAGGAAGCAGGGTAGATTCGCTTTTGGTGGTTTTGTTACGATGATTGCCACTAGTGTTGGTTGGGAACCTGAGGAAGACATGGTGCCCTTGGAAATGAATCCATTCTTAGATGAGAAGCACCTTTCGCATATGGAATTGATAACATTATGGGGACCGCCGCTTAACAAGTGGGTTAACTACTGGCCAAAGGAGAAGCGAAATGTCTACAACATCATGTATGATTGGGGTGTTGAATTTTGGAAGGATTTAACCCCGGAACAAAAGGAGTTTTTGAATACGATGACTGCTTCAAATAACTCACCACCACTGCCAGCACTCGAGGCACCACCAGCTGCACCACAAGAAGATGTGCCTCATACAGAGGGTTCTCAGAATATGGCTGGATTGTGGGAGAGGATGGGCAATTTGGAGCTGGGGTTGACAAGTGTTAGAGACGAAGTGGCTGCTCTCCATGCGTCGCAGGATCGAGCAAATGAGGCAAATGAGGCTAATTTCAAAGCTCTCAATGACCACTTCATGACTTGGAATGCAAACATGGCTTCGTACTTCCGTGGATGGCCGAACAACCCTCCGGAGTGATTATTACTCTTTGATTCCTTCCGAGGTGGAGCGAGTGATGTGATGCGAAGGGATACTCTCTAAACTCAAGCTCCCATTTTCATGCCTTGATGTTTCGCTATTTTATCTAATTGAATTTGCTACTTGAACTTTATTCATATCCAAGTGTGTGGGAATTGTGTGTTAGGTTTATTGTTTAGACATTTGATGCCCCGTCTGTGGGGTTTTGTGTGGTTCTGTTGATGATTAACTCCAGGATGAGTACTTATTTAAGACCTTTCTTCATGACTCCTCTTTGCTTGTAATATGCATGTCGATTGTCATTTGCCGCCGAGGCTCTTGATCCGTGTTATGAGTCATTGTTTTGCAGGGATAGGTATATTTTTGTGCGTGCCCCATTGCCGGTTTTTCATCAATTAGAGGGAGTTTTCTTTTTCTCCTTTATCTTCTTTCTTGCATGGGGACCATGCTTCGATGCTAGTGTGGGGGAGGGGTTATGAGTTTAGTTTGGAATTATTCATCTTGAGGAGCTCGTTCTTATGCATGCGTATCAATAGAGAGTGATATTAAACAAGAATTGACTCTGATTCTCAATATTGCTTTGATCTTATGACATATAATTACTAGTTTGAGTTAGGCTAATCGAATGTATGAAAATGCGTATATGAATTCGGTAAGAATAGTGTGTTAGCATGCTATAAATTTTGTGCAATTTTAAATGAGTCAATGGATTTCAAATTCTTAGAGGAAGTTTATATTTCCCATTAAGAGCTAAAATACGGTTAGAGAGAGCTCTAGTGTCTTTCGAGGCGAAATTTTGAATTGACAAAAGATTCGGGAAATGACTTAGGCATTCGTTGTCGGTGGAAATACCTTCTAAATTTTAGCCTTTTTGCACTATATATCATATTCTTGTTGACCCCATTGAGCCTAGTTGTCGTGTAAAATTTTTCTTAGCCATATTACAAGCCCAAACACGACATAATTACTCCTTACCTTCATAATCAATTACATCATGCTTGCTCGTTATAAGAATTGTATTGTTGTAATAGCCTTTCAACATTTGATTGATGAATCTTGAAACACTTGAAAAAGAAAAAGAAAAATCGAGAAAAGTTGGAAGAACAAGAAGAAAAATTGAGCAAAAGCAAAAGAGTAATGGAATGAAAGATTGTGCAAATGTAAAAGAATTGAGGGATAGTTGAGTATAAGGAATCCTAGTGTGGGTGCACTTTATGATTAAAAGGCATAGAAGGGTAGATTGGAATGTAAAACGATGTAAGCATTGGTGTCTAGTCACTTTTTGGCCAAAAATTTCCATAACCATGACCCTTAGCCTACATTACATGCTCGAAAGACCTTTCGATCCCGACATCTGAGTCGATTCCATTAGTGGAGATAGGCATGAAAGGTGATCTCGAATCCGTAAATTAGTTTCTACAAGGGAAATATAAACCAATCCGGGAAGTCGTTGTGCTATGTCTCATTTAATATTGCACATTATTTGAAGTATGCTAACTACACTATTTTGATGAATTCTTTATGCATGTGTAATATGTTTGATAGGCTAGACTCGAATAGGTGATAGTGTGTCAATTAATTATTGCAAGGTTGATTGAATTGGATTGACTTTTCGAGTTTTACATCATTTCTCGAGGACGAGCAATATTTTAGTGTGGGGGAGTTGTTAAGTCGTTAATTCTTGCTCCATTGAGGTTTTTTTTGTGTAATTTTTGCCCAAATTTGATGGCTTATGTAGAGTTTTATGCTCTTTGTAGATGTTTTTAACAAAAGACGAGTTAAAGGGACGAAATGGAGCAATACGACCAAATCCGAGCTCACAAAGGAATATCTCGAAAGCTTCGAATTTTGCTGCCTCAATTTGGAAATCCACCCTCGTGGATTTTCTCAGTACAAATTTTCCACCCCCGCGGAAATGAGGCAGTAGCTTGGGTTCACTCCACGAAAATCCACCCCCGTGGATTTTGCAAGTATAAAATTTCCACCCTCGCGGAAACGTTACAGAAGATCGATAGTTTCTGCAAGAAATCCACCCCCGTGGATTTTGTAGTAGAAAAAAATCCGCGATCGCGGATTTCCTTTAAAAGTTGTCAGTGCGTTTTTCATAAATCCACCCCCGTGGATTTCTTTGCCCATGAAAATCCACCCCCGTGGATTTTCTCCAGAAATGCGTTTTTCCTAGTTTATAACCTATTTTTCGAGGGCATTCGAGGGGAGCCGATTTTTAACCTAGTTTGGAGGCGGAAACAGCTGATTGGAGTCTTGGGAACACCACCTCTCCTTTCTTGGAAGAAATGAAGATCCATTGAAGATTTAGTTTGTTTTTACTTTCATTTAATGCTTTCTTAGTTAGTTTAATACTAGTTTACTTTCCCAATTTAGTTGTTTATGGATTAAACTCTTTTATGAACCTATTGTCCATGAATATTTGAATTAAACCCTTTTTAATGAATATGAGTTTATTTAAGTCTTACTTCTTTTGTTCTTTGAGTATTATTACAATGAGTGGCTAGATCTTTAGGCAAAGGGGGGTGATGAATTATGTAGGGTAAGTGTTTGATGAAATGCCTAGGTGGGGTTATTGTTCTTATGCTTGTGAAATTGAGTTAATTGCATGATTAAGCTTGATCACCTTGATTATGACTTGAGATTTGCATGCTAATCGAGAGGTTGTATGTGAATTGGAAGAGGTTTCACAACACTTAAGTTTTAGGTATAAAGACATTTAGCCTATTCTTGAGCAATCGAGTAATAGAGTAACCGGGCCAAGCCGCTAGTTATTTTGTTGCACTAGTCTTGTTTGTTTGATCTAATTAATGAGCTAATGACCACGAAAGTAGGCTTTAGACTTTGATTAGGTACACGCACTTGACTTCGAGAGGAGCTTGTGTATGCTTTAGTGATTAGGATTATGAGAAGCATGAACCCACCGAAGCACTATTTGAACGCGAGCCTTGCATGATCATTATTTCCCCTTGCCACTTGGTTTAATTGGTTATTTGCTACTTTACTCGTTCCCTCGCTATTTCTATTTTGATTAATCATAGTTAACTTTAAATTCCTTATTTAGATAACTTAATCTGAATTTCGTTTTGGTCTATAGATTGGTGAATGCATTAGGTAATTGATTGATTTACTCCTCCTCGTGGAATCGACCCCTTGTGTATTACAATTATATGACTTGCACTTGGGTTAATTAAATCATTTTACCACAAATTCAACCATTCAATATGTCTTGAGATTCCTTTCCGATTTGACACCTTCCCAGGCCTTGTTCTGCCCGGATGAGGTTTAACGAAGATCGGACGGCCTCATAAGCCGGAATCAATTGCATTTTGGGTGTAGAGTTAGTGGCTAACAGAGTATGAAGTTGCTGATTGTGAATAAGGAGTAAACCCATCCGAACACAAAGCAAGCCTAACATTCCTGGCCTCTTTGGCAAACTCGGGGTAACATTGATCAAAGTGCTTCCAAGCCTTTCCATCTGAAGGATGACACATGACCTCGTCGGGCCGACGATTCTCAGCATGCCATCTCATGTGTGGGGCTGAGCTCATTGACGCATACAACCTCTTTAATCTAGGTATAAGAGGCAAGTAGTGCATTGATTTGACAGGAACTTGTTTTCTTCTACCTTTACTCCCTATGTCTTCACATGTTTCGTATCTAGGGGCACCACAGAACTTACATTCTGTAAGGTTTTCATCGTCTTTGTAATACAACATGCAACCCTTGACACAACAATCAATTCGTATACTAACCAACCCAAGCTTCTTCACCAACTTTTGTGTTTCATAAAAGTTATTAGGAACAGTATTTTCGGGTGGTAGTAATTCTGAAATCAATTGTATGATCTCGTCCATAGCATCATGTGGCACATTGTAATCATTTTGGATACTCATTAATCTGGAGGAAACAGACAATGGTGAGTGAATATCACATCCAGACCACACGGGTTTGTTGAAATCCCTCAGAAGATCAAAAAACCTTTGAGTTTCTGCATTAGGCAACTCATTATAATTTTGTTGCTCCCCCCCAACATCGGAACCCGTACTTGCATCCTGATTTACATCAGTTGTCATGTTTTCTCTAGCCGCATCAATGCACATGTCAACATACCTATTTAAAGGATCTACATGTTCATCATGACTCGTACTCGCGGCTGCATGACTAAAATCTGGCACAGTCTCTTCTCTAGGAGCTACCTCCCCATGGTCGGTCCAATACCAATAATTTGCCTTGAACCCATTTGAATACAAATGTCGTGTAACCGTAGCAGGTGGTAAGAAGTCCCATTTCCTTAAGCATTTAATACATGGACATCGAATAACACCTTCTGTTCTAAATGGTTCCAACCCCTTGGCATATTCTATAAAAGATTCAACCCCGTCTACAAATTCTAGTCTCAGGCCACCACGTGTTGGGTAAGTCCTATTATACATCCATCTCCTATGTAAAGGTATGTTCTCCATCTACATATCAAAGATCAGAAGTTATGTTCTAATATTATACATCATGGGTGATTACTTTTTTTGCTTCAAAATTTCATATTGTTATTTTCAAAACCAGACGATTTATACTAGATTACTATCTAAAATTCTAACATACCAGGCATTAAGCTGAAACATCAATTATCAATTTTCTAAGTGTTGCCTTCTTGTATGATTAATCAATTTAAAAACTGACCAAGTGACATGATTGGCAATTGCTGTCAACTAATATTTGAAAAACACAATATTTGTGCACCAACACTTAAAATAAACACAACAGGCCGGTATGTAACAATCTCAATAAAATTTCAGCCACTGAAACAATATCTATAAAATGTTACAGGCAAAATGTTGAGCTCGTGGGTTTAAAATGAGCTGAATAAATTTCAGCCACCGAAAGTTGAGCATGCTTAATAATTCTGCCAGTTAAAATAAACACAACAAGATTTGAATTTGTGCTGTCAATGCAAAACACTCATGCTTTCATTGTTGTTGCATTACGTGGCTTTGAATTTGTTAACAACAAGCTTCCCTTAAGATGTTGCCAACTTACAGCAACCTCCCCTTGGTAATTTTACAAATTACAGCAACCTCCCCTTAAAGAAACATCCCCATTTTTTATGAAATAAACAAGAAGTACAGATCAACAATTCAAGTTTTTTAAACTTCAATTCAAAACAATTCAGGTTTCCTAAACTTCAATTTAAAACAAGTTCAGATCAACAATTCAGGTTTTTTACAACAATTCAAAACATCATAAATAGAAAAACAACTCAAGTTTTTTAAACTTCACCGGATTTCACAATTAATACATCATCACAACCTAGAGAAACTGGTCATTAAATCATGCAAACAAAACTATTCATTACATTCATGTCTAAGTTCCAAGCAATTAGAACACCTACACTGCACACAAATATCAGCTACTAACACCAACATTAAATTCACTCAACGCACAAAAAAACACATTTTCAGCACCATATTTCAAATTTTGAACATAAGTAACTATTTACAAGGCAATCAGCAGAAATTACAACAGCTCCGATTACTTTAGCAGCAGTATATAACAACAAAGATTTCCATAAAATCAACATTCATACCTTCCGTCCAACCGATCAGCTGTAACGAATGTAAAGATGACGTCTGAGTCTTCAAATCCACCTCATCTCACTAACCAACTACTACAACTATATCAGCTAAAGTAGGACAACCAAGAATTCAAATATTGCTGCCAAGAAAAACAAAAAAAAATAATTAAACAACCAAAAGGTTTGTGAATTGTATTTGACAGTAAGTTTGTGAATTTCATTTAACATCACAAAATTTGGTTAATCCATTCTCTACGACAATACATCGAGACCAAAAAGAAGAAAAACAATAATAATAACAGCTAATTCGCCTTCGATTCTCTTTATTCAAGTCATACTTCTGTTTTTCTTCTTGCAAACTTTTCATCTCTACCAAGTAGCATAATATCTACAAGCATCATCAGAAATTAAAATTTCCAGTTTCATATTCACAAGATATCAACAGGATACTTCTGTAATCAACAATTTTGGACAACCATTCTCATTTTTCAGTTCTAAAGTGCCATCATAACTCACACCAATTTCAAAATCACCCAAAACCGTGTTGTATGAATCTATAAAGCTGTCAGATTAAATGTGATTTCTAGAATAAAACTGTCAAATTTCTATAAAGTAACAATTTTGGACAACCAGTCTCATTTTTCAGTTCTAAAGTGTCATCATAACTCACACCAATTTCAAAATCACCCAAAACTTTATTGTATGAATCCATAAAGCTGTCAGATGTAATCTGATTTTTGGAATAAAACTGTCAGATTTCTATAAATTAGCTCTTATTCTATGAATCTATAAAGCTAATTGGCTTAAGTGGCTAACTTGTAGAATAAAACTGTCAGATTTATAAAACTATAAATTTAGATTGGCTTTTATACAATCCAACAGACATGTATCCAAATAAATCCAACTTCACTTTTAGTTAATAAACATAATAAGCAAGTATGCAAATATCAGCGTATTTCGTTAAATGACAGCATACTTGTACTGACCTTAGTCAGATGCAACTCCAAATCAAACAGCTAACAAAGTTCAATCCAACTTTAAGCTTGGAAATTAGATCCTGCAAAGGGAAACTATATTTCTTGAAAAACTCAATTCATGTTCAACAACACTTATGATATCGAAGTGCATATTTCATATTACAGTCCAAAATTCAAACAGAACATGCAATAAGCTGAAACATCAATTGTCAACCATTCAAGTGTTGCTTTTTTGGTATGATTAATCAACAGAACATGCAATAAGCTCAATACTTGTGTAACTAGACTTATAATAAAGACAACATGCCAGTATGTAAGAGTCTCAACAAAGCTTCAGCCACTCAAACAGTCCAGAACTCTGATAGAACTTGCAATAAGCTCAATATTTGTACTACAAGACTTATAATATACACAACAGGCAAGTATGTAAGAGTCCCAACAAAGTTTCAGACACTAAAACAGTCTCAATAAATTATTACATGCAAAATAATACACAAAACTCATGCTGTCATGGTTGTTGCATTATGTGGTTTTGAATTTGCTTAAAGCAAGCTTCACTTAACATTTTGCCAAATTACAGAAACCTCCCCTTAGGAATTTTACAAATTACAGAAACCTCCCCTTAAAGAAACATCCCCTTTTTTTTATGAAAGAAACAACATGTTCTGATTTATAACAAAAATTCAGAAAATCATGTTCAGATTTTTACCAACAATCCAAAGTTCACCTTCTCAGTCAGATATCAACAACAAAACAACAACATATTGTTTAATTTTTATCAATTAAGCAAATTCATAAAGATGGCCCATTTACAAGAATTCACAAAGATAGCCTATATACCAAGAAGTGAAATGAATGACTAATGCATTCGGACATGACCACAGATGAATACAGTTGCACCTTCAAGATGGAATGTGATATGTATTTAATGGAGACATAAAACATTCAAATCAGAGCCATCTACATAATTTATAACTTAGCACGTATATATTAATACCTGATCTTCATAATTTAATTAGTCAGCAATCAATAACCAAAGTGTGTAACACTTATGGAGCAATTAGTCAGCAGTTGTCCTTATTGGCATAGCTATTTCACACAATTAGTATGCACTTTTCTGCGTAAAATTTACAACTACATTTGATTGGGCTTTATCAGACAACTACTGATGCTTTAGGACAACTATATTCGTTTGGGTAGCAAGGTTTACAAGCATGTTACAGACAAATACTGGGCTGTTATGTTTTTGAGGATGAAAGCAGTTTAAGAGGCATGTTACAGAAACCTCCCTTACATCTTGTTTATTACACTAACACCCCCTAGAGCAGGTTTCTGATCATTGGATGAAAGGGTTTTAATTGCTTATAGCTTTAATGTTGATGCAAAGGGGAACTATATTTCTTCAAAATCCCAATACATGTGCAACATCAATTATAATAAACGCAACAGGAACGTATGCAAATCTGCGCATATTTCATTAAAGTTCAGCATACGTGTACTCACGGTAGTATGATGCAGCTCCAAATCCAACCAATAACAAAGATCAGTCTAACATAAGCTTCCTGCAAAACAGTACAAGAAGAAAAGGACTACTCTTAGTCAGCTAGAATTCAGACAAACAAATTCACGCAGAAACTCTACACATGCACACATTGTAGAAACTTCGGCATAACTTATTGCTCGGAATGCATTTTAACGAGCTGTGAAATTCCTAGTAAAGTAGACAACCATATATTTAAAATGGAATTAGCCTCAATTCCTAGAGATTTCTGCACGAATACATATTTTAGAGTAAAGTCGGGACAAGACAGCAACTCCGCTACAGCGACACCTTCCAAAGACAAGATTGTTTACCATTTCAAACGAATCCAGAAAATTATGAAATTTCATAGGTATACTCCCAACACATATATGTACTTATTGGTAAAACCGTTTTGTAAAATTCAAAGGTTTACCCCATCTGCTCTGTCCGTAAATTCAGACCAGCAAAAAAGGGTAAAACAGGGGACAACAGTTTCGTTCGGAATTTTTTTTTCGGGTATCAAACGTACTCGAATGAACGCTAAATTTAACATAGATGAACCTTGGTATGATGGGTATATGCCTCTAAAACAGTTTCAAGAAACGAGTTTGTATGAGTTCGGAATTCACATTTCAAATCACTACATACAAGGTGTCAGAATTTAAAATACATTTCAAGTCACTACATACAAGGTTATCTGAAAGTCTGTTCTTTCATGTTTGATAAATCTTGATCCATCCAAGAATCTAGCTAGCACATGTAATGCAATTTAATGCAATTTAGAAATATATGTTTCTAGTAAACAGCCTAACAGATTAACAAATAAACAGATAAAGCCATCAAATGAAAGAATTCACTCTAGCAGTTCATGATGGTGTAAATGATGCTTGTGTAAAATCAGCACAGACACCATAACCTGCTCAATCATTACAGTCAATAGCAAAAACACAGAAAATTGATTCAGTACATAATCAAACATCCAGTAAAATCCAAGTATAATTGATAATTGGTACATTGTTATACCTCAGTACATGTCAGGAAAATAACAATAAAAAGATACAAACAGTTCAATTATTAATATGAGTGCATATCAGTACACATATGCCAGTTCAAGCAGCAAAAATGGCAAGTAGATCATAAATGAGATACAATCAGAACACTTCTTGGGATATAAATTACAGCATAGGTCCACCCATCAATTTATCTTTCAAACAACGTTCAATTACAGCACCCATGTCATGACAACTTTTTAGATACAACATATAGATTCTTTCCCAATAAAAAGTTCTCATAGTATCACGTATCATCCTCACCTGTCAGTCCACCAGTCGCAGTAAGCCTTGTCCCCCAGATTCTTCAAGATATTGCTACCTATTTAGTCAGAAACCACTCAAATTAGCTCAACCGGGGTTGTAATATAGTGGTAACTACATAGCTTAAACTGTCATCAAAGTCGATTAATCACGTAATTGATGCAGCTTGTATATAAAATATTAATTAAACCTAATTACAGACATAGCTTAGTCTGTTAATCAGACCAGCAGATAAGTTCAACATATTTAGATCAGTTCAACATAATTTTACAACAAAATACAAGTTTACCACACACTAGGCAGGAATTGACTATCATTGTTAACAAAGCATAAAATCTAACAAATGACGAAAAATATTCTTCATTGTTGTATTAATTCTTTCAATCATAGGTGATACCAAATCTAATTTATAGAATAAAAACAAATTTACCACCACTCAACTCATAAAGATTCTTGATTAGTTCATTTCCAAGGTACAGCAGTTACATAACCTTATTACATACATATCTTTCCAGTGTTTATTCATTGTGACAAGAGGATGTATTTGGTTGCCACACTATAACTATTCAAAACCAAAGGCCACACTATGCAAAGATAATCCCAGTGGGAATCAAATCTTACATCAAAGTGCTTTCTTTTCCAAAGGCTATCTTTTTCGTATTTTCAACTAATGAAACACTTGCCCACTTCAATCAGATACTCAAACCATCATGAAACACCCTATCCAATGTCACATACGCAGAAAATATGAACCACATACAACCATTCAAGTACATACTATCAGAAACATTATCTTAGCAAACATGTACAACAACAATAACAATGAAATCCATCAAAACACAGCTGAATAACTGAATTAAAAAACAATAACATTCAAAACAGGTCACTGCTCTTCAAGATTATGTGCAGAATTTAAAACACCACTTTGTAGGCTGGAGTAAAAAAAATGAACCATCATGAGAACTACCCAATTAAAGATTAAAGCAGTTAATAATGCAAGTATTATCAGATTAGGAAACCAAAAATGAGGCTAATACGAATGCATTTTTCATAAGCATCATCAAACACATAAATCCCAGAATTATAACAAACACAAGGGCAGACATCACCAGAAGACAAGTATACATTTCTACAAGTTTACCTGAAGCTTTTGCACAGATTATCTTGAATATGACCTAGGCTCTTAAAGAAGTATTTCCAGAGCAGATTTCCTAGCTCCCATGTTCTCTAGCTTGACTGTATAATGATTGATAGGCCTCATCAGTTTAAGAAACTCAGAACAAAGAAATTTGTAATTTTTATCAAGCAAAGATAAGTTCACCGAGATTTTTTGAGCTGACATTTTGACTTAAGAACATAAATTTCCCTTCAAGTCTGATTAACTACAAAATTTTCTTTTAATATGTGCTGAGACCTAACATTAATTCAATTTCTGTAAAAATCAAACACTGACTAACATAGGATCTTCATTTCTCCTATCTTGAATACCGACAGTTAAAAACCCCATCTTCAACACTAAAAAGAAATTTTCCCCTATCAGTCATTGTATGCATCGAGATCTTTCAGTACACAATAACCATTTTGCCACAAGAGAAAACTAACAAATTTATACTACATAAAACCAAAAAACATTACCTCTTCTCGGTTTAGACAGCTCCTCGGTGCAAAGATCTCAGCTTGCGCGCCGTCGACTTTGATTATCGCAAATGGTGGCGGCGACGATGGCGATTGTGGCTTTGGGGTGGCCAAAAGCGTGGGCCGGGGTCGATTTTAGAAGCGGTGACTGAGATGTTAGAAGAGGAAAAGCTTTTCAGATATGGCAATTGAGAGGACGAACCAGGGTTGAATTAGGATCTCAATTTGGATCGGCGCGCATGGGAGGGAAAGGTCTGAAATTGAGGTTTGGAGAGGCGGGATGAAGTTAGCCAACAAATTAGGGCTTGCATGTTCCGACGAACCAGCTTGTCGGAGTGGCGTCGCCAAAGTTTGGCTGCTCATTCTCCGGCGTAGGAATTCATCGCAATATCGTCGGACTTTTCACAAGCGCAAGAAATGAAGACTTCTGAATTTTTTTTAAACAACACCAATTATTTTCAGACGAAATATTTCGTCGGTGTTTGGACGCAATCTTGAAATAATTTCAGACGAAACGGCTCGTCTCAATTTCGTCTGTAAATTCCGACCATTTTCAGACCTTTTTTCGTCCGAAAAGTAATAACGAAAATAATTAAAAATTTCAGGCGAAAGTTCGTCGCACATGTTCGTCTGAATTCTAAAAAAAAAAAAAATTATTAATTAAAATTTTATTTTGTCGGAAATTCGTCTGAAATTCGCCGTAAAATTTTAATCATTGATGAAAATTAACATATTATTAATTTCGTCTGAATTTCGTCTGAGATTTTCAGACCCAAAAAGTTCGTCGGAAATGTTCGTCGGAAAATGACTGTTTTTTTGTAGTGCATGTATTGGTCCAATATTGGTCCAAGTAATTAATGGGTTTATTTTTCAGAATAATAACCTCAGTTTAAATTTCGATTGAGTGTGCATATATTAAAAAAAAAAATTAAAATAGATAACATACTTTTAAATAAGGCATATGTTCTACGCGCGAAATTATCATATAGGTAGCTAAACGTTCGTATACTGACTTCAGATGGTTGTAAAGTCTCCATATACTAATTAATTAAGTAAACCACGCTAAAGGTTAGTAATTTGTTTATTTAACTAAACAAGACGAAAATCATGAATAATTGATTAACGAATAAAGCAAAAGAAAAGAAGACATGTTTATGGTTAATTTTAACTTTACCTAGGGCTAGGGCCACTTAAAAGCCGTTACAGAAGCCACCATTAATTACTAGTGATGAATTCCTTTTTGAAACCAATTAAATTCAGCTTAATTATTACTACTTTTATAGTGTTACTGCTTTTAAACACATTCTCTTACGTAAGTTTTGTGTTTTTACTTAGTAGGTTGGTAGGTTTAAGTTCTTGTTTCGGTTTTGGTGTTTCATCTCTTATTTTATTTATATACATATATATATGTCACGTGTATTAATATATGATTGAGATTAATATAGAGGAGAAAAAGAATTGAGGTACAGAAAAAAAAAAATCTAAAAATTCTCTCATATAATTTGGCCCGTCTATGTATTAATATAATTAGCGTGTGTGAAATAGGAGATAAAATACAAACTTAAACAAAAAATTCAAAACCGATGGAGGCTAATGCATGCATTGGATTTGACTCCCCAACTTTGACTAGTTGGGTTATTGATATACTATATAAGTAATAAGAAGTAGTTCTTTTTATCATTTCCTCGATCTTAAGCTAGATCTTTGTTTAATCTTGTAAACATCATTATAGGTAATCAAGAGCTTTTACATTGGACGTCAGGTTTTGTTCTCTAATCAAGAGATTAAGCATCATTTTATCGATACACGTAATTAAAGTCATGTGATCAATTAATAATTACTTTACGGTGTTTAAGGTAGGCCCTATTAAAACTGCTTCTTAATTACAAAGTGAAAAAAGAAGAAGAAAGAAAAGCTAGGGGGCCATCAGGTCGTCTTTCACAGTCTTAGTTATCTGTAGAGACTTCAGACTAGAGTCCTGTATTTATACCCCCTAAATGTTTCCACTTTCCACACACACACGCACACAAAGATAATTAGAATTAATTGAGGTGAAGAAAGAAATTAGGGCCTCTAATTAAGTTAATTAGTGATGGAAAAGAAGCCATTTCTGGCAATTGTCGCCATACAATCCATTTATGCAGGCTACTTCCTGCTCACCAAGATTGCTTTCGATGTGGGAATGAACACTTTTGTGTTTGTTTTCTACAGACAAGCTGTTGCGACTCTCTTTTTGGCCCCCATTGCCATCTTCTTCCAACGGTAAGTACTGATTAAGTACTCTTCTTCATTGTCTGTCTCTTCGATCCACACACGTACACACACAGATGCGCACAAACACGCTTCAGTGCGTGTAAAAGACATTGGTTTATGCATGCACTTTAAGCTTTTAACTTCTCAGCTTTTAGCTTGTTGATGAAGTATATATATATATATATATATATGTATATTTTGATTTGGGTCTGCAGGAAAACAGCTCCAAGGCTTTCGTTCACTATTTTCTTGAAGATTTTTTTGCTCTCCTTATTCGGGTACGTAATACAATCATATTTCTCTTAATTCGGGTTTGGGATAGAATTTTCCAAACAACTCGTGTCTTTACACATGTTTTGGTAATTAAATTGCATAATTATAGTGCTTATTCAACTTTATTCCATTTAATTTTCTCCCATGATGAGCTTGGATATTGTGGGAATAGGGTTGAAGTATACTTCTGCTTCGTTGGGGGCTGCAGCCACCAATACCCTTCCAGTTATAACCTTCTTTCTTGCAGTTTTATTAAGGTAATTATATATATAAATATATAATTTTTATTTTTATAAACACACACATATATCCCAAGTAATTAGAGGGATTTGAACCTGGGTCATTACTTTCGAAAAAGAATCCTCAAACTATTTGAACCAACTCCTATCGAACTATAAATATATAATTAATATTACATGGTGCTAGCTAATCATAAATTACTTTTATTTAATTATATTATGTGCAGAAAGTTCCTCTAATTTGCCTTGAAATGTGTATGAAAATAATTTGAAGAGGGACAAGTAAATATTCTCGCGTCTTTTAAGCAGAATCCGATGACTTATTATAATATTTGAAGAAGTTGGTTCTGACTATGTAGTACCGAGTACGTATAAAATAATCAATATTTTAATTTCCTTTAGTTAATTATGGAATAAAATTTCGCTGGTCAAATATTTTTCTACAGCAATCTATTTTTGGGATTGGGATTTGATTCGTCTTCAATAGACACTTGTTGACATTAAGAAAAATTATCATCTATACTGAAGGAGAAATGGAGAATAAATCACCAGTGAACCAATTATCAATATTTTTTGGGTCAAGAATTAATTATCACTAAAAAAAACATTTCTAAACAGACAGAAATTTCGTTGGAAGTTGGAACAGATAGATAGTCGTTAGAAAAACCCTTATTTGAATTCATTACCGACAAACACATTTACTTGATTTTCCATTTGAATTCTTTCTGAGTAGTTGGTTTTTTTAATTGTTGTTCAATGAAAAACCAATGATTTGGTGAATTTCTAACATTTGTGTCTTCTTTTTTTTTTTTTTTTTTTTTTTTTGTGTATTACTGTATTGCAATTTTAGTGTATTTTTTTTTTTAAATTGTAACTTTAGTGTAATCCTCTTTTTGAAAAAGCGGAATCACCAAAGTTGCAATAATAATAAAAAAAAAAAACACAAAAATTGCAATACACAAAAAAAAGGACACCAATTTTAGAAATTCACCAATGATATTTGTCTCGTCTGTTTTTTAGCTATTCTCTTGTAGATTACATGATATGGGAAGAAGATGAAGAAGAAAGGTTTGAAAAAGAAAATAAAGAGATAAATTTGAATATATACAAGCATAAATATATAATAAAGAGTTCTTAAATTTATATATATATATACGCAGAGAGTATTGATATTTCTTTTAATTTTATAATTACTTTAATTTCATATATTATATAATATTAGTGGTGGAACTTAGGGCTTTTTAATTATTTGTAATCCACCTATGACCCAACTATTAAAAGTTAATATCGCCCAGTCCCCGATCCTGTTTCTGTCACTAATAATGAAAATAGTATTTGTGACAAATGGCAAAGTAAACCATCTTATGGTGCTATCTATTGTGCAGCTAGCATAATTCCCACATTATATCGATACATAATCATTACTATTTGAAAAAGGTTGAAAATAATAATAATAATAACATGCACTCAAGGTATTATAATAATAATTATCTATAATTAGTATGCTAACGATTACGTAAATCATAAAAACTGTTGCAGGTGTAGCCCTTCCGAGCCTGCTCAATACAAAAAATACAATTCTTGAATATAACTTTTTATATATTGTTATTGCCTATAATAATAATATAATTAAGAATTTTGTTTGTTAATTCATATATCATCAGAAATTCTCTTTTTTCTTGCGGAGAAAATACGCATCTCGCTTAATTAGCCATCACGCATGTGTCTTAAGTAATGCTAATGACGCACGTGGACCCTAATTAACAAGAAACCACTAATTATATATCCTAGATTGTATTATTAGTGCATAAATATCATGTCAATTGGGACAATAACTATAATTACAAAAGTTAGGTTGTTTTTATTCTATTTGTTTCCTCTATCTTGTCTTCACCCAAGAAGTGCACACAATTCTTAAGGTTAAATTTTCTTCCACGTGGATATCACATGTCTTTCTTAAAAATCCCAAAAATTATTTAATCAAAAAACTGTCCTTCCTCTTTAATTTCATTAAAGTTTTCAAAGACTACCAAAATGTTGTAATTTAACATTCCGTGCTATACTAGTTTAATTGAAGGTT
The DNA here is from genome assembly GCA_037501455.1 of Lantana camara. Lineage (NCBI taxonomy): Eukaryota > Viridiplantae > Streptophyta > Magnoliopsida > Lamiales > Verbenaceae > Lantana > Lantana camara. Next base: position 12,950,885 of record CM074857.1, on the reverse strand, counting down.
TTGAGTTCGAGTCTTTAAAAATATAATTATCGTTGGTAGGAAGAATTTTACAATATCCTAATTGATTCATTCCAACTTGATCCATCAAAATGATCGAGTTATAGAAGAAAAAAAAAAAAAAAAATTAAGTTTCAACTCACGGATCAATATATTGGAGTTGGGTAATTCTAGCCCGAGCCTGGCTCGGCCAAACCGGTGTAACGAGGGGGCGAGTGTTTTACACTTGCCGTGTGGTTGGTGGAAAATTCAGGGAGAGTGACCAATCAAATGGCAAGTGTAATACACTTGCTTTTTAATTGGTTTGGGCTCGGCCAAGCCGGGTCTGGGCTAGAATTTTCCATTGGAGTTACGCATGTACGTACCAAAACGTGCGTATTTTTTGTTCTTTGTGCTTTAATTATGAAAGGAAGTACAAAACTATTCCTTATATATACATGCGTGTTTCTTCTTTTAAGTGTCCAACTCCAACATATATGCTCCAGTTAATTTCTTTAATCATGTAACCCCAATTAATGTGACACGAAACATACATCATATCATATGGATCGAATTACTCTCTAGTTTTATTAGCAACCGATAACACAATTATCATTGATAGAAAGAATTTTACACTTAAATGATTTGATCCGACTCGTAATATTCGAGTCTGAAAGACGTGTAAAAATACAGGATGGAGAAGGTGAATATAAGGAGAAGCCCCGGGATGATGAAGGTTGCTGGAGTGATAACATGCATAGGAGGAGTAGCCACAATTGCCTTGTATCGGGGCCCTTTCTTGAAGCTATTGGTGCACCATCACTTGATTAGCAACCACTTACACAAATTACCCTCAGCCCCTCCTCCTCCCAAAACCTGGATTAAGGGTGTCTTTCTCATACTACTTTCCAACATCTCTTGGGCTATGTGGCTAGCATTGCAGGTTCATTTTCTCTACTCTCTTATCTTATCTTAATCCCTCCACCTTTTCCTCCATAAATATCTCTAATCATAGTTCGCTAATGCGCCACAAATATTGATACTTATACGCCTTATCCAAAATACACCGACTATGATAACCGAATCATACATTTTATAGGTGAAATTACGGCGCAATAACTTGAGTTGAGTGTAAACTTTAATATTTCTTGCTAGTATTGCTGGTTTAACTTTTTATGTGTAAAACTAAAATATATAGGGACGAGTACTAAAAAGTTACCCTTCGAAGCTGCTGTTGACGACTCTACAGTGCTTTTTTAGCACAATTCAGGCCTTCATTGTTGCTCTCGTGTTTGCAAGAGACCCTGCTCAATGGAAACTTGGATGGAACATAAGATTAATATCAGTATCCTATTGTGTAAGTTTTGTTCCATTTTTGTTCTTTAGCATAGTAACAAACCCTTAAAAGTGACCATTCCCTAGTTAGGGTTATACATAGCATGACAAATTTTAATTCAGATTCAATTCGATCATAACATAATAAGTAAGTGTAATATACTTGTTCCTTAAATTTTATATCGATCACACGATAAATATATGTACACTGATGTGATCGAATCAGGTTCAAACTACGAGTACCCATACAACACATACATAATTGATTTACCTAAAGAGGCTATCTATTTTGAGGAAAGACAAATTAGTCCTGCTTTTTAAATAATTTAATGCCAAAAGTTGGAAGGTATTATTGACTTTCCAACAAAAATAGGCATTTGTGGAAAAGAAAATTAAGGGAGCTAGTGACCGAGTTTGTCTTCATATTAGTTTATAATTGAGTAAAGTAATTTGGTTGTGACTTTACACAGGGGATAGTGGTGACTGGCCTTACATTTTACCTGCAATCATGGGTGGTTGAGAAGAAAGGCCCCGTTTTCCTAGCCATGACCACTCCACTTATCATGGTCTTCACAATCATTCTATCATCCTTCTTCTTGGGAGAAATTATTAGTTTGGGAAGGTGATTATTTCTTACCCTTCCCAATAAGTTAATGCTTCTTACTATTAATCTAATGTGCGTTATCGTTTATGTGACTTAATTCTAATCATTCGATATTTAACACCCGTTGTATGTAAGAATATCTGTTTAGCCAGACTAGCTAGCTGAATTGTTCTGGTTGTTGAATCGATATGTTTGGCAGAAGTAAATTGAGACTTTTAATATTGTTAATTTCATCTTAAATGAAGTTTCTATGCATGATTATTAATATCTTTTTTTGTTCTTCTTTATTTTAATATGTGATAGTGTTTTGGGAGCTCTCCTTCTAGTTGGAGGGCTTTACTTTGTGTTATGGGGAAAGACCAAGGAGGAAGAAAGGGCAAAAGAGACATTTCAGTCAACAGTAGTTGATGCTGAGAAGGGCTGTGCTGGTACAAAGGGAGATGTTATGTCATAGGCTTTTGTTATAGTTTTTGCCTGTTTTGGTTTATATTATTTTTAATATGTTTTGTAATGACCACTCTTATGTATATTGTCTTTAATTAAATAATTTTGAAAATTCAGTCATACAAAGTAAAAAAATAAAGAACACGTTTGGTATTCAGGGCAATCCAAGAAAAAAGTGGTCTAGAAATTAAAATAAAAATAGGAACTTTGAGACACAATATTAAATTTGCTAAAATACATTATTAACTAGCGTATGTCCCGTGCTATGCACGGTAATAATATATAGTATCTAATTTATAATATTAATTATAAATATATAAATGTATTAGTTCATTATGCGAAATTTAATAACAAAGATAAAAATATATAATTCTAGTCGATTAATTATTACACATATAAATCAAACATACAAAATAATACAAAAATGACTAACACAAGCATAATGTAGTTAATGTTCAAGTAAATTATTTAGATTGAAGAAACAGTAAATATAATAAAATCCTTAGTAAACCATAAATTAATCAATGAAACAATTGAAATACAAATGTAATGAAATTATAAATACCGAATATGATAATAAATATTTTGAGAAAAAAATAAAGATCACATGGGTAATATGCTAATAACAATAAATACATAATTATCATTGAACAAATCAATGTATAAAATTACCTTTTCACAATCGGTACTTGAACAAAATTTTAAAAGAAAAATATTTCCCTATTAAAGATATGGAGAAAAAAATTATAGTTTCAAAAATATATATAAATAATACATATTTTATCATTCAACGAAAATATGTATAAAATTACCTTCTGACGTTAGGTGCTTGAGCATAAGATCCAATAAGGTATTTCTCTATCAAAAAATGATAAAAAAAACTATTACTAAAAAGAGATATATATATATATATATATATATATATATATATATATATATATATATTATCATTACTTTAAGATATGTCTAAAATTACCTTCTCATTGCTGGAACTTGAACAAAACCTCAAAACAGAGAGAAAAAATTAAAATTTAGTATACAAATAAATACCATAAATTGAAATAAAAATACATCGTGGATATGGAAGGAAAAAATCTTACCTTTTGGTTCATAAAAGGCCTTCTTACAATTGGTTCTTGAACAAAAGTTGAAAAGGAAGTATTTCTTTATCAGAAGATGAAGAAAAAAATTATGATATACATATTTTATTTATAAAATTACCTTCTTACTTTAGGTGCTTGAGCATCGATAATATTGATATAAGAGCATCGATACAAATTATAAACTAAAAAATAAGAAGAAGAACCTAGAGACTATTAATGAAAAAAAATATAAAATATTTTATATAAAGATTAGAGAAATTGTAATTAATGAAAAATCGCCTATTATTATCACACATTAAAAAAATACCAAATAATTATACAATCGGAGAACAAACATTCTATGTGTGAATATAATTGGAGTCCTACCATTACTGATGTCGTTGTAACTTGAAAGTTAAAAAAATCTGTAAATTAATAAGTAGAAACAAATTGTTGGGATATGAATATTGTTCAAACTTTTAAATAAGATGTATGAGAAGAAAATGGTGAAATTTTTTAGTTTAAAAAAATTTTTAAGTTTAAAATCTCTAACAGAAATATTCAAATTATTTTCAAACTATGGTGCAACATGATCGATGCAAATAATAATGCTAAACAAAAAAAAAAAAAAAAAGGATGATGCAAATACCCCACCAAATAATATTAGCAACCATAGTATTTATGCTTCAAGATCATTTGTCAACAAAATGTTGGCAAATTGATATCTCAATGGATCATTGGTGTATGGCAACAATGGTGCAAATACTCCAAACCTATAATTATTAATCAACGTCAATGAAAAACTGGTAATAAACCTTACAAAATAGTAATATTTTTTGTTCAATTAATCTACTTACCTTGATTGCACCAAGCTCAATTCCATAGGTTATTTTCTTGTGATCATGAGGAGATATATCTACCACTTTAATAGAAAATTTTCAATGGGGATACATAAATTAAATGAAAAAATAAAGAGTATTAATGTGAATTTGAGGAATGCTATTTTAAATTATCTTTAACATTATTGAAAAATTTATATACGATAACATATAGAATCGAGGGTTTAATCTAAAGTTCTGGACTTTATATGCCATTAAAATAAGACCCTTATGTTGATCAAAAGTTGAAATAAGAAACATAAGCAAGAGCAGAGGTATATTTCAATAGGAAGAAATAATCTTAAATAAATCAAATCAAATTGTATATGAATTGAAGTGATCTCTATACCAGATTGATTAATTAACATAATCTACAACTTCATGAATAATCAATATCCATTATTCCTCGTTAGAGAGAGATCCTGAGAAATAGCCAACCAATTTTTGTGGTCAATGGGTTGTGAGTTCTTCATTTATACAAATCTAATTGTATATGAATGAGAAAAAAATTGTCATGAATAATGGTACGGTTTAGTATTAATATCTTTATATAATTTTGGTTAATTTCATAAGTAAGGAAAACTGGAAATATTTTATCCTAATTAAGTTCAATTATGTCCACCTATAAATATTCAAAAGGGAAATAATATCAATCAATGAATTAGTTGTATTTTCAAAAGAAAAAAAAAAGAAATAATCTTAAATTATATGAGTTGTATTTGAATTTTGGGTTTTGAAATTAATTTTATGAGTTGTATTTGAATTGAAATTAAAATATATTTTCCTAGATTTATGCATTCAAAATAAATTTCCCATAAATTGATACTTTAATTAAGAATAATTTCCAAAAATTAAGGAATTTATAAAATTTCTAAATTAATTAATTAATTTAATAACCATTAACCAATCATAATTTTTAAATTTAATTAAAAATCTCAAAAAAATCAAAAATTTCATTTAGTCAAAATTAATTCAATTAGGGTCAAACACACCCTTCCTATATATTATAGTATATATATATAGATATAGATAGATTTAGATTTAGATTGAGATATAAATTTATTAAGTATTAATTTTAATTTTGAAAAAATTAATTAATTGGATGGAGTAATTTAAGCAACTATAATTAATTCGCTTTTAAGAGATTAATTATATTGACACTCAATTAAAACTCTTGAATTTATTTTATAATTGATGATTAGGATAAATACTAATTAATTTATATCTCATAAAATAATTAATAATGAATTTATATCAAATAAGAAAAGATTTATTTTGGAACTACCAATAATAATATTTTTAAATATTAAAAATAATTCTAAGAATTACACATTATAAAAAAAAATACACATAAAAAAGTACATTATGAATTTTGTCAAAGATAATTATTTTTCTTAATTACTATTTATTTTCATGATAAAATAATATACAAAATGAAAATATGCCAATTATATTTTTTCTATTTATTGAAAATCTAAAACACAAAATATGTCAAACTTATCAAATATAATTATTTTCCTTAGTTATACTTACTTTCATAATAAAATAAAAATCAACCAATCATATTTTTTTATTTGATTAAAAAAATCTCAAAAAAACCACAAAATTCCACATCATCAAAATGCACAAAAAGTCAAATAGTCAAATGTGATTTTCAAATATATAATAGTATAGATTACGATAGGCTGAGTATAGATAAAATTTAAAAATATAAAAATTAAGCATCATTTGTACCCTTCATATTCTGTACAGATTGGGCTGCAGTTCCAGGTAGTACTGAATAACGGGCCTGATAATTATTTAAGGGCCGAGAGTAAAGTTTTTGAATCAGAAAATTTTAGATTATGATCCGAGTAAGATCCATTGAATTCATTAATACCTGACCCAGAATTAATCCGGGTCAGATAACTCCATAAGAAAGTCTGAGCAATTCAACAGTGAGATGTAATTAATTTTTTAAAATTCTAGAAAATAGAATATGAGGACAAATATGTAAATTTACTCTTAAACAATTATGTATTAATTTTCTAATACTCATTTGAAATGTAAAAGGAAAATCTTAATAAGAATTGACACACTCTTTAGAAAATAATGAAGGATATATAGTTAAATATATTAGATTTTATGTTTTGTCATTTCAGAATAATTCATCTAATAAGATTTCATAAAACGTGACATCTCATCTTATAACTTTTTCTTTTTTTAACAAAAAAAATTAACGATTATAAACTTAACAACTAAAATCACAATCCTCCATTCCTTCTCAATCTAAATCTCAATCCGTTTAAATGGGGTATTGAAAAGAATAGTCCATTGAACCTCATATCCTTTGTGTGTCATGATATATATCTGCACAAGTATTTCTACCACATTTAGGAAGCACAATTCTATTTTTTTATGAAAGTCGGAAAAAATAATTTTCTATTAGAAAATGATAATTTCCAAATGATGATCATCCAACTCAAATGAATTGATAAGAAAGGTCATCGTTTTCAAATCAAATTTCATAATAATTCTTTTAAATCGTCATTCCCAATCCAACTGAAATCTCCCTTTCATACTAAAAGACTCAAATGTAGTTATGGAAACATTCCCTGAGGTTGCATGCATAAGAAAAAACCACCTACAGTTGGATTATTTGATTTCATATATATTGGATTACTTTATTTTGGATTTATAAATTTTTATAATCGAATATATTGAATCTAATCATTTTGCCTGTACATCTTACAATTAGGTGCTTAACGCATAATTAGATTACAATAAAGTTTAGTAACGTCAAGATAGAACTGCGATTACTATTATATTTGATAACTTGCTTGCCACAAACTATAATAGACATTTATGATGATTATTAAATGATTGTCCTAACAAACTTAATTGATATTTTATTGCATCATGGGGCCATGCCCCAAGTACGATTTACGACGAACGGACATGGTCTCAACGAAGATAACATGAAAGGCTCAGACGTGAAAGCACGAAATTTTATGCATATAACGTACACAAATTATAGTGCGTTACCTGCATTTATTTCTTCATAATAATAATGATATTTATTTATTTTTTGATTAAAAATAATGTTAGTGCACCTGAAGTTAGCTAGTTTCAGTGGTATCTGGTATATAATAAAGTATCATATATAGGAAGCGTCGCAAATTTTTAGTTAAAACTTAAAAGGCACCTGTCGAATATGGCCATGATTTTGTTTGGAAATTTAATTTAATTAATTATTCATGCATGTTGCTACAACAATTACAAAGATCGATTAAATGTGTGCCTATGTTACTAGCTATGTTATTGATATATGTTTAAATTCTTGAATAGCTTGAGGAAATAGAAACAAAGACAAATATTAATATATATATATATATATATATTTTTTTTTCTCAGTTAATTAGGCTTTTAAAACTCATCATGAGCGGTGATGAATATAGTTAAGATATCACTAAAATGATTAAGCTAAAATGTTTGGAGTGATGATATTGAGTACCCTATCAATTATTTAATTATTATTTTTAATTTACATTAATTATAACAAAGGTGAAACTTTTCCCTTTTTTTTTTGAAAATACAATCATCTATTTCCAATGTAAATCTAACTAAAATAATAATTATTTTTAAGTGTAATCGAACAGAAGTCAAATTAAAGTAAAAGTTTGTAAGGGACCTTGGAAAAAAAAAAATAGAATGTATGTCGGACCAAAAACGAAAACCTGGACCGGCAGGCATCGCCCTATAAATAGTAATACTCTTCATTCTCACGTTCAGCTTATCTGGTTTTTCTTCTCTCTAGAAAGTAGAAACGCTCCTACATTTTCAACGAGATTTGGAACCAGCATCAATACGCATTAAATTTGTACTCCAGAGAAGTTAAAGTACGCGTGTGAGTTGGAGAAGATGGGAGCATGTGCCAGCAAGTTTAAGGAGTTGAAGGAGGCTTCCGACGCGCCGCCGGCACCCAAGGAGGAGGAGGCGGCGGATAGAGAGCTGAGCCTGGTCGATGAAATTGTTAAGAAGGATGATGCGCCGGCGGCCGATAATGAAGTCAAGCTTCAATCTCTCCGCCATTTGTTCAAGGAGGTAAGTAACATTGCTGTAACTTGTGAATACCTGCGTTTATTTATACTCTAGCCTACTGTAGAAAAGTGAAATAGTGAGTGTAAATCTGATAATAGTAATACTGAATGCTGATTACCTGCATTTCCTCATATTTTCCCCTCTTTTTTTTGGTTAATTTGCGAGAGATGCTGTTCGACGAGGAAGTTTATGGACTGTTTCAAAGTTCAAACCAAATGACCTGTTAATTAATGTAGTGTACTAGGATTCACCTGGATCTATCTGACAGTGGTGATTCAATATTTTAATTCAAGCTCGCGCTCCTAATTTTGTGGAATTTGAGGAGTCTATGAAAGCACATTGAAGTTTACATTGATATTCGACCACCACTATGTTCGGGGTGGCCTCTTGCGTTATTATCGATATGTAGTTTAGTCTAAAAGATCACTAAAACTGCAAATGTGCTCTGAACTCTGAAGATTCCCATGATGTTTACAACTCAAAGCTTGCCCCTGGAGCTATTGATTTCAATCTTATTTTGTTTGTGGGATGCACCATTATTATCATGCTTGCTTGATTGGAATATGACACCGTTTGCATTGTAGGAATCTTTACTTCTCTTTCGAAACTTTTTGCAGGGTGAAGCGGAGAAGGGCACAGTAGGCAATAATGGTAAAGCTTGTGAGGAAGTAAAACAAGATGATGTGAAGACTCAGGAGAAAGGAAATGAGGAATCTCCCAAACCAGTTGCTGATACTCCGACCAAGGATGAAAATGAGAAACCAACAGCAACAGTTGAGGATGTCAAACCAGAAACTTCAGAGGAAAAGAAAGCTGAGCATGAAAAACCAGCAGCCGAAAATGTGGAAGCAGAAGGCGTTGCAGATAAGATTTGTTGTGTGGATAAGAAACCTGAAACACCAGATGCAGGAAAGATGAACATGGACGAAAATCAGGCTGAGGAGACGAAGCTTGAAATATCAGAGACTGAGACAATTCAGGAGCAGAAGCCAGTTCCAGATGCTGAAGAAAATAAAAAAGATACTAAGGCTTCGACAATTGAGGTATCAGAGAAAGTGGAAGATAAACTAGCTGTGGAGCTTTTGGAGACAGAAATGGCTGTGGAAAAGAAGCCAGAAGACAAATCTGTTACAGATATGAAACCTGAATCACCTGATACTATTGAACCCAAGGAGCTGTCTCCAGCTTTAGATGCAAGAGGGCCTAAAGCTGGAGAAGAGAAGACAGCGAATTGCTAGACGACTTTCTTGCAGAGATAGAATCAGGAAAAGGCCTTTTAAGTTCATGCATTATGTTTTTACACGAGCACTTAGTTCATGTTTGCAATTGTCGCTTTGAATTTTTCTTTTTACTCGGTTTTTCGGTTTTCAATTCTTCCTCATTCAATAGTCTGTTTTGAATTTTTTATACAAATAGCTGTAAGAACTACAATGGGCTGTATAAATGTCAAGATCAACGTGTTTTGCTCGCAATTCCATTCTTTAGCCACAATATAGAACTGTCAACTGTGTATTTATGTATCTACATGTCCTTTGAATTGATTCAGAGGAGAGATACGAGGCTGCGCTTGAAAGTACAGATTCCTGTCGAGCACTTTGGCGTAAAGTTCAACCCAAACATCTCCTTATCAGGAGTCTGCCCTGGTTCAATAAAACCAACCAGCTTCGCAACAAGAAACGCGCTCTCAGAAATGTGGTTTGCATCTTCTGTCTTAGACCACAACAATTGAGTTAACTGTTGCCTTCTCAGTTTGGTGTTCAGACCAATACCCCACTCCACAAATAGGCCTTCTCTTTCTTGTTCTGTAAATTTCTTGGACATCTGCTCGCTCAACATACGTCTCTCCTTACGTAGAGCTTTCGCACTGTTTTATCAAGAAACACATCAGTTCATTATATAAATGGAGACCGAATGAGTGTGCACCTACTTTATGAATATATATGATCAACCCTCACCTTGACGCAAGCGTGAGATTCTGTCCATTTACAATGGTCTTCTCTCCGCGAGAGAATTTATCCTTCAAGAACTTCATTCTCCTAATCTCAACCTCCAGATATATAGCATCCGAAGGATCGCCTTGGAAAAGGAGGTAAAAGTAAGTTCTGTGCACGAGCAAGACATTGCAAGTGTGCCATAGTTCAATTATTTCTCTCTGGAGTCTTCTGAATTCGACAGGCCAACTTGTGAGAGGCTGCTTATATTCATCTTCAATCGGATCTAACCCAACATCTTTCACATTCTTCTTCGGTGACTCGTTGACCTTCATCGTACCTTCCTTCACCTGCAGTGTCATACGAGAATCAGTATTCAAATAAAAATTATCCTTATTGTAGTAATATGAAGATAGGAAATGTTGTTTTACAGCAATCTCCTTTGCAGTTGGTAGCTCTGTTTTTTCCTCCATTTCAGAAGTGCTGCTTGGATCCTTCTCAACTTTCGAAGATTCTACAACAGTTTCATCAATCTCAATGTCAACAGCATTTCGTACTGCAGATTGGCAATCTTTTCTGGACTGCAATTCTACTGCATTTTCTGCCGTATTATCAGTGAATTCCGTCATCTTGAACCATGGAGAACCTGAATTGATAGCAGCAAAAGCGGCTTTGCAGCTTTTACTTCTCTTCAGCTTAAAGCTCACGACATGATGCGCCAGCGAATTGTACTCATGAGATGCAATGTCCAAATAATAAAGCGAGCTGAAATCGTTCTCTTTGTTATTAACTACTGACGAAGTTGATTCTGCATCTTCCGTTTCCCGATCTTTCGATGGTTCATTATCACCTCTCGAGGGAGACGACATGAAACCCGGATCTTTAAAGGCCGGTGGCAATGCTGCTTGCACACCTCCATTAACGCGCACCTTCACTGCAGGGAAACGAGGGCTCTGTTCTTCCGTAGATGAGTAAGTTTGTTCTACTGTAACCCGTCCCGTTTCTATGCAACGGACTTCCCTGCATAGATCCTCCGACGCTCCGTTGCTTCGTTTCTCGATTTCATCCCAGCCTCTGAATGAACCGAATTCGCTCGAGTTTGAACTTTTCAGTAAGGCCCTCGGAGATGCGTCGCTTTGCCCAAAGTTGTCGTCGAAATATGGAACTCTGGCGAAATGACCCCGTGAACTGCTTCTGCTGAATCCATCAGATGTATCAGCAGCATCTGCCATCGTAGAAGCGTCGTCTTCCTGTTTATCAGCATCTGGGGACTTCCGCACTCGCAAGTGAGGGTACTGTCCCAATCCTACCTAGAGATGGCAAAAATCGGAGGAAAAAAAAAAAGGTTTATGATGATTAGAAACGAAAAATCATTTCAAAAGGCAGCAACATTCGATCTGATGAAATATGTTATGACCTGTGCAACGGAACCAGCATTATCTCCCAGCATTTTCACGAGTTCCTGAACTTGGGATCGAGCAATATCCCGTTGGATGATCAGATCTTTCACCTCCTTCTCGAGCTGAATTCGAAGGTAAGCTTCAGTTAAAGACCAAAATTGCCATGATATCCGAAGGTTTAATTAATCGACTAGTATATTACCTTTTCAATTTGAGCGTCTTTCTCTCTGAGCAATGCAGTATAATTGGGCAGGCCAAAATTATTGGAGTGAGTATTTCTCATCTGATTCTCCAGTCTTGCTAGCTCCTTCTCTAAATGCTTTACCAATGCTTTGTCGGACATGACCACATTAACTTTTGCTTTTGTTGTTACTTCCTTCGCACAGCTTGCAAAGAGAAGAGTGTTTCTCGATTGTTCAACGTGACTGCATGCAGGGCTCATAGTGCAGATGATTGCTGTTCTTGCATTTCCTCCAAGTGATGTGTGCAGAATCCGTGTAAGCTTAGAATCCCGGTAAGGAATGTGTCCGTTTGGCTCCTTGCTGTAGTATGGCAGATTGAAGTTGATTCAGTGGATAAAATCTCCAGAAAACAATTGTGCCCGTATGTTATTGAATGAAATATGATCTAAGTACCTCAGTTTGCGAATAACAGTTCCTAGCGTCAGCAAACTACGGTTTATGTGGCAACCCTCTTTTAACCGTGTGCCAGCTGATAATGATTGGGACACTCGTTCGCTTCCAGCCAGATCAACAAAGTTCTGTATTTCATCAATAACTAAATGAGCTTGGATTTTGAAAATTTTTAAAATGTATTATGTTATGGTCATTGTATATATATTTCTTCGTACCGCGGAAGCTGCAAGTGCATTTACGTTTTCCCTGCCTAAGAAGTTACGGGATGAGCTTTCAATTGTCTGCAAAAACAGAGTGGTGAATCAATATATGTGGTGATTGTAAGATGGAGATAGTTTACGAGTGTGTTCTGTGTAATTTCAAAACTAAGAGGGGAGGTTTCTGTTATTTCACATCTTGAAAGATAAAGGACTTGGAAGCAAAGCAGAAATTCAACAAAGAGCAATACCAGTCTAACAATCTGGTGGGATCTTGAGCTCATTTCGTTAAGCGATGTCTCTCCAGTATGCCTTTGAGCTGAAACCATCAACAGATACTTCAATATTCTTAACAATCTAATAGCAGTTGAAAAAATAAAAACTGTACGTTTATAGCTACCTTGACAGATCGAAAGGAGCTCGGTTGCATGATTCTTGTCCCTCAAAATTTCCTCCGTCAGTTTCTCCACTACAGTTCCCCTCTACCCAAGAATAAAAGTACCCATCAATTATAAGGTAAACTGAATACCATTTTTCCAACCAAGTATCCTATAAAGAAAAGGGTTCACCTCTGGATCGTCTAAAAGTCTTAATGGGGTGCTGTCTGCACTGAGCAGGTCTCGTACGTGTTCGTTGTAGATTTCCATTGCAGAGAACTTCAAGACAAAATCTCTTTCCGGATGCTGAAAAATGACAAACCAGTTATTAATACTAAGAAACCAGTGATCACCATTTGCATTCACAAGAATACATTAATCACCTAAAATTACCATGTGTATGTATGCGTACACATCCTCTATTGCATACTCTGTAATTCCAGTCATCGTATATGTCTTCCCGCTGCTCGTTTGCCCGTATGCGAAAACAGTAGCTAAAGAAACAAAGCTCATCAGAATCAACCAAAGATAGTTTCAAAAGAAATAAAATCAAAAGAAAATTTTTGTATAACTCACAATTGATCCCATGAACAACTGAAAGAGCAACATCCTTGGCTCCATGTTCATAAACCTCTCTGGTGGAGCAACCAGCTATGAATACCCTATCTATGTAACATTGAAAATTCAAACTACAGCACTCTATATGTCAAGAAAAAATTACAATAAAACCCGAAAGAAAACATCGCATTCTGGGAGTTCCCTTACCGAATTTGTATGCATTGGGATACATTGATCTCTCGGAAACAGGGAGACCAACATTCTTGTAAACTATAGTATCATTAGTGATGCATTCCCAGTCTGAGACATCATCGTTCGAGATTTCTTTATCGTTCAACGGCCTCAACCTCACGGATACGTTGATGTTTTCCTCACTGGCTGCAGCTCTGATAAACCCCCCTCCACTCTCCATTATCTACGTTTCCACCCCCAAGACTAATTATAACTATGGAAAGAACCCGTCAATATTCTTGTGGAAAACTGCTGATCATCCACACAAAGCTCCCCAATTATGATCACCTGCGGGGAACGGACTTAATGTTTGAGTCAACGACAACATATTAATTCAAACACACACACAGAGAGACATACATATTTATCTATAGATGTGGTTTATCTCTCTCTCATACATAATGGGATTTCTGTAATTTCTTGTCTAAGGTTTTGTGGCCCATATCACAGACTGTCAAACGTCCTAAATCATTGGTTTTGGAAAGTGAAAAGAAAGGGCCAAAATAATGTGGGATTAGGTTGAATGCATGTATTGCCATGCTCAAGAAACAGAATGATATTTACCTGAGAAAGACTGTGTTTTTGTTTTTTCCCCTTGTCAAAGATTCACTCCTCTGTTTCTTGCCTCTGTTGGAAATGTGATTGATTTCAGAGAGGTGAAGGTGATGAGGTTAAATGGAAACCTCGCTGAATTGGGTTTTTGGAATTTATGCAGAAAGTTTGATCCTTTTTCTGGTTTTCCTGTGATTTGGTTGGTTTCATCAATTCTTCATATAAGAGATGGAATGGAAGGTCAGATGGTAATAAAGTTTGTATTTTTGTTGACGTAATGGAAAGCTAATAATTAATCAGATGTAGCAAATCCTTGACACTGAATTTTATTATGATCTTGTCCATTGTTGACAACCAGGTCCAAAACTTAATTAAGGTAGTTAGTTATTAGCTTTTCTATTTCTTTTCTAAGTTTGGTTTATTTTATTTATTTGGTCAAAGGGGGGTACCCGTAATTGCAAAGGAAAATAATGATTTGGAAACGCAAGTAGGATTTGATTATTCATCAAAAAAAAAAAAAAAAAAAGAAATAGTTGTTGAAATGAAAAGTAGTTTTATTATGGGATTATTCCAAGAAAAATAAAAGAAAACACGTCGACCAGGATAACTAATTCGATGGTTGAATCAAAAATACTAATTCGGTGGTTGAATAAAAAATAGTAGTACATACCTCAATTTATTTTATTTTTTTTGGTCTAAACCTCAATTGGTTTTGGTAGTTATTATTATTGTTGTTGGGATAGTATTGATATTCACTTACAAACCTCAAACTATAACATTTTAAATTTCTTGAATTGAATTACATTTACCAACTGTATTTATATATGTGAGTGACATCCTAACTTAGTGAAGAATTTATATAATTAATTCATTATTATAAAGTGATTTTTGATATACGTTTAACAATTTATAAATAGATTGTTCTATTTAGTTGCTTTTCGTATAGTCAATTATTTTAAATGTCTTATTAGTGTCAATTGATTTAACGTGATACACAAAAAAGATTATAGCAATATAAGCTGGATGTTGGTACAAGTAAGACCTGTTCACAAATACGGATACGGTAATATGAATACGATATCAATATGGAATTTTTCTTGAATTTTTAATGTTAGGAGTATTGGACATAATATCCTGTACAAATATCCGATATAACAAAATAATATTTTTAAAAATATTCATATATTATAAAGTAACACACATTATTTTATATATGGGACCGATTGAAGCCAAAGTTTACATAGGTTTGAACTTTGAAGTTGTGCATGTGATTCCAAGTTTGGAGCCTCAAGAAAAGTCGATATTTATCATTTATTGAATTAGACATATATATGTATAAGACTTTGTGATAAATGGCATGTGCATTGTTTTAATTAATTTAGTTGATTCAATTTAAATATTTGCACATGACATCCACTTCTTTCTTGTGCTTTAAAGTTTAAACACCTATACGCCGCCCATACTAAAATAATTAGTACAATATTTGGTACGTATTCAATGGAGTAGTTGAAAAATGACACAATATAACAATCTGAATTCTGAATTTGTGCCCCGTGACATTTGCCTATATGTACAAAATTTTATCATAAATTCAGTTCGATGGAATCAATTAATCATATTTATATATTATATGATTAATATTTTATTAATTATTTTTGAAATTTTTTATTAATAATTCAACAAGGTAAAACGTTCATTCTTTGATTATATTAGTATGACCAACTTAAGTTTTAATTAAAATTGTTCATCGCTTAATTAATAAAGACATTGTCATTAATTGTATTGTTAAACTCCAATGATTAGTAATAATTTTAATTAGTCTGAGAAATAATGTCAAATAAATAAATAATTGTAGAAGATCTCAATCATAATAGCAATGATTTATTATAATAACTTATAGATAATGATCTTACAATGATCATCTGCATCTGCATGTTGTGTGTGGTCATTCATACCTGTTTAGAAGTGAGAAAGGGTCCATTTTGACCTTCTTGTTAATTGTTGCATCCCATGTGCGTCAAGGAACAAATGGCTCATCATTTTCCTCCAACATTAATTCAAACTTCAATTAATATTTTGGTCCGTCTAAAATGAGTTGTCTCACTCTTTAAAATATTTACGATCCAACTAAAGATCGATCTCTATTATCGGTCTTAAAAATCCTAAACTAGAGGAGTAAATAAATAATATATGATTCTAGTGGAAATTTATATTGTCAAGCCCAAGAGATGACCCAATACGTTTTAAGAAATAACCAAACCCATGAGTGCTCATTGTGAGCAACAGCTCGTTTCAGGCCTACTTACCAGATGGGATAACCAGCATATCAACCAGCCCAATCAGCAGAGCCACGCCCCTAACCACCCTCCCTAATCATGGGGGATGTTAACAGCTCGTTAGGAAGTGGGAAGTAACTGTCAGAGTGTTCAAATTCAAATAACCAGCTTCCCCTAAAAGAGACCTGTCCGCAAACCTCTCAACCAGCTGCCTACCCGGGTGCTACCTACCCCAACTCTCACCTCCCAGGGTCCCAGCTCCTCAACGTTACAAAAGGATCCCTAGCAGCTTCATTCTCCAACTTTTGACACTCCAGCTATCTGCATACAATTTACAGCACACTTGTTCACTTACGCGCAAGGCTCCTAGCAGGACTGCTATACGAGCTGCTCAAGCACCTTTGCTGCCTAAGCACCCTGCTGCTCAAGCACCTTTGCTGCCCTTTACTTTTATTATTGACTTCTTAATCATTTTCATCATTTTCTTTATCTCTTTTTCGATCGATTATTGACTTAATTCAGTGAAGGGTGACCCCTTTGTTTTGCAGGTCTCTTTTTTTTTTTAATTCCAACAGGTTAGGATCGATGAAAAGAGGTGAATCAAGACTTCGTACGCTATCATCTCTTGACAAATTCAGTGGTGCAGAAATCGACAAGCATCAATATATATATATATATTATTTTTAATATATAAATACTTTTAAAAATATTATTTTATTATATCCTATTGTGTATGACCACCGAATTGAACACTTTTCGTTATAAAAAAAAACACATATCATTGTATCTATTTCGTATTGTATCTATATTATCGTGTCATTATCCGTACACAATAATATTTCATAATAGCTCCAGCAAAGGCAGTGGCGGAGCCACCCTTGCCCGAGGGGGTACAATTGACCCCCCTCATTTTTTTTTAAATTATTATATAGATATATACATATTTGTATATGTAATTTTATGGGATTTTTTTAATTATTGACCCCCCTCATCAAAGTTAAAATTAATACTAATGAGGGTCAATATAATAAATTATTGACCCCCCTTTAATATTATGTTTTCGTCGACCCTCCTAAATAAAATTTCTGGCTCCGCCACTGCAAAGGTGATCGAATTAGTTGTTGCATATATATCCCTGGGGTGCTATGTGGGAATACCAGATATTATTTGGTAATTTGACTTGGAGATGAATATAATGCTGCATTATTATTTCTCATGGGAAAGGAATAGAAAAGTATATAAGCAATAAAACATTCTGGTATGTCGGGATATAAATGAATATATAAGAGTCATAATAGTTTTTGGAACTTCTTTAATTTATTTTTGTAATCATAATTAACCTTTCTTGTGCAATCCTGCTCCCCTAAGAATCCTGCCTCTATCCACTATCCTAGTTATATTCATATTTAATTAAACTAATATATAATTTAAGTCAATAAATTATGCCATTTCTTGGTGGTATATATTTGTTCTGATTCTCTACCTCATTTATTTAAATTCGAGTTGGGTCGGATCACTTAAATATAAAACTCTTCCCATCAATAATAGTTGGAATTTGTGATATTTTGTCGTCTTACAATGCTGCCTAGTGCCTACAATCAACTTGGGCCCGGTTTATGTAATCCAATAGTTATAGGCTTCATTTGTTGGGCTGTGCTTCATCTATACTATTATATCAAGGCTCAATAGTAATCGTTTTGGTATCTTTGATTCTTGGACTCTTTTTTTTTCTGCCCTTGATTTTTAAAATATTTCCGCTCGGGACTCTTTTTCTTTCTTTTTCTAACTTTTAAAATCTTTTCTTTTCTTATTTTTAACCTCAATTTTCTCTTTTCTTCTTTTAATTTATTTACCTATTATTTCTTGACTCCAATTTTCTCTTTCATCAGGTTAATCTTTTTCATATTTTTTTATTTTTTTTTTCATACTTTTAATTTTTTATTATTATTTTGGCCAATAAAATTCTTATTTTTTTGTATGCTTAATTTATTTATATCTACATGATTATATTAAGCATTAGATCCATTAATAATTATTTAATTATTATTAATATAAAAAACTTAATTTTAATATATTTTAATAGTATATATATTTTTTTTTCCGTGCACATACATCGAGTGTGCGTGTGCGTGGTTACTAGTAGAAATGGAAAAGTTGGGCTATTTTTGTTCTATTGAAAATAAACTTGGTTGGGCTATTGATCAATTAGCATTTACACTTATTTTACACTGTCCTTATCTTTTGGGAAAAAAAAAGAAAAGAATGTCTTTATCTAAAACTTGCATAGATATTAGATAAACTCAGATGTAACATTATAGGACAAAATATTGGTAAAATAAAATGGCTACAAAACATTAAAGAATACAATCATATACTATTTCTAGTATAACCAAGTGTCACACATTGGGAAGGTGCAGCAACTGGAAGCAGCAGGAATAGTGAAGATGTGCAAGATGAAAATTTGAGAGAGAGAGGGGGAGTATGAAACTTCTAAATATATCATTTTGCCGTGTCGTATCACACAGTCGTTTCCGACATTTCTCACCTAGGAAATTCATAAAAAAAGTATCGTGTCCGTATTCATGAATCATAAGGGGGTATGTAATGATCTGGGCCAGTCTGTGATATTGAAATAGTGGGCAAGAATCCAAGTTTTCAAATTTTAAACCCCACCACCTGCATGCTTTTAAACTGGTGGTTTCAAACTGCCTCAAAAGAATTGGCACATTTCATTTAGTCCCTTGAAACAAACCACTGTTTTCAGTGTAGATATCCACAATGACCCTGACCTAATCCTGCTCCATCAATATCATTCTTGATTCTTATTCTTATCAACTCCACTCCATAACCTGTCATAATCTTGTATAAATCAGCCACTCCTCGCGTTATAAATGCAGAGTTTGTGTGGGATATAGGGGAAAAAGATGAAGTATGAGGACGCTGTGCGACGTTTGTGACAGTGCTGCTGCTGTTCTTTTCTGTGCTGCTGATGAAGCTGCTCTTTGCCTGGCCTGTGATGATAAGGTTTTACCCTTTTCTTGCAATATTTGTGTTTTATTTGTTTTGTGAATAGAAATATATTGATATATGCATTCTTTGTTGATATATCAGGTGCATAAGTGTAATAAGCTAGCTTGTAGACATGTAAGAGTAGGCCTTGATGATCCCGTTGACGTGCCCCGATGCGATATATGTGAAAAATCACCTGGTATGTGTTGACATTTTCATCTCTTTCATCGGTTCGGGGTGTGTATGAGGAAGTTCGTGCTAACGAGAAATTGATTCACATGTTTCAGCATTCTTTTACTGTGAAATAGATGGCAGTTCTCTGTGTTTGCAATGTGATACGGTTGTTCATGTCGGAGGGAAAAGGACTCATCCGAGATATCTCTTAGTCAGACAGAGAGTTAAGGTTTGTTTGAAGAAATTCATGTTCTGTTTTGAAGTTAACTTCTAAGAGTGGTTTTGTTCTTACTCTCTGGTGTACAGTTTCCAGGAGATGGTCATAAGCCTGGTCTGAAAGAGTATCCTGCCAAACAAGACCTTGATTCGGCTGGAAACGAGAGGGAGTACAGTCGATCAACAAAACCAAAGGTTGATGATGGCATGAATATGATCTTTCCAACTGGGAAATTAGATGGCAATGATGATAGAAGTGCCAAGATGGAGCCCCGGATGATAGATTTGAATATAAAGCCACATCGGCTCCACGGTCAAGATTTTAGATAATCAGCCAGGCTAAATCTCCTGCTAATTAACTCTTGATTGCTGCTGTTGAGATATATTTGTTTGTGTAGAGCTTTGGCTTCCATCATCATTTGAGTTGCTTACAAGAATGTTTCCAGTGATTTCTTGAGGATAATAGGCTTTTTTTTAACCTTTCTGTATAACATTTATTTATGCCATGAACTGAGTACTACAATGCAGTTGGGCAGAGAATAATTTCTGTTTTTAAGGGATAATTACGCTGTCATACCCTGAGGTTTGAGTGTTTGACATAACTACACCAAATTCTCTTAACGTTTGAGAAAAATTACAGAAACTTCCCCTGTCAAAGAAATTACTTTACGTTTGGATCTTCGCATTTTTATGATTTCATATCTAGTTGTTCATGAGTACCATATCTTGACCTTAGCAATTAGAACTTCCTGGTCAATTATTGATTCTAAATTCATGGCTATAATAAGGTATCTTTAGGCCAAATCCTCATGACAGGAAAGTTTTTGTAATTTCTCAGACATCGGGGGACTTTTTTGTAATTATACCGAAACTCAGGGAATATCAGTGTAATTATCAATTTGTTTACTCGTTTTAAGTGTACGCACTTTCGAATTGGATTCACCATTGAATACAATGTACCAAATCTTGTCTTTTTTAGAACTTTTAGCCCTCTCATGGTTTCAAATCATGACAAGGCTGAAGGGGCTGTTTAAAACATGAAGAATACTGCAAATCTGGTTCACAAAAGAGCAGTTGATACTTGAAATATAACAATGATGCTAAAATTGAAACATTATTCATAAAACTGCAACCTCTCAGGAAGGCCGATATTGTCAAAGAGTAACACAAAATTTCACAGTAGCATAAAGAGGTAGACATAAACAAATATTCTACAAGGGCTAGGACAGATAATTCAGTTTATCATCAGAGTTACACCATAAGCTACTCCATAGATATTCTCGGACAACAGCTTAGTAACTGTACCCCTTGACGAACATTCCTTTCTTGGCCTCCTCAGACTCGCCCTCGCCGGTGTATTTCCCGAGCTGAGCAAGAGAGTTAGACTTGGCTCTGAGCAGCAGAGCATCCTGGGCGGCCTTCACGTTCTCGGGCCTTCCGCCCCATGTCTTGAGGCATGTGTTCTGAAGGGCACGTGCATAGGAGAAAGACACGTGCCATGGGTTGGGGGCTTGGTTCATCGCGTTCAAGTTAAGAGTGGCCTCCACCTCGGATTGCCCGCCGGACAAAAACTGCACATTACAAAATTTTAGAATTTCATGATGTTGTTGTATAAACTGTTGAGAAATGCATATGCGTTCGTTACCATGATTCCAGGGACGGCAGGAGGGATTCTTCTCTTGAGGAGCTTAAGGGTGAGGTCGGCAACATGTTCGGGTGAGGCTTTGTCCTTGCTCTCGGCACCGGGGGTAACCATGCTAGGCTTCAAGAGGATACCTTCGAACAGGACGTTGTTCTCGGCTAGGTAGAAGAAAACCTCTGCCCACACCTTTTGTGCGACCTCGAATGTCCTCTCGATTCCGTGTTCTCCGTCCAGTAGGATCTCAGGCTCAACGATGGGGACCAATCCATTGTCCTGAAAAAGAAGAAAAAATACGGAATGAAGTTAGCTTCCCAGATAAATGTGGTGAGGCATTAGGGATTGGTGCAGAGTTGATGATGATACTTGGGAGATAGCAGCATATCTGGCAAGACCCCAAGCTGCTTCCTTCACTGCAAGTGCAGTTGGACCGTTGGGAATGCTCACCACAGTACGCCTGGAATATGACAAGATAAAAATTATGCCAATTATAGTGTTGGGAAAATTACTCGGGCATACCCTATTAGATTTGAGAAATTACAAAAACTTCCCCTCACATACCTTGAGATTTGGTCTAATGCATGCTAGTATGGCCATAAAATATAACCTCAAATATTGTTCAATAAGTGTTAAACAGGAAATAGAGTACTCATAAAAGATTAGACATATCATCAAAATTGATCGGTTGTGATCTTTCAGTGGGGAGCTTTTTGTAACTTCTCCAACTTAACAAAAAGTTTATGTAATTTGGCCAAATCTCAAGGTATATCAGTGTAATTATCCGTATAACATATTGAAAAGTGAGTTTTAAAGAAAAATATGCGTACCATTTAGCGAAACGAGCACCCTGCTGATAGTAAGCAGCAGAACGGGAAGCCAATCCATCAAGACCTTGGCACCAAGACTCGTTGTTGGAGCCAGCCAAGGGAACAAGACCCTATCTCACACATTACACACTAATTGTCAGTATTATAAGCACGAGTCAATTCTCATATGTTAGAAAAATACACCAATGGAGCCTCTTACTTTGTCAGTTTTAATACCAGGAACAATGCCCTGCTCAGCAAGAACATCGACAATCTTCTTTCCATCGACAGTGGACTGGTAGAGTGTTTCCTCAAAGAGGATAGCACCTGAGATGTACTGGCCCAGACCTGGAGCAGTAACCAGAAGAGTCCTGTAAGCTTGCCTGTTGGCCTCCGTGTTCTCCAGCCCAATCGAAGCTAGACGCTTCCCGCAGGTGGCGTTCGATTCGTCCATGGCCAAAATTCCGCGCCCAGGAGATGCAATTGTTTTCTGAAATCATCAGCAAAATCAAGAGTGTACGTGAGTTTCCCTAGCAAGATAAAACCTTTATCACATTATCCACAACCATAGAAAGTTCATACACTCAGAGATGTTTCACACAGATGGAAAAATGGAAGTTTTATGCAATTTCCCCTCACAATTATGAATTATCCTAAACGCAAAGAAGTTAAGGTCTACATAATCCTCACCTCAGGAGCTAACTTTCGACTTTGAGTTACAAGTTAGAACCAAGTACACTTCTTTCCTGTCTACAGACTACAGAGAACATGCCTGGATTCCCAACTTGTTTATAATCACATTTTCTAAGTAAACCAAATGAATTTCAAAACACAGCTTCTACAAATCTCAAAAATACAAATTTTCGCCTCCCCAAAATGGAAAAAAGTTCACATACAGTAAAGTTCCTTAGTAACTTAACATACATGTAATAGCATTAACACAGCAAAAGTTGGTAAGCATATATGCTCATGTGTGAGGTTGGTAAGTGTTGAAAACAAGAAAGATACCGCAGTTTTGACGAGCTCATCAGCATAGGAGCTGGCGCGGATGGTGAGAGCGGAGGAGGAAACCGGCTGGGAGCGGATGGCAGCCACCGCGGACTGGCGGAGAAGGGGCTGCTGGCCCTTCAAGAACTCGGACTTGTCGAGAACAGGTGATGACTTGAGGAGAGAAGCTGAAGCCATTATTCTGCCTCTACAATGGGGTTGAGAACAATATTATCTTCAGGCCTTTCTCCCCACAGATTTCAGCTACGTACTATTCTAGCACAACACTGGGACTTATATAGTTCCAGAGAGATATATGTTTTGAGGCCATTGAGCGCTAGCCAATCAGAATGTGGCATGTGGAATGATAACTTTGCTGACTTGGCGCAATGCACACAATAAATAAATAAAATGGAAAAGGAAGAAATTAGTCCACACTTTGGAGTTAAAAATAAATATCATAAAAAAGGAGAAGGAAATATTTGGCTAGGAGTAGGAGAGTGTTATCAAAGCAAGGAACATCAGAAAAATATGGTTTTTTTTTTTCATTTTTATTTTCTTTTCCATTTGGCTTATTTCGTGAACATGTGATTAAGAGACTTATCTCTTCAGGCCCCATCAGATTTGAGGCTCTGGTTAGTCTGGAAACTTTTGGAGATAAGCAAGTTATTGAGGCCGATGTATGCACGCTCCAAGATTTCATGATTCCATCTAGTCATGTCTAATCGGACATCTATTATGAAAAAATTCAAGTGAGTATTCATATCGTGTCGTGTCCGACCGTCCGTACGTCATGTTTATGAGTACCAATGGAAATTGTAGAAAAATATGCTGATAGCATTAGCACACCCCTATGCGTAGATTCTCAGAATATGTGGTTGAATGGTGAAGAATTTGACTCTTTTTGTCACATTAAATTCTCTCATTTTCCAGTAAGTCCATTCAAATGAACAAAACGGCAGAAAATTTCCACATAATTTTCATGATGATAGGTGTCTGCCCAAAAAATCATGGCACCCTGACAAAAGAATTCTCGTCTCTTTTACAATTAATTTCACATTCTTCCAGCAGAAGAAGTTCAGTTGTGGCCCTGTAAGTGCCCCAATTACTTGTGTAAATGGACCCATTAGCATTTTGCGTGCTATACCTTCACCACTCAAATCAGTTCAACATTTTGAGGTCGAATGGTTTATTAAGCCTCTTAAGGCAATTGACGGACCATAGCCATCCCTCATTAGTCCTGTCCTTTTCTTTTGGCTAAAGGAGAGCCACCAGCTCAGTAACTACTCAACAAAATATCAAATGTGGTCTACCTACAACACCTCATTACACTTCCTGCAATGCAGAATCAAAGAAATTCGGGTCGAAATACTGAATACGGCAAAAACTTTTAACAATACAGAAAAATGATTTCACATTGTATCCGTGCGAAAAGAGTTCCAAGTTATGTGGAAGCCATCTCAACCAACTCAAAAACCTTGCAGAACAATTTCTGTGCCATCATTTTGACAATTTTGATCAACTACACAGAAGCTCAATTGTTAATGTGCATCAACACACAGTAACAGTAAGACATAGCAACTCGAGGAATATATTGATACTTTTCCATTACCAGAGCAAAGAAGCTAGCTACTGCTAATCCGACAAAACTGGGGCATGTATGAGAACTGATCATCTAAGATAAGTAGATGAAACCCATAGGATAATGTAGCTTATCAATGAAGTCGTCACTTCCAAGCTATTTGGCCCTTTAAGTAAGGGTGGAATCACAGAAACCATAAAAAATGTTCCCAGAAGCCATGAAAGAGCGAAACTTCCAGCCCTGAAAACACAGACCAAGAATATTATTTCAAATAGATTTATCGGTTCAAACTGCAAAAACAGGATTCTTTCATTTGGAGAAGAAAGAGTTTACCCGTATAGAAAAGCCCATAATGTGCTCCTGAGCCGTTCATAAATAAAGTATATAGTAACGAACAACGAGATACCAACTTGAAGTGTTGGGCCTTCTTCAGTTGGAAAGAGCACAGTGAGAACTCCGAGAACGATGAAGGCTATGGAAGTTTTTATGATGAAATTTGTTGATGGAGTTCTAAACCTCTCTCTGACAAGCTGGAAATAGCGAGACTGAGTTACTTCTCTGACCTTTTTCTTGACATCGATTTTAGGGTTCCTCCTTTCATAGAACTTTTGCATTATGATCTTATCATGTGCTGATTCAATTGCATCCACACTGGGCTTGTGTCCTCCATATGTTTGTATCAGGAAGTTTCTTGCAGCTTGAATTTCGTCTTCAGAAGCTTCTTTAGGGATTCCGAGTCGCTTGTAAGGGTCTCTTTCCTTAATTCTGGGAAAGACAGCTGGACAAAGAGGTATAAAAATGTATGCTGATTCAGAAATACGAGAGTCCTCGGATATAAAGCAGTTGACAATTTCCATGCACATATAAGGCAGAGACTCATTTCATTAGGATCATTAAGAAAATAGGAAAACTGGGTGAAAAAAAAAAAAGGATCTCGCAATAAAACAACGATCTTTAATAAATGCGCGCAGATAAATTCAAAGAATTTACCGGCTGAGTCATTAGAATTATCTCCAAAGGTAGCATCCATAGCACACTTGATTGAAGGAACTCTTTGTTTGTATCCCAAAGTTGATGCAGTCAAGCCATTTCTACACAAATTGTTGGAATGAAGAAACCAGTCAAAACAAATTACTTAATGCAAAAGCTCAAACATGAAGTAAGAGAATTTCACCTATGGAGTGAGAGCAAATTTATGGATCCTCCCAAATTAGGAAAGAGGGTAACTTGTTTCTTCTGTGATCCTAGCCCTCTCGCCGGCAACCCAAGGCTATATCTCAAGGGGCTATAAGTTAATCCAGATGACATTGTGGCTCAGTATTCAAGAACTTTTGCTAGTCTCAGCCTCCCTGGAACTGTTTATGCAACAACTGAAAGTCTGCAACCAATGACAAAATAAGACGCAGACAGAAGTTTTCAGTCAGTGCTGACTAACCACTACGACTATTTAAGCATGGTCGAAGGAATATTAAGTATTTCCTGAATGTAGCCACAGATTCACATATGGAAAAAATCTCCTTTATCCTGTACACACTCGTAAGCATTGCATATTGCAAAGACAGATAATCTACAATGCATATGTAGGTTGATGCGCCAAAGAAGAATGTAGACCAACCTATCCTAACTTAAAACGAGAACATGTTGGCCATTCCATTAGATTACTTGCAAAAGCACCGTAGCCCCACATTCTACTCTCCAACAATTGAAGTTTTAAACTTCCAAATGCTATGGAGACACACATTACGAGAATAAAAACAAGGAATTCTTCACCGATTATGCCCAATGCTACCTTTTTGTAACTTCATTCTTAGCAATCATCTTCACAAGAAGCAACGACTAAATAACAGTATCTCCAAGTTTACAGCTCAACCAAAACTGAAAACCAGATTCAATAATTTTAACAACTACTTGCATATACCATCAGCTCAGAATTCAAAATCTTACGCAAAATATATCGCACACGGGATGAAATTAACTAGAGTTTCCACAACTTCTTCAAGTAGCTTAAATTGAGTAATCACCAGTGCAAATGCAACCGGACACACCTCTTTGATTTCCTTAATACTTCAAATAAAGAGAGCGCATATCTCGACATCAAGATGAATCATAGACGTACCTGACGCACAGAAGAAGAAGTCCTCGAAGTGGATAGAGGATTAAGGAAAGAGCTACAATGCAGAGAGCAAACAAGGGTTTCTCTTTGGGTTTTTCTTTCAAAATATTATATGATAAGAAAAAATTATTCACAATTAAAATCACAAATCCGTTGTAGTCTAGTTGGTCAGGATATTCGGCTCTCACCCGAAAGACCCGGGTTCAAGTCCCGGCAACGGAATAATTTTTTTTCCATATATTTTTTATGTGGGCTTCGAAAGACAGCGGCCCATGCCAGGTTACCTTTTGTATTTCTTTTCCACATGGGCCCATGCCAGATTGGGCCCAATAAGAGAAGTTTCACCAAAAAACTGAAACATTAGTAAAGCTTATTTTACCTTCATTGGCATATTGCTTCATCGTTATCCTCGTCTCTTCATTTGGACCATCCACCAGACATTGCCCACTTGCTCTGACTATACGTTGTGATATTGATTTTGTCCTACTTTATAAAATAAAATAAAAAAGAATCAATAAATCATTTCATTTGATGAGCGGATACAGATTTAATAATAACGATTGTGATAAATTTTTTTAATTTTCTCACATAATAAGTACTCAATATCGTTTACAATACTATTCCGGGGAGAAAAATTAGATATTGTGATACACTTGTTAACATATATACACTTATAATTTGATTGGTTTGAAGTTGGATCGAGTAAGATTTGAATTACAATTTTTCAAAAACATATATACAACCATTGTCACGAGTTATCTATATATCATTATTTAGAAAATCAAACCCAATTCACGTTGTATAATATATATATTTCAACACGGATGGATTAAATTCCAAAATTGTTCTAGGTTTCTTTCCCTGATCCCAAAGAAAACCCCGTCTTTTAAAGAATATCTTATGTCGTGTCATTCTTTGAAGTACAGTGATCTTGTTCTTGAAACTGACCATCATCTACAGTACGCAATGCATCATTACCAGCTTTTGTCACCCACCATGCTTTCTTCCTCAACTCAACCCTTTCGAGTGCTCTTCCCATCAGCAGTTTTACATCTTTTCTCTTTATTTAATCAGCCAAAGGGAGGTATTTGTAAGATGATCATATACTTGAGGGGGTCTACTTGTAATTTATGAAACTAAAATTCACCTAATGGCAGGGCGGGTGTTAGATTTAATTTTCACCTAGTTTTCTTAAATCAAAATATGTTGCTCAAAATATTAAACCCTAATACAATAAAAAGAAAAAAGGAAAATGACCAAATCATTTGGCCTTACACATGATTGGAATACGAAAATACAGAAAATCTAATTTTATCATAAATTAAATCTTTTCTGACAAAGCTTTTTTTTTTTTTTTTCTCCATTTTCTGTATGGTCCCCTTTTACACAGAGAGGTAACCGTATACGTTATTTGTCAACTCTGATGCTGTAGAAAATGATGTTCATATGGGCGTAGCTGCAGCAGGGGAATATATATATCCATGGACCATGAAAGGCCAATGAGGTGAAAATCGTGAATATGGATTCTTTGTATATATCTGGGTAGTAAATATGGGTCTTGGGTATGTGTAATCCATTGGAGACGAAAGGAGACACTAAAACACACGGGTTGACACAACAGACAGTCATTCTTCGATTTCGGATACAGATAACATATGCGTACAGCCACAAGAAGACCTGCCAGACTCCTCTGCATACACACACACACACACACTCTCTCTCTCTCTCTCTCTCTCTCTCAGAAACACATTACTTAACACAGTACTCTGTTTTGCAGAAAAGAGAGTAGGAAAATGAACATGGGTTCTTGGCCAGTAATGGGTTTGAAGTTGTTTGTTGTAATACTGATGCTGTTCTTGAGCATTGCTTCGAGTTCGGCCCGGCATTCGAAGAAATCCAACGACCTGAAAAATACTGAGAGAAACTACATGAGATGGGTGAGACGAATGGGTTCCCGCAACCACACTAATTTCATGGAGGCCAAGAACAAATTCAAGCCCTGCAAAATCATTAAGGTCAACAAAAACCCCAAGTTGGGAGATTTTACCACTGTTAAAAAGGCCATTAATTCAATCCCTCTTTACAATCCCTGTCGGGTCGTTATTTCCGTTGCTCCTGGAACTTACAGGTAAATATTTCAATCATTGAAGTGTTTATTTCTGATCCTGTAACCTGCATTGTTTATTTACTATAGCACTCTGGGTTTTTGAATATGTGTATATTTATACTGACAGGGAAAAGATAGAAATCCCCATGACAATGGGGTACGTTACATTGGAAGGAGCCAGTGCGGCGAAGACAATTATCCGGTGGGAAGACACGGCGGATCGCTGCGGACCAAACGGGCAGCCATTGGGCACTTACGGCTCTGCAACTTTTGCCGTCAATGCTCCATACTTTGTTGCTAAAAACATCACCTTTAAGGTTGGTCTATTCTGATATAATTTTACATGACTGACCTTTTTCTAACTAAAACATGACAAGTGTTCTAACTTCTAACTCGGGATTAAAATTGATGACCAACAGAACAAGGCAAAGCCGCCTCCGGCGGGAGCCACTGGCAAGCAGGCGGTGGCACTGCGCATATCGGCAGACATGGCGGCGTTCGTAAACTGCAAATTTGTGGGAGCACAGGACACACTATACGACCATAAGGGCAGACACTACTTCAAGAACTGTCACATTCAAGGCTCCGTCGATTTCATTTTCGGAAACGGGCTTTCGCTCTACGAAGGCTGTCATCTTCACGCAAAGGCCAACACTTACGGGGCCTTAACAGCCCAGAAGAGGGAGAGCATGCTTGAGGAAACTGGATTTTCTTTTGTTAACTGCATGGTCACTGGTTCCGGGGCACTCTATCTGGGCAGGGCCTGGGGCACCTTCTCCAGAGTGGTGTTTGCTTATACGTATATGGATAAAATAATCACTCCCAGAGGATGGTATGATTGGGGCGATAAGCAGAGGCATATGTAAGTTCTCCCCATCGAACATGTCAAGTTTTAGATTTGCAATCATGTTTGAGAAGATTAAGATAATTTTTTCGATTTGTTGTTCAGGACTGTGTTTTTCGGGCAATTCAAGTGTTCGGGCCCAGGGGCCGATCATGGAGGGCGGGTGTCATGGGCAAGAGAGCTGACGAAGCAGGAAGCTGAGCCGTTCATATCACTTAGCTTCATTGATGGACATCAATGGATTTCGAACTTGTGATGTA
This sequence comes from Lantana camara, assembly GCA_037501455.1. NCBI lineage: Eukaryota > Viridiplantae > Streptophyta > Magnoliopsida > Lamiales > Verbenaceae > Lantana > Lantana camara. The sequence continues at coordinate 12,920,592 of CM074857.1, read as the reverse complement.
TTGTTGGGGGTAAATTAGTGATCGAATGAATGCTCAATTTTGAGTGTAAGTGTACTCGAGTATCATTACACAGCTAAAAGGGCCGACTGTTGATGTCCGGTATTTTCTGAAGTTGGGCGAGTTCTATTTCTTTTGCTCGGTCTATGAACTTCGAGACCACTTATACACTGTTTAGAAGAGCTTATAAGATCGGGCGAACACCATCAAAGTTCAGTACTTAGTACAAGTATCTCAATAGTCATGAAGTGGATGAATATATTGACAAGTAGGACTGGACTAGGAACTGCAGCTAACAAATGACAGTTAATGAACCATAGATGCAGTTTTGAGCTGCTGCAATTAGGAAGCATATTCAGTATTACAGAATATTTACAAGTAGATTTACAAACTATAAGAGCTGTACATGTTCAAGCACTTCCATCATGTACGACATAGAACATAATTTGTACAAACTGGCTTACCCTCATTATCCTGTGTCGAAAAAGAAACCGAAGAAGAAAACAAAAAAGAAAAGGTAAAAAGGTAAGGCAAGAAATCTAGATCAACCCAAGTTGAATATGAACACAATTTTGATCAGTTGAAACGAATACTCAAGGTAATGAGAGAAATAATTCATGTACCGATAAAGGGGCGTTGGAGGAAAGGTTTAGGACGGTCTAAGACTCGAAGTAGAATTATTATGACTGGAAAAGAGTTACAGTTGCAATGAAACCATTCTTCATCACCTGTAAAATCAGATTAGTCTCAACTCTTAATCTAGCAAAACAGAATGAACTATTGGGAAATGAGCATTAAAGGACTCTCTGAAGAGAAGGATTCACCTCAAAGGCAACATTTGGATAACCATACACAAATGTTGATCCAAACGGGTTGCTGGCTGAGCCTTGAGTTTGAATAGCGGCAGGACCACAGTCCCCCAGAATTTCCTGTATGAGTTGCATAATTTATATGTAGAAATGATTAGATTAAACAATATTTGAAGTATTACTTGTTCAACATATTAATGAACTTAAGTGTTCATAGGTCACCTTAACTTGTTCCCACTTTGTGCTAGGCGTGATGGCGCATTTTGCAGTACTCCCGTCCGAATGGAACGATCCAGAATCTGAAACAATTTTAACCCAGGAAATGATGAACAGTTTGTATAACTCCTCACTGAAAATGATGCGGGAAAGATGAACTTACAATCAGGACTGTAAATCACAAAGTTGCATTTCATGTATGAGTTGAAATCTGCATGCCCAGGGTAGTTTGTATGCAGAACAAACTTTTTAATTTTATGAGTCTGCAACGAAAAGAAGAAAATATCAAATATTCATATTATTACATTTCATGTGGCCATTACTGAAATTTTATGAGAAACAGAGTGAGTACCTGCCCATCAAATAAAATGTCCAAGCCACGGGTGAAATAGTTATAGAAGTAATCCCCACAGAGGGTTGTTCGGGGACGAGGATCTGAAGCAGAATGGATTACCATTTGGTCCACCTGTCCAATCACAAAACTCAATCACCACATTTTTAACCAATCCAAAATTTTATGAAAATATGGCAGAAAATATTCATGAGTTTCTAACAAGAGACATATAGCAGGACCTGTTTTTGATGAATTCCACAAGGTCGTCCCAATTCAGTCCACACATCCTGCATATGGAGCACACAGAAAAATATTCCTAATTAAAAAGAAAAAGCTAATGAAAATCAAGTCCATATTTAGTTAAAGATTCTCGCACCTGAGGCGATGCACCAAAAGGGATATGCTGGCCCCCAACTGTGAACCACAATTCTTCCCCTAACTAAACAACACAGACAAAAACAGGGGTATTGGAGAAACTACAATTTTCATATGCTTAAGAGTAAAAGAAAATATCTGACCTTCACTTGGACTTCTTCCATATAAAGGCTGCCAGCCGGCAGCGGAGGTACACATGCCTTGGCCATCGAAGAGCCTACACCAACCTTACTGTCCGAAGAAGAATCATATACTGAAACACGGCAAGCTACTGGAGTCGTACCATCAGGAAACTCCAAGGGCAATTCAGCTTTCAATGTGACAGCAGTAAGAACTATTTAGCATTATTAATAAATGATTGTGTCCAAATTTAAAGAATGATCGGTGAATGATTACCTTCTCGGTCATGACAGCAGTTTGCATATTGAGCAGGGATTGGAAAAGCAAATGACAAACCCTGCAAAATACAGTCATCAATGATTGCCAATATATACAATTTGGATCAACTAGAAGAAAATCCGAAAAGATTTTTTGACATTTATAAGTTGATAGCGAACATACTGGGTAAAATAAAGTGTAAACACCCCTTTCTTTATCATAAATTCCCGGATATGTGGGCCCAAAAAGAGCATAAACCGCAACAAAAGTTGCAAGAGTAGACGGCCCCCTGGAAATAAATCACTAGTGAGAAAAACAATTCTTTAATATAAATGCAAAACTTTTAAGGGTTGAGGCACAAGAACCTACCCAATCAAGCCAGTGGCATACCGCATCTGAAGGCGTTTGACATCGAAAATTTCAATAAGGCGCAGCCTCTGATACAGAGCAAAGTTAAAGTCAACGTCGAGATTTTGTTCATGGAGCATGGCAAATTTATGCATTTGCTAGGACATCATAGTATCATACATAAAATTCCTTCTTGGAAAGATTCCAAAAAGGAACTCACACATAAAAACTGCAGAATCATTTTCAAGAGGAAATACCTGTGACCAGGGATCAAACCTTAGATGAAATCCGTGGTCCGGGAAGCTAATAACAATATCAAGTTTCAGAGGCTCCTGCAGAAAGTAAATAATAATTCTTTTGAGAGACATTATACAGAATTGACATAGTGTATGGTAATATCAAGAAATATAAAACTTTACAGATGGCATCCTAATGACTTTGCTATGTGAAGCAATTAAACTTAGTGCAGTGCCAATTTTATGCTATATGTGTACTCTTTTTACGTCGCGACAAAATTTATACTTCCGAATTAGAAATGACAAAAAACAAAGTAAAAACAAAATACACGGCATAAAAGCCCCCCCCCCCCCCCCCCCCTACCTAAAAGACTGGAAAAGTCCAAAACTAACCCAACATCTAACATAAAGGATCACGGCAACAAATGCCGGAAAACAATACGACAACAATCACACACGTGGATGCAAGTAATATGGAGAAATATTCTCACTGACATTCTGAAAATTTCGGAACTGTATTGTTCGAGATTCCGATGCTACAACCAGTATAGTATCATAACTACCTCCACAATTCCACAAAAATGCAACAACAAATGAACTCAATTAACAGAAATCAACAGTGTGAATATCAGTTTAAACTAAATAAGCAAGCCAAACCTCATCATAGTACTTGACATGAACAACATCATAGACTTTCGGCTGTTGCTCTATTTGAGCAAAGGCTTGGCATATCGGCATCCCTGGAATTCCACATGAACAAATTAATCCAAAGCTTCCTATGTACATATCCCACTGGACCCACTCTCTCTTCATAAAGTACCAAATACGACAAACAAAATTCGACTATAATCTCAATCAGAATTGGAGAATCAAAATCCAACTGAACCCCCAAAACTAGCAATCCGGCCTCATGATCATCGACCCCAAATGAATTATTAATTTACTTCAAAGTCAAAAAAACCCAAATATATGATCACACACGAGCAAACGTGGGGAGGTAAAACACCGGTGTAAGAAAGGGTTTACCGAGAGAGAAAGGACCGATGCCGAGGCCGGGGCGAAGATCGACAACGATGGAGCCCATGACGGTTCCTTCGCACCTGCGTCTACTTCTCTGCATATTCTTGTTTGCTTATATAGTCTAGTTCCTTGCAGTCGAAATCGATTGAATAAATGATGGGATAACAAAGGACTGGAGATTGCCAAAAGGAAAAGGGTTTGAAACTGAAAAGACGACAACTTTTATTGAATGAAGAAGAAATGATGAAGTAATCCAATCGGTGGGATTAGAAATGGGGAAATGCCCTGGTTGTTCAGGACTTCAAACAAAGATCCAATTTTTAGCCTTTTATTTTGTTCACCAGAATATACCACTCCAATTTGACGAAAATGTCCCTCTGTGTTTGCTTATTTCTATCTATTTTAAAAAATTCATGGGTTAAACTTTTTTTGCACCCCAACCTTTAAATTTTAAGGATTCAATGCCTAGCCTTTCATTTTGGTTCACTTTGGTGCTCAATTTCAAAATACAGTGGAATCTTCCAGCGAAAGTCTTACACGTGAATCTCACATGCGTTTCTTAAGGGCATTTTCGTCATTTTAATGTTATTCCCGCAAATCCCTACTTGTCCGTATTTTTATTTAATTCCCAACCCTCTTATGTCATTATCTTTATTGCAAAATTAGGGTTTCGGCCATGGAAGGCAATTGCTACTGCGGAAGACCTCTTGTGAGGAGAACTTCATGGACTGACTTGAATCCGGGAAGGAGATACGTGTCTTATGACAGATTCTGGGTATTTGTTTATCCACCCTTATGTTGTCTTGTACTTCTCCTTTCTCCTCTATTGATTGTCTTCCCCATTTTCTCGAAACAACAATCTGGAGGTTGCAATCACTTTGTTTTGATAGATCCTCAAATGTGTGAGAGAGCTCGTCAGATTATCCCTGGGTTGTTGAGAAAGATAAACAAGTTAGAGGCTGATGCTGAACAAAGAGGCAACAAAGAGAAATGGTTGTGGTGTGCTTTGATAGGCTCATGAGTGTTTATGTACTTATTCATTTGAATGTTGTTGTAGGAGTAGTATGTAACTTTGTAACTTGTGCACTTCAACTTGTAATGCCCTCTCTGTAACCTCATGTTTTAATTTAATAAAGTTTCCTTGTTCCAATTGCCTTTGTTTCATTGTTTACCTTTAATTTGTAGCATGCATTGTCAACCTGAAGGAATAAAACACAAACATATTGCAAATTGAACAAATAACATCACATTTTCATATATCAGACATTGAAGCTCCCAAAAAAGTGTCAAAGCACAAACATTCAGTTTCAACCTTAGCAGGTTACAAAAACAGCATTCAAAGCTACTAAATTAGTCATAAACTTATACATCAACCATCTAAACCATACTGAGCAACTATACGATTCATTAGTTCATCCACAATATGAATTTCCCCCCTATCTTGAGCTTTACTTGTTGGCACATTTGATGGTGGAGGCTGTGAAGTACTTCCTTGGTCATTGTTCTTCTTCCTCTTTGGTACCAACTTCTTTCTTGGCTTTGGTTGGGATGCTTGCTTAGGCCCTGTGGTTGATTTCTGAGTTCCCAAACCATCATTCCCTGCTGTAAGTGTTGAAGCAACACTCCTAGTTACTCTTCTTGGAATTGTTACAGTTGATTGTTGAGTAGGCTCATTGACAGAAGTTTCCACCCTTGATCTCTTTCTTTTTTTAGCTACCTGAAAAAAGTAAAATATTAGTTGATACACAAAAATTGGTTTATAGTATTTTGCAATTGAAATGATCTTACAGTTTTGGGTCTTTGAGATGTATTGTTTGGTGGTGGTACTTCATGATGATCTTGTTTCCCACACAACCTGCAGTTCATGACAAGCCCTTGTCTGCCCAATTTGCCACTTGTAGAACCAAGGCCTGAAATTTGCTTTTTTCTTTTCAGTTCTTCCAACTCATCTGGTGTTTTTCTTCTAGCATGCTTCTTTGGTCTGCCCGGTAAGAGTTCTTTAACTGGTGGCTTGAGTCCTTGCCTTTCAGAATGTGGCCACTCATCTGGACCTTTAAGAGGCTTCATCAAATTGTTGTACACATGCAAAAATGTCCTTTTTTGATAGCACAAATCAACATATTCTTCAGGTGTATGGTTCATGAAATAAATGCCACTTATAGCATGAGCACAAGGTAAACCTGTAAGTTACCATTTTCTGCAACTACAAGTCTTATCACCCAAATTTACAACAAATCTGTCACCATGTTTTCCATGAATTTCAAACAGATCCTCTCCATTCCAATTTGATTCAAACTCCATGCTATCCCTTTTCATCTCATCTAAGATTTTTTGCACATTAGGATACAAAGCAGTACAAACTGACTTCATTTCATCCCTCTTTACATAAATCCTCCTCATCAAGGTCATTCTTATCTTCTCCAACATGTCAATTATATGCATTGACCTAGCCTCCCATATCAAAGCATTGAATCCCTCACACATATTGTTCAACAAGACATCACACTTGGTATTGGTCCTAAAGTAAGCTTTAGACCAGTGTGCTGCAGGTCTTTTGGCTAACCATTTGCAGCCTTCCACAACAATAGTTTCAAAGCCAAACCCTTATGAACTTGTTTGAAATTGTTATACAAATGATTCACACAAAACCTATGATCACAATTAGGCAACAAAGTCTCAATAGCATCTATCAACCCTTTCTGTTTATCAGACATGAAAGTGAATTTGTCTGTGTCTTTTGAAATGTCCAAGTCAGCAATTAACAACTCAACAAACCATGTCCATGAATTTTTTCTCTCATTTTCAACCACAGCATAAGCAAACGGATACATGCAATTATTAGGATCAATCCCCACAGCACACAGTAAAATACCACCACAATGAGTTTTTAAGTGACAACCATCTAAAAAAGTCATAGGCCTACACATATTAAACCCCTTCTTTAAAGTATTCCAACAGACATAAAATCTTTTAAACCTCAACTCACCTTCAACTTCCTTTGTTTTGATCTTCACTGTTGAACCAGGATCAACACTCATTATTTCAGCAGCATATCTCCAAATCAGTTCATATTGCTTGATAGATGTACCAATTGACTCTAATGCAACCTTGTGCTTAGCCCTATACATCTGATGTCTTGTGAAAGTTATCTTATGATCATCTTTAGCCACAGACAACATTGATTCCACAGGCCATTTTGGGTTTGTTTTCAGCATATTTTTGCACTTTTCAGCATCCACCTAGAATTAGCAGCAGATGATCAATGTTCAACAGTACATCACTATACATATTGTTGTACTTTTCAACAGTACATCAGCATATTGTTGTACTTTTTAGCAACCTTGTACTTAGCCCTATACATATTTGATGGTGCTGAAAATTGGTTCACCGGAACTTGAACGGGATCGGCTCCAAATCTCCAGCAAATCAGCCAAAAGGTGGGTTCTTTGACCTGCTAAGATCCACAAAACGTAAGAATACCAGGCGGGAGGTGTTTCCCGCGCGGGCACTCCGACGCTCAAGACAGTGAGTTTGCTTTGGGAGAAAGATGACCGAAAATTTGGGCAGAGGTTCGGTCTGTAAAAGTGTGCATACCTGACTCTGATCAGAAAAAGAGTTAATATACCCTTCGGATTAGGTTAAGGCGCGATTCTCGCGGATTCGTGTGTTAGTGATTAAGAGACGTGTGAACGTGGGTAACTGCCATGCTTAGGTGGAGCGCATGTAAGGTTGAGCGCATAGGCTAAGGTTGAGCGCTTAGGCTAAGGTTGAGCGCAACTTGGGTTGAGCGCATTAGGGGTTGAACTCAAAGGTTGAGTGCATTTTAGGAGGAATGCAGGGACTGAACGCGAATAGGTGGAGCACCGGACTTAGAATATTTTTGGCACTATCATTTGGCCCCCCACTCCGAGGTATTGAGGGACCGAGATGCCCATGGAGTAATTATTCCACTCCGTGGCATGCCCTTTTCGATCGAATATTTGCGCTCCCTTTTCCAAACTAAACTCGCGCTCACCCCCTTAGTGTCACGCCCTGGAGAGGAGCTCTGTCCCATTTTATTCCAAGAGAAAGTGGAGCGCACAAGATTAAAGAGGTGTCAACTACTTTAGTCAAATTGCTGAATTATTTGCCAACATTTTAACGAATTATTTGCCAACATTTTAACCTTGCTTCAAAAGGTGGACCACGGTAATTCCCTCTTTTCATCCGCCAAATTACCATCCATTCCCTTTTCTAGAAAATTGTTTCATCTTTCTCACTTTTAGAGCAAAGTTCAAAACCCTAGCAGCAATACACGGCAGCGGCGACGGGTCTCGGCGGTGAGGCGGCGCTGTTTCACGCTGGGTTTGCAGCGGAAGGCGCGTTGCTTTCCACGGTCCTCGCGCCACTGATCAGCGGCGGCGGCGCTGCGCTGGTTTCAGGGCTCCCGACGATTTGAGGTTAAATCTGGGTCTTCTCCAGCACGTTCTTGGGAGGTTAGATCTGGAATTGTTCGGGAAATTCTAGTGGGATCTGTGATATTAGATCTGGACCGGATTTGGAATTGTTGAGATCTCGGTCATTCTTGCTCAGATTCGGTGAATTTTTGAAGATTTCCAGCGATTTTTGAAATATTAGATCTGGGCTTTCGGATTCGTTTATCGTCCCAGTCGGAGACTTCAAGATTTGCTCAGTTCTCTCGCGGTTCATACTCGGTGGTCTTCGAGTTCTCAAGCTTCGGTTGGCGGCGAAGTTATCCTTCAGAGCTGCGCCGGTGACTTCACACTTTTTCGGTGAGTTTGGGGCTGGAGCTGCTGCATCCTTTGCCTTTTCCTTTTCCTTATTTTTCCTTGTTCTTTTTCTTCTCTCTTTTTTTTTTTTTTTTGGCCGAGTTTGAATCTGGTCTCGGAGCTTGTATCTTGAATTCCAATAGCTTGTATTTTGAATTCCAATAGACGAAATGGAATGGATTGTTGGTTGTTGACTATATTTCCATGAGAGTGATTGCGTGATTGTAAATTGCATATCCACAGATAAAATGAAATCGCTTGCCCCTTGGGTTTTGATGGGCTAAACGAGATTGATTTGTTTTTCTGGTAAGTTTGGTAAAATGCTTCGTGAATATCCACCAAATGGCGTGGGATTGGCTCTCATGGGTTCTTGGATCCCAATTAGTGAAATTGCATTAATTGCTTCTAGGACTTCAAGGAATGATTGTTGATTGAATTTCCAGGAAATTGACTGAATTTCCATGAAATCGCATTCGGGAGTGAAATTCAGTGAAATGGAATTGCATTCACTATTCCTTGGGTTTCAACCAATGGAAATGATTGAATTTCAATTAAATGAAATTGCATTCATCATTGTTTGGGGTTGTCTTCCAACGAACGACAATGATAGAATTTCCATTAAATGAAATTGCATTCATTGTTTTGGTTTCCAGTGAATGGAAATGATTGTGCCTCCCATGGAATGAAATTGCATGAGTTGAAAGAAGAGCTGACCGATTTTAAGCTTTTAATTAATGTAGTGGCATTTCTTGAACTCCAGTGAATGAAATTGAGCTAATTGCCTTTGGATTTCGACAATTTGGTTTTGAATCCCAATGAATAGACGGAATTCAAGTCTGTGAATATTGTAGAGTAGTCTCTTGGATGAATTCGTTTTGTATTTGTGAATTTTACCCTGAAGTAGTTGTTGTTTTGATTGATTTAGGCCGTAGAAAGCTCGTTCGGTGCTGAGCATACCCATTTGGTGTAGAACGAGTCAACCAATTCTATCTGAGGTAAACTCTGAGCCCTCCACTTTGAATACCATCTATTGAATTATTCGGGTTATGTCGAGTGCTAAATCGAATAACCGTGGGGGTATGCCGGAATCGAGCGGCCGAGATAATGTACCTGATGAGCGATGTGCCCATCTTGATGAGTCTGCTGAATTGGGTGATCGTATTAACGAGGCCAATGGGGTCGGAGGTACTGTGGAAAACCGAAATTCAGTCTTGCTCGATCCTCATGAAATCCCTTCTGAGATATCTGATATAGAGTTTGATGGGTTGAGGCAGCGGTTTCATATCCCGGAGCATTATGAGATTATTCGTCCATTGCCTCATCAGCGGATTACTACACCGCCCGAGGGAGTCATAGCAGTGTATTGTGAGGATTTAGAGGGGGTCTCCGCTTTCCTATTGCGCGTGTTGCAAGGGATCTTTACGACACTATGGGGGTTAGCTTGACTCAGTTGATGCCCCATTCTCACTCGTTGATACATTGCTTTGTCGTGATTATGGAATATTTGGGGGAAGAGCCTTCGGTAGCTAACTTTGCCCACTTGTACAAAATCCAACGGTCCGCTAGGTCGTCCGAAAGCAAAATGGGTGCGGATTTACTTATGTTTCTTCCAACCACGCACCTTCAATAAGGTCGTTGGCTTCTCATGGAAAGAAGTGGAAGGACCGTTTCGTGTATATTAGGAACTCGAGGGATGAGCCATGGGGAATTTGTGAAAGATGGGTGGTGCACGGCCGCCCTCGGATTGCCTGTGATAGTGAAAGAACCATCACGAATGACTCAATAGAGACTTGGAAGAAATTGGGGCAACTACACGCCTCACGTCTTTTGGTTGATGAGATTCTTTCTTTGACCGGCATATCCCCACTTCCGGCTGAGCGTGTCCATCCCTTAGGTAGTCTTTACGTGCTGCATTCGTTATACCATTTGATGTTATGCTCGTCGTGACATGCTTTATTTCGTGTTTCAGGTATCGACGATCTGATGAACGCTCGAGAGGCTATAGCTCGTGTGGCGAGCACTAATAAGGTTGTTCGCCGCAAGCCTGATATGGGAAAGGGCGCTCGAGACCCGCCCATTAGGCATAATCCGACCGAAGATGTTACCCGGGAAGATGCCCGAGAGGGGAGCAAGAGCCATCGTGACGAGACCGAAGAGCGTGCCCCCCCGGAGGAGACAAGTGGAGATGGAACGAGCTCCTTGGTTGATTCTACCATGGCTCCTCTTTCGGTTCCCTCGGTTGAGCCCCTGGGAGATGGTGATTCTACTGGTTTGCAGCCTCCTAGTTTGGCGGCTGATGTTCCCGAGGCTTCTAACTCGCGCGCTCGGTCTAGAGAGGAGGACCAGACCGAGGGAAGACGATTGAGGCGTCGTGTTGAGATTGTTGAAGGGATCACTGCTAGAGGGGTCAGCTCTCTCGCCATACGCGGACCGAGCGCCTCCAGCTCTAGCGTTCCTTTGGAGAGGCGCATTGACCCAGACTCTACCCATGGGAAAGAAAAGGTCGTTGCTGATCAGGATGACTCATGGGTTTCTGATTCGGATGAGGAGGAACAGATACTTAGCTTTCCTCGGTGCTCGCCTCCACCCATGGTCTATGAAAATGGTGATCCCGTTAGCTTCCTCACTGGCCCGCGCGGAAACAGCAGGAGGGTGCTTAACTCGATGTTCGACTCGCTCCAATCTGAGGATGACCACCGGTATTTGATGGGTGCTAAACTTCAAGATAATGGGAGCCGTATGAGGAGGGACCTCATGGTAAGCGTCTAAGTTCATTTTCCCTTCTTTGCGCTCCTTTTTTAGTTTTGTGGCATGCTCCAGACTTGATTCCTGTACTTGTGTTTTATGTAGGATCTTGCTATAAGGATTGACCACGCCACTCGTCGAGCACTTGTGTATAAGGAAGGGAAGGATAGGTACAAGCGCTTGTATAGGGGAGCTGTTGCCAACGGCGATCTTGAGGAGAGGATTCGCGATCTCGAAGGAAAGCTCGAGAGTGCCGACATCGAGGTCGAAAGGAAAGAGAACGAGGTTCGCGCGCAATTGAGCCATTCTTCCGGCCTTAACAAGCAAATCGAGGACCTCCAAGCCGAGAAGAAGACCCTTCTGAATGATATGGAGAAGGTCGATGAGACACTGACGGACGTTCGGGTGGAGCTGAGGAGGTCCAAGGAGAAACTTGTGGAGAAGGAGAAGTAGTTTGAAGAAGGTGAGCGGGCTCGCGCTGAGTTGAGTGCGAAGCTCAAAGAGTATGAGCACGGCGCAACGGATCGAGCTCGTGCCGATGTGGTTGATGGGATTAGGCACTTTGTGAAGAGCCCGGTGTTCGAGGTAGCAAGCGCGCTGAGCAGCTATCCTCTGATTCAAGAAGCATTCGATCGCGCCTTTTACCAGCTCCACCACCTAAGGGCCATCTATGAGGGCGTGAATGTAAACGACATCGGCCTTGACAGGGATAATGAGATGAGGCCCATCCTCTCCCGTGAGCATGGGCCGGAGCCGGGAGGAGATGACCTCCGCAACCATGAATTTGGGTTTGTCTTGAGCGAGCTCGATGCAATAGATGCTGCTAAGAAAGCCGCTGCCAAGAAAGCCGCTCACATAGAGGGTGAGGGCGCTTCGGTTGCAGGGAGCGCTCAGGGTGAGCGAGACGGAGACGAAGGGGCCCGCAGGGAGCGCGTCGTCAATGATGAAGTCGCTGTTGAGAGAGCGGGCGTTGTTTCTGAGCACTTTGAGGTGAACGGTGGCGGTGCCGTATCTATTGATGGCGACATTATGGATCAATTTGAGATATCTTGACAGTCTTAGCTTGGCTTGTTTTGCTCTTATTTTGTGAAGGAAGCCACCCGAGTTCGTTGTATAGGGGGCTCTTTGAACTTTGTAATGCCGATGCTTTATGATGAAACACATGTATTTGGCAAGCTTTGTATGAATGAATGTACGCTTTACTCGTAGCATTTGTAAATGTTTATGAGATTGTATGCAAGTTATGCGCAAATTTTCAAATGCTATGAGATTGTATGCAAGTTATGTGCAAATTTTCTAAGTATTGCGTTCGGACTTGGGACATGTAACTCGCATTCGGGGCATGTAAAATTTTTCTAAGTGTCGCGTTCAAACTTCGAATCATAGCATTGTCAAGTTTGCATGTAAGCCAAAACTCGAAAGTTTTCTAAGTCGCAAGCGTGGAGCTCTAAATTTTATGTTCTAAAGTGTGTTTAGGGTTCGCCTCCCCCCCTCGGAGTAGGCTTCTTGAGCCGAGAGATTGTCACATAAAATTTTATAAAGTGCTCAAGCAGAGAATGAAACGGAAATGTCTTTCACTAAATAAAACTGAACGGAACACTTGTGAAATACAAATGTCTTTGTTTGCTAAAACGGAATACTGAAAACTGAATGCTAATCATGAACTAAATGCTGAAAGAAACAAACACCTAACTTAGATCAAATGCGATAAGCCTTACACGTAGAACTTTTTCAAGTTGATCGCGTTCCATGGATGGTGGAGCGGCTTATCGTTCGCGTCCGCTAAGCGATAAGCATTGCCAGCGAGCACTTCGATTACTTTGTACGAACCCTCCCAGTTAGGTTGGAGCTTGCCCACATGCTTGGACACTTCAACCTTCCTGAGGACCAAATCACCAAGATGGAAGTTTCGCGGGTTGACTCCTTTATTGTATTGCTTGGCCATCGTTGCCTGATAGCGCTTCATATTCTACCAAGCTCTAACCCGCTTCTCTTCGAGACAGTCGAGCTCAAGCGCCCTATTTTCTTTGTTGGTAAGTGGCGTAAAGTAAGCAACTCGAGTGGTCTCGTGGAGGATCTCAACTGGCAGTACCGTCTCAACGCCGTAGACGAGCGAAAAGGGGCTTTCGTTCGTGGCGGTTCGAGGGGATGTACGATATGCCCAAAGGACGCGAGGGAGTTCCTCGGCCCATTTAGTTCCTTTCCCATCAAGGATGGTCTTCAGGTTTTTCAAGATGATTCGGTTAGTCACTTCAACTTGTCCGTTCGATTGGGGATTTCCAACCGAGGAGAACCTTTTCTCAATACCGAGTCCATAACACCAATTCACTGTTCGCTTACTGATGAACTGGAGCCCATTGTCCGAGATGAGGACTCGGGGAACTCCAAAGCGGCACACAATATTTTTCCGTATGAAATCCTGAATCGTGGAGTCGGTGATTTTCGCAACAAGTTCAGCTTCAGCCCATTTTGTGAAGTATTCCACTGCCACGATCACGTACAACTTTTGAGCTTTTGCTAAAGGGAAGGGCCCAATGATGTCGATTCCTCACTGATCGAAGGGCCATGAGATCTCGTGGTTCACCATTTTTGCAGCGGGTTGGTGAATCACATTCCCGAACTTTTGGCATTGAGTGCACTTGCGAGCATAATCAATAGCATCCGCGAGCAAGGTTGGCCAGAAGAAGCCCGCTCGTGCTATTTTCTTGGCAAGTGCTCTTCCTCCCGCGTGATTCCCGCAAGTGCTCTCCTCGTGACCTGAATGGATCTGTTGGAGGACCTCCTTAGTTTGAGATGGGCGGAGGCACCTCTGATCCGGACCAAAGAATGACTTACGGAACAGCCTTCCCTCATCATCTAAAACATACCGAGCGGAGCGGTACCTTATCTGTCTTGCTTGAGTTCGGTCTGACGGGAGCGCTCCGTCTCTAAGGAAAGTCACAAGGGGGTCAAGCCAACATGGCTCCGCCGGGTCAAGGGAGAATACCTCTTGGCGACCCCACAAAGCAATTGCGGGTTCCTTCGCTGTCAAGAATGAGACCGCATGATCAGCGGTACCTTGCATGCTGTTTGCGAATTTGGATAAGGCATCCGCTCTTTGATTTTCCTCCCTTGGTATCTGAGCAAGACTAAAAGTTTTGAACCGAGCGCGGAGCTCGTTCACTCTTCCCAGGTAATGAATCACAGTCTCTTCCTTTGCTTCGTACGAACCATCAACTTGACTTGCCACTAGCTGAGAATCGGTGAACAGCGCCAAGTGTTGTATTCCTCTCCGCAGGGCTAAGTCAAGCCCCGTCAAGAGTGCTTCATACTCCGCTTCATTATTTGTGGCCCGCCACCCAAGCCGTACAACAAAGTCTAGCTCTTGCCCATCTGAGCTCCTTAGTGAGATTCCCGCTCCCCCTCCTCCATTTGTTGAAGAGCCGTCCACATGAAGGGTCCACGGGAGCGCGACCTTGGCTGGAACGATCTCATGAGGTAGATCACCTCGTTCCAATAGAAAGTCTGCTAGCACTTGAGCTTGTTGAGCGACTCTTGGCTGATAGGCGACCTCGAATTGCCCAAGTTCGATCGCCCACTTCACAAGCCTTCCAGAAACATCTAGCTAGCTCAATACTTGCCTCAACGGTTGATCGGTCAGCACAACTACTGAATGAGATTGGAAGTAAGGCTTCAGCTTCCTTGAAGCATGCACAAGGGCGAGCGCGAACTTCTCAATTTCTAGGTAGTTTAGCTCCGGTCTGTGGAGTACCTTGCTTAGATAGTACACTGGCAAGTGCTTCCGTTCGCGAACCACCACCACTACTGAACTGATGGCTTCTTGAGAGACCGCAAGATAGATGTATAGTGTCTCTCCCCTTTCAGGTTTCGCCAAGAGGGGAGTTGATGCGAGGTACGCCTTTAGGTTGGCGAGCGCCTTATCGCACTCCCCCGTCCACTTAAATTGTTTCATATTCTTTAAAACTTTGAAGAACGGAAGACTTCGATCAGCCGAACGTGATATGAACCTGTTGAGCGAAATGATTCGCCCAAGGAGCACCTGGACCTTCTTGATCAAATATGGAGGTTTGATAGTTTGAATGGCTTCAATCTTATCCGGGTTCGCCTCAATTCCACGTTGGCTTACGACATAACCCAGAAATTTTCCACCCTCAACACCAAACGTACACTTGCCAGCATTGAGTTTCATTCCATACCTTCTCAGAATTGAGAAGGTCCTCTTGAGGTGCTCAGGGTGATCGGATGCCTTAACACTTTTTGTAATCATATCATCAACGTACACCTCCATTGTATCGCCGATCTCAGATGCAAACATCCGGTTCACCAATCTCTGATATGTCGCACCGGTGTTCTTGAGGCCGAACGGCATAACCTTGAAGCAATATATACCGTTCACCACCACAAAAGCTGTTTTTGCTCGATCCTCGGGGGCCATGAAGATCTGATAATAGCCTTGGAACGCGTCCATCATACTCATGAGCTCGCACCCAGCAGTGGAGTCAACCAACTGATCAATTCGAGGAAGTGGGTAGGGGCCGCCTTGTTCAAATCCGTGAAGTCATTGCACATGCGCCACTTGCCGGACGCCTTGGGGACGAGGACCACATTACACAGCCATTCGGGAAACTGAATTGGCTCGATATAGTCTGCATCAAGGAGCCTGTTCACCTCCTCTTCAATGATCACGTTCCTTTCATTTCCCAGCCTCTTTGCCTTTTGTTTCACAGGCTTCACGGAGGGATCGACGTTGAGTCGATGCACAATCACGTTCGGATCAATCCCTTTGAAGTCTGAGGGTTCCATGCCAATATATCAGTATTCTCGCGCAGGAACTCAATTAGCATGACTTGTTCTTTCCCCTTAAGCTGAGCTCCAACCTTAGTTGTTTTCGAACTGTCGCCTGGGACGAGCTCGATCTCCTTGAAATCTCCGGTTGGCTTCAGCCTTGTTTCTTTGGGTTCAAGCTGACGAGCTTCTAACTTGCGTTTTTTCAGGTGAAGAATCCCCTCCATATCTGGCATTTCGTCTTCCTCTTCATGAGGCGCTTCCAGCGGTTTCGGAGTTACGTGAATTGGCTTAGGCTTCATAGTTGAGAGCATGTAGCACTCCCAAGCCTCTTTCAATTGGCAATTTACTTCTCCGATTCCGTTGGGAGTTGGGAACTTCATCTTGCGATGGAATGCAGAGTGAATGGCTTTGAACTTTGCAAGAGCGGGTCTCCCAAGAATCACGTTATATGGGAGGTTGACCTCGATCACCGTGTATATCAATGGGACCGTAGCTCTTTTTGGAGCGCAACCTAAGGAGCTTGCCAGTTTCACTTGACCAATCGCGTACAACTCTGATCCGCCGAACCCAAGGAGAGGGGTCTCAACGGCTTCAAGCTCGACATTCTTGCCACACAATTTCTGGAAGGTGGAGAACGACAAGACATTTACTGAACTGCCGCTATCTACCAACGCCCTTTTGACTTTGGTGTTGTAGATGTCGACGTCAATTACCATCGGATAATCTGGACACTCACCATTCTCATCAACCACAACATTATCAAAATCACGCTCGGTAAAACCCAAGACCTCTCATTTCTCAACATGGAAGATGTGCTTAGCAGGAGTGTTAGGCTCTTGGCTAAATCGGCGCCCAACTTTCTTGCGTGAGGTCTTGGTATCACCATTTGTTGCTCCTCCGGCAATCATATTAACCACCCCACGAGTGGGCATATTATCATCAGGTACTTGCTTGGTGCCTCTTCCAGCTCGTCGATCATGATGCGGGCTACGGGAGTGGGGTCGGCGAGGTCTACGCGAGCGTGATCGGGCCCTGTCCCCTCGCCTCTTGTGATTTCGATCCATTGACTTAACAAACTCTGAAAGTTTACCCCCAGCTACCAAGCGCTAGATCTCCTTCTCCAAACTAATGCACTCGTCCGTATCATGCCCGTTCTGTTGATGGAACGCGCAATACTTATCGAAGCGAGAGTTTTTCTCGCTCTGGGCCATCGAACGTGGCTTTTTGAACATCTTGGAACCGGCTATGTTCAGGATCTCCGAGTTACATTTAGTGAGTTCAACTCGTGGTCCCCTGGGGAGGGGTCCAGCTTGCCGTTCCCTACGCTCCTCACGATTCGAGCTCCTTGATAGTCTATCCTGGATATTTGAGCTTCTTGATAGTCTATCCTGGACACGAGCTCGTTTCATGCGAGCCATGTCTTCCTACTCCATGTACTCACTTGCTATCTTCCGGAGATGAATCATGTCCCTAGGCTTTTGACGGGCAATGGCATCTCCGCACTGATCTTGGAATCATTCAGCCCTTGGTAAACTGTCTGCCTCAGGAAATCACCGGATGGGATCTCAACTTTGGTTAGTTCAGCACCAAAGCGAGTAAAGTACTCCCGTAGAGTTTCATTGGGGCCTTGCTCGACATTCCAGAGATAAGTTATGGGCAGGTTAGTCACCTTCAGAGGGATAAAATGGCTATCAAACTGTCTGCACAGGTCATCATAGCTTCGAATCGATCCAGGTGGAAGCCACTTGAACCAATCATAGGCGGTTCCCGTAAACGAAGTGATAAATATCTTGCACCAGAAGTCCAGTGAGTGCTCATATAGGTGTATGAGGTGCTCAAACGCGGTCATGTGTTCCTCAGGATCGCCCGTACCATCTTAGCGGGGCAGGTTGGTAGGAACCTTTGAAGGTCCCGCCCGGGCCATCAGAATCTCTTCGCAAAGTGGCGAAGGTCGCTCAGGCTTTGATCTTCGGCGCCGACCATGGCTTCGATGGGTTGATAGCTCGATAGGCCTCTCTCGATCGCCTTGGACATGACGATGCCTAGGCTTATCGACCGCCTCCTCGCCTCGACACCGAGCGGGTTGGCGGTAAGCCTCTTCGCCGCGACGTCTTGCGGGTCGATGATAGGCTTCATCTTGATCGCCAACCTGAGACTCCTCTGCGATTTTACTTAGGGCAGCACGTAAGTTCTGGTTCTCCTCTTCCAATTGAGTGAGGCGGTCATTCTCTCTTTCTCCCGCTCGAGTTTTGGAATATTGAGCGGGATTGAGAGGATCCGGTTCCTCCTCGTCTTCCACCATGGTCTGCTTCCCATTACGCCGCACAAATGGGACTTGGTCATCACCATCCGGAGGTGGGATAGGGTTTCGCACTCGGCTCGGTCCCGCTACCGTCGGATTTCCCTCGGTACGAACGGGTGGGGGTCCGTTCGAATGGGCAGTTCCTCATGTAGCGGCCGGTTAGCCGTGCGCTCCGCTCCGCTCGTCACGATGGTAGTGCGAGGTGGAGCGATAGTAGCCTGGACTCCTCCGATCTGGGCTTGTGTTCCTCCTTGGAGTCCCCAGAGCGGATTGAACAACAACGAATTTAGTAGCAAAGGGTTTAAACCTGCCGGAATGTTGAATGAATTTTGGCCTATTCCGGTACCAAGAGCTTGCAAGGGGTGGACGAGCAGATTGAAGTCCACGGTGGCTCCTGATAAGTCACATATTTGTCTGATTATTGAGCTTAAATTGTGATATTATGTCCCGTGATTTATCCTACATGTGATGATTAGTTGGTTTAATGTTTTCTTATAGGAAATCATATCTTGCATGAATTTGAGGGAAATTGGACTTAATTGCACTACAATTCTTTCAACTTCAGAAAACGTTATTGGGCAGGAGGCCCACGTACTTGCATGAAATTAGAGGTCATCCACCTTCTTTTTGGATTAATTGGAGAACAAATGCAATTGAAGGCCATAAATTTGGAATTCAAAAGCTCAAACAAAGAGTTACGTACGTTAAAGGAGGGGGAAACACGTTCTTGGAGTAATGACAGTGCTTGATGAAGAGTTAGTGGGCATTTAATGTGGAAAAATAGTGAAGAAGCTTGACTGAAGTCACGGTCAGGGTTCCTGACCCGTTTTTCTGGCAATAACTTGGGCGCATTCATTGAAAACGTAGGGAGTTAGTGGCCATTTATTCTGGCAGAACGTGAAGAGGTGGATTTTATGATGGCAGATCATGGAGGAGTGGGGAGAAGAATTCAAGCCTTGGCACTACATAAAAGGAGAAGAACCGAGATTGAAGGGACACACTTTTCATATGAAAGAGAAGGAATCCATCCCTTTCCTTTAGTTTACTCTTTTGACTTTGTTAATTTCCTTTGTTAGTAATTTTCTAGTTTCGTTTTTGTCGGGATTTTCCTAGTATGCATTAGGTTTTGTGAGACTACTTCTTTTTGTTGATTAATTCAAGTTATCCGTTTTATTTCTAATTTCACGTCATTGAGTGTTGGTTTATTCTTTGATTAGTGCACGAATCTTAGAATTATTAACACACATACAGCTAGTTAATTCGTTTGGTGGAGTCTAGCCGGGCAATTAACGAAGTGGCATTCAACACTAGGTTGTTAAGTTCGGCTGATTTTGTGTTGTGGGATATTACGGTCTAATTAGGCGAAGTAGGAGTTTCTACTAAGTCGGTTAGGGCTAGTGTTTCTTTAGTACGTAAAGCAATTATCCGGTTGAATCTTAGAAGGAGTTTCTGATAGGGTTATCTGTTAATTAGGGGACGATTATTAGGAGTTTCTTCTAGTCATTCTAAAAAGTAAGAAGAAACGAGGGAGCCTAAGGTAACTGGTAACTATAGCTAGCCTAACGAGGAATTAATCACCCTGTCTGTGATCATAGCCTGATGCATGCGTAGGAAAATCCCAGCTACTTGTTATTTACTGAATTAATTTAAATGTCAGCTGAGTTTAGTTGTTAATTATTTGTTTATTTAATCTCGTTTTATTTAATTTATTATTAGTATAATCACAATCTCAAAACCCCCCTATTTTAATCGCTTTATTTCATTTCCTTGGCATATTAAGAGGTACAATCTCACCCAATCTTCGAGGATCGATACCCTTTTACCACTATTTACAAGTTATTTATATTCGGTACTTGGGATTTATTATTGGTGGTCTCGACACCCATCAAATTTTTTAATCCCCCCACACTTAGGCAATGCTTGCCCTCAAGCATAAACTAGGATCAAAGATAAGAGAGAAATTTAACTCTATTCAATGAAAACATGAAATGGGCAATGTAAACTAGGAATGAAAGCATAATTTTCGTGCTACAATACCAAATATTGAACCAAATGCAATGAGAGTCTCACATAAGAAAACACAATGCCCGGTCACCATCTTAAGTACATGCATGATTTACCCAAGTTGCATTATAAACCATTTTAATCCTAGAAATCATATTCGACTTATTAGATGAAGGGTATGCATAAGGAAGTTTCAAATGAAAATGGTAGTTGTGGGGAATTCGGGTTATTCACAATTAATACGTTAAGATACTTTAGCTAGGAATTGCTTGAATTGTCATTGGCCTTTTGACGCGAACGCAAACATTTGTGATGAATGTCATCCGGTTACTCAACCAATCACAACATCAAGTGGCTTTGCCTTACTCATAATTACCCGTTTTATTGTGATAAATCACTTATTTGGTTGGATAATCAGTGGAGTATTCATAAATTGCCTCACTCGTCGAGATCATTTGGGACCGTTTTACGCGAGCACAAACATTGGTGATGAATGTCACCCGGTTACTAAGCCCCATTTAATCTTTTCGACGGATTTTTGGCACTGCTCATAATAGATCATACCACTTAACTTCCATGCTTAAATTAAATCCTTAGCTCCACCACAATTTCCCAATAAACAAGTGAAAATTCAAGTGCATGCCAAATTCAACTTCTAAGCTTCATAAATTTCTATTCAAGAATGGTGTCATTTTAATCACACAATATTAAGGTTCTAGCCATTTAAAACCGGGCATGTAATTTCCAAAATGTGAGAATATCATCAACAAATAGTCAACATCAAGCATGCGAGACTCAACCATACCTTATATCCTTTAAAAATAATCCATCATTGCCTAAGTCGTAAAAATTCATCAAATAAGAGTCAAATTAGGTCATATCTTATCTCCTAATCATGCATAAAAGGCAACACAACACTGAAATTACTATTCACAGCCATAAACATGCAACTATAGCAGCAAATTCGCATATTATCAGCCCATTATCAGCACTAAAATGCCTCGAAATCATGCAAAAATGCAAAAATTTTCTCATATAGCCCTAAGACACCCCCCCACACTCAAAGCACATGTTGTCCTCAACATAAAAGTACAGAGTAAAGGTAAACCGAGGACTTCCCTGAACCCGGGGGGTGTGATGGTCGCGATTCAGACTCGAAGAATTGTGACTGTGATCACGGATAGCCTTCCTGTCAGTAGTATTTTGGTTTGAGGTGCAATGCAGGTTCAGGCCAAGTGCGGTGATGATTTCAGCACAACGCGGACTGAGTTCACGGCGTTGGCTTTGGTGCTGGTGGAAGGTGACGATGCGGTGGCAATTGTAGTGTGTGGCGGAGAGGAGTGGCGCCTGGTGGTTTATTTGGCCGGTGTATTATACCATTGCCCATGGTGGAATTAGGGCTTGGAGTTCTTGAAATTGGGAATTTCTTGAAGTGGATGGCTGAAATGAGTGATGTTGGGGTTTGTAGATTTTGTATTTTAGGGTTAAGACGAAGCGGGTCGGATATTTTCTCGCAGGTCTTGATACGGGTAGGGTGGCGGGTGGTTCAGGTATGTGAGTGTAGGCTCCGTTTGGCAAAAATGGGTCAAGAACCCTGTCCGTGACCTCAGACAAGTTGCCTCACAGTAGCAAAATTCCATCTGCCGTATGGTTCTTGCTTTTTATCAACTATTGATCTGCACTTATGCCTCCCCCACACTTGTCCAAATATATCCCCTGCATAACCACCTAAAAAGCAAGAAAAGAGAAAGAATTAAGACGGGAAGAGAAAATCGAGCTAAAGAAGCAAACGAAAAACCAAGAAACAATAGCAAGGGAAAGAAACATGGGTTGCCTCCCATTAGCGCCCTTGTTTAACGTTATGGACTCGACAAGTTCTTGTTTTCACACTCAAGCTTCTAGAGGAGGATCCTCTAGATTAATCCATTCAACTATGTGCGATTCGAATCCTTCATAAAACGATGTTGGTCCATGCCCCTTCACATCACGATCCGAATTTTCAATTAATTGACCAAGGGGCTTAAGTGGCTGTTGTGCCTCAATGGGTTGGGCAAGGTCCCGAAGTGTTCTGTTCTGAGCCATATCCTGACCGTGATCATTGACAGGGAAGTGATCAGTTTTCCTGTCAGCCTGCTGCGCAACTGCAAACTCTTGTTCAGAATCAATATCAAAATCCAGCTCAAACGATTTCGAACTAGCACCAACTGCTCGAATGAAGGTTCCTAGGCATAAGAAAAAGAAACAAAATCAATTACAAACCAATCCCCGGCAACGGCACCAGCTCCGGTGCGGTTTCTCTTATGCGGGAACGCCGGCGGCAGATGGCGCAACATGTCGACGTTCGCTTGACTCACGTTGATGTTCGCTTGACTTACTTGGGTTGGGGATAGTCGTGGTGGCAAGCTAGAGCTTCGCTCGCCACGGCTAGTGTTATCAGCTCCGGTCATCTTCCAAATGAAACAAAAAGAATAACTTTGAGAAAAGGTTGGGAAATCCGGTGGCTTTCCCACAGACGGCGCCAAACTGATGATGCTGAAAATTGGTTCGCCGGAACTTGAACGGGATCGGCTCCAAATCTCTAGCAAATCAGCCAAAAGGTGGGTTCTTTGACCTGCTAAGATCCACAAAACGTAAGAATACCAGGCGGGAGGTGTTTCCCGCGCGGGCACTCTGACGCTCAGTGAGTTTGCTTTGGGAGAAAGATGACCGGAAATTTGGGCAGAGGTTCGGTCTGTAAAAGTGTGCGTACCTGACTCTGATCAGAAAAAGAGTTAATATACCCTTCGGATTAGGTTAAGGCGCGATTCTCGCGGATTCATGTGTTAGTGATTAAGAGACGTGTGAACGTGGGTAACTGTCATGCTTAGGTGAAGCGCATTTAAGGTTGAGCGCAACTTGGGTTGAGCGCTCAAGGTTGAGCGCATAGGCTAAAAGGTTGAGCGCTTAGGCTTAGGTTGAGCGCAACGTGGGTTGAGCGCTCAAGGTTGAGCGCATTAGGGGTTGAAC
Source organism: Lantana camara (assembly GCA_037501455.1). NCBI lineage: Eukaryota > Viridiplantae > Streptophyta > Magnoliopsida > Lamiales > Verbenaceae > Lantana > Lantana camara. The sequence goes on along the minus strand of CM074857.1, from coordinate 12,897,265 downwards.
TCAAAGGTTGAGCGCATTTTAGGAGGAACGCGGGGACTGAACGCGAATAGGTGGAGCGCCGGACTTAGAATATTTTTGGCACTATCAATATTGTTGTCACTATCTACAAGTACATGACTATGGTCACTATCTTCACCCAATGACTGACCATCATCACTCCCACCACTGTCAACATTGTCCCAAGAAACACCCAAAAGCTCTAACTCATCTATGTTTGTGTCAACATTCCCCCCATGCTCATTTACTTCCTCAACAACATGTCCATCCCTATCTACACTCTCTCTAATTGTCTCCCCATCCCCACCATGCTCATCTCCATTATCTATAGTATCTGTACTCTCTCTAATAGTCAACCCATCCCCAGCATGCTCATCTACTTCTTCCACAACCTTCCCCTTCCCCTTATCTACAGCTACAACTAAGTCCCCTACATCTTCATCAGTTTCTTCTTCAATTTCCACACCATCCTTAACAAAAACCATCCCACAATTGATATCATAACTGGATTCACTACTAGACTTCTCTTCATCGATCTTGTGTTCAACAAAAACCCCCACAACCCTCTCTTCATCTAAGAAATTTGCTAGACTAATTGCATCATTATCATCTTGCATTAAAGACACCACTGCACAGTCATTACTACCAGACATACTACAGAAAAATAAGGCACAACTAGTATCTATAGCAACCTCTTTAGCCATGGTAGATATCTCAAGCATGCTAATTTCATCCGTATCACAGTAATCAAAATGGTCAAATTTTCCACCCACATAAATCCTACCACCCATGATACAAAACCGACCACCATGATGCATTCTTATAGTAAATTTAGCACTGTTTTTGCCTACAATCATCAACAACAAGAGACAAAAAAAAGCATACAAACTCAGACAACAATCTGAAAAACAGAACAAAAAAATTAAAAAATGAGAAACATGGGGAACAATAATGGACCACATGACGGAATAAGGAGAGATAAGAAAACACCTGGACCACAAACAATCGCAAGAAGGACCACATACCAACTTATTCCAAACAAAAAAAAACAAACTCCAAAACCCTAGGTCCAACAAATTCGAACAACTATGAAAAAAACTCAGATTAAAAAACTCACCATAGAAAGGTGCGCTCCTTCCATAAGGAATTTCATCTTCTTCACCTCGCTTCTTCCACCCCATTATCACTGATTTACATCAAAGGAAGAAGAAAAAGTTTGAAGAAAAAGGTTGGATCCTTGTGTGCGATGAAAGTGACTTTTCATTTTTAGAATATGATGGTTAAGGGTTTGCGGGAGTAACATTAAAATGGCGAAAATGCCCTTAAGAAACGCATGTGAGATTCACGTGTAAGGCTTTCGCCGGAAGATTCCACTGTATTTTGAAATTGGGCACCAAAGTGAACCAAAATGAAAGGTTAGGCATTGAATCCTTAAAATTTAAAGGTTAGGTACTAAAGTGCAAACGACCCCAAACTTTGGGGTGCAAAAAAAGTTTAACCCAAAATTCATAAATAACTGATTTCATAAATCTATCGGATTTGAAGTAAACGGGATTAATCTTATTATTATTCAAGGATTTCATATATAGATAGAACCACCTTCACAAATTGTAAATACTAATTTTTTAAAAATTAAACCGACCCAACATCATTCGTTGGAAGTGAAATGAATTATGTTACTATCCGATTCACAAAGTAGAGTTTAAAATTATAACAATATCCTTAATTTTAAAATCAAATTACTCGCATACCTATATTAATATCAAATACTTTAAGAGTTATTTTAGTAATAATGGTAGCACGAAACAAACATTTCATAAAAAGCTGTTTTAAATACTTTGAAGCAGTATACTATACATTTTCATAAATTTAATTCTTTTCTTAAGTCAGATATTATTATATTCGTTTAAATATATATTAATTTTTTGGTTTTTTTTCGTTCCTTTATTTTCGGATCTTGTTTAAATATATATATTAATGGTTCAATTACAGAAGTATTACTCAAGTTGCATATTCATGCCAATCGCCAAGTGTAATTTCCTCATAATACGACGACGCAGCTCAACCGTCGCAGCAAGGAAAACTGCAAAAGCTCAAAAACACAAGAAGACGGTGATCACCGATACATATATGGCCAAAAATTCGATCTTTGCAAAATGCTCTGAATCTATCTATTGTTTCTTCGTTTTCATGTATACCCAAGTTCCAATTCCGTGTAATTTTTACTCCTAACTAAGATAAACGAAGAAAATGTCTTCATCAACATCAATGCTGACGCCGTTGCAGAAGTTTGCGGCGGGAGGACTCTTTGCTCTGGCCCTGCACCAAACCCAGATCCACCAGAATCTCCGACTTGGATTTTCCTCCGACACGGCCGCCGCCGCCGCCGCTGGCAGCGGATTACAGAAACGCACGAGTAGCGCCACTAGCAGCGACCCCCTTTCCAAGGACTCTCAGCGGTGGACCCATCCGTCGTCCGGCCTCCTTCGCCCCATCTTCAAGTAATAATCATTCCTCTTTGTGCACCTGTGTCAATTATCACGTGAATGTGTGGAAAGAAACTAAAAAGCTGATATCTTTTTGGCATTCGTAATTATAGGTTTCTGGAAATTGATAGTAAAGAGTGGGCTGGACTGGAGGAAACTGCTGCTTCTTCACCTGCGGAGCATCATGTCGGAGCTGTTAGTACCTTCGTTGGTTTTTATCTTGTTATTCTTTTTTTTTTTCTTGAAGATTTTTGTGACCACAGCTTTGCTTTTGAGCTAATGAAAGAGGGGATGGATTCTATTAGATCATCGGAAAAGTGTAAACTTCATGATCATGTCATAATCCCCTAGAATATATCTACTTCTACTATTTGCAATTTTGCATGACATCCTTAGACGCTTCTCTGGTTTTAATTCTGAGGTTATGGAATATGTGTCATCTAGTATGTTTCAGGTGCTTGGGCAATTGGATATGTTTCCTAAATTCTAATGAAGAATCTCTTCTTTTTCATCAGTTCCTAAGGTTACTTATGAAGGAAAATTCTGACATGTCATCAGAAGTTGGTCATAAAGAAGCTGCTGATAGAAAAGCTGCTCATGGGGAAGCTGCAGATAAAGAAGCTGCTTTGACAAACGGAGTGGATGCAATGTCTTCAAACATGGAAACAACTCCATCTGAATATGGCTCCAAAAGGGAAAAACAACGTGAATATGAGAACGCATGTCGAGAGAAGTTTCCAACCCCTGAAGCATTATCGGAATCAAAATCTGAAGGGAAGAACATACCTGGCTCAGATAATTCCCAACAGGGAATTAATAACATTCCTTCTTCTAATATTGAACAAGCTCACAGACAATCCATCTTAGAATCACATGGAAAACCAATGGAGGATGCAAAAGCAGTTAGTTACCAGAGAAAAGTTACAGTTCTACACGAGCTTCTCTCAGCTTGTCTGGCAGATAACCCTGAAGACAACAAGAAATCCGACAAGAAAAGAAAGGGCTATGATTCCAGACATCGTGTAGCGTTGAGGTTGCTGTCTACCTGGTTTGATATTAAGTGGATAAAAGTGGTAATAATGATAGAAGTGTCATTTTGAATTATTGTCTTCATTCTAGAGAAACTGAACATTGATGTCCTTGTAATTTTATTTCAGGAAGCCATTGAAACCGTGCTGGCTTGTTCTGCAATGGCGATCCTGAAGGAGGAGGAATCCAAAGAAGAGGGTGAATCTTCAGAAAAGTCATGGGCTAAGTGGAAAAAAGGAGGTATTATAGGCGCCGCTGCATTAACTGGAGGTACCTTGATGGCAATTACCGGAGGTACGTAACTTTTTAATAATATTAAAGTTAATTTGCACTATTTTTATTTAATGGTCATGATCCAACAGGTTTAGCTGCACCAGCAATAGCTGCTAGTTTTGGAGCTTTAGCACCTACATTAGGGACTGTGATTCCTGTTATTGGGGCAAGCGGATTCGCGGCTGTTGCTAGTGCTGCTGGAAGTGTTGCAGGTTCTGTGGCAGTTGCAGCTTCCTTTGGTGGTGAGTAAACAATGCATTTATAGGACATTTACTTCTTATGTGCCTTTCTTTTCTGCTAAATATGTGTTATGTAAATACGCCAGCTGCTGGAGCTGGACTTACAGGGACGAAAATGGCTAGGAGAATTGGCGATGTTGACGAATTCGAATTTAAAGCTATAGGGGAAAATCATAATCAAGGAGTGAGTTATTTCGGCCCCTGAAAAATTAGAAGTAGAGATAATGGTTTTTCATAAAATGTGTTGTTGTAACATGGTTTGTTCTTCATTATAATTTTCGTTTCAGCGGTTAGCTGTTGGGATCTCAATATCAGGATTTGTTTTTGAGGAAGAGGACTTTATAAGACCTTGGGAAGGACAGCAAGATAACTTAGAAAGGTAACTAACAACTTAAACAAAATCTTAAAATTCTGGGCTTTATGATTTTACTTGCTGAAATTTAAGATGTTGAGACTTAAGAATTCCTCAAACTTGTAACGTTTATTTAGGTACATACTGCAGTGGGAGTCCAAGCATCTAATTGCTATAAGCACCGCTATTCAAGACTGGCTTACTTCAAGTAAAGGATTGTTTATAGCCCTTTAATCAGCTATGGCAACTGGATATTCCTTCGTGAAATTTACATGATCACTTTTATGCAACAGAGATCGCCTCGGAAATGATGAAGCGAGGGGCCATGATGACTGTTCTGCATTCCCTTATGACAGCTCTGGCTTGGCCCACAACATTACTTTCTCTTACTAGTTTTATCGATAGCATTTGGACAATTGCCATCGACAGGTTTTTGATATTTCACTCAACTGGCAGAAGTATATAACTCTAATATTTATGGAACCTCAATCTTGGTTGCTATTGTGTAGAACTGATAAGGCAGGAAAATTGCTGGCAGAAGTATTATTGAAGGGGTTGCCTGGACACAGGTGTAGCTTCTAAGAAAATAATTTCAAGTTCTTGTAGTTCGTTGAACTTTTAACTGGTTTTGGTTTCCATGGATTCCTCAGGCCCGTGACTCTCGTTGGTTTCTCTCTCGGAGCAAGGGTAATTTTCAGGTGCCTCGAGATTTTGGCTGGAAATGACAACAATGGTGAGAATAACTGCAATTGTTTTTCTTTCTTTGAAGTTATTTGGTATTGTGGAACAAGTCATCACGTTCTTGATATTGATCAGCTGGGATTGTGGAGAGAGTTGTTCTTCTTGGAGCTCCAGTACCAATTAAAGGCGTGAATTGGGAAGCTACGCGTAAGGTTGTGGAGCATAGCCTTTTATACTAATCAAATTCTGCTATCTATATAAAGCCTCTCACAATAGTGACCTAAATCTTTCCTTGTTAATCATCTGATTCTGCAGGTGGTGGCTGGGAGATATGTGAACGCGTATTCTACAGATGATTGGATGCTGGGAATTGCATTCCGTGCCAAGTATGGTTTTTATGACCACCATTTATAATTTTGCGACTACCTTACCTTTGTCTTTGCAGCTGATTCTAATCTCTAATACCATTGCTTATGTTGAAAACAGTCTCCTCACGGAAGGATTGGCTGGAATCCAGCAAGTCAACGTGCCTGGCATTGAAAACGTAAATATCCACGCAACACTTACAATATTTGTACATAAACGAATTATTCGTGTGACTTATCTTGCGTCGTCTCCTGCTCATTTGACAGGTCGACGTGACTGAAATCATCGAGGGCCATTCATCTTACCTCTGGGGCACCCAAGATATCTTAGAACAGCTTCAGCTAGATACTTATTATCCTGTTTTCAATCAGCAAGCTGCTAAAGAATAGATTTATTTGCATTTTGGTTGATTAGAGTTGCTCGAGGAGGAGTTCTTGCACCAGAAATGGAGATGTATCATCTTTCACTCCCTATCTGTCTTCAAATTCCAGTGTATATGTTTGCTATCTTGTTGGTGAAAAATATGCATGGCCTTTCAAAATTTGGGCATACATGTATAGCAAATTTCTATCTTAAGCTGTCTTAGAACAATTATCAGAATTTCTTTGCAAATGGGAAGATTAGCATAATCTTGCATTTTTTCTTTTTATTTTTTATTTTTAAGCATAATCTTGTATTGAGCAAATTTCTATCTTAAGCTGTCTTAGAACAATTATCAGAATTTCTTTGCAAATGGGAAGATTAGCATAATCTTGCATTTTTTCTTTTTATTTTTTTATTTTTAAGCATAATCTTGTATTGTACTCCTCTCGGTAGACTTCTTTCTGTTTTTTAACAAAAGATTGATTACTTCATCGTGCGGTGCAAGAATGGAGCCAGACATGGAAGATGTAAATATCAAGAATCTTACAAAACTATAGAAAACATCTCAATTAAAAATTTACATATCCCAAATCAAAAAAGAATTATTCCCAATTTTGGAGGTTCCAGTTAATTTTAATTCGAATCTGTCCCAACTACACGGACAAACAATGATACAAGTTTTGTACCCTTTATCTCATGAATAATATGAATTCTTATTAGTCATTTCAACAACTTCGATCCTTATTTTTTGCATGATATAACTTCGTAAATATATAAATATGATAATACAAACACTATATGATATGAATACAATAATACGATCTTTTTAAAAAAAAATCATTCGTTCAGAATAAAATATATCCAAGCATTATAATCACAAAGAATAAATTCTTAACTAGAATAATCTTCTTCAACTTATTTCTTTTTTAATTTCTTACAATTTTAATGTCATTCGTTGCTTACTGTCCATTTCATTCTACCTTACCCAAATCCATTTCATCTTGATTCACATCGAACCAAATGTAATAAAAACAATAAAACGAAGAATAATCGGAAGTACGAGAGGAGAAGAAGAAGAACACATGGGTGAGTAAGGTAAAAAGGAATAATAGAAACAGGAAAAGTAACCAAGAATCAAGAAGGGCAAAAACAAAAGCGTACGAGGGTTGTAATTCTGATTATTATGGAGAAAGAGAGAATGAGGGACGAAGAGGGGAAGCCAATTCTGGTGCCGGAGAAAGCATTATCATCCCCCGATCAAACAATCCCATTTAACTCGAAATCTGATGACACAAATCGAATTCATGGCAGCAACGGATTGCCATCGGCTGCTAAGAATGCAGATACGGTGAACAGAGATGTTGTCAAGGCAAAATCTTGCAAAGGCTGCCTTTATTATTCATCTCGTTTCAAAGGGGATTCCAGAAACCCTGTGTGCGTTGGCCTCAATCGGTCTATTCCCAAAGGTAACCCTAATTTCCAGCCCGCGTTTCTATTTTTCTTTATTTTTTGGAGGTGCTGCTTTTACGATGATGTTTTCTGCATTTGATTTGTGGTTTATATATGCTGAAAGATTGCATTTTTGGTTGTGTGATGGAAATATTGTCTCACTCCTATGCAGTTCTGACATGCAATAAGATTATAAGAAGTTGGGAAGAAATATGGGGCTGATTCATTTTAATGAATAATGGCCTGAAGTGATGTTGCTTATATATACATAAACACACGCACGCACAATGCATATAGAAGTCCTAATTGTGTTTTGGTACATTTCTGGACTGGAAGGTTATGGTTTCTGGTATTTCACCTTGCTTAGATATAAAGGCGATACATTTGTGTTGGGTGCAAGATTGTGCATCATGAAAAAGGCGACGGAAAAATTAATCTGCGCCGGCACTTGCATTTCAATATCTGAGAAATATGTGCACAATGTTTGTATTACTTGCAATCTTTGTACGAAAAATTAAAATGATGGGAATTACTCATAAAAAAATTGTTGTTAATGATTATAAATTCATTTTTTGTGACCAGTAGCTCGATATATTTTTGGACAAACTGAGAGGGAAGCAACTAAAGAGGGTCGGAGCCTCACAGACTTTAGATATGCTTGTGTTGGACATTCTATCTATGTTGACCAAAAAGAGGATGGCTTGAAAGGGCAAGAGACTCAAACAGAATTGCCAATTTGCTCAGGTTTTGAGGTTATAGGAGTCCTACCTGTTAATGTTGCTGATTCTGCCTCTGCTGCTATGAGTCATGTTCACAATCAAGAAGGTAGCTATTTTAATTCTCCCTGCTAGGAGGAAAGAACCTTAACGACTAATTATGAGCAATATCATGTGACTAATCACTGATGAAGTCTATTTATTAATCTATGCTCTGATGGTTGAAGGGGCTCTGGAGACTAGATCGAGTAATAATCGCCAACCAGTTATCAAGAAGGAAAAAGGTCAATTTAGAACATTTTCTATGTTTAGATTGCTATATTTGGAGCTAGTGAATTTACATCGCTAATAATATATCCATTTTAGCTTTATTTGAATAGTTTCATGTTGCAGTGGATTTCAAATTCTTGATCTGATATTTGAGTTATTTCTACTCCTTTTGCTCTCTGCCTGATGTACATTTTGTTTAACGGGTGTTATATATTTGATTTAGTTAGTAATTTGGATGTAACCTTCCTGTTGGAGGTAGTTTTGTTTACTTGCAACCTATGTTCAACTAAAATCATATTACCAATGTTATTGCCCCTCACAGATGGTAATGCAATGCCACAACGCCGACCACCTAAACAAGCAAATTCAACTCGGGACGATTTTATGAGCAGGCAAGCTCTTTTGTGTTCAGTATTTTCAATTATGCTATGAGTTTTTTGGACAGAGTTAGAATGTCAACTAGGGTTAGATTTCTATCGTTCTAGGCGCCTGCATGTTATCTTGAACACGAATTCCAGTCAATTTTGATAACATGTTCAAGAAGATTTAGACAATGAAATATGTTTGTAAGACATTTTTTTTCCACTCATTTGCAGGTTCGCTCGAAATGCTAACCTGGTGGCGAACGGGGTAGCCAAGAACATGCACAGAGTGGGGAATCAAATCAAGCAGAGTCTTGATGATGTACTGTATCCCTATAGAAGACCACCAAAGTAAGGGGTTGATGCTACTATGATCAATAAAGTACTTCAGCCTATCGTCTTGGTTGGCGACAGTTGGAATTCTGACTGGCACTGGCTTTTCCCTGTAACATTACTTTGTGATCTTAATACTGTATAGTGCTTAGTTGCTGAATCTCTCACAACAGTCTACAAGTAATATTATTGATTCATATTAGAAGCAAGATGCCAAATGTTTTGAATTGTTTTAACTTGGATTTTAGGTGGATAGTTAGGTAGTATTGCAACTGTTTTTGCTCTAATTTGAACATAACTATCCACTTGATGATAAAATGTTCAAATCAATTGCTTCCAAACTTATTTACTCTTTTAACATGCAAAATTATGGTACCATTTTTCTCTTGATTCTTGTGTGTATGATTATCGAAAAACGAGAAGAAAGAAATTTGATCTGAAAGGGTGAATTGCACCATAACAAATGGTCACTGATTAAATAAACATAATAATTAAAAATATTATAATGAACAACAAGCCCGTCTAGCTCAGTTGGTAGAGCGCAAGGCTCTTAACCTTGTGGTCGTGGGTTCGAGCCCCACGGTGGGCGATATTTTAATATTTATTATTATTATTATCAATATTTTGGCTAATTGGTATATTAAAATATTTATTATTATTTTAATATTTATTATTGTTGCGAAACAGAATCACAATAATACGAACCAATACAAAAATAATTTTTTATTGAGAGAAACAATATAAATTATATTCTGAATCGACTTATAAAATGAATGTACATACAAAAATATTGAAGAGAGAACTTTTTATTTAGAGAAACAATATAAATTATATTCTGAATCGACTTATAAAATGAATGTACATAGGACCCTATTTATGGAAAAGTTTACAGTGTGAACTTATGCATTTACTGAGCATTTGTTGGCTACATTAATATGGCGGTGAGCAAAAGTGGATATATTTATATTTATACGCGTGCAAAAGCGGATATATTTATATTTGTACGTGTCTTAGGTGCTGCCTCATTAAAAGTGGTATATGTTTCCAGCTTCCAGCTAGCATTGTGTGCCGCAATTTGGCATTCCACAATGTCAAAGTTTGTGGCTTCATTTATGAAGCCACAATTGTTAACTTTTTAACACTCCCTCTTGGAATGCCAATATTTGTACGCGTCTTACGTGTTGCCTCATTAAAAACCTTATCAGGAAAAACCCAGTAGGACAAAAACTCAAATAAGGAAAAGAGTACAGCTGCGCAGACTCCCCCTGATGTTGACATTGGTGAGATCTTTTCATAGATCTCGGAAATGATGCATTCCAATGTCATGAACGTGTTTCTTGAAAGTTGTAGTGGAAAGCGCCTTTGTAAAGAGATCTGCTGAGTTATCACATGATTGAACATACTGGACACTGATTTCTCCGCTCTTTTCAAGATCTTGTGTATATTGGAAGAATTTTGGTGGGATATACATGGTTCTATCGCTTTTGATGTATCCCTCTTTCATTTGAGCAATATATGTGGTATTGTCTTCATATATCGTCGTTGAACTTTTATCAACTGATACGCTGCAGGAGGTCAAGATGTGTTGTGTTATTGATCTTAACCAAACACATTCTCGACTTGCCTCATGAAGTGCAATGGTCACAACATGGTTAGAGGAAGTAGCAACAAGAGTTTACTTCTGTGATCGCCAGAAAATTGCAGTGCCCCCAATTGTAAAGATAAAACCTGTTTGGGACCTAGCTTTGTGTGGATCTGATAAATATCCTGCATCTGTATAGACAACCAAAACTTGTTTTGGATTTTTAGAGTAAAACAATCTTAAATCAATTGTACCTTGAAGATATCGGAATAGTTGTTTAATCCCATTCCAATGTCTTTTTCATTGGGGATGAGCTGAACCTTGCTAACAAATTAACTGCAAAAGATATGCCAGGTCTAGTAAAATTAGCAAGATACATAAGTGCTCCAATAGCACTGAGGTATGGTGTCTTAGATCCGAGAACTCCCTCGTTCTCTTCGCGAGGGCGAAAAGGATTTGTTTCTACACCAAGCGATCTCCCACTCATTGGAGTGCTTAAAGGGGTTGCTTTATCCATTTTAAAGCGTTTCAACACCCTTTTAGTATAAGTTGACTGATGAAAGAAAATTCCATTTCGTTTATGCTCAATCCGCAAACCAAGACAATATTTGGTTTGTCCAAGGTCTTTCATTTCAAACTCAGTTTTTAAGTGAACTGTTGTTTCATAGATTTCCTTAGCAGTTCCAATGCTATTCAAATCATCAACATAAACTGCAATAGTCACATATCCAGATGTTGTTTTCTTAATATATACGCATGGACAAATAGGATTATTCATATATCCTTTCTTTAACAGAAATTCGCTCAAGCGATTGTACCACATGCGTCCTGTAGCACCCGAGCGTAAGGTACCACATCCCCCGCACCGAGACCCGACCCGTATATGAAATGGGAGTCCATACACGTGCCAAATCCACGGCGAACGGGGACACAACACACACGCTATGCTAGGCGGGACTAACCCTTGAACCAATCAACTCAAGAATCATAAAATCAGAGTTAAATAAAATTCGCGGAAGCACAAACTACATAGCATATATACAATGAGCTAACAAGCTCCAAAATAGATATACAAAAGCATTCCATAATCAATGGCGCTCATGGCCTACAAAAAATCAAAACGCTCCAATCTATAACAGGATCAAATACAAAAGTAGTAATAATAGTATGAGTATGAGACTAAAAAGAGGTGCTAAACATAAATGCAAGACCTAGACGACTTGAATTCCCGCCTAGCACTCCTATACCTGCACAAACAGCTGAAAACAACCGGGTTCAGTCTAAAAGAGACTGGTGGGTATAAAAACGGGGCATAAGATATATAATATCGCATAAATTAAACACATACATGCAAGCCCTAATCCCGTGTGAAGTTTGAAAGGAATTTACCAAGTGGTTAAAACAAAGAAGACATCAACGGGATTATGACGTTCATATTCATTCATAATTATTCATAAGGGTTTAAGCTCGGCGAGTGAGCGTGCACAATCTCCAACCTTCTCCTCGTGTAATCATATTATAATTAGTGGTTATCATACATATCTTTCGTGCACATACATAAATGATCGTAATCATACATATACACCTTCTTCCTCCGGGTGGTGGACAAGTTAGGTAGACCTGACCACCGAATAAATCAATGGCCAATGGGGGTACATGAATCCCCCAAAGGCACTCAGCTCCCATTCCTCGCTAAAACTCCTAGCGAGGGCCGGTATCACCGTAGTTGGTTGGAACTAGTATATGGGATCCCCGTCAGCCCTTGCTTCCTCGGTTAGCCACATATACTAAGTCCCGGGGCCCGTTCTGTAATAAATAATAAATGTGTCTCGCCAAAACATAAGGTAGGGTTTCGCAATTAAAAAGGGGTCAGACATTTGAAATCATTTACCCAAAATGACTCGATTGATATAAATATATTATTTTGGCTTCAAACTTTGCACATAAGGGATTTATACGGTTGTTTTAACTAATAGAAGAAAAACCCACCTTTACCAAGCAAAATAAAAGCACAAGCGTCTCAATGCTCGCCCTTGTTTCCGACCGAACCCGAATCTGTGCAAAAGAAAAGGTATGAGACGCAATGACCACATATGACGCTCGGCAATGAAGTGCATATGACATGAATGCATAAATGATCATGTTATATCATAAAAATGTTCATGTGCACGATTAATAAATTTAAAACATATACTCATGCATTCGTTCATACATTTCATTCAATTTCATAATTTCGTAAATTCATATAATTTTCATAAATTCATAAATTCATAACAATCATAAATTCATAATTCATAATTCATATCAATTAATCTAACATTCAATTAATAAGCATAACATATATTATTCAAATTCACATTTAGGAATAAAATAAATAATTGAAACGTTCAAACAAAAGTCAGTAGAATAAATACGCGAAATTGCAATCACTTAATTTCAATAGTTAAATTAAATCAAATAATAATTAAATTATATATAATAAATATTTATAATATAATATAAATATAAGTAATTATATATAAAAATATACAATATATATATAATATATACATATATGCACGTACACACTCACACACTCATGCATGCATATATATACTACATATGATATATCTCCCATGCATGCAAAATGTATAAACTACATGCAATACATATATACTATATATTACACATATGTATGCAATTACAACACAAAGCCATGCATATACGCACACACATATTACACAACCATGCTTATATATATATATATAAGGTAAATATACATGCATGCAATACAAAAACAACCAAGCACACACATATACACCATAATTACAGCAGCCCAGAAGCCATTCAGCAGTAGCAGCAACAACCAGGAAGACGCAGCAACAGACATTCACGCGAGGAAGAAGAAGAAAATGCAGGAACAGTTTAGGAAAAACGGGGTGACACCCCCGTGTCACCCTCCAACACTAGACCGAGACACGCCCGTGTCTCGGTACAGAATTCCCAGACCCAACTGCACCCCCGTGTCGTGCCGGAACTGCCAAAAATGGCACGCCCGTGTCGTGCTGCAGCAACTGCCTCTAACAGCGGCAGAAATGTGCAGAAACAGAGCAGGAAAAGGCAAGCCACAAATGCAACAAAACAAGGCATGAAAGGCAGCAAAATTTCAACAAGAACACATACTACAAGATCACGAAATTGACAGCAAGAAGAAGGAAGGAAATGAGCAGTTTTTGACAGCAAAAATAGTCCAGAAAAACAGAGCAAAAATCGATGAAAACAGGGCAAGCTTGAACTCGAACCTTCTCCATCTATACAACTCAGTTAAGGCCATCAAATACGCAGCAAAACATCAAATATTCAACAAGGGAAACAGCTCCAAAAGTGATTAATCAAAGCATGGAGTATACGTGACATATATGTGGGATTTTCTGAAAATTTCATAAGTGATATCTCATATATATCTCAACAAACATGAAATCAAAGATCATAAATGTTATGAGGATGTTAAAACAATTAATCTCAGGCTTGGAATCGATCAAAACCATAGAGAAACGAAGGAGATCAAGAATTTGTACAAAAACTCCCCTTTTCGGTAAAACACCCAGAAATGGATGAAACCATGCTCAAACTTGTGAATGAAAGGATGAAAATGCTCAGAATTAATCATATATTACAACCTTAAGCTTACCTTGATGATTGGTTGAAGTTTGGAGAAGATTTGAGCTCCAAAATCTTCAAGGGATGGAGGGTTACGGGACTGGAGAGAGAGGCAGAAGCTTTGGCTGAGTTTTGGGGTTTGTGTGATGATAATCTCGGTCAAGGCTGAGTATATCATGATAGAGGGTTGAGTTAGGGTTTCAAAGGATCAAACCATGGTTAATTTGGTTATGGTTTGGCCAAGATATGGCTGATTTAGTGCCACAAGGTCATGTTGGTCGCCGATTCGTTTTTCGGTTGAAATTCGGAGTTTCAAATGAATTAGGAAAAATGTAAGGCTAAGTTTACTAAACCCGAATTTTCGTTACGAGTTCAGCGGAGTTGACGGAACTCGAATCCGAGTTCCCGAGCTCAAGATATTAAATTCGGAACCAAGGGTACGCTAAGTGCTCGTTAGCTCCCGTTTTGGTTCCTCAAATGAAATTAAATCCGTTAACCTATCAAATGAATTCAAAAACATAATTTGAGTATAAAATCATGTTCATAACACATATACGTTCAACATATTACAAAATCGTAGCAATTTGATATCATATCATATAAGAACGGAGCACAAAATGAACAACATGCATTTTCCAAACAATTTATACATGAATACATAAAATTCCATGCATAATATATCAACTCCATGCAATTCATGCAATAATTTAATTCTCATGCATAAATTATGATTTGCATGCAAAATTATTAATATGCATGCATAAATAAAATCTCCATGCATAAATATAAAATTCATGCATAATTATATTAAATCCCATGCAAAGAAATGAAATTCATGCATATAATATTTCACGTAGGATATATATATATATATGTATAAATAAGTAATTAATTAAAACATGATTAATTAACATAATATATAATTAGCATAATCATTAAACAATAATAAAATAATTAAACATATATAAATATATATATCTACGAGACATATATATATATATAAAATTAATAATATTAAAATAAAATAATATAATATAATATAATATAATAAAGTAATAACAATTATAATAAAATTAAATATAAAACACGTAAAAACAATTAATTCGCGCAATTAGGTAAACACATACGCTCTACCTTTACGTCCGAAAAGTCGGGGCGTTACAATCTCTCCCCCTTAAAAGAATCCGTCCTCGGATTCACTGCTCGCTCGGAAACGACCCGGGGTGAAACCTTTACATCTTATCCTCTGTCTCCCACGTAGTTTCTTCGGTTATCCCACTTTTCCAAAGAATCTTGACTCGTGGAATACGCCGATCTCAAGTCCCTGAAGTTTTCGATCCAGTAACTTAATCGGCTTCTGAACGAAGGTGAGATCCGGTTCTAATTCCACTTCTTCAACCGATAGAACCTCGGACTCATCTCGAGAATACTTTCGGAGCAAGTGTTTAATTTCCCTCCTCGTCCAATCCTTAAGAATCCTCTTCGTGGGAAAACCTTTAGGAAAACCTTATCTCCAATCTCAACCTCCAATTTCTTCCTCCGTAGACCTGCATAAATCTTTTGTTGATCCTAAGCGGCCTTCATCCGTTGTCTAATTATCTGGACCTTATCAATAGCCTCTTGTACAGCCTTAGAGGGTTTTTCCTTCTTTTCCCCTCTTTTAATCCCTTCTTGCTTGGTCTAATTCCATTCCTCCAAGTCCAAGAACAACGGAAATCGATATTCGCGTCCATAAGGAGCTTCATAAGGGACCATCCCAATCGAGGCTTGATAACTGTTGTAGTAAACAAACTCAATTATCTGTAACTGCTCATTCCACGAACTTTGAAAGTCCAATGCACATGCTCTCCACAGATCCTCTAGATACTTAATCAACCTTTCTGATTGTCTGTCGGTCTGAGGATGGAAAGCTGTGCTGAAATGAAGCCTTGTTTCCAAACACTTCTGCAATTCTTGTCATAACCTTGAAGTAAATTTGGGATCCCGAATCGAGACAATACTAACAAGTACACCATGAAGTCTGACAATCTCATCATTGTACCTCTTGGCCAACTTATTCACTTTACCAGATATCCCAATAGCAAGAAAATGAGCTGACTTCGTCAACCTGTCCATACTAACCCAAATTCCATCAATAGAATTGCTTAAGATCCTTATACCCTTTTGTTCCTCCGTGATATAACGAATACCCTGACCGATGGCTTTCTCAAGAATAATCCTTTTTAATTCTTCCGGGACAACAACTCTATTCTTAAATCTTAGAAGTCCCGTATCATCAAATCCAAACGGGTATTCTGAATCAGCTCGAGCTTTCTCAGCTAATTTCTGAACCTCGGGATCAATCCTCTGAGTATCAACTAACCTCTGTATAAGATCTGGTCGATCCGTAATATTCCGAACACTAGCCCTCAGTCTGAACAACTCATTCTCATCTCCAATTTCCACTTTCACATCGGACACACTAGTTTTTCTACTAAGTGCATCCGCGACCAGATTAGCTTTGTCGGGATGGTATCGGATTGTACCCTCATAATCCGCCAAAAGTTCCATTCCTTATGTGAGAATAAGTATTGGAGATTCTTGTAATCAGAAAAGACCTCGAACAAAATTTCATGAAGATAATGTCTCTACTTACCCAAAGCAAAGATCACTGTCACTAATTCCAAATCATGAGTGAGGTAATTCTGTTCATACTCTTCCCTTTTGCATCGACACATATCCCAAACTTCCTTTTGAGGCGTCCGTATAAACTGTATATCTTTCTGTACCTTCAGGAAGTGCTAATACAGGAGCGGTGGTCAACTTTTCCTTTAAAAGTTGAAAGCTATCCTCATACCTCGTCCCACTCAAACTTAACCACCTTCTTAGTCAATCGGGTTAAAGGAGCTGTAATCTTCGAAAATCCTGTACAAAGCTTCGATAGTAATCTGCCAAACCCCAGAAACGCTTTATTTTTGAAACAGTTTTCGGGCTTTGCCATTGAATAACCGTCTCAGTCTTAGAAGGGTCTACCTCCAAACCTTTCCTTGAAATAATATGACCCAGAAATGCTACCTGATCAATCCAAAACTCGCCTTTGCTGAACTTAGCATACAATCCGATGCTCTCTTAAGGTCTCCAACAAAATTCTGAGGTGCCTTGCATGATCCTCCGGAATTCTCAAATAAACCAGGATGTCATCGAGGCAGATTACCACAACTTATCCAAATACCATAAAGCAGCCGGAGCACCCCAATGGGACGAACTTGGCCGTATATATCCAACTTTGAGTAATACCTCTAATTGAGTCTTTAAACTCTTCCAAATCAGTCGGATATTCTTTCCCTTCAATCAAAACTGAACACTCCCGAATCAACGGATCTGTCTGAAGACTACCATCCAGTGGCGAACTCACCAAACATCAGAAGGAAAAGCAAATAACAGACAAGCACAGAATAGCAACTAAGTCACAAGAAATAAAGAAATGCGTAACACTCGAATCAAAAAGTGCATGAAAGAGTGCATGAATGCTCATGTTATGTATGCATAGGGTACCTTCTACCGCTGCTGGGGGGTCGATCCCTGCATCTTGCTCTTCACCTTCGAGGGCGTAAGCACGAGCCTGAATCATTGGCCTTTGAACTCCCTTTTTAAATCCCGGAATCTTGTCAGGGCATGTATCCGCCCTATGATCAGCTTTTCCACATATTAGGCATAAACCCAACCTCTTCCAGCATTTGTGATAATTGTGAGTTGGCCCTCCACAATATGTACATGGTGGCTTGGATAATTGTGCTTCACTCGGACCTTGTCGATCCCTTGTTGGTGCAGGCAAAGCTTTTGGAACTGGTAGAGTTGGTCCTCCCATTCTTGGCTTCTTATACGGACCCTTAGGAGGGGAAGTAGCTTGAACCAAAGGTCGCTTTCCCGAACTTGTTCCAGAACCTCGTCCTCCAAACCGAGGTTTCTTAAATAGACCCTTAGGAGGCAGACTAGCTTGAATCATCGGCCTCTTTCCCGAATTCGATCCGGATCCTCTTCCCTTAGGAGCTCTAACAACCGGATCCTTCTTTTTGATTTCCTCCCCTTGCGTAGAAGACTGTCGGACTCCAGGTAGCCTCTCTACTCGAATCAACCAACCCTCCGAGACCGCATCATCGATAGGACCAGAAAATCGAGGGGGGTTGTAACTCAGAAATACCCCATGAGGATCTCTATTATCATTATGATTTGGTGGAGGAACTTGTCGTTCTGCCTGTTGCAGTGGGGGAGCTTGAGCCCTCCTATGCTCTACGTAGTTGAAAACCGCTTCCATAAAATTCCCCATATCCATCGGTGGTGCTTGTGGTTGGGGTGGAGGCGTAGAAGATCGATCATGATGACGACTATGTCCGGGAGATCTCTCACTATGTTTTCGTGGAGGCATCCTGTTCAAGAAATACTAAAATGCATGCTATCTTTAGTCCATGCATGCAAGTGCAATTAATTCAATCAAAATTCAGGATTTAGAGCACACAAGCACGTAAACAATGCATATGCAACACATTGACAAGTTGTTCCTAAAGCCGAACGACCTAACTGACTCAACACGACACTAGAGCCCGGGTTTTGCAACCCTAAGCTCTGATACCACTTAAGGATGTAGCACCCGAGCGTAAGGTACCACATCCCCCGCACCGAGACCCGACCCGTATATGAAATGGGAGTCCATACACGTGCCAAATCCACGGCGAACGGGGACACAACACACACGCTATGCTAGGCGGGACTAACCCTTGAACCAATCAACTCAAGAATCATAAAATCAGAGTTAAATAAAATTCGCGGAAGCACAAACTACATAGCATATATACAATGAGCTAACAAGCTCCAAAATAGATATACAAAAGCATTCCATAATCAATGGCGCTCATGGCCTACAAAAAATCAAAACGCTCCAATCTATAACAGGATCAAATACAAAAGTAGTAATAATAGTATGAGTATGAGACTGAAAAGAGGTGCTAAACATAAATGCAAGACCTAGACGACTTGAATTCCCGCCTAGCACTCCTATACCTGCACAAACAGCTGAAAACAACCGGGTTCAGTCTAAAAGAGACTGGTGGGTATAAAAACGGGGCATAAGATATATAATATCGCATAAATTAAACACATACATGCAAGCCCTAATCCCGTGTGAAGTTTGAAAGGAATTTACCAAGTGGTTAAAACAAAGAAGACATCAACGGGATTATGACGTTCATATTCATTCATAATTATTCATAAGGGTTTAAGCTCGGCGAGTGAGCGTGCACAATCTCCAACCTTCTCCTCGTGTAATCATATTATAATTAGTGGTTATCATACATATCTTTCGTGCACATACATAAATGATCGTAATCATACATATACACCTTCTTCCTCCGGGTGGTGGACAAGTTAGGTAGACCTGACCACCGAATAAATCAATGGCCAATGGGGGTACATGAATCCCCCAAAGGCACTCAGCTCCCATTCCTCGCTAAAACTCCTAGCGAGGGCCGGTATCACCGTAGTTGGTTGGAACTAGTATATGGGATCCCCGTCAGCCCTTGCTTCCTCGGTTAGCCACATATACTAAGTCCCGGGGCCCGTTCTGTAATAAATAATAAATGTGTCTCGCCAAAACATAAGGTAGGGTTTCGCAATTAAAAAGGGGTCAGACATTTGAAATCATTTACCCAAAATGACTCGATTGATATAAATATATTATTTTGGCTTCAAACTTTGCACATAAGGGATTTATACGGTTGTTTTAACTAATAGAAGAAAAACCCACCTTTACCAAGCAAAATAAAAGCACAAGCGTCTCAATGCTCGCCCTTGTTTCCGACCGAACCCGAATCTGTGCAAAAGAAAAGGTATGAGACGCAATGACCACATATGACGCTCGGCAATGAAGTGCATATGACATGAATGCATAAATGATCATGTTATATCATAAAAATGTTCATGTGCACGATTAATAAATTTAAAACATATACTCATGCATTCGTTCATACATTTCATTCAATTTCATAATTTCGTAAATTCATATAATTTTCATAAATTCATAAATTCATAACAATCATAAATTCATAATTCATAATTCATATCAATTAATCTAACATTCAATTAATAAGCATAACATATATTATTCAAATTCACATTTAGGAATAAAATAAATAATTGAAACGTTCAAACAAAAGTCAGTAGAATAAATACGCGAAATTGCAATCACTTAATTTCAATAGTTAAATTAAATCAAATAATAATTAAATTATATATAATAAATATTTATAATATAATATATATATAAGTAATTATATATAAAAATATACAATATATATATAATATATACATATATGCACGTACACACTCACACACTCATGCATGCATATATATACTACATATGATATATCTCCCATGCATGCAAAATGTATAAACTACATGCAATACATATATACTATATATTACACATATGTATGCAATTACAACACAAAGCCATGCATATACGCACACACATATTACACAACCATGCTTATATATATATATATAAGGTAAATATACATGCATGCAATACAAAAACAACCAAGCACACACATATACACCATAATTACAGCAGCCCAGAAGCCATTCAGCAGTAGCAGCAACAACCAGGAAGACGCAGCAACAGACATTCACGCGAGGAAGAAGAAGAAAATGCAGGAACAGTTTAGGAAAAACGGGGTGACACCCCCGTGTCACCCTCCAACACTAGACCGAGACACGCCCGTGTCTCGGTACAGAATTCCCAGATCCAACTGCACCCCCGTGTCGTGCCGGAACTGCCAAAAATGGCACGCCCGTGTCGTGCTGCAGCAACTGCCTCTAACAGCGGCAGAAATGTGCAGAAACAGAGCAGGAAAAGGCAAGCCACAAATGCAACAAAACAAGGCATGAAAGGCAGCAAAATTTCAACAAGAACACATACTACAAGATCACGAAATTGACAGCAAGAAGAAGGAAGGAAATGAGCAGTTTTTGACAGCAAAAATAGTCCAGAAAAACAGAGCAAAAATCGATGAAAACAGGGCAAGCTTGAACTCGAACCTTCTCCATCTATACAACTCAGTTAAGGCCATCAAATACGCAGCAAAACATCAAATATTCAACAAGGGAAACAGCTCCAAAAGTGATTAATCAAAGCATGGAGTATACGTGACATATATGTGGGATTTTCTGAAAATTTCATAAGTGATATCTCATATATATCTCAACAAACATGAAATCAAAGATCATAAATGTTATGAGGATGTTAAAACAATTAATCTCAGGCTTGGAATCGATCAAAACCATAGAGAAACGAAGGAGATCAAGAATTTGTACAAAAACTCCCCTTTTCGGTAAAACACCCAGAAATGGATGAAACCATGCTCAAACTTGTGAATGAAAGGATGAAAATGCTCAGAATTAATCATATATTACAACCTTAAGCTTACCTTGATGATTGGTTGAAGTTTGGAGAAGATTTGAGCTCCAAAATCTTCAAGGGATGGAGGGTTACGGGACTGGAGAGAGAGGCAGAAGCTTTGGCTGAGTTTTGGGGTTTGTGTGATGATAATCTCGGTCAAGGCTGAGTATATCATGATAGAGGGTTGAGTTAGGGTTTCAAAGGATCAAACCATGGTTAATTTGGTTATGGTTTGGCCAAGATATGGCTGATTTAGTGCCACAAGGTCATGTTGGTCGCCGATTCGTTTTTCGGTTGAAATTCGGAGTTTCAAATGAATTAGGAAAAATGTAAGGCTAAGTTTACTAAACCCGAATTTTCGTTACGAGTTCAGCGGAGTTGACGGAACTCGAATCCGAGTTCCCGAGCTCAAGATATTAAATTCGGAACCAAGGGTACGCTAAGTGCTCGTTAGCTCCCGTTTTGGTTCCTCAAATGAAATTAAATCCGTTAACCTATCAAATGAATTCAAAAACATAATTTGAGTATAAAATCATGTTCATAACACATATACGTTCAACATATTACAAAATCGTAGCAATTTGATATCATATCATATAAGAACGGAGCACAAAATGAACAACATGCATTTTCCAAACAATTTATACATGAATACATAAAATTCCATGCATAATATATCAACTCCATGCAATTCATGCAATAATTTAATTCTCATGCATAAATTATGATTTGCATGCAAAATTATTAATATGCATGCATAAATAAAATCTCCATGCATAAATATAAAATTCATGCATAATTATATTAAATCCCATGCAAAGAAATGAAATTCATGCATATAATATTTCACGTAGGATATATATATATATATGTATAAATAAGTAATTAATTAAAACATGATTAATTAACATAATATATAATTAGCATAATCATTAAACAATAATAAAATAATTAAACATATATAAATATATATATCTACGAGACATATATATATATATAAAATTAATAATATTAAAATAAAATAATATAATATAATATAATATAATAAAGTAATAACAATTATAATAAAATTAAATATAAAACACGTAAAAACAATTAATTCGCGCAATTAGGTAAACACATACGCTCTACCTTTACGTCCGAAAAGTCGGGGCGTTACACGTCCGGTTTGTTTTAACCCATAAAGAGATATTTGTAATTTGATTGAATACCTCTCTTTAGGTTTTGATCTAATGCAGCAGACATTTTGAATCCTTCCGGGATTTTCATATAAATATCACTAACAAGTGATCTATATAAATAAGTTGTAACAAAATCCATGAGACGCATTTCCAGTTCCTGAGAAACTGTTAGGCTGATTAAGTATCAAAACGTACTTGCATCCATGACAGGAGAATACGTTTCCTCATAATCAATTCCAGATCTTTGAGAAAATCCCTGAGCAACAAGCCTTGCCTTATACCTTTTTACCACATTTTTCTCATTTCGTTTTTGTACAAAGACCCATTTATATCCGACAGGTTTCACACCTTCGGGAGTGAGGACAATAGGTCCAAACACATTTCGTTTATTCAGAGAACCCAACTCAGCCTGAATAGCGTCTTTGCATTTTATCCAGTCATGTCTATTTCGACATTCAATGATAGATCTCGGCTCAGGATCTTCACTTTCATGAGTGATATCATACGCCACGACATTATAGAATATATCATCAATTTTGATATCACTTCGGTTCCACAACTTTCTTGAATGAAAGCAATTTATTGAGATTTCCTCGTTAATCTCGCTTTGTGTATCTTCTGGGACACTTTGCTCACTATTGGGATCATTATTCACATTTGCTCCTTTTCTTTTATGAGGATTTTTATCTTTGGAACCAAATGGTCTACCACGCTTCAGGCATGCTGTAGACTCGTGAGTGACATTCTTCTCAGATTGTCCATTCGGAAACTCAATCCGAGCATAAGCATTAACAATTGGTATATATGATTTAGTCACTCTTTTCGTAATTGTGAATGCATCTGCAAATTGATTTGCAATACCTTGCAAATGTACAATCTTTTGTACTTCTATCTCGAACTGCTTTGTGCGTGGATCAAGATGTAATAATGATGGTGTAAACCATGTAATATCTCTTTCCAGCTGTTTATTTTCTCCCCCCTAATTTTGGGAAATCATTCTCATTGAAATGACAATCAGCAAAACATGCTGTGAAAACATCACACGTTTGGGGTTCAAGATATCTTATGATAGATGGACTCTCATAGCCAACATAAATTTCCAACTTTCTCTGAGGTCCCATTTTACTGCGTTGTGGTGGTGCTAAAGACACATACACTGCACAACCAAAAATGCTCAAATGGAAAATATTATGTTCTTGCCCAAATGCAAGTTGATATGAGGAGTATTTATGATAAGCACTTGGCCTTATGCGAATTAAAGATTCAGCATGTAAAACTGTATGATCCCAAACTGAAATTGACAGCTTTGTTCTCATTATTAATGGTCTAGTGATAAGCTGAAGACGTTTAATCAATGATTCAGCTAAACCATTTTATGTATGTATATGAGCAACGGGGTGCTCAACAACAATTCCAGTTGACATACAATAAGCATTAAAAGTTTGAGACGTGAATTCACCAGCATTGTCGAGCCGAACTTTCTTGATCATATGATCAGGAAATTACGCTCGTAATTTAATTATCCGAGCAAGCAACCTCGCAAATGCCACATTACGAGTTGATAGCAAACAAACATGTGACCATCTGCTAGAGGCATCTATCAATACCAAAAAGTATCGAAATGATCCACATGGTGGATGAATCGGTCCACATATATCACCTTGAATACGCTCAAGAAATGCAGGTGATTCATTCTGTATCTTAGCTGGTGATGGTCTCAAGATTAACTTTCCAAGAGAACAAGCTGTACACGGATCCTTTTTCATTTGAGGAAGCTTCTGGTCCCTTAATGGATGCCCACATGTACTTTCAATGATCTTTCTCATCATTGTTGAATCAGGATGACCCAACCGGTCATGCCGAATATCTAGCATCGAAGTATCAATGTTCTTTTCTTTATCTACCATATGTGATTTAATCACATTTATGTAAGTGTAATGCAATCCAGAAGGGAGGATTGATAGTTTTTCTAATATGTATCTCTTCCTCGCTTTAAAGGATGTAAGATACATATATTTCTTGATACCTTCAGTCCCAGACTGAGTATCATATTTATGAGAATATATATCATTAAAACTCAACAAGTTTCTTTTGGATTTTGGCGTATATAAGGCATTTCTATTGAGAACTTTGTACCATTAATAACGAAAAGTTTGCCTTGTCAACTCCTTCAATCAGATCAAAAGGACCTGATATTGTATTCACAGTGTGTAACACCCCGACTTTTTGGTCGTACAGGTATGACGTCACGAGTGGGTTAGACCGAGAGTTATGTGACTTATATGTGTTTTAATTGCTAAGTGATTATTTAATTTATTAATTTCTTGAACTAATTGCTACTATGTGATTTTTATGTGCTTTAAGTGTCACTTGGATGTTCTTGGAATTAATTGCCATTACGTGATTTATATGAATTATGTGATTTGTGACTACTGTTACTCAAATTTAGTTGTTACTTATATATTCGCTAATTAATATTTTGTGTCGAATATGTACGTATTTGATCTTATATGAAATCCTTGGACTCAATCGAACATTGAATTGGACCCCAATTACCCAACTATCAAACCTTGGGACCCTAGTTATGACACTTAAATTGCTCAAGGGCCAAAGTGTAAATTCCCCTTTTCTTTCCCCATTTTACACGATGTAAACCCTTCCCCAATCTCATTCTTCTTCTTCTCTCATTTTCTCTCCCAAGAGATTCCCAAACCCTTCATCCATTCCTTCCAAAAATCAGGCCAAGTGAGAAGCAAGAAGGCAAGACAAGTTCATCCAAAATCAAGCAAGAATTCAAGCTCATCTCCGTCCTCTTCATCTCCTCTCTTCTCCAAGGTATTATGTGTGTATATATATATGTGTGTGTGTTTTATATATATATGTTAATTAAGATGGAGTTTTGTGATCTTGCCTAATAACTTGAACTCTTATGTGAATATGTATGAATACATGATGAGCTATAACTTGTATGATTGATTGTTGGAAATTCTTTGAGTAAGAATGTGTATATATGAATATGTGCATATATGTGTATATATATAGGTGTGTATATGAATGTGGGTTTATGAAATTTGATGATTTAATTCATGAATTTATGAGTGATATGTGTATATATGTTGTAGTTGGTTGTTGTTGTGTGATTTTGGATGAAATGGGAGCTCCTTTGGCCTTCTTAAAGCTATCTTTCGTCACTCCCCTGTTTCTTCTCAGTTTTCAGCTGAAAACCCTCTACCCGGGCGGGTAAATTCATGAAGAAAAACTACCCGGGCGGGTAGAGCTTGTGCAGAAAGTTTCTGCACAAGTTTTCCCGGGTCGGGTAGATTTTGCCTTGTATTTTCCCCGGCCGGGTACTCCCTCATCCGAACTCCGAATGACCTGATTTTTTAACCTTTGGAAACCTCTTAAAGTCTAATAACACCTCCAATTGGAATCACCTTAATATCTTTTCGCATTTATGAGTTATGATCGTTTGAAAATTGTGTCGCTACTTCGCTGAAACACTGCACTCACCCAACTTCGGACCTTCGCCATTTTCACCTCGTTTTGAACCATGGTTCGTGCCATATATACTTGGATAGGCCTATGTGTCTAGTTTCATTTCCAACAAAAAAAACTCAATTCCAACTTCTAAAACTCAAGATATTTCCATTTTCCTACAACTTGTGCAATTTCGATAATTGTCAACTTTTACCGAACTTTGCCTAAACCTCCCTTCTTGCGTTCCTTTGACTCCCTTGGCTCCCATATGTGAATTTTATGACTTGTATGCACGATTAGTTGATAATATATGATATGTTTGATTATTTATTCTAATTTTAGGGTTTCTTCGATAAGTGTAAATGTGACTTGAATACATGAACGTTTAAATGACACGTTTGAAGCTTTCTTGTATCCTCTTGCCTCTATAATTATTATATGCATTGTAAACATGTTAAAATGTGTAATATGGTGATAGTTTAAAGATTTTGGCTCGATTTGATATGATTCATGAAAGATATGGAATGAATGAATATGAACCCTTCATGTATTGAACGTTTTGAATGAATTACTTGGTTATATGACATCATAACATGAGTTATGCTCTTTATGCATTTCATATCATGTACATCACATGCCGTGCGTCCATGTGGTTTCATATTGAGTCAATTCTCACGATTACACATTGTTCCCTTTCTTGTATAGCTCATCTCCAGGGCGGAGATATCGTGATCATTAAGCACACGGCCTAGCTTGTA
Source organism: Lantana camara (assembly GCA_037501455.1). Lineage (NCBI taxonomy): Eukaryota > Viridiplantae > Streptophyta > Magnoliopsida > Lamiales > Verbenaceae > Lantana > Lantana camara. Next base: position 12,870,280 of record CM074857.1, on the reverse strand, counting down.
TCCTTGTATTGTCGTCTTCCAGGTGAGGGTGTTTTCGTTCTAGTTACATATTAAACCCTACAACCTTATGTGACAAGCTTTGGCTAAAACCTTATGTTGATATATATATGTTACTTTTAAAGTAGAGTCATCGAGTAAACCCTTTTCTAATGAATTATAAAATATGTTATGTTTCAAGGGCCGACGGTGATCCCTTGTACTAGTCCCACCATATTTACGGTGATACCGACCCTCGCTAGGAGATTTAGCGGGGAATGGGAGCTGAGTGCCCTTGGGGCATTCATGTACCCCCATTAGCCTATGTATGGATCGGCGGTCGGGTCTTGCTAACCCGTCCACCACCCGGAGGAAGAAGGTTGGAACTTATTTTCATGATTATGAGTATGTTATGAGTGTTATGCACCGTGCGGGAAGGCCGGGAGACGGATTACCCAAACGACTATGTCTTATGTTATGATTTATGATTTGTGTGTATTATAATATATTGCATGATCACGTATTTAAGGTATTAATGATATTTGTCGTACACGGTCGGAGTTTGGTTGGAGATAATGCACGCTCACTCGCCGAGCCTTATGTTTATCTATAAATTATGAACTTAATGAATTTAATATGATTAGTTATGAAGTCCGAGTATTGCTTAGTTATTCTCTTGCCCTCTTGGGAACTAACTTTAAATAAAACCTTGCTCGGGATTTATGACTTGCATGTGCATTTTTTTTTTTTTTTATATATATGTATCGCTCCTTCTCACTCAGTCTTCTATAGACTGACCTCTCTTTCCCACTTTTCAGTTCTTGCAGGTTTTGCTAGGCGGAGGTCATGTTTTAATTCTCTTGTCAAGTCACACTTGTCACTAGAGTCACATTTCATATTGTTATGTTTTACATTATAATGCCTTTATGTTTCGGGTCTGCGTGCCAATTATGATTATTGTTGGATATTGATCCGGGATAGATCGCATGTTTAGTTGAACTCGTTGTTAGGATGCATGATGGATTTAATTTATATATTGGAATTTTCGGACATGTTGCCATGGTTGTAATGTATGATTTACACGTTATTGTTTCCGCATAGCTCTTGGTTATTTTTGATTTATTGGTACAGGGTTAGTTTCCGCCTAGCTAGGATACTTTTTATTTTGTCTCCAGTTCGCTATGAGTCCGGTTCATGCTTTGATTAACCATTTCACGTGTGGACTAGACTTGTAGTGCGGGGAATGTGGTGCCTATCGTTGTGGGTGCTACACAGTGGTTCTTGTTGGATTTAACTGTGAGAAGAACCTTTTGTCTTTGAGAATAGTATGTGTTGGTATGTACAAATTCTTTTCATTAACTATTCTTTCGACTCCTTTTCTCAGAGTGATCTCTATCAAAACTTCACATAAACATATAATTTGATATGAAAATCAATCATGAATTCAATGCAGGAAAAATACTTCATATTGTAATATATGAAAAGTACATAATAGTTCTTAAAGATCTAGTACAATAAAACATGCTAATAATGATAAATTGTAAACTAGGAAAACAACAGTACACCAGAAACATAGCAACCCTAACTATCTACCACCAACATTGCCATTTTCATTTTCATCAAAATTATCGCTAAAGTCCGAAGCATCCAAGTGAGTTGAATCACCAAATGAATCGTATGTTCAGTAAAATTAGAAGATGTTTTGTATAAACGGGTAAGATGTTCTGGCACTTAACAAATCCGAGCCTAGTGGGCTTTTGTGCCGCATCTATGCAAGTATCTTCAGGATTCATCAAAGGCCCCGCTTCGTGAATATCCTTTTTGTGGTGTGCCTTATTTTGGTGGGACGAGTTTCTTTGAGGAGAGGAGTATGGATAACTCCCTCGGCCTCTTCCACGACCATGCCCTCAAGTATTACTCCGACCTCGATCACGATCACGATCACGACCATGACCTTGATTGGGTCCATGGTGATTTTTCTGTTCATACTTTGAGGAAAATACAACATTTGCTTCAGGAAATGTTGCCGCGCCAGTAGGGCTGGATTGATGATTTTCATCAGCAATTCATTATTCTTTTCAGCCACAAGAAGGCATGCAATGAGTTCAGAATATTTCTTAAATCCACGCACTCGATACTGTTGCTGTAAAGTAACATTCAATGCGTGGAATGTGGAGTATGTTTTCTCTAACATATCCTCCTCAGTGATCTGTTGCCCACAAAACCTCAATTGTGAGACTATTATGAACATTGCTGAATTATATTCATTGACTTTCTTGAAGTCTTAAGCGCTTCATTCATCACGGGAGGCAGGAAACATAACTTCCTTCTGGTGATTATACCTCTCTTGAAGGTTTTTTCATAAAATGCTTGGATCTTTAACCGTTAGGTATTCCATCTTGAGTCCCCGATTAAGATGTCGACGAAGAAAAATTATAGCTTTGGCTTTATCTTGGTTGAAACAGTTATTATTTTCTTTGATGGTGTCTAATAGACCCATTGATTCAAGATGCATTTCTACATCAACAATCCAAGGCATATAATTTTTCTCCGTGATATCGAGGGCTACAAACTCAAGCTTTGTAACATTCGACATTTTGGTAGCTAGTACAAGATAAACGATAACAATCAATACATTTATTAAATCAAATAATTCATATAATAATTTACATTCCAAGCTAAGAAATTAAGCCAATAAGCAACATGGGAGTAACGAGAAATATAATGAAAGTGATATACAAATCCCTATCTCTTTTCGATTGATCTCGAACAAAGACAAGTATGATAAATGCGATTACTAAAACTATTACGAAAATTTCCGGAGCCGATAACATCTTTATATGCAAAAAATAGCAAGATCTTTTAGATTTTAAGAAGTAAGATATAGAAGTAAATGAATTGTATTTACCAAAATCACCTATTTATAGGAAAAATCCCTACTAGCCATTATATATATTAGAACACAAAAATGCATAAATACAAAAAATTCGTAACGATAATTTATGCATGCTTAATGTTGATTTAAGTAATCCTGATGCTAAAAAAAAAAAAGGGAAAAAAAGTAATCCTGATGCTAAGCAATAAGCACATAAGAATAAAATAAGCAAAATTTGAATGCACATAATTGTATGCTGCACAAATTAATGAAACCGGATGCACAACCTTCCGCTGCATAAATAGGTATTAAAATGAGACATAGATTTTCATAATAATACTATGCATAAGAACGTAAATAGATCGGCAACATAGGTACGTGAATAAATAGGTACAAAACTTACTACAATTTAATCTTTCTTGAGATGTTCGATCGTCAATATCAAACAACCTTTAAGCGGCCTGAATCCTCGCCCCTTGAATGATTTTTCTTTCTCCAAGGATCTAATGTAGAATTCTGGAGGAACTGGAAAGATAGTTGATTCGCCGAAGAAATAAGAACGATCATGCTGATAACGTGTTCCGAAACAGAATCACAATAACGCGAACCAACACAAAAATATTGAAGAGAGAACTCTTTATTGAGAGAAACAATAGAAATTGTATTCTGAATCGACTTATAAAATGAACGTACGTAGCGCCCTATTTATAGAAAAAGTTTACAGTGTGAACTTATGCATTTACTGAGCATTTGTTGGCTACATTAATATGGCGTTGAGCAAAAGAGTTTTTTCCAGCTTCTTCCAGCTAGCATTGCGTGCCGCAATTTGGCATTCCACAATGTCAAAGTTTGTGCTTCATATTGTTGACTTTCTAACAATTATTATTGTTATTATTATTATTTTGGCTAATTGGTATATTAAAATCATAATTTATGATGCTAAGGAAATATATATTTTCTAGCCCAATGGACGGTCCAATTTATGTTGGTTAAACAAATTAGGCTTAGGAGCAGCTGTTGGAGAAGCAGCCCGTTTCAGGCATGCTCGCTAGGTGGGCCAACCGACAGGTTAGCAGGCCTTACAGGTGAGCCCACTAGGATGTAACCCTAACTGCTTTCCCTAATTTTGGGGGGTGGTTATAGCTGATAAAAGAAACGTGGGAAGCTGATGAAGGAGGGATTTTAAATTCAAAAGATCCAGCCTCCCCCAAAAGAAGCCTCCAATGACCTAAAGTTTCTCAACCACCTGCCTACCTAGTAACCACCTGCTCCAGCTCACACCTCCCACCTCCTCATTGCTATAAAAGTTCTTTCAGCAATTTCATTCTCCCACTTTTTGAGAAATCATTAGCTTACATACAATTTATGGCAATCAGCATACTTGTTTTCTTAAACGGGAAAGCTCTTAGCAGGCGGGAATACCACCTGCTCAAGCACCCAACAACTCTTTACTTTCATTATAGCTTTCTTACTTACTTTTATCGCTTTATTTAGGGCTGTCAATGGATCGGATTTTAATCCGAATCCGATCCGAATTCGATCCGAATTTTAGCATATTCGTTCGATAAAAATGTCCGATGGATCATATCCGATTATAAATATTCGTTATCCGAAATAAATGGAGCGAATATGGAATTAACGAATCCGATCCGTTTAGAATCCGAATCCGATTATATATATAATATTTAATTAAAATAAATTATTTACTAGTACATAATATTAAGTAAAATGACTAAAATTATAATTTTCACATAATTATCACTTTAAACAACAATAAAATTTGAATTATTTACTCTAAAAGTATATATTTTCCTTTATTAATAAATTTAAATTAACTTATTTTAAACAAATATAAATAAAACCATCAAATAATCCATTAAATAATTTGATGGGTTCAGAAATGGGTGGATCCGAATCCGATCACTTTACGATTTGTATTTTGTGGAGGAAACCACCGGAGCTTCGCCGGAAATGGAAAGGGGGTTCTACCTGTTGGGACAAGCACAAGAAAAGTCAGAAGGCCAAGCTGGGGGAACTGGGGGTGATACCCAGTTTGGCTCTCCGACGCTCAAGTCAGTTCAAGGTATGAAGAAATGTAAGTTCAGTCACAGTTGCGGTGATGAAGAATGCTTAAGAATGCTTCAGAATGCTTACCAGTGTAGAAGATGACTTTGGCTATTTATAGTTAAGGGTCAAGGGCCCTTTGGTCATTTGCCTCAAGTGGTCCTGGCCGAATGTTGCCCTAACACGTGGCGCTGTGAGAGAGAAACCTAGGAGGAATCTTCTGCAAAAGCGGCCAAAAGTTAGTGCTGGCAACAGTGGCAGGTGCGCGGGCATGTACGTTGTGTCAGAGAGCCATTTGGGTGGTTGGTGACGAGGGCTTAAGAGCGCGCTCGTGACAACTTGGAGTATTGGAGGCCAAGATATCCGCTGAGGGGGATGAAGGCTCCAGTTCAAGTGACGAGCCAAAGGGGAGGCCACTCTGAGGGAGTGTGACGCTCGAAGAGGGCTCCCTTGGCAAGTGGGTGAACCACTCGTTTAGTTTGTAGGACGCTCGTGGGAGTGACAGCGCTCGTTGGGCTTAACTCCTGGAGAAGGAAGGCGCTCGTTGGGCTTAGCTCCTGAAGAAGGAAGGCGCTCGTTGGGCTTAGCGCTCGTGTACTGAGGGTGAAGCCTTGGGGAGACAGGTGTCGTCATCTCGGCGATGCCACGTGTCTTACGTGGGACGATCGTATTTTGACCCCATCATTTTACCCCCCAATTCTGTAGTCCTTAGTGATAAGGGCTGTAGAATTTTGACACGTTCAATCTCTTACACATAGCGCTCGTATAAGGCTTGGCGTGTTGAGCAATTTTCTTCTGGTTGCGCCATAAATGCGGTCTTTTCAACTGACCGCTCGTAACAGTTCCGCATTAAATGTTGTACTTATTCTGAAGCACTCGAAACGTCAGAGCATTAAATGCGGGTGCGCGTGGGGCGCGTGAGCATGGGGAAGCATGTGACGGTTCCATAAAGTGGGCGGTTTCCTAGGCGGGAAATGATTACCATTTTGAATTTATTACCGAAAAGGGTACCAACTCCCATCCCTATAAATACGGGATTCTGTAATCTCCACACTCTTTACGCATTCAGAACTTTCAAGCACCCTTTGCAAAAAGAATTCTCTCGCATTCCAGTGCTCAGAGCATCATCTTCAACCTTTCTCCCAATCTTTCCCAGAAAACTTCAAGGTAAACCTCCAGTGTAACTTTCTAACTTTGCTAACCGTAGATTTGGACTTTAGGATTTCGTAACTCCTTAGATTTTTCGCCTTTCTGAACCCCAATCTCTTTCCAAGAAAACTCCCAAAACCTAGTTTCTGCCATGGCCGACCAACATATTGAGGAATTTGCCCGTGAAATCCAAGAAATGGCCACCGAAAGTTCTTCTTCCCCCGACTCTCCCAGAGATGAAGAATTGGGAGCGGCGGTGATGGCTATGGAGGACAGAAATCCAGGCGGAATGGATCCTATCTTTGAGGAGATGGATCTGGTGATGGAGGCAGAAAGACAAGGGGTCACCCTCCCCATAACTCAAAGTGCCACTCACCCCCACCGCCATACCGTGACCGTGGCTGTTGCAAACCCGCTTCCAGTGGCGGAAGCCATAACCGGGCCTTCGGACAGAGCCCGTGATAAGGGAAAAGGGAAGAAATCCCAAAAATCCAAAGGGCCCAACGAGGGTGAAGGGTCAGGCTACCAGGCTACCGAGCGCACGCCGGATGAGACTCCCAGCACAGTCACCGTGGGAGATGTAAAAACGATGATGGCCCCCATTTACTGGGACGAGCGGTACACATGGAGAATCCCGCAAAGCCACGAGCGTGCGAATAATCCGCCTCCTGGGGAGATGGCCGTATACGTGGATACAGTGAGTTCAGGAGGCCTGAGGTTCCCTATCTCGGTTACGATGGCTCACCTGTTGAATGACCTGGGCTTGTGCCCGTCGCAAATTGTGCCCAACGGCTTGGCCCTCCTGACCTGCTTCATTATCTTGATGAGGAGCATGGGTTACGAGCCCTTCTTGCGGAACTTCAACGCTCTATTTCAAGTGGTTAGCTCCTCTCGTTCTTCTCCTGAGGCGGGTTTTTATTATGTTCAAGCGAAGGCCCATATGAAGCTGATCAACTCGCCCTCGAGCACCTATGGCCCTGATTGGAAGGAGAAGTTCATCTTTGTCAAGGCTCCAACAGAAGAGGGCTTTGGGGTGCCCACGCAATGGGGCTCGTTTGCAAAGAGCCGCTTGCCACCAGCACTCCCCAAAGATTGGGCCAAAAGCCTGGCAACAACCCTAAGGGACGAGGGTCACCTTATACAAGCGAAGGACTGGATTGATGATGCGGAACTCATGTTCCTGTGTGGTCTTTCCAACGACCCTTATTTCCTTGACAACCCTCCGGCTCGTGACATAGAGAGAGACGGTTAGATTCTTAGGGCACTAACTTTAGATAGGAATGAACACTAACTGCTTCTTTGTACTAGTAACTTGCACTTAACAACTCTTATCCCAAGATTTATAACCCTTGTATTTCCCTTTTTGCAGGAGCTGCTATAGTAGAAATGGCTGGAGGAATTAGACAAGCAGCCCGTTTTGCCCATGCAAACAGAAACCAAACCCCACAGGGGGACCAGCAGCGTGAACAACAACGCCCTCGCAACCGTAACAACCGAGGGGACGCTCGCAGTGGCGCCAGCTCGAGCGCCAATACTGAAGTCCAGCCCCCTCGTGGCAGAGGGGAACGCAGATTGGTCCCGAGAGAGTCCAGGGGGCGGTCGGAGAGAGCGGGAGATGTTCAGCCCCCCACTCCTGCAGAACAAACGAGGCCAGTAACCACTCTGGCGATAACCGAGGCTTCTCCGACCCCGAGCGCAAGTAGGCCTTCCCGCAAGAGGAAGAGGATGCCCGATTCAGTGGCAATCCAGGGCAAGGGGAAGCAAGTTGTTGAGGGCCCCAGGGGCGTAGGAGAAACTTCCTCCTCTGAGGAGGAACATGCATGGGAGTTCCCCCGACGAGGGGATAGGGACTTTACAGGCTCCACCGACGGGGGGCCGGTTTTGCTGAGGCCGGGCTCGGTCGCTCAGACCATCACCGAGAATTTGTTCAACAGGGCTCAATTCTCGGCAGACCATCGGCACCTCTACAGCGAGTCTGTGGAGCAAGTGACCCTCGATGCGGCCCACGCTCTGATTTCCGTAAGTCCTGGCTCCTTTGTTCATTCTTGTAATTTATCATGTTTTTGACTAACACTTTTCCCCTCAATTACGCAGCAAGTTCTTCCCCGGCTCCGGAACGTGCAAATACGAGCCTCCACTTACGCCGAGCGCAAGGCCAAGTACAAGAAGATGGCCCGCTCGAATGACCCGGCTCAAATCCAAGCGGAGCTGGACGCAGAAATCGCCAAGTACGAGTCCCTCAAGGGCTTGTTCGACAAAACGGATGAGGAGTTGGGGAAGCTGAAGGAAGATTTCGTGGCGGTTGATGGCGCTCGAATTGGCCTGGGCAACCAGCTGGCTCAGGTCAACGAGCGGTGCCAAAAGGCGGAAGCGGAGAGGGAAAGCTGGAAGGCAAGGGCTCTTGCGGCCGAGCGCAAATTCAACGATGCTATGAACGAGTGGCCTCGGAGCCTTGAGCGTGCAAATAAGGAGGCTCTCATCAAGTTCTGCCACTCCAAAGCCTTCAATTTCGCAGCCTCGTTACACTGCTTGGAGGAGGCCCAAAACGCCTTCAACTTGGCAGTGGATCAAGGCATTTACAAGGGCTTGACCGATCCGGCGATGAAAGGAGCTGAGGGCACGGGGCTCATGTTCAACGAGCGCTGTGAAGAAGTGGACGAGGATCCCAGCGACCCCACGGACAGCATTGCTGAAATGGAGTATGAATTCCTGGTCAAGTTGATCCAGGATGAGTACACCGACGCTCATAGGGGAGGGGATTCGGCTCAAAATGCCCAACATGACGATCCCGAGAATGAGCCCCAAGCGCCCGCCGCCGAAGATGCCAACGCTCCTGCTCCTGGTGCCAACGAGCCTAACGGTCCCCAAGATCAACCGCAAGAGCCGGAGGGCCCATTGCATGGCCCTGTTCTGGTGATCGTTGATGAGGACATAGCCCCAGCCGCTTGAAACTTCTTCCTTTATAGCTTTTTCTTGTATTTTCCTGTTTTTCTGTCTTCTTTTTTAGAACAATGTTTATGGGTCTTTGAGCCCCCTTCCTTGTAATAATTCTCCTTTGCAATGAATAAATATCCCTTTTTTGATGACTTTGTTCTTCTGTTCATTTATGCATCATATAATAAGATTGTGTAGCATACTCCGTGAATGTTTTACTTCTGTAATGCAATGAAAATTTGTCTAAGTCTTGAGCGATCGTGGGGGTCTTATTGTGAGATTGCCCCCCACTCAAGACTTGTATAAATTTTGTTTTTGCTTTTGGAAATTTGTCTAAGTCTTGAGCGGTCGTGGGGGTCTTATTGTGAGATTGCCCCCCACTCAAGACTTGTATAAATTTCTGCTTCTGGAAATTTGTCTAAGTCTTGGGCGGTCGTGGGGGTCTTATTGTGAGATTGCCCCCCACTCAAGACTTGTATAAATTTCTGCTTCTGGAAATTTGTCTAAGTCTTGGGCGGTCGTGGGGGTCTTATTGTGAGATTGCCCCCCACTCAAGACTTGTATAAATTTCTGCTTCTGGAAATTTGTCTAAGTCTTGGGCGGTCGTGGGGGTCTTATTGTGAGATTGCCCCCCACTCAAGACTTGTATAAATTTCTGCTTCTGGAAATTTGTCTAAGTCTTGGGCGGTCGTGGGGGTCTTATTGTGAGATTGCCCCCCCACTCAAGACTTGTATAAATTTCTGCTTTTGTCATATTTGGCTAAGTCTTGAGTGTGTGCGAGGGTCTTACTGTGAGATTGCCCTCGTTCGAGACTTGTGACATTCCTTCCGCCCTTGGGGGATTTTGCCAAGTCTTGAGTGTGTGCGAGGGTCTTACTGTGAGATTGCCCTCGTTCAAGACTTGTGCAATTCCTTCTTGATTCTGAAGCCATTGTTCGAGCGCTCTGGCTCTTGTCGTATTTCTGGTTCTGCAGGAAATCCCGTTTTCGAGCGCAAGGCGTTATAAGAAACGGCCAAGGCCTACTAGGATTTGCTCTTGTACGATATCCCTTTTTCGAGCGCAAGGCATCGTAAGAAACGGCCATGGCCTACTAGGATTTGCTCTTGTAGGAGATCCCGTTTTCGAGCGCAAGGCGTTGTAAGAAACAGCCAAGGCCTACTAGGATTTTCTCTGTAGGAGATCCCGTTTTCGAGCGCAAGGCGTTGTAAGAAACAGCCAAGGCCTACTAGGATTTTCTCTGTAGGATATCCCGTTTTCGAGCGCAAGGCGTTTTAAGGAACAGCCAAGGCCTACTAGGATTTTCTTCATAATCTTCTTCCAATTCACCTGCTTGGTTGTGAGCGTAACCAGTCTATCCTTATGAGGGCGTCCCCCCATCCGGAGTAGAGTGCTGGCCAGCGTAACCCATACGAGATAACAGCATACATATTGGAATGAGTTGCCAACCACGCTCGCAAAGACGAGGGACGTGGGACTTATTCATTCAAGCAACCCAAGAAACAGGAATATTAAAGAAATTAAAAAGATCATGTTATCGCTTACTTGTATTTGGAAGTACATTGAACCCGTCAAAGAGGGTTGTTACACCAGGGTTTGCAAAGAGCTTTTAAACATAAAACCGCCGGAGGTTACATGCGTTCCAAGGGCGAGGCAAGCGCTCACCTTGAAGTGTCTCCAGGGTGTAAGTGTTGTTAGCTCTGAGTTGTACGACTTTGAATGGGCCTTCCCAATTGGGGTCCAATTTGCCCACGTGCCTGGATACTTCCACTTTCTTTAAGACCAAATCTCCCAACTGGAAAGTTCTTTCCCTCACACGCTTGTTGTATTGTTGGGCTACAGAGGCTTTATAGTGGTGGATCTTAGCCCACGCTTTGTCTCTCCTTTCATCCAGCAAATCCAACTCCAGGCTTCTGTTGCCGTCGTTGAGCTGAGGCTCGAAATAGCCTACACGAGCGGATTCATTTACTATCTCCGCTGGTATCATTGCTTCCGATCCATAAACGAGCGCGTAAGGAGTTTCTCCAGTGGCCGCTCGTGGGGTGGTGCGATAAGCCCAAAGTGCTCCTTGTAACTCCTCAGCCCATTCACTTTTCTTGCTCTCAAGCATGGTTTTTAGATGCTGCAAGATGATTCTATTGGTAACTTCCGCTTGCCCATTGGATTGTGGATGTCCTACAGAGGTGAATCGCTGCTCGATCCCCAACTCAGAACACCATTCTCGTGTGTCAGCAGCTATGAACTGGGATCCGTTGTCAGAAATGAGCACCCTCGGTATACCGTACCTGCAAATGATGTTCTTCCAAATGAAGTCCCTCACAACCTTGAAGGTGATTTTCGCAACGGCCTCGGCCTCAGCCCACTTGGTGAAGTAGTCGTGTAATGCCCCGGTTTCCGGATGAACAGGTAAGCACGCCACGTGTGTGTTTTGAGCGTAGGTTTATTTATTTCTTTCATTTTATAATATATTCTTACGTGGCATTCATATTTTTATAAAATTCATGAAACGTTATTTATATCAATTTTATGATTTCATATCATTCAAAATATTATTTCATGGCACGAAAAATAATTGTTGCATGAAATTGATACCGAGAGTATTTTAAATTATCAAATTGTCCCTAGTTAAATACTTTCTAAAATATTAGGGACTTAATTGCATGATTTCTAAGGACCAAATTGAGCATATTTTAAATCATGGCATACTTAATGGTACAACTTAGGAACCTCAAGGATTAATTGGCAATTTGACAATTTTCACTCAAACCAAGAATGGAATGTATCGATATCATCTCTTCTCCCACATTCTTTGATCATTTTCAACCAAAATATTTCCCAACTCCTTCATCTCTCTCTCGGTATCTCAAGGAAGAAAAGGGAAGAAGATAATTTTTTATCTCAATCATCAAGATTTCAAGAAGTGTTTCAAGAAATTGAGAGATCATCATCAACATCACCATACTTCTTCATTTCTTCCACTTTCAAGGTTGGTTGCATGGAAAAAGGATGATTTTGATTGTGTTTGACATGCTAGGGTTTGAATGATATATGCTAGATGAATGATTTAGACTTGGAAGCATGATTGAGTGATTATTTCATGAATTATTACATGAATTCTAGCTTGAAATTTTGGATTTATGGCTTGAATGATCAAGTTTGATCATCACTTGAAATCATGAATTCTTGATGATATTTTTATGGTTTAAGTGTCTAAGTGTTATATTATCACTTCTTAAATGGGTATGCATCATACTTCATAAATTATAGCTCTTGGGGATCAAAAATGGAATTTGTTGTTGCTTTGTTGTTGTTGCCGTAGCTTCTGCTCTGTTTTGCCCTGTTCTTCATATTTGCAGGTCGTTCCCAGCCTCAAGGCTTGGAGGGAACGGGCGTTCCCATTCCCTTTCAAAATTTAGGCGGCCGACCGCGGGAACGGCCGTTCCCATTTTGGCCTTGGAGCCGGAAGGGCCGTTCCCAGCATAGGCGCGTTTTTAAAATGAAAAACGTTGCCGCGTTTTCTTTGGCAACGGGAACGACCGTTCCCAGTTACAAAGGGAACCTGGAACGGCCGTTCCCAAGGGGCTGACAGAACAAAATTCACTGCATAAAATTACGATTTTGACCCCTCGATCCAACGACTTCTTTGACCCCGAATTGCTATAATATGTGTTAATATGATGTGAAACCAAAAGTTATCATACCACATTGCATTTTCATGGTCGTCTCGACACGTTTTCGCCGTTCGTCATATTTTGGCCATTTTAGTTCATGTCTCATGAATGTACGTCGAATTTGCACAGGTCACGAGGGCGTGGACGGGGAGCAAGCTCCGTAGAACGCTTATTTATTTTATTTTGCAAGAAAGGTGAGGTTTTGTTTTGGTAAAACGAACCCTACAACCCTTACGTGCTAGTTTTCGGCCAAAATCTATTATAACTATAAACGTTTTCAAAGCTATAAACATTTCAAGCAAGAATGCATTGATTGTAATGATTTCAAGCATGTTTGGCGAGTACATGATTGCACGTGGGCCCGAGGGTAATTCTTGAGCCAACCGGGAAAGCAAGGGCTGACGGGTAACTCCTGAGTTATCCTCACATTGTTGGGATCACCCCCGAAGCCACTAGGAGATTAGTGGTGGAAGGAGTTCCGTGTCTAGAGGGTCATGTCCTCTACACACACCATGTCGTGGATAGTCGAGCCTTGCAAACTCGCTATCACCCGGAGGAAGAAGGAGACTGGGGATTAATCCGGCATGTCGGGTTATCCTCGGGTTATCGCATGTTTTCAAGAATGAAATTGTCTATGTGAGCACTAAAATATATTGCATGATCACTTATTTCTCAAGCATGATCACGTATTGTACACGATTGGGAGTTCGGTTGGAGATTGCCCTTACTCGCCGGGGCCACATGTTCATGAGATTGACAAGCATGATAAATTAAACGTGTTAAAATGATTGGTTGTAATCTCGGGCAAAGACTAAGTTCTTTTAATCATATATATATATTCCTTTGTTTTCTAAGAGTCTTTACCCGAGGCTACACCTTGCATGTGACGTGTGTTATATTTAATTATTGCCCCTCACTCAGTCTTCGGTAGACTGATACTCCACTTTTCAGGTACCTTTTGAGCGTGGTCGTGCTAGGCGGGAGTTGGTCGAGTCTTGCATTTCCACGGGTCTAGTTTCATACCTTCATGTATATTACTTTTGGAACATTTCATGTGATGGATTGATATTAGTATTTTGAATTCATGGTTGTGTATATTGTTAATAGACCCTAATGTATTGATAGTAAATGGTACCTATATATATGAATAACTTTACTGCTTCCGCTTTTGTATTCATGTTTGTTTGATTATGTTGGGGAGAGTGTCCCGCCTAGAGCGTCGTTTTTGGTGTCACCCGTTCGCTGTAGTCTTGGTTTATGTATGAACGGTCCATTTCATACGTGGATTGAGGCTACAGTGCGGGGGATGTGGCGCCTTGGGGTCTAGGGTGCTACATCTACAGGTGGTATCAGAGCCCGGTTGCAAAACCGAGGTTCTCGAGTCGTGTCGAGTCAGTCTAGGTCGCACGGCATAGGATTATGTGGTATTTGGGAGTCTGCATTTGGTTGACTTGCCTGGTTTACTTATTTCCTTGCATTTATTGAGCTAATTGATCTTCCTTGAACCTGTGTTGCTTGATATTATGGAAATTATATGCACACATTTGCATTTGTTGATCAAGCCACGCATGTTTAGTGATCTACTTTCAGGATGGAGCGTGATTGACACTCGAGTGACCGATCCTCGAGGCACAGGCATCATCATCGCCGCCACCATCATCGCCGCGAGAGGTCACCACCTCCTCCACCTGCTCAGGCACAGCCCCAGGATTTCATGAATGCAGTAGTGGGGCTTATTGATCAGAGGTTACAGGAACGGGTACCTCCACCGCCACCACCAGCGCAGGTAGCACCTCCGGAGAACCCCATTTCTGCTATTTTGCGAGAGTTCCAGAACCAGCGTCCCCCGAAGTTCTATAAGGGAGACGATATCCAGGCTGAGATGTGGTTAAAGGAGGTAGAAAGAATATGGCAGCTTATCCCTTGTGATAGTCAGGAGAAGGCTCGTTGCACCCTCACTCTTATTCAGGGCGAGGCTTACTCCTGGTGGGAGAGCACACAGATTGTCTTGGAGGCAGCCGGGACCGAGATTACCTGGGAGGTTTTCGTACGGGAGTTCGGAAATAAGTTCATCCCTCCAGCTTCCCGTACCCGCAGGTTGAGAGAGTTTACTGAGCTAAAGCAGGGAGGCAGGTCCGTGGGTCAGTACATCGCCGAGTTCGAGAGGCTTTCTCGCTATGCACCTAACATAGCGAACGATGATTTTCACAAGGCAATGCAGTTTGTTCAGGGATTGAGACCAGATATCCAGGATGCACTGAAAGCAGCTAATACGAGCACCTGGGCCAAAGCTACTGCAAAGGCCCTGAAGGTTGAGGATTCTGATAGTGTTAGGAGGGCTACTCAGCGAGCGGGACAGGCTTCAGGCTCGAGATCAGGCCAGGGTTCGAGTTCAGGAAAACGGCCGATGGTTTACCCTGCACTGCCGGCACAGAGGGACTCCGGGAAGAAACCTAAGTTTACAGGGCCGTCACAGAAGGGTTCAGGGCCGTTACTGAGAGGTTCGAGAGCTCCAGCACCACCCCAGCCACCTCAGAGACCGAGATGTACATGGTGTGGACATCCTACGCACACTTATGATAACTGTAGACGCCGGTTGGGTTTATGTTTGATCTGCGGGAGTAACGAGCACTTGGTTGATGGTTGTCCGGATCGTCAGGATCCACCACCTGCAGGACCGAGGCCACTGGTGAGAGCTCGGGCGTATGCACTCGCCGGAGAGGAGCAGGATGCTGATATTGACCCCGCTGCGGTAGTTGAAGGTATTATTTGCATCCATGGCACGAACATCCATACATTATTTGATCCAGGAGCTACACACTCCTTTCTTGCGCATTCTATTGCTATTACCTTGTCTTTGCCTGCTATGTGTACTTCTGTGCGCTATATAGTTAGTACTCCTTTCGGTAGTAGGCGAGAGACGGATCAGGTTTACAGGGATGTTCCAGTTGTGATTGAGGGCCGGGAGTTTTTGACAGACTTCATTGTTATGCCGATGGAGAGATACGGGGCTA
The DNA here is from genome assembly GCA_037501455.1 of Lantana camara. Lineage (NCBI taxonomy): Eukaryota > Viridiplantae > Streptophyta > Magnoliopsida > Lamiales > Verbenaceae > Lantana > Lantana camara. Next base: position 12,854,599 of record CM074857.1, on the reverse strand, counting down.
TTCTGGGGATGGATTGGCTTTACAGGCATCGTGCTACAATTGATTGTCGGGCCAAAAAGGTTCAGTTGGGTTCAGAGGTTGTCACGGGCTGTACTTCGAAGACTGTACCCCTACTCTCGTTTTCAGAGGCTCAGAGATTAGTCAGAGACGGGGCTACAGGGTTCATTGCCTATATTTTGAACAAGCCTAAAGATCAGGTGAAATTAGAAGACACAGAAGTGGTAAAGGAATTTCCCGAGGTATTTCCAGAGAAGCTGGATTCTTTGCCTCCTGAGCGGGAGATTGAATTTGTGATTGATCTTTTCCCGAATGCTGAGCCGTATTCAAAGACTCCCTATCGGATGGCGCCATCTGAGTTGAAGGAATTAAAAGTTCAGCTTGAGGCCTTGTTGGAAGTTGGGTACATTCGGCCAAGTTCTTCGCCGTGGGGAGCACCGGTATTGTTTGTTAAGAAGAAGGACGGGACTCTAAGAATGTGCATCGATTACAGGGAGTTGAACAGGATGACTATTAAGAACAAGTATCCCCTCCCACATATCGAGGAGTTATTCGATATACTTCAGGGTTCCAAGGTGTATTCGAAATTGGATTTAAGACAGGGGTACTATCAGCTGCGAATCCGAGCAGAGGACATTCCTAAGACAGGATTCAATACTCGGTACGGGCATTACGAGTTCGTGGTTATGCCTTTTGGATTAACTAATGCCCCTGCAGCTTTTATGGATATGATGCACCGGATATTCAGGCCTTTCCTCGACAAGTTCGTGGTGATATTTATCGATGACATTCTGGTTTTCTCAAAATCAGCCGAGGAGCACGCGAGACATCTCAGGCTCGTTCTTCAGACTTTGAAAGAGCATCAGTTATTTGCTAAGTTCAGTAAGTGTGAATTTTGGATCGATCGGGTTTCATTCTTGGGCATGTGATTTCAGGAAAAGGGTTGGAAGTCGATCCCTCGAAAATTGAGGCCGTGCTCAAATGGGAGAAACCTAAAAATGCCTCGGAGATTAGAAGCTTCTTGGGATTGGCCGGATATTATAGGAGGTTCGTTCAGGATTTTTCTAAGATTGCGGCACCGTTAACCCGATTGACAAAGAAGGATATTAAGTTTGTCTGGGACGAAAAGTGTGATCAAAGTTTTAACTTTTTGAAAGAAAAGTTAGTCTCAGCTCCGGTGTTAACGCTTCCCGAGGGTTCAGAAGAGTATGCACTTAGCCGGAAGGCGAGTGTATCGAGTTTGGAATTAAAGGAAAGCGAGGAAGTTGCCCCGATTGTGTTAAAGGCTCGGGTTTCTAATATTACAATTCAGCCGGAATTAAAGAATCAGTTATTCGAGGCCCAGAATAGGGATACGGAAGTGCAGAAGCTTGTAGGTAAAGCTAAGGATGACCCGGAAAGTCCGTTTGGGTTTGATGAGACCGGGTTGCTTCGGTTTAAAAACAGAGTAGTCGTACCTGAAGAAGTGAGACGGGTCCTACTCGGAGAAGCTCACAAGTCAGCCTACTCGATCCACCCAGGAGGAAATAAAATGTATAAGGATTTGAAGCAATATTACTGGTGGAACGGGATGAAGAGAGACGTGGCAGAGTATGTGAAACATTGTCTGACCTGCCAGAAAGTGAAAGCGGAGCACCAAAAACCCGCGGGACTTCTACAACCGTTACCTATTCCCGAGTGGAAGTGGGAACAAGTAACGATGGACTTTGTTTCTGGATTACCGAAGGTTAAAGGCGGGTTTGATGGAATTTGGGTAATCGTGGATAGATTTACAAAGTCTGCTCACTTTCTACCGATCCGGATGTCCTATAAGATCCCGAAGTTGGCCGAGATCTATAACAGAGAGATTATCCGACTTCATGGTATTCCGGTGAGCATAGTTTCGGATCGAGACCCGAGGTTTACTTCTAAGTTATGGCAGGAATTACAGGCTGTCTTGGGGACGAAACTTAAGTTCAGTACAGCGTTCCACCCACAAACAGACGGCCAGACTGAAAGGTTAATCAGGTATCTGGAAGATCTTCTTCGGGCTTGCGCGATGGATTTTCAGAACTCGTGGTCAGAACAGCTTCCCTTGATCGAGTTTGCTTATAATAACAGCTTTCAGGCTTCGATCGGGATGGCTCCTTACGAGTTACTTTATGGAAGAAAGTGCCGATCTCCGTTGTTTTTCGACTTGGAAGAATGGAAATGGTCGAAACAGGAAGGGGTAAAGAGAGGTGAAAGATTTGAAAGACCTTCCAGAGTCGTTCAAGCTATGATTGAAAAGGTTCAGATGATTCAACAACGGATGAAAGCCGCGCAAGATAGACAGAAGAGCTACGCCGATAAGCGCCGAAGGGATCTAGAGTTCGAAGTGGGTGACCGGGTATTCTTGAAGGTGTCACCAAGGAAAGGTTTCACCCGGATCGGGAAAGGAGGAAAACTTAATCCTCGCTACTTAGGTCCGTTTGAGATTTTGGAAAGAATAGGCGAGGTAGCCTATCGATTGGACCTACCACCGAGTCTTACGGGGATTCATAACGTATTCCATGTCTCACAATTAAGGAAATATTACCCCGAAGAGACTACGATTCTCCCCGTAGAAGAAGTGGAGCTGGAACCGAATTTGACATTTGTTCAGAGGCCGGTTAAGATCATGGATCGGAAATTTCAGGAGTTAAGAAACCGGAGAATTCCCATGGTTAAGGTTTTGTGGAGAAGCGATAAAACTGAGGAAGCTACGTGGGAAACAGAGGACAAAATGAAGCGGTTCCACCCGGAGTTATTCGAGCAAGACTAGAGAATCTGGGGACCAGATTCTTCTAAGGGGGGGAGAGTTGTAACGCCCCGGTTTCCGGATGAACAGGTAAGCACGCCACGTGTGTGTTTTGAGCGTAGGTTTATTTATTTCTTTCATTTTATAATATATTCTTACGTGGCATTCATATTTTTATAAAATTCATGAAACGTTATTTATATCAATTTTATGATTTCATATCATTCAAAATATTATTTCATGGCACGAAAAATAATTGTTGCATGAAATTGATACCGAGAGTATTTTAAATTATCAAATTGTCCCTAGTTAAATACTTTCTAAAATATTAGGGACTTAATTGCATGATTTCTAAGGACCAAATTGAGCATATTTTAAATCATGGCATACTTAATGGTACAACTTAGGAACCTCAAGGATTAATTGGCAATTTGACAATTTTCACTCAAACCAAGAATGGAATGTATCGATATCATCTCTTCTCCCACATTCTTTGATCATTTTCAACCAAAATATTTCCCAACTCCTTCATCTCTCTCTCGGTATCTCAAGGAAGAAAAGGGAAGAAGATAATTTTTTATCTCAATCATCAAGATTTCAAGAAGTGTTTCAAGAAATTGAGAGATCATCATCAACATCACCATACTTCTTCATTTCTTCCACTTTCAAGGTTGGTTGCATGGAAAAAGGATGATTTTGATTGTGTTTGACATGCTAGGGTTTGAATGATATATGCCAGATGAATGATTTAGACTTGGAAGCATGATTGAGTGATTATTTCATGAATTATTACATGAATTCTAGCTTGAAATTTTGGATTTATGGCTTGAATGATCAAGTTTGATCATCACTTGAAATCATGAATTCTTGATGATATTTTTATGGTTTAAGTGTCTAAGTGTTATATTATCACTTCTTAAATGGGTATGCATCATACTTCATAAATTATAGCTCTTGGGGATCAAAAATGGAATTTGTTGTTGCTTTGTTGTTGTTGCCGTAGCTTCTGCTCTGTTTTGCCCTGTTCTTCATATTTGCAGAAGCTGGGAACGACCGTTCCCAGCCTCAAGGCTTGGAGGGAACGGGCGTTCCCATTCCCTTTCAAAATTTAGGCGGCCGACCGCGGGAACGGCCGTTCCCATTTTGGCCTTGGAGCCGGAAGGGCCGTTCCCAGCATAGGCGCGTTTTTAAAATGAAAAACGTTGCCGCGTTTTCTTTGGCAACGGGAACGACCGTTCCCAGTTACAAAGGGAACCTGGAACGGCCGTTCCCAAGGGGCTGACAGAACAAAATTCACTGCATAAAATTACGATTTTGACCCCTCGATCCAACGACTTCTTTGACCCCGAATTGCTATAATATGTGTTAATATGATGTGAAACCAAAAGTTATCATACCACATTGCATTTTCATGGTCGTCTCGACACGTTTTCGCCGTTCGTCATATTTTGGCCATTTTAGTTCATGTCTCATGAATGTACGTCGAATTTGCACAGGTCACGAGGGCGTGGACGGGGAGCAAGCTCCGTAGAACGCTTATTTATTTTATTTTGCAAGAAAGGTGAGGTTTTGTTTTGGTAAAACGAACCCTACAACCCTTACGTGCTAGTTTTCGGCCAAAATCTATTATAACTATAAACGTTTTCAAAGCTATAAACATTTCAAGCAAGAATGCATTGATTGTAATGATTTCAAGCATGTTTGGCGAGTACATGATTGCACGTGGGCCCGAGGGTAATTCTTGAGCCAACCGGGAAAGCAAGGGCTGACGGGTAACTCCTGAGTTATCCTCACATTGTTGGGATCACCCCCGAAGCCACTAGGAGATTAGTGGTGGAAGGAGTTCCGTGTCTAGAGGGTCATGTCCTCTACACACACCATGTCGTGGATAGTCGAGCCTTGCAAACTCGCTATCACCCGGAGGAAGAAGGAGACTGGGGATTAATCCGGCATGTCGGGTTATCCTCGGGTTATCGCATGTTTTCAAGAATGAAATTGTCTATGTGAGCACTAAAATATATTGCATGATCACTTATTTCTCAAGCATGATCACGTATTGTACACGATTGGGAGTTCGGTTGGAGATTGCCCTTACTCGCCGGGGCCACATGTTCATGAGATTGACAAGCATGATAAATTAAACGTGTTAAAATGATTGGTTGTAATCTCGGGCAAAGACTAAGTTCTTTTAATCATATATATATATTCCTTTGTTTTCTAAGAGTCTTTACCCGAGGCTACACCTTGCATGTGACGTGTGTTATATTTAATTATTGCCCCTCACTCAGTCTTCGGTAGACTGATACTCCACTTTTCAGGTACCTTTTGAGCGTGGTCGTGCTAGGCGGGAGTTGGTCGAGTCTTGCATTTCCACGGGTCTAGTTTCATACCTTCATGTATATTACTTTTGGAACATTTCATGTGATGGATTGATATTAGTATTTTGAATTCATGGTTGTGTATATTGTTAATAGACCCTAATGTATTGATAGTAAATGGTACCTATATATATGAATAACTTTACTGCTTCCGCTTTTGTATTCATGTTTGTTTGATTATGTTGGGGAGAGTGTCCCGCCTAGAGCGTCGTTTTTGGTGTCACCCGTTCGCTGTAGTCTTGGTTTATGTATGAACGGTCCATTTCATACGTGGATTGAGGCTACAGTGCGGGGGATGTGGCGCCTTGGGGTCTAGGGTGCTACAAGTCGACGGCTAAAATGACAAACTTCTTTTGTCCTGCAGCCATGGGCAAGGGGCCCACGATGTCAATTCCCCACTGGTCAAAAGGCCAAGAGACGTCTATGGGGATCATCTGTGCTGCTGGCAATTGAGGGAGATTTGAATGGAATTGGCATTTGGGGCACTTCCTTGAAAATTCGATGGCATCCTGGAGAACTGTAGGCCAATAAAACCCACTTCTCAGAACCTTCTTTGCCAAAATACGCCCTCCAGAATGATTTCCACAGCTTCCATTATGAATGTGTTCGAGCGTCTCCTTTGCTTGTGAGGGCCTCAGGCATCTCATTGGGGGCCTTTGAAATGATTTTTTGAACAACCTCCCCTTGGTATCCAAAGCGAAACGAGGGGCTTTACTCCGGACTTTCCTAGCTTCCACCTTATCAGTGGGAAGAATTCCATCCTTAAGGAAAATGATGACGTCATCAAGCCAGCAGGGCTCGTTTGGATCAATCATAGCGATTATCTCGGTGACGACCCTTTCTTTGATCAAAGGTTCCTCAGTCCTAAGGAACGTAACAGAACGTTCAGAAGTACCCTCTAAAGCTGATGCAAACTTTGACAGAGCGTCCGCACGCTCGTTTTCTCCTCGGGGCACTTGAAGTAGATGAAATTCCTTGAATTTCCCAATGATTTCTCTGGCTTTAGCTAAGTACTGTACCATGGTGGTTTCTCGAGCCTCATAAGTTCCTTCAATCTGGCTCGCTATTAACTGTGAATCCACATAAGCGGTGATTCTGGAAGCTCCATTCTGAAAAGCGATATTCAATCCTTGCACGAGGGCTTCATATTCTGCTTCATTATTAGTGACTTGGAAATCCAGCTTAATTGCAAAGTCCAGCTCAATCCCATCGGGGTTTCTGAGGGCCACTCCTACTCCTCCCCCTTGTGAGGTTGAGGAACCATCAGTGTGCAGGACCCATAACCCCTCATTATTCGCAACGGTGGGCTCGAAACCAAAGCGTTCAACCAACAAATCTGCTACAACCTGAGCCTGTATCGCCGTCCTGGGCTCGAAGCATAGGTCAAACTGGCTCAATTCGATGGCCCATTTGATTAATCTACCAGATACGTCCGGCTTGGACAACACTTGCTTCAAGGGTTGGTCGGTGAGAACCGTTATAGAGTGCGCTTGAAAGTAAGGCCTTAGCCTTCTTGAGGCGTTGATAAGAGCGAACGCGAACTTTTCAATCTCCAAATACTTCTTTTCAGCTCCTTGCAATGTTTTGCTCAGATAATAGACAGGCAAATGTTTCCGCTCTCGTACAGCGACCAGAACAGCGCTTGTGGCTTCGGGAGAAACGGAAAAGATACATAAATAATCTCTCACCTTCGACGGGCTTAGTCAGCAGTGGTGCGCTCGACAGGTAAGCCTTCATATCCTGCAACGCCCTTTCGCATTCTTCTGTCCAAGCAAAGTTACGAGCGTTCCTCAAAATTTTGAAGAAGGGAAGGTTCCTGTCCGCCGAGCGCGAAATAAACCTGTTCAACGAAATGATTTTTCCCACCAGGACCTGCACTTCCCGCAAATTTCGAGGGGAAGGGATCTCCAAAATAGCCTTGATCTTCTCCGGATTGGCCTCAATTCCTCTCTGACTGACCATGTACCCTAGGAATTTTCCCCCTTGTACTCCAAAGGTGCACTTTGAAGGGTTCAACTTCATCCCATACTGGCGCAAGATTGAAAAAGTGCGCTTGAGATCTTCCAAGTGGGAATCCTGGCGCTCGCTCTTGACAATCATATCATCCACGTAAACCTCCATGGACTTACCAATTTCCTTTTCAAACATCTTGTTAACGAGCCGCTGATACGTGGCTCCGGCGTTCTTCAGTCCGAAAGGCATGACTAAGAAGCAATATACTCCCAGATGGACAACGAACGAGGTTTTGGGGCGATCTTCCGGGGCCATAAAGATCTGATAATATCCCTGGAAAGCGTCCATCATGCTCATGAGCTCGCAGCCAGCGGTCGAATCCACCAATTGATCAATCCGGGGCAGCGGGTAAGGATCTTTAGGGCAGGCTTTGTTGAGATCAGTGAAATCGTTGCACATGCGCCACTTATTCGCACTCTTGGGTACCAAGACGACGTTGCACAGCCACTCCGGATACAAGATGGGCTCGATATATTGAGCCTCCAGGAGTTTATTAACTTCCTCTTCAATGACCTTTTTCCGAAAGCCATGTACATCCCGCTTTTTCTGCTTGATGGGTTTAAAAGAGGGATCCACATTAAGCCTGTGGACAATGACGCTCGGGTCAATCCCTGTGAGATCAGAGGCTTTCCACGTAAATACATCCTTGTTTTCCCTCAGAAAATCAATCATCATGATCTGAGAAGGCCCTGAGAGGTTTGAACCTATCTGTGTAGTCTTCTCCTTGTTTCCGGGCTCCAGCTCAATAGTGAGGAACTTCTCCGAGGGTTCGATCCTTACCTCAGGGCGAGGAAGTTCGAGCGCCCTCTTCTTTCCTGTCAACCGGTCACCGGATGCTGGTTCACCCTCTTCCGGCTCGTCTCCTTCTGAGGACGATCCCCCAACGGTTCCTGGCGGTACACTTTCGAGGGGATTCTTCTCGTTGTTTCCCCTCTTCTTTTTGTTCTTCTTCTTGTTCAATTTCGCCCTTTTCCGTGCTGGGCTGTCCTCATCTAAATTGGGGAAGTCCACTGACTTTTTGGTGGAACCAATCTGGAAGGTTTTCTCCGCTTTAGGCTTTCTGAGAGACAGCATGTAACACTCCCAAGCCTCTCGCACATTGCACAGTACTTCTCCTACACCCTCGGGGGTGGGGAATTTAATCTTCTGTTGGTAGGTGGAGATGATGGCTTTGAAGTTCACGAGGGCGGGGCGCCCAATTATGATGTTATATGGAATTTCAATCTCCACCACCGCGTACGTCACCAAGAGTGTCTTGCGCTGAGGGGCTCGGCCGAACGAAGTAGCTAGGCGTATTTGCCCTCGTGGGACAACTTCCGAGCCTCCAAAGCCAATGAGGGCCGTTTTGAGAGGCTCGAGCGGAAGATCAACCTTCATCTTTAAGAATGTAGAATAAGGCAAAACATTAACGGAGCTTCCACTATCCACCAATACCCTTTTTACAACATGGTTATGAACATCTAAGCTAACCACCATGGGGCAATCTGAGGTTATACCCTCCCCATGGGGCGTTACAATATGTTCTAAATCCCTATCATCAAAGCCTATTACATCACTTTCTCGAGACCTTTGGGCGCTTGATCTCTGGATGGCATAGATAGGTTTGGGCACTGCTGGGCGTTGGTTGTAGCTCCGTACGTACCTCCGTCGGGAGGCGTTTGAATCCCCCCCGGATGAGCCTCCTGCAATCATATTTATAACTGCGAAGGGCTCGTTTTCTTGCTCAGGGCCTTTTCCTTTATTGCCCCGGCGGCTGCTGCTTTCAGGGGGTCCCCTACCCCTTGGGCTTTTTGAACGGGATGGACTCCTCCTTCTCCTTCCGGTGCGCTCGTTGCATTGCTCATCGTAGCGCTCGAGCACCCGGACAAACTCTTTCAGGTGGCCCCCTGCGACGAGCCTCTGGATTTCAGCTTCCAACTGCCGGCACTCATCTGTGTCGTGCCCCCTCTGCTTGTGGAAGGTGCAATACTTGTTCGAGCGCCTGAGCGAGTCTGTTTCTCTCATCTTGATGGGTCTTTTGAAGAGCTTCTTATCAGAGAGGTTATAGACTTCTGAATTTGGCCTGGTGAGCGGAATTCGCTCGAATCGATGAGGGGGTGGTGGCGACCTCCTGCGCTCTTTAGGGCGCTCCTTCTTGACGGCCACATCCCGCCCCCGCTCGTGATGAGGTCGCTCGTTCCTGGCCGGGCTGTGATGCCGGGGACCATTCGTCCCATACATATCTTCGAGCGCGAAGAACGGCTCGGCTATTTCTCTTAGGCCCATGAGGGTCCCAGGCCTTCTCTCCACGATGGCATCAGCAAATTTTTTGCTCACATATTGCTTGTGATCCACAGCCTGAAAGAGCACTGGGATCAAGAAATCCATGGAAGGCCTCTCCACCTGTAGGATCTCCTTGTTGAAGCGGGCGAAGAACGAGCGCAGGGATTCGCTCTTGCCTTGCACCACATTGTACAGGGCAGTGGGTGCGGTGACTGGCGCTTTCAAAGAATTGAAATGGTTGAGGAAAGCATTAGCCAATTCTTCATATGAGTGGATCGAGCGCGGCGGCAGTCGCTTGTACCACTCTTGAGCCATTCCTACCAAGGAAGTGACAAACACTTTTGCCCAGTAATTGCTGGAATGCTCGTAGAGGTGCATAAGATGCACAAAGTGATCCAAGTGTTCAGCTGGATCAGTTGTCCCGTCGTAACGGTTGATGGAAGTGGGGACTTTGGCCATGCCGGCTTGGGCCATCAGAACTTCTTCTACGAGGGGTGAACCCCTCGCCAGTGGGTGGTACTCATATGTGCCGAAGTTTTCCTCCGGCTCCTTGCGGTGGGGGACCTTTGGTGGAGGGTCCCTGGTGCGGGTGCTTCTGGCGTCAACCCGTTCATCCCGACTAGGGGAGATCTGAGCTGAGCGCCCTCGTGAGAGCTGTCCCACAATATCCTTGAGACCCTGCAGCTGGTCTTGCACAGCCGCGAGGATGTCAGGATTTACGTCTACCTGCTTGTCTCCGTGCCTGTGGGCTCGTGAGCCCCTCCTGGAGACATGAGAGTCTCCTTCATTTTCGTTCACTCGCTCCGTGGGCTCTTTATTCCTGCCCATGGAGGGACGCTCGTTGCCCTCCTGTTGGGGCACTTCTCTTGCTGGTGGTGGTGGTGGTTGTGCCCTCAGGACAGCCTGGGCTTCTCTGAGGGGAAAGTTTTGTTGTCCTCCTAAAGGGGCTGCAACTTGAGTGGCCTGCCCAGGGGGAAAGTACATGGAATGGAACCTTTCCCATGCCCCCTGAGCCGCCTGAACCTCACACTGGGCGTAGAGAGCCCTCAGCTGTTGGGTGGTCAGTGGAGGTAACTCCACTCCTTCAATCTCCCTGGGGACCACCACTGGGAGCTGAAGTTGTCCGGCATGATATGGCTGGACCGGCGGCATCATAACAGACGGAGTGAGGGTGTATCCCGGTGGGGGCATCATGTAGCCCTGTAATCCGAGATTCATCTGGGGATGGACCCAGGGGTTCTGTGCAAGCTGCGGAGGAGCGGAGCGAGAGGCTCCTCCAGCGGCGGTGCAGGTGGTGGTACAGAAGACTCTGCTTGTGGAGTCACTCCTGCGGCGGGAGGTGCTCCACCAGCGGCGACGGAGAGTGGCGGGGCTCCACCAGTAGTGGTGGAGGGAATAATGATGTTTGCATCCTGGGAGGCGTTATCTCCTCCTCCCACAGCTCCAGATCTCGTGGCAACCATGACTATTAAAGGTAAAGTGTGCTTGTTTTTCTACCAACAAAAAGAAAGGAAGAAGATGGAAGACTGGTTTCCCACAGACGGCGCCAAAAATGATGGGTTCAGAAATGGGTGGATCCGAATCCGATCACTTTACGATTTGTATTTTGTGGAGGAAACCACCGGAGCTTCGCCGGAAATGGAAAGGGGGTTCTACCTGTTGGGACAAGCACAAGAAAAGTCAGAAGGCCAAGCTGGGGGAACTGGGGGTGATACCCAGTTTGGCTCTCCGACGCTCAAGTCAGTTCAAGGTATGAAGAAATGTAAGTTCAGTCACAGTTGCGGTGATGAAGAATGCTTAAGAATGCTTCAGAATGCTTACCAGTGTAGAAGATGACTTTGGCTATTTATAGTTGAGGGTCAAGGGCCCTTTGGTCATTTGCCTCAAGTGGTCCTGGCCGAATGTTGCCCTAACACGTGGCGCTGTGAGAGAGAAACCTAGGAGGAATCTTCTGCAAAAGCGGCCAAAAGTTAGTGCTGGCAACAGTGGCAGGTGCGCGGGCATGTACGTTGTGTCAGAGAGCCATTTGGGTGGTTGGTGACGAGGGCTTAAGAGCGCGCTCGTGACAACTTGGAGTATTGGAGGCCAAGATATCCGCTGAGGGGGATGAAGGCTCCAGTTCAAGTGACGTGCCAAAGGGGAGGCCACTCTGAGGGAGTGTGACGCTCGAAGAGGGCTCCCTTGGCAAGTGGGCGAACCACTCGTTTAGTTTGTAGGACGCTCGTGGGAGTGACAGCGCTCGTTGGGCTTAACTCCTGAAGAAGGAAGACGCTCGTTGGGCTTAGCTCCTGAAGAAGGAAGGCGCTCGTTGGGCTTAGCGCTCGTGTACTGAGGGTGAAGCCTTGGGGAGACAGGTGTCGTCATCTCGGCGATGCCACGTGTCTTACGTGGGACGATCGTATTTTGACCCCATCATAATTATTATTTATTAATATTATGTAATTATATTTATTCTTTATATTCAATTTGTTAAATAAAAAAATTAAATTTTATTGCTAATCGGGTCGGATCTTTAATCGGATATAGTCAGATCCGATTATGCATGGATGCAAAATAAATGAATCCGAATCCTATAGGATTCGGATTCGGATCCGGTTGTCGGATCCTCTTGTCGGATTCGGATCCGGAATCCCCTGATCCGGCCCGAATCCGACCCGTTGACAGCCCTAGCTTTATTTATATCTCTTCTTACCGATTACTGACTTAATTCAGTGGACGGTGATCCTTTGTTTTGCAGGTCTCCCCCTTTTTATTCCAATAGGTTAGAGTTCGGTAGAACGAGGTGAAATCGAGACTTTGGACGCTATCATTTCTTTACAAATTTAGTGGTGCAAAAATCGGCAAGCATCAATTTATAAATAACATTTTCTTAGAAATGTATTTATATAATATTAATACAAATCTCTATATTTTCATATTCATCCCTGTATTTTTAATGCAAATTCAAAATAGTTCTCATGTTTTTAATTTATTTTAAATTCACCCTTTAAATTATTTTTTACCATAATTTTAGGTTATATTTTGTAAATAGACTAAAATATCTCAAATTAAAATTTATCAAACCATTTTATATTTTTCTTAAACCATGAAAGAAATAAGAAACTATAAATTAATTAGTTTAATTTTATTAACTCCATTAAATCCCAAAATGATAAAAATGTATTAATATAAATCAAATTTATCCAAAATTATGAAGATATATATTCCAAATTAAAGTAAATTATTGACGTTTGATGTATTCAATTCATGCACGTGTATATATATATTAATGGAGATATTATAAATTAATAGCAAAAAAAAAATTCAATAGATTAAATAAATTGGGTATAATTACAAAAGGATATCCAAGTTCATAACTGATAAAAAAGAATATAATAAAAATTAACCAACTATTAAAATAAAATGAACTACAATGAATAAAACGAAATTGAAATAAGTATGTTATCATACATTAAATTTAGGAATCAATTCCGTTTTATTCAGTTTAGTTGATTTTATTATAATAGTTAATTAAATTTTTTGATTTTATTTTATCGGTTATGAACTTAATGTGCTTTTATAATTCTACTCAATTTATTTAATATGTTGAATTATTTTTGCTATTAATTTTAAATATCTTCATTAATAATATATATACCTGCTTGAATTGAATACGTCAAACATTAACAATTTATATTTAATTTAGTAAATAAGTATCTTGATAATCGTGGATAACTTTAATTTGAATATTAGTATCTTTTATAATTTTCGAATTTAAAGGAGTTAATAACAATTAAACTAAATAATTTATAGTTTTTTATTTTTTCCTTGTTAAAGAAAAATGCAAAATAATTTAATTATCTTTATACTTAAATAAATAAATTTTAATTTAAGAATATTGTAGTTTATTTATAAATTTACCCTAAAATTGAAATAAAGAAATAACTTAAAGGATAAATTTAGTTAAAGAGTATTTTAATCTATTTATAAAATTAACACTAAAATTTAAAACCATGAAAACTATTTTAAATTTGTATTGAAAATATATGGATGGATATGAATTTTCCCTTACTAGTAATTACGCACGCACAATGCGTGTGCTCGAAGAAAAAAAATTATTAAAATATATTAAAAATAAACTTTTTATATTAATAAAAATTAAATAATTATTAAATAAGTCTTAATACAGTGGTATAGATAAAAATAAATTAAAAACATAAAAAAAGAGCTAGAGTCATATTAATCAAAATAATAATAAAAAATAAAAAATATGAGGTAAAAAAATAAAAAAATATGAAAAAGATTAACCTAATATGAGAGAAATTAAAATGGGAGTTTTTTTTTTTTAAACACACATATCAAGTGATCAGAGAGATTCGAACCCAAGTCATTGCTTTCGAGAAGAACTCTCAAACCACTTGACCAACTTCTACCGGCCAGAAAATGGGAGTTAAGAGATAACAATAATAAATTAAAAGAAATTAAAAAAAAAAAATTAGGGCAAAAAAGAAAAGAAGAATTTAAAGAACGTGAATAAATTAAAAAAAAAAATTAAAAATCAGGGATAAAAGAAAAAGCACGCAAGAGTCGAAGATACGAGGTCGATTTCTATCTCCGCTAACACTTAGAGCTCATTTACTTTTCTAGTTGGCTAACCATTGTCAATAGGTTGTTTATGATTTTTTTCTTGGTTATATAAACCTGTGCCCTCTTTACTTTGATTGGAAAACATTGCTCTTAAATACACTAGATTGTTGGACTATTTACATTGTTGGTTTTTAAACAAGATTAAAGGTATACATTTATAATTTTGTCCCCGCATTGGGAACTGAACAATTTTGTCATGTATTGGCAAGTATGTAATTTTTCTTTGAAAAGCAAGGACAAAGTTGCCAATTCGTCTTATCCAATTCAACTAGCTTATTTAGCCACAATTTTTTTAATGGGTATATAACCCATCATTTCCCATTGTTAACATGGGGCTCCGGTTTTAGGCCCTAATAATTAAATAGTGAAGTAAAAGGTTAGTAAACCCTTGAAGCATAACTAACCCGTTATTTTCCACTGAAGTAAAGGAGCTCTTAATATAATAGTATAGATAAATATATAATTAAGATCAAATTGCTACATAATCAAATTGCCTTGGAGCAGAAGATAGCCGTAATTCCTTCTTTCTTGAGAGGAATTTGTATAACAGCCAAAATCAAAATTGCTTGTTGGGGGAGAAGATACCAGTAATCGTTTATTGTTCGTGAAGGGCGTTCTTTGTCTGAGTTTTATCGTTTTCCATTGTCCGATGGCCTCCGTCGCATGTAGACGGACCCTTCAGCAATTCATCGGACGGAATCGGTTCCAGTCTAGAGCCATGTCGGAGCTGGTTAAATCCAACCGCAAAGGCTTCTTCCCCGTCAACACTCTTGCCCTAGTAATTGCTTTACGGTTTTATTTTATTTTCTGAAACGAGGTTTGATCTTAATTGCTGGCTCTAATTGTTGGTTCATATATTAATTGACTAGGTCAGAAAATTAGAGGAGCAAGGCGTGTCGACCAAGGAGGCGGAAGCCTTAACCAAGGCCCTCGCGAATGTCTTCAATGACGGCTTGGAAATTGTTTCTCATTCCTTGGTTACTGAAGCTGAAATGGAGAAAGTAATTGACTTTTCCCCTTTTCTTTTGTCTTTATTGAATGTCTAAATATGGTGGAGGTTGACCATTGTGTTTATTCTTTTAGTTGAAAGGATTATGATTTTGTCATCTGTCCTTGTTCTTTCTGTATGCAGAATAAGATGACACAGGTAACCAATTTGGCCAAATTGATAACTCAAGTTAAGAGTTCTCAGGTAAAGAGTTATCCGTGCTCTTCATTGAGGAATTTATTTCGCTCTTAGTTTGTTATAATTGTGGTAGTTTAGCTTGTGGGATGCTCATTACATATTCAGATTACTTTTCTGTATGTTGGATACTGGAGATTTTAGGTTATGTTATACTCCTGTAAAAGGCAATTCCAAATTAAAAAATGCCCTCCTAGTCCTTGCAATTGAATGTGTCTTAGCATTGTGTTATGCCGTGGATATTAGAAGTTATTATGTTCAAGTTTCATTCTTCGTGAGATTGTAGGTAGAAGTTCTGCTATTACATAACTACTAGAGTAACTTTTTGAAGTGTCGTTTATTTTGGAATGCATGGGAGATGAGCAATTTTTAAAACATTTGAGATTAGGAGAGTATATTCAAAAGAAAAGAAAGGCAAACTCAGTTAGGATACTGGTGTTTGTACCCTTAATTATTTCATCTCTTGCTTCCTGTGGCGTAGTAGGAATGGGATGCGCAAAACTCCTTTAGTTTAGCACTTTTTAACTGTTTCATCAAACTCATTGGGCTATAGAAGGAAATGGATTAGAACTGAGGAATTTCCAAGCGGTGACATGATAAGTTTGTGGTAGAAGGCAATGGAGAAATGATGGAAATTCCATCACAAATTAAGTCAAACTATGAACTAGCTAATGCTTCGTTATCTCATTGTGTTGTGAAACATGTCAGTTTGTCAATATTGATTATATAATGCGTGGAGTTCTCATCTCTGTACATAATTGAAAATCTATTACACTTGTTAATTTCCTTATGCCTCCCTGACATATTATCATCTAAGAGTTGTCTTGACTTTAGTAATTCAAAGGATTCTAACCTGTAAAAATGGTCCCAATTTTTTTTTTTCTGCTTATGGTTATAGGATTTCCAAAGCCCCAACCGGAGGGAAAACCTTCAAATGCACTACTCGCCGACTCCCTGTAATCTAGAAGTCAGAGTAGTGATATTTTCATTTCATATTCATTTGGTTTGATAATCTATTGATGAAGACTGTTCCTTTTTTCTTTAATTTTTTTTTCCCAATCAAGGTGCATGACAAATTTCATTAATCACTGAGAATGTAAAGTGCTTTATTGCTTGAACCCTTTTTTAGAGTTTTCTCTTTTGTGTTTGGATCCCAACTTCCTTCAGTCGAATTTACTATTTTGTGAAGTAATTTGATAGTCACTTTCAGACCCTGTGAGTTAAGAAACCCAGAAAATGATTTTTGTGTTCTTGCTGGCTAATTATGGTACCGTAAAAGTGCAAAATTGTCATTGATACTCGCAAGTTGCTTTATTAGTTTTACCGTATGTATTAGTGAATTATCTCTCTGAGGTTTCAAATTGTGGAGTGATCTGTGTGCTTGTATGTTTATTTTATTCCAAATGCAGGAGCACCATTTTTCTTTGCTTCAACACGAGCTAGAAAAATGCAAGGATGATATAGAGAAGATACGCAGTGGGTTAAGGTCTGTTAAAAAAAGAAACTGCATTTCTGGTACATTGTGATTCTCTACTCTGAATGACAGAAAAGTGAACTTTGTTCAGGTATGAAATGGACAAACTCTCAGCAATGCAGCGTTTGGATTTTAATCTTGAAAAGGTGTAAGTAATTGTTCCTATTGTCCAGCAATTTAATGCTAATTGAAGATTAATATATTGGTTGAATATAGATGACTGCTGTTGTACGCCCGTTCTTTCCTTTTTATTACTAATTCTGTTTGCCATACCTTGTCAGGAGAAATCGGGATCAACTGAACAATCAAAACCAAGAAACCATTAATCTTACCAGCAAACTTGAGCGAGTGAGTATTTATAGCTCTGCTGAATTTGATAACAGTTGAACTCGTATGCCTTGCCCAGCTGTTCATTGAAATCATTTCTATGGTGTTCTTTTGTCCATATTTTGGTATAAAAAGACATTAAATCATTTTTATTGTGTGATATCAGGAAATTCAGGCATTGGGGGCGCAATGGGAAGCAGCAAAATCCGATGTGGTCAAGTATTGTATAGGTACAATTGTCTCTGTCTGTGCAGTTGGTCTGGCTCTTATCCGTGTTCTGATGTAGGCTGCACGACAGTTTAGTGATTATTTCTTTCGGGGAGAAAGGATTTTAGTCTGATTTTTTTGTTTGATGTCGTTCAGCATAGAAAATTGAAGAAAAAAGATGGAGCAACATTAAGAGGGTGTTTGGGTATGGTAGAGTTTTTCTTTCTTAAGAGCTTATGAGATATTTTGATTCGTTGATCATCTAACCCTTCTTAGTTTAAAAACCTGATAGATTCTGTTGGTGTAAAGTTTAGGTTAAAAGTTCGATGTTGTTCTTGTATACGATTACTATATTGATTGCTGTGTGAATTGACTGCTTTCCGGAGTTGCTTCTGCTTCTGTTTCTTGTTTTGTGACAGAAGTTATAGTTATTTTGATCTCAGAGCATAACAGAAATAGCATAGAAACCCTTTGATAACGTTAATTCCCTTTAGCCATTCTCCATTTAATAAATACATTTGAACCATTTAATTCACGTTTTTGCTTGTCGACTACGAGAATTGTATGAAACTCAATATCAGGGGCGGAATTAGAATTTTGGGAGGGCAAAACATGAAGATGAGAAGTACCATCACATGGTATAATTCAACGGTTCATTGCTATATTAACTTAACAAAAAGTATCATAATTTGAGTTACTTAAATACACAACTACTAGTGTGTCATTAGTTTCTTTTATTAGAAACGTTCTGAAACACCATTCTCCAATAAATGCCATTGGCTTTGCTACAAGAATCATAGAGAGACGAACAAGACAACTGCTTCAATAATTGACAACCTGATTGGTTCGTCAACAAATAATAAATACATGGTAACGATTGTCAGTAAGTGTGTGTATTCAAGATGGAATTAATGATATTTGAAGAGTGAAGAGTTTGGGTGAATTTCTAAAATTAGTGTTTTTTTTTGTGTGTAGTTCAATTTTGGTGTACTTTGCAGGTGTAGTGTAATTTTGGGATTTTCCGCTTTTGGCAAATGCGGAATCACTGTAGTGAATAGTGATTCCGCTTTTGGCAAAAGCGGAATCACCCTAGTGAATAGTGATTTTCGCTTTTACGATTGTGATCGCAAAAGCGAAAATCACTATTCACTACAGTGATTCCGCATTTGCCAAAAACGGAAAACCCCAAAATTGCACTACACCTGCAAAGTACACCAAAGTTGAAATATACGTCCAAAAGTACACCATTTTTAGAAAATCACCAAGAGTTTGCGTTACTATCAGGTTGATAAATGTCCATTCCCGAATCAAGTAATGGGGCCACATTTTCAAGCTACTTCTCTGGATGTAGATTGTAGATAGAGTTTTATGGTGAATATGAATGCCCTGATCTGTAAGCAATAAGTATAACAAAATAATACAAAAT
Source organism: Lantana camara (assembly GCA_037501455.1). Lineage (NCBI taxonomy): Eukaryota > Viridiplantae > Streptophyta > Magnoliopsida > Lamiales > Verbenaceae > Lantana > Lantana camara. The sequence continues at coordinate 12,835,948 of CM074857.1, read as the reverse complement.
GTGGGCTATGGCTATCTTAACTCCCTAAAAGTAACTTCTTGTTTTCTGATGATTGGTGAAGCACAGGACGAATTAGCCATTGCCCATTGGTAAGGAACTCCTTCTCATTTGGCCTTGAATATCTTTTTTTCAAACTCGGTTGGCATCTCGCTTTAACATGAGGAATTTCATTTGATTTTTATTGAATTGCATTTATCACACATGCTTAGGTCACAAGTAATCCTTCTCAAATCCACACCTCTTACCTAACATGATAAGATGGTCAATAGACAATAGGCAACCCCTCCATGGTAAATAGTACGGTTCACTATAGATTCAGGTTAAATCGAATCATTTATGTGTAAAACTCTATTCACGATGGAGATAATTGGTTAATATATCTAGACAGGGGGTTCAAATTTGAATCTATTTTGCTAAATCTTGTGCATGTTTAGATGTAATATTTAGGGAAACAAAGATATAAAAAAAGAACAAGAATCACATTAAAATTGAAAAAAAAGAAAAAATATGATCACTCGATTTCCAGATTTGAAAGCAAGAAATAGAAAGAAAGAAGTGCCTCCCCTAAATATACACACACGCATCCAATTATGTTCAACTTTTTTTTTTTTTTTTTTTTAACCTAGAGACACTCGACAGATATATTCAATTATGTTCACTTGTATACTGATGATTATTCCATGTTCTTAATACAAAGATATATTTATATAGAAGAGCAAAACATGCAGTATGAAGAAATTCCACCACTTCGACCGCGTTTCCCCGGCGTGCCACCTCATAAAATCCGGCCGATCAGCCGCGGAGTCGGCACCGCCACCAGCCTCGTGGCGCGTGGCGCCGTGAGCCCAAACACGTCGCTCATGTCCAGATCACTCGGCTTCATCCCATCGGGCAATTCCCAGGTGAAGCAATGGAGGAGGTGCGCCACCGCCATTTCCAGCGCGTAGAGCCCCAGCTGCATCCCGGGGCAGGATCTCCGCCCCGACCCGAACGGAATGAACTCGAAATTGCTCCCCTTGAAATCCGGCACCCCGTCCCAGAGAAACCGCGACGGCTTGAATTCGTCGGCGTCCTCCCACGCGCCGCCGTCGCGGCCGATGGCCCAGGCGTTTATCATGACGCGGGACTTGGCGGGGACGTGGTAGCCGGAGATGGTGGCGTCCTCCGACGTCTCGTGGAGGAGGAGGGGGATCGGCGGGTGGAGGCGGAGGACCTCCTTGAGGCAGCAGCGGAGATAGGTGAGTTTGTCGAAATCCGACTCTTCAACGCGGCGGTCAAGGCCGACGACGTCGGCGAGCTCTTTCTGAACCTTTTTCAGGTCTTCGGGGCTCCTCATGAGCTCCGCCATGGCCCATTCTATGGCGGATGCAACTGTTTCAGTTCCACCAAACATCACGTCCTGTCATCATTTCGTCATACATTAATGGAGCACGTACTGAAAAGCAACACGTGACACAAAAAAAGGAGATATTGATTCAATTTATAATGAGGCCTATTTAAGTGATGAAGATGATCTTCCAAGCAGAATTACGAGCTTCCAATTAGTCCATTTAAAGATATTTTCAATTATAATGCATTGATGCAGTTTTTTTTAATGGAGAATCTATAGAGGGTCTCACGACAAATAGAAAATGACTAGAATGTCCACTCCACAAGTTCATTATCAATTTATCGCGTAATAAATATTTGATGTGATAAAATTATATTTTTATAGGTGTTTATTTAGAAGACTTATCACATTTGAGCTCTTAATTACTTTTGGAAGTAGTGGGGAAATTATTACAGATAAAAAAGAGAGAACGATGGTGGGGAGAAGATGAGATATTTGAATGGCCAGGAGGAATCGTGCGTGTGTGTGTATTAAAAATTTAAAACTTAAAATGATTATTTGAAAAATATGTTTGAATCATGTTTTATATTCTATAAATATTAATTTCATAATAAAATAATATTCTTTCATATTTTTGTTTTACGTTTTATTTTATTCATATCTATGCACCACGTGTATAAATAGACCGTTCATATCAGGACGTAAATCTTTAAAATTCTTTCCATATTTTAACTACTTTATCTCTCCAAATTTGGGCCACCTATTTATACATATACTAGCAACCTTGTACACGCAATATGTGTGCAAAAAAATATTAAATTAAAATTTTTATATTATTACTTAATTTATAATTAATTTTAATATAATTATAATTGGATGATGAATAAATATGATAATATCAATTTTTTTTTTAAAAAAAAAATATATATATATATAGAAAAATTTAAGAAGAAAACATAATTAAAATTTATATTAAAAAAAAATCAATGGATCTTCCATTTAATATAATAATATATATGAATATGACGTAGGTATAATAACGAAATAAAAGATAAAATAGGAGATGTTAAGGTGGCTCACCTTAACCCACCCCACATAGATATGTGGATAAGGAAACTAATTAAAGTTTGAAAATCTAGAAATCTTTGGAAACCGACGCTCTCAAATGATACAACCGCTGACAGTCGCGGTTCTTTGTAGTTTGTACTTCTCTGAACGCTATTTCTTATGATATCTTCCCCAACACATGTTTATTGTTTCCTCTCTATTATTTTCTTAATTAACTTGTACATTCTCCGTTTTCATAATAAAATTCTTGTTTCAAATACTTTAATCAATTTTCATGATATAATACTTGCTTTATTTTTGGTATTAATTAATTTGGCCTGTATCAATAAATTTAAGTGGAGTACTTACCATAATAATGGCTTTAATGTTATCCCTGGTGAGCTTGGGGGAGTTGTTCAAATCTTCAGACTCCGAAACCTTAGCTTCATCACTGTAAAAAGCGAGCAATTCATCCACCATGTCTGTATCAACTGCTGCAGCCTCATTATTAGCAGAAACATCACCATTTCCCACCTTCTTCCTGTCCATGTGATCATCAATGATGCTGTCAATAAAACCATCAAGCGAAGCTCGAGCATTTTCCAGCCTCTTATTAAGCCCCTGAGGATCCACCCACCCCATCCACGGCACGAAATCCGCCAAGTTAAACGCCCCGAAAAGCTTCGAAAACTCCTGCAAAATCTTGATGAAGTCATCCTGCCCCTCGTGGGAGCTCGTCCCGAACGCCGCCCGATATATGATGTTCCTCGTCAGCGCAAACACCAGCTCTCCGACGTTCACCGCCGTCCCGGAGCTCTCCGCCACCGTCACGATCATGTCATCCACCTCGTCCCTGACGGAGTCCCACGACTCGGCCCGTTTCCGGCTGAAGAGCTTCATGACGCAGAGCTTCCGCATCTGGCGCCAGAAGGGGCCGTAATGCGCAAATGCCATGTCGGCCCTGTCGTAGGTTAAGTAGCTGATGGCGATGTTGGCGGGGCGGTTGGAGAAGATGTTGTCGTGCACTTGGAGGACCTGACGGGCGGCGTCCGGGCTGGAAACCGCGACCATGTGGAGGAACCCCATGCGGAGGTGGAAGACGCCGCCGTATTTCTTGGCGAGAGCGGCGAGGCCGCGGTGGGTGAGCTGGTCCATCATGGCCATGTTGCCGATTAACGGCCATCCTCGGGGGCCGGGAGGATAGGGTTTGCGACGTCGGGATCGGGAGAGGACGAAGAGGAAGAGGAAGAGGAGAGGGATGATGAAGAGGATTAAGAGGGGTTTGGCCTCAAGAGCTTGGAGAAGAGAAGATATTTTCTTCTCCATGATTGAGTTTGCGCAGAAGGTGGTTTATCTTGAAATGGACAGTGTGTTGTGGGTATTTTCTTTTTGGGTGCGGGTTAATTTGGTGATGATGTTTGCTAGAACTATGAGGGGTTTATATACAGCCATACAGGTCATGGTTGGTTGGTGTGTTATTTTAGTTCTATTATTTTAACAAAAGTGATAGTTTACTAGCTCTTCAGTTCATAGCCTTTGACTGGTTTTTTTTTTTTTTTTTGTTTTTTTGAAAGCAACCCACTTATCAAGCAATGAGAATAATTTGAATCGGGTCATTATTTTGATTTTTTTTTTTAAAACTATTTAGATCAACTCCCGTCGGCTATTGAATAGGTATCTTCTTTCATGTTTTAATATAATATTTGAATTTTTGAGTAGATTAAAGTATCATTGAGCACGAAAAATGAATATGATACGAATGTGAGAGAAAAAAAATTAATTTATATTTTGACATTTTTTTATTTTTTTTGGTTATATAATCTATTCCTATGAGTTAAGTCAGAATAAACTATTTAGGGTGTAAAGTTCTCCCTACCAATGATAGTTGCGTTCTTAGGGACTCAAATTCGAAAAAACCCCTGGTTAATCTAGCTAGTATAACACCAAATTATTAAATTACACCACTTGTTGGTACATTTTGACAATTATGATATAATATATAGTATGTGAAGGATCAGAGTCTAATACGACATGATATAACAAGTAAAATAATTTTTTTAAATATATTTGTACAGTATAACTTTCTAATTTTGAATTATTAAAATAAATAGATTTATTTATTTGGACTTTTGACAGTACAAAACATATTGTAGAAGTTTCTCAAAATATTCCCTTTGTTGGAAAACAAGATGTTTAAGTGTTAATTTGCTGATTACCAAGGAAGGATTATGATAAAGGCTAGCCTCTTTACTTATTATTGTACCATAAAGAAAAAGGAAAGGTAGGGCCTTATTAATCAACTATTGTTATTGTTTGTACCAAAAATACAAAGACGAAAAAGCAGAGCTTTAACCTTTATGTTAGGGAAAGGGAAAACGTGGTACACATCTAGCATTATCTTTGTTTTTAATGGATTACAGATTATAACATTATCAGGCTAAATATTAATTGAAAATTCTTGTAATTTACTCATTTAGAGGGGGTTGATGTACCCAAATTTTTTTTTTCCTAAATTCAATATCAAAGTAGAAATGTAAAATTTACTAGACAAAGCTTAAAACAATTGTTATGTTGTCGAGTTGAGCATATATAGGAGTGCACCGAAAGGCAATTTGACAAAATTATTATTTTTTATACATGTGGAAAATGTGAATTTTAATTAACATGATAACCTTCTTTAAGGAACTTAAGGAAATTGGATTATTTGATCATCAAGTTGGGAAGAAACAATGACCACACAAACCCTAAACTTTCAAATTTAATATAATAACAATTGGAGCAGTCCACCAACTACTACTAATAATAATAATAATAATAATAATCCATCAAAATAGAGGCTCAGGAACATCACCCTTGACACTTTTTTTTTTTTTTTTTTGAAGGATAATCTGTCAATACAAAAAACAAAAATTAGATGTCAATACAAAGCAACATAATTCAAACATGAGCTAAAACAAAAGTGCAAAAATGCCCACAATGAACGGAACAATATAATAGGGTTATCAATGGGTCGGATTTTAATCCAAATTCAATCTGAATTCGATCAGAATTTTAGCATATTCATCCGATAAAAATGTTCGATGGATCATATTCAATTATAAATATTCGTTATCCGAAATAAATGGAGCGAATATGGATGTAAGGAATCCGATCCGTTAAGAATCCGAATCCGATATTATATATAATATTTAATTTAATAAATTATTTACTAGTTCATAATATTAATTAAAATGATTAAAATTAAAATTTTCACATATTTATCACTTTAAACAATAATAAAATTTAAAAACTTTTACTCTAAAAATATATATTTTCTTTTATAATAAGTTTCAATTATACTATTTTAAATAAATATAAACAAAACTATTAAATAATCCATTAAATAACAATTATTTATTAAATATTATGTAATTATATATATTTTTTATATCAAATTTATTTTTTGAAAAAATGGATTTTATTGCTAATCTGGTTGGATCTTTTATCGAATCTGATCCAACCCGATTATGTATGGATTTAAAAATAATAAATCCGAATCCTATAGGATTCGGATTTGAACCCGGTTATCGGATTCGTATCCGAAATCTCCTGATCCGGCCCAAATCCGACTCGTTGACAGCCCTACAATCTAAGCCGATGATAAGAAAGTGGGCAAAATATGTTCCAAACCCATCCCTGATACGAAAACAAGGACTATCCAGTATCCAGTATCCAAAATTGGCAAAATATGTTCCAAACCCATTCCTGCCACATTTAATATATAAGGATGATACCTATTTTTTCCCCCCTAAATTTATAATATGACAATAATACGATACAATAAAATGATATTTTTAAAAATTTTGAGTGTCATAGCTCCACAGCTAAGTGGCAGAAGAGAACCGGCCAATTTTGGATGAAAATAACAATTTTTTGGGCACATTTTTAGGGTACTTTACTCTTTGATTCTTTAGTTACAATAAGTGATACATTAGGTTATAAGTTCCGCGAGAGAGAATTACAGGAATAACTTAGAAAAGCAGCAACCGAAGGTGAATGTGAAAACATGAAATCTCATCGTCAACTACGGCTCCCGACTTGACTTAGATTAGACAGATTATGATGCAAAACCACACTGATGTGTTTCCAGTCTCTTCTTGGTTTAGACTTTGTACCCTTCGACAGATTCACCTCACCTTTGATGCTCCATTTCCCTTTTCATACAACTCATGTGTCTGCACACACACACACATGTTTTGTTCATTCATTTATTAATTAATTTCGATTGTATTTATTTAAAATAATTAATGATTATACTTAATCTCCACGATACGATTAGTTGTAATCTAAAGTTTGCTTGTAATCTCATCATTGCCTCGTGATCATTTGGATGATCCTCCATAGTTAAGTGGGTAATTCAGATAGGTGCAATAGAGAATTACTAGGAGACGGTTAAATTGAAAAAAAAAAACAGTGTATATATGTGATGAGTTTGAAATTAGGGTTTCTATGCACTCTAAGTTCTGATGCACGAACACTTCTTATAATATAATTTTGTAATGTCATATCGTGTCAAACACTATATCCGACACTTCTCATATGGGAGATTCAAAAATTTTAATGTATGTGCTATCCTCATTATTTATTTAGATACGTTGTACATCACTCTTTAAATGTTTTACCCTTTTGAAAATTAAAACTAGCGAAATTAATTATTATTCTGGCTTATGATCAATTTTTTTGGTTCAGCATATTTATTATGGGTTTGAATGGGGTTAAATAACTAACGCGTAAAGTTGTTTCTAACAATAATAACATATTATCCTCCAATTGAAATAGCATAGTAACAGAACAGTTATACCATTTTGTGTTACTATGATGAATTTGTTGACATATATATAGTGGTAATTTACTAGATGGCCTCTTATAAATATCCATGCACATTATTAGATAATATAATAGTGCTACCCACTATAATTTCAGAAACAGTTGAAATTGATAGAAATGATTGTTGGGGTCCTTGGGGAGGTAAAACAAACCCATCATTCCACTTGAGGCCCGTACAATTAAATGCCAAAACTCCAAACTACACAACGAGTTCTCTCCGTGAATTTCTAATATTGGTATTTTTTTTTTTTTTTTGTGTATTGCAATTTTGGTGTACTTTTTTTTTATATTATATTGGTATACTTTTTTTTATATTACACCATGTAATATAAAAAAAAGTACACCAAAATTGCAATACAAAAAAAAAAAAAAAAAAGATACCAATATTAGAAATTCACCGAGAGAACTCGTTGTGTAGTTTGGAGTTTTGGCATTTAATTGTAAATTGCAATATATTAAAAAAAACACCAATGTTAGAAATTTAATTACCAGTTCTCTCCATCCAACTTTTAAATTTATGAGAATATCTGTCATAGACCCATCAAACATGTCGGATTCGGATTGAATTAGAAAATTCGTAACCTAAATCTGATTAAACTGTGGTTTTATCGATATAGAAGAGGGATAAAATCGAATAGATTAGACCCAATAAATGATTCAACACTAATTAATAGCAGCAAATTAAAATATATACATTTTGAAAAAATAAATATAAAAAATAGACATAAATATATAATATTTGTTTGAAAATTAAAAATATATACATTTTGAAAAAATAAATATAAAAAATAGACATAAATATTAAAATATATAATATTTGTTTGAAAATTACTATTTAAAGAATTATTTATCATTTTTACTGAAATTCGTTTTGAAAACGTGTTAATTTAAAGTTATTAATGAAAGATGATTGTATTTCTTTAAGAAATAGTGAAATGTGTATTATTAAATTTTAATTTTAATTGTTTTTGTTGAGATTCTTCATTTATAAAATAAAGAAACGATTAAATATCATAAAAAAAAAAAATACAAATTTTTAATTGATTGAAATTCTTTAATTTCATATTCCATCCATTTATTCTGAATAATGATACTCATAACTGAATATCATCGATTAGACTTTCTTATAAGTGGAATACTTTAAAATTTCAAATCGAGTCCGTATTAAGATTATCGCCTAATTTTGTACGAGCACTTCAAATACTACGAGGGCCGGGCCTACATGAACGAAGACTCGAACTTTAAACTAATTCCATTTGAATTATCACCTATAAAATCGGGCCCAAATTTGCAATGTCTATGACGAGGTTGCATGACACCTAGCTCGATCGACCATGAAATCGCTTTCAATTGCTTTCATAAATTTTTATATTGAATCCGTTTTTTCAAAAAACGAATTCACTGTTCACTATAGTGATTCCACTTTTTTAAAAAACGGATTACACCAAAGTTGCAATACTTTTCAAAAATACACCAAAAGTACAATATACAAAAAAAACCACACTAAAGTTAGAAAAAAAAACCCTTGGCTGTATTAATTTCAACAAGATTGAATTCGATAATGTGCTTTCATGGACCATCAACCTCTTCCGATCCCTTCTATGGTCCTTATTTACCCTGCCAATTTTGGTGGTCCTACTACACTAAATCGTTACTTATCCTCCATTAATGCATGCACGGATTAAAATAATACGAATCCGGAAATATGAGCAATAAGTTTTGTATATAAGTTAAAAGAGTTCAAATATAACCGATGAGTATTCCTTTTGGACAATGATTTAAAACCTTATTTCAAATTATACTCAATGGATTTTTAAAAATTTGCATTCGTATCGAGTGGACACGGAGCGTGTGGCAGGGGGTAATGAGTGATTTTGTCAATATATAATTTAATTTTTTTTGGAGGGTCATGATCAATTGGCCGTTGACATCAAGGATCTCTTATGGAGAATCTCCATAACTGCTTTGTCTGACTAAATTTTCTTCATAATTTTGTTGCTTTTGGAGATGAATGATCCCGTTTCACATGTTTAATTCGGGAAATTTTATGGATTTTCAAATTAAATTCCGAATAAGTTGAAAGTAGCACTGAATGTAAGAAAGTCATGCAAGTTTTTCAATTACGTTTTCTCTCATTAACTATATTATGTAATGTCACCAACTTATTATGGCTATATAGTCAAACGTCTTTGAATTATTGGAAGCCCGTATTTAAATTTTATATTTATCTTTTATTTCAATTATACGTATTCTTAAGAAAGAAGAGATGAAATGAGATGAGAAAGGTGAGACTTTTACTTGTTTGATAAAGATAAAATTGTAATTTTTTTGAGACCCTAACATATATATATATGTTCTCTTACTTTCCGACCATCTTAATTGTGTAATTATAGTTTCAAAAATTAAAAAATAAAAAATTGTGTAATTATCATTAGTAAGATTGTATAAGCCTAGCAGTATTTTGTTTATTATTTCCACATATTCTTGCTTAAAACATGACTTTAAAATCAAGTTAATCCATAAAACTAACGCCAAAACATTATGCATATTGAACACTTGTCCACACTTTAATGAGAAATAGTATCTATAAGTATGTGTAAATATTACAATCAAGAACGTGCTTTCTGGAATGTACTTGGTGCAAATTTTATTATTAAATTTGGAATTTATTATTATTAATTGACTTAATTAATGTCTCAATATTCACCCACTTGACCAATGTATATTATATTTACGTCTCCAACTTCTGAGCCAAAGGATTAGAAGAAGAATATATCTGAATGGTCTGGGGAAAAGAAGGGACAACGTGTTGTATATATGTTCCTAATTTTATTTATTTAAGATCGAAGTGACAGATTAAATAATTCATGATATTGCAAAATAACACAAGAGACAAATTAAATACAGTTATTGATCATAAGGAACCAATATAATAACGATCGACCATTATCACAAAATTTAATAGTCCTGTGCTATAGCCTATACAGTCTATATCAGATGCTTAAAGTTCGAATTTAAGGAGAAATTATCTGAGTTTTATTATACTTTAAAAGTTTGATATCTAATTTCCAACACGAAATAAGAGGGGGTCTTCTTTGAAAACTCCCCATGAGTTGAAAAAATTACTCTTTATTCTCCATTTTCAAAAAGTTCCTCTTAACTCCCCAGATGAAAATCAAAAGTTTCATTTACTCCTCATTTTTTTGAAATGGTATATATATACACAGATCTGAGGAAAATATACCAGATCTGGTGATTTAGTTATGCGATTCTTAAATTTTTATACAACATTTCAAAAAAACGGGGAATAAAGAGGAAGTTTGATTTTCATTTGGAGAGTTCAGAGGAACATTTTTTAAAATGGGGAGCAAAGAAAAATTTGAGTTCCCTTATGGGGATTTTTCGGAAATTCCCCAAAATAGAACGACCTTCCATAAAAAATTCAAAAACAAATTGAAAAGAGGAACCAAAACCTTAATATTGAAATAGATAAATATTCATTTATTAATAAACACTAGGTTATGATGTATAGACATACATGTAAGAATATTTCTTATTGAACTTCTATTAATTGATGGTTAATGGGACAAGACTTATCAGACCTATTTATTTGACCCACTATCTTTAATGGCTTGATTTTAGTAGATGTGGTCTGACAGCTAGTGTAGGTCCACTCTAGAAAACCCGTGATGGGAGGGCTCCTAGAGTTTTATATATCGCGGGTAGGTCCCCTCTCCACTCCATGTTATTGATATCTACTTTCCCATTAAGCTGTCAACCGTCGGTGAGAGAAGGAGAGGAAGATCTAGCCAAAGAAGTCGATCATACCACGTGAAATTGCCCAACAAGATCGGTAAATATCAGGTTTAATTCAATAGGCGAAAATCAGGTATATCTACACTCTCGATTATATTGGTGTTCTAAATTCATGATGTTGATCTTGGTGAAAATTTCTTACAGTTGGTATCAGAGCCATACATTCATGAATTTAGAACTCTATTTGGGATGATTGAATTGACATGAGTATCAAATTACGGATTCAAAATTTTTATCGCATCAAACCCGTAATTTGATATAGTTGATGATGTTCGAATTTTGAAATTTTGATTTCATACATTATGCTTGTAATTCTGTTGTTCTTACCGTGCACATATGAGTTACAATTATTATTGAAAAATATATGAAATATGTGGTGCGTTATTCATGTCAATTCTGTCTATATCTGTCAATTTTTTATGGGATTACTCTACGTATTTATCTCCTTATTCTGCTTGCGACAATGCAATTTTCTGAATTCTGATGATGTTAGATAGAAGTTTGACATTAAAGTTCTCTATCGTGCTAAGAGATAAACAAATGTAATTTAGCTATCACATGGAACTTGGGTAATTAGATGTGGGACCATAACACAATTACACGAATGTTACCTTGTGCATAGATATAGAATTATATTCTAATTTTTCCTTTTACCTCTCTAATTAATCAAGTGAATTCTGAGATGTATGCACAAAGCCTTTTCACATATACGCATTTAATATACCAACAATTTGCTGAATCTTGGATATCGTGCTTGGCTGCATTAATTTTAGATACCTATGACACTTGTTGTTAATCGAAGTGTTAAATTTGGAATTTTCATACAAGCCTCCTGAATCCTAATCCGTTTAAATATGAGTTACATGTAGATATGGCCAACACATTAATGATTTGTTGGAACACATGATATACCGTTACCCACATACGTGTCGTATCTTTGAGTTATGATGTGTATAAAATATATATACATATTACATATATTACATTAGCCTAGTAAGTTAGAGTTAAATAACTTTGTTACAACATATTATATTTATAATATGGACGACATTTTGTCTGCCACTCTCTTCGAGCTCTCTCTCCAGTGATGAAACAATTGGTGGTGGTTGGGTGATTGGCGTTTATCTCTGATTTATAATTATTGGATTTAAATAGGATGACTAGTTCTACTTATGGGTGAGTTAATTTACATTTATTTACTTGAGTTTTATTATCAAGTTCCTAAGAATGATACAATTAAAAGACTCATTTTGTCGAGAGGTCTAGAATGAAGAAAATGCAGGTATTTACCTCAATTTTGGCATGTTTAGAAGAAATTTGTGATCAGACGACTTCATTCAATGCGTTTTACAGCTAGATGTGTTTTTGACCTTAAAATCTTTTGAGTGGGGAGTACAGCTTGTAAGGTTAGTTGTTCCTTTGCTCTCAAATGTTATTCGGTTCAACTTGAGAAATTTGTGATCAAATATATTGAGTGACTATTATATTGGGACTAAGTTATTCATTATTCACTAAATTTTTATAAAAGGTGAATATGATAGAAAATTCACATATTTGATCATACTGGTTGGGATCGAATTACTTTGATTGACTGCTTTGCATGCAAATTAGATCTTTGGGAATAATTTTCATGCAACATATTATATTATAGATAACTTCCAAAAGTACATAGTTTTCGTACTTTATTTTGTGGGAGTATTTGCTTACATATCGTGCGTGTGCAAATTGGGCAATCTATCAGAACTCGGTTATGTTCCTAATTTATTAAGTTTAAGTAGATAGTTACACCAAAGTGTTCTATTTATGAAGACTTGTAAAATTCGGAACATGCATATTTCGAGTGAATGAATTATTATGCATTCTTACCTACCCAAAGGGGGTGATATATGTATAATAATTTTATTTTATTTGTGCAAGACATAATGATAGGGTACATCAATTAAGAAAATTTAGTTTCCCAAAGGAAGCGATTTTCGAACATTGAGGTGTTTCTATACCGTTTTGCACGGACGAACCTATTATGTGTGACATACTCTGCCCAAAGGGGAGTTTGTCATGACACCCTGGACTCTCTATAGAATTAAGCTATATTTTCTAAGTTTATTCTTGTTGATTGCCTGATGATCATAATATGTTGCATTCATGTTTTTCCATATTGTTACTATGAGCTTGAATAGTATTTTTTATTATTATTATTATTTTTTTGTATACATAGTTTCAAGTATACAAAATAATATGTTGAACTCCATCATGTGTATATTATATGATTTTATATGATTAAATGCCCTATATTGAAACGTGCATGATATATCACATGAATATTGAGGAATTCTTATGAAATGACAAAATATATCCTCACTTGTTTAAATGGAGTTTATATGAATAAATATTTTGAACTATTGATGCAGAGCATATTGACTGAAATTTACTAATTTAGAGGGTTTATTCTCCCAAAGGAGTCAACTTTTCGAAAATTAGGATATTCTTGTACCGCTCCTGCATGGAGAAAATATGTTTTGTGTGATAACCTTTGCCCAAAGGGGAGTTCGTCATGACAAGTGTTAATTTTCTCATAAATAAGTTATATTGGTTCCAGCTTATTTTAAATAAGTGTTCTTGTTTCATAATTACATTGCATTTATATAAATTGTGCATGTAATTAGAAACTTATTGTTTATTAGCATAAACGATAGGCTAATACTCTTTGGTTGAGCTTGTTTCTTGCCTTGGTATATGGAACAATACTATTGGCTATTGATTTTAGGCTCTATGATAATTTACTTGAAACAAGTAAAATTGTAAGCCTAAATATAAAATTTGACACAATGTATTGTTAATTGTGAGGTAATTATAGCATGAAGTTGCTTTTGAAAAATCCCTAAAGTTGATATTTTTATGATTTATGTGAGATTTTCTTTTCTTATGTGAAATTTTAGTTACTTGAGTAAAATGCATGTGTCACATTACCAAAAATCTTTGAGTTGGCTTTAAGTATGAAGTATTCCTTAAACTTTTAGATTCGTGAACTCTGACTTTGTGTTATTTGTGTAAATTGTTTGGTCATATTTCTTACATTATCAATTATTTTGTACTCTAATGGCGACTTTACTCAAATTTTTAGCCTTGTTTTCAATATATTTTTTCTTGAGATATAAAGAAAATTATTTTTCTAAGAGATTTCAAAATAGTTGAGTAAGTTATTTTAAATATAATTGTGTGGAAGCTATAATAAAATTGGAGAAAATGTCAAATTCTAAAATTCTGAATTGATTGTAAGAATTTGACTATGAGTTTCACCTTAAACTGTTACTACAAATGTCTTTTTTATTCCAAATGAGTTGACACGAGTTACTTTCAACATGTGCTTTTAGTACTTTGAGAAATTATGTTTGAACTCTTATATTTGGAAACAAAAGGAAGTTCTTGAATTCAAACTTGAACATAAATCTTTATCAAATATCTGTAAAATTATTGGTTTTGGGTCAGTATGCAATATTTGAAATTATTTGATCTTGCATTTTACTTGGCTATTGCTTGATTCAAATATCCGTTTTGTCATATACATATTGCTACTGTATAAATATGAAATGACAAAATGTTTTAGGTATGACTGATAATTTTAAATTTTGATCTCTACTACTGTTGTTTGTTTTAATAAAGCCCAAGTGCAAGCATCAATAAATCAATGTAGCAAAAGGGGTCGAATCCACGGGGAGGAGTAAATCAATCAATTACCTAATGTTTTCACCAATCTATAGACCGAGACGAGTGATGGAGTGAATTAACTACTAACGGAAATGAAAGTTAACTAAGATTAACAAACTAGAACCAACTAGGAAGCGAATAAAGTAGCAAATAACCAAGTTAACTAAGTGGCAATGGGGTAGTAATGATCATGCATGGTTCGTGTTCAATTAGTGCTTAAATGGGACAAGGATCTCACAATCCTAATCACTAAAGTATACACAAGCTCCTCTCGAAGTCAAGTGCGTGTACCTAATCAAAGTCTAAAGCCTACTCTCGTGGTCATTAGCTCATTAATTAGATCAAACAAACAAGACTAGTGCAACAAAATAACTAGCGGCTTGGCCCGGTTACTCTATTGCTCGATTGCTCAAGCTTAGGCTAGATGTCTTTATACCTAAAACTTAAGTGTTGTGAAATTTCATCCAATTTACATACAATCTCTCGATTAGCATGCAAATCTAAGTTCGTATCTAAGGTGATCAAGCTTAAACATGCAAACAAAGCAATTTCACAAGCATAAGATCAAGTAGTCCCACCTAGGCATTTCATCAAACACTTACCCTACATAATTCATCACCCCCTTTTGCCCAAGAAATTAGCCACTCATATTAACACTAGAAAGCAAGGAAATAAAAGAGATCATACTGAAAACATGCATATTCATTAAATTAAACCAAATATCAAATATCAAGAACAAAACTCTAAAAAACATGAACAAGTTCCAAAACTAGAGACATTAGTATCAAACTTAAAGCAATTAAATCTAACTAGGACTGAAAATAAAAGAAATGATTGTTCTAGAAAGGAATTAACAACTACAATCTAATTAAAGCTCTAAGGATCAAAGATAAAGCTAGAAGAGACTCCTAAATTAACCCTAAATTAAACCCTAGATGAGTCTCCCTAGAGAAATGCTGAAAACTACCTTAAATAGTCCACCAAAAGCCCCCTGGAACGGCCTGCGGAACGGCCTCGCCCACAAATGTCAGTGCTGCTGGGAACGGCCGTTCCCAGGAAAGGCTTGGGATGGGAACGGCCGTTCCCATCCTCGGTTAAAGGTACTAATGCTGACTTTCTGGAACGGCCCTTCCCAAAATACAAAGGGCTTGGAAGGGCCGTTCCCATCCTCCATGCGCGGGAAATTTGAATCTTCACACGAATTGATCATTCTCGGCATCTAAACTCTCTTTTCTTGCCCCGTTTCATCATGAACCATCTTCGAGCATAATATACTTGAAATAAGAGCAATTATAACAATATACGGCCTAAAATCCGTCAAATCATGACATAAACCAAGCTCGAATAAAGGTATAAAATAATCTTAACAAACTCCCCCACACTAGAACTATTGCTCGTCCTCGAGTAATGCCAAACACTTGAAAAGTCAATCCACTAACGAACAAATTCGCAAAGGTCAATCATCAAATCGTCACAACAATCAAGTTTAGCCTATCGAACGCACTAATCACAAGTATAAAATCCAACAAAAATAGTATAATTAGCATACCTTTGTGTAGTGTGTGAATTTGAATGAAATAATGCACAACAATCACTCGGATTGGTTTATATCTTTTGTTTAAGCACTAATTTACAACTTCGAATACACTCTTCGTGCCTATCTCCACTAATGGAATTGACTCAAGATTCGGGATCGAAAGGTCTTTCGAGCTTGTAATGTAGGCTTGGGTTACGGTTATGGAAATATAGATTCAAGTGACTAAACACCAAAGCTCACATCGTTTTACAATACAAGACCAAACACTTTCCTCGCCTATTGCACATTCCCCCACACTAAGATGTTTACAAATACCTCTCTTTCTTTTCACACTTTGCATATTTTTCTTTTCTTTTCTTTGCTCTTTTCTTTTTCTTTTCTTTCGACTTTTTCTCAATTTTTCTTTCTTTCTTTACATATTTTTCTCTCTTTTCGTACAAGAATCATCAAGAATGGTCAAAAGATACTACAACATAAAATCGAACGAGCAAGCATGGTGTGATAACATAAAAGGGTCGATTGTAAACTTTGTTGTGCTTAGGCTTGTAATGTGGCTAGAAAGAAATTTTTGCACAACAAAAAGGCTCAATGGGGTCAATCGGACGATGCTATTTAGTGAAAAAGGCAAATGAAAGGTTTTATCCACCGACAACGAATGCCTAAGTCATTTCCCTAATCTTTTATCAATTCAAAATTTCGCCTCGAAAGACACTAAAGTGCACTCTAATCGTATTTTAGGCCTATTTAAAAGAAATAAACTTCCTCTAAGGGATCAAAGTGCATTAAAACATTCAAAGTGCTCAAAAATGAAGGCATGCTAACACACTATCTTTATCAAAAATTATACAAGTTTTCGCACATTCAATTAGCCTAACTTGATTAAGCAACAGTTCAACGATCATCCTAAGCAAAAATTTTCAAAAATGAAGTCAATTCGTGTATTCAAAGCAAAACTCAATAATAAGCAAAGTCTCACAATACATGAATTAGAAATCAAATAATTTCCCCCCACACTAAGAAATTGCAATGTCCTCATGCAAATAGATATAAAGTTCCAAGAGACTCCCTGTTTATGAAGAAACCGGCAACGGGGCATGCACAACGTATCCCTAATCCTGTAATCACAACTACACAAGCAAGCATAACAAGCATGTATAGAAGTAAAAACAACGAGGAAAGGAATAAATCAATACAAAACCAAAACATGCCAAAGTCAAAGATAAGAATCCATTAATGCCGAATTCTACACAGAAAATACCAAGTCAAGTACACATATTCAACAATAAGAATCGAAGTCTCAAAATGAACTGAAATATCTAAACAACAAAAAAATAAACATGGGGGAAATCAAGGGAGAGGGGGTGGCTGAAAAGTCCTGAGCATCTCGTAGATCCCACGTATATCGCCTCGAACGGCGGTGATATCAGTCTGCATCGTGGTAAGGCGCTGATCCACGGAAGTGGTATGCTCAGTGTACCGCGTCTCAAGACTAGTCATACGCAATTCCATATTCTGAAACTGCTCCACAAAGTAGGCGCGGTCAGGGAAATCAGCCTGAGGCTCTGGAGCGGCAAAATGAGGCACATTATCATTAACGGGAGGCTCAATATCATCAACGTGTTGTGGTGCAACAAAAGGTGGCACCTCTACCTCCTCCACGTGCCTACGATCAAGAATGCCCTCATCATACAGTCTAGTGAAGGCTCAATATCATCAACGTGTTGTGGTGCAACAAAAGGTGGCACCTCTACCTCCTCCACGTGCCTACGATCAAGAATGCCCTCATCATACAGTCTAGTCAATCGATCTCGGTCCGCCATCGGCCAAAATACCACGTGATGGTTCAAGGGCTCTCCCCAAAGTCTAATCAGATCCATGTTGAAAAGTATACACGCATTCACGGTGATAGCATCATCCAAAGGAGCCTCGTGTTCAGCCGGTTCAAGACCTAGCCCTAGTGCAATGGTCGTCACAAATCCACCCATAACAAGGCTTGCACCCTCACGCCGAGTAGCATTAAACACTCGATCCATCAACAAGTAGGTACCATCCATCATAATTTGCTCCCGCATACAATAAAGAATGTAGAGCTCCCAAGTTGTGACATTACCGGTGCTCTCGGCACGGCCAAATATAGATGCGGTGAGGAGCTTATGGACAATGCGCCACAAAGGATCATTGATGCAAGTACTCTTAGTGGAATGTGGAGTGTACATGACACCGGTGTCAAGCACATCAAAGGATCTCCAAATGTTGTCCAAGTGATGAATGCTCTCCCATTCAACGGGCAAATCACGGCTGGTAGCTTCGGGAAAACCAAAAGTTTGACGAAGAAAGTCAGCATCTTTCGTGTATTCCACTCCATAAAGCATGAAAGTGGCTATCCCCGTATGCTTATTCCAATGCAAAGTCTCGACGAACTCTCTTGTGAGTTGGGGATAAGTATGCACCCGGTTAGTAATGAAACTCAACCACCCGATATTCTCAAACAAATGTTGGACTTGCCGGAAGAGTCGGAGCTCTCTAAGAACAGGCTCATCCAAATACTTGGTAGAAATGAGCTTTCGGCCGGAAAGGTTTCTCCTTGGAGGTCGATCTTCTTCTTCTTCAATTTCTGGCGGAGGGTGGGATGAGGAGGATGCAGCGGGATTAGCTCTAGCACGTTTATGAACCATTGGTACAGAGAATTGGGCTGAAAAGGGGCTGAAATTTGGTTCGGCCAATTGATCGAACACCTTGTGTGCAAGGCTGTGAAGGGCTGATTATAGACAATTAGGTGTGGGAAAGCCAACAAATGCTCAAGAAATCTAAGATTCAGAATTTAAAGCACAAGAGCAACACAAATATTTCGAAGAAACGAGCACGAATTCACAGAAATTCGAAAAATGGCGGAAAGGGACTGTTGGGAATAGTGCCCTGAAAAATTCAATTTGTTGAATTAATTAAAACTGAATTTACAGCAAGTTATGAGTATTTCACATATTAATAATTAATAACGTGTGATGGTATTCTTATATGAAATGTGTTTCATAGGAAAAGACTTTGAATACCGAAATCACGTGTTATTAAAGTTCTAGTCGGTAAGATAAGAATATGTTCTTTTCAAGACTATAACGTGGTTATATAAGATGATTAGTCTTTCGTCATAGGGAATGGTGATTCCAATTATAACACGTTGATGATTTTCATTAGGATTGGAAACATCGAACTGGACCACTGAGATTATTTATTTTATACTGCTATCTAAAATGAATAAAATCTCAGGAAGCATTGTACTCTTAATCCTGATAATATTTCGGCTTTAGGCATGTAGTGTTAGTCACTGTAACATACTCGAAGTGAGGTCTCGGTAACGAGTGGCCAAAATACTTTGTATGATTCGGTGACAACATGAAATGTGCTAAAGAGTTATATTGATCGAGGAATCTGTGGCCTTGCTGGAAGGTAAAAGACATCCTTGAAATAGATTTGCAAAAGTTCGAATTAAGACTTTGGCCAAAGCACTTCGCGTGATAACGTCACCGAAGTTGTATGTTGAATGTGTTTCACATACAGAGAATTTGAACTTAAGGCGAATCAATAAATTTCAAATTAGAGATGAAAAATAAATGATAGTAGTTGCAATTTATTTTTCATGGATATCAACACGGAGGAGTAAAATGCGAAATTATTCTAGATCGAGAAATTCGTGAATAATTTAATTAATTTTAGAGTGCAACAATATTTATTTAGTGGAATTAAATATTGTTAAACGGTAATTAATTATTGTCATGAGATGATAATATATTAACCCGTTTGGAGCTAAAATTAATTAGTCCTGTAGGTCCCCCTGCAAGGCCCAATTAAAAACTCGAAGAGAAAATAATAAAAGGAGAAAGAGAAATGAATTTTCAAAGTGTTTGAAAATAGCCAAGGGATTTATTTTAAGAAAATAAATCAAGTTCCAAAGAGTTGGAAATGCCCGGAATTTTATTTTGGAGAAAATAAAATTTTCATCGAAAAAAAAAAAAAATCGGTGGTGACGTGGCATTTTGCTGACGTGTCACGCCACGTCAGCGGGTTGGGCCCCAGTTGGTGCTGACGCAGCGCCGCGTGGCGTGCCACGCGTATGGTGAGGATCGCGCCGCGTCATCGCGGTGGACGGCCCAGATTCGACATGGGCTGACTGGTCAACGGGTCGGTCAAACCGGATCAAACGGGTAGGGCCGGCTCGCATTTGGATAGGGTAGAGCCGGGTCCGGTCCGGGTCGGACCAGACCCGGACACGTGTCGTGATCTGGTGGCGTGACGTGTGTGAATCACGCGCCAACCACATGGCCACCTTGTGGCCGCGCGTGCGGGCGCGTGGCGACACGTGGCGGCGCGTGGTTGGTGGCGATGGATTCACGGCGGAGAGTTCTACACGATGGTGCAATTTGATTGGCCGGTTGGTACGCGGTTTGTACGCGGGACGTGTAGAATGACCTTTTTGCCCTTCCATTTGTGTGTAAGATGACCAAAATGCCCTCCAATCTATCCCTATAAATAGGCTGACCCTTGGCTCATTTTATATGAAATTTTCGGCCAAAAATTTTGGCTGATTGGAGAGACTTTCTCTCTCTCTCTCTAGTTTGTTTAATTAATCCTTTAATTAAGGATTAATTAATATATAATTAGGTGGTTATATAATTAATATATAATCCGCTTAATTATTAGAAAATTAGGGAATTTTCTAGTCTAGAAAAATGATTTTTTCTAGAAAATATTTTCTCGAGTATTTAGGGAAATACTCGCGGAGCCCACACTCCGAGGGTTGAGTCGGGGATATTGCGGGGAAGCTCTGCCGGTCTCACGAATGGGAAAAGAGCTGGAAAAATGTCGTTAGATAGCCATGATTGTAGTACGGTAATAGTTTTCAGTTATTTTATTTTAAGCATGATAAATTATGTGTTCTTAAGTGTTAATTGCATGTTAGATATTTATCTGCTTAAGTGATTTAAAATTTGTTATCAATTGCATGTATATACTTGAGTAGATCCGGCTAAGTCTTCCGCTTTGTATTAAAATGTTTTAGAAATATTTTAATACTTGTATTATAATAAAAATTTTAAAATGTGGTCCCGGACTGCTACTGTTGTGGGCCCGCATCCCATCAACTGGTATCAGAGCCGTGCTCTAGATATATACATGCATTGATATGATGCATGTGATGCATAATTTTAAATCTGATACTGTGCACGTAAATTCTGTCAAAGAAGACTGGTTTTTAAGTGGGACCGTTGTGACCCCTCCAGTGTTTTCTGGGAATTTACGTGGAATGGTAATTTTCTGGGAATCGATTTCAATAATCTTCCTGGTTAATTACCGAATCAGTAAACATGATTTAAATTATGAGATAATTTATTTATAACATGTTTACTTTATGCCATTTATTTTAAGCATGATAATTATGTGAAAATTATAACAGCAAGCTTAATTGATTTAATTTATGGCATATTTATTTTGTGTCATTTAAAATTTTAAGCATGATAATTATGTGATAATTATATGAAAGCATGCTTAATTATTTTATTTTATGGCATGATCATGATAATATGAGATATTATGATATTTCAATTATGTATATTTTATTTAATGTGATTAAATAGTAATGTTTAATAGAAATTAGACGCGATGCATAATTGAACTAATATTTTTCGGCCTAATTAATAAATAGTTATTAAATTGCCTTAAAATATTATTATTAGGATTTTAAATATGATTTAGTAATCCTAGTGGGAAGGTATTAATTAGATTAATTACTTCCAACAATAAGACGCCAAAAGTGATTATTAAATAATCAACAGATAACCCACACCTTTTAAAAATTCAAGTGGGAGCGAGATGAAAAGAGTTGGATTCTCACGGCCTCCATTACCCGTCTATAGTATAGTGGATGTATACGACTCCCTTCGGCGGGTATATATTCGCGGTATACAAGATTAGACTTCTACGGATAGAATGAAATACGGGGAAGTCAGCTCGACCACGCCTCCGTGGAGTGTCTTGACCTACTCGTACGGACTTCTAGGTAATGGTACACACTTGACTAAGTAATGTATTAACCTCCCTTAGGAGCTATGTTACATTTACTTAGAGGCCAAGGGTTGACGTGGTGGATTGACATTGTTTGGTAAGAGTTACCTAGATGACATGCTGATTAAGAATAGTTCTTACTTTTCTAAGCGGTTTTCGACCTCGCCTCCGGGGAGTCAACTGCGGTTAGTCAAGTCACCATTGCGTAAATCAAAATGCTTACGTGGATTTCATTTATTGGTTGAACGCAGAAGAAAGTGAAATACATAATCATAACTTGCATTTATTTATTTATTTCAGTTTTATAATTATAATCTTTCTTAGCCCACTCCAAACTATATGTCTATAAGGAAATAGGCTAGTAAGGGTTCAACTACGCTGACTAAGTAATAAGTCTTGACATCGTGTTGGGACACGAAAGTTTACGTACTCACTGAACCTTATCCGAAAATTTCGGAAACTACAACCAGTCAGGATTAGAAAGACGTTTATTCTAAATAGATCAAGTGTGATGATCTGGTTAGTCTTATATCCTGACATCTGTTTTAAATGTTCTTGAGCATCAAACACATGAGATGTCTACTGATAAGAACATGTGTTGAAGACAGAGTCGTACGTAGGTACGAGCCATGAAAACGGTTGTCAGTTAAAGATGTTTGAAGGATCACTGTTTCATAATCATATTATGAATATGATAGCTAATCTGAATGAGATTGAAAGCCTCTGTGCTTAAAGAGACAATCTTAATAGATAGGATACGATCCTATACTCTCTGCCTAAGTCATTTGAACGTTCAAGAATAATTTTAAATTTTTATAAAACCAATGAACGACCTCAATATGGCAGAAAGGATGATATAGACTAAGGGAAAAGTTCTCTTTAATCAGACATCAATATCCACGGGCTAGAAAGCCAGTAAGTGGAAGAAAGAAAAGGAAAAGTTCCCAATCGAAGGTTCAGAAATAGAAAGTCAAATCCGACAATGGAAAAGTGTTTCTATTTCGGTGGTAACGGGTATTGGAAAAGGAAATTATCCAAAATACTTAGTCTGTCTGTTTGTTACGCCGTTTAGATAAGATATGAAGATATCTTACTCGTTGAAAATATGTTTAGTTGGAAATTCACCGGACTCCTGGTATGTGAATTTGAGATCAACTAACCAACCAGAAAGGTTGAAAAACGGCTAACACATAACTACTGCTCGGGGATAATACAAGTCTAATTGTATTAGCAGTAAGGACTATAAAGTCGTATTTTGGCAAAAGGGTTTTAATATTATACGTGCCATATATACAGAAATTTAATTTTTGTAAGTTATTTGATAACTAATAGTTTAATTGTTTGTTTTGAACAAAGGATTACCATTAAGCAAAATAAAAGGTTTATTTGCTTTGGCACAATAAAAGATGGTCTTTTATACCTCAATGGAAAACCCTAATTCAAGTTTAACAGTAAGAAGCTTGACTTACCATCTAAGAAGAAAAATTTCTTCGTGGCACCTATCTATTGGTCAATTGAATCTGAATAGGATCCAAAGACTGATTGTTGAGTCCTATTGACTTGAAAATAGTATCAATCTGCGAATCCTATTTAGAAGGTTAAAATGACCAAGAAACCTTTTTGAGACAAAAGGTATTTAAGTCATGAAGTTGCTTGTGTCAGTTCATACGGATATGTGATTCTATGATTATTCAAGCAAGAGGAAGTTTTGGATATTTCATCATTCGTTTGAATGATTACTCTAGATACATATATGTTTATTTGATGAGACTTAAGTCTGTAATTGTTGAAGAGTTCAAAGAATATAAGACTGAAGTCAAAGAATCAAATTAGAAAACATATCAAGGCACTTCGATTAGGTCGAAGTAGTGATAAGTATCTAAGTTCAGAGTTAAATAGAATTTCTCAAATGAGATTGGATCTCAACTATATATATGAGATACGTCTTAGCAAAGATGTATTGCAGAAAGGAGAAATAGAACTCTGATAATGATTGTAAGATTCATGAAGAGTCATGCTACCCTATGAATTTCGTTTTGGGGTCTTGCACACAAAACGACAAACCTAGTTCTATCTAAGTCAGTTCCTAAAACACTGATGGATCTGTAGCTAGGGTGAAAACCCTGTATCTTTTATCTTCGGATTTAAGGTAGCCTGGTCCACGAGTTAAGGATGGATCCTGACAAGTTAGAATAAAGAACAAAGGTTTACTTGTTCTAAGGTTATCCTAAGAAGAACAAGAGGTGGTATATTTTGTAATTTGAGAAATCACAAAAGATGTTTGTGAATATTTCAAAGATAATTACATAGATAACCACAAAGGGTAAAAGCAAAGTAGTGTTAAAAGAAATAACAGTATTAGATACTGATTTTCATAAACCCCGTGATGACTGAAAATATATTGGATACATGTGATGTACCAAATACAACATGTGATGTAGAGACGTGTACACGAGAGCATCATTATAGTGGGAGGATTGTCAGGACACCTGACAAGATACCTAAGATTAACCCAAGAGGTTGAATCTAACGTATCTGATCCTATCACGTGTAATGAAGTTGTAAAAGATATAGACGCTGACCATTTGGTCAATATCCATGGAATCTAAGTTAGAATATCTGTATTCTAACAAAGTCTTGAACTTGTTGAGGCGCCTGAAGGCATGAAACCCTATTAGATACAATTGGGTTCTACAAGACGATAAAAAGGAAAATGGACAAAAGTAGAGACTTTAAAGCAAGCTTATGGCAAGGGATTTTACCCAGAAAGAAGAAATCATTTATGAGATCTTCTCGCCTATAACAATGCTTAAGTCCATTATCCTCTCCATTTTATCTCATTATCGATTATGAGATTAGATAAATGGATGTAAAGACAATGTTCTTGAATGGGCAGCTTCAAGAAAAAGAGATACATGGCATAACCTGAAGGCTTCACAGCCAGAAATCAGGTGCATATAATACGAGCTTAATAGATCGATTTATGATCTTAAGCGAGCGTCTAGATTATGGAGCATCAGAATTATAAGGCAATCTAAATTCTTTGGATTTGTATAATTGCCTGATGAACCATGAAGTGTACAAAATGACATCATGATAGCGTTGTAACATTTTCACTTTGTACGTAATTAATATTCTGCTAATTGGGAATGATGCAAGAATTTGGTTAGTATTCAAGATTCAGGTGTCAAATCAGTTTGACACGTAAGGCCTAAGTGATACCAATATTATTCCAAGGATTAGACTTTTGTCGTGATCATAGGAATAAGGAGGTTGGTTTATCACAAGAAGCATTTATTGATAAGATGCTGGTAAGGTATAATATGACAAATTCCAAGAAAGGTTCATTACCTTTTAAATGTGGAATTTATCTATCTCGGGATCAGTGTCCTAAGACAACTGAAGAGATAGAAGACATGATTAGAGTTCCGCAGCGGAAGCTTTATGTATGTCATATTATGTACAGGGCCAGATGTCTATTATATAAATAGGTCTAAGTCAGCAGATATTAGTCAAATCCTAGAATTTGATACTGGGTAGTAGTAAAAGCATATATTGGAGTACTTGAGAAGGACTTGAGATTATATACTTGTCTACCACAGTGATGAGCTCATTTCAATAGAAATACACAGATTCAAATTTACAATCTGATTTGTATTCTAGATGTTTGACATTAGAATACGTGTATACTCTAGAAAGAGCAATCGTTAATTGGAGAATGTTAAGCAGACTTGTATTGCTTACACCGCCATGGAAGTCAAATACATGGTAGCTTGAGAAGCAACCAGTTAGATGTATTAGATTCGTGATTTCCTAGTTGTTGGCTCAGAGAAATGTCTAATAGATTCCTTCACTAAAGTATTGGCGCAAAAGAGTGCAAAACGAGTTTTGACACTCATGTGGAAGGGATAAGACTTAGATGTGTAGCCAAATTGAATTTAGGGCAAATGGGAGATTGTTGGGAATAGTGCCCTGAAAAATTCAATTTGTTGAATTAATTAAAACTGAATTTACAGCAAGTTATGAGTATTTCACATATTAATAATTAATAACGTGTGATGGTATTCTTATATGAAATGTGTTTCATAGGAAAAGACTTTGAATACCGAAATCACGTGTTATTAAAGTTCTAGTCGGTAAGATAAGAATATGTTCTTTTCAAGACTATAACGTGGTTATATAAGATGATTAGTCTTTCGTCATAGGGAATGGTGATTCCAATTATAACACGTTGATGATTTTCATTAGGATTGGAAACATCGAACTGGACCACTGAGATTATTTATTTTATACTGCTATCTAAAATGAATAAAATCTCAGGAAGCATTGTACTCTTAATCCTGATAATATTTCGGCTTTAGGCATGTAGTGTTAGTCACTGTAACATACTCGAAGTGAGGTCTCGGTAACGAGTGGCCAAAATACTTTGTATGATTCGGTGACAACATGAAATGTGCTAAAGAGTTATATTGATCGAGGAATCTGTGGCCTTGCTGGAAGGTAAAAGATATCCTTGAAATAGATTTGTAAAAGTTCGAATTAAGACTTTGGCCAAAGCACTTCGCGTGATAACGTCACCGAAGTTGTATGTTGAATGTGTTTCACATACAGAGAATTTGAACTTAAGGCGAATCAATAAATTTCAAATTAGAGATGAAAAATAAATGATAGTAGTTGCAATTTATTTTTCATGGATATCAACACGGAGGAGTAAAATGCGAAATTATTCTAGATCGAGAAATTCGTGAATAATTTAATTAATTTTAGAGTGCAACAATATTTATTTAGTGGAATTAAATATTGTTAAACGGTAATTAATTATTGTCATGAGATGATAATATATTAACCCGTTTGGAGCTAAAATTAATTAGTCCTGCAGGTCCCCCTGCAAGCCCCAATTAAAAACTCGAAGAGAAAATAATAAAAGGAGAAAGAGAAATGAATTTTCAAAGTGTTTGAAAATAGCCAAGGGATTTATTTTAAGAAAATAAATCAAGTTCCAAAGAGTTGGAAATGCCCGGAATTTTATTTTGGAGAAAATAAAATTTTCATCGAAAAAAAAAATTGGTGGTGACGTGGCATTTTGCTGACGTGGCGCTGACGTGTCACGCCACGTCAGCGGGTTGGGCCCCAGTTGGTGCTGACGCAGCGCCGCGTGGCGTGCCACGCGTATGGTGAGGATCGCGCCGCGTCATCGCGGTGGACGGCCCAGATTCGACTTGGGCTGGCTGGTCAACGGGTCGGTCAAACCAGATCAAACGGGTAGGGCCTGCTCGCATTTGGATAGGGTAGAGTCGGGTCCGGTCCGGGACGGACCAGACCCGGACACGTGTCGTGATCTGGTGGCGTGACGTGTGTGAATCACGCGCCAACCACATGGCCACCTTGTGGCCGCGCGTGCGGGCGCGTGGCGACACGTGGCGGCGCGTGGTTGGTGGCGATGGATTCACGGCGGAGAGTTCTACACGATGGTGCAATTTGATTGGCCGGTTGGTACGCGGTTTGTACGCGAGACGTGTAGAATGACCTTTTTGCCCTTCCATTTGTGTGTAAGATGACCAAAATGCCCTCCAATCTATCCCTATAAATAGGCTGACCCTTGGCTCATTTTATATGAAATTTTCGGCCAAAACTTTTGGCTGATTGGAGAGACTTTCTCTCTCTCTCTCTAGTTTGTTTAATTAATCCTTTAATTAAGGATTAATTAATATATAATTAGGTGGTTATATAATTAATATATAATCCGCTTAATTATTAGAAAATTAGGGAATTTTCTAGTCTAGAAAAATGATTTTTTCTAGAAAATATTTTCTCGAGTATTTAGGGAAATACTCGCGGAGCCCACACTCCGAGGGTTGAGTCGGGCATATTGCGGGGAAGCTCTGCCGGTCTCACGAATGGGAAAAGAGCTGGAAAAATGCCGTTAGATAGCCATGATTGCAGTACGGTAATAGTTTTCAGTTATTTTATTTTAAGCATGATAAATTATGTGTTCTTAAGTGTTAATTGCATGTTAGATATTTATCTGCTTAAGTGGTTTAAAATTTGTTATCAATTGCATGTATATACTTGAGTAGATCCGGCTAAGTCTTCCGCTTTGTATTAAAATATTTTAGAAATATTTTAATACTTGTATTATAATAAAAATTTTAAAATGTGGTCCCGGACTGCTACTGTTGTGGGCCCGCATCCCATCAGGGACTGCACTTGGGAAGAAGTTGGACAAAGAGCGAAGTGGGGAGGGCTTACCGAAATGGAAGGAAGAGAAGGTGCCGGAATGTTACTGTCGGTCGCCGGCGTCGGACGGAAGTCGCCGGAGTGGAAGAAGTCGCGGTGGTTGTTGCTGCGCTGTGTCGGTTCGAAGAGGGAAAAGGAGAAAAAAAGCTTATGTAATGTTGTTGAAATGTTTTGAAAAGAGGGAAATGTATTTCTGCGTTTCTTCTAATTCAGAACTGGAGGCATGAAATCGCGTTTTGGTTTGAAAAATGGGCTCCGCTTATGGGAACGGTCGTTCCCATATAAGCTTGATACGGGAATGGCCGTTCCGGGTCTCGGTCAGGTATAAAAGGGGCGAACATGGGAACGATCGTTCCCATGTTGTACCTGAGATGGGAACGGCCGTTCCCACCGTCGGCGAGGGAATGAAAGCGTGTTTCAGCAATTAAAAGAGAATCAGAATTTCTGGAAAAATAGAAATCCGTTAGGGTGGATTTCTTCAAGAGAAAAATTCCGCGAGGGTGGAAACGTTACAGTAGCTTGGCTGAATTTGGCTGAAATCCGCGATCGCGGATTTTCTCAGGCTGAAATTTCCACGAGGGTGGATTCGTTACAGAAGGTTGGCCAAGGAACATGAGGGAGGTAAGTGTAATATTTGAAACCAAATTCCGGAATTCACACAAAAAGTCATAAAATGACCCAAAACAAGTCTAAACAAACCGGAAATGAACAATTCCTCAACCTCAACATTAAATCTATCAAAAATTGGCCTCTACCAAAATATTCCGGTATTTAAACACGCAAGAATTACAAATTCAAGCTCATATTTTCAACACATACCATAGTATACCGGAATCTATCTAACCCCAAATAAACACAAGAATGCACATTTAACTCACAATTTCATCAAAATTTTGCATTCAAAACATATGAATACACATCATGTGCATAAAAATTCCCAAATTTTCAAATATTTCTCAAAATTTTTGCACTCAAAGCAGTACACAAGCAAAAATCACCCCACGAGAGTATACTTCCCAATAATTTCAAAGATTTTCATTGCAACACAACCATTTCACTCATACATGCTTATCATGAATTGTACACTACAAAACATCAAGATTCATCAATCAAACACATATTTCTCAAGAGCACAAGATCTCGCATGTATCTAAATATCTCCTAACAATATGCATAAACTTCAATGATTCTCAACTATACAAATCACATATGCATTTAACTCAAGCAACAATCTTCAAATATAAAGCTATAAAAGACCTCAAATGGCGAGCCACTTTCTTCAAGCACTTCAATCCAAAATAAACAAACCTACATCCAAAGAGCTAACACAAAAGAGTTAATTCCAATCAAAGACAAGGGAGGGGGAAAAGAAAAGAGAAGGGTTAGAAAATTGTAGTTCTAGGTTTATAGTCGCTAGCTCGACTTTGTAACCATGATCAAGGATCAAAAATCCAAATGTGACGAGTCACATGGAGTGACCTCGTTCTTGATACCCTCCAAACCGGATTTTGATCTCCAAGTACCCAAAGCCATCACATCTCTTCTCCTTGAATTTTCAAACTTTGGTTTTCTCCCTTTGTCTCCCGGATCTATCTTCTCTTGGATTGAAAGCATCTTGATCGGTTTCTCATTGACAAACTCCACCTTACAACACTTATCCGGAGGCGGTGGTACACTCATAGAACGAAAAATCTTGAATTCCACTTTATCATCCCCGATTTTGAATGAGAGTAGGCCATTTTGAACATCAATATTAGATCCGGCCGTAGCTAGGAACGGCCTACCTAAAATTAATGGCAAGTGCTCATCATCTTCAATATCCAAAACCACAAAATCCGCGGGGATGAAGAATTTTCCAACCTTCACCAAAACATTTTCTAGGATCCCTATTGGGTACTTTATGGAACGATCCGCCAATTGGAGCATCATATTCGTAGGTTTAAACTCCTCCAAGCCCAATTTCCTACAAGTAGACAAGGGAATTAGGCTAACACTTGCTCCTAAATCACATAAAGCATTTTCAAATTGTAAAGATCCAATAGTCAAAGGGATAGAGAAACTCCCGGGATCCTTGAGTTTTGGAGGAAGCTTCCTTTGGATGAGAGCACTACACTCCTCGGTGAGTGCAACGGTGGCAAAGTCCTCGAGCTTCCTTTTGTTTGAAACCAATTCCTTCAAGAACTTCAAATATGTTGGCATTTGAGCCAATGCCTCGGCAAAAGGAATATTTATATGAAGTTGCTTGAATACATTAAGGAACTTTTCGAATTGCTTTTCCAAATTTTTCTTTTGCAATCGTTGTGGGAATGGAATTGGTGGAACATACGCCTTCGGGGGAATGTATGCCTTTGGTTTCGAAGAGAGCTCA
Organism: Lantana camara; assembly: GCA_037501455.1. NCBI lineage: Eukaryota > Viridiplantae > Streptophyta > Magnoliopsida > Lamiales > Verbenaceae > Lantana > Lantana camara. The sequence continues at coordinate 12,804,988 of CM074857.1, read as the reverse complement.
TCATCATGATTTTTCCTAACTTCTTTGTCTCTTAGCTCATCTTCTTTCTCGTATTTCTTCTCATCACTCATCTTAGGCATAAGATCATTCTTTTCTCCAACTTCCTTTGTCTTCACTTGCTTCTCCCACTCCTCATCCAATTTCTCCTCTTGACTCTCCCCACTTGATCCGGCATCCAACCTCTTAGGCAAAGGAGGCTCATCATAGTACTTACCACTCCTTAACATGATAGCATTACAATGCTCTCTTGGATTAGCCTCCGTCTTACTAGGAAGTGTTCCTTGGGGCCTAGGATTTATAGCATTAGCAAGTTGCCCAATTTGGATCTCAATGTTCCGTTTTTGTGTGACCACTTGATCCACTTGTGTTTCCAAGCTCTTGAAACGGTCCGAGGAAACATTAAGGAACTTCTCAAATGCGGTTTCCCATCCTTGCTTTTGGGGTTGTTGTGGAGGTAGTGCTTGATAGTGAGTTTGTGGGGTTTGGTAATGGGCTTGTGGTGGAGGGAAAGGAGGAGGTTGTTGGAAATTTCTGGGGTTTCTAGGTGGTGGTGGTGGTCTTGGAGCATTTTGTGCGTTGTTGGGATTGGACCAAGAAAAGTTAGGGTGGTTGCGTAGTCCGGGATTGTATGTGTTGGAATGAGGGTTGTATTGTGGTCTTTGTTGGTTTAAAGCATTTACTTGTTCGGGACATGAAGGTGGGTTTGATGGATTTTCTTGAGAAACATAAGGGCATGAATCATAGTTGTGTGGCCCACTACACATCTCACAAGTTGATTGTTGCATAGGAGGGGATTGATTTGACACGAAATTAACCTTAAATTGTTCCATTTGTTTCTCCAAAGCCTCAATTTTTGCTTGCACTGCGTTATATTCGCCAACTTGTAACATGCCAGGTGTTGAGCTTGAAGGCCTTGGGATTGGTGTGGTAGCCCTTTCATTTGCCCAAGAATTGTTAGCCGCCATCCTTTCCAACAATTATATAGCATCGGTTTCGTACATGGTCATTATAGCGCCCCCCGCGGCGGAGTCAATCATGACCTTCAAAGCTTGGGAGATTCCTCCTTAGAATGATTGGACTAGCTTCCAATTTTCGCATCCATGGTGAGGACACTTTCTTTGTATTTCCTTAAACCGTTCCCACGCTTCGTATAAGGTTTCTCTTTCATATTGCCGAAATGAAGTGATTTCATTCCGGAGCTTAACCGTTTTAGCGTGCGGGAAAAACTTATCCAAGAAGGCTTGAGACAATAAAGACCATGATCCCTTAGTCTCATACGGAAGAGCACTATGCCAAGCCTTCGCCCTATCCCTCAAAGAGAATGGAAAGAGTCGAATTCTAATAGCTTCCTCGTGCACATTGTTGAGTTTGAATGTGTCACGAACCTCAATGAACCAATTCACATGAGAAATGGGATCTTTCGTAGCTAAACCGGTGAATTGATTTTGTTGGAGGAGAAAAATATAGGCCGGCTTAATCTCAAAGTGGTTCGCTCCCACTCCCGGTCTTCCAAAGTTTTGTTGGATATTCTCCATACTTGGCATGGCATATTCCCTAATTTGCCTTTGAGGTGGTTGGTTGGGTGGTTGTGGTGGTTGTGGTGGTGGTCTTTGCCCTCTATTTGCCCCATTAAGGGCATCATTTGCATTAAAATCTTCCATTTGAATCGGGGTTGATACCTCTTGTCTCCTTTCCTTCCTCAATGCACGAAGTTTCTTTTCGATGTCCGGATAATGTTTCAAATTCTCCCAACTTTTAGCTCTTCTCATGCACAAGAACCTACAAGAGACAAACAAGCATCAAAACCAAATAAAAATAAAGGTCTAATTCACTAGTTACTAACAATCGGTAAGGGTGATTTAAACGCCTCCCCGGCAATGGCGCCAAAAACTTGTTGTTTGTTTTAATAAAGCCCAAGTGCAAGCATCAATAAATCAATGTAGCAAAAGGGGTCGAATCCACGGGGAGGAGTAAATCAATCAATTACCTAATGTTTTCACCAATCTATAGACCGAGACGAGTGATGGAGTGAATTAACTACTAACGGAAATGAAAGTTAACTAAGATTAACAAACTAGAACCAACTAGGAAGCGAATAAAGTAGCAAATAACCAAGTTAACTAAGTGGCAATGGGGTAGTAATGATCATGCAAGGTTCGTGTTCAATTAGTGCTTAAATGGGACAAGGATCTCACAATCCTAATCACTAAAGTATACACAAGCTCCTCTCGAAGTCAAGTGCGTGTACCTAATCAAAGTCTAAAGCCTACTCTCGTGGTCATTAGCTCATTAATTAGATCAAACAAACAAGACTAGTGCAACAAAATAACTAGCGGCTTGGCCCGGTTACTCTATTGCTCGATTGCTCAAGCTTAGGCTAAATGTCTTTATACCTAAAACTTAAGTGTTGTGAAATTTCATCCAATTTACATACAATCTCTCGATTAGCATTCAAATCTAAGTTCATATCTAAGCTGATCAAGCTTAAACATGCAAACAAAGCAATTTCACAAGCATAAGATCAAGTAGTCCCACCTAGGCATTTCATCAAACACTTACCCTACATAATTCATCACCCCCCTTTGCCCAAGAAATTAGCCACTCATATTAACACTAGAAAGCAAGGAAATAAAAGAGATCATACTGAAAACATGCATATTCATTAAATTAAACCAAATATCAAATATCAAGAACAAAACTCTCAAAAACATGAACAAGTTCCAAAACTAGAGACATTAGTATCAAACTTAAAGCAATTAAATCTAACTAGGACTGAAAATAAAAGAAATGATTGTTCTAGAAAGGAATTAACAACTACAATCTAATTAAAGCTCTAAGGATCAAAGATAAAGCTAGAAGAGACTCCTAAATTAACCCTAAATTAAACCCTAGATGAGTCTCCCTAGAGAAATGCTGAAAACTGCCTTAAATAGTCCACCAAACGCCCCCTGGAACGGCCTGCGGAACGGCCTCGCCCACAAATGTCAGCGCTGCTGGGAACGGTCGTTCCCAGGAAAGGCTTGGGATGGGAACGGCCGTTCCCATCCTCGGTCAAAGGTACTAATGCTGACTTTCTGGAACGGCCCTTCCCAAAATACAAAGGGCTTGGAAGGGCCGTTCCCATCCTCCATGCGCGGGAAATTTGAATCTTCACACGAATTGATCATTCTTGGCATCTAAACTCTCGTTTCTTGCCCCGTTTCATCATGAACCATCTTCGAGCATAATATACCTGAAATAAGAGCAATTATAACAATATAAGGCCTAAAATCCGTCAAATCATGACATAAACCAAGCTCGAATAAAGGTATCAAATAATCTTAACAACTACTAGCTTGATTCCCAATATGTGATAGGAATGTGTGAAAGAGATCGTAAACTATTTTAAGATAATTTATTATTTATACAATGAGTTCTTTCACTTTAAGATCATATTCAGTAGATATCTGAAAATTTATTTGGATAAAGATATCTTGCATTTATTGCAAATTAGGGAATGATTTTCATTTTGTTATCAAATTGATCCTGGTTCAATTTTTAACTCATCTAGATATGTGAGAGTTCATACCGTCATGAACTCATATTAGTCTTTAATTTATCTAGGTATGTGGGAGTTCTTTCACAATAGTTTTTGTCAAAATTTGATTTCAAAGAAATTATTTAAAAAGGTGAGTGAATGTGGATACATTATTTTTTAATAATTTCTTGAAAATTGTGAAAGATAGAAGTTTCTTGTTGTGGAATAGTTGAAACACCCCATAAATTTTGCGAAACACGATCTTTTCTCAATTGGTGTTTGATCATTAGCTCAAGTATTTGAGACACTCATATATCAATTGTCAGAATGTCTTGTTGATTCAATGAATATCTTGAAAATAATAAACTTGATTGTTATTACTTTTATTTCACCAAAATTTGAGATAGATTGCTCATTTATATAACCTACATGTGCATATTGGTTAGTAGGCTTGATAAATGAAATATTTCGGAAATGGATTTTGGAATATAGATTATCCGTTGTAGTTTTTCTATGTTTTATTGAATATAAAAATACACGTCACAAAATAGGAGACTTGGTGTTTGGTGATTAACTCTCCTAGTTTCCGTATTGATATGATTTTGTCTAGATAAGTGGTTTCTTATAAAGAAACTTGATGAGAACAATTATTTTGGTCTAAGACATATTTTATTAGTTTATTGAGGAGTATATTGTATTTGGCTCTATTTGCTAATTGTTGATGGGTATTCATAATTTTCACGTAGATATGTGATGGTTATTGAATTAGTGGGAGTACATTCATATGTCTTATGCTTTATGATGACAATGTACTACTTGTTAGTAGTGATAATGTTACTCTATGAAACTGATGTAACGTTATTTTGACATGTACATTATCTATATTAAGGTGTAAATCTCTTGATATCTTGACAAGAGAACATGTGAGTGCAGCCTAGCTTTATAATGTATGTCTTGGGCTATGTAGGTTGTTTACATTCATAATGCGAATAGAATATGCATTTTGAATATCTTACATGCACTCAATGCGAGACTAATTTTGACTCATTAATGATCCTTTTATGTGCACATGATTGGGTTGTGTATCTCGTATGTATATTTGTCTTAAGATTGAGTGTTGTTCTTAAGAAATATTGGGTATGTCTCATAAACACACCATATTGTATATTGAGCATTAAATGAGACATACATAACTTCCTGAGAAGTTGTTGAGTTTTTTTGGGATTTCATGTTGTTTTAGAAATCTATATCTTACAAGAGAACTATAATTTCATTTGGGTTTCATATTGCTTCTGAGACCATATATGATAAGGAAATTAGATTTTCTTGGGATGTCATCTTGCACAGAAATTCGCATCGTACAAGAAAATCGGAGGACTTACAATGAACTAGCATATTTGAGTCATATTTTGGATGCTGTTTCTTGCTACACCACCACGTCTAAATCCATGTCAGTGGAAGTTGTTGGTATTTGTGACAATGGAAGAACTTGTATTAACAAAGGATGCAATCACCGCCATGATCCGATATTTAGTGGATTTCGCCGAACCGGATTGTTTAAAGTCTTGTCTATTGCCGTATTTTTTTCAAAATCTGTGGCCACAGTCAAAATTTCTGTGTGTAATTTAGCCCGAGAGTCATTTTGATTAAAAATGTGTCATTTTTCTTTTTTGTTTTTGGAGTCAAAACTTCAATTAATATTGTCCAGTGGGAGACTGTAAAAATATTTCTTATTGGACTTCTATTAATTGATGGTTGTATTAACATAAAACGGGCTAAATTAATACGATTAATGGAACAAGACTTATCAGGCCCATTTATTTGACTCACTATATTTAATGGCTTGATTTTAGTAGATGTGGTCTGACAGCTAGTGTAGGTCCACTCTAGAAAGCCCGTGATGGGAGGGCTCCTAGGGTTTTATATATCGCGGCTAGTTCCCCCCTCCACTCCACATTATTGATATCTGCTTTCCCATTAAGCTGTCAACTGTCGGTGAGAGAAGGAGAGGAAGATCTAGCCAGAGAAGTCGAGCATATCATGTGAAATTGCCCAACGAGATTGGTAAATATCAGGTTTAATTCAATAGGCGAAAATCAGGTATATCTACACTCTTGATTATATTGGTGTTCTAAATTCATGATATTGATCTTGGCGAAAATTTCTTACAATACACACTAGATTACACACATGAATGATATAAACACGATAATAAATTTTTTTAATTTATATAATACAATAAATATAACTAAATTAATAATATTATTAGAAATGTTGTGGATATAATTTATCGACAATAATAAAATAATTTTGGAGGGCAGAGAGAGTAATTAAAAGAGATGATGACAAACTATTATTTTTTAATTTAAATAAATAAATGGCATCTTACTTCAATATAATGTCAGTATGACCTCAGGGCTCAGATACGTAGAAGATAGTGTATAACTCTTGGAGTACAACTGCCATTCATGTCGAATAAACTATTCCGCTTGAGTTGGGGATAGCATTCAAGCACTTGATGCACGCCCTGACGCGGGACTCGGGACGCCCATACACAACTATATATACGCAATAATCTAATCCACCTCATCCTCTAAAAATAAATAAAAAATAATCAAATTGATATAAAATAATTTAACGGTTGAATGCTAACACATGGGAAACTTTGGTCTTTAAATAAGAGAGGATAATATTAGAGTCAGTCAACTTGTTAGTACAGTTAGTATGGGATCCGTGTGAGATTTCTCTTTCTCTTCAGATCTTGCCACGTGTAGGTTGTAGATTCGTTTCCTAGCTAGATATTTATGGAAACTCACAGCTCATGTATATATGTACTGTAGTCAATTGTTTTACGGAAGGAATGAAGATTTTTCCAGAATTTACTTTGTAATATGGTATCAGTTGACTTTTACTCCGCTGCTCTCTGCGTGTTTTTCCGGCGGTTTTCTCTTCCTTTCCGCCGTTGATCTGTTTCTCTTTTGGTGTTGATTTCCGGCGATTTCCTCTTCCTTTTCGCCGCTACTCTGGATTTTTGTGTCGATTTCACCGGTTTCGCCATGGATTCCGGTGCCTCCTCTGTTTCTCCGGCGTTCTCACCGGACGATCCTTTTTTCCTTCCGCCGACGGAAAATCTCAATTCCTTTCTCGTGTCGCAGCAGCTCTCCGGTGACAATTACAATACTTGGAGTCGCTCCATGTTGATCGCCCTCTCTGCCAAAAACAAACAGGGATTCGTTGATGGCTCCATCTCTGCTCCGTTGGCTTCCGATTCTGAGGCTCGCCGTAAGGCTTGGGTGCGCAATAACCATGTCGTGATCTCCTGGATCCTCAATTCTGTGAGCAAGGAAATCGCGACCTCAATTTTGTTCTCGGATACTGCGCGAGAGATATGGCTAGATCTCCGCGACCGTTTCCAGCAATCCAATGGCCCACGCGTATTCCAGCTCCGCCAAGCTCTTCTCTCCACCAGGCAGGATGGCGACTCTGTAAGCACGTATTTTACCAAACTTAAATCCGTTTGGGAAGAACTTTCAAATTATCGCCCTGTTTGTTCGTGCAATCGTTGCTCCTGTGATGGTTTGCGTGCTCTTTGTGATTATTACCAGTCTGAATATGTCATGGCTTTTCTTATGGGGCTTCACGAATCCTTCGCCCAGATTCGCAGTCAGATTTTGATGTTTGATCCTCTTCCTACTATAAGCAAGGTTTTTGCATTGGTTAGTCAGGAAGAGAAACAACGAGGTATAGGTTCTGTGACTGCTTTTCCTACCTCTGTTGCTTTTGCTGCTAGGAATACCACTGGATCTTCTTCATCCCGCACTCCTTTCAGTCCTGGCCGAGGTGTTGGCTCTCGCGGACATGGATATTCCAGAGGCAGGGGCAGGCTTGAATGTTCTCATTGCAAGGGTACCACACACACAGTGGACAGATGCTACCAGATTTATGGATATCCACCTGGTTATTTTAATGGCAACCGCAATCGTGGCTCTCAATCCATTCATCAACCCTCTGTGTCTCAGCCTGTGGTCAATCAAATAGATGTTCCTGCTCCGATTCCCTCTGCCCCAAACAGTGGTACCTCTGTATCTCATGCTAGCACCCCTTCTTTACATAATCTGACTGATCAGCAGTACCAGCAATTGCTCTCCTTATTATCCTCACAGATGACAGTCGCAGCCTCAGTGCAGGATCCTGGTTCCTCCACTCATCAAGCATCCATCACAGGTATCTCCCTAAATGCTGCTTCTAACACTGCTTTTGGGAGTTCTGTTTGGGTGATTGATTCTGGTGCCAGCAGACATATCTCTTGTGATATATCTCTGTTTGATAGCCTTAAGGCCCTATCTGATACACAGGTGTTGCTTCCTAATGGCACTACTGTTCCCGTCTCTCACACAGGGACCATCACTCTTCATCCCTCTCTAGTTTTACATGATGTCTTGTTCATTCCTCAATTCCGATTTAATCTCTTGTCACTCAGTTACTTGCTATTATTTTCCCCTCTGTTCATCTCATTCTCAGCCACTCAATGTTTAATTCAGGATTCCAAGCTGCAAGTGATGATTGGCAAGGCTAACCTTCAAGATGGATTATATGTTTTGCACATTCCTGATTCTTCTTTCATTCCTTGTTCTGATGTTCATTTGACAAATAATGTGTCTGTAGCCACTTGGCATGGTAGGCTAGGGCATGTATATTTTCCTGTTCTTGACCAACTCAGGTCTGTCTTGAAATTTCCAAGTGTAAAAATTATTTCCAATGACTGTCAAGTTTGTCCTTTGGCAAAACAAAAGCGGTTATCTTTCCCTCATTCTAATACAGTGTCAGAACATCCTTTTGATCTCATCCATGCTGATGTATGGGGGCCCTTTAATCATGCTTCTCCTAACCCATACAAATATTTTCTGACTTTGGTGGATGATTGTACACGTTTCACTTGGATATACTTGCTTAAGGCTAAGTCAGACGTTTTGCATATTGTTCCCCAATTTTTCCAGCTGGTACAAACTCAGTTTCACACATCTATCAAGTCTTTTAGATCAGACAATGCACCAGAGTTATCCTTTTCAGATTTCTTCAAGACTCATGGTGTGCTTCATCAATTTTCTTGTGTTGAAACCCCACAACAAAACTCAATTGTCGAAAGGAAACACCAACACCTTCTTAATGTTGCCAGGGCACTTTATTTCCAGTCTCATCTACCTTTGAAATTTTGGACTGACTGTCTCTTAACTGCTGTGTATTTGATCAACAGAACACCTTCTCTCCATCTTCACTCTAAATCTCCTTATGAATTACTGTTTCACAAACCGTTTGACTATCATTTCTTGAGGACTTTTGGTTGCCTAGCTTTTGCTTCTACTCTCCCATCTCACAGACACAAGTTTTCCCCAAGAGCAACATCTTGTGTTTTCTTGGGTTACCCTCCTGGTGTAAAGGGTTATAAGTTGATGGATCTCTCTTCACAAGAGACTTTCATATCTAGGGATGTGATTTTTCATGAGGATAAGTTTCCATTTCAAAACACTTCAGCTGCTCCTGATATTCCTGACATTTTCTCTGATGTCTCATTGCCTATTCCTATTCCAAGTCCAGAAGATTCTCATTTCATTTCTTCAGATCATATTCCTGATACTACTGCACCTTGCAGAAGGTCTTCCAGACAGTCTCATAGACCCTCTTACTTACAAGATTATCACTGTGGTCTTCTCACACATTCCTCTCTGTCTTCTCCCAAATCTTTATATCCCATTTCTTCATTTGTGTCTTATGCCAATCTTTCTGAGTCCTATAAGCTCTTCTCTGTCAGCATCACCACCATCCCTGAGCCTCAGACATATAAAACTGCTGCTCAATTTCCCGAATGGCAACAAGCTATGACAGATGAATTACAGGCTATGGAAGCTAATCAGACTTGGGATATTGTTCCTTTACCTCCAGGTGCCCACACTATTGGATGTAAGTGGGTTTTCAAAACCAAATTCAGATCAGATGGCTCTTTAGAGAGGTATAAGGCTCGGTTGGTAGCCAAAGGTTTTAGTCAACTTGAGGGGATTGACTTCTTAGATACCTATTCTCCTGTGGCCAAATTGGTAACTGTCAAAACACTTCTTGCTCTTGCAAGTGTCAATAACTGGCAGCTTACACAACTGGATGTGAATAATGCATTTCTTAATGGAGATCTACTTGAAGAGGTCTATATGGATATGCCTCAGGGCTATACCTCTCCTTTGGTTTCTTCTTCTTCTTCTTCACAGAGAATGGTTTGCAAACTCAAGAAGTCAATTTATGGCCTCAAACAGGCATCTAGGCAATGGTATGCCAAATTTTCAGCTGCTTTAGTGCAGTATGGCTTCATCCAATCCAAAGCTGATTATTCCTTGTTTACCAAGGGTTCTGACTCCAGTTTCATTGCCTTAGTTGTGTATGTGGATGATATACTAATCACTGGTCCAGATCAGCATCTTATTACAGATTTGAAACAATTTTTACATACACAGTTCAAGCTCAAGGATCTTGGGCCCATGAAATATTTCCTTGGTTTGGAGGTGGCCAGGTCTAGCACAGGCATTGTTGTCTGCCAAAGGAAGTACACTCTCCAACTGTTGGATGATTCTGGATCCACATCTAAAATTGAACTCTTTTGATGGGGACCCCTTACCTGATGCCACTCACTATAGACAACTCATTGGCAAGCTCTTATATCTTACTTTAACTCGGCCAGATATTTGTTTTACAGTAAACAAGCTCAGTCAATTTGTGTCTCAACCCAGAACTACACACCTGTCTGTTGTTCATCATTTGTTAAGATACCTTAAAAGTACCCCAGGCCAAGGCATCTTTTTTCCTTCCAATACTGATTTCAAAATCACAGCCTTTGTTGATGCTGATTGGGCTTCTTGTCAAGACACACGACGTTCTACTACTGGATTCTGTGTGTTCTTGGGCCAGTCCTTAATCACTTGGAAATCAAAGAAACAGACAGTGGTCTCTCGGTCCTCTGCTGAAGCCGAGTACAGAGCACTTGCCATGGCCACGTGTGAGCTTGTGTGGTTGTCCCACCTTCTTACAGATCTCCAGGTCCCTCAAACTAATCCTGCGGTGCTTTTTTGTGACAATCTCGCTGCTGTTCACCTCGCTGAAAATCCCCTTTTCCATGAACGAACCAAACATATTGAACTAGACTGTCATTTTGTTCGTGACAAGGTAGCAACCGGTTTCTTGAAGCTGCTTCCCGTACGGTCTGCTCATCAAGTAGCTGATATTTTTACCAAGGCTTTGGCTGCTCCGCAAATTGGTTTTCTTATGGACAAGCTGGGTATGAAAGACATCTTTCATCCACCTTGAAGGGGGGGTATTAGAGTCAGTCAACTTGTTAGTACAGTTAGTATGGGATCCGTGTGAGATTTCTCTTTCTCTTCAGATCTTGCCACGTGTAGGTTGTAGATTCGTTTCCTAGCTAGATATTTATGGAAACTCACAGCTCATGTATATATGTACTGTAGTCAATTGTTTTACGGAAGGAATGAAGATTTTTCCAGAATTTACTTTGTAATAGATAATAAGTGAAATTAGATGCAATTAAATTTATCAATTGAATGTATCAAATATAAAATTAATTTCTTGTAAAAATACTTAATTTTACTTAATCCTCCACAAATAGATTATCAAACGCTCTCTAACCAAATTAAGTACGATCATTAATTCAAAAAGGATTTTCTATTTCGTATCGAAAAAATATATGAAATAAGTATTATATATGATGGGAAGTGAGAACCACCCTATCGGAACACGTTACCACCTCGAAGTTGAAGAATATACAAAAAATGAAAGAGATCCATGAATGGACAATTTTTAATTAAAAAAAATACTCTTTTTTGGAAAGATCGATGAGTAGTAAACTCTAAACAAACTCTTTTTTTATAAACTTCAAACAGACTCTCGTCTATATTCGCCTATCTAAAGGGCATCGGGATATGAAACTTGCAAGTATATGTAGTATTGTTAATTGACATTTCGATTGACCTAAACTGCTCTTACCGCCAATTATTCGGTCAACAATTCCTATCATTCAGAAAGATCCTCCAATAAAAGGCCTAATTTTTGCAACTAAGAGAGTTATTTTGCACCTTCTTCTGGACATATGCTAAATAATATATATATATTTTTTTTTTCAATCCTTTTCCCAATTTATTTTCCTCCAAATTGCAATATCCAAATGATAATTGCACTAGACCAAGTTGCCAAAGATTCCAAAATAGTGCAATGTTTGCATCTGCAGGGTGTATCGCATTATGACCCTAAGTCCTTAAATGGATTGAAATGATGTATTTTTATTTATTAGTTTAGAAGAATCCTACAGTTCCATTCTTTTTCAACCTGAGAGATACTGTTTTGGACAAGCATATGCAGTGGATTTCAATTCTCAAACATGTTTTGAGTGCTCGATCCTAAACAATAATTCAAAACTCACTTTTTGAAGTTTGAATAGTTTATTTTGCTTTATTATCAATTGGGAGAAAATAGGATCTTTTTGACACAAATAATTTCAAAAGATAAAATAAGGGAAATGAGGTTTTATTAAAAATATTGCTTTGAAGAAATTCAAATCCTCATAAAAATTATAAAAAGTTGGAAGGGCCTTGAAATAAAAAAATTCAATTGTTTTTTTTTTGTTCAGAGCAGAACATTCATCGTCGACTAGAGAGTAGAGACTAATCCCTTCACTAAAAGAAATTAAAATCTAGAAAAAGTACTTCTAAAATGTAGTTTTAAATAAAACAGGGAACTTCTATATATATTTATTGATGGAAAAAGAAACATAAAATCAAAATCTCTTTTTAAAATTTGAGATGACTCTCTCAAAACTCAAAAGGATAATAATCATATGGATTTCTATTAATGTGCCAAAAGGTCAAGGTCTACCCCCAAATTGATAAAGCTGGCATCGACGGTCCTCCATCACAACCAATTCTTTTCATTCAGTCCCTATTTTAATTTCCATTATAATTAAATACATATAAAAAGTCCGTTGTATTAATTAAATCATGAAAAGAGGGATATTTCTTAAGATAAATTATGAACGATAATATTTTGGTCAGCTCAAATAGTTAATTATTATCCACCTTACCTAATTTCTATCCATATTTGAGAAAAGAAAAAATCAATTATTGAAAGGGATGATGCATATGGCCGAACATACAATGAGGGTGGAGAATAGAAATTAAAATAAAAAAAAAAAAACATGACAAGATTCATATATATTATAGAGAGAAAGATATATTATATATATGTAAGTATAATGGATTAGTATAAAATGTTGATTAGCACATTTAATTTCAATATTTAAATAAACATATTAAACGAAGTAAATCTAAATAAAATGTATATACATATATACAAACACATATATAAAAAATTTAGTATTTAATATAAAATTCGAATTTTTTGAATAAGTACAAAACCTTTAACATCAAAATCATACAAAGAGATTTGCCTAATCATCTGATTGGTCTTATACTATCCCTATTTTATAATTTGTACCCTAAATTTTTTTAAAAAAATAAACAAAAATCTATATAAAAATTATAAATAAAGTATATCCAAATCATATTAGACAGGCGCGCACACCTCCTAAACGCGTCCCTTAAGAATATCCGGTCACTGCATTTTTCTGAGCTTTCTTGTATTAGAATTTAGAAATACAAATTGGATTGGGAGGCATATAACTTAACAATGGACTCACTCAACTTATTAATCTAGTATTCTTCAATAGAATCAATAAATATAAATTTTAATTTTCTTTCAGCTCGCTTCATATATTATCCAAACCCGTCAACAGGGGTTGGTCAAGTGGTTTGAGGGTTCTTTCTCGAAGGCAATGTCTCGGGATCGAATCCCTTGGACCACTTGGGGTGTGTGTTAAAAAAAAAAAATATATATATATATATATTATCCAAACCCAACAGAAGGCACAATAAATGGGCAACAGCTATGACTAAATAATAATTTATATTGGGCCTACCGGTATGTTTTGTCGGCATATGAAGTACTATTTAGTTATTGGGCCACTACTGTGTAGAGTAGAGCCCAAAATGTTTCATCTTACTAACATTGATTTCGGACCACCATGCTCATAAATATTGCACAACATTTTCCTGAATAGGGCTGTCAATGGGGCGGATTTTAATCCGTATTCGATCCGAATCCGATCCGAATTTTATCATATTCGTCCGATAAAAAAGTTCGATGGATCATATCCGATTATAAATATTCGTTATCCGAAATAAATGGATCGGATATGAAATTAAGGAATCCGATCCGTTAAAGATCCGAATCCGATTTTTTTATAATATTTTATTAAATTAATTATTTTATTAGTAAAGAATATTAAATAGAATAATTAAAATTAAAATTTTCACATATGTTCACTATAAATAATAATAAAATTTAAATTATTTATTCTAAAAAATATGTTTTTCTTTATTAAAAATCTTAAATTAACCTATTTTAAATGCATATACACAAAATCATTAAAGAATTCATCAAGTAATAATTATTTGTTAAATATTATATATTTATATTTATATTTTATTTATTTATTTCTTTATTAAAAAATTTAAATTTTATTGTTAATCGGGTCGGATCTTTTATCGGATCTGATCCGACCCGTTAACATTAGGACTTGGTATTAATGAATCCGAATCCTATAGGATTCGGATTCGGATCCGGTTATCGGATCTTCTTGTCGGATTCGGATCCGGAATTTCCTGATCCGGTCCGAATCCGACCCGTTGACAGCCCTATTCCTGAATTTATAATCTAATCAAATCCTATATTCAATTTAACTCTTAGGGTTCGATGATAAAGGTCAATTTTAGAAAGTTTTATGTATCAAAACTAGGGATGTATACGAACCGAACCGAGCTGAACTTTGCTTCTTTTTTTTTTATAGCTCAAGGTTCGGTTCAAGTTTGAGTTTGACAAACTTTAAATTTTTGGTTCAAAGTTCGATTCGTTTGATAGTTTAAGTTCGGCTGGATTTAGAGTTCGAACGCAAGATGTAATTTTAAAAATAAAAATATAATATATATATAATATTTTTTTCCAAAAAAAATAGGTTGATTCGCGAACCACTTTGAAAGGGCTTTAAAATTTTTGAATTCAAATTTGAATCTGATCTAACTCGGCTCGCGATTCGACGCAGTACATTTACATCCCTAATCAAAACAGCTTGAATTATACCAAATGAATAATTTAAGACATATCTTAATGCAGTCTTAAAATAATTCGGACACACACATATATCTAAAATATTTCTCCACTTCTCATTTTACATAGATTTTTATTTTTATTTTTTATTTTTTTTTTCCAATAAGGTTGTGAAATATGAAAATTTCATATATAAATTGCATTCCTGTGGAAGATTTATAAGTTTGGAATTGCTTGAAGGAATGGGAAAGGGAAAGGGAAAATGTGAAAGTGTCACATGGGAGTAGAATAAATAGTGGCACACAATAAATATATTGGAGTTACCTGCTGGAATGCACTGACTGCCTACAGAATTATAGATAGCCCACAATGCAACCACTTTCTTTTATTCCCTCTAATTTTTTGAATTCAACACACTCAAACTCAATACTAGTGGACCATGTCCATCTATATATCCTCCATCCCTTCACATGCCTTCCCACTTTTTGCTCCTAACTCTATTCTCATTTCTCAAGAGATTAAAATCCACTCTTTTCCATTTATGATCTCTTTGCCCATCACACTATATCCATCATTTCCCCTTTTCTTTCTTCGTAGTTTTCTTTTCTTTTCTTTTCTCCTAATCGATACATGCATCATCGACTATTATGATTTATAAATAGTTTTCATACTGAATTACAAACACCTCAAAGGGTGAGACGACTGACTAAAAGATTTAAAGTTGTTTCATAACCAAACACAAGATTAAGATGTCTTAAATTTAATTAAAAACGAGTCCCGACAAAATCTTACAAATAAAATCATGGGTTTTGATGATTTAGTATAGGAATTGAATGTGATATATTTTGAGAATAAGGACATGCTACATGGCAAAGTACTATGATTTTGAATGTTAGAGAAGAATAATTACCATGTCCCTGCCCAAATATTAAATGATGCAAGTGAAGATGGGAAAAGCTAGGAAAGGTAATTAAATTAACATCTGAGATTCTCCAAAAGGATTTGTAAATTGGTAAAGTTGTTGGTGTATTGCAAGTTGAGCATTAATGTAAAAAGAGAATATTTAAGGACGTAAAGGAATTGTCTTTGGACTTTTCATGTTCAGATTCCTCAATTTATAACGTTTCCCTGATACTCACCTTTGTTAAGCACGGTTTAATCATATACAATAACCTCGTTTGCACAATTCTCGAACACATGTAGATAAGATTACTAGATTATTTATGCAATTATTCCCAAAAAGTGTATCTCTCTCTTTCTATATATCTATATGCATATATATATGTATAATGTATGTATATATTAATTCACTTTAAAAAAAAAAAAAAAAGCTGAATTATATATTTAAAAAAATAGGAACAACAAATTACTTGTTCCAAATTTCTTTTGTGATTGTAGGTGTGACATACAAGAAATTGCGCATGCGTTAATTGAGGACAACGTTAGTGGGGACAAAATTGGTACAAAAGGAATTCTAGTTTACAATTCAAACTCTGATAGGTGATCTCCTTTTTGCAGCCTTTGCAATATGTTTGTAACAGTCAGTGGCCAACACGATTCGAAGCAGCATTATATAAACTGCATGTTTTCGTGTCATCTGCTCATTCTCAAGTTGAGACAAAGATTTAGAAATGGGATTGGGGGTATTTCTCTTGCTTTCCATTTTGTTGAGCCCTCACTTGATTTGCGAAACCATTGGCCTTGAGACTGGAGATGACAGTGCTATTGGAGTATATTATAATGGTGAAAGTTCTAATAGGAAGCTTTTGCATGGGCTTGATGATCATAGCCTCGATGATCATAGCAGTCATGCACAGAGAATAAATGGAACTTTGGTTGATGGAGAGGTAGTTGACAGCAAGACTGAGATGGGAAAGGATGGCGGTGGCGGTGGTAGTGGTGGTGCTGGAGGAGGAGGTGGAGGTGGAGGTGGGAGAGATAAACGGGGAAAGAGATGCCATAAGAGGAGACGTGGTGGGGGAAATGGTGGTGGAGGAGGAGGAGGTAGTGGTGGTGGTAGAGGAAATAACGGCAGTCATGGTGGGGGAAATGGTGGTGGAGGAGGGGGAGGAGGTAGCGGTGGTGGTAGAGGAAATGGCGGTGGCCATGGTGGGGGAGGAGGTGGTGGAGGAGGTAGCGGTGGTGGTAGAGGAAATGGAGGCGGCCATGGTGGGGGAGGAGGTGGTGGAGGGGGAGGAGGTAGCGGTGGTGGTAGAGGAAATGGAGGCGGCCATGGTGGGGGAGGAGGTGGTGGAGGGGGAGGAGGTAGCGGTGGTGGTAGAGGAAATGACGGCGGCCATGGTGGTGGAGGGGGAGGAGGTAGTGGTGGTGGTGGTGGTAGAGGAAATGGAGGCGGCCATAGTGGGGGAAATAGTGGAGGAGGGGGTGGAGGCGGAGGAGGAGGTAACGGTGGTGGTAGAGGAAATGGTGGAGGAGGGGGTGGAGGTGGAGGAGGAGGTAACGGTGGTGGTAAAGGAAATGGCGGAGGCCATGGTGGAGGCGGAGGAGGAGGAGGAGGAGGAGGTAACAGTGGTGGTAAAGGAAGTGGTGGTGGTGGTGGTGGTGGTGGTGGTGGAGGAGGAGGTGGAGGGGGAGGAGGTAGCGGTAGTGGTAGAGGAAATGGTGGCAATAAGGGTGGGGGTGGTGGAGGTGATGGTCAAGGAAATGGCGGTGGCCATGGAAATGGTAGTGGAGGAGGAGGAGGAGGAGGAGGAGGAGGCGGCGGTGGTGGAGGTGGAGGTGGAGGTGGAGGAAATGGTGGAGGCGGCGGTGGGGGTGGTGGTGGTGGGCAAGGTGGAGGCTGGGGGTGGGGTGGAGGCGGAGACCAAGGCGGGTGTTGGATTTGGGGATGTAGAGGTCATCCTCCACCTTAGGGGCAGAATATATAGTTGGATGATTTGCATGCATTTACGTAACTACATATGTAGAGACAGAGTTGTTTTCTTCTTCATATATATCCAGCATTCTGAGTAAGAAAATGGTTACTCTTCTTCCTTAAACGAGATTTTTGGTGTGGGTCCTACTCCTATTTCTTCATAAAAAACAGATACTATTACTATACAAGTATTCCGTAATATTTTCTAGTCAACTCCCATATTTCTTTGCCATTCCAACTATATAGTGTAATATATTATATATGGTGTGCTTTATTTTTCCTGGCCGCCCATCAATTTGACGGTCTTCTTGTTTGCGACTTACTCCTCTTTTATGGGGCCATTTATATATTTTGAAGAATACTAGCATATTGGGTGAAGCTTAATTAAAGTATGTACTTCAATTTCTTTTTTGTTTTTTGAAACGATGTACTTCAATTTCTCAATCAATTAAATGTGATATTTTCCTTTTTTTTTTTTTTTTTTTTTGTGGAAACATGCATGATAAATTTTTGGATCGACGTAAATTGAAATGCACAGTTTTGTTTAATAAATATATGAATAAATTTGAATACCAACTAATTTGTATATAGAGAAATATTCATAACTAATTTTTATATAGAGATATATTCATATCCTATATACCCGATAAAATCGGCTAAGTTTGAAGAACTACTTCAAGCCTCGTAGAGACGAAGATATCGTCGAATTAAACGGAGGAGAATGTATCAAATCTGCTAAATTCTTGGGCGTCATAATTTTATTCAAACTACATAATTGGGGGTTAAGATCTGCCTAGATTCTCCGAGGTACATGTTTCTTAATTAAGTTCATTTGAACTTCGTAAAATGATTTAAAAAATCTTTCCAAATAAGTTTGGGATACACATAGGTTATTTTAAAGATATAAATTACTGTAGAAATTTAATTGGATCAGATATAAGGGTGTGTTCTGAGCCGAGCTGGCTTGTGAGCCACACAAGTCGAGCTCAAGCTGTCTCGACTCGAACTTGAACGATGTCAAACTCAAGCCAAGATTAATCGATATCGGTTTATGTGTCAAGCCAAGTTCAAGCCTATTTCTTTGAGGCTCGAGACTTGCAAGCTGGCTCGTAAGCTAGTATATATATATATTTATATTATATACATATATTGATATGCATATTGTATTATATATATATTATAATGTTTAATAGTTTAATATATAAATATGCAGTAAATTAATCTACATTTATATGATCTAGTAATACTAAATATATGATATATTACATATTTTTATGTACTTATTTTGATAATAAATATGATTTAATAATATCGCAATTCAATAATTACAGCAACATATCATTCTATACAATACTCCTAACACATTATTATGATAATAAATAATATTTATTCAAACAAATAATTTAATGAAAAAATAGATTCAATCTACTTTAATAAATAATTAATTATATAAGTATATATCTTAATAAAATATTAGTTAATAATTTATTTGGTATAATTACAAGATATATAACATAATATATTACAATATTATATATTATCTATAATATATGTGATGGGCCCTAATCATGCTCGGATCCTCCCCCCCCCCCCCCCCCCCCCCCCCCCCCCCCCCCCCGTGTCGAAATCTAGACGGCTCAAATCAATTCGGAGCCCGTGGGCTTAGATGCTCGGGAATATGGGCTCGCGGTAGTGGACCCGGCCCATCCGCCACAGCCTCGCGCCCAAGTCCCCAAAGTGCATCCCTCGAGCGCGGGTCCTCCTCCAAGCCCCACCTAATGCTCCAAGTATCGCCTCACGGGAACAACCGCAACTCAAGATTAGCGTCGCAGGCACAGGACGCCCGTGCTTGTTCCACGCTCGAGACTATCCTGATGCTCGCGTCCCTCGCAGTGCTCAAGTGGTCCTTAAAACGTAGGCCTCATCCTGAGCGTCCCAACGCTCGGACCGGATCATCTGGACGATCCTTTCCTTCGAACGTCCCGACGCTCGGACAGGGTCATCCTTGGGACACACTCCAGCGTCCTTACGCTCGTGTAACAATCTCCAGGCTTCCCAACGCTCTTACTGCTATTGTGCAACTGCCACTGACACACCCAGGTAGTGCGCACACCAATCCCTGACATACACTAACACCCGTACATGAGAATAATTCAGGGATGTCACTTTCATGCCATCACAGGATGCCACGCGTCTAGGGCAGCGCGAGTTTGGGACCACACAGTCACTTTTATCAAATCACCCCTGCCCCTAACATATAAATAGGAGAATA
Source organism: Lantana camara (assembly GCA_037501455.1). Taxonomy (NCBI): domain Eukaryota; kingdom Viridiplantae; phylum Streptophyta; class Magnoliopsida; order Lamiales; family Verbenaceae; genus Lantana; species Lantana camara. The sequence continues at coordinate 12,785,113 of CM074857.1, read as the reverse complement.
CACCCACACATTCTCCAAGTCGTCTTCCATACAAACCCTGCATACACAAGAACTGGGCATTTTCTTCACATCTTCATCTTCTTCCTAAGCTCCATACACTTCATCACCTTCACTGCATCATCACTGCATTTTCTGGTGTTATCTTAGCTGGAAGAACCCACACTTTCCTGGAAACCCAGTTCCTGAGGCTCTCACGCCTGTGATGGTCTTCCCTTTCTCAAACAAATTCTAAAGTGTTGGTGATTTATTAGGATTCTCTTTCCTGCACCATCAATATGTATCTTCCTTACTAAATTTTGTATCTTAATATGTCTTAACAATATATTATTTTACAATCACACATTAGACCATATAATATTATTAATACAAAAATATATTCATAAAATATTCACTCAAATATTTAATATACTAAATAATAAATATCATGTATCATAATGACTAATTAATAACATAAGTATATGTTTTAATAAAATATTACTTAATAATTTTTATTGTGTAATTACATAATTTATAGTTTATTATAATATAATTAATAATACTCGTACATAATCTAAAATTTAATGATTATAATTTATTAATAATGATATAAAACTTAAAAATATTAATATATTATATATATTATAGATCTTAATATCTTTGTTATTGTTTAATATTATTATTGAATGGGAGTTAAAAAATATCAAATAAAAATCTATTGGCTCGTCAAGTTGAATCGAACTCGGCTCGATTTTTGGACAAGCCAAGCTCAAGCCCTCAAAAAATAAGTTTGACAAGCTCAAGCTCAAGCTCAAGCTCAATCTCAAGTTATGCAAATAATTTTCAAGCTCACGTTCAAGCTGGATTTTTTTTTGTCAAATTCGACTCGCCTCGGCTCGAAACGCATCCCTAATCAAATAGATTCTAATGATTCATTTATAGAATTCATCCCTATAATTATATAGGACACTTGTATCAAGGATTCTAATGGGCTGATTCTACTAAGCCCAGTCCAAAAAAAAATACACATTTTTCTACCAAAAAAGTTCATTTTTATGACTCCTGAATTAAAAGAAACAAATGCAAAACCATAAATTTCTTCGAACAATTCAGGTCCAACCACTGGTCCACTACTATTATTAGGCATCATAGTCATATATTTGGAAAACAAAATTTCCTGTTTGACATGTTTATACTGGACATTGGACTAGAACCAGATGAAGTAAACTATTTATAAACGTCTGATTAATTATTTAATTGACAATAAGAGCTCAAATCCCACTTAACCAATCAAAGTAAACTTGTACATGATCTATTAGAATTTATAGATATTAATTCGCATTTAACTTAGTTAGAAGACTTATATAATTATGATTTCGAGTCGAGTCAGATTTCGATTTCCCGATTGCTCTCTCTTCTTTAAATAATTATATTTACATTGTGTTTGGCTGTTTGCTCTTTTTCCTTTCATATTTGGAAAACAAAATTTCCTGTTTGACATGTTTATACTGGACATTGGACTAGAACCAGATGAAGTAAACTATTTATAAACGTCTGATTAATTATTTAATTGACAATAAGAGCTCAAATCCCACTTAACCAATCAAAGTAAACTTGTACATGATCTATTAGAATTTATAGATATTAATTCGCATTTAACTTAGTTAGAAGACTTATATAATTATGATTTCGAGTCGAGTCAGATTTCGATTTCCCGATTGCTCTCTCTTCTTTAAATAATTATATTTACATTGTGTTTGGCCACCAACCCAAACAACTCAAGATAGAGTTTGAAATAAAATAACCCTAGTAACATGCACAGAAATGTACTATTTTTGATTTGTTTCGATTGAATTCCAATTTAATTTACATTTAACTTAGTTAGAAGACTTATATAATTATGATTTCGAGTCGAGTCAGATTTCGATTTTCCGATTGCTCTCTCTTCTTTAAATAATTATATTTACATTGTGTTTGGCCACCAACCCAAACAACTCAAGATAGAGTTTGAAATAAAATAACCCTAGTAACATGCACAGAAATGTACTATTTTTGATTTGTTTCGATTGAATTCCAATTTAATTTATTATTTTTTCTAAATTCTTTGTCAATTCTCAATTTAATTGGTCTTTTTTTTAAAAAAAAATCACCAATTATATAAGCGTAAAACATTTATTTCATATTATACTAATTTAACCGAATCAAGTTAGAATCCAAAATTCCATGGTCGTGGATTATGTGATCTTCTACCTAACCTCGTCCTGATTTCCTCATCATTCGAATTAATTCCTTAGACAATTTACCATATTTCTTAATTAATGTTGATCTAGAGTTTGGTGTTTGATTAATTTTATTATTTGATCGTCCAAAAATTGATTGTAATGGTTAGTTGATGTCATGTGGTGGAACCTTTTCGGTAAATCACGAAATTGTACCCAACTATATCAAAATTTTGGTACGCCAAATCATATTACCGAATGGTGCAAACAAGTGAATTTACATGGATACCAATCTTACTCTTAAAATTGGAGCACTTCCCAAAAACTCCCCATGAGTTTGGGAAGTTCTTTTTTACTCCCCATTTTCAAATACATCATTTGGGGTTTTAGGTATGTGATTCTGGGATTTAAATACTTGATTCTGGAATTTAGATACGCGATTCTGCCATTTTCAAATACATCATTTGGGGATTTAGATACGCAATTCTTGAGTTTTTATACATCATTTTTTAAAATGGGGAGCTAAGAGGAATTAGACTTATCATTTACGGAGTTTTCAGGAATTCCCCGCTTAAAAATTTTCGTTCAGAAATAAAAATAGGAAAAATATAATTTCAGAATAAAAACTTACCTTTTTCCTACTCTTTAATTTATATAAAAAAATAGAGCAAATTACATTTTTGGTCTCATAGGATTAGTCCTTTTGCAATTTTAATCTCATGCCTTCGAAATTAAACACCTTTAGTCTCATTATTTTCAAAAGGTTACATTTTACAATTTTGGTCTCATCCGTCAAATAGTTGATGGAAAATGTATTTTTCCCATTAAGTGCAATTTGGGAAAAAAAGAAGTTATTATTCATTATATTGTTTTTTGCGAGAGTTTGCTTATTAATATCCCATTTTAGGACCATGAATTAACTTTGAAACATTAATCTGAATCACTCTCATTAAGGTAATGTGGTGCTAGAATGAAATGAAGTATTAATAAGCAAATTCTCACAATAAACAACCTAATGGATAATAGTTTTCCCCCCAAATTGCACTTAGTGGCAAAAAATACATTTTTCATCGATTATTTAGCAGATAAAACCAGAATTGTAACTTTTTTAAAATAATGAGACTAAATATGTTTAATTTCAAAGAAATGAGACTAAAATTATAAAAAGCCTAATACTATGGAACCAAAAATAGTTTGCTCTTTTTTATAATGAGGTCCTGTGGTTGGCGATTTCGAAGAGATTCAAATATGAAATTCTTCCCACAAAAAAACCGAAAAAAAGGAAATTTTGACTAAATTAGCATAAAATTTTGAAATATTTATAATTCCCTAATTAGAAATTTCGTTCCTTTTATTTTTATATTTTAAAATTTATTTCCTCTTATATTAAATTTGGGCTCTGTCTCTACCTATATTATGATCAAATAAATACTAAAGACCAACCTATAATCTTTGAGTAAACAATCACATTTAATTCATATACACCCAAAACATATTTAATTAACACGGTAACCTAATAATAATTGAATATATATCACTGTTTAATCCGACTAAATCACTATTCTAAGCTTCCTCGCGTATGCCTAAGTAAGTATTATATAATGCATCCCTTGTTGTACTTACCATTGTTTGGCGGGATTAAGATATACATTCAACCTTGGGGATGTAAAGCACGTGGATAGGGCGGCAATCATACGACCATATGACTAACTCCGATGAGTATATTTTATTGGGCAGACATAGATTACCTTTGACTTGAAACATTAATCATTGTCAAGGTTTTAATTAATGTCGGACGGGGCATATGCTCGACTTTAATCAAACCCTACAACCTCATTTTGCTAAGATTAAGAACATCATTATGACATTTGGCATTCCTTCCCTTTCTTAGTGGTCTTGGTGCTTATCTGCAGATTATTGAGCACTGAATTTTCAATGGTCAGGTGGAGTATCCCTGCTTTCTAAGGCTTGCATCCACAGTTTTGTCGTAAATAATGGGAATCTTCAGCTTTGGACTAGGTTTTTCCATTTGGTTTGATTCATTAGCTCATGAAATTTGTAACATATTTTATCGAATATTGTCCATCTAATTGTAATACCGTCTTGATGGTGGTTGTGCTTGTCGGGAGTTTGATTTTGTTACGGCATGATTACAAACGAATTCGAAATCTCTTTCGATTTTTTACATTACGAAGAGATATTTATTGTACTAGAAATGGGTTCGTGATTGGTAACAAATCAATGCAATTGATGTGATAGCTTAAGATATAATAAGTTGAGTTGAGAGAGAACTCCACTTAATTATCAACTATATCTTCATGACTACTCTTCAATACTCATAAAATTCCACTTATATTCATAAGTAAAGATGGTACATTTATTGTAGAATTTTTGTTTCAAACACGTTTAGACCAACCTCCAACAAATTATATAATTAATATATAAATTTGTTATTTAACGGTTCAACTCCAGTTAGTAATTTGATCATTTGTGGTAGAATGCCTTGGATGGCATGGTGTATATGAACGATTATAAAGTGCTATTTACACTTGCAAAAAATAGCATGAAACGCATAGGGCAGTGACAGAGAGTAAAAAACCAGTGTGGTGGTAGCCCTTTTGTTTGTCTTTTCTTTTGTACCACAGAAAGTCGTCTGCTCACTCTCACTGACAAAAGAAGCAAATGCTAAAAGAAAAAGGCATTGGATTGAAACCCCCTTTATATCATAGATATGTGGGTAACATCGAAATTTTAAAATAAAAACACAAACTTTGATTCCTTGCAGAAAGTGTACATCCTATTGTCCAACATCCATAATTACAATTTACACTAAGTTTTGATATCCCATAAATATTATATCATATCTCAAAAGATACTCCAATAAGGCAATAACCACACACAAATTCTTGTACCCTTTGGCCGGCCGGCCTCCCTCAAATATTTTATCACCTAAATCAACACAAATGTAAATAAATCACATCTATTACGACTCCGACTTGTATTGAATAACTAATGTTCGAAAGTTTTTTCTAGTTATAACAGTCGAGTATTCAAGAGATTCAAATATAAGGACAATAAAAATAATAAATTAGCAGAAAAAGAGGAGTAGGAATGGAAAATGCTTAGAGTTCACGCGATGACAATAATATTTTGGCCACCCAACCCATGTGAGTGAGTCTTGTTCTTGTTAGCTTGTGGCGTGCACCTTATTACCTCATTAACTTTTCGCTTTTCAACCGCCTCCTCTCCCCACACTAAAGATCCAACCTTTTTCCGCCAACATTTTCAATTTTCATAATTTCAAGGGGAAAAATATGCGAATAATATAAAATTAAGGGGTTATAATTGGAATTACATTAAACATGAGGTTTTTTCTCTTCTAAACGTTACACTGGCGTTGTAATTACCTACCTCACCAAACATGGGTCCGAATGTACACTAATGGAACCGGGGAACCTAATTTAACCTGGACCGGAACGCAATCATTCCGGTTCTCGTCTCCTACGGCTTGGATTTTTAAAATTAAAAAACTGCTCCTAACTGCCTTTTCTTTTGCCTCTTTTTCTCCTAACCTGCTGGAATTTCTACCTCTTCAAAAACTCTGGACCGGCCGTTTCCATTTCGGTCTCCTTTTTGCGCCGCATCTCCATGACTTTACGGTGGTTGTTCGAGTGTAACTCGGTCGAGAAAGTGGGGCTGCAAGCGGGCCGGTATTCGGGGAGGAGCCGACCGGATTTAAACCTCACCCCACATGCATTGCAAAGGGTCTTTGAACCGAGTGGACCGGCCCGCCACTGCGGGGTTTTCGTGACGCCACAGTGGCTGCACCGCCTTGGCTGCGCCGCGACGGCGCTATCGGCAGGTTTCTTTTTATGCTTCTTTACCGGCGGCTTTCCCAGAATGGATTCACCGGCTTGGCTCTGAACCGCCAACGGGTTCAGGGGAGAAAACGATGTAGTCGAGGAGGTTGAAGACGATGACGAGGATGACGACTCGGTAAACGACGGGGACAAAACCGGCCAAACACGGACCCCGGTTCGGGCTCTTTTGGTTCGGGCCTTGGTTTGAACAGGAGTGGTGAAACAGGGTTGTTCCTGGGCTACAATTTCAGTTTCCGGCCGCTTCTCCGCCGGTTTAGGTGGCAATTTTCCGGTGAGCGAGTAATCGGAGAAGGAGTCCTCAACGAAATGGGATAACCATTCTAAACTCTCCAGGCCCTCACTCTGGAAAACACAAATAAAAATGCCATCTTTACAATTATTTCCATTTTCCCTTCACAAATTACCCTCCAAAAACGGTTCCTTTCCGCACAATAACAATTTGAACAAAACATTAATTAAAAAGACAAAAAAACTGAAACTTGACTTACCGGAAGGCTTAATTCACTTTCACCGAGAGACCCGAAGTCTTCTTGTCCGCAAAGAGCACCATTTTCCGGCGCCTTTTGGTCTTCTTCAGAAACAGAGCATGTTTTATCCTTGTCCTGTTCCTTCTCCTCCTTGACTTCCAGTTTCTGCGGCTGTTCTTCCTCTTCCTCGGAGAAATCATTAGAGAAATCCAGGAGTTCTTCCACAAACAAGTCTTCCCCAGAAACGCCGTTAACCGCCCATAAATCATCCATCAACGCCGCAGTTCTCGAAGCCATCTCCGGCCCGAACCCGCTCTGCAAAGCCCCTTGCACGCACTCCATTCCCTGCAGAATAAAACCCACATGCAAATTAGCAAAACCAACCACAAAAACCTCAATTATTTTCCAAACATAACCGTAACCCACTAAAATGCAGCAATATTCAAAAACTCCAAAGAATGAACAGGAGGAGCACCTGAAGAGGAGTCGAAGGAGAAGAAGGAAGATAAGGCGATAGAGAAGAGTGTGGGGAAGTGTTGAATGTGAAGAGAAAAGGGTGGTGGTGAGTTCGGTAAAGCATTGAATGAGAGAGGAATTGAAGGGGAGAGAAGGATTAAAGCGTCTCAGACTCAGAGAGTGACCTAATTATACCGTATAAAAAACAAGTGGGGAAATAAATGAGAGAAAAAGATAAACACAGTGCCCGTTTCTCTTCCTTTTCTTTTTTATTTTCCTTTGCCGTTTTGTGCTGTGTCTATGTGTATCCTTATTTATTTATTTATTTTTCCAGTTTTTGTCCACATGATGTGTGGGATTATGGGATTTCTTTCCTATTTTCATAATAATGTTGCTAGACTCTGCATTTATAATTCCTGCTTGTAACGGCTCTGCTTTAAATATTCCTGTAATTTCTTCTCTTGGATTATAAACATCGTCCTTATCCGCAGTGATTAAGTAATAATATTTTTTTTCTTATTTATTGTTTTGGTTGGCCGAGTTAACATTGCACTGAATTATGATGTTATTATTATTATTACTAATGTTTACATTTATAGAGAAACAAGAACGTGTAAGTCCACAATAGATTTCGTTTAGGGTTTAAATGTTGACATCGTGAATTGAATTGAAAGAATCACCGTTATATTAGTTTTTTTCGATATTTCAAAAATAACTTTAGTATAAAGCCTTGAATTCAAATTTTGTGGGTGGAGGAGCAAGAGGTATCATTTCAAAATTTCACCACATAAATATCCGAATGTATTCAAAATTCAAATGGAATGATGATATTAGTCAATAATAAGATAAAAAGGGGGAAAAAAAAGGAATTATTTAAAATGGAGAGAAAGGGGTTGAATTTTTGAAGAAATGGGCCATTTTCGTTTGACTTAAAATTTAGGTGTGGAAACCCACCGCATTAATCGGCAATCGCGAAAGGTAGTTCAATTCTCTTGCTTTTCTAACGTACCCACTAAAATTTCTCTGGATTTCCTCCTCCAAAAAGTAAGAATTACATAAATTGAGCGAATAATTATTTTTCCCTACACTTATTAATCCCCATTTATATAGGTTACTTGCACCTTGGAGGCGTGTGACAGCTAGAAAGCTAAGGACAAATTTAACTTTAATTATAACGTTAATTATTGCTTTGCTATTGTAATTTGATTTCATTGTGCTATGCCTAAGATATCTTAGGTCCATTATGTGAATAATTCTAACATAATGCAAGTGTTTCACTTTCCCCTCCATTTGCGCTCCTAATTTTCAAGTTTGATGTGAACCCTTTGGAGATGAACATAAAGAATGCATATTATGTGCTTGATGGGCAATTCCACCCAAAATTTGATTCAATTAAATCATTGTAATGGGAGAAGAATGTCATGTGATTTGTGAAAATAAAATAAAATAAAATAAAATATTAAATATAATATATTTATCATATAATTAGTATGAGGTTGGGATGATTTGAGTTTGCATTTGAAATTTCCATGCATTTGGAATGTCAACACTGCCAAGAATTTATGTTTAATAAGAGGTATAATAAAGTGTTGAAAAGTCTGCAACCTAATATTCACGGGAGAAAATGAATTTTCGAAATATGTAGTTTTGAATAGTAGAAAACTTGTATATATACCGAATTATGAGCAAATTATGGAGACAACATATATCTTCTTGATATGCGGATCATATCCTTGTTGAATAAGGGGATGAATGTGAACTCAACTTTTGCATTTTACTCCTTCATTTTCCCCTACATATTGAAATTCTCTACAGAGACAATGAGGCATTCTGCTTCGTATGTATTTATCACTTTTAATGAAAAATACAGCTACAATCCTAGGATATGGTCTCTGTTCCGACCTTTTAGGGCAATACCCTAAAATGCACCAAAATATTTTAACTCCATCTACCATTTTAAATATCAGAAAAAATCTGCTTGTGGAAATAATTGATTGAAAGATAAAAATATAAACTTTAAACTTATTCATTTAAACATGAAGGAGTGATAAAATATATTTTAAACTCAGAAAAAGTGTGATAAACGATGCCCAATCAACGCCACTATCACCATGCAAGGGGTAAGTATACTTATTTTTTAAAAAACTTGGTGGAACTTTTCGCTATATATATATAATTTCTCAAAAGGAGATAATTTAATTTATCTATGATAGTTGAATTTGTGAGGTCTCCAATCCGACCCGAAGCATGATGTGAGTGAGGTCTATTCATGGAAAATGGATTGTAGTGTCCGTATTGGTATTTTATGATGATGGAAAATATAGTAAATCATGGCCTGCCTGCCTTGGAAGCCAGGATTCATGAATCATGATCAGTGTATATAAAGTATAAACCAGTTACCAGTCACCAGACCATACCAAATGACATCTCAACCTCTCTTCTTCAGCTTTATTTTTGTCTCCAACCAAATGATTCTTCTCCGCTACACTCTCTTCCCTAAATTACACTTCACTCCTCAAAGTTAATAGCGATGCATGTAATTAGTTGTTTAATTAATTTGCCTCACACCAATTATTGATCTAAAGGCATCTTTAATCATCCTCCTTCTCTCTTTGTCCAACAAATTACTGCATCACTTAAGAAGTTCGTACCATAAATTACCTTATGAGATATTCTAAAAGGTCGTCGAGTAAAGCCAATGAATTTTATGACCTAAGCACACAAACCACCATCAATTGGACACGCGTACACCTAACTAAGCTCAATAAATTAATTAAAGGAAATGGAAAATTTATGAATCATAATCGAGATTTGGACCCCCTCCATGCATACCTTGAAATATGTATAATAGTTTAAGCACTAGTTTACTTTATCATTTTGCTATCGAAGTAAACATTACGAATAGGCATGTGTTCTTAACTAAAAAGTCTTTTTTTTTTTTTTAAGTAAACTAATTCTAAGGGTATATAGAATCTTAAATTAGGTGTAGCCGTAATATTAAGAGTATCAATTTCTTCGGCTTTTAAAATGTTTGACAGAGACTTGGACTTTAAATTTGAGTTCAAATTAAATATTAATAATTATATAGGCGATCCATACCCATATGGCCATATCAATAGGCAATATCATTGTTGATATTAAGCTTATGTGCTTTGCTTTTGATTGTATTCAGTTTTCTTTTATTCACTAAGATGCTAATTCGGTAGCCCATAAACTTGCTAGAGATATGACTTCGGCCTGCATTGGTTAGTCCAATATTCCAGCTTTTGCACCGAACTTAGTGTTTGCTGATTTAGTGTAATCTTTGCCCCCTCGGCCCTCTATCAAAAAAAAAAAAAAATATATATATATATATATATATATATATTATTGATGAGCATTCGAACTTAAATTTCCATTGGTTTTTGAGATACCATCAAAATTTTCTGCTGGTATTGATGTTAGTTGAGTTGCAATTCCCAAAGATCATTAAAAAATAATATTGAAGGTGGAGTGAAAGGAAATGAACAAAATATAGTATTTCTCATGTTATATATATATATATATATATATATATATATGTATCCTTGATCAGAAATAATGTCAAGTATATTGGAAAGACCGACTTGAGATCATTTTCCGGGGCCGGTCTAGTACGTGTCAAGGTGCTATTTGGATAAGAACTTAAGAGTTTCACATTTAAATAGTTTCTGGAAAAAAAAAAAAAAACTATATAATTTGAATTTAAACATGTTTAAACTTTTAAAATTTAAATTTGACTTTTTCACTGTCGGAGCGCCACATTCCAAGCAGCGTTAATTGGTTAGTTTTCACTTAGGGAGAAAGAAGATGAAAACTAGAATAACATCTATTCTGAAATTTGATCGTATAACAAAAGTGAGATTTAAAATAAGCAAGAATTTTCACTTTTCTTGTCTCAGAATCTCGGTAACTACCTGCACAAATTTTGTACAATTCTAATACTCGACGAAGACGAACAAGAGCATGTGTAAACAAGAATATTATGTAATTTAATATAGAGATTGTTAAAGTTCTAAAATAAAAAAAATTATAAAAGTATTAAATTCAAAATAAATTAAAAATTATTACTAACACTACAAAAATAAAATATTGGAAAAATAACAAAAAACCATTGAAGAGAAAGAGAAGGGAAAATATTCATGGAGAAATCATGAATTAATTGTGCGTACTCAATACTCATATTCAATGCTTAAAAAAAATAAAAAATATTCATAATTCAAAGGAAAAAAATGAATAGACTCCTTCGGACTAAAAATATATGGGTACTCAATACTCATATTCAATGCTTCAAAAAAAAAAAAAAAACAAAAAAAACTCATATTCAAAGGAAATTAAAAATATGAAAAAATCATATGCACCAGCCGGGAATCGAACCCGGGTCTGTATCGTGGCAGGGTACTATTCTACCACTAGACCACTGGTGCTGAATGTGCATTATTTGCTTTAATTTTCACTTTGACCAAAATCTTTCTCTGGTGCAGGGATTCTAAGTTTCTAACCCAACCAACCTATCAAGTTGGGTTGAAAGTTGAAACCCATTCTACATCCCTTGCCAGAACCTGAAAAGTGAAAACTGTCCGATTTAGACATATTAGTTGACTGACAGATTCTTTAATCTGCAAGCTTCTGTAACTATATCGTGTACAACAAATTATGGAAGGAAATTTGCCCAAGTTAAAAAAGGAGGTCCTGTACTTGTGTCTTCATTGACATGACACAATTCTTTTATGTAAAGATACTTGCGGTAGAGGATTCAGGACTAAGGAGAGAATGCTTAATTAACAACAACGTAGATAAATCATCCCTAAAGTTCACATTTAATATTTGAGTGAAATTTTGAAAGAAAGAGCACTTTGGCTCCCAATATTAGATGTTTGATTCAATTAACATAGCTACACACATAAATCTGGTGAAAATGCTTCATCAATCATGCTTAATAGGATTTGAGAGGATTAGTTATACGGATTGGCGCGACCGGACATGGTTACGGTACTACGCCGGATGTGGGCCAATCCGGCATCGCCACGCAAGCACTACGTGGACCACTCCAGTCGAGACACGTGGAGTAAATGACCGGTCAAGAGTGCCACGCAAGCGTCCTAATCGATCACCTCAACGACAGACCCTCCAAGAAGGCAAGTGCTGACCACTCAACCTTGTCGACTCGATTGACCTCAGGAATAGTCGAAACACCATCGATTGCTTCCAGGACAAGCGGCGAAAACTCGATAACATAGTGTCTAGGTCAAATTGAGGTCGACCATCCCTGGGGCCCACTCCGCCGCTTCCCGCATTTAATGAGGCCTGACATGCCGTACGGAGCAGGTGGCGCATTTAATGCATCTGCATGTTGCACTGTGCAGGTAATCATTACCCCCATAGGTATAAATACCCCCTCCATAAATGCCATTTACACACACAACCACCACATTAAAAGCGCACAAGTCACTCGATAAGCTCTCAGCCACTCGACACTGACTTGAGCGTCGGAGTGCCGACAAAGGGAACAACCCCTCCAGTCCTTTGTCGGTCCGAAGCTCACGTTTGTTGCTTCTCCCAGGTCAACTCCATTTCGAGCTCTACCACGTCAACAAATTCTAAGTGGTCAAAGTCTGCTGTTTCGAGACATGTCACTGATCCGAAATCTGAGTCGATCATTTTTCAACTCCATTTCGAGCTCTACCACGTCAACAAATTCTAAGTGGTCAAAGTCTGCTGTTTCGAGACACGTCACTGATCCGAAATCTGACTCGATCATTTTGGCGCCGTCTGTGGAAAACGAGCAAGAAGTCGAAAGGTAATGGAGCTACGCAGTCACCGCACTCTAGGAGGCGACGACCGCGATCCAGAGATTCAACACAGGGCGGATAGGACGAGCCAGGCCCAGGGACGACCTACGACCGAGAGTAGGGCCGCCCCTGTCCCCATAGTCTGTGTGATTCCCGATTTAGACGCCTACCTTGAAAAATGTCAAAATGAGGCAGTAGCAGCAGCCGCCGAAGGCAGAGCCCCGGTTTTCCCGGAGAAGCCTCGAACCAGTCCGGTCGTCCCACCGCCGGGACCGTATTCGTATTATTATGGACCCCCCGCGCATTACGGGTATCCGCCCCCCTCCCCCGTGGGGATATCAGCCCGGACCAGTGGTTTACCATCAAGATCCCTATGGCGTGCCCCCACCGCCTGGTCAAAACCAGCGGCAAGGGGCAGGTCAGGAGCCACAACAGACCGAGGTGTTACCTCCCGACCAAGAGGCCCAGTCGGCTCGGCGCCGAGGTAAGCGCCCAGTCGATCTAGAACCTCAAGGTGCGAGGTCAAAAACCAAGGGAAAGGAAGGAGAGCAAAGGACCGCCCGAGGATCGAGGGATGCGAGGGAATCAAGGAGCCCCTCTCACCATGAGGAAGAGCAGCGACCAAAAAATTCCAGGGTGTTCGATCGCCTAGGGCCTAGGGGCTCTCCCGAAGCCCCCAGATTGCCGAACCGGGGACTCCCCGTTGGGCGGAAGGATTTGAGACACCGCTTGACACGGAGGGGAGATTCTCCCCAGTGGTCCCGACAAGGTAAGACTACCTCCAGGGTCGAGGACGACGAGCAAGTATCCTACAGCAATCGGTCACCTCCACCCAAAAGGAGGCCGACTCATCAATACCGGAGCTCCCGCAAAGTGCGATCCCCCTTTTGTGAAGGGATTTTGGCAGCCATGGCTGCGGATAAGATGCCCACCAACCTCCCGACATATAACGGCGTGTCTGACCCCGAGCGACACGTAGACCGGTTTGAAATCGAAATAAGTAAGTTCGGCCATTCACCAGATGTTAGAGCCAAGATTTTTGCCACCACCCTCATCGAGTCAGCCCAGGATTGGTTCTCAAGGCTGGCTCCGAGAAGTATCCGCTCTTACGATGAGCTGATCGAACGCTTCATTGCTCATTTCTCCTCTGTAAAAGGCGATAAGTTACCGGCCACTTACCTTTACACCATCGTGCAGAGGGAGGACAAGACTCTAAGAGATTTCTTCACTCGATTCTCTCGAGCAGCAGTGCAGGTTCAATCTCCGAGTATGGACATGGTAATACCCACAATCCACGCCGCGTTAAGGGACCGAGAGTGTGCCCGCCACATCGTCCGGAAAAATCCCGTCTCGATATCCAAATTACTTGATATTGCCTCCTCCTGGATGAGGGTGGAAGAGGTTGAGTTGGCACAGAAGGGGGCCTCAAGTCGAAAGTCGGAAGCGAACCGGCCGCACAAAGGCGAGCCCAAGAAAGACCTGAAGGGCCGAGTCGATCATATCCCCGGGAGCAGCTCTAAAAAGCATTACATGCCCTTAAATCGGTCGATTGAGGAGATTTATAACGTCTCCAATAAAAAACTGTTTAAAAATCCCAAGGCCATAAAGGAAACTCAGAAGAACAGGGATTCGGGAAAATTTTGCCATTTCCATCGACAATCCGGACACAACACTTCGGAGTGCTTCGCTCTACGGGATGAAATCGAGAGGCTAATCCGAGGAGGAGAGCTCCAAGAATTCGTTAGAAAGGTGGATGAGTTGGCCCTGAGAGCCGACGACCGAAGTCCTCCTCGACGTAGAGAGGCGAAGCCGCCGACCGAAAGGGATGAACATAACCTCCCTTGCCTCGGTCGAATCGATATGATTGCGGGAGGGCCAGCCGGGGGCGACACTAAAACAGCACGAAAGAGGACCAGGAGAGAAGCCCAAAGAAGCTACTACGGGCCTCACGAGGTGATGGAGATCGAACCGAGTCAGAGCTGGGTAGATCAGGATGTTAACTTTAGCAATAAGGACCTAGTCGGCATGCCACTACGGGAAGGCGAGATGCCTAGTTGTCCGATGGTGGTTACGCTCGACGTGGCTAACTACGCTGTATCCAAAACCCTTGTTGATAATGAAAGCTCTGTAAACATTATTTATCTCTCGACTTTAAATCGTATGAATCTAGCTAAAAATTTGAATCTAGAACCTCTCAAAACTCCTTTGACAGGATTTGGAGGGTCCGAAGTGTATCCTAAGGGTCGAGTACGATTAATTACCTCCATGGGAACACTCCCTAAGAGGTCGACACTCGAACTGGAATATTAGGTCGTCGATCAGCCGTCGGCTTATAACATCATTCTGGGGAGGGCCGGTTTAATCGACTTTAGGGCAGTTATTTCAACCTACCATCAATTGATTAAACTCTCAACCCCTAATGGAATAGGGGAACTGAGATGCGATGTGCCCACGGCCTGGGCTTGCTACTCTATTTCCATGGAAAAAGTGAAGATGCCCGATCGCCGAGTCGTCCCAATTCTGGGCCTACCCGACGGGGAAGAAGATGAGATCGAGGACCTGGAGGCCACCAGCGATGAGCCTATCCGCAAATCGAAGAAAGCTAAAAAGAAGCAGAAGGTCCTGGATAATCGACTCGAGGCATCGACCCAAACGCAGGAGGTCGAGCTTCTTCCAGGGCAGAGAGAGAAGATCACTCATGTCGGGCTCCCCGAACCGGGAAAGGAACACGAAGAGATACTTCTCATCCAATTCCTTCAGGAGAACGCGGATGTCTTTGCGTGGAGTGCCAACGATTTGGTGGGTGTCGACCCCTCCGTGATTATGCACCACCTTAACGTTGACCCATCCTACAAGCCGATTAAACAGCGGCTACGAACCCAAAGCGCCAAAAGAAACGAGATAATTGAAGAGGAGGTAAACAAATTACTGGACGCCGGATAAATCACGCCTGCCACGTATGTCGACTGGCTATGCAATGTGGTTCTAGTGGCCAAGTCGGGGGGAAAGTGGCGCTTATGCAACGACTTTACGGATCTAAACAAGGCCTTCCCTAAGGACCCCTATTCCCTCCCGAATATCGACCAACTAGTCGACTCGACTTCGGGGTGCGAGCTAATGAGCATGATGGATGCCTTTCAAGGCTACTATCAAATCTTTATGGCACCCGAAGATGAGGATAAGACCGCCTTTATAGTCGTGAAGGGAGTCTATTGCTTCCGAGTTATGCCTTTCGGACTTAAAAATGCGGGAGCTACATACCAGAGGCTGGTCAACCGTATTTTCGAGGACGAGGTCGGTAAAACCATGGAAATGTACGTTGACGATATGATTGTAAGGTCGGCTCGGTCGAGCGACCACCTCGAAGACCTAACACGGGCGTTCAAACTGTTTAGGCAGTACAACCTAAAGCTCAACCCGAATAAGTGCACCTTCGGGGTATCTGGAGGGAAATTCCTCGGGTATATGGTTAGTCAACGAGGGATCGAGGCAAACCCCGAGAAGAGTAGTGCAGTTCGTAACCTTTCCAGCCCGAAAACGATTCGAGAGGTACAATGTTTGGTTGGTCGGATTATTTCCCTTAACAGGTTCATTTCCAGGTCGGCTGAGAAGAACTTACCATTCTTCAAAATCCTGAGAAACGTTAAAGAATTCAAATGGACGGAGGAATGTGAGCAGGCATTTGAGGCGTTGAAAAGATACCTCGAGTCGCCCCCACTCCTAGCAAAGCCGAAGCAAGGTGAAGTTTTGTACCTCTATATGGCCGTGTCGGCCGAGGTGATCAGCTCGGTCCTGGTCACCGTAAGGGAGAAAAAGCACATGCCGATTTATTATGTTAGCAAAATCCTGCACGGGGCGGAGACACGATATTTAGAAATCGAAAAATTCGCCCTCGTGCTCATACATACGGCCCGAAAGCTAAAGCCGTACTTCCAAGCCCACCGGATCGTTGTGCTCACAGATCAGCCCCTCAAGCAGGTGTTGTCCAAACCGGACAGTTCGGGCCGGCTGGTTAAGTGGTCTGTCGAGTTGGGCCAGTATGACTTATCCTACCAACCAAGGTTAGCATACCAAGCCCAAGTCTTGGCCGACTTTTTGATCGAAAAACAACCCTTGACCTCGCCCAGGAGGAATGAGAATCATTGGACATTGACCGTCGATGGTTCCTCGACCTC
The DNA here is from genome assembly GCA_037501455.1 of Lantana camara. NCBI lineage: Eukaryota > Viridiplantae > Streptophyta > Magnoliopsida > Lamiales > Verbenaceae > Lantana > Lantana camara. The sequence continues at coordinate 12,768,129 of CM074857.1, read as the reverse complement.
ATCTGGCGGGGGTGCGGGAGTGTCTTTGAGAAGTACCGATGGAGATGAGCTCGACTTCGCCATCTGTCTGGATTTCCCCGCTACAAACAACGAGGCCGGATATGAGGCGCTTCTAGCGGGTATGAGAATCGCCACGGAACACGGCATCGATTACCTGACGGCTCTAACCGACTCACAGTTGGTTGCAAGCCAATAAGCGGGCTCCTATGAAGCAAGGGAGGAGTCGATGACCAAATACTTGGAGAAAGTCAAGGAGTGGGCCGCGAAATTCAAAAACTTCAGGCTCGAGCAGGTTCCTAGAGAAGAAAACGAGAGGGCCGATGTCCTCTCCAAGGTGGCCAATGGTCTCAGGGGAACAAGGGATAGGTCGATCACATTCCTCACTAACACAGCTCGAGCAATCGAGGAAAAAGGAAAACCGGTTCTCAGCATCGACCCAGTCGAGCCGTGCTGGTTAGACGACCTGGTCCTACATCTAAGAGATCGATTCTTGCCCGAAAATAAAACGGAGAGGCGCCGATTGGTAGCCCGGGCGGCAAGCTACTCCCTCAGCCCGGAAGGCATGCTATTCAAGCGATCTGTCAGGGAGCCGGCCAAGAGGTGCCTGCGGCCCTCCCAAGCCAGGGAGGTTCTCGAGGAGGTGCACGCGGGATCCTGCGGAAACCACGCGGGAGGTCGAATACTCGCCAAGAAAGTATCTCGAGCCGGCTACTACTGGCCGACCCTCTTGCGGGATTCGATCAATCTAGCGAAGAAATGTCCCAGCTGTCAAAAACATTCGAACATCACCCGCCAGCATCCAAGGGAAATGACCCCGGTCGAGATAACGTGGCCTTTTGATCAATGGAGAATCGACATTGTCGGGCCTTTCCCCCGCGCTCCGAGACAACGACAATTCGTCATTGTCTGTGTAGAATATTTTTCGAAGTGGGTCGAGGCAGCGCCAGTTCCCAAGATCACCCACACAGTGATGACTCGATTTCTGTGGAAGAACATCATATGCCGATTTGGAGTGCCGAGGACCTTGATCTGCGACAACGGGCCCCAATTTCGAAGCAAAATGTTCAAGAGTTACTGCTCCAAGTATGGCATCAGCTTACGTTTTACTTCGGTCGGCCACCCTCAAGCCAACGGCCAAACCGAAGTCACCAACCGAACGATCGTGCAGAACCTGAAGACTCGCCTCGACGGGAGCAAAGGAGCTTGGGCCGAGGAACTCGACGGGGTATCGAACCACACCTCGGACCGCCACAGGAGAGACCCCATTCTCAATGGTCTACGGTTCCGAGGCGGTGATCCCGGCCGAGCTGATACACCAGACCGATAGGGTGTCCCATTATCAACTCGCTCACAACCAAGAGAATCGTCAGCTCGACTTGGACAAGATTGAAGAGAAGAGAGATCTGGCTTTCCGACGGATGCAACAGTATCGGGCGACGATGACCAGAAGCTACAACAAAAGGGTCCTCCATCGAGTTTTTCGAGTTGGCGATCTCGTCCTAAAACGAGTCGACGTTGTCAAACACGTCGGAAAACTCGATGCCAACTGGGAGGGTCCCTTTCGCATGTCCAAGGTCGGGAAGAACCACGCCTACCACCTCGAGGAGTTGAGCGGCGATCCGGTGCCTCGATCCTGGAACGCCCACAACCTTAGAATGTTATACGTTTGAAAAAGATGTAAACTCCAATGTGTCAATCAATAAAATCAAAACAATTCTTTCGACTGTTATACTCTGGATGGGTTAAATAGTCTGTGCCATCTGGTCGAACAGAAGGTTAGTGGAGATTACTTTTGCAGGGTGTTATGCCCTCGACGGGTTAAACAGCCCGACAATTTCTTAGAATCGACTTGAATGTTTGCTATTATTTGGTAACAGTTTGAGCGGTCGATATCGACAATCTGAGAGATTTATGAGTTTAATTCGAACACGCATACTCGATAATGCTAATTCGAAGATAACCATAAAAAAAAAAAATTTCCATTAAAATTCAGAAAATGACTACATTTGGATTTTTCGATGGGAACGTTCGTCGACCACCCAGGGTCGACATGGTATATGCGGGAAGGCGGGGGATCTAGTCGATTTCTTCATCGGAAGGAGTATTCGTGGTCTTCTCGAAAAAGAGCTCCGGAAATATCCTGGCATGATTCAGGACCATGGGATCGGCCCCCTGAGGCATCTGACTCACATCCTCTTCTCGGCCGCCGACCATGGACTTGGCCTAAGGAATAGCAAATCCAAACTCGTGCTTCGACCAGTCCTCCTCGGGGTCTTCATCGGCTTGTGGAGGCGGGGGGCGAGGGTCGGGGCACATGAGGCCGATTTTGTTGGTGTTATAGTCGACCGGAAGGTATCCCTCGGCGCGGCATTGGGCCAAACATAAGTCGAACCCCTCCTTCAAATCTGTTAGCCCAAAGGTAGCGGTCGACCTCTTGTAAGCTGTCGATTTCATGAATCGATAAGCCCCAAACCGCTCCGACTCGGGCACGATATAGTCATATTTGGCCTGACACCTCTCGATAGCCGCTCGGGCACCCTTCACTTCCCCAGCCGCTTCCCCATCTCGGAAGGAGGAGAGTACCTTCGAGGATTCGGCGTCAAGCTTCTTGTGGGCATCGAGCAATTCCTGCTTCTTGGCCTCCAGTTGCTTTTTGGTTTCGTTGAGGGCCATCTCCGCTTTCTCTTTCGCCAACCCTGCCGCCTTCGCGCTCGAGCTGAGACTTGCCTTCTCAGTCTCCAGATCCATCACCCTCTTTTTTAAGCTTTCGACCTCCGAGTCGATCCCGGCCTTGGCCTCCAGACGCGCCCTCCCCTCCTTATAAATTTGGGCCCTCCGACTCATGTGGTACACGTCTTGAGCAAGCTGCAACACACAGAAACAAAGGAGGTCAATGACCGAATCCTAATCGAGGCAAAAGAGAGAAAAAGTTCAAGTCGTTACCCCGATAACCTTCACGGCCGCCGACATTTCTAGCTCGACCTCCGACATCTTCCACCTCGATTCGTGGTCGATTGGAAGTTGACAACAGTGGTACACCGCCCCCGCAGCACGGTTGTCCCGGGGAACCGACCCAATCCTCCGAGGCTTACCGTCATCCCCAATCAATTTGTAACCCCCGGGAAGGTGCGGCTCGGAAATTTTGAGCATTCTGAAGAAGTCGGAGATATCGCCCTTTGGGGGGAGGAACGGGAGATGCGATGCCCTTACGGCCTCAGCAGAGAACGGGGCCGGTGCTTTCTCGGTCCCAGAAGGGGTCGAGGGAAGAGAGCCACCGGAGATCGTGACCCTCGACTGGCTGCCCCCTACCTGATCGGTATCTTTCGTCTGCTTGGGGGCGGGCACGCCCTTCGGGTCTCTCTCCTTCTTCGATCGTTTTCTCTCGGGCTCAGATACGGGGGCTTTCTCCTTCCTCTTTGAAGTCGGGGAAGCAGGCAACTGACTCGACTCGATCCCCGTTCGATCAGATGGCCTCGGGAGGGCGACGTCCATTGTTTTATGGGGCTGAGCCACCTCGGTGGCCTTTGTTATGATGTGCTGGGCCGCGAGCTCCTCCATGTCGGCCCTCATTTTTGCCAACCGACTCATTATCACTTTATCTGCAGAGAGGAGGAACTAAGGGTTAGAATCGACTTGAAAGTTACAAAATTCAGGAAAGAACAGCAATCAGTTAAGTAAGTCGATTCGGACGCTTGCTTTACCAGGGTCGAATGTCCGACTGGAAATCCCGGGGGCTAAGCCAAAGTTCACTAGGACCTTGTCCTCGATCAACCTCTTGCAGTCGAATTGTCCGAGGGATAGCATGTCTCGAATAAAAGTGTTCGACTAGCGTGTAGCGCCGATCGGTAAAGTCGGGCTCGGCTTCCAACACCACATTCTGTTCCATAGGTGTGGCCACCCCAACTCACTCTCGACATACACGAACTGTTGCTTCCAAGTGTGCCCGTTTGAAGAGGTCGGCGATGTCGTGAGCTTGCGTTTCTGTTTAAACGACAACTGCACAAACCCATAGCCCGACCCGGATTTCTCCTTGGTCACACTCACATTGAAGAGGTCCTTGGCCACTCCTAGCATTGGGATCCCAAAATATTTCATCAAGACTCGGACCCCGTTGAGCATCGCGTAACCATTCGGCATCAATTGAACCGGGATGATGTTCAAATGGTTCAAGATGTCGAGGATATCATCGTCTATTGGGATTCGGAACCCTGCTTGAACCATTTTCCAGGTTACCGTTATGCAGTTGGTCGGGGGGTCGGTCATGGTTTCCCCTCGTCGAGGTCGAACTATACTGTACCCTCCTAGCTCTATGTCCCCCCCAAACAGTATCCTCCTAAAGTCTTCAAACATCTTAGCCGATACCTTGCTTTCAACCAATCTAGGGTCCTTGTCCAGAATCCGGTCGGGGGATTTCCTACCATGGGGAATGTGTATGGCATCTTCGTCCCGGCTCGTCGAAGTCGACGGCCCCGCGCCTCCCGCTCGACTCGAATATTCGGCCCCCAGGTTTATCCCCACAGGGGGAATTGCTGTCAAAGGCTCTGCGGAGGTTACGGACCTAAGGGGGAGGCCGACTGCCTATCCTCCGAGCTCCCCGACTCCTCCGATTCGCCTACCTCACCCGAGGCCTGGGAGCTAACCGATTCCTCCTTGCTCGGAGACGAGGAGAGCGAATTTATTTCGTCCCCTGGGCCGGGAATTTTATCCGATAAGTCTGAGCTAGTCGAGGTAGAAGAAGGCATCCCACTGCTCAAATATTTCTTCGACAGGTTTCCCTTGAGTTCCGCCTTCTCCTTGAAACGAGGATCAAGGTTTTGGTGTCAGGGGTCGAGTCAAACGTTTTTCGAGAATGGGATCTTCTCACTCGATTACGGACTCTTGAACGGATAAAGAATAAAGAAATTGAAGCAAACAAGAGGGAAGGAAGCTAGGTCGAGTGAGCTTACCGGAAAAATTCGTGTTTGACTTGATCGACTTGAAAACTCCGATTGCTATGCTCGAAAAGCTCTGAAGAACTCGAAATGCTCTGAAAATTTCTAAAAAGTGAAGGGAAGAAATGAAGGCCTTATGGGGCTATTTATAGGGGTTACTTTGGGCGGGAAAATCGAAGGCGAACCGTCGCCATCATTACGCTTGGGGGCCCACTTCTCGAAATCCGAAAGGACGCCGCCACGTCATCGTGGCACCGCCTTTCCGGGGGCTAATGACGTGGGCCAATCCGGCATCGCCACGCAAGCACTACGTGGACCACTCCAGTCGAGACACGTGGAGTAAATGACCGGTCAAGAGTGCCACGCAAGCGTCCTAATCGATCACCTCAACGATAGACCCTCCAAGAAGGCAAGTGCTGACCACTCAACCTTGTCGACTCGATTGACCTCAGGAATAGTCGAAACACCATCGATTGCTTCCAGGACAAGCGGCGAAAACTCGACAGCATAGTGTCTAGGTCAAATTGAGGTCGACCATCCCTGGGGCCCACTCCGCCGCTTCCCGCATTTAATGAGGCCTGACATGCCGTACGGAGCAGGTGGCGCATTTAATGCATCTGCATGTTGCACTGTGCAGGTAATCATTACCCCCATAGGTATAAATATCGCCTCCATAAATGCCATTTACGCACACAACCACCACATTAAAAGCGCACAAGTCACTCGATAAGCTCTCAGCCACTCGACACTGACTTGAGCGTCGGAGTGCCGACAAAGGGAACAACCCCTCCAGTCCTTTGTCGGTCCGAAGCTCACGTTTGTTGCTTCTCCCAGGTCAACTCCATTTCGAGCTCTACCACGTCAACAAATTCTAAGTGGTCAAAGTCTGCTGTTTCGAGACACGTCACTGATCCGAAATCTGACTCGATCACCGCCAGTGCCCAAAGTTCCTGCACATTGGGTAATGCAGCATACAGTAGTTTAATTTCTCATGTAACATGCATCCACTTATTTCCTGCATTTAATCAGTATATACTTGGTAATTAAATAATTAATTATAAAGCTAACTCCATGATTAGACATCGCTTAATAGGTAACCTTCTTCACTATTGTAGGGCAAGAGTCAAGACTCATAGCTTTCTCCCCACCCACCTTCTTCATTTTGTATTGACATAAAAAGTTAGACACCTAACAGCAATGCTGCTTTCATAGGTTTTCCCTGCAGCTGCTAATCCTATGTGAGCGAGGAATGTGTCATATGTGAAACAAATACCCTAATAGCCGTACCTTTTTTCAAGAAATTAAAGTGATTAATCAAATGTTAATTTGGATCACATTTCATTTTCTTTTCTAACACCAAACTTACTTACCAGGATCCATCATGCTATTGTCTTTCTTCAAGAAAGTGTGCGCCTTTAGCCATAGACCTTTCTATTCCATTTCCGCGGTGATCTGGATGCAAATTGCAACAGCACTGATTATATTTTTCTGGAATTGGGGGCTCCCAAATGGCAAATCCACCACTGTCACTCTGTGAGGACTCTGGATCATTAAGCAGACCTCATTCAAAATCAAAATCAAGAAGATAATCAAGAAAGCTCAAGTGCTCATCATATCATGCATACTTGCACAGAGAGGAGAATTTTTACAGCCTCCCACAATCTCTCAACTGATATCTCATCTGGCATTGGTGAGAGCAAAAGCAGACACTACAATCGTAAATTTCAGGTTTCAATCAACTTCCTTCCCCACCCCCGCATTTATATTATTAACAAGCGAGACATACCCTCGCTGAGGTTTGAGAAGTTAAAAAGAACTTGTTCTGTCACAGAATTTGCATTTCATCTTGAACCATAAATTTGGATGCAATATTATGTCCGTGTTACTTAACAATCACCATTTTATTTTAGATTAATTATGATAATACCACACATAGGCCGATTTCTCAAATACACCAGGGGAAGTGATTGTAATTTTCCAAACTTGAGGTGAAGATTTAGTAATCAGGCCAAATCCCATGGTATGTCTGTACATTAATCCCATCCCATGGTAGGCTCGCCTCACAACAATTATGGCGGGCTTTGTTCCAATCTATTTGATCATAAGGATTGGAATAAATTTCTCACCTGATGGATAACACCATAGAAATACGACATGGGCATGTAAGCATAGCGACAGACAGTAACACAACACCACATTTTTGCTGTAGACGTTAAAGAGCAAAAACAATGTCATCCATATAAACAGAACATTATATTTTAAAGAAGGAGACATAAATTTGTTGAAAAATAGTTACCCGGATGAAATGGAAAATGAAGGGACAAGCCAGAATTCCGGGGGGGGGGCTGGGTTACAACTTACAAGTTACAACATTCACAGTCATACTCTCCCATAACCTGATCCAAGCAATCTTCAAAACTTACTGAGAATTGAAAATCTTGGAAAAGAAGCAGCCACCTATGTTTTCAATACCGAGAGAGAAATTTTCCTTCCCCACGAGGGAATTCAAGCAGCACTGCCACGATTAAGGATCCAGTTACGGCCTCCGCCTACAGCACCACCACCGTCTGCACCTTCTCCCAATACGTATGCCAAGTGCAACGTAGTTGAGGTTGCAACTAATGTACTTCAACAATCTAACTGGGTAGTTGGAGGCAAGATATGTGTGAAAAAATTGCATAATATTAATTAAAAAAATATATATATTACCAGAATTTGGATATTTTAAACTTTTAGTGGTTCATGTAGAGTAGTTAATTCATAATTTTTATTTTTTTATTTTTGGTCAGTAGTTAATTCATAATTGACTAATCTAGATCATCTACAATTTGCATACTGCTTACTCTATAGTCAAAGTATTAATTCCTTAATATTTACGTATCAAAACACTGTTTTTTTGGTCACAAAAGAATATACTATCATTAAAATTTTTTAAAATATATGTTGTTAGTGGCGGCATAAATTATCATTCTAGAATCTATACCGTTGAATTTTCTTTTTATAGTAATATTATTATGATGTTTCTCGTAAATATTCTTTACAGAGAAGTTTCCTAGCAACCCGCATTCGGTTGGTCAGAATTCTGAAATTAATTTGATTGGCCCTGTCCGCCAGATACCCATTATTTCCTCTCCCATCCCCCATCTCCATCCGGCGGCGCCGCCTCCACGCCACCACGAGAATGCGGCCAGATCTGCCATGCCCTTAAAAGATCTCACCCTCCGACGGATCTCCACCGCTCAATACCCTTTCAGATTCAATCACCCAATAAAGGCCTTCTGCATCACCAACCACGATACCATGGCCGAAGAATCCAAGAACAAGGATGTTGAAGTTGAACCAGGAAAGCTCAATCCGACGACCTCCAATATCAATAAAATCGAAGAGAATGATCGGAAAACATCAGAAAAATCACCGCCTAAGCCCGTTCCACCGCCGCCGGAGAAGCCGTTGCCGGGGGACTGCTGCGACAGCGGATGTGTAAGGTGCGTGTGGGATATATATTACGACGAGCTCGAGGAATACAGCAAGCTTTACAAGGATGATTCTAAGGCTTCTTGATTTTATCTGAAATTTCAATTATACCGCAGAATACATTGTTTTTTAATGTCTGATGCGTCAAGACATTGAATTCGGCTAAAATTTAATACTAACTTGTAGTGTATAATTATTATTTCCCCTGAAATTTGATTCGTAGTCCTGGTTCTGTTTCAGAATTTCAGCCTCTTTTGGTTCCTTCCTGCAATTGATAATCTTGTTTGGTTACATTGTTACATATATGGGTATCGTTTATAATCACAATTTCTGAATAGGCAACTCATGATATTTAAGGGGAAAAAACAAATCTACGATACACCATAAAGAGGAACTTAGGCAATAGTGTAGGAAATTATTTCCGGGTTCAGTTTTTTAGTACAATCTTCATATGGATTTTCATACATATATAACCCTGTCTGTTCAGAATACAAACTGTAAATGTTCTCCAAAGACTTGTTCTACAGAATACAACTTTATACTTTGTCAAATCAATTAACTCAAACAGAAAAGATGTTTCCTTTAATCGATCCTAGTGTTCAGGATTGAGGTGGCCGCCATTCGGTTTTCTCTGCGCTGATAATTCCTTCTTGATTCTTGGATGACTTCGATTTCACCACCCAATGCAGAGACTTCAACAAATTTTCCACTTTCCCGACCGTGTTGGATTCATCACGGATGATTAGTTTGCCTCCCGGTCGAACAATCCGATCAATCTCAGCCATCACAACCTCCAGCTTACACCTCTTCTGCAGCTTCAACAGCAGATGATCCGCGTGCACCAGATCGTAGCTCCTCGGGTACGTGCTGAAAGACTCGCACCAGTCATGGTATATCCCGAATAGGCCTCGTTCGTAGATTATGGGAAGCGTGTCCGGGGCGTCCACGTTCACGACATTCATAACCCATACTTTCATATCCTTGAGAGCTGCTGCAAACCTGCAATGAAATGATCTTTTTTGTTAATTGAGGATCTCCTTCATTCATATTGATGGGTAAGGTTATACACAGGTTGAATTATGTAATTACCCTCCATAGACAGCTCTCATGTCCATGACATTCCTGACCTCGGACCAGTCGATTCCCAGCTTGGTGACGTACGTATTGTTGATCTCCTTTTTCCAGTGTTGGTAATCTGCAGCAAAGTCATCAGGAGCGGGTTTACCGTAAATTCCCATCTGGGTCTTGTTGAGCCAGAAGGGAGGCGTCTGCACGCGCTCCGGCCACTCTTCTGGCCATCGGGAACCTCTCTCGTTCTCCTTGAATGGGACTCTGTGCATACATGACTGCAAAGGCACGTACCTGGAAAACATATGCATATCAATTCCATATCAAATTCTCGGTATTTCATCGGGATAATTGCGAATACCCTAAGTTGAATCAAATTACAAGGGAAGACACCCTGCTCATGGTTGTTTCTGTAATCTCTCAAGTTAAATATATATAATCACGAGTCATGACTGACCATGCAGCACTAGAATCGTCGTCATCTTTGCACATTGGAGGATCTTCCTTCTTTCTTTTCTCGTAGCAATCATTTGAGTCTGGTTTCTTATAAATAGCAGCACCGATTGAGTTCAGTTTATCCTTCTTGATTGTCACCAGATCCCAACACATTGCCACCGTTAGCTTCGACATTTCTAGGATAAAATTAAATCAAATCAGACAGTTCATCATTAGTACTTATTTATTTTGCTAATCCTCAAAACACGCATACCTTCCCATATTTCAACATCTTCATCAAGCTTCTGATACACCGGTGTTGCCGACCACACAAAGTATCCCCCTGGCCTCAGTACCCTGTTTAACTCCAGAAGCAGAGAACCACCTAATTCATCAAATACGTATATCAACACAAGTTTTAACTACAAAGATAAAAGAAACTCGTAGTTTTCGAGAAGTAAAACCATCTGCATGCCAAGGTACTCTGCAACGCGCACAATGCAAAACGTCGAAAACTCTGCTGGGAAAGGGCAGTCTCTGGGAACCCATTACAGCAGAGATAGCAGGTATGCCCCTTTCTAAGGCAAATTGTACTTGCGCTTCATGTTCGTCTTTCGGAGCAAACGACATCGTAAGAACATCTCTTTCGAACAGAAAACCACCAAAACTTGCAACTCCACACCCGACATCTAACACTACTCTCGTGTGCTTTCCCCATGCAATATCCGGCACTGCCTACACAGATCAAACCAAAGGATTTCATTCCTTACTGAAGATCAAGAATTAGGTGAAGTAAGTTTGTATTAGTTAATTAGATAATTACCTCTTGTATGAAATCAATGTAGTGTAAAGCTCCATGAATAAACTGGGTCCCACCGCCTGGGAAAGAGAGGAACTCTCCAGTCCTCTTCACCCAGTTCTGGTGTCCCTTGACATCTGCCAGCAGTATGTGTGGTACATTAGTGTACCATATCTGCACACAAAATAAGGAATTAATTTGTAATATGTTCAGGCATAATTACAATGACATACCTTGGGTTTGCCATAATTACAGAAGCCTCCCTTGTGGTTTGAGAAATTACAAAAACATTCCCTGTGAAAAATTACATTACATTTGGATCCATGGATTTATGTGACTTCGTCTCTATGTTCTTCTTTTATGAATATCCCATTTTATCTTAAAAGTTGATGATAAACTATAATCGCATGTGTTAGGTCAAATATTAAGGTAGATGAAGGCAAGTTTTTTGTAATTTCTTAAACCTAAGGGGAAGTTTGTGTAATTAGGCCAAACCTCAGGGTATGTCGGTGTAATTATACCTATACATTAAATATGGTTAGAAATTAATACATGTTTATACCTTGTCTCTACTTTGAGGCCATTTGATTGGTTTCTTGTACCCTTTTGGTAGTGGGACGAGACAAGTAGGAGGCTCTTCAGGACAATGTCTTTCACGATGCTCATAATGTTTTCTCTTGTGTATTTTTGCTATAGCTTTCTCATTATCCAAGCAAGGGATATAATCCGCACCTGCTGTTTCGTTGCATAATTTCCATTTATACCCGTCCTTGTTGCTTTCATTATCATCGGATCCATCCTCCCTTCGTCTCTCTTTTTCGTTCACGGATTGATCTGCTTGAGTTTTCCAGGACTTCTTCGATTCACTTGATTCTTTTGGTATCTCCCCATTCGAAGATGAAGCTGGATCGTTATCGTTTTTCTTGGATGATGTCGAGTTCTTGTTTCCATCTACAGGCTTTTCTGGATTTTTCCCTTCTTCAGTTGCTTCATCGTGCTGGATTTGATCATCACTCACTGCCCCATGAGGATCTTTTGATTTTTTTCCTTGCGTAACTTGATTTTCCTCCTGCTTTTGATGTTCTTCTACACGTTTTCGTTGATCTTCATCGGTTATATCATTCTTTGACGATGTTTCTGAGGTACCTTCAGCTTTTGAGCCCTTTTCATCTGATTTCGTCTGCGAGGCACCATCAACTTTCGATCTGTTTTCATCTGCTTTCGTCTCTGAGGCACCATCAACTTTTGACCCCTTTTCATCTAGTTTCATCTCTGAGGCACCATCAACTTTCGATCCCTTATTATCCAATTTCGTCTCTGAGGTACCATCAACTTTCGACCCCTTTTCATCTAATTTCGTCTCTGAAATTCCATCAACTTTCGATCCCTTTTCATCTAATTTCGTCTCTGAAACACCATCAGTTTTTGATCCCTTTTCGTCCTGTTTCTCTTTGCTCCCTTGATCTTCATTAACACCTTTCACATTCTCCTGAGGATTCTGTTGTGCAGTTTGTTCAACCTCCTCTTTATGAGTGAAGGAACTCTCCTCAGAAGTCTGAGTCTCAAGAGCCATTTGCTTCTCTTGTTCTTCCTTCTGATGCTTAAGACTCGCCTCACTATTTCTATCAATATTGTCCAGTACCTTTTCCTCCGGTTTGCCCGTTGAATCGGACGACACGAAATCCTTTTTATCATCCTGATTAGTCCGATCATTATTATCAACCGCTTTAACCGCGGGATCAACAACAGGAAGTGCCGCTTCAGTCGGCATATCCTCATGACCCTGATGAATTTCACTTATGGAAGGCTTGGAATGATCTTGATCGTTTCCGGGATGCACCGTTGTCGTCACCTCGGACGGAGTTTGTTCCGAAGCTTTCGAGGTCGTCTGAAGAGGACCGAAAGAGTTGGAGCTGAAGAGCCATAGAGCTAATGCAGACAAAGCAACGAAAATTATGACTGTTGTCGTTGATGACCATGCACCTGTGGATCTCTTACCGCTGCGGATTTTTCCTGTAGGCATGATAGTTTAGTTGCATGCAAAGTAACACACACAGAGAGAGATAGAGAGAGGGAGAGAGATGGAGAGAGATGTAGGAAAGTGATGAGTGTTTCCAGATGGTTTGTGGCAGTTTATGTTGGAAAAAGGAGAGAGTAAGATCCAGAGGAGTAGGAGAAGGAGATTTGTTGACCTTTCCATGACGTTTAATTTTTTTTCCGTATTCTGGATATATGTTGATGTTGTAATCATGTCGTAGTTTGAGATTCTAAAAGTTTCGTGTCCGTTGAATTTAAAATGTGGGCTTTGGATCTGCACCTATGGTACTGGGCCAATACATATTGGTTCTCAATTTCTCATTATACAAAGACTGGACCAAGCCCAATTACAAATGTTTTACGTGACCCATATTGGTTGATAGAAAATTAGAAATCAAGTTTATGTGACCAATAAATTCATTCAGCTTGAGGATTACTTTTTTCTTAACATTAATTATTTTATTGAGGATGGAAACAGTAAGTTCAAAGGCCAATAGGGGTTCGAGGGTTCTTTCTCGAAGATAATGACCTGGGTTTGAATCTCTCTGGCCACTTGGATGTGTATTTTAAAAAAAAAATTCAAAGATTCGCATATTTGTCATGTAATTAATCTTCTAGCTAAGTATAAATATGCATGTCTTCGACAAATATAGATTTTATACTTTTTAAGAATAATCACACTAACATGCCCTTAAGTATAGTTTAATTGCACAAAACTTTCTTTGAAATTTGGTGATTACGGGAACATTTATGGACTTCATTTGCAGTTGGAAAATTCTCAACTAAAGCACTCACCATTATGATCCTTGCTTTCAAAAAGGTGGAATCGTCCATTCTAGGCGTCCCCACACCCTACCCGGAAAGAATTGTGAGTGGACTAAATCATGGTAAACATCAATCTGTTTATCAGAAAAGAGGTCTTGTACCTGGTGCACACAAGAAGTTACCACATTGGATAAAACTTTCATACTGTCGCGGCCAAGATTCGAACTTGAAACCTTGCACTCAATTACCTCCCTCAAAGCCAACTAAGTTACCCGTTGCCGTTATGATCCTATTTCTTTATTTTGGTAGTAGTTATAATCCTCTTTCTGTTAAGAAGTAAATTTTTTTAAGAAATACTAGAAATGTCAAAATTGGAATTTAAGGAAAAAAGAAAAAAAGGATGATATCATCAAAATACATCTTATCTATGATGTATGTACACAAAAATGACAATATGGACGCAAACGCAACATATATAACATAGATATTATGATACACATTTTTTCTTTTTAAATATTCACGTGAGAAGTGTTCAATAAGGTATCCAATATGAATATTTAATATAACACAATAAGATAATATTATTGAAATATCCGAACATTACAGCGTCCTATCAGCTTAATATGTAATATAAATATGATACAAAATTTCAGGGGAAGTTTGTAATTAATTTGATTGTATGCGACTTTAAATTTCCCATAGTAAGAGTTTTATATTAAGTAACATGCATGTAATTTCAATATTTATAATTTTGTTTATTATTTATTAGATAACCTCTCTTTATATGCCTGAGGGTTACACCTTTAATTAACGGACATTTTTAAAAATATTATTTTATAGGGTCGTGTTATGTCGTGTTCGATACTTCTTACATGAATTTTTTTTTTTTAAATATTAATAAATATCACTATATCCATATCATATCTTATTTGTATTATCGTATCCATATTTATGCATTATATGTCTACACAAATAAAATGCAACATCTTCTTTATTTGGTGTTGAAAATCCGGATTTAAATCATCAAAGTCACCTAGAAAAACTACTTGGTCATATTTTAAGGCCCTGGCCTATTAATTTTGTACGTACATATATAGTTTTCAGTCTATAATCAATTCAATTGTTTAGCCCTAATAACCTCTTTTGGGGAAATTGACAGACCCAATTTTATCTCTGTGTAAAAGTCATACATAGTACTCCCTAATTTTTCAAAAAATATAAAAATAAAAACTATTAGATAACTTTCCGGACACTACCGTAATTTAAAAATCAATACTTTTAGTAGGTAATTACTATGCAATATTTATTTCATTTAATGAAATTAGTGATTGATAGACTTTGAGTATTTAGGTTCACTACAGAAAAAAAAAAATGCATCTTCTTACTGATTTTCGATCGATCAGTGATCAATTATAGAAATTGATTATTAATTGATATTATCAATATATAATTATGATCAATGGTTGCATAAAATTAGGTCAATAAACTATAACTAGTTTTGTGACCCAAATTTTATCGGTTATTAAAACCGATGCAACTTTCAAAATGTAAGAGCTAGAGAAGAAAACAAGGACTATATAATAGTTTGATGAGCTCAAGAAGCGAAGAAAAATAATGGTCCAAGCATAATAATTCAGATGAGCTAATTAAAAAACAGAAAGCCTATGGTAAATTCATTTTTAGTATATCATGTTTTATGATTACAGTAAACATAGACTAAAAAATTATAAACCTGATGTTAGTTCCGTATTATCTCATCATTCTCATTGATATTAATTTGAAGGTTAGTAGCCATGATCATCTCTAAATCTGCATTTGGACCCCATTTGGACCTAATTAACTAAGTGTTCACTTTAATACAACTTGGTCTAGGCTCATATAGAAATTTAATTACATTAATTGTTATATCTTTTTTCCGATATTTCATCATGGGTCCGAATCAAGTCGAGATGTTCAGCAATGAAATTCTGATTGCTAATGGTAGTTGGTCAACTATAAACTAAAACATAAAACCTCTGATTAATGGAGTGTCAAATCGCTAAAGTTCACAATTCAGATGTACAAGTTATATCATCCAATATTAAAAGTTAAAACTGTAATAAAGCCAAATTGAATACTCCCTTATGAGGGGAAATCATTTTACGTGAAGCACAATATTCTGTAGATTTTACTCAAACCACGAAATGTTGAAACGTTGCAGATTTTAAATTTTGAATTCCAAATAAATATTTACTTTATACAAACGTTATTAAATTTAGTACTGTTTATTTTTAATTCCAACATTATTTTGCTACTCAAGTACAAAATCAAATTGAAGTAAATTAAATACTGGGTCTGTATAAAAGTTAAATGCGGCCAAATTTATATTTATATGAAAAAGGACCCCTCTTTATTATTCAAGCAAAAAGTATATACAATTAGATATTTCTATTTTCACATTTTTTTCATTTTATCTAGATTAGGACATTCCTAGAGGACCAAAAAGATTAATCTCTCCTTGAATTTATGCATCTCAAATGGTGGATGCTACTTTAAAAATGATGGGATATTTGATCACAGAATTTAAAATTTCTTTACATATAATCAAATTAAAAAATCGAACCTTTGGTATCTGATTAAGGATATATAAACAAATTGCTTTTAAATCTTTATGGTCAATAACTTCATTCAAATAACATGTGTATATATTATCGTGTTATTAATCTTATCTTAACCTAACATCTAGAAATTAAAAAGTTTTCACCAAAAAAAATATAGAATTGAAAAAGTAGCATTAAAAATTGAAACCGAAGAGACAGTTAGTGTAGCTAGGTGGATAGGTAGCTTTGTGGATATTGAGGAGTCTAAGATCAGGAATTAATAGTGTAGAGCTGACTAACATCACGAATCCTGTGGTGGGATTTTAAATACCTAATTTAGTTGTTTTTATTTTATTGTATATATCCCAATTGTGTATATACGGATAATGTGAGATAAATCTCAATTGCGCATCATATTTTTACTTAACTCTCTATTTTAACAAAATGCCGTATAATTTTTACAAAATGTAGTACTTAAAATAACTTTCAAAATATGTTGTATAATTTTCACAAAATGTAGTACTAAAACGTTCTAATGCGCAGTATTTATATCCTATTATATTGTATAATTTTATGGGGAGTAAAGTAAAAATATTTCAAATTGATGGGTAGTTATTTCAAACAGCCCCATATATCTATAATTTTCAAAATATGGGAGCTTCTTCATAATTCCCGACATGAATTTGCAGGCGTGCTGCCAGAAGTTGGTGTTTTCATGCATGCATCCCCACACTAGCTAGGGTTAATTTAAAACGTACAATTACTATGCAATTAAACTGTGCGCCTAATTTGTCTGACTAAAACCATCGTCCCCGACTGTGCCTCTGTTCTATCCACCCATCCTCAACGCGCTGATTAATTACTGTTTCACGATTTAGATGCACAGAAATTTGTCAGCAGACGAGTTGAGTTGAGTTGATCTGCAATCTGCATGGCAGGAATTTAAGTTTATTATTTGAACATCTGTGTTTGATATTTCCCAAGAATTCATGATCAATAATTCTAGTTGAAAACTCCCCATGTGTTTGAAAACTTCCTTTTAACTCCCCATTTTCAAATACATCATTTGGGGTTTTAGATACGCGATTCTGAGATTTAGATACGCAATTCTGGGATTTAGATACATAATTCTGGGATTTAGATACATGATTTTTTCCTTGTATTTCAAATACATCATTTGGGGTTTTAGATACGCGATTCTTGAGTTTTAATACATCATTTTTTAAAATGGTGAGCTAAAAGGAATTGGACTTATCATTTGGGGAGTTTTCGGGAATTCCCCGATAATTCTATTAATATTTGTATTTAATTAGTGGCTTAGGATCAGTACCTTAATACTCACTTAAATACCCTAACACTTTCTTCATCGTAAATTCTCTCTCTCTCTATCTCTGAAAGAAGACCCAGCAACACACGCAAGAGATCGCAACGTCGATCCGGTAGTGGAGAACACAGTTCCACCGCCGAATCGACCCAAATCTATTTCACTTTCTCAGATTTGTTCGTCGAAATCCGCTCAAATTTGCTGCCACTCTCGTGGATTTATCGTAAGTTTCATCGGTATTCTTCCAGATTCATTGGTGCCCTCCCAGATCTAGCGGATTTCTCTGGTTTACAGCCGTTTTCCTTATCTGTTTTTTCTTTTCGTTATGTTTTATTTCGTTTCTTCCCTATGAAAACTTTATCTCTTCCGTATAGAATTTTAGTTTTATCTTTTTCTGTGTTTTTTCTGTGCAACTTTCTGGTCGAGTTCTCTACTGTAGGCCAACCTATATGTTCTCAATCCGAAGGAAAAGCGGCTGCGGATCTTCAGCCCGATCAGATCGAGATCCACTTGAAAGGAACAATCGTCAAAGAGTTCTTTTCTTTTATTAATTGTAATGCTAATATAATAGCTCACAAATCTGTTGAAATTGCGGCTTCGGCCTGCGTTAATTTTTCTGCTGTTGCTTCTTGTATTTTTATCGTTGTTTCTCATGATTTGCTATAATATTCCCTTTTGAGGGTTTTGGTTGTAAAAAAAAAAAGGATTAGTACCTTAAGTTAGTAGAATGGGCATTTGAGTGAAAGAATATAGTTATTGTGATATTTTATTTAATAAAAATGGAACATAGTTGGACGTATTTATATTTGGACCTCATTAATTTAATTTCATAAATTACTATTTCACTCCTTATGATTTGCTAAAAAATTACAAATACCCTTTTTATTAGTTCTGTGTTAGAAAAAAAAAACTGTTCTTGTCAATATTTTAGTGCGTCGTTGGTGGTGCCGACGAATCTATAGATATCAGTTTGAGGCTCTGATGCTCTTGGTTGCTCAATTTGATAATTAAGTTATCAACATTATACATACATTTTTAACGATAAATGTTATAAAACAATTAAATCATATATTATATACCCTTGTCAGACTCTAGAGAAGAAGAAGAGTTTGTAATCCATTAACAAATCATAAAAAGTAAAAGTATAATTTCCAAAATCACAGATCGAGTCCAAATATAAATATATCTAACTACAGAAATCTCGATATAATTTCCCCTAATAAAAATTATCTCGCCGATTTGTAGCATTATTTTCAACCGTCATAAATCATAATCACTAACCACCAAACAATAAAAGAGAACCCTACATTAAGACAAAATATGGGAGCCTTTTGCAGAATCTATTGTGTAGAAAAAAGCAAACCAAAGTAGCAACATAAATTGCAAAGGCAAAAGCTTTTCCACCAAACTTGCTTCGTCTTAATAAGAAATGCATGGGTATCTATGGATTTGTTTAACTTAGGCAAGAACGTAGTTGTAGATAACTCATAGTGTAGAGAGACAGGCACTGCCTCAGGGCTATTGTGTATGCTGTAAACATGACGCAGTACACTAAGTTTGAATGGGCATGACTCTCATCGAGGTAGACAATCTGCTCTGTAGTATTCTGCACAAACCCTAGCTACGTACATACAAAGGTTAATTAAACAGACTTCATTATTAAATACCCAGCAGATTAATTCAATCTAGGAAGCTCTGGGTATTTCGTAATCATTTTACCAATTATTATGTAATTCTGATCGAGTAAAACCCACTTAATTAGCTAGCATTAGATAAATCTAGCTTCGATTTACTCTGTAGATCTCACAAGTCACAAGCTTTGGGGGCTAACTGTTGCCTACCTATATACCAGTACCACAGGCGTCATCAACTTTCTTGAAATATTAAACAATTACTATATTTAATTCGTTCTTTCTACCAAAAAAAAAAAAATTTCGTTCTCCATTGTGTTTTAATTAATATAAGATTTGAATATTTTGAACATTTCTTGATAATTAACAACATTTAAGAGAATCTCAAATCTTGAATGAAATATATAGTTTAAATTTACTTGCCCTTTTGGTCGGGTTTTAAATTCGGTTAATTAATGAGAATTGAATCCAGTAAGCTGGATCATAAGCCCATATGTAGCCCCTCTACAAGTCCTGAAAACCCAATTCTGTCCCTTTAACTTCATTTCTTTAGCTTAAGATAATCTCTCTCCCTCTCTCTCTATCTTCAACTTAGACATAAATCCAGAAACAATCAAAATAGACCCGGAAAGCATTCATAACTCAGTAATCAAAACAGACACGTACAACATGTTACATTAAGATTAAAATCGTAATCTTTCTCAGATTTTTCTCTGTTACGAGTCGATATATATGTCTACTGGTTTTCTAATCCACGTAACGACATAAAATTAATGTTACAGAGTAGACGAAGAAGTCAAGTAACTTAGGGTTAGGTGTGCATTTATAGGCAGATTAAGCAATTGTCAAGCTGTGGATAAATTTATAATTAAGTGTAATTAATTTCCGGGCTAGCTAATAATTAAATCAGCAATTTCCCTACTTTTTGTGGCGTTATAATAGGTCTTGAAACGGGTTGATATGGTGGTCTAGTGTGTGTAGATGTTGTTTAATTCGCAAACTTTGTTTAATTAGCACAATTACCACGCATTATCATCATTAATTTAATTTGCTTTTGGGGAAAATTAAAGAATTAAATCCCACAAAAGTGATTAATGATGTATGGTAGCACCACCTAATTGTCGTAGCATCCTTAGGAAGGGATCAAATCTCCATCACCTTCATCAGTTTCCAGCTTTAATTTTTGAGTAATAAAGTCAAAACTCTCTTTGTTTCTTAACTCGTATTAGAAATATCCAGGCCTAATTGGGGACGTCGTTTTTCTACCAACATCTTTATCTTATCATGAAAGAATATATTTTCTTCTTTTTAAAAAAGAAAAAAAAGGAGCCTATATAAATTTCTTGAGTAAAATTTAATTTTACTCCTTATGATATTCAAAATGTTTGAAATACCTCATTATATTAATTTTATTCCAATTAGACTTCTTGTTATTTTAAATAAATTTCAAATAATCTCCTTAGTTGTGACATGTGAACTTCACTCCCAAGATTTGAGAGTGTAACTTATATTCAGGTGTTAAAATATTTAAAATATTCTATTATTTAATATAAAATATTTTTTCTCTTTTTAAATTAAAATCCCTTCATCTTGATTTTTCTTTTCTTTTTCCTCTTTTCCACCTAGTACTAACGTTTTTTTCCTACAAACATTTTTCTTTTTTTTTTCTCCTTATTTTTAGTTTATTTTTATCTATACTATTATATGAAGCGAGAGAGAAGATAGTAACCGTTTTGGTCTCTTGAGCTCTTTTTTTTATTATTCTTTTCATCCATTTTGTTATCTTGCATTCTTTATTTATTTATTTTATCACTCCAACATGATGGGGTAAGAACGTGAAGTGTCAAACTCCGGTCACTTTCTATTTGATATATGTGGGGGAGACTGGAAAATGATCGCCGGATGGAAGATGGGTTCTACCTGCTAGGACAAACACCAAGGACAAACAGTCAGAAGGCCAAGATGGGAGACTGGGGGGGATGCCCAGTTTGGCTCTCCGACGTTCAAGTCAGTTAAGGAACTGAAAGAGAAGAAAAGTAATTGCAGAGCTCAAGTATGGAAGCTTGCTTACCGTGAAGGAGATGAACTCGTCTATTTATAGTTGAGGGTCAGGGACCCTTTGGTCATTTGCACTGTGTGGTCCTGGCCAAATGTTGCCCTAGCACGTGGCGTTATGATTGAAACCTAGGAGGAATCTTCTGCAAAAGCCGGTGAAAGTTAGTGCTGGCAATAGTGGCAGGTGCACGGGCATGTACGGGGTGTCAGAGTGCCGTTTTAGGGGGTTGGTAACAAAGGCTAAGAGCACGCTCGCACCAACCAAGAGCCTTGGAGGCCAATGAATCCGCTAGGGGACGGAGGCCAAGGCTGTGTAACGAGGGGGAGTGAAAGCTTCTCTGAGGGATAATAACGCTCGAAGAGGGCTTCCAAGATAAGCTGGGACTTTATTCCGTTTTGTGAGGTACGCTCGTTAAAGGGCGGCAAGGGTGATTACGCGTGCGCACAGCAGAGACGACACGTATTCTTTAAGGACTTTGATGCTCGGGGTCTGGGACGCTCGTTGATAACCTGCCCCAGTCATGAAGGGCCACGTGTTACCTTCTCTTGCCGCCACGTGTCCAAACGCGGGTCGAGCGTATTTTGACCCCATCATTTTACCCCCCCAATTCTGTAGTCCTTAGTGATAAGGGCTGTAGAATTCTGCCAATGTAAATCTTCGAGTATTCCGCTTGGAGAAGGCGTAGCATGTTGGACAATTATCCTCCTGACTGCGCCATAAATGCGGTCCTTTCATCTGACCCCTTGAAACACTTATGCATTTAATGCTGATGCGCGTGGGGCGCGTGGCCCTTGGGATATGTGTGACGGTTCACTTAAGTGAACGGGTTCCTAGGCGGGACATGATTGCAATTTCAAATTATCTGCCAGAAACGTATCAACTTCCATTCCAATAAATAAGGGATTCCGTATCCCTT
This sequence comes from Lantana camara, assembly GCA_037501455.1. Classification (NCBI taxonomy): domain Eukaryota; kingdom Viridiplantae; phylum Streptophyta; class Magnoliopsida; order Lamiales; family Verbenaceae; genus Lantana; species Lantana camara. The sequence continues at coordinate 12,746,114 of CM074857.1, read as the reverse complement.
TTACTCTTTACGCAACCAGAACCTCCAGAGCATATTCGAGAAAGAACATCTGCAGAGTGATCTTCAGAGCAATTCCCACCTTCTCTAAGTTTTCCAAAAAATTCAAGGTAACCACTTTAGCGAAATCATCTAACTGACTAACCCTAGTGTCGATTAGGATCCCCTTTCTAGAATTCCTTTCAATCCCAAAATTTTTAAACTCCGCAACCCTTCCCAATCCCTTAAAAACCCTTCTCAAATCATGTCCGGAGACCACGTCGAGGAGTTCGCCAGGGAAGTTGAGGAGATGGCTAGTCGTGGATCGTCTCCCAGGGATGAGGAGTTGCAGGGGCGGTTTCCGCCATGGGAGAGAGAAATCCGGGAGGGGGGGTGTGGAGCCCCTTTTCGAAGAGATGGACATGACTTTGGAGGCGATGAGGCAAGGGGAGGTTTTTGCAGTGACGGAGAGGACCACTCATCCCCATCGCTATACTGTGACGGTGGCAATGCCTGCTCCGGCCCCGGAGGGGAATGAGGAGGCTGCGCCCACGGAGGCACCCCCCAAGAAAAGAAGGACCAAAAAATCTAGAAAAGCCCAAAAATCCAAAGACTCAAACGAGGGTGAGGGTGAGGGTGAGGGTATGCAGGCGACCGAGCGCACTCTTGACGAGACTCCCAGTACAATCACTCTAGGAGAGATAAAAACCATATTAGCGCCAATATATTGGGACGAGCGTTTCTCCTGGCGAATCCCTGCTAAGCACGAGCGTGCCAACCGTCCACCCCCTGGTAGGATGGCAGTTTACAAAGATGCAGTCAGTTCTAGGGGTTTCAGGTTTTCGATCCCGGTTCCGGTGGCTACTATCCTGAACAATTTGAACCTGTGCCCCTCGTAAATTGTGCCCAACGGACTCGCCCTTATAACCTGTTTCGTGATCCTCATGAAGTGAACTAAATACGAGCCATCAATGCAGAATTTCAATGCTCCACTCCAAGTTGTTAGCTCATCGCGCTCGTCCCCGAGGCGGGTTTCTTCTACTACATTCAAGCAAAGACCCATCTGAAATTGATCACTTCCTCTTCATCCACCTACGACCCAGATTGGAAGGAGAAGTTTATCTTTGTCAAAGCCCCAGCGGATGATGATTTCGGGGTGGCACGAGAGTGGATTTCACACGGGAAAGGGTCCCTCGTGAAGAATCGCCTAGACCCCACTTTCCCTGAGAACTGGGCTAGAGATTTGGCTGGAGCGTTGAGGGACGAGGCCTGGATGATTCAAGCCAAGGAGTTGATAGATGATGCAGAACTCATGTTCCTTTGTGGGCTTACCAACGACCCTTATTATCTCAACAACCCTCCCGCTCGAGATTCGGAGAGAGACGGTTAGATTTTAAGAAACTAACCATTAGATAGGGACGCTAACTGCGTACTTGTATTCCAAAAGAGCTTGCATAGAGATTTCTGACTTTTGTTGTTTTTTCCTTACCCCAGGAATCCGCAATGCTACCCAATTCGTCAACGCTCGCAACCGCCAGCAGCGTTAAAACGCCCAAGATAACCAGCAAAACGTCCGAGGCCGAGGGGCCGGAAGGGGTGACGGACGAGGCGATCACCAAGGGGCCAGCTCAAGCCATGCTCAAACCTCGCAAGGCCGTGGAGAAAATCGAGCGTCAAACACAAAAAACAGAATAGTGGCTCGGCCGCCAGTAGCAGCGGACACAAGGGTAGCCAACCCCAATACCGCCAATCAGATGAGGCCCTCCACGAGCGTAGTGATCAGAGGAGCTCAGGAGAGCGATGATCAAACTTCCCGAAAAAGGAAAAGAATGCCTGATACTTTTTCTATAACAGGCAAGGGCAAGCAGGTTGTCGAGGGCCCCAAGGGTGATGGAGATACTTCCTCCTCCGAGTAAGAACATTTGTGGGGATTCGAGTGCCGAGGGGATAGGAGCTTCAAGCGCTCCGCAGAAGGAGGCCCCGTTCTATTGAACCATGGATCACCCTCACGCGCCATCAGCGACGGCCTATTTGAGAGGGTCCAATTCACAGGGGACCACAAGGCTTTATACTCCGAGCCCGTGGAAAAGGTGACTGGCGACATGATTCATGCCATAATTTCTGTGAGTCACCTTCATCCTTGTAATCTTTGTCTTTCGAAGATGTTATTTTTCAAGATTTTCATTCACTCCTGCCCTTTTGAGCCCATGCAGCAAGTTCTTCCGAGGGCGAAGAATATCCAAATGCATGCCTCGGTTTATGCTGACCAGAAAGCCAAATACAAGAAGATGGCGCGCTCGAACGACCCCACCTAACTCCAGGATGAACTACAGGTGGAGAAGGTCAAGTTCATCTCCCTTGAAACGGAGCATAAGAAGCTGAAGGCAGAGATGAAGGAGCTACAGGAGGATTTTGTGAATGCCGAGACCGCTCGGAGGAGCTGGTGCATGTAATATAATAACCTCAACGAGAATACCCAGAAGCTGAAGGAAGACCGCTCGCCAAATTCAACGCTTCAGAGAAGAAGTATGCAGACACAATGAGCTAGATCCCTCATCACATAGAACAGGCCAATAAAGAAGCGCTCATCAAGTTTTGCCACTCAAAGGTGTTTAACTTTGTGGCCTCCTTGCATTGCCTTGATGAGGCTCAAAAGGCTTTTAACTTGCTGATTGAGCAGGGTATTTTCAAGGGTTTAACAGACGTGTCCGCTCGTGGAAGGCCGGATATGGGGCTCATGTTCAACGAGCGTTGTGTCGAAGAGGATGAAGATCGTGAAGACCCTGAGGTAAACCTTTCCGAGCCGGAGTACAACTTTTTGGTCACGCTCATTCAAGACGAATACATGGCTGCTCACCCTCCGGAGGGAGCCTCTCAGGTGGAACAAAAGGAGGGGACTAATAATGCCAGTGCCAGTCCCGAAAATCTTCCAACAAACGAGCCTCCAGCGCCTATTAACAACGCTCCCGTCCAAGCAAACCAAAACTCTTTGGCTCCACCGGTTGAGGACAATGAGCCCATAATTCCCCCAGCGCCAGGAAATAACGAGCCAGCCCCTCCACCGCAAGAACCCGCTGCTCCCGTTCAACAGGAGATCGTGAACTTGGAAGAGGATGTTGCTGCTGCAGCTTAAGCTTCCATTTGTATTACCTTTCTGCACTTTTCGTGGGCGATGATGCCCTTGTTTTGCATCATTGTAATCATTTCACTTTTAATAAAAGGTCATTTTCTCGTGATTTGTCTTTGTTTTCATGTTTTTGCGCTCGTTATTGTCAGAATCTCATATTTATAAGACTTTGAGTAATTTTAAGCTCAAGCAAAAGACATAAGAGAACTTGGAAAACTTTGCTAAGTCTTTGGGAAAGTATGAGGGTCTTACTTTACATGCGCCCCCGTTTCAAGACCTGTGAAAATTTTGCCAAAGTATGGATTCAATTCAAGTTTTGAACGAGCGTGAGGGTTTCTTTAACAGCAAGCCCCAGCTTAGGTTTGATGAAAGTCTGCAAAGATTGGCTAAGTCCCAAAGTCGAGCGTGGGTTTTCCCCCTTAAGGGCACCCTTATAAATAGGACTTGTACAAATTCATGTGTGTAATGAACTTGTGCCATTCCGTGGATGCGTGCGAGGGTCCCACTTCAAGGGTGTCGCTCGTGAGTTCCTGAAAACTTATCAAAAAGTTTTCCTTTCATCCTCCTTCTAGATATTGGTCTTTCCAGCGCTGGGTGCTGACGTGAGCGACCCGGGCCTACTAGGATTTCCCTCGAGCGTATTTGTTCTTGAATTTTTTATGTTGGTTGTGAGCGTTACCAGGTTTTCCTTACGAGGGCGTCCCCTCATGTGGAGCAAAGCACTGGTAAGCGTAACCTTTTTAGCCCATGTGCAATAATGACGTGTGCATTGCTAACCACGCTCGTAATAACGAGGGTTGTGGGTCTTATCCATTTGCATAATTTAAAAACGCACATATAGAAATATTTAGGAGAATGTATCATGTCTTACTTGAGATTTGAAGTGGTACATGGGGCCCATTAGCGGGGTTGTTGCATCATTATTTTAGAGAGCTTGAACATAGAACCGTCGGAGGTTACACGCGTTCCAAGGACGAGGCAAGCGCTCGCCTTGCATCGTCTCCAGGGTGTAAGTGTTGTTAGCCCTGACATGTATGATTTTGAATGGACCTTCCCAGTTGGGGTCCAGTTTTCCCACATGCTTGGAGACTTCTACTTTATTTAAGACCAAGTCTCCCAGCTGGAAAGTTCTTTCTTTTACACGTTTGTTGTATTGTCGTACCACAGCTGCTTTATATCTGTGCATTTTTGCCCACGCGTTGTCCCTTCTTTTCTCCAATAGGTCCAACTCTAGGCTTCTGCTGGCTTCGTTGTCCTGAGGCTCGAAGTAGGCTACACGAGCGGATTCGTGTGCGATTTCCGCGGGAATCATAGCTTCAGACCCGTAAACGAGGGCAAACGGTGTTTCGCCTGTTGTCGCTCACGGGGTCGTGCGATAAGCCCATATAGCCCCTTGTAATTCTTCAGCCCATTCACTTTTCTTACTTTCCAGCATGGTTTTCAGATGTTGGAGAATAGTCCTGTTGTTGACTTCAGCTTGACTGTTAGCCTGTGGGTGACCTACAAAAGTGAAGCGCTGCTCAATTCCCAATTCCGAACACCATTCTCTGGTATCTGTTGCAATAAACTGCGATCCGTTGTCTGAGATGAGCACCCTCGGGATTCCGTACCTGCAAATGATATTTTTCCAGATGAAATCCCTTATAACCCAGAAGGTGATTTTCGCGACCGCTTCAGCCTCTGCCCACTTCGAAAAGGATTCTACGGCCAATATGACAAATTTCTTTTGCCCGACCGCCATAGGCAAAGGACCCACAATGTCTATACCCCACTGGTCAAAGGGCCATGAGACGTCTATGGGGACCATCTGGGCTGTCGGCAACTGAGGGATGTTTGAATAGAATTGACATTTGGGACATTTTTTGGAGAATTCGAGGGCATCCTGTAGAACAGTAGGCCAATATAATCCACTCCTTAGTATTTTCTTGGCAAGGACGCGCCCTCCTGAGTGATTCTCGTAACTCCCTCCATGTACATTCTCAAGGGTCTCCTTGGCTTGCGAGGGCCTCAAACATCTCATTGATGGGCCCTGGAATGAATTCTTGAAAAGCCTGCCTTCGTTGTCCAAAGAGAAACGAGGGGCCTTGTTTCTCACCTTCCGGGCCTCTATCCTGTCAGTTGGACAAGTTCCATCTCTGAGGAACTTAACAATGTCATCAAGCCAACAAAGCTCATTAGGATCAATCATGAGTACCGCTTGTGTCATGCCATTCCCTTTAATCAAAGGCTTCTCAGTTCTAAGAAATGCAACTGAGCACTCACAGGTGCTTTCCAGCGCGGAGGTAAATTTGGACAGAGCATCAGCTCGCTCGTTTTCCGCAAGTGGGATCTGCAACAAGTTGAATTCTTTGAACTTCTGAATAACTTTTTTTGCTTTCTCTAAGTATTTCACCATGGTGGCTTCTCGAGCCTCATAAGTTCCTTCAATTTGGCTCGCAATCAACTGTGAGTCGACATATGTTGTTATTCTAGAAGACCCGTTCTGAAGAGCGATATGTAATCCTTGTACGAGCGCTTCGTACTCCGCTTTATTATTAGTAACCTGAAAGTCTAATTTGATGGCGAAGTCTATCTCTACACCCTTGGGATCTCTAAGGGCTACCCCCACTCCTCCCCCTTGAGAGGTCGAGGAGCCATCTGTGTGCAAGACCCATAAGCCATCATCTTCTATTTCAGCGGACTCTAAGCCAAAACGCTCTACCAGTAGATCGGCGATCGCCTGTGCTTGTATAGCCGTCCTGGGCTCGAAGCTTAGGTCGAACTGGCTCAATTCAATAGCCCATTTTATCAATCTTCCGGAAACATCAGGCTTGGAAAGGACTTGTTTCAAGGGTTGATCAATAAGGACCGTTATGGTATGTGCCTGAAAGTAGGGTCTCAATCTCCTCGACGCATTGATGAGGGCGAAGACGAACTTCTCAATCTCCAAGTATCTCTTCTCAGCGTCCTGTAATGTTTTGCTCAAGTCGTAGACTGGTAGGTGCTTACGTTCGCGCACAGCAACCAAGACTGTGCTCGTCGCCTCCTGGGAGACAGAGAGATAAACGTACAACTTCTCTCCTTCCATTGGTTTGGTAAGGAGTGGTGCGCTCGAGAGGTACGCTTTCATGCCCTGCATCGCTTTCTCGCACTCATCAGTCCAAGAGAAGTTCCGAGCGTTGCTCAGAATTTTGAAGAATGGGAGATTCCTGTCTGCCGAGCGTGATATGAACCTGTTTAGAGAGATGATCTTCCCTACCAGCACTTGTACTTCCCTGAGGCTACGAGGGGAATGGATGTCCAAAATAGCCCTGATTTTTTATAGGTTAGCTTCAATCCCTCGTTGGCTGACCATGTAGCCGAAGAATTTTCCTCCTTGCACTCCAAAAGTACATTTGGAGGGATTTAATTTCATCCCGTACTGGCGTAGAATGGCAAAGGTACGTTTGAGATCCTCAAGGTGCGAGCCCTGGCGCTCGCTCTTAACAATCATGTCGTCGACGTATACTTCCATGGACCCTCCAATTTCTCTCTCAAATATTTTGTTAATGAGGCGCTGGTAAGTAGCCCCAGCGTTTTTGAGCCCAAAAGGCATGACCAAGAAGCAATATACACCCAAGTGGACAACAAATGAAGTTTTGGGACGGTCCTCTGGGGCCATAAAGATTTGATAGTACCCTTGGAAGGCATCCATCATACTCATGAGCTCGCAGTCGGCAGTCGAATCTATCAGCTGATCTATTCGGGGCAATGGGTAAGGATCCTTGGGGCAGACCTTGTTAAGGTCAGTAAAGTCGTTGCACATGCGCCACTTATTTGCGCTCTTGGGTACCAGAATCACATTGCACAACCACTCCGGATATAGTATGGGCTCGATATACTGAGCCTCGAGAAGCTTGTTCACTTCTTCCTCAATAACCTTTTTTCGAAAGCCGTGCACATCCCGTTTCTTTTGTTTTATAGGCTTGAAGGAGGGGTCCACGTTGAGCCTATGGACTGTGATGCTCGGATCAATCCCAGTAAGGTCGGACGCTTTCCACGCAAAAACATCGATATTTTTCCAGAGGAAGTCGATCATCATGATCTGCGAGGGTCCCGAAAGGTTGGACCCAATCTGAGTGGTTTTATCCTTGTTTTTTGGTTCTAACTCAATAGTGAGAAACTTCTCCGCGAGCTCGATCCGTATTTCTGGACGAAGGGAGCTCAAGCGCTCTCTTCTTCCCTGTCAAACGAACATCGTTAACGGGCTCGCTCTGATCACGCCCGTCTTCCTCAGAAGAGGATTCCCCCACCGTTCCCGGTGGAGCTGTTTCGAGGGCGCTCTTGGCATTGGGATCCTTTTTTTTTGTTCTTCTTTCTGTTCAATTTGGCCCTCTTGCGCACAAGACCGTCCTCATCTAGATTGGGAAAATCCACTGATTTCTTGGTGGATCCCATCTGGAACACTCTCTTGCGTTGGAACACTTCCTGAGAGATAACATGTAGCATTCTCATGCCTCACGTATATTGCACAAAACTTCTCCGACACCCTCGGGGGTAGGAAATTTGATTTTCTTATGGTAAGTGGAGATAATTGCTTTGAAATCCACGAGGGCCGGCTGCCCGATTATGATGTTATAAGGGATCTCAATTTCCACCACCGTGTAAGTGACCATGAGTGTCTTCCGCTGTAGGGCACGACCAAATGAGGTGGCCAAGCGAATTTACCCTCGTGGGATAACCTTAGAACCCCCAAAGCCAATGAGGGCTGTCTTGAGTGGTTAAAGCGGAGTATTTGTGACATTCATCTTTTGGAACGTAGCGTAGGGCAAAACATTAACAGAGCTTCCACTATCTCTTTACAATGTGATTATGGACATCTAAGCTAACCACCATGGGACAGTCAGAGGTTTCACTGACCCCATGGGGTGTTACAATATGTTCTAAGTCCTTATCTGCAAATCCTATTACATCGTGTTCCTTCAAGCGTTCATCTTTGGACTCTCGGATGGCATAGACTGATTTGGGCACCGAGGAACGTTGATCGTAACTCTGGATATATCATCGCCGAGAAGCGTTAGAGTCTCCTCCAGAGGAACCTCCTGCTATTATGTTGATGACCGCAAAAGGGGTATTTTCTTGCTCTAGAGCCTTTCCTTTGTTGCGATGGCTACTCTCAGGAGGGTCTTTCCCTCGTGAGCTCCTTGAACGCGATGGGCTTCTCCTTCTTTCCTTCAAACAATCATTACACCGCTCGTCGTAGCGCTCCAATATTTTTACAAATTCCTTCAAATGGCCCCCCGCGATGAGCCTCTGAATTTCAACTTCCAACTGTCGGCATTCATCCGTGTCATGCCCCTTTTGCTTGTGGAAGGCACAGTATTTGTTCGTACATCTCAAAGCCTCCGTGTCCTTCATCTTCGCGGGCCTTTTGAAGAGTTTCTTGTTAGATAAGGCATATACCTCTGAGATAGGCCTGTTAAGAGAGACCCGCTCGAATCTTCGCGGGGGAGGCGGTGACTTGCGACGTTCCCTGTGGGGTGGCTCCTCTCTCCCTCGCTCGGTTTTAGAGGGCCCCGAATGCCTGGGGGCGTTGGACCCGTACATGTCTTTGAGCGTAAAGAAGGGCTCGGCTATCTCTCTCATTGCCATGAGGGACGTGGGACGTTTCTTCACAATGGAATCAACAAATTTCTTACTTACATACTGCTTGTGATTGCAGGCTTTGAAAAGAACGTGGATCAGAAAATCCAAGGATGGCCTCTCTACCAAAAGCACCTCTTTGTTGAAACGAGCGAAGAATGATTGAAGGGACTCATGTTCGCCCTGAATCAAGTTGTACAGGGAAGTGGGTGCCGTGACAGGAGCTTTCAATGAGTTGAAATGATTTAGGAAGACATTTGTAAGTTCACCATACGAGTGGATCGATCCGGGAGGCAGTCGGTTGTATCACTCTTGGGCCATTCCCACGAGGGAAGTGATAAAAACTTTAGCCCAGTAGTGGCTAGAGTGCTCGTACAGATGCATCAAGTGCAGAAAATGGTCCAGATGCTCTGCAGGGTCTGTGGTCCCGTCGTAGCGCGACAGATGTTGGAACCTTGCCCAGGCCTGCTTGGGCCAGTAGTACCTCCTCCACGATGGGGGGATCCTTTCGCGAGTGGATGGTGGTAGTAACATCCAAAATTTTCTTCTTGATCCACATGACGTGGAACATGCTGTTGGCGGGCTGGGCGACGAGCGTATCTGGTATTATCTCGTTCATCCCCGGCGTGCGGGACCTGAGATCTCTAGAGAGAGAGTTGTCCCACTATGTCTTGCAACCCCTGCAGCTGGTCTTGCACAGCCGCGAGGAGGTTGGGATCTTCTCTTCGGATTTGGCTCCCTCGTTGGGATGCTTGTGGCCTTCGTTTGGATGCACGAGAGTGGGCTTCTTCATCAACGTTGATTCTTTCCGTGGGCTCTCTGCCCCTGTCCCCTTGATGAAGCTCGTTATCCCCTTGGTTGGGAATCTCTTTGGCAGGCGGAAGCGGCGGTTGAGCCCCCAAGATGGCTTGAGCCTCATTAAGCGGATATGTTTGCATCCCTCCCAAGGGAGAGGCAACCTGAGAAGTCTGCCCAGAGGGAAAATACAGGGAATAGAATTTCTCCCATGCTCCTTGGGCCGCTTGGATCTCACATTGGGCGTATATAGCCTGTAACTGCTGAGAAGTCAAGGGGGGTAACTTCGCTCCCTCAATCTCCCAGGGGATCACCGCCGGAAGCTGGATTCGCCCGGCTTGGTACGGTTGAACCGGTGGTAGCATGACGGTGGGGGTAAGCGCATACCCAGGCGGCGATATCATGTAGTGGTGTCCTCCGGGGTTCGTATGAGCGTTGAACCACTGACTCTAGGGAGGGTGTGGAAGAGCTGGAAGTGATGCGCCTCCGACGGCGGTGAAAGTGGGCTGCCCAGCGAGCGTTGGTGGTGGAACTATTTGTTCCGAAGGCGGAGGGGTTCCTCCCGCGGGTGGTGCTCCGCCAGCAGCTGTTGATGGGATGGCGGTGATATTGGCATCATAGAGAGGGTCATCTCCTCCTCCCATTGCTCCAGATCTGGTAGCTACCATGATAACAAAGGTGATGGGTGTTTGTTTTTCAACTAGCAAATGAGAGAAAGATGAGCTGGAAATGGTATTTCCCACAGACGGCGCCAAAAATGATGGGTTAAGAACGTGAAGTGTCAAACTCCGATCACTTTCTATTTGATATATGTGGAGGAGACTGGAAAATGATCGCCGGATGGAAGATGGGTTCTACCTGCTAGGACAAACACCAAGGACAAACAGTCAGAAGGCTAAGCTGGGAGACTGGGGGGATGCCCAGTTTGGCTCTCCGACGCTCAAGTCACGTAAGGAACTGAAAGAGAAGAAAAGTAATTGCAAATCAAGTATGGAAGCTTGCTTACCGTGAAGGAGATGAACTCGTCTATTTATAGTTGAGGGTTAGGGACCCTTTGGTCATTTGCACCGTGTGGTCCTGGCCAAATGTCGCTCTAGCACGTGGCGTTATGATAGAAACCTAGGAGGAATCTTCTGCAAAAGCCGGTGAAAGTTAGTGCTGACAACAGTGGTAGGTGCGCGGGCATGTACGGGGTGTCAGAGAGCCATTTTAGGGGGTTGGTAACGAGGGCCAAGAGCACACTCGCATCAACCAAGAGCCTTGGAGGCTAGTGAATCCGCTAGGGGATGGAGGCCAAGGCTGTGTAACGAGGGGGAGTGAAAGCTTCTCTGAGGGATAATGTGACGCCCCGTCTGATACATCGTAGAGGTATGCACCACGAGAGAGTTTACTTTACGCACTTATGTGATTTAATTCTCTTTTATGTGTTTAATTCCAACTTTGATTGAAATGTGACTTAATTGACTAAAACCTAAAATGGTAAAATATGAATTCTTGCATGACAACTTAAGAATGGAACTTGGATGAATTTAAATTAATTGTTGGAGTTGGATTTATATAGGGCTTGGACCTATTGGTGTGTTTGGGCCTAACTTAAATTAGGTGAGTTTGGGTCATTCGGGACCAATATGAGCTCGGGAATTCGAATTCGAATTCCGACAGAACCATTGGACTTGATTCGGTGATTCGGGTCCAACGAAATTTACTTTATATTTTTCGGAAACTGTTTAGACCTTAAACCTTTTTAATCTTGACTTATTGGACCGAAAGTCATTTATTTGAGCCCAAATCCTATTTGAACCTTTAGCCTCATGTTATATCTTGGAAACCCTAACCTTGACCTAAAACTATTAGCCACCATATAAATAGCTTTATTTCTTTTCATTTCATTTCAAACCACACAAGTTAACCTCAAAGAGAATCATGGAGAAATTTCAAGAGAAGATCAAGACTTGAACCATCTTTCACTCTAAGAGCTCATATTCTTTGATTCCTCATTCCTTCACAAGACAAGGTAAGCTTTGGATCTCTTTTGATGAGTGTTTCATTTCTATTCTTGGATTGGAGCATGAAATTGTTAGCATGAACTTGAATGATGAGATCTTGAATTCCTTGAGCAAGCTTTGATGATTTGAATGCTCCTTATGTGTCTTAGTTGCTGGAAATTCGTGTATGAAAGACTAGGGATTCATATATTCATGTTTAGGCTTGGAATTCATGACTATGGGTGTTTGAGATTTTGGGCAAAACCTTCCTAAACTTGAATTAATTGATGTTTTGATGCTAAGCATGATTTATATGATGATATACTTGAATTTCGTGATGTTTTACGGTAGATTTCGTGTTGATTTGATGATTTTTGGTGTTCCCCTTGTTCTTTCCGAAATTGTCCAGTTTCTGCTCCAGATCTATGGCCGGAACGGCTGTTCCCGTTTGTGCTTTAAGCCCGGAATGGCCCTTCCGGGCTAGGGTTTGGATTTTGGCGGCCGAACATGGGAACGACCGTTCCCATGTGTGCTTGGTCTGGGAACAGCCGTTCCCAGCCTCACTAGACCTTGGCGTGGGAAGACCGTTCCCATGCTATGTTGTGCATGAGAAAGGCCGTTTCCATGCGTCTGTGACCTTTTCTACTTGCTTTTTCGTGCGTATTTGATTCGTTTGAGTTACTACTTGACTTGTATGATCCGATATGACTTGGAATGCATCTCTGAACCTTAATACTTTATTACTTGCATGATTTACTTGAATAATTGAATTGACCTTTGTGACCAACTTGATAAACATCATTCCATTTCGCATATCATTCATACTTTGTACGTCGTGCGTCTTACTTGGTTCATGTAGAGTCTAAGTTTGGGCTTTTGTATGTCTTGTTACAGAGTTTGGTGGTGCCGGTGAGCCCGAGGTTTAGAGTGTTTGGCCCTTCACACTCTCAGACTCTACTACTACGAGGTGAGGTTTAGGATTTTGTATAGTTATGCGACCTATGACCTTAATATGCTGATTTCAACCCTTGCATGCGAGTATATCTATTATAAATACGTATGTGTTGGATATGATATGTTTATGACCTTGTGAATCAGCTCTGTTTTGGAAAATTAGATATGAAAGCATATGTAAACTGTTTTGAAAAGTTATGTTATGTTATGATCTGTTCTGTAGCGAGTTAGCCATGATATGTGGTATCTGTTCTGTTCTGTTCTGTTCTGTTATGGATCCGAGGAGCTATGGGTAAGGAATCCCTGGGATGGTATAGGACCGTCAGGGCTCGGCCTGTGCATAGTCTCCATTTGAGATATCATTGCGCGACTCAGGGAGATAGGGGAGGCATGATATCTTGAGCCTTCGGTGTACAGCCGGGGAGGACTCTTGTGGGTTCGCTACCCCTTGAGGGTTTGTTTGTTCTTGATGGTTTGGGGACGGTACATCTCCTCCATCATTGGTGTGACGGTTGGATTTGATTTTGTATTCTATGTTTTGAGGATTAAAGGTTGGAAGCTCGTACTCGCCGAGCATGTGATCTGTTCTGTCTGGGAATCATGAATCGAGATAGAGTTTCTGAAATGTTTTCTAAAACTTATATTTATATATCTTTTGGGTACTTTTGGAAATGTCTTCGGTATGCAACACCTATCTCCGGTTCATGAGTCCACCCTTCTGATATGTGTTGTGTTCTATATATATATTGTCGGTGTGCGTTAGCCCCCTCACTCGGTCAAGTTGACTGACCCCTCGTTTAACTTTTAGTTGCAGGTCTGTTGGCGTTTGCTAGACGAGAGTGAGTCCTTTGAGTTGCACATCGCCGGTCTAGCCTTTCTAGTTGCATTTGTCTTTCATACACTTTATTTATGTTTTGACTTGTAGACTTGAGATTATACTTTACTATTCGGTAGCCCTGCGTGACACTCGTATTCGGCCCCTTGTGGCACTTGATGATTATTATGTTATGTTGATCTGATTTTCGGGACTAGGTATATATGCTAGTTGAATCCGTCACTTGTTATGCTTGTTGATATTCGGGACTAGGTATCTATGCTAGTTGAACTCGTCACTTGTTTTGAATGTTGATTTAAATGCTTCCGCTATCTTGTTTGAATGTTTGAATTGCTTCCGCACTCTGAGTTTTGTCGAGTTAGATCCGCTTAGCATAGTGTGTGTGTTTGTCTCCCGTTCACTCTGATTCGAATTCGGGCATGGACTTCCATTTCATGACCGGGTCTGGGTCACAGTGCGGGGGATGTGGCATCCTCCGTTTGGGGTGTTACAGATAATAACGCTCGAAGAGGGCTTCCAAGATAAGTTGGGACTTTATTCCGTTTTGTGAGGTGCGCTCGTTAAGGAGCGGCAAGGGTGATTACGCGTGCGCACAACAGAGACGACACGTGTTCTTTAGGGACTTTGACGCTCGTTGATAACCTGCCCCAGTTATGAAGGGTCACATGTTACCTTCTCGTGTCGCCACGTGTCCAAACACGGGTCGAGCGTATTTTGACCCCATCACCAACAATATTTTCTCAACTTTTCTTTTTTCTCATCCCACCTAAATTCCTTTATTTTTTATAAAACTTTTATCTTTTACATCATATTTTATGCGATTTAGCCATTAATTTATCATAAATTTAATAATTATATTAAAAATAATTTATACAATATATATTAATATAAAATTTAATTTTAATATATTTAAATAATAATTTTTTTTTATTTACATACGCAATGAGTGTGTGCGAGTTACTAGTTTCTTATTATTTTTAGTTAGTAAGGATGAAAATATCATCTTCTTCAATAATAATAAAAACTTATATTTTTCTGGTCTCAATTTATGTTTAAATATGAAACTTTAACAACAATTAATATAAAACATTATAATTTTCTTCTCTTAATTCAAATAACAAAAATGAATAAAAGATAATTATTTAGACAAAGATAAATATGTAGTTAATACAAAAATATTAATACTAATTTAAACCTAATTAATATATAAAAGGTCATTTTAACTTAAAAAAATATAATGTTAGACTAAAAAATAATTAGTGAGGCGGTGTGAACTTTTTTAGATATCACAAAGGGTTAAATTAAAATAAACTTTTTTCAAGGAGGTATTTCAAATATTTTGAAGGGAGAATTACATACAGGTTCCTGAGGTTTGACCCAATTACAAGCAGGTCCAAAAAATTTTGAATTTTGCATATAGGTCCATAAGTTTTGAGGTTCAATCGATGAATTTTACATAGTAGTCCAAAACTCATCAACTGGACCTTTAACCTTGGGGGCTACTATGTGAAATTAAAAAAAAAAAAATGGACCAGCTTGTAATTGGACCAAACCTCAGGGACTTGTACGTAATTCTCCCTATTTTAAATATCACAAGGGGAAAAATTAAATTTTACTCTAAATTTCTTCCTTAAATATTATTATATTCTCAATTAAAAGAAATTAAAATCGTCGAATTTTTGTTGCCAATTAGATAAATTGCAGGAGATATATTATGACGAATTTCTCTAATTGGAGGAAAGGGGCTAAAGCCTAAACATTTTCAATTATAGTAATTAAATCTTTTTAAATTAATACACGATAAATAACAAACTCTTTATGATAATATGTTTTTTCCGGTCCCGACCTGGACCAACGAAAAAAACACTGATTTTCGATAATATAATACGAGAATATGGTTTCCGATGATTTCTATATGAATCTAAAGTCTCATTAATATCATAAATTAATACTTACAGAAATAAAAAAGATGGATTATTGAAAAATGATTCTAGTGTTTTTTGATTTTATTAGAAAATATTAATCTAGTTGAACTCATCCTTAATTTTTCGTATAAAAAACTTGTTTCTTGTGTTCAAGAACTGCATGCACCAAGTTATTATGTGGATCAAAATTTATCTTGCATAATGCATCACGTGCAAATTCTCAAATATTCAACTTTTAATTTCCTCAAATAAATTTTACGTAGCCAGATATTTTTTAATAATAATTCAATAAATATGATACGTAACTATAAGATATCATGAATTTTAATTTATAGAAAAAAATTTTTGAATCACAAAAAAGAAATAACTAGTTATAAAAAACGAATCTCTCTCCAATACCTGAGCTCGAAGACCACCAAGAAAAAAAATAGTGTGAGTTGCTAAGGCTGTAAATAGATATTCGAAAATTCGATATCCATCTGCACCCAAATTCGTTTAAAAGAGGATATTATTCTTATTCGTTGAAAGATAAAATTATAGGTATTTGATTATAGACATTCAAATTATAAACGAATTAATAAGGATATAGTAATCACAGTTTCGATACATTTGTGCATCTATTATCTGATTTATTTGTAATTTGTATCCAATTAATACATATATCTATATATTCTTTTATACATTGATGAAATAAATATTAATTTATAAATTATATAATCATTTGATAATAATAATATTTTTTATAATAATAATAATAATGATAATAATAATAAACTTTATTAATAACAATGGATATATATTTATAAATTATATATTATATTTATGAATTAATGTTTGTATAGATTTAATAGACTTATAGTTCGTAAATTTAATATTTGTATATAGTTAAATTTTGATTGTGTTATGAGATTTTAATCTATTATTTTTAGTAAAAAAATATATGTGAAATAAATAAATGGATTCATATTCGGATATTGGATAATTTACTAATATGATATTCTTATGAATACAAATCCGATATTCGGGTAGTATACGTCTGATATGGATAATATTTTTATTATCCATCAGGAATTCGGGTTCACATACTCTACTTCCGTCCCATTTTACACCTCTATCCGTTGTATACTTAATGTGAGTTTTCTTCCTTTCTTATCTTTTTCCTTAGCTCATTAATTATGACATATAGTATTTAGTCCAAAACTTACACAAGTAAAGTATGCAATGATTTTAATGGACGACATCACGTTACCTATTTTATCTTGCTGAGACAAATGTACGAGGCCCTCATGATAAAGTCCTGTTTGGTTCTACACCACTAAGTTATGATCAGTTATGTACTAATCCTGTCGTCCTCGCTGTGACCTAAGCCTAAACACTACACAAAAAGGATGGGAAAAAGTGAGAACTCAACCAAAAATACTCATTTATAAAGCCTATAGTACTTATACCTCTTAAGATTACTTCGACAAGCTACTTATTGCATGATTGGTATGCATGAATGGAATGAGGCAGGAAAGGAATGAACTTTGTAATGGAATGAACAAAGGAATGAAATGACTTTAATTATGACATTGCTATGATTGGTACGTCAAGTAATAAAGTTAGGAATGAAATAAAAATTTTAAACTTATTTCATTAATAATAATAATAATAATAATAATAATAAACATTTTTATATTAAATATATATTTTAAATTTTCATATATAAATATATTATTACTATTTTATATCGAACGTGATATATATATGACATTTATTATATGTACTATATATATGTGAGTGTGAGTTATATATATTAATATTTTGAACATGTTTTTTAAATATATAATATATTTATATTTATATATATTTAATATAATTTATTAAATTTTCAACTTGATTAATAGTATTTAATTTTTATTTATGAAAATAATAAAATATAATATAACAAATATATGACGACAATATAAAAAAAAATAAAAAAAAATTTAAACATCGGGAATGGCTAATACCATGGGGGACCAAAGGAATGAGTAATCCCATGTTTGTGGGAATGGGTATTACCGCGGGAATGAGCATTCCTAATCATGTTTTGGTACCAATCATGGGTTTAGGAATGGACGCGGTAATGCTCATTCCATTCCCACCTCATTCCATCATACCAATCATGCCGTTAGTTTATAGAGAAAACTTTTCGAAATAAAACAGATTACGCTTGATCTAAAAGCATGATCAGTTTTTAATTGCGCCAAACAGATCCTTACGTGTGTGTATAAGGTCTCACGCTAAATGTTTGAGTAGCTATACTCGTAGATGTAGCTTTTGGATGGCCTATGAAATTTCGAGTGATTCCCGCGACTATAGTTATGCGAGTGGCGATTTAATTTAACCCCACAAATAAACGCACTCACGTTTTTCCAGTGTTGCGAGCTGTTGATTTTCTCAATTTTGGTGAAGCTCCAAACTTAGGTAAATTGAAAATATAGATGATATTAGATTATTAATCAATATCACTGCAGATATTGTAGTTCTGATTACCAGAATTTTTATGTAAATATTTTTTGAGAAATAATTAGTATATATTATATATATGAGTTGAGTTAAGATACATTTTATTATTATTATATTAACTATGTAACAATGATGTTTATCTTGTACGTCATAGCATGAGAACAAAGATTAATTTATTATAATCGTCAAGATTAATTTGCAATATCAAGAAGAATAATTTAACAATAATTTTTGTCTTTCAAATTTTTTCCCGTTGTAAAACTACCAAATCTTAGTCGCAACATAAATAGTATTGAATTCTGTTTTATTATTTGATATCCTATAAATTTCGTCATCCTTTAAATTCTTGGTCCAACTGTCCCACTTTGTATGTACCTACAATTCAAAAAAATACTCTGTCAATAAAATCGATGGTAGATATATTATTCTAGATCCAAACAAAAAAGAAAAGAAGAAAACTAAACCCCAAAAATTTTATTTTTATGCCGTAAAAGTCATATTATATCAAGCCCGACTAAGGTTAAGCTGAAAGTCGAGATACACATTGTATACGTAATTATCACCACATTTCATAATTAATTAATTATCCATATCACCAAAGAGAGATTTCAAAAACTGTAGGGGTCCTAATGTAATAAGCGAAAGTACGTAAAGATAAATATCCCCATCATAGGCCAAATACGCAGGCCGGCGGGGGATCCGTATCCCGTATTAATCAGTCGGTTTTTCTGGTCTCAACCCTCACCCTGAAATGACCAAAATACCCCCCACTATTCCATAGTCAACTTTAAACCCCCCTCAATTAATCAAACCCTTAATTAAATCTTAACGAAAATATGCCCCCCAAATGGTCCCCTCAATATCACTCAAGACTCCCTAATTATGAACATAATTGCAACAGTTTTAACCACTTGGGCAAAAAGGTCACCATCCTCATTCGAATAATGCAAATAAATAATTCAAAAACAATTGGGGGGTTCGAATAATTGAACCCCTTTTAATTAATTAACTTGGTGTTATAATTAATTACCCCGAAATTATGTTGTTGGGAATTTTCAAATTTCAGACGCATATTTGTTGAAGCCTTCGGAAACTGGGCTTTAGCCTTTAATGCTCCTGGCTGTCAGAAGAGTATAATTTAGAAAGTATAAATGTAATTAAAAATGAGAAAGAATAATTGAGGGACACACATGAATGAAATAGGAGAATAATTAGTGCGTACATTTATGTATTTCCTCTTGTCAAAATTTTCGAAATTTTTAGACGTTACAAACTATGTATCACATTAATTTTTAAGAAAATAATTACCATTTATTTCAAATGAATAAACTATCACGTAATATCTCAAACTAGTTACTTACTATTACTTGATCCCGATGTGTATTAATTTCTTCAAGCAGAAATACGGCTCCCTTACTACTTGTATAGGTGTATTCAAACACTAATTATATTTCTTAATCATGTTGCGGTCATTTTCCACATAACTTGCTTCAAACTTTGAATTATTTAATTTGGAATGGTGATATTTCATCAATTTTGTAACGACTAGGGTTTAGTAGGAGTTCCTTGAAAACCATCGAATGATACAATTTTATGATTTGACATAACATTAGTTTAACCAACGAATTTTCATCCATAAGTATAATTGGTAGAGACTAGAGAGAATTTTGCGGTTGAATATTTCGTATTTAACTAGAAATCACAATAAGACATATAGCCGAAAATATATTTACTTTGTAAAATAACAATAATTCTTTTCTAAAGTAATAATTTCATAAAACATATATGGGATTTAAGTCTAACAAATCTTAGCTCAAGTTAAAAATAAAAAATAAAAAATAAGCCTTAGCTCATGTAGTAGTTTTTTAATGTTTAAAGAAGATTTATTCTCCTACAGTATTTTACAATTGAATTACCAAGTAATTTTCAATAAAAATAGCTAATGAAAAATTAACAGGAGAACTAAGTGCTTTGATAAATGAAATTATTTAAAAATTAAACTTACAAACTGAGACCAAATTAATTATTTTTAAAAAAAAAAAAAAAAAGAAAATCTGAAAGGTGAAGATGTTGATTTAATGGCATCTGTAATAAAAGATTAATGAGAATAAGATTATATTCATCTCTCGGGATTAGATCCTTTGGATAATCACATTTTAATTAAAAGGGGTAGAGACATAAAGCAGCGGGTTTTCCGCTCCAAAGGACGATTTTGCAAAAGCTGCTAGGCCGCCACGTGGCTACACTTCCCACCGTCGATCCTCATGCAGATGGATACCATCTTTAGATTAGGCGTCGATTGTCGATGATCATATATTATATTAAATAATAATAAGAGAGAGAGAGTTATGAGATGGAGTGCGCGGTAAAAAACAGTAAAGATGGTAAGAGTAAAAGTGAGGTCCCCAAACCCAAAAACAAAAAAAGAGGAAAGAAATTGGAATAAGTGTAAATATATAGGTGGTTGCAGAGAGATATTGGAGAAAAGGGGAGGGAAGCAGTTGCTTTTTGGGAGGCCATGGCGGCGTGGCAGGGCTGTAATTCTGCATCTTTAATGCAAACAAAAACAACACAGCCACACAATTGAAGGAGCCGATAACCCATCATAACCCATAACCTCTTTCTTCTTACTAAAAAAGGCTGTCAAAACAAACACCCCAGCCCCAGGCAGGCCATTTAAGTCTTCTTCAATTTAAACCCAGATCGCGGATTCAATTGTTGTCTCTTCTGAGTTATGCAAATCCTTTTGACATGCAAACAACAATTGCTCCCAGTAACAACAATAATAGTACGGCGCTAATTTCTCATTCATTCAAATTTCAGAACTTGTCTGCCTTAAAACCCACAATTTCAAGAATCCCAAAAACAGCAGAATTAACGCCACCTGCCCCCGCATTATTCTCAGGTCATTATCAACGAGGAGGACTGGAGCAGCAGTTCGTGATATGGATTGTCAGTCACAATTAACTTCTAGAAAAGGATTTCACTTGGCACCAAAATGGCTGGTTTTTTCTCACTAGGCGGCGCCAGGCCCGCCGGCGGAGGGCCGGCCAACACCAATCCCGATCAGGAGAGCAGCAGCCACCACAACCCGCCTTCCGAAATCAATCCCGAAAGCTGGTTCTTGTTCAGAAATGAAGAAATTCCATACAAGGGTTTCGAGATATGGCAGCCCCAGCCCCAACCCCACCACCATCACCAAGCCGGGGCGGAGAACTTCCTGCAGCGCGGCGCAGGCGTCAACCCTCTGCAGGATCTTTACGCCTCCGCCGGGGGGCTGGCCGTCGGGCCAAGCCGCGGCAGCGGCTTTAATATCTCCGACGATCAGTCACCAAGATCGGGTTTTTTAATGATGAGAAGCAGCGGCGGAGGGGGAATAAGCTGCCAGGATTGTGGGAATCAAGCTAAGAAAGATTGTTCTCACATGAGGTGTAGAACTTGCTGCAAGAGTCGAGGTTTTCAGTGCCAAACCCATGTGAAGAGCACTTGGGTGCCGGCAGCGAAGAGGAGAGAGAGACAACAACAGCTCGCTGCTTTGCAGAATCAGCAGCAAGACCGGCGAGAAACACCGCAGCAGCAGACGAATAGTGGGAAAAGGCAAAGGGAGAATCCTAGTGCTTCCAACTCTCTTGTGTGCACTCGTATTCCTACAAACATGTCAGGTAATATATATGTAGTATAAGTGGTTTTGTTGTATGATGCAGTAGACGTACAGGCAGAGGGCCGAGAGGAAAGAAAAACATGGAATCCTGAAAGATTTGAGTTAAGAGAATGAAATATTTAGGCGTGTGTGAGAATTTTGTAGAAATCCGAGAAAGAAAGAGGGAAAAGACATGTGGTGTGGCGTAAATTGACATTATATTTCATGTTTTTTTTCCATTATCCAAGCAAAAATCACATGAAGAGAAAGAGAAACACACCCGCAGCGATTGCGTGTTGTGAAATCGATCATCTTTTTCCTTTTCCTTTTCCTTTCGGACACTGTTTTCTGGTATTCCTGACAAAAGATTGACAAGGAATACCCTATTCCCCTACACCCCTCCATCTCTCTCTCACACTACATGTTGTAAAGGCAGGGATTGTGTGTAAGCTAAGCCTGCACACGGTAACCATCATGTTTCAAACTATCCAGGCACAACTTTTAAGCGTTGGATTATGTTGAGCAAATTGAAACACAAAGAATTTATAAGCACTACACATGCTTGTTTAAGTAACGATTTTTACATGTCTTCTAGGGTTGGAGCTTGGGAATTTCCCTTCCGAAGTGAGTTCAGAGGCAGTTTTCCGGTGCGTTAGGGTGAGCTCCATTGATGACGCCGAAGATCAATTCGCATATCAGACTGCAGTCAACATTTCCGGGCATGTTTTCAAAGGAATTTTATACGATCAAGGCACTGAAAGTCAGTACATGGCCGCCGCCGGAGAAACTTCTTCTGGGGGCGGAAGCGTCAGCGCTGGTGCCGCTCAACAACTTAACTTGATAACTGGAACTTCCGCTACCGCCACAGCCACCGCCACCTCCGGCGGTGGTCCAGCCACCACAACCTCCCCTTTTCTTGACCCTTCTTTGTATCCCGCTCCAATTAACAGCTTCATCGCCGGTACGCAATTCTTCCCACCCCCACGATCCTGAAAACTAATAATCTAAAGAAACACAAGAAAAAACCCAATATTTCTTCACATTTTCTCATTCTGTTCTTTCACTTAGTTCTAGTGCTAATTATGGAACCCTTGACTTCCTGCTGTATGTTTGTATTACTGTTGTAAATCCCGGTTGAGGTACGTAGATTGAAACTAAATAGAAAATTAGGGAGGGCAATTGAAAAAAGATCAGGAAATGAGGGGATTATGTTTGATTTTTAATTCCAGATTTCGATGCACAAGTTGAATTATTCTTGTTCTATTTGAAATATCATAAAAAGTTCATCTATTTTTCGCTGCAAACATGGGCGTGTTTCCTTCTGGGGTTGAATTTCTGCAGTGCTTTAGCCTTTATGTAATTTCTTTTGCTTGTTTTGAAGCTGGGATACATATTTTGCCTCTTTTTTCTCCCCAGTTTTACGCGTTTATGAGTTTTTGCCTGTTTGAATCTGTGACTGCCTTGCTTTGCTTCTTTGCTTGGACAAGACTTCTTTCTAGCTGCCTAATTGTTTCAATCAATATGTCCATCCAGCCATGCAAGATATTATTTTACTAATATATATTTGACAATATTGGGGGAAAGCTGTAATTTCCATATCTTTTGAAATCGATTATATTTTTATTTTCATGAGTTGTTTTCCATCAGTCTTTCAAATGATGTGCACGCACACTTTTGATGAACTTATTCTGTAATCAAGACATTTTATGTAAGTATCAATGTGTATATGATAAGGGAAAATTTTCTGTCGGGTATTTGTCCAACCCAATTAATTATTATAACAAATGTATTACACTTATTATTTAATTGATTACTAAATATAAATTTTCCTCCCTAACTACACTAGTTTGACTAAATTAGGTTTAGGTTAGAATTACTCGTACTACTACAGATAAGTTTGTGAAGGAGAAGCAGCTTTTTGTAGTATATACTCTTTAATCCAGAACATGTGTGACCTAGTAAATGTATGTTACCATTTACTCATATGTTGTGGCCATCATTTACAGTTTTAACTTTAATATAATCTCTCTTATTTCAAAGAAGTATTTACTGAAGTTTGTACAAAGAAGATTTCTGGTATTTTCTGGTTGCTGTATAATTGATTCATCCATCATTCTGTGTTATTCTTCTCTGTGCAAGTCTAGGGGCCAGATTTTGTGTGGTTCGAGGTATTTTGCTGATATGACCATATAGTTAAGCATCAAGTAAAATAATATATATTGAACCAAAAAAAAAAAAGTAAAATCATATGCATAATTCAATATTCATTACATGAAAACATCTCTTATTGTGTTTTCCCTTGTTAAATGTCTGGTGATTAGATGAATCTTTTTATTGACTTTCTAAGAATTAAATTCAAGAAATATGTTTTTTTATATATAATTAACACGGGAATCTTTGATCGATTGATAATATTTGTGATAAAGTGCCTATTAATTAATAGAAATTTGTGTCTTAAGTTGTTGGAAAACCAACTACAATATCTGAAATACGAATATTTCTAAAAATATAAATATCGTGACTTGTTCGTGTTATGTCAGGCCATTTCGAATATTTAACTAGAAATTGAACAAAAAAATAGATTTATGTTGTATTGTGTTTATATTGATGTGTTTGTACATTACAAGTGACAAAAGACGTCTAAACTTGGATTGGTGCTCTCATGATGCACTGTGTATATGTTGCATGTTTTGAATCAGATTTTGTGAAAATTTAGTAGGCTTGTGATCTCAAGTTTGTGTTTAATCTCTTATTTCACTCATATACAGGTGTCAGGTGTATTAATAGACGGCCGAGATTAGGAAAAAAAAAAAATTTAAAAGACCTCGCGCATGTATAAGAATAAAATAGGAGATGAAACACAAAGTTGAAAAAGGAGATCTCAAGCCCTAATTAATATATCTCTTCAACTTCCCACCAAAAAATATATATATATATATCTCTTCAACTGAAATAGTACCCTGATTTGACGGACAGATTTCATTAAGACTTCACGTTACTCCAATATTTCGTGGATTTTATTCACAATAATGCGTAGTAATTGTTAGAATAAACAAAACATGCTTAATTAATAAGTGTAAAGTTTAAGTACCCTATTCAACATGTGAAGTGAATTTGTCATCTTTTTCGAATTATTAAAAACAAAAAAAAAAAGAATTTAGTATGTAGAAAACATGAACTTAGATCTTTGCAAGAATTAATGTGCAACAGCTTTTGCTCTGTGTTTGACTTCATTAATTAATGATGTGGAAACTGGAAATGCATGAAATTGTAATAGTGTTGAGCTCCAAGCATTAAGGTTTAGATCTTTTCTGATTAGAAAGGCGCCTAACCTTTGAACAATACCTATGATTAATGTGGAGCAGATCATCATTGGATTTGGTCTTGTTAGGCACTTCCTGTTTTATACATGTGCTTATATATATATCTTCTTCTTCGTCTTCTATATCAAATCCAGGAATATATGCCTAGTCCTCATCAGCATATGGTCAACTAGGGAAACAGTGGTAGTACTAGATTTAATGTTACCTCATTTTGGTACTGTAAAATTTAGCCTTAGATTTTGCTAGCACTTATTTGACTTTATGATTTTATATGGTCGCGTTTGATGATTTCTTAATCTTAGTTTTGGTTCTTGGGAAAATTGTATCCAACTACCTTTATGTTTGGCTTAATTACAATTTAATTCTATTTTTTTATGTATTCATCATGTAGTTCCTAAGCTTTACGTTTCATTTGAAGTCTTTAACATCTGTTAGGGTTTCGGTTAGATTGGTCAGTTGTCCTTCTCAATAGAGGGATCGTTTTGTTATTAAAAAAAACTATAGAGATGTATTTGTAATAAATTAAGGGGCAATTTGAAAAGGATAATTGACCGACCTAACGGACGATCAGGAATCTCATACAGGATGTAGAGTTTAGGAACTACACGGTAAACACGCAAAGAATAGGGACAGAGTTGTAATTACGCCAAACCTTAGGATAGTTGGAAGTAATTTTCCTTTAGTTCTATTGTCCATTTATATGGATCGAGTCAAGTCGAACCACTAAGGTGAAAAACTCTCTCTATCAATAATAACTGAGTACGTATCAAGGGATTCGAACACGATATCTCTAATTAAACTAGTATAGCACCAGACCGCTAAACTACACCATTTGATGGTATAGATGTAAAACAAATGGTATTGTTACATAGAGGTAATATTGAGAGGTCAGTAGAGTAGTCGAGCATTCCCAGACCTCCAGCAGTACCTATACTACTGTCTTATGAGTGTTTAATTTGAACTATATAGAAAGCCTTCTTATATCCATTAAACAGTTACAATTAGCTATGCTCATGATACCTAAATCCTTAATCTTCAGAACTTAATAAAGCTAGCAAAGGCTGAATTAATATAACTGGAATTACAATTATGAGAACTTTCATGAATACCTATAAGTATGTATAGTCCTTGTTTCTGAATAAGCAATGTTCTTAGACCTTAGTAGTCAATACGTTTTTCCTAGAAAAACCTTTCTTAAACAAACCTGTGATTATAGCAACTTCTTACACAAGCGTCTGGAAGTATATTTAACCAAGGATTATGTCCAAATTCCAGTTCACTTTATGCATTTAGATTTCAGACTTTGTTGTCTCTAACTCGTTCCTTCTTTTCCCTTGGAAAACCTAGCATTCAAGTGTGCGCTTTTCTTGCTTTCGTTTAATTATCTCAATTCCCACATGATTAAATATTGAAGTAGGCTGGGAATAAGTAGTATTTGCAATATTAATTCAGAGACAAGTAGGTAATTTAGTTGTAAGTATTTGTATCTACGAATATATAGGTTACGGATTCAAATCTCATTAGGGATAATTGAGAAACCAGCAATAATTCTCTTTAAAAAAAAAAAAAAAAAGTAGTATTTGTAGTCTTCTTGTTAATGATATCCTAGAGGTATCAAATTTTTTGTTTCTATCTGTTATATTGTCTCTTGTTTCGTCCACCTATGTATAATTGTAATCCAATTAGCTAAAAGATTTTGCATTTTAAGAATTTATTAGATTGTCACCTTTAGTGTTGGGCAAGGTTGCTAAAGTGGAAACTGGAAACTAATAGTTTCGAACTTTTGAGGAAAATCCCAATCCCAAACTTCAAGAGAACTGCTTTGACAAGGTTGTTTTGATAATGCATGTTTCAGGAAAACATTTTCCAACTCTCCCAGTAATACAAAATATTAACTAAAAGCACATCTTCTTTTTTAAAAGAAAGATAGAAATTCAACCGATTAAATTAAATAATTAATACACTATTTGACGTGGTCCCATCTAGCCCAGCCGCGCTGGCGACACGTGGACCACTATCCACGGGCCACGTGGATGGCTGACCGGTCAACGGAGCCACGTAAGCCTCCCAGTCAGCCGCGTTCAACGGCAAACCCTTCAAGAGGATAAAAGTTGACCAGTCAACCGTGTCGACCCGACTACCTTCATGAACAGTCGAAACACTATCAACTGTAACCAAGGCAAGTCGGCGAGTAATCGACCGTATGGTTCCTAGGTCGGACTGAGGTCGACCATCCCCGGGGCCCACTCCGCCGTTTCCAGCATTTATTGAGGCCTGACAAGGCCGTACGGAGCAGTTGGTGCATTAAATGCGCCTGCAAGTCGCACTGTACAGGTAATCATTACCTTAATAGGTATAAATACCCCCTCCCATAAATGTCATAAAACACACAACTACCACATTAAAAGCTCACAAGTTACTCGATAAGCTCTCAGCCACTCGACACTAACTTGAGCGTCGGAGTGCCGACAAAGGGAATCACCCCTCCCGTCCTTTGTCGGTCCGAAGTTTACGTTTGTCACTTTTCCCAGGTCAATTCCATATCGAGCTCTGCCCCACCAACAAATCTCAAGTGACTCGAGTCGATCCGTACTGGACACCGCCACGTCATCAACCCGGATCCGACACGATCATTTTGGCGCCGTCTGTGGGAAAACGAACGAGAAGTCGAAAGGAAATGGAATTACGCAGTCATCGTACTTTGGGGGGTGACGTCCCCGACACGGAAACCCAACACAGGATGGACGGACCGAGCCAGACCTCGAGACGACCTAGAGCCGAGATAGTGGCCGCCCCTGCGCCGATGGTATACGCAACTTCTGATTTAGACGCTTATCTAGAGAAGTGTCAAGCCGAGGCAGTAGCGGCAGCGGCCGAGGGTAGAACCCCAGTCTTCCCAGAGAAGCCTCAAGCGACACCGGCCATTCCGCCGACCGGACAATACGCATACTACTGCGGGCCGCCCGCTCATTACGGGTATCCTCCCCCTCCCCCTTGGGGGTATCAGCCCGGCCCCATGGTATACCAACAAGATCCCTACGGCATGCCCCCACCGCCTGGTCAAAACCAGCGGCAAGGGGCAGGTCAGGAGCCTCAGCAGACCGAGGTGTTACCTAACGACCAAGAGGCGCAATCGGCCCGGCGCCTAGGTAAGCGCCCAATCGACCAAGAACCTCAGGGTGCAAGGACAAGAACCAAGGGAAAGGGAGGAGAACCGAGGACTGCCCGAGGATCGAGGGATGCGAGGGCATCAAGGAGCCCCCCTCGCCATGAAAGAGAGAAGGGACCAAGAAACTCCAAGGTATTCGATCGACTGGGGGCTAGGGCCTCTCCCGAAGCCCCAAGATTGTCGAACCGAGGGCTCCCCGTGGGGCGGAAGGATTTGAGACATCGCTTGCCTCGAAGAGGAGATTCCCCCCAGCGGTCCAGACATGGGAAAACCCCCTCTCGGGTCGATATTGACGAGGAAATATCCTACAGCAATCGGTCCCCCTCACCCAGAAGGAGGCCGACTCATCAGTACCGGAGCTCTCGCGAAGTGCGATCTCCCTTTTGTGAAAGAATCTTGGCAGCCATGGCCGCGGACAAGATGCCCACCAATCTCCCGACGTATAATGGCGTGTCCGATCCCGAGCGGCATGTAGATCGCTTTGAAATTGAGATAAGTATGTTCGGCCATTCATCCGATGTAAGAGCTAAGATTTTTGCCACCACTCTCGTCGAGTCAGCCCAGGACTGGTTCTCAAGGCTGGCTCCGAGAAGTATCCAGTCATACGATGAATTGATAGAGCGCTTTGTGGCTCACTTCTCCTCTGTGAAAGGCGACAAGCTGCCGGCCACGTACCTCTACAACATTGTGCAGAGAGAGGATGAGACCCTGAGAGAGTTTTTCACTCGATTCTCTCGAGCGGCGGTACAAGTTCAATCTCCGAGCATGGACATGGTTATACCCACCATCCACGCCGCTTTAAGAGATCGAGATTGTGCTCGGCACATCGTCCGGAAAAATCCCGCCTCGATATCTAAATTACTAGATATCGCCTCCTCCTGGATGAGGGTTGAGGAGGTCGAGTTAGCACAAAAAGGGGCCGCGAATCGAAAGCCGGAAGCCATCCGGCCAGCGAGAAGTGAGTTCAAGAAGGACCAAAAGAATCGAGTCGATCACACCTCCGGAAGCAGCTCTAAAAAGCATTATACGCCATTGAATCGATCGATTGAGGAGATTTACAACATTGCCAACAAAAAACTGTTCAAAAGCCCAAAGGCCATCAAGGAAACTCAGAAGAACAGGGATTCGGGGAAGTTCTGCCATTTCCATCGACAGGCTGGACACAATACCTCGGAATGCTTCGCCCTGCGGGATGAAATCGAGAGATTGATTAGAGGAGGGGAGCTCCAAGAGTTCGTTAAAAAGCTGGACGAGTTAGCCACCCGAGCCGACGATCGTAGTCCGCCTCGACGAAGGGAAGCTAAACCCCCGACCGAGAGGGATGACCATAACCTACCCTGCCTTGGTCGAATCGACATGATCGCCGGCGGGCCAGCTGGGGGCGACACAAAAACTTCCCGCAAAAGGACCCGCAGAGAAGCCCAGAGGAACTACTACGGCCCGCACGAGGTGATGGAGATCGAGTCGGGTAGAGAATGGGCAGATCAGGACATTAGCTTTAGCAACAAGGACCTAGTCGGCATGCCACCACGGGAAGGCGATACGCCTAGTTGTCCGATGGTGGTTACGCTCGACGTGGCCAATTATGCTGTATCAAAAACCCTTGTTGATAATGGAAGCTCTGTAAATATTATTTATCTCTCGACTCTGAATCGCATGAATCTTGCCAAAAGTTTGAATTTGGAGCCTCTCAAAACCCCTTTAACAGGGTTTGGAGGGTCCGAGGTATACCCCAAAGGTAGGGTCCGACTGATCACCTCCATGGGAACGCTCCCTAAGAGGTCGACTCTCGACCTGGAATATCTTGTAGTCGACCAGCCTTCAGCATATAACCTCATTCTAGGAAGGCCTGGATTAATCGACTTCAGGGCAGTTATTTCCACTTACCATCAATTGATTAAGCTCCCCACGCCTGCCGGGATAGGCGAATTGAGGTGCGATGTGCCCGCGTCCTGGGCTTGTTACTCAATTTTCATGGAGAAGGTGAGGTTGCCCGACCGCCGAATCGTCCCCGTTTTGGGCTTACCCGACGGAGAAGAGGATCAGAAAGAAGACATGGAAGCCCCTGGCGACGAGCCTATCCGCAAAGCGAATAAAGCTAAGAAGAAGCAAAAGGTCTCGGATAATCGACTCGAGGCATCCACTCAAACAATGGAAGTCGAGCTCCTTCCGGGACAAAGAGAGAAAATCACCCATGTGGGGCTCCCCGAGCCGGGGAAGGAACACGAGCAGGTACTCCTAATTCAATTTCTCCAGGAGAACGCCGATGTCTTTGCATGGAGTGCCAACGATTTAGTGGGAGTCGATCCCTCCGTGATCATGCATCACCTCAATGTCGACCCATCCTTCAAACCAATCAAGCAGCGGTTGCGGACCCAAAGCGCCAGGAGGAATGAAATAATTGAGGAAGAGGTCAACAAGCTATTGGACGCTGGGTACATCACGCCTGCCACGTATGTCGACTGGCTTTGTAATGTGGTTCTGGTGGCCAAGTCGGGAGGGAAGTGGCGTATGTGCAACGACTTTACAGATCTAAACAAGGCGTGCCCAAAGGACCCCTATCCTCTCCCAAATATCGACCAGCTAGTCGACTCGACTGCGGGGTGCGAGCTAATGAGTATGATGGATGCCTTTCAAGGCTACTATCAAATCTTCATGGCACCCGAGGACGAAGATAAGACCGCCTTTATAGTGGTGAAGGGTATTTACTGCTTCCGAGTGATGCCCTTCGGGCTCAAAAACGCGGGGGCTACATACCAGAGGCTGGTCAACCGAATCTTCGAGGAAGAGATTGGTAAAACCATGGAAGTGTATGTTGACGACATGATTGTGCGATCGACTCGATCGAGCAACCACCTCGAAGACCTAAGGAGATCGTTCGAGCTGCTCAGGCGGTACAACCTGAAGCTCAACCCGAATAAGTGCACCTTCGGGGTGTCGGGAGGAAAATTCCTTGGTTACTTGGTTAGCCAGAGAGGGATCGAGGCAAACCCCGAGAAGAGCAATGCTATCCGCAGCTTGTCCAGCCCAAAAACAATTCGAGAGGTACAATGTTTAGTTGGACGAATTATTTCTCTTAACAGATTCATTTCCAGGTCAGCCGAGAAGAACCTTCCTTTTTTCAAAATCTTGAGGAATGTTAAAGAATTCAAGTGGACCGAGGAATGCGACCGGGCTTTCGAGGCAATGAAAAAATACCTCGAGTCACCCCCACTCCTGGCTAAGCCAAAACAAGGAGAAACTTTATACCTCTATATGGCCGTGTCGAATGAAGTGATCAGCTCGGTCTTAGTTGCCGTAAGGGAGAGGAAGCACCTGCCAATTTACTATGTTAGCAAAATTCTGCACGGGGCCGAGACGCGATATTTGGAAATCGAAAAATTTGCCCTTGTTCTTGTGCACACGGCCAGAAGACTGAAGCCGTATTTCCAGGCCCACAAGATTATCGTGCTCACCGATCAACCTCTCAAGCAGGTATTGTCTAAACCAGATAGTTCGGGTCGACTTGTTAAATGGTCTGTCGAGTTGGGCCAGTATGACTTATCCTACAAGCCAAGAATAGCATACCAAGCCCAAGTCTTGGCCGACTTTTTGGTCGAAAAGCAACCTCCGGCCCCTCTCAAAGAAAGTACTTGTCGATGGACTTTGTCACTCGATGGTTCGTCGACCTCGTCCGGCGGGGGTGCGGGAGTGTCATTGAGAAGTGCTGACGGCGACGAGCTCGACTTCGCCATCTGCCTAGACTTCCCCGCCACGAATAACGAGGCCGAGTACGAGGCGCTCTTAGCAGGCATGAGAATCGCCAGAGAACAAGGAATCGAGAGCCTAGCGGCTTTAACCGATTCGCAGTTGGTTGCTAGCCAATATGTTGGCTCTTATGAGGCAAGGGAAGAATCAATGGCCAAATATTTGCAGAAGGTCAGAGAATGGGCCGCGAAATTCAAAAACTTTAGCCTTGAGCAGATTCCTAGGGAGGAGAATGAGAGAGCCGATGTCCTTTCCAAGGTGGCCAATGGACTCAGAGGAACAAGGGATAGGTCGATTACCTTCCTCACAGTCACAGCTAGATCAATCGAGGAAGGGGGAAAGCCGGTACATAGCATCGACCCCATCGAGCCATGTTGGTTAGACGATTTGGTCTTGCATCTAAGGGACCGCTTCTTGCCCGAAAACAGAACAGAGAGGCGTCGATTGATAGCCAGGGCAGCAAGCTATTCACTCGACCCAGAGGGCGTGCTATACAAGAGGTCCGTCATTGAACCGGCCAAGAGGTGTCTAAGACCCTCCCAAGCCAAGGAGGTCCTTGAAGAGGTGCACGCCGGATCCTGCGGAAATCACTCGGGAGGCCGAATACTCGCTAAGAAGGTCTCTCGGGCCGGCTACTACTGGCCGACCCTCCTGCGAGATTCGTTCAATCTGGTGAAGAAATGTCCCAGCTGCCAAAAACATTCGAACCTCACCCACCAACATCCGAGGGAAATGACCCCGGTCGACATCACGTGGCCCTTCGACCAATGGGGAATCGACATTGTTGGGCCTTTTCCCCTTGCCCCAAGACAACACCAATTCGTTATTGTCTGCGTGGAGTATTTTTCCAAATGGATCGAAGCAGCCTCTGTCCCCAGAATCACCCATACAGTAATGACTCGATTTCTATGGAAGAACATCATATGCCGCTTCGGGGTGCCAAAGACTTTGATTTGCGATAATGGCCCCCAATTTCGAAGCAAGATGTTCAAGAATTATTGTTCCAAGTACGGCATCAGTTTGCGTTTCACTTCGGTCGGCCATCCCCAGGCCAATGGCCAAACTGAAGTCACCAACCGGATAATTGTGCAGAATCTGAAGACCCGACTCGACCGGAGCAAGGGAGCTTGGGCCGAGGAACTTGACGGCGTCCTGTGGGCCTATCGAACCACCCCTCGAACAGCTACCGGGGAGACACCATTTTCAATGGTCTACGGTTCCGAGGCAGTGGTCCCCGCGGAGTTGATACACCAAACCGATAGGGTGTCCCATTATCAACTCGATCGCAATCAAGAGAATCGACAGTTCGACTTAGACATGATTGAAGAAGCAAGAGATCGGGCATTCCGACGGATGCAGCAGTATCGAGCCGCGGTGGCCAGAAGCTACAACAAAAAGGTCAGTCATCGAGGATTCCGAGTCGGTGATCTCGTCCTGAAACGAGTCGATGTGACAAAACATGTCGGAAAGCTCGACGCCAACTGGGATGGTCCTTTCCGAATCTCCAAGGTCGGGAAAAACCATGCCTACCACCTCGAAGAAATGAGTGGCAATCCTGTACCTCGATCTTGGAACGCCCACAACCTTAGGGCTTTTTATGTTTGAAAAGATGTAATCTTCAACATGTCAATCAATAAAATTGGAATAACTTTTCGATCTAAAAGGTTGTCATATCCTTAATGGGTTAAATAGCCTAGTCGATATAATCGACTAAATTTATTTCTTAAAATCGTCCTAACTGCTCGACGTCCTTCTCAGAAGGGACTAGAGCAATTTAGGTTGTCGACTTGAGGGTGTTGTTTGGTTTGAACATGCATACTCGAAAATGCTAATTCGAATTGAACCTTGAAAGCAAAATTCATTGATAATTGAAGAACAATTACATTTGGATTTTCCATCGGGAACGTTGTTCGACCACTCTAGGTCGACTTACTACATCAGAACTCAAATTTCAAAAATGAAAAGAGGAAAAATTACATCAACAAGAAACGGTGCAGGGGATCGGAAGGCCTAGTCTATTTCTTCGTCGGAAGGAATGTTGGCGGGCTTCTCGAAGAAGAGTTCGGGGAATACCTTGGCGTGATTCAGAACCATAGGATCGACCCCTTGGGGCATCCGACTGGTATCTTCCTCGATTCCGCCGACTATGGATTGTGCCAGAGGGATTGCGAATCCGAACTCATGCTTCGACCAGTCCTCCTCGGGATCCTCAGCAGCTTGTTCAGGCTGAGGACGCGGATCCGGGCAGAGGAGGCCAACTTTGGTCGTATCATAGTCGACCGGCAGATAACCCTCGGCACGACATTGGGCCAGGCACAACTCGAACCCCTCCTTCATGTCCGAGATCCCGAAGGTGGCGGTCGATCTTTTGAAGGCCGTCGACTTCATGAACCGGTAGGCCCCGAACCGCTCCGAGTCGGCGATGATTTGATCATAAATTCGTTGGCATCGCTCGATGGCTTCCCTAGCCCCTTTCACCTCCCCGGCCGATTCTCCTTCCCTGAAAGCATTGAGGGTCTTCTCGGCCTCCTTGTCGAGTTTCTGGAGAGCCTCGTGCAATTCCGCCTTCTTGCCCTCCAGTAATTTCTTGGTTTCATCGAGAGCCCTCTCTGCCTTCTCCTTCCCTAAAGTCGCCGCCTTCGCACTCGAACCGAGTCCCGCCTTCTCGGTTTCCAACTCCTGCACCCGCCTTTTCAAACTCTCGACCTCCGAGTCGACTCCGGCCTTTGCCTCCAGACGTGATCTTCCCTCCTTGTAGATCTGGGCCCTCCGACTCATATGATAGACATCTTGAGCAAGCTGCGACACGAAAAGAAAAAGGGGTTAATGGTCGGACAAAAGTCGATTCGATGAACAGCAAAATGTTCGGATTCTTACCCCAATGATCTTTACCGCGGCCGACATCTCCAGCTCGACCTCGGACATCTTCCATCTCGACTCATGGTCGACCGGAAGTTGGCAACAGTGGTACACCGCCCCAGCAGCGCGGTTGTCCCTGGGGATCGACCCTATCCTCCGAGGTTTCCCGTCGTCCCCGATCATCTTATAGCCCCCTGGGAGGTGCGGCTCCGAAATCTTGAGCATCTTGAAGAAATCGGCCAAGTCCTCGGCCGGGGGATGATATGGAAGGTGAGCCAATCTAATGGCTTCCGAGGAGAAGGGGGCCGGCGATTTCTCGGTCCCTGAGGGAGTCGACGGGAGAGAACTGGTGGAAGTCGTACCTTTCGACTGGCTTCCCCCGGCACTTGTGTCAATGTTTCTTGCCGGCTTGGGGTCCTTGTCCCTTTTTGACCTCTTCCTATCGGGCTCAGGAAGAGGAGCTTTTTCTTTCCTTTTCTGGGTCTGCGGCGTTTGACTCGGCTCTGCCCCGGTCTTATCCGCTCCCCTTGGGAGAACGGCATCCATGGTCTTATGGGGCTGGGCCACCTCGGCCGCTTTAGCTAGAGCATGTTTGGCTGCTAGCTCCTCCATGTCGGCCCTCATCTTTGCCAGGCGACTCATGATGATTTTATCTGCAAAGAAGAAAGACGAATGTTAGAATCGACTAAAAAGATAGAAATACAGTTCTGAGTTTGGAACGGTCAATCTGACTCGACCACATGATTTACCCGGGTCGAATGTCCGACTCATACGTCCGGGGGCTAGGCCAAAATCGACCAGTACTTTATTCTCGATCAACTTCTTGCAATCGAACTGGCCGAGGGATAACATGTCCCGGATGAAAGTATTGGACCACCTGGTAGCTGCCACCGGTAACGTCGAGCTCGGCCTCCAGCACCACATCCTATTCCACAAATTAGGCCAGCCCGACTCGCTCTCGACATACACAAATTGGTGTTTCCAAGATTGTCCATTTGAAGAGGTCGGCGACGTTGTGAGTTTCCTTTTCTGCTTGAACGAGAGCTGTACGAACCCATAGCCCGATCCGGACCCCTCCTTGGTCACACTTACATTAAAAAGATCCTTGGCTACTCCGAGCATGGGAATCCCGAAATACTTCATCAGAACTCGGATGCCGTTAAGCATCGCATAACCATTCGGCATCAACTGGACCGGGCTGATGTTTAAATGGTTCAGGATGTCGAGGACGTCATCGTCTATCGGGATCCGAAACCCTGCTTGGATCATCTTCCAGGTTACGGTAATGCAGTTTCTCGGGGGGTCGGTCATAGATTCCCCACTTCGAGGTCGAACTAAACTATATCCCCCCAGCTCGACATCTCCCCCGAACAAAATCTCTCTCATTTCTTCAAACATCTTGGCCGATACTTTGCTCTCGACTATCCTAGGGTCCTTATTCAAAGTTCGGCTAGGGGATTTCCTACCATAAGGGATATGTATGCCACCCTCTCCTTGATTAGCTGAGGTTGACGGCCCCACATCTTCTACTCGACTCGCGAATTCTGGGCCGAGTCTCATCCCAATTGGTGGAATCGCCCTTATGGGTTCTGCAGAGGCTACTAGGCTCGAGGGAGAGGCCGACTGTCTGTCCCCAGAGTCCTCTGAAGCTTCCGATACCCCTACCCTATCGGAGCCCTGCGATCTAACTGACTCCTCTTCACTCGACGTCGAGGAGATAGAGTGTATATCATCCCCAGGGCCTGGGATCTTATCTGACAGATCTGAACTAGTCGAAGTAGAAGAAGACATCCCACCGATCAACAATTCTTCGACTGGATTCCCTTGAAGATCGCCTTCTCCTTGAAATAAGGGTTAAGGTTTTTCGTGTCAGGGACCGAGTCGAAAGTGATTCGAGATGGGGTTCTTCTCATTCGACTCCAGACTCTCCCACAGATAGAAAATAAAAGAGATTAAAGCAGTAAAGAAAGGAGGAAGTTGTCGGAAAAGGCTTACCGGAGAATTTCGCAAACGATCTGATCGACTCGAAGTATCCGGATGCTGAACTCGAAAAGCTCTTCAGAACTCGAACTGCTCTAAGAATTTCTAAAGAAGTAAAGGTGCAAATGAAAGCCATAAAGGGCTATTTATAGGGGTTACCCTGGGCGGGAAATTCGAAGGCGAACCGTCGCCATCATTACGCCTGGGGCCCACTTCTCGAAAACCGAAAGGACACTGCCACGTCATCGTGGCACCGCCTTTCCGGGGGCTAATGACGTGGTCCCATCTAGCCCAGCCGCGCTGGCGACACGTGGACCACTATCCACGGGCCACGTGGATGGCTGACCGGTCAACGGAGCCACGTAAGCCTCCCAGTCAGCCGCGTTCAACGGCAAACCCTTCAAGAGGATAAAAGTTGACCAGTCAACCGTGTCGACCCGACTACCTTCATGAACAGTCGAAACACTATCAACTGTAACCAAGGCAAGTCGGCGAGTAATCGACCGTATGGTTCCTAGGTCGGACTGAGGTCGACCATCCCCGGGGCCCACTCCGCCGTTTCCAGCATTTATTGAGGCCTGACAAGGCCGTACGGAGCAGTTGGTGCATTAAATGCGCCTGCAAGTCGCACTGTACAGGTAATCATTACCTTAATAGGTATAAATACCCCCTCCCATAAATGTCATAAAACACACAACTACCACATTAAAAGCTCACAAGTTACTCGATAAGCTCTCAGCCACTCGACACTAACTTGAGCGTCGGAGTGCCGACAAAGGGAATCACCCCTCCCGTCCTTTGTCGGTCCGAAGTTTACGTTTGTCACTTTTCCCAGGTCAATTCCATATCGAGCTCTGCCCCACCAACAAATCTCAAGTGACTCGAGTCGATCCGTACTGGACACCGCCACGTCATCAACCCGGATCCGACACGATCACTATTATATAAAGAAAATGTATATTTCTATCTTTTTCTCAGTATTGTACTTTATTAATTAAATACTAATGGCATCACATCATAGTATAGACACTTGTTTGTGTCTAATAAAATAAAACAAAAAATTGTCTCCTTCTACTTTGTTGTTACATTCCCCTTCCTTTTTGGCAAAGACGAGAATTCATAATTGATTAACCCAAATTAGAAAAAACAAATTTTAATAAATAAATCTTGAATACCTAACAACCTCATAATAACCTATTCCATTCTGATGTTTCACTGAGGATACATTGACAAATTCTGATGTTCCACTGATAATTTCTTTTACAAACTCTTGAAATTACAAGATAATTACAAGAAGGGTCGAAACTCAAGACTAAATTGGCTCCTCTAGCTATTTTCATTTTGTATTTCCCGTTTCAGTTTTGTATTGGTAGGGCGTTTAACACTAGCGAGGCAGAAGACGAAACACAATACCATTCCGACAGAAAACATCTGTGGTTGATGTATATCATTCTTTAACGTCAGAATTAAGGAAAGAAAGCAAATGCAAAAGAAAGTGGCTCAACCCTCAAAGTGAAGATTTGTTTTTACTGTTTGTATTTTGGAGAAGAAAAGAATGTAATTGCATTGCATGAATGTCAGATCTCCCGAACATATAGCCGAAAGTTTGTGATGATGTGATTTAAATTATTTACTTTCCCAATGCACACAACCTTCGTACGTCCAACTTTAATTCTTTCTTTCTTTTTTTTTTCCTTCAAATTAAAGATTAAATATATGTCTAGGAAATATACATATATGGGGTCTTTTTTAAAAAGTATCTAAATGTTGAAAAAATTTGCTTTAACTCTCCATTTTTAAAAAAATTCTTCTTTGCTCCCTAGATGACAAGCCAAATTTGCTTTAACTCCCCATTTTTTTTAAAGGTTGTATTAAAACTCAAGAATCTCGTACCCGAATCCCGAAATCACGTACTTAAATGTCCAAATCTCGTATTTGGGGGCAAATACATCATTTGGGCATTTAAGTACGTGATTCCGGGGTTCGGGTACGAGATTCTTGAGTTTTAATACAACTATGGGGAGTTAAAACAAATTTGGTCTGTCATTTAGGGAGCAAAGAGGAACTTTTTTAAAAATGGGGAGTTAAAGCAAATTTGAGTCCTCATTTGAAGATTTTTCGGGAATTTCCCATACATATATTATATATATTATAGCTTTTGACAGTCTCATATTTCCATGATAAAGACCAAGATTGTCTTTGAACATCTCCAATGTTTCCTCGAGCAACAAAAAGGAAAAGCCACCTCATCATCGATTTCTCTTGTTCTTGTGCCTCCAATCCCAAACATTTTTACAGGCAATTAATTGCTCACATAGGATATATATATATATATAATAGTTAACTTCTTTATTTTTTGAAAAGAGAATTGTATATTTTCCTTTATAGCCTCTGTAAGTACGTTAGCTTTCTCTGCATCTTTTGTCTGTTGCTATGTCCTCAGCCAAAACTAAGTACGGAATAAACTAAAGTAATCTCAACTTGCCTCAGGATAAGAAAATGATTCATAAAATAATAATTGTCTTAATAAATAAAACTGACAATGGGTATATATATGATCTTATCTAGAACAGTACATTTACATTAGCCAATTCTATCGTTAATCATAAGCTTGTCAAAGGGGCATGAGAGCTGATAGGGAAAAGAACAATCAGTATGACACTTATACCAAAACAAAAAATCACAATAAAACATTCCAATAATATGGATATTAATTAATGAAAGTGCAACAGTTTCATACAAAATAAGATAACTTATGATGCACGGATACAGACTTGGCGATACGAATACGACGATATGAATTTTTTCTTAAATTTTCCACGTGATGAGTATCAGATATAATATTCAACATGAGTGTCAAACACAATAAGATACGACAAAATGATATTTTTAAAAGTATTCGTGTCTCATAGAATATAACAAGATGAGTCATTAATAAAGAACATGAAATGATAGATTTGTTGGATACTAAAACAAAATATAATGTTATTCTGCAACAACCCAATCCAATATTTCCAATGGCCTTGGATCCGATTAAGAATTTTTCTCTTTTTCTTTTTTCTTTTTTCTTTCTTTCGTTTTCCAATGGTATGGCACTTGCGAATTGGGTTAGACTTCTTTAATGTGTGTAGGTAGGGTGGTAGCTTGGTAGACTTCTTTAATCTGTAAAACTGGTGCTACAAAGGGAGAGCACTAGTTGGTAGGAAGAACATGAACATGTCTCCTATTGTTTAGCAGCATTATTAATTAATCGGATACTTTAATCAAATCCCATTTGAAGAAGATTAATATTGTTTAATGACAATAATTACGTAGAATTAGTTTATTATTGGTAGCAGTGTATGAGATACTATCATGCACCAATACTTTTATAGCTATATATCTTCTTGTGTTATATCGTATTGGGCATCATTTTTGACAACTACATGTAGTAAATTGTTAAAAAAAAATTAATATTGTTATGTTTGTATCTTTAATCAGAGACGGAGCTAGGTTGGAAGCTATGATGCACGGACACTTTTAAAAATATCATTTTGTCGTGTCGGACACCGTGTCCGACACTCCTTACGTGGGAAATTCAAGAAAAAATTCGTGTCGCCGTATCCGTGTCGTGTCGTGTCTGTGTCCGTGCATCATAGGTTGGAAGTATGGGGTGCATGGCTCCCCACCCACGCACCCTAAAATTTAAAATTTTCTTCTTTTGGTATATATATTTTGAAATATTTATAATTTTGACTTTCGTAATTAGAAATTTTGTCCCTTTTTATTTTTGATATTTTAATTTGCGTCCTCCTTTATATTAAATACTAGTTCCATTTCTATTTTAAATACACTAATATTTTTAAAAATATTATTTTGACGTGTCATATTAGAAACTTCCAATCCAAAATTTTCCACGTGAAAATTTAAAAAAAAAAAATCATTTTGTCACATCTGTAATTATCATATTTGTGTTCATCTCAATTCTCATGTACACCCGTATCATAGGTTCGTATTGTATTATATTGTCTCCAACTTGTTCTTAGTGTAGGGTGAGCCCAAGTGCCAAATATGCAAATGCAACAATTGTTTGTGGAAGTTTGTGTCATTGCGATGATTAGCTAACATTAATTATTGCAATTGCATGTGAAAACATAAATAACTCAAGATTAAATAATTTGAAGGGAGTTGTTAGTGTACGTAGAATAATGACAAACAAAATAATGTATTGTGCATTCAATGATACGTCTCAATTATGATACGTTTTTGTTGGGATTTGATTTATCTATAGGATTAGGACAATCAAATTGTACGATTACAATAATTTTTGCTCTCAATGGGATTTAATATTATTTACAAAGTCCCAAGTATCAGGACAGAGGGAGAAGGGCCTCTCAATTTTCACGCAAAATGGGAATTTTTTTTAAAATAACCTAACTGACACATAATCTAACAACCTTAGCACAATCATGGGAAAATGTTGTATGTGGTGCCCCACTTCAAATGAAAGCCCAATAGTCTAATCTGAATTCTGAAGGGCCAGTTTCTTGATCTATTGGGCTTTGTTGGGAGAATATCTAAAAGACCTATCTTTGTTTTGGGTTGTTGCTCAATGATGGCTAATCAAATGAATTTGGATCCTACCGCCAATAAGGGAGCACGGGATTTGAATCTGAATCTTATAGGATTCGGACATGTCAATACCAAATCTGAATAAACTCGGAATAGATGGAATTGAGTAAAAGATTCCTCCCGATTATGTTAAAATGTAATTCTAAAAGAAAATTAATTAAATATTAGAGAAAATTGTGTTTTTGTCCTCTTTCGTTGAAACCGTTGTAACAGTAGAAAAAAGGTTCATATTTTCAGATATCATTTCTCACTCGTTTCAAAAATCTAAAAAAAATAATATTTTAAGAAATCATTGCAATAATGGTTATACCGTCAATTTCATTATGGAAAAGGAATATGAAAATCGCGTGCGCCGTTAATTATATTGTTATTAAAATGAGTAATGATGTTATTAATGTTAAAATATAAAAGAAATTGAAGTAAAATGAGTAGAATAGGGAATAAAAATATATATTGTTTATCAGAAAAATACTATTTAGTGAGATGCATTGTTTTTTCTTATATAGGAATATATTGATTTATTAATAGAAAATGATATAGTTTTTTCAAAATAAATAAAGATGGAAGATACGTTTTTGAATACAGTGATAGATGTTGAAATTCTTAATTGCAATAATTTTTATTAATATTCTTTACACATAAAAGTGCACTGTTACCTGGAGATGCACATCGCCAATCCACAACCATGGCAAAAACAAAACTCGATATACATACAGCCACATTCAAAAGAAAGATCAATCATCATAAACTTGTCTTGAAAATACACATATTCAGTTCAATAAAAGAAAGATCGCCAATCCACAACCATGGCAAAAACAAAACTCGATATACATACAGCCACATTCAAAAGAAAGATCAATCATCATAAACTTGTCTTGAAAATACACATATTCAGTTCAATCTCACAAATTACTGCACAAATTTTGAATAAAAATGAAAAAAAATAAAAGGCAAGACGACACACTAGGATCCGTTCCTAACACGGGCATCGGTCCAGGGCACAGTTCTCCCCAGAACACACTCAAGAATCACTGTAATGACTCAAAGACAGAAGAATGTGAAGCAATGCTGGTTCACATTTCCTGCTAAAATGGGAAAAGGACCAGCATTCACATTCTTGAAAGGACTTGCAGTTTTGCAGTCCCATAATATATGAACTATCCTATCTAGTCATACACTTCCGTACATACTCTCCTTATGGGACCGTGTAAGTTAAAAGATCTACCTACTTTCACACAACTAGTGCTTGCCACGATCAAGAATGTAACCGCGGCAGCTCAATTGATATGTCATTTTGCTGCTTCTTTCTTTGATTATGGTTTGCTATTAGTTCATGGGAGCACATATTGCTTCGACTGATAGCCGCTTCAACACTTTGGGACATGGATCTAGCCCGAAATTGCTGTTTGATATTGCCACCGTGCACCGCTGCTGCCCCACACACTTCTGCAAGATTCAAATCAAATTGTGTTCATGTAATATATAGGATAATTACACTGACATACCATCAGGTTCGACCTAATTACTCAAACTTCCCC
Organism: Lantana camara; assembly: GCA_037501455.1. Lineage (NCBI taxonomy): Eukaryota > Viridiplantae > Streptophyta > Magnoliopsida > Lamiales > Verbenaceae > Lantana > Lantana camara. The sequence goes on along the minus strand of CM074857.1, from coordinate 12,703,559 downwards.
TGAGGTTAGAAAAATTAGAAAACCTTCTCCTATCAAAGATTTTACATTACATACCTTCTCCAAGATGGCATACGAGGTAGAAGCATGACAAATTCCTTTCTGGAAACTTCCACACGTCCCCAGTGGAGTTCCAAAGCTAGCAAATTTTATAGAAGAAATTAACTGTCCCACACCACAACGAAGATGAACCTTTGGTTTGTGAAACTCTTCTGGTTTCCCATAGCTTTCGATTTGCCAGTTTCTAATATTCGGGTGGTATTCAGTAACATCTGCACAAACCCCCGTCATTGATCTCTTCACAAGAGTGATTCTTGTGGGATTACCTCCAAGCTCTTCGAAAAGCACTAGTAGATTTTGGGTTGGTTTTAGCCAAGAGCGTGGTAAATGGTAAAATCTTTGAGTTGGTTGCCCACAACCAAGCTGACATTTTGGTGGTCTAAAACTTCCGGTATAACTGCATCCATTGCAGTTGCCAGCGGCATATGCGGTCCAGTATCTTCCAAGACTCTGACCATTGACCCACACTTGGCCTTTGCCCATGCTGCTCATGTCCAAGGCCAGCGGCTCGTCTCCATCAGGTGCGTGGAAATAAGCCTGAAATAGATTTGATGAAATTAAATTCATGATGCTTTTTTTTTCCCGTCCTCGTAAGTAGATGTATTTATATTGGTGTACCTTATGCCATGTCAAAGGCTGCTGCCTCTGGGCTATTAGAGAGCCCTGCATCCAGTCGACTGATGAAATGCTGTTTGGAGAGACGACGTTCATGGTTTCTCCCTTAAGACCAACCTGATCAGGAGAGATATTCATGAGAGACTTTTTAAACTGGAAATTAATTATTAATTGGAAAAAGTTGTGGCGTCGGAGGTAAGACCTGGTAAGTCCATTTTGCCCAGGATAAATCCCGTTTTCCTTGGTCAAGTCCCAGAAGAGCCACAGGACCTAAGACACCAGTGCTCCATGTCTCATAATGTCCACCAACATTCTACAGTTTTAAAATGAATTAAAAATGTCAGAATGATTCAACCCAGAGATATTTAGAAATCAATGTAATTATACAAAAGTAGAATTCATTCTATTAGGATAGAAAGATCAAGAACCAACCGGCAGTCCAACAGCCACACTAAGGAGAGAAATCTTATTTGTTCCAGCCCGTAGATTGACCTTTTCATTAAATGTAAATCTCCTGTTTTGCCTCGTCCCAGAAGCAGAACCTACATTCATAATTAACAAGACATTGAAATTTTACCTCAACAGAGAAAAGGAAAATCCAGTATGATCAATAAGGATTCAAAAGAATAGAAAGAATTATATACCAGAAAGCTGTCCATTGATGAAAACATGCAGAGCGTGACCAGTCGACTGGACAATAAGAGTCGGGAGCTCCCCACGGTGCAGAAATGACTCAGACGGACTGATATCAACACTGCAAACAGAGAGACGAACAATCAAACTCACAACTTTATTCAGAGTGTCAAAATAATAAAAATGCAAAACATAAAAAATAAATATTCAACTCACCTAGTTGTGTACCAAAGATAATCACTAGCATCTCTGGTGACATTTATCTGTTCCAAGAGGCCAACAGTGGAGAAAGTTGAGCTGCCATCATCCAAAGAAGATAAATCTTCACTAAAAGTATCCCACGCGAATATTTCAGTATTGCTTGGTATCATTTCCAGCTGTGATGTTTGAACTCCCACCTGTGGTTCAGAAAAACAAAGTCTTGTGTGAAGGAAATGTCTTAAGGACAGTGCAAATTTAATAATTACTAAGATTGCATACTTTGGCTGTATTGAAGACAACATTCCTGCAGTCTGGAAGGATGCTGATGGACCAAGGAGGCAGATTGTAATGCATGTTGTTGAACATAACTCTTGCTACGGACTTAGTATCATAATTTGAAAGAAAGGCTGCACAATCCCCTGATTCTGAAGAGTATACATGAGCCTGAAAAAGAAAATGTCACACGTTCAGAGGACAGGGGTCATAAATCTGAACCATAGAAGCAAATCTAATGTTAGAGGTGAAAACCTGTTGAAATCTTCCTAATGAAGTCACAACGGGATCGGTTGAAACTAGTGCCTTCTCGCACAGTTTAATAGCTCTATGTAGTTCTTTCAGATGACCATATTTTGGCTGCCTGATCAAACCTATGAAGCCAAAGTAACATGCTTTTAGCCTGGTTTAGGTTTAAATACAGCTCTAAATGGAGTGATAATAAATGGGAGTTTGGTATATACCATATTCATCAAGTGGAGCGTCATAATCGTAGCTTGTGGTGATGAAAGGGCCTCCAGCAGTGCGTCCAAAATTTGTGCCTCCATGATACTGTGAACAAAACGTAATGAAATTAGCTCATGATTAAAAGAACATAAGAAATGCTCAAGAAACCAAAATAAACCATGATACCGGTTAATTACAAAACTAACCATGTAATAGTTAACAAAGGAACCTCCCTTCTGTATGAATCTAGCTACAGCAAATGCCAAATCTTGAACAGGCCTCTCGTGATTAGGGCCGCCAAATTCCGAAAACCTAATTGTTGATCAAATACACCATAAATAATCCAACTTGAAATTTCACTCCAGTTAGTGAACAGAATTTAGTAAAAACATAAATAATTACCAGCCACTCCAAGCCTCAGTCCACATGGAGGGCTTGTAAGGTTTGTTGGGGGAGAAAGCATCACAGTAGAAACCATTGCATGTGTTAATCTACCAACAAAAGCAGGGAAAAGTCGTAAACAGTCAGCACGCTACAGACAAAAGGGAAAACCAGGAAATGGTGACTTTCAGTTCATTAATTTCTTACCACAGGATCTGGAGCATCTTCTTCTTTGCACATCACCCATGGAACCCCAGTATTGAGTCCAACGGCCATATTTGCAGCCCACATTGAATATTGATGGCCTGGAGCTCCAAGTGCTTTTGCTTGTGGTCCATACTCATTCTCAATCTGTCCAATAAATATGCCAACTTATTTTGTTATACATTCCAAAAAATCATCGGTACCTTCTGTGGTTGCAAAACACAGATATCAAAGAGGTGGAAACCAGACCTGTGAGAGTATAATGGGGCCACCCTGAGATTCATACAGCTTCTCACTCTTCATAAGATTGACAATTTTCTCAGTAAACCCTCTCATTGCCATCTGCCACAACAAAACCACATAAATGTTCCACCAATTAAAGAACATTTAATTTAGCGGTGCACAAGTTAAAGGAAAACTTCTCTAGAAGCAACTGTAAATTTCAGGCCAATTATTGCTTTAATTCTAATAATAAGACTCCTTAAATCAAAGAATTGACATAATAAAAGCAAGAAGCAAAGGACAGGGCATAATGAAGAACCTTGAATGGCTCATTATCTGTCCTGAAGCTAATCCCTGGTACATATTTCAGCCAAACTGGAAATCCTCTGAACACAAAAGCCAGAATTGTTCATAAAGAAAACTAATTTTTCTGCAGATTAGATCTAAGAAAGGTAACAGATATTGTACCCGAAGTTCCACTCTGCGCAAACATAAGGGCCGATACGGAGATGAGCATATAGCCCTGCTTTCTGAATTGTCTTTACAAACCTCACCAAATCATATCTCCCTTCAAAATCATACTGAAATCCACAAAGATTCAACCTTTTCAGATTCTAGACGATAATGGACATAACAAATGAATTAACAAGGCATAAAATCCCAATTCTGGAGGAAAATTTGAGGAAAAAGCGCAGTACATTGCCAGGAGAAGGCTCGTGAACATTCCAAAATACATAAGTTTCAATCACATCCACACCTCCTTCTTTAGCCTTCTTAATCAAATCTTCCCACATCTGTCACACAAGTGCATTTCAGCAAACAAGAAATTACAGAAAAGAAACAATAATCATGGACGAGAAAAAAGATTCCAGCTTTAGTACCTCAGGGGTGCTTCTAGGATAATGTATGGAACCAGATATGAGAATCCTTCTTTGGCCATTAATAACAATGGCCTTTCTATCATAAGTCACACTGCATTGCACCACCACACTTCCAAGCAGCGCCACCATGCACGCCCACAAAACCCAGTTCGAAACTAAGCTCATCTTCATTTTCCCCCTCCCTGACCCTCTCTCTCTAAAAACTGGTTTCCTCCGTCCTCTTTCAGCGTGCAAATTGCATTACAGCCGTGGAGATTACGAAGCCGGAACCCGAGAGAGAATATGGGTATAAGCTAGTAGGAATTTGGGAAAACCCAAAAACTGCGAATTCCCACTGTGGACTTATAAAGGAAGCAGTTGTGAGTTGACAAGATAAATGCGATTCTGCAATATTATATATATATACACACTTGGCGTGTCTAAAGCTCAGTCACTTCTTGACTGAGTAACAGTGGAAAAGGCAAATGTGTAGTGGCGAAAAAATAGGCAATATTCTAGTCGGACTGTCCGAACTTAACTCGATCAAATCAATATAACTATTCAATAAATATTTAATATTTTTTATGTAATTAAATCAATTTTTTATAAAATTAATTGAGTGATGGAATAAGATTGGGATTAAAATTCTCCATCAAATTATTTATTGGGGGAATTATTAAACAGGACCAATAATGTTAAAAAGTTATCCTAAACACCCTAATTTGAAAATTCTTCATTTGTGATTAGGGATGCAAACGAGCCGAGCCGGCTCGTGAGCCTGACGAGCAAGCTCGAGCCAAACCCGAACTCAAGCCCCTTTTAGTTAGGCTCGTGGCTCGCGAGCTAATATATTTAATTAAAAAATAATATTTTTATTTTTATATATATAAATATTTTTATTTTTATATAATATTATATATATTTTTATTGATTTTTATATAAAATTAATAAAAAATTAATATATTTATAATATATATGTATATATATTTAATAAATATATATTATTATATATAAAAATATATTAAATTATTTTAAAAAAACTAATTTTTAATTAAAAATAATATATTTTCATTTGGCTCGGCTCGGCTCGTTTGCATCCCTATTTGTGATCACCAATAGAACACATATTTTTTGTAAACCCCCCAAACACCTAAAAAAACTACTTTGCCCTCAAGTTTTACTCTGATACACACACGATCGATTCATCACCTTGCAACTAAACTCCCTCTTCTTCTTCCCGCGATTTTGAGTCCACCGCCGCCGCCGTCGCAGCCGTAAGGCTATTATCGTAGCACCCCCAATTGTTGCTATTGGTATTTTGATTCGATAACCGAAGCGGACACCACTTGTTTGATACGAAATCAAGAAAACTCATTCTGTGAAGATGGATTCCGGCATCTTGGTGACTGATTCGATAGGTGTAGTGTATTTTTTGAAGGCAAATATTATGTCTTTCAACTTCGGGAGAGCGATACGCTTGCAAAAGTGTTTTCGGAGATTGAGACCCATTGGCCTGAGTTCGATTGCGATGCATATGTGGTGCAGTACAAGGCTGCCCATATGGAAGATGAATCATGGATTAGTTTGAAGAAAAATAAAGATGTTGAGAGTATGGTGTTGGAAAACAGGAATCAGAAAGCAGCGGAAATTTAAAAAATTTTCCAACAAAAGGATCGAAACTCGCGATCGTGAATCCGAATTCGTAGAGATTAGAAACTTACTTTTCAATAATCTTTCTTGAAGCGTTTCAAGCCACCCAAGAACGCTCTTCTCGCGGCTTGATCCCCTCTCCTTCGTAAAGCTCGAATCTTTAAAACTTCTAACTTGAAGCTCTCTAGAGATAGTCCACCAACTTGACTACAATCTAACTAGTAAGGATGCTAGTTCTCTAGTTAGTGTTTAGGCTTAACCTAGGGTTTGTTTTATCTTGGAGAAAGGATGGTGTTCAACATATGAACCAAAAGAATTGTCAATCACTCTTTAAGGGGAGCTCGAGCTCCCCGATATATAGGTGGAGGGGGACGCCGAACCCTAGTCCTTTTGGGCTAAGGATTTTGGTCCCTCTCTCTAATTACTTGATTATCAAGTAATTTCCAACTTTGACTTTGAATTCTAATTCAAATCAACTTTTAAGAGAGCTAAAATTATCCAAACCTTTTTAATTTGCTTTGTTATATGGCTGATTTGTGATTGTGATACTTATGTGATGCGTTATTCGTACGGTTTGTGTTTAATTTGAAAAGGGATGACCAGGGAATGACATCGACAAGTCAAGTCCTAGTCGTTCATTCTTCCAACAACAATGAATCCTGGAGTCGTTGCATCCGTCGCGTTGGACAGGCTTTTAAGGATGTTAATAACTGTAGGGTTCATTTAAAAAATTATCACATTGCAGTGAATCGAAAGTTTAAATATATGAAGAATGATACTGACAAGATTATAGCTACTTACCTGGATGAGAACTGCAACTGGAGGTTTTATGCCTCTTACTGTAGGAGAGACGGTGAGTTTGCTATATAAGAAAGTTAAATCTTGACCATGTTTATGGTTTGGAAACTGTTACGAATAAAAGGTCACACCCCAATGCCGATTCAAATTGGGTTACGAGTGTAATGAAGGCACATATCATGGCAAATCATAAAATATAAACCGAAAGATATAGTTTCTTATATCCTGAACGAGCACAATGTGAAAATTCCTTACCATACTGCGTGGCTGGGCAAGGAGATAGCATTACATGAAATCCATGGTTCTGATGTTGGGTCTTATAACCGACTCCATTGGTATGTGGATGTTGTGAGACGATCGAATCCCGACATCATTTGTGATTTGGAGACAAAACAACCGGATAACAGGTTTAACCACTTGTTTATGGCTTTGAATGCTTGTTTGGTAAGATTTCTTAGAGGTTCTAGGAAAATAGTTTTCCTTGACGACACTCATATCAAGAGCAAATTTAAAGGTCATTTGCTTTGTTGGACAACGAAAGATGGGAACAATCAGTTGTTTACAATATCATACGCTGTTGTTGACTCAGAGAATGATGAGAATTGGGAATGGTTTTGCCAAAAGTTGAGACATGCTCTTGAAAGTCAGCCTGTGCTTCGTGATTTTAGACAGTACACATTCTTCTCCGACAGGCACCTGGGACTTGTTACGCATGTGCCAAGGGTATTTCCAGACTCCCAACATGCATTCTGCCTCGGACATTTGGTGGATAATTTCAGAACTCAGGTATTTGTTTACTGATTAGTGTGATGAGTTGATATGTATGCTCATTTTCTTGATAATAAAGTGGTTGTTGGTTGTCATTATCGCAGGTCCTTAGGAAGCATTATCCCAGACTGAACAAAAAACATTGGACCAATGTATTCAATGCAGCAGCATATGCTCCTACCAGGGCTGAGTACTCCCTGCACATCAACAAAATCCTTAAAGCAATGCCGTTGGCCGCAGATTTCTTAAATAACTTCACTCCTGAAAATTGGGCCAATTCATTATTTACCGATAATCGATTTGGTATCATCAACAACAACATTGCAGAGTGTTGGAACAGTTGGGTGAAGGATGCGAGATCCCTCTCAATTGTTGCTTTGATTGACCGGATTAGGCAGCAGATAATGACCATGATGTACAATAGAAGGGAGCAAAGTCATGAATGGCAAACGCACCTTTATATGGATATAGAGATGATGGTCAAGGCTGAATTTGAAGTAGGGAGGAGCTTGGATGTTATGCAAGCCAACTCAGTGACATTTGAGGTGAATGAAGGGGAATTCTGACACACAGTAGACCTTGGCAAGCGGGAATGTTCTTGTAATTACTGGCATATCTTAAAGCTCCCCTACAAAAATGTTTGTGCAAGCATTGACAAGAAAGGGTGGTTGGTATACGATTTTTGTGATTATACTTATTCAGTTAAATGTATAAAAAAAACGTATGAGAATATTATTTTCCCTGTACCAAATGCTGATATGGTCTCAAATGTCGAGGTTCAGATCAGGCCTCCCGATGTGAGGCCTCAGCCTGGTCTACCGAAGAGGAATAGGTTCCCATCGCAGGTCGTCAAAGCTGTTACAATATGCTCATCATGTAAAAGGTCTGAGCATAACAAGAGAACATGCAGGGGCCCTGTGTCAAATTGACTGTTTGTATGTTGTTGGGTATGTTGTTCAATTCGGGATCCTAATCACGCTTATTTGGTTTGTTTTCGCACAGAAACTGAAGATTGGCCGAGATTTCAGTGGATACTTGCTATTTTGGCTTGATGATGGACCTGGCAGGATGATCTGTCTATGGAAGAGGTCTATTTTGTCTTTGTATTTTTGTTGTATGGTGAATGACTTCTTTTTTTAACTTTTTTAAATTGGATGGAGACTTTGTCCATTGAAACTGTAATAATGTGTAATTGTAAGGGGGCTTTGTCCAGTGAAACTGTAATAATGCGTAATTGGATGGGTAAAGTGTCCAGTGAAACCCTTTTCATATCCATTTGATCTCAATCTAATAAACCCTTTTCTTGATGTCTTGATCTACTGCCTTAGCCAAGGACTCCATATGGCATATGAATGACTTACACAATAAGAGATCACCTTGCAAATACAAGTGTAGGTCCTTTCTTGATTCTCATTCACTTTCATGAGTCACTTGTGCAGCCCCAGCATAAGCCTTGAATCAATTGTCTAAGGCGACACCCTTTAAAGCTTATACCTAAGACTACAGAGTTAACTCATAAAGCGACATGGAACATCAAGTCTAAGGATCAATTAATCACATCAATGACTCGTGAGATATTTCCTAATCTGGAAGTGAAATGGAAACTTCCTTTCCCATTTAGGAATCTTCTCACACTGGGCACCTCAGTGAACTTACTTATGGAAGTAAGCACCCTCATGTATCACGCACGTATCAACTATACACTTTGCACCTCCATGAAACAAGGTGGTCCTTCTTAAGGGCGTGATCCTACAAGCAAGCATTATAGGAGTCAGGTTGACACTCCCACTGTCTGTAGGACTCATCGGCTTGGAGTATTTTACTAATCATGACTTATGTGATATAGGGCTCGTTTCATGAACCATTTCACCTAAATGGTAGAGTCCTAAAGTCATCAGGATTAGGGGAGTTCTCATACATGCACAACTAAAGTAAACGCATACCAAACAAGAGCATATAAAGAAGTGTTGCCTCAATTCGTTATTTTATTCAAAGATTATCTGTGATTACAATAAGGAAAAGTACAAAGCGGATATACAATCGGCTTTTAGGGCACTATTCCTAATATTGTACACGTGGCTGCCACGTGTCTTGTACACGTGGGTCACACGTGTGATGCACACGTGTCAGAGATGACGTGGCTTAGGCGTGTGGAATTATTCCACACGCGAATTCTTTTCTAGAATTAATTATTCCACACGCGAATTCTTTTCTAGAATTAATTAATTAAATTGTAATTAATTAATTTAAGTCTTTTAATTAATTTTGAATTAATTATTAAGATTTTATTTCTCAAGCTTAACCCAATAAATAATTAATTGAGAATTAATTAATTTATTGAAACTTGACTTTTAGCTTTAGGAAAGTTGAAAAGTCTAACTTCCTATTGTAGGAGGGAGAAAGTTATTCTTGCAAGACTTGGAGAACAAGTTGGGAACTTATTTTCTCCAATTAAATTAAATAATTAATTAGTTAATTAGTGAGCAAAAAACAAAGCCCATTAGGTTTAGGAAACCCTAAGGGGCTCGATCCACACTAGTATAAATACTAGTGGTAGTGCTTCTCTTATTCTTTAGACCAACACTCACGAAGTGTTAAGTTTTTGAGAAAAATAAAAGAAAAGTTTTCAAAGCAAAACCCTAGCCATTAACACAAGTTATAGAACTAGCATTCTTACTTGCTTGATCGTGTTCTAGGACAGGTGTGGATATGCTTTAGAGGATCGCTGCTTTGGAATCTATCGAGAACCGTTCGAGGGACATTCCGCTTGAAGGGTGTTTAGTAGGCGGTACTGACATCACTAGAAAGCTTTAATCTACGTAAGTTTCTAAACACCCTAAGATATGATACGAGAATTGCAAGTCCATGATCAATCTTTTGGAAAAAATTTAAATTTCCGCTGCGTTTCTGCTCTAGTTTTCCAACATCTTCCACACAAGAGGTTTGAACTCCTTGATCGACACCTTGCACTTTTTCTGCTACGCAAACAACTTGATCCCCTTCGTCAATAAAAACTTCTTCCTTCGCTCTGGCCAGACTTCTCTCTATTTTGTTTCCCTCGTAAGGGAACAATCTGCGTATTTTTAAATCAACAGACTTTGTTAGAAAACATTTGAATAAAATATGCATATTGGTTTAAATTACCAAAGATTACGGACTTACATCTGACCGACAAATACTTTTCAGTGCCTTCTTTGCATTTTCTTTCGTATTAGGCAGTGCACTCCCTTTCCATTTGAACAACCGAGGGAATGCTATCAACCTTCCCGAGATGCCAAACTTCTGGATTCGTTCATGAAACCATGCCTGACATAAACAACAACGTAACTACGTGTATATATAGGTATAAACGACACAATCTACGGACTTACATCTGACCGACAAATACTTTCCAATGCCTTCTTTGCATTCTCTTTCGTATTAGACAGTGCACTCCCTTTCCATTTGAACAACCGAGGGAATGCTGCTAACCTTCCCGAGATGCCAAACTTCTGGATTCGTTCATGAAACCATGCCTGACATAAACAATAACGTAACTACGTATATATATAGGTATAAACGACACAATCTACAAAACCAAGCCAACGACTTACCAACAAACCCATAGTACACCCATCAAGGAAATCATATTTATCCACAACATGCTTCCTAATACCTTGGATCAAAAACATATGAGTCGCCGTACCCCACGCGTACTGTCCAATCCTGGACAAATCATCAACATACCAAATAAGTGCAGCAGGCACACGTACACTGCTACGCGGGAACAACAAACAATTAAAAACGTATAAAATGTATATCCGTACAAGATCGTCAATGCCATCGTCATCAGTCCTTACGACGAATTCCTACAGTTTACTCTCGATGTTAGCTCGGGAGACATTGTTTCCCTTATTGCCAAAATGCTTGATCAAGGTATTGGATTTACTCTTGCCCCCTACCACGACAAGATGACCGGAATGCCGCATATCAATAATAATGTTGAATTCCTCCTCACAAAATAAAACTTCTTGGCTTCCAAATTTAAATGTATTTGTGCTGCAGTTGTAGTAATCGAGCAACACCCAACTCTGTTAATGCTCCCCTTGTGAACAGACGCTCCCAGAAAAAAAACCAAACGACGATTTCTTAACTGCATCGAGTTGACCATGAGACATTTGGTCACTAATTTTAGAGATAACCTCACTGAATCTCTCCAACACGCACTGATGCAAAATCGAATACACTCGTTTCTTCGAAAGCGGATCCTCGTCAGTCTCATGGATGTCTACCTCTGATCTTTTTCTCTTTCTCCAGCTTGTTTAGGTCGGGGACGGAAGAATCATCAACAGCGTCGTCGACATTGAGCGAACCATCTATCGAATAAAAATCGATTCAATATTCCTTATTTAACAAACTCCTGAAACCCTTACTTGTTGAGTTAAAATCATCAATTACCAAGTAGAAACTGGAATAGGATGGAAAAAGATTGAATTTCTGACCATTTATGGAAGAAAACTAACTTCGACAGGTTGGGTGCGACGTACCTTCCTCTCAGACCTTACCATTTCAAGCGACGAGTTAAACCAGAGTGTGCATCGTGGGGGAGTGGTTGGTAGCTTGTAGGGGTTTCTCCTCTAACGTGGGTGTGTGGGCCGTTAAGTCTCCAACAACTTCTTCTACACTTGTCGGCGGCGGTCTGCAGCGGCGGGCAGTGGTGGGAGATGGTGAAGAATGTGAAATTCCCGCCGATGGAGGAGGGATTTGGATGCTTGGTATGGATTGTGATTATTCAATTTTAGCAGGGATACTTTGGTAATTTTAGACGATTTAGTGGATTTTGAAAAAATATATTGTGTATTAGTGATGTAAAATAGTTAGATTTCAAATTGGGGGATTTAAGATAACATTGTTGCCTTATTAGGGATTGTTCAATAATTTGTCGTTATTTATTTTCTTTCCGCTTTAAATTTTGGTGGGTAAAGGAAAGAAAAGTAGTGGGAGTGGAACATATTTTAATGGAAAAGAGAGAGTGACAAACGAGAAGGGTTAAAGCCTTAATGAATAGTTAATTACTGAATCTAGTCATAAGTAAGATTGACTATTAATTAACGTGAAATTCGAGGAGTAATTCTCACGCTCCCAACTGAAGCGCCCCAGATTCAGAGGGGACATTATTAAGTGGTTAGTTTAATTAATTTATACAGTGAAAATTACCAAAAAGTATGTGCAATCTTTGTCAGTGTAATTCGTTACTGTATAATTGGATTTGGACTGTTTGTACGATGATATATATGTAATTAAAATTCGAGTAATTAAAGTAAACAGTAAATTTATTCGGTCAAAACGTCACATGACGTTAGCTATTAATGGGAAAATCAGAGATTATTTTAATTATAAAAGAAAATGGAAATACCCCTATTTTTTTAATTTTTAAAAAGATCATGATGTGTGAAAACTGAAAACCTGCAAAAGCGGAATTTTTCTGTTTCCAAGCAATTTCGTACGCATATTATATTTTTATTTTTTATATTATCATGCAAGTTATAAATATATATAGTATATATGTATACTAGTATGTTCCTCGTGCTATGCACGGAAACAATAACAGCATGTAATGCATCTAATATGACATAACAATTTGAGTATAACAATAAAAAATATTTTTAATCATTTTCATTAGTCGAACATTATATTTATTTGCGTAAAAGAAGCAATCTTTCGGGAAGATGGAAGCACTCTTCAGACCAATCAATGGCTAAAATGAAATTCACCGTGCATCGAACATCTGGTCTTGCGAAACTCGGTGGTACGGGAACGATAAATGTGAAAGTACGGCCTTGAAAAGAGCTTATATAATTTTGCAATAATTTTTCGCCATTTTCCTAAAAATAATAAAGGGGTAAATATATGTAAATATGTTGAAATTAAATAAATTTAAAATTTTATTATACCTTTTCTTCCAAGCTCTTGAAATAAATAGCCTTGTTGCGAAACATATATTCAGCCTGCTTGTTTAGTAGTTTTAAGTTAATCGTACCACTTTTGTCTTTTACCCTCAAACATACACGAAATCTAGATTAAAAAATATATTTTGTTTACATCAAATAAACTTTTGTAATGAATAAATACATAACTGAAAAAGATTACCTGATAGTGGCATTAACAACATCGTTGCAACTAATGCATACCATTTGTCCTAAATAAGGCGTGCAACCACTCTGACAATGATTGCACGTTGCATACCATAATTTATCACAGTCTATCTTCTCAACGCAGGCCACAATCCGGAAAAACTTGACCTATACACAATTTTATAATTATGTTAACATACAATGAATTAGACATTTAATAGTAAATACAAAACAAAAGTAGTAAATATACTTACACCTTCCATATATCCATAATCTCTTATCCAAATTCTTTTAGCGTTTGAGATTTTAATGGAAGTTGATATAGTACATCTACTTGAGCGGATTAGTGAAACCAATTTTTGTGGGCCTCGATTCTCAAAGTACCTATTAAAATTAAACGAAATAAGAAAATATAATAGATAAGCATTCGAATATAGTATTTAATAAACAACTTACCAACTCGTAAGGCGATCTGTAAATCTCGTCTTATGTTACGTAATTGATAAATACGTAATTGATAAAAATACAATATTTTCTTTTTACTTCTCTAATTATAATATCTTATAGAAAAAATAAATGACCAAAAATTTTTTAAAAATTATACCAAAAAAGATCATATCCTTTATTTTTTTAACTCAAAAAAAGAATGTGTAAAACTCCCAAACACATTAATTAGTTTACTATCAACGATAAATTTGATAATTGAGTTGCGTGTTTCTACACATAGAAATTGAACATGTTTTGTGTGTCAAAATATTTAAATCCAATTTAACAAACACGCTTTCATATTTAAAAAAGGCCTCAAATTGCTCTTCTAGAGTTTATTTTTAAATAAAAATAAAGTCCGCTCTCAACTGTATTCATTTATCGTTACATTTTATTTTAACTTATCAATGAATTAGATGTATGCAAATATGATTTATAACCTAATTATTTTCTACAATTTTATACAATTACATAATATAACATTATGAAAATAATAAATCAAATGCATTAATTCATGAGGTTACTATTAACCGTCTATAGTCTATTGTATCAATCCACGGGACACAAGTTGGGGACTGTCACAAGGAAGCGGTCGTCAGAGGAGAAGGCAAGATCGAAGATTTCGAATGTGTGGCCATAGAAGTCTTCTTGGGTAGCAGCGAGCGGTCTTGCTATAGTTTGTCGCCGGAATTTAGAAACGGAAAGAGAGAATACAGAAAATAGTTAATGAAATAGTGAAAATCCCTTTTAAAACAGGATAAAAATATATAATCTAAAAAAAGAAAAAGAAAAAGAAAAAAGAGATGTCATAAAGGAGCTGCTCCGTTTGGATTTATTTTTAAACTCCAATTATATATATATATACTCCAACAAAATAAATATTACACTACACATTATTTTTTAGGAAAAGAATAGTATAATTTTAATGCATCCCATGGCTATATTTTTAAATATAAATATAATGTTGGAGATGCTTTAATAATTAAATATATATACCTTTGTTGTCTTTTTTTTATTTATATTTTTTCTATTACTCAACTTAAGCTAATATCATCATTTTGTCTGTGGCTTCATGAAAAGTGGGAACATTTATTATTAAAGAAAGAACTAAACTAAATATGACATATTTCAATAAAATTAGTAAAACAAAAGAAAAAATTAATAAACATAATAATATAGAGTTTGGTTGGGGAACAAATCAAAGAAATATATAAATGTAAGATATATATAAAAGTTACCTGTGAGATCGGTGCTCCAACAAAATTTCTTGAAAAAGATATTTCTGTAATTAAAACACGGAAAAAAAACTATAAGTTGCATATCGACAGAAATATTAACTTGCATATTCCAATAAATCAGTATAAAATTCTTGACATAATTAAAATAGGCCAATATACAAACATATAATTTTAAATTTATTAATCATAATTACTACTCCACTAATTCATTCTATAATTTATTTTCCATCCATTTTTAACATATATTTACAGCAATAATAGAGAAAATATTTATATTTTAATCTCATGCAAACCTATATATCCATTTTTAAATTCAAAAAGTTATTTATATTTTCAATCCATTTTTGACATATACGTGCACAGTTACTTTTAAGATCTTTAAAAAAATATATAACAAATATATAAATTATTTTCGAACAAATTAAAGATATGTATAGAAATTACCTCGTTACTGATCGGTACTTACCAAAACTTCAGAAGAAGATATTTCTGTATTAAAACACGAAGAAAAAACTATAAATTAATATATAAATAATACCACAAAAAATGTAAGAAAAAAAAATATATGTGCAAACATATATATCCATTTTTAAATTCAAATTTTTATTTATATTTTCTATCCATTTTTAACATATATGTGCACAGTTAATTTTAAGATCATTAAATATAAATAAATCGTTCATTGTCCAAAAACCACCTTCAAAATTATAGCAACAAATTGTAGCAACTTATGACTCCCAAACGTAAAATGCAAAATTATAGCAATTTATGACTCATGGATGTAATTCTTACATATTTATAAATGATATTCGATTTTCATTTTAGAATATTAAATCTTTTAGCCAATATACTAATAACTAGTATGTTCCTCGTGCTATGCACGGAAACAATAACAGCATGTAATGCATCTAATATGACATAACAATTTGAGTATAACAATAAAAAATATTTTTAATCATTTTCATTAGTCGAACATTATATTTATTTGCGTAAAAGAAGCAATCTTTCGGGAAGATGGAAGCACTCTTCAGACCAATCAATGGCTAAAATGAAATTCACCGTGCATCGAACATCTGGTCTTGCGAAACTCGGTGGTACGGGAACGATAAATGTGAAAGTACGGCCTTGAAAAGAGCTTATATAATTTTGCAATAATTTTTCGCCATTTTCCTAAAAATAATAAAGGGGTAAATATATGTAAATATGTTGAAATTAAATAAATTTAAAATTTTATTATACCTTTTCTTCCAAGCTCTTGAAATAAATAGCCTTGTTGCGAAACATATATTCAGCCTGCTTGTTTAGTAGTTTTAAGTTAATCGTACCACTTTTGTCTTTTACCCTCAAACATACACGAAATCTAGATTAAAAAATATATTTTGTTTACATCAAATAAACTTTTGTAATGAATAAATACATAACTGAAAAAGATTACCTGATAGTGGCATTAACAACATCGTTGCAACTAATGCATACCATTTGTCCTAAATAAGGCGTGCAACCACTCTGACAATGATTGCACGTTGCATACCATAATTTATCACAGTCTATCTTCTCAACGCAGGCCACAATCCGGAAAAACTTGACCTATACACAATTTTATAATTATGTTAACATACAATGAATTAGACATTTAATAGTAAATACAAAACAAAAGTAGTAAATATACTTACACCTTCCATATATCCATAATCTCTTATCCAAATTCTTTTAGCGTTTGAGATTTTGATGGAAGTTGATATAGTACATCTACTTGAGCGGATTAGTGAAACCAATTTTTGTGGGCCTCGATTCTCAAAGTACCTATTAAAATTAAACGAAATAAGAAAATATAATAGATAAGCATTCGAATATAGTATTTAATAAACAACTTACCAACTCGTAAGGCGATCTGTAAATCTCGTCTTATGTTACGTAATTGATAAATACGTAATTGATAAAAATACAATATTTTCTTTTTACTTCTCTAATTATAATATCTTATAGAAAAAATAAATGACCAAAAATTTTTTAAAAATTATACCAAAAAAGATCATATCCTTTATTTTTTTAACTCAAAAAAAGAATGTCTAAAACTCCCAAACACATTAATTAGTTTACTATCAACGATAAATTTGATAATTGAGTTGCGTGTTTCTACACATAGAAATTGAACATGTTTTGTGTGTCAAAATATTTAAATCCAATTTAACAAACACGCTTTCATATTTAAAAAAGGCCTCAAATTGCTCTTCTAGAGTTTATTTTTAAATAAAAATAAAGTCCGCTCTCAACTGTATTCATTTATCGTTACATTTTATTTTAACTTATCAATGAATTAGATGTATGCAAATATGATTTATAACCTAATTATTTTCTACAATTTTATACAATTACATAATATAACATTATGAAAATAATAAATCAAATGCATTAATTCATGAGGTTACTATTAACCGTCTATAGTCTATTGTATCAATCCACGGGACACAAGTTGGGGACTGTCACAAGGAAGCGGTCGTCAGAGGAGAAGGCAAGATCGAAGATTTCGAATGTGTGGCCATAGAAGTCTTCTTGGGTAGCAGCGAGCGGTCTTGCTATAGTTTGTCGCCGGAATTTAGAAACGGAGAGAGAGAATACAGAAAATAGTTAATGAAATAGTGAAAATCCCTTTTAAAACAGGATAAAAATATATAATCTAAAAAAAGAAAAAGAAAAAGAAAAAAGAGATGTCATAAAGGAGCTGCTCCGTTTGGATTTATTTTTAAACTCCAATTATATATATATATACTCCAACAAAATAAATATTACACTACACATTATTTTTTAGGAAAAGAATAGTATAATTTTAATGCATCCCATGGCTATATTTTTAAATATAAATATAATGTTGGAGATGCTTTAATAATTAAATATATATACCTTTGTTGTCTTTTTTTTATTTATATTTTTTCTATTACTCAACTTAAGCTAATATCATCATTTTGTCTGTGGCTTCATGAAAAGTGGGAACATTTATTATTAAAGAAAGAACTAAACTAAATATGACATATTTCAATAAAATTAGTAAAACAAAAGAAAAAATTAATAAACATAATAATATAGAGTTTGGTTGGGGAACAAATCAAAGAAATATATAAATGTAAGATATATATAAAAGTTACCTGTGAGATCGGTGCTCCAACAAAATTTCTTGAAAAAGATATTTCTGTAATTAAAACACGGAAAAAAAACTATAAGTTGCATATCGACAGAAATATTAACTTGCATATTCCAATAAATCAGTATAAAATTCTTGACATAATTAAAATAGGCCAATATACAAACATATAATTTTAAATTTATTAATCATAATTACTACTCCACTAATTCATTCTATAATTTATTTTCCATCCATTTTTAACATATATTTACAGCAATAATAGAGAAAATATTTATATTTTAATCTCATGCAAACCTATATATCCATTTTTAAATTCAAAAAGTTATTTATATTTTCAATCCATTTTTGACATATACGTGCACAGTTACTTTTAAGATCTTTAAAAAAATATATAACAAATATATAAATTATTTTCGAACAAATTAAAGATATGTATAGAAACTACCTCGTTACTGATCGGTACTTACCAAAACTTCAGAAGAAGATATTTCTGTATTAAAACACGAAGAAAAAACTATAAATTAATATATAAATAATACCACAAAAAATGTAAGAAAAAAAAATATATGTGCAAACATATATATCCATTTTTAAATTCAAATTTTTATTTATATTTTCTATCCATTTTTAACATATATGTGCACAGTTAATTTTAAGATCATTAAATATAAATAAATCGTTCATTGTCCAAAAACCACCTTCAAAATTATAGCAACAAATTGTAGCAACTTATGACTCCCAAACGTAAAATGCAAAATTATAGCAATTTATGACTCATGGATGTAATTCTTACATATTTATAAATGATATTCGATTTTCATTTTAGAATATTAAATCTTTTAGCCAATATACTAATAATTACTTTTCAAAATTAGTGCATCCTAATGAAGTTGATTATCTATTTCCGTTTCTTTACTAATCATGCCACATTTTAAAAATAAATTTATAAATATTTACATATTTTAAAATTACAACAAAAATACAATTTAATTAAAGTTAGCATAATTGATGTGTGGATATTGTTTTTACATTTAAAAAAGGGATTTGAAACATAATTTTCGTGGGCCTTATGTATAGAAATTATCTCATCACTGATCAGTACTTGACAAAACTTCAGAAAAATATAAATTACCTTTTCACGCAGCGTACTTGAACCAATACTTCAAAATGATATATTTCTCTATCCAAAAATTAAGAGAAAACCATAAAACACGAAGAAAAAAAAAATTAATATATAAATAATGCCACAAAATATGTAAGAAAAAAAATATATTACCTTTTTTCACTCACGTACTTGAACCAATACTTCAAAAGGATATATTTCTCTATCAAAAAATTAAGAGAAAACCATAAATCAAAACACACACACAAATAATACATAAATTATCATTGAACAACTATATAAATATAATTACCTTACCACACACGGAACTTGAACAACAACTTCAAAAGAAATTCTCTACACACAAAAAAAAAAGGAAAAAAAAACTATGAATTAATATACAAATAAACACCTTTAAAAACTAAATTATAAACAGGTTATGAGTCATTGTTATTGTAATTGATGGCGTACGGTGTAAGAAAAGATCCAATCAAAGGAGAGATTACCTGAGGTATATTCAAAACTTGTGTCAAAACTAATGACGTAAAAATGTTGAGAGTGTATGAATATAATCATAGAGAGACAATAAAAAGTGGATTATATTTAAAACAAAATCACAGATTAATCAATGAGTGTTTAATTTATGTTAATTAAGGAGATTGAGTGCTTAATTTTCAGTAATTATGTACTCTATATAAAAGCTATTAGCCAATATAATTACGTTAATTATGTAGCCAATATACTAATAATTACTTATCAGTTATTTTATACTTGACATAAATTTTAAGATATGGAAAGTCAAACATCCATATAAAAGTAATTGACATAAATACAATAATATTTATTATATTTTTCTAAATTTAATGTATTCTTTATTTTTATATATTACCTTATATGTGTTTAAGTTTTATAATTTGAAAAGTCAAATATTCCGTATAAAATCAATTTACATAAATAAAACGATATTAATTATAGTTTTCTAAATTTAAGACATTAATGTCTTAATTAGTGGGATTTAATTATTATTAAAATATTAAATAGTTTGAAAAGTTAACCAACCAATCAAATAATTTTTAAAGAATAAAAAATCTCAAAAAATCACAAAATTCCATTTGATCAAAATTCACTCAATTTGGTCAAAAGACATTCTTCCTATATATTGTAGTATAGATATAGATATAGATAGATTTAGATTTAGATTTAGATTTAGATTTAGATATAGATATAAATTTATTAAGTATTAATTTTAATTTTGAAAAAAATAATTAATTGGATGGAGTAATTTAAGCAACTATAATTAATTCCCTTTTAAGAGATTAATTATATTGACACTCAATTAAAACTCTTGAATTTATTTTATAATTGATGATTAGGATAAATAATAATTAATTTATATCTCATAAAATAATTAATAATGAATTTATATCAAATAAGAAAAGATTATTTTGGAACTACCAATAATAATCTTTTTAAATATTAAAAATAATTCTAAGAATTACACATTATAAAAAAAGTACACATAAAAAAGTATATTATGAATTTTGTCAAAGATAATTATTTTTCTTAATTACTATTGATTTTCATGATAAAATAATATGCAAAATAAAAATATGCCAATTATATTTTTTCTATTTATTGAAAATCTAAAACACAAAGTATCATTCAGTCAAACTTATCAAATATAATTATTTTCCTTAGTTATTACTTACTTTAATGAATACATTAAAAGATTGAGAAGTTGATCATGTAAGTATGGATGATATTTGAATGATATGGTACATATATTGAGAGAATTAAGGAGGAAATAAATAAAATTTATCATAATTGCCATATAATTAGGGAATTGATTGTTTATATCAATTTTTTTTTAAATTTACTATAAATAAATTTCTATGTTGGTTGTATTAGGTAACTCAAATTTGTTTGCTAATTTTTAAGAGATTTAATTATTAATAACATATATAATCTTTATTAATGGAATAGTTAATGAATTACATATAATATGGGGTTGAGTTTAATAATAATTGACATATATTAATCCAAATAGAAAAAAAATATATTATTCCAACGCCGAATAAAAAATCATTTTTTCAATAAAATGTTAAAAGAATATAAAATAATATTGAATCAAAACAATACAATGACAGTCAAATACCTTCGTGGAATATATAACAGTGTAGATAATGCATTTTAATTAATTAATTAATGATAATTTTTTTAATTAAGTATAAAAATTTTAAATTACGTAACATAAATTTTCAAATAAATAATAGAATAGTATTTAGTTCAAATTTTATAATTTAATACATATAAAAAAAATTAAATCACACGAAGAAATTGAAAATATGACATGAATCTTACCAAAGATAATTACTATCCTTAATTATTATTTATTTTTATAATTAAATAATACAACAAAATAAAGCTTAGCCAATCATGTTTTTTCCATCAAAATAAATTTCCCAAAAAAACCACAAAATTCCACATCATAAAAAATACACATTGAAAAGTCAAACATGGTTATCAAATATATAATAGTATAGATTACTTTCCAAAATTAGTGCATCCTAATGAAGTTGATTATCTATTTCCGTTTCTTTACTAATCATGCCACATTTTAAAAATAAATTTATAAATATTTACATATTTTAAAATTACAACAAAAATACAATTTAATTAAAGTTAGCATAATTGATGTGTGGATATTGTTTTTACATTTAAAAAAGGGATTTGAAACATAATTTTCGTGGGCCTTATGTATAGAAATTATCTCATCACTGATCAGTACTTGACAAAACTTCAGAAAAATATAAATTACCTTTTCACGCAGCGTACTTGAACCAATACTTCAAAATGATATATTTCTCTATCCAAAAATTAAGAGAAAACCATAAAACACGAAGAAAAAAAAAATTAATATATAAATAATGCCACAAAATATGTA
Organism: Lantana camara; assembly: GCA_037501455.1. NCBI lineage: Eukaryota > Viridiplantae > Streptophyta > Magnoliopsida > Lamiales > Verbenaceae > Lantana > Lantana camara. The sequence continues at coordinate 12,681,425 of CM074857.1, read as the reverse complement.
AGAAAAAAAATATATTACCTTTTTTCACTCAGCGTACTTGAACCAATACTTCAAAAGGATATATTTCTCTATCAAAAAATTAAGAGAAAACCATAAATCAAAACACACACACAAATAATACATAAATTATCATTGAACAACTATATAAATATAATTACCTTACCACACACGGAACTTGAACAACAACTTCAAAAGAAATTCTCTACACACAAAAAAAAAAGGAAAAAAAAACTATGAATTAATATACAAATAAACACCTTTAAAAACTAAATTATAAACAGGTTATGAGTCATTGTTATTGTAATTGATGGCGTACGGTGTAAGAAAAGATCCAATCAAAGGAGAGATTACCTGAGGTATATTCAAAACTTGTGTCAAAACTAATGACGTAAAAATGTTGAGAGTGTATGAATATAATCATAGAGAGACAATAAAAAGTGGATTATATTTAAAACAAAATCACAGATTAATCAATGAGTGTTTAATTTATGTTAATTAAGGAGATTGAGTGCTTAATTTTCAGTAATTATGTACTCTATATAAAAGCTATTAGCCAATATAATTACGTTAATTATGTAGCCAATATACTAATAATTACTTATCAGTTATTTTATACTTGACATAAATTTTAAGATATGGAAAGTCAAACATCCATATAAAAGTAATTGACATAAATACAATAATATTTATTATATTTTTCTAAATTTAATGTATTCTTTATTTTTATATATTACCTTATATGTGTTTAAGTTTTATAATTTGAAAAGTCAAATATTCCGTATAAAATCAATTTACATAAATAAAACGATATTAATTATAGTTTTCTAAATTTAAGACATTAATGTCTTAATTAGTGGGATTTAATTATTATTAAAATATTAAATAGTTTGAAAAGTTAACCAACCAATCAAATAATTTTTAAAGAATAAAAAATCTCAAAAAATCACAAAATTCCATTTGATCAAAATTCACTCAATTTGGTCAAAAGACATTCTTCCTATATATTGTAGTATAGATATAGATATAGATAGATTTAGATTTAGATTTAGATTTAGATTTAGATTTAGATATAGATATAAATTTATTAAGTATTAATTTTAATTTTGAAAAAAATAATTAATTGGATGGAGTAATTTAAGCAACTATAATTAATTCCCTTTTAAGAGATTAATTATATTGACACTCAATTAAAACTCTTGAATTTATTTTATAATTGATGATTAGGATAAATAATAATTAATTTATATCTCATAAAATAATTAATAATGAATTTATATCAAATAAGAAAAGATTATTTTGGAACTACCAATAATAATCTTTTTAAATATTAAAAATAATTCTAAGAATTACACATTATAAAAAAAGTACACATAAAAAAGTATATTATGAATTTTGTCAAAGATAATTATTTTTCTTAATTACTATTGATTTTCATGATAAAATAATATGCAAAATAAAAATATGCCAATTATATTTTTTCTATTTATTGAAAATCTAAAACACAAAGTATCATTCAGTCAAACTTATCAAATATAATTATTTTCCTTAGTTATTACTTACTTTAATGAATACATTAAAAGATTGAGAAGTTGATCATGTAAGTATGGATGATATTTGAATGATATGGTACATATATTGAGAGAATTAAGGAGGAAATAAATAAAATTTATCATAATTGCCATATAATTAGGGAATTGATTGTTTATATCAATTTTTTTTTAAATTTACTATAAATAAATTTCTATGTTGGTTGTATTAGGTAACTCAAATTTGTTTGCTAATTTTTAAGAGATTTAATTATTAATAACATATATAATCTTTATTAATGGAATAGTTAATGAATTACATATAATATGGGGTTGAGTTTAATAATAATTGACATATATTAATCCAAATAGAAAAAAAATATATTATTCCAACGCCGAATAAAAAATCATTTTTTCAATAAAATGTTAAAAGAATATAAAATAATATTGAATCAAAACAATACAATGACAGTCAAATACCTTCGTGGAATATATAACAGTGTAGATAATGCATTTTAATTAATTAATTAATGATAATTTTTTTAATTAAGTATAAAAATTTTAAATTACGTAACATAAATTTTCAAATAAATAATAGAATAGTATTTAGTTCAAATTTTATAATTTAATACATATAAAAAAAATTAAATCACACGAAGAAATTGAAAATATGACATGAATCTTACCAAAGATAATTACTATCCTCAATTATTATTTATTTTTATAATTAAATAATACAACAAAATAAAGCTTAGCCAATCATGTTTTTTCCATCAAAATAAATTTCCCAAAAAAACCACAAAATTCCACATCATAAAAAATACACATTGAAAAGTCAAACATGGTTATCAAATATATAATAGTATAGATTACTTTCCAAAATTAGTGCATCCTAATGAAGTTGATTATCTATTTCCGTTTCTTTACTAATCATGCCACATTTTAAAAATAAATTTATAAATATTTACATATTTTAAAATTACAACAAAAATACAATTTAATTAAAGTTAGCATAATTGATGTGTGGATATTGTTTTTACATTTAAAAAAGGGATTTGAAACATAATTTTCGTGGGCCTTATGTATAGAAATTATCTCATCACTGATCAGTACTTGACAAAACTTCAGAAAAATATAAATTACCTTTTCACGCAGCGTACTTGAACCAATACTTCAAAATGATATATTTCTCTATCCAAAAATTAAGAGAAAACCATAAAACACGAAGAAAAAAAAAAATTAATATATAAATAATGCCACAAAATATGTAAGAAAAAAAATATATTACCTTTTTTCACTCAGCGTACTTGAACCAATACTTCAAAAGGATATATTTCTCTATCAAAAAATTAAGAGAAAACCATAAATCAAAACACACACACAAATAATACATAAATTATCATTGAACAACTATATAAATATAATTACCTTACCACACACGGAACTTGAACAACAACTTCAAAAGAAATTCTCTACACACAAAAAAAAAAGGAAAAAAAAACTATGAATTAATATACAAATAAACACCTTTAAAAACTAAATTATAAACAGGTTATGAGTCATTGTTATTGTAATTGATGGCGTACGGTGTAAGAAAAGATCCAATCAAAGGAGAGATTACCTGAGGTATATTCAAAACTTGTGTCAAAACTAATGACGTAAAAATGTTGAGAGTGTATGAATATAATCATAGAGAGACAATAAAAAGTGGATTATATTTAAAACAAAATCACAGATTAATCAATGAGTGTTTAATTTATGTTAATTAAGGAGATTGAGTGCTTAATTTTCAGTAATTATGTACTCTATATAAAAGCTATTAGCCAATATAATTACGTTAATTATGTAGCCAATATACTAATAATTACTTATCAGTTATTTTATACTTGACATAAATTTTAAGATATGGAAAGTCAAACATCCATATAAAAGTAATTGACATAAATACAATAATATTTATTATATTTTTCTAAATTTAATGTATTCTTTATTTTTATATATTACCTTATATGTGTTTAAGTTTTATAATTTGAAAAGTCAAATATTCCGTATAAAATCAATTTACATAAATAAAACGATATTAATTATAGTTTTCTAAATTTAAGACATTAATGTCTTAATTAGTGGGATTTAATTATTATTAAAATATTAAATAGTTTGAAAAGTTAACCAACCAATCAAATAATTTTTAAAGAATAAAAAATCTCAAAAAATCACAAAATTCCATTTGATCAAAATTCACTCAATTTGGTCAAAAGACATTCTTCCTATATATTGTAGTATAGATATAGATATAGATAGATTTAGATTTAGATTTAGATTTAGATTTAGATTTAGATATAGATATAAATTTATTAAGTATTAATTTTAATTTTGAAAAAAATAATTAATTGGATGGAGTAATTTAAGCAACTATAATTAATTCCCTTTTAAGAGATTAATTATATTGACACTCAATTAAAACTCTTGAATTTATTTTATAATTGATGATTAGGATAAATAATAATTAATTTATATCTCATAAAATAATTAATAATGAATTTATATCAAATAAGAAAAGATTATTTTGGAACTACCAATAATAATCTTTTTAAATATTAAAAATAATTCTAAGAATTACACATTATAAAAAAAGTACACATAAAAAAGTATATTATGAATTTTGTCAAAGATAATTATTTTTCTTAATTACTATTGATTTTCATGATAAAATAATATGCAAAATAAAAATATGCCAATTATATTTTTTCTATTTATTGAAAATCTAAAACACAAAGTATCATTCAGTCAAACTTATCAAATATAATTATTTTCCTTAGTTATTACTTACTTTAATGAATACATTAAAAGATTGAGAAGTTGATCATGTAAGTATGGATGATATTTGAATGATATGGTACATATATTGAGAGAATTAAGGAGGAAATAAATAAAATTTATCATAATTGCCATATAATTAGGGAATTGATTGTTTATATCAATTTTTTTTTAAATTTACTATAAATAAATTTCTATGTTGGTTGTATTAGGTAACTCAAATTTGTTTGCTAATTTTTAAGAGATTTAATTATTAATAACATATATAATCTTTATTAATGGAATAGTTAATGAATTACATATAATATGGGGTTGAGTTTAATAATAATTGACATATATTAATCCAAATAGAAAAAAAATATATTATTCCAACGCCGAATAAAAAATCATTTTTTCAATAAAATGTTAAAAGAATATAAAATAATATTGAATCAAAACAATACAATGACAGTCAAATACCTTCGTGGAATATATAACAGTGTAGATAATGCATTTTAATTAATTAATTAATGATAATTTTTTTAATTAAGTATAAAAATTTTAAATTACGTAACATAAATTTTCAAATAAATAATAGAATAGTATTTAGTTCAAATTTTATAATTTAATACATATAAAAAAAATTAAATCACACGAAGAAATTGAAAATATGACATGAATCTTACCAAAGATAATTACTATCCTTAATTATTATTTATTTTTATAATTAAATAATACAACAAAATAAAGCTTAGCCAATCATGTTTTTTCCATCAAAATAAATTTCCCAAAAAAACCACAAAATTCCACATCATAAAAAATACACATTGAAAAGTCAAACATGGTTGTCAAATATATAATAGTATAGATATGAGATTTATTAGGTTTTAATCACCGATACGAGGTGAAGGAAAATCCCAAAACCCAAAAAGACACAAGAGAGAAAATTGATACTTGGCCTCATAATATCATGCCTTTTTCAATTTTAATCGTGAATTTTAGATTCAGACGTTTAATTTCACTAGTTTTTATTAGTTGCAGTGGTATTTCTTTTTAATTTTATAACTCATTTACATGAGGCGAACTTGATTGGACCATTAAAATATAAAACACTCCCTACTAATAATAGTTGTAATATCAAATATTTAAATTTAAGATTTAATTAATTAAATTAGTATAATATCGAACCATTAAATTACATCACTTAATTTTTTTTTGCCGCAATGTCATTCCGGATGGTCCGGTAGATAACCAGTACATTACGGTGAGACAATAGAAACCAAATTTCAACCCTGAGGAAGCTTCTATTGAGACAGTGATGGTTTGGGTTCTGCAACCTCACCCTACGGCCCTTGGATGTTGGCTGAAGGCCTCGTCGTACTGGCCTTCAATAGCACCGTCGTCTTCCCGAGAAACAGAGACGGAGCCACGTGGGGGGCAGGGGTTGGCCCTCACCCCCCTAAATTTTGAAAAATTGTATTTACCACCCATATATTTTAGAAAAATTTTATTTTTGTCCCTCTAATTTGGATTTTGGCCCCCCCCCCCCCCCCCCCCCCCCCCCCCCCCTCCCAATTTTGAAATTTTTTGTTTATTACCTATATATTTTTAAAAAAAGTTATTTTTGTCCCCCTTATTTTGGATTTTCGTCCCCCTAAGTATAGATTTTACCCTTTTTATTTTAAAATAAATTACGATTTCACCACTCTTGAAAATAATATTTTTTATATATTTTATAATATGAATTTTCGCCCTCCCCCATCGCCTCTCCTGGCTCCATCCCTGCCGAGAAAGATATGCAGAGCTAAACCCGAAAGGTTAGTTTGGGACAAAATCAGTGACTATTCTAGAAAAAATAGAATTAAAATTGAGGAAAAAACTTTGGCAAAATAGGCAAATTTTATCAGAGAAAATGAGAGAAAATAGTGAAAGGGAAATAATTTCTTAAAATACGGTAATTAAAGCCATCCACAATCCGAAAGGCAAAAAAAAAAACAAATTAAAAAAGAAAAAGGAAGTGGTGAAGAAGAAGCCAACAGGGGTTGGTCCAAATGGTTAATGGGTTCGTTCTCGAAGGCAAAATACCGAATTCGAATCTCATTTGAATATGCGTGTGTTAAAAAAAAAAAAAATGTGAAGGAGAAAAATAGTAAATGAAAGAAGGTGGGAAAGCGGTGCATGTGTCCGGTTTATAGGGCAAAAGGACTCCTCCCTCGCACTTCGCATGTGAAATTGGTTCTTTTGTTTGGGTGGCCCATTCCCTCTTTAAGCTCTGTCCTTTTCTTTGCAACTATGACACCACAACTAACCCTATTAACCACAAATATCAAATATTACACCTTCCTATCTTCTTCTCACATTTTAACACTCTTCACGGGCCTCTCTCCCTCTCTCTGTACAGCAAGTAACAACCTCAATCCAGGCCAAAATTTCTATTTTGCATCGGGAACTTACAATCTTGTTGCATTTTGTCTTCTATGTATGTCTTTGGTGCTATATGGTATAGAGGTTTTGACTTCTTTTTCAGCCTTAAATGGCCTATGAAGAAATGCATCTGCTTAAATCGGGTTGGATTTTCAGTTGGTAAAATCAAACGTATTAAATTGTTTAATATAATCCTATTTCATCATTGATAAAATATACCAAAAATAATGAATTGGTTGAGTTATATATCAAATTTATGATTTTCCCCAAAATTATAATAAGTGAAATATATAAGCCACGTTGGTTTAGTAATTAGCGGTCAAAAAATGCCATTAAAAAAAAGGCAAAAGGAAAAGACAACAGTAAAAAGTTAGGGTTCAGTTGGGGTGAACTTTCTTTACGTATTCAAGAATCCTGTTGAAAAGCAAATATTAGTGGTTAATCCAAGTGGACATGATGATGAGTGAGACACGGTCAACCGAAGAATCCCGTTTGGTTAAATTAATAGACTTTGGATACCAATTAAGTGCAGATAAAACGCCTTTTTGGCATTTCCCCTTAATTATTCCCACTTCGCTTTTCAAGCCTTCAACGCCGTGATGGACGCAACGGAATAATATATCTTGTTCTTGGGTGGGTGGGTCTGTCTAAACGGATCCAACAATTGGATCCGATTTTATACCCATTTACACTTTGACTATTGCTCCATGCCAGATATTACGCTTCATTAATTAATACTAAACAAGCTCCATTAATACTTAATAGTCCACTTAAACTAAGAATAAAACAACAAATCGGAATTAAGAATATGAAAGAAACGTATTCCCGGCGTATATTATGGTAGATTTGCTTTTTGTAGATCATTATTATAAATATTTGATGTTTTTCAAATTTCAAATAGAGTTGACTAATTTGTTTTGAGTTTTATTAATCCTTTCTTTCTTGGAGGTAACTGATCTTGAAAACTTAATTGTGGTACAATACAATTATAATTTATACAAGTACATTTTGCATATATGGCCATCACGCAACTTTGTAATTGACTAAATTGTATGTATTGCCTGACACCCATCAATCACCAACATCAATAGTTTTATGAACACTAATAATTTACTTGCAATTATCCGTTTTACCCGATATATATTACGCTAATATTCATAATTCTTGCCCAGAAACTTGGACACCTCTATACGAGGCTAGCGGGGGGATCCGATTGTTTCGTTTAGTATAAGGGGTCTGAACTCTAATTTTGGCCTAGCATGTATTAGTCCACTTCTTTGGACTCGAGATTTAATAGAGTTATTGGAAGTTAGGCTATGTGATGTTTATTGCCTTCGTATTGTTTGGTAGGCACCCGAGTATATTTAATTAGTATTTTAGATGTTTGGATTATGAACGGTTGTATTTACTTTTAGTTTATTTGGTTGAGTAATATATGAGGAGGGATTTTTCGGTAATAACCCTACTGTCTTTTTGATCGGTTTAATTTTTTTTTTTTTTTTTTTTTAAGTACATTTTGTATAGGCATTTTTGATTTGGTGAATTGAATTAGGTTTTTGGAACATTAATTTTTGGTGTGCTGCAAAGATACCTGGTGAACAATTAAAGGAAGCTACAACTGAAATCTGAAGTAATAATGGTGGCATTAAGTGGAGGAGGGTACACCTTAAATTTATTACTAATTATTATTTGTACATATATGAATTTTGCATTTAGTCTTCTTGACACTTTGGGGTAGACGTAATGAACTACCGAATTGAAAATAAATTAATTAAGGCTAGAATTAAATATGGGAGTAAGGGAATTAGAAAGGATTAGCCCATGCCATTAAAATAATTAATCCTCTTAATATTAAGCCTGGATTAACATAATAATGAAGTATAATGATTTTATTTGTTTTTCTTTTCGTATTTAGCTGCATATATAAGGGCATAATGTTGTCTAGCGCCGCAGCAAGGGTACAATAATGGGCTGCTTTCTGTACATGGCAGCAATGAGTATAGTTAGTTATTGACCGTTAAAATGATTTTGTAAGAGTCATGTTTTGCCTACACACAAACTTTAATAATCCCCACCATTAAACTTTTCAAATTATTTCATTCTTCCCACGTTACCCAGACAAACCAAAGCATTAACCACCAAATTATAATATAATCCTTGTACCTCACCAAAATAAAGAGGCTTGTATATATTAATCCCATTACCTCAATCAGTAACACTCTCCCTTACTAGTGATACAAATCACCAACCCGATTCTAATATCAAATTTTAAATAGTTATATAAAAGTATCATTAAATATTTAAATATTTTGTTATTTTATATATTTTTTTTTTGATCAATTGTTATTTTATATTCTTTACCGCACAATTATTCTCCATAATTATAAAAAAATAAAATTAGAAATGGGAACATAACGTACATCTCCGAAAGTAGAATTGTCGTGTCATGATGCTAAAGAAGAGCATAAAATCCGAAAAGTAAAAAGGAAAAATAAATTACAAAGTGCTTAAATTCCCTAATGGGAGGCAGGCCCACAAAGACTGAGGCCCATCTTTTGACAAAATGGGGCGAATCGGACACAATCTATATATCTATAGACTATATATAAGGTTAAGGATAAAGGATTAGATGTGCATCCTCTTTTGCTCCATCATTTCTTGTAGTTGAAGTGTCACAGCAATAAAATAGAATTCCCAGCAATTATTTTTCGCCCTTTCTTTTTCAGAAATTGCACTTTAATTCCATGCATGACCCCTCCCCAACAAACTTATGATAAATTATCATGAATTATTATCTAGTTTTCATGACACTATTCATACTAGCGAGGGACATACACAAGCAAAAGTAACGGCAGGCGATTATTATGCTAGACAAACTTCTTGTATGGCAGTGACGGAACCACAAGACATACGGGAACGCACTCACACACCTTATTAATAGTTTTCGACCTTCCTCCCGCTCCGTTCCTATCTCTATAAATCTTACTTTATCTGTACCTGATTATTGCGTTATATCTTTGTCTACTAAACCAAAAACTTAGCTACAAAAAAAAAAAAAAAAAAAAAAACCAAAAACTTTCATCATATTGTTTTTAATTTTGGAGAGTAATTGCAATATTAAAATTTTGTCTCACAGTTTGTCGCGGGAAAGGCGTGATTGGCTCTCATAAGTTGGTGAGAGCACTGCACGTGAAGTCGCAATCTCCTACAACGCCACCCCACCGGTAGTTCTTCAGTGGGCCCGCTTTGAACGTGGCTATCATAATTGCAGCCAAAAATTAACGCCGTCAACCACCGGCGTTGAGAGCCGTTACGTTCATAGACATTTGCCTTTGATTTCCCATTCCCAATTATCGTCGGTGGAATTGGATGCCAATTGCCAAACATGCCCCAATCCGTACACCTAACCTTTCCAATATGTGCCTTTTCACTTAAATTATGATGCTCTTAGCTTTCCTGCCTAACTAAGATTTTATTTACATATGTCAAATATCAAGACAACTTACTACTAAGGTATTGTGAATTGTGATTGTGTATGTTCATCATATTAATCCCGAAAATTTGTGGTGGCCCAAAATCTGATTTTGTAAATTTCTAATCGTATGAAGAGATAGTAAATATTTTACATTTATATATCGAGAGATTAGCGCAAAGTGAGTGTTAATAAAAAATAACAAACTTAATATACTTTAATATATAATTGGTGAAGTTTGAATGAGTTGGATTTGAGATAGAAATTTTTGGGCCACTGCTTGCTGCTCCCAATTCCTTCACATAAAATTGGGATGAGATGAGCACTAATCAAGCCCAAACATTTATTAGGGAAAGAAAACATGTATTATTACAAACTTGCATCCGAAGTTATCATTATGTTTCCAATTAGGTTCGGAACGTTAGTAATGAGACGTTTGGAGTTGGCATAATGAGGTCTCATGTTCTCCCCAACAACGCAACGTTTAAATTTATGTGGGGTCACTCATTTGTCTTAATCTCCAGTAATTATGCATGTTAATTTATTCCTTTTTTAAATCCATAATCAATCTAAGTCTAACAAATGCATATTAGGACTTGGTCTATACTTCGTTATAAGACAGCATTATTATGCTGCTCTTGCTTGCAGCTGCTTCAACAGGCCTGTTTATGTTTTAACAGATCAAGTTGGGCCCGGCACAATCAATGGAAGCCCAAACCCAGCTAAAGTTGGGGACTTGGGCCCATAAAACAGTAGTTGAAGTCATAAGTAGTGTTGGCCGTTCGGAGGTGTTTGAAATGAATAATGGGTTTATCGAATTTAATCCCATTCGGGCTTTTTAGAATAAATTAAGTGGAATTATAATTTACAATCTCCTACTTGAAATTGTATATTAGATGTAATGCTGCTTAAAATGCAATCAAAAGATGAAATTATAATTCAAACCTTTTATATTAGTTGGTGCACGAAATCTCCATTACTGCTGGAACATAATTCAAACCCATAAATCGATGAAGTTAACATTTTGATATCACCCCAATTTAGTCAATCTGTAATAAATTTGATGCAGACGGATATTTGATATTCATGGCAATTAAATATAAAATCTCCACTGTGAGTACAAATATAATGATACATGAAATATTGTATATACTAATTATTTATATCGTGATGCAAATCATCTTCCCATAATCAAATCTCTAATGTACGGATACAATTGAAATATAATTCTCAAGTTGGAGTAGGTACCCTCCCCAGTCTACCCTGTAAAGATTTTAAGAGTTGCTATCATCCTCAACCTCAAAAATCAGGTTTTTATGGGAAGCCAAAACGAATGAGAGTATTACAAAAGGTAAAAAGGTTTCTTTCCTGGAGATGAATCAATATAAATACTAAGCAAAAATTTCCAATTATGGAGAATAAATGGCAATAGTTTTCTCTATTCTCAAGGAGCTCTGTCAAAGGGCTTTGTATCATTATAACAAACATCCCAAACAGCTTCCATGGCATCCTTTGCTGCTGCTTCTGAGCAAAATGGGTTTGCAGTCACTGATTTCATTACTCTTCGCCTCACACATTCCTTCAGCATCAGAGATTAAACAACATGCGCTTAGAGATCAGATTATCAAGACGAGGATTTATGCCTACACAAAAATGGCACTGAAGGCCAGCATAAAACACACAATACACTCAATAATTATGTTTGAATCTCTGTCCTAGGCCAAACACTCCAATTCCAATTAAGTTCATTTGAAGGAAAATCTTTGCTACTCATGACTTGGGTCAATAATATTCTTTTAGAGTTTTCAATTGTCGAATAAGATAATAAAAAGGATAGTGTTGTAGGACTGTGAAGTTTGCACAACAAAGATATTGGAGAAATTAGTATGAGATGAAATCATGAAACTCACTTGTTCATGACCTCTCAACTTTAGGAAACCTCTTAGTAACTCCCTTTTGTAATGGCAATCACCACTGAGATGACCTGCCCGAATCTGCTCCCACAAACAATAAACAGTGATCATATATCAGAAAAATAAAACCATGAGGAGGAAACCCTCCAACATCTAATAACATCCCTTTTTGTTTCTAATTAATTCAAGAAAAGAAAAGGTTAAAAAATAGGTTAGTAGAGTATAACCTCGCTGCAGGCATGATGAGCGCAGTTAGTCCAATCCAAATTTGCGCGGCAGTCATCATAGGCATGAATGAGCTCGTGAATCACCACTTGAGTTACCTCATCTTGAATTTGCAAGTGATTACTACATACCTTTATCTAATGCGCAAAGCATAGAAAGAAAAATAAAGAACAGTACATCCAGATAAGTTGAATTGATCACATTCTTTGTTTAGCAGTCAAATCGAAATCTTTATATAACAGTATTTTTATCTCATCTACTTAGGATTTCAAGCTTCAAAACTTGTTAGAACTGAAGAGCAAAAGAAATTCATTCATTACCCCTTCACCACTAAGATATCCACCAGCAGTGGCTCCTGGACATTTTACAGCCTCTATGAAATTGCCCCCAAACCCGCATCCAGATTTCTCAAGTTGCTCCTTCAGAAATTTCACCATGGGAGCTACAATAGAGAAAATTATATGCCGGTCTAGATTCAAGAACCCAAAAGCTCAAAAGTAATACAATAATTCAAAGGAAAAATACTTCTGAGACTTCTCTGGATCATATCCTCGCATTCTTGCACGGTCATGCCATTGCCTGAGATGCTGGACGTCGAACCACCAGGACCAGAGGTTGGTTTCGAATCAGAACCCTCTGCCATGAATTTCTGCTAGTTTTAACAGGATTTTCAGGTTTAAACTTTCTTGTCAACTCATCCACATGTACGAATTTGCTTCGCCAAATGCAAATAAGGGTTTGCTTCTGCAGCAAAAATTATATTTTACAACAATTGTGAGGCAGAGTGTAAAAAGGAGAGTGGGGAGTGAGATCAGTGAAGTCAAATTCGCATTGATACTTGCTGCAAATTATACTTTCGAAAAGCTAACATTTTGACGCTTTCCCCTTAAACCTATCCATTGAGCAGTCTGTTTAAAACTCGAATAGTTCTGAATTGTGGGATATAAGCGTGTAAAGCTCCTATAAGATTAGCAATAACACAAAATTTTCCGAACATCTTAAATTTCGTTGTGATTGATTCTTTCCATAGAAAGAATTAAACCCAAATTAAATTCCAACAATCCAATTCCAGAATTCTTGATGAAGCACTTCATTTTCATTTTTCAGCATTCGAACCCTAAATGTAAAATTCGAAAGGTAGGATACCGGCGCGAACAAAACAAGAAAGAGGACTGAAGCTTAAGAGGAATATGACCAAAAATTGGGGAAAGACTATAAGACGGAAAGCTAAAAAAGTTACCGATGTTCGTTTGAGTGCGCAGGTACAGGTTCTGGCGGCAGAGCTTCTATGCTCCTTTGGTAGTCGGGACTGAGTTTCAGACGGAGAGATTGGAGAAGGAGCTAGGGCACGATAGGAGCAACAGTCAACACCAAAGACGGTCAACTTTTAGAAAAATTAACGCATAATTAATTCTTAAGTAATTCCACTAATTTTATTAATTGTTATGAGTTTTTATAAACTCTAAAAATAAATCTTTATGAGAGGTGTTTATTTTAAGGGGAAGTTATTAACGAGGACCAAATATCCTCAAAAGTTATCCTAAATCCCCCAATTTGAAAATTCTTCATTTGTAATCACTACTAGAATATATATTTTTTGTAAACTCCCAAACACCTGAAAAGACTGTTTTGCCCTCAAGTTTTACTCTAAAATTGATACACACACGATTCGGATTCATCACCTTACAACTAAATTCCCTCATCATCTTCCCGTGATTCATGCTGGTACAGGGACCCTAAATAGTACTGTTCCGGGACCGTATTTGAAATTTTTTTTCCCTAATATACAGGTATCAAAATATTTCTAAAATATTTAAATACAAATAGAGGAAGACTAGCCGGAACTACTCAAGTATATACATGCAATTGATAATAAATTTTAAATCACAAAGCAGATAAATAAAGCATGCAATTAACACTTAAGAGCACCTAATTTATCATGCTTAAACAAAATATAATATAAAAATATCTTTCACCGAAGATGGCTACTGCACCCCGAATTCACCTCCCGAGAACCCGATACCTGATCTCCTTGTGAAACCGGCAGAGCTTCCCTGCAATATCCCCAGAGAAACCCTCGGAGTGTGGGCTCCGAAAGTATTTCTCTAAATACTTAGAGAAAATAAAATTTTAAACTAGAAAACCCTTTTCAGGGTTTAATCTCCCGAAATTAAGTGTTTTATATATTAAATATATAAACACCTAATTAAAATTAATTCCAAAATAATAAGGAATTTACTAGGAGAAAAGGGATATGGTTTCAAAGCCAAAATTTCAGCCAAAACCTCTCCCAAAAGTTGTGAGAAAAAATGAAATGCCAAAACCCCTATTTATAGGGAAAAACCGAGGGTAAAATAGTAATTTCACATCCACTTGCGTAGCCAATTTGGACACGAATTTCAAGATGACCACATCGTAGCTCTCAGCACCACTAGTCCAACGCCACCGGCTGATCGCCAGAATTCCTTCTCACGCGTCATCACGCGCGCCCTCTAGGGTTTCTGTACTGCGCTGGCGGTTGTGCTGGCGCTGAGTCAGCACCACCTCACCCCATTCGCTGACGTGGCCTGACATGTCAGCTGCCACGTCATCCACTGCCACATCATCAAATATATATTTTTTTTCTCCAAAATAAAATTTCGGGCATTTCCAACACTTTGAAATTTATTTCTCTCTTTCCTTTTAATGTTTAATCTTCGGGTTTTCAATTGGGGCTTGCAGGATGACCTGCAGGACTAATTAATTTTAGCTCCAAACGGGTTAATATATTATCATCCCATGATAATAATTAATTACCGTTTAACAATATTAATTCCACTAAATAAATATTGTTGCACTCTAAAATTAATTAAATTATTCACGAATTTCTCGATCTAGAATAATTTTGCATTTTACTCCTCCGTGTAGATATCCATGAAAAATAAATTAATACTACTATCATTTATTTTTCACTTCTAATCTGAAATCTCCTGATTCGTCTTAAGTTCAAATTTCTTTTACGTGAAACACATTCAACATACAACTTTAGTGACGCATCACTCGAAGTACTTTGGCCAAAGTTTTAATTCGAACTTTGCACATCTATTTCAGAGATATCTTTTAACTTTCCAGCAAAGCCACAGATTCCTCGATCAATGTTTCTCTTCAGCACATTTCATATAATCACCGAACGTACAAAGGTTTCTGTTATTTGATATCGAGACCTCACTTATGAGTAAGTCACAATGATTAACACTACATGCCTAAAGTCAAAATACTACGAGGATTAAGAGTTCAATGCTCCATAAGACTTGTTCATTTTAGATAGTAGTTTAAAATGAACTATCTTAGTGGTCCAGTTCGATGTTTCCATATCTATTGAAAAACATCAATGTGTTATAACTGGAAACTCCATTTCCCTATGACGAAAGACTAATCGATCATCTTATATAACACATTATAGTCTCGATAAGAACTTAGTCTTATCTTACCGACTAGAACTTTAATAACACGTGATTTCGATATCCAAAGTCTTTTCCTATGAAACACATTTCATATATCATCACACGTTATTAATTATATGTTAATATACTCATAATTTGCAATAATTTCAGTTTTATTAATCCAACAAAATACGAAGTATTTACAAAGAAATTGGATTTTCAGGGCACTAATCCCAACATCTGAGTCCACCGCCGCCGTCGTCTCAGCCATAATCCTATTAGCATAGCACCCCCAATTGTTCCTGTTGCTTTTTTAATTCGATAACCGAAGAGGACACCACTTGTTTGATACGAAATCTAGAAAACCCACTCTGTGAAGATGGATTCCGGTAGCTTGGTGACTAGTTCAATATAGTGTAGTGTATTTTTTGAAGGCGATAATCATGTCTTTCAACTTCGGGAGAGTGATACGCTTGCAAAAGTGATTTCGGAGATTGAGACCCATTGGCCTGATTTCGATTGTGATGCATATGTGGTGCAGTACAAGGGTGCCCATATGGAAGATGAATCATGGATTAGTTTGAAGAAAGATAAAGATGTTGAGAGTATGGTTGCAGTGCATGGTCTAGCAAAACAACACATTGCAAAATTGAGAGCAATTCAGCCCCCTTCAAGTTCATCTCAGAGAATGTAAATCCCGATATTTTTAATTTGCTCTGTTTTTTTTTTCTTATGGTTGTTATATGTCTCTGATGCGTTATTCGTTCGGTATGTGTTTTATTTGAAAAGGGATGACCAGGGAATGACATCGACAAGTCAAGCCCTAGTCGTTCACTCAACCAATAACAATGAATCCAGGAGTCGTTGCATCCGTCGCGTTGGCCAAACCTTTAAGGGTGCTAATGACTACAGGGTTCATTTAAAAAATTATCATATTGCTGTGAATCGAATGTTTGAATATTTGAAGAATGATACTGATAAGGTTATAGCTATTTGCACGGATCAGAACTGCAACTGGAGGTTATGTGCCTCTTACTGTAGGAGAGATGGTGAGTTTGCCATCAGAAAGTTAAATCTTGACCATGTTTGTAGTTTGGAAACTGTTACGAATAAAAGGTCACACCCCAATACCGATTCAAATTGGGTTGCGAATGTAATGAAGGCTCATATCCAGGCAAATCCTAAATACAGACCGAAAGATATAGTTTCTTATATCCAGAAGGAGCACAATGTGGAAATTCCATACCATACTGCGTAGATGGGGAAGGAGATAGCATCGCATGAAATCCACGGTTCTGATGTTGGGTCTTATAACCGACTCCATTGGTAATTGGATGGTTGTTGTTGCTAGGAGGTGGGCCCAAAACAGTAGCGGTCCGGGTCCACATTTGAATTTTTTTTATTATAATACTAGTATTAAAATATTTCTAAAACATTTTAATACAAAGCAGAAGACAAGCCGAATCTACTCAAGTATATATACATGCAATTGATAATAAATTTTAAATCACTTAAGCAGATAAATATCTAACATGCAATTAACACTTAAGAGCATATAATTTATCATTCTTAAAATAATACAACTGTAAAATATTACCGTACTCCAAATATGGCTATCTAACGGCATTTTTTCAGCTCACAAATTCACCTCCTGAGAACCCGATCTCCTCGTGAAACCGGCAGAGCTTCCCTGCTATAACCCCAGAGAAACCCTCGAAGTGTGGGCTCCGAAAGTATTTCTCTAAATACTTAGAGAAAATAAAACTTTAAACTAGAAAACCTTTTTCAGGGTTTAATCTCCCGAAATTAGGCGTTTTATATAAACACCTAATAAAAATTAATTCCAAAATAAATCAGAAGTATCTAGGAGAAAAGGTATATGGTTTCAAAGCCGAGAACTCAGCCAAAACCTCTCCCAAACTTGTCAGAAAAAATGAGGACCCAAGGCCCCTATTTATAGGGGAAAAACCGAGGGTAAAAAGGTAATTTCACATCCCCACTTGCGTAGCTAACTTGGACACAAATTCCAAGGTAACCACGTCATAGCTCTCATCACCACAAGTCCAACGCCGCCGACCACTCGCCAAAACTCCGCCGTACGCGCCCTCACGCGTAGGGGTGCATAATCGGTAAATAACCGAAAATTCGGTTATTCAGTTCGGTTAACCGAATTTTCGGTTATTGATTTTTGGTAACCATTTACCGAACCGATCATCCTCGGTTTCGGTTCGGTAAAAACCGAAAATATCGGTTCAGTTTTCGGTTAATACCGAAAAAACCGAAAAAAAAAAAGAAAGGAGAAGAATCTATTTTCTATGAATCTATGTAATTAATCTGAAATTTTTATTTGTCTGCAATTGTCGCTCAAGTGAAACCAAGACTCAATAAACAAGATAGAAGAAAAATCTGGGGAAAACAAACATTAAAGAAAAAAATTAATGTACTATATACCAAGAAATATTCCAATTACTTCCTTATTTATAGACAGCAAGGGGCGGTGGTAGCCGGAGAGTCTTCGCCGAAAGAAGGAAACACCAGGTAAGCAGTGAGAAACGGTGGTAGTCGGAGAGTATTCCTCGAACAAGAAAAGGCGATTGCTAACCCTGCGGATTTATGGAGGCGGTGGTGTAAATAGCAGGACTGCAAGTCTGCAAATGTGTAAATGAGAAAAAGAATATGTGGGCTTTGGATAATTTTAGTGGACTGGGCCATGGCAACTAATGAATAAGTCCAATAAATATATATTATAATGGAAAAAATGAAGAATAAAAGGGTTGGAGTTCGGTTATCGGTTTTTACCGAAAACCATTCGGTTTTTACCGAAACCGAATTTTCAAAAATTCAATAACCGAAACCGAAACCAAACCTATTCGGTTTGGTTCGGTTTTTTTGTGCACCCCTACTCACGCGCCGCCTGAAGAGGCATGTGGTATGGTAAGTGCAACCCTAGGGTTTCTAGGCTTGGCCGATTCGGTTCGACACGTGGTCAATTTCGGCTTTGCCACGTGTCCGGTTCGGTCTGACCCTATCCATTGGCCCGATCCGTGGCCCGTTGACCGGCCCGATCCAGATCTAATTTACAGGTGTCGAATCCGTCAAAATAAATTATAATCCGGTTTACGACTAAAATAGAGTATAGTGCAAACAGGTCGAATCCACAGAGATTGGTTGGAAATAATTCTAATTACTTGCAGGAAAAACGTGTAATAAACTAGCCGACTAAATTAGGAGGGGAGGGTTTTGAGATTTACTAAACTAATTAACTAATTAACTAATTAACAATTAAATAAACTAGAGGACAAACAATAAATCACTTAGAAGTTGGGTTTTGATAAATCTGTGGGGAAACCAATACCTAGCTAGGAATCACAATTTAGTTTAGGACATCGATCATAGACGCAAAAATAAATTCAGTTATTCAAATAGACTAGCTATAGCATCTAGAGACACTCGACTCCGCCTCGTTTTCTCTTAAATAATAGAATTATTGGAAAACACGAAACAAAAAGCAGCGGAAATTTAAAATTTTTTCAACAAAAGGATCTAGGACTCGCAATCGTGTAACCAAATTCGTAGGGATTAGAAACTTACTTTCTTAATTAACTTTCTTGAAGCGTTTCAAGCCACCCAAGAACGCTCTTCTCGCGGCTTGATCCCCTCTCCTTGGTAAAGCTCGAATCTTCAAACTTCTAACTTGAAGCTCTCTAGAGATAGTCCACCAACTTGACTACAATCTAACTAGTAAGGATGCTAGTTCTCTAGTTAGTGTTTAGGCTTAACCTAGGGTTTTGTTTATCTTGGAGAAAGGATGGTGTTCAACACATGAACCAAAAGAATTCTCGATTAGCTCTAAGGGGAGCTCGAGCTCCCCTATATATAGGAAGGGGAGGACCGAAAATCCTAGTCCTTATGGGCTAGGGTTTTGGTCTCTCTCTCCTATTACTTGATCATCAAGTAATTTTGACTTTGACTTTGAATTCAAATTCAAATCAACTTTCAAGAGAGCTAAAATATCCAAACTAATTTTGGATAATTTTATACTTTATTTATTTAAAATAAATAACTTATTTTATCTAATTAATTAATTCGTAATTAATTAATTAGATTATTTTTCTCCAAAATAAGACTTTCTTTTTAAATCAAAATTAAACCAAAGTCTATTAAATAATTAACACATTAATTATTTAATCACCAAATAAATATTCACGCACATGCACACGTGTCCATGAAGGACACGTGTCACGCACGTGACCCACACGTGTGGTTTCACACGTATGAAACCCTTTGCCCCGATTAACTCGTTTAATCATTTTAAAGCCTCAACTCATGTAACCAAGTTGTTGTGTGTGACCCTCTAGGTTCTCAATTCAATTAGCAGTGACCCCAATTAATTAATTCACTAATTAATTAATCGATCCACAGATTAAACGACCATAGTATAGCAACAGGTGTTTAACCCCTAGCTGAATTGGAATGTTCAGATTCGACAGAACCTTTAAGTCATTGATTCATGTGAGATACAATCCTCCTACTTACTATCTCTCAACCAAGATCTAGGGTAAGGGAATAATTAGAACCCTAATAATCTGGTCTTAAAGCTAAGTGCATTTCATATCCATTTGATCTCATTCCAAGAAACCCTTTTCTTGATGTCTTGATCTACTGCCTTGGCCAAGGACTCCATATGGCATATGAATGACTTACACAATAAGAGATCACCTTGCAAACGCAAGTGTAGGTCCTTTCTTGATTCTCATTCACTTTCATGAGTCACTTGTGCAGCCCCAACATAAGCCTTGAATCAGTTGTCTAAGGCGACACCCTTTAAAGCTTATACCTAAGACTGCAGAGTTAACTCATAAAGTGACATGGAACCTCAAGTCTAAGGATCAATTAATCACATCAATGACTCGTGAGATGTTTCCTAATCTGGAAGTTTCCATTTCCTAAAATAGAAACTTCCTTTCCCATTTAGGAATCTTCTCACACGGGGCACCTCAGTGAACTTACTTATTGAAGTAAGCACTCTTATGTATCACGCACGTATCAACTATACACTTTGCACCTCCATGAAACAAGGTGGTCCTTCTTAAGGGCGTGATCCCATAAGCAAGCCTTTGAGGAGTCAGGTTGACACTCCCACTGTCGGTAGGACTCATCGGCTTGGAGTATTTTACTAATCATGACTTATGTGATATAGGGCTCGTTTCATGAACCACTTCACCTAAATGGTAGAGTCCTAAAGTCATCAGGATTAGGGGAGTTCTCATACATGCACAGCTAAAGTAAATGCATACCAAACAAGAGCATATAAAGAAGTGTTTGCCTATGATATTAATCAATCGTATATTATTCAAAGATTGTCTGTGATATTAGGAAAGTCCCAAAACGGATTATGACTAATCGGCTTTTGAGGGCACTATTCCTAACAAGAATAACCAAGAGACACTCGACAGTTATTCCCTAATCAACTCACAACCCCTAGAGACACTCGACAGGATTCAATGAGTTAACAGCCTTAAGAATTAAGAAAACACTAGCCCAAATTAACCTAGCCACGACACGTGCTAAATTTAAATCTGATTATTAACTCCCTTAACAAGTTGAGAGCTGCAACCAAGCCTTCTCGTTGATGTACCACAAATATCAATCTCGCATTACATAAACTTCATGCAATCAAGAATGGCTATATGCAATTAAATCTACTTAGATGATCGTGCACTATCACTAAGCAAACAAATCACAATAAACACGACACTCAGAGAATTAATAAATACTTGAATTATAACTGAATTATAAAAACCAATTAGATCTCACGATGTCAAAAACATAAATTGTAAATTCCTAACTAGGTACTAAAGAAATTAGCTACTCATAGTTCTAAAATACGATAACATAAAATAAATAAAAAATATAAAAACTCTAGATGAATAATGCTCTCTATGTCTCCAAGCCGCCTCTGGCCCTCTGCTGCCAAACTCCCAAAAGTTGTGTCTAAAAGCTGCGTGCAAAAGTGCTCATTAAATAGCTTGCCGCCAACTCTCCAACTAGAATCCAAATCCAAATTGAATTCTTATTACTTGCTCCTCAAGTCCTTCCTCAATTGGGCCTGATTTCTAATTAATTCCAACTCACGCAGGCCCAAAGCAATAATTTCAAGGTCATTCTTTTAATTCAAGTACCATGCAATTCACGTTGACTTTTTCCAAGAATGTAACAACATGCACAAGCCATCAGCAGTCCACTTTCAATTAAAATCAAATCCTTACTCCAAAAGCTACGTACATGCATGCATAGTCCATAAATCCTCCAATAAAGTGGGCTTATTCCAATTGCTTTCCATCTCTCGCGGGCCCAACAGAGGTACCAAGCCCACTTCCAGCAACAATAAATCAAGCAACCCAATTTAGCTCCTTCATTTAAGTGCAACAACCATGCACGACCCTATAGCAGCAAAATAGTCCAAAAAGTTCCCATAAATTAGAAAATGACTCATCTGCACCAAAAATACGAAAATACATCACGACACCAATTTATATCAAATAAAAGCACTTAAAACATGGCCAAAACAACATAAATAGTAGAGAATAATGCACGCTAACACTAATCTGGACCGTTTATACGCGTTGACGTGGCATGATCTTAGTCGCACAAGCGGCGCGCCACGTGGGTACTGCGTCAGCTCCAACTGGGACCCGATCTGCTGACGTGGCGTGACACGTCAGCTGCCCCATCAGCAATTAAAAATTTTTTTTTTTAAAATTTAAAATTTTTCATTTTCTCCAAAATGAAATTTCGGGCATTTTCAACTCTTTGGAATTTTGATTTATTTCTTAAATAAATTCCTTTGCTATTTTCAAACACTTTGAAAATTCATTTCTCTTTCTCCTTTTAATATTTTCTCTTCGGGTTTTCAATTGGGGCTTGCAGGGAGACCTGTAGGATTAATTAATTTTAGCTCCAAACGGGTTAATATATTATCATCTCATGACAATAATTAATTACCGTTTAACAATAGTTAATTCCACTAAATAAATATTATTGCACTCTAAAATTAATTAAATTATTCACGAATTTCTCGATCTAGAATAATTTCGCATTTCACTCCTCCGTGTAGATATCCATGAAAAATAAATTGCAACTACTATCATTTATTTTTCATCTCTAATTTGAAATTTATTGATTCGCCTTAAGTTTAAATTCTCTGTATGTGAAACACACTCAACATACAACTTCGGTGACGTATCACGGGAAGTGCTTTGGCCAAAGTCTTAATTCGAACTTTTGCAAATCTATTTCAGGGATTTCTTTTACCTTCCAGCAAGGCCACAGATTCCTCGATCAATATAACTCTTTAGCACATTTCATGTTGTCACCGAACGTACAAAGTATTTTGGCCACCGTTGCCGAGACCTCACTTCGAGTATATTACAGTGAATAACACTACACGCCTAAAGCCGAAATATTGTTAGGATTAAGAGTACAATGTTTCCTGAGATTTTATTCATTTTAGATAGCAGTATAAAATGAATAATCTCAGTGGTCCAGTTCGATGTTTCCAATCCTATTGAAAATCATCAATGTGTTATAACCGGAATCACCATTCCCTATGACGAAAGACTAATAATCTTATATAACCACGTTATAGTCTTGATAAGAACATATTCTTATCTTACCGATTAGAACTTTAATGATACGTGATTTCGGTATTCAAAGTCTTTTCCTATGAAACACATTTCATATAAGAATACCACCACACGTCATTAATTATCAATATGTGAAATACTCACAACTTGCTGCAAATTCAGTTTAATTAATTCAACAAATTGAATTTTCAGGGCACTATTCCCAACAATCTCCCACTTGCCCTAAATTCAATTTGGCCAAACATCTAAGTCTTATTCCTTTCACACGAGTGTCAAAACTCGTTTTGCACTCTTTTGCTCCAATACTTTAGTGAAGGAATCTATTAGATGTTTCTTACACTTAGCCAACTTTCAGGAAATCTTGAAGCCAATATATCTCTTTGATTGCTTCTCAAGCTACCATGTATCTAGCTTCTGTGGTTAAGTAAGCAATACAAGTTTGCTTAATATTCCCCAAATTAACGGCTGCTCTTTTTAGAGTAAACACGTATTTTGATGTCAAACATTTAGAATACAAATCAGATTGTAAATCCGAATCTGTGTACTCTATTGAAAAGAGCTCACCACTGTGGTAGACAAGCATATAATCTCAAGTCTTTCTCAAGTACTCCAATATATGCTTTCACCACTACCCAGTGTCAGATTCTAGGGTTTGCCTTAGACCTATTTCATAATAGACAGCTGGCCTTGTACATAATATGACATACATAAAGCTTCCACTGCGGAACTCTAATCATGTCTTCTATCTCTTCAGTTGTCTTAGGACACTGATTCCGAAATAGATAAATTTCATATCTAAAAGGTAGTGAACCTTTCTTGGAATTTGTCATATTATACCTTATCAGCATCTTATCTGCTTATGTTTCTTGTAATGAACCAATCCTTTTATTCTCATGATCACGACGAAAATCTAATCCTTAGAATATCGTTGGTTTCACTTAGGTTTTTACGTGTCAAACTGATTTGACATCCGAATCTTGATCACTGATAAAATTCTTGCATCATTCCCAATGAACAGAATATCGTTTACGTACAAAACTAAAATGCTATAACATTATCATGATGTTATTTTGTACACTCATAGATCATCTGGCAATTACATAAATCCAAAGAATTTAAATTGCCTCTTTAATTATGATGTCTCATAGATCATCCTTAACACATGGACCAGGCTACCTCAAATCCGAAAATAAGAGATACAGGGTTTTTAGCCTAGATTCAGATCCACCAGTGTTTTAGGAACTGACTTAGATAGAACTAGGTTTAATGTGTATTGTCGTTTTGAGTGCAAGACCCCAAAACGAACTTTGTAGGGTAGCATGACTTTTCATGAATCTTTACCATCTCTATCAGAGTTTTATTTCTCTTTTTTGTAATACATCTTTGCTAAGCCGTATCTTGTACAGAAAGTTGAGATCTAATCTCATTTGAGAAATTCTATTTAACTCTGAACATAGATACTTCGACATAATCAAAGTGTCATGCGGCCAACGTGGCTGCCACGTGTCATGTACACGTGGCTTCACGCGTGTCCCACTTCGTGTGATTTATTTCACACGCGAATTCTTTTCTAGAAATTAATTGATTAAATTGTAATTAATTAATTTTAGTCTTTTAATTAATTATTGAATTAATTGTTAAGACTATTCTCAAATAAACTTAACCCAATAAATAATTAATTGGGAATTAATTGATTTATTGAATATTGACTTTTAACTTTAGAAAAGTTGAAAAGTCCAACTTCCTATTGTAGGAAAGAGAAGGTTATTCTTGCAAGACTTGGAGAACAAGTTGGGAACTTATTTTCTCCAATTAAATTAATAATTAAATTAGTTAATTAGTGAGCAAGAAAACAAAGTCCACTAGGTTTGGGAACCCTAGGGATTTTCGAACCAACCTAGTTTAAACACTAGGGGTGGTGCTTCTCTTATTCTTTAGACCAACACTCACGAAGTGTTAAGTTTTTGAGAAAAATAAAAGAAAAGTTTTCAAAGCAAAACCCTAGCCATTAACACAATTTATAGAACTAGCATTCTCACTTGCTTGATCGTGTTCTAGGACTGGTGTGGATACGCTTTGGAGGCCTTCTACTTTGGAGTCTAATTCGAAGGACCGTTCGATGGACTTTTCGCTTGAAGGGTGTTTGTTAGGGGGTAACAACATTACAAGAAAGCTTCAATTAAAATGAGTTTCTTGTTATTCCCAATGTTACAGTACGAAAATTGCAAGACAACGATTAAACTTGTGAAAAAAATTTAAACTTCCGCTGGTCAACTCTTTCGTGTTTTCTAACAATCACTACTCCTCTTATCCTGAGTTCTCATTACTGCCCGCACCAATTCCCTCTCTTTGGAACTCCTGACAACATTGTTCTTCATCCACAACTTCCAGAGGAAATTTGAGTATACTGCGACATTGGTGGCAGCTTCTTCTGTAAGCATTGAGTTGTAGTGACTGAAACGTTTGTGCTCGATCTCATACACTAAAATATGCCGGTGAGAATTTGTCATTAGAGGGAAAATAACATAACAATTGAAGACACATCGTTCAGGGTCATGACGTAGTCACTTTTCACCCGGTGCGTCATGAACTCATTGATTTTGGATGGGACAATATAAGGGACAATCTTCTTCTTTGTCTTTCCTGTGGCGCTGTCCTTCAATTTTGTCACAAACTCATCTGACACATGAGGGTTGACCAAATGTACATCGTGGAATTTGGGCACAAGGTAACCAGGACTTGTTAGCAGGCCGTAATAAGACAGAATAACGTTGTCATTGGTCTTTTTCCCCAAAATTAGATCTCGTAGATTGTACTGTTGGAAAATACGAATCAGAAAGCAGCGGAATTTAAAAATTTTCCCAACAAAAGGAGCTTGGACTCGCAATCGTGTAACCAAATTCGTAGAGATAGAAAACTTACTTTTCTTTTATTCTTTCTTGAAGCGTTTCAAGCCACCCAAGAACGCTCTTCTCGCGGCTTGATCCCCTCTCCTTGGTAAAACTCGAATCTTCAAACTTCTAACTTGAAGCTCTCTAGAGATAATCCACCAACTTGATCACAGTCTAACTAGTAAGGATGCTAGTTCTCTAGTTAGTGTTTAGGCTTAACCTAGGGTTTCGTTTATCTTGGAGAAAGGATGGTGTTCAACACATGAACCAAAAGAATTGCCAATTCACTCCATAAGGAGCTCGAGCTCTCCTATTTATAAAGAGGGGAGTGCCGAAATTCCTAGTCCTTAATGGGCTAGGATTTTGGTCTCTCTCTCTCTCCTATTACTTGATCATCAAGTAATTTTGACTTTGACTTTGAATTCTAATTCAAATCAACTTTCAAGAGAGCTAAAAATATCCAAACTATTTTTGGATAATTTTATACTTTATTTATTTAAAATAAATAACTTATTTTATCTAATTAATTAATTCATAATTAATTAACTAGATTATTTTTCTCCAAAATAAGACTTTCTTTTTAATTCAAAATTAAACCAAAGTCTATTAAATAATTAACAAATTAATTATTTAATCACCAAATAAATATCCATGTGTGGCACACATGTCATAATGACACTTGTCCAGTCACGTGACCCACACGTGTGATTTCACACGTGTGGAACCCTCTAGGCCGATTAACTCGTTTAATCATTTTCAAGCCTCAACTCATGTAACCAAGTTGTTGTGTGTGACCCTCTAGGTTCTCAATTCAATTAGCAGTGACCCTAATTAATTGATTCACTAATTAATTAACCAGTCCACAGATTAAACGACCATAGTCTAGCAACAGATGTTTAACCCCTAGCTGAATTGGAATGTTCGGATTCGATAGAACCTTTAAGTCATTGATTCATGTGAGATACAATCCTCCTACTTACTATCTCTCAACCAAGATCTAGGGCAAGAGAATAATCAGAACCCTAATAATCCGGTCTTAAAGCTAAGTGCATTTCATATCCATTTGATCTCAATCCAAGAAACCCTTTTCTTGATTTCTTGATCTACTGCCTTGGCCAAGGACTCCATATGGCATATGAATGACTTACACAATAAGAGATCACCTAGCAAATGCAAGTGTAGGTCCTTGCTTGATTCTCATTCACTTTCATGAATCACTTGTGCAGCCCCAGCATAAGCCTTGAATCAGTTGTCTAAGGCGACACCCTTTAAAGCTTATACCTAAGACTACAGAGTTAACTCATAAAGTGATAAGGAACCTCAAGTCTTAAGGATCAATTAATCACATCAATGACTCGTGAGATATTTCCTAATCTGGAAGTTTCCATTTCCTGAAATAGAAACTTTCTTTCCAATTTAGGAACTTCTCACACGGGGCACCTCAGTGAACTTACTTATTGAAGTAAGCTGTAACGCCCCCACCCATACCAGAACAAGAGGAGAGCGGCGTCTCAACCCCCGCACTGAAGCACCTCTCAAGTAATGGTGTGAGCCATCACTCAAGAAATACTCCAGCGAACGGCTGTCTATCAGAACTATACATGTACAACGATGTGGCTATGCAGCGGAAAATCAGAGTATTTTAAAACTTTTCAAAACATGTACGTGATGGCATGTAACAAGCAAGAACATATTGATCGTGTAAGAGAGACTCGGCATATCAGAACATATAACAGATTCACATATAAGTACCGATACAGCAGAGTTCAAAATATCGGTAACAAAGTAGCGGAAAGAGTATAACGAAGATACTCAAGTATTCAGAAACATAAACAGAAACATAAAGTGATGCAGTCATAAAACATATGCAGGACACAAAAGAAAGTAATACTAAGTCCTGACTGAAACAAAAATGACAATCTAGAGCTTCACGATACCTCTAGACTGCGGCTGCAAGACCTGAAACCACGAGGCAAGAAAACGGGAGAGGTATTAGTCAAAAGGACTAAGTGAGGGAATACTTTAAAGAAAGTACTGAATGATAAAGAACTTGAAGTAAAGTTCGAAACTGTTAAATGCGATACTTTAAAGAAGAACTCGAAACAAGTTCGATTGATAAAACTCTTTGAATGTGATGCTGTAAAAGAATGCACGTTATAAAACATTTTCATGAATGCTATCACACGCGCACACATATGCTGTTGATGGTTCATAGTTCTTTCATAAAACGGGATAAGGGTAAAGTGAACTTTTCCAGATATGAACCATCCTTTATGAAACAGAATTTTGCCCGCAAGCTAGGCTCCTTCATCCTTACTCCAGAAAAACATGATTCGGTAGAGCATCGGACCAGGATCAACGATAATTCCATGTTTAGTAGAGTATCGGACCAAGATCAACAATAACCCCACATATAGTAGAGCATCGGACCAAGGTCAACAACAACTCCACACATAGTAGACTATCGGACCAAGGTCAACAACAACTCTTACCAACGCATACAAACATGCACCATCCTCCACCGGTTGTCACTTCGGGTAGCTAGCCCTAGGCGACCTGTAAACATGTAATGGGAACAGATTTGCTGTCCGTTCCCAGACAGATTGTCCTGACTTAACAAACCTCCTGTTAAAAGTCGGTGTCAATA
Source organism: Lantana camara (assembly GCA_037501455.1). Classification (NCBI taxonomy): domain Eukaryota; kingdom Viridiplantae; phylum Streptophyta; class Magnoliopsida; order Lamiales; family Verbenaceae; genus Lantana; species Lantana camara. The sequence continues at coordinate 12,652,463 of CM074857.1, read as the reverse complement.
GTCTAAGTGTGGCGGCCGGTATTGGTGATGTCGTTGGCGCTCACCTCCCGAGCATCACCTCCACATATAACCGCCGGGCCCAAACTGTAAACTGTATGCTTGCATTTAAGATTAGCAGTGACCAGAGTATCACTCCAGTATGCTAACTATAACATGTGAAACTGTAACTGTAACATATGATGCTGTCTGTAAAACATATGATTCTGTCTGAAAACATATGATGCTGTCTGTAAACTGTACTTTGAAAACATATGCAAAACATGTAACTGTCTTTGAACAAGAATGCAGAACTTTGAAAAACATGTACTGTTGATCAAGGTATACTATTAAAGTATAAATGATCCTTTCAAGAGAATGTCCCGATAAAAGGGATAGTTCAAAACAAGGTTTAGCTTTGAATTTCAAAACATATGATACGATAATATAATCGTGGTTCCAGTTGGAAAACATTTAACTTCACCTCACCTAATAGTAACAAAAGGCAGGTAGACAGATTATGCGGTGCCCTGGGGATCCCAGTGCTCAACTTTAACGCCTGTAGGTGGTGTACTAGAGTGAGCTTAAGAACTAAGACCCACTACAACCAAGATGCATATGAAATGTAAGAAACAATGAACAAGGAACATGTAAAGAACATGTAACACAAGAGAGTAATACCATTTAAGGTATCCAAGAAAGGTAACACACAAAGGAATACGTCAAAGTGAGTTACTCTTAACGTTAGACTATGATCTTACTATAACCGAGTAAGCTTTAGTCAAATTATGAATCCTACCGCAAACCTTAAGTTATAAAACAAGTCCACGAAAGAAAACACATTTTGAAAACACATTTTAGACCCTGGATATGGAAATCCTAGGTGCAAATGTCTATAGAGAAAGCACAAGTTTTAATTCATTTTTACTATTCAAAAGCACTATTCAAAAGTACTATTCAAGATTACTATTCACGATTACTATTCACAGTTACTATTCACATATCGGGTCAAAAGGTCGGGTCAAACCCTTACTATACACACACCCACACACACACGGTACACACACACACACCATGCACGAACACACACACACACACGGCATGCACACACACACACACCCTAATCAAATTATGATCTTGATTATAACCTATAGTTTCAAGTTCATGTTAATATAATCAAGTGTGATCTAGGTTAAAGGTATAACCTATTGTTAAGAGATCCAATTAAGGCATAAGATCAAGTTATGAAACACTATTTTATCTTAGGTTATAACATGTGACACTATTAAAGTGTATAACATATGATCAAGGCACTAATCCATTAATCCAAATCATATCATAAGCTCAATTCATAATTCAAGAATCATATAACAATGTGACAACATGTCACAACATTTATCATATCATATCATATCATATATCATGAACCTTTGGGCATGTAACATGTAACAATTTAATTCCAATATCAACATGTAACAAGTTGTGACATAATTAATTGTAAATCACTAATCCATTAGCTAGCATGCATGAACATAATTCAAATTCCATAATCATGCATCAATTCTCATAATATAACAACCATATCACATGATCATAGCATATACTAGAGCAATTCATAACATATTCAAGCATATACTAAACAATTAAAACATATAAACAACTATCAAAGCATATCATGAAAACTATATAATAAATGCATAAAATAAAACCCTATATGGCTTAGGGAAGACCCTAAGACCCAACCTAAACATAATATAAACATACCATAACATAAAAACATAAACTAAACTAACATAACATAAAAATAAAGCAACTAACCTAGCAAAGGGGAGGGGAGGCCGACGGCCAAGAGGGAAAGGAGGGAGAGAGGAGTGCTTGTTAACACAAGACTTTGAGCAAGGAATGAAATGCCATGAACCCTCTATTTATAGTTGAAGAGAAGCCCCTCACCTTGGAAATAAAATGTGGAGAAGGGTAGGAGAGCAAAAATTGGATAGATTCTCTTGGAAGCTTTAGGCATGTTGAAGCTAAAATGGGGCTGCTGGGGGTATTTCTGTAATTTCGTCCCCCAAGGCTCGAGGATAAGTGGCTGGAAGTATAACCATTCCGACGGCAAGAAAATTAGCTTCGAAACGCATATTCATTCATCGAAATCGGATTTACCGTTTGAAAGATACATTAGTTTTAGTGAATAAAAGTTTTGAGCTCGAAACTCAACACGAGTGAAAAACGACTTTCTAGAATGATTTTCAAGTCCGGATTGCTTCTAAAATTCAAGAAATAAATCGAGAAGCGTTTTGAGTCCAAAATCGACTATAAAACGTTTTACCGTTAAAAAGTTGAAAACGTAGGATGAATAGTGAATTCTTACGTACGAACGTACGCTTTAAAATTTCAAGCTAGGGTTTGACTCAAGAGTTGTAAAACATTTCAAAAATCTTGAAATAGCTCAAGTAATGCAAATCCGAAGAGAAAACATTTTCCGAATGAAAACCGTTCGAAAAAAGAATAGTGAACTAGGGTTTTCGAAAACATTTTCAATAAAACAAAGTTCCGGAATAGATTTCCAAGCCAAGAATAATATCAAAAGACTCGTCTCGACTCAAGGATCGATTCGATTGTAACTTGGGTAGAAAAAGGTATCAGAATCAAAAGCTCATTTTCTGATGAATAGTAACTTTGGTCGGTAAGTTCCAAAAATACCCTTATGGCTCAAGAAAGACTTTCTGAGTTCGGGAAATAAGTTCAAATGATTGGGAAACATGTGTGATGAACCTCTAGGGTTCGAGTAGCAATATGAACAAGGTAGGCTCGGGTTATGAATAGTAAACTGAATCAAAGGTCAAGAATTCCCCCTTAAAGCATGTCAGAACATATACAAGCACAAAGTTCATGTAAGAATGCAATGCATGATGATTCAAAAAGTTGGATCACGGTCTATAAATGCTTTACCACTGCCTTAACTTACTGTTTTCATCCAGGCCCTGTTTTGGGCTGTTACATAAGCACGCTCATGTATCACGCACGTATCATCTATACACTTTGCACCTCCATGAAACAAGGTGGTCCTTCTTAAGGGCGTGATCCCACAAGCAAGCCTTAGAGGAGTCAGGTTGACACTCCCACTGTCTGTAGGACTCATCGGCTTGGATTATTTTACTAATCATGACTTATGTGATATAGGGCTCGTTTCACGAACCATTTCACCTAAATGGTAGAGTCCTAAAGTCATCAGGATTAGGGGAGTTCTCATACATGCACAGCTAAAGTAAACGCATACCAAACAAGAGCATATAAAGAAGTGTTGCCTCAATTCGTTATTTCATTCAAAGATTGTCTGTGATTACAATAAGGAAAAGCACAAAGCGGATATACAATCGGCTTTCTAGGGCACTATTCTTAACAATCTCCCACTTGCCCATCAAAGCCATTCTAAAGCTACTCTAAGTCCCATCTTCTGAAGATGACCTTGGAAAGCTTCTCGATTAAGGGGTTTAGTAAGTGGATCTGCCACGTTCTCTGCTGATGTGACCCTCTCAATTTGCACATCTCCTCTTTTGATAATATCACGGATTAGGTGATACTTCCTCATAATGTGCTTGGTCCGTTGGTGAGATCTTGGTTCTCTTGCTTGAGCAACCGCCCCAGTGTTGTCACAAAACACAGTAATGGGGTCTTTCATGCTAGGAACAACATTCAACTCTTGAATGAAGTTTCTAATCCAAACACCTTCCTTAGCTGCATCATTTGCTGCTAAGTATTCGGCCTCAGTGGTCGAATCTGCAGTGGTAGTTTGCTTGGAACTCTTCCAACTCACTGCTCCGCCGTTTAGGCAGAAAATGTATCCTGACATTGACTTAAAATCATCTAAGTCAGATGCAAAGCTTGCATCGCAGTATCCTTCGACAGTAAGATCTTTCTGACCTCCGTAAACTAAGAATAAATCTTTAGTACTTTTCAATTACTTAAGAATATTCTTCACGGCAGCCCAGTGACCATATCCAGGGTCAGATTGGAAACGACTTGTTACACTAAGTGCATAAGCCACATCCGGTCGAGTACATAACATTGCATACATTATGCTACCTATTGCTGATGCATAAGGTGTGTGAGTCATTCTTTCCTTCTCAAGGTTAGTCTTAGGACACATCTTTTTTGAAAGACATGTTCCTACACTCATAGGAAGGTTCTTAACCTTTGCTGACTCCATATTGAATCTCTTCAATATTTTGTCAATGTACATCGACTGTGATAGTTCTATTAACCTTCTAGATCTATCTCTATAGATTTTAATTCCAAGGATATAGGACGCATCACCAAGATCTTTCATCTCGAATTAGTTCGATAACCATAACTTAGTTACTTTCATGTCATCCTTCGAATTCCCAATAAGAAGGATGTCATCAACATAAAGTACTAAGAATTGCACTGAGGTCTCCAATTCCTTTCTATACACACAGGACTCATTAGAAATTTGAATGAAGCCAAACGCTTTGACTGATTCATCAAATCGAATGTTCCAATTCCTAGAAGCCTGTTTCAATCCATAGATTGATCTTTGGAGTTTGCAAACCTTTTGCTCACTCCCACTGAATGTGAAACCTATGGGTTGCTCCATATAAATGTCTTTGTCAATGTCACCATTGAGAAAGGCAATTTTCACATCCATTTGCCATATCTCATAGTCATAATATGCAGCAGTGGCAAGCATGATCCGAATAGACTTTTGCATTGCAACTGGCGAAAAAGTTTCATCAAAGTCCACGCCGGGTCTTTAAGTGAATCCTTTTGCAACCAGTCTTGCTTTGTAGGCTGCAATGCTTCCATCAACTCCAAGCTTTCTCTTAAAGATCCATTTGCAACCTATAGGTTTGACCCCATCAGGCAAATCTACCAAGGTCCAAACTTGGTTGGAGTTCATGGAATCCATTTTGGATTTCATGGCTTCTATCCACTGCTCAGAGTCAGAATCTGAAAGTGCCTCCTCATATGTTAAAGGATCATTATCCTTTTGAGAGATTTCATGGAAGAATCCATACCATCTCTCCGGTTGTCCAGGAGTACGTTCAGAACGCCTTAGAGGAGGATTTTCATGTGTATCGAAATTCGTGATTGGTTGTGGTTGATCAGTAGGGGACGTTTCTTCAGTGGGTGCCGTGGGGTCACTTTGTACTTCCTCTAATTCTATGATCTTGCCTTTCTTTTCTTTAAGGAACGGTTCCTCAAGAAAAGTGGCATTTATGGAAACAAACACCTTTTGCTCAGATTGATCATAGAAGTAATATCCTATGGATTCCTTAGGATAACCTACAAAGTAGCATAAGTTAGAACGAGATTCTAACTTATCTCCCACTGTCCTCTTCACGTAAGCAGGACAACCCCAAATTCTTAAGTAAGAATAGCTAGGGATTTTACCATGCCACATTTCATAGGGCGTTTTAGGGACTGACTTTGAGGGAACTAGATTCAGAATCTTTGCTGCACTTTCTAGGGCATAACCCCAGAAAGAAGGTGGTAAGTCAGTGAAACTCATCATGGAACGAACCATATCAAGTAAGGTTCGATTCCTTCTCTCAAAAACTCCATTAAGCTGAGGAGTTCCCGGAAGAGTCCACTGAGAGATAATCCCATTATCTTTGAGATGATTAAGGAATTCTTCACTAAGATACTGGCCTCCTCGATCAGATCGAAGTGCTTTGATCTTATGACCAGCTTGGTTCTCAACCTCCTTTTGAAATTCTAAGAATTTCTCAAAAGCTTCAGATTTATACTTCATTAAGTATACATAACCATACCGACTAAAGTCATCAGTAAAGGTTATGAAATACTGATGATTGTTTCTAGTGCTTACACTAAGCGGTCCACAAACATCAGTATGGATCAAATCCAAAACCTTAGTGGCACGTTCCACAGTTCCTTTAAAAGGAACTTTGGATATTTTTCCTTTGAGACAGGATTCGCAAGAAGTTAACTCCTTAAGATCATTTTCAGATAATGATCCTAAAGTGTTTATCTTGCTAATTCTGTTCTTGGAAATGTGTCCTAATCTAGCGTGCCATAAGGGAGCTGAAACTTTGTCATCTCTCTTACGCTTCGTTTCTCGTTGTATATTCATAATATTGATATTCTGAGTTAGATAAAGTCCATTACTTAGAGTACCGATGTGAATGGAAGAGTTGTTCCATTTGATAAAGTATTTACCATTCTTAATATAAGTTTCATAACCTTCACAATCTAATATTGGAACTGAAATTATATTACGAATAATGCTCGGTACATAAAGGACTTTATTTAAGACTAACTCAAAACTACCTAAATCTAATCTAATTGTGCCTAAAGCTCGAGCTTCAACGTTTGAGCCATCGCCGATCTTCAAGACACATTCTCCTTCTTTGAGTTGTTGGACTTCACTTAGCATCTGTACATCATTACAGATATGAGTTCCACAACCGGTATCAAGTACCCAATAACTAGAATTAATAGAAAGATTTACTTCAACGAGAAAGATACCTTTCTTTAGAGTAGCCTTGTACTCTGGGCAGTTTCTCCTCCAATGTCCCGCTTTGCCACAATGGAAGCAAACATCCTTTTTCTGATCACGCTTCTTCTTTTGGGCCTTCCCCTTCGAAATGCCACCAGTGGGCTTAAGGGGTTTCTTCTTCTTCCTTTGGGCTTTCTTGCCCTTACCTTTAGAAGGCCCAGAAGAGGAAGATGGAGCATTCACCATCAAAACCTTATTGTCCTTCTTGATCGTGCTTTCAGCAGTCACAAGCTGACTAATCAGCTCAGCTACAGTAGCACCAGCATGATTCATATTGAAGTTAAGGACAAATGGGTTGAATGATGGTGGGAGCGAAGCTAGCAACAAATCCACTGAAAGCTCATCTTTCAATGCCATGTCCATGGAGGTAAGTTTCTCAGTAAGGGCAAGAAACTTGAGTTCATATTCATGGACACTTGAACCTTCCCTCATTCTCAAGTGGAACAATTCCTTTGAAGTGTTATACCTTGTAACACGTTCATGAGGGCGGTTAAGTTGCTCTAAGTGGTCGTAAATCTCCCAAGCGAATTCCATGGCCTCATGTTGCCTTTGCAAGTCCGGAGACATGTTAGCCAACATAAGGCAACGGGCTTGGAGATTATCATCCTTCCACTTCTGAATCGCGTCCCGCTCGGCCCGAGTGGGAGCCTCCCCTTCGGGACTAGGCTCCCCTTTCGAAGAGAACATAAGTTCTCTTCTCAGAATCTAAAATGATTTTTAGATTCCTCAGCCAATCAGAATAATTGGGACCAGTCAACTTGTTTGACTCGAGGATCGATACAAGAGGGTTTTTGGTTGCCATTTCAAAACACGTAGAGAATGACAGAATCTACAACCTAAAAGGTAAAACAGAGAACTATGTGAGCATGCTGAATTATAACGATATACAAAAGATAAGGTCTTTAATCTAATGTAGCTCCCACTGTTTTTCAAAGATCTATAATTCCCAAAGATCTAAGAGGAACACGCTTCCCAATGGTTACTAAGATCCTAGGCATTTTACCTCGAACCCACGACTTGCGGACATTCTAAGTAAGAACCCTAGGTAGGTACAACTTACCAATTCTAACACCTTTAGAACTCTTAGTAATTATTTTTGCATCACCTATCTTTCAATATGGACCCACGACTCGTGCGACATCCATATTTACTTAGGCCTTAAGCTAGACCCATCAATCATAAGATCATGATCAAAACTTAGTTCGAACGACCCACGACTCGCGGACATCGCCCTTGCTAAAATTGACTATGAAATATTTGATCATTTAAAATGATCAATTAGGTAACTAAGAACTAATAAGCTCCACTAGCTATCCCACGACTCGCGGACAATAACTAGTTTCACTTACTAAACTTAAAACCTATTGATGGAATGCTAGGAATTTAATTCAAAATTTGCAACTCGAATTAAATACCTATTTGTTCGAAATTAGCTTAATATTTAATGGGAATTTTCGAATCAACCGGAGAGTTGTCCGGTTCGACCTCACTAATATATATGTTATCCAATTTTATTAGTCTTGATTAATGCAAGTACACTTAAATGCATTTCAAACAAGCACATAAACAGATAACATGTCCTAGCATGATACTAACATGTAATGATCATGGGTTCTACCTATCTTATGTGTGATATGTGGGAGCCACTCCACAATCACAAGTTCTAACATACATGCCACATAAACAGTTTAAATCACATAAGGGAAAGCGGTAACAAAATACGAGCCCTATCTCTATTACATTTTTACAATTGAGATTCCCCTCCCTAACATTTTGAGGGGTCTTCACTTATGGCCTCCTTGTTACTTGAATGTGGTCCATCTTACTCCATGGGTGCATTGTCTCCAAAATAAAAATAAAACCTCACCACCTATCTCTACTCTCAAATTACAATAAAAAGAAAAAGACATAAAGTAATAAGGCTCAATCTTCATATTGGCCTTAGACAATTACACGGGGCATACCCCGGCCTCAAAAACAGTAATATGGAAAGCCACATAATAAATCACATAACAGTACGCAAATAAGTGAGGCTCCAACCTCAATTGAAAAATGCAACTATAGGGCTCCAACCTCAATTTAAACCATCCATGTGCATAAATTAAAACCATACATAGATCTAAACCCATGATCACCTAACATGCTTTTGCGAGAATTTAAATTTAGCCAATAAATTAAAATTCCCGTTTCAAGTCTTAATGACTTAAAACACGACTTGATGCGAGTCTTGTTTATAAAAGTTTTCAATAAATCCCAAATTAACAAAAACAAATAAAATTCCAATTAATTTATGAAAATTAATAATTTTATCAAAGATGCATTTTCCCAAAATATAAACCGTTTTAATTTCTCAAAAAAATCCCAATTTTAAGTTTTATTCAAAAAAAATTAAAATAAATATTCAAAAAATAAAAATTTAAAATTAAAATAAAATTGGGACTGGATTGCACGAAACACGAAAAGGCCGAATCACGAAAAACGGGTCCCACACACGAAAGAGCCGCACACATCGCGTGCGCGCGCGCGCACGGTAGGCGCGCCGATGCGCGCAGCCTTCTCGGCTGGGTGGCGGGCGACGGGCGGCCAGTCTCGGCCGCCCTAGGCGGGCGCACCCGGAAGGCTCCCGCACGGCGTGCGGGAGGTGCTGGCGGGATGCCCTGCGCGCGCCTAGGTCAGGCGGGGTTTCGCGTGTTCGTAATCCAGGCTTTTCGTTTCGTGTTTTTGTTCAAAAGCAAAACCAATCCAAAAAATCCAAAAACAGTTTATACAGTTTCAAATCTAAAATAGGTTTCAAAAATTAAATTTTGCAAAAACCAATTTTCAGAAACTTTCAAGAAAAAATACAGTTTCGTAATTCAGGCTTTCTAAAACAATTACAAATACTCAATCGCATCAAGCCTAAGAATTTCTACCAAATTCAGAATAATTGAGACGAATCAGAAACACGATTAACGAGGTAGCTCTGATACCACTTGTTGGAAAATACGAATCAGAAAGCAGCGGAATTTAAAAAATTTTCCCAACAAAAGGACCTTGGACTCGCAATCGTGTAACCAAATTCGTAGAGATAGAAAACTTACTTTTCTTTTATTCTTTCTTGAAGCGTTTCAAGCCACCCAAGAACGCTCTTCTCGCGGCTTGATCCCCTCTCCTTGGTAAAGCTCGAATCTTCAAACTTCTAACTTGAAGCTCTCTAGAGATAGTCCACCAACTTGATCACAGTCTAACTAGTAAGGATGCTAGTTCTCTAGTTAGTGTTTAGGCTTAACCTAGGGTTTCGTTTATCTTGGAGAAAGGATGGTGTTCAACACATGAACCAAAAGAATTGCCAATTCACTCCATAAGGAGCTCGAGCTCTCCTATTTATAAAGAGGGGAGTGCCGAAATTCCTAGTCCTTAATGGGCTAGGATTTTGGTCTCTCTCTCTCTCCTATTACTTGATCATCAAGTAATTTTGACTTTGACTTTGAATTCTAATTCAAATCAACTTTCAAGAGAGCTAAAAATATCCAAACTATTTTTGGATAATTTTATACTTTATTTATTTAAAATAAATAACTTATTTTATCTAATTAATTAATTCATAATTAATTAACTAGATTATTTTTCTCCAAAATAAGACTTTCTTTTTAATTCAAAATTAAACCAAAGTCTATTAAATAATTAACAAATTAATTATTTAATCACCAAATAAATATCCATGTGTGGCACACGTGTCATAATGACACGTGTCCAGTCACGTGACCCACACGTGTGATTTCACATGTGTGGAACCCTCTAGGCCGATTAACTCGTTTAATCATTTTCAAGCCTCAACTCATGTAACCAAGTTGTTGTCTGTGACCCTCTAGGTTCTCAATTCAATTAGCAGTGACCCTAATTAATTAATTCACTAATTAATTAATCAGTCCACAGATTAAACGACCATAGTCTAGCTACAGATGTTTAACCCCTAGCTGAATTGGAATGTTCGGATTCGACAGAACCTTTAAGTCATTGATTGATGTGAGATACAATCCTCCTACTTACTATCTCTCAACCAAGATCTAGGGCAACGGAATAATCAGAACCCTAATAATCCGGTCTTAAAGCTAAGTGCATTTCATATCCATTTGATCTCAATCCAAGAAACCCTTTTCTTGATTTCTTGATCTACTGCCTTGGCCAAGGACTCCATATGGCATATGAATGACTTACACAATAAGAGATCACCTTGCAAATGCAAGTGTAGGTCCTTGCTTGATTCTCATTCACTTTCATGAATCACTTGTGCAGCCCCAGCATAAGCCTTGAATCAGTTGTCTAAGGCGACACCCTTTAAAGCTTATACCTAAGACTACAGAGTTAACTCATAAAGTGACAAGGAACCTCAAGTCTTAAGGATCAATTAATCACATCAATGACTCGTGAGATATTTCCTAATCTGGAAGTTTCCATTTCCTGAAATAGAAACTTCCTTTCCCATTTAGGAACTTCTCACACGGGGCACCTCAGTGAACTTACTTATTGAAGTAAGCACGCTCATGTATCACGCACGTATCAACTATACACTTTGCACCTCCATGAAACAAGGTGGTCCTTCTTAAGGGCGTGATCCCACAAGCAAGCCTTAGAGGAGTCAGGTTGACACTCCCACTGTCTGTAGGACTCATCGGCTTGGATTATTTTACTAATCATGACTTATGTGATATAGGGCTCGTTTCACGAACCATTTCACCTAAATGGTAGAGTCCTAAAGTCATCAGGATTAGGGGAGTTCTCATACATGCACAGCTAAAGTAAACGCATACCAAACAAGAGCATATAAAGAAGTGTTGCCTCAATTCGTTATTTCATTCAAAGATTGTCTGTGATTACAATAAGGAAAAACACAAAGCGGATATACAATCAGCTTTCTAGGGCACTATTCCTAACATGTACAAGAAGACAAAACTCGACTTACTTGTATACACAACATCATGGCTGCAAAAGATTATAATGAAACAATCAACACGCTTCTGTCAACTAAACTCATTGAATTAAGTAAGAACACTTACTTTTACGCCTCCGTGTAGCTCATGATCAAGTTAAATGGCCTAGTCCGTTGCTCCCCAGTGACCACCTCACAGCCTGGGGTCTCCTTAGGCCTACTGTCCACGTGAGCTCCAGCAAACACAACCTAATACATAAGTATCCAATAACAAATCAAAAACACACGTATAAAGAAAAGACATTGTAATATTAAATCTTGTATGAAATATTTTCTCACTGTTTCTTCCAAACGCCCCCTCACATCATTCGTCCGCTTCGATCTAACCTCATCTCGTTCGGAATCACTATCACCTTCGCCATCCCGATCACCTTCCCCATCCTCAATCAAATTAACTTGAACTCCTACATCGACACATTCAGGTGCCTCTTCCACACAAACCGTTTGAACTCCTTGATCGACACATTCAGGTGCCTCTTCCACACAAACCCCTTCGTCAATAAAAACTTCTTCCTCCGCTCTGGACAGACTTCTCACTGTTTTGTTAGACGCTCGTAAGGGAACAATCTGCGTATTTTTAAATCAAAAGACTTTGTTACAAATCAGTTGAATAAAATATGCATATTAGTTTAAATTTGAAAGATTACGGACTTACATCTGATCGGCAAATACTTTCCAGTGCCTTCTTTGCATTCTCTTTCATATTAGGCAGTGCACTCCCCTTCCATTTGAACAACCGAAGGAATACTGCCAACCTTCTCGAGATGCCAAACTTTTGAATTCTTTCATGAAACCATGCCTGACATAAACAATAACTTAAGTACATGTATATATAGGTATAAACTACACAATCTACAAAACCAAGCCAACGACTTACCAAGAAACCCATAGTACAACCATCGAGAAAATCATGTTTATCCACAACATGCTTCTTGGTACCTTGGATAAAAAACATATGTGCCCCACTCGTATTGTCCAATCCTAGATAAATCATCAACATACCAAATAAGCGCAGCAGGCACACGTCCACTGCTACGCGGGAAGAACAAACAACTAAAAAAGTATAAAATGTACATCTGTACAAAATCGTCAATGCCCTCGTCATCAGTCCTTCAGACGAATTCGTGCAGTTTACTCTCGATGTTAGCTCGGGAGACATTGTTTTCCTTATTGCAAAAATGCTTGATCAAGGTGTTGGATTTACTCTTGCCCACTACCACGACAGGATGACCGGAATGCCGCATACCAATAACAATGTTGAATTCCTTCTCACAAAATAAAACTTCTTGGCTTCCAAATTTAAATGTATTGGTGCTGCAGTTGTAGTAATCGAACAAGAACCCAACTCTGCTAATGCTCTCCTTTTGAACAGACGCTCCCATAAAATAACCGAACGTCGATTTCTTAACTGCATCGAGTTGACCAGGAGACATTTGGTCACAAATTTTAGAGAGAAACTCACTAAATCTCTCCAACACGCACTAATGCAAAATCGAAAACACCCACTTCTTCAAAAGCGGGCCCTCATCAGCCTCATGGATGTTTACCTCTGTTCTTTTTCTCTTTCCCCTACTTGTTTCAGCCGGGGAAGGAACAATCATCAAAGGCGTCATCGATATTGAGCAAACCATTTATCGAATAAAAATCGATTCAATATTCATTATTTAACAAACTACTGAAACCCTTACTTGTTGAGTTAAAATCATCAAATACCAAGTAGAAACTGGAATAGGCTTGAAAAAAATTGAATTTCTGACCATTTATGGAAGAAAACTAACTTCGACATGTTGGGTGCGACGTACCTTCCTCTCAGACCTTACCATTTCAAGCGACGAGCTAAACCCGAGTGTGCGTCGTTGGGGAGTGGTTGGTAGCTTGTAGGGGTTTCTCCTCTAACGTGGGTGTGTCGGCCGTTGACTCTCCAATTACTTCTTCTACACTTGTCGGCGGTGGTGTGCGGCGTTCAGCGGTGGTGGGAGATGGTGAAGAATGTGAAATTCCCGCCGATGAAGCAGGGAGTTTGATGCTTGGTATGGATTGTGATTATTCAATTTTAGCAGGGATAATTTGGTAATTGTACGCGATTTAGGGGGTTTTGAAAAAATATGTAGTGTATTGGGGATGTAAAATAGTTGGATTTCAAATTGGGGGTTTAGGATAACATTGTTGCCTTACTAGGGATTGTTCAATAATTTGCCATTATTTTAAGTAGTTTTAAAGTACTTAAAAATAGAGAAGAGCCCGGCAAAAAAAAAAAAAAAAAAATTAAGGGAATAAAATTTTAATTTTGGATAGTGTTTTTAAAATTGTATCGATCCGATCGGACCTGTTGAACCAGTGATCCGCGCCTTATCCAGTCCAGTAGGACCTGTAAAACCGCCTGCAACCGAACCAGTAGGTTTGGGAAAAGTAGCACTTTTTTTTTTCGTTTTTTTCCTCCATATATTCAACTTTCAAAAACTCTCAATCTTATTTAACAAATAACAAATTACCAGAAAAACTAATGCCCAATGCTTGATTAGTTAAGTGAAAACGAGAGAATTTGCAGGTTTAACCGAAGATTGCCAAATCTGACTTTCTGCATCTTCAATGGCTGCGCACAGAAGAGGTTTGTGGAGAGAGAGAGAGAGAGATTAATTTGCTAGGCAGCTAGGTTTACAAATGAACAGGGAAGGTTTTCTATTTTATTATTGGGGTCTTTTTTAAAAAGTACCTAAAAGTTGAAAAAATTTGCTTTAACTCCCCATTTTTAAAAAAATTCATCTTTGCTCCCTAGATGACAAGCCAAATTTGCTTTAACTCCCCATTTTTTTTGAAGGTTGTATTAAAACTCAAGAATCTCGTACCCGAACCCCGAAATCACGTACTTAAATGCCCAAATGATGTATTTGCCCCAAATACATCATTTGGGCATTTAAGTACGTGATTTCGGGGTTCGGGTACGAGATTCTTGAGTTTTAATACAACCATGGGGAGTTAAAGCAAATTTGGTCTGTCATCTAGGGAGCAAAGAGGAACTTTTTTAAAAATGGGGAGTTAAAGCAAATTTGAGTTCTCATTTGGGGAATTTTCGGGAATTTCCCGTTTATTAAATGACTTAATGGGCTAAAACGTTTTAAATTTTATGTGCTAGATTCTTTTATTTTATTATTTTGATGGTGGTTCGAACTAATTTAATGGGCTGAATATGTTTTTTAGGATTAATTTAGTTATTTTCATTTTATTTTTTATTTTTGTTAGATATTATATTGAGACTTAATATATTGTTGTACTTTGTGTGAAGAAATCTTGTTTTTTGTATTAAATATGAAGAAATTTAAAATTTAATAATATTATATATAAAAATAAAATAATAATTAATTATTGATGAAGTGAAGTCATACTGGTTCGACCAATCGAACCGGTAACCAATAAGGCTATCGATTCACCCTCCGATCCGATTTCGAAAACATTATTTTGGGGGCGAAAATATAAAATTTTCAAAATATTTATATAAATTTAAAAAAATATTCCCCCGTGCCCCCACTCCGTCTCAACTTAAAAAACTAACTTTTATTTGATTTAAGTAGAGATTAATTCGAATAAAAAAATTATTCCAACATATGATTTTAGATTTTATTCATAAATTATATGTTTTTTATATTTTACAATTATCAGAATTTCTTTTACTTTTTCTTTTAAAATTTTTATAAATTTATAAATAAAAATCTATGTTGCTTATTGATGGGGTCAAAATACGATCGTCCCACGTAAGACACGTGGCATCGCCGAAATGACGACACCGGTCTCCCCAAGGCTTCACCATCAATACACGAGCGCTAAACCCAACGAGCGCCTTCCTTCTTCAGGAGTTAAGCCCAACGAGCGCTGTCACTCCCACGAGCGTCCTACAAACTAAACGAGTGGTTCGCCCACTTGCCAAGGGAGCCCTCTTCGAGCGTCACACTCCCTCAGAGTGGCCTCCCCTTTGGCTCGTCACTTGAACTGGAGCCTTCATCCCCCTCAGCGGATATCTCGGCCTCCAATACTCCAGGTTGTCACGAGCGCGCTCTTAAGCCCTCGTCACCAACCACCCAAATGGCTCTCTGACACAACGTACATGCCCGCGCACCTGCCACTGTTGCCGGCACTAACTTTTGGCCGCTTTTGCAGAAGATTCCTCCTAGGTTTCTCTCTCACAGCGCCACGTGTTAGGGCAACATTCGGCCAGGACCACTTGAGGCAAATGACCAAAGGGCCCTTGACCCTCAACTATAAATAGCCAAAGTCATCTTCTACACTGGTAAGCATTCTGGAGCATTCTTAAGCATTCTTCATCACTGCAACTGTGACTGAACTTACATTTCTTCATACCTTGAACTGACTTGAGCGTCGGAGAGCCAAACTGGGTATCACCCCCAGTTCCCCCAGCTTGGCCTTCTGACTTTTCTTGTGCTTGTCCCAACAGGTAGAACCCCCTTTCCCTTTCCGGCGAAGCTCCGGTGGTTTCCTCCACAAAATACAAATCGTAAAGTGATCGGATTCGGATCCACCCATTTCTGAACCCATCATTTTTGGCGCCGTCTGTGGGAAACCAGTCTTCCATCTTCTTCCTTTCTTTTTGTTGGTAGAAAAACAAGCACACTTTACCTTTAACAGTCATGGTTGCCACGAGATCTGGAGCTGTGGGAGGAGGAGATAACGCCACCCAGGATGCAAACATCATTATTCCCTCCACCACTACTGGTGGAGCACCGCCACCTCCCGTCGCCGCTGGTGGAGCACCTCCCGCCGCAGGAGTGACTCCACAAGCAGAGTCTTCTGTACCACCACCTGCACCGCCGGCACCGCAGGTTCCCACCGCCGCTGGAGGAGCCTCTCTCTCTGCTCCTCCGCCGCTAGCACAGAACTCCTGGGTCCATCCCCAAATGAATCTAGGAGTACAGAGTTATATGATGCCTCCGCCAGGATATACTCTTACTCCGGCCGTCATGATGCCGCCGGTCCAGCCATATCATGCCGGACAACTCCAGCTCCCAGTGGTGGTCCCCAGGGAGATTGAAGGAGTGGAGTTACCTCCACTGACCACCCAACAGCTGAGGGCTCTCTACGCCCAGTGTGAGGTTCAGGCGGCTCAGGGGGCATGGGAAAGGTTCCATTCCATGTACTTTCCCCCTGGGCAGGCCACTCAAGTTGCAGCCCCTTTAGGAGGACAACAAAACTCTCCCCTCAGAGAAGCCCAAACTGTCCTGAGGGCACAACCACCGCCACCACCAGCAAGAGAAGTGCCCCAACAGGAGGGCCACGAGCGTCCCTCCATGGGCAGAAATAAAGAGCCCACGGAGCGAGTGAACGAGAATGAAGGAGACTCACATGTCTCCAAGAGGGGCTCACGGAGACAAGCAAGCAGATGTAAATCCTGACATCCTCGCGGCTGTGCAAGACCAGCTGCAGGGTCTCAAGGATATCGTGGGACAGCTCTCACGAGGGCGTTCAACTCAGATCTCCCCTAGTCGGGATGAACGGGTTGACGCCAGGAGCACCCGCACCAAGGACCCTCCACCAAGGGTCCCCCGCCGCAAGGAGCCGGAGGAAAACTTCGGCACGTATGAATATCACCCACTGGCGAGGGGTTCACCCCTCGTAGAAGAAGTTCTGATGGCCCAAGCAGGCATGGCCAAAGTCCCCATTTCCATCAACCGATACGACGGGACAACTGATCCAGCTGAACACTTGGATCACTTTGTGCATCTTATGCACCTCTACGAGCATTCCAGCCATTACTGGGCAAAAGTGTTTGTCACTTCCTTGGTAGGAATGGCTCAAGAGTGGTACAAGCGACTGCCGCCGCGCTCGATCCACTCCTATGAAGAACTGGCCAATGCCTTCCTCAACCACTTCAATTCTTTGAAGGCGCCGGTCACCGCACCCACTGCCCTGTACAACGTGGTGCAAGGCAAGAGCGAATCTCTGCGCTCGTTCTTCGCCCGCTTCAACAAGGAGATCCTACAGGTGGAAAGGCCTTCAATGGATTTCTTGATCCCAGTGCTCTTTCAGGCTGTGGATCACAAACAATATGTGAGCAAAAAATTTGCTGATGCCATCGTGGAGAGAAGGCCTGGGACCCTCATGGGCCTAAGAGAAATAGCCGAGCCGTTCTTCGCGCTCGAAGATATGTATGGGACGAATGGTCCCCGGCATCACAGCCCGGCCAGGAACGAGCGACCTCATCACGAGCGGGGGCGGGACGTGGCCGTCAAGAAGGAGCGCCCTCAAGAGCGCAGGAGGTCGCCACCACCCCCTCGTCGATTCGAGCGAATTCCGCTCACCAGGCCAAATTCAGAAGTCTATAATCTCTCTGATAAAAAGCTCTTCAAGAGACCCATCAAAATGAGAGAAACAGAATCGCTCAGGCGCTCGAACAAGTATTGCGCCTTCTACAAGCAGAGGGGGCACGACACAGATGAGTGCCGACAGTTAGAAGCTGAAATCCAAAGGCTCGTTGCAGGAGGCCACCTAAAGGAATTCGTCCGGGTGCTCGAGCGCTACGATGATCAATGCAATGAGCGCTCCGGAAGAAGAAGGAGGAGTCCTTCCCGGTCAAAGAGCCCAAGGGGTAGGGGACCCCCTGAAAGCAGCAGCCGCCGAGGCAATAAAAGAAAAGCCCCTGAACAAGAAAACGAGCCCTTCGCAGTTATAAATATGATTGCAGGAGGCTCCTCAGGGGGGGATTCAAACGCCTCCCGACGGAGGTACGTACGGAGCTACAACCAACGCCCAGCAGTGCCCAAACCTATCTATGCCATCCAGAGATCAAGCGCCCAAAGGTCTCGAGAAAGTGATGTAATAGGCTTTGATGATAGGGACTTAGAACATATTGTAACGCCCCATGGGGAGGGTATAACCTCAGATTGCCCCATGGTGGTTAGCTTAGATGTTCATAATCATGTTGTAAAAAGGGTATTGGTGGATAGTGGAAGCTCCGTTAATGTTTTGCCTTATTCTACATTCTTAAAGATGAAGGTTGATCTTCCGCTCGAGCCTCTCAAAACGGCCCTTATTGGCTTCGGAGGCTCGGAAGTAGTCCCACGAGGGCAAATACGCCTAGCAACTTCGTTCGGCCGAGCCCCTCAGCGCAAAACACTCTTGGTAACGTACGCAGTGGTGGAGATTGACATTCCATATAACATCATAATTGGGCGCCCTGCCCTCGTGGATTTCAAAGCCATCATCTCCACCTACCACCAGAAGATTAAATTCCCTACTTCCGAGGGTGTAGGAGAAGTACTGTGCAATGTGCGAGAGGCTTGGGAGTGTTACATGCTGTCTCTCAGAAAGCCTAAAGCGGAGAAAACCTTCCAGATTGGTTCCACCAAAAAGTCAGTGGACTTCCCCAATTTAGATGAGGAGAGCCCAGCACGGAAAAGGGCGAAATTGAACAAGAAGAAGAACAAAGAGAAGAGGGGAAACAACGAGAAGAATCCCCTCGAAGGTGCACCACCAGGAACTGTTGGGGGATCGTCCTCAGAAGGAGACGAGCCGGAAGAGGGTGAACCAGCATCCGGTGACCGGTTGACAGGAAAGAAGAGGGCGCTCGAACTTCCTCGCCCTGAGGTAAGGATCGAACCCTCGGAGAAGTTCCTCACCATTGAGCTGGAGCCCGGAAACAAGGAGAAGACTACACAGATAGGTTCAAACCTCTCAGGGCCTTCTCAGATCATGATGATTCATTTTCTAAGGGAAAACAAGGATGTATTTGCGTGGAAAGCCTCTGATCTCACAGGGATTGACCCGAGCGTCATTGTCCACAGGCTTAATGTGGATCCCTCTTTCAAACCCATCAAGCAGAAAAAGCGGGATGTACATGGCTTTCGGAAAAAGGTCATTGAAGAGGAAGTTAATAAACTCCTGGAGGCTCAATATATCGAGCCCATCTTGTATCCGGAGTGGCTGTGCAACGTCGTCTTGGTACCCAAGAGCGCGAATAAGTGGCGCATGTGCAACGATTTCACTGATCTCAATAAAGCCTGCCCTAAAGATCCTTACCCGCTGCCCCGGATTGATCAATTGGTGGATTCGACCGCTGGCTGCGAGCTCATGAGCATGATGGACGCTTTCCAGGGATACTATCAGATCTTTATGGCCCCGGAAGATCGCCCCAAAACCTCGTTCGTTGTCCATCTAGGAGTATATTGCTTCTTAGTCATGCCTTTTGGACTGAAGAACGCCGGAGCTACGTATCAGCGGCTCGTTAACAAGATGTTTGAAAAGGAAATTGGTAAGTCCATGGAGGTTTACGTGGATGATATGATTGTCAAAAGTGAGCGCCAGGATTCCCACTTGGAAGATCTCAAGCGCACTTTTTCAATCTTGCGCCAGTATGGGATGAAGTTGAACCCTTCAAAATGCACCTTTGGAGTACAAGGGGGAAAATTCCTAGGGTACATGGTCAGTCAGAGGGGAATTGAGGCCAATCCGGAGAAGATCAAGGCTATTTTGGAGATCCCTTCCCCTCGAAATCTGCGGGAAGTGCAAGTCCTAGTGGGCAAAATCATTTCGTTGAACAGGTTTATCTTGCGCTCGGCGGACAGGAACCTTCCCTTCTTCAAAATTTTGAGGAACGCTCGTAACTTTGCTTGGACAGAAGAATGCGAAAGGGCGTTGCAGGATATGAAGGCTTACTTATCGAGCGCACCACTGCTGACTAAGCCCGTCGAAGGTGAGAGATTATTTATGTATCTTTCCGTTTCTCCCGAAGCCACAAGCGCTGTTCTGGTTGCTGTACGAGAGCGCAAACATTTGCCTGTCTATTATCTGAGCAAAACATTGCAAGGAGCTGAAAAGAAGTATTTGGAGATTGAAAAGTTCGCGTTCGCTCTTATCAACGCCTCAAGAAGGCTAAGGCCTTACTTTCAAGCGCACTCCATAACGGTTCTCACCGACCAACCTTTGAAGCAAGTGTTGTCCAAGCCGGACGTATCTGGTAGATTAATCAAATGGGCCATCGAATTGAGCCAGTTTGACCTATGCTTCGAGCCTAGGACGGCGATACAGGCTCAGATTGTAGCAGATTTGTTGGTTGAACGCTTCGGTTTCGAGCCCACCGTTGCGGATAATGAGGGGTTATGGGTCCTGCACACTGATGGTTCCTCAACCTCACAAGGGGGAGGAGTAGGAGTGGCCCTCAGAAACCCCGATGGGATTGAGCTGGACTTTGCAATTAAGCTGGATTTCCAAGTCACTAATAATGAAGCAGAGTATGAAGCCCTCGTGCAAGGATTGAATATTGCTTTTCAGAACGGAGCTTCCAGAATCACCGCTTATGTGGATTCACAATTAATAGCAAGCCAGATTGAAGGAACTTATGAGGCTCGAGAAACCACCATGGTACAGTACTTAACTAAAGCCAGAGAAATCATTGGGAAGTTCAAGGAATTTCATCTACTTCAGGTGCCGCGAGGAGAAAACGAGCGTGCGGACGCTCTGTCAAAGTTTGCATCAGCTTTAGAGGGTACTTCTGAACGTTCTGTTACGTTCCTTAGGACTGAGGGACCTTTGATCAAAGAAAGGGTCGCCACCGAGATAATCGCTATGATTGATCCAAACGAGCCCTGCTGGCTTGATGACGTCATCATTTTCCTTAAGGATGGAATTCTTCCCACGGATAAGGTGGAAGCTAGGAAAGTCCGGAGTAAAGCCCCTCGTTTCGCTTTGGATACCGAGGGGAGGTTGTTCAAGAAATCATTTCAAGGGCCCCCAATGAGATGCCTGAGGCCCTCACAAGCAAAGGAGACGCTCGAACACATTCATAATGGAAGCTGTGGAAATCATTCTGGAGGGCGTATTTTGGCAAAAAAGGTTCTGAGAAGTGGGTTTTATTGGCCTACAGTTCTCCAAGATGCCATCGAATTTTCAAGGAAGTGCCCCAAATGCCAATTCCATTCAAATCTCCCTCAATTGCCAGCAGCACAGATGATCCCCATAGACGTCTCTTGGCCTTTTGACCAGTGGGGAATTGACATCGTGGGCCCCTTGCCCATGGCTGCAGGACAAAAGAAGTTTGTCATTTTAGCCGTCGACTACTTCACCAAGTGGGCTGAGGCCGAGGCCGTTGCAAAAATCACCTTCAAGGTTGTGAGGGACTTCATTTGGAAGAACATCATTTGCAGGTACGGTATACCGAGGGTGCTCATTTCTGACAACGGGTCCCAGTTCATAGCGGCTGACACACGAGAATGGTGTTCTGAGTTGGGGATCGAGCAGCGATTCACCTCTGTAGGACATCCACAATCCAATGGGCAAGCGGAAGTTACCAATAGAATCATCTTGCAGCATCTAAAAACCATGCTTGAGAGCAAGAAAAGTGAATGGGCTGAAGAGCTACAAGGAGCGCTTTGGGCTTATCGCACCACCCCACGAGCGGCCACTGGAGAAACTCCTTACGCGCTCGTTTATGGATCAGAAGCAATGATACCAGCGGAGATATTAAATGAATCCGCTCGTGTAGGCTATTTCGAGCCTCAGCTCAACGATGGCAACAGGAGCTTGGAGTTGGATTTGCTGGATGAAAGGAGAGACAAGGCCTGGGCTAAGATTCACCATTATAAAGCCTCTGTGGCCCAACAGTACAACAAGCGTGTGAGGGAAAGAACTTTCCAGTTGGGAGATTTGGTCTTAAAGAAAGTGGAAGTATCCAGGCACGTGGGCAAGTTGGACCCCAATTGGGAAGGCCCATTCAAAGTCGTACAACTCAGAGCTAACAACACTTACACCCTGGAGACACTTCAAGGTGAGCGCTTGCCTCGCCCTTGGAACGCATGTAACCTCCGGCGGTTTTATGTTTAAAAGCTCTTTGCAAACCCTGGTGTAACAACCCTCTTTGACGGGTTCAATGTACTTCCAAATACAAGTAAGCGATAACATGATCTTTTTAATTTCTTTAATATTCCTGTTTCTTTGTTTGCTTGAATGAATAAGTCCCACGTCCCTCGTCTTTGCGAGCGTGGTTGGCCACTCATTCCAGTATGTATGCTGTTATCTCGTATGGGTTACGCTGGCCAGCACTCTACTCCGGATGGGGGGACGCCCTCATAAGGATAGACTGGTTACGCTCACAACCAAGCAGGTGAATTGGAAGAAGATTATGAAGAAAATCCTAGTAGGCCTTGGCTGTTTCTTACAACGCCTTGCGCTCGAAAACGGGATCTCCTACAGAGAAAATCCTAGTAGGCCTTGGCTGTTTCTTACAACGCCTTGCGCTCGAAAACGGGATCTCCTACAGAGAAAATCCTAGTAGGCCTTGGCTGTTTCTTACAACGCCTTGCGCTCGAAAACGGGATCTCCTACAGAGAAAATCCTAGTAGGCCTTGGCTGTTTCTTACAACGCCTTGCGCTCGAAAACGGGATCTCCTACAAGAGCAAATCCTAGTAGGCCTTGGCCGTTTCTTACGACGCCTTGCGCTCGAAAAAGGGATATCGTACAAGAGCAAATCCTAGTAGGCCTTGGCCGTTTCTTATAACGCCTTGCGCTCGAAAACGGGATTTCCTGCAGAACCAGAAATACGACAAGAGCCAGAGCGCTCGAACAATGGCTTCAGAATCAAGAAGGAATTGCACAAGTCTTGAACGAGGGCAATCTCACAGTAAGACCCTCGCACACACTCAAGACTTGGCAAAATCCCCCAAGGGCGGAAGGAATGTCACAAGTCTCGAACGAGGGCAATCTCACAGTAAGACCCTCGCATACACTCAAGACTTAGCCAAATATAGCAAAAACAAAATTTATACAAGTCTTGAGTGGGGGGCAATCTCACAATAAGACCCCCACGACCGCCCAAGACTTAGACAAATTTCCAGAAGCAGAAATTTATACAAGTCTTGAGTGGGGGGCAATCCCACAATAAGACCCCCACGACCGCTCAAGACTTAGACAAATTTCCAAAAGCAAAAACAAAATTTATACAAGTCTTGAGTGGGGGGCAATCTCACAATAAGACCCCCACGATCGCTCAAGACTTAGACAAATTTTCATTGCATTACAGAAGTAAAACATTCACGGAGTATGCTACACAATCTTATTATATGATGCATAAATGAACAGAAGAACAAAGTCATCAAAAAAGGGATATTTATTCATTGCAAAGGAGAATTATTACAAGGAAGGGGGCTCAAAGGCCCATAAACATTGTTCTAAAAAAGAAGACAGAAAAACAGGAAAATACAAGAAAGAGCTATAAAGGAAGAAGCTTCAAGCGGCTGGGGCTATGTCCTCGTCCACGATCACCAGAATAGGGCCGTGCACTGGGCCCTCAGGCTCTTGTGGTTGATCTGGGGGACCGTTGGGTTCGTTGGCAACAGGGGCAGGAGCGTTGGCATCTTCCGCGACGGGCTCTTGTGGCTCATCCTCAGGATCGTCATTTTGGGCAGGTTGAGCCGGATCCCCTCCCCGATGAGCGTCGGCGTATTCATCTTGGATCAGTTTCACCAAGAACTCATACTCCATTTCAGCAATGCCGTCTGCGGGGTCGTTGGGATCCTCATCCGCCTCCTCACAGCGCTCATTGAACATGAGCCCCGTGCCCTCAGCTCCCTTCATGGCCGGATCCGTCAGCCCTTTATGGATGCCCTGGTCCACTGCCAAGTTGAAGGCATTTTGAGCCTCATCCAAGCAGTGCAACGAGGCCGCAAAGTTGAAAGCCTTGGAATGGCAGAACTTGATGAGAGCCTCCTTATTTGCGCGCTCTAGGCTCCGAGGCCACTCGTTCATGGCATCGTTGAATTTGCGCTCGGCCTCAAGAGCCCTTGCCTTCCAATTTTCCCTCTCCGCCTCGGCCCTCTGGCACCGCTCGTTAGCCTGAGCCAGCTGGTTGCCCAGACCAATTCGAGCGCCGTCAACCGCTACGAAGTCTTCCTTCAGCTTCCCCAACTCCTCCTCCGTTTTGTCGAACAAGCCCTTGAGGGACTCGTACTTGGCAATTTCTGCATCAAGCTCCGCTTGGATTTGAGCCGGGTCATTCGAGCGGGCCATCTTCTTGTACTTGGCCTTGCGCTCGGCGTAAGTGGAGGCTCGCATTTGCACGTTCCGGAGCCGGGGAAGAACTTGCTGCGTAAGTGAGGGGAAAAGTGTTAGCCAAAAACATGATAAATTACAAGAATGAACAAAGGAGCCAGGACTTACGGAAATCAGAGCGTGGGCCGCATCGAGGGTCACTTGCTCCACAGACTCGCTGTAGAGGTGCCGATGGTCTGCCGAGAATTGAGCCCTGTTGAACAAATTCTCGGTGATGGTCTGAGCGACCGAGCCCGGCCTCAGCAAAACCGGCCCCCCGTCGGTGGAGCCTGTAAAGTCCCTATCCCCTCGTCGGGGGAACTCCCATGCATGTTCCTCCTCAGAGGAGGAAGTTTCTCCTACGCCCCTGGGGCCCTCAACAACTTGCTTCCCCTTGCCCTGGATTGCCACTGAATCGGGCATCCTCTTCCTCTTGCGGGAGGGCCTACTTGCGCTCGGGGTCGGAGAAGCCTCGGTTATCGCCAGAGTGGTTACTGGCCTCGTTTGTTCTGCAGGAGTGGGGGGTTGAACATCTCCCGCTCTCTCCGACCGCCCCCTGGACTCTCTCGGGACCAATCTGCGCTCCCCTCGGCCACGAGGGGGCTGGACTTCAGGATTGGCGCTCGAACTGGCGCCACTACGAGCGTCCCCTCGGTTGTTACGGTTACGAGGGCGCTGCTCACGCTGTTGGTCCCCCTGTGGGGTTTGGTTTCTGTTGGCATGGGCAAAACGGGCTGCTTGTCTGATTCCTCCAGCCATTTCTACTATAGCAGCTCCTGCAAAAAAGAAAATACGAGGGTTATAAATCTTTGGGCAAGAATTGTTAAGTGCAAGTTACAAGTACAGAAAAGAAGAAGTTAGTATTTATTCCTATCTAAAGTTAGTGCCCTAAGAATCTAACCGTCTCTCTCTATGTCACGAGCCGGAGGGTTGATAAGGAAATAAGGGTCGTTGGAAAGACCACACAGGAACATGAGTTCCGCATCGTCTATCCAGTCTTTTGCTTGAATGAGGTGGCCCTCGTCCCTCAGGGTTGTTGCCAAGCTCTTGGCCCAATCTTTGGGGAGTGCTGGTGGCAAGCGGCTCTTTGCAAACGAGCCCCATTGCGTAGGCACCCCAAAGCCCTCTTCTGCTGGAGCTTTGACAAAGATAAACTTCTCCTTCCAATCAGGGTCATAAGTGGTCGAGGGCGAGTTGATCAGCTTCATATGGGCCTTCGCTTGAACATAATAAAAACCCGCCTCAGGAGAAGAACGAGAGGAGCTAACCACTTGGAATAGAGCGTTGAAGTTCCGCAAGAAGGGCTCGTAACCCATACTCCTCATCAGAATTATGAAGCACGTTAAGAGGGCCAAGCCGTTGGGCACAATTTGCGACGGGCACAAGCCCAGGTCATTCAACAGGTGAGCCATCGTAACCGAGATAGGGAACCTCAGGCCTCCTGAACTCACTGTATCCACGTATACGGCCATCTCCCCAGGAGGCGGATTATTCGCACGCTCGTGGCTTTGCGGGATTCTCCATGTGTACCGCTCGTCCCAGTAAATGGGGGCCATCATCGTTTTTGCATCTCCCACGGTGACTGTGCTGGGAGTCTCATCCGGCGTGCGCTCGGTAGCCTGGTAGCCTGACCCTTCACCCTCGTTGGGCCCTTTGGATTTTTGGGATTTCTTCCCTTTTCCCTTATCACGGGCTCTGTCCGAAGGCCCGGTTATGGCTTCCGCCACTAGAAGCGGGTTTGCAACAGCCACGGTCACGGTATGGCGGTGGGGGTGAGTGGCACTTTGAGTTATGGGGAGGGTGACCGCTTGTCTTTCTGCCTCCATCACCAGATCCATCTCCTCAAAGATAGGATCCATTCCGCCTGGATTTCTGTCCTCCATAGCCATCACCGCCGCTCCCAATTCTTCATCTCTGGGAGAGTCGGGGGAAGAAGAACTTTCGGTGGCCATTTCTTGGATTTCACGGGCAAATTCCTCAATATGTTGGTCGGCCATGGCAGAAACTAGGTTTTGGGAGTTTTCTTGGAAAGAGATTGGGGTTCAGTAAGGCGATAAATCTAAGGAGTTACGAAATCCTAAAGTCCAAATCTACGGTTAGCAAAGTTAGAAAGTTACACTGGAGGTTTACCTTGAAGTTTTCTGGGAAAGATTGGGAGAAAGGTTGAAGATGATGCTCTGAGCACTGGAATGCGAGAGAATTCTTTTTGTAGAGGGTGCTTGAAAGTTCTGAATGCGTAAAGAGTATGGAGATTACAGAATCCCGTATTTATAGGGATGGGAGTTGGTACCCTTTTCGGCAATGAATTCAAAATGATAATCATTTCCCGCCTAGGAAACCGCCCACTTTATGGAACCGTCACATGCTTCCCCATGCTCACGCGCCCCACGCGCGCCCGCATTTAATGCTCTGACGTTTCGAGTGCCTCAGAGTAAGTACAATATTTAATGCGGAAGTGTTACGAGCGGTCAGTTGAAAAGACCGCATTTATAGCGCAATCAGAAGAAAATTGCTCAATACGCCAAGCCGTATACGAGCGCTATGTGCAAGAAATTGAACGTGTCAAAATTCTACAGCCCTTATCACTAAGGACTACAGAATTGGGGGGCAAAATGATGGGGTCAAAATACGATCGTCCCACGTAAGACACGTGGCATCGCCGAAATGACGTCACCGGTCTCCCCAAGGCTTCACCATCAATACACGAGCGCTAAACCCAACGAGCGCCTTCCTTCTTCAGGAGTTAAGCCCAACGAGCGCTGTCACTCCCACGAGCGTCCTACAAACTAAACGAGTGGTTCGCCCACTTGCCAAGGGAGCCCTCTTCGAGCGTCACACTCCCTCAGAGTGGCCTCCCCTTTGGCTCGTCACTTGAACTGGAGCCTTCATCCCCCTCAGCGGATATCTCGGCCTCCAATACTCCAGGTTGTCACGAGCGCGCTCTTAAGCCCTCGTCACCAACCACCCAAATGGCTCTCTGACACAACGTACATGCCCGCGCACCTGCCACTGTTGCCGGCACTAACTTTTGGCCGCTTTTGCAGAAGATTCCTCCTAGGTTTCTCTCTCACAGCGCCACGTGTTAGGGCAACATTCGGCCAGGACCACTTGAGGCAAATGACCAAAGGGCCCTTGACCCTCAACTATAAATAGCCAAAGTCATCTTCTACACTGGTAAGCATTCTGGAGCATTCTTAAGCATTCTTCATCACTGCAACTGTGACTGAACTTACATTTCTTCATACCTTGAACTGACTTGAGCGTCGGAGAGCCAAACTGGGTATCACCCCCAGTTCCCCCAGCTTGGCCTTCTGACTTTTCTTGTGCTTGTCCCAACAGGTAGAACCCCCTTTCCCTTTCCGGCGAAGCTCCGGTGGTTTCCTCCACAAAATACAAATCATAAAGTGATCGGATTCGAATCCACCCATTTCTGAACCCATCACTTATTATTATTTTCTTCATTGCTTATTATTATTTTTTTATAATTTTCTACAACTTTCACTTCTATTTTAATTTCTATCAAATAGAGTTCACAAACTTTCACTTTAATTTTAATTTTACATTGCGTATCAATGAAGATTATTTTAATTTGATATAAAAATGACTACGTCATACTTAATTTGTTTGATGAACCAACAAAAAATAGAACTTAATTTAATATCCCGTACGAATTGTTTTTAATTAGGTTTAACTTTTTAAATTTTAAGAACTACATGCCCAGCCTTTTCTTTTTCTTTTTCATTTTAGTATGAAATCCCATAAAATCTTAGGTTTATGGGCCAACCTACCACACATGTGAAAGGATAAATTGATCATTTTAACTTTTTATCTATTAAAAAATTATGAAAAAAAAAAAAGAAAAAGAAAATAGATGATTTCCATGTCTTCCCCGTTGCTGCTGCTTCTTCCTCAATGCTTTCCTTGCCTTCTTCATGTATAGCTCATGAATAATTATTCAAATAATAATAATAATAAATGTAAAACCAGCTATCTCATTACACAATAACACCCAATTAATGACCAAAAAGGTTAGAATCAGTTGCAATTCCACATAACACAATAATCTTTTCTTTTCTTTTTAGTTTTTTTTTTTTTTAATTTTTTAATGGGTAAAAATTTAGAATAACCGATTTACCCTTAAAATTGAAAATTGGTATTAAAGTGAACAAATATAAAAAATTAAACACAAAATTATTAGAATTTAAATATTAGGTATTAAAGTAGAGAAGGTATTAAATGGGGTGAAAATAAAGTGTAACCTTTTTTAATGTATCCAATTAATGCAAGATTCTAATTTAATATTTATTATAAATAGGCAAAAGTGTTATTTCTCTTAGCTGTCAGGAACACGTTTTCTTTTACTTTCCTTTAAGCTGTGAGGTTAGTTGGCTTGATCATCGGATCTGTCCACGTGTAGGGCAGTGATCTTGTTGCTTAGATATTTATCTCAGACTTTTGTTACGTGTATATATTGTACTTCTCTTCCATATTTTCAGTTTGAGAATGAAGAAAATTTTTCCCAATTTGCTGTTGTACATATTATAAAATGGTATCAGTAGAATTGGCTTCCGCTTTCTAGATCCTTCCAGCGCCGGTGACGGTTTTTCCGGCAACCTTTTCTTCTTCTCCGATCGTCGTTTGGTGCAGTTTTTTCGGTGTTTTTTTTTCCGATCAGCTCCGTATTTAATTGCTATGTCTTCCGGCGACTCTGCATCGTCTTCTTCGTTTACTCCCGACGATCCATACTTCCTTCCTCCATCGGAGCATTTGAACACTTTCCTCGTTTCACAGCAGCTCACAGGCGACAATTACCATACCTGGAGCCGCTCCGTGTTAATTGCTCTATCTGCTAAGAACAAGCAGGGATTTGTCGACGGTTCTCTCATTCCTCCGGCGGCGACTGAACCTGAAGCTCGCCGGAAGGCCTGGATTCGCAACAACCATGTGGTAATCTCTTGGATCCTTCACTCTGTCTCTAAGGACATCGCGGCATCTATTTTGTTTTCAGATTCTGCTCGCGAGATTTGGCTCGATCTCCGTGACCGTTTTCAACAGTCCAATGGTCCTCGTATATTTCAGCTTCGCCAAGCTCTACTTTCCACTCGTCAAGATACATCCTCTGTGAGCGTTTACTTTACCAAGCTTAAGGCTATTTGGGAGGAATTGACAAACTATCGCCCTGTTTGCACTTGTAATAGATGTATCTGTGATGGTGTGCGTGACCTCTGTGTCTATTATAATTCTGAGTATGTTATGGCGTTTCTGATGGGGTTGCATGAGTCATTTTCTCACATTCGTAGCCAAATTCTAATTATGGATCCAATTCCTAATATGAGTAAGGTGTTTGCAATCGTTAGCCAGGAAGAGCGTCAACGGAGTTTGGGTTCTATGTGTTCTTCCCCTGCTCCTATGGCCTTTGCCACTCGTAATTCTCCCTTTGCCCCTTCTCCTCCTCGCTTTGGCAATACCTCTGGCCGTGGTGTTGGTCGCGGTAACTTTGTTTCTAAAGGGAAGGCTAAGATTGAATGTTCTAACTGTCATGGCACCAACCATACTGTCGACAGATGCTACAAAATCTATGGTTACCCTCCGGGCTACTTCAATGGGAATAGGCCACGGTTTACTCAATCTATTCATCAGCCTGCTACTTCTACTCATGCTGTCAATCAACTTGATGTGACTTCCACCCCCTCTATTGAGGCATCTGGTGATATTACTAGTACTAGCTCCACATCTCATACTTTACACTCTCTTACTGATCAGCAATACCAGGGTCTCCTGTCTTTGCTAGCTTCACATATGAATCAGGCCACTCAACTCAATGTTGCTGCACATTCTGGAGCTCCCGGACAGGTTCATGATGCAGGTATATCTTTATCTGCTTTCTCCTGCACTGTTATTGGACCATCACAGTGGATAGTTGATTCTGGGGCCAGTAAGCATATTGCTTGTGATATATCTCTTTTTGACAACATTGAAGATATCCCTATAGCTCAAGTTTTGCTTCCCAATGGTTCTTCATTTCCTGTTAAGCAAAAGGGCATAGTTACTCTTCATCCATGTCTGGTGTTAACTGATGTATTTTATGTACCTCAGTTTAAATTCAATCTGCTCTCCCTCAGTCACATGCTGAAATCTTCACATATATCTGTTTCTTTCTTGGATGATCAGTGCTTGCTCCAAGATTCCAAGCTGAGGGTGATGATTGGCAAGGCTAAGCTCAAGGATGGTCTCTATATTTTAGATGCTAATACACTGTTATCCAGTGATCATAATTCTTCTTCTTTGATCAATAAGGTGTCTGTACATACATGGCATGATAGGCTGGGACATGTTTCCACCCCAGTTCTTGAACAATTGAAATTTGTGTTAGGCTTTGATGCAACTAAGGATCATACATCCCATTGTCCTGTATGTCCTTTAGCTAAGCAAAAACGGTTGTCTTTTCCACATGCTAATAATAGAGCTTCAGCTGCTTTTGATCTCATTCATGTTGATGTGTGGGGGCCTTTTAATCAAGCTCCCAGCAATGTCTATAGATATTTTTTGACTCTAGTAGATGATTACAACAGATTCACTTGGATCTTCTTACTCCGATCAAAGTCAGATGTTCTTACTGTGGTGCCTCATTTCTTTCAGATGATCAACACTCAATTCCACACCACTATTAAAGCATTCAGGTCAGACAATGCTCCTGAACTGACCTTCACTGAATTCTTTAAGACACAGGGCACTCTTCACCAATTTTCTTGTGTTGAAACACCACAACAGAATTCAGTGGCAGAGAGAAAGCATCAGCATCTTTTAAATTTTGCTAGGGCTTTATATTTGCAATCTAAAATTCCACTGAAGTTTTGGACAGATTGCTTACTCACGGCTGTTTTTTTGATCAATAGAACCCCTTCCATTCATGATTCTCATTCTCCATATGAACTCTTATATAAATCCAGTTTTGATTACACTTCTTTGAGGGTATTTGGTTGTCTGGCTTATGCATCCACTTTGGTCTCTCAACGACACAAATTCTCTCCAAGGGTTTGTGTATTCTTGGGTTATCCCCCCTGGTGTCAAAGGGTATAGGTTGTTGGATATTGAGACAAGGGAGGTATTCATTTCCAGGGATGTTCTCTTTCATGAATCTGTTTTTCCATTCACCAAACTCTCTCCAGACCCCACTCTTGAGGACCAATTTCCTAATATATCTCTTCCTATACCCTCCATTGATCTTCCTGAAGTTTCTCATATATCACTTCCTCTATCAGATGCTTCTACAAGCACTCGAAGATCTTCTAGACAAGTGAGAAGACCATCTTACTTGCAAGATTATCATTGCAACTTACTGAATAATGTAGCAGTGCCAGATTCTGCTAGTTCACATCCTATTTCATCTTACCTCTCCTATGACAGACTCTCATCTTCGTATAAACACTTTTCCCTCAATATTACAAGTCAACCCGAACCAACTTCTTACAAAGAAGCTGTTAAATATCCTGAATGGAGGGCTGCTATGCAGGATGAGCTTGCAGCCATGGAATCTACGCATACTTGGGATGTGGTCTCTCTACCTGCTGGATCGCATACTATTGGCTGTAAGTGGGTTTTTAAGACAAAATTCAAAGCTGATGGTAGCCTAGAAAGACACAAAGCTAGGCTAGTAGCTAAAGGATATAGCCAATTGGAGGGTGTGGATTTCTTGGACACATACAGTCCTGTTGCAAAACTTGTTACCGTCAAAACAATCTTGGCTCTTGCTAGTGCAAACGATTGGCATTTAGCGCAATTAGATGTAAATAATGCTTTTCTTAACGGGGATTTGTTTGAAGAGCTTTATATGGAGCTCCCTCAAGGCTATACACCACCACAGATGGCCTCTCTTAATCCTGGAAATTTGGTGTGTAAACTGAACAAGTCAATTTACGGCTTAAAACAGGCATCTCGTCAGTGGTATGCAAAATTCTCTGCTTCTCTCATACACTATGGCTTTACTCAGTCCAAGTCAGACTATTCCCTGATTACCAAAGGTACAGGGTCTGCTTTCATTGCACTTCTGGTATATGTGGATGACATTGTCATCACTGGTCCTAACGAAGTCCTTATTCATCAATTAAAGTTGTTTCTACATACACAATTCAAGCTCAAGGACCTCGGCCCTCTTCGATACTTTCTTGGCCTAGAAATTGCACGCTCTGATTCTGGGATTGTGCTTTGTCAACGGAAGTATACACTCCAACTTCTGGAAGATTCAAGCTACTTGGCTTCAAAACCTTTGAATACTCCTATGGATCCAAACATCAAGCTAAATTCTTTTGATGGTGATCCTCTGTCTGACATTACAACTTACAGACAGCTCATTGGCCGCTTGCTATATCTTACTGTAACTAGGCCCGACATCAGTTTTGCTGTCAACAAACTGAGTCAATTTGTTTCCCAACCACGCACCATTCATTTGGATGCCATTCATCACCTGTTGAGGTATCTCAAGGGCACCCCGGGGCAAGGTATCTTCTTTCCTGCTCAATCTGACTTGAAGCTAACAGCATGTGTGGACGCTGATTGGGCGTCTTGCCAAGACACTCGCAGATCAACTACAGGTTTTTGTGTCTTTCTTGGTTCTTCTTTGATTTCTTAGAAGTCTAAAAAGCAAACTGTTGTTTCAAGATCCTCGGCTGAGGCTGAATACCGGGCACTAGCTGTGGTTACTAGTGAACTTGTTTGGTTGTCCCAGCTTCTTACAGATCTTCATATTCCTATTTCTGATCCTGCAGTGGTGTTTTGCGATAATGCCGCAGCTTTACACATTGCAGAAAATCCACTCGTTCATGAACGCACCAAGCATATCGAAATTGATTGCCATTTCGTTCGTGACAAAGTATCCACAGGCTTCCTCAAGCTTCTTCCAGTCCGTTCCACCCATCAAATTGCAGATATGTTTACAAAAGCGCTCTCAGCTCCGCACCTCAAAGCTCTATTGGACAAGCTGGAATTCAAGAATCCTTTCCTTCCACCTTGAGGGGGGTCTATTATAAATAGGCAAAAGTGTTATTTCTCTTAGCTGTCAGGAACACGTTTTCTTTTACTTTCCTTTAAGCTGTGAGGTTAGTTGGCTTGATCATCGGATCTGTCCACGTGTAGGGCAGTGATCTTGTTGCTTAGATATTTATCTCAGACTTTTGTTACGTGTATATATTGTACTTCTCTTCCATATTTTCAGTTTGAGAATGAAGAAAATTTTTCCCAATTTGCTGTTGTTCATATTATAAAAATATTGCCAATATTTTTGACTCTTTTTTTCAGCTTTCTTTATGTTAACAATGCAACAACTGAGTCAATTTTATATGTTATCTTTGTTTGACTAAATGAATTCGGATGTTTGAATGTCATTTCATTTACTGCTTTCTTCCTTCCTCTTTCTCTGCATTTGTTAGCAAGCAAAGCCAGAAAGAAAATTGAGGGAGAAGAAATTCAGAATTAATGATGATGATATGCCAAGTGAATCATCAACGGATTAAAACAAACGGGATATGGATGCACGTAGCTGAGAAGGGATCAGGACCGCTGGTTTTGCTCCTCCATGGCTTCCCTGAGACCTGGTTTGCTTGGCGCCATCAGATTGAGTTTCTAGCCGCCCATGGATACCGAGTGGTTGCACCTGATTTGAGAGGTTATGGCGACACAGATGCACCCATTACCCCTTCCTCTTACACTTGGTTCCACATAGTCGCTGATCTTATAGGCCTGCTCGATCACTTTGAAGTTCAACAGGTTCTCTCTCTCTCTCTCTCCCCTTTAATTTCTGTGTATTGACTATTGAATTGATGATTATTGATGCGGAATTTGTGCAGGCGTTTGTGGTGGGGACAGATTGGGGAGCTCTGGCTGCTTGGTATCTGAGCTTGCTGCGGCCTGATAGAGTCAAAGGAATGGTAGCTCTTACTGTTCCATTTTCGCCCAGATCTGCAGCCGTTAAGCCGCTGGATTCGTTTAATCAAATGTTCGGAGATGCCCTATACATATGTCAATTTCAGGTATTCGATCCTCAATCCCGTGTTCACCAACCCGATTCCAATTAAAAATGGGAAAATAACAGCAGAAATCGGCGCAGGAAGCGGGAAGAGCAGAGAGGGCTTTTGCGAGGTACGATGTTCTCGCAGTAATGAAGAAATTTATGCTGATCAACAAGACGGATCTGCTCATAGCGCCTCCCGGAATGGAGATTATTGACCATCTAGAAACGCCTTCGGTTTTGCCGCCATGGATCACCGAGGACGAACTGCAGGTGTTTGCTGATAAGTTCCAGGAGTCAGGCTTCACCGGCGGCTTGAATTACTACCGCGCTTTCAATCTGTGCGTGAACAATTCCAAATCTAACTATGTTTTTGATGATTCAATTTAGAGCCAAGTAACACGATTCATCGATGTTTGCAGAAACTGGGAATTGCTGGCTCCGTGGCAAGGATCAAGGATCACGGTTCCTGCTAAGCTGATTGTGGGCGACAAGGATATGGGATTTGTTTCTGCCGGGACAAGGGAATACATACAAAGCAACGTTTTCAAGGACTTGGTTCCAAATCATGAAGTCGTCGTTATTGATGGGCATCACTTCATCCACCAAGAGAGACCTCAACAAGTTTCGGATGAGATCTTCTGCTTTTTGCAGAAACTCAGTTGATCGCTTTCCACAGACATACAGAAGCGTTTCATGTTTTTTTTTTTTTTCTCTTTTTATTTTAACTCAGCATCATCAGGTGGAATTCCAACCGAATTATTATCGTAAAAATAAACTCTTTAATCATTTGGATCCCGTTGATCGGGGAATTCCCGAAAACTCCCCAAATGATAAGTCCAATTCCTTTTAGCTCCCCATTTTCAAAAATGATGTATTAAAACTCAAGAATCACGTATCTAAAACCCCAAATGATGTATTTGAAATACAAGGAAAAAATTACGTATCTAAATCCCAGAATCGCGTATCTAAATACCAGAATCGCGTATCTAAAACCCC
Organism: Lantana camara; assembly: GCA_037501455.1. Classification (NCBI taxonomy): domain Eukaryota; kingdom Viridiplantae; phylum Streptophyta; class Magnoliopsida; order Lamiales; family Verbenaceae; genus Lantana; species Lantana camara. The sequence goes on along the minus strand of CM074857.1, from coordinate 12,616,948 downwards.
AAATGATGTATTTGAAAATGAGGAGCTAAAAGGAAGTTGTCAAACCCATGGGGAGTTTTCAAACATTCCCTCCCCCCCCTCCCCCGGTTGACATGTATTATGCATTAATTAAATCAAAGCAAATTAATAATTATAATCGTTTATATTTCAAAATACTGTACCATATATGTTGATGTCCTTTTCTCTATTTATTTTATGCAAATCTAACTCGACCAAACTCCGACGAATTGTATAATAATTGTATTTAATTTGCTATTTAATTGATTAATATTTCTAAAATTTTCATCAATAAAACTCCGACTCTTGAAAAAAACATTAGAGTCTCAGGAGTGTGCATTAGATATATACTGAATCAACAATTCATTTTTTATTGAAATTATTTTGGCACAATTTCGTACAAAATCAAATTGCCCAAATTTAAAAAAAATAAAAATAAATAAAGCCATTACAGAAATAAGGAATACTACAAGTCAGCAAGTCATTACATAAAAAACGAATAACATAGGAACAGAGAAGTCTGAACTCTGAATTCTCTAAAATTAAATGCGTTAACTGTAATAATAAACGGGTTTCTTTTGTTTAAAACTTAAAAGTGTAGAAAGTTATAAAAACATTTAAGAATATTAGGAATTAGGATGAAAAATATAATATATTATATATGTATAAAAAAATATAAGAATATATCCAATTTTTTATTTGAATGGGTTCAAGGTACTGCACCTAAATACCAACTCCGAATTGAAAATTGGAAATTTGATACACCAAATATCAAACTAAATTACCGTTTTGATTTGTGGTGGATCTTATCTTACCAAATTCCACACATCCCTAACAAACATTACTCGGTTTGACCGAGCTATGTTGGATTAGAATTACCATAATTATTATCATTTAGACTAAATTCAAGATTAGTGTTAGAGACAAATAATAAACAAAGATGGATGTATTTTCAGGGAAATTTCATATTTACCCAAAAGGATTATGGCATGATTGGTATGATGGAATGGGGTGGGAATGGAATGATCATTCCCACATTCATTCCTAAACCCTTGATTGATACAAAATGTGATCGAGAATGCTCATTACTGAGGTAATGCTAATTCCTACAAATATGGGTTTATCCATTCCTTAGGTACTCCATGGTATTAGGCTATTAGCCATTCCCAATCTTCAAAATTTATTTACTTTTTATATAATGATCACATATTTATTAAATGTATATTATATTATTATTTTTTATTATTATGAATATTTATTTTGATTGAAATTTTAATAAATTACATTTAATACATGTAAAAATAAATATACTATATATATTATATATTTAAAAATACATGTTTAATATATTATTTTATTTACTTATAAACTCATAATGCATAATAGATTAACATATTCATTAAATACAAAATTTGACATTTATATTAAATTTAATTTTAAATATCATACATTATATTAAATATAATAAAATCATATAATCTACGTATAAATATGAAATATTAATACCTTTCATATTAGTAACTTTATAATATTTATACACATATATAAATCACTCACTCACTCTCTCTCTCTCACACACACACATTATATATATATATATACAATTCGTGCATAAAATAAATGTCATATATATAACACATTCGATATAAAATAGTTACAATATATTACATATAAAAACATAATATTTCTCAACATAAAAAAATTAAAAATTGTATTAATATATAATGTATTTAATCATCATCATTAACAATATTATTACTTATATTTTTATTTATGAATAATATGACCGAAATAAATCTAAAATTTTTATTTCATTCCTAACTTTATTACTGAACGTACCATGCCATGAAGTATTAAATATTAATTGTACGAATGGAGTGTATGTAATCGGGATTAGGATGATTGGTGTCAAGAGGAAATGGATGAGCTGGCAAAATTGTTTCTTGAGAGTAAGGGCAGGGCAGTTCTGCAGTGCAAATAACATGCAGTCTGCATTTAAAATGCACGCAATGACAAAGCGACGTGTGGCCTCCATCCCTGAGGTTCCCGGAGAAATACCTTATTTCCTGATATGGCAGGCAATCCGTAATTGGCATGTCTCTGCTTTCGAGGGACAGAGAAAACAGAGTTTCATTTTGAGCTCCTCTGTCGTCGGTCTGCAGCAATAATAATACCACACCGCTCAACACCAACCAGCACACACGCAAAGAGGCAGCCATTACCTTCTCCCTTCACCAACACACATCGCTATCGCTATGGTTGGATCAAGTATAGCACTTCGCAATGGTTGGATCAACTACAAGACAAAGGAGGGGAAAGAGCAGTGGAGGAGCAAACAGAGGCGGGGAAGGAGCAGTGGACTTGGAGGAGCAAACAGAGGGGGGAAAATAGACTCTCAAAATCCGACTGATCAGGTAGAAAAAACAGAAATTTCTGCCAACAAAAAAAAAATAAAAATAGATGTCTCCTTTATTTTTATTTTCAAATGCATTTTCGTACACATTTTCTGGTGGAGTTGTTCTTAATATCTGTGTTTACTTCTGGGTTTGTGTTTTTGGTGGTATTTAGCTCTTTTTTCTTTTTTTTTTTTTTTTTTTTTTTTACTTTTCCCCTTTTTGGCAGTATAGGTTGTTGAATGGTTATTGTTATTTTGGGTGCATTTTCTAAGCCTTTAGTATGGTCTGTTTTCAAGTCTTAAAAAAATAAACAGATTGTTGGGACATTTTAAACAGTGAACTATGAAGTAATGGATGGAAGAAACGTACATTTGCTGGGTGTTTGTTGCTATAAGGGAGGTATAAGTAATTTTCATAAGTTATTAGGAAAGAGGTATTTGTAATTTCTAAGTTTTTAAGGGGGAGTTGTATGTAATTTCATAAGTTTGTAGAGGAGAGGTATATGTCATTTCGTATGTTTTGGGAATACTTGGTCGTTAGTTATTTCAAACTGGGTGAACCATAATCGACTGATATACCGTTTCTATATACAACAAACAAGTCTGGTTGACTGATTACACCACATTTTAGTCTCTTCAAAAAAAAAAAAAAAAAAGGGAGTATCACTGCACATGCATAATACGATTTGGTTTCAACCTTTTGATTCATATTAGCATTTACTTCATAGTAGTTGGAAGGAAATCCCTAATCTAGCTGATACATTATTCCAACATAATCTTACATTCAGTCTTCTGTGTTGTTACTCATAAGTTTTTTTCGATCATTGTATTATCCACTGTCTAGGCCCTCGAATTCTCTACTGCCCCAAGACGTTCCCAAAGAATCCTTTCTCGGTTGGCTACTTTGCATCCCCCACGAAGATTTCCTCATCGATGTGTCAATAGAATTAATCTGAACGAAACGAAAGTTGAGTCACTTTCAAGAGACACTGCATTTGCCTCCTCAAGGTCCTCTAGTCCTGATAGCAGCACATCCACTGATCCAATGAACCTAATAGATAATGCATCAATTGGATCTACAGTTTGGTCTGCTGCTACAAGAGAAAATCTCCTGGACCTTGATAATCAATGTCAAGAACCTCAAAAATCCCCAGAAATTGCTCCAAGTCTTGAGAATAGACAAGAAAAGAGCCAATGTGTCCCTGAAATTGCTCCAAGTCCTGAGAATAGACAGTGCTTATCTAGCATGACGAAATACGCGGAAAAGCTCCAGAAAGAGATAGAAGAAGACCCAGCTGAAACTGAGTCTTCTCTTGATGCTGCCTATACCATTGTGGATGGACATGTAGTAAAGAAAGAGATTGCACCTTTGCTTGCCAACATTTTGGAGAAATATGGGGACATCACTGCTGAAAGTGATTGCAAGCCTTCCGACATCCTTTCTCTCTCGCTCGAATCACTGTGCGACATTTACACAAAATTGGAGCAGAAACGATATTCCAATATCACCCATATAGAGCTCGATCAAATGTTGATGAGTGTTCGTGCTTTTGAGCTTCTCAAGATGAAAGTTGGATGGCTTCGCGGGAGGTTGGAATACATCTCCGAGACAAAAACCATGTCTCTTGATTACCTGACAGTTAGGAAAGAGAAGGCAGCGCATGATGAATCTGTTTCAAGATTGGAAAAGGAGTTGGGAGATCTAGAACAGAAATTATTGGAAGAAAAAGCTAAGGCCGATTGGAGCGGAAAAGTCCTTCGTGAGACAAAGAGCAGAGTAGAGATTCTCCTGAACCAGCCTTTGGTGCATGGTCTGCTGTCTGGTATTACCTGATAGTACTTATGTTGTTACCTTCAAATTAACAATATGCTTCGTTAGCTACAATAATCATGCTCGTTTTTCCTGCAGGAGCGTCGGATGAATAGGATGATGCAACTGATGAATATTCATGTGATGTCAACAACCACCTAAGGATTTCTTCACACGAATTCCATCTAGGGATCTAATCTGAACAATTTCTTGTGAAATTTGAACACAATGACTCTTTTTCATTTTATTTGTTGTGGTTATGCTAAAACTGGAGTAGCAAAATGACATGATATGGCTTGTAATGTTGAAGCACTTAACTCTTTAGTAGTTTAATCTTAATCAGTTCAGTCATTCTGTCCAGTAATTTTATTTAATATTTTTCTTACATTTGTAGCAAAAAACCAATATTTCTACTTATTAAATCGGGAAATTTGCATCCAACTCCCCCGTGTAATACGAAACTAACAAGAAAAACCCCAATAAAAAAAAAGTACCTTAAAAAACCCTATGTTTTTCAAAATGTATATAAAAAACCCTGAAACAAGAATTTGTGGCACACCCGCGCTGACTGAGAGTTAGAATGAGATTTTTTTCACTTTTTTAAATAAAATGACTGTTTTACCCTTGCATTATATTTATTAAATTAAATTATATACATAAATAATATATATATATATAACCACCACCACCTTCAGGTAGCGGGCATCACCGCCGCTGGCTCCATCACCACCGCGCGCTCCATCTCCACCGCCAGTTCCATCACCGCCTCCTCCTCTATCACCGACACCCATTGCAACCCCCACCACCACCACATCAGCTACTATGAACTACCACCCAAAATAAAATTCAAATCTACATATACACAACACAAAATTGGATCTGGGTTGAATTGTGGAAAAGAGACAATCGTGTTATCTTAGATCAGTTGTTGAATTGTGGAAAAGAGGCAATCGTGCAGCAATTCTTTCAGAAAATAATGAAATATTTCCAAATATTTAAAGACAAAGATGGAAAAAATTCCAAACCCAAATCTGGGTTAAGAAATCTGCACCAGAATTGAGAAATAAAAATAAAATAGAAGCGGAGAATTCGGGCGTGAATCGTGTGGTGAAATCAACCCAGATGGGGAGGCGGTGCAGTGGTGGGCCTCATCACGATTAAGGGCGGCGGATTGGCTCGTCAAAGAACCAGATCTGGGTTTGTGGCGCGATTGTGGCGGAGGCAGCACGATTTTGGTGGTCTGATTATGACGGTGGTGGTGCAAGGATTATCGTGGCCGTTAAAGTAGTGTCGCGATTGTGATGGCGGCCCAGGGTGGCGGCTGCTGCGGTGGTACAGGGTGGGTCTCCATCGGTGAAGACGATGTTCTTGGAGAAGCTAGCCGAACTTTGGATCTGCAGAACGTGTGGTGGGTGGGGTGGGATTAATCTTTTAATAATTTTTTTTTATTTTTAGTTTTTAATTCTTATTTTATATTTTATTATTCTGTATATATAATTATTTATATTAATTACATATATATATTAAATGCTTTTTATAAATTCATTATATATATGTATTAAATTAATTATTATAATTAGTGTTATATATATATATAGAGAGAGAGAGATATATATATATAATTATTTATATTAATTACATATATATATTAAATGCTTTTTATAAATTCATTATATATATGTATTAAATTAATTATTATAATTAGATATATATATATATATATATATATATATATATATATATATATATATATATAACATATATATATTAAATGCTTTTTATAAATTCATTATATATATGTATTAAATTAATTATTATAATTAGTGTTATATATATATATATATAGAGAGAGAGAGAGCTCTCTCTCTCTATATATATATATATATAACACTAATTATAAAAATTAATTTAATACATATATATAATGAATTTATAAAAAGCATTTAATATATATATGTAATTAATATAAATAATTATATATATAGAATAATATATGACTAATATACATATATACATGTTAAATATAATTTTTTTAATTTATTAATATGTATTCTATATATATATATATAATTTAAATTTTATTTTATTTATTAATAGATATAATAATATAATTTAAATTTTATTTTATTTATTAATATAATATTTATCTTGAATTAAAAATATTTTTTAATAATATTATATGTCTTGAACAGTATATAAGGGTAGAATAGGAATTTCACTCTTTTTCGATGACTATTTGGGATGAGGGGGCAGTGAGTATATTTTTAAAAACATAGGGTTTTTTGAAGTACTTTTTTTTTGTTGGGGTTTTTTGTGATACTTTCGATTAACATAGGGTTTTTCAGGTTGTTAGCTCTTATTAAATCTGTTTTGGTTCTTTGTGCAAAGAGCAGCCTAGATGAGGCATGCTTGAGTTTGTGTGGGATAAATAAGATTGATGAATATAAAAATGTAGATTGCAACAACAGTTATATAATATGTCCAGACACCTTTTAAAATTAACAATCAAACTTCCTCTGAAACAGAGAAAGTCGAGAAAACACAAGAAAGAAATACAGAGAAATGTTTCCCATCTTGATCATGGATTTCTCAAACTGCTCGAAGAAAAGGTAGCTATTTGCAGCATATTTCTTCACTAGATCGAACAACACTTTGCTCTTGGTAACCAGAACCTGGTCCGAACTCTGAGGCCTTTGTAACTCAACAGGTTCTTGAAGTATATGTTGTCGAACTTTGTAGGAGTGACAAAGTCCAATACAAATAGATTCTGGCACCTTTTGGTGAAGTCGGGCCGCGAATTTCCTGATTGGTTGTAGAGCCTTTGTCTGAGACTGACTCATCTTGCATTTCCAATTGTGTGGCTTCCGGATAATGCAACGAGATCAACAATGTCGAGTCCTTGAAGCTTGAAGTTTGTGAGGATTGTCTGGAAGTGATGTTAGGAGCAGGAATGTATGTTGTTGTTTGAGAATTGAGACACTCAAACTGGCGCCTATTGAATCCCGTCTTCACAATGGAACTTCCCAGACTTCCACTCTGCACAAATAGATGAGAAAACGATTAGGCATTTATATATGTAAAGAAAATGAAAGTTCATCTCTTTTTTTTTTCTGGATAATTACAGTGACATACCCCGAGGTTTCACCTAATTACAAAATCTTCCCCCGAGTCTGAGAAAATACAAAAACATGCCAGACATACTCAAGATTTGGTCTATACTCTTGAATTAATGTCAACTATTGATCATCAATTTTCTAGGGAAAAATAGAGTCATAAATAAAAGATTCGAGGTAAAATTTTGAAATGGATCGGTTGAGATGTAATGAAAGTTATTTGACAGGGAAAGTTGTTTTAATTTCTTAAACATCAGTGGAAGTTTGTGTAATTATGTAAACTCTCAGGGTATCTGAACGTAATCTTTTTTCTTTTTTTTCGTTTAAATGCTGAAGTTGCAGGTTTTATAATTACAAGAGCAGATGAATCTCAAGCAGAAAAAGGCATGATATCAGCACAGGATACTGTTTGAGGGCACTCTTTCTCTAACGCGGATTTAATCTCGTCAATCACTTCAAACCGACGAGCCGAATTTCTATTGGGATTTGATCTCTTCTCACTTGTTATGGTTCCACTGCTATCCAAAAGTTTATATGCATCACACCCTACAACACTTATCAGCAACAACCGGAACGCTTCATTAGTACGACGATCACTACTTAGGCAACCATGATACACATTAATCTCAGACTCTCAGTAATGACAGACAAACCTTGACAAAGCAGCCATGAAAATGAAGCCTGACTAGAGAAGCAGCCATTCGAGCCTCTTTCACGGCAGCCTTTGCAACGATAGACTTAACTATTTCTTGTGCTCTGGGACATGACCTGTTGTAGAACTGCGGGTAAAGATAACAAAGCTAAGAACATGAAGAAGTGGAAGGAATTCGGCGCCATTAATTTTTGTTGTAAGCGGTAAATTTGGAATTAACAGATGTGTTTTGTTGATGAAATTTGTAGAGTAAAATGAGTTGTATTTATTAGGGGCGGGCAGAGTTCAACAATACCGATTAAACCGATCAAAATAAAAAATTCGGTATATACCAAAAATAAACCGAAAATTTAGTTTGGTATTCGGTATATGTCTTTCTAAAATTCGGTATTCGGTTCGGTATATACCGAAATATACCGAACCGAACCGAACCGACTAAAATACCGAATTATATGTTTTTTTAATATATATTTTTATTATGTTATTATAATTTTTATATATAATATATAATATTTTCCATTTTAATTCCTAATATCCTAATTTAACACTTTTTTATAAATTTTAACCAACACTTTTAATGCTTGAACAAAAACCACACCATTAGATTTAGATCCAGCAGTTCAGTTCTGTAATGACTTTGAGATTTGGACACTGGAATCGCTAGCTGAATTTCAAAGTTTTTGTGATGCCTTTAGCCTTTTTTTTTTAATATATATTTTGGTATTTCCATTTTGTACCGAATTGTACCAAAATAATTTAGATAAAAACCGTATCGAATCGAAAATTTTTGTTCGCTGAAATGGCGTACCAAAATTTTGGTTCATTCGATTCGATAAATATCGAATGCACACTCCTACTATTTATAGAGTTAATAAAATGAATGGCTATATCGAGATTAGAAGAGAGAAATAATTATAATATGAAAAAAATTAAAAAAAACTCTCTCATAACATGGGTCGTTTAATAATATACTTAGAGAGTGTTTACCTTGCAACTTGCAAGTTACTAATCCTATCAAAAATTGGCTGCTAACGGTAAAAATTTTGGTTAAATTTCTTCCTATTTACTTTGATAGTTAGTGTGTTGGTTACATACTTACATAGCAAATAAATCTCTTTATTTCCAGATCAAAAAAAAAAAAAAAAAATTCTTGATTTTACTTTTGCATATTAAACAATTCACAGCTTGAATGGAATACCTAAGTTGCCCTTTGTCTTGGTAAAACTTGCGCCACAGTTTTTAACTTTTTTTTTTTTTAAAGGAACCGGTCAAGAGACCGTGGGGTTGGAGAGGCCCCCCCCTCGTTTATTCCAAGAAAGCACCAACGCGTACAAAGCACCTAACCAAGGATCGTTCAAAGAAAAGCAACAAAAGTGCCCACGAAACAAAAGAGGCATGAATAACCTCGGGCCAAACCAATCCTTATCAGTGTGTAAAAAATAACTGGGCTTAAGGCGCAACTGATTGATCAAAGTGTCATGGCAGTGGGGCCGAGCAAAAGTAGAAACCAGCAATGCAAGCGTCATCATCTTTGTAAAAGTCTGGAGTCTGCAACTCAGCGTGTTATCCCTTAGTTTCTTCATGATCCAAGTCATCTACGGATTGAGGGGAGCTCCCACTTATCCATTCTAAGATATCCCTTAAGCTCAGGGAGAAGTGGGTTCTCCGGGTAGCTCCATTGTTCTTGAGAAAGCGCCCTCTGTTAGCAAGCCAATCCGCAATGTGATTGCCTTCTCTGTAAATGTGTGAGAGCTTTACATTCATACTATCCATGAGAAATCTCAGTTTCAGGAGCCTATGTTGTATGTGCAAGTTCCCAGCACATTTCCTTTTGACAATATCCAGAATAACCTTAGCATCTATCTCTATCCAGAGATTTTGGCACCCAAGATGATACGCCATCATCATTCCTTCGAGAACCGCTTCAAGCTCTGCCAAGGTATTAGTACCAAACCCAATTCCCCTACTGTAAGCAGTGACTGGGTTTCCGAATTCGTCCCGAATGATGCCTCCTATACCTGCCGGGCCCGGGTTTCCCTTGGAGGACCCATCCGAGTTTAGTTTAAGCCAGCCTGATGTAGGCTTCCTCCAATAAACAAGTTTCGGGAGACGAGGTTTGGGGCACTTCAGCTGAAGGCCGAGAGTGGCAGCAACATGAATGTCTCCCCGCCACCACAGGTAGTCCATGCAATTACTCTTGTGAAGATCAATAAGGTGCTTAGTAACACGACGGATAATATTTAAAGAATTGAAATTACCATTGTCGTGTTTCGCATTGTTCCTTTCCAGCCAAGTATAACAAAGGATTAAAATAGGGATCACTAATCTAGCATGTTTTTGTGCGCTATACGGCGTCGAGTTAGCCCAGAAGTTGATTGTTTGGTGCAAATCATACGTCTCCGGATTAGAAATCCCAAAACGAGCCCCAAAGTGACGCCAGATTTGCCTTAACTTTTCAGACTTAAGGAAAAGATGTTCCCGAGTTTCTGAGTCAGCGCAGCAAACACATTTCGAAACCAAGATGATTCCTTTTCTTTGAAGTCTTTCATCAATGGGAAGCCAATCATGTAGAAGCCTCCACACAAATATGATGATATTTGGGGTCAGTTTAGTAGACCAAACTGCCTTCCATAAACTCAAAATTGCCCTGCTTTTCCGAATTTCAGCCCATGCAGATTTTGTGCTAAAACTCCCGACGGTATCTTTTAGCCAAACAGGCTTATCAAATCTTGAATTCTCAATAGGAGTTCTGGTAATCATGCCCCCCAGTTGCGGCCCAAACATACTATTGATTGTGTGTATATTCCAATCCCTTTCCGTCCAAACTTCACAGACTTTAGTCAATTGGGGGGGGGGGTTCTCAATGTAATCTGCGACCCTGCCCTCTTCCATCCAACGGTCATAGTACAGAGATGCTTCACCACTCCCAAGTGTCCAGGCAATGTTAGCCTCCACCTTATCACGAACACTATACAGTCGACGCCATATCGCAGAGTGCTTAGGCTTAACGTCAGCAACTAAAGGGTGTTTTTCGCTGCAATATTTGTTTCTCATGAACTCTGACCAAATATTGTTTTGAGTGCGCATACGCCACCATAATTTCCAACCGAAAGCCGTAGATATGTCATCCATTTTTCTAATCCCAAGGCCCCCTTCTGATGTTGGGAAGCAAATATTATCCCATCTTGTCCAGTGTATCCGCCTGGTTTCCGAATCGGAACCCCAAAAGAATTTGTTGCATATACGTTTAATTGTATCAAACACAGCTTTTGGCGGCTCTAAAACATGCAAGATATGCATTTGTAAAGAATAGATAACTGATTTAAGTAGTTGCAGCCGTCCGCCATACGAGAAACAGCAGGACTCCCACCCTTGTAGCCTAGCGCGAATGCTGCTGATCAAGTTATCAAACAGAGCTGCTTTCTTTCGCCCCGAATAGATTGGGACACCCAAATACCTCATTGGCAGATTTCCAGGCTTGAAGCCCAAGATGCTCCGTATTCTGTCCTCCGCCCATGCGGCTTTTTTGTCAAGAAAAAACTCACTTTTTTTAACATTAATCTTTTGTCCGGAGAACTTCTCGTATTTCTCTAAGATGTTAAGAATCCGGTAAAGAGAAGCCCTGCACGTGTTAGTGAAGATCACAGTATCATCGGCGTAAGAAAGATGGGAAATTGCATAGCTACATCCTGCTTGATACCGTGTGTTAGGATCGCTGGCAGAGAGTTTGTTAAGCTCAATCGACAGAAAATCAGCTGCAATGACGAATAATGAAGGTGATAAAGGGTCACCTTGGCGAAGACCACGTGAAGATTTGAAGATCCCGGAAGAAACGCCATTTATCATCACCGAAAACCAGCAGTTCTCAATGCACCGTTTCACCCAGCTAATCCATTTATCAGGAAATCCTTTAGAACGAAGAACTCTAAGTATGAAGTCCCAACACATCCGGTCATATGCTTTTTCCATATCCACTTTAAGGACCAAGTTCTGTTCTTTCCGTTTGGTTTTAATAGAGTGTACTAATTCTTGTGCCAGCAGGATGTTATCACTGATGAGACGGCCCTTAATAAAACCGCTTTGGTTCGGGGATATAACTTTGGGAAGAACCTGAGCCAGTCTATCATTTAAAATCTTGGTGATTATCTTATTTGAAACATTGCAGAGACTAATGGGTCGATAATCACTCCAGAACGCTGGATTGTCTTTTTTCGGTATCAGAATGATGGACGTAGCCGTATACGCCCTTGGTAAAGGAGCGCCGTTGAAGAATTCTAGGATAGCCGCGTACACATCATCTGCAATGACTTCCCAGAATTCCTGATAAAACTTGGCATTGAAGCCATCAGGACCTGCAGCGCTAAGTGGCGAAATTCCAAAAACCGCATCTTTTATCTCCTCGAAACTTGGGAGACGGTTGAGTATTGCGTGATCCTCTTGTTCCAGCTCTTGTTGTCCCGAGTTCCAATCTGTAATAGCCTGGATGTTATCATCTGCCGTAAGCAGCCTTTTGAAGAAAGAATTTGCCGATTCCCGAATTACAGCCTGATCCTTAATCTCTGTGCCTCCCTCGAGGATGGATTGTATCGACGTGCGAAACCTCCTCTTCTTAACAAGAGAATGAAAATAAGCAGTGTTTCTCTCGCCCTCAACCATCCATTTGCATGCCGACTTTTACCTCCAGAAATCCTCCTCCATGGCCAAAATGTTTTTCAAACATGCTGTCCGTCTATTCATTTCCACCAGATTTTCATCCGTTGGGTTTCTATCATAATCATGTTCTGACGAGGCCACATACTCCTCTGCTTTCTTAACTTTATCAAAAATGTTCCCAAACACCTCTTTGTTCCAGGACTTGAGATGTAGCTTCAGTCTGTAAAGCTTTTGATGTAAACCGCGTAAACCAAACCCACTCACCGGCAACATCCAATTCTCTTTAACTGTGCGTGCAAAGTCTTGGTGCCTAAACCACATATCTTGTAGTCTGAAAGAAGAGGGATAGATAGTGGAGTTGTCTTCCCCCGAAACTAGAAGAGGAGCGTGGTCTGAGGTATTCCGAGCTAAATGCTTCACGATAGTGTTCGGCCAGCACTCATTCCAGCTTTCCGAGACCATCACTCTATCAAGTCTTTGCCACAGAGACTTGTTGGTCCACGTGAATGGCGAGCCCAGGAAAGAAGGCTCGAGAAGCTTGCAATCTTGTATACAACTGTTAAAGTCAGCCATTCCTCTGAAGTCTGGCTGTCCAAATCCCCCCTTGCGCTCCTCAAGTTTGGTAATTATATTGAAATCACCTCCAATAAGCCACGGGAGCGTAGTGTCACTTTGCGCCCGGAGAAACTCCCAAAGTGATCTTCTATCCGAGGACTCACAACGTGCGTACACTATGGTAAAGAGAACAGGGCACTTCCAGTGCGGGCTATTAAGTTTAAGGTGGAGGTATTGTCTGTCGTTACACAAGATCTCAGTATCAATGTCTTCACGGGTGAAAAACCAGATATGATTGGACACATTAGCAATAACCGAATTAAAGTTAAACTTGCGAATCATAGCAGTAGCATCTAAACTAATTAGAGGCTCAATCACAGCTAAAAACGAAAACTTATTCTTTTTGCAGATTCTCTGAAGGATACGACGTCTGCCATCGTCCCGTATCCCTCGAATATTCCATATAAGGCCGTTAATCTTCATGATAAACCTGTTGCTGAGGCCGACGTCGATCTCGACGCCCTTTTAGGGCCCTGTTCAGTTTTCGCCATAGGTTGCTTTTTCTTCTTTTGGTTCTTTGGGACATCTGGGATGTCCTTACCCCTATCCACCGACTTTGATCTCCTATGTAATGCCTTTGCTTTCAGTGTCTCAGAGTCATCTTCCAGAATCTCATCACAATTAGCTTCCTCATTCAATTCGAAAGTCCGTTCAAATTCTTGCTGCCTCGCTAGTTGTGCTATTCCCTCTTAACTTTCTGCTAAGGCTCTTCGAATTTCAGTGTCATCATCAACCAAAACAATGGCCGTGTCATTGTTGTCCTCTGGTTTGTTTACTTCTGCTTGTTCCTCACTGAGTTTTGTCCCCTCAAAGTCTTCTACGTGAGTTAATGGTGGATTTTGTTCGATTCCCTTCTGTGAACTCTCCTCTTCCACCTCTTTTGGATCCGCAACACTATCGTTGCTGCTGCCCGTCTGGATCTGTGGATCCGCTAAGGACTTCTCATTGTTATTCTCTTGATCTTCCGTGTCATTTAAGGCCTGAAACCTGTTTTTGTTGTGAGTTGAAGGTGAGCCGGGCATCTTGTCCTTTCTTCGTTCTTGATTCTTTTCCTTAACCTGAGTCTATTCCATGTGCTGAGATTTCCCCTTAGACAATCTAGCTCCTTGGTTTTTGTTACCGTTCTCAGCCTCTCTTTCTGCGCCAGTGTTATCTCCGTCATGGTCTTGATTTTCCCTTTCATGCAACTCGCTGAAAGTGCAGTTCTTAGCTTTGTGGTATAGTTTATTGCATCTCTTACAGTAATCTGGGACAGTCTCATATTTAACTTCTTGCTCCAGGTATGTGGTACCAATTCTAACGAAGATAGATCTTTGGAGCGGTTGTGCGACATCGAGTTCGATGCAAACTCTAGGTGTTGTGGTGTTCTTACCCTTCGCTGTAGCCTCGTCTGCCCTAAGCGGGAGTCCCAGTGCCGAAGCAACCGTATAGAGACCCTTCTTTTTGATGACTTGTGCCTTTAGCCCTGGGAAAGAGACCCAAACTGGAACGATAGAGGATTCCACGTCTGGGTCGAAATCTGGAGTCCATTTGAGGATACGCATTGGAAAGTCCTTGAAGTACCATGTCTCTTTGGAGAAAAGTCTAGCATAGTCGTCATGGTCATCACATTTGATCAGAACGTGCGTTAGGTTAAGGAGGCTGAGTTTTACTTCTTTCTTGAAAGCCATCTGCTGAAAGCAGTATTCTAAGAACCTCATGGACGGATATCCTCTCGTGAATTTTCCTATCAACGCATATCGGAAATCCTCACAAAGTTCTGCTTCTTCTTCCACCGAAAAAACTACCGCAGGTCTACCGCGATACTCCGTGATATGTCCTAGTGGTGTGAAGGTCTCTAAGTCGAAGCTTTTGAGCCTGGAGATGTCATCTGGTAGGCGAAAATCTTGAGTTTTCTTGGCGACCACTTTCGCATAAGTAATATCCGGCGGTTTGTTGGCCGTCGGAAGGTCCGTCGTCTCTTCCATAGATGAGGTCAAGAAGCGGCGCAAACCCTAAAGTTCTAGAAGAGGAGAACTTCAATAAATTCTATCTGGAAACTTGTTCAACCTCGCCACAGTTTTTAACTTCTTTTTCCTCATCATTACCCAAATGAAAATCCTAAAGCAAGCAGTGTATTAGTTAAACCAGATTTTTATTTTTATTTTGTTTAAATACATGCATAAATAGTCGGAGGAATTCGAACTCGTGTTGTTACCCTAGAAAAAAAATCTTTTAATTACTTAAATCAATCTTTATTGACATATTAGCTAAACCAGTTAATAAGAAAACGTAATTTTAATATTTTGGAAATTACTGTCATTCACACAATACCTAGATCAAAATGCATTATGCGTTGAATAAAATATAAAGATGCTTCTTTATAGATTGGAAAATCAGCTGTGTTTAGTTTTTTTAAATCGGATTTTGTGAATTAATTGTTTTCTGGACAATATTTTCATCGTTGAGCTAGAATATCGTAGTTTTTAATTAATTCTAGCGCTATAACATAGGGGGCAGTCGCGAAAATGAACATCGAACAACATAATAACTTAAACTTCGCAATACAAAATTATTATCATTTAATTAATATCAAAATCCTCACGTTTAATATATAATTCTGTAACAAAATTATTGAATTAATAAATGATAAATGAACAGAACAAAATAATATTATATTAATAAAATGAACACCTAAATAAAACTTCAAAATTTTATATTAATATAAATATTTCAATTTTAACATGTAATTAAAGAATACATTGAATACAGTTTGTGAATAAGGCGTACCAAGTGGTTGGGATTAAATTGTCAGTCTTAGTATTGCTAAGGCAAAATGAACAATTCATCTCAACCTACAGTCCTACACCATTGGTTTATATCACAATTCACAACAACATTATTGTGTTGGTGTACAAGAGCCATTCCAATTCGAATCGCGGGCCTCCAATTTTAGCATAATTTTGCTTTCTATAAAAGAAAAGCCTTGATTAGGGGTTTTAAATAACCCACATCTTTCTATAAAAGTGGACTCTCACTTAGAGTGTACAAGTGATTGAAATATAAAAAGAAAACAAATTTTAAATAGAAAAATAGAAAGGATTAATTACATATAGACTTCATAGGAGTATTAGAAACTATAATTTGTGACCCTCTTAGTCAAACAATTACACATACACTCATTGTTGAGTTTGAAAATTATACAAGACACCCATGAATTAGGCTTCTTTTAAGTTTTTGATGGCATTTTCAAACTTTTAACTTGATTTTCCTATTTTGCCCCTTCATTTAGTGTAACAATTTTATTTCAAGAATTACCCCTAATTATATTTGAATTGGTATTGGAAATCTAAATTTAATAAATTAAATCATTAATTAATATAAAATGATATGATTTTGCCATTTTCAATATTGAACTATATATAACAAATTTGAATTCAATGAGTTAAAAATAATATTTAGAAAACATAATATATATATATATATATATATATATATATATATATATATATATATATATATATATAGTTACAATATATAATTAATATATATAATATTACTTTATTATATATATTAATTACATATTATAATTGTATATATATCTTTTTCTAAATATTATATTTAACCCATTAAATTCAGATTTATTATATATAATTTAATATTTGAAATGACAAAATCCTATCATATTAATTAATGATTTAATTTATTAAATTCAGATTTTCAATACCAATTCAAATATAACTAGGGTAATTCTTGAAATAAAAATTGTTGTAGTACTAAATGAAGGGGTAAAATAGGGAAATCAAGTTAAAAATTTGACGATATCTTAAAAAATTTAAAAGAATGCTAATTCATGGGTGTCTGTAATTTTCAAACTCCTCAATGGTGTATGTGTAATTGTTTGATTAAGAGGGTCATGAGTTGTAGTTTCTAATATTCACACGGGTCTATATGTAATTAATCCAAAATAGAAATGAGTACTGCTGATATCTTTTCCTTTGTTTGTATTCTTCTGATGCTTTATTTCCATTTATGGAGAAGTTCCTAATCCTATTGCCGTGTAAATGCATTATGAAGGGTTTATCAGTGTCAGGCTATGATATGCAGTCTGCATATGAAATTCATGCAATGGCAAAGCGACACGTTGCACCAGCTGCCGTTCTCGGAGAAAGACTTATTCCTGGTTTCCCGTTATGTATAGAGAGAAAACAGAGGTTTGATTGTTTGTTTTGAAGAATAGGAACTAGGAAGTATAACTCTGTTAATTTCTTCTTTGCAGTATACGCATAGTAATATCTCACACACACACACAGCAATTATCTACCTTCTCGCTTCAGTAACACACTTAGCCATGGATGGATCAAGGGGAAGAGGAAGGGGAAGAGGAAGAGGAAGAGGAAGGCCAAGAAAGAGTGGAGAAGGCAGCAGCTGCAGGGGGGAAAACATAGCCATGGAAACACATGCACCTAACATCATTAACATACATCCCACGGATCAGGTACAAAAACGAATTTCTGTCATAAACCCTTTGTTATTGTTATT
Organism: Lantana camara; assembly: GCA_037501455.1. Taxonomy (NCBI): domain Eukaryota; kingdom Viridiplantae; phylum Streptophyta; class Magnoliopsida; order Lamiales; family Verbenaceae; genus Lantana; species Lantana camara. The sequence continues at coordinate 12,599,192 of CM074857.1, read as the reverse complement.
TTTAAATGCATTTTCGTACACATTTTCTGGTAGTGTTGTTGTTAGTGTCTGTGTTTGCTTTCTGGGTTTAGGATTTTTCAAAGAAAACCTCCGTTTGCTGGGTGTTTGTTTTTTGTTATTAGAAGGGAGGTACATGTAGTTTTCATAAGTTAGTAGAAGGGAGGTATTCGTATCCCATAAGCTTTAAAAAGGGAGTTATATGTAATTTCATAAGTTTATAGAGGGGAGGTATATTTCACTCCGTATGTTTGGGAGTACTTGGTAGTTAGATATTTCAAATGGGGCGAAGTATCATTGACTGATTCACGAGCTCAAACATGTGATGTTTTTTTATGCTCCCAGTTTGGTTTTTATATACAACAAACGAGCCTATGCCTAACTGATTACGCCACATTTTAAAGGTATCACTACGTATAATATGATTCATATTAGCATTTAATTCACAGTAGTTGGAAGGAAATCTCTAATCTAGTGATATATTATTCCAACATAATCTTAACAATCAATCTTCTGTAATATTACTCATTACTTTTTTCAATCACGTTTGCCTGTAAACACAATCTCGTCTCAAATTGTTCCATTTACATATTAATTGCATATCGACCTGCATCGTATGAGCATCATAAACAGACACGATTTTTATTGAATAGAAGCCATGCATTGCATTTGAGAAATCTGTATATAGAGTTGAACCTTAGAGGTCCCTAAATTCTTTTCTACCTACATAATTCTTCATTACCTCGCTCTAAAATTTGATATATCTTTTGAATTAGAATTAGATTCCAACAAGCAGTTATAACCTGTTTTTATCCACTGTATAGGTCCTTCTATCCTCTCTTGAACCTCCAAGACAACCAGGAAGTCCCAGAATAATCCTTTCTCAATTGGATCCTTTGCATTCCCCACAATTGAATCCTCGTCGATGTGTCAATGCCAATACGACTGGACTAATAAATGAAACAAATGTTGAGTCACTTTCAAGAAACACAGACACTGCAAGGCTACAGTTGCTGCCTCTTACTTTACCACAGCCTCATGAAAATGCAGTATGGGATAGCCCGATTTAACTTATTTTATGTCCCTATGTTGTGCTCTTTCATTCCTGCAGCAGTTTCTCACTTTCTGTTCTTGCAGGCCACTTACACTCCAGCTGCCTCCTCAGGGTCCTCTAGTCCTTGTAACAGCAAATCCACTGGTCCAATAAGCCTTAGTGATGATACCTCAATTGGAGCTACAATTTGGACTACTGCTACTAGTGAGTTTCTCTTGGAACTCGATAATGTCACTCCCAAAATCTCTTCTCAATGTCAGGAACCTCAAGAAAACCAAGAAATTACTCCTGGTCCTGAGAATAGACCAGAAAAGAGAACATGTGTCGCTGAAAGCCGCCAGTGCATATCTAGCATGACGAGATATGCTGAAAAGCTCCAGGATGAGATAGAAGACGACCCAACTGAAGTTGAGTCTCTTGATCCTGCCTACACCATTGTGGATGGACATATAGTAAAGAAAGTGATTGCTCCTTTGCTTACAGAAATTTTCAAGAAATATGGAGACATTACAGCTGAAAGTGATTACAAGCCTTCTGACTTCCTTTCGCTCTTGCTTGAATCTTTGTGCGAAATTTACGAAAAACTGGAGAAGAAACTATATTCCAGTATTACCCTTATAGAGCTGAATCGAATGTTGGAGAGTGTTCGTGTTTTTGAGCTTCACAAGGTCAAAGTTGGATGGCTTCGCGAGAGGCTGGAGTACATCTCCCAGACAAAAACGATGTCTCTTGGTTACCTGAGAGTTAAGAAAGAGAAGGAAAAGCAAGATGCATCCATTGCAAGACTGGAGAAGGCGTTGGAAGATCTGAAACAAAAACTATCGGAAGAAAGGGCTAAGGCTGATTCGAGCGAAAAAATCATTTTTGAGACAAAGACTAGAGTTATGAATCTCCTCAACCAATCTTTGGTGCAAGGTTTGCTGTCAGGTATTAACTAATAATAGCACTTACGTTTCCCTTGCCATTTCAAATTAACAATCTCTTTCGATAGCTTCCAATGCTTTTTTATAATTTTTTTTCCTGCAGGAACATAGGATGAATAGGATGATGCAACCGATGACTACTTATGTGATGATCAATGACAACCGAAGATGTCTTTATAGAAATGCTAGCTAGGATCTAATCAGTTTGTACTTATTAAGTCTATTTGGTTTTTTGTGCAACAGTTGACGTTGTCTATTTGGCTTAAAACTGTCGTCCCATATTTTGGCAATACATGTATTATGTGAAAGAAAATTCCGGAACAAACACGATGCTCTTGACAAAAACAAACCAAATAATATGCACTGAGATATATGTTTTGGTCAAATATGCCCTGGCATATATACTAAGCGAATAAAACCATAAGTTCAATATGACAACAGAACCATGATGATCACCATTAACATACAGAACAAAAGGGACATTATAATTTCCACCATATGTCCAGACACATCGTACAAAGTAAGAATCAAACGTCCTCTAAAACAGAGAAGGTCAAGGAAACACCAGAAAGAAATACAACACAAAGATAAAGAATTTGTATAACACACACTTATGTGTATTTTAAGTATTGATCTTTCTGCAGTTCTTCCTTATTTCTCCCTTTTGACCATGGATTTTGCAAACTGCTCGAAGAAAAGATAATTATTCGCTGCATATTTCTTCACTAGCTCCAACGACACTTTGTTCTTGGTAACCAGAACTTGGTCTGAATTCAAGAGGCCTTTGTAACTCAACAGGTTCTTGAAGTAGCTGTTGTCAAATTTTGTAGGAGTGACAAAGTCCAACCGAAATAGGTTCTGGTCACCACCGGATCTCGGGCACCTTTTGCGCAGCTGTGCTGCATAGGACTGATCCAAGGTAAGGTCGGGTTGTGAATTTCCTGACTGGTTGTAGAGCCTTAGTCTAAAACTGACGCATCTTGCATTTCCAGTGGTGTGGCTTCCGGATAATGCAACGAGATCAACGATGTCGAGTCATTGAAGCTTGAACTTTGTGAGGATTGTCTGAAAAGTGTTGTTTGGAGAAGGAATGTTGTTGTTTGAGCCACTCAAATTGGCGCCTCTTGAATCCCTTCTTCCTAATGGAACTTCCCAGCTAGGACCTTCACTCTGCATACACAGATGAGAAAATGGTCAGGCATTTATGTAAATAAAATGAAAAAAAAAGGAATCGCTTAGTTTTTGGGGTAATTACAGTGACAATACCCTGAGGTTTTGCCTAATTACAAAATCTTCCCGTGGTTTGAGAACTTACAAAAACTTTATGTGGCATACTCTAAGACTTGGCCTAACACATGCTATTATAGTGTCATATAGCTAAACTCAACTATTGATCAGTAACTGTCTAGGGAATTACACAGTATTCATAAGAAATTAGAGGTAAAGTTTTCAAATGGATTCGTCCAGATGTAATGTAAATTATTTGTCGATCAGGGGATTTTTTTTGTAATTTTTCGAACATGAAGGGAAGTTTGTGCAATCATGTTAAATCTCAGGGTATGTCAGCCGAAGTATTCTTATCATTATTTTCTCATTTAATTGCTGAATTGCTTGTTTTTTCTACTCACAAGAACAGTGGAATCTCTAGCAGAAAGTGCCATGATATCAGCACAGGAAACTGTTTGAGGGCACTCTTTCTCCAATGCAGACTTAATCTCATCGATCACTTCAAAACCACGAGCCGAATTTCTATTCGGATTTGATCTCTTCTCGCTTGTTATGGTTCCACTGCTATCCAAAAGTACTGACGCATCACACCCCTACAACACATATCATCAAAAACAAGAACGCATTCATCAGTACGACGTTTACTACTTACGCAACCATAGCATACATTAATTTCAGCAATGCCTGAGACGAACCTTGACAAAGCAGTCATGGAAATGAAGCCTGACTAGAGAAGCAGCCATTCGAACCTCTTTTGCAACTGCCTTTGCAACAATAGATTTAACTATCTCTTGTGCCCGGGGACATGACCTGTCGTAGAACTGCGGGTAAAGATAGCCTCCATTTGTGTTGTGACAGAAGCAAAGAGGTAAGAAGGTAAACAAAGCTAAGAACAAGAAGAATTTGAAGGACTTTGGCGCCATTGATGCGTCTTGTAGGTGTAAAGTTGGAATTATGAGATGTTTTTTTTTTTCTGATGAAATTTGGAGAGTAAAATGAGTTGTATTTATAGAGGTCATGAAACAGATGGGGTGTCAAAATGAAGACAAAATAATGGAGTTGGTGGGATTCTAAGTTGAAAATCTGTAAATTTCACTTTAGTTCCATGATTGAATTCGTAAGAGGAATTCTCAAGGCATGTACATTAGCCAATTCTTGCCTTAATGTAGGAAAAGCTGTAAGTCTCCGAACATTAGCTTAAAAGAATTACAAGCCCAGATGTCTGTATTTCTACATTTTGGCCTTGGAAGTATTATTGCACAGATATATGGTGTATTTTGCAATTCTTGAATTCGTATGTTTCATAACTATATTCTGAGGTTGTTGTTTGAGAATTGAGACAAACTGGCGCCTCTTGAATCCTGTATTCACAATGGAACTTCCCAGTTAGGACCTCCACTCTGCACAAATAGATGAGAAAAAGATTAGGCTATGTATGTAAAGAAAATGAAAGTTCATCTCTTTTTTTTTTTCTGGATAATTACAGTGACATACCCAGAGGTTTCGCCTAATTACAAAATCTTCCCCCGAGTCTCAGAAAATACAAAAACATGCCAGACATACTCAAGATTTGGCCTATACAGTTGAATTAATGTCAACTATTGATCATCAATTTTCTAGGAAAAATAGATTCATAAATAAAAGATTCGAGGTAAAATTTTGAAATGGATCGGTCGAGATGTAATGAAAGTTATTTGACAGGGAAAGTTGTTTTAATTTCTTAAACATCAGTGGAAGTTTGTGTAATTATGTAAACTCTCAGGGTATCTGAAAGTAATCTTTTTTTTTTTTTTCGTTTAAATGCTGAAGTTGCAGGTTTTATAATTACAAGAGCAGATGAATCTCTAGCAGAAAGAGGCATGATATCAGCACAGGAAACTGTTTGAGGGCACTCTTTCTCTTATGCGGATTTAATCTCATCGATCACTTCAAACCTATGAGCCGAATTTCTATTGGGATTTGATCTCTTCTCACTTGTTATGGTTCCACTGCTATCCAAAAGTTTATATGCATCACACCCCTACAACACTTATCATCAACAACAGGAACGCTTCATTAGTACGACGATCACTACTTAGGCAACCATGATACACATTAATCTCAGTAATGACAGACAAACCTTGACAAAGCAGCCATTAAAATGAAGCCTGACTAGTGACTAGAGAAGCAGCCATTCGAGCCTCTTTCACGACAGCCTTTGCAACGATAGACTTAACTATTTCTTGTGCTCTGGGACATGACCTGTTGTAGAACTGCGGGTAAAGATAACAAAGCTAAGAACATGAAGAAGTGGAAGGAATTCGGCGCCATTAATTTTTGTTGTAAGCGGTAAATTTGTAATTAACAGATGTGTTTCGTTGATGAAATTTGTAGAGTAAAATGAGTTGTATTTATTAGGGGCAGGCAGAGTTCAGAAATACCCATTAAACCGACCAAAATCAAAAATTCGGTATATACCAAAAATCAAACCGAAAATTTAGTTTGGTATTCCGTATATGTCTTTCTAAAAATTCGGTATTCGATTCGGTATATACCGAACCGAATAAAATACCGAATTATATATTTTTTAATATATATTTTTATTATGTTATTAGAATTTTTATATATAATATATAATATTTTCCATTTTAATTCCTAATATCCTAATCTAAACACTTTTTTATAAATTTTAACCAACACTTTTAATGCTTGAACAAAAACCACACCATTAGATTTAGATCCAGCAGTTCAGTTCTGTATTGACTTTGAGATTTGGAAATTGGAATGGAATGGCTAGCTGAATTTCAAAGTTTTTTTGATGCCTTTAGCCTTTATATATATATATATATATATATATATATATATATTGGTAATTCCATTTTGTACCGAACCGTACCAAAATAATTTCGATAAAAACCGTATCGAATCGAAGGTATTCGGTACGCCATTTCGGCGTACCAAAATTTTGGTTCATTCGATTCAGTAAGTATCGAATGCACACTCCTAATATTTATAGAATTAATAAAATGAATGGGTATATCGAGATTAGAGGAGAGAAATAATTATAATATAAAATTTTTTTTATAAAAGAACTCTCTCATAATATGGACCGTTTATTAATATACTTAGAGAGCGTTTACTTTGCAACTTGCAAGTTACTAATCCTATCAAAAATTGGCTGCTAACGGTAAAAATTTTGTTTAAATTTCCTCCTATTGACTTTGATAGTTAGCGTGTTGGTTATATAGCAAATAAATCTCTTTATTTTACTTTTGCATATTAAACAATTCACAGCTTGAATGGAATACCTAAGTTGCCCTTCGTCTTGGTAAACTTGCGCAACGGTTTTTTACTTCTTTTTCCTCATCATTACCCAAATGAAAATCCTAAAGCAAGCAGTATATTAGTTAAAACCAGAATTTTATTTTTATTTTATTTAAATACATGCATAAATAGTCGAAAAAATTCGAACTCATGTTGTTACCCTAGAAATTTTTTTTTTTAATTACTTAAATCAATCTCTTTTGGCATATTAGCTAAACCAGTTAATAAGAAAACGTAATTTTAACATATTAGAAATTACTGTCATTTACACAATACCTAGGTCAAAATGCATTATGCGTTGAATAAAATATAAAGATCCTTCTTTATAGATTGGAAAATCAGCTGTGTTTAGTTTTTCTAAATCGGATTTTGTGAATTAATGGTTTTCTAGACAATATTTTCATCATTGAGCTAGAACATCATACTTTTAATTAATTCTAGTGCTATAACATAATTAATTTTTGTTTTATATTTGGTAATTAAAATGAACATTGAACAACATAATAACTTAAACTTCGCAATACAAAATTATTATCATTTAAATATAAGTTAATATCAAAATCCTCACGTTTAATATATAATTCTCTAACAAAATAATTGAATTAATAAATGATAAATAAACAGAATAAAATAATATTATATTAATAAAATGAACACCTAGGTCAGATTACCTGTTTTTGCGTGGCTTAATTTGAGTTATTCATGCATTTAATACAGCAGATTAGCCCCGATTACCATTGCACTTTTCTCAAACAAAAATTTCAACCCAAAAACACCCTCTCACGAAAAGGTGGATTGGGCGAGCAACTCTCACAAACGTTATTATCTCACCTTCTATGCTTCTTTGGACGGTAAGGTGTGCTCTCAGCACTCAGGTAAAAAAATGGATATCTATTTGTTCGTTTAATTCTTGTGATTTTTCGTTCCATTTTTATTTCCTAAAGGAGCTCTCGACTTTTTTTTTTTTTTTTTCCGTGTGTGTGTGTTGAGAGGCGTCGGACGGACTTTAATTTCTTCCTTTTGTAATTGGTATCACGTTGCCAGAGAAGGTAACCTTTAAGTTTGACATAGTATTGATATTGAAATTCAAGGGAATTGTCTGCTTCTGTACATGAAGGATGTTCAATGGTTTTGTGCTTTACTTTTTGGAGTATCATTTATATGGACTTTCTTGATGAATGTTGAGTGCTGGTTATAAATAAAAAATTGTAATAAGTCAATTTCTTGTGAAGAAAAATGCCCATTGCCTATCTGTCTGCATTCTAAAAAAGGTATGTGCAGTTAACACCTCTTAAATACACTTTGAAGGGATCTTATATTTCCCTGTAATGATACACAGGCAATTTTTTATGTTTATTTCCAACCAATTTGTGCTATTCATTGCAAAATTATTATGGAAGTTCCCCCGCTGTTGAAGTTTGATCTCAGGATGGATGTTCATGGGTTTTATGAGTAAAATTTAAGTTTATTTTCTGTTGATTGATGCATGTATATTATTAATAAAAGTTGGGTTGGTTGTAATGAGCCATATATTTGTGAACGATTCAGTAATAATGCGATTGCCTATTTCTTTATTTTCTTAAAAAATCATGTGCACCCGACACCCTAAATGAATACGCTTTGAAGGCCACTTAAATTCTGTGTAATGATACACATAACCAACTATTTTGTTTTATTCCCAAACCAATTTATGCTCTTCATTTCAAAATTATTATGGAGAGTTCCCAATCTGCTGTTGTTTTGTCTCATTATTTTCTTTAGGGGAGTATGTAATCCTGTCTACATTCCTAAATCCTTATTAAAATTACAACAGACTATTTGATTGGCTTGTTGGTTCATGAATATCAGTGTTAAATATGTCTCCATGATTCTACCAAACTCTCTTGTTTCCCAATTTGGAGTTAATAATTGTTGCTGCATGTTGGTATACTACATTCACTTCTAGTGCAATTCTTGAGGACAGTGAAACAAACTTGTTGAGGTTGTAATAATATACACATATTGTTTTGGGAGTAAAATGAGTCATACTCGAGGTTTAGGTTTGAGAGTTTCCTTATTAACTAAAGCTAAGTTTGATGTATTTTTTGTTGCAAAAGTCTTATTCCAACCCTTGACATAATTTCCAGACAAATTTACTTGCTAATTCATTTCAACATGGATATGACAACCATTTTTGTAACATGGATCAGTGTGTAGTTCTCAAAGAAACTAAGTAGCTCGAACTGTGCATAATTATTATGTTGAAGCTTATCTCATGTGTTATTTATGCTAAGGCTGCAATTCAAGGAGGAAAAGGAAGTCTTAGGGAAAGGTCTACAAAAAGCATTTTCACAACGGCGCCATTCAAGTGATGATGAAGTCAATGCAAGGAGTTCTGCAACAATTTTATCTGCCCTGTTATCAGTCATAATCCCTTGTCTTAAGGATGTAAGTACTGATAGATTATTTTGGATCAGGAAATTATCTTGACACTTTCAAGAATTTTCAGCCACCAAAAAGTGTTTTGTGCTTCTCTGACATGTTGATGTCTGCAATGTAGGCAATTGCGGATGATTCAAAACGACCGTTCTTTCAATCAGTGGCAAACTTGTTAATGGACATGGAACATATTAAGCTTGGCTCCTCTGAACTGCTTGTTTCCAACTTCCAAGTTGTTATATAGTTTTTCACATTCTTTTCTCCAAGGAATCCCGGGATAAGGGTCCGCTACAATTAGTACCTAGTTTGCCATGTATTGTGAGAATGAGATACAAAAACAATATTTTATAGAAGTTATTGTTCTTTTGAATGATTCAACTTTGGACTACGTTTGTACAATTATTCGGATTTAAGATATACATGATTTAGCAGGGGGATAAACAGAGACCTGATTTACTCAACACATTGACGATCGGTCTATACATTGGATAATATTAGACGTATTTGAAAATTGAAATGCTTCTAGAGAAGTATGCATATGAGAGAGTGAGAAATATACAACTCTCAAAATACACGCAGATGATATTTTAGTTAAACAAAAGAATTCAGATAAATGGGAATAAATACTTTATTTTAAAAACCGATGTTAAGAACAATTAAACTCCTTAAATTTCAATAATTTGTACAATTATCTAAGAAAAATGTTATTTGTAAGTTTGCTCTAAAAATTAAAATGAAATTCACTATCCTATAAAGATGACATCTTCTTAATCAGTAATTGAGAAATTTGGAGATGAAGATATGATATAAAAAAAGAAGTAATTGAGAAATTTGGAGATGAAGATATGATACAAAAAGGAACTAAAAATGATTCCAAGTACCCGATTCTTCATTTGCTGTTTGGCCATTTCCTAACATGGCTTGCCGTAGTGAGGTTTTGCCATAGAAAATGGGGGGATTTTTTAAGTGTTTTAGTGAGGGCATTTTTGTAAATTCAGAAATTTTGGAAGTATAGTCCGTGGTAACAAACGTAATATTAACTCAACTAGGTTCAAGCTTATTTGGGAATTGAATCAATCAAACAGAAAATTATAAACATGTAACTGAACTTAATTTAAGTTAAAACGCCCAAAGAAAATTAAACCCTATTGTACAATCTAACCAATCAAACACTCTCTAACAAAATTATTGAATTAATAAATGATAAATAAACCGAATAAAATAATATTATATTAATAAAATGAACACCTAAATAAAACTTCAAAATTTTATATTAATATAAATATTTCAATTTTAACATGTAATTAAAGAATACATTGAATACAGTTTGTGAATAAGGCGTACCAAGTGGTTGGGGTAAAATTGTCAATCTTAGCATTGCTTAGGCAAAATGATCAATTCATCTCAACCTACAACTGGGTGGGGATTCCCCACGCCCAGGCCCAACAAAACTTTAAAATACCCAGGCCAAGTCCCATATATTTTACTCAGGTCCAACCCTAGACTCAGCCCCAATATAATTTTTGGATAGGCCTGGGCCTGGATATAGACCCGAATTAAACCCATTACCCTAATTATAACCCATATTAAAAGCCTAAATTTCCCTCAGTTTCCTGTAACTCTTTAGTATTTTATATACAAATACGTATATATTATATATCTATACGATTTGTTTTTGTTCATATCTATATGAATTAATAATATAACAAATATGGTATATTATATATGTATGTATCTTCATAATACATGGTTTAATATGATTATGCTCGAATAATACTATATGCATATATAATTATCTATGACCATATATTATATATATTTTTAATAATATATGATTTATGGTATCGTGTTTCTTTTTTGACAGAATTATATATATATTGCATGTTTACTTTATAGGATGAACGGGGATTAGATTAATAATCTTACTTAAACTTATATTTACTAGTTTTTTGCGAATTCGGGATTGATGACACGGCTCGGGATGATATAGGATAAATGGTTGATTATTCATCCCATATTCCCCATGGGATGAACAATCCACCATCACATTCCACCACTCATCCCATTACTCATCTATCCCATCTCATCCCAACCAACCAAGTAAACATGCAAATAGTATCATGTACTATATATGTATGTGGCACAATAATACATGGTTTAATAGTTTATATGGTATATGATATGTACCATATGTTAGATATGTACATGATTTAATAATAATAATAATAATAATAATAATAAAAAATTATTATTATTATTATTATTATATAGGCACACACGTTCTTAAATTCATTTAAGTTTTTTTTCACCTCTTTCTGTTGATTATTTTTTGTTATCTTTTCTTTTGACACACATCCTCAAAGTGATTAATGAGATTCGAAAAAAAAAAAAACTTTTAATCAAGTGGAATTATATTTTTTTTATCCTCTTTCTTTTCCCTTTTCCTTTTGAATATTAGTTTGTTGTTTTGTTCTATAGCCTATAAATATGGATTGTCATCTTATTCCTAAATTTTTTATGATCGAAATACTGAAATAATAATTAATTTAAAGTTAGGTTTTATATAGTTTTTGATTTGGTCAAAATAATTGGGATTGAAGTGGGGGGAACAACTTTTAATATAATTTTAAGCTTTAGATATATATAAAATAATCTGAATTTTGATGTTATGGAAATGAATTTTTTTATTCATTTTATTCTTATCAAATAGTCATTTTTAAATTAAGTAAATGTTTTAAATATTATAATAAGTATGAACGGTGGAGACCCAAAGATTACAAAAATTATGTGAAGTGTTAAAGGAACGACATTGATAATATTATTACCGTAATAATAATAATATTAATAATTCAAAAAAAAAAAAAAAAAAGAAACAAAACAAAACAAGAGGGTTGGGGCGCTGGGCCGGACCCAGGCCCAGATGCAATGAAAATGGGTCTAATTTTTACCCATTTTTCAGCCCCATTGGACATTTAATGGGCCTGGGTAGGGCCTGACCTAACCTTAAATAATGGGCAAGTATCGGGCCTAGGTCTGGGGAATCCCCCACCCATTTACAGGCTTACACCATTGGTTTATATAACAACAACATTATTGTAATATCCCACATCGGAAGTGAGGGGAACAAAGTCTCCCCTTATAAGGGGAGATGGATACCTCACCTTGTGGACGCGTTCTGCGCTACGGCTGGGTTCTCCAGTGGGCGCAGGAACAAAGCCGTGAGGGCGGTCTAATCCGGTTCCCACCTAAAGCGGACAATATTCACAGGAAGGTGGTTGTGGGCTGTTACATTATTAAGTTGGTGTATAAGCTAGCCCTTCCAATTCGAATCGCGGGCCTCTAATTTTAGCGTAATTTTGCTTTCTATCAGAGAAAAACCTTGATTAGGGGTTTTAAATAACCCACATCTTTCTATAAAAGTGGAATCTTACTTAGAGTGTATAAGTAATTGAAATATAAGACGAAACACAAATTTTAAATAGGAAGTTCAAGCCCAATTTGGGGTTGCCCAATGTTAACATAAAAATAGAAGGGTTAATTACATATAGACCTCATAGGATAGGAGTATTAGAAATTACAATTTGTGACCCTCTTAGTCAAACAATTACATATACATTGATGAGTTTGAAAATTACACAAGACACCCTTGAATTAGGATTCTTTTAAGTTGTTGATGACAGTATCAAACTTTTAACTTGATTTTCCAATCTTACCCCTTCATTTAATGTAACAATTTATTTCAAGAATTACCCCTAATTATATTTGAATTGGTATTGGAAATCTAAATTTAATAAATTAAATCATTAATTAATATAAAATGATATGTGATGGGTCTGAATATAGAAGACGAAGTCCAATCATTTTAGAATTTGTTTGATGTGAGGAAACCAAGTGTCAATCACCGGAAAAGGTGGGGGTTCAACCTGCTAGGACAAACACCAACGAAAGAGAGGTCAGATGGCCAAGCTGGGGAAACTGGGGGTGGTACCCAGTTTGGCTCTCCGACGCTCAAGTCAGATGATGATCTGAGAAGATGAAGTTAAGTAATGGCAAAGTTGCAGTAATGGAGATTGCTTACAGGGGAAGAGATGAAATCTCTTATTTATAGTTAAGGGTCAGGGACCCTCTGGTAATTTATCCCTTGTGGTCCTGCCCCTAATGACATCTCAACATGTGGCGTAATGAAGAGAAACCTAGAAGGAATCTTCTGCAAAAGCTGGCGAAAAGGTGGTGCGGGCAACAATGGCAGGTGCTCGGGAGCGTACGGGGTGTCAGAGAGCCGTTTTGGGGGTTGGTAACGAGGGCCAGGGGCATGCTCATGTCAACCATGAGTCAGATGACTTGTGGATCCAAGTGGAAGATCCTAGTCCAGGCTGTATGATGGGGGAAAACTTGGCCACTTGGTTCGCTAGCATGACAATACTTTCACCGAGGGCGCTATTCGCTCGGAATCCATTCAAAGGGGGAAATTAAGGTATCCCCGGAAGTAAGGGCGACGCTTACACGTGAGCTACAATGAGTGACACGCGTCCAGTGTCGGGGTGCCACGTGTCAAAACGTGGCACAAGCGCGGAGGCGGCCGAGGGTGGCTTGGCTGGGACCAAGTGGCCACGTGCCTTTAATTGGCGGCACCACGTATCAAAACGTGGGCCCTGTATATTTTGGTCCTATCATTTTTGCCCCCCAATTCTGGAATCCTTAGTATAAGGGTTGTAGAATTCAAATCCTTCAAATATTCCGAGGGCAGCGCTCGGGGAGAAGAGGTGACTTGCTGGGAAATCTTCTTCTGGTTAAGCATTAAATGCTTGTCTCTTCAACTTACCGCTTACGTCATTCCACTTTTAATGTTGATGGGAGAATGGGTGCGACTTTCCAGGAAACGGCGCGTGAATCTCGGGATGTGGGTGACGGTTCACAAAAGTGGGCGGTTACCTAGGCGAAAAATGATTTCCTTTTGAATTTGTTATCCCAAATCTCACCAAATTCTCTCCTTATAAATAGGGATTCAGAATCAAAACTTCTTTCTTTACGCGAACATATTTCCAGAGCTATTTTGCAAGAAAAACTTCAGAGCAATTTCCAGAGAGCTTCATCTATCTTCAGGCTTTCAAATCCTTAGGTAATTTCTTCTTTCAATATTCTGACTTGCTAACTCTAGAATATTAGGTTTCCTTCCCCAGAGATCTTTGTACTCTCTATACTTTTCGGCATCCCTGAAATCCGTTTGAATCCCCAGATCTTCACACCTTTCTTTAAACTCTCAAAAGTTATATCTGGAAATCACGTCGAAGAATTCGCCCGAGAAGTTGAGGAGATAGCCACCCAAAGTTCATCACATCCTGATTCACCCAGAGATGAGGAGTTGGATGCGGCGGTATCTGCCATGGGGAAGAGGGATCCAACAGGTATTGAGCATCTCTTTGAAGAGATGGATTTGGTGATAGAGGTGGAGAGGCAAGGAGTTGCCCTTCCGATAACTGAGAGCACCATTCACCCTCACCGTCATACTGTGACAGTGACCATATCGCCTCCGGCCCTCGAGGAGGAAGCTACGGGGCCGTCAGAAGAGCCGCCTGCCAAACGTAGAAATAAATCCAAAAAGATCAAGGGGCCAGCCGAAGGGGAAGGCTCGGGCATGCAAGCGACCGAGAGAACCCCTGACGAGACCCCAAGTACAATTATCCAGGGAAAATAGTTTCTATGATAGCCCCGATACATTGGGACGAGCGGTTTAGTTGGAGGATACCTAGCGCGCACGAGCGAGCTAATAACCCACCTCCAGGGGAGATGGCAGTTTACAAGGACTCCGTGATGTTTGGGGGTCTAAGATTCCCTATTCCCGTTCCTGTAGCCAACATCCTTAACAACCTCAACCTGAGCCCTTCCCAAATTGTACCCAACGGGCTAGCCCTCATACACACCTTTGTAATCCTCATGGCGTGTACTAGGCACCAGCCCTTCAATCAATAATTTTAACGCCTTATTCCAAGTCGCATGCTCGCCCCGTTCATCCCTGAGGGCGGGTTTTTACTATATCCAAGCAAAATCTGGCTCCCCCTCGCCCACATATGGTGTGGAATGGAAGGAAAAATTCTTTTTCGTGAGGGCTCCGGAGGATGATGATTTTGGGGTTCCCCGAGAATGGGTTTTGCATGGGGAGGGACCCCTCGTGTTGCACCGTTTGGACCACACTTTTCCCGAGAATTAGCCTCAAGATCTAACGGCCGCAATGAGGGATGAAGGTTGGTTGATACAAGCCAAAGATTTAATAGATTATGCAGAGGTCATGTTCCTTTTTGGGCTTACGAATGACCCTGAGTTTAGTAGAAACCCTCCCGCTCGAAAACCGGAGAGACACGGTTAGCTTTTAGGGAACTAACTTTAGATAGGGTTGCTAATTGCTATACTTGTACCCTGCTGGTTTTGCCAGGTAAATTTAATCCTCGTTTATTTCCTTTTCAGGTGTAAATATCATAATGACGAGGAGAGGTGCAGGCGGAATGAGGAACGTCGCCAACTTCATTAACGCTCGTCAACAACGCAACCAACAACAACCACAACAACAACAACAACAACCGCCACGAGGCCGGGGAGCTGGCCGAGGGGGTCATCAGGGAACGAGCAGTAGTACTAACGCCCAACCCCAAGGCCGAGGGGATGACACGCGGATCGTTACTAGGCCCGCGGATACAACCAACCTGAGAGGAGCCACCCCTCCTGCTAATGACCAAAACCGACCACGTTCGAGCATGGTTATCAGAGAGCCCCAAGGGGGTGTCGCCCATGTTTCCAGAAAGAGGAAGAGGATACCCGACAGTATTCCCATATTGGGCAAGGGCAAGCAGGTTGTCGAGGGCACTCGTGGAGATGGAGACACTTCTTCCTTTGAGGAAGAACATCTGTGGAGTTTCGAACGGATGGGGGATAGACACTTTGCTCGCTCCCCCGAGAAAGGCCCTACTTTGCTGAGCGAGCGCACACCCTCCCGCACCATCACTCAAGGACTCTACGAGAGGGTCCAATTTTTCGGGGATCATCGAGCACTGTTTTCCCAGAGTTTCGAGAGAGTGGCAGGAGATCTCATCCACACTCTTATCTCCGTAAGTCCTTCTTATTTGGTTTTTCTCCTCCACATGTTTTCTTCCATAAAATGCTTAAGTATGGAAATTTCCTTTTCTTTCTGAAAACGCAGCAAGTGCTTCTGAGGGCCAAAAACCTCCAAATGCGAGCGACTGTGTATTCCGAGCGCAAGGCCAAATACAAAAAGATGACTCGCGTGAATGATCCCGCTCAGATTCAGGAGGAACTGGACGTTGAGAAGACCAAGTTTCTCTCTCTCCAAACTGAACATGCCAAGGTGCAGGAGGAGCTAAAAAAGTGGTAGGAAGATTTCAAGAAATCAGAGGACGCTCGGAAGAAGCTCCGCTCGGATTATACTAAGCTCTCTGACAACCATAAGAAGTTGATAGATGATCGGAACGGATGGGTCTCCAAGTCCAACGCGGCCGAAAAGAAGTATGCGTATGCAGTCAGACGATTTCCCGAGCACATCGAGAGGGCAAACAATGAGGCAATCATCAATTTCTGCCATTCTAAAGCCTTTGGCTTTGCTGCCTCGCTCTACTGTTATGATGAGGCTCAAAACGCCTTTAACTTGGCTATTGAGCAAATGATCCACTTGGGCCTAACATCAGCTTCTTCACAAGGGCGCGCTGACATGGGGCTAAGATTTGATGAGCGCTGCGTTGAACCTGATGACAGGGATGAGGATCCGGAGGCTAACCTTGCTGAGCCAGAATATTGTTACCTTGTAGAGATCCTTCAAGATGAGTTCTTGGCGAGTTGGCGTCTCATCAATCCATGAAGGGGCTTCGTAACGACCCAATCAACGAGGGGGCTAACAATGTTGTAATCATCCCCGAGGGCCCTCAGGAAAGCGTGCCCCAAGCGCCAATTGTTGAAAAAACTCCTGCTCCGGCCAGTGAGAATACTCTCGGCCGGCGGTTGATGTGATAACTCCCGCCCCCGCCGTCGAGACCACTGAGCCGTTGAGAGCCGTCGTTCCGGATGCTCAAAGCCATCAAGCCCAAGTCCCTATCCCCCAAGCGCAAAATGAAGTGGTGGACTTAGAAGATGGCCCGACCCCCAACGCTTGAAATGATCTTCCCATATGCCTGCTATCTTTTTCCTATTCTTGTAATTTTTTGTTTTTTGAATGAATTCCTTGGGCCAGAGAGCCCTTGTTTTGTAATGCTGAGCGTCTGCCTTTTGCTTATTAATGAATCATCGTTTTCCCTTTGTTGCCATGTTATGTCTCTTGTACTTTATTTACGCGCTTGTTTCATCATATTCTTGTCTGGAAGAATAGAGTAAAAAATCTAAGTAAATAAGCGTATAAAAACTTGTGAATTTTTGCTAAGTCTTTTGATAACGCGAGGGTTCCGTTTTGAGGATATCTTGGTTAAGATTTGTGAAGAATTATCTAAGTTTTTGTTTACGAATCGTGGGACGCGAGGGCCCCGGTTTTTTTATTGTTCCTGTTTACTCGAGGGTCCCGTTTTCAAGGGAAACCTGGTCAGGAAGGTGTGGAAACTTGTCTAAAAGTTTCTTTCCCCAAGTGTTTGGTTACAGGGGGTTTTCTTGAGAGGGAACGCAAAGGCCAGGCCTCGAGGGTGCCTTGGTCAGGGTTTGTGGAAACTTGTCTAAAAGTTCCCCCCCAAGCGTTTTGGATATGAGGGGTTCATTCAAGAGTGACTGGTGCTGCTTTTTCTAGGAAGTTTTCCCAAATGTTGTAGCGTTCGAGTGCTAACTGGCAGTGAGATCCGGTTAGGCTCGCTATTCGCCACGTGGTCATCACTCGTTTAATTCCCAAAGAGGGTGAACCTCTAGGTGAGATCTTACCACTTGATAAGCATATTTCGCCCTTAAGAGAGGGGGACTCGCACGTCTTGGACCTATGTGGCAATTGCCTAGGTTTCGGAGGGGGAATCCCTTATTATCCTTCAAGATATTTCATACGTAAAATAACTTCGATAGATAACGCTTGTAAACAGGAAATACATAGAGCCCAGAGATGGGTTTTTACAAAGTTGTAAATAATTAAACATAAAACCTTCGTAGGTTGTATGCATTCCATGGATGCGGAAGACGCTCGCCCTGGAGTGTCTTGAGCGTGTATGTGTTGTTAGCTCTGATTTGTATAATTTTGTAGGGGCCTTCCCAGTTGGGGTCCAACTTGCCCACATGCTTTGAGACTTCAACCTTTTTTAAAATTAAGTCTCCTAACTGGAAAGTTCTTTCTCTAGCCCGCTTGTTATACTGCCGAGCGACGGATGCTTTGTATTCATGAATACGTGCGCAGGCCTTGTCTCTTTTCTCTTCCAAAAGATTTAATTCCAATGCTCTGTTATCTTCGTTTGCCCTGGGCTCAAAATATTCCACTCGAGCGGATTCATGTGCAACTTCTGCTTGTATCATTGCTTCTGAGCCATAGACAAGTGAGTAAGGGGTTTTACTAGTGGCTGCTCGTGGGGTGGTGCGATAAGCCCATAACGCCCCTTGTAACTCCTCGGCCCACTCGCTCTTTTTGCTCTCAAGCATGGTTTTTAGATGTTGTAAAATGATCCTGTTGGTGACCTCCGCTTGACCGTTGGCCTGAGGGTGGCCCACGGAAGTGAAGCGTTGCTCAATGCGTAACTCTAAGCACCATTCCCGAGTATCAGCTGTTGTTGATCAAGAGGGGGGGAGGGGGTGAATTGATTTAACTGCTTCTCAATTCTATATTAATACTTGATATTTGAATATTTGTTGTACAATGCAACATAAGCTTTTAACCAAAGATAATTCATTCAAGGATCTTATCATTCAGAAATCCAACAAAGGCAAATTACCAACTCAGTTTAAAGCACAAATATGATTAAGTCAACAACTCTTCTTTGAGCTCAGAAGGTCACAGACCAGATAAGAGATCGTAAGCATAAGTGACAAAGCGTTTATAGAGGTTTGGCCCCTAAGGTTGTGAAATCACGAACCAATAGATTAATCCTCTACCTAAGTTTTTATACTTAGGATTTTGAACCTGTAGCTTTATTGAGATAGAGATATACAATACAAAACAAACTCTGTTTGGTACCAACACACACAACTGGTACTACCCAAACCAGAGTGCTCCGACTTTCTTTGCTTAAGCTAACTGCCCACCAGAGATCACACACAAACGCTCTATAGGTGTACACACAAAAACAGCAGCTTACATCATTCAAAGGAAAATCACTTCTCAAAGATGACTCTATCTATATGTATATAGAGAAACAGCCAAACTAGCCGTTTATGACCGTTGCTACATTTTTCAAACTGCTCAGGTTCAGTTCCCCAGGTTCCAGCCACTTGATCTCAATCTTTTGTAGTTTGTACCTGCACCAGTGTATTGACTTTTGTTCCTGCATAAAGTATTTAACATTTTTATTCTTTTTGTCAATCATACAAAACAAGGGTTCAACATTCTCCCCCTTTTTGATGATGACAAAAAGACTCCCCCTGTTAAAGATGGCTTAAAGCATAGATAGGACAAATTCAAGAAAGTAAATCTTACGAATGTTCAAAAAGGAGAACTTAGCATCTAGGAATTTAAAGTACCAGAGTATTATCAAAATCATAATGAAAAGACAGAAACATTAACGCATCATTAAACAATCCAACAAAGGCTGAGATTGACAAGTCTTTATTCAGCTTTTCCTTTGCCTTTGTCCTTGTTTTTCCCAGCTACAGCTTGGCCACCCTTCTTCTTTGCTCCATTTTTTCTTTTCGGCTTCTGACCCTGTTCTTCTTCTTGAGATTCTCCCCCTTCATCATCAAAAAGCATTCGTTTGGTGTGCCTTGGAGGATTGGCTTGCTCAAGCATCTTCAACCTGTGCTCAATACTTGAGAGTTTATCAGAAAAGAGATCTAAATCTTTATTGAGTGTGGCCTGTTCATCCTTGAGAGCTTCCACAGTTGTAGCAAGATCAGGAGAGATAGTAGTAGGTGTGGAGGATTTTTTTAAAGTAGAGGCAGCAGACTTGGTAATTTTTCGAGTCCAGGACTTTGTTTTAGGATCAAACTGAAATTTCATATGACTGAGAGTGCGATTATCGAACTTCCTATGATACTTTGGATTTTCTTTCCAGTTTGCAGGGAATGGAATAAGACCTTTGGTTTTGAAGAGATGAGTAAGAAGCATGAAGTATGGGAGTTTGGTGTTGTTGAGACTACAGTGCTCCATATGGGATAAAATGAGATAACCAAGATTAACCTTAATGTTTTTTAAGAAAGCATAGAGTAGGAATGTGCTGACACGATTCATGTCGGTAGAATGATTACCTGGTTCAACAGAACCAGATAGGATCGTTAGGCTAATGATCTGATGAATCAGAGCATGTTCAGGTTTGAGTTTTCGAAAGGCAAGTCCTCCAGCAAGAGGATAGTCAACACCGTTCCACAGGAGCTTTTTAGCATCTTCATAGTTATAACTTTTAGGCCAATCACCATAAAATTTGATGCCTTTATGAGGACAACCAATCAGAGTATTTATCTTTCGAGGAGTAAAAGTGACTTTTTCACCGAGAACAAAGGATATAACAATGATTCCAACAGGTTTTGACCGACGAAAAAAGGATGCATTTGTGTAAAATAGTTTGCACAAAAGAGGATAGGCAGATTCATCAATAGCAAAAAAGGGTGTCCAACAAAGTTCTTCAAATCGTTGAGTAATAAAGCATTTTAGGAAGTGAGAAAACAGGACTGGACGACCCCTAATCCATTTTCTTTCAGCCAATTTTTCAAAGAAGTACTTCTTACTGGAAGGTGTTTGAAAAAACAAATCAGGAGAAAGGGAATCAAACTCAATGTCTTTAGTTTCATGACAAACCTCTGCAAGTGGAGGTTCCTCTCTTCAGAATAGACGAGATTTATTTTCTCGGCATCAGATGGTTCCCGGGAGAGGTCATCAGATCCTTTTTCCTCACTTGAATATGTATCGTCTCTCCCTGACTTTGATGAAAGTGGTGTCGATTCATCAGAAGACTCTTCCCCGTGTTCATCAGATGCTGAAGAGGGCTCTTTAGTGTTAGGATTGGAGGTGGTACCGGCCTTCTTGTTCCATTTGGCTAATGGAATTTCATCAGAATTTTCAGTTTTGTTTGTGGGAATGGAGGATTCAGATTTCTCCATGATGAAAGAGAGGATTTCGAAAGCAGGGGTTTTTGATTGGAAAATAAGGGTTTGTGCAAGTTTTAAAGAGTAAAGATGATTTCTGTCAGAGGAATTTGAAGAGGAAGAGATGCAACCTTTCAAAGCCCTCAGTATTTGAAAAGATTTTTTTAATGAGGAGGGATAACCGCCAAAATGAAGTTGTAAGAAGTTTTTTATATAAGAAAACACGCTTTTAATATCGTTTGGAACAAAGTTTTCCTAGGGGATGGTACCGGGAAAAAGTATAATACCAAGTTTCTCTTTGATGAATGCAAATTGTTCTGGACACAGAGGTTTTGTAAAGATATCTGCAAGTTGGTTTTTTGTGTCAATATGAAAGATTTCAATGGTTTGATTTTGGACATGATCTCTAAGAAAGTGATGTTTGATGTCAATATGTTTGGTTTTTGAATGAAAAACTGGATTTTTGGATATGCATATGGCACTTGTATTATCACAAAACAAGGGAGTTTTATTAAAATGGAGACCAAAATCAGAGAGAGTTTGTTTCATCCAAACAATTTGAGTACAACAGCTTCCCATGGCAAGATATTCAGCTTCAGTGGTGGACAGTGCCACCACACTTTGCTTTTTACTTGCCCAGCTCACAAGGCATTTTCCAAGCAATTGACATTAACCACTGGTACTTTTTCAATCAAGTTTGCAACCTGCAAAGTCCGCATCTAAGTAACCAGTAAGATTGAAGGATGTTGATCTTGGATACCAAAGTCCAACTTTCATTGTTCCACACAAATATCTCAAGATTCTCTTGACAATTTTAAAATGTGAAATTTTAGGATCACTTTGAAATCTTGCACAAAGTGTAGTAGCCAAAAGTATGTCAGGACGACTAGTTGTGAGATATAATAGATTTCCTATTGCACCTTTATATGTTTTCTCATCGAAGCTTTCCTCATCAGGATTTTTGTCCAATTTGGTAGACACACACATAGGTGTTGGTACAGATTTTGAATCTGTCATTTTGAGCTTGGCCAAGATTTCTTTGATGTATTTTTCTTGGGAAATAAATGTCCCAATTTTGGTTTGCTTAATTTGCAATCCAAGAAAGAAATTCAATTTTCCCATGAGGTTTATTTCAAACTCTGATTTCATGCATGATGAAAATTCATCACAAAGGTTGGATCATGAACTTCCAAAGATGATATCATCAACATAAATTTGCACAATGAGTAGGTTTGTATCTACCCTTTTTAAGAATAGAGTGGTATCAGCTGTTCCAATCTCAAAACCATTTGAAAGCAAGTAATCTCTCAGTCTTTCGTACCAGGCTCTGGGAGCCTGTTTTAATCCGTAGAGTGCCTTAGAGAGTTTGTAAACATGATCCGATAAGTATGAGTCCTCAAATCCTGGAGGTTGGCTGACATATACATCCTCAAAGATGTACCCATTGAGAAAAGCACTTTTAACATCCATCTGGTACAATGGGAAATTGTAGTGAGCAGATACAGCTAGTAGCATGCGAATTGATTCCAGACTAGCAACAGGAGCAAATGTTTCTTCATAGTCAATGCCTTCCTGTTGACCGTATCCTTTGGCCACAAGTTTTGCTTTATTTCGAACAACTTCTCCCTTTTCATTTAGTTTGTTGCTGAAAACCCACTTTGTTCCAATGATAGATAGCTGTTGAGGCCTTTTAATGAGTTTCCAGACTTCATTTTTCTCAAACTGGGCCAATTCTTCCTTCATTGCTTCAGCCCAAGACTTGTCTCTGAGAGCTTCATTTGTGTTCTGTGGCTCAACTTGAGATAGTAATCCAACTCGATCATGCTCAACATTTGCAGCTTTAATTTTTGATCTTGTCATGATTCCAGCTTCTTTATCTCCAATAACATTATCCATTGGATAGCTGGATGCATGCTTAAATCTCCTGATAGTTTGTGGAGAGATGGAGTCATTATTTTCTGAATCATCAGTCTCTGCCATATCTTCTGAATTGTTGAGCTCATTTGTGATGATCTGATCAGTGTGCTCAGTATTAGTTTCACTGCCATCTTGATTTTGGTTTTCATTGGAACTAATATGAGAGAAAGATAGTCCAGCTGGCTGCTGATATGTAACAGCTTTTGCATGAGGATCAATTTCATCAAATACCACATGTATTGATTCTTGCACAGTCTTTTTTCTTTTGTTGAAAAGTCTATAAGCACTACTCTGATTTGAGTATCCAAGAAAGATTCCTTCATCAGATTTGGAATCAAATTTACCACGATTATCACGGTCATTTAATATAAAGCACTTGCAGCCAAACACATGAAAATGTGCTACATTTGCTGTTTTGTCTTTCCATAGCTCATAGGGTGTTTTCATGAGCCTTGGTCGAATAAACACTCTATTCATGATATAGCAAGTTGTATTCACAGCTTCACCCCAAAGGTGTTTTGGCAATTCATATTCATTTAGCATTGTTCTTGCCATTTCTTGTAAGACTCTATTTTTTCTTTCAACCACACCGTTTTGCTGTGGTGATTTGGGAGCAGAGAATTCATGCATGTACCCATACTTATTACAGAATTCAACAAAGAATTTTTCATCAAACTCAGTTCCATGATCACTTCGAATCTTGATCACAGGAATACCCTTTTCATTTTCAATCCTCTTTACAAGAGGAATGAACGATTTAATGGCATCATTTTTATGCACAAGGAAGACAACCCATGTGAATCTTGTGAAATCATCCACAACTACAAAGGCATACTTCTTACCACCAAGTGACTCTGTTCTCATGGGACCGAACAAATCTAAGTGAAGTAATTCAAGAGGTTTAGAGGATGAGATACCAGATTTGTTTTTAAAAGAAGATCTCGTTTGCTTCCTAATTTGACATGCTTGATAGGTTCTGTCTTTGTTGAAGTTGAGTTTAGGTAAGCCTCGAATGAGCTCCCCTTTTGAACGCTTAGTGATGAGATCCATGTTAATGTGGCCAAGTCTCCTGTGCCAGGTCCAGCTAAGATCCTCATTTGCTACCAATCACTCAAAATTTTGATTAGCAAGATCATGCAAGGAGAAGTAGTATATGTTCCTATCTCTTTTAGCGGACAAGATGATCTCATCATTTTTTAGTATTTCACAGTGAGAGGGGAGAAATTTAACAACAAATCCACAGTCACATAATTGACTAACACTAATCAGGTTATGTTCCAAAGCATTCACCAAAAACACATTTTCAATGCACACTCCTTCTTCATTACCGATTGGCCCCTTACCAACAATCTTACCCTTGGTGTTGTCAGCAAACACCACATTTCCACTATTTACTTGTTTGATCTGAGAGAAGCTGGTCTCGTCCCCTGTCATGTGCCTTGAGCACCCACTGTCTAATACCCATCTGAGATTTCTTTTTGAATCTTCTGGTACCTGTAATTTCAATTTTTAGTTCCAGGTATCCCAATGGTTGAGGATCCTGTATTGTTAGAAGTAATTGTCCCTTTTTTAACCCAGATCCACTTAGACGGTTTGGTCCTTTGACTGTACCAGCACTCATTAGAGCAATGTCCCATTTTGTTACAGGTGATATATAGGGGTCTGGTAAGATTGTTTCTATTTATCTTCTTAAGTTTATACCAAAGAAGGTGATTGTCATGTTCAAGCCAACTGCAATGATTTTGAATTTTAACAAGTGACTCAGATAATCCGTCAATCCATTTTTGCAGATCTTGTTTGTGCTTGACAATTTTCAACAGATTGTTTTGAAGAAATTTGTTTCTCACTCTAAGATTTTCAAGATTATCTTTGCATTGGACTAAGAGTGAGAGATTAAACTTTTCAAATTTAGATGAACAAGTAGACAAGGTTTCGATGGATACCTGACTGTTTACCATCAGGACTTCACATGATTCTTCGTCTTTTGAGGAGGCACTTGAGGTGGAATCTTTGTCATTCGTATCTGCAATATATGAAGGAAACTTCGAGTACTTCTTCTTATCCTTAAGCAGTTTTGGACATTCATATTTGAAGTGTCCTTCTTGTTGACAATTATAACACCCGGTAAATTTGTTACCAGAGGACTGTTTGTTCCTCAACATGTTGTTTTGAAAGACCTTTTTTCTTTTTGAAAGTCTCATGAGACGTTTCGTTAAAACAGCGATATTGGCATCAACTTCTTCCTCATTTTCAAATGAGTAGTTTGCTTGCTCAAGATTCTCATTGTAATCCAGGACACCCACCTTTTTTGGATGTTTGTCCCAGCTCATCATTGTGAGCTCATGAGACATTAATGATCCAATAAGTTGAGCAATGCTCATTTGAGTGAGATCTTTAGCCTCATGAATGGCTGTAACTTTGGGACTCCAGTTTCTTGGAATAGCTCTTAAGATTTTTCGAACTTGCTCTTCCTCAGTTATAGCTTTTCCAAGAGCAAATAGTTTGTTGACAATTTCCATGAAGTTAGCATACATTTCACTGATGCTTTCATTTTCTTTCATGTGAAAGAGTTCATATTGATGAGCAAGGATAGCAATTCTTTCTTGTTTAACCTGGGACGTTCCCTCATGAGTGACATGTAATACTTCCTACATGTCTTTAGCAGTGTTACAGATGCTAACCCGATTATATTCACTCTTACAGAGTGAGCACGACAGTATGTTCTTGGCTTTGGCATTCCGAGAGATTATTTTCTTATCATCTTGAGTATATTCACTCTTATCTTTTGGAATGCTAATCCCATCAGCCTGTTTCATGGGAATTTTTGCACCTGAGATCACAACATCCCAGAGATCGTAGTCAATAGAGATGAAGTACTCTTCAATTCTGTTTTTCCATGTAGCATAATTTGTTCCATCAAGCAGCGGAGGTTTGGTATGCGACATACTCTCTGAGTAATTCTCACTTTGAGATTCCATAGGATCATTTTAACTCAGGGTTGTTAAACCACTCGGAATAATGAGTACCAAGCTCTGGTACCACTTGTTCATCAGGAAGGGGGGGGGGGGGGGGGAATTGATTTAACTGCTTCTCAATTCTATATCAATACTTGATATTTGAATATTTGTTGTACAATGCAGCATAAGCCTTTAACCAAAGATAATTCATTTAAGGATCTTATCATTCAGAAATCCAACAAAGGAAAATTACTAACTCAGTTTAAAGCACAAACATGATTAAGTCAACAACTCTTATATGAGCTCAGAAGGTCATAGACCAGATAAGAGATCGTAAGCACAAGTGACAAAGCGTTTATATAGGTTTGGCCCCTAAGGTTGTGAAATCACGAGCCAAAGAGATTAATCCTCTACCTAAGTTTTTATACTTAGGATTTTGAACCTGCAGCTTTATTGAGATAGAGATATATAATACAAAACAAACTCTGTTTGGTACCAACACACACAGCTGGTACTACCCAAACCAGAGTGCTCCGACTTCCTTTGCTTAATCTAACTGCCCACCAGAGATCACACACAAACGCTCTATAGGTGTACACACAAAAATAGCAGCTTACAACACTCAAAGGAAAATCACTTCTCAAAGATGACTCTATCTATCTATATATAGAGAAACAACCAAACTAGCCGTTTATGACTGTTGCTATATTTTTCAAACTGCTCAGGTTCAGTTCCCCAGGTTCCAGCGACTTGATCTCAATCTTTTGTAGTTTGTACCTGCACAAGAGTATTGACTTTTGTTCCTGCATAAAGTATTCAACATTTTTATTCTTTTTATCAATCATACAAAACAAGGGTTCAACAGCTACTATGAATTGGGATCCGTTATCCGAAATAAGCACCCTCGGAATACCATACCTACAAATAATATTCTTCCAAATGAAGTCTCTTACCACCCTAAAGGTGATCTTTGAGATAGCCTCAACCTCAGCCCACTTGGTGAAGTAATCGAAGGCCAGGATGACAAACCTTTTCTATCCGACCGTGATAGGCAGGGGGCCCACAATATCATTACCCCACTGATCAAAGGGCCACGAGATATTTCTGGGGATCATTTGAACATTTGGCAACTGGGGAACGTTAGAGTGAAACTGGCACTTAAGATATTTCTGGGAAAATGCGATGGCATCCTGGAGGACTGTGGGCCAATAGAATCCACTTCTCAGTATCTTTTTGGCAAGAATGCGCCCCTCCAAAGTGATTTCAACAACTCCCTCCGTGAACATGTTCGAGGGTCTCCTTGGCTTGTGAGGGCCTTAGGCATCTCATTGGCGGGCCCTGGAAGGACTTCTTGAAGGGTCTACCCTCGTTGTCTAGAGAGAAACGAGGGGCCTTATTCCTAATTTTTTGCGCCTCCACTTTGATGGTGGGGCACATGCCATCCTTGAGGAACCTGATGATGTCATCGAGCCAGTAGGGCTCGATGGGATCAATCATGACTACTTCTCATGAGGAGTCTTTCCTCTGAATTAACGGTTCCTCCGTTCTGAGAAATGTGATAGAATGTTCACAGGATCCCTCGAGGGCAGAAGCGAATTTGGATAAAGCATCTGCGCATTCGTTCTCCGCTCGAGGGACCTGAAGTAGGTGAATTCCTTAAACTTTTCGATTATCTCTTTTGCCTTTCCCAAGTATTGCACTATGGTGGCTTCTCAAGCCTCATACATTTCTTCAATTTGACTTGTAATCAATTGTGAATCAACATAAGCCGTGATCCTGGAAGCCCCACTCTGAAAAGCAATTCTCAACCGTTGTATGAGAGTCTCGTACTCTGCTTCATTGTTCGTAACTTGGAAATCCAACCTGATTGCAAAGTCGATGTTAACCCCGTTGGGATCTCTGAGGGTCAGCCCTGCTCCTCCCCCTTGAGAGGTCGAGGAGCCATCTGTGTGCATGACCTATAGACCGTAGTTTTCAGGAACAGTAGGCTCTAAACCAAAGTGTTCAACCAGTAAGTCCGCAACTACCTGCGCTTGTATGACCGTTCTTGGCTCGAAACTTAGGTCGAACTGGCTCAGTTCAATAGCCCATTTTATCAGCCTTCCGGGGACATCTAGCTTGGATAGAACTTGTTTCAAAGGTTGATCCGTAAGGACGGTGATTGAGTGCGCTTGAAAATAAGGCCTCAGCCTCCTTGATGCATTAATGAGGGCAAAAGCAAACTTTTCAATTTCCAGATATTTCTTTTCAACACCCTGTAATGTCTTATTCAAGTAATAGATAGGTAGATGTTTACGCTCGCGTATGACCACCAATACCGCGCTCGTGGCCTCGGCGGAAACAGATAAATATACGAACAAATGTTCATCCGCCATTGGCTTCATTAGGAGTGGGGCGTTCGTGAGGTAGGCTTTCATGTCTTGTAGCGCTTTTTCGCATTCATCAGTCCAAGAAAAATTCCGAGCATTGCGTAGAATTTTGAAGAAGGGGAGATTTCTATCCGCCGAGCGGGAGATGAATCGGTTTAAAGAGATTATCTTCCCCACTAACACTTACACTTTCCTGAGATTGCGAGGGGATGGAATATCTAAGACAGCCTTGATCTTTTCAGGATTAGCTTCAATCCCACGTTGGCTAACCATGTAGCCCAAAAATTTTCCCTCTCGTACTCTGAAAGTACACTTGGAGTGATTTGACTTCATGCCGTACTAGCGTAGGATGCTAAACGGGCGTTTAAGGTCTTCTGAGTACGAAGATTGGCACTCACTCTTGACGGTCATATCGTCTACCTACACCTCCATTGATCCATCAATCTCCTTCTCAAACATCCTATTAACAAGGCGCTGGTACGTGGCACCTACATTCTTGAGCCCGAAAGACATAACTAAAAAACAGTATACCCTCATGTGCACAACAAACGAGGTCTTGGGGAGGTCCTTAGGGGCCATGAAGATTTGCTAATACCCTTGGAAAGCATCCATCATGCTCATTAGTTCACACCCAGCGGTCGAATCCACCAGCTGATCAATTCGGGGTAGAGGGTACGGATCTTTGGGACATACTTTGTTGAGATTAGTAAAGTCATTACACATGCGCCATTTGTTAGCGCTCTTAGGTACCAGAACCACATTGCAAAGTCATTCTAGATACAATATGGGCTCAATGTACTGTACCAGAGAATCGTGCTCGCCTTAGACCAAGTTATATAGAGCTGTAGAAGCGGTGACAGACGCCTTCAAGGAGTTGAAATGGTTGAGGAAGGTGTTGGTGAGTTCAGCATACGAGTGGATCGAGCGTGGTGGCAGTCGCTTGTACCACTCTTGAGTCATCCCCACAAGGGACGTAACAAAGACTTTAGCCCAGAGTGTTCATACAAATGCATCAAATGCAGGAAATGATCCAGGTGTTCCGCTGGATCCGTGGTCCCATCATAGCGGTTGATGGATGTAGGGACCTTGCCCATTCCGGCTTGGGCCATTAGAACTTCTTCCACGAGGGGAGAGCCCCTCGCGAGCGGATGGTAATCATAACTCTCATAATTTTCATCTTGTTCCTGGTGACAAGGAACTTGCTGCTGGCGGGCGTGGCGACGAACGTCTCTGGCATTGGCTCGTTCATCCCCAGCATGAGGGACTTGAGACCGCGCTCGAGAGAGCTGTCCCACCATCTCCTACAACCCCTGCAGCTAGTCTTGTACAGCCGCGAGGAGGTTGAGATTTTCCTTTCTTGCCTGGCTCCCTCGCTAGGAGGCTTGTGGCCCACGTTTTGAAACTTGGGAGTGGGCTTCCTCGTCGATACTGAGTCTTTCTATGGGCTCTTTGCCCTTGTCAGCTTGAGGACGTCCTTCCCCTCCTCGCGCGGGGACTTCCTTCTTCTTCGCAGGCGAAAGAGGTGGTTGGGCCCTCAAGACAGCTTGTACCGCCATGAGCGGATGCGCCTGCAATCCCCCCCCAAGGGAAAGGCAATCTAAGCGGCCTGCCCAGAGGGAAAATACATGGAAGTGAGGTTTTTTCACGCACTCTGGGCCGTCTGGACCTCACACTGTATGTAAATAGCATGTAGTTGTTGAGGAGTCATGGGGGGTAACTCCACCACTTCAATCTCCTTTGGATCTACCACGGACAACTGGATTTGCCCTGCATGGTACGACTGAATAGCGGGCATCATGACGGTAGGAGTGAGCGTGTATCCTGAGGGTGGCATCAAATAGGGGTGTCCTCCTGGGTTGACTTGAGCGTTAGGCCATTGGTTCTAGGCAAGATTGGGGAAAGTGGGAAGCTTAGGACCTCCAGTTGCGGCGGTGGAAGGCTGCTCAGGAGTGAGTCCTGTTGAGAGCACTATTGGCTTGTGGGGGGAGGTGCTGCTCCAACGGGCGGTGCTCCGCCGGTGGTGGCGGGGGGTGGAGGCACTGACATTCCCATCAGGATGGTGGTCATCGCCACCTCCCGCAAGTCCGGATCTAGTGGTAACCATGATGAAGATGGTGTCTGTTCTTTAACTAGCAAAAAGAAAGAAAGGATTGGAAGTGGTTTCCCACAGACGGCGCCAAAAATGATGGGTCTAAATATAGAAGACGGAGTCCAATCACTTTAGAATTTGTTTGATGTGAGGAAACCAAGTGTCAATCACCGGAAAAGGTGGGGGTTCAACCTGCTAGGACAAACACCAATGAAAGAGAGGTCAGATGGCCAAGCTGGGAAAACTGGGAGTGATACCCAGTTTGACTCTCCGACGCTCAAGTCAGATGATGATCTGAGAAGATAAAATTAAGTAATTGCAAAGTTGCAATAATTGAGATTGCTTACAGGAGAAGAGATGAAATCTCTTATTTATAGTTAAGGGTCAGGGACCCTTTGGTAATTTGCCCCTTGTGGTCCTGCCCTAATGCCACCTTAACACGTGGCGTAATGAGGAGAAATTTAGGAGGAATCTCCTGCAAAAGCTGGCGAAAAGGTGGTGCGGGCAACAGTGGCAGGTGCACGGGAGCGTACGGGGTATCAGAGAACCGTTTTGGGGGTTGCTAACGAAGGCCAGGGGCACGCTCGTGTCAACCATGAGCCTGATGGGCTTGTGGATCCAAGTGGGGGATCCTAGTCCAGGCTGTACGATGGGGGGGAACTTGGCCAGTTGGTTCGCTAGCATGACAATGCTTTCACCGAGGGCGCTATTCGCTCGGAATCCATTCAAAGGGGGAAATTAAGGTATCCCCGGAAGCAAGGGCGACGCTCGCGCGTGAGCTACGATGAGTGACACGCGTCCAGTGTCGGGGTGCCACGTGTCAAAACGTGGCACGAGCGCGGAGGCGGTCAAGGGTGGCTTGGCTGGGACCAAATGGCCACGTGCTAATAATTGGCGGCACCACGTGTCAAAACGTGGGCCCTGTATGTTTTGGTCCCATCAATATGATTTTGCCATTTTCAATATTAAATTATATATAACAAATTTGAATTTAATGAGTTAAATATAATATTTAGAAAATGTAATATATATATATATATATATATAGTTACAATATATAATAAAGTAATATTCATATATATTATATATCATCTATATATATGTATATACATATAATATAATATTACTTTATTATATATATTAATTATATATTATAACTCTGATGAGGCATAAAATGACGCTCGTATCAAAGCCATCCACGGGTCACCATCCACCGACCTAAAGCTTGGATGCTCGATCCAATGGGCTCGCAGGCCGACCTAGCCTATTCCCTTGTTGACTAATATCGGCCTATGATCTTCTCAACGCACGGTACTCGCCAACAACCTCTGACACAAAGGCAGTGCGCACCTTGTACCTGACACGCCGCCTGCTTTTCAGAGACGTCACTCTCATGCCATCGCAGGCCACCACATGTTAGGGCAACACAGGTTTGGGACCACACGGTCCAATTACCCAAACTGCCCTCACCCCTAACATATAAATAGGGGAGAACACCTGCATTCTTCCCCAAGTCATCTTCCTTATACACATTGCATCACTGGGCATTTTTCCCTTAGTATTTTCCTTCTTAAAAAGCTCTTTGCATTTCACCATCTTTACGGCATCATCCTTGCATCATTTGGCGTTATCCTAGCTGGAAGAACACACGCTCAAGAGGAAACCCAGTTCCTGAGGCTCTCACGCCTGTGATGGTCTCCCCCTCTTCATACAAATATTAAAAGTGTTGTTACATTTTAGGAGTTCAGATTCCTGCACCATCATTTTTGGCGCCGTCTGTGGGAAATCCATCACCATCGTCTTCATCTTCATCGGATCTTTCTTTGAGCTAGTTGAGCTGTAACACCTTTTGCTCTAAACATAGTAACTGCGACTAGGTCTGGTGTTGTGGGTCACATGGGTGTTCTTCCTCCTGATCAAGAAGGAAACGTGGATACCAACACCCCCACTGGAGGTACGCCCCCACCAACTGTAGAAAATGGGGATGGGAACAGAGAGATCGCTGTTGTGGTTCTCCCCGCCAATGGAAATTGTAACAGCCCAAAACAGGGGCAAGTTGAAAATTACGAAAATACCCCTACAGCTCAAAAATATTCCTACATTTCCCGAAACACTTTCACTACCCAATATTTTAACCAAAAGAATCCTCACATTATTTCGAGGATCGTGATACTCTCCGTAAACCATAATTCCCATCCTAACTCCCGTAGTATCAAAAAAAACTGGCAAAAACCCTAGCTTATGATTCGATCATCAATAAATCCCTACTCATCTACCTTTTGATATCCAAAAGTATAACTAAAATGATCCTTAAATTATTTTATGAATTTTCATGCATTTGCCAAAAACTCGATCTCACCATAGCATATTTTATAAATATTTTCCTTTCTAAAAATCATCATTTTATTTTGAACAAATTAGCTTTTATTCAATAGTCGAAATTATACTTGAAACGATCCTTGAAGTTTTCTCTACATTATAGTGATTTTTCCCAACTTTAAACTCTATCATAGCTTCGTTTATATAATTTTCCTATGATTTTCATCATCTTTAATATTTATAATTTATAAACAAAAGCTCTAAAAATTTCACATTTATAATCAAAACAAAGCTCGTTTTTCACCTATTCTTTCATTAATTCACTACTTCAATCTTTTACCTCTCGACTCCTGAATAAATTTTATATTATTTTTACATTTATTTTTATTCAAAATGACATCATCCATGACCACATGATCTTCTAGAAGGATTAAACAAATGAGTATAATTTCTCCACATTACCTAGTTAATTACCAAGCATTTGTTGAAATCATAAGCAACCACATCTCCCATAAACTCTCATTTATTGCTTAGAAACCCCTCATGACTACCTATAAATACCCCCCCTTAAGTCTCATTTATACCTCACAAATCAACACACAAAATCACTCTCTTCTCTCCATTTCTCACGCCATTCTCCCCCTCTCTCTCTAAGGTATGTTTTTCTTTTATTATTTCATGCTTTATATTATGTTCTTAGTATAATATAGTCATAGCATACTTAGATTTAATTAAATTATGCTTTAGGAATTTATTTTATGGAATATATGCTATTTATGCTAGTTTAGGAAAAATGTGATAAGATATATGCATTTTATTTAATTAAATGCATGAGTTATGATATGATATGATATGAATATGTGTTTAAATAATTATGATCTTGTTTGATTAAATTCATGCCTAGAATAATTTATTTAGAATTATTCTCATAGAGAATTCATATATTTTGCTATATTATGCTTTAATCTTATGTTATGAATATGAATGTGATAGAACATGTTACACACCCTCTTTGAATATTCAAATAGGCTCAAGAACATGTTCATGTTGTTCTTGAACAATTTTATGTGCACGTGTGATAGTGTGTGAGTGTGTGTGTTCGAT
The DNA here is from genome assembly GCA_037501455.1 of Lantana camara. Taxonomy (NCBI): domain Eukaryota; kingdom Viridiplantae; phylum Streptophyta; class Magnoliopsida; order Lamiales; family Verbenaceae; genus Lantana; species Lantana camara. Next base: position 12,565,323 of record CM074857.1, on the reverse strand, counting down.
TTTGTGTTATAAAGTGTTTAATTCATAAGAAATTGACTAGTAAATGTTTTAAATAGTAATTTTGACTTTTTGGTCAACCCATAAGCTGATAATTTCGAAAATATTATTAAAATAATTATAAAATTAGTTTTGGAATTTTTAAATAAAGATTTTATCCGAATTTTCCAAAAATCGGTAAATTATGGATTATTTTTGAAATATAACCTACATTGTCAAATTAAATTCTAAGTTCCATTTCTAATGTTATAATTAAGATTATAATATGATTAATAAATATTTAAGTGGTTAAAGAATTCATGAAACCTGATTAATTACTTAATTTCCCTTAAACTGTTAAAATTAGAGTCTACCGGGAATTCTTTAACATGACATAATTTATGTGTTTACTTGATGTAATCCTTTTATGCATGAACATTATGTGTTTTATGTGCTTATTTGATTAACATTAAGAACCTAGTTCTAAGCCTATAGTAGTTAATACTTTCAGGCACACTGGAATCCACATTACAATGTCTGTCTACCGGTATAGGTGAGGGTTAAAATGTTTTCAACTGGAATCTTGCCTATACATATGTATCTATATAAAAACTATTTTCAAGCCTACCTATCATTTTGATTTACTACCCTATATACATATTATTGTACTATAATGTCCCTCTTAAGGGAAAAATACTTTCATGCCGGAATCAACGTTTTACTAGAACATTATATATTTCAAGTCCACTTTATCAAAACATTGATTCCGGGTTATGCAAGCAAAATATTGTTCTTGATTCATGTTATGGGCCCCGGCTGTAGCCGTAGCGAGCAATTACCCAGAAGGTATCGGGCCGAGGGTATTGTTGGTGCTGCGAACTGCCACCACCTCTTGGTAGTGGTTTAACTGGAGGTTAGTTACTCCATGCCAAGGGATGAGGGAGAGATAGCTGCCTCCCGAATCTAGTTCGTGGTCTCTAGGGTTTGATTCCCTATTGACATCAAGGAGTAGTGGAGTTAATATTCTTGGTTTTATTGAAGTATCGGAGCCTGATCAGCCCGATACTATTTTACCAACTATTCAAGGAGTTATGGGTGGAAAGGCCTAGCTTGCGGGCAATAATGTTCTTGTTACAAACGGTTCATATTTCTACAAATATTCCAAACTACCCCTATCCCTGTTTTACAATTATTATGAACCGTTTCCTATTTGCTATATCCTATTGCTATTATTTCAGATCAAGATCTTCTTGATCATATACATATATATATATACACATATACATATAAGTTATTATATCCCCCTTCACTTAGTCACTTTGACTAACCCTCTCGCCTATTTTTAAAATGCATGATTTCAGGAATCAATGAATGACAACTAGAGGTATCTTGAAGCACTACAACCGTAGGTTGGATCCGATCCTACGAGTACACTGTCTTGAACCTACTCTCTGTAGAAACAAACCATCTCATACTTTGTCCTTGCATGTCAACCTGTTGTACTCTTCTGCAAACTACTTTGATCAATAATGATAATCCTTGCTCATTGTACGTTATCCTCCCCGTTCATTGGTAAAGTTGAATCTCTTTATCTTCCGCTGCACTGTGTCACATACTCCATTCATATTATCCTGACCGTTCGCGGTAGTATTTCCTGGGTGTTGGGTCTAACCTCCACTCAGGGAGTATTGCGGTGCGGGGTTGTAGTGCTGGGGAGGCGCTACAATTAAAGTGGTATCAGAGCCCCAGGTTGCGGAAATCTGGGGTTCATCATTCATAGAATCTCATATGTACTCTCGTATCTTTAGTGCTTAAATTGTGATCAATCACTGTTGGGACGGCCGACCAGCATGTGATTTGTTACAATTGTAGTACTAAACCCTTCTTCGATCAAGTCAAGTATACAGTCTTAATCCATACCAAAATCTCAAGTTCTATCAAATCCTTCAATTATCAAATTCTTGGTAGATTCGGTTACAAGATCTACATCTCCTTCATCATACTAGTATTCCTAAGTCATGGAAACACTTCACTTATTCGTTCAAATCCTAAGTTATTAGAATTGCTTCAAGATACCAGTAGACCGAAAACTAACTTATTAATTTCCTGTGCCTTTATATTGCTTTATCTTCGCTAAGGATGTTTTGTCTGTTAATTGCTATTACTTGCAAATTTTAATTTTGCGATCATCTGCACATCATTCTCAACTACCATGCATTATATTATCTCTATAAGGGTGGTTGCAGCTTAAAATTGTCATCCCCAAAGTTGTTAAAGGTATGCATTCTAAACACGCCAGTTACTGATCCTGGCGCCATGCATTCATTGCATCACTTATGTGCGCATTCAAATTTCTTACTTGAACAATTGCCTTATGTGTTTAAAAGTAAGTTCTCTTTTGGAAACCTGCTTATCATGGATAGCGGATACAAACATTACTTTAAGTTATTATGAAACATGAGGAGAATCTGAGGACAGATTCTTTTTAAGGGGGAAGGATTGTAACAACCCTAAACAGGGGCAAGTTGAAAATTACGAAAATACCCCTACAGCTCAAAAATATTCCTACATTTCCCGAAACACTTTCACTACCCAATATTTTAACCAAAAGAATCCTCACATTATTTCGAGGATCGTGATACTCTCCGTAAACCATAATTCCCATCCTAACTCCCGTAGTATAAAAAAAAACCGGCAAAAACCCTAGCTTATGATTCGATCATCAATAAATCCCTACTCATCTACCTTTTTATATCCAAAATTATAACTAAAACGATCCTTAAATTATTTTATGAATTTTCATGCATTTGCCAAAAACTCGATCTCACCATAGCATATTTTATAAATATTTTCCTTTCTAAAAATCATCATTTTATTTTGAACAAATTAGCTTTTATTCAATAGTCGAAATTATACTTGAAACGATCCTTGAAGTTTTCTCTACATTATAATGATTTTTCCCAACTTTAAACTCTATCATAACTTCGTTTATATAATTTTCCTATGATTTTCATCATCTTTAATATTTATAATTTATAAACAAAAGCTCTAAATATTTCACATTTATAATCAAAACAAAGCTCGTTTTTCACCTATTCTTTCATTAATTCACTACTTCAATCTTTTACCTCTCGACTCCTGAATAAATTTTATATTATTTTTACATTTATTTTTATTCAAAATGACATCATCCATGACCACATGATCTTCTAGAAGGATTAAACAAATGAGCATAATTTCTCCACATTACCTAGTTAATTACCAAGCATTTGTTGAAATCATAAGCAACCACATCTCCCATAAACTCTCATTTATTGCTTAGAAACCCCTCATGACTACCTATAAATACCCCCCCTTAAGTCTCATTTATACCTCACAAATCAACACACAAAATCACTCTCTTCTCTCCATTTCTCACGCCATTCTCCCCCTCTCTCTCTAAGGTATGTTTTTCTTTTATTATTTCATGCTTTATATTATGTTCTTAGTATAATATAGTCATAGCATACTTAGATTTAATTAAATTATGCTTTAGGAATTTATTTTATGGAATATATGCTATTTATGCTAGTTTAGGAAAAATGTGATAAGATATATGCATTTTATTTAATTAAATGCATGAGTTATGATATGATATGATATGAATATGTGTTTAAATAATTATAATCTTGTTTGATTAAATTCATGCCTAGAATAATTTATTTAGAATTATTCTCATAGAGAATTCATATATTTTGCTATATTATGCTTTAATCTTATGTTATGAATATGAATGTGATAGAACATGTTACACACCCTCTTTGAATATTCAAATAGGCTCAAGAACATGTTCATGTTGTTCTTGAATAATTTTAAGTGCACGTGTGATAGTGTGTGAGTGTGTGTGTTCGATTTTGTGTTATAAAGTGTTTAATTCATAAGAAATTGACTAGTAAATGTTTTAAATAGTAATTTTGACTTTTTGGTCAACCCATAAGCTGATAATTTCGAAAATATTATTAAAATAATTATAAAATTAGTTTTGGAATTTTTAAATAAAGATTTTATCCGAATTTTCCAAAAATCGGTAAATTATGGATTATTTTCGAAATATAACCTACATTGTCAAATTAAATTCTAAGTTCCATTTCTAATGTTATAATTAAGATTATAATATGATTAATAAATATTTAATTGGTTAAAGAATTCATGAAACCTGATTAATTACTTAATTTCCCTTAAACGGTTAAAATTAGAGTCTACCGGGAATTCTTTAACATGACATAATTTATGTGTTTACTTGATGTAATCCTTTTATGCATGAACATTATGTGTTTTATGTGCTTATTTGATTAACATTAAGAACTTAGTTCTAAGCCTATAGTAGTTAATACTTTCAGGCACACTGGAATCCACATTACAATGTCTGTCTACCCGCATAGGTGAGGGTTAAAATGTTTTCAACTGGAATCATGCCTATACATATGTATCTATATAAAAACTATTTTCAAGCCTACCTATCATTTTGATTTACTACCCTATATACATATTATTGTACTACAATGTCCCTCTTAAGGGAAAAATACTTTCATGCCGGAATCAACGTTTTACTAGAACATTATATATTTCAAGTCCACTTTATCAAAACATTGATTCCGGGTTATGCAAGCAAAATATTGTTCTTGTTTCATGTTATGGGCCCCGGCTGTAGCCGTAGCGAGCAATTACCCGGAAGGTATCGGGCCGAGGGTATTGTTGGTGCTGCGAACTGCCACCACCTCTTGGTAGTGGTTTAACTGGAGGTTAGTTACTCCACGCCAAGGGATGAGGGAGAGATAGCTGCCTCCCGAATCTAGTTCGTGGTCTCTAGGGTTTGATTCCCTATTGACATCAAGGAGTAGTGGAGTTAATATTCTTGGTTTTATTGAAGTATCGGAGCCTGATCAGCCCGATACTATTTTACCAACTATTCAAGGAGTTATGGGTGGAAAGGCCTAGCTTGCGGGCAATAATGTTCTTGTTACAAACGGTTCATATTTCTACAAATATTCCAAACTACCCCTATCCCTGTTTTACAATTATTATGAACCGTTTCCTATTTGCTATATCCTATTGCTATTATTTCAGATCAAGATCTTCTTGATCATATACATATATATATATACACATATACATATAAGTTATTATACCCCCCTTCACTTAGTCACTTTGACTAACCCTCTCGCCTATTTTTAAAATGCATGATTTCAGGAATCAATGAATGACAACTAGAGGTATCTTGAAGCACTACAACCGTAGGTTGGATCCGATCCTACGAGTATACTGTCTTGAACCTACTCTCTGTAGAAACAAACCATCTCATACTTTGTCCTTGCATGTCAACCTGTTGTACTCTTCTGCAAACTACTTTGATCAATAATGATAATCCTTGCTCATTGTACGTTATCCTCCCCGTTCATTGGTAAAATTAAATCTCTTTATCTTCCGCTGCACTGTGTCACATACTCCATTCATATTATCCTGACCGTTCGCTGTAGTATTTCCTGGGTGTTGGGTCTAACCTCCACTCAGGGAGTATTGCGGTGCGGGGTTGTAGTGCTGGGGAGGCGCTACAGAAATGGGGTAGGAGGATCCGACTCTATTCCTCCTCCACCGGCTTTCATCCCCTTTGTTCCAGCCTCCCATCCCAGAGTGTACTCTATGGCCATGCCACCCCCAGGATACTCGTATGTACAACCCGGAGTGACGCCCGGGGTGGTACCAAGCATAGTGCCCGTATTACCGCCCTACCCAGTGGGCACCCTACAACTCCCTGTATCCTTGCCGGATGAAATTCAAGGAGTGGAGGCACCCCAGCTAACCCAGCAGCAGATTCAGGCGATCTACGCGCAGTGCGAAGTACAGGCCGCTCAGAAGGCAAGGACGCACTTTACTTCTGTTTACTTTCCCTCGAGTGCAGGGGCCCAGATGGCAGCACCTTTGGGGGGACTACAGTTTCATCCCTTAACAGCCGCCCAAAATGTGCTGAGGGCTCAGCCGCCTCCACCGCCGCCAGCTCCAAAAAATGAAGACCCCCCGAGGGTCCCTCAAGGGCAGCAACCTGTAGAAAATGAAAGAGTCCCCCGGAATGAGAGGGCTGGGAATGAAGAGGTCCAGTCAAGGGCCACCGAGAGGGTAAGCCGCAGAAATGCCTGCGACCCTCAACTGGTCGCAGTACATAATCAATTGAATGGGCTCTAGAACCTGGTGGGCCAGCTCTCTCGAGCGTGGTCTCAAGCTCCCCGCGGTGGGGGCGAGAGGTCCAAGGCCAGAGACGCTCGCAATCCACGTAGCCCCACGCCACGCCATTGGAGAGAGGAAAATGATGAGGACTATAGCCACGAGGGTGGGAACTACAGGCCTGTGGTGGGTGCTTCCCCTCTCATCGACGAGGTCCTGATGACTCGTGCGGGAAAGGGTAAAATCCCCACATCTTTCAATCGGTACGATGGGACGATCGACCCAGCCGAGCACTTGGACCACTTTGTACACTTGATGCACTTATACGAGCACCCCAGCAACTATTGGGCCATGGTATTTGTCACCTCGCTCGTAGGGATGGCCCAGGAATGGTACAAGAAGCTACCCCCTTGATCCATCCGAGGGTACGAAGATTTGACCAGCGCATTCATGAGCCACTTCAATTCCATGAAAGCGCCAGCACCTGCCGCGACAACTCTCTACAGCCTTCTCCAGGGGTCAAATAAGACGCTCAGGTCCTTTATGGGGAGGTTTAATAAAGAGATCCTGCTGGTTGAGAGACCATCGATAGACTTTTTGAGACATGTGCTTTTTGGGGCGATCAATATGAAAAATTATGTCAGCAAAGAATTTGTGGAAGAGGTGGTCAAGAAGAAGCCGCGCTCGTTGATAGAGATCAGGGACATAGCGGATTCCTTCTTCACCTTTGAGGATATGTACCTGGCAAGGGACCAGAAACTTGCCAATGCCCCACGGCCAAGCAGAGGGCCGGAGGACAGAGTGTCCAAGAACCGCCACCGTAGCCCGGTGCCTGCTCAAAAGAGCTCTCCCCCCCTCGTCGGTTCGAGTGCATTCCCCTCAACAGGCCCATTGCAGAAGTATACTCCATGGCGGATAAAAAGCTTTTCAAAAGGCCGCCGAAGATGAGGAAAACCGAGGCTCAAAAGTGCTCGGGAAAGTACTGCGCATTCCATAAGCAGAAAGGGCATGACACCAACGAGTGCCGCCAGCTTGAGAGCGAGATCCAGAGGCTCATCACCGGGGGGCATCTTAAAAAGTTTGTAAAGATACTGGAGAAGTACGACGAGCACTGCACTGAGCGAGCGCTCATTAGAGGAAGGAGCCGTTCTCGGTCGAGGAGCCCGCGTCGCCCTCACACTAAGACAAGCGATCGTGGCAAAGGAAAAGCTACTGATGTGGAAAACCAGCCCTTTGCGGTGATCCACATGATCGCTGGTGGGCCCTCGAGTGGTGACTCCAATGCTTCCCGGTGCCGCCATGTTCGAAGCTATGATCAGAGGCCTTCCCAGCCCAAACCTATACTGACAGTCACCAACACTCCGCGCTCAAGGGAGAATGACACTGTAGGGTTCACAGAGAAAGACCTGAAACACATTGTAACACCCCATGGGATTGGTGAAACCTCTGACTGTCCCATGGTGGTTAGTTTAGATGTCCATAACCATGTTGTAAAGAGGGTCTTAATTGATAGTGGAAGCTCTGTGAACGTTCTCCCTTACACCACGTTTCTAAAGATGAATATAACAAACATTCCCCTCGAACCCCTCAGGACAGCCCTCGTCGGCTTTGGGGGTTTCGAGATTGTCCCTCGCGGATAAATTCGCTTGGCCACCCCTTTTGGTCGCGCCCCACAGCGAAAGACTTTGAGCGTTCTTTACACAGTGGTCGAAGTGGACCTCCCGTACAACATCATCATCGGACGCCCGACGCTCCTGGATTTTAAAGCAGTAATTTTGACATATCATCAGAAAGTCAAGTTCCCCACCCCCGAGGGAACGGGCGGAGTTCTTTGCAACGTTAAAGAGGCTTGGGAATGCTACATCCTTTTCCTTCGAAGTCACAAGCCCAAGCAAACCATTCAGGCCGGGTCCACCAAAAAGTCGGTTGACTTTCCCAAATTGGATGAAGATGGTCCCGAGCGTAAGAGGGCCAAACTTTACAAGAAGAAGAACAAAAAGAAGGTCCCGAGCGGGGCACAACATGCCGAGGATGGCCCACCTGGGGCCGTCGAAGGATCGCCCTCCGAGAACGAGGGTGATGGGCCCTCAAATGAGAGTAGCGACAAACTTATTGGGAAGAAGCGAGCGCTCGAGGCTCCACGACCGGAAATGCGTATTGAGCCCATAGAAAAATTCTTGACCATTGAGTTGGAACCTGGTAATCCAGACAAAACTACCCAGATTGGCTCAAGCCTCGACGGTCCCTCCCAGATCATGATGATCGATTTTCTCCGAGAGAACCTCGACGTGTTCGCATGGAAGGCCTCCGACCTCACTGGAATAGATTCGAGTGTCATAGTTCATCGACTCAATGTGGACCCAGCCTTTAAGCCCATCAAGCAAAAGAAGAGGGGCGTTCACGGTTTCAGGAGGCAAGTCATCGAAGAAGAAGTCAACAAACTCCTTGACGCTCAGTACATTGAGGAGATTTTAACCCAGAATGGCTCTGTAACGTTGTCCTAGTGCCCAAGAGTGCTAATAAATGGTGCATGTGCAATGACTTCACAGACCTTAACAAGGCATGCCTGAAGGACCCATATCCGCTCCCGAGGATCGATCAATTAGTGGATTCAACGGCTGGCTGTGAGCTTATGAGTATGATGGACGCCTTCCAGGGGTATTACCAGAGCTTCATGGCGCCCGTGGATCGCCCTAAAACTTCATTCGTGGTCCATGTGGGTGTTTACTGCTTCAAGGTTATGCCCTTCGGGCTCAAAAATGCAGGAGCGACATATCAACGCCTTGTCAACAGGATGTTTGAGCGCGAAATTGGAAGGTCCATGGAGGTCTACGTCGATGACATGATCGTCAAGAGCGAGCATCAACATTCCCATCTGGAGGATCTCAAGTGAACGTTCAACGTCCTACGTCACTATGGAATGAAGCTAAACCCTTCCAAGTGTACGTTTGGCGTTCGAGGAGGCAAATTCTTAGGTTACATGGTTAGTCAGCGAGGCATAGAGGCTAACCCAGAGAATATTAAAGCAATCCTAGATATTCCTTCCCCTCGGAATGTGAGAGAGGTTCAAGTATTGGTGGGAAAGATCATTTCATTAAACAGGTTCATCTCCCGCTCGGCGGACAGGAATTTACCTTTCTTCAAAATTTTGCGCAACGCTCGTAACTTATCCTGGAGCGAGGAATGCGAGAAGGCGTTGCAGGACATGAAGCAATATCTCGCGAGCGCACCATTACGAACCAAGCCCGACCTAGGGGAAAACCTGTTCGTTTACCTCTCAGTATCCTCAGAAGCTACGAGCGCCGTCCTCGTGGCAGTACGCGAGCGTAAACATATGCCGGTATATTATTTAAGCAAAACTTTGCAAGGAGTGGAAAAAAGATATATGGAGATAGAGAAGTTTGCGTTTGCGCTCGTCAACGCCTCACGAAGGCTAAGACCTTATTTCCAAGCTTATTCTATCACAGTGCTCATAGACCAACCCCTCAAACAGGTGCTCGCAAAGCCAGACGTTTCAGGAAGGTTAATTAAGTGGTCAATTGAACTCAGTCAATTCAACATATCTTTCGAGCCTTGCACGACGATAAAGGCTCAGGTAGTGGTAAATTTACTGGTGGAACGCTTCAATCTAGACGCTACGCCCTCATTGGAAGAGGGACTGTGGCTTCTGCACACAGATGGCTCCTCGACCTCACAAGGAGGGGGAGTCGGGGTGACCCTCAGAGACCCTCATGGTGTAGAAGTTGATTACACTATCAAACTGGCGTTTCCGGTCATCAATAACGAGGCAGAATACGAGGCTATAATCCAGGGGCTTAGGATAGCCCTCCAAAATGGCGCCGCTCGAGTCACTGCATATGTTGACTCCCAGCTGATCGCAAGCCAAATTGACGGCACTTATGAGGCTCGAGAAGCCACTATGGTACAGTATTTGGCGAGCGCTAAGGAGGTGATCTCCAAATTCAAGGAGGTCCACTTATTGCAAATCCCAAGAATGGAAAACGAGCATGCGGATGCTCTTTCCAAGTTTGCATCCACCCTGGAAGATTCCTGCGAGCGGTCAGTCACATTCCTCAGAACGGAGAAGCCGCTGATTCGCGAAACCGGACTCTCGGGTGGGGTGAACGTGCTTGATCCCTCCGAACCTTGTTGGCTCGATGACATCATTAGGTTTCTAAGGGATGGGACCTGCCCGAGCGATAAAGTGGAAGCACGAAAGGTTAGGAGTAAGGCCCCTCGCTTTTCTCTTGATAGCGACGGGCGGCTATTTAAACGGTCTTTCCAGGGTCCACCTTTAAGATGCTTGAGACCCTCACAGGCTAAAGAAGTGTTAGAGCATGTGCACAATGGGAGTTGTGGGAACCATTCTGGCGGTCGAATTCTAGCTAAGAAAGTTTTGAGAAGCGGGTTCTATTGGCCCTCGTTACTGCATGATGCCATCAGCTATTCCAAAAGGTGTCCTAAATGCCAGTTTAACTCCAACACCCCTCAACTGTCGGTGGCCCAAATGATCCCTATTGACGTTTCGCGGCCCTTTGATCAGTGGGGCATTGACATAGTAGGGCCCCTCCCAATGGCGGTCGGACAAAGGAAATTTGTGATCCTCGCTGTGGACTATTTCACCAAATGGGCCGAATTGGGAACTAATTTGTGATCCTCGCTGTGGACAATTACTGAAATAGTCCACAGCGAATTGGGAACAAAATTTGTGCTATATCCTTGGCTGTGGACTATTTCCAATTACTGAAATAGTCCACAGCGAATTAGGAACAAATTTCCTTGGGAGGCGCTGACACACGAGATTGGTGCTACGAACTTGGGATTGAGCAACGCTTCACTTCCGTGGGCCACCCTCAGGTCAACGGTCAAGCTGAAGTGACCAACCGAACCATACTTCAGCATCTGAAGACAATGCTCGAGAGTAAGAAGGGGGAGTGGGCAGAAGAGCTTCAAGGAGCCCTTTGGGCGTACCGTACTACTCCTCGGGCAGTGACAGGGGAGACCCCTTACTCCCTCGTATATGGTTCTGAGGCTATGATACCTGCAGAGATTGATCAAGAATCCGCACGCGTTGCCTATTTTGAGCCTGCAGTCAACGAGGCCAATCGGACGTTCGAATTGGATTTACTGGACTAAATAAGGAATACTGCTTGGGTTCGGATCCATAAGTACAAAGCGACCGTAGCCCACCAGTACAACAAGCGTGTTAAAGAGAGGACCTTCCATCTAGGAGACTTGGTCCTCAAAAAAGTTGAAGTTTCCAAGCATGTAGGTAAGTTGGACCCCAATTGGGAGGGCCCCTTCAAAGTCATTCAGGTACGCGCGAACAACACCTACCTGCTAGAGACTCTGCAAGGCGAGCGTCTTCCTAAACCGTGGAATGCATGTAACCTTAGACGGTTTTACGTGTGAGTGCTAGTCTTTGTAATCGCCCACTCGTGGCATCTTGTACTTTCTTTTGACAGAGAGCATAACAGTTACTATTAATTGCAAGCATGGCAATAAGCATTTTACCAATTATTATGTCGTTTATTTGCTTTTCCTTTGATTAATAGTGTGCGTAATCGCTTGCGCTAGAAGCCTACTCCGTGTTGAGCGTTCTCCACGTCGAACGGCTTACGCCCTATTAATTTCGAATCAACGCTAGTTGCGTGTTAAGAATCCTCTGCATTGAATACATTGACGCTCATAAGCGTGTTAATCCTAAGAATGAGCGTGCCAAAAGGTGGGATGCTAAATGCTTAATTTACACCAACTGGATATTAATCACGCCAGTTCGCGCTCGTAAACCCCCAATGACCCTCACTTTCTTATGTAAGTAGCGAACTCTGAGCTAGTCCTCACGTGGATGCTTAAGTACAAAGCTAACGTTACATCTGCGCTCGTCTTAATTCCATACTTGGTCAAATCCTACAATTTATTTCTAAGTTCACTAAAATTACTGGAGCAATCAAAATAGGAGTACGCGTCCCCTGTTTAAGGCCAACACTTAGTCAAATCCTCAGGAGGTTTCCAAGTCCAAAATTCGAGCCTCACTATGAATATGGCCAGGGCACACTCATAAGGAACACCCTCGCGGCCATACATCTAATCCTTGAATGATCAAGCATTTCCAAAATTCTTATTGCCAGGATACTCTACAAAGACACCCTCGTGTGTGTACACACCCGTCGCAGATAAAGCATCAAAGTAAACATACATACGAGCATCATACATAGAGCGACAACAGTGCTAGAGCATTCAAAGATGAAGGGAATTAAACTTCATTTAGTGAGAGGCATTCAAGCAAAAGACAAGGAAACAAGTTCAGATACATTATCAAAGATACAGAAATCAGGTGCAGAAGTCAAAATGTTCATAAACAAAAGTTGAAAGTAAATAAGCGTAAACTGGAAGCAGCGGTTGGAGGGGCATCAAGGGACTTGACTCTTGGGCCCAGGAAGGGCAGTTGAGGGAGGAACTGGGGCCAACACATTAGCATGGAAAGTTTGATCATCACTTGGATCTTCGCCATCTTGAGCGTCTATGGTAATACCCTCGTCCTCAATCAGGATCTATGAGATTTTCCGCCATGAACTCCCTTTGGAGCATCGTCACAAGCTCCTGATACTCCAGCTCCGCCAGGCTCTCCGAGGGGTCCCTATCGCGGACAATAGGCTCGCAGTTCTCGTCCAGGTCCATGCGCAGGCGCTCGTCAGTCCGAGCGCTCTCAGGGGCCAGTCCCAGCCTCACCATCTGCCCAATCGCCTTATAGAAGAAGCGTCGAGCGTTGTCAAAGCAATGGAGGTTGGCAGCAAAACCGAAGGCCTTCGAACGCACAAACTTTACCACCGCATCCCATGCCACTTTTGATTCTAGGCCAACTACCTTCTCTTGCAGTTTGGCAGCAAAACCGAAGGTCTTCTTTGTTATCTCACTTTGGCGGGTGCTCTCGGCCAACTGCTCACCCAGCTCCCCATTCTGAATCCTCAGCTGGTCGCGCTCATCCTTGAGCTTCTTGTGGCGATCATCGAGGGCCAAGTATGCATCATCTGACCGCTTCAATTCTTACTTCAACCTTTCCTTCTCAAGGTTGGCGTCAGTCAGTTGAGCGCAAACGGTATTGTAATCCTCCTGCAACTGACCGGGGTCAAAGATGCGCAACAACTTCTTGTATTTGGCCTTGTGCTCAGAATACGCCTGCGCTCGACCCTGCAAGTTCTTCAGCCTCGGGATTACCTCTTGAAAAGCCAGAAGCAAGGATCACTATCGGAGTTAAAATAGAAAGGGTTGGAACTTTACAAAGGAAACTGAAAACTTACCGTCAAGAGTGCGTGACAAGCATCATCTGCAACCCGAGCGGCATCATGCTCGTTCAGCTTGTCGTGGTCACCAGAAAATTGAAGTTTTCTGACGATATCTGAAACCAGGTTAACGGTGGCCGCGCTTTTCCTCAGAAGGAAAGGGTCGTCCCTCCCCTGGCGCTTATATCGAGCATCCTCTCGTCAACCTATTTTTCAAAAATCCTCATCCTAAGATGATGAGGTATCGCTGCCCTCGCCACGGTGGCCCACGACCACCTCCTTCCCTTTCCCAGAAATGGGGACAAAATCCGGCAGCCTTTTTCTTTTCCCCTGGCGGTCAGCCTTTATTGCATCGTGAAAGCGGGCTAACTCTCCCGAGAGGTTACGGGAGTTGCTGGAACTGAGCGCTATGGGCCCTTCAGGAGCGGCCGTAAGAGGAGTGGCCTCTCGAGTGCCGTCCACGGTTAGATCTTCTATAGGGCCACCAATTGGAACTTTATTCCCGTCGTCCCCACGAGCACCTCTACCTCCATTGCCTCGCCCGGCCCCTCGTCGGCCTCCTCTTCCCCTCGGGGCATTGGGGGGTTGAGCCTGCTGCTGTTGTGGTTGCGGGTTAGCGCCCGCCCTTTGAGCGCGCATCATCTGGGCAATACTCTCGGCGTCCATCCCTGCTGTTAGTATTTGAATGTCTGCAAAATAAAAAGCACGAGCGTTAAGAAATCGCTATTTGGATGGTGGCTATAAAAAATATTACAAATAAAACAAAGTTAGTGGCTATCCTAAGAGTTAGAGAAGTTAGTTCCTAGGATCTAACCATCGAGGGCCATAATTTGAGCAGGAGGATTGGCTATCATGCTTGGGGGATTCGAGAGGCCATAGCGGAATAAGACCTCTTCATTCTTCATTAACACCTCAGCCTTGATCCATTTTTTCTCATTCCTCATTACGAGGGCCAAGCCCTTTGCCCAATCCTCGAAAACTTTGTTCTTGGACCTCTCCCTAATTAATGGCCCCTCACCATGTACTATCCACCCTCTATGGGCCCTGAAAATCCCCCCGCGTGCTCCCACGAAGAAATACTTCTCCTTACAATGCTCGCCATATGAGGTGGAGGGAGAGTCTATCATTTTAAGGCCAGACTTGACCTGGGCGTAGTAAAACCCATCTGTGGGGAAGAAGCGCGGCGAACGGGCCACCTGGATCAAGCTGTCAAAATTGGTTACAGAAGGCTCATGGCCTATGGCCCTCATCAGCATCACAAAAGTATTTATTAGACCAATGTTGTTCGGGAGGATCTGGGAAGGGCTGAGCCTAAGGTGGTGGCAACAGTGGACGGGATTGGAAATCTCAGACCCCCAGCCAGGACCGTATCCAGGTAAACGGTCATCATTCCCGGGGGCGGCTGGTTGGCTCTCTCTCCCTCCTCAGGAAGTCGCATGGGAAACACAGCCTCATCCCAGTATACCTTTGCCCTCAAGGCCTCCAAATCGTCGAGCGTCAGAATGCTCTCAATCTCGTCTGGGGACCTATCAGTTTGATGTGGGTTGTTCTGCCTTACGCGGGTTATAGGCTCTTTCCCCTTCTTCTGTCGTTTGCGAGGGGGTTCACCACCAATTTGATGCCAGGATGGCCCTGCCTCGCCCTCGGGAGCCGCGATTACCACCGTAATCCGGTGGTCTTGAGGCCTTACGGCACTGTTCAACACGGGAAATACTCTCTCCCCTTGTCTCTGCATTTCCATCACATTATTCATCTCTTCGAAGAGATCATCCACTCCTCTAGGAGCGCGCTCGTTCATCCCCTAAACGGCAGCACCAACCTCATCATCCCCGGCTTCAACCGGGGCCCTGGCCACTGGAATGGCAGTAGGAATCTCATCACCTGGGAAAGCTCTAGCCATTGGAACCGCTGTGGGCACATGGTCATGAGGGGAAGAGCTCCCCACTGACATTTCATCTATCTCCCTCACATAAGCATCTGCGTTGTTGCTCGCCATATCTGGATTCGGATTCTTGAAGTTGCAGCTTTTCAGAAAGAAGTTCAATGAAGGAGGAGAATTCTGGAATGAATTCGATGACAGAAAAAGGGTTCCTCACTTAGAAGGATCGCTCACACACAACCTAAGTCTAAAGTTAGCACAGAAAGATAAGGGTTGTTGGGGAGAATTACCTAAAGATGGAAGAAGGAGTCGCTGGAAACCGCTGAGGATTGCCGGAATTACAGAAGGTTTTGTTACTCTTTAGCTTAAGAACTCTTTGAATGCGTAAAAGAATGGGGAAAGATTTGCAGCCCCTATTTATAAAGGAGAGACCCGCATCAATTAGGGTTTGGGAATTAAAAAAAAAGCAATCATTTTCCGCCTAGAAAACCCCCCACTTTTGGTAACCGCCTCACGTCTCCCGGAGTACACGCGCCCACGTTCCCTCTCAGCATTTAATGCGGACATGACTTCATTTAATGCCATGTCAGAATATGTTCATTACGGAAGTCAAGCGGTCACTTCTCTTCCAGAAGCTTGACCTTCGGAAATTCAAAAATTCAAGGCTCGCTTCTTTTAAATTCTATAGTACGCTCAAGCGATACAACAGAATTTGGGGGGCAAAATGATGAGGCATAAAATCAAGCTCGTATCAGAGCCATCCACGGGTCACCATCCACCGACCTAGAACTTGGATGCTCGATCCAATGGGCTCGCAGGCCGACCTAGCCCATTCCCTTGTTGACTAATATCGGCCTACGACCCTCGGCCCCCAGTTCAAGCAGGAAGCTCAGAGTGTCAGACCTGACGCTCATACCACGGTCCTCAGGGCCACCCTTCCCAGGGGGCCATCCACACGAGGGTACCCGTTTTCTGACGTTCGTATAGTTGACGCTCAAGGGTCATCTACCGTAGGAGATCCATTCGTGCGCCCTTCGAGCGTCACTAGCGCTCGCATATGATCTTCTCCCTTGTAGGGTATCCATACTCCTGCAAGACAGACCTTGAGCCTTCTCAACGCACGACACTCGCCAACAACCTCTGACACAAAGGCAGTGCGCACCTTGTACCTGACACGCCGCCCGCTTTTCAGAGACGTCACTCTCATGCCATCGCAGGCCACCACGTGTTAGGGCAACACAGGTTTGGGACCACACGGTCCAATTACCCAAACTGCCCTCACCCCTAACATATAAATAGGGGAGAACACCTTCATTCTCCCCCAAGTCATCTTCCTCATACACATTGCATCACTGGGCATTTTTCCCTTAGTATTTTCCTTCTTAAAAAGCTCTTTGCATTTCACCATCTTTACGGCATCATCCTTGCATCATTTGGTGTTATCCTAGCTGGAAGAACCCACGCTCAAGAGGAAACCCAGTTCCTGAGGCTCTCACGCCTGTGATGGTCTCCCCCTCTTCATACAAATATTAAAAGTGTTGTTGCATTTTAAGAGTTCAGATTCCTGCTGCACCATCAAACTCTATAGAATATGGTTTTCTAAATATTATATTTAACCCATTAAGTTCATATTTATTATATATAATTTAATATTTGAAATGAAAAAATTATATCATATTAATTATTTATTTAATTTATTAAATTCAGATTTTCAATACCAATTCAAATATAACTAGGGTAATTCTTGAAATAAAAATTGTTATACTAAATGAAGGGGCAAAATAGGAAAATCAAGTTTAAAGTTTGACGATATCATAAAAAATTTAAAAGAATCCTAATTCATGGATGTCTTGTGTAATTTTCAAACCTCTCAATGGGTGTATATGTAATTTTTTGACTAAGAGGGTCAC
Organism: Lantana camara; assembly: GCA_037501455.1. Lineage (NCBI taxonomy): Eukaryota > Viridiplantae > Streptophyta > Magnoliopsida > Lamiales > Verbenaceae > Lantana > Lantana camara. Next base: position 12,548,077 of record CM074857.1, on the reverse strand, counting down.
AAATTGTAGTTTCTAATACTCATGGGGTCTATATGTAATTAATCCAAAATAGAAATGAGTACTGTTGATATCTTTTCCTTTGTTTGTATTCTGATGCTTTATTTCCATTTATGGAGAAGTTCCTAATCCTATTGCCGTGTAAATGCATTATATGTGAAGGGTTTATCAGTGTCAGGCTATGATGGTGGACTGCATATATATGCTGCAAATAGCATGCAGTCTGCATTTGAAATTCATGCAATGGTAAAGCCACACCTTGCACCAGCTCCCGTACAAGGAGAAAGACTTATTCCTTGTTTCTGAGAAAACAGAGGTTTGATTGTTTGTTTTGAGGAATAGGAAGTATAACTCTGTTAATTTCTTCTTTGCAGTATGCAACAGTAATATCTCACACACCCAGCAATTATCTACCTTCTCACTTCACTCACACTTAGCCATGGATGGATCAAGGGGAAGAGGAAGGGGAAGAAAAAGGGCAAGAGCAAGAGCAAGGTCAAGAAAGAGTGGAGGAGCCAGCAGGGGAGAAAACATAGCCCTGGAAACACATCCCACGGATCAGGTACAAAAACGAATTTCTGTCATAACCCTTTGTTATTGTTATTTTTAAATGCATTTTCCTTCACATTTTCTGGTGGTGTTGTTCTTAGTATCTGTGCTTGCTTTCCGGGTTTAGGATTTTTCAAAGAAAACCTCCATTTGCTGGGTGTTTGTTATTTGTTATTAGAACGGAGGTATATGTAATTTTCATAAGTTAGTAGAAGGGAGGTATTCGTAATCCCATAAGCTTTAAAAAGGGAGTTATATGTAATTTCATAAGTTTATAGAGGAGAGGTATATTTCACTCCTTATGTTTGGGTGTACTTGGTCGTTAGATATTTCAAATGGGGCAAAGTATCATTGACTGATTTACGAGCTCAAACATGTGATGTTTTTGTATGCTCCCAGTTTGCTTTTTATATACAACAAAGGAGCCTATGCCTAACTGATTACGCCACATTTTAAAGGTATCACTATGCATAATATGATTCATATTAGCATTTAATTCACACTAGTTGGAAGGAAATCTCTAATCTAGCTGATATATTATTCCAACATAAACTTAACAGTCAATCTTCTGTGATATTACTATTTACTCATGAGTTTTTTCAATCACTTTTGCCTGTAAGCATAATCTTGTTTCAAATTGTTCCATTTATACATTAATTGCACATCTACCTGCATCGTATGAGCATCGTAAACAAACATGATTTTTATTGAACAGAAGCCATGCATTGGATTTGACAAATCTGTATATAGTTGAACCGTGGCGGTCCCTAAATTACATAATTCTTTGTTACCTCGCTCTAAAATTTGATATATCTTTTGAATTAGAATTAGATTCCCAAGATCAGTTATAACCTGTTTTTATCCACTGTATAGGTCCTTCAATCCTCTCTTGAACCTCCAAGACGACCAGGAAATCACAGAACAATCCTTTCTCAATTGGATACTTTGCATTCCCCACAATTGAAACCTCGTCGATGTGTCAATGCCAATACGCCTGGACTAATAAATGAAACAAATGTTGAGTCACTTTCAAGAAACACAGACACTGCAAGGCTACAGTTGCTGCCTCTTACTTTACCACAGCCTCATGAAGATGCAGTATGGGATAGCCCGATTTAACTTATTTTATGTCCCTATGTTGTGCTCTTTCATTCTTGCAGCAGCTTCTCACTTTCTGTTCTTGCAGGCCACTTACACTCCAGCTGCCTCCTCAGGGTCCTCTAGTCATTGTAACCGCAAATCCACTGGTCCAATAAACCTTAGCAATGATATCTCAATTGGAGCTACAGTTTGGACTACTGCTACTAGTGAGGTTCTCTTGGATCTCGATAATGTCATTCCCAAAATCTCTTCTCAATGTCAGGAAACTCAAGAAAACCAAGAAATTACTCCTGGTCCTGAGAATAGACCAGAAAAGAGAACATGTGTCGCTGAAAGCCGCCAGTGCATATCTAGCATGACGAGATACGCCGAACAGCTCCAGGATGAGATAGAAGACGACCCAACTGAAGTTGAGTCTCTTGATCCTGCCTACACCATTGTGGATGGACATATAGTAAAGAAAGTGATTGCTCCTTTGCTTACAGAAATTTTCAAGAAATATGGAGACATTACAGCTGAAAGTGATTACAAGCCTTCTGACTTCCTTTCGCTCTTGCTTGAATCTTTGTGCGACATTTACGGAAAACTGGAGAAGAAACTATATTCCAGTATTACCATTATAGAGCTGGATCGAATGTTGGAAAGTGTTCGTGCTTTTGAGCTTCACAAGGTCAAAGTTGGATGGCTTCGCGAGAGGCTGGAGTACATCTCCCAGACAAAAACTATGTCTCTTGGTTACAAGAGAGTTAAGGAAGAGAAGGAAAAGCAAGATGCATCCATTGCAAGACTGGAGAAGGGGTTGGAAGATCTGAAACAAAAACTATCGGAAGAAAGGGCTAACGCTGATTCGAGCGAAAGAATCATTTGTGAGACAAGGACTAGAGTTATGAATCTCCTCAACCAATCTTTGGTGCATGGTTTGCTGTCAGGTATTAACTAATAATAGTACTTACCTTTCCCTTGCCATTTCAAATTAACAATCTCTTTCAATAGCTTCCAATGCCTTTTTATATTTTTTTTTTTCCTGCAGGAACATCGGATGAATAGGATGATGCAACCGATGATTACTTATGTGATGATCAACGACAACCGAAGATGTCTTTACAGAAATGCTAGCTAGGATCTAATCAGTTTGTACTTATTAAGTCTCTTTGGTTTTTTGTGCAACAGTTGACGTTGTCTATTTGGCTTAAAACTGTCATCCCATACTTTGGCAATTCATGTATTATGTGAAAGAAAATTCCAGAACAAACACAATGCTCTTGACACAAACAAACCAAATGGGAACAGATGAATAATATGCACTGGCATATATACTATGAGAATAAGACCATAAGTTCAATATGACTACAGAATCATGATGATCACCATTAACATACAGAACAAAAGGGACATTATAATTTCCACCATATGTCCAGACACCTCGTACAAAGTAAGAACCAAATGTCCTCTGAAACAGAGAAGGTCCAGAAAACACCAGAAAGAAATACAGCACAAAGATAAAGAATTTGTATAACACACGCACACGTATGTGTATTTTAAGTATTGATCTTTGTGCAGTTCTTCCTTATTTCTCCCTTTGAACCAGTCAAAGGAGAAATGTTTCCCATCTTGACCATGGATTTTGCAAACTGCTCGAAGAAAAGATAATTATTCGCTGCATATTTCTTCACTAGCTCCAACGACACTTTGTTCTTGGTAACCAGAACTTGGTCTGAATTCAAGAGGCCTTTGTAACTCAACAGGTTCTTGAAGTAGTTGTTGTCAAATTTTTTAGGAGTGACAAAGTCCAGCACAAATAGGTTCTGGTCACCACCGGATCTCGGGCACCTTTTGCGCAGCTGTGCTGCATAGGACTGATCCAAGGTAAGGTCGGGTTGTGAATTTCCCGACTGGTTGTAGAGCCTTTGCCTGAAACTGACGCATCTTGCCTTTCCGATGGTGTGGCTTCCGGATAATGCAACGAGATCAACGATGTCGAGTCCTTGAAGCTTGAACTTTGTGAGGATTGTCTGGAAAGTGTTGTTTGGAGCAGGAATATTGTTGTTTGAGCCACTCAAACTGGCGCCTCTTGAATCCCTTCTTCCCAATGGAACTTCCCATCTAGGACCTCCACTCTGCACACACGTGAGAAAATGGTCAGGCATTGATGTAAAGAAATTGAAAAAAAAAAAAAAAAAAAAGAGTCGCTTAGTTTTTGGGGTAATTACAGTGACATAACCCGAGGTTTTGCCTAATTACAAAATCTTCCCGTGGTTTGAGAACTTACAAAAACTTTATGTGGCATACTCTAAGACTTGGCCTAACACATGCTATTATAGTGTCATATAGCTAAACTCAACTATTGATCAGTAACTGTCTAGGGAATTACAGAGTATTCATAAGAAATTAGAGGTAAAGTTTTCAAATGGATTCGTCCAGATGTAATGTAAATTGTTTGTCGATCAGGGGAATTTTTTTGTAATTTTTCGAACATGAAGGGAAGTTTGTGCAATCATGTTAAATCTCAGGGTATGTCAGCCGAAGTATTCTTATCATTATTTTCTCATTTAATTGCTGAATTGCTTGTTTTTTCTACTCACAAGAACAGTGGAATCTCTAGCAGAAAGAGCCATGATATCAGCACAGGAAACTGTTTGAGGGCACTCTTTCTCCAATGCAGACTTAATCTCATCGATCACTTCAAAACCACGAGCCGAATTTCTATTCGGATTTGATCTCTTCTCGCTTGTTATGGTTCCACTGCTATCCAAAAGTACTGACGCATCACACCCCTACAACACATATCATCAAAAACAAGAACGCATTCATCAGTACGACGTTTACTACTTACGCAACCATAGCATACATTAATTTCAGCAATGCCTGAGACGAACCTTGACAAAGCAGTCATGGAAATGAAGCCTGACTAGAGAAGCAGCCATTCGAGCCTCTTTTGCAACCGCCTTCGCAACAATAGACTTAACTATCTCTTGTGCCCTGGGACATGACCTGTCGTAGAACTGCGGGTAAAGATAGCCTCCATTTGTGTTGTGACAGAAGCAAAGAGGTAAGAAGGTAAACAAAGCTAAGAAAAAGAAGAATTTGAAGGACTTTGGCGCCATTGATGAGTCTTGTAGGTGTAAAGTTGGAATTATGAGATGTGTTTTTCTGATGAAATTTGGAGAGTAAAATGAGTTGTATTTATAGAGGTCATTAAACAGATGGGGTGTCAAAATGAAGACAAAATAATGGAGTTGGTGGGATTCTAAGTTGAAAATCTGTAAATTTCACTTTAGTTCCCTGATTGAATTCGTAAGTGGAATTCTTAAGGCATGTACATTAGGCTATTAGCCAATTATATTCTTGCCTTGATGTAGGAAAAGCTGTAAGGTTTGAAACATTATCTTGAAGGAATTACAAACCCAGATTTCTGTATTTCTACATTTTGGCCTTGCAAGTATTATTGCACAGATATATGGTGTATTTTGCACTTCTTGAATTCGTATTGTTCCATAACTACATTCTGAGGTTGATTTGAGATGAAGGATAAGTGAAAATTGTTTGTTTGTTTGTTTGTTTTTTTTGGGAAGAAAACGGATAAAATATTTATCAATTTCTCGATTGGTCCTAAATCAATCTATTCTCTAATTATTCGACCCGTGAATGATCTTTTTAGAAATGTGTTTTGGTATTTCTTTATTTATATATTGCCACAATAATGGCAGGCAATTGTGGTACATATTTGTCAAGCAGAAACACACTTTTAATCTGGAGTAATACTATATGCATTAAAAGTTTAGCCATTTGTGACGATTAATTAAGCGGTCTTTGTCTATCAGTACAAATCTAAAGTTGATTTAATTTACTATCCAATCCAATTGCTTGTGCTTGCAAAACTCCTCTTGCCACCGCTTTTAAAGTTCCCAAAAAAGCGGCCTTATTTACCTCATAAGTAAACCACTTACGCAAATTAATAATAATATAAAACTTGGGTCCTTTATTCACGTACACACTTCATTTTCCAAGCTAGATTAGTTGATCATGATTTACTGAAACGTCGTTGACGATATTTGTGTGAAAGTGTATGCTTCAATTAATTAAAATTCAAAATCCACCACGCAACAATTAATTGTAATTTATAAATCTATTAGCGTCCATACCCTAATCGTGGAGCAGAGAGAGCTAATCCAGACTTGGGAGAATATTAGGTCAATCTGATTGGTTTCTGAAATGATTTATCATTATCAGAGTTGGAGAACTGCTTCACTGATTTTAGAATAAGGTTGTAACAACTTTTCTTCCTCGTTAATAAATAATAGTGATAATGAATTATCTATGTACCGTATTGTTTGGATTGACGTGCATTGTATGAACTATGAACTATGAATTATGAAAAAGTTCATTAACTTTTGATTAAGGACTTCAATTTGGACTGGGCCTAATGGGCTCAGAACCCTCATAAGGCCCATCAAATTGTTGATTAGGGCTGTCAATGGGTCGGATTTTAATCCGAATCCGATCCGAATTTTATTATATTTGTTCGATAAAAAAATTCGATGGATCGGATCCAATCGATTATAAATATTCGTTATTCGAAATAGATTATAAATATCCGTTATTCGAAATAAACGGATCAAAAATGAATCGGTTATGGAATTAAGGAATCCGATCCGTTAAAATTCCGAATTCGATTTTTTTATAATATTTTATTAAATTAATTATTTTATTAATAAAAAATATTAAATAGAATAATTAAAAATAAAAATTTCACATATGTTCACATAATTAAATTATTTATTCTAAAAAATATATTTTTCTTTATTAATAATCTTAAATCAATCTATTTTAAATGTATATACACAAAACCATTAAATAATTAATCAAGTAATAATTATTTATTAAATATTTATATTTATATTTTTATATTTATTTCTTTATAAAAAAAATTTAAATTTTATTATTAATCGGGTCGAATTTTTTATAGGATTCGGATTCGGTTATCGAATCTTCTTATCGAATTCGAATCCGGAATTTCCTGATCTGATCCGAATCAGACCCGTTGACAGCCCTAACTGTTCGTTTATGTTATTTCTGAGCTGAAATCATGATGATTTCCGGAATAGATTAGGCAAAACAGAAACTACATGAAACTATCATGCCAGAACACAACATTATTTGCGTATAGTACATAAAAGACTACACAAGTCTGATGTGTACAGTGTTTATATATATAATCCTATAAGTATAAAAGGCTTAATTGTTGTGGTGGTGGCCGGGAAGCTTCTCCTTGATTTTCTCCATAATTCCCTTCTTTTCATGGTGATGCACGGCTTGGTCACCACCATAACCCGCTGTGGTGGTGGTGGTGGCGGTGGCGCCGCCATAATCACCAGTGGTCTGATGGCCGCCGCCGGGTAGCTTTTCTTTTATCTTCTCCTTGAGTCCCTTCTTTCTCCGCCCACCAAGCCCGTCGTCCTCTGACTGCCAAGTCATACAAATAAAACATATATATGTCAGTAATAAGCAATGTTGCTAAATAGTAAATACATACACATCCAATGGTATCACTTATCAGTATAATACCGAGCTGCTTGAGCTACCGGAGCGGCGATGGTGGTGTCCCCCACCAAGGCGAACTCGAGTGATCCCAGTTGAAGCCATCTCGCCGCCGCGGCCAAGGCCAACTCCAGTGATTCCAGTGGAAGCCATCTCACCGGCGACGCCTTGAGTTCCATAGCCTCCGGTTGCAGGCGGCGCTCCGTACTGATTTTGAAAAGATTCAGTAGTCCCCGTTGTTCCGTAAGGGTCCGAGGGATCAGCTCCAGTGGTGCCCGTAGCTCCATACTGATCAGTAGTTTTATAAGCACCGGTGGTGGTGTACTGGTCAGCCCCAAGAGCTCCATAGTCTCCCAAAGTAGGGCCTCCGGGCTGAATGGGGTTGCCGTACTCATCAGTCTGACGGATCGGCCGCCCATACTCGTCGTTCTGCCTCCCGTATTGGGCCATTCTGCGTTTCTGATGATTATGAAATATGAATACAGAGAACTGATTTTTTAACTATGTGTTGTCTGATCAGATGTTATGTAATTGCTGGAGTTGGGTTGCATTTGGTTTATATAGACGAGGCTGGAGCTGGATAGTCATAGGCTCATAGCAGCATGGTATTTGAATTTGGCTACGTTCGTGGGGGCAGGTGTTGAATGTAAAAGTAATGCAGCTGCCACGTTGGCCATATTGCATGTCAAGTTAAGCGACACGTGTTACCTACTCAGCACTATGGATAATTTCACATGGGGATGGGGTAAGGATGAGCATGAGAAATATTCAAGATTTAGTTTGGATTAGATTTTAGGATTTATTTTATTTTTTAGTAACAAGATTGATTCTGAAAAATCGTGAGAGGGATTCAATCATTCAAATAATAGATGAGAAAATAAAATATGTCGACAACACATTAATTATCAATTTTTCTGTTATAAATGATCTACGTTTGTGATTAGTGATAACTATGAAATTGGTCGGAGGCGGAGAATATTTTAGATGATAGTCTGGAGATCTTAGTTCATGTACTAACGGTCTTTTTTTCTTGTTTTTTCATCCGACCGGAGATAAAGTGGCTCATTCTTTGCCGCGCGCGTTTAAACCTAAATTTTAATTTACAGGAAGACATGAACGCTATTTAGTCTTGTTTCCCGTGTTTCCTTTCAAAAAGAAAAGAAAATTTATCCAAGAAGACTAGCTTAGTATGTCGGAGATATTCCTCCCTAATTATCTATTTAAAAAAGATGTCATATCTTACTGTAGGTCCAGGTTATGACAATTTCCTCAAATAATTATCAAACACCAAAACCCTAACATTTAGAAAGCCCAGCCCGAGAACTCCCACTAACTAATAACCGGAAAGTATATATAGTTGAAGTAGAGGCTGAAATATGGTGAGACGGAGACATACCTACAATGAAAGCGCTTCTCATTACGATTAGGGCTATCAATGGGTTGGATTTTAATCCGAATCCGATCCGATTTTTAGTATGTCCGTCCGATAAAAAAATTCGATGGATCATATCCGATTATAAATATTCGAAATTCGAATTAAGTGGATTGGGTATGGAATCATGCAGTCCGATCTATTAAAAATCCGAATCCGAATATATATATATATATATATTATAATATCAATTCATAATCTCAAATATGTATATATGATTAAGCAATATATATATATATATGAATATAATGAATAATTCTTTATTAAATTTAAAACAATATTATGTGTAAAATGTTGCATTTGTATAATATGATTCTCTAATATTAATATTCTTGTTCATTTATGTTCCCTTATTGTACACACATGCAAAATATATATATATATATATACTTGTAGGTTTAATATGAATTATTAATGTTATAGTGTAAATTTTAATATAACTTATAATTAAGTAGGAAGTGTTAGTTATGCAAGATTGTATTTTGAGGGTTAATCTCTATTGAGTTTATTAGCTAAGGTTAAGGCGTGTTTATATATAAGTATTTAAGAGCCAATCTTGTGTTTGATACTTGAGTTTGTGAAAAAGCTCTTAGTTTATATTATGTTAATTATGTTAGATTTTAATAAGTCATAGTTAAGTGTAACAAGTTATAGTTAATATTAGTTTAGATAGGTTAGATTGCAATTTTCTTGTACAAATAAAAAAAATTGCATTTTCTTTCAATGAATTGTAATTTCACTTAATTATAATCTCATTCATTCATAATAGAAGTTAATCAAAGTTATGTTAGTGGCGGAATTAAATCCATCTAATTTCACCTAATCCAAATTCGAATAATTTAATATCACTTAACTAATGAAAAGTTAAATATGATCAAAAAATGAAATGTAAATATTAATTATAATTAAGTATTTACTTTCTTCTTTTTAAGGTTTTTTTTTTCAAATTCCTTCATTCTTGAGTTAATTAAATATCTATATTTTATAAAAATATATGGCATAAAATATAATTTAGATGTAAGATAAAAACGTAAGACAAAACTTAACTATACAAAAGTTGTCTAAGTTGCTTAAAAAAAATGTCGTATTTCTAAGTTAATTAAATATATTAATTTTTCTATAGAATATTTAAAAATATAAATTGGGAGAGAAACTTCAACCCAAACATAATCTAGGTTTCTTTTTTTTTCTCATTCCGCCTCCGACTTCTACATCTATGGCTTGGTGTTCTTCTCCTCATCCAGACATCGAGTTTTCTTCAATCATTCAACCGTCAAGTTCGAATTTTGCATTTAGGGTTTTCTTCTCCTCATTCAGTCGGTAAGCTTGAGTTCTGCATTTGACCGATTTTTTTCTCGTTGTGCGCGCCGTCGAAGTTTGAGAAGGAGAAAGGAGAGAGCAAGCCTGGGAGAGACAAATAAAAACAAAGTTTGGGAAAGAAAGAGAGTGAGTCCAAGAGCAAAACTGCAAAAGGGGTATGGTTATTATTTCTTCCTTGACCTCATGGATGATGGAGGACAGAGGTAAACTCCTCAAATTCAAATCTGACAAAGATGAGAGGGAAAAGGGGGATTGATTTTGTATGAGCAGTAACAATGACAGATAAATATCAAAATCGTTCAATTTGCAGAATTTCGCAGAGTAAATATATGCATTTTTCGTATTAAATTCATCTTGTTCCTTCATTTTTTCTCTCTCCAGGCCACATTCTTATCGGGTTGGATTATCCGATCGGATTATCCGATCCGGTAGTCTGCGAATTTGGTTTGAACGAATCCGAATCCTATAGACTCGGATTCGGATTCGGTTTTTAGAACTCATAATCGGACTCGGATCCGGAATGTCCAGATCCGCTCCGAGTCCGACCCGTTGACAGCCATAATTACGATGAGTTACTAGTTGGGCCTAAATGCGTGTCTGTTGAGCCATAGGCCTAATACTTTGTCTAAATGGGCTGGGTTTACAAGGGATTCAACATAGCATGGACGTTTCATCCAAGTTCCAACAACTCTGTCAACGGGCCGAATCTGAACATTCCGGATCCGATAAGGATATCCGATTATCGGATCCGAATCCAAATCCTATAGGATTCGGATGCATGAATATTGAATCCTCATAAAATCGGATCCGACCCGATTAACAATAAATTTTAAGATTTTTTTAAAAAATATATATATATATATATATATATATATATATAAATATAAACATATAATAATTATTATTTAATTAGTTAGTTATTATCTCTACACGTATTCATATAATATTTGTTAATTTAAAATTATTAATGAAAGATTACATATTATTTTGAGATCAATACTGAAAGATATATTATTAATGCAATGATACATACCTCGGAAGTTTAATGTTTAATTATTTTTATTAGTATTCTTTATTAATAAAATAATTAATATAATAAAATATTATAAATAGTCTGATTTGGATCTTTAACGGACTGAATTCTTTAATTTTATATTCGTTCCATTTATTTCGAATAATAGATCTATCGAACTTTTTTATCGGTCAAATATGCAAATAATCGGATCGAATTCAGATTAAAATCCGACCCATTGACAGCCCTACCAACAAGTAATATCGAAAAACCCAAGTTATTTGAAAATTTTTATTTCAAATTTAACTCAACCAAATAAATATAATACAGGTATATATTTTTTATGTTTGTCATATAATAAGTGAAAATTTTAAAAGGAAATTAATTAAACAGTAATTATAATACATTTATTCACATAACTGATTAGTTAATATTTTCTTTGATTTATATATAGGGCAAATTACACCAAGGTCCCCTGAGGTTTGACATAATTACAAATTAATCCTTCCACTTCTAGAAATTACGGATTAGTCCCTATAAATATTGTTTCAATTGAGGTCCCTAGACGCCGTTAGGGTTCCGTTAATTTTGACAGGACTACATTGTTGATGTGATTTAGCTAATGGGTCGTTCTGTAAGAAAATTCATAGTTCAAAGACTTTTTTATAATTTTCGAATTGTTGATGTGATTTAGCTAATGGGTCGTTCTGTAAGAAAATTCATAGTTCAAAGACTTTTTTATAATGTTTTTCGAAAATTCAAATATCAAAATTAACGGAACCCTAACGGCGTCTAGGGACCTCAATTGAAACAGTATTTATAGGGACTAATCCGTAATTTTTAGAAGTGGAGGGATTAATTTGTAATTATGCCAAACCTCAGGGGATTTTGGTGTAATTTGCCCTTATATTATATATTTATCCTGATATATTTTTGCCGAGAAGAGAAGTTTTCATTGATGCCGAGTTACCGACACTTAATTATATATCATGAAAAATACTGTCGAGTTGAACGGAATTAGTTCAAAATTATCAAGAACTCAACCAATCCAAAAATATCTTTTCGATTGATACTTATAGTCCACATATAAAAGATTATTAAATCATCATAGCACGTCATTCCATTTACAACAATTGTACTTCTAGAAGAAAAGATATACGCATGCCCATTTTTCAGAAAAATGTTAGGTTGGCATATGTAGCTAATATTAGTTCAAGCAAAGCAACAATCTGTTCATGTTAATATATAATTGATGATAATTTTAGCTCGATTCTGATTCGATCCGATCTGTGTAACAAGAGGATGTAAAATTGTGTGGATGACAGAAAATTTAGATAGAATGATAAATCAAATAGTAAGTATAATATGCTTGCCCTTTTCATTAATTGGGATTAGCTAAATTGGGTTTGGATTAGAATTTTTCATAACTAATCCACTCTCTCAACGACTCAACCTATAAATGCTACAAAATGACAATTAATTAGATGTAGTATGTGATGCACGGATACAAATACAGCGATAAAAAAATTTAAATTTTTTTAATGAGAAATTTCGAGCACGATGTTCGACATGAATATCTAACACGACATAATATGATACGATAAAATAATATTTTTAAAAGTATTCGTCCATCTTAAATTTCGTTATTTGTACTAGACATAATTACACGAGTTTTTCCTGACAATTTAGTTCTCCAAACATCTTCTAAGGTTTGACCTAATTAACCCGTGCAGTAATAACTATACCTAGACATATTAGTTTAACTTTAATCAGAGAAATTATACATTCAAAATTTCCAATATAAAACTATTATTAATATGAATAATTTTATATTTTAGTTTTCCAAATAAACCGATAAACTCGTAATAAACAAGATATAACAACAAAGTAATTTACGCATTATTTTCTGCCTAGCATTTTAATTGAACTCATAAAATTTCATTTTGTAATATGGAAACGCTTAGTTGAAGTAATGATTTCCTATTGGAGTAATAATTCCGATCAAAAGAGGAGGAAAATGATGGTGATTGGTACGTATGGTTGAAGACAATTAGATTATGTAAGCATTGCACTGACTATTGTACTAAATTAAATTAATTAATGCTACACTGACCAAAATGGGACAACTTTTGCCTCTTACCCAGATTAATAATATATTTTAATGCATTATAAAAATGTTGATCATGTAATTTGAGTAATTGATGACGTCAAGTGACAATGGGGTTTAGGGTTCCATTTGATAAGGAATTTAAAAAACTCTTGCGTGACAAGTGCATGCATGATTCGTTATTTTAAATTCATGTTTAATTATTTCAATTTCACCGATTAAAATGTCACGATCACCCATACTCGACCCTCGACGCTTGCGTGGGCGATGCATTGCGGTGCACCACATATAACCTATCCTGTTACTCTTAAGTTTCGCAATTTGATAATTTACTTAGCATATTAACTTATAAAGTTGTTCGTACTTACTTCAAAAATATTTTGATATGAAATACCAAGAGATCACAAAAAAAAAAAATTTTGGAGGGGTTTTTGAGGAGTGCCAACAAGGCGACCAAACAACAAACACCAATTTTCCTCCGTAATGTCATTTATGATGTTGCCAATATCAGAGAACTTAGGATCAGAAGAATTGAACTTTGAAATAAGGCTAGAGCAATTTTCCTCAATCATAGACCAACCTCTTCTCTTAATTAAAATTAAAGCGCAGCTTCACGGGGCCGCCAAAGACTCAACGCATTCTGAACTAAAACAACCAAACCATCTATATGCCTTTGATATTTCCAATACCGGGTAATATCAAAAGGTATATATTCAATAAGAAGTAACAATTTTAGCTATACAATAATCACCGTGCACTTCCAATAAACTGAAGTTTACAAGTAATTCTAGTCGGTTTTGGTTTGGCCAAACTAATAATGAGAGAGTATTTTATATCGATCTTGTAGTTATTATAAAACTAAAAAAGAAATCAAATTATTACATACATGTCCGTATTGGACTTGGGACAATAAGCACAATACACCTCATTTAATTAAACCATTCCAGGCATGATAACACCACAATCATATACATCCATCTCGAAACCTGCGACATTATTAATCCTGTAAATCGAGTTGATGTAACTAATAATATCATGCAGAGCCTGCAGCCTGTGGTACAACTCCGACATCTGAGCCCAAAGAACCGAGTTCTCAGATTCAACATTCGTGTAAAGCTGAGTGACAACGTTAATGTTGGCCTGAATCTGATGATTTTCAGCCCTCAACTGATTCTCCTGAGCAATCAGATTATCCAAGTGCTTCTGCCTTTTCATTCGGGATCTTCTTGCTGATTCCCGATTCGACACCGTCCTTTTCCGTTTCCTCTCATCCATTACTTGCTGCAGAATTTCCTCAGAACCGAACCCTGAATAAGTTGCACTAATTGGAGGAGACATATTGTTACTATTTCTTTTTTAAGTATTCTTGATTTAAATACGATTATTTACTTTCGTTTTGCAAGAAGAAAGCTTACAGGGAGATGGCGTTTAGAGAGATCGGAAATTAAAGAAATTGTTCATGAAAAAACATAGAACCAGTAGAGGAAGACGACGGAGAATGACTGAACTAAGTGGGAACGGCGGCCAAGGGTTGAGTTTATGGTGATTCCAGAGAGGAGGATTTCACTAAGTACTGCCCACATGAGTCTTGCAGTATTTCGACAAACTCTTCCACATCCAAATTATTGAGAAACTATCAGAGAGAGAGAGAGAGGAGGAGGAGCGAGGTGGTTTGGAATTATTGGTGGTGGAAATAAAATACATGCACACAAATCACTTAAATAAGGGAAACAAGTAAAGTATTGCTTATGCTAGCAATCATGCAGCTTAAATTATTGCTATTGCTTTCTTTAATTAACAGTATTCTCCTTGGAAGATTATGAAATGAATATTACTAGGAATATTAGAGCGAGGAAAATGAAATAATAATGGCTTCATTGTTGATGTTTGTTAAAAATTCAACAAACACCAATCAATTTATTTATGTAGGAAATGGATTCAACCAAGCTGTAAAAAGAAGAAATAAATAAAGAAATGAGTGTTGACTTAAATTGCAGAAAAGTAAATGAGAAATATAAATAACGGTAAATGAAGATAAAATCTGAAGCTGCTGATAATCGTCTGTTTCTTGAGTCTTCTGTGTACAATAGAATTCTGGAGAAGCCAATTTCTAACAAGCCGTAATAATTATAGAAGAAAATGATGAAGGAAAATACAAATAGAATATGACTGCAGTATTTCAGAGTTTAGGGCTGCTAGGTTTTCTGGGTGTTCTGTAGAATGACGATGATTCTCTTGACTAATCTTTTAGAGAAAAAAATGTCAAGCCTAGGGTTTCTCCCAGTTTCGATGTATCTGGTCATCCTCTCTTCTCTCTCCTCCTAAAGTCTTGGCACGTTCTCACATCTGAAACCCACAGTAGTAACTGCTGACTTCTTCTCCCAATATTTTCTCAATTCTTTTCTCTTTTCTTCCAATAATATCAACAACCCTATTATTGAATATTTAATTCAATAATAAAATGATGATGCGAAATTAGCCCACATCAATTGTCATAATTTAGGCTTAAATATAACTACATTTGAGTATTTGACATTTCAATTTATTCTTCCTATCAGTCATCACCATCCTTGTTGTAGCCATGGGTTGAAGCAGCAGCAGAACAGAGAAGTGCATATCCCCTGTTTACAGATCCGACAAACACCCAATATAATGAGTGGACTACTATTTTACACTTGTCGTATGTAATTTTTTTTAAAAAAATTCAATTGAGGAGAGATATACATATGTCTTGTGGCTTGTGTGATTGCTACTATTATGCACGTTAAATCTTAGTATTTTTCATTCAAATTGGCATGATTCCTTCCTTGTATGCCACATGTCTCATCAAACAGCAACATTGTCCAAAGATGCAAATTTTAGGAGTACGAATTCAAGAATACGAAGAAACATAATTTAATCAAACGTCCATAAACCATGCACGGAATCTTGTTCATGCTTCCAATAACAAGATATCACCACAATCTTCACAAGCTGTATGCATAAAAGATCGTGCATCTCCAGCCTCCAGGACATGGATTTGTATGCATACAGCATATATCCCGAAAGCAAATACAAAAATTAATTAAAACACCATAAAGTTCCAGGCCATGGAGAATCTCTGTCAATTACAGACTCAAATGACCACCAAAGTTGCTGCATGCCTCATCTACTTGCACAGTTGCACCTCTGCTTCACAAAAAAACTGAAATCTCACACTCATCGATCAGGTTATGATTCCCTGACATCCGCCGGTTCTTGCTTTCTTTTCATGAAGAATGTGAGGCTGACCACTAACACGGCCCATTAACGTAAGCAGCTTCAGGATGGTGATACAGTATCTCCCTCATCATCATCTCCCTAATAACTGGCTCTCCAATATTCTCATCAATATCGACATTAATACGGTACGGTGCTGGAGGATTGCAATTGGGATCGTACAAGCTCGAGATATAAGGATGACACAGCGCCTCAGTAACCGTAATCCTCTTTGTTGGATCAAAAACAAGCATTCTGTGCAACAAATCAAGAGCCATAGGATCTGCATGAGGATACAAAGACGAGAAGTGGGTCCCCCTAGAAAACCCAAGTGATCTTATGAAATTCTTGGCTTTTGTGTTTTCTATGAACTCGAGATTAGCTTCTGGTTGGCTTCCAAGAACACTGATGATAAGCTTGAGCTGAGTGAGGCAATCAGTTCCAGGAAAGATTGGTTTTCTGCCTAGAATTTCAGCTAAGATGCATCCAACAGACCAGACATCAATGGAGGTTCCATAATTGTCACAGGAGAGAAGAAGCTCCGGTGCACGATACCATCTTGTGACTACATATTCTGTCATGATTTGTCCATTGTCTCTGCTGGTTCGTGCCAAACCAAAATCACAAATCTTTAGCTGGCAATTGGCATTCACGAGGAGATTTCCGGGCTTAAGGTCTCGGTGAAGAATATTGGCAGAATGTAGGTACTTTAATCCGCTCAAAAGCTGCATATAATCATAAATTTGGAATTGGGATATATATCAGTAATTGGTCCTGTGTTTCTCAAAAATTTTAAAGACAATATATAAGAAATATGCAAATGTGAAGAAATAACAGAAACTAACTGGTATTCACAACAGTAAGAATCCAAAACTTTTCTCATCGGCATACTTAATGAGTATAAATGATGAAGCTGTTCGCAAAAGTTCAATGCTTGCAGCAGCATTGACAGTCATGAATTTTTCGGAACCAAATTCTAGCACATGGATTTGATACAAACGCCATTAACGTTCCCAAACATATACTTTAGTCATCTAGTTCAAGAGATCACCAACTCACCACCCCAACAGGCAAAATTCCAACGGAACAGAGTAAATTATACAAGCATTAAACATGAGCTTTTCATTCTTGTAATTACCAGGAGACAAAAGCATTCTCAGAAAAACCCAAATTAACATGATACCTGAAAAATAAAGCATTTACCTGAAAAATAAAGTATTTGCAATGGTCACTGGTGAGAGGCTGCGAGGACTTAATAATCTGATGAAGATCAGTGTCCATCAATTCATACACCATATAAACATCCTTAAAACCCCTGCAATTGCTCGGCATCATCACATCCTTGAGAGCAATCACATTTTCATGCTTTATGCATCTCAACAGCATCAGTTCCCTCAGAGTCCTCAGCGCATCAACTCTGTTCCCAAACACATTGTTGATCTTCTTGATTGCCACTCTCTCATTCGTCTCCCTATTAATCGACGAACAAACAACCCCATAGGCCCCCCGGCCAATCGGCTTTATCGGGACATACTTCGTGTCGATTTCAAACAACGTTCGCCACATTGTGTAGTAATGTTTCCCATTAGGCCTGAACCCATTAGGAGGCTCCACAGGGGTTGCCATCTCACCGCTGTTTTCCATTGAAATTTTGCTCTTTTTAAGTGAACGAATTAACACGAACGATGCTCCCACATATATAAAAGCATATATTCATGTGGGTCTGAATGTAAAGATCGCATTTTTACAGAGAAAGCAAAGTGGGGCACTTACAATTTTGGATCGATTCAGATTTCAGCCTTGTGGGCTGGGCGATTCTTTGAATTAACGAAGTGGGATGGAATAAAATTTGGAATTTTCACTTTCCTTCCGCTTCAATCCTCCAAAACAACTTTATCATACCTGAAAAAGCAACGATTTCAGGTAAAGAGTAAAGCCAAAGCGTCAAAACTTCACTGCCAGCTGCTTTCAAGAATCATCTTTCGGTGATAATAACAATCGAAAGCTAATCATCATTGATATCACTCTCTTTACCCAAGCAATTCTATTTCTGGGCAACCGGGATTTAGTAATAAAATTGTTACTAAATCCCGATCGTCTGTAAAATAAGGAAGGTGTATAATGATTTATGGAACAGATTTATAAAGATCCTCGAGAAGTGAAGGGACAAGGGATGGGATATTATTAAGCGTGGTAGATGACGGTCTTCACCACACACAACCCTGCAACAAGACAGCTATGCAACCCTCTCTCTCTCTCTACACAACTGAATTCAGGCAAAATTCTGATCTTGTGCAGTATGAGAAGTATAGACAATTATCTTTTTGCTGTATTTGTTAAAGTTTCATAGTTGACCAGATCAAATACAATGTATATTTTGGCTTGGAGGAGATTCGTGTTTTGGAGCTGTTCGAATTCGGTAGAAATTGTATGGGATATAATTGAGTTCTTGGCGTGAGTGGTTCAACTTTGAAATATGGAAGTTTCTGAGATGAGATGAAATTTACAGCCTTTTCCACGTGGAAAGAGATGACCTCCTGCCCGGCGGCTCTCTCCCTCTCTATTTCCTATTTTATATTGGAATACTACCAAATATCAGAACTAACTTAGCAAGTACCAACTAAAAGTTCGGTATGGTTTCAGTTCAGCCCCTCAAAATTGTGTATTTGCATTATGGCCCAAAAAGTTATTCTTTGTGATATCTTGATTTTATATGGGGTTTTCTATGAATAGTACCTAAAAGTTGAAAAAATTCCCTTTAACTCCCCATTTTTAAAAAGTTCTCATTTGCTCCCTAGATGACAGACCAAATTCCCTTTAACTCCCCATGGTTGTATAAAAATTCAAGAATTGCGTACCCGAATCCCGAAATCACGTACTTAAATGCCCAAATGATGTATTTGCCCCCAAATACATTATTTGGGCATTTAAGTACGTGATTTCGGGGTTCGGGTACGCGATTCTTGAATTTTTATACAACCTTCCAAAAAAACGGGGAGTAAAGAGGAACTTTGATTTTCATCTGGGGAGTTCAGAGGAACTTTTTTTAAAGTGGGAAGTAAAGAGGAATTTGAGTTCCCATATAGGGATTTTTCAGGAATTTCCCGATTTTATATCTATGATGTTCAGAGAGATTTTCAAAAATAATATTATTTTTATTCGAATTTAATAAAGTAGTATCGTTTTACGAGATTTAAGATTTTAATATAAGTCGTGGATGAGATCTGCGACTCCTATTATTTTAATAATATTTATGTCGGAGTCACGGAGATCATCCACGACTCCAATTTTTTTTATTATTTTAATTGGAGTCGTGGATCTCTCCAACGACTCCATAATTTTTTTGATTATTTTATTAGGAGTCGCGCCTGCCATCAGCGACTCCAATAAAATAATATTTTTTTTTAATTAAGTGGTCCAGATCCATTTCCGTCTCCAACATCTCTCTCTGCGTGAAGAGAGAAAACAACCCCCCGCCGCGTCCTACTAGGGGTGAGCAAAAACCGAACCGAAACCGAAAACCGAACCTAACCGAAACCGAACCGAACCGAACCGAACCCCTTTCGGTTCGGTTTCGGTTATTAGTTTTTTATTTTTTCGGTTATTTCGGTTTTTACCGAAAAACCGAACCCAGGTAAGTGAATAACGCTTTTTAAGTTTAGGGATTAAGGATTGCACTCTTTTATTTTTCCGTCCGTTTTTAGTTTGGGAAAATAGGGGTTTATTTCATTATCTTCCATGTTTGCAAGTTTGACCTTACCCCTAAATTATCACCTCCACCAAGTTCGCCACCATCCAATCCCACAGGACACGATCTATTGCTTTGTTCCTGCGGAGAACTTGCTCTGTTCTGTTGCTCATCCACCATCAATTCACTCTTTTTGTGTTTTGTTCTTTTATTTATATTGGCATATTTGATTTGATTAATATCTTGGAAATGATAATGGTGGAACTGGAATGTTGAAAGATGTTGTTGCCAGATTGCTTAGTTCAAAAGTGATACAGACTACAAGCAAAACCCAAAACAAATGTTTGTCTGTATTGATTCGGTTTTTCGTTTTCACCATTTTTCTTTAAATTTTGCAGCCAACTTTGGTTTTCGGTAAATAACCGAAACCGAACCGAATTTTTTCGGTTTTTACCGAACCGAGACCGAGCTAGTTCGGTTCGATAAACGGTTAGCAAATATGCTAACCGAAATTTCGGTTAACCGAAACCGATTAACCGAAATTTCTGTTTTTAACCGAATGCTCACCCCTACCTCCTACCACCCCCGCCGCCTGGAGAGGGAAATTTGCCGTTGCCGTGTCCCGCTGCGTGAAGCCGGTGCCTGGAGTTTGAGGAGCCGCCGCCGACGCCGACGCCGACGCCTCCGCTGTTGCGACTGGAAGAGCCACCGCCGCTGCCTTCACACCATACGCGGATAGTATCTACCGAGAAAATGCTATGCATGCCGCCTCAAATATTGTGCACATGGTCAACCGTGATGATTTATCGACCAATGTCATGACCGTAGGCGAACAAGGTCGTGTGTCTCGATTTTCTGTCACGTTGAGCACGAGGGAATGCAGTTGTGGATCTTGGAAAAAATCAGGAATTCCCTATGCGCATGCTATCCAAGTCTGCTGACATGTTATTGAACTTGCTTCCCACTACATGCCATGGTATTATGAGATTGATCACTTCATGGAGACATACAGTGGTAAATTTTATCCTATATGGTCGAAAGAATATTGGCCATCTGCTGGTTTTGAACTTGTTCACGACCCAACAATGAAAGAGAGAAGGAGACGAGGTAGAGATAGAACAACACGACTACTTAATGAAATGGACCAGCCGGGGTCCATCTCGACGCAGATAAACGATAATTGTTTGGTGTATGTGATGCTTTAAACAAATGTTATGTTGTCACTTTATATTCAAGAAGACTTTGTGTAGTAGCCACCTGTGTTATTAGATCATATCAATAAATAAAATAGCTGGTTTAAAAAAAAAAAATAATAATAAAATAGCTTGTATTATTTTTGATTTTCCAATACGTAAATTAATCGATACTAGTTAAAATATAAATAAAAACCAAAAATTAAATTATAATTACTTAAAGAAAATTAAAAACAAATAATACAACAAAAAAAAAAAAAATTAAAAATACATAACGTAATTTACATATTAAATATAACAAATGAAAAAAAAATAAAAATAACCCAATTATTTAACGGGGTTGTTTTCTCTCCTCACGCAGGGAGAGACTACTTAATTAAAAAAATATATTATTTTATTGGAGTCGCTGATGGCAGACGCGACTCCTAATAAAATAATCAAAAAAATTATGGAGTTATTGGAGAGATCCACGACTCCAATTAAAATAATAAAAAAAATTGGAGTCGACTCCGACATAAATAATATTAAAATAATAGAAGTCGTGGATCTCACCCGCGACTTATATTAAAATTTTAAATCACCGTAAAGCGGTACTACTTTATTAAATTCGAATAAAAATAATATTAATTTTGAAAATCTCTCATGATGTTCAGTGTAGGGACACTTCGTATCATAGATTTCCATGTTTTCCCAATTTATTGATATTATGCTGTTACATTATGATTTTTTTAGTTTCTTGTTACAATATATTCGCATTGTAATGTCTTTGGATCATCAAATTGCTAATAACTTAGTTGTTTTATTTTGTTTTTATAATGGGATTTTGATTTAAAATTTTCGATTTTTGTCTATATGTATTGATGTACCTACATTCAAGTTTTGGGCTGAATTCAAATTTCGATTAAAACCCAGATCAAATACTACAATTACACACTTATATGTACAAGAAAAACTATAAACTATATGGTAATATAACTTCAATGAATATAATAACTTTTAATGTTTGAATGTCTTGAAAAGCAATTTGGGGAAGTAAAATGTCATAAAGCGCACCGAAGTTGGCATAGAATTCCGGCAGAAATTTAGTAAAATGTCAATCAGGAAGGGGGAAAGTTCTTTGGAAGAAAATATAGAGACATGAAGTTTGCTTTGGCTTAATTACGAAAACTTAATTGGGTGAAAGGGCAGTTTTCCCTTGAAAGTTTGTCTATAATTATTAAACATGCACTTGGGAGTTGAGACTTTTGACATGAGCATGTTTTAGTTTAGGTGTGTCATTATTATTACCACAGCCTAGCTAGGTCTCTTAAGTCTTAACCTTATGTTAGTCAATAAACAATAATTAGAGCCGTAAATATTAATGACCTTAATTGATATTCGCCTAATTATATATGGGCCGATATAGCAAACTCGCATATTATTTGAGTGTTTTGACAAATGGTAAGTTTTTATTTCAAATATTTGCTAAATTTCCTATTTACATTGGTGTTAATTTTTGTAATCCATTATAAACAATGTATTTATTTTTATATATTTTACTTATATATATATATATATATATATTTTAAATTTTGTATAACATTTTTTTTTACACCCTAAGTTTGGGACATTTTGCACCTTAGTATCAAACTTTTGAAATTTAAGGCCTGATGTCCAACATTGAATTTTGTTTACTTAAGTACCAAATTTTAAATTTGGTGGAATCTTTCGGTAAAGATACAACATATGTTATTGTTTTAAGGAATGATAAGATTCAAGATTCCATCGAATTTTGAAATTGGGTACTTAAATGAACAAAGTTCAAAGATCATCGAATTCTTAAATTTTAAATGTTGGGATACTAAAATGCAAAATACCCAAAATATTAGGGTGCAAAAAATTCTGACCCTACTTTTTATGAATTACATTTGTGCGATTACTTTTTGTAAAAATAAAAAAACAAATGTAGAATCTATAGAGGGTCCACCTCAAGAACGAATAGAGAACATAAAGTATAAAAATAGATTCTAAAATAATATTACATAGTTTAATATACAGTAAGTAAATATATTTTATTAAACACAATAACAAAGTGGCTGTAGTTTAGTGGTAAGAATTCCACGTTGTGGCCGTGGAGACCTGGGCTCGAATCCCAGCAGCCACAGATTTATATCTTTTCTTTTTAATTTATTCCACATTTGTTGGAGCTTTTGGTCTTTCCGGATTCGGGCCTTAAATATGAATCCACTATGTTTTGACGACAATAATAATAATGTAAGAAATAATTGTATATGGTTGGCCAAGCCCACCTATAAACGATCGAAACGCCATCTCTCTCTCATTATATTTACAATTATTCATATTCAAAGATGTGTATGATTGTTGAGTATAATATTATGAAAATTTAAGCTTAAAATAGTGCAAGTCTAAGTATAATGCATCCAACACGGATCCCACTAGCAGTAGCAACCCTAGCTATGGCTAATATCCACAACTTGATCTTGATCATACAAAGTACAAACTATTTTATATATATAATAATATATGCAGGCATCTTTAAGTATTTGCTTTTTATTAAAAAATAATATTGATGGCCTCAAAACATTCAAAGGGCATCTTCCGATCCCAATGTCCCAATTATTGAATCCATATTGAGAATTGTGATAGTCCCTTCATCAAATTCATCAAAACATTAAAAGATAAAAACTCAACCCCACCTCATTCAAATATATGTTGTTCTATTTTTTGTTGTGAGTTTCCGGTGGATTGAATTAATAAAGTATAAAATTTTTATACCAACAATGATTATATATTTATAGACTTGAATATTAGATATCTAATTTAATTAATATAATATCAAATCGCTAAATGTATTAACTTCTTGGTTCATGCCAAATAATTTCATATAATATAATGTCAAGATGAAATGTATTAAGTTCAAGTCAATAGAAAGTCTTACTTTTGTGATCTGTGCGTTAGTATGAATATGTAATAATTAACACTATATTAAAATTTCCTAAAGGGCTTAACTAACTGTGGACATAGGTCTCAAAGTATATTAAACAAGAGTTTTTTTTTTTTTTTTTATTCTACAATTTTTTTGGTGAGGCCTTAGTTTTCTTGTATTCTACAATTTTTTTTATTTTTTATTTTAACATACACACCCCAAATGGTCAAAGGGATTCGAATCCGGGACCTTGCCTTCGAGAAAAAACCCTCAGACCACTTGATCAGTCCGTATTGGCTTCTTGTATTCTACAATTTGATTTATAAGTATTGATTAATATATAAAAAGTTATTTAGCATGAATAATGAATGATGTCATATTTACATCATTCCGCACCTATAAATTTGGTGGTGTGGGAGGCTTGTATACAGTATACACGGTGCATAGAATTATAACAAGTTGGATAGTGAAAGTTTGAATTCAGCTTTCTCCACCATCCTCAAACCTATTCCGAATTATTGAGTACTATGTTCTGCCTACTTCAACATGGATATTCCATTTTCTTCTTTTTGGTCCTTCAATCTTCACTCCATTTTCATCAATGCTAAACTTCTAATTAAATTCTAATTAAGCTTTATAATTATAAGTTGTAACTATAGAATTTGGAATTAAAAACCACAGACTGCAGCTCAAAGCTGGTTACAAACCACTATGCAATTAAGAAATAATTCTGAAAACAATTTGAACAAACTTTAATATCGGCTAAACTTATGGGGTATTAAAAATTATGTGTTTTACAGTAAATTATTAACTCAACTCCAAATAACAGTACTATAATACCCTTGGAATAACCTTGTGTTGGAATCGTAACCGAGAGTATTTTCGAGAAGTTTTACAGAGTTACTACAAATTAATGTCATGAGTTATGTTGTAAATTTTCATAATAGATCATTTCACCTGATTTCATAGGTAATATATATATGTTATTCGGGCAAAACATAAACATTAGAACATGGTAATACGACAATATTAAGACACGAAGAGAGGAGAGAAAAGGGGGCTATATATGTATGCTTGTTTTCATCAAAGGAGAGAGCTGGGACAACTTCAAATCTAGTTGATTAAATCACTATAGTTAAAGGCTAATGGATTCTGAAAACTTCTATCAGTTGGGAGGAGCTCAATCCACGCATGGAAGAACATCCATACATGAATGGTATCCAAGTTTGCATCTGTAAGTATATATGAATTCCCTAGAGCAGCTACACTCCTGCCAATATATACATATTTTTTGGATGTTAATCTGAAATATATACAGCTTCACCTCACACTACTGATTACAGTCATACATAAGGATCATAATCTGCTTATCCCATTTTTTTTAATTAGTTTGATATCTCTCTTGAAAAAGATGTTAAACTGAAATTATATATAAATCCATCACATACATGATAAAAAGCGTATAAATACTGTATTATAATCATGTATTACCATATATACGAGGTCATGAAGAAGATTAATATCTCTGTTAGCATGTTTCAAATGCAATACATCAATCTAGCAACAAAAACCCTAGCTACTTTACCAAACCTTAATGATGAAATTGATCTTCAATCATATATCGATAACGAATTCATTATCCCTTGCTTTCGTCGTGATACTTATGCAGGAGTAATGAAGATTTCAACCGCTATATGAATGACATCCTTCCAAATTCAAAAGAACTCGTGCGAGACGAGGCTAATTTTGTTGACATGGGATATGGAGACCAACTAATCTACTCAAGCTCATGTCCTGCAGCTGCTTCTCCAAGCAATAATTATAATGTTGGGCCTTGTTCTTCAAGCAAGGGATTAATGTCTTCTTCGTCTTCTCCTTATTCAACTCATGATAATAGAGGCATGGATTTCATGAGTCACGTCAGTAATGGTGACATTAGTTGCACCCGTTCTTCTAAAGAAAGTGTATCATTCTCAAATTATGACCGCACTCATCAGGAATCGTGCTATAGTCCATCAAGCACTGTCTCAACCCAGGTATACTTATACTTTAATTATTAGTTTGCACGCATGTTTATATTCGAACCCATAGTGAGCCTATAGTTCTGTTAATTGCACAAAGTTTTCCTATGATCATAAGTGACATAATTTAGAGGTGTTAGCCAAGTGGAACGAACTCATTCATTCTTGATCCTTATATACCTTGGCTATGAAACAAGTTTTAAATTCCCTGATTAGGAGTCCCACCTTGAGAAACGCAGCAACAATTCAACGAGTGGATTGATCTTAGAGAAAAAAGAAACTATTTTAGTCCTATTTTTTCACTTATTTGAGTGCATGCTATACTTGTTTCTACATTATTACATAGACTAATCTAATGTTGTCTAGAAAAGTTGTAAATTAAAGCAATTAACATAAGGTTTTGGAAGACATTGGCATCCAGGAATGAGGCTATTAATCCAGGGACAAAGAGAGGTACAACTTCATCCCACAAAAGGCCGTCTCATCATGAAGCGAAGAAGCCGAGGCCACTACAGTCACAATCTTCATCTCTATTACCTAAAGTGCGACACATACAACAAACTTAGCAATTACTCTCACCCAGTTCAAGATTTTCTAATTTGTTCACCATTTTATTTGAGCCCAAAAGGCGACAATAACATTAAAAATATATAATTGGAATTAATATAAATAGGTTGGAAAGGAGAAGATAGGAGACAGGATTGCAGCTCTACACAAACTAGTGGCTCCTTTCGGCAAGGTATTACAATATATATATAATGTCTGCACAATATTCCCATCTCTTCTTCACAACCCACTAATTTAAGCATGTTGAGGGATGGAGAGAAACATATAATTAAAGATAGGACATGTACTTAAATAAAGTTCTTTTTTGTGGTAATGGGAAACCATGTAGACAGATACAGCCACTGTGTTAACAGAAGCCATCGGGTATATCCACTTCCTCCATCATCAAATTCAGGTATATATATCCGTTATTTATTTGATTATTCGAGAATATTATATGATAAATTACATTACATTAATTAAATGAATGCTCCTTTCTTCGTCTTCATTCGTTCATTACTTTTCAGACATTGAGCACGCCTTGCGAAAAGCCATCTCGTAGCGATGCCCGTCATTGCTTCGACGAGGTACAACTAACTTCATTATAAAGTGCATGCTTATAGAGATTTAAGCATGAATTTGATACTTATTTGTGATACAGGTGATGTTGGGGAAGCGGGATGAGGAGGAGTTAGAAGCAAAGGAAGGTGGTCTAAGAAGTAGAGGGCTTTGTGTTGTGCCCTTTTCTTTTGCCTCTTATACTGGGCTTGGAGACATGATCTCCTGGTAGAATTTATTTTAAAATTGAGTAAACCGCACAGAAATAATTAATTAATCCGATTCCATTACATATATGAGTCTCAGGCCCATGACGTACGTACTATTTCCATGTATTATTTGACCATGATCGATATGTGATCAATAAGCACACTTCAACTTATTGTAAGCACTTCTTTTTTTCTTGAAAGGATTGTAAGCACTTTTGATAAAGTCCAATTCCCAGTCTCCTAGAATAGACCTGACCGAATTAAGAAAATCTGTATTGGAATGTAATTTCGAGATCCGATAGCCGATTCTGAAATCCAAACGCTATACCGATCCATCGAAATGTAATCGAATCCAATCAAATTTGATAAAAGACTGACTGTTAATTGGAAAATATACTTTTTTATTAATTATATAATAATTAAGTACACTATATTATGAAAAAATACTATTGCCAACCCGCTACAAGGTAGTTCAGGAAAAGGGAATTGTCAAGTCGTACATATATATGCAAAACCACATCAATGAATATTAATTTCAGACAAAGAACATTAAACCACATCTTTAAATTTTAATTTCCACTTAGAACATGTAACACTAGCTAATTTTGAATCATTAGAAGGGTAAAAAAAAACTCAAACTATAAAATAAAATACTTTCATGTTTTTGGACAAAATAAAATTGAAAAAAAAAAAAAAAAACGAAGAATCATAATTTCACATGATGGAGCATTGTGGGCTTGGTTCTTCCCACCGGGCCATCGGAACCACCGGAATTCTCTCGCAAATCGGGCAAACGAAGGGCGTAACAACAGCTTGGGCCTTCTGCTCTTTCTTCTTCTCTTCGGCCTTCTTTTGGTCGGGCTTCTTTTTCTCCTCCTGCTTTTGCGGACCCTGAGGAGGCCCAATACTCACCACTTCAGCATATTTCCCAGCCTTCCTCGATTTCACTATTATCTCATACGGATCTGCATCACCTGTTACACTCACAGTCCCTTTCGCACCGTCCACTTCCACTTTATCAACTCCTAAACACATCAAAAACAATTTTTTCCTCGTAACTTGATCGCTTTCGTGCAGTTCTTTGTTCAAATTGCACTAAGAATAACCAAAACAAAGCAATAATACCTACAATGCATGGACACTTTTAAAAATATCATTTTACAGTGTCGTGTCATATCAGATACGTCTGACTACAGTTCTAATGTGGGAAATTCAAAAAAAAAATTCATGTCGCTGTATCAAAGTGTCTCTATCAGTGCATCATAGAGTAATACTCATTTTTCATTGCAAGTAATTAATATACGTACCTTTCAAGCCCGATACAGCCTTGAGCAGCTTCTTCTTGCATTTCTGGCAAGATATGTCCACCTTCAGAACAGTTTTCTGAACCATAACGAAGACTTTCCCCGACCCTTTTCAGATATGTTCATAATAATATCGTGTCAATCCTGCTGTTAAATTTAATAAAGGCCGGCTTTGCCGAATTGGGATATAGAATAGTACTATAATCATGTGCTCTTTCTCGAGTTGTTCACCCAAGTTTTTTGTCAAATTTCATGTGAAATACATCATCATCTTGTTGTCCTGTTTAATCGCATATGGTAACAAATTATTTGGATTATTTTAGGCTGCTGGCAAATTATTTTCAACGTTTGATTAGAATAATTCTTGCTGGGAGTTTTATTTTTTTTTTTGTCTTGAATTAGCTTTTGTTTTTGTAGGTAAGTCCAGTTTTAGTGTAAAGCAACATGTGGAGTGAAATTGCCTGTTCCATATGGTCTATCTGAATTCTGATGGGAACGCAAGCTGAATTAATCAGTTAGGAGAAAGTGTTTTAAGTTTGTACAATTGATCGCTTAATTTTTGTCTTTATTAAGTACAGTTTCCGTGTAAATCAACATGTGGACGTATGGTGGTAACTGATTGGAAAGCAAGTAAGACTCAACCAATTAGGAGAAAGTGTTTTACGTGTGTGATTAATTTTTGTTTTTATAAACAAGTACAATTTCCGTGTAAAACATGTGGAGGGAGATTGTCTGCTCTGCTCCATATGGCTGTATCTGAGTGGAAAACAAGTTGAATGAACTAGTTAGGAAAAAGTGTTTTATGCCTGTGATTTTATAAATTTTTAAAAAATATTATTTAGATGGAAAATGTGGAGTTCAACCGGGCCAATTTATATTAGGATTTTCCAAACATCAATTAGGAATTAGGTTTTAGGGTATGTAGACTTTTGTAGGTAACTTCGATGGGTGATGTGGAACACATATTTAACGTCGATATCTTCGAACTATTTCAAAAACAGAGGTAGTATAATAAGTAAGGGAGTGAAATTGTAAATTTGATATACCAACTCGATTAATTTGATATTTTTGATATAATTCATAGGACCATATCTTTAAAATCAAGTTTTTTAATGCACTTTTTGACTATAAATCGATTTTGTCCGTCGAAATTTACAAGTGGCAAACTCTTCAATTTGTCACGTGTAAAAGTAAAACCAGGTAAAATCGAATTCCGGTACAAAAAAGTATTAAATTACATAATTTTTAACATACGATCTTATTTTGTCGCTGAAAAATAAAATTCGTCAAAGACGTTGGATTTAACGAATTGTTATATAAAATTTTCAATATCCTATTGTTTGCATTAAAAATTCGTGTTTATTGATTTTTAGTCAACACCGAATAGATAATACAAATATTTGAGAACTTAAGTAAAAGTAGGTCTTCAATCTTCAACTTGATCCTCTAATTCTTCCTTCGAGTTTTAAGTTGTTGAAATCTTCAAACGCTCATTGATGGATTTGATGGTTTGATCTTCTTCAACTTCAAGTTTAGCTTTTAATAACGTTAATCCGTAGGTCCTTCGACTTGTTTACGAATCAAACGCCGAATTTTTGAGAATTCCACCAAGAACACCTTTGAACTCGTCGGCAACTCCGTGGATTTAGCTTGAATATAACGCCGATTCGCAGGTATAACGCCTTGATAGCGGATCAAACGCCTTGATTTGATAACTTCGAGGAAGAACACCCTTGAATGCCTTAGAATCCTTTCTTGAACTTGTAGAGAGGTTTTCAACCTTTCTTGAATTGGGTAATTTGCACCCAGGTACCCTGTGTTATGCGAAATTATCACAAAAAACCCTATCAAAAAAGAAAAATACGATAAAAACCCTTATGTTTTTAAAAATATGTACAAAAAACCCTGCGACCAGCATGTGCGCTACACGCTCATTGACTGCAAGTATGGTTGAATGTTTTTTTACTTTTTCGCCTAAAATGACTATTTTACCCATGTATTATATATATATATATATATAGCTACGTATATATACACTAAATATAGTGTATATATATATATATTTTTTTTTTCTTTGGTACAAAATATATTAATTATATATAGCTACGTATATATACACTATATATTATTATTTTTTCTTTGCCACAAAATATATTAATTCTCATTACACTAAATATATTGTATATATATTATTTTTTTCAAATTCACAAACCAAATTGGGTTTCAAGCATAGATCATAATAGTCATCATCATTCTCATTACATCCCAATCCTGCAAAGACGCTAGTCGAGATGAACCAAAACTCGAACTATTAATTACTAAATATTGCGAAAACGAGATAGCATAAATGTAATGTTCAAAAGTTGCAACATTGTTGCCCTCCTCCACATCTTCACGGTACTTGATGAAGTCAATTTCCTGGCGTTGCTGCGGAAGCACTGTCTGCAACACATCAGACCGTACTTCCTGATAATCCCATGAGGATTTCCGCAACACGACAGGTGCGGGAGCCAGGGCTGTGACGCCCCGTCGAATAGATCGTAAAGGTATGCGCTACGAGAGAGTTTACCTTATGCACTTATGTGAATTAATTTCCTTTTTATGAGTTTAATTCCAACTTTGATTGAAAATGTGACTTAATTGACAAAAATCCAATATTGTAAAATATGAATTCTTGCATGACAACTTGAGAATGGAACTTGGATGAATTTGAATTAATTGTTGGAGTTGAGTTTAAATAGGACTTGGACCTACTTGCAATTTTGGGAGTTTTGGGCCTAATTTAAATTGGGTAATTTAGGGTGCATTTGGAACCGATATGAGCTCGGGAATTCGAATTCGAATTCCGACACCACCATTGGACTCGATTCGGTGATTCAGATTCAATGGAATTTATTTCATATTTTTCGGAAGCCGTTTGAACATTAAACCTTTTAAATTTGACCTATTGGGCCAAAAGTCACTTATTTGGGCCCAAACCCTAATGAAACCTTTAGCCACCATATATATACCTTGAAACCCTAACCTAGCCTCTTTTCAAACCTCATTTCACACAAATCAAATCATCCATGGAGAGCTTCAAAGGAGAATGAAGATCTAAGAATTTTCCCCCACTTTCAAGAGCTCATATCTTCCTCGTTTCTTCATCATTTCAAGAACCAAGGTAAGCAATGATTTTCCCTTGATGTGAATTTCATTTCTATCTTTGAATCTTGAGCATGAGTATGTGTCCTCCATGTTCTATTTGTATATATTTATTTAAGAAATTGTTGGATACATATTGTAAATAATGTTGGATGCTAATTAACCTAGGCTCGAAATTAAATACCTTCATTGCGTGTCTCCTGCTACGAAATGAGATCCGCTTGGTTTCGTCTGCTGGAAATTGAATTGCTAGAGGATGAATCAATTCTCTAAATTAATGTCACCACTTTGTATTAATAATGTTAGAAGTAATGATTCCTTGCAAATGGAGAATTAGATGTAAAATGCTAACTTTAATTCTTTTTGTGGAATTCATTTCGTGGAGTGGTTCTTGAAATAAATAAATAAGTAATGCCTTTTCATATCAAGACGCACTAAATGTTGAAATCATGTGCTGCGTGAGTTTCTGCCTAGGGAGGAATGACTTTGCTCGGAAATGGAACATTTGAATGAATTAACAAAATGCAACCTCCAGTTCCTTTCGTGGGTGAGCTTCTTGTATTTAATGATTAGAAGATGCACTAGAAAAATGAAATTGAAGGCTGCGTGAAATGGCGCCTGGAAGGACGTGATGAATTGCTTGGGATTTATTTAAACTCGGCTTGTGAGTGCTTTTGTGGTGGAGTGAATGCTTGATTTATAAAACTTGAAATTTATGTCAACATGTCCTAATTAAATAAGAGATGTAATTGTTGCTTGGATTGTGAAATTGGGTAGCTTGTCCTTGTCCGCCTCCACGCTGCCATTCATTCATTTAAATGGAATATTGAGTTCATGTATTTCAAACACCAAATGCACGCCACTACCTGATAGCCTCATTAATTGATCATTTATGTGTGTGCATTAAACATTTAGTGTAATTATTGGCCATTTTGAGCTCTTCACGAAGCTAAATCTAATTGAATTAAGTTAGATAGATTAATTGTTAGTGGGTGCTTGTCGTAAATGTACATAAACGGAATTATATAATATTTTAAATATTAACGTCATATATATATATATGTTTAGTTGATAGTGTAATTATAAGTTTTAGGTATTAAATGGAAATGAGAATTCAAGGCAAGCCCTGCTTATTTTCTTTGACAACATTAATGTGTTGTATCCATTTTCTATTTTTTTAGAGTAATTGTTATTATGATCTGACTTGGTTAATTATCGAAAGTGTTAGGATATCTCTATAAGTTATAAATGTACTTTCTAACCTTAAGAATGATATAAACCGAGATTGCTTATCTTAGCTTTTGAGTTGCTTTGTGTATTATATGTTATGATATGACTTTAAGTATGCTCTAAACTCTAGTACTTCATGTTAATTATATAATTTATTATAAATACATGTCTTATGCTATGCTACGTGACCTATATGATGCATATCATTCCATAATGC
This sequence comes from Lantana camara, assembly GCA_037501455.1. Classification (NCBI taxonomy): domain Eukaryota; kingdom Viridiplantae; phylum Streptophyta; class Magnoliopsida; order Lamiales; family Verbenaceae; genus Lantana; species Lantana camara. Next base: position 12,514,748 of record CM074857.1, on the reverse strand, counting down.
ATTTCATACATGATGTTTATATGTTGCCGTGCGTCTTACTTGGTTCATATAGAGTTTAAGTCTGGGCTTCTGTATGTCTCATTACAGAGTTTGGTGGTGTCGGTGAGCCTGAGGTTTAGAGTTTTTGGCCCTTCACACTCTCAGACTCTACTATCACAAGGTGAGGTTTAGGATTTTGTATAGTTACGTGACCTATGACCTTTACATGTTGATTTCTACCCTTGCATGCGAGTATACTCTATTATAGATATGTACGTGCTGAATATGATATGTTGATGATCTTGTGTGAGTCCTGCATGGATGGAGGTCATGAGGCTTAAAGTTTCATCGCGTAGGAAGGATGTAAATATAAAACCAGTTTTGAGGCATATGTAAGCTATTTTTGGAAAATCAGTTGTTTTATGTTTCTTTAGCGAGTTAGCCATGTTATATGGTATCTGTTCTATCCTGTTCTATTATGCTTTGGATCCTAGGAGCTGCGGGTAATGGGTCCCCCCGGGACGGTTATGGCCGTCGGGGTATTTACCCATTGCGTAGTTCCATTTGAGATATCTTCACGCGACCCGTGCTGTAGGGAAGCTGTGGTATCTTGAGCCTTCGACTAAGGCCGAGGAGGACTCTTGTGGGTTCGCTACCCCTTGAGGGTGAGTCTATTTTAGACGGTTTTATAGATGGTTTGGGGACGGTACATCTCCTCCATCACTGGTGTAGCGGTTGGATTGTTTTTTATTTATGATTCTGAGGAGTAAAGGTTGGAAGCTCGTACTCGCCGAGCATGTGTCCTATTTTGTTTAGGAATTGTGAATCCAGATAGAGTTTCGGAAATCTTTTCTAAACTAGATATACATTTATCTTTTGGGTTTCCTTTGAAATGATTTGGTATGTAACACCTATCCTCGGTTCATGATTCCCTCCTTTTAATCTGTGTTGTGATTCTATATATATATATATCGTGGGTGTGCGTTAGCCCCCTCACTCGGTCAAGTTGACTGACCCCACATTTAAACTTTTAGTTGCAGGTCTTTTGGCGTTTGCTAGGCGGGAGTGAGTCCTTTGTGTTGCACTTCGTCGGTCTAGCCTTTCTAGTTGCATTTGTCTTTCGTACACTTTACTTGTGTCATGACTTGTAGACTTGAGATTATACTTTGTCCTTCTGTAGCCCTGCGTGGCATTCGTATTCAGCCCTTTGTGGCATTTGATGATATTACGTTATTTTGATCTGATATTCGGGATTAGGTATCTATGCTAGTTGAACCCGTCACTTGTTATGCTTGTTGATATTCGGGACTTGGTATCTATGCTAGTTGAACCCGTCACTTGTTTTGAATGTTGATTTAAATACTTCCGCTATCTTGCTTGAATGTCTAATTTGCTTCCGCTCTCTGAGTTTTGTCGTGTTAGATCCGCCTAGCATAGCGTGTGTGTTTGTCTCCAGTTCGCTCTGATTCGGCTTCGGGCATGAACTTCCATTTCATGACCGGGTCTGGGTCATAGCGCGGGGGATGTGGCATCCCCCGTTTGGGGTGTTACAAGGGCACCAGGTCTTTGGGAGAGAATTCCAGATGTTAAGAGTGACCCATCTTCTTCGCCTTTCTGCTGAATCAGAAGCCGCCGATTGAATGCTCTGAAAGCCCTAATTGCAGAAAATGCTAGCCCATATATACGTAGCTCTATATATATATATATATATAAAAATTGAGATAAACAATGAATTTTATAAATAACATTTTTATTCTAACAAATCGATAAATTTATAAAAAAATGGGAAGGGAGGAGGGGGAAGAAGACAAAATTAGGGGAGAAGACTATCTTCTTCCCTCTGTGCTGAAAACTCAAAGCCGCCGGAAAAACCAAGAAGATCAAGATGCCGTCTTCTCTGATGAGACGAAGATGCCACTGCTAATCCACCACCTACAACTACCTTTCCACCACCAACCCTCCCCCTCTTCTCCTTATCCATCAACCACATACCACCAACCACAACAATACAACACCACCACAACAGCAGCCACTGGCCCACCGTGAACAAAAACACAAAGTTAAACTCAGATCTATACACACAAACTCAGATCTACCGGTGGGGAACCTGAGGAATTGTTGTTCCCGACAACAAGCTTGAAGGCGCCCTTGTACATTTCGGTCGTCTTCCACCAACGACGGGGCGGAAGGCGGCGGCGCCGATATGGGGAGCTGAGAGACTGGAGGAAATCGACGATTATGGAGCGTTGGATGGGTGAGAACTTCCCGTACCCGATCTACTCGTCGGAGAACCAGATCTGGGTGGCGCGAATATGTACGGCGCCGGAGATGGAGAGGAGAATAGATCCGACGGTGGCTATGGTGTTTCTGGAGGTGGAAAGGCAGCGGCTATGGTGTTTCGGAGATGGAGAGGAGGCGGCTATGGTGGATAGGAGGCGGCGGCTATATTTTGTTGGGAAGGAAGAACAAGAACAACATATATTATGTATGTTATGTGATATATATATATATATATATATATATATATATATATATATATAATTATTAATATACATAATATGTATTATGTATTGATAGGGTCAAAATGCGCTCGTCCCACGTTTGGACACGTGACACCTCAAAGATGACGACACCTGTCAAATGATTATGGTAGTCATACACGAGCGTTGGAACCCTTAAAGCGCCAGTATCCTCCAAGATCACGGGCCGTCTCTGTCACATTCGCACGTGATCATCTTTACCGCTCTCCTACGAGCGCCATTCACACTACAAGGTTAACGTTCCAATTAATCAAGGAAGCCCTCTTCGAGCGTTACACTCCCTCAGGGAGGCTTCCACTCCAACACAAGCCCTGGACTTCATCCCCCAGCGGATTCCTTGGCCTCCAAGGCTCTTGGTTGTCACGAGCGCGCTCTTAAGCCCTCGTTACCAATCCCCAAAACGGCTCTCTGACACACCGTACATGCCCGCGCACCTACCACTGTTGCCAGCACCACCTTTCACCAGCTTTTGCAGAGAATATTCCTCATACGTTTCTCTCGTAATGCCACGTGTTAGGGCAACATTCGGCCAGGACCACACGGCGCAAATGACCGAAGGGTCCCTGACCCTCAACTATAAATACACAAGGTCATCTTCTCCACTGTAAGCAACTTCCATTACAGCAACTTCACACTTAACATTTTTCCTCTTTCAGATCTTCATCTGACTTGAGCGTCGGAGAGCCAAACTGGGAATCACCCCCAGTTCCCCCAGCTTGGCCTTCTGACTTTTGTCTGTGTGTTTGTCATAGCAGGTAGAATCCACATCTTTTCCGGCGATCTTCACCTGGTTTTCTCACCCAAACAAACTCTAAAGTGATCGGACTTTGTACCCCATATTTAGACCCATCATTTTTGGCACCGTCTGTGGGAAACCAGTTCTCAATCCATTTCTTCTTTTCTGCTAGTTGAAAAGCAAACACCCAGAATCTTCTTAACCATGGTAGCTACAAGGTCAGGAGCTGTGGGAGGAGGTTCTCACGAAGCCAATATTGTCGTTTCCTCCGTCGCGGCTGGCGAAGCACCGCCTCCTTCCGTCTCCGCTGGAGGAGCACCACCTGCCGAAGGCGTAACTCCCCTTGCAGAATCTACAATCCCACCACCAGCGCCACCAACGCCACCAGCACTGCCAGTTTCCAGCACCGTAGGAGGTGTCTCTCTCTCCACCCTTCCTCAGCTTCCTCAGAACCCGTGGATTCCAACCCACGCGAATCCAGGAGGGCAGGCCTACATGATGCCGCCACCGGGTTACACTCTTACCCCCACCGTCGTGATGCCGCAGATCCAGCCCTACCACGTCGGCCAAATCCAGCTCCCAGTGGTGATTCCCAGGGAGATTGAAGGAGTGGAGTTACCCCCGTTAACCCATCAACAGCTGAGGGCTCTTTACGCCCAATGCGAGGTTCAGGCGGCCCAAGGGGCATGGGAGCCGATGCCAGAGACGCTCATCACAAAGACCGCCAGCTACGAGTCCCCCACCGCAAGGAGCAAGAGGAGAACTTTTGCACTTATGAGTACCATCCCCTGGCGAGGGGCTCTCCCTTCGTGGAAGAAGTTCTGATGGCCCAAGCAGGAATGGCCAAAATCCCCACTTCCGTCAATCGCTACGACGGAACAACTGATCCGGCTGAACACTTGGATTATTTTTTGCACTTGATGCACTTATACGAGCACTCGAGCAACTACTGGGCCAAAGTCTTTGTCACTTCCCTGGTGGGAATGGCTCAGGAATGGTACAAGCGGCTGCCACCACGCTCGATACATTCATATCAGGAGTTGGCCGACGCTTTTCTCAACCACTTCAATTCTCTAAAGGCTCCAGTCACTACGCCCACTGCCCTTTACAACATAGTGCAAGGCAAGAATGAGTCTCTTCGCTCGTTCTTCGCCCGCTTCAATAAGGAGATCTTGCAGGTGGAGAGGCCGTTCATGGATTTCTTAATCCCAGTGCTCTTTCAGGCTGTGGATCACAAGCAGTATGTGAGCAAAAAGTTTACCGATGCCATTGTGGAGAGAAGGCCAGGAACTCTCATGGCCTTAAGAGAAGTTGTCGAGCCATTTTTTATGCTTGAGGATGTGTATGGGACAAATGGGCCCCGGCACCACAGCCCAGTGAGACACGAGCGTCACTAAGAGCGGGGTCGGGAAGTTGTTGTCAAAAAGGAACGCAAGAGATCCCCCGTCAGCTGGAGGCGGAAATTCAAAGGCTCATTGCTGGGGGCCACTTGAAAGAATTTGTCAGGATATTGGAGCGTTATGATGAACGATGTAACGAGCGCACCGGGGAGAGAAGAAGGAGCCCGTCGCGTTCTAGAAGCCCGTGGAGGCGAGGCCCCACGGAGAGTAGCCATCGGGGCAAGGGAAAGGCTCCTGAGCAAGAAAATACCCCTTTTGTGGTCATCAACATGATTGTAGGAGGTTCCTCTGGTGGAGACTCTAACGCTTCCCGATGACGGTACGTCCGGAGTTATGACCAGCGTCCATCAGTGCCCAATCCGTCTACGCCATTCAGAAGGCAAGTGATCAATGCTCGAGAGAGAATGATGTAATAGGATTTGATGATAGGGATTCAAACCATATTGTAACGCCCCATGGGGACAGTGAAACCTCTGACTGCCCTATGGTGGTTAGCATAGATGTCCACAATCACGTTGTAAAAAGGGTGTTAGTGGATAGTGGAATCTCTGTTAATGTTTTGCCCTACACTACGTTTCAAAAGATGAATGCCAACATCCCGCTCGAACCTCTCAAAACAGCCCTCATTGGCTTTGGAGGTTCGGAGGTCGTCCCTCGAGGGCAAATTCGCCTGGCCACTTCATTCGGCCGAACCCCACAGCGCAAAATGCTCATGGTTACGTATGCAGTGGTGGAGATTGATATTCCCTATAACATCATAATCGGGCGTCTAGCCCTCGTGGATTTCAAAGCTATCATCTCCACCTACCACCAAAAAATCAAATTCCCTACCCCCGAGGGAGTTGGAGAAGTATTGTGCAATGTGCGAGAGGCCTGGGAATGTTACATGCTGTCCCTTAGAAAGCCTAAGGCTGAGAAAACTTTTCAAATCGGGTCCACCAAGAAATCCGTTGACTTTCCTAATCTAGATGAGGATGGTCCCGTGCGCAAGAGGGCCAAGTTGAACAAGAAAAAGAACAAGAAGAAAGACCCCAAAGGCTCCCTCGAAAGCGCTCCGCCAGGAACAGTGGAAGAATCCTCCTCAGAGGAGGACAAGCGTGATGGTGACGAGCCCCTTAATGATGGGCACTTGACAGGAAAAAAGAGGGCGCTCGAACTTCCCCGTCCAGAAGTAAGGATTGAGCCCTCAAAAAAATTCCTTACTATTGAGCTGGAACCAGGAAACAAGGATAAAACTACTCAGATAGGGTCCAACCTCTATGGGCCCTCGCAGATTATGATGATTGACTTTCTCAGAGAAAACATTGACGTCTTTTGCATCTGACCTTACAGGGATTAACCCGAGCGTCATAGTCCACAGGCTTAACGTAAAAAAGTTATTGAGTAAGAAGTTAACAAGCTTCTGGAGGCTCAGTACATTGAGCCCATCTTGTACCCAGAATGGCTGTGCAACGTGGTGTTGGTACCCAAGAGCGCAAACAAATGGCACATGTGCAATGATTTTACTGATATTAACAAGGCTTGCCCTAAGGATCCTTACCCATTGCCCAGAATAGACTAATTGGTGGATTCGACCACTGGCTGTGAACTCATGAGCATGATGGACGCCTTCCAGGGGTATTATCAAATCTTTATGGCGCCAGAGGACCGCCCTAAAACTTCGTTTGTTGTCCACTTGGGGGTATACTGCTTTTTAGTCATGCCTTTCGGACTCAAGAACGCGGGAGCCACTTATCAGCGTCTCGTCAATAAGATGTTTGAGAAGGAAATTGGGGGATCCATGGAGGTTTACGTTGACGACATCATTGTCAAGAGCGAGCGTCAGGGCTCGCATCTTGAAGATCTCAAGCGCACTTTTTCCATTTTGCGCCAATATGGGATGAAATTGAATCCTTCAAAGTGTACTTTTGGAGTACGAGGGGGAAAGTTCTTGGGCTACATGGTCAGTCAGAGGGGAATTGAAGCCAATCCTGAGAAAATCAAAGCTATCTTGGAAATCCCCTCCCCTCGAAACCTCCGGGAAGTGCAAGTGCTAGTGGGAAAAATCATTTCCCTGAACAGGTTCATTTCACGATCGGCAGACAGAAACCTTCCTTTCTTCAAGATTTTGAAAAACGCACGAAATTTTGCTTGGACTGAGGAGTGTGATAAAGCATTGCAAGACATGAAGGCTTACCTTTCGAGCGCTCCACTTCTAACCAAACTTGTTGAAGGCGAAAGGCTATTTGTGTACCTCTCCGTTTCGACCGAGGCAACGAGCGCAGTGTTGATAGTCGGGCGGGAACGTAAGCATTTGCCTGTTTATTATTTGAGCAAAACGTTACAAGGGGCAGAGAAGAAATATTTGGAAATCGAGAAATTTGCGTTCGCCCTTATCAATGCATCAAGGCGATTGAGACCTTACTTTCAAGCGCACTCGATAACGGTCCTTACTGATCAGCCCATGAAATAAGTTTTGTCCAAACCGGACGTGTCGGGAAGATTGATAAAATAAGCCATTGAGTTGAGTCAGTTTGACTTAAGTTTCGAGCCCAGAACCGCTATACAAGTGCAGGTAGTAGCGGATCTGCTCGTTGAACGCTTCGGTTTAGAACCCGCTGCTCCAGAGAACGAGGGTCTATGGGTCCTGCACACTGATGGTTCCTCAACCTCTCAGGGGGGAGGAGCAGGGATAGCCCTTAGAGACCCCAATGGGATTGAGTTAGACTTTGGAATCAGATTGGATTTTCAAGTCACCAATAACGAGGCAGAATATGAAGCCCTGATACAAGGATTGAAAATTGCTTTTCAGAACGGAGCTTCCAGAATTACTGCTTATGTTGATTTACAGTTAATTGCGAGCCAGATTGAAGGAACTTATGAGGCTCAAGAAACCACCATGGTGCAGTACTTGAGCAAAGCCAGGGAGATCATTGGGAAGTTCAAATAATTCCATCTACTCCAAGTCCCACGAGCAGAGAATGAGCGCGCTGACGCTCTATCTAAATTTGCTTCGGCATTGGAAGGTACCTCCGAGCGTTCCGTCACGTTCCTTAGAACAGAAGAGCCTTTGATCAAGGAGAAAATTACCAGGGAAGTGGTCGCTATGATCGATCCGCACGAGCCATGTTGGCTTGATGATATCATCAGATTTCTTAAAGATGGTGTTTGTCCCACTAACAAGGTAGAGGCTCGGAAAATTAGAAACAAGGCCCCTCGGTTTTCTATAGACTCTGAAGGAAGACTGTTCAAAAAGTCATTTCAAAGGCCTCTGATGAAGTGTCTAAGGCCCTCGCAAGCAAAAGAAACGCTTGAACTGATTCACAATGGGAGCTGTGGGAATCATTCAGAGGGGCGTATCATGGCTAAGAAAGTCCTGAGAAACGGGTTTTATTGGCCCACAGTTCTTCAAGACGCCATTGAGTTTTCCAGAAAGTGCCAGTGCCAGTTCCATTCCAATATCCCTCAGCTGCCAGCCGCTCAAATGATCCTTATAGATGTCTCCTGGCCCTTTGACCAGTTGGGAATTGACATTGTTGGCCCCTTGCCCATCACGGTCGGACAGAAGAAGTTTGTCATTTTAGCTGTCGATTATTTTACCAAATGGGCCGAGGCTGGAGCCGTAGCAAAAATCACCTTTTAGGTGGTAAGGGATTTCATTTGGAAAAACATCATCTGCAGATATGGCATTCCGAGGGTGCTTATTTCAAACAATGGATCCCAATTCATAGCAGCTGACACACGGGAGTGGTGTTCAGAGTTGGGGATTGAACAGCGCTTTACCTCCGAGGGCCATCCTCAAGCCAACGGACAGGCTGAAGTTACCAACAATGTTATTTTACAGCATCTGAAGACAATGCTAGAAAGCAAAAGGAGCGAATGGGCAGAAGAACTGCAATGTGCACTCTGGGCTTATTGCACTACCCCACGAGCGGCTACTGGGGAAACACCTTTCGCGCTCGTATATGGGTCAGAGGCCATGATACCAGCAGAAATTATAAATGAATCCGCTCGTGTAGCTTATTTCGAGCCTCAACTTAATGAAGTTAACAGAGGCTTAGAGTTGGACTTATTAGAGGAAAGGAGTGACAATGCATGGGAAAAAATACACAAATACAAAGCAACCGTGGCACAACAATACAACAGGCGTGTACGAGAAAGAACTTTCCAGCTAGGAGACCTGGTTTTGAAGAAAGTGGAAGTATCCAAACATATGGGGAAATTGGACCCCAACTGGGAGGGACCGTTCAAAGTCATACAAATCAGAGCTAACAACACATACACCCTGGAGACACTCCAAGGCGAGCGCTTGCCTCGTCCTTGGAACGCATGCAACCTCCGACGGTTTTATGTTTAAAGGCTTTCTAGAAATGATGATGTGGCAACCCCGTTAGTGGGTTCTATGTACTTCAAATCTCAAGTAAGTTACAATACGTTCTTTTTAATATCCCTGTACTTCTGCTTTTTTAATTACATGGATGGATAAGACCCACGTCCCTCGTTTTCACGAGCGTGGTTGGCAATCCGTTCCAATACGCACAATATTATCGCATATGGGTTACACTTGTCTGCGCTCTACTCCACATGGGGGGACGCCCTCATAAGGATAGCCTGGTAATGCTCACAACCAAATAGACGAATCGGAGAAAGAACGCGAGGCAAATCCTAGTAGGCCTTGGTCGTTTGTCACAACGCCTTGCGCACGAAAATAGGATCACTCGCGAATCCTAAAAAATAAGCAAACACAAGCGCGCTCGGCCAACGATAGCATCATTCAGAAAAACTTCCACAAGTCTTGAACGAGGGCAGTCACTCAGTAAGACCCTCGTATTTACTCAAGACTTAGCAAAATTTCCAAGATTCAGAAGAACTTTCACAAGTCTGGAACGAGGGCAGTCTCTCAGTAAGACCCTCGCATTTACTCAAGACTTAGCAAAATTTCCAAGATTAAGAAGAAATTTCAGAAGTCTTGAACGAGGGCCGTCTCTCAGTATGACCCTTGCGTTTACTCAAGACTTTGCAAAATTTCCAAGGTTATGAAAGAATTTCACAAGTCTTGAACGAGGGCAGTCTCTCAGTAAGACCCTCGTAACTACTCAAGACTTAGCAAAATTTTCTAAGCGAAAGAGCGAAAATGTGCACAAGTTTTGAATAAGGGCAGCCTCACAGTAAGGCCCCCATAATTACTCAAGACTTAGTAAAATTTGTCAAAGTCTTGAAAGACTTAACTAAGTAATGCACTTTTTACTAAGCCAGTTACACACAAATCTTATTATTACAAGATTTTGTTACAACAAGCGCAAGGTAAGAATTTCACAATCCAGAAAAAAAAAAAAAAAATGAAAAGGAAGGATTTCATTAATGAAAGGCTTTTCGCCAAATGTTACAAAATTAAGGCTCAAAGGCCCATAGCATTATTACAGAAAGGAAGGCACTAGACTGAAATAAGAGGAGTTGCAAGATAAAGCTGGAGCGACGTCCTCATCCAAAACCACCAAGATGTTTTGGGCCACAGGGCCATGAACTGGACCTTCCGGCTCCGGTGCAGGGGGGGCATTCTCTTCTTGATGTTGGGTCACTGGAGGCTCAGGCTCATTGGAGTTGTGGACGTTTTCAGCAGCAAAAACTAGGGCATTCTCCGCGGCAGGCGCTTGAGGCTCGTTTACAGGAGGGTCATTCTGTGCCTCTTGGGAGGCTTCTGCTGGAGGATTGCCGCCATGTACTCATCCTGGAAAAGAGTAACCAGGAACTCGTACTCCGGTTCAGAAATGTTGACCGCAGGATCATCACGGTCGTCGTCATCCTCCCCGCAGCGCTCGTTGAACTCGAGCCCCATGCCTTCCGCCCCACGAATTGCCGGATCCGTCAACCCTTTGTGGATGCCTTGGTTAATAGCCAGGTTGAAGGCGTTTTGAGCCTCGTCCAAGGAGTGCAAAGAAGCTGCGAAATTGAAGGCTTTAGAGTGATAAAATTTGATCAGCGCCTCCTTGTTTGCTCGCTCAAGACTTTGGGGCCATTGGTTCATGGTGTCGGTAAAATTCCTTTCTGCGTCCAGAGCCCTCGTCTTCCAGCCATCACGCTCGGTCTCAAGCTTCTTATAATTCTCATCAAGATGGGCCAACTTATCGGTCAAACTACTCTGAGCGTTTTCCGCGCTCGTAAAGTCACCCTGCAACTTCTTCATCTCCTCCTCCATCTTTTTGTACTCCTCCTTGAGGGAGGTGTACTTAACCTTCTCAGTGTCCAGCTCCTCCTGGATTTGAGCGGGATCATTCGCGCGCGCCATTTTCTTATACTTTGCCTTTCGATCCGCGTAAACTGAGGCGCGCATCTGAATATTCTTAGCCCTCGGGAGCACTTGCTGCACAGGCTCGTAAAAGGCAGAAGTATTAATAAATATATTGAGGAATAATTTTTTCATAAGAAAGTAAAGTTACAAAGAAAGGAAAGAGGAACTTACAGAGATTAGGGCATGCACCATATCGCTGGCCACCCTTTCCACCGGCTCGGCGAACAAATGCTTGTGGTTTACGGTGAATTGGGCCCTCTCGTACAAACCCTCGCCGACGGTCTGAGCGAGTGTGCCGTACCTCAACAGAACTGCACCTCCGTCCGCAGAGCCGAATAAGTACCTATCCCCTCGGCGGGTAAAACCCCACAAGTGCTCCTCCTCTGAAGAGGAAGTTTCTCCGTCATCCTTGGGGCCTTCCACCACCTGTTTACCCTTACCTATTATTACGAGGGTGTCGGGCATCCTCTTCCTCTTGCGGGAAGTCTGGTCAGCGCTCGATTGAGCCCCACTGGTCACCGCGTTTGTTGGGGGCCTCATTTGATTGGCAGCGCGGGGGTCGACCACCCTCGCATCTGTCGCAGGAGGTGGCCGTGCCACTATCCTGTTTTCCACATTGGCCGCTCGATCATCCCCTCGGCCTGGTTGCGTTTGGCGCCAGGAGCCGTGCTTGAGCTGGCACTGTGGTAGTCTCCACGACCGTCCCCGCTGCCCGCTCCACGACCTCGGGGATTTTGTTGGTTTTCTTGTTGGGCTTGGCGCCTGTTGGCATTGGCGAAACGAGCGGCATTTCTGATTCCTCCGGCCATCTCTAGAATTGCTACTCCTGCAAGGAAGGCGAAAACGAGGGTCAGAAACCCTTATATAAATTTTAAAAAATGCAAGGTACAAAGGCAAACTAAAGTTAGTATTCCTAGCTAAAAGTTAGTGCCCTAAGAATCTAACCTTCTCTTTCCAAATCACGAGCGGGAGGGTTGTCAAGATAATGCGGGTCGTTAGTAAGCCCGCAAAGGAATATAAGATCGTCATCATCAATCCAATCCTTGGCTTGGATCAGGTGGCCCTCGTCCCACAGAGTTCCAGCCAAGTCCTTGGCCCAGTTATCAGGGAGAGAGGGTGTTAAGCGATTCTTTACGAGCGAACCCTTCCCATGCGAGATCCACTCTTGTGATACCCCAAAACCCTCATCTGTTGGGGCCTTTACGAAAATGAACTTCTCCTTCCAATTTGGGCCATAAGTGGTGGAGGGAGAGTTGATTAACTTCAAATGGGCTTTCGCTTGAATGTAATAGAAGAAGCCCGATTTAGGTGACGAGCGTGGCGAGCTGACCACTTGAAGGAGAGCATTAAGATTCCTCATGAAGGACTCGTGACCGGTGCTTCTCATGAGAATCACAAAGCTCGTTATCAGTGCGAGGCCGTTGGGCACTATTTGTGAGGGGCAGAGGTTCAAATCGTTCAGGATGCGGGCCACCGGGGCTGGAATTGGGAACCTCAAGCCCCCAGAGCTTACCGCATCCATATAAACCGCCATCTCACCGGGCGGCGGGCGGTTGGCGGTTGTGGTCAGCAGGGATCCTCCGTGTGAAGCGCTCATCCCAGTAAATTGGTGCCAGCATAGTCTTCACCTCTCCCAAAGTGAAGGTGTTGGGAGTCGCATCTGGAGTATGCACGGTCGCTTGCATGCCCGAGCCTTCACCCTTGTTGGGCCCTTTGGCTTTCTTGGTTTTCTTGGTCTTTTTGCCCTTGCCCTTGTCACGGGATCTTTCAGAGGGCCCCGCTACTTCCTCGGTTTCCGGAGTCGGAGCGGCGATGGCCACCGTCACTGTATGGCGATGGGGGTGAGTTGCACTCTCAGTTATCGGGAGAGTCACTCCCTGCCTCTCTGCCTCCATTACTATGTTCATCTCTTCGAAGAGAGGTTCAACCTCGCCTGGGTCCCTCTCATCTATGGCCATCACGGCCGCGTCCAACTCCTCATCCCTAGGAGAACCCGGCAACGAACTCTGAGTAGCCATATCTTCCACTTTACGGGAGAATTCTTCAACATGATCTCTGGCCATGTTTGTGGTGGAATTTGGAAGGGGTACGAGGATTTCGGAAGTAAGGGATTTTCGGAGAGATTTGGGTATTTCTGGAAGGAGTAGAGCCTAAAGAAGTGCTAGATCCTAATTTGGTTCTAAGGTTAGCAAAGTTAGAAGAATTTCACCGGCAATTACCTTGAGTTTTCTGGAAAATCTTGAAGAAGGTTTGGGATGCTCTGGAACTTGCTTGCAAAGAGTTTTTCTGCAAATGACTGCTTTGGAGATGTGTTTGCGTAAAAGATGGAATGGATACAGAATCCCTTATTTATAGGGATGGGAGTTAGTACGTTTCTGGAAAGAAATACAAAATTACAATCATTTCCCGCCTAGAAAACCGTGTACTTTATTGAACCGTCACGTACTTCCCAAGTCGCACGCGCCCCACGCGCATCAGCATTTAATGCTTAGACGCTCCAAGTGGTCAGAAGAAAGGACTGCATTTAATGCTTGGACGTTACAGGCGGTCAGTTGAAGAGACCGTATTTATGGCGCACTCAGAAGGAAGATTGCCCAACACGCCAAACCTCATACGAACGACACGCACGGTGGATTACATTGGAAAAAATTCTACAGCCCTTATCACTAAGGACTACAGAATTGGGGGGCAAAATGATAGGGTCAAAATGCGCTCGTCCCACGTTTGGACATGTGGCACCTCAAAGATGACGACACCTGTCAAATGATTATGGTAGTCATACACGAGCGCTGGAACCCTTAAAGCGCCAGTATCCTCCAAGATCACGTGCCGTCTCTGTCACATTCGCACGTGATCATCTTTACCGCTCTCCCACGAGCGCCATTCACACTACAAGGCTAACGTTCCAATCAATCAGGGAAGCCCTCTTCGAGCGTTACACTCTGTGACGCCCCGATTCTTCGGCCGTACAGGTATGACGTCACGTGTGTGTTTCGTGAGCTTTACGTTATTTATTTCATGCTCTTATATGTTATTATGATTGATTAATTGCTACTTAGTTATTTGAATTTACTTGAAATTTGTTTGAATTTGGATATTTGCCCTAATTACTCGTTTACTTGTATCTTGTTCGTTTCTTATCCGTTTCGAGTTTCGTTTCTTGCGTATTTTTATCGTGCATGAAATATGTGTGTTATTTACGTGTTAGCATGCTTACGTGTTAATTTGATGCTCGTTTGATTCAGTTTTGAGTTCGATTTTTGGAACCGGGACAATTAGGGTTTATAAGCACTTTGTGCGCATCTTGTGTTCCGGGCGGCGTATCTTGAGCTAGGGAACTCGGATTCGAGTTCCGTCACCTCCGTTGGCTTCGTATCGACGATTCGGAGCTAATGGAACAAGCCACATGCCTTTTTTAATTCATTTAGTCCTCCGAACCTCACCTGTAACGTGCAGCTTGTGCAAATTCGTACCTTTGGGTTGACTAGTCTTGGTGGGACCCTTCTTAACCTAACCTTAACTTGACCCATACCTTGTAGCTTGAGATAACACACTCCCTAACCCTCTTAGCTGCTGAATTTCGTGCCATACCCCTCCCTTCTCATCCATTTGCTGCTCCAAACCCAGCTCCAAGAAAGAAGAGAAGAGGAAGAAGAGAGAACCTTGCCATCCTTGTTGATTTTTAGCTCAAATCAACTCCTTTCTTCTTCTAATCTTCAAGGTAAGTATATGTTGTTATTATCTACTCTTTTAGATGTGTTTTGATGCTTCTTATCCATGCTTTGATTGGTATTTGATTAGGGTTTGATATGAGCAAGTTTGTGAGTTTTGATCAATATCTTGTTAGATGGCATGCTTGAAGTTTGGGGCTGAGTTAGGGACTTTAACTTGACATTTTGGTCCGATTTCTTCTTGTATTAGATGCCTAACATATTGTAGTAGAACTAGGGTTCATGTGCCTTTGATGTTCTTTGGGAAATTCATGAGTTATTTGACATGAAAGTTGAAATTTAGAACAGCTCCCCTGTTTCGGTTAATTGCCCCAGCTTTTGCTTGCTTTGGTTGATCATTTGTGCTTCATTTTGTGCCAAATTGCATATACATGTAGTATATTAGTCCTTTTTCATGTTAGGATTAAGTTCCCAAGAGTTTAGATTCATTCTTAGCCCCTAGAGCCTTGATCATGGCATGAATGTATTGATTTCTCAATTTTGGCTCTTATTGCATTGCTTGTTTGATGAATCTTTTTGGATGCATTCTTGAGTCTTTTTGTGTGATTCCTTGGTGTGTATTTGATGCTTGTTTTATGTGTTAGAATGCTTGAGTAGTTCCCCTTCTTTCAACCCTTGAGTTGCTCTCTTTTTCCCTTTTAAACCGTAGCTGTCAGCCCTTTTTGCCCTTTTCTTTTCTGTATCGAGACACCCCCGTGTCTCAGTTTGTTCTTCTGGAGTGACACGGGCGTGTCACCCTCTTTTGGAGCTTTGTTTCCCTCATGTACTGAGACACGGTGGTGTCTCAGTTTAGGCTTCTGGGATGACACGGGCGTGTCATTCCCCTCGGTTTGATTTTAAATGTAACTCTTTTCCGTTCCCTTACTTTTCGTTGCTTCTCTTTGCCTCGTTTCGACTTATATGTGTTATGATATATGAGTTATGAGCTTTTCACATCCCACATTTCATTTATAGTATGATTTACGTGCGTATATGCAAGCTAGGGTTTAATAGCACTTATGTGATAACTTGTCTTTTTCCATTTTTGTCATAAGCATTCATATGCATTGTCGAGCGTCTAATTGGTTCATGTTTGAGTCTAAGTTCGTATTCCTTTGCTTTTTTTTGTTCAGAGAACCCTCCCGTGGACGAGGAAGTCGCTCATTAGATACTCTTTTCCCTCATTTGTTTCGTCTTCGGTGTAAGGTGAGGTTTATTTCTTTTAGTTATTCGACCTACAACCTTATGTGTTTTTGAAACCCGCATGCGAGTATTATATACGTATATTTATGGTAAATATGTGTGAGATATGTATGTTAAGGGCTTGTCCCATTTGTTATACGACTTTGAAACGGATTTGTATACGTATAGAAACTATTTTCCCCTTGTTTTGAAAACTTTGGTAAGGGTGCGTGTGTTAGCTTTGTTCGTTTGTATCGGATTCAAGGAAGTCTTCGATTTTTTGTTGGTTTTGATCTGTTGGGCCCCGGAGAGTGGCATGGCAACTCGGGACGACCATGGGGTCGTCGAGCTCTCCCATCAACACTTTCCATTGAGAGTTTTGCCCGACCTTAGGAGTTGAGGAAGGGCGGTGCTCTTGAGCCGGCGTAGGCAAACGTCGAAGGATTCAAGGAAGTAATTAAGCCTTGTATCGTTGGTACTGAGTTCGTAAGCTCGCTAGATAGTTAGGGCTGTACACCCTACTATCACCCGGTGTGAAGGATGGTTTATGATTTCTGTTTGATTTATTCATTTTGATTCGGAGTTAGGGGTTTACTTTTGTATGAACCGTGAAACGAGATTGGCCTTGTGATTAACTAAAATTTGGCGTTTTGGCACTTGCCCTTTTGTTTCCTTTTCAACCTACATACCTAATATCACGGGAAACGTTTTAGTTTGTAAAACCCACTCTCGGTTCAAGGTTCTTTACTTTTGATACGTGTTGTGCTTTATACGTATTAGTGTGAGTGTGTTAGCCCCCTCACTAGTCGTTAGGACTAACCCTCGTTGTTTCTTTTCTTTTCCCCTTTTCTTTTAAGTTGCAGGTAGTTGCTTTTGGAGTCTTGAGCTAGGCGGCAAGTTTTTTTCGAGTGGTCTTACTTGTGGATAGCTCGAGTCTCACTCATTTTAATTATGTTCTATACTTACTTTACCGCACTTTTGGATACGCTTTGTTATGGGTTATGATTATTCTTTTGGCCTGTAAGGGGTTTGTACATCAATATTATGAAATGTTGGTACCTATATGTAGTATAAGTAGATAGTTGGTATCTATAATTATACTTTATGTGTTGGTACCTATACGTAAATATATAATATGTCTCTTATATGTATCGCTTCCGCATTCATGTTTTGTTTGTGCACTCTGATGTAAGGGTCTTGTCCGCCTGGCTTAGGTTGGTTTTCGTTTGGTCACCCGTTCGCTAGAGTTGGGCATGTGTGTGGAGTCCGTTTCGTTACATGTGCTTGGCTTTGGTGCGGGGGATGTGGTGCCCACCGCTCCGGGGTGCTACATCCTTGAGTGGTATCAGAGCTCTGGGTTGTAAAACCGGAGCTCTGGAGTCGTGTCGTGTCTGTCTAGGTCGTTCGGCTTAGGAGTATGTGGTTATTTGCATTCACTTACTCTTTTATGCGAATTATTTGTTTATATTCATGTTAATTGTACACATGAGCATGTACTAAATCCCACGCATCAATATTTGCTTTGAATTGTGATTTCAGAATGCCTCCTCGTAGAAGAGATCGCGAGCAAACTCCGGATTTAAATCAACCACCTCCACAAGCACCACCACCACCCCCTATTAATGCCGAGAATATAGTGCAAGCCCTCTTGAACCAACTTCAACAAAATCAGAGGAATAACAATAACAATCAAGGGGAAACAAATGAAGGCCTTGTGACTCCGGCCTTTCGGGAATTTCGGAACAACAATTCCCCGAAGTGGTTTGGTGGAAATGATATTCCAGCGGAGGAGTGGCTCTCCGAGATCTTGGGTATATGGGAGATTTGCCCGGCCCCCTCTCACGAGAAAGACGTTTGTACGGCTCGTTTTATCCAAGGCCCCGCTTCCAATTGGTTGAAAGCCATGAGATCAAAATTGGAGCGAAGTGGGGAGGACTTCACTTGGGAAAGCTTTGTGAGGGAGTTTCACAACAAATACATCCCTCCAAGTGCTCGTGAAAGAAGACTCCAAGAATTTATGGAGTTGAAACAAGGAGGAAGGTCGGTTGAGGAGTACATTTTGGAGTTCGAGAGGTTGGCCCCGTATGCTACTCATATTACGGATGTGGATTCATTGAAAGCTAGGAATTTTGCTCACGGGTTGCGAAAGGATATCCAAGAGGCTCTCCAAGCAGCTACGGTTGACACGTGGGAGAAAGCCACGAGGAAGGCCTTGAAGATAGAGGCGCAGAAGATCAGGTTGGGGCCCCTGGTTTTTCCCTCGGGGCTCAAACTTGGGCAAGAGGCCTGCCACATCAAGTGGGCCTCCGGTTTTCAAAGCCCGAGGTTTTATTCCTTTTCAGAAGAAGGCCCGACCAGCTGTACCGGCCTTACCTGCTCCACCGGCCCCGATTCGATGTTTTTACTGCAATGGGCCGAAGCATACGGAGGAGATGTGCAGGAGGAAGTTTAACCGATGCTTTGGTTGTGGGGAAACCGGCCATATGGTGAATGTTTGTCCGAAAAGGAAGAATAACCCACAACCTTTGAATGTGATGCCTCCGAGAGCTCCTGTTCAAGCCAGGGCCTATGCTATCGAGGGAGAGGAAGAGAATGCGGAGCCCGATGCAAACGCCGTGGTGGAAGGTACAATACACATTCATGGCATCCCATTACATGCATTGTTTGATCCGGGAGCAACGCATTCATTTATTGCTTCCCGGCTTGTGCCTTCTCTCTCCTTGCCTGCCGTGTGTGTTAGTGCTTCTTTTGTTGTGAGTTCTCCTCTCGGGGGGAGCTTGGTGACGAACCGAGTGTTTCGTGAGTGCCCGGTGAGTGTTGAGGGCCAAGAGTACTCGGCAGACTTGATCGAGATGTCCATCAAGAGGTATGATTTGATTCTGGGTATGGATTGGTTGTTTCGACATCAAGCTTTGATGGACTGTCGCGCCAAGAAGGTTTCGTTGGGTTCTACAGTTTTCTCGGGCAATAGATTGAAGGCTAGCCCGTTTATTTCGTTCGTGGAAGCTAATAAGTTGGTCCAGGACGGTGCAACGGGCTATGTGGCTTATCTTTTGAACAAACCTAAGGACCAAGCCAAGCTCGAAGAGACGGAGGTCGTGAAGGACTTTCTTGATGTGTTCCCGGAGAGTTTGGGATCTCTACCTCCTGATCGGGATATAGAATTTGTCATTGACCTCTATCCCGGAGCCGAACCGTATGCGAAATCCCCTTATAGGATGGCTCCAGCAGAGTTGAAGGAGCTGAAGACGCAATTAGACGAGCTCTTAGAATGTGGCTACATCCGTCCGAGTACCTCGCCTTGGGCTACTCCGGTCCTGTTTGTAAAGAAGAAAGACGGGACTTTACGGATGTGTATCGACTACAGAGAGCTTAACCGGTTAACGGTTAAAAACAAATACCCCCTACCTCACATTGAAGAGTTGTTTGATCTTCTCCAAGGTTCGAGAGTGTATTCCAAGCTAGATTTGAGGCAAGGGTATTACCAGTTGCGTATCCGGGAAGAAGATATACCAAAGACGGGTTTCAATACTCGTTATGGGCACTTTGAGTTCGTGGTCAAGCCTTTTGGCCTCACAAATGCCCCGTCTGCGTTTATGGATATGATGCACCGAATATTCCAGCCTTACCTCGATAAATTCGTGGTCATCTTTATAGATGATATTCTGGTGTATTCGAGGTCCGCTGAAGAGCACGCGCAGCATTTGAGAATGGTTTTAGCCAAGCTTCGAGAGCATCAACTGTACGCCAAGTTCAGCAAGTGCGAGTTCTGGATCAATCGGGTTTCGTTCTTGGGTCATTTTATTTCGGGTGATGGTATAGAAGTTGATCCGACGAAGATTGAGACGGTGATGCTATGGAAGCAACCGAAGAATGCCTCAGAGATAAGAAGTTTTCTCGGGTTGGCGGGATATTACCGGCGATTTGGGAAGGATTTTTCTAAGATAGCCGCCCCGTTGACCCGGTTGACAAAGAAAGAGGTGAAATTCGAGTGGGATGAGGCGTGTGAGAAGAGTTTTCAGACTCTTAAGGAACGCTTGACAACTGCACCGGTTCTGACTCTACCACAAGGTTCCGAAGGCTACGTAGTATACACCGACGCATCTAAGGAAGGCCTCGGTTGTGTGTTGATGCAAGAAGGAAAAGTTGTAGCCTACGCCTTTAGGAAATTGAAGGATCACGAGAGAAATTATCCCACTCACGATTTGGAACTTGCAGCCGTTATCTTTGCTTTGATGAAGTGGGGACACTATCTCTACGGAGCTACCTTTGAAGTGTACACCGACCACCAAAGTCTCAAGTACCTTTTCACGTAGAAGGATTTGAATGTGAGACAGAGGCGATGGATGGAATTGCTTGAAGATTATGATTGCAAGATTCTCTACCACCCGGGAAAGGCCAATGTGGTTGTCGATGCTCTGAGTCGGAAGGCTAGTGTTTCAGCTTTGGAGTCTAGTTCTAAAAAGCAAGTTTCTGAAGTATTGGTTTCAGAGGCTCGATTGGCTAACATTTCTGTTCAACCATGTAACACCCCAAACGAAGGATGCCACATCACCCGCACTATGACCCAGACCCGGAACATGAAATGAAAGTCCATGCCCGAATCGGAATCAGAGCGAACGGGAGACCAACTCACACACTAGGCTAGGCGGATCTAACTTGACCAAAACTCAGAGTGCGGAAGTAATTAAAACCAACATCAATAGATAGCGGAAACATTTAAAACAAAACATGCAAAGCAGGTGACGGGTTCAACTAGCATAGATACCTAATCCCGAATAATAGATCAACAAACATAACAAGTGACGGGTTCAACTAGCATAAATCCCTAGTCCCGAATATCAACATAAAGTAATAATCATCAAGTCCACAAGGGGGCCGAATGAGAGTGCCACACAGGGCTACCGAATAGTAAAGTATAATCTCAAGTCTACGAGTCAAAGCATAAGTAAAGTGTATGAAAAGACAAATGCAAATAGAAAGACTAGACCGACGAAGTGCAACTCAAAAGACTCACTTCCGCCTAGCAAACGCCAACAACCTGCAACTAAAAGTGTAAATGAGGGGTCAGTCAACTGACTGAGTAAGGGGGCTAACGCATACCCACAATATATATATATGAAGAGCACAGCACAGAATAAAAGGATGGACTCATGAACCGAGGATAGGTGTTGCATACCAAAACATTTCAAAATAACCCAAAGAAATATAGATATAAGTTTTAGAAACCATTTTTCAGAAAGACTCTATCCCGATTCATAATTCCATAACATAACATAATCAACTGCTCGGCGAGTACGAGCTTCCAACCTCAACTCCTCATAACATAAATCAAAATCAATCCAACCTCTACTCCAATGATGGAAGAGCCACGCATTGGCCCTAACCATCTATAATAAACCGTCTAACATAGACTCACCCTCAAGGGGTAGCGAACCCACAAGAGTCCTCCCCGGCCTTAGCCGAAGGCTCAAGATACCACACCTTCCCTGCAGCACAGGTCGCGTGAAGATATCTCAAATGGAACTACGAAATAGATGAATACCCCGACGGCCATAACCGCTCCGGGGAATCCATTACCCGCAGCTCACCAGGATCAGATCCACACACAGATCACAACGGATCACAATAGAACAGATCACGACGGATCACAAGCGCCAATCTTTCATGGCAATCTCGCTACAGAATTAAAACACAACTGTTTTTCCAAAATGGCTTACATATGCTTCAAAAACTGGTTTATATATTTTATCCCTACGCAATGGAATTTAAGCCACGAAGGCTCCCTCCTACGCAGGACACACGCGAAGTTCATAAACATATCATATCCAACACATACGTATTTATAGTAGGGTATACTCGCATGCAGGGGTAGAGATCAGCATGTAAAGGCCATAGGTCGCATAACTATACAAAATCCTAAACCTCACCTTGTGCAAGTAGAGTCTGAGAGTGTGAAGGGCCAAACACTCTAAACCACGGGCCCACCGACACCACCAAACTCTGTGACAAGACATACAGAAGCCCAGACTTAAACTCTATATGAACCAAGTAAGACGCACGGCGTATCAAGAGATGAATGATATGTAAAATGGAATGAAGTGTACACATAGGTCACGTGGCATAGTTCACATATTCCACCAAATCATGCACTTAACGAAGTATTAAGGATCAACAATGCATTATGGAATGATATGAATCACATAGGTCAAGTAGTATAACATAGGACAAACTTTCATACGAAGTTATTCAATTAAAATGACGTATTATCATCTAAGAATGGAGTCGAAGTCATATCATAACATATAATTCATAAAGCATCTCAAACGGACCTAGTAAACACAAGAGAACATGCATAAAAGGGGAACAGGGGGTTGGGAACGACCATTCCCATGCATAGCCTTGCATGGGAACGGGCCTTCCCACAACCCAAGTCAGCGAGACTGGGAACGGCCGTTCTTAGTCCATGCATACATGGGAACGGGCGTTCCCATGTTCGCCGTCAAAACACCAACCCTAGCCCGGAAGGGCCGTTCCGGGCTCAAAGCACAAACGGGAACGGCTGTTCCGGCCATAGATCTGGAGCAGAAACTTGACTGTTTCGGGAAGAAGAAGGGGAACACCAAAAATCATTAAACCAACACGAAATATACCATAAAACATCACGAAATTCAAGTATATCATCATATAACTCATGCTTAGGATCATCAATTAATCCAAGTTTAAGAAGGTTTTTGCCCAAAATCTCAAACACCCATTTCATGAATTTCAAGCTTAAACAAGAAGATATGAATCCCTAGTGTTCCTACACGAATTTCTAGCAACTAAGACACATAAGGAGCATTCAAATCATCAAAGCTTGCTCAAGGAATTCAAGATCTCATCATATAAGCCATATTCTTCAAGTTGGGCATAAACTACCATTTTCACAAGACTTCCTCATACAAGCTCATACATTCAATTTCATGCTAGGATTCATAGATAGAAATGAAATACACATCAAGGGAAATCCGTAGCTTACCTTGGCTCTTGAAATGATGAAGAAATGAGGGAGATATGAGCTCTTGAAGGTGTAGGAAAGCCTTAGATCTTCATCCTCTCTTGAAGCTCTTCCATGGATGATATGATTTGTGTGAAGTGAGGTTTGAAATGAAATGAGAAGGGATAAGGCTATTTATATGGTGGCTAATAATTCTAGGTCAAGGTTAGGGTTTCCAAGATATAATATGAGGCTAGAGGCTTTAATAGGATTTGGGCTCAAATAAATGACTTTCGGCCCAATAGGTCAAGATTAAAAGGTTTACGGTCTAAACGGTTTCCGAAAAATATAAAGTAAATTCCATTAGACCCGAATCGCCTAATCAAGTCAATGGTGGTGTCGGAATTTGAATTCGAATTCCCGAGCTCATATTGGTCCCGAATGACCCAAACTCTCCTAACTTAAGTTAGGCCCAAAACACACAAATAGGTCCAAGTCCTATTTAAATCCAACTCTAACAATTTATTTAAATTCACATAAGTTCCGTTCTTAGGTTGTCATGCAAAAATTCATATTTTACCATTTTGGATTTTAGTCAATTAGGTCACGTTTCCAATCAAAGTTGGAATTAAACACATAAAAGGGAATTAAATCACATAAGTGCGTAACGTAATCTCTCTCGTGACGCATACTTGTACGATTTATCGGATGGGGTGTCACAAACTGGACTTGAAGCAAAGGTTGATTGAAGCTCAATCTAACGATCCGGAGATTCAGAGATTGGTTGCAAGGGCAAGAGCGGATCCCGTGACCAAGTTTGGGTTTGACGATTCAGGGTTGTTTCGGTTCAAGACAAGAGTGTGTGTTTCAGAAGAACTTAAGCGGGTGATTTTGGATGAAGCCCACCGTTCGGCTTATACGATACATCCCGGTGGCACCAAGATGTACAAGGATTTAAGGACTTTATATTGGTGGAACGGTATGAAGAGAGATGTGGCGAATTACGTAAGAAGGTGCCTTACGTGCCAACTTGTGAAGGTCGAGCATCAGAAACCAGGAGGAACCCTCCAACCACTTCCGATTCCTGAGTGGAAGTGGGAGCAAGTGACTATGGATTTCGTCTCCGGCTTGCCAAGGACCAAAGGAGGTTATGATGGGATTTGGGTCGTGATTGATAGACTTACGAAGTCAGCCCATTTTCTTCAGGTTAAGATGTCCGATAAGGTTGCAAAGCTAGCTCGGTTGTATTTTCTTCGGATCGAGATTCCCGCTTTACTTCGAGTTTCTGGCAAGAGCTTCAGAAGTGTTTGGGCACTAAGCTTCAGTTCAGCACCGCTTTTCACCCACAAACGGATGGACAATCTGAGAGATTGATCAAGTATCTTGAGGACATGTTTCGTGCTTGTACCTTAGATTTTCAGAATCAGTGGGATGAATATCTGCATTTGGTCGAGTTTGCCTATAACAACAGCTACCAAGCTTCGATTGGTATGGCGCCGTACGAAGCACTGTATGGAAGGAAGTGCCGATCTCCTCTCTTTTGGGAAATCGAGGATTGGAGATGGATAGAGGAAAATGAGTTTGAAAGAGCTCAGAAGCCTGCGGCGATTCAAGATACCATCGACAAGGTGAAAGTTATTCAGCAAAGACTAAAAGCAACTCAGGACCGTCAGAAGAGTTATGCAGATAAGAGAAGACGGCCCCTAGAATTCGAAGTAGGAGATAAGGTTTTCTTGAAAGCATCTCCGCGAAAGGGATTCACTCGGATTGGTAAGGGTGGGAAGTTAAACCCGCGCTACTTAGGCCCCTTTGAGATTCTTGAGAAAATAGGGAAAGTGGCATACCGAGTTGATTTACCGCCGAGCTTAACCGGGATCCATAATGTCTTCCATGTCTCGCAGTTGAGGAAATATCATTCCGATGAGTCTTTGGTGTTGCTCGTTGAAGAGGTACGACTCGAACCGGATTTGACCATCTTGAAGAGACCGGTTAAGATTTTGGACCGAAAATGGCAAGAATTGAGGAACCAGCAGATTCCCTTGGTGAAAGTGTTGTGGCGAGATCAGAAAGCCGAAGAAGCCACTTGGGAAACCGAGAGAAAGATGCAGGAGTTGTATCCGGTTTTGTTCAAGGCCCCGAGCCGGACCTGAGGACAGGTCCTTTTTAAGGGGGGGAGGTTGTGACGCCCCGATTCTTCGGCCGTACAGGTATGACGTCACGTGTGTGTTTTGTGAGCTTTACGTTATTTATTTCATGCTCTTATATGTTATTATGATTGATTAATTGCTACTTAGTTATTTGAATTTAATTGAAATTTGTTTGAATTTGGATATTTGCCCTAATTACTCGTTTACTTGTATCTTGCTCGTTTCTTGTCCGTTTTGAGTTCCGTTTCTTGCGTATTTTTGCCGTGCATGAAATATGTGTGTTATTTACGTGTTATAATGCTTACGTGTTAATTTGATGCTCGTTTGATTCAGTTTTGAGTTCGACTTTTTGGAACCGGAACAATTAGGGTTTTTAAGCACTTTGTGCGCACCTTGTGTTCCGGGCGGCGTATCTTGAGCTAGGGAACTCGGATTCGAGTTCCGTCACCTCAGTTGGCTTTGTATCAACGATTCTGAGTCAATGGAACAATCCTCATGCCTTTTTGAATTCATTTAGACCTCCGAACCTCACCCGTAACGTGCAGCTTGTGCAAATTCGTACCTTTGGGTTGACTAGTCTTGGTGGGACCCTTCTTAACCTAACGTTAACTTGACCCATACCTTGTAGCTTGAGATAACACACTCCCTAACCCTCCTAGCTGCTGAATTTCGTGCCATACCCCTCCCTTCTTATCCATTTGCTGCTCCAAACCCAGCTCTAAGAAAGAATAGAAGAGGAAGAAGAGAGAACCTTGCCATCCTTGTTGATTTTTAGCTCAAATCAACTCCTTTCTTCTTCTAACCTTCAAGGTAAGTATATTTTGTTATTCTCTACTCTTTTAGATGTGTTTTGATGCTTCTTATCCATGCTTTGATTGGTATTTGATTAGGGTTTGATATGAGCAAGTTTGAGAGTTTTGATCAATATCTTGTTAGATGGCATGCTTGAAGTTTGGGGCTGAGTTAGGGACTTTAACTTGACATTTTGGTCCGATTTCTTCTTGTATTAGATGCCTAACATGTTGTAGTAGAACTAGGGTTCATGTGCCTTTGATGTTCTTTGGGAAATTTATGAGTTATTTGACATGAAAGTTGAAATTTAGAACAGCTCCCCTGTTTCGGTTAATTGCCCCAGCTTTTGCTTGCTTTGGTTGATCATTTGTGCTTCATTTTGTGCCAAATTGCATATACATGTAGTATATTAGTCCCTTTGCATGTTAGGATTAAGTTCCCAAGAGTTTAGATTCATTCTTAGCCCCTAGAGCCTTGATCATGGCATGAATGTAATGATTTCTCAATTTTGGCTCTTATTGCATTGCTTGTTTGATGAATCTTTTTGGATGCATTCTTGAGTCTTTTTGTGTGATTCCTTGGTGTGTATTTGATGCTTGTTTTATGTGTTAGAATGCTTGAGTAGTTCCCCTTCTTTCAACCCTTGAGTTGCTCTCTTTTCCCCTTTTAAACCGCAACTGTCAGCCCTTTTCACCCTTTTCTTTTCTGTACCGAGACACCCCCCGTGTCTCGGTTTGTTCTTCTGGAGTGACACGGGCGTGTCACCCTCTTTTGGAGCTTTGTTTCCCTCCTGTACTGAGACACGGGGGTGTCTCAGTTTAGGCTTCTGGGATGACACGGGCGTGTCATTCCCCTCGGTTTGATTTTATGTGGAACTCTTTTCCGTTCCCTTGCTTTTCGTTGCTTCTCTTGCCTCGTTTCGACTTATATATGTTATTATATTTGAGTTATGAGATTTTTACATCCCACATTTCATTTATAGTATGATTTACGTGCGTATATGCAAGCTAGGGTTTAATAGAACTTATGTGATAACTTGTCTCTTTCCATTTTTGTCATAAGCATTCATATGCATTGTCGAGCATCTAATTGGTTCATGTTTGAGTCTAAGTTCGTATTCCTTTGCTTTTTTTTGTTCAGAGAACCCTCCCGTGGACGAGAAAGTTGCTCCTTAGATACTTTTTTCCCTCCTTTGTTTCGTCTTCGGTGTAAGGTGAGGTTTATTTCTTTTAGTTATTCGACCTACAACCTTATGTGTTTTTGAAACCCGCATGCGAGTATTATATACGTATATTTATGGTAAATATGTGTGAGATATGTATGTTAAGGGCTTCTCCCATTTGTTATACGACTTTAAAACGGATTTGTATACGTATAGAAACTATTTTCCGCTTGTTTTGAAAACTTTGGTAAGGGTGCGTGTGTTAGCTTTGTTCGTTTGTATCGGATTCAAGGATGTCTTCGATTTTTTGTTGGTTTTGATCTGTTGGGCCCCGGAGAGTGGCATGGCAACTCGGGACGACCATGGGGTCGCCGAGCTCTCCCATCAACACTTTCCATTGAGAGTTTCGCCCGACCTTAGGAGGTTGAGGAAGGGCGGTGCTCTTGAGCCGGCGTAGGCAAACGTCGAAGGATTCAAGGAAGTAATTAAGCCTTGTATCGTTGGTACTGAGTTCGTAAGCTCGCTAGATAGTTAGGGTCGTACACCCTACTATCACCCGGTGTGAAGGATGGTTTATGATTTCTGTTTGATTTGTTCGTTTGATTTGGAGTTAGGGGTTTACTTTTGTATGAACCGTGAAACGAGATTGACCTTGTGATTAACTAAAATTTGGCGTTTTGGCACTTTCCCTTTTGTTTCCTTTTCAACCTACATACCTAATATCACGGGAAACGTTTTAGTTTGTAAAACCCTCTCTCGGTTCAAGGTTCTTTACTTTTGATACGTGTTGTGCTTTATACGTATTAGTGTGAGTGTGTTAGCCCCCTCACTAGTCGTTAGGACTAACCCTCGTTGTTTCTTTTCTTTTTCCCTTTTCTTTTAAGTTGCAGGTAGTTGCTTTTGGAGTCTTGAGCTAGGCGGCAAGTTTTTTTCGAGTCGTCTTACTTGTGGATAGCTCGAGTCTCACGCATTTTAATTATGTTCTATACTTACTTTACCGCACTTTTGGATACGCTTTGTTATGGGTTATGATTATTTTTTTGGCCTGTAAGGGGTTTGTACATCAATATTAGGAAATGTTGGTACCTATATGTAGTATAAGTAGATAGTTGGTATCTATAATTATACTTTATGTGTTGGTACCTATACGTAAATATATAATATGTCTCTTATATGTATCGCTTCCGCATTCATGTTTTGTTTGTGCACTCTGATGTAAGGGTCTAGTCCGCCTGGCTTAGGTTGGTTTTCGTTTGGTTACCCGTTCGCTAGAGTTGGGCATGTGTGTGGAGTCCGTTTCGTTACATGTGCTTGGCTTTGGTGCGGGGGATGTGGTGCCCACCGCTCCGGGGTGCTACACACTCCCTCAGGGAGGCTTCCACTCCACCACAAGCCCCGGCCTTCATCCCCCAGCGGATTCCTTGGCCTCCAAGGCTCTTGGTTGTCACGAGCGCGCTCTTAAGCCCTCGTTACCAACCTCCCAAACGGCTCTCTGACACACCGTACATGCCCGCGCACCTACCACTGTTGCCAGCACCACCTTTCACCAGCTTTTGCAGAGAATATTCCTCCTACGTTTCTCTCGCAATGCCACGTGTTAGGGCAACATTCGGCCAGGACCACACGGCGCAAATGACCAAAGTGTCCCTGACCCTCAACTATAAATACACAAGGTCATCTTCTCCACTGTAAGCAACTTCCATTACAGCAACTTCACACTTAGCATTTTTCCTCTTTCAGATCTTCATCTGACTTGAGCGTCGGAGAGCCAAACTGGGAATCACCCCCAGTTCCCCCAGCTTGGCTTTCTGACTTTTGTCTGTGTGTAGGGGTGTGCATATTCCGGGAAAACCGACCGAACCGAACCGAACCGAAGTTTCGGTTCGTACCGATTACCGAACCGAAACTACGGTTCGGTATTCGGTTATTTTTTTTATAAAAAATCGGTATTCGGTACGGTATCGGTATTTCGATACGGTATACCGTACCGTACCGAATACCGAACTTATATATGTATTAAAAAAAATTATATATATATATATATATATATATATATATATATATATAATACATATTACGTATTAATATATTATATTTCACTGATTCTTTAAGTCTTCCACAGTCCAGTGAGTTCACACCTTAATAATTAATAGGCGTGTTTCAATTTGCAAAATCGTGTTGCAAAATCGTCTTCCACAGTCCAGTGAGTCTTGACTTCACAGTTCAGACTTCAGAGTCTTCATCACTCTTCACTCTTCAGACAACCAAACTCATTTCAGAAAAAAAAAAACCATCTTTGCGCCGCTGCTACTGTTTGAGGGTCAAGGCGCCAACCCCAGCTCCGTCGCCGTGTTAGCCATCTTCTTCGCCGGTGTGTGACTGTGTCGCCATCTCCAGCTCCAAGGTCGAGCAAGTCAGCAAGACAACAACTCTCAAGGTAAATCTAGTCTGAAATTTTAATATTTCGTATAATCGATTTTCACACTTGTTACCCTTTAATTGATTACGAGATCTTTGTGCTTTTGTTGTGATTTACAATATATCCTGTTTTGAGGGTTTTCTTAAAATCAATTTGTCAAAGAAATGACTATGCATCCCAGATCTGTTATTTTTATGGCTTTATTTCTCATTTTTTCACTTGTTAATTACTATTATTCACTTATATGTTACAGAGATGGAAAAAGAAGCTGAAAATACTGACTCAACAACAATGAATCCACCTTCCAATGCTTTTAGTCCAGCCGTTGGTTCATCATTTGAAGATATTCCAGTTGAGACCTTGAATTTGAGTGACAATGCAGAGTCTAAACAAAAAGATCCAGCAGAAACTCAACAAGAAACTCAGCAGGATACTGAGGAAAGGCCAAAGAGAAAGGAGATTTCTAAAAGGGCCAAGGCTTGGGATCATTTTATTCTCTATATCGATGAATTTGGAAAACCAAGAGCAAAATGTAAGCATTGTGGTCGAACCTATGCAGCTGATCCAGCAAAAAATGGGACTTCGGGTATGAATAGTCACTTGAAGGTATGTAAGAAACACCCTGATAATATTGCAACTGGTGATAACCATACAATTCAAAGTTATTGTCAAAGTGCGACTGGTTGTAAAGAAATGTCTTCTAGTTGGAAATTTGATTATGACGCTGTGAGAAAGGCATTGGCTCGTATGACTATTGTTGATGAATTGCCTTTTAAATTTGTTGAGAATGAAGGATTTAGGCACTTTATGTCTGTTGTGTGTCCTCAATTTCATGTGCCTTCAAGAACAACCATTACTAGAGATTGTTACAAGTTATACTTTGATGAAAAAACAAAATTGAAGAATTATTTTAAGAAATCTGGACAACGCCTCTCATTGACCACCGACACATGGACTTCGAATCAAAGATTAACATATATGGCTTTGACTGGTCATTTTATTGATGAGGACTGGAAATTACATAAAATCATTCTTAATTTTATTCCATGTCCTTCACATAAGGGTGATGAAGTAGGCTTGTTAATTGAGAAATGCTTGCTTGATTGGGGTGTTGATAAGATTTTCACAATAACTGTTGATAATGCTTCA
This sequence comes from Lantana camara, assembly GCA_037501455.1. Classification (NCBI taxonomy): domain Eukaryota; kingdom Viridiplantae; phylum Streptophyta; class Magnoliopsida; order Lamiales; family Verbenaceae; genus Lantana; species Lantana camara. Next base: position 12,484,285 of record CM074857.1, on the reverse strand, counting down.
TCAAATGATACAACTGTAGCTTACTTGAGAAGAAGATTGACTACGTGGGGTACTTCTATTTTGGGTGGGAAGTATTTGCATATGAGGTGTTTGGCTCATATTGTGGCTCTTGTTGTTAGAGACGGGTTGAAAGAGATGAATAAATCTGTTGAACGTGTTCGAACTGCTGTAAGATATGTCAAACAGTCACCTGTTAGATTGAGAAAGTTTAATAATTATGTGGCTGAGGAGAAAGTGCAAAGTAAGAAATCTTTGTGTCTAGATGTTCCAACTCGATGGAATTCGGTTTATATGATGTTAGAAACAGCATTGATATATCAGGGTGTGTTTGATAGATATGAAATTTGTGATGCTGATTTTCGGGCTGATTTTACTCCCGGTGGAAGTCATGGAGACTTGGGACTGCCATCAAAAGAGGATTGGGATATGGTGGATAGATTGGTTACCGTATTGCAACATTTCTATGAACTTACTCTTCGAGTTTCTGGTTCTTTATTTGTGACATCTAACACATTTCTTGATGAGATTAGTGATATAGATGATTTGCTAAAAGAATGGTTCAAGAGTGGCGATGATGTGTTGATAGACATGGCAAAGAGAATGAAACTGAAATTCGACAAGTATTGGGGGAATATCTCAAAGATGAATATGATGTTATATGTTGCCGTGATGCTTGATCCTCGTCACAAATTGGAATATGTTGAATATGTTTTCAAGAATATGTACGGTGAAGACACTGGACAAGACATGCTAAGTTTGGCCAAAAAAGCCCTTTATGATGTTTTTGAAGAGTACAAGGAGCTGTTCTCTGGTACACTTCCACCATCTCGGACTTCTAGTTCATCCCCTTCGGATAGTAGTGATGGAAGTTCATCTCCTTTATCCGAGGCTGAGCGAGAAAGAAGAGCTGCAAGGGCAAAAAGGAAGAAGTATCATAAGATGATTTCAGAGATTGGAAAAGTAGATCAATCAGAGGTTGATATGTATTTGCATGAAGGAATTGAGAAAGATTCTGATGATTTTGAAATCATCGAATGGTGGAAAATGCATTCTCCAAGATTTCCCATTTTATCTAGATTGGCTCGTGATTTGCTTGCAATGCCCGTTTCTACAGTGGCATCTGAGTCGGCATTCAGCACGGGGGGGCGCATCATTGATGACTTTAGATCTTCATTAACTCCAAAGATGGCACAAGCTTTGATTTGTTGTCAAGATTGGCTTCGTCGCGGTCCAATCAAATCCATTGAGGAAGAATATGAGTTCATTCAAAAAATTGAAGAAGGTATGAAATAATATTTATGGTTTTTTATAAAGCTATTTTTCATTTAGTAATATTTATGTTTTCTGCTTGTAGATTTGGCTTCTGTTGTTGGAATGGAGTCAAACATCATTGGATTATGATGAGTATGAAAACTGAAGGAGGTGTGAAACGCTTATTGACATATTGTTTTTCATTTTTGATCACATATATACCTTTTATTTTATTTTTGAAACATCATTGCAATTTATTTTGTAGGTGTTAAAGTGGTGAATGAAAGATCAAGAATGGCAGGAAGTACAAAAGTTGTTGTTCAAGATCAAGAGTCCTCTGTACTTCTGTTGAATGTTTTATCTTTGTAAAAGACTACTGCTGTTGTGTATGAATGACTGTATTCTGAACTTGATGGATGTACTTTGAATATGTTTTGTGCATTATCAGTTTGTTACGGGTTTTTAAGTTATCTTTTCCAGAAATTTTTTTTTTTTTTAATTTTCGCAGGAAATTTCGGTACACCGGTTTTAAACCGAACCAAACCGAAATTATTTCGGTTTTTACCGAACCGAACCTTGAATTTCGGTTCGGTAATCGGTTCTTAAAAATGACGTACCGAACTTTCGGTTTACCGAACTTTCGGTTCGGTTCGGTTCGGTAAAACCGATTGAACACCCCTATCTGTGTGTTTGTCCTAGCAGGTAGAATCCACATCTTTTCCGGCGATCTTCACCTGGTTTTCTCACCCAAACAAATTCTAAAGTGATCGGACTCTGTACCCCATATTCAGACCCATCATGTATATTATAGATATCCATATATAATTATTAATTTTATAAATTTGTTAATTTATTAATATATATTATGTATATATTAAATAAGATTTTATATATTTGTTATATTATATTATAATATATATATATATATAATTACTACAGTGTATAAGGGTATAATGGGGATTTTACCTTTTTTTGTTGACCAAATGGGGGTAGGGGGCGGTGAGTTTATTTAATAAAACGCAGGGTTTTTTGGATCATTTTTTTTTTCACAGGGTTTTTGATGATGATTTCGAATAACACAGGGTTTTTAGGATTGGTCTAAACATGTAACTTTGACACGTGTCATCACTTGATTTGTTGATAAAATAAACATTATAATATCAATTTAAATTTAACTATTTAATTTTGAAATTAAATTTAGGATAATTTTAAAATATTAAATAACCAATTAAATTAATAATCTAAAGTTTATTTATCCGTCTATACCTATGTAAGAGACTGGGTAATACACCATGGATAAAGTCGGATTTTCATAAAAGATTCATGCTGACATATATGAGTACAATCTGTCAACTTAATTGATAATAATAAATAATGGTGGCATACTATCATTATATAAATTTCACATGGTCATTTGGTTGGATCAATACTCTGCAGTCCAATTTGTGGTTGTTTTCTTGTGTAAGCTTATGATTTTTCATATTCTGTGGCATATCCTGTTTTTGTGCATGTAAGTTTATGAACTGAAAATTAATTTCCAAATTTATCTCAAACAATTACATCCTCGCGTAGGCCTGGTTTTGGGTGGGGATTAAACACTTACATATTATAACGCAGGACTTCTTGTTTCCATTTTTACATATTAGTCTCTAACCTTTACTTTCCATTTAAGGTCCCTCTATTCCGTTAGGTTTCCGTTAAGTTTGACCACTGTACTTTCCATAATACACTTTTTATTATTTTATTATTTATGAAATACTAAAATACCCTCAGGGACTATTTTGCTATATACAATATATATAGGGCTTGTTTTGTAAGAAGAGATAACAATGAGGGATTTATTTGTAAAAATGTTATATATTTTACATTATAGTCGTTTATAGCCGTTAGGTTTCATTTCATATGTAGTTTTGTTGACTTTAGCATGTCTCCAACACAAATTCGAACTAGAATTACCGATACTTGGGTCTTCTTGTGTTGGCACAAGCCCACTGATTGGTTATGAAGCATCACAGGCTTGCATGACAAAGAGATGTCACTACAGAAACGTCATCATAGGCCTTGTAAATGAGTCCTGAGACGCAACCTTAACCGGTACTTATTCAAATCGAGGAAAACGCCATACATGATATAAGGACCTCATGCATTTTAGGCCCGCCTACCATAAAAAAATAAAATAAAATTGTAAGTTAGGTACAGATGAGTGGCATGTGAAATTGAATCCAAGAAAATTACTTAGGTATTGGGAATAGATTGAGTTTAACATGATTTAACCTGAAACCTGAAAAGGTGAGTCTTATCGACAAACTGGATTCAATTTTTCATTTTTGTGGTCTTGATGAATTTGTTTATCTCTATCACGCTATTATCTCCACTCTACCTATTTCCTACTCTAACAATAGGCCATCGATGTTGTTGCGGTGGTCACCCCTACAAATGCAAAATAATAGCGGCATGTGTACACACCGCAGAATGCTACGTTGCTTTAGAAACGTAAAATACATGGATGTTCATTTACGACGGGTTGGCCGGTTGTTTTGGGAGCAGGATTTTGTGGTTGAAGTACGTGCCTGACTTCATTAGTTAACCGAGCCGAGCCGAGTTGAGAGAGATGTGGTTCATACTTCATACATAGTACATGGTCACGTGTCAAAGGAATCAAATCATGTCCGATCTGATGCTCTTCACTGTTGACTGTACTATAATCGTGTTTCATGAATTGAAATAGATTCGATCTATATTTTCCGAGGTCGAAAAAATACTACGTGAATCACACATTCAATGTCTCAAAAACCTTGTAATAGAGTTACTGACAAGAAAGAGATAAAATCCAATATCCAGATTACATATGTCTAAAATCTAATGCATGCCCTCCCATAATAGTTATAGAGCATCGGGGATATACTGATCGGGCTTAGTACGTGCTCAACAGCCAAAGTCCAGTTTGCCGTATCGGCGAACTGATAAGCGTGAACTAAGCCAGTATATGGAGCGAAATGTTCAACGAGTTATAAATAGATCTGAAGATAGAAATGAATTCAAGCATTAATGAAATGAAAACATGAGAAATTACTGGAGGTGGAATGAAGTGTCCAATAAATCATAAATAGATTTAAAAATAAAAATTAATTTAGGTTTATGATATGAGGTTAAAGACGAATCCAATATCTATAAATAGGAGGAAAATGAATTAGGTTAATCAAAAAATACAAAGATAAAGAGTAATTAATTAAAGGAAAAGAGTCATGAGCGAGTAACCCACATAGAGTTTTATTATCATCTTATGGACTATAATAAATTGTTCATCCCAGAAGATATTGTTTCAAAAATCGATTCGACCACTAAAACATATAATTTTTTTATTCAGAAAAATTGTGACTCCCAACAAATTGAATATGAAATTTCTAAATGTAATCGAACCACTAAATTACTATCACTCGGCTGTCCACAAATATTGCTAATTTCACCAAAACTTACTCTCCCAAGTTCACATTTTGTAATGTGATTCTGCCAACGTAATACATGTGTACTCCCTGAGTTAATTCCAAGTTTAAAGTTGGTGAATTAATGAACTACTATCCCGGGAAAGGTTGTTACACAATGGTTTCTTATTGTCTAGTCAGATTTATATAATTTTAGTGGATTAAGCCGGCAATATTGACCCGAATGTTAACATATGTTTAATGTTTGTCTATATAAATAGTCTGACATCAAGTATTTGATATACATGTGTTACCGGGATGTGGACAATCAACTTTGGCAGTTTAATGAGCGTTCATACTAATGATTAATGAAGTGATGAGACAATCGAAATTAACTATTAATAAAAAAGGAGTGTTATTTCCATTCACAATTTGTCGATTTGTATTATCAATTGTTAACATCATTGTGATAGTTTATTGTAGCACTTCATTACTGAACATGTCGCACGTTATTACTTAACATGATCATCAACTTACTATAATATTATTAGGTCAGACAAATCTGGTTGAGAAGTGGTTCTCATGTTACGTATGTGCAAAAATAAAAATATGGCCTTATTTGATAATGTCATTAATTTTATAATATAGATTAATTAAATTATTAAATGCCAATTCAAGGTAACGAAGAGATAAAAATTATGAAATTATTAAATGGCAATCCAATGTAACGAAGAAACCAAAAATTAGTAGTTATCCGTATTGATGGAGCGGAGCCATAAGTTGAAGCAATGATGACAAGTGTCACTTGCCACTAGAGTGTAAAGAAAATCCGAACAGCTATTCGACTTATGTAGCTTTTGTTGGACCAAATTAATATGCCCATGTTAATTGGGAAAATATATTTTTTAAAATGAAGATTAATGTTGTTTTACACTACCCTTCATAAGACTTGAACTAGTGACCTACTATTTTATAGGTGTACATGTTTATCAATTATCGTTTACCGTTTAAAACATGTGCTATCTTTTTATATTAATTGGGAAAATAGGCCGGCCGGCTTTCTTGTTTTTTTTTTTTTTATAATTTATTTGATACTTTGATCATATATATTGAAGAAAATGGAAATAATAATGTCATGATTAATGCCCTAATTCTAAGATTGCGAAATTGTTATGTATAATTGTCCCAACCGAAACAGCCAGATAATCGTCTAATATCAATCAAGTGGTTTATCCTTTCACGATAGCTATGCGTGTGCTAGATTTGTTGCTAAAATAGGTGGTGAAAAGGACAACATTTACTCATAATAATTATAAATATTTTCAATAATAATTATAAATCATATTTAATTATTATTGAAAATATTTATATTTATTATCAATATTATTATTTATTAAATGGGGGAATTACATTTAGGTACCCTGAGGTTTGTCCTAATTACAAATCAGTCCCTCTTGTTTCGAAAATTACATACAGGTCCCTAACAACACTGTTTCATTTGAGGTCCCTGGACGCCGTTAGGGTTCCGTTAATTTTGACAGGACTACATTGTTGATGTGATTTAGTTAAGGGGTCGTTTTGTAAGAAAATTCATAGTGCAGAGACTTTTTTGTAATATTTTTCGGAAATTCAAATGTCAAAATTAACGGAACCCTAACGGCGTCCAGGGACCTCAAATGAAACAGTGTTTTTAGGGACCTGTATGTAATTTTCGTAACAAGAGGGACTGATTTGTAATTAGGGCAAACCTCAGGGTACCTAAATGTAATTCCCCCTTATTAAATTATTGCAGATCATATTTAATTTTACAAAACAGTCCCTAAACTTTTCATGTTCTAACAAAACGACCCCTTAACAAAAGTTATTCAATATTATAGTCCTTGAGGGCATTTTCAGAAGATCAAATTGAAATTTGACAGAACTCTAACGAACCCAGGGACCTCAAATGGTCCGTTAAAGTTAGGGACTAATTTGTAATTTCTAGAAGTGCAGGACGTAAATTGTAATTACCCCAAACCTCAGGGGACCTGGGTCATGTAATTTGCCCTAATATTTATGTTGTATATGATATTTTTGGAATTCTGCCATATTGCTCTCTGTTTTTCTTTTCTTTTTCTTTTTTTTTAAACTCTATTCTTATTTATAGGAGAACTTTCCTTAGACTCTTCTCCTATATTTCTTTTCATCCCCTTAATTTATCCTAAATTGGTATATATCTCATTAGTACTTATTTTTTATCCTATACTTTATTAGAATTCTTATATTTGTATCTTCTTCTTTGTTCCTTTTAACGATTTGATAATTCGAACATCTAATGCACGCACTCCGATTTTTCATTCCGTGTAGTGTCCGACACCTGTGGAAGACTAATACAGCTCGGATACGACACCGACACTGCAAAAAGTGTCCAAATTTAAAAAAAATTCTGATACGACTGGAACACGTGTCGGACACGACGGGGACATAGGAAAATAAAAAAAAATATATATTTTTTAAAAATTTTATGATTATATTTTTTTTAAAAAATGATTGTATAAATTTACTAAAAAAATATATTATATTGATTTATATTTTTTATTTTCATTTCTATTTTGAATTTTTCTCATAATATCGTTGATGGTGCTGGAAATCGGGTTTCCAAAAATGCAACAACACTTTAATATTTGTATGGAAAGGGAAGGACCATCACAGGTGTGAGGGCCTCAGGATCTGGGTTTCCTCTTAAGCGTGGGTTCTTCCAGCTAGGATAACACCAAAGATGTCAGTTGCAGTGATGATGCTATTGTGGAGAAAATGGTGAGAAGCTTGAGAAGATCAGTGGAAATGCCCAGAACAATATGTGTGATTTGTATGCAGATGATGACTTGGGGGAGAATGCATGGGCTCCCCCCTATTTATATGTTAGGGATGGGGGTAAATGGGTAAATTGACCATGTGGTCCCAAACCTGTGTTGCCCTAACACGTGGCAGCCTTTGAGGGGGTGAGAAGGATATTTCTGAAAAGGAGACGGCGTGTCAGGTGCATGGTGCGCAGTACCTCTGTGTCAGAGGTTGTTGACGAGGGTCGCATGAGTGGAGGGTCCCGGATCCGTCTTATGAGGGCCCAGGTCCACCATGGCGGTAGGGGTGACCCGCGAGCGATTAGTGACGCTCGAAGAGTGCACGGATGGGTTCCTCACGGTTTATGAGCTTTGAGCGCGAAAACCCGAGCGACAGGAATATGGCCCTCGTGTGGAGGATTCCTTGAGAAAGGTAACCCCGAGGGACGATACGGGAGGGCCGGGCCTGCCCGTTCGTCCTTGCCGTTTAACTGGTTGTCCGAGGCTCAGAGGCCCATATTAGTTGGCAAGTGAGTGGGCTGGGTTGGCCCGCGAGCCCATCAATGCGAGCGTATAGTCTTCAAACCAATCGATGACGGCACGTGGACGGCTCTGATGCAAGCGCGTTTCTGAGCCTCATCAGATTGCCCCCCAAATTCTGTAGTATCGCTCGAGCGTACTGTAGAATTTAAAAAGAATGGAGCTTTGAATTTTTGAATATCCGAGGGTCAAGCCCATTGCTAATGAAGTGACTGCTTGCCTTCTGTAACGGACACAGTCTGACACAACATTAATTGAAGTCATGTCCGCATTTAATGCTGAGTGGGAACGTGGGCGCGTGTACTCCGGGAGACGTGAGGCGGTTACCAAAAGTGGGGGGATTTCCTAGGCGGGAAATGATTACCATTTGAAATCCCAAACCCTAATTAGTGTAAGTCATCCCCTATAAATAGGGATTTACAGCACTCTAGGATCTCTTTCACGCAATTCGTCTTCTCCAAGCATATACGCAGCAAGAAATCCCTGCAACTCTTAGTGATTCCGGCGAGTCTCCGTTCTTCAGACTTTTTAGGTAAAATTCCCTAGCATTGTTCTTATCTTCTTCGTGCTAACACTAGGTTTAGGTTAAGTGAGTGAAAACCTTGAGTGAAGAGCCAGTTCCTGCCATTGCATTTGTTTCAGAAATTTCTTTCTCTCCTTGAGTTCTCTGCTAGAAATCCCATCTTCAAAAGTCGAAAAACAAACACGGCCGGAAACCCAGCTGACGATTACGTAAGGGAGATTGAGGAGATGTCCGTGGGGAGCTCTTCCCCTCACGACGATGTCCCTACAGCGGTTCCCCTGGCTAGGGCGTCCCCAGGTGAGGGGGTTCCCATGGCGATTCCGGTGGCTCGGGCTCCGGCAGATGCTGGGGAAGAAGAGGTGGACGCTGCCATTCAAGGGATGAACGAGCGTGCCCCTGGAGGGGTGAATGACCTCTTTGAGGAGATGCACAACGTGATGGAGATGCAAAGACAGGGGGAGAGGGTATTCCCAGTGTTGAATAGTGCCGTGCGACCCCAAGATCACAGGATCACGGTGGCCGTGATGGCTCCTGAGGGCGAAGCGGGGCCATCCGGGCGCCCGTTTGAGGCTGAACCTTCCAGAAGGCGTCAGAGGAGAGGAAGGGAGCCTGCCACTCGATTGAGGCAGGATAACCGTCATCAGACTGACAGATCTCCGGACGAGATTGCAAGTATTCTGACGCTCGACGATTTGGAGGAGTTGAGGGAGAAAGCTTATTGGGATGAAGCGGTATTCCCCATGCGACTTCCTGAGGAGGGGGAGAGGGCCAACCGACCGCCACCTGGGATGATAACGGTCTACTGGGACGCGGTTCTGGCCGTTACCGTCAACATCTATCAGCACTTGAGGCTTTGCCCTTCACAAATTCTGCCGAACGGCATAGCCCTAATCAACACTTTCGTGATCATGATGGTTGCCTTAGGTCGCGAACCCTCGATCGTCAACTTTGATAGCTTGATACAGGTGGCCCGTTCAACTCGCTCGTCCCCCACGGACAGATTCTATTATGCCCAGGCCAAATCTGGTTTTAAGATGATAGATTCTCCATCCACTTCCTATGGCGAGCATTGGAAGGAGAAGTACTTTTTCGTGGGGGCTCCAGGGGGGATTTTTAGGGTTTTCCGTGAATGGTTAGTACATGGCGAAGGTCCTTTGATTAGGGAAAGGGTGAGGAATAAAGCCTTTGAGGATTGGGCACAGGGGTTGGCCTTCGAGATGAGAAGTGAGAAGAAGTGGATTAAGGCGGAGACTTTGATGAAGAACGAGGGAATTTCGTTCCGTTATGGACTATCTTGCCCCCCAGACATGATACTTCACCCTCCAGCTGACATCATGGCCCTCGACGGTTAGATTCTAGGAACTAACTGCTCTAACTTTTAGAATAGCCTCCTAACTTGGTGTAATTGCTGTATTTTTTGGTCTCCGCGATTCAATCAACCAATTTCTGACTCTCGTTTCCTCTTATTGGCAGGCGTTCAAATACTATCACGAGGCATGAATGCTGAGGCTCTTTCCCGCATGTTGGGTGCTCCGGGAGTTGGTGCTAACCCTCAGCAGCAAAACCAAGAACGACCCCCAAATCCTCCGAGGGGCAGAGGAATTCGGCGCAGGCAAGGGCGAGGCGATGGAGGCAGGGGTGCCAGAAACGAGACTCCAGCCGTTGGTCCCGTCGAGGACCTCACCCTAGATGACGCTCGGGAGGTTACCCCGACTCCTGTTGCTCCCGAGGGGCCTATAGCGCTCAGCTCCAGCACTTCCCATAATCGATCCGGGGAGTTAGTCCGCATTCAAGAAGGGATTAGGGCCGAGCGCCAAGGAAAAAGAAAGAGAATGCCGGACTCAATCCCAATCTCCGGTAAAGGGAAGGAGGTGGTTGTAGGCCACCGGGGCGAGGGTAGCGATACATCCTCCTCTGAGGACGAGGACTTCTGGAAGATTGGCTGTCGCGGGGACGCTCGGTACAAGCGCCAAAGGAAGGACGGTCCCGTCCTGCTGAAAAAGAGCGCCTTTTCTGTCAACATGGTCTCCGACATCGTCGGAAAGCTCCAGTTCTCCGCCGACCACGACAAACTGAACGAGCATGATGCCGCTCGGGTCGCGGATGACGCATGCCACGCCCTCCTGACGGTTAGGCCTCGATTCCTTCAGTAAAATTCCCCTTCTTTTCTTTTTATTCTGATGGTGTTTTTCGCTTATGGCTTTCTAGGAAGTAATCCCGCGGCTCAAGAATCTGCAAGGGCGAGCGCAAGCCTACTCCGAGCATAAGGCCAAGTACAAGAAGTTGCTGCGTATCTCGGACCCTGGCCAATTGCAGGAGGATTACAACAATGTCAGCGCTCAACTGAATTCCGCCAACCTTGAGAACGTTCGGCTAAAGGAAAATCTGAAGAAGTCCGATGACGCTTTTCTGGTCCTTAATGAGCGTCACAGGAAATTGAAGGACGAGCGGGACCAGTTGAGGGTGCAAAATGGGGAGCTGGGTGAGCAGCTGGCGGAGAGCACTCGCCAGAACGAGGAAGCTAACAAGGCCCATGCTGACTTGCAGGGCAAAGTACAGGGCTTGGAGGCGAGGGTATCCTGGGAGGCAGTGAAGAAGTTCTTGCGCTCAAAAGCTTTCGTGTTTGCAGCCAACATCCACTGCTTTGACAATGCTCGGCGTTTCTTTCACAAAGCCATCGGGCAAATGGTGAAACTTGGTTTGGCTCCTGAAAGCGCTCGAACGGACGTGCGCCTGCGTATGGACTTGGATGAAAACTGTGAGTCTATGGTCCAAGACGAGGATCCTTCCGAGAGCTTGGCGGAACCAGAATACTAGAAGTTGGTGGAAACACTCCACCGGGAGTTCATAGCTGCCCATACTGCAGGTCCCGAGCCTAACCAGATAGAAGATGAAGGCACCCTCATGGACACCGTGGATGTCGAGGAACCTGGTGAGGCCCAAACTTCTGACGCCAACGTACTGGCCCCAGTTCCTCTTTCAACTGCCCCTCCGGAGCCCAACTCTCAAGCCCAGTGAAGGTCCATTGGATGCTGATCCCTCTCCTTGTTGGTTCAACTTACTTGTCACATTATGAACAATTTATGTCTGTAATCAATCTTCAAACTATTTCCTTGGATGTTTTGGACTTCTCTATGCTCCTTTTCCTCATCTATTATAACTCTTCTGTTTCTTGTTGGGATGTTTGAATGCTTTATCCTTTATTTTCGAATGATGAATGATGTTATTTCATTGCGCTCGCTGCTTTTATATCGGTATCTTTTGTTTGAGCGTTCGCGATGGGCGTGTGTATGCACGAGGGCGTTATCTTTGAGGGTGCCCTGGCGTTTATCACAATGCGCCTTCAGTTTAAAGTTTGGCAGCATCTGGCAATTTGAGGGGCGTAGATACGGGCGCGAGGGTGTTTTATGCGTATTCCCTGGCCGTATTCGTAATGAGGCTCGAATTTGAACTTAGGAAACCTCTGGAGATTTACCTAAGTATTGGCCCGACGATGTGCACCCTCATCTTAAACGCTTCATTAGATTGTATATACTTTAGAGATCAACAACAGGACCTGCTAAGTAGGATATTAAAGCGAGCGTAACCGTGGGGTTAGCGTTATTTCGAGAAGCACATGAAGGGATTGAGTTAAAATCCATTATTTTATGAGTGTGCTTTTACTCAATAAGTTGAGGGTCATTGGGGTTCTTGCGAGCACGAGCTGGAGTGGCGAGCACTCAGCTGGCGTTAATTGAGCATTGCGCTCCCCGTTGTTCGACACGCTCATTTTTAGGACTTTATACACTTATAAATCGTTCAAACTGTTCCGGGGGGATGGTTATCAACACCTGGACAGTGTAGCTTTGAAACGATTGATGTATCGCGTAGGCCGTTCGACGTGGAGGATGCTCGACACGGAGTAGGCCTCCCGTCGCTCGAATCATTAGATCAAATAAGAAAGCAAGCAAATAATAAAAACAAAGAATTAAATACTTACTGTTACATAGATGCATTTTTGGAAATGATTACAACACACTTTCCGTCAAAGGAAAGCACTCCATGCCGCAGACGGGCCATTACAAAGAAACTGAAGTCTACACGTAGAACCTTCTAAGGTTACATGCATTCCATGGCCTAGGGAGACGCTCGCCTTGCAAAGTCTCTAACAAGTAGGTGTTATTTGCTCGTACCTGAATGACTTTGAAGGGGCCTTCCCAATTGGGGTCCAACTTACCCACGTGTTTGGAGACTTCAACTTTTTTGAGGACCAAGTCCCCTAGCTGGAAAGTCCTTTCCTTAACACGTTTATTGTATTGGTGAGCAACGGTTGCTTTGTATTTGTGAATACGTGCCCAAACAGCATTCCTCTTCTCATCCAGCAAATCTAACTCGAGCGCCCGATTGGCCTCATTGGCGACAGGCTCGAAATAGGCAACGCGTGCGGATTCTTGAGCAATTTCCGCAGGTATCATAGCCTCGGAGCCATAAACGAGGGAGTAAGGAGTTTCTCCTGTTGCCGCTCGTGGGGTAGTACGGTACGCCCACAGGGCTCCTTGAAGTTCTTCAGCCCACTCTCCCTTCTTACTCTCGAGCATCGTCTTCAGATGCTGGAGTATGGTTCGATTGGTCATCTCCGCCTGACCGTTGGCTTGGGGGTGGCCTACGGAGGTGAATCGCTGTTCAATCCCTAGCTCATAGCACCAATCCCGCGTGTCGGCAGCGATGAACTGGGAGCCGTTGTCTGAGATGAGCACCCTCGGGATACCATACCTACAGATGATGTTTTTCCAGATGAAATCTCTCACAACCTTGAATGTTATCTTGGCGACCGCTTCGGCTTCCGCCCATTTAGTGAAGTAATCCACAGCGAGTATTACAAATTTCTTTTGTCCGGCCGCCATTGGGAGGGGCCCCACAATATCGATGCCCCACTGATCAAAAGGCCATGAAACATCGATGGGAATCATTTGAGCCGCTGGCAACTGGGGGGTGTTAGAATGAAACTGGCACCTAGGGCATTTCTTGGAGTAGCTAATGGCATCCTATAGCACCGAGGGCCAGTAAAACCCACTCCTTAAGACTTTCTTTGCCAAGATCCGACCGCCCGAGTGGTTCCCGCAACTTCCATTGTGCACGTGTTCCAGAACTTCCTTGGCCTGCGAGGGTCTCAAGCATCTCAACGGTGGGCCTTGGAAGGATCGCTTGAATAGTCGACCCTCGTCATCCAATGAGAAGCGAGGGGCTTTACTTCTGACTTTCCGAGCCTCAACTTTGTCGCTTGGGCTGGTTCCATCTTGGAGAAATCTGATGATCTCATCGAGCCAACAAGGTTCGGAAGGATCAATCATATGCACCTGCTTCAAAGGTTCCCCTCTACTTATCAACGGTTCCTCTGTCCTAAGAAATGTAATAGCACGCTCGCTAAAACCATCCAGGGCGGATGCGAACTTTGACAGAGCGTCGGCCCGTTCGTTTTCTGCCCTCGGGATTTGCAAAAGGTGGAATTCCCTGAACTTAGCTATCACCTCCTTAGCGCTCGCCAGATACTGCACCATGGTGGCTTCTCGAGCCTCATAAGAACCATCAATCTGACTCGCGATCAACTGCGAATCAACATATGCAGTGACCCGAGTGGTGCCATTTTGGAGTGCAATCCTGAGCCCCTGGATGAGGGCCTCATACTCAGCTTCGTTATTGGTGATTTGGAACGCCAGCTTGATCGCATAGTCAACTTCAGCTCCGAGAGGGTCTCTGAGGGTCACCCCGGCTCTCCCCCCCCTTGTGAGGTCGAGGAGCCATCTGTGTGCAACAGCCATAAACCATCCTCTGTTGAGGGCATGGTATCTAAGTTGAAACGTTCCACCAATAGGTCAGCCACGGCCTGAGCCTGTATCGCCGTGCGGGGCTCAAAAGCGATGTCGAACTGACTAATTTCAATCGACCATTTAATTAATCTCCCTGAGACGTCCGGCTTCGCAAGCACTTGTCTGAGGGGCTGATCTGTGAGAACCACGATGGAATGCGCTTGAAAATAGGGTCTTAGCCTCCGAGAGGCATTTACGAGCGCAAATGCAAACTTCTCTATCTCCATATATCTTTTCTCCGCTCCTTGTAGAGTCTTGCTTAAATAATACACCGGCATATGCTTACGCTCGCGAATGGCCACCAGGACAGCGCTCGTGGCCTCCAAGGAAACTGACAGATAGACAAACAAAGTCTCCCCCGGGTTAGGTTTGGTCAACAAAGGCGAGCTCGAAAGATACCGCTTCATGTCCTGCAGAGCCTTTTCGCAGTCCTCGTCCCAGGTAAATTTGCGAGCGTTACGCAGAATTTTAAAGAAGGGTAGGTTCCTATCCCTGAGCGAGAGATGAACCTATTCAATGAAATGATCTTACCCACGAGCACCTGGACCTCTCTCAGATTGCGAGGGGAGGGTATGTCCAGGATTGCTTTAATCTTCTCTGGGTTTGCCTCTATGCCCCGTTGGCTGACCATATATCCCAAAAATTTGCCACCTCGTACGCCAAATGTACATTTGGAAGGGTTCAGTTTCATACCATAACGTCGCAGGATATTGAACGCTCGTTTGAGGTCTCCTAGATGAGAATGCTGGCGTTCGCTTTTGATGATCATGTCATCCACATATACTTCCATGGACTTTCCGATCTCACACTCGAACATTCTGTTGACGAGGCGTTGATATGTCGCTCCGGCATTTTTGAGCCCAAAGGGCATGACCTTGAAGCAATAGACACTCATATGGACTACGAACGCAGTTTTGGGACGATCCTCAAGAGCCATAAATATCTGATAATATCCTTGGAAAGCATCCATCTTGCTCATAAGTTCACATCCGGCGGTCGAATCTACCAACTGATCGATTCTAGGCAGAGGGTACGGATCTTTGGGACATGCCTTGTTAAGGTCCGTGAAGTCATTGCACATACGCCACTTGTTGGCGCTCTTCAGAACGAGCACCACATTGCAAAGCCATTCGGGATATAGAATTTCTTCTATGTACTGAGCATCAAGCAGTTTATTGACTTCTTCTTCTATGACCTGCTTTCGGAATCCATGGACATCTCTCTTTTTCTGCTTTATAGGTTTGAAGGCTGGATCCACGTTCAGTCGGTGGACAATAACGCTCGGATCTATGCCGGTGAGGTCGGAAGCCTTCCAAGCAAAGACATCAATATTTTCTCGCAAGAATTCGATCATCATAATCTGAGAGGGACCGTCGAGGCTGGAACCTATTTGCGTGGTCTTATCTGGATTCCCTGGCTCCAATTCGATGGTCAGGAAGCCCTCCGTGGGTTCCACTCGCACTTCAGGCCTCGGCTGCTCGAGCGCCCGTTTCTTACCTGTGACTTTTTCACTAGTATCTCCCGAGGGTATATGACCCTCGTCTTCCGAGGAAGAAGCCCCAACCTCTCCGAGGGGCGAGTTCCCAGCATCTCCGGGTCTGTCCGTGGCCTTCTTTTTATTCTTCTTTTTATAGAGCTTGGCCCTCTTGCGCTCGGGGCCATCTTCATCTAGTTTGGGGAAGTCAACTGATTTTTTGGTGGAGCCTGCCTGGGTAGGTTGTTTGGGCTTGTGGCTCAGAAGGGAAAGTACGTAGCATTCCCATGCTTCCTTAACATTGCACAATACTTCTCCTGTACCTTCGGGGGTGGGGAACTTGACTTTCTGATGATACGTGGAAATTACAGCTTTGAAGTCAACGAGGGCTGGGCGCCCAATGATGATGTTGTAAGGTAGGTCCACTTCGACCACCACGTAGAGAACATTTAAAGTTTTTCGCTGTGGGGCACGACCGAAAGAGGTGGCCAAGCGAATTTGTCCGCGAGGGACGATCTCGGAACCCCCAAAGCCAACGAGGGCTGTTCTGAGTGGTTCGAGCGGGATGTTCGTGATGTTCATTTTTTGGAACGTGGAGTAAGGCAAAACATTCACGGAGCTTCCACTATCAATTAAGACCCTCTTTACAACGTGGTTGTGAACGTCTAAGCTAACCACCATGGGGCAGTCAGAGGTTTCACCGACCCCATGGGGCGTTACAATGTGCTCTAAGTCTTTTTCTGTGAAACCTACGCTTTCATCCTTCTCCGAGCGTGATGATTTATCAACAGAGAGCACTGGCCTGGACCGAGAAGATTTTTGGTCATAACTCCGGATGTAGCGGCGCCGGGAGGCGTTGGACTCGCCCCCCGAGGGTCCTCCAGCAATCATGTGGATGACCGCGAAGGGCTGGTTTTCCACGTCTGATGCCTTCCCTTTTCCACGGTCACTGGGCTCGGTGTGATGGTGACGCGGGCTCCGAGAGCGCGAAGGGCTTCTCCCTCGTGCACGCGCTCGCTCCGTACAGTGCTCGTCGTATCTCTCCAGCACCTTTACGAATTCCTTAAGGTGCCCCCCAGCGATCAGCCTCTGAATCTTTCTCTCTAGCTGATGACATTCACTGGTGTCATGCCCTTTCTGCTTGTGGAAAGCACAGTACTTTCCCGAGCGCTTCTGAGCTTCCGTTTCTCTCAATCTTGGCGGTCTCTTGAACAACTTCTTATCCGCCATGGCATATACTTCGGCTATAGGGCGGTTGAGTGGGATGCGTTCGAACCTCCGAGGGGGAGAGGCGTTCCTCCGAGCCGGAAGGGGGCTTCGACGGCGGCCCCTGGTTAAATCTCCTCTATCCTCGGGGGCTTTGCTGGGGCGAGGGGCATTCGCCATTTTCTGATCCCTCGCGAGATACATATCTTCGAGGGTAAAAAACGAGTCCGCTATGTCCCTTATCTCCATCAATGAGCGGGGCTTTTTCTTGGCTACTTCTTCTACAAATTCCTTGCTGACATAATGCTTCATGTTAATGGCTCCGAAGAGAACGTGCCTCAAGAAATCCATTGAGGGCTTTTCCACCAGCAGGATTTCCTTGTTGAACCTTCCCATGAATGACCTGAGGGTCTCGTTCGGCCCCTGGACCAAGCTGTAGAGGGTCGTGGCTGCGGGGGCTGGAGCCTTCAAAGAGTTGAAGTGACTGATGAATGCATCAGTTAGGTCATGGTATCCTCGGATTGAGCGCGGAGGAAGCTTTTTGTACCAATCTTGGGCCATTCCCACGAGGGAAGTTACAAACACCTTGGCCCAATAGTTGAGGGGATGATCATATAGATGCATCAAGTGCACGAAGTGATCCAGATGCTCGGCTGGATCTGTGGTTCCGTCGTACCTGGCGACGGACGTGGGGATTTTGCCTTTTCCCGCACGAGTCATTAACACCTCCTCGATGAGGGGAGAATCGCCCGTCGCGATCCGGTAATCCCTGTCCTCCGGGTCTTCTGGGCTGGCTTCCCTTCGTCGGCGAGAGATGGGGCTACGTGGTCTGCGAGCGTCTCTGGCCCTGGACCTCTCGAGAGAGCTGCTCCACCACGTTCTGGAGCCCCCTAATCTGGTCCTGCACTGCTGCAAACTGAGGGTCACCGACATTTCTGCGGTTTGCCCTTTCTGTGGCCCTCGATTGGACCTCGTCATTGTCTCCGGCCCCCTCATTTCGAGGAGCCCTTTCATCTCTTACCGGTGGCGGATCTTGCTGGACCCTCGGCGGGGCCTCATTCTCTTGGTTTGGTGGTGGGGGAGGTTGCTGGGCCCTCAGCGCATTTTGGGCCATCGTTAACGGATGCGCAGGGAGTCCCCCAGGGGTGGGGCCATTCTAGCGCCGGCGTGCGAAGGGAAATACGCCGCAGTGAAGTGTTCCCAAGCGTTCTGGACCGTCTGGCCCTCGCACTGCGCATACAGCGCCTGAAGTTGCTGGGTAGTGACTTGGGGCATCTCCACCCCCTGTATCTCTCTCGGTAATGATAGGGGGAGATTTAGAGTCCCCACTTGATACGGTTGGATCATTGGCATCATCCCGGGCATCATTCTGGGTTGTACAAAAGGGTATCCCGGTGGAGGCATGACCATGGGATACATACCTGAATAAGGGTAGGAAGCGTTGGCGGTGTGAGTTGTAAGTGGAACAACGGAACTGGGCCCTCCCGTAGCGTTTCCTCCCGGGGGGAGAGCTGGAGCCGCCGTGTCGGGATTCTCGCTTCCATTTCTTGCAGGTGGTGGATTCACGCCCCCAGCGAGAACATTGCTCTCCGCGTTCGCTTCATTGACTGGAGGGGGAGTGCTTTTGTTTCCCACAGCTCCAGACCGGGTTGCAGTAACCATTTTCAGAGTTTAAAAGGTGTTATATCTCAACTAGCTTTCAGAGGAAGAATCAGGTAGTGGTGGTGATGGATTTCCCACAGACGGCGCCAAAAATGATGGTGCTGGAAATCGGGTTTCCAAAAATGCAACAACACTTTAATATTTGTATGGAAAGGGAAGGACCATCACTGGCGTGAGGGCCTCAGGATCTGGGTTTCCTCTTAAGCGTGGGTTCTTCCAGCTAGGATAACACCAAAGATGCCAGTTGCAGTGATGATGCTATTGTGGAGAAAATGGTGAGAAGCTTGAGAAGATCAGTGGAAATGCCCAGAACAATATGTGTGATTTGTATGCAGATGATGACTTGGGGGAGAATGCATGGGCTCCCCCCTATTTATATGTTAGGGATGGGGGTAAATGGGTAAATTGACCATGTGGTCCCAAACCTGTGTTGCCCTAACACGTGGCAGCCATTGAGGGGGTGAGAAGGACATTTCTGAAAATGAGACGGCGTGTCAGGTGCATGGTGCGCAGTACCTCTGTGTCAGAGGTTGTTGACGAGGGTCGCATGAGTGGAGGGTCCCGGATCCGTCTTATGAGGGCCCAGGTCCACCACGGCGGTGGGGGTGACCCGCGAGCGATTAGTGACGCTCGAAGAGTGCACGGATGGGTTCCTCACGGTTTATGAGCTTTGAGCGCGAAAACCCGAGCGACAGGAATATGGCCCTCGTGTGGAGGATTCCTTGAGAAAGGTAACCCCGAGGGACGATACGGGAGGGCCGGGCCTGCCCGTTCGTCCTTGCCGTTTAACTGGTTGTCCGAGGCTCAGGGGCCCATATTAGTTGGCAAGTGAGTGGGCTGGGTTGGCCCGCGAGCCCATCAATGCGAGCGTATAGTCTTCAAACCAATCGATGACGGCACGTGGACGGCTCTGATGCAAGCGCGTTTCTGAGCCTCATCAATCGTAATATGCAAAATGAATAATGTTATTTATAATGACATTAAATATTGAATTTGTTACGAATATATTTTATTTAAATTTGTAATACTGATTACTCTTATAAATATTTTATTTCAAATTAATAAATAAATATAAATATATTTATTTATATATAATATAATCGTGTCGGAGCCGAGTTGTATCCTATTTTTTTTTTTAAAATTCATATCTTTGTATCCATATCGTGTTGTATTCATATCCATGCATTATAAATTCAAAGCGATCTTGGGCATGGGTCCTTATTGTTTTTGGGGGCAGCCCCAACGGTAATAAAAAATATAGAAAATATATTTTTTAGTTATTGGTATAATTTATCTAAATAATAATTATTTTTTATATGTCCCAGTATGAGTCCTAGTCTATTAGGAGTATTTAGGACCTATAAATATGAGACTCTCTCTATCAATAATTAACTAGTAATTCCTGTGCACTTTATGTGTGTGTAAATAATAAAATTATTATTATTTAAATATTAAACTAGAAATTTTATATTAATATTTATTTTGCAATTATTTTTAATATAATTATAAACCTAAAAGATAATATAAAATAAAAAATAGGAAAGAAAAAAGAAGTTAAGATACAAAATAAGACGTTGAGAGTGTGTTAAAAAATAAATAAATAAATAAAATTTTAGAATCGAAGAGATCAAACCGATACATCTCTCACTTAATATAATAGTATAGATAACTTTTCTTATACTCTATGCAATGAAATAATTATTATTATTTAATTTATTAAAATTAAATTTCTTACATTTATATATTTTTAATATAACTACTAAATTATAATGAATAAGTACCATAATATTATATTAGTAAAAATAATAATTAAAATGTAGATTATAAAATATGAGGAAAAAATATATAAAAATATTATAAAAAAGAAGTAAAGTGGAGCGGAAAAAAAAGAGAGTTAATATATTTTATCCGTTTACTTGGGCTTAAAAGGGGGTGTTAGACCTTAATTGTCATTTACCTCAATATTTATAACGGACAATTCCTCAAAAATCTCCAAGTGTAAACTGAATTTCCTTGTCACTCCCCAATTTTGAAAAAGTTCCTGTTCACTCCCCAATTGAAAAACAAAATTTCTTTTCACTCCCCAAGGTTGTATAATAATTCAGGAATTGCGTACATTTTTGAGGGAATTGCGTATAAAAATCCCGGAATCTCGTATATACGAGATTCCGGGATTTTTATACGCAATTCCCTCAAAAATGTACGCAATTCCTAAAGACAATGTACGAACCTGTACTATTTGTGGGGACCTAAAAGGAATTTTGTTTTTCAATTGGGGATTGAATGAGAACTTTTTCAAAATTGGGGACCTAAAAGGAATTTTTTCAACTTTTTGGTACTATTCAAAGATTTTCCCTTATAACGGTTTAAAACCAAAGCCAAAGAAAAAGTGAGAAATAGGTGTTGTATTTTGCAACTCCAAGAAAGAGTTGCAAAATAGCCAGATTTGTGGGTAAGAGGCAAAATTATCATTTTGTCCCTATTTGTTAAATTGGTGTTAAAGTAGGGGTCAGCTATAAGGGGTAAAATAGGGAAACCAATTTGTTATCTCTACAATTGCATAAGCAAGTAAATAACATATGAAAATTGATTATTTCCCTATTTATTTAACGGGTGAAGTAAACGGTAGGTAATGGTTTATATAGCACAAAAAATACTATTCATTTTCCAATGTCGATGGTTAGCCATCTAACCAAGTAAACGGATTCTTAAAGTGTAAATTAATCAGTACATTATTGCTTAATATTCTTGTATATATTAGGGATAATGATTTTCACCCATCCGAACTATAGGCCATTTGACAATTCACCATCCAAACTATTTCGCCCCCGAAACCACCATCTAAACTTTCAATTCCTGACAAACCACCATCCCACAGCGGTTTTGACCCTTTTTTGTGCGGTTTTAACTCTTTTTTCAGCTTTTTTGGATGTTTTAACACATAATCTAAGGAAAAATAACAAAGAGAGACAGATTTATATGTGTTAAAACATCCAAAACCGTTGAAAAAAGAGTTAAAACCGCTCAAAAAATGGTCAAAACCACTGTGGGATGGTGGTTTGTCAGGAATTGAAAGTTTAGATGGTGGTTTCGGGGGCGAAATAGTTTGGATGGTGAATTGCCAAATGACCTATAGTTCGGATGGGTGAAAATCATTATCTCTATATATTAATATGGATAACTGCTACGCACAAACTAAAATAACAAACTTTTAATTAAACGAACTAACATAACACCCTCTTTACTTTGATTGGAAAGGGGCTTTAGACAAGTCGTTTACTTTTCCAGCCATTTACTTTGGTTCAGAGTAAATATTATTTGCTTTGCATTTATGTATTCTTATCCCATTTTTTAATTTTACTTTCGAAAGCGTTCGAGAACCAACTTAGAAATTCTGTACATATAATATTTGAGATCCAAATTTTCTAATAAGGTAATAAAAGTAAATTAAGTCTTAAGTTTATTTATGTAAAGTGATTTAAATATCCTATTTTCTCAAGATTTAAAATAGTTAGGATTAAATTAAAAGTATTTGTTGAAAGCTGGATGGGATTTTGGAGGGAGGGACATTTGAGTAATTTAACAGGTTATCTTTGGATTATAGACCAGTCAAGTACAAGGGCCAAAGAAATGAGCTACATAAGGGTAATGACCTATGATGTACGGATACGGACACGATACGACTCGGATACGGCGATACGGACAAGACACGATACGGATACGACGACACGGATTTTTTTTTGAATTTTCCACGTGAGGAGTGTCGGACACGGTGTCCGACACGACACGACATGGCAACATGATATTTTTAGAAGTGTCCGTGCATCATAGGTAATGACTAACTATCAAGGTAAATTAAAACATGTTAATATATTTAGCCATTAAAAAAATTCTAAACAGTCGTTTCAAAAAAAATTTTTTTTTCTAAACAGCCCATTGTTGACGGTCAGCCAACTAAAGAGGTAAATATGCCTTAGGCTGATGCTAAAATGTAAAAAGAGCTCATGTTTAAGGCTTCAAGGCTCAAGCTTATTTCAAAAAATTTTAGTAATTTCAGTTTGCTGCTAACTTATGAATTCTGAACTTTAAATTCATCTGAAAATCTCGAGCTGAAACTCATATATTTTTTTCCGCAGCCACTTAACTTTAATTCTGAAATTAACGATTTCATAAACGATTTTGATTCTCAAAAATTTTATTTCAAATTTGATTTATATTTTTTAAGGGTTTAGATTTTTTGTTCTAATTATATTTCATTTCATATTTTATTTAACATATATATAAATGCCAGTTCCAATTGGAAAATCAGACTCACAATTAAACCTTAGTATGACCGTACACGATCCACACCATTAATACATATATTATATTATCGTATGTTGCGGCTCTTTTCTTTTTTTCTTTCCTTTTGGTCCCTTGGACTTCAGCTCTCTAGATTTCTCTGGTCGAGCTCACGCCTGCCATTTTCCTCCCGTGTGCATGTGATCTCGGCGAATTTGATATTGCGAATCGAGCAGCTCTTGGCAAAAGGCAAAGCTTCTCAATTAAGGAATCAAATTTGTTCAAGGTTGGCTGATCTACCTATGATAACCTTACACCCTCCAATTTCCACGTGCAACCCGTCTGCGCTTTAAGTTGACTAACATGGTAAACGACGTTCCGCGCTCTCAATTTCACATAATTTTTTTTTTTTTGGCTATAAACGAGCAGTTGTCTGTTTGATTTTATTTGGGATCTCTGAATAGAGCTTTTCGACCAGATATATTTCTTGGAATTGATTGGTTTCAATGCATTTTTCCCGCTCTCAATTTTTCTTACCCGTTTACTCGTGTAGTCCCACGAATGAGGGTTTTAGTATTCGAAATTTGGAGTCGAATATATATACTACAACTCAGAAAGGTCTTTTCTTTGCCCAACTCTATAATATCCAATTTTTTTGTGTATTCTGCAAGTAATTTGTAAGTTGATTAATAGACCATTGAAATTAATTAGAAGAGAAATTTTTTAATTTTTTTTACCATATTATAATAATAATTATTATTATTATTTAATTCCAACCGCTCTATTTATATAGATGCCGTGTGTATGCAAGAGCAAACACAAAACTAAAACATAATATAAAATTGAATTTTATTATTATTTTTTTCTTTGGCGCACACACACCCAAGTCATTTATTAACTACTAGAATTTCTTACCTACACTTTGATTCAACAAAATAGTAATATATCAGTACCACAATTAGAGGGTTTACTATATGCTAGGTATGCACCTACTAGGTCATTCCTTTTAAATTCTGACACTTGTCACACACTCTCTCTCTTCTTTACTTTTATGCATTATCTAATTTATGTTTAGTTTGTTCTCATTTTTTCTATTTTGTTAGATTATTATTTCTTATAAAATATATAGTTCTATTTTTTTTAAATTATGATATGTATAAAATAAAATTTAATTTTTTATATTATTTTTTATCTAATAAAATATTGTATATGGAGAATTAGTTTTTTTCCTAACTTATGAAATCACTACAACTTGAACATATTATATATAGATTACAAAAAATTTATTTTTTTTAATATATTATTCAATTATAAAATATTATTAATTATTTAAAAAAATAAATATATTTATTTTTAGTCATTAAAATATACAATGAATATATTTTGAAAATAAAATTAATTCGTAGATAAAAAAAAATTTAATTCTCCATATACAATATTTTATTAGATAAAAAAATAATATAAAAAATTAAATTTTATTTTATACATATCATAATTAAAAAATAAATAGAACTATATATTTTATAAAAAATAATAATCTAACAAAATAAAAAAAGTGAGAAAAAACTAAACATAAATGAGATAATGCATAAAAGTAAAGAAGAGAGAGAGTGTGTGACAAGTGTCAGAATTTAAAAGGAATGACATAGTGGGTGCATACCTGCATACAGTAAACCCAATTAGTGCCACCATATCTTTTCATCATAAATAATATGGGCGAATTACGTTTGACTATCCCTACTTTAGACCTAATTACAATTTAGTCTCCATACTTTAGCTTATTACAAATTAGTCGCTGATTTTTGTGTTCCTTTTGAGGTCTCTGTTTTCAGTTAGGGTTCTGTTAATTTTTTTTCTATTTTGTCCAAAATACCCTTAAAAACTATTTTGTTATATATTAAATGTTCAGGGGTTAATATTTATAAAATTTAGGGATTATTATGCCAACATTTGTGTTTAAATTATATAAAATAATATATATATATATATATATATATATATATACATATATATTGTAATTTTGAGGAGAATATATAATATATCTTTAATAATTAAATAAAGAATAATGTTGCATTATATATAGAATTTCTTGTTAATACGGATAATTTTATAGGGAATTTTTGAGAAAACTAATCTCACAAAATTTGGGAGGATAATCCATGGCAAATCATGTCATTCTTTCTGGGTACAAAAAAATTGAATGTTCCTTCATATATTTTCTGTAATTTTCATTTTATATAAACATATATGATCAAATTTAATGACAGATTGCACCCCAAAAAAGAAAAATAAATTTTTGGCTTAAACAATACATAGATCCGTAAAAAACAACTAAATACCTCTACCACTGCCACTGCTCGGTCGCCTTCCACCACCAAATAACCCATCATCCATAGCTGCCGCCAGGCCCGCCACCATAACCATACTACCAGTTCCAGCAAAGAGAATTTTTTGAACTTTAGAAACTTTTTTAGCATGACTTTAGAAATTCTTTTACGGATCTATGTATTGTTGAAGCCAAGAACACATTTTTGGTGAAATCTACCATTAAATTTGATCGCATATGTTAATGAAAAATGGAAATTAGAGAAAATACATGAAAGAACATTCAATTTTTCCATGGATTATCCTTCCACATTTTATGAGATTAGTTTTTTTTCAATATTTTTTATTTTATGATTTTTATACTTAAAATTAAATATAAATCTGTTATATATATTTTTTTGTGGTGGTGTAAGTTCGCATTTTTTATATAAAATTATCTGTATTTTGATGGGGTCTGATCTGATATGACAAACTCCAATACTTTAGAATTTGTTTAAGTGGGGAAACAAGGGATTGAATGCTTAGGCAAGGATTACCGGAGTGAATGGATTCAACCTGCTAGGAACAAACACAGCAAAGAACATTAGAAGGCCAAGCTAGGGGAATGTGGGATGAAACCCAGTTTGGCTCTCCGACGCTCAAGTCAGTTTCAGGTGAAGAAGATGAAGATAAAACAGAGCTCAAGTGTATGAAGCTTGCTTACAGAGTATGAGTAATTCTCCATATTTATAGTTGAGGGTCCAGGGTCTTTTGGTAATTACCACCAAGTGGTCCTGCGTTGGTGTTGCCCTAGACATGTGGCGTAATGAGGAGGCTTTGAAAAGGGCCTCCTGCAAAAGCCTGCAAAAAGGTTGGTGGAGGGCAACAATGGCAGGTGTGCTTTGGTGTACTATTTGTCAGAGAGCGTTACAACTTACAAGGTTGTTACCGAGAGCCAAACACGTTCGGGTTTGATATGGACTTTGGAGGCTCGCAGGTCCGAGGGAGTACCTGGGCCCAAAGAGATAGCGTGGAGGGAACAACTTCGCCTTTACAGCCATGGGGAAGTCTCGAAATAGAGCCCAGGGGTGGCCTCGAGGGTCGCATTGCACTTATACCGCTAGCCTTGCTCGCCCGCTCAGAGGGGGAAGCTAGGGTTCCTTGTTAAGATGGAGTGGATATTCCTTCAAGGGGGACGGTCAACTACGAGGGGGATTTGAGATGATCTCTGAGGTGCCACGGTGTCAGGCTTTAATTGGGCCACGTGCCGCATACGTGGCTCGACCGTATTTTGGCCTCATCATATTTAACAATAAATTCAAATATATAGAATTAACAAAACAACCCCTGAACATTTAAATAACAAAATAGTCCTTAGGGGTATTTTGGACAAAATAGAAAAAAAAATTTAATGGAACGCTAACTGCAAACAGGGACTTCAAACGGAACACAAAAGTTAGGGACTAATTTGTAATAAACGAAAATACGGGGACTAAATTGTAATTAGGCCTAAAACAAAGATAGTTAGATGTAATTCGCCCTAAATAATATTTTGAAAACAAGCACTCAACTATCAATAATATTAAAAAAAAATAGAAAAAAAAGTACCCTTAATATTAACTTTTCCTTTTTCATCCTAATTCCTCCGTGTCCCCACTGGAATCAAAATTTTTAGTTACATGACAATTACTCATAACTAATTACTTCCAACAACCCTCATTTTAACTCTAGTGATTAACGATTTGAAAATAATAATAATAAATTTTACTGATACAGATGCCCACAAGGGTACACGTCCAGTTTGTCCATGCAGAAAAAAGTCTATAAATAGGCACTTATTGCTCGCATCTTCCCACAGAACTCAACCCAGAGAATCTAGTAACAGAGGGAGAGAGATCTACAAAGAAACAGGAGCAATGGAAGTAGTGCAAGTGCTTCACATGAACGGAGGTCTGGGAGACACCAGTTACGCTAACAACTCTCTAGTTCAGGTTTGTACATAATAATAGTATCAATTAACAACTCAGATCGGTTTCTTGAACTCCAACATGAACGAATCAATTAGATATATAACGAATGATCATCGAAGACTACTTCAATTTTGCGCAGAGAGAGGTGATCTCGATGACGAGGCCGGTGACAGAAGAAGCCATAACAGAGCTGTACACCAACACTGACACCAACACCTTCTGCATAGCAGAATTAGGGTGCTCGTCAGGGCCCAACACTTTGTTCGTAGCGGCAGAGCTCATCAAACTCATAAACATATTAGCCCGCAAGAACGGCCATCAGCTGCCGGATTTTCAGATCCAGTTGAACGACCTCCCTGGAACAGATTTCAACTCCATTTTCCAGTCCTTATTGCCCCGTTTCCGTGATGAACTGTCACAGGATATGGGACCTGGATTCGGGCCCTGTTTCGTCTCCGGGGTTCCGGGCTCATTTTACGGCAGGCTTTTCAAAGCCAAAAGCATCCATTTTGTTCACTCTTCCTACAGCCTCATGTGGCTCTCAAAGGTAATTAATTTAACAATCTAATCACGTTCTTTTAAACCCAATGCCTCAAATTACTTAAGTAATCAGTCATGGTTTTGTGTATATATATATACCAGGTCCCTGAAGGATTGGAGCAGAACAAAGCTGATATATACATGTCGGCGACTAGTCCAGCGACTGTGATCGGCGCATATTACGAACAATTTCGGAGAGATTTTTCGACTTTCTTGAAGTGTCGTTCGGAGGAAGTGGTGGATGGCGGTAGAATGGTGCTAACTCTTTTGGGAAGGAAAGGTGAGAATGCATCCAGCAAGGAATGTTGCTATATTTGGGAGCTTTTAGCCCTCTCGCTAAAGGAGATGGTCGATGAGGTAATGTTTATATCTATAGTGTATTTCTTTCTTCAATATGTTTATTTAATTATTTCACAGGCGACGTAAGAGGAACTAAGTAATTTATTATTTAATTGATCAATTTTATTGATACTAAATTGTTTTGATTGCTTACTAAATTGATCAATTAAATAATAGAAATCACACGCCACTATGATGTGGGAATTAATTTTCATTGAAGATGAACTTAAGTAACATGGCAAGGTTATTAACGTCATCAACGGAAAAGTATTTGTTTTGGTCTAAGTTGTTAAAGAATCAAAAGTTGTTTGTATTATTAGAACCTAAGAAAAGTTTGATCCAGTGTGAAAGGGTTGCAACTTGTAACAACCAACAAAATTACTATAAATGGATTTTTAGTAGGTATTTTTTGGAAAGCTTCTCTTTCTTTTATCATTTTCCGATTCAATTCTAGGAAAATTATTCTAACTCAAACAATTATTAGTATAGTGTATTAGACTTGATATTTGATTGATTTTCTTTTTAATTCGTATAATTCATCTGATTAAATTGATAAAGATTATCACCCCGGTACATTAATTTTGCTTAAGAAATTCTAGATTAGATTACATTTGAAATAATTCTTGTTATCTGTTTTATATAATTAATTACTTTCTCTAAAAAATATATCAATTAAATGGTACATTTTGTAATCCATTCATCATGTTATTAGAACCTAATCAGTCAAACAAAACCGGGACTAAAACTTCTAATCTTGTTTTAGTTTCTTTAGAAGCCAATTAATTAACGACCCCCTACCAAACATTTCCAAAGTTTGAGTCGCAAAGAAATGTGATTTTTTGCTTATACCAACATTATTTACAAAGAATTTTCGGACGCAATTAATTCCATAAGTATATATAATTTACAAATTCCAAATTTGCTCTTCAAAATACAAATCAATTTAATTTTCATACATGTACTTATGTATAATGTATGTATCTTCAGGGACTAATCGAGGAAGAGAAGCTTCATTCTTTCCACATCCCTCAATACACACCATCGCCGGCAGAAGTGAGGAAAGAAGTGGAGAAGGAAGGTTCCTTCGCCATCAACCACCTCCAAGCCACCGAGGTCACCTGGGCCGCCTGCGGCAACACCTTCCACTCGGCCGGCGGCGACAGCAGTTACAACGTCGCGAAATGCATGAGATCGGTGGCGGAACCACTATTGGTTGGGCACTTTGGTGACTCAATAATTGATCCAGTCTTCGAGAAATACAGGCAAATCCTTTCGGATCGAATGTCTAAGGAAGACACCAAATTCGTCAACGTCACTGTTTCGCTGACAAGGATGGCACAAATATGATAATAATTTCTGTGTTCCTTTTTCCATGATCGATCTCACTTTTGTGGCTTTTGTGTTTGATTGCTTTAATTTCCCAGTGAATTAAGACTTTAAGAGGGTGCACCTCATGGTCCACTATCCATTGTGATCACTTGTGAGTGGTCTGTAATAATATCTCTGTGTTTCCAATGAAATGCTCTCCATTAATTCAAAGTTGTCAATTGTATCAAAGGAGTAGTATGCATGTGTTGCATGATTTGGGACAGATTACCATGTTTAGATACTTTCTTGGAATTCATTATTGTAGATTTTTTGCAAAGCATTCGGATACTAAGATACTTTCTTGGAATTATTGTAGATTTTTTTCTATGCATTCAGGTTCTAAGATGTTGGGTTGTTAGAAGTGAGATGGGATGCATCATACTCGGTACTGTACATAAAATATCTATGCTGTAGGGACGGATGGAACGGGGCTAATGAGGCCCTTAACTTTTGTGGTCAGCCAAAAATGTTTAACTTTTTTTTGAAGCGTCTTTAATCACTTAGACCAACTAATATTTATTGGCCAATTTTTTTGTGAAGTGTCCTTCCGCCCACTTGAACCAACCCTAACTCTAACTCTATTGGCCAACTTTTTTTTCGAAGGACTTATTATTTTATTATTTTTATTTTTTTGAAGCACTTATTTAGTTATTTTTATGTATATCCCAGCAAAAAAAAAAAAAAAAACCTTATTTTTATGTATACTTTTTTAAAATTTCAATACCTAGATGGTGTGATTGGTTCTTTATGCTGAAAGATAAGTCTTAATGCTTCTTCAATTCCCTTGATCTTACGACTCTACGAGCTCGTCCGTCGGTAAGTTTGTCGATTTGTACCAACCGAACTCACTTGTTCACCTAATTTGTGATTCAGACTTCTGATGATCTAATTTATGTATTCGGCTAACTTTGAGTTAGATGGAGAATCCATCAATCCTCCCGTGCTCGAAACCCGAGTTCCATCCAAGCGGCCATGGACTGAAAGTTGAAACGAAATGACACTCAGTGATTTGGATGTAACCCAATCCTCGTAATATCTCAGAAATAGAGTATTTTTTTTACTTTTTTGGTGCAATGTATAATGCAATAGCAGCAATAACCTCGGGTGAATATATTAAAAAAATTCTCAATCCTTAGCAGTTAGCAGGAAAAGGGTAACACTGCCCACCAACGATTAGGCTTAAATTAGGCCCACCGCACTTTCTTGGGTTAGCCCAAGTAAGACGATTATGGGCTTGCACGCACTATGGTTGTAAATGCCCCAAAAGCTACTTTCAACATTGACACATAAAATATGGTTTTTGACTCTTTGCCGTGAATATCCGAATGAATGAGAAGAAAATACTTCCTCATCTCTCTACGTAACATACATATAATTATTAAAAAAAAATTTGAAAAAATCAAAGATTTAATCAAAGATAATGACACTGTTTGCTATTTATTGACATTGTTATCCTCATATTCACGACTTCAACTTTCAGTAGTAGATATAGAAATCAAAACCCCTATAATTTATTTAATTTGTTTAACACATGGTGAAAAAAGAATTTTACAATCACTTGGACTAACCTCTGTTGGCCACTTTAATTTATTTGTTAAAATTATTGATAGTAATCAGCCCGAGTTATATTTATTATCACATAGGTTAGTTAAATTGTAAATTAATTCCATCCAGTTTGAAAATTTTCCAAAGAGATGCAACAATACAGGTATTCTGGAAGTATACAGTAATTTATGATGAAATCAAGAAGACAAAAACCTAATAGGCCAAATCAAATAAATTTTGTAGTGTACTTGCATTACATTATGTACCAGTCAAAGTTGCCATCACAATAATGGGACTTCATGGAGAACAATGTCAACACGGGTTTGAAGGAATTGAGTCTGGGGTTGCTTTTGCTTTTGTCAGTAGATAGAATAATTGATGTGAATTTTGTTGATGGAGATAAAGTTCTCAGAGGCAACAAACAGCATAATTGCCAAACGCATTAAAGGTATTAAAAAGTAGTCGACACTGTTCAGTGGCTATACTGCCTACCCACCTCATCCATGCCCCTTCAAACCTCTAACTCTATCCATGCTACTGCAATCCATAAACAATTGTTTGATACAATTTTAGTTTTACAGGGGAAGTTTGTGTAATTTCAACAAGTGGTTAATTTGTAGTTGTATGAATGTAAGGAGATCTTAAATTCTTAATCGTTGGCGACTAGTCTTATCTTTGTACAGTAAAGATTCATGTGATATTTATCCCTCATGCGACACTTGGCCACAACACTTACGTCTTAAGTGGCAGGAATTGAAGGACAATATTCTCCACTTTCAACACGAACAGACTTGGTAATAACATCAAGATTGGTTGGCTAGGCCTAGCTCGATCGATCATTTCTCTCTAGACTTCTCTAGTGTTGGGGGTTTGGCAGCAATAGTGTGTCTATTTGGAGTGATAATAGACAGACAAATTAAAGTGAAGGAAGGAAAAGGTGATTGGCGAATGCGATATTTATGTGTACTTTAAAAAGCAGTAAGGATATTTAAATATAACACTAAAAGGAGAAAGGATTGGATTGGAGATTGAAAAGTCAATTTTATATGAGTGGGATTTTTACTGTGTAATGAGCACGCCTCAACCTCAACCTCAACCTCAACCTCAGCCTCAGCGTCTAGTGTTCAACTTCAACAAAGTGGGGTGATGGACAGTTCCACGTATTTGGTTCCTAACTAGTCACTTCTTCACCCCACCTAATAGAGAACTCAATCATTGCCTAATGCCAAACTCAACCCTAATCAGTTGTTAAGACTTCAATTCCATTTATAAATAGATACATACATTATTGTCTATATTGTACTAATTTAATCATAATGTGTTGATTATTTAAATCCCTAGATATATAGTTATTATTTATTAAGATAATATTACGAGCACCTTATATTTGTATTCTTGTCCGAGTTCCTAAGTATGCTATCTTTTTATTTCTATTTTTTTGAGAAAACCGGTTAAGGAGATCGTAGGGTTATTACCGAGGTCCTTAGGTATGCTATTAATGTTATTGATAAAGAAAATATTACACGCATCTTATGTTTAAATCCAAATGGAATTAGTACGTACTACATCAAAATATAGTACATGAATAAGTTGTGTTTTTCTCCACCCAAAAAAAATAAGGGTTTTATTAATATAAAAAGATAGTTTCTTGGTGTAGGATAGTGCGCATGTTGACATGATACAGTAATATACTTCCCCAAGTTGCTCAGTCAAATCCAACAAATACAAATTAAAGTTCCCTTCCAAAAATGGAGGAGTTGCACCATGCATCACTTCCAACCTCTTATTGCCTAACTTATAGTGCACACTCAACTCTATTAATCATTTCCAATTGAATCTAACTCTAAAATGAAAGAATATGAATGTACACGTGTACGTCTGTATTAAAGTATATATTTGGTTTAATTTTATTATTGTTATCAAACATTTATTATTCTTTTTAATCGACCTTAAATTTTTATTAAATAGTACATGATTTGATATTTAATTAATGTGGGATATATTAACAATCTTTCATATAATTGGGTAATTTTACTTCATATTTGTGCGATGAAGGGACGAGTGCTTTAAATAAAATTATAATCAATTAAATAACAAATATAATGCATTCACTCAGTATCATCTTATAAGTTGGGATTCAACCGTAATAAGTTTGAATTATAATTTTCAGGATAAATATCATTTTTGGTCTTATGGTATAAGTTCATTTTCGATTTTGGTCCATGGTTTAGTGACTCTGTCAATTATGGTCCAAAATTTGTAACTGTTTGTCAAAATTGATCCACCAAGTCCTTCTCCGTTAAGTTATGGATTAATTTCGTTAGTCAACTATCATTTTATTTTAATTTAACCCACATATCAATTTATATCGATAAAATCTTCATTCTTTTCATCAATCACCATTCAAGTCTTTATTAATAAACTGTGATTTTATTAATTCAGTCTATATATTAATTTAAATTTTATAAAAAATTCCTAATCTTTAAAATCCTTAATAAATAAAATTCTAAAATACAATAAAATTTATATTAAATATTGACATAATAAAATCAAAACATTAAAGCTTAAAAATAATGTCCTACATTAATATTTGAGAAAAATATATATGCAATACCATATTTATAAGTAGACTTTAATAGAAAAAAATCTAATATAGTCAAAAAGAAAATTATGATATTTCAATAATTATTTAATATTAAATTTTTTTTATTGATAATATTCAAGTTAATATTGATAAAATTTTAGTTCATATTAATTATTCTTTTTTTTTTTAATGCAATATACGTTGAATTATTAATATGTTAATAATATACACAAAAATTCCACCTCAAATCCTCTTCAACACAAATCCCTTAGCTTCTAAACCGTTTTGGTGGTTGCGTGGGTTGAGGTGACAGTTTTGTAGTATTGACAGTTTCTTCATATCAATATTACCTTCGACAATAGAAATTATGGAGAAAAAAGTTTCAGAAAATGAAGAAGAATGGCGGTGGTTGCAAAAAACAATATAGTAGTGGTATATGAAAAAAAAAAAAAGGAAGATTTTGGGTAATTTTACAAATATATACTAATATAGGGATTGAATTGTAATAAAATAATAGTTGGACTAATGAAATTCATCCATAACCTATCGAAAAAGGGTTTTGGTGGATCAATTTTGATAAAAAAAAATTACAAATTATGAACTATAATTGACTGAGTCACTAAACCATGGATCAAAATTGAAAATGAACCTATACCACAGGACCAAAAATGATATTTACCCTAATTTTCACATATTCCGCCACACATTTCTAATTATAGGAAAATATATTAGAGAGAATTACATCTAACTACCCTATATTTAGATCTAATTACAACGCAATCCATCATTATCGGAAAATTATATTTTAGTCCCTATAAATCTTATTCGGTCTGAGGTCCCTTAACGGAATTTGTAAAAGTACACTTATACCCCTGAGGGTTTTATGAGTGTTATATTGAATATATGACCAAAATTACAAAATCATCCCTAAAGTTTACAAATATAAACAAAACGATTCCTACAAATTATGAATTTAACAACAAATTAGGGGTATTTTTTGAATGACATAACGGAACCCTATGTACCACAAACGGTTCTCAAAGTTAGAAACTAAAATGTAATTTCTCAATAATGATGGATTGCATTATAATTAGGCCTATATTTAGGGTAGTGAGATGTAATTCTCCCAATATATTAATAACAATATACATGCATCTAGATCTACAAATTAATGAATGGGTAATTCTAATCCGGGTCTGACTCGATCAAATTGATATAACAAGATAAGAGTGTTTTATATTTATCGTGTGATTGATAAAAAATTTAAAAAATATAATCAATTACATAACAAGTATAATATATTTATCTTTTTTAATTGGTTAGCTTCCATTGAATCCGGTTTAAAGTAAAATTTTCCGTAGATGAAAATGCAAATGTTGGCAAATGTGCACTGCTATTACGTATAAAGCAGTCTTCTTTTCCGCGAGAAAAAAGCCTTTAAAGACAGGCAGCTAGCAGACTCGCGGTCTTCTCTTGGGAACTCCATCAAACACTTTGATGACAATAATGGATATTGAGAAAGTTTTCCACATGAAGGGCGGGGTCGGCGACACCAGCTATTCCAAGAACTCTTCACTTCAGGTCTCTCTTCTTCATCGCTAATATATTAATCACACACATCAATCATACACTTTGCTAGCTAAAAACCTTTTTAATTTCTCAATCACTCTTCCAACTCACAGAAAAAGGCCGCTGATAAGGTAAAGCACATCACTACAGAGACGATCGAAGAAATGTTCTTAGCAACAAGGCCCGCGAGCTTAGGCATCGCCGACCTCGGATGTTCTTCCGGTCCCAACACCCTGTCAAACATCAAGCATCTCGTGGACGCCGTCGAAAACGCCAGCAGAAATATCACGCCGCAACAATCACCGCCGGAATTCAGGGTATACCTAAACGATCTTCCAACGAACGACTTCAACACAATCTTTCAAGCTTTGCCGGACCTGCACAGGGAGATGAAGAAAGGAAGAAACGATGGAGGGCCGCCGATTTACATAGCTGGTTATCCGGGCTCATTCTACGGCAGACTTTTCCCTGATAATTGCTTGCACTTTGTTTACTCCTCCAACAGCTTGCACTGGCTATCCAAGGTCAGCAAATCATGATACATAATATGTGTGTCCCTGCCTGTGAGTGTGTGTGTGTGATTTTGATGAATATTCATGAAATTATGTGTGATTTGCAGGTTCCTCCGGGGATTTATGATGAGAGGGGTTCCTCTATAAACAAGAAAAGCATATACATATCAGAGAGGAGTCCGACACGAGTATCAGAAGCGTATTTCCGACAGTTTGAAGAGGATTTTTCGCTGTTTCTGAGGTCACGGTCGGGGGAAGTTGTGAGCGGGGGACGAATGATGCTGATATTGTTGGGAAGAAGGAGCCGTGACCAGCATGTGGATAGGGGCATTTCATTCTTATGGGAAATTCTATACCGATCTTTAGCAATCCTCTTTAATCAGGTATATTATAATTAACTTCTTGTCATGGCAAAACCATATAATATATAAAGTTGACCTAATTTGCATATATACATATATGATGCATGATTCAAAAATCAAAACATTTGTTGGTTTCAATTTTCAATTACTTTTTGCCTATCAATGTGTTGCTTTTATGCTGCTTTTTTATATTTGCAAAAAGAAATGTACAAATTAACATTGATGTTGATTAATGTACATAATCGGAATGCCATACAATAGGAAAGAATTTATATGTCGGAATATGTAGACATACTGAAAATTTTAGTCTCGCTTGGTCGTAACCAACTAATGATACAATAAATGTCAAATATTGTTGTTTAATTAGTTTTTCCTTTCTAAAATATACATGAGTTCTATGAAAAGTAAAATTCACTAGGGACGTAATTATCAGTGATTATGCTGAACTAATTCTAGTTAGAACTTTCTAAATTGAACCATTATAAGTAGTACGATTATATCTTGTGTTTCATTTTTTATATTTTACTTAATATTTCACTTGTTATTGGATGAATAACACATATATAAGCTGATATAATACATGGATGATTGTGTCATATGTCAAATTAAGTAGTTGTAGACGTATTGTTCATCCATGAGTAGAATATATGGATGGATGGAATAAAACATTCGACACTTAGCTAGAAACAATAATAAGTATGCACCTACCTACCTAGCATAAATGTTGTCAAAAACGGAGAATTCTTTTATGAACTCAAAAATACACAATCTGAATCATTCGATACTTATATATATGCCACAACCATATATTTGTTTCACATTCCCCCATTTTGGTTCTTTACTAATTATTGTGATCATCGTGTACAGGGCGAAATCGAGGAGGAGAAACTGGATTCGTACGACGTGCACTTTTACGCGCCATCGAAAGAAGAGCTGGAAGACCAAATCAGGAGGGAAGGGTCCTTCAAAGTGGAGCTTGTGGACATGTTTGAAATGGAGAAAGATTGTGGCAATTATCCAACCTACGGAACTGCAGTGGCCAAAGCGG
Organism: Lantana camara; assembly: GCA_037501455.1. Taxonomy (NCBI): domain Eukaryota; kingdom Viridiplantae; phylum Streptophyta; class Magnoliopsida; order Lamiales; family Verbenaceae; genus Lantana; species Lantana camara. Next base: position 12,447,120 of record CM074857.1, on the reverse strand, counting down.
TGAGGTCCATTCAGGAATCAATGCTTGCGCATCACTTTGGAGAGGAGATTCTGGACAAACTCTTCCATCATTACGGGAGATTGATTGATCAAGAACTGGACCAACATGGCGACGTTAGCCCCATAACCACTCTTCTTGTTCTTACCAAACTATGAAAGGGAGGAACAACCCTAACATAGGAGGATAATACTATTAACTTATGTGGCATTGTAATGTTTAGTTTCTGTTTATTAGTGTCGATATTTCGTTGCCTAGCTAGGGCCAAGTAAAAAGCGTCTTAACATGGGTCTTTTGATTTGTTTTTATCTTTTATCTTTTTACCTTTAAGTGACGAATGCCTTGAATATTTCGATTTAAACTCGTCTTCTTCGTGTGATTGGTGTAAAGTATAGAAAATGTATCGATATAAATTGCAAGTGTAATATATTTGTCCTTGTTATTGGTTGAAGTGTCGGGTCTAGGCCTAAAATTGTATTGAATGTTGTGGTGATATACAATAGAATAGAAATTTCAAATAATGGGCTCACTTAAACTAGGCCCAATTCTTTTCTTTTAGGTAACTAAACCCAATTAAGATGAGAAATTTTGTTTTTGGGTAGATCCTAACTCCTATGGCCAGCCTAAAAAGCATTTAGAGTTTTTTTTTTTTGAAAGGAATAATCATTTTTAGAGTTTAAATCTCTCAGTTTAAAATGCTAAAGTAGAGAATTAGAGATTGCAAACTTTGCAAATAATAGGCCAATAATGTACTATTTGAAAAAAAAAAAAAAAACTTTAAGCAGATAAAAACTAAAAGTGAGGAGTCTTTAGGGACCAAGTTTTGGTTCAACATCAATTGCCTAAAGTGGTTAAATGATTCTTTTTTTTCATGATAATTATTTGAATTCGAATCCCTTGAGTGTGTGTGTCTTTATTAAAAAAAAGGGAAAATATCAATTTTAGTCCCATGGTTTAGGCTCATTTTCGAGTTTGGTCCCACATTTAGTAACTCAATCAATTTCAGTCCCAAATTTTCAAATTTTAATCAAAATTGGTCCTTTAATCTGATTTCTGTTAAGTGTTAGATGATAGAAGCATGTGAACCGTGAATCCCGAATATTTGCTCATACAATTTACTCCTTATATTAATTATATTTTCAAAAGATACCTTAAACTTCTTCATTTTCTTCGACAAACCTCCAACAACCACTGTCAAACAGCCACCATCAGGCCACCACCATACAGTTTCCGTACTTTCCCAACCTAGATCTAAAATCACCACTATGACACAGTCTCCGTCCTTTAGTAATGCAAATTTTATATTATTTTATTTGTTATTAGTTAGATTTTTTATGTTTTAGATTAAGAATTTAATTTGTTGTATCCATTCCAATTATTTTTTTTGCTATCACCTTTTTTTTTTACTATCACTTAATTGATTTTTAATGATACTAGTACTTTTAATTTATAATTTTAATATTCACTATAAAATTTATAATTTTTTGTTATTCTAAGATTGAGAGTTTAATTTGTTATATTATTTCCTATTATTTTTGTTAGTATCACTTAATTGATTTTTAATAATTTTGTTATTTTTTAATTTATTATTTTAATATTTAATGTGAAATTTATATTAATTTATATTATTATTTATATTTTTGTTAATTTAAGATTGTCTATTTTTTATTTTAAAGGTTAGTGTATATTTTATGAATGTAAACTAAAATTGGGATAAAATTATAATAAGTTGATAATTGTCTAACCATGTGTGTTAAGTCATACATCTTTTATCCATAATCTAATAGAAAATAGATTGGTAGACCAACTCTGACAAAAATTTAGAAGTTTGGGATCATAATTGACTGAGTTACTAAACATGGGACCAAACTCGAAAATGAGCCTAAACCATGGGACCAAAAATGATATTTTCCCTAAAAAAAAAAAAAAACATCATTTGCATAATAGATACATAAATATGATTTAATGGTAAATATTTACACCTATAAACAAATAGATCACGAGTTCGAGTTTTGATTGAAAATAGTTAGGACCATCAAGTGGTGTAACTTAGCGGTTCGGCTTAATTAGAGGTTTCGAGTTCGAATCTCTAGAAATGCAACTATCATTGGTAAGAAGAATTTTATATCTAAGTGGTCCGTCCAGACTCGACCCATGAAAATGAGTTATAAAAAAAAAAAATTTGAAAATAGTTAGGAAATCAGATTTATATATTATATTTAGAATTTCTTTCTTTTTTTTTTTTTTTTTTTTTTTTTTTGAAAGGTAAATTTCATTCTTCTACTAAGGAACAAAGTGAGGACAGTATGAACGACTTCGACCTTGTATTTTAATTTATGGTTCTGTTTGTGTGGGGGCAGTTCTGACATGTATTAATCCTATTTTTGACACTATATGATAAGCTAAACTAATTCCAAATATCTAATTCGCATTCATTAGTGGCTTTAGTAATGATTATGCTTGCCAAATAATACGGGAGGAAATGAAATAAAATAAAATAGGCAAGAAAGTTGAAACTCATGAAGAATCTCATCTTTTATTTTCCAAAAGTTAAAGTTACTTTTGCTTAAAGTTCTGAAGCTGATTTAACTTCTATAATATATGTCACCACATTTCTACTACTTTTAGCTTTCTCTTTAGCTCATAATTCTAACTTCTCTTCACTGGTCAATTTTTCCTAAGGAAACCCAAGAAAAAAAATTGTGAATTATAAAACAATTTTTTTAATTCTTTCACTTACAAAAACTCTTTATTTTACTGATCAATTCTCATTTTGATTGTTCTTCAAGTTTGTGCCATTATATATCCTGTTATTATATCAATAAATAAAATTATTAAGACGCTTTAAAACAACTAAAATATACCCAATCAAATGTATTTAGATGTCAACTATAATTTTTCCCGAATAATTTAAATATACTTTTCTTATAAGAATATGATCAATTCCGAGAATAGATGAATTTTGAAATATGAATTAACTATAAAAGGCAAGTGAAATCAAAGCTCAATATATATCTATCTCTCCTTCTTTTAAACTCATTTCATAATTTATCATGTATCGGTATGAACCACCTCGATATTGTATTAAATACTTATTACCAGATAAATTTTAAAAATTTTGATTTTATCGTATAATATGATATATTCGCACTAAAATAAGCAAGCACTTGTAATATACATACTTATGAAGATGATAATTATTAATAAATGATAAGCCCCCTTTTTAAGAGCATCATGATGAATTGATGATTGTTTACTGCATTATTTCTAAAATTTGGCCAACATTTTCTTTGTAGTATATTTTAAACTTTTATTCTTCTTCAAAAATATCAAAATCTAGATAAGTATATACTTTAATGATAAGTATTTATACTTGCAATTTGATAAATCACCTATTCGAATCTCATCATTATAATGATTCATGTGTTTGAGGAAAAAAAATCAAAATCATTAATAGCAAAAATATTGAACTTAAAATTAAAATGGTGACAAATTTAATGTCACTTCATGTCACCATAATTAGGTCAAATACAATAGTTAATATACATACATGAAACATCTAAGACAGTACAATAGCAAGTTTTTCTTCTTGATGAAACTTGATTTGTTTTGCAATAAATGCATCAGCCGCCTTCTGGAGCTCCTCATTACTCAGTTCGTCCACCATCTCCGCCGCCTCTCCGCCTCCGTCCTCCACCACCCTCATCCCCCGCTCGGTATCCGATCTCCGGAGATGCTTCCCGCAACTGCTACAGCTATTATCCTCTTCCATAAACTTGTCTGATGATCTTCTCGAGTTCATCGACCGACTCCTCCCGTGAGCTTGAATGTTCCTCACTTCTAATATTGTTTGCTTGTCCTGGAACACAATTTCCTGCGGTGGAGGAGAACTATCACTGGTGAAGTGCGTGCAGTCGTCGGTGCAATGATCTGTGAGGAAATCCAAATGAGATTCGACTGAGACTTGAGGATCATGTTGAAGGGTTTGGCGAGACTTGAAGAAAAGGGTGAGGAGTATGACATTGCTGACCAGGAAAATGAAGAGAGGGCTAACGACGACCCTTATGAGTCGCCGGAAATACTCGCCGGAGATTTTGACGGCGAAGGAGAGGCGAGTGGAGGCGTACGAGAGGAAAACAAGTAACGTGAAAATCTCTATTACTCGAAGTACAGTTTTGATTTTTGGAAGGCACGGAAATCTTGGAATAATGGGGTTGGAAGTATCGTTCTTGTTGGTCCCATTATCATCAAAATCGAAAGGATCCATCTCTATCTCTCACTGTGCGAGTTTTCTAGGTTGATTTCATGGAAAGTTGAGAAAGAAAAAGTAAATGTGATGAAGCTGAGAAGTGAAGGGAGGAAGAGCTGTGTGTAGTTTGTGTGTTTGGGAAGAAAAAGAGTGACGAATTTTGGGTTCAATTGGTTTTACAGGGAAGGCCACTTTGTCCTTTTATAGACCTTTTCCGAAGAGGATAACTATTAGTAATACTAATACTAATAATACGGGACAGTTTGAAAAAATTCCCCATCAGTTTGAAATATTTTTATTTAACTCCCAATAAAATTATATTACATAATAGGATATAAATATAGCATTAGAACGTTTTAATACTACATTTTGTGAAAATTATACAATATATTTTGAGAGTTATTTTAAGTACTATATTATGTGAAAATCATACGACGTTTTGCCCAAATGGGAGTTCAGTAAAAATATAATGTCCAATTGGGGATTTATCCCACATTACCCGTACTAATACTCTATTTTTTTTAATTTTTTATTTTCAAAGGACTAAAAGCTACGAATTTAAATGAAGAGTTATAATCTCCCATCAACAAAAGGTCAATGCTCTCATTCCAAGCATGAAAAATCATTATATTATTCATGAAATATATGTGTGAGAGGATCACTATAAGCATTCTCAATTCTCAAAACGTGGATATAATCGTCCATCGTGCACTCCTGAAGTACACCCAAAAAGTTTTTGCAACTCAAAATGATATTAGAATGGGTGATTATCAACTCAGAAGAGAAACAACGGTCCTCAAGTTTGATTCACAATAATCATCACAAACTTCATCTCCCCAATAAGCCGGGGGCCTCTTAAATGTTGAGGAATTCTGTGCTACCGTGATAGAAATATTTTCCAATATATACGCATACCCAAAAATCTAATGCCGGTAAGAAACCTGAACTAGTTCCCCTACAACTGTAAATCTCCCAATCCGGTAAAAACTATCATTAGTGTTTAGCTTGATCCAATGCTTCCATGGCCAAATCCACCGATCTAATCGTGGCTTTAACTTTTTATTAATAAAAAAATTTTAATTTAAGAGTCGGTTGATTTCAACTAATTATATAAATTTGATTTTTAAATATACACAAATCATGCTATACACGTATAATATTAATCGAATTAGATTTAAATTAAAATTAAAATATTATATTGATCGGTAGGACTAAGGTAAGGTGTGATATTAATGTTGATTGATGAGGAGATGTTTAGGAGTTCCAATTGGTCTTTGAGAGAAGGGAAAATCGCTCTGGCATGTCTAATGTCTATTGGTCAGATATATGTGTGAAGGGGGCTTTTTCACGTGACCCTTAGTTTCAGCTTGTTCTTATATATTATTATTTTTGTGCCTCTCAATTCTCATAAATAAATACACACACGTATATAAATGTTATTTAGTATTTACTATTTACCTTCCTAGGTTTGTGCATGGCGCTTTATTTTGTCCAATTTCCAGTTTTTTGGGACAAATATTTTGGATTTCAAACTTATATCGGATCATTGGATCTCCTGTTTCAATTCATTAATTTTTAAGTAGGATGAAAGAAATGAAATTAATTGGGTTAAAATTATGTAAAAGTGTTTGGCAGTGAACGTATAATTATCATATGATTTTAATTGAATAAAGGATCAGAATTGGACAAACAATTTTGTGATCCAAACAAGTACTAGCTTTCCGTTTTGGCAAATAAATTATTGATTTGGGACATCATTTTGTGTGGTTTAAACTTTCCCATAAATTATGGACAATTTTTTATACACTCCACCAAAAAAAAGGTTTTATTACTTAAATATTAATCCCGGAATAAAGTATATAAATTGGCCTGCTAAATCTTAACACTTTGTGTGAACGTCATAAATTGACGTAAAAGCTTGTGTATTATCAATTCTTTGCTTATTAATAAGAGAAAATTTACTTAGAAAAAAAAGCATGTTTCGTAGCTAGGAGTTAATGTAATCCATCCATATATATATATATATATATATATATATATATATATAAGGCTGCAATAATATTGGGGCAGTTTCGAAAAACTCCCCATTAGTTTGGAAATTTTTACTTAACTCCCCGTAAATTTATACTACATAATAGGATATAAATACTGCATTAGAATATTTTAGTGCTACATTATGTAAAATTTATACAACATATTTTGAGAGTTAAAAAAAATTATACAACATAATAGGATATAAATACTACATTATATTATATTTATACTACACGTGAGGAGTTAAGTGAAAATATGATACTCAATTAGAGAGTTATCCAACATTAGCCGGCAAATAATATTTCATGCCCAATATATACAAAATAGGTATAAGGTTCACGTGAAAGTCTAGAGCTTACAGACATATCAAGCCAGTACAAGCTAGTAGAGTGAGGCCAAACCCCTCACGAAACTTGCAAACTTTGCAAATAAAACAGCGTTTCCAAATTGAGATGATACGAATACGATGAAATGAATTTTTTTATATGAGAGTCCGATCGATATGACACGATATGAAAAAGTATCGGACACTCATATAAAAAAATGTTTTTTTTTTTGGAAGATCTGTGCATTAGAACCTCCGTCCTTAGTTAAGTCCGTTTTGTCTCTTTTTTTTTTTTTCTCTCTAAACTAAGACACATACCACCGGCTAGTCGACTACTCTTTATTGAATTATAATCATGTTATAGTGAGACAACTAATTATAAAATTTAAAATTATTCCATATCTGAAGCCACGATCGGCCCTTCCACTCAACCACCCTGGCGTTATAAAGTCCACTTTGTACTCGCAGACAATATAGGGTTGAAAATTAAATAACATGCACCCCCGAAATGCATGTATCAATGCTTATAATTGCTGAAAATATCTGAGAATTGTCCATCCGACCATCCCTATTAGACGGACCCCCACCCAAAAAGAAAAAGGGGTTCATAACTGGTGTATGTCTATCTAGGTCATCAAATACAAGCCTACATAACTGTTCATATCAGCATTCACCATACACAACTTACCTGAATAATATTATTGATTCTTCATCTCTGCATTATTTTCGCTTCTTTCTTCACCCTTTGATCCTCTCCAACACTATTAACGGAAAAGGTTTTTATCTAGCAAAAAGATTGAATTCTAAATTCTAAAGGCCCCAAAGTACCCCGACTTGACAAAGCAGTTGAAATGATGTAAATTAGGTATTTAGCGGCTCGTTAAGGGAAAGGTGTGATGAGAATGGTGTAGAACTTGGAGGTTTAATCGAGTATTTGGCATGTCGTAATGTTTTCCTTCGGTTTGTTTGGGCTCATCATCCTAGAGACACAACTAAGGTTTAATATAAAAGGAATAAAAATTAAAATATTTTAAATTAAAGGGACGAAAATTTGAATTTGGGGGTAAAAATTAAAATATCCACAATGACTTATTCGTTGCATGGTGATAGTATTAGATAATTTATTAAACTTTAACGTGATGTTTAAGTAATACATTCACGTCAGAAAATTGTAATCCCCGTGCTTAACTCATTCGAATTCAATTAATTACAATGACAAAGGTGTTATATTTGTTATTTGAAATTTTTACACGTTAATTCCATTACAAATGCAAAAACTCGCTCCCTCGTTATATATGTTAGTTTGGTTGAACCAGATTCGAATTAAAATTACAAACAAAAATCAACTAGATATAGTGGCATGTGTATTGGACTTGATAATTTTTTCAATGATCAAAACACAAATGTAAAACACCCATCTCTCGTTATACCGATGTTTAGTTTTCATGCTAAATTACAGTACAAAGTCATATACAAGGAGGCAGCTGAACAGGGAAGTTCATTTCAAATGTGATTGAGGAGGTGATTAGTACCATCAAGATGTGGATATTTCATATGAATTATAGAGAAGACCATAGGGTCCATTATTTCCGTAAATTCCGTTGTTGACTTGACAGCAAGAGATTTATGAATTAATTAAGCATATCATTATCGTTAAAGTAAGAGCAGAAAGTGAAAAAGCATACAAATTAACTGGTAATAATAAAAGCTAAAAAGCGGAGGGTAAAGGGGGCAGGGCAGGGCAGCTCTCAAACTCTGATGCTGGTCACAGAGAATCTCTAAGCCATTGATTAAAAAAAAAAAAAAAAAAAAAAAAAGGCAAACTGATAAAATTCTTGTAATAAAAGTTTAATTTACAAGTATAGTTTAATTAATCCCTTTTTAATAGTCAGATTAAAGCTCGATTTAATCTGTAAAGATATTGCAAAGATTTAAAGGACAAGAATCGAGTCATCAATGTCGATGAAATGTTAGTATGGTGAAGTGGAAAGTAAAGTTGGGTTTAATTTGCACTGGATAAGTTATCAGATTGGTTCATGATTCCATCACTATGCACTTAGTCTGTCTGTCTGTCTCAATTTCAAGAATCTTTTTGAGGTGATCAGGCACCAAAATTGACAACCATTTATAATGTAAGTTACTTCACCATAATTTCAGGAATGAGACAAAAAGTAACTTATTAGTTAATTTATTTTTTTTTTCAAAAGATTACGCACTAAACTAACACAAAGAATAAAGATTGTCCCCGATAGAGGCTCAATATGAGTTTAAACAGGCTTTAATCAAATAATTTGAGTTTTTATTTGGGATTTTATATTAATTTATATATGGCCTTAAAAGTGGATTATGTTCATTTTGATTGTGAATGATGTGTACAAATCTACTAAATGACCCAATTCTATAGTCACAAAAGAAAAAAACGATGCCAAAAAGCAATAAATCAGATTATGATAATTTTCCGAACACATTTAATGCGGGTTGTTTGCGGGCAGAATTCAGTATTGAAGGTTTTGACACAATTCATGTAAACAAATTTAATGGCTATTAAGTATTAACTAAGTAATTAGCCAACAATAAGTTGGAGATAATCGATAATCCCTTAATTAAAGAGTAATTGGAGAAAATAATTATATAATTATTTTTAAATCATACCAAGGAAAAGAAAAACTAAAACCGACGCTAAAAAAAGTTGCCTCACTTGTTTCAGGAAAATTCTAGCCCAGACCCGGCTTGGCCGGACCCAACCAATTAAAAAGGCAAGTGTATTACACTTGCCATTTGATTGGTCACTCTCTCCAAACTTTCCACCAACCACACGGCAAGTGTAAAACACTCGCCCCCCTCGTTACACCGGTTTGGCCGAGCCAGGCTCGGGCTAGAATTACCCCTTGTTTCAACTCATTTTGAAGCAAAAGCAGCTAAACAAAACACTCCATTTCTATTTTTCTCAAGCTAAAGCCTAAAAGCAGCAAAATACTTTAAAAAATTACATATACCCCCTTTCTTCATTTTTTTTTTCCAAAATTCGTTCCATGCGAATGGCAATTACAAACAAATTCATTTAAAAGGTCATTTACACGAGCATTGAGATTCAATGGGAAGAGGAATTGCTCCCGTATTTCATAGATGCCTTAGTTTTGCTTATATTTTTTCAGCCTGTTTTATCAGACTGAATTTGGCAGGTAAGGGAAAACAAAAACAGGATAGTTACCAAAGAATTATACTTGCTGAGAGACGCATTTTGCAGCAAGAACTGTACACGGAGCAGACAAAATGCAGCGACTCACTGCTCCTCTGAATTGAACTTGTTCCAAGCTTCCTAAAGTAAATATCCCAGTAAGAGGGATAGAGTTTATTAAAATGGTGTAACATAAATAATTATGAAATTACTAACCTTCAGTAGATCGAAAACCTTCTCACATATGTACTTTTGATGAATCGTTGCACCACGTTGTTGTAATTTGTCAGGATGGACACAGAGAGTGGCCTTTCTGTAAGCTTTTTTAACAGCAGCAGAAGTTATTACTTCAGTTAATGGAACTGGATGCCATCCACTATCAGGCCCAAGAATCTGTCAAGGAATGAATTCAGTAGTATATTTAACTATCATTCAAACTGAAAGAACGGACGGCTGTTTTTATTACATACGAGATCCTTAAAGGCAACAATTCCTGAGAGAATGCAACCTCTTTCATTAAGTTATTAGTTTACTTTTCAGTTTTCTATAACCCAACTTAACGAGTTTTATGCCTTTGGTTTTTTCCAGTGGTAGGCAAGGAAAATGGCTGTTTAAGCTACTGCAGTTATCAAGCACAACATATCATCCCATACTTAAGAGTATATTTGTTATGGTTTGAATTCAAAGACTCTGTGTGCCACTGCAGACAAGTCAAGACAGCCTACTACTGACAGCAACAATTGCAAAACCAGTTAGTCTCTGAAATTATATAGCCCGAACAAGGATTGAAAACTTCATGGAAATGACAAAAAGATAATATGCTTAGATGTGTCACAGTATGCTACTGAGTAGCTTTTCTATAAGTTAACCATTCATATGCTAGAAGATATAACAGATTCTATGCACATTAACAAGAGAACAGAATACAAAAAAGGCGAATATCGCCCATAACAAATATTGGTTTCCAAAGAAACACGCAGATCAGTTGACTATTTCATGCAAAAAAATAGGAAAAGACATACATATTGCAGAGTTGAAAGCAGTGCCCGAAGGTTTCCCTCTTTCCCACTTGACCATCTCTTAACTTCAGCATCCAGAACTTCTGCAACTCTCTGCAGAAATGCTTTCTATAAGGAAATATGCTACCTAAGAAACTCAGATAAGGAAAAGGATGCATACATTCCTCTCTTCCCTTTCTCTTTGTGCAAGAAGATCACGCCTGTTTTTCTCAGCCAGGGCATTTGCCTGAAATTTTGCCAACATAAATTTGATATCACACGAGATTTAATGAAAGGAAAAACAACACGAGATTTAATGAAAGGAAAAGCGACACCATAATGAGGAATGAAAGAAAAGAAGGTACGCAATGCACGCTCAGCTGTTCTTCTGTATCTCTCTAACCGAGCTTTACACCTCTGAGGTGATTCACCTTCAGCCCCTACAAAATTTAAATTATCTCTAAGAAAACATCTTCAGTAGCAATAAATATCTTTTAGTTTTTACAATGAGATACTTTGAACAAGGTAAATAGATAACATAACAAGCATAATACAATAACATCCAAAAGCGTATCAAAGAGGGACCTATCCAAATAAAAATTACGTACCAACTTGTGCTGAAGGATATGAATAGCGCAAGCCATTCAAGATTCCAGCACTTTGGAAGTGGAGATCCTGCTAATCCCAGCCAATAAAGTCACATCAATACTCAATAAAATTTGAATCCAGCTATCAACACAATGAAGCTTACTTACAGATGACAAAGAGCTTTGTCTTGTATCAGCTGATCTGAAAGAAGCTGAAAACCTATCAGGGGCAGATCTTTCTAAACGTTCATGAGCATCATAGGCAGCCCCATGAGCCATTAATTTTTCAGCAGCTCGCTGACGGGCCTCAGCAGTAGCTCTCTCTACAGCAGCTCGCTCAGCCCTGTGCCTAGCCTCAACTGATGCCTTCTCCAATCTTTCCCGAGCCCCTGCTATGGCTCTTTGTCTTACTTCAGCAGTAGCTCTCTCTACTGCAGCTCTCTCCCGAGCTTCAGCATATGATCTTTCACGAGCTTCAAGTGCTGCTTTATCAACAGCCATCCTGTCCTTTTCTCTTTCTCTTTCCCGCTCCCTTTCTTCTTCTATTCTTCTCATTTCTTCATTTTCCAGCTCACTTTCCCTTCTTATTCTTTCCCCTGCTTTTTGGTCTTTCGCAGCACAGGTTTCTTTCATATTCTTGTCCGTTCTTTCAATCCTTTGGTTTGTAGCATTTTTAGTTGAGTGTAGTGCGTCGTCATTTCGTTTCAGGCCAGATGAAGCATCTTCCACCTTCCTTCCATTTAAGATAGGTTCTCTCAGCACTTGACCTTGGGTGAAGCTATCACTGGCATCTCCCCTTTTGCTGATGGATTGAGTTCCTTTCATCTTTTGAACCCCATCATCGTCATTGGACATCATCATCTCAGGCTCATGACTACATCTCGGTGCAGAAGGAGACTCCACAGATTTGTTTGTGCCACTATCGTTATCTTGAAATTCAACTCTATTCTAGGCAAATCCGTTGAAGTTTCCTTGAACCAGTGTATCAACTATTCCAGCCTCAGCTCCATACGAATTACTGTTGGTTTCAGTTTTCAACACTCCATTTACTTCAGATGTAAAAGCTGCTCGACTTTGAATATTATCATGCTTCCCCAAAACCTTAGATGTGATCCCTTCTCCATCAAATGCCTTCAACTGATCCCCTTCCATGAGGACAATCATCATCCAGGTGTTGACTTAAGTATTTTAGGAAAAAATCCTTTACCTTATTGCGGGATTGTATTACTCCCTTGATTTAGGATCTCTATTCTATTTATGCTTTCCCCGTGTACTCTTTTTCTTATTACGAATCAATACAACTCAAATACAATTCAACTCCTATTTCAATGTCTATTCAACTTAACAACATGGTATCAGAGCCACACGATCGTAAGGATCTGTGATTGGCGTCATCATCTACCGTTCAACAATGGGCAACGAGCCAGAGGCCTCGTCGTCGGCGTTGTCCGAGGCAGCAACTATCCTTTCCCAGCAGATTGCTCAACTTCTGCAACAACAGAAACCACAACCATCACAACCCAATTCTGATGGTCCAGTAACCATAGACATAAAATTAAACAACGATAATTATGTCTTATGGGCAAGGATGCTCGAAATCGCGATTGGTGCGCGAGGGCGTCTTAACCATTTAACCGGCCGTCCGGCACCACCGGCGGAGTCAGATGATGCATATCCAACCTGGAAACAAAGGGATTTGCAAGTTTTTAGTTGGATTACACAGGCTATCGAATCTAGCCTGGTAACCCAGTTCATTCATTACCCAACTTCAAGAGATTTATGGAACGGATTATCAACCACTTACCAGTCCGGAGAAGACAGCTTACAGATCTTCGATCTAATGACCAAAGCAGATCGAATTAGACAAGATCAGACATCGCTCGAAGAATACTTCAGCATCAGCAAAAGCATCTGGGCCGAAATCGATAGGCGGCGACCCAATCCCATGGAATTCCCAAGTGACATCACCAAATTCAACAAAATCCAAGATGAACACCGACTATTCAAATTTCTCTCTGGCCTAAACCCAGAATTTGATGCGATAACAAGAGACATATTGAAAGAGACAGAGTTACCCTCAGTTGATGCCGCGTACGCCATCGTTCGCCGGGAAGCCGCCAGGAGAACCATCTTAGGCCCATCGGCAGCCTCCAACGAGGCGAACCCATCATCGGGTATCGGAACAGGACTGATTGTACAGGGACAAGGGACAAGAACCAGATCAGTGGCACGCAAACCCACATGCCGGACCCACACGCATCGGCGTTTAGGACACCCGTCTGATGGGTATCTGAAGAAGTTGTTTCCTAATTTTTCGAGTGAACATTTATCTTGTGATACTTGTGTGTTAGCTAAAAGTCACAGACATTCTTTTCCATTGAATAATACAAGGGTTGATATCCCGTTTTCTTTAATTCACTCTGATGTTTGGGGACCGGCCCCAGTTCTTGGTGGTGGAGGATTTCAATATTTCGTGACTTTTATTGATGATTGCACCCGTATGTGTTGGATTTATCATTTGAAGCACAAGTCTGATGTTCTTGACAAATTTATTCACTTCTACAACATGATCCACACTCAATTTAAGGCGCAGGTTCAGATACTCCGGTCCGATAATGGAGGCGAATTTGTTAACCAAAAATTACAGGCATTCTTCTCCGAAAATGGGCTTGTTCATCAAACAACCTGCCCACATACCCCCCAACAGAATGGAGTGGCGGAATGAAAGAACCGATTCCTCTTAGAAATCACTCGGGCATTAATGATTGAGTCTCGCGTGCCCTCCTCCTTCTGGCCTGAAGCCTTAGCCACAGCTGCTTACTTAGCCAACCGACTACCCACGAAGATACTTAAGCTCCGTACACCCATCCAATGCTTAAGTGAACTCACTAACGTTCCGCCTGAGCTGGCTCTTACCCCCCGGATATTTGGGTGCTCGGTCTTTGTACATATTCCTACTGCACTCCGGTCCAAACTTGATCCATGTGCAGAGAAGTGCGTGTTTGTGGGGTACGGGATTCACCAAAAAGGCTACCGGTGTTTTAACCCTAAAACTCGTCGAATGTTTGTCACGATGGACTGTGATTTTGTGGAAACAGAATATTATTATAGCCAGCTTAGTGGACAGGGGGAGAGTGAACAGAACAAGGATCCACTAAATTGGCTTTGTGCAACTCAGTTGTCTTCTGATAATGGTGGTTTGTCCCCCCCTAGTGCTGATATAAGTGTCACGCTCACGCCCACATTATCTTCCTCGACTGATATCCCTGAGGTTAGTACAGAAGTTTTGGATTTTACAAATTCCAATTCTATATCTGTTACAGCTAACAGTGCAGGTGAGGCAGAAACGGACAGATATGTTCTCCCTCCTCGGAGTACACGAGGGATCCCACCTAGACGGTATAGTCCCGAACACCAGTCTAGGTTGCAGAGATATCCAGTGGCAAACCTTGTCAGGGGGAGTCTGACAGAATCAGCCAAGGCCTTCTCAGCCGCTATTTATACTGAGAGTGTCCCACGAAGCATAGAGGAAGCAATGGGGTCTCCTGAGTGGAGACGGGTAATGGATGATGAAATGAATGCACTCAGGAAGAATAAAACGTGGGATAAATGCCAACAACCGCCTGATAAGAAGCCAGTGGGGTGCAGGTGGGTGTATACAATCAAAAGGAAAGCTGATGGATCCGTGGAGCGGTACAAGGCCCGTCTAGTTGCCAAAGGGTACACCCAAACTTATGGGGTGGACTATGCAGAGACCTTCTCCCCGGTAGCGAAAATTGACTCAATCAGGGTCTTGATCTCCGTTGCTGTGAATCAAAATTGGCCACTCTATCAGTTTGATGTTAAAAATGCATTTCTTCACGGTGACCTCCTTGAAGAAGTCTACATGGAAGCCCCTCCTGGCTTCTCACATGAGTTTGGAACCAACGAAGTGTGTAGACTTAAAAAGGCACTCTATGGTCTCAAACAATCTCCTAGGGCATGGTTCGGGCGATTTACTGCTGCAATGAAACGGTATGGGTACAAACAGAGTAACTCTGACCATACCCTGTTCCTGAAACGAAGGGATGGGAAGATCACTTGTCTGATCATATACGTGGATGATATGGTCATTACCGGGGATGATACCGAGGAGATGAGGGATCTTCGGAAAAATCTGTTTGCAGAATTCGAGATGAAGGACTTAGGGCACTTAAAGTATTATTTGGGAATTGAAGTCATGCGGTCAGGACATGGGATCTATCTATCATAGAGAAAGTATATCCTTGACCTACTGGCAGAAGCAGGTATGCTGGATTACAAGCCAAGTGATACGCCCATGGTGAGCAATCATGGATTGAAGATTGTTGAAGGAGCTGAGTCAGCTGACCGAACGAGGTATCAACACCTCGTAGGGAAACTCATATATCTCTCACATACCAGACCTGATGTCGCGTATGCCGTGGGAGTAGTAAGTCAGTTTATGCACAACCCTCAGAAAGAGCATATGGAGGCAACATTGCGAATATTGAGATACCTGAAAGGTTCTCCGGACACAGGAATTCTGTTCAAAAGGTTTGGTCACCTACAAATAGAAGCCTACACAGATGCAGATTGGGCAGGCAACCCACTTGACAGAAGGTCAACCTCTGGCTACTTTACGTTCGTTGGGGGAAATTTAGTCACATGGAGGAGCAAGAAACAAAAGGTTGTAGCACTCTCTAGTGCCGAAGCAGAATTCAGGGGCATTGCAAAAGGAGTATCTGAAGTACTCTGGTTAAAAAAGTTGATGGCTGAACTCGGGTTTCCTCCAGATAAAGCGTGCCCTCTCAACTGTGATAACAAGGCCGCCATTCAGATATCCGAAAATCCAGTGCAGCATGACAGAACGAAGCATGTAGAGATTGATCGCCACTTCATCAAAGAAAAACTAGAGAGTGGGGTGATATCTCTTCCCTTTGTGCGATCTGAAAACCAGTTGGCGGACATTCTCACGAAGGCTGTTACGGGGAAAGTGTTTCATGACGTTTTGGACAAGCTAGGTGTTGGGTATCCCACGACCTACCTTGAGGGGGAGTGTTGACTTAAGTATTTTAGGAAAAAATCCTTTACCTTATTACGGGATTGTATTACTCCCTTGATTTAGGATCTCTATTCTATTTATGCTTTCCCCGTGTACTCTTTTTCTTATTACGTATCAATACAACTCAAATACAATTCAACTCCTATTTCAATGTCTATTCAACTTAACAACACCAGGTTCCATTTTACTTCTCTAATATGTCCGTTCACCAACTCAGTGCCTTCAACATGAACAGTCAATTTTTCCTGGACACCAGCATCTCCACTGAAGTGCACTGTGCATATTTCCTTCTGCTTCAGAAACTTCTCCAGTAATACCCGGTTCAGTTTCAGTCAATCCAAATTTCAGATCATTCTCTTCTGTCTTAGATGTATCACCATTTCTCTCTTTGACTACCACCCTTCCATGAACCAGTTTGTATTCTCCATCAGTTCCAACCTGTTCAAAAGCCTCTCCAAATGCCAACTCGATCACTTTGTGCTTACCAGTCTCCACAAGCTGCAAACATCTTGTTGTCTTTCTCAAGTTCAAAGACAAGTTGTTCATCTGCACTTTTTTCATGCCCAGAAGCCATAGATGACTTCTTCCTACTGTCTCCGTGCATCTTGGCCTCTTTAATAAACATCCCGTTCTCCTTCAGCTTGTAAGTTCCTTTTTGTTTGTTCTCTGTTTGTTTCTTATTTCCTTCAGGTTCTATTCTATCCGTCACTCTTTCTCTTGTTTCTGCTTTGTCCACATTTTCAAGTCTACTCTGACATTCTTCCCTAGCTCAGACTATTCTGTTTATGTTTCTCACTGTTCTATTTCAATAGTTGAGCTTCTATAAAGCTTTTCTCTATATCCATTCCTTTAGGGGATCCATTCAGTTTTGGTATAACTTTTACTTCACAAATATGGCCATTAGCTTCCAGCCACTCTTCTACAGTTTCACTATGGTCTATTCTTAGATCATCAATCTCCCCGAGTTGCTCGTAATTTTGTGGTAACACCTTATTTGAATCATGTTGATTGGCCAATTTGTTCAGCATCACTTTCTCCTGGATCCCTTGTCGATCACTCGACCTTGTTTTAGGCATTTCCTTTTGCAGCTTGTCACCCCAGTCACAAAGCTCTTCATTCATTTCAGATGGCTATTTTGTAGGTATGGTGTGTATTTTTGGAGATAGTACAGTTGTAGTGTTGATTTTGTGTGTATTGTAAAAGTGGTGTGTTCCGCTTTTCCCATATGCATATTCAAATAGTGTTTTTGTCTTTTTCTTCAACTTGTGATATTTTGTTTGTTTTTCATTTAAGACCCTAATTTTTCTAATGTTTGGGTTTTTGGTCCATTAATTTCCCTTTCATGTATTTTTTCTATAAACTTATTATTTATGTGATTTATTATTTATCATTTTTCTTTTATACCTTGTATTATTGTGTCTCTATTTAATATATTTTTATTTATCATTTTTTCATAATTTTTCTGATATATTTCTTCTTTTTGTAAAGATATTTCCAAATTTTTTCCTATTTGTTTAATATTTTTAGTCTTCATAATTTCTTTTACTCGTTGTTTTTCTTCTGTTATAGTATCTAATTCTATTTTCGGTTTATAACTCATAATTAAGCGTGTGACATTTGATATGTTGTATCTCTTTTTCTTTTTGAATTTCTTAAATCATCGTTTGCCATATTTATCATTATTTCTTGAGTTCTTAATGATATATTTTTATTGTGTTTTAAGTTATGGTATGCCATTTTAACAAGATATTCGTCTATAATAACTTGTTCTTCTAATTCTTGTATATCACGTGTTATTCTTGTTTTGTAATTAAATCTTTCCATTATGTTATAGTTAATTGTGTAACTATTTGTTTTGATTTTTCTAAACTAATAATGTTTTTCAAATGTTGTGTCTCGTCTGTTTTACGACCTTTGTTTTTAGCTTTTAAGTAAAGTTTTACTTCTTTAGCATAACTTTCGTTTATTGATTTTAAATTGTCTTTATAAAATTTTTGTCTATTATATTCATACATTTTTGAACTATAGTTTTAGTGTTGGTATTTAGAATCGTATACAGGGCTCTGATACCAGAAAGTAATCAGAGTGTTTCCTTGATAGTTGAGGTTAATTTAGCCATTTGATCAGCTAACTGTGTGAATTCGTTTTCAGTTATTTCATTAGAAGATCCCCCTTCTTTAAAGTTTTTAATAGAGGCCCGTGTACCAGTTTCATTAGTTCTTTGATTTGGTGGTAGATATGTATAACATGTGCTTTTACTTTTTAAAAGTTTAGGTGTTTTATTTTGAAAAACATTAGTATTAACATATTGTATAATAGGTGTCTTTGGTATATATTTTATACGAGAAACTTCTCGAAATATATCTTCCATATATATTTTATCTGTGTTTTTAAATTGTATACTATGATGGCTGTTTGTTAAAGCATATCCAATGGTGTATGTTATTGAAAATGGATAGTCGTTTGTTTCCATTAAATCTTGTCTTTCAAATTTATATGCAATGTTTAAAGATTTATCTAGTTTTTCTGTTACTAGTGGTATAGCGTAGTGTAAAGCTACATTAAAAAGTAGTTTAGTGTAAGCAAGGTTTCCTTCAATTATCCCAAGTATTTTATCTTTTATGTTCATAATTCTGTCATCACATATAGCTAGTTTTATGGGTGAGTTTATTCCTTCAGCAAATGTACTCTTAATTAGTATATGTATTGTAGAAATATGTATATATCCTATTTCACTAGGTGTATATTTAGCTTTTTTAATTTTCTGAATTATATCAGCTTTGTTTATCAATGAAATAGCCTGTGTTCCTTTTGTTGTAGAAATTTCAATAGGTGTTTCACATGTAAATTTTCCATATAGTATAATGTTTTTTCTGCTCAGTTTTGTTTTTAAATCTGTTTTCATATCTTGTCCATCAATTAAGTTTAACTATTTTCTTCTGACTTTGTTTAATTTTTTGTTGTCTATAACAATATCTTGAGAAAAATATCTGTATTCTTCAGTTGTTTCAAAATTTTCAATCTGATCTATTAAACTCGTCTCCATGTATATAATTTCTAGTATACAGAAATATTAATAACAATTTCATAATAAAGTTTGTATTGTTTACCTGTTTGTGTATTCATATCTACTGTCTTCATGCACTCCATGTTACCTGTTCATCTTTCTTCAAAGTATATGTTTGTTTTTGGTATGAGAATTGTTTGGTTGTGTATGGTTGTTTTTTGTGTATGGTTCTGCTATTCAGGCGTGAGGCCAACAGAAAAGAAAAGCTCAAAGGCTTAAAACTCAGAGAGTTTTTTTATCAACACATGATCTTTTTACTTCTATTAAAGTCTAAATATTACATACTATATTGAGGCCAATATATAGGCGCTCGACTCACTGTTACAGACGCGTTTTTATTTACAAAAAGTCAAAAAGTAGAAAAGGACTTAAAGTAAAGATAATAATGGTGCTCAACAACTGCACCTAAAAAGCAGACAGAGACATAAAGTCTGCATTATTGAGATGTATTCGTCATTGCTTACGTTTCTCCTTGAGTGTTTGACGTCATTGCATGCGTCAGTTTACATTATTCTTCAGTGACAGTGTCTTCCTTTATTGACTCGTTTGAATTGTGGGACCCTGTTTCTTCAGCTTTGTCTTCTGGTCTATCTAGGCACATTGCACAGCTGTGTTCATCAATTATTTCACTGTATTCACAGAAAATGAGTTTGACTTCCTTAGGAAGTGTCTTCAGGCTGTGTTCTTCAATCTTGATAAAAGTTTTCTCAAAGTTTTCCAACGTTTTTAGTTGTAACGGTGGAATTGTGTATCTTGAAGATCCGTATATCAAATGATAATTGGATTTGTAGTTTATTTTGACATTACTGTCCTTGTTTATCTCCTGTGATGCATAAAATATTTGATTTAGTTGTTTTGCAACTATCTCATTTATGTCATCAAGTGTCTTCATTGTGTCGATGCTGGGGTATTCTCCATTTGAAACTATCAGTTTGATAATTCCGTGAGAGTGTACTGATACTCCTTCTTCGTTGAAGATAGGATATGAAAGTGTAGATTTGAAGACTATTTCTTTATCCATGTTTCCTTTTGAGACTCGTTTAGCATAGTCTTGAAGTGTTGACATTAGTTTTGGGCTAAATTTTCGAAAACAGTTTGGGTTTTTAAAGTATAGGGTGTCAAGAAATCCATGTATGAAGAATTGGTATATCAAGTCTGGGTCTGTTTGTTCAAATACAACGACTTTTGGGCCGTTTCTGTTTACTGGGTACCAAAAAAGGTTGTTTTTGTCTATCTCTGGGTTGTATTCAAAAATAGATTTCAAGAGGTTGTCAAATTTTTCTTTTGAGGGTTGTATTTGGGCCTCTTTTTGGGCTGGTGTTTGAACACGATCCATTGGGTTTACTGTGGGTACGTTTCAAAGAACTCTCATGCGTTCTTTTAGGCTGTTTTGGGTTTGAAGAGTAACAGTAGTTTGGAGAGTATTTTTGTAGGTTTTGGTTTCTTCAAGGGCTTGTTTGGCTTCTTCGAAACTAGTATAGGATTTATGTGTTATTCCTGAGTGTCCTAGTATGTGTATACTTGCTTTGGACCAATGGTCGTAGATCCCACGGCTTGGGCCGTTGAATATTGTGTACCATTTTTTGACTTGTTTTCTTTCATCTTCATTATCTTGTATAACTGCTGGTAATGAAGTATTCCCTTCGGCTGCTGTTTGTGGAAATGTTTTTGATTTTGTGAATGTTTTTTATGATGATGGATCCACCACGCTTGCTGGTAACTCTGATGGTGGAAGTCCTGCTGCTTGTTGGACAGCGTGTAATGCGGCAAGAAGTTCTTGACGTTGTGTCAGCTTGGATTCTGTGAATTTTTGTATTTCCAATTGTTTAGCTTTCGTGAATTGTTGTATCTCACGATCAATTGTTTCAATGTTTTGTTTCATCAGGGCTATCGCGGCCTCCATTCTCGAGTGAGTGTGTCCGCAAGAGCGTTCTCTTCTGATTTTATGTATACGATGTGAAATTAGTATCTTCGTATTTCGAGCTGCCACCGTATCAATCGTCCTTGATTGTAGTTGTCTCGGAGTGTATACCTGTAGAAGTTTGTTAAGTATTTTGAGTCTGTTCGAAGTTCGAATTCTCGAGGTAAAAGCTCGAGTTTCCACTTCCGAAGTATCTTTAGACATGCAAGTGTCTCTTTTTCATGGACTGTATAATTTTTCTGGGTTTTTGTAAATGTCCCAGATCTGTATTTACAGAGTTGTGTAATTCCGCGAACCTTTTTGGTTCTTGTATTCATATGACCTTCAAGGTCGTTTGTATTCATTTTTTCGGCTGGTATTGCAAGCATGCAACCAGACCATGTATCATTTGAAGCATCTATCTCAATGATAATAAAATCATTTTCCTTTGGATTGTATAAACAGGCGATGTTTCACAATACTGTTTTATTTTCTGTACTTGCATCGAATCATCAATTCACCAATTCCATTGTATTTTCTCAGAAAGTTTCTTTTGTAGCTGTGTTCTTTCTTTAGCAAGGTTCTTTATGAATCCTTGATCAGAAATGTAGTTTAAACATCCAAGAAATCTTTGTAGTTGTTTTCGATAAGTAATTTGATCTGGAAATTCGTTTAATTTTTTCAAAATGTTGTCTTGAAGAACTATGTTTCCTTGTGAATCAAAAGTATTACCAAGAAAATCAATTTTTTGTTTACATAAGACTGCTTTCTTTTTAGAAAGAATTAGTCCTTTGTCTTTGCATCGTTTCAAAACTATTTTAAGTTTTTTCAAATGATCTTCTTTATCTTGATTACTAAAGATGATAATATCATCAATGTAAGCATGCAAGACAAATGTCTTCTAAACCTTCAAGGTTTTTATCCATAAATCTTTGGTATATTCCAGGTGCTTGTTTCAAACCAAATGGTAAAACATTCAATTGGTAATGTTTTTGTGGAGGACATGTAAAAGCTGTTAGTGGTTTTGTATCTTCATGCAATCTTAATTGCCAATATCCTGATTTAGCGTCTAATGTACTGAACCATGTTTGTCCTTTTAACCTATCTTTGATATAATCAATTCTAGGAAGTTTATTTGTATCTCCAACAGTTTTTTCATTTAATTCTTTATAATTTATAACCATTCGTCGTTTTCCTCGTTTTATTTCATTCTTATTTTCTACATAAAATGCAGGTGCTGCGTGTGGACTTTTGCTTTCAGAAATTAGTCCTTTTTCCAAAAGCTGTTTACATTCTTCTTTAAATTCATCAATATCTTGTTTAGAATAAGGTATATTATTTTTTACATTTACTTCGTCTAAAGGATTTTTAAGTTTAATTTCAACTATCATATGATTATTATTCTTGTCTTTGTCTAAAGGATCTTCACTAGTGACAGAGTTTAAAATTTCTTCTATTTCTTTTTCAAGATTTGTTTTTATGAAAAATATTAATTCATGATTGATTAAATAATCTATTTTATCAATAAGATTACTTCTGTTTTCAATCGTTACTATAGGTATTTCAACTGTTTCACTTTTTTGAGATAGTTTTTCATTAACAGGTGATTTTAAAGTGATGTATTTTAAATCTTGACAAAAAGGTCCGTATAGTTTCAAAAAGTTATTTCCTAGGATAAATGGTAATCCTGTTTCGTGTCTGTATATAGATGGTATAGTAAAACAATATCCCTGTATTCAAACTTTTTCTAAGTATGTAGCGTACCATATATAATAATGACTTGCATCTGCTATCATTACTTTTAATGGTTGTTTAAGTTTTTTCCATTTGAATATTGTAAGAGCTGGTGAAGCAAAGCATAAACTTGCTCCTGTGTCTATAAATGCTTTAATTGTTTTATGTTTTATTCTTACTTCTATAAATGTAGCGTTAGAGTTTTTCATTTAAAATTCTTCGTCTGAACTATAATCATTTTCTGATTCTGTAACTGTTTCTATTTCGTATATGTTTTCTAGATCAGAATAGTCTTCTTCTATTGGTTCTAGATCGTATGTTTGAGCTACTTGAAGTATATATAGTTTTTTCTCAGGCTGTTTTCATTGTTTGGGGCATTCCCTAGCATAGTGTCCTTCTTCGTGGCAAAGCCAACATTGGCATTTTTTCTTTCCTTCTGGACAGTATTTCTGTTTAGGTTTGTATTCTTTCTTTTTAAAGAAACGTCTTCTTCTTTTTTGAAATTTATGTTTATTGTTATCAATCCATCTTTTAGGTTTCTTTCTCCATCTATATCTTTTATCCTTTCTTCTATATTTTCTTTTTTTGTTTGGTCGAATTATGTATGGACTTTCTCCGTATTGTTGAGGTACTAAAGGATTTCCCTCACAACATATCGTAACCTTGTTTTTAACTGCATTGTGTAAGTCTCTTTCATAGCATTTGTCTCCTATAAATTGATCTACCACAGTTTGCGCTCCTCCTAGTGTTTCTGAAACGAATCCTTCATTTACTTGTTTCTTAAATTCCGCATATATTATTTGGCCAACTGGATAAGGTAATTTATTGAAGTATAAGGATAGATATTTTTCTCTGTTTTCTTTGGATAAATCATAGTAATACATATTGTATTCACAGTTAAAGTGTTCTATAGCGCACATGTCTAGTATTTGTGTATTGGCAAGATGGTATGCTGCTCTATCTTGTTCTCTTTTATTAACAAAGAGTCCTGAATCTTGCATAGGTATTCCGACAAATTCTGAGTATATTTTTGCAACTATGTTCCAAAAAGTATCTATAGAATCTCCTCCTATCAAGAGTGTTTTCTGTTCTTCTGATAATGAAGCTAAATAATGTGTTACATTTCCTGTTGTTTTATATTGTACAAAATTGAATATTGTTTTAAAAATTCCTAGTCTTAAGCTATCTTCGGTTTCGATAATTAATCCTAGTTTATGTGCCCATTCAGTGATAAGTGTTGATTTGTTTGTTACACAATCTAAATTTAATATTCCATCGACTCCTAATATTCCCTTTGTAGGTATATATTGTTCAGGTATTTTAGACCACCTTCCTTTTTTATTTGGAATATATCCCTTTTTAAAATTGTATTGTATGCTTGAATTTTTTAGAGGATTAATATATTTGTCTTCTTGATAAGTTTCCCATTTAATTTCTTCTTCCCTTTTTGTGTTACTAGCTTCTGGAATATCTTTCTTATCTTTTTCTTGTTTTAAATTGTGTTCCATTCCTAACACATCGTCTTCTGATGACTCATATCCATATATTACTTCTTCATTTTCCACTTCTGGTTTTATGGCTTCTAATGTATGATTTTGTTTATTTTCTTCATCAACTATTTTTAATGATTCTAATAAATTGTTTAATTCTGCGATTTTCTCTTCTAAATCAAAAGTTTCCATTATAAACGTGGAGCTTCTATTTGAAAAGGTTTGAGATTTTTGTTTCCAAAATATGTTTCAAGATCAGCAATAGTTATATGTCTAGAATATTCTTTTCGTATAATCACTTCTTTGAGTTGTCTTAATAATTCTTGACAATTTGTCATAGGAAGTATTATTTGTTTTTCTTCAGATGTACCAATTTGGTTTTCCACATGTTTTTCCTCTTGTTTTCCTCTAAGTTCTCGTAGAAGTTTATCTAAAATTTCTTGTGTATTATCAATTTCATTTATAACATCTTGTTTTTTATCTAGAAGAATTTGTTGTAACATATCTATAATGGTGTTTAATTGTGGGTTTGTAGTAGTGTGAAATAAATGTGGATATTCTCCCCCCTCCTGATGACAAGAGAAAAAGTTTTGATCAATTTCATAATATGATTCAATTTCCTGTTTTTTATTGTTGTTTGTGATAGTATGTTCAAGTTGAGACATCTTTTCGTTAGTATTTATTAACTGTTCGGTTAATGTTTGTACTGTATTATTTAATGATTGTACTTGTTCGTTTAATGTTTCTACAAATTTTTGTAATTCTTGTGTAAAACTCATGCTGATGAAAGTATATTTATTTTAGTTCTTAGTCTATGGCACCATTTTAGTGTATTTTCAGTTTGTTCTTTAAATTCTTCCGTTTTTTCATTATGTTGTTTTAACCATTTCATATATTTTTCTAATCTTATTAAATTAACTGGAGTGTATATTTCATTTTTAATAAGTTGTCTTTCTCTTTGTTTCTTACTATTGAGAATTTCTTCTTGAATTTTATAGTTTGTTGGATTAGTTATTAAGTTTAGAACTAGAGTTTCTTGTTTTATTATACTCCGAATCAGTCTTAATTCTCTTCGTTTTATCTGTTTATTAAATTGATCCATTTTTATCCGTTTATTTCCCGTTGATATATTTTTTCTACAAACTTTTTATTTATTATTTTAATTTGTTCATCATTATTTGTTATATTTTTAATCTCATTTCTTTCATTTGGACATATAAAAATCTTTTTCATGATAGACCTGTATATTATTGCACTTTCTAGTCTTTTCCCTGATTTTGTAATATCTGTTTTTATTCTTCTTTGTTTATCCATTTTATCTTTTAAATCATTTTAGTAATGAAATAGTTTTTTGTATTTGTTTTTGATAATATTCTGCCCAATATTCATGATATCTTGTGATATACCAGTGTCCATTATTTCTTGCTATTAAGTATAAATTTTTATGATTATTATATTCTTCATATAAATCTGTCAAATATTCATTATATCCTTTCATTTTGGAAAGTATTGTGGGTGAAAATATAATATTTCAAAAATTATTGTATTGATTTGTAAGAAAATAGCCACCGTGTCATGGAATTTAGAATTCCGCTATCGTGAGAAGCGGATAACACTATATTTGCAATATAGTTGAAAAGTATACCTATTTTACAATATAGGTTTGTGTTTGCACTATTTTTAGAAAATGACCATTTCAGATTGATTTTTTTCTTCATCCCATCTAGAAGCTTCCTTCGTAGCTTTAAATTTCTTTTTATCATTCTTATAATCAAATGAATCGTTATGTTTATAAGCATCTCGACTCATTTGTTGGTTCAAACTGTCGCAATCTTCCCCAGCATCAAAGTCCTGCCTGAATATATTGTTTCCCAGGAAGATCGTGCGGCGTGAAAGCCGCCGAAAATCTCGGAGTAGTCCTCGAGGCGCGGGGCCAAAGTGGGAATGCCGAACTTCGGTGGACCCCCGAAAACGTCATCGTAAACGGACTTGTGGGAGGCGAAGCCGCCATTGGAGGTGGCGGAGATTGAGAAGCTCCACTTTGGAAGAGAATGCGAAACGTTCTCCATCTCTTTCCGTTATATACGGCTGTCGTCTTAGCTTTTAGGTGGTGGTGTTTTTCCTGAATAGTAGTGGACGTGTGGGCCGGCCGTAGGGGTGTCAATTCGGGTGGGTTCGGGTCGGGTTGAGGTGGGGGTATTACACGAAAATTCTCAACCCGACCCCGACCCGACCCGAATTTGAACCCGGAAATCCCAACCCGAACACTTTTCGGGTCACCCGATAACCCGACCCGATTTCCTTTTTTTTTTTTTTTTTTTTAATTTTTTTTTAAATTCTATTTTATGTTTAAAGTGTTTTAAAACTTGATAACAATATATAAAAATATATAGTGTGGAAGGTTTGACATAATTGCGATTAATATAAGATAAAAAAAATTAATACATAAATATTATTAAGTTCTAATTCTAGGTGTAATTATAACTAAGTTCTATATCAACTCTATTTAAATTCCTATTTATATAAATTCAATAAAATTCAATCAATAAGGTAATTATGTACAAAATAAAAATTAGACACATAAACATTATTTAGATCGAATAATATATTTTCTACTAAACTAATCATAATGCAATTCTAATTCTTTAAGTCCAAATAAATACATTTCTTTTTGTCCATAAACTCCATTTAATTCTAGACATATTACAATCATATATGTTTTTCTAACTAATGATTTCACTAATGTTTGGATTTTTGGATTTTTTTTTTGAAATTTATTGGCCGCCAAAATATCCTTACAATAATGATTTCACTAATGTATAATTAAGTTAATTATGTAAACCAATATCTATTATAAATATTATTGAAATTTTATAAGTACTTAATTATGGATAGGAGTTTGGTTACAAGTCTAATCTTAATCAAATTCTAAATCTAACTCTAATAAATTGTACCCATATTAAAAACTTGTTTATAATAATAATTAAAATGGGTAAAATGAATCCAAATGGGTAAAATGGATCCAACTGAGTAAAATGGATCCAAAGTGGGTTAAATGGATCCAAATAGGTAAAATGGATCCAAAATGGGTAAATTGGATCCAAATTGGTAAAATGGATCCAAGTTAGTTAAATGGATCCAAGTTGGTTAAATGGATTCAAGTGGGTAAAATAGATCCAAGTGGATAAAATTGATCCAAAATGGATAAAATGTGGGTAAAATTGATCCAAGTGGGTAAAATGAATCTAAATGTGTAAAATGGATCAAAATTGGGTAAAATAGATTCAAAATGGGTAAAATGTGGGTAAAATGAATCTAAATGGATAAAATTGATCCAAAATAGGTAAAATGGATACAAAATGAGTAAAATTGATACAAATTGGTAAAATGGATCCAAGTGAGTAAAATGGATCCAAAATACGTAAACTGGATCCAAATGAGTAAAATGGATGAAAGTGGATAAAATTGATCCAAAATACGTAAATTGGATCTAAATGTGTAAAACGGATCCAAGTAGGTAAAATGGATTCAAGTGGGTAAAATGAATTCAAATGTGTAAAATGGATCCAAAATGGGTATGATGGATCCAAATGGGTAAAATTGATCCAACTGGGTTAACTAGATCCAAATGGGTAAAATGAATTCAAGTGGGTAAAATGGATCAAAATGGGTAAAATTAATCCAAAGGAGTAAATTTGATCCAAAATGGCTAAAATAGATTCAACTGAGTAAAATGGATCCAAGTGAGTAAAATAGATTCAAATGGGTAAAATAAATCCAAAATGAGTAAATTGGATCCAAAAGGGTAAAATGGATCAAGTGGGTCAAATGGATCCAAATGGGTAAAATGGATCCAAAATGGGTATAATTTATTCAAATGGGTAAAATTGATCCAACTGGGTTAAATGGATCAAAATGGGTAAAATGAATTCAAGTGGGTAAAATGGATCCAAATGGTTAAAATTGATCCAAAATGGGTAAAATTTATTCAAATGGGTAAAATGGATCCAACTGAATAAAATGAATCCAAATGGGTAAGATAGATCCAAATGGGTAAAATAGATCCAAAATGGGTAAATTGGATCCAAAAGAATAAAATAAGTTCAAATGGGTAAAATGGATCTAAATGGGTAAATTGTATCCAAATGGATTCAAAATGTGTAAAATAGATCCAAATGTGTAAAATGAATCCAAAATGGATAAAATGGATTCAAAATGAGTAAAATGTGGGTAAAATGGATTCAAGTGGGTAAAATGAATCTAAATGGATAAAATGGATCCAAAATATGTAAAATGAGTCCAAGTGGATAAAATGGATCCAAAATGGGTAAAATTGATACAAATTGGTAAAATGGATCCAAGTGAGTAAACTGGATTCAAAATAGATAAACTGGATCCAAATGGGTAAAATGGATGAAAGTAGGTAGAATGGATCCAAATTATGTAAATTGGATCCAAATGTGTAAAACGGATCCAAGTGAGTTAAATATGGGTAAATGGATCCAAGTGGATAAAATGGATCCAAATGTGTAAAATGGATCCATAATGGGTAAAATGGATCCAAAATGGGTATAATTGATCCAAATTGGTAAAATGGATCAAACTGAGTAAAATGGATCTAATTGAGTAAAATGGATCCAAGTGGGTAAAATAGATCTAAATGGATAAAATAGATCCAAAATGGGTAAATTGGATCCAAATGAGTTCAAATGGGTAAAATGGATCCAAATGTGTAAAATGGATTCAAGGGGGTAAAATTGATACAAATGGGTAAAATAGATCCAAGTGGGTGAAATGGATCCAAGTGGGTAATATAGATCCAAAATGGGTAAAATATGGGTAAAGTGGATTCAAAATGGGTAAAATGGATTCAAGTGGGTAAAATGGATCCAAATGGATAAAATGGATCTAAAATAGGTAAAATAGATCCGAAAAGGGTGAAAAGGTCCCAAAACGAATCGAACGAGTCCAAAATAAGACAAATAGATCAAAAAACGAGTTAAAAGAGTCCAAATTAGGTCGAAGAGGTAAAAAACGGGCCTAAAACAAGTAGAACGAGTCCAAAATAGGTCGAACAGGTTGAAAAACGGGTAAGATGGGTTTTAAACTGTTCAAAAAGGTACACCTCTATTTAAATTCTTATTTATATAAATTTAATTAAGATTCTTAATTAAGATCCAATTCTAAAAGTGTAATTATAATTAAGTTTTATATCAACTCTATTTAAATTTTTATTTATATAAATTTAATAAAATTCAATCAATAGGGCAATTATATAAAATATAAATTAGATACATAATAATTATTTAGATCGAATGATATATTTTTTACTAAACTAATCATAATGCAATTCTAATTGTTTAAGTTTACATAAATATATCTCTTTTTTTCCCTGAACTCCGTTTAATTCTAATCATATTACAATCATGTATGTCTTTCTCATTAACAAAACTATATAATATTAACATTATAAATCAGAACTTCGTTTAATTCTAATCATATTACAATCATGTATGTCTTTCTCATTAACAAAATTATATAATTTAGACAAATTATATAATATTAACATTATAAATCACGTTATTCTCAATTAATAAATTAATTATTATTTTTTAAGTATATCTAATCCTAAACCAATTATCATTTCATAAATTTTTATCTAATTATAATACACCATATAATTTAAATATATTAAATATATATTAAATATTTTTTTTAATTTTCGGGTCGGGTCGGGTCGGGTGGGTTCGGGTTGTTGGGTCATCCGCATGATTTTTCGGGTTGACTCGGGTCAACCCGAAATCCACCCGAACCCGGCCTATCTCCTTCGGATCAATTTCGGGTCCGACCCGATTTCAACCCGACCCAAAAACCCCCAACCCGAACCTGATATTTTTCGGGTTGGATCGGGTCGGGTTGAGAATTGACAGCCCTAGGGCCGGGCACGGCGGAGGGGCAAAATGGGAAATGAAAATGGTGTTTAGGACATGACAAAATTTGGGGCCGTCTTACGAGGTTTAAAGTGGAGTCAGTGGTATGGAAGTGGGCCGCATTATGCGGATGTTGTCCCTTGAAATGACCTTTGTGTCCTCGGTTTATCTTTTATTTGTCTTTCTTGGTCCAACGGTGTATGTCTGTATGATGAGGAATTAGCACTCGGATTATGTGAGTTTTTATGGAGTTGTTTGTTATGACATTTGAACCCAGTAAAAAAAGACTTATTACAATTGGTGTTGCTTGAAATAAAAATATTATCCAAGAAATAAACTCCTCCTGCCTTGCGTGCTCTTATTCTTCATTTTTGAAAATTTCTAGGGGGATTCTATAGTTTCTAAACCAATATGGGTGTTTCATATAATATGTAAGTTTCTTGGGATTAGATTTTATTATAAAACACACTGTTACTTTTCATGATTGGAGAATTGTTTTTCTCATTCAAAAAATAAAAGTACAGAGTATATATACAGATAATTTTCTAAATATTAGAAACCATCTAAAGGATAAAGGAAGAAAATTGATCAAAAGAAAACTCTATCCACTAAAAGACTTAATAAAATAATTAAATAAAACATGAATTATTTATTTCCTAATAGCCCCCCTCAAGATGGACTATAAAATTTTTATAGTTCATCTTGGACTTCACAGAATTGTTGACTTCATCGTTGTTCTCGTCGAGCCTTAAGAACTGCTCTGCGCTTGTAATGGTGTCCATGATTTCTTGATTGTGTGGGACACCGGAATTAATGTCAGCCATTTGTGATCTTCTTTTGATGGGGCGACGGTGCGTGGCAACCGGAGTGGTGGTGGTTCCGACCAAGTGCCGCGACGGTGGGGTTCTTTTGATGTCTCCGGAGTGTGAGTGAAATGGAATGATTTTTCCCAAAAGATTTGATTTTGGTGAAATAAATACCAATGGATGAAATGAGACATAACTATCTCAGACAAAAGGATTGAGATCAGGAGGCCAAGTTATCTCCTTTTGATAAATCCAAACTTTCTTGATGGTAAAAAGCAAGCCACATGAAATAAAAGTAGGAGGCCTAGTTATCTCCTATCAGGGCTGCTAGATGAGTTCAAGACCAAGATGACCCGAATGATGAAGAAAAAAAAAATATAAAAAGGAAAGATTCTTCTTCCGGCGGATGGATGGAGGATTTTTTTTTTTGTTTGCTGCAATGGTAGTGGTGGAAGATTCTTCTTGCGGCGGATGGAGATTTTTTTTTTTTTGCAGCGATTTATTTGTGGAGATGGAATCTGTGGAGGATGTGTTTGAAGATTCTTCTTCGGTGTATGGAGATTTTTTTTTTTTTTTTTTTGCAGCAATGGTGGAAGATTTATTTGTGGAGATGGAATATGCGGAGGATGTATTTGCAATGATGGATATAGCCAAAGAAAGATGGAGAAAAAGCCTCTCCAGGGTGGAGAAAAACTTCATGACGGACTCTCCAAGATGAAAAAAGAAAAATGGATCAGAGATTTTGTGCGGAGATGGAGATCAAGGTGAAGCACAGCGGAAGAAATTTGCTCTGATACCATGTTACTTTTCATGATTGGAGAATTGTTTTTCTCATTCAAAAAATAAAAGTACAGAGTATATATACAGATAATTTCCTAAATATTAGAAACCGTCTAAAGGATAAAGGAAGAAAATTGATCAAAAGAAAACTCTATCCACTAAAAGACTTAATAAAATAATTAAATAAAACATGAATTATTTATTTCCTAATACACACGTCAAGTATATCGATCACTAAGTGATATAATACAATAGTTCAGTATAATATTAGTTTAATTAAAAATCTGATTTATAATGTTATTTTAATTCAGATATTTAATATTCGAATCTCTATAAATACACATATCATTCATAACAAATAAATCACTACATTATAGTTTTTCCATCCAACTTGAATGTAAAATAAATTGATATTAACAAGATGTCATCCATATGTTTTGGCTGAGTTGAAAATTTAAGCCATATGGGGTCATTAACCTATTATTTTATTAGTCAATAATCATATAAGATAAGGTTAGAATTTCAGTACCACACCAATAAAACATTTATAAAACATCAAATCATTTTCTAAATTATAAAAACTGTCAAGTAATAAAATGTTGCAATAGTTTACCAAATGAGTGGTAATTGTGATGTTGTGTATAAAGTTAAAAGCATATCAAGTATGAGTCACATGTCCATTTCCTTCATTATTTTGGGTCATGATATATTAGACTATATATGCCGAGTACCAATACTTCTGCTGCCATATTCTTTCACCAAATTCATTCAATCAATCTCTTGGTATATCCAATCAAATTACAGCGGTTATAATTTGGTGCATCTTGCATTAAATTCAGGTCCCAACAGCGTTATTTTTAAATTCGTGTTTGTCATCTATACTATTATATTAAGCGAGAGGATCAAGTTTGATCTCTTGGACTCTCCATTTCTTTTTAATTTTTTTATTTTATTTGAGTTTAAAAAAAGAAATCCACCCACGTATTAAATTAACCGTTCTCAAACTATTTTCTGGACTATATATTTCTTTTTAATTTTCTTTTGATTTTATTTAATTAAAAAAAAAAGAATCCACCCCACGTACAACACTAACTTTAAAAAAAAAAAAAAAAAAAAGGTTTTCTTGGACTCTCTATTTTTTAATTTTATTTGATTTAAAAAAAAATAAATCAAACACCACTACAAAAAAAATGGTTTTTAGCTACGGTAGCCAAATCGTAGTGAAAAAGTGCAAACCGTAAGCAATACATTATTGGCGACGGTTTTGCTACGCTTTGGCACCCGTAACGGTCGTAGCCGTGGCCAATACTTGGCTACGGTTTGAAAACCGTAACCAAAGCTTTCCCTACGCTTGAAACTTACATTAGCGACGGTATTTTAAAACGTGGCGGATATTCTATAAACAATACCTACACTTATAAATTCGTAGTTAATAAAGTTATTGGCTACACTTTAACCAATTGTAGTCGATATTATAAATTATTCCCTACGGTTTCGATCAACCGTAATTAATAATAATAGATTTTGCTTACATTTCGATTATTCTATCGAGAAAAATACAATAATTATTTTTGAAATTTTAATACTTTAGTTACAGTGCAAACTGTAACCATTAATATAAAAATATTTTAAAATATTTTTTATTTTAATATTACTAAATTTTTTCAATGTTTAATTTTTTACTGAAAACAAAAAATCTAGTTCATTACCATCATCAACATTGAACAAAAAAATAATTTCAAATCATTATACACATTTAACATAAATTAATTCAATAAGATCATCTTCATATACAAATCCAATCATCCAAAAACAAATATTGGTATAATCCTGAAATTATAAGTACAAACAACTCTACAAAAATAGCAACACCTAACTAGCAATTATTCTATCTACTAGTAATTATAACAATTCTAAGATACTTTGAAATCAAACCAAAACGAGTCATCTCCCCGCATTCAACCAATTGTCTCATGTTTCCTTCACCTACAATAGAAACAAACAACTTTGATCAGAAAATATATGTATGGCACCCATCAGATAAACAAAAGGATTCCCATCATATCTAGTTAGGATCATTCCACTTACCTACTACCCTTCGCCCTTCTTGTTGCCATAACAGAGATACAGTTCTTTATGAAAGGTTTTAACAATCCTGTTTTTTAACAAATATTTGAGTAGTAGAATCTCTGCCACATACGACCTAAAAGCTAAACAAAAAAATAGAAAAAATGAATGAACTTATCAATTATACTAGCAACAAAAAGACAAGTAAATAAACAAGGAAAAGAATCAACAATTACATAACATAAACCAGAAGGTAGTATGTAACCAAAAAAAAAAAAAAAATGATAATTCAAAGTCCCAACACTCCACGAAATCCATATGGATGTTTATATTCACTAATGTTAAATTTGACCAAAATAAAAAGGGAAAGATGCATACTGTGATGTTAGCTTATATTACTTTAGCACTTTCAAAGACTGCTCAACACCTTGCACTTTACAGCAACATTTGCAGTTTTTCAACATAAAGATCTGCAACAAGAAATGTATTCATCATTTATTTGTAAGTTATGATATATTCTATGTAATAGATTAATAAAATTGCTAATTAACAAGATACAAATGTTTTTGTACTATTTTCATAACTCCTTCGACCCCAAATTAAAAGTAAAAACTTGCATCACCAGCAGGATTACAAGCAAGAGTATTTCTAGCCAATAGAATATATAAATATGATCAAGGACCTTCCACACTACAGATCAAATGCCTGTACCTTTTTCGCCCATCCAAATGCACAAGGTAGTAAACATATACAAGCTTTTCCCTTGTTGATTCTGTTGTGAAAATAAGGATTTTATCTCCCAATAATCTGCAAAATCAGAAATAAGAAATATTAAAGAAAACATACAATGAAAAATTATTTAAAAGGAAATAGATTTTAAAGCTAAATAGGTCAAATCCAATCCAACTTCACTTCAATTATCAGTGAAAATATCCAGAAAAAGCTAAAAAATCGGCAGAATTCGAACAATTAAATAGAAAAATATACATATAGATGGATAATAAATCAAAGATTGACTCTTACCAAAACCCCAAAACTTTTCAAGGCTTAACCTTCCCTGTATAGATTAATGGATGACAAATTAGAATCCTAACCCTATATAGTAGAACAAATTAGAAAATGAAACCCAAACAAGAATTTACCCAAAAATGTTAGTTGTTGTCTAATGAGAAGATGAAGGCCAGCCCTGCAGTCTCCACTCGCCACTTCCGTCACTGCCGTTGTAGTTGCCGCCTCAGACGCTACCATCGATTATCCAATGACAAGATGACTGTTTGGAGGGGAAGATATTGAGTTGGGGCGTATTTTTGTTCTAAAACTGAATGCGAGGGAGAATCAAACAAAGAAATGAAAATAAATTAAGAAAAGTTAGTGGTGAAAAAGGAGACGGGAGATCAGAGATGAATTGAATAAATTGGGGTAAAATGAATGGCGGGAGACATGCCTCTCTACCTCTCTATTTCTCTCAAAAAATATTTATCTTTTTTTTTTTTATTTTATAAATGTTTATTAATTGACAACGATTTTAATAGACTATTATAGATTTATTCATTTTGACTTTTATAACTTTAAATATATAAATTCTAAATATTATATAAGAAATGTACCCGTAACATTATTCATGTTTTTTTTATTAATGTTAAATGTAATGCCCCACCTTTCGGCATTTCAGGTACGAATGCCACGTGTGAGTTTGAGAGTTAGATTTAATTATTAATTGATCATTTCTTTAATTTTCCATGTCATGACTTAATTTTATAAAATTATATTCTAAGTGTTTTTATTGAAATTAAACCAAGATCAAATGCATATATTTGATGCAATACACATACTAGCATGCATATAGATCAATATCAACTCAAATAAACACTCATTTCTAAGTTAGATCATCAAGAATTCATCATTTGAAACCCATATACTCATTCATGTTTCAAGTCCATAAATCTCAAGATAAATGCATCAATCTTAAGCTCCAAGTTCATAAACATATTTCCAATAACCAATACACAAATTAACCAATTCATTGCAAAACCCTATCTATACCATATATTCAAGAGACTGGTGAGGGGGCTAACACACGCACCCATACATATACATAATGGCAAAGCATATACAAAGCTGAAAGGGTTCATGAACTGGGCACGGTTTTTGCATTCTAAAACATTTAACCCGTGGTCATATATATAAAGAAAGAAGTTTGGGGCCGAAGGCCAAATCCAGTCAAGTTTTAGAGTTTAGAAATTCGCCCCCGTTTCACAACCATAAACGAAACATAACGAACCGAAAGCTTAAGTCCAACCCACTTACTTCAGAAACAAAGGCGAAGCGAAATACAAAACCAATCATAAATCAATCCCACCTCCACACCGTTTGGGGAAGAGAGGTGCCCCTTTCAACCCACCACAGAACGAAACTTGTGAACCGGAGGATCGCCCGGTTCCTTCAATGGCCAGCCAAAATGCGCTCCGTCGGCATAGGAGAACTAAGTCTCCCGTTGGTGGAGAAGTGCACAGGGGTCGTAACGGGCGACCCCATGGTCGTCCCGGGTCTCCCTTACCCACAACTCCGGGGGCCATCACACAAACACATATTCTTACACTGATCACACTTATCATACTTACCATACGAAGCTTATCCACAGATCATACCACGCTTACACACACACCCCTTCTTATCAAAGCTTGTCAAAACAAACGAAAATAAAGCTTATATACTTATAAAAGCGTTTTCAAAGTCTCAAGACAAACGGGACAAATCCCACAAAATACGTATCCAAACACATATCTATACATATACTTATATAAGTCGCATGCGGATTCGAAATACAAACAAGGTTCTAGGTCATAATAACTAAAAGGAAAGAAAACCTCACCTGGGCGACCAATCCGAACAAAACGGACCACAAGGAGTCAGACGAACCACTTCCTCACAACGGAACGAACCTAAGAACAAAGCAAAGAGCAAGAGGCCATCTTAGACTCAAAATGAACCATATTGACGCTCGGCAAATGCATATGAATGCGAGTGATGCTTATGAAGCTTAACAAATTGACCAATAGTGCATACGAGTTCATATTAATGCATAAGTCTCATAAATCCTATCAAACGGATTCACAGATTTCATATAACGATCATACCAAACTATACAACATGTTATCAGAGCATTCATAGCATAGAAGGAGCAAAGAATGATCATGCAAGGCATATAAACGAGACAGAAGGTCATAAACGCACGTTAAAAGAGCATATCGTACATATGAAGCCATAATTAAAAAACGAGCACATAAATCAAATCATAAATTCATATAACATAAGTTAACACATAATACGCTAAGCTAACACTGCATATAGGCCACAAACGGGACAAGAAAAAGCAACGAAAAGCAAGGGAACGGAAAAGAGTTAAACTTACAAATCAAACCGAGGGGAATGACACGCCCGTGTCATCCCAGAAGCCTAAACTGAGATACCCCCGTGTCTCAGTATAGGCGGGAAACAAAGCTAGAAAAAGGGGGTGACACGCCCGTGTTACTCCCAAAGAACAAACCGAGACACGGGGGTGTCTCGGTACAGAGGCGAAAAGGGGCGAACAGCTGCGGTTAAAAAAAGGAAGAAAGCAAAGAGCAAATCAAGGGCTGAAAGAGAGGGAATTACTCAGGTCTCAAATACACACATAACATGCATGAAATACACATAAAAGAATCACATTACAAGGCCAAAGATGCAGCAACAAAGATCCTTCAAATCAAACAACGAAAATCGGACAAAGAAGAGCATACCATGCATTCCTGCTATGATCACCAACTTAGGGGCTGAGTTAGGAGTTAAAAGCTTGGGAACTAAATGCTAACATGTTAAGCAACTAATATACTCCATGTATATGCAAATTGACACGAATTGGGGCACATTAGAACCATCGAATGATCACAAAAATGCAATAGCAACAGTTAGGTTTGCACATAGCATACAAACAGGCTTCATGTTGCGGTTTAGGAGCTGAAAATGGATCTAAAAACTTGCAAGAGCAGGGCTAACATGTAAAGAAATTAGTATAAAACATCTCCATGCAAATTCACACGAATTGGAAGCCATTAACTCAAGCAACAAAGCACAAAACGTCACAGCAGTTCCAAAACAGGGGAGCAGATTTCTAAGCTAGGTTTGGGGCTCCAAAACTCATAATTTAATCAAAGGATCTTAAGAGAAAATCATCCAAACATCATGTACTATCAGTTAAGTATCCAAAATGAAGCATAATAAGTTCATATGATCAGCTTTAGCACCCCAAAACAGCCACACAAAACTGATGCAAGAAAGGCATGAAAACAAGTCATATTCTAACTCATATATACAGCTGAAAAGGGGCATAAAAGCTTAAGGAAACCTAGCTCACATGTAGAAAAACTCATATACTTCATGTCCATGCAATTTCACACGAAAATAAGCACAAGAGATCATCAAACGAAACCAAAAATCCTGACAGCAGTTCAATGGGCGAGCAGATTTTTGCAGCAGTTTTCAAGCTCAAAACTCATCATATAAACCAAGGTTTTCAAGGCAAAACCGAGCATATTCATAAAACAACATGTGTAACACATAACCAAGCATTAACACACGAAATTGGAGGCAAAAATTCCAACATTTGGTCTCAAAAACGTGACAGCAACTGGGTGAAAATGAGTAGACTGCAGCAGTTCAGAAATTCCATTTCAGGGCCAAAAACTCAAGCTTTCAATCATGTTGTCAATGGAGAATCAACCCTAACACATCTATCATGAAGTATAGATCAAGAATGGAAGCAAAGAAGCTCATATAATCAACAAGGAAGCACCAAATCAGCCACAAACTTAAGCTAAGCCATGGATTCAAAAATATGAGCTAACCCTAACTATTCATGCAAGCTTTCAAACCCTTATTAAATCTGATGCATTTCAAGGATCAAATGAAGCATAGAAGAGAGGACAATATATAAATATACTTACCTTTAAGATATGAAGAAGTATGAAGAAGATTTGTCTTCAAAATCTCAAGACATGGAAAGGGCTTCTTCTTCTCTTCTCTTTTCTCCATGGATCAGCTGCTCTTCCTCCTCTTGTGGGTGTGTTGGACGAAATGAAAGGGTAAGGAAGGGATATGGCTGAGTTAATATCATCTAAACCAAGGTTAAAGGCTTGAGCATGGTTAAATTGGCCCCACAAGTGTAAGACTAGTCAAAAATGGTGGCTTTGGCACAAGCTGTTCGTTCCGGGTGAAAAACGAGGGTCCAAATGGGCTTAGAAAAATACCAAATTAGGTTCCTTGGCTTCATCTCTTCGTTACGAGTCCAACGCATCTTCCGAAATTCGAATCCCTTGTTAGGCCCTATTGTCCCTCCGGAACAAGAGGGGCGCTAAAACTAGTTAGGCCCTCATGTCCCTCGTCAAATACCAAAGGTTTAAAACCTCGAAAAACGAACACGAAAACTTAAAACGAGCATGTAAACATATTCATAACTCACATATATCACGCATTTCAAAATTTCACAAAAATCGGAATTGAATTCCGGCACATAACGAGCAAATTACAAGCATACGAAACTTAAACGTTTAAAATTCAAAGTTCATGAATATAAACAATTAATTTCATATAAATTCAAATAATCATAAAAGCATTCAAAGAACATTCGAATACGTAATTAAATAATTTAAAGCACATAAAACCCTCTCGTTACGGCGTACCTGGAAATCCGAACGATCGAGATGTTACAGTTAGTCCCCTAGCTAGCGTTATTTAAAGACTCAAATACTCGAAAATAATAATTAAAAAAAAAATGCTCTTGTAATATATATCTCCGAAAAGGCGGCAAACATTGTGTATATTATATTATAATTTCCTTTTTGTTTGACAGTTATTTTTATTTAATATAAATATCACCACTTAAGTCAAACCAATCACATCATTAATTAATTTGATAACAGTTATAAGCAAACACAAAAGAGCGAGAAAGAGGAAAAAGGTAAAAAGGATTGTTCTTCTCCATCATCTTCCTCACAAAGCAAAAGAACTAGGGTTTTCATCCATTTGCTCTCCCGTATTCACTCACATTTTTCGATCAAGTAAACAAGAAGTCATCAGCGGGAGCAAACCAAACACCCGTAAGGGAAGGAGAAGGCACTATTGATCCCATGCAAATGTCGCAAGAGGCCGAGTACAACGTAATGGTTCATTGTTTTTTGTTTTCCGTTTTTGTTCTGGTCTTGATACTATATTCCCTTGTTTATATACTGTATTTTTGGTTGTTTATTTCGAAAGAATCTCATAGTCGCTTAATCGATTGATTGAGTTGCGTACGCGATCAAAATGACGCCTTTATATATTTCAAATATTTTCTATTTACAAACGGTATTTTGATACATTTCAGGAGTTTAGAGATGAACGAACCGTAGATAAAGAATCTGCGGAAGGGGCCTTCTACATACGGGAAAATAGGAGTAAGCGAAGGCATTCGAACAATATGGGTATGACGGGGTTATTTGATGATGCGGAGGATGATGAGGAGTCACAGGTAGAAGAAGAGGTCACCCGGAGCATTGATTTTTCAAAATTCAATATGCGCCCTTTCTGGGAAAGGTACTTCTTCTCTGCAACTGTGAGGATCACAGTCCGGTCATCCTGGGAGCACCTTTCCCCACTTAAAGAATTCCTTCAAGAGAACGGAATAAATTTCGATGGAGTATTTAGAAAATATACCCAAGAGCTGCCTTCCGGTTGGAAGAGGTTTTCAGGCAGCCTCTTTCATTATCTTATGATGTACTCCCTCCCCACGAAGAAAAAGCATGAACTGTGGGTCTTGATAGGACAAAAACCAGTTAGATTTGGCTTAAGGGAGTTTGCTCTTGTCAGTGGGATTTATTGTGGTGCTGGTAAGATGCCCGATAGAGCTGATGAGTTGAGGATTATTAATAATGCCGAGGATTTTCTTAAGAGGATCCTCCAAAAGAAATGGAAATCCAAGGTGAAGGATACTGAATTGGAAAAGTTACTATTCAATAATAGGATTGCCATGGAAGATCGTTTGAAGATAGCCCATGTGCTTTTTGTACAAAACATTTTGCTTGGTATTGAAAAGGGGAGAGTTGTAAATAGGGATTATCTTTGTTTTGCAAGTGATTTGGATTTTTTTTATTCATATCCTTGGGGACTATTGTCATTCAATGCGACAATGGAATCCTTAAAAAAAAGAGAAACGGATATTGCTCATTGGCTGCCTCCTACAGAAGCCGACTCCAAACCGAAGACCTATCATGTTTTAGGTTTTCCATGGGCCTTGCAGGTGATTATGATCATCATATTTCTCTGCAATTCAATTTTCTTATTCAGCTAAATCGCTCACGCGATTTTAATGAAACAAAATCTATAATACATCTTCTTTGCTGTTTGTTCCTTTTAAGCGTTGGCTTACGAAATGTGCCCAACGATAGCAAGTTTTTATGGGGGCGGCCTAGTAACTGAAGATTCTCACATGTCCAAACTGCCACTCCCCAGGATGTTTAGATGGCTGCACACTAGAGGGAACCCAATTGATATTGAAGAACTGCGGCAAAAGATAAATAACCATGGACCTGAGGTTTGAACAAAATTTATATTATTTTCTTTGGCATGTATCACTGACTATCTTTAACATCTATTATTTTTTTATGTAACAGGATCATGTACGTCCATTTTTGTTTCCCTCTAGCAGTGAAAAGAATATGAGTTATATGAGGGACCTTTATGATCAAACAATGTTAGAAGAAGAGGATGAACCCATTGATTTTCTACATCAATGTTTAAAAGGGTGTACCCGTTTGATCATTGAGGATGAATTGTCCCCTCCAATCCAAGAAGATGATAATCTCATGAATTCTAACATGATTGGTTGCCCTCACCATCACATCCAACTACAGCACCACCTGCTGCAGGAATTTATTGGGGAACCGCACCCCCAACTACCACAGCACCTGACACCCTACCCCCAAATGCCACATCACCTGCCACATCACCATCACCTGCACCAGCTGCTGCATTGCAAATACCTCGTGAAATTCAACAGTTTATCCAGAAAACGGAAGCTAATTCTGAATCTTTTAATGCAACTATTGAGAAAATATGGCTGCATTTGGAGAAGCAAAAACAAGACCAAGCTGAAGCTAATTCTGAATCTGTGAAGGCAACTGTTGAGAAAATATGACTGCATCTAAGTAAGGAAAAACAAGACCAAGTAGGCCGTAGTGTAATGGTGCAGGAGGTTGAAGGGTCTCAACGTCAAAGACCAAAGAGAAATAAAAGAAGGCCCACATACCTCCCGTCGCCGTATACGCAGCAACTTAAGAGGATTTTCACAGCTAGAGCCAGAGCTAGAGCCAAGGCTAAAGAAGCAACACCGGCTTTAACGACTCAGCCCCAACTGCCTTGTCCGCAAACCGCAGAAACCATCTCTCAATCTCACAAAAGATGGTTATCCAAAAATACGGACAAATCTGGTTCTAGCTACTTATACAACTGGGTTTTCAGTGCAGGGCTAGGAGACCGAATTCCTAGACAAAGTCAAGATTTTGACTCGGAATTCTTCCTAACCATCCTCAGAAATGGGAAATGGTTGATATCCGAGGTAAACTTGTTATTTAGTTTATGTTAGTCAATACATGTATGATCCTTGTTTTTATTGTTTTTATTTTGGTTCACTCGTTGCACCATTTGGAAGAGTGTTTGGCCAATATAAGGCTTAAACAAAAAAGGCGCCCAGATCAATATTCTCAGGATTGTTTGGTCCTTGATGAGACTTTCTTCCAACATCTTAAAACGAATTATTATCTCGTAAGGGGGCTCATCAAAGAGGCAGATTCAGTTTTGATTGGCGAAGATGGCAATATCAGAATTACATATAGGTCAAATACTGCTGCCAATGCTCCGAGGGGTGCCAAAGTCGGCGTTAGAGTTGGTGCCAAGAGTGGCAAGGGTGCGAAGGCTGTGAATGAACCCAAAGAAGACCTCGAGACTGCCTCGCATTCATTTGATGTGATGCGAAGGATCTGGAATAATCCCATCAAGTGGAAGGAGGACACTGTTCTGCCGTATACAAAACACTACAAAAAAAATCATTTTTTGTGACAAACTTGTTGTGACGACGCATATGATTGTCACAATAATTTAGCCTATAATGATGATAATTAATT
Organism: Lantana camara; assembly: GCA_037501455.1. NCBI lineage: Eukaryota > Viridiplantae > Streptophyta > Magnoliopsida > Lamiales > Verbenaceae > Lantana > Lantana camara. The sequence continues at coordinate 12,403,722 of CM074857.1, read as the reverse complement.
TTGTCACAACAAATTAAAATTTTTGTGACAAAAATTCTATTTGCCACAAAAGAATTGTTTTTATATGACGAATTAAAATTTCGTCACAATATGTATGGAAGTTCGTCACAATTAATTGAGCGGGAAGTGATAAAAAAACGTTTTCAATTTTTGTGATAAATTTTTTTGTCACACAAGACAAGTTCTATGACAATATATTTTTCGTCTCTACAAGTTGTTTTACTGTGACAAATTATAATTTGTCATACACAATTCAAATCCTTATTTTTCTAATAAATTTAAGACATAATTCTAGTTGTTACAATAGGTTGTTTGCCATGACAAAATTATTTTGTCGTATAAAATATGTTAATTTTGTATAAAAACTTTAGTTGGGACAAATTCGTATTGTCATTATTGAGAATACAGTATCATGACAAAGTACTTTTTGTCACAATAAATTATATTATCGTGACAAAATATTATATTGTCATATAAAATTCTATTATTTATAAATTGTTTTCCTGTGACAAATACTTGTTTTCATTATAGAAATTATTTTATTATTTAAGGCTCATAAAAATCTTTTATATATAATATATATATATATATATATATATATATATATATATATATATATATATATATATATATATAATAATACTACGCACATATTATTTAATTTATTATTTATAGTTCATGAAAATTATTTGAGTTGATTTTGTTTGGCCCTGTTGGCCCTCCCGTCAAAAAAAATAAAAAAAATAATAATAAACATGATATTAGATTCATCTTACTAAACTTTTTATAAAAAATAATGTTAAGGTTTTTTAATATTTATTTTCTATTTATGAAAATTCTGTTTAATTAACTAATTGTTAATGAACCAGGCAAAACCCTATCAATCTCCGACTCTCCGTTACCAATTGTAAACCTGTTTTCTCACGATGTCTTCCACTCTCCACAAAACCATTCTTCCACTCTCCACAAAAACCATGACACCAATTTACTGAAGAAATTCGAACAGCCCAAAATTTCAAACTCAAATTTCTTTTGCATTTTTTTTCTGAATTGGATTTATGCTTTTGATCGACGTTTAAATTTCCGTAGATTTGTTTTTCTCTTGGCTTTCGAAGGCGCAGTTGGCCCAACTCTGTTCTGAGACTCACTCGAAATTTGTGAATTGTGTAATTTTTCACTTTTTTCTGATATCTAAATATCTAATTTGTCGGATGGAAATTTTGTGAATTTTGATTTTGGCTAAATTGCGGAAGAATTCAGGGAAAGATATGGAGACAGATGTCTGAATATTGGCTCTCGATTAGAAAGAAGTTCTCATTTTGGATTTGGGCACTTCTCGTGTCGTTCTTGATTGCCGATTTTGTTTTGTTTGTTGTTCAACATAATCAACGTGGAGAAGATCATGTCGAATAACCTGTTCTGGTAAGATTACAACAAAAAAATTAAACTTTATTTTTTCTATAACAATGAAATCACTATGATTTCATTTTTGTGAACCTGGTTTGAAACTTTTGATATGATTAATATTTGTCTTTGTTTATCCTTAATGATTTGTTTCTGTTAATTCTGTTGGAAGTAAAGAAAGAGTTTGATTATACACATGTTACTGAAAAAAAGTGATTCTGATTTTGGATGTAAATATTTGGTTATACATAATTGTAAAGTAGATTTAAATTGTTTTTGTCTCGAATTTCAAATGTGGAGGCTGGACATTCAGTGCATATGTTTAATTCCATTACTAAAAAATTATGTTAAAGAAAATAAGGAAATTGCCCAAACATAATAGCTAGCCCTACGTAATGAGGACCATTAGCCACAATGATTGAGATGTCTAAGCTTTAAAACAAGAGTATTGGAATTGGAATTGATGGTTATAGCTGAACAATAGGAATATTTTATGGTGCTGCATTTGGAAAAATTACAATTTGTGATATGATTGTTGAACAGATCCATGTTCAACGTGTTGTACTTATTAACCAAGTATAACTTTTTCTCTCTGAACATGACTTTACTAAGAATTCAAAAAAATTCAGTTTTCCTTTCCTTTTCCTTGAAGTTATAATTTTCAGACAGGTGTAGGTCATGCGATTGAATATGGCCAAGAGTGGGCTGATTAGCAGGAATTCTTCATGCCACTGTGGCTCTAGAGAGCTGACAAAAAATATTGTGGAAAGGAAACCAATAAAAGCTGAGAATTTGCTCGTGAGTTTTTCTTAATTTTGGTTTCTTATTAGTTGTTCACACAGTAGGATTGTTAGAATAAATGGATTGTTGAGCAGAATCTTCTTTACAGTCATGTTTGTGTAATTCACTTCAAAATATGCTTCTATGTTATTATAGCTCCATAGCATCCTTTTCTTACTGGGAAATCGACATTGACAACGGTAATGGAGGCGGCAGAGAGTAGACGACTCTCACACGGCAGTCGGGAGGGATTTTGCGACCTCTTGCACTCCATTTCTAAAGAATTAGGTATGTAATTTTGTTTGAAATTCCACGACTGCTAGCTTACCCAAAAAATATTGACTTTTCTAGGAGCTATGTTGAGGGGAAGACTTTGTAGAAGCCAAACAACTAGATATGATTTCGTTTGAGATTATGTGCTCTACTGATAATTTGAGCATCTATATTTTCTGAGTTGTCAAGAACTATAATTTTATGAGACTTTTCTGATTTCTTTATTTGGTGATCATCTATTGTCATGTTGTGGAAATTTAATATATGAATATTTTCTTTATACAAGAATTTGAGTAAATGTAACAATATTGACTTCAATTGTGGAGTATAACTGATTGATTTTCCACATTTTTTCATAATGTTTGTTTTTTTCCTTTTTGATTATATATGGAATGTTAAGTATAACAACGTATGGATTAATTTGTGTGTATAGGTCAGAAGAGAAGATTGAGAAGATGAGATTGATTCAAAAACTAGTTCGTAGTTGTAAACAGGTAATTGACTTCATTATGGTTTTGCAATAGTCTCTTTTGATTCATCAGAGCTGAGATTTGCACTGCATCAAGATTGATGGAGTATGTATTTGCTTTTGGCTAATTTTTGTTTTCAGCATTAGAGAAAAACACTCGTTAGAGTAATTGTTGTTACTATCGAACCTTCAATAAAAAATGTCTAGTTCTTATTTAAATTTAATGTGAGTTTGCCTCATATTGTTGTTCCTCTCTTTTAGCATGTATTTTAATACTTGATAATTATATTCATGATAATTTATATTTCTTGTATGCAGAGGATGATTCCACCAGTTCAATTGTTATATTGCAAAGGCTGGAGAAAAACGTCTTCCATTTAATAGAGATTATTTTGACTCTAGTATTTTAGTACTTTCAGATATTTAGCAAACAATGTTGTGATAGATGGAGTGCATGTAATTTCAATTTTTCTAATACAATGTTGACACAAATATTCTTTTATATATTATATAATTTCATTTGTCTATTGGGTTGATTTAATCATCCCGTGTATTTTGTCAAGAAGTTTTGGTGGCAAATGAAATTTTATCATGGTTGGGAATTGGTTGATGATTTTTGTGATAAAACGGTTTGTCATTAAAGATGATGCATGTCAACACTGTGACAATTAATTTTATCACTAAAAATTATATTTAAATTTTTTCATGACGAATTATATTGTCACTATGCATAACATTTGCTAGCATAGACGAAAATTATAAATTTTCATGACAAAAATTTTGTCACGATAAATAAACTTTTGCGACAAATATGTTTTTGTCATAAGAGTTGTCCAGGTCACCGTATTTCTTGTGACAAAATGGGACTATGGTGACAATAAATTGCACTATTGTGACAAACAATTTGTCACAAGAGTAGAGTTTGTTGTGACAAATTTATTTTTGTCACATGCTATTACGACAAAGTGAGAAATTATCACCTACTACTTTATACGACGGGCCTCTTATGACGACGGTCGTGACAAATTTTTTTGTCACAATAGACCTCTAGTGACAAAATACTAATCTATTGTGACTAAATTATTTGTCACAAAAAAGTTTTTTTTTTGTAGTGAACTGGTATTCTACCATTTTTGCATGGCCGTGCATGGGAAGGAGCTAATAAATTTTATGGCGTAGTCAACGTAGGAAATTCCCATTGGGTGGCCGTTGAGATTTTGCCCCAAGAGGGACTCATCAAAGTATACGACAGCGGTGATGGTTCCCTTGACCACAGGAATTACCAAATTGCCTTGAACCATCTGTGTGTTTACTTTCCCAAATTGTTGGCCCACACAGGAAAATTCAGGCATTTAGGGGACAGCCTCAACCACATGTGGAAGCTGCAACTTGCTCCATGTCCAAAAAATAAACGAAGGTACATATAAAATTTACTAACTTAAATTTTTTTTTATTATATTTTTATTTAATTTCTATTTTTTTTTTTTTCAGTGGCGATTGTGGACTATATTCCTTATATTACATTGAGCTTCTCATGCGTGGGGAATCGATGGAAATTCTGGATGACGATAATACCTCTTATTTAAGGTTACGTTTAGCATCCGAAATATTTTTTGGAGTTGATAAATACAATATTTAAGTTCCACAGTATGTATTCATAATATTTATATCCAATTCCTTAATGAATCGCGCGCACGATTCTTCATCTACATCTAGTTATTTATTTGATTTAAATATTTATTAGATTTATTTTTACCCAAAAAATTTAATTAATTGCGCGTGCGATTCTTCATATACATGTAGTCATTTATTTGATTTAAATATTTATTTTCTTTATTTAATCGATTAAATCGCGCGCGCTATTCATTCTTCTTCTAAATCGAAATATTTATTTAATTATTTAATCGTAATAATTAAATCGCTTGAGCGATTAAATGTATCGCGTGAGAGATTTAATGAATCGCACAAATGGGATTATTTATTTTTTTAATTTAATGCATGTAGCCCTAAATTTTTCTATAAATACACCAATTACCACCAAGCTTATCCTCACACCTTCCTTCAAGCAAAACCCTAGCCGCTTTCTCTCCCCTTCTTTCTTCTTCTTCTTCAACAGAGGCAGACGAACGCGAAAGCAAACCACCAGGTTCGGAGTGGAGCTTGGAGATGAAATATCGAGGATTGGGCTTCATGAATGATCTTATTACAATCCTCGTTATTTCATCTTCAAGCTCCACTCCTGTTCTAGCTCAACGCTATTTCAATCAAATACGGCTGATTAAAGAGGTGTAGACGATGAAAACAAATCACCGTTTTGGAACTTGGAGTTAGCGTTTAAGGATTGGGGTTCATGAAGCTCAATAAGTACCTTACTGTTGTTAATAGTTGTACATTGCTCATGAAGCCCAATCCTTAGATGCTCGACTTCGAGCCCCACTCCTGTGGTGTGGTTCAACTTCAAATACGTGATGGAGATGATGATATGATTAGTCCTATCTAATAATCCATAGCAAAAAAAAGAAAAAAAAAATGTTGAAATTTGTATTTACATGTTTATTATTTTATTTAATTTACAGAAATAAATCAAAATGATGATATTTGTATTTATGTGTTTATGATTTGAATTAATTTATAACTAATTTAATGCATATATCCCTAATTTTTCATATAAATAATCCAGTTATCAAATAAATCGCGCACTCGATTTAATGAATCGCTCCTTTGATCTTGTGCCTATATCCAATTATTTACTTTTTAAATGAATCGCTCACTCGATTTATAGAATCGCTCACTCGATTTTTTAGCTAAATGGGATTATTTATTTTTTTAATTGAATCGCGGACTCGATTTCATGAATCGCTCATTTGATTTTGTGCCTACATCCAATTATTTATTTTTTTAATTTTACCCTACACCCTAAATTTGATATAATCGAATGCATCTTCCACATACGATCCGAAAAATACTGAATGCATGTAGCCCTAGTTTTTTCTTGTAAAAAACCCAATTCCAAATAAATCGCGCAAGCGATTCTTCATTTATATCTTGTTATTTATTTTATTTAAATATTATTTTGATTTATTTTTACCTTAAACCCTAAATTTGATATAATCGAATTCATCATCGCGCAACCGATTTAATGAATCCCGCAAGCGATTCTTCATCTATTTCGAGTTATTTATTTTTTTTAATTTTACCCTACACCCTAAATTTGATATAATCGAAGGCATCTTCCACTTACGAACCGAAAAATACTGAATGCATGTAGCCCTAGTTTTTTCTAGTAAAAAACCCGATTCCAAATAAATCGCGCAAGCGATTCTTCATTTATATCTCGTTATTTATTTTATTTAAATATTATTTTGATTTATTTTTACCTTAAATCCTAAATTTGATATAATCGAATTCATCATCGCTCAACAGATTTAATGAATCCCGCAAGCGATTCTTCATCTATATCGAGTTATTTATTTTTTTTAATTTTACCCTACACCCTAAATTTGATATAATCGAATGCAGCTTCCACTTACCAACCGAAAAATACTGAATGCATGTAGCCCTAGTTTTTTCTTGTAAAAAACCCAATTCCAAATAAAACGCGCAAGCGATTCTTCATTTATATCTTGTTATTTGTTTTATTTAAATATTATTTTGATTTATTTTTACCTTAAACCCTAAATTTGATATAATCGAATTCATCATCGCGCAACAGATTTAATGAATCCCGCAAGCGATTCTTCATCTATATCGAGTTATTTATTTTTTTTAATTTTACCCTACACCCTAAATTTGATATAATCGAATGCATCTTCCACTAACCAACCGAAAAATAGTGAATGCATGTAGCCCTAGTTTTTTCTTGTAAAAAACCCAATTCGAAATAAATCGCGCAAGCGATTCTTCATTTATATCTTGTTATTTATTTTATTTAAATATTATTTTGATTTATTTTTACCTTAAACCCTAAAATTGAGTATTGAATGCATTGCCAAACCAATCGTCTTAGTATTGAATGCATTGCCACACAATCGTCATAATAATTAATGCATTGTCACCCAACTTAATTTAATGCATGCAACCCTAATTCTTTCTTTAAATAGTCCAATTACCAAGCTCATTCTCACAAATATCTCGTATGGTTGATTATTTTTATTGATTTATATGTGCTTTAGCTCTCACGGATCTGTGCATTCCCAATATGTCCGTTCAACGGGCAGACTTGAGACAGTCTATGCACAGGTCGGTGAGAGCTATAGCACACTTAAATGAATCTAATCACAGCACGCGATTCATTGATCGAGTGCGCGATTCCATCAATCCAGCATGCGATTCATTGAATTTAATGGTAAAAAGATTTTATCAATAACTTGAATCGCGTGCTCGATTGATGGAATCGCGCATTCGAATTTACTCAATAAGTTTATCTACACTGTAAGTTCTGTTAAATAATAGATTGCAACCTGATTTTGTCGGTTCAATTTCAATTTCTGCAACTTCCGCTATGTGTTATTGCTGTCTTCAAACTCGAATAAATAATACAGTTGATATTGATGATTCGGTGTTATGATACAAACACCGAACCATCAATACCACTATTATTATTTAAAGTTTGGCAAGATCAATCAAAATGCTTTCCAAAACAACGACAACGGCGACGGCGACAAGAAGAGGAAGGAAATATATTCAGATGAGGCGAACAAAGAGACAGATCTGGGAGATGTCGGCGAAGATAAGAGAGGAAAGGGAGGAAAAATGTTAGATTTAGGGTTTTTGATTTTGTTATAACTTATAAATTTATTTTATTTGCAAAAGGGCCCCTAAAGTTTCTTCCTTTTACAAAACGAGTTAATTGCAACTTGATTAGTACGTAAAGATGACACGTCAGAAAATATTGGGGAAAGGAAAAGGGAAAAGAAATTGAGGGTTATATTCTAAAAAAAGACTTGGGCGTCCCTTGGGGCCTAATTCTCTCCCCAAAATGGCATCCACCGTGAAGTACGTCCGCGTCCCGAGTCCCGTGAAGTACGGCGGCGCGCGTTCGAGTTCTTCAAGACGGCGTGCAGGTTCATCCCCACAATCATGGACATCTACAACCTCGACGACGTTGTAACCCCATCGCAGCTGCGCTCCACCGTCGCCTCCGAGATCCGCAAGAACACTCATGTCACTGACCCCAAGGTGATCGATATGCTGCTCTTCAAGAGAACCGAGGAGTTGAGCAACATCGTGGAGCATGCCAAACAGCGTCACCACATTCTCGGTCAATATGTTTTGAATCGTGAAATTAGACAAGATGCGGGAACAAAGGATCAAGGAGCGTCGGATTTCCTACAAAAATTTTATAAAAGCAACTACTTCTGATCTTGTGGATCTGCTTTGCTTTGCTAGTGTTGATGCTAGTAGACTAGACCCGATACAATAAAAAGAACTTGTTCTTGTATCTCGTTGTTGCTCCTAATGTTGAACTACAAATTTTCTCCTCTTATTTGGTGAAGAAATGACTGTGGATTAAATTTATTGGAATGATTGTTGTGAAGGAGCACATGATTAACACTGATTATATTGAGCTAGATTATCAGTAAATTTCTCCAATTCAAATGAAGGTATGCAGGAAGATAAAATGACAGAATGCCAGGCATTTATTGCTTACCTTTACAACGAGTTAAATTACATGCCTTTAGTTGCTAATTGCTATTGGGACATTGTCAGTTGTCACCAAGAATTCAAAATAATACAAACAACTGATACATGAATATCTGAAATAAAGGGCACAACATTATTCTCATCATAACCAGATTTGGCAATGCGAAGGTCCATGGAAGAGCAACCAGAATCACTTCTTTAATAGATAAACATAGTGAAAAGTGATTTTAGAAAACTTCTGAGTCTTTTTTATTCTTTATATGTATGTCCCTCTGCCTACATACTCTACGTCAACTGCCGGCTGGAGGAACCCTTCCTATATATGCTCATAAACTTGGCTACAAACTCTGCCGCAATGAAAGTTCACTAGTGAGACGATGAGAACTCAAAATTCAACAGAAAAGCAGCTTTAAATTTGATTCAGCAATATATATATAAAATAATAGCAATATTTGTTCTTTGTGAAGCGTGGGAGAATGACTTATGTGTGTCCTTTTTAGTTCTTTGCTTGTTCTCAATCAGCAAAAGCTTTTACAGACATTTCTTGGGGAGATTCTTTTGCATTTTGACGAAATCAAGCAACTTGCATACAGTTGAGCTTTCCAAAAAGATTTTTGTGGTAAATTACCTTCAAGCTTGAGCAAGGCACTTGTTCCAACTGGGAGCCTCTTATCCTGCAAACGAACTTTGAATTACTCACCTATTTTTCTTTCTTTTTTTTCACTTCTTTTCCCGTTTCATATCTCAAGTTAAGATAAGAGGCAGAGAAAGTTTGGACTTACATAGTAAGCATACCAATAGAAAAGATCCCTTTTGATACCAGCCTCAACTCCCCGAAGAAATTGTTCGACAAGCTTCTGCAAAACAAGTTCTTGGAGTGTTATACATAAATTTCACAAATGTACGGTGTATAGTCCTTATTATGTATTCAAAACTAACATTACCAGGAGAATTAGTTTAGGATGGACATAATCAGCCAGTAATTTTTGAATCTTCCCACGTATGATAAATAACCTAATCAAAACAACATCAGAAGATGTTCATTCACAAAGTTTATGATTGACTTGATAGGCTAACAGTGTAGGCAAATATAAGATCATATCACTGTAGAATGAAGATAACCATGAACTGACAAAAGAGGGACTATCAAAAGTCAATTTACCTCTTTGGCAATGGATCGGCCAAAATCTCTGCAGCGAGTTCCACAAGGGCTTCTTCCCATCCAAGTGGAATAGGTTGGTCCTCAGAAAAAGGGTAGCTGGAAATGCATTAAATCTTACATTAGATGGAAAATTTAAATAAACATAATTTATCTCTCATGAACTATGTTACTTGTGTGCTTTGCAGGCTTCAAGTGCCATGATTGCTCTCCTTAGATTTTGCTTTGATTTGTTTGCAATCTTTGCAGCAAAGCTCATGGGTAGTTCAAAACCTTCTTTCTTAGCTATCTGAAGAAGGACTTCCATTACCTAAAAGGAAGAAAACAAATTGGAGGTTTAGAATTTTCATTTAATGAGAAATGTTCTGGATTTTCAGTATGCGATTGATATTGCTAAAAGATATCGTTCGGGATACTTACTTCATGAGTTACAGGTGCTTCAACCTTAATAACTTTGCAGCGGCCTTTTACTGATTCAAGAATATCTACGTCTTCTTCACAGCAAATGATGAGTTTGCAAGAATCTGAGTAACAGTCCATGATCCATTTTATCAGGTGTTGTATATTCTCTGCAGCTTTATCAACATCATAGAGAACCAATACTGCAGTTCACATGATATGTTACTAGACGCAAGAAGAAATATTAGAAGGGAGTTGATCAAACTATAACTAGGATCATGGCGGTTGACCTTTATAATCTGCCTTGCCAGGAACTGTACTAATTTCAGGGGTGACGGTGTGGTCGCTGCTAATTTGCTTGACTAAAGCTGTTAGTGCATATGCTGCTTTAGGCTCTACGTATACATTGAGTTCAACATGGTGAGGACTTGAGCTTATAGGAACAACTACTTGCATAGGCCTTGATTCCTGTAAAACACAAAATATTGAACCCCAGAAATTCATTACAATTCTGAAAGAAATGGAAATTCTTATCAAAGCAAGCAAATCACTTTCATATTATGTTCACTTACTGAAGCACCTCATAGAGCAAACATGTAAAAGAAATGCTTTAAAAAGTGCACATATTCATAATATTTGTGAAAGCATAAGAATTGTGCTTCTCTCTTATGTGAAAGGATTCAAACATACCAGAATATGAAAGTATTGCAAGTCATGAGATATCTGCAAAAAAAAAAAAAAATCCTTAAGCAGAGCCTCCAAAATAACCTCTGTGGTTCTACAATTATGCATTTGGTACAACAGAACATACATTCCAAACAGGATCCCCATATATCTCACGGAGAAGAGCCATTATCAGTGACTTTTTACCAGCACCAGGCGGTCCTGTCAACAATATATGTGGAAAGCTCTCATTGCTTGCCTGAGAAAAACAAAGCTCAAGTAAGAGACCCACAAATACCAATTATATAGAAGTCTAAATTTCGGCACTTACAAGTTGCTGTAGAAGCTGAGCTTCATGCTTGTGGCAAGTGAACCCAATCAACGAAGCCGGCTGATGCTTATCAGCCCAAAGTGGCCTCAAGCTCTCAACCACAACCGCCTTCTCAATAAACAAAGCCTCATCAAACGGCCTATCTTTATCAGGAGATTTATTCGATTTCTTACAAGATCCTTTCTTGATGCATAAAAACCATGCATCAGACGACTGACTCTTTCTTCTGTTTTCGGCAAACTTTCTTGTACTTGCACTCGTCCTAGTAGTAGTCTCACTTAAATTACTACTCTGTCTGCTTGTAACTGAACTAGAGTTTGTAGTTGATCGTGACATAGACCTATTACGATTGAAACCTGCATTTACCTTTTTAACCTGATTTCTATCAGCAAAACCGGGTGGCTTAGGTAGAGTATTTCTTTGATCTACTCGACCGCCAACTTTAAAGGCATTATAGTCCCGTGAAAAGAAAATATCCCCAGGAGAAATGGAATCGGTGCTGTCCAGATTGGGAACATGGCCATTCAGCCCACCATAACTAATCTTAGCAGTTGCAACCATTTCATTGATCTCACCAACTGAAGGGCCATTTTTGTGGACACTTACATCTGTGTCATCTTCAGGGAAAGTGGCAAGAATATTATCTAGTTTCTTCTGATCCCCTCTTTCTCTCAATCTTGCCCGAGGAGCAGAGACAGCCCTCCTACAGGATCTCTGTCTCCCATTACTCGTATCATGATTTGCCTCTCCTGTACCAAGTTTATATGGAGAAACATATCTCCTCCGCTCAGATATTGAAAAGGGACTGATATTTCCTCTATTAGTATCAGGATTATTAATCCTGCGTTCTGATTGCGAATATGGACAAGGGATTTCACCGTCATTGTTGTTAGCAGGATTATTCCTCCGTTCAGACACCAACAATGGGCTAACATTTCTACGAATATCAGAATATGTTCTACGGGAAAGAGGGCTTACATTATTTCTGTGGAAATCAGCATTACCATTCTCCCCACGAGGTTTATATGGGGACTTGCTATGCCTCCTTCGAGCAGGAATATTCGACACTGGAGCATCCACATCAAGCATACCAGACTGTAGCCTGCTCGCACCACTCAGAGGACTCTTGCTCCTGGTTTGATCATAACCATTATTTTCAGTCTCCGTGTCTGACGGCTCGTACCCGCTCCTTCTCCTGTTGTACCGATATGAGCTCTCCATCATTCCAATACCCTAATTTCTCAGAACATTTAGCTTAATTCTCCAGTAATAGCGGAAACGACGATCGATGATATACAGGATAAAACGAGAGGCGAATTACTTGTCCGAATGATGAATCCAAAATTCTTTAGTCTTTACCTGAACATTTAAAATTAAATATGAAGAAGGTTGAATCAGTTATGGTAAAGTAAGAAATTGTCAAAAATGTTTGAATTTCTTGGAGTACGTACCGTTGAGCAAAGATGTAACAGCTGTAAAGAACTGCTTGTGTTTGAAATTTATCCATAAATATAGATGAAGGGTGATATGTCAAGTGTCAACATTTCTTTTTACCAAAGCATAAAATTATTGTTTCCTAATTACATTTGAATTCGTGCTAAATGAGCTTTTGATCTTACTGCATGTCTTCCAGAGTGGCTGGACAAAGCTTTAGCAGACTATACCTGATGAAGGCTCTTCATGAGAAGTAAATGACGGAGCCATAGTCGATGTTTATATTTGAAACATCGATGCCAACAAGGAACAAGCATTGGTAATGACGACGATCTTGATGTTTCAGCATGAGCTAAACGCCGATTCGCGTATAAACAATGAAGCTCCAAGCTGTCCTTTTCCTTCAAATCTTCGAAGTTGGCGTAGAAATGGAGTATTCTTGGGCGGCTGTCTGTGATACCGAACGAAAGGTTCCTCCGCCTTGGAGATTTCAAAATTCAAATGCAGAGCTGTGGATGCTCTGGAGTTTGGACTATATATATGGAGAGGGAGGCTTTGTCTGTCATATACGTAAAAGTTACCAATTGGTCATTGAAAGAAGGGAAAATGGCTCTGGCATGTCTAATGTCTTTTGCTCAAATGTATATGTGAAGGGGATCTTTCACGTGACCTTTAGTTTCAGTTTGTTATTATTATTTTTGTACCTCTCAATTCTCATAAATAAATACACACACGTATATAAATGTTATTTACTATTTACCTTTCTAGGTTTGTGCATGGGGCTTTATTTTGTCCAATTTCCAGTTTTTAATTAGGACAAATATTTTGGATTTCAAATTTATATTTCAATTATATGTTTTATTTTCTGACAAGTACGATAAAAGAAATGAAATTAACTGGGTTAAAATTATGTAAAAGTGTTTGGCAATGAGCATATAATTATTATATGATTTTAATTGAATAGAGGATCAGATTTGGACTAATAATTTTGTGATCCAAACAAGTGCTAACTTTCCGTTTTGGCATATAAATTATTGAATTGGGACATCATTTTGTGTGGTTTAAACTTTCCCATAAATTATGGGCATTTTTTTATACACTCCACCAAAAAAAAGGTTTTAATACTTAAATAATCCCGGAATAAAGTATATAAATTGGCCTGCTAAATCTTAACACTTTGTATGAACGTCATAAATTGACCTAAAAGCTTTTGTATTATCAATTCTTTGCTTATTAATAAGAGAAAAATTACTTAGAAAAAAAAAGGCATGTTTGGTAGCTTGGAGTTAATGTAATCCATCCATACATATATATATACTAGGAAGATGGGATACCGTGCGAGGCGCGGTCCTCGTGCCCGGTGAAAGCTTAAGTGCTTCCTATTGAATGGTTAAATCGTAAATGAATATATTTCACCAAGCATAAAAACAATATAATTTTTATGTTATGATGATATTTGAAACCATATTAATTTCTCGGAAGTACAAAATATTTTATTACGTAATAGTTTACAATTTAGAGGAGTTTAATGCAAATATAATACAAGCAGCAACTAAAAGCTCAAATAATGTGTGTCAAACAACCAGAACAGAAAAATTCAATAATGAGATGCCAGTTGGACCTTTATTGATTCATACTTTTTGTACAAGAAATTAATGTTATACAAAATTATAGCACAAAAGATTTCCTATGAAAGATGTTGACAAAACTGGTCAGCAGACAAAACCTTAGAAGTTTAGTAAATTGCCTAAATATTTACATGTTTACAATTTACAAAAGTGTGATCATTGAGGCTACTATGTTAGTTTGTATACGCAGTCGGATTTTTTTTTTTCCAGTCAGCACTTTAGTCAACTTGAATACTTTGGGATGCTGGCGATTCTTGTTTTGTGTCCCTAAAGAGCTTATAAGAATGTAAACAGATAAATGAGATGATATCTCGGGGGAAAAAAAAAAAGAGAGAGAGAGATATAGAAAGGAAAGATGAAATTCATCTAAACAAAAGATATATATATATATATATATATATATATATAGGGTGAATAAATCTAAACGATAATTTATATTACCTTGTACCTCTAATGCCCGGACACGTCGGAAAATGTTGTCGTGCAATGTCGGACACGGACACGACTCCGACACGCCTCCGACACGCCTCCGACACGTGTCCGACACGCTTAATCCGTGTCTGAATATAAAATAAAAAAAATAAAAAAAAAACGGACACGGTGTCGGACACTCCGCAGTGGAGTGTCCGACACGGCTTCGACACGGATTCATCTATTTTCGATTTGTGAAGGACGAGGCCGCATCGCACATCTCTTAACGGCTCAGACGGTATCATGCTAAAAGCCTAGCATCTGCGGCCGGTGGTGGCTATGGTGGCGGAAGAAATTGATGCAGCCGCCTTGTGTTGATGAATTCAGATGGTATCCACAGAACCCGAGGGTAATAGCTGCGATGGAGTTTTTGGGAGGAGAAGGGCCAGCTCCTGTAAGTGTGTGTGTCTTCCGATGTGAATAGCGAACAAAAGATAAGATGGAGAAGAAGTGAAGAACTGAAGAATGCGCCAAGATGGAGAAGAAGTGAGGAACTGAAGAATGCTTGTCGGCACAGGATTAGGTTAAACTGTTAAAGTCATATTTCTCTTATAAATTAACCTCTTGGGCTTTGGCCCATAAAACTACCAAATGTGATTTTTGTTGATTTGTGTTTTTTTATGATATAAATAAAAAATAATTGCTACAAGCCTACAACTAATTATATATAATGTGATAGTTTTAAATATTAATAATTATTAGTAGAGAATATTTGGCTTAGTGTTATACAAATTAATATTTTTAATATATATATATATATATATATATATATATATATATATAATATAGCCGTGTCGTGTCCTAAAATTTTCAAAAAATTCGTGTCGCCGTGTCCGTGTCGTGTCGTATCCGTATCCGTGCATCATAGGATGCGTCTATCTGATGTACTACTATATACTATCTGTTGACAGACTAATTAGTGGCACTTGGAAAAACATTACTCTAGGTATGACATAGATGGATTGATGTCTACCAGATTAAGCAAAACCCAATTAATAATGGTGAAGAAGCAGATATATTATCACACCAACATAACAAGCAGCAGTAACCAAGAGTAAACAAAAAATTACCTGAATCTCCTTTTAATGGCACTTCCACTTGCTAACACCCTTTGCAGTTTGAGGAGATTTCTGGGAAAAACAATTCAGTATCAAAGTCCATGTCCTTAACATTTGAAGATCCTATAATACCCAAGTGGCTCACATCCAACAAAACTATGTGATGTGCTATTAAGAATCAACTCATTGTATCATCAATTAATTATTTACAAGAACAAGAAATTTGTGAAATGGATAGCCTATTCAAATATTTCCTTAATTTGCTTATCACTAACAGGGTATTTTGTGTCTTAAAAGTTAAATTTGATCAGTATCCACCTCAAGAATGCTAAGATTAGAATACATGCATGCATTAACAAGAAATTTACGAACAGAAACGCCGCCTCCAGCAAATCATTCTCAAGACATTCTTTCAATGTTGCAAAGACTCTGTACCACGAGCAAGCTGCACAACAGCATGTAAACATGCTCTTCCTAGTTAGAAACCAATAGGGATTCCATTACAACAACCATTATTGTTGGCAAACTTACTAGCAGGCTCGGAATGAATAAGAACAACTGTTCTTCAAAAGCAAAAAAATAAAAAATAAAAATAAAAATAAAAATAAAAACAAAATTTTTGAAAAGGTTAAAATGTATCAAAGTATTAGATGCTTAGGTCAGTTTGTAGTCTTCAATACGCGAAACACACACAAACACAGTATGGGATACTGTTTCCAAGAATGCACTATGATTCAACAAATTTTTTATTCAGAATCACACAGAGTACATACATCTACATAACGCCTAACCATTAAGCTACACCACTTGGTGGTATTCACAAGATATATGCCTACATGATAGTTCAAATTATTAGCACTTTGTGATGACCAACGACAATAATATACAAATAAGAATTGATGATCTTTTAATAAATCAAGTATTTGTAACTATATGTCATCAACCTCCGTAACGTGGGACAACTAAATAAAGGACTGACAGGAAAGTTGGATATACAATTGTAAGCAGAAACAGAAGCCTTAATATTCAAAAATACAATTATATTTGGACAAAGAAATAGGAACTTGGATTAGCTATCATAAGAGAATAATAATCGGGAAAGAAAGCAGCAAAAATTAGAAGGCCAACCATGCAAATATCTTTAAAAAAAAAATGTCTGACATCGCACATGAAATGATATACTGGTGAGTGAGATACTTTGATAATCTAAAACATCGAAAAACTCCCTAAAAGTACACTTTTAAAGAAAAACTCCCTAAAGCACACTCATAAGGTCACAAGTCACAACAATGACTTATAATCACGTGAGTAAGTTCTCCTCCATTCACTTTTTCTTTGCTCTTATTTCTTCCAATAAAAAGAAACTTATATTTCTATTACTTTATATAGTAAATATACTGATTTCAAGTAGCAAACTTCAGTTTGACTGGTTGAAACCGTCCACTACAGTATAGAAGTCAAAACTATGTTGTACATACAACTAAACTCATATTATGAATACAAAAATAACTAACAAAATTAAAAGACAAATCTATTAAATAAATTTGTGATGAAAAATGATAATAATACTTATGCACAAATAAGAATTGAAGCTTCTACAACAAAATTGAAAATACTTGTGTCTTTACCACTATGCCAACGATTGGTTCTAAGAATGTGCAAAACTTCTGTAGACTATTTTAGTGCTCCATAATGACATTGCAAAAAAACCTCTAATTAATCAACACAATGTATCATGATATTTCACCTGTATACAGATGCAACCAATAATTAGTTGAAATGTAAGCCTAACGAAAGTTTCCAATTACTAAACACCCAATGCACATACTTCAGAACCAAAAAGGACAGAGTAATTGAAATTGAAGAAATTGCATATCTTGATAGTGAAATCTATCTAAGCTCTTCATTTAATGAAACCGAGCACCTTGACAAACACTATTAAAAATTCCCCACTAAAACCCAAATACCATGCTTGCCAAACTTGTCCAGAAGAGAGATTGATGTTCTTTTATAGCGAAAAGTGAAAATTTCTGCCGCCAGATATAGATTTACCGCTCATGAGAAACAATATCAAAAAATATTTCATGAGAAACACATCTAAATGGAGGCTTGGGTGAAGAACACGTCGAAAGTAGTCAGCGCGAACTTACCCGAAGATGAAAAGTGAACTTCGGCCAAAATCCGAGATCACCCGCAAAAACTCGAATGGGAACTCAAAAGCAGAGAACCAGTGAACCTGGGAAAAATTTTCAATTGTAAGCTTCGTCCTTCAATCTGTTGTATGTAGTGGCCCCAGTGAGGATGAACGGGGTAGGCTGTGGTATACAAAAATGGAAGCCAGTAAACAAAAATTCCAATCACTAAACTGCCAATTCACAAAAAGGAAAGAGTAATTGAAATTGAAACCCAGTGATAAACTCTATTAAAAATTCTCAACTAAAACCCAAATACGATGTTTGGCAAACTTGTAGAGAAAAGAGGCTGCTGTTCTTTTATAGGAGAACTGAAAATTTCCGTAAACTGCCAAGAAATATTCGATGAATGGAGGCATGGGTGAAGAGCACGTCTGAAGAACTTACCTGAAGATGATGAACTTTGGCCAAAATTTGATGTCATGATGGTGATCCGTCGTTCAGTCAGCATAGACGGTGAACGACATGACCTAAGGAGAACGAAGCGAGAAAAAATTTCTTGGGTGAAGAATTGAAGACAAAAAAGAAGGAATAAATGCCTGAGCAAAAAACAGAGAAATTAATTAATTAATTAATTAATAGGCTGGGTTCAGATGCTACCGTGATGAATTCAGAAATTGTGAGCTTGGTCTTGTCCTCGATTTGGACTTACAGCTCTTATATATAAGTTAAATTAAATAAATAAAAGGCTGGAAATATTTCATGCACAATATATACAAATAGGTATAAGGTTCACGTGAAAGTCTAGAGCTCAGAGACATATCGAGCCAGTACAAGCTAGCTAGACTGAGGCCAAACACCTCACGTAGCTTGCAAACTTTGCAAATAAAACGGCTTTTCCAAATTGAGATTGACGTGGCATGTACCCACTGTCGAGTTGGACCAATCACCTCACTCCACTTGTACGATCGAAGATTATATCTCGATCACCTGGTCGGACATCCAGTTACCGCTTTAGCCATCGACCCTTGGTCAGGCTTTCCGACCGGTTCTTGCGACCCAATCCCCTCGACCGGCCAGCACATTAGTCCACTAGTAGAGAGTGGCCGACCACGCATTTAATGCACGGTCTTAGTGGGGCACCTGTTAGCTCCCCGCGCCGACACGTCGAGGCGGTAACTTCTCTCTCTTCACCATATATATAGCTCCCCCTCATTTATTGCATGGTAAGTTTTCTCACCTAACTTCTTTCACGCTCAATTACTTCGATCATCCTCTTCGAACCTGACTTGAGCGTCGGAGTGCCAACCCGGGTTTCACCCCCACCTTCCCCGAGTTGGCCTTGGAGCTTACGTTTGCCTCGACCTGTGCAGATTTCGAGTAGTCGGACGGAAGTTTCCCCTCAATAAATTGAGTGACCTTGTCGGATCTCTCGATCGGACCTCAAGCAGAGATTTGGCTCGATCATTTAGCGCCGTCTGTGGAAAACGCAACGATAAGCCATCGAACATGACTACTCGCAATATCACTAGTAATCGTCTATTCGATGAGAATGGTCGGGAAGTCCTCCCTCAGATTCCACTGCAAATCACTACACCTACCATCATTCCACCCCAGCTAGTCTACTCGACTCCCGAGTTAGATAAATATTTAAAAGCTTGTCGAGATGAAGCTATAGCTACAGTTGCGGAAGGAAGGGAGCCGCGGATGCCAGAGTGCCCCCAAACTCGACCGGTGGAGATCATTCAACCTTTGATGAATCATCTTGTGTATGTACAACCGGTTCAATATCAACCGCCTGTCGGATATTGGGCTGGGACAGGACAAAATATACACCCTCAACCTCAACATCAGCAGCCACTACCTACGCAAGGAAGTGCCAGAAGGCCAGTTCAAGATCGCTTGTCATTCCAATCGAATGATGAAGTCGATTCTAGGACCCCCACTGACACCAGGATACATCGAGATGGCGACCATCGAAGACAAGGTATATCCCGACAAAGATCTAGACCCTCTCATTCTCGATGAAAAAATAACAACTGTGGGCGGTCCGAACCTCGAAGGGAACGAGGCTCCTTCCAGCGTGATATGTCCCCTCACAGTTCGAGTGGAATCTTTAGCCGACTAGGGCCCCATGGTCGAGTTAACCAGATCAGGAGATCAAATAGGGGACACATTGTGAGGTCAAATGACCTTAGGAATCAAATATCTCCGCATCCCAGTCGACATGATAGTCAACATCGGAGTGAAAGCCAGGGGTCGCATAGCCACTCTCCCAGCCGATCTCGCTCCACTCGGCGTGAACGATCTAGATCACCCCAACACACACCGCCAAACCCGCGACCAGCCCGACAATGGAGGTATCGCAGCGAAAGAGAAGCTCAGTCTCCGTTTTGCAACGCGATCATTGAATCCACCACCGATGAAAAGATCCCCACTGGGCTACCCATGTATAACGGGTCGACTGATCCTGAAAAGCATGTGTCACGCCTCGAGATGGAACTCAGCATGTTCGGTCATTCGCCTAACATTTGGGCTAAGATCTTTGTCACAACCCTTGATGGACCAGCGCTGGAATGGTTCTCGAGACTTCCTCCTCGATCCATACCTACGTACAAGGTTTTGGTTGATCGATTCAAGGCTCAGTTCTCTGCCATGAAGGGAGATAAGCTACCTCCGACCTACTTGTACACCATCAAACAAGGTCCTAATGAATCTCTCCGGGACTTCTTCACTCGCTTTTCGCAAGCAGTGGTCAAAACAGAAGAACCGAGCATTGATCTTTTGAGACCCATTGTTCACAAGGCTTTGGTCAGCATTGAAGCCGCTCGATACATCTTCTTGCAGAAACCAAAGCATTTAGCAGATATCCAGGCAGCCGCCTGCGATTGGATACAACTCGAGGAATTGGAAAATTCCCAAAGAAGCCCGACCCATGGTCGAAAAACAGAGGCTAACCGTCCCATTAGGCAAGATATCCGTCCCAAGAACGAAGCACCAACCGGATCCGACCGGATCCGTCCCTCGGAAGCACTTCACGCAGTTGACGCGACCGATCGATGAAATTTACAACGTCATCGATCCCGCTCTTCTCAAAAAACCCAAACCAATACGAGAGACTCCCAAGACTCGAGAAAGCAACAAATTCTGCAACTTTCACCAGCGGAAAGAGCACAACACTTCTGAGTGCAATGCACTACGAGATGAGATTGAACGCTTAATCAAGGGAGGTCACCTTCTTGAGTTTGTAAAGAAAATGGATGACAATGCCCGGAATCGAGACCATCACGACAGGTCGCCACCCAGGCAACGACAAGCCAAGCCCCCCGATGGAGCTCGACCGGCATAACCGACCGTGCCTCGGCCGGATTGACATGATTTCCGGAGGAGATTCAAAATCCGCTCGAAAAAAGACGTAACGAGCAGTGGCCCAAGGCTTCTATGGGCCTCGAGTAAGTCATGTAAGTTCGACCAGAAGACGCTTGGATTAATGAAGAAGTAGCGTTTAGCGAAAATGATGTAATCGATGTACCGGCACAGTCGAGCGAGACGCCTAGTTGTCCTATGGTCGTCACGCTCGACGTCGCCAACTTTGCTATATCTCGCACTTTGGTAGATAATGGAAGTTCTAGCAACATTATCCTTTACTCGACTCTTATTCGCATGAACTTACATGATAAATTACTTCTAGATCCTATTCGAACCCCTCTTACAGGATTCGGGGGAGCAGAGGTCTACACAAAAGGACGGGTACGTTTGATCACATCCATGGGTACTCTGCCCAGACGGGCCACACGCGAGATCGAATATCTTATCATCGGAATGCCCTCCGCATACAACATCATTTTCGGTCGACCGGGTCTCATCGATTTCTGAGCGGTCATATCCACTTACCACCAAATGGTAAAATTGCCCACCCCCGCCGGGGTCGGGGAATTGAGGTACGATATACCGACTGCTTGGAATTGTTATTTCATCTCGTTGGAAAAGCCCAAACCATCCACAGGGAAACATGTGTCTCTGATTATTGACGACCCCATCATCGAAGATGAGTTCGTAGACCCAGAAGCAATCGATCCAGAAAATTCTAAGAAAATGAGTTCCTCTCATGCTGCAAAAAGAAAGAAATAAGAGGATAAAAAGCTCGAGCCCATAGAAGAGCTTGAAGAAATTCAATTAATCCTGGGGCAAGCTGAGAAAATTACACGTATAGGGATCGGTCGAAAGGGCAAAGAACAATGCATGCTCATACAGTTCCTCCGAGATAACCTTGACGTGTTCGCTTGGAGCGCTTCCGACCTTGTGGAAGTTGACAGGAAGGTGATCGAACATCACCTGAATGTTGACCCATCCTACAAGTCGATCAAGCAAAAATTGCGCCCTCAGAGCGACTCTCGAAACGCCATCATTGAGTCCGAAGTTAACAAACTCCTCGATGCGAGATACATCTGTTGGGTTGTGGCGGGCCCGAAGCAGAGTGACGGTACGGCGTAATATTCAAAAAAATTCGCCATAACCTCGTTATCAAAATATTTTTAAAATATTTTAATAAAGCAGCAGAACAAATCGGGCAGCAAAACTCTAATATATACAGGCATCGATAACATAATTTTAAATCATCTAGCATATAATCACAATATGCAAATAATAATTTGGGCAGCATAACGGTATTACCGTACTGCAAATTTGGCTATCAATGGCACTATTCCAGCACCTCGATATCTTCTCGTGAAACCGGCAGAGCTTCCCCGCAATATCCCCGATTAAGAAATTGGAGTGTGGGCTCCGGCAGTATTTCCCTAAATACTTTGAGAAAATATTTTTTCTAGAAAAACCCTTTTTTCTAAAACCTGAAAATCCCTATTTTCTAATAATTAAGTGGATTATATATTAATTATATAACCACCTAATTAAGTATTAATTAATCTAATTAAAGATTAATTAATTGTCGAGAGAGAAAATTTCGTGAGCTGAACTCTGAAAGCCAAAAAAAAATTGTACTGAAAATGAAAGAGATGCACAACCTATTTATAGGCTAAATTGAGGGTTAATTTCGTCAAAAATTGGAAATTTGCCGTGCACTCCAAGTCCTGCCGGCCAATCCAAGGGCGCCACGCAGGAGCTCGCGCCGCCACGAGTCCAGCGGCGCGCAGCACGCGCCCAGCAGAGGCCGCACGCGCCGTCACGCGCCGCCCAAGTGGCGGCTGTGTGCTTGGAGCGTGTGACACCCACGCAGGCACAAGCACCTACCACGTGTCCGGTCCGGCCGGTCGGACCGGCGGTCCAGCGGTTCAGGCCGGTTCGCCCATGAACCGGTCGGTCCAGGATGGGCTCCAGTAACGCCACGTGACCAAATCCCATTCGTCCATGTGTCCAGGTCGGTCAACCCATGACCCGACCCTATCCGGAGACCCGACCCGAAGACCCGCTTTCTTGACCTGCGCGAGAACCAATCTGGACCGTCCCTTCGCGCCCGCGTGGCTGGATCTCATCCGTCCACGTGTCGCACACGGTGGAGCCTAGTCAGCGCCACTTGGCGACTGACACGCTGACGTGGCGTGACACGTCAACTGCCACGTCAGCAATTTCGCCACGTCATCAATTTTTTTTTTCGAAAAATTTTATTTTCTCCAAAATAAAATTTCGGACATTTCCAACTCTTTGGAATCTAATTTATTTTCTCAAAATAAATTCCTTGGCTATTTTCAAACTCTTTGAAAAATCATTTCTCTCTCTCGTTTTAGTATTTTCTCTTTGATCTTCGTTGGGGCTTGCGGGGGGACCTGTAGGACTAATTAATCTTAGCTCCAAACGGGTCAATCTATGATCATCCCATGACAATAATTGATTACCGTTTAACAATATTTAATTCCACTAAATAAATATTGTTGAACTCTAAAATTAATTAAATTATTCACGAATTTCTCGATCTAGAATAATTTTACATTTTACTCCTCTATACAGATATCCATGAAAAATAAATCAATACTACTATCAATTATTTTTCACTTTAAATCTGAAATTTCTTGATTCGCCTTAAGTCCAAATTCCCTGTATGTGAAACACATTCAACATACAACTTCGGTGACGAACACACGAAGTACTTTGGCCAAAGTTTTAATTCGAACTTTTTGCAAATCTATTTCAGGGATATCTTTTAACCTTCCAGCAAGGCTACAGATTCCTCGATCAATATTTCTCTTTAGCACATTTCATGCAATCACCGAACGTACAAAGTATTTTGGCCACCCGTTACCGAGACCTCACTTCTGAGTACATCACAGTGATTAACACTACATGCCTAAAGTAGAAACATAGCCAGGAATAAGAGTCTAATGCTTCTGAGATTTTGTTCATTTTAGATAGCAGTATAAAATGAACAATCTCAATGGTCCAGTTCGATGTTTCCAATCTCATTGAAAATCATCAATGTGTTATAATTGGAAACTCCATTTCCCTATGACGAAAGACTAATCATCTTATATAACACATTATAGTCTCGATAAGAACACTTTCTTATCATACCGACTAGAACTTTAATGACACGTGATTTCTGGTATTTAAAGTCTTTTCCTATGAAACACATTTCATATAAAAATACCATCACACGTCATTAATTATTAAATTTGTAAAATACTCATAACTTGCGATAATTTCAGTTTTATTAATCCAAAATATTTACAATATAATTGGATTTTCAGGGCATTTATCCCAACAACATCATGCCGATCCAATATGTCGAGTGGCTTTGCAATGTTGTCCTTGTGCCCAAGCCAGGGGGAAAGTGGCGAATGTGCAACGATTTCACCGATCTGAACAAAGCTTGTCCGATGGATCCCTATCCATTGCCACGAATCGACCAGCTTGTCGACTCCATGGCCGGATGCGAGCGATTGAGCATGATGGACGCTTTCCGGGGCTACTACCAAATTTTCATGGCCATCGAAGATCAACCCAAGATAACCTTCATCGTTTTCAATGGCATTTACTGCTTCAGGGTTATGCCATTCGGGCTCAAGAATGCAGGAGCAACGTACCAGCGAATGATGAACAAGGTCTTCGAGCCAGAAATCGGGAACACCGTCGAGGTATATGTCGATGATATGCTCGTGAAAAGTGAAAAGGCCGTCGACCATCTCGACCACCTAAAAAGAGCCTTCCACCTTCTCCGAAAATACAATCTGAAGCTCAACCCAGCCAAGTGTACTTTCGGGGTCGACGGTGGGAAGTTTCTTGGATACATGGTCAGCCAGAGGGGGATCGAGGCCAACCCTGCCAAGATAAAAGCCATACAGCTGCTTTCGACTCCCAATTCGATCTGTGACGTACAGAGGCTAGTCGGTCGCATCATCTCACTGAATCGGTTCATAGCCCGATCTTCAGAAAAGAACTTACCGTTCTTCAAAATCTTGCGAAACATCAAAGATTTTGAATGGACTCCGGAATGCGACCAAGCCCTTGAAGATCTGAAGAAGTATCTTTCCTCCCCACCTCTACTTGTAAAACCGGTCGATGGAGAAACATTATATATGTATCTGGCCGTGTCCACAGAAACAATCAGCTCAGTACTTGTCACCGTTCGAGATCGGAAACATCTCCCTGTGTACTACGTGAGTAAAATTCTCCACGGCCCTGAAATACGTTATCTCGAGATCGAAAAGTTTGCTCTTGGAGTGGTCCACACTTCCCGCAAGCTTCGACCATACTTCCAAGCACATCCCATCGTAGTCCTCACCGACCAACCATTGAAGACCGTCATGGATAAGCCAGAAGTTTCAGGTCGACTCACGAAATGGGCGATCGAACTCGGACAATTCGAAGTGACGTATCGACCCCGGATAGCGTATCAGGCACATATCTTAGCCGATTTCTTGGTCGAAAAGATCCTCACTCGACACCCAGAAGCGATCAAACCGTTTGGACTTTATCGGTCTACGGTTCTTGGACCGCCTCGGGAAGGGAGCCGGTATAACCCTCTCTAATACGAAAGGTCAACAGATCGAATACGCCGTCGCCCTTGCATATCCTGCAACTAACAACAAGGCAGAATACGAAGCTCTTTTAGCAGGATTGAGAATCGCAAAAATGCAAAACATCAAAAAACTCAGAGTCTTAACCGACTCTCAACTGGTCGCCGGTCAAGTCACTGGCGAATACCAAGCTCAAGAGAAGTCCATGATCAAGTATCTCGCCTTAGTTAAGAAGGCTATATCAGAGTTCGAAGAATTCAAGCTCTTCCAGGTTCCTCGAGAAAACAACCTTCGAGCAGACGCTCTCTCTAAGTTTGTGAGTGGATCGATTGGCACGCAAGATCGAACCATAACCTTCATGACATCCTCCGCCCGATCCATCGATCCAATAACTCCAGAGGTCAACCCCATCGATGCAGCCGAACCCTGTTAGCTCGATGATATAGTCTCATATCTACAGGAGGGTACTTTACCCGAGGGTTCGATCGAGGCGAAGAGACTCAAACAACGTGCGCTAAATTACGCACTAGACCAAAAGGGTCGTCTGTACAAGCGTTCATCCATCGGTCCGACTAAACGATGTCTCCGACCGTCACAAGGTCGAGAAGTCTTAGCTGAAGTCCATGAAGGATCATGCGGAAACCATGCCGGGGGGCGATCCCTCGCCCAGAAAGTATCTCGATCTGGATTCTTCTGGCCTACACTACGCAAGGATGCGCTCGAATTTGTGAAAAGATGCGATCGCTGTCAGAGACATGCCAATTTGACTCATCAGCACCCCGCGGATACGATTCCGATCGAATCCTGCTGGCCTTTTGAGCAATGGGGAATCGACATCATCGGCCCTTTCCCGATAGCGACTCGACAAAGGCGATTCATTATCGTTGAGATCGATTATTTCTCTAAATGGGTCGAGGCATTGGCAGTTGCAAAGATTACTTTCCATGCCCTGCAAGACTTTCTTTGGAAACACATCATCACTCGATTTGGGGTGCCTCGAGTCATAATATGCGATAACGGACCCCAATTTCGAAGTTCAAGATTCATAACCTACTGTTCGGACTTCAAAATTAACCAAAGGTTCACTTCAGTCGGACACCCTCAGGCCAACGGGCAGGTCGAGGTCACAAATCGGACCATCATACAGAACTTGTGTACGCGACTCGAGGCCAAGAAGGGTCACTGGGTCGATGAACTCGAAGGTGTCTTATGGGCCTATCGAACAACTCCTCGAATCCCAACCGGTCAAACACCTTTCGCCATGGTGTATGGCTCAGAAGCTATGATACCGGCCGAAATTATACACCAATCCCCTCGAGTGGCTCACTTCCAGCGCGAGCGAAATAATGAGCTAAGGGCTTTCGATCTCGACACAATAAACGAAACCAGGGAGAAGGGGAACATGAAGATGCATCAATATCGAGCCACAACCGCTCGAGCATACAACAAAAACTTACTACCCCTTCACTTTCAAGTCGGAGATCTAGTCCTTAAAAAGGTTGAAATCACTAAGCACGTGGGCAAGCTAGATGCTAATTGGGAAGGACCATACCGTGTGGTCGAGATAGGCAAAAATCGAGCGTATCATCTCGAAGATCTCGATGGACAACCCCTGCCTCGATCATGGAACGCCCACAACTTGAAGAAGTACTATTTGTAAACAAATTGTGTAAATTTTTGGTCGATGAATTAATGAAGTTTTCCCTTGTCTTTCAATATGCATGTTATTCGATCTTATACTTGTATTCTACGACGCCCGTACTAAAGTATTATTCGTTCGAAAGATTAGAGCAACTTGCCTCAATATCTTCTCGATCAGAGCTATCGATAACGTTCAAAGATTTATCAAAGAATTCTAGAGAACACTTAAATTGATCATTCATTAAACTCCAGACAAGAAATTACATAATAAATCTAAAATAAGTACGTCGATAACAACTTTTCGATCGCACTCTTGCACAAATTTGGATTTTGCAAACGGGAACAACAAACGCTCGGATTCCTACCTATTTACAAATGAATCTCGACCCAACAACTACAAGAGTCCGACCCCAACAGTCGATACTCTGTAAAATTTGGTTCACCTTAGCTAAACTTCCGAGCACGGAGATAGGGCTAGTCCATTTTCTCCGACTCATTTCTCGGCCGCGTATGGCCCGGTCTCCTCCTCGATCGGTACGATGGCCCCATCTCCGAAATACTCCGGACACATATCTTTTGGATCGAAAGAGGCATCGAGGTCGAGATCAAAGGTGGTAATATTATCCGGTTCTCCGGCAGCCCTCGACCGAGCCAGCTGCACAGCAAAGCCATACTCATCATCGTCCCAATTTGGCTCAGGTGTAGGGGGTCGGCTGACTGGGTCTACGGGACGAGGGTCGTCTTGGTACAGGCCAACCTTCTCCTGATCGTAGTCAAGTGGAAGATACTTGGCCGCCTGTACTTGGGCCAAGCACAAGTTGAAGCCCTCCTCGACATTCTTAAAGCTCGCGATCGACACGGCCTTCTCATAAGCTTTGGACTTCATGACCTTGTACACCTCTCGTCTCTCTAGGTCAGAGACGGATCCTTCCAGTCCCCTCTTAGCTCGACTCAAGGCCAGCTTCGCACCTTTCCTTTCCCCCTCCGTCAGACCGCGAGCCCTTGCGTCGGCTTCCTCCTGGACTGACCTCGTAATCCGGTTCTCGGTAATCTTAAGATTTTTCTCGGTCTCGGAGAGCTTCTCGATGGCTTCCAAGAGGTCATGGTCGAGTTTCTCCTTATCCTTGTTGGCATCGGCCAACTTCTTGTCCTTCTCTTCCAGCTCGAGCCTCATCCTTTCGACCTGTTGCTCCGACCTTGTCCTCATCTGCCGATGGACCCAACCCCTTCGAGCCACCTGAAAGAAGTCCTGACCCATCTGCAAAAAAGAGAATATCAGTCGTCAGCATCTTCGAGCTAACACTTCATCAAATACAAGTAAAAAATTCTACAAGTGTACTTACAGCGAAGTACTTTTGGACCCAAGATGCCTCGACCTCATCATCCGAGAGCGCCCACCTCTCTTTATGGCCGACCGTGGTCTGGATCGAGCTATACAGCGCCCCGAGAGCATTATAATCCTTAGGGGTTGTCCCGATCCGCCTAGGCTCGCCATTTTCGTTGACACTCAAGAGGCCATTCGGAAAGTGGGGCTCCTAGAGGGTCGGATAATCGAAGAACAGCCGCTTGTCTTCATCGTTGGGCTTCCACGGTACGGCGGTCGCTGCTCGAGTCCCCGGAGGCGGCCTTCGCACTCCTGCCAGGGTGCTTGCCACATTTCGAGGCACGATGGCCCCTCGACTTTGGTTCGGTAGGGTCGAAAAATCTCCAGCCTGGACCTCAACGATCGGTCCAAACACGGGCGGCATGGGCAGCAAGGGGGTCTTCTCTCGACCTTTCGTTTTTGTCTTTTCCGCCTCGACCGTAGACTTTATGTGGAGGCTGGTTTTTTGTTTTTTGGACTGGGGGGCTTCTGGATCCTCAGGCCCCGATGGAGCTTTTCCCCTCTTTTCAGGGGCGTCAGCTGTCCCCAACAAGAGGACCTTGGGTACTGCATCAATTGTGGCGTCGGTAGCTGCAGCAATTTCCGCCTGGGTCGGCGGAGGAGTCTTCTTCTTCTCAGCCGCCTTCTTCAATTCGGCCATCTCCTTCCTCCTCGCGTTCAAAGCCGCCGACATGATGTATTGCTCTACACGAAGGAAAAATAGTAGATCAGAAACTTGGACAAAAAAAAAAGAAACAACAGAAACATGTAAATGCGCTGCTTCGAGGGATGGTACCGGGGTCGAAATGTTTTCTAACTCCAGGTGCGAGTCCCAGCTCGATTAATGACTGTGGAGCGATCATGTCTTCCGACTCCACACTTCCCATAATCCTCAAGGCTGCCATCAAAGTGTTCAGCCAGCCCGGTTGTCCCCTCGGAAGATCCGCTTGAGGGATCCAACTCCACCCCGGATATTTTAGACCAGGCCAACCCTTCTCGCATTCGATGAAAACAAACCTTTGTTTCCATCCCACTCCATTCGATGAGGTGGGCGACCTAACGACCCGATAGTTGCTTTTCAACTGAAGTTGAATATACCCCGGGCCCGACTTCGAGGTCTCGGTCGTTAGTCCAGCCTGGAAGATCTCGGAAAGAGAGTAAATGTTGGTCTCCATCCCCAAGCACCTCAATAAAGCCCTCAACCCATTCACCATCGCATAAGAGTTAGACATCAACTGCAAAGGGCTGATTCTAAGGGTATTGAAGAATTCGACCAGCTCCTTGGAAATGGGCACCCTGAACCCGTTCTTGACCGCCAGATAGTTGATCGTGATGCAGTTCTCTGGCAGATTAGTCATTCTCTCTCCGACCTTGGGCCGTATCACCCGATAACCCCCAAATTCCGGGGTACCGCCGAACAGCCAGTGTTGGATTTCTCCAAATTTTTCATCCGTTATAGCGGGGATTATTGCTCGAGGGTCCTTCACTAGGCGACCCTCTGGCTCGAGGTTCTCGACCTCCTCTTCTTCATCTTCCTCCTCCTCTCCTCGACCTGAAGTCGATGTCTCCTCTCCAATCGACCGAGGTACCACCTCTTCTACTTCTGCCTCAGGCAATGGGTCGGATACCCCCACCACGTCGACATCCTCATCCCTTCGTTGCGGGTTAGTCGACCTCGCTTCTACGGTGGCTCCCGAGTTCGTCGAAGCTGAGCTCGATTCTGATGAACCCGAGCTCGACCCCACCGTTGTGGTCACCACATCCATCCCCTTTGGGTCAGTCTCCGCTCGATTTGTTGACATCCTACAACGATTGAATCATATTTTACTATTGGATCGGATACGAACAAATCGAGAGAGAGGAAGCCTTCGAAGATGGAAGTGGTAAACCTCTCCCTCGAAGCGATTGAGAAGAAAAGGAAAAAACAAATAACAGAGAAAGAAGATCGAGCTAAAGATCGAAAATATTACCTTTTTGGAGTTTGGAAAAGATCTGGAGATTGCCTTCTTCTAGAACCAACGACCCAGAAATTCAACACACAAAAACGCTTGATCGATCGAAAATGGCTCGGAGCTCTCTTCAGTTCTCTCTCACAAAAGTAACAAATGAAATTACAGAGGGAACTATTTATAGGAGTGAAATTGGGCGGGAATCGAGAAGGTGAAACGGCGCAATGATTACAGCGGGTCCCACACTTGGGGGTTGAAACGTCACTGCCACGCCAGCCCTAGCAGATGACGTTTCGGGAAGCTTATGACGTGGCATGTACCCGCTGTCGAGTTGGACCAATCACCTCACTCCACTTGTACGATCGAAGATTATATCTCGATCACCTGGTCGGATATCCAGTTACCCCACATAAGTTACCGCTTTATCCATCGACCCTTGGTCAGGCTTTCCGACCGGTTCTTGCGACCCAATCCCCTCGAACGGCCAACACATTAGTCCACTAGTAGAGAGTGGCCGACCACGCATTTAATGCACGGTCTTAGTGGGGCATCTGTCAGCTCCCCGCGCCGACACGTTGAGGCGGTAACTTTTCTCTCTTCACCATATATATAGCTCCCCCTCATTTATTGCGGGGTAAGTTTTCTCACCTAACTTCTTTCACCGCTCAATTACTTCGATCATCCTCTTCGAACCTGACTTGAGCGTCGGAGTGCCAACCCGGGTCTCACCCCCACCTTCCCCGAGTTGGCCTCGGAGCTTACGTTTGCCTCGACCTGTGCAAATTTCGAGTAGTCGGACGGAAGTTTCCCCTCAATAAATAGAGTGGCCGTGTCGGATCTCTCGATCGGACCTCAAGCAGAGATTTGGCTCGATCAGAGATGATACATGGATACCGACATATAACATGAATTTTTTTTTTTTATATATGAGTGTCCATAGGGATGGCAACGAGCCGAGTCTTGGCATTTTTTGTGGGTTCGGGCACGGGAGTAAAATTTAAGGTTTCGAACCAGGTTCGAGTTTTCTGGCTCGAGCTTGGCTCGGCTCGCGAACCAAGGTATTTTGCACATCAACCCTTCCACTGCCAGATCTGTGATTCGAGTAACAAAAAAGAAGCCAAAAATCCATTTTATACAACTGAAAACGCGACATTTTTTTCCAAATCGGATCTGAAAAACACACGGATTCTAATCCCAGAAAAAAGAAAACCTCATAAAAATAACATATAATTCTAGAAAAAAAAAACCTCATACAATAGCATATGCCTTTCCTTCCCTATGCAATTCAGGCCCTTCTTTTCAAAGAACAAATAAAAAAAGACGAGAAATTGCGGAGGGTGGAGCTGCGTGAGTGATGGCGTCTGGCGGTGGCGGAGTCCACGATGGCGTCTGGCAGCGATGGAGTACGGCAGTGATGGCGTCTGACGGTGAAGAGCGAGGATCGAGGAGGCGGAGCCAGCATGAGTGAGATTGTGAGAGAGCGAGAGGGAGGGATGAGGAATTTAGGACGGTGGAGAGCAAGAATGGGGACGGTGGAGCGGCGTTGTGACTTGTGAAAGAGAGAGGTGGAGGGATTTAGGGTTTCTTTTGAGCGGCGTTGTGAGAGAGAGGTGGAGGGATTAGGGTTTTCTTTTGAAGAATGGGATTTATTTTGGTTGTATATATTTTTATGTGTATTAGTTATATATAGGCTGTATATAAATAGGTCGAATAAGTCGAAAAACGGGTTAAAATGGTCAAAAACGGGTCAAACGAGTCCAAAATAGGTTGAACAAGTCAAAAAAAGGGTGAAACTGGCTTAAAACGGACAAACGAGTCCAAAATAGATTGAACGGGTTGAAAAATGGGTGAAATTGATCCAAAATGGGTCAAACGAGTCTAAAATAAATAGAGCAGGTTGAAAATTTGGCAAACGAGTTAAAATTCGTGTTCGTGTGTGAAAATACGTGTAAAATTATGTTAATGTGTAAATGTGTGTAAAAAATGTGTTATTGTGTGAAAATATGTGTAAAATTGTGTTAGTGTGTGTAAATATGTGTTAGTATGTGTAAAAAATATGTAATTATGTTTAAAAAGTTTATGAATAGAAATATAATATTTAATTTATGGGGAGAGTAAAATAGTAATAAAACATTAAAATTGGATAATTAATATTAAACCATTAAAGACCCAACTCAAACCAAATATCAACCCACCATAACTCATTAAGGACCCATTACTTTCCTAACTCATTATTGACCCAACCCAAACCAACCCAATTTAAATTTCATCAAAACCAACCCAACCTAACCCACCTATAATGGGTCCAACCCATTTTGCCACCCCTAATATATACATATATACTTGGGCACATATACATTATATATATATATATATATTAAATACACGTTATATATATATTTATATGTAAATAAATAAATATATATATATATATATGTATAAAGGTTAGCAAGCCAACAAACAAGAATGATTGGGCTCGGGCTTAGTTCGCACCAACCATGAGTCGAAACCTGGTTCGGGATTGGCTCGGGAACATCAAACTCGAGCGCGAGCTTCCTTCGAGCCGGCTCACCGGGCTTGCGAGCCGGCTCAATTCATTATCATCCCTAGTATCCAATATGATACGATATAAAAAAATAATTTTTTAGAGCATGTTTACTTTTAGTGTTGATGGTGGGTTGTGATATATAACTGGCAAAATATTGCATTTACTTGGCATGTGCTGAAGCCTGTAGAATAACTCCTGGCCTGGGTGGTTGGCATGTTTCGCGCAGACATCTATCACACGCCTTTGAGGCGTGTGATATATCACACGATCTATCACATGGCCAATAAATGACCCTTTTGTCCAAATGTTCAGCCAATTTACGTTTTGCCTGGCATTGGGAATATTTTCTGTTCCCAGTTCCCACCAACATCGTCTAAATTATTTTGGAGGAAACTTTTCTGTTCAATTAGATGCCAATATTTTCACTTTTTACGGCACTGATGCAACACTTGTAAATTGCCCACTTAACCACAAACCCACTTATTGATATTTCTAATTTCTTCAAGCTGGATAGATACGAGATTGGCGTGACACTCCAATTGCCTTTGAAATTGAAATTGAAGCTAGATAAATTCTGGTAATCTCCGTCTGATTGTCCGTCGTATATTTTTCACTTTTCTAAAGAGGGTTCCGCTTAGTATTCTTCGAAATTAGGGTTCATTTGTATGCTAAATTAATTTTTTAGTTTTGGGTTCTCCTGGATCTACAAGTTGCCCCAACCTTGGAATCTCTTTGAGATTAATTTTTTTTTTTTTTTTTAATGGCATTTGTGTTTGCAGGGCTGAAAATAAGGCCAAATCTTTGACATAATTCTAAAAACACACAAAAAAGTAACAGAGACCAAACTAGGTTCCAAGGAGATTAGAATGAGGGAAAATTTAAGGGGCATTTTGAGAATTTTCAGCAAACATGGTTTCTCATCACTGTATATGTAAACAGAAAATATTTCGGGACACACGTTGTCTGGTGGGAAAATTTTGCAAGTAAACGCGTTTTAATGTACATACACAAACACGCGAAATCACGTCATGCATTATCCCAATTTGAAAAGTAAACGAGCACTTATTTAAAAGTGTATCTGGCACCAGCAATAGAGCCTACTTCCCAAGTTAGGTCTGTTTTGTCTTTTTTTTCTTTTTTCCCCCTTTCTCTCTAAACTATGACACATACCACCGGCTAGTCGACTACTCTTTATTGAATTATAGGCATCTTATAGTGAGGTATGATGCACGGATACATCTAAAAATATTATTTTGTTGTGTCGGACACTCGTATACAACACTTCTCACGTGGAAAATTTAAAAAAAAATTCGCGTCCGTGCATCATATATAGTGAGACAACTGGTTAGAAAATTTAAAATTGTTCCATATCCGAGACGACAATATTCTGGCCTTCCACTCAACCACCCTGGGGTTATAAAGTCCACTTTGTACTCGCAGACAATATAGGGTTAAAAATTAAGTAAGATGCTCCCCCGAAATGCATGTATCAATGCTTATAATTGCTGAAAATATCTGAGAATTGGGCACCCTCGACGGACCCCCACCCCAACAAAGAAAAAGGGGTTCATAACTGGTGTGGTGTATATAATGTGTGTATGTCTATGTAGGTCATGTAGCTCTGCCTGAAATACAAGCCTACATAGCTTTTAATATTAGCATTGATCACCATATATACACTACTTAATTACCTGAATAATATTATTGATTCTTCGTCTCTGCATTATTTTCGCGTGCGTCTTCTTCGCTTCTTTCTTCACCTTTTTCCTCTCGCCAACACTATTAATGGAAAAGGTTCTTATCTTATTCATAATCAGAGTGGTGTAGGACTTTTAGATTTAATCCATCATTTGGCATGTTCATCTATCTATTATTACAACAATTAGTTTTCATGCTAAATAACACTACAAAGTCATATATCTGAGCATGGAAGTTCATTTCAAATGTGATTCTGGGGATATTTCATATGAATTATAGAGAAGATCATAGGATTAGGGTCCATTATTTCCATAAATTCCGTTGTTGATTAGACAGCAAAAGATTTATGAATTAATTAAGCATATCGTTATCCTTAAAGTAAGAGCAGAAAGTGAAAAGGATACAAATTAAGTGGTAATAATAAAATGAGAAAATTGCATTTTTGGTCCCATAGGAAATAGGTCAATTTTTTTTTTGTCCCGTAGTTTTTAAATCGTCCCGTACTTTTAGTTTTTCGACAAATATAGTCCCAAAGTGAAAAAAATTCAATATTATCCCAAAAAAATTAGAAATATATATTTATAATATTTTTTCTTAATTAAAAAATACATATCAAATATTAGGAAAATTTTAAAAGAATACCAACCACATGATATGCATTTTATTTTTATAATAAATAACAAATTATTATATTTTAAAATATTACTTTAAAATTATAAAATAAAAATATATACATAATAATATAATTAATAAAATAATCTTCAATATTGCATTTAGTTAAAAATATGTAAAATAAAAAATTGAA
Organism: Lantana camara; assembly: GCA_037501455.1. Taxonomy (NCBI): domain Eukaryota; kingdom Viridiplantae; phylum Streptophyta; class Magnoliopsida; order Lamiales; family Verbenaceae; genus Lantana; species Lantana camara. Next base: position 12,367,904 of record CM074857.1, on the reverse strand, counting down.
AATAATTAATATTTTTAATATTTAAATATTTCTTATATATATATAACATTGTATTTATTTAAAATAATTAACTTTGGATTTAGTTAAAATTGAAAATAACATAAAATTTATATAAATTTTATTCAGTAATATAATATTAATTAAAAAATTAAAAAGTAATTAATTGCCATATATATTTAATGAGAATTCAAAAATAACATCAATATTTTATTTTCAATTAGTAGCCATATATATTAATTATTTTCAATTTTTTATTTTATATATTTTTAACTAAATGAAATATTGAAGATTATTTTATTAATTATGTTACTATGTATATGTTTTTATTTTTTTATTTTATAATTTTAAAGTAATACTTATACTTTAAAATGTAATAATTTATTATTTATTATAAAAATCAAATTCATATCTTGTGGTTGGTATTCTTTTAAATTTTTCCTAATATTTTATATGTATTTTTTAATTAAGGAAAAATATTATAAATATATATTTCTAAATTTTTTGGGACTAATATTGAAAAATTTTCACTTTGGGACTACATTTGTCGAAAAACTAAAAGTGCGGGACGATTTAAAAACTATGGGACCAAAAAAAAATTGACTTATATCCTATGGGACAAAAAATGCAATTTTCTCAAATAAAAGCTAAAAAGCGGACGGTAAAGGGGGCAGGGCAGCTCTCAAACTCTGGTGCTGGTCGCACAGAATCTCTAAGCCATTGATAAAAAAAAAAGCAAACCGATAAATTCTTGTAATAAAAATTTACAAGTTCAGTTTTTTATTAATCTCTTTTTAATAACCAGATTATTTTATAAGTAAAGATATTGCAAAGATTTAAAGGACGAGAATCGAGTCATCAATGTCGATGAAATGTTAGTATGGTGATGTGGAAAAATAAATAAAGTTGGGTTTAATTTGCGTTGGATAAGTTATCAGATTGGTTCATGATTCCCATCACTAATGCATTTTCAAGAATCTTTTTAAGGTGATCCGGCACCAAAATTGACAACCATTTATAATGTAAGTAACTTCACCATAATTTCAGGAATAGAGACAAAAAGTAACTTACTACTTTTTTTTTTTTTTTCTTCTTCCTTTTGAAAAGATTACACCTTAGACACTTAGACTAACACAAAGAATAAAGATTGTCCCCAATAGAGGCTCAGTATGAGTTTAAACCAATGTTTTCAAAACCGGACCGGACCGGCCGGTTCGACCGGTGACCTGTGCCTGGTCCGGTCCGAATCACCCTGCAAAACCAGTGCGAACCGGACCGGCACCGAACAGTAAAAACCGGCCGGTTAACTGCCGGTTTTGGCCCCGTGAACCGGACCGGACCGGACCGGACCGGCGGTTCACTTAATTTTCTTTTTTTTTTTTTTTTTTTTTTTTTGAAAAAACTTAAAATTCCCGCATCCTTTAACCTTTTTTGAGTTTTAGAAAATATTTTTTACACACTTACAATTCTCAAATCCCAAATTTAAAATCATAGGCCTCAAATTAGACGTTAAACACTTGAATATGACTCTTCTATTCTAAAATTGAACTATATTATATATTATATTTTTAATTTTAGTATATTATTATATATATATATATATATATATATATATATTATTAAAAATAATATTTTTATTTATTACGTCATACCGGTTCGACCGGTGGTTGAACCGGTTGAAACCGGTCCGGCCGGTGACCAGTAAAGCTGTCGCTTTGACCTCCGGTCCGCTTTTAAAAACATTGGTTTAAACAGGCTTTAATCAAATAATTTGAGTTTTTATTTGGGATTTTATATTAATTTATATATGACCTTAAAAGTGAATTATGTTCATTTTGATTCTGACTGATGTGTACAAATGTACTAGAAGACCCAATTCCATAGCCACAAAAGAAAAGGCCGATGCCAAAAAGCAATAAATTAGATTTTAACGCGGGTTGTTTGCGGGCAGAATTCATTATTGAAGGTTTTGACACAATTCATGTAAACAAATTTAATGGATATTAACCAAGTAATTGGCCAACAATAAGTTGGAGATAATCGATAATCACTTAATTAATGAGTAATTGGAGAGAATAATTATAAAATTATTTTTAAATCATCCAAGGAAAAGAAAAACTAAAACCGACGCTAAAAAAAGTTGCCTCACTTATTTCAACTCATTTTGAAGCAAAATCAGCTAAACAAAACACTCCATTTCTATTTTTCTCAAGCTAAAAGCAGGAAAATACTTCAGAAGATTACAAATATACCCCCTTTCTTCATTTTTTCTTTTCCAATATTCGTTTAGAAGGCCATTTACAGGAGCATTGAGATTCAATGGGAAGAGGAATTGCTCCCGTATTTCAGAGATGCCTTAGTTTTGCTTATATTTTTTCAGCCTGTTTTATCAGGCTGAATTTGGCAGGTAAGGGAAAACAAAAACAGGATAGTTACCAAAGAATTATACTTGTTCCAAGCATTTTGCAGCAAGAACTGTACACGGAGCAGACAAAATGCAGCGACTCACCGCTCCTCTGAATTGAACTTGTTCCAAGCTTCCTAAAGTAAATATCCCAGTAAGAGGGGTAGAGTTTATTAAAATGGTGTAACATAAATAATTATGAAATTACTAACCTTCAGCAGATCGAAAACCTTCTCACATATGTACTTTTGATGAATCGTTGCACCACGTTGTTGTAATTTGTCGGGATGGACACAGAGAGTGGCTTTTCTGTAAGCTTTTTTAACAGCAGCAGAAGTTATTACTTCAGTTAATGGAACTGGATGCCATCCACTATCAGGCCCAAGAATCTGTCAAGGAATGAATTCAGTTGTATATTTAACTATCATTCAAACTGAAAGAACGGACGGCTGTTTTTGTTACATACGAGATCCTTAAAGGCAAAAATTCCTGAGAGAATGCAAGCTCTTTCATTAAGTTATTAGCTTACTTTCCCGTTTTCTATAACCCAACTTAATGAGTTTATGCCATTGTTTTTTTTCCCAATCATGATCTAATTGGTAGGCAAGGAAAATGGCTATTTAAGCTACTGCAGTTATCAAGCGCAACAAGAAAGACAGACGTAAAATTGCAGGTAGACATCATCCCATACTTAAGAGTATATTTGTTATGGTTTGAATTCAAAGACTCTGTGTGCCACTCAAGACAAGTCAAGACAAAGCCTACTACTGACAGTAACAATTGCAAAACCAGCTAGTCTCTTAAATTATATAGCCCGAACAAGGATTGAGAACTTCATGGAAATGACAAAAAGATAATATGCTTAGATGTGTCACAGTATGCTACTGAATAGCTTTTCTATAAGTTAACCATTCTTATGCTAGAAGATATAATAGAATCTATGCACATTAACAAGAAAACAGAATATAAAAAAGCCGAACATTGCCCATAACAAATATTGGTTCCCAAAGAAACAAGCAGAATAGTTGACAATTTCATGCAAAAAAATAGGAAAAAACATACATATTGCAGAGTTGAAAGCAGTGCCCGAAGGTTTCCCTCTTTCCCACTTGACCATCTCTTAACTTCAGCATCCAGAACTTCTGCGACTCTCTACAGAAATGCTTTCTATAAGGAAATATGCTACCTCAAATAATAAAATAAGAAACTCAGATAAGGAAAAGGATGCATACATTCCTCTCTTCCCTTTCTCTTTGTGCAAGAAGATCACGCCTGTTTTTCTCAGCCAGGGCATTTGCCTGAAATTGGGCCAAAATAAATTTGATATTTCACACGAGATTTAATGAAAGGAAAAACAACACCATAATGAGGAACAAAAGGAAAGAAGGTACGCACTGCACGCTCAGCTGTTCTTCTGTATCTCTCTAACCGAGCTTTACACCTCTGAGGTGATTCACCTTCAGCCCCTACAAAATTTAAATTATCTCTAAGAAAACATCTTCAGTAGCAATAAATATCTTTTAGTTTTTACAATGAGATACTTTGAACAAGGTAAATAGATATTAGAACAAGCATAATACAATAACATCCAAAAGCGTATCAAAGAGGGACCTATCCAAATAAAAATTACTTACCAACTTGTGCTGAAGGATATGAATAGCGCAAGCCATTCGAGATTCCAGCACTTTGGAAGTGGAGATCCTGCTAATCCCAGCCAATAAAGTCACATCAATACTCAATAAAATTTGAATCTAGCTATCAACACAATGAAGCTTACTTACAGATGACAAAGAGCTTTGTCTTGTATCAGCTGATCTGAAAGAAGCTGAAAACCTATCAGGGGCAGATCTTTCTACATGTTCATGAGCATCATAGGCAGCCCCATGAGCCATTAATTTTTCAGCAGCTCGCTGACGGGCCTCTGCAGTAGCTCTCTCTACAGCAGCTCGCTCAGCTCTGAGCCTAGCCTCAACTGATGCCTTCTCCAATCTTTCCCGAGCCCCTGCTATGGCTCTTTGTCTTACTTCAGCAGTAGCTCTCTCTACTGCAGCTCTCTCTGCTCTCTCCCGAGCTTCAGCATATGATCTTTCACGAGCTTCAAGTGCTGCTTTATCAACAGCCATCCTGTCCTTTTCTCTTTCTCTTTCCCGCTCCCTTTCTTCTTCTATTCTTCTCATTTCTTCATTTTCCAGCTTACTTTCCCTTCTTATTCTTTCCCCAGCTTTTTGGTCTTTCGCATCAAAGGTTTCTTTCATATTCTTGTCCGTTCTTTCGATCCTTTGGTTTGTAGCATTTTTAGTTGAGTGTAGTGCGTCGTCATTTCGTTTCAGGCCAGATGAAGCATCTTCCACCTTCCTTCCATTTAAGAGAGATTCTCTCAGCACTTGACCTTGGGTGAAGCTATCACTGGCATCTCCCCTTTTGCTGATGAATTGAGTTCCTTTCATATTTTGAACCCCATCATCGTCATTGGACATCATCATCTCAGGCTCATGACTACATCTCGGTGCAGAAGATGCCTTATTTGAATCTGTCATCTGCTTAGGTAAAGAAGGAGACTCCACAGATTTGTTCGTAACACTATCGTTATCTTGAAATTCATCTCTATTCTTGGCAAATCCGTTGAAGTTTCCTTGAACCAGTGTATCACCTATTCCAGCCTCAGCTCCATACGAACTACTGTTGGTTTCAGCTTTCAACACCCCATTTACTTCAGATGAAAAAGCTGCTCGACTTTGAATATTATCATGCTTCCCCAAAACCTTAGATGTGATCCCTTCTCCATCAAATGCCTTCAACTGCTCCCCTTCGATGAGGACATCATCATCCAGGTTCCATTTTACTTCTCTAATATGTCCGTTCTCCAACTCAGTGCCTTCAACATGAACAGTCAATTTTTCCTGGACACCAGCATCTCCACTGAAGTGCATATTTCCTTCTGCTTCAGAAACTTCTCCAGTAATACCCGGTTCAGTCTCAGTCAATCCAAATTTCAGATCATTCTCTTCTGTCTTAGATGTACCACCATTTCTCTCTTTGACTACCACCCTTCCATGAACCATTTTGTATTCTCCATCAGTTCCAACCTGTTCAAAAGCCTCTCCAAATGCCAACTCGATCACTTTGTGCTTACCAGTCTCCACAAGCATCTTGTTGTCTTTCTCAAGTTCAAAGACAAGTTGTTCATCTGCACCTTTTTCATGCCCAGAAGCTATAGATGACTTCTTCCTACTGTCTCCGTGCATCTTGGCCTCTTTAATAAACATCCCGTTCTCCTTCAGCTTGTGAGTTTCTTTTTGTTTGTTCTCTGTTTGTTTCTTATTTCCTTCGGATTGTATTCTGTCCGTCACTCTTTCTCTTGTTTCTGCTTTGTCCACATCTTCAAGTCTACTCTGACATTCTTCCCTCAGACTATTCTGTTTATGTTTCTCACTGTTCTGTTTCATTAGTTGAGCTTCTATAAAGCTTTTCTCAATATCCATTTCTTTAGGGGATCCCTTCAGTTTTGGTATAGCTTTTACTTCACTCATATGGCCATTAGCTTCCAGCCACCCTTCTACAGTTTCACTGGGGTCTATTCTTAGATCATCAATGTCCCCAAGTTGCTCGTAATTTTGTGGTAACACCGTATCTGAATCATGTTGACTGGCCAATTTGTTCAGCATCACTTTCTCCTGGAACCCTTGTCGATCGCTCAACCTTGTTTTAAGCATTTCCTTTTGCAGCTTGTCACCCCAGTCATAAAGCTCTTCAGTCATTTCAGATTGATTTCTTTCTTCATCCCATCTAGAAACTTCCTTCGTAGCTTTAAATTTATTGTTATCTTTCTTATGATCAAATGAATTGTAATGTTTATAAGCATCTCGACTCATTTGTTGCATCAAACTGTCGCAATTTTCCCCAGCATCAAAGTCCTGCCTGAATATATTGTTTCCCACAACCTCAAAATATTCAGTTTCGTCCCTCCATGCAACAGCCTCAGCACAATCATAAGCAGTATTTGTAAATCCTGTCCTGTCTTCAATAACAGGTTCAGCGACTGTGGCTTCTTTTCCATGTGATTGAAGCATTTTCTCATCCTCAACGCTACTGCTTACTCGGGAAAACTTGTTTGTGTTCTCCTCCATTTGCATAGAACTATGGCTCTGGATGTCCTTTTTCTCAATTGATTTTTTCATGCTTTCGTGCTTTACTTCAACATTCTTATTTCCATTTTCCCGGATGTCAGCAGACACAGTAGCATCTACTTCCGCGTCAAATGAAAGTGGTGCACTGTCATTCGCCACCCTCTCAAATGCATAACTTTTAGAAGGCTTGAGTTTCGAATTTAGTCTTTCGCATCCTGTTTTTCTCAAAACTAAGGCAGGTGGTGGTCTAGAAGGTGGCGGCAATCGTGAAGGCTTAGTTCGAAGACTTATATCAGAAACAGTAATAAATGGTTTTTTATCCCGTGGCGAAGTAGAACTTCCATCTTTCTTCAGCAGATTACAACTGTTTCCTTGCATGTGCAACACACTATGCAAGGGGTTCGATGAACTTTTGTTGTGCTGTTTATCTTCAGGTACTCTTCTGCCAAATTCTTTAATTGGGTTGGTGTCATCAGCCACAGGCATAGAGCCGCCATCATCTTCCCCACTCCAGGAAGCTGGACTTTCGCAATGAGACGAAGTATATCCAGGAATAGCACTAAAATTAGTCATCTGAGTGGTCCCAGCGTAGACAGTTTGCATATTTCTCTGACTAGACTTGTTATAAGATACATTGAATTGATGAGTGCTTTCAGGAGACTGGTGGACATAACCATCTGATAACCTTTGACTCTTGTCTGATCCAGCGAGGGGATCTAATTCATCAGACAAAGATCCACTTTGTGCTGGACTCCTATTGAAAAAGGACAACCAGAAAACAATACACAGTTAGAGAAGGGAGACAGATCCTCTATAAACCATGACTAAACAGAGATGCTGCCTAGAATTAAACATAGGAAACATAATAGCTGCACTGCACTGCATACCATAAATACGGCAACCATCATAACTAAGCATAATGTTCTGATTAGCTCTTTAGCAACATGCACAGAATTTAACATCCCATTTAATAATGCCTCTAATACATGAACGAAAGGATATCCTCATTAGCAGTCTGCCAGCCTCTCATACGATTCCGTAACTTGAAGCAATAAATTCAAATAAAAATGCTAAAATCCAGTCTCAAGTCCCTTTCCACATTTGATACCAATAGTAGAAAAATCTTATCCTCACAATCTACAGACACTAAAGTAAACAAAACCAGAACCCAAACAATGTGATCAGCTTTACAGACATATAATGCAGTAATGTAAGCACTCCTCAGTCAAAACAGTAAAAACCAACGAAACGCATACATACCATGGTTCCTCAGACGATTCATACCCCCCGCTGGACTCCCCAACCAAATCCTCAAACGACGCCGTAAAACCCCCTCCTCCAAAACCACCGAAAACCTCACCGTAGTCGACGTCGAAATGGAGTTCGTCCGATTCCGGCGGGTTGAGCGGGAGATGGAGCAGGGGAATGGAGGAAGATCGTGCGGCGTGAAAGCCGCCGAAAATCTCGGAGTAGTCCTCGAGGCGCGGGGCCAAAGTGGGAATGCCGAACTTCGTTGGACCCCCGAAAACGTCGTCGTAAACGGACTTGTGGGAGGCGAAGCCGCCATTGGAGGTGGCGGAGATTGAGAAGCTCCGCTTTGGAAGAGAATGCGAAACGTTCTCCATGTCTTTGGCGTTTTACGACCTTTTCTTTTGTTTTTTTTTTGGGTTTTCGTACTTTCCGTTATATACGGCTGTCGTCTTAGCTTTTAGGTGGTGGTGTTTTTTCTGCGTAGTAGTGGAGGTGTGGGCCGGGCACGGCGGAGGGGCAAAATGGGAAATGAAAATGGTGTTTAGGACATGACAAAGTTTGGGGCCGTCTTCCGAGGTTTGAAGTGGAGTCAGTGGTATGGAAGTGGGCCGCATTATGCGGATGTTGTCCCTTGAAATTACGTTTGTGTCCTTGGTTTATCTTTTATTTGTCTTTCTTGGTCCAACGGTGTATGAATTATGATGACTGATGAGGGATTAGCACTCGGACTGAACAGGAACTTTTTCAAAATTGGGGAGTAAAAAGGAAATTCAGTTTATACTTGGCGATTTTTGAGGAATTATCCGTTATTACAATTGGTGTTGTTTTAAATAAAAATATTATCGTGCTTAACCCCAAGAAATAATAATATATAGAAACTCCTCCCGCCTTGCCTGCTCTTATTCTTCATTTTTGAAAATTTCTACGGGGGGCTTCTATAATTTTTAAACCAATAAGGATGTTTCATGTAATATGTAAGTTTCTTGTGATTAGATTTTATTATAAAACATTAAAGGGAAACACAGGTCAACTATATTGATCACCGAGTGATGTAATAAGATAATTCGGTATAATATTATTTTAATTAAAAATCTCATTTATAATACTATTTTTATTCAGATATTTAATATTCGAATCTCTACGAATACACATATTATTCGTAACAAATAAATCACTACATTATAGTGTTTCCATCCAACTTGAATGTAAAATAAATTGATGTTAAAAAAGATGTCATCCATATGTTTGGAGGAGTTGAAAATTTAAGCCATATGGGGCCATTTACCCGTTATTTTATTCGCCAATAATCATATAAGATAAGGTTAGAATTTCATTTCAGTACCACACCAATAAAATATTTATAAAACATCAAATCATTTTCTAAATTATAAAAAATGTCAATAAATTCCATTAGTACTAAAATATTGCAATAGTTTACCAAATGATTGGTAATTGTGATGTTGAGTATAAAGTTAAATGCATCTCAAGCTATGATGTACGGACACTTCTAAAAATATCATTTTGCCGTGTCGTGTCATGCTGTGTGTCCGACATCGTGTCCGACACTCCTTACGTGGGAAATTCAAGAAAAAATCTGTATCGCCCTATCCGTGTCGTGTCGTGTCCGTGTCGTCGTATCCGTGTCCGTGCATCATAGATCTCAAGTGTGAGTCACATGACCATTTCCTTCATTATTTTGGGCCATGATTAGACTATATATGCCTAATACCAATACTTGTGCAGTCATATTCTTTCACCACCTTCATTCAATCAATCTCTTGGTATATATAATCAAATCAAAGCGGTTATTTGGTGCATCTTGCTTTAAATTCAGGTCCCAACAACGTTGCTTTTAAATTCGTGTTTGTCATTATTAATAAAATGAAAAAAATTCATGTTGTCACTTTGAGGGAATGTGGTTACAAGGATTATGTTTCGCACGTTGCCCGGACGGGTTTAGATGGTAACGCCTAACCAATATGAAATTGATAATTGAACCGTTACGCACCCAACAACTTCCTTTAATATTAATCTCCATTAGTTTTACTTTTTTCAATCAACATTAGAATGGCTTCGAGGCCTCTGATTCTTATGATTAATGTGGAAGTTATGTTTGATAGAATTATGTAATTTAACTATGTGATACTGCTAATTAAATACCTTGTATTCGAGTTTTTAGACAGAAACTAGGCCAAAAGGGTTTAGGGGTGGTCCCTGAACCCCTTCAGTTTGAACTTTTATTATTTATATATATTATATATAATTGGGATATTTATATTTTTACCTTCCTATTTAAGATTTTGCTCTTTTCGTTTAATTTTTATTTTTCCTTATTTAAAATTTTAATTCGGTCTATGTTCTTAAATGTACATCGGTCATTAGTAAATTGAATTTTATATTAGAAAAAAAAAAACTTTATATATATACATGGTAGTTTGACTCCCATCTAAACTCATAATAATTAGAATATCAAGAAGAAAAGAACATTATTTATCAAAATTATAATTTTCAACATTTTCCCATAGCTCATTAGCTGTCTCGGGAAAAAATCAATCACATCAACCGACGGCTTAACGTTGGGGTAATTTAGATGAATTTTAAGTGGTGACAAGCGCATAAATTTGACGTGCATGCATGGTCCTACAATTATCATTATTATTATATTTATTTTTTTGAGGGGTTCTAAATTACTTAGCATAATAATTAAGCGGATTAATATTTAATATATACCTACTCGCGAGCACCATGGGCTAGAAAATATTTATTATACTCGATCGAATTCGAAAGTTATGTATTGCTGTCTTTAGGTAGCACTTAATTAAAGCAAAAGTAACTTAATTACCACATCTTTTACGTTAAAATAAAACAAAAGTTATCTTCCTTGCACTCCTCTCAAGTCCCCCAATTAAACAAAATACGATAATACTTACAAGTATTTCCTTTCCCAAAAAAAAAAAAAAAAAAAGTATTTTTTTATGAGTTTATTATTCGACTCGTATCTGTACAAAGTAATAAAAATAAAAATAAAAAGGAAAAGAGAAAAAGAAAAGGAAAATGTTTCCATAAGAAAGACAAGAATGATGATCTCTTAATTTAATGTTTGGCAATTAACGTAAGCTATAGTCTTTGTTTCTTTCTGTTTTTCTCTTGGGAGAGAAGATTTGGATCTTATGATAAACAACGTACGTATGTTGCTTAATTAAGGTTGTCTAATTTGCCAATCATGGTTGTTAATTGAAGCATCACACTTTTGCACAATTTCTTTTGGAAAAGGAAAATGGTCGCATGCAATTTGCAAGTATACATATATACTTATTTACAGATTCTCATACAAGCACAAGAAAAGAAGCCGCTCCTTTGGGTCCATTATATTGTTTCCCACTTCTGTGTGCATGCCTGCTAATATGTACATATATATATACACGTATGACATGCATGTATATCATTTTCTTTTTTCGCTTTATGGCATTCAGTGTTATTGGTCTCTTTATTGGATTGTATACACTTTCATATATTATTCGTATTATTTTAGAAAAGGACGCTCATCGAAGATTTCGATAAATAATTTTTTTATAAATTGTAGGTACTTCATATTTTCGTTGAACTGTAGTTATCTCATCAGGTAGGACAGATGACTAAAACTAATCTTCTAACTGAATCATAGGCATTATTATAAATTTGACCGATCCTTAACAAAAAAAGTTAAAATGAGTTCGGCCAGGAATACAAAAATTGAAGAATAAATATGGATACATATGTATATAGGTTGGTGCATATGTATGTCTTTCTTCTCGCATGCATGAATTTAATGATTCGTATCATTTGGTGAATTAATAAAATAAAGCAAGCAAAGCTCGAAGCAAATTATTTTATTTCATTTTATTTGAGGTTGCAATGTAGCAGTGGTTGATGGAGAGATAGGGAGATAATATTGGATGAGTATTTTATGAGAAGGAATTGAAGATGATTGCATTGGAAATAAGCAGTATTATTATCATTTATTATAGATTACAAAGCATGCTTGTCTCTCTGTCTGTCTTTCTTTGCCTCCTTCTCAAGCTTCATTTTTAAGTTTAAGCTAAGCCAAGTCATCTAATCATTTCTTTCAATTTCCATGTCTCCGACAAACTCTTTTTTTTTTTCCTTTGATTTTTATTAAATTTTTAATTCCCACTGTTTCAAAAATATATTCCAAAGCAAACAATTATCGATAATTTAAAATATTTGTTATCGTGTCATCTTTTAAAATTGTTTATAATTTAATAACGAATAATTGAATCGACACTAAATGTCTGATTTAAGAAAAAAAAAATTGTAATGGAAAAGAATAAAATTTGATTAGAAATCGACGTTCTTGAATGGTATAGTTGTGGACAACAAAGATTTGAGCAATTAAGAAATCCCTAAATTAGTGAAAAACTTGAATCATATTTGAAATGGGAGTCATTATTACTATTAATATTAAAAATGGGAAAGTTTGATGATAAAGAAGTGGAATCCACTCCATCCTACTGTTTTGACCTCGTCACACAACCCAAGCAGTCGTCTCATCATTACAACATTTCTTTGGAAATTCAAATACCTTCATTTTCCTTTTTTTCTTTTTTTAATTCAAATTGCTTTGTAAAAAATAAAACTTGTATTCTCCTCTTCTATTATTATTTCATTTTTTTTATTTTTTTGGGATCATGATTCGTTTTCTTCTTGCGTAGAGCTGTCGAGGAAAAAATTTTAATGAGGAGATCCCTTTATTAAATTAAAGACTCATCGATTACAATTGTATAAATTTAGTCATTACAATAAAACAGCATTACATATATTATCATTTTAATTACAAGTATTTCTCAATACCCTTTACTTATAAAATAATTGTGATGGTGTCTAAACTTAGTTTTGTACGAGACAAGAAACGTAGATTTCCAATCACCCAAGAAATTTATAAATGTGGAGAGAACTCTAAATCTTCTTAAGCCAGAAAGAAGAGCAAACGTAAGTTCAAATGCCAAAATTTGGTCGAGAATGCAAAGGAAATTAGAAAATAGTTAAGACGTGAATAGTTGCTTACCTGAGTAATAAATAAGGGGATATTTATAGTTTGAAGTCTTGTGCGTGAAGGTACACATTGCGGAAAGTGTGGATCAGACCATCATGAGTGAAGGTGAGGCGCGGTGGGACACAGTGCTTCCCAGTAAAATACTTTGTACCTACCCTGACGGAGTGCAACGAGTTTGGTACTAAGGGTGGACTGCATTGCGTCCTGTAGGGAGGGATATTTGCATTTAATGGCCCTGTACTTGTACAACTTGAGTCAATAATACACTTGGCTCGAGAAGGCCTCTGGGTTGAGGACATTCCTTTGTCGAAGTGAATGGGACCGGACAGTCAAGAGGAACAAGACTCTCCAAACTATTGGTACAAGTGCTCGCTTGTGGAAGAGAATAAATTGGGTTGAGATAGTGACATGACTGAGAACCTCCAACTAAATGGCTCGTCGGATTCTTTCGTGATTACGTGGAACCACGTGAGCACCCCCAAATTTACCCCTATAAAATTGATTTAATAACATATCATAAAAATTATGAATTAAATTTTTAGTAGATTGAATTCTTTAATTTCATATTTAATTTAATTTTTATCGATACTAAAATCCAATCGGTTGACAACCCTAAATTCTCAATTCTTATGAGGATTATAATTAATTAGCTTAACGTCTTAACCCATGATTTCAATTTCGTAATGGCCCAAGTTAATAAACTGAATTTTAAGGCCCAATATCTGTGCCATGTTGGGTAGTCCTTTTTTCCGTAAACAAAGGCCCATTCACTGCATCGGATTCGGATATATCAGCCATCAGGCATCTGTGCGGTTGTCTACTATATCTCCGATCAAAAATTTCCACCCAAAATGGCATCCACCGTGAAGTACGTCCGCGTGCCGCTTAATTCGGCCAACCTCGCCGAGGGCGCGACGGCGCGTGTTCGAGTTCTTCAAGACGGCGTGCAGATCCATCCCCACAATCGTGGACATCTACAACCTCGACGACGTTGTAACCCCATTGCAGCTGCGCTCCACCGTCGCCTCCGAGATCCGCAAGAACACTCACGTCACTAACCCCAGGGTGATCGATATGCTGCTCTTCAAGGGAACCGAGGAGTTGAGCAACATCGTGGAGCACACCAAACAGCGTCACCACATTCTCGGTCAATATGTTTTGAATCGCGAAGTTAGCCAAGATGTGGGGGCAAAGGATCAAGGTGCGTCGGATTTCCTGCAAAAATTTTATAAAAGCAACTACTTCTGATCTTGTGGATCTGCTTTACTTTGTTAGTGTTGATGCTAGTGGACTAGACCCGATACAATAAAAAGAACTTGTTCTTGTATCTCCTAATGTTGAACTACAAATTTTCTCCTTTTATTTGGTGAAGAAATGATTTTGGATTAAATTTATTGGAATGATTGTCGTGAAGGAGCCCTTGATTAACATTGATTATATTGAGCTAGATTATCAGCAAATTTCTCCAATTCAAATGAAGGTATACGGGAAGATAAAATGGCAGAATGCCAGGCATTTATTGCTTGCCTTTACAATTAGTTAAATTACATGCCTTTAGTTGCTATTGGGACATTGTCACCAAGAATTCAAAACAATACAAACAGCTGTTACTTGAATATCTGAAATAAAGGCAACACAAGGCACAGTGTTATTCTCATCATAACCAGATTTGGCAATGTAAAGGTTCATGGAGGAGCAACCAGAATCACTTCTTTAATAGATAAACATAGTGAAAAGTGATTTTAGAAAACTTTTGAATCTTTTTATTCTTTATATGTATGTCCCTCTGCCTACATACTCTACATCAACTGCCGGCTGGAGGAACTCTTCCTATATATGCTCATAAACTTGGCCACAAACTCTGCCACAATGAAAGTTCACTAGTGAGACAATGAGAACTCAAAACTCAACAAAAAAACAGCTTTAAATTTGATTAGCAACATATATATAAAATAATAGCATTATTTGTTATTTGTGAAGCGTGGGAGAATGACTTATGTGTGTTCCTTTAGTTCTTTGCTTGTTCTCAATCAGCAAAAGCTTTTACAGACATTTCTCAGGGAGATTCTTTTGCATTTTGAAGAAATCAAGCAACTTGCATACAGTTGAGCTTTCCTAAAAGATTTTTGTGGTAAATTACCTTCTAGCTTGAGCAAGGCACTTGTTCCAACTGGGAGCCTCTTATCCTACAAACGAACTTTGAATTACTCATCTATTTTTCTTTCTATTTTTCCACTTCTTTTCCCGTTTCATATCTCAAGTTAAGATAAGAGGCAGGGAAAGTCTGGACTTACATAGTAAGCATACCAATAGTAAAGATCCCTTTTGATACCAGCCTCAACTCCCCGAAGAAATTGTTCGACAAGCTTCTGCAAAACAAGTTCTTGGAGTGTTATACATAAATTTTATAAATGTACGGTGTATAGTCCTTATTATGTATTCATAACTAACATTACCAGGAGAATTAGTTTAGGATGGACATAATCAGCCAGTAGTTTTTGAATCTTCCCACGTATGATAAATAACCTAATCAAACCAACATCAGAGTATGTTCATTCACAAAGTTTATGATTGACTTGATAGGCTAACAGTATAGGCAAATATGAGATCATATTACTGTAGAATGAAGATAACCAAGGACTGACAGAAGAGGGACTATCAAAAGTCAATTTACCTCTTTGGTAATGGATCGGCCAAAATCTCTGCAGCGACTTCCACAAGGGCTTCTTCCCATCCAAGTGGAATAGGTTGGTCCTCAGAAAAAGGGTAACTGGAAATGCATTAAATCTTACATTAGATGGAAATTTTAAATAAACATAATTTATCTCTCATGAACTTTGTTACTTGTGTGCTTTGCAGGCTTTAAGTGTCATGATTGCTCTCCTCAGATTTTGCTTTGATTTGTTTGCAATCTTTGCAGCAAAGCTCATGGGTAGTTCAAAACCTTCTTTCTTAGCTATCTGAAGAAGGACTTCCATTACCTAAAAGGAAGAAAACAAATTGGAGGTTTAGAATTTTCTTTAATGAGAAATATTCTGGATTTTCAATATGCGGTTGGTATTGCTAAAAGATATCATCCGGAATACTTACTTCATGAGTTACGGGTGCTTCAACCTTAATAACTTTGCAGCGGCCTTTTACTGATTCAAGAATATCTACGTCTTCTTCACAGCAAAGGATGAGTTTGCAAGAATCTGAGTAACAGTCCATGATCCATTCTATCAGGTGTTGTATATTCTCTGCAGCTTTATCAACATCATAGAGAACCAATACTGCAGTTCACAAGATATGTTTCTAGACGCAAGAAGAAATATTAGAAGAGAGTTGATCAAACTATAACTAGGATCATGGCGGTTAACCTTTATAATCTGCCTTGCCAGGAACTGTACTAATTTCAGGGGTGACGGCGTGGTCGCTGCTAATTTGCTTAACCAAAGCTGTTAGTGCATATGTTGCTTTAGGCTCTACGTATACATTGAGTGCAACATGGTGAGGACTTGAGCTTATAGGAACAACTACTTGCATAGGCCTTGATTCCTGTAAAACACAAAATATTGAACCCCAGAAATTCATTACAATTCTGAAAGAAATGGAAATTCTTATCAAAGCAAGCAAATCACTTTCATATTATGTTCACTTACTGAAGCACCTCGTAGAGCAAACATGTAAAAGAAATGCTTTAAAAAGTGCACATATTCATAATATTTGTGAAAGCATAAGAATTGTGCTTCTCTCTTATGTGAAAGGATTCAAACATACTAGAATATGAAAGTATTGCAAGTCATGAGATATCTGCAGCAAAAAAAAAAAAAAAAAAAAAAAAATCCTTAAGTAGAGCCTCCAAATTAACCTATGTGGTTCTACAATTATGCATTTGGTACAACAGAACATACATTCCAAACAGGATCCCCATATATCACACGGAGAAGAGCCATTATCAGTGACTTCTTACCAGCACCGGGAGGTCCTGTCAACAATACATGTGGAAAGATCTCATTGCTTCCCTGAGAAAAACAAAGCTCTAGTAAGAGACCCACAAATACCAATTATACAGAAGTCTAAATTTTGGCACTTACAAGTTGCTGTAGAAGCTGAGCTTCATGCTTGTGGCAAGTGAACCCAATCAACGAAGCCGACTGATGCTTATCAGCCCAAAGTGGCCTCAAGCTCTCAACCACAACCGTCTTCTCAATAAACAAAGCCTAATCAAACGGCCTATCTTTATCAGGAGATTTATTCGATTTCTTACAAGATACTTTCTTGATGCATAAAAACCATGCATCAGACGACAGACTCTTTCTTCTATTTTCGACAAACTTTCTTGTACTTGCACTCGTCCTAGTAGTAGTCTCACTTATATTACTACTCTGTCTGCTTGTAACTGAACTAGAGTTTGTAGTTGATTGTGACATAGACCTATTACGATTGAAACCTGCATTTTCCTTTTTAACCTGATTTCTATCAGCAAAACCAGGTGGCTTAGGTAGAGTATTTCTTTGATCTACTCGACCGGCAACTTTAAAGGTATTACAGTCCCGCGAAAAGAAAACATCCCCAGGAGAAATGGAATCGGTGCTGTCCAGATTGGGAACATGGCCATTCAGCCCACCAGAACTAATCTTAGCAGTTGCAACCATTTCATTGATCTCACCAACTGAAGGGCCATTTTTATGGGCACTTACATCTGTGTCATCTTCAGAGAAAGTGGCAAGAATGGTATCTAGTTTCTTCTGATCCCCTCTTTCTCTCAATCTTGCCCGAGGAGCAGAGACAACCCTCCTACTGGATCTCTGTCTCCCATTACTCGTATCATGATTTGCCTCTCCTGCACCAAGTTTATATGGAGAAGCATATCTCCTCCGCTCAGATATTGAAAAGGGACTTGACGTGGCACGTACCCGCTGTCGATCTAAGCCAATCACCTTGCCCCACGTGGACGATCGGGGGTCAAGTCTCGCTCGAGGATCACACTTCGACCGTCCTACTCAGAGGCCCATTTACCTCGCGAGAATTACCTCACGAGAGTATCGACCCAAATGCTCGGACTAATCGCTTATGTCGAGATCGACCCATCATCTCCGACTGACCAGCGCATCATTCCACTAGCGTAGTGGCCGACCGAGCATTTAATGCAAGGCCTTAATGGGGCACCTGTCAGCTCCCCACGCCGCCACGTCGATGCGGTAACTTCTCTGTCCTCTCCATATAAATACCCCCTCCTCATTTATTGCACGGTAAGTTTTCTCACCTAGCACTTTTCACCACTCAATCTTTTCGATCATCCTTACCGATCCTTACTTGAGCGTCGGAGTGCCAACCCGGGTCTCACACCCATCTTCCCCGAGTTGGCCTCGGAGCTCACGTTCGTTGACCTTTACAGAACTCGAGCAGTCAGGCGGCCGTTTCCCCATCAACAAATAGAGTGATCGCGTCGGATCTCTCGATCGATCATCAAGCAGAGATTTTTGTCACGATCATTTGGCGCCGTCTGTGGGAACACGCAACAAGAAGCCATTGAACATGACTACTCGAAACATAGTAAGCAACCGCCTGTTCGACGAAAACGGTCGGGAGGTCATTCCTCAAGTTCCCTTACAGGTCGTTATTCCCACCTCCCTCCCGACACAGCTAGTCTACTCGACGCCCGAGATAGATAAATACTTAAAAGCTTGTCGCGATGAGGCTGTTGCAGCGGCTGCGGAGGGGAGAGAACCTCGCATGCCAGAGTGCCCAGAGGCTCGACCGATAGAAATCATTCAACCCCCGATAAATCATCCGGGATACATGCAACCAGTTCAGTATCCTCCGCCCGGTACATATTGGGCCGGAATTGGGCATAATGTACAGCCTCAGCTTCTCCAACAACAACCGTTACCTTCTCAAGGAAATATACGCAAGTCAGTTCAGGACAGGTTATCACTTCGACCCGAGGAGGAGGTCGACTCTAGAACTCCAACTGACACCAGAATACATCGGGGCGGCAATCATCGGGAGGAGGATGAATCGCAGCAAAAATCTCGACTGTCCCATCCTAGTGAGAGACGTGGCGACCGTAGATTATCTGGATCCCAGAGAGATCGAAGCCCCACTCAACGCAACTCACCCCCGCATGAATCGAACGGCGTCTTTAACCGACTCGGACCACACGGTCGGGTTAATCAAATCAGAAGATCGAACAGGGGTCGCATCGTGAGGTCGAACGATCTTCGAAATCAAATACCTGCGCGTACCGATCGCCCGGATAACCGACAGAGGAATGAAAGTCAGGGATCCTTTAGCCGATCTCCCCGCCGATCACACTCAGTCAGGCGTGAACGTTCTAGATCACCCCGACGCACACCATCGGACCCAAGGCATGTCCGCCCATGGAGGTATCGCAGTGAGAGAGAGGCTCAGTCTCCATTCTGTGACTCGATCATTGAGTCCACCACTGATGAGAAAATCCCCACCGGCCTACCCGTATATAACGGATCGACTGACCCGGAAAAGCATGTGTCCCGCCTCGAGATGCAGCTCTGCATGTTTGGACACTCGCCTAATATCTGGGCTAAGATCTTTGTTACCACTCTGGATGGCCCCGCTCTTGAATGGTTTTCGAGGCTCCCTCCTCGATCGATAACCTCCTACAAGGCACTCGTCGATCGATTCAAGGCTCAGTTCTCTTCCATGAAGGGAGATAAGCTTCCGCCGACCTACTTGTACACCATTAAACAGGCTCCTAATGAATCGCTGCGAGATTTCTTCACTCGTTTCTCGCAAGCTGTGGTCAAAACGGAAGAACCGAGCATCGATCTTTTGAGACCCATTGTCCACAAGGCTTTGGTCAACATCGAAGCTGCTCGGTACATCTTCCTACAGAAACCAAAGAATTTGGCGGACATCCAAGCGGCTGCTTGCGACTGGATGCAGCTCGAAGAATTGGAGAGTTCTCAGAGGAGCCCGGTACCCAATCGAAAGGCAGATATCCATCGACCCGTTAAACAAGAGGCACGATCTAAACCGGAGGGACCGACAGGGCCTACCGCTCGAAAGCATTACACCCAGCTGACGCGCCCACTCGATGAAATCTACAATGTTATCGATCCTGCCTTGCTGAAAAAGCCTAAGCCGATGCGGGACACTCCCAAGAACCGAGAGAGCAATAAATTTTGTAACTTTCACCAGCAGAAAGGTCACAACACTTCTGAATGTAATGCTTTACGAGATGAGGTTGAACGACTGATCAAAGGAGGCCTCCTCCAGGAGTTCGTGAAAAAAATGGATGACCACGCGCGGAACCGAGATCACCCCGACAGGTCGCCTCCCAAACAACGGCTGGCTAAGCCTCCAACAGAACGAGACCCTCATAACCGACCGTGCCTCGGTCGGATTGACATGATTTCAGGAGGACCATCGGGTGGAGATTCAAGGTCCGCTCGAAAAAGGACGCGGCGGACCGCCACTCAAGGATTCTACAGTCCCCGAGAAGTGATGCATATTCGACCAGAAGACGCCTGGGTCAACAAAGATATAGTGTTTAATGAGAATGATGTAATAGACCTACCGGGACGCTCGAGCGACACACCTAGTTGTCCAATGGTTGTCACGCTCGACGTCGCCAACTTTGCTGTATCTCGCACTTTAATCGATAATGGAAGCTCAAGCAATATTATCATTTATTCGACTCTTGTTCGCATGAATCTACACGATAAATTGCTTTTAGATCCCATTCGAACCCCTCTCACAGGATTCGGAGGCGCAGAAGTGTACACCAAGGGTCGAGTACGGCTAATCACATCCATGGGCACTTTGCCCCGACGGGCAACACGCGAGATCGAATATCTTGTCGTCGAAATGCCCTCTGCGTATAATATTATCTTTGGTCGACCGGGCCTCATCGATTTCCGTGCGGTCATATCCACTTACCATCAAATGATCAAGCTACCCACTCCGGCCGGAGTCGGCGAATTGAGGTGCGACATTCCAACCGCCTGGAGTTGCTACTCTATCTCGTTAGACAAGCCCAAGCCTTCTTCGGAGAAGCACGTCCCTCTGCTAATCGATGATCCTATCATCGAGGATGAATTCGTAGACCCGGGGGCCATCGACCCTGAGAATTCACGGAAAATGAGTTCTTCCCATGCGGCAAAAAGAAAGAAGCAGGAAGACAAAAAGCTCGAGCCCACAGAAGAACTCGAGGAAATTCAATTAATCCCAGGACAAACAGAAAAAATCACTCACATTGGGGCTGGTCGAAGGGGAAAAGAGCAGTGCATGCTCATTCAGTTCCTGCGTGACAATCTCGACGTTTTCGCATGGAGTGCCTCTGATCTGGTGGGAGTGGATAGGAAAGTGATCGAACACCACTTGAATGTTGATCCCTCCTACAAGCCAATCAAACAAAAGCTACGCTCTCAGAGTGATTCCCGAAATGCCATCATCGAGGCTGAAGTCAACAAACTCCTGGACGCCCGGTATATCATGCCGATCCAATACGTCGAGTGGCTGTGCAATGTCGTCCTCGTACCCAAACCAGCAGGAAAATGGCGGATGTGTAATGATTTCACTGACTTGAACAAGGCATGCCCGATGGATCCCTATCCGTTACCTCGAATCGACCAATTGGTCGACTCCACGGCCGGATGCGAACGATTAAGCATGATGGACGCCTTTCAAGGATACTACCAAATCTTCATGGCCCTCGAGGATCAGCCCAAAACCGCTTTCATAATCTTCAACGGCATTTACTGCTTCAAAGTTATGCCGTTCGGACTCAAAAATGCGGGTGCTACGTACCAGAGAATGATGAACAAAGTTTTCGAGTCTGAGATCGGTGATACCATCGAAGTATACGTCGACGATATGTTGGTCAAAAGTGAAAAAGCCGCCGACCACCTGGACCACTTGAAAAGAGCCTTCAACCTCCTTCGAAAGTACAACTTAAAACTTAACCCTGCCAAATGCACCTTTGGGGTCGACGGGGGTAAGTTTCTCGGATACATGGTCAGCCAGAGAGGGATCGAGGCCAACCCCGCAAAGATAAAAGCTATCCAATTTTTGCCGGTCCCCAACTCGATCCGCGACGTACAGAGACTGGTGGGTCGGATCATATCCCTTAACCGCTTCATAGCCCGATCGTCGGAAAAGAACTTGCCCTTCTTCAAAATCTTACGCGACATCAAGAATTTCGAATGGACTCCAGAGTGCAACCAAGCTCTTGAAGACCTAAAAAAGTATCTCACCTCCCCCCCTCTGCTTGCGAAACCCATCGACGGGGAGACCTTATATCTGTATCTAGCTGTGTCAAACGAAACCATCAGCTCGGTACTTGTCACCATTCGAGATCGGAAGCATCTCCCCGTGTATTACGTAAGTAAGGTTCTCCACGGCCCGGAGATACGATACCTCGAGATCGAAAAGTTTGCTCTCGCAGTAGTTCATGCTTCCCGTAAACTCCGACCGTACTTCCAAGCGCATCCGATCGTAGTCCTCACCGATCAGCCATTAAGGAATGTCATGGACAAACCGGAAGTCTCAGGTCGACTCACGAAGTGGACAGTCGAGCTCGGACAATTCGAAGTAACATATCGACCCCGGGTGGCATACCAGGCTCAGATCTTAGCTGATTTCTTGGTTGAGAAAGACCCGCATTCGACGACAAAGGGCGACCCAACTGTTTGGACCCTTTCGGTCGATGGCTCCTCAACCGCTTCCGGGGGGGGTGCCGGGGTATCCCTAGTCAGCACAAATGGCCAACAGGTCGAGTACGCCATCGCCCTCGAGTATCCTGCAACAAACAATGAGGCTGAGTATGAAGCTCTTTTAGCGGGTCTGAGAATTGCGAAAATGCAGAACATAAAAAAACTTCGAGCTTTAACCGACTCACAACTGGTTGCTAGCCAAGTCAAGGGCGAATACGAGGCTCGAGAGGAGTCTATGATCAAATACCTCGCCTTGGTCAAAAGGGCAATCGCCGAATTTGATGAATTCGAAATCTCCCAAATTCCTCGAGAAGAGAACGGGCGGGCCGACGCCCTTTCTAGATTTGCCAGTGGTTCACTCGGCACCCAAGATCGGGCCATCACCTTCATGACCTTACCAACTCGGTCGATAGATCAGGCTCCACTCGAAGTCAACTCTATCGACGCAACTGAACCGTGTTGGCTCGATAGCATCGTTTTGTATCTTCGAAATGGCATTTTACCCGAGGATTCGACTGAAGCTAGGAGGCTCAAACAACGAGCGCTGAGCTATACGCTGGACCAGGAGGGTCGTCTGTACAAACGTTCATTCATCGGTCCAACAAAACGGTGCCTCCGACCAGCCCAGGGTCAAGAAGTTTTGGCCGAAATCCATGAGGGATCCTGTGGGAATCATGCCGGGGGGCGGTCTCTAGCCCTCAAAGTGTCTCGATCTGGATTCTTCTGGCCTAACCTACGCAAGGATGCACTCGAATTTGTGAGGAAATGCGATCGTTGCCAGAGGCATGCCAATTTGACTCATCAACACCCCTCACACATGATTCCGATTGAGTCATGCTGGCCTTTTGAGCAATGGGGAATCGACATAATTGGACCCTTTCCGATAGCAACTCGACAAAGGCAGTTCGTCATTGTGGCGGTCGATTACTTTTCTAAATGGGTCGAGGCTTTGGCAGTCGCAAAGATTACCTTCCACTCCTTACAGGACTTCCTCTGGAAACACATCATCACTAGATTTGGAGTACCTCGAGTCATAGTATGTGATAACGGACCACAGTTCCGGAGTTCAAGATTTAGAGCCTACTGCTCCGACTTTAGGATCGAACAAAGATTCACCTCGGTCGGACATCCCCAAGCCAACGGTCAGGTCGAGGTTACCAATCGAACCATCATACAGAACCTGTGTACGCGACTCGAAGCGAAGAAGAGCCATTGGGTCGATGAACTTGAAGGCGTCCTCTGGGCATATCGAACCACCCCTCGAATTCCCACGGGACAAACACCTTTCGCCATGGTATATGGCTCGGAGGCCACGATCCCGGCTGAGGTTATACATCAATCTCCCCGAGTGGCTCACTTCCAGCAGAGTCGGAATAACGAACTTAGGGCTTTCGATCTTGACACGATAGACGAAACGAGAGAAAAAGGAAACATGAAGATGCAGCAGTATCGAGCAACGACTGCTCGAGCATACAATAAAGACCTACGACCTCTCCACTTTCAGGTCGGGGATTTGGTCCTCAAAAGGGCTGAAGTTACTAAACACGTAGGAAAGCTTGATGCCAATTGGGAAGGACCCTACCGTGTCGTCGAAATAGGCAAAAATTGGGCATATCATCTCGAAGATCTCGATGGGCTACCGTTACCTCGATCATGGAATGCTCACAATCTGAAGAAATATTACTTGTGATTAATCGATGTAATTTCTTTTGGTCATTAAACACAATATGTAAATTTTCTGGTCGACTAATCGATAGAGCATTCTCTTGCCTTTTTAGCAATTGTGTTATTCGATCATATACTTGTGGATTATACGACGCCCGTACTAATTTCCTGTATACTTCGAAAGATTAAAAGCAGCTTGCCTTGACATCTTCTCGATCATTATTTTCGATTAACATAAAAAATTGAACGCCAAAAAGCTCGAGAAAACATGCATGAAACCCAGAAGAGAACTTGCATAATGTATTTAAAACAAGAAAGTCTACATCGATCATAATTCTTCGATCAAAACCTTACAAATTTGGATTTTACAAATGGGAGCAACAAACGCTCGGATTCCTACCTATTTACACATGAATCCCGAGCCAACAACTACTAAAGTCCGACCCCAACAGTCGGAACTTCGAAAATTGGATTCCCCTTCACCAGTCCTCCGAGTACGAAGATAGGGCTAGTCCATTCTCTCCGACTCAATCCTCGACCGCTCATGATCCGGTCCCTTCCTCGATTGGAACAATGGCGCCCTCCCCAAAGTATTCCGGGCACATATCCTTGGGGTCGAAGGAAGCGTCAAGGTCGAGCTCTTCCGTGGCTATGTTGTCCGGTTCCCCCGCCGCTCTGGACCTAGCCAACTTCACAGCAAAGCCAAATTCATCGGTGTCCCAGTTTGGCTCGGGAGTGGGGGGTCGGGTGACCGGATCAACTGGACGAGGGTCATCTTGGTATAGGCCGACCTTCTCTTGATCATAGTCGAGCGGAAGATACTTAGCCGCCTGCACCTGAGCCAAGCACAAGTTGAAGCCCTCCTCGACATCCTTGAAGCTCGCGATCGACACGGCCTTCTCGTAGGCCTTGGACTTCATGAATCTATAGACGCCTCGACGCTCGAGGTCGTTCACGGATTCAGCCAAGCCCCTCTTGCATCGCTCCAGAGCTAGCTTGGCACCTTTCCTCTCCCCCTCGATCAGGCCACGGCTTCGCGCTTCAGCCTCCTCCTGGATCGACCTAGCCACCCGGTCCTCGGCCACCTTTAGCTTTTTCTCGACTTGAGAGAGATTTGTTATGGCGTCCAAAAGCTCACGGTCGAGTTTCTCCTTGTCCTTGGTGGCCTCGGCCAGCTTCTTATCTTTCTCCTCCAGCTCAACCCTCATCATCTCCACCTGTCGCTCGGCCTTCGCCCTCAACTGCCGATGGACCCACCCTCTCCGAGCCACCTGAAAGAAGTCCTGGCCCATCTGCAAGGAATCATCGACCATTAAAAACTCCGACCATACACATGAAATAATTCCTACAGATATAATTTCTACTGGTACTCACCGCAAAGTACTTCTGGACCCAAGAAGCCTCGATCTCGTCGTCGGAGAGCGCCATCCTCTCCTTGTGATCGACCGTTGTCTGGATCGAGCTGTAAAGGGCTCCGAGCGCCTGGTAGTCTTTGGGGGCTGTCCCGACCCGTCGGGGCTCGCCTCTCTCGTTGACGCTCGCCAGGCCGCAAGGGAAATGGGGTTCCTCGAGGATTGGATAGTCGAAGAATAGCTTTTTCTCCTCTTCGCTCGACTTCCATTGAACCGCGCTCGAGGGCCCCGAGCCAGGCCTTCTCACCCCCGCCAGGATGCTGGCCACATTTCGAGGCACTATTGCCCCTCGACCTTGATTCGGAGGGGTCGAATAGGCCCCTACCTGGACCTCAATGATCGGCCCAAGCGCCGGAGGCATGGGAAGCAGGGGGCTCTTCTCTCGACCCGTGTTTTTATCGGCCCCGGCCCCAGACTTGGCCTGGCCTTTCGTTTTCTGCTTTTTTGATTGGGGGGCTCCATGGTCCTTGTCAGTGGAAGAGCCCCGACCTCTCTTCTCGGGAGCGTCCTTGGTCCTCAACGCCAGAACGTCCGGAAGGGCCTCGATCGTCGCATCGGTCGATGCAGACGCCTCGGCTTGGGTAGGAGGGGGCATCTTCTTCTTCTCGGCCGCCTTCTTTAGCTCGGCCATCTCCTTCCTCCTGGCATTCAGTGCAGCCGACATAACGTATTGCTCTGCACCAAAAGACACTCGATTAAAAAACAAAACAACAACAAACAAAACAAACAAAAGGAAAAACAAGGGCAAATAAATGATCGAAATGTCTCGAGGGACTCGTTCGGAATACCAGGGTCGAAATGTTTTCTAACTCCTGGCGCGAGCCCCAGCTCGATTAATGACTGTGGAGCCACCATGTCCTCCGACTCCACACTTCCCATCTTCCTCAGAGCCGCCATCAAGGTGTTGGGCCAACCCGGATGCCCCCTCGGAAGGTCCGATCGAGCAACCCAGCTCCATCCAGGGTATTTCAGACCGGGCCACCCCTTTTCACTTTCGATGAAAACGAATCTTTGCTTCCATCCCTTGCCATTCGATGAGGTAGGCGACCTAACAATCCGATAATTGCTCTTCGACTGCAACTGGATATACCCCGGACCAGACTTCGAGGTCTCGGTCGTCAAGCCGGCCTGGAAGATCTCAGAAATGCAATAGATATTGACCTTCATTCCCAGGCATCTCAACAAAGCCCTCAATCCGTTTACCATGGCGTAGGAGTTGGGCATCAACTGCAATGGGCTAATCCTAAGGGTATTGAAGAAACCGACCATCTCCTCGGGAATGGGCACCCTAAACCCATTTTTGACCGCCAAATAGTTGACCGCAATACAGTTGGGCGGTGGGTCGGTCATGCGATCTCCTGATTGGGGCCTAATCACTCGATAACCCCCATACTCCGGAGCCCCCCCAAACAACCAATTCTGAACCTCTCCAAGTTTGTCCTCGGATATCGAGCAGGTAATGGCTCGAGGGTCGTTTTGTAGCCAACCTTCTGGCTCTAAATTCTCCATCTCCTCATCTTCCTCTTCCTCTAGTCGACCCGAAGTCGACGTCTCCTCTCCAGACTCCCGAGGTACTGACACCACTGTTGTCTCATCCTCGGACAAAGGCTCTGAAACCTCTACAACCTCGACGAACTCATCCCTCCCCTGAGGATTCGTCGACCTCGTCTCCATGGTCTCACCGGAATCGGACGTCGAACTCGACCCTGATGTGTCCGAACTCGACCTATCACTCGCGGTCACCACTTCCTCCACTCCGGGGCCAGTCTCCACTCGATTTGTTGACATCCTACAGGGCAAAAACCTCATTTTCATGGTGTGGCTCGGATACAAACAAATCGAGGGAGAGGAAGCCTTCGAAGAGGGAAGTGGTACACCTCTCCCTCGAGGCAAGCGAAAAGAAAAATAAAAAGCACAGAGAAAGAAAATCGAGCAAAAGATCGGGAATGTTACCTTTTGTTTTCTGAAGATCCGAACGGTCCTTTTGTAAAGCAAACGACCTCGAGATTCAACACGAAAAGAACTCTTTATCGATCGAAAATGGCTCGGAACTCTCTTCAATTCTCTGTCGCAAAAGTAACAAATGAATTTACAGAGGGAACTATTTATAAGGATAAAAATGAGCGGGAATCGAGAAGGTGAAACGGCGTAATAATTACAGCGGGTCCCACTCTTGGGATTTGAAACGCCTCTGCCACGTCAGCCCTAGCAGATGACGTTTCGGGGGGCTTATGACGTGGCACGTACCCGCTGTCGATCTAAGCCAATCACCTTGCCCCACGTGGACGATCGGGGGTCAAGTCTCGCTCGAGGATCACACTTCGACCGTCCTACTCAGAGGCCCATTTACCTCGCGAGAATTACCTCACGAGAGTATCGACCCAAATGCTCGGACTAATCGCTTATGTCGAGATCGACCCATCATCTCCGACTGACCAGCGCATCATTCCACTAGCGTAGTGGCCGACCGAGCATTTAATGCAAGGCCTTAATGGGGCACCTGTCAGCTCCCCACGCTGCCACGTCGATGCGGTAACTTCTCTGTCCTCTCCATATAAATACCCCCTCCTCATTTATTGCACGGTAAGTTTTCTCACCTAGCACTTTTCACCACTCAATCTTTTCGATCATCCTTACCGATCCTTACTTGAGCGTCGGAGTGCCAACCCGGGTCTCACACCCATCTTCCCCGAGTTGGCCTCGGAGCTCACGTTCGTTGACCTTTACAGAACTCGAGCAGTCAGGCGGCCGTTTCCCCATCAACAAATAGAGTGATCGCGTCGGATCTCTCGATCGATCATCAAGCAGAGATTTTTGTCACGATCAGGACTGATATTTCCTCTATTAGTATTAGGATTATTAATTCGGCGTTCGGATTACGAATATGGACAGGGAATTTCACCGTCATTGTTGTTAGCAGGATTATTCCTCCGTTCAGACACCAACAATGGGCTAACATTTCTACGAATATCAGAATATGTTCTGTTAGAGATTACGGCTAATTAGCAGGGATTTGTTTCCATAGTTAGCGGGATTACGATTGTACATATCTTTTCCTTTTCTGTAGATGCTTGTATCTTTATATTGTACCTGTGTTGTAAGTTCTCAAATACAGATCAATGGAATAAAAAACATTTTCCCAAAGTCTAAATTCTAACTTGGTATCAGAGCAGGTTTATCGTTAATAGTTTTTTGATGATTTTTCCGGGCTCATCACTTACCACCATGACCAAAGACAGTAAGAATTCCTACAACAGAATCACACCAACAACCTTTGGACGTGATTCTTCACCCAAATTACGCTCAGATCGGCGATCACTGGACTCATCATCGCGCGATGGAGGACGAACACAGGTTAAATACTCACAGCAGCGTGATGGCGGCGGCCGCATCAGTAGCGCCGCCATTGTTGTAATTTGATTTTACTACAGTTAAAAATCAATCGTGTAAGTGTACACTAACATACGCGTAGCACAATAGGATCGAACCCACAGGGAAGGGAAATCAATCACTACTCTCTATTTCTCTCTAATCTAAAGACTTAATGAATTTAGGTTATTTCTATTAATCTACTGATGCGGAAATTAACAAGTAACTGAACTAAAATTGCAATTAACAACTTAAATACACGAATTTGCTTCAGTAAACTAAACAGGTAGGGGAAAAAGCTTTGAATCATACAATCAAGAGCCAATGTGATACCCGTTTGACAAGTGTAATTCTACAACATAGTCACTTATATTTGAATTACCCTCTCTCGAGGTGTAACCAAGTGCTTAATTGGTGTTCAATGTTGCTCTCGCAATCACCAATAGTTAATTAAACCATAGGAACAAGACTAGTGTAATTTAGTATTCTAGTGGCTCGGCATGGAATAAGATTACTGTTATATAAGCTAGGACCAAATCTTTTTGAACCCTACAACTCACAGGTATTGAAAACAATCCAAATCACCATCAATTTCTCAATTTATAGGTAACTCTGAGACATGCTAAGGTTGGCCAGACCGTTGCAATTCGAATTATGTCCGCTTCCAAAACTAAGAATCACACAAGTCATTCAAGCATTACATCAAACATCTATCATGCATTCATCATCACTCCCCTAGCCCTATAGAATTAGCTACTCATAGTAACGACAAACATCATAAAACCAAATCATAACTATCAACTCTAAACAAAGTCTAGAAAATAAACTCAGAAACATTCTAATAATTCAGAAAATTAAATCTAACATGGGAAACTGAAACTAAGCGGGATTAGTTTGAATAATAAGACTATATAATTAGAAAAAGGAATTAGTCTCAATTGATTTGTATGAATTCTCCGAGAGTTCTTCTGAATTTTCTGTAACAGCCGTCTTCTATCTCTTCTCCCAAGTCTTCCGTCTCTCCTCTCTCTTTCTGACTCCCAAAAGAGACCTCAAAACGCGCCTAAATACTAAACCTAAAATTCCTCGCCGACAAGGGTAACGGGCGTTACCTGACTCCATACAATCCTCATTAATGCCCGTTAACTGGATAAATCGTGTCTGCGCTTATATAAGCAGTAACGGGCGTTACTGATTTTCTTCAGTGAAAGGGTAACGGGCGTTACCTTTCCTTCCCCAGAACTCAACTCCTCCTGTGGCCATTAACGGGCGTTAATAACTTTGTGCTGCCATGGAGTAACGGGCATTACTCCTATCTCTAGTCTCACGTGGTGCCCTTATACATGTTAACGGGGGTTACACATCGCATGCTACTGTATGGTGACGGGGGTTACCATCATTCTTTCCACAAAACATGTGAAATCGTCATGCCTCGCCGGATCGTGACTCCAACACTAAAATTACCTAAAACGGCCAATTTAAACACGTAAAAGCGTCAAATGGCACAATTTGTCATCGAATTAATGCTAAAAAATCATGTAATCTCAACACACAACAAAATCCCCCACACTTGAACATTGCTCGTCCCCGAGTAATACGGAAATTAAGAAAACACATCCTCATCAAACCTTCTCCTCTAAGCAATCATCAACCTTCGCCTATACAAGTCTAGCCAATCAAATCAAATACTCGTAAATAGGAAATCCTCAAGATTTAGTATGAAAAGTAAACCCTTGTGTAGTGTGTGAATCAAACGATACAATGTGCAAAAATTAGAACGACAACTTCACAATTTCCTCCTAAGCTCCAATCATCAACTTCGGAATACACTCTTCGCACCTATCTCCACTAATGGAATTAAATCAAGACTTCGGATCAGTAGGTCTTTTGGGCTTGTAATGTAGGCTTAGGGTAAGGTTACGGAAATGTGGATCAAGTGACTACTCACCAAGCTTACATCATTTACTCTAATCAAAACATGGAGACTTCTATTCACCATTGACACTAAGAATTTTGCCCCAGTCTTCAATTGAATCCCACACTTTCAAATTCACCCTTTGCATAATCTTATTTTGTTTTTCTTCTTTGCTCTTTCTCTTTTCATATCTTTTCTTTTCACTCTTTTTTTTCCCCTTTTCTGCACAAAAACTCCTCATTCTCAATCACAAGAACAGTTAAAAAAAAGGGTCTAAGAATAGATACTCGTCATACCGGATCAAATGAGCAAGCCTTGGTAAACAAAATTATCAAGGTAGGTATTTCTATGTTGTGCCTTGGCTTATAATGTGGCTACAAAAATTTTTGCACAACAATTAGGCTCAGCGAGGGCAATAGGTTTGCGTTATTTAGTGAGAAACAGCTAAATAGAAAAGCTAAAAATCGTCTGACAACGAATGCCTACTTCACTTCCTTAGTCCTTCATTAATTCAAAATTTCGGCTCGATAGGACTAAAATGCATCCTAATCAAATCATACACTCATTCGGAAATTATCAACTCATCTCTCTAAGTTAAGTACATTATTTCGTTTAAAGGTGCTCAAATTATAAGGGCTTACTAACACACTAAATCATCAAATCTCATGCAACTTTCTTCAATTTAAAAAGCCTAACTTATTCTAGCAAAAGCTCAACGATCAAACTTCAAAGAAAAAGTTCAAAATGAGGGAAAATTTTCAAAAATTTCTAAAATTACTCGAATTTTAGCAAGTTACAAGTGAAATTACATCTACTCATGCAAATATTCAATAAAGCTCATAGCAAGAATGCACATTCTTCCCCCACACTTAAACTTTGCAATGTCCTCATGAAATTGAAAGAATTAAAGGGTTAGGGCACTTCCTGATTACAGACGAACCGACAATGTGATAGCAAAGATTCCAACCCTGAACAAGTGACTAAAAACATGGATCAAGTGTGCAGGCAATTGATAATCACATGCATCCAACAAGTAACAAACAAGTCACAAGTTCTAATTAAGAAAAGCACAGTTGCAAAATAAAACAGCAGTGTTAGAGCACAACGGTGAAAAGAAAACAACAAAGTAGCACAGTTATCAAACATAGCAGCGTTATAGAGTTCTGAAAGCAATAAAATGAAACACAGAGCCACGAGCTCACAGTCACTGATCAGGCGGCGGCGGCGGCGGGGTGGGCAGGGCATCTGAAGTATCCATCCAGGCACTGGTAGAATCCCTAAAACTGCTCATCGACATGGGTGGTCCATGTGTCAAAGCGCCGATCAATGTGGGATCGAAAATCCACCATCTCCTTCCTGTGCACATTCAGTCCCGTCTCAACCCTAGCCATCATGGCATTGGTCTCAGCAAGATCCAACCGCATTGCAGCCATAGTGATGTTCAGAGCCCT
The DNA here is from genome assembly GCA_037501455.1 of Lantana camara. Taxonomy (NCBI): domain Eukaryota; kingdom Viridiplantae; phylum Streptophyta; class Magnoliopsida; order Lamiales; family Verbenaceae; genus Lantana; species Lantana camara. The sequence goes on along the minus strand of CM074857.1, from coordinate 12,335,580 downwards.
CACGGACAAAGGTTCATCCTCCCTCCCTTGAGGAACTTACCTCGGGACATCATTTCTTCCTTCCGGCACATCCGCAATCTCGTCTAAGGCAGCTTTCAGCTCATCAGGCACCTCCTCATAGGAGGCATATCCCCAAGTGTACATCTGCTGAAACCTGTAGCGGGCCCTCTTCGGCCACCATGGTAATAATCTGTCTTCAAGAGGTTCCTTCTTCCACTCAATGACTAAGCCCATGTGCTTCCAGTTGTCCTCATCCAGGAAGGGATACATCGTCAGTGGCTCAGCCTTTCTAGGCCTCCATCCAAAACACCTGGCTATCATGGTCACATAAGCTCCGTGACCAATGACACCTGTGCTCTTGTTGGCGGCATCCAACATTCGTGAAGTCAAGTCCTAGGTACCATTATACAGCTGTCCCTCCCGCATCTTGTACATGATGGCCAACTCGGTAGCTTGGATATTGCCCTCGCTCTCAATGCGGGCACAAAAGCTGTAACTCAAAATCTTATGCACAATCCTCCACACCGCACTATCCAAATACGTTGCTTTAGTGTTCCGGACATGATAGTTGGGTGTGTTGGGCTTCAAGGGGAAGGACCTCCATATCTCCTCCCGCTGTGCATTGCTCCAAGTGGGAAGAGGAGTCTCACCGTCCTGAGGAAAGCCAAACACCTCCCTCAGTGTACCAAGGAAAACGGAATGTGTCCGTATACAATCCAAAGAAATTTTAACCGGATCATCATGTCCCGGGTGCCAATTCATTGTTGTGAAGAATGCCGCAGTGAGCTCCGGATAAGTTGATGCGTCGGTCTCCAAAAATCCATGCCAACCGATGTTATCGAATAATGTCTGGATTTCATCCCACACGCCCATACGGATCAAAGAGTCTCTTTTAAAGAACTTTGTGGGGAATATTGGCCTCGTGAGCACCCTATCAAACGGGTTGCCAACTTCCTCAACAATAACATTCCGGGTTTCACTTTGGGCTCTAACTCGAGAAGTCCCTGAAGTAGAAGCGCTTTCTACACGTGTACGCTTTGAACGGCCCATAATACCTGAAATTAGCAAGAAAAACCAAGCAACACAAGCACTTATCAAATAAAAGTTCACTGCGGCATTTTATCGAACACCTTGGGGGCATACCATGAACATAAAGGTTGTCACTAAATTCTTCAATCTACCCCAAAGCAAATTGACCTTACCTCATCCTAATGCTACCATATCCCAAAAACATCTAAGTGAGACATCAAATTCCACCTTAACTGATAATTTAGGACTAGAAATATGGATGTGCAACAATTCGCCCCAAATCAACTAAAATTCGCAACCAAGTGTCTAACCTTGTTCTAGCATGCACCAGATCTACAATGCTTACAAAAACAACTCCAACTTATCTCAATTTTCCAAATTCCTTAGCTAGAGTTCAAATTTCACAAGGATATAACTATTCTGGCAAAAGGAAAAAAAAAAAAAAACTTACCAAAAGGAAACGGAAAAGAAGGGTGTGCGTGTGTGAGAGTTGTGTCCGGCACTAAGAATGGCAGCGACTGCGCGGAGGAATGGTGGTGGGTCGAGGTTGAGCAAACCGCCGCTGCTACTTGCTTGGTGTAATGGTTTCGTGTGTTTGTGTTGTGGTAGAGGCGGGGGTTTTTTGTTTTAAAACTTTTCGCCTAAAAACTTGTTAATAAGCGGCCAGGTTTCACTCGACTTTGGCCTGGTAATTGGCGTTAACCGTTTTGTTCCTTATGGGGGTAACGGGCGTTACCCCATCTGGCCTACACACCTGTGGCGATGAACGGACGTTACTAGTGATGAACTGAATCTCTGAAACGGGCGTTACTAGTGATGAACTGAATCTCTGGAACGCCCGTTACCTATACTACCCCATCCTCCTGACGGCATTAGCGGGCGTTAACCTGAATAACCTAAGAAGGGTGTAACGAGCGTTACACCTAATTCTTTCAAAAGGCCTTATTCGGGTACTACTAACGGATGCACAGTCGTAGTAATTAACAATAATCAGCTCATTCAGGATAGTTAAATCATGCAGCCTCAGCACAACGGTTGATAATTACACCTTAAGCACATATCACAGTTTATAGTGTCAACTCCTTCGCACTTCAAGCACACGCAAAATACAACAAAATAAATGGACCTCACCGTTGGCACTTAGCTTCAAAGGTACAACACTCTCATCAGTTCTTACTCCAATTCCGAACAACTCTCAACCTAGCTTGCAACCAAAGTAGATAAACACAGAATCTCAGGAAAACCAAACAAGACAACAAGAAAAACGGAGAACGGAAAAGGACAGAAAAGAAAAGGAAAGAAAAGAAAATATAGTTCTAAGTTAAAGTCGTTAGCTTGACTGGGTGGCCCTGATTAACTTGCAGGACGCAATGACACACGCGAGGTGTGTTTCTCGATGGGCTCGCCAACTAGATATGGCTTCAATCTCTGACCCCAACTTCTCATTTCCTATCTCCACTGCCCCACTGGACATTACCCTAATAATACGAAATGGACCGGACCATCGGGACTTTAGCTTTCCAGGAAAAAGCTTCAACCTAGAGTTGAACAATAAAACCAACTGTCGCACTTCAAACTTTTTCACACGAATATGCTTATCATGCCATCTTTTTGTTCTCTCCTTGTAAAGTTTGGCATTTTCATACGCTCTGAGTCGGAATTCCTCTAATTCATGCAATTGCAAAGCTCTTTTCTCGCCGGCCAGCTTCAAATCAAAATTAGTAGCCCTAATTTCCCAGTATGCCTTATGCTCGAATTCTAATGGCAAATGGCACGGTTTCCCATAAACTAAATTAAATGGGGATGTGCCAATGGGTGTCTTATAAGCCGTCCTATACGACCACAGCACATTGTCCAACTTCGATGCCCAGTCTTTCCTCGAGCTACTCACTATCTTTTCCAAAATCTGTTTAATTTCCCTATTAGAAATCTCCATTTGCCCACTCGATTGGGGATGATATGGTGTTGTAACTCGGTGATGTACTCCGTACTTCTTCAACAGAATTTCTAAAGGTTTATTACAAAAGTGAGAGCCTCCGTCACTGACAAGAGCCCGGGGAACTCCAAATCGACTGAAAATGTTCTTCTTCAGAAACTTTATCACAACCTTGGAGTCATTCGTCGGTGATGTGATGGCTTCAACCCACTTAGATACGTAATCCACTCCCACCAGGATATACTTATTCCCGTTTGATGACGGAAATGGACCCATAAAATCGATTCCCCAGACGTCGAAAAGCTCAATCTCAAGAATATATCTCAGTGGCATCTCATCTCTCTTTCCAATATTATCTGTCCTCTGACATGAATCACACTTGGTCACAAACTCGTGTGCATCCTTAAACAGGGAAGGCCACCAAAATCCTGATTGAAGTGCCTTCGCAGCCGTCTTACTAGCACTCGCATGGCCTCCATAAGGGCTGGAATGGCAATGATAAATCACCTCATCTACCTCATCTTGTGGAACGCATCTCCTCACCAGATGGTCAGAACAGTGTTTGTAAAGCAACGGTTCTTCCCAATAATAATACTTTGCATCCGAAAGAAATTTCCTTTTTTGGTGAAAGCTCAAATCAGGGGGTACGATCCTATTGGCTAAGTAGTTCACAAAATCTGCATACCATGGTACGCTAGAGTCCACCTTAAATAATTTCTCATCAGGGAAGTTCTCCACTATAACCTGTTCCTTTTCCTCGGCGGGTTCCTCAGTTTCCAATCGCGATAAGTGGTCTGCCACCACATTTTCTGTGCCTTTCTTGTCTCTTATCTCCAAATCAAACTCTTTTAGTAATAGTATCCACCTGATGAGGCGTGGTTTGCTGTCCTTCTTGGACAACAGGTACTTAATAGCAGCATGGTCAGTGTATACCACCGTTTTTGAACCTATTAAATAAGAACGAAACTTGTCAAAAGCATGTACAATGGCTAATAGTTCTTTTTCAGTGGTGGCGTAATTTAGCTGTGCATCATTAAGTGTTTTGCTAGAGTATGCAATGACGTGTAGATGTTTCTCTCTTCTTTGGCCAAGGACAGCTCCTATGGCCAAGTCACTAGCATCACACATTAGTTCAAACGACAAACTCCAGTCTGGTGCCACCATAATTAGTGCTAAAGTAAGCTCTTTCTTCAGCCTGTCGAAGGCAATCAAACAGTCATTATCAAAGATAAATTCAGCATCCTTCTGTAAAAGCTTACAAAGGGGTAAAGTAATTTTGGAGAAATCCTTAATGAAGTGCCGGTAAAATCTGGTATGGCCAAGGAAACTCCTAACTCCCTTAACATTAGTTGGTGGAGGCAATTTTGCGATCACTTCAATTTTGGCCTTGTCAACTTCAATTCCTTTCTCCGAAATCCTATGGCCTAAGATAATTCCTTCCTTCACCATGAAGTGACATTTTTCCCTTCAGAACTAGATTAGTCTCTTCACATCTCTGTAAAACTTGAGTTAAATTCTGCAAACAGGATTCAAAAGAAGACCCAAATACAGAGAAATCATCCATAAATATTTCCATGGTACGCTCTATAAAGTCAGAAAAAATTGATATCATGCATCTTTGAAAAGTAGCTGGGGCATTACACAACCCAAAAGGCATTCTTCGAAAGGCGAAAGTGCCATACGGACAAGTAAAAGTGCATTTTTCCTGGTCTTCTGGGGCTATGGCTATCTGATTATAGCCTGAGTACCCATCCAGAAAACAGTAGTACGCATGCCCGACTAATCTTTCTAACATTTGATCAACAAAGGGTAAAGGGAAGTGATCTTTCCTGGTTGCCGTATTTAATTTCCTGTAATATGTGCAAACTCTCCATCCCGTAACAGTCCTAGTAGGAATCAATTCATTATTCTCATTTTTAACTACAGTCATCCCCCCTTTCTTTGGCACAACCTGAACAGGACTAACCCACTTACTGTCCGAGATAGGATAGATAATCCCAGCATCTAACAGTTTTATTACTTCAGCCCTCACGACTTCCTGCATATTTGGATTAAGCCTTCGTTGGTGTTCTATAGAGGGGTTTGTGTTCATCTTCCATCAAAATTTTATGTATGCAAATGGCTGGGCTTATTCCCTTGATGTCGAAAATAGTCCAACCTATTGCTCGTTTATGATTCCTCAACACCCTCAACAAAGCATCTAATTGCAATTCAGATAATTCCGCAGAAACAACAACAGGCAATGTGTCAGACTCACCCAAAAATACATACTTAAGATGATTGGGGAGGGGTTTCAATTCCAAGGTGGGTGCCTTAACAATAGATGGAGGAGGGGTGGGCTTACCTGTGCCCAACTCCTCATAAACAAACCTGTGTCGGAACGACACGAATGGAGTGGCCTCTAGTTCTCTCGAATAAGCAGCTATTTCTTCTAGCAACTCTTCCCCGTCTATTTTCTCCTCCAATCCCTACAGACATAATTCAAGGGGGTCATTTTGCAGCGCCGAAGTTACAATGATATCCTCCACCTTGAAACACTGTTCTTCCAATACTGGTCCTTTCATTGTTTTGAATAAGTTAAATTCCACTTGCTCCTCTCCCACTCTTAGGGTCAGCAATCCATTTTTCACGTCAATCAACGCTCCAGCTGTGGCAAGGAAGGGTCTTCCTAGGATCAATGGCATATCCCGGTCTTCTTCTATGTCAAGCACAAGAAAATCCACTGGAAGATAAAACTTCCCGACCCTTACAAGAGCATTCTCCAAGATTCCCGTGGGATAAGTAATCGATCGGTCAGCTAACTGCAGTGACACCGTAGTCGGCTGCAGATCTTCCAACCCTAATTTCCTGTAAATAGATAAAGGCATTAAACTCATGCTAGCCCCTAAATCACATAAAGCTTTATTGAAAGTTAAATTGCCAATTGTATAAGGGATGGAAAAACTCCTTGGATCTTTAAGCTTTGGCAGAAGCTTATGCTGAATAATTGCGCTGCACTTCTCTGTGAGTGCAATTGTGGCATATTCTTCCAATTTTCTCTTGTTAGAGTGGATTTCTTTTAAAAACTTAACATAAGTTGGCATCTGTGCTAATGTTTCTGCAAAAGGGATGTTGATATGTAACTCTTTGAAGATGCTCAAGAACTTCTCAAATTGTTTTTCTAGCTTCTGCTTCTGCAACCTCTGGGGGAAGGGGACTGGTTGCGCATACTCCTTGTGTGTTACATTCATCTTTGGTACTGAAGGGGGCTCCTTCTTATTCTCGTCTACACTTCCCTCTTTTGTCTCCACTACTTTCTCCGGTTTCTCTTCCTCAATAGTGCCTTGATCTAGATCTGTAGGCATCTTTGGTCCTTCGTACTGCTTGCCACTTCTCAAGTCTATGGATTTACACTACTCCTTATGATTGTTACTGGTTTGATCAGGCCACATCCCTTGACCTATGGTACTCAGTGATTGGGCTATTTGACCGATCTGAGACTCCAAATTCTTATTCTGGTTCACCACCTGCCCTACCTGCGTTTCCAATTTCTGATAATTGTCCGAAGACACTGCTATGAACTTCTCAAGTGCAGCCTCCCAGCCCTGTTTTTGTTCTGAAAAGGGCTGAGTGTGAGGAATGAAAGGTGGCGGTTCTGGTTGTATCAGATAACGGCCTGGAGTATGGATTAGGCCTGGTCGGCGTAAATCCTGAACTCTCGGTTGAAATGGCGGTCTAGGCTGTGGTATCACTTGTTGGGGGTAGTTTCCCCAACTAGGGTTGTAGTAGTTTCCATAACTGGCATAACTCACTTGCTCGTGCACCTGCTCACCTGCATTAGAATAGGGACAAAGGTTAAACACATGTGGACCACTACAAATATCACAAATTACCTGCACTGGGTGGAATTGTGTTCCAATAACATTTATGAAGAGTTGGTCCAGTCTGTTAGTGGGTTTGTGACTCCCATGGTAACCTGACCTGTTGATTATGGATCCCTTCATGCACAAAAACGTCATTCTGAGACATATTCTCTAAAAGTTCGGCGGCAACCGTTTCGGACTTTGACAAGAAAGCCCCGTTTGCAGCTGCATCCATTGCTCCTCTAAAAGTAGGGAACATCCCATTATAGAATGTTTGTATCAGTAGCCAGCTTGGTATCCCACGATGCGGACACTTCTTCTGCAATTCCTTAAATCTCTCCCAAGCTTCATAGAAGGACTCTCTGTCTATCTGCCTGAAACTTTGAATGTCATTCCTATACTTCGTGGTTTTACTCAGTGGAAAGAACTTTGCTAGGAAAGCCTGAGATAATGTTGCCCAAGTTTGAAATGAATCGTTTGGTAGTACCCAGCCACACCTTACCTCGGTCCCTAAGTGAGAAGGGAAAAAGCCTAACTCGGATAACATCTGTTGTAACCTTATATATCTTGAAGGTATCGCAAACTTCCAAAAAGTATTGCAAGTGTGAAGTTGGATCCTCTGAAGGCAATCCTGAAAACGGATTGTTTTGCAGCAAGTTAATGATTGCTGGTTTGATTTCAAAATTATTCGCTGCAATTGGGGGGCGAGTTATAGTTTGAATCGCCCCTGCATTCGGTAAATTGTAATCTCTAATCGCAGGAGGGGGTGGTTCTTGTGGTGGATCGACTACCCCTCCATCTCTCGTATTTGTAGGATTTTCTACCATCGAATCTGCACAAAGTCAAAGAGACTCCTTAACTCGGTTCCACAATGACAAAGACTACAAACACCGTATAGAATAATTGTCTAAAGCACTAGATCAAAATGATTGAGTAATATTGATTTAAAACGCCTTCCCCAGCAACGGCGCCAAAAACTTGTTGTAATTTGATTTTACTACAGTTAAAAATCAATCGTGCAAGTGTACACTAATATACACGTAGCACAATAGGATCGAACCCACAGGGAAGGGAAATCAATCACTACTCTCTATTTCTCTCTAATCTAAAGACTTAACGAATTCAAGGTTATTTCTATTAATCTACTGATGCGGAAATTAACAAGTAACTGAACTAAAATTGCAATTAACAACTTAAATACGCAAATTTACTTCAGTAAACTAAACAGGCTGGGGAAAAAGCTTTGAATCATACAATCAAGAGCCAATGTGATACCCGTTTGACAAGTGTAATTCTACAACCTAGTCACTTATATTTGAATTACCCTCTCTCGAGGTGTAACCAAGTGCTTAATTGGTGTTCAATGTTGCTCTCGCAATCACCAATAGTTAATTAAACCATAGGAACAAGACTAGTGTAATTCAGTATTCTAGTGGCTCGGCATGGAATAAGATTACTGTTATATAAGCTAGGACCAAATCTTTTTGAACCCTACAACTCACAGGTATTGAAAACAATCCAAATCACCATCAATTTCTCAATTTATAGGTAACTCTGAGACATGCTAAGGTTGGCCAGACCGTTGCAATTCAAATTATGTCCGCTTCCAAAACTAAGAATCACACAAGTCATTCAAGCATTACATCAAACATCTATCATGCATTCATCATCACTCCCCTAGCCCTATGGAATTGGCTACTCATAGTAACGGCAAACATCATAAAACCAAACGAAATTGCATTAAAATAAATCATAACTATCAACTCTAAACAAAGTCTAGAAAATAAACTCAGAAACATTCTAATATTTTAGAAAATTAAATCTAACATGGGAAACTGAAACTAAGCGGGATTAGTTTGAATAATAAGACTATATAATTAGAAAAAGGAATTAGTCTTAATTGATTTGTATGAATTCTCCAAGAGTTCTTCTAAATTTTCTGCAACAGCCGTCTTCTATCTCTTCTCCCAAGTCTTCCGTCTCTCCTCTCTCTTTCTGACTCCCAAAAGAGACCTCAAAACGCGCCTAAATACTAAACCTAAAATTCCTCGCCGACAAGGGTAACGGGCGTTACATGAAACCGGATAAATCGTGTCTACGCTTATACAAGCAGTAATGGGCGTTACTGATTTTCTTCAGTGAAAGGGTAACGGGCGTTACCTTTCCTTCCCCAGAACTCAACTCCTCCTGTGGCCATTAACGGGCGTTAATAACTTTGTGCTGCCATGGAGTAACGGGCGTTACTCCTCTCTCTCATCTCACGTGGTGCCCCTATACATGTTAACGGGGGTTACACATCGCATGCTATTGTATGGTAACGGGGGTTACCATCATTCTTTCCATAAAACATGTGAAATCGTCATGCCTCGCCGGATTGTGGCATAATTTTTCATCGAATTAATGCTAAAAAATCATGTAATCTCAACACACAACAGCCATAGCCACCGCTACAGCAACAGAAAATGGAGAAGGAGAGATACAGCGGCGTGACGGCAAACGAAGAAGAAGAACCAGCCGGGTTTACCTTCGCTACAGTAAGGAGAGGACCGCCAGCAGCGAATCTAGTGCCGCCGGTCTTTGGATCGAAGCATAGGCCAAAGGCTGTGGAATTTCAGCACAAAACATCGGCAGTAGGACGTTGATACCGGCTACCAGCGGAGAACCCAGTACCGCCGGTCGCTAGAGAACACACCGCGAGGCTGTCGATGGTCGGACGGTGGCCACCAAGCTATGAGGCGACGGCTGCTTATGTGAGAGATGTCTCGGTTTTTTAACAGAAAAGAGAAGAATTGGCCTTTGAATAAAAAAGAGAGCCTTCTACCAATCAAGATATTAGGGTTGGGGATTTTCAAACCCAACCCTATTTAAATAATAATTTTGGGTTTGGTCCTCCAACTTTTGATAATTTACAGAATGGCCCCTCAACTTCTAAATCCTTGCTGCATGAACCCTAAAGTTTGGAGAAAGTTCAGATTGGTCCCCAAGGTTTTAAGTTTTTACAGAATGGCCCCCCAAGTTTGGTGGAAACTCAGAATAATCCCCCAAAATGCGGAAGTGCCTATATAACCCAAGGACCCAAGCAAGCCGAGTGGATCCTTGATTGCGGGCCACAGATACCATGACTTATGACCGTAATGACTTGATCACCGTGTCAAAGTCTATGAGACCAGCTATTCATTGTGCTAATGGGGATCTATTATCGGTTCAGGGCACCGGCATGATTGCTATATCTCCTTCTTTAAACTTGAAAAATTGTCTATATGTTCCTAGTTTATCCTGCAAGATGCTTTCTGTTAGTCATGTTACCCGAGAATTAAACTGCGTTGTTGTGATCTATTCTGGTTTCTGTATTCTGCAGGATATTCAGTCGGGGAAAGTGATTGGGCGTGGCACTGAATGTGACGGGTTGTACTATATTGACGATGTGGCTCACAACGAAAATTGTTGTGTGTAGACATTACATGATTTTAAGCGTTAAATAGATGATATTCTGGAGCCGTTTAATGCGTTTATGTGTTTATTTGACTCAGTTCAGGTGTCATTAGAGTTGGAGTTACGAAACGGCGAAGCAGAGCGATTTCATGTATTTTTGGAAGAAAAAGTGGTAACTCCCGTTACCATTTAGCAGTACTAAAGGAGTAACTCCCGTTAATAGCCACAGGAGAGCGGTTTTGGTGAGAATAGGGCGTTACCCCTACGCAGAAGGAATTCGGAAACGCCCGTTACTAGAAAAATCGTTAAGGCGATTTCAGGCCATTAACGGGCGTTAACGATGGCAAGGAAAAAATTGGTAACGTCCGTTACCTAGGGCAGCGAGAAGTCTTCTAGGACTGCTATATATGTGCGTTTTTGGAGTCATTTTTAGATAGATTTTCTTCCGTTCATGACCTAAATTGGAGTCTTGGGAGAGAAGAAAGTGAGAGATGCCGGAGAGAATTAGACAGAGAAAAAGAGTTCTTTTCCAAGTTAAGACCGAGGGTTTGGAAGAAGACTCAAAGATTGAGAAGATTTTCAGAGAATTCGAGAAGACAATAGGATTGAATTCCGAGAACAATCTTTGGTTTTATTGTTGCTTTAATTCCTAAACTAATTCCTTTGATTTTTAGTTTTAGTTTTTATGTTAGTTTCGTTCTTGAGTCTTACTGAATGTTTATGAATTTAATTGTTAGACTTTATTTAGATACGTTGACCATGATTTATGTTAATGTAGTTTCCTTTAGTTTTATGATTTTTGCTTCAATTATGAGTAGCTAATTATCTAGGGCTAGGGGGAAGTGATGATGATTGCATGATGGATGTTTGATGAGATACTTGAGTGACTTGTGTTAATTCTTAGTTTGAAAACTGGATTGAATTGACTTGCGATGGCCTGATCACCCGTAGCATATATCACAATTACCTATAAATCGAAAGAGTGATGGTAGTTTAGAGGGTTTTCAATACTTGTGAGTTGTAGGGTTCAAAGAGATTTGGTCCTAGCTTATACAACAGTAATCTTATTCCATGCCGAGTCGTTAGACTACTGAATTACACTAGTCTTGTTCCTATGGTTTAATTAACTATTGGTGATTGCGAGAGCAACATTGAACACTAATTAAGCACTTGGTTATACCTCGAGAGAGGGTAATTCAAATATAAGTGACTAGGTTGTAGAATTACACTTGTCAAACGGGTATCACATTGGCTCTTGATTGTATGATTCAAAGCTTTTTCCCCTGCCTGTTTAGTTTATTGAAGTATATTCGCTTATTTAAGTTGTTAATTGCAATTTTTGTTCAGTTACTTGTTAATTTCCGCATCAGTAGATTAATAGAAATAACCTTGAATTCGTTAAGTCTTTAGATTAGAGAAAAATAGAGAGTAGTGATTGATTTCCCTTCCCTGTGGGTTCGATCTTATTGTGCTACGCGTATGTTAATGTACACTTGCACGATTGGTTTTTAACTATAGTAAAATCAAATTACAACATAAATGCAGCGCTGGCTCACGGGACCGTTGAGAGGCAGCAGTGGCTATGGCATCACCGGTTAGGTTACCTGTCGGTTAGTTACTTGCATTTACTTTTTCCCAGTATATTTCCGTCTAGAAGTCAGAGTCAGTTATCCTGTGAGACTTGCATTCTAGCTAAGAGTCATAAATGGTCATACCACTATTCTGGAACTCATGTGAACACGGACTTTTCCCTTATACATTCGGATGTTTGGGGTCCGGCTCCGTGTTCTCACTCTGGTTTTCGTTTCTTTGTATTATTTGTTGATGATTACTCACGCATGACTTGGATATATTTTTTGAAACATAAATCAGAGGTTTTTTCTAAGTTTGTCGAGTTTTATAACATGGTCCAAACTTAGTTTAGTGCTCAAATACAGATCCTTCGATCAGATAATGGGGGGGAGTATGTTAATTCCAGCTTTAAATAGTTTTTCTTAGAAAAGGGTCTTGTTCACCAAACCACCTGTGCTTATACACTTGAACAAAATGGGGTTGCTGAACGTAAAAATCAGATCATTCTTGAAATTGCTAGGGCCATTATGCTTGATACTGGTGTTCCTTATTTTTTTTGGCCTGAAGCTATTGCCACAGCCGTTTACCTCCTCAATAGATTGCCCACTAAGATTCTTGATCTTAAGACACCTCTCTCAGAACTCTCCAGATATCTTAGTGTTCCCACACATCTAACTCTACAGCCTCATGTCTTTGGGTGTTCAGTTTTTGTCCATATCCCTAAACAGGATCGTACCAAATTTGACCCTTGTTCAGTTAAATGTGTCTTTGTTGGGTATGGGGTCAACCAGAAAAGGTATCATTGTTATCACCCGTCCACACGACGCCTATACACCACCATGAACTGTAACTTTCTAGAAACTAAGTTCTTATTCCACACCCAACCTAGCGGTCAGGGGGAGCAGTCTATAGATCCACTAAGTTGGGTGTCATACTCCACTATGCCAGATCCGGACCCAAAAGAACCAGTAGGCAGGACCACCAAGCAGACATCTCCCATAGTTCAGACCCTCATGTCAGCACCAGTCCCAGGATCCGAACCACTGAATGTTCCTGAGTTACCCCTTGAAACTTTATCATTTGATAATAATTCTGTTGGTACTATTGATAATCTGCACATAGAAGAATTACAGGATCAAGACAGACAGGTTCAGGAAGAATTACAGGATCAGGAAAGACAGGTTCAGGGGGAGCCCACAGGAAGTGACCGGTATGTCCTTCCACCACGGAGTAATCGGGGAGTACCTCCAAAGAGGTATGAACCGGAGTATGAACCCAGAAAATCCCAGTATCCGGTCGATAATTATGCACAGGGAAAGCTAACAGTGACATCTAGAGTATATTCAGCAGCAGTCTACGCTGATGTGCTTCCTAGAACAGTTGAAGAAGCTCAGAAGAAGAATGAGTGGAAGTTGGCCATGAAAGCAGAAATGATGGCCCTTGAAAAGAACATGACTTGGGAAAGGTGCAGATTGCCACCAGGGAAGAGGACGGTAAGTTGTCGATGGGTGTTCACCATCAAACTTCGTTCTGATGGGTCCATTGAGCGGTACAAGGCTAGATTGGTAGCCAAAGGATATACACAGACGTACGGAGTGGATTATTCAGACTTTTTCTCTAGTTGCTAAGATTGACACTATCAGAGTACTTTTCTCGATAGCAGCTAATCAGGATTGGCCGTTGCGTCAGTTTGATGTGAAGAATGCCTTCCTACATAGGAAGTTGGAAGAAGAAGTATACATGGAGCCTCCACCAGGGTTCTCTGAGCAGTTTTGTGCAGGAGAAGTATATAGGTTGAAAAGAGCACTCTATGGGCTCAAGCAGTCACCGAGAGCTTGGTTTCGGAGGTTCACAATTGCTATGAGAAAGTATGGGTTCAAACAGAGTAATTCGGACCATACTTTGTTCTTTAAGAGGAGGGGTGAGTTAGTAACCTGTCTTATCATCTATGTTGATGACATGATCATCACTGGGAATGATCTTGAGGAAATTAAGCATTTGAGGAAAAATTGGTTTGAGGAGTTTGAAATGAAAGATTTGGGGGAGTTGAAGTACTTCTTAGGGATTGAGGTACTTAGGTCAAACCGGGGAATCTTTATTTTCCAACGGAAGTACGTACTTGATCTATTAGCAGAGACAGGATTACTTGACAGCAAACCAGTAGGGACTCCTACCATTGTGAATCACGGGTTAAGGATAAAAGAAGATGCAGAAATGGTTGACCGAAACCGGTATCAGCACCTCGTTGGGAAGTTGATCTATTTGTCACACACGAGGCCTGATATTGCCTATGCAGTAGGCATGTTAAGTCAGTTTATGCACCGACCGCAGCAGAATCATATGGAAGCAGCATTTAGAGTGGTCAGATATCTCAATGGGACTCCCGGGAGAGGAATGTTGTTTCAAAAACACGGGGATCTGTCCATTGAGGCCTATACAGATGCAGATTGGGCCGGGAATCAGGATGACCGGCCCTCCACTTCGGGTTATTTTACCACTGTTGGTGACAATCTTGTCACGTGGAAGAGCAAGAAGCAGAAGGAAGTAGCTTTATCCAGTACAGAGGCAGAGTTTAGGGGGGTTGCACGAGGACTGGCCGAAGTCCTTTGGCTTTGAAATTTACTTGAAGAACTTGGATTTCCCGTAAATGAAAAGTGTAGATTGTGGTGTGATAATAAAGCAGCTATAAGCATCTCAGAGAATCCGGTTCAGCATGACCGAACTAAGCACATAGAGGTGGACCGACACTTTATCAAGGAAAAACTCGAGAGTGGAATCGTAACGTTTCCTTTCATACGATCAGAGGATCAATTGGCAGACATTCTCACTAAGACTGTGACTGAGCGAGTTTTTTCAGATGTTTTGAGCAAGCTGAATGTGTGTGATCCCACAGTCAGCTTGAAGGGGAATGTTAGAGATTACGGCTAATTAGCAGGGATTTGTTTCCATAGTTAGCGGGATTGCGATTGTACATATCTTTTCCTTTTCTGTAGATGCTTTTATCTTTATATTGTACCTGTGTTGTAAGTTCTCAAATACAGATCAATGGAATACAAAACATTTTCCCAAAGTCTAAATTCTAACTTGTTTTATGAGAAAGAGGGCTTACATTATTTCTGTGGAAATCAGCATTACCATTCTCCCCACGAGGTTTATATGGAGATTTGCTATGCCTCCTTCGAGCAGGAAAATTCGACAGTGGAGCATCCACTTCAAGCATACCAGATTGTAGCCTGCTCGCACCACTCAGAGGACTCTTGCTCTTGGTTTGATCATAACCATTATTTTCAGTCTCCGTGTCCGATGGCTCGTACCCGTCCCTTCTCCTGCTGTACCGATATGAGCTCTCCATCCTTCCAGATACCCTAATTTCTTAGAACATTTCCATTAATTCTCCTGTAAAGCGGAAACGACGATCGATGATATATAGGATAAAACGAGAGGCGAACTTTTTGTCCGAATGATGAATCCAAAATCCTTCAAACGGTGGAATAGATTAGCGGTAACATAATCGATGTTTATATTTGAAACATCGATGCCAACAAGGAACAAGCATTGGTAATGACGACGAGCTTGATGTTTCGGCATGAGCTAAACGTTGATTCGCGTATAAACAATGAATATCTAAGTTGTCCTTTTCCTTCAAATCTTCGAAGCTGGTGTAGAAATGGAGTATTCTCGCGCAGCTGTCTGTGATACCAAATGAAAGGTTCCTCCGCCTTGGAGATTTCAAATGCAGAACTGTGTATGCTATGGAGTTTGGACTTTGGAAGGAGACTTTGTCAGCTATATAGTGTTGCTATAGAATTGCAATTTGGCCCTAAATTATATATATATATATATAGCATTTTATGCCCCTAAACAATGAAAAATATACATGTTGGTATCCTCTTTTCTACTTATCAATAATTTATTTAATAGATTCTAAATAGTAAAGACACTAAAAATTTCAGAAATATTTGTAACCGATAGAATATTTGAATTAGGGAAAGGATTAAATTATTAAACATATCTTATTTTATTGTAATTAAATTATTAATTATATCTTAATTTACATTTACACTATATATATAAGCGCCATAATGTACGGTTTCGTCGTCCAAGCGTAAGAATTTACAAAGCAGGGGATAATTTCTTCCTTTCTATCAAAACGACGTCGTTTCGCTTTACTCTCTTTCCTTACGCATCAGACTTCCTTTCTTCCAGCTTTCTTCTTCTTTTCTCCTTCCCCTTCCACATATTTTCTCCCACAGTTTTTTTTGTTTTAATCTTAAACGTGTCTTCACCACGTAATCATCCTCTGCAACTTTGAAACATAAATTTTACACATAGCCTAATCTTATAATTTTTTAATTAATTCTATCCGAAAAGTACCGTGTACATATGAATTTTAGGGTTTTCTGATATGGGATATGCGGTGCTTTGTTGCTGCAGTTTTTGGTTAGTTATTGATTCATTTTCTTTTTTTTCTGTTTGAGATTTTCGATCCCTTTTCCTATTTAATGTGCAGACTTGATATCTCATCAATGCGGTATTTCAGATTTTGAGGGTGGCGTCCATTCTATTTAGCACGACATATGGTGCAATTTGCAATGTGGTGGTATATAGCTTCCAGTACCTGCTTGATCCCAAAGTTACTGGAATCATATCGAATGAGATGCAAAGAGAATCTGGTGTGGTGTTTGACGCGGCCCATAATATTGATAATTGTGCATCGAAGCACTTAGTGTAAGTGTAAGGATGCATACGCTGGAAGGAGCAGGTAGGAATATAAGTAGGATGTCCCAAGAGATTGATAGGTATTCCAATTACTTCCAAATTGCTGAAAACTACCTTGATTAGTTTGTTGTCTGGTAACTCTATGATTTATTTTAACAAATATCAACAGTGCAAAGTTCTAAAGGGTTTAGTTAAGATTCTCTGGGTATTTATATGAAGCATTCTTGCCAATTACTAAATGTGACTCCCCGTCCGATCATTCGTACAGGTTTGACGTCACGAGAGTGTTTACTTATGCATTTACGTGAATTACATCTTTATTATGTGTCTTAATTTCCAAATATGATTGAATTATGTGATTTAAATTGATTTAAGTGCATACTTGGAATTTTATGATTTGGCATGAATCATACCTTGCATGGATTTGATTTAAATGTTGGAGTTGGTTGTAAAATAGGACATGGGCCTATTTGCAATTTTCGGAAGTTTTGAGCCTAATTTAAATTAGGTAACTTTGGGTGTGTATGGAACCAATATGAGCTCGGGAATTTGAATTCGAATTCCAACACCACCATTGGACTCGATTCGGTGATTCTGATCCAATGGAATTGATTTCATATTTTTCGGAAGTCGTTTGGACCTTTAATTTTGACCAGTTAGGCCGAAAGCCATTTATTTGATCCCAAATCCTAATAAAGTCTTTAGCCCTCATATTATATCTTGGAAACCCTACCTGAGCTTCATTTCAAACATCATTTCACACAAGACATGTCATCCGTGGAGAGCTTCAAAGAAGGATGAAGATCTAAGGCTTTTCCCACCATTTCAAGAGCTCATATCTCCCTTGTTTCTTCACCATTCCAAGAGTTGAGGTAAGCCACGAATTTCTCTTGATGTGAGCTTTAATTCTATCCATTAATCTTGGCATGAAACTGATTATTTGAAATGATTTGGTGAAAATTTGAGAAATATGAACTTTAGACCCAACTTGATGATTCTTGCCTTGTTTGATGATATCTTGAGACCTTGAGCTAGGATAGATGATAAACACGATTTATGTGATGATATGTATGATTTCGTGGAATTTTGGTGGTTGTTTTTTGGTGAAATCCGCTATTGTTGGACCTTGGAGTGTCTTCCCGAAGCTGTCACGTTTCTACACTGGACTGACGCCCAGATTTGGCCAGAACGGTCGTTCCCATTTTGGCCTTGAGCCCGGAACGACCCTTCCCAGCCAGGGCTGACGTCAGAACCAACGATGGGAAGGATCGTTCCCATTTATGCCTTGTGTTAGGAACGACCGTTCCTAGCTTCGCTGAAGAGGTTCGCGGGAAGGACCATTCCCATACAAGGCTATGCGTAGGAATGGCGGTTCGTAGGCCACTGCGTCACTTTTATGCATGCGTTTTCGTGTTTACTTGATCCTCTTGAATCGTTATGTGAATTATATGTTATGATATGACTTCAATTGCATTCTTAGATGATAGTACTTCATTTAATTGAATAATTTCGTATGAGTACTTGTCTTTTGTTATGCTACTTGACCTATGTGATCCACATCATTCCATGATGCGTTTCATACATGATTAAATGTTGTCGTGCGTCTTACTTGGTTCGTATAGAGTCTAAGTCTTGGGCTTTTTATATGTTTGCTTGTTTTAGAGGACTTTGGTGGCGGTGAGCCCAAGGCTTAGTGGTGTCCGATTTCCACTCTCTTTTCTTCAAGCACAAGGTGAGGTTTAGGATTTTTGTATAGTTAAGCGACCTATGACCTTAATATGGTGATTTCAATCCTTGCATGTGGTTATATACTATATATGAGTAGATATATGTTGGATATAATATGATTATGACCTTGTAGACCATCCTTGGTTTTGGAAAATTAATTATTAAGGCATATGTAAGCTATTTTGGAAAATTCAGTTATGTTATGTTTCTGTAGCGAGTTGGCCATGAAATTTTATCATCTGTCTGTGTGTTTGTTTATGGATCCGAGGAGCTACGGGTAATGGAGCCCCCAGGACAGTTAGGGCCGTCGGGGTTTGACCTGTGCGTAGTTCCATTTGAGATATCATTGAGCGACTCAGGGAGATAGGGGAGGCGTGATAACTTGAGCCTTCGGTGTAAAAAGCCGGGGAGGGCACTTGTGGGTTCGCAACCCCTTGTGATATGTTTGTTCTGGATTGTTAGGGCCAACGCGAGGCTCTTCCATCATCGGAGTTGAGGATGGATTTAATTCTGTATTTCTATTTTGTTCTGATATGAGGAGTAAAGGTTGGAAGCTCGTACTCGCTGAGCATATGTTGTGATCTGTTATGGGAATCATGAATCGGAATAAGGTTTATGAAAATACTTTCTAAGTATAAATTTAAGTTTGTTTTCAAATGTTTTGGTTTGTAAATCCTTATACCCAGTTCATGAGTCCACCCTTCTGTTACGTGCTATGCTCTACCTATATTTAGTGTATGGGTGTGCGTTAGCCCCCTCGCTCAGTCAGTTGACTGACCCCTCATTTTATCTTTTGTTGCAGGTCCTTTTGGCTTGAGCTAGGCGGAAGTGAGTCTTTTGAGTCACACTTGTCAGCCTAGTGGTGTTAGGATGCATTTGTCGCATACTCTACTTATGTTATGTATTTATGTTTCATACTTGGAGATTATGGTTTACGTTCTACTTAGACTTAAACCTGTGTGGGGTTAGTATGCTAGCACTTGGATGTTATTAGATACTCTACTGATACTTATGTTGGTTTATTATGTTATGATGATTTGATATTCGGTACTAGGTATCTATGCTAGTTGAACCCGTCACCTGCTATGTATGATGATAGTCGGGATTAGGTATCTATACTAGTTGAACCCGTCACTTGTTTAGTATGTTAATGTAATCGCTTCCGCTATTTGTTGATGATTGTTTGGTTTGCTTCCGCGCTCTGAGTTTGTTGAGTTAGTTCTGCCTAGCCCAGTGTGTGAGTTGGTCTCCCGTTCGCTATGATTCGGACTCGGGTACGGACATTCCATTTCGTGATCGGGTTTGGATCCTTGTGCGGGGGATATGGTGCCTACCATTTGGGTTGCTACATCCTTAAGTGGTATCAGAGCTCTAGGTTGGAAAACCGAGCTCTGGAGTCTTGTTGAGTCTGTCTAGATTGTACGACATAGGACAATGTGGTTATATGACTCATTTGCTTGAATACTTGCTAAATTCTAATACCTGTATACATAAACATGTACTAATCCGCATGCATGCATATTGCTTGAACCTTTGAATTTCAGGATGCCTCCTAAACGCCGTGATCGAGAGGTTTCCCCGGATACACCGAATCTGCCTCCGCCACCACCACTGAACGCGAAGAACATTGTTCAGGCACTTCTCAATCAGTTGTAACAGAATGAGAGGCAACAGACCCCACCCGTTGATGGTCAGAATGGGGCTATCTCAGTTGTGTATAGGGAGTTTTGGAGCAATAACCCTCCTAAGTGGTTTGGAGGAGATGATATCAAGGTTGAGGAGTGGTTAGCTGAGATCAGTGGTATTTAGGAGATTTGCCCAGGGAGTTCTCAGGATAAGGTTGTTTGTACTGCTCATTTCATTCAGGGGCAGGCAGCCAATTGGCTTAAGGGTATTTGTTCCGGGTTGGGGAGGAGTTTAACTGCGAGACTTTTGTGCATGAGTTCCAGAAGAAGTACATTCCTGCTAGTGCACAGGAGCCCCGACTTCAGGAGTTTATGGATTTGAAGCAGGGATCTAGGATAGTGGAGGAGTATGTTCTGGAGTTCGAGAGGCTTGCACCGTATGCTACCCATATCACTGATATTGATAAGCACAAAGCCCGTTACTTTCTTCATGGGCTTAGAGAGAATATTCAGATGGCACTTCAGGCTGTAGATGTAGGTACTTGGGATCAGGTTACTCAGAGGACAGTTCAGGTTGAGGCTCAGAGAACAAGACTAAAGCCTTCATCTCTCTCTTCTGGTTCTGGTTCGGGTTCAGGTTCAGGCAAGAGACCCGTCGTTACTACTATCCCCGTTTCTACTTTCTGACCATAGGGCTTTCTCAGTAAGAAGCCCCGAGATACAGCAGCACCTCCAGCTTTACCGGCCTCAGCTCAGGCCCGTTGCTCTTACTGTCAGGGCCCTCATCCATTAGAGAGGTGTTGGAGATACTTGGGTAGACGCTTAGCATGTGGGGCTGTTGATCACAGGATAGATACATATCCGAAGAAGAAGCCAGCTATTCAGGCTCGTGCATATGCTCTCGATGGGGAGGAGGAAGCAACAGAGGTTGATCAGAATGCCATGGTGGAAGGTACAATACATATCATGGCATATCATTACACGCATTATTCGATCCCGGGGCTACACATTCTTTTATTTCCCGGGATGTTGTTACTTCTTTGCCTTTAATTGTTGAGCTATCTGCGCATGTGTATGTGGTGGGTTCCCCTTTGGGGGGAGCTTGGAGACGGACCGAGTGTTTCGTGAGTGCCCGATGAGTTTTGAGGGCCGAGTCTTTCCAACAGATTTGATAGAGATGCCGATGAAAAGATATGGAGCAATTCTTGGGATGGATTGACTTTACAGACACTGTGCAGTGATGGATTGCCGTGATAAAAGGGTTTCGTTGGGTACAGTTGTGTTTATGGGCGAGAGGTTGAAGTCCAGTCCGTTTGTGTCCTTTGTTGAGGCTAGTAAGCTCGTCCGGGACGGTGCAACAGGTTTTGTGGCTTACCTTCTCAATAAACCGAAGGATCAGGCCAAACGTGAGGAGACTGAGGTCGTACAAGACTTTCTCGAGGTGTTCCCTGAGAGTTTGGGGTCCTTACCACTCGATAGGGACATCGAGTTTGTAGTGGACCTCAATCCCGGAGCTAAGCCGTTTTCAAAGACGCACTACAGGATGGCTCCCGCTGAGTTGAAGGAACTGAAGTCGCAGCTTGATGAGCTTTTGGCTTGTGGTTATATCCGTCCGAGCACTTCCCCGTGGGGTGCTCCCGTTCTGTTTGTGAAAAAGAAAGACGAAACGTTACGGATATGCATAGACTACCTTGAGCTGAATAGGATGACGGTGAAGAATAAGTATCCGTTGCCTTATATCGAGGAGTTGTTTGATCACTTGCAGGGTTCACGGGTGTATTCTAAATACGGATCAGGGAGGAGGATATCCCAAAGACCGAGTTTAACACTCGGTACGGGCATTACGAGTTCGTGGTTATACCGTTCGGGTTGACTAACTGTCGGGAATAGTGCCCTAAAAATTCAATTTGTTGAATTAATTAAACTGAAGTTACAGCGAGTTGTGAGTATTTCACATATTGATAATTAATGACGTGTGGTGGTATTCTTATATGAAATGTGTTTCATAGGAAAAGACTTGGAATACCGAAATCACGTGTCATTAAAGTTCTAGTTGATAAGATAAGAATATGTTCTTATCATGACCATAACGTGGTTATATAAGATGATTATTCTTTCGTCGTAGGGAATGATGATTCCGATTACAACACGTTGATGATTTTCAATAGGATTGAAAACATCGAACAGGACCACGGAGATTATTCATTTTATATTGCCATCTAAAATGAATAAATTCTCAGGAAGCATTGTACTTTTAATCCTAACAATATTTCGGTTTTAGGCGTGTAGTGTTAGTCACTGTAATATACTCAAAGTGAGGTCTCGGAAACGGGTGGCCAAAATACTTTGTACGTTCAGTGACTGCATAAAATGTGCTAAAGAGTTATATTGATCAAGGAATCTGTGGCCTTGCTAGAATGTAAAAGATATCCCTGAAATAGATTTGCAAAAGTTCGAATTAAGACTTTGGCCAAAGCACTTCGCGTGATACGTCACCGAAGTTGTATGTTGAATGTGTTTCACATACAAAGAATTTGAATTTAAGGGGAATCAATAAATTTCAGATTAGAGATGAAAAATAAATGGTAGTAGTTACAATTTATTTTTCATGGATATCTACACGGAGGAGTGAAATGCGAAATTATTCTAGATCGAGAAATTCGTGAATAATTTAATTAATTATAGAGTGCAACAATATTTATTTAGTGGAATTAAATATTGTTAAACGGTAATTAATTATTATCATGAGATGATAATATATTAACCTGTTTGGAGCTAAAATTAATTAGTACTGCAGGTCCCCATGCAAGCCCCAAATTGAAAACCCAAAGAGAAAATATTAAAAGGAGAAAGAAAAATGAATTTTCAAAGTGTTTGAAAATAGCCAAGGGATTTATTTTGAGAAAATAAATAGAAGTACCAAGAGTTGGAAATGCCCGAAATTTTATTTTGGAGAAAATAAAATTTTCATCGGGGAAAAAAATTGAAGATATGGCAGGTGACGTGGCATGCCACGTCAGCGGAGAGGCGTGGCATGGCGCTGACTGGGCACCAGGTGGCTCGCCATGCGTATGGCGCAGATTGCGTCACGTCATCGCACGTGGATGGTCCAGATTAGATCTGGACCGGGTCGGTCAATCGGGTCAACGGGTCAGGTCGGGTCGAGTTAGACCGGACATGTGGCAGAACCAGGATCGGCCACGTGTCGAACCGGACTGAACCGGGTTCGGTCAGACCAGAAACCCTCGGGCCGCGCGTGCCATAACACGGACCTTCAGGCGGCGTGTGAGGGAGCGTGCGGCGGAGTTTCGGTGAGTGGCCGGCGATGTTGGACTCGTGGTGATGAGAGCTACGACGTGGTCACCTTGGAATTGGTGTCCAAGTTGGCTACGCAAGTGGGGGTATGAAATTACCTTTTTACCCTCGGTTTTTCCCCTATAAATAAGGGCCTTGGGTCCTCATTTTTTCTCACAAGTTTGGGAAAGGTTTTGGCTAAGTTCTCGGCTTTGAAACCATATCCCTTTTCTCCTAGTTAATTGCGATTTATTTTGGAATTAATTTTAATTAGGTGTTTATATATAAAACGCTTAATTTCGGGAGATTAAACCCTGAAAAGGGTTTTCTAGTATAAAGTTTTCTTTTCTCTAAGTATTTAGAGAAATACTTTCGGAGCCCACACTCCGAGGGTTTCTCTGGGGTTATTGCAGAGAAGCTCTGTCGGTCTCACGAAAGGAAAAAGAGCTGGAAAAATACCGTTAGATAGCCATATTTGCAGTACGGTAATATTTTACAGTTATACTATTTTAAGCATGATAAATTATATGCTCTTAAGTGTTGATTGCATGTTAGATATTTATCTACTTAAGTGATTTAAAATTTATTATCAATTGCATGTATATACTTGAGTAGATCCGGCTAGTCTTCCGCTATTGTATTAAAATGTTTTAGAAATATTTTAATACTTGTATTATATTAAAAATTTTAAAATGTGGTCCCGGACCGCTACTGTTATGGGCCCACCACCCAACACTAACGCCCCTGCTGTGTTCATGGACATGATGCACCGAGTGTTTAGACCGTTTCTTGACAAGTTGGTGGTGGTCTTTATAGACGACATCTTGGTGTATTCGAGGTCCGCTGAGGAGCACGCACAGCATCTTCGGATTATCTTAGAGACTTTGAGAGAGCACAAGCTTTATCTTAAGTTTAGCAAGTGTGAGTTTTGGATCGACAGAGTCACATTCCTAGGTCACATCATTTCAGGCAATGGAATTGAAGTTGATCTATCTAAGATTGAGACTGTGTCACAGTGGGAGAGGCCGAGAAATGCCTCTGAGGTGAGAAGTTTCCTTGGGTTAGCGGGTTATTATAGGAGGTTTGTGAAGGATTTCTCTAAGATTGCAGTCCCGTTGACTCGATTGATACAGAAGAATGTAAGTTATGAGTGGGATGAAAGGTGCGAGAAGAGTTTTTAGACTTTGAAAGATAGATTGACTACGGCACCAGTTCTTACCCTACTCGAGGGTATTGAGGGCTATGTGGTTTACACGGATGCATCTAAGGAAGGTCTCGGATGTGTGTTGATGCAGAATGGTCGAGTTATGGCCTATGCCTCGAGGAAGTTGAAAGAACATGAGAAGAACTACCCCACTCATGATCTCGAGCATGCAGCAGTCGTGTTTGCTTTGGCTAAGTGGCTCCACTATCTCTACAGTGCTACTTTTGAGGTGTTCACCGATCATAAGAGCCTCAAGTATCTCTTTACTCAGAAGGAACTTAACAATAGACAGAGGCGTTGGGTGGAGTTTCTGGAGGACTATGACTGCACGATCCAGTACCACCCCGGTAAGGCAAATGTGGTTGCTGATGCTTTGAGCAGGAAAGCGAGTGTTTCGGGTTTGGTGGCAGGGTCTTCAGGACAGGGTTCCGAGTTTGTAATTTCAGTAGCTAGTTTAGCTAATATCACAGTTCAGCCTGACTTGAAACAGAGGTTGATTGATGCTCAGTCTACGGATGCAGAGATTTAGAGATTGGTAGCATGATCGAGGGTCGATCCAGAGACTAAGTCTGGGTTTGATGATTCGGGTCTGTTCAGGTTCAAGGCGAGAGTATGTGTGTCTAACCAGCTCAAGAGGGTAATGTTTCAGGAGGCGTATCGCTCAGGTTATTCGATTCACCCCGGTGATACTAAGATGTACCGAGATTTGAAGGAATTATATTGGTGGAGTGGCATGAAGAGGGATGTCACGAACTTCGTGCAGCGATGTCTAACATGTCAGATGGTGAAAGCAGAACACCAAAAATCAGGAGGAACTCTCCAACCACTTTCGATTTCCGAATGGAAGTGGGAACAAGGGGCAATGGACTTTGTGCCCGGCTTGCCAAGGTCTAGGAGAGGTTATGATGGGATATGGGTTATGATTGATCGACTCACCAAGTCCGCCCATTTTCTCAAGGTTCGGATGAGTGACAAGGTGCCTAAACTAGCAGATTTGTATTGCAATGAGATTATAAGATTACATGGAATTCCATCTAGCATTGTTTCAGATCGTGATCCGCGATTTGCAGCTAAGTTCTGGAAGGATCTTCAGAAGTGTTTAGGTACGAGACTCAAGTTTAGCACCGCTTCGCATCCTCAACCAGATGGACAATCAGAGAAGTTGATTAAATACCTTGAGGATATGTTGAGAGCTTGTGCGTTGGATTTCAAGGATAAGTGGGATAAGCATTTAGCTCCAGTTGAGTTCGCCTACAAGAAGAGTTATCAAGCTTCGATTGGCATGGCTCCTTATGAGGCACTTTATGGAAGAAAGTGTAGGTCACCTCTCTATTGGGATATTGAGGAGTGGCGTTGGACAGAAGAGGATAAGCTTGAAAGAGCAAGGCCTCCGACAAAGACTGAGAAAACCATTGCCAAAGTTAAACAGATTCAGCAAAGGATAAAGACAGCTCAGGACCGTCAGAAGAGTTATGTAGATAAGAGGAGGAGGCCCCTTGAGTTTAAAGTTGGAGATCATGTTTTCTTGAAAACATCTCCTAGGAAGGGCTTCTCTCGTATTGGTAGGGGTGGAAAACTGAATCCACGATATCTTGGTCCGTTTGAGGTCTTGGAACGGATTGGGGAAGTGGCTTATAGATTGGATCTTCCGCCAAGGTTGACCGGGATACACAACGTGTTCCATGTTTCCCAGCTTCGGAAGTATTATCCCGATGAGACAACCATTCTTCCGATTGAAGAGGTACAGATTGAGTCTGATTTGATGATTGTGAAACATCCGGTTGAGATTCAGGATCAAAAGATGCAAGAGTTGAGAAACCGACAGATTCCCTTGGTCAGAGTGTTGTGGAGAGATCAGAAATCCGAAGAGTCCACTTGGGAGACCGATGAGAAGTTGAGGAAGCTGTATCCGAATTTGTTCCGAGCCGAGCAAGGAACCTGGGGAGCAGGTTCTCCTAAGGGAGGGAGGTTGTGACGCCCCGTCTGATCATCCGTACAGGTATGACATAACGAGAGTGTTTACTTATGCATTTACGTGAATTACATCTTTATTATGTGTCTTAATTTCCAAATATGATTGAATTATGTGATTTAAATTGATTTAAGTGCATACTTGGAATTTTATGATTTGGCATGAATCATACCTTGCATGGATTTGATTTAAATGTTGGAGTTGGTTGTAAAATAGGACTTGGGCCTATTTGCAATTTTTGGAAGTTTTGAGCCTAATTTAAATTAGGTAACTTTGGGGGGCGTTTGGAACCGATATGAGCTCGGGAATTCAAATTCGAATTTCGACACCACCATTGGACTCGATTCGGTGATTCGGAACCAATGGAATTGATTTCATATTTTTCGGAGGTTGTTTGGACCTTAAACCTTTTAATTTTGACCTATTGGGCCGGAAGCCATTTATTTGAGCCCAAATCCTAATAAAGCCTTTAGCCCTCATATTATATCTTGGAAACCCTAACCTAGCTTCATTTCACACAAGACATATCATCCATGGAGAGCTTCAAAGAAGGATGAAGATCTAAGGCTTTTCCCACCATTTCAAGAGCTCATATCTCCCTCGTTTCTTCACCATTCCAAGAGTTGAGGTAAGCCACGAATTTCTCTTGATGTGAGCTTTAATTCTATCTATTAATCTTGGCATGGAACGGATTACTTGAAATGATTTGGTGAAATTTTGAGAAATATGAACTTTAGACCCAACTTGATGATTCTTGCCTTGTTTGATGATATCTTGAGATCTTGAGCTGGGATAGATGATAAGCATGATTTATGTGATGACATGTATGATTTTCATGGAATTTTAGTGGTTGCTTTTAGGTGAAATCCGCCATTGTTGGACCTTGGAGTGTCTTTCCGAAGCTATCACGTTTTTGCACTGGACTGACGCCCAGATTTGGCCGGAACGGCCGTTCCCATTATGGCCTTGAGCCCGGAACGACCCTTCCCAGTCAGGGCTGAAGTCAGCACCGAAGATGGGAAGGATCGTTCCCATTTATACCTTGTGCTGGGAACAGCCATTCCCAGCTTCACTGAAGAGGTTCGCGGGAAGGACCATTCCCATGCAAGGCTATGCGTGGGAATGGCCGTTCCCAGGCCACTGTGTCACTTTTATGCATGCCTTTTCGTGTTTACTTGATCCTTTTGAATCGTTATGTGAATTATATGTTATGATATGACTTCAATTGCACTCTTAGATGATAGTACTTCATTTAATTGAATAATTTCGTATGAGTACTTGTCTTATGTTATGCTACTTGACCTATGTGATCCACATCATTCCATGATGCATTTCATACATGATTAAATGTTGTCGTGCGTCTTACTTGGTTCGTATAGAGTCTAAGTCTTGGGCTTTTTGTATGTTTGTTTGTTTTAGAGGACTTTGGTGACGGTAAGCCCGAGGCTTAGTGGTGTCCGGTTTCCACTCTCTTTTCTTTAAGCACAAGGTGAGGTCTAGGATTTTTGTATAGTTAAGCGACCTATGACCTTAATATGGTGATTTCAATCCTTGCATGCGGTTATATACTATATATGAGTAGATATGTGTTGGATATGATATGATTATGACCTTGTAGACCATCTTTGGTTTTGGAAAATTAATTATTAAGGCATACGTAAGCTATTTTGGAAAATTCAGTTATTTTATGTTTCTGTAGCGAGTTGGCCATGAAATGTTGTCATCTGTCTGTGTGTTTGTTTATGGATTCGAGGAGCTACGGGTAATGGAGCCCCCCAGGACGGTTAGGGCCTTCGGGGTTTGACCTGTGTGTAGTTCCATTTGAGATATCATTGCGCGACTCAGGGAGATAGGGGAGGCGTGATATCTTGAGCCTTCGGTGTAAAAAGCCGGGGAGGGCACTTGTGGGTTCGCAACCCCTTGTGATATGTTTGTTCTAGATGGCCAGGGGCAACGCGAGGCTCTTCCATCACTGGAGTTAAGGATGGATTTAATTTTGTATTTCTATTTTGTTCTAATATGAGGAGGAAAGGTTGGAAGCTCGTACTCGCCGAGCATATGTTATGATCTGTTATGGGAGTCATGAATCGGAATAAGGTTTCTGAAAATACTTTCTAAGTATAAATATAAGTTTGTTTTCAAATGTTTTGGTATGTAAATCCTTATACCCGATTCATGAGTCCACCATTCTGTTACGTGCGAAGCTCTACCTATATTTAGTGTGTGGGTGTGTGTTAGCCCCCTCGCTCAGTCAGTTGACTGACCCCTCGTTTTATCTTTTAGTTGCAAGTTCTTTTGGCGTGAGCTAGGCAGAAGTGAGTCTTTTGAGTCACACTTGTCAGTCTAGTGGTTTTAGGATGCATTTGTCGCATACTCTACTTATGTTATGTATTTATGTTTCATACTTGGAGATTATGGTTTACGTTCTACTTAGACTTAAACCCGTGTGGGGTTAGTATGCTAGCACTTGGATGTTATTTGATACTCTGCTGATACTTATGTTGGTTTATTATGTTATGATGATTTGATATTCGGGACTAGGTATCTATGCTAGTTGAACTCGTCACCTGCTATGTATGATTATAGTCCGGATTAGGTATCTATGCTAGTTGAACCCGTCACTTGTTTAGTAAGTTGATGTAATCGCTTCCGCTATTTGTTGATGATTGTTTAGTTTGCTTCAGCGCTCTGATTTTGTTGAGTTAGTTCTGCCTAGCCTAGTGTGTGAGTTGGTCTCCCGTTCGCTATGATTCGGACTCGGGTAGGGACATTCCATTTCTTGACCAGGTTTGGATCCTAGTGCGGGGGATAATGGTGCCTACCGTTTGGGGTGCTACACTAAAGAAAAGTCATCTCCATTGAGCATCTGCTGTCTTTTTTAGAAGCTTAATAGAGAAGGGTGGTTCTCCTATTCCATGCCAGGGCAGCTTTATTCAAGTATGTTTATTATTGGATGTATATATGGAAATTAAGGGAGAGATTAGCACGTGAAGAATGCTTTAAATTAGTGGCATTTATGCATTTTAAAAAAAATGCAAGAGCATATAGCTATGTTTCATGCTGCCTGGATGCTGAAAAGTATGTAGGATTTGATATCGAAATTGTAAATTTAGGAACAGTTTTCAGAACATATATTTTGTTTGACTTCGTTTTCTCTCTCCGAGCACCATTGTTGCCTCTAATTGTTTTGCTTCCAAGTATCACCATTGTTCGTTTGGTGACTTTTAAGTAATCTTGTTTTGTAGATTGACCTATCATCATATGTTGTTCTGCTCTGGGACACATGAAAGGTAATTGAAGAAAGTTATGGTTTTGCAAATTGTATTTTGAGTTTAAATATGGGGTTTGTTATTTTTGGTTGTTAATTCCTAATTTTTTTGCGAGTTTTTTATGATTTGATGGTGTTTGAAAATTATCTATTGTGTATGTGTTATGATTTATTTTTTATCAAATTAATCTAATAGGGTATGAGATGAAATTGTTAAATTTATAATGTATAGGTGAATCATTGAATATGATGTAAGAGGAGGCTGAGTTAGATACAAAATCTTATAATAATTGTGGTTTAGTTTTCATTTGAGTGCTCTCTCGAATTTGAGAATGAGTAGGGGTGTCATGGATAGTGTTACTGATTGTAACATGAGAAACTCCAGGGATAGTTTGTGTAAGGTGTTCTTTATATGTGATATCTAGATAATTATCTGGAATGGGTAAGGGAAAAGAGGTAGATGCTTCTTTCTAATCAGTTGTTTATTGGAAAAGAAAAATGCACTCATGGAAAACAACATTTCTAGACATGATATTTTTTTGTGAGGTGAGGTTAAAAACTTTATAGGTCTTTGATCTTGATAATATCCCAAAAAGACACACTTAAGAGCTTGAGATGGCTAGATGTTGGTAAGATTTCGATGTTTCTGATTCTTTAATGGTTTTATGTCATCACTATAATATGACTGTGATGATTGACATGGTTTCATTACATTGATATTTAATCATTTGCAGTTGACTATGAGAACTTGCAACCCCCAACCATGGAAGGTCCGGATGCACTTCTTGTTGTAAGTACTTTTGTTTTCTATACTTGCTTCTGAGTTTAAAAATCAATTTCTATAACTTTTTATTTATGCAGAAGAAAAAACATTCATCAATTGAACCTGAACAAAATGGTAAGATACTAAGATGGATAACATCATCTATACTTGAAATTGTATTAGTTTTAGAGGCTGACTTTGTTACGATACAGGCAATCCTCTAGCGCAGTCTTCTCCTGCAGCTGGTTGGTTTACTTCTACAAAACCTGCAAAGAAGGTAGTTTGGCTTGTTGTGGAGACTCTTGGATCTTGAAAGCATTTATAGGTTCTAGATATGTAAGAGCCAGAGGTGGAGGTATGGCAGAGGCTATACGTGAGGGAGTGGAAGGATGTGAATCAAATAATAGCAGCAACGTAATTTGATGTTGCTAGTAGTTCAGTGATTACCTTGACTCAAGTCGTTCCTATGTTCAAAGTTTATTTACATTTCGGGAAATTCTGGATAACTTAGAACTCCAAGTGCTTTGTAGCTCTTTTGACAAAAATTCTCGTAGGTATATATTTTATACTCTTATAAGTTAATATCAATAAGCTACTTCTTTGCAAGTTAGTGTATGATAGTACATATGTAATTTAAAACATATGATCTTTTTAAATATAAATATACAACACAATTATAGTTAGTAATATTATTATTCATAGTAACGGGCATAGGTTACCGCGCAAATAAGCTAGTTTTTATATAGGCATCGAATTTGTTGTCACTTTGTATAAAGAAACTATTCCTCGAAAGAAAAGTAGATGGATGTTAAAATGGGATGTTGTATTATTAATTTGATGGTTTGTTTGGATCTATCCAACTTTTATAAAGTTAGAGCGGATGTCAATTCTAATGTTGTAATTTAATTTATATATTATTTTCATTAAAATTAAAAATTAAAAATCGTGATACATATCCTTAAATAATTAGAGAAATTTAAATCGATATCATTATCTATTTATTTTAGAAAAATAATCCTTTAACCATTTGAATTCATATTGTTTCGTGATACGATAACTTCTTTTATATAGCTACTATGCGAAATAAATTACTTGTTAATTCTTTAATTTAAAATACACTATGGTGATGAAATTCTATGAAATCGTCTCTAATTTGCAAAAATACATTTAATTAATTGACCTATACCACAATAAACAATATTAAAATTAACAAACACTTATAAGTATTATTAACACCATAATAAATGACTTTGTCCTTTTTCAAAGTGAGATAATTTCAATTATCAAGGCAAACACAAATCTACCCTATCCCTATTTATTTACCAAATTTGCCCCATTGGCCCATCCCCTCCCTTGTTTGACCAAATTTACATCCCCGGCTTTTATTTGCAAACTCAGCTTATACATAAATTAAATTGGTGAAAGTTTTTCTTTTTTTTAAAATTAAATTGGTGAAAGTTGGCGGTGGTAAATATCGATGAGGGCTTGAAAAGAAAATCGAGTATCACTTTTAATTTAAATTAAATTTCTAAATTTTTTCTACAAAATTGCAAATGATTTTGGATCTCATAATTTATCTATATATATATATATAGGGTTAATCTTTTTTTTCCACTCTAACCTTTAGGCGTTCTATATTTTAGTACTCAATTTTTAAAATTTTACACTTTGCAATCCAACTTTTAAATTTTGTTACACTTAAATATCAAATATTAGATCCGGCCACTAAGAAAATGACACATATTTTATATTTATTGGTTGAATTTGAAATTGGGCACTAAAATGAAACAAAACTCAAAAGTTAGGTATCAAATCCGTAAATTTTAAAGGTTGAGTATTAAAGTGCAAATCACTCCAAATATTGGAGTGAAAAAGAAAAAATTAACCCATATATATAATATTAGTACGAATTATTATATTCTGATATAATATTATTTATGAATAATAGTACATGTTTTATAGAGAAAGGATAGAAAGATAAAAGTAAAAAATCGATGGCGACAAAAATTAATGAATTTAAAATAATTAAAATTATAGAATTTTTTTTTTTTTTTTTTTTTTGTTTTTAAAATTATAGAAATTAAGAAACGAATTATAGTGGAAGTATGACTGTACATGACAATATATAAAGACAATAAAAAAATTAGACTTCTATTTCGGTGTATAAACATTCATTTAGAAGTATTAGTACTTTAATTAAAATAAGATTATTCAAACAAAATTTTAATTAATTATAAAAAAGCAACCTTTGAAGTAACGACAAATTATAAATTATTTATGTATGAAATAAATAGAAATAAAAATTTCAAAAAGAAAATTTCAGAATTAACTTTCACTCTGTAAAAGCAATTTTATTAACCATATTGAAATCCAGGTTGGAGTCCGGGAGTACAACACGAATTCCTACTGGTACAGTTTGAAAGACTGGCCAATTAGCTTGTCTCTCACGCCCTGCTTTCATTACTTGCGCCTACCACCTCCGTACTTCCGCCGCTCCTCCGCCGGCGATAGGTAATTTCTACTCTGCATTTTCCGTTGGCTCGCTATAGCACCCTCCATTGTTCTGCCCTGTGTTAAAATCAGTTGTTTCATTTGCCGATTCGTATATTTATTTCAAAAACCGTGTTTCGTGTACGATTATTTGTGTATCTACTCTCATTTGATGCTGGTATGTGCGTACATTTGTTTTATAATGGATTTGTTGTTCAAGTTCAAGTTTGCTTTTGGTCGTTCCTTTTTTTTCCCAGTACTCAGATCATTTCTCTTGGTTCATTTTTTGGTTGTGTGTGATTATTACTTGTGAAAACATGTCTGTCGCCCCTATACCTTGTGCTTGACCGCATTCAAAACATTTACATGAGTTGTTTTTCCATTTCTTTGTTTCTCTTTCTTTTTTTTCTTTTTTTTTTTTTGTAATTTTTTTTTTTTAATGGAGTATGTTTTGCGTCTTTTTTTTTTTCTATTTTTCTTTTGTGTTGTTGTGTGTAAGGCTGTATGTGTATGTACATTCATATCTGGTACGCTCAATGTATGTGTGTGTATTTCTTGATAAGAAGGATTCAAGAAGAGTTGATTTAGTGGAAAGAACACCTTCCAGGTGATCTAATTCCCTTCCGAGAAATGTAAATGGAACATAATTGAGGAATATGTAACCTTTAAAATGGTGATGAGCTGAAAGTTTAATTTGCTGCAAATTATGTTCTTACGTATTCCTCAATATGTGAATGTGAATGTGAATGCTCTTTAAGAAGAGTTCATGTGCTCTTTCCAGCTTTTCATATTTGCTTCACTATTCGTTGCGTGAACTTGCATTTACTTTGGACCAAGCATTGTATTTATCCATATATATTTGCTTATGCTGGTTTAATCACTAGACGACAAGATTTCGCCCTTCATATTTGGTCAATCTCATGTATTATTTTAGTTCATTACAGTTTATTAAAAATGTGTACTGAAAACACTGTGTAGAAACTAGAATAACATATGGCTTCTATTCAAGGATTTGTATCGTATTTGGCTCAAACATCTTTCCTGATCATGTCTTGAATATTTAGATGGGTTAATTCTGAGTCCAACTATTTTATTTTTATCTTGGTTTGTTAAACTTATTGATATTCGCACCATACTTATTTACTTCTATGAAAAACTAGAATTTCTTGTTC
This sequence comes from Lantana camara, assembly GCA_037501455.1. Lineage (NCBI taxonomy): Eukaryota > Viridiplantae > Streptophyta > Magnoliopsida > Lamiales > Verbenaceae > Lantana > Lantana camara. Next base: position 12,301,534 of record CM074857.1, on the reverse strand, counting down.
TCATATGTGATCTTGTTGTGATCATGATCTCTACAGAGATGAGCTCAGTAAAAGGCATAGGTAATCCTTCTAGTGCTGCTGCTTCTGATCCATCAGTCAAGGGCAAAAACACCTCTGATACCTCTTATGCTGGGATTGATCAGTTATCCAGTGGTGTTTCAGATATGAATGTCAATTCTGCACAAGATGATGGGTGGGAAGTATATGGGAAGAAATCCAAAAACAAGATTGGCAGCAACACTTCAAAACAACGGGTCCCTCAGCATTCTGGCACTAAGGCGTGGGGTCATTCTGATACCGTGCAAAAGTTAGGATTGCGAGGTCATGGTGGACAGGGAAGGGGCTCCGGTCAGACCTGGCCTACACTCCCTTCTGAATCTAGAAAACATGCTGGCGGAGGATATACGAAAAACCAACCATATGCTCAAAGTGATTCTGATTATGTTGCAGCAACACCAGTAATTCCCCCTCCTTTGAAGAATGGATGGGGATGGTCTACTAGAGCGGCTTCTGTCCAATCCTCTGATGATAACATGAGCCATAAGGATGCAGCCCCCGCTGAGGTTGAGGATGTTGATGAAGATTCGGACGGATTTGATGACACTGATGATGAGCTTCTGAGTGAGGATTTTGACTCAGATGAAAGCCAGAAAAGCCACGACACCAGGAAGAAAAACAGGTGGTTTAAAGATATTTTTGAGTGTCTTGATAGTTTAACTGTTGAGCAGATAAACGAGCCTGAAAGACAGTGGCATTGCCCAGCATGCAAAAGGGGTCCTGGAGCTATCGACTGGTATGTTGGCTTGCAGCCACTTATTTCACATGCGAGGACCAAAAAAAACACCAGGGTGAAACTCCACAAAGAGCTCGCTGAAATTTTAGATGAGGAGTTGCGAAGGAGGGGGACATCAGCTGTGCCGGCCGGGGAAATGTTTGGTAAATGGAAAGGATTAGAAGAAATAGCGGACAAAGAAATAGTGTGGCCACCAATGGTCATGATCATGAATACCAGGCATGATAAAGATGAGAAAGACAAGGTATGCATTTTTGTAGAAGTTTGTTGTATGTCACTATTATTTATACGAACTATTGAATTGGTGGTATGCTCAACCTTTCCATGTTTTGACTGCACTTTACAGTGGATTGGCATGGGGAATCAAGAGCTTCTCGACTATTTCAGCTCATATTCTGCAGCAAAGGCCAGGCATTCATACGGACCGCAGGGGCACCGTGGTATGAGTGTACTGATATTTGAGTCTTCAGCAGTGGGATATGTTGAGGCTGAACGTCTAAGCAAGCATTTTGAAGACACTGGCAGAGATAGGCTTGCTTGGGGAAGAAACAAGGTGCCATTCTACCCAGGAGGGAAGCGTCAACTTTATGGATACATGGCAGAGAAGCAAGACATGGACAATTTCAACCAGCATTCTCAAGGTGCTTTGCGATTTTGTGAATATGTGTTTTTGGAGAAGCTTATCTTTGTCCATGCCCATGGTGCTATAATTATTTGTCATAGCTTTTATCGTTTTTGTTAAGGTAGTTTCTAAATACTGCATAAATACATAGGTAAATCCAAGCTGAAGTATGAAATGGAGTCTTACCAAGAAAAGGTTGTCAAGCAAATGAAGCAGATGAGTGAGGACAATCAACAGCTTCTATGGTTCAAGAACAAGGTTGCTAAAGAACAGAAGAGCAAGAAAGCTCTTGAAGAGTCGTTCGGCATAGTGTCCGAAAAGCTGCGGAAGACGATGGCAGAGAATCGAGAAGTGAAGCTGAAAACGAAAAAACATCACGAACAGAACAAAGAAGAGGTATGTTCAAACTGCATTATGTTTCCAAGCAAAAAGGGAGAACCAATGCATTTGCTATTGCTGAAGTTTAGTTTATTCTGGAGTTAGTTTGCTTTTCCCGAAAACATTCTTTTCGAACACTTTTCAATTCCTTGTGGATGTGCATGGTGTTTCAATTCATTTCATTGAAGCAAGAATAAAACATTATGATAATCTTTGGTGGATTTTGTGAAGTTTTGGAACTTCAAAATTAGATTCCTCCAAAAGATAACAAGAAAAAAGAAAAAAAAAATGGTTCATCTGTTTTCATTTTAATTTGGAATCTTTATATCCATCGAGTTCAGATGTTTGCAGCTGTATACTCTTTAGTGGCTATAGCAGCCATGGATCTTTGGATCTTGAGATGTGCAATTTCTTTTGGTGGGATATTACTGAAGAGAGAATCATTTATTGGTTGGTTTCTTTTACAAGGGTTATTCTATGAAAACCCGAACATACACCATCTTGACTAAGTTGCAGGTAGAAATAGAGACATGGAGGTGGCCATTCAGTTTTACGGCACAGATAGTTGAACTCAACCGTTTTTCATTTTTAACAATTTTACCTTGACATGTTCATCTAATGATTTGCAGTTATATTAACAAGTTCAATCATTTGGAGTTTTAGTTCTGTTAGATTCTGAAGTGTCTCTGATCTTTAATAGTTATGAGCATGTCTTTGTCTTGTAGTTTACTTTTAGCTACAACTTTCCTACTGCAAGTGTGCTGTTTTACCAGGCATAATTTTTATGGTGGTGCAACTATGCCATCCTTTTCTTTTACCATTATTGACCAACATTATTTATACTTGTCCCTGATGTTAGATGGATTATCAAGAACAATTTTTCAGAGACCAGATCCAACAGTTGTATGATGCCAGAAATGCTAAGGAGGATGACTTTGAGAAAATCCAGCAGTACAAACGTGAGAAACTAACACAGTCTGAGGCAACCGCGACTTCTACAGATGAGCATCTACAAAAGTAAATTTCCTCACCTGTAATTGTCCATGAAATTTGTTCTTTTTCTATTTGGTGGAGTTGTACACACCTAGATTACACCGTACTTACCACAGGAATAAAGTGTTTTTTCCCTTTTGTGATTATGTGCTTTATTCTTTCCCCATACTTATTCACTGATCTTATTTTCTTTTTTTCAAATTCTTGTTGCATTAGTCAATGCACTCAGCTCTGTTGGATGACATTGAATTACTAGCCAACCAAACTGTTATGATTTTTTCACAAGTGTATACACTCAGGTTGTATATTCTTTACCCCGTCTTTTGACAATTACATGATTTTTTGGTTTGTAGAGCCGAGGAGATCGCCAAAATCATTAAGCTGCAGGACAAGGAAATGGAGGAGTTCACAAATAAGAGGGAAAAGCTGATGAAAGCGCATGAGGAGCGAATGCTGGAGCTGAAGCGCAGGCTTCGGGATGAAGAGTTGGCTCTCGAGAAGAAATTTGACGAGGAATTCAACAAGCTGATGGAGGAATACACACCCAAGTGAATCAAAACCAAGACTGCCCCTTTATTAACTGACAGAAAACTACCGTTTATTACTTATGCTATTCGAGTTTTAATTAGTAAAAGAGACAGAGTTCTATGTTTTTGTTGCTGGTCTGCATGATCAACAAAGTGTCTGCTACTGTGTCCTCCTCTTACAGATTAATGTTTGCTGCAAAACTATGGTCCCTTTAAATCCATTAGCACCAGGAGATGATTTAAGAGTCGAGCAGACATTTTTTTGTCAGTCTTATAATTCAACTACTTGGCAAATTGTAGTGAGGTATGGAGTATGGACGTACGACTGTACGAGTATTCAACTATGTCAAAAATAGTATGCCTACTACATTCAATCGAGTATATGTATTCAAAGTTGAGCGTATAACAATCTGGCTTGCTGATGGAGATTGTGGCAATATCTTGTGTAGCTTTCATATGTGAATTTTAGTTGGAGTAGTAGAAACAACCTAAGCATTTTATTCACCTTATTTATACCAACAGCTGGTACAGACAGAAGGAATAACACAAGCATTGAACCCCAAATGGTTAGAAGTAACTCAATATAAGTATATCATTACAAATTCTGCCCAAGTCATGGTTAATTATAAACTCTTAGCTATGATATGCGGATACAACAAACACCCATTTTTCCGAAATTTATCATATGAAAAATATCAAAAAGGATGTCTGATACAAATTTCAGTTATGACACATCATCACAAAATGATATTTCTAAAAGTTTAATATAGCTTCTTTGTATTTGAACGCCGAATCCGAATTGATTTAAATTCCCTCACCCTCCCCACTAGTTGTTAATGGGTTGACAGATCAACTCTGCATATCTCATGATTCATGATTAATCTACGCATCCACCTTCATTCGTCAGGATATTTTTGCTTTACACGTGGTTACACCTTACGGGTCGAATTGTTAAGAAAAAATATCTTCATTTATGCATAAAGTGTTCACTTCACCCGCACTTTCACTACCAAGATGCAGTAGAATGTTGCAGAAAATCAGGATGAGGGGCAGGCCACTAAACTCATGCATTCATAACGTGTTAAGCTTAAGATCATCACAAATACTCTCTCAAGTGGGTGGAAGAATTTATGGTCCATTGATGCATTATCAGCTGTTTCTTGTAAATCAATTTCCGACTTATGTCACCTTGTGAGTAGCCATCCATGCGCACTGATGCCAGTGAACTAGCATATATAGTAGTGCTCAACTTCAGGCTAGACTAACTTGCTTACTATTGACCTTTTCCTGCATTCCTGGTGAAAATCTTCAACCCCATAGAGATAAAAGTTGCCGATTCTTGAATGCTGCCTATACCAGCTTCAAAACCAATTCAAATGGCTACGTATAATTTGCTTCTCTTGATGGTTTCCATGAACGTAATGGTCATTGAATCGTTTAGATATGGGATGGCAGATGGTGTGAGCATGAACTATTACATGATGACTTGTCCATTCGCAGAGGGCATTGTCAAGAACGCGGTTAACTGGGCTTTGCAATCTGATCCGACTCTAGCAGCAGGCATCGTCAGAATGCATTTCCATGACTGCTTCATCGAGGTCTCATGTGTGTGTGTGCGTGTATAGATAGGACTACATTTGGGGTAGATGGGGGCAGCCACCCCCACTAAATATTCCCCGTGTTTTCGAATATTTTTAAATTTTCATAATCTTTGATTCTTGGTCTTGCATGTAAAAGTTGTAAAAAACTGCACACCTCAAATGATTTAAAAAAACTCCTTTTTAATCCGGCCTCCTTCCCCATGATGCATAAACATGGCTCCGTCCACACTTCCCTTTTTTCTTTCTACGTTGTTCTTTGGTGAATTTTTGATGAAATACTAAGTACGCCTATATATGCATATGTATAGGGATGTGATGGTTCGATACTGCTCGACTCAACAAAAGATAACACTGCAGAGAAAGATTCCCCAGCTAACTTAAGCTTGAGGGGATATGAAATAATTGATGCAGCCAAGGAACTACTAGAGAAGCAATGTCCTGGAGTTGTTTCATGTGCTGATATTCTGGCCATGGCTGCTAGAGATGCTGTTTCCTTTGTAAGAATTTACTTTTAGTGGATCACAAGTGTGGAATCGCACTGTGCATTATGATACTACACAGCTTGACTTGACTATAAATTGATTTATATATATAATCAGGCCGGTGGTCCTATTTATGATATACCTAAAGGAAGAAAAGATGGAACAAGATCAAAGATTGCAGACACAATCAATCTGCCTTCACCCACTTTCAACAGCTCGGAGCTCATCAAGATGTTCAGCCAGCATGGCTTCACTGCTCAAGAAATGGTGGCTTTATCAGGTATATATATATATATATATATATGTGTGTGTGTGTGTGTGTGTGTGTGAGAGAGAGAGAGAGAGAGAGAGAGAGAGGGGTCTGATGATATATGGGGCTAATCATTTGCAGGAGGGCACACACTGGGAGTGTCAAGGTGCGTATCATTCAAGAATCGGTTGAGTAAATTCGATTCGACTCATGATTTGGATCCGGACCTGGACACCGAGTTTGCGACAGAGCTCACAAAGACATGCAGCTATGGTGACAATACAGAGCAGCCCTTCGATTCGACAAGAAATAGTTTTGACAATGATTACTTCAACGCTCTGCAGAGGAAGGCTGGAGTTCTCTTCTCCGATCAGACCCTCTTCTCAAGTCCCACCACACAACAGTTCGTATACGGCTATGCTATGAACCAACTAATGTTCTTTTTCGACTTCCAACAGGCCATGATCAAAATGGGACTACTCGATGTCAAACAGGGATCAAAAGGCCAAGTTAGAAATAACTGCCGCAAGATCAACTAATCTGATGCTGCATATGTTTTTACTACTGCAAGTATGAACTAGGTTTAGGTTCCACCCATGCATCCAAAGCCCCACAGTTTTGCCGTATTTTCAATTACTTGGAGAAAAGAAACTTAAAAACAAGATATGCATCACTTAGCGTATATGTGAAGTCAAACACCTGTCTCCTATGAAGAATAGTCCTTCCTGATTGATGTCTGCATAAATTATAGTAGGCATAGAAAACAAATGTACTTCTTTCTACAACTAGGTATGTATGCACGCGTACTAGTGAGTATAATAAAAGAAATAACACGATAGTGTTACAAATGCTTCTTGCGTTCTCATATGCTCCGAGTCACGAATAGTACAAGAGGTCTGCTAGACAGACAACTAGACCTCTTTTATGCACTCGAGGGCTCAGATTCTATTATTTTTTTAACAGAAGAATTTAAATGCAAATACGATAAAATGTGAACCATTTGGCTCGTATGTGTGGTCGATGAGTCAATCACCAGGCACAAATAAGATATTTCCTTTTTGTCTGTATAAACTATAGTTGGCACATAAAACGTACTCGTTTCTACCAATATGGATGCATGTGTATTAGTAGCACAAAAGAACATATAATGGCGGGACAAAAGGTGCGCTGTAAATCACTCAAAATAATGATTATTTTCACAAGATTCAAGAAAATAAATCACCTTCCTCAGTCATATCATCCATAACCATATATTACAACAACAAGGAATAGAAAAGAACAGCTCTTCAGAAAGTGTACAGAAAAAAAAATATTCCACAAGCTTAGTTTAGGTCTAGTACCCATATGAAGTTCTCCTCATCATCCTCATAAACTCCTCTGAACTGACTTCACCATCACCTGTAAATTTTCAATGAATTAAAAAGTCAAATTAAAAGGGCCAGAATATCATTTAAAAAAGAAAGACTGGAGCAAAAACTCACGATCCCTATCTGCTTCATCAATCATGTCCTGAATCTCTTTCTCGGTGAAATTTTCACCTAACTCTCTTGCTATGCGTTGAATATCTGCAGCAGAAATCTTCCCCTGTATTTCAGAAAATGAAAAATCAGCTATTAGTTTACTGTCATATGGCGTAATAAATCGCAGCAAGCAACTCACATTTTTGTCTTGGTCAATAATTTGAAAAGCCTTCATGAGCTCTTCTTTAGTGTCTCTTTCTCCAAATTTGGCTGTCATCATGTGACAAAATTCATCAAAGTCAATCGCGCCACTTCCATCCTTGTCTACTTCAGCTATCATTCGAGTAATTTCCTGCAGTGACAAATTACACACTCATCTATGCGAATATAATAAACACACAAACAAAATTTTCACAGGAAGGTTTAGTGTCATTACCTCTTCGGACATTTCAAAACCAAGTGCCCTGCAAAGAAACCCCAGTCAACTTCACTATCTTCACACTTAAATACAGAATTTTTAAAAAAAAAATTCTTATAAGCAATTATACCTCATTGCAACATTTAACTCTTTAGCATCAATGGTTCCTGAAATTAATTGAAGCAAAAAGATCAAGAAAGAAAATATAGAAAATAATAGTGTTGTCTCACTACACTACTAGATATTTCAAAATACCAGAGCCATCTGTATCGAACAGTTCAAAGGCTTCCTTTATCTCCTGCCTCTTCTGTTGAGTCAACCCATGATGGCGTCCTCTAGGTTTATCTTTCCTAGCCATACCACTGTACTTTGTTGCCTGAAAACATGTACAAAGAAAATCATAAAACATGCTGTGGTAATAAAACAAACAGCAATGGAAATTCAAATTTCATTACAGAAGCTGATATTTATTGTAAAAATGTATTCCTCTAAAACTTGTTCTAATCTTGGTTTAAAAATTAGAATTTCTAATATTGAGTGAATCCTAAAACTTGAAGCACTATTAGGGGTTTGGAACATCGCATGTTAGAATTAGAATTAGAAGTTTGAATGGGATCTAAAGATATGACAAACAATTATCAATTATTTCAATAGTTCAACTAGACTTGTGAAGGATCACGTTGTGAAAGGACCTAATAAGTAATAACACGACTGATTTAGCAGCACTATCCCAAAAAATACTCTTACAAGGAGTTTGATACAGAATAACTGCCTGTGACCTGTCTTCCAAGCGTCAAAACCCTCGACTCCATAAACATGTTTTCTAGATACAACATAACTCATTTCTCTCTAATATTTGAGAGTTATTACTTCCATTTACAAATATACTTCCTGCAAATTAAGCCATATAGAAGCCACCCCCACACCCACCCCGGGCCCAACCCACAATCCAAAAGGACGAAGAAGAAGGAAACATTTCTTCAATCAGCACAATTTCAAACGAGAAAAAAAATGTTGACTTTCCTAGATGTTGACTCCACCCGATTGATATAAAAGCAAGAAAAGGCAAATCGATTCAAAAACTTGATCTTGTACCGTCTAACAGTTTTGATTTCTGAAGGCAAGTAGGGCGGGATTGGATAATCACAACACAATTACATCAAAACAGCAAAATTAGAAAAAAGAAACCCAAAACAGAAGTCCAGAAAATCAAGCAACGGCAGAGACAAAGATAGCAAACGATGGAGGTGGAATCGACATATCTTACCATGTCGATCTGGTTAAAAAAGATAGATTCCCCGCCGCAGCGTGGAGCCGTTAACTGCTGCCGTAAGAGAGAGGATTTGGATACTCGGAAGTCGAAGAGATTTCCGTGCGAGGAAAAAGGTGTGCAACTGCGTGTTTTATTTGTCTTTTGAAGTTGAAATTAGAGACGCGTATTATTTCATTTTATTAATTTTCATTTACCGATATTTCGCTTGTAGCTTAGCAGTTACTTCTTTTTATGTTTAAATTTCATTTTATTAATTTTCATTTACCGATATTTCGCTTGTAGCTTAGCAGTTACTTCTTTTTATGTTTAAATTTCATTTTATTTAATTTTTTTAAAAAAACTCACACTATAATACTACTTGATCAAAATACCTGTAAATAAACCTCTTGTGCCAGTGCCAGTACAAAGTATTAACATATGACCAGCCGTATTAAGGGCACGTGGTTAGATTCACAGGCATAAAAATAAGAATGAATCCGGAAGGAAAGATAGAATACACGTCAAAATCAATTCTGAAAATCAGTGGTTATTACAATAGTAATTTGGATCGACCTATAATGATTGTAGACTTGTCGTAATAATACTACATTGTATTAATCCGGGTTATGTTGCTATCGAATTACCAGGGATTTCGATTGGCATGAGACTGAAGATATAAGATGATTAACAGAGTGGAGGCATGGAGTCTTGCTGGATGAAAACTCTTGTTGCTTATTTTAATGTGAGTAGTTAGTGAGCAAGACCTAATTTCATCAACACTTTATGTGTTTTCTTCCCTTCTCAAGTCAACTTAGGGTGATGCCGCCGGGGAGTATTCGGATGGGATGTTTGCAGTATTGTTAGATGGGTACATATTTCTCAAAATTAACAGCCTTACTTATTCTTGGACATATTCATCAGTATATAAGCCTGGTGATCATGGAGATTCAACGTTTTTGATATGAATAAATTAGCAACAAGCTTCAACTTATTCGACTGTGGATTCGTTTTTAACCCATAGAGCAACAGAAAGAATCATAATGGATGCGAAGGATAGTTCATCTCTTTATGGAAGGCTGGAGCTCAGAAGTTTTTGGCTCTTAGAAGTGCCCAACATTGATCACCAGAGTTTTGCGCAATTTGGTAAGAATTGAAACCAAATCAAATAGAGGGTCCTGACTCCTGACTGGGTTTGTGATGCAAGCTGTTTGAGAATTATGTGAAAAATAACCCTAATACGTGCGCAGTTTAAATCGCAGAAGGGTTTCAAGATGATTGGTGCAAGAGATCTTAGCATGTGCAAGACGCTAGAGTGCGAAATTCCCTTCAAGAGTTTTCAATAAAAATTGTTTTCAGATTCTTCATCAGAAATAACACAAAAAATCCTCTGACTCATTGGTCATGTTATGACAACACAACAGATATGTTGATTAAGATAGCCATGCTCACTTCGCTGGAGCTACTTCAGATGGAGTCCGGGTAGTCATCTGATCAACAGCATGCACTTTCTCCTGAAGTTCTTCCCATATTGCTTTGTAAACCATCCTCTGCCTATTCACAGCTGATACCCCCTCAAAAGTTGAAGAAACGACATCTATGCTGCAGAATTAGAAAATAGAAAATAGAAAATAATTGTTTTTACAATATTGCACAAGATATGAGCTAGAGTACAGAGACTCAATAATCAGAGAAAGAACAAACGAGTTCATAGGCCAATGGAACCTCACCTAACATGGCGACCATCACCATATGCATCCCTGATAACAACCGATTCTGCACTTAATTGCTCCTTGATCTGGAGAATCACATTTTGGAAGTATATTAGTCTATCAAAGTTCAAACTACAAACATAACAATTTTAAATAATTGAAATGCGTAAAGGCCCAGAATCCGCTTGCTTGTGATCAGAAATGGCACACAACAAATAATGGCATTCTATACGTGATATCTTAACCACTTATTGAATCAATGAATTGAAATGGGGACTTCACCGGAACATCTTTTATAAGTCAGAAACCACTAACAAAATAACATCTCACAAGATAAAAGCACAAATGGAACTCTTCAAAAGCATTCCAATCTTAAAAATTCTTGGCAACCGCATCTATCATGACCATTCATGGATGCTCGTTTTGCTTATGAAAAGCGAAAACTGGTTTCATGTATCCAAGCGCTGCCACATTGAATTGGTGCAGGTCCACCGTCATTTATTCATGATCTGTTTCTATAATAGTTGTAAATTGTAATACTTCAAAGTTCAAAGTGTGATTCAGCGTCACGCAACCCGTGAACTAAGACCTAAACTTAAATTTATAGATAATTATTACTCAAGTTCCTGCGAATTTCCCTTTACTCTTGCCTATCCATCTCCTATTCTCTTAATCCAAATACATCAAGGATGCAAGCAAAACCTATGGCAAGGAAGCAAGCAAATAAATAACTTCCCACTCACATGCCCCCTTGTCCCATTATCTTGAGGTTACAATGGAGATGATAGTAAGCACAAGTCATCATAGATAATCCTATAACTGGAATTCCTGTTTGAAGTATCTATTACCAATTATAAGAAGCAATCTGATCAAATTATATCTTCAGTACAAATATGAAAATTGATTGGGTTGTCTAACTCAGTTAGCTGACAATTTAATAATCCATAACATCGTGAAAGCATCCGAAAGATAAAACTACCCATAGGGCCAATTAAGTGCTTCTAAAAAGTGAAAACCTTACCCAGAACTAAATCAGGCAAATTGCAGCAACAACGTAGTAATAGCAAATGAAGGTGAGTAAATGAAACGAGTAAAGGTACCTTCTTCTCCATCGATTCCATTAGAGATTCGACTGAGGCTGCATCCCCAGAGTCGGCTGTTGCTCGGACGCCGAAATTCCGACGGGCTGGGTAATAAGAGCAGGAAAGACGAATCTTTGCGGCAAACAATGACGGAGTAGTCGAAAGGTTATAGCTGGTGGTCGCCTTTGTCATCATCGCCGACGTTCCCCGAAAAATTGGAAGGGCGGCGGCACGGCTGCCCACAACACGTAGCGCCGCCGCGTTAGGCCGGAAAAGCAACGCCCTGACCGCCATGCCTATTGATCTACAGACGTGGGAGCTGAATATTGGGTTTGTTTGGATTTGAGAACCTCACAATCGTCCTGAGCTTTTAGTCGCAGCAATAAAAGAGTGGTGCTTATTTGACATAACTTGCCCTCGACAATATTATACAGAGGAAAACCCAACTATCCCATTATGATTGTTTTTTCAATGTTTTATTTAAAATTTTAAATATTTTAAAATTTAGATTATCATCCCGACTATTTAAATATTAATACATAATTCATTATTTGTTAGAAATTGTTAATTTTTTATTGGAAATGAAACACGTATTAACACCTAAATGATCCAAATGATAATTTGAAAATTTATACAAATTTCATATGATAATTTGATTTATTTTCCTTCATTATATAAACCCAGCCACATGAATATGGTTGTGAACTTTGGGATTTTTGCGAATTTTGCTATATGAATCCGTCACTTTTAAAAATACTATTTTGAATTTTCAACAAAATGACATGCCATAAACTTTAAAAAGAAGATACGTAATTACATCTTCATATCGGTGGCCATGCATAGTAGAGGTTGATTGTTAAGTTATTTATCATTTTTATTTATTTTTTGGTGAAGTGGGCAAGTGAGGAAGTCAAATGGAATCTATTCATCTTAATCCTAGTAGGGAGCATACCATTGAGGACCAATGCAAGAGGGAACCACTCCCCAACACCTTGAGGCTTGAACAGAGAGCATCGCGTTCCAATATAACAAACACATCTGGGTGAATTTGTAATAATCCAAAGCCCATTCCAACAAACAAACTGTCCAGGGGAGGTAAGTGTAAGGATGCAAATTCCACTCCAGCAACTACTGACAAATTCCTCGCCATCTTCGTGCAATCCATTGCAGTATTGTGCATATTAGCAGAACTATCAAAGCAAATCTCAGCAAACTTCATCGAGTTGCATTCACAAGCTCTTAACAGTACAATCGTTCAAGTAATAATTCCATCTAGCTTGGTGAACCTAAGAAGCCTTCATTGATTCAACCAGAGGTTGGCGCCTCTTGCCCACTAAACAAAATCATCGGCTTGTGACATTTACTTTTGTTCTTGTAAATCCATAAGGTTGCTTCAGTTTCTTTGATCACAAACTTAAGATATTGGGGGCAAGACCAAAACAATTATCCTCCTAAACTGAATCATCTCAAAATTGGTACAAGTGGGTTAGTTTGAGGTCACTTCAAAATTAACCTAACCAATGTGAAGTGTGAACCAAATCCGCAACATATTAACAGATTTTGAGTTCGAATTCTCAAAAAGTCAAAAACCAGAGACCTTTATTCTATGGTTAGATTTGCTTTATTAACCTGAGATTCATATGAAAGTAAACTAAATTGTAATCTAGTTCAATAACATGGTACTTAGGTATCTAATATGCAAGATAAGATAATAATGTTGAATTCTTTTTACACTTGCATTACATTTTAGCATTTCATTAGAAATTTAACACATAATTATACTATTACAAGGAGTCAAGGACGCATCAAGAAAAGAACAAGGAAGAAGGGAAAACAAAGCCGGATTACAATTATAAGTCACACACTTACTAGAAACACCACTTCAGTTAATATCTTCTAAATCATTTCATTCACCATCACCACTCACCAGGCAGGTGGAAGCATGCATTCCAACAATAGACATCAAAAGTGCCAAGTTTTCTCCGGAAAGAGATGAATTGCTCAATGAAAACTGCAAGATCAACTATTTCTTTTCCATCATCAACGTACAGCTAAACCAACACAACATATTCGAGTCAAAAACATGTCTCATCTTTCCTAGAAAGTTCCTAAAATAGGGGGGGAAAATATAACTCCAAATAAATACATGGAAAACCCAACCTTACTCTGGTTTAAGAATTTCCCACCTCAGTTTCGCTTCAATCTAGAACGACTATGCAACTCAAGCAATTGCTCAAGCGAAACCAAAGACCACCTGTTTTCAGTGTGCGCAAACACTTTTTGATTTAGAGAGTCTATTATTATACTTATATTACCAAAGCCATATATTTGATGCCCATCTTGCTTTCTTCCAGGTTTAGGCTGGAACAGCAAACCATTTTGCTGAGCATGAACTTCGATAACTTCTTTCAAGCTCATCTCACCACTGCCCTCAGCTTGAATTCCACTATCCAATCCCGGAGACACCCTCTGCTGTTGTGCAGAAGCTTTCTTTTGAGTCTCAAACTGCCTTTGTTCTCTAACCCTCAGATAACTAATATTCTCTTTCAAACCAGGTGGGGCCACCTCCATGCCATCAACAACCTGCTCCATCATGGCTAAACCAAGGTTAAGCCTGGAACGGATGTGCTCATTTGCATGAAGTTCCTGAGGAAGTAATTCTTTCCAGCCAAGGTACCATTTGGTAACTTCCTCAAAATTGGGTTTCGAACACAGCCAATGGTACAACACTTCTTGCCATTTATTGAAGAAAATATCCATTAACTGCAACATGTGATTAGTGGGAATGGCAGTCACCCATGTCCGTACCCAATAGAATTGTTCCAGATTCTGATTTGCAGGATTTATTTGAAACTCATTCATGATGCCTAACAATTTTGGAATTATATACCGAACCATGAGTTGCTCCCAGCTGGAAGAGTCAAACACAGTTTTCCAAGGAGATAATATGTAATAAGCAGACATGTCACTTGGATGCCAAGCATGAAGAACACTGGCCAATCTATGACGTATTGTGTGATAGCAATTCTCTAACTTCTGTCCCAACAGAGGTAGCCATGGATGAATCCAGGAATGAATTGGAATAGTTTCTCTGCGTGGGTCCCAGGAATCCACAGCAGTTGATATTTTATGCATAATGACATTATCAAGTATGGTTTGTAGAACAGGAGGCGGCAGAAGATCTTCCCAAGATTCTAGAAACCTGAGCATCGGCTCTGGGTCCCGCGCCTCCCATGAATTGGTGCCAGATATTCTGACAGCAGGAAATACAACTTCCATGAGAAGCTGCATGTATGGAGAGCCTGTAGCAGAGAAATTTGAAGAATCCTTCCCTTGTAACAAGTTCTTCCACAGTGATACCACCTCGACTCCATGAGTTGGATTTTGAAGTGGGTCCCATCCTTGAAATATTCTAATGAATAAGGGTAGAGCATACGAGCAAGCAATGCATGATAGGTTGCATAATGTATACTCATTAGCATATCTTGTTTGCAAATCCACAAAGGATTTAGCAAGAGATTCTAGTGTTAGTGTTCCTGAGGTGCTTTTCTCCCCTATTTGGTCAAGTACACTAACTATCTCTTCCATGTGTTCAATCTGCTGCTTCTGTTGATTTGCTTCTTTGTGCAGGTTTTCCTTTTCCTTCTGAAGAGCTACAACAGTTTCCCTCTCATTCCTCAAATCTCTATCCAGCTTCTGGATATCAAGCTCAGCTAAATCAACTATCAATCTTACATTGTGCTGAAGTTCTGGCATTGGAACATCATTTTCCCTGGCTTTTTCTTCTGCATTTAAGTTCTCCAAATTTGTCAGAACACGAACCTGTGGCCCTCTCATGTCGAAAACCTTCTGAACAACCTCAAAACCCTGCTCTTGCTTCTGTGCCAGCAATTCTTCAGTGGTGATATATACTTGCTTCTTCTTCTTGATAGATTGCTTTGACCAAAGTTTCTCCTTTGAGCGAACCTCCAAAGTTTGGCTGGGACGTGGCACTGCTTTTTCCTCTATTTCCTGTAATGCTGGGCGACTAGACTCTTTATAATCATTGAAACCCATTCCCATATTCTTGGGCCGGAGCTTAGCTTCAATAGGAGCCAAAATTCCCTGCTCATTTTTACCAAGTCCACCTCCTTTATAGCCCATCTTCTCTAGCAACTTCATTCCAATACCCTTGGTGTGCTTCTCAAATGTACCAACACTAGCATCCAAATCTTTCCTTGCAGATTGAGAAGACTTCTTGGCTAGCAAAGCCTTCTCCTTCTCCCTTTCTCGGCGCAACTGTGCACCTTCCATGATCTTCTTTCCAAAGGCAGAGGGCAAAAAGTCATCAACTTCATCCTTCCCTTCTTCAAGAGTGCTGCTCTTGGAAGAGGCAAAACCTAACCCAAGACCAGCTGAAGAAGCTCCAAGGCCTAAACCAGCAGGTCTAGTGTCAGCTTCATCCATTTCGTCATTATCCTCCTTGGTGTTTCGATCAATCTCCTGACTAGGCATGACAGAGCCCGTTGAAACAAAACTTACTGGCTTAGTGAAGTCGGTCCTCTTGGATAGATCTTTCCTCCGCTTCTTTGATCCCGAACCTTCATAGTCAGAATCGCTATCACCAGAGGCAAATACACCATACAGAACGTCATCTTTGGTCTGAGTTTTTTTCTGCCGTTTCTTGCCATAAAACTCGCCACCAATCCATTGCCCATCTTCGTAATCATTATCCATACCAAATCTTTCCATCTCCTGATAATCATCCATCCTTATCCTTTTACAATTAGGGTGGAAAGAATCACCCTGAAAAAATCAAATTTGGCCGCTAGATAAGAACTTAAACTGCCCCAAAACCAACCCTAGGTTTATTTAAATTAAAAAATAAAAACTGAATATCGCTAGGACAATCGAGATTGCGTACTCCAAATGGCGAAATAAAAAAATCAAGAAAAACAAAGAAACAATCGGAAGTAAATATGAAACACGAACTCACCTCAGACAATGAAGAAAGCCTTGTGAAGATTAGGATTTGGGAGGAGGAAGAAAGAGTTCTGAAGAGCGGTGTAAGGATTTGGGGAGGGGTTTGAAAGATGGGTAATTGTGAACTGTGAAGGGACTCACACAGCTACGCGTAATTTGAAAAATAAAACGGCAACGTATGCCCTGTCTATTGAGCACTTCTTGTTGTGACAATCTTATTGGGCTGGATCGATTGACAGCGGCCCATCGTTTAAGTTTCGGCCCGTATTCTCCCACTGCCCAATTATGGGATGTTTTTTCTTCCTTTTTTTTTTTTTTTTTTTTCTTTTATAACACACGCACACCCAAGTGGAGATTCGAATCCACGACCTTGTATTGGAGAATGATCCATTAACCACTTAAACCGACCCTTGTTGGCATTTTTTTCTTCCTCATGAATATTGGAAAACAAACAATAATAATAATTTCCCATTTTGGACCATAGGATAGGTACATATTTGTAAATGCAAAAAGGCATTTAAACCCAGCCTATCCCTCATTATGGATATTTGGATACCATGTATTCCAACATAGATATTTGAGTAATGAAAGATTATTATTCGTATGATTTGACTTTTGTAGGGCTGTCAATGGGGTGGATTTTAATTCGAATCCGGTCCGAGTCCGATCCAAATTTTAGTATATTTGTCCGATAAAAATATTCGATGGATCATATCCGATTATAAATATTCGTTATCTGAAATAAATGGAACGAATATGAATTTAAAGAATCCGATCCGTTAAGAATCCGAATCCGATATTATATATAATATTTAATTAAATAAATTATTTACTATTACATAATATTAAGTAAAATGATTAAAATTAAAATTTTCACATATTTATCATTTTAAACAATAATAAATTTTAAATTTTTTACTCTAAAAGTATATATTTTCTTTTATTAATAAGTTTAAATTAATTTATTTTAAATAAATATAAACCAAACTATCAAATAATTCATTAAATAATAATTATTTATTAAATATTATGTAATTATATATATTTTTTTATATCAAACTTGTTATTTAAAAAAATAAATTTTATTACTAATCGGGTCGGATCTTTTATCGGATCGGATCCGACCCGATTATATATGGATTCAAAAACAATGAATCTGAATCCTATAGGATTCGGATTCGGATCCGATATTCGGATTCTCTTATCAGATTTGGATCTGGAATCTCCTGATCCGGTCCGAATCCGACTCGTTGACAACCCTACTTTTTTATAGGCTACGTGGTCGTGGAACTTGGTCCGCACGAATAGTAAATTGGAGTTTTCGCTTCCCCACGAATACTGGCCCAGAGGTGCTTGTTGGGCCATGTTTGTTACATATACGTGGGTAAATTGTATCAGTAGTGCATAAATTTTGGAGATAAAAATTTTCGGCCATCCGAACTATGACCCTTTTGGCATTTCACCATCTAAAACCGCTGAAAAAGAGTCAAAACCGCTCAAAAAAGGGGTCAAAACCGCTGTGGGATGGTGGTTTGTCAGGAATTGAAAGTTTAGATGGCGGTTTCGGGTGAAAAATAGTTAGGATGCTGAAATGCCAAAAGGGTCATAGTTCGGATGGCCGAAAATCTTTATCTCTAAATTTTGAGATAGTGCAATTATGGTGTGGTATTGCAAACTACTGCAATTCTAGTGTTTTTCCGTATTTTAGGAAAGCAGAACTTTCATAAAGTTGAATTTGGAATTCCAACCTATAAATATAATAAATGAGACCCAAATATTCTATGAATTATAAAATGTAGTCCCTAAATTTATAGAACATGCGTAATAACAACAAATCTTAAACTATAACAAATAATAACATAAATATATTAACAGAAAGTAAGAAAAATTAAACACGAATAAAGATATAAATAATTACAACGTAAATAACATTAAAACAGTACCTTAGACATAATTGTTGGATTTCAGCTACAAACAGGTTCAAGCTGCTACACAACTACAAGCTTGATACCAGAGTGCGCATACAATGAAAAGGAATTGAAAGATTTACAAAGGAATTGAAAAGAGAACACTAATTATGTCCTTTATTACAAGTTAAACATAAAATTATACTAGGAATTGGAAAGAAAGCTGGAAGTGGAAAGTTTTAAGGGATTCTCAAATG
Source organism: Lantana camara (assembly GCA_037501455.1). Taxonomy (NCBI): domain Eukaryota; kingdom Viridiplantae; phylum Streptophyta; class Magnoliopsida; order Lamiales; family Verbenaceae; genus Lantana; species Lantana camara. Next base: position 12,282,841 of record CM074857.1, on the reverse strand, counting down.
TAGAAGTAGGAATGCTCTTCTAAGTTTCGGTGTCCTCCATGATAGCCTTGGTATCATTTTTATAGATGAAAATCCGGAACCCAAATGCCTTCTTCAATCCGATTAATTGGAACGAATAGCTGAGAATGATGGATTTGAAGATATTCTTCTTTTCAGATTCTTTTCCTGTGCATACAGTGTTTTCTTTTTTGAATTGGTCCACCATGCTTCTGTGTTTTCTTATCCCTTCATCATGTTTTCGATGTTGTGTAGGGTTTCTTCATCCAAGCTATTCCAGTAGTCACTTCCACCATCTGGCTCATTGTCAGGGCATATTGATTCTACTTCGAATTGACACCAGTATTCTTCAAAATTTTCCATGATAATTTCTGGAACATCTTGTAGATTATTTATTTTTGACAATACATTTTTTGCTTCATCAATGTTCTTTTTTGATGGATCAAATAACTCGGTTTTGAATATCTTTCTTCCATCTGTAGCAATCTTTTGATCTTCTTTGATAGTTTTTTCTAATCTCGAAGCATAATCCACCAATCTTACCCAAGAACATAAGAGAATGTCTTCTTCATTCTTGGCTTCTTCAGGGTATTCGTTTTGTACATCTTCATTCTCATAAACATATGGTTTAAGGATATGGTTGGAAGAATCTTTCCTTTTCTCTCCAACCAGTTGACGAGACAATTTCAAAGGACAAAGGCATCGTTTTGTATTCTTCAGGGATCTTATAGATCATTTGTTTGATCATAGCTGGAAATTCCCAATATTTCGGAGAATCCATGGGATTAAAAGTGATTTTACTCCATGGGATAAGTAATTTTACTAACTAATCCCCATTCAACTGCTTCTAATGAAAAACTATGTAATTCAAGATCATATGCTATTCCTCTAATATGGTATTGAGGAAAATATGATGAAAAAGTTGAATCATTAAGAATTGGTTTAATTCTCGATTCATGAATCCTTGCATTGATTTTTTCAAACATTTCTTTTGGTAATTTTTCTCTGGCTTCCTTGAACATGGCTTCCCTAGTTAACTTGTTTAATTGAGGGTTATTTGTTTCAATTTTCAGAGCATAAAAGAGTTTCCTAGTTTGGAAAATTAGTGCAGAATTGTGAGTTTCTTCTTCAAAATTTATGCTTTCCAAAATTCCTTTTGCACATTCTCTTATGATGTCAATTTGATCACAAGTCCTCTTTAGTTCTTGTGTCAATTGAGTCATACTTATTCTAAAATCGGATCTTTTGCCCATGACAAGAGTTTTCCATGTTTTGTTAAGAGGCTCATAAAGATTTTTTGGAATTCCCGGGTTGTAAAAGTCCTTTGGTTCTTCAGTTTTCTCATGAGCTGGTTTAGCAACTGCATTTGCATAACTTTTTGGTGTGTGCCAAAACTGATTTTCTGAAATGTACCAACACTGAGGAAAGTTTGGTAGATACCAAAATTGGTTGGTTGGTACCTTTGCTGGTGCAGGTCTCGGAGTAGAATTTCTTGATCCACTCGGATTTGAGTTCATTGGTCTTTTTCCTGAATTTCTCTGTAGAGATAAAAAAAATTTATTTTAAAATCCATTATGATGTCTGCTAAGATAATCTGCAAGAACATTTTTATCAGAATTTATATGAACAACTTGAAAAGAGTACTGAGAGATATAATTTGACCATCTCACTCTTCTAGGGTTGTCTTTGACTTTCTTCTTATTAAGAAAATCTTTAACGATTTTATTATCAGTTCTAATGAGGAACTTAATTGGTGCTAAATAAATCTGAAATCTTTTAATACCATTTTTTATGGTCAATAACTCTTTTTCAAAAATAATATAATTCAACTCACTTGGTTTAAATTTGCGGGAATTATATCCACAAATTAACTCTTTCGAATCTTTATAATTCTTGAGTATTTGTTGTAAATTGTTTTCTTTTTGTAAAATTTCATGAGGTAAACCCACTACTTTGAGTACTACACCCCAAAACATTTAAGAGGCATCGGTTTCCAAAATCATCAAATCGGTTTCTTTTGGAAAATAACCTTTTAGATTTGGTTTAAATAAACTTTTTATTTCTTGTAACCTTTTAGTATCTAACTCAGTCCAATCTATCTTTATTTTATTATTCTTCTGATTTTTCTAAGCGTTTTTCAATTTTTCTAAGAAAGGTTTTTCCAACTTAGAGAGATTTTTAACAAATTGTCTCCCATAATTGAGTAGATCTAAAAGACTTTGCAAATCCTTTAATGTTTCCCATTTTTCTGGAAATTCATTGATCTTAGTAGTAATATGTGGTTGGAGAATTATTCCTGTAGAACTTAGGATTATACCTAAATAATCTATCTCACTTTTCTCCAACTCTATTTTATTGAGACTTAAGATTATCCCATGTGTAACTCAATTTTCGTGTTAATTAAATAATTAAACACAAGAAAATAATCACAAATGAAATTCTTTATTTATTTCAATTGAAGTGGGTACAATCGCTAATTTCGATCCTCTGATTCTTCCTACACAATTTGTTGATTTTGGAAGGTTTGAAACGCCTTTGTTGACTTTGGAGCTTCGATCTTCCGTTGGATTTGATTTACTTCTAAAAAACGTTAATTGTGGGTCTTTCGACTTAAACGCGAATTGAACGCCTTGATTTTGGTGAATGCCGAAGAACACGCCGATGAACACCTTTGATGTTGATTTGAATTTGTTGAGGAGGAAAGCCGAAATCTGGATTTGATGCTTTGATTGCGGATTGAACGTCTCGATTTGTTGACTTTGTCAAAGAACACCGAAGAACACGCTTGGAGTACCTTCGAACTTGATTTGAGAAAAACGCCGGATTCGCGGACTTGACGCCTTGTTGCGGATCTGACGCTTCGATTTGGTTGATTTCCATGAAGAACGCGAAGAACGCCTTGAATCTCGTTTCGATCTTTGAAGAGAGCAACACCGAAACACTACTTTGATGCTTCGATGCCGGATTGAACGCCGTTGATGCTGACTTCTGCGAAGAACGCCGTTGAAGATGCCGAAGAACACCGAGGATGCTGAAGAATACCGGAGAGCTTCTTTCACTTTGCTTTGTGGCTTGCTCCTTCGTGTCTTCGAGTTGTGAGAGTTGTGTTGTGATTTTTTGGCTTAGAAAATGCCTCTATTTATAGGTGTAAGGGAGGCAAATCTTTCCATAATCGCCGAGAGAAGACTTCGTTCTGATTGGTCCTCGTCGATTTTGTAATCTTCTTTCATAAATCGGAAGATATGATTCATTTCCAAAATATGAACTTTGACTTTTTTTATTTGGCTTGACTTGATTTTATTGCCAAATTTCGGATTTGGCAGAAGTTGGTTTTCCTAATTCCTTTTCAAAGATGGTGTATACTACAAACTGCATGAAATTGGAGTTATTATTACTTTGAAAAAAAGTGGTGCCTGGTAGGCCTATATGTGTATATGCTCTGACCGAAAAGTACGTATATATGTATTTTGGAAAAATATATATATATGTACTAAAAAAAAAAAAAAAGTGAAAAATCCAATTTTCCTTCAATTCATTACTGGAGGGCTGCGTGGTTTTAGAACAGAAATTAGTGTGGTGGTTTTATTTGGAAATCACGAAAAAAAAGAGAGGGAAAAACGAAGTTGTGATTGGTCGGCTAACAATGGAGCAATACCAATTCCTAAATCTCTGACGAACTCTCAACACCTGCGAAAAACAGAAGAAAGACAGTGTTCAGCAACAAGAATCTAAAAACAGAAAATTTGGAATCTTGCTCAGCAAAAAGAAGAGAGAAAAGGCTTGGAGACTGGTTTCTCTGCACAAGACACGCCCCTCACCTCCAAGATCTCCTCCCGCAAATCGAATCAAAGCCAAGATAGGATGCTCGAACAATTTGTGTGAAAAAAACGGAGGCTTGAACCATTCTTTTATAGCAAAGGGGGACTCTGCGAGAAAAGAAACTTGCCATCCGAAGAAAAACTTGGAGAGGAAGAAAATCGACTGAAGGAAATCTTTCCTCGAGCACAGTGATTCAGGGACTTTCAATTCTGTAAGTCAGACAGATTTCTTTTCCTTTTTCAAGTGATGCTCAGACAATTTGGAAAGGACCCAACAAGGAAAATAGGAGAATTCAAAAGCACAAAAGAATTTTCACACAAAAAAATTCCCCTCCATCGTTGATTACCTGCTCCCGCTCTGCCGCGTGCGAGATTTGAAAGATATATTTCCTTCTTCAGTTAGTGGACTTTTCCAGAAGCACCTACCTTATGGTGATTTGAAGACTGACTTGCGTTTCTTTGAAGGATAGGGAAACAAAATTGAAGAAATTGATCATTCAAAATTGGGCCAGTCCATGAAGAAAAAAGGATACGGGCTATCCGAAAAAAAAAAAAAAAAGGGGAAGGATCTATTTGGGCCATAAGGAACAAACCCAAATCAAAATCCTTTCAACCCCAACCGAAAAGGAATGAAATAGGGCTATCAACGGGTCGGATTCGGGCCGGATCAGGGGATTCCGGATCCGAATCCGACAAGGGGATCCGACAACCGGATCCGAATCCGAATCCTATAGGATTCGAATTCATTTATTTTGAATCCATGTATAATCGGATCGGATTATATCCGATTAAAGATTCGACCCGATTAGTAATAAAGTTTAATTTTTTTATTTAACAAATTTAATATAAATAATAAATATAATTACATAATATTAATATATAATAATTATTTAATGGATTATTTGATGATTTTATTTATATTTATTTAAAATAAGTTAATTTAAATTTATTAATAAAGGAAAATATATACTTTTAGAGTAAATAATTCAAATTTTATTGTTGTTTAAAGTGATAATTATGTGAAAATTATAATTTTAGTCATTTTACTTAATATTATGTACTAGTAAATAATTTATTTTAATTAAATATTATATATATAATCGGATTCGGATTCTAAACGGATCGGATTCGTTAATTCCATATTCGCTCCATTTATTTCGGATAACGAATATTTATAATCGGATATGATCCATCGGACATTTTTATCAGACGAATATGCAAAAATTCGGATCGGATTCGGACCGGATTCGGATTAAAATCCGATCCATTGACAGCCCTAGAATGAAAGCATCAGGCTCGAATGAAAAAAAAAATGTTGGTGGGCTACCAATTCATGAGCACGATCTGACTCATAATCCTTCCATTCAAATTAAAGACTGAAGTTTGCACAAAGGTTAGGACCCTTTGATGGATAAGTGAATTTCGTGACTTCCAAATTCGGAAAAAAAAAATAATAATAAAAATGGAATTCACGTCAAAATTCAGAATGAATTTTGTGACTTATTCCCTCCAAGACGCGAACAAAGGCATCATTCGCGAAACAAGTTACGAGGGGGCATTTGTAGAAGTATAAAATTTATGCCCAATAAAAATACGACACGTGGAAATAAATATATATTAAATATCAAAAATAAAAGATTTTCTATTTTAATTTTAGGAATTCAAACAAATAATATTCCTAGAATTAAATAGTTAATTAATTGATATATTAATATATATTAAATGTGTCAAAATCCGAAATTTGGCAATAAAATCAAGTCAAGCCAAAAAAAGAAAGTCAAAGGTCATATTTTGGAAATGAAATCATATCTTCCGATTTATGAAAGAAGATTACAAAATCGACGAGGACCAATCAAAACGAAGTCTTCTCTCGGCGATTATGGAAAGATTTACCTCTCTTACACCTATAAATAGAGGCATTTTCTAATGCGTTTACCACCCACTTCAATTAATGGCTCACCACATAATTCTCTTTGCAATTTAATAATGAGGTCACCTTGAAGCCACTGTTTCTTGTAATTCCTTGATTATGCGAACAATACAGCGACTTGAAAATTTCTTTCTCTTGCAATCCGATCCGTGACATGTAGTCATCACGGAAATTAATTTGTTGCGCCAAATACTTTTTTTTTTTTTCTTTTCACAAATGAATTTGGCAATTCGCTTGACTTTGTGTTTCTTTGGATTTATTGATTTGCAGGTAACCATGGTGTACTTCAAAGATCTCAACTTATCTTCCGGGGCCAAACACTTGGTGATTCTTGATGACAAGAAGCAAGAGCTCGAGAAAGGCATAACGTTGGTAGTTTATCCTTGTCTCAATGGGCTATATGCGAAGAGTTGGGGGAAGATGACGGTGCCCTTTCGCGTCAAGGAGTGGTCAGACCGATTTGACTTGAGCAAAGCATCGCAAGTGTGGCTTCTACAAGCGGGTCATCATCAACACTAGAAATGAACCGACTACTCTACCGTCACCAGGGCAAAGCATCATCGAAGGCAAGACACAGTGGGGAGATGACCTTCGGTTCAATGGCGAGTTCCACTACGTTGCCGGATGCTGGGAGTGGACCAAGGACATACTCAACCGGTGCGAGGACAAATTGCAGTCAGCCCAAATATACAGCCCGGTATGCACCTCACTGTTCATCGACGATGGTAACTCGGAGATCATGAAAGCATTTTGTGAATCATGGTGTCCGGCAACCAACACTCTTCTGTTGTCGAACAGTGAGTTATCCATATCGCTTTGGGATTTGCATGCTCTGACGGGTCTTCCTATGAGAGGTCTTCTCTACGACGAAGTGGTCCCCGATACAAAGGAGCTCACTGAGAAAGGCGAATTCGGAAGGAGATATGCCCCCTCTAGTTGCCAGTACTTGTTCCACGCCTATCACTTGCTGCGAAAGGATGTTCAAGGCGAAATCGGAAGGCTAATTTGTTGATTTTCTTCAAAAGACCCGAAATGATAACCTTAGACCTTTCACACATTGGAGGGTCACACCAATTAAAGAAATTGCACTTCTGCAACAACAAACCAAAAAGAATAAGTTGTTGTTCGAAATCCCAGTCAGCTCAAACACAATGTACAGAAGCTGCAAGTGAAGGGATTCAAAGCTGTAAATACCTGATCTCTGTAAGCAATGAAACGTCTCCCAGGGTGACCTCCTCTCCATGCCGTCCTCATTGCAGCGAGGTCTTCACAGAAGCACAACACTCTTACCTGATTTTCATACCATGGCTGTCTTCCTTGGGCAGATTCATACCACTTTCAGTAACCATGAAAGAACTGATAAAGTTTCAAGCTACACTCTTACACAATAAGCTTAAACATCGAATATGAAATTTGTGAATATAAAGGTCTTTTTAATTTCTGAAAATGTTTGAGTGTTGATGGGATGGTATTGGGAGGGAAATTTCCCCCTAAAACTTATGAATTACATGGATATTATAATTTCGTTTTAAGGGGGGGGGGGGGGGGGGGGGGGGAAATGACACATGGTTAGTGGTTTATGATGTGGCAAGGCCGGTATTGCCAAATAGGACTTAAAATTGACACGTATGACATCGGGGTCGGGTTTCCGGTGGGTATTAGGTGTTCTGGCGAAAAAATACATTAATTTGGGATATTTTGGGAGGTATGGGGTAGAACTGTCACTGAAAAAATCCAAGTACCAATTTTGCTAAATGAGTGCAGATTGTATACCATTTTTGTAATTTTCCCATAATTTAGGGTTTTTCTCATATTTATAATATTATAATCTCCTTCAACCATATGCGTTGAATGCCCACAAACTCCTGAAACCGTAGATCCTAAACAATGAAACTTTTGATTTTCTAATTGATTATCCATAAAGGATATCACCTTCTACCTCTAGTCTAGTCTTTACTCAATCCAGAGTACCTAAACAGGCTAAAAGGATCTAAAATCAAGACCTGACTATCAACACTATAAGTTTCTTGGCTTAGAAGACAAATATCTCAAAGTTCAGGATTATTTTCAAGGAATAAAAATAATGGAGCTAAAAATATAATTTTGAGAGAGTTGCTATAAAATCAACTTTTGATTCCGATCACACCACTTTTGAAATAGTTTCAAATAGTACACCATGCACTATAGTAATATTTTAATACTATTTTTACAAAGTGCCCCATATACGTTCCCATCAAGATAAGAAAATCAGTTTGTGAATAAAACACGCAGCGTTCACGACACAGTTGCGCACGAAACTTGTTATTCATTATTAAAAAAACACCACTCCATTAGTGATCAGTCCATCTTCAGTAGTACTCTATAGCAAGAGTTGACGCGTGACAAAAATGGAAGCTTGGTTCATCATCATCGTTTCGCTCTGCCTCGCCGCCCTCATCAAATCTCAGTCTCTTCTCCGGCGACAAAAATCTGCCGCCGAGACCGGCGACTTTCCCGGTCATCGGAAACCTACTATGGCTCCGGAAGCCCATCTCCGACCTCGAATACATCCTTCGCGACCTCAAATCCTGCTACGGTCCTCTAATCACCTTGCGAATCGCCAGTCGTCCCTTGATATTCGTCGGCAGCCACTCCCTCGCCCACGAAGCGCTCGTCCACAACGGCGCCGTTTTCTCCGACCGCCCCGTCCCGGCCCCCCCAGCAGAGTCATGAATAGAAACCACAAAGGGATTAACTCCGCCCCCTACGGCCCCACGTGGCGCCTACTCCGCCGCAATTTGACGTACGAGATTCTCCATCCGACGCGGGTGAAGGCGTATTCCGCCTCCCGCCGCTGGGTGCTTGCTTCTCTCATCCACCGCCTTAGAGACACGGCGCAATCGGAGGAGTCCGTGAGGCTGATTGATCATTTCCAGTTCGCGATGTTCAGTTTGCTCGTGCTCATGTGCTTTGGGGATAAGCTTCGGGAGGATCAAATCAGGGAAATTGAGGACATACAGAGGAGGTTGCTTTTAGGTTTCCTCCGCTTCACTATCCTCAATTTCTGGCCTCGATTTGGTAAGATTCTATTCCGCAACCGCTGGAATGAACTGATCCAACTCCAGTTGGAACTGGAAAAAGTGCTGGTTCCTTTCATCAACGCTCGCATCCAAGCCAAACAGAGGAACAAAGAAAGTCTCCAACAATCCGATGATGTAACAGCATACGTAGACAGGTTGATCGATTTGCATCTCCCCGAAGAAGATAGGAATCTCGACGAAGCTGAAATGGTGAGCTTATGCAGCGAATTCCTCACCGGGGGTACGGACACCACATCCACCACACTACAGTGGATCATGGCCAACTTAGTGAAGCACCCCCAATATCAAAACACGCTTTACCAAGAGATAATCAGTGTCGTAGGGAGGGCACCACAGCTCGACGACAAAGATAAACAGTTCGTGGAAGAGGATGATCTGCAGAAGATGCCATACCTGAAAGCTGTTGTCTTAGAAGCGCTGAGGCGCCATCCTCCGGGGCACTTTGTTCTGCCGCATAAGGTGGCGCAGGATGTCGAATTGGGTGGTTATAAAATCCCGAAAAATTCAATCATCAACTTCATGGTGGCTGATATGGGTTGGGATCCTAAGGTGTGGGAGGATCCCATGGAATTCAAGCCCGAGAGGTTCCTGAACAAGAACGGGGAGGCTTTCGATATAACGGGGAGCAGAGAGATCAAGATGATGCCTTTTGGAGCTGGGAGAAGAGTGTGTCCAGGGTTGGCATTGGCTCTGCTTCATTTGGAGTATTTTGTTGCCAATTTGATTTGGTATTTTGAATGGAAAGCTCTTTAAGGAGATGAAGTTGATCTTACTAAGAAGCAGGAGTTTACCTTTGTTATGAAGAATCTACTGCGTGCTTGCATCTCTCCTAGAAGTTAATTGCTTCTTCCCTTATTTGGTTTGAGACGTTTAAAGCAAAGATTATGCAGGAATTACACGAATTGGATATTGGTTTCTGGGAAATTACTTGAAATAGTTATTGGTTGTGGCAGTATTATCTACTTGTTTTCTGCATCTTTGTATTATCTACTATTCTACTTGCTTGTTTTCTGCATCTTTGTATTATCTACTTGTTTTCTGCATCTTTAATGTATAAAAGGAAATAGTTGTTTCATTTTCTATTCCTAATCCAGGTTTTGTTTTGGTAGATTGCATAAGTTTTTGCTTTACCATGGCCCATGGTCATTTTACGTGAAAGACTTCTACAAATATCAATTTTTTTATTAAATCAGAAACTCATTATCCATAAATATCATTTTAATGTGCTACACACACGTGACTAACACCGTAAATGATTAATACAATCCTTGGTTGAAAATCAGTGCATCAAAACTACAATGTTGTTTCTCCCGCATAATTTCAACTTCGTTTATACCGAAACGTGGGCGTTGGGTGCGAATATTTACTGTTTTTGGCTATATCGTCCACATATAATCTGCATTTGTGCTGTATAAAGGAAAATGATTGCTTCATTGTCTATTATTCCTACTGTTCTGCTGTACCACATGACACACCTGTAGTCATGTTTCATCTATGTTGCACCAACACTTCTACAAATATTAACTTCTCGTGACGTATCAGATACTCTAACGGATGGCTCTTCATGATTAATACAATCCTTGTTTAAAGATTAATGCATCGATTAATACAGTCCTTGTTTAAAGATTAATGCATATATCGAACTACAATGTTACAACAACAGATTCCTTCTATGCATTGAATCCACATATGAACTCAACGGCCACCATATCTCAGATCCATCTATTTATATCAAAACAAATTAAAATTTTAACTGAATCATGAACGTTGGGTGCAATTGTGCAAATCTGATATTCATGCCCCATGCAACGAAGAATTTTGGAGATCTTGTCTATACTTTATATGGTTCAATTCTAAGTAGTTCAGCTGTCAGAAACTGATAACATAATTCGTATCTATACTATTATATATTTGATAACCATGTTTAACTTTTCAATGTGTATTTTTAATGATGTGGAATTTTGTGGTTTTTTTGGGAAATTTATTTTGATAGAAAAAACATGATTGGCTAAGCTTTATGTTGTGTATTATTTAATTATAAAAATAAATAATAATTAGGGATAGTAATTATCTTTGGTAAGATTCATGTCATATTTTCAATTTCTTCATGTGATTTAATTTTTTTTATATGTATTAAATTATAAAATTTGAACTAAATACTATTCTATTGTTTATTTGAAAATTTATGTTACGTAATTTAAAATTTTTATACTTAATTAAAAAAATTATCATTAATTAATTAATTAAAATGCATTATCTACACTGTTATATATTCCACGAAGGTATTTGACTGCCATTGTATTGTTTTGATTCAATATTATTTTATATTTTTTTAACGTTTTATTGAAAAAATGATTTTTTATTGGGTGTTGGAATAATATTTTTTTTTTCTATTTGGATTAATATATTTCAATTATTATTAAACTCAACTCCATATTATATGTAATTCATTAACTATTCCATTAATAAAGATTATATATGTTATTAACAATTAAATCTCCTAAAAATTAGCAAACGAATTTGAGTTACCTAATACAACCAACATAGAAATTTATTTATAGTAAATTAAAAAAAAAAAAATTGATATAAACAATCAATTCCCTAATTATATGCAATTATGATAAATTTTATTTATTTCCTCCTTAATTCTCTCAATATATGTACCATATCATTCAAATATCATCCATACTTACATGATCAACTTCTCAATCCTTTAATGTATTCATTAAAATTTGTCTCTATGTGCACCAAAAAAAACATGCACCAAAAAAAAAAAAAAAAAAAATTAAATTTGTCTCTATCATTCTTTTTTTCCCCCTCAATTCTAAATCATCCTGTATGTTTTAAATCTAAATCTATACTATAATATATACGAAGGGTGTATTTGACCCCTAATTCAACCAATTTTTACTGAATATAATTTTGTGAGTTTTTTTGAAAATTTTAATTAAAACAAAAAATTATGATTGGTTGATAGATATTAAATCAATTTATTTATTTAACAAATTAATATCCCTTGATTTTTGGAAATTATCCTAAATTAAAGTATCAATTTATGGTACAATTTATTTGAATGCATAAGTTTAAGAAAAGATTTTGGAAGTTTGTGAACTCTTTGAATTTTGAATTATTTATAATTAATAAATAATTATTTGTTTTAAGTGTTAACTTTTTTTACTTAAATTATTTGTATAATTTCATTAATTATCTCCTTGACTTTCTCAATTAACAATTCAAAAATTTATTAGTTAGTCAATTTTTTTTAAAATACATTATTTTCTCCTATAAAATTTTCAAAACCTACGATGTCATGCTGCATATATTTTATGTTTGAAAAAAAGCACTGAACAAATTTTTTATGAAGAAAACCACTCAGACCGCTTTGTAATAATAGATTGTTCGATTCCTTTTCGTTTTTATGTTTGCATATTTTGTTTTATTATTATTATTATATTTTTGCAGTGAGAAGCAAAGTGCTCCATGTATTTGTACGCCAACATGAGAACCTAGCATGCCAACAACGGTTGGTTCAAATAGTCGAATATGTTTTTGTTCAGGATAATGATTTGGGGTCCAAATTCTATTGGTCACTTGGAGTGTGTAACCTAGCATAAATCAACCAAGTATATTGAAATTATGTCAATTTTTACTCATTATTTTTATTTAATTTTTTTTCCCAAGCTTCTGCTACTGTTGGATTAATTATATTATAATTATTTTTATGATTTTTTTTCTCATTTATTTATCATTAAATAATTTTTTTTAATCAGAATTTAATAATGTGATTTAATTTGTAGTTGTTTGTATATTAGTTTTAACTTTGTTCTTAAGATATTATTTGATGTTTTAAGATTTAACTTTTTATTTTTCCATTGAGTAAAGAATTTTGTTGAATTTAATATGATTTTTTTTCCCACAAAAATTAAATGTTCTTTTTCTCTTTTCTAAATTATAATGAGACATAAAACCACGCTCCAATCAGAGCCTTCCACGTGTCAGCGCTTGGCCATTAGGGTTTGGACGCTCGCACTGATTGGCTCGCTGGCCATCCCAGCCCAATCACTCGCTTATTAGTACAGGTCCAAGAGCCTCGGCCAACCATTCAGGTGAAGGGTTCAAGCTGACTAAATTGACGCTCACATCCCGACCCTCAGGGTCACCCTTCTCAGGGAAGCCCCATACGAGGGCCCCATTCTTGATGCTCGGGATTTTGGCGCTCTAGGGTCATCTGCCTTAGGGGGCCCATCCGTACACTCTTCGAGCGCCACCAGCGCTCGTGCATGATCCTACCCCACTGCGATGGATCCGAACCTTAGCAAAGAGGACCTTGGGCCTTCCTATCATGCGACCCTCGCCAACAACCTCTGACACAAAGGTAGTGCGCACCTTGCACCTGACACGCCGCCACCTTTTCAGAAATGTCATTCTCTTGCCCTCATGGGCTGCCACGTGTTAGGGCAACACAGGTTTGGGACCACACGGTCAATTTACCCAATTACCCTCACCCCTAACATATAAATAGAGGAGAACACATGCTTTCTCCCCCAAGTAATTTTTCGCATACACACGTTCTGGGTATTTTTTCTTTCCTTCCTTCCCAAGCTCCACATTGCTTTCACCACAGTAGCATCTCCAAAAGGAAACCCGGTTCCTGAGGGGCTCACGCCAATGATGGTCTTTCCCTTTTTACACAAATATTGAAAGTGTTGTTGCATTAAGGAAATCGATATTCCTGCACCATCATTTTTGGCGCCGTCTGTGGGAAACCATCATCATCATCTTCATCGTCTCTAGTTCTTCCTCTATAAGCTAGTTAAAAAGTAAGACCAGCAGCTTTCACCATGGTTACCGCTACAAGGTCAGGAGTTCTGGAGAGTAGAGGTGCTCTTCCCACCGTTAATGAGGAAGGGGTAGGAAACAACGCTCCCGTCGGAGATACGCATCCACCCGCGGCCGGAGTTGGGACCGGGAACACGAAAACTGCTGCCGCCACTCTTCCTCCCACCGGAAACGAGGCTGGGGATTCCGGCACTGTCCCTCCTCCACCAGCACTCGTTTATAATGCTCCTGCATCCCACCACGGCGTGTACTCCATGGCCATGCCACCACCGGGATATGCTTACGTGCCGACCGGGGTGATGCCCGGAATATGATGCCCATGGCTCAGCCCTACCAAGTAGGAACGCTAAATCTCCCTTTGTCACTGCCTAAGGAGATACAGGGGATGGAAATACCCCAGATAACTACTCAGCAACTTCAGGCGCTTTACGCGTAATGTGAGGGTCAAGCGGTCCAGAACGCTTGGGAACACTTCACCTCGGTCTATTTCCCATCACTGGCAGGCGCTCGAGCGGCCCCGCCCCTTGGAGGGCTCCCAGCTCACCCGTTGATGATGGCGCAAAACGCGTTGAGGGCCGAGTAACCCTCCCTCCCCCCCCACCGATTCAAGAAAATGAGGCCCCACCGAGGGTCCAGCAAGGGCAGCAACCCGCTGGAAGTGAAAGGGCCCCTCAAGATAAGAGGGCCCCACAAAATGAGGGGGCCAGAGACAACGAAGAGGTCCAATCGAGGGCCACAGAAAGGGCAAACCGCAGAAATGTCGGTGACCCTCAGCTCGCCGCTGTACAAGACCAGATTAAGGGGCTCTAGAATGTGGTGGAGCAGCTCTCTCGAGTAAGGTCTCAAGTCCCCCGTGATGGGGACGAGAGGTCCAGGGCCAGAGACGCTCGCCGACCACGTAGCCCAATCTCTCGCCATCGAAGGGAAGCCAGCTATGAGGATCCCGAGGATAGGGATTATAGAATCGTGACGGGCGATTCCCCCCTCGTCGAGGAGGTACTGATGACCCGCGCTGGGAAGGGTAAGATGCCCACAGCCGTCAACAGATATGATGGATTGGGACCACTGATCCAGCTGAGCACCTGGATCACTTTGTGCACCTGATGTATTTGTATGACCATCCGAGCAACTATTGGGCCAAGGTGTTTATCACTTCCCTCACGGGAATGGCTCAAGATTGGTACAAAAAGTTTCCCCCGCGCTCAATCCGAGGGTATTATGACCTGATAGATGCTTTCATAAGCCATTTCAACTCTTTGAAGGCACCAGCCCCAACTGCGACTGCTCTCTACAGCTTGGTCTAGGGCCGACCGAGACGCTCAGATCCTTCATGGGAAGGTTCAACAAGGAAATCTTATTAGTGGAAAAGGCCTCGATGGATTTCTTGAGGCACGTTCTCTTTGGAGCAATCAACATGAAGCACTACGTCAGCAAAGAGTTTGTGGAGGATGTGGCCAAGAAAAAACCACGTTCACTGATGGAGATTAGGGAGATAGCGGACTCTTTCTTCACCCTCGAGGATATGTACATCGCGAGGGATCAGAAAATAGCGAACGCCCCTCGCCCTAGCAAAGCCCCCGAGGACAGAGGGGATTCTAGCAGGGGTCGCTGCCGTAGCCCTATTCCCGTTCGTCGTAATTCCTCACCTCCGCGTAAGTTTGAGCGCATTCCCCTCAACCGCCCAATTGCCAAAGTTTATTCCATAGCGGATAAAAAACTGTTCAAGAGACCGCCCAGGTTGAGGGCGACTGTGGCTCAAAAGCGCTCTGGAAAGTACTTCGCTTTTCATAAACAGAAAGGGCATGATACCAACGAGTGCCGCCAGCTTGAGGGTGAGATTCAGAGGCTTATCGCGGGAGGGCACCTCAAGGAGTTTGTAAAGGTGCTGGAAAGGTACGATGAGCATTGCGCCAAACGAGCGCGTACTAGAGAGAGAAGCCGCTCGCGCTCGCGAAGTCCCCGTCACCATCACCCGGAGACCAACAAACGCGGTAAAGGGAAAGGTGCAGATATGGAGAATCAGCCATTTGCGGTCATCCACATGATCGCTGGAGGACCCTCGGGAGGCGATTCTAACGCAGCCAGACGTCGTCACATCCGGAGTTATGACCAGAGATCATCCCTGCCTAAGACTGTACTCTCCGTTGACAACTCTCCACGCTCGAAAGAGAACGACATTGAAGGCTTCATAGAGAAAGGCTTGGAACACATTGTAACACCCGATGGGATTGGTGAAACCTCTGACTGTCCCATGGTGGTTAGTTTAGATGTTCATAATCATGTTATAAAAAGGGTTTTGATTGATAGTGGAAGCTTTGTGAACGTTCTCCCGTACTCAACGTTTCAAAAAATGAACATAACGAACATTCCTCTCGAACCCCTCAGAACAGCCCTCATTGGCTTTGGGGGTTTGGAGATTGTCCCTCGCGGACAGATTCGCTTGGCCACCTCTTTTGGTCGCGCCCCACAGCGAAAAACTTTGAGCGTACTTTATGCGGTCGTTGAGGTGGATCTCCCCTACAACATCATTATTGGGCGCCCAGTCCTCGTGGACTTCAAGGCAATAATTTCCACTTATCATCAGAAAATCAAATTCCCCACTCCTGAGGGCACTGGCGAGGTTCTATGCAATGTCAAAGAGGCTTGGGAATGTTACGTCCTTTCCCTTCGAAACCATAAGCCCAAACAAGCCATCCAGGCAGGATCCACCAAAAAATCAGTTGACTTCCCCAGGTTGGACGAAGATGGTCCGGAGCGTAAAAGGGCTAAGCTGTATAAAAAGAAGAACAAAAAGAAGACTAGTGGAACACAAAGTGTGGAAGACGGGCCACTTGGGGCCGTCGAGGGTTCTGCCTCCGAGAGCGAAGGTGACGGGCCCTCGGGGGAGGAAGGTAGTAGACTCACTGGAAAGAAGAGAGCGCTCGAAGCTCCTAGGCCTGAGGTGCGAATCGAGCCCACCGAAAAGTTCCTAACCATCGAGTTAGAACCGGGGAATCCAGAAAAAACCACCCAGATTGGCTCGAATCTCGATGGTCCCTCGCAGGTTATGATGATTGATTTTCTCCGAGAGAACCTCGACGTGTTTGCTTGGAAGGCCTCTGATCTCACTGGAATATATCCGAGTGTCATAGTTCACAGGCTGAACGTGGATCCGACATTCAAACCCGTCAAATAAAAGAAGAGGGATGTTCACGGTTTTAGGAGGTAAATCATTGAAGAAGAGGTCGGTAAGCTCCTAGACGCTCAATACATTGAGAAAATACTATACCCAGAGTGGCTTTGTAACGTGGTGCTCGTCCCCAAGAGTGCCAACAAGTGGCGCATGTGCAATGACTTCACGGATCTCAATAAGGCGTGCCCCAAAGATCCTTATCCCCTATCGAGGATTGAGCAGTTGGTAGATTCGACGGCGGGTGCGAGCTCATGAGCATGATGGATGCCTTTCAGGGTTATTACCAGATATTCATGGCACCCGAGGATCGCCCCAAAACTTCATTCGTTGTACACTTAGGGGTTTATTGCTTCAAGGTCATGCCGTTTGGGCTCAAAAACGCGGGGGTAACTTACCAGCGTCTTGTCAACAGGATGTTCGAGCGCGAAATTGGGAAATCTATGGAAGTCTATGTGGACGATATGATTGTAAAAAGCAAGCGTCAGTATTCACATATGGAAAATCTCAAACAAACTTTCAATGTCCTACACCATTATGGGATGAAATTGAACCCCTCCAAATGCACATTTGGCATTCGGGGTGGAAAATTCTTGGGATACATGGTCAGTCAACGTGGCATAGAGGCAAACCCGGAGAAGATTAAAGCAATTCTTGATATTCCGTCCCCTCGGAATGTAAGAGAAGTTCAAGTGTTAGTAGGAAAGATCATCTCGTTGAACAGGTTCATCTCCCGTTCGGCAGACTGAAACTTGCCCTTTTTCAAAATTTTGCGCAACGCTCACAATTTCGCATGGAACGAGGAATGTGAGAAGGCTCTGCAGGATATGAAGCTATACCTCACGAGCGCACCACTGTTGACCAAGCCTAGCCCTGCTGATTATTTACCTTTCAGTCTCCGTGGAGGCTACGAGCGCTGTCTTAGTGGCTGTCTGTGAGCGTAAACACATGCCGATCTACTATTTGAGCAAAACTTTGCAAGGGGCGGAGAAAAGATACATGGAAATAGAGAAATTCGATTTTACGCTCGTCAATGCTTCTCGAAGGCTAAGGCCTTATTTTCAGGCTCATTCTATCACGGTGCTCACAGACCAACCCCTTAAGCAGGTATTGGCAAAGCCGGACGTATCAGGAAGGTTAATCAAATGGTCTATTGAACTAAGCCAATTCGACATCTCTTTCGAGCCTCGTACGGAGATACAGCTCAGGCAGTGGCAGACTTATTAGTGGAACGGTTCAATTTGGATACCGAGGCCCCAACCGAAGAGGGACTATGGCTCCTGCACACAGATGGCTCCTCGACCTCACAAGGGGGGGGGGAGCCGGGGTGACACTCAGAGACCCCCACGGTACAGAGGCGGATTACGCTATTAAATTAGCGTTCCAGGTCACCAACAACGAGGCTGAGTACGAGGCTCTAATTCAAGGGCTCTGGATAGCCCTTCGGAATGGCGCTGTTCGGGTAACCGCTTATGTTGATTCCCAGCTAATCGCAAGTCAGATTGATGGAACTTATGAAGCTCGAGAAGCCACTATGGTGCAGTATTTAGCGAAGGCTAAGAATGTGATCGCCAAGTTCAAAGAGTTCCATTTGTTACAAGTCCCTCGAGCAGAAAACGAACGTGCTGATGCTCTTTCCAAGTTTGCTTAAGCTCTTGATGATTCATGCGAGTGCTCAGTCACGTTCCTCAGGACTGAAAAACCGCTGATTAGTGAGGCAGAACCCTCGAGCGGGGTGAACATGATTGACCCCGTTGAACCTTGTTGGTTGGATGACATTGTTAAGTTTATCAGGGATGGGACCTGCCCAAGCGATAAGGTAGAAGCTCGGAAGGTTAGGAACAAGGCCTCTCGGTTTTCTCTCGATACCGAAGGTCGGCTGTTCAAACGATCTTTTCAAGGTCCACCGTTGAAATGCCTGCGAGGAAGTGTTGGAACATGTGCACAGCGGAAGTTGCGGGAATCATTCTGGCGGTCGGATTCTAGCTAAGAAGGTATTAAGGAGTGGATTTTATTATCCCTCGCTGCTGCAGGATGCCATCAACTACTCCAAGAAATGTTCTAAGTGCCAGTTTCATTCCAACACTCCTCAACTGCCGGCCGCACAAATGATCTCCATTGACGTCTCATGGCCTTTCGACCAGTGGGGCATTGATATAGTGGGACCCCTGCCAATGGCGGTTGGACAAAAGAAGTTTGTAATCCTCGCCGTGGATTATTTCACTAAGTAGGCCGAAGCCGAGGCAGTCGCTAAAATAACGTTCAAAGTTGTGAGAGATTTCATTTGGAAAAACATCATCTGCAGATATGGCATCCCGAGGGTGCTTATCTCGGATAACGGCTCCCAGTTTATCGCTGCTGACACACGGGAATGGTGCTATGAATTGGGAATTGAGCAACGGTTCACTTCCGTGGGCCACCCTCAAGCCAATGGTCAAGCTGAAGTGACTAACCAAACCATACTCCAACACTTGAGAACGATGCTCGAGAGTAAGAAAGGGGAATGGGCAGAAGAACTTCAGGGCGCCCTCTGGGCGTACCGTACTACCCCGCGAGCGGCGACAGGGGAAACTCCTTACTCTCTGGTGTACGGTTCCGAGGCCATGATACCTGCGGAAATCGCTTAAGAATCCGCACGCGTTGCCTATTTCGAGCCTGCAACCAACGAAGCCAACCGGGCCTTCGAATTGGACTTATTAGACGAGAGGAGGGACTTAGCCTGGGCTCGCATCCACAAATACAAGGCGACCATAGCCCACCAGTATAACAAGCGTGTCAAAGAAAGAACTTTCCAACTAGGGGACTTGGCCCTCAAAAAAGTTGAAGTTTCTAAACACGTGGGTAAGTTGGATCCCAACTGGGAAGGCCCCTTCAAAGTCGTCCAAGTACGAGCAAACAACACCTACTTGTTAGAGACTTTGCAAGGCGAGCGTCTTCCAAGACCACGGAACGCATGCAACCTCAGAAGGTTCTTCGTGTAAATGTCAGTCTTTGTAATTGCCAGTGTGCGGCATGGTGTACTTTCTTTTGACAGAAAGCATGGTGTAATCATTTCAAAAATCGCAAATATAACAGCAAGTATTTGATCCATTGATTATGTCATTTATTTGCTTTCCTTTTGATTAATGATTCGGGCCACAAAAAGCCTACTCCGTGTCGAGCAGCCTCCACGTCGAACGGCTTAAGTAATACCCCAAATCATTTTAAAACAATGCTATCTGTGTGTTGAGAACCCTCCACATTGAATAGTTTGACAATTCATAAGTGTATAAGTCCTAAGAACGAACGTGTCAAGAAGTGGGGTGCTAGACGCTTAATCTACGCCAAGTGGGTACTCACCCCGGCAGTTCGCGCTCGTAAACCCCCAATGACCCTCGCCTTCTTAGTTAAGAGTACACTCATGAATAGCAGACGCTGGGCACTTGGGTGCGAAGGTAACCTTATAGCGAGGCTCGTTTTTATTCTCATACTTAGCAAATCCTGTAATGGATTTCTAAGTTCATTAGAATTATTGGAACGCTCAAGATGAAGGTGCACGTCACATGTTTAAGGCCAATACTTAGCTAAATCCTTAGGGGTTTTCTGAGTTCAAATTCGAGCCTCATTGTGAAGGTGACTAGGGGACCCTCTTGAGGAACACCCTCGCACCCATACTTGCATCCCTCAAGTTACTAAACGCTACCAAATTCTAAACTAATGACGCATGGTGATAAGCGCAAGGGAACCTTCAAAGAAAACACCCTCGTGCGCATACACTCCCATCGCAGACACTCAAACAAGAAAGACAAGTATACAAACGTTGAGCGCGATGAAACAACAGCGATCAATATTCAAGAACAAAAGAAAATGCACATAAACATCCCGACAGTAAGAGAAAAAGTCCAAATATACGGGGGAAAGCATAAAGAAGATATTCAAGTATACTGAAGAAAGCCTAAGGATTAAATACATATATCAAATGTTCATAAGCAGGAAGGGAAATAACTTGAGAATAGTCAACTTCCATCAATTCAACTTCATCGCCGCAAAGGATTCCGCCAATTCCATAGCAGCGTCAACGCGAGACACGTCACATCCCTAGAAAACGAACCGGGAAATATCTAAGAGACCACTAATTAGAAGCAGAAAACTTTTATTATTAAGCATCTGGTTCGACTCATATGCTTCACCTATTACCAGAATCAACCACACTCGTTGCTTACATGAATGAAAATGTGGAGCTAACAATCCCCCATGACCACGTATTTTTTGAAATTATCATAAAAAACCCTAACAAAAAAAAAAAAAAAAAAAAAAAAAAAAAAACTCTAAAAAACCCTTATATTATCACTCTTATACATTGTTCAAGACATATAATATTATTAAAAATTAATTTTTAATTCAAGATAAATATTATATTAATAAATAAAATAAAATTTAAATTATATTATTATATGTATTAAAAAGTGTTACATTATGAGAATATATATATATATATATATATATATATATATATATGTGTGTGTGTATGTATAGTACATATATAAGAATATACCGTCATATTCTTCCCCACACCAAACCTCAACCACCGCCACCCAATGCCGCGCGCCGTCGCCTCTCTTCTCTCCAGATATCCGTCGCCCAACACCCCTGCCGTCGGATCTTCTCTCCATGGTTAATGTATACGTGACCTCCGATGAGGTAACTATGGAGGATTCCAAAAGTCTATCAAATATGCCATCCTTCTATAATTCTCACGCAACGTAGGGTGGATGGAATTGAGGGGTTTAACTATTAATATTAATCCACCGCCTCACACAATATCATCTAGGGGTGTAAACGGATATTAAACGGATCGAATGTATCAGATGTATGATTACCATATTCTTATCCTTTTATGATTCAGACGGATACGGATAATATTCTTTTAAATCGAATTTGGATAATATCCTTTTTATACGGATACAAGACGGATTCGGATTTTAATCGGATTTTCAACTATTCATTTTGACATAAATTATTTAACTATATAACTTCCAATTTTTAATCAGATTATCAACTACTCATTTATAAATAAATTATTTAATAATTATATGACTTTGAATATATATATATATATATATATAGATATAGATATAGATATAATAGACAAAGAGAGAAATAATAACTATATCTATATATATTAATTTTATTTTTTAGTGAATGTATAAATATGTTGGAAATTATAAATTTTATCATATAATTAATTTGAAATATAATACTTTTATAATAACATAATATATGTTACTTATATTATCTCTATATAAATGTTGAAATAAACATATGATTACTATTAAAACCTAAGATTTTTCTTTAATAAATGCGCTAAAAAATTTACTTAATACTAATAATCTATCATACATACACAATTGTATGTATATATTTTAATAAAATATGTTATTTATCGGATACGGATTACGGATAAATCGAATAATGGAAAATCTAACGTATAATGAAACGGATCGGATGTCTTATTACCATATCCTTATCCGTATATAACTCGAATGTCTATAATCGGATACGGATAATATCTTCTTGAGACGAATTCGGATAATATCCTCTGTAAACGAATTCGAATGCGGACGGATATCGGATTTTCGAATATCCATTTACAGTCCTATTATCGCCCCAAATCTCCTCTCCACCTCCACGACGAGCAGATACGCAAGGTGGTGGATCGAAAGTGGTGGTGATGGGGCTGGCGACGGCGATGGCGGTTGTGCACGGCCGGCTAGAGGTGGTGGTGTATATATATATATACGGGGGTAAAATAGTCTTTTTGTACAAAAAAATGAAGAAAATTTCAATTTCACTTGCAGTCAACACGCGTGAGGTGCACGAGGGTTTTTTGTGCATATTTTGAAAAATATAGGGTTTTTTAAATTACTTTTTTTTTTTTATCAAAGTTTTTTTTACTACATTCGTGTTTCACAAGGTAGCTGCTGAAAATGTGTCCTCCATTTCATTTCTAATTTATCCAATTTAAATAAAAGTCTTCCAAATTCAAATTGGCAGACTAATATTACTCTTGATTATCCATTTAGGAATCTACGCCAACAGTGGGGCATAATCGAACATTGAATCGGAGAGTTTATGGAAGCAAAATGTGACCACGTTCACTTCCCCTTTAAATTTCATAATTAGGTTCATTATTCTCTTCGAAACAATTTATACTATCCATTTTCTACGCATAAGCAACCATGCTACTACCCCTAAAACTTGGGAAAATTACAAAAATGGTATATCATCTGCATCCATTCAGCAAAATTCGTATTCAAACTTTTCCGATGAAAAATCTACCCCGCATCTCCAAAAAAATTGCAATTTAATGCTTTATTCGCCGAAAATCCGAAAACCCGCTGGAAACTCGACCTGAATTCCAAAGTGGCATGATTTTTTCTTATGTGGCAATACCACTATGGCCACATCAAATACCATTGTATATGTGTTAATTTTATCCATTTAATTAAAACTGAAAAAGCCAAATAATATTACTAACAAATTTTGATTTAAAATTAATTTGATAAAGTAACAAATAATTATATATATATATACACATATATATATATATATATAACACTACATTTATTATAAGAAATACATAAAATAATAAATTTTATAATATCTAATTATTTTCTCACACACACACACACACACACACATATATATATATATATATATATATATATATATATATATATATATATATGGTGGGTCCGGAAATGGATGGATCCGAATCCGATCACTTTACAATTTGTATTTGTGGAGGAAACCACCGGAGCTTCGCCGGAAATGTGAAAGGGGTTCTACCTGTTGGGACAAGCACAAGGAAAGTCAGATGGCCAAGCTGGGGGAACTGGGGGTGATACCCAGTTTGGCTCTCCGACGCTCAAGTCAGTTCAGTGTATGAAGAGAAGTGTAAGTTCAGTCACAGTTGCAGAGGTGAAGAAAGCTTAAGAATGCTTACCAGTGTAGAAGATGACTTTGGCTATTTATAGTTGAGGGTCAAGGGCCCTTTGGTCATTTGCCTCAAGTGGTCCTGGCCGAATGTTGCCCTAACACGTGGCGCTGTGAGAGAGAAACCTAGGAGGAATCTTCTGCAAAAGTGGCCGAAAGTTAGTGCTGGCAACAGTGGCAGGTGCGCGGGCATGTACGTTGTGTCAGAGAGCCATTTGGGCGGTTGGTGACGAGGGCTTGAGAGCGCGCTCGTGACAACCTTGAGTATTGGAGGCCAAGATATCCGCTGAGGGGAATGAGGGCTCCAGTTCAAATGACGAGCCAAAAGGAGAGGCCGCTCTGAGGGAATGTGACGCTCGAAGAGGGCTCTTTTGGCACGTGGACGTACCAACCGTTTAGTTTGTTGGACGCTCGTGGGAGTGATAGCGCTCGCGGGGCTTAACTCCAGAAGTAGGGTTGCGTTCGTTGACTTAGCGCTCGTGCGCTGATGGGTGCACCCTTGGTGGCGGCTGGCTTAGCGCATGGTTTAGCGCTCGTGCGCTGATGGGTGCAGCTTTGTGGAGACAGATGTCATCCTCTCGGTGATGCCACGTGTCTGATGTGGGACGATCGTATTTTGACCCCATCATTTTGCCCCCCAATTCTGTAGTCCTTAGTGATAAGGACTGTAGAATTTTATCACGCTCTATCTCTCGTTTATAGCGCTCGTGTAAAGCTTGGCGTGTTGAGCAATTTTTCCTCTGATGGTGTCATTAATGCAGTCTTTTCAACCGACCGCTCGTAACACTTCCGCATTAAATGTTTGTACTATTCTGAAGCCCTTGAATCGTCAGAGCATTAAATGCGGGTGCGCGTGGGGCACGTGAGCATTGGGAAGCATGTGCCGGTTCCATAAAGTGGGCGGTTTCCTAGGCGGGAAATGATTACCATTTTGAATTTATTGCCGAAAACGGTACCAACTCCCATTCCTATAAATCCGGGATTCTGAGATCTTGTCACTCTTTACGCATTCAAAACTTCCAAGTATCCTCTGCAAGAAGAATTCTCTCGCATCTTCAACCTCTTCTCCAGTTTTCTCCAAAACTTTTCAAGGTAAATCTCCCTTGTATCTTTCTAACTTTGCTAACCGTAGATTTGGACTTTAGGATTTCATAACCCCTTAGATTTTCGCCTTTCTGAACCTTAATCTTTTCCCAAGAAGAACTCCCAAATCCTCCGTTTCTGCCATGGCCGACCAACACATTGAAGAATTTGCCTGTGAAATCCAAGAGATGGCCACTGAGAGTTCTTCTTCCCATGATTCCCCCAGAGATGAAGAATTGGGGGCAGCGGTGATGGCTATGGAAGATAGAAACCCAGGCGGAGTGGAACCTCTTTTTGAGGAGATGGATCTGGTGATGGAGGCAGAACGGCAAAGGACTGTTCTCCCCATAACTCAAAGTGCCACACATCCCCACCGCCATACCGTGACCGTGGCGGTTGCAAACCCGCTTCCAGTGGCGGAAGCCGTAACTGGGCCTTCAGAAAGGGCCCGTGACAAGGGTAAAAGTAAGAAAACCCAAAAATCCAAGGGACCCAACGAGGGCGAAGGGTCAGGCTACCAGGCTACCGAGCGTATGCCTGATGAAACTCCCAGCACTGCCACCGTGGGAGATGTAAAAACGATGATGGCCCCCATTTACTGGGACGAGCGGTATACATGGAGAATCCCCCAAAGCCACGAGCGTGCAAATAATCCGCCTCCCGGGGAAATGGCAGTGTACGTGGACACCGTGAGGTCAGGAGGCTTGAGGTTCCCTATCTCAGTCTCAATGGCCCATTTGTTGAATGACCTGGGCCTGTGTCCGTCCCAAATTGTGCCCAACGGCTTGGCCCTCTTGACGTGCTTCATAATTCTGATGAGGAGTATGGGTTACGAGCCCTACTTGCGGAACTTCAACGCCCTATTTCAGGTGGTCAGTTCATCCCGCTCATCCCCCGAGGCCGGTTTCTATTACATTCAAGCGAAGGCCCATATGAAGCTGATCAATTCACCCTCGAACACTTATGGCATTGATTGGAAAGAAAAGTTTATCTTTGTCAAAGCTCCAGCAGGAGAGGGCTTTGGGGTGACCACGGAATGGGGCTCGTACTCAAAGAGCCGTTTGCCACCCGCACTCCCCAGAGATTGGGCCAAAAGCCTGGCAGCAACCCTAAGGGACGAGGGTCACCTTATACAAGCAAAGGACTGGATAGACGATGCGGAACTCATGTTCTTGTGTGGTCTTACCAACGACCCTCATTTCCTTGACCACCCTCCGGCTCGTGACATAGAGAGAGATGGTTAGATCCTTAGGGCACTAACCTTAGATAGGAATAAATACTAACTCCTTTCTGTACTTGTAACTTGTAACTTGAGTAGATGATTTGAATATTTCTAACCCTTGAAAATTTCCTTCTCGCAGGAGTCGCTATACTTGAAATGGCTGGCGGAATCAGACAAGCGGCTCGTTTTGCCCATGCGAACAGAAATCAAACCCCTCAGGGGAACCAGCAGCGAGAACAACAGCGACCCCGTAACCGTAACAACCGCGGGGACGCTCGTGACGGCGCGAGTTCGAGCGCCAACCCTGAGGTGCAGCCTCCTAGTGGCCGAGGGGAACGTAGATTGGTCCCGAGGGAGACCAGGGGAAGGTCAGAAAGAGCGGGAGATGCTCAGCCCCCCATCCCTGCAGAGCAAACAAGGCCAGTAACCACACTGGCGATAACAGAGGCTTCTCCAAGCGTAAACAGGCCTTCCCGCAAGAGGAAGAGAATGCCCGACTCCGCCGCAATCAAAGGAAAGGGCAAACAAGTAGTTGAGGGCCCCCGGGGCGAGGGGGAAACTTCCTCTTCAGAGGAAGAACGCATGTGGGAGTTCCCCCATCGAGGGGATAGAGACTTCTCAGGCGCCACTGACGGTGGGCCGGTTTTGCTGAGGCCTGGCTCGGTCGCCCAGGCTGTCACCGAGAATTTGTACAGCAAGGCTCAATTCTCGGCTGACCACCGGCACCTCTACAGCGAATCTGTGGAGAAAGTGACCCTCGATGCAGCCCACGCCCTGATTTCCGTAAGTAATCATTCCTTGCATTCCTTCTCTTCTTTTCTGTAAATCATCATTTTTATTTGGCTAACACTTTTCCTTTCGTTTATGCAGCAAGTTCTTCCCCGGCTCAAAAATGTACAAATGCGAGCCTCCATCTATGCCGACCGGAAGGCTAAATACAAGAAGATGGCTCGTTCCAACGATCCGGCTCAGATTCAAGCGGAGCTGGATGCCGAAATTGCAAAGTACGAGTCCCTCAAGGGCTTGTTCGAAGTAACTGAGGAAGAGCTGGGAAAGCTCAAGGAAGACTTTGTGGCGGTTGATGGCGCTCGAATTGGTTTGGGCAACCAGCTGGCCCAGGCTAACGAGCGGTGCCAGAAGGCCGAGGCGGAGAGGGAAAGCTGGAAAGCAAGGGCTTTGGAGGCCGAGCGCAAATTCAACGATGCCATGAACGAGTGGCCTCGGAGCCTAGAGCGCGCAAATAAGGAGGCCTTAATCAAATTCTGTCATTCGAAGGCCTTTAACTTTGCTGCTTCCCTGCATTGTTTGGAAGAAGCTCAGAAGGCTTTCAACTTAGCCATCGAGCAGGGCATACACAAGGGGCTAACAGATCCCTCCATGAAAGAGGCAGATGGCACGGGGCTCATGTTCAACGAGCGGTGCGAGGAGGAAGATGACGAGGGTGATAACCCTGCTGATTCCATTGCGGAGCCTGAGTATGGGTTCTTGGTCAAGCTCCTTCAAGATGAGTACATGGATGCTCATCCGGCGGGTAATGCTGCTCAAAATGACGATCCCGAAAACGAGCCACAAGCGCCGGTCGTAGAGGATGCCCCAATCCCAATTGATGAAGGTGCCAACGCCCCCGCTCCAGATGCCAATGCGCCTGCTCTAGATGCCAATGCCCCCAACAATCTTCAAGCCCATCCGCAAGAGCCTGAGGGTCCGGTTCACGGCCCAGTTCATGGCCCAGTTCTAGTGATTGTTGATGAGGACATAGCCCCAGCCGCTTGAAGCTTCTTCCTTTGTAGCATTTCTCTGTATTTTTCAGCTTTGCTTTCTTTTGTAATAGTATTTTATGGGCCTTTGAGCCCTTTTGCCTTGTAATACTTTTCTTCTGCAATGAATAATATTCCTTTTTTCATGACTTTGTTCTTCTGTTCACTTATAATAAGGCTGTGTAGCATACTCCTGTGAATGTTTTATTCCTTTGATGCAATGAAAATTTGTCTAAGTCTTGAGCGATCGTGGGGGTCTTATTGTGAGATTGCCCCCCTACTCAAGACTTGTATAAATTTCTGCCTTTGTAAATTTGTCTAAGTCTTGAGCGATCGTGGGGGTCTTATTGTGGGATTGGCCCCCTGCTCAAGACTTGTATAAATTTCTTCTTTTGTAAATTTGTCTTGAAAATTTGTCTAAGTCTTGAGCGATCGTGAGGGTCTTACTGTGAGATTGCCCCTACGCTCAAGACTTGTATAAACTTTTGCTTTGGGAGAATTTGGCTAAGCCTTGAGTGTGTGCGAGGGTCTTACTGAGTGGTTGCCCTCGTTCAAGACTTGTGACATTCTTTCCGCCCTTGGGGGGTTTTGCTAGGTCTTGAGTATTTGCGAGGGTCTTACTGAGTGGTTGCCCTCGTTCAAGACTTGTGCAATTCCTTTTTGATTCTGAGGCCATCGTTCGAGCGCTTTGGCTCTTGACATTTTCTTGGTTCTGCAGGAAATCCCATTTTCGAGCGCAAGGCGTTTTAAGAAACGACCAAGGCCTACTAGGACTTTTTCTGTGGTAGATCCCGTTTTCGAGCGCAAGGTGTTTTAATAAACAACCAAGGCCTACGAGGATGCGTTCTTGTAGGAGATCCCGTTTTCGAGCGCAAGGCGTTTTAAGAAACAGCCAAGGCCTACTAGGATCCGTTCTTGTAGGAGATCCCGTTTTCGAGCGCAAGGCGTTTTAAGAAACAGCCAAGGCCTACTAGGATCCGTTCTTGTAGGAGATCCCGTTTTCGAGCGCAAGGCGTTTTAAGAAACAACCAAGGCCTACTAGGATTTTCTTCGCAATCTTCTTCCAACTTGCCTAATTGGTTTTGAGCGTAACCAGTCTATCCTTACGAGGGCGTCCCCCCATGCGGAGTAGAGTACTGGCCAGCGTAACCCATACGAGATAACAACATACATATTGGAATGAGTTGCCAACCACGCCCGTAAAGACGAGGGACGTGGGACTTATTCATTCAAGCAACCAAAGAAACAGGAATATTAATGAAATTAAAAAAGATTATGTTACCTTTTACTTGTGATTGGAAGTACATAGAACCCGTCAAAGAGGGTTGTTACATCAGGGTTTGTAAAGAGCTTTTAAACATAAAACCGCCGGAGGTTACATGCGTTCCAAGGGCGAGGCAAGCGCTCACCTTGAAGTGTCTCCAGGGTGTAAGTGTTGTTAGCTCTGAGTTGTACGACCTTGAATGGGCCTTCCCAATTGGGGTCCAATTTGCCCACGTGCCTGGATACTTCCACTTTCTTTAAGACCAAATCCCCCAACTGGAAAGTTCTTTCCCTCACACGCTTGTTGTACTGTTGGGCCACAGAGGCTTTATAATGGTGAATCTTAGCCCAGGCCTTGTCTCTCCTTTCATCCAGCAAATCCAACTCCAAGCTCCTGTTGTCATCGTTGAGCTGAGGCTCGAAATAGCCTACACGAGCGGATTCATTTACTATCTCCGCTGGTATCATTGCTTCTGATCCATAAACGAGCGCGTAAGGAGTTTCTCCAGTGGCCGCTCGTGGGGTGGTGCGATAAGCCCAAAGCGCTCCTTGTAGCTCTTCAGCCCATTCACTTTTCTTGCTCTCAAGCATGGTTTTTAGATGCTGCAAGATGATTCTATTGGTAACTTCCGCTTGCCCATTGGATTGTGGATGTCCTACAGAGGTGAATCGCTGCTCGATCCCCAACTCAGAACACCATTCTCTTGTGTCAGCAGCTATGAACTGGGATCCGTTGTCAGAAATGAGCACCCTCGGTATACCGTACCTGCAAATGATGTTCTTCCAAATGAAGTCCCTCACAACCTTGAAGGTGATTTTCGCAACGGCCTCGGCCTCAGCCCACTTGGTGAAGTAGTCGACGGCTAAAATGACAAACTTCTTTTGTCCTGCAGCCATGGGCAAGGGGCCCACGATGTCAATTCCCCACTGGTCAAAAGGCCAAGAGACGTCTATGGGGATCAACTGTGCCGCTGGCAATTGAGGGAGATTTGAATGGAATTGGCATTTGGGGCACTTCCTTGAAAATTCGATGGCATCCTGGAGAACTGTAGGCCAATAAAACCCACTTCTCAGAACCTTCTTTGCCAAAATACGCCCTCCAGAATGATTTCCACAGCTTCCATTATGAATGTGTTCGAGCGTCTCCTTTGCTTGTGAGGGCCTCAGGCATCTCATTGGGGGCCCTTGAAATGATTTTTTGAACAACCTCCCCTCGGTATCCAAAGCGAAACGAGGGGCTTTACTTCGGACTTTCCTTGCTTCCACCTTGTCAGTGGGAAGAATTCCATCCTTAAGGAAAATAATGACGTCATCAAGCCAGCAGGGCTCGTTTGGATCAATCATGGCAATTATCCTGGTGGCGGCCTTCTCCTTGATCAAAGGTTCCTCAGTTCTAAGGAACGTAACAGAACGTTCAGAAGTACCCTCTAAAGCGGATGCAAACTTTAACAGAGCGTCCGCACGCTCGTTTTCTCCTCTGGGCACTTGAAGTAGATGAAATTCCTTGAATTTCCCAATGATTTCTCTGGCTTTAGTTAAGTACTGTATCATGGTGGTTTCTCGAGCCTCATAAGTTCCTTCAATCTGGCTAGCTATTAACTGTGAATCCACATAAGCGGTGATTCTGGAAGCCCCATTCTGAAAAGCAATATTCAATCCTTGCACGAGGGCTTCATACTCTGCTTCATTATTAGTGACTTGGAAATCCAGCTTAATTGCAAAGTCCAGCTCAATCCCATCGGGGTTTCTGAGGGCCACTCCTACTCCTCCCCCTTGTGAGGTTGAGGAACCATCTGTGTGCAGTACCCATAACCCCTCATTTTCTGCAACGGTGGGCTCGAAACCAAAGCGTTCGACCAACAAATCTGCTACAACCTGAGCCTGTATCGCCATCCTAGGCTCGAAGCATAGGTCAAACTGGCTCAATTCGATGGCCCATTTGATTAATCTACCAGATACGTCCGGCTTGGACAACACTTGCTTCAAGGGTTGGTCGGTGAGAACCGTTATGGAGTGCGCTTGAAAGTAAGGCCTTAGCCTTCTTGAGGCGTTGATAAGTGCGAACGCGAATTTTTCAATCTCCAAATACTTCTTTTCAGCTCCTTGCAATGTTTTGCTCAGATAATAGACAGGCAAATGTTTCCGCTCTCGTACAGCTACCAGAACAGCGCTTGTGGCTTCGGGAGAAACGGAAAGATACATAAATAATCTCTCACCTTCGACGGGCTTAGTCAGCAGTGGTGCGCTCGACAAGTAAGCCTTCATATCCTGCAACGCCCTTTCGCATTCTTCTGTCCAAGCAAAATTACGAGCGTTCCTCAAAATTTTGAAGAAGGGAAGGTTCCTGTCCGCCGAGCGCGAAATAAACCTGTTCAACGAAATGATTTTTCCCACCAGGACCTGCACTTCCCGCAAATTTCGAGGGGAAGGGATCTCCAAAATAGCCTTGATCTTCTCCGGATTGGCCTCAATTCCCCTCTGACTGACCATGTACCCTAGGAATTTTCCCCCTTGTACTCCAAAGGTGCACTTTGAAGGGTTCAACTTCATCCCATACTGGCGCAAGATTGAAAAAGTGCGCTTGAGATCTTCCAAGTGGGAATCCTGGCGTTCGCTCTTGACAATCATATCATCCACGTAAACCTCCATGGACTTACCAATTTCTTTTTCAAACATCTTGTTAACGAGCCGCTGATACGTGGCTCCGGCGTTCTTTAGTCCGAAAGGCATGACTAAGAAGCAATATACTCCCAGATGGACAACGAACGAGGTTTTGGGGCGATCTTCCGGGGCCATAAAGATCTGATAATATCCCTGGAAAGCATCCATCATGCTCATAAGCTCGCAGCCAGCGGTCGAATCCACCAATTGATCAATCCGGGGCAGCGGGTAAGGATCTTTAGGGCAGGCTTTGTTGAGATCAGTGAAATCGTTGCACATGCGCCACTTATTCGCGCTCTTGGGTACCAAGACGACGTTGCACAGCCACTCCGGATACAAGATGGGCTCGATATATTGAGCCTCCAGGAGTTTATTAACTTCCTCTTCAATGACCTTTTTCCGAAAGCCATGTACATCCCGCTTTTTCTGCTTGATGGGTTTGAAAGAGGGATCCACATTAAGCCTGTGGACAATGACGCTCGGGTCAATCCCTGTGAGATCAGAGGCTTTCCACGCAAATACATCCTTGTTTTCCCTTAGAAAGTCAATCATCATGATCTGAGAAGGCCCTGAGAGGTTTGAGCCTATCTGTGTAGTCTTATCTTTATTTCCGGGTTCCAGCTCAATGGTAAGGAATTTTTCCGAAGGTTCGATCCTTACCTCAGGGCGAGGAAGTTCGAGCGCCCTCTTCTTTCCTGTCAAACGATCGCCTGATGCTGGTTCACTTTCTCCCGGCTCGTCTCCTTCTGAGGACGATCCCCCAACGGTCCCTGGGGGAACATTTTCGAGGGGATTCTCCCCGTTGTCTCCCCTCTTCTTCTTGTTCTTCTTCTTGTTCAATTTCGCCCTTTTCCGTGCTGGGCTGTCCTCGTCTAGATTGGGGAAATCTACTGACTTCTTGGTGGAGCCAACTTGGAAGGTTTTCTCCGCTTTTGGCTTTCTGAGGGACAGCATGTAACATTCCCAAGCTTCTCGCACATTGCACAGCACTTCTCCGACGCCCTCGGAAGTAGGAAACTTAATCTTCTGGTGGTATGTAGAGATGATGGCTTTGAAATCAACGAGGGCAGGGCGCCCAATTATGATGTTATACGGAATGTCAATCTCCACCACCGCGTACGTCACCAAGAGTGTTTTGCGTTGAGGGGCTCGGCCAAACGAAGTAGCTAAGCGTATTTGCCCTCGTGGGACAACTTCTGAGCCTCCAAAGCCAATGAGGGCTGTTTTGAGAGGTTCGAGCGGGAGATCAACCTTCATTTTTAAGAAAGTAGAGTAAGGCAAAACATTAACGGAGCTTCCACTATCTACCAATACCCTTTTTACAACATGGTTATGAACATCTAAACTAACCACCATGGGGCAATCTGAGGTTATACCCTCCCCATGGGGCGTTACAATGTGATCTAAATCCCTATCATCAAAGCCTATTACATCATTTTCTCTTGATCTTGGAGCGCTTGATTTCTGGATAGCGTAGATAGGCTTGGGCACTGCTGGGCGTTGGTTGTAGCTCCGGACGTACCTCCGTCGAGAGGCGTTTGAATCCCCTCCTGAGGAGCCTCCTGCAATCATATTTATGACTGCGAAGGGCTCGTTTTCTTGCTCAGGGGCTTTGCCTTTGTTGCCTCGGCGGCTGCTGCTTTCGGGGGGTCCCCTACCCCTTGGGCTCTTTGACCGGGAAGGGCTCCTTCTTCTCCTTCCGGAGCGCTCGTTGCATTGTTCATCGTAGCGCTCGAGCACCCGGACAAACTCCTTCAGATGGCCCCCTGCAACGAGCCTTTGGATTTCAGCTTCTAACTGCCGGCACTCATCCGTGTCGTGCCCTCTCTGCTTGTGAAAGGCGCAGTATTTGTTCGAGCGCCTGAGTAAGTCTGTTTCTCTCATTTTGATGGGTCTTTTAAAAAGCTTCTTATCAGAGAGATTATAGACTTCCGAATTTGGCCTGGTGAGCGGAATTCGCTCGAATCGACGAGGGGGTGGTGGCGACCTCCTGCGCTCTTGAGGGCGCTCCTTCTTGACGGCCACATCCCGCCCCCGCTCGTGATGAGGTCGCTCGTTCCTGGCCGGGCTGTGATGACGGGGACCATTCGTCCCATACATATCTTTGAGCGCGAAGAACGGCTCGGCTATTTCTCTTAGGCCCATGAGGGTCCCAGGCCTTCTCTCCACGATGGCATCAACAAATTTTTTGCTCACGTATTGTTTGTGATCCACAGCCTGAAAGAGCACTGGGATCAAAAAATCCATTGAAGGCCTCTCCACCTGCAGGATCTCCTTGTTGAAGCGGGCAAAGAACGAGCGCAGAGATTCGCTCTTGCCCTGCACCACGTTGTATAAGGCAGTGGGTGCGGTGACTGGCGCTTTCAAGGAGTTGAAGTGGTTGAGGAAAGCATTGGCCAGTTCTTCATATGAGTGGATCGAGCGCGGCGGCAGTCGCTTGTACCACTCTTGAGCCATTCCTACCAAAGAAGTGACAAACACTTTTGCCCAGTAATGGCTGGAATGCTCGTATAGGTGCATAAGATGCACAAAGTGATCCAAGTGTTCAGCTGGATCAGTTGTCCCGTCGTATCTGTTGATGGAAGTGGGGACTTTGGCCATGCCTGCTTGGGCCATCAGAACTTCTTCTACGAGGGGTGAACCCCTCGCCAGTGGGTGATATTCATACGTGCCGAAGTTTTCCTCCGGCTCCTTGCGGCGGGGGACCCTTGGTGAAGGGTCCTTGGTGCGGGTGCTTCTGGCGTCAACCCGTTCATCCCGACTAGGGGAGATCTGAGTTGAGCGCCCTCGTGAGAGCTGTCCCACAATATCCTTGAGACCCTGCAGCTGGTCTTGCACAGCCGCGAGGATGTCAGGATTTACATCTACTTGCTTGTCTCCGTGTCTGGGGGCTCGTGAGCCCCTCCTGGAGACATGAGAGTCCCCTTCATTTTCGTTCACTCGCTCCGTGGGCTCTTTATTCCTGCCCACGGAGGGGCGCTCGTTGCCCTCCTGTTGGGGCACTTCTCTTGCTGGTGGTGGTGGTGGTTGTGCCCTCAGGACAGCCTGGGCTTCTCTGAGGGGAAAGTTTTGCTGTCCTCCTAAAGGGGCTGCGACTTGAGTGGCCTGCCCAGAGGGAAAGTACATGGAATGGAACCTTTCCCATGCCCCCTGGGCCGCCTGAACCTCACACTGGGCGTATAGAGCCCTCAGCTGTTGGGTGGTCAGTGGAGGTAACTCCACTCCTTCAATCTCCCTGGGGACCACCACTGGGAGCTGGAGTTGTCCGGCATGATATGGCTGGACCGGCGGCATCATGACGGCCGGAGTAAGAGTATATCCTGGTGGAGGCATCATATAACTCTGTACTCCTAGATTCATTTGGGGATGGACCCAGGAGTTCTGCGCTAGCGGCGGAGGAGCAGAGAAAGAGGCTCCTCCAGCGGTGGTGGGAACCTGCGGTGCCGGCGGTGCAGGTGGTGGTACAGAAGATTCTGCTTGTGGGGTCACACCTGCAGCGGGAGGTGCCCCACCAGCGGTGACGGGAAGTGGCGGTGCTCCACCAGTAGCGGTGGAGGGAAGAAGGACATCTGCAACTTGGGAGGCGTTATCTCCTCCTCCCACAACTCCAGATCTCGTGGCAACCATGACTGTTAAAGGTAAGGTGTGCTTGTTTTTCTACCAACAAAAAGAAAGGAAGAATATGGAAGACTGGTTTCCCACAGACGGCGCCAAAAATGGTGGGTCCGGAAATGGATGGATCCGAATCCGATCACTTTACAATTTGTATTTGTGGAGGAAACCACCGGAGCTTCGCCGGAAATGTGAAAGGGGTTCTACCTGTTGGGACAAGCACAAGGAAAGTCAGATGGCCAAGCTGGGGGAACTGGGGGTGATACCCAGTTTGGCTCTCCGACGCTCAAGTCAGTTCAGTGTATGAAGAGAAGTGTAAGTTCAGTCACAGTTGCAGAGGTGAAGAAAGCTTAAGAATGCTTACCAGTGTAGAAGATGACTTTGGCTATTTATAGTTGAGGGTCAAGGGCCCTTTGGTCATTTGCCTCAAGTGGTCCTGGCCGAATGTTGCCCTAACACGTGGCGCTGTGAGAGAGAAACCTAGGAGGAATCTTCTGCAAAAGTGGCCGAAAGTTAGTGCTGGCAACAGTGGCAGGTGCGCGGGCATGTACGTTGTGTCAGAGAGCCATTTGGGCGGTTGGTGACGAGGGCTTGAGAGCGCGCTCGTGACAACCTTGAGTATTGGAGGCCAAGATATCCGCTGAGGGGAATGAGGGCTCCAGTTCAAATGACGAGCCAAAAGGAGAGGCCGCTCTGAGGGAATGTGACGCTCGAAGAGGGCTCTTTTGGCACGTGGACGTACCAACCGTTTAGTTTGTTGGACGCTCGTGGGAGTGATAGCGCTCGCGGGGCTTAACTCCAGAAGTAGGGTTGCGTTCGTTGACTTAGCGCTCGTGCGCTGATGGGTGCACCCTTGGTGGCGGCTGGCTTAGCGCATGGTTTAGCGCTCGTGCGCTGATGGGTGCAGCTTTGTGGAGACAGATGTCATCCTCTCGGTGATGCCACGTGTCTGATGTGGGACGATCGTATTTTGACCCCATCAATATATAGTATTGAATTTAATTAAAAAAATATCTAACATAAAAAATTAAAAATAAAAGAAATTAATATTTGAATATGAATATTGATGAGACATAAAACCACACCCGTATCAAAGCCGTCCACTTGTCGCCATCAGCTGACTGGAAGATAGGACGCTCGCAGTGATGGGCTCGCGAATCAACCCAGCCCACTCACTTGCTCATTGCTACAGGCCCATGAGCCTCGGACCACTATTCAGGCTAAAGACTCAAGCTAACTGGCTTACCGCTCGCATCCCGGCCCTCGGGGTTGCCCTCCTCAGGGAAGTACCCACGCGAGGGCCCACTCATGATGCTCGGTAGGCTGACGCTCAAAGGTCATCTGCCATGGGGAAACCCCTTCGTGCCCTCTTCGAGTGTCACCAACGCTCGGTTGCGATCACCCCTCTCTGAGACGGATCCGACCCTCTGCCGAAAGGACCTTGGGCCTTCCCCACGCGCGACCCTCGCCAACCACTCCTGACACAAAGGTAGTACGCTTTGGGCGCTCGCCAACAACTCCTGACACAAAGGTAGTGCGTACTGGGCGCCTGACACACCGCCTCCCTTTCAGGAATGTCATCTCACGCCTCCACAGGCCGCCACGTGTTGGGGCAACACAGGTTTGGGACCACACGGTCAAATTACCCCAAATACCCTCGCCCCTAACATATAAAAAGGGGAGAACACTTGCCTTCTCCCCCAAGTAAATCTCTGCATACACATTGCATACATTATCTGGGCATTTTCCTCCATTTTTCCTCATCTTCCCAAGCTCCAGATTACATCACCACAGCTGCATCATCGTTGAGCTTTGCACTCTTGGTGTTATCCTAGCTGGAAGAACCCACGCTCAAAAGGAAACCCAGATCCTGAGGCCTTCACGCCTGTGATGGTCTTCCCCATTTCCTACAAATTTTAAAGTGTTTGGTTGCATCTTGAGAATCCATTTCCTGCACCATCATTTTTGGCGCCGTCTGTGGGAAACCATCATCATTGTCAGAGATCTTCATCTGTTTCTTCCACCATTTGAGCTAGTTGAAACAAAACACCAGCAGTCTACACCATGGTTACAACGACAAGATCAGGAACTCAGAGGGATATGGATGTTCTTCCTCCCGTTGATGAGGAAAACACAGGAAACCGCACCCCCACCGGAGGAAATCCCCCACCTGTTCCAGAAACCACTGAAGCTGCAGCTGCAACGCTCCTCCCGGAGGAAATGAAGCGGGAGGGTCTGGCTCCAATCCTCCTCCCCCAACCGTTGCCCAAGTAGCTCCGACATTCCATCCCGGCCTGTACTCCATGGCCATGCCCCCGCCGGGATACTCCTATACGCAGCCGGGGATGATGTATGGAATGGTGCCCACGGTCCAGCCCTACCAGGTTGGGACATTGAATCTCCCCTTATCACTTCCTAGGGAGATACAGGGAGTGGAGATGCCCCAAGTTTCTACTCAGCAACTCCAAGCAATCTACGCCCAGTGCGAAGGGCAGGCAGTACAAAATGCCTGGGAACACTTCACAGCGGCGTATTTCCCGTCGTTGGCCGGCTGCCGAGCGGCTCCGCCTATAGGGGGACTCCCAGTCCATCCCCTATTAGCGGCCCAAAATGTGTTGAGGGTCCAGCCACCTCTACCGCCGCCAGCTCAGGCGGATGGGGCCCCGCCGAGGGTCCCAAAAGAGCAGCAACTAGCTGGAAATGAGAGGCCCCCTCAAGGAGAGAGGGCAATAGACAATGAAGAGGTCCAGTCGAGGACCACTGGGAGGGCAAGTCACAGAAACGCCGAGGACCCTCAACTTGCTGCCGTTCAAGATCAGCTTAAGGGGCTCCAAGATGTGGTAGCGCAGCTCTCTCGAGCAAGGTCTCAAGTCCCCCACGGCGGGGGCGAGAGGTCCAGGGCCAGAGATGCTCGCAGACCACGCAGCCCAGTTTCTCACCATCAAAGGGCAGCAAACGACAAGGAATACCACCAGGAGGAGAGATCCAGGGCCAGAGACGCTCGGCGTCCCCGTAGCCCAGATGTCCGTTGTCGTAGGGAGGCCAGCTATGAGGATCCTGACGACAGGGACTACAGTATAATGACGGGCGATTCCCCCCTCGTTGAGGAGGTATTAATGACCCGCGCGGGGAGGGGCAAAATCCCCACGTCCGTCAATAGATATGATGGAACTACTGATCCAGCTGAGCATCTGGATCACTTTGTGCACTTGATGCACCTCTATGATCACCCAAGCAACTACTGGGCCAAGGTGTTCGTCACCTCCCTCACTGGAATGGCCCAAGACTGGTACAAGAAGCTCCCTCCTCGCTCAATCCGAGGGTACTATGACTTAACCGACGCCTTCGTGAGCCACTTCAATTCTTTGAAAGCACCAGCCCCCGCTGCTACAGCTTTCTACAGCTTGGTCCAAGGGCCGAACGAGACACTCAGGTCCTTCATGGGTAGGTTCAACAAAGAAATACTGTTGGTGGAGAAGCCCTCAATGGATTTTCTGAGGCACGTTCTCTTTGGAGCCATCAATATGAAGCACTATGTTAGCAAAGAGTTCGTGGAGGAAGTGGCCAAGAAGAAGCCACGCTCGTTGATGGAGATCCGGGACATAGCCGATTCATTCTTTACCCTCGAGGATATGTACCTCGCGAGGGACCAGAAGATGGCCAATGCCCCTCGCCCCAGCAGAGCCCACGAGGACAGAGGAGAATCCAACCGGAATCGCCGATGCAGCCCTATACCCGCTCGTCGTAACTCCCCACCTTCGCGGAAATTCGAGCGTGTTCCCCTCAACCGCCCAATCGCTGAAGTTTACTCCATGGCGGACCAAAAACTGTTCAAGAGACCACCCAAGATGAGGGAGACCGAGGCTCAAAAGCGCTCGGGAAAGTACTGCGCTTTTCATAAGCAAAAGGGGTATGACACAAACGAGTGCCGTCATCTGGAGAAGGAGATTTAGAGGATGATTGCCGGGGGGCACCTTAAGGAGTTTGTGAAGGTGCTGGAAAGGTATGATGAGCATTGCGCTGAACGAGCGCGCTCCAGAGGGAGGAGTCGCTCATGTTCTTGGAGTCCTCGCCACCATCACCCAGAGACGAGCGAACGCGGCAAAGGGAAAACTGCAGGGCTAGAAAATTAGCCCTTTGCGGTCATTCACATGATCGCTGGAGGGCCCTCAGGGGGCGATTCCAATGCTTCTCGCCGTCGCCACGTCCGGAGCTATAACCAAAGAGCATCTCTTTCCCGACCAGTGCTTTCCGTCGACAACTCTTCGCGCTCGAAGGAGAATGATGTCATAGGGTTTTCAGAGAAAGATCTTGAGCACATTGTAACACCCCATGGGATAGGGGAAACCTCTGACTGTCCCATGGTGGTTAGTTTAGATGTTCATAATCATACTGTAAAGAGGGTTTTATTTGATAGTGGAAGCTCTGTGAACGTTCTCCCGTACTCAACGTTTCAACAAATGAACATAACAAACATCCCCCTCGAACCTCTCAGAACTGCCCTCGTAGGGTTTGGAGGTTCCGAGATCATCCCTTGAGGACAGATTCGCTTGGCCACCTCTTTTGGTCGCGCCCCACAGCGAAAAACTTTGAGCGTCCTCTACACCGTCATCGAGGAGGACCTTCCTTACAATATCATCATTGGGCGCCCAACCCTCGTGGATTTCAAGGCTGTAATCTCCACCTATCACCAGAAGGTCAAGTTCCCCACACCCGATGGTACGGGAGAAATTCTGTGTAACGTCAAAGAGGCTTGGGAATGTTACATTCTTTCGCTTCGGAGCCACAAGCCCAAGCAATCCATTCAAGCTGGGTCTACTAAAAAGTCCGTCGACTTCCCCAAATTAGACGAAGACGGCCACGAGCACAAAAGAGCCAAACTGTACAGAAAGAGGAATAAAAAGACGACCCCCGGTGAAGCCCAGCGCTCGGAGGATGGGCCATTCGGAGCCGTTGGAGGCTCCTCTTCGGAGCCCGAGGGTGATGAGCCCGAGGGTAGGCTTACTGGGAAGTAACGAGCGCTCGAAGCGCCGAGGCCGGAGGTTCGAATCGAGCCTACCGAGAAATTTTTAACTAAACCGAGGCTTGCAGGACATGAAGCGGTACCTGGCGAGCGCACCCCTATTAACTAAACCCAGTCATGGTGAGAGATTGTTTGTTTACCTCTGGTATCCTTAGAAGCCACGAGCGCTGTCCTAGTGGCGGTCCGCGAGCGTAAGCACATGCCAGTCTACTACTTGAGCAAAACGTTGCAGGGGGCAGAAAAGAGATATATGGAAATAGAGAAATTTGCATTTGCGCTCGTTAATGCCTCTCGAAGGCTAAGACCTTATTTTCAGGCTCATTCTATCACAGTGCTTACGGACCAACCCCTCAAGCAAGTGCTCTCTAAACCGGATGTCTCAGGGAGATTAATCAAGTGGTCAATTGAACTCAGTCAATTTGATATCACCTTCGAGCCTCGCACTGCCATACAGGCTCAGGCAGTGGCCGATTTGTTGGTGGAACGTTTCAATCTAGGTATGAGGCCCCCGACGGAAGAGGGATTGTGGCTACTACACACAGATGGCTCCTCGACCTCACAAGGGGAGGGGGGGGGGGAGCCGGGGTGACCCTCAGAGACCCTCATGGCACAGAAGTGGATTACACTATTAAACTGGCGTTTCAGGTTACCAACAA
The DNA here is from genome assembly GCA_037501455.1 of Lantana camara. Classification (NCBI taxonomy): domain Eukaryota; kingdom Viridiplantae; phylum Streptophyta; class Magnoliopsida; order Lamiales; family Verbenaceae; genus Lantana; species Lantana camara. The sequence goes on along the minus strand of CM074857.1, from coordinate 12,241,756 downwards.
CGAGGCAGAGTATGAGGCCTTAATCCAAGGGCTTAGGATAGCCCATCAGAATGGGGCCGTTCGAGTCACTGCGTATGTTGACTCACAGCTAATTGCAAGTCAAATTGACGGTACTTATGATATTCGAGAAGCCACCATGGTGCAGTATTTAGCGCTCGCCAAGGAAGTGATCGCCAAGTTCAGAGAATTCCACCTGTTGTAGGTCCCTCGAGCGGAAAACGAGCGTGCTGACGCTCTTTCTAAATTCGCTTCAGCCCTCGATGATTCTTGCGAACGCTCAGTCACATTCCTCAGGACAGAGAAACCGCTGATCAGAGTAACGGAACCCTCGGAGGGGGTGAACATGATTGACCCCTCCGAGCCCTGCTGGCTTGACGACATCATTAAGTTTTTGAGGGACGGAACTTGCCCGAGCGATAAAATAGAAACTCGGAAAGTTAGGAGTAAAGCCCCTCGCGTTTCTCTTGATGGCGACGGACGACTGTTCAAGCGGTCCTTCCAAGGCCCGCCGCTAAAGTGTTTGAGGCCCTCGCAGGCCAAGGAAGTGCTGGAACACGTTCATAACGGAAGCTGCGGAAATCACTCCGGCAGTCGGATTCTAGCTAAGAAGGTCTTAAGGAGTGGGTTTTACTGGCCCACGCTATTGCAAGATGCCATCAGCTACTCCAAGAAGTGCCCACAGTGCCAGTTTCATTCTAACACCCCTCAATTGCAGGCAGCACACATGATCCCTATCGATGTCTCTTGGCCCTTCGACCAGTGGGGCATTGACATTGTAGGACCCCTCCCAATGGCGGTCGGACAAAGAAAGTTTGTAATACTTGCTGTGGATTATTTCACTAAATGGGCCAAAGCCGAAGCGGTCGCCAAGATAACGTTCAAAGTTGTGAGGGACTTAATCTGGAAAAACATCATCTGCAGATATGGCATCCCGAGGGTGCTCATCTCAGATAATGGCTCCCAATTTATTGCGGCTGACACGCGGGATTGGTGCTTTGAGCCGGGGATTGAGCAACGATTCACTTCCGTGGGCCATCCTCAAGCCAACGGTCAAGCTGAGGTAACCAACCGAACCATACTCCAGCATTTGAAAACGATGCTCGAGAGTAAGAAAGGAGAGTGGGCGGAAGAACTTCAAGGTGCCCTCTGGACATACCGTACCACCCCTCGATCGGCAACCGGAGAGACTCCATACTCCCTCGTGTATGGATCCGAGGCTATGATACCTGCGGAGATCGCTCAAGAATCCGCACGCGTTGCCTATTTTGAGCCTGCACTCAATGAGGTTAATCGAACGTTCGAGTTGGATTTGGTAGACGAAAGGAGGAACGCTGCTTGGGCTCGTATTCACAAGTATAAGGCGACCGTAGCCCACCAGTATAACAAACGTGTTAGAGAGAGAACTTTCCAACTAGGGGACTTGGTGCTCAAGAAAGTTGAAGTTTCCAAACATGTGGGTAAGCTGGATCCTAACTGGGAAGGCCCCTTTAAAATCATTTAAGTACGAGCGAACAACGCCTACTTGCTAGAGACTTTGCAAGGCGAGCGACTCCCAAGGCCTTGGAATACATGCAACCTTAGGCGGTTCTACGTATAAAGGTCCAATATATTCGCCCGCTCGCGGCGGTTTGTACTTTCTTTTGGCAGAAAGCATGTTGTAATCATTTCGAGCATTGCAAACATAATGGTAAGTATTTTATATGTTGTTATGTCCTTAACTTGCTCTTTCCTTTGATTAATGGTATGGTTAATTAAGAAAAAGCTTACTCCGTGTCGAGCACGCTCCACGTCGAACGGCTTAATTAATACCCTGTTAATCTCAAAGCGACGTTACAAATGAAGTAAGAATGATCCGTGTTAAATGCCTGAACACTCATAAGCGTGAAGATCCCAAGGATGAGCGCGTCAAATGGGGGATGCTGAATGCTTAATTTACGCCAACTGGGCGCTCGCTACGCCAGTTCGCGCTCGTAAACCCCCATCAACCCTCACCTTCTTGGGGAAGCGCTCGCTCGGGATTGACGGATCATATGCCAATCCTTCCACGGATGTGATCATAAGCGTGAAGATCCCAAGGATGAGCGCGTCAAATGGGGGATGTTGAATGCTTAATTTACGCCAACTGGGCTCTCGCTACGCCAGTTCGCGCTCGTAAACCCCCTTCAACCCTCACCTTCTTGGGGAAGCGCTCACTCGGGAATGACGAATCATATGCCAATCCTTCCACGGATGTGCTCATAAGCAGGAGGACCCTAAGGATGAGCGTGTCAGATGGCGGGATGCTAAATGCATAATTTACGCCAACTGGGCGCTCGCTACGCCAGTTCGGGCTCGTAAACCCCCAGCGACCCTCGCCTTCTTGGATAAGCACACGCTCGTAAATAGCAGATCCTATGACGGTCCTACCACGGGTACCTCAGGATGACGCTAACACTACAGTTACGCTAGCCTTTATTCCTACTTAGCAATTTATTGGAACAACGAAGATGAAGGGGCACTCCAATTGCTTAAGGCCAATGCTTGGTTAAATCCTCAAAGGTTTTCTAAGTCCAAATTCGAACCTCATTTCGGATGTGGCCAGGGAACCCTCATAAGGGACACCCTCGAGCCTATATTTCCTCAAAGGTTTTCTAAGTCCAAATTTGAGCCTCGTTTCGAATGTGGCCAGGGAACCCTCATAAGGGACACCCTCGCGCCTATATTTCCTCAAAGGTTTTCTAAGTCCAAATTCGAGCCTCGTTTCGAATGTGGCCAGGGAACCCTCATAAGGGACACCCTCGCGCCTATATTTCCTCAAAGGTTTTCTAAGTTCAAATTCGAGCCTCATTTCGAATGTGGCCAGAGAACCCTCATAAGGGATACCCTCGCGCCTATATTTCCTTAAAGGTTTTCTAATTACAAATTCGAGATTCATTTCGAATGTGGCCAGGGAACCCTCATAAAGGATACCCTCGCGCCTATGTTTGCATCATTCCAGTTGCCAAACGTCTTGGATTTCTAAGCTTAATATGCATGGTGATGAGCGTCGGAGGACCACAAGAGAAAACACCCTCGTATGCTTACACTACCATTGCAAATGTTTAAATAACAAGAAAAACATACACGCAAGCATAGTACATGGAAAACCAACATTACTCAACATTCAAAGTCAGAAGAAATCAAGACATGGGCATTCATTCATCAAGAAATTAAAAGTACCTATTTCATTAGAATTCAGGTAAAGAGTACAGAAAGTCAGATGGTTTTCAAGCAGAAAAAGGGGAATCAAATAAGCAGAATGTTTAAGCAGCTGAGGAGTAAAGCATCATTGGGCTTGGCTGTCAGGCTCTGGAAGGGCAGTCGTGAGGGGAACCGGGGCCAATACGTGGGCATCTGAAGTTTGAGCCTCTCCAGGTTCCCCCTCGTCCGGCGCGTCCATAAGGGTGCCTTCGTCTTCTATCTGAAGGGGACCTGGGCCTAAAGAGTTGGCAGCTATGAACTCTTGCTGGAGCATCGATACCCGTCCTTGATACTCAAGCTCCGCCAAGTTCTCGGAAGGATCCTCGTCCTGGACCATTGGCTCGCAGTTGTCGTCCAGCTCCATGCGCAGACGGTCGTCAGTCCGAGCGCTCTCAGGGGCCAACCCCAACTTCACCATTTGCCCAATCGCTTTGTAGAAGAAGCGACGAGCGTTGTCAAAATAATGCATGTTGGCAGCGAAGACGAAAGCCTTTGAGCGTACGAACTTCAGCACCGCATCCCATGTCACTTTCTCTTCCAGGCCCGCGACCTTCTCTTGCAATTCTGCAAGGTTCTTCTTGGCCTCCTCGATCTGCCCAGTGCCCTCAGCCAGTTGACGCTCTAGCTCACCCTTTTCTGCCCTCAACTGATCGTGCTCTTTCTTGAGCTTCCTATGACGATCGTCGAGGACTAAGTATGCATCTTCAGACTGCCTCAAGTTCTCCCTCAGCTTGTCCTTCTCCAAGTTGGCCTCCGTCAGTTGAGCGCTGACAGAGGCCAATCCTCTTGCAGCTGGCCAGGGTCAGAAATTTTCAGCAATCTTTTGTATTTGGCCTTGTGCTCAGAGTAGGCCTGCGCTCGACCTTGAAGGTTCTTTAGCCTGGGGATGACCTCCTGAAAAGCCAGATTCGAGGGTCAGTACGGGAGTTAAAATGAAAGATATTAAAATCCTACAAAAGGCACTAGGGACTAACCGTCATGAGGGCATGGCAGGCGTCATCAGCAACCCGAGCAGCGTCATGCTCGTTTAACTTGTCATGATCGCCAGAAAATTGGAGCTTCCCGACGATGTTTGAAACGAGGTTGATTGAGTACGCACTCTTTTTCAGTAGCACGGGGCCCTCGTTCCTCTGATGCTTGTAGCGAGCGCCGCCCCTGCAACCAATCTTCCAAAAATCCTCATTCTCCGATGAGGAAGTATCACCCTCTTCACCACGATGGCCCACAACCACCTGCTTGCCCTTGCCAGAGATAGGGATGGAGTCTGGCAACCTTTTCCTCTTGCGCTCGGCCCTAACAGCCTCATGCATGCGGGCCAGTTCCCCCGAGCGGTTGCGAGAGCCGCTGGAACTTAGAGAAATGGGACCCTCGGGGGCAGCCCTCGGTGGAGTGGCCCTTGAACGCCCTCCACGGTCAGATCTTGAGTGGGCCCCATGGGCTGAGCTTCGTTCCTAGCACCGCCCCGAGCGCCAGTGCCGCGACGGATCCCTCGCCTAATTCCTCTCCCCCTCGGGGCAAGGGGAGGGTGTGCCTGCTGTGGTTGTTGTTGTTGTTGTTGAGGATTGTTGCCAGCTCTTTGAGCGGACATCATGCGGGCGAGAGCTTCAGCATTCATCCCTAAAGTTAGTAGGCGGATTTCTACAAGGAAGGAATTCGAGGGTCAGAAAACAGTTATTTGGAGGATAACTACTAAAGTATGGCAAATTAAATGAAGTCAGCAATGCTATCCTAAGAGTTAGATCAGTTAGTTCCTAGAATCTAACCGTCGAGGGCCATGATTTCCGTTGGAGGGTTGAGCACCATGGCTGGGGGGCAAGACAGGCCGTATCGGAATAATATCCCCTCATCATGCATCAGGACCTTAGCCTAAATCCATCTCTTCGCGCCCTTCATCGTGAGGGCCAAAACTTTTGCCCAATCCTCGAAGGCTTTATTTCACCTCCTTTCCCTAATTAGGGGCCCCTCACCATGTATCAACCATTGCCTGTGAACCTCGAAAATTCCCCCAGGAGCCCCCACAAAGAAATATTTCTCCTTCCAATGCTCGCCATAAGAAGTAGAGGGAGAATCTATCATTTTGAACCCCGACTTGGCCTGGGTGTAGTAGAACCCATCTGTGGGGGACGAGCGTGTCGAGCGGGCTACCTGGATTAAACTGTCAAAATTATTGATCGAGGGTTCCTGGCCTAACGCTCTTATCATGATCATGAAGGTGTTTATCAGAGCGATGCCGTTTGGCAGAATTTGTGAAGGGCAAAGTCTCAGATGATGGTAGAGGGAGGCGACGGTCGACGGAATGGGAAACCTCAGGCCCCCAGCAAGGACCGCGTCCCAGTAAACTGTAATCATTCCTGGGGGTGGCGAATTTGCTCTCTCTCTTTCTTCTGGGAGACGCATGGGGAACACAGCTTCATCCCAGTACACCTTGGCCTTCAGCTCTTCCAGATCATCGAGCGTCAGGATGCTCTCAATCTCGTCTGGAGACCTGTCTGTTTGGTAAGGGTTATTATGCCTCACGAGGGTAGCAGGCTCTTTCCCCCTCCTTTGGCGCCCTCTGGGGGGTTCAGCCTCAGCATGACACTCGGAAGGCCCAGTTTCACCCTCGGGAGCAGCGATGGCCACAGTAATTCTATGGTCTTGAGGCCGTACAGCACTTCTGAGCACAGGGAATACCCTTTCCCCTTGTCTTTGCATCTCCAAGACATTCCCCATCTCCTCAAATAGATCATCCACGCCCCCAGGAGCACGCTCATTCATCCCTTGAACGGCGGCGTCAACCTCCTCATTCCCAGCTTCAGCCGGAGCCCTGGCCACAGGAATAGCAGCAGGAATCTCCTCGCCTAGGGATGCCCTGGCTATGGGAACTGCCGTAGGCACATCATCATGAGGAGAAGAACTCCCCACTGACATCTCATCAATTTCCCTCACATAAGCCTCCTCGTGTCGCCATCAGCTGACTGGAAGATAGGACGCTCGCAGTGATGGGCTCGCGAATCAACCCAGCCCACTCACTTGCTCATTGCTACAGGCCCATGAGCCTCGGACCACTATTCAGGCTAAAGACTCAAGCTAGCTGGCTTACCGCTCGCATCCCGGCCCTCGGGGTTGCCCTCCTCAGGGAAGTACCCACGCGAGGGCCCACTCATGATGCTCGGTGGGCTGACTCTCAAAGGTCATCTTCCATGGGGAAACCCCTTCGTGCCCTCTTCGAGCGTCACCAACGCTCGGTTGTGATCACCCCTCTCTGAGATGGATCCGACCATCTGCCGAAAGGACCTTGGGCCTTCCCCACGCACGACCCTCGCCAACCACTCCTGACACAAAGGTAGTATGCTTTGGGCGCTCGCCAACAACTCCTGACACAAAGGTAGTGCGTACTGGGCGCCTGACACACCGCCTCCCTTTCAGGAATGTCATTCTCATGCCTCCACAGGCCGCCACGTGTTAGGGCAACACAGGTTTGGGACCACACGGTCAAATTACCCCAAATACCCTCGCCTCTAACATATAAAAAGGGGAGAACACTTGCCTTCTCCCCCAAGTGAATCTCTGCATACACATTGCATACATTATCTGGGCATTTTCCTCCATTTTTCCTCATCTTCCCAAGCTCCAGATTACATCACCACAGCTGCATCATCGTTGAACTTTGCACTCTTGGTGTTATCCTAGCTGGAAGAACCCACGCTCAAAAGGAAACCCAGATCCTGAGGCCTTCACGCCTGTGATGGTCTTCCCCATTTCATATAAATTTTAAAGTGTTTGGTTGCATCTTGAGAATCCATTTCCTGCACTATCAAATATAGTTAAAAAGATTAAGAAATTTTATATAATTTTTAATTTTGATTATTAATATTTTACATTTACAAAAATATTCTTTCACTACAAAAAAACAGCCATTTCCAGACGAAATTTCAGACGATTTCGTCTGGAAAATTCACTTTCCGACGAACTTCCGGCGAAATTCCGACGAACATCTAGTCGTCTGAAAAACACTCGTCTGAACATATTTCAGACGAATTTTCAGACCAAATTTCCGACGAACATATATTCCGACGAACTTTCCGACCAAATTCCGACGAAACATTGTGTCGTCCGAGATCTATAGAGTTCTGACGAACTATTTTTCCGACGAATTCCAGACGAACTTCCCGGCCAACGTTCCGACGAATTTCCGACGAAACTTACCACCACAATATTTCGGTCCAATATTATTTCGACGAACTTTTCGACGAACTAATTTTTTCAGACGAACTTTCAGACGAACTTTTTAGAATTTTATTTTTTTAATATTATTTTTCAGACGAACTTCAGACGAACTTCAGACGAACTTTCAGAATTTTATTATTTTTATTATAAATCCAGACGAACTCTTTCGTCATAAATTTATTTTCTTTTTATAATATATTTTATAAATTTTTATTTTTATCCTGATTGTATCCATATAAAAACAATGATTTGGCATTTAATAATATAGATAAATCTGACAACATTATAATTGCAATCCTTCAAAAATAAATTCATACAAGAACATCCAGCAACATTATAATTCCAAATCCTATATAGATAAATTCGTACATGAAAATTGACAAATTCTAACAACTTGAGAGTTTCTAAATAATAAAATGAGTGCTACAAGTTTCAATCTGATAACCTTTTTTCCAAAACACAAACAAACATGTCATAGCAGTCTTGTTCCTTTTCACTTGCTTCTTCTAAATTCCTTTTCACTTGCTTGTTCATCGATTTGACAGAACATAAAATACAATAAAAATCAATCAAATAAGCACCAATTCCACTTGAATTTAAGAATTTAAACAAACTCAACAAACGCTCCAGGCTATAAACTAACTAAACATGTAAACTTCAGAAATTCCAAATGCTCATGCAAGAATCTTCAAATTCAAGAATCAAACTAAAAACAACATAATTCAACAACGAAAAAAAATAAACTCTCCTTGCTGCTGTATCACTATAAAAAATTCAAAGATAACTCATCATTATAATTTATCATTCATCATTCACCATTTATAACAAGAATCAAACCCAAAAAAACCTAGTTCATCATTCTCACTAACCTGCTTGGTCATTTGATTGGCCTCGTACATTGGAGTTTGCATTAATCTGTTGTTCACCCAAAACATCCATCCCGGCTTTTTACCGTTATTTCTAATCCTATTGAAATGATCAGCCATGCGTTTTGCTCCAACGATCTCAAAGGCTTTTCGCATATGCATCTCATGTTGGGGTTCCCAATATACATACTTCTGCAAAATAAACACATAAACACACAAAATAGGACATTAATATTTATTTTCTGCACAAATTAATTAAATACAAAATATGTAAGTAATACCTTCCATTCCTCAAACCACTCGTTAACAACATTTAGGGGAATGTCTTTCCACGTCCTATACGGCTCAGTTAACTTCGATTTCATGACATTAGTAAGGCTGCTTGTCCCATCCAAATTATCCGTATACCTAGATATAAAAATTCTTAGAACATACATAAACTCCACAAATATTATAAAACTCAATACATTTTATGTTTTCTACTTACAAATCTCCAGCAGGCTCTAATTTCTTTTTATTGGTGGATAGTGAAGCAGGCATGACAGGTGGCCCATTGCATTGTGATCTATTTGTTGGTTCTGCAGAATTCGATTCACCAATTTGTGGAGAAGGAGATGATGATGGTAGTGTAGTAGATGGTGATGGTTGTGTTGTAGAAGATGATGGTTGTGGGGAAGCAGCCAGTGATTGTGGTGGAGAAGGAGCTAATGGAGAAGATACTAATGTACCATCGCCATGTACATTAGCCGCATTAGGAGACGAGGTAGGACCAAATGTTGAAGGGTTGTTGATGATCATATTGCCCCCAGTATGTTGGCCTGCTGTACCCCGTAAACCTCTATTGATATTACCACGAGTACGATTCATCTACAATAATCACATTAAATACATAACCGTTGTTGTTTTCTCCATATATTATAATAATTATTGTAGGTTTTTTTTGATGCAATTGAATACATCCACATATTATATTATTTCGTTTTATTAAAGTTAAGTGAAAGAAAGAAATAAGTAAATAATAAAAATATGAACTTACTGAAGGTGCCCAGATAAAGATCTTTATACCCAGCAACTCTTCCGAAAGTGTGTGCCTGAGAATATAAATTTCAGTAATAAGTAATAATGACGACAATAATATGGTTTCAATAAGAGGTTAGAACCCTTCTTCCTAAAAAGGACTTCAATAAGAGGTTTGCATCTGGTTTATGATAAGACGAATTAGAATGCCAGAATCATGCTAAAGATACATTTTGGTTTGATAATTGTTGGTTGTTGCAGGAAAAGCAGCATAACAATTGTGTATTTTTAGAATGTAGTAAATAATATGTATGTAATAAAACAAATACTCAAATAATTGCTTATATAAAAGACAAGGTAAAGATTCTTCAAAGTGGTGTTTTCTTGTTAAACTAATGTATGACATTCTAAAATGCCATACTCATCTTTAGATAGAACAAATATATTGTTGGAAAACACGAATCAGAAAACAGCGGAAATTTAAAAATTTTCCAACAAAAGGATCTAGGACTCGCAATCGTGTATCCAAATTCGTAGAGATAAGAAAACTTACTTTTCTTTTATTCTTTCTTGAAGTGTTTCAAGCCACCCAAGAACGCTCTTCTCGCTGCTTGATCCCCTCTCCTTGGTAAAGCTCGAATCTTCAAACTTCTAACTTGAAGCTCTCTAGAGATAGTCCACCAACTTGACTACAATCAAACTAGTAAGGATGCTAGTTCTCTAGTTAGTGTTTAGGCTTAACCTAGGGTTTATTTGATCTTGGAGAAAGGATGGTGTTCAACACATGAACCAAAAGAATTGTCAATTAGCTCTAAAGGGGAGCTTGAGCTCCCCTATATATAGGAGAGGGAGAGGGACGCCGAACCTAGTCCTTATGGGGCAAGGATTTGGTCCCTCTCTCCTATTACTTGATCATCAAGTAATTTCCAACTTTGACTTTGACTTTGAATTCAAATTCAAATCAACATTCAAGAGAGCTAAAATATCCAAACTATTTTTGGATAATTTTTATACTTTATTTATTTAAAATAAATAACTTATTTTATCTAATTAATTAATTCATAATTAATTAACTAGATTATTTTTCTCCAAAATTAGACTTTCTTTTTAATTTAAAATTAAACCAAAGTCTATTAAATAATTAACAAATTAATTATTTAATATTTAATCACATAAACACGTGTGGCACACGTGTCCTTATGACACGTGTCCAGTCACGTGACCCACACGTGTGGTTTCACACGTGTGGGACCCTCTAGGCCCGATTAACTCGTTTAATCATTTTAAAACCTCAACTCATGTAACCAAGTTGTTGTGTGTGACCCTCTAGGTTCTCAATTCAATTAGCAGTGACCCTAATTAATTAATCAGTCCACAGATTAAACGACCATAGTCTAGCAATAGGTGTTTAACCCCTAGCTGAATTGGAATGTTCGGATTCGACAGAACCTTTAAGCCATTGATTAATGTGAGATACAATCCTCCTACTTACTATCTCTCGACCAGGATCTAGGGTAAGGGAATAATTAGAACCCTAATAATCCGGTCTTAAAGCTAAGTGCGTTTCATATCCATCTGATCTCAATCCAAGAAACCCTTTTCTTGATGTCTGGATGTACTGCCTTGGCCAAGGACTCCATATGGCATATGAATGACTTACACAATAAGAGATCACCTTGCAAATGCAAGTGTAGGTCCTTTCTTGATTCTCATTCACTTTCATAAACCACTTGTGCAGCCCCAGCATAAGCCTTGAATCAGTTGTCTAAGGCGACACCCTTTAAAGCTTATACCTAAGACTACAGAGTTAATTCATAAAGTGACAAGGAACCTTAAGTCTAAGGATCAATTAATCATATCAATGACTCGTGAGATATTTCCCAATCTGGAAGTTTCGATTTCCTGAAATAGAAACTTCCTTTCCCATTTAGGAATCTTCTCACACGGGGTACCTCAGTGAACTTACTTATTAAAGTAAGCACCCTCATGTATCACGCACGTATCAACTATACACTTTGCACCTCCATGAAACAAGGTGGTCCTTCTTAAGGGCGTGATCCCACAAGCAAGCCTTAGAGGTCAGGTTGACACTCCCACTGTCGGTAGTACTCATCGGCTTGGAGTATTTTACTAATCATGACTTATGTGATATAGGGCTCGTTTCATGAACCATTTCACCTAAATGGTAGAGTCCTAAAGTCATCAGGATTAGGGGAGTTCTCATACTTGCACAGATAAAGTAATCGCATACCAAACAAGAGCATATAAAGAATTGTTGCCTTTATTCGTTATATCATTCAAAGATTGTCTGTGGTTATAATAAGGAAAAGCACAAAGCGGATATACAATCGGCTTTCTAGGGCACTATTTCTAACAATCTCCCACGTACCCGTCAAAGCCATTCTAAAGCTACTCTAAGTCCCATCTTCTCAAGATGACCTTGGAAAGCTTCTCGACTAAGGGGTTTAGTAAGTGGATCTGCCACGTTCTCTGCTGATGCGACCCTCTCAATTTTCTCATCTCCACTTTTGATAATATCACGGATTATGTGATACTTTCTCATAATGTGCTTGGTCCGTTGGTGAGATCTTGGTTCTCTTGCTTGAGCAACCGCCCCAGTGTTGTCACAAAACACAGTAATGGGGTCTTTCATGCTAGGAACAACATTCAACTCTTGAATGAAGTTTCTAATCCAAACACCTTCCTTAGCAGCATCATTTGCAGCTAAGTATTCGGCCTCAGTGGTCGAATCTGCAGTGGTAGTTTGCTTGGAACTCTTCCAACGCACTGCTCCGCCGTTTAGGCAGAAAATGTATCCTGACATTGACTTAAAATCATCTAAGTCAGATGCAAAGCTTGCATCGCAGTATCCTTCGACAGTAAGATCTTTCTGACCTCCGTAAACTAAGAATAAATCTTTAGTACTTTTCAAGTACTTAAGAATATTCTTCACGGCAGCCCAGTAACCATCTTCAGGGTCAGATTGGAAGCGACTTGTTACACTAAGTGCATAAGCCACATCCGGTCGAGTACATAACATTGCATACATTATGCTACCTATTGCTGATGCATAAGGTGTATGAGTCATTCTTTCCTTCTCAAGGTTAGTCTTAGGACACATCTTCTTAGAAAGACATGTTCCTACACTCATAGGAAGGTTCTTAACCTTTACTAACTCCATATTGAATCTCTTCAATACTTTGTCAATGTACATCGACTGTGACAGTCCTATTAACCTTCTAGATCTATCTCGATAGATTTTAATTCCAAGGATATAGGATGCATCACCAAGATCTTTCATCTCGAATTGGTTCGATAACCACAACTTAGTCACTTTCATGTCATCCTTCGAATTCCCAATAAGAAGGATGTCATCAACATAAAGTACTAAGAATTACACTGAGGTCTCCAATTCCTTTCTATATACACAAGACTCATTCGAAATTTGAATGAAGCCAAACGCTTTGACTGATTCATCAAATCGAATGTTCCAATTCCTAAAAGCCTGTTTCAATCCATAGATTGATCTTTGGAGTTTGCAAACCTTTTGCTCACTCCCACTGAATGTGAAACCTATGGGTTGCTCCATATAAATGTCTTTATCAATGTCACCATTGAGAAAGGCAATTTTCACATCCATTTACCATATCTCGTAGTCATAATACGCAGCAATGGCAAGCATGATCCGAATAGACTTTTGCATTGCAACTGGTGAGAAGCTTTCATCAAAGTCCACGCCGGGTCTTTGAGTGAATCCTTTTGCAACCAGTCTTGCTTTGTAGGCTACAATATTTCCATCAACTCCAAGCTTTCTCTTAAAGATCCATTTGCAACCTATAGGTTTGACCCCATCAGGCAAATCTACCAAGGTCCAAACTTGGTTGGAGTTCATGGAATCCATTTCGGATTTCATGGCTTCTATCCACTGTTCACAGTCAGAATCTGAAAGTGCCTCCTCATATGTTAAAGGATCATTATCCTTTTGAGAGATTTGATGGAAGAATCCATACCATCTCTCCGGCTGTCTAGGAGTGCGTTCAGAATGCCTTAGAGGAGGATTTACATGTGTATCGAAATTCATGATTGGTTGTGGTTGATCAGAATGAGACGTTTCTTCAGTGGGTGGTGTGGGGTCACTTTGTACTTCTTCTAATTCTATGATTTTGTATTTCTTTTCTTTAAGGAACGGTTCCTCAAGAAAAGTAGCATTTCTGGAAACAAACACCTTTTGCTCAGATTGATCATAGAAGTAATATCCTATGGATTCCTTAGGATAACCTACAAAGTAGCATAAGTTAGAACGAGATTCTAACTTATCTCCCACTGTCCTCTTCACGTAAGAAGGACAACCCCAAATTCTTAAGTAAGAATAACTAGGGATTTTACCATGCCACATTTCATAGGGCGTTTTAGGGACTGACTTAGAGGGAACTAGATTCAAAATCTTTGCTGCACTTTCTATGGCATAACCCCAGAAAGAAGGTGGTAAGTCAGTGAAACTCATCATGGAACGAACCATATCAAGTAGGGTTCGATTCCTTCTCTCAGAAACTCCATTAAGCTGAGGAGTTCCCGGAGGAGTCCACTGAGAGATAATCCCATTATCTTTGAGATGATTAAGGAATTCTTCACTAAGATACTCGCCTCCTCGATCAGATCGAAGTGCTTTGATCTTGTGACCAGTTTGCTTCTCAACCTCCTTTTGAAATTCTAAGAATTTCTCAAAAGCTTCAGATTTATACTTCATTAAGTATACATAACCATATCGACTAAAGTCATCAGTAAAGGTTATGAAATACTGATGATTGTTTCTAGTGCTTACACTAAGCGGTCCACAAACATCAGAATGGATCAAATTCGAGACCTTAGTGGCACATTCCACAGTCCCTTTAAAAGGAACTTTGGACATCTTTCCTTTGAGATAGTATTCGCAAGAAGTTAACTCTTTGAGATCATTTTCAGAGAATGATCCTAAAGTGTTTATCTTGCTAATTCTGTTCTTGGAAATGTGTCCTAATCTAGCGTGCCATAAAGGGACTGAAACCTTGTCAGCTCTCTTACGTTTAGTTTCTCGTTGTATGTTCATAACATTGATATTTTGAGTTAGATAAAGTCCATTACTTAGAGTACCGATGTGAACGGAAGAGTTGTTCCGTTTGATAAAATATTTACCATTCTTAATATAAGTTTCATAACCTTCACAATCTAATATTGGAACTGAAATTATATTACGAATAATGCTCGGTACATAAAGGACTTTATTTAAAACTAACTAAATCTAATCTAATTATCCCTAAAGCTCGAGCTTCAACATTTGAGCCATCGCCGATCATCAAGACACATTCTCCTTCTTTGAGTTGTTGGACTTCACTTAGCATCTGTACATCATTACAGATGTGAGTTCCACAACCGGTATCAAGTACCCAAGAACTAGAATTAATAGAAAGATACCTTTCTTCAGAGTAGCCTTGTACTCTGGGTAGTTTCTCCTCCAATGTCCCACTTTGCCACAATGGAAGCAAACATCCTCTTTCTAATCACGCTTCTTCTTTTGGGCCTTTCCCTTCGAAACGCCACCAGTGGGCCTAAGGGGTTTCTTCTTCTTCTTTTGGGCTTTCTTGCCCTTACCTTTAGAAGGCCCAGAAGAGGAAGATGGAGCATTCACCATCAAAACCTTATTGTCCTTCTTAATCGTGCTTTCAGCAGTCACAAGCTGACTAATCAACTCAGCTACAGTAGCACCAGCATGATTCATGTTGAAATTAAGGACAAATGGGTTGAATGATGGTGGGAGTGAAGCTAGCAACAAATCCACTGAAAGCTCATCTTTCAGTGGCATGTCCATGGAAGCAAGTTTCTCACTAAGGGCGAGAAACTTGAGTCCATATTCATGGACACTTGAACCTTCCCTCATTCTTAAGTGGAACAATTCCTTTGAAGTGTTATACCTTGTAACACGTTCATGAGGGCGGTAGAGTTGCTCTAAGTGGTCGTAAATCTCCCAAGCGAATTCCATGTCCTCATGTTGCCTTTGCAAGTCCGAAGACATGTTAGCCAACATAAGGCAACGGGCTTGGAGATTATCATCCTTCCACTTTTGAATAACGTCCCGCTCGGCCCGAGTGGGAGCCTCCCCTTCGGGACTAGGCTCCCCTTCGAAGAGAACATAAGTTCTCTTCTCAGAATCTAAAATGATTTTTAGATTCCTCAGCCAATCAGAATAGTTGGACCAGTCGACTTGTTTGACTCGATGATCGATACAAGAGGGTTTTTGGTTGCCATTTCAAAACACGTAGAGAATCACAGAATCTACGACCTAAATGGTAAAACAAAGAACTAGTGAGCATGCTGAAGTATAACGATATACAAAAGATAAGGTCTTTAATCTAATGTAGCTCCCACTGTTTTTCAAATATCTATAATTCCCAAAGATCTAAGAGGAACACGTTTCCCAATGGGTACTAAGATCCTAGGCATTTTACCTCGAACCCACGACTCGCGGACATTCTAAGTAAGAGCCCTAGGTAGGTACAACTTACCAATTCTAACACCTTTAGAACTCTTAGTAATTGTTTTTGCATCACCTATCTTTCAATATAGACCCACGCCTCGTGCGACATCCATATTTACTTAGGCGTTAAGCTAGACCCATCAATCATAAGATCATGATCAAAACTTAGTTCAAACGACCCACGACTCGCGGACATCGCCCTTGCCAAAATTGACCACGAAATATTGACCATTTAAAATGATCAATTAGGTAACTAAGAACTAATAAGCTCCACTAACTATCCCACGACTCGCGGACAATAACTAGCTTCACTTACTAAACTTAAATCCTATTGATGGAATGCTAGGAATTTAATTCAAAATTTGCATCTCGAAATAAATACCTATTTTTTCGAAATTAGCTTA
Source organism: Lantana camara (assembly GCA_037501455.1). Taxonomy (NCBI): domain Eukaryota; kingdom Viridiplantae; phylum Streptophyta; class Magnoliopsida; order Lamiales; family Verbenaceae; genus Lantana; species Lantana camara. Next base: position 12,225,530 of record CM074857.1, on the reverse strand, counting down.
ATATTTAATGGGAATTTTCGAATCAACCGGAGAGTTGTCCGGTTCGACCTCACCAACATATATGTTATCCAATTTTATTAGTCTTGATTAATGCAAGTACACTTAAATGCATTTCAAACAAGCACATAAACAGATAACATGTCCTAGCATGAAACTAACATGTAATGATCATGGGTTCTACCTATCTTATGCGTGATATGTGGGAGCCACTCCACAATCACAAGTTCTAACATACATGCCACATAAACAGTTTAAATCACATAAGGGAAAGCGGTAACAAAATACGAGCCCTATCTCTATTACATTTAACAATTGAGATTCCCCTCCCTAACATTTTGAGGGGTCTTCACTTATGGTCTCCTTGTTACTTGAATGTGGTCCATCTTACTCCTTGGGTGCATTGTCTCCAAAATGAAAATAAAACCTCACCACCTATCTCTACTCTCAAATTAAAAGAAAAGGACATAAAGTAATAAGACTCAATCTTCATGTTGGCCTTAGACAATTACACGGGGCATACCCCGGCCTCAAAAACAGTAATATGGAAAGCCACATAATAAATCACGTAACAGTACGCACATAAGTGAGGCTCCAACCTCAATTGAAAAACACAACTATAGGGCTCCAACCCCAATTTAAACCATCCATGTGCATAAATTAAAACCATACATAGATCTAAACCCATGATCACCTAACATGGTTTTGCGAGAATTTAAATTTAGCCAATAAATTAAAATTCTCGTTTCAAGTCCTAATGACTTAAAACACGACTTGATGCGAGTCTTGTTTATAAAAGTTTTCAATAAATCCCAAATTACCAAAACAAATAAAATTCCAATTAATTTCTGAAAATTAACGATTTTATCAAGATGTATTTTTCCAAAATATAAACCGCTTCTATTTCTCAAAAATCCCAATTTTAAGTTTTATTCAAAAATTAAAATAAATATTCAAAAATAAAATTTTAAAATTAAAATAAAAAATTGGGACTGAATTGCACGAAACACGAAAAAACGGATTACGAAAATGGGGCCCGCACACGAAAGAGCCGTGCACATAGCGCAGGCCCGGCCGCACGAGTGCGCGCGCTGCGCGCAGCCTTCTCGGGCGGCTGGCCGGGACAGGCTGGCGAAGTTGGGCAGGCACGCCTAGGCGTGCCCGGAAGGACTCCCGCGCGGTTGCGGGAGGGTGCTGGGCGGTTGTCCTGCGCGCGCCTAGGACAGGCGGCCGGCGGCGCGCGACACCTTCGAGCGCGGGGTTTCGCGTGTTTGTCATAATCCGGGTTTTTTTGTTTAGTGTTTTCGTTCAAAAGCAAAACCAATCTAGGAAATCCAAAAACAGTTTATACAGTTTCAAATCTAAAATAGTTTTCCAAAAATTCAATTTTGAAAAAACCAATTTTCAGAAACTTTCATAAAAAATTACAGTTTCGTAATTCAGGCTTTCTAAAACAATTACAAATACTCAATCGCATCAAGCCTAAGAATTTCTACCAAATTCAGAATAATTGAGACAAATCAGAAACACGATTAACGAGGTGGCTCTGATACCACTTGTTGGAAAACACGAATCAGAAAACAGTGGAAATTTAAAAATTTTCCAACAAAAGGATCTAGGACTCACAATCGTGTATCCAAATTCGTAGAGATAAGAAAACTTACTTTTCTTTTATTCTTTCTTGAAGCGTTTCAAGCCACCCAAGAACGCTCTTCTCGCTGCTTGATCCCCTCTCCTTGGTATAGCTCGAATCTTCAAACTTTTAACTTGAAGCTCTCTAGAGATAGTCCACCAACTTGACTACAATCAAACTAGTAAGGATGCTAGTTCTCTAGTTAGTGTTTAGGCTTAACCTAGGGTTTATTTGATCTTGGAGAAAGGATGGTGTTCAACACATGAACCAAAAGAATTGCCAATTAGCTCTAAAGGGGAGCTCAAGCTCCCCTATATATAGGAGAGGGAAAGGGACGCCGAACCTAGTCCTTATGGGGCAAGGATTTGGTCCCTCTCTCCTATTACTTGATCATCAAGTAATTTTCAACTTTGACTTTGACTTTGAATTCAAATTCAAATCAACTTTCAAGAGAGCTAAAATATCCAAACTATTTTTGGATAATTTTTATACTTTATTTATTTAAAATAAATAACTTATTTTATCTAATTAATTAATTCATAATTAATTAACTAGATTATTTTTCACCAAAATTAGACTTTCTTTTTAATTCAAAATTAAACCAAAGTCTATTAAATAATTAACAAATTAATTATTTAATATTTAATCACATAAACACGTGTGGCACACGTGTCCTTATGACACGTGTCCAGTCACGTGACCCACACGTGTGGTTTCACACGTGTGGGACCCTCTAGGCCCGATTAACTCGTTTAATCATTTTAAAACCTCAACTCATGTAACCAAGTTGTTGTGTGTGACCCTCTATGTTCTCAATTTAATTAGCAGTGACCCTAATTAATTAATCAGTCCACAGATTAAACGACCATAGTCTAGCAACAGGTGTTTAACCCCTAGCTGAATTGGAATGTTCGGATTCGACAGAACCTTTAAGCCATTGATTAATATGAGATACAATCCTCCTACTTACTATCTCTCGACCAGGATCTAGGGTAAGGGAATAATTAGAACCTTAATAATCCGGTCTTAAAGCTAAGTGCATTTCATATCCATCTGATCTCAATCCAAGAAACCCTTTTCTTGATGTCTTGATCTACTGCCTTGGCCAAGGACTCCATATGGCATATGAATGACTTACATAATAAGAGATCACCTTGCAAATGCTAGTGTAGGACCTTTCTTGATTCTCATTCACTTTCATGAACCACTTGTGCAGCCCCAGCATAAGCCTTGAATCAGTTGTCTAAGGCGATACCCTTTAAAGCTTATACCTAAGACTACAGAGTTAATTCATAAAGTGACAAGGAATATCAAGTCTAAGGATCAATTAATCACATCAATGACTCGTGAGATATTTCCCAATCTGGAAGTTTCGATTTCCTGAAATAGAAACTTCCTTTCCCATTTAGGAATCTTCTCACACGGGGCACCTCAGTGAACTTACTTATTAAAGTAAGCACCCTCATGTATCACGCACGTATCAACTATACACTTTGCACCTCCATGAAATAAGGTGGTCCTTCTTAAGGGCGTGATCCCACAAGCAAGCCTTAGAGGAGTCAGGTTGATACTCCCACTATCGGTAGGACTCATCGGCTTGGAGTATTTTACTAATCATGACTTATGTGATATAGGACTCGTTTCATGAACCATTTCACCTAAATGGTAGAGTCCTAAAGTCATCAGGATTAGGGGAATTCTCATACATGCACAGATAAAGTAATCGCATACCAAACAAGAGCATATAAAGAATTGTTGCCTTTATTCGTTATATCATTCAAAGATTGTCTGTGATTACAATAAGGAAAAGCACAAAGCGGATATACAATCGGCTTTCTATGGCACTATTCCTAACATATATGACATTAACTAGTCAGTATGTCAAATCTAAGAAACTTCTACTTATTGCATCTTTCTACAATCAATCTGCGAAGTATACAATCTCCATTATTAATTCTCCATTACAATCAATCTGCGAAGTATACAACCAATCTTCCTATTTTGAATAATTGTGTAATTTTAGAATTCATAAAACAAATGAAATTATAGTAGGGATTAATAAAATGCTCCATTATGTCATAATAAAATCAAATTTATAATAAAATGCAGAATTTATAAACACTTCAACTTAGAAATTAATTATCTCACCTCTCAACTTAATCAGAATCATCGTATTGGTTAGAGTCAATGTCTTCATCATCATGTTGTTCAAATAACTCTTCTATATCATCCTCATTTTCACTATTATTATCATTCGGTTGTTCAATTTCAACATCCTCAAAGGTATTATTATGGTCAACCAACTCACCTACAACATCATCAGAGGCAACATTTAAGAGTTAGAACTCTCCCCCTGGCCGGACTATAAGATTTTTGAGACAAGATTTAACGGCACTAATGATATTAAAATTGGCAGGACTATAAGTTTTTTGCAATATGATTTAACATCACTAATGATATTAAAATTCTAACTAGTGGAATAACAATGTGGCAAGGAAATCAGAAGTGTCCTATTAGGAAGAAAATCTGCAAAATTCATTGGAATCCCAATTCAGCAAAATTCGTTGGAATCAATTCAACATCTACATAGATCAATTACAATTTTCTGGCACACAAAGGATGCCCACATTTCATAGGTGCATAAGTTCTAAACATTTAAAGGTTGACAAGATCAAGTTTGCTGATTAGACTGGTCAAATCACTAATTTGAAAAACTAAATCAATATAATATCCAATTGAGTGTAGAGGAAATTTGAAAAACTAAATCAATCTAAACTTGTAATACAAACAAACCAGAATATATAACATTAATTCATGCATTTTTGCAACTATATAAATAAAACTGCAACTTTAAATTCCACTTTCAATTTCAATCTTCTGTTTTCATTTTTTTTAATCTTTATATACAGAGGAAACAAGTATCTTACTAGGAAACAAGGAATCTTACTTTTGTACAATCAAAGTGCCAAACTTTTATTAAAAGGAAAGAACTTATGAGTTCGGTTCTTGTATCTTGTGAGGCTTTCTCAGAAATTACAACAGCTTCAACTTGAGCAGCAGTATAAGCTCGTAACCACCTTCAACAACATCCAACTTCTGACTCATTTCTCGAAACCGATGTCGACATTCTAGCTAAAAAAAAAAAAAGAAAAGAAAAAATATTTTTCAGCACGCAAAAAACCAAACTGTGCAACAATTATAGAACACTTATATGGTTCAATAAGATCATTATGGATAAACACGACATACACTGAGCAAAAAGCAGGAAAAAGACCCTTTCTTGAACTATAATAAGGGCTCCCTCTAATTACTCCTTAAACTTGATTTCACAGCATAAAGAATGAAACTTTAAGCAATGTTCATTAAAAAATAAAATCTTTGAGCCCCACATAGATTCAATCGAATGCCCAAATAAGCTATTTCTTCAAATCCAAAGGAATAAGCAGGAAATGGGATTTCCAGGAAATGAGAAAACAAAACTCAATCAAAAGTCAGCTGAACAAACAAACTTTAGTCACTCCCACAAAAAGTTTCAACAATGAAAGATGATTGAGCAAACTACTTAAAAGAAAAGGAAAAAAAGAAAGTAAAACTACTTTAGCAAGCATACAAAATCAATACAACTCAAATGGACAACTCCAGAATATCAGACATTTAATTTGTCCTGAAAGCGCACAAGATGCAGGAGATTTGTACAAGAGAGCAACAACTGATAAATTTGTAATTTCATGTTTTAAAATACCCAAAGAAAAAAAACAAACAATGTAGCACCCGGGACGATAGGCACCACATCCCCCGCACTATGAGTCTAATCCACATATGAAATAGGCGGTCCATACATGAATCGGACTCACAACGAACGGGTGACAAGAAAAACAACAGTCCTGACTAGGCGGAAGCTAACCCTGTAACAGTCAACAATAACCAAAATGCGGAAGTAAGGAAGTCATTCAAATAATACCAAAGAAATAAATGAAATCCAACAAGATCATAAATACGGGTTCCACTAAGAAATACACCTGTCCTAACCTGCCCCGAATCAATACAAGGCAACAACATAACAACGGGTTCAACTAGCTCCGGAACCTGTCCCGAAATAATATCAGTTCAATAAGAGCACATCGGCCAACAATAAAAGGTCAATACAATACATAGAACCATATGGTATGCAGTGAGTGTAAATGAGTGGGACCAGAACAATGAATCGACACTCTAATTCCGCCTAGTAACCAACACCTGCAAAAGAAACTGGAAAAGGGGGAAAGAAGGGTCAGTCTCTAGAAGACTGAGTGAGCAGGAGCGATACATATATAGAAACATGCGCATGCGAGTCATAAATCCCGAGCAAGGTTTTATTTAAAATTAGTTCCCAAGAGGGCAAGAGAATAACTAAGCAATGCTCGGACTTTACGACTAATCATATTAATTTTATTAAGTTCATAAATCATACATAAACATAAAGGCTCGGCGAGTGAGCGTGCATTATCTCCAACCAAACTCCGACCGTGTACGACAAATATCATTAATACATTAAATATGTGATCATGCAATATATCATAATACACACAAATCATATATCATATCCTAAAACATATTCGTTTGGGCAATCCGTGTCCCGGCCTTCCCGCACGGTGCCTATCAATCATAACATAATCATAATCATAATCATAATCATAAAATAAGTTCCAACCTTCTTCCTCCGGGTGGTGGACGGGCTTGCAGGACCCGACCACCGGTCCATACATAGGCCAGAGGGGGTACATGAATCCCCCAAAGTCACTCAGCTCCCATTCCCCGCTAACCTCCTAGCGGGGTCCGGTATCACCGTAATTGGTTGGAACTAACACATGGGATCACCGTCGGCCCTTGCCTCCCCGGATGGCCACATGTATTAAGTTCCAGGGCCCGTGAATTCATAACAATCATATCAATCATATCTCGCCAAAACATAAGGTAGGATTCATAAAAGAAGGGTTATACGTTCGCAATCATTTACTCGAGAAAAGACTCACTATATATGTATAATCATATTACTTTGGCTTAAAACCTTTCACATAAGGAGATATATCGGGTCGTTTTATCTAAATAGAAGAGAAACCCACCTGAAACCGACAAAAGAAGACACGAAAGCCTCACTGAGCGGCCTCGTCTCCAATGGGATCAAAATCTGTGCAAGAAAGGTGAAGTGAGACTCAAAATGACCAAATAAGACGCTCGGCAATGCAATGATCATGATATGAATATGTAAAAGACAAGATTATGTTATGAAAATGTTCATGTGCACTATTAAGGAATTAAATCATATAATCAAGTCATTCGAATTCATAATCCCACATTTTCAATCAAATTAATTCAAGAATTCAAATAGGAGCATAACACATATTCAATCGCAATTAAAATTAGGGAATAACAATTAAATACATTCAATTAAGTCAAATAACAATTAATATATAACCAATACATATATATATATATATATAACACATGTACGTACAGTAGCATGCAACCACAATATGCATGAAAACAGAAGGTGACACGCCCGTATCACCATTACAAAGCAACCCTTGACACCCCCGTGTCTTGGTACAGCGGAGTATGAAATCAGAAGGTGACACGCCCGTGTAACCAATACGCAGCAGAAAAAAAACAGAGTATAACAGCAGGACAAGAACATACCAAAACTCAAACACTCAAAATAGATCAAACTCCCATTTAAATGCCCAAATATCATGATATACACCTACTAGCATACAAATAGATCAATAACAATTCATAAAAACATATATTTCCACATTAGATCATCAAGAATTCATCAAGTGAAACCCATATCATCAATCATGCTCCAAGTCCATAATCAACAAGTGAAATGCATCAATCTTAAGCTTAAAGTTCCTAAACATATTTCCAATAACAAATACACACATTAACCAATTCAATGCAAAGCCCTAATCATCCCATAAATTCAAGAAAATCATCCATGCTCCAAAAATTACCTCAAATGCAAGAAATGGAAGTTAAGATGAAGAGATGATGTTGATGATGCTTGAATGATCACAAATCCCACAAAAATGATGCTTGAAAGATGAAACCTCCCACACTTTGGCAAGGGTTTGGCTCGGTTGGCAATGGAAGCAAGAGCAAATGTTTGTAATGTTTGTATGAAAATGAGAAGCAAATGGTACGTGATAGCTGCTATGAAGGAAAAAGAAATGGCCAGTTTGCTATTAAGTCCTTCCAATTATTAAGTCATGCAATTAGCCACAATTCCATAACAAATGAGCAATTAAGTCCAATGCAATTAAGTCCCAAAATTCATAAAAAAATGAGCAAGTAAGGCTATAGAAGAAATTAAATCAAGTTCGGGAAGTTAATTCACGTTGCAAACACGTTCGATTTATGCAATAAATATCCATTGATATGAATCCACAAAAATACTTAATATTAAATAATTTAGGATATAATCGTTAACATAATCAACATATATACATATTTATATAATCATATATGATATTAATAGCATTAAAATAAAGTAATTAACATAATTAACATAAATTATAATTAAAAGAAAATTAAATATATAAAACACGTATAATAATTATTTCGCGCAATTTGGTAAACACATACGTCAAGCTGTAATAATAAAAAAAACTGGGGCGTTACAAACAATAACATAAATATATAAAATCCAAATCAAGTATGCATATTGTCAGCCAAAGAATTAATAGTATGCCAAGGATGAATTCATATCAGCATAGGAAATGTAAATTGCTGCAAATAATGGAAGGACAAATAGGCGTATATTTCTACAACAAGGTTCATAATCCTTCAAGAAACAAATTAAACACAAAAGAATCAATGTTTAGTATAGCACGTCAGAGTAATCAAGGCCATGATATAATTATTTCAAAGAACAGTCATTGTCATGATCAAAATCAACAAACACCCCTATCTAGCATATTAAAACAGGGAGGTCCCATATTGACCTACTAACTAAAGGTTTTGAGCAAACAAACACACAATTCTTTTAATAAATTATACTTTACACTTGAAAATGCTTTTGAAGATAGAAACAGAACTCTTGAAATTATAAATCAGATTGATAAGCGTTAACAAATCATCTTCATCAACACAATCAAATAATGTAATTCCATAAAGATGCAGAGCAAAAAAAAACTCATGTCGGATTCCTATTAGAGCTTTTTCCAGCAGCATATAGATAGAATAATTGGAAAATCTTATTCAAGTATCCATTGTTGCCTCTTAGTCAGCAGTCAAGTTGTGTCTCATCATCACCAAAGCAACAATTCCTTAAGCAACAAAACATGTTGATACTACAATAGCAATATACCAGCAGCATAACACCAAAACACAACTGTAAAATAACAGATCAATAAGTGCACCAAAACAACAACAACAGACATCTCACCATATATACCTGACTTAGAGGCTGCAGCATTCAAAGCAAATTAATGATGAGGTTCGCTGATATTTGACTGTCAAAATATAAAAACTAACCATTATAAACATCATAACATGCATAAAAATCAAAAGGTGAATGGCAACTTTATTTCTGTTAAAGTGAAGCATAGTAAGCTGGAATATGGTCTAAACAGTCCCAAATAACCAAGTTTCACTAAGAATATTTCCAGGCCCAGAAAGGAGAAGCAAAACACTTGCTTCTTTTCCAAACAGCTCAAGAAAATTAACCCCATTTTATGTGAATCTAAACTACCTTATTCTAAGCAATAACTTATTGTAAATCAACATCATAAAAGGAACATTTACACACATCAAATATGAATCAACTGGAATCAAATGAAATTCAATAAGTTTAGGAATAGTTATACACATCAAAGCTGATAATAGAAAAATTGGTAACAAACAAGTAATTGATGCTCATAACTCTAAATATGAGCATAATTCAATAAATTTCAGCATAACCGTATTCACCTTAGTATGATTTAACTCCAAATCCAACAGATAACAAAGTTTCTGTCCAACATGAAGCTTGGAAATATGATCCTGCAAAACAGTTGAAACACGAACATAGTGACCTTAGTTATGTTTCTGGTGCAGAAATAATGCTTTTGTAATTACAGTCAAATACAAATTTTATATATTGCAAAACTAGTACTTAGACTTCCAATATTTAATCATGAAACAATTTTAAATAAGTCTTTGACTTGGCATCCACTATACGTGGTTAAACATGAAATAAGCTAATAGAAGAAACTTGAAAATGATAGGAATAATATGTGACCAAAGACTTAAACGATTAACTTGGTGTTCATAAAACTCGAGCTTTTCAGTTGAGAACACAAAACTTCATGAAGATAAATTCTTCAGCACTTTGAAATTTCAGCATTTTATCATAAATTGAAATTTTCAGTAAGGTAGAATTAGGAAAACCGAATCTACCAAAGAATTTGTGAAAAACTTCTTGTCAAGCATATACGGAAGAATCTGGGTAAAACTTCTTAGCTTGTTTATATGAGACAATAAATATTATAAGCTCCAAGCTGAAACTCAAAATTAACCCAACATATTGATAAAATCCCCCACTATCAGCGAAATCAATACAACCCAACACTGTTTTGACTTCAAGATTTACCAGTAAAGATCAAAACTTTACATAACAGGGCCAAATAAAAATCGATACTTTTCAGAAATAGAATCAATTTCACAAAGAATCTATTCGCAACAAGCCGGAGAGGGCGAGTTACCTGAAATCAAATAAACAGGGGCTTCGCACACCTTATGGCTTTGTATCCCACTAGTGAGCAGAGCAGACGGCACCAACGACGGCGTTGAATGGAGAAAAGTGTGGAAAATTTTTTGGGTGAGAAGTGGCGAGATGAGAGAGGCGGGCAAGCGAGGGAAAACCGTGAATGAGACTGAGAGAGGCGGGATTGAAACTTAGGGGTAAAAAATTAGGGCATGGATTTTTCGACGACAACCTCGTCGGCTTTTCGTCGGTGGATTACAAAGGTGACCTGGATTTCATGTTAGTAATTTTTGAAAGATTTCAGAAGAAACAGTTGGTATGAGTTTCATCGCAAAAATTGAATTTACTTGTGTCATTCTCAGATGAAAATTACAGACGATGCTTCGTCTGTAATTTGCTAACAAATTCTCAAAGAATTTCCGATGAACAATTTCACCGCAGTTTCGCCGCACTAAGAGTATAATTTCAGACCATATTTTTCATTTGCTTTGCGTCTCAAATCTCAGACGCATTTCAGACAAATTTTCCTCTCAAAAATAATTTATTAAAATATTTTTAAATTCCAGACGAAATTTCGTCGCAACATTTCGTCTGCGTAATAAATTTTAATTATTTTTAAAATTAAAATTAAATATCATCGGAATTTCGTCGTAATTTCATCGGAAATTTTGCATCAAACTAGAAAAATAAAATATTTCTAGGTTCAACGGCTTTTCGTCGGAATTTCGTCGGAAAATTTCAGACGAAAATAGTTCGTCGGAAATGTTCGTCTAAAAATGACTGTTTTTTTGTAGTGTTTACACCATTTACAAAAATATTTATGAATATCTTTGTATTTAAAATATATTAATAACATATTTTATTTATTACAAATATATTATATTTCTAAAAAATTCAAAATATATTCTATACATAACGCCTGAATAAAATCTATTAATTATATATATATTCTTAATTCCTGCAAATTTCAAAATATATATTATACAAAACACTTGTATAAAATTTTTCTGCTAAACAATTGTATAAACCTTACGATACAAATTATCTCGTTTTTTCATCTCATGTAAAAAACAAAAAAAAAACTTAAATAAAATTTCTGCTGATCGGAATCCTCCATAGACAACACCATCCGCCGCCGACAACCCCAAGACCACCACCAGCCACCACTTTCACTACAGCCACCATCAGCCGCTGCCTTGAATGCCAAGACCAACAAACACCGATTGCCGCCTTCAATACCCAAAACACAGATCTGCAACATACACACACAGAGCAACACACAAAATTGCACACACAGAGGCGATGCAGAAGCATCATGGCCGCCGCCTCCTATTCTTTGCCGCCACCGCCAATTTCACTCACCATCACCTACCACCACCACCACCACCAGATTCACCAAATCAACACCTCAACCCATCACCAAAACCACCGAATCGACCGATGTGTCTATATCCAACGCCGCACCACCACCATTTTTCTGCTTCTGAGATTCCAAATCCTCTAAAATCCATCAACCCGTATTCGGAAAAAATACTCTATGGGTGGAATTAGGGGTACCCAGATTTCTCAGAGCCTAAAAAGTGAGTTCCCAAATTTCAACTAAGTTGAGCCGAGTTGCGTTACTGAGTCAAGCCTCATGATTATTCGAGGCAAAATCTCCGCCATATCGTCGATCGATGTGTCCAGATCGGGAAATCCTGCAGGCTGCGGTTGATTTGGGAGGTGAGTGAGGAAGTGGCGTGGTGGGGTATCGGCGGGACGAGATGATTGTCTTGCGGCGGCGGCGACAGATTTGGTCGTCGGCGAGCCCTACATTTTTTCTCGCTGGCGTCCTGGGCATCTTACCTGTGTACATATATAATGCATTATATGTATATGTATGTATTTTTTAATTTTCTTTTATAATTTTCCTGAAGATATATATATATATATATATATACACGTATATATATGTGGGGGAAGGGTTTACTAAAATATATAAATATATATGTGTGTGTAAATATCATGTATGATGTTTAAGAATATTATATAATTATATAATTATATTTATAATGTAATTATAATAATTTTTAATCTATATATATTTCAAATATCATGTATGATGTTTAAGAATTTATGTATTTATTTTATTTATTAATATATTTAATCAAAATTAAAATATAAAGATCAAATTAAAATATATTATAATAATATAACATATAATTATATTTATATTATAATTATAATAAAAATGATGTTCTTTCAAAAAAATAAATAAATAAATAAAAATGACGTTTAGCGTGGGTTATATACATGTCAACCAAGTCAGCAGCCATGTGGCAAAAAAATTAACGTGGTACCCATGTAACGTCCACGCGGTAATAAGTGTCACGTCATAAGCGGTTTCCGGTGGATTTTAAGTGTTCCGGCGATAAAGTGTATCATTTTGGGCGGTTTTGGGAGGTATGGGGTAGATCTGTTACCGGAAAAGTTTGAGTACCAATTTTGCTTAATGGGTGCAGATGGTATACCATTTTTGTAATTATTCCCTAAAGCTTCGTGATGAGAATGTTAGATATAGTAAACTTCAGCACTGTAGCCAATTTCGCTAAGTTCTATTGCTCGATCCACATCCATAACGCACTCTGTGTGATATTAATAGGTACCACCAAAGGAAGAATATCAACACTATTCAGTATTGAATTCAAACTCTTCAGCATTAAAAAAAGGCCTAAAAAAAAGTGCTTCCTACGAGCCATTCAACTTATTCAAAAACATAGCTAACAGGGTTTGGCCAAGTGGTTTGAGAGTTGATTCTCGAAGGCAAAGACCCAGGTTCAAATACCTCTAAAAAACAAAAAAACAAAAACTTATTCAAAAAAATAGTTATAATCGGATGAGCCCACACTCCAGCCTAGAGTAGAAATGAATAAATATTGGTATGTTGTTCCCCAGCTAAAGAAACTCATTCTTGAGACCATTTCAAAGATTATGCCATATAGTAGTAAGTTTTCAGTTTCTTATTAACCATACGTTCTTTCAGCTCTTGTTGCAAAGTAAACAAACAACTGCCTATTATGCGTAAAATCGTGATAGATTACTGAAATGAAATAGCTTTCCTGGTCTTGGGCAAGACCCCCTTTTCCTCCTCCACCCTTTCCATTTATCGACTGCAAAACCTTTTTCAACCCTTCCGTTACATTTAGTTGCTTGAACTTGCCATCTTTCTCTGGAACACCAGCGTAAACGAAAGCCTTGTTCACCTTTTCATCTTTGCTGAAGACCATGACTGTCATCCCCTATGAATACAAAAGTGACCAAACAGGATTAATGTAGTTCCAAACAAGTATAGAGTGCGGAATAATTTAACAATAAGGAAGTGGCTGAAAACCTTCTGCTCCATGACTTTGACAACGGCCTCACGCATGGCAGAGGTATCCCCACCATCATCAACTAATGAAATACAATAGGTCTTTCCATTTGATGATGTACCTTCAGCTGTTTGTGTAGCAACTTCAATGGCTTTCCGCATATGCTCTTCAGCAGTTCAGCTTTCTTCTTTTTTGCTTTTATTACTTGGCTAGTTGGCTCTGATAAAAAAAAACATACGGTTTTTATTTTCTCTTTCTTCTCATGTATATCATCCAAAAGTTATGACAGGACAATGTGAGGCGACCAATGACGAATACTCTCTCCACCAAGGTACACAATTCAAATCTCAGTAATAATTTCACCCGTGCCTGTTGGTTTTTTGTTTCTTTATTTTTACGTTTTTTTTGTATAGTCATGTTTTGCCTTTTGTATAGCGTTTTTGTCCAAGCTCCACTTATAGTCGTTGGACGCGTGTCTGTATATATGTTCCTATTCTCTTGTTTACTGTACCTTACCTTTCATTATTGAGAAATAAAGTGATAGAAAAAAACCCTAATTCTCTCGTGTTCTTCGCTTGCGCCGTTTCTAGTTTTCTTCACCTTCTTCATGTATCAAAGCAGGCTGCTCCAGATCCTGTGTTTTTGCTTGATCTCTGCTTAGATCTGTGTTCCTATCTTCAAATTTGTGCTTCTAGCCTCCAGATCTGTACTTCTACCGTTTTGGTTCACGCTTTTCTCTGTGTTTTTCTTGGATCCAGAGAACAAGAACAAATCTGTTGTTCCTTCGCCTTCATCCTCTCAGAAGGAATCTCTCACCATATCCAATAGTGATTCTTCCCTGCTATCAGTGGTTACCGTCCCCATGGACTGTAAAAACTACCTTACCTGGAGGCGATCTATGAAGATCGCACTGGAGTCCAAGAGGAAACTTCGATTTGTTGACAGAAGCATAGATCTGCCATCTCCTGATGATCCTACATACAAATCCTGGAAGCGAGTGGATAGCACTGTCAAGGTGTGGATCCTGAAGTCATTGGAGCGGGAGATCCACCAGAGCTTCCTCTACACCACCACTTCCAGAGAGTTATAGGAGGATCTTGAACAGAAGTATGGGCAATACAATGGTCCCCTACTTTACCAACTCAAACGTGATCTCAGTTCCATCGCTCAAGGTAACCTATCCCTGGCTTCGTACTTTAATCGCCTTAAGATTCTCTGGGATGAACTTGGTAATTTGAATGTTCCGCTTATGTGCACCTCTGGGAATACGTGTGTTGTTTCTAAGTATATCAGTGAGTCTCAGTCTTCTGACATGTTGATTCAATTTCTTATGGGCTTAAATGACTCCTACAATGTTGTTAGAAACCAGATTCTAGTAATGGATCCTCTCCCCAACGTTAACAAGGCTTACTCGATTGTTTCTAGGGTTGAATCTCAAAGAGATGTTCATATCTCTATCAATGATACCTCTAATAATTATGTGTTATTCGCTAAGACTGTAAACAGAGGGACTGGTATGGGAAGAGGATTTAATTAGAGGAAAGAGAAGTCTGATAGACATTGTACCATCTGTAATAGTAACACTCACAACACTGATACTTGTTTTAAGTTGGCTGATGAGCCAGATTGGTATAAAGCTTATAAAGAGAACAGATCCACTGGGGTTGGCTCTTCCAAACGTTCCTTTAAAAATGTTGCCAATTCCCTGGCTGAAACCCTAATGGATCTGATCCCTGATCAGTCCCAATCTGCTACTAATGTTTCTGGCCCCAATATATCTGATCTTATTAGACAGGAATTGATAAAATTCTTCAAAGAAAGGCAATCTGAAAGCTCAGAGCAGGTGCACTTCACTTTTGAGTTTTCAGGTATCTCTTGGAATTATGCTTCTGCCTATGCAAATAAGTTGACTTCCTTTCACTGGATTGTTGACTCAGGAGCCACTAGTCATGTTTGTTCCAAGCTTGAAATGTTTAATACTTATCATTTGCCTGAAAATGATATACCTATATATTTGCCTGATAGAACCTCTCATACTGTAAAATTCATTGGGACTATTGGTCTCTCAGATAAACTTACTTTAGAGAATATTCTCTATATACCATCTTTCAAATTTAACCTGATTTCAGTCAACAAAGTTACTAATAATACTAACAGTGAGTTCATTTTTTCTAAAACTCATTGGAAATTGCAGGTCCAGAAATCTAAAGAGATTATTGCTTCTGGATAAAGTTACAACTGTCTTTACATTTTTTATGTTAAGCACTTTGATATTCATCCTGTAACTGTTGTATCTGCAAACATGCAGTTTTATGATTCTACTTGTAACTCCCTTAAGGGAGGCCCAAATAAGACCTTTGCAAACTGTGGCAGGGATGACAGATGTTTATCTGTCAAAACTCAAGATTTTCATGTTTGGCATAAGAGGCTAGGACATGCCTCTGATACTGTTATGAAATATTTGAATATTTCTATGGGTACTAACTCTAACAGTGTTGCTTGTGATGTATGCCAAAGATCTAAGCAGCATAGGCTGCCCTTTCCTGTAAGTACCATTTCTTCCAAAGAGCCCTTTGATCTCATTCACATAGATCTTTGGGGCCTTTTTAAGGTTAGAACCCATTCAAATTGTAACTATTTTCTCACTATTGTAGATGATAAAACCAGGTGTGTCTGGACTTTTTTGATGCCTTATAAGGATCACACTTACTCTATACTCAAAAATTTCTTGAATTTTGTCAAAACACAATATGGGAAAATAGTTAAGATAATTAGAAGTGATAATGAAAGTGAGTTTGTAAATTTTAATTGCAAAACTCTCTTCCAGGACCTTGGTATCACACATCAAACCACTTGTGTTTATACTCCACAACAGAATGGGGTTGTGGAGATAAAACAAAAACATTTATTGCAAATTGCTAGGGCATTAATGTTTCAATCTAAAATGCCACTTGAGTTCTAGGAGGATGTTATTTTGAGTGCTACTTATATCATAAATAGATTACCCAGCAGAATTATTAACTAGGATACTCCTTATTTTAGATTAATGAATGTTAGTCCTTCTTATGAGTTTCTTAGGACTTTTGGATGTCTGTGTTATGCAGTGGATAATAAGCCTAATAAGCATAAGTTCTCTCCTACAGCACTTAGATGTGTGATGTTGGGTTATGCTAGTGGAACTAAAGGTTACAGATTATATGATCTTGATAACAAAGTTATGCCTGTCTCTAGGGATGTCAAGTTCTTTGAAAATATTTTTCCTTATAATGATTTGATTGATGCTGACACTACTGCCCCTAAAATTTATATCACTTATCTTGTTCCTACCAGTGATTCTGTTGGAAACAGGAATCAGAAAGCAGCGGAAATTTAAAAATTTTTCCAACAAAAGGATCGAATCTCGCAATCATGAATCCAAATTCGTAAGGTAAAGAAACTTACTTTTCAATAATCTTTCTTGAAGCGTTTCAAGCCACCCAAGAACTCTCTTCTCGCGGCTTGATCCCCTCTCCTTGGTAAAGCTCGAATCTTTAAAAACTTCTAACTTGAAGCTCTCTAGAGATAGTCCACCAACTTGACTACAATCTAACTAGTAAGGATGCTAGTTCTCTAATTAGTGTTTAGGCTTAACCTAGGGTTTATTTGATCTTGGAGAAAGGATGGTGTTCAACACATGAACCAAAACAAATTCACAATTACTCTCTAAGGGGAGCTCAAGCTCCCCTATATATAAGAAAGGGAGGGGCGACCGAACCTAGTCCTATTGGACTAAGGATTTGGTCCCTCTCTCTTATTACTTGATCATCAAGTAATTCCAAACTTTGACTTTTAAATTCTGATTCAAATCAACTTTTAAGAGAGCTAAAATATCCAAACCCCTTTTGGATAATATTATACTTTATTTATTAATAAATAAATAACTTATTTATCTAATTAATTAATTCATAATTAATTAAATAGATTATTTTTCTCCAAAATAAGACTTTCTTTTTAATTCAAAATTAAACCAAAGTCTATAAAATAATTAATACATTAATTATTTAATCACACAAATATATATACACGTGTGACACACGTGTCCCCAAGGACACGTGTGATTCACACGTGTGGTACCCTTTTGGCTCGATTAACCCGTTTAATCATTTTAAAGCCTCAACTCATGTAACCAAGTTATTGTGTGTGACCCTCTAGGTTCTCAATTCAATTAGCAGTGATCCTAATTAATTAATTCACTAATTAATTAATCAGTCCACAGATTAAGGTGTTTAACCCCTAGCTGAATTGGAATGTCTCGATTCGACAGAATCTTTAAGTCATTGATTCATGTGAGATACAATCCTCCTACTTACTATATCTCAACCAAGATCTAGGGTAAGGGAATAATCAGAACCCTAATAATCTGGTCTTAAAGCTAAGTGCATTTCATATCCATTTGATCTTAATCCAAGAAACCCTTTTCTTGATGTCTTGATCTACTGCCTTGGCCAAGGACTCCATATGGCATATGAATGACTTACACAATAAGAGATCACCTTGCAAATGCAAGTGTAGGTCCTTTCTTGATTCTTATTCACTTTCAGGAATCACTTGTGCAGCCCTAGCATAAGCCTTGAATCAGTTGTCTAAGGCGACACCCTTTAAAGCTTATACCTAAGACTACAGAGTTAACTCATAAAGTGACATGGAACCTCAAGTCTAAGGATCAATTAATCACATCAATGACTCGTGAGATATTTCCTAATCTGGAAGTTTCCATTTCCTGAAATAGAAACTTCCTTTCCCATTTAGGAATCTTCTCACACGGGGCACCTCAGTGAACTTACTTATTGAAGTAAGCACCCTCATGTATCACGCACGTATCAACTATACACTTTGCACCTCCATGAAACAAGGTGGTCCTTCTTAAGGGCGTGATCCCACAAGCAAGCCTTAAAGGAGTCAGGTTGACACTCCCACTGTCTGTAGGACTCATCAGCTTGGAGTATTTTACTAATCATGACTTATGTGATATAGGGCTCGTTTCATGAACCATTTCACCTAAATGGTAGAGTCCTAAAGTCATCAGGATTAGGGGAGTTCTCATACATACACAACTAAAGTAAACGCATACCAAACAAGAGCATATAAAGAAGTGTTGCCTTAATTCGTTATTTTATTCAAAGATTATCTGTGATTACAATAAGGAAAAGTACAAAGTGGATATACAGTCGGCTTTCTAGGGCACTATTCCTAACAATCTCCCACTTGCCCGTCAAAGCCATTCTAAAGCTACTCTAAGTCCTATCTTCTGAAGATGACCTTGGAAAGCTTCTCGACTAAGAGGTTTAGTAAGTGGATCTGCCACGTTC
Organism: Lantana camara; assembly: GCA_037501455.1. NCBI lineage: Eukaryota > Viridiplantae > Streptophyta > Magnoliopsida > Lamiales > Verbenaceae > Lantana > Lantana camara. The sequence goes on along the minus strand of CM074857.1, from coordinate 12,206,477 downwards.
TCTGCTGATGCGACCCTCTCAATTTGCACATCTCCTCTTTTGATAATATCACGGATTAGGTGATACCTCCTCTTAATGTGCTTGGTCCGTTGGTGAGATCTTGGTTCTCTTGCTTGAGCAACCGCCCCAGTGTTGTCACAAAACACAGTAATGGGGTCCTTCATGCTAGGAACAACATTCAACTCTTGAATGAACTTTCTAATCCAAACACCTTCCTTAGTTGCATCATTTGTAGCTAAGTATTCCGCCTCAGTGGTCGAATCTGCAGTGGTCGTTTGCTTGGAACTCTTCCAACTCATTGCTCGCCGTTTAGGCAGAAAATATATCCTGACATTGACTTAAAATCATCTAAGTTAGATGTAAAGCTTGCATCGCAATATCCTTCGACAGTAAGATCTTTCTGACCTCCGTAAACTAAGAATAAATCCTTAGTACTTTTCAAGTACTTAAGAATATTCTTCACTGCAACCCAGTGACCATCTCCAGGGTCAGATTGGAAACGACTTGTTACACTAAGTGCATAAGCCACATCTGGTCAAGTACATAACATTGCATACATTATGCTACCTATTGCTGATGCATAAGGTGTATGAGTCATTCTTTCCTTCTCAAGGTTAGTCTTAGGACACATCTTCTTAGAAAGACATGTTCCTACACTCATAGGAAGGTTCTTAACCTTTGCTGACTCCATATTAAATCACTTCAATACTTTATCGATGTACATCGACTGTGATAGTCCTATTAACCTTTTAGATCTATCTCGATAGATTTTAATTCCAAGGATATAGGATGCATCACCAAGATCTTTCATCTCGAATTGGTTCGATAACCATAACTTAGTTACTTTCATGTCATCCTTCGAATTCCCAATAAGAAGGATGTCATCGACATAAAGTACTAAGAATTGCACTGAGGTCTCCAATTCCTTTCTATACACACATGATTCATTCGAAATTTGAATGAAGCCAAACGTTTTGACTGATTCATCAAATCGAATGTTCCAATTCCTAGAAGCCTGTTTCAATCCATAGATTGATTTTTGGAGTTTGCAAACCTTTTGCTCACTCCCACTGAATGTGAAACCTATGGGTTGCTCCATATAAATGTCTTTATCAATGTCACCATTGAGAAAGGCAATTTTCACATCCATTTGCCATATCTCATAGTCATAATATGCAGCAATGGCAAGCATGATCCGAATAGACTTTTGCATTGCAACCGGTGAAAAGGTTTCATCAAAGTCCACGCCGGGTTTTTGAGTGAATCCTTTTGCAACCAGTCTTGCTTTGTAGGCTGCAATGCTTCCATCAACTCCAAGCTTTCTCTTAAAGATCCATTTGCAACCTATGGGTTTGACCCTATCAGGCAAATCTACCAAGGTCCAAACTTAGTTGGAGTTCATGGAATCCATTTCGGATTTCATGGCCTCTATCCACTGTTCAGAGTCAGAATCTGAAAGTGCCTCCTCATATGTTAAAGGATCATTATCCTTTTGAGAGATTTGATGGAAGAATCCATACCATCTCTCCGGCTGTCTAGGTCATTGATTTACCCCCTGGTCAGAAAGCTATAGGGTCAAAATGGGTGTTTAAAACTAAATTTAACTCTGATGGTTTTATGGAAAGGTATAAAGCTAGGCTTGTAGCTAAAGGGTTTAATCAAACTTTTGGGATTGATTACTATGATAGTTTCTCTCCTGTTGCTAAACTTGTCACTGTCAGAGTCTTTCTTGCTATTGTTTCTATTAAAGGTTGGGGTTTGTATCAACTTGACATTAATAATACTTTTCTACATGGACATCTTGATGAGGATGTTTATCTGTTGCCTCCTGAAGGATACACTAAAGCTAAGCCTGGTAAAGTTTGCAAATTAAAGAAATCCTTATATGGATTAAAGCAGGCTTTCAGGCAATGGAACCTTGAATTCACCAATAAGTTACTTGCTTATGGTTTTACTCAGTCCTGGGCACTGAGATCTTTAGATGCTCCAATGGTATGGTAATTATCCAGAAGAAATATATATCTGATTGGTTACAGGATGCTGGCCTGACTCATACAAGGACTGCATCTACTCTTTTGTCCAGCAACCTTAAGCTTGCACATGATGATGGGGTTCCTTACCCGGATCCAGTAAAATACAGGCGTTTGTGTTAGGAGATTTGTACCTATCTTCTATTTTAGGAGAGATCATGTTAATTTGGGTTAAAAATCCCTGACTTGTAGGGAGTGTTTACCATATAAGTTGGGGACGAGATGGAATCTTTTACACAATTTCACATAATGAAAACTCTATTTATTTTCCCAAATCACTCTTTAACATGGCATCAGAGCGGAGTTTCGATCCATGAGACTCAACCATAAAATCATCATCGTCTCAAAACCTTTCCCGAAACAAAATTGGCCTAAAACCAGACAATAAAACTGCAACAACCCACCATGTCAGAAATCGTGAAAACCAAAACCGAACTCAATACAGATCTGTCAGTTCAGATCACAAACCTGTTTAACAATAAAACAAACCTGTCCAATCTCGATAGTTTGTCGATTGGATTCAAGCTAAACAACGACAACTATCCCGTATGGGCAAGACTGATGAAGATGGTAATTGGGGCCAGGGGATGCCGCTCCCACTTGACGGGTATTTCACCGACTCCAAAGGAAACTGATTCAACATACGATCAATGGGAACAAATGGATCAAAATGTATTCACATGGATAATACAAAATATTGAAGTAAGCCTAGTGAATAACGTCTTACAGTATCCAACGACGAAAGCTTTGTGGGATGGCCTCGCAACCACGTAAGGCAGTGGCTTTGATCCGTTGCAAACCTTTGGCTTGAACCATAAAGCCAATACATAGAAACAAGAGCAGGACAGTCTTGAGGTTTTCTGGAACAAATTACAAGCGATTTGGATGGCGCTTGATCGGAAACAACCTAACCCGATGAAGTGCCCAGAGGATATCACCATATTCAACCAAATCACCCAAGAACACCGATTGTATCAGTTCCTTACTTGGATTGATGATCGATATGACCCTATCAGGAGAGATCTGTTAAAATCAGAACAAAAGCCCTCAGTTGAGTCAGCCTACGCCACAATCCAGAGGGAGACGGCTCATCTCTAGATCTTGAAGACGGCCACCGACGGCAAAGAAGACGTATCATCACAGGGCGTGGGATCTAGGTTTGCTGTGCGAAAAACTGAAAGAGGGAAGACCAACGGAGGGAGGTGGTCTGAGAATTTCGGTCGCTCAGACGGCGGTGGACTCCGGACATCACAGCGGGAGGACAAATCCGCCTTGACTTGCGAGCACTGTGGCAAACCGAAGCATACCAAGGAGGGTTGCTTTGAGCTCATCGGTTACCCCGATTGGTGGGAGAGTAACCGCAAAGGACAATCGATCGGAGCTCCGGCGAATGGAGGAGGACAGAGACGGCGAACGCCGCTGTAGGCGTCGTCTGTCAGGGGAGAGATGCTGGTACAACAACAGGAGAAGGGAAGCCAGGGGAACAGTCGTCGGCGTGGCCGCAGACAGCTGCCCAGGGAGCGCCAGCGCCGCCGCCGGGGTTATCGCCAGAAATAGAGGAGGAGCAGATGGCTGTGATGGAGGTAATGGGTTTGGAATTAATCATCCAAACCCTAATTCCCATTTATTTGATTATATTTTCCCTTTTTCCCCAAAAAATGAAAATTTACAAATGGACCCCCCATTTTTGACACTTTACAAAGGAACCCCCAAAGTGTTGAAATTGTAAAACAGGCGCATCATACATGATCCTCTAAACTATCTCAGTGGATCTTTGATTATGGGGCAACCGACACGATGACTTTTGATCAGACAGATATAATTGATCCAATACCACCCACTCAAAGTTCTCCTATCAGTAGCAGCAAATAAAGACTGGCCACTGCACCAAACGACCTGCCCAAACACACCCCAACAAAACGGGGTTGCCAAAAGACAAAACCGCACACTTCTAGAAATCTCCCGTGCCATACTCACAGAATCTCATGTTCCCTCCAAATTTTGGCCCGAAGCTGTTGCCACAGCTACTTACCTCACAAATAGACTACCCACTAAGACCCTCTCACATAAAACCCCCCTTATCTATGTTGGAGACACAAATAGCTATACCTCCCACACTCACTCTTCCACCTAAAATATTTGGATGTTCGGTGTTTGTTCATATTCCCAAAACTGACCAGAGCAAGCTCGATCCCTGTGCTGTTAAATGTGTTTTCTTGGGGTATGCTACTCATCAAAAGGGGTATAGGTGTTATAATCCAATCACCCGCCACGTCCATGTCACCATGGATTGTGATTTTCTAGAATTTGAGTACTACTACCGTGTCCAACCTAGTCCTCAAGGGGAGAGTGCTAGTGAGTCTCTAGCTTGGCCCGATCCTATTCCGATCGACACTCCTGCTTCTAACTCGCTCAGTACCATCCCTGATCCTACTCCTCCGAATGATGTCCTACTTGAGGTAAGTGGACTTTCAAAATCTGATACTGCTGATTGTGATATTAATGATGCTGATATTGTACGTGATGCTGCTGATACTACTTCTGAAGCTATTGTCAGTGACAGGTATACTTTACCACCCAGGAGTACTCGGGGGATACCACCGAGTCGGTATTCACCCCAACATACATCGCGAACCTCGCGATATCCTATTGGGAATATGGTGAGGGGGAGTATCTCACCCGTTGCACAGGGCTTCCTTGGGAAACTGTACACCGAACAGGTTCCAAGAACAGTTCAGGAAGCAGAACAATCAAAGGAGTGGGTGGAGGCAATGGAGACTGAAATGAGTGCTCTAAGGAAAAATGATACATGGGAGATATGTAAGCTACCCGAAGGAAAAAAACCAGTAGGATGCAGGTGGGTGTTTACCATCAAACACAAATCGGATAGTTCGATTGAGAGGTATAAAGCCAGATTAGTGGCAAAGGGGTAAACTCAGACCTATGGGGTTGATTACTCAGAAACATTCTCCCCAGTGGAAAAGATTGACACAGTTAGAGTTCTCCTATCAGTAGCAGCAAACAAAGACTGGCCACTCCACCAATTTGATGTGAAAAATGCCTTCCTACATGGAGACCTGACAGAAGAGGTGTATATGGAGACCCTGCCAGGTTTTTCTGGTGATTTAAAAAATGGGTAAGTATGTAGACTTCGCAAATACCTTTATGGACTCAAGCAGTCCCCATGTGCTTGGTTCGACAGATTTACTGTGCCGATGAGACAGTATGGATACATATAGAGCAATTCTAATCACACTCTGTTTTTGAAGAAGAGGGGAAACCTGGTCACTTGTCTTATCATCTTTGTAGATGATATGATTATCATGGGAAGTGATGCTGAAGAGATAAAGAGACTTCGAGAAAGTCTGTTCAAAGACTTTGAAATGAAAGATCTAAGGGGATTGAAGTATTTTTTGGGTATTGAAGTTCTTCGGTCAAAAAAGGGTATTTTTATATCTCAGAGGAAGTATATTTTGGATCTATTGGCTGAGGTGGGAATGGTCGACTGTAAGCCGGTAGATACTCCTATACAGGTTAATCACAGACTCATGATAGAAGATGGTGGAGAACCAGCAGAGGGGGAAAGATATCAACGATTAGTGGGAAAATTAATTTACTTGTCCCACACCAGGCAGGACATCGCCTATGCCGTCGGGGTGGTTAGTCAATTTATGCATCAGCCTCAGAGGAGTCATATGGAAGCATTTGTGAGGATCTTGTGGTATTTGAAAGGCACAGTTGGATATGGGATAATGTTTGGGAGGCATGGTCACTTGAATATTGAAGCCTATACTGATGCGGATTAGGCAGGAAATCCAAACGACAGGAGATCAACTTTGGGCTACTTCACTCTGGTTGGGGGAAACGTTATGACTTGGAGGAGTAAGAAACAGAAGGTTGTTGCCCTCTCAAGTGCTGAAGCAGAGTTTCGAGGCATTGCAAAAGGGGTAACAGAGGTATTGTGGTTGAAGAAGCTGATGGCGGAAATAGGATTTCCTCACGAGTATCCGAGTCAGTTGAAGTGTGACAACAAGGCAGCAATTAGTATCTCAGAGAAACTAGTACAACATGACCGGACAAAACACGTGGAAGTTGATCATCACTTCATAAAAGAAAGACTAGATGGGAGCATCATTGAGTTACCCTTTGTCAAGTCCGAGGACCAGCTAGCAGATATCCTCACAAAGGCAGTATCTAGCCAAGCATTTCAGAAGGCTCTTGACAAGTTAAGAATCGGTGATCCCATTACTTAACTTGAGGGGGAGTGTTAGGAGATTTGTACCTATCTTCTATTTTAGGAGAGATCACGTTAATTTGGGTTAAAAATCCCTGACTTGTAGGGAGTGTTTAGCATATAAGTTGGGGACGAGATGTAATCTTTTACACAATTTCACATAATGAAAACTCTGTTTATTTTCCCAAATCACTCTTTAACAGTTTGATTGGGCGGTTACTGTATTTAAATTTAACTCGTCCAGATTTAAGTTTTCCAGTTCAGCAACTTAGTCAGTTTGTTTCTAACCCCTTGTAGGAACATTGGGATGCAGCAATGCATGTGTTACGTTATCTTGCCAGGACTAGGACAGCTGGACTTTTCTTTCCCACAAGCAGCTCTTTTCAACTCACTGCTTACAGTGATGCAGATTGGGCTACTTACTCTATTACTAGAAAATCTTTGACAGGGTTTTGTATTTTGCAAGGTGGTTCCTTGGTGTCTTGGAAGTCAAAGAAGCAGCCAACTGTGAGCAAATCCTCGTGTAAAGCAGAATACAGAAGTTTGGGAGCCACGGTAGCAGAGTTGCAATGGTTGAGCTATTTACTCAAGGATCTTGATGTACCAGTTTCTCTTCCAATTGAGGTTTGGTGCGACAACAAAGTAGTCATTCATACTTTACAACAATTAGCTGATGTGTTTACAAAATCTTTGGGAGGTCCTATGTTTCGACGAATACTTTGCAAGTTGGGCTTTCTCTTCAATGAAACTCCAACTTGAGGGAGGCTGTTGGTTTTTTGTTTTTTTATTTTTACGTTTTTTTTGTATAGTCGTGTTTTGCCTTTTGTATAGTTTTTTTGTACATGCTCCACTTATAGCCGTTGGCACTACAAGAAAAATGGTTTGTTATTACGATTTTTTTTACTACACCATTTGAGACGTAATAAAAAGTACTTATTAACTACATAAAAATTACCGTAGTGAATACTTACAAAATAAGACAAACATTTACTACGATATTTTAAACGTAGTAAATAATTAATTAAAACTACGTAGTTTTAATATTTTTACTATTAATATTTTTTTAAACTGTATTTACTATTTAAAATTAAAAGATTCTTAAAACTTGCCTCCTAAAGTCTTGGCTCCAATATTTTTGTTTCTTCGGTTTTTTAAGTTTCCAATTAGAGATCTTTTTTTCCCCAAAAAATCTCATTCCATTGTAAGAGACAGATAGAAGGGTTTCTATTTTCATTTTATCGATGAGAGAGAGCTGGTTTTCCATTTCAGAAAATCTCACTTCATCGACGACTTGGGTCTTCCGACTGGACTCCTTCTCCGGTGCTCCTCTAAGAACGACGACTTAGGTGTCTTCTAACACCTTTTTAAGACGGCAACATCCTTCTCGGGTGCTATTTTGAGAACGGCGGCTTGGGGTATTTCACACAATTTGAGGCCGATAACTCTTCTTCTTGGGCGTTCCTCGAAAAACGGCAGCTGGGGGTCCTGTGATGCGTTTTCAAGCTAGCAATAGTTTCTTCGGCTTCTCACAGAATGATAACTTGGGGGGTTTTCCACTATTGAGGCTATGAGGATTGTGGGTAAAGATGTTGAGGTATGATTTATTCGATTTTTAACGAGATTTCATTTGTTAAGGTTGGAATCTAGTTGTTTTAAGCTAGAATAGATGTTATTGGAGCTTCAAACGTGGAAATTGCATGTGTCCTTTGAGTTGAAGAACTTGAAATTTTCAACTAAGATTTACTGATTCAAATTAAAATTTCGATTGTCAATTCTGATTTTAGACAATAACTTGGTATGTGGTGAATTTTTTAACTCATGGCTAGTGTTCTATGAACCTTTTTATGGAATATGACTCAGTTATTTAGCTATTATACCAAATACTGTGTTGAAAATATCGATTGTTGTTCCTTGTTAACTTTAGCATGCATTTCAAAAGGTGAAGTCATGCTAAAAATTCTTGCAGACGGGATTTTTAGTAATGTTGGAATTGGGCTATATGTGGAAAAATAATGTAACTAGAAGAATGTGAACTGCGTCTGCTCTACTTTCATCTTTTCGAAACATGTGAACTTAACTGCTGTTTAACTGGTCTACGTGGCTGGAAGAACAAATTGAACATGATTAAACTCAATATACTTTCAGTTCTAAAAAGAAGTATGCTTTGTATTACGTATATAATAATCATGTTACGGCTCTACGACCTAAAACTATTAACATTAATAATACTCTAGCTATTGGTCCTAATAACAAGAAATTGAAGTTCATTATTATTGTATCATCTGTTGATGTAAGCCACAATGTGTTGTTCCTAGGTTATTGAATTTGATTGTCAGATTATATGGACATACTAATTTTATTTCCTTTGTAAATATGACAGTGAACAAGCAAGGGTCTTACTAACAAATGCATCTTTTGTTCATTTCAAAAAATGCTGATTTCACAAAGCATACACGGAACCTCTCTCCAGCAAGTCAAACTATTTTGCTCTCTGGTCCTGCTGGTAAGTTCTTTCTAAGAAGATATTTCATTTTCATTTACTTTCCCCTTTAGTCTTGTGGTTTGTATGTAATGTTTGATTTCATAATGGAAGGCTCTCATATAGACTATATGTTGCTGCATTTTTTTCAAGAAAATAATAAAGAAAAGTTCCCTCATATTTCTCTCTCCGATGTTAAAATACTGGAGTATATAAGATGATGAAATTGTGTTAATTGAGTTGTTATTATTTTTATCCAAATTTCTAATACACCATAGTTCCTTTAGAAGAGAAAGTAAAGGATCTTGTATAAGATATTCTGCTGTAATTGAGCTGTTGTAATGTTTGTGAGAATAAGATATTCTGTTTTTTCATGATTAATTCATTAATATCATACCTCTTGGTGAAAGGACCTTGACTTGTTATGGTTGAATTAATGGTTTTGCTTGTTAAAATACAAGAAAATAATAAACAGAATTAAATGTTTTATGCCTCAATGAAAATAGAACAAACTTGGTTGAAGAAATGATTTTGCTTGTGCTTGTAAGAATATATTTCTGCAACTGCTAAAAAACAACAAACTTCAGGTTATGACTTTGTTCTGTACTTCTTCATTGTTATTCGCATGCTCTCTTACAGAATTATATTTATATATATATATATAGAGAGAGAGAGAGAGATTTCAAACATTGGTTAAAAGTTCAAACTTGAAAACAAACAGAGTTTTAGTCAGAGTCCATCACGTTTAAGCAATAAAATATTACGGACTCGGTCCTTTATGACGACTGAATCTGGATTAATTAATTGTATAAGTGGTTTAAATAATTAATCACCTCGTTGATTGTGGAAATGAATTAATTAATAAGCCATTAGAAACTATAATGGTTGTCCTTTCCTTGGTGTTTACTTTAGTTAAAATAAGAAATAAATATCTCTGAAGGTTTGGCCAATCCCCGTACATAATAGGGCACATGTGATTAGGACGTCTCTTTAAAAGCTTAACTTTTAATCAGAATTTGATTTGATCATTAAATAAAAAATATAATAATTATTTTGAACTGGAAATTTTGTAGAAGATAGAATTTGATTATATTTGTTAATTAATGTAGAAAAGAGAGAAAATAGGAAGAAAATGAGGATAACAATGGGAGAATCAATGGGAGGGGCCATGATTCTTCGTTTTATATATATATATAGTTATTTCTCTTGGGTGATTTGCTTATTAATATCAATGATTTCTTCTTGATTGGTTCTTTGGCAGGGTTGATACTTTCTTGAATAGCGATCAAAATCGTGCGGCTACCAAGCTTCTATCTGCAAATACTGATGGCGATGTTGAGGGAATCAAGCGTGTGGCTCAGTCAAGTATCATCTCCAATCTTGACCACATGGTAAATCTTTTCATGTGTTTGGTCAAGTTTCAAGTTGCTTGTTTTTTAGTTTCTCTTACTCAATGGTGATATTGGTTCGTATTTTTGTAGTTTAATGGCATATTTGTTTTTATATGAAGAGGATATCTCAAACTAATTGATTCACAAAAGATTATTTTCGGATGTTATTTAGAGTTGAATAAATATTTAGAGTTGATCAGAAGTTATTATAAGCCAGTTAATTAGTTTTTGAAGGTTTAAGCATTAAATATAACTTATTGGGTTACTCTACCTCGATCTTGAGTAAAACACTACCTCTCTTCTTGCGATCATGGTGAACACTAGGAAGACCCGACAGGAGGAGGACTTGGAAGAGGTCACCAAAGGCAGGCACGACACCAACGCTCCGCTTGGTCATCTCCCCCCTGCTCCCCCCGTCGTCGGGACTGCTGGCCCCAGCGCCAGTGCGATGGTGCCTCAACCAGAGGCTGCTCCGAGGGTCGCCATTACACAGGCTGACCTCGACACCTTTCTCGACCAGTGGCGGGTCGAGATCGAACAGGCCCAAGTAGAAGGCCGGGAGCCAAGACGCCCCGAATTGCCAAGGGCTAGTCCCGCTACTATCCCCAGCCCCGTGATAGCCAGCGCTTATGGACCTGCGGCTCAGACTTACAGGTCTACAGTCCCCTACTACCTCCAGCTGCTCAACGACGGACCCGCCCAGGTCATATGGGGCCTTCCTCCCCAAACAGGCACGGGCCAAGCCCAGGTCCCCGGGTTTGCACCTTCTCCGCCACCCGCGGGAGGGAGCAGACAGGTCCCGTTGGAGGGCCAGGGGGATTCGGATCATCCCAGCCGCGCGAACCGCAACAAGCGGGCGGTTAATGACGACCGCGAAGAGTACGATGACTTGCGGAACCAGATACCCACCCGATCGGCCCGCAACGAGGCGGCAAGGATCGCCGCAGCCCGGATCGATATATCGATCCGCCAAGAAGGCGGGTGCAGGACCGCCTGGGGGATCGAGGTTCCATGATCTCCCAGAGACAAGTCGAACTACGCGCTGGGTTGAACCATCAACCACTGCGTTACAGATCCGATCGGGAGGAAACCTCCCCATTTTCTGAGGATATTCTCCGCACAACATGCGACGGGGATCGCATCCCCTCAGGGTTACCTCTATACAACGGGACGATCGATCCCGAAAAACATGTCACTGCGTTCGAGAACAGAATGTTGCTGCACTCTCACCCACAACAGATTTGGGCCAAGATATTTGTTACCACTCTAACGGGCCCGGCGCAGGACTGGTTCATCCACCTGCCGCCACGATGTATCCGAACCTACAACCATTTTACGGATCGGTTCCTCGCCCACTTCTCCTCCATGGCGGGGGAAAAGCTGCCTCCCTCTTACCTCAACAACCTCCGACAGGAAAAGGGGGAATCCCTTCGAGACTTCTTTACCCGATTCTCGAGGGAAGTGGTTCGGGTCGAGGACCCGAAGATGGACACTCTGCTTCCGGTGGTCCATCGAGCGCTACGCAACCGCCTGTGGGCGGATGAGATAGTCAAGACCGGGCCCAAGAACCTGACTGAAATCCAAGACCTCGCCCATGGGTTCATGCGGGTCGAGGAAATGGCATTAGCCCATGGGCCCGCCCCTTTGCCCGCTCCCGAAAGTCATCACTACGGTTCGAACTTGACCCCGACCAGGAAGGGGTTCGAGCCAAAAAAATCGAAGGATAAAATCGATCCGCCGGCCCAAATCGATCGAAGGAACTACGTCTCCCTCAATACAACCGTCCAACAGATCTTCACGGTCATGGACAAAAAACTCTTAAACAAGCCCAAGACCATCCGGGAAGGCCCCAAAGCCCAACAGTCACGGAAATATTGCGGGTACCATCAGCAGTGGGACCACACCACTGAAGAATGCAACGCCCTTCGCGACGAAATCGAGAGACTCATCCGAGGAGAGCATCTAAAGGATTTCGTTCGCAAAATAGACCATTACTCCGAGAAGGCCGGTCGAAGTCAAGACCCTCCCCGAGATCGGTCTCGATCCCGGTCCCCGTCTAGGTAATCCGGGAAGCAGCCCCTCGAGAGGATTGAGGACAACCCCCCGACCCACGACACTATCTACATGATCGCCGGGGGGCACGAGGGCGGTGACTCCAACGCTACAAGGAAGAGGAATATCCGGAAGGCGGCTCGAGAATTCAACGGACCCCGCGAGGAGGTCCTCCAAATCGAGCAGAGCAAAGAGTGGGAGAGGCAAGAGGTTAGCTTTAGCGAAAATGACAGCCACTCGGGCCCACATCGGGAAGGTGAAACGCCTAGTTGTCCGATGGTGGTGACCTTGGGCGTGGCTAATTACAATGTAACCAAATGCCTTGTTGACAATGGAAGTAGCACAAACATTATCCTTTACTCTACGCTTGTTAAAATGAAATTGCATAACTTGAAACTAGATCCGATCCGAACGTCCCTGTCCGGCTTCGGAGGATCCCAGGTTGTCCCGCTTGGGCGCATCAAACTGCTCACTTCGATGGGAACATCACCTCAGCGAGTTACCCAAGAGGTCGAGTACGTGGTGGTAAACATGCCCCTTGCTTACAACATGATTTTTGGTCGACCCGGCCTCATTCAATTCAGAGCCATAATCTCCACCTACCACCAGAAATTGAAAATGCCAACCCCTAACGGGGTCAGGGAAGTGGAGTGTGACGTCCCGGACAGTTGGGCATGTTATGCGATCACCCTTAAGGAGCCGAAAGGCAAAGAGAGAGACTCGGGCGAATGCCTGGATCTCCAGACTTACACGAGCTCGGATCTCGATCTCGCCACGCCCAAGGTAGACGCCGAAGGATCGCGCATAGTTCAAAAGAGGAAAGCAGTAGGTCGGATCGAGCCTTCTGATTCTTTGAAACACATACCCCTCGACCCGAACGACAGCAACAAATCGACGAAGATCGGGGCCAACATGAACCCCCAGCGCGAGATGATGATGATTGAGTTCCTCCAAGAAAATGCAGACGTGTTTGCATAGACTGCGAATGATCTTGTGGGGATCGACCCGAAGGTGATCTGTCATCGCCTTGGTCTCGATCCCACTCACAGACCCATAAAACAGAAGCTGAGAACTCAAAGCAAAGAACGGAACGAGATCATCAAGGCCGAGGTCAATAAATTGCTCGATGTGGGTTACGTGACCCCGGTACAATATGTCGATTGGCTGTGTAATGTAGTCTTGGTGCAAAAGACGGGGGGTAAATGGAGAATGTGTAACGATTTCACGAATCTAAATAAAGCGTGCCCAAAGGATCCTTACCCGCTCCCTCGGATCGACCAGCTCGTCGACTCGGCAGCTGGTTGTGAGATGCTGAGCATGATGGACACCTTTCAAGGATACTACCAAATCTCTATGGCACCGGAGGATCGACCCCACACTGCCTTTATAACCGTCAAAGGTATCTATTGCTTCAAAGTGATGCCGTTCGGTCTTAAGAACGCCGGAGCAACCTACCAGAGGCTGGTAAACAAAATGTTCAAGGAGGAGATCGGCGAAACGATGTAAGTCTATGTGGATGATATGATTGTGAAGAGCAGACGGGCTTGTGATCACCTCTTCCATCTGGGTCGCGTGTTCGAAATCCTGAGGAGGTATGACATGAAGCTTAATCCGGACAAGTGCACCTTTGGGGTCGAAGGAGGAAAATTCCTCGGGTATATGGTTAGCCAGCGCGGGATAGAAGCGAACCCAGCGAAGATCGAAGCCATACGGGTCATACCTCGACCCGTTTTTATAAGCCAAGTCCAATCCTTGGTCGGTCGGATCATTTCCCTAAATCGGTTTATATCCAGATCGTCCGAACGGAACCTACCCTTCTTCAAGATATTGAGAAACTTAAAAAAGTTCGAATGGAATGAAGAGTGTGATAGAGCTTTTGAACAACTTAAAGAGTACCTGGCATCTCCACCGCTGTTGGCCAAGCCCAACGAAGGGGAGACCTTGTACCTCTCTCTCTCTCTTTCCAACGAAACTTTTAGTTCGGTCCTTGTTGTCATTAGGGATCGAAAACACATGCCCGTCTATTATCTAAGTAAAATCCTGCATGGGACTGAGCGAAACTACCTCGAGATCGAGAAGTTTGTATTCGCGTTGACACATGCGGCTCGAAAATTAGGACCCTACTTTCAGGCGCACCCGATTTTCGTACTTACCGGTCAACCTCTCAGACAAGTCTTGTCCAAACCCGACGTCTCGGGTCGAATGATGAAATGGGCGGTGGAGCTGAGCGAACACGACATCACTTTCCAGCCCCGCGTCGCCCAACAAGCTCAAGTTCTGGCAGACTTCTTGGTCGAAAAGAACACGAAGCCCTCAGAGGACACCCCCGATCCCTTGAGTTGGACAATGTACGTTGACGGCTCATCGACCTCCAAAGGGGGAGGGGTAGGGATATCACTAGTCAGTTCGGATGGTATCCAGTTCGATTTTGCCGTCTGCCTCGACTTCAAGGCCACTAATAACGAAGCAGAATATGAGGCACTCATCGCGGGATTGAAGTTCGCATCAGAGCATCGGGTCGATAGATTGGCGGTCGTGACCGACTCCCAACTTGTCGCGGGTCAGGTTAACGGCACGTATGAAGTAAGGGAATCGATGGCAGATTATCTCAAGATGGTTAAAGAATTGGCCTCAAAATTCAATGAATTTCGGATCGAGCAAGTCCCCCGAGAAGAAAATGCACGAGCCGACGCCTTGTCAAAACTAGCAAATGGATTCCAAGGGACAAAGGACGCAACCATCTCTTTCATGGTCTCGGGGGGCCGCGCGATCGATGAAGGAAAGGTCAGCGTCGCCGCCATCGATCCGCCGGAACCTTGCTGGATGGACGAACTGATCGCTTATCTAAAGAATGGAACGCTACCGCAAAATCGAACTGAAGCCAAAAGAGTCAAATATCGATCTCTACTGTACATGCTTGATCGCGAGGGCAGGTTGTTCAAAAAATCCTTCACAGGTCCTCCTCTAAGGTGCCTGCGACCAAGCCAAGTCCGAGATGTCCTGGAAGAAGTCCATGAGGGATGTTGCGGAAATCACTCTGGTGGTCGAGCTCTGGCGCAAAAGATCTTAAGGAGTGGGTATTTTTGGCCAACAATGGTGTGGGATGCAAAGATCCACTCTAGGAAATGCCCCAAGTGCCAGAGACACGGCAACCTAATCCACACACATCCGACACCCATGATACCGATCGATGTGTGTTGGCCCTTCGATCAATGGGGGATCGACATCATCGGTCCCTTCCCCTTGGCTCCTAGACAGAAAAAGTTCCGCCATAGTATGCGTCGAGTACTTCTCAAAGTGGGTTGAGGCCGAGGCAGTCCCCAAGATAACTGATGCGGTGATAAGAAATTTCCTTTGGAGGAGTATAATCTGTCGCTTCGGGGTACCGAGGGTCCTCATCTGTGACAATGGACCTCAGTTCCGAAGCGAGAACACCAAAAGCTACTGCCGAGACATCGGGATCGACCTCAGGTTTACCACCGTCGGCCACCCTCAAACAAATGGCCAAGCCAAAGTCACCAACAGGATCATCATTCAGAATTTGAAGACCCGTCTCGATGCCAAGTTGGGAGCATGGGCAGACGAGCTCAACGGGGTCCTCTGGGCTTATCGAACGACCCCCAGAACAGCAACAGGCCAAACCCCCTACTCTCTAATATACGGGTCGGAGGCCGTGATTCCGTCGGAGTTGCTACATGAGACAGCCCGCGTCAGTCAATACCAACTCGATAGGAACAACGTAAATCGATCCGCCGACTTGGATCTGATAGAGGAGAAGTGAGAACGGGCGTACCAGAAGATTAAACAGTACAAGGCAGCAGCGGCCCGATCATACAATAAACACGTACGGCCCAGATCATTTCAGATCGGCGACCTAGTGTTAAAGAAGGTCGAGGTCTTACAGCATGTCGAAAAACTTAAGCCCAACTGGGAAGGGCCTTATCGCGTCACGGAGATTGGAAAAAACATGGCCTACCGGCTCGAAGACATGGCCGGGGAACAGTTACCCAGACCGTGGAA
This sequence comes from Lantana camara, assembly GCA_037501455.1. NCBI lineage: Eukaryota > Viridiplantae > Streptophyta > Magnoliopsida > Lamiales > Verbenaceae > Lantana > Lantana camara. The sequence continues at coordinate 12,190,271 of CM074857.1, read as the reverse complement.
CGCGCACAACTTGAAGAAATTTTACACTTAGCATTATTTCAATTAGTAATGGTTAAAGAGGTCGAATTCACCTGAGAATCGATTTTTGATCAGTAAATTAATTTACATGTTTTGAGATCCGATTAAAGTAAATCCGCAATCACACCAGGTCACTATCCCCTCAATTAAGGTCTCATTCGACCTACGGTCATGAGTCGAGGAGGGAGTGTGTACCCCCAGATGATCGTTATAGATCGAGATCCAATGAGGTCGTTTTTAGACCCAAAGAGATCCAAAAACTCCTAACGTATTTAATGCCTTTAAATTTATTGTTAGAGATCGAGATCCAATGAGGTCGTTTTTAGACCAAAAGAGATCCAAAAAACTCCTAACGTATTTAATGCCTTTAAATTTATCGTTAGAGATCGGGATCCAATGAGGTCGTTTTTAGACCAAAAGAGATCTAAAAAATCCTAACATTTAATGCTTTCAAATCATTGTTAGAGATCGAGATCCCATGAGGTCGTTTTTAGACCCAAAGAGATCCAAAAAATCCTAACATGCTTTTTAATTAGTGTTAAGGAAAAACGAGATCCAAGGAGGTCGTTTTTAGACCCAGAGAGATCCAAGAAATCCCAACGTATTTAGTGCTTTCAAACATCGTTAGAGATCGATATCTAGTGAGGTCGCCCAAAGACCCAAGATCTTAAAAATCCTAACAAACCCAATGATCCTAGGATCCAATGAGATCGATTCGGACCCAAGGGGATCTAGGGATCGATCCAATGAGAACGCAGCAAGTGGTAAAACGACCAAGGTAAAACGGAATGCCCAAAAACACGATAGACATCAAAACGAGATCGAATAGCGTAACGAACCTATCGATCCAAAAGCGATTAAAATCTGTGGGCAAAACCCAGGTCGACAAACCACAAGCATACCAGATCGAATTAATGTTCAAGTTGCCAAATAAAGAGAGCACATGAGAAACAATTCATTCATGCAAAAATCGATCTCAATATTAACAAATATCGATCATACCTAGCGCATCGAGCTCACCATGCGACGTGGCTCGATGGGCAAATGTTCAAAGCCAAAGCAGAAATAAGAAACAAGTGTTCACCCGGCCACAACCCGGTCGGAAGGTGGAATTAATATGATCAGATCAATCGAGCTCAACAAGAGCCGATGTGGACTCAGAAGCAGATCGACGGAGGGTTCTCTCAAGTTCTCTAACGGTGGGAAGGAAGCTCTCGACCTGGACCGGCATGGGGAGCTCACAGGCAACTGGGCGCTTATCCTTCTTGGCACGAGCAATCTCAATGGCATGGCCATATTTGTAGGTCGCCCAGTCGATCTGAACTGGCTCCTCCTCTTCTTGTACTTCGGTGGCACCTGGGTCGAGGAGCATAGGGCCAATGGTCTCAAAGTTGAAGTTGGGGACGATGGCATCCTGGGCTTTGAGCTGATTAATGGCTATTTGAAACCCCTCAGCCACATCGTTCATGCCAACGATCAGGCTCGCCTCTTCGAAGCCGAGTCCCTCCATGAACTCACGAACGGCATACTGGTCGATCTCCGACATGCATTTCTTCATCTCGTCGGCTGCTTTACCGATCTTCACCCGGGCGAGATCGAAGACTTCATTTCGGCCCTCTTCTTTTGCAGCAGCAACGACAGCATCGAGCTGCTTAGTGAAGTCCTCTCTTATCTTGGCCAGTTCGATCGCGTGAGCCTTCTCTGCCTCCCCAAGGGCCTCCTGCGAGCTCTTCCACTTCGCCTCCATGGTCTCCTTCTCCTCGACCCGCTGCCGCTTCTCCTCCCGGGTCTCCCTGAGCTCCTGCTCGAGCTGTTCAACCCTCTCGGGGTTCGCTGATACGAGCCGACCCTTCATCATGAGATACTTCTCCTTGTACTTTTCCTTGCCGGCTTTGAAGTCCTCAGCTTCATGGATCGAGTTGATGAGGACGGGGAGGACATCCTGAGAACAAGTAAACAGATCGAATGAGTTCGATCTCCAGGAGAGAAAAAAAAAACAACAACAAACAAAACGAACGAAAACACCAACTTACACCGAAAAGGCCTCTAGCAGCTTGATACCTCTTCTGCCTGGCCGACCTCGCAGAAAGCTTCTTCTGCTCATCGATAATACATCCAGAATTGAAAAGAGCTGCAAGAAGTTTGGAATCAGCTTTGCCGAATGCCAGAGCTCGTTTGGTACCATCCGGCTTTTCGAGCTCGAGACTTGCAGGCCACTGGGGAAGTGGGGTCTTAGGAAAGTTCAAGAGTTGGGCCTCCTCGTCGGATTCCTCTGAATCCTGCAGTTCATGAACCAGTTCTCTAAAGGGTCTTTTGCCTACCCCATGCCTCGCCTGAACAAACTCGAGTTGAGAATCAAAATCTTCATCAAAATATAAAGGCAGATGATCAAGGTTTATTACTTGTTCGGAGTTATCCCCGATCTGACCGGACGGTTGCGTTGACGAGCCGGCCTGACCCTCGAGCTCTCGACCACGAAGGGGCTCCCCATCGGTCTGCTCCGCCAGATCGGCATCCATGGGGAGGGCATTAATGATGGCTCGGGCGGCTTCCGCCACATGTCGCAGCTCGTCAGCCATGGCGTTCCTCTGATTCATCGCCCTCATTCTCGCGGCTTGAGACATGATCAAAGGTCGTAGATCTGTAGAACGAAAGGAGTCAGATCGAAACAAAAAAAAATGAATGAATGTAAATAATTCTAAGGACCCTGAACGAGTAGGGGTCTGGTCGAAGTGAGAGCGTACCGAAGCGGAAGTTCTTTCTTCGGGTCCCGAGGATAATGCCCGCTTCGACCAGGTTCCCCGTCCTCGACAGGTTAGTATGGTCTAGGAGCCCAAGATTGGTTATCAATTCGAAATGGTTATGAAGCCAGGTCGACGCTTTGGTCACGAGCCGTCTTGGGCCGCTGTCCCCCCAAGTAATCCAGAAACGGGGTACGATGGGCAGATCGATGAAGAAGAACTTGGACTTCCAATCCACCCCATGTGATGTAGACGGAATTAATACAACTTTTCGGTTCGGCTTCGATTAAAGGTTGAAGTATCCTACTCCGGATTTGGTGGCGCTGTTAAGCGTGAAAAACTCCCCGAAATCCCAAATCTTCGGCTCGAACCCGAGGCATTTCATAGTAACAATCATACAATGCATCAGCGAGGAGGAGTTCGGAGTCAGCTGGGAAGGGCACAGGTTGTACCGAACCAAGAAATCCGTGATGACCTGAGAAAGGGGAAGCCTGAATCCATACTTGACGGAGGCATAATACATGCCAACCGATCTCAACCCCCTCGACCTCTCGACGGTTTCCCCCTCTTCTGGCATTCGAACCGCATATTGAGGACCCAGACTTAACAGCCTCGTAACCTCCGCGAGCTCATGAGAAGTTATCTTAGAAAACCTCTCAGAAACGTGCGAGAGGGTCCTGTAAACATGAGGAGATTGAGTTGGATGGTTCCCGACCTGCACCATGGATTCCCCTCCATCGATCTGCCCCGCGCCGACCTGTTCCTCTGCCATTTCCTCTTCCGATTCGTCCATGAGACCCAGAGGTCGCCGCACCCTCGACGTCGAAGCTGTCCGGGACGTATAACATGCCCAACTGTCCGGGACGTCACACTCCACTTCACCGACCCCGTTAGGGGTTTGCATTTTCAATTTCTAGTGGTAGGTGGAGATTATGACTCTGAATTGAATGAGGTCGGGTCGACCAAAAATTATGTTGAAGCAAGGGGCATGTTTACCACCACGTACTTGACCTCTTGGGTAACTCGCTGAGGCGATGTTCCCATCGAAGTGAGCAGTTTGATGCGCCCAAGCGGGATAACCTGGGATCCTCCGAAGCCGGACAGGGACGTTCGGATCGGATCTAGTTTCAAGTTATGCAATTTCATTTTAACAAGCGTAGAGTAAAGGATAATGTTTGTGCTACTTCCATTGTCAATAAGGCATTTGGTTACATTGTAATTAGCCACGCCCAAGGTCACCACCATCGGACAACTAGGCGTTTCACCTTCCCGATGTGGGCCCGAGTGGCTGTCATTTTCGCTAAAGCTAACCTCTTGCCCCTCCCACTCTTTGCTCTGCTCGATTTGGAGGACCTCTTCGCGGGGTCCGTTGAATTCTCGAGCCGCCTTCCGGATATGCCTCTTCCTTGCAGCGTTGGAGTCACCACCCTCGTGCCCCCCGGCGATCATGTAGATAGTGCCGTGGGTCGAGGGGTTGTCCTCAATCCTCTCGAGGGGCTACTTCCCGGATTTCCTGGACGGGGACCGGGATCAAGACCGATCTCGGGGAGGGTCTTGACTTCGACCGGCCTTCTCGGAGCAATGGTCTATTTTGCGAACGAAATCCTTTAGATGCCCTCTTCGAATGAGTCTCTCGATCTCGTTGCGAAGGGCGTTGCATTCTTCAGTGGTGTGGCCCCACTGCTGATGGTACCCACAATATTTCCCTGACTTTTGGGCTTTGGGGCCTTCCCGGATGGTCTTGGGCTTGTTTAAGAGTTTTTTGTCCATGACCGTGAAGATCTGTTGGACGGTTGTATTGAGGGAGACGTAGTTCCTTCGATCGATTTGGGCCGGCGGATCGATTTTACCCTTCAATTTTTTTGGCTCGAACCCCTTCCTGGTCGGGGTCAAGTTCGAACCGTAGTGATGACTTTTGGGAGCGGGCAAAGGGGCGGGCCCATGGGCTAACGCCATTTCCTCGACCCGCATGAACCCATGGACGAGGTCTTGGATTTCAGTCAGGTTCTTGGGCCCGGCCCTGACTATCTCATCCGCCCACAGGCGGTTGCGTAGCGCTCGATGGACGACCGGAAGCAGAGTGTCCATCGTCGGGTCCTCGACCCGAACCACTTCCCTCGAGAATCGGGTAAAGAAGTCTCGAAGGGATTCCCCCTTTTCCTGTCGGAGGTTGTTGAGGTAAGAGGGAGGCAGCTTTTCCCCCGCCATGGAGGAGAAGTGGGCGAGGAACTGATCCGTAAAATGGTTGTAGGTTCGGATACATCGTGACGGCAGGCGGATGAACCAGTCCTGCGTCGGGCCCGTTAGAGTGGTAACAAATATCTTGGCCCAAATCTGTTGTGGGTGAAAGTGCAGCAACATTCTATTCTCGAACGCAGTGACATGTTTTTCGGGATTGGTCGTCCCGTTGTATAGAGGTAACCCTGAGGGGATGCGATCCTTGTCGCATGTTGTGCGGAGAATATCCTCAGAAAATGGGAAGGCTTCCTCCCGATCGGATCTGTAACGCAGTGGTTGACGGTTCAACCCAGCGCGTAGATCGACCTGCCTCTGGGAGATCATGGAACCTCGATCCCCCAGGCGGTCCTGTACCCACCTTCTTGGCGGATCGATATATCGATCCGGGCTGCGGTCCTGGCGGGCTGCGGCGATCCTTGCCGCCTCGTTGCGGGCCGATCGGGTGGGTATCTGGTTCCGCAAGTCATCGTACTCTTCACGATCGTCATTAACCGCCCGCTTGTCGCGGTTTGCGCGGCTGGGATGATCCGAATCCCCCTGGCCCTCCAACGGGACCTGTCTGCTCCCTCCCGCGGGTGGCGGAGGAGGTGCAAACCCGGGGACCTGGGCTTGGCCCGCGCCTGTTTGGGGAGGAAGGCCCCATATGACCTGGGCGGGTCCGCCGTTGAGCGGCTGGAGGTAGTAGGGGACTGTAGACCCGTGAGTCTGAGCCGCAGGTCCATAAGCGCTGGCTATCACGGGGCTGGGGATAGTAGCGGGACTAGCCCTCGGTAATTCAGGGCGTCTTATCTCCCGGCCTTCTACTTGGGCCTGTTCGATCTCGACACGCCACTGGTCGAGAAAGGTGTCGAGGTCAGCCTGTGTAATGGCGACCCTCGGAGCAGCCTCTGGTTGAGGCACCATCGCACTGGCGCTGGGGCTAGCAGTCCCGACGACGGGGGGAGCAGTGGGGAGATGACCAAGCGGCACGTTGGTGTCGTGCCTGCCTTTGGTGACCTCCTCTAAGTCCTCCTCCTGTCGGGTCTTCCTAGTGTTCACCATGATCGCAAGAAGAAAGGTAGTGTTTTACTCAAGATCGAGGTAGAGAGGAGTGTAGGTTTCCCACAGACGGCGCCAAACTGATCCGGCTCGAAAATGGTTTATCTGAGTTGGAGGTCTAGGTGGCAATCTCGGGTCGATCAGTCAAGAATTTGTAACGTGGGCTCTCCGATCGATCTGAAAACATTCAAACAAACGTGAACTCAAAGGCCAAATTGGGGAACTCGGGGTTTTACCAACTTGGCACTCCGACGCTCAAGTCAGTAAAAGAGCTCTTTAGAGAGGGAATAAATGCAATTGAATGCGTATTAAAGGCCTACCAACTACTGTTCAAGGGGCGAGTATTTATAGCCATGGCCAAATAACGCAGTAATGGGTGTACTGTAGGTGTGCATTAATGGCGTTGCCAGTCGTCGATCTGGATGTCGGACGATGGGACTGGCTTGAGGCGGGTCGTTAGTACCTTCTTTCCCCTTTGGGCAAAAGCAGGGACTGTCGGTCATTAATGGGCCGTAGTACGCCTGTTTCAGGGAATGGGAAGGATACACGTGTCCCGACAGGAGTGCTTTACGGTATTCGGGTGTCCGGTGACGTATGTAATCGATCTGGAGATCAATATTGCCTTCCGGGACCCAATCCTATTTGGGTTTCCTCACAGGAGGGGAGCAGATCGATCGGATGACCTGGCAATCAGTAATCGATCTGATGACCTGACGATTCGCACAAAGATCTGATGATCTGAACTTATATCGATCTGACGATCCGTCCAAAGGGCCGTTTCTGGTTTGTCCAGGGTCCACATGGCGCCTACATGTACGTGCTACGTGTCCTCATATTATTGTGCCATGTCAGGTTAGGTTTAAGCTTTCTACGTTTTTGAATACAAATATAACTATAACATCAGAACATTGACTTGAACTTCAAAATTATTGACTGAACAATTAAGCTTTTCCAGGTTTAAGAATCTACCACTTGTTCTTGATATATATATATATATATAATACTCAGGCAATTCAAACTAGACATCAACATAGTTATTATGATAAATCCTTAACAATTTGTCTTTTCAAATTGTCACCATGCACAAATCGATAAAGGGTATCAAAATGGATTACTATCTTATTAACATAGTTAATCCAGAATTATCTAGCTCCGAGGGTGGTACATCTAGCTAAGAAATAACTCATGTCTATTATTGTACAGACTTGGACCACTTGAAAGTGATTCTAAAATGGGTCTAGTGAGTCATGCCATTGAATGAATTGGACATATCTTTATTATACATCCAGTTGGGCCACAATATCTTTTGACAAAAATATGGCCACGAAATTGCATACTCAAGGATTCTATTCATATTGTTGGTTTGGTCAATGAGCTGGAATTAGTCCAGTTTTTTCTAGAATGAACTTTATAAAGTATATTGTTATAATGAGAAATTAATGTAAAATCATTGTTTGAAGGGGAGCAAAAATGTATGGAAATGGATTTTCTAAGTATAGTTTTTATTTTATTGTTAATCCATTCTTTATTAATTTGCAGGATATTGCTTTTAGAAATGGACAAAAATTAGCTTTCTTTATCTGATCAACTATGTGATGAGCATGTTTCTGGACTTGAAAGTTTCTTGGATTTTGCATTTTTGGAGAAACAAATTGGAGCTAGAATTTGTTGTCCCTGTGTCAAATGTAAAAATCATTTTTTCAAGTCTCGTGAAGACGTGATGCTACATTGTTTGCGGGATGGTTTTGACACTACATATAGAAACTGGACATGACATGGTGAAATTTATATCCCACTTGGCACAAACAGTGTTGAATCGACATCTTATACAAATTTAAGAGATGATATGACTGGTATGCTGCATGAGGCAATGGGAATTCCTCGCACGGATGGTAATGTCGGTAATGACAAGCAAATTGGATTAGGAGATAATGTAGAAATGAAAAAGTTCTTGGAATGATTAGCAGATGCAAAGACTGAATTATTCTCGGGATGTGGAAAACAAACGAAGCTTAGTTTTTTAGCTCAATTGTTGCACATAAAAACGCTTTCAGGTTGGTCTAACAAATCATTTGACTTACTCCTTGAGTTATTGAGAGACTCATTCCCAGATGGTGTAAATCTACCAACAAGCTAGTACGAAGCAAACAAAATAACAACTGAATTGTGTTTTACGTACGAGACCATAGATCTTTGCGTTAATAGTTGTATGTTGTTTCGGGGAGAACACGGTAAATTGGATAAATGCAAAATTTGTGGTGAGCCAAGATATACGAATGAAGCTAAAAGCAAGTCACATAATCGGATGAGATACTTCCCTTTGAAGCCACGACTGCAAAAGTTGTTTATGTCATCGGAAATTAGTTCCCATATGAGATGGCATGCGGAGAAACAAATAGATGACGGAGTACTCAGACATCCTGCTGATAGCTTAGCTTGGAAAGATTTTGATCAAAGGTTTCCCGCATTTAAGTCTGATATCAGGAATGTCAGACTTGGGTTGGCAACAGATGGGTTCAATCCATTTGGAAACATGAATGTAAGTTACAATATTTGACCTGTTGTTTTGGTACCGTATAATCTACCTCCTTGGTTGTGCATAAAGCACCATTCTTTCATACTATCAACTGTGATAGATGGTCCTAAAGTGCCTGGTAATAATATTGATGTGTGTCTTCAACGACTAATTGAAGATTTAAAAGAATTATGGGATGTTGGCATTGAAACATATGATGCATCTAACAATCAAATCTTTCAATTGCATGCTGCACTATTGTGGACTATTAGTGACTTCCCTGGATACGCTATAATTTCTGGGTGGAGTACAAAAGGGGAGTATGCTTATCCTAATTGTGGAAGGAAAACTAGATCAGAATATTTGTATAATGGTCATAAGTTTTGTTATTGCGGCCATTGTCGTTTCTTACCAACTGGTCATTGTCTACGTAGAGATAAAAATATCATTTGATGGGACAATTGAATTTGAGCACAAGCCCAGTCCACTTTCAGAAATGGAGTTGCTGCAAGAAGTAGAGGGTATACCAACTGTGTACAAGAAAGAAGATCTAAAAGCAAGAATGGCCAATGGGAAAAAACATTCCAAAAAGAGAAAATTTGGTGAAACTGTGGATACTATATGGAAGAAGAAAAGCATATTTTTTGAACTTCCGTATTGGGCTGGAAATCTATCCGTCATAATCTTGACGTCATGCATATAGAGAAGAACATTTGTGATAACATAATTTTCACATTATTGGGAACTAAGGGAAAGACGAAGGATAACTTGAATGCTCGGAAGGATCTACAAAAGATGAATATTAGAAAATCACTACATCCAATTCCACGACCTTCAGGAGGTTTTTATCTACCAGCTACATCTGCTACTATGAGCAACATTGAAAAAACCTCATATTGTAGGGTGTTGAAGAGTTTAAGACCACCAGATGGGTATGCATCTGATAAATCTCGTCATGTTAGTGTTGAAAAGCACACCATCTGGGGTTTAAAGAGCCATGATAACCATGTTCTTATGCAAAATATACTTCCAATTGCTCTACGCAGAGCATTGCCAAAGGATGTTGTCAAGGTCTTTATTGAACTGAGTAACTTCTTCTGGACAATATGATCTAAAGTGAATACTACATCCGATCTTGAAAAAATACAAGATCGTATTGCCTTAAAGCTTTGTCACTTAGAGAAAATTCTTCCTCCGGCGTTCTTTGACATAATGGAACACTTGCCCATACACTTAGCCGAAGAAGCATTATTAGCTGGACCAGTTCAGTTCAGATGGATGTATCCTGTGGAAAGGTAACATTTACAATTTTAATCCTTAAAATTGCAAAGTGTCTTAATAAATAGAGTCTAACTAATTCTTTTGCTAATAGGTATTTAGGTACCCTAAAAAAGTATGTGCGTAATCGAGCACATTCAGAAGGGTCAATTGCTAAAGGGTACGTAATGGAGGAATGCATGAATTTTTGTTCGAGATATCTCAATAATGTTGAAACCAAGGCGAATAGGCAACCTCGCAATTATGAAGGAGATGATGACATGGGTCATGTTTTGTACGAAGGCAATAGATTTATCATTGATCGAGTTACACTAAGATGCACCGATATGTGTTAGAGAATTCTAATATAGTTTCACCATATCATGAGTAAGTACTTCGTTCAACATTTTTTTATTTATTTCATATTTATTAAGTAAATGCATTCCATTCAATCTTTTCCTTTTAGGAAACATAAACTTCTAATTCGAAGAGAAAAGCCACGATCAACCCCAATGGAAGTTCAACGTATTCATAGTGAAACTTTTCATGAGTGGTTCAGATCTCATGTAAGTTCCTTTGATTGTAATACATACTTACATGTTAATGCTATCCATTTGCTTATTGAAAATTTCCAACTTCCATACTTACATGTTAATGCTATCCACGATAAACCTTGTCCAAATGGATAGCATTAACATAAAGCAATTCATCTATATTTCCAACTTCAAACTACTAAGCTAATGAGATAGCAGTCCACACAAGTTCTAATTTAAAAACACAAGAACCTGTTCCAGAGCGCTTCCATCAAGATTTGATGCTTCGTTTACTTTTTGCTCAAGTATGGAAGCCTTTTTAATGGCTTCCAAAGCATAGTCCATCGTCACTGCTGTAACTCTACGGATTCCTTTGGCAATTCCTTCTTCCGACAAGAGCGCAAACATTTTTGCTTCCTTCGTATTTGATAGATGTGTCCCTGAACAAGCATGACAACTTTAGTACCCAACACAACCGCTCCTTCCTGAAGCAATTCAATTTTCATGATATTTACCCCCACAAAGCTCAGAAGAGATAGATAGCCATTCTTCATTTTCAGGATTTGCAAGTAGATCCTCCACTTTTCGACCAATGGCTACAACACAAACAGGGTCAGGATATACCTACAGAGATCAAAAGAGCCAATTGTTAGAAAACTCACAAAAAGTACGGAAATGCACAACATGCTCCAAGATCCAAAGATCGAAACGGCATATATGTAACTTTTTGCGGGGCTTACCTCGTCAAAGACAGCTCTTAGGCCATTAATACGCTTGGCATCAGCCAACCTGATCTCCTTAGAGAATACACCCATTTCAGCTTTAATTTGTTCATTTACAATTGATTCAATTTTTCTCAAATCCTCAGGTTTCACAGGCTTCCCTGTTCATTTCAGAGTATTAACAACTTATGTTTAGTACAGCGTAACTGAAAACAAGAAACTTACCATGAGAAAAGTCAAATCTCAGTTTCTCTGGGAGGACAATGGAGCCTTTCTGGTCAACATGATTACCAAGTACTTCCTGCATGTATCACAACGTACTCCAAGGTTTAATTTTGAAGAGGGAGGAAAGGAAGAGAGAACTATAAGATAGGAATCACACGGTATTTTGGTTGATGAATATTTTGATTTCTTAACATAGTTACGGTAGGTTAATACCAAAGAAAAGTAGTCCAAACCTTACCCTAAGAGCAAAATTTAACATGTGCGTGCAGGTATGACTGGGAGCAATCTGTTTCCGTCAACCTGCAAATCCAAATAAAAGAACTACTTACAGTTACCAGCAAACAGCAACCAATAGTGAATGTTGAATGATTAAGCTTAATGTACATAAGCATGAAACAAGGAATATCACCTTACAAATTACTTTATGATTAACAGACAGCCTGCCACTCTTCCCATTAAAAGAACCAATGTGAAGAATAAATCCACCAAAGACCTGAACATTACTCACTTCGAAAACCCCCGCAGGCCCTTCAATTTTTCCAGTATCAAATATCTACAAGTTCAAAAAATGAGCAAGTAAATCCAGCTACTTCATTTTGATGGAAGTGTTTTCACAATAGCACACATCAAAGAAAGGGTGATTAACAAAGAGAATTGTAAGGTTCTGGTATTACATGCCACAAATTGAAATGTTCACCATTCACCAAGATTCAAATGCAAAACTATAGCAACTTATGAAACAAAATATCATTACCAAAAGTTTGACATATTTTTTTTTTACTGAAATCAAGAACTGGACTGTACGGTTGTTGATCATCTTCAAAAAAAAGCTGGTACATTTGGTAACTGCGACCCCCTTGTAGTTAGAAGTCTCTCGTAATGGTTATAGATCTATGGCTTAAATAGTCGAAACCCCATAGCAATTATCGTGACCCTACTTCAAGCCATGATGATCGATGAACCAATTTTTGGGTTAGCAATCCCATTAAACTCCCATTTACTTTCACTTCATTTTGCCTAGGAATTATATTGGATATATTTTAAAAACTATAATCTATTTGAAGACAATCATGTAACTAACTTTAAGTTAATCGACAACTATCATGAATTTCTCAGAAAGGAATATTCAAATCATCTAACTCAAACTCATTCCCCAAAATAACAGCCATAATTTAAAGCTGAAAAACTAAATATATGGCATTTTGATTTAGGTCAATCAGGATCAAAGGTGTTTAGCAAAGAAAAAATTTACCTGACCACCTTGCTCTGCATAAAAACTAGTACTTTCAAGAATTATGCCAACTTCTTCGCCAGGAGCAACATTTTGCAGGAACTCACTTCCAGTGTAAACGCTTTTATCACGCTTTCATGCTCCTAAAATGCTCAGAAGAATGAAAATATAAGTTTTCATCCAACAAAGAGCAAGGAAATAACCATTTTAGATGGAAAAGAAAGTCTAAGAAGACCTATTTGCACTTCCATCAAAATAAGTGCAATTGTGGTGTAGGTATAATCTGTGAACCTAAATAAGTGACTTGATGTTCCAGTTCATAGACAACAGACGGGTTAATTGAACTAAACTTTTTTAAGGTTCTATCAATAAGGGTTCAACACCAAATCAATGGAACTGCAAAAGTACAGGTTGGAAAGGGCACGGGTTCTAGAGAATCATTGGACCAATATATCTGCTAGTCTAATTTACATAATCATGGATGATGCAAAACCGCAAATGAAAAAAAAAAAATGCCATTTCCCAGTGGAAAATATTTTAATAGGGGGAAGAAAATTAACATTTTATGGGTCCAGAACAAAATCATAAAAGACCTACGTTAGTAGAGAGAATTAGCACCCAAGGCAGGTACATGATATCATTTTGATTCATAAAGTGTTAGGATTTGTACATATTTGTAAATTGGATTCGAGTGGATCAATCTATCCTCATTATGGATAGTTGGATACCATATATTCCAACACAAAAGATTATTATTCGTATGATTTGACTTAAAAGGTATTTGTATAGGCTACGTGGTCGTAGAACTTGGTCCGCACGAATAGTAAATTGAAGTTTTCCCATCCCCAATAATACTGCCGCAGAGGTGCTTACTGGGCCATGTTTGTTACATGTACGTTCCCATCAAGATAAGAAAATCAGTTCCTTCAGACGTCACAGTTGCGTACGAAACTTGTTATCCATTATTAAAACACCACTCCATTGTCGGTAGTTCTCCACAGCAAGAGTTGACGCCTGACAAAAATGGAAGCTTGGTTCATCATCATCGTTTCGCTCTGCCTCGCCGCCCTCATTAAATCCTGCTTCAGTCTCTTCTCCGGCAACAAGAACCTGCCACCGGGACCGGCGACTTTCCCGGTCATCGGAAACTTGGTATGGCTTCGGAAGCCCATCTCCGATCTCGAATACATCCTCCGCGACCTCAAATCACGCTACGGTCCTCTAATCACCTTGAGAATCGCCAGTCGTCCCTTGGTATTCGTCGGCAGCCACTCCCTCGCCCACGAAGCGCTCGTCCACAACGGCGCCGTTTTCTCCGACCGCCCCGTCCCCGGCCCCACCAGCAGAGTCATGAATAGGAACCAGAAAGGGATTAGCTCCGCCCCCTACGGCCCCACGTGGCGCCTCCTCCGCCGCAATTTGACGTACGAGATTCTCCATCCGTCGCGGGTGAAGGCGTATTCCGCCTCCCGTCGCTCGGTGCTTTCTTCACTCATCCGCCGCCTCAGAGACACGGCGCAATCGGAGGAGTCCGTGAGACTGATTGATCATTTTCAGTTCGCGATGTTCAGTTTGCTCGTGCTCATGTGCTTTGGGGATAAGCTTCGGGAGGATCAAATCAGGGAAATCGAGGACATACAGCGGAGGATGATTTTAGGTTTCCGCCGCTTCAATATCCTCAATTTCTGGCCTCGATTGGGGAAGATTCTTTTCCGCAACCGCTGGAATGAACTGATCCAACTCCGGTTGGAACAGGAAAAAGTGTTGGTTCCTCTCATCAACGCTCGCATCCAAGCCAAACAGAGGAACAACGAAAGTCGCCAAGAATCCGATGAAATAACCGCATACGTAGACACGTTGATCGATCTGCATCTCCCCGAAGAAGACAGGAAGCTCGACGAAGCTGAAATGGTGGCTTTATGCAGCGAATTCCTCGCCGCGGGTACGGACACCACATCCACCGCTCTGCAGTGGATCATGGCCAACTTAGTGAAGCACCCCCAATATCAAAACACGCTTTACCAAGAGATAATCAGTGTCGTAGGGCGGGCACCACAGCTCGACGACAATGATAAACAGTTCGTGGAAGAGGATGATCTGCAGAAGATGCCATACCTGAAAGCTATTGTCTTGGAAGCTCTGAGACGCCATCCTCCGGGGCATTTTGTTCTGCCGCATAAGGTGGCGCAGGACGTCGAATTGGGTGGTTATAAAATCCCGAAAAATTCAATCATCAACTTCATGGTGGCTGATATGGGTTGGGATCCTAAGGTGTGGGAGGATCCCATGGAATTCAAGCCCGAGAGGTTCGTGAACAAGAACGGGGAGGCTTTCGATATAACAGGGAGCAGAGAGATCAAGATGATGCCTTTTGGAGCTGGGAGAAGAGTGTGTCCAGGGTTGGCATTGGCTCTGCTTCATTTGGAGTATTTTGTTGCCAATTTGATTTGGTATTTTGAATGGAAAGCTCTTGAAGGAGATGAAGTTGATCTTACTGAGAAGCAGGAGTTTACCATTGTTATGAAGACTCCACTGCGTGCTTGCATCTCTCCTAGAAGTTAATCGCTTCTGCTCTTCTTTGGTTTGAGACGTTTAAAGCAAAGATTATGCAGGAATTACACGAATTGGATATTGGTTTCTGGGAAATTACTTGAAATAGTTACTGGTTGTGGCAGTATTATCTACTTCTTTTCTGCATCTTTTCCTGTATAAAAGGAAATGGTTGTTTCATTTTCTATTATTCCTAATCCAGGTTTTGTTTTGGACATTGCACAGTATTTGCTTTACCATGCCCCATGGTCATTTTACGTGAAAAGACTTCTTACATATATCAATTTTATTACATCAGAAACTCTTTATCCATAAATATCATTTTGATGTGTGACTAACACCTTAAATGATTAATACAATCCATCCTTGGTTGAAAATCAATGCATCAAAAACTACAATATTGTTTCTCCCGCATAATTTCAACTTCGTTTATATGTTAACAAAATAAATTAATTTTAAGTTTTAACCGAAACGTGAGCTTTGGGTGCAAATGCTTACTGTTTTTTTGGCTGTATCGTCCATTTATTATCTGCATTTGTTCTGTATAAAGGAAAATGATTGCTTCATTTTCTATTATTCCTACTGTTCTGCTTTACCACACGACAAACCTGTAGACTGTAGTCATGCTTTATCCATGTTGCAGCACTTCTACAAATATTAACTTCTTATAAAGTATCAAACACTCGTAATGAAGTCCTTGTTTAAAGATTAACGCATCGCACTAGGTGAAATTCTAATTATAGTGCACTGTTTGTTTAAAGATTAACGCATCGCACTAGGTGAAATTCTAATTATAGTGCACTGTTCATCGACATAGTTTAAAAATGGTGTATTTTTCCAGAGTATTTTAATTCTAGTATAAGACGTGTTTTTGAAAAACGTCTTTACTGTGCATATAATGAAGACGCTTTTTTGGAAAACGTCTTCATCGCTTTTACCAAATACTATTTCAGAAAATTAACAAACTGTAATGATTTAAATAATACATATTCGAAAATAAAATGCTAGTGTTTAATCTCATTAAAAGAAAAAGAGAAGTACCTATAGAATTTCATTCCGATAATTCATTGTTTTTCCTCATTTAATAATAATAATAATATTATTATTATTAATAATATTAGCATATGTAACTAATATTTAGTCTTATCTAATATTTGGTTTTACCTATTTTATAACTACTTTACTCTTATCTAGATTTATAGGATAAATTTATATTTTGTATATTCTAAAACCTATTTTATAACGATAAATTTGTATTTTGTATATTCTGTAAATAAAATAACTACTTTACTCTTATCTAGATTTATAGGATAACTACTTTACTCTTATCTAGATTTATAGGATAAATTTATATTCTGTATATTCTAAAACCTATTTTATAACGATAAATTTATATTCTGTAGATAAAACCAAATATTAGATAAGACTAAATATTAGTTACATATGCTAATATTATTATTAATAATAATAATATTATTATTATTAAATGAGGAAAAGCAATGAATTATCGGAATGAAATTTTATAGGTACTTCTCTCTTTCTTTTAATGAGATTAAACAATAGCATTTTATTTTTGAATATGTATTTTTTAAATCATTACAGTTTGTTAATTTTCTGAAATAGTATTTGGTAAAAGCGATGAAGACGTTTTCTAAAAATACGTTTTCATCAGCTTTCTGATCCACGGACCACTTAATTTTGGTCAAAGCCCAAACCTAATGAAGACGTTTTCCAAAACAGCGTCTTCATCATATGCACAGTGAAGACGTTTTTCAAAAACACGTCTTACACTAGAAATAAAATACTCTGGAAAAATACACCATTTTTAAACTATGCTGGTGAACAGTGCACTATAATTAGAAATTCACCGCAGCACTACAATGTTACAACAGATTCCATGCATTGAATCCACATATGAACTCAACAGCCACCATCTCTCACATCCATCTATTTATATCAAAACAAATTAAAATTTTAACTGAATCATGAGCTTTGGGTGCAATTGTGCAAATCTGAAATTCATGCCCCGTGCAACGAAGAATTTGGAGACCTTGTCTATACTTTATATGGTTCAATTCTAAGTAGTTCAGCTGTCACAAACTGAGAACACAATTCGTATATAAAAATATTAAACAAGAACATGAAAAAAGAAAACCTCCTCTAGTTTGATCACACTTTTTAATTTAGTGTTTCCTCCATGCGCTCTGGGACTTTTCACTTAAGTGTATATCATCCTTGTCACTTAAATAGCAATAACTTGAGAATAGTCGACTTCCATCAATTCAACTTCATCGCCGCAAAGGATTCCGCCAATTCCATAGCAGCTTCAACGTGAGACACATCACTTCCCTGAAAAAAGAACCGGGAAATATCTAAGAGACCGCTTATTAGAAGCAGAAAACTTGTACAATTAAGCATCTGGTTCGACTCATATGCTTCACCTATTACCAGAATCACCCACACTCATTGCTTACATGAATGAAAAAGTGTCCTCCAATTCATTTCTAATTTATCCAATTTAAATACAAGTCTTCTAAAATTCAAATTGGCAGACTAATATTACTCTTGATTATCCAATTAGGAATCTAGCCAACAGTGGGGCATAATCGAACATTGAATGGAAGAGTTTATAGAAGCAAAATGTGACCACATTCACTTCCCCTCTAAATTTCATAATTAGGTTCATTATTCTCTTAGAAACAATTTATACTAGCCATTTCTCTCTGCATAAGCAACCATGCTACTACTCCTACAGCTTTGTGAAGAATGTTAGATATAGTTAACTTCAGCACTGTAGCCAATTTCGCTAAGTTCTATTGCTAGATCCACATCCATAATGCACTCTGCTTCGTGATATTAATAGCCACCACCAAAGGAAGGATATCAACACTATTTCAGTACTGAATTCAGACTCTTCAGCATTAAAAAGAGGCCTCAAAAAACTGCTTCCTACGAGCCATTCAGCTTATTCAAAAACATAGTTATAATCGGATGAGCTCACACTCCAGCCTAGATTAGAAATGAATAAATACTGGTATGTTGTTCCCCAGGTAAAGAAACTCATTCTTGAGACCATTTCAAAGATTATGCCGTAGTAGGAAGTCTTCAGTTTCTTATTAACCATACGTTCTTTCAGCTCTTGTTGCAAAGTAAATGAACAACAACTGCCTATTATGCGTAAAATCGTGATAGATTACTGAAATGAAATAGCTTACCTGGCCTTGGGCAAGACCCCCTTTTCCTCCTCCACCCTTTCCATTTATCGACTCCAAAACCTTTTTCAACCATTCTGTTACATTTAGTTGCTTGTACTTGCCATCTTTCTCTGGTACACCAGCACAAACGAAAGCCTTGTTCACCTTTTCATCTTTGCTGAAGACCATGACTGCCATCCCCTATGAATACAAAAGTGACCAAACAAAATTCAGTCAGTTCCAGACAACTTCAGACAAGTATAGAGTGGGGAATAATTTAACAATAAGGAAATGGCTGAAAACCTTCTGCTCCATGACTTTGACAACGGCCTCACGCATGGCAGAGGTATCCCCACCAACATCAACCAGTGAAATGCAATAGGTCTTTCCATTTGATGATGCACCTTCAGCTGTTTGTGTAGCAACTTCAATGGCTTTCCGCATATGCTCTTCAGCTTTCTTCTTTTTGGCTTTTATTACTTGGCTCTGATAAAAAAACATACGGTTTTTATTTTCTCTTTCTTCTCACATATATCATCCAAAAGTTAGGACAGGACAATGTGAGGCAACCAATGACGAATACTCTCTCCACCAAGGTACACAATTCAAATCTCAATAATAATTTCACCCGGCCCAACTCCTAATTAGAAATTAACAAGATCATCTTCGTATCTACCATCTACTTAAAAGTTATGATGACTATTATGTCTTGAGAGGGCACTCAGAGCAATCTGAATACAAGTCAGCAACTCTGTAAAGAGCTATGGATACACTGTACAGAATCACTAAAACCACCAATACTTTCTCGTAATATAAAATATTAGAAACTAAGATTTTTGGCCTTCAGATCTCTGCAGAGAACAAATAATTTTCTGCCCAACCATACTTGCATAGACCTTTACTAATATGCTAACAGAGAAACAGTACCTGAAGCGCAGAGATTTTATTCTTCAAATCAGCCTTTATTGCAGATGGGATAGCTTCTCTCTCGACTTGGCTATTTAAAGAAGTCACTTCCTGCAAACAGTCAGCGAACAGAAATTTAACTCATCGCTTCAGATTTATTTTCTAAAATAAAATCTGTTCTTTCTTAGCGAGTAGCAAAACGCCAGCAGCAAAAGGAATCCTCCGTCAAGGGTATCAATGTGATGATCATATTTATTTTATACGGGCAATACGCAGAGGAGTGTTCTCTCAAAACTAAAGAGATATGAAAACAATGACTGCACCAGCTAAAGAGAATCGATATGACTTCTAACCATAATGCCTCAATAGGGAACAGTCCCCACGATAAACCTTGTCCAAATGGATAGCATTAACATAAAGCAATTCATCTATATTTCCAACTTCAAACTACTAAGCTAATGAGATAGCAGTCCACACAAGTTCTAATTTAAAAACACAAGAACCTGTTCCAGAGCGCTTCCATCAAGATTTGATGCTTCGTTTACTTTTTGCTCAAGTATGGAAGCCTTTTTAATGGCTTCCAAAGCATAGTCCATCGTCACTGCTGTAACTCTACGGATTCCTTTGGCAATTCCTTCCTCCGACAAGAGCGCAAACATTTTTGCTTCCTTCGTATTTGATAGATGTGTCCCTGAACAAGCATAACACTACTTTAGTACCCAACACAACCGCTCCTTCCTGAAGCAATTCAATTTTCATGATATTTACCCCCACAAAGCTCAGAAGAGATAGATAGCCATTCTTCATTTTCAGGATTTGCAAGTAGATCCTCCACTTTTCGACCAATGGCTACAACACGAACAGGGTCAGGATATACCTACAGAAATCAAAAGAACCAATGGTTAGAAGACTCGCAAAAAGTACGGAAATGCATAACATGCTCCAAGATCCAAGGATCGAAACGACATATATGTAACTTTTTGCAGGGTTACCTCGCCAAAGACAGCTCTTAGACCATTAATACGCTTGGCATCAGCCAACCTGATCTCCTTAGAGAATACACCCATTTCAGCTTTAATTTGTTCATTTACAATTGATTCAATTTTTCTCAAATCCTCGGGCTTCACAGGCTTCCCTGTTCATTTCAGAGTATTAACAACTTATGTTTAGTACAGCGTAACTGAAAACAAGAAACTTACCATGAGAAAAGTCAAATCTCAGTTTCTCTGGGAGAACAATGGAGCCTTTCTGGTCAACATGATTACCAAGTACTTCCTGCATGTATCACAACATACTCCAAGGTTTAATTTTGAAGAGGGAGGAAAGGAAGAGAGAACTATAAGATAGGAATCACACGGTATTTTGGTTGATGAATATTTTGATTGCTTAACATAGTTACGGTAGGTTAATACCAAAGAAAAGTAGTCCAAACCTTACCCTAAGAGCAAAATTTAACATGTGCGTACAGGTATGATTGGGAGCAATCTGTTTCCGTCGCTCATGGTCAACCTGCAATCCAAATAAAAGAACTACTTACAGTTACCAGCAAACAGCAACCAATAGTGAATGTTGAATGATTAAGCTTAATGTACATAAGCATGAGACAAGGAATATCACCTTACAAATTACTTTATCATTAACAGTCAGCCTGCCACTCTTCCCATTAAAAGAACCAATGTGAAGAATAAATCCACCAAAGACCTGAACATTACTCACTTCGAAAACCCCCGCAGGCCCTTCAATTTTTCCAGTATCAAATATCTACAAATTCAAAAAATGAGCAAGTAAATCCAGCTACTTCATTTGATGGAAGTGTTTTCACACTGGCACACATCAAACAAAAGGGTGATTAACAAAGAGAATTGTAAGGTTCCGGTATTACCTGCCACAAATTGAAATGTCCACCAAGATTCAAATGCAAAACTATAGCAACTTATGAAACAAAATATCATTACTAAAAGTTTGACATATTTTTTTACTGAAATCAAGAACTGGACTGTACAGCTGTTGATCATCTTCAAGCAAAAGCTCGTACATTTGGTAATTGCGACCCCCTTTTAGTTAGAAGTCTCTCGTAATGGTTATAGATCTATGGCTTAAATAGTCAAAACCCCGTAGCGATTATTGTGAACCTACTTCAAGCCATGATGATCAATGAACCAATTTTTGGGTTAGCAATCCCACTATAACTCCCATTTACTTTCACTTCATTTACCTAGGACTTATATTGGATATATTTTAAAAACTATAATCTATTTGAAGACAATCATGTAACTAACTTTAAGTTAATCAACAACTATCATGAATTTCTCAGAAAGGAACATTCAACTCATTTAACTTAAACTCATTCCCCAAAATAACAGCCATGATTTAAAGCTAAAAACTAAATATATGGCATTTGGGTCAATCAGGATCAAAGGTGTTTAGCAAAGAAAAAATTTACCTGACCACCTTGCTCTGCATAAAAACTAGTGCTTTCAAGAATTATGCCAACTTCTTCACCTGGAGCAACACTTTGCAGGAACTCACTTCCAGTGTAAACTGCTTTTATCACGCTTTCATGCTCCTAAATGCTCGGAAGAATGAAAATATAAGTTTTTATCCAACAAAGAGCAAGGAAATAACCATTTTAAATGGAAAAGAAAGTCTAAGAAGACCTATTTGCACTTCCATCAAAATAAGTGCAATTGTGGTGTAGGTATAATCTGTGAACCTAGATAAGTGACTTGATGTTCCCGTTCATAGACAACAGACGGGTTAATTCAACTAAACTTTTTAAGGTTCTATCAATAAGGGTTCAACACCAAATCAATGGAACTGCAAAACTACAGGTTGGAAAGGGCACGGGGTCTAGAGAATCATTGGACCATGGTATCTGCTAGTCTAATTTACATAATCATGGATGATACAAGACCGCACAATAAAAAAAGCCATTTCCCACTGGAAAATATTTTAATAGGGGGAAGAAAATTAACATTTTATGGTTCCAGAAGAAACTCATAAAAGATCTACGTTAGTATCCTTAGCACCCAAGGCAGGTACATGATATCATTTTTATTCATAAGTGTTAGGCTTCACATGAACTCAACTCAATGATAATAGAACTACACACTCATGACTCATCCCACGTGTATCTCAAAAAAAAAAAAAACTTATAAACCATATACAACCAAAAAACATCTCAAAAATATATATACACTAACAAACAAACCTCAGGCCAACTAAATTTAGATGAGTCATCTGTAGCAGCAACCCCTTTCTTGTGCAACATGGCCGTAGCATCAGCATCCATAACAATAGTACCACCAGCTTGCTGAGAGATTTTACACCCACAAAGATTTAGCATAACCACGTTCACAAGAACATCATTCTCAATTTTGAATAGTATCAATCACGATTTACTTTTCTTCATGCATCGACGTCAAGGATTATAAACTCTCAAGAAGAGTACTTCTAAAAGTTTTAGTTAAGCATGGTTTTCATGCATAGTAAAACATCTCATCACCTTATTCTGAGCATTCCTTGATCTTTCCCTGGCTTTCTCCATAGCCACATTGAAACCTTCAACATCAACAGCCAGCCCTCTTTCCTCCGCCATCAGCTGATAGACAAAAGTTGTTGGTCAACATTCAGAAAAAACAAAATTACTATTCAGAAAGAACTGGATCTACAGTAACCTGAGTTAAATCCAAAGGAAATCCATAGGTATCCCATAATTCAAATGCATCCTGCAAGCAATTAACGTATTGCATAATTGCATTATTAATCCAAGCTAGTAGCAATTGACATAAAAAAAAGTTTTTTATCAGCATTCAGATATAACAGAACACAAGCTCTACAGATTTTACAACAAGATGAAGCTCAATAACAACAAACTATACGTGCCTGTCCACTAAGTATCTTCTTCCCTTGGACTTCTTGAGCAGCCTTCCCAAATTTCTCAATTCCCTGAATGAAAGTAAACCAATACAATAAGTTTTTTAGTTTCTCAGAAGTGGACCACATCAATTAAATCTATAATAAACATATACCAGCAGTAGTCTATTTAAGCAAATTCTACGGGAGTAGTTCAGAGGATATGGCCTAAAACGTATAAAGCATAGTTCAGTGCGCGGAAGAATACTAATTAACATCTTCTTTTAAATTACTCACAATAAATTCTAAGTTTGTATCTCAAAATTTTCAATTCTAGTCAAGCTCAGATATCAAACACTAACTTGTATCCTCATTTAGCTTACTTCCGCATGATCTTTCTTTGTGTTCTCAACATAAATGGGTATCTCCTTATGGTTAATGAACAAAAGATCGAAAACAGCACAAACTAACTAAACCTAGCACGTCTTAATAACAACACAGAACGTTTGACAGCCACTGTAACTACCTATAAAGATAATTTCGGTAAAATTATGACACATTTACAATGTGTACCATTTCATAATTGGATGTTTCTAATGTCTCACCACTTACAGAGTAGGGAACCAAAAGGAAAAGAAAAGAAATCTCCACATACTTTAGTCAATGTCCTGCCAAAGCTAGCTTCTTCATCAGCAATGATCTCCCTAATCTTTGTTGCATGTTCTTGTAGCTCAGGAAAAACACGCCCCATAACATCCAACACAACTTGGACCAACCTGTTTACAGAACACTATATCATTAAGAGACAAAACCAACTCTCTATAAAACAAAATGCAGACCAAGACCATATTTCTGCTTGGAGAGCAGAGGCTTCGACTGTTTCACAACAATATGGACAAGATAAGGAGCAGCAGTGAAAA
This sequence comes from Lantana camara, assembly GCA_037501455.1. Taxonomy (NCBI): domain Eukaryota; kingdom Viridiplantae; phylum Streptophyta; class Magnoliopsida; order Lamiales; family Verbenaceae; genus Lantana; species Lantana camara. The sequence continues at coordinate 12,166,328 of CM074857.1, read as the reverse complement.
ATAATAGAGTAGAAAAGTTTGGAAGTCTGTACCCATTGAAAAAGCCTTGTTGTGCTTTTAGGACTTCAGTACCATATCTCACAGCTCTTCGGAGGATGCGCCTTAACACATACTCACGCCCCTCATTACCTGCAAGTTACCTTCTTAACATGAAATCTGACCGAAATTGCACAAATCCTATTTCATAATCACGCTATAGTCCTCATCTATAAAGAATCAATTCAAAACAAAAATCCTATTTCCCCACCAACACCAGGTACCTGATGACCATTCTATGCATAATGAAAAAAATAGTGCAAAAACATCTAATTTACAATTCCATGACCCCGCAAGGTTTAATTTGTATTCATCCTTACAGCTTGATATAGCAAGCATAAATGTGTCTCTGTATGTAGTCACTGCCGAAAGAACTTACAAACAAACATTCACATATTGGCACCACCAGAGTTTGGTATCACTGTCTCAAACCACTACATTTTGCACGTTAAAAGTTCTGCCTATTAAAATTGTGTTTAATCAATTAAATAGTACTTCACCTGGACAAGAACCATCAGCAATGGCAAATGAAATTGTTCTAATGTGATCAGCAACAACCCTGTAAGCCATGTCAATTTTGTCCACATCTTCAGCTCCAACTTTGCCAGAGTATGGGCGGGCATTAGTGGCCTACAGGCATCAAAAACGAATCAGAGAATACAGCTAACATGAGAAACAGAATTTAAGTTGGTAAAAGCTGAGAAAAAATTATAACAAATCTGTATCAGAACCATTGTTAATTTCTTATATCATCACATCAGGTTTATAATCCCTGAAGTTCATAGGCATAAGGAGGCTTTCTGCTTTCAAAATAATTCTTAGGGTGACAACTTAGTGCACTCCAGAATCTAATCAGCCATGATTTACCTGTTGTATTGCATCAAAGATGGGCATGAATATGTCAGTATCATAATTGCTCATCTTATCTTGCAGAATAGAAGTTAATCTCTCAAAACCCAATCCAGTGTCCACATGTTTTGCAGGTAAAGGTTTCAACGAGCCATCAGTTTCCCTGTTAAACTGTAATACCGAGGCAAATTAGTGATGGCAACAATAATAAATAGAACCCAAATAGGACAAGAATGAAGCATTCACCTGGATAAACACAAGGTTCCATATCTCGATCACTGTAGGATCATCATTGTTCACAAAGGACGCAGCATCACGACCACCAATCCTATCAAAATGAATTTCCGTGCAGGGTCCACAAGGTCCAGTATCTCCCATCTCCCAAAAGTTGTCCTAGTAAAAAAGAAGCATGAGAATAGAAAGAACGGATATGTAAGGCAAACATGGAAATTAGATATCCTTTAGATGGCAGCTAAGGAGATTGCATTGATAGGAACACTTGCCAAATACCCATATGCATCCCAAAAATGTCAAAACTTGAAAATAAAGTACTTTCCATCTATTTTCTATAGCCTACCCATCTTTTTCTTTTTTTGTTCAAGATGAACTTTCATTGGGACCCAAAAATTTGCAAGATGTACTTAGAATAGCATATTGAGGTTCACATTTCATTCCGTCCTAAATAGTTAACTCAGAAAGTTGATAATAGACAGTAGACTCCAAAGTTTAATGATGAAGCCAGAAGCCAAGAATGTCATGACTAAGAAAATTTAAAAAACTCAAACAACAAACAAATACGGGAGAAATTGGTCATACTTTACAGCCAAAAGGCAAAACACGGCTCGGGGGGAGGAATTTAAGCCATATATCCCTTGCTTCATTATCAGCAGGAAGACCAAGTTTCACATCGCCACCAAAATAGGTGGCATAAATTCTGTCCGAAGGCAATTTATAAACCTGAGACATACGACAATCGAGATGTAAGGAGAAACTTTAATTAGTCCAAGATCATATTTCATATCAACAAATAGAAGAAAGTATCAGGGAACTTGCCTTGGTAAGAAGCTCCCAAGCCCACTGAATAGCTTCGTTCTTGAAGTAATCTCCAAAGGACCAATTTCCAAGCATCTCAAAGAAGGTGTGGTGGTAAGTGTCCTTCCCCACATCATCAAGATCATTGTGTTTGCCACCAGCACGGATACACTTCTGAGTGTTACAAGCACGACTGAGCTTGCTCAACTCAGTGTTCGGGTCGACAGTTCCCAGAAAGATGGGTTTGAACTGATTCATACCTGCCCAATAAAAATACTAGCAAATATGAGCAAAGAATTGGCATAAATAATTTAAGTGCCTTGGAATTCCAGTGACTAACAATCGGCTATCAATTAAATAAAAATGGCTAAAGGATTAGAATTAAACGTATGCCTAATTTGAAATTCTACAAAATTTTCAGTAATCCAACTTAAATAATCTAATCAATACCAAAGCACTTGACATTAAGATACGTATGCAGAAGGATGGAAACATTACCAGCATTTGCAAAGAGAAGAGTAGGATCATTATGGGGAACAACAGGGCTCGATTTCCAGTAAGTATGACCTTTGTCCTCGAAGAATTTGAAGAAGGTTTCTCTAACCTTTGCTGCAGGCCACTCCACCTCAGTCGACTGCGATCCCATTAATTCTGGAGAAGAAGATTCCTCGGTTGGTATAGTACTACTACGGCTACTATAGAAATGAGACGGCAGGAATAACACAAGGTTACAGAGCGGAGTGTTGGCTGCCAACAACCGATACGTCCGCGGCGGCGGCGGCGGCGGCGGCGGCGGCTGATGGCGCGGCGACGGCGACGGCGGCGCCGGAAGTATCTGTAGTCTGCGGAATGGTAACGCCAAAAGTGAAGTGCTCCAACTGCTGCTAACTTTGATATGGTAAACCCTCATCCATTCCCTAACCCTTCTCAGCCTTAACCATTTTTATATATAAGGCATATTTATAGAAGACAAATAGTGGGGACTATTTTGCATATAATAAAAATTACGTGGCTCATAAAAAGCAAAATAAATACTCCCACCACCCTGTCTGTTAACCTAATTGCGTGGTCTCCAATCTTGATTATTAATTTAAAAACAATTATAATTTAAATAAATTTATTAAAAAGTCGTCCGTTTAAATATTTAAAAATGAAAAAGGGAAAGAATATTGATTTATACCCTACCTAACAGGCTAACACCAATGTGGATTTGGACAAGATGGCAAATGAATTGTATTCGGATTCCAGGGATTTATAGACTGAGTTGGATTAATTTTTCAACTACGGAATAAACATGCAACATTACCATTACAAAAATGAAAAGATTGAAACCTATCAAATAAAACGAGTTTCGTATTTACTATTAAGTACGTAATAAAATACACTTTGTTTCATATTAACGGTTAAGTGCTTAGTGAAATTTTGTTGCACAAATATGACAGGAACTCAGTAAACAATTACACAAAAAATAAGGAACACTCGAGCAATTGGAATTGTATTGATAATAACCCAATGAAACAGTACATAAAATTGGAAAGTTGCAGAAATGAGATGAGAAACAGAGCAGAGAAAATAGGTGAGGAAACTAGAACACACATACAAGTTTCTTGCCTCCCAAATGAGCTAACAAAGTGCTAATATAGATCCAAGTCTAAGCTGGAAAATAAGATGTCGATATCTACCAGAATGAAGGAATAATCAAAGGAATTCACCACCAATGTCCCCTGAACACTGGTCCCCTCCAGCTAAGAACTCAAAGCTTGATGACCGTCGGATCTTTGGTTTGATAAACGGCTTGATCCTCCTCTGCCAAAGTATGAACCTGGACAGTTAGATCCTTGGCGCCTTGATCAATGGTTGTGCTAATCTCTCCATAAGTTGCAACTGTAGCACCCCAACCGGAAGGCGCCACATCCCCCGCACTATGAGCCCGATCCACGAATGAAATGGGAGGTCCATACATGAACCTAGCTCACAGCGAACGGGGACTCACTCACTCCTTAGGCTAGGCGGGAACTAAACTCGCAACCAATTAAAATAATTTCAATAAAGCAAATGCATGTGCGGAAGTAAAATATATAATCCATCAGAAATACATTGAGCAATTGACGGTTTCAACTAACATAGATACCTAGTCCCGAAAATTCGTACATAAACATTTCCAATTATACATTCTTGTAAGCTATCATGTGTACACAATGCGTATGAAGTGACAGACTTAAATATGAGACTTAACAAACTCAGAACCCCACCTAGCACTCCAAACCTGCAAAAGAACTGAAAACAAAGCCGGGTTCAGTCTATAGGAGACTGGTGGGTATAAAATGGCATATTAATATAATACTGCAGAATTTAAACACCCACGCATGCAAGCTATAATCCCGTGCGAGGTTTTTAGAATATTTCCCAAGTGGGTGAAAACAAAATAAAACAACGCTCGGGATTACAACAATCAATTTAATTCAGTCATTCAATCGATCAAAACGTGAGCCCGGGGGGGCGCCGGGGGGGGGGGGGGGGGGGGGGGAGAGGGGGGTGTAAAATCTCCAACCTACACCTCGTGTGTGCAAAACTTTATTCATTACCGATCATGCGACAATCATTTCATTCAATCGATCAATCAATCATTATCATTCCTTCATGCATAACAATTACTCCTTCTTCCTCCGGGTGGTGGACGCGTCGTTTAGGGTTGAAGTGTACCTTCCCGCCCCAACGATATTGTTCTCACTGGACAGGTTTTGTTCCTCCCTGCCGTGTACCGACCTAGGAGGACGCGTCTACCCATTCATTGACCAAACGGGGTTACATGAATTCCCCAATTGGCACTCAGCTCCCATTCCCCACTAAAACTCCTAACGAGGGCCGGTATCGCCGCTACGATATGGGACTAGCACATGGGATCACCGTCGGCCTTGCCTCCCCGGATAGCCACATGTACCAAGTCCCTGGGCCTGTGTAAACAATCAATCATGTCCTCGCCAAAACAATCGGTAAGTGTTCATAAAAGACAAAGGGTTTGACAACCAAAATCATAGACTCCTTGAAAACGACTCGATATATACATATATATATATATATATATATATTACCTTTGGCTTGAAATATACACATTGGAATATATCGGGTCTGTTTTATCTAATAGAAGAGAAACCCACTTGTTACACCTTACCAAAACCAAGAAGATAAGAGGACTTGAGGAAACCTAGGAACCCGGTATCTCCGCCCTGGAGAAAACTGTACCAAGGACAATGCAATGAATTCGTGAGACTCAAGACTCCAAATAAACCATATACGACGCACGGCAATGCATTGGTCATGATATGAATGTATAAAAGATCATTTTATGTAATGAACACGTTCATGTGCAGTATTAATGTCTTAAAAGACATATAAACATTCATTTCATTCATTTCAAGAAACGTTTAAGTCCATTCAAGTTCATAATTTTAACATTTAAATCAAATTGATCCAAGAATTTCAAATACGATTATAACACGTAGGATAGCATGTTTACAATTAGGAAAATAGGCAAATAGAAATATTTAAGTCATGTTCGGGAATTAAATAACATGAAATAAATAACAATTAAATTCTAAAATTTAAATAAATTAAATAATAATTAAATATATATCATTAAACATGCATTAATAATATATATATACAATCATATCTGTATATATATATATATATTGATACACGTACAGTACATGCAATATGCAACCAAAATGAATAATCATCCATGCATAATTAAAACAAAACAATTTAAAACACAACTTGCATGCATGCAATTGCAACAACACAAATTAGATTAGTACCCATGCATGCAAGCATATATATATATATATATACAGTCGTAGCCATGCATGCATGCAAGGAAGGAAAATATAAACCAACTAAAAAGCCATGCGTTGAAATGCAAACTGAAAATCATGCAGAACTGAGTAGGGTCGCGGCCGCGACCCATTTTCTTCATGAAATGGTAGTGGCCGCTACCCGCTAAAGTCTGAATTTTATGCCAAAAAAACAACAATAGGAGAGCAGCCCCAAAACCAGTCGCGGCCGCGGCAAGAAACACATACAAAGTAAGTCGCGGGCGCGACTCTGCGCAAACCAGAAAAAAAGACCCAGCAACTCCCTTGTTTCTCATTATTTTTGCAGCAGTAGCAGGGGATTTCTTCAACCATCAAAGTAGCAACAAACCAACACCTAAAGGCAAGGAAAGAACGCAGCAAACATGCCATAACACAACACACACACACACGCAACAGCAGCAACAACGCAGTAGTAGGCATGGAAGCAAATTCAGTCCCAAAAGCTTCAAAATTCACATTTTTGATCATGCCAGACCCACACACACCTCACACAAATCAAAATCAAGTTCATGAATGTCTAAAGAATGCTAGAGTGGTCAAGTTTCATGCGTTAATTCTCAAGAAATATGGAAATTTAACAATGAATTCAAGAAAAAGAGATTCAACCTAACTATTCACTCATGCCTTCAAATCTCCATGGATTCAAGCTCAAAATTGGGGATGCATAGCTTAAAATGACACATATTGAATGTATATGATAACCCTAAACTCACCTTGTGGATTGGATGGAAGATGGAAGAGATTTGAGCCTTGAATCTCCAAGCTTTGGCAAGGTTACGGGAATGGACTGGAGCAGGGGCTTTTTGGCTGATTTTCTCTTGTGTGTGAGGGTTGGTTTGTAGCACCCGAGCGCAAGGTACCACATCCCCCGCACCGAGACCCGACCCGAATATGAAATGGACGATCCATACCCGAGCTAGATCACGGCGAACGGGGACAAACACACACGCTATGCTAGGCGGGCTAACCCTTAAAACCATAAAATCAGAGTAAACATTAAGTGCGGAAACAATAACTGGCCATAATACAAACAATGATCATTCAAGCTCCCAAAAGTAAGCCATATACATTACCAAATGCCATCAAGGCTCAAACAACAAGTACGCTACATTCTTATTCATATACAATGATCAAAAGTGCAATATGCAAGTGTAAGACGGAGACACAAGAGCTAAAAGTGTATGTAAAACCTATGACTCGAATTCCCGCCTTGCACCTTTGACACATGCACAACACAACTGAAAACCAAACGGGTTCAGTCCAAAAGGGACTGGTGGGTATAAAAACAGGGCATAAATATAATATACGACGGTATTTAACAATCACATGCAAGCTATAATCCCAAGTGAGGTTTTTAAAGAATTTCCCAAGTGGGTGAATATAAATCATCAAAAGGGATTATAACGATTCATTAACATTAGGTCATTATTGGCCCGGCGAGTGGGCGTGCATTATCTCCAACCAACACCTCATGTAATTCATTAACATTCATTCTTTTCATGCATATCATTCTTTCGTGCGCATTCAATAACATTTACACCTTCTTCCTCCGGGTTGGTGGCGGGTTTGCCAGGCCCATCCACCCATTCATTGACCAAAAGGGGAACATGACTCCCCAGATGGCACTCATCGTCCATTCCTCGCTAACTCCTAACGAGGTCCGTTACGCCGTTCATTGGTGGGACTAGTGTGAGGGATCACCGTCAGCCCTTGCCTCCTCGGGTCACCACTCACACCAAGTCCCTGGGCCCCATTCAGTGCATTCATTCATTCATTTCTCGCCAAAACATTAGGTAGGATTCATAAAATAAGGCTTTACGTTGAAAACATTTACTCTTGAAAACGACTCTATATATATATATATTTATTTTTGGTCGAAAGCTTTTCACATTGAAGGTATATAGGGTCATTTATCTAATTAGAAGAGAAACCCACCTTAACGGCAAAAAGGAGAACACACGAGCCTCATTGACCGGCCTTGTCTCCTACGAAATCAAAATCTGTGCAAGAAACGTGAAGTGAGACTCAATATGACCAAATAGGACGCTCGGCAATGTAATGATCATGATATGAATGAAGAAAAGATGCTATAAAGTAATGAACATGTTCATGTGCACTATTAAAGTCTTAAAGACATATAAGCATTCAATTCATTCATTCAATGAAGCATTCGTATTCAAATGAGTTCATATCCTTCACATTTCACGTCAAAGGAATTTAAATCATATAATCAAGTCATTCAATCATTCGTTCACTTTCATTCAAATTCATCAATTCACGTTTCCAATCAATTCAATTCAAGAAATTCAAAGCACAAGATCCAACATTTAGGCAAATAAGAGCATTGAAGTAAATTAAGTTAGACACACATCCAAACGTATTCAATCCTTTACAAAACTCTACTACATACACCATATTACATCATATAACATATTTCCAAAGTTTGAAGATAAGAAGAAGTCATATGAAAGGGGAAATGGGTTTCGGAAATCACAAATGCTACAAAACGCACATAAATGGCATTCCGCAAAAGCATACTTAAATCTCATCCAAATGTTATGAAATTAAACCACAATACTCCCAACACATAGTATAACAAGTTCATAGTTCACCACAAATGAGGATAAAGGCATTAGAGAGGTGAAACAATTCAAAAACCGAAAAGGAAAAGACAAGAGCTACGCAGGGGAAGGGACACGGGGGTGTCTCACATTACAAGGCAAATGAGACACGGGGGTGTCGCAGTACAGACATGCAAAAAGGGCATGACACGGGGGTGTCTCACATTACAAGGCAAATGAGACACGGGGGTGTCTCGGTACAGATCCAAAAATGAAAACAAGGTTTATCGGCAAAACAGACCCTATACAAAATCAGACCCAAAAGCATACCAAATCAACTCCAAATATTATGAAACTTAATATACAACATATTTAGCATTTTATGAGCATATTTCATTTAGAATTCAAAGACCAAATCACACGTTAAGAGCACCGAAACCATGCAGCGAATCTGGGGCGCCAAAACCGCACATATGAACCCGATCGGTTCAATCATGCCATGATCAAGTACTTAGGGGCTGAATTTGAAGCTGAAACTTTAGGGAATGAAAAATAACATGATAAGAAACTAATATACTCCATTTATATGCAATTTGACATGAATTGGAGCACATTAGGATGACCAACAACCACAAAAATGCAACAGCAGCCGCAGTCCAGTTCTGTCATGGATTATGCATAAGAACAGGTCATGTATTTCGGTTTTGGGGCTTAAAATGGATCCAAAGGCTTGTAATATGAATCCTAACATATAAAAAAATGAGTGTACATCATCTCCATGCAAATTCACACGAAATGAAGGCCATTTGATCAAGCAACAAAGCATAATTCCACACAGCAGTCCCGAAACAGGGGAGGCAGTTTGATCTTTAAGTTTGGAGCTCCATATCTCATAATTTCATCAAAGGGTATAAAGAGAAAATCATCATAACATCTTATACTATCAGTTAGGAAACAAATTGGCCAATAAACAAGCTCATATAATCATTAATAAGCAAGGGAATCAGCTATACAACTAGGTAGGTCATTAGAGCAAAAATCCCCAAAAAGTCCTATTCATGCTCTTAGCCCAAACCCTTAACAAATCTGATGCAAAGCAAGTATTAAGTGAATGAAATCATGTATAAAAGAGTATAGGATACATAAATATACACACCTTCAAGATATGGAGAAGAAGGGAAGTGATTTGAGCTCAAAAATCACAAGGGCCAAGGGTTTCTCTTCTCTTCTCCTCTCCTCTCTTGTCACGATCTGCTGCTGCTCAAAATGGGGGGGGGGGGGGGGGGGGGGGTTGGTTCGGTTTGCTGATAAAAAGAGGAGAAAGGAGTTAACTCAAGTACACAAGTCATGGGTTAAGGCATGGTTAGGTTTAGGTTGGCTTAAAGGGTCCCACCGTGAAGACTAGTCAACAAAAGGGTTATTCTTGCACGACTTGTTCGTTACGGTTGGATTTCGGGGGTCTTAATGATCTCAAAAAGGTATGAGGCTTGTTCCATTGTCTCCGAATCGTCGATACGAAGGCAACGGAGGTGACGGAATTCGAATCCGAATTCCCGAGCTCAAGATATGTCATCCGGAACCCAGGGCGCGCTAAAAGCGTTTTAAGCCCTATAAGTTCCGTCTCCAAAAACCGAAATCAAAACTAAATCAAACGAGCTTAAAATTACAACGTAAGCATGTAAACACGTTAATAACTCACATAATTCAAGTATACCAAGTTGGCACAAAAATCGGAATTGGAAACGGAGTTAAACAAATAAAAAACGTTTCGAAAAGGATTTAAACGTTTAAAACTTCAAACCTAAGAACTTAATATCATTAATCAAATATTCCGAAACTCAATCAATTAAGTCCGAAATCATGAAACGAACATATATTCATATACAAAACACATATAAGTCCAACATATTAAATTTGCACGAAATTTCGGTATCAATTTAAATAGAAACGAAGCACGTAAGGGAGGCTCATAAATAATGCAACAATGAAATTCATAATATTACAATTAATATAAAATAAATACGCATAAATAATTATTCGCGCAATTTGGTAAACACATACGTCATGCTGTACTATTAAAAACTGGGGCGTTACATGGTTCGGTTGAGGGAGATAGGTATCAGATAGTGGGCTTAACTAGGGTTCCATAGCCTCCAACCATGGTTAATTTGGTCAAGGATTGAAGGAGATATGAGGAAAATGGCTAAGTGTCGCAATTTAACGGCCGTCTCGTTTTTCGGTTGAATTCCGGGGTTTCAAATGGTCTTAGAAAAATATGAGGCTAAGTTCATTGAATCCAACTTTTCGTTATGAGTTCAACGAAGTTGACAGAACTCGATTTCGAGTTCCCGAGCTCAGGATATCACATACGGAACCAAAGGTGCGCTAAGTGCTCGTTAGCCCCGGTTGGTTCCAATCACACAAAATAAATTTAAAACGCAATCAAACGAATCCGAAAACATGAAACGAGCATACGTACATATTCATGACACGAATGTCTTCGACATATTAAATTTTCACAAAATTTCGATATCAAATCATATAAAAACGAAGCACGTTTATAACACTCGTACGCCATACATAAATAAATCCATAACATTTCATAATAATTAACAAAATTTAAATTCATTTTAAATGAAAATGAGGTCAACGAATTCAAATGTAATTTTAATACCAATAAACTTAAAATATAATCATTTAACATTGTAATATTTAATATAAAATTTTATATACAAAACACTTATAAACAATTAATTCGCGCAACTTGTCACGTAAATGCAAATCGACCAAGAATTCATACAATTTCAAAATTCAAAAGAAATTTAAGAATCCATTTTAAATATTTATTAAAAATAAACCGAAATACATATTATAGAAAATTAATTAAAATTACAATTAGTAATTATCAAAACGATTAATTAAGCAATTAAATAATTTATACGTGCAATTAGGGAACACATAAATTATTCATGCACAAGTGGTTCAAGTAATCATATTCATTCCAATTCAAATATTGCATATATTTCAATTAATCACATATTTAACAATTAACTAATGAAATTTAAATATAGAAAACACTTGATATATTGGACTTTTGCATGGATTTGTAGGGCAATTTGAGTTAAATTTATGTCGTTTCAAGAGCTTATAATGTGATTTATGCTCCCTTTTAGGTACATTTTACCTTGGAGTCGAAGAAACGAAAGTAGAAGCAAAACCATGCAAAGACAGGCGAAAAACGAGAATTCTTAGGGGACACGCCCGTGGCCCCCTAGAAGAGTAAACTGAAATACCCCCGTGTCTCAATACAGGAGATGATCAACGGATTTCAGAAGGTGACACGCCCGTGTCACCAATTTAGAGCAAACCGAGACACCCCCGTGTCTCGGTACAGAGAGGACCAGACAGTCTTGCACCCCCGTGTCATGCTGAAGAAGAAATGTTGACACCCCCGTGTCAAGTAGAAAACGCGGTTACGACTTTTATAGGTGACACGGGCATATCATATTTTTGTGCATGGGCACTACACGCCCGTGTCACGTTGCGGAAGCTGAGTTAGGAATCCTATTTAAGCACGATTTTGAGGCGGATTTTGAGAGCTTTTTGACATATACCTTTCCAGAGTTCAAGAGGACGTTTTTGGCGGAAGAAACACGAAGACCTAGAGTTGAAGCTTCGATTCAATCGCAAGACTTTATCAATTTGGTTTTATTTATTGCTTTTCTATCCAAACTAATTCCTCAATTCTTAGTTTTTGTTAGTTGAGATTTAGTATAGTTAGCTTAGTTGCTCTTGATTCGTTTTGATAATTAGGTTAGAAATTTCCAGAATTCCTAATTTCGTTTTGATGTTTATGTTAGACATGAATGTTTTGAATGCAATTCCTTTGATTTTAATGAGTTTTGAGTATATTATGAGGAACTAATCCCCTAGGGTTAGGGGGTAATGATTATGCATCTAAGGTGTTTGATTTAATGCTTGAGTTAAATTGTGTGATTCTTTGTTAGGAAAACGGCATTGAATAGAATGTGAGTGGACTGGCCATCCATTAACATATCGTAAATTATCCGATAATCGAGGGATTGAGGATAATTGAGATTGTTTTCCAAAACTTAGAATTTTTTGGCTTAAAGAAATTTAACCCTAAATTCTACAACGCGTATTTAGAATTCCATGCCAAGCCGCTAGGTTTTAAATACACTAATCTTGTTTTAATCGATTGATCTGGTTACTAAGTGATTGTGAGAACAACACTTGGCTCGATTAATTAGACGTCTAGGCTTTGAAAGAAGCTAGGTATAAATTTGTGATTAGGTTGAAGAATCATACATAAGTACGTGAGCATTGATTTAAACACTGAAGGGCATATGATTTACTCCCCGACCTGCTTTCTCTAGTGATATATTCTCGATTTTATTTGTTGGTTCGTTTGGTTGATTAGTTATTACTTAGTTTAATTTTGTCATAGTAGTATAGAACAACACTCTCGATCTTTGTTCGGTCTCTAGATTAGAATTAGTCATAAAAGTGGTTGTTGATTTCCCTTCCCTGTGGATACGATACCTTAAGTGTTACAACCGAATTTAGAACTTACACTTGGGTTCAAAATTTATCTATCAACACTTATAGCCAATTAATTCATGCAAATCACTAAACACATACGTCATTTAGAATACGAAAAAGTTGGGGCGTTACAATCTCTCCCCCTTAAAAGAATTCATCCTCGGATTCACTACCCGATCGAACAAACAATGAGAGACTCTCTGTCTCTCACAAGCAACAAGGAGAGAACCCCGTCTCTCGCAAGCAAAGAGAGCACTCCGTCTCTCAAGCAAAGATAAGAGAATCCCCGTCTCTTACAAACAACGAGAGCACCTCGTCTCTCAAACAAAATAAAGCAAGGAAGTCTCCAATACTCCCGAGCAACACCATGCAAAATCATGAATAAAGTCACGTAAGACACTCACAGCAGACAATAGATATCATCCACATTGGTTATCAATTATTCTAGGTTATATAACGTAATAAGAAATCAAAGCCCATAACATAAAAATTATTTGAATTAAATTTCGCATGAATGCATGTATCATGGATGCTACAAGTACCGTTCACCGTAGTTGCGAAATTTAGATTTGTGAGTTTCTTTGTCCAATGTATGATTTGCCCCGAAGATGAACTCAGTGCTTGACTTGTCTTTATACTTTTCAGGGTACCCCAGCGAAGTAATTGATAGTTCCTCTAAGAACTTTATTCTTTATTCCCTTCTGACTTGTACTGCTTCCAGTCCTCTTCGATCTTTCATCATTTCCCATAATCTTCATTCAACTAAACCAACTCTTAATACCCGAGCTTTGAGCCCCCGTATACTGTTAGATTATCCATCCCGAAATTAGATCCATCACTAATTCCTTACCCAAATCAAAACCTAACATACCATCAAAGATAACTACCCTTAGCGTCCCTAAAAAAAAATTCTATTCTCGACCTTAATATATCCTCCAAATCTATCCCTATTCTTCCATTCAATTGACCCCTTTTTACTCTCTTTAAACCTTTATGGTGAAATTTGGTATTCGGCCCCTACAATTCTTTAATCGGAGATAGGATGTTCTTGATGATTCTTGAAGTTTCGTTTAGGTTTCCCAATGATCATCCCTGCCGGTTTTATCTCTTCTTGAATCTCTTTTCAAATTCAGGGAATCAAATTTTATTGATAGCATCCCTTTCTATGCTAATTTGAATCGATTCCCTCTCGACAATTCAACTAGAGAGTTTCCTTAACTTCTCCATAGCTCCTTTATCTTCAAGTCGAATTTGCATACGTGGAAACATTCAATAAACTATTTTCTCTAATCCTCGTGAAAATCTTCAATCCGAATTTAGTGGCTTAGCTCCCATTTTAATGATCAACTCTTAAAGTTGTCTTATTCCTCTTCGGTCACCATTATAAAATTCTCAGATCATTCCTAATTGCATTTTTCGTTGTTTCTACTAATTATTCCTTCGACCACTATCTCAAGTTTCAATTTTGCCTCTGGGTCATGCTCTCCCCCTTAAAGTTTTCTGTCGTTACACACTGAACTCCATTGATTCTTCTTGATCGAAATCCTCTCATCTTTCCTCCCAATTCTCTTGATAATCGAAACCCCCTTCTCTATTCTTATTCTACCCAAATACCCCAATGCCAAATCTAGCCTCGCTTTTTCTTCGGAGTTCCTCTCCATCAATCTATCCTTTACTGGAAGTTCTGTATTTCCCGAATCATCTTCCTTGTCATGTGTCGTCCCGTTATTTCCTTTCCTGTAACACCCCAAACAGAGGATGCCACATCCCCCGCACTAGGTCTCAGACTCGGTCATGAAATAGGAAGTCCATGCCCGAATCCGAATCATAGCGAACGGGAGACCAACTCACACACTAGGCTAGGCGGATCTAACTTGACAAACTCAGAGTACGGAAGCAATTAAAACCAACAATAATAGATAGCGGAAGCATTCAAAACAAAACATGTAAAGCAGGTGACGGGCTCAGCTAGCATAAATGCCTAGTCCCGAATCAATTCATAATCCAACATAATAAACAGCATACGTATCATTATAATATCTACTAACATCCAAATACTAGCTTACTAACCCCACACGGGTTTAAGTCTAAGTAGAACATAAACATAACCTTCAAGTGTGAAACATAAATACGTAACATAAATAAAGTATGCGACAAATGCATCCTGATACCAACTAGACTGATAAGTGTGACTCAAGGGACTCACTTCCGCCTAGCTCAAGCCAAAAGGAAACCTGCAAACTAAAAGATAAATGAGGTGTCAGTCAACTGACTGAGTGAGGGGGCTAACGCACACCCACAATATATATATACAGAGCACAACACATATCAAAAGGGTGGATTCATGAACCGGGGATAGGTGTTGCATACCAGAACATTTCAAAACAACCCAAAATAGATATAGATATAAGTTTAGAAACTATTTTCAGAAAGACTCTATCCCGATTCATAATTCCCATAACAAATCATAACATATGCTCGGCGAGTACGAGCTTCCAACCTCAACTCCTCATATCATAACAAAACATAAAGAACATACCAACCTCAACTCCGGGTGATGGTAGGGTTGCGCGACCCTAACCATCCATACAGTCGAGGGGAGTGCTAATGCTACTCAAACCCTCAGGACTCCGTTTCCCAACCAAACCTCCTGGTGGGTCCCGGTACATCCCCTTCATACAGATGGAGACTACGCATAGGCCGAGCCCTGACAGCCCTATACCGTCCCAGGGATTCCTTACCCGTAGCTCCTGGGCCCCATAACAGAACAGAACATAACATATACCAACTTTCATGGCAATCTCGCTACATAATCATAACATAACTTAACTTTTCGAAATAGCTTACATATGCCTTCATACTTAATTTCCAAAACTGAAATTGTATCATAAGGTCATAATCATATCATATTCGACACATATTTAATCATATATATAGTATATAATCGCATGCGGGGATTGAAATCATCATATTGGGGTCATATGTCGTTTAACTATACAAAATCCTAAACCTCACCTGAGAAGCGACGAGATACAAGAACTGAGAAGACGGATGAATACGCGACCAGGTTGTCTCCACCCAGGGAGATCACTGTTCAGAAAATGGGACATAGGGTATTCGTGAGACACGACGCAAACATGAACCACAGAGACGCACGACAATAATTATGAGATGCCGTGGAATGATACGGTATGTACAGAGATTACAAGAATGCTAGGCAGGTGTTCATATGCATACTTAATGTCCCATGTTGCAATTAGACACATAGTTAATCTCAAATAATCCACATAGACAAGCAAACCAATTAAACGAATTCAAGTTCTTTAACCCTTTTATACTTAATATAGTTCAGGCCCTAAATACACAAATGAGGTATTTAATCCCAGTACGCACATTAACAACACTAAAGAACAAGACTTCAATTTAATTACAAGAGAGTTGATTCATTTTAATATTCTATATTTAATCATAAGTAAATGAAAATCATTGTCATAGTAAGACAATTACAACCCCAAACCACACAAAACATGCTGACCCGCACACTAACAATGTAATTTTAACCACTTTAGCATCATTAGTGTCAATTACATTCAATACATTCACATATCATAACAATTAAATTTGAGGATAGCATATAATTATTTTCATGAAGTAAACAGAAGATCCATTTTAATCTCTAAAACTAATTTAGTTCGAGCACTACACATTAACAAACTTACAGACCATTGAATTTCACCTTTAATCAATTAATCGCATTTAGATTAATAAATACAATTTAAACATAAATTGAAACGCTTATTCCAAATCAAGATAAACCTCACAGTACCATGTTCCTTCAATCAATTGAGTTGTCAGCACATAATTCACTTCAATTTATAAATAGATACTTTCATTTCTTACATAGGCAACATCTACAACACAGTCTCAGATTAAACCATTTCATATCACTTAAAGAAATTTAAGACAGGATATACACATACCAACACTCACGCAGAACACACGACATCACACACAATATATATATACACCCCAAAGAATTAGACATGAGGTAAGCCAATTCACACCCATTTGTATTCTTGAAACCAATTTCTCAATGTCTGCAATCATAGACCCCAATTCGAATTATAATGAAATGATATTAAGCGTCCACAATTACGAACCCAATGATTATAGATTCAAATATAACACCTGCACTCATAACAATATCTTTATTAACAGAATTACAAACTATATGATGAGTCGGATTTGCTATACTAAATTTACATGATATCAACATATTCACACACACTACATTCTCATGATAACATTAAAGAGCCAAACTCCGGATATGAATATACTTATTTCATTAGAGTTTCCAAGAATCAACATACAAATATACAGCTGGGTTAAAATTGGAATACATCTAAATAAAAAGTAAAAGATTGGTAGCTCACACTCGCAGGAAAAAGAAAGAAGAGTAATCTGCTGGAATTGGGGCACCGGCAGTCGCGTGGTGAACAGATGCCACTGTAATTGTTCTGTACCTCAGCTGCGGATAGGAGAGAACGGTATCTGAAGCTGGACGGCGCTTATCAGAGATAGTTGTAGTCAGAACCGGCGATGATGGAAGCAGATCTGCGGTGGCTGCATGAAGTGAATCCACTGAAGGAGATCTGGGGTTTCTTTTCCTTGCAATCACGCCGGAATCCATGGTGGTTGGCGGCGAAAGGTGAAAATAACAGGGGCAGGATGCTCGGTGGTGGCTACAGAGAGGGGGATTCCGGCTCTGATCAGATATGGCTAAGAAAGGAGAAGAAGGAATAGGGCGATTGTCAAATCTGGACCTCGTCGGAAACCATGGCGGCTGGCAAAGTTGCAGCAGCTGCGTTGATGGGTTGAGAAATAGATGAATAGCAGAAATGGCAGTGGTTGGAACCCTAGGCGGAGCTGGAGATGGCGGTAATGGGTGGATATATCGGATCTGGGGTTAATCGAAGGTGGCGGCTCACGATGGTGAGGTTTCTGGATATGGTGGTGGTGGTGGCCTGGAATGGAAGCCGACGGTGGAGAGTGGTGCAGTGATGTCGCCGGAGAAGATGGTCGAGATGACGGTGAAGGTCGCGGTGGTGAACGAAAGAAGGGCTGGTGGTTGGCGGCGGAGCAAGGGTGGTGGCTGGGTCGCTGCTGTCGGCTGAAACCGAAAGGGAATCTGGGGAAGAAGAGCTTGCAGCAGCTGAAGTCCCACGGGAGAAAGAAGAAATAAAATGGGCTGCTAGGGTTTTGTATAACAAAGGGTCCCCGTTTTGGAAATTGCGATTAGGTCCCTCGAAATATAAGTCAATGCAATTGAGTCCCCATGAATTTCAATCATGCAATTAAGTCCATGGATTTTAGATAGGTTTAATTAAGCCCAAATTATAGATTTTAGAATTATAAATTCAGCCCCAAGATTTAAAGTTGTTTCCATATAAGTCAAATTGAATTTCTTATAATTAGAAATTGACCCCCGAAGTTTAATAACTACAAATTAGCCCACATAATTTAAATTAAAGAGCAATTAGGAACTAAACACATATCTCAATTAAGTTCACATATTTATATAAGATTGCAATTGAGTCAATTAAACAATTAAAACATGAATAAGACAATTCAAGCACAAGCAGAGTTAAATAATTAACAATCTAATAGCACGAAAACAACATGGTATCTTGCTCCGAAAATACGGGGTGTTACATTTCCTCTTAACTCAGATATGGCTCGAACGAAGAAATACTTGATAAATAAGATGATAGAACTTCCTATCAAACAAACACTAGAATGCATGTCGAGTTAAGATGGCAATACACGTGGCACACTTACAACAATTAAATATGCAGCACGTTAGAGTAACGAAATCAGATAGAAATACGTGCACGAACCAAAGTAAAGAAAATAAACCATTGATGCAAAGTATGATGCACGTGCTATGAATGCTTTGGAACCTATCACCAATATGGTAAGCGGTTAGCTCGGTAGCTTTCCCTCGTTCCTCCAATCACGAGGTTACTTTAGCTTGCTAATCATGCCTTGTCTTTCCCATGGTCTTCGAGTTTTCCATGAATCCTTGTGCATCAACTTGTACCTTCCACGGTCCGGGATTGTAATTTCGCAATCCTTAATTTCTTCTACATCCACTGAATCAGCATCTGAATTTCTCCCCGAGAATCACACTTCGACATTGCCCACTCCTCATACTAAATTGAACCCTAATATATCATCACTGTGATTAAGACTCCCGTGCTCATCCTTTACGAGTTTGGATTGGCGAATTGAACTTGTTTCCCGATTGCTTCCACTTGAGCGCACGATTTTCCTTCCAAAAATCTTTGTCTTTCTTTTACTATTTCCATTCGTTGCTCCGCATTTTCCCAATTCCACCTTACAACACGACAATTCAGCTTGGATTTGAAAAATGAACTCAAATCGGGTCCATAGTATTATCGTCTTCCATGAATTTGTATTTTTCACATTACTTAGCTCCTTCCAATCCTCTTCCAACTCGTTTTCCATCTTGATCGTGTTAGGAATAGTGCCCTAGAAAGCCGATTGTATATCCGCTTTGTGTTTTTCCTTATTGTAATCACAGACAATCTTTGAATGAAATAACGAATTGAGGCAACACTTCTTTATATGCTCTTGTTTGGTATGCGTTTACTTTAGTTGTGCATGTATGAAAACTCCCCTAATCCTGATGACTTTAGGACTCTACCATTTAGGTGAAATGGTTCATGAAACGAGCCCTATATCACATAAGTCATGATTAGTAAAATACTCCAAGCCGATGAGTCCTACAGACAGTGGGAGTGTCAACCTGACTCCTCTAAGGCTTGCTTGTGGGATCACGCCCTTAAGAAGGACCACCTTGTTTCATGGAGGTGCAAAGTGTATAGTTGATACGTGCGTGATACATGAGGGTGCTTACTTTAATAAGTAAGTTCACTGAGGTGCCCCGTGTTAGAACATTCCTAAATGGGAAAGGAAGTTTCTATTTCAGGAAATGGAAACGTCCAGATTAGGAAATATCTCACGAGTCATTGATGTGATTAATTGATCCTTAGACTTGAGGTTCCTTGTCACTTTATGAGTTAACTCTGTAGTCTTACGTATAAGCTTTAAAGGGTGTCGCCTTAGACAACTGATTCAAGGCTTATGCTGGGGCTGCACGAGTGATTCATGAAAGTGAATGAGAATCAAGAAAAG
This sequence comes from Lantana camara, assembly GCA_037501455.1. Classification (NCBI taxonomy): domain Eukaryota; kingdom Viridiplantae; phylum Streptophyta; class Magnoliopsida; order Lamiales; family Verbenaceae; genus Lantana; species Lantana camara. The sequence continues at coordinate 12,146,194 of CM074857.1, read as the reverse complement.
GACCTACACTTGCATATGCAAGGTGATTTCTTATTGTGTAAGTCATTCATATGCCATACGGAGTCCTTGGCCAAGGCAGTAGATCAAGACATCAAGAAAAGGGTTTCTTGGATTGAGATCAAATGGATATGAAATGCACTTAGCTTTAAGACCGGATTATTAGTGTTCTGATTATTCCCTTGCCCTAGATCTTGGTTGAGAGATAGTAAGTAGGAGGATGGTATCTCACATGAATCAATGACTTAAAGGTTCTGTCGAATCCGAACATTCCAATTCAGCTAGGGGTTAAACACCTGTTGTTAGACTATGGTCGTTTAATCTGTGGACCGATTATTTAATTAGTGAATTAATTAATTGGGGTCACTGCTAATTGAATTGAGAACCTAGAGGGTCACACACAACAACTTGGTTACATGAGTTGAGGCTTTAAAATGATTAAACGAGTTAATCAGGCCAAGACGGTTCCACACGTGTGAAACTACGCGTGTGGGTCACGTGAGTGACACGTGTCCCACACGTGTAAATATATATATATATTAAATAATTAAATTTGTTAATTATTTAATAGACTTTGGTTTAATTTTGAATTAAAAAGAAAGTCTTATTTTGGAGAAAAATAATCTAGTTAATTAATTAATTAGATAAAATAAGTTATTTATTTTAAATAAATAAAGTATAAAATTATCCAAAAATAGTTTGGATATTTTAGCTCTCTTAAAAGTTGATTTGAATTTGAATTCAAAGTCAAAGTTGGAAAATACTTAATGATCAAGTAATAGGAGAGAGGGACTAAATCCTGGCCCCATAAGGACTAGGTTCGGCGTCCCTCTCCCTCTCCTATATATAGGGGAGCTCAAGCTCCCCTTAGAGCTAATTGGCAATTCTTTTGGTTCATGTGTTGAACACCATCCTTTCTCCAAGATAAACGAAACCCTAGGTTAAGTCTAAACACTAACTAGAGAACTAGCATCCTTACCAGTTAGATTGTAGTCAAGTTGGCGGACTATCTCTAGAGAGCTTCAAGTTAGAAGTTTGAAGATTCGAGCTTTACCAAGGAGAGGGGATCAAGCCGCGAGAAGAGCGTTCTTGGGTGGCTTGAAACGCTTCAAGAAAGAATAAAAGAAAAGTAAGGTTCTTATCTCTACGAATTTGGATACACGATTGCGAGTCCAAGGCCCTTTTGTTGGAAAATTTATAAATTTCCGCTGCTTTCTGATTCGTGTTTTCCAACAGATCGAAATCTAGAGCTCCCAAATTCGAACTCTTCCCGATCTTGACTCCTACCATTCGATTTCTAATCAATAGGTTTATTTAGAAACGCTTCCCTGATGTCCTTTGGTGCATAACTCCCACCGGACCCATTTTACCTTGACTCCTCTTCATTATCGATATCTCTTCAATAATCCGAGCCCTGAACCAAAATACCTTAAAGGTTCATTCACTTCATTCCTTATATTGAACGCTCCCGTTGAATCCAATTATGGCATCCTATGTAAGAGAGCCGCCTATGCCAATCTTCGGAGTCATAAATATTCCCCGATCAACTCCTATTTCATCAAGTATCTCTCTATACTTGCATCTCGAAAGTCGAATTTCCATTCCAACCCCTAACCCTTGAACTCTACTTCTATCTATAAAGACCACGCATCTTGAATTTTCTATATCTATCCCCGGTGCATCCTTCCTATCTTCTTTGCCTTAAAAAAAAAATTGCAATAAAGCGTTGTTGGCATGATACTTGGCCGTGGTTTGATAGTATCTTCATAACCTGTAATTCATAACTTATTTCAAGGGTACATGCATGCGATTAGTGCATGCTCATGGCACATATTCAACACGAAAGGCACTGGTCCCATGTAAGAATGCAACAGATAAGTCAACAAAATTCAAAAGGACAACAATTTCATACTCAAGATCGATGCAATGCACACATTGTCACGTAGTTCCTAAGTCGTACGATCTAGACTGACTCAAACACGACACGAGAACACCGGTTTTGCAACCGGGCTCTGATACCACTTAAGGATGTAACACCCCAACCGGAAGGCGTCACATCCCCCGCACTATGAGCCCGATCCACGAATGAAATGGGAGGTCCATACATGAACCTAGCTCACAGCGAACAGGGACTCACTCACGCCTTAGGCTAGGCGGGAACTAAACTCGCAACCAATTAAAATAATTTCAATAAAGCAAATGCATGTGCAGAAGTAAAATATATAATCCATCAGAAATACATTGAGCAATTGACGGTTTCAACTAACATAGATACGTAGTCCCGAAAATTCGTACATAAACATTTCCAATTATACATTCTTGTAAGCTATCATGTGTACACAATGCGTATGAAGTGACTTAGACTTAAATATGAGACTTAACAAACTCAGAACCCCGCCTAGCACTCCAAACCTGCAAAAGAACTGAAAACAAAGCCGGGTTCAGTCTATAGGAGACTGGTGGGTATAAAATGGCATATTAATATAATACTGCAGAATTTAAACACCCACGCATGCAAGCTATAATCCCGTGCGAGGTTTTTAGAATATTTCCCAAGTGGGTGAAAACAAAATAAAACAACGCTCGGGATTACAACAATCAATTTAATTCAGTCATTCAATCGATCAAAACGTGAGCCCGGGGGGGGAGGGGGTGTAAAATCTCCAACCTACACCTCGTGTGTGCAAAACTTTATTCATTACCGATCATGCGACAATCATTTCATTCAACCGATCAATCAATCATTATCATTCCTTCATGCATAACAATTACTCATTCTTCCTCCGGGTGGTGGACGTGTCGTTTAGGGTTGAAGTGTACCTTCCCGGCCCAACGATATTGTTCTCACTGGACAGGTTTTGTTCCTCCCTGCCGTGTACCGACCCAGGAGGACGCGTCTATCCATTCATTGACCAAACGGGGTTACATGAATTCCCCAATTGGCACTCAGCTCCCATTCCCCGCTAAAACTCCTAGCGAGGGCCGGTATCGCCTCTACGATATGGGACTAGCACATGGGATCACCGTTGGCCTTGCCTCCCCGGATTGCCACATGTACCAAGTCCCTGGGCCCGTGCAAACAATCAATCATGTCCTCGCCAAAACAATCGGTAAGTGTTCATAAAAGACAAAGGGTTTGACAACCAAAATCATAGACTCCTTGAAAACGACTATATCTATATATATATATATATATATATATATATATTACCTTTGGCTTGAAATATACACATTGGAATATATCGGGTCTGTTTTATCTAATAGAATAGAAACCCACCTGTTACACCTTACCAAAACCAAGAAGACAAGAGGACTTGAGGAAACCTAGGAACCCGACATCTCCGCTCTGGAGAAAACTGTACCAAGGACAATGCAATAAATTCGTGAGACTCAAGACTCCAAATAAACCATATACTACGCACGGCAATGCATTGATCATGATATGAATGTATAAAAGATCATTTTATGTAATGAACACGTTCATGTGCACTATTAATGTCTTAAAAGACATATAAACATTCATTTCATTCATTTCAAGAAACGTTTAAGTCCATTCAAGTTCATAATTTTAACATTTAAATCAAATTGATCCAAGAATTTCAAATACGATTATAACACGTAGGATAACATGTTTACAATTAGGAAAATAGGCAAATAGAAATATTTAAGTCATGTTCGGGAATTAAATAACATGAAATAAATAACAATTAAATTCTAAAATTTAAATAAATTAAATAATAATTAAATATATATCATTACACATGCATTAATAATATATATATACAATCATATATATATATATATATATATATATATATATATATATATATATATTGATACACGTACAGTACATGCAATATGCAACCAAAATGAATAATCATCCATGTATAACTAAAACAAAACAATTTAAAACACAACTTGCATGCATGAAATTGCAACAACACAAATTAGATTAGTACCCATGCATGCAAGCATATATGTATATATATATACAGCCGTAGCCATGCATGCATGCAAGGAAGGAAAATATAAACCAACTAAAAAGCCATGCGTTGAAACGTAAACTGAAAATCATGCAGAACAGAGTAGGGTTGCGGCCGCGACCCATTTTCTTCATGAAATGGTAGCGGCCGCTACCCGCTAAAATCTGAATTTTCTGCCAAAAAAACAACAATAGGAGAGCAGCCCCAAAACCAGTCGCGGCTGCGACAAGAAACACATACAAAGCAAGTCGCGGGCGTGACTCTGCGCAAACCAGAGAAAAAGACGCAGCAACTCCCCTGTTTCTCATTATTTTTGCAGCAGTAGCAGGGGATTTCTTCAACCATCAAAGTAGCAACAGACCAACACCTAAAGGCAAGGAAAGAACGCAGCAAACATGCCATAACACAACACACACACACACACGCAACAGCAGCAACGACGCAGTAGTAGGCATGGAAGCAAATTCAGTCCCAAAAGCTTCAAAATTCACATTTTTGATCATGCCAGACCCACACACACCTCACACAAATCAAAATCAAGTTCATGAATGCCTAAAGAATGCTAGAGTGGTCAAGTTTCATGCGTTAATTCTCAAGAAATATGGAAATTTAACAATGAATTCAAGAAAAAGAGATTCAACCTAACTATTCACTCATGCCTTCAAATCTCCATGGATTCAAGCTCAAAATTGGGGATGCATAGCTTAAAATGACACATATTGAATGTATATCATAACCCTAAACTCACCTTGTGGATTGGATGGAAGATGGAAGAGATTTGAGCCTTGAATCTCCAAGCTTTGGCAAGGTTACGGGAATAGACTGGAGCAGGGGATTTTTGGCTGATTTTCTCTTGTGTGTGAGGGTTGGTTCGGTTGAGGGAGAAAGGTATCAGATAATGGGCTTACCTAGGGTTCCATAGCCTCCAACCATGGTTAATTTGGTCAAGGATTGAAGGAGATATGAGGAAAATGGCTAAGTGTCGCAATTTAATGGTCGTCTCGTTTTTCGGTTGAATTCTGGGGTTTCAAATGGTCTTAGAAAAATATGAGGCCAAGTTCATTGAACCCAAATTTTTGTTACGAGTTCAACGAAGTTGATGGAACTCGATTTCGAGTTCCCGAGCTCAGGATATCACATACGGAACCAAAGGTGCGCTAAGTGCTCGTTAGCCCCGGTTGGTTCCAATCACACAAAATAAATTTAAAACGCAATCAAACGAATCCGAAAACATGAAACGAGCATACGTACATATTCATGACACGAATATCTTCGACATGGTAAATTTTCACAAAATTTCGATATCAAATCATATAAAAACGAAGCACGTTTATAACACTCGTACGCCATACATAAATAAATTCATAACACTTTATAATAATTAACAAAATTTAAATTCATTTTAAATGAAAATGAGGTCAACGAATTCAAATTTAATTTTAATACCAATAAACTTAAAATATAATCATTTAACATTGTAATATTTAATATAAAATTTTATATACAAAACACTTATAAACAATTAATTCGCCAACTTGTCACGTAAATGCAAATCGACCAAGAATTCATACAATTTCAAAATTCAAAAGAAATTTAAGAATCCATTTTAAATATTTATTAAAAATAAACCGAAATACATATTATAGAAAATTAATTAAAATTACAATTAGTAATTATCAAAATGATTAATTAAGCAATTAAATAATTTATACGCGCAGGAACACATAAATTATTCATGCACAAGTGGTTCAAGTAATCATATTCATTCCAATTCAAATATTGCATATATTTCAATTAATCACATATTTAACAATTAACTAATGAAATTTAAATATAGAAAACACTTATAGCCAATTAATTCAAGCAAATCACTAAATACATACGTCATTTAGAATATGGAAAAGTTGGGGCGTTACAACAACGACATCGTTTAGCTCCTTACGTTTAAATCCAATCCTACGCTCACCATTAATCCCAATCCAACAGTTGAGGTTTAAACTGCAATTTGGCTCCAAAATAAAAGAATCCATGACATTATCCCCTTCTTTTTCAGATTCTTGTCCCCAAGGATCAAACTCTGGAAATTTAGCCATGATGTAGTTGTAATCCTCCCAAGTTGATTCCTCCTTCGTCCCATGACACCATTACACCAAAATCTGAGCTACTGGTCTATTATTCCTTGGAACCAATCTCTTATCCCAGATAGCTTTGGGATAAATTTTAGGCACCCCATCATCACTGAGTTCAGGCAAGCTGCTGCAGGGTACTTGACTGTTGCCAATCTTCCTTTTAAGTAAGGAGACATGAAACACAGGATGTATCATGCTACCTGCTGGTAAATCCAGTTTGTAAGCTACCTTCCCAATCTTGTTGACGACTTGATAAGGACCAAAATACTTGGGAGAAAGTTTTAAGTCTTCCTCAATGCCACTGAGCTTTGTCTATAAGGTTGCAATATGAGGTACACCATATTTCCTACCTCAAAAGTTCTTTCAGTCCTGTTTTTATCAGCATAATGTCTGATCCTTTGCTGAGCCTGCTCCAAAGTTTCCTTAAGAGAGATAGTGAATTTAATCCTTTCTTGTATCAATTGCTTCACTCCACTGTTTTCAATCTCTGAATAAGGTCCAAGAATGACTTTAGAAGGTGAATAACCATAGAGTGCTTGAAATGGTGTTAGCTTAAAGCTGGAGTGGTAATTAGTGTTATACCAATATTCTGCCATGGAAAGCCATCTTCTCCATAGTTTGTGTCTCAAGTGACACATACATCTCAAATAAGATTCTAGACACTGATTGACTCTCTTTGTTTGCCCATCTGACTGAGGGTGATATGCAGTGAACATAGCTAGAGATGTTCCCACCATCTTAAATAATTCCCTCCAGAAACTGCTAGTAAATACTTTATCTCTGTCAGAAACTATAGAATAGGGCATACCATGTAACTTGTAGATGTTGTCTAAGAACAGCTTGGCCACAGATTCAGCTGTGTAAGGATGTGATAAAGCAAAGAAATGCGCATACTTGCTGAAACGATCCACCACCACCATGATGACATCTTTCCCTTCATATTTAGGCAAACCTTCAATAAAATCCATGCTCAGATGAATCCAAGCCTGCTCAGGAATGTCTAAAGATTGTAAAAGACCTGGATATTTGAGGTTCTTATGCTTGGATCCCTGACACACATCACACTCCTTTACCCAACTCTCCACATCTTTCTTGAGATTAGGCCAACTAAACATTGATCTGACCCTTTGATAAGTCCCTAAGATTCCAGAATGCCCACCAAAAGAAGTATCATGTAAATTCTTGATGATTTTATTCCTCAATTCACAGTCATTTCCCACACAAATCCTCTCATTCCTTCTTAGTAATCCTCCACTCAAAGAGAATTCAGAATATGCTCCATTGTGCACTGACTTTGCTTGTATTATCTGAGAAAACACAGAATCATTTGAGTAGGAATCACTCACCTCAGTGACCCAAGTTGGTACCACAGCTGAGATTGACTCTCTCTGTTTGCCCATCTGACTGAGGGTGATATGCAGTGGACATAGCTAGAGATGTTCCCACCATCTTAAATAATTCCCTCCAGAAACTGCTAGTAAATACTTTATCTCTGTCAGAAACTATAGAATGGGGCATACCATGTAACTTGTAGACGTTGTCTAAGAACAGCTTGGCCACAGATTCAATTGCGTAAGGATATGATAAAGCAAAGAAATGCGCGTACTTGCTGAAACGATCCACCACCACCATGATGACATCTTTCCCTTCATATTTAGGCAAACCTTCAATAAAATCCATGCTCAGATGAATCCAAGCCTGCTCAGGAATGTCTAAAGGTTGTAAAAGACCTGGATATTTGAGGTTCGTATGCTTGGAACCCTGACACACATTACACTCCTTTACCCAACTCTCCACATCTTTCTTGAGATTAGGCCAACTAAACATTGATCTGACCCTTTGATAAGTCCCTAAGATTCCAGAATGCCCACCAAGAGAAGTATCATGTAAATTCTTGATGATTTTATTCCTCAATTCACAGTCACTTCCCACACAAATCCTCTCGTTCCTTCTTAGTAATCCTCCATTCAAAGAGAATTCAGAATATGCTCCATTGTCCACTGGCTTTGCTTGTATTATCTGAGAAAACACAGAATCATTTGAGTAGGAATCACTCACCTCAATGACCCAAGTTGGTACCACGACTGAGATAAGGTTACATTGTAAGGAGGAGTGGTCTACTCTTGACAAAGCATCAGCAACCTTATTTTTCTTTTCCTTTTTGTATTGGATCTCATAATCATAACCCAAGAGCTTGGAAATCCACTTATCCTGTAAAATAGTGCCTACCCTCTGCTCAAGCATATGCTTCAAACTCTGCTGGTCTGACTTGATTATGAAGTGATGCCCTTGTAAGTAATGCTTCCACTTAGTCACAGCTAAGAGAATCGCTAAAAACTCCTTCTTATACACTGATAATCCCACATTTTTAATGCCTAAAGCTTTGTTAAGGTAAGCTATAGGTCTGTTTTGTTGCATGAGAACAACTCCTATACCACCATTACTAGCATTAGTCACAAGGATAAAAGGCTTCTGAAAATCTGGCAACACAAGTACTGGAGCTGTAGTGACTGCCTTCTTAAGTTGCTCAAAAGCTATATCAGCTTTTTCACCCGATATAGAGCCTTCTTTCCTAATAGATCTGTAAGAGGCTTGCTAATCATACCATAGTGTTGGATGAACTTTCTGTAATAACCAGTTAAACCCAAAAAACCCCTTAACTCCTTTACAGATTTAGGTTTAGGCCAATTGATCATCACCTTAATCTTATCTGGATCTGTGGAAACTCTTTCTTCAGAGATAATGTGCCCCAAGTAGTCTATACTTGTTTTACCAAAGCTACATTTACTCAGCTTTGCATACAATTTATTCTGCTTCAAGATAGACAGTACAGTGTGAAGGTGGTTTAAGTGATCTTCCCAAGACTTACTATAGATTAATGTAACGCCCTAAATTCCGGATGTTCAGGTACGCACGCCACGTGCGGGTCTTCGGGAGTTGGGGGTTTAATTTAATTATTTTAATCTTTTATTGATAACTCAAATTACATTAGTATGCATTATACTTCTATGCATTATATAAAATTATCTACTAAGTGGAATTGACGTGAATTAAGTGATAATGTACCTAATTGTTATTATGTGGCCTTACTTGACTAATTCATAAATTCATGGACTTAATTGCATTTTGTGATTTGGGAGTTAAATGGTTATTTGGTTAGAGATGAAACTCATTTGCATGAATTTAAATTATGGAGGGACTTGTTTGCAAAATATGATGATTCATCTTGGTTAGTGGAAGATATAATATATCTTAAGTATATCATCTCTCCCACATTTCATTCCATACATTTCATCATAAATACACACAATCACACCCACATATATCGATCCAAGCACACCAAGAAGGGAAGGAAGAATTTCATCTTATTTTCAAGCTAGAATTCAAGGAAGATTTGCCAAGTTGAAGCTCACCATCATCTCATCATTTCATACCATTTTATCTTCCATTTTAAGGTAGCTTGAGAAACTATTTGAATTCATGAATCTATGCTTGAGAAGGGTTTTATGTTTATGTTGTGATTTCTTGTGTGTTTATGATTAGAAGCATGTTTAGGAACATTTTATTTGAAGCTGGCTTGAAGGCATGAAGTTATGCAAGAAGTTGGAAGTCATGGAAAATATATGGGTTTGTATGTTGATTCTTGATGAATTTTTATGAATCAAAGCATGTTTTCATGGAGTATATGAGTTATATACATGTTATAGGATTGTTTTGGAGTGTTTTGGGTTGAGTTTTTAAGTGTTTTGGTGTTTGATTGCTTCCTCCCTCGTTATGCCCTATTTTCCTTCGTCTATGCTGCTGGAGAGTGATCCACGGGCGTGGATTTTGACTCACGGTCGTGGATTTTCGTCCAGAAACTTGGGAGTTTCGGTAAGAGAATCCACGGGCGTGGATTTTTGCACATGGAGAAATCCACGGCCGTGGATCTTCCCCTGTTTTCAGCCTGAGTTTGTTTTGTTCCGTTTACCCCTCAAACGAACTCCGATTAACCTGATTTTTTCACCCACGGAAAGCTCTTGAAGTCTAGAACAACCTACAATTGGAATCACCTCAATATATTTTCCCATTTGTAAGATATTATCAATTCTTTTTGGTGTCACTGCTTTACCGACAAACTGCAATCATCCAACTTCAAGCTTACGCCATTTTCACCTCGCTTTGAACTAGAAAATGAGCCATATATCATTTTAAAGGTCTACTTGTCTAGTTTCATTCCCAATAACCAAAATCTAATTCCAATTTTTAGAACTTGAGATATTCCCATTTTTTCGCAGCTTGGTCATTTTCGAAAATTGTCGGTTTTTGCCAAACTTCACCAAAACCCTTCTTATTGCATTCCTTTCACTTCCTTGGCTCCCGTATGTGACTTATATGCTTACTTAATTAATAATTATGCTCTTATTTGACATTCCTTAATTGTAAATGCATGATTGACATCGCATGACTTTGCCGTTCGTCTTAAATGGTTCATACGAGTCGAGTCTTATGTACTCTTGTCCTTGTTACACAGATCACGGTCCAGGAAACGAGGAGCTCGCTCCGTAGGGTGTTTCCTTGCTGTTTTTGGTTGGTAAAGGTGAGGTTTAAATTCTAGATATATAGAACCCTTACAACCCCTATGTGACTTTTTCGGCCAAAACGTATCTATATATCTATAGTTTTCGAACCTTATGATTTTCAAATGATTTCATAAAATGGATTAAACAAGATTGATTGATTGATTGATTGATTGGTTGTTTTGGCGAGTTAATGAATTGCACTGTGGGCCCAAGGGTAGTGGCTTGAGCCAACTGGGAAAGCATGGGCTGACGGATAACTCGATCGCTATCCTCACCAAATTGGGATGACCCCTGAACCCCCTAGGAGATTAGGGGAGGAAGGAGTTCCGGGCTTAGGGATTCATGTACCCTCTGCCCAGATTGATTGGATGGTGGGGCCTTGCAATCCCACCATTACCCGAAGGAAGAAGGAGTTATTGAAACTGCTAATTGCGCACCGTAATTAATTGCTTGATCACCTAATCATTTAATAATTGATTGATTGTACACAGTCGGAGTAAGGTTGGAGAATTGCCCTCACTCGCCGGGTCACGAATTGATTGTATTGAATTGATAAATGGAATTAGTTGTAACCTCGGGCAATAGTATCTCTTCTTTTTTCTAACTTGTATGGTTATTTTCCAAAATTATTACCCGAGATTATGACTTGCATGGTAATTGCGCATATATTTATTTATACCCCTCGCTCAGTCCGTGGTGGTCTGACACCTCAACTTTTCAGTTTTTACAGGTGCGTGCTAGGCAGGAATTAGAGTCTAGTATGTCTTTAATTTGGTCTAGCACACTTCGCCTTATATTTTGTTCATGTATTGATACTTGCTATTTTTGTAGCATGCTTTGGCATATTTTGGAGATGATATTGTAATGATATGTAATTGTTGGTACCTATTAGTATTTATACTGGATATGTAAATATGGTACCTATAAAGTATTGAATGTTATTGCTTCCGCTTTTATTACTCTGAGTTGATTGAATGGTTTGGGGTTATTCCCGCCTAGCTTTGTAGTCGTTTTTTTTATTATTGTCTCCCGTTCGCTATAGCTTTGGTTCATGTATGGATTGCCCATTTCATATGTGGATCGAACTATAGTGCGGGGGATGTGGTGCCTAGCGTTCCGGGTGCTACAATTAATATGTCATCAAAGAACACCAAAATGAATTTCCTAAGGTATGGGAAAAATATCTTGTTCATCAATGACTGGAATGTTGAAGGAGAATTACATAACCCAAATGGCATAACCAAGAATTCATAATGGCCATTATGGGTCACAAAACTGGTTTTTGAAACATCCCCTTCCCTCATTCTGATTTGAAAATATCCTGACCTGAAATCTATCTTAGAAAAATACTTAGATACATGCAATTCATCCAACAGTTCATCAATAACAGGTATTGGAAAGTTGTGTTTAACAGTCAATATGTTTAAATACCTGTAATCAACACACATTCTCCATCCTCCATCCTTCTTCTTCACTAATAAAACTGGAGAGGCAAAAGAACTTTGGCTTGGTCTGATTATCCCCTCCCTCAGCATACCTTTAACCAAAGTTTCTATCTCATCTTTTTGTGAATGTGAGTATCTGTAGGGCATTTGCTTCATTGGAGTATCATCTAGTTTTAACTCAATTTTGTGCTCAATTTCTCTCTTGGGAGGTAATGATGTAGGCTCCTCAAAAACTTCCTTGAAGTGATTGAGAACCTTTTTCAGAGATGCATCCTCAATTTCCTCCTGGAATGGTACAACTGTAAAAGAATAAAGCTGGCCTATGTTGCCATTATCCCCACTCCTCAACATCTTTTCAACCCCCTTAGCTGAAATAAAATCAAAATCAGAGTGTCTCTTTATAGCTTGCAAGCTGACTCTCTTGCCATCCTTCAAAACTGATATTCTTTGGTTTCTATAATCTAAGCCCACTGGAGTTTTGCTATACAACTAGTCACCACCCAATACCATGTCCACACCACCTAAATCCAATACCCTGGTGGGGAATTTGAATGAGTGATCTTGGATCTTCCACTCAAAATCAGGAAAGATTACATCACTGATTAACTGAACTCTGCCAGCAACTCTGACCATCATGGGTTTAGTGTTTTCCCTCTCATAATTCAATGCTCTGGCCATCTCTTTGTCCACAAAGCAAGTGGTGCTACCACAATCCAACATGATTAAAGCTTCCTTCCCCTCAATCTCACCCTTGAATTTGAACATATGGGGATTTATTTTTCCTATAATAGAATGTATAGATATGGTGACTTCATCATTCTCCTGAACTTCTTCTGAAACATCTCCTTCATTGAAGCATTCCTCCAAGCCATCCCACTCATCTTCCTCAGGGACAATTATGAATAATTACTTTTGAGTGCACTTGTGACCTGGACTGTACACTTCATCACAATTGTAGCAGAGATTTTTTTTCTCTTCTTGCTCTCATTTTTGAAGAAGTTAACAATCTCCTTTGGATTGAATTTGGTTTACTGTCTTGCAGTCCTTTACTGCCAGAATTCCAAGTTCTCATGGGATTACTTGAATTGTTGGTTCTCATTGTTAGGAATAGTGCCCTAGAAAGCCAATTAGTCATAATCCGTTTTGGGACTTACCTAGTATCACAGACAATCTTTGAATAATATACGATTGATTAATATCATAGGCAAACACTTCTTTATATGCTCTTGTTTGGTATGCGTTTACTTTAGCTGTGCATGTATGATAACTCCCCTAATCCTGATAACTTTAGGACTCCACCATTTAGGTGAAATGGTTCATGAAACGAGCCCTATATCACATAAGTCATGATTAGTAAAATACTCCAAGCCGATGAGTCCTACAGACAGTGGGAGTGTCAACCTGACTCCTCTAAGGCTTGCTTGTGGGATCACGCCCTTAAGAAGGACCACCTTGTTTCATGGAGGTGCAAAGTGTATAGTTGATACGTGCGTGATACATGAAGGTGCTTACATCAATAAGTAAGTTCACTGAGGTGCCCAGTGTGAGAAGATTCCTAAATGGGAAAGGAAGTTTCTATTTCAGGAAATGAAAACGTCCAGATTAGGAAATATCTCACGAGTCATTGATGTGATTAATTGATCCTTAGACTTGAGGTTCCATGTCACTATATGAGTTAACTCTGTAGTCTTAGGTATAAGCTTTAAAGGGTGTCACCTTAGACAACTGATTCAAGGCTTGTGTTAGGGATGCACAAGTGACTCATGAAAGTGAATGAGAATCAAGAAAGGACCTACACTTGCGTTTGCAAGGTGATCTCTTATTGTGTAAGTCATTCATATGCCATATGGAGTCCTTGGCCAAGACAGTAGATCAAGACATCAAAAAAAGGGTTTCTTGGATTGAGATCAAATGGATATGAAATGTGTTGGGATTAGTGCCTTGAAAATCCAATTTCTTTGTAAATACTTCGTATTTTGCTGGATTAATAAAAACTGAAATTATCGCAAGTTATGAGTATATTAACATAATTAATAACGTGTGATGATATTCTTATATGAAATGTATTTCATAGGAAAGGACTTTGGATATCAAAATCACGTGTTATTAAAGTTCTAGTTGATATGATAAGAATAAGTTCTTATCGAGACTATAATGTGTTATATAAGATGATTAGTCTTTCGTCATAGGGAAATGGAGTTTCCAGTTATAACACATTGATGATTTTCAATAGATTTGGAAACATCGAACTGGACCACTAAGATAGTTCATTTTAAACTACTATCTAAAATGAACAAATCTTATGGAGCATTGAACTCTTAATCCTGGTAGTATTTCGACTTTAGGCATGTAGTGTTAATCATTGTAACTTACTCATAAGTGAGGTCTCGATATCGAATGACCGAAACCTTTGTACGTTCAGTGATTACATGAAATGTGCTAAAGAGAAATATTGATCGAGGAATCTGTGGCTTTGCTGGAAAGTTAAAAGATATTCCTGAAATAGATTTGCAAAGTTCGAATTAAAACTTTGGCCAAAGTACTTCGTGTGATGCGTCACTGAAGTTGTATGTTGAATGTGTTTCACGTACAAGAAATTTGAACTTAAGGCAAATCAGGAGATTTCAAATTAAAAGTGAAAAATAAATGATAGTAGTATTAATTTATTTTTCATGGATATCTACACGGAGGAGTAAAATGCAAAATTATTCTAGATCGAAAAATTCGTGAGTAATTTAATTAATTTTAAAGTGCAACAATATTTATTTAGTGGAATTAAATATTGTTAAACGGTAATTAATTATTATCATGGGATGATAATATATTAACCCGTTTGGAGCTAAAATTAATTAGTCCTGCAGGTCCCCCTGCAAGCCCCAATTGAAAAACCCAGAGAGAAAATGTTAAAAGGACAAAGAGAAATGAATTTTCAAAGTGTTTGAAAATAGCCAAGGAATTTATTTTATGAAAATAAATCAAGTTCCAAAGAGTTGGAAATGCCCGGAATTTTATTTTGGAGAAAATAAAATTTTCATCGAAAAAAAAAATAATTCGGTGATGACGTGGCAGCTGACGTGGCATGCCATGTCAGCAAGGTGGGCCCATGTGGTGCTGACTGGGCAACCGCGTGGCACGCCACGTGTGCGACACGTGGACGTCCCAGATAGCGCCACATCAGCACGAAAGCAACGGTCCAGATTTGATCGGACCAGGTCGGTCAAACGGGTCAGGGTGTCGGGTCAACGGGTCGGGTTTCGGGCAGGGTCGGGCCGGGTCCGGGTCAAACCCGGACACGTGTCACGTTCTGGAGCCCTCTACGCGCACCAACACGCGCCAACCACTTGGCGGCCTTCCGGCGGCGCGTGGGGGCGCGTGGAGACACCTGTCGACGCGTGGTTGGTGGCGTTGGATCCGCGGCGATGAGACCTTCAACGTGGTATCCTCGGTTTTCGTGTCCAAGTTGTACACGCAAATGGGGATGTGAAATGACTATTTTGCCCTTACTTTTGTGCATAAAATGATCGTTTTGCCCTCAGGTTTTTGCCTATAAATAGGCTGATCCCCTTGCCATTTCTCCCATTCAGTTTTGGGAAAGGTTTTGGCTATTCCTTAGCTTTGAAACCATTTCTTTTTTTTCTCCTAGTTAATTCCGATTTATTTCGGAATTAATTTTAATTAGGTGTTTATATAAAACGCCTAATTTTGGGAGAATAAACCCTGAAAAGGGTTTTTAGTTTAAAGTTTTATTTTCTCTAAGTATTTAGAGAAATACTTTCGGAGCCCACACTCCGAGGGTGTCCCTGGGGTAATTGCAGGGAAGTTCTGCCGGTTTCACGAGGAGATCGGATATCGGGTCCTCGGGAGGCGAATTCCGGGAGCAGCAGCCATCTTCGGTGAAAGGTATTTTATATTGTTTTTTTTAAGCATGATGAATTAGGTGCTCTTAAGTGTTAATTGCATGCTTTATTTATCTGCTTTGTGATTTAAAATTTATTATCAATTGCATGTATATACTTGAGTAGTTCCGGCTAGTCTTCCGCTGTTTGTATTTAAATATTTTAGAAATATTTTGATACCTGTACATTAAAGTAAAATTTTAAAATGTGGTCCCGGACTGCTACTGTTCTGGGCTCACCTCCCAGCAAAATGCACTTAGCTTTAAGACCAGATTATTAGGGTTCTAATTATTCCCTTACCCTAGATCTTGGTTGAGAGATAGTAAGTAGGAGGATTGTATCTCACATGAATCAATGACTTAAAGGTTCTGTCGAATCCGAACATTCCAATTCAGCTAGGGGTTAAACACCTGTTGCTAGACTATGGTCGTTTAATCTGTGGACTGATTAATTAATTAGTGAATTAATTAATTAGGGTCACTGCTAATTGAATTGAGAACCTAGAGGGTCACACACAACAACTTGGTTACATGAGTTGAGGCTTTAAAATGATTAAACGAGTTAATCGGGCCTAGAGGGTTCCACACGTGTGGGTCACGTGACTGGACACGTGTCATAGGGACACGTGTGCCACACGTGTTTATTTGATTGAATATTAAATAATTAATTTATTAATTATTTAATAGACTTTGGTTTAATTTTGAATTAAAAAGAAAGTCTTATTTTGGAGAAAAATAATCTAGTTAATTAATTACGAATTAATTAATTAGATAAAATAAGTTATTTATTTTAAATAGATAAAGTATAAAATTGTCCAAAAATAGTTTGGATATTTTAGCTCTCTTGAAAGTTGATTTGAATTTGAATTCAAAGTCAAAGTCAAAATTACTGGATGATCAAGTAATAGGAGAGAGGGACCAAAATCCTTAGTCCATAAGGACTAGGATTTTCGGCCACCCCTCCCTTTCCTATATATAGGGGAGCTCATGCTCCCCTTAGAGAGTAATTGACAATTTTTTTGGTTCATGTGTTGAACACCATCCTTTCTCCAAGATAAATGAAACCCTAGGTTAAGCCTAAACACTAACTAGAGAACTAGCATACTTACTAGTTAGATTGTAGCCAAGTTGGTGGACTATCTCTAGAGAGCTTCAAGTTAGAAGTTTTGAAGATTCGAGCTTTACCAAAAGTGGGGATCAAGCAAAACTATCAGAAGGGATGATGAAACGATTCTGAACCCAACAGAAAACGAGTGAAAAAATCGAACCAAAGAAGATGGCGAAAACCGTTCGTCGATATCCTGAAGGATGAATTTTTTCACGAGGGTTTTATGGCTGGCAGATTTCTACTTTCGCAAAACTAGTTTTCGAAGGGAGTTTCAATCATGCTTTTCTCGTTTCATGTTTCTTTCTTTATGTTATATCGTTAAGAACTTCCCTAACATGATTTGAATCTAGGTTGGTGTGGATTGTTATCCCTACAATGGATTCTGAAGTAGAAAGAGACTTTCAAGGGACGGGTTGCCATTACCGCATGAAGCGCGTTTGAGGGCGGCTCAAAACGTGTCAAGAAAGCTACTACCCAAGTGAGTTTCTTGATCTTTACGAATTTGGATTCACGATTGCGAGTCTAAGATCCTTTTGTTGGAAAAATTTTTAAATTTCGCTACTTTCTGATTCCTATTTTCCAACACTCATCACAGATTTAGGAGCTTGATTACTTTTCCCCATTACATTAACTCTGACTAACAGAGCATTAACTGCTGCTTCCTGATTCTTAGCATAGATTATAGCATCACCCAAGTTTTTGCTGGGAGGTGGGCCCAGAACAGTAGCTGTCCGTGACCACATTTTTAAAATTTTTAATATAATACAAGTATTAAAATATTTCTAAAACATTTTAATACAATAGCAGAAGACTAGCCGGATCTACTCAAGTATATACATGCAATTGATAATAAATTTTAAATCACTTAAGCAGATAAATATCTAACATGCAATTAACACTTAAGAGCACATAATTTATCGTGCTTAAAATAAAACAACTGTAAAATATTACCGTACTGCAAACATGGCTATCTAACAACATTTTTCCAGCTCCTTTCCCTTTCGTGAGACCGACAGAGCTTCCCCGCAATATCCCCGACTCAACCCTCGGAGTGTGGGCTCCGCGAGTATTTCCCTAAATACTCGAGAAAATATTTTATAGAAAAAATCATTTTTCTAGACTAGAAAATTCCCTAATTTTCTAATAATTAAGTGGATTATATATTAATTATATAACCACCTAATTACATAATAAATTAATCCTCAATTAAAAGGATTAAAAAGAAAAGAGAAGCACCTCGCAGCCCAAGTTTGCTGCCAAAAACTGAACGAAAAAATAGGGGAAGGGATCAGCTATTTATAAATAGCCAAAACCATAGGGGCAAAAGGGTCTTTCTAGGCATAAATTGAAGGGTAAAATCATCATTTCACACTCCCGCGTACGAACCGCGTCCCGGATGGCCAATCCGATT
This sequence comes from Lantana camara, assembly GCA_037501455.1. Lineage (NCBI taxonomy): Eukaryota > Viridiplantae > Streptophyta > Magnoliopsida > Lamiales > Verbenaceae > Lantana > Lantana camara. Next base: position 12,127,664 of record CM074857.1, on the reverse strand, counting down.
GCACCACTTGGAAGAGCTCGTCGCCGCGAATCCAACGCCACCAACCACGCGCCGACACGTGTCTCCACGCGCCGCCGGAAGACCGCCAAGTGGTTGGCGCGTGTTGGTGCGCGTAGAAGGCTCCAGAACATGACACGTGTCCGGGTCTGACCCGGACCCGGTCCGACCCTGCCCGAAAACCGACCGACCCTATCCGGAAACCGACCCGGGCCTATCCGCTGACCGACCCGTTTGACCCGCCCGATTTCATATCACATCTGGGCCGCACATGGGCAATGACGCGGCCCGATCTCGGCCGTACGCGTGTCTCGCCACGCGGCGCTGCGTCAGCGCCAGCGCCAGCTGGGGCCCAACCCGCTGACGTGGTGTGACACATCAGATGCCACGTCAGCAAAATGCCACGTCACTCTTTTTTTTTTTTAATTTAACATTTTATTTTCTCCAAAATAAAATTCCGGGCATTTCCAACTCTTTGGAACTGGATTTATTTTCTTGGCTATTTTCAAACACTTTGAAAAATTCATTTCTCTTTCTCCTTTTAATATTTTCTCTTTGGGTTTTCAATTTGGGGCTTACAGGGGGACCTGCAGGACTAATTAATTTTAGCTCCAAACGGATTAATATATTATCATCTCATGACAATAATTAATTACCGTTTAACAATATTTAATTCCACTAAATAAATATTGTTGCACTCTAAAATTAATTAAATTATTCACGAATTTCTCGATCTAGAATAATTTCGCATTTTACTCCTCCGTGTAGATATCCATGAAAAATAAATTGCAGCTACTATCATTTATTTTTCATCTCTAATTTGAAATTTATTGATTCGCCTTAAGTTCAAATTCTCTGTATGTGAAACACATTCAACATAAAACTTCGGTGACGTTATCACGCGAAGTGCTTTGGCTAAAGTCTTAATTCGAACTTTTGCAAATCTATTTCAAGGATATCTCTTACCTTCCAGCAAGGTCACAGATTCCTCGATCAATATAACTCTTTAGCGCATTTCATATAATCACCGAACATACAAAGTATTTTGACCACTCGTTACCGAGACCTCACTTCGAGTATGTCACAGTGACTAACACTACATGCCTAAAGCCGAAATATTATCAGGATTAAGAGTATAATGCTTCCTGAGATTTTATTCATTTTAGATAGCAGTATAAAATGAATTATCTCAGTGGTCCAGTTCGATGTTTCCAATCCTATTGAAAATCATCAACGTGTTATAATTGGAATCACCATTCCCTATGACGAAAGATTAATCATCTTATATAACCACGTTATAGTCTTGATAAGAACATATTCTTATCTTACCGACTAGAACTTTAATGACACGTGATTTCGGTATTCAAAGTCTTTTCCTATGAAACACATTTCATATGAGAATACCACCACACGTCATTCATTATTAATATGTGAAATACTCACAACTCGCTGTAAATTCAGTTTTATTAATTCAATAAATTGAATTTTCAGGGAACCATTCCCAACAGTTTTTTGGTTTTCCAGCAAACACTGAAGCCTTGATCTCATCCTTCAATCCACAAATGAAGGCAGCAACAAATTATTCCTCAGAGATATCTCTACTAAACAACAACATTTGAGATATTAAATCTTCAAATTGGACCAAATACTCTTCCACAGTCCCAATCTACCTTAGCTTATGAAACTCTCCTACAATCATCTGCCTATCCCATACATCAAACCTCTTCAGGGCCTCATCCAACAGTTGATCCCAACTCAAATTTAGTTTAGTTTCAATTAAACTTTGCAACCATGTTTCGACAGTACCAACAAAGTATATTGAGGCTAAAGTTACTCTTTCATGCTCAGGAACAGTGGATAAGAGTTGGAAGTACCTTTGTGTCTTACGGATCCAGGCTCTGGGATTAGTACCATCGAATCCGGAAACTCTATGTATTTATGAGCTGAGGTTGTCCCATAGCTGCCTTGAGATTGCTGTGAGTTCATTTCATTCAGATCTGAGTGATTCGATATTGGTCCCATCCCTTTTCCATTAGATGCAGATAACCCCTCGCCTAGAACAAACTTGTTCTTGTGGTATTGCTGCATCTGAACTGCGATTGCTCCCATCTGCATAGTTAATTTCTCTAATGTCGATGAGATGTCACTGAATCGCCCATCAGTTCTTTGCTCAGCTGCTACTCGCATAGGCTCTTCAATCAAAGCCCCCTCCTATTTTTTTAGTAACTCCTGAATCTCCTTTGAATGCAATTCGTCTGCCATAGCTAGACCGTAAGGAGTGCCTGAGCTCTGGATACCAAATGATAGGAACTCAGTAAACAATTACACAAAAAAGAAGGAACACTCAAGCAATTGGAATTGTATTGATAATAACCCAATGAAACAGTATATAAAACTGGAAAGTCGCAGAAATGAGATGAGAAACAGAGCAGAGAAAATAGGTGAGGAAACTAGAACACACATACAAGTTTCTTGCCTCCCAAATGAGCTAACAAAGTGCTAATATAGATCCAAGTCTAAGCTGGAAAATAAGATGTCGATATCTACCAGAATGAAGGAATAATCAAAGGAATTCACCACCAATGTCCCCTGAACACTGGTCCCTTCCAGCTAAGAACTCAAAGCTTGATGACCGTCGGATCTTTGGTTTGATAAACGGCTTGATCCTCCTCTGCCAAAGTATGAACCTGGACAGTTAGATCCTTGGCGCCTTGATCAATGGTTGTGCTAATCTCTCCATAAGTTGCAACGATATCGTTTAGCTCCTTACGTTTAAATCCAATCCTACGCTCACCATTAATCCCAATCCAACGGTTGAGGTTTAAACTGCAATTTGGCTCCAAAATAAAAGAATCCATGACAAAATATCAAGTGGTCGGTATTTGAACAATACGATGCAAAAAATAAAAAAACAATATATATATATAAGTGTTTGTGAGTTACAAATATAGAAAATCATAGTTATTTTTATGGTTGATGAAATTAATAATTTTTTTATAAAAGTAAATTAACTTGGTTGGTAGAAGAAAGACAAAATAATTTGATTTGAATCATATTCTTGGTGTTAAGAAAAATCTTTGGGATTACGGATCAAATCTCAAATTGAGTATGAGAGACAACTCTTGGAATCATAGTACTAAAATGGTTCTACAAAGTAGAATCTAAAAAGGAGTAATAAACATGTGTTTGGGGAACAAGAGGAATGTCTTTTTCTGCACTCCTACTGAGAGATTCTTTGATTTTGTAAATCCATGCCATGTATAAAAAGGGTTTATTTGCATATCGGGACGATGAGACAAGTATGGTATTTTAACAAGAACCCATTTTATTTTAACGAAATTGAATATACAATTGAAGCGAAAAAATTCTAACCTTACAATTTATGGTCTGTGTGTAAATTCCCAAGGATCTTAGCCCTGCACAAGAGAGTCTAATGATTACATTTCCACTGTCATTACAAGAGTCATATAATCTGCTGTGAAGATTACACAGGATAGAGATCCACATCACAAAACCAATGGGAGAGATAATCTTCAGTGAAGGGGTGCTGCTGTAATTTCAATCAATCTCCAGGGGTGCCATTTGTAATATCTTAAAGGTTGACCATTTTCACTTCAACCACAGAGGGGAGCTTCGAGTAAATTCCAGAAACTGCTTGACCCTCCCTTGAAATCATACCACATCACTTGACACCCACTGTACCAATTCAAACGCGTATCCGTTGAAGTGTTGTTCCAACCCATGTCAATATGTACCCATTTAGCCATCAAATTCATAAGTGTCGAAACCCGCAGAGAGCTTGGATTACTCTTTTCTTTTCAGCAAGGGAATTGATGTCTCCTCTACTATCTTTGTTGAAGTTTCTAAACTATTCTCACTTTTACACAAACAAAACCAGAATTTAATATAAGAAGGATGGAAATTATTCGTCGGTGTGGGGGTCCTTAGAGCTGGGAATCCAACCTTTTGCTACAAGAAGGATGAAAATTAAAATGTTAAATATGGAAAGTTGAAGAGACAAAGATTTAAATATTTCGATATATATAAATAAGAAAATTTCAAAATTTTAGAGAGCAGGGCTATCCCATGCGCCTCGTTCTTGCATATGTTCCAGTCCTAACTCTGTTTCCGATCACTTAATTTTTACTTTTTTGAGCTATTGCTTAAGTTTGGCAAGAAAACATAAATATTATTTGTTAGTCCTAAATTCACAAGTATATGTGTTAATTTTAGATTAAATATAATAGAATGCTTGTAAGCTAGGTTAGGATTTACTAACAACCAAATTGCATTTAAAGACCGTAAATGGACGTAAAGTAAGAGTTTCGGGTTGTGGTTATTGAGAATGAGGACAATATAACCTTGAAGCTATATTATTATGAAAATCAACAAGTTGGATGGTTGGTAAATATCACGCTTTTATATAATTCATAGACTAATATTAGGGTTAATTCCAGACATCCTTGTCCTTTGAGTTTTTTTGCGCTTTGTCCCATAACCTTTGAATCTTTGCAATTTATTCCCTAACATTTGAAAAATATCACAATTAACCACTTTTAACAAATTTTAACCGTCGAATCTACTCCATCAGGGCGACCCAAGTTTCAAGACTATCGCCATCGAGTTCGTCTCTCAAAGGAGAACAAAACTCATACCCCAGTCAACCCTATTAGCCGACGAAAGCGGCTACAAAGCTTCGTCCGTCATGGGTCGTTTTTGACCGATAATTACTGCTTCATCGATTGTGGCATTCAAAATCTGCTTTGTACAAATTTGCTTCGTTAAAGGGATTACGTGTGATATTTTCAAATGTTATGGGAGATATTAAGAAAATTCAAAAATTAAGAGGCAAAGCGCAAAAAGTCCCAAAGAAAGGGGGGTGTCTGAGATTAACACTTAATATTACATACAACTTATTTTATTTTTTTTTTTTTTTTACTATCTCGTTACATTATTAGTCTTTTAAATTTATTAATTTTTATAAACAAACATATAATTTAGTGGTAAATATTTGTATGTGTAAATAAATAAATTATATGTTAACATATATTTTGTTTTTAATAAAAAAATCTAGCTAAAAGAACATCAAATAAAATAAGATTTTTTTTTTTTTTAAGATTTACCAAACACCCTCTTATTTGAGTATGGTATAGGTTTATATCATCATTAAAACGTGGACTAAACAATTTTAGGCTAATTATATTGCTTCAAGGATTAACTCGATCATTTTCATTACGTGTCTCATTACGATAATTTCTTGATACATTTAATGTTGAAGATTATATTTCTTATTTCCACACCGCACACTGAATCCGTTCTTTAATTCCAAGATTCACGCAGAAATAGAAAAAATATACTCTAATAAGTGCTTTAGATCCAGTTAACATATTTGATTTATAATTAATTCTCAACAACATATAATATTATGTATTTACAACAACATATAATATTTTTATTGTAATTTTTTTTGATTAATACATGTACACCTAAATAGGGTTCGAACCCAAAACTTTGCCTTCGGGAATGAACCCATTAACCACTTGGATCAACCCTATTGGTTTGTTGTATAAATAGCTATTAGATAATGTTCTCTATAAATAATTATAACATAATAATTTAACACATAAAAATATAAATACCTTAACCTTTTTTGGCATTTATGAAATAATGGATACAATATTGAACAACAATATTTTAAAAGTAAATTTTCATGGTATATTGAGCAGAAATCGTGAGATAAATCACCTACTATTTTCTAAAACAAAAAACCTTTTTTTTTTTTTTTTTTTAAGATTTTAAAATCTATCCAAACATTTGACCATTTATAACAAGTCTAAAAAAAATAAAAAAAGAAAAGCTACCGTGGAGTTAGACAACAACGTCACAATTAATTAATACGAAAATGAATAAATTCCAATATTTTAGGCAAAAGCCGCATAAGGTGGGCTGAGACAGTGAGACTTGAGAGGCTAGATCAGGAGTCACGTGCCTCAGCAGCCACACGTGTGACCGTCCATGAGCCAGCCATACTCACGCAATCTTTTAGAGTTGACACGAAAACCTTACGTCCTTACCCACACTTACGGCTACGAACCCCTAGAAAATAAAAGTACCAATACTAATAATTTAATGCTAAAAACACCCCAAATAAATGACTCTTTGCTAACCACCACTAATGTTACAATAAATAATACTCTTTAGTCCTCTTCACAATAAACACATTCATTATCCTTCAATATTATTTATTGATATATATATATATATATATATTTTAAATTTCGATTTACTTATTTCTCAGCAATCGCTTACTATGCACAAATACGCATTATGCATGAAAAAACATATATTTTTACATTAAATATAAATTATGCTTCGTGATTACACACACGCATATATATATATATATATATATATATATATATATATATATATATAAAAGAATTTCTTTTAATTTTAAAACTAGATTTTCAATAATTATAATGAGCTAATAGATATCATCGCCGCAAATACCCCCTTTAGGAACTTCGGGTTAGTTAGGGATTTAAATATGTTCCATTAAAAAAGTAATTTACTATTAATAAGTTATAAAAAAATTAGTTAGGGATTTAAATATGTTCCATTAAAAAAATAATTTACTATTAATAAGTTATAAAAAAATTTCAATACGTAACGGCAACAAAGTTTCTTAAATCGAGACAACTATTTTTAAATTTAACATAAAATTACGGTGGTAATTGTCGTATAACTTTAGTACTACATATCAAAATTTTAATACAAAATATTTTATTTCTTAATAGACCCTATCAAATGAAGAATTTGTGATTTGTTATTGAGAAATAAGAGGTGAAAGTGTAATTTTTCAAAATTAATGGGATTTTAAGTGGAAATGCGCCTGAATATGTGGGTGTAGATGTAATTTAGACCATAATGTAATGTACTGACGTATTTACGTACAGTAGAGTAAGAAGGGAGACAGAGAGGAAGAGAAAGAGAGGTGGAAATATAAGGACAGACGGTGTAATATCTGTATTTTTCTCATGTAGTAAGAGAGAGAGAGAGGAGAGAGAGGAGAAAAACTTGAAACTCAGAAGAACAGCAAAAACCATAAATTTCACACACCACCAACTCTCTTTCCCGAATTATTATTGTTGTTGTTGTTCTTAATTTCCTCAAACCTCAAGGCGAGGTTTTCCTGGAGATTTTTCAGATCCTTTCTTTTAATTATAATTAATATTATAGTGAATGAATTTTCGATTTATCCACTCCAGGCTGCCTAATTGTAATCCAATTCCCCTATTGACTCCTCGAACAATTAATCTGCAGAGAGTGGGTTAGGGGAATATTCAATTTTCTGCATTAATCTTGTTTCTCAGCGCATGTAGTTGTATGATTTATGTAAAACTGGGTGATTAATGCTTGATCCGTCGGTGGCAACTTGTTCATGAATAACCGCAAGGAGCGAACCCTCCGAGACCTCTGCGATGCCACCCCCACTCTATCTCAGCCCCAGGCATGTTATTTTTGCCCCCTTTTCAATATCCTTTGTTAGGGTTCACTTAATTTTCTACTTGGATTACACATGTGTTGCGCGTTTATGTTGAATTGCAATTTGTAATTGATTGTGTTGTTAAAATTGATGCGGAGTATGTGATGAACTTTCAGACTTGCAAAGTGTTCATTGAGTTTTAATTAGGCTGATCATTGATGCAAACTGGTGTCGGTTTTCTTATCTATGGATAGATATCATTACAAAATTTATCATTATATTGATGAGGTTATAAGTTTGGATGTAATCATACCAAGGGAGCTTTAGCTGGTATAGAAATGCCCACCTGTGACTGTGGCTGTATGGGGCAGAAACCTTCAGGAGTTTTCGGATGTTAATGTCCTTTCTTTTTCTTTTTCTTTTTTTGTTTTTGTGAATATCAGATTACCCCAGTATTGAGCGGAAACTTTAGGATGCAGGGACCAGCTGATGAAGCAAATTCTAACTTGCTGACCCATATGGTGAGATAAATATCCGGGTAATCCCTGCGGTTGTTTCCTTTTCTTTCATTCCTTATGCATCCTTCCTGCCCTTGTTATTCATGTTAAAATTAATTGAAGGAGATTCCATTTTCATATTAGCTGTTGTCATGATGGTTCAAAAGAGGGACTGTGATGCATGGTTGAGTGGAATCTACTGGTTTTGTTTAGTCATAGAGGATTGATGACAATAATATGGATGAATATAGGCTGTTTTTTTCTTTTCTTTTTGATGAATAAGAGTGCAATTTTTGGTTGTTTATCTCATATCCTGTTTTCAACAAATAACAGGAGCTTCATTTTGTTTATAAGATAACATGAAGAAGAAGTGGAACAGAATAAAAAATATTGTAGTGGTCTCTAGAAGTCTAAGCAATGTCCTAATATTTATATAATGACAAATTTTCATCCTTGTCTTTCCATTTTTTGCGAAGTTAAATCTTAGTTTTCATCACACCTGTAGCCTTTCCTTTCCTGATCCTCCACTGTGGTTAAAGTTGCATCCTTTGGTTGTTTGTCTCATATCCAGTTCTCAACAAATAACAGGAGCTTCATTTTGTTTATAAGATAACATCAATAACAGGACAAAAATGACAAAGAAATATTGTGATCGTCCCTAGAACTGCTATTTCTTTTCAATTTTGTGCTAAGTTAGATCTTAGTTTGTATCCCACCTGTGGCCTTTCCTTTGCTGATCCTCCACTGTGAATGGAGTTGCTTGATGAGCCTTACCAATGATTCGTTCAAATTTCAAAATCACGTCGATGCTGGTTAGAGATCTCTATGTGCTCTTATAGTCTACTCTAATGTCCCAGAACAAGTATGCACTATTTGGTGAGAGGTCTCATAAAAAAGTATGATAGAGGAGCATGTCTGTCTAGCAGGATATTTGGGAAATGTGGATTGGAGAATGATTCATATTTGTTCAATTCTCTCGTAACTTGAGTCCCATTGTTCATCTTGTTTATTCTTTTTAGCACCTGCTAAATATAAAGACGCTAAAAAAAATGCGCACTACCCTATCTGATCCTGTCCTTTTCTTTATTCTGTTTATTGCATCCAGTCTATATTGCTTGCTTTATTTTTTGGTTTTGCCATTGATTTAAGGCTTAATTCTTCTTTTATCTTATCACTTTTTTCTATTGGTTAGGCGATATCTGAAAGTAACAAAGGCTTCAGTAGCTGTTCTGATAGAATCCAAAAAGTTGATTGTAGAGGGAAGTCCGGGACGTGTAATGTCTGCTCTGCTCCGTGCTCCTCTTGCTTTCATGGTAATAAGGTTCTGATGAAATCAAATGAAGAATCTGCTGGAGAAACCTGCACAGAGAATATAGAAACTGGGCAACTGAGTGAGCTTAGTACTGTAGCAGGCATGAACTCAACTGCTGATTCTTTCTCTGAGAATGCTGTAGGTAAGGCATCCTCGAGGACTTCCAATGCATCTGTATCAGATGATACCTTGGCGCACTCAAAATCTGAGAGTCGGAAAGTTCCAGAAGTGCATGACGATTGTTTGTCATGTGTCAGTGGAACTGATGGCCATGCATATAAAAAATCTGATACTGAGGACAATAGCGTGAAGCATAACAAGCAGAGAACTGGGGAAAGTTCTGACAAGGTGCCTCTTGGTAGCTCTTCAAGTGGATTAGATTCGCAAAATTCAGGCTTTGTTGAGATTCCTTTTCCAAAACGCCCTGATGATACTAATGAATTTCTGGATGTTCATAATGATTCCCCACAAACTCTCGATGGAAAATGCATGTCACACAATCAAAATCTAAGGGATGTGAAAGATGAGAAGCCTTCTGATGTAAAGGCCAACCTTTTGGGTGGTTCAATTGAGCGCTTAGATTCATTATCACCTAGAGTTGTAGCATCTGATACTTGTGGTGATCCTTCTGCGACGGCTCTGAAGTCAATCAAGAAGAATGATGATATGGAGGTGGATAATCATCCCAATGATGAGTCAGATGATTCCGACATTGTGGAGCATGATGTAAGTGATTCCCGCCTGTTAAAAGACTTACTCCATCCCATTAAATATAATTCATCTTGTGATAATTATTTCTTTGAGATATGTTTGCCTACCATCCTACCTTACTAACAGTCTCTTATATTCTTTATAAAATTCTCCAGCAGAACTGAATGTTTCCCCTCTAGTATGTTTTCTTTGATTGGTGGCTGACATTCCTTGGATCCTTCCGCAAACAGAAAGTATAAGCTACTCCTAATTAAATTGGAGAAAAGGGGAATTGTTGAACTTGAAGACCATATGATGTATCATCAGTTAATTTTAGTCTTGCCACATCTTGATACATCTTTCCATGAAATATATGATTTTTAGGGGGCTTGAAAAATGATATCTGAATGCAGATATTGCTGTTATGTTGATAATCAATGCTATTTACATTTATTGAAGTACTGGGACTAGATTGTTCCTATTTAGAAATATTATTTATAGATGTCTTGCAATAGTTGATTTGTGCACTAGTTTTGCATTCAATTTTAAAGATTTGAAGGTGTTCATAGAAGTTATCCATCGTCTATGATCCATCTTGTGCATACATCACTTTCTCAATATGCTGATCAGAATCTCTCTGTTGGAAAAGGTCAAAGTTTGTGATATCTGTGGAGATGCAGGCCGGGAGGATTTGCTTGCTATCTGTTTTCGGTGCAGTGATGGGGCAGAACACACGTAAGTTTTGAATTTTTTGAGGGTTTGAATAGTCTTTAGCCCTTTTAATTGTTATATGGTGACAACCTATTTATCCCGTCTCAGTTATTGCATGCGAGAAATGCTGACTAAAGTCCCTGAAGGTGAATGGCTGTGCGAAGAATGCAAGACGGCGGTGGATAAGGAAAGGCAAGAGAAAATCAGGAAGGTGGATGAAAATGAAAAAAATAACTCATCTGGTCAAGCGAGTAGTGAGTATGTAAATAGTTCCGAGGTTGAGGGACATAGAACCAAATGTTATATGAGAACCGGGACAAAAAGACATAGAGATGATGCTGATGTCGAAGTCTCTTCTGTAGTAAAGAAGCCAGCTCTTGAGTCAATAGTTGGATCACCAAAGACCTCCAATTCTAGCAAAATGTCTGTTCTTTCTCGCGAGAATTCTTCAAAGAACTTAGACAAGTGTAGGCTGCAGTCCTCACACCAGTCGTCCTCTGACAATGTCCCAGTCAATGATGCTACAGAATCTGCTAGCTCTGCTTCCGATCTTCGAGTGCCTAACTTTCGAGGTTACTTTACTTGTGTCTTACTTTGTCCATCTGAGTTTATTTTCACTCTGATTTCTTATTTTGGGTTTTCCCTGGGCAAGTATCTTAGTTTCCATGTCCCAGGTTATTGACAGTTCCTTTCTCATTGCAGGTACTTACTCAAAGTCAAACTCATTTAATAATCTGAATTCAAAACCAAAAGTCAAGCTTGTCGATCAAGTTGTGATACGGAGGCAGAAATCGGCTAAAGAACACGGCTCTTTTCGCCGTAAGGAGGGTGTTATTAAATCGATTGGAAAATCTATGTCCTTTAAATCAACAAGCGCCAGCCGCTCAGAGTCCAAAGTGAAGATGTTATCTCCTAGACCCTCTCTTGTCCAGGATGGTAAAAGTACAAAACAGAAGAGTTCGTTTGAGCGTCAGCGCTCGTTCAGAACAGAGCATTCGTCAATTAATTCAGTCATGGGTACTTCTAGCTCTACATCAAGAGTTGATAGAAGACCTGCCCCTTGGGGAGAATCTTCTTCACCTACGACCATTGGTAGCCACCACGAAATGAAGCCTGTCCAAGCTGATAGTAAATCAGCAGCACTATCACGATCATCCAGCCTTGCAGTGAGAAGAAATGCAGACTCATTTAGTTCTTTAGGTACATTTGGGTTCGGTGTTTTCCATTCATAAACTATACTATTTTTTTTTTTTTCCTTTCGTTTTGATTGTGTTTTTGGCTTGGCTAGGTGAATTTAAGAGACCCTCAATACACAGCCATAGTAATGTCGGGATTTCATCTGCTGTTGGAGATAATAATATTGAGCAAAACTCTAACCAGGCTGGGCTGAAGGAGGACTCCTCCAGCTCTGTTGTTACTGAAAATCCATCTGTTAATGCAAATGAAGGGCTTCCTGATGGATTGGCTCGCTCAAGAGATTCAAATTCTGGTGAGCGAATGAAGGAAAATTTTGGAAGCCGCTTGGGGACACCATCGGTGAAGTCTTCAAGAGATGAAAGTGATAACCTTAAAGCTGCTATTGAGGCTGCTGTGCTGAGAAAGCCAGGAGTATATCGGAAAAATAGATCTTTTGGTCCAACTAATGACTCGTCTGGGTCAAGCATGAATTGTGAAACAGCTTCTCATCTAGATCATATATCCGCTTCTGCTGGAAAGAAAAAAATGTCTTCTGATGAGGAGCTGCCTGAGAAGTCTACAACATCCCTGAATCTGACAACTGACTCTCTTAAACAGGAAACTTTGAGTAATGTGAAGCAGTCCTCACTGGTTCCTGTAGAGGAGGGTCTGTCATCTAGAGGAGGAAATGGTAGCCATGTTGGCCTTACCTCAAGGGACATGTTCAGTAATGTTCCAGCAACACTGCCTTTCCTTTTGAAATCCATCGCAATCCCTGAGCATGAATATATTTGGCAGTACGTATTCATTTTTGACTAATTATTCTATTTGAAAATTTACTTGATTATTGTTATGGTAATGTGCTATGTTCTCTGATTGCACAACTAGTTTGCTTACAAATGTACTTTATGTGCAGAGGAAGTTTTATGATTTCTCGAAGTAGTAAACCTTTTGACTTCTGGGATGGCATCCAAGCTCATTTATCCACTTGTGCTTCACCTAAAGTTATTGAGGTTGTAAACAAGTTTAGTAGCAGAATTGTACTCCGTGAAGTGCCTCGGTTAAGCACCTGGCCAATGCACTTCCAGGAACATGGGGTTAGAGAAGATAACATCGCACTTTTCTTTTTTGCTAAAGATCTTGAGAGGTAATATCCTTTTTAACTATTTATCATTCCATTTCTATGTGTGATTTCTGTCATTTGATTAATGTTTGTAAAATCTCTTCCGTTTTAAGAGTTCCCCATCCTTTTAATGATACAGCTATGACAAGGTTTACAAAGTTTTACTGAATAATTTGATGAAAAACGACCTTGCTCTCAAAGGAGATATTGATGGTGTTGAGCTCCTGATATTTCCTTCCAATCAGCTTCCTAATAATTCCCAGCGTAAGATGAACTATTCTTTTTGTTTTATTTAACAACCTTTTCCCTTTTGACAAGTAGTAAGTTTCTCTCAGTTTACTTTGTCATGAATGGCATTTTAGTGAAAAGTATTGATTTTGTTTATAAGCCAAATGCTCTTCTCTTTATGACGAGTTGGCTCTTACAATCATCTTTGATATGATGTCAATTCAAGTTGTTTACACTTTTTAAGTTGTTGATTAACTAATGATTACTGTTTCATTTTGTTTGCTAGTTGATTAAGTAGTTTCAACCTCAAGTTATGTTTCATGCTGCAGGCGTGCTGAAATTAGCTGTACTATTTATTATTATTTTGTTATCTACCTTTTTTTCCCTGAAATATTTACATCTTCTGTGCACAGGGTGGAACATGTTATTCTTCCTATGGGGTGTGTTTAGGGGAAAGAAAGAAAGTTGCCTGCAGCACATGCCTAAATCTGTGAAGAACGTTTCTGCTTCTCGAGATATTCCCCCTCCTATAATGTCCTTACCTGAGAATAGATGCGCTCTGAAACCTATTGGTGAGTCTTTGTCTGGAAGCCATGATGCGGCTCCAGCCATTGGAGCGCCTGCTTCAGAAGAAGTACGGAGTTTATGGTCATCTAGAGCTATTAATGGGGACTGTGTTACTAGAGTATCTTTTCCAGATCAGCTGGGCAGTAGACTGAAATCCGACTCCTCGGCTGCAATACTAAATGATAGAGCAAAACAATGCCAAGAAATTAGGGGTACTTGTCAGGTACCATCCGTTCTTACAACATACACATAATGATCTTTTTGTTTAGTTTTTTTTTTTTTTTTTTAAATTGTTTTTCTGGTTAAAGTGATTATGACGTAATGGCATAGCCTTCATTATTTAAGTTGTTTGGAATGTCTCATCAACATTTGTTCATATTAGGGTTGATTTTACACATTCAACTTTCCTTTTTGTGTTACCCCTTGGCGCAACTATAGCTGTATTTTATTGAGACCATACTGTTTTGGCATGTGAAAAATGAATGGAACTTCAGTGGCATAATCCAGTGATCCCCAACACTTTTAACCTGTGAAGAATATAACCATGCCTAGTCCTGACCTTCATTTATAAGAACTGCGGGGAGCATTTAGTTGTATATGAGAGTATGTAACTGAAGTCTTGTATGGGTTTCTGGTTTATCAATAAGAAAGTCGAAGTTCTCAGTTCCCACTAAAATACTTATTACCAAATTATCTCCAGAATGTCGAGGATGCAATAATTGTTGCACAAACTGGTGTCTTTTCGCCATTCCTTCCCACTGAAAGCTGCTGCTTTATGACTTTTCACTTCTCCCTTTCTTGTAAATGTACATTTTCACTAGAAAAAAAAAAATTAACATCCACTATATTGGATATCATTTGTCTAGCTGCCATAACTTTGATTAGATGTGGCCAAGTAGGATGTATCATTGACTAGGTGATAGACATTCATTTATCATGATATCTTCTTCAGATTTATATTTCTGCTTCATTGTGTGCTGCGGAACTTGCCCTAGCTTGATGATTGTCTATCAGAAGCTTACTAATTCCCTTTTTCCGTTGGCAGTTCCCCCTCCCCACCACCCCACCACCTTTTGTTCCATCGTGACTTTGGAATTTTTTTTTCTTGAGTTTGCTGTTTATGAATATGAAATTCTGCTAATACACTTGGTATTATCGGTCTGTAGGAAGTAGGCATCAGTCCCCTCTGCAGTCCTCCCGTTGCGTTAAGCAGCTCTAGTTCTTTAACAGAAACAACACCAATGCACTTAGATACTCCACCTGATAGACAGCAGTCATCAAATCATTCTTGTAAATCTCTGGCCGGGGTCCTCAAGGAAGGCATAGGTGAAGGAAACACATTGGATAAAACTCTCAATGAAAATCCCATGAAGTTAAGAATGGATGCTATAGATCTAACCATGGATGCAGCAACTTCATTGGAGGATGAACTCCCCACTAGAGATCTTAATTTGGAGCCCGACAGATGGAATTTTGACCACAAGAAGGAAAGTATACATCCAGCATCATCTGTGGTGCCTCAACCTCTCCTTGCTGGCGCTGTTCAAGTATCTCTCCGGAATGATGACCCACATATTGAAACACATGGACCACTCGAAAAAGTAAGTATAGACGAGAATTTTTCTGGTTTGTTTACTGTCATGAACCATCTGCTTTCACTGAGAAGTTTTAAAACACTGGTTCTAATCAGCGATCCAATGGTTTTGTGTTACAGATGAATCTTGTCCCCCCTGTCTCCTATGCACTCCAGAATCAATGTCACGTAGCTCATGTTCATCCTCTTGTTCCCGAACGCAATGAAAATGCTGAGAGACACTTCTTTCCAATCGAGTCACAACCCGTGAAAGGCCTAAACCTGAATGAAATGCATCTCTCAGAACAAGATAGAGCACCAAATCTTGAGCTTGCTTTAGGAGCTGAAAAGAAACCGATGATTCTGGGAACCCAACCATTATTACTTACTAAATTAGACCAAAGCTTGAATGAGGAACCTCCCATTGAAGTAGAAGCAGCAGCAGAAACCAAGCAAGAGGATGATGTTTCAGCTTCTCTCTCCCTTTCTCTCTCTTTCCCTTTCCCTGATAAGGAAGTGAGCACAAAATCTGCCCCCAAAACCGAGCAGCTCGTGTCCGGGAGGAAACGTGTCAATACCCAAATGTTTCTCTTTGGCGATTTACGAGACAGTTCGGGAGTGTGATTGTGGGGAGTAAGTTATATCGGTCCCATTACTAAGGACCAGGTCTTGTAATGTCTCCTCGAATACCCACCCTTAGAACCGAAATCCATGTGTTGATGATGATATGCACAAGGATTGATCTATAATTTTGTTAGGTGAATCCTTCCTCATCCTCCATAAGTTTGAGAGTTACTTAGTCCTAAACGGCTGTTTGTATATATATAGAGTATAGTAGCCGCAGCAGTGTGTGATATGCAAAATTTTCTTTTAGCAAATTCACTTTATTTGTTCTTTCCCTTTTTCTTTTCTAATATTCTTTTTTCCGTTTTCTAGAAATGATGGGGAGGTTGCATTTTTTTAATGAGGCTAACAGTACAACTAACAAAGGGATACGAAGATCTTCCTCTAACATGTGCTCCAAGTTCTCATGAGGCGTATAAAAATGACGGTGCCCCACACCTTGTGACTACTCAGTGTGAGGGCGTTGCTACTTATGAATGTGTGTATGAGTATATGCTCCTATGAAAGCCTCAAGGCTCTGTAGTCAAATAATACTCTTCGAAGGGTGGTGGTGCGTCTTATAATGTGTGTATGAATATACTCTCCAACAAAAGCCTTCAAATAATACTCTTCGAGAGGTGGTTGTCCGTCACGAGGGCCGCAATGGGGAGTTTGCTTTGAGAATGCTAATTTAGTGAAAAATATGCATCCTCATGATCCAAAGAACTTCATGGGGAGTTTTCTTTGAGAATGCTAATTTAGTGAAAAATATGGACCTGAAGATAAAAAAAACTTCAAGAAGAAAGAAAAATAATAGAAGCTGTTTTGTTGTTAGCTATGACCAGGATCCGCATTTATAGCCTATAGCTTAATCCTTTGATTTTTTTATTATTTTTTATAATATTAAATAATTCTAATTTAAATCTGATTAGGGCAAAGTTAAAATAGTACAATAAGAGTCTGAGTGTTCTATTATCATTTTATGATGGGACTCAAATGTTTGTTTGCTCTCCATTTTCAAAAAAAATTGCGTTTGCTCCCCAGATGAGAGGCAAAATGTTTATTTACTCCCTATTTTTTGCAAACGTGGTATAAAAACTCAAGGATCACGTAATTAAATCCCCAAATGTTATATATTGCGAAAAATATATAACATTTGGGGATTTAGTTACGTGATCCTTGAGTTTTTATACCACATTTGCAAAAAATGGGGAGTAAACAAACATTTTGCCTCTCGTTTGGGGAGCAAACGATTTTTTTTTTAAAAATGGAGAGTAACAAATATTTTTTCAACTCATAAGTGCTATTAAAAAAAAAACCCTTATGATTCCCGAAAATTTAAAGAAAATAATTAATTAAGAGTAATATATTTGTCGGTTAGACCTATAATCTTAAAAAAAATGGAGACAAAAATGTGTAGAAACCAATGGCAATGACAGTGAATGCCTCACACCTACTCTAATGCAGAGCGGAGAAACCTAAGTAATTGAGGGCTTCATCCATTCATTAGGGTCTTTTTGTTATTTAAATAAATTATTATTTTTTTCTTATAATTATTTTTACTTTATCCTTTTCATCTCTGATAAATAATTAATTCCTGTGCCGAAAAATAAAATCAACCAATAGGAATTTACAAAAAACAATTAAAAAATACATTGGATATTATTTAGGAGGCAATTTCCTTTATTGTAGGTGATAGAAATATAGAAAATACAAATCAGATATTATTCTATGTATTTCCCCATCAAATCCCGAGTTTGCTTGTACTTATTATCTGCTTCCCTCATTTGTTAGCAAACAGCTCGCTCGCTCTCTCTCTCTCTCTCTCTCCTGCGGCGTCTGTGAGTGTGTGTATCTGTTAATCTCATCTCCGATGGCTGCTTCCGTGGTTCCTGTTTCCGTTTCCGGTAAGGAATAGTTTATACTGCTTTCGGCTATGTCGTTCGCTTGTGTAATTGCTCGATTTACTTTTCGATGTTTTCTATGCGTTGCCCTGTCTGTTAGCTTGATTTGTATCGGCGACCAGTATTCAACATCTTGTGGAAGTTTTAGTGGATCTGCATGCTGAATAAATTGACTTGGAGTGTCAGTACCGGCTGCTTTAATCGTTTAATCGATATTTTGAGTTAACCATGATGTGATTGTTGCGAATCAAATTAAGAACTGAAAAACGGATCGCTAGGAAAATAATGTTTCGTTAGTATTTTGAACGAGAGAAATGGTATGAACTGTTGAGCTTCAGTTAGGGGATTGGAGAGATGTTTGAGGCAATTTTACACGATTTCCGTTACTCATGTGGTGTTGCCGTAAGGATTTCATTTTTTAATTATTTTGCTTCCATTGCAGGTGGAAATCAGGTCAAAACCTCTGGGATTATGCCTGTAAACTCTGGCGCTTTTGTCAAGACGCAGCAGTTAAAAGTTCAAAGCAGGACCCCTGCTCGATCCAACCGTAACTTGTCTATCCGTGCTCAGTCCAAGTATGAAGTCTTTATACATCTACAAGTTGTTTGAATTTAAATCGAGATTATGCTTTACATAGTTTAGATTTTCATGGGCATGGGTGCATGGCCATTGCTAGTCAAGAGGTACTAACATAGATTGGTCATTGGGTGGTTACAAATTTGTTACCTTGGAACTATATAAATTTATTATTTAGATAAATGTGCTGTCTAAGATGATGATTTTCTTCACATTCCATATGATTCAGTTTTAGTAAATTTTGTATCAGATGATAACGACAATGAGTCCAGCAATTCTACCTAGTTACCTCTTCACTTGCCAATTGGCACTATGCTATCCCAGGCAGAAAAGTAACTAGTCCATGTTGTCAGTTTAGAGTAAATTCAGTTAACCGTATTACCTAGATAGTTTATGTGACAAGGAGGGGGGAAGATTAAGCAATAATCGATTGTACATATATTTATGTAAAGTGCGATTGGCTATTATTCTACTCTTACTTTTTACATGGTTCACAAAATTTGGACATCCTCTGTATATGGCCATTGCATCCACCTGATTTGGACTATACAAACTTTTATGTTTTCTATCTCAATCCTGCCCTTGGAAGTTACTAAAACTTCTTGTTTCAAAGGATAAGAATTTCTTTTACGAGTCATGATAATTTTTTCATGTGTGTTTTATGGTTGACTTGTGTGGGTTACACTGCTCTTGTTCATGGTTCATGAGGTTCATAGTGGTTCGAGTATCTTATTTATTAGGCAGGCGCTGAAAATTATATTACCCCGATTTAGGCAAATGTACTCGTGCTTCTGCAATATTTCATAGTCCTTACGCTGCTCAAAATATGGCCATAGGAGCCGTTCAGGCTTGAAGCCTCAACTGATTGGTCGTTTTTTATATGCATTTCATAGAAGTGTTTCACAGCATCTGGAGAACTTTAAATCTCACGTGTTTGAGATCTTCCTTGTGTCAAAGTTCATCTTATGGTTAACATATTGACTTCTGCATGATATAGGCTGGAGTTATCAATGATAGTCTCTCTCCTGAAGTCTGCGACTTTGTTATTTATTCTGAAGAAACAGTTCTATTCATGTGGATGGAGTTATTGTGCTGCTTCTTAACTACAATGATTGCGAAAAATATATATATTTTAACTGAGTTAATTGTCAATCTGCTAGAATCAATGAAATTGTTTGTCTTCATGACCCTATATCATTTATGCTTTTTTATGAACAATATGTTGGACTGGCTATCATAGATCTGTCTTTCTACATGTAGTGACCGTGGCAGTGGTGGTTCTGGGTTTCTGGCTGGTTTCATCCTAGGAGGTGCAGTGTTTGGAACACTTTCATATATTATATCTCCAAAGGTAAGTATATTCATTTACTCCAGTACTTATTTTGATCCCAACATTTCTTTCGGAAGCTCCTTAGGCTCTGCTTGATGGGGCTATCCTCCATTATAAGATAAAGATTGTTGAAGGAAGGCGTGTTGCAATCATTTCACACTTACTGGAAAAATAAAGAGTAATATGGATGAGTGAAAGGAAAGGAACATGCCATTTAATTTGTATATAGAAACTCATTGGATTAGGATCCTAATTGAGGAAAACTTGAATTTAGCTTCCTACCTGAAGAAGGGACTTAAAGACCTACAACATTTATTGATAGGATTGCATATTCTCAGCCTACATATTGAGAAGATAACACTCAGCATGTCATTAGAACCTATTTTTTAGCTTAACTACTCATCTTGATTGGTATTGCTTCTACATTATCGGCTCTTACTCTTTTTCCCCATTCCGATAGTCTCTGAGTCCTATTTTTGTCAAAGTTTTAGATTAGAGTTGAAAAAATAGAAATTTTGTGTTTGTTTGTATTATTGCCCGCAAGAGTTCAGTTGTGGCGCATCATTCACTTTTCAGTTTTGGGAACTGTAGGCTTATTTTAGAGATGTCCAGAAGAAGAAATAGATTTTAAGGTTTGGACAGATGGAGTATTAAGTTTGAGCTTTTACGTAGCAACTGGATTTTACCTGAAAATGTGTCTGTTTCTTCACCTTGGGCAGTTTCTCAGCTGTTGATCAGTGGTTTACCATTTCTTATTTTTGGTTAGTTCCTGTCACGATGTGATTTGTCTATATATGCAGACAATTCAATGCTAAATACATTTTTTTGAATATACGAGTCCATTAGAAAATACATAGAAGGCACATACTGCTATAGAAGCACAGATACTGCTGCGAGCTGACATGATTTAGGCCAAAAGTGATGGCAATGGCAGGCATTAAGTGTATGAGGTACTTAATACAACAGGTAATAAGACATACTTACCAGAAGAGTTAATGGCATTAATGTATGGTTATTGCTAATAATTTTTGGCGGTAAGATACAATAAGCGTATGGGTCACCTGATACACAATCACTGACCATGTGACTTAGGTAAAAAGTTTCAGACAATTGTCTAAAATAGATAGAACAAAAAGCGCTCTGGATGAAAAAATAATCTATTAACAGATACTGTGGGTACGCGCAACAAAATGCTTTTAGATGCAGTTCCAGTATTTTCTTTTCTTCAGTGTTCTGAATAACTTACTTCCCTGAATTCTCTTGTTTTTATCAGATCCAGGAAATCCTGAAAGATGAAAATGAAGCTGGCTTTAAGATTGCCAGGCGACCAAGTTATGAAGCATATTTGGATGATGACAGTGGCTTAGAGGTGATTTTGATCCTTACAAACTTGCTTCCATGTTTTTAGGGTTCCATACTTCTGTTGCGTCACTTACTCCTTCTCATTGTGAAATTCAGAAAACCAGGAGGACCTTGAGTGAAAAAATAGGGCAACTGAATTCTGCCATCGACAACGTCTCCTCCCGTTTGAGAGGTGGCTATGAAAATCCCAAGACGCCCAAAGTGCCCCGGATACCCTTCCGAAATGAAGAGGATTACGGTGTCTAATAAGAACTGGTTTTCTTAAATCTCAAAACGGTTCCGCTTGCTTGATCATTCTGTTCCAGAGTTGTCCGGTTGATAGCATGTTATTACATGTATGTAATGCAATAACTGAAAAGCACGACATTTTCAGAGTTTCGTTCGTTGATTTGCTTGTGAGTAATTCCATTATGAGATAACCTGAACTTTTGTTGCATTTGTAGTCGTTGAAAGTTGAAACATTGAGGTGTTTGTTGTTTATGCTTTTCAAATTTTGAAAAGAACTGTCCTCATTAGAAATATTGAAAATAAGTCCGTCCCATTTGATGAAAGACTTGTATTAGTTGGAGTGCGTAATCCTACGATTTCATGTGATCCCATTTGAAAATCTTATTAAAGCCCCTGTAAGAATCCCATAAGTCCTTAATTGTGTGGGGGATGTATTCCAGCTTCTCCCACTTCGCTACTTGTGAAAATGTACATTGAATAATACATAAACATTTTGTAACACGTTCTAGAGGAGAAGTTTCACTTTTCAAGGCATCCAGTAATTGAAGAGGTCGGATAGTAACAGGAGATTCACTTCTGTAAATTTACTTGGTAATTGATGGTACTGGCAAATAACAACAATACAGCTGAAAAATAAGTAGAATAATCGACCAGAGAAACATTAAAGTATTAGCTTCAGCCAGCCATAATTGACTAAACTGGAATACATCACCGCACGCATTGGACGTAATATTAAACGCCAATTTTCACCAAAAAACAATTGTCTGGAGTCTGGACAACCGTACGCGGTACAAATCGTGAAAAAAGTCAAAAACAGCAAAAATTGACTGAATCAATTGGACCGAACCATATCGGGATCAGATACGAAAAGACGAATCTGTTCCAAGAAGGTAAGGTGTTGCGGTCTATCTTTACGCTTAATGTATCCCTTTGCCACTTTTTCCGTATAGCAGTTATACCCTTCCTCCCCGTTCCTCTTCCACAGCTCCTCCGCGTAGCTCCGATGGGCGTAATACGCCTCCACCGCCGCCGTCTTTGTCAGATCCTCGCCCTCCACCTCGATCGGCAGCCTCTCGTAGTGCCCCTTGCTCAGCCCCTCCAATTCGTCCATCTTCGCCAGCGCCGTCGCCGAAACGGCGTATAGCTCCCCGGAGACGCGGTGGCCGCGGCCGGGGAGGTTGAGGAGGAACGGCACGCGGTAGGGCCCGCAGACGAGGGGCAGGCAGTGGCGCGTGCGGCAGGAGCCGACGAAGGTGGCGTCGCCGGCGGCGATCATGCCCTGCAGAAGGGGGTGATTCGAGAACCCCTGCTTTAGAGTGCCGTACGTGAATATCATCACCGCCGGTGCCGCCACCATCTCGCGACCAGGATCGACGATCGATAATTCTTCTGAATCGGGAAAAAAAAAAATATATCACGAAAGGGCAAACAAATCGTCAAACACCGATGCTAAAATTGAAGGAAGGACCATTCGGGAAAGAGAAGCCACTCACCATTCATAGTCGTCAGTCACTGAAACTATACATACATAAATATATACGTATATATTCTCTCTCAGGTTTTGCTGGCGTGAGATTCTGTGTTTTGAGAAATAAACGAAGTGGGGCGTGGGCCTTGAATCTTGATGAACCTTTTCCGCTCTGTGTTGGCCTTTGGAGAGATATAATAATTAATAACAATAGTGGATTTCCCAAAGAACATTTATAATATTTAATTGGTGCTTCGAGAAGCGTTATTTGTTTATATATTTTTCTGTGAGCAAAATCTTGTTAAATTGGAATAAATAAATGAGGTGTCAGCTTTTACCTTTTCTGTGGTGGAATGGGGGGGCGTTGTCACTCTACGCGTGCCCATTTTTTTTAACCTTATTCTTGACGAATCTTTTTCGTAACAGACACCACATGCGTAGCGTAATTGTTGTCATGAGCTTTGCATGGAGACCAAACCTGTTAAATAATATGAAAAAAGTTGGGGGAATTTGAGAAAACTCCCCATGGGTTGAAAAATTTTTAGTTTGCTCCCCATGTCTAAAAAATTTTTAGTTCACTCCCCAATTCACATGCATAATTTGAGTTAGCTCCCCAATTTTGGGGGCAGATACCACATATGACGATTTAGATACACCATATGATGATTTAGATACCACATATGGTAATTTAGATAAACTCAAGAATCGTGTACCTAATTCGTCATATAGTGTATCTAAATCGCCATATGTGGTATCTGCCCCCAAAATTGGGGAGTTAACTCAAATTAAGCATGTGAATTGGGGAGTGAACTAAAATTTTTGTAGACCTGGGGAGTAAACTAAAAATTGACTATACAATTGGGGAGTTTTCTCAAATTCCCCCAAAAAAGTTTGATATAAGGTCATTTATTTTATTTTTTTTATATTCTATTTTCATGGATGGAATCCGGACGGTATAAAATTTAAACTCAAAACATCTAATTAAGTTAATATAAACAGGGACGGAGTAGGCCCCCGTCCCCCCCTAAATTTTGATTTTTTTTAAAATTTGTATATATATTTAGAAATTTTTATATTTTCGTCCCCACCCAAAATTAAAATTCCGCCCCTTAATTTTATATATTTTAATTTTCGTCCCCCTTTATCTTAAATCGTCTCTGAACATAAAGCCGCCTAAGCTACACCACTTGGTGTCTCATTTATAAAAACTAGTAATTTTGCACATTCGATGCCTGTGCAAATAAAAGATAATTATTGTATAAATATATTAAAATTAAAAAGTTTTCATTAAATATATACTCTATAGTTATTTTTAATATAATCGCTAATTTATGATAAAAAATAAATAAGTAGTATAAGATAATGTCATATTAATAACTATAAAAATTTAAAATATAAGCGAAAAGTGATAAAAATTAAAATTAAAAAAAAAAAAGGAAAAAGAATGCAATTGATAGAAAAAAAGAGAGAGAGAGAGAAGTTAAGAAGAAAAGTAATTAGACAGTAAAGAGAAATTCATAAAACGTGGAAGAGATAAAGTCGGAAGAAATAAATCAATAAATAAATCAAAAATAAATTATTTTTAGAATCCAAGAGACCAAACTTGAGTCTCTCGCTTAATAAATAGTATAGATAAAGAAATGATATCAATTATCATTTCATGCTTATGCAATACTTTAGGAGCCCAATAATGTAAAGCCCACATAGTATCAACCAGTGGCAGCCTAACAACGGCCCGATATAGTCTCAGCCCAAGCGATATGCAAAAATCAAAATGGTACTGAAAAAGAAAAAAGAAAAAAGAAAAGGAAAATCGGAGAAATGGTAATGCCAGTAGGGGAGAGTAGTGGAGTGGAGGAGCAATCAAATTCGAGGTTGAATTAATTAACCTGAGAGAGAGAAATGGATAAGGGCGAGAATTGCAACGGCAAAAGCGACGGAAAAGCTTCAGAAGGGGAAAAGCAAAGCCATAAGGTGTGCAGGCGGTGCAAACAGTCGTTCGCAGCGTCTTCCAACACTTCAACGTCTTGCCGATTTCATCCTTCATTCTTCGTCTGCCGCCGCCACGACGATCAGAAGAGGTACGTCCGTCTCAATTTTGACCGCCATTAATGTTTTATCTAATTTTATGTATTTTATATCGAATTGATTGAAATGCTAGAGTGTTGGAAAGGGAAATGACTCGGGAATTGTTCGTCTTAAGTATTTGATTTTTCCTTTAGATTTTGACGATTCCAGGTCTGTTGAATCAATGAACTCGTCCAATACCCCATCTTAATTCCTCAATAGCAGTAGTACTAACTGATTCTGGAAAAATTATGTGCATTAGGCTATCAGTTGAGCTCTATTCAGCTGTCTTCTCAATGTATTGATAATTTGGTATCCTTAGGAGATAGATTGCCATTTTGGTTAGTTTCTAATGATCTCTACTTCGCCAACTAAATACCTATCTGCTGAGCCACTCATTTGTTATCTGTAGTTCCAAGGTCTTCTTTCCTGAACATTCTGTTAAATGATGAACTGTGTCCTTGATTGATGTGCTCAGAGCAGTCCTGTCTAGTGCTTCGACCATCTTAATACAATTGTTCTGGTTGTTCTACTTTTTGTTTTTGTCTCATTGGGGTGATTCTGGACTCCGGTCTCTGAATTTTTTTTCTAAATTAATGTTGAACAGTATGTCAACACCCTTCTTTTATTTTCCATGGATTGTGTTGAAAACTTGTTTAGGCTTGAGCGATGATGCATGGACACTTCTAAAATGTCATTTTTCTTTTGCCGTGTCGTGTTGTGTTGACACCTCTCACTTATTAAGTTTACGAAAAACTGTGTCATAGTGTCCATGTCATGTCGTGTCTTGTTTGTATCCCGTGTCTGTGTTCATTCTAGGGCTTGAGACATACAAATGTTGCTTATGAGTCATGTAACCTTCATTTCTTTTTTAATCGCATCTACATATTTTTATCCCGTGGAGGCCCCAATTTGTGTGCTCATATGTCATGTGGCCCCAAAACTTGGAGCGCCGAAATATCTTTTCACCATAAAAAATAATTCAATGTTCTGATGGGGAGAATATCTTACAAATGTGGAATACCTTCAAATGGTAAGGATTAGCTTTGCAATTCCTGATTGAACCGTTATCATGACAAGGGGAGAATGAAACCACAAGAGAAAATTAGTGTCATAGAGTTGTTATAGAGTTGTGGAGAGAGTAACTTGAAACACTATACCTCCATAATGACAGGGTTCTTTTAATTCTCTTATTTCCTTCATATTAACTGGAAGAAGTTGAGCCAGTGACAGAAACAAGTACCGCGGGGTGGCGACAGAATGGTGCAATCCGAAATGTATCGCATTGATCCATGAACTTATGCTGTAACAGTATAACTTATCCTCTATAATTGATTGGCTGGAGGAGTTTCCAATTGCCTCTGGACCCACTGATTGGGCTCAAATGTAAGTGGGCCTGACAAATATTTGTCAGGGTCATTAATACTGGTTGAGACAGGCCTAATCCTGTAGCAAATGACTTGTTGCACTGGCAAGTATTATACTACTATGAATCATGACCTGGTTATCTCTCATCGATTCATCTTCATAATTTACTTCAAAATCAAATTGCACCTGAAACCACGTTTCTAATAATTGTCGGAATAAATTAGTTAAGAGACAAGATTCTGAGTTTATGACCTAGACCGTCACTTGTTCGTGTGTGAATCTGATCCACTGTAGTGTATAATGTAGATCACTCTGCGTCAAAATCCCAAGAGGTTATTGTTTAGTTTCCTTTCTATCTGCCTAGCGTCTTGCTATATTATGATTTTTAATAAATTAGTGTATTTTATGTTACTTTCTTGAAGGTACTATGAGTTGGGACCTGAGGATCCTCCTTACGCTGCCAAGTTTTACGACTGTTGTGGAGCAGAGGATGTAGAGGCACCAGGTTGCACTACCAGCACCCACATCTCTTACGACGATGAGTGACAACCACCACTTATTATATGTGAGTAACAACCTACCAATAGCGGTTAATATAAGCTGTTGTAACTTGCGAGTATTCATGAACATATAAGAAGCGTGTGGGAGTACAGTCACTAGTCAGAGAGTAGCTGTTCAACATGAAACTCGTGAAAAAATATAACGTTTTCTATGGTTTAAGCTGGCGTAGGAATAAATGTTGTATAATATTGTCAGAGTTTGAACCTGGAACATGCACTCCATATCAATTATCAGGCTCTCTGGGAGTTGCATGGTGGTGGTACAATCACAATACACCTTGTCTTAGTCTGTCCCCACGTTCGCATATCACCTCCATGTGCATGCATGCCTACTATTATTTTCCATTATTTAAAGAGGACCCAAACTTATCCTTTTTTCTTGCCATTTAAGCGTCCTAAGTCCCAACATTTATTTCGATTTTCATAAAAGAGAAAACCCTTATAATGCTACCCATATTTTCCGTATAATTTGTAAAATCTGACACTTATAATCTCTAAATAGATCCAACAAGTTAGGAGAGGAATCCTTGTCTATATTTAATGATGATGGTTTTGGGCCGTCTTATTGTCCATTAAAATGCGCTCTGCTGTGCCTGTCACAGTAGATTTATGTTTATGCTTGACCAGCTGGCAAGGTGGATGTGAATCTCACCACTAGCCACTAACTCATTTTTTATATATTTTAATCATTAAAATCTGTTATTTTGTCCCCATCGAAGTCTAGTACGATTCAAATCAAGGAGATTTCATTAGTTTACGTTCTAAGAAAATCATCTAAATTCAGGGATGTATACATGATTATAGTTTAAACTGGATTCGATTAAATTAATCAACTATGTTTGAGTGTTTTATAAATGAAGAAGTGCTTGGTGGTATAATTGACTATGGTAGGTGTGGGACCCAGCCTGGACCTAGTTGGAAATTGGAATTGGATTATATGTCCCTTGTGTTTTTCTATAATTTTCTTTTCTTGTAATGGTATCAATATTCAATCATGTCTGATGCTTTTATCCTTTAATGAATTTATGATAATAATAGTTTGATCAAAAAGCTACCCTAGCCTAGCATGCTTTTGGTTTATACAGAGTGAATTGTTACTGCCTTGGAAGACATTATGCTTGGCACTTTATTGTAAATAATGTATTAAGCACCATGGGGCCAAGAGCAATTTCATTTTGATGGATGTTGTCAATAATAATTGCGTTCAAGAAAGTGACAACTTATATATATATTTTATTACAAAGCTTGTCTTACATTTTATTTGTAATATAAATTTATATTCTTACAAAGATTGAAGCTTTGTAATCTTATTTTACTCGAGTACAATCAATCAGAAAAATAAATTGTAATTTTCCTAATTAATTATTTAGTTTGTCTTTGAGTCGAATGTTTTGAATATATTATTTTGTCATGGTAAATTTAAAAAAAAAAAATATTATTGTCATTGTGTCGATTATTTGTACAGTAATGTGGTGAAAATGTAAGATATACGCCACCCTAAGAAATCTCTCTCTCTTTCAAGTTTTACCTAATCAAAATTTAACATTAATGATTGTAAGTCAGTTTGAAGGTTGTAGGAGAACTAACATGTTAGTTTCCTTGTCAACTCCCATCATCTTCCGGTCTAATACACGTTTTGCCTTTTTTAACTTTTCAAGTACATGTCCCTATTAATATTTTCACCAATTTATATGCTATTCATGATCCTAATAATTTGGGATTAAGCCCTCAAAACGTATGTTTATGTTATGTTTCATAATTACGTCACATCAAGATTTTTTCCTTTTTCCTCCCTTCTCGCCAATTCTAAAACAAACCGCAACTACCCTACCAAAAAAAAAAAAAAGGAAAAAGCTATAAAAGCAAGTATAAAGAAAAGAAGAAAAAAAACAGAAAAGAAAAAATATTCCTAACCAAAAAAAAAAAGAAGTGAAATTTCTCAATCCCTAACGGACTTATACGGTATTTAGCATCATTTGACATACAATTCGGTGAAGTAACTTGAAATGGTTGTCGAATGAAGTTCCCGAGCCATATGAACACATGAAGCAATATCGATAAGGGAAAAAAAAAAAAAAAGGAAATGAGAATTTTAAGAATTGAAACAATCAAATTATGTAAAAATGTTTAAATTACCTATCTCAAAGTGAATTATATGGGTGTGTATAATACTTGGTGCGGAATATCTACTAAAGAGGTCAAGTGATATGATCTTGAGTTGTGAACTGTTCTAGTATAAATAATGTAGATTGCTTGAGCGTTATAAGTTATTTCAGCGACCCATTAAATTCGAGATTTGCGCTCATACCCAATTATAATAGAAGAAGAGGATGTACTAATACCTAGATCACAAATCAAATGGGAGTTCATAATAATTTTTTATTATTTTGATCCTATTGATCCCTAGGGGTGTTCACGGTTCGGTTTTTTGGCCGAATCGAAAAATTCGGTTTCTGAAATCCAAAACCGAAACCGAGGCCAAAAAATCGACCCAGAAAATATTAATAATAATTAAAAAAAAAAACTGGAATTGAGATTTTGTGAAAAATGTAAAAATTGCAAGCAACCTAAATGGCAAATAATTAAAATATATGGTATATATATATATATATATATATATAATATAATTATATATATATATATATATAATTATATATTTCTACCAAATAATTAAAAAATATATATAATGATATTCGGTTTTCGGTTCGGTTCGATTTAACCGGTCAACCGAACCGAAAAAACCGAAAAACCGAAAATAAAAAAATGGGCAACCGAAAACCGAATCGAAACAAGGTCGGTTCGGCGGTTTGGTTCGGTTTTCGGTTTCTATTATTTTGAACGGTCCTATTGATCCCATTAATGCGACGGTGTAATTTTTCTTAAAAATGTTTGTTCATAGTTGTTAAAAGTATCTTTTGATTTAGAGCGCACTACATTTTGTATGTTTATAAAGTTAATTGATATATCTAATATCTCAATACAACAATTTTTTTGAAGAATTATGCAGTAAAATCTGTCGCCACTTCTGCAGAATCTACACCTCATCCTCACTCATCAGTCATCAAAGGAAGAGAAAAAGTTTCGGCCAATTGGTCAATAAATCAGCCAATAATTTAATATAATGATTAATAATTTATTAATTATTAGTAGTCAATAATTTATGAAAATAATATCAAATTCATAAAAATGGAGGATTTTTTGAAAATAATATTTAAATTATAACGAGTTTGGAAAATGTTATCGGTTTCGGGCGGGTTAAGATTTTATTATAAATCGCCGTGATATATGGCGATTTTGGTACTGTGTTGGGATTATTTTGACGGGGTCGCCGTACGATGTGGCGACCCCATATTTTTTATTATTATTTTAATAAAAGTTGCCACAGAGCATGACAACTTTAATAAAAAAATATTTTTTTTTTTATTATTAAATTTGGGGTCGCCACACTCTGTGGCGACCCTTATTAGAAAATTATTTTTTTATTATTTTATTAAAGTCGCCAGAGAGTACGGCGACTTTACTGTGCAACGTTTGACCAGATCTAGATCTGGTCCCCCCCCCCCCCCCCCCCCCCCCCCCCCCCGCGAAACCCCATTTCACTTTCCCCTTGTTCTTCCTCCCTTCCCCACAGACGGGAAAACCAGGTCCACCACCCCACCTCCGAAGCCAACCTCCACTCCCCTGCCGCTGCACACGAGACAGCCACCAAGGCGTGCCGCCACTGCTGGAAGCTACCACCGTTGCGCCGCTGCTGTGAGTTTGTTTTTTTTTTTAAATGCTTTGTTATATAATATGTTAGCATTACATGTTAGTGCTTAGTTAGTATTCCATATTTATAGGTAATTACACTTGCATCCTATCTACCTAACTAATAATATATAAGTTAAGATAGCTTCTGCAGAAAATATAATAATTATGCCAAATAAGTGGACTAAGCTATTATCAAATAAAATAAAATAAAGTTAATCAAATAAATTAATTAGTAAAATTAAAATTTTACCCTTTTGTAAAGCTGTTATCATAGTGAAATTATTTTGGTTGATTAATTTTGTATATATAACGTAATGTAACAGAAAAGCAATGTCTTTACTCCTTAATTTGGTTGGTTGAGAGATAAAAAATGGATATAATGTGCTAATCTTTAGCTTGTTTGGTTGACTAATTTTGTATATATATGTTAGTGCGTAGTTAGTTAGTGTTTTTATGTAATATGCTTTGATAGGATTAATTGTTATATAATATGCTTTGTTAGAATAAATTGTTGTATAATATTTTAAAAGAATTTAATTATATTGGACAATTAGAATAATAGTATGATCTTTTTAATGAAATAATTTAATATTTGAGTAGATTTATAATGTCCGGGAGCACAATTGGAATGGCGTCGTTCGGTCCAATTGAAGATGATGTACTGTATTTGCAAGATATTCATCGTTCAAATTTTGTTTATCTTGGTGGTATTGATGACATTGTTCGTACAAGGCATAATAATTCGTCCGGTTTTAATCACGGAGAGGTTGATGACAGACAAATAATTTTAAATGAGAAGGTTGTGGAGATGTTATGTGAAATGGGTTTTTTCGGTGTTTATTCCTGTGGGTTTGTAGAGCTTGACTCACATTTAATCACGGCATTACTGGAAAGATGGCGTCCGGAGACTCATACTTTTCACTTTCCTTTTGGTGAAGCCACGATTACTCTAGAGGACATAGCAGTCCTATGGGGGCTCCCAATACGTGGTGAGCCAATAATCGGGGAAGACACTTATCCTGCAGAGTATGGTTCGTGGCGACAGTATTGTCAGGAAATGTTGGGATTTTCACCAAATGCGTCTGAACTTAGAGGATCCCGCATTAAATTGATTGCCTTAAGGGGTCATTTGTTTGAGAATTTGGTGGACGACGAGAGCAATGACGAGGAAGTACTACAATATGCACGTGTCGCCGCGCTATTGCTAATTGGTAGTTTAATGTGTCCGGATACTAGTGGAAATCTTGTGAGTTTGCTATATTTACGACATATGAGAACAGTTGATGAGTGTCGGAATCACAGTTGGGGGAGTGCTGTCTTGGCTTTTCTGTACCGTGAACTTGTGGAGGTAGCTACAGCTGCCATGCTAATCAGAACATTGGTGGAGCATTGCAACTCGTGCAAGTAAGATCTAGTAATTAATTTTGTTACTTGAATGTATATTTATATTTATAAACTTTGTTAAATGTGTTGGTTCAGATTTGGGCTATGATACGCATAAAATCTATCCGACCACAGCGAAGAGTGCAACGTGTCAGACTTGAGCAAACGATTCTAACAAATGGTCGCGTATTGCCAGTACCTCCACACGCTGCTAGGTTCTGCTATATTTAAAATTTTTGTTTTTGTTTTTGTATACAATCCTTTGAGTAGAATAATCATTTTTGACTTAATTTTAGGTGGACCACGTATTTCTCGTGGACTCAAACTGCAAGTCATAGTGTTCGAATTTTTAGAGAGATATTTGATCGATTAACTCCTACTGAGGTACATAACGTGAAATGTATTTATTGCATTTTTGTACAGTCGATTTGTTTGAACTATCATTATACATTGTTATCATTTATTTCATTTGGCAGTTTAACTGGCGGCCTTACAACATGAATTGGCCAGAGATTGTTGCGTTACCTGTCGAATGCGGTCGTGAGTTGTGGCGTTGCAAGTGTCCATTGATTCACTACAATATTATTGAGACTCTTCACACAGAGAGAGTGACGCGACAATTTGGCATTATTCAAGTTATTCCCGCAAATCCCTCAGCACAAGAACAACAAACCCTACACAAACTAACCCGGCAAGGACGACCCGGGCAAAGATGGGCACAATTTCATGCTAGTTACATTGCTAAATGGTATGATGCTGTTGATAATGAAATTGTTGGGGATACAGTAACGCAAAGCGTCGAAGTGACGGAAGGGTACTACGATTGGTTCATGAAAAAAACACGCAAGCGAATCTCTACCCCGCTTCCAATCGATAACAGTGGTTATAGGCCAAATGACCCTGATGTGTTTAATTTAATGGTATGGAGCTTTTAAATTCATGTTGTTCATAATACCTATATTTGAAGATTATTTATTTAGTATGTTTGTATTTCAGATGAACGGGCTGACGTACATGATGGACAACTTCATGACCATATCAGACTATAGCAACGAAGCTCGATTCAAAGAGTTGGCTGACAAACACAAAGAAGTAATTCGTACCTTGCAAGATACTATTATGAGGCGAGAATCAAATAGGCAGGGAACAAATCCCCACGTCAGCACACACGGGCATCATGCACAAACATCGATATTATCCCCAACATTTCAGCAATGGGATACTACAGCCTACCAACATCCTCACTCATCTCATATCTCATTTGAAGCAGCAGGGACATCGACATCGTATATGCCACAATATTCTCCATCATACAGTGCTGCTGATACCCCGCAATGAATGTCATTCAACACGTCACCTGATCAATATCAGCCTGCATTTGGTCACACGCCTATCCCAATTGATCTGTCAGCCAGCATGACCCCGGAAGTAAGGCCTCCACCTCGGAGAAGCGACAGAGAACGTCACCCGCGGTATTGTTTTACAGGAGGGCCTTACGGCCATCACGATCATCGGTGATTTAATTTGTATTTGTTAGTATGTAAAATACAATGTAATTCTGTCATTTCAATATCATGTTTGGTTCTAACTATTTATTTTAAAGAAAAGTAATCTATTAATATTTATTTTAAAGAATAGGAATAATTTATTTTAAAGAATAGTAATCTAATACTATTTATTTTAAGGAATAGTACTAATCATTTATTTTAAATAAATATTGCAAGTTAACATTAATATTGAATACCACAACTTAAATTTCACGTACAATAAAGCAGGAATAAGAAAATAACAGTCAACAGACAATACAATACGAAGATAATACAGCAATACAATCTATTTTCTTCGGGATGGTCCTGCTTCGTCCATCTCGTTATGTATTCTGGTCGTTCTATCCCGACCTGATCTTCTTCTTTCCCTCATTGCAGGATTGTGCACCAACTCAAAACTAGTTGTAGGCCAATACTCTTTTGCCCATATCGGATAGAACTTACCGCTGTATGTCTCTACGTAGTGATCGACCTCGTAATACCATGGCATGAAACTGGAAGCAGGAATATCTTTGTGTTTGCACACCTGAATAGCATGCGAACATGGAATCTTCAAATTATTCCAAGACCCACAACTACATTCATGTGCAGTCAAACAGACTGCAAATCGAGTCACATGTCCACCATGCCCAACATTTTTAACGTTGGCTGATAGATCATCATTGTTTACCATGTGCACAATGTTACGATCAGCAAACCTTGCGTTTTTTCGGTAGATGTTCTCCGCGTATGGTGTCCAAGGACGATTATCTGCTTTTAGTTGTCTGCCGAATTGCAGCTTTTCGTTGAAATAATCTGTTATCTTGATATAAGACATCTCCACAATCGCACAAATGGGGAGTCGTCTTGCACCCTTCATAACACCATTAAATGTTTCGACATGGTTTGTGGTTGTCGTTCCGTACCTATGTCCTTCATCAAAAGCCATCGCCCACTTTTCCTTACCAATTCTCAGGAGATAATCGCCGGCAGATGGGCTAATAGCCTTGATACGATTCAAAGCTTCAAGGAACGAAGGCTCATCTATGGCTACGCCGGCAGCCCAACAAAGATCTTTCAGACTTTCCTTTCGGAATTTTGTATTGATGTTCGAGCACAGGTGCCTCAAGCAATAACTGTGACATCCATGGTTACCGTTAAATGAACCAAATCCGTCTTTCACCGCTCG
Source organism: Lantana camara (assembly GCA_037501455.1). NCBI lineage: Eukaryota > Viridiplantae > Streptophyta > Magnoliopsida > Lamiales > Verbenaceae > Lantana > Lantana camara. Next base: position 12,092,990 of record CM074857.1, on the reverse strand, counting down.
AATTACACCCTTATTGCGATCTGAAATTATTGTAACAAACTCATGGGAGTCTGTTATTACATGCAAGCGTAATAAGTGTAGAAACCATCCCCACGTGCTTGTCGACTCTTCATCAACCAAGGCAAATGCGAGAGGGAGAATTGTTTGGTTTCCATCTACACAAACTGCTATCATAAGTTTGTGCTTGTACTTGGTGTACAAGTGGGTGGCGTCAACACAGATAACAGGACGACAATGCTTCAAACCATCAATGCAGGGTTTGAAGGACCAAAAAACACGATCTATCATCTCAACACCACTCCTTCCTCCTCCATTAGGATGGTGTTTCCAAACCACAACAGTGCCTATATTTTCGTTAACATGCATAAATTAAATTATTACTAGGGCTATCACATTCAAAAGAAATATTCAGCAATGAAACAAAAAAAAAGTAGATTACCTGGATTCCATTTTTGTAGTGCGGCCATGAACTGTGGTAGACTCCTAACAGAACTTTCCCAAGTGCCGTACAAGTGCTCCCGAGCTCGCCTTAGACTTTGGTATGCCTTCGAGTATCCAATTTCATATCCACAAAAATCTTTGACAATTTGACGGACATTGGCTACCGCATAGGCATAATTGGTCCTGACATGGCCAATAATGATAGCCGCAATAAAATTCGTGTCCAGATTTGCATGGTCGTTCAGAATAAAATCAGGACTACATGTATGATCACCATGATAAACAGAGATGACCCAAATCCCCACTCTTTTTTTATATTGGGCACGTAACTCCCATGGGCACCCTGTAGCTTGACCTCGTTTACAATGAACCTTCCAAAACGTTTGGGCACTAAGCTGAACTTTAAATTCACGCTTAGCCCATCGAATGGAAAAGTCCTTCACGGCTGCTTGAACATGTATCTTACTTTGAAACGACATCCCCACAGCTAATCTACCAATATTAGGATCGTAAAACTGACTCCATCTGCCCGATGGCAAGTCCATCGAGTCGGCGTACATATCTGATCCAGTTGCATGGTAGTATGAATGGAATTCGTGGAGTTCAATTTGTGAAAATTCATTGTTGTGTTGTGACAACAACTCCTCGACAGCTGCAACCTCTTCGGCAAGTTCTTCAGCACTTTGGTCATCATTATCATCGGATCCGTCCTCGTTGTTATCAGTGTCATCCTCATCATCTTCGGTCTCTAGCTCCGACAATACATCATCAGTTTGTTGGAATTGATATGCAAATTCCTCCTCCTCCTCCTCACTGCCTCGAACGACATAGGTATCATCCTGATTGCTTTGTCGGAGAGCTGTACTGGTGTCATTGATACCAAAAGCTTCAAAACCACTGCTAATCGACGGCATTTCCTGAGTGAGCAGTTCCACGTATTGTCGCATATCTTGACTCCAAGTAGCATTTACCGATTGTTGTTGTTGGATGGGTTCAGCAACAACAAACACCTTGAATGACTCGAGCTGGGATGTTATATTCGTATAACAACCCAAAAAACCATCATCGGATATTTCAACAACCGTTTCGATCGGTACCGGAAATTTTGAAATGTACCATGTCGAGAAAATCTTGATATTGTATTCATCTCGTGACAAATGAATTACATCACAGATGTGTTGAACGAGATCACAAAATGAGGTTGATCGTGAAATTCTAATAATGGTAAATGGTGGTCGATCGTAAGAAACACAATGGTTTGACTCAGTAAAATTGCCACCATAATAGACAATTACCCCAATCGAATCCATTGTAGGGGGCAAAAAAATTTCTGAACGAAGGCTATATAAAACTTTACAGAAAATTTGGGTATGCATTCGACCAGCAGAATTGATACTATATATAAACTTTCAACACCTTCGCTCTGAACAACAACATTGCATTATTGCTTCAAATGAACAATAACATTGCATTATTGGAGCAAGGGAGGAAATTTCCTACGTACATAAATCATATCGCCATTTTTTCAACGCCTTTTACTATTATTGGGATTTGTGAAAATCTGGTGGCAGGGAATTCGAGGTGGGGTCGCCACAGCGTACGGCGACCCCTAATAGAATTAAAAAAAAAATTTTTTTTTTAATGGGGTGCCACAGAGTTTGGCGCCCCCCAATTTAATATTAAAAAAAATATATTTTTTTATTAAAGTTGCCATTCTCTGTGGCAACTTTTACTAAAATAATAATAAAAAATATGGGGTCGCCACAGCGTACGGCGACCCCGTTAAAATAATCTCAACACAGTACCAAAATCGCCATATATCACGGCGATTTATAATAAAATCTTAACCCGCCCGAAGCCGATAACATTTTCCAAACTCGTTATAATTTAAATATTATTTTCAAAAAATCCTCCATAAAAATGTGACACTGATATGCACGCGAAGTTTGCTATGACAGCGAAACCTCATGACTACATTAAATTATTTTCTCAAATTAATGTTGGATTTGTATTAAAAAGGAAATAAAGTACAACTCATTTCAAATTTCACCGTAGAGCCTTGCTTTTCTTTTTTTGTTTTCGAATTTTTTAATTGAAATGAGTAGAATGTAAAAATTTGAACCCAAAACCTTCTTAACAATTAAACTAAACTCAAATTTTCATATCATAAAAAACTATGACAGACCTCCAATCAAACATATAGTTACCTTATGCAGTTAATTCAGAAATAGTTTTATTGATAAACTCTGGAAACAAGTTTGAATTTTTGTTTCATTTTTTTAATTCATGTTTTATTTTATTTATATATAAACACGTCAAAAGAAATAATTGAAATACAAACAAAAATTAAAAGATTCTCTACTATAACTTATTAATACACTTGATTAGTATTTGTAAGTGAAATAGGCCAGTAACACAAAATATAAAATAGAAAATCAAAACTCCAAATATAATTATCCACCTAATTTAATAAAGGAGGTACCATACTTGGAAACAACAAATAGTTTCCCTTTCATACTTTCTTATTATCTTAAAAGGAAAGCCGAACAGATTTGCACAGGATACAGATAAGCAATCGTAATTAGGGCAAATTAAAACCCATCCAAATTAGGGATTATCAATTCATTAAAGTTTCATAATTTTAACCCTAATAGGCTGGCAAAAGCCTCAGAGCACCTCCTTTCTCTCCCTGACAAAAGTTTTTACCAAGACTTAAGACTCCCTTTTTCGAGCTTTCACAGGAAGCACAGTAGGGGCATTTCCGTAATTTCGACCTGCAAAAGACAGACACAGAGAGAGAGAGAGAGAGATGAAGCAGGGGTGGTCACTCCGGACAAGAGAATACCAACTCAAATGATTTTTTCTGTAAATTCATCATCCCCACAGCGCAACCCTCTCTACTTCCCTGCTGCTGCTGCTTTCTATTCAGACTGTAATTCAACTATACATACACTCGAATATACGCAGTTAAAGTGCGAGGGTGACATTATATTCTCTCTCAAACGACACAGACAAACAATGTCAGCGTTTTTGTAGAAACCCCATCTCCTGTCTGCTTCTACTCCAGGAATTATTGCTTCTTTAACCGCATTTTATCGTCCAAGATCAGTCGCTCAGCGTCATGTCTACCAAATCCAAGTAAGTGTGTGGATGGATCTGATGCCGGATTTTCTTATCTTTTGGTTTTTTTTGAACTGGATCATGGTTTTCTTGAACTGGAACTGCTGTTTAATCGATGATCCGATGTTCGTTTTGATTGTTGTCTCGAATCGACTTGGAAAATGTCACTTCATAATGGGGATTGTATGAAACATTTTTTCCCTTTTTTAACCCTTGTTCTCGTGATCATGGTTACTTTGGGTTGTGTTCTGCGCCATGGCTGGATCCCCAATTTTGAAATGCGGGATTTTTCATGCTTTTTTCTTTTTTCAGTATTTTGTCCGATTGTCAATTGGTGTACTTTGATGAAAATGGTGAAATTCTGGGTAAACATTCTGTCATTGGTTTAATTACATGTTAATCGAATCCAGTTTTCATGTTTTGTGTGCAATGGGCAATGACTTGCGGTAGATCTTGTATCGCCTGTTTTAGACAGGAAAAATTGCTGTTATATTTGTTAACGTTTTGTTACTTCCTACTTAGATCTGCTCTATCTGAGACTCCAACCAGTAAAGTACCACCAGCTACTCCAAACACTAAGGTATCACCAGCAACTCCTCGTGTCAGCAAACCTAGCAGGGGAGTAGCTAAATCTGATACCAATTCAGCTTCTCCCCTGCAAAATTCTCGACTTTCAGTTGATCGGTCTCCGAGATCTGCTCCATCGAAGCCAACAGTAGATCGAAGGTCCCCCAAACTCAGTACCCCACCTGATGTAAGTTTCACCAAATTTACTAATGAAATATCTGTTATTTTCTCTAGTTGGATTTGGTTGTAATTTGTGTTGAGAATTGCAAATGCTGGAGGCTGGGGCTTACAACAATTGAGGAGTTTAGTGGATTTCTACTTTGGGAATGAAATAAATCTAACTAAATGATTGGGAAGAGAATAGGATGATAGGATTGTTCTGAGCATTTCTTGTACTGATCTGGATTCTTTTTGCTAATGTGATTTTATTGTTTGTTGTCAGAAAAAGCCTACTCGTGTTGTCAAGCCGTCAGAACTCCAGGCTGAATTAAATGCAGCTCAAGAAGAGCTGAAGAAAGCGAAAGAGACATTGGTTTTGGTTGAGAAAGAAAAAGAGAAGGCTCTTGATGAACTGAAAGAAGCCCAGAGATCTGCCGAGGAAGCAAATGAGAAACTCAGGGAGGCATTGGTGGCTCAAAAGAGAGCAGAAGAAAACTCAGAGATTGAAAAATTTAGAGCAGTTGAGATGGAACAGGCAGGCATCGAAGCGTCTCAGAAGAAGGATGAGGAATGGGAGAAGGAGATTGAAACAGTGAGAAACCAGCATGCTTTAGATGTGGCTGCACTTCTATCAGCTACTCAAGAACTTCAGAAGGCGAAGCAAGAACTAGCCATGACATGTGATGCAAAGAACCAGGCCTTGAAGCATGCAGATGATGCAACGAGAATAGCCGAGATGCATGCAGAGAAAGTTGAAGCCCTGTCTGCCGAGTTGCTTCACTTGAAATCTATGCTCGATTCTAAAGTCGAAATGGAGACTGATGAGAAGAATAAATTCATCTCGGAACTGAAAATGGAGATAGATTCCCTGAGACAGGAACTCGAAAAGGCGAAAACATTGGAGGATAATTTGGTGGAGAAAGAGTCTGCTTTGGAGCAACTCAATGTTGATCTGGAGGCAGCAAAAATGGCTGAGTCTTATGCACGTAATTTGGTGGAAGAATTGCAAGAAAAGGTTGAGGACTTAGCATCTCAGGCTGAGGCAGCAAAGAGATTGGAGAGATCTGCATCAGAATCTTTGCAATCTGTGATGAAACAACTGGAAGTAAGTAATGATTCGTTGCATGATGCTGAATCTGAGATTGCAGCAGTGAAAGAGAAGGTGGGGTTGTTGGAAATATCAATTGGAAGGCAGAAAGTTGAAATAGAGGAATCACAACATAATCTTGAATTGGCTAAAGAAGAAGCTTCTGAAATGGCAAAGAGGGTCGAGTCTCTTAGGTGTGAGCTTGAAACGGTGAAAGAAGAGAAAACAAGGTCTTTAAACAACGAGAGGCTTGCAGCTGAAAGTGTTCAAACTCTATTGGAAGAAAAAAACAAGCTCTTTAATGAGTTGGGAACTTCACGAGACGAGGAGGAGAAAAGCAAGAAGGCTTTAGAGAGTTTAGCATCTGCATTACATGAGGTCTCTTCTGAAGCAAGAGATGCCAAAGAAAAGCTGACATCACTTCAAGTTGAGCATGAAAATTATGAAGCACAGCTCGAAGATCTGAAGCTTGTTCTCAAAGCAACAAACGAGAAGTATGAAAGCATGCTCGATGATGCAAAACAAGAAATTAATTCTCTCAGTAATTCAGTTCAGCAGTCAAAGCAAGATTACCAGAACTTGAGAGCTGAGTGGGAGGAGAAGGAGCTTCAGCTTACAGATTCTTTGAAGAAGTCCAAAGAAGAGAACTCTTCCATGGAAAATGAAATTAGCAGGCTGGTTAATTTACTGAAAATGGCGGAGGAAGAAGCTTGTGCAACAAGGGAGAAAGAGGATCGTTGGAAAAAATCATTTAAAGAAACGGAATCAGAGGTGATTTACCTAAAGGAAGTTCTTGGAGAAGCAAAAGCTGAAACCATGAAATTAAAAGAGGGTTTGATGGACAAAGAAAACGAGTTCCAGAACATACTTCATGAAAATGAGGAGCTGCGTAAAAGAGAAGCAGTATCTCAGAAGAAGGTTGAGGAGTTATCCAAACAGCTGGAGGAAGCTTTAGCTGCTAAAAAGCTAGTAGAGGAAAATGGCAATCTTACAGATAGTGAAAAAGACTACGATGTCCTTCCTAAAGTGGTGGAATTCTCTGAACAAAATGGCACAGGAGATGTGACTCCTAAAGTGGAGCTAGCGGAAATTAATGATGTTTCAAAGGATGATGAATCCTTTGAGAAATCTCCTGAAGAGGAGAAATCAAATGGGAAACCGAAGGAAAACAAAGAAGAAGAAAAGGATAACAATTATGATTCAACAGAGGCCGATCTTAAAATGTGGGAGACCTGCAAAATTGAAGAGAAAGACTTCTCTCCTGAGGCAGTGGCAGAGCAAGAATCCGTTGAAGATGAAGCTGAGTCAAAAGCTGATAGCCATGAACAGGCAAATGGATTATCATCCTCAACAGAAAATGTTGACAATGGTGGAACTTCGCCAACGAAGCAGAACAGTCAGAAGAAGAAGAAACCTTTGCTTAAAAAGTTTGGAAATCTACTCAAGAAGAAGGGGTCGACCACCAATCAGAAGTAATGTGTTGAAACTCTCTCTACTTGGTTTTTACTTGCCTTACCTTAGGAGGTATACTGGATTTATATTGCAGTTGAGTATGTGTTTATCCATTTTTTTATGCTTCGATTTGTTTCTTTCAACCCCTTCCATAGGGGGGTGAATATGAAAGGCTTGTATCATCTTTAGATTCTTTCTTTTTTCTTTCAATGCTCTAACTGTCTCACAATGTGATTAGCCATAGTATCGTGTTTGTGAGTTTATGTTGTAAACTTGGAATTTATCTAAATTTCATCGAGATGGATGCGGTCGGTTTGTGTTTCTTGTGCGTATTTTGTATACAAATTAACCATTATCTGTTGTGTAATCATACTGGTCTGTTGTGATTTAGATATTAAGTATTCTCTTGTGTAAATTTTGTGTTCTCATTAAGAGTTTTGACCTTGAGCAAATGTGTTTAAATTACCTGTGTAGTACCTGCACTGTTCTTTCCTGCTGCAGGCTGGATCTTTGCTCTGAAAAATTAGTGAAGTTTGTTTCAATGCTTTAAACTGTAGATGCACTTTTGACTTAAATATCAGTTTACTGATGAGGATTGAGGCACAACTATTGAAATTGTGCAAACAACTTTCTTGAATGCAGATTTTACCACAGCTCTGATACTTTTATTTATGGCCTAAAATGCTATCCAGATCTTTCATTTTTTACAAATGCATCTTAAATGTATATTTCCTCCAATTATTATACCATTTAATATTAGTTTATAAAATTATAACTACGGAATAGAAATATAACTGAACTGCATCAAAATGTACAAATTGTTAAAAATACTGGGAAGTTCTTGCTACAAACGTATGTGTTAGGCTTAACTCATCTCGATAAACTAAATTATGATTTTACGGTTGCTGATTAACTCACCTCAATAAAACTAACATACAATGTTAAGGTTAACATTTTTTATTGGGTTTCAATAAAAATAATCAAATTGAACATAAACTTGATATTAAAATGTTTTTTTTAAAAAAATATTAAAGTTTTAAAAATGTTGGATATAAATATCTACAAGTGCATAGATTCCTAGAATCCTAGTTCGACTACCCAAAAAGTTAGCACGGGCCCCGTTTCCTGTTCCCTTTCCCACAGGTTATTCCTTGGAGCTTGAATTTATTGAAGGAAAGAATAATAAGGAAATTGGAAAATAAAATAAAATAAATAATAATTTAATTTAGTATATACTGCTTCATATTTGTTGGAAAATTAAAATTAATCACTAAAAATTAAGGAAAAAAGATCAGGAGCAGCAGGCCGACGATGTGGGTGGCGCTGATAGGCGGCGTGGTTATCTACCTCTTGGTGAAGTGGTTCTTCTATGAAGACGATACTCTACTGGATCTCGATTCCTCCGACTTCAATGCCTTCTTCACCGTTGCCAAAAGGTTAATCTTCGCTCTTTTTGCTCGATCGGATTTTCATTTTCTTTTCGTGCGGATATGATTGAGTTCCTGTTTTGAATTGTGATTTTTGCCTTTTTTTGTGATTTTTGTTTGGTGTGTATGATCCGTGTTTTGATGAGCTCAGACTAGAGAAGATTTATCGTGGAAGCAAGGTGTACGTCGGCATCCAAATTCCGGACGCGGATTCCGCTTCTCGGAAGAATATTGATCTTGTTCTCGTCACTGATAAGTACTTCTCTTTTGCCCTTTCGTTCATTCAATTCATTGTGCTAATTTGTTTATTACTGTCTGATTTTGTTGCGTATTTGGGTTACATTTACTCGAGCAGAAAAAGGGGCAGAGATTTGTGATACTGTTAAAAGTTATAATATATTCTTCCTTTGAATTGCTAGGAATAACTTATGTAGTGATGGTTTATGATTGCTGTTTTCTTTGTATCTATTTTTTGTTCTGAAGGGAAGCTGTGGTGATCACCGTGAAGAATCTGTCAGGTTATGTTTCGGTTGATAGGGATGGTAACTGGATTTGCACTGGAAAGCACCAGAAAACTGAAACTATTCCGAATCCTGTAAACTACTACTTCTCACTCTTTGTTGATAAAGTTATATTACCATCCATCTTTTGAACTCATTTCACTTTTATTATTCGGAATGCTTAATATGAGAACTCACTGTGTTTATTGATGAGGAAGTGTAACAGAGCTATGTTTGTGTTGGTTTTGGATGTGATTCCATCCTCTTTGATGTTATCTTGTAAAAGATTCTATTTATATCCTTCCTGCTCACGAGTATAGTTTCATCCTGAGATTTGTGATCTTGCGGAAGCTTTTTTATTTTATTTTGCTAGCTAAGTGATAGGTTTTAGACCACTGCTGTAAATTCGTGCAATTCAGGTACCTGAAACCAAAAATTTGGCTTCTATTCTTGAAGAATATCTTGAACAAAGGGGGGTTGCGCTTCCAGAAGGGTTTTTGTCTTGTAAAGTCATATGCCCAAACCCAAAATTTCGGTATGTTTTTCTTTGTCTTTGTTACTTTTTAATTTTGATGGGAAGTATGAAAGCGTAACTTAAGATAATTTACAACTTGTTTGTTAGGTTTCATAGTTATCGTACTTTTGGGAGTTGTTAGGTTTCTTTTTCCGCTGTCTTTTATTTGTATGTTTCATCTTTTTCCTTTCAGAACTTGAGATAATTTACGACCTGTTTGTTAGTTTCTAGGTTGTTCTTGGTAATGAATGAAATTTAATCCTTGTCCATATCTCTAATTCTGCTGTTCTTCTTTCAGTTCCACTGACTCAGACTCTTTCCCTCCTGAGGTTATTACTTACGATCAGTGGACAACGCTAAAACCCGAGCATAAAGGTTCATATTCCGGATGGATCAAAGGTGTCCTTCAGGGTGGAAAGGATAAAATGCACGAGTCTTTTTCTGAAAAGCTCAACTCTGTTCTCAGCACTACCCCAATTTCTGATAGGTGGGCTACCATTTCATCTTGGTGATTATGTTTTATAAGAAGCATCATATATTCTCTAAAAAGAAATTGACAATCACATGGAACTCAAATGCAGGTTGGAGCTGAAAGGCAACAAATTTGTTCTAGGAGAATTTATAGAATTCAAAGGGAGACAAGATGACCTCCAGCTTTTGAGGAAGATCAAGAGATCTAAAATAGGTCGCGTGAAGGTTCAAAAGATAAGCATGTTTGGTTTAGGTAATTCCTCTATTCGACCTACTTTTGAAATTTGAAATAATAATTTGAGTTGCATTTGTTAATACGTTAATCCCATGCAGCTCATTCAACGGTCCAAGTTTTGTATGCTCCTCGTGATTACCGTGCTGAAGGATCTTCAAAGTGGGAGGAAGTGACCGTTAAATCAAACACAGAGGTGTTTTTTCAACCACAAAACTCTACTAAAGTGCGCAAATATAAGCTTTCTTCTGTTCTTTCGATGGAACTGAGCGCCTGATCATGGTATTATGCAAGTCCGTATGCATATGCACTTGCTCCAGAAATATCTCTGATACGATATTAGGTTCTAATACTCTATGCAATATTTATAACATTTTTCTGAACTTTCTTCCGTATAAAATCGTTTTACCCTGTAATTGACAGACGAAACTGTTACTTTTTCTGAGTCTCGTTCCCGTCCTTGCTGATAACAGTTCTACCTTGCCGTTTCGGTTGCATCCAACTGATTTTAAGTAATGGTTACTGTGTGTCTGCGCAAAGAAAACTAATCTGATTAATCATTAATAAGTTTTATCTTGTTCTTTTTCTTTCTGACATAGAAAAACCTCGTCCCTCTTCATTTGTTGTCTGGTCGTATGGTTGGTTGTACAGTTCATTACTAATTAAGCAACTCATGAAGATGGAAACAGAGTTTTTCTTAAATTTACAACGTCACAGGTTTTGGATATGTTGTTCGACGATGCTTTCCACCGGTGTCAAAATGATATGTTTAGGAATGTTCGTGCATCATAGTTGGCATACAAATAACCAGTTCTATAAATTATTCTATCGTACTCAAATATACACAACAATGATTTAAATTTTAAAGCAAACTAGTATACAAGGAACACATTGATTGAACACAGACCCTATTAGACGAATGACCTAATAATTTTTTAACCAAAATTATTACATTAGAATCTAAGTTTCCAAGAACACTTATAGAACTCACAACCCACACCATATTTATGCATGAATTTCCCGAGGCCGATTCATGCTACAGTTTTGAAGCAAATAATCAGCAGCAACTTTTTCCATAACCACCACGAGTGGCTGAATTGAAACAATGGCAGCAGCGTCGGGAGGAGCATCTTCTTTCAGCTGGTACTCGATCGTCGTTCTCGTGATACACTGATTCGTCATCCCCTCTTTCTCAATCACCTCCAGCCGGACCCGATACAGGCTAAAACCTAGATCCAAATACCCGCCTTCCACCACCTCCACGTCCTTCATCCGTTTCTCGTCATCCACCACCATGAACTTCTCCTTGTACGATGTCAAACCCCCCATCCCTGTTTCCATCCATTTTTGCCAAACAAATACCAAAAATCAATGCAAACAAAGTGTTTGTATTCATGCCATCATCATTTTAGAGATTTTCGGATGTGTCCGTATATATACATACCTGGTTGAAAAAAGATCTCGAGGATGGTACCCGCGCCGCCGTCGCCCTGTACAACATCGATTTTGCTGACGAGACCGGAAAGTACTTCACCGACGATTCTGGCGAGCTCGAGAGTGCCGTATACTTTCCACACTTCACTTGCTGGTGCGTTAACATCTCTCTCCTCCGTTATTTTTTCTATCATTTTCTTTTACTTTTTCTGCCTTTCCTTTCACTTCTTAGAGGTACATATGATATGAGGCCTTTAAATAGGCAGTGCTTGCATGTTTATGGTTTCTGACTTTTGTGAAGGTACAGTTGCATGCGAAAAGATTTTACTTGATGCTATAACCGACGGTATAGAATGATTGAATATGCCAACAAGAAGTTAAGTTAGTTTTTAGTAGGATTCGTTACTATCAACCTTTTGGATAAATATGTGGATCCAATCGCGATGGTTGAATTTCTATAAAATATAAGAGAAAATTGCATTTTTAGTCCCATAGGAAATAGGTCGATTTTTTTTTTTTTTTGGTTCCGTAGTTTTTAAATCGTCCCGCACTTTTAGTTTTTCGACAAATGTAGTCCCAATGTGCAAAAAAATTATTTTTTACACCAATTCTGTTTATTCATTTTTAATTATATTTTTTTCAAATACATATATTTAAAATTGTTATAACTATAGTATAAATATAATTAGATATTATTATAATGATTTTTTATTATGATATTAATTTTTATTTTTAATTAAATATGATATTGTTAAAACTTACTTTTAATTCTAATTAAATATTATATTAACGAACTATTATAATTATAGTATAAATATGATTGTAGGTTATATTATTATAGTGTTTTAAAATTTTGATGTTATTTTTTAATTCTCATTAAATATGTATGGTTACTAATTACTTTATAATTTTTCTAATTAATATTATATTTTTAAATAAAATATATATAAATTCTCAGTTATTTTTAATTTTAACTAAATGCGACGTTAATTATTTTAAATAAATAAAATGTTATATATATAAGAAATGTTTAAATATTATAAATGTTAATTATTTCAACTTTTCATTTTACATATTTTCAACTAAATGCAATATTGAAGATTATTTTATTAATTATGTTATTATGTATAATGTTTTTATTTTTTTATTTTATAATTTTAAAGCAATATTTATATTTTTAAATGTAATAATTTATTATTTATTATAAAAATAAAATGCATATCATGTGGTTGGTATTCTTTTAAAATTTTCCTTATATTTGATATGTATTTTTTAAGAAAAAAATATTATAAATATATTTTTCTAAATATTAGAAAAAAGAATTATTATATTAATCTTTTAATATCTAAAACCGCCAATGGTGACTAACGAAGAAGTTAACGGAGTCGGGACTAATATTGAATCTTTTGCACTTTGAGACTATATTTAAGAAAAAACTAAAAGTGCGGGACGATTTAAAAATTAAGGGACCAAAAAAAATCGATCAATTTCCTATAGGACTAAAAATGCAATTTTCTCAAAATATAATTTCTGTACATTTGTTTGTTTTCTTTCAACATGTTGGAATCTTATCTCTGTTCCCTTAAATGGAATGGGAATATCTATGCCCGCCTACCATGCAAGATGACGGACACGGGCTACATAAGGAGTTTCATAAAGCACCACATGTCACATCAACATCTACCATAATCACATAATAAAATAATATTTTTAAAAGTGTTTATATATCATCACCGTCTAATCTAAAATAAATGAAAACAATAGGGTCTCAGAGTTTAGCATTAAGAGGTTTTAACAGACCCAAACTTAGTTTTCTTTTTTAAGTCCATACAAGCCCAAGTAATTCTAATCCAAGTCAGACGAATGTTTTACACTTGCGGTGTGGTTGATGAAAAATTTAGAAAGAATGACTAAGCCTTGTATGACTTGACCGAGCCGAGTTTGAGTTAAAAATTTTCTGAGTCCCGTATGAAGTTAGTAATTAGCCCAGCGTAATATAACTATGGAGTATGGAATATCAATGAGTTAAATACACCATAACCCCTGTGTTAGGTGAAATGGACAAAAAAAATCCTGTGTTACAAAAATTAACACAAAAAACCCTGTGTTTTCAAAATATTTGTATTGCAAACCCTGAAAATTTTTGGTATTGGACACGTGCTAAAAGCGCGACTAGAATACTAATTTTCTCTATTTATTAGACGTCAAATGACTTATTTACCTTTTATATTCTGATATACATCATCTCCTCTTTCTCTATATACTCCTTTTTATACTTGTTTGTAGGGTCCTTCGTGTAATTTTTATTTTGAACAGGGCCTCTGTACATATAAAAAAGTATTCAACATATACTTGTTTATAGGATTCTTCATGTAATTTTATTTTGTATTGAGTCTTGGTGCATATAAAAAAATATTGAACAATATATAGAGATGTGAGATTATGTCTATCAAAATATAAAAAGGTAAATTAGTCGATATAAATAGAGAAAATTAGTGTTCTACTCGCGCTTTTAGCGTATGTCCAACACCAGAATTTTTCAGGGTTCGCCATGCAAATATTTTGATAACACAGGGTTTTTTGTGTTAATTTTTGTAACACAGAGTTTTTTTTACCCATTTCACCTAAAATAGGAGTGAAATATGTAAATAACCCGAATATCAATAAATGGTTATGGGCAGTAATAAGTAATATAAGAAAAATTACATGATTTTAGTAAATATACATAGTATAAGAGCACGAAACAAATATAAGAATGTATTTAAGTATAATTGTTACCAAATATATATCTATCACCTTATAAACAAGAACTATATTATGGAAAGGTTTAAATTTTAATACTTTTTCAGCCGGCAACAGAGGCATGTTACAACGAAGTTTTAGGAGCTAATCAACAAAGGAAAGCATCATAAAAGTTGTATATCTTGTACGAGGCAAATAAAATAATTGAATTCTCAACAATTAGATATATATGTTTCATTGATGGATATATGGACTTCCCTGCCGCCTTATAAACTTGTTTGTATTTTCATGGAGAAGGTTCCACTTTCTGCTGGTCTTGTTGCATAAAAATGTAAATCTTGCTTATGTTTTTCCATTTAATTTACAAGGGATCCACTCCTAAATATTCTTCTTTATTTTTTCTCTATTATGTGATCTCAATCTCCAGCTCTATGATAACTTCTTATTTTAACCCTCCACTCTCCTTATCTTGCTCTTCTTGGTTACTTAAGATTTATCTTATATTCATTCCTATTCTTTTCCGTCTGTTACTTGTTGGACACTTTATGAAAGACTTAAATTTAACTATATCTTTTTATTCGCTAGTTCGCCTGCTTATGGATGAATTGGTGTCAATCATTCTACTCCGAACTGAGTTGTGGTATTTGGGCCCAATTGGATCTTTAGGTGTGGTCACAACAAATGAGATATGATATTAAAAAGAAGGATATAAAAAAAAAAAAGACGGGCTACGAGGTTTTAGATAAATTAGAGAGACATTACAAAGAAAGACTTCATCTAGTTGCCCAAGGTTGGGGTTAGAATAGATTCGGTAGTTTGGCCGAAATCCTATATTGTTGAAGAGTAAAAGGCCCGATAGAAGAAACAAAAAAAAGTAAAAGGCCCGATCGACTTAACCAACTATAAATCTCCACTTCTTTTTCTCTTTTCTTTCTTTTAATTTTTCTGGTTGTTTTTCAATTATATATTTTCTTACATTTATGTTTTTGTTATCTAGACTATTATGTTATGTTTTTGTCATCTATACTTACTATTATATTAAGCTTCACGGGTAGATAGAAACCATCTTTTTATCTTGGACTCTTTCCTTTTCTACCCCTAATTTTTAAAATATTTTATCTCTTAGACACTTTTCTTTTCTTTCCTGTACTTTTAAAATTTTTTATTTTCTTTTAATTTATTTATATATTATCTCTTAAGCTCAATTTTCTCTCAAGTTTAGGTTTGAAACTCTCTCTAGAATCTAAGAGATCTGATCATCTCTTGGGCCAGCCATGGCCATGCCGCCACCGCCAGCGACCGCTATGGCTGCTTGGACGGAGAATAGGTCATCATCTGAAGGCAACACAAAACATCAGCAATCCCCCTCTATAAGGACATATGCTGATGCGACAACAGCAACAAAGAAGACGATGGCTTTTGCATCTGGCAAAGTCCATCTTTTCCCTAGGAACCCAAACAGGAAACAATATGGGCAAGTTTCGAAAAGAAACGGGATTACCAATATCTCATTCACCGACGATAAAATAGCGGAGTTATCAATGGCCCTTTCCAGTTTGCGTTGATTGGAAAGTTCTCCCATGGATATCCTACGATGGCGAGACTCCATGAGCTATTCATGGAGCTTCAACTAAAGGGGGAGTTTAAGCTTGGACTCTTGAACTTCATGCATGTTTTGATTCGACTGGACAACGAGGAAGACTATAATAGAATCTGGATTCGAAAGTTCCACATCTTTGATGGATACCCTATGAGGGTTCTTAAATGGACCCCAACCTTTAACCCAAAAGTCGAGCCGTCCATAGTCCCGATTTGGATTCAACTTCTTGGCCTAGAATCCAAGTTCTTTAAGGAAGAATCACTGATGGACATTGCAGAACAGATTGGCGAACCTCTGTGTTTCGATGAAGGTACTTTCGACGCTCAAAGACCGTTAATAGCCAGGAAGTGTGTTGAGATAGACCTCTTGAAACCACTCAAGGAACGCCTTGCATTGACCTATCATGGCGGTACCCATATCCAGCCAATTGTCTATGAATGGCTGCCCCCGTACTGCAAACTATGCCATAGGTTGGGACATGAGCAAAAGGACTGCTACGAGGGTGCTCTTAATAGAAGAAAAGACTTGGATGCACAGGAAGATGAAGGAAGGGAAGAGACAACCTTGATTCCCCAGGGGAAAGATCTTCGAGAAGTCATAATGGATAAAGGACTACAATAAAGAAACGAAGGTGGACCCAGAATAGAGGCAGGGGCTATAGCCAATAAAGGAGAGGAAACGAGAAATAATATGAACACAAAGCAGTGGGTTGAAAAAACTTTCAAACCTAAGGAAAAGGTGAGCCAAGACTCTGACAAGAATGGCCTCCATGAGTCATCAGAAAGTTTAGAGTCTAAAAATTCTGCAAACAAGATTCAGGAGCAAGGTAATAGAAAAGAGAACGAGACCGATAATCTACAAAGCGGTCACCAAGGAAACACACAGAGAAAAGAAGATGCTGATGCGGAAGAACCTGTAGGCTGGCAGATTACTGTAATTCCCTCTGCCCAAAACACTGATAAAAATACAGATAAAGAGTCTCTACATGAAGATAACATATCATCAGAAGGGGACGATCTGGAAGAAAACGAGCTGGAGTCAGATGCAGCAAACATTCATGCCCCTAACTTAACTAAGAAACAAATTAAGTCCATAGACCTGGAGAATGAACCTAACATTCAGAAGGAAAAAGCCAAATATCAGAGCTCAAATTCTTTTGGCGAACACACTTCTGACCCACCTGAGCAACCAAACGACAAAAAACCAAGAGATGATGGGATGCATCAGACAACGAATCAAGTCAAGAAAAAGAACAAATAAAATTTGTTATTGGGGATCAAATACGGTACTTCCTTAAGTTAATAAGATAAATTATTAAATGCCCTTTCACAATTACCCACAAGGTTATGGAATTGAATTTAATAATTCTATCAAAGGGATAGAAATTATCTCAAGTTTTCAATAATTCTATCATTAAGTAATGAATCTTATTGAATTAAAAGTTTAGCCCACAGGCAATTTTTATGTCACTTGATTCATTTATTTATGGTTTGCATTGGTAAATCATAGTTAGTTTATTTGCCTCAATTTAAGTTAGTAAGTATGTTTATATGATTTTGCAGTTAGGAAACCTGTAGGTGACTCTGATTTTAATGTTGAAATCCCTGAACTGAATGGTAAGAATTATAAGATATGGAAGGATGGGGTTCTCCTCCATTTAGGGTGTATGGACATTGATTATGCTATTCGGAAAGACAAACCACATATCACTGAAACCAGCACTCAAGCAGAAAAGAATCTCTATGAACAGTGGGAGCGGTCTAACCGACTCAGTGTCATGTTCATAAAGACTAAAGTTCCTGCTGGTATTCGTGGTTCTGTGGAAAAGCATGACGATGTCCGGGCATTACTGAAGGCACTGGATGAACAGTTTGAGACTTCAGATAAGGCACTTGCCAGCACCTTGATAATGAAATTCTCAAACTTAAGGCTCACCGGAGTTAAAGGTGTGCGTGACCACATCAATAAGATGAGGGATATAACAGCTCAATTGAAGAATCTTGAGGTTGATATGTCTGAAACTTTCCTTGTGCACTACATACTGAACACCCTTCCTAATCAGTACGGCCCATTTAAGATCTCTTACAACACACATAAGGAAAAATTGTCAATTAATGAACTTATGGCCATGTGTGTTCAAGAGGAGGGACGATTGGTTATGGAAATGGGAGAGAGTGCATTGATGACCACCCAAGGAAAGAGGACTTCTCATGCCAAGTTTAAGGCGAAGGGAAAATTACTTCCTAATGTTGATATCAAGAAGGAATCCAAGTGTTTCTTCTGTAAAAAGAAGGGACACATAAAGAAGGATTGCATCAAGTATAAGAAATGGCTTGAGAATAAAGGTAATTTAACCTCATTTATCACGTATGAAGCAAATATGGTTGATGTTAATTGTAACACATGGTGGATTGATTCTAGTTCTACAATCCATGTCTCAAATTCCTTGCAGGGATTAACCAACCTGCGAAAACCAGTGGGAAGTGAACGATGCATCTATTCAGGAAACAAGATGCAGTCACATGTGGAAGCTATTGGAACATGCAATTTAGTTCTTAAGAGTGGTTTTGTTTTGACTTTAGAAAAGACTTTTTACATTCCTAGTTTCTCTAGAAATTTGATTTCAGTTTCAAGACTTGTTCCTTTTGGATACTCTTTTAACTTTTCAAACTCTTCTTTTAATTTGTCTTATGAATCTGAAATTATTGGACAAGGAGTGTTATGTGATGGTCTTTATTCTCTTGATTTGCAAAATAACACCACTCATAATGTTATGCATGTTCAAGCTGGTATTAAGAGATGTGTTACAAATGAAAATTCTTCTGTTTTATGGCACCGGAGATTGGGATATATCTCCATTGATCGAATTAAGAGATTAGTAAATGATGGGGTACTTAGTACTTTAGACTTTACTGATCTTGATACTTGTATAGACTGCATTAAGGGCAAGCAGACTAACAAGTCAAAGAAAGGTGCCAAAAGAAGTACAACCATATTAGAAATCATACATACGGATATATGTTGTCCAGACATGGATGCATATGGTCAGAAATACTTTATCACCTTCATTGATGACTACTCACGATATATGCACCTCTACATGCTTCACCACAAAAGTGAAGTATTAGAAGCCTTTAAGGTTTATAAGGCTGAAGTAGAGAAGCAATGCAGTAAGCAAATTAAGATAGTGAGATCTGATAGAGGTGGTGAGTACTATGGTAGATACACTGAAGATGGACAAGCTCAAGGTCCATTTGCGAAGTTTCTTCAAGAAAATGGGATTGTTGCCCAATACACCATGCCTGGTTCTCCAGACCAAAACGGTGTAGCAGAAAGAAGAAACCGAACTTTAATGGACATGGTGCGTAGTATACTTAGTGGTTCTAAGCTACCTAAGTCTTTGTGGATTGAAGCTCTCAAAACGGCAGTATATGTGTTGAATCGAGTTCCAACCAAGGCTGTTTCTAAAACACCATTTGAGTTATTCAAAGGTTGGAAACCGAGCTTAAGACATACACGAGTATGGGGATGCCCATCTGAAGTGAGAGTCTATAATCCTCAGGAAAAGAAACTTGATCCAAAGACCATTAGTGGGTATTTCGTTGGATATGCCGAAAGGTCTAAATGATACAAGTTTTATTGTCCATCTCATAGCACTAGGTTTGTGGAATCGAGAAATGCAAAATTTCTTGAGAATGACTTGACCAGTGGGAGTGATCAATTGCAGGATTTTATTTCTATGAGGGATCAACCTTCTACTTCAAGTAATAGACTGGTTGTTATTCACAACACCCCTCAAGTACAACCGGGTGTTGAAGAACAGCATAATGAAGATCCACATACTGCTGAAAATATTCAAGTAGATCAAACTGTTCAAGAAACTCCAAAAGTTATTAAACAACAGGTAGAGCAGCATGATCTTAATGAGAATGTTGGTCAAGCTTTAAGGCGATCTACTAGAGAAAGGAAATCAGCACTTCCTAGTGACTATGTTGTGTATTTACAAGAATCTGACTGTGATGTTGGAGCTGAAAGTGATCCCGAGTCTTTTTCACAAGCTATGAGTTGTAATGAGTCAGAATTATGGTACAATGCTATGAAGGATGAGATGAACTCCATGAAAAGTAATGAAGTCTGGGATCTTGTCAAGTTGCCTGACGGTGTAAAACCCATTGGTTGTAAATGGGTGTTTAAAACCTAGAGGGATTCATTAGGCAACATTGAGAGATATAAAGCTAGACTTGTTGCAAAGGGGTTCACTCAAAGAGAAGGAATCGATTATTCAGAGACATTCAGTCCTGTTTCTAAGAAAGATTCCTTGCGCATTATATTGGCATTAGTAGCCCAATTTGACCTTGAATTGCAACAAATGGATGTGATAACGGCGTTTTTGAATGGTAATATAGAGGAAGAGGTGTATATGAAACAACCTGAAGGATTCTCCTCTAGTGATGGTGAGCAGTTGGTGTGTAAGTTGAAAAAGTCCATATATGGATTGAAACAAGCCTCCCGACAATGGTATTTAAAATTTCATCATGTTATCTCTTCATTTGGTTTTGTTGAGAACATAAAGGATGAATGTATATACCGTAAGGTTAGTGGGAGTAAAATTTGTTTCCTTATTCTATATGTGGATGATATCTTGCTTGCTACCAATGATAAGGGGATGTTATATGAAGTAAAACAATTCCTTTCTAAAAATTTTGAGATGAAGGACATGGGCGAGGCATCTTAGGTCATTGGCATTAAGATCCATCGAGATAGACATAAAGGTATTTTAGATTTATCTCAAGAAGCCTATATCAACAAAATTTTAGAAAGATTTCGGATGAAGAATTGTTCATCAAGTATAACTCCCATAGTGAAGGGTGATAGATTCAATTTGAATCAGTGCCCGAAGAACGATCTTGAGAGGGAACAAATGAAAAACATTCCTTATGCTTCTGTTGTTGGAAGCTTGATGTATGCTCAGGTTTGTACAAGACCTAACATTGCATTTGTAGTTGGAATGTTAGGGAGATATCAGAGTAACCCAGGTATTGACCACTGGAAAGCTGCAAAGAAAGCCTTGAGGTATCTTCAAGGGACTAAGGATTACATGCTTACATATAAGTGATCAGACAATTTGGAGGTGATTGGGTACTCCGATTCAGACTTTGCTGGTTGCGTTGACTCTCGTAGGTCAACATCAGGATACATTTTTATGCTTGCCGGTGGAGCTGTATCATGGAGGAGTGCAAAGCAGACCCTAATTGCTACTTCCACTATGGAGGTTGAGCTCGTTTCATGTTTTGAGGCTACCTCACAAGGATTGTGGTTAAAGAGTTTCATTTCTGAGCTTGGAATTGTGGATTCAATTTCCAGGCCAATAAAGATATATTGTGACAATTCAGCTGCTGTTTTCATGGCTAAGAATAACAGAAGTGGTAGTCGAAGTAAACATATCGAAACCAAGTATCTAGCCATAAGGGAACGTGTCAAGAATAAAGAAGTGGTCATTGAACACATTAGCACTGAATTGATGTTAGTTGATCCTTTGACTAAAGGCATGCCACCATATAAATTTAAGGATCATGTAGTCAGTATGGGACTTGTTTCTCATATGTAAAGTTTCGTTATTGGACGAATGCTTTGAAACTCTGAATTTATGGATATTTATCATGTTTTATGGATATGTGCACATTTATGTTGTTTTGAGAAATATCAATACAGTTGGACCTCGAATAAACATAGGGTTTATTCATAAAGATTATGCGGTAAAGTTGAAACCATAATACATAGTAATACATGGAAGGTACTACTCGTCTATAAGAGGATCTACCGCCATGATTCGTGTATTGTGTTTTCTAAAGTTTGGGTAAATGTGGGTTTACGGACCAAGTGGGAGAATGTTAGCAGTTTGTGGTCCGTTAGGATTTCTAAACTGCATAAAGATAATATTTATTATTAATATTATATTTCCCACTAATTATGACGTAAATAAAGAAACCCCCACTAACCCACTAATTCCCACTAACTCTAGAATCTTATCGGTGGGACTAAACCGCTAAAGAAATAAAGAAAACTTCTACAGATATATCGTAACTGATGGAGTTGCGATATATAAATAATAGAGAAACTCTAAGGTCCCTAAGCACGAAATAACACATACAGAAAACCATATCCATCAGGTTGTGAGGATTCGGTGCTTAGAAGAACCGAAGAGAAAAGGGGGCTTGAAGAATTCTTTTAAAGAGAAGACTTGAAGCCATTGACGGAGTTCTTTGCAGTCATCAAACAATTGGATTTTCTGGATTGTATCAGTTATTCAATCGGCAAAACGAAGAGCAATGGCGGGAGGTATTTCGATCCTAATTTCCGCTGCGTGAATTCATGATTCAGTTTATTCTATGAATTCGATTATTATGCTTACAGTACGTATGATGCAGACCCATCAGAACGTAATCTGACCGAAATGAATAAACTAACCTCAGAGTGGAAACTTTCCTTAGCTATGGAAGAAGACTTTTGGCATCAAAAGGCTACTTGTAAATGGCTAGACGAAGGGAGTGCAATACGCGTTATTTTCATTCCTTGGTTAAGAAAAAATGTTTCAAACGGACTATTGTGGCCATCAATGATGGAGACCAGTTACTCACCAACAAAGACTTCATACGTGGATCAGCCAACAGATTCTTTGAACAGCTGCTCACGTCGCCTCCAAGGAATGATCAAGTCTTCAATTCAGATGCTCTGAATATTGTGCAACCGGTGCTAAACTCAGTGGACAAGCTGACTCTATGCACAACACCTACCATGCAAGAGGTGAAAGAGGCTATTTTATCGATAAATGGGAACAGTGCTACAGGACCGGATGGCTTTGGGGCTAAATTTTATCAGCATTTCTGGGAAGTTATTGCGGATGATGTCTACGAGGCAGTTTGTGCTTTTTTCAATGGGGCCGAACTCCCAAAAGATTATACAGCCACTGCGATCATACTTATCCCTAAGATGGATAACCCCGGACATTGGAGTCAATTCCGTCCGATAAGCCTTTGCAATGTCTCTAATAAAATAATAACAAAGTTGCTTAACAACAAGCTATCAGAGATGCTTCCTAAAGTGGTGACTCCAAACCAAAGCGGCTTTGTTAAAGGGAGGAATATCAGTGATAACATTCTCCTCGCCCAGGAATTGATTCATGAACTGGACAAAAAGAAGAGAGTGAAAAATGTTATTCTCAAACTTGATATGACAAGGGCTTATGATCGTATTGAGTGGGAGTTCTTATACGAGATACTAAGGCGAAAGGGATTCCTAGAAGAGTGGATTGACATGGTTAAATGATGTGTTGGGAACTGCTGGTTTTCTGTTCTTATTAATGGAGTTTCTTGTGGCTTTTTCCATTCCTCGAGAAGGCTAAGACAAGGCGATCCTTTGTCGCCCTCCCTATTTGTAATAGCGGCTGATCTTTTATCTCTTTTGCTGAACAGGTACTATGGAAGATCCAGCTAGTAGATACAGTGGGACTGCCAATATGCTGATTACTCACCTCTCTTATGCTGACGATACGATAATATTCACAAACAGTAGGTACCAATCCTTGCAACTGTTAGAGTAGTGCCCTAGAAGAGCCAAATAGTTTAGGCCTCTTTTTGTAAACTACTCTTATTAGCAGCAACTTGTGACATTAATGAAATAATAAATGTAACGTTTCATAGTCGTTTATTCTATGTGGCCTTTTTATCATATCTCATTCAAGTTTATTAATTGCATATTATAACTGTTTGTGTATGGATGAAACCCCAAGGTCACATTAAGCTACGTGACTTGACCTCGCATAGGGATGGAGGTTATGAAACAAGTCTCTATGGCGTGACCTAAACCAACTCCAAGTCGAAGAGTCTAATAAGCACGGGGATGTTGACTTGACTCGTTTGAGACTTGCTCATACGACGTGTCTTTAAGAAAGGTTACTTTGTTTCATAAGTATTGAATGTAGAGACATTCACATGCGTATGGGGGTGCTTGTTAGGGAACAAGTACACTGAGGATCCCGATGGGGACACCTCAATGGGGTAAGGCTTTTATGCCTTAATGATGAGGTTGGTTCCCTGGTTATGGTAGTGTCTAAATGATCCTTAGACTTGAGGCTCCATTGATGCTCTGT
The DNA here is from genome assembly GCA_037501455.1 of Lantana camara. Lineage (NCBI taxonomy): Eukaryota > Viridiplantae > Streptophyta > Magnoliopsida > Lamiales > Verbenaceae > Lantana > Lantana camara. Next base: position 12,069,095 of record CM074857.1, on the reverse strand, counting down.
GCATGACAAGGGCAACGTTTGATATGCGCCTAGAGATTCATGGGTTCCATGAATCTCGTTATGGTTGTATGTTGACATTGTTCGAATCATGTATGGGGGCATATGAGAGGCCAATATAGAATCTATCGCTCGTCTAGAAGAACGAGTGAATCACCCATGAGTTCTATTGTAGCACATTCCACTTAAATCCTTGCACAAGGTAGTGAGATCTAAATTGAGAAATGGGTTTCCTAGAGTGTTAGATCAAATGGAATTACTATTAGAATTAATTCATAGCATTAGGACTAATAGGGTTCTATTATTCCCATGCCCTAGGTCCTAATCGGGGATTGGACGATAGAAGGATCTTATCTCACGGTATCCATGAGACTGAAAGGTTCACAACATAAACTTCACCTGTTGGATGGGTGGTCATGAGCTTGTCACTAGACATCGATCATGATCTGTAGGTACTGATTAATTAAAAGGAGTTTTAATTAAACAGTGATTAATTGAAAGGGTTTAATTGAATCAATAAGATAAATTGTTATCTAAAATACCACGTTAAGAATGTGGGCCTACTACTATTCATTGGTGAACCTAAGGGGTCACACAATGACTCGAATTGAACAACAAGATTATCTAAAGATCAATAGAGATTGATTGATGAATTAAAAGAGTTTAATTTATGAGAGAGTAATTAATTAATAATTGTATTAATTAATTTATGCTTAATTGTTAAGCTATTGAGAATATATGTTAAAGAGTTAACATTAATTTAAATAAGTGTATTTAAATTAATTGGGCTTGAAATTTAATTAGGAGTAATTAATTTTTAAGTCCACAAATTTAATTAGATATTGGACTTGTGATTTAATTAATGTAATTAAATTAAGTCCACTAATTAAAATGAATATTGGGTTTTTAATTTAATTAAGTAGTAGTTAAATATAAGCCCAAGACTGGCCCATAGGGTTTTTGAGCTAGGGCTAAGTATTTAAGAAAGATAAGGGAGAGAAATCAAACATCGTTGTTTTTCTTCTTTTTCTACTTTCTCTCCAAGTCTCTCTTCTCTCTCATCTCTCAATATCGTATTGAGAACGCGCTATTAGATAATCAATATCTAATTAGTGTTCTAGTGTGCTAATTGAATAGTTGTTCAATTACGGGTCGTGGACTACCTTAGAGGAATTCCGCGTGGGATTCTTGGAAGAAGATCGGATAGAAGAGAAGCGGGTAGGTTTTGGAAAACCTTCTTGTCATCGTCATCAACTGGAAGCGAAAGAGGTATTTGATTCTTCTTCCGTTTAAATCGTAAATCTGAATTAAAGGCTGATCTTAATTGGAATTCCGATAAAACTTGTTTTATAATCCCTAAAAATTTTAATTTCCGCTGCGTTAGGGTTGACGAATTCCAACAGCAACAAGTCCATGACATCTTGAATACCTATGAAGAGTGCTCGGGGCAAAAAGTGAATGTGAATAAGAGTTCCTATATAGTTGGGAGTGATTCAAATGATACAGCGAATCAAGTTTTGTTGGTGTTCGCTTATAAGCGGGAAAACCTCCCTATAACCTATCTCGGAGCGCCTCTCTATAGAGGTCGCCGGAAGGTAATAATGTTTGAGGGCCTAATTGATAAAATTAGAACAAAATTGCAAGGATGGGAATGCGTCAACCTGTCCTACGGGGAAAGATTGCAACTCATCAAAGCGGTTTTATATGCTATTCCTACTTATACTTTACAGATTCTAGAACCGCCGAAATTTGTTTTGCTTCGGATCCATCGAATTTTTAATAGATTTTTCTGGGGAAGCAAGGAACAAAGCAAAACAATTCATTGGGCTTCTTGGGATAAAGCATGTTTTCCAACGAGCGAAGGAAGACTAGGGGTCTGGAAATTGGATGACTTAGTGGAAGCTTTCTCTTACAAGCTATGGTGGAAATTTTCTCTCGTAAAATCCTTTTTATATTCTTTTATTTTTTTTTAAATATTTTAAATATTTTATTATTATTTTAACAAATAGGATTCTATTTTTTTTAAATTTATTTATATATATATTATTAATAATATAAAAATTTTGATTTTAATATATTATAATAATTTTTTTTGTGGTGCACACACATCGAGTGTGCATGGTTACTAGTATAAATTATTCTTGCACTATCATAAGTTTATAACGGCCAATGTTGTCGAAATTTAGTTACAGTATATTCTTATTTTGTATAATCGTGTTATCTTAACTTATTTTGCACATCCAAAGACTGTTAGTGTAGTAGTGACCGATTAGATAATAAGAGACAAATTTTACCCAATTCTCTTAAGTGTCAATTGTTAAGGGAAAACTTTACTTGTCGTCCCCAATTAAATGAGATATTAAAAAAAAAAAAAAAAACTTATTTTGCCGGATTTCTAGCCTTAAATATTTGATTTGATTTATCCTTAATTTGATAAATACTTAAAAAAAAAAAATCCAAAATCATACAAAAGTACAATACAAATGTAGAATATTAAACTTGCCGTATTATTGAATAATTTACTTTTATATTGCACATCCACCGAGTACTTATTGATCTAGTACGGTTAAATTATCACACACACAATACATAAAAATTCATATTGGATTCTCATCTCTTGTCGCATGAAGCTACCACCTTGCTATTACGACAAGAGTTTGCTTCAATTCCTTATTTGCTGCTGCTGTTGTAGTTTTGAAGCGCATAATCAGCAGCAGCCTTCATAACAAGCATGAATGGTTGAATGCTTACGAGTTGAGCTGCATTGGGCGGAGCCTCTTGCTTCAGTTGATACTCCGCCGTTAATCTCGCCACGCACTGATTCTTATTCCCCTCTTTCCCAACCGCCTCTATCAGGACACGAAACAGGCTAAATCCCAAATCTAAGCACCCGCCTTCGATCGTCTCCGCCACCTTCCGTCTTATCTCATTATTGACATAAACTTCCGCTTGTACCATGTCAATTTCAATGGCGGAGCCACATTACCATGAGGGGTACAATTGACCCTCCTCAAAATTTTATTATACAGGTATATAGATATATATATATATATATATATATATATATATATATATGTGTGTGTATGTAATTTTATGGAATTTTTCATTATTGATCCTCCCACACCAAAGTTAAAATTAATACTAATGAGGGTTAATATAATAAATTATTAATAATTGAGACACCTAAAAAAATTACGGATTTTTTTTTTAGTATTATATTTTGGTTGACCCCCCTAAAAAAATTTCTGGCTCCACCACTGGTCAATCCTTCGTCCCTTGTCCATATTTGTTGAAACTAAAGAAATTTTGTTTTTTTGGGTTTTTTACATATTTCACCCACGTCCCACGTGGTAGGTGAAATGGAAAAAAAATAAAATCATGTGTTACAAAAATTAATATAAAAAATCCTGTGTTTTCATAATATTTGCATAGGGAACCTGCAAAATTATGTTATTGGATACGCGTTAAAACAATAATTTTCTCTATTTATTGGATGCAAAATAACTAATTTATCCTTTTATATTTTAATATACATTCTCTTACATCTCTCTATATTCTTTAATATTTTTTTATATCCACAGAGACCCTCTACAAAATAAAAATTGAATGAAAAACTCTATAAACAAGTATAAAAAAGGGTATATATAGAGAGGTAAGATGATGTATGACAAAATATAAAAGATAAATTAGTTATTTCATGTCCAATAAATGAAGAAAATTAGTGTTCTAATCGGGTTTTTAACACGTATCCAACACCAGAAAATTTCAAGATTCACCATGTAAATATTTTGAAAACAAAGGGTTTTTTGTATTAATTTTTGTAACACAAAATGTTTTTTTACCCATTTCGGCTAACGTGGAGTATGGTGTAAATAATTTAAAATAAATTAACAGGCGAAATGCAGACAATGTGTTTGTATTTATGCCAACATCAGAATTTCCACGAATATTTTATCATCACCTGGAGGGGCGATGATGTCGAGGATGGTTCCGACGGCGCCGTCGCCGTGCAAAACATTGACTTTGCACTTCGCCGCCGATTTTGGAGAATTGGAGGGTTCCGTACACCTTCCACGCTTCACTTGCTGGTACTTTAACATCCATCTCATCCGATACCGTTCCCGACATTATTCTTTGTTGTTCTTCTTCTTCGCGTATTGGTAGCAGTGGAAGAGGGGTTCCAAGGGTCGCTATAAATAGGTTAATGAAGTTTCATTTTCTACCTAAATATAAAACCTTGAACACTATTTCGAGGTTGACGAGTTTTGTGGAGTACTAATTAATAATTATGACTTTTTTCTTTCAATCTATAGTAGCTAATTATGATTTTGTTGAAGTTGCAATTACGATACTCATGGCTAATGTGCTATGGCCGAGACGTGGATACTTATGAGCTAAGACATGAGCTATGACCTATGTTTTAAAATTCGGACCGAACCGACATACCCAAAAGTTTTATGGATTATTAGTTTGAGAAAAAGATTTTTTGCTATCCGTACTTTACGTCTTTTTGCAATTTACCATTTCGATCAACTTTCATTATAAACTGTCATCCAAACTAATTTGTATTTGCAACATACAACCATCTAAACATTTTTTTGGTGGTTTTGGCTAAAAAACATGAGACGTGACATGTTTATAAAACATACACGTCAGTTGTATTTTCACCAAAATCACAAAAATAAAAAAAAAAAATTTAGATGGTAGTATGTTACAAATACAAAGTTTGAATGATGGTTTACAATGAAAGTTGACCGAGATGATAAATTGCAAAAAGACGCAAAATACAGATGACAAAAAATCTTTTTCTCTATTAGTTTTACTGCTCTGACAGATTCGATCACCATTTGAATCGGCATCCTCATTATTATGCCATAATTATAAAATATTATAGAAAGTAATTAAAAATAATTAAATAAGTTATCACATGATATATCATATGAATTTAGAACCACCTTGATCGACAAAATAAAGACATGTGGATGCCAACTGCTTAGCTCCACATGACATAATATGACCAAAATCGATTCACAAGCCACGGACCTAGTCCCGTTTGAATTGATAAAGAGGTCGACTAATAAATAGAGATCTATCTGAGAAAGCCCAATGGAACAGATGGAGCTGGCCCACCCAGAATCGATTATCAAAGGGCTACAATCTATATATCTCAGCATGCCTACGGACATAGTAACCATATATTGATCCTCAAATCGATTCTATGAGTCATCAAACAAGTTCGAACTCTAAAGTACCTCTGGTGGAGCATGTGTCACGATGCTATTCCTTGATGCATGAAATTACAAACTTTTCGAATTATGAGCTAGTTTTTTAATTGGAACATAAAATTTATCAAAATTGTTAAATTGAGTGAGTTGATATACCCAAAAAATGTAATTTTAAGATCAGCCTCACTTCAATAACATTAAAACTCTGAATTTAATTAATTAGATGGTTAAATCAACTTAGAAGCGAATACATTTCTTTAAAAATAAAAATTCTAACCCAATATGACTATTGACTAATAGTTTAGTTAGTTTGATTCTGTTTATCCAATGACAATGCTTGATCCATTTGAAATTAAGTGGTCCCGACAATTATTTTGTTAAAGGTACATTATATTTTATGCCGAAATTTATCAAAATGAAGAATCTTGGATCATCGACTTGAATCTAGTTAAATTGATTGCTCTGGAATTAACGATATCGTAGAAAATTTTCAATATAATCCGTATAAAACGATCAAATTGTGGTGAAGTCACCACCACCACCACTGCAACTCGAAAACTGATATGTTCAAAATTCAACGGAATTAGGAAAGAATTGAAAAACCAACCTAAAAACTGGAAATTAAAGGGTGTGGTATTTGAATTCCTGCTTCTAATATCTCTAAAGAAAACTTTATACCTATTTCTTTTTATATATAACTAGTAATTAATGTGCAAATAAAAAATACTATTAATTAAATATATTAAACTTAATTTTCATATTTATATATATTACATAATCAAATTTAATATAATAATTAAATTATGATAAATAAATAAATAAATATCATAAGATATGAGAAAATAAAGATAAAATTTTTATAAATAAATAAAGAAAAAGAATCGAAGTAGAGTGAAAATAGAAATTTATTGGAGGAATTAAAAATATAAAAAGATAAATAAAAAAAGAATGTAAAATAATAAATCCAATAAAATTAAAAAAAAGAATTCAAGAAACGAAAACGACTAGTGTCTATCGCTCTTGTTTAATATAGTATAAATTATCAAATCAGTCATGTTTTTAGTGTATCTATCATGCTTTGTGTCGCATATCCAAATCAAAATTTGGTTTATTACTCTATCAAAGAGTTTGGAGGGGAAAAATAAACTAACTCTAGTCAAATACAAGTATACAACCCAAATTACGCTTGGGTGATTTAACTTAATTAATCAAATGTCTACATACAGTGTATATGATAACAATTAATTTAAAATGACGTTTGAAAATAAATCCAACCAATCTACAGATAGTATGAATCAATTAAGCATATGTAGACCAAAAAAAAAAAAAAAGAATCAATTAAGCATATGATTTGGTCAGATTCTTCCACAAAATTATTTACATATAATATACTCTTCTTGTAAACAACCCTGGTTGGAGAATCTTCGTACAAAGAAAATATAATCTTGCCGTCTGGTGAAGCTTCCTATATGAAAAGGCAATTTTAGTATTTTTATTATTGTCATAATCTATAAATAATATTAAAATCTCTGTTAGCTGGAAATCACGTTCAAACCTGATATACATGAATCTTATGTCCATTAAGACATAAATTCAGGATATATAGCTGCACCACGAGTGACATGCCATTCAGCCATTACATTTACACTATCTATGCTTCTACAACTTTTCACCAGTATATATATATATATATATATATATATATATATATATATATATATATATATATATATACTGGGCAATTACATAATTACAACACTTGAAATAATAATTTTTTTAACAAGAATTCATTACCAAATGCTGAAACAACTTTAGGAATATCAAAGTCTCTTTCTTAAAAATTAGCAGATAACTAAATCATGAGCATCTAATTACAATTTACAACCATAACAAGAGAAAAAAAAAATCTGCATCATTAATGGTAATAAAGAAAATGTGATTTCATTTAAAGAGTCTCTGCTGTTACGTTGGTATCACTCACAAGAATAAACATATGCATAAATTGTTGATTTTATTTTTATAAAAAATATGCATAAATTCAATAGGTTCGAGTTCAAATAAATGAGCCGTAGAAATCTTAAAAAAAAAGGATACGCATAAATATCTGAATTGTTTTAATAAAAATTCGTTGTCAAGTAAATACAACATGGAATTAGGGCGATTAATTTACTGAAATTTGAAAAGATAATATTATTACAGATAAACTAAACAAGTTATACTAATCAAACTTAGTTGCTAATTTTTGAAGTTTTGCACCAAGTGATCAGCAGCGGCTTCCATGATATCGACAAGCGGTTGGATCGAAACAAGTGCAGCAGCATTGGCAGCAGCTTCTTCTTTCACTTCATACTCTATCGTCGATCTCGTGATGCACTGATTCTCACTCCCCTCCTTCTCGATCACCTCGAAACGGACACGATACAGGCTGAAACCTAGATCCAGATACCCGCCCTCCACCACCTCCGCTACCTTCACCCGTTTCTCGTCGTCCACCACCGTGAATTTCTCCTTGTACGACACCATCCCCACCATCCCTGTTGTTTTTCGCCCAAATTAATCGGTTGATATCCACCATTTGCCGATTGATTTCGTTAGGTTTAATTAAGTAGTTCAAGGATCGATTAATCAATTACCTGGAGGGAAAAAGAGCTCGAGGATGGTTCCGGCGGCGCCGTCGCCTTGTACGACGTCAATTTTGCTGACAACGTTTGGTATAGCTTTGGTGGCGATTTGGGCGAGGTGGAGGCTGCCGTAGAGCTTCCACGCTTCGGCTGCGGGTACGTTCACCTCTCTCTCCTCCGAGATTGTTCCTCCCATTTTGCCTGTTAACAATTCTGAACTTGTGGAGATATCACTGCAGAGCAGAAAACGCCACGTTTATATAGGAGGATGTTGAATATGTTGTGCATATATATATAATTAATTGTTGGAGAATTAATATATATATGATTAATTGTCGGAGAATTAATCAATAATTATGCAAAGGCATATCAAGAGTTGTTTGGAAAAATGTGCATTGGTTTTTGTGTCCCACATTGGAAAAATAACACTAAGTAGCCAGCTTTATATATTATAATGCTGTATGTGTTATTAAATTATGGGACCCAAGAGAGGACTAATGGGCTCACTCGCGGTGCGGTGCACCGCACCGCTCGCGCGCGCGCGCATGGGCACGGGACCGGGACCGGGACCGGGACCGGGCATGGGCGAATGTGGCGTTTGATGGCGCACTTCGCACGTGCGCATCGTCGCTTGGAGCCTCGCCTCCGAGCCCAGAGCCTTACTTTTTGAGCCAGAGCCGGCCTAGTCCAGTCCAAAAGTTTAGACTTTTGAACCAATGTCCAGATACATCCAATCAGTCCGTTGGCATCTGTAACAGCTGAGTAGTGGGCATTCATTGGGATTGAATTTCAGGTCATTACACCTGAAATTAATCCATTCAATATTCCTACTGCAGTTTTATTTTTGGCCAACACTTGAGAGCTATAAATAGCTCCCTCCCTCACCTGAAAAAAAAAAACAAAAAAAAACAGCGTTTTGATGCATAAATCTGAGGATTTGTCCTTGGAACAAATTCAAAAACATCTGCGTATTGAAGAGGAGGCTCGGAAACGCGATGGAAAGAATTTGGTTCAAGGACAATCGAGTGTGAATTTTGTTGAATCTGGAAATTCTTCTAAAAAGAAACATTTTGGTGTTAAAAAGAATTCTGGACAATTTAAGAAAACCATACAGAAGCCTAAACCTTCTAATGCTGCTAACAAAAGAAAAGGCAAGTGTCATGTTTGTGGAGAAACAGAACATTATGCGAGAGAATGCCCACAACGGAAGAGTGGATCCGGAGTTGCAAATATGGTTGAGGAGAACCTAGTTGCCATGGTGACTGATCTTAGCCTCGATGTGGCTATGATTTCTGAAATCAACATGGCAAGTGAACTTTCTGGCTGGTGGTTAGATTCTGGAGCTACCGTTCACATTTGCAACGATCGAAGGCTCTTCAAGACCTTTGAAGAAACTGTTGGGCAAGAGGTTCAGATGGGAAACAACTCCAAAGCCAGTGTTGGAGGCAAAGGATCTGTCGAACTCAACTTTACCTCCGGAAAGAAATTAACTTTGATTAATGTCTTGTTTGTACCAGATGTTAGGAAAAGTTTAATTTCTGTTGATTTGTTAGATAAGAAAGGTTTTAAAATTTCTGTTGAGTCTGGCAAAGTCATCATCATGAAAAATGGTGAATTTGTTGGAAAAGGCTATGCTTGTAATGGGATGTATAAGATGTCTATCAATAATATGATTTCTGCTTCTGCTTATATGATTTCTTCAATTTCTTTATGGCATAGTCGATTAGGACATGTTAGTGCAAAGAATTTGAAAAATATGCATGCAATGGGATTGATTGATATTGGTAAAAACGAACTTGATAAGTGTGAAATATGTGCAAAATCAAAATTGTAAGAAAGCCTTTTCCAAGTGTTAAAAGAGAATCACAAATATTAGATTTAATTCATACTGATATTTGTGAGTTAAATGGAATTTTAACTAGAGGTGGTAAAAGGTATTTTATTACTTTATTGATGATGCTAGTCGTTTTTGCTATGTGTATTTGTTAAGAACTAAAGATGAAGCTCTTAGTTCTTTCGTGAAATACAAATCAGAAGTAGAAACCCAACTTGAGAAGAAGATTAAGGTTTTACGTTCTGATCGAGGCATGGAATATTGTTTGAATGCCTTTGATACACTTTGCGAAGAAAGTGGTATCATACATCAAACAACTGCCGGTTATACACCCCAGCAGAACGGTGTAGCTGAAAGGAAAAATCGTACCTTTCTGGATATGATAAATTGCATGTTAAATCATGCAAATTTACCTCACAACTTGTGGGGTGAAGCCCTTCTGTCTGCATGCCATATTCTAAATAGGATACCTAGTACTGTTGTGAAGGTCAGTCCCTATGAAATATGGAAAGGCAGAAAACCCAACATAAGTTATTTCAAAGTGTGGGGGTGTGTGGCTTACTTTCGGGTTCCTGATCCTAAACGGACTAAGTTAGGGGCTAGAGCTATTAAAAGTGTATTCGTTGGATATGCTCTTAATAGCAAGGCCTATAGACTTCTCGATTTGGAGTCTAACGTGATAACTGAGTCCAGGGACGTGGAATTCTTCGAAAATACGTTTTCAAAAGATGTTGGAAACGAATCTGTGCCACTCCAAATTGAGCCTAGAGGTCCTATAAGGCCGGTTGTGGAAAACGATGTTCCTAAACAACAAGTTGAGCCTAGAAGGAGTACTAGACCAAGAAAAGAGAAAAGTTTAGATAAAGACTTTATCTCTTCTGATGCTTTATTATTCTTGGTGGAGGGGGACCAAGATAATAAAATGGTAAGTGAAATACCATATGTATTTTCACTTGAGACGGATCCTAAAACATTTTCAGAAGCTATGGCTTCTCGAGATGCTTCCTTTTGGAAGGAAGCTGTAAGCGATGAAATGGATTCGATCTTGGGTAATAATACTTGGGTATTAGCAGACTTACCTCGTGGTTCTAAACCCATTGGGTGCAAGTGGGTATTTAGAAGAAAACGAAACACTGATGGCACTATCTCAGCTTTTAAAGCTAGATTAGTCGCCAAAGGATTTAGGCAAGTAGAAGGGATTGACTACTTTGACACTTATGCACCGGTGGCTCGAGTTGCGTCCATTAGAATTCTTCTTGCTTTAGCCTCTCTTTACGATCTGTTTGTTCATCAAATGGACGTAAAGACAGCATTTTTAAATGGAAATTTAAAAGAAGAAATCTATATGGAACAACCTGAGGGTTTTATAGCACCGGGAACAGAAAATAAAGTGTGTAAGTTAGTCAAATCCCTGTATGGTCTAAAACAAGCACCAAAACAGTGGCACGAGAAGTTTGACACTGCTATCTTGAAATTCGGATTCAAGTATAACAGTGCTGACAGGTGCATTTACTCCAAAAGTACGGCTGACTATATGGTGATAGTCTGTCTATATGTCGATGATATGTTGATCATCGGAACGAACATGATTGGAGTAAACGAGACTAAAAAGTATCTATCCTCGGTCTTTAAGATGAAAGACTTAGGTGAAGTAGATACCATTTTAGGCATTAAAGTTAAAAAACATAGTGGGGGTTTTTCACTAAACCAATCTCATTATATTGAGAAAGTTCTGACTAAGTTTAATCACCTCGAGATCAAGGAGGTGAATACTCCATTTGACAATGGACTGAAACTTAAAGAAAATACTGGTAGAGCTATTGCACAGCTTGAGTATGCAAGTGTCATTGGAAGCCTTATGTACGCAATGCATTGCACTAGACCAGATATTTCATTTGCAGTTTCAAAACTTAGCAGATACACGAGCAGTCCCAATGCTGATCATTGGAAAGCTATTAGTAGGGTACTTGGATACCTTAAGAGAACTATTAGCTTTAGTTTGTTCTATAACAAATTCCCTAGTGTGTTGGAAGGGTACTCAGACGCGAGTTGGATAACTAGTGTGGGAGATAATAAATCCACAAGTGGGTGGGTTTTCACTCTTGCCGGTGGGGCTGTTTCTTGGGCAAGCAAGAAACAGACAATAATCTCTCATTCTACCATGGAATCTGAGTTCATAGCTTTGGCACAAGCTGGACAAGAGGCTGATTGGGTTAGAAATATGTTGTTAGACATAGATCTATGGCCGAGTCCAATGCCTCCAATTTCGTTGTATTGTGACAGCGAAGCTACGCTTACAAAAGCGTATAGTGGTACCTATAATGGTAAGTCTAGACATATTGGTCTTAGACATGCATTTGTGAGACAATTGATACAAGATGGTATCATAACAATTGTCTATGTGAGGTCAAATAAGAATTTGGATGATCCATTTACTAAGCCTCTGACGAGAGACTTAGTAGCTACAACTACTAGAGATATGGGACTTAAACCACCCGAACCATAAGTGATGGTAACCCTACCTATAATCTAGGTTACCCCTGGTTATAGGTTCAAAGGGAAAAACAAGTCACGAGTTGGTTAAAGCTATCAAAGTGGTCTCATATGTAGTAAAAGATAGCTCAGTGAGTTGCAAAGTGACAAGGTTGAGCTATGCTCTTAACAAAATGCTGCACTAATGTAACTAGTGCTCGAGAAACATTTTGCCTATATGAATAAGAAGTGAAGCCGCTTCTTATAGAGAGTTGTGGTTTACTCTCTTAAAGGTTCATGAAATGGGATATGGCGTATGGCTTTATAAGCGCAAAGCAGTGGAGTGCTTGCTGTATGAGAAAGAAAACACGCGTGTGATAACTCCGATTGCATCACGAAGGAGTTGAGGTTCAATCTACGGACACCGTCAACTTCGATGCAGTTTTGAGTTATTTACACTAAGGGAAAGGTTCAATGTTCGTCACACCTTCCTCTAGGCATGTGATCTTTGACAATATCTTCAGGGACTTGTCTGGCAAAAGAGTAGTTTTCCAAACAAGTGGGGGATTGTTGAATATGTTGTGCATATATATATAATTAATTGTTGGAGAATTAATATATATATGATTAATTGTCGGAGAATTAATCAATAATTATGCAAAGGCATATCAAGAGTTGTTTGGAAAAATGTGCATTGGTTTTTGTGTCCCACATTGGAAAAATAACACTAAGTAGGCAGCTTTATATATTATAATGCTGTATGTGTTATTAAATTATGGGACCCAAGAGAGGACTAATGGGCTCACTCGCGGTGCGGTGGTGCACCGCACCGCGCACGCGCACGCGCGCGCGCGCACGCACGGGCACGGGCTCGGGCACGGGCTCGGGCACGGGCACGGGACCGGGACCGGGACCGGGACCGGGACCGGGGCCGGGCATGGGCGAATGTGGCGTTTGATGGGCGAGCCCAGAGCCTTACTTTTTGAGCCAGAGCCGGCCTAGTCCAGTCCAAAAGTTTAGACTTTTGAACCAATGTCCAGATACATCCAATCAGTCCGTTGGCATCTGTAACAGCTGAGTAGTGGACATTCATTGGGATTGAATTTCAGGTCATTACACCTGAAATTAATCCATTCAATATTCCTACTGCAGTTTTATTTTTGGCCAACACTTGAGAGCTATAAATAGCTCCCTCCCTCACCTGAAAAAAAAAAACAAAAAAAAACAGCAAAACTCACCTGAATTCTGGCAAATTGCTATTGTCCGAATTCATAATTTCCAGCTTGACATACATCCTAAAAGTAAATCGTCTGCAACCTTTAGCAAACTCAGAGAGTAGGGGCGATTAACACTTTAAGGACAGGGACTACCCGTGTCATTCTGATCCCATTCCTCCCATTTTCTCAACAGAGGATAATATGGAGTTAATTAATACAAACAACTTGTTCGTACCATAAAGGGGCCAAAGAAAATGCCAAAATATGGCGGCAATCTGGCAGCGAATATTGAACAACAGATACTTCCATTAATTAAAGTCCGCTAATTTATTATTATGATATACTTTTTATTATAATTAATTGAGTTTGATTAAATTAAATCGAGGTTAGAATATAAATTTTTTGAATTAAGGACCTCCATTATGCGCCGGCCTGGGTGGATCTCATGTCATTGCGAATACGGAGAGATTGAGGAAATCAACTTTGAGATTTCGTGTCTTCCTTTCTTCTAAATTCATTTCCACATGAAAAATACTCTCCTTGTGGGTTGTGCCTTAATCAACTCATTTCAATCCAGCCTAACTGATTCTATAATTAAGTGTGCTACGTATATAATACTTATAAAGTGTTCGCTGATGAAACTTAGTATTTTGGTCCGACAACGGCCCATAAATACTGGTTTGGAAAAATTAGATTCGGGCTAAATTCTTTATGATGTCTTACGAGTTACATGGAGAGTAGAAATAAGGAAAACTAGAAAATTTTCATGGAATTATCAAGATATCTATAAGGGTTTGTGTTTTCGAAATAATCGTGAAATTATCTTTTAATTAGACTATTTACACAAATTTTCGTTGATTTGCAATAAATGATTACAAGATGCAAGAAAATAGCGAAAATAAATATAATATTAATTTAAATTCGAAATGTGTTCCGATCTATGTATCCTCTGATGCTTAGAAGTGGATTTATCCAAGGGTTTGATGCTTGTTCCCGGATTGCATATGGTTTGGTGGAATCGAAGGTAGAAACCACAAAGGCTCGAACTTGATTCCTTGAATGCCTTTGATTCCTTAAGTGCTTGAACTTGAGAACTTGACAAATTGATTGCCTTTGATTCCTTAAATGTTTGAACTTGAGAGCTTGAATGTCTTTGATTCCTTAAGTGCTTGATGACTTGAGTGTTCATATCCATTGATTCCTTGTGTTTTATTGTACTTGTCCTTTTTTGCTTGTGCTTGGCGCCTTTGATTTATGTCCCGAATTTGTGAGCCCGATGCCTTATTTATAGGCGGATGTTGGGCTTTTTGATTTCATGAGTTTGGACCTTGAGAGCCCATTTAATTAATCCAAAATAATAATTTATATTTATTACTATGGATTAAATTATAAAACACAAATTCTGTATGAACTTATAATTGAAATAATTAACCAATATTCAATTATATTTGAGATATTAATTAATAATAAATGCGATTTTTCGGTGCCAACATAGACAATCTCACTCTATGAAATTTTAATTTCAAATGTCTAGTAAAGTATGAAATTAAAGTTATTCTTACTTGTTTATATTTGAAATCTTAACAAATTAATCCTTTAACTTTTCAATAATTTTTTTGAAAAAAAAGAAATTCTAAACGGCGTGTTTCTATGATAATATGATTTTTTTTTTACTTTTTGAAATTTTGCTTTTAGATTGCTTTGTGAAAGTTTTGATAAACAAGTTCCAAAAAGTATTTTGTTAGATTTAAAATATAAAATTAGTTGAGATAGCTTATGTTTGAATAAGGTAAGCAAAATTTTAAATCATCATCAAATTAAATAAGTTTGCGATATATATGGTGAAAAATTCTAGTCTAAACCAAACTCAACCAATTAAAAGGAAAGTATATTACAGTTGTCATTTGATTTATCGTTTTTTTATTTATTTATTTTTCACTAACCACATACAAATGTAAAACATCCCTTTATTATACTAATTTGGCCGAATCAGACTCAAATACATATGTTTGTACATATAATTAACTTATATCTAAGTATGAAACATAAATATACCTGAAAAGTAAAATTTCCGAAAATAGTTAAGGTAAAGTTAAAAGATGGAAAATTTTAGAATAAAAGTTGGTCGATATGTCTTTTGACTCTCTAATTCTCGGTCAGTTGGGACTCTTTGGGAGCTCGTGGATACGCGAGCTCCCGAGCTAAACGTCATTATCTATACGCAATCTTAGCCACATGTCCCTTAGGGCAGGTCCCCATCAATAAAAATATTTTAATTACATTAATCTATTAATATTTTTGTAGTTATCTTCTATCTCACTTCACTCTTTTACAAATATATATATTTTTCGGTATCTCTATTCCTCCCCACTTTATACCCTTACTCTTTTTTAATAAATTCATTGTCCATTTTCTATTTTTATTTAATTTAATTTAATTTATAAGTATTTTTTATATCAAATGTATAAATTTATTTGGGTGTCTCATATTATTTTATCTAAATGTGGGGGTATTCTATTATTTAAAAGTTTATTTGGGGTCTAGATATAACTCACTCTTGTAAATAAAAAAATAAATAAAATCACTAAACATTTAGATAAATTTCAAGTTGTCTACATTCATAACTAAAAACTAATTGCTAACCTAAAAATTGAGCCATTTTCTACGCATATCCAAAGAAAAAAAAAATGATGTTCAAATCTGTATCAAAATAAATTAGATCTCTAACTTAAAATTTTAGATCTAAACGATTTTTGAATAGATCTTCACTTGAATTTGTAACTTCGTGGTAAAAGTGAAGGAGACGAGAAGGTGGCTCTGCAAAATCCCGGTGAGAGAAAGCGGCGGAAGATTGTGGGGCGGTGGCGGCAAGTTGTAGCGATGAGGGGCTGTGGCGGTTAGGAGCTGTAAGATGGTGGGGCTATGGAAGCAAGGGGTTGGAGAATGGTGGGTCGGTGGCGGCGCGCTTGAAGATGGTGGGGCGGTGCGACGACCGACGAAAATCTAGAAGATGGTGGGTGGTGGTGCAAGTGCAAATGGAGGGTGGGCAGCTAACTGAAAGAGCAGGAAGGGTGGGAGTGGGAGTGATGCAATTAGGGCTCATTTACTTCTATTAAAATTGATGGGCTGGTTGAATTGACTAGCCTTTTCAAGCCGTTACTTTGCTAGTCAAATTTTCTAGTAAATTCCCGGAGCCCCGGGTTTGGTTGAGAAAAGGCCATGGTAGGTAGCCACAAAAAAAAAAAAAAAAAAAGAGTTGCTAAATAAACTACTGGTGTTGGATTGTACGAATTTACCTTGTTACCCCTTAATAATTTTTATTATTTAAGGAAATGGCCATTGAACTTTGTGAAACAAATTTTCATTTCCCACCATATTTTGCATCCACTCCCACCTCCTTCCATGTTTTCCCCAAATAATTACATAGAAGCAGATGCCGCCATCTTCAAAGACATAGTGCAAACGCTCACCGGCGGCTCAGCTACAAACTCCATCCAAAACCCACCGTCTCGCGACGGAGGAAGCATTTGGTGGGCGATCTCGCTGTAACCAGACTCGGTGTGGGATCGGCCTTGACATCACCGGTGAAAACTCCATTGAATGTGTTTCCTTTTCCGGTGACTCAACTCGAGTATGACCCGGTGCTTTCAGATCAAGCAGGGACTGTGTAACACCGGCACCGTGGGTCACCACATCCCCCGCACTAAAACCCAATCCACATACGAAATGGGAAGTTCGTACATGAACCAAGCAGTGGTGAACGGGAGACCTGACAGACTCACACCTAAGCTAGGAGGAACTTAGACCCTGAACAACAAAATTCAAACCAAAACAAGAATGCGGAAGCGAGAAAGTAAGCCATGTAAAATTTAAAACATACAAACAGGTGACGGGTTCAACTAGCACAAATACCTAATCCCGATTATCAAATAATAATCATAAATTCAACGGGGTTCAACTATCCCTAGAAGTCTGTCCCGAATAATATATCAATGCATAATCAAAATTCCAAACTCAACCTTCCTACATATCTTATACAAAAGTCGTAATTCAAGAAATGTAAGTGCAAAACAACCTAATTAAGACAAAAGACTTGACTCGATACAGACTCCAGAACAAACTCACTCCGCCTAGCACGAACTCTAAGCTGAACCTGTAACTAAAACATAAAGAGGGGAGGGGTCAGTCTTAACTCGACTGAGTGAGGGTTTAACATACTCACGCTATATATATAAGAAATCAAAGCACGTACAAACTCATAATGTTCATGAACGCAAGGATAGTTTTTGCACACTAAATCATTTCCCGTGATATATACATACAGGGCTTACTTGACAAAAGCAAACAAACCAATTTAACTTATCGAGCATTCTTTTCAAAACTAATAAATTCTAAACATATTTCTTAACATAGCTCGACTTATAAAATATTCCGACTTTTAGCTTAATTTAGAATCTACCCCTGTTTCACGAACCTTGACAGAACATGCACTTATTAGAGAACTCGGTGGGTACGAGCTCAGACTTCTCCAAACTCCTCAAAACATAACATAACATAAACAAAACATAAAACTTACAGACATAACATATCATATCAGACCATCCTCAACTCCGGGCGATGGAAGGGTGTATACACCCTAACCATCTATCAAACGAGAGGAGCGCCTTGCAAGCACTCAAACTCTCAGGATTCCTTCTCTCACCAAACCTCCAGGTGAGTTCAGAGTTGATCCTTGTTGTGTGTAGAATTTGCATAATTTTGAGCGTTAATTAGAATATATTTTTGTGCCGTTTGATGCGTTTATGTGTTTATTCTGCTCATTTTAGGTGGTTTTAGAGTTGGAGTTACGAAACGGCGTTCTAAGGCGAATTCGCGCATTTTTGGAGGAAGATGTGGTAACCCCGGTTACCACTTAGGAGTTCAATTTCAGTAACCCCCGTTACAGGACACATGAGTGAAGCTTTTGGCAAGAGAAGAGGGGTAATGCCCGTTACCCCTGTGCAGAAGGAAAGTGGTAACGCCCGTTACCACTAATAAAAGCGTTATTGCGATTTCAGCAGTAACGGGCGTTAATAATAAATGCTTATGGAGAGGTAATGCCCGTTACCTAGGGTGGCGAGAGAATTATTAGAGCTGCTATATTAGTGCATTTTGGAGTCTTTTTAGAGGAGAGAGAAAAAAATAGGGAGAGAGAACTTTCTTCCAGGTCGTAACCTTGGGTTTGAAGAGAAGACAAAGAGTCTTTCAAGTTTAGCTTTAATTAGTTTTCGTATGTTAGATTCGTTTTTAGATATTACTGAATGTTTATGCTTTTGTTTTTGAGACTTTGTTTAGATTCGATGAATATGATTTATTTTAATGAAATTTCCTTTAGTTTTATGAGTTTTGCTTTAACTATGAGTAGCTAATTCTCTAGGGCTAGGGGGAGTGATGATGATTGCATGATAGATGTTTGATATGATGCTTGAATGACTTGTGTTAATTCTTAGTTTGAAAACGGGTTTGAATTGACTTGCGATGGCCTGATCATCCTTAGCATGTGTCATAATTGCCTATAGATCGAAAGAGTGATTGTAATTTAGATGGTTTTCATAACTTGTAAGTTGTAGGATACAAAGAGATTTGGTTATTTCGCTGTCCAGGGAGCTGTTGACTAATGACCTAAAAAATACGTGCTACATGCGATAGAGCTATGTGTACACCACCACATCGAGACTCTCTTTCGAAAGTGAGATCACCACCGGCTTGTTGAAGAGGGAAAGCTCACTCAACAATTAATTGCAGCTATAGCTTATACAACAGTAATCTTATTCCATGCCGAGCCGCTATAATATTGAATTGCACTAGTCTTGTTCCTATGGTTTAACTAACTATTGGTGATTGCGAGAGCGACATTGAACAGTAATTAAGCACTTGGTTACACATTGAGAGAGGGTAATACAAACATAATCGACTAGGTTATAGAATTACACCTGTCAGACGAGTCTCGTGTCAACTCTTGATTGTATGAATCATTACTTTTCCCTTGCCTGCTTAGTTTACTGAAGTAGTTCAAGTGTGTTTTAGTATTAATTGTGTTTCATTCTAGTTAATTGTTAATTTCTGTTTTAGTAAAGTGATCGATAATAACCAATTGCTTTTCGTTCGGTCTTTAGATTAGGGAAGGAATATAGAGTAGTGATTGATTTCCCTTCCCTGTGGATACGATCCTGTTGTGCTACGCGTATGTTAGTGTACACTAGCACGATTGGTTTTTAACTGTAGTAAAATCATACAACAATCCTCTTCCGACATATGGAGACTAGGCATAGGTCTTACCTCGACGTCCCCATACCGTCCCGAGGACTCCTTACCCATAGTTCCGGGGCCCAACAAACACAGAACATATCATATACATAACCCGTTACAATAGAGACAGACACCACTTATACATATACATACATACTTGTACATACCACATCCGTGTTATTCGTAATTAACTCAGTCCCTGCCAAACTCGGCTCATGAGAGGCACACGGTTAGAAGCATAGCTTCTCACGGAAGAAGATATCAAATCAATCCAAAACAAGCATACATAGGCTTGTACATTGCTTAACATACTTCCAATTCTATGACATTTCCGTACAAATACTTATCACACACTTATTTACATACGTATAGGGCTTGTGAAACCACATGCATTAAAACCGAGCACGTTTCATTAAGGTTTAACTATATCCTAATCTCACCTGACAACGAAGAGGCCGAACATACGACGTTTGATCCACCCCGGAATCAACTTGGCCAACAAAACACCATCCCGGGTGCACCTGAACACAAAAACAAGACTTAGACTCAAGAATAAACCACATAGACGCACGACGTATGCTTATGAAAGCTACGGATACATGTATGTAGGTCTTAAACATAATTTATGTCCAAGTAATTAGGCACCTTGTACAAATAATTCAAGTTGCAAGTAAAACACGAAATCAAACACATAAGTCATATAATAGTGATTCAACAAGCAATTGCATAATAGATTACATACACAACCAAATAGACATGTTAGCAACTAATTGAAACTCAATTAAGTCATATAAGAGCATATAAGTACATTTCAAGTACAAGGAATTCACTCAAGGTTTCACATAATCAATCACATTTGCACAATTAAGGTGTAAAACTAAGAAACAAGTTCATGTAAGTTGCATATTTAGAACAAATATAAACCCATAGACATTATATAAATATTTAAGAACAATCCCGGGTCGGAAAGGCACAAGAAAAGCGGAAGAAAAACACGAAAAGTGGTTCCGAGCGAAAATGGGCAAAAGCTGGAAATTTTCTAAAATGCGCAGGTCGTAGGAAAATAGGCATATCTTGAGTTTGAGTAGTGGGAATTGAGTTTTGTTTGTTGTATATGAAACTAGACATGTAGACCTTTAATATGGTATATGGATCGAATCATGGTTCAAAGTGACGTGAAAATGGCATAGGCCCGAAGTTGAACGAATGCAGATTTTTGGCGAAGTGGCGACACCAAAATGGATCGATTATATCTCACAAACCAGAAAATATATTGAGGTGATTCCAATTGGATAATACTCTAGACTTCAAAACGTTTCTGTGGTTCGAAATTCAGGTCAATCGGAACACGTTTGAGGGGGTAAACGACCGTTTGAAAATTGAACTGAAAGCAGAAACGTGCGTGTGAAAGCGGTCTGTAAAACAGACGGGTCTCACACGTGTGACATCCCGACTCACAGTCGGTACAGGTAAATTATGTGATTTATCAAATATGTACGTTTAAATTAATTGACTATGAATTCCTTGAATTATTTGAACTTATATGAATTTACTTGAATTAATTTTTAGGGGAAATTACATCCATGTCCCCTGAGGTTTGCCATAATTATAATTTAATCCCTGCTTTTTCATTTATTACAAAAAAACCCCTATAAACACTGTTTCTGTTGAGGTCCCTAGAGGAATAGTGGAAAATATAGGCAAACGCTTTTTCGTGTTT
The DNA here is from genome assembly GCA_037501455.1 of Lantana camara. Taxonomy (NCBI): domain Eukaryota; kingdom Viridiplantae; phylum Streptophyta; class Magnoliopsida; order Lamiales; family Verbenaceae; genus Lantana; species Lantana camara. The sequence continues at coordinate 12,047,721 of CM074857.1, read as the reverse complement.
TTAAAAAAAGTCCCTGGGAATAGTGTTCATAGGGGTATTTTTGTAATAAACGAAAAAACATGGACTAAATTGTAATTATGGAAAATCTCAGGGGATCTGGATGTAATGTCCCCTAATTTTTATATGTGAATTACTTGTTTTAATTAAGTTGGCCTTGTTTGAACCCGTAATTGTTGAACCGAACCAACTTGAACCAGAAAAACCTTGAACCGAACCCGTGAACCGACCGGTCCAGCCTTAAAGGCTGAACCATTTTTCCCTTCCTTCATTTCACGTAACAACAACAGCAGCTCTTAAGCCAAGGAAGCCAAGAAACCCCAAGTTGATCTCCATCCTTCTCAAGCCAAGATCTCCCTCGACTCTTCGTCTTTTCTCGAACTTAAGTATGTTTCGGTTTCCCCTTGTCGTGCTCATCATTTCTATGGTTTAATTTCTGAGTTTGGAGTGAGTTTGGTATGCTTTGGCTTCCCTACGTGAATAGTAAGGGTTTGGCTAAAAACTTGAATATGTGCTCTTTGCTTGCTATCATTGAATTCTAACCTCATATATGAGTTGTATATGTTGTATATGTTACATTTATTGCATAAAATCCTTTGGTAGTTGAGCATTTAATGTGATCAAATATTTAAGCATGATTTATATGAATTATTTGTGCAATTTGAGAAGTTGTGGCAACTTTGAGGCGTGGGATTTTGGCCATTTTTGGCAAATTTTAAGCTTCCCCTGCTTCTGTAATTTTTGTTTCTGCTCCAGCTTTTCGAACCAGGCCGGAACGGCCGTTCCCGTCCCAGTTATAAACGGGAAACGGCCCTTCCGTTCCCGTCCCAGTTATAAACGGGAAACGGCCCTTCCGGGCCATTTTACTGTTCATTACCGAGAATGGGAACGGCCGTTCCCAGTTTGTACTGGGAATGGGAAGGGCCGTTCCCATGGCAAAAAAAATTTTAGTTCAAGTTACAGAGGCGCGTGGAGAGTTCGGGTATTTTTGGGAACGGCCATTTCCATCTTCCAGAAACTTTTAGCGAGGGCGGGAACGGCCGTTCCCTACAGTGAAAGGGCCTTTCCCACCCCTTCCCGAAACCTGGGAGCTGCCATTGCTTCTTTTTGCTTAAGTTATGCCTTTTTATGACTTTAATTGTTATTCTTTCGCATGTTAATCGTTATAACTTGATTTTTATTACATAATAAATTGTAAATAAATGTGTTGTGCTATAATTTGTGAATTATATGACCTAATTGTAATATTTTATATGTGATCATAAATCATGCATTTTGCCGAGCGTCTTATTTGGTTCATATAGAGTCTAAGTCTTAGGCTTTCGTGTTTTCTTTTCAGAGGAAGTTCCAGTTGACTAGCCCGAGGCATAGGTTGGTCACGTCCACTCGTATTTTGTCACGCACAAGGTGAGGTTTAAGACTTTTGTTAGTTAAGTGACCTAAAGCCTTATGCGATGTTTTGAAGCCCGCATGTGACTATATATATTATATATATAGATATGTATGTGTTGAGTAGAATATATTTATGATCTCGTGAACAACTTTGTTTTGGGAAATACACTAAGTAAGCCTATGGAAGCTGAGTTTTGGAAAAGTCTTTACCTTTCCGTTAGCGAGATTGCCATGAACGATTTGGCATATGATATGATTTGTGTTTGTGGATCCAAGGAGCTACGGGTAAGGAGCCCTCAGGACGGTTTGGGCCGTTGAGGTTAAGCCTGTGCGTAGTCTCCATCCGATATATCACATGCGACCCCGGGAGCTAGGAAAGGTGTGATATTTCGATGCCTTCGGCGTAAAAACCGGAGAGGGCACGATGTGGGTTCGCTACCCCTCGTGAGTCTGTATATGTATGGATGGTTAGGGCCTCCGGTGGCTCTTCCATCATTGGTGTAGAGGTTGATGTGTATGATTTCTGTTTTGTTTGTTCTGAGGAGTAAAGGTTGGAAGCTCGTTCTCGCCGAGCATTATGTTATGTTGTGTTATGTTTGGGAAGTATGAATCGGGATAGTGTTTGTGAAAAGTTCTTTTAAAGTATATGTATTTGTTTTGAAAGCTTTAGCTTGTAAAACCTGTTCCGGTTCATAACTCCACCCCCTTTGCTATGTGTTTTGCTTTATATATATAGGGTGTGGGTGTGCGTTAGCCCCCTTACTCAGTCAGTTGACTGACCCTCGTTTACTCTTTTAGTTGCAGGTTTTAGGAGCGTGAGCTAGGCGGAGAAGTGTGTCTTCTTTATACACTTGTCGGTCTAGGTCTCGTTAGGTGCATTTACATACTTGCACTTTATTATTTAGTATTTGTATAGTTATGGCTTGTAGATACTTACTTATTATTTTTGCTTGAGCCGGGATGGCTTTTGTACAGGATTATGTGTTGGTACCTATATGTAAATACTACATGAATAAGTATGTGTTGGTACCTATACATATATATATATATATATATATATATATATATATATATATATATATATATATATATATGATGATCTTCTACTTGTTGCTTTTATTTATTCGCTTCCGCATACTCTGATTTGGTTTTGTTTAGCTCCGCCTAGCCTAGAATGTGTGTTTGGTCTCCCGTTCGCTATGATTCGGATTCGGGTACGGATATTCCATTTCGTATTCGGGTTTGGATTGTGGTGCGGGGGATGTGGCCCTAATTGTGGGTGCTACAACACGGGTGTGTGGTGATTGAACTAAGGGGCCACACGGGCATGTGGGGTGCCTCTGGACGAAAAAAACAGGGGAAAAACAGGGTATACACACGAAACCATTCCCCCTCCCAAACCAATGCAAGAAATCAACTTAAAACTAACACATAACATATATAAGACTTAAATACATCAATTAGGAAACATATAAACCAAAGAAACATGTTTTGATTCAATCAAATATACCAAAAAAACCCTTGAAAATGAAGATGATAATTTATGCTTCAAGTTCCATGTAAATCTTAATTTATATGCATCAATCAACTCATATACTTCACATATATCTCAAATATGCCCAAGGATTTCATATAAATCACAAAACCCTATAAACCCTCATGGATTCATCAATATATATACATATTTACCCAACTCACCTTGTAGAAGAAATAAGAAATGGAAGGGATGAAGTCTTGAGATGATTTCCTTGGAGAAGATGGAAGAAAATTCTTGGCTTAAGCTTCCTTGGTTGATCGAGATTGAAAGGGAAAGGAATGGGGTGTGTATATCTCTTGCGTTGTATGAGAATAAAGAAGCAATGTGTATATGTATGTGTATATAGATGATATATCGTGAAAGAAGGGAGGAAGAAAAGGGAAAAATGCAATCAAGTATCCAATTAATAAAATGTACAAACAAGTCCTCATCAAATTGTCAATTAAGTCCAAGAAGTACATAAAGTTTCGATTAAGGACAATTGGATATAATTCTCAAAATTACGAATAATTAAACACTTAATCAAGCTTGGGAAATTAAATACACAACTCATGTAATTGAATTCACAAAGTTAGAAATTTAAATCATATAATTTCGCAAGTATTCAAATCAAGGGGATTAAACAGCGTAATTAAATAGCAAAAATAATCAAATAAATCTTAACTCTCAAAACTCACACGCGTGGCGCGCGTACCTGGCTTCTTGGAAAAACGGGGTGTCATAGACTGAGTCACCGTCGTCCGAGGAGGAGAGGGCCATTTTGAATAAGGGTTCTTACTTGCATGCTTCGCCGACGAAGGCTGCTCCGCCGATGCTGTTAAATTTGTTTCCAATGACTTCCTTAGAAACGTGTAATTTTTATGAAAATCCTGCCGAAGTGAAAATGTGAAATGCTAAAAAGGTTTGTTAATTAAACAATCAGCAACTACAACATCGAAAATTCCACGGTGATTACAATATGCATCGTAAATTAATAGAGTAATTGACCAGAATTTAAGAGAAACAATTTTGTAGAAGAGAACTTTACCTTTTGATGAGGTACATATTTCTTATTTTTAATTAATTGGAATTAACGGCCTAAGAAGAGTCCAAGAGAAGTCTCAACAGAAGAAGTCAAGAAATAGGTTGAGAGAAAAAGGGAAGATCAAGTCAGAAAGAGGAACGTGGGAGTGAGATTTGAATTTAAGTGTCCTCACGTGCCCACAAAAGCGGGATCGTATAAACTGCCAAAAAAGAATATAAATTAAGAGAAAGATACGTCACAGTCCATTCATCAGATTTCTCAAGCTATCAAACTCTCTCAGTTTCCTCTCTCTCTCCAGAAAACCCCTCTTTATTTTATTACGCAGTCTTTATTCCTTTGAGAATTCTAAAGATTATCCTTAGTCAGAAGTCACAATTTGTCCATTCCACAGACTGTTATTGTATTTCAGAGTTATCACGTTTTCCAAGACAACTCTACGCAGATTTATTCATTCCACCTTAATTCTATTTTTATATTTCTGTCTTGTTATTATTATTATTTTCATCACATGTCCTTGTTATTTATTTAGCATTAATATTTCAGTTAATTGTTCTATTTTACAGCTTGATACAATCGATTTCCTAAGCAAATAAATTAATTGGTGTTGGTCATTTTTTGACCAACATTATTTGGCGCCGTCTGTGGGAAATTCGATTAAATCGAGTTAAAACGTGAGAATATGGTGAACAATTGACGCTAGGTTTACTCAAGTATAAAATTAGTTCAAATCTGGATAATTCAAATCTCAGGCTGTGATAAGTTCTTCTTATTTTTATTTTTATTTCTTTCTAATAATTATTAACTTCTTGATACCAGATGTAGCAACAATAACTGTGTCAAATTAAACTTCAATAAAATCTTATGACAAGTTTATTTTATCGATAGAATTTTGTAGAGTGATCAAATTTAATATAACACAAAATGCATACGATTGATAATATATATATATATATATATATATATATATATATATATATATATATATATATATATATATATATGTGTGTGTGTGTGTGTGTGTGTGTGTGTGCATGTACATTACACTAGGTTGTATCTAATTTTCTCTTCTCTATTGAGAAAGGTTATGCTTGGCCTCCAATATTTTTGGTATTGGCTCAATCATTATAAAAGAGGCCTGTAATGAGGGAAAATAACAAAAAAGACATATTTCATCAGAAAGTCAGATCGTCGAACTGGAAAAGAGGGAAGAAACCCACTGGTTCCTCTAGGTGTAGAAGATTTCCCACCTGGAAGGACTCTCTCGCCAAAAGGGCTGCACTCTCCTACTAGAATAAGTAACCAGGAAGACTGTCAGTTGTCTGCTGAAGAGCTGGAGGGATAGCTGACTCATACTCAACCCCTCCAGTGGACTACTAGATCAACTGATGCATTAGGAGGTCTTGGAGGGCTGGGCAATAAAGCAGCGCGGCCTGCTGGCCCTATCTATCTTACGTTAGATGAGCTCGATCGAAGGATTAACGATGCCGTTGAGGCACAATAACGGCACGTTGGAGATAACTCGGAATCAAACCGAATCAAAGGTTCGGGCAGTGTGAGTATCAAGAATCGTAAGTAACAGCTGGAAACCCATTGGTCCCTCCAGGTCCAGTGGATCTCCTACCTGTAAGGACATTCATGCCAAGATTTGTCAAGCCTCAGGTCCGCGGGCCCGTCGGACGCGAGCGCAAGTCTCCAAGCCCACCGAGTATGATCTGAAATTGGGCCTAAACCACTGCCCAAAAGGGATATCCATTGGTTATACTTGGACTCTTAACTTATATACTGAACTTAATTCTCATATTTTCCCCGATGTGGGACAGGGGTGTCACAAATACCTCTCATTCAGAATCGCAACTGTTGGAAAACACGAAAGAGTTGAGCGGCGGAAGTTTAAAATTTTTCCAAAAGTTTAATCGTAGACTTGCAATTTTCGTATTGTAACGTTGGGTGTTTTAGAAACTTACGAAGTGAGAAGCTTTCTAGTGATGTCGTTACCGCCTAACGAACACCCTTCAAGCGGAAAGTCCCTCGAACGACCTTCGATTAGATCCCAAAGCAGCGATCCTCTAAAACGTATCCACACCAGACCTAGAACATGATCAAACGAGTAAGAATGCTAGTTCTATGGCTTGTGTTAAGGCTAGGATTTTTGCTTTGAAAACTTTACTTTTATTTTCCTAAAAAACTTAACACTTCGTGAGTGTTGGTCTAAAGAATAAGAGAAGCACCACCCCTAGTATATATACTAGGTTGGTTCGTCCACTTTAGGGTTTCCCTAAACCTAGTGGGCTTCTTTTCTTGCTCACTAATTAACTCATTTAATTATTTAATTTAATTGAAATAATAAGGTCTTAACTTATTCTCCAAGTCTAGCAAGAGAAGACTTCTCTCTCCTACAATAGGAAGTTTGACTTTTCAACTTTTCTCAAGTTAAAAGTCAATATTCAATAAATAATTTAATTCCCAATTAATTATTTATTGGTTTAAGCTTATTTGAGAATAGTCTTAACAATTAATTCAAAATTAATTAAAAGACTAAACTTAATTAATTAAAAATTTAATTAATTAATTCTAGAAAAGAATTCGCGTGTGAAATAAATCACACGCCGGAGCCACGAATTAGCCACGTGTGCATGACATGTGGCGGCCACGCAAGCATGCGTGACACGTGGCAATGCCCACGTGTTGCAGCTCCTTTTCCGATCAACAATTTGATCCTTCGTTAATCATATTAACATCCTACCATAACGCTTGTGTCCTGGTATTTGTGTGTGACCCTTTAGGTTCATTATTCGATTAGCAGTGACATCAATTAATTAATTCCCTAATTAATTAATCACTTCACAGATCACACTACCGTAATCTAGCAATGGGTGTGTGACCGCTAGCCGAATAACGAAATGAATCGAAGAACCTTTCAGTCAATGACAATCAGTGAAATACGATCCTCCTACAACTCCATCTCTCAATCAAGAACTAAGGCATGAGAATATTCTCAGAGCCCAAATATTCTTGATCTTTAAAGTTAAGTTCGTTTTATATCCATTTTGATCTCAATCCTAGAAAACCCCATTTTCTAGATGTCTTGATCTTTTATCCACCTTGGCCAAGGGTTTAATGTTTAATGGACTACGAACAACTCAATCAGTAAGAGATCATTCTTGTTCTTAACAAGTGTAGGTCCTTTATCGATTCTACTAATTCTACATATGCCACTTGTGTAATCCCAACATATGCCGTGGTTCAGGTGTCTATATGGCGACACCCTTTTGAGCCTATATCAAAGATTATAGAGTTAGCTCATATGAGACATTACGAAATCTCAAGTCTAAGGATTAATGAATCACGTTATTGACCTGTGAGATATTTCCTAATCTGGAAATTTCAGGAAACTTCCTTTCCCATTTAGGAATGTTCTCACGCGGGACATCTCAGTAATGAAGTTCTTGTAACAATCACCCTTATATATTATGAACGTATCAACGTATGCACTTATCACTCCATGAAACTGAGTGATCCTTCAAAATGACATAATCACATAAGCAAGTCTCAGTAGAGTCAAGGTTGACACTCCCACTGTCTTTCGGACTTATCGACTTGGAGAAGTTTCTAATCCTCGCCTATGGAGTTAAGAATTTATTTCATGTGTCGTTCCCATAACGACAAAGTTCTTAAACGGCCTCATCGGATTAGGGGAGTTCAATACATGCAAAACACAGTCAACCCAAACAGACATAAATAAGCACATAAAGAAGTGATTGCCTATGAACAAAATCATTTCGTATATTATTCAAAGATTGTTTGTGATTTTACAAGGAAATAGTAAAGCAAACATCTGCTTTAAGGGCACTATTCCAAACATAATAAACCTAAAGGGTCACACACAAATACCAGGACGCGAGGGTTATGGTAGGATGTTAATATGATTAACGAAGGATCAAATTGTTGACCGAAAAAGGAGTTGGAACACACGGGCATTGCGACGTGTCAATGACACGTGACTGCCACATGTCATGCATGCCTGCGTGGCTGCCACGTGGCTGATGCGTGGCTCCGGCGTGTGATTTATTTCACACGCTAATTCTTTTCTAGAATTAATTAATTAAATTATAATTAATTAATTTTGAATTAATTGTTAGGACTATTCTCAAATAAGCTTAACCCAATAAATAATTAATTGGAAATTAAATTATTTATTGAATATTGACTTTTAACTTTAGGAAAGTTGAAAAGTCAAACTTCCTATTGTAGGAGAGAGAAGTCTTCTCTTGCTAGACTTGAAGAATAAGTTAAAACCTTATTATTCCAATTAAATTAAATAATTAATTAAATGAGTTAATTAGTGAGCAAAAAAAGAAGCCCACTAGGTTTAGGGAAACGCTAAAGTGGACGAGCAAACCTAGTATATATTCTAAGGGTAGTGTTTTTCTTATTCTTTAGACCAACACTCACGAAGTGTTAAGTTTTTGAGAAAAATAAAAGAAAAGTTTTCAAAGCAAAAATCCTAGCCTTAACACAAGCCATAGAACTAGCATTCTTACTTGCTTGATCGTGTTCTAGGTCTGGTGTGGATACGCTTTAGAGGATCGCTGCTTTGGGTTCTAACCAAAGGCCGTTCGAGGGACTTTCCGCTTTAAGGATGTTCGTTAGGCGGTAACGACATCGTTAGAAAGCTTCTAACTTCGTAAGTTTCTAAAACACCCAACGTTACAATACGAAAATTGCAAGTCTATGATTAAACTTTTGGAAAAATTTTAAACTTCCGCTGCTCAACTCTTTCGTGTTTTCCAACAAGTGGTATCAAAGCCACCTTACAAAGTTCGTATTGTATCTTTACTGCTTTTGGAATTTTGATGAAAATTCTTGAATTTGAGTATATGTTGTGTATTCATGGTTTTTGATTGAAATAAGAAGTTGCCGGATCAAAACTGTTTCTTGAAAATTTTGCGAAAATTGTTTCCTGATTAATCTGGTTTTAAACTGTTTTAATTCAGATTGATTTGAACTATTTTAATTCGAAATTGGATTGCATGAATTTGATGAAATTGTGAAAAGAAAAATAGGGTATCGCGCGCGGGATTGCACGCAGCACGTACGCGTATGGGGCGGCAACACGCCCCCCGCCTACCGAGACCCGCGGGCGTGGTCACCCGGGCACGCCTAGGCGCGACTGCGGCGCTATTCTGCTACGCTGCCGGGAGCGCCTGCTCGCAGGCGCACCCGCACTGTCCTAGCACAACTGCGTGAGAAGTCGCGCGGGACTGACTGCTCGCGCGCGCTTAGGGGTTGTCCTCGCGCGCCTCGCGCGGGCCGTCCCGGGACTTCACCTTCATTTCGTGTTTTCCAAGTTTCGTAAAATCCCGTTTTATAAAATCGGATTTTATTTTAAAATTTGATTTTAATTTTATAAAGTTATTTATTTGAAATAATTATAAAATTTGGGATTTTATGAATTTAAGTCAAGTTCTAATTTTTCGAGAAAATAATAAATATCACTTTGAATGATATTTCAGACAAAAATTTAATTTTGAATTAATTGTTGTTTTGTCTAGATCCGGTGATTCAATTTTGAATAAATTCTTGAATAATGAACTATATCCAAATTACTTAAGTTAGTTGTAACTTGAAGTCAAGAGAATTTTAAATTTAATTGGTAAATTTAAATTCAAGCGGAATTATGCTAATTTAGGTGATCATGTGTTAGTCTTATGTATGGTTTTAAATTCTGCACATAGATGATTTCAATTGGGGTCGGGGCCCCATAGTTGCGCCTTTTCAATTGGGGTTGGAGCCCTACTTATGTGCGTACTATTATGTGTTTATTATGTTGCTTTCCTTATTATTTTTTTTGGGTCGGGGTATGCCCTGTGTACTTGTCTATGGTAAATATGAAAATTGAGCCATATTACTTTATGTAAAGAGAGTAGAACTTAGGAAGTGAGGTTTTTATTTTCATTTTGGAGACAAGCACCCATGGAATAAGAAGGATCCACAAAGAGCATTTGAAGAACGGTGGCCATAAGAAGACCCCTCAACACTAAAGTAGATATGGATATCTCATGAGTTGTGGGTCCATAATTGAAAGATTAGTGATGCAATAATATTATGAGGAATTCCATGGGGATGGAATTGACAATTCGTACCCTCCTAAAGATTCTTAAACCTTTGGATGTCTCACGAGTTGTGGGTCCAAAACTAAGAATGCTTGGGATCCTAGTACCCATTGGGAAAATAAATTTCTTCTAAAGTCGTTGGGATTTCTAGACTTTCTAAAAACAGTGGGAGAACATATTTCTAAAGACCTTGATAATATGTAATCGTTATTATTCAGCATGCTCATGATTTATCTGTTTTTCCATTTAGGTGTAGTTCTGTGATTCTCTACAATTGAAATGGCAACCAAAAACCCTTTGGTATCCATCCTCGAATCAAACAAGTTGACGGGGCCCAATTACTCTGATTGGCTTCGGAATCTAAAGATCGTTTTAGATTCTGAAAAGAGAAGATATGTTCTCTTCGAGGGAGAGCCCATCGCTGAAGACGAGGCTCCGACTCGGGCCAAAAGAGAGGCGATTGCGAAATGTTCTGAAGACAATCTTCAAGCCCGTTGCCTCATGTTGGCCAACATGTCTCCGGACTTCATCACTGAGATGTCCCGCGTGAGAACATTCCTAAATGGGAAAGGAAGTTTCCTGAAACTTTCAGATTATGAAATATTTCACAGGTCAATGACGTCATTTATTAATCCTTAGACTTGAGATTCTGTAATGTCCCATATGAACTAACTCTGTAATCTTTGATTTAGGCTCAAAAGGGTGTCGCCATATAGACACCTGAACCACGGCCTATGTTGGATTACACAAGTGGCATATATAGAATTAGTAGAATCGATAAAGGACCTACACTTGTTAAGAACAAGAATGATCTCTTACTGATTGAGTTGTTCGTAGTCCATTAAACATTAAACCCTTGGCCAAGGTGGATAAAAGATCAAGACATCTAGAAAATGGGGTTTTCTAGGATTGAGATCAAAATGGATATAAAATGAACTTAACTTTAAAGATCAAGAATATTTGGGCTCTGAGAATATTCTCATGCCTTGGTTCTTGATTGAGAGATGGAGTTGTAGGAGGATCGTATTTCACTGATTGTCATTGACTGAAAGGTTCTTCGATTCATTTCGTTATTCGGCTAGCGGTCACACACCCATTGCTAGATTACGGTAGTGTGATCTGTGAAGTGATTAATTAATTAGGGAATTAATTAATTGATGTCACTGCTAATCGAATAATGAACCTAAAGGGTCACACACAAATACCAGGACACAAGCGTTATGGTAGGATGTTAATATGATTAACGAAGGATCAAATTGTTGATCGAAATTGAGCATGGATTACGTAGGTAACTGCCACGTGTCGAGCACACGTGGCTACCACGTGTCACGTAGTCCACGTGGCTGCCATGTGTCGTGTACACGTGGCACGTACGTAGCTTCATGCGTGTGTTTATTCCACACACGAATTCTTTTCTAGAATTAATTAATTAAATTATAATTAATTAATTTTCTAATAAACTTAACCCAATAAATAATTAATTAGGAATTAATTGATTTATTGAATATTGACTTTTAACTTTAGGAAAGTTGAAAAGTTCAACTTCCTATTGTAGGAGAGAGAAGTCTTCTCTTGCTAGACTTGGAGAATAAGTTAGGAACTTATTATTCCAATTAAATTAAATAATTAAATGAGTTAATTAGTGAGCAAGAAAAGAAGCCCTCTAAGGTTAGGAGAACCCTAGTAGGTTCGAACCCCATTGTATAAATACAAGGGTGGGTGCTTCTCTTATTCTTTAAACCAACAATCACAAAGTGTTAAGTTTTTGAGAAAAATAAAAGAAAAGTTTTCAAAGCAAAATCCTAGCCTTAACACAAGCCATAGAACTAGCATTCTCACTCGCTTGATCGTGTTCTAGGTTTGGTGTGGATACGCTTTGGAGGATCACTGCTTTGGGATTTATCGAAGGCCGTTCGAGGGACTTTCCGCTTGAAGGGTGTTCGTTAGGCGGTAATGATATCACTAGAAAGCTTCTAACTTTGTAACTTTCTAAAACACCCAACGTTACAGTACGAAAATTGCAAGTCAACGATTAAAGTTTTGAAAAAATTTTAAACTTCCGCTGCTCAACTCTTTCGTGTTTTCCAACACATTATTCGATCAGCAGTGACATCAATCAATTAATTCCCTAATTAATTAATCACTTCACAGATCACACTACCGTAATCTAGCAATAGGTGTGTGACCCCTAGCCGAATAACGAAATGAATCGAAGAACCTTTCAGTAAAATACGATCCTCCTACAACTCCATCTCTCAATGAAGAACTAAGGCATGAGAATATTCTCAGAGCCCAAATATTCTTGATCTTTAAAGTTAAGTTCGTTTCATATCCATTGCAATCTTAATCCTAGAAAACCCCATTTTCTAGATGTCTTAATCTTTTATCCACCTTGGCGGCTTGGCCAAGGGTTTAATGTTTAATGGACTACGAACAACTCAAACAGTAAGAGATCATTCTTGTTCTTAACAAGTGTAGGTCCTTTATCGATTCTACTAATTCTACATATGCCACTTGTGTAATCCCAACATAGACCGTGGTTCAGGTGTCTATATGGCGACACCCTTTTGAGCCTATATCAAAGATTACAGAGTTAGCTCATATGAGGCATTACAGAATCTCAAGTCTAAGGATTAATGAATCACGTCACTATCCTGTGAGTTATTTCCTAATCTTGAAATTTCAGGAAACTTCCTTTCCCATTTAGGAATGTTCTCACGCGGGACATCTCAGTGATGAAGTTCTTGTAACAATCACCCTTATGTATTATAAACGCATCAACGTATACACTTATCACTCCATAAAACTGAGTGATCCTTCAAAAGGACATAATCACATAAGCAAGTCTCAGCAGAGTCAAGGTTGACACTTCCACTGTCTGTCGGACTCATCGACTTGGAGAAGTTTCTAATCCTCGCCTATGGAGTTAAGAGCTTGTTTCATGTGTCGTTCCCATAACGACAAAGTTCTTATCGGTCTCATCGGATTAGGGGAGTTTAGTACATGCAAAACATAATCAACCCAAACAGACATAAATAAGCACATAAAGAAGTGATTGCCTATGAACAAAATCATTTCGTATATTATTCAAAGACTGTTTGTGATTTTACAAGGAAATAGTAAAGCAAACATCTGTTTTAAGGGCACTATTCCTAACAGCAACGTCCTCATCACGGCATGACATATAGCCCATGACTGACTCGTCTACGTTGGGACTCTAGAGGTGGCTCCCACACATGTAGCACTTTGCCCCGTAGGCTCAAGAGGTGGCTCCCATGTGCGTAGCACTTTGCCTCGTATAACACTTAGCTCCTACGGTTGACGAGCGGCTCTGATACCATTTCTTACGCTCTAGGTCCATGGGCCCGTTGGACGCGAACGCAAGTCTCCAAGCCCACCGAGTATAACCTTAAATTGGGCCTAAACCGCTGCCCAAAAGGGATATCCATTGGTTATACTTGGACTCTTTAACTTATATACTGAACTTAATTCTCATATTTTCCCGATGTGGGACAGGTGTATGACAAGGGTTGTACCCACCTATTAGAGCAGGAAATCAGGAAATGTACGAGTCATTAGCTGAAGAGCTGGAAGGACTACTGGTCCAGGTTTAATACCTCCAGCAGACCACCAAGACGCTTGAAGTACCTAGAAGATCGGCAGCAGACCACCTGGAAGGACTTTCTTGCCTGGAAGATTGTACCTGCCTGCTGGAATAGGCAGTCAGGAGCACTACCAACCATCTGTTGAGGGGCTGGAGAGACTGCCAACTCACATGCCCCACTTTCAGTAGACTATCAGGGCAGCTTATACGCCTGGAGGGCTAGGACTAGGAAATAGCCCTTCTGCATAGCAGTCGTAGACCAGAAGGGCGACTGATGAACCTGGAAGACTGGAAAATAGAGTATCACGGCCTGCTAATCCTATTCGTCTTATGATAGATGAACTTAACCAATGGATCAATGTCGTTATTGCGGCAGTTATGGTGCGTCGAGAGGACCCACCTGCTTAAGGGCGAGGAACAACCCCATCACCACCTATTGCAGAACAGACAACCCGAAGGACAGCGCCGCTGCTAACTGGTGGAGATTTTTCCTTAGCAGGAAACCCCCCAACGGTACATATGGGCTTGGAAGATCATGTCACGACAAGAGAAATTAACAGTAACTCAAGTGTGAATTGGCAAGGAGCTGGTATAATTGGAGCGCAAGAAGCTAGAGGGCCTGCATCGCAACAAGTAACTCCTTTACTTCTTGCTGACCACCAGCAGGGGAAAAGGGATTATGGTACACCTGAACAACCATACTAGGTTGTTAGGTTGTAGCAAAAGCTGATGGACGTAGAAAGGCAAATGAGGGCAACCCTTACAAAGGTGATCAGGAGGGACGGGCCATTCAGCTAAGAAATCATGGATGACGAGTTCCCTCCAGGCTGTAAGATGTTCGAGCTGCTGGATTACAATGGGTCGACAGACCCCATGAAGCATTTAACCCCGTATTTCGTAATAACTATGGCCATGATACCAATGAATGCCGACACTTACAAAATATAATCAAAAGATTAATTCAAGAGGGCTATTTGCAAGAGCTGATCTACCGAGATCGGGCGAAGGGATGGGAGAAGTTCCCAAGGCAAAATGTAGTAGGAAGGGATTTACCTGGAAGAAACGTACCTAGAAGGAGGCCACCAGTAAGGAACCCCCCAGGCAGAACTACGACTGGAGGGATCAACCACCGAGGGGGGAGGATCAAAGAAGACATCTGTCGCCAGAAAGACCTTTGATTCAAGCACCCCCTATAGAACCAGAAGGAGCAGGAGGACGTGGGCTGGAGGAAGATCCCCTACAGAAAGGATTTATCCACATGATAATGGGAGGACCGACAGACGGGGATTTCCACCGTGCTAGGAGAGCGTACACTCAGGAGGCTGCCTTCTATGCACAGACGGCTTCATTTATCATGGAAGCTGACCAGGCGGGTCAGTCGCCCGAGATACAATTTGGTCCAGCAGACCTGAAGGTAGTTCAGACTTCACACGATGATGCCTTGGTGAAAACGGCGTGTATCGCTAGCTATGGCATGGGGAGGATCTTTATAGATAGCGGAAGCTCAGTAGATATCCTCTTCCGCGAAGCCTATGAGCAGATGGATTTAGGAAAAATTGAACTTGAACCTGTCAAGATAACCTTGTTCCGTTTCGGTGGAGAGATCGTGCGACCTATGGGGATGATTTCTCTGCCAATAATGTTGGGAACCAAGCCAAGGACAAGAACCCGCATAGTGAGGTTTCTAGTGGTGGACAAACCATCAGCTTATAAAGCTATACTTGGGAGACCAGCCATGAATGCCTTCCAGGCAGTTATCTCCACCTATCACATGAAGATCAAGTTCCCCGTGCTGGAAGGATTTGGGAAGGTGACAGTGGACAAGCATTCCTCCAAGAAGTGCTACGTCAAAGCTGTTCAACAAGCAGATAGGAAGGAGGCTGAGCAGGAGGGAAAAAAGAAATGCTACGTCAAAGCTGTTCAGCAAGCAGACAGGAAGAAGACTAAGCAAAAGGAAGAAAAGAGAGCGCACAGCGATAAAAAGATAAAGCTAAAAGAAATTGAGAATGAGGAAAAAGAAGATGGACCTCATCCAAAGATAGAATATGTCAAGGAGCTCCTGAACATCGAGTTGATCCCTGAAAATCCCGAGAAGACGATGAGGATAGGATCGCAGCTGGACTCCAGCTTGAAGGAAGAGTTGACAGGATTCCCCAGAAGAGTAGACATGCTGAAACCTATAGGAAAGCTGGGCCCCAGCTGGGAAGGGCTTTCCAAAGTTGTGAAAATTATAGGACGCAGACCCTACGAGCTGGAGGACGCTAACGGAATAAGGTTACCTCAACCTTAAAATGCTCAAAACCTGAAAAGGTTTTTCTACTGAGCAGTCAGGCAGGCAGCCTGCGCACCTGGAAGGCTGACAGAAAAGGAAACAAATCAGGTAAACTTTCAGGTTATGTCACTCCTATTTTCAAACTCGAGAATTATTTATGTACATTCTTTATACTTGAAATTATGCGAGAAAAGGAATTATGTTTTGTGTGATTGCAACATGCTTTATGCTTTGATAGAATAAGTGTCCATGAGATATGTGAAATTGCGTTACGAGGAGAAATAACATGCAATGCGAATTCTATATGCATTTTATTGTTAAATCGACACTTGAGGACATGTACTTGCAAAGCCTCCACGGCTATATCGCTAAAAAATCAAAATTTGATTACCCGGGTTAAAGGGGGCATACAAATAAGTCCCTCTTGGGAAGGCGCATTGATTACGCAAATGCCTTGGGAAGAGCTGGAAGAAATGCTCTTGGGAGTTAATCTCCAACTGCTCCTACAAGTTAGGTTGGCCACCTAGCTAGAAGGAAGCAACTATTGCTAGGGCCGAAGAGAATACCCTTAGCCTGACGGAATCTGACAGTCTTTTGTTGCATATAACCAACACTCACATAAGCCGACGAATATCATAGGGAACCAGAGATAATGTTCCTAAAAGAGCTGATAGGAAGAACTGACCTCCAACTGAATAGGAAGATAGCAGGAAGATTGCTCTGACCACAACAGAACTGCCTCCTCAGGCTATCTACCTCCTACCAGCTGAGTATACAGAAAATGAAAAGAGAAAATAAAGACTGATCTAAATCAGATTCCCATATGATATGCAATGAAAATACATGTGCAGAAAATCAAGTGTCCTCATTCATTTCATAAAAAGCTCTGAAATCCACTCAGACAAAAATAGAAAAGTTGTTCAAATGTACGCTCGATAGAAATGAGCAAAAACATAATCATCAAAACAAAAGTTCAAAGTGTAGCTCAAAGGAACCGAGCTCAGCCTAGCAAACTAATTCCAAAAACATGTTATGTTCATCTGATGACATTATCGGACCATCAACAAAATAAGGAAGTAAAGTACTAAATGCTAGAAAAAATGTTCAAAGTTCTTACAGGTTCAGGATATTCAAGGGAGCTTGGACCTTCTCCCTACTGCTGATTCTGCTAGAAGATTATCCAGTCCAGCACATGGGATAATAGCAGGCGGAGTATCAGCAGACAGAATTTCAACAGATGAAACACTAGAATGCTACCAGCAGGTGGAATACTGTCAGCCTGATCAAATCTTCTAGCAGACGGAGTATCAGCTGAAAAAGCACCAGCAGGTGGGATATTGAATCTTCTCCCTGTAGCTATCCAGATTTCTCACTCTTTGCTGCTGAAGCTGGAAAGCCTCTACCTGGAAGTAAGGCTATACTAAATCAAAAGGCAAAAAACCAGAAAGAAAGCAGAAAAGAAATGAAAATCTCACGAACCGAAGTTACTTGATACTCACTAAAAGCTCAATTAAAAGACTCGCACAGATATTAGCTGGAGGATATGCTCAAGCATATGTTGGGCGATTTGCTAAAATTACAGCTGGAAGAATAGCTGAAGGATGTGCAGTTAGCTGGAAGCATAACAAAAAGTTCAGCAGGAAGAAGTTCCAGTTGCTAATCCTAACTTCCTATTGCTGATCCTTAACACATGGGCTCCTTAAAGCATACTGGAAAGAAAAACAACAGTTACTTTTCAACGTGAAGCTAAAATTCACCCCAAATCATTAGCAGGGTGTAAGACAACAAGCTAGAAAGAAGAAATTGAATCTAATTTCAATTAAAGCAGCAGAAGAAGAAGAAAGCAGACAATATCATTTTTAACAAAGAACCAAAGGATGCTTAGCAAAGTTCGCAATACAAAAAGACAACTTCAAGTATGTTTTCATTACAAAGAGATAAGTTCAAGATTTTTTTTTTTTATTACAAGAAAGTAGCAACCCAACGTAGTACTCGAAAGCAAATACAAGAGAAAGCAACGGCCTTCACCTTCAAAGAACTGGAAGATCACCTACACGCTAGAAGATTCCATCAAACCCAACCACAAACAACGCATCAACATGCCACCAAAAAAAATAAGAGGCCAAAAGTCAACTTATTTTTCAGCAAGATATACAAAGAACAACAGACAAGACACCCAATTCATTACAAGTCACCAAAATCAAAAGCTTCTTACCTGAGAAGATAGCAAAATTCGCAATGAAGTCGCGGGCGACTGGAATAATCGGCGATGAACTGGTTTCTTCTCCAGATCTAAAATGAGAGCCCATCTCATTCACAATCAGAAAAAAGAGTTTGAGGAAAACTTGTAAAAATAAATGAGAAAGAAAAATGGAGAAAGAAAAAGACAAAGCGAGAATGAGAGAGTTATGTAACCGGAGTTGTTACCTAAGAGGTGGACTAACGGTGGTGAGAGTAGGGGTGCGTTTCGAGTTGAGTCGAGTCAAGTTTGACAAAAAAAATCTAGCTTGAGCTTGAGTTTGGAAATTATTTGCATGGCTTGAGATTGAGCTTGAGCTTGAGCTTGTCAAGCTTATTTTTTGAGGGCTTGAACTTGGCTTGCCCAAAATTCGAATCGAGCTCGATTCGACTTGACGAGCTAAGAGATTTGTTGGATATTTTTTAACTCTCATTCAATAATAATATTAAACAATAACAAAGATATTAAGATATATAATATATATAGTACATTAATATTTCTAAGTTTTTTATATCATTATTAATAAATTATAATCATCAATATATACTTGATATTTTAGATTATGAACGAGTATTATTAATTATATTAGAATAAACTATAAATTATGTAATTACACAATAAAAATTATTAACTAATATTTTATTAAAATATATACTTATGTTATTATTTAGTTATTAAGGTATATGATATTTATTATTTTATTATATTAAATATTTGAGTGAATATTTTATGAATATATTTTTGTATTAATAATATTATATGATCTAATGTGTCATTGTAAAATAATATATTATTAAGACATATTATGATACAAAATTTAGTAAGGATCATACATATATTATAGATAATATATAATATAGTAATAGATTATTTTATATATCTTGTAATTATACCAAATAAATTATTAACTAATATTTTATTAAGATATATACTTATATAATTAATTATTTATTATAGTAGATTGAATCTATTTTTTTATTAAATTATTTGTTTGGATAAATATTATATATTATCATAGTGATATGTTAGTAGTATTGTATAGAATGATATGTTGCTGTAATTATTGAATTGTGATATTATTAAATCATATTTATTATCAAAATACGTGGATAAAAATATATAATATATCAAATATTTAGTATTACTTTTTTTTTTTTTTTTTGGTGCATCCGACGCAGCAAACCACGTTGCTCTTAATCTTCTCCCATGCAGCAGCCTTCCGGCGGGCTATCCCAAACCTCCCTCTCCACTTGCAAGCTATGGCCAATCTTGGCCAGTGAGTCAACGAGAGTATTACCCGACCTTCTGATATGTTTCACCAAGCAATCCCAAGGCTTTCGGATGAGACGTCGACAATCCTCCACCACCGCACCGAGAGGATGCTCATTCACATTCCCATTCAACACAAGGTTCACAACCTCTTCGGAGTCACATTCAACCTCTATGCGGGGTAATCTTTGCGCCCAAGCAATTTTGAGACCCTCCCTCAATCCTAACATCTCTGCGGCAAGTATATCAGTGTCGCCCAGCTTCATCGCGAACCCAGTTAGCCAAGCTCCTTCATCATTACGGACCACGCCCCCTGCCGAGGCCGACCTACAGCGTTCGTAGACACTACCATCCGTGTTTAACTTGTACCAACCTGTCGGAGGTCGCTTCCACTTGTAGTTGGTCTGCTCTTTCGGTTTAGGCATACCGGCCCGCTGCATCCCTGCCATGTCAAGTGCAAGCCCCTTGATGTTGCCTATCGTGACCCCAACCGGCTGTCTCTTATGTTCGTAAACCAATTTGTTACGAGCTTTCCAAATCTCCCAAATCCCAGCCAGAAAGATCAGCCGCCACTCACAGTTAGGCTCCGTGATATATATATATATATATATATACTAGCTTGCGAGCCGGCTTGCAAGCCTCGAGCCTCAAGATATAGGCTTGAGCTTGGCTTGACACACAAGCCGATCTCGATTAAGCTTGGCTTGAGCTTGACATCATTCGAGTACGAGTCGAGCCAGCTTGAGCTCGGATTGTGCGACTCACAAGCCAGCTCGGCTCAAAGCACACCCCTAGGTGAGAGGTGACGCTCGACGTTTCTGAAAAAACTCAGACCTGCGAAAGGAAGTGCATCTCGATTTTCTCAATTACAGGAACTAAAAAGAATAGATCTGAGTCTAAGTCTTACCAGTGCAATAGAAAATGACCGATGAATTGTGTTTTCAGAAAAAACAAAAAAGATAAAAAACAGAAGAGAGGGAGCAGGGGTTATTTTAGCGGTGAAAGGGGAAGAAAGGTGCATGATTCTTGGTGACTAACGATGCCAGCAAGGTGTGTGCGGTGGTGGTTCGTAATCCTTACTAAGAAGAGGTGGCTGGAAGTCTAGACAGTGGCGTAAACGAGGAGATGAAAATTGATTTACGATTTGTTCTCGCCAAACTCTGGAAGAAAATGATATATTTGCAAATACTTCGAGAAATTTTGTCGGGAGAGATCGCATGACGTGATTGGAACAAAAGCAGAACATAAAGCCATACCTGACCCTCCAAATTTCGGGTGATATTTTACATTTCTATTAATTTTCTCTTTCTTGTGAAACACCAACTATACTGCTATTTAAAAAAAAAAAAAAGATAATCTCCCAAAAGGAATTATCTCAAATGGCTAATTAAATTTTCTCACATTATCTTGATAATTCACAAGAGTTGTTTTAATAATTGGGAGAGGTTATTTTTACAAATTCAAGATATGATGGGATCTTCAGAAACTTTTGCAGAAATTGTGTTCCCACCGAGCTATGGAGAAAAAGAAATATTTGCAGATACTCTGAAAATTTCTGCCGAAAGATATTGCAAAGTAAAGAGATAAGAATTGACTTTGTAAAAATATGAGTTGAAGCACTGAGTACGTATGATGGATTGTTTGCCTTCCTGGTGATATCAGTCCTCTTCCTCAATTACTTTTGAAATTGTTAATTATAATTATGTGAGGAATATATAATCTTTAGTCAAAAGAATATTTGGGTGACTTTTGGAATGATCTTAATAATTCCCTTAGTTTCTTTGAATTATTCTAACAATGTTGGAGGATTATGGTGATAAATGGGAAAAATTATTTTTAAAATTTACGATATAACCGGGTCTTGAGAAATATGTTATAGAAGTTTGTTCTCGCTAAAGTACGCAAATATCTTGAGAAAGTTGATGATAAATTCTACGTCATTTAATCGAGTTGGAAATAGAGTCGTTGTACACAAGCTCAATTCGATCGAAGCTGGAAGAAATTCGAAGCAAAGTAAAGTGTCGTGTGTACTGGACTAGTTAGCAAACAACACAACCTATTAATGTAGAAAGTGGCACATGGTTATATAGCCTGGATTTTCAAAGACTATAAAACCCCACCACAGGATTGCAGTCCATTAAAGTAAATGAGCCCCAAGGAAAAAAGAATAGAGTTTTCACTTATATCGTACAACATTTTGGATTAAAAAAATGTTTTTAGTATAATATATATATATATATATATATATATGTTTGTGTGTACAATGTTTATACTGACGGAAAAATATATTATGTATAAATTTATATATATATATATATATAAGTACAGGTTAGCTCGCGAGCTACGAGCTAAGAAGTATATGGCTAGGACTCGGCTCACAGACATCGAGCCCAAGCACGAGCTTCCACCATGCCAGCTCATAAAGCTCACGATCTGGCTCACCTCGTTTGCATCCCTAAGTGAAACAACTTCAAGATATCAAATTATCAAGAAGGGTTGGTTTAAGTGACTAAAAAGTTCTGATCAAATCCCTTTGACCCCTTGGAGGTATGTGTTCCCATTCAGGGGTGTCAATTCGGGTGGGTCGGGTGGGTTCGGGTCGGGTTGAGGTAGGGGTATTACACGAAAATTCTCAACCCGAACCCGACCCGACCCGAATTTGAACCCGAAAATCCCAACCCGAACCCGACCTGATCGGGTTCGGGTTGGGTTCGGGTTGACCCGAACACTGTTCGGGTCACCCGATAACCCGGCCAACTCGAATAACCCGACCCGACCCGACCCGAATTTCTTTTTCCTTTTTTTTTTTTGATTTTTTTTAATTCTAATTTATGTTTAAAGTATTTTAAAACTTGATAACAATATATAAAAATATATAGTTTGTAAGGTTTGACATAATTGCAATTAATATAAGATAAAAAAAATTAATACATAAATATTATTAAGTTCTAATTCTAAGTGTAATTATAACTAAGTTCTATATCAACTCTATTTAAATTCCTATTTATATAAATTCAATCAATAAGGTAATTATGTAAAATAAAAATTAGATACATAAACATTATTTAGATCGAATTATATATTTTCTACTAAACTAATCATAATATAATTCAAATTCTTTAAGTCCAAATAAATACATCTATTTTTGTCCATAAACTCCGTTTAATTCTAATCATATTACAGTCATATATGTCTTTCTAATGAACAAAACTATACAATTTAGACAAATTATATAATATTGACATTATAAATCGCATTTTTCTCAGATAATAATCACATGTTTATAGAAAATAATATTTTACTAGCCCTTTTTTTAATAGTCTATTAATTATATTATAAAAATACGGGTTGATTTTTGGATTTTTTTTACAATTTATTGGTTGCCAAAATATCCTTACAATAATGATTGCCCACAAATTTATTAAAATTGAAGTCTCGAGTCTGCGTTACTTTGATTGTCTCTTTGTGGGTAAAATGGATCCAAATATGTAAAATGGATCCAACATGGGTAAAATATGGATAAAATTGATTAAAATAGGTAAAAAGGATCCAAGTAGGTAAAATGAATTCAAAATTGGTAAAATGTGGGTAAAATGGATCCAAGTGGGTAAAATGAACCTAAATGCACAAAATAGATCCAAAATGGGTAAAATGGATCCAAAATGGGTAAAACATATCCAAATGGGTAAATGGATCCAAAATTGGTAAAACAGATCCAAATTGGTAAAATTGATTCAAAATAGGTAAATTGGATCCAAATGGGTAAAATGGATTCAAAATGGATAAATGTGGGTAAAATAGGTCCAAGTGGGTAAAATGGATCTAAATGGATAAAATGAATCCAAAATGGATAAAATGAGTTCAAGTGGGTAAAATGGATCATAAATGGGTAAATTGGATCCAAGTGGGTAAATTGCATCCAAAATTGCTAAAATATGGTAAAATGGATCCAAGTGGGTAAAATGAACCTAAATGCACCAAATAGATCCAAAATGTATAAAATGGATTCAAATGAATAAAATGGATCCAAAATGGGTAAAATAGATCCAAATTGGTAAAATGGATCCAAATGGGTAAATGGATCCAAAATAGGTAAATTGGATCCAAATGGGTAAAATGGATTCAAAATGGGTAAATGTGGGTAAAATAGATTTAAGTGGCTAAAATAGATCTAAATGAATAAAATGAATCCAAAATGGGTAAAATGAGTTCAAGTGGGTAAAATTGTTCAAAAATGGGTAAATTGGATCCAAATGGGTAAAATGGATCCAAGTGGGATAAATGGATCCAAAATGGGTAAATTGGATCCAAATGGGTAAAATGGATCCAAATAGGTTAAAACGATCCAAAATGGCTAAAATTTGGTAAAATAGATTCAAGTGGGTAAATTGAACCTAAATGCACAAAATAGTTCCAAAATGAGTAAAATGGATCCAAATGGATAAAATGAATCCAAAATGGGTAAAACAGATCCAAAATGGTAAAATTGATCCAAATGGATAAATGGATCCAAAATGGGTAAGTTGGATCCAAATGGGTGAAATGGATTCAAAATGAGTAAATATGTGTAAAATGGATCCAAATTGGTAAAATGGATCTAAATGGATAAAATGAATCCAAAATGGGTAAAATGAGTTCAAGTGGGTAAAATGGATCCAAAATGGGTAAATTGAGTCCAGATGGGTAAAATGGATGCAAGTGAGTTAAATGGATCCAAGTAGGTAAAATGAACCTAAATGCACAAAATAGATCCAAAATGGGTAAAATGGATTCAAATGGATAAAATGGATCCAAAATGAGTAAAACAGGTCCAAACTGGTAAAATAGATCCAAATGGGTAAAGGGATCCAAAATGGGTAAATTGGATCCAAATGGGTAAAATGGATTCAAAATGGGTAAATTTGGGTAAAATGGATTCAAATAGGTAAAATGGATCTAAATGGATAAAATGAATCCAAAATGGATAAAATGAGTTCAAGTGGGTAAAATGGATCCAATTGGGTTAAATAGATCAAAGTAAGTGGATAAAATAGATCCAAATGTGTAAAATGGATTCAAAATAAGTAAAATTGATCCAAAATATGTAAAATATGGATAAAATTGATTAAAATGGGTAAAATGGTTATAACTGGGTAAAATGGATCCAAGTAGGTAAAATGTGTCCAAAATGGGTAAAATGCAAGTAAAATAGATACAAGTGGATAAAATGGATTTAAATGGATAAAATGAATCCAAAATGGGTACAATAGATCCAAATGGGTAAGATGGATCCGAATGGATAAAATGGATCCAAAATGGGTAAATTGGATCCAAATGGATAAAATGGATTCAAAATGGGTAAAATGGATATAAGTGGGTAAAGAGGTAAAAAATGAGCCTAAAACAAGTAGAACGAGTCCAAAATACGTCGAACAGGTTGAAAAACGAGTGAGATGGGGTGAGATGGATAGGGATTTGGTTACAAATCTAATCTTAATCAAATTCTAAATCCAACTCGAATAAATTGTATTCACATTAAAAACTTATTTATAATTTTAATTAAGATCTAATTATAAGTGTAATTATAAGTAAGTTTTATATGAACTCTATTTAAATTCTTATTTATATAAATTTAATAAAATTCAATTAATATGATAATTATGTAAAATGTAAATTAGATACATAAAATTATTTCGATCGAATAATATATTTTTTACTAAACTAATCATAATGAAATTCTAATTGTTTAACTTTAAAAAAACTCATCTCTTTTTGTCCGTAAACTTTTGGTTAATTCTAATCATATTACAATCATGTATGTCTTTCTAATTAACAAAATTGTATAATTTAGACAAATTTATACAATATTAAAATTATAAATCACGTTATTCTCAAATAATAATCACATGTTTATAGAAAAAAATTATTTTACTAACCATTATTTAATATTCTATTATATTATATTATAAAAATACGAGTTAATTTTTGAATTTTTTTTGAAATTTATTGATCGCCAAAATATCCTTAAAATAATGATTTCATAATGTCTAATTAAGTTAATTATGTAAACCAATATGTATTATAAATTATTATTGAAATTTTATAAGTACTTAATTATGGATAGAAATTTGGTTACAAGTCTAATCTTAATCAAATTTTAAATCTAACTCTAATAAATTGTACTCACATTAAAAACTTGTTTATAATCTTAATTAAGATCTAATTCTAAGTGTAATTATAATTAATTGTCATATCAACTCTATTTAAATTCTTATTTATATAAATTTAATACAATTCAATCAATAGGGCAATTATGTAAAATATAAATTAGATACATAATAATTATTTAGATCGAATAATATATTTTTTACTAAACTAATCATAATGCAATTCTAATTGTTTAAGTTTAAATAATACATATCTTTTTTTTTTCCCGTGAACTCCGTTTAATTTTAATCATATTACAATCATGTATGTCTTTTCAATTAACAAAATTTTATAATTTAGACATATTATATAATATTAACATTATAAATCACGTTATTCTCAAATAATAAATTAATTATTATTTTTTAAGTATATCTAATCCTAAACCAATTATCATTTCATAAATTTTTTATCTAATTATAATACACCATATAATTTAAATATATTAAATATATATTAAATATATTTTTTAAAAATTTCGGGTCGGGTCGGGTCGGGTTGGGTCGGGTGGGTTCGGGTTGTTGGGTCACCCACCTAATTTTTCGGGTTGAATCGGGTCAACCCGAAACCCACCCGAACCCGACTTCTCTCATTCGGGTCAATTTCGGGTCCGACCCGATTTCAACCCGACCCGAAAACCCCCAACCCGAACCTGATATTTTTCGGGTTGGGTCGGGTCGGGTTGGCGGGTCGGGTCAAGAATTGACACCCCTAATCCCATTACCATTAATGACGGCACTAATGAGTTGCTCATGATTTATTTGGGGGCAAATACATCATTTGGGGGATTTAGTTACGTGATTTGGGGATTTGGGTACGCGATTCTTGAGTTTTTATACAACAATTGGGAGTTAAAGGGAATTTGGTCTGTCATTTAGGGAGCAAACGAGAACTTTTTTGAAAGTGGGGAGTTAAAAAGAAATTTTTTCAACTTATAAGTACTATTCAAAGAAAACCCTGTTGTTTAAAGAGTCTCTATTGTTGGTACTTGGTATCACCCAGAAGAATAAACGCATAACTTGTTGAATTTTTTTTTATAAAATATATGCATAAATTCGATCATTCAAATAGATGAGTTATAAAAATCGTAAAAAAAAAAAAAGAAGAAGAAGAAAAAAGAAACGCTTAGTTTATATAAATTCGTTGTCAAGTAAATACAACATGGAATTAGCGTGATTAATTTGCTGATATTTGAAAAGATAATATTATTGTAGATAAATTAAACAAGTTATTAATTAATCAAAGTTAGTTGCTAATTTTGTAGTTTTGCACCAAGTGATTAGCAGCGGTTTCCATGACATGGACGAACGGTTGGATCGAAACAAGCTTTGTTGCAGCTTCTTCTTTCACTTCATACTCTATCGTCGATCTCGTGATGCACTGATTCTTATTCCCTTCCTTGTCGATCACCTCGAAACGGACACGATACAGGCTGAAACCTTGATCCAAATACCCGCCCTCCACCACCTCCGCTACCTTCACCCGTTTCTCGTCATCCACCACCGTGAACTTCTCCTTGTACGACACCATCCCCTCCTTCCCTGTCGTTCTTCCCCCAAATTAATCGGACCATTTGCCGATTGATTTCGTTAGATCTAATTAAGTAGTTCAAGGATCGATTAACCAATTACCTGGAGGGAAAAAGATCTCGATGATGGTTCCGGCGGCGCCGTCGCCTTGTACGACGTCGACTTTGCTGACAGCGTTTGGTATAGCTTTGGTGACGATTTTGGCGAGGTGGAGGCTGCCGTAGAGCTTCCACGCTTCGGCTGCGGGTACGTTCACCTCTCTCTCCTCCGAGATTGTTCCCCTCATTTTGCTTGTAATAATTTTGAAGTTTACCAGAAACACCACGTTTATATAGGAGTATAATATGGAGTTAATTAATAAAACCAACTTGTTCGTACCAAAAAGGCGCCAAAGAAAATGCTAAATATGGCGGCAATCTGGCAGCGAATACTTCCATTAATTAAAAACAGGTATTTTAGCTCAAACGTGTGGCTCCATTGAAAAATTCTAACCTAAGCTCACTCGGCTAAATTGGTCTAACGAAAAAATGAATGTTTTACACTTGTCGAACTAGGAAAATGAAAATTAGTTATAAATATATATATTTTTTATATGTAATCAAATTTATTGATTTAAAAATAGGTATTTTGATCCACATAAATATAGAAAAAAATTACCCCTTAAATTTCAAAGTTACGTATAAATTAAAAAAAAAATTATAGTCCAAAAATAAAACTATTAAGGGAGTATTTGCAAACTCTAAATAAGTATTTATATATAAGTACTTATTTTCAATAATTATTCAGTTTTATGTCGTTAATTAAATTTTTTTTTAGTCAATAATATTTTTATTAAAATATTAACATTCCTTGATTAACCTTTTTATATCCTGATAGAATTTTATTGTTTATATGATCATTATTTTTTTTCATTTTTTTATATATTCTTTTCAATTCTCTTAATTCTTATGAATTTATTTATTTTGAAGTCATTTTATTTTAAATTCTTTTTCATTATTTGTTTTTCCAATTGCATTTCATTTATTATGCATACTTATCTTATATAATTTTAAATTATTATTTATATTAATTTATTATTTAAATCATATTATATTGCCCATAATGATTTGAAATTTTTTAGGGATAAATATAGTAGCTTGACAAAAATTAAAAGTGATTTCTAACTTTTCTCTGCAAACATTCACTCTCACTTTTTAACTATTGGAGATTTGGACAATTTTAACTTTTTTTTATGGAATAGAATTTGCAAACATCCCCTTAATGATGCACATGTATTTATTAAAATTAGTAATAATAAATTGTGGTAAGGTTTCAAAATAAGATAAAACGTAGAGAACAATTGTAAAACTAATATTTTAAGCAAAATAATTTTTTATTATTATTTTATTATGAGCTAAATTTTTTTAACTCCACTGACCGACAATCTTGTAGTGGCTCCTGACCAAGCTAGGTCTGACATATATAAAAAATTTCAATTCCACTAAATATATATAATAATGGATGAATATTTTATTATTATAACTGATTGAATAATGGATGAATATTTTATATTTGTGGTGTGGTTGATAAAAAATTTAAAAAGAATAACAAATTAAATGATAAGTATAATACCTAATATACTTATCATTTTAATTGGTTGAGTTTATCTGAACTGGGTTTAATGGAAATTTTCCAGTTCCACTAAATATGTGTAATGATGAATGAGTATTTTACCATTATAATTGATTTAATTTAAATGGGCTTTAAACTATAATCTTTTAATTAGGGACCTCCATTATGCGCCGGTCTAGGGGTGCAAACGAGTAGAGCCAATTTTTGGCTCAAAAAAAACAAGCTCGAACTTGAAAATTGATATGCAGGATCGAGATCGTCAAGTCGGAATTTTTCTGGCTTGTGACAAACTCGGGCTCGGATCGGCTTGATTTAGCTCGTCAAATCAAACTCGAGATCGACCCTTATATTTTTAACATTTCAAGATATATGTAATATAATATGTGATATATAAATGTATATTTACATAATATAATATTGGACCATATATAAATTATGAAATTATATATATATATATATGGTATGTATTTAGAATATTATTTAAGATTGAAGTCATATAAATATAATAAAATATATGATTGTATAAAATATTTAGTACAAATATTATAAATTAAATATATATTGTATATATGATTTAATATATATATATATATATATATATATATATAATAGAAAACATAATATACATATATATAATTTATAAAAAATAAATATATGCATAGGTTCGCAAGCTAAGAGCCTAGACACACGGGACTCGTGATTGACTCAATGCATGACTCGGACTCGTTGGAGCTCGGATCGAGATCGTCCCAATTAATATCAAGTCGAGTCAACTCGAGCTCGACTCGTGAAACTCACGAGCTGGCTCAGCTTATTTGCACCCCTACGCCGGCTATCATTGCCAGTGTTTTGAAAACCGGATCGGACCCGCCGGTTCAACCTGTGATCGACAGGTTGTCCGGTCCGACTGACTATCTAAAATCAATGGATTTCGGGCCGGTATAGGATCGGGAAAACCGGCCGGTTAACAGGCATTTTTCATGCCGAAAATCGGATCGGATCGCCGGTTTTTAAAAATAATCAGTTTTGTCTTCCTTTTTTTTAACTTTTTCTCTTTTTAGGTTATTTTTCTCCGGTGTTTAGGCAATCTTTTCCCTTTTGGCTATTCTTCTCCGGCGATTTAGACGGCAAATATGTTTAGTTTTTCTTTTAGATGACACTTGTTTAAGGGTGAGAGACGAGACAAAGCTTTCTTTACTGAGAAATTGAGAATTGATTACCTACAATCTATGTTTTAAAACCCGGACCGGACCGGCCGGTC
This sequence comes from Lantana camara, assembly GCA_037501455.1. Lineage (NCBI taxonomy): Eukaryota > Viridiplantae > Streptophyta > Magnoliopsida > Lamiales > Verbenaceae > Lantana > Lantana camara. The sequence goes on along the minus strand of CM074857.1, from coordinate 12,017,687 downwards.
GGACCGGTTCAACCGGTGACGGGACCGGTCCGTACTAAACCCTAAAACCGCCACCTGGACGGACCAGTAGGGAAAATAAACGAATCGGACCGGCTGGTGAACCCCAACGACCTATAACGCTAGTCACTACTCCCACTGGGGCTAGGAAGTAAGCCCCACAACCCAAAGCGGCCCTTGACCTGCTGGGTTGGGTGGCCGGGTTAGCACCCCGGTATTTCATATAAAAAAATTAAGAAAAAAAAAAAGAGGAATTTGTGAAATATCAGTCATTTGAAGAGCTTGAGTGCTTGAGCCGTCGTTAGTTGCCAGGAAATCTGAAAGTTAAAAATATAAAACAAATCACTCAGCTGTATTGTAAATTATTTTTTTCAATTTTGGATTTTGGGTGATTAGGGAAAAAAATGTGTACCATTTTGTTAAAAAAAATTGAACAAGACATGAGGAGAGGCGAGAGATGAGAAGCTGTTGTTGAGACGACTTGAGAAAGTGACCCCATACATGAAAGAGACGATAAGCAGCGGCCGGATTGAAGAAAAACCTAATAGTTGAAGAGGAATTAGATTTCTATATATTAGGTTTTAGGATAATGGGCTTGGGCCTTGGGGTGTTGGTTATTATGATTTAGTTAATTAAGCCCAAAATAATGATATCGTTGTTTTATTTATTTGATGTTAATTAAATTTTCATTAATTAGATATTTTATTTAAATATTATTATTATTATTATTTTACTTGTTAATCCAGAAATAATGAGTAATTGAAATATGTTTTAAGATTATAAATATGTAAATTTATATTTTTATATATTGATCGGTTGCTTTTATATGCCTTATTAATATCAATAATATTATAATTATAAATATATAATTAAATATAATTATTATATAATTATGACGTCACATCGGTTCGACCGGTCGAATCAATAAAACCAGTAACCAATAAACACTCCGATTCAACGTCCAGTTCGGGTTTTAAAACATAGCCTACAATAACGAAGAAAGAAGAATTGATTGTGCCTTATCAGGGTGAAGAAGAGAGAAGAATTAACCGTGCATGCTTACTATTCTGGCTTCTGTGCGGCGTATCCTCTTTTTTAATAGGGTTTCATATGATAATTTGTAATTTGGGCTTTTAGTTTAAAATGTAAGTTTTTTCTTTAATTTTTTTTCTCTATTTTTGTTTGGGTTACTTATTATGAAATATCTTATTTTTTTTGAAAATTAACAAATATCTGTATAATGTGAAAAAATATATAATTTTGTGTTTTAAATGTAAATTATTTAATATATTGTGTAAGGAAATATTATTTTGTATTTTATGTATTAAAAATGATAAATAAATCTATATATTTAATTAATTAATTAATAATTAATTATTTATGACGTCATACCGGTTCGATCGGTGGTTGAACCAGTCGAACCGGGTAACCAGTAAGCTTACCGGTTCAACCTCCGGTTCGGTTTTGAAAACATACCCATAAGGAGAGTTTGAGGAAACCAACTTTGAGATTTCGTGTCTTCCTTTCTTAGTTTCTTCCAAATTCATTTTCACATGAAAAGTACTCTCCTTGCTGGATGTGCCTTAATCAACTCATTTCCATCGGACTTTATGAAAATCGAGGAACAGGTTCATTTTCCAATAGAAGGATGATTCTATTGGATTTATTATTCCCCAAATCAAAGAATTCGTGCTGGGTCTCCAATTTATTTGCACAAACAGAGGTCAGAACCGAACTACCAGACCTCCTAATTTTGCGTAGACCAAGCCCCCTACGGCTTGGGTCAATACCGATGGAATTATATTTCAAAACTCTTTCTCAGTGGCTGCAGCGGGATTAGTAAGAGATAATAAAGGCGAATGGGTCTTTGGTTTCTCTTAGAATTTGGGCAATAGTTATGTTAATATGACGGAGCTATTAGGAGTTAGAGAAGGCTTGAGACTAGCATGGGATAGACGATTTGAAAAGATTTGGGTTGAGTATAACTTGCTAACGACTGTTTCTCGTATTCGTGATCATAAGATCATTCTTGATCAACACCCTTGGGGTAATTTGATTGCGGATTGTAGAGCACTCTTTGACCGTCCTTAGAAAATAAAGATTACTCATACATAGTGCGAAGGGAACATGTGCGCTAACTATCTACCCTATGAGGTTATTATTTCATTCCAAACTCAGGTAGCTTGTACAATTGCCGGACTAACTTTATCGTTGTTGGATTCACCTCATCAATTATCATCCATATTCCATACCATTAATAAAAGTATTAGTTAATTACTTCAGTAACTACATCTGGGGCCTCGTGTCCTTTGGAGAAAATGTTTTTGGCAGTCATGTTGCAGGGGGTTAGTGTAGCTAAACTAACGTCTAACAACTTGAGTTTACTATTAATATTTATTGCAACCTTTTTGACGTGTTGGTGTTTACTTTAGGTGGTGGATAATGGAGGTATGTTTGCAGATTACTAATTTGCCTTCGAAATATGCCTCATTACCATTGTTGTTTGATTGCCCCAAACTGAGATTCCTTTACTCAACACTTTCTTCCTCGTTCCGAGCTAGGGTTGCGCAGGCGGCGAGAAGCGCGTTGATCAGTCAAAATCTGCGAGAAAGTCTAACAAGCCAATTTGTTGCCCAGGTTTTCCACATAAGACTGCGGTTAATTTTGATATTTTGTAATTAAATTTGTTGTTTAATTTTAATTTTTCACGCTTTGTGTTTGGGCAGATGGTTCGTCAATTTAGGCTACCTTGTTATTGCCAAAAAGGTTTAATGGTATTTCGATGCGCTGGTAGGACAGCGAAATTCCCTGGGGGATATTATTACATTTGCCCTCATAACTCAAATCATCGTCTTTGGTTCATTTGGGCCAATGAGGTATGGGATGATAAGTTTCGTGAGTTGAGGCAGTATCTCACCCGCGAAAACGAGATGATCAACTGTATTCCCAATTTCGATGTTGACCCACGTTATTCCTAGCAGAATTATGATATTAATCAGCGAGAGAGGAGCGACATTGCAGAATCCAGTGTGGTAAATTCAACTTTGCATGGTAATGATTCCTCAGTTCCTGATGTTGTTAGAAACGCCTTGGATGCAAATCCACGCCTGCTGCTTTGTTGTTGTATGAGTGTTACATGTTTGATCTTGTTTGGTTTTATTGGATTCGTGTTTATGTTGTGTCTGTTTATGCTGAAGTGAAGTTATCTAGGAGTGTCGAAGCTATTTAAGTGGTTGGTAGTTTGCAATGTTGGTTCTTGTTCGCTGCGTTGCAGTAGTTTTGGCTAATATGGAAGTTTCAAATGATATTGTAAGATAACCCTTTTGTGGTGCTATGGAATAAAAATAAAATTGTGGAATTGCATTAGATAGGTTATGTGCTGATGAACACTTGTGGGAAGTTGGAACAACTCTATTTGCATATGCACAGTTTGGGAAATCTTATGAATAATTAATGAACATTTGAGAATCCTATGTGAATCTTATTCTCTGTAGTTCAGAATGATTTGATTGAAGGCTGAAACAACTGTGGATGATAGGCAGTAGTTGACTTACCCCTTTCAGTCACCCCTGGTTTTCAGAAAAAAAAATTATGTCCATCACTGTTTATTCAGGTTTTTTGGTTTATAAAATCATTAGTTCCCTCTGCCAAATTTACCTTCAACCATCTCTCTTTGCACACACCAACACTTCCTTCGGATGGCCTCGTCCGCGTTAGCTCAACGAGCAACCCAGTTTGATCAAAATCGTATGTTCGATAAGAATGGTTGGGATGAAGCAAAGGAAAAAACTTTAGTGCATCACCTACTTCTAAAAGCACGCAGTGGAGTACTAATTACAAGGCGCACTGAAGGTTCAACTGTGAAAAATTTGTTAGAGGTGCTGAATCGGGGAGTGCAATCTTATAGAGAATGAGGATTACTATGTAAAAAAGATAAGGATGCTACGCTCTAGATATCGTACTTTCAAGCACTTGCTAATATTTTCTGGTAGCCACTATGATTCTGCATTGAACAAACTACATTTAGATGAGAATTACTGGGAAGACATTATCAAGGTAATATGTAACATTGTTGTATTTTTAAAGGGTGGGTGTAACATAATTTATGCTGACATATGTCTGTAATACGTGTTACAGGAGAATCCGCGGGCGTTGGTGTACTACGAGCAGGACTAGCGGCATTGGGTATCACTTGGGGAGATATTCGGCGATGAGTTCAACTTCGGACCTTTCGTTTTCTAAAAGGAAGGAATTTAGTGGAATTTAACTACTTTTTTCCTTGTGAAATCTGTACGTTTTAAATTAAAGCAAACTAGTACCAGAGCTGTATCATTTTGTGTTACGTATTTGTAATTTATAATTTCGTTGTTGTGGTTGTACTTCGAAGGCTATTTGTATCGGATCAATTTTGCTATAAGGATATTATTTTGGATTTAGTTTGTCTTTGTACGCAGCTGTACATTTATTTTAGTCAGACATTAGGCATTGCAATTGAAATCGTACCAACTACAACAACAACATGTAGGAAAGGTAAATTACATCTTAATAATTTTGATTGCAGCGACAAATGGACTCTGGATCAACGAGGCTGGCTACGGATGGCTTCCACCATCGTCTAAATCGTTGGGGTAGTTCTTGCCTTCGCCCCCCTCCGAATCAGTCTGAGCAAAGTACGCTGGGTCTTAATCATGTTCGGGAGGTTCTCCAGGTAGAAGGTGAAATTTTAACCTTTTGAACAAGATATGTAATTGTTTGTAGTTAGCAATGATGGTGCAGGAATCTGAGCTTCCTAAATGCAACAACACTTTAATATTTGTGAGAAGGGGAAGACCATCACAGGCGTGAAAGCCTCAGGAACTGGGTTCTTCCAGCTAGGATAACACCAAGAGTGCAAGAGGTAATGGTGATGCAACTGCGGTGAGGTGATCACGGAGCTTAGGAAGATGCAGAAAAGAAATGGAAAGAGGGAATGCCCAGTGTGAAGTGTATGCAGAAGATTGCTTGGGGGAGAAAGCATGCGTTCTCCTCTATTTATATGTTAGGGGTGAGGGTAAATGGGTAAATTGACCATGTAGTCCCAAACCTGTGTTGCCCTAACACGTGGCATCTTGGGATGGTGTGAGAATAACGTCTCTGAAAAGGAGGAGGCGTGTCAGGTACAAAGTGCACACTACCTTTGTGTCAGAGGTTGTTGGCGAGGGTCACGTGAGAGGAAGGCCCAAAGTCCTCCTTGCTAAGGTTCGGGTCCATCGCAGGGGAGGTGGGATCATTCACGAGCGCTGGTGATGCTCGAAGAGTGCACGGATGGATCCTCCGCGGCAGATGACCTATGACCGTCAACACCCCGAGCACCAAGAATGGGATCCCCGCGTGGGTGCTTTCCTGAGAAGGGCAACCCTGAGGGCCAAGATGCGAGCGCCAAGCCGATCGGTTCTAGCCCTTTACCTGAACAATTGTCCGAGGCCCAATGGCCTGAACTAGTTGGCAAGTGAGTGGGCCGGATTGGCTCTCGAGCCCATCAATGCGAGCGTGTAGTCTTCAAGGCAGTCGATGGCGACACGTGGACGGCTCTGATTCGAGTGCGTTTCTGAGTCTCATCATTTTGCCCCCCAAATTCTGTAGTATCGCTTGAGCGTACTGTAGAATTTCCAAGATAACGGAGCGTTGGATTTTTGAATGTCCGAGGGTCATTCCTTCGCTATAGAAGTGACCTCTTGACTTCTGCAATGGGCACAGTCTGACACCGCAATAATTGCTGTCGTGTCCGCATTTAATGCTGAGTGGGAACGTGGGCGCGTGCACTCCGGGAGTCGTGAGGCGGTTACCAAAAGTGGGAAGTTTCCTAGGCGGGAAATGATTGCCATTTGAAATCTTACACCCCGATTAATGCCAGCTTCCACCTTTATAAATGGGGTTCTGGAAGGCTCTTTGGCACTTTTCACGCCTTCAACTTCTTCAAGCATACGCAGCAAGGATTTTCCTCCACTTCCACAGATTTCGGCAAGTTTCTTCTTCAATTTCTAGGTAAAAACTCCACAAATCTTGATATTCTGATACTAACTTTTAGATTTAGGTTGTGCGTGAGCGACCCTTCTAAGCAAAGTATCCCTTCTGCCTTTGGATTCATCCCAGAAATTTTCTCCTTCATTGAGTTTTCTGCGAGAAATTCCATCTTCAAAAACCGAAAAACCATCATGGCCGGACACCCAGTTGATGATTATGTAAGGGAGATTGATGAGATGTCGGTGGGGAGTTCTTCCCCTCACGGCAATGTTCCCGCAGCTGTTCCCTTGGCTAGGACGTCCTCAGGTGAGGGGATTCCCATGGCGATCCCAGTGGCCCAGGCTCCGGCTGATGCCAGGGATGAAGAGGTTGACACCGCCGTTCGAGGGATGAACGAGCGTGCTCCTGGGGGGGTCGATGATCTCTTTGAAGAGATGGGCAACATGATGGAAATGCAAAGGCAGGGGGAGAGAGTATTCCCGGTGTTGAATAGTGCTGTGAGACCCCAAGATCACAGGATCACAGTGGCCGTGATGGCTCCCGAGGGCGAAACAGGGCCATCCGGGCGTCAATTTGAGGCTGAACCCTCCAGAAGGCGCCATAGGAGAGACAAGGAGCCTGTCACTCGAGTGAGGCAAGATAACCGCCATCAAACTGACAGATCTCCAGATGAGATTGAGAGTATTCTGATGCTCGACGATTTGGTGGACTTGAGGGCGAAAGCTTATTGGGATGAAGCAGTATTTCCCCTGCGACTCCCTGAGGAGGGGGAGAGGGCCAACCGACCGCCGCCTGGGATGATGACGGTCTATTGGGATGCAGTCCTGGCTGGGGGTTTGAGGTTCCCTATCGCCCATGCCGCTGCTGTCATCTACCATCATCTAGGGCTTTGCCCTTCACAAATCCTGCCCAACGGCATAGCCTTAATCAACACCTTCATAATAATGATGAGAGCCCTAGGCTATGCATCCTCGATCGTCAATTTCGATAGCTTGATACAAGTGGCCCGCTCGCCACGCTCATCGCCTACGGACGGGTTTTATTATGCCCAGGCCAAGTCGGGCTTTAAGATGATAGATTCCCCATCCACCTCCTACGGCGAGCATTGGAAGGAGAAGTATTTCTTCGTGGGGGCTCCGGGGGGAATCTTTGGGGTTCATCGACAGTGGATAATACACGGCGAGGGTCCTCTGATTAGGGAAAGGGCGAGGAATAAAGCCTTCGAGGATTGGGCACAAGGGTTAGCCTTCGAGATGAGGAGTGAGAAAAAGTAGGTTAAGGCTGATACCCTGATGAAGAATGAGGGAGTACTGTTTCGTTATGGCTTGTCCTGCCCCCCAGACATGATACTCAATCCTCCAGCTGACATCATGGCCCTCGATGGTTAGCTTCTAGGAACTAACTGCTCTAACTCTTAGAATAGTCTTCTAACTTAGAGTGATGGTTGTATCTTTGCATCCGCGATTTGAGCAACCAACTCCTGACGCTCGTTTTTTCTCGTTTGCAGGTGTTCAAATACTATCTCAAGGCATGAATGCTGAAGCTCTTTCCCGCATGTTGGGTGCTCCGGGAGCTGGTGCTAACCCTCGGCAACAACAGCAGCTGAATCAAGAACGACCCCCAAATGCTTCGAGGGGCAGAGGAATTCGGCGAAGGCAAGGGCGAGGCGATGGAGGCAGGGGTGCCGGAAACGAGGCTCCAGCCGTTGGTCCCATCGAGGACCTTACCATAGATGGCGCTCGGGAGGTTACCCCTACTCCAGCTGCTCCCGAGGGGCCTATAGCGCTCAGCTCCAACACTTCCCACAATCGATCCGGGGAGTTAGCCCGCATCCAAGAAGGGATTAGGGCCGAGCGCCAAGGAAAAAGAAAGAGAATTCCGGACTCTATCCCAATCTCCAGTAAAGGGAAGGAGGTGGTTGTAGGCCACCGGGACGAGGGTAGCGATACATCCTCCTCTGAGGAAGAGGACTTCTGGAAGATTGGCTGTCGCGGGGACGCTCGATACAAGCGCCAAAAGAAGGACGGTCCCGTCCTGCTGAAAAAGAGTGCCTTTTCTGTCAACATGGTCTCCGACATCGTCGGAAAGCTCCAGTTCTCCGCCGACCACGACAAACTGAACGAGCATGATGCCGCTCGGGTCGCGGATGACGCATGCCACGCCCTCCTGACGGTTAGACCTTGATTCCCTCAGTAAAATTCCCCTTCTTTTCTTTTTATTCTGATGGTGTTTTTCGCTTATGGCTTACTAGGAAGTAATCCCGAGGCTCAAGAATCTGCAAGGGCGAGCGCAAGCCTACTCCGAGCATAAGGCCAAGTACAAGAAGTTGCTGCGCATCTCAGACCCAGGCCAATTGCAGGAGGATTACAATAATGTCAGCGCTCAACTGACCTCCGCCAACATTGAGAACGGTCGGCTAAAGGAAAATCTGAAGAAGTCCGATGACGCTTTTCTGGTCCTTAACGAGCGTCATAGGAAATTGAAGGATGAGCAGGACCAGCTGAGGGTGCAGAACAGGGAGCTGGGGGAGCAACTGGTGGAGAGCACTCGCCAAAATGAGGAGACTAAGAAGGCCCTTGCAGACTTGCAGGGCAAAGTGCAGGGGCGCTTGGAGGCGAGGGTATCCTGGGAGGCCGTGATGAAGTTCGTACGCTCGAAGGCTTTTGTGTTCGCAGTCATCATCCAATGCTTTGACAATGCTCGGTGTTTCTTCCACAAAGCTATAGGGCAAATGGTGAAGTTGGGTCTGGCTCCTGATAGCGCTCGGTCCGACGTGCGCCTGCATATGGACCTGGATGAGAATTGCGAGCCCATGGTCCAGGAAGAGGATCCCACTGAGAGTCTGGCCGAGCCGGAGTACCAGGAGTTGGTGCAAACGCTCCAACGGGAATTTATAGCTGCCAATGCTCTAGGTCCTGAGCCCATCCAGATAGAAGACGAGGGCACCGTGATGGATACTGTGGACGTCGAAGAACCGGGCGAGGCTCAAACTTCTGACGCCAACGTGTTGGCCCCGGTTCCTCTCGCAACTGCTCCTCCCGAGCCTGACGCTCCAGCCCAGTGAAGCTCCCTTGACTGTTAATCCCGTTTAAATTCTTCTTCCCATTTATGAACAATTTTATGCCAGTACTTAATCCTCCAGTTATTTCCTGAACACTGTGGATTCTTTTATGTTGCTTTTCCATATGTTCGAACTCCTTTTTTACTGCATGAATGTCTGAATACTTTCTCTTATACTTGTGAATGGTGAATGATGTTATTTCATTACGCTCGCCGCTTTTATATTAATATCTCTTGTTTGAGCGTTCGCGATGGGCGTGTGGGTACACGAGGGCGTTTTCTTTGAGGGTGCCCCGGCATTCATCATAATGTGCCATCAGTTTAAAGCTTGGCAGCGTCTGGCGATTTGAGGGGCGTAGAAACGGGCGCGAGGGTGTTTCCCATGGATGTTGCCTGGCCGTATTCGCAATGAGGCTCGGATTTGAACTTAGGAAACCTTTAGGGATTTGCCTAAGTATTGGCCCAATAATGTGCACCCTCGTTTCGGATGCTCCAATGAGTTGTACGCACTTTAGAAATCAATCGTAGGATTTGCTAAGTGTGGGAAAGAATAGAGCGTAACCGTGGGGTTAGCGTCGTTTCGAGGGACCAATGAAAGAATTGGTCCAGGATCCAATACTTTATGAGTGTGCTTTTACTCAATAAGCTGAGGGTCATCGGGGTTTTTACGAGCGCGAGCTGAAGTGGCGAGCACTCAACTGGCGTAAATTAAGCATTCTGCTCCCCGTTTTTCGACACGCTCATTTTTTAGGACTTTATATACTTACAAATCGTTCAAACTGTTCCGGGTGGATGGTTATCAACACCTAGATAGTGTCGCTTTGAAACGATTGATGTATCGCGTAGGCCGTTCGACGTAGAGGATGCTCGACACGGAGTAGGCCTCTCGTCGCTCGAATCATTTGATCAAATAGGAAAGCAAACAAATAGCAAAAATAAAGAACTAAATACTTACTGTTGTATAAATGCATTTTTGAAATGATTACAGCACGCTTTCCGTCAAAGGAAAGCACTCCATGCCGCAGACTGGCAATTACAAAAGAACTGATGTTTACACGTAGAACCTTCTAAGGTTACATGCATTCCATGACCTAGGGAGCCGCTCGCCTTGCAAAGTTTCCAATAGGTAGGTATTGTTTGCTCGTACCTGGATGACTTTGAAGGGGCCCTCCCAATTGGGGTCCAACTTACCCACATGTTTGGAGACTTCAACTTTTTTGAGGACCAAGTCCCCTAGCTGGAAAGTCCTCTCCTTAACACGTTTGTTGTACTGGCGGCAACGGTCGCTTTGTATTTGTGGATACGTGCCCAAGCAGTATTCCTCTTCTCATCCAACAAATCTAACTCTAGCGCTCGATTGGCTTCGTTAGCAGCAGGCTCGAAATAGGCAACGCGTGTGGATTCTTGAGCGATTTCCGCAGGTATCATATCCTCGGAGCCATAGACGAGGGAGTAGGGAGTTTCCCCCGTTGCCGCTCGCGGGGTAGTACGGTACGCCCACAAGGCTCCCTGAAGTTCTTCAGCCCATTCGCCCTTCTTACTCTCGAGCATCATCTTCAGATGCTGGAGTATGGTTCTATTGGTTACTTCCGCTTGACCGTTGGCCTGAGGGTGGCCCACGGAAGTGAAACGTTGCTCAATCCCAAGTTCGTAGCACCAATCCCGCGTGTCAACGACAATGAATTGGGATCCATTGTCTGAGATGATTACTCTCGAGATGCCGTATCTGCACATGATGTTCTTCCAAATGAAATCCCTCATAACCTTGAACGTTATTTTCGCGACTGCTTCAGCTTCAGCCCATTTAGTGAAGTAATCCACAGCGAGTATTACGAATTTCTTTTGTCCGGCCGCCATCGGGAGGGGTCCCACAATATCGATGCCCCACTGATCAAAAGGCCACGAAACGTCAATAGGAATCATTTGGGCTGCCGGCAACTGAGGGGTGTTAGAGTGAAATTGGCACTTAGAACATTTCTTGGAGTAGCTAATGGCAGCATCCTGCAGCACCGAGGGCCAGTAAAACCCACTCCTTAAGACTTTCTTTGCCAAGATCCGACCGCCCGAGTGGTTCCCGCAACTTCCACTGTGTACATGTTCTAGAATTTCCTTGGCCTGCGAGGGTCTCAAGCATCTCATCGGTGGGCCCTGAAAGGATCGCTTGAATAGCCGACCCTCGGCATCCAACGAGAAACGAGGGGCTTTGTTTCTGATTTTCCGAGCTTCAACTTTGTCGCTCGGGCTGGTCCCATCCCGGAGGAATCTGATAATTTCGTCGAGCCAACAGGGCTCGGAGGGGTCAATCATATTCACTTTCTTCGAAGGTCCGCTTCTACTTATCAGCGGCTCCTCAGTTCTAAGAAACGTAACAGCACGCTCGCTAAATCCATCCAGGGCGGATGCGAACTTTGAGGGAGCGTCAGCACGTTCGTTTTCTGCCCTTGGGACCTGCAAAAGGTGGAACTCCCTGAACTTGGCTATCACCTCCTTAGCGCTCGTCAGATACTGCACCATGGTAGCTTCTCGAGCCTCATAAGAACCGTTAATTTGACTCGCGATCAACTGTGAATCCACATATGCAGTGACCCGAGTGGCACCATTTTGGAGCGCGATCCTGAGCCCCTGGATGAGGGCTTCATACTCAGCTTCGTTGTTGGTGACTTGGAACGCCAGCTTGATGGCATAGTCAACTTCAGCTCCAAGAGGGTCTCTGAGGGTCACCCCGGCTCCCCCCCTTGTGAGGTCGAGGAGCCATCAGTGTGCAGCAGCCGTAGACCACCCTCTGCTGAGGGCTCAGTATCTAAGTTGAAACGTTCCACCAATAGGTCGGCCACGGCCTGAGCCTGTATCGCCGTGCGAGGCTCAAAGGTGATGTCGAATTGACTGAGTTCAATTGACCATTTAATTAATCTCCCTGAGACGTCCGGCTTTGCGAGCACTTGTTTGAGGGGCTGATCTGTGAGCACCACGATAGAATGCGCTTGGAAATAAGGCCTTAGCCTCCGAGAGGCATTGACGAGCGCAAAAGCAAATTTCTCTATTTCCATGTATCTTTTCTCCGCTCCCTGTAGAGTCTTGCTCAGATAATACACCGGCATATGTTTACGCTCACGGACAGCCACAAGGACCGCGCTCGTGGCTTCCAGGGAAACTGATAGATAGACAAACAAGTTCTCCCTCGGGTTAGGTTTGGTCAACAAAGGCGCGCTCGAAAGGTACTGCTTCATGTCCTGCAGAGCCTTATCGCAGTCCCCGCTCCAGGTAAAGTTGCGAACGTTAAGCAGAACTTTGAAGAAGGGCAGATTCCTGTCCGCTGAGCGGGAGATGAACCTATTCAATGAAATGATCTTACGCACAACCACCTGGACCTCTCTCAGATTGCGAGGGGAGGGTATGTCCAGGATTGCTTTAATCTTTTCTGGATTTGCTTCTATACCCCTTTGGCTGACCATGTACCCCAAAAACTTGCCACCCCACACGCCGAATGTACACTTGGAAGGATTCAGTTTCATACCATAGCGACGCAAGATATTGAACGCTCATTTTAGGTCTTCCAAATGAGAATATTGACGTTCGCTCTTAACGATCATGTCGTCCACATATATTTCCATGGATTTTCCAATTTCACCCTTGAACATTCTGTTGACGGGGCGTTGGTATGTCACTCCTGCATTTTTTAGCCCGAAGGGCATAACCTTGAAGCAATAAACGCCCATGTGAACCACGAACGCAGTTTTGGGGCGATCCGCAGGAGCCATAAATATCTGATAATATCCTTGGAAGGCGTCCATCATGCTCATAAGTTCACACCCAGCGGTCGAATCCACCAACTGATCAATTCTAGGCAGGGGGTACGGATCCTTGGGACACGCCTTGTTGAGGTCCGTGAAGTCATTGCACATACGCCACTTGTTGGCGCTCTTTGGAACGAGCACCACATTGCATAGCCACTCGGGATATAGAATTTCTTCTATGTACTGAGCGTCAAGCAGTTTATTGACCTCTTCTTCTATGACCTGCCTTCGGAACCCATGAACATTTCTCTTCTTTTGCTTTATAGGTTTGAAGGCCGGATCCATGTTCAGCCTGTGGACAATAACGCTCGGGTCTATGCCAGTGAGGTCGGAAGCCTTCCAGGCAAAGACATCAATATTTTCCCACAAGAACTCAATCATCATAATCTGAGAGGGACCGTCGAGACTGGAACCTATTTGCGTGGTCTTCTCTCGATTCCCGGGCTCCAATTCGATGGTCAGAAAGTTCTCCGTAGGTTCCACCCGCACTTCAGGCCTCGGTAGTTCGAGCGCTCGCTTCTTGCCTGTGATTCTCCCGCTGGTGTCCTCCGAGGGTACATGATCCTCGTCTTCCGATGAGGAAACCCCAATCTCTCCGAGGGGCGAATTCCTAACATCAACTGGTTTGTCTGTGTCCCTCTTCTTGTTCTTCTTCTTATAGAGCTTGGCCCTTTTGCGCTCGGGGCCATCTTCATCTAGCTTAGGGAAGTCAACAGACTTTTTGGTGGAGCCTGCTTGGATAGGTTGTTTGGGCTTGTGGTTTCGGAGGGAGAGTATGTAGCACTCCCAAGCTTCCTTAACATTACACAGTACTTCTCCGTTACCCTCGGAGGTGGGAAACTTGACTTTTTGATGATAGGTGGAAATTATAGCTTTGAAGTCGACGAGGGCGGGGCGCCCAATGATGATATTGTATGGAAGGTCCACTTCGACCACCACATCGAGAACATTCAAAGTTTTTCGCTATGGGGCGCGACCGAAAGAGGTGGCCAAGCGAATTTGTCCGCAAGGGACAATCTCGGAACCTCCCAAGCCGACGAGGGCTGTTCTGAGGGGTTCGAGCGGAATGTTCGTGATGTTCATTTTTTGGAACGTGGAGTAAGGCAAAACATTCACGGAGCTTCCACTATCAATCAAGACCCTCTTTACAACGTGATTGTGTATATCTAAGCTAACCACCATGGGGAAGTCAGAGGTTTCACCGACCCCATGGGGTGTTACAATGTGCTCTAAATCTTTTTCTGTGAATCCTACGCTCTCATCCTTCTCCGAGCGTGATGATTGATCAATAGAGAGCACCGGCTTGGGCTGGAAAGATCTTTGGTCATAGCTCCGAATGTACCGACGTCGGGAAGCTTTAGAGTCACCCCCCGAGGGTCCTCCGGCGATCATGTGAATGACCGCGAATGGTTGATTTTCCATGTCTGAGGCTTTCCCTTTCCCACGGTCGCTGGGCTCCGAGAGCGCGAACGGCTTCTCCCCCGCGCATGCGCTCGCTCCGCACAGTGCTCGTCGTACCTCTCCAACACCTTTACGAACTCCTTAAGGTGCCCCCCAGCAATCAGCCTCTGAATCTCCCTTTCTAGCTGATGACACTCACTGGTGTCATGCCCTTTCTGTTTGTGGAAAGCGCAGTATTTTCCCGAGCGCTTCTGAGCCTCGGTTTCTCTCAACTTTGACGGCCTCTTAAACAGCTTCTTATCCGCCATGGCATAAACCTCGGCAATAGGGCGGTTGAGAGGGATGCGCTCGAATTTCCGAGGGGGTGGAGAGTTTCGACGAGCGGGAATGGGGCTGCGGCGGTGGCCCCTGGTTGAATCTCCTCTGTCTTCGGGGGCTTTGTGGGGGTGAGGGACGTTTGCCATCTTCTGATCCCTCGCGAGATACATATCTTCAAGGGTAAAAAACGAGTCAGCTGTATCCCTTATCTCCATCAACGAGCGAGGCTTCTTCTTGGCCACCTCCTCTACAAATTCCTTGCTGACATAATGCTTCATATTGATGGCCCCAAAGAGACCATGCCTTAAGAAATCCATCGAGGGCTTTTCCACCAATAGGATTTCCTTGTTGAACCTTCCCATGAATGACCTGAGGGTCTCGCTCGGTCCCTGGACCAGGCTGTAGAGAGCCGTCGCAGCGGGGGCTGGAGCCTTCAAAGAGTTGAAGTGACTGATGAAAGCGTCAGTCAGGTCATGGTATCCTCGGATTGAGCGCGGAGGAAGCTTTTTGTACCAATCCTGGGCCATTCCCACGAGGGAAGTTACAAACACCTTGGCCCAATAGTTGAGGGGGTGATCATATAAATGCATCAAATGTACGAAATGATCCAGATGCTCGGCCGGATCTGTGGTTCCGTCATACCTGTTGACGGATGTGGGGATTTTGCCTTTTCCCAAGTGAGTCATCAGCACCTCCTCGACGAGGGGAGAATCGCCCGTCGCGATACGGTAATCCCTGTCCTCCGGGTCTTCGGGGCTGGCTTCCCTCCGTCGGCGAGAGATGGGGCTACGTGGTCTGCGAGCGTCTCTGGCCCCCATCACGGGAGACGTGAGACCGTGCTCGAGAGAGCTGCTCCACCACGTTCTGGAGCCCCTTGAGCTGATCTTGTACTGCCGCAAGCTGAGGGTTGCCGACGTCTCTGCGGTTTACCCTCCCTGTGGCCCTCGATTGGACCTCCTCGTTGTTTCCAGCCCCTTCATTTTGAGGGGCTCTCTCGTTTCCCACTGGCTGCTGCCCTTGCTGGACCCTCGGAGCGGCCTCATTTTCTTGAAGCGGGGGAGGGTGAGGTTGCTGGGCCCTTAATGCATTTTGTGCCATTGTCAACGGGTGAGCCGGGAGTCCTCCCAAGGGCGGAGCCGCTCGAGCTCCTGCCAAAGAGGGGAAATAGGCGGCAGTGAAGTGCTCCCAGGCGTTCTGTACCGCCTGCCCTTCACATTGTGCGTAAAGCGCTTGGAGCTGCTGGGTCGTTACCTGGGGCATTTCCACCCCTTGTATTTCTCTAGGTAGTGACAGAGGGAGATTTAGTGTACCCACTGGATATGGCTGGACCATGGGCATCATTCCGGGCATCATTCCCGGTTGCATATGGGCGTATCCCGGCGGGAGCATGGCCATGGAGTACATGCCGTGATGAGAGGCTAGAGCGTTTTGGGCGAAGGTTGGGGGAGGAGGATTCGAGCCAGATCCTCCTGCTTCGTTTCCTTTGGGGGGGAGAGTTGCAGTGGCGACCTCAGTATTTCTGGTGAGTGGAGGCGGCGTACCGCCAGCGGCGGCGTCGTTCCCTGTATTCTCTTCGTTGACAGGGGGATGAGCACCTTTACTTCCTACCGCTCCTGACCTTGTCGCCGTCACCATGTTGAGAGTCGCTGGTGTTATTTTTCAACTAGCTTTTAGGGAAGAATCTGATGATGATGAAGACGGTGATGATGGACTTCCCACAGACGGCGCCAAAAATGATGGTGCAGGAATCTGAGCTTCCTAAATGCAACAACACTTTAATATTTGTGAGAAGGGGAAGACCATCACAGGCGTGAAAGCCTCAGGAACTGGGTTTCCTTTTTGTGCGTGGGTTCTTCCAGCTAGGATAACACCAAGAGTGCAAGAGGTAATGGTGATGCAACTGCGGTGAGGTGATCACGGAGCTTAGGAAGATGCAGAAAAGAAATGGAAAGAGGGAATGCCCAGTGTGAAGTGTATGCAGAAGATTGCTTGGGGGAGAAAGCATGCGTTCTCCTCTATTTATATGTTAGGGGTGAGGGTCAATGGGTAAATTGACCATGTGGTCCCAAACCTGTGTTGCCCTAACACGTGGCATCCTGGGATGGTGTGAGAATGACGTGTCTGAAAATGAGGCGGCGTGTCAGGTACAAAGTGCACACTACCTTTGTGTCAGAGGTTGTTGGCGAGGGTCACGTGAGAGGAAGGCCCAAAGTCCTCCTTGCTAAGGTTCGGGTCCATCGCAGGGGAGGTGGGATCATTCACGAGCGCTGGTGACGCTCAAAGAGTGCACGGATGGATCCTCCGCGGCAGATGACCTATGAGCGTCAAAACCCCGAGCACCAAGAATGGGATCCCCGCGTGGGTGCTTCCCTGAGAAGGGCAACCCTGAGGGCCAAGATGCGAGCGCCAAGCCGATCGGTTCTGGCCCTTTACCTGAACAATTGTCCGAGGCCCAATGGCCTGAACTAGTTGGCAAGTGAGTGGGCCGGATTGGCTCTCGAGCCCATCAATGCGAGCGTGTAGTCTTCAAGGCAGTCGATGGCGACACGTGGACGGCTCTGATTCGAGTGCGTTTCTGAGTCTCATCAAGCAAATCCGTACTTCATAAAAAAAAATTCGACAGAATGCTCATGGTGCCAAAAAACCCCCTGCATCATTCAGTGTGAACGCTATTAAATGGAGAAAATGTGGAGAAGAAGCATAACCAAAGGATAATGTCGTATAACAATACCAGGTATTTCATTTGCTTGTAGTAGCCCTCGTAGACGGTGAACTTGTTAGTCTCTAGATCATAAAACACATCGTTTTTTGCAATGAAAGTCTCGTACCGAAGATATCGTTCCCTGAAAAATGAAACGATGTCTCGGATATCGTTGCACATATACAATTTTTCAAATTTTTGACTCATTGCTTCCGCAACCCTTGTGATGGCGCGTAAAGCAGATGACACGTCGCTCGCACCAAATACCTTCACATGGTCAACTAACAATTCTAAGGCAAACTTCGCTTCGCAATTGAAGCATGGAAATTCATGTTCGCCGAACGAGAGGGTGTCATACCCGCCGAAGGGAGTAGTATATATCCACTATGCTATAGACGGGTAATGGAGGCCGTGAGAATCCAACTCTTTTCATCTCGCTCCCACTTGAATTTTATAGAATTTGTGGATTATCTTTGATTATTAAATAATCAATTTTGGCGTCTTATTGATTTTGGAAGTAATTAATCTAATTAATATGCTCCCACTAGGATTATTAAATAATCCTAATAATATTTTAAGGCTTTAATAACTCTTTATTAATTTAAGCCAAAAAATATTAATTCAATTATGCATCGTATTTAATCTCTATTAAACATTATTTATCTAAATAAATCATGCATAATTGAAACAACATAATATCACATATTATCATGTCATTTTTTAAAATTAAAAGCATGCTTGCAAATAATTATCACATAATTATCACGCTTTAAATTTTTTTTAATGGCCCCTTAAATAAATATGTTTTAAATTATCACATAATTTAAATCATATTTATTGATTCGGCAATTAACCAAGAAGATTATTGAAATCAATTCCCAGAAAATTACCATTCCACGCAAATTCCCAGGAAACACTGGAGGGTTACAACGGTCCCACTTAAAACCCAGCCTCCTTTGACAGAATTTACGTGCACAGTATCATATTTAAAATTATGCATCTTATGCTTTATCAATGCGAGTATATAATCAGAGCCCCGCTTTGATACCAGTTGTTGGTGTGGCGGGCCCGAGACAGAGTGACGGTACAGCGTAATATTCAAAAAATTTCGCCATAACCTCGTTATCAAAATATTTCAAAAATATTTTAATAAAGCAACGGAATAAATCGGGCAGCATAACTCTAATATATACAGGCATCGATAACATAATTTTAAATCATCTAGCATATAATCACAATATGCAAATATTAATTTGGGCAGCATAACGGTATTACCGTACTGCAAAAATTGGCTATCAACGACACTTTTCCAGCGCCTCGATATTTTCTCGTGAAACCGGCAGAGCTTCCCCGTAATATCCCCGATTAAGAAATTGGAGTGTGGCTCCGGCAGTATTTCGCCAAATACTTTGAGAAAATATTTTTCTAGAAAAACCTTTTTTTCCAAAACTAGAAAATCACTATTTTCTAATAATTAAGTGGATTATATATTAATTATATAACCACCTAATTAATTAATTAATTAATCCTAAAATTAGGATTAATTAATCTTAGAGAGAGAAGCTGTCGTGAGGGCTTTTAGAGAGACAAAATGAATTGCCAAATCTGATGCCAAAAAAAAAAAGAATGAATGCTTGCCTTATTCATAGTTGCCAATTAGGGACTCCCGTGACAATTTCCGTATTTTTGGCGTGGCTGACAAATCCGACACCGCCACGTGGAAGCTTGGGCCGCACGGAGTCAAACGCCGCCGACCACGCGCCAAACGGAGCTGGCACGCGCCGCCAGAAGGCGCTGCATGCGCATGGCTCGCGTGGGGCACAGGCCTCCACGAGGAGGTGCCACGTGTCGAACCGGTGCGGTCCGACCGGCGGTTCACGGTTCAGACAGGTTCGACATTGAACCGGTCAGTTCAAACCTGGCCTGGGACCACCGCCACGTGTTCAAATCCCATTCGTCCACGTGTACGGGTCGGTCAAACCGTGACCGACCCTATCCGACCCGGCCCGTTGAACCGGCCCATTTCCAAAACAAATCTGGACCATCCGCGCGCCATGACGTGGCGAGATCTCAACCGTCCACATGTCCGATACACGCGGCGCCCAGTCAGCGCCACTTGGCGGCTGACCGACTGACGTGGCGTGACACCTCAGCTGCCAGGTCAGCTTTTTTTTTTTTTTTTTTTGAAAAAAAAAATTATTTTCTCCAAAAGAAAATTTCGGGCATTTCCAACTCTTTGAAATTTAATTTATTTTCTCAAAATAAATTCTTTGGCTATTTTCAAACTCTTTGAAAATTTATTTCTCTCTCTCGTTTTAATATTTTCTCATTGATCTTCGTTGGGGCTTACGGGGGGACCTGCAGGACTAATTAACTTTAGCTCCAAACGGATCAATCTATTATCATCCCATGACAATAATTGATTACCGTTTAACAATATTTAATTCCACTAAATAAATATTGTTGAACTCTAAAATTAATTAAATTATTCACGAATTTTTCAATCTAGAATAATTTTGCATTTTACTCCTCTGTACAGATATCCATGAAAAATAAATCAATACTACTATCATTTATTTTTCACTTTCAATATGAAATTTCTTGATTCGCCTTAAGTCCAAATTACCTGTATGTGAAATACATTCAACATACAACTTCGGTGACGCACACACGAAGTACTTTGGCCAAAGTTTTATTTGAACTTTTGCAAATCTATTTCAGGGATATCTTTAACCTTCCAGCAAGGCTACAGATTCCTCGATCAATATTTCTCTCTAGCACATTTCATGCAATCACCGAACGTACAAAGTATTTTGGCCACCCGTTACCGAGACCTCACTTCTGAGTACATCACAGTGATTAACACTACATGCCTAAAGTAGAAACACTGCCAAGATTAAGAGTCTAATGCTTCCGAGATTTTATTCATTTTAGATAGCAGTATAAAATGAACAATTTTAGTGGTCCAGTTCGATGTTTCCAATCTCATTGAAAATCATCAACATGTTATAATTGGAAACTCCATTTCCCTATGACAAAAGACTAATCATCTTATATAACACATTATAGTCTTGATAAGAACATTTTTTTATCATACCGACTAGAACTTTAATGACACGTGATTTCTGGTATTTAAAGTCTTTTCCTATGAAACACATTTCATATAAAAATACCATCACACGTCATTAATTATTAAATTTGTAAAATACTCATAACTTGCTGTAATTTCAGTTTTATTAATCCAAAATATTTACAATATAATTAGATTTTCAGGACATTAATCCTAACGTACCTTACGTGCAGGCAAAAATAATTTTTGGTTTAAATTATTCTTAGAATATATCCTAATATTCTAACAACGGGTGAACGTTGTTCCTGTGCATAAAAGTTTTTTCTTGTGTAATTTATAGATAATGAACCTTTTCCTTTAAAATGATGACACTTATAAAATTAAGTGGGTAAAAACAAACAATAACACATAGTTAAATATACAAATTTTGTTATCTCTATCCTCTATATCTCGTTTTGTTTAATGGGCCCTTGAACACATTAACTTTGGGCTTGTATTTAATTAGTCGATAATCCTAGTTGGTAATGATCCAGGAGAGTTTACCGGGTAGTGGGGCAAGAACAAATTGGTTCCAGATCAACCACTTCAATTGCTGAGTCGACGAAGCCAACAGGCCCAGATATTGGCTTAGATGTTGCTACCTCTCCCGCTGGTGATATCTCCGCCCTTTTTTGAGGTGCTCTTGTTGCCTTCACTGCTGATAGTTCGATCCAGTTGCATGAATACAGATATCAGATATGACGATACGAATACGATACGATACAGACACGATGATAAGGATTTTTTTTTTTTTTTTTTTTTTTTTTTTATGTGTGAGGAATATCGTGTCGAATATGAGTATTCGATATAATACGATACGACAAAATTAATGTCCGTACATTACAGCCCAGACGGAAATCACCGGGAAATATGCAACTAATTAAATACACAAACTGGATGCCTTTTTCTCCTTTGTTTTCGTGTACAAATATTATTGATATCCATCCATGTTTTAGTTATTGTAGTTTTGCACCAAATAACGAGCTGCAAATTGCATAATATCAACAAAAGGCTGAATTGAAACATGTTGAGCAGCATTGGCATCCCCTTCTTTCACTTCATACTCTATCGTTGCTCTCGTGATGCACTGATTCTCAATCCCGTCCTTCTCCAAAACCTAGAGCCGGATCCGGAACAGACTAAAGCCTAGATCCAGATGCCCGCCCTCCAACGCCTCCGTTTCCTTCACTCGTTTCTCATCGTCCACCACCGTGAACTTCTCCTTGCACCATGTCAGCCCCTCCACCCCTGTTTTCATTTTTCAACAATTAAAGCTGGTGATTCCGCAACTAAATGTAATTACGTTTATACATACATTAACATAATCGTTGATATAAGGTGTGTGTATTTGATTGAAACCTGGAGGAAAAAAGAGCTGGAGAATGGTTCCGGGACCACCGTCGCCTTCTAGAACTTCGACTTTGGTGATCACACTCGGAAGCCCTTCGCCGACGATTTTGGCGAGTTGGAGGCTCCCGTAGAGCTTCCACGCTTCGCTTGCTGGTACGTTAACCTCTATCTCCTCCGATACTCTTCCCACCATTGTCCCCTTCGCTTTTCCCCGATGGTGGTGGTGGTTGCGGCGAGATGGCGGTGGTGGTGGTGCCAAATGCCAAATACTTTAATCCTTTATTTTGTTATGGATTGGAATAACTACTACTTGGATTATATAATGAGGATTAGTCTTCGTTATGAGTCGTGTGACAGCATGAGATAACTAACAAGACAAATTTAGGGTGGTGGAGAATATTAGAATCGAGATACCATCCCTAATCTCCCCCTAATCACTTTAATCTCCACAAACATAATCATTGCTTAAAAATCAAATAGAATAAGTCAATCATGTGTTAACTATATATATACTTAACAATATCTTCGGGGAATAATCTTTATTTTTACGGGAAATTCCCGAAAACTCCCCAAATGATAAGTCCAATTCCTTTTAACTCCCCATTTTCAAAAATGATGTATTAAAACTCAAGAATCGCGTATCTAAAACCCCAAATGATTATTTGAAATACAAGGAAAAAATCACGTATCTAAATCCCAGAATCGCGTATCTAAATCCCAGAATTGCGTATCTAAATCCCAGAATCGCGTATCTAAAACCCCAAATGATGTATTTGAAAATGGGGAGCTAAAAGGAACATTTCAAACCCATGAGGAGTTTTCAAAAATTCCCCCTTTTTTTTAAGATTCATTTGCCCGACTTTTTTTGGTTTTATTCAATCAATTATACAATTTTGGTATGACGATTCTTGTTATAATTGAATAATTAATTCTTTTAACTCATGTCTCAATGGTGAGAATTTGTGAAAACTCCATGGTGATGCAATCTTCTGATTGTTGGAACACAGAGGAACGACAATGGATGCCAGACCATTCATGCATTGTCCTGCTTGAACAATAAGGTAAACAAATCTCTAGGTTTATGAAAGGGCGAAAAGCCGAAGAAGGAAAAGGTATGCAGTATGTATGTACAGTGTACTCAATAGTGAATGGTGTCTTGGGTTCATATACACAAATGTAGGTTCCCTACTTCCCTTGGTTTGAAGCACATAAGGGCAACTACGAAACCCTGCCGAATATTGACTGTTACTTGATGAAGTGAGGCTGGAAGCAATCGAAGTACTGCAATTGATCTGGTGGCCGTTGTCAAATTTCAATTTAAATTGTACAAAGTTAGCTCACGCGACGACAACAAAAACTACTATAAGTAGAATGATCCCCAGCATAACCAGGATCAAGCATTTCTGCACCAATAAAACATATAATAAAGTCTATTATGGATCTATATTTGAATTTCAATATAATACTGTAGTAAACAGCATGTGTTATGCCAGCCTCGAGGGAAAGCTTTTGTAATTTCTCAAAATATTTAGGAAAAACGTGTGTAATAGGTTCAAACTTCAGGTAATGCTAGTGTCATTGTTATTATTATTACATGGCTACTTGACAAGTAAAGTTGATCTAAATCTTAGATGCTGTTGGACATGCTTATTTATCTTACTAAAAAACCAAGTGTGTTGAAGCATTCTCAAGAAATTACCATGGATGAAGTAGCCCTCTGGGTTTTGGATGCTCTCTCGAGTTGGGAAGTAGCTTGAGCAGTGGAAACACGAGAGCTCTCGATATTTGAGCTAATATCATCTGAAAATAAGGATATAAGACATTACTAGGAACAATACATATTTTCCAAGGGTTGGAACTTAAAAGTTAAAACAGTACAAATTGACCAACCTATGAATGCTCCTTGTTCCCTAACGAGGTGAGCCAAATCCTTGAAAATTTCATTGACCTCACCAATTTGCTGCTGAACTTCTCTGATACCTTCTTCACGTTCCTCAATAATGGCTTCATTAAGAGTTATCTGATTTTCCCAATGGCTAACCTGTCTGTGATACGTAGAGTTAATTGAGCATACTTGGGTTGAGGATGGGGACTAGTGTGATTTTAGAGCAACTAAGCATTAATTGCATCATTAAGTCAAATATGTTTTATGATAAAAATTTAAATCAGGCAGGGATATAGTCATGCTTTTCTTTTTTTTCGTTCTAATATGAACTTTTACATAAAAGTTTGATCAAGAGATCAAGGCATTACAATATTATCAATCAAATAGAATCAACCGAACTACCATACAGTAGAATAAACACAGGTATATAACTAGAACAAAACTTTCATTCATGGGAAATCGTACCCACAACCTTAAGGTTATGGGGGCCTCCTCCTTATCATTGAGATAAGCCTCATTGGCTCGATACAGTCATGCTTATGAAAATGGTTTCTTACCTGTTGGATTCTTGAAGCAGAGATTCCTGCTCGGGATTTAATGGGCCAATCTCCAGCTCCCTCACTGTATTGCTGAAAGAAAATAGTGTCAGCAAATTGGACTCCCAGAAGATTAAGATAAACACACATGAAGCCGGCTTAAGTTCTTTGCAAAGAGCACTGAAGAAAAATTCATAAATGAAACCATAAAACAATAGGACAGGATTTGAACTAAGAGAGCCATTAACTTTTGTTAGAAATTACAAAGGATACAGGCATTATATGCTACTGCTGTCAAATGAACTTCTTAGAAGATGAATCGAATAGTTTAAATCGCAATGATATTCATGCAAAAAGAAGTTACCTGGACTGAGGAAATCTATTGGTAATAGAAGCCAAAGCCTTTATCCTCTCTGCTTCAAGTAGCTGAGCCTTTTCAAACTCTTTGAGAACAGATTCATAATCTTTTGTAAGCTTAGCATCAGCAACTCTCCTGCTGGCCTGAAATAAACACCAATTTCAGTCTGTTAACAATGTTTTCAGTAAACCATTAGCTAAAAGGGAATACAAAGCACCTACTACAACCTGTGTAGAATACTTGTCAGCTTCCCTGATGCGATTGAGCTCAACCGAAGTCTCCTTTATCAATTGCCTAATTTGTAACTTAGTTTTCTGGCTATAGACATAAAAAGCTAAAAATTAGATATCGGATATGACACTTCCCGACACATTATAGCCCTAATGGATGGAAATTGTTTCCACAAAAATGTGGCAGTACTAGTTAACATCTTCTAAACTTGATGTTTAAGAGCATCAGTGAGATGCCAATAGGAGTTTGTCAGTGCTGCTGCAAGTTAATCTTTTCCATCCTTTTTTATTATATTCGCAATCTCACACACATAACAATCCACATAATTGTCCTCCTCCATTAAGAATACAAAAACTTTATATAAATAATTAACCATAAAATTAAATTTATTTTTTTTCAAAAAGAGTTCCTAATATTAACGGCGTTGCAATTCAATAAATAGTTTCTATTTCGTAGAAGTTACTCACAGTTCTCGGCGGAGGTTGGCGGTGTCTCTCGGAGTTCCCAGGCGGTTGACGGAGCGTTTATAGCCAGCGACGGCGGTGTTAATCCTAAAAACTCCGGCGACAAGGGCACGAGACGGATTCCGCTCATTACGCGTCTGCCCTATCTCGGAAGTCGAAGCAATACCCAATTCAAGGTCCTGAAAGCTCATGTTTGATTTTACTCTGCAACTGCAACAGGGTAATTGTTTTAACTAACTGATGTTATCAGCCGGCCATGGATTTGCTGAATCTAAGGACATGCATTGCAGTAAAAAGCAGTTTCCTCCATGGATTCGAATTCAATGAAGGAGAGGAAGTTGGAGAAGAAAACAATGAGTCAGTCACGCTGACGCGCGTTGTTGAGTTGGGGAAGGCCAGAGTGTGACGTGTACGTTGTTCCCAACAGATGTAATGTAACGCGAATCGTCTGTATTCGGCTCTCGTAATCCTTTTAAATTTAATTTAAATACTTTGATAACATCGGTAAGGAAAAATTGTAAATTTAATATTAATTCACATAATGGTGATGGATCAAAATACGTTCGTCCCACGTATGGATACGTGGCAACTCAGGGTGACGACACCTGTCCTCTTGTGATTAAGGTAATTATATGCGAGCGCTCGGACCCTCAAGCGTCAAGGACACGTGTCAACTCTGCTACGCATGCACGTGATCAACATCGTCGCTCTCTAACGAGCGCGATTCATACTACATGGCTAAAGCTCCAATCAATCAAGGAGCCCTCTTCGAGCGCTATACTCCCTCAGGGAGGCTCCCACTCCAGCTCATTGCATAAGCCTTGGCCTTCATCCCCTAGCGGATTCCTTGGCCTCTAAGGCTCCTGGTTAACACGGGCGTGCACTTAAGTCCTCGTTACCAACCCCTCAAACAGCTCTCTGACATCCCGTACATGTCCGCGCACCTGCCACTGTTGTCAACACTAACTTCCACCAGCTTTTGCAGAAGATTCCTCCTAGGTTTCTCTTTCGCAACGCCACGTGTTAGGGCAACATTCGGCCAGGACCACACGGTGTAAATGACCAAAGGGTCCCTGACCCTCAACTATAAATATGCGAGTTCATCTTCTCCACTGTAATCAATCTCCATTACTGCAACTCCATACTTAGCTTATTATCTCTTTCAGATCTCCATCTGACTTGAGCGTCGGAGAGCCAAACTGGGAATCACCCCCAGTTTGGCCTTCTGACTTTGTCTTTGTGTTTGTCCTAGCAGGTAGAACCCTCATCTTTCCCGGCGAACATCAACTGGGTTTCCTCACCTAAACAAATTCTAAAGTGATTGGACTCTATACCCCGTATTCAGACCTATCAAATGGAGCATTTCTTGAGATATTTTATTTTTGACGATAAAATAGAATTGTAAATTAAATAACTTAATTTTTTTTTAATTAAAATTTAATTTTATTATCCCAAATTTATATGTGTCGAAAAAAATCGTCATATATAAAATTGGATCGGATTTTTAATGAACAAGATTAAATTTTAGTCAAAAATATATTATCAAATTTACAATTTTTCACTTCAGGAGGAAAACTTGCGCACTTAGGTATATGCAATACTTTTCTTTTTTTCCTTTTTTTACAAAAGCTTATGTTAATATATACTATTATATTAAGTGAGAGATCCTTAAATTAATCGTTTTGGTCTCTTGGACTCTAATATTATTCTTTTTTTATTTTTTTTAATCTCTCTCTCATTTGTACCTTAACTTCTTTTTTTTTCTCTCATATTATTTCATTTTTTTATATATATCTTCATTCTTTTTCCATATTTTTTTTATTTCTATTTTGTATTATCTTTTATATTTTTTATTATATTAAAAATAATTATAAAATAAATATTAATATAAAATTTCTAATTTATATATATATATAGTTTTTTTTAACACACCTCCAACCCCCAAACGATCTGAAGGATTCGAACCCGATTCTTTGCTTATTTTCGAGAACTAACCCTTTAAATGATAATAATTTTATTATTTACACACACATAAAGTGGATTAAGGAATAACCACCCTCTTGCCTCTTGGCTTGTGCCCTTGTGGCCTTGTCCTTGGAGAGATAGGAAAACCAAAATTCTCTCTACCAACCTTCTCTTTCCCTATCTCCCGTCTAAGTATATATATATATATATATATATATATATATATATATACCAAAGGATACAGATATATATTATATATATTGGTTATATATTGATCCATTGATTTCCCGAAGAAATTTGTGATCCACGGCGGTGCCAGTGCTTCTTCCCTTTAGTTAGGAAATCAGCAGCACTATGAATTTCTATAATTCTCCAAAACAAATGAGTAATTTTAATACAATTCTCCACTTGCAATGAGTAATAGAGGGTTTGATA
This sequence comes from Lantana camara, assembly GCA_037501455.1. Taxonomy (NCBI): domain Eukaryota; kingdom Viridiplantae; phylum Streptophyta; class Magnoliopsida; order Lamiales; family Verbenaceae; genus Lantana; species Lantana camara. Next base: position 11,990,080 of record CM074857.1, on the reverse strand, counting down.
ATGTAGTTTATCTAATGTCATTTAATCTGTTTGTGGGAAATTAAGTGAAATTAAATGTTTTTACTATAAATTGATTTTGTATTTGATACATTCAATTGATAAAGTTGCATCTAATTCCACTTATTGTCCTATTTGATATCAAAGATTAGTATTGTGCTTAGAAATAATTTTTCAGTGAAAAATACAACATCCGCGAGAAGAGACCAAAATGATGTCTTCATATAAAGTCATGGCAAATTACAGAAAATCATAACCAAAATTAAAGTTTATAAATTAAAGTTTATTTTTGGAGAAAAACTACAATGAGTACGTGTGTTTCTTCCTCCAATATGATGTCTGCATAAGCACAAAAATATTAAAATGCATAAGCGCAAAAATATTAAAATATTATTTATGTCAAGATATGAGTTAATCTGTGATAAACACACACTCTTCCCTAGGATTTGTTTGAGGATTTAATCTTTCCACAATGCGTAATTTATACCGGGTCAAAGATTAACTTTTTCGAATCAACCAACCAACGAGATTTAATACGCAATATCAAACAAGAAATTAAAGTGTATCAAGTGGACTTAATCTGATATATCAAACCCTCTCTAACTATATTTTTGTAATTTAACTCGACACTTCTTTTTGTGCATTCCTTGTTCTTGAAAACGACGACGTGCTGTGTCATTTCCGAATGTCGTGTCGTTGTTTTCGAAATGCGCTTTTCCTTCTTGGGTTGTGATGTGTCAGCTCCCCTATTGAGCGATTCTTTTCTTCTTCCGTATAGTTAGTCATAATTCGTTAAGTTACAACACGTTGCCACCTTTAGGTTGAGCGTCAATACACGACACTTTTGTAATGATCTATAAATTCCGGGAATTACTTGGGATTGTGGTTTAATCTGAAATCTTTCTGATAACTTTGTCAATCGCTGGTTTCCATTTTCGATTCTGCTGCAGTAACCATTTCCGATCATGGAACATAAGTCGGTTAGTAGTTCTATTTCCTGTTCGCACTTCTTTCAAATTGTATTATGGAAATTCAAATAACTGTTTTTTTAATTTCCATTGACGCTGAGTTAGGATTTACTCATGAAACTTGTGCGAATCGTCGTATGTTTTTCCCTTTCAGTGGGTGGTCGCCGAAGTGAATTGAATTTGTAGGTTGATTCCTCTTTGATTTGTTGAATTGCTATTGATATTCGTAGAAAGCGATTCTCCGATTCGAATGTCGTTGATAACGCAAATATGAAGGCGACGAGACATGAAATTTGAGTTAACACGCTGAAAATTTTGCCTGGGTATGAAAGGCTCGACTTTGTATAGTTAGAGTTGCGTACAGATTGGTTATCAAGGGGGGAAATTTTATTTTGTAATCTAGAGTTGAACTCCTAAATTCAAAAGAAAATATTCACTCCCACACAGATGCACTCACTTCTGTACTGTCTCTTAACTTGTCACTTTAATATGGCAGACGAGAACCGTGAAAGTGAGCAACCTCTCCCTAGGTGCTTCTGAACAGGACGTGAGGGACTTCTTTTCATTCTCTGGAGTAATTGAATGTGTTGAAATGAAGAGGTTAGATTTGTAATTTTTTTGAATTGTTATTTTTCATTTCTTAATTGGTGTTCCAGTCTTGCATTTTCTTGATTAATATAGTTTTCAATACACTGTTTCACTATTTTCTTTTTTATTTTGATTTTAGTGAGAATGAGAGATCTCAAACTACATTTGTCACCTTCAAGGATCCTCAGGGTGCAGAAACTGCAGTTCTTCTTTCAGTATCTTTCCTAACTCCCATAACTATATTTATTTTTATCTTTTAGAGAATATATGTTTGGAGTTTGTCATTTACGCTAAGTCTCTTAAGAATTTGAGATAAGTACTATTGGGGTAGCCTAGGCTCTAGAGAGTGAATTCAACTGAGTTTATGTAGTTTATTGTCTCCCAACAAATATGGTTTTGACTCTGCTTTGGTACGAACTTCTCTAACTCAATCTACTCGACAGGTAAAGGCTTATGCAGAGTGGTGCAATTATTGATTCAAATGAATAGGAAATACTCGTTGTTTTTCAGCTTTCTTTCATAGCTTGTTAAAGTGTCCCCATGGACCACAGCTTTGTTTGTTACTTTAATCCATTGCTGATTATTTTCACTTCTTTCCTGCCAATCTGCTAAAATATGGTTTCTTGATCGGTTATTTTCTTTTTTCGTTTATATTTTTTTGGTAAGAGTTTATTGATTCTTCACCTTTCATTCATTCTCTCTAAGGAGCACCACATGGGTGTTTTTTACAGGGAGCTACAATTGTAGACCAGTCAGTATCTATCGCCCTGGAACCAGGCTATAAGCTGCCATCTGCAGCTCCAGAATCCGTTGCTGTGAGAATTTTTTAATCAGTTTCTTTAATTCTCTCTCCTCCTTTGAAGCATACATCTAATCAGGCAGATTTTTTTTTTTGTTAATCAGAGATCTGAAAACATGAAATCTGAAGGTGGTGGTAGTGGTGATGCATCTGCTGCCCATGTTGTAAGCACCATGCTAGCTAAGGGTTTTATATTAGGTAAGGATGCAGTTAGCCGAGCAAAGGCTTTCGATGAGGAGCATCGATTGACTTCCACTGCCACAGAAAAGATAACTTCTTTGGACCAAAAAATTGGGCTGAGTGATAAAATCAGTATGGGTACAAGCATTGTCAGTGACAAGGCAAAGGAAATAGACCAGCAGTTTCAGGTGTCTGAAAAGACAAAGTCGGCATATGCTGCTGCTGAGGAGACTGTGAGTACTGCTGGATCTGCTGTTATGAAGAACAGATACATTTTGACCGGCACGTCATGGGTGACTGGCGCTTTCAATAAGGCCAGAAAGGCTGCCGAGGAAGTTGGGCAGGAAACAATGGGGAAAGTGGCTCAAGCAGAACATCGGAATAACTGAGGGTTATGTTCACAGCCTTTACTACTTCAAAGCAGCTATGAGGTAAACAAGCTCCCTTTTACTTCTGTGGGGCTTGATTCTGTAAATTGTGATCTCTATACCGCCTATATAGGCTATCCGCTATAGATTAGATAGTGCAATTTGTACTTGTACTTGAAATTATCTCAGTTCTGATATGTCTTATATCCTCACGCCATACTTGAAGCATTTGGAGTATATTCTTGCAAGAATTTTCTTGAATTTCACAGCAGCTAATGTGATTGGTTTGAGTTTATCCGATCATCCTTTTTGTTTGGCACTCGATGATTTTCCTCGATGGTCAGGCTACCAGAAGTTTGAAGAGATTACAAGTTATTCCTACACGGTTCCTGCCATACTCCTCCGTGGTGAAGTTTCATTACTGAGAGTCGAGAGACCATATGTTCTTTCTGTTCTTTTCTTTTTTTTGATTCAGTGAGACCATATGTTCTACATATGGTACGTATTAGCTAAGTTAGTCAATGGTATGATAATATAGACATCCGTGTTAAGGGACCAAGAAAGATACCAAAGATTTGCGTAGTTAAAATGGTTAGTTGGGCAGTTAACATCAACCGACCTTAGCTCAGTTGGTAGAGCGGAGGACTGTAGTATGCTTATAGCAATCCTTAGGTCGCTGGTTCGAATCCGGCAGGTCGGACTTTTTTTTTCCCCTTACTTTTATGATACCTTTAAAATCAAATTTTACAAATAAGTATGATATATTTTTTTACATTCAAATCAATTTCATAAACAAGTTTTTAATCGGAAGGACTGTTCTTTTATTCAACATTCTCTCCTTTTCTTTTCTTTTATGTTAAAACCATTGGAATCCTTATTGATTGGCTTATAAAACTAAGTTCAGAGAAGAAAAATGAAATAGATCCTCAGAGTTTTATCCCAGTGTTCCTAGCCCACCAATATAACGACTGGAATGAAGTCGATTCAGAGAAGTCACCAACCAAATTCTAGATGAATTAATTATTTTCACTGAATTTGCGAAGGATACCTAAAATTGTACAGCTCAAACGATGTACTGTAAGAAGCCAAAAGCCAGTAAGGCTGTCAAACGTAAAAACCAAATTACACTGAGCGAAAGATATATTGCAGTCATCAAGAATTCGACACCATGACAAGAGGGTTTAAATTAATATTGTTGTCAGGGTTGTAAGCCTGTCTTAGACAAGAAGGTGTAATACTTGATAGGGTTGACAAAGTTCGGATTTCATGTAATTCCCTTTTGCAAATTGCAAATTGAGATGTCCCTGAAGAAGGGTGGGAAAAAAACACTACGAGAAAGGAGTTAAAGCCCTAAAGCTATCATCATCGTCGTCATGATATGATACCGTAACAATATATCAGAAGGTGGGTTATCTGCGTTTTTCCTCCGTCCCCAAAGTAAGGTGGGAAACCTTTGAAGTTCTTCAATGCAGAGGTCAGTGATGATGCAAGCTTCGACTACAAAAGCTTTAGGCCGCCTGTTACATCATTGACGAGATCAGCTGGCCCTGCACAAGTATGAGAAAAGAAACTATATTATGGCATGCGAGTGGAGAGAAAGGACGATAGATCATCACCATAATATGGCAGTGTTTTCTTAGGATTTCTAACAGAATATGAGAGAATTACCCAGGATAGCCATGACCGTCCTAGAATCTGGAAAACAAGAATGAAGAAATGAAATGTCAGTTAAACCCAATGAAGAGAATACAGAAAAGGAAGGTAGAGTTTATCTGCTAATATTTTTCATGGAAGACAAATTACCAAAATGAAAAGGCTAGTAATACAGAGGGAGAAAAGATCCTGACATGGCAACTTTAAGATAATGACAAATATTCACTCTCCACTGTTTTATCTTTATCAGAACTGGATTTGCTTAAAGATGAACCGAAATCTGTCATTGTTGATGAAGCAGAAACTGGCTGTGATAAAATTCTCAATCCTGTGTTGGGTTTTGTTCTGGGGTACTTTGGGAGAAGTGTCTTAGGAGATATGCTTTAGGAAATATATGACCATAAAAATATGTTTTGAGTAGGGAATGTATATGAATAGTAAAATATGTTTCTATTTATTCAGGAGGGAACAAAGTTTATTGAAGATATCTTTTCATGTGAGTTTATTGGTGTCAAATCAAGGTTTTCAAATGAATTGCTGTGCGGTTCAGCATTTTAAGTTAATGAAAGAGACTTTTTCAATCAAGATATGCTCATAGTATATGTAAGAACATTAAATCCACAGCTTAAAGCTCTACACTCAATCATGCCAAACAGGCTTTAAGAGATTAGGTCCACAGGCCACCCATTGTTTCCAACAACCAAGACCAAAGCAGCTTGAGTCAGCAGTGGATGGCTTAGTTGTGGGCTTAAGAAGCCATATTAAGTTTTCTTGTTTTCCTTTTAATCAACATACTGCATAATGCATACATATAGGGGGTTCAAGATCATAGCTAGATTAGGTGCAGTAACTTGGAGTGGGACGATAAAATAAAAAAGATAATTAAAGTGCATCAACAAGAAAGCAAGTAAAAGGAAATAAACAGTGTGGCACTCACTTGGAGCAATCTGTGTCCTCCCAGCATCTATTGTAATATGAGTTGGTAAGTTTAGTGACCTTGCCCTTTCCTGCAAGACCAAAATAAATTATTAGATATCAAAAGCGTGTAGGGCAGTTGCCATTGAATTTCTACCACATTGTGAACTAAAAAAACACAATATGTAAGCCAAGTTTCAAATGTCTGAAATCTTAAGCAAGATTCGGTAAAAGTAATTTAAATTATGCAATAGTGAAATTTAGGTATATATACTTGCATTTCATACAGAGAGGACTTTGACTGCAGTAAGCTAATCTTTGAAATACCACATTGATGTTCAAAAACTTTGGCAGGTTCGAACTCCAAAATACTTTCTTGGCACACTTGAAAAAGTAAACAGAAACTGTTTCACCATGATTCCATATATGATCTGTGATGCAAGCAATGCTTTACTAAACCTTCTCATCAGGTAAAATATCATTATGTTATTCTAAACAGTTTGTGTTTCTTATGGTGTACGAGCACTTCAGTTTTCTGAAAACAAAATAGAAACATTAAAATATTCTGTTTCAACTAACCAAGCAATATATAACCAAACTTGAAAACATGGCAACTCCTTTGAGTCACTTGTCTTTACCTGTAAAGCAATCATATCATCTTCACTTTCAATTTTCACGACAACTTTAACCTGCCCACACATCTCCCACCTGCATAAAGTATTAAGCTTATAACTACAATGAAAAATACTGACCTAAACTCAAATTGCTTGAAATTTTATTACCACGGTCTTAAGAGTACCTGTTCAAAGATTTTGGTGCCCGGTTTAGGATTTTTTTGTACAGACCCAAAGTTGCATGGCTGTGACCAACAACAATAATTTGGCTAAGATGTGAAATGGGTAATTTACAGTGGGATATTGAACTTGCAAAAGCCAAATTGGTATATTTTTCATGTAAGACAAAACCTTACTACAAATTACAAAACTACTCACAAGATCTAAAGATATGACACTGTAGAACCATGACAAGATTGACATCAATGCATATTATTCAAGACTGAGAGAAACAAAATATATGAAATTAAAGGATGGCACACTTTATTCTTTTTGCCTCATCCAACTAAATTAACTATGAAATATAGTTTTCTTGTGCAGTTTGCTCTAGACTAGCTCAAATCCAGATTACCAGACACCTAATATGAGGTGCAGTTTCTCATTGTCGAACAATTTCAGCTAAACAATGGAAGGGAAGTCTCATTGTCTACTAAGTCGTCTAACTCATCAATACATTACCTGCATTGGGCAGCAATCTTCCCTTTCCCCATCTTTAAGTCATTCCTCACAGCCAAAACCTGCGCGTAATGATCCAAACCAAGTTGTTTATTCATCCCTCAGTTCAAGAGATGAAAAAGAGAGGAGAAAGAGAGAGGGAGAGAGAATCCACCAAAATTACCATTTTAAAATCATCGAGAATTTCAGCAAGTTTTTCAACCTCAAGAGGCTGTTTACCCAATTTCTTCTTCTCACCATCAATAGTTTCAGCTTCTTTCGGTGCTCCAGATAAACGAAGAGCACGAGCCGAATAACGCGCTCCAATTAGGAATCCCAATGCCAAACACACCGCACCAATCAGAAATGCGCTAATCCATGTCATTTCTATCATATCGAACCCCAAATCAGTACTCTGCGTTGCATTCAAATCCACATTACCAATCACTTCACAGATCAATCTAAGTTACCAACACTTTGATCAAAATAAAAAAGTAAACACTGAAAATTCGAATAAACTAGGGTCTATGGAAGGTTAAATCGCAAATACAACAGATTAAACCATAGGATAAGGAAACGGATACCTGCTATAAGCTGCGAATGCTGAAACTGGATTGACAAAGTAATAAATTGGGTGATTCCTTTGGAGAAGCGCGAAGACTACAACGGCCGTATAGTGTGCGGTGGTGGCGATGGACCACGACGAGAGAAGGTGGTTTTTGTTTCAGCGGACGAGGAAAGCCGTGAAGTGTGACTGTGTGAACGAAGACGAGAGAGAGCAAGGACTTGATTACAAATTCAGTTCTTCTCCTTGCAACCAAACAGTCCTTTACCTTAGTTATAACTTATAACTTATAAGCAAAGTCCAAACTAGCACAGCCAAACAGTCCTTTATTCATTTCCCTGTTTTTTCTTTTATATACCTTTTAGGGCGAGTTTACTTTAGCGGTTAGCAAACTATTGAGAGACGGTTAGAAAATGTAAAAATTTTGGGTATATAACACAGATTTCTATTTACTTTAATTGATAAACTTCCCTTTAAATAGTCTTAAATTTTCATATTTTTACTTTTCTATTTATGATCATTATCTTTCCATATTTACCCTTATTTTATTTTACTAAGATAGCGCTACTGATATCTAAATATTCTATGCACATTAACGTTCTTTTACCAACCATATCTCCCACATGCTTTACTTTTAAATGAAATTTTATAAATGATAGTAATTGATGATGTCCAACAATTAATAATAAAATTATAAATAATAAAAATTAACTGTACTTAATTGTACAAACGTAGGTGTGTAAGCCCCAAATGAATTAATTAATGTGGTACTTCTTATATTGGTATTTCTTTAAAACGGATTAATATAATAGAAAACCAAATTAAGGAAACCAATAAAACCAGGTAAATTCAAGGTAATATTCTGCTTCATAGGGATAGATAATGCAGAATAAAACGGATTAATATAATAGAATACCAAATTAAGGGAAGCCAATAAAATCAAATAAATTCAAGGTAATATTCTGCATCACAAGGTAATAGCCATCCAAATAAATCTTTGTCGAAAAAACAAATTTATAATAAAAATTTCGAGCAAAATTATGGGATATAGAAAAAAACGGGTATTACCGTAAAATACCTCTTCCAGAAAAAGTTGGGTATTTAGCGGCTACTTTCAATCCAGATTAGATACTCAACTTTTTTCAGTATTAAACCTGGGGCTCCAAGAAAATAGCTGATTTCTTTTCTATTAAAGTAAATCGTAGATTAGAGGTCTTTATTTTACCAAAATCATTTATTCTCGTAAAGTAAACTCGCCCTTAGGGAAAATGTTACGTAATTTAGGAAAATTCTAGCCCAAACCCGGTTTGATCGGACCCAACCAATTAAAAAAGCAAATGTATTACATTTGTCATTTGATTGGTCACTCTCCCCAAAACTTTTCACCAACCACACGGCAAGTGTAAAACACTCGTCCCCTCATTACACCAGTTTGATCGAGTTAGACTCGGGTTAGAATTACCCGGTAATTTAACACTCTCAAAATTTACTTAGGTTGATCCTATAATTTTAAAAAGCAATCTGATATCATCCCAAAACCTATATTTCATTAGGTTTCAAAAAAAAAAAAAAAACCTATATTTCATTAGAGAATGATACAGATGACACGTGCAAGTTACGTGGTTCATTAACCAGCTTTGACAATATAAAATAAATATCAAACATGATCCCATAATTTAACTCTTAATTTAAAATTGATCCCAAATTTATTTTGTCATTATAATAAACATTACACAGTATATTGCATAGTGTGATTTCAAATACAAATATAAGAATATATTAGCAAATTCTTTAAAATATAAATCCATAATAAATACATGAGAAAATTGTTATTTTTGTCTTATAAAATATTATTGAAAAAATTGCATTTTTAGTTCCATACGAAATAGATCGATTTTTTTTTTTGGTTCCTTAGTTTTTAAATCGTCCCGCACTTTTAGTTTTTTGACAAATGTAGTCTCAAAGTGCAAAAGATTCAATATTAGTCCCGACTCCGTTAACTTCTTCGTTAGTCACCGTTGGCGGTTTTAAATATTAAAAAATTAATATAATAATTCTTTTTTCTAATATTTAGATATATATATTTATAATATTTTTTCTTAAAAAATACATATCAAATATTAGGAAAAATTTAAAAGAATACCAACCGCATGATATGCATTTTATTTTTATAACAAATAATAAATTATTACATTTAAAAATATAAATATTACTTTAAAATTATAAAATAAAAACATTATACATAATAACATAATTAATAAAATAATCTTCAATATTGCATTTGGTTGAAAATATGTAAAATGAAAAATTAAAAATAATTAACATTTATAATATTTAAATATTTCTTATATATATATAACATTTCACTTATTTAAAATAATTAACGTCGCATTTAGTTAAAATTGAAAATAACTGAGAATTTATATATTTTTTATTTAACAATATAATATTTATAATTTCAATTTTAACTGAGAATTTATATATTTTTTATTTAACAATATAATATTAATTAGAAAAATTATAAAGTACTTAGTAACCATAAAAAATAACATCAAAATCTTAAAACACTATTAACCTACGATCATATTTATACTATAATTATCATAGTTCATTAATATAATATTTAATTAGAATTAAAAGTAAGTTTTAACAATATCATATTTAATTAAAAATAAAAGTTAATATCATAATAAAAAATCATTATAATAATATCTAATTATATTTATATTATAATTATAACAATTTTAAATATGTGTATTTAAAAAATAGAATTAAAAATAAATTAACAAAATTGGTGTAAAAAATAATTTTTTTGCACATTGGGACTACATTTGTCAAAAAACTAAAAGTGCAGGACGATTTAAAAACTACGAGACAAAAAAAAAATCGACTTATTTCCTATGAGATTAAAAATGGAATTATTAACTCTAATTTTGATCTATTAATCATTATACATTTAAAACTAAATTCTTTACATTATATGAATATAATAATATAATATGTATACACGATATAAATGATTAATGTTACTAATCAGTTTAAATAAGATTTTCAGTAAAAATATAATCGTTAAAAATTTTGTAATTCACCTTGAATTGTATCACCTTCCCGTTATAAGATAAAAATACTCTTAATCTGAAATTTTTACGACAATCGAAAAAAATTATTAAAGAACTAATTGAAATAAATTAATAATGTTAGAAACTTATTTATTATTTTTAAAACTTTAAAAATTATAATAACATAATTTAAAACTTTAGGGATTAAACCTCTGACATTTACTCTAATTATTAAGGGGCGCATTGGGGTGGCTCCATCTTTCCTAAATTATTAAATAATTTATATATATATTTTAAAATTTTTATATTTTTATCTCTTTAAAATTAAAATCTTACTCTTCAATTTTGAATATATTTTAATTTTTGTTCTTAAATTCCGGCTGTCTCTGTCTCTTAACGTTTTATAAGCTCAACCAAACGCTCCCTTAGTTTTAATAAAAGACGGGGAGCAATTAGAAAGAGTAATCTGTACGTAGATTACCGTGTGGGAGAAGTTTTAAATAGGCAAAAAGTCGCTCAAAGTCGTCTAAATCAACTCGGTTAAGCTCTTCTTCTCAGGATTTTTCACCTGCACTCTGTTCACTACCAAGGTACACATCCAGCCCTCTCTGTTTTCCTTGTTTTTACGCGTCAATTTGCAGTGATTTATTGTGCTTTATAATTCCAATTGTCGCTGAATTTCAGATTTCCGATCCTCTCTCTATCTCTTCATTTTTTTGTAATGGCTATACGATGTTTTGGGTCGATTTTTAATGATTAATTGATTATTATGTTAATAACCTTAATTGGAAAAGATTACTTATAACCTTCATTGTGTTTGTACCGATGGCAGCATGATAGGGGTTTGTCCGGGGTTTTTCCCTGTATTAACCGCTGATTATGTTTTTGAAGACTTAATTTTTACGATACCATCTGAAATTGGCGTTTCTGATTTTCGTCGCAAGGGTTTGATCAATTGCATAATTGTTTCAGGATTTTTTGAAGTAGTTTCTGGAATATGAGTGACAATTTGATGGATAAAGTCAATCAGTTGGGCGAGCGCTTGAAGATTGGAGGGTCTGAGGTGGGGCAGAAGATAACTGCTGGTATGAGCTCAATGAGTTTCAAGATGAAGGAATTTTTTCAAGGCCCGAATCAGGCTGACAAGCTTGTGGAGGAAGCCACAGCTGAGACCATGGAAGGGCCCGACTGGGCCACGAACCTTGAACTATGTGACATGATTAACCATGACAGGGTTAATAGTGTGGAATTGATAAGGGGAATTAAGAAAAGAATCATGCTGAAGAGCGCTAGAATTCAGTTTTTGGCTCTGGTGCTGCTTGAAACTGTTGCAAAGAATTGTGAGAAAGCGTTCTCTGAGATTGCAGCTGAGAGGGTATTGGATGAGATGGTGAAGCTGATTGATGACCCGCAGACGGTGGTTAATAATAGGAACAAGGCTTTGATGATGATCGAATCATGGGGAGAGTCTTCAAATGAATTGCGTTATTTGCCTGTTTATGAAGAGACTTACAAGGTAATCCTGTTTTTTGAGTGAGGCCTAATTTTGTTTATTCATATTACTTAGCCCCGTGTTTTTATGATATCAAGCATTTCTAATTGGATAGATATGTGCGTAAGATTATACTCTGATGATTCTTTTCTGTTCTTAGCTTTTATCCCAAAACAGACATTTGCGCAAGTCATGTACTAATCAAGTGTTACTTGTAAATTTTCCGAACTTGTTTTATAATTTCTTTTTGTAGCAGAAAGATTGAGAAACTAATTCATCTGATTTCATTGGACTATACAAAATATTGTTGCTGCACATTCTCTTGAATATTTCTTGTATCTAGAGACACTTGTTCACAGAACATGCACATTGTTATTCATGCCAGATATCGCTGTACATAGAGATAGCTGTCGGTTTATACACCTTGAATTTACGAATTGATTAGTTTTCACTATTTTTCTGTCCCATTTCAGAGCTTGAAATCAAGGGGAGTAAGGTTCCCTGGTCGCGATAATGAGAGCCTGGCTCCTATATTTACTCCTGACAGATCAGTTGCAGGTCCTGAACCAAGTGCCACTCTTGCGCAACAATTTCATCAGGAGATCCCTGCACAAAGCTTTTCAGCTGAACAAACAAAGGAAGCATTTGATGTTGCAAGAAATAGTATAGAACTTCTAAGCACTGTTTTATCCTCTTCCCCACAGCAAGAAGCTTTGCAGGTACTGTTTCTGGTTTATATTTGATATCTTGGTTCCGGATAGGAGCTTGTTGAACTCTATGATTGTGTTACTCTGTCCTCATTTTAATGTGCGATATTTATCATGTTATACATGTACCTCAGAACCCCTGCACTTTCTTTGACTTTTTCTTTCGTCACATCAACAATTCAGAAACTTTATTTGAGCAATTATGACATTGGTAATTTCTGAAGCAAACTTCAGCCATACCTGAACAATTTGGGTGTGTTTTATGGCATCCGTGTATGTCTATCTTTTATTTAGAAATATTCTGCTTGACAATGTCTACTATGAACATGATATAGTTTCAAAATTTTAACTTAGAATTTCTAATTAGTCCGGTCGAGCTTAATGCATCATATTTGGTTATTTATGTGGTGTTTCGGTAATACGACCCTCATTTTGTTCTCATCTGAGATTAATCTTGATACAATTTGCAGGATGACTTGACCATCACACTTTTACAACAGTGTCGCGAGTCCCAGTACACTGTTCAAACCATCATTGAAACAGCTGGAGATAACGAGGCCCTGCTTTTTGAAGCACTCAATGTGAACGATGAAATTCAAAAAGTGCTAACTAAATATGAAGATATGAGAAAACCTCTAGCGGTACCTCAGGAACCAGAACCTGCTGTGATACCTGTTGCTGTCGAACCAGATGATTCACCTCGTGCGGGGAAACCAGAACCGCTAGTCAGAAAGTCATCCATGTCCAAGAGCGGAAGTCACGGAGGGCACAACGATGACATGATGGACGATCTTGACGAGATGATTTTCGGTAAGAAATCCGGCGGCTCATCAGAGGCAGCAGGACAGGATACAAACAAAAAGCAGACACCAAAAGACGATCTCATCACATTTTAGTTATAGAAATACTCGATTCCAAGAAATCTCATAAGGCGCCGACATTCTTGATGTCAGCCCAGTAGTGTCGATATTGTTTTTCATTTCTAACTTTGAATCCTAAGTCATGATAAAGAGGAGGAAGTGGTTTTTTTCTTTGTATCTCATTCTCTCGTTCTAATTTAACGTGGAGACTGGGTTCCGTTGATGTCACAGGGGATTTGTGCATTTTGTTAGTGAAACGTATTGACAAGTTGACATGGGCTGCCAGTTTTTGGAATAAATACGACTCTGATTCTGGCCTCTTCTTGTCCATGACTCATTGTGAGTATGTATGGTTTCTGAGATTGTCTCTTTCTGCTGAGATTTGATTATCAAATGATTACATTTATGGACCAAGTATGTATATTCTTTAATCATTCGAGTTGTGGCGTTTAATACTTTGAGAAATAGGATGTGAGGACAAGTAAGAGATCTGTTCTTTATCAAAATAATAATCGTATAAGGTTTTCCAGTAAGAAAATTGTTAAGAGGAAAACTGAAGATCGTGGCATGCATGATATGTCAATCTTGTTATGATTGCTGCTTAGTAGTTGGCTTCTGTCGTGACTGGAGCATGCAGATCGTATCGCCCACGACCACGACCACGACCACCCATTCTTGTTTAATTTATATCTCAGAAATGAAGCTTTTGCCCATATATAAGTTAGTATGTCCACGTTGAATTATAATTTATAATAATAGTCGACGAGTAAACTGCCACCAAAAAGATAAAAAGAAAAAGAAAAGGAAAAGGGTTAATGAATCAAAGCACCATTGTGGGCCTTCCCGTTGATTCCGCCTTAATCAATACTTTTTTGGAAGATATTCCCAATTAAAAATCACAACCACCGTTATTAATTGCCTGATTTGAGAGATGGTGGTGGTGGTGGTGGTGGTGGTGATGAGGCGCTCTAATAAATACATTACTAGAATGAACAGGATATGATCTAAATAATATATATATTTGAATGTGTGTTACGGGGGACAGAAAATTCTTATATGAATCAAATATATTATGTTATATACTTATTAAATTTACTATATTTTGTATTCATCTTACTGAAGTAAAAGTTACAAATGTGGTAAAGTCTTCGGGTGTTCATGGTACAAAATCCGAGTTCAAGTCAACTATTATTTATGTAAAGAATAAATGGGAGTCCCTAGCCAAATCAAACAAATTTTACCCTTTTTCCAAAAATGTAAAATAAAATAAAATAATTTCCAACAATATATAGGATCATAAATAATATATCTAAAGCCGAAAACCAGAAAAGGAAAGAGAAAAAAGGAGAAGAAACGAAAAGAATAGGAAAGTTAAAAAAATATTCATTCTCACAAAAAAACTGTAATATTTGTCCAGCAGAAGCCCGCCTGTCAACTATATAAACACACAGAAATACACGAAGAAAACACGCATTTCTTGAAATTGAAGATTACCCAACTTTAGCAGGGAGAAACAGGGCTTCAAAGAGAGTGGATGCCCACGCATACTTCAGCTCCTGCAAGTTCGTCGTCTTCCTCTTTGAGGTGCCTCGGATCCTCACCATTCCTGCAACACAAACCAAATCCATTAATGATTCAAGGAGACCGTTTTGATTTTGCAGTCTGCTGAGAAACTACTTGTACTCTGATCATTATAGTGTATGTTTCTTGTACCCTGTTCTTCCCTGCTCGTTTGAAGTTTGATTCTAAAGACAGTTATTATTCAACAGAACCGAGCTTCATCATTGATTTGACTGATTGAATCTCAAACTTATCAATATTTCAGGGCCAAATCACACAATTCATTGACAGCCATAAAAAATGGCGTCCAACAAGTCGTTCAAACCAAGCAGATCAGATATATCGACATCATCTGATGTGCTCGACTCACAAAATGGGAAGCCACCGCTGCCCCCCCAGTCCCGTGTCACATTCGCCCGAAGAACTCCATCCGGCAGATACGTAAGCTACTCGAGCGATCTTGATAGTGAACTCGGCAGCAACGACTTCCTCAACTACACAGTCCACATTCCACCAACGCCAGACAACCAGCCGAGTAACCCCAACATCCCGAGCAAGGTTGAGGAGCAATATGTCACGAGTTCCCTCTTCACGGGTGGTTTCAACAGCATAACACGGGCCCACTTGATGGACAAAGTAATCGACTCCGAATCCAACCATCCCCAAATGGCGGGTGTCAAGGGATCCTCGTGTGCTGTTAACGGATGTGATGGAAAGGTCATGAGTGATGGGAGAGGGGAGGATGTTCTACCGTGTGAGTGTGATTTCAAGATATGTAGGGATTGTTATGTGGATGTTTTGAAAACCGGGGACGGGATTTGTCCGGGATGTAAGGAGCAGTACAAGATGACAGATTTGAATGAGGCGATGGAGAGTTGGAAGTCGATGGTGCCACAGCTCGGGATGTCAAAGGTGATGGAGAGGCGGCTTTCGATGGTCAAGTCAGGTAGGGCATCGTTTCTGATGAGAAGCCAGATGGGGGAGTTTGATCACAACCGTTGGTTGTTTGAGACGAAGGGGACGTACGGTTATGGGAACGCCATATGGCCCAAGGAGGGGGAGTATGATGATGGAAAAGATGAGGATGATATTCTTGAGCCTTCCGAGTTGCTGAACAAGCCGTGGAGGCCACTTACGCGGAAGTTAAAAATTCCAGCTGCAGTAATCAGCCCTTACCGGTAACTTTTTTTTATCTTGTGTTGCAAAAATTATCCAGATAATTCCACCCAATCCTGTGTGATGACTAATGAGCATACAAAGTTATGTACCATATCACAATTTGAGGTAAAACCTTCTGCAGTAATAGTTTTGAAAATAAATATGTAATATGTGATTGCAGGCTTCTAATTGCTGTCAGAATGGTTGTTCTTGGCCTTTTCCTGACATGGAGAATCCAGCATCCCAACAACGATGCGATCTGGCTATGGGGGATGTCTGTAGTGTGTGAAATATGGTTTGCTTTTTCTTGGATTCTTGACCAACTACCAAAGCTATGCCCCATAAATCGGGCTACTGATCTTAATGTCTTGAAAGACAAATTCGAACTGCCCAGTCCAAGCAATCCTACAGGAAAATCCGATCTCCCAGGAATCGATGTCTTTGTTTCTACAGCAGATGCAGACAAAGAGCCGCCTCTTGTCACAGCCAATACCATATTGTCTATACTGGCAGCTGAATATCCTGTTGAAAAACTTGCTTGCTATGTTTCTGATGATGGAGGGGCGCTTTTGACTTTTGAAGCCATGGCAGAAGCAGCAAGTTTCGCAAATATATGGGTCCCATTTTGTCGCAAGCACAATATCGAGCCTAGAAATCCAGAAAGTTATTTCGGTTTGAAGAAAGATCCTTACAAGAACAAAGTTCTGAGTGATTTTGTCAAAGACAGGAGACGAGTGAAACGTGAGTATGATGAGTTTAAGGTTCGTATTAATGGTTTGCCGGATGCTATTAGGCGCCGTTCAGATGCCTATCATGCAAGGGAAGAAATTAAAGCCATCAAAGAACAGAGAATGAAGAGAGATGATGAACCTGTTGAGGCTGTCAAGATCAAGAGAGCTACATGGATGGCAGATGGGACCCATTGGCCGGGGACGTGGTTGAATCCTGCACCAGAGCACTCAAAAGGTGATCATGCTGGAATCATACAGGTAAATCATAAATACAATTGTACATACATAACATTTAGGATACAGCTAAAATGGACAATAATAAAACATTGGTCACCATAAGATGGTAATTTTATGACATTTTTTACTTTGTGAAATCATTTATAGTGTCGCCTGTTTAGGTTCTTCAATAGTTATACCGATACGTGACATTTTACACCAACACCAAGGGATTTGCTTATGGTCACACTTTCATATGAGTGCCTCATTTACTAGATTTCAGAGGCATTTGTGCAAAATGCATGTCAAATGTGTCTTATTAAAATGATTTTCTAGTAATATATATCAAAGACCCCCTTAAACGTGCCCTAATTACGAAAAAGAATCTTTGCATGTATTGAAATTACAATGACCATAGTAGCACCAACAGTTGGTTGTCCAAAATTACAAATGAACACCTCTATTGTTAGTTGTCAATAATTACAAAAGAACCCCTCTATTATAAGTATCAGCAGTATTTCAACTGACAGAGGGGTGTTTTTTGTAATCGAGGCAAACCTTAGAGCTTTTTCTTTTCATTCTGGTAATTATCCCTATATATTAACACATATGTAATCAAGTTTACCATGATTGATCATATAGGTGATGTTGAAGCCTCCAAGCGATGAACCACTTTCCGGCATAGACATAGCCGAAGAGTACAGACTGATGGACCTCGCCAACGTCGACATCCGTCTTCCAATGCTTGTCTATGTTTCACGTGAAAAGCGCCCCGGCTACGATCACAATAAGAAAGCTGGTGCCATGAACGCTCTTGTTAGAGCTTCTGCAATCATGTCAAACGGTCCCTTCATCCTCAACCTCGACTGCGACCACTACATCTACAACTCCCAAGCCCTGCGTGAAGGAATGTGTTTCATGATGGACAGAGGTGGAGACCGAATCTGCTATGTCCAATTCCCCCAAAGATTCGAAGGCATAGATCCATCCGACCGTTATGCCAACAGAAACACCGTCTTCTTCGATGGCAACATGCGCGCCCTAGACGGACTTCAAGGCCCTGTGTATGTCGGAACCGGATGCCTATTCAGACGCCTCGCCCTCTACGGTTTTGACCCTCCTCGTTCCAAAGAACACAGCTCCAGCTTCTTCGGATTCTGCTGCGGGAAAAGAAAAATTAAGCATTCAGCTGTAGCCAACAGCCCCGACGAAAACCGAGCCCTGAGAATGGGAGGAGATTCCTACGACGAACAGGAAGAAGTGATGAATCTTTCACTCGCTCCCAAAATGTTTGGAAACTCAAACCTACTGATTGATTCCATTCCCGTGGCAGAGTTTCAAGGCCGGCCTTTAGCAGACCACCCTTCAGTCAAGAATGGCCGACCTCCGGGTGCCCTTACCATACCCCGGGACCATCTAGAAGCTTCAACTGTGGCGGAAGCCATAAGTGTAATTTCATGTTGGTACGAAGATAAAACCGAATGGGGCCAACGAGTGGGATGGATTTATGGCTCTGTAACAGAAGATGTTGTGACGGGATACAGAATGCACAACAGGGGTTGGAAATCAGTTTATTGTGTTACCAAAAGGGACGCTTTTCGTGGAACAGCTCCTATAAATCTAACAGACAGGCTCCATCAGGTTCTCCGATGGGCGACCGGTTCCGTGGAAATTTTCTTCTCCAGGAACAACGCTTTCCTCGCAAGCTCGAAGATGAAGGTCCTACAAAGGATAGCGTACCTCAACGTCGGGATCTACCCTTTCACCTCCGTGTTCCTCCTCGTCTACTGTTTCCTCCCCGCGCTTTCCCTCTTCTCGGGGCAATTCATAGTCCAAACCCTAAACGTCACGTTCCTGGTCTACCTCCTCACCATCACCGTAACTCTCTGCGCCCTAGCCGTGCTCGAGGTCAAATGGTCGGGAATCGAGCTCGAAGAATGGTGGAGGAACGAGCAGTTCTGGCTTATCGGCGGAACCTCCGCCCATCTCGCCGCCGTATTCCAAGGTCTGCTCAAGGTCGTCGCCGGCGTCGAAATCTCCTTCACTCTGACTTCAAAATCCGCCGGAGACGACGACGACGACGAGTTCGCCGACCTATACATGGTGAAATGGACATCGCTGATGATTCCTCCGATTGTGATAATAATGGTGAATCTGATCGCGGTGGCGGTGGGATTCAGCCGGACGATTTACAGCGTGATTCCGCAGTGGAGCAGGCTTTTGGGCGGGGTTTTCTTCAGCTTTTGGGTTTTGGCGCATTTATACCCTTTCGCGAAAGGGCTGATGGGCCGAAGAGGAAGAACGCCCACAATTGTGTATGTGTGGTCTGGGCTTCTTGCAATCACTATTTCCCTTTTATGGGTCGCAATTAATCCACCTGCTCAGAATAATCAAATTGGGGGTTCTTTTCAGTTTCCTTGACTATTATTATTATTATTATTATGTAAGTTGTTTTCTTCTTTCTTGTAATTGTTGGGAAATCAGAAATGGGAAATCCCTGTCGTAGAGAAACATTTTTTTGTTCTTTCATGATGACATATATATATATATATTTTTAATCATTTTTCTTTCGTTTTATTCTGATCTGTTGGTGACTAAATGAAATTTTACTATAGAAATTCAATATGAGAATTGTTTTTTCGGCTTAATTACTCGATTTGTAATTTCTGGTTTGTGTATGGTATTTGAATGTGAGACTTTTGACTTGTTTATAATGTTTTTTTCCGCCTTTTTCCTATTTTATTCTGATCTGGTGGTCGGATGAAATTTGGGTATCACAAAACTGAAAACTCCAATATAATAATTATTTTTCCAGTTTAATTACTCAACTTGTTTTTTTTTTTTTTTTTAAATAAAAATTCCAAAATTCTTATTTAGGAATCCAAACACCAGGTGAATTCATTGAAATTTTATTCCACTTTCCCAAAGTACTTTTTAACAATTTTATAGCTGCTTCTAATACTAAAAAAATGGAAGTAATTAACTACAAACAACCCTCGGTGGATGATCATTAGTCGGTTGCAAACATGAAGAACGCATGTTGAGACTAATTTGAGTCCATAATAGTTCATCATTATTAATCGTTACTTTTTTGAAATCAACCTTTCTGCTCATGTGATGAAACATGAAGGCATTCTTTCTGCCTGTTTCTTTTTATTTTTTCAAATTACTTCCTGATAGATCTGAGTTGTAATTGGTGCCTTTTAATTATTGAATATATAATGAGAGTCTTAAGGCACTATATAAATTATATGTAACCATCGCTTTTTAACTCTTTAACTTGCACTTTTTTTTTAATATTTTCCTAACATGAAAAAACTTGACTTGAGGGTGTCAAAATTTCTCTTCGTTCAAAATTGTTGTGTTAGAAGAGTTGGAAGAGATAATTGAGGGTATTGAATATGAAGAAAAAAGTAGAATGCGATATATTACTAAGGAACGAGAGAGATTATAAATATATAGACTAAGACTAAACCCTAGGTTAGGCCCAAGCCCACAGTAGTGTAATCCTAATAACTAATACTCACACTCCCCCTCAAACTGGAGCACAACTTGCAGCCGAAACAAAGGAAAAGTAAATCGAAATAAAGTAATAAAACTTCTAGCAAATTACAAAAGAAATTAAAACTCCTAGCAAATTATAATGTTCTAAGATCTAAAACTAGTTCATCCTCCCCTTGTGCTGAGAAACCTTTAAACTTGAAATCATCCTCCCCCTCAAGTTAAGAAATCTTGAACCTTGAAAACTTAAATCTGGAGATGTAGTAGTAGATGCGCACGAGGACGCAAGTAGGAGATGCCGATGCACGAGAACGGCGTAGGCATGCAGTTAGGCAGGAAGCACGCAACAACGCGTAGGCAGTCAGTTAAGTAGGAAACACGCAGCAGCGCGCAGGCAGTTAAGTAGGGCAGGAGGAGGGGCGGAAGGCAAGTAGAAGACAGCAGCGGAGCGAGTTGGAGGCTAGGTTTTTTCAAGATTTTTTTTTTCCCCCTAAATTTCCAGGAACGATACCATGTTAGAAGAGTTGGAAGAGAGAATTGAAGGTATTGAATATGAAGAGAAAAGTAGAATGCAATATATTACTAAGAAACGAGAGAGAATACAAATATATTGACTAAGACTAAACCTAGCAAATATATTGTCTAAGAATACAAATATATTGACTAAGACTAAACCTAGCAAATATATTGACTAAGACTAAACCCTAGGTTAGGCCCAATCCCACAGTAGTGTAATCCTAATAACTAATTCTCATGGGGACTTACACAATAACCAAAGTACTTAATACTTTTTTCCGGCGATATTAATCTTCCACCATTGACAATCGGTTCTTGCACTGTTTTGTCACGCTTTGGAGCCGCGAATTGTTCGATCATGAAAGCAATCTCTAAAACTCACATACTATGACCTAAAATTAAATTATAAATTCACTTTCCATAAGGATATTCAATAAATAAACTTAATATGTTTTATTTACCTATCAATACTTTTTACTACATTTTGCTGATGCTGAAACACTGATATTAAAGTTGTAAATGTACTTTAAAAAAAAAGTTGTAAATGTACCAAGTGAAGTCGAATTTTATCGAAAAAGACAAATTTCAAGCTGGAAAACTATTATGCTGGTTCTTTCAATGGAGATAGTTTGCTTTAACCCTAATTTTAACCACACTACTTAGTCACAGCCCCTTTTATAAAAGGTAACTTTTATTATTTGGACTTGAAGGTCTAGTACTAATGAAGTGAATTCCTAATGCTGAAATTATGTGCATTTGTTCTTTTTTTTTTTTTTTTTTTTTTTTTTAAATTCGGTTGTTTTACTTTTCTATCGATCTATATTTTTTGGTTCCAACGAGATAACATTAAACTTGATTAATTCCACCGAATGGCTGTTCCAAACAGCGAAACTATCATCAACCGAGTGAGCCAAATTAGCTAAAGTGTCATCTATAGATTTCCTTTCGCTCGGCACATGCCGGAACACAAAATCCCAAAGTATGTGTAGAAGTCTTCGACAATTAGAGATGATATTTTTTAGAGGGTGCTCACTCACCTACTTTTTCATGATCCAATTTGTCACAATCTCAGAGTCCCTCAATCCATGGAAAACGTCGCTCCCAAGCGATTTGAAGATCCGAGATCTATCAGGTGATACCCTGAAGATGTCACATGTTGTTAATCCTAGCCAAGAGGAGGTACATGTTCACATTTCACCCGAGAATTTTCAAGATTAAAGAGTACTCTTTCCATGTGGCCTAAAGAGACTCTTTTTAGTCATCATCGACCACTACTCATGGGATATGGTACTCTGGCTTTGGCTCCAATATTCTAGTGATCTTGTCCAAGTCTGGCATGGTTGTCTTCTCAAACTTCTTATCGACGCGGGGGGACTTTCTTTATAAGATCTTGGTAGGGTTTCATGGCTCCCAGTATAGTGTGAGGATGTATGTTGGTCTACTGTTCCATCAAGTCCAGCTTCAGAGGCTGTGCGTATCCTTTTCTTACTCCCACGAATTGAGTCCACCTCTTCCATCGAGAGTGGTGGAAAACCTTCTCGGGTGTTCATTTTTATTACTCTAACCAATTATATGATAAAAGTCACTTCTAAAAACTTACGCATTACATGAAACTCCCTTAATACGTTAAAAACTGTAGAAGTCCGCCAGAAATTTTCAAAACTCAAGAATAAGAGCACAAAAGATAGGAGTTTGAAATACTATTATTTCTAGGGGTTAAGCACAATAATATTTTTATTAATTGTAACAAGATTCCTTTTTACTAGGTCCAAGTGATTCCTTGTAAAAATATTAAAATAGTTTTACTTTTCTATATTAGTATTAATAACTCTACTCCAAACGATTGGTATCTTCTCGGACTGCACGGGATCCACCAAAATTAATTATTATAATTATAAATGAAATATAAGAGTTAAACGTTGACTTTAGTGCCTTTATTGTAAGAATTTTCTTGTTGGACTTATATTAATTGATGATTGTGTAAAATAAAACGGGCTAAATAATACGGTTAATGGGACAAGACTTATCAGGCTTATTGGTTTGACCCACTATTGTTAAAGCCTTGATGTTAGCAGACGTGGTCTGACAGCTGGTGTAGGCCCACTCTAGAAAGCCCGTGATGGGAGGGCTTCTAGGGTTATATTTATTGATGGCTAGGTCCCCTCTCCACTCCACGTTCTGATATTGCTTTCCCATCAAGCTGTCAACTGCCGTTGTGAGAGAAGGAGAGGAAGACCTAGCCTGAGGTGTTGATTTGGGGATTACGAGAGATCTAGCTAGAGAAGTCGAACATACCACATGAAATTGCCCAACTAGATCGGTAAATACTAGGTTCAATTCAATAGGCGAAAATCAGGTATATCTACACTCTCAATTTTATCGGTGTTCTAAATTTTATGGTGTAGATCTTGGCTAAAAATTTGTTACATTTATTTCTTTTAAAAGTCCTACATAGAGTTTTGTGAATTAAAAAACTGTTTTATTTTTCTAAAGCTTTTTGCTTGATTTGTCCATACAAAAGTTATGTTGCAAGTTTTTTGCTCTATTTTTCTTCATCTTCTTGTTGCGGCTATATAACTGCGTTTCATAAATTATTTTGCAAAGAATTTATTCTCATATTATATTATGGATTTTTGAATATATTTAAATTTTCAATACTGGACCTATTATGTTAACTTATAATAATAAAGAGTTATGATGCACAAACACAAATACAGCAACATAGATACGACATGGTACGGATAAAACACAATTTTTTTTCAAAATTTAAGACACGACAAGGTTCAAACACGACTATATTATATATAAATAAATATATTTTTATATTTTTTTAATTTATTTGAAATGTGATATTTATAAAAATACTTAATATTATAAATTTAAATAAAATAAATCCATATCTAATTCAACATTTAAAATCATTATAAATAATATTAACACATGAATTTGTGTATCATGATATTATGAAAAAAATTCAAAATAAACGTAAAAATAAACTTAAATTAATATAATACATCTTTTAATAATTTATAAAAAAAAAATTAGTAAAAAAAATAAAATTCTCAAAATTTAGGAAAAATATAAAAAATGATATTTTTTCAATTTCCCATCTCCTTGCATGTCGGTACCGTGTCCCCAACTTATTTAATTTTTTTTTAATTTTTGAACAATTTTTATTGTGTCGGTACTGTATCTGTATCCGACATTGCACAACAAAAAAATAAAATGATGTGTTCATGCTACAAAGATTAAGAGCTTATTCAAAAAGAAAAAGAAAAAGGATTCATAATGATATGATCGTGTATCGACCATTTAGCTCCACGTGGCATGATTTGAGCATTAGCCACATGGCCAAGGTTCCCCGAACACGCTTTTCTCTCAACTCCAAACTTAAAGTGTGAAAGTCCAGTTTGTACTATTTGAACAACTAAGTCCCGACCAAGCTAAACTGGTCTTCGACCACATCTCTCAACCAAAGGGTTGGATGTCGATACCCCCATCAAAATTCTGTTAAGTTAAGGTGTGGCGGCGCATGAGATTAACGATTCCACCTTTTGAGTGCAAGGGTTTGCCATTGAGAGATTATGCAAGGAACGCATTAAATGTTTGAAATCTCCTCTCACTAGCTACACATTAAATGACCAAAATACTTTATAGATTTTCTGAAACAAGTAAACTCATATCGCATGTTTACCGACCGCCTCAAATACATTTAATATATCTTAACTGTTTATATTTAGTTCACTCACAAATGGCCACCCTATAAATCATCATAATATTTATTTTAACTAGTAAGCACATTCAATACACTTCGGCCCACCTTTTATTTTCTCTTTTCATTATAGAACTTGTGACGACCCGTTTCTTCGGCATACTAGGTACGGTGTCACTAGAGAGTTTAATTCTGTAACTTCGTGATTTATGTATTATTCGCATGCTTACGTGTCAACTTGTATTTTATTTTAATTGTGTGCGCATTAGAATTTATTTATGTTTGGGCTCGAAAGTCCATTTATTTGATGATTAGGGACCAAATTGTAATTAGGGTATTTGAGCCATTTTTCGGCTAACTTGAGCTCGGGGATTCAAATTCGAATTTCGACATCACCATTGGATTCATTTCGACGATTCGGTTCCAACGGAACTAGCCTCGTTTTTTTCTAAAGCCGTTTGAACCCTCTACCGATTTAAATTTTAATCCATTGAATCGAACCCTTTTTGTACCAAACCGAGCCCGTTTTCTTGGACTTAATGTTGGGATTAATGCCCTGAAAATCCAATTATATTGTAAATATTTTGGATTAATAAAACTGAAATTATAGCAAGTTATTACAAATTTAATAATTAATGACGTGTGATGGTATTTTTATATGAAATGTGTTTCATAGGAAAATACTTTAAATACCAGAAGTCACGTGTCATTAAAGTTCTAGTCAGTATGATAAGAAGATGTTCTTATCGAGACTATAATGTGTTATATAAGATGATTAGTCTTTCATCATAGGGAAATGGAGTTTCCAATTATAACACATTGATGATTTTCAATGAGATTGGAAACATCGAACTGGACCACTGAGATTGTTCATTTTACACTGCTATCTAAAATGAACAAAATCTCGGAAGCATTAGACTCTTAATCCTGGCAGTGTTTCTACTTTAGGCATGTAGTGTTAATCACTGTGATGTACTCAGAAGTGAGGTCTCGGTAACGGGTGGCCAAAATACTTTGTACGTTCGGTGATTGCATGAAATGTGCTAAAGAAAAATATTGATCGAGGAATATGTAGCCTTGTTGGAAGGTTAAAAGATATCCCTGAAATAGATTTGCAAAAAGTTCAAATAAAACTTTGGCCAAAGTACTTCGTGTGTTCGTCACCGAAGTTATATGTTGAATGTGTTTCACATACAGAGAATTTGGACTTAAGGCGAATCAAGAAATTTCAGATTGAAAGTGAAAAATAAATGATAGTAGTATTGATTTATTTTTCATGGATATCTGTACAGAGGAGTAAAATGCAAAATTATTTTAGATCGAGAAATTCGTGAATAATTTAATTAATTTTAGAGTTCAACAATATTTATTTAGTGGAATTAAATATTGTTAAACAATAATCAATTATTATCATGGGATGATAATAGATTGACCCATTTGGGGCTAAGATTAATTAGTCCTGCAGGTCCCCTCGCAAGCCCCAACGAAGATCAAAGAGAAATTATTAAAAGGAGAGAGAGAAATAAATTTTTAAAGTGTTTGAAAATAGCCAAGGAATTTATTTTGAGAAAAAAAATTAAATTCCAAAGAGTTGGAAATGCCCAGAATTTTATTTTGGAGAAAATAAAAAAATTTCAAAAAAAAAAAAAAAAAAAAAATGCTGACGTGGCGGAATGCTGACGTGGCAGCTGAATTGTCACGCCACGTCATCGGGTCAGCGCCACCGCCACATGGCGCGACACGTGGACGAATGAGATCGCGCCAAGTCACGCGAGTGAACGGCTCAGATCAGGCCTGGAAGGTCCGGGTCGGATACGGTTCCGGGTAGGGTCGGGTTCGGTTAGAACCGACCCTGACACGTGGCAGAATCACAATGTGCCACGTCGCCCAGAGCTGGACCAGGATTGAACCGACCGGTTCACAGCTGAACCGGTTTGAACCGCTGAGCCGTCGGTCAGAACGGCTGAACCGGCCACGCGGCACCTGCTCGTGCCTGCGTGGGCCCCACGCGCGCTATGCCCATGCAGCGCCTTCTGGGGGCACGTGCCAGCACGTGCGGACTCCTGGCGAGCTCCTTTTCTACGTCGCGCCTCCGGATTGGTGGTTTGAACTTGTAGTGCACGCCAAATCCACAAAAATTGCTACGAGGGTCCTCATTTTGGCTTATAAATTGAGCCTTATACCTTCATTTGAATTCATTCTTTTTTTTTTAAATGTTTTGGCAGCTTCAAAATACCATCCGACACTCTCTCTCTCTAATTAGTTAATTAATCCTAATTAAGGATTAATTAATTAATTAATTAGGTGATTATATAATTAATATATAATCCACTTAATTATTAGAAAATAGGGATTTTCTAGTTTTAGAAAAAGAAGTTTTTCTTGTAAAATATTTTCTCAAAGTATTTAGCGAAATACTGTCGGAGGCCACACTCCAATTTCTTAATCGTGGATATTGCGGGGAAGCTCTGCCGGTTTCACGAGAAAATATCGAGGTGCTGGAAAAGTGTCGTTGATAGCCAAATTTGCAGTACGGTAATACCGTTATGCTGCCCAAAATTATTATTTGCATATTGTGATTATATGCTAGATGATTTAAAATTATGTTATTGATGCCTGTATATATTAGAGTTATGCTGCCCGATTTATTCCGCTGCTTTATTAAAATATTTTTGAAATATTTTGATAACAAGGTTATGGCGAAATTTTTTGAATATTACGCTATACCATCACTCTGCCTCGGGCCCGCCACACCAACACTTAAAGACCGAACCCCCTCCCTTTTCTTCATTTTGGTGTTGCAACGTTTCTTTGAGGGAAGAAAAGATAAGAAGATGGCCACTATTCACCCTCCACTTTGAGCTCAAGATCCCGACTTCGATTCTCGCCCGATCGATGATCCAAGGTAAGATTTGTATTCCTCTCGTTACGTGATTCGATTCTACGTGCATTTCGTGGTATGATTTTGTGATTTTGTATGAGTTTGGGGACGATAGTGAATATTAAGGGTTTCGGGTTTTGGGGTGTTCGAGCTCATTCCGGAGTCCGATTTGTGCTCTAATGTGTTCTACATATGCTATTTGATGTTATCTGTTGATTTTGTGCCTTTTCGTAGGGTGTGGGTTCGATTTTGAGGAGGTTGGAACCTCTCCCGAGCGTATCAGCCGCCATGGCTGTGCCGCTACGAGCTTGGTCGTGCCCGCTACCCCTTTTTAAAGGAGTTTCGAGATTTGGCTTCGCGGCCACGACTGGTTTTCAGTGCAATTTTGTCGCGGTCGCGACGACCTCATAAGTGCTTGGATTTGGCTAAAATTTTAACAGTAGAAACCTTTTTTAGTGAAGAATATTCTCCAATTGGAATCACGTCAAAATTCGATGTGGTTTACGAGTTATAATCGTTTGAAAATTGTGTTGCTATTTCACCAGAATTCTGCTCTTGTTCAATTTTACACCTACACCCTTTTCACCTCGCTTTGAATCATATTTCGAGTCATATATCGTAGGAAAGCCCCATGTGTCTAGTTTTTTTTCCAATAAACAAAATTCAATTCCAACTTCTCAATCTCAAGATATTCCCGCTTTACTACAGCTTGTGCATTTTCGAAAATTCCCAGTTTTTGCATGTTTTGCTCGAAACCATTTATTGTGTTTATATTCCGCTTTTCTTGCACCCTTTCACCTTTGAACTTGTTTATAAGTGGTTATATTATGTTTATGTGTATTTGTTTGTTCTTATATGCAATTTATGTCGCTTAAGTTATGTGAATTGTTTGCATGAAGAATATGTACACCTTGTTATGCATCTAAATGTGGTAATATGCATTAATTGTGCACATGAACGTTTCTTAACGTGTTTTATAAATATGTTAAGCTATGTGATGTCTTATTTTGTATGACATTACTATGAATATGAACTATGCACATGTGATTACATCTCTTAAGTGCATAAACATACGTTGTGCTTCTACGTGGTTCATTCTTGAGTCTAAGTCTTGCATTTTGTTTTCAGTTTGTCCAGGTACACCCGGGGTGGTGTTTCGTGAGCCGTGTTGATTCCGGGGTGGATCATTTGTCTTATTCTCGACTTCGTCGGTGTAAGGTGGGGCTAGGTTATAGTTAAACCTTAATGAAACGTGCTCGTTTTCTATGTATGCGAACTATAACCATAAGTATATGTAAATACGTGCGAGATACGTAATTTTATGACTTTGTCGTATGTTTACAAATATGATATGCTATGTACAAGCCTACGTACGCTTGTTATGATTTGGTATGATTTGTTATGTTTTGTAACGTTAAACCACGTTTCAAACCATGTGCATCTTATGAGTCGGGAGCTACGAGCTAAGGAATATGATAAGAATTTGACAAGGAGAGGTATGAATAACGTGGTTGTTGCAAGGTAAGGTATGATACTTAAGTTAAGTTATATAATGATAAGTAGCAGGTTAAGTTTACTCTGTAATGTAATGTAATGTTTTGTATTTGTTAATGGGCCCCGGAGTCTACGAGTCAGGACGCCCAGGACGACAGCGGGCCGTCGGGATAAGCCTGAGCGTAGTCTTCAATTTGATGGGATTACTCCTGAACCCACCAGGAGGTTTCGTGATGGATGGATATCCAGAGGGTTTGGAGTAGCTTGCACTCTCCTCATCTGAAATGGATGGTTAGGGCGTATAGACGTTTCCATCGTCGAAAAAGGAGGTATGTGATGTAAGTAAGATTTGTTTGTTTTGTTTTAATTTGTAATGATACTAATGAGGAGTCCAGGATGGAATTTGATACTCATCCCCGCCGAGTTATGTATGTATGTTATGCTTAAGTTCGTGAAACGGGGATAGACTTATTAATAAGATAAAATCTGGGTATATTGGAAAGGATAAGATAAGATATCAATGATTTGTTATGATATGAAATGTACGTTACGTATGAATTTGCTAAGTTAAGTTTTGCTCTATTTTGATAAGTAATCCCTATACGTATGTATCACGGGCAAACTTTTTGGTGTGTAAAAACTATCCCTGAGTTCACGAACATTACGATTTGAACGTGCTATGCTCCTTACTATATATATAGTGTGTGTGGCTAGCCCCTCACTCAGTCAGTGTGATTGACCGTCTTCCTCCCCAATGTTTTTAGTGTGCAGTTGTTGCGTCGGAGTTCGAGCTAGGCGGTCTGAGTCGAGTCCTTGGAGTCTGTCGAGTCTCATGTACAAGTTTGAGTCTTTCGCATTCACATCTTGTAATTCGGATAAGTTTGTACGAATGTTTGTATGTATATTTCGTTATGTTATGATATGATTTTCAGGACAGACTTCCAGGGATAGATGAACCCGTTTGCATGTTATGATATGTTTAAATTTCGGGACGAGGTATCTATGCTAGCTGAACTCGTCACCTGTTGTTTGTATTTATGTTTAAGTGTATGGATTGTTTCCGCATGTGTTTTGCTTTTGATGTTTTGTTAATTGTATCTGCAGTTAGGGTCTACGTTTCACCTAGCTTAGGTGTGTGTCTGTTTATCTCCCATTCGCCTCTGTTTGGTTTATATACGGGTTTCCCATCTCATATGTAGATTGTGCTTAAATGCGGGGGATGTGGTGACCCACCATACAAGGTGCTACAGAACTTGCTGATCTAAGCAACGGAATGTTAAAATTTAGCTTAACCCAAATTCCCTAACTTTGGCTTAATCAACTTACGTCTATTTTCTCTTTATCCAACTTATAGATCAAGAATTATCTTATTATATAAATTTTTGAGTGGTTGATGGATCTAACATTTATCCCAAAGATACTTAAACACTTTAAATTCCAATAATATATCAATTAGTCAACAATACTCAGCATATTCGTAAAGCAAATATACTCGCCGCGGAATTTATATTGCATTAATGTCGCATTAATTTTGTACACGAAACGCGATGGAATAAACACCACATAATCCTGACCAAAAATAAATAAATAAACACCACATAATAGAACAACCAACTTTGAAAGCTAAGTTTTGCACATCTCCATACACGTCATCACGTGCTTATTACCACCTACAGTTTTGATCATTGCTCCAATGCATTCTTTTTAAATTAAGTTAATTATTCATGTTGAGTTAGCTTCTGCAAAGAGCGCTCCACTCGTTTTTTTTTTTTTTTTACTCATACATCCTTAAATGGAATTTAAATCCGAAATATTTTCCTGAAAAATAAACCTATTAACCACTTAAACCAGTTTCTATTAGTAAAATTTCATTTATGAGACCTGAACCACCCGCCCTCTACTTAAATACAAGTATATAAAAGGTGGAATATTTAATTAGAAATTTTAAAATTATTCTGTATTTAAAATTAAGATTCGAAATTTTAATAATTTGGTGAAAAAACATAGAAGCAAAGATAGCTATTTTATATTTTAACACTCTTCAAACTCAAGACATATCACTGATCCTCCGATATTTATGTTAATTTTTTTATATATAAATACTTAATTAATATATAATATTATGTATATATATAATGATTTTTATATAAAATTCCTAATAAAGTAATATATTCATTATATATTTGTATATATACTCAATTAAGATTTATTATCATATATATAAATATATTAAATTATTACAAAAATATACTTTTTAATAAAAAATAATATATTTCCTATCCAGCCTGAGCCCGAGCTAGAAAAATAAATTAAAACTCGACTCATTTGTAGCCCTGCACACCATTTAAACAACTTTTATATCTAAATATAAAAATAAATGAATTCCTTCTAATCAATTACGTCCCACGCAATTACAAAAATAATAAAAACTATATAGGAAATTACAACGTAATAATTAGGGGGAAAAAAATTGTCATTCGAATTATGCGTATTTTTGCAATTTATCATCTAAACAAACTTTCATTATAAACCACCATTCAATCTTTGCATTTGTAACAAACCGCCATCTAAACTATTTTTATTTGTGATTTTGAAAAAAAAAATTGACACGTGACATTTTTATAAAACATACACATCACACCAAAATCACCTTCAGATGATAGTTTATTACAAATACAAAGATTGAATGGTGATTTACGATGAAAGCTAGTTTGAATGATAAATCACAAAAATTCGTATAGTTAGAATGATAAAAAAAATAAAAATAAAAATTCCCTAATAATTAATTAGGAAAATAGTGGAAGTAAAATTAGTCTAATCACCTTTCGTGAACGAATTTTGTTCGCTCATTAAACACTGATTTGAAACGAAAACACGTTTGGCCAAAACAAATAACAAACACACACTCAGAGTCAGACGGTTGTTCTTGGCATAGGGGAGGACTGACACCGGAGAGGGTAGTTGCCTCTTCATAATTTCACCATCACATCACACACCAATTCCCCCATTGATTTAGACGTTCTAGTGGATGTGGTTAATCACATTTATTAGTTAATAAAATTAGATGCTCCATACTGCTTACCTAAAAGGTTACCCTTATTATTTTGATCAATTAATTATAATGAGATATGATTGTCTAAACCCAATACCTATATGCTATAGGTACAAACAAATAGATACAAACACGACACGTTACATCTACATCATATAAAGTTTGATTTACGGTTAGTTTACTTGAATAGAATAGATTTCAATTTAATTGGGTATGTTGATTAAGGAAATTATGAAACCTAGTGCTTAATTGACGTGATGAAAAT
The DNA here is from genome assembly GCA_037501455.1 of Lantana camara. NCBI lineage: Eukaryota > Viridiplantae > Streptophyta > Magnoliopsida > Lamiales > Verbenaceae > Lantana > Lantana camara. Next base: position 11,957,575 of record CM074857.1, on the reverse strand, counting down.
GATTTATATTGCAATAATATTTTTAATTTGTTAAAATACATGACCACTCCTATCTAGCTATGATACACAGATACAGACACGAGGCAACATGGATACGGAGATACGAATTTTTTCTTGAATTTCTCATAAATAAAATAATATTTTTAAAAGTATCGGTGCATCATAATCGCCTATATCTTTAAATTTATAGTTTGATCCAAACAACTTCATAATGAAGTAAATGTCATTTTAAGATATATATGCTAACCTATGATGCACGGACACTTTTAAAAATATCATTTTGTCGTGTCGTGTCGTGTCGTGTCGTGTCGTGTCGTGTCGTGTCGGACATTCGTGTCCGATACCGTGTCCGACACTCCTCACCTAGAAAATTTAAAAAAAATCCGTGTCGCCGTGTCCGTGTCCGTGCATCATAGATGCTAACTAACTAACCTATGATGGACGGACACTTTTAAAAATATCATTTTGTCGTGTCGTGTCGTGTCGTGTCGTGTCGGACATTCGTGTCCGATACCGTGTCCGACACTCCTCATCTAGAAAATTTAAAAAAAATCCGTGTCGCCGTGTACGTGTCCGTTCATCATAGATGCTAACTAACTAATATAACCTAATATATCATACATAAACTATTTGCTAATGTCTGAAGTAAGTATATACCCCAAACCGTATATAGAAGTTTCCATATATTAAATCCGGTACCATATATAGAAGTTTCTTACAAATCTAAACATACAGTTTTATCATCCAAATATCAATTCGAATCCTAAAGGAACTATTTAGTTTGGTTTCAACAAACTAAACTAGATTTCCAGCAAAAAAAAAAAAAAAAAAACCAAACTAAACTAGATTTCAAATAATGTAATTTAGAAACTCCCATTTTTGTTATATAATTATCAGTTATCACAGGAGATGAGAGTTTACCATTTTAATTATCCGTAAAAAAAAAATCAAATGAATGAGAGTTTACCATTTTAATTATCCGTAAAAATAAAAAAAATCAAATTGAATTAGGACCAAAGACAACAAAGGGTCGTAATTTTCAAAACCAATCTACAACTCAATTGAGAATTATAAGACCAAATTAATAACCCTAAAATGTTAAGCATCAACAACAACTTGATCGAAATTTCGATGTCCGTTCTTAACCACTGGTCAATATAATCATGCATGTACGTGTATTCACTTAAAAAAAAAAAAAAAAAAAAAGGAAAAAGAAAATACGTGTATGTATGTGTAAATATTTCCATGACTCCACATTTTCATTGTTTTAAATGATTTTATAATAAGTCCACACTGTGAATACAACACCACATGCCAAATATTAAAATTGATCTAAGAATATGCAGTTCATGCACCGAAATACCATTATTGTGTGTACGTATATTCACTTTTAAAATTGTCACATTAGTTTTTATATGAGTAAATTGCTAAAAACTACCTTGTGTTAGGCGAAAAGAGTAGAAAAAACCCCGACATATGGAATATCATCCAAACAACCCTGTGTTTTGTAAAAATTTGCAAAAAAAACCCTGAGCGCGTTGTATGTGACACACGTGCGTTGACTGCGTGTAGTAATTGGTTTTTTTGGGGTAAAATGTCTATAATGCCCTTAATGATTCATATATAAAATATAATATATATATATATGTTATATATGAATATATATATATATATATGTATGTCTGTGTGTGCGTTTGTGTTGGGGAGCTCCGGCGGCTGTTGGTCGGGGAAGGAGAAGGGCCGGCGGCAGCTGTTGGTCGGGAAAGGAGAAGAGTGAGTGGCCGCCGCCGCCGGCGAATCAGGAGAAGGAGAAGAGTGGGGCGGCGGCCGCGACTGTAAATCGGGGAAGGAGAAGGGGGTCGGCGGCGGCGGTTCGTGGGAGGAGAAGGGCGGCGGTTGTTTGGTGTTGGGCGGGGAAGGAAGAGAGTGGTGGGGCGGGGAGAGGCTGAGGGGAAGGAGATGGCTGGTGGGTCTGCGCAGGTGAATGGGGAAGAAGAAGAGGAGGGGGGGGGGGGGGGGGGCGGTGAATGTTTTTAATATTAAATATTTTATATACATATATATATATATATATATATATATATAAATAATATATTTTTTAATGAAAATATATAAACAATTATCTATGTATATTTTTATTTATTAATAATATTTTTAAATATTAGAAATACATTATACATATATAATATAATATATAAATATAAAATATTGTATATTGTATATTGTATTATGTATATATTTATTTAGTATATATATGTATAAGTAATTGTATATATATATATATATAAATAATATATTTTTTAATGAAAATATATAAATAATATCGATGTATATTTTTATTTATTAATAATATTTTTAAATAATAGAAGTACATTATACACATATAATATAATATATAAATATAAAATATTTGTATTATGTATATATTTATTTAGTATATATATATATATATATATATATATATATATATATATATATATATATATATATATATATATATATAATATGTTTTAAGGAAAATATATAAATAATATCTATGTATATTTTTATTTATTAATAATATTTTTAAAAATAATTATTCATTTATATCTATATTTTAATATATATTTAAAACTGTTAAAAATGATTTTTAATATTTATATATTTTTAATTTGTTAATATAATATGCATATATTAAATATGTATATTTTAAAAATAATATAGTTATAATATTTTATGATTTATTCTATACATTAAATATTTACATTTTTAATATTATTTTAATATATAAAGTAAGGGTATTTTAGGGTTATCACATTTTACATTTGACCAAATGAGTTCGAGGGGCGGTGTGTAAAATTTAAAATAACGCAGGGTTTTTTTAATTAATTTTTATAACTGAGGGTCTTTTCTGCAAAATGAAACTAACACAGGGGGTTAGGTGCAGTTAACTCGTTTTTATATTAATTATTCGATTACAATAATTATCCCAAAATTAGAGACCAAACTATATATAGGAGGCTAGGGCGGGGCTCCCTCAAAATTTCAATGGTCTTTCAAATAAAAATTAAATTACAATAATTGCCCCAAAATTAGAGAATAAACCACATGCTGCTGGTGGGGCGTTACCTCCCCCTAAATTACAAATTCTTTAAAGTAAAATTTAAATTATAATAATTACTTTTAAAATTAATGACGGAACTACGTAAAGTTGGTGGGAATATCCACTCCCTCTAGAAGTCAATGGTGCTAAACTAAAAAACGAATTACAACAATTAGTTTTTTTAAGTTAATTACCTTAATATAAAAACGAAACTATAAATGACCGGTGGGCCTCAATTCCCCCTAACTGAATTTTTTGTCAGTTTTTTATTATTACTACAAAATTAACACACAATATGTAATTTCAACTTTAAAGCATTTATATATCGAGAGGGACCGATGCAAGTAGTTAATTTATTTATTTTTAGGGTGATAACTGATGGGGCCTAAAATCACCATCGAATCAGAGCCGTTCACGTGTCAGCATGCCGCTGACTAAACCCCGGATGCTCGCCCCAACGGGCTCGTGAACATTCCCAGCCCACTCATTTGCAAGCAGGGATAGGCCGTCAAGCCTCGGACGACTACTCCAGTAAAAGCCCAGGCCCAGCGAGTTTGACGCTCGCGTCTCGGCCCTCAGGGTTATCCCTCTCATTGAAGCGCCTGTATGGGGGTCCCATGCTGGCGCTCGGGATATCGTCGCTCAAATGTCATCTACCGTGGGGAGCCCATCCGTGGATTCTCCGAGCGTCACCAACGCTCGGGAATGAGTCTACCCCTCGTACGATGGATTCTCGCCTTCAGAAGAAGACATTAGTCCCTCATCCCACTCTACCCTCGTCAACAACCTCTGACACAAGGGTACAGTGCACAGTGCACCTGACACGCCGTCTCCTTTTCTAGGATGTCACTCTCACCCCACCAAAGGCTGACGCGTGTTAGGGCAACACAGGTTTGGGACCACATGGTCAATTTACCCATTTACCCCCATCCCTAACATATAAATATAGGAGAATTCATGCATTCTCCCCCAAGTCATCTTCCACACACACACTGCATAGTTCTGGGCATTCCTACTGATCTTCTCAAACCTTCCATTAACCTCACCATAGTTGCATTACCATTACTTCTGGCACTCTTGGTGTTATCCTAGCTGGAAGAACCCACGCTCACAAGGAAACCCAGTTCCTGAGGCACTCACGCCTGTGATGGTCTTTCCCTCTTCATACAAATACTAAAGTGTTGTTGCATTTAGGAAACCGAGATTCATGCACCATCATTTTTGGCGCCGTCTGTGGGAAGCCATCACCACCATCTTTGGTATTATCAGTTTCTTCCTTCAAAAGCTAGTTGAAAAGTGACATCAAAGTCTTTAATCATGGTAACTGCGACGAGATCTGGAGCAATCAGAGAGAAAGGCGTTGTTCCCCCCGTCAACGAGGAGAACGCGGGAGGCAACATCCACGCCGGAGAAGCAAACCCCCCAGCTGCCGGAAATGGAGACGAGAACACAGAGCCAGCGAGGACGGCACTTCCACTAGGTGGGAACGTTGCGGGAGGGCCCAGCTCCGTTGTTCCACCTGTAGCTCACACTGCCCACGCTTCCTACCCTTACACAAGGGTGTATCCCATGGCCATGCCCCCTCCGGGGTACCCATTTCTGCAGCCTGGGATGATGCCCGGGATGATGCCGGCGATCCAGCCGTATCAGGTGGGGACTCTGAATCTCCCCACGTCGTTACCCAGAGAGATACAAGGGGTGGAGATGCCCCAAGTTACAACCCAGCAACTTCAGGCGCTGTACGCGCAGTGCGAGGGCCAGGCCGTTCAGAATGCCTGGGAGCATTTCATGGCCGCGTATTTCCCCTCGCAGGCCGGCGCTCGTCTGGCCCCACCACTTGGCGGGCTCCCAGCGCATCCTTTAACGATGGCCCAAAATGCGCTAAGGGCACAGCAACCTCCCCCACCACCGAATCAAGGAAATGAAGCCCCACCGAGGGTCCAGCAAGAGCGACCGGTTGGAGGGGATGAAAGGGCCCCTCGAAATGAGGCGGCCGGAGATAATGAAGAGGTCCAATCAAGGGCCACAGGGAGGGCAAACCGCAGAAATGTCGGTGACCCTCAGCTGGCAGCAGTACAAGACCAAATTCGAGGGCTCCAGAACATGGTAGAGCAACTCTCTCGAGCACGGTCTCACGCTTCCCGCGATGGGGGCGAGAGGTCCAAGGCCAGAGACGCTCGTCGACCACGCAGCCCCGTGTCCCGCCGAAGGAGAGAAGCCAGTTACGAAGATCCCGACGAGCGAGATTACAGGATCATGGCGGGTGATTCCCCCCTCGTTGAGGAAGTCCTAATGACCCGCGCAGGGAAGGGTAAAATTCCCTCGTCAATCAACAGGTATGATGGAACTACGGACCCAGCCGAGCATCTGGACCATTTTGTGCACCTAATGCACTTGTATGACCATCCGGACAATTACTGGGCCAAGGTGTTTGTCACTTCCCTCACCGGAATGGCCCAAGAGTGGTACAAAAAGCTCCCCCCGCGCTCTATCAGAGGATACTATGACCTGACGGATGCCTTTGTCAGCCACTTCAATTCGCTGAAAGCACCGGCCCCGGCCGCGACCGCTCTTTATAGCCTGGTCCAAGGGCCGAACGAGACTCTCCGGTCCTTCATGGGGAGATTCAATAAAGAAATTTTGTTGGTAGAAAAGCCCTCGATGGACTTTCTGAGGCACGTTCTGTTTGGGGCCATCAACATGAAGCACTATGTCAGCAAGGAATTTGTGGAGGAAGTAGCCAAGAAGAAGTCGCGCTCGTTGATGGAAATTCGAGAGATAGCAGATTCCTTCTTTACCCTCGAGGATATGTACATAGCGAGGGATCAGAAGATGGCAAATGCCCCTCGCCCCAACCGAACCTACGAGGACAAAGCGGAGCCCCACCGGAGTCACCGCCGCAGCCCGATACCCGCTCGCCGTCGTTCCTCTCCTCCGCGAAGGCTTGAGCGGGTCCCCCTCAACCGCCCAATTGCCGAAGTTTATTCCCTGGCGGACAAAAAGCTGTTCAAAAGGCCGTCGAAACTAAGGGAAACCGAGGCCCAGAAGCGCTCAGGAAAATATTGCGCTTTTCACAAGCAGAAAGGGCACGATACCAACGAGTGCCGGCAGCTTGAGAGTGAAATACAGAGGCTGATTGCCGGAGGGCATCTTAAAGAGTTTGTGAAAATACTTGAGGGGTATGATGAGCAATGCGCGGAACGAGCGCTCGCGAGAAGAAGAAGCCGTTCGCGCTCCCGAAGTCCTCGCCGTCAGCGCCCTGAGACCAGCGAGCGCAACAAAGGCAAAGGGGTGGATATGGAAAACCAGCCCTTTGCGGTCATTCACATGATCGCAGGTGGGCCCTCAGGAGGCGACTCCAATGCTTCTCGCCGCCGCCATGTACGGAGCTATAACCAGAGCACGACACGCCCTCGCCCAGTGCTCTCCGTGGACAGCTCGTCGCGCTCAAAGGAGGATGATGTCATAGGGTTTACTGAGAAAGATCTTGAACACATTGTAACACCCCATGGGATGGGAAAAACCTCTGACTGTCCCATGGTGGTTAGTTTAGACGTTCATAACCACACTGTAAAGAGGGTTTTATTTGATAGTGGAAGCTCTGTGAACGTTCTCCCGTACTCAACGTTTCAACAAATGAACATAACAAACATCCCCCTCGAACCTCTCAGAACCGCCCTTGTAGGGTTTGGAGGTTCCGAGATCGTCCCTCACGGACAGATTCGCTTGGCCACCTCTTTTGGTCGCACCCCACAGCGAAAAACTTTGAGCGTCCTCTACACCGTCGTTGAGGTGGATCTCCCTTACAATATCATCATTGGGCGCCCAGCCCTCGTGGATTTCAAGGCCGTAATTTCTACCTATCATCAAAAAGTCAAGTTTCCAACCCCCGAGGGTACCGGAGAAATTCTGTGTAACGTCAAAGAAGCTTGGGAATGTTACATACTTTCACTTCGCAGCCACAAACCCAAGCAGTCCATCCAACCTGGGTCTACTAAGAAGTCCGTGGACTTCCCCGAATTGAACGAAGATGGCCCCGAGCGCAAAAGAGCCAAGCTGTACCGGAAGAAGAATAAAAAGAGGACCCCTGGAGACGTTCAGTGTTCGGAGAATATGCCACCGGGGGCCGTCGAGGGCTCATCTTCAGAAAACGAGCGTGATGAACCCAAGGGTATGCTCACCGGGAAAAAACGAGCGCTAGAGGCGCCAAGGCCGGAGGCTCGAATTGAGCCCACTGAGGAGTTTTTGACCGTTGAATTGGAGCCTGGGAACCCGAATAAAACAACCCAAATAGGCTCAGGTCTAGACGGGCCCTCGCAGGTTTTGATGATCGACTTCCTACGGGAGAACCTAGACGTTTTTGCGTGGAAAGCTTCTGATCTCACCGGAATAGATCCGAGTGTCATTGTCCACAGACTGAACGTGGATCCCACCTTCAAGCCCATCAAACAGAAGAAGAGGGACGTTCATGGCTTTAGGAAACGGGTTATCGAAGAAGAGGTTGGTAAGTTGCTTGATGCTCAGTACATCGAGGAAATCTTGTACCCAGAATGGCTCTGCAATGTGGTGCTCGTCCCAAAGAGCGCCAATAAGTGGCGTATGTGCAACGACTTCACAGACCTCAACAAAGCGTGCCCCAAAGACCATTACCCGCTACCGAGGATCGATCAGTTGGTAGATTCTACAGCCGGGTGTGAACTCATGAGTATGATGGACGCCTTTCAGGGATATTACCAAATCTTTATGGCGCCCGAAGATCGCCCCAAAACGTCGTTTATTGTGCATTTGGGTGTTTACTGTTTCAAAGTCATGCCATTTGGGCTTAAAAACGCGGGAGCGACCTATCAACGGCTCGTCAATAGAATGTTCGAGCATGAAATTGGAAAGTCTATGGAGGTATACGTGGACGACATGATAGTCAAGAGTGAGCGCCAACGCTCTCATCTGGAGGATCTCAAGCAGACTTTCGACATCCTTCGTCGCTACGGAATGAAGTTGAACCCATCAAAATGCACATTTGGCGTTCGAGGTGGAAAATTCCTGGGATACATGGTCAGTCAACGTGGCATAGAAGCAAACCCCGAGAAGATTAGAGCAATCCTGGACATACCCTCCCCTCGCAATCTGAGAGAGGTCCAGGTGCTCGTGGGTAAGATCATTTCACTAAATAGGTTCATTTCCCGCTCGGCGGACCGGAATCTACCCTTCTTTAAAGTTTTGCGCAACGCTCGTAAGTTCACCTGGAATGAGGATTGCGAAAAGGCCTTGCAGAACATGAAACAGTACCTGTCGAGCGCGCCTTTGTTGACCAAGCCAATCCCGGGGGAGAACTTGTTTATCTATCTATCAGTTTCTGGGGAAGCCACGAGCGCTGTCCTCGTAGCAATCCGCGAGCGTAATCATATGCCGGTGTATTACCTGAGCAAGACTCTACAGGGAGCAGAGAAAAGGTACATGGAAATTGAGAAGTTCGCCTTTGCGCTCGTTAACGCATCACGAAGGCTGAGGCCATATTTTCAGGCTCACTCTATCACAGTGCTTACAGATCAGCCACTTAAACAAGTGTTATCTAAGCCGGATGTCTCGGGAAGGTTAATTAAATGGGCAATTGAGCTTAGTCAATTTGATATCTCCTTCGAGCCCCGTACAGCCATACAGGCTCAGGCAGTGGCCGATTTGTTGGTTGAACGTTTTAATTTGGAGACTGTGCCATTGACGGATGAGGGTTTATGGCTTTTACATACGGATGGCTCCTCGACCTCACAGGGGGGAGGAGCCGGGGTGACCCTCAGGGATCCCCTTGGGGCAGAAGTCGACTACGCAATCAAGCTGGCGTTTCAAGTCACCAACAACGAAGCTGAGTATGAGGCCCTCATCCAAGGGCTCAGGATTGCGCTTCAAAATGGGGCCACTCGTGTCACAGCATACGTTGATTCGCAGTTGATCGCGAGTCAAATTGACGGTAGTTATGAGGCTCGAGAAGCCACCATGGCACAGTACCTGTCGAGCGCTAAGAAGGAGATAGCCAAGTTCAAGGAATTCCATCTTTTGCAAATTCCGAGGGCAGAAAACGAACATGCTGACGCTCTTTCAAAGTTTGCGTCCGCCCTGGATGGCCATAGTGAACGCTCTGTTACATTTCTAAGAACGGAGGAGCCACTGATAAGTAAAGGCGAACCTTCGAAAGAAGTGCACATGATCGACCCCTCCGAGCCTTGTTGGCTTGATGAAATTGTCAGATTCCTCCAAGACGGAATCATCCCGAGCGACAAAGTTGAGGCTCGGAAAATCAGAAGCAAGGCCCCTCGATTCTCATTGGATGCCGAGGGTCGATTATTCAAGCGATCCTTTCTGGGCCCACCATTGAGATGTTTGAGACCCTCGCAGGCTAAAGAAGTTTTAGAGCGTGTGCACAGTGGAAGTTGTGGGAACCACTCGGGCGGACGAATCTTGGCTAAGAAAATCTTAAGGAGTGGGTTCTATTGGCCCTCGGTATTGCAAGATGCCATTCGATATTCCAAGAAATGTCCCAAGTGTCAGTTCCATTCCAACACTCCTCAGTTGCCAGCAGCCCAAATGATTCCTATTGATGTTTCATGGCCTTTTGATCAATGGGGCATTGATATCGTGGGACCCCTCCCAATGGCGGTCGGGCAAAAGAAGTTCGTAATACTTGCTGTGGATTATTTCACCAAGTGGGCTGAGGCAGAAGCGGTCGCTAAGATAACGTTCAAGGTTGTGAGGGATTTCATTTGGAAAAATATCATCTGCAGATACGGCATCCCGAGGGTGCTCATCTCGGATAACGGTTCACAGTTTATCGCTGCTGACACGCGAGATTGGTGCTATGAACTAGGGATCGAACAACGATTCACTTCCGTGGGTCACCCTCAAGCTAATGGTCAAGCTGAAGTGACCAACCGAACCATACTCCAACATCTGAAAAGGATGCTCGAGAGTAAGAAGGGAGAATGGGCTGAAGAACTCCAGGGAGCTTTGTGGGCGTACCGTACTACTCCCCGAGCGGCAACGGGGGAAACCCCTTATTCCCTTGTGTACGGCTCCGAGGCCATGATACCTGCGGAAATTGCTCAAGAATCCGCACGCGTTGCCTATTTCGAGCCTGCTGCCAACGAGGCCAATCGGGCGCTCGAGTTAGATTTGCTGGATGAGAAGAGGAACGCTGCTTGGGCACGTATCCACAAATACAAAGCAACCGTTGCTCGCCATTACAATAAACGTGTCAAGGAAAGGACCTTCCAGCTAGGGGATTTGGTCCTCAAAAAAGTTGAAGTCTCCAAACACGTAGGAAAGTTGGACCCCAATTGGGAAGGCCCCTTCAAAGTCATCCAGGTACGAGCAAACAACACCTACCTATTGGAAACTTTGCAAGGCGAGCGGCTCCCTAGGCCATGGAATGCATGTAACCTTAGAAGGTTCTATGTGTAGACATCAATTTCTTTGAAATGGCCCGTTTGTGGCGTGAAGGGTTTTCCTTTGACGGAAAGCGTGTTGTAATCACTCCCGAAAATGCATCTATATAACAGTAAGTATTCAACTCTTTGTTTTTATTATTTGCTTGCTTTCTTATTTGATCTACTGATTCGAGCGTCAAAGGGCCTACTCCGTGTCGAGCATACTACACGTCGAAAAGCCTACGCGAAACTTCGATCGTTCCAAAACTACCCTGTCCAGGTGTTGATAACCATCCACCTGTAACAGTTTGAACGGTTTATAAATATAAAATCCTAAAAGTGAGCGTGTCGAACAACGGGGAGCGCAATGCTCAGTTATAGCCAGCTGAGTGCTAACCACTCCAGCTCGTGCGCGCAAAAAGCCCGAATGATCCTCAACTTATTGAGTTAAAACATACTCATAAAATAATGGATTTTAACTGTCCCTTCATGTGTTTCTCGAAACAACGCTAACCCCAGGGTTACGCTCGCTTTAATATCCTACTTAGCAGGTCCTGTTGTTGATCTCTACAGTATATACAATCTAATGAAGCCAGGGAACATCCATAAGGATCGCCCTCGTGCCCATATTTGCATCTCCCGATATTACCGTCATAAGCCAATTCTTGGCTAAGGGTTTCCTAAATCTGGATTCGAGACTTCATTTCAAAAGCGGCCAGGGAACCCTCTTAAGGGTCACCCTCGCGCCTGTATTTCCTCAAAGATTTATTTAATCCAAATTTAAACACCCTTACGAATGTGGCCAGGGAACCCTCCTGAGGGTCACCCTCGCGCCTGTATTTCTTCGAAGCTTTCTAAGTCCAAGTTCAAGGTTCGTTTCTACTATGGCCAGGGAACCCTCCTAAGGGTCACCCTCGCGCCTATATTTGCAAAAGGCCAAATTGCCTAACGTCGTGGGCTTCCAAGCTTAATATGCATGGTAATGAGCGTCAGGGGACCATCGTAAGAGACGCCCCTGCATGCTTGCACTACCATTGCAAGCGTTCCAAACAGAAGACAATAATATAGAAACAGCGAGCGTAACAAAACAACATCATTCACCATCCAAGAGTAAAGGAAAAAGCATTCAGACATCAAAGCAGTAGAGAAAGAGTGCTAAAGTATGAAAAGGAACTCAAAATGTTAAAGGAATAACGGGAAGATTAATTACAACCATAAATTGTTCATAATTGTGAAACGGAATTTAAAACAACAGAGAAAGGGATCAGCATAGAGAGAGTTTCATTGAGCCGGGGCGTCGGGCTCGGGAAGAGCAGTTGAAAGGGGAACTGGGGCCAACACATTGGCGTCAGAGGTTTGGGCCTCACCAGGCTCTTCAACATCCGCGACGTCCATGACAGTGCCCTCATCTTCTATCAGGAGAGGCTCGGGACCTACCCTGTTGGCAGCTATAAACTCCCTTTGGAGTGTTTCCACCAACTCCTGATACTCGGGCTCCGCCAGATTATCCGTGGGATCCTCCTCCTGGACCATGGGCTCGCAATTCTCATCAAGATCCATTCTCAGACGAGCGTCGGATCGAGCGCTTTCCGGGGCCAGTCCCAACCTCACCATTTGCCCAATCGCTTTATGGAAGAAGCGTCGAGCGTTGTCAAAGCACTGGATGTTGGCCGCGAACACAAAGGCTTTGGAGCGCACGAATTTCTTCACCGCCTCCCAGGACACCCTCGCTTCCAAGCCCTGTACTTTGCCCTGCAAGTCAGCAAAGGCCTTGTTGGCTGCCTCGTTCCGGCGAGTGCTCTCCGCCAGCTGCTCACCTAGCTCCGCATTTTGCGCCCTTAATTGGTCCCGCTCATCCTTCAGTTTCCTATGACGCTCATTTAGGACCAGAAAGGCGTCATCAGATTTCTTCAGATTTTCCTTCAGCTGAGCGTTTTCAACGTTGGCGGAGTTCAGCTGAGCGCTGAGATTGTTGTAATCCTCCTGCAGTTGAGTAGGGTCTGAGATGCGCAGCAACTTCTTATACTTGGCTTTGCGCTCAGAATATGCTTGCGCTCGCCCTTGCAAGTTTTTCAGCCTCGGGATTACCTCCTGGGAAGCCGTAAACGAGGGTCATAATCCGAACGTGGAAAGGAGAAGAGAGGATTTGGTAAAAGAGGAGTACAGACTTACCGTCAGAAGGGCATGGCAGGCATCATCAGCAACCCGAGCGGCGTCATGCTCGTTCAGCTTGTCGTGATCGCCAGAAAATTGTAGTTTCCCAACGATGTCGGAGACAAGGTTAACAGAGTAGGCGCTCTTCTTTAGGAGCACGGGGCCTTCAGTCCGCTGGCGCTTATAGCGGGAGTCACCCTTGCAGCCTATCTTCCAAAATTCTTCATCCTCGGAAGATGAAGTGTCGCTGCCCTCGCCACGGTGGCCCACGACCACCTCTTTCCCCTTGCCTGAAATGGGGAGGGAGTCCGGCATCCTTTTTCTTTTCCCCTGGCGGTCGGCCCGGAGAATTTCATGAATACGGACGGGCTCCCCCGAGCGGTTCCGTGACCCGCTTGAACTCAGGGAGATTGGGCCCACGGGGACCGCCGGCGGGGGAGTGGCCTCGTGGGTACCCTCCAATGTTAGATCCTCGATGGGGCCCCTGGGAGGAGCCACATTCCCTGCTCCACCTCGAGCGTTGTTCTGCCCTCGGCCAGCACCTCGTCGGTTTACCCTCCCCCTTGGAGCATTGGGAGGGCGGTTCTGCTGCGCTTGCGGTTGTTGCGGATCGACTGCGGGCCCTTGAGCACCCAGCATACGTGAAAGGGCTTCAGCATTCATGCCTTGAGAAAGTAGCTGGATGCCTGCAAGTAAAAGGGAACGAGCGTCAGAAGAGTAGTTGTTTGAATCGTATAAACAAGAAAGCATTGATAACTGTAAGTCAGAGAGCTATTCTAGAGGTTAGGGGTGTTAGTTCCTAGAATCTAACCGTCGAGGGCCATGATGTCAGTTGGAGGGTTGAGTATCATGTCAGGGGGGCAAGATAATCCGTAGCGGAACAACACCCCCTCGTTCTTCACCAATGTTTCCGCCTTAATCCATTTCTTCTCAGCCCTCATCTCGAGGGCTAACCCCATCGCCCACTCCTCAAAATCTTTGTTCCTCATCCTTTCCCTAATCAGAGGACCCTCGCCATGAATCATCCATTGCCGATGAACTCCGAAAATCCCCCCGGGAGCTCCCACGAAAAAGTATTTTTCCTTCCAGTGCTCGCCATAGGAGGAAGATGGAGAATCTATCATCTTAAATCCTGATTTGGCCTGAGCGTAGTAAAATCCATCTGTAGGCGACGAGCGAGGCGATCGGGCTACTTGTATTAAGCTGTCAAAGTTGATTATCGAGGGCGATTTGCCTAAGGCCCTCATTGTTATTATGAATGTGTTGATCAGGGCTATGCCATTGGGTAGAATTTGTGAAGGGCAAAGCCCTAGATGATGGTAAATGATAACGGCGTCATGAGCGATTGGAAACCTCAGACCCCCAGCCAGAACTGCGTCCCAATAGACCGTCATCATCCCAGGCGGTGGTCGATTGGCCCTCTCCCCTTCCTCAGGAAGTCTCATGGGAAACACTACTTCATCCCAATACGCTTTTGTCCTCAACTCCTCCAAATCACCGAGGGTCAGGATACTTTCAATTTCATCTGGAGATCTGTCAGTCTGATGGCGGTTGTCTTACCTTACCCGTGTGGCAGGCTCCTTGCCTCTTCTCTGACGCCTTCTGGAAGGTTCAACCTCGAATGGACGCCCGGATGGCCCCGCTTCACCCTCGGGACCCGCCATAGCCACTGTGATCCTGTGGTCTTGGGGTCTCACAGCGCTGTTCAAGACTGGGAATACTCTCTCCCCTTGTCTCTGCATCTCCATTACATTGTGCATCTCCTCAAAGAGATCGTCCGTCCCAACGGGAGCACGCTCGTTCATCCCTTGAACGGCAGCGTTCACTTCTTCTTCCCCGGCGTCAACCGGAGCCTGGGCCACCGATATTGCCATGGGAATATCTCCACCTGGGTGCGCCCTAATTAGAGGAACAGCTATGGGGACATCACCATGAGGGGAAGAACTCCCCACCGACATCTCCTCAATCTCCCGTACATAATCATCAGCTTGATTTCCGGCCATGGTCAGTTTTCAATTCTTGGGAACGGGATTTCTAACAGAAAACTCTAGGAAGGATGAGATTTCTAAAACAGATTCAACAGTAGACAGTGGCTCTTCCCTCAAGGTTTTCACTCACACAACCTAAAACTAATGTTAGCACGGGGAAAATAAGAAAAAGGGTAAGGAATTTTTACCTAAGATGTGAAGAGAAGAAATTCGCCGGAGCTTGTAGAACTCACAAAGGTTTCTTGCTTTGAATATGCTTGAAAGAGTTTGAATGCGTGAAAAAGGTACCAAAACCCAGCAAACCCCTATTTATAGGGAAGATGGTACATGGATTAGGGTTGAAAATTCAAAAACGCAATCATTTCCCGCCTGGGAAACCCCCCACTTTTGGTAGCCGCCTCACGCCTCCCGGAGTACACGCGCCCACGTTCCCACTCAGCATTAAATGCGGACTTGACAGCATTTAATGCGGTGTCAGTTTGTGCCCGTTACAAAAGGCCAACAGTCTCCTCGCTGGTAATGGCTTGGCCCTCGGATATTCGAAATTCAAGGTTCCTTCTTTATAAATTCTACAGTACGCTCGAAGCGATACTACAGAATTTGGGGGGCAAAATGATGGGGCCTAAAATCACCATCGAATCAGAGCCGTTCACGTGTCAGCATGCCGCTGACTAAACCCCGGATGCTCGCCCCAACGGGCTCGTGAACATTCCCAGCCCACTCATTTGCAAGCAGGGATAGGCCGTCAAGCCTCGGACGACTACTCCAGTAAAAGCCCAGGCCCAGCGAGTTTGACGCTCGCGTCTCGGCCCTCAGGGTTATCCCTCTCATTGAAGCGCCTGTATGGGGGTCCCATGCTGGCGCTCGGGATATCGTCGCTCAAATGTCATCTACCGTGGGGAGCCCATCCGTGGATTCTCCGAGCGTCACCAACGCTCGGGAATGAGTCTACCCCTCGTACGATGGATTCTCGCCTTCAGAAGAAGACATTAGTCCCTCATCCCACTCTACCCTCGTCAACAACCTCTGACACAAGGGTACAGTGCACAGTGCACCTGACACGCCGTCTCCTTTTCTAGGATGTCACTCTCACCCCACCAAAGGCTGACGCGTGTTAGGGCAACACAGGTTTGGGACCACATGGTCAATTTACCCATTTACCCCCATCCCTAACATATAAATATAGGAGAATTCATGCATTCTCCCCCAAGTCATCTTCCACACACACACTGCATAGTTCTGGGCATTCCTACTGATCTTCTCAAACCTTCCATTAACCTCACCATAGTTGCATTACCATTACTTCTGGCACTCTTGGTGTTATCCTAGCTGGAAGAACCCACGCTCACAAGGAAACCCAGTTCCTGAGGCACTCACGCCTGTGATGGTCTTTCCCTCTTCATACAAATACTAAAGTGTTGTTGCATTTAGGAAACCGAGATTCCTGCACCATCAATAACATTAGTTTGAATCCTACTTAAAAATATGTAAAAAAAGAAAAAAAAAAATCTGAAGTCATTTATATGACAATAAAAATTAGTTCAAATAATTAAAAGATTTTTTTTTTTTTTTTTTTTTTTCATCGGAGGCTTAGCAGCTTGTGAATATACATCAATCCGGACTCGTTATAATTAGAGTTTTGGGATCCCAAATTGAGGCAGACAAAACCGCAATTAGGGTTTAGGTGGGCGGGAAGAATAAAATAAAACAGGTCACGTTGTAGATTAGTTGAATTAATGATATTTCGTAAGAAACTCAAAGATTGACTAATGGCGATGGAAAGAAGGGTAGGTGTAGCAAACAGGGTCGGGTCAAAAGAATACGGGTCAGCCGTTGCAGCTACTTACCACTTACGTGTTGCCCTTTTCTCCGTCCTACCCACCTAACACCCCCTCTCCCTCTCCCCTCATCTTCCCGTATTTATTATTTCGCTCTCATTTCTTCTTTCCTCCTCAAACCTCCTCGGCTGCCTTTCTCTCCCTCACCAAACCTCTCCTTCTTAGTCTTCTTTCTTCTTCTTCTTCTTTGCTTGTTTTCTTGTTCGATCATCCTCTTTCGACTTCTGCGATTTATTTATCTGTTTTGTGGGATTAGGTAAGGGATTAATCGGGTTTGGTGGGAAGAACACAGGGGAATTATTGCATTAAGGAACAATGTTGTCCGTGGCTTCTGTGGAGACGACTCAGAATTCTGAGATTTCGTCGTCTATAGTTAGTTTGCCGCAAAGCCAGGCATCGTCGGAGACTCATGTTTTTGTGTCGAAGCTCCCGACGATCCCCATTGCCAATCACCAGCCTCTGCACACGTACTGTTTCGAGAATATGGGCAAGTATGGGGACAGGACGTGTCTGTTGGTGGGGAGCACCGGGAAGTCCTACAGCTTCGCCGAGACTCATCTCATATGCCGGAAGGTGGCGGCCGGATTGACGAAACTCGGGATCAGGAAAGGCGACGTCGTGATGGCGCTGCTCCAGAACTGTGCGGAATTCGTATTCACTTTCATGGCGGCGTCGATGATCGGTGCGGTGATCACGATGGCAAATCCGTTCTGCACCCCAAAGGAGATTTTCAAGCAGTTCAACGCGTCCAAATCGAAGATAGTCGTCACCATGGCGCAGTACGCGGACAAGCTCCGGGATACAGGGGACGATTCCCTCGTGTTCGGGGAGGACTTCTCCGTCATCACCATCGACAGTCCGCCGGAGAAATGCCTGCATTTCTCCGTGCTGACGAACGCAGACGAGAGTGAATTGCCTGAGGTAGAGATCGATCCAGACGACGCCGTTGCGCTGCCTTTTTCCTCTGGCACCACTGGCTTACCCAAGGGGGTGATCCTGACTCACAAGAGCTTGATCACGAGCATCGCGCAGCAAGTCGACGGTGAAAATCCGAACATGTACCTGAAGCAGGACGACATCGTGCTCTGCGTTCTGCCGTTGTTCCACATATACTCGTTGAATTCCGTGCTGCTGTGCTCGCTGAGAGCGGGCGCTGGGGTTCTGTTGATGCAGAAATTCGAAATCGGTGCGCTTCTGGAGTTGATTCAGAAGCACCGCGTCTCGGTGGCGGCGGTGGTGCCGCCGCTGGTTCTGGCGCTGGCCAAGAATCCTCTGGTGGATAACTACGATTTGAGCTCAATCAGAATGGTGTTGTCAGGGGCGGCGCCGCTCGGGAAGGAGCTGGAGGCGGCGTTGCTCAGCCGTTTGCCACAGGCGGTGTTTGGACAGGTACGCTCACTCCCTCCGCTAACGATTTTTTGAAAAGGCGAGAAAACCAACAAACAAACGTACCTACCTACCTACCTAACCAAATTTCATGTCATTTAGATGCTCACTAAATTAGTTACTCATAACCAATAACAAAGTAAATCTCCAAAAATTAGAAATACTTTTGCACCCTTAATATTTATTTAATCTTTTTAATTTAAATAATCGAATTCAACACTTTATTGTGATCACCATTCCATCAAAATTCAAGAATTTGAATGTCCCACATAATATTATATATTACAAATACTTTATTCAGTAAAAGAAGGCCCGCAGACGAAGTCAGAAGTGCAATTTCCATCATTTAAATAATAGTAAACATATGTAAATTTAATTATTACGAATTATATATATACCAACCCTTGTTATTTATATCACCCTGTGAAAGATGGCCCAAAGTAGCTGGAAATTGGAGGTAGGTGGGGTTCGTGGATGATAATGAAGGTACGTGGCGATGATTATAAGGACCTGGAAAATGCCATAAATCTAAGTCGTCTTTCCCGATGTGTTCCAGTCTCACTCTCTCATCAGTTTTATTCACTTCTCTCACTAAATTTAATGAGTGCCAACAGAACCACCGCACGTCACGTGCATTAACTCACTCCCCTCCAAAGCTGCATCAATTTGGTAGGTTGTATATTATCCAAAAACAAATACAAATTTATTTGGTTCAAGCAAAATTAATGTCAGTAATTGTAAGACTTGCTACCGCGAACTTAAAAGGAAGTACATATACACAATTTATGGAGTTCCAAAGTTTGGTGTCAGTAACTTCAAGGTTTTGAATTTTTCCTTTTAAAAAGTCCTTCAAGGTTGACTTTTATGTATTTTCTTTTTTCTCTAACCAAAAAAACGAAGATTTTTTTTTTTTGGAAAATTAATTATAGCACTATAATATTGTGTTAGATTTACTTCTAGAATAAATAAATATGCCAAAATCCTTTTCTTTTTTAATGGGGTCTCAAGCCAATGCATGCAAGAACCTCAAAGACGCGTATGTTTGTGAATATCCTTAGACCAAGTAGTCGCATGTTGTAGGCACTGTTTACAATTACAATCCCTATTGATTAAACGAGGTTTCCTCTTTCTTTTTTTTTCCCCCTCTAATTAGATCTAACTTATTATGCACAACTAACTGGGTGTTATTTGGACCAAAGTAAGAAGAAAAATGGGTATTGTCATAATCAGTCGTATTTTTCCCACCTAAATCTAATAAGGCGGCTACTCAAACAAACCCCACATGGCCACATCTAATAATAACCAAGAGCTATATGCACCCACAACCCTGTGTTTTATGAAATGAGTCAAAAAAATCCTGTAAAAAAAAATTAGTAAAATAAACCCTGTATTTTTTATTTTTTGCAAACCGCCCCTTTACACCATTTAGTCAAAGAACCGACGTGTTTTGTCAAAATTATCCTTCTTTCATTACAATACATTCTTAAATAACTATATGCACCCACAACCCTGTGTTTTATGAAATGAGCCAAAAAAACCCTGTAAAAAATTAAATAGTCCAAAAATTATAATATATATATATGTAAATATATGCAATAAATAAAATATTAATTGTATATATATAATTATAATTAGTGTACAATACATATATATTTTCATTATAATATTATATATATTTATTTATAAGATTTTTAATAAATATATAATATAATTTATATATTTATATACATTATATATATACATATTAAATATTATTTATATGTATTGTAAAATAATTATAATTATATATATATATGTATATTAAATAAATTTATAAATAATATTTAATACATATAGTACATTAGTAATTTTAATATTTTATACATATGCAAGTATACATATAATATATTATATAATACATACATATAAAAGAAATTTCAAAAGGAAAAAAAAGACATTACATATATACATATTAAATATTATTTATATGTATAGTACAATAATTATAATTATATATATATATATATATTGTATGTATATTCAATAAATTTACAAATTCTACAAAAAAATAAATAAATAAATTTATAAATAATATTTAATATATATATATATGTATGTTCAATAAATTTACAAATTCTACCAAAAATAAATAAATAAATTTATAAATAATATTTAATACATATAGTACATTAGTAATTTTATACATATACATGTATATATATAATATACTATATAATACATACATATATATACATATAAAAGAAATTTCAAAAAAAAAAAGTTGATAGGATTTCTTCCGCCGAAATTTCAAAAACGCGCCTCAGGGTTTTTTCTGCAAAAATTTGAAAACATAGGGTTTTATATGAGAATTTATTTTTCACGGGGTCTTTTTTAATCATTTCACATGACACAAGGGGTTTCCTTGCAAAAAACCCTAATAACCAATGCAAGTACATCACGGCAAACCCACTTTTTCATATTTCTGTACTTATGTTTCATTTATAGAAAATTAAATGAAGTTGGTTGCATGCAGGGCTACGGCATGACCGAGGCTGGTCCAGTGCTATCGATGTCCCCTTCTTTCGCAAAGCAACCACTACCAACTAAATCCGGGTCATGTGGCAATGTGGTGCGAAATGCTGAGCTAAAGGTCGTCGACCCTGAAACCGGGCGCTCCCTACCCCGCAACCAGCCCGGTGAAATTTGCATCCGTGGACCTCAGATCATGAAAGGTATTGTACATTGTATAAAAACTATAAACATATACTTTTTCTTATGGAAATTGAATTTAATATATCGTTTTATGTGATATTGTGTAGGGTATTTGAATGACGCTGAGGCGACTGCTAGAACCGTGGATGTGGACGGTTGGTTACATACTGGGGACATAGGCTATGTAGATGACGATGACGATGTTTTTATCGTTGACAGAGTCAAGGAACTCATCAAATTCAAGGGTTTTCAGGTGCGTATATATACATATTATAGGTATATATTATGTATAGAATAATAATTCATTCTACTTATATACTTACATATTATGTTTCATTTTTTGTAATGCATTATTTCGTTGGTGTAGGTGCCACCTGCTGAGCTCGAGGCTCTTCTTGTCAGCCACCCCAATATCGCCGACGCAGCCGTTGTACCGTAAGTGCAACAACTACCAATATTTCCTCTTCATTTTTTAGGACTATATATATATATATATGTATGTATGTATGTATGTATATATGTATGTATACGTGTGTTGTATATTCATGGCAATTTGACCCCTATTAACATGCATATGTATATATATGTACGTACAGGCAAAAGGATGAGGCAGCGGGTGAAGTTCCTGTGGCGTTTGTGGTTCGATCAAATGGGTTTGAACTCACAGAAGAAGCTGTCAAAGAATTTATCTCCAAACAGGTACAGGAAACATACGTACTAGGCTTTATTCACTATTCCAAAATCCTGATATTAATTTACTAAATGTAACCTGTTTTTTTTATTTTAATGAAATTTAAACAGGTGGTGTTCTACAAGAGATTGCACAAAGTCTACTTCGTTCATGCCATTCCCAAGTCCCCAGCAGGCAAAATTTTAAGAAAAGATCTGAGAGCCAAACTTGCTGCATCCTCTACATAATCATCCTGATTATAATATTCTTATTATTATCATCGTTATATAATTTAAGTTTCGGAATTAGTTCATTAGGTGGTCGATTGAAATTTTAAAATTAAAAATGTGTATTGCCCTATGTGTCACCTTAATTTATGCCTTGTGGATATGCATTATTTGTGCCAACTTCCTCAAAGTTTGCGACAAGACGCAACCATTTATCATGTAATTTCTGCAGTTTCTATTTATTATTTTTTTCTCTATAATTAATTGTTTGGAACTTTGAAGTGTAATATCCGTTTCACTGAAATGAAATAAATAACTTAATTTATGTTCGTTTATTATTGAACTTTTTTTTATTGGATTTATACCCAACCTCTCTTATATAGAGTAAGAATCCTATTAAAATTTTAGTCTCCATATATAGTTGGTTCTCTCTCGAACTCTTTCTTCCTTATCCCCACGTTCCCTTTTTTATCCATCACACTATCCTTAGTTCACCCGGCTTCTAGGGAATATCTCGTCATCCGAGCTCACGAATTACCTACGTCTATTCTCTCATGAGTTTTGTCATATGACCTTAGCTAGTCACGTGTATGTATGGGGTTATGATCCGTCACTTTATTTAATAACAATTCAAATTGAAAACCAAATGTTTTGAATTTTCTCACAATGGGAGTGTATACCCTAGCAAACTCAATGTGCTTTGTGCTATCATTTTGTCATTTCTAAGCAGTAAGCACACAATCGATTCAAAAACAACCTAATTTCATTTAGCATGCGCAATTCATGGATAAGAAAAACATTAGATTTATGATGCACAAATATTTTCAAATTTATTATTTTACTAAGTTGTATCGCGCACCTCTTACGTAATAAATTTAATTCAATTAAAAAGACTTCCATATAATATATATATATATATATATATATATATATATATGAGAGATATGATATCAATATACATGTTATTAGTTAAATAATTATAACAAATAAAATTCAATATGCTTGTATAAATGAAATTTCACGCATTATTTGTTATCTTATTAAATTCAAAGCCTTGTAGTTAATTCAATTTTCGAATTCCATCAACTACCTACTTAGATGTGACTTATCGTTCAAACATGATACTAGTTTAGCGCCACGAATATGTCACGAAACATTAATTACGAGCTATAAGTTAATGATGTTCAACCCCCACATGGTTCCAACTCCCTAAGAATCCCCCATCCCCCAAATTCTTCGACTCCATTAGTCTATACTTTAATTCGGGAATTAGTTACGTGATTTTGACGTCCTACAACTACAATTGTAAGGATTAATGACAGGCAAATGATGCTAACTTATAAAAGCTCGAACATTCTTCATAATTAATTAAATGGTTAGAAAATCTAATAGAAATAGAAGTTTAGAATTCTTACTATAATAATCCGATAATTTTTCACCAATGAAGAAAAATAAAGCAAAAGGAAAGAAACAGGCAATCCAGCTTTTGGATGTATCAGTTCACAAGTCCTTCGATTCGAGCCTTCAAAGGTTCGAGCTCGGATTCACGAGTAGAGTTTGGTTCAAGTTTTCCTAGCCAAACTTGAGTCTATTACATGTTGTTTGTGGGCTCGTGGGCGATAACTATTTTACTTAAAATAATTATATATATATAATTTTATTTTTTTGATGTTATTTTATAATTTAGAATATATATAGATTGATAGACATTACAAAGTCAAGTATTTCGAGTCTGAATCCAAATTTGAGCAAAATGACGAATCTATCAAATTATTTGAATTCAAATGTGAGTTGTGGCGGGTTTAGCTCGAACCGGTGTTTGAGCTCAAATCAAATTATTTGGTTCGAGCACGATGTCCAAACTAGAAAGAGGCGAAAATCCAATTCGAGTACTCGGGGCTCGTATTGGCCTTATTTCCTAGTCCCGCTGATCTTGTAATGCACATCTTATGCATGCATCTCTAGGCGCTACTAAAACATTGCTCGTCATTTATGCACCATTACACATGAAACTGCGGCGGGAGCATTTCTTGCCACCTTTATTTTTGATATTTTAATTTTTGTTCCCCCTTATATTAAACTCCAGCTTCGTTATTTGATCAAGAAAGAAAAAGAATTATAATCACAACCTAATGCAAATTAATTTAAAGGCTTTTCGCTATGTTAGTTTCACGGAACTTCCAAAATATCACAGAATAGCCCAAATCTATACTCTATAATAAGGTGCTTCCTGCTGGCAGTTGGATGGACCACAGCTTAATTAAGTCTCTGGGTTGAAGCTTTTGTATTCTCTAGGTGCAAAATTTAAATGGATATTTGTGCAATTTCCAACCAGTCCCTTGTGGCTACCATAGAAAAGGCAGTTTGGCTATAGTGCAGCTTAGAACCCATGAGTGCATAACAATAGGATATTGCCATATTGGTAGACTCAATAAAATAATTTTAATAATTATCCATGAGTAATTCAGGACCTCTGGTATTAATAAAGAAACTAGATTATACTAACAACTTTTTTGTTATATAAGTAAATATGTAAATTGTAGTCGTTTAAATACCAACCATGAAACCTATTGTGTTGCATAATCATCTAAAGTCTATGGGTACAGTTCATCTGATGGGCAATTACCATCCAAGTTTTCGATTTAAAATTTTTTAAATTCTTATGTTAAGCGGAGAAAAATGGTAGCCAAGATGCAGTAATGTTATGGGAAATTTACAGATTTAAGAGAATCGGGCTAACCTTCAACCAGAAGAACCTTGACTGAGCAGCTAGTGATGATGGTCTTCGACATGTAGCAGTCCACAGTACTTGCACACAGCAGGCTCCTTCTTGTCAAGACATATGAACTCAACTGGATTCTCAAGTTCGAGGTTTATATCTGCCACAAAGGAAAAAAGAAGCTATAGTCGAATGCTACTTGAAGCTTCTGCAAAATGGAGAAATTTTGGGACTGGGTTGTATCAAACCTCCTCCACAAGCAACAATCCTATTTCCTACTTTGATAGGTAGAACTTCAATGATCAATTCCATTGGAGACTTTTTACTTGTATCCTACATCATTGGCAAGCAAACAAAAGTTAGGAAGATGGACTAGTTTTACTTTGTAAAAGAAGATGATGTCACTCGTGTTAGCTATGGAAAACTACCTAGTGTGAACAAAGCACCTAAAAGATGCTTCAACAGATGAAAAATCTTGCAGAGACAGTTGACACATAACCTAAAAACATCAAATTAAGCAGCAGGACAACAGAAGGTTCTTGTTTCAGATTATTGGAGTTAATGGAGGATCACATTCCACAAGACATAACAACCTATATATTTTTATTATCTTGGACCGGATAGAACACCCAGAATGCATCATTCTGGTAGCTTAAGAAATGGCAAGCAATTTTCATATTCATCACTCTGCATACATGCTCTGCAATAAAATTTTATTGTAGCTTGCATTTTGACACATGCAGTAAGCACTCATGATAGTTATTAGTTGCAACTCGGGTATGTGACTGGCTTCGAATTAATGGTGAGCTTCATATCATCCTCAATTCCCTAATGAACCAGGTCAAATAAGAACAGAAGATGACTGATAAACGTATAAATATGGAGACCTCGCCTACATAAATGCCCATAGTCAGGACTGCACAAGCAATCCATATCACCCAGCAAACATGTATGGATTTTCTTCAATTTTTGGTTTCCACCTAAACATTCATGCCTTCTCTTTGGTCTTATGCATTTTTGGCGAACAAACGAAGTTGAAATAAAAAGTTCCTACCAAAACAAGGAGGCCTCCTCTTAGGTCCTATGCATCCTTGGTGAACAAGAGATGTTGGAACATTTGCAAGAGTTATTATTACTGGAGATATAATGTTAGAAATTTTGCACTTCTACCTTCTTATCATTCATAAAAATACACACACAAATTCAGATTGAGAAACAAATAAAGTAGGGAATCTCCAGCTACATCATTTTGCTTAGGATTTATACATTGACATGACAGAGATACCAAATGACGAAGAAACGAGAGCAAATTTCCAGCAGAGACGAACCAAGCAGAACTAAATAAAATGAGACCATAACTAGGAGGCGCATTTCAAATCACCTCTAAGTGACAAAATCCTCGATTTCCCGACAATGAGAATACAATTAATCGCACAATATAGAATGCTCCATACTTCATCAAATGAAACTATAAGTATAAACATTGGGACAAAGTACCTGCATCCATCTATCGGTATGAAACACGATGATTTCGGGGCTAACTACGCCACTGACGTTTCGCGAATTAGAAGGACATAGTTAGGGTTTTCATGATCTTCGTCGACATTGTGACTTTGTGAGTCCATTTCTTCACCGAAAGCGGCCATCGCTCGGACCTGGATTGACGTGTCGAGAGAAAAAAGTTCGAATTTCTCAGAGGCGGAGAGTGAGCGCGCCAATTGGAATTGCTGGGGTGCGAGGTTTAATGTTTGTAGTCTTTTGACAAATATGAGTTCATGTAGCACCCCGCACGTGAAGCACCACATCCCCCGTATTAAGGCTCAACACGAGTAACGAAATAGTAAGTTCGCACCCGTATCAAACCCTAGCGAACGGGAGACAAATATAAAAAAAAACCTTCCTAAGCTAGGCGGAACTAGACCCTGCAATGAGAACCAATCAACAGAGTATAATGCATAGCAAAGCCAAAGTTCAAGTATACCAACCATAAGCAGAATTTGGGTTCTTCATGCCTCTTTTAATTCAATAGCAAAACTCAGTAACAGCAATTCAATAACAATTACATAATTATTCAAGTTCATGGTATAATAGAACGAATCATACATAATTCCAATACATATATGAGTGCAGAGACTCTCCTACCCTAACTTGACCAACTCAAAGACTCCAACACCTCCGCCTAGCTCGAAACTCTGAAGCCAAACCTGCACACTAAAGTGTTGGGGAGGGAGATGGTCAGTCTCTAGAAGACTGAGTGAGCAGGAGCGATATACATATATAAAACATGCACATGCAAGTCATAAATTCCGAACAAGGTTTTGTTTGGAATTAGTTCCCAAAAAGGACAAGAAAATAGATAAACAATGCTCGACTTTTACGACTAATTCATATTAAATTCATTACTTTCATAAATCATACATAAATATAAGGCTCGGCGAGTGAGCGTGCACAATCTCCAACCAAACTCCGACCGTGTACGACAATTATCATTAATATATTGATTAGGCGATCATGCAATATATCATAATACACACAGACCATAAATCATGTCATAAACATATGCGTTTGGGCGATCCGGATCCCGGCCTTCCCGCACGGTGCATAATCATATCATAACATATACATAAGAAAAGGCATAAATCATAACCAACCTTCTTCCTCCGGGTGGTAGACGGGCTTGCAAGACCCGGCCACCGGTTCATACATAGGCCAATGGGGGTACATGAATCCCCCAAAGGCACTTAGCTCCCATTTCCCGCTAAACCTCCTAGCGAGGGCCGGTATCACCGTAGTTTTGTTGGGACTAATATATGGGATCCCCGTCAGCCCTTGCTTCCTCGGTTAGCCACATATACTAAGTCCCGGGGCCCGTACAATCAGAAATCCTAAATGTGTCTCGCCAAACATTTCAATTCATAAGTACATATCATAATTCATAAATCATTGGAAAAGGGTTTACTCGATCAATATTTACTCGATAACTTTACTTGAAAAGTAACATATATGTATAATCATAAGGTTTTGGCCAAAGCTTTTCACATAAGGGTTGTAGGGTTTAATACGTAGCTAAAACGAAAACACCCTCACCTGAACCGTGACGAAACAAGGAACGAGTACCAAGTGCCTGAACAAGATCTCTCCACCCTGGAGACAAACTGTACAAAAGACCACAAGACATGTTCGTGAGACTCAAGACTCTTAATGAACCATATATGACGCACGGCAATGAAGTGAATATGACATGAATGCATATATGATCATGTTATATCATAAAAACGTTCATGTACACTATTAATGCAATTAAGGCATATAAACAAGCCATTCATTCAAATACTTTCAAGAATTGAAGGTATCATACTCATTTATTTCATATCCTTCATAATTCATAGCAATATCTTACAAAATCTTGGAACCATAATCACATTATACCTTCAAACATGTTTACATTGAGTATGATACACAAAAAGGTAAAGAACATCACTTAAGACATCAAAAGAATGCAAAAATGTACTTAATATTTCATATAGAAGCATTCAAGCCACGTCATAGCAATTCACCAAAAGAATGCTTTAAACCTCATCCAAATGCTATGAAATTAAACCACAATACTCCTAACACATAGCAAAACAAGTTCATAGTTCAACACGAAAGGAGA
Organism: Lantana camara; assembly: GCA_037501455.1. Taxonomy (NCBI): domain Eukaryota; kingdom Viridiplantae; phylum Streptophyta; class Magnoliopsida; order Lamiales; family Verbenaceae; genus Lantana; species Lantana camara. The sequence goes on along the minus strand of CM074857.1, from coordinate 11,929,750 downwards.
TAAAGTTATTAAGGAGGTGAAATAAATCGAAAACCGAAAAGGAGGCAACAAAGACTGCGCAAGGGAAGGGACACGGGGGTGTCACCCTCCTTAGCCAAACTGAGCCACGACCGTGGCTCAGTACAGACCTGACCAGGATGTGTGACACGCCCGTGTCTCACACATTAGTGTAAATGAGACACGGGGGTGTCACGGTACAGAACAAAAACCGTTCACAAAGTTAAACCGGCAAAACTGATCCCTTACAAACTCAATCCAAAAGCATACCAAACCAACTCCAAATGCTATGAAACTTAATTTACAACACATTTAGCATGTTAGGAACATATTTCATTTAGAGTTCAAAGGCTAAATCACACAATAAGGGCATCGAATCCATGCAACAAAACTGGGTCGCCAAAATCGCACATATAAGCCCTATTGATTCAATCAAGCCATGATCAAGTACTTAGGGGTTGAATTTGGATCTGAAACTTTGGGGAATGCATGCTAACATACTAAACAACTAATATACTTCATATATATGCAAAATGGTACAATTTAAAGCACATTAGAATGACCAACAAGTTACAAAACGAAACAGCAACAAGTCTGTCATGGAGCATGCATAAAAACAGGCCATGTACTTCGGTTTTGAGGCTTCAAATGGAACCAAATACTTAAAACATGAATGCTAACATATAGAACAATGAGTGTACATCAACTCCATGCAATTTCACACGAAGAGAAGGTCATATGATCAAGCTACAACACATAAATTCACACAGCATTTCGAAAAACAGGGGAAACAGTTTGATCATCAAGTTTGGAGTTCCATATCTCATAATTTCATCAAAGGTCAAGAGATAAAATCCTCCTAACATCATATACTATCAGTTGGGAAAGAAATTGGCCAAGAAACAAGCTCATATAATCATTTACAAGCAAGGGAATCAGCTGCACAACCAAGCAAGGTCACAAGAGCAATTTCCCCCAAAACCCTATTCATGCTCTTAACCCAAACCCTAATCAAATCTGATCCAAAACATGATGTAAGTAGATGAAATCAAGTATAATAGAGTAGAGAAGACGTAAATATTCATACCTTGAAGATTTGGTGAAGAAAAATGGTGATTTGAGCTCAAAATCACAAAAGGGCCAAGGTTTTCTTCTTCTTTCTCCTCTCTCTCTCTGTCGATCAGTTCCAGCTGCAAAAGGGGGATATTGGTTCAGTTTTCAGAACAAAAAGGGAAGAGAAAGGCTTAACCCAAGGTACACAAGCCATGGTTAAGGTATGGTTAGGTTAGGGAGGTGTTAAGGGTCCCACCATGAAGACTAGTCAACCAAAAGGAGCTCTTCTTGCACGAGTCGCCCGTTACGGTTGGATTTCGAAGGTCTTAATGATTTCGAAAAGGTATGAGGCTTGTTCCATTGTCTCCGCATCGTCGATAGGAAAGCAACGGAGTTGACGGAATTCGAATCCGAATTCCCGAGCTCAAGATATCACGTACGGAACCAAGGGTGCGCTAATTGCTCGTTAGCCCCCGACTTGGTTCCACAAATCAATTTAAATCCGTTAACATGTCAAATGAATCCGAGAACATAAACCGAGCACATAGGCGTATTCATAACACACATAATTACGACATATTAAATTTTCACGCCATTTCGATATCATTACATATAAGAACGAAGCACAAATAGAACACTCATGTGCAAGAACGAATTCATATCGTTATAAATTAATTACTAAACTTAGATTCCATTTTAAATAAATTTAAAGCCAACTTATAACATGTTGAAATTAATTAACGAAATCACCGAAATAGTTAACGTAACATGAAACCCTAATTGAGAATTTAAACACTAAGTATCAAAGTAAAATAAAATGAATTAAATTAAATATTAATAGTTTATAGTTTAAATCAAATAAAAACACTTATAAACAATTAATCATATAATTAAATAATTAAATTACGCAATTTATAAACAAATACGCCACATTATTATAACTGAAAAACTAGGGCGTTACAGTTCAAACCACTGAAGTTCGTTAATTATCCTTAGGCCCCAAGGATGCCCGAGCAGTTTCATTTAGGTCCAGGTTAAATATGTATAGGGTAACTCTAATATGAACTTATAGTTCTATTAAACTAGTGTAATAATGAAGGTGTAAATATTTTAAGGGGAGAGAACAATTAAAATTATTTTATACTTTAATATTTTAAGGGGAGAGAACAATTAAAATTATTTTATACTTTATTATTCTAATTAATTATTTCGATTTAATTAGATGGATTTATGCTATAAATTTGCATACGTATATTAAGTTAGAACTAGAGATTTGTGAATAATTCTGTATTCATTGATTGTGTAGCAGTACAATACAATAGGTTTACACTAAATAGATGTACAGTGCTACAAATAAGGAAAGGATATATACAAAAAAGAATTCCACTAAATTAGGAATAAATATCCCAACAAATTAGTCGTGGTCTTCAACACTCCCCCTCAAGTTGATCGTGGGATCACACACGTTTAACTTGCCCAAAGCATTTGAGAATGTCTTCTCAGTTACGGCCTTAGTAAGAATGTCAGCCAATTGATCTTCTGACCGCACAAACGGAAACATCACAACCCCACTCTCAAGCTTTTCCTTGATAAAGTGTTGGTCCACCTCTATATGTTTCGTTCGGTCATGCTGAACCGGGTTTTCTGATATACTGATTGCCGCTTTATTATCACACCACAGCCTGCACCTCTCTTTCACCGGAAACCCAATCTCCTCAAGCAATTTTCGCAGCCAAAGGACTTCAGCCAGTCCTCGTGCGATCCCCCTAAACTCTGCTTCTGCACTAGAAAGAGCAACTACCTTCTGTTTCTTGCTCTTCCAGGTGACGAGGTTTCCCCCAACTATGGTGAAATACCCCAAAGTGGAACGTCAATCGTCTTGATTACCAGCCCAATCTGCATCTGTATACGCTTCTATATCTAGATTTCCATGCTTCTGAAACAAGACTCCTCTTCCAGGGCACCCTTTGAGGTATCGGACAACTCTGAGTGCAGCCTCCATATGTTCACGCTGTGGGCGGTGCATGAACTGACTCAACACACCTACTGCATATGCTATATCAGGCCGAGTATGTGACAAATAGATTAGTTTCCCAACAAGATACTGATATCTACTCCGATCCGCCATTTTCGCCTCGACTGAGAGTTTTAGACCATGATTCACTACCATAGGAGTCCCTGCTGGTTTGCTATCAAGCAACCCTGTCACTGCCAACAAATCCAGTATAGACTTCCGTTGGGAGATAAAGATCTCTTGCTTCGATCTCAACACTTCAATCCCTAAGAAATATTTTAACTCCCCCAAGTCCTTCATTTCAAATTCTTGGAAAAGATTCTCCCTTAACTGCTTGATCTCCTCGAGGTCATCCCCAGTGATGATCATGTCATCCACGTAGATGATAAGACATGTATCTGTAGCTAGGGTATACAAGTAGCTAGGGTGGATCTGTAGCTAGGGTGAAAACCCTGTATCTTTTATCTTCGATTTAAGGTAGCCTGGTCCACGAGTTAAGGATGGATCCTGACAAGTTAGAATAAAGAACAAAGATTTACTTGTTCTAAGGTTATCCTAAGAAGAACGAGAGGTGGTATATTTTGTAATTTGAGAAATCACAAAAGATGTTTGTGAATGTTTCAAAGATAATTACATAGATAACCACAAAGGGTGGAGGCAAAGTAGTGTTAAAAGAAATAACAGTATTAGATACTGATTTCCATAAACCCGTGATAATTGAAAATGTATTAGATACATGTGATGTACCAAATACAATATGTGATGTAGAGACGTGTACACGAGAGCATCATTATAGTGGGAGGATTGTCAGGACACCTGACAAGATACCTAAGATTAACCCAAGAGGTTGAATCTAACGTATCTAATCCTGTCACGTGTTATGAAGTTGTAGAAGATATAGACGCTGACCGTTTGGTCAATATCCATGGGATCTAAGTTAGAATCTCTGTATTCTAACAAAGTCTTGAACTTGTAGAGGCGCCTGAAGGCATTAAACCCTATTAGATACAATTGGGTTCTACAAGACGATAAAAGGAGAAATGGACAAAAGTAGAGATTTTAAAGCAAAGCTTATGGCAAGGGATTTTACCCAGAAAGAAGAAATCATTTATGAGATCTTCTCGCCTATAACAGTGCTTAAGTTCATTATCCTCTCCATTTTATTTCATTACCGATTATGAGATTAGATAAATGGATGTAAAGACTATGTCCTTGAACGGGCAATTTCAAGAAGAAGATATACATGGTACAACCTGAAGGCTTCACAGCCAGAAATCAAGTGCATATAATGCAAGCTTAATAGATCGATTTATGATCTTAAGCAAGCGTCTAGATTATGGAGTATCAGAATTATAAGGCAATTTAGATTCTTTGGATCTGTATAATTGCCTGATGAACCATGAAGTGTACAAAATGACATCATGATAGCGTTGTAACATTTTCACTTTGTACGTAACTAATATTCTGCTCATTGGGAATGATGCAAGAATTTTGTGGCAAGCTACGTCAGCGGGATGAAGTTCCAAAGAGTTGGAAATGCCCGGATCTGACGTGGCATCGGGATGACATGGCAGCTGATGTGGCAAGCCACGTCAGCGGGTTGGGTCCCAGTTGGCGCTGACGCAGCGCCACGTGGCGCACCAAATGGACGGCGCAGATCGCGCCGCGTCAGCGCCTCGAACGGTCGGGATGCGATCTGGAATGGGCAGGGTCAACGGGTCGGTTCATCGGGTCAACGGGTAGGATTTGATCCTATTCGGATAGGGTCAAACCGGGTCCGGTCCGGGTAGGACCAGGCCCGGACACGTGTCGACGTTTGGTTAAGCTATGCGTTTTATCACGCGCCAACCACTTGGCCGGCGCGTGCGGCCACGTGTCGGCGCGTGGTTGGCGGCGTTGTGTCCGCGGCAGAGAGAGCTACCACGTGGCATGCTCCGATTGGTCAGATTTCACACGGTTTGCACGCGGTTTGCAAAATGACCATTATACCCTTACTTTTGTGGTTAAAATAACCGTTTTGCCCTCGGATTTTTGCCTATAAATAGGTTGACCCCCTCCCTCATTTCTCATAACATTTTTGGGATGGTTTTGGCCAATTTTTGGCTTTGAAATCAAGTCCCATTTTCTCCTAGTTAATTCCGATTTATTTTGGAATTAATTTTAATTAGGTGTTTGTATAAAACGCCTAATTTCGGGAGAATAAACCCTGAAAAGGGTTTTCTAGTTTAAAGTTTTATTTTCTCTAAGTATTTAGAGAAATACTTTTGGAGCCCACACTCCGAGGGTTTCTCTGGGGTTATTGCAGGGAAGCTCTGCCGGTCTCACGAGTGGGAAAGGAGTTGGAAAAATGCCGTTAGATAGCCATGTTTGCAGTACGGTAATATTTTATAGTTGTTTTATTTTAAGCATGATAAATTATGTGCTCTTAAGTGTTAATTGCATGTTAGATATTTATCTGCTTAAGTGATTTAAAATTTATTATCAATTGCGTGTATATACTTGAGTAGATCCGGCTAAGTCTTCCGCTATTGTATTAAAATGTTTTAGAAATATTTTAATACTTGTATTATAATAAAAAAATTTAAATGTTGTCACGGACCGCTACTGTTCTGGGCCCGCCTCCCAGCAGCCGATACCTGAGGTTTCGACCGATGATGCTTTATCCGGCCCCATAACCATCCGGCGGTCTCTCTCATTTCGAATCAGTCCATATGCACTCTCAACGGTCGGGAGAGGCGCGGTTCGTAGAATATCCCGTCTATCTAAGTCGAACTCTTCTGAGATGCCTTGGAGAAATTGGTACAACTTGTTTTCTTGGCGGAGGCGATTGAATATTCTGATATCCTCTGGATTTGTCATGGGATTTGGCTGCCGAATTTCAATCTCCCTCCACAGTTTTTGCAGGTTGCTGTAAAAGGTCTCCAAACTATCGTTCCCCTGCTTCATACTATTAGCTCTTACAGTGAGATCGAAAAATTGGATTTAATCCACTTGTTGGCTGTAAGTGGATTGGAGTCCGTCCCACAGATCTTTTGCGTTAGGATATTCGGCAAAATTGCTGACCATGTCTGATTCCATATTCTCGAGCAACCACGAACAGACAATCAGATCTGTTTGTTCCCATCTTGGGTATCCTGGGTCTGATTTGGTGGGTGGTGTTGGTATGTCGGTGATGTGGTGGAGTTTCCCGCGACTACCTATCGCGATTCGCATGAGTCGAGACCATAGGGCGTAGTTATGCTAGTTTAACTTTGCCGCTATTGAAATTGATGTTGAGGACTGAAACTGGTTTTGTTTTTGCAGGATTAGGGCAATTTGATATGTCAAATTCCGCTGTCAAAGGAGGTGCTGGATCCTTCGAGCTTTTCGTGTTTCCCAGTCATGGTGGCAGATGATGAGCGCGGTAAGAGTCGAATCTATAGATGATAAACCTGCTCTGATGCCAAGTTAGAACTAAAGATTTGTGAATAATTCTGTATTCATTGATTGTGTAGGAGTACAATACAATATGTTTACACTAAAAAGATGTACAATGCTACAAATAAGGAAAGGATATGTACAAAAAAGAATTCCACTAAATTAGGAATAAATATTCGAACAAATTAGTCGTGATCTTCAATATTATGTAAGCCCACGTATTAAATAATGAGATAAGATCATTCGTATTTTGTACTATCTTTACTACTGTTTTTTATATGATTATTGTGTACTATCAATTTATTTAATGTGATATAATTTTTTTACAACAATTTAAAATATCAAGCTTTACTTACTACTTCCAGGAAGTTCATTTAATTATTTTTGATCTCTCAGAGTTTCCCCTCACCCAATTGAGTAAATGACTAATCTCTCGAGGTAGCTGAATACGTTTATTGTGGGAACCTCTCTCAACGTAGTTTTTGATATCCACAATATTCGAATCCAAAATCTTACTTAAGTTAACTCACGAAACCCATTTAATGTAGTATATAAAATTTTCGTCCGGTATATAATAGAATTATACATTCAAAATAAAACATAAATATCTATTTTTAATATGTTTTATATACAAAAAATACATGAGAATCCCAAAAAACCAGGAATCAAACTAAGGTGGGTCCATCACTAAATATAATATATTATCAATTGAAGTTTTTGCGGATTTTGCTAGTAGCATGGACTTATGATATTTGAAATCATAAATCGTGGGATCAAAGTATGGAATGTTTCGGTTGGTTTTGGCTTAAAGAATTCTCGATTCGATTAATTGAAATTTTCAATTTTTATTTTTATAAACCAAAATCTGTATGTTTTTCGATCAAGGTCGATTTACTTGAACCGCTACTGAAAGAATCAAGTTTTTTAAAAAAAATATTAATAAAAGAGTTCCAATCGACTCAATTCCATTGATTTTCCATTTTTTTATTTTTTATAGGGTGGAGACCAACATATCAAGAAAGGACAATAGATTGTGCTAACCTAGATAAGAATTAAGATGATACCTTATTACACTTGACATCGTATCGCCTACTCGTTCAATAGCTTAGTCCTACTTAGGACTTTACAAATTCCTCATTATATATGCATATTAATGAACCAGACATTATTTAAAAAAATGATCGTACTAATATTTTATGATCGTCTAAACTCTAAAGTTTTATTAGTGCGTAAAACATATTATTTAAAAATTAATATTTTAACAAGTATACTATTGTCTTCGTTTAATTTTAATTTATTATAAAAATTAAAAATCTACAAGTGAAAATAAAGAACAAATGATGGATACTTATAAATTCTAACTCATACCCCCATAGGGTTGGCCAAGTGGAGCATGAAATAATTTGATTATGACAAGGTCCCAGGTTCAAACCCCCCTTGTCTTCCTGGGGGTTGGGGTGAGGTATATGTGAGAACCTTTGTAAGTGGCTAAGTGCTCTTTGAACCTGAAGACATTTCATATCTTGGACTAGGGTGTTAAGTTTCCAAACACCACTGAATGATAAGAATAAGTTAAAATCTTATAATTAACTACTATTTTTTTAAGGGAAAAATTAAATTAACACCTATTTAAATTTAAAAAATTGTCAATTGACTACATATTTCTCAAAATATTACAAATACCCACTATTACAATTTATAATATTATATTTTGATACACTTCCATTACATCTACATTATAGGCTTACATAAATTAAAATCGGCAAAATATTCATAGATTTTCCAAAGAAATTTCAAACAATAAGCTTTTTAGGTGAAATTTTAATATTGGTGTACTGTTCACCGGTATAGTTTAAAATTGGTGTAATTTCGTGAGATAGCGTAAGTTTAGTGTAAAACGGGAATGGGAAAAACATCTTTACCAGAAAACGTCTTCATCAGTTTTTCCGTTACCACACTTAAGCTGCTGACTGCCAGAATATGATGAAGACGTTTTTCTGGAAAACGTCTTTAAAAACGTTTTTCTGGAAAACGTCTTCATTATATTCATCAGCAAACGCTATTTTCAGAATTTCAGTCCTGGACGCCTCCTTATAGAATGTTGTGTTTTTTTTGAAATAAATGTGAGTTGTAAAATATCACTTAATCCAGTCATAAGTTTATTATGAGTCTTAGACTGGCCAATTTTAGTTGGTCAGGTATGAAAATGTTAAATTAGTACGCAAGTTTACAAAAGTCGGAAATACGTGACATGTTTATTTATTGACAGAAGGACAACCATAGATACACATAACAGTGAACTACAATCATCGACCACCACGTCTTGAAGTGCTTGCTCTCGCACGAGCTTGTGCACGATCCATCTCCATAGGAAATCGAGTTGTACGGCCCCTACCGGCATTCCCCCTCCTCCCTCCACGTCTCCTTGGCCTTTCTTCGTTGGTATTGACTAGGATTAGAGAAGCCTCTGGCCAGTAATCTTCATCCCATATCGGGGCGAAACCTCCCTCGTAAGTTTGAAGGTATCGGTCGATTTCGTAAAACCAGGCGACGAAGTTTGATGGCGGAATACCAAATGAAATGGCTGCCTTAATAACATGAGAACAAGGGATGCCGTGTCGCTGCCAGAAACCACATGAACATGTCTTACTGTTCAATTGGACGATATGTTTTCTCGAGCGTCCTCCTGAGGCCGGATTATGGGTAATTACTCCAGCCCTGTATTCTCGTTGGTCGAACAGGCTTACCTCATGGAGGCCACAGTTCTCGATATTTATCTCGAAAATTGCCCAAGCATAATCCGTCCAGGCATGGCAGAGTGACTTTGTGTGCATGCCACTTTTCTGTCTGTCGACGAAGTATTGTGCCGTGCGTTTTAATGTGGCTTCGAAGATTGGCACGATCGGCAAACGACGAATATTTCTAAGAACACCGTTGAAGCATTCCGACAAGTTGGTCGTCATCGTTCCGTACCGCATGCCGCCATCGTGTGAGGCAGCCCACATTTCAGGTTCCAACCCGTCAAACCAGGTTATTGCGCGAAGGTCACTTGTAGCTATTCTCTTCATTATCCTTTCGTAGGTTAGTTGTTGCATTGCATCCCCGGCTTCCCAACATAGATCTTTCAAGCGTTGATCGTGACAGAACTTGTAAAAGTTGGAGCATATGTGTCGCAGGCAGTATCTGTGGCACCCAGCTGGTTCGTTGAATTCTGGAGTAGATCGTACCGCGAATATGATCGCACGGTGTCTATCGGAGATTAGACAGACACGTCGCTCTGGTTGACAGAAGTTCTTCGCAAGGTGAAACAGAAAGAATTTCCATGATACGTTAGTCTCTTCATCCACCAAGGCATACGCCAATGGAAGTACGTTCTGATTTGCATCTACTCCCACCGCAAGCAACAGTTTGTATCGATATTTGGTGTACAGATGCGTACCATCGACACTGATAACCGGACGCATGTGTTGGAATGCATCAATGCATGGCTTGAATGCCCAGAAGACGTGTTGCAGCATGTATGTATTTGGATCTGGAGACCTGAACTGTCTACTATGCAACCACTCGACGACAATACCTATAATACAATAATTAGGGCTGTAAAATGGGAATATGTTCTATGAAATAATATTCGAAATCTATGTTTGAGGGGGTACCTGGATTCCATCTTTGAACTGCACTGAAGAACCGAGGCAAGTTGGGCACAGAAGTCTCCCACGTACCGTACTCTATGGCTCGTGCCTTTTTCAGTCCTTGCCATGCCTTCGAATACGAGACATTAATTGCGTATGATGCGTGAACCTGAGTTTGTACGTTGCTTACTTTGTACCCATAATCATTTTTAACGAAAGGCAGGATTAAGCTTGCTATGAATGCAGAACTCAGATTTATATGATCGTTAGTGTTCTGGTTAGGTAGACAGTAATGCCGAGGCGACAATTTCGTAACTCTCCAAAATCCCTTGTTTGCCTTTGCGCTGGCACGAAGTTTCCAGTTGCAATTTAGGTCTTTGCATTTGATTTTCCACATACGTGGTCTGCTCTCCATGACAGTGTATTCGCGCTTACTCCATTTAATGCAGTGATCCTTAACAGCTGCAATCACATGTGCTTTGTCTTTGAACGTCATACCCTCCGCTAATGCACCCGTGTTACGATTGTAGCATTGTTCTCCCCGGACCGTAGGCACATCGACGGAGTCAGCAACAACCTCCGGGAACATAGCTGCCAAGTATGGACTCACATTTCTAAGAACTGGGGTACTTGTTTCGGCCGCCACATTAGGAGTTGAGGGCTGGTGCAAAGCTTCATGCATCTCATTTATTAAGTTATCCTCCTCTGGTTCCTCCTGTGTGGGGTCACCTTCTTCTTCCGCAGCAAGAAGCTCTTCAGCCTCCTCGTCCTCTTCTTCTTCCGAACTAGCAAGCTCTTCAGCCATAAATGAGTTACTTGTTGGATCCGGGAACTGTGAAGGCCTGAGTGATGGTGGTTGCAATTGTTGGGCGCCGACCTCAGGCATGAAAGTATTGTCGTCAGGTAACATCTCCAGGTGGTACGAGACATTCAGATCCAACGGTGGTTGAGAAGCCGAAGCACCGTTGCAATCATCTACCGTCATGGTGTTGAAACCTTGTGTAATCTCTTCTACGTAATGGAAGTTCTCCTGTGATAGCATGGAAGTGTAAGTTCCCATTTCTGGCCTATACTCCGATTGAACGTATATGGGGACACATTCCAGACCTCTCGCCGGGTCTACGAAGTACCATAGATCTGTGTCGTTGGAAATTTCAAAGAGTTTTTCCATCGGAGGGTCTCGTGAGATTAGACAAGCAGCTAATATTTTTAGTTTGTATAGCTCTTCATGGAGACTGAGGCAAGCATATACTTCGGAAAGAAAATCAGATAACGAGGCTGAGCGCGAAACACTTAGCAAACAAACTGGTGACATGGAGCAATGTATGGTGTAATTTGCCTCTGTAACGTTACCACCATGGTGGACCAGAAATCCAACTGTTTCCATGAAGAAGAAAAACGGGGAGAAATAGTTATGGCTTTACGAATTATTTGGGAGATTGACTGGTTTGATAGTATATTATTGGTAACAGTATATATGCATGCACATCTGACGAAGTTTGAAAAAATTCGCGAGAAGGTGTCACTTTAACGCCGCAGTAGTTGGCCAGCCCCCTTGCAGCTGATGGTCTGGTGATAACACGTTTACTGAAGACGATTTTTCGGAAAACGTCTTTAATAGAAGGTCAGGAAAAAAAAACTCGATTTTCTGCAGAACCCATTCAATATAAACAACAACCAATTTTGTGTGCGCGCAATACAAAACAGACATTTGAATACACATCAATGACCACCAATCACAATAATTTAAAAAGCCTACCAATGACGTAACATGCTATCGATGCCCTAAATGACCACCGGTCCCACACTCACGGGCACGTCGGCGCCGATTACCTCTTCGCACGTAGTATGCCGGTTGTTGAGTTGTAGGCACCACCTCAGATCGCTCATCTGCATCGAGCTCTTCGATCCGCTCCGAAGGTTGCTGGAGTACAACTACTCATCAAATTGAGTCACGGGTGCTCGATGATCATACAGCTGGGGTGTTAGATGATCGAGCCCGTACGGATGTTGTTGACTCGTCGGGCTCGCAAACTCCTCTGGGAAATAAGGTGAATGCAAAGGGGCATCTCTTTGTCCAAAGTTGTATGTCGATGTGCCATGCTCGCGTGCCGAGCTTGTTTCTGCAGCCTCTACGTGTTGCGGAGGGACTTGCATGTTCTCGGTATGGTGTGCCTCTACAATGTTCTCCTCCGCCTCATGTTGGACTTCATCATTACGCCCGATACCTCCTCGTATCCCTCGTCGACGGCGACGACCCACAGGAGGGGGCAGGACAGCAGGGTCCACAAATTCGGCACGTCGTACACTCTGTGTCGGCTGCGTGTCAGTCTGTAACCCGAAAAACAAATTCCTTTCGTCCATCCCTATAGACTGACGCGTCATTTGAAGCAGTGTTTGAGTGTCATGCATAATGTTCTGCCGATACGACTGGAAAACTGTTGGATCATTGTAATCAGAGATTGTCAAACAATGTTGTAACATCCGTGATGCTATGTCATCCTGCATATTATGGGAAAAAGGTTACGATCAGTGTATATATTACTTTTGTAAAAAAAAAACACTTGAAGTACATACGACATTGAAGAACATACCACACCATAAGCAAAATATACATCTGGGGGATGGTAGCCGTCCAACCTCTGAACCGATTCCGGATCAGTCAACTCATGAAGAAACATTGGTGGTGCGATCAATTTCCTAGTTATCTCCCCATACCAATTCCAATAATCCCGAGTGACGCAAACGCCAATGCCGTGACCGAACTCCACTATGGAATTGTGTCTATCATCCCAAAGTTGGATGAAATTTCTATGGATATTCAACCATGGCCTACCAACCATCCCTCTTCTCCCGGCAAAAGAGTGCAAATCATCGGTCATCCGTTGATTGACCTCCAAAGGAATGCCCTGAACATATCCAAATTGTCTGGAAACCCTATCCGGATAATGCCACTCAACACACGCCCAGTTTATAAGGGGTACTCTGCAATGCCAATTTCCTGTAGCAACGTAAGCGGGCAACCCACCATACTCAACTTGGCTTTCGTCATACGGCCGCCAAATAAACTACATAAATTGAAGATTGTACGATATATTAAAATTGTAGCCATGTCATCTAAACCACAAGTTTTAACTAAAATACGACGCTAACCTCGTTCTCCCTCATTTGATCAAGAATCTGTCTGAACAGCTTGACGTTGTGGGAGACAGTGTTCACCCAGCTATTGTAATGCATCCAGCTAGGTAACAAAAAAAAAAGTATTCTTAGTAGACAATATTTAGGAAAATTAGACACCATTATAATTGGCACGTATATGATACTTACTGCGCTGTGTAGGGCGCCGAATGCAACTGGCGCCCAAGTACAGTCATTGGTCCCACATAAACCTTCTCTTATGTCCACGCTGGAGCGAGGCGTGGCATCCTCCTTAATGCCCAAACCTAGAAGAGAAACACAATGAGATATATTTCTAACAACAATTCAATTAAAATAAGACTTCATTGCAAACAAATTTTACCTGCAGCAACTGTAGTGGGCCTCCTATGTTCTTCTTTCCCTTTCTCGCTGCATTGCACAGGGACCTGTACAATGACTCCAAAATAGCACTGCCCCAACTATAGCTACTAACCTCCTGCATCACCGCCTTCACATCCTCAACAAAAACCTCCTGTGGGTCCTCTGGGGGCGCCTTGTATCCAAGATTGAACAGATATACTAGAGAGATAGTGTTCCCAGTGCCATCTGCCCACATCATTGTTCCCATCATAAGCAGGATAGTACAACGAGCCCATCGCATAACTTCTTGATCCGAACTCTGATCATCGATTGGATGTTGTTGCATATACTGTCGCAGCTCTCTAAGTTTCAATTTGGAACCTTCGACATCAGGCGCAAAACCTAGATGTCTTACACAAGCATCAACCCAATCGATACTCGCGCTGTCATTACCTATGACTGCTCTCCCACTAATTGGGAGGCCCCACAAAACGGCGACATCCTCGAGTGTCACCGTCGCCTCACCTACGGTAAGATGAAACGTGTGAGTTTCCGGCCTCCACCTCTCCACCAAAGCAGTGATCAAAAAGTGGTCCACATCCATCTCCCCCACCCTGTGCAACCCGTAGAAACCCATCTCATATAGAAATGCCAGGACACGATCATGCATTACCAAATGGAAACTACTATCATCCCTGGCGTAGAAACCTGGCTTCCCATTACGGACTTGCAAACAATCGTCTAAGGCTCCAGATTTTATATCCTTTAAACTATCGCTCCTATGCGAGGCTTGCGCATACAACACACTGGGATTCCGAGGACCATACAAACGATCCATCCACAAGCTACAAAGCAAAAACAACCAAGATCAACAAAGCATCCCTCTAAATTAAATCAAATAAGACATGGTAGCAACTTAAGGTGACTTAGGGCCTTCACATGGTAGCAACTTTCTTACTTTCTCAAGTAACTCAAATACTAGGCACCGTTTACGTCAACATAGAATCCACAATTTCAGTGTCGGAAGTTGATTAATTGTGATGCTACCTAGTTGATCAACATTACTGAAATGAAAGTAGGACTTCAAATTTCCCCTACTTGCAACCGTTCTGTACAATTACAAAGTCATTGCTCCCTAGCAACGAGACCAACAGAAGAGACATTATCAATTTTTCGACGCATGTATACATTATCAATATTTCAAACTACAAAGGTTCAACAATATATCCTTGCAATTTTCGGCAGTTCCAACACATGCAACCAAAGTCAACCATTCCAATTCCAATTACAGTTTGGAGACTCGATTCCAATTCTGACAGTTGCAAATTTAGGTGTCCAGTTCCAACAATTCCAATTCCACTTCCAACAATTCCAATTCCAATTCATACTTCACTACAGGAAAACTGAAATTAGAAGAAGAATATAGGTGTCCAGCTCAATTCAACCACATTCAATCTATGCCAACACCAAATTTCATGTTCCAAATCACCAATGTCTCTACTCCCGATTCTTACCCAACATTCAATTTTCATTCTCGGTGAAATTAAAACAAAACAAAATAAAAAAAAAAAACCAAGATTGAACGGAAGGAAAACCAAACCTTCAATATTTGTTGGACCCAACTTAAGATTCGCGACACCTCTCTCAGCTGGAATGCACTTCCTCCGCCGGAAATCGCCAAAACGTCGCCCCTGTCTCGGTTTTTTTTTCGCGCTGTGAGGGTTATGTGAGCAGAGACCCGCGGCGCTGTTCTTTTAAACCTCTTCTTATGAAGACGTTTTCTAGGAAAACGTTTTTGAAGACGTTTTTCAGAAAAACGTCTTCATCATTTTTGGCGGTCTGCAACTTAAGTTTGGTCAACGGAAAAATACGATGATGACGTTTTTCGAGAACACGTCTTCAGAGACGTTTTTCGCATACACGTTTTACACCAGAATTGAACTATCTTGCAAAAATACACCATTTTTAGACTATTCCTGTGAACAGTGCGCTAATATTAAAATTTCACCAGCTTTTTACTTAACCTGAACAAATCAATCTCGATAAACACGTCATGTCGTACAATTGAAGAAATTGAAGATTCTCTCAATTCTAACTTTCACCATACTGATCCATCATTGGGGCGGAGAAAATTTCTCTAAGCCACAAAAGAAACTTTTAGAAGAAAATAAGAATAAACCTTCTTATGGCCGTTTCATGTATTTATTGGAATAAACCTTCAGACATTCTTTCATGTATATTGGAGTATACCTTCGGACTAATATTTAGTTTTCTAATCCATATGCTATTAATTCATGTATTTATTGGAGTAAGCCTTTCAACGCTCGTTTCATGTATATTGGAATAAACCATCTTATTAACATCTAAATTTTTAATTCATATGTTGTTAATAAAGGTGTAAATTAAGAATTCTAACATTATATACTTTTAATTTAATTTAATTTGTTAGTGGGAGCAAAATTAAGTATTTATTCATATACCATTATGTACCCGATGGAATCTTAACATAGGTGCACTAAAATGTAATTATAAACTGCAATGGTGGGTATTTGTAATATTTTTAGGTGGGGTCTACTAGTAATTTTATAAAGGGGCCTTTTTGAAAAAGTACCTAAAAATTAAAAAAATTTGCTTTAACTCCCCATTTTTAAAAAAATTTCTCTTTGCTCCCTAGATGACAAACCAAATTTGCTTTAACTCCCCATTTTTTTTGAAGGTTGTATTAAAACTCAAGAATCTCGTACCCGAACCCCGAAATCACGTACTTAAATGTCCAAATCTCGTATTTGGGGGCAAATACATCATTTGGGCATTTAAGTACGTGATTCCGGGGTTCGGGTACGAGATTCTTGAGTTTTAATACAACTATGGGGAGTTAAAGCAAATTTGGTCTGTCATCTAGGGAGCAAAGAGGAACTTTTTTAAAAATGGGGAGTTAAAGCAAATTTGAATCCTCATTTGGGGATTTTTTGGGAATTTCCCGTTTTATAAACTTGAATAGGGGTAGATGCAATTTTTCCTTTATTAAAGACGCATCCTCCAAGTGGTCACATATTTGAACTTAGAGTTAGTGTTCTAAAAAAATAAATTTGAACCCGTTCGGCCAAGTCTAAGTTAGAGTTATTTTTTTGAACAATAATTACTTCTATAACTCATGGATCATCAAGATTTCAAGATTAAACCTCATAAACATATATGCCATGAAACTCCCTAATTTCCAAGATTTATGCATGGAATTCAAGTCTAAAGATTGTAATCATGCTTCTAACATCATAAGCACAAGTTATTGCAATCAAATCCTAACCCTAGCTTCAAGGATTATTATCATGAAATCCTACATATTACCTTGAAGGAAAAGAGTGAGATGAAGAAGATGAAAACGGATGATTTAAGCTTCAAAGCTTGTAAATTTCCCGGAAACTAGCTTGATTTTCATGAAATCTCTTCTTCCTCTTTGGTGATGTGGATCGGTGAGAGCAAGGAAGCAAAATGATGTTTGTATGAGGTTATGGAATGGAATGGAAATGAAGAGATGCATATACCGTGATATATTTGGAAAAAATGTGGTATTTGCAACTAAATCCTCCAAGTTCTATAAGTTATGCAATTAAGTATAGAAAGTTTGGGAAATGATCAATTAGGTCCAAGAATATATATATGCAATTTAGTCTACTAATTTAAAATAATGATCAATTAAGGACATAACAATTACGGCAAATTCGGCAATTAATTCCTGGAAAGCCGGAAATTGGGGCGTTACAATACCTAATGCATATGATTTTTTTTTTTCCAATCCCAATTTTAGTCGAAAAGTTATAAAGATTAACTTGAGACAAATTAATAATATTAGAGACTTATCTATTATTTTTAAAATTTCATATACTAATAATGCAAACAGAAAAATTTATAGACTAAACATGATATTTGCTCGTAATTTTTCATAACCACCACCTAAAAAAAAACTAAGAGCAAATTACATTTTTAGTCCCATAAGATTAGGTATTTTGCAATTTTGGTCCCATGTTTTTAAAATTACACACATTTAGTCTAATTATTTTAAAAAAAGTTGCAATTATGGGGAAAAATTATTGTACATTAGGTTATTTTAAAAATTATATGTCAAATAATGGACGAAAAATATATTTTTTTGCCGTTAAGTGCAATTTGTGGGGAAAAATTATTGTTCATTAGATTATTTTTTGTGGAAGTTTATTTATTAATACCTCATTTTAGCACCACATTATCTTTTTTTTTTTTTTTTCCCCACACACGCACAACCAAGCGGGATTCGAACCCGGGACCTTGCCTTCGAGAATGAACTCATTCACCACTTGGACCAATCCCTTTTGACACCACATTACCTTAATGAGAGTGATTCAGATTAATGCTTCGAAGTTGATTTAGAGTGCTAAAATGGAGTATTAATAAACAAACTCTCGTAAAAAACAACCTAATGAAGTAATGAACAATATAGGTTTCATCTAAAATTACACTTAACGGCAAAAATACATTTTCCGTTTATTATTTGACGGATAAGACCAGAATTATAACATTTTGAAAATAATAAAACTAACTATGTCTATTTTTAAAGATATGAAATTAAAATTACAAAATTTCTAATATTATGAGACAAAAATGTAATTTGCTTAAAACCTAATGACTAAACTAAAAGTCTCGCTCTCACACGCACACACAAGAGGCACTCACTCTTTCTCTCACTACTATAAAACGGTAGGGAAGGGCTATAAGTCTTCCCTTTTCTCTCTCTAAAACATCCCTCTGCTTCATTTTGAAGCTGTCTTTTTAATTTCCACATCAGTCCTTCCACTCATTTCTCCCTCCTTTTTTCTCTCAGGACAAAGTTTTTGTAGATATACTGGGGTTTTGTTGAGTACGTACGACGGTACTCTAGGGTTTTTGTAGTGGAGTGAGTGAGTTCTTTGTTTTGATTATTTTTTTCTCCGTTTGTTTTAATTGGAGCGGGTTGTGATCTCTTCCATGACCGCGGAGACGCTAAGGGATTTGAGTCAGCCGATTGACGTGGCGTTGCTCGACGCCACCGTCGCTGCTTTCTATGGAACCGGATCTAAAGAGGAGGTATGAAGCATTCATTTTGTTGTATTGTTGGTTTTTGTTTACTGTGGTTTTCTGTGGGCATTCTCATCTTTGTTTGCCTCTAATGTTTTTGTCTTCGATATTGGAATGTATTAGGTAACTCAATTTTTAATTTTATGTTGAATACCATTTCCTTCCCTTTTAAAAGTGGAATTCACCGCGGTGTTTGGAACTCGGAATAAGCTTTTGCTGACTTTTAAACTAGAGAGTTCAGCAATTACTCTACACCAATGAGTCGTTGCTTGTTTTGCATGAAATTGCGTTCCTGACTAGTCATCACGGGGAAAGTGGGACTGAAGTTATACTGGATTGTGGAAAGAACCATTCACGTTGTGAAGCCCGGAGTGCTAAATGAAGAGCTAAGGTTTCTTTTGACTTTGTCGAATCTAGATGACTTCGAAGAAACTTTGAAATTCAAGTACTTGGGCAGTATTCTCTTTGTTCTGCTTGGTTAACGTTGGATCAAAGAAAATTAAATTAAGTATAAGTGGAATGGCAATAAATGACATTCACATTTGGTCTTGACATGCAAATGTTTTTTTTGTTTCATGAAGAGTTTTGTTTTCTGGGGTTGTTTTATGCTGGCAAACGTTTTCAGTACTTCATGATTTAGATTTTCAATTGAACTGGGAGCAATATAAAGATTATGATCCTTTAGAAAATGCGACTTTTTAATATTCCCTCATAGTGTTGTATATGTGTTCCTTGTATACTTATACACTGTGCAGCCTGTGCTTTTTGTTTATTTTTATAAACATGTCTCCATTCTTTTTTATTTTAATATGATTAGCTTTATTTCGTTTAACTTCTGTGACGTATGACTTCTTTTTTTGTGGCGATATTTTGACCTGTAATGGGGTTTGCATGGAAGCTGATAAAGTTTAGGTTGTCTACCACTTCAGTCTTTCTCTTAAAGTATTGGTTAATAGCTGGAGCTACTGAGTCTCAAATTATTACTTCATATGAGATGATAGTTTTGTGTTATTTCGTTGTTTTAATTTATGACGTGGAGTTTTACCCTGGGAAATTCCAAGCAGGAAATGAATGTAATAAATTTGCAAATGGTGATAAAACATCCGACATGGGATCTGTGCTCTTTTTATTAGTGGGTTGAGATAATTATTTTGGAAGGAAATGCAGGGCTACACAATGATGTAGAGGTAGACAGAGTTAGCAGATGAAAGGGAGAAACTAATTGGCATAGCAGCTCGTATTATAAATCATCTGTGAGAGAAGATGTTAGAAGGAGTTGTTGATGGGTTCAATTGTTAAATACCACCAATAGTGAGGAGAGCTTTTTCTCTCTACGCATACCTCATGAACTATAATTCTTTTTGATATGGTGCATTTTCAGGAATGTGGTTTAAGTCCTGTGTTATTTTCCTACGTAAATTTGAAATATTTTTTGTGGTTTACTGCCTATTTCTTATATTTATGTGTTCTTTTTTGTATGAATTCGAGCTTATTTTGGAAGCACAAGTTACGCTTGCTAGGAGATTTAGTTGTACTGATAAATAAGAAGGCAGCCGAGGGAATATTTGCCCTGGATTTGTAGATTATGTCCAAGTAGCTAATGATTGTATGCCCCTGATTACTGAGAACTACTTCGTTTTACTAATTATCTTGCCATTTTTGACAGAGGACTGCTGCGGACCATATCTTGCGGGATTTGCAAAATAACCCTGATATGTGGCTTCAAGTGGTTCACATTTTATCTAATGCCCAGAATTTGAATACCAAATTTTTCGCTTTACAGGTCTGTCAAATATGGTCATGATGGCAGTCAAAATTCTTTTATTTGTAGCTGAGCTTATTTTTAAAACATCAACTGCGAGTCTGCGAGCAACTTCACATCATCCTTTAGTTTCGATTTTTATTTTGTTTGACAATAATGATGAAGACCACGTTACTGGACTTCCACATATAGGTTCTAGAAGGTGTTATTAAGTATAGATGGAATGCTCTACCTTCGGAGCAGCGTGATGGCATGAAAAATTATATTTCTGAAGTTATTGTGAAGGTAACTAATTCTGCACCTCCCTTCTCATGATATGGGTTTGTTTCTGCTAGAATAGGCATGCTTATATGTTCACTATGACAATTTTTTTTAGCTTTCAAGTGATGAGATCTCTTTTCGAACGGAGAGGTTGTATGTCCGGAAATTAAACGTCATATTGGTTCAGGTAATATTGTCCAATCCCCCATCTAATCATTCAAATGATGCAAATGAGTTGAATTGATTTTATGTATCATTTTTTAATTGAATATCCGATGTGATCAAGCCAGTTGTGTTATTGTGATTTCTTTCTTTATATTTAGATACTGAAGCATGAGTGGCCAGCAAGGTGGCAAAGCTTCATTCCCGACTTGGTTGCTGCAGCTAAAGCAAGTGAAACCATATGTGAAAATTGCATGGTGATTTTGAAAGTAAGTGATCATGACCTATCCATGAACTTTTCAATAAACATCCAATTGACTTAAAGATTTTACTTGTCAGCTCCTAAGTGAAGAGGTTTTTGACTTCTCAAGGGGTGAAATGACTCAACAGAAGATTAAAGAGTTAAAACAATCTTTGAACAGGTAACCATGTTAAATTGTCTACACTGAGTTTTATCTGCCAATTAAGTAATCCTTTGAGACCCAATGTGATAATTTTTCGTGACATGAATGTCTCATGAGGGAGATTCAAATTTTTTTTCTTGAAGAGTTATCGATTTAGTTTAGCATTGCTCCTGTTCCTTCTCTTTTTAAAAATTGAGGTTTTCTTTTTTGCGCACAGTGAATTCCAGCTCATTCATGAGTTATGCCTATATGTGCTGTCTGCTTCCCAAAGAGCTGAACTAATCAGGGCTACCCTTGCCACACTGCATGCTTTCCTTTCATGGATTCCTCTGGGCTATATATTTGAATCACCATTGGTTTGTATTTCATGTTGTTCCTTAATTGGCGAAGGGATTGAGCTGTGGTATGATGTTAAGCAATAACCCATGCCCTTATTTTGTGATTTGTTTGGCAGCTTGAAACGCTTTTAAAATTTTTTCCTATCCTGGCTTACCGAAATCTCACTCTTCAGTGTCTGACAGAGGTTTATTCTCCACCCTTGTCACCTTTAAGCGATTTGATATTGCTATTTGTCCAATAAACAGTGCTGGTTGTTCCATGAATTGGTTCTTGCAGGTTGCTGGTCTTAGTTTTGGGGACTTTTACGACATGCAGTATGTCAAAATGTATAGTATATTCTTGGTGCAACTGCAGGTAATGAAGATGATATCTGTGTGCAATACTATATTTCTTTCTTCATGAAGTATAACTACATATAACCTCATTGAGTTTTGGGCTGATTCTTGTTATAACTTGTGTTGTATGTTAGGCCATTGTCCCACCTAATACCAACTTTGTAGAGGCTTATGCAAACGGAAATAGTGAGGAGCAGGTACTTTTGAAAGATGATTTAAAAATCTCTCAAATTTTTATCTTAAAAAGTATCGTCATTCTGCTTTTGCTTCTCCAGGCATTTATTCAGAACTTGGCTTTGTTTTTCACATCTTTCTACAAGGTAAACTGACTATTTCGATTTTTCGAATTTAATTTTTTGTGTTACTGTTTATTCAACTTGTTACAAAAAAAGGTTCTGCTAATTCTCAGGTATCTAATTTTTTTTCTGTCCTCTATGCAATCTTTTATTGGCAAATAACTCGGTTATTGATTATGGCCCTTCAACTTCTAGCTAAATTTGTTTTCTGTTTGGCTGACTGCCCTTCTCTTTCCTGGTTGCAGTCTCATGTACGAGTACTAGAATGCTCACAAGAGAACATCAACTCACTACTATTGGGCCTTGAGTATCTCATTAACATCTCATATGTGGATGACACTGAAGTGTTTAAGGTACCCATTTTTTTGTATTCTCCATAGATCTCTTATTCTTCTATAATATTTTACTCAACCTTTGAGCCTATGCCTTGTAGGTTTGCTTGGACTACTGGAACTCCTTAGTCTTGGAGCTCTTTGAAGCCCACCACAATCTGGACAATCCTGCTGCAACTGCAAACATGATGGGACTGCAGGTTAAATGATCTTAAACCTGTTCTGTCTTCTCTTTTGATTTTAAGGCTTGCGTAGTCTTTTATGCAAATTTCATGCTGATGTTGATGCAGCTTATATGATTTTTGAAATTTGAAGTCCACCACCACTATTTAAAAAAAAAAAAAAAAAAAAAAGGCTAAACACCATTTCAAAGGAATTTGAGGATCCGAGGAAGAAAAACCTAAAATATCTCTTTGCATGCTCACTTGGACTATGGAATATCACTAAAGCCTTATTGGGTTTTCTGTTGAAAGAGCAGATGCCGATACTTCCAGGTATGATTGATGGACTTGGTTCTCCACGCATGCAGAGACGTCAACTTTATGCTGGTCCAATGTCTAAATTGAGACTACTGATGATCTGCCGCATGGCGAAGCCAGAGGAGGTTCTCATTGTTGAGGATGAAAATGGAAATATTGTTCGTGAAACTATGAAGGACAATGATGTCCTTGTGCAGTATAAGGTCCTAAATTTTATTCTAATTTCATATAGCTGAGTTTTATTTTGCTATTTATACCTTCTTTCCTCTCAAGTTGGAAATTTGTAATAATCTTTAATCTTGCAGATAATGAGGGAAACACTGATTTACTTGGCACATCTTGATCATGATGATACTGAAAAGCAGGTAATTCTACCACTACCTCTGTTTCTTGCACTTTTTGTGTGTGCTTTTGTAGGACATTTCTTTGTATCTATGCCTTTCTTATTCACTCTATATTTCCAAGTTCTGCTTTCATTTCCTAGAATGGTAACTTAATCAACCTAGTGTTTCAAGTTAAGTAATAATTTGGGATTTCACTAATTCTGAATCACTGCTGTAAGACATTACTGTGAAAATACATAATAAACTAGTACTTTTCAACTCATTTCAAGACTCCGCAGTTATCTTTGCAATGTTGAGGTGGAGGTATCATATTTAAATGTGAACTTGTCAAAGTAGAACTCAAGTATGTGATCTATGGAGGTATCTGGTTTATAACTAATTCTCTATATGGATTTGATTCCTTGGTATGGGTTAGATGCTTAAGCAATTAAGTAATCAGCTGAGTGGAGAGGATTGGAACTGGAACAACCTCAATACTCTGTGTTGGGCAATTGGATCTATATCTGGGTCAATGGTAGAGGATCAGGTGGGTGAATGTTGTCTAACTATTTTTCTTTGCTTTCACATGTAACATTTTATTATTATTTTTTTTGGAAAAACATTTTATGATTTGGAAAATGGTGAAATTCTCTAAATTGGTAGTTTCTTTCCGAGAACACCCCACTTACACTAGTGGTGCTACACCATTGTCCATAGTTACTTTTAAATTTAAGAATGTCGAAATACCCAAAAATTGCAGTTTCAATTCTCATCTATCACCTTTAATGATCAAAAGGATTGGGATCTTACCTTTTACTCTTTGGCAGGAAAACAGGTTTTTGGTGATGGTAATTCGTGATTTGTTGAACCTTTGTGAGATCACGAAAGGGAAGGACAACAAAGCTGTTATTGCCAGCAATATAATGTGAGGATGGAAAAATTTATTCGTAATTTTATTGGATACCCAAAAACTAATGATGATGCTTAGGTTGTCTCCGTGATTTGTATGTTATTTATGGTCTTCTTTTGTATATTTAGGTGACCTCGGGAAATTTCTGCTTGTTTTGGTGAACTTTACCCTTATGTTTCCTTTTGTTTGGGAGTGCAGGTACGTAGTTGGGCAATACCCGAGATTTTTAAGGGCCCACTGGAAGTTCTTGAAAACTGTTGTAAACAAGCTGTTTGAGTTCATGCATGAAACTCATCCAGGAGTTCAGGTTATATATATTGTGTGTTCATTTATAAATTACCACAGATGAATAATGCACGTTTCTAAGAACACCCCTTTTTTTTCCACATATCTTTGGTTTTTCTTGTTCATCTTGTAGTCAGCTGTCTGGCAATTCTGCTCAGATTGTCTTGTTGGATTCAAGCTGATTTTTCCCTTTTCATTGATATTATATATTGTTTCTGCTTATTTGTAGGACATGGCATGTGATACATTCTTGAAAATTGTTCAGAAGTGCAAGCGTAAATTTGTCATTGTACAGGTTATGGTTCTGTTAGTTATTATCTCTGGAAGTGATTTTCAGTAGAGTACATGATGTCTCTATAAAGAATTAATAGTGCATATCTTTGTTGAATATCAGGTTGGAGAAAACGAGCCATTTGTATCTGAACTTTTAACAACTCTTCCAACAACTATTGCAGATCTTGAGCCCCACCAGATTCACTCCTTTTATGAATCTGTAGGTGTACTTCGTACTGTTTATGCTAGTTGAATGTGACCTACCATATTTTTGATATGAGGTCAAGTATGAGTGTATGACTTAGATTTTTATAATATATTTTTTATATGTTGTCACTGTTGGATTTTTATAATATATTTTTTAACTGTTGCCACTCTTATCCCTCTTAGGTGGGTACTATGATTCAAGCAGAAACTGATCCTCTAAAGAGAGATGAATATTTACAGAGGTTGATGGATCTTCCTAATCGGGTAATGTCCTACTGGTCAAACCATTATCTGTTAAGAACCTTGTCTTTGGCATTCATCCTCGACTGACCTCATTAGATTTTGTTACCTAATCACTTCCATGGATTTATTTCTTGCTAATGGATGGTATTGTGCAGAAATGGGCTGAAATTATTGGACAGGCACGTCAGAGTGTGGATTTCTTGAAAGATCAAGGCGTGATAAGGGCTGTGCTTAATATATTGCAGGTTTTTTCAATGTGCATGCACTTGAATATGGATTGTAACTTTTACGCATTGGACCCAAGCTTGACTCGATTATTTAAAAATCATGAAGTGTGTGTGTGCCTTTGTATGTCCACTAATAAATAAGTTAATTGAGCTCATCCCACTTTGGCTCGATTGAAGCTTAGAATCTTTAGTACTAAAACCCTACTCAAACACGATTCAAATTGAGAACAAAATAAAAAATAAACGCCTGACCAGGATTAAATTATGTATTTTCAGTTCACCTATATTTGTGCACAACCTCAATATGCTGGTACACTGGGATCCTTGTGTTTGTTTTAAAAACCTCGTTGGGGATATCTTATGTGTGTTCGATGTATTACAAATTAGGTATATGATTCTTTTCACTGATAGATCCAATCCTCATTCAGCGTTTAACTAGGATACAGTGTTCAGTGATAGTCTGCCAATTGGCACCAGACTCCTTGAAGTATATTATGAATGATGGCGGGATAGGCCCGGTTTACGTTTTGAACAATGACTTTTCTAGATGGGGACAAGTAACTGTTGATTATACTTCTTTGTCTGCCTTGTGTGCTCCAAATTATCAGGCACTTAGTTAAATTTGGTTGCATGCGAAAGATAGTTGTATTCTTGAATACCATAGTAGAAGATTTGCCTGCATACTCCTCAGAGAACAGTTTATCAGGATTGCTTATGCCTGGGTTCATTTGAAAACATGGCCTCATCAGTATGTACATGTTCCTATTTATTGATACATCTTTCTCAACAATATTGGATCTGAGTTATTGATCACTTAGATAACTGTGGTTGACACATGGTAGGTATATTTTACACCCTCTTGAGTACTATTAGTCTATCTAAACTGTAGTTTTTATGCCCATATTGTATGCCTTATCTTTCTCAACAATATTGGATCTGAGTTATTGATCACTTAGATAACTGTGGTTGACACATGGTAGGTATATTTTACACCCTCTTGAGTACTATTAGTCTATCTAAACTGTAGTTTTTATGCCCATATTGTATGCCTTATTGTTTTATAGTGTTTGGTAATATTTTATGCTCGAAAACTTTTTCTTAGTATGAAGTAGAATTTTAGTATTATAGTTCATTAGAGTTGACTTAATTCTTGGGTGCATTCTTATAATCTTCATGTTTTCAGTTCACTTCCATTTTTCTTCTCGTGGATATCCCTTATGCTTTCTTTTATCTCTGCAGACAAATACCAGTGTTGCTAGTTCGCTTGGAACATATTTCCTGCCACAGATAACTCTAATCTTTTTGGACATGCTCAATGTTTACAGGTCTGTTGAACCTTTGCACATTTTTGTTCTGCTTGATGAGTTCTTATGCATCTCTTTTCCTGGGCCACTAAGATTTTGGTTGCATGTCCCAGAATGTACAGCGAGCTTATATCGTCAAGTATTGCACAAGGAGGGCCCTATGCTTCCAGAACATCTATTGTTAAACTCTTACGGTAGGCTTAAATTTGAAACATTAATCGCTTTTCTACATTCTGAAATTTATGTTAATACTGTGAATTCTCAACAGTTCAGTCAAGAGGGAAACTCTAAAGCTTATCGAGACATTTCTAGACAAAGCTGAAAATCAACCCCATATTGGCAAACAATTTGTGCCCCCAATGATGGACCCCGTACTTGCCGACTATTCCAGGAATCTGCCTGATGCAAGAGAGTCGGAAGTCCTCTCTCTCTATGCGACCATAATAAATAAGTATGCTTATTTTTTTTATTTTTTTTAATGATTTCTGTTTCATATGTTCTTTGAATATCCATGTATCAACATCTTGAAACCTTCTGTCACCATTGTTTGGTACAAAGTGTTATCTCCTCTCCTTTGACCAAGGAGAGGTCCTTGCTTCAAACTAAGGCTCGTACACCCCTAAATCAAAAGAGAGAGAAAAGAGGAAGTCCTGAAAACTCCTGGGCACATTGTGCCAGTATTGTACATGTGTATCTTTCAATTAACCATCGTTACACAGCAAGGCTAAGTGCATGTTTGATTACGCTTTCTACTCTGTTAAATTTTCAATGTTTCGAAACGAAATGCGTTATAAATAGTATTCATGTGAGAAAATGTGTTTAGGTATGAAATTTTAACATATTTAAGTTATGTTATTATTTCTATGGAAAAACACCCTTTTCAGGAATATTAGAAATTTCATGGCTTAGAGTAATTTCTGTATGATTGGATGTAAGTGATAATAAATTAAATGTGGGGAAATTTGGAAATGAAATGATTGGTGATTTTCATGTGAAAAGTGGGGAAAGATGAATTATTCTGGAAATGAATATTCGTAAAAACGGTAAGAAACTTTTGGAAATAATTGTTTGGATCGTTTTTTCTGCCATGATAGTGCCATCATTGTGGAAGCATTGTGATTAGCACTTAATTTTTTCTTCGCTCTTGCTTCATAGGTACAAAGGGGCAATGATTGAGGACGTTCCTCGGATATTTGAAGCTGTTTTCCAGTGCACTCTAGAGGTTAATGAATTTCTTTTTATATTATTTGCAATTAGTAAGTTCCTAACATTATTTAAAATGTATGACCCCATCCTTTAAGGAACCAGATACTTGGAGAATTTGAATTTCGATATCTGCATGATGACCTTTGAAATGTTTAATTTCTACGCATATATCTTTCATGTATACCCTACAAACACAAGCACGTGTATTTCCTAAAACATGGCCTGCATACATATATCTCTTCCAGTTCAATCACCTGCACATTTATTTATTGGTCCTGATCGCATCTGGAATCTTGTAATTCCCTGTATGATGTAATTTTGTTTTGCTTGTAAAGAAAAAGTATATATGTGCTTTTAACTGAGTCTGGTCATCAATTAGACTACCTGCTTGTGATGGTATGTGCTACTATGCTTAGGATGTGCTTGGTGATTCTCAATGCTGCAAGATTAGAGACTGGTAGCGATAAATAAATGTGAGAAGAATTAGTCTGCATTTTGGACTTCTATAATTGTAGGAAGGGTCCACTTGATTCCATCACTCAAATATTTATTTCTCTATTGACTTCATTATTGGTTACATTGCAGATGATAACAAAGAATTTTGAAGACTATCCAGAGCATCGGCTTAAGTTCTTTTCGCTACTTAGAGCCATAGCTACACATTGTTTTCCTGCTTTGATCCACTTGTCAAGTGAGGTGTGTAACATGCACCAAAATATTTTTGCTTGTATGAATATTTCTGTCAGCAATTTTTTGCAAAATATGATTTATTATGGTTTTCGTTTTCAGCAATTGAAGCTTGTCATGGATTCTATCATTTGGGCGTTCCGCCATACTGAACGAAATATTGCAGAAACTGGACTCAACCTTTTATTGGAGATGCTGAAAAACTTTCAGGTGTATATTGATTCTTTTCATTTTTATGGCGTAGCTATTATTTTAGGGCAGCCCCTTACGATTGCTTTCATGGCTTTTCAGGCTTCTGAGTTTTGTAATCAGTTCTACAGGACTTATTTTGTGACAATAGAACAAGAAATCTTTGCTGTTTTGGCAGACACATTCCACAAGCCTGGTTTTAAATTGCATGTACTGGTTCTGCAACACTTGTTTGCCCTGGTAATATCTCATTTCCTTTTCCTTTTTGGGATAATACACCCACATACCCTGAGCTTACACAAACCTCCCATGAGGTTTGAAAAATTACAAAAACTTTCCCTAATAAAGAATTCAGGTGACATCTTGATCAATGAATTTTGATGTCTCATCCTTATAAATGTCCTATCTGGCTTTTGACACTTACAGATCAGTATTTGACTTTAAATTCATGACTATAATAACATGATTTAAGCCAAACATCAGGGGAAGTTCCTGTAATTAGGCTAAACCACAGGGTATACTCGTGTAGTTATCCCTTTTTTGTTATCTTTATTTGGGAGCTATAGTTAACTTTTAATTGCTCTTTTGTTTAACAGGTGGAGTCTGGGGCCTTGACTGAACCTCTATGGGATCTTGCAACAAATCCATATGCTTATCCAAATAATGGCATGTTCGTGCGTGAGTACACAATTAAACTTTTGAGTTCATCGTTTCCCAACATGACTACGACAGAGGTATGGAAGCTAAAATAATTGCATAGGTCAAAAGTTCAGATGCATGGTCAATGTGTCGATTGTGTAAAGACCTATATTAATGTTCTTTTCAGGTGACCCAATTTGTGAGTGGACTTTTCGAATCAAGAAATGATCTTTCCTCATTCAAGAACCACATGCGCGACTTTCTTGTGCAATCAAAAGAATTTTCAGCTCAGGTGAAGTTCATGCTCGGTTACAAATTTGTACCTTTGGGCAATTTCTTGTTCTTTAATCTTTAAGCTGTTTTTGCTATCTCGTTCTCTTGGAATTCTCTTTTGCTGCAAGTTATTTTATATTTTCTGCTGATACTGTTGAGGATATTTCATCTAGTCCTAATTCTGCCTGTGCAGATCTATTTAAGGCTATATTATCCATTCTATGGATTTCTTTTCATCATGTCTGATTTTCTGCAATTTCCCTCCAAAATTTTTTTAAAATGATTTAGGACAACAAAGATCTCTACGCCGAGGAAGCTGCTGCCCAGAGAGAAAGGGAGCGACAGAGAATGCTATCAATTCCAGGGCTCATTGCACCTAACGAGATACAAGATGAGATGTTAGATTCATGAGGGTTGGCAAATAATGCCTTCTCGAATTTTCAATTCAAAAGGTGAGGTTTCAGCATCAGAAGTCTCTCCATTTATGATTTCATGGAGTTCAGTCGGGTAATTTTTTTTTCCCCTGATTCTTGTACTTGCCGGTGGTAGTAGAGTATTTAGATTTCTGATTTAGGAATGCAGCATGTCAATGTGTGGGTCTTTTTGAAACCGGCCATGACAGTGTAATTGAGGTCTTATATATACAACATTGGTGGGTTGTGCAGAAAATCCTCTTTTTGCCAATTGGTAGAAACTAGAAACGATATGATGTACTCAGAAGTTGTAGAAAAAGGGTTTATTCTTTAGTGGGTTGTGTCAACTCGGAGTATTCTTCAACTTGTGCTTATTTGTTTAAGTTTCAGTTTTATTCCACATTTTTCAAATTGCAGCTTCTTAATCTTATGGCTTTAATTGTAATCTCTTGATGCATTTTTGGGCGGAAATTTAATTTTGAAATAAGACTGAGTTTTGAGATGCACGATTAAGGGTGTGAAGAGACGAGGTGAGGTTCGAAATATACTTGTTAAAAAAGACATTTAAAAAAGATATTTGGGGAGAGTTTTATTTACTGTCAGGCTTGAATCCAATTAAATTGGGACGTAGAACAACATGAATCTCCAATTCTCCATATAACTTGGATTCTTGGTTATCACAAAATAAATTCCGTTATCATAAATTGAAAATTCACTAACATCAAATTTGAATATTATTTTATTCATGTGAGGATGGATTTGCAACATTTGAAAAATCATTTTCAATCTACCAATTCAAACATTCCAAAATCGAAATGAAGAGGGAAAAGTACAAAAGGGCGAGGGCTTATGTAGAGTTCCAACTTCCAAGCCAACCACAAGTATTTGCGTGTTTTATTATATTCTTCTCAATACTTTTATTTTTGAAAATTCATCTGTTGTATTCGGTATTAAGACATGGAAGATCTTCTCCTCCGTACAGCTCATATGACCGAGCAACAGCTTGTGCCTGGAGAGCACGATAAATTCTACATGTGCATGACACACAGAATATTAGTAGGAACTGGGAACTCACCATCAATTTAATTCGGATTCTATGTGCACTACAAAGTTAACTCATAACAATTACCTAAAGCATATTATTATTTAGACTCACCGTGGGTAGAAATATTTTTATATATGGACTCTGTTAGTTTTAAAAAGACACTTTTACCTTTTATACGGTGTGTAATCGTTCATAAGTACCGAATTTGTCGAGTCCTATTAAGAAAATCAATATATATATTTTTTAAAGTCTAAAAGTATTGAAATTTATCAGATTGATCCATACAAAATTATTGACATTTTGAAAGTTATCGAACCCAATCGATATGAAATCATAAAAAAAAAAACATAAGTATGCGTTTTTTTTTTCCTTTTTACGTTTAACTATAAAGGTCATGCCAAATTAATTATTAGAGCTTCAACTTTTTTTTTTTTTTTTTTTTTGAAACATTTAAGAAACGACTTTGGGGAGAGGTTGAATGAGGGAAAATTGCAATTTTAGTCCCATTAGATTCAAACCGTTGCAATAAAGGTCCCATTGGTTTGAAATATCCAAAATATATCCCATTGGATTCTAAAAAGTTGCAATAAAGGTCCCATTGGTTTAAAAATCCAATAAAGGTCCCATTGGATTCTAAAACATTGCAATATTAGTCCCACATTTGATCAACTAACAAAATAATTAGATGTTTTGTTAGTGTAAAAGATTTTTCTTTTTTTGTTTTGGGAAATCACTATTTTTTTTTTTCTAAAATATTTTATTTTCACTCATATTTGTTCGAATTTTTAATATTTTATTTTTTCCCCATATTTCTCTTAATTTCCACCACATTTATGTCATTTTATTAAAGATTTTTAAAAAAAAAAAATTAATTATTTTATTCCCTATATCTTTTGATTTCCATCAAATTTTTCTATTTTTTTATTATGATAATTTTTTTGTTTTAATTTCTATAATGCACTATGAATTACAATGAAATAAATAGCTCCTATTGTGAGTATTCCAAAAGGAGATTTTCATTTCTCACATCAAAAGTATCACATATACATATATATATAAATGCGCCGAACAATGTTTTCATTTATAAGGGGAAAAAAGTAATTTTTTTCAAAAAGAACTCTTTAATAAAATGATAGATAAATACTTTTAATAAAAATTTTAAATACTCATAACAATAAATAAATAAATAAATCCTCTAATGAGTAATTGAAAAGGAGATTTTCATTTTTTACTTAAAAAATAATATTTTTAATGAAAACAATATTTTTTATTTCCTCCCCTATAAATGAAAACATTGAAAAATTTGAAGTTCTTTTTAATTTTTATTAAGAGTAATGTAGAATTTGAAAAAAAAAAAAAAATCTGAATAAAAAGATAGAAAATTTTGATGAAAATCAAGAGATATAGGGGTGGAAATAATTAATTTTTTAAAAAAGAACACTTTAATAAGACCGTAGAAATGGGGTGAAAATTAGGAGAAATATGAACGAAAATAAAACATTGAAACTAAGAGAAATACGGGTGAAAATAAAATATTTTATAAAAAAAAAGGCGATTTTCCAATAAAATAAGCAAAAAAAGGTAAACACT
This sequence comes from Lantana camara, assembly GCA_037501455.1. NCBI lineage: Eukaryota > Viridiplantae > Streptophyta > Magnoliopsida > Lamiales > Verbenaceae > Lantana > Lantana camara. Next base: position 11,896,867 of record CM074857.1, on the reverse strand, counting down.
AATGAAATAAGTAATTATTTTGTTAGTTGATTAACAATGGGACTAATATTGCAATGTTTTAGAATCCAATGGGACTTTTATTGGATTTTTAAACCAATGGGACTTTTCTTGCAACTTTTTAGAATCCAATGGAATATGTTTTGGATATTTCAAACCAATGGGACCTTTATTGCAACGGTTTAAATCTAATGGGACTAAAATTGCAATTTTCCCGGTTGAATGAAATGGAAAAGGAAAAGAAAAAGGGGAATTTGAAGTAAAACAAAGACAACGCTACCTCTTTTACCTTGCTGTTGTACCTCTCTCTCTCTACCTTTGCATTCATTTTCTCTTTCTAAGGCTTCATTTTATAGCGGAAACTTCAATTTGCATAGATTATCTGGGTTTATCAAAATCTTCTTGTTCCCAATACTTCAGAAGGTTATCCTTTTCTCCGATCGTTGATTCTCTCCTTTCTATTTACTGAGAGGAACGAAGAGACAAGAAGGGCGGAATGGGGCAAACGTTTCGCAAACTCTTCGATTCTTTCTTCGGCAACTCTGAGATGCGGGTAAGGTTTAACGCGGTCATATTTTTCACTTTCTTATCGTGATCTCGAGCTTGATTTTCTTAATTGTTAATTTCTTATGTGGAAACTCTCAAACTATTGGTTTTTGTGTTGCTTGAATCGAGTATGTTGTTTTCTTCAGCAAGAAATGTTGTGCTGGAAGTTGTGAGGTCGGACTCTTGCTTTGCAGGCATCTCATATGCTTCATAACTTGGTTGTTTGGATTACGAGTAGTTTAAATTGAATTTCTGTATTTGTTATTAAATTAGAAATTGCAGGAATTCCTGTTGGTTCTGACGTCTGACTTGATGAGTCCGTATATTACGATATACTAGTTCTTTGATCGATGTATTGTATATTTAAGAACATTTTCGATGCTTACTAAGTTTTGCATGTTGATACGGAGATTGGAGGGAATACATTAAGATCCTAAAAAGGATGACTTATAGAAGAATGTATTCAGGTTATTTGGATGAAAGTAAGAAAGATAGAAATTGTTTGAACTTTCTGAAGTGGCAAGCTGGAAGTGTATCAGTTGATACTTTCAACTTTAGTGTGGACTAAGAAAACAATATGTTCGTTTTTGCTTAATTTCTTGTTGTTTTTCACGTGATTACAGTTTGAAGTTCTATAGTCCTTTATATCAATGTGTTTCCTGTAATTGCTTGTGAAGAATAGTTGTTACGTTAGCTTACTTGATTCTGCATGGTCGTGAATGTGCACCATCATGTCATCATTGAAACTGTTAATCTAAATTACTTGAGGAGATGTTATGTTTCTTGCTTCTTTACTCTGGGATTCTTGTTTATACTTACTTGGCTTAGGTTGTGATGCTTGGACTGGACGCTGCTGGCAAGACAACTATACTGTATAAGCTTCATATTGGAGAGGTTTTATCCACGGTTCCTACCATCGGTTGGTCCTTCTCTTTAAAATCACATACTCATTTTAGCTTGTATTGTTTGTGAACCCTTAGGAACAAGTAGAATTGTTTCTCTCATATCATTAGTTTTGACTTTTGAGTTAAATATGTAATATTATGCGTGATGATATCTTGCTATGTCTTACTTTCTGCTTTTGTCTATTTTAGTCAATTGTAATTAGCCTCTCTGTACTCTTCTAAACTTTCAATGAGCTCGTTGAAGCATAACATAGTAAACAGCTGTCAGTTTCATAAACTGTTATGCAGCCAAGCAAATATCTGGATGATCTGCATTCTTCCCTCATTTTCCGGACACCAATTAACTTGTCATAGATTTCTAATTGTGTGATAATTTTCTTAAGCAGAGAAATACATTATTCTCGGTGATTTACTAATTTTAACTAATTACTCAACCATTAGGTATAAATTTAGACTAAAAAGTTCTATCTGTTTATCATTGATGCTTTTACCCCCAATTTAGGTTAGGTATTGACTTAACTTTTCTGTATATTCTGGCCCGATTTTATAGCAGTTTGAAACTTCAATATGTCCTCTCCTGAAAACAATTACCCCCTCCCCGACCCACCCACCCCACTCAACCAAAACACCGGAAGAAAGTATTTTGCTGATTTTTGCTATATTCCTTCATTGCCACTTCGTTATCAACATTACGGAGCCTTAGATTGCTGCTTCAGAGATAGTTCATGAAGTGATATTACTGAGCTCTTATTTTTGGATTCTGGCCTCTATCTGTGTGTATGAATGTGGTATTTTGGATGGTTTATAGTTGCACATAAAATGTCTTAAGGCAGAACTTTAAACTGATTAAGGTAATTGCTGTCATGCAGGTTTCAATGTTGAGAAGGTCCAATACAAAAATGTGGTCTTTACAGTGTGGGATGTCGGTGGTCAAGAGAAATTAAGACCCTTGTGGAGACATTACTTTAATAATACGGATGGGCTGGTAAGAATATTTTTCTCTGAGTTTTATGTTTTGATGTCTGGTTTGGGAGTTTTACATCAGCTTTAGCACAAGTCACCCAGAGCAGAAGTTTAATAGTTCGGGCACCCCTGTACTAAAGAAACACATTAGTTGCTTTTTGACCCCCTAAAATATGTGCAATAAAAACAACTGATTACCATTACCCATCTCCGATGACTGACTGCCTTCATAATTCTGATGATTCCTCCATCCCTGGCTCTTCTCTTACACAGATCTATGTTGTCGACTCCCTGGATAGAGATAGGATCAGCAAGGCGAAGGAAGAGTTTCAGGTTTTATTCTTGAACGATTGACACATTTTTGCCTTATATTCTCCAGATGTTGCCACAGTGTTTACTGATTTATTCTTTGTTCAGACCATAATCAAAGACCCTTTCATGCTTAATGCTGTTATACTGGTTTTTGCCAACAAACAAGACATGGTATGTATACTTACCCTGTCTCTCAAAGTCAAAGTTAGATCTGTACATCTTTTCTGATCTATTTGTTTGTGACAACACAACTTTTCTGTACAGAAAGGAGCAATGACTCCAATGGAAGTTTGTGAAGGCCTTGGTATGTATGATCTTAAACATAGAAAATGGCATATACAAGGGACTTGTGCTCTCAAAGGGGACGGCTTGTATGAAGGTTTGGATTGGTTGTCAAGCGCTTTGAAGGAACACAAGGCTGCTGGGTTCTCTTCTGTGGGCCCATCGTCGTTTTTACAAGGTTGAACCACAACTCTTTCTTACAACTCTTTGAGAAATAAATGAGCATCTCCTGATATTAACTTTCTCTATTTACTATCCCTTTGTTATGTAGGTTAACTCCACAAATTGACCAATCTGTAAATTGAAAACCCAAGTTACAAGAAATGTATCTTTCCCTTTCCGGTTATGTCGTCGGGTTTCTGGTGTTACGCTGTGTACTGTTATGTCATTACTCAAGCCCTCAACTGGAACTTGGATCATGATGTTTGTATGATGGAAAGAAAAAGATGAAAGGACACTACTGTGAGGATTTTTGTTAATACATACCAGGCCCAGTTATATACTTTGAAATTGAGTACATAGCTAATGTTTGGACTTCGGAGTAGTTTGTAGTTACATCCTCATCTACCTCATTCCCTTCGCCTTCTATAATCTCTTTACTTTTGTGATTTTCTCTGCTTCTGTCTAATTCTCAAGCATAATTTGAGTTTATCTTAAGCTTCCCAAAGAGAAGTAACAAACTAATTGGAAAAGGAAAATAAAGGTCTTGAAATACTTCTATGGTCTCACAATATATATATATATATATTGTGAGAGAAAATTTCATTGGCTCTGGTAGTAAGGGAATCTTAATTCAAATATCTTTATGTCAAATAATTACGATCACGTAATCTCATATATGAAATACATTCATTAATTGAATAAACTTTGCAACCACCCCACAACCCCCAACAAAAATAAGTAAATAAATAAATGAAATTAAAACAATGGTTGTGATTAGGCTGATAGCGGCCGATCTGAGTTCTCCTCCGTTTGCAACCACCCATTTTCACTATTTTTATTCACTCAGCTCATCGAAATATCACGTCACTGCTCCAGTGTGAATGATTTCCTTTCCCAGATTCTTTCTCTTCTCTCCCAAATAAAATGTGATTTCCGTTTTCTCTGATTCCGTGTCCCAATTTACCACCACAGACAGACATGTCTTCATGCTGCCATTCATCCACCATGCTCTTTACCCCTACAACCTCTCTGCTTCTTCGTACGCATCGATTTTTCTTTCGTAAACCTGCAAAATTCAGGCGCCTCTTGGGACCGACGGAGTCGAATTTCGCTGTTTCGGCGTCTCTGAGTTCGGTTCTCGTCTCCGGCAACATGATCGCGGCGGCCGCGGCGGCTGGTTCCGGCTCGCTCCATGGAGCGGTGAGTTCGGCTATTACGCAGGTGGCGGTGACCGCCGTGGCGATTGCTTCCGGTGCTTGCCTATCCACGAAGGTGGAGTGTTTGTGGCCTAAAGTTGATGAGCAACCCGGTAATGTCTATGCTTTTACTTCAGTTCTAATTTTGTATTTTCTCCGACTGTGTGGTGGCGGTTAGCTTGTAAAATTTTGTATGACCTTCGCTATTGGCTTCTGGTTGTTGTGAGATGGTCGGATGACTGAGCTTAGAATATGCCACAACTCACTGAGCTTAGAGCATGTCTGGATTATACATATGCGCGTGTATAAACACACACACACACGCCGCACGCGCACAACATATACATATGGTGAAGAGGAGATACACAACACTATTTATTAATGATCAATCTTGTTAGGTTACATATACGCTATAAGCACAGCTTCCATCTAATGATATGTGAACATGTTTTTTTTAATTTATCTGCTCTGCAGTCTGACAGTAATGATGCTGATGTGTGACCTAATACTCTAAATTATAAAACCAAGTGTTGATGTCTGTCATCCAATTATAAGTATAATGCAGGGGGGAGGGGCATTAATGGATGTTCTATCTGTAAGAATTCAATAATTCATATAAACCGGAGATCATTTTTAAATTAACTTATTCTTAAAATTGTTGCTCCAATGGTTCGTTTTACTGAAGTGAGAATGCAGTACATTTGGCGCAGGATCTCATGTTCTAGAGGGAGTAGACGTCACAGGGTATCCAATATTCAATGATGGAAAGGTTTGCTACAGTTCCTTATTCATGTTTATTTGCAAATTAATTCACTAGTGTAATGACCAAGATTGTGACTCCATGAAGGCAGGTGCAAAAGGCAATTGAGTTTGCGAGGAAAGCTCATCATGGTCAGATAAGAAAAACTGGAGACCCCTACATATCTCACTGTATTCACACGGGAAAAATTCTAGCGGTGTTAGTTCCAACAGATGGTAAAAGGGTATGTAACTAATATTTTTTTCTGCTCCTTTGAACTTGTGGTTATCATTCTTAATGAATTTATTTTTCTAGTTAAACCATGTAAACAAGTAAGATGCATAAACTACTCTTGTTTTATGTGCTCATGAACTTGACTGCTTATATTAAGGACAATTGGCCTTTAAAATGGCCATCACGTATGTATCTTTTCGTGTATGTAATTCATCTTTGTTTCCCATCTACTTATATTCTGAAGTGGTAAATTATATTACTTTTCTATTTAAGGCTATTGATACCGTTGTGGCTGGCATCCTCCATGACGTAGTTGACGACACGGGTAAAAGTTTGGACAGCATAGAGCAAGAGTTTGACGCTGATGTTGCAAAGTTGGTTGCTGGAGTTTCTAGACTTAGTTACATCAATCAGGTATAATATTTTATGCATGAAAAAGTGATGTGGCTTCTGATGTCTATAGCTGTTGATTATTGAGTAGTCCTTGCTGCACATTCTAATGAACTCATTACAATTTCCTTTCCCTTCTAGTTACTTATTTACATAAAATAAAGATTGATTGAGTTCTTGTTGTGCAGCTACTACGCAGGCACCGCAGGGTGCATGTGGGTCAATCTACCCTCAGCTTTGATGAGGTATGCATGCATGTTTATCATGTTTAGTATTAGCTAATGGGACTCCTTTAGATGGATGATTCCATGATAGTTGTGAGAGAATCACTTTGCATATACAGGTTAATTAGAATTAGAATGATTGACATTATAAAAATGAGAGCTAGGCAGGTTTCTGTAATTATAGGTTGCCAGGGACAATGACATGCTGAAACCTATTTTCTGGCTAGGAATTTGTGTAGTTCCGTGTAAAAAAATGGAATAGAATGCCAGTGCCCTGTAGTGAACCCAACAGAAGCAAATACATGTTTAAGATAACCATCAGCATGGCACAGGATACTGATAGAGGATGGTGATTATATTGTTGTCATGTACTTAACATATGAGTTTTCGACATGTGTATATTTCTACATGAGATTCTGAAAGAGTTCCATGGTGAAGTAGCTTACCATCTTCAAATATTTTATGCCTACCATGTGAAGTATATTATTTCTTTTTTTTTTTTTTTTTCCCCATTCCTTTTGGGACTAAGTAGTTATATGAATCTCGATTTACATTTTTAACCTACTATAGCATTTAGCAATTTTTCTTACTGCTGGGGTAGACTGTGCTAGAATATTTCAAAGAAGATGAAGTTGTGGGATAAGGTTCTAAGCTAGAGATAATTGCTAATGTGTATATTATTGAAATTACTAGTTCATGGACATCTTACTAATCATAATTATGTATTTGTTTAGGCAAATAGTCTACGAGCAATGCTGCTAGGCATGGTGGATGATCCACGAGTTGTTCTCATAAAGCTTGCAGATCGTCTTCATAATATGAGAACAATGTACTATCTCCAAATTTACTTTTTTCTTTATTTTTAAATTTATTATACTAGATGTGATGTCTTAAGACATGGTTAAATTCTATCATGGGTTATTGTTTTTGTTACCATATTTTCCTCGCCACCATGGGAACTTATTTATGCCTTCAGGTTCCATTGTCTCATTAAATGACAGCACAGTTGGTTGATGGTATATATTACTCTGCTATGTGTTTGCCTGCAGATATGCTTTACCTCCTAGCAAAGCCCAAGCTGTGGCGCAGGAGACATTAGCTATTTGGTGCTCACTTGCTTCCAGATTAGGTTTGTGGGCTCTTAAAGCTGAATTAGAAGATCTGTGCTTTGCTGTCCTTCAGGTTTGCCCAAATTCATTACTTTTAGGAAATGTGATTTATGGAGAAAATTATGACATGGTGTTTATCATCCTCCTGTATTAAGAACTGTTTATGTAACCCCTATGCAGCCTAAAGTATTCCGCCAATTGCGAGCAGAGTTGGCCTCCATGTGGAATCCCAGCAATAAGTCAGGCCATCTGAGAAGAATACCCGTGAGGACCAGTGCAGTTGAACAAAATCAAGAATGTGAATGTTCCGGAGAGTTGGATGAGGAAAACACAAGCATGAAGGTATCTCTCTTTAATGCTTGACAGAGGTCTTTTTAAAATTTAGTAACTATCTATACTTGATGAACTGATTGTATATTTAAGAGTTTTTTGGAATTATTTTCATGATCCTAACCTCCTTTCAGATCTTTCACAGCTCACAGCTACACGATATCAAAACTAACTGTTCCCTGCAAATTTGCTAATTCTCTTAAATTTCTAGCGAAGATTTGATTTATTGCTTCAAATAATCCAAAAGTAGCCATCCGTTTTGAGCAGCTAGTTTGAAAATTTATCCTTGTTTAGCATGGAGTTAACATTTTCAATAGTCAATGTCTTTCTAGGTAGCTTTATTATTATTCCATTCTAATGAATATTTTCATCACAATCTACAGGTTCTTTTGCAAGCCGTATTTCCATTTGATCTCTTATTGGATAGAAAAAAGCGTGTAAAGTTTTCTAATAATCTCACGACATGCTTGGATACTCATACACAACCTAAGGTTGTGAGGGATGCTGGCGTGGCTTTGGCATCACTGGTAGTTTGTGAAGAAGCATTGGAGCGCGAGTTATTTATTTCAACATCGTAGGTTTAGTCTATGCATTACTGTAGTTAAAGTTGTTTCACGTCCAGCGACTCTATGTAGAGCATGTTAAATGTTCACAATTCTACTTTCTTATGCACTCCTTTTGCAGTTATGTTCCAGGAATGGAAGTGACTTTATCTGGACGCTTAAAAAGCTTGTATAGCATTTATAGTAAGGTATGGATGGAAATCAGGTTCACAATGTGCTAGTTCTATCTGAGGGTAATATCTTGTCTGCCTCTTTATCCAATTTTATTGTTTGTGTAGTCTTTGAGGTTTTATTCTTAATGCTGTTACAGTTAATATTTCTTTGCACTGTGCCTTCATATTTGAGCGCATATGAGTTGCAGTTAACGTGTGGCAGAAGTATGCCCGAAAAGGAAAGATAAGAGAACTAAGCATTTATGTTCGTTTTGGCATATGCATAACAGTATGTTTCTTGTGAACAAGACTTTGATCCAAGTAGCTTTAATGGAAATATGCATTTTACATTCTCATTTGTGATGATTATTTGTTATACTGGGTACTCTCATATTTCTCTTTTGTTAAAGTGTTAATGAGTAGTAACTCTCTTCCTACTGTGAATACTACTTGTCTCAAGTGATACTTCAGTTTGATATAATGGTTCTTGTGGGCCTGTTATTAACCAAAACTTCAATTTTGACTTCACTTTCCCTAGATGAACAGAAAAGATGTTGGACTCAAGAAAGTATATGATGCCCGTGCACTGAGGGTCATTGTCGGAGATAAGAATGGAGCTTTGCATGGACAGGCTGTTCGATGTTGTTACAATCTACTTAACATCATACACAGGTATATACAACCAATTTTCTTTCATCTGTGCCTTCCTAGTTGATCGATTTAGTGTCAAAACTTGGACAAATTGCACAATGTACTCTTGCTGGTTGCAGGCTTTGGACCCCTATTGATGGTGAATTTGACGATTACATTGTCAACCCCAAACCCAGTGGCTACCAGGTAATGTTCTTAATCTGTTGCATAGTTCTTTTACACACACACACACACACACACAAAAGGAAGAGAGGGATATGGAAATTGTCTGTTGAATGCTTCTTCCATTGTAAATCTAACTCTACTTGCTGATGCCTTCTCCTGATCTCAGTCACTTCACACTGCAGTACATGGGCCTGACTTCTCTCCGTTAGAAGTTCAAATAAGAACACAGGTGAATGGCTCCTCATTTTTAAATTGAAACAAGTGGCAAAATCTCAGTGTTGACTGATGTAGTGTGAATTCGTTAATTTTAGAGAATGCATGAATATGCTGAACACGGGCTCGCTGCACACTGGCTTTACAAGGAAACTGACAATCTATTGCCCTCCAAGATCTGCATACCAGATTCTGAAATAGGGGTTTCATCAGATTTTTCTGATGGAATAGAAGAACAATCTGATATTGAGGCTGATATGTTACTAAAGTATAGCTCACTTAAAGTAGGGCATCCAGTTCTGAGAGTGGAAGCAGGCCACTTGCTTGCTGCAATTATTGTCAGGTATTTCATCACTGAGTGGTCTGCTATGGTCCATACTACATATTTCAGCTTGAATGGGTCTTGATGAATCTTTTATCTTTCAGAGTAGATAATGATGGAAGAGAATTGCTTGTTGCCGTAAGTTTTGGACTTGCAGCATCTGAAGCGGTAGCTGAACGAAGATCTTCTCACCAGATAAAAAGATGGGAAGCTTATGCAAATTTATACAAAAAGGTACTTTCACTATTTATAAACAAATTTCTTCAGTAATAGAAGGAGGCTTCAATATTAATTGGGGAGCTTAGTCCTTGGATTAATGATTCGTCATTTTGAAGTTCGAATCTTGCTACTAAATTTAGTGGTTCATATGAGGTGGTTTAATTTTTGACTGAAGCCTATCTTCAGTCTATATTGTTAAACTGATTGGTAGTTGTAAAAATAAAGCGAATATAAGAAGTGTTTAAAGGAAAACTTGATAGATGCTGACTTATCAACTTTCGAATCAGAAATATTGTTAAACTGATTGCTCAGGATAAATGCTTAACACTTGTTCTCTCTTTATTTTCCCAACTACTAAGTTATCAATGCATAGTACATGCTTTATCTTCTAGTCCACTCAATCTGAATATATCCGAAAAGTAGGATGTAAAATACAAGAGTGATTGGACTGTAATAAATTTTAATTTGTGTAAAGATTACTAAACTTTCTAGAAGAAATTAAATTGTATAAAGTACCCTTGTTATCTTTAGCTAATAAACTGCGAGTGGGTACAATTAGGCTTTGCTTGTTGTAATTGTACTATCTGTTTTATTTTTCCAGGTATCTGACCAATGGTGGTGTGAACCGGGACATGGAGATTGGTGCACCTGCTTGGAAAAGTACACTCTTTGCAGAGATGGTATATACCACAAGGTACTTTTATGTTCATTTCTCTCGTGTTGTGTCTTTATTTTCTCAGACAATATGTCGTATTTCACTACTACAACAATTCACACTGAAAAGTAACACATTGTTGTGCAGCAAGACCAATTTCAGCGCCTGTTGCCTACTTTCATCCAAGTCATTGAGTTGACCGAGTGGGAAGAAACAGAATACTGGGCTGTTGTCTCATCTGTTTTTGAGGGTAAACCTTCTGCTCCTGCAGTATATGACTCAAGCTCTGAGAGGCCAAGCGTTTCTGTTAATTCTGCTTTATTGGAATCCGGCATCAACAACAAGGTACTTTTGCACTGCATTTGGAACAGATTATTCTCTCCCCTCTCATTTCATTATACTGATCCATGCATTATTCTATAACCAAGCATTGAGTTTTTGACCAATTAAAAACACAGTTTTGGTTATTACCGTGAGATCTTGCATGCACTTCTTTCGGGCCTGCTCACACACCCAAATAGGCAAGGGGAGCTTGGATTTTGTAGGGGGGGGTGGACCAGCATTAGGAAACCGGAGAATTTTTTCAATTGAATGAGTTCGGTTCATATGAATTGCCAAACACTTGACTGATAAAAGGATTTCACAATATGAATTGGAATGTCTTATTTTGTTTTATTTTTTGGTTGAATAACAAACAGGTACAACTGCTGAGGACAATGCTCCAATGGGAGGAGCAGCTTCGTTCGGAAGCAGGTCTTCGACAACTGAAGTTTGACAGGAAGCATAGGAATGCAGATTCACTTTCTCTTGATGAAGTTGCAGTTGTATGTTGGCCCCACGGCGAAATAATGAGATTGAGAACCGGCAGCACAGCTGCTGATGCAGCCAGACGGATAGGACTTGATGGAAAGCTCGTTTCGATTAATGGACAGTTGGTATTACCCAGCACCGAGTTAAAAGATGGTGATGTCGTTGAAGTGAGGCTGTAAGTATTAGTCTAAATCGCACATCTATTCAAAGTGATTTTGTGAAAAATAGATAGGTACAATGGGAGGGTTAAGATCACAAAAACAATTCCAATTTCCTCCTCTACTGTAAAGTTACATTCAGCTCTTGCCAATGTACATAAAAAAACCGTTTGATGGGAAAGTTTGGTGTTCTATGTAAAAGTAATAGCGGTAGCAAGTTGCTTGTCTCAGGCAGATTGATGGTAAGTTTTCTATCTGTATCATTCTTTAATGCAACTGAACTTGACACAAGTTTAAATCACACATAATAAAACAAGCTTGCAAATTACATGAGTTTCACTTTATACTTAAATCTCAACCATTAAATCTTGTATTGATTACAAAATGAAATTTATGATATCTGGTTTGGGACAAGTGAAAAGTATTGTTAACCCTAGTCTAAAATATTAACGGCCATTCGTTTTCTTTGTGGATTAGTTCTAACTTTTTATGAGTGTTGAAGAGAATTATCCATTCTTACTAATCAAATGACGCAAAATGGATGTTCTGCCATGTACCCAAACAAAAACTGTGTTTTGAGAGTAGTCAAGGCATTAAAAAGCAGAAAACGGAAATGGTACTCTGCATACATGCAAAAATATGAACTTTCATTACGCAGTAATGCTTCTTATTACCAAAGGGGTAATAGTAAAATACTATAATGGGTATGTATTACAACCCAACACAGTTTGCTCAGACTTTGCTACAACAACAGTTCGCTACAACATAGAAACAAACCAAGAAAGTTCGGAGAAACACAACAGACAGCCAATAAAAATTTGCGAACATCTCAGTTTTGTGTTTCATCAACCAATCTACGGTTCTCAGGAAGCGCTTGAAGAGCTTGCCTCGAGTGTCCCTGTTCGTTGCCATGCTCGGTCTTGTTCGATTTCTTTGTGATCTCTAGTTTTTCCTTCAACATCTTAGTCAGTTTTCTCATACTCATCTCATGCAAATTGTCGGCATTATCAGTGGTTTTTGCAGCTATCTTTACTTTGTCCTCGAGAACTACCAACTTATTGGCACTGCCAATATTCTCTTTGTTATCCGAGAAGACACTCATTCTCTTCAACTCTTCAGATGCTTTCTTTCTTGCAGAATTCTTGGTAGGTGTCAGGTAACTTGGTTTCTTGTTTGCACTAGCAACTGCAATTTCAGCGGTTTCTCCATCGTATGGTAGCTCCGATGGCACCAGATCAGCTGCAGCTTTTTTGGGTTCTTCAAGTTGAAGAATTTCAGTTTTCTCAGGCTCATCTTGATTTGTAGCTTGCTGCAATCCCAGCTCGGTAAATTTGACCAAAGTTGCATTAATATCTGGAACATCTTCGGAGTTTACATCATCCTTGTCACTGCAAAAGTCATTCTCAATCTCATCGGGGAAACCAGTTTCACCAGAGAACTCATCAGCTTCAAAATTATCTGAACAACGAAACAAGAGGGGATTGATGTTATTACAAAACCAACAATAATAAAAGGGTGATATACGCAGTGAGAGCTTGATAATTGGGGACTTCAAATCATGAGCTTACCTTTACTTTCAAAAACAAAATTTTCTACAGAGTCGGCAAGTTTTTCTTCAGATTCTGGATCTTCCTCAGTATTCATCTCTTCTCTGTTCTCGATTATGTTGTCTTTGCTTTCGAGGGCAACATTTGCAGCAGGTTGGGCACAGTCAGCAGCTTTCATCTCTTCAGATTGTGCATAATTCTCGGTATTCATCTCTTCTCGGTTCTCGACTATGTTGTCTTTGCTTTCAGGAGCAACATTTGCAGCATTTTGGACATCGTCTGCAGCTTTAATCTCTTCAGATTGTGCATCATCCTCGGTATTCATTTCTTCTGAGCTGTCAACTGTGAATTCAATGTCGGAAATGCAAACATCATATGAACCTGCAGTGCAATTGTTGTTATAAGCACAATAAAGATTATAAATAGACCATTCTCCCAATAAAATCACAAAGAATGGTGAGTTTACCTTCAGTTTGATGAACTTCATTGCTCAGATTTAATGGACAATCCATGATTTCACATTGAGGATATTCTGTATTCTCACATTTTCCCAAATCTACTTCAGCCACAACATTAATGCATTCTTCCTCTTCAACAAAGGTTATGTTCTTCTTTAGAGCTGAAACAACTTCGGAGTTATCTTTCTCAGATTTCTCTTCGATTGTTGTAACAGCATCCATGCCTGATTCATAAGAAAATAAAATACACGACAATCAATATATTAAACTCTCAAAATTCATGCTATACAAATCAAAAATAAGTCTTCGGAAAGAACAAACAAATACCTGTAATTCCCGAGGTTTCATTAAAATCGTTCTGGCCCTCATTTTCACCTTCTTCAGTAGGCAATTCCTTCTCCAAAGCCTCAGTCTCTTCATTCTCCACCTCACTCACCATATCCACATTATTATCTGCCAACCTCACAGATCTCCGTGTGCTATAAACTCTCTTAACCGCACTGTCCTCCTTCACAGCTCTTCTTCTGCTTGCAAGCCCCCTCACAGCTGGGGTATCTAAGGCATCCTTCTTTTCCTCATCTACACATTCCTTCAACTGGGAATCCATTTTCCTGGAAACCGAAGTCATCAGACCCTTTCTTCTGTTAGTCTGCGTTGCCAATGCTGGAGTTACAATCGCTAGATCAGCCTGTAATGCATCTGCCTCTTTAAGGGTTTTTCGAGTTGTACGCCTAGTCCTGGTTGTCGGATTCACAGTTGCAGGCTCTTCTTTTGTAAGATTTGTCCTCCGTGTAGTCCTGCCAGCGGTTGTAGGTACATCTGGAGATGTTACCTCCAACCTTGTAGGTGATTCAATTGATGATTGTGCACTTTCGGATTGAGTTGGCTGCATAAATTCCTCCATCCCCTCAACCTGTTATTAAGCAATTAAAAATGGTTATCTCAAATGAACAAGAATTAGACACTGAACAAGGGAACAATAAAAGAAGAACAAGATTGAAACACTAGAATGCACAGAGAGCTGTTCATAAATCTTGAGTTCTAAACTTATAAATGGAGGAGCTCATTGCATTTACATTAAATTTCTATCAATATTCAGCTCAATATCAAGAAGCTGAAAAGCACTTCAACAATTTTAACTTTTAAGCAAAATAAATATAATTTCAGAATCTGGATCCAGAGTTGAACGAACCAATTCACCAATCAAATGGAAAATCAAAAACACCCAAAGTCTTGACAAGTAAAGTAACCAGAAGAAACACTCGTACTAAATCTTATACAGCAAAGGAACCAAACACAAGTAAAAACAAAAGATGCAACCATTTTACACGCACGCTTGAAAATCAAATTAAAAAAAATCTGAGCTCTTGCACAGCAAAAATTCTTACGATCTCAAGAGCTTTGAGAGCATCGGCCATGGCGACATTCGTAATGTTGGCAGGGATTTTGTTCTTCTTGCAAAGAGCTTGCAATTCTCTCCTTGAAAGGCTGTGGAAATCCATTGATTCACAGATGGAGCGTTAAGATTAGCGTCTTCTGAGATAGGGTTTTGCTGCTGAGGCGGCGATGAATGGAACCCGTATATATAGTGTGCGGTCGGGACTATGACAGTGCGACACTGAAGGGCTCATGGCAAATAATATGACCGTTGGAGGTTTTCAAATTTGAAATTTTATTTATTATTTTATTTCCCATACTTGGAACCTGGGCTTTGTGAATTCATTAATAATTTAATGATCGTTATGCTAATTTTAACCTAGAGCAAGTCTTTATTTGGTTTTTATTTTTAAATAAGACTAAAGTTCATTTACCAAAGTATATTATCATAGACTATTAAAAGCAAACAAGATTTTAATGTGTCATGTCCAATTATAATTATTCACAATCTAAAGCAAGTAAATTGGATATGAAATTTGAAACGAGACGAATATTCTTATTGGATCATCAAATGTTCTTATTCTGGATTGATGTAAATCTAACCCATGGAGAACTCTAATTAGATTATCATATTTAAAATTTAGTGAATTGTCGGATTCAAATTCTTCTTTATTTCTAATTTGTTGGTTATCCTTTTTGCTCAAATTAGGATTCAAATCCAATTAAATTTCAATATGTTTTTAGACACATATATCTCTAAGTGGTTAGATGAGTTTCTTTTTTTTCAGACAGATATACTCCTAAGTGACATAAGGTGAGAAAAAAAACTCGAACCAATCCTGTTACAAGCTATATATATATATATATATATATATATATATATATATATTTTAATTTTTTTCTGTTTTTTAAACACATACCTCTCAGTGGTAAGATGTGTTTCTTTTTTTCAGACACATACACTCTTAAGTGACATGAGAGATTTGAACCCGAGTAATTATTCGGGAGAAAAAAACCGAAATAGTTATGTTACAAGCCGCATAAAGTTTCTTTAAATATCATCCTTTAATGTTTAACCTAGCAAAATATATAGGCCCATTAAAAAGAGACCACATATCTCCAAGCAGTATCAGCCCAATTACAATTCATTAAGCGAATTACGAATTTACCCCTAGGATTAACAGAGACTCCCGGTAGCAACAAAGGCAATTTCGTCAGAGTAAATTTCAACGGCTATCTTCCTTCCTAATGTGGCCGTTAGTTTGCCTCTTTCTAGCCCTAACAGAAAAACAATCACAAATCAGTGCAGGAAACCCTAATTCGAGAATTGAATCAGTATATATAAACCCTTGATTCGACCTTATTTCCATCCATCAATCAAACAAGTGTTCAATCATCTCTGCTTCGGCACTCTGATTACTTGTTCTATATTTATTGTTTATTTACTTCAATTTAATTCAATCTTGAACTGTTTGTTCTAGGCTAATTGTTGTTTTGCAGGGTCTCGATTGTTTCGTGTTTGCAGTTCATTTTATTAGTTTTGAATTGTTCCAACATTTGCATATATTTTATCACTCGCACATCTATATACATTTGCACAATACACACACGTTGTCTTTGTTTCTTTCTGCTGTGTTTTTTTGGCTAACAAATGGAAACAGGATCATCTGCGTCGTCAAACAAGGGTCAATCTCGATGTCCGCTCCAAGAACAGCTTCTTCAGAGAAGAAATTCACGGGAAAACGTATGTTATTGATTGATTCACTCATGTTCTTTCATTTAATTGTGTCTGTAATTAATTGGATGATTAAGTTCCATGAAAGAGGTTGGCTTGTGCATATCATGAATAACTAATTGAATTCATTAATCCTGTTTTGTCACAGTTGGATCGGTTCATACCAAATAGATCAGCAATGGATTTCGATTACGCGCACTACATGCTTACAGAAGGTAGGAAAGGTAAGGAAAATCCAGCTGGGACTTCGTCTCCATCGAGAGAGGCATACAGGAAACAGCTTGCAGAAACCTTCAACATGAACAGGACTCGGATTTTGGCTTTTAAGAACAAACCCCCAACCCCAGTTGAGGCTATTCCAAACTCATTTTCATCAGCTGCTCAACAGGTCAAATCTGCCAAACCCCGCCGCCACATTCCTCAGGTTGGTGGTGTGCTAAAATAAGAATTAGCCCCTATAATGACACAGATTACAAATTTTGGAAATTAATGTGTTGACTCAATTGTATATCTTGTTGCAGACTTCTGAGAGGACATTAGATGCTCCTGATCTTATGGATGATTACTATTTGAATTTGCTTGATTGGGGCAGCAGCAATGTTCTTTCCATTGCTCTTGGACACACTGTATATTTGTGGGACGCTTCTGACGGAAGTACCTCGGAACTTGTTACTATTGATGAAGAAAGTGGTCCGGTGACAAGTGTTAAATGGGCTCCTGATGGAAGGCATATTGCTGTTGGTGTGAACAACTCCGAAGTTCAGCTATGGGACTCCACATCTAATAGACTGGTAAATGAGTGCATATGTATTAGTTTCTTGTTAATTCATTTCTATCGGAGTAAAGTATAGCTACGCTCTCTGAGGTTAGATGTAGTGTTACGTAAAGCCCCCGCTTTGGATTAAAACCCATCCTACACTAAGCCAAAAGGGTAGTTTCAAAAATGTTTCCATTCAAATTTTAACTGAAATCCTAAAGGAATCTAGCCAAAGGAGTAAATTGTCATCTTTCAATTGATCAAAACTTAACTATACTGCATACTGTGTCACAGTTGAGAACTCTGAGAGGAGGACATCAATCCCGTGTTGGATCTATGGATTGGAACAATCACATTCTGACAACCGGAGGTATGGACGGTAGGATCATCAACAATGATGTAAGAATCAGGGCACCAATTGTTGAAACCTATCAAGGACATCAACAAGAAGTTTGTGGGCTTAAATGGTCGGCATCTGGGCAGCAATTAGCCAGTGGTGGAAATGACAATGTCCTCCACATATGGGACAGATCCATGGCTTCAGCAAATGCTCCAACTCAGTGGCTTCACAGGCTTGAGGAGCATACAGCTGCTGTTAAAGCACTTGCTTGGTGTCCTTTCCAGGGTAATTTATTGGCATCTGGAGGAGGTGGAGGCGACAGGTGTATAAAGTTCTGGAACACACACACTGGTGCGTGTGTGAACTCAGTGGATACTGGCTCGCAGGTGTGTGCTCTTTTGTGGAACAAGAACGAGCGCGAACTGCTTAGTTCTCATGGTTTCACTCAGAATCAGCTTACGCTGTGGAAATATCCTTCCATGGTGAAGGTAGCAGAGTTGACTGGCCATACTTCTAGAGTGCTTTTTATGGCTCAGGTACAGATGATCATAGTAATAATGGGTGTCCTCAACTTGTACTTGTTGGTTAATTTCAACTGACTTACTCATTTATTTCTTGTTTTCTTTTTTGTGTGTGTGTTTTTCAGAGTCCAGATGGATGCACCGTTGCATCAGCTGCAGGGGATGAAACTCTTAGATTTTGGAATGTTTTTGGGACACCTGAAGTGGCTAAACCTGCACCAAAGGCCATCACAGAACCGTTTGCTCGCTTGAACCGAATTAGATGATTACTGAACGCAAGTGGAAAATGATGAATGGCATCGATCGATGGACGACTGACTGTTAAGCAGCAGAGAGTGTCGTTGGATTCTTCACCGAAAATTGTCCTTCTCTATTTTACTCTTCTTTTCTGTATAGGATGATTGACATATTTCTTCATTCTACCTCAAGAACAATATGTTGTACATGACATATTAGTGTAAATTGTAGATTTCAACTAGTCACTCATCGTGACTGCCTTTGGTTTTGTTAACTAATATATTAATGAGAGCAATTAAATATTTCTTCCATTCTATTTTGTGAATTTCCATCTCACAGTGACTTTAGAGGCTACCTCCTCAGTTGTGTTTGGTGGGGGGCCAAAGCTTTTCTAGTATAAAAATATATGAATCAAAATCATAAAATTATCTTTTGCTGCGACATTGTATTGCTTGTAATTAGAGCGTTAAAAAACTATTTTGAAAATAAGTTAGGGAAGCCAAATTTGTTTTACCAGAAAAGATAACCAAACCAAGCACTTTCTTTTCAGCCGAGCGAAATATTACTTTTCCAACTCTATTCAAGTGTAGTTAAAGTTATTTTTGTTATTGATGCTAGAAGAAAATAATATATTTAGGCCCAACGGATGAGCCAACTAATTTGGTATATCAACTGGGGCTAAGGGTAGCAACTGGTTTTGGGGCCTGCTCAGCAGGTGGGCCGACCAGCTGGTCACCAGGCCCAGCAGGTAAGCCCATAGGATGAAGGTAACTCTAACAGCCTGCCCTGAGTCCTAGGAGATGGTTTTCAGCTGGTGAGTACGTGGGAAACTACTGAGGGGTGTTCAAATTCGAAAATACCATCTCCCCCCAAAAGAGGAGGGCCCCCATGACCTAGAACTCCTCAACCACCTACCTGTCCGGTTACCACCTTCTCCAGTCACGATCTCCTCCTCCTTGCTACTAAAAGAAGGCTCCCAGCAACTCTATTCTCCCACTTTTGACATATTATCAGCTTGCATTCACTTCACAGCAGCCGATATAGTTGTTTCTTTAAGCGTGAAGCTCTTAGCAGGCAAAAATACCACCTGCTCAAGCACCTGACAACTCTTTATTTTCATTATAGCTTTCTTAATCATTTTTACTGCTTTATTTCTCTCTCTTTATTTCTCTCTCGAAGTTATGGACGCTGTCATCTCTTCACAAATTTAGTGGTGCAAAAATCGACAAGGATCAGTCATTGAATGCTAAACTAAGATTTTCTGTGCAGTCTACCCCATGGTACTTCAAAGTTCAAACTCCCCAAGTATTTACAAAGTTGAACTTTAAGCCATTGATCCAAACTATTAGAATAGAAATGAACAGTTAAGTATTTTTTGTATTTTAGTTTCAAAAGGGAAAAAGAGCAGCTAAATTCTCTCATCCCAACAAATCATACAGGCTCCTTTCTTAATCTATTTAGCAGTATCTAATACGGAACATCACAACCTCACTGTTCATGAAGTAGTGGCTACATAAACTGCCGTCTCATGTAAGTGTCTTCGTGCACGAAGACAGGATTCTGAGATGCGAATTGAGGTTGTCCCATCGCGACACCACCTTGAGTAGGAAGAACAGATGCTCCATATGGATCATTTCTCTTCTTTATTATAGTCAAGTTGAGATAATAGATGATCCCCAGAACGACACTAACAAGTGATAACACTGCACCTCCGGCAAAAACACCAGGTTTTACAATGTAACAGTAATAGTTGCCAAAGTACAAGTTCTCTCCGCCATGCGGACCGTGTTGATCATGGAAAGCTGCGCCCGTTAGCAACAGGACGAATGATGTAGCAAATGTTAACCTGGGTAAGTACAGCTGAAGGATTCAAAAACTTAAGTATACTAACTGGAAGATGCAGCAACAAATTGCAGCAAGAAACGATAATTGTTCTCCACTAGCAACAAAGAAAACAAAGTGTAAATGCTTCATTCTATTGCTTTGATGATTTGCAGTCAACAGCTCAAGCTAATTCAGTCAATTCTTGCCCAGGAATAAGATGATGCGAGAGTGTTAAATTGGAAAACATTTAAGGACCAAATTACCAGGAAACGACAAAGCAGACAAGTGCTAGAGTCCAATTAGAGTTCGACTGATGTGGTTCTTTTCTACAACAAACGCATCCAGTTGCAAAATAGATGATAATTTGAGCAATCATGAGGGCAGAGGCTGCAGTTAGTCCAAGGCCAAGGGCAGGACTCCTGGGATATATACATTCAGAAGGAGAAGGATACTGAACCTGGTCACTCTGCAAAATAAACAAGTCATCAAATCACAGCTACTTCAAAAGCCAAACTAATTAAAACAAGAACAAATAACAATAAAATCAAAGGACTTCCCAATTCCCATGCATTATTTAATAAAAAAATGACTGGCTGCTGCAGAACATATGCCCGCAATAATTGGTCAGTCAGCATCAATCTTCTTGAACGCATCTAGAGACATACAATAGAATGGTAGATCTAAAAAGATTAACACCCTCAATCATTTCTTCTTCTTCTGCAGGTTGGTTATGTAAATCCTATTGACTAATTGACACCACTCAAAATAGCTAATTCTATTACCGCACTGTAAAATGCACTATTGCATCTAACCCATGTTTGAGCTATTCATAGTTTCATTCGATTAACCCTGTCTAAGTAACCGTACAAGCCAAAACAACAATTCAGATCTAGCCAAATATGTATACACAACAATGTCAGAAAATGAGAAATGCAAGCAAACAAGAAAAAATAAAGAGTAAATTAAAGCAGTGCGCAGTGAACATAGGGTAAATTACTAGTCCTTTCACCATTCTCCTCGCTATGTAAGTTCATCATCTTAATCCGCAAAATAGAAAATGAGAAAAATCCAGAGCTACACATTGTTAATAAAGCAGAATAAACTGAGGCAAAAAGTAGCTGCCCCTTTCCAATATTCAAACCTAGAAAAAATCTACTTGAATCAGCCGATAAGCATTATTTGTTCTCAAACTCTAACAGTCAACAACGCCAAAAGGCAAAAGGTAAACATTTATCTCAATCACAAACACAAAAAGGCGATCCGTACAACACGATACCGACGTACGCACATCCAGATACAAACAGAGACAGAACAGTCCGATCAAGTAAGTAAACAGTACTGAACACTCCCATAGATCGCCATGTATAACAAACTACAATCAAATCTATACACATACCGTAACTCTCTTAGCTTCCGCGGCGAAGCCAGTGGCGGCGGATACCAGCCCTAAAACGCCGACGATGCAGCACACAGCAATCACCTTCCTCTCGACCTCCATTTCCTCTCCGCCTCGCTAAAATCTTCTCTCTCTCTAAGTCCGAAGAGAGGCTACTAAAGTAGTGAAACGACGACATTTCTGGTTCCCGCATGTTGTGAAAAGAGTGAGTATGAAGCAATTATTGCTGTTACCGCTCTTGCAAAGAATAACCAAAAATCAAACCTTGACTTGTTACCTCTCTTTGACACAAACAACCAATATCCATGTGATGCCATAAGCCGAGGAAGCTCAAGCCATAAATTCACATTAATTGGGGCCTAATTATTGGGCCACTCGGATCTCGGAGTTGTATTATTTTGGGTGCGTAATTAAGTGGGCCCATTGGGCCATCTACTTGCAATCAAACTAACCTCGTGATTGTAGGTAATTCTAATTTGAACCTAGTTTGAACTAACCTCGTGATTGTAGGTAATTCTAATTTGAACCTAGTTTGACCACTGGGTATAATGAGGAGTGAGTATTATATATTTATCGTGTAATTGATGGAAGATTTAGGGAGAGTGACGAATCAAATGGTAAGTATATCATATTTGTCATTATAATTAGTTGAACTCAACTGATTGAGTTTGAACCAGAGTTTTCTCGTGGAGGTGGGTTTAAATACATGGGTTTACAATACATAGAAGACCCCCAAGGGTGTAATTGAGTGAAACAAAAAAATTATGCACGTTTAACTAACTAAATATCTTGTATTCTAACTTTCGATATGGAATAATTTTAAATGTCAACAATATGAATTTTGATTTTTTGTATAGAGCAATTTTAAATTTATCGATAAGTTTTTCACCTTTCGAGGTGTCTCTAGACTATAATTTAGTGTTGAGGTTAGTTAATGTATGACCATTGTTTCATCTTTTGAATTGATTATAATTTATCGAGAAGATTACTTAATTTGTAGTTGGTTCACGGTTTAAGGTGCTTATTATTTTGACTAGAGGATTAATCACCGTAAAAATACATTTAATTTTGATACGATGATTTGACGAGTAAATAATTATAGTTGTTAATCGATTAAAGTATGTTCAAAGACAGAGAAATATAACATAGTAATTTGTTGTGCTTAAGTAAATTAGATTCGGACAAACTCATTTTATAATTTTCATTGGAATGCAAATCACACAAAGAAAATTCATGTATTTAGTTCATGGGGATTAATTAATGTATTTCAATAAATGATTCACGGAATCATATCTGAATTAAAAATAAAAACAGCAGAGTACATGCCTGGAAGTAAAATATATACGCAAGGGAAGGGAGGCTATTAATTGCCCGACTTGAGAGACCGACCTTTTAATATATTACTGTTTTTATAAGCTTCTATAATAAAGGTGCACAACGTTAGGTTTCATTTAATAAATGCCAATGAAGACTGCCATATATCATGGTCCATGCCCACTTAGCTACCCCATTTCTTTAAAGTCTATTGCTCATTTTTATTATTTCAAGTTTCAACTAAAGCAACCTTAAATAGGACATTTTTTTGTTAAAACCAAAAGAAAGACCATATACCAACTCACATTTGGTTTAAGTGGATAACACACGAAAGTTATTCACTTAAATAAGATCTCGTATTCGAATTTTGTGAATATAAAAAATTATATTGGGAGGCATTCTCATGACAAGTGTCAGTACCTTAAAAGATTAGTCTGGTTGTAGGGTTTTGAGTGCTAATTTTAATACAATCACATGGTCTTTAGTGCTAATTTATATAATCACAGGGTTCTCTTTGAGAATTTTCAAATCACAGGGTTCGGAGTGCCAATTAGGTATATCACAGGGGATGACCGTGCAAAAAAATCTATAAATAAATTAGTCGTAAATTTAAGTTGGAAATAATCCGTGGATGTGGTTGAACAAAATAAAACACATTTACTCCTATTACAAAGTTTCGACTTCCCACTTTGAACATGAAATAATTTTAGATAAGATGTCTATAATTTCAGGGAATTATGGAAAAATCCCCAATTGTGGAGTCAATTTTTAGTTTGCTTTCCAGGTTCAAAAAAAATTTAGTTCACTCCCCAATTAGGCTGCATATTTTGAGTTTGTACCTCATTTTATGGGGGCAGATACCACATATGGTGAAAAATATACACCATATGGGGAGCAAAATTTTTTTTCGACACATGGGGAGTTTTTGAAAATTGCACCCTATAATTTCTCAAAGAAATTAATTATTAATTACTAATTACTATGGTGAGCGCCGGGCCAGAATTATTCTAACTTTAAAAGAAATATAAAGAAAAAAATAAATACATTTTCACATTCAAACAATAATTTATTTTGTAACTCGCAAAATAAACTATTTCACTTTATAAACCATCATCTAATGTTTGCGCCCTCTAATCTCACAATACAAGTAGCATAAATATATATATAATATATATTATATAACGGTTTATATGTCAAAATAATTTATTCTGTGAGTAGTAAAAAAAATTATAACTCGTATCTAAACAAATATTTATATCCAAATAAAAAATAAAAATATCCTCAGGAATATCCCTTTCTACTATGTTTGCCCTTGCTAGATGCTCGATCCCTGAATCAAGCTTTCCAAAAAGGTGTTCTAATTTCTTACAGGAGGAGCACGGCAAGACGGTAAGATCTTGTGCAGGCTAGTTTTACTCCGTTGTTGAAAACCGCGTTTTTAGCGTGGGGAATGCGAAATGAAAATATGAAAATGTCTGAAATTTAATTATCTATGCAGGGACAATCCCGTCATTTCAGAATATGTCAATACATGGTATGGATAACGCCGTTACATTATCCACGTAAGCTGGTGGATTTTCTTAAGAATATTCCAATATTCCTCCCTCTAATGAATAACTATCTCTGACCTAAAAGTTGTATTAAAACTTAAAAGCCCATTACCAGCTGATTTTGATTCACACTTTTCGCAACATAAGTCAAAAGTCAAAAGTCAAAAGACTCAAAACTCATATTTATACTTTGATTTTTCCTTTTTGGGATGATTAGATTATAGTATTTTGTGTAGAGATACAATTGAATGTTTAGTATAAAATATTAAAATTTACGAGTTAGAAAGAATATTTACATGTAAGAACATTAATGTGTTAAAAGCATAAATATAATTGATATTTGAAAATAATTATATGTTAGCTAATGAACTTGCCAAATTAAGGCCAAAAGCTCCTCTCTGTGTAACTTGTAATTTAAATACAAAGAGAGTGTTTGATAATGTAAATTATCCAATTTTACTTAATCTATTTGTGGGGAATCAAGTAAAATTAAGTGCTTTTACAAGAAGTTAATTTTGTATTTGATATATTCAATTAATAAATTTAATTGTATCTAATAGCCCTTATTATCCTGTTTGATATATCTTCTAAACTGAAATATCATTTAAAATAGTAATTTTTATTTTTTTTTTGTGAAATAAATAGTAATTTTTATGCTTAGCCACAAAATCAAACTAATTTTTTAAACTTATCTATAACAAACAAGAGCTAATCTGCGATAAACACACCACCTCCCCTAAGATTTATTTGAGAACTTAATCTATCTAAAGTACGCAGATTACACCGGGTCGAAAATTAACTCTTCCGGGTCGACCACATTTAATACGTGGTATCAAACAGAAAATTAGCTAAAATTAAGTGGGCCAAATGAGCCTAATATGGGATATCAAACGCTCTCAAATTTTTTTATTTAAGTTAGCACAATTCCAGACTATGAATAAGCTATATATTTCGTTATAGTCGTGATTTTTGCATTGCAATAAAAGTTTATTTTATTTTATTCTTAGATTAGGTTGCATTGGAGTATAATTGTCCTTTTTTCTTTTCTTTTTATTTGAAAAAGGGCATTCAAAGTCTATTATAATTTGATAAGAGATTGGGGATCATATCATTTTTTTTTTTTATTTGTCTATCTAGGACATCAATCTCCACTATAATTCGAGTGAGAGAGTCTATGATGCACGGACACTTCTAAAAATATCATTTTACCGTGTCGTGTCGTGTCGGACACCAGTGTCGGACACCGTGTCCGACACTCCTCACGTGGGAAATTAAAGAAAAAATCCGTGTCGCCGTATCCGTGTCGTGTCGTGTCGTGTCCGTGTCGCCGTGTCCGTATCCGTGCATCATAGGAGAGAGTTGGTTAGAAAATTTATATTTACTAATAATTCAGCACACTCGATACCTGTGCAAAGAAAAAAATATTCATTATTTAAATATATTAAATTAAATTGTTCGTCTTAATATAAATTTTATGATTATATATTAATATGAAATATTTAAAATATAAATTAAAAAATATGAGAAAAAAAATTAAAAGAATATCAAAAAGAGAATAAAAATAAGGTTAGAGAAAAGTAGGGTTAATAGATAAGTAACTAATTTATACACGTTCGTCTTGAAAAAAAAATTAATTAAAAAAAAAAAAAAAGAGCCCAAGTTCATGAGATTACAATTGGGTCTCGCGCTTAATAAAGAGTGTAGATTACATACTAAACTTATGATTCAAATTATTGGCATTTGATGAAGAAAGGAAGCTAGCTTTGGGATCAGCTGCCGTCTGAGTTCGTCACTGAGATTTGATTGTTTGGTTTGCCGGTGCTCTGGCTTCTTTCGCACCAAAAAAAAAATGGCATTTGATTAAAAATATGGGTTTGTTTCCCTCTATCATGCCCTCTTAATATGGGCGAAGCTGAGGGAGCATGGGGTGGCTCCCACTTAGGGGTGCTTTTCGAGTCGAGCCGAGTTGAGTTTGACAAAAAAAATTCAGCTTGAGCTTTAGCTTGAAAATTATATGTATGGCTTAAGATTGAGTTTGTCAAACTTATTTTTTTGGGGCTTGAGCTTGACTTGCCCAAATATCAAGTCGAGTTCGATTCGACTCGACGAATCAACATATTTTTTATGGACTTTTTTTTTTAATTCTCATTCAAAAATAATATTAAACAATAACAAGGATATTAAGATATGTAATATATACAGTATAGTAATATTTTTAAATTTTATATCATTATTGATAAATTATAACCATTAATAAATATATACTTTATATTTTAGATTATGTATGAATATTATTAATTATATTATAATAAACTATAAATCATGTAATTATACTATACAGATAACTAATTAATATTTTATTAAGATATATATACTTATCTTATTAATTAGTTAGTGTGGTATATGATATTTATTATTTTATTACATTAAATATTTGAATGAATATATTTTTATATTAGAAATGTTATATGTTCTAATGTGTCATTGTAAAATAATATATTATTAAGACATATTATGATACAAAATTTAGTAAGGATTATACATGTATTATAGATAATATATAATATGGTATAAGTAATTATACCTGATATGGCATAATAGTACAAGGCCACGTGGCCGCCCCCGGATGGTGCCACGTGGACCCTCACGTCAACCTGGACAAACTAAGAACGACCTCTTGGACAGGTCATCAGATCGATACCAGGTCCTCAGGTCATCGGGTTTGTTTGAGGACACCAGATCGATGGGCATACTATCCGATCACCAGATCAACAGATCGATCTACTCTCTCCTATGAGGAAATCCACAGCATTAAGGATCCCGGAAGGCAATATCGATCTACAGATCGACATCATACGTCACCGAACACCCGAATACTGTAAAGCACTCCTGTCGGGACACGTGTACCCTTCCCATTCCCTGGAACAGGCGTACTACGGCTCATTAATGACCGTCAGTCCCTGCTTTTACCCAAAGGGGAAAGAAGGTACAAACGACCCGCCTCAAGCCGGTTCCATCGTCCGACATCCAGATCGGCGACTGGCAACGCCATTAATGCACACCTACAGTACACACACTACTGTGTCATTTGGCCATGGCTATAAATACTCGCCCTTTGAACAGTAGTTGGTAAGCTTTTAATACGCATTCAATTGCATTTATTCTCTCACTAAAGAGCCCCATTACTGACTTGAGCGTCGGAGTGCCAACCTTGGGTCAAACCCCAAGTCCCCCAAGTTGGTTTCGAGCTCACGTTTGCTAGTGCTTTCAGGTCGATAAAGAACCCACTCAAACAAATTCTTGACTGATTGACCCATATCTGACAGTCAGATCGACAAGTCAGATCGACCAGATTTGAGCCAGATCAGTTTGGCGCCGTCTGTGGGAAACTCTCTTTTTCACATCGACCTAGATAAAAGCCCTTTCATCTTCCTTTCAAACACGATGGTTAACACAAGGAACACCAACCGGGACGAGGACCTGGAGGAGGTTGCCAAAGGCAGGCATGACTACAACGCGCCGCTTGGCAACACCTCCGTTGTCCTACCGGACGGTCCCAGCACCAACATTCCCCAACCTCCGCTGGAGACCACTCCCAGGTACACCGTCACCCAGGCGGACCTGGAAGCCTTCCTCGACCAATGGCGGGTCGAGGTCGAACGCGCCCAAACGGAGGGCCGCGAACCCAGGCGCCCGGAGCTACCAAGGGCCAGCCCGGCTACCACCATACCAAGCCCCGTGGTGGGCAATTCGTTGGCCCCCACTGTCCAAGCATACGGGAACCTAGTTCCCTATGTATTTCAACCGCTCGACGGGCGACCCGCGCAGATCATTTGGGGCCCTAGTCCCCAGGTAGGGGCGGGGCAGATCCAAGGAATCGCTCCGCCACCACCCCCTCCCGCAGCAGACAAAGAAGTTCCTCGAGAAGACCACGGGGACTCCGACCACCCCAGCCGCAACAACCGCGGCAAGCGCGTGGTCGACGAGGACGACGACGAATTCGACGACCTCAGAGATCGAATTCCCCCCCGAACGGCTAGGGAGGAGGCCGCCAGAATCGCCGCGGCTCGCGCGGGGAGAGAACAAGACTACTGTGAGGACCCACCCCGAAAAAGGGTCCAGGACCGCCTGGGTGACCGTGGCTCCCACGTCACCCAGAGGCAGGTTGACCTTCGAGAAGGGCTGAACCGGCGCCCTCTCCGTTACCGCAGCGACAGGGAAGAAGCTTCCCCTTTCTGCGAGGACATTCTCCGCACGACCTGTGACGGAGATCGAATTCCGACCGGCCTGCCCATGTACAACGGGACCACGGATCCCGAAAAACATGTAACGGCCTTCGAGAACCGGATGTTTCTACACTCCCATCCCCAACAGATCTGGGCTAAGCTCTTCGTCACTACGCTGACAGGCCCCGCTCAAGATTGGTTCATCCGCCTGCCGCCACGGTGCATAACGACCTACAACCGGTTTGTAGATCGATTCACGGCGCACTTCTCCTCGATGACGGGAGAAAAACTTCCCCCTTCCTATCTCAACAGCATCTATCAGAGGGAAGGTGAGTCCCTGCGAGATTTCATGACTCGCTTTTCGAGGGAAGTTGTCCGGGTCGAAAACCCGACGATGGACACCCTGCTTTCTGTGGTCCATCGAGCTCTCCGCAACCGCCTATGGGCGGATGAAATCGTCAGGGCCGGGCCACGCAACCTGACGGAGATCCAGGATATCGCCCACGGCTTCATGCGCGTTGAGGAGATCGCCCTCGCGCACGGACCTCCTCCTCGATCTGAGAGGCAGGTCATTGGGTCCAGCTCGCCCCAACACCGGAAAGGGATAGAGCAAAAGAAGATCAAGGGGAAAGTCGACCAACCGACCCAAGTCGACCGACGAAACTACGTCCCCTTGACCAAGTCCTTAGACCAAATCTACGTGGTCATGGACCAGAGCCTTCTGAAGAAACCAAAGCCCATCCGAGAGGGCCCGAAGGCTCAGGCATCAGGGAAGTACTGTGGCTACCATCAGCAATGGGGCCACACGACCGCGGAATGTAACGCCCTCCGAGATGAGATCGAAAGACTCATCCAAGGGGGGTACCTGAAGGATTTTGTTCGACGCATCGACCACTACTCTGAAAAGGCGGAGAGGTCGACCGACCGCGACAGGTCCAGATCTAGATCTCCCCCAAAACGATCTGGGAAGCCGCCGCTGGAGAGAGCAGAAGACAATCCCCCCATTCACGGCAAGATCTATATGATAGCCGGGGGGCACGAGGGCGGCGACTCAAATGCAGCTCGAAAAAGGAACATCAGGCGGGCAGCTCGAGAGTACAACGGTCCGCATGAAGAAGTCTTCCAGATCGATCATGGTAGAGAGTGGGAAAGGCAGGAGGTTAGCTTTAGTGAGAGTGATAGCCGTCCGGGCCCCCATCGGGAAGGCGACACGCCTAGCTGTCCGATGGTGGTGACCTTGGGCGTAGCTAATTATGATGTAACCAAATGCCTAGTTGATAATGGAAGCAGCTCGAATATTATCCCTTACTCGACTCTTGTAAAAATGAAGTTGCACAACCTAAAGCTCGATCCGATCCGAACACCGCTTTCCGGGTTCGGCGGATCGGAAGTCATACCGTTAGGGCGCATCCGACTTCTCACCTCGATGGGAACATCCCCCAAGAGGGTGACCCAGGAGGTCGAGTACGTCGTCGTCAATATGCCCCTAGCGTATAACATGATCTTCGGCCGACCTGGCCTGATTCAGTTCAAAGCAATCATCTCAACGTACCATCAAAAGCTGAAAATGCCCACCCCGAACGGGGTCGGAGAGGTGACTTGCGACATCATGGACAGTTGGGCTTGTTACGCCATCGTCCTGAAAAAACCATCCGGGAAAGAGGTGGAGCAAGAGCTCGACCTCCAGACCTATGCCGATGGGGAGATCGAGCTTCCTACCAAGGAGTGCGAGGCGGAGAGATCCCCCGCAGCTCGGAAAAGAAAGGCCAGCGAGCGGCTTGAGCCCTCTGAAGAACTGAAAGAAATTGCCCTAGTCCCCGGAAACAGCAATAAGACCACCAAGATCGGGGCGAACATGCATCCTCAACACGAGGTCATGATGATAGAATTCTTGAGGGACAACTCTGACATCTTCGCTTGGGCTGCCAAAGATCTGATCGGAGTCGACCCGAAGGTGATCTGCCACCGGCTCGGGATCGATCCGTCGATCAAACCCATTAAACAAAAGCTAAGACCTCAGAGTCGGGCGCGGAATGATATAATCGAGGCAGAGGTCAATAAACTCCTCGATGCAGGATACGTCACTCCAGCTCAATACGTTGACTGGTTGTGCAACGTAGTCCTCGTGCAAAAAACAGGCGGGAAATGGAGAATGTGCAATGATTTCACCGATCTCAACAAGGCATGCCCGAAAGACCCGTATCCGCTGCCCCGAATCGATCAGCTCGTCGACTCGACAGCTGGGTACGAGATGCTCAGTATGATGGATGCATTTCAAGGCTACTACCAGATCTCTATGGCTCCCGAAGATCGGAAGCACACGGCCTTCATTGTAGTAAAGGGAATATACTGCTTCAAGGTCATGCCCTTCGGGCTAAAGAATGCGGGAGCTACGTACCAAAGATTGGTCAACCTGATGTTCAAAGATGAGATCGGAAAGACCATGGAGGTCTACGTCGACGACATGATCGTGAAGAGTCGCTGGGCGTACCATCATCTAGATCATCTGCGCAGATCGTTTGAGATCTTACGGCAATATGGTATGAAGCTCAACCCCGACAAATGCACATTCGGGGTCGAAGGAGGAAAGTTTCTAGGATACATGGTGAGCCAACGGGGTATCGAGGCGAACCCTACGAAGATCAAAGCAATCCAGGTCATCCCTCGACCTCGATGCATCAACCAGGTACAGTCCCTGGTAGGTCGCATAATCTCACTCAACCGGTTCATATCACGATCGTCCGAACGAAACCTCCCATTCTTCAAAGTTTTAAGGAATCTGAAAAAATTCGAGTGGAATGAAGAATGTGACCGAGCGTTGGATCAACTGAAAGAGTACCTGGCCTCCCCGCCATTGCTGGCAAAGCCGAATGAAGGAGAGACCTTGTACCTCTACCTGTCCCTCTCTAATGAAACCTTCAGCTCAGTCTTGGTCGCCATTAGAGATCGAAAACACCTACCGATCTACTACCTGAGCAAGATCCTACACGGCGCGGAGCGAAATTATCTGGAGATCGAGAAGTTCGTATTCGCTCTGACGCATGCGGCTCGGAAGCTACGTCCGTACTTCCAAGCTCATCCCATAATCGTCCTAACGGATCAACCCCTTAGGCAGGTCTTATCGAAGCCCGACGTGTCGGGTCAAATGATGAAATGGGCGGTCGAGTTGAGTCAGCACGACATCACCTACCAACCCCGAGCCGCCCAACAAGCTCAAGTTCTGGCTGACTTTCTAGTCGAAAAGAACACCAGCTCGATGGAAATCGTCCGTACCACGCCTAGTTGGACCATGTACACGGATGGCTCATCTACCTCTCAAGGAGGGGGTGTGGGCATATCCCTTGTAAACTCGGACGGACTACAGCTCGATTTCGCCATTAAGCTCGATTTTAAAGCGACAAACAACGAAGCTGAGTACGAAGCACTGGTGGCAGGGCTAAGATACGCCACGGAGAACCAGATCGACAGGTTAGCCGTTGTAACTGACTCCCAGCTCGTCGCGGGCCAAGTCAACGGCACGTACGAAGCTCGGGAAGAGTCCATGGCAGCGTATCTCAAAATGGTGAAAGTGCTGGCCTCTAAGCTGAAAGAGTTCAAAATCGAGCAGGTCCCACGCGAAGAGAACGGTCGAGCTGACGCCCTATCGAAGTTGGCCAACGGATTCCAGGGAACAAAGGATGTGACCATCTCGTTCATGGTCTCGGGGGGCCGCGCGATCGATGAAGGAAAGGTCGAGGTCGCGACCATCGATCCGCCGGAGCCTTGCTGGATGGACGATATAATCGCTTATCTTAAGGACGGGCTTTTGCCCCAAAATCGAACTGAGGCCAGAAGAATAAAATATCGATCTCTGCTGTATATGCTGGATCGGGAGGGCAGGTTGTTCAAAAAATCCTTCACAGGTCCCCCTCTAAGGTGCCTGCGACCTAGCCAAGCCCAAGATGTCCTAGAAGAAGTCCATGAGGGATGCTGCGGAAACCATTCCGGAGGTCGAGCTCTAGCTCGAAAAATCTTAAGGAGTGGGTATTTTTGGCCGACTATGGTGTGGGATGCGAAGATCCATTCTAGGAAATGCCCCAAGTGCCAAAAACACGGCAACCTAATCCACACTCACCCTGCGTCCATGATACCGATCGATGTGTGCTGGCCCTTCGACCAGTGGGGGATCGACATCATTGGTCCCTTCCCCTTGGCACCCAGACAGAAAAAGTTTGCCATAGTATGCGTCGAGTACTTCTCAAAGTGGGTTGAGGCCGAGGCAGTCCCCAAAATTACTGATGCAGTGATAAGAAATTTCCTCTGGAAGAGTATAATCTGCCGTTTTGGGGTTCCGAGGGTACTCATCTGTGACAATGGCCCTCAATTTCGATCTGAGAATACCAAGAGCTATTGTCGAGACCTCGGGATCGACCTCAGATTCACTACAGTTGGTCATCCACAAGCAAATGGCCAAGCTGAAGTCACCAACCGAATCATTATCCAAAATCTCAAGACCCGCCTTGATGCCAAACTGGGCGCATGGGCGGACGAGCTCGACGGTGTGCTATGGGCTTATCGAACTACCCCGCGGACAGCCACTGGGCAAACACCATACTCTCTGGTTTACGGATCAGAAGCCGTCATCCCATCGGAGCTGTTACACGAAACTGCTCGTGTATCACAATACCAGCTCGACCGTAATACGGAGATCAGAGCCGAAAATCTAGATGTGATTGAAGAAAGTAGAGAGCACGCCTATCAGAAGCTCAGGCAGTACAAGGCAGCAGCAGCTCGATCATACAATAAGCGCGTACGGCCCAGATCGTTTCAGATCGGTGACCTAGTGCTAAAAAAGGTCGAAGTCTTGTAACATGTCGGAAAACTTGAGCCTAACTGGGAAGGACCTTATCGCGTCACCGAGATCGGGAAAAACATGGCCTATCGACTTGAAGACATGGCCGGGGAACCGTTACCCAGACCGTGGAACGCGCACAACTTGAAGAAGTTTTACACTTAGCCTTCAAACTTATTTCAAAAATTGTAATAGTTGAAGAGGTCGAATTCGCCTGAGAATCGATCTCTGTAGTTAAAGAGGTCAAATTCACCTGAGAATCGATCTCTGATCAGACAATTAATTCACATATTCTGGGATATCCGATTAAAGTCAATCCGTAATCCCGCGTCAGGCCACTATCCCTTCGATTAAGCTCTCATTCGACCTACGGTCATGAGTCGAGGAGGGAGTGAGCCACCCCGCATCCGATCGTTAGAGACCGAGATCCAACGAGGTCGTTTCTAGACCCAAGGAGATCCTAAGTCCTAACGTATTTAATGCTTTTAAATCAGTTAGAGATCGAGATCCAACGAGGTCGTTTTTAGACCCAAGGAGATCCTAAGTCCTAACGTGTTTAATGCTTTTTGAATCATCGTTAAAAATCGAGATCCCACGAGGTCGTTTTTAAGACCCAAAGAGATCCTAAAAAATCCTAACGAACCTAAAGATCCAGAGATCCAAGGAGATCGTTTCAGATCCGAGGAGATCCAGAGATTAATGGTTTTCAAAAAAAAATAATAATCCAGAGATCCAAGGAGATCGTTGTAGATCCAAGGAGATCCAGTGACTCATGATCTTCGAAGAGGTGAGTCCTAAGATTGGAGATCGTTGTAGATCCAAGGAGATCCAGTGACTCATGATCTTCGAAGAGGTGAGTCCTAAGATCTAATGAGGTCAACTTAGATCCAAGGAGATCCAGAGATTTGCGCGTCTCAGAGATCGCTATCGATCCGACGAGAATGCAGCGAAGGGAAAACGACTAAGAAAAAATGCGCACGCCCAATGAAGCTAGATCGACATCCAAAGGAGATCGAATAGCTCCGTGAACCTATCGATCCGAAAGCGATAAAAATCTAAGCTAAGGGGTAAGCAAAACCCAGATCGACAAACCACGCGCATGCCAGATCGAATTAATGTTCAACTTGTAAAAGCAAAAAAAAAAAAAAGAGAAGTATGAGAAACATAATTCATTCATGCAGAAATCGATCTCAAAATTAGGAAAGATCGATCTTACCTAGCGCATCGAGCTTACCACGCGACGTGTCTCGATGGGCAAATGTTCAAAAACAAAATCAAAAACAAGTATTCACACAGCCACAACCCGGCTGCGAGGTTTAAACAGTGAGCTACAAGGAGAGCATTCAGTCGATCTCGACGGGCTCGGAAGGGGATTCCTGGGCAGTTCGGCGAAGTGACCGCTCGAGCTCCCTGATGGTGGGAAGGAAGCTTTCGATGTGAACCGGCGGAGGGAGCTCGCACTCTACCCGACGTTTCTCTTTCTTGGCCTGAGCGATCTCAATGGCGTGGCCGTATTTGAAGGTCGCCCAATCGATCTGGATCGGCTCTTCTTCCTCAGGAAGGTCAGGAGCGCAAGGATCGGGAAGCAGTGGGCCGATCGAGTCAAAGTTGAAGTTGGGAACGATGGCGCCCTGGGCCTTGAGCTGGTTCACGGCAATTTGGAACCCCTCCGCCAGGTCGTTCTGACCCACGATCAGGCTCGCCTCCTCGAAGCCGGGTCCTTCCATGAATTCGCGAACGGCATACCGCTCGATCTCCAGTTTGCACCTCTTCATTTCTTCCGCCGCTTTGACGATCTTCACCCG
This sequence comes from Lantana camara, assembly GCA_037501455.1. Classification (NCBI taxonomy): domain Eukaryota; kingdom Viridiplantae; phylum Streptophyta; class Magnoliopsida; order Lamiales; family Verbenaceae; genus Lantana; species Lantana camara. The sequence goes on along the minus strand of CM074857.1, from coordinate 11,861,652 downwards.
GGCCAAATTGAAGACCTCATTCCGCCCTTCCTCCTTCGAGGTAGCTCTAGCAGTCTCGAGCTCCTTGGCGAACTCTTCCTTCATCTGGGCCAGCTCGTTCGCATGAGCCTTCTCCGCTTCCTTAAGGGCCTCCTGCGAGCTCTTCCACTGGGCCTCCATGGTCTCCTTCTCTTCGACCCGTATCCTCTTCTCCTCGCGAGCTTCACGTAGTTCCCGTTCGAGCTGTTCAACCCTCTCAGGGTTCGCGGAAACAAGCCGGCCTTTCATCATCTGGTACTTCTCCTTATACTTTTCCTTGTCGGCCTTGAAAACCTCAGCTTCGTGGATCGAATTGATAAGGACGGGGAGAACGTCCTGAGAACAAGTCGTCAGAACGGATGAGTTCGACCTCCAAGAGTAGGCAAAAAAAAAAGAGAAAAACAAAACAATACCAACTTACCCCGAAAAGGCCTCTGGCAGCTTGGTACCTCTTCTGCCTGGCCGACCTCTGGGAGAGCCTCTTCTGCTCGTCAATGATACACCCGGAGTTGAAGAGGGCAGACAGGAGTTCGGGGTCGGCTTTGCCGAACGCAAGAGCTCGTTTGGTCCCATCGGCCTTTTCGAGCTCCAGACCTGCAGGCCATTGGGGAAGGGGAGTCTTGGGAAAGTTCAAAAGCTGGGCCTCCTCGTCGGACTCGTCGGAATCCTGCAGTTCATGAACCAGTTCTCTAAAAGGTCTCTTGCCTACCCCATGCCTCCCCTGAACAACCTGGAGTTGAGGATCAATATCTTCATCAAAATATAAAGGGAGATGATCGAGATTTATTACTTGTTCGACGTCATCCCCGACCTGACCGCTCGGCTGCGCGGATGACCCGGCCTGACCTTCGAGCTCTTCACCACGGAGAGGTTCCCCAGCGGTCTGCTCCCCCAGATCGGCAACCAGGTCGTGTAGCTCCTTCGAGCACCTCTCCTGTTGAACCCGCTGAGCCTCGGGTAGGGCATTTATGATGGCTCGAGCGGCCTCCGCCACTGGCCGCAGCTCGTCTGGGGTCGCATTCCTCTGGTTCATCGCCCTCATTCTCGCAGCTCGAGACATTATCAACGGACGCAGATCTGCGAAACGAAAGATTCAGTTCGACGTATTAGATCGAAAAAGCAAGTAAATGAAATTTGAAGACCCTGATCGAGTAGGGGTCCGGTCGAAGTGAGAGCATACCAAAGCGAAAGTTCTTTTTATGGAGCCCAGTTATAATGCCCGCTTCAACCAGATTCCCCGTCCTCGTCAGGTTGGTATGATCTAAGAGGCCCATATTAGACAACAGCTCGAAGTGATTGTGGAGCCAGGTCGATGATTTGGTCACGAGCCGTCTTGGGCCGTTATCCCCCCAAGTGATCCGGAAGCGGGGAACGATGGGAAGATCGATGAAGAAGAACTTGGACTTCCAGTTGATGCCATGTGATGTAGACGGGATCGATACGATCTTCCGGTTCGGCTTTGATTGAAGATTGAAATACCCTACCCCGGATTTGGTGGCACTGTTAAGCGTGAAAAACTCCCCAAAGTCCCAGATCTCCGGCTCGAATCCCAGGCACTTCATGGTGATGATCATGCAATGCATCAGAGAGAATGAGTTCGGGGTCAACTGGGAAGGGCATAAGTTATACCGAACCAAGAAATCTGAGATGACCCGAGGCAGGGGGAGCCTGAACCCATATTTGACGGAGGAATAGTACATGCCAATCGATCTCAGACCCCTCGGTCTCTCGACGGTCTCCCCCTCCTCCGGCCTCCGGACCGCGTACTGAGGACCCAACCCCAGTAGCCGCGTGACCTCCGCAAGCTCCTGGGAGGTTATCTTGGAGAACCTCTCAGAGACGTGTGAGAGAGTCCTGTACACATGGGGAGGTCGCGCGGGAGGGTTCTCGACCTGTGTTACGGGTTCCCCTCCATCTTGTCCCTCTCCTTCTCCATCTTCCCCCTCCGGCTCATCTAAAAGCCCAATGGGTCGCCGTACCCTCGATGTCGAGGCCTGACCCCCTCTGTTTGCCGTCGGAGCTCCGCCCCCTCCGGAAAACGGACCGGAGTTGAGCTCGAAACTCTCATCCGGTGGTGGGACTGGCAGGTCTTCCTCTCGTTCTGGCGACGGCGTAAACGCTACCTGGTTTTGAGCCATGAAGATGCAAGAAAGAAACTTTTTACCTCTGTGAAGGCCAAGTTCGGAGACGAAAGTTGCCGGCGAGCTGATCACAACCAGAGCAGTTCGATTCTTAGAGTGTGGTAAGTAGTGAAATGGGGCTGAGGCAGGGTCCCTCCTATATATAGGGGTTGAAAAGTAACGTCTCGAAATACGAAACGATGCCATAATTACCCCGCATGCGCCTATCCTATGGAAGGTCGCGTCGCATTAAATGCTTTGTCGGACCGATCTGGCTCAAGAAGCCACGCCCGTAACTGAGACGACGGCTCGATTCCAACGGCCACGACGGTTCCCCTACCCAATACCAGATCGATGAAATCACCACTGTGAAATTTCACACTGGTAATTTGGGGGGCCTCTGATATGGCATAATAGTACAAGGCCACGTGGCCGCCCCCGGATGGTGCCACGTGGACCCTCACGTCAACCTGGACAAACTAAGAACGACCTCTTGGACAGGTCATCAGATCGATACCAGGTCCTCAGGTCATCGGGTTTGTTTGAGGACACCAGATCGATGGGCATACTATCCGATCACCAGATCAACAGATCGATCTACTCTCTCCTATGAGGAAATCCACAGCATTAAGGATCCCGGAAGGCAATATCGATCTACAGATCGACATCATACGTCACCGAACACCCGAATACTGTAAAGCACTCCTGTCGGGACACGTGTACCCTTCCCATTCCCTGGAACAGGCGTACTACGGCTCATTAATGGCCGTCAGTCCCTGCTTTTACCCAAAGGGGAAAGAAGGTACAAACGACCCGCCTCAAGCCGGTTCCATCGTCCGACATCCAGATCGGCGACTGGCAACGCCATTAATGCACACCTACAGTACACACACTACTGTGTCATTTGGCCATGGCTATAAATACTCGCCCTTTGAACAGTAGTTGGTAAGCTTTTAATACGCATTCAATTGCATTTATTCTCTCACTAAAGAGCCCCATTACTGACTTGAGCGTCGGAGTGCCAACCTTGGGTCAAACCCCAAGTCCCCCAAGTTGGTTTCGAGCTCACGTTTGCTAGTGCTTTCAGGTCGATAAAGAACCCACTCAAACAAATTCTTGACTGATTGACCCATATCTGACAGTCAGATCGACAAGTCAGATCGACCAGATTTGAGCCAGATCAATACCAGATAAATTATTAACTAATATTTTATTAAGATATATACCTATGTAATTAATTATTTATTATAGTAGATTGAGTCTATTTTTTATCGGGGAATTCCCGAAAAATCCCCAAATGATAAGCCCAATTCCTTTTAACTCCCCATTTCCAAAAATGATGTATTAAAACTCAAGAATCGCGTATCTAAAACCTCAAATGATGTATTTGAAATACAAGGAAAAAATCATGTATCTAAATCCCAGAATCATGTATCCAAATCCCAGAATTGCGTATTTAAATCCTAGAATCGCGTATCTAAAACCCCAAATGATGTATTTGAAAATGGGGAGCTAAAAGGAAGTTTTCAAACCCATGGGGAGTTTTAAGGAATTGCCCCTTTTTTTATTAAATCATTTGTTTGAATAAATATTATATATTATCATAGTAGCATGTTAAAGTATTGCTTATAATGATATATATATATATATATATATATATATATATATATATATATGTTATTGTAATTATTGAATTGCATTATTATTAAATCATATTTATTATCAAAATAAGTAGATAAAAATTTATAATATATCAATATCATATATTTAGTATGACTAAATCATATAAATGTATATTAATTTACTATATATATATATATATATATATATATATATATATATATATATATATATATATATGGCTCGCAAGCATCGAGCCTCAAAGAAATAAGCTTGAGTTCGGCTTGACACACAACACGAGCTCGATTAAGCTCGGCTTGAGCTTGACATCGTCCGAATTCGAGTCGAGCCAGCTTGAGCTCGCCTTGTGCGGCTCACAAGCTAGCTTGGCTCGGAGCACACCCCTCCCACTCCTCCTAAATTCTGAATTATATATATATATATTTAAATTTTTATAATTTTACCTCTCTTAATTAGAATTTTTATTGTTTCTTATATTAAATCTAGTTCATCGGTGCTCTCTAATACATTAAGAAAATGTTTACTTTCTTGTTTTATTATCTAAATGAATTTAATATGACCATGTTAAAATTTTGTTAAATACCCAATTCATTTTGTTTACTACAATAGATTATCTTAGTTAATTAAAAACTCCTTTTTAGAGTTGTTAAATAGCATAATGTATTCATATATTTTTTTGGGTTTTGTCAATAGCATAGGATTCTTATAATATTTTAATAAATATAAAAATTAAAAAATTAAATAACTAATACATCTATTTCTAATAAAGTAAACTATCTCTAAAGCAAGAATTTATGCAATCCTAATAATTTGTAAAGGGCAATGACATTTGCACAATCCAGAGAAAAGCTAAAACGGGAGATCAATATCTCTTTATCCATCTTCCAAACAACACCTACCTCAATTCCGTTAACTATGACGGTTCCCGTCAAAAATCTTAAAAATTCCACGGAAGCCCGCCCTCCGTGGTACGGGGTAGGTGCGGACCAGGCCAAGCAAATCTAGACGGATAAAGTCTTGTTTGGGGTACGAAAATGACACAATATTTCATTATTTTTATTTTCGAATAAGATCACAAAGATTGCCACAGTGGGGGAAACACAGTCACGCCCAAAGTCACGCCCATCTATCTTCCTTCCTATAAGTAGGGCTCTCTTACCTTCCCATTTTCAACACACTCTGCTTTTTTCCTCTTCATTGTTGAAGGATCCCTGTTTTTTCTTCCTCCCAAACTTGAAGAGAAGTTTTGCTACTTGTATGGCAGCTACTTTGCAGAACCGTGGACTGGCGAGCTTGGGAAAGCAAGTTGTGAGGCTGATCCGCTCTCGTGATTCTGTCGTCGCTTCTTCACTCTCTCTCAGGTTTGTGTACTTCGTGTTGTTGTGCCTTTCTGCTGTTGTGATTTTGTGCGATTGATCTTTTCGTCCATGGATGGATAGTTGGATACGGATTCGTTTGTCATGTTATGCAAAACCACAGGAGATTTGGTTAACTTGTTAATCTATCTTCGGCCTGTTTGATACTGAATGGACAGTCGTAATGATTTCTGAGATTTCCTTATCATTGATCCGATAAGTCAACAAAAAACATTGTGATTGTTGGAGAGATTTTGTGGATTTTAGCAATAGGAGACTGAGTGCTCCAGGTTTTTTGTTTTGAAAATTGCAGCTATATATGCAATTTGGTATGTTTATGTGTCTTGTTTGAATCTGATCAAATGCTTTGTTTGGATTTTCTGTTTTTTTTTTTCCTCCTGATGCTGAAATCCAGTCTATTGGCTAATTTATGATGTTTATCGGTATTGTCGCCAAGCAAAATACATTGCTGTTTTCTTCTTTCGAAACAAAATAGATAAACTGCTCCGTGGTTGGTGGGCTAGATAGTTAGGACAAAGACATCTCATAAACCACCAGTACTAATCGGCCTCAATGTTAATTTTTTCCGTGATTGTAATACTGGCGTCCCTTCCTTTGTCATTGGTCTCGCACTCATAGGTCATTGTTATCTATACTATTATATATTTTTTAATCCTTAATTGTGTGGAACGTAACACTAGTTTCGTTGGATTGAGGTCATCGGAATAGTAGATTAATGTAGATCAGCAATAAAATGGGTAATTAAATCAGGAGTTAATTAATGAAGGTCGGAATTCGGAAAAGATAAATTAAGTGCCGTGGTCCGCATCTAGAAGGTGAAAAGCCTGTAGCACTTAACTAGTGGGCTCCGAGATATCTAACTTTTTTGTTGAATATTATCATCTATAATTGGTGTTGGGTCTATTTATTTGCTGTGGATTAATGTATTTCAATTTGTTACACCACTTATTTTGTCGATGTTAGCTAGCCTTTGCTCATCATTTCAGTAGGAAATTCAAAATTATATATATACACACATAAGTAATTGAGAACAACAACAACAAAAAAAAAAAAAGTAATTGAGAACACAAGGGCATGTAGTGGCATCCGTTCCTAAATTTTGAAATTTTTTAATTTATATATATATAATATATATATATATATATATATATATATATATATATATATATTTAATATATTTATATTTTTGTCCCTTATTTTTTTTTTTTAATTCTAACTTTTCGTCCTCTCTAATTAAATATTTTGTCATTTCATTTTTCTATATTTTAAATTTTGTCCCCTATAACATTAAATCGTGGCTCCGTCCCTCGTCAAGAAACACAAAAATCTAGTGAAGAACTTTTAGTTAAATTATAATTCGCATTTTCATGAATTTAGAATAAAATGCAATTATTCAAGCTTTTGTACGGGCATGAATGCATGATATATTTCCATTTTCTAACCTCCCGACCCCTCTCAGCCCACTAGCTATGTAGTTTTCTTGGAATTATCAACTAGGAGTTGGAAGTCTTAATTAACTTGGTCAAATTTAAATTGTGCTCTAATGCCTAAACTAAACCTTGTAATTAGTTAACTCTTGTTCGGCCCCTTTAAGATTGTGGATTTCCCTTTCTTCGAATTTATTATGTTGGGAAACTGTGAGTTATTTTAACCATTAAATTCATAAAGTACCGGCTGCTAGAAAGTTGTTCTGATCATATTACTATTAGCCCACCACTCTGGTGGGCACCAGACATCTTTTTCTTTGATAACTATCCTCTATCCACCTCATCCTATTGATAACTACCTACCTCATATACGACCGAAATGATGCAACATTTGCAATATATAATGAATCACCATGTGCTGATCATTTTTTCAAATTTTTTGGTCGATCTTTTTATACGGGGAAACGACATGTATAGTGCTACACTAGCCATCATGTTTATGTTTCTTGTACATATATTGCAATATGACAATAATAATAGAAGTAGTTGCATAATATATATTGATGCTAATCCATCTGAACTATCTGCAGGAAGGGGGTTCACGTTTCGGCCTACGACAAGAACCCCGAGGAGCATGTGTTCCACCCGAGCATTGTACCGGACGAGATAATCCCATCCCAACGTGGCCAATACTGGGCGCCGCACCCTCAGACGGGTGTGTTTGGCCCTGCAACGGATCACAATTTACCAGCTTCTGCTTTACACTTGAGTTCTGCTAGCGCTGAATCGGTGTTGGAGCAGAAAGCCTTCTTCCGTTCCCTTGAGGACTTGGAGAAGCCAGTACAACATTAGACATTGTGGAAATAAGCAACTTTTACGCCCCTCTACTGTATAAATAAGATCTTAGCTTGCTGAATTGGTTTGTCCTATTGTATGCGTGGATATAAGAATAAATCTCTGTACGTAAGTTTGTATGTGAATTTAATTAGCTTGTAAGAGGGGGTGGAGTTGCTTTGTTACGCAAAATGCAAAAGGTATATGATGTTGTACTTGTGGGTGGATTCTGTATTATCGGCATCTATCTTTGTTATGAAAGGACGTTGTTACTTTTATTATTCTCTCTTTTGTTCGTCCATCTTTGTTCGTCAATTAGCTTTTGGATTTCGTCACAGGAAAGATGGGGTTTGGTCCCCTAACTGGAGAATAGGGAGAGTATCAATATCAAGTATTCAACTGGCCGATATGCTCTCCATTTGAGATATGATTAATTGTTTCGTTCCTAAGGAACTTATAGTGCTAGAGCAAAACCAAAAAAAATTCTGACGACGGTGTTGTGAAGAACGGATCTGCTGCCATCAGAGGCTTAGGTAGGAACGAATTAACGAGGAAGTTAGATTGAAGGCTATACTTTAATTTGTAGGTTGAAATTTAACACCATCACTACAACAGAATTCTTGGCTTCAGACTTGAGAGAGGGTCTCAAAGTTATTGTGGAGGTGGACTCCTGGATGATTCTACAACTTGTCAATGAGTCTGATTCAAGTTTCTACTACCCTTTTGAAAATATTTTTTAAGATTGCAAATATTTGATTGAAAGATCATCTTCAACATACAATGAGGAAGACCAACAAATGTGCCCACAAGCTGGTCAAGATGAGTCATAAGCTAAGCAACCTTTCTATTAGATGGAATGAGCTTCCTAGCCAGGTGATGACCGACTTGTACAAAGAATGATTTAGCCTTTAGGGCTTCTTATATGAGCAAATATATATTCAAATTGTAGGGGGAAAAAAAAGATAAAAAAGAATCAATAAATATAACTAGAAAACCAACTATAAAAACATGCTTTGGGAGTTTGTAGTTAAAAGTGGTTGGTCCAAATAATTAAGAATTTTTTTCTTCAAGACAATGATCCAAATTCAAATCTTTTTAATCCCCACTTCTAACTATTTTGGAGGGGTGTGGTTAAAAAAAAAAACAGGTTTTGGGAGTTTCCGAAACGTATCACTAATTTACATAAAGGGAAAATTGCAAAATGGGTATACCAACTCCAAAATTTTAGCGTTTTTGGTACTGTAAATTTTCCGGCGAAAAAAAGAACCCGCAACTCTAAAAAATAAGCAAAAAAGTGCCAATTTTGCCCAAATAAGCCAAAACCCGGCCGAGATCCGACCCGGATGCTGATGTGTCTTGCCGGAGTTACAGCTGGCCTATGAAGCCTTCCACATCAACAAAAAACTAATCCAACTCACATGCCACATACACAATAAACAAAGGGAAAATTGCAAAATGGGTATACCAACTCCAAAATTTTAGCGTTTTTGGTACTGTAAATTTTCCGGCGAAAAAAAAAGCCCGCAACTCTAAAAATAAGCAAAAAAGTGCCAATTTTGCCCAAATAAGCCAAAACCCGGCCGAAATCCGACCCGAATGCTGACTTGTCTTGCCGGAGTCACAGTTGGCCTATGAAACCTTCCACATCAACAAAAAACCAATCCAACTCACATGCCACATACACAATAAACAAATTATTGATGCCAAATAAGCAAAAAATTTTGTGGTAAATTTTTTTTTTCACATGTAAATTTAAAATTCATCAAATATTCGTGATCAAAAAATTTAATTGAAATGAGTATTAAACTGGAATTGTTTCAATATAAATACAATTAAAAAGATTAAGAAATTTTATGAAAATTTTAATTTTGATTATTAATATTTTTAAATTTAAAAAATTATTCTTTACACTTTATTATTGTTGGATGTATACATATTTTAATTAACATTACACAATAAGTAAGGAAACAATAATAATTTATAAATTATTAAAATGCTTCAATTTATATATAATCAGAAAATAAAATAAAAAAAAAAGATAAAAATAAAACTACCCCACCCCAACATATATATCCTACGTGTATATATACAGATAAAAAAAAAAAACTCATTTCTGGCTGCACATTTACATCGCCGTAGCTAAGGACAGAACGATATTCTCCGTCGAAGACAAAGTATCGCCGCCGCCGCCGCTAGCTCCGTCACCACTATCCACCCTCCCCCCCCCCCCTCTATCCCACATTAGATTCGCGAACGTAGCCATCGCCGCCGTCACCCCCCAGCAAAACCCATAGCCAGAAAAAGAAAATCCCCTGTAAAAATCTCTACAGGTGAACTCCTTTCCGAAAGTGAGATTCCAGTCTTTGCTTCATCAGATCGGAATGCGCAACCATCAGATCTGCTCACGAAATTGTTGGTGGTGGTGAGTGGCGAGATTAGCAGTGGTGAATGGCGAGATTGTTGGCGGCGATTTGGTATGGGGTGTTGGTGGTGGCAAGATTGTTGGTGACGATTTTAGTTGCTGGACACCCACACCATGCCCAATCTCACCCCCGATCTGGCGAAGGTTGTAGCGTTTATGGCTGCGTCGGGGGAGAATTTGAGATTCTGAAGAACCGCGACGGGGGAGACTGCTTATCGTTCGTTGATTGTTGGTGGTACGGTGGTGATTTGGGGATGCGGTGGTGGTGGCGGCCAGATTGTTGCGGTGATTTGGGGTGGTGTGCTGGTGGAGGCAGATTGTTGGTGGTGTGGTGGCGATTTGGGGTTGTGGCTGAAAATAACCAGAAATTACAGAGAGAAAGAGGGATAAAGAAAAGCGTCTTTTCTTTATTAAAATGAATGAATGATACGTAATACAATTAAATAAGTATTTATACTAGAAAATCCCCAATGGGGAGGTGACACTTGTCACTGGGAGGTACAAGACCTCAACCCTGGTTATAACTAACTCTCTCTCAGCTAATTATTCTTAGCTTAAGGTAAAATACAAAATACACTTGGCAACACCCCCCCTCAAACGCAGGCATGGATGTTATGGAGGCCAAGTTTGGCTAAATGAGTATGGAAGATGTTGGAACACAGTGGCTTTGTGAAGATGTCTGCAGTTTGTGCTGAAGTGTGAAGGGGAAGAAGATGTATAACTCTTTGTTGTAATTTCTCTCTGACAACGTGGCAATCAATCTCTATATGCTTGGTGCGTTCATGGAAGGTTAGATTTGCTGCGATGTGAAGTGCAGATTTGTTGTCGCAATAGATGACAGCCGGCTTGGAATCTTCAAGGTGTAGGTCTCTGAGTAGGTACTTTATCCATTGTATCTCACAAGTTGTGGCTGCTAAGGCTCTATATTCTGCCTCTGATTATGATCTTGATATTGTAGTTTGCTTTTTGGATTTCCAGCTTATCAAGGAATCACCAAGGAACATACAGTAACCAGTGATACTCCTCCTTGTGTCTGTGCAACCGGCCTAATCTGAATCACTAAATGCCTTGAGGTCTGAGTTGGATGTGGCAGGGAAGAATAAACCTTGGCCTGGGGCATTCTTGATATACTTTAAGATGCGTATGGCAGCTTGATGATGTTGTTCTGTTGGGCAAGAGAGGAACTGGCTGAGTTGTTGGACACTAAAAGATATATCAGGTCTTGTAGTGCACAAATACAGCAGTTTGCCAATCAGTTTCCTATAGCTTGGTATGTCCTCAAACTTCTGTCCTTCAGCTGTTATTTTTATGTTGGATTCCATTGGAGTAGGTGAAGCTTTGGCTGCGAAAAGACCTGTGTCTGCAAGCAATTCCAAAGCATATTTTCTTTGGTACACAGAGATGCCAACTTTACTCCTTGCAATCTCTAATCCCAAAAAGAACTTGAGAGAGCCTAAGTCTTTGATCTTGAAGGCATTATCCAGGAAGAGTTTGATCTTATTTATTTCATCCCGGCTATTTCCTGTAAGTATTATATCATCTACATAAACAAGTAAAGCTGTGAATGAGTCTGTGTTGCATTTAACAAATAAACTGTAATCAGACAAAGATTGAGTGTATCCCTGAGAGATTAGAGAAGTTGAAAGCTTGGAGAACCATTGTCTAGAAGCCTGCTTGAGGCCATATAATGATTTAGTTAATTTGCAGACTTTGTTCTATCCATCTGCATGAAATCCTTGAGGTAATGTCATGTATACTTCTTCTTCTAAATCGCCATGTAAGAAGGCATTGTTAACGTCCAACTGTTGTAATAACCAACCTTTTTGTACAGCTAAAGCAAGGAGAAGTCTGATAGTAGTTATCTTTGCAACTAGACTAAACGTATCAAAATAGTCTAATCCTTCAGTTTGTGTGTAACCTTTGGCGACTAATCTAGCTTTATAACGTTCTATACTACCATCAGCCTTACATTTAATTTTATACACCCATTTACAACCTATTGGAAGTTTCCCAGGTAGAAGATCAACAATCTCCCAAGTGTGTGTAAGTTGTAGTGCTTTTATTTCTTTGTTCATGGCTTCTTGCCATTCTTTATGTTTGATAGCTTGATTGTATGTTTTAGGTTCGATAATGGAGGAAATAGTCAAAGAATAATGCTTATGAGAAGGAGCTAGTTTTTGATAACTCAAGGCTGAAGATAAAGAATGAGGATTGATGACACCTGATGAGATAGTGTCTGAAGGAGATTGATGTGAAGATGATTGTAGGAGATTACAATGGTAATCTCTGAGATATTGAGGAGCTGTCCGAGATCTTTGAGACCTGATTGCTCCAGAAGTGCCTGATGAAACTGAGATGTCAGCTCCTGAGATGGAAGCTTCTGAGTTCTGAGAAGAATCTGCAGAAAAAGATGGTTCTGTTGGAGCAGAATTAGCCTGTAAACAAGAATCATCTAAAGGAGAATGACTAGGGTGATCAGGATAAATGATTGTGGAAGAATTGGGTAGAGTGATCAAAGGAGCTAGTGGAAACAGATTCTAAAAAAACTTGACATTTCTAGACACAAATATTTCAGAGGTGAGTAAATCTTGTAAAATAAAACCCTTTGTGCCTGGTTTAAAGCCTAAGAAAATGCATTTCCTGGATCGGGGATCAAATTTATCCCTCATAGCAGTCAAAGTAGATGAAAAAACCAGACAACCGAACACCTTTAAATCAGAATAATTGCGAGTGGTACCATATAACAATTGAAAAGGAGTTTTATTGTGCAAAACAGGGGTTGGAAGTCTGTTAATTAGAAAGACATCATGAATTATGCAGTATGACCATAAATGTTTGGGAATGTTTGATTGAAAAAGCAATGATTTGGCAACAGTGAGTATATGCTGATGCTTTCGTTCAACTATACCATTCTGCTCTGGAGTCTCAACGCAAGAGGTCTGATGAAGAATACCTTTTTCAGAGTAATAGTCGTTCATGAGGAATTCAGGACCATTGTCAGTGCGAATAGCTTTTACCTTTGTGTTAAACTGAGTTTCCACCAATGAAATAAAGGCTTGAACCTGTTTTCTAACTTTTGACTTTTGCTTTATCAATGTAACCCAAGTGAATCTTGAAAAATCATCAACAATGGTGATGAAATATTTATGACCATGCACAGAAGGAATGGAATAAGGACCCCAAATATCAATGTGAATGAGATTGAAAATTTCATTAGAGACTGAATTACTGTTACAAAAGGGTAGTTTCTTTTGCTTCGCAAACTGACAAATATCACAAGCATGGAGTCTATCCTTACAGCTTATTGCAGTATCTAAAGAATGTAAAATCTTTAAAACAGAATCAGAAACATGGCCTAGTCTAAAATGCCACAATTGTCAGAAGTAACAGAACATGAATGAACAGTGTTGATAAGAGAACTCTGAGTATGTTGATGTTGAGAACAAGTTAGCACATAGAGTCCATCAACCAGTTTAGCTGAACCAATCATCCTCAAACTCTTCGAATCCTGAATAACACAGATGTTATTGCGAAAAACAAATTGACAACCAAGAGATTTGATCAACTGAGGAACAGATAGCAAATTAAATGAAAAGGCAGGAATAAGTAACACATTGTATAAGACAAGATTATCAGTTAATCTAACTGTTCCTGCTTTATCAGTGGTCATACTACTACCATTAGGTAATTTAACCATGATAGGACTAATGGTTTCAATATGCTCAAACATAGAAGAAGAATAACATATGTGATCGGTGGCCCCAGTATCTAAAATCCAAGAACTCTGTACATTGGAACACGTTAAAGCAAGAGAGATACCTGTAGTAGAATCTGAGCCCTTGTCAGTTTGAGGAACAAAGGAAGCTGGCAACTGATTAACACGATGAGATGGCTGAGGATCAGATTTGTCCTGAATTAAAGACAACAACTTCTGAAATTGATCTGCCGTGAATGAGACGGTGGATGAATCTTGGGAACACGCAGCAATTTCTTGAGAGGGGTGAGGTTGATCTGTATCTGTATCCTCTTGGGAAGCATCAGTTGCATATAAGACAACTGCAACGGGATTCTTGAAGCGAAAGTTGGGCGGAAACCCGTATTTCTTGTAACGCGTTGCTTCAGTGTGATTAGGACGCCTATAATTACGACACATCTTACCATTGCTAGGCTGCTGCATCTTAGATCCTTGAAACTTCTGAAAACCACGCCCATACCCCTGACTGAAAGAACTGGTTGAGAGAACAAGATCTTGAGAAAAAAAAGATCGTTGACCACCAGATTTGGAAGAATTGGCAATGAATGATTTGTGGTCAGTATCAAGTGAAAACTGACGCTCTTGCTGAAGCACCATGGAGAAAACCTTCATCAAGGAAGGCAACGGATCCAGCAACATGATTTGGGAACGAACCCCTAAAAATTTATCCCTTAATCCATTAAGAAAACGGATGACACAATCATGTTGCTGGTACTCTTTGAATTTGGCGATAGCACCACAAGAACAGCGAGTTGGACAGCTGCAACACGGTAACGGGCGAAAGTTGTTGAATTCATCCCACAAGATCTTGAGCTTGGTGAAATAGTCAGATACAGAAGAATCACCCTGACGAACTGCATAAATTTCTTCTTGCAGTTCCGCAATACGAAAGGCGTTCCCCTGAGAGAAACGATCGCGCAGATCTACCCAGACATCAGACGCCCTGTCAAGCCACATAATCGATTGACCAATCGAATGAGATACATCTTTCGAGATCTATGAAAGCACCATCGTATTACAACGAATCCACACCGGAAGCAGAGGATCAATCGGAGAAGGCATGGGCAAAGCACCAGAAACGAAATCAAATTTGTTCTTGGACAATAAAGCCATCTTCATACCACGAGCCCAAGTGTGGTAATTCGAACCATCAAGCAGTTGAGTAACAAGAACAATGGCAGGACTCTCGTTCGCGTGCAGGAAATAAGGACTGGAAGTGGTGAGTTTGGCCTCAGCCGCCGCAATAGCCTCCGGAGACGCCATGAGATGAAATCAATCGAGAAAGAACCAAGAATTGGAAATGAAATCGAATATTGAAAGCAAGAACCCTAGAATTAAACCTGACTCTGATACCATGAAAATAACCTGAAATTACAGAGAGAAAGAGGGATGAAGAAACGCTTCTTTTCTTTATTAAAATGAATGAATGATACGTAACACAATTAAATAAGTATTTATACTAGGAAGTCCCCAATGGGGAGGTGACACTTGTCACTGGGAGGTACAAGACCTCAACCCTGGTTACAACTAACTCTCTCTCAGCTAATTATTCTTAGCTTAAGGTAAAATACAAAATACACGTGGCAACAGTGGCGGTGACGGATGTCTAGTTGTCTGTTCTTGTTGCAGTTTTGAGATTATGTTTGTTCAGAATTTGACAATCATTATACTAAGTGTTTTTATGAAGAACCAATCGTTCTGAGAATGTTGGGAAGACCTGCACCATAAATTTTGCTTATTTGGCATCAATAATTTGTTTATGGTGTATGTGGCATGTGAGTTGGCCAGCTGTGACTCTGACGAGACATGTCAGCATCCGGGTCGGATCTCGGCCGGGTTTTGGCTTATTTGGGTAAAATTGGCACTTTTTTGCTTATTTTTAGAGTTGCGGGCTTTTTTTTTTTCGCCGAAAAATTTACAGTACCAAAAACGCTAAAATTTTGGAGTTGGTATACCCATTTTGCAATTTTCCCTTTGTTTATTGTGTATGTGGCATGTGAGTTGGATCGGTTTTTTGTTGATGTGGAAGGCTTCATAGGCCAGCTGTGACTCCGGCAAGACACATCAACATCCGGGTCGGATCTCGGCCGGGTTTTGGCTTATTTGAGCAAAATTGGCACTTTTTTGCTTATTTTTTAGAGTTGCGCGTTTTTTTTTCGCCGAAAAATTTACAGTACCAAAAACGCTAAAATTTTGGAGTTGGTATACCGATTTTGCAATTTTCCCTTTACATAAATAACAGAGTTATATGTAATTCCACATAAATTAGAACTAGATAGTTGAGACTTGAGAGGACCTACACATGACCACTCAAAAAATATATCCAACATTATTGGCCCATCCCTAATATTTCTGAAATGCCAACCACATTAAGGCCCAATATATTCCAGTAAAATATTGACCCATTAGGCCCACTCTATTGGTCCAATAACCAGAAAACCTAGGCTTTTTAATCCGAGTTATATAAACTCACGCACAACTGAGTCACACTTCGAGCTCCAACCATTCTACCGGCGTCCCCTTCTTCCCTGTAAGTTAACCTAAATCTCAAAACTTTATTTGGATCATATCTAAGTGAAAATGATGCTTAATCGAATGGAGTTTCATACTTTGCTTGTTGTGTGAGATTCTGCTAAATTCATTGAGCTTGAACTTAGCGTAATTGATATGGCCGTGTCTGTTTCGTTTGATTTGATTGAAAGTATGGGAATTAGTTCTATAGGATTTGTTTCAGTTTTTAGTTGGCTGTTTGCTTTGGTTTTAGGATTTCCTGTTTGTGGTAAGTATTTTGTGTTTTGTAAGATATGTTTAAAGATTTTTAGTTAGGAAGTTGATTTCTGGGCAATGCTGAGGAGCCTGTAGTTAATTGACTAATTGTGAAATGGCTATGCATTATGTGTTCTCGTTTGATGAATTGGTTGGCTCCTAGAAAGCTTCTTCTATTTGAACTCTGTTTAATTTTGTCATTTTAGTGCATTTTTTGGTTAGAAACTCGTTGATGGCTTATTTCGCCTTTTAGGTGGTTAATATTTGAATGTTTTCTTCTGCTCTCTAGGTAAGCCATGGTTAAGCACAATAATGTTATTCCCAATGGGCACTTCAAGAAGCACTGGCAGAACTATGTTAAAACCTGGTTCAACCAGCCTGCCCGCAAGACCAGAAGAAGGATCGGTAATCATTTCTTCTGATACTTCCTATTATTCTTATTTGGTTATTTGTAATCCTGGACGACCGTCTTCTACTACTAGTTGAACAAATGGTTGGCTCTTGTTTGATGTATCTGCTTTGTTTTTTCAGCAAGACAGAAAAAGGCTGTGAAGATTTTCCCGAGGCCTACTGCTGGACCCCTTTGTCCCATTGTCCATGGGCAGACACTGAAATACAACATGAAAGTTAGAGCTGGTAAAGGGTTTTCTATGGAGGAGCTTAAGGTGAGATATCCTTCTTCAACCCAATTATCATCACTGCCTGTATATTTGTGGTTCTATTGGTTATGTCTAATCCTCACATAAAGGGGGTTCATTTCTATTAACTGTCCTGTTAGCTATTGAATTCTTGCAATCATAATGGTTGAGGGTGAATTTGTCTTCGGTTTCGTTTTTGCTCTGCTGAGCTTTATAATTTGCTGTTCAGTACCTGTAGAACAAGTTAAAGTTGCAAACTTTAAGCTAAGATATATGCTTACTCTTTGCTATTGCTTAATACCATGGCTTTTGTTGTTTATATCCTTTTGATTTTTATATCATCAAGGCTGCCGGAATCCCAAAAAAGCTTGCCCCAACCATTGGCATCTCTGTTGATCATAGGCGTAAAAACCGCTCATTGGAGGGTTTCCAAACTAATGTCCAGAGGCTGAAGACATACAAAGCCAAGCTTGTTGTATTCCCAAGACGTGTGCGCAAATTCAAGGTAACTTCAATAATAGTTTTTTGACCATAAAAGCTTACCTGCTTGTTTCTTCAGAACACTAAAACTGTTCTTTATTTCAGGCTGGTGATTCTACCCCTGAAGAGTTGGCCACAGCCACACAAGTTTCAGGTCCTTTCTTGCCTATTGTTAGTGAGAAGCCAACCGTGGAGCTTGTTAAGGTTACACAAGATATGAAATCATTCAAGGCTTATGACAAGCTTCGTCTCGAGAGGACAAATGCGCGCCATGTTGGTGTTAGGGCCAAGAGGGCAGCTGAAGCTGAGAAGGAAGAGAAGAAGTAATTTCAGCCCCCAGCAAATTGTTGGATTTGTGCGGTTTTTTGTTTTTTATTTCCGAAAATTATGTCATGCAGTTTTCTTATGAATTATTAGCACTAGCAACCATATGAATGTATGAATTTTTGTTAAATTTACTCTATTTTCTTTACCGTCCACTCTTCTCGAGTCTCGTCTTACGTTAGCACAATTACTAGGGTTCTTCCGAACCTAATGAGATGTTAGATTTTATTTAAAATAAAAACTTTACATTTTACAATGTTAAATTTGCAATTGTTTTGAGCTAACAATTAACAATAAAAGAAATCCAAATATATTGAAGCATCTTATTAATTGTCAAACGACATCATCTTATTCTATATTGAATAAAAACTAGGCAGAACATTTAGAACTTTTGTGAAGGTGGCTTGCTTTCATTAGTTTTCATGTGCCGTATTGCTAGGGTATTGGTATCGACACTTACGGAATGATTGGTATGATAGAATGGGGTGGGAATGGAATGGGCATTACCGCGTCCATTCCTAAACCCATGATTGGTACCAAAACATGATTAGGAATGCTCATTCTCGCGGTAATGTTCATTCCCACAAGCATGAGATTACCCATTCGTTTGGTCCCTCATGGTATTAGTCATTCCCAATATTTAAAATTTATTATTATTTTTATATTATTGTCACATATTTGTTAAATGCATATTATATTTTATTATTTTCATAAATAAAAATTAAATACTATTAATCACGTTGAAAATTTAATAAATTATATTAAATATATATATATATAAATATATTATATATTTAAAAAACATGTTCAAAATATTATTTTATTTATAAAATTTTATAAATTCAAATATTTTATAAAGAACTAATTTTGATATTTATATTAAAATTTATTTTTAAATGTCAAGAAATATATTAAATACAATAAATAATTAATACGTAATATATGCATGAATAGAGAAATAGTATATATATTGATGGGTCTGAATAAGGATTACAGAGTCCGATCACTTTAGAATTTGTTTAGAGGGGGTAGGCCAGTCGGAGTTCGCCGGAAAAGATGGGGGTTCTATCTGCTAGGACAAACACAAAGACAAAGTCAGAAGGCCAAGTTGGGGGAACTGGGGGTGATACCCTGTTTAGCTCTCCGACGCTCAAGTCAGATGAAGATCTGAAAGAGAAAATGTAAGTTGAGTAAGAAGTTACTGTAATGGAGGTTGCTTACAGAGATAGAGATGGAGATAAAGACTCCTATTTATAGTTGAGGGTCGGGGACCCTTTAGTCATTTGCATCGTGTGGTCCTGGCCGAATGTTGCCCTAACACGTGGAGTTGCGAGAGAAACCTAGGAGGAATACTCTCTGCAAAAGCTGGTGAAAGGTGGTGTTAGCAACAGTGGTAGGTGCGCGGGCATGTACGATGTGTCAGAGAGCCGTTTGGGGAGTTAGTAACGAGGGCTCGGGAGCACGCTCGTGTCAACTAAAGCCTTAGTGGCCAAGGAATCCACTAGGGGATGAGGGCCAGGGCTTGTGTAACGATTTGGAGCGGAAGCCTCTCTGAGGGAATGTAGCGCTCGAAGAGGGCTTCCCTTGGTTCCTAATCATGCGGTGCGAAGGGCGCTCGTAGGAGAGCGGTAACAACGATCACGTGTAGAGGCGACGGAGGCGGCACGTGTTCTGGGAGGATACTGGCAATTCAAGGGCTTCAGCGCTCGTGTATGAGTGTCGTGACCGCAGGACAGGTGTCGCTGTCTTGTAAGTGCCACGTGTCCAAACGTGGGACGAGCGCATTTTGACCCCATCATTTTGCCTCAGAGCATCCCAAATCTTCCTTCAAGCTTTCCCAGAAATTTCAAGGTAATCTTCGGTGAAACTTTCTAACTTTTGCTAACCTTAGAATCACAATTAGGATTTAGCGATTCCTTAGGCTTCTATTTTCCAGAAATCCCCAATCTCTCTGGATATACAACATTTCCCCGAAAATATCCCCAAATCTTTTCCAAATTTCAACATCGCCATGGCCGATCAACATGTAGAAAAGTTTGCTCGTCAAGTAGAAGAGATGGCCACCCAGAATTCGTCTCCTCCGGATTCTTCCAGGGATGAAGGGTTGGAAGCGGCCATGATAGCCATAGATGAAAGGGACCCAGAAGGGATTGAACCTCTTTTTGAAGAGATGAACCTGGTAATGGAGGCGGAGAGACAGGGGGTGACTCTTCCGATAACTGAGAGTGCGACTCACCCTCATCGTCATACCGTGACTGTGGCCATCGCCGCTCCGGCGCCGAAAACAGAAGAAGCAGCGGGGCCCTCCCAAAGAGCCCGTGACAAAGGCAAGGGCAAGAAAACCAAGAAAACCAAAGGGCCCAACGAGGGTGAAGGCTCGGGTATGCAAGCGACCGAGCGTACCCCAGATGAAACTCCCAGTACAATAACTTTGGGAGAAGTGAAGACAATGTTGGCGCCCATCTACTGGGATGAGCGCTTCTCATGAAGGATCCCTGCTAGCCACAAGTGTGCTAATCGCCCGCCTCCCGGTGAGATGGCGGTCTACATGGATGCTGTAAGTTCTGGGGGCCTGAGGTTCCCCATTCCACGCCCTGTGGCCCTTATTCTGAACGAGTTGGGCCTCTGCCCCTCGCAGATTGTGCCCAACGGTCTTGCACTGTTAATGAGTTTTGTGATACTCTTGAGATGCGTTGGTTACAATCCCTTCCTGCGGAATTTTAATGCTCTTCTTCAAGTGGTCAGCTCGCCGCGCTCGTCACCTGAGGCGGGTTACTTCTATTATATTCAAGCGAAGACCCATTTGAAGTTAGTTAACTCTCCCTCCACCACCTATGGCCCGAACTGGAAGGAGAAGTTCATTTTTGTTAGGGCCCCCGCAGATGAAGGTTTTGGGGTGTCTCCATATTGGATCTCGCACGGGAAGGGTTCACTTGTGAAGAACCGCCTGAAATCTGCTTTCCCAGAGGGTTGGGCCAAAGGCTTGGCAGAGGCGTTGAGGGACGAGGGTCACCTGATTCGTGCCAAGGATTGGATTGACGATGCTGAACTTATGTTCCTATGTGGGCTTACCAACGACCCGCATTACCTTGACAATCCCCCCGCTCGTGACTTGGAGAGAGATGGTTAGATTCTTAGGGCGCTAACTTTTAGTTAGGAATACTAACTGTGTTTTCCCTTTGTAACTTCGCATTTTGAGGAATTGGTTTAAGGGTTTATAACCCTCGTTTCACTTTCTTTGCAGGAGCGACAATCTTGGAAATGGCCGAAGGAATTAGACACGCTGCCAGATTTGCTAACGCCAACAGGCGTCAAGCCCAGCAAGAGGAACAACAACGCCCTCGAGGCCGCGGAGCGGGCAGGGGGGACATTCGCGGTGGCCAGCATGGCGCCAGCTCGAGTACGGCTCCTGGCGCTCAAACTCAACGAGGCCGAGGGGATAGCCGAGCGGCCAATGTGGAGAACAGAGTAGTGGTGCGGCCACCTCCTCCGACAGATTCGAGAGTAGCCGACCCTCGTGAAGCTAATCAAGCGAGGTCCCAAGGCAACGTGGTGATAAATAAGGCTCAATCGAGCGCTGATAGGCCTTCCCGTAAGAGGAAGAGGATGCCCGACACCCTCGCAATAACGGGCAAGGGAAAGCAAGTGGTTGAAGGCCCCAAGGGCAGCGGAAAAACTTCCTCTTCAGAAGAAGAGCATCTGTGGAGGTTCGCCCGTCGAGGGGACAGGAACTTTTCCGGCTCCGCGGATGGGGGTGCGGTTTTACTGAGGCCTGGGACGCTCGCTCAAACTGTCAGCGAGAATTTGTACGACAAGGCCCAATTTACTGCTGACCATAGGCACTTGTACACTGAGTCCGTAGAGACGGTGGCCTATGATATGGTGCACGCTCTAATCTCCGTAAGTTCTCATTTCCTTGCAATTCCATTACCTCTGGTAGGCATTACTTTCCCACATTCTTACTAACACTTTCATTCTTTCGAGCCCATACAGCAAGTGCTCCCGAGGGCCAAGAACATTCAGATGCGCGCCTCAGTTTATGCTGATCGCAAGGCCAAGTACAAGAAAATGGAGCGCGCGAATGATCCTGCTCAAATCCAAGTGGAGCTGGACACTGAAAAGGCCAAGTACGAATCCCTCAAGGAAGTGTATAGAAAAATGGAGGAGGAGATGGAGAAATTGAGAGGTGACTTTGCGCTCGTAACAATTTGAGCGACAAATTTGCCCAACTTGGCGAAGGCTATAAGAAGCTGGAGGCCGAGCGTGATGGCTGGAGAACGAGGGCTCAAAAGGCAGAAAGGAAATTCAATGATACCATGAACGAATGGCCCCAAAGTCTCGCGCGAGCAAATAAGGAGGCGCTCATCAAATTCTGTCATTCCAAAGCCTTCAACTTCACGGCTTCCTTGCACTGCTTGGATGAGGCCCAAAAGGCCTTCAACTTAGCCATCGATCAAGGCATCCATCCATAAAGGGCTGACGGATCCGGCTATTCGTGGGGCAGATAACATGGGGCTCATGTTTAATGAGCGCTGCGAGGAAGACGATGATGATCGTGATGATCCGGCGGACCATATCTCTGAACCGGAGTATGAATTCCTGGTCAAGCTTATCCAGGATGAGTACATGGAAACCCACCCTGTAGGAGATGCCCCCCAAGCCGCACAAAATGATCCTCCTGAAAACGAGCCCCAAGCGCCTGTCGTGGAGAATGCCCTTGTTCCAGCTGGTGAAAACATCCCTGCCACAACTAACGAGCCCAACGCCAATGAGCCCAATGACCAACAAGCGCCTGGGGACAACAATCCTGAGCCTCCAGAAGCCCATCATCAAGAGCCGGAAGGACCCGTTTATGGCCCAGTGGCCCAGAATATTTTGGTGATTTTGGATGAGGATGTGGCTCCTGCTGCCTAAAATTCCTCTTCTCCAATTTACCTTGCAACTTCTCCTTACTTTCAGTCCAGTACTTCCCTTTTCTGTAATAATGCTACGGGCCTTGGAGCCCTTACTTTGTAATTTGGGCGAAAGCCTCCATCAATAAAATTCCTCTCTTCCATAATATTATCTTTTACCTTTCTTTTGATTGCGAACTCTTACTTGGCACTTGTTGTGAACAAATCTTGTGGTAATAAGATTGTGTGTAACATGCTCAGTAAAAATTGCATTATTCAGATAGGTTTTTGAGACTTGGTGGGCTTTATTAAATCTTGTAAAACTTGAAAATTTTCACTAAGTCTTGAGTAATCATGAGGGTCTTATTGTGAGGCTGCCCCCACTCAAGACTTGTGTAAATTTTGCTTTTATACTTAGAAAATTTTGCTAAGTCTTGAGTAATTACGAGGGTCTTACTGAGAGAATGCCCTCGTTCAAGACTTGTGTAATTTCTTCTTAATGGTGCTGTCGTTAAACGAGCGTTCTTGTTCCTGTTTGCCAGCGATCCCGTTTTCGAGTGCAAGGCGTTGTAACAAACGGCCAAGGCCTACTAGGATTTCCTTCGTAGTTTCTTTCAAATTCATTAAGTTGGTTGTGAGCGTTACCAGTCTATCCCTATGAGGGCGTCCCCCCACGTAGAGTAGAGTGCTGGCAAGCGTAACCCATGTGTAATAACAGTGTTCGTCTTGGGATGGACTACCAACCACGATCGTAAAGACGAGGGGCGTAGGTCTTATCTTATTTATGTAATAACAAAAGCAGAAGTACAAAGATATTGTAAAGAATGTATTGTAACTTACTTGAAATTTGAAGTACATAGAACCCATGAACGGGGTTGTTACATCATCGAGTCTAGAGAGCTGTTAAACATAAAACCGCCGGAGGTTACATGCGTTCCAAGGGCGAGGCAAGCGCTCGCCTTGAAATGTCTGCAGGGTGTAAGTGTTGTTAGCTCTAGCTTGTATAACCTTGAACGGACCCTCCCAGTTGGGGTCCAGTTTCCCCACATGTTTGGATACTTCCACTTTCTTTAAGACCAAATCTCCCAACTGGAAAGTCCTTTCTCGCACACGCTTGTTGTACTGTTGTGCCACAGTCGCTTTGTATTTGTGTATTTTTGCCCATGCATTGTCTCTCATTTCCTCCAATAGGTCCAATTCCAGGCTCCTGTTATCTTCATTAAGCTGAGGCTCGAAGTAAGCTACCTGAGCGGATTCATTTACTATCTCGGCTGGTATCATTGCTTTTGACCCATACACGAGCGCGAAAGGCATTTCGCCAGTGGCCGTTCGTGGGGTAGTGCGATAAGCCCAGAGTGCCCCTTGTAGTTCTTCCGCCCATTCACTCTTTTTGCTCTCTAGCATTGTCTTCAGGTGCTGTAAGATAACTCTATTGGTGACCTCTGCCTGTCCATTGGCTTGAGGATGGCCTACGGAGGTAAAACGCTTCAATCCCCAACTCTGAACACCATTCTCGCGTGTCTGCTGCTATGAATTGGGATCCATTGTCTGAAATAAGCACCCTTGGAATGCCATATCTGCAGATGATGTTTTTCCAAATGAAGTCTCTCACGACTCTGAAGGTGATTTTTGCCACTGCTTCAGCCTCGACCCATTTGGTGAAATAATCGACAGCTAGGATGACAAACTTCTTTTGTCCGACCGCGATGGGCAAGGGGCCAACAATGTCAATTCCCCATTGGTTAAAGGGCCAAGAAATATCTATAGGGATCATTTGAGCGGCTGACAGCTGAGGGAGATTGGAATGGAACTAGCACTTAGGGCATCTTCTGGAAAACTCAATGGCGTCTTGGAGAACTGTGGGCCAATAAAACCCACTTCTCAGAATTTTCTTAGTCAGGATACGCCCTCCTGAATGATTCCCACAGCTCCCATTGTGAATAAGTTCGAGCGTTTCCTTTGCCTATGAAGGCCTCAGACACCTCATGGGAGGTCCTTGAAATGACTTCTTGAACAGCCTTCCTTCAGAGTCTATGGAAAATTGAGGGGCCTTGTTTCTAATTTTTCGTGCCTCTACCTTGTCAGTGGGACAAATACCATCTTTAAGAAATCTGACGATATCATCAAGCCAACATGGCTCGTGCGGATCAATCATAGCGACCACCTCCCTAACAATTCTCTCCTTGATCAAAGGCTCTTCCGTTCTAAGGAACGTGACCGAGCGCTCAGAAGTACCTTCCAACGCCGAAGCAAATTTAGATAGAGCGTCAGCACGCTCGTTCTCTGCTCGTGGGACTTGGAGTAGATGGAATTCTTTGAATTTCCCAATGATTTCTCTGGCTTTGCTCAAGTACTGCACCATGGTGGTTTCTCGAGCCTCATAAGTTCCTTCAATCTGGCTCGCAATTAACTGTGAATCAACATAAGCAGTAATTCTGGAAGCTCCGTTCTGAAAAGCAATTTTCAACCCTTGCACAAGGGCTTCATACTCTGCCTCGTTATTGGTGACCTGAAAATCCAATTTGATTGCAAAGTCCAACTCAATCCCATTGGGGTCTCTGAGGGCTACCCCTACTCCTCCCCCTTGTGAGGTTGAGGAACCATCCGTGTGCAGGACCCATAACCCCTCGCACTCCTGATCAGCGGGTTCTAAACCGAAGCGTTCAACCAGCCGATCCCCTACCACCTGCGCTTATATAGCGGTTTTGGGCTCGAAGCTTAAATCAAACTGACCCAACTCAATAGCCCATTTTATCAATCTTCCCGACACGTCCGGTTTAGACAACACTTGTTTCAAGGGCTGATCAGTAAGGACCGTTATTGAATGCGCTTGAAAGTAAGGCCTCAACCGCCTTGACGCGTTGATGAGGGCAAACGCAAATTTCTCGATTTCCAAATACTTCTTCTCCGCCCCTTGTAACGTCTTGCTCAAATAATACACAGGCAAGTGTCTTCGCTCTCGTACGGCTGTTAATATCGCACTCGTTGCCTCGGTTGAAATGGAGAGATACATAAACAATCTTTCACCCTCAACGGGCTTGGTCAGGAGCGGAGCGCTCAAAAGGTAAGCCTTCATGTCCTTTAACGCTTTTTCACATTCGTCCGTCCAAGCAAAATTACGAGCGTTTCTCAAAATCTTGAAGAAGGGAAGGTTTCTGTCCGCCGAGCGTGAAATAAATCTGTTCAGGGAGATAATCTTTCCCACTAACACTTGTACTTCCCGAAGATTTCGAGGGGAAGGTATTTCCAAGATAGCCTTGATTTTCTCTGGGTTAGCTTCAATCCCCCTCTGACTGACCATGTAGCCCAAGAATTTACCCCCTCGTACCCCAAAGGTACATTTTGAAGGGTTCAATTTCATCCCATACTGGCACAAAATGGAAAAGGTGCGCTTGAGATCGTCAAGATGTGAATCCTGACGCTCGCTCTTAACAATCATGTCGTCAACGTAAACCTCCATGGATCCTTCAATTTCCTTTTCAAACATCCTGTTGACGAGTCGCTGATACGTGGCTCCAGCGTTCTTGAGCCTAAAAGGCATGACTAGGAAACAATAAATCCCTAAGTGAACAACAAATGAAGTTTTGGGGCGATCCTCCGGTGCCATAAAGATTTGATAATACCCTTGGAAGGTGTCCATCATGCTCATGAGTTCACAGCCAGCGGTCGAATCCACCAACTGGTCTATTCTGGGTAACGGGTAACGATCTTTAGGGCAAGCTTTGTTAAGATCAGTAAGATCATTGCACATGCGCCATTTGCTTGCGCTCTTGGGCACCAACACCACATTGCATAGCCATTCTGGGTACAAGATGGGCTCAATGTACTGAGCCTCCAGAAGCTTGTTAA
Organism: Lantana camara; assembly: GCA_037501455.1. Lineage (NCBI taxonomy): Eukaryota > Viridiplantae > Streptophyta > Magnoliopsida > Lamiales > Verbenaceae > Lantana > Lantana camara. The sequence continues at coordinate 11,835,111 of CM074857.1, read as the reverse complement.
CTTCTTCCTCAATGACCTTCTTCCGAAAACCATGTACATCCCGTTTCTTCTGTTTGATGGGCTTAAACGTGGGGTCCACATTGAGCCTGTGGACTATAACGCTTGGGTCAATCCCGGTAAGGTCAGATGCCTTCCATGCGAAGACGTCAATGTTTTCTCTGAGAAAGTCAATCATCATGATCTGCGAGGGCCCAGAGAGGTTGGACCCAATTTGAGTAGTTTTATCCTTGTTCCCTGGCTCTAGCTCAATGGTGAGGAATTTTTCTAAGGGCTCAATCCTTACTTCTGGGCGGGGAAGTTCGAGCGCCCTCTTCTTTCCTGTCAAGCGCCCATCACTAAGGGGCTTGTCACCCTCTTGTTTGTCTTCCTCTGAGGAGGATTCTTCCACTGTTCCTGGTGGAGCGCTTTCGAGGGAGCCTTTGACGCTGGGATCTTTCTTCTTGTTCTTTTTCTTGTTCAATTTGGCCCTCTTACGCACGGGACTATCCTCATCCAGATTGGGAAAGTCAACAGTTTTCTTGGTGGACCCAATCTGGAATGTTTTCTCTGCCTTAGGCTTCCCGAAGGACAGCATGTAACACTCTCAAGCCTCTCGCACATTGCACAGTACTTCTCCAACGCCCTCGGGGGTAGGGAATTTGATTTTCTGATGGTAAGTGGAGATGATAGCTTTGAAATCAACGAGGGCTGGTCACCCGATTATAATTTTATAGGGAATATCAATCTCCACCACTGCATATGTGACCATGAGCGTTTTGCGCTGTGGGGCTCGACCGAATGAAGTGGCCAGACGAATTTGCCCTCGTGGGACGACCTCCGAACCTCCAAAGCCAATGAGGGCCGTTTTGATAGGTTCGAGCGGGATGTTGGCATTCATCTTTTGAAACGTAGTGTAGGGAAAAACATTGACAGAACTTCCACTATCCACTAACACCCTCTTTACAACGTGATTGTGGACATCTACGCTAACCACCATGGGGCAGTCAGAGGTTTCACCGACCCCATGGGGCGTTACAATGTGCCCTAAGTCCCTATCATTAAAGCCTATTACATCGTTTTCTTTTGAGCGTTGATCATTCGCCTCCTGAATGACGTAGACGGATTTGGGCCTGGATGAGCGCTGGTCATAACTCCTGACGTATCGTCGCCGGGCAGCGCCAGAGTCTCCACCAGAGGAACCCCCTGCTATCATGTTGATGACCGCGAAAGGGGTATTTTCTTGCTCAGGAGCCTTCCCCTTACCCCGATGGCTACTCTCCGTGGGGTCTCGCCTTCGCGGGCTTCTAGAGCGCTATAGGGTACTTCCTCTTTCTCCGGTGCGCTCGTTACAACGCTCATCATAACACTCCAAAATCCTGACAAATTCCTTCAGGTAGCCCCCAACGATGAGTCTTTGAATTTCAGCTTCTAACTGGCGACATTCGTCCGTATCATGCCCCTTCTGCTTGTGGAAAGCACAGTATTTGTTCGAGCGCCTCAGTGACTCGGTTTCCCTCATCTTGACGGGTCTCTTGAAGAGTTTCTTATCAGAGAGGTTATAGACTTCTGTTCGACCTTGTGAGCGAGATGCGCTCGAAGCGTCGAGGTGGCGGGGGCGATCTTTTGCGCTCCTGGTGACGCTCCTTTTTGACAATGACCTCCCGGCCCCGCTCTTGGTGGCGCTCGTTTCTTACTAGGCTGTGATGTCGGGGACCATTAGTCCCATACATATCTTCGAGCGCAAAGAACAGCTCGACAACCTCCCTTAAGGCCATGAGGGTTCCTGGCCTTCTCTCCACAATGGCATCGGCAAACTTTTTGCTCACATATTGTTTGTGATCCATAGCTTGAAAGAGCACTGGGATAAAAAAATCCATAGATGGCCTCTCCACCTGCAAAATCTCCTTGTTGAAGCGAGCGAAGAACGAGCGAAGAGACTCATTCTTGCCTTGCACTATGTTGTAAAGGGTGGTGGGCGCAGTGACTGGGGCTTTCAGAGAATTGAAGTGATTGAGAAAGCGTCGGCCAGCTCCTAATATGAATGTATCGAGCGCGGCGGCAGTCGCTTGTACCATTCCTGCGCCATTCCCACCAGGAAAGTGACGAAGACTTTGGCCCAGTAGTTGCTTGAGTGCTCATAGAGGTGCATCAAGTGCAAAAAATGATCCAAGTGCTCAGCTGGATCAGTTGTTCCGTCCTAGCGATTGACGGGGGTGGGGATTTTGGCCATTCCTGCTTGGGCCGTCAAAAATTCTTCCACAAGGGGGGAGCCCCTCGCCAGGGGATGGTACTCATACGTGCAGAAGTTCTCCTCCTGCTCCTTGTGGTGGGGGACCCTTGGCTGGCGGTCCTTGTGACGAGCTTCTCTGGCATCGGCTCGTTCATCCCTGCTATGGGAGATCTGAGACCGCGCTCGAGAGAGCTGTCCAACCATATCTTTTAAACCCTGCAGCTGGTCTTGCACAGCCGCGAGGATTTTAGGATTCACATCTCCCTCTCTGTCCCCTTGCTTGGTGGCTCGGGAGGCTCTCTTGGAGACATGAGAGTCCCCTTTATTTTCATTGATCCTCTCGGTGGACTCCCTGTTTCTGTACACAGGGGGACGCTCGTTGTCGCCCTGTCAAGGCGTCTCCTTTGCGGGCGGTGGTGGCGGTTGCGCCCTTAGGACGGCTTGAGCCTCCCTGAGCGGGTAAGTTTGCAGTCCGCCCAAAGGAGCGGCAGTTTGAGTGGCTTGCCCAGGGGGGAAGTACATGGAATGGAATCTTTAGTTGCTGAGAAGTTAGGGGAGGTAACTCCACCCCCTCAATCTCCCTGGGGATCACCACCGGGAGCTGGATCTGGCCGACGTGATAGGGCTGTACCTGTGGAATCATGACGGTGGGGGTAAGCGTGTAACCTGGAGGTGGCATCATGAAGGAAGGACCTCCTGGACTTGTATGGGTATGAACCCATTGGGTCTGGGGTGGCTGTGGAAGAGTAGGGAGAGAAGCATCTCCAGCGGTGCCGGAAACTGGTGGTGCCGGTGGCGCAAGCGGCGGAACTGAAGATTCCGCCAGGGGAGTCACACCTCCGGCGGGTGGTGCTCCACTAGCAGCGACGGAAGGAGGCTGGGCTAAGCCAGCGGCGGTGGAGGGAATAATAAGGTTGGCATCATGGGAAGTGTTGTCCCCTCCTCCCGCAGCTCCGGATCTTGTAGCTACCATGGTTGAGAAGATTCTGGGTGTTCGCTTTTCAACTAGCAGAAGGAAAGAAATGGATTGAGAACTGGGTTTCCCACAGACGGCGCCAAAAATGATGGGTCTGAATAAGGATTACAGAGTCTGATCACTTTAGAATTTGTTTAGAGGGGTTAGGCCAGTCGGAGTTCGCCGGAAAAGATGGGGGTTCTACCTGCTAGGACAAACACACAGACAAAGTCAGAAGGCCAAGCTGGGGGAACTGGGGGGTGATACCCAGTTTGGCTCTCCGACACTCAAGTCAGATGAAGATCTGAAAGAGAAAATGTAAGCTGAGTAAGAAGTTACTGTAATGGAGGTTGCTTACAGAGATGGAGATGAAGACTCCTATTTATAGTTGAGGGTCGGGGACCCTTTAGTCATTTGCATCGTGTGGTCATGGCCGAATGTTGCCCTAACACGTGGAGTTGCGAGAAAAACCTAGGAGGAATATTCTCTGCAAAAGCTGGTGAAAGGTGGTGTTGGCAACAGTGGTAGGTGCGCGGGCATGTACGATGTGTCAGAGAGCCGTTTGGGGAGTTAGTAACAAGGGCTCGGGAGTACGCTCGTGTCAACTAAAGCCTTGGTGGCCAAGGAATCCGCTAGGGGATGAGGGTCAGGGCTTGTGTAACGATTTGGAGCGGAAGCCTCTCTGAGGGAATGTAGCGCTCGAAGAGGGCTTCCCTTGGTTGCTAATCATGCGGTGCGAAGGGCGCTCGTGGGAGAGCGGTAACAACGATCACGTGTAGAGGCGACGGAGGCGACACGTGTTCTGGGAGGATACTGGCACTTCAAGGGCTTCAGCGCTCGTGTATGAGTGTCGTGACCGCAGGACAGGTGTCGCTGTCTTGTAAGTGTCACGTGTCCAAACGTGGGACGAGCGCATTTTGACCTCATCATATATATATATATATACCCCAAACTCACTCTCACGGTCACATATATATAGTACATATAATAAATGTCATATATATAACACGTTCGATATAAAATAGTAATAATATATTTATATATGAAAATATATAATTACTCAAAATAAAAAATTTAAAGTATATATTTAATATAAAAATATTTTTAATTATATACTTTATTATTATTATTATTATTATTATTATTAATAATGAAATAAGTTTAAAATTCTTATTTCATTCCTAAATTTATTACTTGGCGTACCAATCATAGTAATGACATAATAAACTTTTTCCATTCCTTTGTTCATTCCATTACAAAGTCCATTCCTTTCCTGCCTCATTCCATTCATGCATACCAATCAAGCTGTTACAGTATGATGGAATGGGGTGGGTGAGAATGGAATAAATATTCCCAAATCCATTTTCAAACCCTTGATTGGTACAAATTATAATTGGGAATACTCATTACTGAAGTATAAATATAAATATACTAATTACTATATATTAAAAGTACCTGCTCAATTAAAGTACTCATTAAAAATTATATATTACACTTATATTAAATTTCCTTTTAAATATTATGCATTATATTAAATAAAACAAAATCAGATAATCTACGTATTCATACGAAAATATTCATACATTTTATAATATTTATATGTATATATAAGTATCTCGCTCACATACATTCATGCGTGCACACACATACACACACACATATATATATATATATGATTAGTGCATAAAATAAATATCATTTATATAATATATTGGATATAAAATAATTACAATATAATATATAAAAAACATACTATTGCTCAAAAGAAAAAAAATAAAAAATTATATTAATATATAAAATATTTTAATTATTATCATTTATAATATTATTACTTATATTTTTATTTGTGAATAATATGAATGAAATAAATCTAAATTTTTATTATATTTCGAACTTTATTACTGAACGTACCAATCATATAAATACTATAATAAAGTCATTTGGTCTCATTACTCATTCCATTTCAAATTCATTCAATTCCTACCTTATTCCATTCATGCATATCAATTATACCGTTAATTGTCTAAAATTTGAATCATATACATTTGTTGCTACTTATCATCCGTGATAACATCTAGTCCCCGAAATTCGTACTTATCTTATGTGCCTTTGTCCAAAGGCATTGTACCAAACTAACACATGCCTGACCAACCAATCCCCAACCGTCAAATTGCACAATATCTGAAGATGCGTCCATGAAAAAATGAACGGACGTCAATCAAGATAAGGAAGCGTAGCTATCGTATTTAAAGGAGAAAGAAACCATTTAACCACAAATGGAAAATATAAGTGCAGAACATATAAGTCGGACTAATCACATAACTTTAAAAGAGTATTGGTGATTCTTTAACTTTAAAATTATAGAAATATTGTGAGCGTCGGTGACATAAACATATATCTATTATTATTAGGGAATTTTGACGAATTCATTAATTTTAAAATTACCTCTCTCTCTATATATTATCGATGAGGTAAAATTGTGCTCTGACTACTGATAATTCTTAATTTGGGGATGCTACCTCCATTACCTATTTGGTCGGTTAGTCTTGCCTGCTTTCGTGTTCATATTTTTTTCTATATATATCATTTAAAACACCAAAGACATTAAACTTGATTTTTTATTTATATTTCTGTCAAATTTCCACATAAGCACCTTCAAAGTCAAATTTGTAACCAACATACATTGAATATAACATTATGCTTTAAATAAACAAATTTCACTAGATAATCTGATGGGACTTCATGGGGGCGACTAATTATCATCCTTAAGGCCAAAATTTATTCAAAAAGTCAAATCAAACATATCTTATTTTCAAATAAAAAAATTAACACAAAAATGACAAAAGGGCATTCTTTAAAGATGATGAAAGGAAGTCCCACCTCCCACTTATATTGTACTTCTCTGATTTCGATACTTGCAAATAGACCCCTGAATAAAAATTAGAATTATTTAGGTTTAAACCTGGTTTTTTTTTTTAATTTTAGTATTTTTATTTTTTTTATATTGCAACTTTGGTATACTTTTTTCTTATATTGTAACTTTGGTGTAATCCTATTTTTGAAAAAACGGAATCACTGTTTACTACAAAATTTTATGAGTGTGTTGATAGACTCATAAAATTTTGTATTGAATCCTCTTTTTGAAAAAGCGGAATCACTGTCACAACAGTGATTCCGCTTTTTCAAAAATCAGTGATTCCGCTTTTTCAAAAAGAGGATTACACCAAAATTGCAATATCAAAAAAAAAAAAAGGACACTAAAATTAGAAATTCTCCTTTAAACCTCAAACGAGTTTTTAAATAACAGAACACTTCAACATTTACATTTATTAATATTAAATATTTAAATAAATTTTAAAATTACAAACCACCTTCTCCATTAAAAAAACTATTTAAAAATTATTGTATTTATTTGAGGTTTAAATGTAAAAATTTATTTCTGGGAATATCTTATTATTTAAAAACTCAATTAAATTTAAAATTTTGACAAAATTATCAAGAATCTTAATGAAAAGGCAATTATTTATAAGTATATCTTATTATTTAAAAATCATCTTAAAAATTATTTACAATTTCGCCCCAAAACAAATATCGGGAAAGACATTGACCCCACCTATAATGGGAAACTACGTTTCCCCTATATTATTTGCGATAAATCTGTGTTCTTCCACTTGTCCAACAGTCTTCTTCTTCAACTGCCCTTCCATGTCAAGATCGACAAATTCGGTCCAATCTGAAAGCAGATTCACATAAAGAAAATTCCTTCCAACTATTCTGTTGATCTTCAACTTGAATTGGTGTTCTTCACCGTCCTTTTTCCTTTTCATGGTCTCAGGGGACCGAAAATGGCTGCGAATTTGGGTTCTCTGAGGCAGAGCTTTGCGGAGAGGAGCAAGGAGAGGTTGCTTTCGAGGAAGTATTACTCCGACTTCGGATTGGGGGATTCTTACGTCAGGAATGAGGGCTGCTTACGTCGGGTGTTTCGAGCCATGGGCGAGAGTATGTCGAGGTGGTGGAGCGATGTTAAGGGCACAGCAATTAGTGCGTATGAGATGGGGAGATCCGACCCGAGGAAAGTGGTGTTCGCCGCTAAAATGGGGATGGCGCTCTCTCTGGTTTCCGTGCTGATCTTTTTCAAGGAGCCTTCGACTTATATTACGAAGCATTCAATCTGGGCTATTCTCACCGTGGTGGTTGTCTTCGAGTTTAGCATAGGTGCGGTTTGATTTTATTCCCATGCTTTTGATTTTCTGTTTTGCTTATTTATGGATCAATTATATAGCTGCCATTAAGTTCTGATGTATTTCAATGCTTAAAATCAGAGCTCTTGCTGATAAGCTCTCCTGAATGGTAAGGTGGTATACCTTTGAGGGTTTGATCGTAAAGGTCTAGGACTGGATTGGATCCCAGGAATGTGAGAATCTGTCTATTTCGATAGTAATCTATGAATATTTGTGTACTTTATGTGTTTGATATATTGTTCCAATGGCTGAAATGTAATTAATGCCCCTATCGGCTATCATAACTTTTATTTTATTTTTGAAAAAGAAGCGAGTTTAACTGAATCATTCTTGGTGTCTTTATGGTTTATAGAAATGTATGCTTTATCCAATGGGGTTATTGTGTAGGGGCCACTTTAAGCAAAGGGTTCAACCGAGCATTGGGCACATTCTCTGCTGGAGGACTTGCTCTCGGAATTGCTGCATTGTCTAAGAAAGCTGGAGAATGGCAAGAAGTTGTGGTTGTGGTTAGCATTTTTGTTGCAGGTCAGTTAATTACTAAGATTCTATTCTGATGAACAGATGTTATTTTGTGCGATTTGTTATTTATTGATATTAGTGATTACCGATTTATACCTGTATGGACTTTCAGGTTTTTTGGCTAGTTATTTGAAGCTGTACCCAGCTGTGAAGCAGTATGAATATGGGTTTCGTGTGTTCTTGTTGACGTTTTGTATCGTGGTAACTGAATCTTCGGAATTTTTGCACACCGCTGTTTCTAGATTAGTGCTAATTGCAGTTGGAGCCGGTGTTTGCTTGCTTGCAAATGTATGTATTTTCCCTATTTGGGCTGGTGAGGATTTGCATAAGCTGGTTGTCAAGAACTTTAAAGGGGTTGCAACTTCTTTGGAAGGTGAATTACATGGATTCGTTTAAATTAACTTCATTTATTTACTTTGGACAATATTTTTCTTATAATCCCGACTCTTTGGTTCAGGTTGTGTGAATATGTATTTGCAGTGTGTTGAGTATACTAGAATACCGTCAAAAATTCTTGTTTACCAGGCTTCTGATGATCCCCTTTACAAGGGATATAGAACTGCAGTGGAGTCCACCAGCCAGGAAGAGTCTCTTGTATGTATGCCTTTACAGTTATTAATACTTTCTTGTGCTCAGGATGACATTGTCAGATTTAACGGTTTATTTTTCAGTTAACTTTTGCTGTTTGGGAACCGCCTCATGGACGTTACAAAATGTTCAATTACCCTTGGAGTGAATATGTTAAAGTGAGTGGTGCTTTGAGGCATTGTGCTTTCATGGTGATGGCAATGCACGGGAGTATACTTTCAGAGATACAGGTATTCTTTACTCGATGTGCTCTCATCTGGTCCTTTAAGCAGAACCATTTTCTTTCCTGCAAATCGTCAAGTTTTTCCCTTTTCTTTTTTGAAACTTAAAATCATGTTATTATTTGATATTTGTTCATTTTTAAGCTTGGTTTATAGTATAATTTGGCAAGTTTTGAAAAAATCTGAGCTTGTTTGTTCTTGTGAGCCACATCATTTGAATATATATGAGTAAGTTACTTCTTAGTCCGCTTCTTAACTATGTAAGGAATATAAAGTTTTGGATTGGTTTATAAATGGACAACTTTCACTAATTTGACAACTGGGTAACTATTTCCCCCCAAAGTAGGCAAAATAGCTGCTAGCGGTATTTGAATGACGCCTAAGTACTGCTGTACAGAGGGACCACAAACGGCATGACAAATGATATCATAGCTGACCTTAGAAGTAATACCAAGTCTAACTCGTTATTTATTCTGAAAAGAATGTAACAATGACATATTGACCATTCTTGCAGAAGTCTTTAAAAACTTAGTGAGATTCCTTGGACGGCCCCTTATCTTGATGCATATGAAAACCACCACATCATTTAAGTTATATATTTGTGTTTTTCAGTCATTGACCCAGCAAACATATACAATTTTACTCACTATGTTTCTACAATGTTGTTTGACTCGATGCCACATTCCAGATAAAAGCTTGATGAAAATCAAGATAACAGAAAGAATCTCCATCAGAAATGAAACCATGCCCTCAAGGGTAAAAGGTGTTCCAAATGGGACCAATTACAACTTTCTCTAAAAATATCACCTTAAATATTTTCAAGGTTAAAAATAAGCAGACTTCTCTTTCCCCTAATTTATTCAAGATCACATTTTTATAGAATCATTTCTCCCCCAAAACACTCGATATCAACACTAAACCAAGTCATAGTATGTAACAGATGTCTGATCAACAAAAGAAATATGAACTTGCGCATTTATTTCCTCCAAATTTATTATCTTATGTCATGGTTGCATATACCGCAAGTTATTATTGCAGAAATATTGATTCTTATTGAAATATCCACTGCCACAACCTGGTTCGTTGTTCCCCCATTGACTGACTTCTTTTTTTTTTTAATTTAAATAAAACTTTTCCCATATGCAGGCACCATCTGAACTAAGACAGGTATTCAAGGACGGGATTCAGAGAGTTGGTAATGAAGGAGCTAAAGTGCTGCGTTTGCTTGGTGACAAAGTAGAAAAGATGGAAAAACTGGCTCCAGGGGACATGCTTGATGAGATTCATGATGCTGCTGAAAATTTGCAGATGATGATTGACCAAAAATCTTACCTCTTAGTAAATGCGCAGAGTTGGGAAAGTGGAAAACGCCCCGAGAAAGCTGACCTCGAGAAATATCAAGAACTCAGAGACAATGAAAACAAACCCTTCCTGATAAAGTCCCTTAGTGGATCAGTCAACAATCAATCAACTCAAACACTGAGAAACAATGACCCAAATAAGGCGAACGGGAGCGTGAGTTTCTCTGTTCCTGAGTGGGGTTCCGGAGAAGATGTTTTTAAACAGCAGACAATGTGGCCTTCAAGACTCTCACTTCTCGGTGATGCTATTCTTAATGAGCGTGAAGTGAGGACGTATGAAAGTGCCAGTGCTTTGTCTCTTGCAACTTTTACTTGTTTGTTGATTGAGTTTGTTGCAAGGCTTCAGAATCTTGTCAACTCATTTGAAGAGTTGAGCGAGAAGGCTAAGTTTAGGGAGCCTGTTGTTGAGCCAACTGAAGCACAAAAGAGAGTTGGTTTCTGGGCTCGGTTGTGGAAATTCTTATGCCGTAGAGACTGATGTTTTATTAATTTCTGAGCAATTATAAAGTGATTATGTTGATGAATGGAGATGGCTGTACTTGATTAACTGAAATACTAGTGATTTTGTGGTGCTTATTGAGCTTTAGTGGGTGGCTAACTTTTTGGTGAATTGTCATACCAATATCAATAAGGTCTCTGTAAGATGGCTGTCTCTTGGATTGCACAGAGGAAACAGGCAATGTGAAGGATATGATGTCTAGAGAATGGACCCTTATAGTGGGGAAGTTAGCTTTTTATGTAATTTGTCCTCCTTTACTTCAACGATAATTTTGTATTGAGAAGACAAGATTCAAGGGTTCATTTCGTTACAATGAAATTTTGAAGCTTTCCTGAAACGTATTTGTTGTTGTAGTCTTCTCTGAGAATCATGCCTCATCCTAATCTTGGATGATGCTTTAGTTTGATCTTTGGTTGGAAAATCTCCTATTTGAGTAGTACAAGAGCCAATAATAATATCGTCAACCATACTCGAATAGACCCTGTTGACAAACCACCTAACCCTAATATCATTTCACTCAACCAAGGTACATGCCAACAGAGAAAGATGGCCTAGGTCCTCAAAACCAATCAGAGTTATAGTATTCAAGCTCTCAGTACAACTGACCTTTTCATCCTTATATTGTGAAAACCCAACAATTTCTAAATGCTATTTATGGTGAACTTATGTCAGTTGAACAAATTATTCAGCAAAGAGGATGCTTATACAAGGACTAAATGAAGATGATGAGTAACATTATCAAAAGAAAAAGTAATATTTGGTGTTCTCTCCTATGATTTGGAATGATAGCATAATCCAAGAATATATAGCTGGGAAACTAACGGCCTCGTAAGGATCTTCATTCATTTCTCTTCAAACTCGACATCAATGATGTCTTGTTTAGACTTGGAAGAGGAAGTAGGACCTCGTCCGCCTCCTCTTGAGAAAAAGTCCCCTTGTGGTTGCCAAACAATATTTCCACAACTTGCACATTGTACCGTTTGACTCTTATTTCCAACAAATGGCCTCCTACAAGCTGGGCATTCTCCCTGCTCGGATGAATTCATAGAATAATAAGAAGGCAAAGCGCCTGGCCAAAAATAACAGAACGAAGAAAACCATATCCAGAAAAAGGACAGCGAAAGTTCTCATATTCCAGAAACTTCTAAGGGATAATCATAGCAACACAATATTGAGCAGCTTTAAAAAACAAATGTACACAATGATGCAGATTAACTTAAAAAAGGTATATGAGCAAGGTTTTCCGAAAACAGTTAAGAAGGCCTTTCAAACCCTGGAGTGTTGATACGAGTCAGAAAACACTTGAGCAAATAATGATTGAGTTGCGGAATACAGAATCAAACTCATTAAATGTCGTCTTAAAAATTAATAGAGATTAACAAAACCTTAAAATGTAGAGGGAATCAAGAGAAAATGATTCTACCTTAATGATAAGATTATTTGCCACAGCCCCAATTAAGAGAGGACCAGCAAATGGCAGTACCCATGTAGCAAAAATCATAACCCGGAATAGCCATCCTGATAGAGCAAACCATAAAAAGAAAATTGCCTGCACAAAATACATTGGAAGAAAACACAATTAAGGTGTAAAGATACAAGAGTGGAGGATTTGCACGTCAAGATTCCTCAACATCAACATTAAGATATGGTAATCGCCTGTCTTCAATAAGAGACTATAATTTATAAGAGTAAAAACTTTTGATGTATCTGATACTAACACATTGAAAACTAAATTCCCTGCTTTATGCAATTTAGCTGCTACATAAACGAACGATAAGAATGAGATTGACAATAGAGGGAGGGTCACAACACACTACAATTTACCAACTTTTACCCCGAGCAAGATGCAATCATCTGTAAAATTTAATTGTTGACATAAAATAGGATCATTACATTCCAGATACGAATCGCAAATTCATGCTGAGTTCTAGTAAGACAGTGCAATGACCAGCAGATCCTTTTAAACCATTTTAACCCGCAAATGGATTGAAATTCAAAATCCCATGAATCAACAAAGATACAATATCTTCATACGGACACCTAACAGATTGTTTATGTTAGATAACTAGACATACAACAAAAATAAGTTGGAAATATACTTACAGCTAAACTCCTTCCCAAAGGAGTATCCAGAAAATCATTGAGATGCCTCCTGTACTGCAAACAAAGTAAACACAAAAAAGAAAAAAAAACAATACTATTAAACTCTCACAGCCTTATTCCATTTAACATCAAATGAGCAGCAATAAATACAGAATCTCGGCATTAGCAAGCTTCTTATTTTTGTTCATTTTCTTCTTCACCATACAGAAGCAGAAGTTAAGCAATATATCATACCCTCGGCCAATTTGTACTGAAATCACGCGAAAAACTCCTCCACCGCCGAGTAATTTCAAACTCGCGGTCAAGCACACGCGCTTGGTCTGCGGCGGACTGCGCCACGGCAGAGAGCCGCCTAGAGACGGCGTATCGCCGGTCAATCCGCTCCGCCGTTTTCCGCGTCTCGTATACGAACTGTTCGAAGCCGTCGTTAGCTCCCCGCCACGCATCGCGCCACAATTCGCCGGACTTCAGGCGCTTGGCGAAACCATCGAAGTCGCTCCGGCCAAAGGCGCGAATAGTCGCCGAATGGCGGCGGATTTGGATGGATTTTGGTCGGTTAGAAATACGTATTCGAGGTTGCGCAGGAAGCAGCGGGTGCCATGGCAGGCTTGACGCCATGAACAAGGAATTAAGACTGTTTACTTCTTTTTGCCCTTTTTCGTGGTCCGAATAGAAGCTTACAGACGAAACGCACAAGAGATTGCGGTAATTCTGATTTGGCCCCTCAACTCCTGAATAATTACTTATATTGCACCTTAGATCGGATAAGGACTATGTTTTAAAACCCGGACCGGACGTCGAACCGGAGTGCTTACTGGTTATTGGTTTTACTGGTTCGACCGGTTGGACCACCGATCGACCGGTGTGATGTCATAATTATATAATTATATATTTATAAATATAATATTATTGATATTAATAAGGCATATAGAAACAACCAATTAACATATAAAAATATAAATTTACATATTTATAATCTTAAAACATATTTCAATTACTCATTATTTCTGGATTAACAAGTAAAATAATAATAATAACATTTAAATAAAATATCTAATTAATATAACTTTCTTTAATTAACATCAAATAAATAAAACAATAATATCATTATTTTGGGCTTAATTAACTAAATCATAACAACCAATACTCCAAGGCCCAAGCCCACTATACTAACACCTAATATAGAGAAACCTAATTCCCATTCAACTATTACGTTTTCGGTTTTTCTTCGATCCGGGTGCTGCTTGTTGTCTCTTTCATCTCTCGCCATCAACAACTATTAGGTTTAATTTACCCATCTCTCAAACTGGGTTGCAGCCTATCCTCCTCATTTCTTGTTCAATCGTTTTTATTTTTCCCCAATCATCCAAAATCGAAAGTTAAAAAAAAAAAATTACAATACGGCTGAATGGTTTAACTTTCAGATTTTCTGGCAACTGACGATGGCTCAAGCAGTCAAGCTCTTGAAATGGCTGACCTTTCACAAATTCTTCGATCTTTCTCTCTTTCTTTTTTTTTTTAATATTAAATACCGGCCCAAACGGTTCACCAATCGGTCCGGTTCGCTTATTTTACCGGTTTTTGACTGGTTTTCGCCGGTTCCTACTGGTCCGACCAGGTGGCGGTTTTAGGGGGTAGTTCGGACCGGACAGGCGACCGGTCACCGGTTGAACCGGTCCGGTCCGGGTTTTAAAACATAGGATAAGGACATAATTTCTAATCAGTAATTGCATTATGCATACTAACGTGGCATGGATCCATCTAACTAATCTTCTACGTGTGTCACCTGACTCAACTCGAGAGTTTTTTCCTCGAGTTACATGCCGATCGAATTTATCTCGCCTCTTTTATCTATCGCATCCTCGACCGGACATGAACAGACCCAATCGACAATGCACCTCGACACTTCTTCGATCCTTAAGGCCACATGGCCAATAACTGCTCACACGGGAAGTGGTCGATCAAACATTAAAGACATCATCTCAGTAGGACAGCTGTCAGTTTGAGGTACTCACACGTCAATCGGGGATCATCATCGTTCTTACTTTGTATAAATACCTCATTTATATCACAGGTAACAACTTCCAACCACCTCATTTACTGCACTTCCTTTCGATCTCAATAACTCGAGTGCTGACTTAATCGTCAGAGTACTAGCTCGGGACTCGGGTAACACCCCATCCAGTCCCGAATTGCCCCTAAGCTCACTCTTCTTTTCCCTCTCGGCTCTCAGGATATCGACCTCGCAGCTGTCACTCCCTTCTACAAATTTTAAGTGGTCAACCCAGGAATGATTGAGCATCTCGACTCCAAATTTTGGCTCTATCACATATGTTAAAGTTGGGTTTATTATTACATCCTACCCTTAACATATGTATGTTGTAGTTCTATTATTGGACTAATACTGGACGTTCACTTGATCTTTGGTAATATTACATTTAATCCTTTTTAACAAATTTTAATGTTAATTTCTTTTCCACCACAACAACTGAAACTCCAAAATTATCGTTATCGTGTTTATCTTTTTAAGGTGAACAAAACCCTTATTCTAGTCAACCTTATTGTCCTCCAAAAATCAGTGTTAAACTTCGTTCGTCGTACATCATCTTTGACCAATAAATTCTCCTTTATCTGTTATAGGATTTCGAAACCATTGTTGTGTTTTTTGTGTTGAGGGTGTAAATTTGCCATATAATATAGAAACATTTGAAATATGCTTTGTATAAATTTGTTCTACTTAAGAGACAATATGTAAATAAATTAAAGAGAAAAAAAAATTTTGTCATCCGGACTTTGCGCGTTTTTGCAATTTACCATCTCGAACAACTTTCATTGCAAACCGCCATCTGAACTTTGTAATTTTAACAAACCGCATGTAAACTTTATTTTTGGTGGTTTTGGTGAAAATACAATTGACGTGGCACATTTCAAAACATGCCACGCGTCAAGTTTTTTTGGTCAAAACCACCAAAAGATGGCGCTTTGTTACAAATGTAAAGTTCAGATGGCGATTTGCAATGAAAGTTGCCCAATATAGTAAATTGCAAAATGGCCAAAGTACGGATGATAAAAAAAAAATTCTCTCTAAATTAAATGAAAAAAAAAGAGAGAGAAAATTGAGATTAAGGGATAATATGTAAATAAATTAAAAGAAAATAAAATATTTTAAAAGTCTGGAAATAAAAGAAAAGAGTTCAAGAGAGAAAATATTTTAAAAATCAGGGGCAGAAAAAGAAAGAGTCCAATATACCAAAACAATTTTTACCTTTGACGCTTAATATAATAATATAGATAAATCATAAATTTTTCCCAATGATATAAAATTTAAAATTTCTAGATATAATCTTTTGAATATTATAATTATTTATTGAACATTAAAAGGAAAGGCTTATAAAATCTATGTTTGAGAAAAATTACACCATGCCATTTAATTAAGTTTGATAAGTTACTAGTAGATCTTATTTTCTGAAAAAATCATTAAGATCTGAGTGGGGTAAAATAAAAAAATAGTCAAAATTTTGATGATGATGTCAAATATCGAGGCAAAACCATAATAAACTTTTTTTAAAAAATTATTTTTTATTTATATGAGTCTAGTCAGATTAAATCATTAAAATACAAAGTTTTTCTTACCACAAGTACGAAATTTTTGAATAAATTAACATAATACTGAATTACTGAAATATACTATTTAATGGTATTATATGTACGTACGTAGGTCCACCTTTTCTATTATACAAACGAGCCCATTCTCCCAACATGTCAAAAAAACATTTGTAATAATTTGTGAAAAATCTAAAGACAACTCAAGTGTTCTAATATTGATGATTTTGTATTTGCTTTTGATAATTTGATTCACTAAATTAGTATACATACTCTTACACAAATAAATTGACAAAATAAACCATACTCTTATACATATGGGTCAAATAGAGCAACCACTTTTTATCATGCCCTATAATAATCTTGCAATTACATGCACACATCTTTGTAGCTGCAAATTATAGGTAGAGAAAATCTCCCCCAGTTCCGACCAAAATAAAAAATTCCCCTAAACTACTACCACCAATTTCATGCCTAAATTATCTTTGAATAGAGATATTTATTGAAAGTGAGAAATTAACACTTAGAAGAAGGCATCTTAATTTTTATATAGCCACCAAGGATCATTTATTGAACATTGACATAATGTTTCAATAGCGTATATTCGAAATGCGTCAACTTAACAGAAGTGGTAAAGTTTGTGTGGATCGTTATGACGTACTATAATTATAAAGTTTAAGAGATTATCTTTTTTTCGATACTTTAGATTGAAGGGATTGAGTTGATATTCGAGAACGATAGATGTTTTAATAGTTAGATAACTGTCGATAATGAGGATACATGTATAACAAATACCAATATGATGGGATAAAATTTTCTTTTCAACTTTCACGTGAGAAGTTTTCGATAAAATATCAAACATAATACGATAAAAATATTATTTTTAAAACTATATCATGATAAAAATAGTAGATCATATATATATTTCTTAATATTTTGGAGGGTAAAGAAGATCGAGATCGTGTTATCTACTACTTATCTCGTAAAGTTTGAAGTATTTTTTAAAGAATATCCTACAATTTATAATTTCACCAAGGGGCGAAAACAAAAGGTCAAATCTGACTGTCTAAGTCGAACTACAAATGAGTACAAAACAATATACAAAAAAAAAATTTAGAAAAATATTTATAAAAGGAGAAAAGAAATGGAAATTAAATTAGTATCTCTCTCTGAAGGTGGACACCTGACCGCATCTTTACAATCCTCCCATTTTCCCATAAAATCCCCCCAAATTTATTGTCCACGAAGCTCTTTTTCTATAAAGAAATTCAGAAATACGCAACAATCTCCGACAATCTCCGCCGATAAATCTGAAATCTCGCATCGGTTGATCGGACGGCCAGCCTCGCCGGATGGGGGAATCGCCGGCGGAATCATCAGCCGTCGACGGCGAAGTTTCCAGACTTGTGGAGCAAGCGAAGGAGTTGCAGGAAACGGCGTCGTCGCTCATATCTCGCATCACTCGCGAGGAAGACGCGCTCCGCCAGCGCGTCGCCGCACTCGATTCCCGCATCAACTCTCTCCGCAGCTCCAAGCACGACGATAGAGTATGGCTGTGTGTATATCTAGACATGCATGCGAGTGTGTGCTTATTGTGCGTTTTTTCTGTCGACTGATGTCTTTGTTTTAAATTGCTAGTTGGAAGAGGAGTTGGTGAGAGCTAGGTATGTGTTGAGTGAAGGAGATGCAGCGGCGTATCTTCCGAACAAATCTCATGGTTTGTTGATTTTATTCTCTTTGTTACTGTCTGATTTGTGCTGTTTGTATGGGAAATGGATGAATTGTAGTATTTCTCCGTGTGTAAATGTAGGGAATTTTTTGAGGATGTTTTTGGGACCAATAAATGTGAAGGCAAGTAGGAAAGATGTGCAGCTGAAAGTGAAAGAGGAATACAATAACTTCAGAGTACGATCTGGATTCCAGCTCCTTTAGTCGCTTCATTTTTTTATTTTTTTTTTTCGCTTATTGTTAGTTATTCAGTACTAGGAATTTTCTGGATTTCCAGTTTCCAGGATGATGTTTATTAGTAGTAGTATGTAAATTTTGTAGTCTTCAATCTTGACTTGGAAGACAAAAACAGTGAGCATTCTCTCCTAGTTTTTGTGAACACATGTCATATCTCATTGCAGGATCGAACATCATATTTGTTCCTTTGTTTTCCATTGCTGTTGCTTATCTTAAGGTCATGGATGTGGGATGGGTGTCTACCCACATTACCTGTTCAACTTTACCAGGTACAATGTGGATCAAATTCTCTGAACCTTATGTTGTGCATCTTGTGTTGATGTATCTGTAAAGCCAATCTCCTCTTCCAGGCTTGGTTGCTGTATCTGTACACAGGTCTAGCATTGAGAGAAAACATCCTGAGGGTGAACGGAAGTGATATACGTCCATGGTAATTGAATATGGTTCAATTCTTTTTCTTATTGCTTTTTTGTGATTAAACTGTATGTGATACTAGCTTTCAGAGAAGAATGCCTTTGTTGGGCCATTTCTGTATATCTCAGAAAATTTGAGCTGACTTTGATTCGCTTGATAAGATCATAAAACTTATTCTGTAAGATATTCATGATTGAGCTGCTTATGATACGACTCTCAGAGAAGGACTTCATTTGTCATCCTCTTTCTGTATCTTCGTGATTGTCTGAGATGGTTTTTGTTCTCTTGAAAATATTGGAAAAATTATTTTGTTTCTCTCACCATGGCAGAGGTGAAGTATGTTAGGCTTCTTTTCCAGGAGAGGTCATTGGACAGTTTCCTTCTCTTGCCTATCATTGTTTACTTCTTGCCTAACATTGTTTTACTTCTTGAGTAAATGCCAATATTAGTTTCTCCAGTTGAAGCTTACTTGGGCTCAGGTCAATGCCGTTTTTAAGTTGCATTGCTTCGCTCTCACTCTCTCTATACCCTCTTTTAAGGCCCAACGTGGTTTAAAGGCAACCCAATTATGGATTGAAGACTATGTTGTTGCTTTTTGAGTATTTTATATGATTTGCCTTGATGCATAAGAGTTCCCTTTTGTTTTACCTTTCCCCCTAAAAGATTCTATTCAACCTGCTCAATGCTGGGTCTTCCCTGCTGATCTTCAATTT
This sequence comes from Lantana camara, assembly GCA_037501455.1. Lineage (NCBI taxonomy): Eukaryota > Viridiplantae > Streptophyta > Magnoliopsida > Lamiales > Verbenaceae > Lantana > Lantana camara. The sequence goes on along the minus strand of CM074857.1, from coordinate 11,815,720 downwards.
ATCCAGCATTATCAACTGATTACAGTAAATTTAACAGCTGAAGAACTTTCTGTTTTAAAATTTGTCTCAGCTTCCAAATTTATCTTCTTTTGGCGTGGTACTTAAATGTTCATACTCATTAGCATTAGAAGTTGGAAAAAGGTAGTTTAATGATATGATTTTAATTCTGCAGGTGGATTAGACATCATTATTGTGCTATGGCCATGGCTCTCATTAGTCTTACTTGGGAGATAGAGAGGGGGCCTGCTTGTTCTCAGAAACAGGTATTTTGTACCTTTTCAAACTCTCACTGGAAGACCAACTGGAAAAGGAATATTCTCATAGATACCTGATTTGGTTTCTCTCATGTTTTTTCTTTCTTCTCTAATTTTTATGTCCTACGACTGGAATTGAAACTGCTTTCAGATAGGTATACAACTGTTTCTTAAATGGGCAATCATGCAAGGTGTTGCAATGATTCTTCAAAATAGATACCAGAGACAGAGACTGTATACGCGTATTGCACTTGGCAAGGTAATAAGTCTGGGATAGTGTGATTATTGGGTTCTTCCAACTATTTACTTCTCTATATTTCCTTCTGGAATAGTCTTTTGAAACTTGTTGGATTCTCATTGTGCGAAATTCATAGTCAGTTAATTATTGACTTAAATTGTCGATGTTTCTTTTCCAATCCATTTCTTGTCTCATGTGTTGGCTAAAATTGGTTCCATTTTCTTTGTGAATTGTATTATAGAATATATATATTCCAGAAAAAGGTCAAAAATTTTCATTATTGTGGTAATACTGTGCTTGGCCGTTGCTTGAGGGAAACTTGTACCGTATAGAGCATTTTCATTCCTTTAACATTTTTCTCTTTTTTGATTTCTTTGTCGCTGCTGTCAATTGTAGGCAAGGAGAATGGATGTTGTTTGGGGAGAAACTGCAGGAGTGGAGGGTCAGTTACTGCTGCTATGCCCTATACTGTTCATTTTGCAGGTATTCTGAGCTTCAATTTTCCTCATCCCCTGAACCCCTCTAGTAAGAGCATTGTTTTCTTTTTCCCCCCCTAAATCAACTAGTCCATTGGAGGTTCCATTTTTTAAGATATAAATCAATACTCTTCATCTTGTGATAGCGACTTTTGTTAAATCTTCCTATTTCATCTTCAACTCGGTGTTGGCATCTAACTTAGGAAGCATGTTGTTCCTTGTTTTCAGGGATTCGAAGCCTATGTTGGGCTCTTATTGCTTAAAACTGCACTTGCTGGATTCAGTTCAGATTGGCAGGTAAACAACTTATATGAAGGCACTTTACTCGCAACATTTTGAGTTGCACTGCAGTTTCGGATTCAAAATCAGCCCAAGTGTTTTCTTAGTTATATTTATATCATATCCTGTCTGATAGTAAGTCAAACCTATTTCAGGTAATCACCTGTGGGATTCTTCTCATTATCATGGCTGTTGGGAATTTCGCTAATACCGTGCAGACCCTGATGACGAAGTCTAGGGTTAAGGCAAAAATAAAGAAAGGTAAAAGCAGACAAGAACTGAACCGGGGTTCTGGTGACAAGAGTTCATGACTTGGAAGACATCTCTCATCTTATACCTTCTAGGCTGTAATAATGAGATGAGAACTTGTTTGCTCAGTTTTCCTCTTGCAAATGCAACAGCATTTTGATCTTTATGCATGGAGCTGTTGATGGGTTTCTTTCAAATCTTGGATTTTAGGAGTTCAAAATCAGTTTTCTTCCTTTGTACCAAAACTGTTGTTACACGTCCTGTTGGGTTTTAGTCTTTTTTGTGCATCAATTTGATTTTGATTGGAATGTAGCGTGTTCTTTTTATATAAGAACTACTCGTCCCCGTGTATGTGTAGTGTGGCAGAAGTTAGGACAAGTAAATGTCATTTTCTATTCCTTTTATATGGCTATTGAATTAAAACAATTAATTGATTGCTATGCCTATTATGTAATATTCGGTGGGAGGTACACCAAATCTGTCAATAGGCTCTTCAAAGTCTGGTTGCAATTTCCCTCATTTGGTCATCTATTGAAGTGTCTTGTTGGTACGTCTGAATCTGAACTGCTGCTGGTTTGTCTTAGGGCCCTTAGGGATATTGAACATGTAATCTCTTTTTCTGGAGAATTTAATGAAAGTTTTTAATTAAGATTTAAGGCTATTGAATATGCAACTCTTTTCTTCTATAGAATTTAATGAAATATTTTCAAACTAAAACATTTGTTTCCATCCACGAAAATAAATCTTGTTTTGAAGGGTTTTTCGCAATTAGCCCGCAACTCAACATTATGGTAGACCTGGACAGAAGTTAAAAACTGACATTCCATAGAACTAAAAAAGTATCACCGAATTTTGCCGTCCCTTGTTCAGTTTGAAGAATATAAACAGAGAAAGTGAAGCAACGTTACAGGCCAAATCACAGTTAAATTTTACATCTCAACACCAGCGAAAGACTGGGTAACTCAAAAAATTGGAATCCCTGTATGTAAAATAAATAAAATTTAACGGGATTCTGTCTCGGTTGTAGTAACTAAGCTCGTATTAATGTGAGCGCATGCGACAGAGTTGTTACATAGATAGTGTGGCACCAATCGAAGTACAATATGACGGTCTAAAATTCATGAAGAATGCTGTGTAAGGTCTTAAGCTCCTCCAACTCTTCTCCACATGCAATCCCAGGTTCAACAAAACATAACTGGAATGAAAACTAAATGTTAAATCGCTTTTCAAATCACAAAGACGAACAACATTGTGCTCGATAGAACACCCACCTGATACTGCAGCTTCCTCAGTGTGTGAGCACCTCTCTTTACTAATCTCTGCCACCCAACATTATCTCTCAGTGATTTCTCCAGAGCTCTTGTTTTCTAGAAGGAAGTTTGTTTGGAGGGTGAGAATGGCATCTTAAATTAGCTACACTTTCAGCAAATAAATCCATAAATATGCGCTAATTTATAGTAAATCTGGTGCATCCACCAAGAGTTTTTCCACACAGAACAACATGAAGAATAACGAGCTCTGGACAAGAAAAAATGTGAAACAGGACTTTGGTTTCAGTAGAGAATCCTGCAATATCTCTAGCAGCTCGCAGTAGCAGGCGAAGTAACTCAGCAGTCAAAACACTACTGCAAAGTAACTCAGCTAGCTGTTGGACAATGGTGATATTGCAAATACCTGATGAAATAGAAAATGTGTGCCTACTACATTTAGAAAAATTAAACATAAAAGGAGTTGGCGGCTGGAAAATCGATTTCATGAGGTATTCACACTATCACCAACCAAATGTGACGATCATGTCCACCATTAATAGTCCTGGTAGTTTATGTGCTTATGCAACAATAATACTAGAAGCCATGTTCATTTAAATGCATATCAAATATTCTTACTTCAGCAGGATCGAGAATTAATAAATTGTACAGCTTCGTCCCGTTCTTCTGATGCTTAACCTGAATGCCAACAATGGTTCTTGAATGGCCCTCATGTTGGAAGTACAATGGCCTGCTCAAGTTCAAAGTTAAGATTGAGCAATGAATACTTAAAGAGAATAGTTGATTAACACAAACGAGTTATTTCTCATTCAAAGAAAATGCATGTCAGTATGGAGTTTTGTGCTAACAACTACAATTTACTTACGCCTTCTCACTAAGAACAACACGATGACTGTCTGATGATGGGCTGGCATTATTGCCCGAAAAGTAATTCCACACCCACTCAGTCAGGACCCGATGACCCTTCTCAGATGTATCACTAGAATGCTTATATCTTTCACTCCCAGAGGGCACTCTGGGTGATGAGTCTAGTTTCCCCTTTGACAGAAATATGTCCATTGGTCCATAAGCCTGCTTACTTCTCTTGTTAAATCTTAAATGAGAAGCTGAAGAAGCTAATTGAGCATCTTTGCTGCAAAAATCCACTATCCTGGCACGCAGACCAAACGAACGGAAAAGTGCAGCACATTCCGTGGTTCCAATCCAGTTTCTTTTGCCAAATATTTTCTTATCAAAGTCATCTGAGCCAGGAGTATCAAACCCTTTCTCCCAAGCAAGTTCAAGCCATCTTTGAATTGATCTGATGTTAGGTACAAACCCAGAACCACCATACAGGACTTCTCTTGCTTCTTGCTGTTGGCTAAGCAAGTGAGAGCTAATCATTTGGATATTACGCCACCCACATCCCCAACCACCATCCCATGCTTCAATGCTCTCGAAGTGATCAAGATGCCCAGATAACAAACTTGTGGAGTTTCCCTGTTCAAATTCCAAGCATTTTCTCAACAAAGTCATCAAACTTCCATCAACTTTGTAGAATGTCTCTCTCCTCTGTGACGAAACCACAGAAGCATAGTTTTCATCATTATCTTTACCTCCACATGAAGTTAACCGAGCATCATAGCTAGAAGAACATCTTAGAGGATCATCTAAAAAACTAGGTGCTTCACCCTGGACAAGAAAAATTGTAAAAGTATCATTACTGAATAGACAAACAACTGAAGCATAAGAACAAAGCAGAACATTAAGTTAACTGCCAACCTAGATGACCTCAGGTTTGTACAGTATGCAATTCCTTTAGTTCCAGTTCCAGCTAAAATTAACTATGCCATCATGTTGTCGGTGATTGTTAAATCTTAAAAAAAAAAAAAAAAAAAGAGAGAACAACTTTCTCCGGATACTCCACATGTGTTCCATCATAAAACAATTGAACACACATCCTACACGGGATATGACAATTCAAATTTCTGCAAAGGTTGAATTCGATAGATGCACGTTTATTCAATTATAAAACCAACTGATTTATCTCTAATCAGCCATATAGATAATTGAAATGATCCACTCCAAGAAAAAGGCGCAGAAAACGCAAAGAAAAAAAACATTCAGAACGCATACTACATACATTTCGAGGTAGACTAGGCGTAGTAAAAGCAATTCGCTGCGCGAGCTCGAAATCTCTAGCGTAATCTTCATCAGAAAAATGGTCATTCGCATGTCTGCGGAATTAAAACTCGAAAATGATGAAAAACATACGAATTGAAAGCGGAAAAGAACACTCCAACACAAACGTACATATATATATATATATATAGAAACAAGGAGAATACCTCTGCAGTTCGAAAGACGGAACGCTTAGATTACAGATAGGACAAGCTGAAACTTCCATTAATAAGCTCAAAATTTGAAATTATTGAAGTGATTTTTCAGATGTTTGAAAAATGGAGAAGGGAATCAAGGCGGTAAGGGGGAAGAATGGGGAATTTATAGGGCCAAAGAAAATCTTTACTTTAAGTTTTATGTTAAAAAGAAAGGGCCATTTATTACGATGTAATTTATTTAAATTGATAAATTATATTTTAATTTTTATAAATTTTATTTGATCTAAGGTTTTTAATGAAATTTATTTAATTTTATAGAAGTACACTTATGTTTGTTGTATGAGTACTATATTAAATATATGATCAAAATTATAAAATTATCCAAAAAATTTATAAATATAAACAAAACGATCTCTATAAATTATGAATTTAATAACAAATTAGGGATATCTCTAAAGGATTTCAGGGATCATAAACAGTTTAAAAAATTAGGGACTAAAATATAATTTTTTGATTTAGATGGATTGCTTTATAATTTGACCTAAATATAGGATAGTCAAATGTAATTATTTCTAAGAAGGAAATTTTTGGATCCTTTAGGGATCGTATTTGGAATAAGATTCAGGGATGGTCGGAGAGAAAATTATCCCAAGCTGGCAAAGAGGTTCTTATTAAATCGGTGTTGCAGACTATTCCTTCCTTTGCTATGAGTTGTTTCATGCTCCCTGAGTCCCTACTTTTTGATATTGAATCAATGTTGGCGTCTTTTTGGTGGAGTGGGACGGATAAACGGAAGCTTCATTGGATCAGTTGGAAGAAGATGTGCTTGCCTAAGAAAGAGGGAGGCATGGGGTTTCGGGATCTCCGCTCTTTTAACCTTGCCCTTCTTGCTAAACAGGGCTGACGCATCCTTAATGATCCAAATTCTCTTCTCTGTCGTGTTCTTAAGGCTCGCTACTTTGCTCATGTGGATTTCTTGGAGGCAAAAGTTGGTTACAACCCCTCTCTTACTTGGCGGAGCTTAATGAAAGCTAAGGATCTGGTGGAGTTTGGCACCCGGTGGAGGATTGGTGATGGGAAAGATGTTCGAGTTTGGGTTGACAAGTGGCTGCCACGTCCTACCTCTTTTAAACCCATTACGCCGATGGTCTCGGAGTCTTTGCGTGTTAATCAACTTATGGATGTGAATGGAGGCAATTGGAACGAGGAACTGGTGCGCGATATTTTCTTGAGTGGGGATGTTGAGATCATCTTACAAATCCCCCTGGGCAGCAATAACAATAAAGACTTGAGAGTGTGGCACTACAATGACAATGGAAGATTCTCGGTTAGGAGCGCGTACCATGTGGCCACTCATGACTTCTGCCTTCCCAATTCTTGCCCGTCTTCTTCGGCTCTGATGCGTGGGACTTTATCTGGGATCGTAAAGTTGCACCAAAGACCAAAGTCTTCGCTTGGAGGTTGGGTAAAGAAGCATTGCCCACTGCCTCAAATCTTAGGAAAAGACACTGTGATGTGAACTTTGGTTGTCCCTTTTGTGAGTTCGATAATGAAGACTCTCGCCATTTCTTGGTGGATTGTCATATTGCAAGGCAAACGTGGGCCTTATTGAGTTTTCCTTGGAAAGTTATTTCAAAGTGGCCTAATGGGACAGAGAGTTGGTTGCGCGACACCATCTCGAACCTTGAGTCGACTCAGGCTGATTTGTTTCTCACCACCATTTGGGCACTCTGGTGGAACCGTAATAGGAAGGCTCGTGAGGGTGTTGAGTTATTACCGGGAGATTTGTCCGAGTTTGTTCTTAATTTTCACTCCACTTTCGCCAAATCTAACGAGATCCTTGCTGTGCCTAAACCTCGTAGTCCACCACTTGCTTGGGCTGCACCATGCTCCGGTGTGATTAAGGTGAATTTCGATGGTGCCATTTTTCGCGAGACGACTGAGTTTGGTTTTGGCGTTGTGGCTCGTGATTGGTCCGGGACTTGTGTGGGGTGGAGCTCAGCTCGTAGGTTTGGTTTGTTCTCGCCGGAGGGCGTGGAAGCTTTTGCAGCTAGGGAGGCAGCTTGGTTGATTAGGAGGCGGGGATGGAACAATGTTATTGTCGAAGGTGACTGTGCGAATCTGCTTACTAAGTTGAAGTCCCAGCAACAAGACCTTTCAAAAGTTGGCAATGTTATTTGGGATATTAAAGAGGCACTTTCAAACACTTCTGAGTTTTCTTTCACTTGGGTTAATAGAGAAGGGAACCGGCTGGCTCATTCCTTGGCTAGGAATGCTTCCATCTTCAAGGAAGGGACTTCTAATGTGGACCTCCCCATTGGACATTAGCTCTGCTCTTTCTTCCTGTTCTCGCTGCTGTTGTTGCTCTGTTTGCACCCTTGGTGGTGTTTTCCCTCCCAAAAAAAAAAAAAAATGTAATTATTTCTAAAAAAAATATTTTTACCAAATCTCTTTCTTACAGTTATTTTCTTTTCTTTTCTGTTTTTTTCTTTCTTTTTTCTTTACCCACACTTACAGTTTTTTTTTTTTTCGTAGGGAAACTGGCAAGGAGCGTAAGGCTATTTACCGAGGACCCCCCTCTCATATATAACCAATCAACAACGCAAAAGTACAACCAAGTGTTCATGATCCACGGATCAAGAGTACTGGACAAGCAAAAGTGCCCACGAAAAATGGAAATCAACACCACCACGTGGGACAAAATCCATAAACACAAGCAAGCAACAAAGACTTAGCCACAATAGAGATATGGCTGTAAATCCAATCTACGCCCCTCATGCTATGCAGATTATTAAGCTCCCTCATACCACATCCGGTATACACCTCTTTTACACTAGCGTCCTCAGGGCCATTTGAATACGTATGTGATTGGTATCGGACAAGATGTACAATAAAGTCGTCAATACATAAGTTACTAACTGGCCATAAAACATGACCGGGATCCCTCTTCATCATGAGCTCCAAGTACTTCCTCCACGCAACCTGCAAAACCTCTCCCGACCAAGTTCCGCAAGATTAAAAGTCTTAAAGGGGAACACAAGGAAAACAGGTATGTAGCATTATTGAGAACTTACGCCACAAGGAGAAATCACAACATATGTCACTGCTAATAGCATCCAAATTCCACCAATCCATATAATCAATATTAAAGGCCTGCAAAATATAGAATACCCTTCCCAGACCGAGAGCAAGTGTAATGACCTCGGCATTGGAATCATAGTATACGCAACCATCACTAACGAACTATGTATAATAACAATATTAAAATACTTACTCATCCCCAACGTAGTGAAGGTAACTCCCATTTATATCTCAAGGACGATTCTTGCTTTAAGATCAGGGAATAAGCCATCCTGCAGAATTTGAACGCTCCGCACTATTAGGAAAGCTATTAATTAGGGATTTTTTGTATATATCTCTTTGGTTGAGTTACCGTATTTAGTTGGTCTCTTCTTGTATATATGTCATGTAACCCTAATGTACTTCTCTGTATTATACGATTACAGCTAATAAGAGAATTCCCTACAGCTATGTCTTCTCTTTTACTTAACATGGTATCAGAGCGGGCGACGATCCATTAACGGATCCAAACCTTGCTCATCATCTACCGAATACCTTTCACAGCCATGGCTGACTCATCATCTACCGAATACCTTTCACAGCCATGGCTGACATTAGTTCCCACTCCAGCACTGGCAAGGAATCACAGCAGCCCGCTGATTCCTTGGCCACTCAACTAGCCAGTCTATTACAGAATATACAGCCCCAAACCACTCAAAATCAATACAGTATCCCACAACCAGTCACAATTAGCCTGAAATTGAACCAATTCAATTACTCTCTATGGTCCCGATTAATGAAAATAGCAATCGGGGGAAAGGGGAAATTGGATCATATTACCGGAGTACCAGCACCGCCTTCGGCAGACCACCCTACCTACCACAAATGGGAGCAAACGGACCTGATCGTTTGCTCCTGGATTCTCGACAACATGGAGCCTGAACTCATAGCCAATTTCGCCGAATACCCATCTGCGAAAGCCCTCTGGGATGGCCTAACAGCAACTTACGGCCAAGGAAGGGATGGATTACAGATTTATGATCTCACAGTAAAGGCAAACAGCATGAAACAGGGGTCCGACTCAATCGAGCAATACTACAGCAACTTACAGAGGCTATGGAGAGAGATTGATATCCGACAACCTAACCCGATGGTTCACGAGGAGGACATCGGGACCTTTAATCGCCTCAGGTCCGAGACTCGCCTTTTTCAGTTCCTTGCCGGGATCAACGATACTTATGACGCCGATCGACGAGAACTCTTGAAGGAGAGTCCCTTGCCAACGGTGGAGAAAGCCTACGCGGTCGTCCGACAAGAAACCTCAAGGAGAGAAATCCTCAGCGGCGAATCTCGAACATCATCATCGGCGATGGGTATCGGGACGGGATTTGTTGCTCAAAATCAAAGGGGCTTCATGGCTACAGTGGCGACGGGACCTCAAGCAGAGACAACCAAACCCAGATCTGAAAGGGAACAGTCTCGCCGGGCAACAGCGCCGCCACGGCGGACCTATAACGTAGAAAAGCCGCCGCCGCCGCCGGTGAAGTGTGGCTACTGTCACAGGCCTGGACATAAGAAAGATGAGTGCTATGAGATAATTGGTTTTCCGCGGGGCTGGCGCAGCCAGCGGCGCCAGGGGACGACGTCGGACCACGGCGCAGCAAGAAGAGTGGTGGTCGACGCCGGAGACGACGGACCAGCGACTGAATCGGAGCTAGATCTGAAAAAGGGAGGCGAAAAACCCACAGGGGTGGCGATGGCTCTTCTCAGCAAAGGGGGTGAGAACTCTAATTTAGGTATGAGCCATTATGACAATAAATGTCAAGTTTGCCCTTCAACCATTAATATTAATCAAACCTCAATTATTGATGTTGATGGACCGTGCACTTCAGTTCTTAATACTTACAAAACCCCAAATGTTGCTGCACCGTGTGGATTACCGTGTGAATTAAATAATGTTGCTGGATCACGTGGATTAAATAATGGGTCAAAATGTTTTGTTTCAAAGTGTGATAATAAGACAGGTGCACTTAACACCACTGGACGGACAAAGGACTCTCGTTGGGTCTTTGATTGTGGGGCCACCGACACTATGACATACGATTGGACAGATTTTGTGGATATCTCTGAGCCTAAGAGAGCAGCTATTCAGAATGCAACCGGCGGAGTTTTCCCGGTTCAAGGGGCAGGAAAAATTGTCTTATCTCCCACTTTAAATTTGAAACACTGTCTTTATGTACTTGACTTGTCCTGTAAATTGTTATCTATAAGTCATGTTACAAAAGAGTTGAATTGTACTGTATTGATGTATCCTACTTTCTGTCTGTTACAGGATATTCAGTCGGGGAGAGTGATTGGGCGTGGTACTGAAAGTGGGGGTCTATACTTTGTCGATGAGGTGACTCAACAAGGAACTACAACACTTGCTCACGGGACAGTGGACCGCCAGAAATGGTTGTGGCACCGACGTTTGGGACACCCATCGCTAGGTTATCTTCAGTTATTATTTCCTAAGTTTTTTCCAAATAATGATAGCCTCTCGTGTGAGACTTGTATGATTTCGAAAAGTCACAGACAACACTTTGCATTATCAGATTCTAGAACTAAGACAGTTTTTTCTCTTGTTCACTCTGATGTGTGGGGCCCGACCCCAGTAACGGGTAATTGCAATCCTAGTCATGGTTTTAAGTATTTTGTGTTGTTTGTTGATGACTGCTCTAGAATGACGTGGATTTATTTTCTTAAACATAAATCTGATGTACCCTCTAAATTTATGGAGTTCTTTAACATGGTTCGTACCCAATTTAAAACCCACATCCAGGTCCTGAGGTCTGATAATGGGGGGGAGTATGTCAACACAACACTCAAACAATTTTTCAGGGATAATGGGCTTATACATCAAACTTCGTGTCCGAATACCCCCCAACAAAATGGGGTGGCGGAAAGAAAAAACCGTCAGCTACTTGAAATGTCCCGTGCCATGTTGTTTGAGTCTAAGTGTCCTAAGTCTTATTGGCCCGAAGCAGTTGCTACATCGGTATACCTTGTGAACCGTCTTCCTACTAAAGCCCTAAACTTGGTCACCCCACTCAAACACTTTAGTACTCAGGTTTGCGTACCGTCCACACTTACCCTACCTCCTCGGGTGTTCGCAGCTCTGTGTTTGTTCATGTTCCTAAGTCTGATCGAACCAAACTTGACCCGTGTGCTCTGAAATGTGTTTTTGTGGGGTACGGGGTTAACCAAAAGGGTTATAGGTGTTATCATCCACCCACTCGTCGTTTGTTTACTACTATGGACTGTGACTTTCTTGAGACAGAATATTACTACACCCAACCCAATGCTCAGGGGGAGAGTGTTCAACGACGGCAGGATCAGTTGGGTTGGGTGTCACACCTCTGGCCAGACATAGTCCCAACAGAGCAAGTAGGCGGAACCACTGAGCCTACCTCTCACTCAGTACCCCTCACATGCTCTCGCCCTGACCCAATCACTCAAACCGCTAATCCTGAGGTATGTAATAGTGATTCTGTTAGTGATTCTATCAGTACTATTCCTGTTGTTGAGGCTAACATCGCAGAGAGTGAGGAAGCTCAGGGGAGAATGAGTCACAGGGACAGACATACATTCAGGAAAACAGATATGTGTTGCCTCCCCGGGTAAATAGAGGAGTGCCTCCAAAAAGGTATGAGCCTGAGCTTGGGAACAAAACCGTGAGATATCCTATAGCGGATCTGGCTAAGGGGAATCTCTCATCACAGGCCAAAGCATATGCCACCTCAGTTTACTCAACATTAGTGCCAAGTAAAGTAGAGGAAGCACTACAGGATGATAAATGGGCCCGAGCTATGGAAGATGAGATGGAGGCCCTTGAAAAAAATGGTACTTGGGAAAAACGTAGACTTCCTGAGGGAAAAAAAATGGTGGGATGTCGGTGGGTCTTCACAGTTAAACACAGAGCAGATGGAAGCGTGGAAAGATATAAAGCAAGATTAGTGGCTAAGGGGTATACACAGACGTACGGGATTGATTACTCAGAGACATTCTCCTCGGTGGCAAAGATTGATACGATTAGAGTTTTGTTCTCTATAGCAGCAAACCAGGACTGGCCATTGCACCAATTTGATGTGAAAAATGCATTCTTGCATGGTGATCTGAGAGAAGAGGTTTACATGGAACTTCCACCGGGTTTCTCAGGAAAGTATGGTAAAGGGGAGGTGTGTAGGTAAGGAAAGCACTATGTGGCTTGAAGCAGTCTCCTCGAGCCTGGTTTGGAAGGTTCACTTTAGCTATGAGAACGTACGGTTATCATCAGAGTAACTCAGACCACACGTTGTTCCTGAAGAGGAAAGATGGGAAAGTGACGTGCCTCATAATATACGTGGATGACATGATTATCACAGGAGATGACTCAGAGGAAATGTCCCGACTTCGGGAAAATCTCTTTCAGGAATTCGAGATGAAGGATCTAGGAGAACTTAAATACTTTCTGGGGATAGAGGTGCTGAGATCTAGATAGGGTATCTTTATATCTCAACGGAAGTTTGTGTTAGATCTTCTCGCTGAGATTGGACTACTTGAGTGTAAACCAGCTGACACTCCAATAGTAGTTAATCATGGGTTACAGATTGTAGAAGGGGCAGAAGAGACGGATAAGGGCCAGTATCAGCGATTAGTTGGGAAACTGATCTATCTCTCCCATACTCGACCTGATATAGCATACGCAGTGGGGGTACTCAGTCAATTCATGCATTGACCTCAGAAGGAACACATGGAGGCAGCATTAAGGGTATGTCGGTACTTGAAAGGCTATCCCGGAAGAGGTGTCCTATTTCAGAAACATGGACACTTGGATATTGAAGCTTATACTGATGCAGATTGGGCGGGAAACCCGATTGATAGGAGGTCAACTTCAGGTTACTTTACTCTAGTTGGAGGAAACTTGGTGACTTGGAGGAGCAAGAAGCAGAAAGTAGTAGCCCTTTCGAGTGCAGAAGCAGAGTTTCGGGGAATCTCACGTGGAGTAACCGAAGTCCTTTGGCTAAGGAAGTTACTTGCAGAAATTGGCTTTACCACAGCAGGAGCATGCAAGCTGAGGTGTGACAACCGGGCTGCAATCAGTATATCAGAGAATCCGGTACAATATGACCGTACAAAACATGTAGAAGTGGACAGACATTTTATCAAAGAGAAACTGGAGGAGCGAGTCATTGATATTCCTTTCGTGCGGTCTGAGGATCAGTTGGCAGATATCTTGACGAAGGCCGTAAATGGGAGGATTTTTAGTGACATTTTGAGCAAGTTGAGCATCATTGATCCAATACTCAACTTGAGGGGGAGTGTTAGGAAAGCTATTAATTAGGGATTTTTTGTATATATCTCTTTGGTTGAGTTACCGTATTTAGTTGGTCTCTTCTTGTATATATGTCATGTAACCCTAATGTACTTATCTGTATTATACGATTACAGCTAATAAGAGAATTCCCTACAGCTATGTCTTCTCTTTTACTTAACACGCACCTTGGAAGAATTCAGAAATATATATATGCTCCTGTGTTTCAATATGAAAACAACATACACACTTAAAAGCCATAGAAATCCCCTTCCGTTGGAGTCTTTCTTCAACCGGTAGCCAATTCTCCACATAAAGATCTGTATATATAGATCCGGTAGCCAATTCTCCACATAAAGATCTGTATATATAGATCCGGTAGCCAATTCTCCACATAAAGATCTGTATATATAGATTGGCTGACCAGATCGCCTCAAGAAATTAAAGGAGGAAGCTGCAGGTTGTTTATGTCGCAGATATTCCCCTGATGGGTCTATAGCTAGAAGCCAAACCGGTTTGTCCCTTTGCAGATTTGATGTTGTTGACGAGCTGCTGACCGACCAGCCTTAGCCTAGTTAGTTAACTCACTTTCAATCCAATTTCCATTCTGCATTACCTCTTTGACCTTAAGATACGTAATATATATTCCCACCAATCCTTCCCTCCTTCATCCAACGATCCAGAAAAAAACAAATATTGCCAGGACGGCCCTAAAGACCAACCAATCCAGTTATCAACATGAGCATTGAGCCCTCACCCCACAAATCCATTTAATTTCCATGTTTGTGAGTGATGTGGTTTGGATGATCCAGGACGCAATATTTCATTTTCATGAATTTGGACCATAAATTATCCACCGCTCTCAGTCTCCACTCTCCACCAAAGCTTCCAAGAAAAGGCCATGGATATGTCATTTAAGTTTCTGACTCCCAAGCCTCCTTCTATCGTGGGAAATTAAGCAAATCTTTACCCACACTTACAGTTCTTTTCTGTTTCTCTCGCAATTTTCAAATAATTTATTAAATAATAAAATATATTTGTTCTTATAATTAATTGAGTCCCATAAAATGTAGTTACAATTTTTCAATTTAAAATGGTATTAAATATTGAAAATGATAACATATTAAGTGAAATTTTAAGACAAGAATGCGAAAATATGAAAAGGATGCCTTGGGTGGCCGGTTAAGTATTATGAGAAAGCACTAATTAGAGACGAACCAGTTATACTTGAGAACAAATATGTTACCAATTCAAATTTTATTAGGATGATCGAAAATCAACACCCATTCTCTTAAAAAAAATGCGTTGTTGCACCCTTATAAGTTATATGTCTTCTCTCTCACCTCCTTTTCTCTTTTGAAAAATTCAAGTTGATACTTGGATCAACCAAACTTAATTAATTATAAACATCTCTCTCTCTCTAGTATTTTTTTTTTTTTTATTTGAGAAATAAAAACAATCGTATGTTTTTCAGCTTTAATCCTTAATAAATAGAGTATTTGGTATATGTGGGAAAATTCAAACCTAAATTCAATTTGGTTGAACTCAATTATTATTTTTAAATTTTCTATCAATCACATGATAATATAAATACTCGTCCTCCTCTTATTATACTGATTTGATTAAATCATGTTCGGATAAAAATTAGCTATGTTACTATGTACGTGGGCCTTGTAATCCTTCTTTGTCATGTAGCTCAAAAATTAAAAATTAATGCCAATAAAAAAATTACCTCAGAAACCTTACAACAGAGTCAGCCCAATCGTAAAGAATGCGTATCCAATCACATGGGCTTTCGGCCCAATCCCCAAATATCCATTACAGTAATGATTAAAGTATTAGTCATTATTATGGAACGAGTGAGCATGGCCTTAAGGAGTTTGTTTTTCTGTTTTAAATTATTATATTATTTTAATATCTAAATTTTTATGGGGCATCAGTTTTGAATATTTTTATTTTACTTCCCATAAAATTATATTACATAATAGGATATAAATACGGCATTAGAACATTTTAGTACTATATTTTGTGAAAATTATATAACGTATTTTGAGATATATTTTAAGTACTACATTATGTGAAATTATATGATATTTTGCCAAAATTGGGAGTTAAGTAAAGATATGATTGTCAATTGAGGATTTATCCCACATTACCCAAATTTTGTTATTAAACTAATATAACTAATTTAAATTTAAAGTAATTTCAGGTGATAAAAGCTAGTTCAATTGTCAAGACTTAACGTTAAAAGGGGCTTAAATAATGGAGTGTCCACCAAGCAAGGAACGAGAATATAACAAAAATGCCGACAGGAGTTGGTTCGATTGGTTTTCTCTTGAGCAATGACTCAGGTTTGAATTTCATTTGAGGATGTATGTATTTGTAAAACATATATATATATATATATAACAAAAACATTTTTCAAATGCACATGTTTTAACACCATCCCGAATTTGAATACTGAATTAGGATATAGAGCTATTTTGAATTAGGATCTAAAGTTATAATTTAAAATATTTTAGTTAGTCATTTTGTTCTATGAATTTACCTAGATGACAGGTGTCGAATCCTTCAAAATAAAATATTACTCCGGTGCAACAATTACGAGTATAGTGCAACGGGTCGATCCACAGAGATTGGTTGAATTAATTCAATTAATCACAAGAAATTCGTGCAACTAACTAACCAATTAAAATGGGGGGGGGGGGGGGGGGGGGGGGGGGTTGGATTTAATTAAACTAACTAAATTAACTAACAATTAAATTAAACTAAATGAGAAACAATAAATCACTCAAAAGTTGGGTTTTGATAAATCAGTGGAAACACAATACATAGCTAGGAATCACAATTTAGTTTAGAACATCAATCATAGACGCAAAGATAAATTCAAATATTCAAGTAGATTAGCTATAGCAGATAGAGACACTCGACTCCGCCTCGTTTTCTCTTAAATCGTAGAATAATCTAGAGACACTCGACAATTATTCCCTAATCAATTCACAACCCCTTGAGACACTCGACAGGATTTAATGAATCGACAGCATTAAGAATCAAGAAAACACTAACCCGAATTAACCAAGTCACGACACGTGCAAGATTTAAACCCGATTATTAACTCCCTTAACAAGTTGAGAACTGCAACCAATCCTTCTCGTTAATGTAACACTAATTATCTATCAAGCACTATATAAACTTCATGCAATCAAGATTGACGATATGCAATAAACCTACTTAGCTGATCCGGCCGTAATCACTTAAGCAAATAAATCACAATAACACGACACTCGGAGAATTAATAAATACTTGAAATTAAATTGAATTATAAAAGCAAATTAGGTCTCATGATGTCAAAACTAAATTATAAAATCCGAACTAGGTACTACGAAAATTAGCCACTCATAGTTCTAAAATACGAAAACATAAAATAAATGAAAAGCATAAAAACTCTAGATGAATGAGGCTCTCGGATGTCTCCAAGCCGCTGCTCTCCAACTCCCTTATTGTTGCTGCGTGAATAATGGTGTGAAAAGATGTGAAATATGCTGCCTTCAAACTGAATATATAGCAAGTATGAATCTAGCCCTCCAAAGTAGAATCCTAGTCCAATTTGGACTCTGGCTTCTCACGTGAACATGACTTGCTGCCAAAGTCGTCACCTAATTTGGGCTTACCCACTTATTATTAAATCAATACGCAGGCCCATGATCATCAATAAAGCTAAGTCCACACCATTCCAAATTAGATCAGCACTCCAAGCATAATTAAATTGGGTCATTCTCAATTATTCCAAAGCAATTTGACGTAGCCTATCTCCAATTAAAAGTAAGTCACCATTAAAAATCATCCATTCCACTCGAAAGCCACACTCATTCACGTATCAGCCCAAAAATCCTTCAATTAGCTCCAAAGTGGCTAGTTATTCATCAAATAGGAAAACTCATCAAGGTATCAAAATAGATCCATTAAATGCGCTAAAACAAGGCCACAATCACTCAAATATACGAGGATTAAACATGTTATCACTAGAGAAATATTATTATCATCAAATGTGTATAGCGGGTTTAGAAGGGAAAAAAAAAAAAAAGTATTTTGTTTAGAAATTGAAAAGGACATCTATCATCTATGGAATCTCAATCTCCTATGGAATAATTCTTTTGTGCCAATATAATTGTAGCACCATAAAGTAGAATAGGAGAAAGGACAAGACATGCTCAATTATAAGCATAATTTCTGCATATATGTATCTATAATAAGTAATAACATATGCACATTTGTCATGTCACAAGCAAACGAAGGGGACAAAAATAAGAACTTTTAAGCTTAAAAAGTTTATTTCCTCAATGAAAACAAGTAATTCATATTAAAAAAATATTTATTATTATGATAATTTCTCTCCCAAAAATTATAATTTTCACATAATTTAGGGTAAATTGGATTTATTTATTTTTATTAAAAAGGATCATTATTGATTTTCAAACTATGACAATAAAATTTATATTCTTGATCTGTCCGTATAATATTTATCACTAAATTATTTACTTGTGTTGGAGGACAAATTGGAGTTGGATGAACGTGCTATCCACATGGATAAATAATATTGGAATTATGAGGCGGATAATATTTAGGCAATGTGATGATAAAGACATTTCTATGGGAGTTTAGAGCATTTATTTCATACGCATATGGTAGGAGGAAAATATGATTAGTTTTTTTTTTTTTTTTTAAATTATTAAATATTAAAATATTAAATACGAAATTAATTTGACAATTGGATTCATTCAGAATATTATTATTATTTTAAATACACACCCTCAAGTGACCAATAGAATTCGAATTCAAATCATTATTTCGGAGAACAAATCCTTCAACCATTTGGACCAATACCTCTTATAACGGATTTGATAGGAAAGAGATACACCAAAACCGAGTGTACGCAGCGGAAATTAAAACTCCTCTCCAAATGCCCAATAAACAATCAACCAAGTATGTCAATGGATAGAAAAATAATCAACCAAACAAGAATAATAGAGACACGAGATTTAACGTGGAAAACCCCCTCAAAACGAAGAGTAAAAACCACGAGGCCTACGAGACCCAAAAACAAATCCACTATAATACGAGGCAAAATTACAACGGTTCAAACACCAATAAATCTAACTCCAAACACGAACCAAACACCGATTCGATCCAAAACGAACTAGAACACAAAAGGAGAAAAGAACACAAAAACAAGCCGAAAATCGTGTCACTGTTCACGCATCCAAAAACCCAACTTACAGTGATCCAAATCCGATCTCCACCGTTCACTTTCAAGTTCGATGAGTTAGGAACCTTCTGTCCAAAAATCAGCTCGATCGGACCACAAATGACCTACCGATCGTTCGTGCGAAGATTCTGCCGCCGCCCAAAAACTGGGCAAAATTGTGCAGATTATTTCCCCAAAACTTGCGCCTAAAAGTTGCTGATACTTCACGCCTATTTCGGTGAAAAGAGCTGCTGATATATATAGTGCTTTATTCAATTTTCCCAAAGGAAAATGAATCCTATTCATTTTATAATGGACTTTGATTTCAATATTAATTGGGCCAACAAAGATGTGGGCTGGACCCAACAAATCTCCCCCTCCAGCCCAAGTGGAGGGAGGAGACAAACCACCATTTAATCATTCAAACTTAAGACCCGCCATCCTGGCACAAACCTCAAGTTTATCACGACTCAACACCTTTGTCAACATATCAACACCATTGTCATCAGTGTGAATCTTTTCAAGCTCAATCAGTTATACCACCATCAGACGAAGAGTTAACAAGTGAAACACGAAAAGTTTCCCAAGAATCAGGCAAAGTGGCAAGAATCCAAAGTCCAACAATTTCATCATCAAATTTAATGCCCATACTTGTCAACTGATCAAGAACACCTTGAAACTCATTCAAGTGATCAGCAATAGAAGTGCCTTCTTTATATTTCAACTGCATCATCTTCTTAAGCAAAAACAGCTTCTTGTTTCCCATCTTCGATGCATACAAATTCTGCAACTTCTCCCACACACTTCTCGCATGTGTCTCGTGTTGAATATGGTTGTAAACATTCTCCTCAACAAATTGTCTGATAAACCCACAAACTTGTTTGTGCTCAAAATCCCATTCTTCATCGGTTTTAGATACGGGCTTTTCAGTTGCAAAAACAGGAAAGTGCAAAGATTTAACAAAGAGGAGATCCTTCATCTTATTACTCCATAGATGATAATTTAATCCATTCAAAGTTATCATCCTACTTGTACTCATCTCCATGGTCACACCGGCAAAAGAACCAATACGGCTCTGATACCACTCTGATAGGAAAGGGATACACCAAAACCGAATGTACGCAGCGGAAATTAAAACTCCTCTCCAAATACCCAATAAACAATCAACCAAGTATGCCAATTGATACA
The DNA here is from genome assembly GCA_037501455.1 of Lantana camara. Taxonomy (NCBI): domain Eukaryota; kingdom Viridiplantae; phylum Streptophyta; class Magnoliopsida; order Lamiales; family Verbenaceae; genus Lantana; species Lantana camara. The sequence goes on along the minus strand of CM074857.1, from coordinate 11,795,813 downwards.
AGTGGTATCAGAGCCCAGGTTCGGGTTTATCGGAGTGGTGGACTGCGTTTTATGAGGAATTCCCGGTGTAACAAGACCAGAGACCTGCAGGGGTGCCTAGTGTCGAAAGTCTTCCTGGCAAATGTTGGTCAGGCAGCGGGTCCCGTTTGGTGTGACGGCGGTACAAGATGTTTGGCAGGTGAAGTGACCTATGTTTGGCAGGTCAGGTTATGTGACCTAGCAATTGGAGATCTGTGGTTGATGCCTTGTGTCGAAAGTCCCCTTGACGTTAAAGAGGTCAGGCGACGTGTCCCGCAAAGGTGTGTAGCGGCGGTGCAAGATGGTTGGCAGATCAAATGAATTGACCCTGAAGGGGAGGCCACAAGTGGTGTGGTCTTGGTTTGAGGGGAGGATTGTTGGGAAGCAAACCCATCCCACATCGGAAGATTGACGGAAGTTTGTCCAATATATAAGTGTTCACCTAACTCCATTAGTATGAGGCCTTTTGGGAGATTTCCAAAAACAAATCCGTGCGGGCTTGGCCCAAAGCGGACAATATCATACTAATGCGGAGTTAGGGTGAAGGCGCGCGAGGTCCCAACAGGATTATGTAACTAGGGGTGGGCGTTCGGGTCGGGGAATTTGGGACCCGTCCCGACCTGATCGGATATTTCCCGATCGGGACAGGGAATTTGGGATTTTTCATTATCGGGACGAGTACCCGATCCCGATAAAAAATTTCGGGATCGGGATCGGGGAGTATAGTGCTCCCCGAATTCACCGTCAATTTAAAAAAAAAAAAAGAATATTTTTAATGTACATAGATCAGTGATCAGACTTCCTTGGCTCCCTCAATTCTATTTTTTCTTTTCTGTTCCAATTTCCAAAGGTACGAAAACGCGACTCAAAAGTCTCACTCTCTGTACTCGATGTTTCAATGTTCGCCATCTTATTTTTATCTTCTATTCTGAATTATTATCCTTTAAGTTAAACATTAAATGCATGGCGTGAATGCTATCTTCCGGATGGTTGGGAACTCATCTTATTTTTATCTTTGTCAGATTTATGAATGTGTTGTGAGATGATGGTTGTGATTTGTGAAATAATTGTTTTCATTACAGGCTTACGGGGCAACAGGACAAATTACCAATGCATTTTAAATGAATAAAAAAAATATAAAATGCCAACAACGTATATCAAATTATCAATGCATTAAAGGATCAGCCCAATGAGTTACTATAAGTTAATTGGCGCCCAATAATAATGTGACAAAAAAAAAAAAAAGGAAAATAAGTCGGGCTCCTCGAGCCCGATCCCGTCCCGAATCCCGAACTCTCCTACCCGACATTTTCAGGACGGGATCGGGTCTCCAATTTCCCGCCCCGATCCCGAACTCCCTGTCCCGCGCCAACTCCTATATGTAACTTCATATTTTATTTTTTAGTGTTTTCTTTTTTATATTTCATTTGAGATCATTAAGATGCAATACTTATCTATTAATTATGTTGAAGGCTATGCCTATATTGTTAAAGGAAAAGGAGAGGAGGTGGACAAACATGTACATTCGAGCGGAATTCGAACTCAAAATATTATTTTGGAGAATGAACCCATTAACCCTTGTTGACTATAACTCGAGTGCCTTGTTTCAACTTTCACCTACAAATGAAGACATTAATGTTTCTAAAACCGTCTTGAGAGTGAAGTTTATGCTGAGAAAATCAATAGGTGGAAGTAATAGTAATAAAGAAGGGTGAGATTGAAGAACATCCCCTTAGAAATCTGATCTTAGATTGTCGTGAGTTGTTGCGGAAGTCGTGGGAGACTAAGTTTGGCCATGTGCCGCGGAGTCGGAATAAGGATGCTGAGTGCTGACAGTCTTGCTCATCTTGGGCACGAGATCGATGATTACATGATGCTTTGGGACATGCCGCCCGATGTCGTTGGGTAGTGTGGTGGTTTTTTTGTTTGGTTCTTGATCCCTGCGTGGATCGTTGAATTCGTTTAGGAACAAAAAAATAAAAAATAAATAAATAGATATTTCAAAAATTATGAAAAAAGCTTGGTATGTGGGAAAGTATAACCGAAAAGGAGAAAAGACCCCCAAATTTTTATTTTTTTATATATATATATGGCAATTAAAAAGAAATACTCAGCTCTATTTATCAAGTTTATTCTTATATTTTATAATCAAATTTTATTTTGTGTCTCATGTGAGTCGAGTTTGAATTAAAATTTTAAAATATTAGGTTCAACATTTTAAGTATAAGCTTGTGGAGGTTATAGATTTTAAACTCAAGCTTAAATGTCTAGTTCGAGACTTAGCGGAGATAATTAGAAAATTAACAACCTTCTTAGAAAAAAAAACACTCAAGCTCAAACTAATCTAGAGTTTTTTGTGCTAAAGCTTGACTTATTTATGTTCGAGCTTATTCGAGCTAGAGTTATATATAACAATTATAATTTCAATATTACAAAATGAAATATAAGTGCAGTATAAATGTATTGTGGAGCTTAACATTAATGTTGTTATTCATAATACATCATAAATTTTCTTTTTAAAAGAGTCGACTCTAATGAGCTCCGCGAAAAAATATTTTTCACCTTACGACTTACGAGTTATAGAGAAAAGTTCAACGGAACGAGATAGAGTTAAAAGAAGTCAAATTTCACTTATTCATCTTACCCTAAAAGTCAATTATAAAACCAAATCCAAATAAAAAAAGTCAATTATAAATAACCACCCAAATAACTCTATCCAAAATGCATATACTATTAATACTACAAATATTAAAGATTTGAATGTTTATTTTTTTTATCTCTTAAGTTTCTTGTAATTTTTTATATCCACGAGGTTCGAATCCAAAATCTTATTTAAGTGAACTCAAATACTTATTTATTTAAACTAAACGTCCATCCCTAATGTTTAATTAATAGATATCATATTTAGTTATTTACCAATTCAATAACTACTAATTAATACAGAGTTAAACGAAGAAACCCATTAGGCCTATGGACACGTCTTTGTGGAAACTTGGCCCCATTAATTTGACGTTTGCTTTGAATTTTAGCCATCATTTATACATGCATGATGGAGGCACAATCCATCGGCCATGGGCCATACTAGTCTAAGTCTATGAAAAATTAATTGGCCTTTTATTATTATTTTTTTTTAGAAAGAAAGTAAGAAACTATATAACTTAAAGGTGCTTAATTACCTCATGAAAGAAAAACGAATATTAATCTTGTTTGATTTCCTTTCCTAGACTAACCTTTAGTCATAATTTTAGATGACTCGGCATAACTACTTTGTGACAATAATGATACGAGACAGCATTCTACACGTTAATTACTAGGGACTAGCAGTAATCCCATTAGTTTGATAATCTGTTTTTTTTTTAAGAAAATTTATATATTTCTTTGATCAAATATTATGTTTAGTCCTTAAAATTTTAGGTTTATATCACTTTAATCCCCAAAGTTTTAAAAGTAACAGATAAGTCCCTAATATTACTAATTTGTCTCAAGTTAGTCCTTTCATAACTTTTTCGGTAAAAATATCTCGGGAATTTTTTTTTATGTGTGTCAGGTATGTGATTAGTAAGGGTATTTTTGTCTTGTACTCTTAAAGTAACACACTTCAAGACTAATTACAATTATATTTTCACTGAAGTAATTGTTGAGGGGATTAACTTGAAACAAATTAATAATATTAGGGACTTATCTGTTATTTTTGAAACTTTAGGGACTAAAATGATTTAAACTTAAAACTTTAAGTACCAAACATAACATTTACTCTATTTCTTTTTAGTTTCCCACTAGATCTCAAGAGCTACGAGGATTATCACTTCAACCGAGTTGCTTCATTCAAACATTTTGAACCCTAAAAAGATTAAATTGTATTAACTTTTAGTTCCATTAATTAAATACTTCAATCTCACTCCAAACAAAACAAATCTTCCTAATACCGTCCAAATGTAGAAGTTTTACACACCGCCAATTAAATTAATTAAAAATTAAACAAGAAGATGTTGACATTGAATTATTAATGAACAGAACATACAGGAGGTGGCCTTTCATAGCCCCAAGAATGCAAGTGGGAGGACGGTTGGAAAAGATTTAAGGATCATGCAACGTGTATTATAATATTGCTTGATTTGAGGACTAAATATTAAATAAAAATAAGGGTAAATTACACCAAGATTCCCTGAAGTTTGACATAATTACAAATTAATCCCTCTATTTCTGGAAATTACGGATTAGTCCCTATAAATACTGTTTCAATTGAGGTCCCTAGACGCTGTTAGGGTCGTTAATTTTGACAGGACTACATTGTTGATGTAATTTAGTTAAGGGGTCGTTTTGTAAGAAAATTCATAGTTCAGGGACTTTTTTATAATGTTTTTCAAAAATTCAAATGTCAAAATTAACGGAACCCTAAGGGCGTCTAGGGACCTCAATTGAAACAGTATTTATAGGGACTAATTCATAATTTTCAGAAGTGAAGCGATTAATTTATAATTATACCAAATATCAGTGAACCTTGGTGTAATTTGCCCTAAAAATAAATACCCATGCCCATGCCATAGTCTTGGACATACATTGAACCTGGACACTTCTCAATCCTGATATGATATATTATTATTATTTTTTTTTTTGTATTTTTGACAGGTGATTTGATATATTCAAAGGTTTTAATGTTTATATTTTCTAATGCTTAGTGTGACTGTGTGAGGTGTTCCGGCCATGGCCATCGTCACTTGGTCCTTGCGTTGAAATTTCAAAGTCCATTATTTATTAGTTATGGGTTCGGATTTTACTTTTTAGGGAGATTAAAAGAAAAGGTTAATTGGATTTACTCGTAACAAACTCAGTTTAAAAACTTGAATTGTTAGAGAAGTAAATCATTTTAACATAGATAACAGGTATATTATATTATAATTAATTAATTAGTCATTGTAAATAACTAAAAATATTCATGTAATAAAGAATTTATAGTTGGAAACTAATTCGGACACACATATTTAGTCGTACGGCATCTGTATTATGATTAGTATTTGACCGATCACTCCTCTTAAAATATACACGACAAATTATAAATTAAAATGGTCATAACGACTCCAAAAGTCTAAGCTGACTAAGCATAGATCAACCACGAATAAAATTCACACAAAATTGCATTTTTACCATTTCAAATAACTTATTCTTGTGTAGGCCCCTTCCTTCACACGCTATAAAATCCCCCGCGTAGGAAGGGTTTTTTCTCCAAATATTCATAGCATTCAAACCTTTTCACCTTTTTCCCTCTAATTTCACTAAGAACATGGCTCCAACAATAGCGGTTCCGTTCCGCAACCGCCGCGAGGCGGCGGCGGCGGCGGCGGCGCCGGAGAACAGAGAAGTGCTGCAGAGGAGAAACGAGGAGCTGGAGAAGGAGCTGAGGAACAGTCTGGAGAGAGAGGAGGTGATGAAGCAGGAGCTGCAGACGGCGCTGGAGCGGCTGAGAGTGGCGGAGGAGGCGGAGGAGAGGCTGTGCAGCCAGCTCGGAGAGTTTGAGGCGGAGGCCGTCGATCATGCTAGGGAATACAGGGCGCACATAACGGCGTTGATGGACCAACTTTCTACTGCGCACAAACTTCTGCAAAATGCTTCTGTAAATTAATTCTCTCTCTTCGGTTTTCACTTTTCCCATTATATGTTCTGATCGATCGGTTATTGAGTAAAACAGTAAATCTGTAAAGGTTGTGAATGTTACGGTGCTGTGGGTCCCACTGTGTTTGTACATTATTTATTAATTTTTTTGTTGTTTTCGTTTTGGTCCCTCTGGTGTGGGGTATTTGTGTGCAAGCCCTTGGGATTTTAGGTTTTTGGCCTTCTGGGATTTTCTCTTGGGATTGTTGTTGTAAAAGAGTGTATGATGGTAAATATAAAACATTTAATTCACCCTCTCTTTTTTTCTTTTTCTTGAGCGGATTAATTTTGGGTTCTTCTTTGTTATTATTTTTGAATAAATTTGTAATATTTTTGGGGTGCTAAAATACAAAAAAGAAAGTAACACCATAGAGTTATTTTGAATTGCATAATTAGAATTTATATCGGCTTACAAAGTATTACAAACTCGTTTCAGAAATTACAGATCATCTCTTGTTAAGGTTTAGCTCATTTTGTGGTGAACTGGTGATTGATCATTTTATCAGTAGCTTATAAATTTAAATTAAAAGAAACTTGAAGGAATTTATTTATTTTTAAAATACGTAAACTTAATGTAATTAATAAATTTAATTTAAAATTAACTTAAAATTTTGAAAGATTCAATGGAATAAAATATGTAAAAATTTTATTTAAGCGAATGGCAACGATGCAATGTGGTAAATCTTAACACATAATAAATATTCAAACATATAATTACTATTCCTATAAAGTATAATTAGTTATTTAGCAGCTAAGTTTGACTTTTAAGAGCTCGTTTACTTCAGCATTTAATGGAGGTTTAGTTATTTAAAATGGCAGTTTAAGTGGTTTACTTTACATTGTTATAGGCCCGTTGGAATATGAGGAGCCTGTAGTTGCAGTGATGTGTCAGTGGGCTATTTAGGACATCAAAATTGGAGCAAGGGTAAATAGCCACCTGCAAATAATACTACAATCTTGTCTTAAAGTTGCAGGAATTTACCAAAAATGCCATTGAGCGACCTTTATGTCCTTTCTAAATTTTTTTCAATTTTTGCCGATAAATTTTTTGGATACAGTAATTCACTCCATAGTTAAATCTCACTCTGTACAACGAGAAATTCTCCATGTTCTGTTTCTTGGTAATATATTTGTTAATATAGTTTTATTTATAAATTACAATGAATTTGTTTCCGCCTCATTTTTAGCCAGAATTCCAATTAAATTTTGCATACCATTGTTGATGTGTTTTTTGTTGTTTTTGTTTATTTATTAATTTGAAATTGTATGGTTTTTGAAATTTTAGGGATTATTTTTTCTATGGTTTTCCTCATATTTGTCTTTATTTTTCATCAGTAATATTATTTTATTAGATATATTTTTTTTCTAATTTTATTAGATATAATCGATTCATGCCTATTTGTTTCATAAATGCTGCTAACATATTGAGTCTTTCTTGGAGATTTAGGGAAAATTTGCTGAATAAATTTTTTTTAAAGGAAATTTACTTAATAATTTACTGAATAATTTTTTTTGTTCTAATTTTATTAGATATAATCAGTTTTTGCCTATTTGTTTCATAAGTGCCGCTAACATATTGAGTCTTTCTTGGAGATTTAGGGAAAAATTAATGAATAATTTTTTTTAAAGGAAATTTACTTAATAATTGAGATTAACAAATTCCACTTTATTTAAGTTGAGTGTCGGTTTTCAAGATTAAAGGCCCAAGGAATTTGTTAATTATGCCACTTAATTATTTAAGTTGCCTAGTACACTATATTCCACTTGCAAGGATCAATAATTAAATAATTGATCCTTGTAAATTGCCTAGAAACTCATTTTCTTAGTTATTGGAGATGCCAAATAAGGTGCTAAATGGCAATTAAATCTCATTAATTTATATTAATAATCTTTTTGATAATTTTAATTGATTAATTGATATTTTGTTTGGCAATTAATATTTAAATGGCAATTAAATCTCATTAATTTATATTAATAATCTTTTTGATAATTTTAATTGATTAATTAATATTTATAATATTTAAATATTTTTTATATATATCTCAAAATTTATTAATTGATTGACATTTTATTTGGTGAAACCTGTTTTGAGTGACATCCCATATGCAGAAAATATCTAGTTATTTTGACTTGATTACGGTAAATCATACAACATCTGAGTACTTGAAATATTTAATATGAGAATTTAGAAGAAGAGAGTATGAATTAGGTTGTGATCGAATTGATGAACCAAAAGTTTTTGACTCCTCTATTGTTCTCCTTTTTTACATTCATTAAAGAAAAGGGCAATGTGGACTTTTCCACCTATTTTTATGATTTATAAGTTGTAAAGTAAACACTACCTCATTTTTAAGCTAAATACAAGCTCATTTAAAACAGTGAAGTAAACATTGGTTTAATTAAACAATCTATTGTTTACCAGGCTAATTTGCTAACATTAAAACCATCATAAAAAGTGAAGTAAACCACCCCTAATTAAAATGACCAGGTCATTCCCGCATAGGACATGGTTACAGAATTAATAATAAATTAATAATTATACCACTTATAATTATGAGACGTGTTCACGCAACCTATAAAAATCAAAGAAAGAAGAATTGATAGAAGTAATCAAATAAGAAAGAAAGGTAGCGTATAATGGGAACATCTCAAAAAGGGGAAAACCTTTTTTTCCATTCTGGAAACTCTGCCTAAGCAACGAATCATATTCTATTTAATGTTTTATACACACGCAAATTCAAGGGACAATTTTTAAAAATTCCCAATGGGTTTGAAAAGTTTCTTTTAACTCCCCATTTTTAAATATATCATTTGGGGATTTAGATACGCGATTCTGGGATTTAGATACGTGATTTTTTCCTTGTATTTCAAATACATCATTTGACGTTTTAGATACGCGATTCTTGAGTTTTAATATATCATTTTTAAAAATGGGGAGCTAAAAGGAATTGGAGATTTTTTCCTTGTATTTCAAATACATCATTTGGCGTTTTAGATACGCGATTCTTGAGTTTTAATACATCATTTTTTAAAATGGGGAGCTAAAAGGAATTTGACTTATCATTTGGGGAGTTTTCGGGAATTCCCCACAAATTGAATTAATAAAAATATAAAAAAAAAACATGGTTTCTACAAAATATTAAAGGAAGTCCAATAGTTTTGAACAGATTTTTGATCTTTAAGTTATAAAGTTAAATATTATCTTAATCCTGCTATTTTTCTAATTTATGTTTTTTTTTTCCCCCTGTCGGTATGAGTTATTCTATAAACGGAGAATTCCCAAAAACTTCCCAAATGATAAGTCCAATTCCTCTTAACTCCCCATTTTCAAAAATGATGCATAAAAACTCAAGAATCGCGTATCTAAATCCCCAAATGATGTATTTGAAAATGGGGAGTATCTAATAACATGAATAAGTATATTATATTTATTATTATTATTTTTAACACACCCCCAAGTGGTGTATTATACTTATTTTCAAAATTTTACACTAATTAAAGGATAAGTGTAAAACATATTTCCAGCCGTTACACTAATTTAACCGAGTTAAGTTTGTCATATAAAAATTACCCCACCATCAAGTGGTTAGTTTAGCAATTCAACGCTATACTATCTTAACTAGAGGTTTTAAGTTTGAGTCTGGAAACGCACCTATCAATGGTTGGGAGAACTTTAAGGCTAAATGGTCCTATCCGCCTCGATCCACAGAAATAAACTATAAAATCTAAAAAAAAAAAAAGAATTACCCTAATCTATGAGCGAGTTAGCATTTAAAACGGGTATATTCTTAACAAATTTTCACCACTAATAAAAGATAAATAACGAAGATTGGAGTAAAATATGAATACCACCATCAATTAAGGGGCAAAACGCAATTAAGCCATTATTATTATTTACAAAATTCACAGTGATAATGGTAGCGCGGCAGTCAGATAATGGTTGATGCATCAGTTTCCGCAAACAAAGAAGAAAAACATAATGAAACATTAATTAATCCAAAGTTAGGTTAATTGCTTTTTTCAATGGGATATGAGTGTGATGATATCTCTATTCTCTAGTCTTTTCGTAAGCCGCCCTTAATTGCCGAGATCAAGGGAAAATATGGTCTTAGACTCTTAAACTCAAAAAAATCGTTACAAGCTTTCATATTGGTTGTCTTTTTCTACTTCAACCAATATGAGGGCCCATTTGAAATTATTAAGTAATATGGTTTCTTTTACCTCTAGTCCAATTGAAATTTGGGAGCATTTAAGCTTAATTAAGTCTGGAACAAATTGAAACATATTTTTATCCAACTTGAAATTTCTTTCTACAGATTTTAGATGTCCAATAACAAGAAAAATATGTAATGCTTTTCTTATAAAAATAAATTAGTTTATTTCGGTTCAAATCTTCTATTTCTCTTTTTGTATTCCACTGGTTGGATAAATGATACATGTATTTGGTGTATTAAATGGATGATTGTGCATCATATATTTACTAATTTGTTGTGCATGTATTAACTTTTACATATCTACGGGTGGAATACATTGTGAAATATAATACGTGAAAAACAGATTTTATGCCGAATATCTATATAAATTGTATCTAAGTTGGAAATATTCACAAACACAAAACCACCATGATTATACACACGCATATATATTGACATTTAATTAAAGAATTTAGATTAAATATAATTTAGTTAATAAGTATATAATAATATATTTAAACTTGAGTCTTATCATGAGACAAAAGAAGTTTAGAAACATAACCGGAATTGCCACTAAAATATGAACATAAGATACATTTAGATTATGAATATGAGGTCCAAGTCGTATTTGAACTGTAAGCTAAGATTTTTAGGGGAAAAGATCAAATAGAGAATGAGAATAAAATTGACAGTTGATAAGAAAGAGGGATAAGAAAGCAATGGTGAAGAAGAGAAAAGCACCAAAAATTAGACAACACATTCATTATTGTGCCTTATCAATAGTCAATTCTCATAATATATAGTAATGCTCGCAACTGTTCATTCAGAAGATTGATTTAATTTTTATTTTTTAGCAATGATAACTCATTAAATTTGTAACTATCAATGCACTATTTGTAATAATCTGTCAATTCCCGTTGCATCCAATTAAGTTCAACCAAAATAATGTCTAGACCTTTTCGAAATTTATATCGATAAAATAAAATTATATTTTTAAAAATATAAATGAACGGTAAGTTCTAGCTGTTTGCCCCTTCAGGCTTCAAGATATGTATGTTTCATAAAAGGAATTAGTCAATTTGATCGACGATTGAAGTCTGGTCTGGTGTGGTGTGGACAGGAAAAGTAATTTAGACTTGAAACCTTTTTTCAAACGTGCGTATTGGATGACTTTTACATACAACACAAATTTGCGAGAATTATTCAAGATGAACCGAAAGCAAACCAGACCATGAAGACGAAGCAACCGAGATTCATCGAACCTGGACAAACTCCTTTCTTTCTATAAAACTGTTGTGAAAAATAATTTACTATAACGGCTTGTCTTGGTTTCCAGAATTCAGATGACCGCCGCCAGGGGGCAAACAATGGCGGAGCTGCGGTGGAGAAACGAAGAGCCAGAGAGAGAATTGAAGGAGACTCTACAGAGAATCAGGGAAGAATTGATGGGAGTGTGTGGGCGGCTGAGGGTGGAGGAGTGGCTGTGCAGCCTGCTCGGGGAGCCAGAGGCGGAGGCTGTGGGCCAGGCGTGTGAATACAGAGCCTAAATCATCGAATTGATCAATTGATGGAACGAGTTTCTTATGCGCAGAAACTTCTTCATCAATCTTCTTTTTGCAGCTCCATCTAAGTGATGACATTACGTTCGTTATAAAAGAAGGTGAAATGTATCGAACGGGAAGCTTTTACCCGGTCCATGTTCAACTGAATTGAGATTAACTGGTATAAATAAATGAATGGAGCTCAACAGCAATTATGGAACTTTAAAAATGACATCCTTTCGAAAATCCAATAAATAGCGCATTAAGATATCTAACATACAATGATGCAATGAAGCAAAATTGTTTGCTTATCTTTAAAGTTGGAAGAAAAGAAACTATTCCCATGCAACAAAATTCCTATGCCGGGGGCAGCTTATGATCGATCCAGCAGCAATTCTTCTAGGGGATCGTATTACCTTCTTTTGGGTTTCTCGTTCCTGCATACAAGATTAAATCAAAAAAATTTAATGAGGTTTCAGGAATTATGCCATTATATGTGATGATAAAGAATGGTTAATACCTCTCTACATGATCGAGGATAAGCAGCCTCGGTCCTGGAGGAATTTTCACATCCTGAAGAGCACTAGATTTTAACAGGAAATGAAGTCGCATCAACCAATCGGAACTTTAATATATATTCAGATGATATTGATTAGTAAGTCAAAAAGTAATTTACCTATCAGTTAGCAAAGGCAAAGTGCTGTCGGTTAGCATGCCTCGCTTGAAGTTCTTCTCATAGTTTTGTAGACCAAGGTTGCTTAACATGGATCTTGTTTTAGTATAGTATATATCTTCGGCCGGTGGTTGTGAAAACTTCTGCCCTACCTGCAGATTTGATAAGTGGGGGCCAAGATTAATAATGGGGGGGGGGGGGGGGGGCAAAACAAGTAGGTTGTTGATCAAATCAAACCATGCATAATGCAATTTTATGCTACAATTCATATTAAGAAAATAAGGAAATGATTGCAAGAGGATAAATTCAACAGAATGCAGATGATTTTCACTGAGCTTAATAATCACCTGGTAAATTCCACCTTGAACAATTGCAAAGAAAATACCAGAGGTAAGGGCGTTTGCTGCAAGATTCGGTCCACCCATACCACTTACTAATGAGAACATGACCCCAGAACCAAAAGCTGCAACCATACTGTAATTACGAAAAGTAGACAGTCACCATCATAGGAGAAATAGAGCTAGACAGAAGGAAGCAAACAGAGAACGCGGTGCAAGAATATGATATGGAAACGGCATGTCATGGACCCAGTACGCCCATTGACCAATCGGTTAATTTATACAAGGACTTAGAGAATATCCTCTAGCCATTTCTAGAATTTCCTTATACTTTGTACATAGTTGTGTGAACTTTGTGTAGATGTTGTCTTATGATCTGGGTGAACATTTGAAGAGAGATATGTTTTGTAATTAGGAGGAAACGTATTCAAGAATTTAGATGAGGGAACTGATTGAAAATATGAACTCTTGTCCTCGTGCCTCATGTACATGTTAAGAGAGATAATCAACAGATTCAGAAAACAACTGAAAATACCGTTGCTCTCTTATATATTTCATCTTTTTGGGGAAATTGGCTGAATAAATAAGGATTCTTACCCCGAGCATTTGAAGGGCTATTCATCTAAAATTTAAACAAATGCACATCAATTGTTGCCATATTGTGATATGTTCAAGCAGAGGCATTACCTAGATTGCACATCCTCCTTGCCCCTCAATCTTTTCATGACACATGAAATGCCAGCATTGACGCCCGTCATCACTGCAAAATTGCGTGCTTGAACCAAAGGACCTCCTGCAAGAGCCTGCAAGCAACAGTGTAACATTTAACTCTTCATTACTTAATGAATCAATCAACCAACCACACACCACCTTAGTTGCAAAAAGTCTATTTACTTGAATTCCACATACTTTATGTTGAAAATATTCAGTTGCTCTTCTCAGAAGTCCATAAACTAACACAGTTGGTAGACTCCTGTTATTTCCAAAACAATTGAAAAGGATGAAAATTTCCAGAAAACTTCATTCCAAACTTCATGCACAGTACAAATCAATAAAACCAACAAAAAGGCACTCCACGCCAGATAAATGCATACACATACTCAGCAAGAACACAAACAAATTCCCTCCGCAATCAACTTAAACGCCATGAATGCCACAAAATACGCATATTCAACCACACCGTCCACAATTTCATCAAACACTTCCGCGGACAATTTGCCCACCACATGTCTAGGACAGTAAGACATTCAATCAGCAAGAAGAGCGTACATCAATTGAGCGAAACACGTCGAATACACACCTGAGCCTGTTTAAGCGACGCCATAGCTTCCGGATTAAGGCCCGCAGCGTTGGGCGGCGGAGTAATCAAGGAGGACGCATCACCTGTGAGCGTCCCCATGAAACCACCAATTGCAGCCCCTTGGGCCGCACTGGCGGCGGTGACGACGGCCGCCTCCACCGGCAACGACTGTTTGGCCAACCACCCTTTAAACTTCGTCTCTACCTCCTTCAATTTAGCCTGCACCAAAGCAATTGGGTTCTGGTCTTGCCCCATGAAACTGCCGGCCTTGCCTGGAAATTCAATCAACATACCACCTTGCTTGCCCTCAGCCATGATTCCAACTTACCTGGGATATACAGCTGATAAATTCCTTCCCTCGATTGCTGTTCTTGTGCTTGGAATCAATGGCGAAGGGTTTTGGGTTTTGAATGAGACTATTTTGGGGAGGGTAGCTAAGGTTTAGAGAGGAAGAAATGGATAACAAAGTAGACCCTTGATTCCCAGTTTCACCCCTATAAAGGCGCATGGAAGAAAACAAACTTGACTTTCTTAGTATACCTCCATTTTGAACATTTATTTCACTAAATTAGGGCACAAAATTTAAAAGGGAAACTGCGTATGCATTTGTTGATCGTTATTTACTATGTTCTCTATGGAATTTTTAACATCTATTTTAATATATGTGAATTTTCATGATGGGCTATTGACAAATTTTAATTATCATATTGTTCTTCATGAATTGTCTTTTTATATATATATATTTGTACATACTACATAGTAACAAATTTTAAATTACAAGCTCAAATTATTCATATAAAAACCGAAAAATACTAGTGGTTTAAATTACACTATATAAATTATAAGCTCTATCCTTATTTATATAAAGGGAAATTATGAAAATAAAAAAGAACAATTGCTAAAGAATTCAAATGTTATTACAGTATATACACGTGATTTCAGAACTTGCTACTGATATATGACCGACCACTTGGTCATTGTAACCTATGATGCTAGCTAATTTCAAGCATGTTCTTGAAAATCACCTCTATCACTGCGCCGGCCACCGCCCCCACCCACCTCTTATCTACAATTCTTCATGTCATGACAAGAACAGTTATGCATCAAACTGAAAGCCAAGATGATGAGGACAACCACTGACATAGGAAAGGGTAACAACAGGATGGCTGAAGATGTTGAAATAAAGCCTGCTTTAATCTGCTCCTTTGTGCTTTCCCTCACTGGTGGATCGTCTACTCTCCTCATCCTGCATCAAGGAAAAACAACAAACACAAACATTAACTTAATAAACAAATTCAGAATTTGTTGGAAATTTGAGTGATTCTTGGTTCTTACCCACTATTGGGGCAGAAAACAATGGCATACTCAGATGCCTTGCAGGTGAAAGTGCTGGTTTGGTCATCGAATGCGTAGCTATAAGCTCTAGGACAGGCTCTCTTGAATATTCCCGAGTAGAACGATGGCTGACAGGTTTTCGGATTAGCAAACTCTCCGCTGCAGCAATACTGGTCTTGCCTGAATGCCTCGCAGGCACTCCTGCAACCGACTACGGTCCCCCGGGATTCGTCGCTGCCAACCACCTGTAGTTCTTTAGGACAACCTGTTTGAATATTTCGTCACGTTTTTGCGTTCTCCATGTTGAGATCTTGTACATGTTTGGGATTACTCTATAGAAAATTGATATTGAAGGAGAAATTGGTATATACATTACCCATGTTGAGATCTTGTACACAGCCTGTGGTGTTGCATGCACCATTAGTCCCCCTCGGAGCAGCAACCATCGGTAGGTTGTAGCCATCGACGATGCTGACATCGTAGAAATCTTTCTCGGCTCCAAAAGTGATTTCAAAGAGCGATGCCGGTGGCGTGGCACCAGCACCGTTGCATTCGAGCCTGCCGCCACAGTCTCCGGTGAGGCACGAGCCGACACCGGTCGCATCAAATGTGCAGCCAGTCCTAGCCCATATCCGACCGGACCATCCAGGCGTGTTGGGAATTGAGATGCTTTGGCCCGAATCCAACTGAAACCCGGTTGTTGGAAGTGGTGGTGAACCTGAACCGGAAAGGGTACCGGGCCATATTGTGTAAGGGCAATTGTTGGTGATGATGAACGTGGCTGCACAGGAGTTGACAAGGACGGAGAAGACGATAAAAGATATGGGAATGTTCCAAAATGCCATGGGGGAGAGGGAAAATAGTTTTGCTGAAGTTGGAAGTTGGAACTGTTAGTTGAATAATTCGGGGGAGGGGGGATTTGTAGGTTGGGTGAGATTTATATCAGCCGCAATGTTGTGAGATTGGGTTTAGAATTTCTTTTTTGAGAAGCATAAAGGCAATTACTTTCCTTGGACAGAATCAAGGGGATCCCTTTGATTCCACTTTTAATAAATACTCTGAGAATCAAAGGGATCCCTTTGATTCCACTTTTAATAAATACTCTGAGAAACATCTTGGGAGTTGGGAAATGGGAAGATCTTAGAAGGGTGGAGTCAAATTGGTGCAATGGATTCCAATACCATATGAAAAAGGCTAGCCTCAGATTCCCAGCTGAAAAGGGGATTTTGCTGCTACTTTCACGAGAAGCTTTCACATTGATCCTTTTCCTGAATACTAATCAAGACAAGTTGACTTGTGGCGAAACTAGTCTCTTCTCCAACTGATCAACTCGTCTTTTGAGTGAGAATCTGTAAAGCAGTTAATCATCACCAGTAAAAACATTTCATTTTTCTATCATATTTAACACATACTTGAAATTGGAATACTTGATATAAGAGGCCACCTTAAATGAAAGAAACAGGCATACAGGTATAAATACCTCGGTGAAGAGTAGACCAATGAAATCATAGAAGTCCACGTAAATGTTCACAGCATTACGAACGGGACATGTTTCATATGGTAGAGAGTAGAGACTCCCAAATACTTGCACTGGAAATGTGAAATGTCTCAACCAAGGCATCAAGGACAGCATGTACCTTTAAGGTTAAGTAATTAGGGATGCGCCTTTGGGTTGGGGAATTTGGGACCCATCCCAACAGAACAGGTACATCCTGATCGGGACTGGTGATTCGGGACTTTTGGTTTTCGGGGCGGTACCCGATACCCGACATTTAATTCGGGATAGGGATTGTAATTTTCTTGTATAGCCAATCCTGAGCTACACGTCATGTGGCCAGCTAATTTTCTCCTGCACAATAGAAGAAAGAGTACGTGTTAGATTCTTCCCAAAGATCCGAAACAAATTACCACTATTGAATAATTCAACAAGGTAAAACACTATATTAGAAAGTCTCTTGTGCCAAAACAAAAATGGCAAAAATTTAGGAACAAAATATGGAGCAACCAGGATGAAAACATAAATTAACAAATCAATTGAACATTAACAATGTGCGTCCACTTTTACCTGCTAGATAATAGAACAAGTGTGATTAGGGTGAGGCTTCCACCAAAAAACAAACTATTGTTGATGGTAACAACCTGATGATTAGGAACTAAACCACTTTTAAGTCGAAGGAAGAAACTCAGATAAAAATATCATTGTGTGGCTAAAAGTGTGAATACTGATGCAATTAACAGCAAGTCGAACTTCACAAAAAGTTTACAGGACATAGCACCATTGAATTCCCGAGTGTTACGAGTCTTATGGCTTTAGAAGTGATACAACTCAAATAAAGGAAGGTCAAACATAAGGTTTTCCTACATAAAGGCCAGACAATCAGGTCCACCTCTGAAGCACTGAATAAGTCCTTTAGAGCATATAACTAATTCTAGCTAATTAAAGAAAAGGACAAGATTGACGAGAAATTAGCAATTATTTAGTGTCTAGCTCATATCCGTGCCACCGCCAAGCCGACTGAAGATGGGACCAACAGCAGTAAAAGATCTCTCAACTGGTGAGAGATGGAACTGAGCATCCCTTCTGCGCTTAAGAGCACAGGTCTCCGTGGTGCAACTCTCAGCATCAAGCTTCCTAAGGACGCCTTTCACAGCCTGTTGCTCAGTAGGCGTTAGAGGAAGGATCTGCTTACTCACTCTGCAGAGGGAGCTATGGTTATCATACAAAATTCTCTGGTTACAGTTTTTGTCACAAATGTGTGTCAATCCAGTTAGCCTGCAGCGGTACATGTTCCCACACACATGCTCATTCTCACATTTCCAGTCACACTTGTGAACAGGGTTAGGCCCATCTTGGCCATGAATACTGGACAAATAAATAACATTTGTAGGAGCTACCATATATTTTCCAAATACCTCCATTACTTGATTGGAGGATGTAATCCTTCAAAAAATCTCAATTCCCTACTATCGAACTCCGGCTTTCTGCACACCTAAAACAATACAGAGCTATTAAGTGTGACAGAAGAAGCTGAGGTAAATGGATCATTGCTCATTAGGCAGAAGTTGTCTTTTACGATAATGCAAGACCATTGCCTTATATTACAACTTCATGTTCTTCAAACTTATCATGACAGTAAGAAACTCCTCCTCTTAACATGTTTCCTAAAATTCGAGATCTCAGAACCACAGCTGTATTAACCTGATTAAAAAACACGAATCAAGCGAGAAACCTAGGTTAAGGTCTTGCTATCCTTTCCTTTTCTCAGACTAAGCAACCAATAAAGCTCCTTCACTTGATTACTCCTTTGGAAACGCAATTCCCTCGATCACTACATCTAATCCAACCATCAACATCTCTTTCGGAAGACGAAATAGCAAATAAAATCAGATTCTCAAAAAAGTAAAGGAAAAAACATGTTAGTTAAGAATAAATTTCTCCATGCAAAACACGCAACAGTGACATTTACCTCTCACAGCCAAACGCAATCAACATGAAATCAACAGACAAAAACAAAAACCACTAAAATGAGAGATAAAAAGAGAGAATTCGTAGAAAAATCAACGAACTTACAAGAAAACCAGACGCAGGCACCGCAACCAAAAGCACCACCACTCTCTCTTACACGCACTTGGAGTGGAGTGAATACAAAACAAGCTTCCGAAGCAAAAGATAGAGGGAGACACGACGGAGTATTTAACTATTTATAGAGAGAAGATAATCCGATTCTCGTGCACTAAACGTCGACGTTTTGCGAACTTTTCATTTTTTGTTTTAGCCCCCAAACTATTAAAATATGCTTGCATAACCTTAACCTAGTTATTTCTCTCAACTGAACTTTTATTGAGTGCAAATTAAAGTAAAATTTCAACAGGATTTGTTGACAAATGGGGTAACTTAATGATTCGATCATTTTAATTTCATATTAGATTAATTTTAAAATTATTGTGTTCGAGTTTTTAAAAAGATCGATGTGATGGGGTCAAAATACGATCGTCCCACATCAAGACACGTGGCATCACCGAGATGATGACATCTGTCTCCACAAGGCTGCACCCATCAGCGCACGAGCGCTAAGCCATGCGCTAAGCCAGTCGCCACCAAGGGTGCACCCATCAGCGCACGAGCGCTAAGTCAACGAACGCAACCCTACTTCTGGAGTTAAGCCCCACGAGCGCTATCACTCCCACGAGCGTCCAACAAACTAAACGGTTGGTACGTCCACGTGCCAAAAGAGCCCTCTTCGAGCGTCACATTCCCTCAGAGCGGCCTCTCCTTTTGGCTCGTCATTTGAACTGGAGCCCTCATTCCCCTCAGCGGATATCTTGGCCTCCAATACTCAAGGTTGTCACGAGCGCGCTCTCAAGCCCTCGTCACCAACCGCCCAAATAGCTCTCTGACACAACGTACATGCCCGCGCACCTGCCACTGTTGCCAGCACTAACTTTCGGCCACTTTTGCAGAAGATTCCTCCTAGGTTTCTCTCTCACAGCGCCACGTGTTAGGGCAACATTCGGCCAGGACCACTTGAGGCAAATGACCAAAGGGCCCTTGACCCTCAACTATAAATAGCCAAAGTCATCTTCTACACAAGTAAGCTTTCTTCACCTCTGCAACTGTGACTGAACTTACACTTCTCTTCATACACTGAACTGACTTGAGCGTCGGAGAGCCAAACTGGGTATCACCCCCAGTTCCCCCAGCTTGGCCATCTGACTTTCCTTGTGCTTGTCCCAACAGGTAGAACCCCTTTCACATTTCCGGTGAAGCTCCGGTGGTTTCCTCCACAAATACAAATTGTAAAGTGATCGGATTCGGATCCATCCATTTCCAGACCCATCATTTTTGGCGCCGTCTGTGGGAAACCAGTCTTCCATCTTCTTCCTTTCTTTTTGTTGGTAGAAAAACAAGCACACCTTACCTTTAACAGTCATGGTTGCCACGAGATCTGGAGTTGTGGGAGGAGGAGATAACGCCTCCCAAGTTGCAGATGTCATTCTTCCCTCCACCGCTACTGGTGGAGCGCCGCCACTTCCCGTCACCGCTGGTGGAGCACCTCCCGCCGCAGGTGTGACCCCACAAGCAGAATCTTCTGTACCACCACCTGCACCGCCGGCACCGCAGGTTCCCACCACCGCTGGAGGAGCCTCTCTCTCTGCTCCTCCGCCGCTAGCGCAGAACTCCTGGGTCCATCCCCAAATGAATCTAGGAGTACAGAGTTATATGATGCCTCCACCAGGATATACTCTTACTCCGGCCGTCATGATGCCGCCGGTCCAGCCATATCATGCCGGACAACTCCAGCTCCCAGTGGTGGTCCCCAGGGAGATTGAAGGAGTGGAGTTACCTCCACTGACCACCCAACAGCTGAGGGCTCTATACGCCCAGTGTGAGGTTCAGGCGGCCCAGGGGGCATGGGAAAGATTCCATTCCATGTACTTTCCCTCTGGGCAGGCCACTCAAGTCGCAGCCCCTTTAGGAGGACAGCAAAACTTTCCCCTCAGAGAAGCCCAGGCTGTCCTGAGGGCACAACCACCACCACCACCAGCAAGAGAAGTGCCCCAACAGGAGGGCAACGAGCGCCCCTCCGTGGGCAGGAATAAAGAGCCCACGGAGCGAGTGAACGAAAATGAAGGGGACTCTCATGTCTCCAGGAGGGGCTCACGAGCCCCCAGACACGGAGACAAGCAAGTAGATGTAAATCCTGACATCCTCACGACTGTGCAAGACCAGCTGCAGGGTCTCAAGGATATTGTGGGACAGCTCTCACGAGGGCGTTCAACTCAGATCTCCCCTAGTCGGGATGAACGGGTTGACGCCAGAAGCACCCGCACCAAGGACCCTCCACCAAGGGTCCCCCGCCGCAAGGAGCCGGAGGAAAACTTCGGCACGTATGAATATCACCCACTGGCGAGGGGTTCACCCCTCGTAGAAGAAGTTCTGATGGCCCAAGCAGGCATAGCCAAAGTCCCCACTTCCATCAACCGATACGACGGGACAACCGATCCAGCTGAACACTTGGATCACTTTGTGCATCTTATGCACCTATACGAGCATTCCAGCCATTACTGGGCAAAAGTGTTTGTCACTTCTTTGGTAGGAATGGCTCAAGAGTGGTACAAGCGACTGCCGCCGCGCTCGATCCACTCATATGAAGAACTGGCCAATGCTTTCCTCAACCACTTCAACTCCTTGAAAGCGCCAGTCACCGCACCCACTGCCTTATACAACGTGGTGCAGGGCAAGAGCGAATCTCTGCGCTCGTTCTTTGCCCGCTTCAACAAGGAGATCCTGCAGGTGGAGAGGCCTTCAATGGATTTTTTGATCCCAGTGCTCTTTCAGGCTGTGGATCACAAACAATACGTGAGCAAAAAATTTGCTGATGCCATCGTGGAGAGAAGGCCTGGGACCCTCATGGGCCTAAGAGAAATAGCCGAGCCGTTCTTCGCGCTCGAAGATATGTATGGGACGAATGGTCCCCGTCATCACAGCCCGGCCAGGGACCTCATCACGAGCGGGGGTGGGATGTGGCCGTCAAGAAGGAGCGCCCTCAAGAGCGCAGGAGGTCGCCACCACCCCCTCGTCGATTCGAGCGAATTCCGCTCACCAGGCCAAATTCAGAAGTCTATAATCTCTCTGATAAGAAGCTTTTCAAAAGACCCATCAAAATGAGAGAAACAGACTCACTCAGGCGCTCGAACAAATACTGCGCCTTCCACAAGCAGAGAGGGCACGACACGGATGAGTGCCGGCAGTTAGAAGCTGAAATCCAAAGGCTCGTTGCAGGGGGCCATCTGAAGGAGTTTGTCCGGGTGCTCGAGCGCTACGATGAACAATGCAACGAGCGCTCCGGAAGGAGAAGAAGGAGCCCTTCCCGGTCAAAGAGCCCAAGGGGTAGGAGACCCCCTGAAAGCAGCAGCCGCCGAGGCAATAAAGGCAAAGCCCCTGAGCAAGAAAACGAGCCCTTCGCAGTTATAAACATGATTGCAGGAGGCTCATCGGGGGGGGGATTCAAACGCCTCCCGACGGAGGTATGTCCGGAGCTACAACCAACGCCCAGCAGTGCCCAAACCTATCTATGCCGTCCAGAGATCAAGCGCTCAAAGGTCTCGAGAAAATGATGTAATAGGTTTTGATGATAGGGACTTAGAACATATTGTAACGCCCCATGGGGAGGGTATAACCTCAGATTGCCCCATGGTGGTTAGCTTAGATGTTCATAATCATGTTGTAAAAAGGGTATTGGTGGATAGTGGAAGCTCCGTTAATGTTTTGCCTTATTCTACATTCTTAAAGATGAAGGTTGATCTTCCGCTCGAGCCTCTCAAAACAGCCCTCATTGGCTTTGGAGGCTCGGAAGTTGTCCCCCGAGGGCAAATACGCCTAGCTACTTCGTTCGGCCGAGCCCCTCAGCGCAAAACGCTCTTGGTGACGTACGCGGTGGTGGAGATTGAAATTCCATATAACATCATAATTGGGCGCCCCGCCCTCGTGGACTTCAAAGCCATCATCTCCACCTACCATCAGAAGATTAAATTCCCCACCCCCGAGGGTGTAGGAGAAGTACTGTGCAATGTGCGAGAGGCTTGGGAGTGTTACATGCTGTCTCTCAGAAAGCCTAAAGCGGAGAAAACCTTCCAGATTGGTTCCACCAAAAAGTCAGTGGACTTCCCCAACCTTGATGAGGACAGCCCAGCCCGGAAAAGGGCAAAATTGAACAAGAAGAAGAACAAGAAGAAGAGGGGAGACAACGGGGAGAATCCCCTCGAAAATGTTCCCCCAGGGACCGTTGGGGGATCGTCCTCAGAAGGAGACGAGCCGGGAGAAAGTGAACCAGCATCAGGCGATCGTTTGACAGGAAAGAAGAGGGCGCTCGAACTTCCTCGCCCTGAGGTAAGGATCGAACCTTCGGAAAAATTCCTTACCATTGAGCTGGAACCCGGAAATAAAGATAAGATTACACAGATAGGCTCAAACCTCTCAGGGCCTTCTCAGATCATGATGATTGATTTTCTAAGGGAAAACAAGGATGTATTTGCGTGGAAAGCCTCTGATCTCACAGGGATTGACCCGAGCGTCATTGTCCACAGGCTTAATGTGGATCCCTCTTTCAAACCCATCAAGCAGAAAAAACGGGATGTACATGGCTTTCGGAAAAAGGTCATTGAAGAGGAAGTTAATAAACTCCTGGAGGCTCAATATATCGAGCCCATCTTGTATCCGGAGTGGCTGTGCAACGTCGTCTTGGTACCCAAGAGCGCGAATAAGTGGCGCATGTGCAACGATTTCACTGATCTCAACAAAGCCTGCCCTAAAGATCCTTACCCGCTGCCCCGGATTGATCAATTGGTGGATTCGACCGCTGGCTGCGAGCTTATGAGCATGATGGACGCTTTCCAGGGATATTATCAGATCTTTATGGCCCCGGAAGATCGCCCCAAAACCTCGTTCGTTGTCCATCTGGGAGTATATTGCTTCTTAGTCATGCCTTTCGGACTGAAGAACGCCGGAGCCACGTATCAGCGGCTCGTTAACAAGATGTTTGAAAAGGAAATTGGTAAGTCCATGGAGGTTTACGTGGATGATATGATTGTCAAGAGCGAACGCCAGGATTCCCACTTGGAAGATCTCAAGCGCACTTTTTCAATCTTGCGCCAGTATGGGATGAAGTTGAACCCTTCAAAGTGCACCTTTGGAGTACAAGGGGGAAAATTCCTAGGGTACATGGTCAGTCAGAGGGGAATTGAGGCCAATCCGGAGAAGATCAAGGCTATTTTGGAGATCCCTTCCCCTCGAAATTTGCGGGAAGTGCAGGTCCTGGTGGGAAAAATCATTTCGTTGAACAGGTTTATTTCGCGCTCGGCGGACAGGAACCTTCCCTTCTTCAAAATTTTAAGGAACGCTCGTAACTTTGCTTGGACAGAAGAATGCGAAAGGGCGTTGCAGGATATGAAGGCTTACTTGTCGAGCGCACCACTGCTGACTAAGCCCGTCGAAGGTGAGAGATTATTTATGTATCTTTCCGTTTCTCCCAAAGCCACAAGCGCTGTTCTGGTAGCTGTACGAGAGCGGAAACATTTGCCTGTCTATTATCTGAGCAAAACATTGCAAGGAGCTGAAAAGAAGTATTTGGAGATTGAAAAATTCGCATTCGCACTTATCAACGCCTCAAGAAGGCTAAGGCCTTACTTTCAAGCGCACTCCATAACGGTTCTCACCGACCAACCCTTGAAGCAAGTGTTGTCCAAGCCGGACGTATCTGGTAGATTAATCAAATGGGCCATCGAATTGAGCCAGTTTGACCTATGCTTCGAGCCTAGGACGGCGATACAGGCTCAGGTTGTAGCAGATTTGTTGGTTGAACGCTTTGGTTTCGAGCCCACCGTTGCGGAAAATGAGGGGTTATGGGTACTGCACACAGATGGTTCCTCAACCTCACAAGGGGGAGGAGTAGGAGTGGCCCTCAGAAACCCCGATGGGATTGAGCTGGACTTTGCAATTAAGCTGGATTTCCAAGTCACTAATAATGAAGCAGAGTATGAAGCCCTCGTGCAAGGATTGAATATTGCTTTTCAGAATGGAGCTTCCAGAATCACCGCTTATGTGGATTCACAGTTAATAGCAAACCAGATTGAAGGAACTTATGAGGCTCGAGAAACCACCATGATACAGTACTTAACTAAAGCCAGAGAAATCATTGGGAAATTCAAGGAATTTCATCTACTTCAAGTGCCCAGAGGAGAAAACGAGCGTGCGGACGCTCTGTCAAAGTTTGCATCCGCTTTAGAGGGTACTTCTGAACGTTCTGTTACGTTCCTTAGAACTGAGGAACCTTTGATCAAGGAGAAGGCCGCCACCAAGATAATTGCCATGATTGATCCAAACGAGCCCTGCTGGCTTGATGACGTCATCATTTTCCTTAAGGATGGAATTCTTCCCACTGACAAGGTGGAAGCAAGGAAAGTCCGAAGTAAAGCCCCTCGTTTCGCTTTGGATACCGAGGGGAGGTTGTTCAAAAAATCATTTCAAGGGCCCCCAATGAGATGCCTGAGGCCCTCACAAGCAAAGGAGACGCTCGAACACATACATAATGGAAGCTGTGGAAATCATTCTGGAGGGCGTATTTTGGCAAAGAAGGTTCTGAGAAGTGGGTTTTATTGGCCTACAGTTCTCCAGGATGCCATCGAATTTTCAAGGAAGTGCCCCAAATGCCAATTCCATTCAAATCTCCCTCAATTGCCAGCGGCACAGATGATCCCCATAGACGTCTCTTGGCCTTTTGACCAGTGGGGAATTGACATCGTGGGCCCCTTGCCCATGGCTGCAGGACAAAAGAAGTTTGTCATTTTAGCCGTCGATTACTTCACCAAGTGGGCTGAGGCCGAGGCCGTTGCGAAAATCACCTTCAAGGTTGTGAGGGACTTCATTTGGAAGAACATCATTTGCAGGTACGGTATACCGAGGGTGCTCATTTCTGACAACGGATCCCAGTTCATAGCTGCTGACACAAGAGAATGGTGTTCTGAGTTGGGGATCGAGCAACGATTCACCTCTGTAGGACATCCACAGTCCAATGGGCAAGCGGAAGTTACCAATAGAATCATCTTGCAGCATCTAAAAACCATGCTTGAGAGCAAGAAAAGCGAATGGGCTGAAGAGCTACAAGGAGCGCTTTGGGCTTATCGCACCACCCCACGAGCGGCCACTGGAGAAACCCCTTACGCGCTCGTTTACGGATCAGAAGCAATGATACCAGCGGAGATAGTGAATGAATCCGCTCGTGTCGGCTATTTCGAGCCTCAGCTCAACGATGGCAACAGAAGCTTGGAGTTGGACTTGCTGGATGAAAGGAGAGACCGAGCGTGGGCTAAGATCCACCACTATAAAGCCTCTGTGGCCCAACAGTACAACAAGCGGGTGAAGGAAAGAACTTTCCAGTTGGGAGACTTGGTCTTGAAGAAAGTGGAAGTATCCAAACACGTGGGGAAATTGGACCCCAATTGGGAAGGCCCATTCAAAGTCGTACAACTCAGAGCTAACAACACTTACACCCTGGAGACACTTCAAGGTGAGCGCTTGCCTCGCCCTTGGAACGCATGTAACCTCCGGCGGTTTTATGTTTAAAAGCTCTTTGCAAACCCTGATGTAACAACCCTCTTTGACGGGTTCAATGTACTTCCAAATACAAGTAAGCGATAACATGATCTTTTTAATTTCTTTAATATTCCTGTTTCTTTGGTTGCTTGAATGAATAAGTCCCACGTCCCTCGTCTTTGCGAGCGTGGTTGGCAACTCATTCCAATATGTATGCTGTTATCTTGTATGGGTTACGCTGGCCAGCACTCTACTCCGGATGGGGGGACGCCCTCATAAGGATAGACTGGTTACGCTCACAACCAAGCAGGTGAATTGGAAGAAGGTTATGGAGAAAATCCTTGTAGGCCTTGGCTGTTTCTTACAACGCCTTGCGCTCGAAAACGGGATCTCCTACAGAGCAAATCCTAGTAGGCCTTGGCCGTTTCTTATAACGCCTTGCGCTCGAAAACGGGATTTCCTGCAGAACCAGAAATACGACAAGAGCCAGAGCGCTCGAACAATGGCTTCAGAACCAAGAAGGAATTGCACAAGTCTTGAACGAGCGCAATCTCACAGTAAGACCCTCGCACACACTCTAGACTTGGCAAAATCCCCCAAGGGCGGAAGGAATGTCACAAGTCTTGAACGAGGGCAATCTCACAATAAGACCCACGCACACACTCAAGACTTAGCCAAATATGACAAAAGCAGAAATTTATACAAGTCTTGAGTGGGGGGCAATCTCGCAATAAGACCCCCACGACCGCTCAAGACTTAGACAAATTTCCAAAAGCAAAAACAAAATTTATACAAGTCTTGAGTGGGGGGCAATCTCGCAATAAGACCCCCACGACCGCTCAAGACTTAGACAAATTTCCAGAAGCAGAAATTTATACAAGTCTTGAGTGGGGGGCAATCTCGCAATAAGACCCCCACGACCGCTCAAGACTTAGACAAATTTCCAAAAGAAAAAACAAAATTTATACAAGTCTGGAGTGGGGGGCAATCTCGCAATAAGACCCCCACGATCGCTCAAGACTTAGACAAATTTTCATTGCATTACAGAAGTAAAACATCCACAGAGTAGGCTACACGGTCTTACTATATGATTCATAAATGGATAAGAAGAACAACAAAGTCAAGGAAAGAAAGGGATATTTATTCATTGCCAAGAAGAATTATTACAAAGCAAAGGGCTCAAAGGCCCATGAAATACTATTACAAAAGAAAGAAAGACAGGAAATTACAGAGAAATGCGATAAAGGAAGAAGCTTCAAGCGGCTGGGGCTATGTCCTCGTCCACGATCACCAGAATAGGGCCATGCACTGGGCCCTCAGGCTCTTGTGGTTGATCTGGGGGACCGTTTGGCTCGTTGGCAATAGGGGCAGGAGCGTTAGCATCTTCGGCGGCGGGCGCTTGGGGCTCATCTTCTGGGTCGTCATGTTGGGCATCTTGAGCCGGATCCCCTCCCCTATGAGCATCGGTGTACTCATCCTGGATCAACTTGACCAGGAACTCATACTCCATTTCAGCAATGCCGTCTGCGGGGTCGTTGGGATCCTCATCCGCCTCCTCACAGCGCTCATTGAACATGAGCCCCGTGCCCTCAGCTCCCTTCATGGCCGGATCCGTCAGCCCTTTGTGGATGCCCTGGTCCACTGCCAAGTTGAAGGCATTTTGAGCTTCTTCCAAACAATGCAGGGAAGCAGCAAAATTAAAGGCCTTCGAATGGCAGAATTTGATTAAGGCCTCCTTATTTGCGCGCTCTAGGCTCCGAGGCCACTCGTTCATGGCATCGTTGAATTTGCGCTCGGCCTCAAGAGCCCTTGCCTTCCAGTCTTCCCTCTCCGCCTCAGCCTTTTTGCACCGCTCGTTGACCTGAGCCAGCTGGTTGCCCAGGCCAATTCGAGCGCCATCAACCGCCACAAAGTCTTCCTTGAGCTTTCCCAGCTCTTCTTCAGTTACTTCGAACAAGCCCTTGAGGGACTCGTACTTAGCAATTTCAGCATCAAGCTCCGCTTGGATTTGAGCCGGGTCATTCGAGCGGGCCATCTTCTTGTATTTAGCCTTCCGGTCGGCATAGATGGAGGCTCGCATTTGCACATTTTTGAGCCGGGGAAGAACTTGCTGCATAAACGAAAGGAAAAGTGTTAGCCAAATAAAAATGGTGATTTACAGAAAAGAAGAGAAGGAATGCAAGGAATGATTACTTACGGAAATTAGAGCGTGGGCTGCGTCGAGGGTCACTTTCTCCACAGATTCGCTGTAGAGGTGCCGGTGGTCAGCCGAGAATTGAGCCTTGCTGTACAAATTCTCGGTGACAGCCTGGGCGACCGAGCCAGGCCTCAGCAAAACTGGCCCACCGTCAGTGGCGCCTGAGAAGTCTCTATCCCCTCGACGGGGGAACTCCCACATGCGTTCTTCCTCTGAAGAGGAAGTTTCCCCCTCGCCCCGGGGGCCCTCAACTACTTGTTTGCCCTTTCCTTTGATTGCGGCGGAGTCGGGCATTCTCTTCCTCTTGCGGGAAGGCCTGTTTACGCTTGGAGAAGCTTCTGTTATCGCCAGTGTGGTTACTGGCCTTGTTTGCTCTGCAGGGATGGGGGGCTGAGCATCTCCCGCTCTTTCTGACCTCCCCCTGGTCTCCCTCGGGACCAATCTACGTTCCCCTCGGCCACGAGGAGGCTGCACCTCAGGGTTGGCGCTTGAACTGGCGCCTTGATTACGAGCATCCCCTCTATCGTTGCGGTTACGGGGGCGTTGGGGCTCGCGCTGTTGGTTCCCCTGTGGGGTTTGATTTCTGTTCGCATGGGCAAAACGAGCCGCTTGTCTGATTCCGCCAGCCATTTCAAGTATAGCGACTCCTGCAAGAATGAAATTTTCAAGGGTTAGAAATATTCAAATCATCTACTCAAGTTACAAGTTACAAGTACAGAAAGGAGTTAGTATTTATTCCTATCTAAAGTTAGTGCCCTAAGGATCTAACCATCTCTCTCTATGTCACGAGCCGGAGGGTTGTCAAGGAAATGAGGGTCGTTGGTAAGACCACACAAGAACATGAGTTCCGCATTGTCTATCCAGTCCTTTGCTTGTATAAGGTGACCCTCGTCCCTTAGGGTTGCTGCCAGGCTTTTGGCCCAATCTCTGGGGAGTGAGGGTAGCAAACGGCTCTTTGAGTACGAGCCCCATTCCGTGGTCACCCCAAAGCCCTCTTCTGCTGGAGCTTTGACAAAGATAAACTTTTCTTTCCAATCAATGCCATAAGTGCTCGAGGGTGAATTGATCAGCTTCATATGGGCCTTCGCTTGAATATAATAAAAACCGGCCTCGGGGGATGAGCGGGATGAACTGACCACCTGAAATAGGGCGTTGAAGTTCCGCAAGTAGGGCTCGTAACCCATACTCCTCATCAGAATTATGAAGCACGTCAAGAGGGCCAAGCCGTTGGGCACAATTTGGGACGGACACAGGCCCAGGTCATTCAACAAATGGGCCATTGAGACTGAGATAGGGAACCTCAAGCCTCCTGACCTCACGGTGTCCACGTACACTGCCATTTCCCCGGGAGGCGGATTATTTGCACGCTCGTGGCTTTGTGGGATTCTCCATGTATACCGCTCGTCCCAGTAAATGGGGGCCATCATCGTTTTTACATCTCCCACGGTGACAGTGCTGGGAGTTTCATCAGGCGTACGCTCGGTAGCCTGGTAGCCTGACCCTTCGCCCTCGTTGGGTCCTTTGGATTTTTGGGTTTTCTTACTTTTACCCTTGTCACGGGCCCTTTCTGAAGGCCCAGTTACGGCTTCCGCCACTGGAAGCGGGTTTGCAACCGCCACGGTCACGGTATGGCGGTGGGGATGTGTGGCACTTTGAGTTATGGGGAGAACAGTCCCTTGCCGTTCTGCCTCCATCACCAGATCCATCTCCTCAAAAAGAGGATCCACTCCGCCTGGGTTTCTATCTTCCATAGCCATCACCGCTGCCCCCAATTCTTCATCTCTGGGGGAATCATGGGAAGAAGAACTCTCAGTGGCCATCTCTTGGATTTCACGGGCAAATTCTTCAATGTGTTGGTCGGCCATGGCAGAAACGGAGGATTTGGGAGTTTTTCTTGGGAAGAGATTAAGGTTCAGAAAGGCGAAAATCTAAGGGGTTATGAAATCCTAAAGTCCAAATCTACGGTTAGCAAAGTTAGAAAGTTACAAGGGAGATTTACCTTGAAAAGTTTTGGAGAAAACTGGAGAAGAGGTTGAAGATGCGAGAGAATTCTTCTTGCAGAGGATACTTGGAAGTTTTGAATGCGTAAAGAGTGACAAGATTTCAGAATCCCGTATTTATAGGAATGGGAGTTGGTACCGTTTTCGGCAATAAATTCAAAATGGTAATCATTTCCCGCCTAGGAAACCGCCCACTTTATGGAACCGGCACATGCTTCCCAATGCTCATGCGCCCCACGCGCACCCGCATTTAATGCTCTGACGATTCAAGGGCTTCAGAATAGTACAAACATTTAATGCGGAAGTGTTACGAGCGGTCGGTTGAAAAGACCGCATTAATGACACCATCAGAGGAAAAATTGCTCAACACGCCAAGCTTTACACGAGCGCTATAAATGAGAGATAGAGCGTGATAAAATTCTACAGTCCTTATCACTAAGGACTACAGAATTGGGGGGCAAAATGATGGGGTCAAAATACGATCGTCCCACATCAAGACACGTGGCATCACCGAGATGATGACATCTGTCTCCACAAGGCTGCACCCATCAGCGCACGAGCGCTAAGCCATGCGCTAAGCCAGTCGCCACCAAGGGTGCACCCATCAGCGCATGAGCGCTAAGTCAACGAACGCAACCCTACTTCTGGAGTTAAGCCCCACGAGCGCTATCACTCCCACGAGCGTCCAACAAACTAAACGGTTGGTACGTCCACGTGCCAAAAGAGCCCTCTTCGAGCGTCACATTCCCTCAGAGCGGCCTCTCCTTTTGGCTCGTCATTTGAACTGGAGCCCTCATTCCCCTCAGCGGATATCTTGGCCTCCAATACTCAAGGTTGTCACGAGCGCGCTCTCAAGCCCTCGTCACCAACCGCCCAAATGGCTCTCTGACACAACGTACATGCCCGCGCACCTGCCACTGTTGCCAGCACTAACTTTCGGCCACTTTTGCAGAAGATTCCTCCTAGGTTTCTCTCTCACAGCGCCACGTGTTAGGGCAACATTCGGCCAGGACCACTTGAGGCAAATGACCAAAGGGCCCTTGACCCTCAACTATAAATAGCCAAAGTCATCTTCTACACAAGTAAGCTTTCTTCACCTCTGCAACTGTGACTGAACTTACACTTCTCTTCATACACTGAACTGACTTGAGCGTCGGAGAGCCAAACTGGGTATCACCCCCAGTTCCCCCAGCTTGGCCATCTGACTTTCCTTGTGCTTGTCCCAACAGGTAGAACCCCTTTCACATTTCCGGTGAAGCTCCGGTGGTTTCCTCCACAAATACAAATTGTAAAGTGATCGGATTCGGATCCATCCATTTCCAGACCCATCACGATGATTTTTAGAT
The DNA here is from genome assembly GCA_037501455.1 of Lantana camara. Lineage (NCBI taxonomy): Eukaryota > Viridiplantae > Streptophyta > Magnoliopsida > Lamiales > Verbenaceae > Lantana > Lantana camara. Next base: position 11,764,131 of record CM074857.1, on the reverse strand, counting down.
CTATACGTTCACGTTCAGCCCCTCAATCCAAAATAAATGAATTATAAAATTAAAAAATAAATAAATATAAATTAAAAAATTATAAGTTAAAAGGGGGAAAGACATTGTTTAGTTTTAAAAAAGTTGGTGTTTTCTCTTAAAAAAAAAAAAGTTGGTGTTTAGTTTTGAAAAAGTTGGTGAAATAAAAGTAAAGTTAGAAAAAGGAAGTTAAAAGTTTATCTTTAGATGCTTCTAATTTAATTTTCATAAAATTTATGAAAATTAATTTCCAAACACTAACAATTTTTCTTTTTTAATACACATTCAAAGTGGTTAGAATAATTCGATTTTAAAGTTATTGTATTAGAGAAAGAAGTCTTTTTTTTTTTTTTAGAAAGAACCCTTAGTCCTTAAAATGTAAAGAATTTTTCAGAATTTTAGAAGGTAATTTAAAAAAAAAAAAAAAAAACTCCCTATTCGATTAAAAAATTTTAGCTCTATAATATTTAGGAAATAACAATAATAACTCATCGTTAAATCTAGCTTTGTTACACATTTTGTATCCACTTTAAAAATTCTATTAAAATTAGAGAAATAGAACCTAAATAATACGGATATATTGAGCTTAATTCCTGATATTTGAATTTTAGCTACACTCTCTAAATCAAAAAATAATAATAATGATAATTAACTCTCTATTTTAAAAATCTATTTTTTAATTAACTTTGTAATTATTCAAAAATAATCTAATTATCCTTGACTTAATTATATCACTAAATAACATGATAATTCATCAAAATTTAAATATAGTTCTAATAAAACACATTACTAAAAATCATATCCAAATTTTAACACATCCGATCTTGCCCGTCAAATACTATAATTAATCAAAAATGCTAAAAACCGAATCAACATCAAGTCTTTCGAATTAAAACCCGACCCATTGACAACCCTACCCTACCTGCCTACCAAGTCAGCTAGTCCAATGGACACATGAATTAGATAGTTAAGTTAATATTCCAATATCCAAATCACATGACAATAAATTTTCCTATTTATATGTAAACTAGACTGTCAACAAATAACTTACAAGTAACTGCAAACTATATATAGATTATACAACATGAGGAGACATGTACTCTCAGCCATGCTTCGGCTTTGTTGCTGAACGAGGCATCGTCGATCAGGCAATTCCGTTGCATTGTTAGAACTGTAGCATCAGTCTTCCATCTACATAGTACAAGAGGTGTTATTCCCGAGGGCGTGCAAGCCAAAGAGAGCTAAGTGCACGAAGCCGGGAGAAGTAGTCACTGATGGCAAGGAGAGCACGAGCTGATTGGCGCGTAGTCAAAATACGGTGCATTTGTTGGAGAGTCTGCTGCCTCAAATTATCAGCCTGCAACCAAGTAACACTACTTTGCTTTGTCACCTCACCTAATAAGTGGTATTTCAATGAGATAATAATACATATGCACACACACACGCGTGCACGCACGCACACACACACAACAACATCGATGTATAAGTAAGTAAATCAGTTAATTTCATCTAAACCCTTTGAAATTGTCATACTACAGTTGACCCCAAAATTCTGGAAAAGCCACAAAACACTTCTCAAATGAATGAAAATTACACAAACCACCCCTGTTAAAAATGAAAACATAACACTTCATTTGGTTCTAGAATTTCTCAAGGGAAACGAAAATGCTGATATAAACAAATTCAAGATCCTCAACTTGTTTGACTGTAGAGAAAAATATGAGGAGAAACGAGGCTTGAATTGATTAATTGTAATGCATTTGGTGCGTGAATAGAATGGGGTGGAGCATGTGACTTTCAACCTAATATACAAGTACGGGAGAAGTATCTACTTGTTTTGGTCGAGGAAAACGGGAAAATGGTTTTACTTCTTCAGTGTACTTTTCTCCTAATGTTTTTCTTTCTTTTTCTATCCAATTTTCTTTTAGCGGCCAAACACCAAAGAGGCTTTTCCTCATCATTTCTTCTAAAAATCATATATAACCAAACATACAGATCCTAAGGGTGGTTTCTGTAATTTTAAGAAAACTTAAGGAGTGATTTGTGGTTTTTTAAAACTTGTGGGGACCAATTGTATTCTCACAATCTTGTCGGGAATGTCAATGTAAATGAAGTGGGGCATGATTTGATAACCTGACGAATGAAGCCTTCTAGAGTGCCTAATTTCCCCATAGCCATAGCCATTTGACCCATATAATTGGCAACATTTCCAGAAGGAGCCGATGAAGGAGAGAGAGAACCGGCTAATGTCTCGGCCAAGGACTGCTGCAATGCTTCCATTCCCTGCGACAGCGCATCTTCAGCCTGTTGAGACGATTGCTGCAAGTTGTTGATGGCCAACAACTGCTGCTCAGTCAAAGGCTCCAACTGATTTATAAGAAGCTGCAAGCAACAAAACCACCAACGGCACTACCATAAATATCCAAACCACATTAAGAGGGTGTTTGAGTAAGTGTACTTTAAAGAACTTATCAGCTCTCACATCTAATAAGATATTTTTGGAGCTTGTAACATGTGGGGTCTTATTTTCAAAATAAGACCTTAAAGTGTTTGGGCAGAAAATAAGAATATGAGCTTATAAGATGTTACTAATGGCACTTTTGTAATTAATATGATAAAAATTAGGGAATGTGGTAATATTCTAATATAAGATGACATTCCCCTATTTATTTTATAAGTTCCATAACCAATTATTTCAGATTTAGAAGCTCTTTTATAGAAACAAATTGTCACACAGCTCTTGGACAGCTAAACTCCTGTTTAATAAGGGTATATGTTAATGTAACTACCTTGAGAATTTCAGAAGAACGGAATCCACCGAGCCAGAGGAAGCATCTTTCAGCAGGGGTCGTCCACATGCCCGATAAGATGTGGAAGACATCATTTTTTGCAGCTTCACCTTTTATTCTGAAAATGTCATCATAATGTGTCATGATTCCCTCAACAATTATGCGAAGTTCACCATCACCTGCATGTGAACTGACAGCTCCTCTCAGCTCATTAGCCCGCCGGTTGTGCTCCTCCAGCCACCGCGCATATTCAACATCAAAGGCCAAAGCACCTGGAAATGTGGGATACAAGTTATGATGAAGCAGAAATGGAATGTGGAAATGTGGTATTTTATTTCACTTTTTTGTCAATTTTTAATTTGAGGTAAAATTGTCAATTCACTCGTAAATAGACCTAAACCCTAAAAAAATTGAGTGATTTTTGGAAATTACAGGAATAGGGTTTGTAATATTTTCATCTAGGTATGATTATAAATCGTAATTATGCAATCACCCAAGGGTGCAGATGAAAATGAAGCTGAAACGGGACATGTGGGAGTTGAGTAAAGTATACCATTTCCAGCTGCGGATTGAGATTGATCTCCCGAACTTGAAATGAATATGCCCTTCAGCAAAGAGAAACTAGTTTAGAGAAATGAAAAAGAGTTTAAAGATTTTAACATGAATAGCATTATTGTAAAATTGGAGTGACGATGCGGAGCAGAACCTGCTGCCTAGCTCGTTGGAGCTCTTGCTCGAGTTGGGTCAATTTCATTCTACTGCTTTCGAGCTGTTGAACATAGGCCTACCGTCCGATACAGGAAATGGAACAAACAAATGTAAGGGAACAATAAACTATTATATAAGAGCAGCATATAGTACATGACATTCTGAAATGTTGAAATTTAAAACCACAACATGTCCTCGGAACAACTCAAGACAATCAAGTAAAGCATTATTTTCTTGAGGTTTTTCCACATGGTATAATTTCAATCCCACAACTTTGAAGTAATTGTTGTTCATTGCCACTCAGCATTCAGGACAACATGAATTTTCGGACCATATGCTTTATTTATCCTATAGAATTTCCTTTTCTAGGTTTCACAAATAATCTAATATTGCCTTAAGCCAAATTGTAGAAATTTCACTCACCAATTTCACAATATATCTGCAACCTCATATTCCAACCAAAGCCAAAGTTATAATTTCATTCCTTACTATACCTTTCATACGACAAAAATATCATAACCAAAATGACCCCACAGGACTTAGTTATGTTACTTCTGTTTTCTGACACCAAGAAATTTTATCCCTCATGAAATTTCAAACATTATGCCTCATTTTAATGAATCTAATTTTCTATCAAATTTGTGTGATATATCACAAGTCCGCAAACGCATGACAGGTAAATACAAGTAAAAATATCCAACCTAACAAGAGTCACCGTGTTCAGTGCGCAAGCATTTGAAGTAACGGAATTGAAGGTACAAAAGGCATAAAAGTGAAAGATATACCTTTTTCCTCAAGCGACTTTTTCTTGCAGCCTCACGATTTTGAGCAAGCCTACGCAGAGTCTGCAGGAGATAGTTCACATCATATATTCATAGTAAAATAAAAGGCACATGTGTGAATTTAAGTGATCAATTACCTTTTGATCTCGGGACTTATCACTGCCATCAGAAGCAACTATACCCAATTGATTGTTCTGAAACTGCAGAAGAAACAAACCAAATGACTAATATGACAACCGACTGAAAGAGCTATTTTACTATGTTATTTTACATAACATAACACCATATGACTTATTATTTTTATCAAGAGAAAGAAAAGTTCCTGCATATGGTGTTATGTTATGTAAAATAAGAAAACATCAGAAGGGATAAAAATGCATATCTTATTATCGAAGCATCTTTACATTAGCCTTACATTCATCTCTTCTGTGTCGGCATCAGTTGAAGTTTCCGTCCTTGGAGGACTGGCATCTGCCATTTTGACACCCAACTATTAAATTAGTTCTTCAGCTGCTGTACATGCATTCAGTATTCTGAGAGATTCACGATACACGAAGCGACGTTCACCAAGAATGGATCCAAGCTGCAGGAAATCAATTTGCAAAACAGAGAATGAATAAAGCAACCCTTCTCAGAAATGAAAATTCTGGGAACATTATCAATGACAACACATATGGTGAATGGTGAAGCATTCTTGAAATGGCTACCCTAAGTTTAAATACTGAAGCTTTCTGCTACTTTCAGTTCTTCACTGAGGCAAGGCATTCAGATCCAAAAGATTCATCATATTAACACACATCTAGATTCACAAACCTAACTATTTACATAATTCAACTTGGTTGTAAGTTGAAACCATTTGCTTTTCTAAAAAATCAACTTTAAGGGACAAGAGGTAGTAGGTCCAACTGACTTGAATCAAGAAAGATTTAACTAGAAAATTCACTCGGTGCACATCAGATACAGGGGGTTGTAAGCTAACATTCGACAATAAGAGAACTCCATTTACAATCTGAACCAAACAATCAACTAGTCAATCCCGACAACCATGGAATAGTTATAAAAACTGAAACAAATTTGACCCAACACTGAGTCAATCTCAACTCTCAGTCATGGAGAGCACACTTGCCCTAGCTTGTCAACCATTACTGGGTGCCAAGCCGGGTGTGGGGGCTGACAGCTTATCCCCTATATGGTTCTCGGTCAAGTTCTCAAATGTGGGGCGCTAAATCTTTTCCAAATTAATCAAAACACACCAGTTCTTATTATTGTGCTAGATTCTACAACTGGAAATGGAAACCTTGAAGATAATCAGCACTTGAAAGGCACAAGATTTAAGTGTAATAAATATTAGATCTCATTAAACATCCGGAACTCCATCCCACGAGTACCCTTTCTCCAAAACGAATAAATACGAGCTCAAATTTACATTCAGTCGGTTTGTCTCCACGATCAAGCATTTCCCTTGATCCCACCAAAAATCAGAGACACCCACAAATCCCCAAATATAAATTTCGTAAAAGAACATACCCAGAAAGTTAAAAATTCAAACTTTACCTCTTTTACTCATAGGGATCGCAGAAATCCGAGTTACTTTCGATGAACGCCGCTTCCTTCACAGTAACGGAAAACAAAAAAGTGTAATAATGGCAAGAAGATAAACAGAAGCGTGGTTGAGAAAGAAATTACTGCTCGATTTTGACTTTTGGTCTACTGTTCCTTGTTTACTATCTCTGCTAGGGGTTGGTAAATTTCGACGTTCCAATGACGTCTTCAAGGGGTTTTGAATAAAGGGGGCAAGAAGAATGTCACTATTCAGAGAGACTGAGAGAGAGAGTGGAGAGAGGAGACTACTGGGAGACAATGAGGACCCAAGGGACGCCCAAGACTTATTTTAGGGATATAACCCTCAATTTCTTTTCCATTTTTTTTTATTCTCTATTATTTGACGTGGTTAATAATCACATCATAACTTTCAAAATCAGATCTCCCACCCAAATCAAACCCTAATTTCTTCTTCGTCGTTTCTTCTTCTCTCCTTCTCTTTTTCTCTTCTTCTTCTCTCTTCTTCTTCTCTCCTCTCCTTCTCATATTCTCTCATCGCGATTCATCTTCTCACCTTCTCTCGCCGCCGACGTCTTCTGCAATCGCCTCCATAGTTGTCTTCTCGTCGTGGATTCATCTTCTGCAATGGCCTCCGTCGAATTCGTCTTCTGCATCGTCGTGTCTTTATCTTCTGCAACTATTTCTGACTGTATTCTGCAATTGAAGATCCAGAAATCTTATCGTCTTCTTCTTCTACTCTTCTGCATTTTTTTTTTTTTTCAGATTTCTTCAAGAAATCAAGTACGTGATTTCTATAATCCTGCGATTTCATGAATCAAGCGTGTGATTTCTTCAATCGCTCATGCGATTTCTGCAATCGCGTGCGCGATCCAGTGATTGAAGAAATAGCGCACGCGATTGTGGAAAATCGCTCACGCGATTTCTGTAATCGCGTGCGCGATCGAGTGATTGAAGAAATCGCGCACGCGATTGCAGAAATCGCTTGCGCGATTGTGAAAAATCGCTCACGCGATTTCTGTAATCGCCTGCGCGATTTCTTTAATCACTCGATCGCGTAGAAATCGCTACGCGATTTCTTGAAGAAAAATTAATAAACCAAATCTGGATCTTAAAAAAATAAAAGAAAATAAATAAAAAATAAAAAATTGAAAAATAAAAATAATTAAAGAAAATAAAGATAATAAAAGAAAAAAAGAAAAGAAAAGAAATCGAGTGTGCGATTTATGAGATCGCTTACTCGATTTGCCCACGTGGAAAATAATTATATTTAATATTTATTTTATTAGACAAAATTGAGAAAAGGGTTATGTACCCAATTCTTTTGAAACTAGGGGTTACATAACTAAAAAAACACTTGGGCGTCCCTTATAACCGAATGCCCCCGACTACTGGTGTGAAAGCTTCAGGCTTGAGTAGAGCGTGAGACAATGATACACTCGAAAAGGTCTGGGATTATTTTTCATTTAATTTTCTATTCTAACTCCATCATTATTTCGAGAGAATTAGGTCCCAAGGGACGCCCAAGTCTTTTTTTTAGGGATATAACCCTCAATTTCTTTTCCCTTTTTCTTTCCCCAATATTTTCTGACATGGCATCTTCATCTACTAATCAAGCAGCAATTAACTCATTTTGTAAAAGGAAGAAATTTTAGGGGACCTTCTGCAAATAAAATAAATTTATAAGTTAGAACAAAACAAAAACAAAAGCCCTAAATCTAACATAATTTCTCCATTTTTCCTTCCTTTCCTCTTCCGCTCTTATCCCGTTCTTCTTCTTCGGCTACATCCCCCAGATCTGTCCCTTTGTTCGCATATCATATCAGCATCACCATCACGTATTTGAAGTTGACCCAAACCACAGGTTTTAGGGCTTGAAGTCGAGCATCTAAGGACTGGGCTTCATGAGCAATGAACAACTATTAAGAACATGAACCCCAATCCTTAGAAGCTAACTCCAAGCTCCAAAACGGTGATTTGTTTTCGCGTTCGTCTGCCTCTATTGAAGAAGAAGAAGAAAGAAGGGGAGAGAGAAAGCGGCTAGGGTTTTGCTTGAAGTAAGGTGTGAGGATGACAAGTGATAATTGGAATATTTATGGAAGAATTAGGTGTACATGCATTCAATTAAATTACCATGCATTCAATTCAATACTATGACGGTTGGTTGTTGAGGAATAAATAAATAAAGAATGGGATTTAATAAATAAATCGCACAAGCGATTTAATGAATCGCGCAATTTATTCTTCTTATAGAGCTAGTTTTTTATTTGTTTTAAATATTTATTTGATTTATTTTTTACCCTAAACCCTAAAAATTTGATATAGTTGAATGCATCTGCAAACTACAAACCGAATAATATTGAATGCATGTAGGCCTAATAAATTGCTCAAGCGATTTAATTAATCGCTCACGCGATTCTAGTCCTTTATTTTATTTAAATATTATTTATTTATTTTCTTTATTTAATCGCCTGAGCAATTAAATATTAAAAATAAATATTTCTATTTATCTGATTAAATTCTAGTTAGCTGATGAATCTAGTGCGCGATTCATCAAATTGCGTGAGCGATTCTGGTTAATCGCTCACGCGATTCAATGTATCGCTCACGCGATTAAATATTAAAAATAAATATTTCTATTTATCTGATTAAATTCTAGTTAGCTGATGAATCTAGTGCGCGATTCATCAAATAGAACAACATATAAAAACTAAATATATAAAAATAGAACAACATTCAGTCTGCTTTCATTACAAAACCAGTAAAATACATTACAATCAAACTAAATATTTTATGGGGGAGGAGGAAACTGATTAACCTCCTCCGGATCATATTGAGGGATAATGGAATTAACACTCCCCTCAGAGGACTCAAGGTAAACAACGTCGTAAAAGGACTCGGGGTCTGAGTCCCTATCACTTATGTGGAAAGCGTGGAGGTGCTCCTCTTCGCCCTCCAAAAGGTGTGCCTGCTGCACTTTGAAGATATACCTAAGGTCATCATAATAACGGCATCCAAATGTCCTGGCATCCAAATCCCGCTGAATAACCTATGTAATATTAAACATTGAAAAATGAACAAAGAAAGATTAAAAAAAACAAAACAAAAAGGGACACTGATGAATTCGACTTACCTCAATGGTATTCACACCATAATATACTAGGGGATCAATTTCGGCACTAATACGATTAGCAGCCATTTTAACTCCAGGACACGCCAATAATCTACGGAATTCGTAAAATTTTATCCGCAGTCCTTTCACTGCTGCTACAACATCTCGTGCCCAGAATCTGGTTTTGAATCGCTTAGTCAATTCACGCGACACAATAGATAGCACCGTGTCGAAGACTTCTAGCCGATCGATTTCGTTGTCTCCGGCATATATACGAAGACGTTCAACCATGTACTCTTCCACCCATGCCAGAATAGGTCTTGGAGGGTTATTCATGACTTTATTTGTCAAGGATTGAGATATAGGACAGAGAAAGAGAAGCAAGGCTTCTTGCAGGTGATGAAAATTTTGCAGAAATCTGAGAACAGAGCAGAATTGAGGATACTAATAAAGGTGATTGGGCCTTAAACCAACCAACAGTCGCACCCCTTCCTTCCTTCCTTGGTCGCATTGTAAAGGTGACGGTCAAAATTCCGGGATGAGTGCAGGCAGCTTTTCATTAAATTCAAGCATCTCATCGAGAACATCTGTCAGACGCGGGAAGAAGACAATGGACATCTATGTCCCTTCTTCAAATAAAATAAAGGACTAGACGTTGATGAAGAATCGCGTGAGCGATTAACCGAATCGAGTCCGCGATCCAATGAAAATACAACAAATTATTTATAGTATCTAATATTTAGAACAAGAATGAATCGCGCGCGAGATTAATTAATGAATCGCAAGTGCGATTCATTAAATCGTTTGCGCGATTAAATAAAGAAAATAAATAATTCTATTTAGCTGAAGAATCCTGTACGCGATTCATCAAATCAAGTGCGCGATTCAATTAAAACATAAATAATTTGATATAGCTGAAGAATCTAGTGCGCGATTCATCAAATCAAGTGAGCGATTAATTTAGGAAAAATTAATATTTTGATTTTTTTACAGAATCGCGTGAGCGATTAAATAATAAAAATAAATATTTCTATTTATCTTATTAAATTCTAGTTAGTTGATGAATCTAGTGCGCGATTCATCAAATCAAGTGAACGATTAAATTAAAAAAATTAATATTTCGAAACACATAAATACAAATTTCAATATTTCAATAATTCTAGTTAGCATTCAATATTATTCGGTTCAACATGCATTCAATTGATGTTGATGAAGAAAATAAATAAATAATATTTAAATAAAATAAATAAATAGATGTTGATGAAGAATCGCGTGAGCGATTAATTAAATCGCTTGCGCGATTTATTAGGGAATTGTACATTTTGCGCGATTTATTAGGGAATTTACATTTTGCGCGATTAATTAAATCGCTTGCGCGATTTATTAAAGAATTGGACATAAATATTATGAATACATACTGTGTAACTTAAATATTGTATTTATCAACTCCAAAAAATATTTCGGATGCTAAACGTAACCTTAAAAAAGAGGGATTATCGTCATCCAGAATATCCAGTGGTTCCCCACGCATGAGAAGCTCAATGTAATATAAGGAATAGAGTCCACAATCGCCACTGAAAAAAAAAAAAAAATTAGAAATTAAATAAAAATATAATAAAAAATTTTAGAGTTAGTAAACTTTAAATGTACCTTCGTTTATTTTTTGGACACGGAGCAAGTTGCAGCTTCCACATGTGCTTGAGGCTGTCATCTAATTGCCTGAACTTTCCTGTGTGGGCCAACAATTTGGGAAAGAAAACACACAGATGGTTCAAAGCAATTTGGTAATTCCTGTGGTCAAGGGAACCACCACCGCTGTCGTAAACTTTGATGACTCCCTCTTGGGGCAAAATCTCGACGGCCACCCAATGGGAATTTCCTGAGTTGACAATGCCATAAAATTTTGTAGCTCCTTCCCATGCACGGCCATGCAAAAATGGTAGAGAACCAGTTGTATACGGCAGAACAGTGTCCTCCTTCCATTTGATGGGATCATTCCAGATCCTTCGCATCACATCAAATGAATGCGAGGCAGTCCGGATGTCTTCTTTGGGTTCATTCACAGGCCTCACACCCTTGGCACCCTTGCTACTCTTGGCACCAACCCTAACTCCAGCTTTGGCACCCCTCGGAGCATTGGCAGCAGTATCTGGCTTATTTGTAATAACGAGATTGCCATCTTCACCTGTGCAAACTGAATCTTCCTCTGTAATGAGACCCCTTGATAGATAATAATTCGTTTTAAGATGTTGGAAGAAAGTCTCATCGAGGACCAAAGAATCCTGAGCATATTGATCTGGGAGCCTTTTTTGTTTAAGCCTTATATTGGCCAAACACTCTTCCAAATGCTGCAACGAGTGAACCAAAAAAAAAACAATAAAGATCAACGATGCATCATACAGGTATTGACTAACATAAACTATATAGGAAGTTTACCTCGGATATCAACCATTTCCCATTTCTGAGGATGGTTAGGAAGAATTCCGCGTCGAAATCCGCAGTTTGTCCAGGAATTCGGTCTTTCGGCCCTGCACTAAGAACCCAGTTGTACAAGTAGCTAGAACCAGATTTGTCCGTATTTTTGGATAACCATCTGTTGTGAGATTGAGAGATGGTTTCTGCGGTTTGCGGACAAGGCAGTTGGGGCTGAGCCGTTAAGGCAGGTGTTGCTTCTTTAGCCTTGACTCTAGCTCTGGCTGTAGCTGTGCAAAGCCTCTTAAGTTGCAGCGTATAAGGTGACAGGAGGTAGGCGGGCCTTCTTTTATTTCTCTTTGGTCTTTGACGTTTAGACCCTTCAACATCCTGCACCATTACACTACGGCCTGCTTGGTGTTCTTTTTCCTTCTCCAAATGCTGCCATATCTTCTCAACAGTTGCCTTCACATATTCAGAATGAGCTTCAGCTTGGTCTTCTTTCTCCTTCTCCAAATGCAGCCATATTTTCTCAACAGTTGCATTCAAAGATTCAGAATTAGCTTCCGCTTTCTGGATAAACTGTTGAATTTCAAAAGGGATTTGCACTGCAGCAGCTGGTGCAGGTGATGGTGATGTGTCAGGTGCTGTGGAAGTTGGGGGTGCGGTGCCCCAATCAATTCCTGCGGTAGGTGGTGCTGTGGAAGTTGGGGGTGCGGTGCCCCAATCAATTCCTGCGGTAGGTGGTGCTGTAGTTGGATGTGATGCTGAGGGGAACCAATCCATGTTAGAATTCATGAGATTATCATCTTCTCGGACTGGATGGGGCAATTCATCCCCAATGATCAAAAGGGTGCACCCTTTCAAACACTGATGTAGATAATCAATGGGTGCATCCTCTTCTTCTGAACTTGTTTGTTCATGAAGGTCCCTGATGTAACTCATATTCTTTTCAATGCTGGAGGGCAACAAAAATGGACGTACCTGATCCTGTTACATCAAAAAATAATAGATGTTAAAGGTATTCGGTGATCCATGGCAAAGAAAATAATATAAATTTTGTTCTAACCTCAGGTCCATGGTTATTTAACTTTTGCCGCAATTCTTCAATATCGATTGGGTTCCCTCTACTGTGCATCCATCTGAACATCCTGGGGAGTGGTAGTTTGGACATGTGGGAATCATCATGTTCTAGGCCGCCTCCATAAGAACTTGCTATAGTTGGGCACATTTCGTAAGCCCACGCCTACAAGGAACAAACAGGAAAAAAGGTGTATTATACATTTTGTTTCAATTAAATCGCTTAAGCGATTCAACAAGTCGCGTGAGCGATTTAATGAATCGCTTGAGCGATTCAACAAGTCGCGTGAGCGATTCATTAAATCGCTTGAGCGATTCAACAAGTCGCGTGAGCGATTCATAAATTCGCGTAAGCGAATAAGCTGAATAAGATAAATATGATGATCATAATCACCTGCAAGGCCCATGGAAAACCTGAAACATGATAGGTCTTCGGTTTAGAGTCAGATTCTGTTGGGGGCAGCCATTTAGCAATATCCTTTTCCCTTTTTTTTATTGAATCCATTGTCGCCTTGAATGACACTAGTCCCCAAGGATATGAATAAAAAAAATCCAAGTCACTTGCAAAACAAAGATGATCCCTATTTACAACTCTCCCCTTTTCAATACCCAGCAACATGTTTTGTACAAAAAGCACATGTGCTATCTTCAAACGGTCTTCCACCGCAATCTTTTTATTGAATAATAAAATTTCCAAATCAGTGTTCTTCACTTTTGATTTCCATTTATTTCGGAGGATCCTCTTAAGAAAATCCTCGGCATTATTTATAACACTCAACTCATCAGCTCTATCGGGCATCTTACCTCCTCCACAATAAAGCCCAGTGACAAGAGCAAACTCCCTTAAGCCAAACCTAACTGGCTTTTGGCCTATCAAGACCCACAGCTCATTCTCTTTCTTGGTGGGTAGGGAGTACATCATAAGATAATGAAGGAGGCTGCCTGAAAACCGCTTCCAACCAGAAGGCAGCTCTTCGGTATATTTTCTAAATACTCCTTCGAAATTCATTTCGTTCTCCTGAAGGAATTCTTTTACTGGGGAAAGACGCTCCCATGATGACCGGACTGTGATCCTCACAGTTGAAGAGAAGAAGTACCTTTCCCAGAAAGGGCGCATGTTGAATTTTGAAAAATCAATGCTCCGGGTGACCTCTTCTTCATACTCTTCCTGTAACTCATTGTCATCATCCTCCGCCTCATCAAATAACCCAATCATACCCATATTGTTCGAATGTCTTCGCTTACTCCTATTTTCCCTTATGTACCAGTCCCCTTGCGCTTCATCTCCGGTGTGTTCATCATCTCTGAACTCCTGAGATGTATATGATCAAAATACCATTTGTCAATATAAAAGATTTGAAATACACAAAAGGCGCCATTTTGATCGCGTACGCGACTCAATCAATCGATTAAGCGAGTACTAGATACTTCCGGTATAAACAACCCAAAAAACACAGTATATAAACAAGAGAATATAGTATCAACTCCAGAACGAAAGTTGAAAACAAAAAACAAAGAACCATTACGTTGTAATCAGCCTCTTGGGATATCTGCATGGGATCAATAGTGCCTTCTCCTTCCCTTACTGGGCTTTGGTTTGCTCCCGCTGATGACATCTTGTTTGGTTGATCGTAAAAATGTGATAATAATCTGAATATAGGAGAGAGAAAATGGATGAAAACACTAGTTTTTTTGCTTGTGAGGAAGATGAAGAAGAAGAAGAAGAAGAACAGTCCTTTACTTTACTTTACTTTCCTTTTTTTTTTACCTTTCTCCTCTTTCTCGCTAAAAGTTTGCTTATAACTGGAGAGAATTAATTAATGATGTGATTGGTTTGACTCTTGTGGTGATATATATATTAAATATAAATAACTGTCAGACAAAAAATGAAAAATTTTAATATAATGTACACAATTGTTGCCGCCTTACCGGACATGTATATTACAAGAGGTTTAATTTTAGAGAATTTGATTGCGAACTACCGTAAGAATCGCGTGGGCGATTCTTGAAGTCGCCCACGCGATTTAATACGTTTTGTGGCCAAAATCAAGATCACCTTATGAGAATCGAGTCAAATTTGTAATGGGGTCATTTTATTGTTGGTTATAGCGAAGCTTGATTTGAATGTACCAATCACAATCCCTTCTACATGGTATCAAAGATGATGTTAGGATTTGTTTGGGATTATGACTAAGGTTCGCAATACATCGTACTACACAGATAAGAATCGCTATGGGGCTCATATCAAACGCGAAAGAAACATGCTGGGGGACTAGCAAAGTAATATAAACCCATATTAAGTGCGAACCACCGTAAGAATCGCGTGGGCGATTCTTGAAGTCGCCCACGCGATTTAATACGTTTTTTGGCCAAAATCAAGATCACCTTATGAGAATCGAGTCAAATTTGTAATGGGGTCATTTTATTGTTGGTTATAGCGAAGCTTGATTTGAATGTACCAATCACAATCCCTTCTACATGGTATCAAAGATGATGTTAGGGTTTGTTTGGGATTATGACTAAGGTTTGCAATACATCGTACTACACAGATAAGAATCTCTATGGGGCTCATATCAAACGCGAAAGAAACATGCTGGGGGACTAGCAAAGTAATATAAACCCATATTAAGTGCGAATTACCGTAAGAATCGCGTGGGCGATTCTTGAAGTCGCCCACGCGATTTAATACGTTTTGTGGCCAAAATCAAGATCACCTTATGAGAATCGAGTCACATTTGTAATGGGGTCATTTTATTGTTGGTTATAGCGAAGCTTGATTTGAATGTACCAATCACAATCCCTTCTACATGGTATCAAAGATGATGTTGAGCGATTTAGTAACTTAAATGATTACAATCTAAATTTCTAAATACAAATCATTAAGACAAGTTACGTTATGGATTTCAAGATACAAATCAATAAAAATACTGCTAAAAACAACAAATTGACTATTATCAACTTGTTCACAATATTTTGTTCTCTTCCTTCTGGAATGAGTGGTGTCCTCCTGCTTGAGACTTCACCTTCATCGTTCTGTGGCTCTTCTATTGGATTACACCATTGAGAAAAGCCATGCAAATTGCAACAATAAAATAATCTTCCCCTGTTGGAATTATCTGCTCTATCGACCACCTTGATTGTAGCCCACTGATCGCAATCCCTGCATTTCTCCTTTCTATATCTAAGAGAACTTTTTCGTGTAAAAGCTGAGCTATTTGAGCTTGCCATGATCTTTAAATTCCTTAATGATAATCAGAATAATTATATAGTGATCCCCACCAACGGCTATAATTAGGATATAAATAGTGTATAACTGCCATATTATAACGGCTATAATATTTTGTAATATTATCATCATCCAGGGGCTCTTTTGCAAACTCACAAATTTACGCACTGCCCCTCCTACTCAAATATAAAATAAATTTGTTCTGTTTCCTTTTGGCCAAACCCTAATTTACTTTTTTATCTTCCATCCTCTCCTCTTCTCCTCTTATGTTGAATATTTCCGCCGCCGCCCTCTCCAATCCAAAGGAAAAATCCTTCGCAGATCTGAAGAGTCTGCCCTATTAGTTTGAATTGCTCTTGAAAATTATCATGTTTGCTGTATGATTTCCGCCATACAGTAGCAATCAATAGATGTTTCTTTGTTTGGTCGATGTAGTGTTTACTCGTTGTAGATGAACTATACGATGGGCCGTACAGGAGAGAGTTTTGAGAGTTTTATGCGTCCTGTGCATAACAATTGGAAAGAAACCCTGGAAAATGCAATTGAAGAATTATTATAGATTTTAAATCTATAATAAATCTTCATTTGCATTATCCATGGTTTCTTTCCATTGTTATGAACGGTCTGCACAAAACTCTCAAAGCTCTCTCCTGTATTGCACGTTTTATAGTTCTTCTACAATGTCTAATGATCTATTGCAAGGCCAAACAAAGAAATCTATTGATTGTTACTGTTTGGCAACAAGTCCTACGGAAATGACGATTTTCATGAACATTTCAATCAAATACGGCAGATTTTGTGATTAAGGAGGAAGACAGATAGATCTGTTAATATCCATAATGTTAATAAACCCCCTTGGCTGAAGAATCGCATACGCGATTCATTAAATCTTGTGAGCGATTCACTAAATCTTGAGCCCGATTATTTAAAAAATAAAGTAATGGATCAAGCTGAGTGTTTTTTAAACTGTCATATATCGAATTAAACTCCAAATTTTATTATATTATAATATATTAATTGAATCTTGGGCGCGATTAATTAAGAAGAGTTAGCGATTCAGTAAATCTTGGGCGCGATTAATTAAAAAAAAGAGATATGACCATTTGGCTGAAGAATCGCTTGCGTGATTGATTAAGTCGAGTACGCGATTAATAAAATCGCGTAAGAGATTCATTAAATCGTCTGCGCGATTAATTAAAAATCAAAGATGTATTATACAATTTATTTATCTAAATGAATCTGTTATTTATCTAAATGACTTTCTGATCACATGTAGACTTTTTGTGTCTTTTTATTGTGAGCGATCAACTAAAAAGAGAAAGATGACACTTGACTGAAGAATCGCTTGCGCGATTGATTAAGTCGAGTACGCGATCCATAAAATCGCGTAAGAGATTCATTAAATAGTCTGCGCGATTAATTAAAAAATAAAGCTGTATTATACAATTTATTACACAATTATTTATCTAAATGACATTCTGATCACAAGTAGTCTTTTTGTGACCTTTTCCTCCACACTTTGAACAGGTATTGTGCCTTTTTCTTCCCTTAGAAGGTGCCCGGAATCTAGTCATCCTTTTTCTTCCAACACGCACCTTCAGTGGAGGTGGCAGTACTTGTTTTATACCTATATCTTCAGGCAATTCCCACTGTAACTCTGGAGGTGTAGGAAAAATTGTCTCAGAATATGCAAGTATGTAGTACTCAACAGTGTAAAATTTGGAGCATAGGGAATATATTCTTTGTCCAAACCCATTTGGGTTTTGCTCCCTTAACGCCGATAATGCATGGGGGCAGGGGATCTTATCCATCTGGAAGACACCACATGTGCACGTCATATTGTTCAAGTCAACCATAACCTCTGCTCCAATTCCACAAACAGAAAATTCATGAGCATTGAACTGTTGTGCAATGCATCCTTTGGATTTCTCCAGATTACTCCGGAGAAGTTTCTCTTTGGATGGCACCAGGACTGTACTGCAGTTGATCATGTCCGTTCTCCGGGTGTGGAACCAATCAGCCAATATTCTTATGATAGACTCAAACAGAGCAGGGATAGGATACTCCCTTTCAAATCGAATCCTAGAATTAATAGACTCGGCGATGTTGCTAGTCAGAACATCATACCTGTTTGTTTTAGAATGCACCCTGCTCCATAACTCAAAACCAACTTCATCCTTCAAGTACTCTGCAGCACGTTTGTGAATACGTTCGATCTCTTTGTAGTGCTCCATGAAATCTTCGACGGTATATGCTTTAACTGCCCTAAAAAATGGCTCAAGGATTGCACTTTTTTTTAAACCGTTGTCTCAAGTTCTCCGATAAGTGCTTCGAACAAAATCCATGATGAGCCTTAGGATAAATCTTAGCAACCGCATTTTTTATGGAGACATGTCTATCCGATATTATACAGAGATCATCACTATCCGGTGCTATCCTTTTTAAATTTATAAAAAACCACTCCCATGATGCATTATTTTCGGAATCAACCACTGCCCATGCAATCGGATAGGTATGGTTCTCACTATCTTGTGCAGTAGCCAAAAGGAGAGTACCATCGTATTTACCGGTTAAGAAACAACCATCAACGGCTAACACCTTGCGCATGTACGTAAAACCCCGTATGCATGGTCCGAATGCAACAAAAAAATGAAGAAACCTGTTCTCGTTGGCAAGAACCAATTCAGTGACGCTTCCTTGATTCTTAAGAGTTACCATATAACGATATGCATCTATAATTGCATATCCATGCTCAGGTGATCCCCTGACAATATTTTTGGCATGTATTCTGCCCATCCAACATTTACAGTAACTAACCTTGGCCCCCAATTCAGCTTCGACGTACTTTTTAATTTCCCCTGGTGTGGGACCTTTCTTGTCAAAAAACAATGGCTTCACTAAGTCCCCAATCAATTTTGCGGTAGCCTGTTGATGAGTGGTACTTGCTTCTTCCAACCCACAAGTGTGCATCCGGTTATACTTTCTGAGGATAAATCTTTCAGAATTAACATATTTAACACACCGAAACCACCACTTGCAATCCTGTGAATAACATCCCAGAACAAGAAGGGACTTTGTAGATTTTATCGTTCGTAATTGGAAGCTTCCCTTACATGCAACAAGGTTGATCTTCATGATGGCATCTTCTTTGTTAATAAACTCTTCATCCTCATTAAAACCTGAGCCATCATCCCATGTATGACTTTCAATCCTGGCCTCTGGATTATCATAACATATAATGGCTTCCTCCTGATTAATACATTGATCGGGCACTTCTTCCTCGACCACATTTTCAGAAGGATTACAACGATCTACCATTTCTTCGTTTATAGCAAGGGTGTTATCGGGAAGATTGAATTCTTGATCGTTGATATCAGGGAGACTGAAGTCTTCATACTGATGCTGGTATTGATCTTCACCCTGAGAAGTAAACCCGCTTATACCAACATGTTCGGATTCTGTTCCACTCTCCTTCCTATCCAAGGAAACCTTCAAAACGGGCCTCCAACCTTGAGGTGAGATATCGGCAAAATAAACTTGTAGGTCGTGATCAGTCTTTATTTCAGTTGGATAACAGGTTGGAGGTGCACTTGTAAGAAAATATTTCACTTGCACATCATCATGGGAGCAAGTAAGTCCTGCTTGTTCTATAATATCACTTATCAACATTTGGAATGTAGTCTGATTGCTCACAAGAATAGCAGAAGTTTGCTTGCTCTCCGCAACCCAATTCAAACACGTGGTTTCTTCTTCCCACACTCCAAGTGCAAATCCAATAACAAATTTTGACATAACCCAGTCGCCGTTCCTTTAAAACAATAAAAAAAAAAAAAAAAAAATTAACCATGCATGCAATACAAAACTGAGAAACAAAAAATTTGATCGCGTGGTCGATTGATAAAGTCGCGTGGGCGATTCCTCAAATTCGCGTGCGCGATTAAAGAATCGCGTGAGCGATTATGAGAAATCGGGGAAGTGATTAATAAAATCGAGTGCGCGATCACGTTGTATTGTCCTTATATTTGCGTCCAATTTAGGCTAAGGAATGTACTGTATTAAACCCAGATAGATGGGGTTCGGAAAAAACTCAGTTAAATCATTCAGTAAATAGGTTTAAGAAAAAATTCAAATGAATCGCGTGAGCGATTCCATAATCGCGTGAGCGATTTATAGAAATCGCGCAAACGATTAATAAAATCGAGTGCGCGATCACTATGTATTGGCGTTATATTGGCGTCCATAACATGTTAGTGAATGTAATGCATTAAACCCAGAATAGATGGGGTTCAGAAAATACTCAGTTCACTCATTCAGTGAAAACGCAGTTCAAAAAATAGGGTTCAGAAAAAATTCAAACAAACCGAAACCTTTCAATACCTTTGATTGTTGTCGTTGTTGTTTGCCATTGTACATGTAATCAGAGAGAGGTGGGTGATACTTAGGGTTTTTGAAGAATCAAACGAACACTGGACAACACTTCGATCGGAGAAGAAATATCAGAAAAATAGGGTTTTCGTCGCACATACAGGAAGGAGAGAGAAATTGAGAGAATTGGTTGAATGTGATTTGGGGCCAGATTCTAATTTTGTATAAATTTTGGGGCCAAAAAGAGTCTGCAAAATCCTGACGTGGCAACTATTTAATTAAGCTGAGTAATTAATTAAGAGCTAATCAAGCAAAGGGTTATATAACCAATTCTTTTGAAACTAGGGGTTACATAACTAAAAAAAGACTTGGGGGTCCCTTTTAACCGATTCCCCCTCATTATTTCGGTATAGAAGAAAGAAGAAATACTATTTGTTCTTCCCATTTTCTGGCTAAACATTTTTAATATAAATTCTAAATTCATTAATACTAAAGTTGAGATTGTTTTATAAATACAACTTGTTTTAATTTATAAAACTTTTAAGTTGTTGACTTTGTGTGGTGTGGTGCATACTTGGGAGTTGGGAGGCTATGACAAGTGTATATTTGTTTCGTAGGAAGAAATAATTTACTCCGTGTACTATAATATTTTTGTAAAATTTTTTATTCAAACTTTTTAATATTTTATATCGTTATTTATATTTTGTAAAAAATTTTAGAGTGTCATTTCGATCATTTAAATGTTTATACGTGGCCTTTTTTCCGAAAACTATTAATTTTTTGCCAAAAATTAGACATGCGTTAGTACCTAAATAACTGAGATAACTATCTGAAACTTTTACAAAGTATATAAGTTAATTTAAAATATTTAAAAGTTAAAAAATAGTAAGGATTAAATTGTTTTTTCCTCTTTCTTCAATTTTTTCCAACTTTACACTAATGCTTCCTTGAAAAATTAACTGACATATTCATTAGTTTCGAGAATATTATAATTATATATTTTAACATTTTCTTATTATCAATCTTATACGTTCTTAATATATATATCTGACGAGATGTTGTGACAAAATAATATTTTTAAACATATACTAACATCGTAAAAAGCCATACAAGTTCAATTTACAACGATGGTATATGCGTGAAGTAATTATGCAAGTACAATTAAAAAAGATTGCATCAAACACCCAAGTTCTTAATTCAATAATTTATGTTGATAAGAAATGGTACGAGTCTATAGTTGTAGTCTTGATATGGTTTCACTAAATCTATCTATCAATAATCAACAGAGATCGCACCAAATTTATGCTAGACTTTTTTTTGTTCATTGTAGGTTAGCCCCCTAAAAATATAGCCTAAAAGAAATACTTAGTTGAAGGATCCCACTAATTTTGAAGATATTTGGGAAAAGTTTAAGGCTTCATTTACTATCAGAGAAATTGGTTGGTTGGTTAATTTATAATGCCATTTCAGCCCTTTACTTTGAAAGGCAATTTTTCCCTTCTTTTCTCGGAGCCCCGGTACGGACATGGAAAAGGGTCTTCTATGTTCCCAGTCGCAAATGTTGTTTTTATTTAACCCATAGGCAGATGATTAGCCAAAATGACGCCTTTGTCCTCATTTTTACACTGAAATTTACCGATGACCCCTTCGGCACTGTACCAAATTGGAGGGTTTTCCCTCTCTTTTTTCTCCCTTTCCCCGCCATAACTCCTTTTTGGGTTGAAGGATTTATTTAATTTATATTCGCCTCCATACCTGCTACTGAATATTGAGCGTGGAAGAAGTTTGCTTGTGGTGGAAAAATTATCTGGTAAGAGTTGCATATGTAATATGCTGGAGATTTGACATCCCTTTTGCTCCAATATGCTCAGTTAACCTGTTTTTCTGGTTTAAGGTTTTTGGGGGAAGTTCATAGCTTGGAAGCAGCGAAGCTCTTGCTTGGATTTCCATACAGAAGGTTTGTTTTTGGCACTAATCGTGCGTCTTTGTTGTGGTTTGCGATGATTGCCGGAATATGCCTATTTAAGAATTTTCTTTCAAACGATGCCTCATTTTAATTTGTGTTACGCCAATCTCCCATAATATTTGGTTTGTTCTTTGGCTGGTTGTAGCTTCAGATATTGAACTCGGAATGGGGTGACCATAACTACAATTGCACGTCACTCACTTCCTTTTTAGATTCAAGAGTATACTCCATTTACATTCCCCACTACAAGGTAATTTCAATCATCTGCTTGGTGGAAGAGTGATCTGGTTCGGGAGACTTGTCTGGTAAGATGTGGGTATGCTTTTTTGTTGTACTTGTCAGCTCCGGTCTCGCCCCTGTTGGTTAATTGGGCTTCCGTGTTCGAATGACTGTAGGTTGAGAAGTTGAAAGCAGGGATCAGTGGCTTTACTAGGTGGACATCATTTACAAGGTATGACGACGGCAATTCTCCCTTGCTGGTTGTGCGTTTTATGATGATTTGTTTTGAATAATGCCCAATTTATTTCGTGTTGTTCGACCTTCCTCCTGGTGTTGGATTTTGAATGGGATTTGTAATAGTTATTTGCTCTTAACATTTGGCATTGGTATATGTGCGACCCAGATGCATCCTAGGAAGGCTCTCCTCGTAGTTGCGGTTATTAAGTTTTTTTTGCTTGGTATGTTGATGGATACGTTGGTATTAGTTTCGTTGATCAGTCCTCAGCGTCTTAGGCTTGAAGGTGACTCCTCTATGTCATATAGTCTAAATGAGAGAATGCCTGCACGTATAAAGTATCTTGATCGTTTAACCCGAAGATCGGAGAGAAAATGTATTAGCTTGCTGCATATGGGTCGGGACGCTCTAGGCCGTCTTTGTGTGATTCTTCGAGATTTGGGTGGGTTAACCGATAGTCGTGAAGTTACCGTGGTTGAGCAAGTTTGTATTTTCCTTGGGGTCCTGTCACACCATAAGAAAAATTGTGTTGCCGAGTTCGATTATGAACGGTCGGGACAAACCATATCGAAGTATTTCCACAAAGTCTTGAAGGCTATATTGAAACTACATCAAATCTTCATTGCTAAAAGGACACCTGTTGAGGCCGGCAGCATGGATTACACTTGGAAATGGTTCAAGGTATCCACTCTGTTCTCTTGTTGCTTTGAATAACAGTATAGTATCTATTTTCAGTTACTTTCTTATTTCAGGGCCAAAGTGTACAACCTACCAATTTAATTTTTTATGTTAACTCGCTCATTGTTGTGTAATCAATAGGGTTGCTTAGGTGCGTTGGACGGAACGTTGATTGAAGTAACGGTGCCTGACACTGATAAGGGCCTGTATCGATCACGAAAAGGGAAATGCCATGTCAACGTATTAGGCGTATGTAACCGTAAATGTAATTTCACGTACTTGTTGACTAGTTGGGAAGGTTCAGCTGCGGATGGTCGCATTTTGCGTGACGCCGTGCGTAGGCCAAACGGTTTGCGAGTTCCGGAAGGTACGCAGCATACGATTATCTCGCGAATGCACCTCTTCTTTATTGTATTTGATTAACTCATCCTTGGATTGACATGAGGCAAAGCATAATACATTCTGTTTTTTAATTTAGGGAACTACTACCTATGCGACGCAGGATACACTAACGGCCCCAGGTTCCTTGCTCCTTATCGCGGTGTGCGCTATCACTTGCAGGAGTGGGGAAATCGTGTCCCACTAAATAGCAAGGAGCTGTTTAATAAGAGACATTCATCTGCGAGGACTACAATCGAGCGTGCATGGGGTATATTCAAAAAACGATGAGCCATCCTCCGTAGCCCGTCGTTCTATAATATCACCGTACAGAATGAAATAATAATGGCTTGTGCGTTGCTCCACAATTACATTCGGAATGAGATGGCAGTAGACCCCATTGAGCAAGAATTGGATGCTTCCGACCTTGAGGATGACCACGACGATAATGAAGCCGAATACGTTCCTCACATTGAACCCACTCAAGCTTGGACCAATTTTCGTGACAAATTAGCAGATGACATGTGGAACTCTTTCAGATCCCGGGCTTAATTGAGTTTCACTATTACTTTAGCTGTGTAGTACGTGATTGTAGTTCTCCAAATGTAACATTGAACAATTGGAGTTGTGGCAATCAGTTATGTTGAACATGTTCCTTTTTGTGATGCATGGGCGGTTTTGTGTGGTTCATGTGAAGCTGTTAGCAAATGAATGAATGACAAGTTCTATGACTTCGTACTTTATGTTTATCCGATTATATGTATTGAACTTCTTGTTGTTGTCATATGCCACTGATGTGGAATTAGTGTTGTTAATGGCTATGGTTATATTACACATTCATCCGATCAAGGCTTTGTAATATGAAATTTGTGATTGCTTTGCAGATGCAACACTCTCAGTCACAGATTCAAAGTGTTAGCTATCGTGGGGAAGCGAGTTTGACGAAGAAAAATGGATCGAGACGCGCATGGACAACTTATGAAGAGCGGGTTTTACTCAACGCCTTTAAGGATATCATTGCAGGTGGTTGGAAAACACCAAATGGATTCCGGGCAGGTTTTATTGAACAACTCGAGGCGCGTATGAAATTGGCAATACCGGGAACTGATTTGCGGGGCAATCCACACATACAATCGAAATATGGAACCTGGAAAAAAGCATATCGCGAAGTGTACGAGGCGTTAGGTAAGACTGGCATGGGGTGGAATTCAACTGAGAAGACAGTTCGCGCTTTGCCTAAGGACTGGGATAACCTTATCATGGTTTGTCTGTTTGAAACAATGTGACTCTTAATTAACTGAGTATTTTTTAATGGCAGTTTGCGGGCTAACCTATTTGCTTGTTTCGTATGTGCACTACAATCCTGATTTAGCAAATGTTCGGGAGAAGCCTTTCCCGTACTATGAAACTTGGGTTGAAATCTATGGTCGTGACGGCGCAACAGGGAATGGAGCATTCGACTTCAATAGCATCCCTGCTGATGATGGAGCCGGAAATGGAGTCGAGGTAATCGAAGAGACTAACACTGAGAGTCCGAACATAGGACATTCTACGAACCCCACTCAGGCTCAATCCGGTTCTCCTAAATCCACTTCCGGCACTAGTGCCATGAAGGGTAAACGTAAAAGGATCGAAGATGTCAGCGAAATTGTAAATCGGATTGACTTATTGTGGGGAAATGCCACCGCGGCTTTGAACAAGGTTGCTAATGCATTGGAGAAGGATGTTAACACACGCGTGGATGTGAAGGCGGCTGAAAACCATAAGAAACTGTACGAACGTGTCAAAGATCTACCATTAACACTGTCAAGGTTCGACAAGATCCGGGCGACAAGTGAGTTGGCTAAACATGAGGATCTGCTGGATGTTTTCTTTGAACTCCCAGATACAGAGAAGTGTGACATGGTGCATTTAGCATTGCAGAAGGCCACTTGGTGAATGAAAATGTTACGTTCCAATTTATAACTATGGTATTATTCGTAGAATGCTGCTTTTTGTATATGAACTTTGGGTGTGGCACTAGTCCAATAGCTTAGGATGTATTAAATCCTCCTTTTGTTTTTGTAAGTAGCTACTGATGTTCGGTGATGTTCGGTACCTCTGTTCAGCAGCTTGTGCTGAAACGTTTATGATATTGTTAGTCTAATTTATGTTTTATTGGTTTTGAGGAAGTGAAATGTTGCATTATCTGTAGTGAAGTTTGTTAACTTTGACCATCATTTCACAACTATGTGGAGAAAATCAATCGACGATAAGCAAAAACAACCATAAAATTAGAATAACCATTTTAAGGACATATACGTGACTCGGTGCAGCCAAGTCGACAACCAAATAACAAGGCAATGCAATCTGCTATTACTAAGACAGTAGACCCATAACCTTTCAGAACATATATGTGACGATGATCATTAAGGCATCGCTTGACGAGGAAGGAAAGGGCGCTTTGCATCATTCTCACTCGATTCTCCTGGAACAATCGCAGCATAGTGTCGGACAAACACTTGAACGCTTGCTTCGTAGAACATGAACCCGTCACGCCTGAAAATCCTCTCATGTACAGATTCCTACGTCACAAAACAATTAAAAGACCTTGGGTCATCTTAAGGTCAAACCTTGAACAAACACGCATGTAAGAAATATAAACATGGATACATACATGGGGCTGATAGTCGCGGACGTAGTCGTCGTTCACTTCGATCGTGTTCGTTGCCATATCGTACGAAACACAGGGGAGTTGGATGAAATATGCGAAACGGATAAATGCACCCCTCATTGCGCTAACTTCGTGAAAGACCATAGACTTTGTTATCTCCCGTGAGAAGACGCGTGATAAGTGATCTGCGAGGTGCTTGCATGTGTAGATCATGACATTGCGATCCGTCAGATCTACAAGCTCACAGGCGAACCACAAAACACGTATCATTTCTTGTAATTCATCATTGCTGAGTCGTAGCCCCAAATTAGTCCATATCCTGAGATATGAACGAATCTTATGCTCTTGAACATGATCCGGCATTGGCAATTCTTGAGGGTTCGGGTCCATACTAGATTGGGAGAGACAAAGATATGGCAATGAAAGGGAAACGGAAACTCACGTATTCATAAGGTTAATGGAGGCACTTATATTAATAGGGATAGTTTCAAATAGCTGCTTGTCCTATGTGCTTGGCATTATATGTACTTTCATGAATCTCAAGGCATAGTCAACAAAACAAATAGGAGCAAAGGCTGTTAGTCCGTCTTTTTTTGTAAGCAAAGCATGCAAGATTCTCTTAAAAGTTGTCTGACTGAATATGTGAATATGTGCATCCAACAATGAAAGACTACACATGCACGCATAATATTTGGCCCAAATAATTCTTTACTTTCATGATAACCCTAGAATACGGTAGTTGAATAATTTAATAACCCCAACCACTCACAATGATGTAACGATCAAATCCAAAATATACACAAGATTTATACTTAGATTTAGGGCCCTCAGGCATATGAAGGCAATATCAGGAAATTTTAGTATATTTGGGTGCAATATTCTAGTGTCAAGTACCTACGACCATAACTTGAGTTGACGTTGCCAACCATGTAAAGCAGCCATTTGAGAACAAAAAAATAAGATCTTGTAGAGGTGGTTGGATCATCATAAATTCACATAAATGAAAAACATAGCTTGGCTCACTATTAATACAAAAGGTCATTGCAGATCATGCACACATTCACCCCAGTAGCAATACTCAAAGTAAGGTTACACTTTCACAAAATGGCTGCATTCTTAACAGAGAATGGGACTTTCTTCGAAAAACAGAGATGGTCAGAAAGCTTGGATGAGAGTTTCCTTCTTGAGTTGCATGCAGAAGCTCTCAAGGCAGCCCGTGCTCTCACCTTCAACGATCACGGTATCCTCGCCCATGTTCATGATCACATGCAATGGCATACTAATTTGGAGTTCAATCTTTTCGACATACATCGGCGTTTCAAGCTTGCCAACCTAAGGTACCAAACATGGAAAGGTATCATGGAGCATGAAGATGTTGTCTACAATCCATCAACGTACTCCGTCAAAGCAACTTGTTGGACATGGATAGAGTTGTGCGAGGTACGAAAAATATTGCTACATGTATATTGGTCGTCTTGTTTAACCATTGATCATATCGTTTTAACGTCAATTTTTGTTCCGTTGGCGACATAAAGACTTACGAGCTAGCTAGTGCTTATCACAAAGTATCGATGGAGCGTATGTGGCCAGAGTTGAATACGATATTTGGTCCCGACGAAGCCCGAAAGTCTTACGACAAATCAACATTGGCTCCAAAACCCCCCAGGGCTTTTGAGAACATCGGACTCAATGGGCGTCCCTTGCCTACTATTGATGAAATCTTGGCTGACTACCGTAAGTCCTTTAACCGTGAACATCCTTAAATATGGTCACAATTTTTATGTCTAATATAACTTCTGTGCATCTTTGTTTTGAACATGTCCCAGTCGATGAGGAGAAGCGTATGTTCGAAAGCGAAAAAATAAGAAAGCAAAAGCAAAAAGGGGTTGTCATTGACTTCGCGCCCGAGGATCGCATGAGCACCACCAAAGGGGAGGGTCAACTGTTGAAACCATCGAGGGAAGTCATTGTCATTTCGCCTGAACAAAACGACGTCTGCATCTCTGGTGAATCAAGTAACGAGAATGCGCATGCAAAGCGTCGCCTTTTCTTCTAATGATCCGTAATACAAATTAATCCTCAACTCAA
Organism: Lantana camara; assembly: GCA_037501455.1. Classification (NCBI taxonomy): domain Eukaryota; kingdom Viridiplantae; phylum Streptophyta; class Magnoliopsida; order Lamiales; family Verbenaceae; genus Lantana; species Lantana camara. The sequence continues at coordinate 11,735,862 of CM074857.1, read as the reverse complement.
TCAGCTATGACGGCATATGGCCAATGGCATATAGGACCATTAAATTTTTGATGTTTGAATATTGGTTGGGGTGGGCTTTAGTACTAAGCAGATAATGGCCAAGGGGAATAGCATCCCTGTGGCAATATGTAATGGTCACGAATGTAGTGTCAAGTATTGGTTTTGCGGATTGGTATGTGATGAATTATGTTGCTTGCTTTTGTTGGATGTACACAACAGCATTGTGTTACAAAACAATGGCGGGAATGCAACTAAGGGAAGATATAATGCAGGCCTTTGAAAAGTAATTTTGGTATCTGTATGACACTGATTCAACAAGCAAATAGAAATCATGATTACGCGAGGGTTTTTATAGTGAAATTCAAACAACATATATTGAAATTGACAAACTACGAAACATCCCAATGTTCGACTACATAAGTTTAGCAAGTCCTACATTACAAACTTGTTCATTCGTAATCCATGACTCAAACAGCCATCTAAACACCCCAACCTAGTTCCTTGTAACAATTACCAACAACAGCAGCACGAACATACACATCAACGTACAAAAAAGACCATAGCAGCAACAAACCACATTTAGTGCATCCGAACGGTTCACGCTTGCGTGTTCATGTGGAATTCCCTTAACAACACGATCACTTGAGGAGGCTTCCTCGGATCTCTCGTCGAAGGAATGATCTCCAACCCCAACCGTGCGGGTACGAACGCTAGAAGCCTGGTGTTGCTGAAATGAGGATTGATAGGGCAGCATGATATGGTGGAGGTTAGAATGCTTCGGTGTCAGTAACTCGTCCGCCCAAACAAAAGAACATGATTTCAACTTCAAAGGACACCAGTAGTAGAACCTCCCGGGGTGCTGCGCATATTGCCCTGCCTTCAAGAAATTTTTGGGGCCATTTCCGCACTCACAAGGGATAATAAATCTTTGCATCTGAAGTATACCATACAAACAATCCATCAAATTCATATCATATTTCAGCCAAAGGAATCCCCAATTACAGCGGTAGGAACCACGGAACCAATGGGTCAGATATACATCAAACCACAATGAAAAATAAACTATGTGTTACACTTCAAACATCAACCAAATAAGGACGTAATTGTAATGCGCTCTAAGTTTTGCCGGTGTTTCAACCCGGATATCAACCCACCGCCAAAACCCTAACCACGACAACAATTTGCAAAAGAGAACTTCGAAGCATGTATGGATTGCACTTCCTAAATTAAAAAACAAGCCGTGATTTAAAAAAAATTAGATGCCGACATAGTTACCTTGCTGATTGATCAAATAACCTCGTCGGCCTTACTGGGAAGCAAACAAACCACTCTCGCAATCTCTGGCTTGTTGAAGCTTCAGAAATTGAACTGGGAATGGGGTGACCACAACAACAATTGCACGCCAATTTATGGAAGAGTATTCTCGTCATTTCAACCCTTATCCAAGCTACATGGCCACCGAAAAGTAAATTTCCCCCACATGGTGCAAATGGGTGACTGTCCAAACGTAAAAAGTAAAGTGGGGTACTTGGCAGCATAGTCAGACTTTGCCAAATCTCTAAACCACCCCGACTCAATTGCAAACATTTGAAGTAAATGAAGCCTAAAAGTAGAGGTAATTACACCGATATACCCTAAGATTTGAAATGGTTATACGAACATCTTTTGAGATTTAAAAAGTTACTAAAAAAAATGTTAAATAATTAGCATTATGTCTTGATTGATATATTTCAATGATATGTCTTAATTTTTTTTCATAAATTATTTACAATGTTCTTTAAGGATGCTTTTTTATAATTTTTGAACTATACAAAAATTTGTGTAATTTAAAACCAAAATCATGTTGGGCGATGTGAGAGTGAGATGCTTCTTGAAAGGTAATCATAATCTATAGCGTACGGATATGAACACGATACGGATATAATAATATCATTTTTTTTAAAGTTCTCACGTAAAAAATATTCGACACAACAAAATAATATTTTTAGAAGTGTCATATATCGAAGAATGAATAAACTTCTTTGTAAAATGCTTGTTTTTGTCCAATAAAGTATTGATTTAAAAAAGATTAGCCATGTGCAGTCACATACACAAGATAAGTTATTCCCTCCAACAATTATTATGAATATTGTGCTTTAACATAAGAGTATTATTAAGACTTGCATTGCCAGAATATTGATTCAATTTGCTTTAAGTTTTTAACCTTTCATTTCTGAAGTCATCAAACTGTGCAATGGAAAATGAGAAGAAACTTATTTCCTTTCCTCAACCTTCATTTCATCATCTTACCCTAACTGTTACCCAAACTTGTGCAGAAGCGTCTCCATTTCAAGAACATTGAGACCTAATCTATAAGGAAGATACTTTACTTCAAATACATGCAAAACCTGAAGACACAATAGAATCAACTATATAAGGGGAGCGGGGTGGACATTTTATGAGCTGCAAAATAAGGGTTCAGTTTGTAACAAAGAATGATAGAAGATTTGTGTGATGAATTGGGATGAACTAAAGCAGATGATATCTGTAACTCAAGCATATCCCTTTCCAATGAAAATTACACATACAGCTGATCGACTACAAGAAATCTGCGATTTTCCGTCGGAAAATCATCGGATATCCAACGGGGGTTGCTTAAAATATTAAAAAAGAAAAAAGTTTTCCGACGGAAAGTCCCTCGATAATCCGTCGGTAAATGCCAAAATAAAATTGCAGAATGTTTCCTATCCCGCAGAAGTTTCAACTCTCAACAATCAAGAAAATTACACCCACCAGTTCCGGCAATGATTTCACTGTTCTTTTTCTTTGTTTTGGTTTCATGACCCTTTATTTGAATTCGAGTCGGTCCACTATGGTGCAAAAGCTCTCGCTATGAATGATAGTTGCATTTTCCCAAGGGACTGAACACCCTAAACTAGTATAATGTCGAACTGCTCAGCTACCCCAATCGGAAGTTGATTTCACTTTTCTATCCATGAAAACACTATCCAGATACATACATCATGCAAACAGCTCTGCCAGCATACCATGAACAAAGCTGCGTGTTAGGATTTTATCATTCAAGTCGAGACCGACACATATTTCCAAGATCAACACAACAAACCTAATTACCTCTCAATACACTCAAGATTATTGAAGCAAACACCTTCAGCAAAAGAAATTGACACCATCTATAACCAAAAGAATATTTGCACAGAAAAGAATATGAATCGTTATTCACAACAACAACAACAGTATCATACAAGAGTACAAATCATCCCCTCATAACTACATGAATGCAACCCGCATCAAGAACATACAAATGCTCTAAAAATCAGAACCAATTTCTAAACTCAAGTATACGAACCCCAATTCACTAAAAACCCCGGGAACATTAAAACTTACAACGCATTCTCCAATCACAGAAACCCGAACAACACAAACACCCCAAGCAAGACCAGCCATATAATGTGAACCAACAAAAGCGCCTGACCTGCTGGACCTGATCCGCCATTACCGACCTCACAAAACCCGATTTTCTTGACACGCGCCCCCGCACAGTGCGCCTCCGGGCAGCCGCACCAGTAGGTAACACCGTCGACGCCGCAAACGGGGTCGGTGCGGAAGCATTTCGCCGGACAAGTATTCGGCTTCGAATTCAACGGGCAGATGTCGTTGTCTAGCTCATCGGACGGCAGTTTGAGGACACCGACGTCGGATCGGACGGCGGGGGGGAAAAGAGTGGCGAAAAGGACGGCGAGGATGAAAATGGAATACGGTTTGCTGGAGAAGAGGTGCATTTCGGCGACCTTCAGATGGATCAGCTGAAGATCGCCACGCGGAATCGGAAATGGCTTCGCAAATGGGATGGAATTGGGTTATGGGACGAGGGAAATTGAATTGAAGGTGAGGGTTTTGAATTCTAGGGTTTGTTCTTGTTTTCTTCTTGTAGGGATTTGATTTGGGGATTTTTGGAGGAAATGAGGAAATTACTTGCTCTATGAGTCTAGAAGATGCGAACTAGGCAACCTTTTTGACTCATTCCTTGGTTGTCGATACTCGGTAATTTTATTCCAAACAAGAATATTTCCTTAAATATCACCCTTTATTTATAATTTTTTTCTTGATAACTTATAAATATAATTTTTAATTAAGGTGGTTTTAGCCTAAATCAAGTTCAAGTAAACAAATATTAAAAAAAAAAGTGTTTCTTTGTGTATTTGAGGTGTGATTTTTAAAAAATATCAATTAAACAGCATTTGTAATGTACTCATCTGTATCAGTATGATTGATTAATCAAAATTTGAGATAAAAATTTTCTTCCGGTTGATTTTAAAGATGATAACTTAAGAGCCATCTTAATGAATTTTTGAGATTTTTATATAATTTTGTGGATTTTAAAATTAATTTTGGTACGAAATTCTATATGTAGGTATTGTGGTTGATGTTAGGTGAGGTGGATGTGATAGGTGATCCAACGAGCTTTACATACTGGTTTTTGCTGTCTTCCAAGTTCCAACCTGTAGAGGAATTATTATTTTTTAATTTTAAAAGTAAACCAATGATAATATGATTATATCATGATTAATCGTTGATTTTTGAATTAATGTGGTCAATATCCCATGAATATTGCCCACTAATAATAGCATTAAATTCACAATTCAAAATTTTAGTTTATTGGAACAAATGTGTGGACATTTGACTGATAATTGGTAGTTTTAGATGATTTTAAAAAAATTATTTATTTGCCTAAAAAAACCAAAACAAAACAAGTTATTTATTTGATAACTTTACCCAGAAAAGTTGTTAACTGTGTGTTGCCAAACCAATATAGATTAAAAATTTTGGTATATAGAAGTAGAATTTAATTTTGGTGGAACGGATTTTCACATGCTTTGCCTCACGACCATGCCTATTTTGGCCCAAGAGACTACTCTCTAGTTTCTTACTAGGGTTCCACATTTTCACAATTTAGAAGTTAATGAATGTGGTTAAATCTTCATTATGATTATAAAGAACCATTAATCATGAAAATGTGAGATTTGTGACTCTTTTTCCGATATGTTTTAACTTTTCAGAGGAGCAATATATTTGTAGGTATATATTTACACATATAACGTAAATGTTATCAGTGACGGAACCACGTATAAATTAAAGAGTGTTTAAAATTTCTCAATATATGTCACTTAAAAGTAGTATCATCAACCAAAATTAGATCGTGCTCGACTAATTGTTACTCTCGTAACTTGAAAATTATCCTATATATGCAATATATATTCTGATTATTAAAAAATGACCCCTCCTTTGCCGGCCATGAATACTTGCAAACTCTAAAGCAAGGAGTACTTATACTCTTTTAAAATATTTTGAGAGTTTTTGAGAAACCAACATTATTTGTGTCGAGCAGCAATAAGAAACGCCAAATGTGAAATATTATAGGGTTTGGCTACATTCCTAAATTTTAGAGAGCATTTTTCGTAACTGTTGCGGCACTCCCTTATAGAATAGAGTGATTTATGTAACCCTAACTCTATTCTATATATTAAATACTTATCTGTGAGATAAAAAACACACAAGACATAGAATATAGAAAAACTCTCATAGAAATTTCTCTACGAATTCCATCCGTAGACTGAAGATTTGGGGCGTGAGGAATAACGGTGACTCTAATAGACACCTTCAAGATTACATAACCGTTGGCTTGAAGATTTGGGGCGTGAGAAATAATGGTAACTCTAGTAGTCTACTTCAAGATTACAGTTAAGGTAACCGTGGGCTTAAGAGGGCAATCATGGTAACCGTGAACTTAACAGGGCAATCGTATCCGTTTTTGTAACTAAGTTAGTGCGATTATGTGTGCCTATAAATATAAATTTAAGAAAACAACAAATTCAAATTATTTTTTTCAAGAAAAGTAAATAGTTACAAATGGGTATAATATAAGGTTGAAAAAGAAAAATCCAATGGGCAATGGGTTCATCTTTGTAAGATCAAGTCCCCAATATCAAGTTCAAGGGGGCAAGTTCGCAGCACAATTCAATAATCAGAAATGATTATTTATAGAAAACATCGCATGAATAATGAAAAGACAATTCAATTACAAGAAAGAAAGAATATCCTATTCTGGGACGTACTATAATTTGTTTACTAATAATATCTGTGCCAGAGTCTTTGATGTCCAAAGGACTAGACAAATGTACCACCAACGTTAAAATCAGTGTCTTAATAACTGTCATAACCAACTTCTAAACAAGGCCTCCCACTTCCCCAAAGAACACAACTACAATTATGCTGTGCCAATCATACAAACAAACAAACAAACATGTTTGCACGTCTTCACCACAATCCCCATCTCTATATAATGCCTCTTTTTAATTGAGCCTCTCTTCAAAATCTAGCAACAAAAAAGGGGACAAAAGAGAGAGTGTATTTCTATGCACAAAAAAGAGAGTTTATCCTGATCGAGATCATCTTTTTATCTAGTTTCTGTGCTTGCTAAAGCTTAGCTTCAAGAAACGCAAGCAGATAGCAATAATGGGAGGCTGTGCCACGAAACCCAAGGAGGCGGAGACTGAACAGAAGGCACCGGCTCCTCTTGAGGCACCCGAACCTCCTCCCAAGACAGCTGATGCACCAGCTGAGCCGCAGGCTACCACCACGCCTGAGTCCACGCCAGCCACCAATGCAGCCACTGTTGCCACGCTTGAGTCCACGCCAGACGTCTCCACTGCTGCTGCCGCGGGGGCTGAGTCCACACCTACCACCACAACTGCTGCTGGCACGACTGAGTCCGCACCAGCCACCACCACCACCACCGCTGTCGCCAAGCCTGAGGCCACACCGGCCACCACCACCACCACCACCGAGCCTGAGCCCACATCTGCTGCCTCCACTGCCGCTGTCGCGGCTGAGTCCACACCTTCCTCCACCACTGTCGCGGCTGAGGCCGAGTCCAAACCAGCTGCCAAGGCTGAGGCTGAGTCCAAACCAGCTGCCACCGTTGAATCCACACCTGCCACCACCACTGCCGCAGCTGAGTCTACACCTGCCACCACCCCTGCCGCGGCCGAGTCCACACCTGCCACCGCAGCTGCGGGCGAGTCCAAGCCTGCCACCAGCCTTGCTCCGGCTGATTCCACACCGGCCACCACTGAAAAGGCGGTTGAGACAAAGACTGAAGCACAAGTAAACAGTCAAATACATTTTTCCATAAATTACATCCAACCCCAGTGTTATGACTACTGAGCATACAAAATTATATGATTAAAAAAATCTCATAAAAACCCCGTACTACACAGAATAATCCTATGGATACCATGAAAATACATGCATTTTTTCTTTCTCAAGTTTTATTACAGGACTTTTTATGCTCATTAGTCATTATAGTGGTCTAGCACGATTACCTGTAATCAAGAAGATACACATGCATTTGATAACCCTTTATGCCAAAAGGGGAAGAAAAAAAAAAAAGAGCCACCTTTTTGCATCTAAATCATAATGTGTTAATCTTCAGGAGAAGAAAGATGGAGACAAGACAAAGGAAGAAAAACCTTTAGCAGAAGAAACCAAACCAGCTCCAGATGCTCCAAAGATCGAGGAAGTGACACCAGCTAAAGCAAAACCAGCTGATAGCAAGCCAACTGAAGACAAAGCTGTGGCTGTCGAAGAGGTCAAAAAGTCGCCACAAAATGAAGACAAAGTAGAGGTAGCAGACACCACCGCACCAAAAGCCTGAGGACAGTTTTAAGAAGCTATAAATGCCAATTAACTCTTTATAGCTTTTTCTTTCCCCATCCGCTTTCTTCTTTTTACTTGTTTCTTTTCTTTTGAATTTAATCATCATTAGGTGGTGTCGAGTTGTTTACGAATGTGTGTTGTATACTGAATTGTACTTTTATTAAATTGTACCCATTTGTAGTTTACATGTTCTAAATAAGAGTGTCTGAAGCAATCCTTCTCTATTTGAGTGCATACTTTTATACTCGTTCTTGAAAGTATGAACAGAAAATAAATCATGACTTCTTCTTGAAAGTAAAACAGAAAATACAATATGTTAGTAATGTAAGAAGGAAATTCAGTTTATTTTATAAATTGTTAAATGCTTAGAGTAGTGGGGCAATGGAAAAAGCTCACTGATTTTAGCTGGATGCTTATGGCTTCTGGTGAAAGATACAAACTGGTTCCCTCCCCATCTCAAAAGCTATTTTACCTGCATATTAAAGAGGACGAAACAAAATATGTGATGGAAGTTTCAGATATCTGAAGTAACCATCCCAAGCATATGGGGGGCCAAAATTCTTGGAAACTAGTGAACTACATATCTCATAAGTCATAACAGACTTGCCCAGTTTTAGATATATAACCACACTAGTTATATTCCAAGAGGCTTCCCCACCTCGATGTAAACGTGTTACTCGTTTATTTGGACAGCGAGCAGAAGAAAGATTTATATTTTATCCAACATGAATGTAAAATGTTATGAAGCTGTTTTAGTCAACAATGGTTAAGAAACATTTTTGTCATCTTTGTCAAAAAATCGACCAAAAATGATACTGCCTAGTAAAGCATTGTACCAAGTTGAGATCATTTACCTTGAATATCGTCTAAAGAATCAAGATCACACGACACCACGGCCTTCTTTAAATGCATTTTTGGATCCTAACAGAACTTATTCACTCTTTAGAGCCTCCCTGATATCGGCAGTACGTAATCCATATAATTAACAAGGACATAGGACATCATAATCTATGTGAGGCATTGTGCACCAAAATGGACAATAACTTTTCATATGATTCTTACCATAATGAGTGATAGGGAAATTGTTCACCAAGTATGAAAGAACATGTTATCACTCAAAAAGTGAATTACATACTTTACAAATTGGGAGCAAACTTTACAGAAATAATTTTCTACCATCAACCTCCCTAAAGGGTGCATATCAACAAGTTAAAAACTATGCTAGATGAGAAGCTACATTTACAAATTGAGTAAAAATGCAAAACCTTTGTCAATCAATAACCTTCATCTCCACAGCTCCCTCCTTAGATTTTCCTTCAACTTTGTAGTCATCTTTGACGGCTCTCATCACCAACAAGGCCAACAAAGGATAACTTACAGTCATTAGAGCCCAGTTCGTTATCAGCTCACTCATAAATGGCACTTTATGCGAGTCTATTTGCCAAGCAACTGCTGCCCCTGCACTCTGCACTCCCTTGTAGAAGCCAGAGTACCTAAAAACAAATCAATTCAATAGTTACACTTATTTGGCATCTATAAATAAAAATTCCACTACTGTATGCATCGAAAGGAAAATGACTTGTATGAATCTGGTCTTGTGTCAATATATGCACCAAATTCCCCATAGGTCAGGTTTGAGAAATTACAAAAGTACTTCCCCATCAAACAATTTAAATTACATATAAATTCATGAATTTTAATGATTTCATCTCTAATTGTTTATGTATTCCATATTTTTCCCTCAGCACTGACTAGTTAATAATTGGTTTTATATTCATGAGCATAATAGCATGCGCCGGGCCAACCCTCGGGATATCCCAAGGGAAATATTTGTAATTTCTCAAACCGCAGGGGAAACTGGCATAAATAGGTTAAACTTACGGTTGCGGGTATGTCGGTGTAATTATCCCCATAAGAAACCTACCTGCTAAGGACCTCAGAATCATCAGCCAATGAACCAATGACCCAATAAACCATACTTTGATACATAGCATCAAGCAATCCATAACTGAAGTACAACACAAATGGCCCTGCAAAAACACCATCTTTGAAATCCAATTTCTTAGCTGGTAAACTATCACGAGAGTAATCGAGTTGTTTTGCAAGCCCACCACCCCAAATAGCAGTTCCAAGAACTGCAACAACTCCAATACCGATCAAGCCCCTAGTCCTCCTACTCTTGAAACTAAAATCCATAATATGCCCAATAACCACAGAGCCAATCATCTGAGCACCCCAATAGAACATATTATTCAACCCTCTTGTTCTGAGATTGAAAAGCACCCCATTAACATTATTAAACTGGTAACTATAGAAAAAGTTGCTAGCCCAAGCAGCAGGAAAGATGAGCAACATCTTCCAATCAAGAAACAACTTGAGAATCTCAGCGATCTCAGTCGACACACTCGAGTACTTAATGTTCGTACAGCGGGATCCATCATTCCGAATTACACGACTCGGGTGTAAAATTGAGATAGACATAACAGCTCCAACAATCATAAAAACCATGAATCCTACATATGTACCATCATTGACAGAAACCGCTTCAGTCCGATCAAAATTGAGTACAAACGGTATCAAACCACCAATCACACCTCCCATGTTGAATATACTCCAAAACAAGGAAATATAGGTACCTTTTCTATCCTGTGGCGGATAAGATGTCATAATGGCGCCCTGCGCCGCCCAGAGGAGACCCGCGCCGATACCGAGAAATGCTCCGGCGACGATAGCTAACGCCTGGTGGTGGTAATGATTATAATACAGAAATGAGCCGGCGTACAGAACATAAGTCAAGCAGCCTATCACTAACGTGAGCTTTGGGCCTAGGATATTGTAGATTCCTCCACCTAAAATACCGAACAAGGAGAAACCAATGTAGAGGGCGGTGTTAGCGTTGTTCGCGGCGGTGGGATCCACCTGACCGCCGCCGCCCATGCCGGAGAGAGCGTTAAACATGCCGGGGCAGCAGAAACAAACCAACCCGATCAAAATTACCTGAACCAAAGGCGAATTGTAGCGGAACATCGATCGATCCACGGGGGTTTTGGGCGACCCATTCCCCTTTTCGTCACCTTCCAGCAACCCATTTCGCATTTCGATTGGCGGAGAGAATTGATCGATAAATGGAGGGATTTTTGCAGAATAAATTGGGTTTGAAATTAGAAACGGAATTTCAAATGGAGGTGGAAACCGCGCAGAATTTGAATTGACAGGAGAGATTGTCCAACGAAAGATAAATCCGGATAAGGATGAGATCGTTTCACGGGATTGAATGAATCCAAGAGGAGTCACCATTGTTCTCCCGAGAGGTTGCACATGCATAAAACTGGGAACACATTGTTATCGTTGCATTGAATTTCCTCTGTCTGCTTTCCGAGAGTGCCTTTTACAGTTTTACTTGCACAAATATCACTCGTATTATCTACACTTTTTTCGGATCCTTTTAAATTTGATTATTTTTAGGACTAATTCCAGTCGACCCCAAAACCTTTGGGAGGGTGTGTGCTTTGCCCCTCACCTTTTAATCGGACCCCCTTATTTTTGCAAAATATTCATTTAAGCCCTTTCCGGCAGAATATTGCAGGAATATTCCACCGGAATAGTTGAATTTTTTTTTTTGTGATTTCCTATTGCAAATCCATACAAATCAGATGTCAAATGTGTTGGTATTATACAAGATCTTTATGTAAGGAACACAATGATTATTCCAAAATCAAAGTCCGACAATCAACAAAGGAGGAATCGCCGGTCAAAGATGGCGCACCTCCGGCGATGTTCGTAGGTGAATTTCGACGCTTCCGACGGCCAATAGAATCGAACGGGATATGGGTTTTGTTCGTCATGGAGAGAGTAACACGATGGTGGTGGTCTTGACTCTTGGGTCCCCGTGACGGAGGAGAAATCGACTGTCAAAGTTAATTTTGAACGGAATATTCCCATAATATTCCGCCGGGGGCAACGTGTTAAGTTTTGCAAAGGTGAGGGAGTTAAACGCATCGATTAAAAGGTGAGGGGGCAAAGTGCACAACCCCCCAAGGTGGGGGTTGACTGGAATTAGCCATTATTTTTATATAAGTTTGTCAGTTTTTATTTAAAAATAATAAGTAAATAGTCACAATTTTATTCTCTATCCGACCACATTATGTTATTCTCATTTATCTTTTCTTATATTCTTTTTCTTCTATTTATATTTTATTTCTTCTTCTGTTCTTACAAATTTGGAGAACTCGAACGACTTACACAAATTTGTTGGTGCTCTGATATCTGTACTGTGAAGTTACAGGAATTTAACAAGGGATCACAAGAAAATGATACATATATGATGATTCTTGATGAGGCAGAGCCATCAAGCAAGTTTACAAGCCATGTGGGAGATCACCAGAAAGTGAGCACATGTATTTTACAGATGGAACACAAATATTTGCACTAAAACATACAGTTTCACCAAAGTAGTTAACAACATTGAAGGGTCTGATAATACTTCACAAGTAGAGCAAAGCATTGTCAGTGGACGCCAGGGATCTTCCCACCCTCTTTAGATTTTCCTTCGACTTGTTCATCATCGTTGACAGCTCGAACGATAAGCAAAGCCAACAACGGATAACTAACAGTCATGAGTGCCCAGTTCGTTATCAGTTCACCCAAAAATGGCACGTTATGTGCATCGATTTGCCAAGCAACTGCTGCCCCTGCACTCTGCACACCCTTGTAGAATCCGGTGTACCTAAAACATATAATCAAACCAATTCGAGAGTTAGATATGCCTAAGATCATAAAGTTAGTAGGAGTAAAATAGAGTTAATCACACCCAACCCTCTACATTAGATCTAATGAGCATAATAACCAGCGGGAAAACACATCCACTTGTTGCTGTTTTGACCTCAAAATTTTCTTTTGTTCCTTTGTTCTTCCTCCTTTGAAGGATGCTAAAATGGTAAGTTTATATAGCCTTTTATGGATCAATACAGCAAATCTTAAGTTTCAAAAGGTGCTTTATGAGATTTTCTGTTTATGTTCATGCACCACAGCACAGGGTGTTGGGAGCTAGAATAGATTTGAAAGTTACCTGCTAAGGATCTCTGAATCATCAGCCAGTGCTCCAATGACCCAATAAACCATACTTTGATACATAGCATCAAGCAATCCATAACTGAAGTACAACACAAATGGTCCTGCAAAATCACCACCATCCTTGAAGTCAAGCTTCTCCGGTAGGTTATGACGAGAGTACTCGAGTTGTTTTGCGAGGCCACCACCCCAAATAGCAGTGCCAAGAACAGCCACAACTCCAATACCAACCAAGCCCCTCGTCCTCCTACTCTTGAAACTAAAATCCATAATTTGGCCAATAAGGACAGAGCCAATCATCTGTGCTCCCCAATAGAATATATTGTTCAACCCTCTTGTCCGAAGGTTGAAAAGCTTCCCATTAACATTATTAAACTGGTAACTATAGAAAAAGTTGCTAGCCCAAGAAGCCGGAACCATGAGCAACATCTTCCAATTAAGAAACAGCTTGAGAATCTCAGTTGCCTCAGTGTACACACTCGAGTACTTGATGTTCGTGCAGTGGGACCCATCATCGCGCACCACGCGGCTGGGGTGCAAAATCGACATCGACAGAATAGTTCCAACAGACATGAACACCATGAAGCCAATATATGTACCATCGTTAACAGAAGCTGCCTCAATTCTATTGAAATTGAGTATAAACGGTATCAAGCCACCAATCACACCACCCATGTTGAAGATACTCCAGAACAAGGAAATATAGGTACCCTTTCGATCGTGCGGCGGATAAGACGTCATAATGGATCCTTGCGCCGCCCATAGAAGGCCAGCGCCGATACCAAGAAACGCTCCGGCGACGATGGCGAAGGCCTGATGGTGGTAATGGTTGTAGTATAGGAACGAGCCGGCATACAGGACATACGTCGAACACCCTGCGAGCAAAGTGAGGCGGGGCCCGAGGATGTTGTAGATTCCTCCTCCGAGAACACCGAAAACCGCGAAGGTGGTGTAGAGGGCCGTGTTGGAGTTGTTTGCGGCGGTGGGATCCACCTGGCCGCCGCCGCCCATGCCGGAGAGAGCGTTGAACATGCCAGGGCAGCAGAAGCACACCAGTCCGATCAGAGAAACCTGAACCAACGGCGAATTGTACCGGAAAATGGACGTTTTTGAGGGGATCTCCGATGACCCTTTTGCGGCTTCTTCATCCCCTTGAAAACCCATTTTGGATTTTGATTGGCGGAGAGAACTGAGTGAGAAATGGAGGGATTGTTGCGGAGACTTTAGGCGGGGAAGTGGTGGGGTTGAAGGAGGACTTAACTATGGGAGAAGAGGACTGCAGAGTTTGGATCGACATGGAGAATTGTGCATTTGTTGACAAACGGATGAGGTCCCTAGACTGACTGTTCCATCGGATTTTAAGAATTTTTTGTTGTGTAAACAAGCGGAAAAGACGGAATCTGATTTTTGTCGTGAGAAAATTATTGTGTTTTGTATGTCATAATCTTGATTACTATATTACATCGTTAAGGTTTTGAGTGGTTGATGCCTGATGGTTGATTCCCAAACTACCCGTTGAAATTTTATTTCATGACCTATAAGTGTATCTATTTATAGGATATTTATGATTAATTCAACGGCGAATTAATGAAATCCCCCTAATATGGTTCAAAACTTTTGCTAAACTCTCCAATTCAATAAATAGATATATTCCATCCCTATTGTCTTTTCTATTTTTTGTAAATCCCCCAAATCTTGTAAAAATACCATAATACCCTTAATAAATTGAAAAAGAGCATAGATGTCCATTGTCTTCTTCCCGCATCTGATCTTTGTTTCTTCTTCCCGGGTCTGATCTTTCCGGCTACTCTATTCCGGCAACCAATTTCGGGCGAGTCTTTCCGAATGGCCTTTCCAGCGACTCTTTTTCGAAACGGGGGGTTCCGGCAACTCTGTTTCGAAACGCTATTTTATAATTTCTTAAATTATTTTTCTTTAACTAGACAATCAGACCTTTCAATAACTAATAAAATGAATATTTACACTACAAACTTAATAGATTGTTATGCATTCCCGATGAGATGCTTGAATTAAATGAAAAGCTGCCTGCACTCTTTCCCGCAATTTGGACCGGCCAATCAACTTTACAATGCGACGAAGGGGTGCGACTGTTGGTATACGGCCCAATCACCTTTATTAGTATATTCAATGTTGCCCTGTACGCAGACATCTGCAAAATTTTCATCCTCATTTCATCACCTGCAAGAAGCCCTGCTTCTCTTTCTCTCCCAGATCTCAATCCTTGACAAACAAAGTCATGAATCCCCCTCCAAGACCTATTCTGGCATGGGTGGAAGCGTACATGGTTGAACGTCTTCGGATATATGCCGGAGAGAACGAAATCGATCGGCTAGAAGTCTTCGACACAGTGCTATTTATTGTGTCGCGTGATTTAACTCAGTGATTCAAAACAAGATTCTGGACCCGAGATGTTGTAGCAGCGGTGAAAGAACTGCGGATAAAATTTTACGAATTCCGTAGATTATTGGCATGGCCTGGAGTTGAAATGGGTGCTAATCGTATTCATGCCGAAATTGAGACCCTAGTATATTATGATGTGAATACCATTAAGGTAAGTCGAATTCATCCGTGTCCCCCCCTTTTTTTTGTGGACTTGTTCATTATTTAATGTTTAATTTTACATAGGTTATTCATCGGGATTCCAACGCCAAGGCATTTGGATGCCGTTATTACGACGACCTTAGGTATATCTTCAAAGTGCGGCGGGCACAACTTTTGGAGGGCGAAGAGGAGCACCTCCACGCATACTACATTGACGATAGGGACTCGGACCCCGAGTCCTTTGACAGTGCGGATTACCCAGGCTATGAACAATCTGAGGAGAGTGTTAATTCTAACATCCCTCAAGAAGATCCGGATGAGATTAATCAGTTTCCTGCCCGATGATATAGATAGCTGATTGTAGTGTATATTTTTGTTGGAAAACGGAATCAGAAAAGCAGCAGAAATTTAAAAATTTTCCAACAAAAGGATATTGGACTCGCAATCGTGTATCCAAATTCGTAGAGATAAGAAATTTACTTTCTTAATTATCTTTCTTGAAGCGTTTCAAGTCACCCAAGAACGCTCTTCTCGCGGCTTGATCCCCTCTCCTTGGTAAAGCTCGAATCTTCAAACTTCTAACTTGAAGCTCTCTAGAGATATTCCACCAACTTGACTACAATCTAACTAGTAAGGATGCTAGTTCTCTAGTTAGTGTTTAGGCTTAACCTAGGGTTTAATTTATCTTGGAGAAAGGATGGTGTTCAACACATGAACCAAAAGAATTCTCGATTAGCTCCAAGGAGAGCTCGAGCTCCCCTATATATAGGAGGGGAGTGGCCGAAAATCCTAGTCCTTATGGGCTAGGGTTTTGGTCCCTCTCTCCCATTACTTGATCATCAAGTAATTTTGACTTTGACTTTGAATTCAAATTCAAATCAACTTTCAAGAGAGCTAAAATATCCAAACTATTTTTGGATAATTTTATACTTTATTTATTTAAAATAAATAACTTATTTTATCTAATTAATTAATTCGTAATTAATTAACTAGATTATTTTTCTCCAAAATAAAACTTTCTTTTTAATTCAAAATTAAACCAAAGTCTATTAAATAATTAATCACATTAATTATTTAACACATAAATAAATATACACATATATTTACACACGTGTGAGACACGTGTCACGAGGACACGTGTCACTCACGTAAGCCACACGTGTGGTTCACACGTGTGGAACCCTCTTGGCCCGATTAACTCGTTTAATCATTTTAAAGCCTCAACTCATGTAACCAAGTTGTTGTGTGTGACCCTCTAGGTTCTCAATTCAATTAGCAGTGACCCTAATTAATTAATTCACTAATTAATTAATCAGTTCACAGATTAAACGACCATAGTCTAGCAACAGGTGTTTAACCCCTAGCTGAATTGGAATGTTTGGATTCGGCAGAACCTTTAAGTCATTGATTCATGTGAGATACAATCCTCCTACTTACTATCTCTCAACCAAGATTTAGGGTAAGAGAATAATTAGAACCCTAATAATCTGGTCTTAAAGCTAAGTGCATTTCATATTCATTTGATCTCAATCCAAGAAACCCTTTTCTTGATGTCTTGATCTACTGCCTTGGCCAAGGACTCCATATGGTATATGAATGACTTACTCAATAAAAGATCACCTTGCAAATGCAAGTGTAGGTCCTTTTTTGATTCTCATTCACTTTCATGAATCACTTGTGCAGCCCCAGCATAAGCCTTGAATCAGTTGTCTAAGGCGACACCCTTTAAAGCTTACACCTAAGACTACAGAGTTAACTCATAAAGTGACAAGTAACCTCAAGTCTAAGGATCAATTAATCGCATCAATGACTCGTGAGATATTTCCTAATCTGGAAGTTTCCATTTCCTGAAATAGAAACTTCCTTTCCCATTTAGGAATCTTCTCACACGGGGCACCTCAGTGAACTTACTTATTAAAGTAAGCACCCTCATATATCACGCACGTATCAACTATACACTTTGCACCTACATGAAACAAGGTGGTCCTTCTTAAGGGCGTGATCCCACAAGCAAGCCTTAGAGGAGTCAGGTTGACACTGCCACTGTCTGTAGGACTCATCGGCTTGGAGTATTTTACTAATCAGGACTTATGTGATATAGGGCTCGTTTCATGAACCATTTCACCTAAATGGTAGAGTCCTAAAGTCATCAGGATTAGGGGAGTTCTCATACATGCACAGCTAAAGTAAACGCATACCAAACAAGAGCATATAAAGAAGTGTTGCCTCAATTCGTTATTTTATTCAAAGATTGTCTGTGATTATAATAAGGAAAATTACAAAGCGGATATACAATCGGCTTTCTAGGGTACTATTCCTAACAATTTTTGGTTCTGTAATGAAATGTTTAGTGTTGGTTGTTTATTATTGTTTGATTCTAGTATATTATCCTGCAAGGAAGTTTGTTTTAGTTGGAAGAATAAGAGTTAGTTTGATAAATTGATGAACTATATGACAGTTATATATGAAAACAGAGAAACTGATGAACCACCATATGAAATATATGACAATTATATATATGAAAACAGATAAATTGATGAAATATATAGAACCAAATGTGCAGATTGTTGAGTATTGGTGTGGTCATCCGTAATTAAAAGAAGACTTTGTCTAGTGAAACGTTAGAAATGCATAATTAAAGGAAGACTTTATCCAGTGAAACTAGGGGTGGGCGTTTCGGGTCGGGTATTGGGTACCCGACCCGACCCGATCGGGGAATACTCAATTGGGTAGCAAATTTCGGGTAAAACGGGTTTCGGGTACCCTACTTTATATATAATATATTTATTTTATATATATATATATATATACACATATATAATATATATTATATATATTATGATTAAATTTTTTTTTTCTTTTAAGTTTTACGTTTATAATTTTTCAATTTCTCTCTTCACACTTGGAATTTCCTTTTAAGTTTTACAATTTTTCAATTTATTTTATATTTTTCTTCCTTTTAAGTTTTACGTTTGTAATTGTGTTTTGTTACTTATCCAATTGTGAGCTAGATGTTAAAACTAATGAATTAGGTTTAGTGTATTTTTACTTTGAATTTTTAATGTGTTGGAATGATTGGAAATGGAGCCGTTTTTGACAAAAAAATCACGTAAAATTTGATGAAAAAAAGCTAAATTTAAAAAAAAAAAAAAAAAACCAATCGGGTACCCGAACCCGAAATAATCGGATACCCGATATTTTCGGGTACCCGAAAATCTTCTTTTGATCACGCATTTCTAACCTTTCACTGGACAAACTATTTCTTTAATCACCCATTTCTAACCTTTCACACAAACTATTCTTTTAGTCACGCATTTCTAACCTTTCACTTGACAAAGTCTTCCTTTAATAACGCATTTATAACCTTTCATTGGACAAACTATTCATTTAATCACGCATTTCTAACCTTTCACTGGACAAAGTCTTCTTTTAATCACGCATTTCTAACCTTTCACTGGACAAACTATTCCTTTAATCACGCATTTCTAACCTTTCACTTGACAAAGTCTTCCTTGCATTTATAATCTTTCACTGGACAAAATATTAGTTTAATTACGCATTTCTAACATTTCACTGGACAAAGTCTGTCTTTAATCACCCATTTTTAACTTTTCCATTAGATCAAATTGAGAAAACAACATCAAACAATTTATTGACGTAGTTTCAAATAAATAGAAACAATCATAAAGGATTGTATACGATTACAACAACAAATAAAGTTCCTTAAAAAAGAGTGAATAAAATCAATTCTCAACTCCAAAACACGCAGTGGATTTGATCAATCCTCAACTTCAGAACGAACAGTGGCCAAGCATGAACCATCAGCGTAGGGGTTATATCTTATCTTCCTGAGACAGAATGAGATTACTGACCAGAAATTAAATAGTGTTAATACAGAAATGAATAAATTAGAAATTCCATACCTTCTCTTCGATGCTTGCTTCCCACCTAAATAGGTAGGAGGCCGAATCGCCCTCAGCTCAACAATGTTGAGTTTGGCAAGTTCATGCAGTTGGATCACAGTCGGAATCTGCCCCTCGCGTCGCAAACTAACCCACAAACCTTTTTTATGGGGTGTGAGGTATTGTACCACGTAAGTATCAGAGTTGAAGTCTGACCACTCTTCACCAAGTTGCGCGTGAATCTCTTCCACTGACGCACTCCGCGGAATTGAAAATACCTTAATTTCGCCGTTAAACCAACAACTACCTAGGATTTGCTTATCTTGAGCTTCGTCAACGGCCAATGCCATCTTCAGAATACCAATACGAAGTATCAGTTTGCAGAGGATCAACAATTCGATTCGATACAAATTATCAGCAATTCAATTCGACACAAATTATCACTGAATTATACTGTCTAATTCACGTAATTAACATTCAATTAACGCCAAGAATACATTCAATTAACAGTCATCCGCTTAGAATACCTTCGAGGAGCACAGGAAATAGGGCACGACACCTAAATCAATTCCCGTTGCCGCCGCTTATCAAGATCCTGCTGTCTTCGTTGCGTTGTCGCCGCCTATCTTTATTCTGCTGTCGTCGCCGTTAAATCTCGTTGTCGATGAAGTGGAAATGTGGTTGCAGATTATGAGATGAATTTTTCCTAAAATGGGAATCCATTTTTTCAGCGAGGGGAAAAAAAGGGGAAAAAAAAACAAGAAAAAGTGGGGGCAAAACAGACTTTTCAGGGTCATGTGGAGTTTAGGAAAAATAACTTGCGTATTGGTAACCTAAAACATAAATTTTTCAAACTAGGGGGTTTAAGATAACTTTTGAGGATATTTGGTCCTTTTAAATAACTTCCCCTTAATTCAAATGGTTAATGGTTTATTTTTTAGGATAAAGTTTTGGGTTCGAATCCCATTCTGAAGCATGTGTGTTAAAAAAAAATATATTTATAGGTTAGGACAAAGTTTCGGATTCGAATTCCATTTTGGGGTGCGTGTGTTTAAAAAAAAATGTTTGTAAGTGATTTGCTTGTCTCATAAACTGATTCGATTTATCTAACATAGTTATACTTATTTTCATGTAGGCCAACAAAAAAAAATGTTTAATACCTACTTACATAATTGGATGGTGTTGAGCTTTGACCGCATCAAATTTGGATTAAGATATTTCATTTGATCCTTGAATATGAGCTCAATATTTAAATTTAACGATATATTGAATCTAACTTTGTTAATTACTACTTATAAATGATAATTATAACAATTTAGAGCATAATCAGATTCCAAATCCATGCATCCAAAGATTTCCCTAGTTAATTACTTGATGTTTGTCATAAATCACTTTCCTAAGTCCTAACAAATGAAAAAAAACACCACGCATTGTTGTTGAAGTCATTATCATGTTAATGCACTACTTGCCATAGAAACCATCTCTCTTGCAACGTAAAAGAGACCTTTTGTCCAACATGTTTGTCGGATTCTTCAATTAATATAGATAATGGATAATAACTGGTGACATTTATATTTTTACTAACTTTCCCAGTTGAGAACTTCAGATATAACCGAATGATATAGTAGGGGACAAATTTTCATTCATATTGTCTGTTATAATTTGTTATTACGTGCTTGTCCACAAAAAACATATTAATTTGATCCTCGTTGAAACATTTAATGAAATAATAGTGGGATTATTCATCCCACGTAAGTATTTATTTTAGAGCTTGAAACATTTTTGTCATATTTTTGTATGTATGTTCGTATTTGTATTCATTCTAGAGCTTCATTTCTTGATTTCACACATCTACATGTTCTTATCTCATGGAGGACCCAATTTGTGTGCTCACATGTCATGGATCTTTCAATTACCACGGAAAAGGGTTCAATGTTGTTACGGGGAGAATGTCTCACGAATGGGGAATACCTTCAAATAATACGGATTAGCTAATAGAACCGTGATCTTAAAATGGGGAGAATCAGACAACGAGAGAAAATGAATGTTACAGAGTTGTGGAGAGATTAACTTGAAAGACTTACACCTTCATAACGACAAGATTTTTTTTAATTCTTTTAGTACCTTCATATTTACCTGAAGAAGTTGAGTGAGAAACAAAAATAAGTAAGGTGGGGGTGGGACAGAAATGTGTGTCCAATTGATCCATGAGTCATGACCGGGTTATTTCTCAACAATTCATCCTCACAGTTATATCAAAATCAAGATTTACCAGAAACCATGTTTCTAATGCTTATCCATCTGAAAAGAAACAAGATTGTTAGTTTATAACCTAGACCGTCACTTCCAGAGTATTCATCAACATATGTTACAGTCACAACGAAGCATTGTGACTTGCAAGTATTCACGAACATATATCAGAGTCAAAACGAAGCGTGCGCGAGTAGTCACTATTCACAAAGAAGCAATCATCTGCATCAACTGTCATGGAGCAGTTCTTTTCACTTCTTCCGGTATATCCTCCTCCTCCTGTAATTTAGTTGAATTACATGTACTAGCCCATATCCCGCCTCCGAACAAAAGACCAGCAAAGATCAGACCCCTATTTTCTTTGAGAGCTTGCGATACCTTTATAATTCTTTTTACCATTCTCACGGCTCCAGCAACAAAAGCTTCTGCTTCAGCTATTTTCAGGATAAATTCAAAGAGACGTGAAATTAAAAGATGCTTCCCATATGAAACCAAACTAGTTCAAAAATAAATACATGTGGAAAAAAATATATGAAGTAAGAAGATGAGAAATTAAAATTTGTTATCAGTCAAGAACACCACCACAACAATTGTCATTGGTACATTGTGTACGCAGGCTATGCAGACCACAAATAGTGTTCTCATGGAGAATGTGGCTTCTCTCGTTAGCTAAGCCTCCCAATAAGTGGTTGGAACTTTTAAATTGCAATATCACATCTTTATCTACTAGACCTTAAAACAGCATCCTAAAAACGAAATCAAACCGGACACTGAATGTTCAAAAAACAAAAAGTAGCAATTACTGAAGCATAATTTATATTCAATGCTCGGTCAGTATCTACTTTTCAGCTTTGGTCTGTTTTACAGAATAGTGCACAGCCTAGTATTACATCCTAGTACAAACTTGTGTACCCATTTGATACTTATTTTGAGATGAAAACACCGTTACTGGAAGTATTGGACAAATTTTATATTATATTTTTCAAAACGATATGCATTTGGATGGAAACGAAACATTCTCAAGTGATAGCTTCCCATTATGGACAAATGCAAACTACTCAACAAGAGAGCAGAGAGTAGATATTGTATACATTACCTTCAAATTGTAAAATCCGAGCTCTTCTTGTACGTTCTAATTCAGCCTGCATCTCTATTGCTTCTCTTATTGCATGAGGGAGATATATAGTCGCTGAATTGATCAAGGGACATATGTAATAAGATGCACTAGAAAACCAAGAAGGATTAACTTAACCAAAATCAAAATTATATAGTTTAATATGATATACTCACATATTTCATAACGAACGCATTTATAGCCCCAATCTTTTACACCTTCATTGATGGCAATCTGTGTCATATCTGGAGGTGTTAAAGTGTGCACGAAGGTGCATGCTAGTTGAACACCTCATAGTTCACAAATAGTTTAGGTGCAAAATGAACTATCGAGCAAAAGAACACACTCGTGCACAATGTATACAGAAATGACATATGGGTACACTTGCGAAACAATTCAATCAATACCAATATTTGTCTATGGTATATGCTCTTTCCTAGCTGGCAGTTATCTCATAAAAGAACATTTAACACACACTAATCACCTATCACAATCAAGCGTAAAGTAAACAAACTGATACGGTTAATTTACGAAGTAAATTCCACATAAATACATGTAACACATCTCACATTCAAAGAGTTTATAAAAATGAACTTTAGCACATATAAGAGCAACACATCTATTACTTAACTGTTTAGAGGAGTAAAACTAATAATGGAACAAAGAAAATAGACCGTAAACTCAATTATACTAAGACATGAAGAATAAATGCAACCACTTCGATTAAATGCAATAGCCAGCCAAATATCAAATGCTCACCACTATCTTTTCATTGAGTGTATCCGTTTCTTCAATGGCCTTATCAACAGTTATTTTACTAAGTTCACTACGCATTTCAGCATGTGCAAGAATAACCACAGCATCCAGGGGATAATCAACTGCATAGGATGCTAATTTAGGGTCCACTATCTTCAGAACAAGAGAAAAAGAGATATCAATATCGACTTTGAAAGTCTATTGACAGAAAAAATCATTCCGGTCTGGACACCAGCGGAAATACATACCTTAACATAGAGAAATCCATCTATTTGAATTCTGACTTTGTCCTTGGTACGAGCATACTCATCAACAATGGAAATCATCTCTTCTCTTAGAGAACACACATGAGCAATCCGATCTACGAGAGGTATCAAAAAATGAATCCCAGTAGTCAATGTCTTGGAGTACTTCCCAAACCTCTCGACAACAAATGCCTGCTCGTCACCTACTATCCCGATTCCCCAATTCACAGGAGGTGGAAACTCCTCACGTACAGGTATCGTCCTAATTCCCCAATTTCCCCATTTTACAGGAGCTGGAACCTTGACCCTTAACCCAAAGACACATCACTATGTTACTACTTATTCATAAATAGAAAGTAAAATGATATTTGTCACTCATTCTGTCGGGATTTCCTTTTCTTTTCACGTTTTAAATTTCTATTTTTAAGTTTTAGCTTCACTTACACTAACATTTGCAGTACCAATTAACCTTTAGCAGTAAAAACAAATTATCGAAAAAGGAAAACTAAATTGTTGATGAATGTACCTGGTGTTGGGATCCCGGAAATGGCAGAAGTGGCGGACAGCGGAGGATAACAGGTGGCGCGGAGGTGATTTGTGGTTGAAACGTGGCGGAGGAGCGGTGGAAATGGCGCCGGAAGTGAGTAGATTTCTTAGGATTCGAACATTGTGGAGGGAATTTGGCTTCAGGATCTTCATTTCTTCCTATTTTTTTAAGTGAAATTTCACCAAATTTTGAGGGTAAAACGCCAAATCCATGATCTTCACATGACCCACAAAATATGATATATTTTCATTTTTTATTTTATTTTATAATTTAAACAAAAAAAATCCAAAGGTACACCATTAATTTTTTTTAAAATAAAATACAACTTGGTTCTATTTATGGTATGATGCGTGAAAAAAAATTTATGTATATTTCACACTATAGGTGGAATTTAAAAGGAAATTTATATACACATTATCCATGTAGAATTGGGTTGCATTTTATTAAAAAAAATAATTATTTAAATTAAATTTTTTAGTTTAATTTGCAAAATTAAATTAAAAAAATATAAAATTCAGAATGATAAAATCTCAATAAAATAAATATCCCAACACCAACTCTACTTAATTATTAGTCTGATTTTGCGGAATTGATTGTGATGGGCCTGATGGCTATAATATAATTAAATTGTGTAGTTTCAACAATTTTCCCTTTCCACCGAGTAATATCAAGTTTAGCAGTTGTTCAAATATCTATATTTTATATATAACCTAATAATTTTTTATTTTTTCAATTTTAACCAAACAACTTTGTCTCTCTTTTTTTGATAGAATTGCAGCCTGCCCCTTGTGAAAGCTAGTTTACATGTGTCATAAAAAAAACTTTTTGATAAAATATATATGTGGCCCAAAAAGGCCTTATGTTTATGTAAATCTCACAGCAAAGTACGTATGGCATGCATACCTTCAAGAGTACAGACTGAATCTTCGTCAACAAACCACCTTCAATCTTCGGGCATGGCAGAAATAGAAAGAAAACCCTCAGAATTGAGTGATTTTAGGTTTTCTTTTTACCTGTTGCTTGGAAAAGAAAAGATTTTACTGATCGCCTATTCAGAGAGATTTAAATACTGTTCACGTCCAGTTATTTTCAAGAAGAAAAATTTTCGGTGGGGGAAGGAAAAAATAATATATATATATAACCATAATATATAGTAGAAGAACAGAAGAAAAGGTATAATAATATTAGAATTCTATTTGTATGTAAAGCGTTAATGATATTATTGTCTAAACAAAATTTTAATTAGAAATAGAAAACCAATTAGAAATTGCTGAATTTTATTGGATTCTAGTTTATTTTTTAAATTGGTTTTCCAATCTTAAAATAAGATGCAATAAAAAAAAAAAAGAATAGATAAGTAGAATAGGATAGTTGGGAATAAGTAATGATTTTCATTTAAAAAATATTTATTATTTAATTCTATAATTTGCAAATGCAGTAGCAACTCTAAAATTTATTACTGTGATATCAAGTTATTTTGAAATTTGAAGGAATTCCATGTTCAAAGAGGAGAGGCATTAGTATGTTTTTGGCTGAAAATCATGTATATAATATGGCGCAAGCATCCTCTCCATTTATATAATCTGATCTCCACGATCTACTTTCCAAACATGCAAATATTTTAATTAAACAATTATAATATATTAAAAAAATGAGTTTGTCTAGTTCATGTTTTTTCTTTTTATTTTTTTGGTGAAATTTCACCAAATTTAAGGAGTATGTAGCAATTTATAAAGCACCAGACAGTGGGAACGATGAAATAAAACATATGTAACCGATGCTTTTTGGAACAAGAAATACTTTGAGATAGGTTTATTTTACAATGTTTAAGTTAATTTAGTTGGAAAGGTTATAATTGAGAAATTAAAAAAAAATATCAACAAGAGTAGAGAGCAAGTATCATTTCCGTTAATCCACTTTCCAAACGATGTGAATCTTAACTCTCATTTGTTATCCTTATGTCTTAATCGCCAGAAAACAGGTTCACCAACAGTTGGCGTCGGATTTTACCAATCAAGTTTTTGTATATATATCGAGAGGACTCAGACTCACCATACTTGAGGGAAGTAATGCTCTTCCCAGGATGATGGAAATGACTGAAAAGGATTATCGGAAAATTTCTTGCATCGCATCATCGCACGCACTACGTCAAACCAAGAGAAAGAGATCAGTTTGGACACCTCAATTCATAACATGTAAAATTTAAGTTAAATATTAATTAGTACCAATTATGTTAGAGAGATTCTTTATCTTTATTTTTCGGGCTAATTTCAAGCACTTTTCTATTTTTTTTTGGAGTTTAGTGCGTTTTTGTCCCTTAACCTTTAAATAAGTGTGATTTTTCCTTTAACCCTTTTAGATAATTCTGACAGAATATTCCGAGCAAATTGAAATTTATTCGTCGATTTTTCTTTCGTTACGGCGACCCAAAAGTTAAGACCACTACCATCATGTACTTCTCCAAAACGAACAAATTCCATATCCCCATTCGACCCAATTGACCGTCGAAAGTATCAGAATTCGTCTGCAAAGCTCCATCGGCCTTGCACCATTTTTGGCTGGTAATTCTTCATTTGTTGGTTGCCAAATTTTAATTTTGAAACCACTACTATGTTCCTTGGGTTGAGAGAGATTCAATTTGATATATAATATCAACACGTTTTAAATTTGATTGGCCTTATAAATCACGTCCAAAAAAATTGAACAAAATATTTTCTAAGATTCCACCGAAAATGAGTTAAGTGTTATATTTTATAAAAGTTAGGAACAATCGCACCTATTTAAACGTTAGATGTCGGTGAAATTATATAAATAGTATTATTTTTTAGATGTTTTATAAAACTAGTGTATTTTTAAAACCCATTTTATTTTTAGTGTAAAAAGGTTTTCATAAAGGCGTCTTCATCAAAACCTTTCATTTTGTATTTTTCATTTAAACCCCGTAGTTTATAAATGTTTTCAATTTGGTCCCTTAATTTCTCTTTCGTGTATTTTTTCTATAAATTTATTGTTTATATGATTTATTATTTTTCCATGGTCTTTTATACCTTGTATAATTGTATCTCTATTTAATATATCTTTATTTATTGTTCGTTCGTAATTTTTCTGATATATTTCTTCTTTTTGTAAAGATGTTTCCAAATTTTTTCCCATTTGTTTGATATTTTTAGCCTTCATAATTTGTTTCACTCTTTGTTTTTCTTCTGTTATAGTATCTATTTTCGGTTTATAATTCATAATTAGGCGTGTGACATCTGATATGCTGTCTCTCTTTTTCTTTTGGTATTGTTTAAATCTTCGTTTGCAGTTCTTATCATTATCTCTTGAGTTCGTTGTGATATATTTTTATCGTGTCTTAAATTATGGTATGCCATTTTAACAAGATATTCATCTATAATAACTTGTTCTTCTAATTCTCGTATATCTCGTGTTATTCTTGTTCTGTAATTAAATCTTTCCATTATGTTATAGATAATTGTGTAACTATTTGTTTTGATTTTTCTAAACTAATAATGTTTTTCAAATGTTGTGTCGCATCTGTTTTACGACCTTCGTTTTTAGCTTTTATGTAAAGTTTTACTTCTCTATCATAACTTTCGTTTATTGATTTTATATTGTCTCTATAGAATTTTTGTCTATTATAATCATACATTTTTTGAATTATAATTTGAGTTTTAATATTTTAGAATCGTATACGGGCTCTGATACCAGAAAGGATCAGAGTGTTTCCTTGATAGTGGTGGTTAATTTAGCCATTTGATCGGCTAATTGTGTAAATTCGTTTTCAGTTATTTCATTAGAAGATTCCTCTTCTTTAAAGTTTTTAATTGAGGCCCGTGTACTAGTACTAGTTTCATTGGTTCTTTGATTTGGTGGTAGATATGTATAACATGTGCTTTTACTTTTTAAAAGTTTAGGTGTTCTATTTTGAAAAACATTAGTATTAACATATTGTATAATAGGTGTCTTTGGTATATATTTTATACGAGAAACTTCTCGAAAAATATCTTCCATATATATTTTGTCTGTATTTCTAAATTGTATACTATGATGATTGTTTGTCAAAGCATATCCAATGGTGTATGTTATTGAAAATGGATAATCATTTGTTTCCATTAAATCTTGTCTATCAAATTTATAGGCAATGTTTAAGGATTTATCTAGTTTTTCTGTTACAAGTGGTATAGCATAGTGTAAAGCTACATTAAAAAGTAGTTTAGTATAAGCAAGGTTTCCTTCAATTATCCCAAGTATTTTATCTTTTATGTTCATAATTCTGTCATCACATATAGCTAGTTTTATAGGTGAGTTTATTTCTTCAGCAAATGTACTCTTAATTAGTATCTGTATTGTAGAAATATGTATATATCCTATTTCGCTAGGGGTATATTTAGCTTTTTTAATTTTCTGAATTATATCAGCTTTGTTTATCAATGAAATAGCCTGTGTTCCTTTTGTTGTAGAAATTTCAATAGGTGTTTCACATGTAAATTTTCCATATAGTATAATGTTTTTTCTGCTCAGTTTTGTTTTCAAATCTGTTTTCATATCTTGTCCAACAATTAAGTTTAATTCTTTTCTTCTAACTTTGTTTAATTTTTTGTTGTCTATGACAATATCTTGAGAAAAGTATCCGTATTCTTCAGTTGTTTCAAAATTTTCAATCTGATCTATTAAACTCGTCTCCATGTATATAATCTTATATAAAAATATAAATAACGTTTTCAGAACGAAGTTTACATTGTTTACCTGTTTGTGTGTTCATATCTACTGTCTTCATGCACTCCATGTTACCTGTTCACCATCTCTTCAAAATATATGTTTGATTTTTGTATGAGAATTGTTTAGTTGTGTATGGTTATGTATAGGTTCTGCTATTCAGGCGTGAAGCCAACAGAAAAGAAAAGCTCAAAGGCTTTTGAAACTCAGAGAGTTTTGATCAACACATGATCTTTTTACTCCATTTAAGTCTGAATATTACATACTACATTGAGGCCATTATATAGGCACTCGACTCACTATTACAGACGCGTTTTTATTTACAAAAGTAAAAAAAGTAGAAAAAGCAATAATGGTGCTCAACATCTGCACCTAAAAAGCAGACAGAGACATAAAGTCTGCATTATTGAGGTGTGTACGTCATTGCTTACGTATTCCCTTGAGTGTTTGACATCATTGCATGCGTCAGTTTACATTATTCTTCAGTAACAGTGTCTTCCTTTATTGACTCGTTTGAATTATGGGACCCTGTTTCTTCAACTTCGTCTTCTGGTTTATCTTGGCATATTGCACAGCTGTGTTCATCAATTATTTCGCTGTATTCGCAGAAGATGAGTTTGGCTTCATTAGGAAGTGTCTTCAGGCTGTGTTCTTCAATCTTGATAAAAGTTTTCTCAAAGTTTTCCAACGTTTTTAGTTGTAACGGTGGAATCGTGTATCTTGAAGATCCGTATATCAAATGATAATTGGATTTATAGTTTATTTTGACATTACTGTCCTTGTTTATTTCCTGTGATGCATAAAATATTTGATTTAGTTGTTTTGCAACTATCTCATTTATGTCATCAAGTGTCTTCATTGTGTCGATGCTGGGGTATTCTCCGTTTGAAACTATCAATTTGATAATTCCATAAGAGTGTACTAAAACTCCTTCTTCGTTGAAGATAGGATATGAAAGTGTAGATTTGAAGACTATTTCTTTATCCATGTTTCCTTTTGAGACCCGTTTAGCATAGTCTTGAAGTGTAGACATTAGTTTTGGGCTAAATTTTCGAAAACAGTTTGGGTTTTTAAAGTATAGGGTGTCAAGAAATCCATGTATGAAGAATTGGTATATCAAGTCTGGGTCTGTTTGTTCAAATACAACGACTTTTGGGCCGTTTCTGTTTACTGGGTACCAAAAAAGGTTGTTTTTATCTACCTCTGGGTTGTATTCAAAAATAGATTTCAAGAGGTTGTCGAATTTTTCTTTTGAGGGTTGTATTTGGGCCTCTTTTTGGGCTGGTGTTTGAACACGATCCATTGGGTTTACTGTAGGTATGTTTCCAAGAACTCTCATGCGTTCTTTTAGGCTGTTTTGGGTTTGAGGAGTTGTAATAGCCCGAATCGGGGCCTGGTCGTAAACGGTAAGCTAAGGGTATCGTAAGAGCGTTTATAGACCTTGATCCATATTTAAAACACTTCATGCATTGCATCTTTAAGTGAAATATGTGCTCTTTTGTGATATTATGTTATTTCGAGGGAAAGTCGGCACAAAAACCCTAAAGTACTATTTATTTCCCGAACCACTACTGCTCCGTTTTGTCAATGAAATTTTAAAGGATCAAAACTCATGATTTTAATCATTCAAACTTGTTTTTCAAGTCCCGAGAACCTATCATGAATTTTTGAAGCAATTTATGATTTTCTTTTGAAGTTACTATTCACCGCCGAAATGAACTTTTGATCGGTACACCGGTTACCCTTCAATATTATACTTAAAACGACCCTTGAATTATTTCATGAATTTTGATATGATTTTCAAGCCCTAATTCCGACCCTAGCTCGAGTAGTAAACGAAAACGTTTAACAAATAAATTACTATTTATTTCAAGAATTAGAATTTTTAAACCGTATATCCGATTTTGACGTATGAATAATCGTTTCGAAGGAAATTTTATTTCCCGAACTTTGAACACTTTTCCCACTTTCATAGTTGCTCGTTTGAAGGTGAAATGACCTAAATACCCTTTTTCTATCATTTTATATTTACTTTTGAAAGAAAATCTAATTTTCTTAAAATTACACATAGTGCCCCGTTTGTCCCTACCACAATTACTAATTGATGATTAGCCCCTCATTACATCTATAAATAAGAACATTGGGCAATCACTTTCCTTGTTCAGCAGTAGCTTTCGAATTCCCATTCTGAAGGTGAGTTTCCTTTTCTTTTTGTTTTACTTTATTTAAATTATGTTTTAGTTTATTTAATTTATGTTTTATTTATATTTTAGTTTTAGATTTTAATTTATGTTTTATTTTAGATTTATTTTATACATAAATTATGTGTTTAAAATTATGCTTTAAATTCATGAATTACATGATTTATGTTTTATAAATTATAGTTTGTAAATTAAATGTTACATGATTTAATTATGCTACAAATTTAATTATGTGACACCTATTATGACATGTTATATGTTACATTTAATTATAATTTATTCCTACTTAGGTAATTTGATATGATACTTGATTTAAATTGTATTACATGTTACATGTTACATTTAATTTATAATATGATCATAGTTATGTAACTTAAATTGTTGCATGACTTATGAAATGTTTCACGTTATTTAATTATGTTATATGATAGGAATTATGTTACATTTATAACATGTTACATGTTTATACTATAGGAATAATTACGTTATGAATTATAATATATGATCATATGTCACATGTTTCCCTAACCAATTGATATAAGTTATAGTATACATGTATAAAATACGTATACATATTAGTTTTCCTATGTATAATACGGTATGTATTTTTGTATAAATACCAAATGTATTTTTAGTATAAATACTTAATGTATTTTCATAAATACCAAATGTATTTTAGTATAAATACTTAAAGTATTTTCGTATAAGTACCAAACGTATTTTCGTATTAATACTATATACCTACCGTATAAATACTGTACGTGTGAACAGTACCTTTGACCGAAATAGTACCTTTGACTAGAATAGTAACTTTGACTTTGACTTTATATCAACGGACTCATTTTGACGAGACGGATTCAACGGCGAAAGCCTTTTTCACAAATTTTCAAATCGGGAATCAAAATTAAGCTTTTCAAACCAAACTCTTACTCAATTGAAGTTGTTTCAAAATCCTAAGCGTGATATTTGATTTTACGTTATAATCTTTCGTGTAAGATTAATCATTTGTCTGAATTCTTTTTCTGATAAGGGTGATCCTTCTTGAGCAATGTTCTTTCTTATCAATTATGTGATTTATTACTTGAACTAGATCATGTTTTCATGATGTATTATGGTATTACTGATTATCAGATTTTACCATGAGATTTCGTTACATGTTATGACATGCTTCGATAAAGTTTTGTCCTGATCATATGATATCATTATGTGCTATTGAATGTTTTGACGTGGTTTCAACGTGCTTCTGTGACGATATGGTCTGAGGATAGAAACTTATAGTTATTCACCACTTACAGGTGAAGTTTGGATATACTGAGGCTCCGGTATTATTGCATAATACCATTTTCTGTAGGTGAGGTTTAAATCTATTTTCAACTGGAACCATGAAAATATGTATGTATGCAAAACGTTTGAAAACAATCCCTAAAGGTTTTAAAGATCCTTGTTTTCAAAGATAAAACGTTTCCCTTCTTAGGGCACTGTTTCATTTTGAAGATACTCTGTTTTGTTTAAAGATAATATTTTCTGATATTCCATTTATTTAAAGTTTTACCGTTTTGATTAACGAGCAATGAGTAATGTTTCAGAGTTCTGTTCTGATCAATGTTTAGTTTCTGGATTTTGTGTGCTTTATGTACTTCTGAAATTTTGGACAATGCAAGCTTTGGATATACTGTCTTGTTGGGCCCTGACGGTATGGTTGAGTAGTAGACCGGGAGGCGTGCGCCAATGGCTACTATGATACTGGCCGTCGTACAGACCTTGATGATGGTTTAATCGGAGGTTGGTTATTCCACATCGAAGGTCGGGAGAGGTGGATGTAATTCCTCCCATTCCTGTTTACGTCACCGCGGGGTAGCTCCCTGGGCGCGGCAACTGGAGGAAGAAGGATGGTGCATGTGATTATGGGTATCGGGATCCTAACCGGTCTCGATACCAACTCTGTTAATGTTTTTGGGAGTAAAGGTTGGAGAACGCCTAGCTTGCGGGCAAATTCTGTTTTTAAAGACTGGTTCATATTTTGAAAAATATACCCAATAGCTTATTCCTATTTTGTAAAGTATATATGAACCGGAAACTCTGATGTGTGCGCATGTGTGTGCTTTCTTGGAAATCCTGTTCCAAAGTAATGTTTTGATGTTCCGTTCTGAAATAAAGTGTTAAAGTAAAGTTTTGAAATTCAGCATTAAAGTACCGTTTTGAAGTAAAACCTTTTCTGAAAAGTCTAAAGTTTTGAGTATTTATATGATTCCAAAATTATGCCTCACTTAGTCCCTTTGACTAATACCTCTCCCCGTTTTCTAACCTCATGGTTTCAGGTTCTGCGTTTGCTGGTTGGTTGGTACCTTGAAGCATAGGAAATCTTATGTTGTACTCTTTCGGTCAGGTTCTTTTGAACCATCTTAAATTCCACTCACTTGTTGTTATCGTATTGTTCTGTTAGGCCTTAATCAGCTTAGTCTCTTGTATCCTTGTTATTGTTTCCAAAAGTTTTAAAATGCCCATATTTCTGCTGCAAAGTTTTCTTTTAGTACTCTGATCCTATAATGTATAGTCCGTTCGCCGGCGTGCCTTTTGGGTGCTAGGCTCCTATTCACTCGAGAGGTATGACGGTGCGGGGTTGTGGTACCTTCGGGGTGCTACAGCTGAAGTGGTATCAGAGCCCCAGGTTGCGGAAATCTGGGGTTCATAGAGTCTCATAAGTATTCTCATGTTTTTAGTGCTTAAATTGTGATCGATCACTGTTTGGGGCGGCCGACCAGCATGTGATTTGTTACAATTGTAGTACTGAAACCCTTCCTTAATTGAGTTAACAATCTAGTTTTGATCAACATCAAAATTTCAAGTTTCATAGGGTCTTTTAGTATTTTTTGAAAATTTTCGATTCATTAGTGGTTACGGTTTTGAGATTGATATCTAATTCCTTCTTCTACTCACTCTCTCTACTTTTGAAAATTCTCTACTTACTCTTCCCAGTCTATTCATGTCTCCAGTCTTAGAGTCGCTTCAAGATATCGACAAGGCCAATATATTACGTGTTTTATGTGCATAATCGGATGCTGATTATTTGAATATTGAATATTGTTGAACTGTTGTTCAATGTTTTGACCTGTACTGGCTAATTGTTAGTTGATGATTAATGGAATACACTTGTTGCCTGAATATTGCTATACTGAATACTGATTGGTTGTTGTTCCCTACATTGATACGTACTTGTTATTTGTTAATAATTGTTCAGTGATATATATACTTGCTTTATGAATATCGCCTCTGTGACATTCTGTGAACCATTCTTGACCCACATACATTACATTTTAATTGAGGTTCTTAACTTCAAAAAGTGCCTTCCTTGGAATGAAGTGGGAACTCGAATTTCATTGACATGACCAGAAGAACGGTACACGCTCTTAACACGCCAGTTAAGGTTCTATAACCCTGGCGCCATGCATTAACTTCATCAAAACTTTATGTGTGCATACTTGTTCTTGTTGAGTACTTGGTCATGCAAACATCGTGGTAAAATCTCTCTTGGGATTTGCTTTATTACGCAATTGGTATATAAACGCTACCCTATAAGAGTTGGTAATCAATTTTATCCGACGGATCTTATCACACTGTTAATGACGGGATACAGAATCATACTGGGTATGGATTGGCTCTCTAAATACCATGCTAAATTGGATTGTTTTAAAAAGGAGGTCATCTTAGGAAAAGATGAAAGTTGGACACCAGATGGAAAGGAAAAGCATTCATCAATAGTCTCTGTAACAGAGGCGAAGAGGATGATTCAGAAGGGAGCTACAGGGTTCGTTGCCTATCTCTTGAACAGACCAAAAGATCAAATCAAATTGGAAGAAGTTGAGATTGTTAATGAGTTCTTAGAGGTGTTTCCTGAACACCTGGATTCGTTACCACCAGATCGTGAATTGGAGTTCGTAATTGAGATAGTTCCGGGAGCCGAACCATTTTCCAAGACAACATATAGGATGGCACCTGTTGAACTTCAAGAATTAAGAAAGCAACTTGATGAGTTGATAGAAACAGGTTATATTCGACCGAGTACATCACCTTGGGGAGCACCTGTATTATTTGTTAAGAATAAGGACGGATCCCTATGACTTTGTATTGACTATCGGGAGCTCAGCAGAATAACCATAAAGAACAAGTATCCTCTTCCTCATATTGAGAAGTTATTCGACATACTTCAAGGATCTCGAGTATACTCCAAGTTAGATTTGAGACAAGGATACTATCAGTTGAAAGTGAAAGCGGAAGATATCCCTAAAATAGCTTTTAATAGTCGCTACGGACATTTTGAGTTTGTGGTGATGCCATTTGGATTGACGAACGCCCCAGCTGCATTCATGGACATGATGCATCGGATTTTTCGACCATTCCTCGACAAGTTTG
The DNA here is from genome assembly GCA_037501455.1 of Lantana camara. NCBI lineage: Eukaryota > Viridiplantae > Streptophyta > Magnoliopsida > Lamiales > Verbenaceae > Lantana > Lantana camara. The sequence continues at coordinate 11,700,370 of CM074857.1, read as the reverse complement.
TCGTAATCTTCGTAGACGATATTCTAGTCTTTTCCAAGACACCAGAGGAACATGCAAAGCATCTTTGATTGGTGCTAGGCACTTTGCTGGATCACAAGCTATACGCAAAATTCAGCAAATGTGAGTTTTGGTTGGAAAAGGTCACATTCTTGGGGCATATCATATCGGGTTCAGGGGTCGAAGTTGATCCCTCGAAGATTGAAACGATTATGAACTGGAAACAATCAAGGAATCCTTCAGAAGTGAGAAGCTTTTTGGGACTCGTCGGCTACTATAGAAGATTCGTGCAAGATTTTCCAAGATAGCTGCACCACTTTCAAGATTAACAAAAAAGAAGGGAAGTTCGAATAGACAGAAAAGTGCGAACAGAGTTTCCAGGAATTAAAGAAGAGGTTGACGACAGCACCAGTACTAGCGTTACCAGAAGAAAATGAAGGTTACACTGTCTATACTGATGCCTCAAAAGAAGGATTGGGTAGTGTTCCAATGCAACATGGAAAAGTGATAGCGTATGCCTCAAGGAAGCTTAAACCACATGAAGTTAACTACCCTACACACAATTTGGAGCTAGCAGCGATTGTCTTCGCCCTTGCCAAATGGAGGCATTATCTTTATGGGGTTACATTTGAAGTCTTTAAAGATCATAAGAGTTTGCGTTACTTATTCACTCAAAAGGAGTTGAATATGCGACAAAGGAGGTGGATGGAGTTTCTGGAAGACTATGATTGTATAATTCCGTACTATCCGGGAAAAGCTAATGTGTTAGCTGATGCACTAAGTCGAAGGGCTAGTTTAGCACTGATCACAGGAGATTTTACAAAGAGCAGAAGGGAACCTGTACAAGTGATATCAAGAGCCAGATTGGCTAACCTAGTCATCTTGTCACCATTAAAGGAGAAAATTCTAGAAACACAGGCTACAGACGACTGAATTAAGAAATGTTTGAATTATAAGGAAAAAGATAACGAAACAAAATTCAAAAAGGGTGAAGACGGAATCTTGAGATACAAAGGTAGAGTTTGTGTGCCAACTGAAATTCGAAAGAAAATATTGGATGAGGCGCATAAAACACGATATACGGTACATCCTGGAGGGACAAAGATGTATAAAGATCTCAGGGAGCATTTCTGGTGGAATGAAATGAAAAGAGACATCGCTGAATATGTCAAGAAATGCTTAACTTGTCAAAAGGTTAAAGCAGAACATCAAAAGCCAGGAGGAAAAATTACAACCGTTGCCAATTTCTACATGGAAATAGGAGCAGACAACCATGGATTTTGTCACCGGGTTATCTAGGGTTAAAGGAGGACAAGACAGCATTTGGGTCATAGTCGATAGATTGACTAAGTCAGCACATTTTCTGCCGGTAAAAACCACGGATAAGGTTAACACCTTAGTGAAGTATTCAAGAATTGAAGGGGGCAAAGTTTAAACTTCAGCACAGCAGCACATCCTCAGACAGATGGACAGTCAGAAGGATTGATTAAGTACCTGGAAGACTTGTTAAGAACATGCACGTTGGATTTCCCAGATAGTTGGAAGGACTGTCTGCCACTCGTGGAGTTGCATACAATAACAGAAGCTTCGATTCAAGCCGCTCCGTATGAAGCTTTATATGGGAGGAAGTGTAGATCTCCATTATATTGGGATTTGGACGAAGTAAGATGGACCCCCTGAGAAAACCAAAAGACCAAAAGTCATTGAGTGGATAGAGAAAGCTACTGAAAAGATTAAGATTATTCAGCAAAGAATGAAGGTTACTCGAGATAGACAAAAGAGTTACGCTGACAAAAGGAGAAGGGATTTGGAGTTTGATGTTGGTGAGAAAGCGTTTTTAAAGGCATCGCCAAGGAAAAGGTTCACAAGAATTCGAAAAGGTGGAAAATTGAACCCTAGATACATAGGACCCTTTGAGATACTGGAACGTGTGGGTCCAGTAGCGTATCGCTTGGAGTTACCAACAAGCTTAACAGGAATCCACAATGTATTTCATGTATCCCAACTTCGCAAGCACTTTGTTGATGAGACACCAGTGGTACCAGTAGAGAAACTCCCGTTAGAACCTAATCTAACCTATGTTTGAAACCAACAAGGATCTTGGATAGGAAATTCCAAGAGTTAAGAAATAGGAAGATTTTGCTGGTTAAGGTGTTATGAAAAGAACATGGTACTGAGGAAGCCACATGGGAAACTGAAGAAAAGATACAGAAGCACTACCCGAGTTATTCACAGATCGAGAAAAGAATCTGAGGACAGATTCTTCTTAAGGAGGGGAGATTGTAATAACCCGAATCGGGGCCTGGTCGTAAACGGTAAGCTAAGGGTATCGTAAGAGCGTTTATAGACCTTGATCCATATTTAAAACACTTCATGCATTGCATCTTTAAGTGAAATATGTGCTCTTTTGTGATATTATGTTATTTCGAGAGAAAGTCGGCACAAAAACCCTAAAGTACTATTTATTTCCCGAACCACTACTGCTCCGTTTTGTCAATGAAATTTTAAAGGATCAAAACTCATGATTTTAATCATTCAAACTTGTTTTTCAAGTCCCGAGAACCTTTCATGAATTTTTGAAGCAATTTATGATTTTCTTTTGAAGTTACTATTCACCGCCGAAATGAACTTTTGATCGGTACACCGGTTACCCTTCAATATTATACTTAAAACGACCCTTGAATTATTTCATGAATTTTGATATGATTTTCAAGCCCTAATTCCGACCCTAGCTCGAGTAGTAAACGAAAACGTTTAACAAATAAATTACTATTTATTTCAAGAATTAGAATTTTTAAACCGTATATCCGATTTTGACGTATGAATAATCGTTTCGAAGGAAATTTTATTTCCCGAACTTTGAACACTTTTCCCACTTTCATAGTTGCTCGTTTGAAGGTGAAATGACCTAAATACCCTTTTTCTATCATTTTATATTTACTTTTGAAAGAAAATCTAATTTTCTTAAAATTACACATAGTGCCCCGTTTGTCCCTACCACAATTACTAATTGATGATTAGCCCCTCATTACATCTATAAATAAGAACATTGGGCAATCACTTTCCTTGTTCAGCAGTAGCTTTCGAATTCCCATTCTGAAGGTGAGTTTCCTTTTCTTTTTGTTTTACTTTATTTAAATTATGTTTTAGTTTATTTAATTTATGTTTTATTTATATTTTAGTTTTAGATTTTAATTTATGTTTTATTTTAGATTTATTTTATGCATAAATTATGTGTTTAAAATTATGCTTTAAATTCATGAATTACATGATTTATGTTTTATAAATTATAGTTTGTAAATTAAATGTTACATGATTTAATTATGCTACAAATTTAATTATGTGACACCTATTATGACATGTTATATGTTACATTTAATTATAATTTATTCCTACTTAGGTAATTTGATATGATACTTGATTTAAATTGTATTACATGTTACATGTTACATTTAATTTATAATATGATCATAGTTATGTAACTTAAATTGTTGCATGACTTATGAAATGTTTCACGTTATTTAATTATGTTATATGATAAGAATTATGTTACATTTATAACATGTTACATGTTTATACTATAGGAATAATTACGTTATGAATTATAATATATGATCATATGTCACATGTTTCCCTAACCAATTGATATAAGTTATAGTATACATGTATAAAATACGTATACATATTAGTTTTCCTACGTATAATACGGTATGTATTTTTGTATAAATACCAAATGTATTTTTAGTATAAATACTTAATGTATTTTCATAAATACCAAATGTATTTTAGTATAAATACTTAAAGTATTTTCGTATAAGTACCAAACGTATTTTCGTATTAATACTATATACCTACCGTATAAATACTGTACGTGTGAACAGTACCTTTGACCGAAATAGTACCTTTGACCAGAATAGTAACTTTGACCGGAATAGTAACTTTGACTTTGACTTTATATCAACGGACTCATTTTGACGAGACGGATTCAACGGCGAAAGCCTTTTTCACAAATTTTCAAATCGGGAATCAAAATTAAGCTTTTCAAACCAAACTCTTACTCAATTGAAGTTGTTTCAAAATCCTAAGCGTGATATTTGATTTTACGTTATAATCTTTCGTGTAAGATTAATCATTTGTCTGAATTCTTTTTCTGATAAGGGTGATCCTTCTTGAGCAATGTTCTTTCTTATCAATTATGTGATTTATTACTTGAACTAGATCATGTTTTCATGATGTATTATGGTATTACTGATTATCAGATTTTACCATGAGATTTCGTTACATGTTATGACATGCTTCGATAAAGTTTTGTCCTGATCATATGATATCATTATGTGCTATTGAATGTTTTGACGTGGTTTCAACGTGCTTCTGTGACGATATGGTCTGAGGATAGAAACTTATAGTTATTCACCACTTACAGGTGAAGTTTGGATATACTGAGGCTCCGGTATTATTGCATAATACCATTTTCTGTAGGTGAGGTTTAAATCTATTTTCAACTGGAACCATGAAAATATGTATGTATGCAAAACGTTTGAAAACAATCCCTAAAGGTTTTAAAGATCCTTGTTTTCAAAGATAAAACGTTTCCCTTCTTAGGACACTGTTTCATTTTAAAGATACTCTGTTTTGTTTAAAGATAATATTTTCTGATATTCCATTTATTTAAAGTTTTACCGTTTTGATTAACGAGCAATGAGTAATGTTTCAGAGTTCTGTTCTGATCAATGTTTAGTTTCTGGATTTTGTGTGCTTTATGTACTTCTGAAATTTTGGACAATGCAAGCTTTGGATATACTGTCTTGTTGGGCCCTGACGGTATGGTTGAGTAGTAGACCGGGAGGCGTGCGCCAATGGCTACTATGATACTGGCCGTCGTACAGACCTTGATGATGGTTTAATCGGAGGTTGGTTATTCCACATCGAAGGTCGGGAGAGGTGGATGTAATTCCTCCCATTCCTGTTTACGTCACCGCGGGGTAGCTCCCTGGGCGCGACAACTGGAGGAAGAAGGATGGTGCATGTGATTATGGGTATCGGGATCCTAACCGGTCTCGATACCAACTCTGTTAATGTTTTTGGGAGTAAAAGTTGGAGAACGCCTAGCTTGCGGGCAAATTCTGTTTTTAAAGACTGGTTCATATTTTGAAAAATATACCCAATAGCTTATTCCTATTTTGTAAAGTATATATGAACCGGAAACTCTGATGTGTGCGCATGTGTGTGCTTTCTTGGAAATCCTGTTCCAAAGTAATGTTTTGATGTTCCGTTCTGAAATAAAGTGTTAAAGTAAAGTTTTGAAATTCAGCATTAAAGTACCGTTTTGAAGTAAAACCTTTTCTGAAAAGTCTAAAGTTTTGAGTATTTATATGATTCCAAAATTATGCCTCACTTAGTCCCTTTGACTAATACCTCTCCCCGTTTTCTAACCTCATGGTTTCAGGTTCTGCGTTTGCTGGTTGGTTGGTACCTTGAAGCATAGGAAATCTTATGTTGTACTCTTTCGGTCAGGTTCTTTTGAACCATCTTAAATTCCACTCACTTGTTGTTATCGTATTGTTCTGTTAGGCCTTAATCAGCTTAGTCTCTTGTATCCTTGTTATTGTTTCCAAAAGTTTTAAAATGCCCATATTTCTGCTGCAAAGTTTTCTTTTAGTACTCTGATCCTATAATGTATAGTCCGTTCGCCGGCGTGCCTTTTGGGTGCTAGGCTCCTATTCACTCGAGAGGTATGACGGTGCGGGGTTGTGGTACCTTCGGGGTGCTACAGGAGTGGTTTGAAGAGTATTTTTGTAGGTTTTAGTCTCTTCAAGGGCTTGTTTAGCTTCTTCGAAACTGGTATAGGATTTGTGTGTTATTCCTGAGTGTCCTAGTATGTGTATACTTGCTTTGGACCAATGGTCGTAGATCCCACGGCTTGGACCATTGAATATTGTGTACCATTTTTTGACCTGTTTTCTTTCATCTTCATTATCTGCTGATGATGAAGTATTCCCTTCTGCTGTTTGTGGAAATGTTTTTGATTTTGTGAATGTTTTTGATGATGGATCCACCACGCTTGCTGGTAGCTCTGATGGTGGAAGTCCTGCTTCTTGTTGAACAGCGTGTAGTGCGGCAAGAAGTTCTTGTCGTTGTGTCATCTTGGATTCTGTGAATCTTTGTATCTCCAGATATTTGGCTTTTGTGAATTGTTGTATCTCATGATCAATTGTTTCAATGTTTTGTTTCATCAGGGCTATCGCGGCCTCCATTCTCGAGTGAGTGTGTCCGCAAGAGCGTTCTCTTCTGATTTTATGTATACGATGTGAAATTGGTATCTTCGTATTTCGAGCTGCCACCGTATCAATCGTCCTTGATTGTAGTTGTCTCGGAGTGTATACCTGTAGAAGTTTGTTAAGTATTTTGAGTCTGTTCGAAGTTCGAATTCTCGAGGTAAAAGCTCGAGTTTCCACTTCCGAAGTATCTTTAGGCATGCAAGTGTCTCTTTTTCATGGACTGTATAATTTTTCTGGGTTTCTGTAAATGTCCCAGATATGTATTTACAGAGTTGTGTAATTTCGCGAACCTTTTTGGTTCTTGTATTCATATGACCTTCAAGGTCGTTTGTATTCATTTTTTCGGCTGGTATTGCAAGCATGCAACCAGACCATGTATCATTTGAAGCGTCTGTCTCAATGATAATAAAATCGTTTTCCTTTGGATTGTATAAAACAGACAATGTTTCACAATACTGTTTTATTTTCTGTACTTGTATCGAATCACCAATTCTCCAATTCCATTGTATTTTCTCAGAAAGTTTCTTTTGTAGTTGTGTTCTTTCTTTAGCAAGGTTCTTTATGAATCCTTGATCAGAATTGTAGTTTAAACATCCAAGAAATCTTTGTAGTTGTTTTCGATCAGAAATTTGATCTGGAAATTCGTTTAATTTTTTCAAAATGTTGTCTTGAAGAACTATGTTTCCTTGTGAATCAAAAGTATTTCCAAGAAAATCAATTTTTTGTTTACATAAGACTGCTTTCTTTTTAGAAAGAATTAGTCCTTTGTCTTTGCATCGTTTCAAAACTATTCTTAGTTTTTTCAAATGATCTTCTTTATCTTGATTACTAAAAATGATAATATCATCAATGTAAGCAAGACAAATGTCTTCTAAACCTTCAAGGTTTTTGTCCAAAAATCTCTGGTATATTCCAGGTGCTTGTTTCAAACCAAATGGTAAAACATTCCATTGGTAGTGTTTTTGTGGAGGGCATGTAAAAGCTGTTAACGGTTTTGTGTTTTCATGCAATCGTAATTGCCAATATCCTGATTTAGCATCTAGAGTACTAAACCATGTTTTTCCTTTCAATCTATCTTTGATGTAATCAATTCTAGGAAGTTTATATGCATCTCCTATAGTTTTTTTATTTAATTGTTTATAATTTATGACCATTCGTCGTTTTCCTCGTTTTATTTCATTTTTGTTTTCTACATAAAATGCAGGTGCTGCGTGTGGACTTTTGCTTTCAGAAATTAATCCCTTTTCCAAAAGTTGTTTACATTCTTCTTTAAATTCATCAATATCTCTTTTAGAGTAAGGTATATTATTTTTGACATTTACTTCGTCTAAAGGATTTTTAAGTTTAATTTCAACTATCATATAATTATTATTCTTATCTTTGTCTAGGGGATCTTCACTAGTGACAGAGTCTAAAATTTCTTCTATTTCTTTTTCAAGATTTGTTTTTATGAAAAATATTAATTCATGATTAATTAAATAATTTATCTTGTCTATAAGATTACTTCTGTCTTCAATTTTTACTATAGGTATTTTAATTGTTTCACTCCTTTGAGATAGTTTTTCATTAACAGGTGATTTTAAAGTGATGTATTTTAAATCTTGACAAAAAGGTCTATAAAGTTTCAAAAAGTTATTTCCTGGGATAAATGGTAATCCTGTTTCGTGTCTGTATATAGATGGTATAATAAAACAATATCCCTGTATCCAAACTTTTTCTAAGTATGTTGCGTACCATATATAATAATGACTTGCATCTGCTATCATTACTTTTAATGGTTGTTTAAGTTTTTTCCATTTGAATATTGTAAGGGCTGGTGAAGCAAAACATAAACTTGCTCCTGTGTCTATAAATTCTTTGATTGTTTTATGTTTTATTCTTACTTCTATAAATGTAGCGTTAGAGTTTTTCATTTAAAAATCTTCGTCTGAACTATAATCATTTTCTGATTCTGTAACTGTTTCTATTTCGTATATATTTTCTAGATCAGAATAGTCTTCTTCTATTGGTTCTAGATCGTATGTTTGGGCTACTTGAAGTATATATAGTTTTTTCTCAGGCTGTTTTCGTTGTTTAGGGCATTCCTTAGCATAGTGTCCTTCTTCATGGCAAAGCCAACATTGACATTTTTTCTTTCCTTCTGGACAGTATTTCTGTTTAGGTTTGTATTCTTTCTTTTTAAAGAAACGTCTTCTTCTTTTTTGAAATTTGTGTTTATTATTATCAATCCATTTTTTAGGTTTCTTTCTCCATCTATATCTTTTATCCTTTCTCCTATATCTTCTTTTTTTGTTTGGTCGAATTATGTATGGACTTTCTCCGTATTGTTGAGGTACTAAAGGATTTCCCTCACAACATATTGTAATCTTGTTTTTAACTGCATTGTGTAATTCTCTTTCATAGCATTTGTCTCCTATAAATTGTTCTACTACAGTTTGCGCTCCTCCTAGTGTTTCTGTAATGAATCCTTCATTTATTTGTTTCTTAAATTTTGCATATACTATTTGTCCAACTGGGTAGGGTAATTTATTGAAGTATAAAGATAGATATTTTTCTCTGTTTTCTTTAGATAAATTATAGTAATACATATTGTATTCACAGTTAAAATTTTTTATAGCGCACATGTCTAATATTTGTGTATTGGCAAGATGATATGCTGCTCTATCTTGTTCTCTTTTATTAACAAAGAGTTCTGAATCTTGTATAGGTATTCCGACAAACTCTGAGTATATTTTTGCAACTATGTTCCAAAAAGTTTCTATAGCATCTCCCCCTATCAAGAGTGTTTTCTGTTCTTCTGATAATGTGGCTAAGTAGTGTGTTATATTTCCTACTGTTTTGTATTGTATGAAATTAAATATTGTTTTAAAATTTCCTTGTCTTAATCTATCTTCTGTTTCTAGAATTAATCCTAGTTTATGTGCCCATTCAGTGATAAGTGTTGATTTGTTTGTTACACAGTCTAAATTTAATATTCCATCGACTCCTAATATTCCCTTTGTAGGTATATATTGTTCAGGTATTTTAGACCATCTTCCTTTTTTATTTGGAATATATCCCCTTTTAAAATTGTATTGTATGCTTGAATTTTTTAGAGGATTGGTATATTTATCTTCTTGATAAGTTTCCCATTTAATTTCTTCCTCCCTTTTTGTGTTACTAGCTTCTGGAATATCTTTCTTATCTTTTTCTTGTTTTAAATTGTGTTTCATTCCTAACACATCGTCTTCTGATGACTCATATCCATATATTACTTCTTCATTTTCTACTTCCGGTTTTATAGCTTCTAATGTATGGGTTTGTTTATTTTCTTCATCAACAATTTTTAATGATTCTAATAAATTGTTTAATTCTTCAATTTTTTCTTCTAAATTAAAAGTTTCCATTATAATCGTGGAGCTTCTATTTGAAAAGGTTTGAGATTTTTGTTTCCAAAATATGTTTCAAGATCAGCAATAGTTATATGCCTAGAATATTCTTTTCGTATAATCACTTCTTTGAGCTGTTTTAATAATTCCTGACAGTTTGACATAGGAAGTATTATTTGTTTTTCTTCAGATGTACCAATTTGGTTTTCCACTTGTTTTTCCTCTTGTTTTCCTCTAAGCTCTCGTAGAAGTTTATCTAAAATTTCTTGTGTATTGTCTATTTCATTTATAACATTCTGTTTTTTATCTAAAAGAATTTGTTGTAACATATCTATAATGGTGTTTAATTGTGGATTTGTAGTAGTGTGAAATAAATGTGGATATTTCTCCCCCCTCCTGATGACAAGAGAAAATGTTTTGATCTATTTTATAATATGATTCTATTTCTTGATTATTATTGATGTTTGTAATAGTGTTTTCAAGTTGAGACATCTTTTCATTAGTATTCATTAATTGTTCAGTCAATGTTTGTACTGTATTATTTAATGATTGTACTTGTTCGTTTAATGTTTCTATAAATTTTTGTAATTCTTGTGTAAAACTCATGCTGATGAAAGTATATTTATTTTAGTTCTTAGTCTCTTGCACCAGTTTAGTGTATTTTCAGTTTGTTCTCTAAATTCTTTTGTTTGTTCTTTATGTTGTTTTAACCATGTCATGTATTTTTCTAATCTTATTAAATTAACTGGAGTGTATATTTCATTTCTCAAGAGTTGTTTTTCTCTTCGTTTCCTACTATTAAGAATTTCTTCTTGAATTTTATAGTTTGCCGAATTAGTTATTGAGTTTAAAACTAAAGTTTCTTGTTTTATTATACTCCGAACCAGTCTTAATTCTCTTCGTTTCATCTGTTTATTAAATTGATCCATTTTTATCCATTTATTTCCCGTTGATATATTTTTTCTATTAATTTTGTATTTATTGTATCAATTTGTTTAACATTGTCTGTTATATTTTTTATTTCGTTTGGGTATATAAAAATCTCTTTCATAATAGAGTCGTATTTTGTTGCAACATCCAATTTCTTTCCAAATTTTCTTATCTCAGTTTTAATTTTCTTTTGTTCATTCATTTCATTTTTGAAATCGTTTTAGTATTAAAATAGTCTTTTGTATTTGTTCTTGATAATATTCTATCCGATCTTTATGATTTCTAGCAATATACCAGTGTCCATTATTTCTTGCTATTAAGTATAAGCTTTTATGGTTATTATATTCTTTGTATAAATCCGTTAAATATTTACTATAATTTTTCATGAATATAATATTTCAAAAGTTTCTAGTATTGATTTGTAAGAAAATATCAACTGTGTCATGGTTTTTTGGAAACGCTTTTTGAATTAGCGTTTTACACCTATTTTGAAATGTCATTTTCAACAGTATACTATTATTGAAAAGTCTCCTTAGATGTCCCGGAATTAGACCCTGTCTTTTTAGTTTATCATTGGATAGTCCTTTTTTTACTAGTAATTTGTTGCAAAATTTTCGTAAAAAGTAAACTCACCAAATCTATGGATTATATTTTAAAATAGAGTTTTAAGAAAATATAATTAGAACTATGTTGTAAGATTCAATTTAAATATGGATAAATAATGTGTAATATTTTATTTTTTATAATATATATATTAAAATATAAATATATGTGTAATATTTTTTTATAGTTTGATATTTGTTAAATCAATTTTTTTTATCTATATTGTTAATTTGTTAGATGTTGATTATTTTTCTATGTAGTTATATTTTTTTTGGTGAAAGCTATATAATTAGATACATTATCTATATGTTTGTAAATTTATAATTTGAAATTTTATTATTAAAGATGTTATTTGAAAATTAGTAAGTACGTGATAGTAATTTAAAATTATATCCATTTTTTTTTATATTATTTAGCTCATCTGATTATTTTTAATTAATATTTATAATATTATATAAATATAAATAATTCAATATAATTATTATGCAATTATGATGTGATACCGGTTCGTTCGGTCAAACTAGTAGATCCAATAATTAGTAAGGAGTTTCCATTCGACGTCTGGTTGGTTTCAAAGCATTGTGAATACTAGTTATTACATCAAACTGATTTTTAATGGGGGAATTTTAATCGTAATTTAATTCGATTTATCTTATGTAATGATACTTATTGTGATGTATGTCAATTAAAAAAATAAGTGTAATACGTATTCATATGATTGATTGGTTTTAATCAAATTGAATTTGGACTAAAATATTTCATGTAACTCTCTGGTATGAGCTTAATTTTTAAATTTAAAAACATACTGAATTTAACTTTTTTTAGAAATGAACAAAATTTTAATAATTTAGTGCATATCCAAACCCACGCGTCCAAGGTTTTCCCCCGTAAATTATCTGAAATTTGTTGTCCTATCCTAACTCCTGACAAATGAAGAAAACACCATGCATTCTTACGTTGTTGAAGTCATTATCTTGTTAATGCACTACTTGCCATATAAGCCATCTCTCTTGCAACACAAAATGGACCTCTTGGCCAAGATGTTTATTTGTCGGATTCTTCAATTAATGATAGATCATGGATACATGTATATTTTGTAATTTTCCGAGTTGAGAACTTCAGATACAACGTTCCAATAATTTGTTTTTATGTGCTTGTCCACGTAAAAACATATCAGTCTAATCCTCGTCGTTGAGACTAGTAATGAAATAATAGTGGAATTATTCATCCCACATAAGTGTTCGTTCTAGAGCTTGAGACATGTACTATGTCACAGTATTCTTTTGTCATGTTTTTGTTTGTATCTTCTTATTTGTATTCATTTTAGAGTTGGTTGTTCTTCTTTCGGAGAAGTTTCCAATTTTGTGAGTCGTGTACCCTTCATTTCTTGATTACACACATCTAAATGTTTCATGTTTCTAATACTCATCCATCCGATAAGAAGCAAGATTGTTAGTTTATAACCTAGACTGTCACTTTCAGAGTATTCATGAACATATGTTATAGTCACAACGAAGCATTGTGACTTGCAAGTATTCACGAGCATATATCATAGTCAAAACGAAGCGTGTGCGAGTAGTCACTATTCACAAAGAAGCAATCATCTGCATCAACTGTCATGGAGCAGTTCTTTTCGCTTCAAGCGGTATATCCTCCTCCTGTAATTTAGTTGAATTATATGTACTAGCCCGTATCCCTCCTCCGAATAAAAAACCAGCAAAGATCAGCAACAAAAGCTTCTGCTTCAGTTATATTCAGGATAAATTCAAAGAGATGTGAAATTAAAAGATGCTTCCCATATGAAACCAAACTAGTTCAAAAATAAATACATGTGGAAAAAAATATATGAAGTAAGAAGATGAGAAATTAAAATTTGTTATCAGTCAAGAACACCACCTTATATCATTGGTACATTATGTACGTAGGCTATGCAGACCACAAATAGTGTTCTCCAGGAGAATGTGGTTTCTCTCTTTAGCTAAGCCTCCCAATAAGCATTTGGAACTTTTAAATTGCAATATCACATCATTATCCACTAGACCTTAAAACACCACCCTAAAAACGAAATTGAACCGGATACTGAATGTTCGAAAACAAAAGTAGCAAATTATTGACGCATAATTTCTATTCAATGCTCGGTCAGTATCTACTTTATTTTTAGCTTTAGTCTATTTTACAGAACTATGCACAGCCTAGTATTACATCCTACAAACTTGTGTACCGATTTGATACTTAATTACTTATTTTAAGTTGAAAACACCGTCACTAGAAGTATTGGACAAATTTTATATTATATTTTTCAAAACGATATGCATTTGGCATGGAATATTATTAATTTATTGATTTAAAATTATATTTACTGTTTATTATATAAAAAAATTATTTTTCATATTGAATAAGAATTATAAAATATTTTAGAAACATGTAGAAAAGAAATCTAGAATAATTTAGTATTTGCGAAATACACCAGACAAGCAACGCCTTTTGGCCACAAGACACATAACATGCCGGGACCATAACGGTAGAGGGGGACCTTTTATATATGATTACACCCTTGTTTTCTTAAGCTGATTACGGGGAGTTGGTACACTTATATACCATAAGCTTGTGAGTGAGATACATCCATGTTAATGTTTAAATATTATTGTAACTAATTAAGTGGCCTAAGATTGAATAAAGTTTGGCTTCTGTCACATACCTAAACCATGAAATCATTTTATCTTGTAATCACCTAAACAAAGTGCAAGATTTTCGGAATCAATTATCAAAAGATTTTAAGAATAAATTTTCAATATCAAGTCGCAACTTCGTGTATCCTTAGATATTGGTTTAGAAATTGAACGGAAATTTCTTTAACTGAAATCCCTTTAAAGATTTTATATTGGCTTTCACATATTTCTAAAATTATCATATTTATTTTATTATATCTTGTGGTATATTTGTCACTTAAGTAAAAAAAAAAAAAATGAAAATAATATTATCGTATTTATATGAAATAGAGTTAGGGTTACTTAAACCGTTCTAATCTATAGGGGAGTAACACAACAGTTACGAAAACTGCTCCCTAAAATTTAGGAATGTGGCTGGATCCCACCCATTAACTATAGCTCCCACTCGGCCACATAAACTACTTATTTATACAAAATAGTTTTATAAAAATACCTCTCTTACGTTTCATACAAGAAATGAGATGTGCGACCAAAAAGTAACAAAATAATGTTATATTAAGTTATCATCTAATTAACATAACATTTTCACATCTACGATACCCCATATCATTCTAGTCATCACTAATAGCATACAATGTCCCTTTATGCTATATCTATTATATGAATATAACGCATATAGTCGCCCGGGTTAATAAGGTGAAGACGAAATGATTGTTCCCTCAACACCACGACAATACATCTAATTAGCTAGACTGCTTTCCTATTGTGCTCCGTTGGACTGTATATATCTTAGTCCTTGAAAAAAAAAAAATAATAAAGCAGCATCATCAAACTTCGACTTCAAGTCACAGTTCTAGGTCGAAGAGTATCGGTCATATGGACACACAAGGTCACACAGTGACAAAGGAAGGGAATCGATTGTCATCCTTTGTAACGGTCGTCAGAGAACACACAGAGTATGATATGTGTGTCATGGCATAACTCCTACTAAGGTAAGCATGTCATGTATCTATGTCATGCAAATTTATAGTCAAGATTTTTACTCAACAAATCTAACCTGAACCTCTCGATTAAACACACTCAGTATTCATCTATCATTTTGAATTCGGCTTCAAGGCTTTAATATGAAAATACAGAATTTCATATTCGACTCATCTAGAGTCTCATCTTAGACTTACTAAGGCGACTACTAAATTTATCATTATTATCCTTTACACCGCAAGTAAGATAACAATCCAATGTTACACACTCCTAGTGTTAATATGGTTCAATCTCATCCTAATCACAACTTATACATTAGGGCGATTACTCGTGTGACAGAGTGAATTAAAAAGCCTCGTTACAATTTTATGTGCCTAATAAAATAATTGTATACCTAAAAGCATTGATAAAGAAATAACAATTTTATTTTGATAATGCTCAATACAAATGATATGTCCAGTACATAATAAAATTGATCCAACAAACTAAATCCTTCGTAATCCTAGGCTTAACATATAAGCTTTAAAAACATCCCTAGGAATAAGTTTAGTTAATGGATCAACAATCATTTTATTAGTGGATATATACTGATGCTGATTGGGAGGTGATGTAGATGGATCTAAGTCCACCTCCGGATTCGTTTTCATCTTTGGTGGAGAAGTCGTGTCGTGGTGCAGTAAGAAGCTAGACTGCATAACCTTATCAACCATGGAAGCAGAGTATGTCGCATGTTGTCTTGGCACGCAGGAGGTGATCTGGCTGAAAGAGTTTCTAAAGGACCTCAACCTCAGCTCGGGGGTTGATAGACCTGCAGAAATAAGATATCACAATACGGTTGTCATCCAATTTGGCAAAGATGCGAAATTCCATTGGAAGACTAAGCTTATCAAGAGGCGTTATCATTTCGTACAAGAAGCCATAAAGAAGAATGAAGATATCTTTAAGTATATATCCACTAACAAAAGGATTTCTGATCCATTAACTAAACTTATTCCTATGGATTCTTTGAAAGCTTATATGTTAAGCCTAGGGTTATAAAGGATTTAGTGTGTGTGATCAATTTTATTATGACCCGACATATCGTTTGTATTCAGCATTATCGAAATAAAATCATTATTTTTTTATGAATGCTTTTGTGTATATAATTAATTTATTAGGCACATAAAATTATCACGAGGCTTTTGATTCACTCTGTCATACGAGTAATCGCCCCGATGCATGAGTTACGATTAGGATGAGACTGAACCATGTTAACACTAGGTGTGTGTAACATTGAATTATTATCCTAGTTGCGTTGTAAGGATAATAAGGATAAACTTAGTAGTCGCCTTAGTAAGTCTAAAATGAAACTCCAGATGACTTGAATATGAAATTCTTTATTTTCATATCAAAGCCTTAAAGCCAAATTCAAAACGGTAGATGACTACTGAGTGTGTTTGATCGAGAGGTTCAGGTTAGTTTTTAAGAGTAAAAATCTAGACTATGAATTCGCATGGCATAGATACGTGACATGCTTACCTTAATAGGAGTTATGCCAAGACACACATATTATACTGTGTGTGCTCTTTGACGATCGTTACAAAGGGTGACAATCGATTCTCTTCTTTTGTCACTGTGTAACCTTACGGATTTGTGTGTCCATGCGACCGATACTCTTCGACCTAGAACTGTGACTTGAAGTCGAAGTTTGATGATGCTACTTTATTGTGTTTTTTTCAAGGACTAAGATATGTACAGTTCAGCAGAGCACAATAGGAAATCAGTCTAGCTAATTAAATGTACTATCATGGTGTCTAGGGAATACTCTTCATCATGGTAGTCCGGATAACTATATGCGTTATAATGATATAATATCGATATAGCATAAAGGGACATTGCATGCTATTGGTGATGACTCGAATGGTTTGGAGTATCGTAGATGAGAAAATGTTATGTTAGTTGGATGATGACTTAATATAACATTATTTGTTACTTTTTTGTCACACCCCATTTCTTGTATGAAACGTAAGAGAGGTATTGTCATAAAATTATTTTGTATAATTAAGCGGTTTATATAGACGAGTGGGAGTTGTAGTTAATAGGTGGGTCTGGCTACATCCCTAAAGATTAGGGAGCAGCTTCCGTAACTACCGCGACACTCACCTATAGAATAGAGCAATTTTATTCCATATGTAAGAGACTTATCTGTGAGATAAGTTAGAATACAAAAAACTCTCTATAGAAAACTCTCTCTGCGAAGTCCATCATCTGTATACTGAAGATTTGGGGCGTGATAAACAACGGTGACTCTGATAACCACTTAAAGATTACAGTTGAGGTAACTGTGGGCTTAAGGCGGCAATTAAACTCGCTTCCGTAACCAGGTTAGTCCATTTATATGTGCCTATAATTTCTTTTGTGTTGAGTGTAATACTTATCAAGTATTTCTGCAGCAATATTTTTCATCAAAAGACTAATAAAAAATGAGAGTTCCTCCTACAGGCACTAATATTTCAAACTAAGAGTAATATTTGCGGTTTTTTTTTTTTTCTTTGGTTAGACTAAAAACTCTAAAAGATGAAGACAAACACAAGAAAATTTTTAGCTGCCATTACTGGGCACACAATCAACTCCCGCGCTGCCCCTCTGCAGCCACGCCTCCGTCGACAACAGCTCCCTAAGTGCGTGAACAACTCCCGCTCTGTGCCTCTGCCGCCACACCTCCATCCATGACAGCTTGCTTCTTCCACCACTATCTGAAGCTTCCAGTATCTATGGGAGCCCGAGCCCGACTCTAGGTACCTTTAGCAAAATCAGTTATTTTTTTCAATTTTTGAGTTTCATATTGAATATGATTGGTCTGTTGTTTAAGTTTGAAATTTTATTTGTTTGAGTGAAGGTACAAGGTTCGGACCCCAGTGAATCGGGGAATTACAATGGTCCCGAGGAACGAGGCATTTATTATCGAGCGGTTTCGCAAGTACTCCAGGACATTGAATACTGAGATTCACGTCTTGATACCGTTCATCGATCGGATTGCTCGTGTGCATTCCCTACTAGAACAAACTATTTTCATTCTACATCCCGCTGCTATGACCAAGGATAATGTATGTTTGAAGTTGAAGGGGTTTTGTATTTTTTGTGTATGTAAATTTTTTATGTTTATACATTTTTTAAGTTGCAATTGCTAATGATATCTCTTTTTCTTGCTCTGCAGGTAGTGGACCCAAAGCTGGCAACGTATGGAATTCAAAATTACAAGTGTAATGTAATTGAGGTTGCAAGGAATAAAACAAGATATGAGATTGGTAAAATGACCCTCGACAAGATGTTTAGGTAGAGGGAAACACTCAATGAAAACATAATAGAGGCCATCAACGAAGTTGTAAAGATTTGGGGCTTAAATCGGCAATCAAACTCGCTTCCGCAACCAGGTTAGTCCGTTTATGTGTGCCTACAATTTCTATTGTGTTGAGTGTAATACTTATCAAGTATTTCTGCAGCAATATTTTTCATCAAAAGACTAATGAAAAATGATAGTTCCCCCTACAGGCACTAATATTTCAAACTAAGAGTAATATCTACGTTTTTTTTTTTTTTTTGGTTAGACTAAAAACTCTAAAAGATGAAGACAAGCACAAGAAAGTTTTTAGTTTCCATTACTAGGCTCGCGATCAACTCCGAGTTGCCCCTCTGCAGCCAGGCCTCCGTCGACAACAACTCCCTAAGTACGTGATCAACTCTCGCTCTGTGCCTCTATCGCCACGCCTCCATCCATGGCAGCTTGCTTCTTCCACCAATATCCGAAGCTTCTAGTATCTACGGGGAGCCCGAGCCCGGCTCTAGGTACCTTTAGGAAAATAAGTTCTTTTTTTCAATTTTTGTGTTTCATATTGAATATGATTGGTCTGTTGTTTAAGTTTGAAATTTTATTTGTTTGAGTGAAGGTACAAGGTTCGGACCCCAGTGAATCGGGGAATTGCAATGGTCCCGAGGAACGAGGCATTTATTATCGAGCGGTTTCGCAAGTACTCCAGGACATTGAATACTGAGATTCACGTCTTGATACCGTTCATCGATCGGATTGCTCGTGTACATTCCCTACTAGAACAAACTATTTTCATTCTACATCCCGCTGTTATGACCAAGGATAATGTATGTTTGAAGTTGAAGGGGTTTTGTATTTTTTGTGTATGTAAATTTTTTATGTTTATACATTTTTTAAGTTGCAATTGCTAATGATATCTCTTTTTCTTGCTCTGCAGGTAGTGGACCCAAAGCTGGCAACGTATGGAATTCAAAATTACAAGTGTAATGTAATTGAGGTTGCAAGGAATAAAACAAGATATGAGATTGGTAAAATGACCCTCGACAAGATGTTTAGGTAGAGGGAAACACTCAATGAAAACATAATAGAGGCCATCAACGAAGTTGTAAAGATTTGGGGCTTAAATCGGCAATCAAACTCGCTTCCGCAACCAGGTTAGCCCGTTTATGTGTGCCTACAATTTCTATTGTGTTGAGTGTAATACTTATCAAGTATTTCTGCAACAATATTTTTCATCAAAAGACTAATGAAAAATGATAGTTCCCCCTACAGGCACTAATATTTCAAACTAAGAGTAATATTTACGTTTTTTTTTTTTTTTTGTTAGACTAAAAACTCTAAAAGATGAAGACAAGCACAAGAAAGTTTTTAGTTTCCATTACTAGGCTCGCGATCAACTCCGAGTTGCCCCTCTGCAGCCACGCCTCCGTCGACAACAACTCCCTAAGTGCGTGATCAACTCTCGCTCTGTGCCTCTACCGCCACGCCTCCATCCATGGCAGCTTGCTTCTTCCACCAATGTCCGAAGCTTCTAGTATCTACGGGGAGCCCGAGCCCGGCTCTAGGTACCTTTAGGAAAATCAGTTCTTTTTTTCAATTTTTGTGTTTCATATTGAATATGATTGGTATGTTGTTTAAGTCTGAAATTTTATTTGTTTGAGTGAAGGTACAAGGTTCGGACCCTAGTGAATTGGGGAATTGCCATGGTCTCGAGGAACGAGGTATTTATTGTCCAGCGGTTTCGCAAGTACTCTAGGACATTGAATACTGAGATTCACGTCTTGATACCGTTCATCGATCGGATTGCTCGTGTACATTCCCTACTAGAACAAACTATTTTCATTCTACATCCCACTGGTATGACCAAGGATAATGTTATGTTTGAAGTTGAAGGGGTTTTGTATTTTTTGTGTATGTAAATTTTTTATGTTTATACATTTTTTAAGTTGCAATTGCTAATGATATCTTTTTTTCTTGCTCTGCAGGTAGTGGACCCAAAGTTGGCAGTGTATGGAATTCAAAATTACAAGTGTAATGTAATTGAGGTTGCAAGGAATAAAACAAGATATGAGATTGATAAAATGACCCTCGACAAGATATTTAGGGAGAGGGAAACACTCAATGAAAACATAATAGAGGCCATCAATGAAGTTGCAAAGATTTGGGGCTTAAATCGGCAATCAAAATCGCTTCCACAACCAGGTTAGTCCGTTTATATGTGCCTACAATTTCTTTTGTGTTGAGTGTAATACTTATCAAGTATTTCTGCAGCAATATTTGTCACCAAAAAACTAATAAAAAATGAGAGTTCCCCCTACAGACACTAATATTTCAAACTAAGAGTAATATTTAGGTTTTTTAGCTGAAGATGAAGACAAGCACAAGAAAGTTTTTAGCTGCCATTACTAGGCTCACGATCAACTCTCGCGTTGCCCCTCTGCAGCCACGTCTCCATCGACAACAACTCCCTAAGTGCGTGATCAACTCTCGCACTGTGCCTCTACCGCCACACCTCCATCCATGGCAGCTTGCTTCTTCCACCAATGTCCGAAGCTTCCAGTATCTACGGGAGCCCGAGCCCGGCTCTAGGTACCTTTAGGAAAATCAATTTTTTTTTTCAATTTTTGTGTTTCATAGTGAATATGATTGGTATGTTGTTTAAGTCTGAAATTTTATTTGTTTGAGTGAAGGTACAAGGTTCGGACCCCAGTGAATTGGGGAATTGCCATGGTCCCGAGGAACGAGGCATTTATTGTCCAGCGGTTTTGCAAGTACTCCAAGACATTGAATATTGAGATTCACGTCTTGATACCGTTCATCGATCGGATTGCTCGCGTACATTCCCTACTAGAACAAACTATTTTCATTCCCCATCGCGCTGCTATGACCAAGGATAATGTTATGCTTGAAGTTGAAGGGGTTCTGTATTTTTGCGTATGTAAATTTTTTATGTTTATATATTTTTTAAGTTGCAAGTTGCTAATGATTTCTTTTTTCTTGTTCTGCAGGTAGTGGACCCAAAGCTGGCAACATATGGAATTCAAAATTACAAGTGTAATGTAATTGAGGTTGCAAGGAATAAAACAAGATATGAGATTGGTAAAATGACCCTCGACAAGATGCTTAGGGAAAGGGAAACACTCAATGAAAACATAATAGTGGCCATCAATGAAGTTGCACAGATTTGGGGCTTAATCGGCAATCAAACTCGCTTCCGCAACCAGGTTAGTCCGTTTATATGTGCCTACAATTTCTTTCGTGTTGAGTGTAATAGTTATCAAGTATTTCTACAGCAATATTTTTCATCAAAAGACTTAAAAAAAATGAGAGTTCCCCCTACAGGCATTAATATTTCAAACTAAGAGTAATATTTACGTTTTTTTTTTTTGTTAGACTAAAAACTCTAAAAGACGAAGACAAGCACAAGAAAGTTTTTAGATGCCATTACTAGGCTCGCGATCAACTCCCGCGCTGTCCTTCTGCAGCAACGCCTCCGTCGACAATAACTCCCTAAGTGCGTAATCAACTCCCGCTCTGTGCCTCTACCGCCACGCCTCCATCCATGGCAACTTGTTTCTTCCACCAATGTCCGAAGCTTCCAGTATCTACTGGAGCCCGAGCCCTGCTTTAGGTACCTTTAGGAAAATCAGTTCTTTTTTTCAATTTTTGTGTTTCATATTGAATATGATTGGTATGTTGTTTAAGTCTGAAATTTCATTTGTTTGAGTGAAGGTACAAGGTTCGGACACCAGTGAATTGGGGAATTGCCATGGTCCCGAGGAACGAGGCATTTATTGTCCAGCGGTTTCGCAAGTACTCCAGGACATTGGATACTGAGATTCACGTCTTGATACCGTTCATTGATCGGATTGCTCGTGTACATTCCCTACTAAAACAAAATATTTTTATTCCCCATCGCACTGCTATGACCAAGGATAATGTTATGTTTGAAGTTGAAGGGGTTCTGTATTTTTGCGTATGTAAATTTTTTATGTTTATACATTTTTCAAGTTGCAAGTTGCTAATGATATCTCTTTTTCTTGTTTGCAGGTAATGGACCCAAAGCTAGCAACGAATGGAATTCAAAATTACAAAGTGTAATGTAATTGAGGTTGCAAGGAATAAAACAAGATCTGAGATTGGTAAAATAACCCTCGACAAGATGTTTAGGGAGAGGGAAACACTCAATGAAAACATAATGGTGGCCATCAATGAAGTTGCAAAGATTTGGGGCTTAAATCGCGACATTATGAAATAAGTGAGTTTATTTTTAAATTTAGTAAAGTTGTATTTTTTATTTTAGTAAAGTTATTCTTTCTTGGTTTTATATATTTCTTTGATAAATTAGGAAATATAACTCTTCCCGTCGGAGTAAAGGAAGCATTGGAGGAGTTGGCTACAACAGAACAAAAAAGACAACTTCAGCTTTCAAAATATGAAGGTAATGTTAGTTTAATTAATTTCTTACCATGTATTTATCTTTTAAGTTTTAATTAATTTATTTTTATAGAAGTAGAATTGTGGGTTGCTAGAGTAGAATCGATAGCCAAACCAATTGTAGAGGCAATAGAGTCCTTAAAAGAAGATTGGGAAGTCGGTCATCTTTGGTGGCAGCTTTGTCCTCGTTTTATTAAGCGGGATTTGGGTCTGCATTTCGGTCTCTGTCAAGTACATACGGAAGCTGATTTTCAGGTGGTTGAAAATGGATGAGCCCGAGTGATACTGCCCAAGTGTTATGATTATCCTTCTCGTGAAACTTTTGACAGCATCTCATTTCCTCCACCTATTTAGGTTTTCTTTACTTGAAGTTGTTGTTTAAGTTTAAGAACTATTTTCTTTTCTTGAAGTCCTTGTTTAAGTTTATGAACGATGGTGAAGTGGTTATCTAGTTGCTAAAACTTAATTTAGTTCTCTGCACATTATTGATCTATGAACTATTTTCTTTGCTTGAAGTGGTTGGACTATTCGTGTATCTGATTGGTAAGATGTAATTTTAGTTCTCCACACACCAGCGACCAATATTATATTTGTTGTAAAGTTACTGAACGTCAAAGAAAAAAAGAAAAAAAATCTCGCAACATGAACTCATTTAACCCTTGCATAAGAGGTGGCTAAAGAAATCTAATTTGCTTAAAATTTGAATAGAAACACATGGAATCATGTATAAGCTAGCAAGTGTTGAAAATCATTTAGAACTTTAAAAGTGAATTAAGTAAATCCTTGTCAAAATCTATAACGTCTAAAATCATAGAACAACCTACATTAGAGATCCACAATAGCAAACAGATAAGAAAGAATTATTGTGCATATCTAGTAATGTATGTCTGTTTGCAGTAAAGCATGTCCTAATCACTTTTACACCAAGGAGTGCTGCTATAACATTTTTACTTTTGTATCTAACTTATTTGGCAAACATGAATAATAATTACAGAGCTCACAAGATCCTGTCATCCTCTTCCAATCTAGATATCTTTTACTACATAAAAGTGGAAAACATATATTATACTGAACAAACTTTGGTAATATATCATTGTGTTTACCTCATTATTAGCTTCAATCTCTGAAGGAAACCATTGCATAAGAGAACCTAGGTGCATCAATGCAGGTATCAAATTGAATAAGATGGGAGTTGTATAACCAGTAGTAGACGTCCAATGTTAAGATGATTTCTCCAGGGAGTTAGAATAGAAATTAATCTAATGGCACATTTAAAATCCATGAGATAATCATGGAAAGCTTAGAAAATCACAAGTAAATAGTTTGTATCATGCCCCACTTGGTCCAAGTTATATCGTGTAAATTTAGTAGTCGAAATCATGACCCTGGCCACAAATGAACCCAAGTCAAGACTAATGTCAGTTTATCACTGCATTGAAATGATAAAATCATAAGACTCCAAAAGTTCACAAGATTTTCATGCCTTTTTAATGTCCCAACATGCATATGTCCTAACATGCATGGTTCTCTGAGAAGATTGCTTAATGTAAGCATGATAGTATCTACAAAGAACCTAGTAACCTAGAATCCTTTATAAGAACGAACTATCACAACTTGTGTGAAGTCCAAATGATGAAATCACCTAGTAATCAACTCCTTTATCAAGGTTGTCAATTTCCTTACCAAAACCTCAAGTCTCCTCTGCACATTCAGTAAGGCACTCTCTTGTATACTCACGAACAATATATCTCTACGATTGTCTAATTCTCTTCTCCATCAACATGTTCCACTTCCAACCTCACAACAAGCGAAATTAAAAAAATTTATCAGTCAAGAAGTGTTAGGACCGCGCACACCTTCACCCTAACTCCGCATTAGTATGATATTGTCCGCTTTGGGCCAAGCCCGCACGGATTTGTTTTTAGGCATCTCCCAAAAGACCTCGTACTAATGGAGTTGGGTGAACACTTATATATTGGACAAATTTCCTTCAATCTTCCGGTGTGGGATGGGTTTGTTTCCCAACAATCCTCCCCTCAAACCAATACCACACCACTTGTGACCTCCCCTTCAAGATAAATCCATTTGATCTACTAACCATCTTGCACCACCGCTACTCCTTTGCAGGACACTCCGCCTGACCTTCTTAATGTCAAGAGTACTTTCGACACAAGGCATTAAGTGTAGATCTCCGATTTCTAGGTCATTTCACTCTGACCTGCCAAACATAGGTCACTTCACCTGCCAAATATCTTGTACTGTCGTTATCACCGAACGGGACCCGCTACCTGACCACCACTTGCCAGGAAGACTTTGGCCACAAGGCACACCTTTAGGTCTCTAGTTTTGTTGTCACACCGGGAACTTCATATAACATGTAATCTACTACTCTGACTAGCCCGAACATGGGCTCTGTTGTCACACCGTAAACTTCACATAACACGCAGTCCACTATACTGACTAGCCGAACCAGGGCTCTGATACCACTTGTTAGGACCGCGCGCGCCTTCACCCTGACTCCACATTAGTATGATATTGTCTGCTTTAGGCCAAGCCCGCATGAATTTGTTTTTGGGGCTATGAACACTTATATATTGGACAAATTTCATCCAATCTTCCGATGTGGGATGAGTTTGCTTCCCAACAATTCTCCCCTAAAAGCAAGACCATACCACTTGTGACCTCCCCTTTAGGGTCAATCCATTTGATCTACCAACCATCTTGCACTGCCACTACTCCTTTGCGGGACACGTTGGTCTGGAAGACTTTCGACACAAGGCATCAACAGCAGATCTCCAATTGTTAGGTCGCTTCACCTGACCTACCAAACATAGGTCACTTCACCTGCCAAATATCTTGTATCGTCGTTATCACCCAACGAGACCCGTTGCCTGATGACCACTTGTTCTTAATGTCAGAAAGACTTTCGACACAAGACACTCCTGCAGGTCTCTGATCTTGTTGTCACATCGGGAACTTTACATAACACGCAGTCCACCACTCTGAAAAGCCCAAACCTGGGCTCTGATACCACTTGTTAGGACTACGCGCACCTCCATCCAACTCTATTAGTATGAGGCTTTTTGGGAGATGCCCAAAAACAAATCCGTGCGAGTTTGGCCCAAAACGAAAAATATCATACTAATGTGGAGTTAGGGTGGAAGTGCGTACGGTCCCAACAAGAAGAACGCCATAACAATTATCATTGTTATACACAGGCTATGTTTTTCTTTTTTTTTTTTTTTTAGCTAAGCCTCCCAATGAGAAGCATTTGGAACTTTTAAATTGCAATATCACATCATTATCTATTAGACCCTAAAACACCACCCTAAAAATGAAATTGAACCGGATACTGAATGTTCAAAAACAAAAGTAGCAATTATCGACGTATAATTTCTATTCAGTGCTCGGTCAGTATCGACTTTTCAGCTTTGGTCTATTTTACAGAACTGTGCACAACCTAATATTACATACTATAAACTCGTGTACTGATTTGATACTTATTTTGAGCTGAAAACACAATCACTAAAAATATTGGACAGGTTTTATATATATTATATTTTTCAAAACGATATGCATTTGGATGGTAACAGAACATTGTTTCTGAAGTGGTTGCTTCCCATTATGGACAAATGCAAACGACTCAAACCTTTAGATTGTAAAATCCAAGCTCTTTTTTCACGTTCTAATCTAGCCTGCATCTCTATTGCTTCTCTTACTCGACGAGGAAGAGATATAGTCCCTGAATTGATCAAAGGAATACATAGTGTAATAAGATGCACGAGAAAACCCAGAATGATTAACTTAACCAAAATTAGAATTATATAAGTTAATATGATATACTCACTTATTTCATAACGAAGGCATTTTAAGCCCCAATCTTTTGCAGCTTCATTGATGGCAATCTGTGTCATATTTGAAGTTGTCAAATTATGCACGGACGTGCAAGCTAGTTGAATAGCCCATGGTTCACAAATAGTTTCGAGAGCAAAATGAACTATCGAGCAAAAGAACGGAGTCGTGCACAATGTATTTAAGACAGAGAATCCTTTACGAGGTGAGTTCCACATAAATACCTCAAACGCATCTCAAATTCACAGAGTTAACAGAGTAAAACGAACTTAAGCACACATAAGAGCAACAAATCTATTACTCAACTGTTTAGAGGAGTAAAACAGCAAAACATTCAGAAGTAATCATGGAACAAAGAAAATTGACCTTAAACTCAATTATACTAAGACATGAAGAATAAACGCAATTAAATGCAATAGACAGCCAAATATCAATTTCTCACCATTGTTTTTTCATTGAGTGTATCCCTTTCCTCAAAAGTCTTATCAACAGTTATTTTACGAAGTTCACTACGCATTTTAATCGGTGCAATGCGAGTAACCGCATACAGGGGATTCTTAATTCCATAGGTTGCCAACTTCGCGTCAGTATCTTCATGGCATGAAAAAAAAAGATTAATATCAACTTCAAAATAGAAAAAAATTGATTCAAATTCATTCAGATGTAGTGACCCACGCATCAACAAGAATACATACCTTAACATAGAAAACTCCATTAATTTTAATTCTAATATTGTCCTTGGTAATAGCAGACTCATCTTCAATGTGAATGACATCTTGTTTCAGGGAATGCACATAAAGTAATAGCAGACTCATTTTCAATGTGAATGACATCTTGTTTCAGGGAATGCAGTCATGCACATAAGCAATCCGATCATATAGAGGTATTAAAACATGAATCCCAGCCATCAATGTCTTGACGTACTTCCCAAATCTCTCGATAACGAACACCTCCGTGGCTCCATCTCATGTACTATCCTAATTCCCCCAATAAGCACGAGCTGGAAACTTGACCCTTCACCCAAAAACACATCACTGTGTTACTACTTATTCATAAATAGAAAAGTAAAATGATATTTGTCATGCATTCAGTCGGATTTCTTTATCAATTTCAAGTTTTAGCTCCACTTACACTAACATTTGCAATACCAATTAGCCGTTGGCAGTAAAAACTAAAATTGTAAAGCGGGTAGATTTCTTAAGTTGATCTTCATTTCTTCCACTTACACTATGAGCTTGAACTATGTTAAAAAATATAATGGTTGTGATTGCAAGATTGAACGAATAATTATTTACATATCCCAACATTTGCTCTACTTATATTATTATATTTATTAGTCAAATGGATATAACATAATTAAATGGTGTAGTTTAACATTTTTCCCTTGCAACCAAATAATATCAAGTTTAGCGGTTGTCCAAACAAACAACTTTGTCCCTTTCTTTGGGTAGAATTGCAACCTGCCTCTTGTGAAATTTGCATGCGTCAAAAAAGACCTTATAATATAATATGTGGTACAAAAACCATTATGTTTATGCAAGTCTAACAACAAAAGGATTGCATACATACCTTCAATTGTATATTTATTTTATTAGTTGGGATGAGATGAGATAGATGAGTAATGGGATGAATGGTGGAATGTAATGGTAGATTGTTCATCCTATAGGAAATCTGGGATAAATAATTAATTTTTTTATCCAATATCATCCCGAGCCATGTCATCAATCCCAAACTCACAAAAATATTAGTAAACATAAGTTTAAGTATGATTATTATTCTAATCCCCTTTATCATACAAAGTAAACATGCAACAAGAGTACCGGATGAATCTCCATCCAATAGCTACTCGCAAACACCCAAGAGGTCTTGATCTAGTGATAATGGACTAAATTACAAGAGATGAACTTTACATAATTCTCTAATAGGTCAGAGGTTAAAAACCCACTTATTAAAAAAGTTCTTTAAGGAGAGCTTTACTTGTGAGTTATGACTCGATTCCAACCAAATAAATAGAATATAGAACCCAAAAAAAATAGCAGCTTGAATACGTTCCAAATTTTCGTCACCAAAAACAACTTTAATCTTCGGGCATAGCAGAAGGAGAAAAAAAACACTTAAGACGGATTTACGGCGTAAGGAGAGAGATTTGAGATTTTTTGTTCACCCGGTGATCGCCTCTCCGAGAGATTTAAAATTAAAAGAAAAAAAGGTGTAATGATATTAGAATTCTATTTGTATTTAATGATATTAGATTCAAAATTATTATTATTTGAATATATTATATTTAATTTTTATATTAATATATTTTTTATAATTATTTTTAATATATATATTAATATATTTTTTATAATTATTTTTAATATAATTATTTATTATAATAAAAAAAAATAGTATAAAATAATATTATATTAGTCAAAAAATTTAGAAATACGAGGCGAAAAGATAAAAATCTCTAATGTACCGACACTTCTAAAAATATCAGTTTGTCGTGTCGTGTCGGAGTGTCTGACACCGTGTCCGACACTTCTTACGTGAAAAATTCACAAAAAAATCCGTGTCGCCGTATCCGTGTCATGTCATGTCCGTGTCGCCGTGTCCATATCCGTGCAACATAATTAAAAATTATATATATATATATATTTGTGAAATGAGTTTAGTGAAAATAGAAGTTAAGAGGTTATTTTTAAAATAATAGAAAAATAAATAAATAAAAACAAAAAAAAAAAAGAATGTAAGATAATAAAATAATAAAAAAAGAAATTGATTCAAAAAAAAAACTGTTATGTTCGATTTTTTTTTTTTAAATATAATAGTATAAATCATATTTATCTTTTAATTAAAATATACGTGTTCGCGGGTCAAAAACAAGAAAAAAAATGAGTTTTAAGTTCTAATTGAGTTAGCTCGGTATTAGATTCTATCAAAAATAAATTTTCATATTTTTTATCAATTAAATCACATCTTTATGATTATAAGGAGATTATATAAAAAATGTTAAATAAATACTAAAATTTAATCAAATTATAATTTCATGATTATTTAACAACCAACAATTGAAAAAAGAAAAATCTTTCTTTATTCAAGCAATGAGCAATGAAAAAAGGAAGTTTAGTTTGGAAAATTCTCCCAAAGTAGAAAGTACCCAAGCCGGTCAACCATCAAATGAATATAACCCAAATCAAAAGAGGCCCTATTTTGTCACCCCGTTCGGGAGTACCCAATCCGGCATGAAGCAAAGCATACAAACTACAGAAGCTATAACAATAACAAAGACGTAGGTTTATTGGCGTCCAATCTATGTAAACCCAGTAGCATAACCAACAAAGATTTTAAACCCAGCAGCAGAACCTTTAAGAGTAATATGAGAAAGATCGACACAAAATATCAAACAGATACGTATAGACTCGGAGATAAAATGATAAACAAACAAAGTCACGAAGCAATCCTCATTACGCAAAATTTTAAATTCTTCGTCAAATATAAGATGTAATCTCCAAAAGACATTGATAGAAAAGAGAAAATAACCCATCGAAAACAAAACCATCAAAAGATAACCTACAAATAACTAGTTTACTCTTCTTCAGCAATAGCTCCCTTCTCGCTCACATAGATACCATCAAGGAACTTCCTAATATCCTTGTTCTTCACATGGCATTTCTGTTACAAATGAACAAAACAACGTTTCTCATCATTGGGCAACCAAGGCATTACATTACATTAGGTATCAAAGCATACATTTACACGTATCACTGTGCAGAGTAAGATTTCAGATTTCAAAGGAAAAAGGATCATCACTTTACCTGGTTTATCAAGGCGCAGGACCTGGAAACAAGCTCAATGTCGTTTCCTTCCAAGACTATTTCATCCTTGACCTTCTCGGACCGCACAATAGAAACACCTTCAAGCATATCAACCTTCCTCACCTGGTACAGAGGAGAGGAAAAAGGTCAGTTATGAGTAATCCCAATCAAAAAAGATTGATTCAGCTACAACTAAAACAGGCTCATCCACTTTTACTAAAAACTACTACTGAACATCCATCCCAGCACAAACAAATTTTTTAAAAGTATTCCATAATCAAGACAACAATAAGAATCTCATTTAGCTTCCACATTATGAAAAGAAAAGGAAGAACCTTAGGTACCAATCTATTTCAAAGTCCATAGCGATAGGAATGCCAATCCTACAGAAAGAAAGAAACTGAAACCATATACATAACAACAGTACCCAGAATGGACCCAATAACTTGAATGATGAAGTTGCAATGCTAGTGTGGTTTGCTTTCCAAAAAAAAGAACACAAATGCAAGTACAAGTAACACATTCAATAAAATTCCTAACACAGTCACAAACAATTAACCAGTCCTTAATCCTCTACTTCAAAAAGGCGAGTCACCGTTTCAGTGACTGAATCATCCGGATCATATACCACCAGTCAAGATGGTGAGTCACGGTTTCAGTGACCGAATCATTCGAATCACATTCACAAAGCATCAAAAAATTGTTCACCAAACTTCTGTATCTAAACAGGAAACATAAAGCATAACAAAACAAAACTGAAAAAAAATAAAATAAAATAAAAAATGCAGTTCTTAGTTTTACCTTCTTCTCGCCAAGGAAGTTACGGATCTCAATAGCAGTGCCACTGTTGGTGATGGAGGCATTGATGGGAAAGTGAGCATAAACAAAACGCATCTTGTAGCGATAACCCTTGGTAACACCGCTAATCAGGTTGCTAACGTGGCTGAGGGCGGTGCGAATAGCGGCGGTGGTTTTCCGGCTACCGAACCAGGCGTCGACCTTGAGCTTCTTCTTTCCGGTCTCCTCGTCGGTGATCAGCTGAAAATCCAAGTTCAGATGCTTGAAATTGCGGGAGAGCTTTCCCCTGGGGCCTTCCACCTCGATCACTTTGGCCTTAATTTTGATGGTGACGCCCTCGGGAATTTCCATGGCGTCGGAGGAGAGAATCGTCTTCATTTTCGTGCGTTTGCCTTCTCTCTCACACGCGGCGTAGGAGTATGTTGTGCACAAGGGAGAGGGATGAAGTTAAAACCCTAGATCATTACTTATATTCATTTTACAGGGAAAACCCTACCTGCTTGAAAATGGGCTGTATTTTCCAACAATATTACAATGTTGGGCTGAATAATTTGGGCCTTGAAATATTTTATCGGGCTCAAGCTCTTTTACAATCTAAATCTTGGACAATTACACGTAGGATTGTGATTGTTCAATTCGAATTCGACCTCAATTTTAACATAACTGATAAAATCTAATAAAGATGATTAAAAATGAAAAGTATTTTATTGTATTAACGAGTACATTTATCATTGTTTTCGTTAAAGAAACATGTCACTTTTATTAGTATCTATCTTCTTTCCAGAAATTTGAAAATCGACATGTTTTAAATTAAATGAATATAAAGAAAATTAATACATAATTTATCAAACATTAGTTTTTTAAAAATATTATATATTTGTTAGCTCTTTTTATTTTTATTCTACTATAACACTAGAAGAATAGGGTTTTCAATTTTCATATTATATTGTCCATTTCCGAATTAATTGGAATAAAGTAATATATATGAATACGGATATCCTATAAGAGCCGGATATTTATTTTTAAACTACTTATGGCACGCATGCTTGAATGTAGGGGTGGGCATCGGGTCGGGGTTTCGGGTTAATCGGGTCAGGTACCCGAAATTTCGGGTAGCTATTTTTGCTACTCGAACCCGACCCCGAAAATATCAGGTATCATATTTTCGGGTACCCGACATTTCAAGTCAGGTTTCGGGTACCCTACCTTCCTTTTTCTTTTCTTTTTTTTTTTTTTTTGATAAACTAAAAATCCATATTCAATTTGTATGATAAGCTTGAAAATCTGCTTTATTTAATCGGCAGTAGATTTTTTTTGAGATTCTAAGAGTGGGAAATCTGCCTTATTTAATCCAGAAATTGATGTCTCCAATATATTCACGTTGCCAGCCAAAATCTTATCTCTTCCCAGCCGCATTAATGACCAAATTCAAATTTGCATCGTTAAGAGAATTCTTGAGCTTGTCAACCATTAATATTTCATTCTCCAATATTCTGCCGTTTAGAATTCATAGTCTCACTTACCGTGACAGGAGAAATTGAAAAATTGAGAACAAATAAATTATAAAGGTAAAACTTAAAATATATATAATATTATATATATATATATATATATATATATATATATATACGGATAATTCCTCAAAACTCCCCAAGTGATAAGTGAAATTCCCTTTCACTCCCCAGTTTTGAAAAAGTTCTTTTTCACTCCCAAATTGAAAAACACAATCTTTCTTTACTCCCCATGTTTTCAGAATGTTGTACCCAAACTTAGGAATCACATACCTAAATCACCAAATGACGTATTTTTTTCACCAAATGAAAATTCTCTTTCACTCCTCAGTTTTGAAAAAGTTCTTTTTCACTCCCCAATTGATCATTTGGTGAAAAAAATACGTCATTTGGTGATTTAGGTATGCGATTCCTGAGTTCGGGTACAACATTTTGAAAAAATGGGGAATAAAGAAAGATTGTGTTTTTCAATTGGGGAGTAAAAATGAACTTTTTCAAAACTGGGGAGTGAAAAGGAATTTGAAAATTTTTTTGGTACTATTCAAATATTGCCCCATATATATATATATATATATATATATATATAATATTATAAATAAAATCGGGTTTTCGGGTACCTGATCGGGTAGATTTTTTCTGCCCAAAACCCGACCCGAATTTTATATCGGGTATCGGATACCCGGCCCAAAACCCATTTTACTAGTAATTTGTTACCCGATCGAGTCGGGTCGGGTACCCGAAACGTCCACCCCTACTTGAATGGTTGATTGTCATTTGTCACTTGATTGTTAAAATAGTACATACAAACTTTGTAAGACATTTTCAACCTTTGAAGTCATTATAATTCTGGATAATTCCAACAATTCCACTATCAAATACAAAATTTCCACAAAATTCTCATGAATAGACAAGCTTAAAGAACCCTCCAACATATGAAAAGAAGCCAACAAAGGTCGTTCGAAAAGCTGATGGAGACAGAGTTTGAACTTTTGATCAGATAAAAACAAAAGACAATGGATCATTCCACGAGCTCGCCACACGCCCTGTCCAAACGGACCGCTTTTCACCCTACACCTGGCCGCTCTTAGACGGCCCGGATTGCGTCGAGCTCGAATGGCCACCTTCTATATAAGTCGAGCACTCAACACTCAAGAGTCATGAATCTTGAATTCTCCATTTTGAGATCAAAATCTTCTTTGCTGTGAGTTCTAGTTGAAGTCCTTTTGATAATTTTTGAGGGAAAAGATGTTTCTTGAGGCGGTTTCGGCTGTGTCTTTGCCATCTGTTCATGGCTCTATTAGTCAAAGATCCTTGTCAAACCTGACCAATTCTGCTAAGTTTTCGTCTTCACTGTCGTCGGGTTATTGTTTTTCGGGCCTTGTTTTGGCAAAGAGGCGTGATGACGGTTTTGCAGGTGGTGCTACGAACGAGGCTGTGGGTGTACCGCTGACCGGTGTTGTTTTCCAGCCGTTTGAAGAGGTTAAGAAGGATGAACTTATGGTCCCAATAGCTCCAAAGGAGTCGATTGCTCGACAGAGGTTCTCGGATGAGTGCGAGGCCGCAATTAATGAGCAAATCAAGTGAGTTTTTGAAATAAAGAAGTATGTGTGTGTGTGTGTGTGTGTTATATATGAATCATGTTTGGGTTATGAGTATGCATAGTAAAATGGTTCATAGTTTTTATTGAAAGAGAGCATATATTTCCAACGGTTTGATGAATTCAGGGGATGAGGTGACTACACTGGTTTTGCCGAAATTACACAAACTTCCCCTGCACATACTCTAGGATTTGGCTAAAACATGCTTTTATAAACATGAATTTAAAGTCAAATATTGATTGTCAACATCCAAGGGGAAAATAATTAGAGATGAAATCATCAAATGGGTGCAACTGCAATGTAAAATCTTCTGATAAAGGAAGTTTCTGTAATATCTCAAATATCAAGGGGAGTTAATGTAATTTGGCCAAACCTTACAAGTTTAACCATTGTTTATGGAGTCTTTTATCTTGTAGTCAATATGTTTTACTGTTAAAATTATAGCAACGATTTACTGCTCGTTTATCTTATAAGTTCCTTAAGATCTGCCTACAGCATCTGTTCATTTTTCTCGTTCTTCAGTCATGTCTTCCGTAATACTGCTATTCCTTTCATGACAACACGAACAAAAAGTTATCTTCCCTTCTGTTCTGTTTCAGTGTGGAATACTGTGTCTCCTATGCGTACCATGCCCTTTATGCATACTTTGACAGGGATAATGTTGCTCTCAAAGGCCTTGCAAAGTAAGTACCGAAACTCAATATGTTCCCCTTTGTCCTAATCTTTACTTGTTCCAGACTGCCTCTCACACGTTCCCATTATACGTGCGAACAGATTCTTCAAGGAGGCGAGTGAAGAAGAAAGAGACCATGCAGAGAAACTAATAGAGTATCAGGTAGCTAGCAAAAATGTTGTCGTTAAGCAGAAAAATATCCAAGTTTTCCTTATCATTTTTTGTTCTAGGTGTAAGAATAACATAATATTTGGTTTTCTTTTGTCCTCTTCCATCTCAACAAATTATAGAACATGAGAGGAGGAAGAGTGAAGCTACACTCGATACAGTCCCCGCCAGCAGAGTTTGATCATGTCGAGAAGGGAGATGCGCTGCATGGTACGTTTGTTCTTCCATGATGTGTTCTTTGTTGTGATGCTGATAATATTTCTGACTTTCCCAAAACTGTTAATTCAGCAATGGAAGTGGCTTTGTCCTTGGAGAAACTGACCAACGCGAAACTACTACAACTTCACAGTGTAAGGCTTTGCTGAAATGTAGTTAGCCCTTGTTGAAAGGAGTAAAAGCTGAATATATATTATTAATGTAGTGTAGGATGTGTGTGTTACATAGCAACCAACTAATCTCTATATATAATAGAGTATAGAGAGACCTATTAGACTAAGAATCCTAATCCATATCACATAAGCATAGATCAATCCTATCTAATATCAACTTCCTAATACCACTAATATCAACTATCTAAGTAATTCTCACAGTCCTTTAATGTAAACTTGAAATCTGATCGGTACTTATCTATATTCTTCATGTAACAGATTGCTAATGAAAACGACGATCCCCAGCTCACTGATTTCTTAGAGAGAGAGTTCTTGGCTGAGCAGGTGAATTGGAACATATTCTCCGTTTTGATTTAGGAAGTATCTGCAAACTCTAACCTATTGTATTTTCTCATTTTTCTTCTAGCACATAAGGACCAACTTCTAGCTTTTAGATTATTTTAGCATTTTTAAGGAAGAATTGTTTACATCTTTATTTCAAGTCCTAATCGATATTTCCATTTTGTTCTCGACTCTGCCAGGTTGAAGCCATTAAGAAGATTGCCGAATATGTTGCACAATTGAGGCGAGTAGGAAAAGGACATGGTATCTTCACCTCTTCTCGACTTTCATGAAATGCTCTTCCTCTTTTTCTTTCCGTTTTTGCTGCTTCTCGTGCTAAATTAAATCTGTAACGACTGAACATAAACTTATCCGTGTGCATGCAGGAGTTTGGCACTTCGATCAGATGCTACTTCACCAAGGAGATGGTGCGGTTTAAAGCTTCTGATGTTATGGTAGTACAAGACTAGTGTTTATATGCATCATCACCAAGTTATGGTAGTACAAGACTAGTGGCTATATGCATCATCGCGTTAGCAAAGGGCCGTCAGCTGCTCGGATTCAAATCGGATCAGGAAAAAGCCTTAGGTTTTAAGTGATCCTTGGGTTTGTGAAATGGGAAGCCCTTATATAAGACAAGTTATAGGAACTAGCTTTTTATCAGCTGTTCATAGTTTTTACATAAACAAGAATGTAGCATGTGCTGTATTTGGATTTCTGAGGAAGTAAACATAATGAAATGAAAGTTCAGTTATCATTGCTTTCATCTCTGCTTAGAGCTTAAATGTATTATTCTTTGGCCAATTTCAGCAA
Source organism: Lantana camara (assembly GCA_037501455.1). Taxonomy (NCBI): domain Eukaryota; kingdom Viridiplantae; phylum Streptophyta; class Magnoliopsida; order Lamiales; family Verbenaceae; genus Lantana; species Lantana camara. Next base: position 11,663,877 of record CM074857.1, on the reverse strand, counting down.
GAATAGTAAGATTGTGTTCAGAATACAAACAGGGAAACGAACCAATTCTGCAGTTCTATCCAAGAACACGAATTCAAATCAACATACTTATAAGCAAATATCCAGAATAGAACATCCCAAAACATGAAAACAATTTATAAATGTCAAAACTTAGGATTGGAACAACATAAATTCACCTGAAAAAGATCCTATAATAGCAGGAGGATAACATCTCATGATGCTACTTTTTGAAACATTCAGAATGGAAAACACGGATATATCTACTTAAGCTGTGGCGGCTTGTGCAGCGAGCCTCTTCCTGGCCTCCTCAATGATAGACAACTTAATACCCTTGCCCTTTGGAAGAGACACCCACGGCTTTGTACCCTTTCCAATTGTGAAGACATTGCCCAATCGAGTGGCGAACTCATGGCCTGTAGCATCCTGAATGTGGATAGTCTCAAAGCTTCCCTTATGCTTCTCACGGTTCTTGATCACTCCAACACGTCCCCTGTTCCTACCACCAGTGACCATAACAACATTCCCCACATCGAACTTGATGAAATCAACAATCTTGTTGCTCTCTAAGTCGTATTTAATGGTGTCATTTGCCTTGATAAGTGGGTCGGGGTAGCGAATTGTCCTCCCATCGTATGTGTTGAGGTATGGAATGCCTTTCTTCCCAAACTGAACTGAGCGGACCTTGCATAGCTTAAACTGCAAATTTTGAAATAAAATGATAAGAGTAAAGATAAAAAGTGAGAACAAATAAGCAGAGAACTTATGTAGTCAGTAAAATGTATGTACATATATATGTACTTCAGACCCCAATACAAGTAGAATATACCTTTGACTCCTCATCACGGATAGAATGAAGCCTGAATCGTCCCTTGGTATCATACAGAAGACGGAAGTTCTCATTGGTTTTTGGAATAGAGACAACATCTAGCAAAAAGATGAGCAACAACAACTTCAGAAATATATCTTAGAAAACCAAATGACATTGGGTCACTAGTTCAGCATACATCTATCCCATTGTAGAGGGTTCAATTTATAAACCAAAGACCATAATATGAACAAGACTTAAGTAACCAAGTAAGCAGAGACTCAACCGTTACAAAATGGAAAGTATAACAAGAGGTACATACCCATGAAACCAGAAGGATAAGTTTTGTCTGTCCTAACTTTCCCATCAACAAGAACATGGCGTTGCATCAAGATAGAAATGACCTCACGGTAGTTTAAAGCATACTTAAGCCTGTTTCGGAGAATGAGAATCAAAGGCAAACACTCCCTAGATTTGTGGGGTCCAGATGAAGGTTTGGGGGCCTGCATATAAAAGACTTTTAGGACATTGAGCAAGATAGACTACAACCGAGATTCACTCTATGGATAGCTGAGAATTTGTTGCAGTATTTTGCATACAGATATCCTGTAAACCAAATTGAATGAAATAACAATACTTACAAAAGCACCACCCAGTTTGTCCAACATCCAATGTTTCGGGGCATTGAGCCTCTTCAAATGCTTCTTCAAACCTCTAGCCTGTGATCCAATGAAGAATTAGAACACCGTTTAGAACTATTTTAAAGGGAACAAAGGCAATAAAGAAGTTCTCCTATAAAGTTAATAATATTTTTCTACTAGATCAGCTTATTGAATTGAGAACTTGGCAATATATTTCTACTAAAAACTAATCAAAGCTATCTAGATGAATAATAAGAGAATGACCACAACATAAAAAAAAGCATTAATCTTGTCGAAAAAAAAGGAAAAAATACATAAGTTTTGTTTATTGTGGAGCAAAATGCAAAGTAATGTTCTACAGGTCATTTCCATTCGCGACCATTACATGAGGAAACTCAAATGTACTGAGCAAACTCAACTTTATGAGTAAAACAAGCTGCACACCAACAAATCACATAAACCACATTCACCAGGCTCAAATTAATCTAAAATGCTGCATTCATTTTCAACTACATCCCTAATCCCGACTGAAACACACTATTTATCATTGCAATTCCTACAGCTGCCACCAGCAATAAAGTATATAGACGCATTTAATCAGTTATAAATAAACAAACGAAAACAAAGAAGAAGAAAAAATAGACATCAGATCTCAAGCAGAAAACACACAAATTTTGAAAACGGATCACCACTGAAACCAACTACGCGATCCAAAAACCCCAAACACCATTACAGAACTAAGTAACTATAACAGAAGTTTAACTAGTTCAACAAATTGACATTAAAATGCGAAGGATGAAACTAAGTAAGCCATTATCGTTGCCTGCGAAGAAACTGACCATTTTGGTGGAGGGTAATCAGCGGCGGCGACTCCCTGTCCGTCCTTTCACTCGGCGGTAGTGTATTCAAGCTGCGGAGGAAATCTTAAACCCTAGCTCCAAGCTTATATATGAGTGCAACAATGGGTAATTTTGGAAGCTCGCTAGATTAGGTCAATGAATCTCAGGCCCTCCTTAATTGGGCTTAACCAACTTATTGGGCTCGTTGTTTCATGGGATTTCAAGCTGGCCCATTTTAAATATTTGACACAAATCCAGATTTTTGGGCTTCAAAATTGTAGTATTAACATTTTCATTTTTTTTAAATTTGAACTCTTGTACTAACACGTTGAGAAGAGTCAACCACAAAGTGGAGTAAATTAGCAGTTTCATATTGTACTAGTTTAATCAAAAGTCTCGTATTTAAATTTTTTAGAACGCAACTATCATTAGTAAGAAGAATTTTAAATTTAAATGGTTCAATCCAACTTGCATGGTTGGGAAAAAGAAATTGTATTGAAAATCTAGTCCTAATATATACTATGTGGAGCACTTTTTTAACGTATCATAAGTATTTTGATGTATGCTTAAACCTTTTTGGGTCCAACCACGCAATTTAATGAAATCATAACCTTCACAAATCCTATACAAAATTCCCAACTAAAACCAAATAAGGTGGCTCTCTAAATGTGTGAAGGAAACAGAGGCCGCTATAGTTTATAGCCAAAACACAAAAAATTTATGTAACATTGATGTCTTGACAAATAATTTTCCCTCTCCCCCTCCGGAGGAGCCAACAACAAGAAGACAACATGAACGGACGTCTAAGTGGAGAGTACGTTGAGGAATAAACTCTCCCGGAAAGATGAAAAGTTAAATTTAATGAAAATTACGTATTAATTGACATTTAATGCGTCTACAGCTGCTCTGAGACGTATTAATTGGGGGTGAGTAAGACCAAGCATATTATTCATTATGGTATCAGAGCAGGTCCGATTCTAGGCCTTTCTCTCCACCCCGCCGGATGTTCCGATTCCCGGCTTGCAGATGTTCCGATTCCTGCAATGTTCACGCTCCAGTTTGTCCCGCATTCCGCGGCCCTGGGCGTGACGGGGGTGTGTCAAGTATCCCACATCGAATATTCAAAGATGTGGAACTCAATATATAATGGCTTGGCAACCCTCCCCTCAACAACTAGCTTTTGGGGGGTGAGTAAGGCCAAACACATTATTCATCATGGTATCAGAGCAGGTCCGATTCTAGGCCTGTCTCTTCACCCCGCCGGATGTTCCGATTCCCGGCTTGCAGATGTTCCGATTCCTGCAATGTTCACGCTCCAGTTTGTCCCGCATTCTGTGGCCCTGGGCGTGACGGGGGTGTATCAAGTATCCCACATCGAATAATCAAAGATGTGGAGCTCAATATATAATGGCTTGGCAACCCTCCCCTCAACAGCTAGCTTTTGGGGGTGAGTTAGGCCAAACACATTAAGAATTGAGTAAGAAATGGAGGGATTGTTGCAGAGGTTTTAGCTAGGCTGCTAGGGGTGTCAAATCTGGTGGATCGGGTCGGTTCGGGTCGGTTTGATGTAAGGGTACAACACCTAAATTCTTGACTCGAATCCAACCCGACCTGAAATTCAACCCGTTACTCAACCCTAACCCGAAATTAATGGGTTCGGGTTAAATTCGGGCTGACCTGAAATATTTTCAGGTCACCTAAATTCTCTTAAATTTGGTATTCAAACAACAATTAAATGAAAGAAAAGGATTAATCAACCACATCTTCAAATTTTAATAAATAAAAAAATTAGAAACAAGCTGATGAACCAAAAAAAAAAAAAAAAAAAAAACAGAAACAAGTCTAAATCAAAGATCAGTTTTCGTGAGTTGTTTTACAAAAAAATTCCATCTGATGCAGAAAGAAATGGGTTTTTCATTAATTTTCAGAAAAATAAATGCAACAAGGTTAAATACAGTAATAAATTGTGCACTATATGCTGAAATATTGAAAGGGGAGGAAATAGAGCTGTTGAAGATGGTCTCCCTGGATGAGAGAAGTGCCAGTTGGTGGAGCCTGTCCCAGTTATCATATATGCCCCCTTGTATCTCTCTTTTACTCAACAAGAAATGATATAAAGCTAAAAACGAAGACTCCACTTCAGATTTCTTTTTTTGTAAAGGTTGGATTTGTATTGTTAAGGGGGGGGGGAGGGGGGGGGGGAAACAGAAGCCAAGAAACAGAGGGGATGAGTAGAGCGGCGGTGACCAGAAGCGGCGATAGGAAGCGGTGGTGGTGGTTGATGAAGCGGTGATGAGAGGAGATGAGTCGAACCTTGAAAGGCAGAAGAAAGACAGGTTTCAGAAACGGCGGAAGTAGAAACTGAATTTTAGGGCAAAGAAAATTAGGGTTTTCAGAATATATAGTATCCATATTCAGGTCATCAGGTCAACCCGGGTTGGACCCGAACCCAACCTGTTTTTCTCTCTCATCTCTGGGTTGTTTTCGGGTCCGACCCGAATTGACCCGAACCCGAAAACACTAAACCCTAACCTGATTTTTTTACGGGTGGGTCGGGTCGGGTTTACGAGTCGGGTTCAATTTTGACACCCCTAGTTTTAGCTGGAAAAATGTAGGATTTAAGAGTGGGAGGAGTGGACATCAGAATTTGGACTGACATGGACAAAAGCATGAGATCCCAACTTTTCCATCGGATTTTAATAATCTTATGTAAGAAGATATTTATATATATATATTTTTTGACAACCCACGGCCCGAAGGCCAACTAGTTCAAATCAGCATAAACAAAATGCAAAGCAACAAAAGGAACATCAAAAGACCAATCGCAGACCAAAACCGTATTTCTAGCAATAGTGTGGGCCACCATATTGGCACCACGACGGATAAAAGAAAAGCGAACAACATCAAACAACCAACAAGTAGCCTTTATGTCTTTGAGGATATTTCCGATAGGGGAACAATCTTCATCGTCATTCCGAAAGCTCTTTATGATATTCAAACAATCGCCTTCGATGATAACTTTACGCCAACCAAAGTCTCTCGCAAGTCTGATGGCCTAGAGGGCCGCAAGAGCTTCAGCCACTGTTGCATCCGAACAATGCTTCTTCCGATCAGATTCCCAACCTATGCAACCACCTTTGTCGTTTCTAGCAATCACCCCAATGCCAATCTCATTCGTATCTTTAAATACTGCACCATCAAAATTGACTTTAACCCAGTTTTGGTCCGGCTTTTGCCATTGCACAACATCCACCGGCGAAGCAAAAGCCGCCACTTCATCATCAATTGCGCGGACCGACTGACAACAATGAAGAGCAAAATCAAGAATTTGGTGAGGTTGCTTTGTGATCCCCTCAGCCTTATTCTTGTTATGGTGACCCCATAAAGCCCACATGATGTGGATAAGCTTCCAACTATCATCAGCTCTAAGAGTATCCAGCGCCAACAATAATCCATCCCTCAAATTGGACTCCATTCGATGAGTCACAAGCCATGGTATATGTGAGATGGCCCAGACTTGTCTCGCAAAATGACAAGTGAAGAGAGAATGAGCTGTACCTTCTTTCTTGTCCCCACATAAGTTGTAACCCGTCTCAATCCCACAATGACGGCGAGATAAGTTGACACCCATCGGTAAGATGTCCCTAAAACAGCGCCACAAAAAGCTTCTCACCTTGGGTTGAGCATCAATTTTCCAGATTCTTTTCCAAATACCATGAGACTCTGTATTGGAAGAAGATGCCTGATACCTATTAGCCAAATCTCTAGCCAAGTAATAAACACTCCACACCGAGAACTTCCCATTAGAGTTGAAATGCCAAATAAGTGAATCCTCGCATCGAGTAGCCCCCAATGGAATACTTAGAATATCCCGTGCATCTCGATCATGAAAAATATCCGTAATCAGCTCCTCATTCCACTTCAAGAGACTCGATAACATTAACTCTTCCACCCACTCAGGAAAAATCGTAGCAGCTTGGTTGAATTTCGGTCTGAAGTCGGGCCCCGTAGGTAGCAACCTACCATGCCAAATGTGAACTTTCGCTGCATCTCCGATACGCCATCTAGATCTTGCTGTTATAAGGAAACTAGCCTGTCGGAGACACCTCCAAGTAAACGAGGGAGATCTCCCAAGAGGCACATCCCAAACAGCCGAATTTGGAAAGTATCTAGCCTTGAGGATCGGGCTAATGAGGGAACTCGGTTGTTTATGAATACACCACAATTGTTTCGTGAGCATCGCCAAATTGAAAGCTTTAAACGACCTAAAACCCAAACCCCCACCAGGTTTACTTCCACACAAGCTGTCCCACGCCACCCAATGGAGTTTCCTTTGATTCCCATTACTCCATCAGAAAACGGGAAAACATAGAATCAATTTCCTGAATAACAGTATCCGGCATTAAAAAGCAATTCATGGAATAAGAAGAGATCGCCTGAAGAACTGATTTAATCAATACCTCTTTCCCCGCCTTCGATAAGAATTTCTCCGAGAAACCCTAACACGAGCTTTAATCTTATTTATGACCCCTGCAAAAACTTCATTTTTAGACGGCCCCACAACTGAAGGGAGCCCCAGGTAGAGATCAAGATTCTCGACTCTCCGAACACCTAGAATCTCGGCCAACTCCTTCTGTCTAGACTCCAAACAGTTACCACTAATCACCATAGAAGATTTTTGTAAATTAATCTCTTATCCCAAAATCCGACCATAGACCGCAAGGACATTTTTAATTCCTTCCATCGCTTCCGTTGTCACCTTCCCACAAATCATAGTATCGTCTGCAAAAAGTAGGTGGGAGATCGAAGGGGCACCACAACAAACCTTAACACCCAATAGGATACCTCTAGTTTCCAGGTCCTGTAGAGGAAAAGAAAGAACCTCTGCGTAGAAGAGAAAAAGGCAAGGGGAGAGGGGATCGCCTTGGCGAATACTCTTTTCCGAGATAAGGAGCCAAATTCATCACCATCTAGCAAAAAGGAGAAAGAGACCGAGGAAACACATGTTATAATGCGGTCAATGAATAAAGGAGGCAATCCTAACCTGACCATTATCCGTTCGAGAAGCCACCATTCGACACTGATGGGTGCCGAATCCACCAAATAATATTCCTAAACTACCAAACACAATAAATTGTGTATAGTGGTAAAGGGTCGATCCCACAGAGATTGGTTGGTTCAATTAATCTCCGATAGCCAAGCAAACACTACAAAAAAAATCATCTATTGTGACTAAATAATTATGAGAAAATTCAATTTTGTCACATATAAGTACTATATTGTGAGAAATTATATATTTGTCAGATTAAATTACATTTTTGGTGATAAACTTTGATTTTATCACAATTGGAACAAAGTATTGTGAGGAAATGTGATTTTTCTCACAAAAAGAATAATTTTTCCTCACAATAACTCAACAACGTAACATGACAAAATTAATTTCTCACAAAATCCCACTTTTTTCTTTTTTGATATGTGAAATAAAAATTTAGAAAAACAATTGAATTAATGAACTCTTAAGTTAAAAGACACGTGAAGAAGCCCTTTTCCCCTATTTCACCCTTTTCACTCTCCTCTCTCGCTGCTTGCTCTTTCCTCCGCCCGCCGTCTCCTGCTTTCACGATCGCCAGCCCTTGCTCTGCCATCGTGAGGCTGTGCCCTCCTCCGCCGGTCGTCGCTGCTTTCACTGTCGCCAGCGTTGCTCCGCCTCGACTCTGCCAGTCCCTGCTCCGCCGTCGCCAGCCTGTGCCCTCCTCCACCGGCCGTCGCCTGCTCTGCCTAGGTAAAACCTTTCGAAAACATAATATATAAATTAATGCTCAATAATTTCTTGTGTTGATTGCGTCGGTTGTGGATTTTCTGCTTGTATGCTTATTGTTTTCACCTTCAATGTACGATGTGAAAAAAGAAATTCAAAATTTGGGAATTTGTTGGGTTTCATCTGGATTCTGAAACCCTTTTCATGGGATAGATTCTTCTAGTGTTGGTATTGATACAACTTCTATTGATAAATTTGTTAGGGCATAATTAGTTTGAATAGAAATTCGAAGTTTTTCGTATCTTGAAGCTGAATAATAAGTTGTTCGAGAAAAAGGGAGTTGTTGAATGTAGGAGGAATGATGAATGTGTTCTTTTTTTAGAATCAATCTATTACAGTCAGTCAATTGCATGTATTTAACAAACATAAATAACTATCGCAAATATAATAGAAAACATGTATGTTTGTAACAACTCTTCTACAGAGTATAATCCTTTTTTCCCCAATTGTCAGTGAGAACATCTGTGTTAATTCCAACTGAGTTGCTATACTAAGTTCAACATTATTGGAATTTAGCTATAATTGTCTCCATTATTAAGTTAGTCAAATCATTAACTGATAATTTAAAAGAGTAATTCGGTATTAATCTATTTAAATACAATTTAATATCAAAATGTCTCTCTAATATGAAGAGAGATCTATTTTTTCTTTTCTTTTTTTTTTTTCCCCTTTTGGTTAGTATCTTGCATTTTGATTTCATCAAGTGTTGTATAAGACCTTGCTCTATCATGGAATTAACACTAGATTTTATTTCATGTGGATCCTTTTTCTAATACTTGAAAATCCTTTTGTCTTTCTTCAATTATATGCTGAATAAAGATAAAATCCCTTTATCTTTGTTCATAGTGATTAACAGTTGAAGATTTTGCCGTTGTTCAGAGTGATCAACTGTTGAAGTTGCTTTGTTTCCTCTTATAGGTAAGCTGGATGCTTTAATATTTCTAATATCTTTCTTGCATTTCATTTATGTATAATCAATTTTGTGTTCCTTTTCTAGTATGATGGAGAATTTACATGTTAGACAAAAGAAGAGTGAAAAGGCCTGCGATTGATTTGTTTAAGATAATATTCTGCATATAATGAAGAGAGCTACGGCTAATTTCCACATTATTTGATTTCTTGGAGTTGTTGATTTATATTGTTTGTGTCTACTTTAAGATTGTTGGATTCTTGTTTTTTTATAGATGACTACCCTGTTGTTTCTAATTAATGTCTAGCATTTACTTCCAGTTTTCCTAATGATAATTTGATTGTTTAGTTTTAATATTTGAGATAATAGTTTCTTATATAGGGAAATACTTTTAAGTGTTAATAGAGCAGGTTTGGAAAACAGTTAAATAAAAAGTATGTTTGATCATCAAAAATTATAGCAGTTGGATGTGTTGAAGATTTAGAACCATCAAACTTAGTCGGGCAAAGAGAATTGGGAAAAAATTGAAATGAAAAATAAATGTAGCATTGGAGTTGGGCAAAGATTTGATTTGGCCCTTGTAAATTCACAACTACTGGGGAAGTTGTGGAGTAGTACTTTCCTTATCTTTTTTCTCTAGAAATATATGTGAGGATTTGTTTATAACACATTGACATGTCAATGGTTTCTCAAAGGATTGCTTTGGAAGATTGAAGGAGAAAGGACGAGAAATATTTTCAAGAAATTGACTCTTTCAAGATCCAAATGTCAAAGACGAAACACATTTTTGAAAAGATTATAGGCATGCCTATAAATTTATTTCAATGTAAAATTTTGATTGTTTAAAGATATTTGAACATCTACTTTTTACACTACTAGTATTTAATCTAATCATCCTATGAGCACGTATTTATGCCTGTGAGATGTTTCTTTGCTGTGAGCAATTTCCTCATGAAATGGTTTCATTTATTGTGGTGTCTAATTCTGAATTGTTAGCATATTTTTGAGGGAATGATTATATGGCATTTGAATTCTTATGTCCCTACTTATCTTCCTTCCCTAAAAATAATATGAATCTTAGTTGTTATGTCAAGCTGTGAGTTTACAATTCCTCGATTACGTATGGAAAATCATAAATTAATCACATAAGCTTGAGTTGTTAATTTTTTCTAATATAACACTAAAATATCGTACTTTTTCATTTGAAAATCATGATAACTCATAATTCATGTATCCAAAGAACCTTTTTGCTCCATTAGCCTCCTAAAGAACCTGTATTGATTTTAACTCATCTAATTTTCTTTCAATTTTAATGAGAAAATGTTCATTGTAAATTATTGTCATGATGCCACCATTATTATGTCTCAATTTCTATGTAAATGATTTTCGTTAGCTTTTTAGGCAAATCTCAAGTTCTTGAGATGAATAGAGTATGCTCCTCCAGTATTATCCAACTGAATAGGAAATTTAGCATTGCATTAAATGTGTGAATGTGAGTATTCCTGACCCATCCCCAGCGCCAATTACTTCATAGATCTTTGAATTTTTTAGATGGCAGACCCAATTTTAGCTTATATATCTCAAAGTTCGGCTTTAACGAAAACTATATTTTGGCTTATTATTATGCTATGAGTTTCTGATAGATTATTCATAGAGGTTGATTCTACATTTCTTACTTGATTATCCAATTTTGGCTTAAACCGTAAGAGTAAAAGTCCTTCATGGCATGTACTGTGAAATGGGTGATGGTGTTTTTGTTTCATGTTCTTTTTAACTGTGAAATAGTTTATTTATGTACAAAAATGATTATACCTCCTGTTGTGGATAATGATGACTGCCAACCTATTTTAAGCCCTTAAGTTTTTCAATTTCATTATATTTATTTATAGGCAAGTAGAATATTTATATGTTAAAGTGAAATGTCAATCTTTTTCAAATTGCTTTGATTTCTTTATGGATATTGCTTAGGAACATTATTTGGATAACATATGATCTTCATTTCACTCTTTGAACTTTAGGGCTTTGTCCATAGTCTGATTGTTGAGTGGCTAGCTGTGGACTAGTAATTTCTGTATCGTTTCTCTTTTCTTTTTTCTTTAGAAATATCTATTGGGATTTGTTTATAACTCATTTACATGTCAATGGTTTCTCACAGGATTACTTTGGAAGATTGTCAGGAGAAAATAACAGGAAATATTCTCAAGAAATTGACTTTTCAAGATTCAAATGTCAAAGATGAAACACATTGTAGTAAAGATCATAAGCTACCTATAAATCTATTTCAAGGTAAAGTTTTTGTTGTTCAAAGAAATTTGAACATCTACCTTTTACACTAGTATTTAATCTAATCATTCTATGAACATATTTTGAGATATATTCTTATTTCTACTTGTTGATTCACAGATTTGATTGACGAAGACGATGCCTCTGCTAATTAAAGTTAAGTGTACTATGTTTTGGGATTTGTTGTTTGTTGCCCTTTTGATAGAATATGTGTAGTGTCTATATTTTGGGATTAACTGATTGTTGTCTTTTAGGTAGAATATGTACTTATGTTGCCTTAGTCTTGTTTGGACATGCGCCAAGACATCGATTTTGTAACTGCATATTCTGCAGCACATTGTCTATATAAATCACTTGTTTTTGATGATGTGAGTATTTAGATTTGTTTGATTTATATGGATGATTAGTTTTAAATATTTCATTATTGAGTTATGAGATTGATTTGTCTAGGGATGAAATGCAGAATCTCTTTCATTATTTATAAACAATTTTTAAATAAATAAATTACTTATATCTTAGTTGTGAGAAAATAATTCCTCACAATATGATTTCAATAAATTAATTGATAAATATTTGATAAATGTTTTGTCATAATGACTTATTGTGAGGAAATTATTTGTCATGAAAATACCATTTTTTTAAGCTATTTAATGACTCTTTTGTGAGGAAATAAACTTTTTGGTGACAAAATTTTTAGATAATGTGAGGATAAATTTGTCACAAATAATTCACTATTGCGAGGAAGATAATTTGTCACATTAGCATTTGTGACGAAATAAATATTTTGTCACAATAACCTAATGCGAGGGGGAAATTGTGAGGAAACTGTGACGATTTTTTTTTGTCACAAAATGTAATTGTGATAAAATTTTTACTTTTTCCAACAAATAATTTTCTCACAATAAACCAATTTTTTTGTAGTGAAACAAGCAACTAAAATAAAACAGGGGGGTTAACATAATTAACTAAAGTGCTGAAAATAAATAACAAGCTGAAAGTAAATACTAACTAAAGAACATAGGCTTAAAGTAGCTAGGAAATAATACTCTAGTCAAGTTATTCGTATGATTCAAGCTAATGATTCGATCATAGGTGCAATAATAAACTTCAATTCCATTTGATAGAGTGGCTGCGGTGGACAACAAGCTCTGCACACCCTAGTCCTTTCTTATTTTTACAATGATTATGAGACGCTCATTAACCATCTTCTTATCACAAAAGCAGTCTTAAAGATACGATCCTAAGATTTAACTTCGTGACAGCATTAATCATGAAAAGACACCAATCCTAACCAACAAACTCAAGAAGCTTGGAATGTTTAAGTCATTACACATGCATCTCATCACTATCAAACAAACATGGTGGTAAACCTTCAATGATGTGTAACTCTGAGGCACATCTAACATGACAATTACGGATCAAGTTATTTGTGCAGTCAAGAAGGACAAATATCAAGACAATAGTTGATCAGAAAATTATCCCAAAACAAGTCCATACATTTCGAACAAGAAGCATGCATATACCAAGGAATTCGAAGCCATAAGAGATTCAATTAGACCTCACAAATCATAGCATGAATCACTAAATAACTTAACTAGAATAGAAGTACTTAGCTGCTGTTCATATATACAAAATATTCAGATGTTAAACTGTTCAAGAACTGAAAATAAACCAACTAAATCAAGCTACAAAAGATGGATTAAAGTTCTTCATAATCTATGTTTGTAATTTAACTAAAAAGAGGAAAGGAAGAGGAAATCTTGCTCTTTGCCGAAACAGGGGATTCAGCCCCTGTTCTTGTTCTGCTCCAACAGCAACAGCTGCTACGTTTCTCCCTTTTCAGCTCCCAAAGGTTGAGTTATGTTGTTTTGCTTCTAAATCTAGCTTATAAAACTAAGTTTTACAAGTTGTGCACACACTTTAAGGCAAAGATTCCTTTTGCAAGTCCCAAAATCGTGTACTTCAGTATTGAGACGCACAAAACTGAGTTAGAGCAGCTGCAAATGGATCAAGTTGCAAGAAAGGAAAGTCAGCCGCAACTGTTGACCAGAGTCTCTGCTGCGTCGCCCTTAGCTTAAGGAATGATCATGGCTTACGGTCATGGCTCAGTTCATTTTCTTCACTTGGCGATTCTTTTAGTCCAAATTTGCATTAATTCTCCATTTTAGCTCCAGTAAACCTATAAAGCCATAATTAAGCTTAATTAAGCACATTTTCAGTTAATCACAAGGGGGAAAATCAAAGCAATTGTAGCTCAAATTACACACTAACAGACACGGTCATACGCTTTACTCATATCGAGTTTCAAGTTGAAAAGGCTGTCATTTCCCTTAATAATACGATTCGGAATGAAAGCAGATTGACTTTGAAAAATGATGGAATCCATCAAGGGTTTAAGCCGCAAAGAAAGAACTTTAGAAGCCAATTTATACACCACATTACACAAACTGATAGGGCGAAATTGTGTAATAAATTCCGGGATTTGCATTTAGGGATCAAAACAACATGAGTGAAATTCAATTTTTTATCAACCTCCCAAAGTTCAGAAAATCTAAGACACAAGCTATGATATTACGCCCAACCACATCCCAATAATGCTGAAAAAAATAAGGGAGGAGGCCATCAGGCCCGGGGATTTCAAAGGGTACATACTTTTAAGGGTAAGGATTACCTCGTCGGATCGAAACGGTGAAAGTAACTGTCGGCTTATATCCTCGGTAACCTTCCTCGAAATATCCTGGATCCTCTCATCAATCTCGGTAGCCCCACAACCATTCGAAGTGAAAAGATCCCCAAAATAATCTTCAATCACTTTCCGAATTCCTTCTTCAGAAGTCTGCAGTATCCCGTTGTTATTTTTTAGAGCATCAATATGATTTGTATGTTCTCTTTGTTTTGCTCTCGTGTGAAAGAATTTGGTATTGTGATCACCTTCCCAGAGCCATTGAGCTTTCACTCTCTGTTTCCATCATATTTCTTCCTTAAGGAGTAACTCCTCCAACTTAGTTCTCAACGTGTACTCCTCCTTCCCTCTCTCAACAGCCGAATTCTGCTTTCCAACTCTGCTATGGAATCCTATCCTGATTACGTTAAAATCTACTCCATCTTAGAAATCTAATCCGGCACTTCTCACTACCAACCAGGACCGTCAGAGCAGGGTTATCAGCCAAACTTCCATCCCAAGATTCTTGTATAATTTTCCTGCACTCATCGGATTTAACCCAGCAGACCTCAAAGCGAAAAAGACGGTGTTTGGGGCATTGTTGAATCTCGATATTATGAAGGGTAGTAAGAATAGGGCAATGATCGGAGCAAAAAGCTGAGAGGTGGCCGACCTTAGCATCAGGGAAGAGATTACGCCAAGAATCAGAAGCAACCGATCTGTCCAATTAGATGCGAAGAGTATCGGGATCAGCTCTGTTCTTCAACCAAGTGAAAGGGAAACCAGAAAACCCCAAATCTGTCAGCCCCGTATCCTCTAACGCGTCATCAAAACTTTGATCCCAGGACCTATCATTCCCGCCTTCCTTTTCATCATTTGAAAGTATCTCGTCGAAATCCCCACTAACCAACCATGGAAGTTGTGATCGACCTCCCAAAGTCCGAAGCAACTCCCACGTAATCTATCGGTTCTGTCTTTCTGGTGCCCCATAAAAGCCTGTAAATCTCCACTTATCCGAATTACCTTCCCCCTCCACAACTACATCAATATGATTCTGAGAATAACTGAGCAGAGGAATCCCTAACCCCTTACGCCAAAGCAGCGTGAAGCCACCACTTTTACCAACCGAATCCACATTAAAACCATCGAAATTTAACTGAAGCTTCAAGCAATCGAACTTCTGCCGTCTACATCTAGTCTCCGACAGAAAAATGATCGAGGGGTTATGGTCTCGAATGAGAGACCGAAGATTATGAACTCGCCAGGGACACCCCCCTTCACACCCTGACAGTTCCAGCTTAGATAACTCATTGATCCCGACAGGGTTGTCCTTCAGCCGCCGCCGATATATTTGTGATATCTGAAGAGCAAGGGAAGAGTTGGGTTGGGGGGAAGTGGGGTTGGGGGGAGAGGTTCGGTTTGGATTAGAGATTAATTTTTGGTGACTTTTGTTGTTTCTACTTTTGAACTTACGGTTCTTCACGAATGGTTGGGAAATGGAATTCGGGATACTAAGTTTAAGAGGAACATTAATTAAATGTTGATCAGTGGCGGAGACACCTTGTCTTGATGGGGTACACTTGACCCTCCTCAACTTTTTTTATATTTTTTATTATTATTATATGTATATATTTTTGGGGTTGAAATTTTATTATTATATGTATATGTAATTTTATGGAATTTTTTATTATTGACCCCCCTCACCGAAATTAAAATTAACATTAGTTGGGGTCAATATAATAAATTATTAATAATTGAGACCACACAAATTAAAATTTTTAGGTTTCAATTTTAATTGGACTTTAATTTCTAACTCAAGACCAGTGGCGGAGCCACCTTGTCTTGAGGGGGTACACTTGACCCCCTCAACTTTTATTTATTTATTTTTATTATATGTATATATTTTTTGGGTTGAAATTTTGTTACCATATGTATATGTAATTTTATGGAATTTTTTATTATTGACCCTCTCACCAAAATTAAAATTAACATTAGTTGGGGTCAATATAATAAATTATTAATAATTGAGACCGCACAAATTGAAATTTTTAGGTTTCAATTTTAATCGGACTTTAATTTATAACTCAAGAGTCAAGACCCAACCAATTGTTGAATCAAGCTCCTCCAATCAAATTCTGTTGTATTTCAACCCATATTTCATCTCCTCTCCGCTAGATACACAACAATAAAATCAAGCTCCTTCAATCGCCTGCATAGTGGTCGGTTAGAGATTTATTTTTAATTTGTTTGTGAACTGGACTTTCTTTTTTTATTTTTATTTTACAATTGAATATAAATTTAAAATTAATTTTACTTTTTTTTATATTTTAACTAAGGTTTATTTTATCAGTTATCAATATGGATAAGTTTCTCATCATAAAGCCAAAAGATTCGATTCAATCAGTTCGGCCTCCTCAAAAAAAAAAAAAAAAAAAAACTTGAAAATCAACTTGAGAACTAATATGAGATCAAATGAAGTCTTATCTGAATTGAAAGAGATTGATGATTTTGCTCGAAAATTAGCGTAGACAGAGAAATGATGTATATTCACTTGTATACTTGCTTCTAAGATTGACTTTAATTCTACCAGTTGCAACAATTACAATGGAAAGAGCATTTTCTACAATGAAATACATCAAAAATCGGTTGAAAAATAGGATAGACAACGAATGGTTGAATGATTGTTTGATTACATATATTAAAAATAATATATTTAACAGTGTTTCCAATGATTTAATTATGTATAGTTTTTAAAATATGGGTAACCGACGTGGACATTTGTGAGATACAAATTTGTAAGTACTTAAAAAAAAAATAGTTGAATTTAACTTGTTATTTTTTTACTTTTGTTTTAGTATTATGCTTTAGTCGACCCCCCTCAATGAAATTTCTGGCTCCGCCACTGATGTTGATCAAGGAATGATGGGAGAGGAGAATTGATTTGGAGATGAGGAGAGCTCAGGGTGGGGTATGTTTCCGAGGGTCTAGGAAGACTGTTATGCATGTATTGGGTTATCTCAGCTAGCTTAGGGCGCTGACGGGATGGGCTAAGATTTTCATCTTGGTCACTTGGGCGAGGATGATGAATTTCACTATCAAAGCCAGATTGTGGGGGGATATAGCTAGGAGAGTACTGTTGAGGGATTGGGTGATTGCACGGGGAAATGGTCAGGAGCTGCGTTGCATGGGCCTCAGGCTCAAGGGAATTGATTTATTGGGTGTCAGATATGGAGGATGGACGGATCCTTTTTATAGAATCTGTGTGAGGGGAGAAAAACTTATATGGAACGATGGGGGGAGGGATGACAGGTATGGGGACTTCGGAGTTGATATCGTCAGGGTCAGAGAGTCGGCTAGCATTGGTCGGAGTGGGTTTGGAAAGAGGGGAGGAATGAGATGTGCGAGGCTGAAGAATGGAGGACAACAGAGAAGGTTGAGAGATAATACCTTTCTCTAACTGGGGTGAACCCTGAAGGGAGGCCTGTAGCCAAGATCCATACGAAAACAAGGGAGCAGGATCGGAAAACCCGTCTTCGTATCTCAACAAGCAGAATTTATCAACATGGTCACACTTCCCACATAAGTAACAGAAGTTGGATAGTCTCTCATAGGTGAAGAAAACTGTGATATCCCTTCCCGATGGCGCTTTCAAGGTAAGACAACGGACTAGTGGTTCCATCATAAGCATCCCAACACGAACTCGAATAAATTCCCCCTACTAGCTCCAGACGGTATTGATGGCATACTTTTAAAAATCCCTATCCTATTCACCACCATTCTAGCAATATCTTCGTTTTGACAATTCAGCGGGAGGCTATGAAACTGAACAATAAAATCGCAGCGTTTCAAATCGATAGTAAGTGGGTCACCGCCCTCTGGAATAGTGCCCAGAAGAAGAGGATACTTATCATAATTCCAGGGTGAACTCTCCATAACCCTATGTAAATCCAAGATGTGGTTGAACTTGAAAAGAAATCTGTCATCACCCAATTTAGAAATTTCCATTCCGTTCACCGGACTCATGGATCGGATAATAGCAGGTCGGAAGAAATCGAACCGGAGAGATTTCCTAGAGAAAATCTTTCCGACCAAGGAGAGGGAGAACTCAGTGTTATCTTCCTCCCATGAGGACAGAGGAATTTGCAGCTGTTCTGACTCGGTTAGTGTAAGGGATATCGCCTGAGTACGTCGAACTAGGTCTTCCTCAAGAGAAGCCCCGGCTAAGTCTCCTGGGGAACCAGACGTTCCCATCTCTGGTAAAAGAAGTCCGAAAGTTACTTCCGTTTAGACCGACCAAGAAGGTAACCCTGAAAAAATGAACAGAGAAATAGTAAGGAAGTGACCGACATAGAGGTTAACCAGAAATTAAGCAGTAAAAGTAAGGAACAGAGAAAAGCCCCAGCGATGACGAGCGGCGAAGAGCGGTTGTCAAAGCAGACTCCGGCCAGAACTACATGCGAAACTAGGGTTAGTGTTTAGACGAAACTCTCATACGACCAGGGACACGACTCTCATGTAAAAAGATATTATACAAGTAGAAAAGATGGAATCTAATTTTGTCCAGTGTTTTGTGTGTCATTATCTTGATTACTATGTCACATCAAAACCGTTTTTAATCGGGAAATTTTAGTCCTAATTTTTTTTTATTGCTAATTTCTCAATTATTGCATCTCGAACCGATAAATTATTTGTCTCGTAATTTAATTTAATATATCTAATGTGATGATACTTATTGTAAAATAAGTCAATTAAAAAATAGGGGTAATACTTGCTCATATTGATGATGCAGGAATATGAACTTCCTAAAAAGGCAACAACACTTTCAATATTTATTTTAAAAGGGGAAGACCATCACTGGCGTCAGAGCCCCAGGAACTGGGTTTCCTTATGAGCGTGGGTTCTTCCAGCTAGGATAACACCAAGAGTGCAAGGTCTGATGCTGATGCAGTTGTGATGAATATGCTACAGAGTTTTAGAAGATGCAGGAAAAATGGAGAAAAAATATGCCCAATATAGTGTGTGTATGAGGAAGATGACTTGGGGAAGAAAGCATGTGTTCTCCCCTATTTATATGTTAGGGGCGAGGGTAAGTTGGGTAAACTGACAGCGTGGTCCCAAACCTGTGTTGCCCTAACACGTGGCGGCCTGTGAGGGCATGAGAGTGACATCTCTGAAAAGCAGGCGGCGTGTCAGGTACAAGGTGCGCACCGCTTCTGTGTCAGAAGTTGTTGGCGAGGGTCGCGCACGAGGAAGGCTTAAGGTTCGTCTTGCTACCGTTCGGAACTCTCGCAGAGGAGAGAATCATCCGCGAGCGTTGGTGACGCTCGAAAGGCGCACGGATGGGTCCTCCACGGCAGAGGGTCCTTGAGCGTCAAACCCCGAGCATCACGAGACGGGACCCCCCGTGCGGGTATTTCTGGATATGGGAGCCGCCATGGGCACATTACTGTGAGGAGAAGAGCTCCCCACTGACATCTCATATATTTCCCTCACGAAGGATTCTGCGTTGTTGCCCGCCATATCTGGGTTTTTTAGTTCTTGAAATTGAAGTTTTTCCCAAAAGGTCCAGTGGAGGAGAAAGCTTCTGGAAGGGATTCAATGGCAGAAAAATAGTTCCTCACTTAGAAAGATCGCCTACACACAACCTAAATCTAAAGATCGCCCACACACAACCTAGAAAGTCGTTCCCGTCTCCAGGTGATGAGATTCCAACCACCATACCAGTGGCAAGGGCTCCAGCTGAAGCTGGGGGTGAAGAAGTAGGCGCCGCCATTCAAGGGATGAATGAGCGTGCTCCCGGAGAGGCAGATAACCTTTTCGAAGAGATGGGTAATGTCATGGAGATGTAGAGACAGGGGGAGAGGGTGTTCCCAGTGCTCAATAGCGCCGTAAGGCCTCAAGATCATAGGATCACGGTGGCAATTGCTGCTCCCGAGGGCGGTGCAGGGCCTTCTGGGCGTCGAGTTGAGGAGGAGCCTCCCAGAAAATGCCAAAGAAAGGGCAAAGAGCCTGCTACGCGAGTGAGGCAAAATAACCCACACCAAACTGATAGGTCTCCGGATGAGATTGAGAGCATCCTGACGCTCGAAGATCTGGAAGAGTTGAAGGCAAAGGCATATTGGGATGAAGTAGTGTTTCCCATGTGTCTTCCCGAGGAGGGAGAGAGAGCAAACCTACCGCCGCTGGGGATGATGACAGTATATTGGCATGCGGTCCCGGCCGGGGGCCTGAGGTTTCCGATCCCGTCCGCCGTTGCCACCATCTATCACCACCTCAGACTCTGCCCTTCCCAGATCCTGCCGAACGACATCGCTCTAATAAATACCTTCGTGATACTGATGAGGGCCCTAGGCTATGAACCCTCTGTTAACAATTTTGATAGTTTGATTCAAGTGGCCCGCTCAACGCGCTCGTCCCCCACGGATGGGTTCTACTACGCCCAGGCCAAATCTGGCTTTAAAATGATAAATTCTCCCTCCACCTCATATGGCGAGCATTGGAAGGAGAAGTACTTCTTCGTAGGGGCTCCTGGGGGAATTTTTAGGGTTCACCGAGGGTGGTTTATGCACGGCGGGGGGCCACTGATTAGAGAAAGGGCCAAGAATAAAGTTTTCGAAGAATGGGCAAAAGGGTTGGCCCTTGCAATGAAGAATGAGAAAAAATGGATCCAAGCTGAGGTGCTGATGAAGAATGAGGGGGTCTTATTCCGCTATGGCCTTTCATGTCCTCCAAGCATGATACTCAACCCTCCGGCTGAAATCATGGCCCTCGACGGTTAGATTCTAGGAACTAACTGCTCTAACCTTTAGGATAGCATCGCTGACTTTGTTTGGCTTGTTATACTTTTGTAGTTATCATCCCTATAGCCATTTTTTGACGCTCGTATTTTCCATTCGTAGGTATCCAAATACTAACAACAGGGATGAATGCTGAAAGTGTTGCTAGAATGATGCAAGCTCAGAGGCCGGGTGCTAACCCACAACAACAACAGCAGCAGCAGACCCAACCCTCGAGAGGGAGAGGAATCCGCCGGAGAACAGGGCGAGGAAATGGGGGCAGGGGCACCGGAGATGAAGCTCCAGTTGTCGGCCCCATAGAAGACCTGACCCTGGATGGCGCTCGGGAGGTTACTCCACCCCCAGATGCTCCCGAGGGTCCTATCGCGCTCAGCTCCAGTAACTCCCGTAACCGCTCAGGGACGTTAGTCCACTTTCACGACGCAGCGAGGGCCGACCGTGCGGGGAAAAGAAAGAGGTTGCCTGACTCTATCCCCATTTCTGGGAAAGGGAAGGAGGTGGTCGTGGGCCACTGGGACGAGGTCAGCGATACTTCCTCATCTGAGGATGAAGATTTCTGGAAAATAGGCTGCCGGGGCGATGCTCGGTACAAACGCCAACGGAAGGATGGCCCTGTCCTACTAAAGAAGAGCGCGTCCTCTATGAACTTAGTTTCTGATATTGTCGGAAGACTCCAATTCTTCGGCGACCATGACAAGCTAAACGAGCACGACGCCGCTCGGGTCGCGGATGATGCATGCCATGCGCTTTTGACGGTAAGCCTTCAGCTCCTTTTATTACGTTCTGACCCTTTCCATTTTAATTCCGATTGTGACCTCTCGCTTCTGGATTTTCAGGAGGTCATTCCGAGGCTGAAAATTTGCAAGGGCGAGCGCAGGCCTATTCTGAGCATAAGGCCAAATACAAGAAGTTGATGCGCGCCTCTGACCCTGGCCAGCTGCAGGAGGATTATAATTCCATCAGCGCTGAACTAACGACCGCTAATCTTGATATCGACAAGTTGAAGGAGGATTTGAAGAAGTCTGATGATGCATATCTGGTCCTCGACGATCGCCACAAGAAGCTTAAAGAAGAGCGTGATCAATTGAGGATCCAGAATGGGGAGATGGGGCAGCAGTTGGCCGAGAGCACACGCCAGAATGAGGTAGCCCAGAAGACACTCGCTGAGTTGCAATAGAAACTGGCAGGCTTGGAAACGAGGGTGGCCTGGGATGCGGTGATGAAATTTGTGCGCTCAAAGGCCTTTGTGTTCGCGGCTAACCTCCATTGCTTCGACAACGCTCTGCGCTTCTTCTACAAGGCGATTGGGCAAATGGTGAAGCTGGGATTGGCCCCAGAGAGCGCTCGAACCGATGGACGCCTGCCCATGGAATTAGACGATAACTGCGAGCCTATGATCCGCGACGAGGATCCCTCAGAAAACTTGGCTGAACCGGAGTATCAGGAACTCGTGACGATGCTCCAGGAAAAGTTCATAGCTGCAAACCCCCTAGATCCCGAGCCCCTTTTGATAGAGGACGGGGGTGTCACTCTAGATGCTCAGGATGACGAGGACCCAGGCGACGCAGAGACTTCCAATGCCAACGTGCTGGCCCCAGATCCCATCTCCACTGCTTCTCCTGAACCAGAGAGCCAAGCTTAATGAGGCCTCGCGATTGCTACCTTGAGATTCCTTCTGTCTATTTACATTCTTGTTTTTAAGAACATTTGACTTTTGTGGTTGATACCCATATTCTCCATGATGTATTCGAATTTCTCTTCCTTTGGCTCGAATGTCTCTATCAATAATGTTTGATTCTCGCCCCTTATGATCACTGAGTATTGTTTTCATGATTGACGCTTGTATGCATGTTTCCTTTGATGCTTGAATATCTGCGGTAGGAGTATATGCGTGCGAGGGTGTTTCTCTGGAGGCTACCCTGGCGCCTATCGTCATTCATTCTAAGTGTAGAATTGGGAAACGCCCTACCATTTGAGAGAGGAAGGTATGGGCTCGAGGGTATTCCTTACGAGGGTACCCTGGCCATATTCATCATGAGGCTCGGATTTGAACTTAGAAACCCCCTGAGGATTTAACTAAGTATTGGCCTTAAACATGTAACACACACTTCTATTTTAAATGTTCCAGCAATTTGAGTGAACCTAGAAGTCCATTGTAGGATTTGCTAAGTATGGAATTAAATTGAGCGTAGCTGTAATGTTAGCTTCATCCTTAGGTATCCGTGAAAGGATTAGCCCAGGGTCTGCCATTTACGAGCGTACTCTTACCCAAAAAGGTAACCCAAGAAGGTGAGGGTCATTGGGGATTTACGAGCGCGAACTGGTGTGGTGAATGTCCAGTCGGCGTAAATTAAGCGTTTAGCATCCCACCCTTTGACACACTCATTCTTGGGGTTTACACGCTTATGAGTGTTAACGTATTCAGTGCGGGGTGTTCTCAACGCACAAATAGCGTTGATTTGAGATTAATGAGGTATTAACTAAGCCGTTCGACGTGGGAGACGCTCAATACGGTGTAGGCTTTTTACTACTTAAATCATTAATCAAAGGAAAAACAAGTTAATGAAATAAACCATCAATCAAAGATATACTGTTATGCTTGCGATTTAAAAGTAATAACAATATGTTTTCTGTCAAAAGGAAGTACAAAATGCCTCGAGCGGGCAATTACAAAAGTCGACATTTATACGTAGAACCGTCTAAGGTTACATGCATTCCATGGTCTAGGGAGACGCTCACCTTGCAAAGTTTCTAGCACGTAGGTGTTGTTCGCTCGTACTTGAATGACTTTGAAGGGCCTTCCCAATTGGGATCCAACTTACCCACATGTTTGGAAACTTCAACTTTTTTTAGGACCAAGTCCCCTAGCTGGAAAGTTCTCTCTTTAACGCGCCTGTTATACTGGTGGGCTACGGTCGCTTTATACTTATGGATCCGAGCCCAAGCAATATTCCTCCTTTCATCCAGTAGGTCCAATTCGAACGTTCGATTGGCCTCGTTGGCTGCTGTCTCGAAATAGGCAACGCGTGCGGACCCTTGAGCAATCTCTGCGGGTATCATAGCCTCGGAGCCATACACGAGGGAGTAAGGGGTCTCCCCTGTTGCCGCTCGTGGGGTAGTACGGTACGCCCAAAGGGCACCTTGAAGTTTTTCGGCCCATTCTCCTTTCTTACTTTCGAGCATCGTTTTCAAATGCTGAAGTATGGTTCGGTTGGTTACTTCAGCTTGACCGTTGGCTTGAGGATGTCCCACGGAAGTGAAGCGTTGCTCAATCCCGAGCTCATAACACCAATCCCGGGTGTCAGCAGCAATGAATTGGGAACCGTTGTCTGAGATAAGCACCCTCGGGATGCCAAACCTGCAGATGATATTCTTCCAGATGAAGTCCCTTACAACTTTGAACGTTATCTTTGCGACCGCTTCCGCTTCGGCCACTTAGTGAAATAGTCCACGACAAGGATCATGAATTTCTTTTGCCCGACCGCCATTGGGAGGGGTCCTAAAATGTCAATGTCCCACTGGTCGAAGGGCCAAGAGACATCGATAGGGATCATCTGAGCAGCCTGTAGTCGAGGGGTGTTAGAATGAAACTGGCACTTAGAGCATTTCTTGGAGTAACTGATGGCATCCTGCAATAGCGAGGGCCAGTAGAATCCACTCCTCAAGACTTTCTTGGCCAGAATTCGACCGCCAGAATGATTCCCGCAGCTTCCACTGTGCACATGTTCGAACACTTCCTTGGCTTGCGAGGGCCTCAGGCACCTCAACGGCGGACCTTGGACAGATCGTTTGAATAGCCGTCCGCTGCTGTCAAGAGAAAAGCGAGGGGCCTTACTCCTAACCTTCCGAGCTTCTACCCTATCGTTTGGGCAGGTCCCATCCCTGATAAACTTAATGATGTCGTCTAACCAACAAGGTTCAGAGGGATCAATCGTGTTCACTTCGCCCGAGGGTTCTGTATCACGAATCAGCGGTTTCTCTGTTCTGAGGAACGTGACTGAGCGCTCGCAAGAGTCCTCCAGGGCCGATGCAAACTTGGAAAGAGCGTCTGCACGCTCGTTTTCTGCTCGTGGGATCTGCAACAAATGGAATTCTTTAAACTTGACGATCACATCCTTAGCCCTCGCCAAGTACTGCACCATAGTGGCTTCTCGAGCCTTATAAGTGCCATCAATTTGACTTGCGATCAGCTGGGAGTCAACATAGACAGTGACCCGAACGGTACCGTTCTGGAGGGCTATCCAGAGCCCTTGGATTAGAGCCTCATACTCCGCCTCATTGTTGGTGACCTGGAACGCCAGTTTGATAGCGTAATCAACTTCCACACCATGAGGATCCCTGAGGGTCACCCCGGCTCCCCCCCTTGTGAGGTCGAGGAGCCGTCTGTGTGCAGAAGCCATAACCCTTCTTCCACCGAGGGCCCTGTATCCAAATTGAAGCGTTCCACCAACAGGTCTGCTACTACCTGAGCTTGTATCGCGGTGCGTGTCTCGAAGGTGATGTCAAATTGACTGAGTTCAATTGACCATTTAATTAACCTCACTGAGACGTCCGGCTTTACGAGCACCTGTTTGACGGGTTGGTCCGTGAGCACTGTGACAGAATGAGCCTGAAAATAAGGCCTTAGACGTCGAGATGCATTGACGAGCGCGAAAGCAAACTTCTCTATCTCCATATATCTCTTTTCCGCCCCCTGTAAGGTTTTGCTTAAGTAGTATAGCAGCATGTGTTTACGCTCGCGGACTACCACAAGGACGGCGCTCGTAGCTTCTGAGGAGACTGAAAGGTAAATGTATAGGTTTCTTCCAAGGATAGGCTTAGTCAACAATGGTGCGCTCGCGAGGTATTGCTTCATGTTCCTTAAAGCTTTCTCACATTCCTCGCTCCAGACGAAATTGCGGGCGTTCCGCAAAATTTTGAAGAAAGGTAAGTTCCTGTCTGCCGAACGGGAGATGAACCTATTCAATGAAATGATCTTTTCCACCAGCACTTGGACTTCCCTCACGTTTCGAGGGGAGGGAATATCAAGAATTGCTTTAATCTTTTCCGGATTGGCCTCTATTCCTCGCTGACTGACCATGTACCCCAAGAATTTTCCACCCCGAACGCCAAATGTACATTTGGAAGGGTTTAATTTCATTCCGTAGTGACACAGGATGTTGAATGCTTGTTTGAGATCCTCCAGATGGGAGTGTTGGCGCTCGCTCTTGACTATCATGTCGTCTACGTACACCTCCATGGACTTTCCTATTTCGCGCTCGAACATCCTGTTGACTAGGCGTTGATAAGTTGCACCCGTATTCTTAAGTCCGAACGGCATGACTTTGAAACAGTAAACGCCTACATGTACCACGAACGAGGTTTTGGGGCGATCCTCGGGTGCCATGAAGATCTGATAATATCCCTGGAAGACGTCCATCATACTCATGAGCTCGCACCCCGCTCTTGAGTCCACTAATTGATCAATCCTCGGCAAGGGGTAAAGGTCTTTGGGGCACGCCTTGTTCAGGTCCGTGAAGTCATTGCACATGCGCCATTTGTTGGCGCTCTTGGGAACGAGCACTACATTGCAAAGCCACTCCGGGTATAAAATTTCCTCAATGTACTGAGCGTCAAGGAGCTTACCAACTTCTTCATCAATAACTTGCCTCCCGAAACCATGGACGTCCCTCTTCTTTTGTTTGACTGGTTTGAAGGCCGGGTCCACGTTGAGCCTGTGGACTATGACACTCGGATCTATCCCCGTGAGATCAGAAGCCTTCCAAGCGAATACATCGAGATTCTCTCGGAGAAAATCAATCATCATAATCTGCGAGGGACCGTCGAGATTTGAGCCAATCTGGGTGGTTTTATCTGGATTCCCCGGTTCCAACTCGATGGTCAAGAACTTTTCGGCTGGCTCGATGCGAACCTCAGGCCTTGGAGCCTCGAGCGCTCGTTTTTTCCTGGTAAGTCTGCCGCTTTCCACACCCGAGGGCCCATCATCCTCGTTCTCAGAAGAGGATCCTTCGAAGGCTCCGGGTGGCCCGTCCCTCGTGCGCTGGGCCTCATTGGGGGTCTTCTTCTTGTTCTTCTTTTTATACAGTTTGGCTCTTTTACGCTCAGGGCCATCCTCGTCTAACTTGGGGAAGTCAACTGATTTTTTGGTAGATCCTGCCTGAGTGGTTCGTTTGGGCTTGTGGTTTCGAAGGGAGAGGACATAGCATTCCCAAGCTTCTTTGACATTGCACATAACTTCGCCTGTGCCTTCGGGAGTGGGGAATTTGACTTTCTGGTGATAAGTGGAGATTACTGCTTTGAAATCCACGAGGGCCGGGCGACCCATGATGATGTTGTAGGGGAGGTCCACTTCGACGACTGTGTAAAGGACGCTCAAAGTTTTTCGCTATGGGGCGCGACCAAAAGAGGTGGCCAAGCGAATCTATCGCGAGGGACAATTTCGGATCCCCCAAAACCGACGAGGGCTGTTCTCAGGGGTTCGAGCGAAATATTTGTTATATTCAGTTATTGAAACGTTGAGTAAGGGAGAATGTTCACAGAGCTTCCACTATGAATTAAGACCCTCTTTACAACGTGGTTATGAATGTCTAAACTAACCACTATGGGACAGTCAGAGGTTTCACCAATCCCATGGGGTGTTACAATGTGTTCCAAATCTTTTTCCATGAACCCTACAATGTCACTCTCTTTCGAACGTGGAGAGCTGTCAACAGAGAGTACAGGCTTGGGCAGGGATGATCTCTGGTCATAAATTCGAATGTGGCGGAACTGGGAAGCATTGGAATCGCCCCCCGAAGGTCCTCCGGCGATCATGTGAATGACCGCAAAGGGCTGATTCTCCATATCCGTAGCTTTTCCCTTTCCGCCGTCGCTCGTTTCGGTGTGATGGTGGTGCGGACGTGAGCGTGAGCGGCTTCTTCCTCTAGTATGCGCTCGTTCAGCGCAATGCTCGTCATACCTCTCCAGCACCTTCACAAACTCCTTGAGGTGCCCCCCAGCGATAAGCCTCTGAATCTCGCTCTCAAGTTGGCGACTCTCGTTGGTATCATGCCCCTTCTGCTTATGAAAAGCGCAGTACTTTCCTGAGCGCTTTTGAGCCTCAGTCTCCCTTAACTTCGACGGTCTCTTGAAGAGTTTCGTATCCACCATGGAATATACCTCGGCAATTGGGCGGTTGAGGGGGATACGCTCGAACTTACACGGAGGTGAAGGATTACGACGAGCGGGGATAGGGCTGCGGCGGCGACCCCTGTTAAAATCTCCTCTGTCCTCGGGGGCTTTGCTGGGGCGAGGGGCATTCGCCATTTTCTGATCCCTCGCGATGTACATATCCTCGAGGGTGAAGAAAGAGTCAGCTATATCCTTGATCTCCATCAACGAACGTGGCTTTTTCTTGGCCACCTCCTCCACGAACTCTTTGCTGACATAGTGCTTCATGTTGATGGCCCCAAAAAGTACATGCCTCAAGAAATCCATCGAGGGCTTTTCCACCAACAGGATTTCCTTGTTAAACCTTCCCATGAAGGACCTGAGCGTCTCGTTTGGCCCCTGGACTAAGCTGTAGAGTGTTGTCGCGGCTGGGGCTGGTGCCTTCAGGGAGTTGAAGTGGCTTATGAAGGCGTCCGTCAGATCAGCATACCCTCGGATTGAGCACGAAGGAAGCTTCTTATACCAGTCCTGAGCCATTCCAACGAGGGAAGTGACGAACACTTTGGCCCAATAGTTGCTCGGATGATCGTACAAATGCATCAGGTGCATAAAGTGATCCAGATGTTCGGCCGGATAGGGGGTGTCCTTCTTTATCCGCCCCCGGGGGCGCGTCATTTTCTACCATAGGAGGAGGTGGTGGTGGCTGGGCTCGCAGTAAATTCTGGGCCGCCGTTACGGGATGAATCTGTATTCCTCCCAGAGGTGCTGTCGTCTGAGCCCCCCGCCCGAGGGGAAGTACATAGAAGTGAAATGCGTCCATGCCTTCTATGCTGCCTGTACCTCACATTGCGCGTATATCGCCTGAAGTTGTTGCTGAGTTAACTGAGGTGTCTCTATCCCTTGAATTTCCTCCGGCAAGGATACAGGGAGTTGCAGCGCCCCAACCTGGTACGAAGGTATGACGGGCACCATGCCTGGTGCCCCACCGGGCAACATTCCGGGCTGCATGTAGGCATATCCTGGCAGTGGTATAGCCATGGAGTACACTCCGGGATGGGAGACCGGGACATTGGGGATGAGGGCCGGGGGTGGCGGAACAGAGCCAGATCCTCCTACCCCGTTTCCATTGGAAGGACGAGTTGCAGCGGTGGTTTCCGTGTTTTCGGCCCCATTTTCAGCCGTGGGCGGGGGCATACCTCCGGCGGGGGCATTGATCCCTGCGTGATTGATAGCATGCATAAATCACATGAAAAACTCTTTCTTCTCCCCCTGAATGGGATCAGATTTCTACTTAATTTGCTTTCATTTGGCTTTTGCAGAAACATATTGGTAAATGGGGGATTTGGCAGAATTATGAAGGAAAAGATGCTAAGTGTTGAAAATGCCTGAGCCATGACCCCAAAGCATGATCATCCCTAAGGCCAATGCGCGTACAGCGGACCACGGTCAACAAGTGCGGCTGAATCCTCTTGTTCGGACAGGTGGCGCACATGCAACAGCTCGCTAACTTGGCCAACATGCAAGAGTTGATCCTTCATTTTTGGAGTTTCAAGGATCCTAATCATGCTAATTGGGATTTGGGAAAGCTACTTTTTTTCCCTTGATCTTTGTAATAGATAGGCTTAAGAAGGTATTATTTATTTTTGGAAGCAAGCTAAGAAAAAAAACACAGTAACTTTTGGAGAGCAAGGAAAAAGCGGAATACAGCAGTAGCTAGCAGCAGGAAGCACCGAGGAGCTCTATCCTCAAAACTGTGATCACTTTCAGTTTATAAGTTAACGTATTTTAGATTCAGTTTTATTTAAGCTTTAAAGTTCAGTTTATGATACAAGTGTTTGTTGTATGCTTTGCATTATGATCCGTGGCTGAAGATACCTGTCTTAGTTAGGTTGTAGCTTTATTCCGTGCCAATATTTATGAGGTCTAAGTGAATGAACGCGAATCTGATCTACGGTATTTATGCATGCCTTGAACGTGTTTGTATAAGTTGTTTTCGAATCATCTTTCTGATCAATTGATGCCTAGATAATAACTTGATAAGGTTATACCAATACTTGATACGTAATAGTCTTGTAAAGGTATATAAGAACCACACACCATTGAGAGTTTGCCACCATGTTTACTCAACAATATGGTGAGGCATGTGTAATATGATTTTATAAATCCAAGCTTCTTGAGATTTTGAATCATGATTAATGTCCTTTTGGTGTTCAATGCTATCACATAGTTAAATCCTAGATACTTGTTCGCGGGACTGCTGTGTGGTAAGGATTTAGTTGATGAGCTTCTCTTGATTAAGTTAAAAATAAGAAAGGATGATATAGATGAGCTTCTTGTCTATTGTAAGTTAATCTACCATTCGATCAGATTTGATTTGTGCACCAAGGATTAAATGCAGGCATGGAATGAAGTAACAACCTAGCTGAGATATCTCTTTCATAATCAATCTTCACAACTCTTTGTACTCTTTGTTTTAGTTATTCGAAGAATCTGATTTCAAGTTGCAGAGTAGTTTGTTTTAATTACAACAACCCCCCCCCTTCCCGGTCTCTTTTGAATATTCTCTTGGATACATTGAATATAAATCTATCTAGTCCCTTGGGTTCGACCCTTTACTGCTATATTACAATCTTATATTTTGCACGGTAAGTAAAGGATTTAATTGATGGATTCGGCAACCATCAAAATTTTGGCGCCATTGCCGGGGACTAGGCTGAACTGTTTTTATTCTTTGTATGACTAGGCGAGAACGTTTGAAGAAACTGATCCCATACGATCCGGAAATTGAGAGGACATTAAGACAGATCAGGAAGGAAAAGATATTGAGGAGGTTGCAGAAACAAAGCTGTGATTTTCTGGAAACAGATTCCTTCCCCTGTTTGGTCAGCTTATTTACTGTTATAGGGACAGGAAGCGTAACTGGTGGTCATCCATTAAGCATGGCTGCACAGGATCAGACACTTAGGCAATTAGCTGCACCGCCTGTAGCCCAGGAACCGTTATGCATAACCCTGCCTACTTTGAATACCGATTTTGAGTTAAAGTCTGGTTTGATTCATTTACTTCCCACTTTTAGAGGCAAAGAAAATGAAGATCCGAATCAACATCTCAAGGAATTTCATGTGGTTTGTTCCAGCATGAGGCCAAATGGAGTTACAGAAGAGCAGATCAAACTGAGAGCATTCCCATTCTCTCTAGCTGATGATGCGAAGGAATGGCTGTATTATTTGCCGCCAGGATCAATCACGACGTGGACGGCCATGGCCTCAGCATTTCTAGAAAAATTCTTCCCAACATCCAGAGTCGTATCAACAAGAAGAGAAATAGTTTCTGTAAAGCAAAAGGAGTTTGAAACTCTCCATGATTATTGGGAAAGATTTAAGAAATTATTGGCTAGGTGCCCACAGCATGGACATACAGAACAAGCCCTAATCCAGTATTTTTATGAAGGACTAATTCCTATGGAAAGAAGGATGATGGACGCGGCGAGTGGGGGAGCAATTGTCAATAAAACACCTAATGAGGCCAGACAATTAATCTCAACTATGGCTGCTAATTCTCAGCAGTTTGGGGATCATCAACATGTTACGAGAAAAGTAAATGAGGTAAATTCTGCTCTAATTGAAAGTCAATTAAATAAATTAACAACTTTGGTGCAGAATTTGGCTGTGGCAAACTCGACACCATCCTTGGTTTGTGGAATATGTACCAGTCCAGATCATCATACCGATTTATGTCCAACGCTCCAAGCTGATGGAACTGAAAATGTGAGTGCAATGGCGGGAGGTTTTCAACAAAGAAAGTATGATCCATATTCGAATACATACAATCCAGGCTGGAAGGATCATCCTAATTTCAGTTATGCACAAAGACCTCAATTGTTTCAAGGACAACAAAATTTCCAGTCAAGACCACCCGTGCAGAGACCGCCCCAAAACTTCCAGCCACATCAGAGTTTCCAATCACATCAATCAAACTTTCAACAACCTTCAAGCTCTAATTCAGGTACTTCTTTAGAGGATATGTTCAAAGCTTTTATGACTAACAATCAACAATTTCAGCAGGAAACAAGGGCAAATATGCAGCAGTTCCAGTCCACTGTTCAAAATTTGGAAAACCAATTGGGACAGCTAGCAACTTCAGTCAGTAAGCTGGAAAACAAAGGAAAATTGCCATCTCAAACGATTGATCCAAGGCAAAATGCCAGTGCTGTCACTTTGAGGAGTGGAAAGGAGCTCGAATTGCCTACAAGGAAGCAAAAAGCAGGGCAAGGTAATGTAGGAACAGGGCAAAACAGAGTAAGTATTGATATTGACACAGATTCAGTAGGAAAAGGTGTAAGCCATGATCATGACGTGGAAACAGAACAAGAAGCAGAACCTACTGCATTGCCTGAACCCATGGTGATACCACCACCATTTCCTCAAAGGTTGACATCAATGAAGAAGGCCAAGGAAGAGAAAGAAATTTTAGACACATTCAGAAAGGTTGAATTAAACATTCCCCTTCTTGATGCCATAAAACAAATACCAAGGTATGCTAAATTTCTTAAAGACCTTTGTACCAATAAAAAGAAACTGTTAGGAAATGAGAAAATTAGCATGGGTGAAAACGTATCAGCTGTACTTCAAAGGAAACTCCCACCTAAATGTAAGGACCAAGGTATGTTTGCTATTCCGTGTAAAATAGGGAACTTAGGCATAAATCATGCTATGTGTGATCTTGGTGCATCAATAAACGTTATGCCTTTGTCAGTCTATTCTTCCTTGAATCTAGGTCCCTTAAAAAGAACTGGAGTTATCATACAATTAGCTGATAGATCAATAGTACATCCTGAAGGTGTGCTGGAGGATGTGCTTGTGCAGATTAATAATTTAATATTTCCTGCAGATTTCTTTGTGGTTAACATGGAAGACGACAAGATATCTAAATCTTCAGATTTGCTGCTTGGGAGACCATTTTTGAGCACTGCAAGAGCAAAGATTGATGTCCATAGTGGAACGTTAACCCTGGAGTTTGATGGAGACTTGATCAAATTCAATGTTTATGAAGCTATGAAATTTCCATCCGAAAATATTTCAAATGTTTCTTCTATAGACATCATTGATAACTGCGTACAAGCTACTGCAAAGCTAGATTTCTATGATTAACTTTATTTGGCTTTGGAAGATAGTATTTATATTGATAAATTAAAAGAATTAGAGGCTAAATATGAAGTAAAAGAAGATATTAATGAGGTTGTTCATGCACTGGAATCTCTGGAATCTGTTAAATTAAATGTGACTTGGAATAAGATGAGTGACCCTTATACTAAAACCCCTCCTTCTGTTGTGCAGGCTCCAACACTAGACCTCAAACCTTTGCCATCGCATCTGAAGTATGCATATTTGGGTAATGGCGAAACCTTACCTGTGATCATCTCTAACAAGTTATCGGAACTGGAAGAGAACAAACTGGTAAAAGTTTTGAGAGAATTTAAGGCTGCTTTGGGATGGACAATCGCAGATATAAAAGGTTTGAGCCCATCGACGTGCATGCACAAGATAATTCTAGAAGAGGATCGCAAACCGGTTAGACAAGCCCAAAGGAGATTGAATCCCCCAATGATGGAAGTGGTGAAAAAGGAAATCTTAAAACTCTTAGATGCTGGTGTAATCTACCCTATTTCTGATAGTAAGTGGGTAAGTCCAGTGCAAGTAGTTCCTAAAAAGACAGGTATAACAGTAGTTGAAAATGCAGTAGGTGAGTTAGTCCCAACTAGAGTGCAAAATGGTTGGCGTGTATGTATGGATTATAGGAAATTAAATTCAGCCACCAAAAAGGATCATTTTCCCTTGCCATTTATTGATCAAATGTTGGAAAGACTTGCAGGAAAAACGCACTACTGCTGTCTCGACGGATACTCAGGATTTTATCAAATTCCCGTGGCCTCAGAAGATCAAGAAAAGACTACATTCACATGTCCTTTTGGAACATTTGCATTTAGACGTATGCCTTTTGGACTATGTAATGCGCCAGCCACTTTTCAAAGGTGTATGGTAAGTATCTTTTCCGAATATGTTGAGGACATAATAGAGGTTTTTATGGATGATTTCACCGTCTACGGTAATTCCTTTGATGAATGCTTACATAATCTGACAAGAATCCTAGAAAAGTGTTTAGAAAAGAACCTTGTTTTAAATTATGAAAAATGCCATTTTATGGTTGATCAAGGTTTAATTTTAGGTCATATAGTGTCAATTAGAGGCATTGAAGTTGACAAGTCAAAAATAGATGTCATTGAGTCCCTACCTTACCCCTCAACTGTGAGGGAGGTTCGTTCTTTTCTTGGACATGCAGGCTTTTACAGAAGATTTATAAAAGATTTCTCGAAGATAACTCAACCCTTGTGTAAATTGCTGCAAAAGGGAGTGGAGTTTCAATTTGACGAAGTCTGTAGGGAGGCATTTGATTTGCTGAAGATGAAACTGACATCAGCACCCATAATTCAAGCACCTAACTGGAATCATCCTTTTGAACTAATGTGTGATGCCAACGACTATGCACTAGGAGCTGTCTTGGGACAAAGGATAGATAAAGCACCATATGTGATCTATTATGCATCAAGAATGTTGGATGCAGCTCAAATTAATTATACCACGACTGAAAAAGAACTTTTAGCCATTGTGTTTGCTTTAGATAAATTTCGTGCATATCTTCTAGGTACTAAAGTGATTATTTATTCTGATCACACAGCTCTGAAGTACCTACTAAAGAAAAAAGAAGCAAAACCAAGACTAATACATTGGATCCTGCTGATGCAAGAATTTGATGTCGAAATCAGAGACAAAAGAGGGACAGAGAATTTTGTAGCTGATCACCTAAGTAGGCTTTTGGTAAGTAAAAGCTCAACACCCATTAAAGAAGAATTTCCAGATGAGCAGTTATTTCTGATTACTGAAGGTAAGACAAGATCATCCCTAACACCTAACCCATGGTATGCAGACATAGTGAATTATCTAGCATCTAACGTTTTTCCAGAAAAATTATCCAAAACAGAGAAGGATAAAA
The DNA here is from genome assembly GCA_037501455.1 of Lantana camara. NCBI lineage: Eukaryota > Viridiplantae > Streptophyta > Magnoliopsida > Lamiales > Verbenaceae > Lantana > Lantana camara. The sequence continues at coordinate 11,628,923 of CM074857.1, read as the reverse complement.
TCAAAAGTGATGCTAAATACTATGTATGGGATGAACCTTATTTATGGAAATATTGTGCGGATCAAGTAATTAGAAGATGTGTAAACAATGAAGAAATCAATTCAGTCTTACAATTTTGTCATTCGTATGCCTGTGGAGGCCACTTTGGACCAAAAAGAACTGCAAGAAAAGTATTAGAATGTGGTCTTTATTGGCCAACACTGTTTCGAGATACTTTTATATTTTGTAAAGCATGTGAAAACTGCCAAAGAACAGGAAACTTGAGCTCGAGAAATCAAATGCCAATGTCCCCTATTTTGATTTGTGAAATATTTGATGTATGGGGCATAGATTTTATGGGGCCATTTCCTAATTCTTTTGGCAATTTTTACATTCTACTTGCAGTAGATTATGTTTCTAAATGGATTGAAGCCAAAGCAACACGTACTGATAATGCTAAAACTGTTGTAGATTTTATAAAATCCAATATTCTCAACAGATTTGGGACTCCAAGAGCTATTATCAGTGATAGAGGAACCCACTTCTGTAATAAAGTTGTAACAGCTCTGTTGAAGAAATACAATGTTACACATCGAACGTCAACAGCGTATCACCCACAAACCAGTGGACAAGCTGAAGTTTCGAATCGTGAAGTAAAGAGCATTTTGGAAAAAACCGTAAGCCCTAATAGGAAGGATTGGAGTTTAAGACTTGAGGATGCACTGTGGGCTTACAGAACAGCCTATAAAACACCCATTGGTATGTCCCCATACAGGTTAGTGTTTGGAAAAGCTTGTCATTTACCTGTAGAATTAGAACATAAAGCTTTGTGGGCAATAAAACAATGCAACATGAAGATGGATAATGCTGGAATTCATAGGAAGTTGCAGTTGCAGGAATTAGAGGAGTTAAGGAATGAAGCATATGAAAGTGCTAGATTGTACAAAGAAAAAACTAAACATTTTCATGATAAAATGATTTCCAGAAAAACTTTTCAAATTGGGCAAAAAGTGTTATTGTTTCACTCTAGGTTGAAACTTTTTCCTGGAAAATTAAGATCAAGATGGATAGGACCTTTTGTTGTTACTAATGTTTTTTCCCATGGTGCAGTAGCAATTAAGAGTGTAGAAACAGGAAAAGCATTCAAGGTCAATGGGCATCGTTTGAAACCATTTTATGAAGGATTCAAAGATCATACCGTGGAGGAAGTCCATTTGGACAACTCCATTCCTTTCTCTTCATGAAGACAGGATGGTTGTCTGGCCTAGGACATTAAACAGGGGCGCTTGATGGGAGGCAACCCATTAACTTTTGGTTAATTTATTTCGATATTCCAGTTCTTAACTGTGATTTTTGCTAAGGAACCATTTATCCGCTCATTTTCGGTAGTAGCAGATAAACACCAGTCAGGTAAGTAAGTCTTTAATAATGCTCATCCCTTAAACTCATCCCGTAAGCCTTTCCCCACACTTGACGAAATAGAACCGATTTAAAATAAGAAGAAAGTGTTATACGCTTTATTCCTTAAAAAGTCCTGTTAATTAGAAAAACGATTTTTGAAAATAGAACGCACTTTTAAGGAAACGTTTCACCTTCAACCCCTCAGAAATTTCAAACCAAAAACCTCTCCCTTTTCTTTCTGCCGAGAAAACCCAACCGTCTCACCACCTTCAACTGGCGACTCTGCTGCAATCCTCGCCGAAACATGAAGACCAGATCTGAGAAAACCAGCCCTCCACTTAAACCTTACAAAAGAAGAGTCATGCAGAAGAGGCGGGTTCTAAAAATTGACCCTAAACCAGCAGAATCCGTACATGCAGAGGGGGTGGCGCCATCAAGAAATACGCCCTCACCACCCTATGAACCCACGCCAGAAACCTCAATTCCTCAAGAAGAAACAAACCCTAACCCTCCTCCTCCTATTAACACAAATCCTACAACCCCTGAACCCCCTATAATTGTGGTGGAAGACTGCCGGCAAACTACAGACCCAACTTTGGGTTCGATATTGAAACAAGTCAGGGAATCCTACGAACCCAGGAAAAGGAAATTCCAACTGAGGGACGAAAAAGATGAAGGAGAGCCGTCTGATCCCCAAGAATCCGAAAAATCACAACAAAAATCGAAGGAGAAAAGTGCAAAAAGGAAATCTAAGAAGAAAAAGAAAACTGAGAAGAAAAAGAAGCCCTCCCCGACTGACTCTGAAGAAGAAAGGGCAGCCGAGATTCTCAAACAAATGGATGAACCAGTCGAAGAAGAGGCCATTGAAGAAACTGAAGAGGGACTCCAAACTACACAGGAAGGAAATAATGAAAAAGCAGGGGAAGCAGATGCTCATGCAGAGACAGAGCAAGCTCCAGAAGAAGGAATGCGGGAAGAAGATGTAACAGAAAAGGAAAAGCCGGTTGAGAGAGAACAAATGGAAGTGCCATTCCAGCCTACACCAAAGACACATCTCCCCAAGAAACAGAAAAGAAGCAGACTGCCAAAATCAAGGACCCCTGCTCCTTCAAGGTTTCAAAATCTTGGAGGACGCCTCAAATTCACGGCCAAAACAGAAAAAACAAGGTACAATCAGGTTAAAGAACTCTCAATTGCTATTGCTAAGAAAATTGATGTGCCTACACTTGAGAAATTTGAATTGATTGAACCTGTCTATGCCTTGCTTAATAACATAGGATGGAAAGAGTTTATGGAAATAAACACAGATATCTATTATGAACTCACAATGGAATTTTACTCAACTTTTAAATTCCTGAAAAAGCAAGCCTGTAATTGGGACGAAGATGGTGTTATCACATTTAGACTGCTAGGCAAAAGAATCAGTTATTCAATTAACCAGCTTTGTGAAGTTTTACAATTTGATTACTTTCCAGTTGAGGGGGAAACTGATATAACGTGCTTAGGAGATTTTCCCCAAGAATTTGATCCCGATGAAGCCTTTAAGCAGTTAACCGATGGCAAGTATAATAAGTTTGATGATGCGGATGGCAAGTATAATAAGAGCATTTACTTAAATGATCCTGCTGTAATTTATGCTCATAGATTGTTATCAATGTTTTTCTCCCAAAGAACTGAAGGTTCCAGCACTATAACCAAATCTGAGTTGTATTTTCTGTGGGCTATGTGGAATAATAAGAAAGTAAATATAGGTTTTTGGGCTGCTGTACACATAAATGACTGCATCAAATGGAAAAGGCCACTTAAACTAGGGCATCTAATTACTCACATTGCTATCCATGAAGAACTTCTCGACCTGAATGATCATGACCTCACTTTACATTCTGAAGTTTCTCCATTAGATGAATATGTACTGCTTAACATGAGAATACTCCAAAGAAAGGATGGAGTATTGTGTTTCCCTGGTGCAGGTACAGTTCCTGTTGCAAAAAGCAAAGGTAAAGAAGCCCAATCTGAGGCCACCACTAGCACCTCTGACTCTGCACAGTTGGACAGGATCGAAACCCTCCTCACAACAGTCCTTGCCAAAATGGAAAAATATGAAAAGTCAGTGGAAAAACTTCCAGCCATGGAGAATTCAATGGACATCATGGCAACCCACATAGCAGGAGTAGAAACTGACATTGAGGCCATCAAAAAAGGGCCTCAACATTGGCACCCACTAATTTACATTCAGGGAAGTCCTCCTGTTTCAATTCTGTTTATCAACATTGAGGACAATGTGAAATAAGTATGGGGGGTGGGGAATAGATGGTTGAAACAATTTTTTTTTTTTACATGACTACTTTTGATAAGTCTGCTACTTTTGATGACTACTTTTGATAACTGTTGCCTTAATTATTTTTGAGGTTTATAGCCTGTTTTTGAATGGTTCCTTTAAGATTTTTGACTGAATTTTGTGGCTACTGGATAGCTTGTGCTTCTGCTGTAACCTGATGACCTGACCATGTGCGACATGTTTTGATTTGAGAGCTTTTGAACATGAAAAATAGGTGGAAATAACATGAATTTCCATGTCTGATTCTTGGAGTTGATCAAATTTATAAGTTCTTTGGCTTTGATAGAGAATGTTTTGGACTAATGGGTAAAACTGAAATTGCATGCATAAATTGGACCTTCATGTGTGAAAAAGTGTGTAATTTTGGACTGTCTATAGGAATGTTATTGATGCTGAATGCTAATGCTAATGTTAATTGAGGGATTATGTTATGAATAAGGCTGTAATGCCATTAGTTTCTGAATAAGGCTTTTTAAGCCATTGCTCTCTGAATAAGGCTGTTACAGCCATTTGCTTAATGCAATCTGCTCGTTTCACTCCGCTGGTTACCTAAGGCTAAATACAAATCATAAACTGAAAAATGGGTGACCATGAGTGATGCACTTAGTGCAGTCTAGGGATAGTCATATATTACCAAAGCGGTATTATGACACCCGAAATAGACAACGTTTTGAATTTTGGTATAAGTGTTATGTTGGAACCCTCACTTTATCTTTTTGTTTTGTTGGAATTTAGACAGTCCAGAACAAGCACCCTTTGATCATATGTTGTAATTGCTACATGGTAAATGTGCATGCTTAAATGAATTCTAAATTCCTTGACATTCTCTAGCAAGTTAAACACTTAAGATTTGTTCTTTTCCATCTTGAAGGCTGTGGAGACTTGTTATTAAATTCATTTTAGTGTTCACATTTTCTCATTGATAAACTGTGGGGCTGATATGGTTTGGTGGGGATCATCTTGCAGTTGTTTAGGAATAGATGTTGTTGCTTAGGGACAAGCAAAAGTCTAAGTATGGGGGGATTTGATAGCATGCATAAATCACATGAAAAACTCTTTCTTCTCCCCCTGAATGGGATCAGATTTCTACTTAATTTGCTTTCATTTGGCTTTTGCAGAAACATATTGGTAAATGGGGGATTTGGCAGAATTATGAAGGAAAAGATGCTAAGTGTTGAAAATGCCTGAGCCATGACCCCAAAGCATGATCATCCCTAAGGCCAATGCGCGTACAGCGGACCACGGTCAACAAGTGCGGCTGAATCCTCTTGTTCGGACAGGTGGCGCACATGCAACAGCTCGCTAACTTGGCCAACATGCAAGAGTTGATCCTTCATTTTTGGAGTTTCAAGGATCCTAATCATGCTAATTGGGATTTGGGAAAGCTACTTTTTTTCCCTTGATCTTTGTAATAGATAGGCTTAAGAAGGTATTATTTATTTTTGGAAGCAAGCTAAGAAAAAAAACACAGTAACTTTTGGAGAGCAAGGAAAAAGCGGAATACAGCAGTAGCTAGCAGCAGGAAGCACCGAGGAGCTCTATCCTCAAAACTGTGATCACTTTCAGTTTATAAGTTAATGTATTTTAGATTCAGTTTTATTTAAGCTTTAAAGTTCAGTTTATGATACAAGTGTTTGTTGTATGCTTTGCATCATGATCCGTGGCTGAAGATACCTGTCTTAGTTAGGTTGTAGCTTTATTCCGTGCCAATATTTATGAGGTCTAAGTGAATGAACGCGAATCTGATCTACGGTATTTATGCATGCCTTGAACGTGTTTGTATAAGTTGTTTTCGAATCATCTTTCTGATCAATTGATGCCTAGATAATAACTTGATAAGGTTATACCAATACTTGATACGTAATAGTCTTGTAAAGGTATATAAGAACCACACACCATTGAGAGTTTGCCACCATGTTTACTCAACAATATGGTGAGGCATGTGTAATATGATTTTATAAATCCAAGCTTCTTGAGATTTTGAATCATGATTAATGTCCTTTTGGTGTTCAATGCTATCACATAGTTAAATCCTAGATACTTGTTCGCGGGACTGCTGTGTGGTAAGGATTTAGTTGATGAGCTTCTCTTGATTAAGTTAAAAATAAGAAAGGATGATATAGATGAGCTTCTTGTCTATTGTAAGTTAATCTACCATTCGATCAGATTTGATTTGTGCACCAAGGATTAAATGCAGGCATGGAATGAAGTAACAACCTAGCTGAGATATCTCTTTCATAATCAATCTTCACAACTCTTTGTACTCTTTGTTTTAGTTATTCGAAGAATCTGATTTCAAGTTGCAGAGTAGTTTGTTTTAATTACAACAACCCCCCCCCCCCCCCCTTCCCGGTCTCTTTTGAATATTCTCTTGGATACATTGAATATAAATCTATCTAGTCCCTTGGGTTCGACCCTTTACTGCTATATTACAATCTTATATTTTGCACGGTAAGTAAAGGATTTAATTGATGGATTCGGCAACCATCAGTGATCCTCATTTACAGGAGGAAGAACATTCCTGTTTTCCAGAGCTCCAGACCTTGTCGCAGTGACCATGATTGGAGATATTGGTGTTCTGTCTCAACTAGCTTAAGAAGGAAGAAATAGATGAAGATCTAAAGAAGGTGACGATGGAGTTTCCCACAGACGGCGCCAAAAATGATGATGCAGGAATATGAACTTCCCAAAAAGGCAACAACACTTTCAATATTTGTTTTAAAAGGGGAAGACCATCACTGACGTTAGAGCCTCAGGAACTGGGTTTCCTTAAGAGCGTGGGTTCTTCCAGCTAGGATAACACCAAGAGTGCAAGGTCTGATGCTGATGTACTTGTGATGAATATGCTACAGAGTTTTTGAAGATGCAGGAAAAATGGAGGAAAAATATGCCCAGTATAGTGTGTGTATGAGGAAGATGACTTGGGGAAGAAAGCATGTGTTCTCCCCTATTTATATGTTAGGGGCGAGGGTAAATTGGGTAAACTGACAGCGTGGTCCCAAACCTGTGTTGCCCTAACACGCGGCGGCCTGTGAGGGCACGAGAGTGACATCGCTGAAAAGCAGGCGGCGTGTCAGGTACAAGGTGCGCACCGCTTCTGTGTCAGAGGTTGTTGGCGAGGGTCGCGCACTAGGAAGGCTTAAGGTTCGTCTTGCTATCGTTCGGAACTCTCGCAGAGGAGAGAATCATCCGCGAGTGTTGGTGACGCTCGAAAGGCGCACGGATGGGTCCTCCATGGCAGAGGGTCCCTGAGCGTCAAACCCCGAGCATCACGAGACGGGACCCCCATGTGGGTATTTCTCTGAGAAAGGGGACCTCGAGGGACGGAGGTTGAGCGTCGGGTCTATCAACTCGTTCCTTGTATTCTGAACAGAGGGCCGAAGCTCATGGACCTGTACTAGCCAGCGAGGGTGTGGGCTGGGTTGATCCGCGAGCCCACCAGGGTGAATGTCCAGCCCTTAAATCGGTTGACGATGACACGTGGACGGTTCTGATACGAGCGTGATTTTATGCCTCATCACATATAATTGATCGATTTTAAATTTTGACCGAATTAAATTTAGACTAAAATATTTAATTTGATCTTCCAATATAAGCTCAATATTTAAATTTAATGATATATTGAATCTAATTTTTTTATTCTACCCTATATATATAAAAGCCATAATTTAGATTTTGTCGTCCAATTGCAGGACTTATGCGAAGAATGGAATAATTTCCTCCTCTCTACTAACCGAATTCTCTTTTTTTTTTTTTTTTTTTATTCTTCTAATCTCTCTATATATATAATTTAGAACCCTTCTGGCTATCCACGTGTATATTTTAAATATCTCAATAAATTAATTTAATATTTTTTAAATTCTATTAATAGAAAAGTTTAAATTTAAAATACACATACCAATATGAAATCCTGTTTTCTATAACAAATCACCTAACTTTAAATTTAAAATACCCCTATTATGAAATTCTGTTTTTTATAACAAATCACCTTTATGGCTTTATCCAAAAGAATTAAGAATTTTATATAGATATTGTAGTTATCAATTCAAATTCGAATTTAAGGTATGAATTTTCTTTTTTCATGGAGGATTATTTTTCTTTTAAGGTATGAATTTTCTTTTTTCATGCAGGGCCATTTTTCTTTTGTATAGATATTGTAGTTACCAATTCAAATTCAAATCAATTAATTTATAATTTATCCAAATATATATTTGTGCTGGTAAGTCTTATTCTGATCATATATAATTTTTTTCTCTTATGCCTTGAGGTAAGTTTTATCCTAATCAAGTATTTTTTTTCGATTCTAATAAAAAAAGTATTTTCTTACCTCTACTTATCAATATATATCTTTCCATATATAAATTTATTTGTAAAAGTTTTTCAAAATTTGCAACATATTTTATTTTTCTTTATATATGTATCAATATACTGCATAATTTTAGAGAGTTTTGTTTTTATTTGTTTTAATTTTAATAAATATACTTTTGATTTTAAATATAAATTTTATTTACATTATTTTATATAATTTACAATAATTTTAGTTTTGCTCTCTAATTTTAGTAGTATTTCTTTTATAAATTAATATCTCTACATGCTATTTAAATATTTTAAATAAAATTTTGATAATAGTTATTATCTTAATAATATATTTTAATTATTTTTTTATTGTATTTACATAAAAATTTGGCCCATGCCTTTGCATGGGTTTGTAACTAGTATCTGAGAGAAGATTTGAGAGAAGATTTCTTTGTACAAAGTACAAATGTCTCTTCGCTTCACCTCCACCACATCGCTGTACATGTCTCCACTGATTTTTTCACAGCAACGTGTCGCTTTGTGTCCGGTTATCCTTTTCCCTTTTGGTTCTACCTTACCTTCCATAGAAATCTACAATATATATATATCAGCTTCAGTTGCTTTGGATACACAATCAGCTAGCTCGATCGTCAGGTAAAATGCTCTTTTATCTTTTCCTCTTTCGTATTTAGTGTAATTTACGATTTTGATTTGGCTTAAGTATTTGAAATAATTTGTGGACTTCGAGAAATTTTCGAATAGGATGACTAGTGTTTAAGAAGGGTTGATTATTATTATTATTTTTTTGTATTGTCTATTTAATAGCTGAAATGGAATAATCGAGTTAAAAGATTCATTTTTGTGGCTTGGGTGTTCGGTTTTGCTGTTCATTATTGAATGTGTGACCGTTATTGCTTAACCTCTAGCTTCCTCACAATTATATTGTTTTGCAGATTTATTATATACAACCAATCTGATTTAGCTTCAGAATGTGCAAATCCTTATGATAATCGCAATGTTCCTAAATGAATTCTGCTTTACGATCTTCATTTCGGAGGCACTGGCATTCCAATGAAGGTAAAATTTGATAGATCAGTTATCTGGATCTTTTCTAATGATTTACATAATTCTTTTTAAAATTTAGTTATAAATGTTAACTATGGAAGGCTAGAAATTAGGGATTTGTTATAGTTACATAATTATGTAAAGTTAGTCCTTTCCTTCTTTCTAGCCTAGGGTTGTTGTAGATTGTATTTATATATGTTTCTTTGTACAGTGTTTTTAGGCACACAGAATACAGATTACAGAATTCAATAATATACAGAAAACTTCTTCTCCAATATGACGTTCTATACATTCAACATGGCATCAGAGCGGGTTTCAATCCATTAATCGGATTCGATTCCTTGCTCATCATCTACAGTACCTTTTCCGGCTATGGCCGACGACATCAGTTCCAGTACTGGTAAGGAATCGCAACAGCCCATCGATTCCTTAGCCACCAAGAACAGGCCGTGGAAGTCAAACCCGGCCTCATCACGACGGAGCGGTAGAACCGACAAGGCTCCGATCAAGTGCAGTTTCTGTAGCAGACCCGGCCACCGTAAGGAAGAATGTTTTGAGATAATCGGTTGGCCGAAAGGGTTCCATAGTATGAGGCTAGTTGGGACCGCGCAGAGTTATGACCGAGCCGTAGTTTCCGACGGCATAGCAGAAAAACGAGCAACAAAGATAAATGGTGAGGAAAGAAAAGGTATAGCAGCGATGGATAAATTGAAAGGGAAAGAAGACGTGGCCTTTTTCATGGAAGGGTTAGGTGATGTCAAATACCCACCTTGCCCCTCGGTTAATAAGTTCCAGATTGAGCAGGCAGGTATGGCCATGCAGCAGTCAAGCAGAAGGGTCAATCAAGTAGGTAACGGCACAGACAAGCAGATTAAGCTGGCATGTACGCCAGTGCAGCAGGCAGGCACGACCATGCAGATCAGTGCATCCCAAAGTAGTAAGGATGATCGGTGGATTTTTGATTGCGGAGCCACTGATACGATGACATATGATCCAGAGGATTTAGTACAGTCCATGAATTCAAAGAGAATGTCTATCCGGAGTGCGAATGGCAGTGTATTACCGGTTCATGGAGCCGACTCGGTTGCTTTATCTCCTACCTTAAAACTGTAGAATTGTCTTTATGTGCCTAGCTTATCTTGCAAATTGCTTTCGATTAGCCATGTCACCAAGGAGTTGAATTGTATGGTGCTAATGTTCCCCACTTTCTGTCTCCTGCAGGATATTCAGTCGGGGAAAGTGATTGGGCGTGGTACCGAACGTGGAGGGCTGTACTATGTCGACGAGGTGGCTCAACAAGGAACTGCAATGCTTGCTCACGGGACAGTGAACCGCCAACAGTGGTTGTGGCACCGACGGTTGGGCCATCCATCCCCAGGGTACCTTCAGTTGTTATTTCCCCAGTTTTTTAATAAAGACAGTACGTTCTCTTATGAGACTTGCAAATTAGCTAAGAGTCATAGGCAGTCGTTTCCCATATCCAATTCTCGAGCTAAAACTGTTTTTTCTCTAGTGCATTCTGATGTATGGGGACCTACCCCGAACACTGGTTGGAGTCATGAGTTTAAATATTTTGTTCTCTTTGTTGATGATTGCTCCAGAATGACATGGCTCTATTTTCTTAAAAATAAATCTGATGTTCCGTCCAAGTTTATAGACTTCTTTCATATGGTGAATAGACAATATCATTCTCATATCCAGGTTCTCAGGTCCGACAATGGGGGGGAATACATGAGCTCTAGTCTAGCACAATTTTGTCGTGAAAATGGGGTGATTCATTAAACTTCTTGTCCTCAAACCCCTCAGCAAAACGAGGTAGCTGAGAGGAAAAACCGCCAACTGCTAGAAATGTGTAGGTCTCTTCTGATTGAGTCTAACAGCCCCAAATCCCTCTGGCCCGAGGCCGTAGCTACCTCAGTCTACTTAGCTAACCAATTGCCAACTAAAACACTCAACTTTGATACACCCCTGAAGTGTTTAGCTAGTCAAGTCAGTATCCCGTCCATTCTAGCTCTACCTCCCAGGGTGTTTGGTTGTTCAGTCTTTGTCCACATTCCCAAAGTGGATCGTACAAAACTTGATCCTTGTTCGGTTAAATGTGTGTTTTTTGGGTATGGGGTGCATCAGAAAGGTTACAGGTGTTATCATCCGTCCACCCGGCGCATGTATACCACTATGGATTGTGAGTTTGTCGAGACAAAGTACTTTTTTACCTCCCCACACAGCGGTCAGGGGGAGACGAGACAGCAGGACACACTGAGTGGGGTGTCACCATCCTCTTGGCCAGACATCGTCCTACCAGAGCAAGTAGGTGGGACCACCGAGCCACCACCTCCCATGGTACAGTTCTTCACACCTTCCACAAAGCCAGTCACCCCGACGAATAATCCTGAGGTATGTGACCGTACCTGTGATAGTATTTCTTCGATCCCGTATAATCCTAACAGCGCATGGAGTAATGAGAAAACAGGTGAAGAAGCAGCAGGAAGGTACGTGGTACCTCCGAGTCAGGTGGAGGAAACAGGTGGAAATGAGACAGTAGGGAGGTATGTGTTACCTCTGAGCCAGGTGGAAATAAAGCAGCAGGGAGGTATGTTTTACCTCCTAGAGCAAGTAGGGGGATCCAACCGAAACGATATGAACCAGAGCACACAGGCAGGACTCCAAGATACCCACTAGCTAACCTGGCCAAGGGGAGCGTATCTGCACAAGTTTGTGCGTTTACTGCAACACTCCATGCAGACAGGATCCCGAGTAAAGTAAAGGAGGCTCTCACAGATGAGAAATGGGTTCAGGCCATGGGTACAGAGATGGAGGCACTTGAGAAGAACAATACATGGGAAAAATGCATACTCCCTCCAGGAAAGAAGGTGGTAGGATGTCGGTGGGTTTATACAGTGAAGCACTGAGCAGACGGGAGCATTGAGAGGTATAAAGCAAGGTTGGTCGCGAAAGGGTATACACAGACATATGGCATTGACTACTCTGAAACTTTCTCTCCAGTGCCGAAGATTGACACAATCAGGGTACTTTTCTCGGTAGCAGCCAACCGAGATTGGGAGTTACACCAATTTGATGTCAAGAATCCATTCTTACACGGAGATCTTCGGGAGGAAGTCTACATGGAACCCCCTCCTGGGTTCACCAGGGACTTTGGAGACAGGGAGGTGTGCAGATTAAAGAAGGCTCTATACGGGGTTGAAACAGTCACCTCGTGCCTGGTTTGGAAGATATTCAGCACCTATGAAAACGTATGGGTATCACCAGAGTAACTCAGATCACACACTCTTCATCAAGAGGAAGGATGGACTTATAACGTGTCTCATCATTTATGTGGAAGATATGATCATTACAGGAGATGACACAGCAGAAATTTCCCAACTGAGGGAGAACCTGTTCAGGGAATTTGAGATGAAGGACCTCGAGAGGCTGAAGTACTTTCTTGGAATTAAAGTAATGAGATCCAAGAAAGGCATATTCATCTCACAGCGGAAGTTCGTGCTTGATCTATTGGCTGAGACAGGGCTATTGGAGTGCCGACCAGCTGACACTCCCATGATGGTCAATCACGGGTTAAGTATTGTTCAGGGAGCACCAGAGGCAGATATGGCGCAGTATCAACACCTGGTAGGAAAGTTGATCTACTTATCCCACACACGACCTGACATAGCCTATGCAGTAGGGGTGCTGAGTCAGTTTATGCACCAGCCTCAGAAGGAACACTTAGATGCGGCAGTCAGGGTTTGCCGGTATTTGAAGGGATGTCCAGGACGAGGGGTTCTATTTCAGAAGAATGGACATCTAGACATTGAGGCCAATACAGATGCTGATTGGGCTGGTAGTCCAGGGGACCGGAGGTCTACCTCTGGTTACGTTACTCTGGTCGGAGGAAACGTAGTGACATGGCGGAGTAAGAAACAGAAGGTGGTTGCACTCTCGAGTGCAGAAGCAGAGTTCAGAGGCATTGCTCGAGGAGTGGCAGAAGTCCTTTGGCTAAGGAAATTGCTCGCAGAGATTGGCATTTCGATGACCAGGGCTTGCAACCTCATGTGTGATAATCGGGCTGCGATTAGTATATTCGAAAATCCCGTACAGCATGATCGTACGAAACATGTAGAGGTGGATAGGCACTTTATTAAGGAGAAGATTGAGAAAGGTGTGATCAAGTTACCGTTTGTGAGGTCAGAGGATCAACTAGCGGATATATTGACAAAGGCAGTTAATGGTAGGATTTTTGGGGAAGTTTTGAGCAAGTTGCATATCGGAGATCCGACGATACAAATTGAGGGGGTGTGTTAACTATGGAAGGCTAGAAATTAGGGATTTGTTATAGTTACGTAATTATGTAAAGTTAGACCTTTCCTTCTTTCTAGCCTAGGGTTGTTGTAGATTGTATTTATATACGTTTCTTTGTACAGTGTTTTTAGGCACACAGAATACAGATTACAGAATTCAGTAATATACAGAAAACTTCTTCTCCAATATGACGTTGTATACATTCAACAATAAATGCAGTTGAAATTGTCTGTTTCTTCTAATTTCAGTAAGAGAAGTAACAACTGAGAAACCACAAACTATGGTATCATGCAAGATGGATAGAATTGTTAGCTTATTACTTGTCGTGTGGGGAGAAGTATATCAAACTTAGATTATTATTATTTTTTCCAGTTGAACCATATGCTACGTTAGTGGAGTGAAAAGGAGAGGAAGAACCATGATTTCACTTTTATGATGAAAGTGATGGGAACCATGGAAGCATGTCATCAATCAGTTTAATTTACTTAATTGCAATAAATTTATGAAGAAACACTATATTTTCTTATTCTACATGTAAGTTAGTTTCGATCTGTGAAAGTAAGTGAATAAGCAAAATCTCTTACAAGTTCACACTATTCCGTAACTTAGCCGATGGCATTGGAATGGGGATGAACTGAAGACAGAAAAGATCAATTGGGTTGTCTTTTATGGATTCTAGAGCATCATTAGAAAATTGAAGTTCCTATATACTTGAGTTAATGGATATCTATGTTCTAATTGTTTTGCTCCTAAGGCAGAAATGTTTAAACTAAAGACTTGTTTTTTGTTGCTCTTTAGCCCCTGATTTTCTGTTGTATAGCTTTATGAAAGAACACACTTGGTGCTGACTGCTGAGCATATGTATTTCTGAGAGAGGGCAATAATTAAAGATCTTTTTTTTTTTTTTTTTTTTTTTTTTTGGGTGTTTTCAAGGTTTACATGAACTTCAGAAAGCTGATGATGCCACCTCTCATGGTTTCAAGCTACTCCCCTTCACTCCATCTCCTTACAACATTGTGAAATTCAATCTTTTTTCTACAACAGCTTTTGATTTCTGACTTTGAGCAGATAGAAACAGCAGATCCTATTGAAAAATCAAAAGATTCATCTGATGTTTTTAGAAACTAGGGTTGTACAGAGACCGACCAATGTAAGTTTCAAACACTGGCTCTGTGCTTTGCCCAAATTAAAGGTCCATTTTGGACTTGGAACAGCCTAAAATATGAAAAAACACATAAGTTTATTACAAATAGCACCGGCCGTTAGCCCCTTAACAATTTCAGTTCTTGCATTAGCCCCCTTACCTTTGGCTCTTTATTACATATACCCCCCTGAGTTTCAACATAGTAGGGGTAAAATAGTAAATTTCACACAATCCGTTAAATTTAACGGAGGAGATAACGGCCCAGGGGGGAGTTCGTAATTTCCGAAACCTCAGGGGGTATTCTGTAATAACGCCAAACCTCAGGGGGGCGTTGGTAATTATCCCTTTATTATATGTATTTGTATTTTGTAAAAAGTATGTGCATGCTAAAAGTGGATGTTCTGAGATGATGGCATTCGTGAGTTGCAATCTGATTGTAGAATCATGGTCACATACTCGCCCTCTACGTACAAACTAGAGGAGATTTCATTGTTGTGGGGACTTGATGAAATCGATCTCTCTTCTCATTTACAAGGTAAAACATATCCAACTATCCAACACTATTTGTGTGTATGTGTGTGTGTGTTTTCAAATAAAGTTGTTCCCCTCTGATTTTAGGAAAGGTCAAGCATATTTACGAATCAATCCCTCCTGTTTTAAAAATTACATAAAATCCTTGTGATTTGAATCCGTCCGAAATTGTGACTTCCATTTTGGTTTTCATACTATTGGGATATCTGTACACTAAATATCTTTTTGTTTTATTCTTATGTTTGAGACTATGCTGGGGAGCTCATTAGTTTTTGTATTTCAGTGGTTTGCATTGCGTTGAAGTGTTAAATTATCGATGGATTAATAAGTATGTTTCCGCACCGTCCCATTTCATCATTTATGGTTTCATCAATTATGTTCAGGTAAAAGATAATTGAGAGATCAAGCTGATAATCGTAAATGTGGAGATTGTGATGCTCCGAACCCAATATGGGTGTAAGTTCAACCCTTTTTTCTTGTTCTGTGTGTTAGTTCGTGCGTGCGTGCATGCTTTACTATTAGGCAAAATTGCAAGATTCGTCCTGTAAGTTTCAACTTTTTGGACTTTAGTCCTCTTCGATTCCATTTTTTAAATTTTGTCCTGTAAGTTTAAAATTTTCGCAAAATTGGTCCGATTTCGGCCCGAATTATGCAAAATCCCCAATTTGATCCACGTATCACTAATTCGGGCATAATTTGGCCGGCATGTTGACGACTTGGCGAATGACTGTGTAATATCTCAATCATTGTGTTAAAAATAATACCAAAAAAAAAAAAAATCCAGAAAAGCATAGCATTATTATAAAATATTTTATATAAAAATAAATATTTTATTGTAATTAAATAAAATAAATATAAACAATAAATCAGACTCTATGTAATGTATAAATATTAAATTGAAAATAAAATATAAAATAAAATCAAAAGGAAAAAAAAAAAAAAAAAAAAAAACCTCTCACCAGGATCTGTGTGTGTGTGAAGATCTAATTTTTTGTTTGTGTGTGTGTGAATCTGATGAGTTGTGGTGGTGATGGTGTTTGTGAATCTGAAAGGGGAAGGAAGGCGGTGGGACTTTGGGGATAGAGGTTAAAGACCCAAATGTCATCTTTGTGTTCAAGTTCAGAACCCACTTTGTTGGAGGCAAATCTACTAGTTCTTTGATCTGGAAGTGAAGGCGAGGCGATGGTGGGGGTACTCCATCTTCTGAGGTGAACGGTGGCGAAGGGGGATGGTGGCGCGGCGGAGATCCGGTGGTGGAGGGTTTCCCCCTTTCCTGAAATTGGGCGAGAGGGATGAAAAGAGAAACGAGGGATGGTGACGGGGAAGTATTTTTGCCCTCTGTTTCTGAAGTGGTAAGAGAGGGAGAACAGGGGAAGTGGATTTGTGGTTGGAGGTTCGGTAAAGGTGGTGTCGCCGGAAATGATGTTAGGCTGTGGTCTTTGCAGGCGACGAAGAGAGAGAGAAACGGGATCGAGATAGAGACGGGTGAGAGAGATCCGATGTAGAGGGGTTGAGAGAGATCAGGGAGAAGAGAGAAAAGGCGAGGTGAACAGGTTGTCAGCGGTGGTTGGTGACCGGATCTGGGGTGTTTGTCGGCGGTGATAGTTGGCGAGGGTGATGGGCGGGAAAGGTGGCCTTAGGCGGTGGCGAGTCGGGGGAATCTGCTGCTGGCTTCATACCTTTATTTTTTTGTTTACTTTTTGTAATTTTTTTTAGGGCAAAATTGCAAGATTCGTCCTGTAAGTTTCAACTTTTCGGACTTTAGTCCTCTTCGATTCCATTTTTTCAATATTGTCCTGTAAGTTTAAAATTTTAGCAAAATTGGTCAGATTTCGGCCCGAATTATGCAAAATCCCCAATTTGGTCCACGTGTCACTAATTCGGGCCTAATTTTGCTGACATGTAGATGACTTGGCGAATGACTGTGTAATATCTCAATAATTGTGTTAAAAAATAATACCAAAAAAAAAAAAAAATCCAACAAAGCATAGCATTATTATAAAATATTTTATATAAAAATAAATATAATATTAATTTTATTGTAAAAATTAGTTCAAAAAACCTTATGTTATTTTATTTTTTGCACACTGCCCTCTTATTCCATTTGGTCAACTATTAAATCTTTTAACCCTAAAATACTCTTATTTTATATATTAAAATATTAAAAATGTAAATATTTAATGTATTAAGAATAAAAATATTATAATTATATTATTTTTAAAATATACATATTTAATATATGCATATTATATTTCTATTTAACCCCAATGTATTTCTATTATTTAAAAATATTATTTAAAACTATTATTTATAAATAAAAATGTACAAAAATATTATTTATATATTTTTATAAAATATATATTATTTATATATGTATATACATTTACTTATACATATATATTAAATAAATATATACATAATACAATATAAAAATATATAAAAATGTATTTTTATTATTATATATACTATTACTATATTACATAAAAATATAAACCTCCACCCCCCATCTTCTTCCCCATGCGCAGACGGCAGAACCACCAGCCCCAATCCACCACTTTGTCTTCCCGATCTACCGCCGCCGCCACCGACCTCCTTCTCCTTCCCCGATTCGCCGCCGGGGGTGGCCACTCAATCTTCTCGTTCCCCAACCAACAACCGCCGCCGCCCCCTTCTCCTTCCCCAACCAACAGCTGCCGCCGCGCCCTTCTCCTTCCCTGACCAACAGCCGCTGGAGATCCCCCTTCACGCCCACATAATCCCTTTATATATATCTCTCTCTACAACATTTTGCAGAAAATTAAAAGAAATAGGGGTTCGAATGTTGAAGAAAAATACGAAAAAGAAAATGAAAAATTTGTATTGGGAAGGAGAGGATATGGATGGTGGGGCTGTGAATGTGAAGGTGACGGGAAGTGGATTCATAGTTGGAGGTGGATTCGTAGTTGGAGGAATGGCGGAAACGAATGTTGGGGCTGTGAATGCGAAAATTTTCAGGGGAAAGGTGGTTGTCGGCGGTGGTTGGTGACCGGATCTGGGGTGTTTGTCGGCGGTGATAGTTGGCAAGGGTGATGGGCGGCAAAGGTGGCCTTAGGTGGTGGCGAGTCGCCGGAATCTGCTACTGCTTCATTCCTTTATTTTTTTGTTTATTTTTTGTATTATTTTTAGCAATAATGAGATTTTACACAATCAGCTTCCAAGTCATGTACACGTCATTTTTAATTGGCACAGTCAGCCAAAAAATCCCCAAATTAGGCCCGAATTAGTGACACGTGGACCAAATTGGGGATTTTGCATAATTCGGGCCGAAATCGGACCAATTTTGCTAAAATTTTAAATTTACAGGATAAAATTGAAAAAATGGAATCGAAGAGGACTAAAGTCCGAAAAGTTGAAACTTACAGGACGAATCTTGCAATTTTGCCTTTTTTTTAGCATTATTAATGAGATTTTACACAATCAGCTTCCAAGTCATCTACACGTCATTTTTAATTGGCTCAGTCAGCCAAAAAATCCCCAAATTAGGCCCGAATTAGTGACACATGGACCAAATTGGGGATTTTGCATAATTCGGGCTGAAATCGGACCAATTTTGTGAAAATTTTAAACTTACAGGACAAAATTGAAAAAATGGAATCGAAGAGGACTAAAGTCCAAAAGGTTGAAACTTACTAGACGAATCTTACAATTTTACCATACTATTGTTCTTCCTGCTCAAATCAAATATTGGAGCATTTATTTATGTCGCCGTCACACATTTCTATTTGGAAATTACATTTACAATGCCTATATTTTGCACATTCAAGATCTGTATATTTTTGTGTGCATGTGATTGTGTAGTGGAGGATTCTCAACTAAGCTATCAATTTCTATTTGTAATGCAATCTTAAATCCTATATCATATACATGACTCTTATTGGATAGCCATTATTAAGTCACGAGGGTCATTGTTTTGTTAGATTTTATAATTGAATATTTTGATTGTTTAGCAAATTATGGTATTTGTTCCTCTTTCTGACGATCCTTGTTTTTAATGTATGTGGTTAATACAGTGTTAGATCCGAAAATTTTTTAAGGTAGGTTTGTTTTGATAGAGTATCTATATTTCTATACTATTATATTAAGCGTGGGGGTAGAGATAGAAACGGTCTTATGTCTTGGACTCTTTTCTTTTCTGCCCCTCACTTTTCAAATATTTTTTCTTTTAATTTATTTACATATTATCTCTTAACCTCAATTTTCTAATCTCTTTCTTCTCTTTTAATTTATTTAGGCATTATCTCTTTAACTAACCTCAATTTTCTATTCTCTTTCTTCTCTTTTAATTTATTTACGTATTATCTCTTTAACTCTCATCTTATCTTGCATCATGTTAATCTTTTTCATATTCTTTTATCTTGTTTCTTAATATTTTTAATTTTTTATTATTATTTTAATTGATATGGTTTTAACCTTTTTTCTATTTTTAATTTATTTTTATCTATATTATTATATTAAGTATGAGACCTATTTAATAATAATTTTATTATTAGTAATATAAAAAATTTATTTTTAATATTTTAATCGTAATATCTTTATTTTTTGTGCACACGTATAGAGTGTGCTTGATTACTAGCTCTATATTAAAAATTAAAGATTCCTTCTTTGTTTTATATCTTGTATTTCCATCTAATATGCTACATTGCTACTTTTGTTTACAATTTGTTCATCATGTAATCATGGCCGGTGGCCTAACTCTTTTCATCTTCTCTTATATATATATATATATATATAATCTCCAAGAGTGACCTATTAAATAATGGTTTTATAGCCTTTGCATTTGCATTTGTTTACATTTTTTTTGGGATGAAAGTGTTTACTCTATATAATATTAACGCTTAATCATAATCATTGAATCTTTTTCTATTGCACTGATAGAGTTTGGAAGATAGGATAGTGAGTGAAAGGATTATGAGATTAGCAAGTCTAGAGTGTTGTAACAGCCTATCATATGACAATTTTCAGGTATGCTAAATAACTTTACCCTTTCACAAAATGGAGAGGACTTGTGAAGCGAGCCACAGAGGCGGCTAAGCTCATGGAAACATTTGATGCCACATCCATGGTTGGACCTTTCTATATCTACTTTGCATATCTACTATCTAGATGGCAATAGAAACATGAACTTCACATTAAAAACATGTATATACATATCAGAATGTGTTTGTTTCTTTATGTTAGGTTTAGTTTTTGTATCCATTTATGCGTCATTTGTGTATCTTTATTACAGTGTTTGAACTTATACGAGTGGTTTTACTCCTCTTTTAGGTACATTTTGCCTTGGACTTGTAAACGGCAAGAAACGAGACAAAACGATGATTTTTTTGAAGCTGAAAATATGGATGCAGACAGCATCCCGGCCGGGACAATTTGAAGGCTTAATTTCGTCCAGGCCGGGACCAATTAAGCGTGAATGCGATTTTGATGAATCCCGGTCGGGATCCATTTTGGCCTACAAACCATCCCGGCCGGGATTGAGATCCAGTGAACACGTTTTTGCAAGTTTATGGCCTAATTCCGAGAGAGAAGTTGGGAGCTGTTTTTCACTATACCCTAAGGGGTTTTTATAGCATTTATGGAGCATTGAAGAGAGGATCTACCACCATGGCTTATAGAGCGAGAATTAATGCTTCACTTGAAGACTTTTTGTATCACTTCCCTTTTTAATCATTCCTAGCATTTCATTTCTAGTTATGAACTTAGTCTTTACTTATAGCATCAAGTAATGTTTCAATTATTAGATTTAAGTATTGTATCGATCCTCCTTGTCATGAATGCTTGAATTGGTTTTCAATTTAATGAATATGAATGACGTTAGTATGATCTCTATCATTTACTTGCTTTTTAGTGCTAGTATGAGTGGCTAATTTTCTTACACAAAGGGGGTGATGAATTGTGTAGGATAAGTGTTTGATGAAATACCTAGGTGGGGTTTTTGATCTTATGCTTGTGAAATTGAATTGGTTGCATGTTTGAGCTTGATCACCTTAGACATTATCTTAGATTTGCATATTAATTGAGAATTTGTATGTGAATTGGATGAGATTTCACAACACTTAAGTGCTAAGTATAAAGAGATTTAGCTTAAATTTGAGCAATTAATTAACAATGCCAAGCCGCTAGTTTAAGGTCCATGACAAAATCTCATCAAAACCATCCAACATAGTTTTCAAATTCTCAAAAAAAGAAAGTCCAGCTTTTTTTTGTCTTCTATTCCCACAACAGCAAATGCTAGTGTATACAAGCCATTGTTCCCTTGCAACCCAGTGGCTGCCAATAATACACTACCAAACTCTCTCTTTAAGTGACAACCATCAAAACATATAAAGAGAGGACAACCAACCATAAACCCTTCTTTCAAAGGCTTCGAACCAATAAAACACCTAAAAAATGTAGGTGCTCCATTCAAGCTTGACCCAAATGGTATATATGATTGAATCATGACAAAACTTCCCTTATTACACTGTGGCAATACCCTTACATAGTATGGAAGTATTTCATAAGATTCACTGCACTCAATCTCTGTCTTAGCCTTCAATCTAGCCATATAGATCTGCATATATTGTGGCTTGATATCATATTTTTTAGGGCGAATTACATCCAGGTGCCCTCACAATAGGTGAAATTACATTTCAGGAACCCTTGTTTCAAAAATTACATATTAGTCCCTCTAGGACGTGTTTGGCTTGAAGTCCCTGACATTTTAAGGGGCAATTTGGAGGTGTATCATTGTTTTTCGTGTTATTTGATGGGAACAATGCCCTTTACCCACTAGCTTATGCAGTAATTGAAACTGAGAACAAGGAAAAATAGTCTTTTTCGTCAGGGACTTCAAGCCAAACACGTCCTACAGAGACTAATATGTAATTTTTCAAACAAGGGTTCCTGAAATGTAATTTCACCTATTGTGAGGGTACCTGGATGTAATTCGCCCTATTTTTTAAACTTACTCTCTATCTCGTTTGGAGTCGGATCAAGAGTTTTCCTAAGCATCTTAACTACCTTAGAAACTATTGAATCTGCACTAGTTTTCTTTGTACAGTCACTTCTCAAACATGTATACATATCATGTATGTTTTAATTTGAAAAATGAGCCTAGGGATGTTTACGAATCGAGCCGAACTTTGTTATTTTTTTCTAACTTGAGGTTGGACTCATACTTGTTCTACCCGGTTCGAGTTCGACAAACTCTAAATCTTTTGTTCGAAGTTCGGTTCGTTTGATAGTTCGAGTTCGGCTCAACTCGGGTTCGGCTTGATCTCAAGTTCGAACACAACATATAATTAAAAAAAATATAAATAGTAATATATATAATTTTTTCTTTCAAATAAATTTGATCGGCTCGCGAAGCCACGAACAAGAATAAAAAGGTTGGAGTTCGGTTCGATGTTTGGGAACTTTTAGAATTCAAATTCAAACTTTAGTCGGCTCGGTTTGTAAACATCCCTGTGAGCCCATACAACAGCACTGATGCGTGTAATCTCCATTGACATCCTACACTCTTACGCTCAACAGTCACCCTTCTGGAGTCATTTTTCTTAACCATGTTGAACCCTCATCAATAACACAATCTCTCAACCTCCTCCTTAAGTGATGCGCATATAGATAGTATCTACCCACTCTCAGTTCAACCTTCCCTCTTCCAGGATCAAAATTAACAGAAGGATAATTAAAAATTCCTTTAATCTATCACCGAATTCAACATCGGATATATTCTCAACTTCATAGTGATCATCAGAGCTATAATTTGACATTATATTAAACTCATCATTCTCAGCAACTAATTTTAACATCTAACTCGGGAACAAAGAGTCTATCATCAGATATATCAAACACATTTCTCCTGTTACTATTACGACCAACATTACCTTTGCCACCAACTCCTTTGTTAACACCTTTTTTCTTATGACTCATTTTTTCCTTATCCTTATTAATATTTAGTCCACTAGAGATATCAATTGCATAATTCAGATTAATATTTCTAGAAGCACCTTCAATTTGAACTCTAGCAAACACATTTTCAATATTCACAGATGCATCAACACTGTTAATATTCGCAATAGCATGACTCCGTGTGAACACAACAAAAACATCAAATAGAAGCTCATCAGAGTTCATTTCAAACATTCTAAGGATATCCAAGTCATTCTCATTTCTCAACACACTTTTTACTTCTGCCACACATTTTACTTCTACCACCTAATGTATTTGTATGAATCCTAAAATAATCGTCACTCAGATCAAATAAACCCTAATATCAGCTCGGAAGTCAATAATGTTGTACTTATCTGGGTCTATATTGTACAAGCTTGTTATTCGGTCCTCAAAATGAACAACCAACGTGTATTTCTTATCACCCATTCATCCTGCATAACACAATAAACATCATATCAGTAAACATATTGATCAAAACCCCTACAAAACTACATTCACCCAAAAAAAGGCTCTTACGGTAAGAAGTAATGTATAATTAAACTCAAATTTCAGGCCTTATTTTAATAATAATCAATGCCACACCAAAAGTCCCGAAAATCACTTGGGA
Organism: Lantana camara; assembly: GCA_037501455.1. Lineage (NCBI taxonomy): Eukaryota > Viridiplantae > Streptophyta > Magnoliopsida > Lamiales > Verbenaceae > Lantana > Lantana camara. The sequence goes on along the minus strand of CM074857.1, from coordinate 11,605,295 downwards.
ACCCATTACAATGGTTTTAACCCAGAAAGATTGGGAAAAAGAAACAAATGCCGTCAATAGGGTTTCATTTTTTCAAAATCGAAATGTTTCAACAAAAATGTTTCAATAAAAACAAACGTCGCTTCTTTTTTACGTTAAACCCCAACATTATTTATGGCAAAAAATTGCTCAACAAGCTTTTCAAACAAAAGAAAATACTGCATGAAGAAGTAACGTTTACCTACCAGTCATACAATGCGGAATTGATGGAATATGTGTGGCGCTTTCAGTGTTCACAACATCATGGAGACTGATTTCAAGTTCAGGAGGTTGGGAACTAGGGTTTTGGGCGGGTTCTTCAAGTGTGGAAGATGGTGGACTTTGAGAAAAATTTTGGTATTTGATTCACTTTTACCGCGTTGGAGATATAACCCCTCCAAAAGGGGTATATGGTTCATTTTTAAATTCTAAAAAAAATGTTTCTTTTAACCCCTCCAACTGTACATACTGAGTTTCTCACGAAAGAGAAATTTTAAAATACTGAGCTTCAAAACAAACTATCTAGACAACACTTGACAACCTAAACCTGATATGTCACCTAGTCGCACCTACCTGAAGCCAAAACTAGAAGAGAAGGGACGTTAGTCAGAGTGACTAAGTGAGGAGTTAGACATATATATAAACTAAATCACAACCTTGGTTCAAATTTTTATTATTTTCGAAACGAGATGTAAGTAGAAGAAAGAATAACTTTTAGTTTGTATTAAAAATACACTTATGAACCAATAATCAAAACGATCGATCAATCACAATCAGTGTTTTGTGGACCGGACCGGACCGGGCGGTTCGACCGCTAGAACCGTCAACCGGTCCAACGAACGGCCCGGTCAAGTCCCCAAAACCGAACATGCTTGAAAACCGGTGTATTTTGTGAAAACCGATAAAAGCCGCGGTTACACCGGCGAACCGGGTGAACCACTTCCGGTTCTAGAGAACAGTTCAGTTTGAAGAGATATACAAAATTTAAGATTTTAATCCTATTTTTTCCCAATTTTTTACACTTTTGTCGAATTTTTCTTGTATTTTCTAAAAGAAAAAAAATTATTCCAATCAATTATCTTGACATTGACACAATTATAAGTAATTTTTCTCTTCATAATTCATAATTCTATAGTGAATTTTCTTATTGAATTTAAGATAATTATTTTATTTCTTCTTATTCTAATGTTTACAATTTTTTTGGTGAGTTAATTAGACTGATATTTTTATTATTTATATTTAAAAATATAAAATTTTAATTAGAGTTATGCATTCTAAAAATATATTCTCATTTTTTATTATTTTTAATATTTAATATTATTTATAATATAATTATGACGTCACCGGTTCGACCACGGTTGACCCGACGGTTGAATCAGTAACCCTTAACCCAGTTGATTTTCCGGTTCGCCTAACGGTTGGATCCTGAAAACATTGATCACAATAACCTAGCCAGTACGAGTGAGTTTTCCAACCTTTCACACCCTGAACACAAGAAACACAAAACATAAACCAGCCTTCTCCCTCCAATTGTTAGTCAACGTGCCCCCAACCAACCACACGATCACACATATAGGGGCAATATGCCCTGGTACCAATAAACTCACTCTACACGTAACGCAGTTAACCTCCAGCTACACCCCGTATAGAGTTTCACATAAGTACGTAGCAAGATCAGCCTTTGGCTCCCTAAGGGTTCTATCATTCGATCACAAGTCGTTTTTTGAAACACTTTCACACTTTCAAACACTTTCTTTCTCTTAACCGTTTCACAGTTCAAAATTAAACTTTTCGTTCACTCACACGTATATAGAATATAACAAGAACTCATTTTTATAAGGAAATCAGATTTTTCAATAGAATACTAAAATATTATAAAACATCTAGTAATATATATAGTATCAATGGGTCAAAATTAAACTCAGAAATAAGGGCTGGGTTTTAAAGAATATATATATTTACATAATATATATTTTGGCCCCCAGTTGAAAGCATTTTAATTCCTCACCTTAAGATCTTCACAAGGCTGCAAAAGAAAGACACGACCAACACGATCAGAGCTCCTCCCTAGAAACGCCTGTAACACACATAGATGGCAAGTTGTGACTCGACTCGACAACCAATTAACATAGTAGACAGGTACGACGGCTACTACCGAAACCACACCAAAGATTAAGCACTTGAGCAATTTGATCGAGCACAAATAAAATCTAAATAATAGAATCATTCACTTCATATTTGCGTTTAAATTAAATATATCATAAGTTCTATTTATAATGGTGTTTCAAGTTAGTGGATTAATAAATTGAGATACACGTGAGTTATAACAATTGTCAAAACGAATAGAATTCAAGATTTTAAATAGACATTGACAAGGTTTATAGGCCTGCCTTCAAAATAGAAGTGTTCCGGTTCTCTATTTGTCAGTGCCATAGAATATGATGATCTGTGAACTTATTCACATAGATAAACTAACAAGTAAAATATATATGTTTATACACATACTTTATGCATGTGTACACAATAAGTGATCATGTAAGCACCAATTCTTATATTTGGTTTTTTTTTCCCTTCTAAGTATAAAAATATTATAGTTTTTAGTAATTCAATTCATCAAGCTTTAGATTCTCAAGCAATTATATCACTTAATGTAATTTTAAATTAGTTAAGATATGGATAACTATTTTCAGGGGGCTACATATATCTGTACGAATAAATCGGTATGAAATAAGATAGAGCATCATTCTTATTATACATATTCATGTATATATATATACTGATGTTTACATCTTTCTCTACATATTTATACAACACAAACCTAATATATTTCATAATTCTTAGTATTATAATTCTAATTAGGGAAAATATATAAATTTTGAAAAGATTAAACTAATCCCAATTATAAACTCATCGGTTAATCCAACCACATATTCTTAAAAGACAAATTAAGTAAGATAACATTCTATTATCAATTAAATAATTGTTTAAGATAAATTATGTCAAACAATAGTTAAGATAAATTTAAAACGGTGAATAACGAGAAATGCTTACCTCAAACGTAATACCAATTTGTCAGAGTTTTTAGATCAAATAACCAAACTCATTTTTGCAAGGGAAAGTGACTGAGGTTATGCTCTTGTTTTCTTTCCTAACAAATCTGTTGTTCTTGTTAAATGAAAGGGGTTGGGAAAGCTCAAAAGATGAAGTATATCGTGCTCCTTAAAGCCGACAAAGGAAATAATTAATTTTCTAATGGTTGCTGAAATTGGAATTCTTAACAGAGAGGGTTTGGTGTTTGGGTAGTCATCTTGGGATCGTGATGTCTTGTCTATTTGCAAAATTAATTATTATTTTTTCTATGATTATTCTTAGACTAGTGGAATACATGCAACTATCAATTGAGGATGATAAATCTATTTTCAGGGTAATTCTAGCCCGAGCCTGGCTCGGCCAAACCGGTGTAACGAGGGGGCGAGTGTTTTACACTTGCCGTGTGGTTGGTGGAAAGTTTGGAGAGAGTGACCAATCAAATGGCAAGTGTAATACACTTGCCTTTTTAATTGGTTGGGTCCGGCCAAGCCGGGTTTGGGCTAGAATTTTCCCTATTTTCATAAGTTGTAGTACATATTCCATTCACGTGGATCTAGTGACTAGGATCTTGTTAGTAAAATAAAATTTGATGCATGTATTGCTTTATATGTTCGGACAAAACTCTTGTTTTATAGGTAAATAATTAATTATAATATTCTTCACACTATATGCACATATTTTAAATTCTATAATATTTATAGTTATGATCATTATAATTAATTAACTAAGTCACAATATATATACATATTAGAAATGGCAAAATTCAATTAAGCGAATATGGAATTATAGAATATTTTATTTGAAATTAAGATATACTTAATTTATTTATAATATTTTAGGTATAAAAGAATACTTAAACGCATGATTTATCCGATCAATTTCTAAACGTGTCCCGATATTTTAATCAACTTACCCATTTTCATTCTGTTCAGGATTTGGGGTGTTACGGGCACAAAGCTAATTGTCCAAAAGAAACAACTAACAGAAAAGCTCACGGAACACACAAAGCATGAGCAACTTAAGAAATAACCCAAACACACACCCCTACACAGTCCCGTTCGAGGACAAAAAGTCATTCAAAGCCACGGCAACCGAACCAGCAGTCAAAACCCAGACCACTACAACCGAATCAATCAGCAGTTCAAGGGAGAGAGTCAAATTGATCCGGAACAGTGATTTATTCCGGGTTCGGACTGTCATGAAAGTGCTACTTAAAAAATATAATATAGATAGTTTTTGAATGTTATGAATATTTTGAGATAAAAAATAATGTAATACATGGTATATAATTATATTTTTAATATGTACTAATTATTTTCAATTATACTTTGTGTTTTTTTTTGTTCATATATAATGTTTTATTATTTTTATCGATAATAATAATTTTTAATTGTAATAACTCTATCATAATTGTAATATTATTTCTCAATGATAATATAATTTATAATAATTTCAATTATTTTAAATAAATTATAATTATAATGATTCCGTGCATCGCATGGGTTGAATACTAGTTCAAATATATGATAGTGTAGATTAAAATTAACAACATTAACAACATTATGCAACAAAGGGGAAACATTGAAAAGAGGTTACGTACAACAATTTTAAAAAGTTATAGGTTAAATCGACAAAATAAAAAAATGGGGGACAACCCGTTCTAAAGCCCAAAGGATGAGAGTTTGTTTAATTAACCCTAAAAAAAATTTTGCTAACCTCCGTCAAAACTTAAGGTGGTGAGAGAGAATGTGAACTTGAAGTGTTAATAATTTCTCAAAACTCAAGAACTGATATGTATTATTATTTTTTTTTATCAACGAAATAATATGTATTTTTGAAATAATTTAGGGAAGTTTGTAATTATTCCTGAAATAAATAAAAGACTTACAATTCACAAACAAACGGGCAAATTACAGTTTGTCCCAAAACACGCAAATTATACTTGAAAGTTGAGATCCACGCAAAATCAAAAACAAGAAAACAGAGCACATTTGAGAACAGAGATGTTACACTCACACGTCACACACTCATCACAGGTTGATTTGGAGCGTAGAATGTACCAACAAAGCACGAACACACACACGCACAGAGAGCGATTTTCCCTCCTCCCATTTCTCGACTCTATTATCTCTCAATCTCATACATTCAAAACATCGCGACCACCATTTTGGACTGAAACAAAATTTCTCTCACATTTGGTGGTTTGCTTTTGCATTCATCGTCGTCAATCCAAAACAATCCGACAAAAAAAAAAATCTGTTATTTTTCGTCGTCTTTCATCCCTCTTGATCTTTTCTTCCTCCTCCTCCTGTACGTTTTCGTCACAAGTCTGCGTCTTCTCGCGCGTATAATCTTCATAAATGGGGAGGAAAAAGAACTACGGGAGGATTTCGAGAATCGGCAGTTATGCAATAGCCTCATCGATTAAAGACCCCTCTTCTGTTTCGTGCACAACGTTCAATATTCTCGCCCCTATTTACAAGAGAATCAGCCAAGAGGTAAATGGTTTTAAGGGGAAAAAAGAATAATGCGTAAAGATTGGATTTTTAGGATGTTAACGTTGTTGTATACGAAGCTTTGTTTGTCAGGGAGTTGAGAATTTAACATGTTTGTCGTAATGTGATGTGGGGGTGTGGACAGGATCCCAATTACAGAGAAAGTGATGTCAAGCATTATTGGCTGACTAGGAACAAGAGGATTTTGGATTGGTTGTTGTGTGAGAGATCTTCCATTATCTGCCTTCAGGTTGTGTGTGTGTGTTTTATTTCTCCTACATTTGCATAAAAATGCAATCTTTGATGATATTCATGATAAATAGTTTCTGGGCATTTCCAGGAGTTCTGGGTTGGGAATGAGGAGCTAGTCAACATCTATGATAAGAGGCTCGGAAAAGCTGGTTACAACACTTTCATGCTTGCTAGAACGAATAATCGAGGCGATGGTATGCTCGAATACTCCTTTGATTGTCTTATTCAAGATTAACAAGTCCACAACATCGTTGCATATTTATGACATTATGGGTTTTCCTGCATTTTGCCATTTTGAAAAGGTCTCCTAACTGCTGTGCATAAGGACTACTTTAGGATCATAAGCAACAGAGAATTGCTTTTCAATGATTTTGGCGACCGTGTTGCCCAACTGTTACATGTTGAGCTCATTGATCCCGTATCACAATACAGAAACAATAATGTTCGCCAAGAAATTCTAATAGTAAATACTCATTTGTTGTTTCCACATGATTCGAGTTTGTGCTTGGAACGACTGCGTCAGGTGTGTTGGAATAAACTTGAGTTGATTAATCTTTTGATGTTCTTTGCATTAATTAGTATTATTAGCTGCTTCAATTTGTGGTGTTGTATTGCTTTTGCAGGTATACAAGATATTGCAGTATGTGGAGTCTTATCAAAAAGAAAAGAAACTCAACCCGTTGCCTATCTTACTCTGTGGGTGTGTTTTTGCTAGCTTTTGCATAGCAGTCAACTGTGACATTCTAATATTTTGGTGATATTTAAGTACTTATCTTATTTTCTTTAAATGAATAGTGATTGGAATGGGAGCAAAAGTGGTCATGTTTACAAGTTTTTAAGATCTCAGGGATTTATATCATCATATGATGCTGCTCATTCGTATACTGATGCAGATGCTCATAAGGTCATTAATTTACATTTAAACTCTCTCTCTCTCTCTCTCTCTCTCATGTTAGTTTGTGTTTTTTATGCAATATTATTTAATGCAGTGGGTGAGCCACCGTAATCATCGTGGCAACATTTGTGGTGTGGATTTTATATGGCTTCTTAATCCTAATAGATATAGAAAATTACTCAAAACGAGTTGGAGCGAAGCACTGTCCGGAATGCTCAAGGCAAGATATGTAATTTCTATCATTTTTTAGTCTTTGTAAAGTGATTCACATCATATTAGTACCTTTTCTAAATAGAAAAATTAAATCTTTGACACCGCAGTATATGTGTCTCTCACAGCATCAACTCAAGCAATCCACATTAACAGAGCATGATGCATTTGCCTTTCTAAAGGCCGATAGTGATGGCCATTACATCACCTACTTAGGTTTCATTGAAGCACTGAAGCAGGTAAGGCATTATTTGGATTCTCCTCATCACTAAGTATCTTATTTGGTCATACGAGGAAAAAATGTTTCTGTTTTTATTTGACCTTGCCCAGCTTAACTTGATTGGCCACTGTTACGGGCTGAGTAACGAAGAGATAAAGGAATTATGGACACAAGCAGATATGGATGGAGACGGAGTTCTTAACTTCAGAGAATTTAAGGTACTAAATGCGGCTGATATCCAATGTGTTCGCTCAGAATAAGTTCCACTTCTTATTTATTTATTTTCTTTTCGTTTGTGGTGAGATTACAGCAACAAATATGGGAAGTGTACTCGGAAGACAAAGTGAGTAACGATTGCTGGCACAGTCTCGTGAATGGGACGGAACAAACTATTGGATTTAGTGTGAAAAATGCTGTCTTGTTTCCAATGGAAGTAGAGAAAGGAATGTGGCCTGAGGATTATTCTCTCTCGGATCATGCCCGACTCACAGTGGTATTTTCACCAGTTAGAATGCCGTGCTGTAGACTGACACTGTGATGTTATAAGAATTCTAGGATGCAGATTTTTATAAAGAGTTAAAAGAAGTACACACTATTGCGCCTCGTTTCAGGCCTTGTTGCAGACAAGGAAGAAAAGTGTCCCATCAAGCTCATACTCAATTCCGTTTTCAGAACTGCAACAGAATTAGGAGAAGTATCATTTCTTGGTGTAAATAGTGGAAACATTATGGGCATGGGACCGTATATAGTTCTTCAGAGGAGTAAGAGCAAGAAATCCTATACTTAACTGAAGAAGAATCAGGTGGTAAAACACACCATTTATGGAGCTGGAATCAAGCTAAAGAAATATCTGCATAGTCTTTCGTAGGGCCAAAACAATGACATTTGCCAGAAAGGTTGGTTCGTTGTTGGTTGAGTCGAGTTTTTATTTATGGGATAATAATTACACTCAGGTACCCTGAGGTTTGGCCTAATTACACAAACGACCCCCAAGGTCTGAGATATTACAAAAAGGTTTCCAATCAAAGAATTTACCTAGCATCTAGATGAATCATCTCCAACCTTTTTAAAGAAAAACTTGTTGTGCCTACACTTGATAAGCAATATTCTTTACTTGAAATTCATGACTATAATGGCATGCCTTAGGCTGAATCTTAGGGCTATGCTAGTAAATGTTTGTGTAATTTCTCAAACCTCAAGGGATGTTTGTGTTATTTGGTTAATCTCAAAGTATGCAGATGTAATTATGCATTTATTTATTTATTTATTTTTGACACTTTTAGCTTGATTATATATCAGTTAGACCTCTCGAAAAAAAAAAAAAAAAAAGGAATTTTAAAATTTATATTTCTATTTATTGGCTTGTTTTGTGTAGGGTGCCAGAGCAAGTAATGGCATTCAACTCAAACTCGGAGGTGGTGAGAATTAAGCCATTTGAATAGTCGGACCTACAGTATACTATTGATGCAATTGGCGTCTTTGAGCTGGTTTGTAGATGCTACCCGATTGGACACATACCCTACTGAGTTGTAAGCCGTCATATCAAGATATGATGATGTTATAAAAATGAAACGTTATATCTTCTTGTGTGGTCTAATGGCTCAAGACCCAGTTAGATATGTATCCAATCGGGTTGCATCACATGATATGTCGAAGAAAATTTTCGCCATGACAGTTAGCTCAAAGGTCGACATTTATTCTTCTAATTTCTCGTCGTGCTTCCACATGAGAGGAGGATATAAATTGTCTCAAGTCGGGTCATAATCATGATGGTTAGTGTATGACGACATCTAAAATAGTGAATCTAATGAAAGAAATCGTCTAAGCTTTGTTAGTAGGACTAGTAACTAGTTACCATGGTTAGCTAGAATCTAGCTGCTAGATGGACTTCAATTATTCAAGTTGTACATAAAAAAAATTACAAAAATTCACCATCGAAATAAAATTTTGTTGGTTACTATTGGTGGATATTTCGATGTTACTAATTTGGCAACATGCACCAAACAAAATTAATGTAAATAACTTTTGTTACTAATTTGGTAAACATTGAACCGAACTAAACAAAAGAAATTAAATAAAGAAAATGTGAAGTTACTCAGTGGTAATGGTTAAAATTGGGAAAAAAAAATTAATGGTTACTAGTTTGGCTACATGGACGGAACGAAATTAATTAAAATAATGTCTTGTTTTTATCAATTTGTGGGAAAAATATTTTGGTGTGAGAAGGGAAATTAATTAAAATAATGTTTTTATCAATTCGTGGGAAAAATAGTTTAAAAAAAAAAAAGATTGTGACAAAAATATTAGGTGTGAGGAGGGGTTTCCAACTCTCAAGAGAAGGCAGAAACTATAACACCAACAAACTAACCAACCACAACGGCACCAGTTGAATTTTTTTTTTCTTAACTCAATAACACTGGCTTTTCAACCAAAAAAGAAAGAAAAAAGGCACTAGTTTGACATAAATGCCAACATATATAAAAATTATAATTACATATTTTTTTTGGTACAATTATAATTACATATAAACCTCAAAAAAATATAGGGAAATACTATTTGTTTCATTTTTATTAAATAATAACGTTTACACCTCTTATAAATTTGATAATTATATGTACACGCCTCATGAATTTAATAAAATTCCAAGAAATTGATATCTTTTAGGTGTATAATGTAGTCATTAAATTTGAATAGGAATGTAAATATAATTATTTGACAAACAGATACTAAATTGTAGTTTTCATATTACTACATAGTTTATGGGAAGGAGGGGAATCTTGGATTACTTATGGACAAGAATTTGACACTTAAATTTATTTATCTAATTGATTCTATTTGTATTTTATTGCGTGATATAAATATACTCAAATGTTCAGCAAAATATAGTGAATAACGTAATTGGGCACGCACTCCCAATCTACTAAAAAAAATATTCTATGGCAATATTACGTCGTTTTCTTTTTTCTAGCATGATATATATTCATTCTCACGATCCAAGGGCTATACATAATCATTCTAACCAAATGCCTTTGCGAACCAAGATCCAAGGGCTATACTAGGGGTGGGCGTCGGGTCGGGTAATCGGGTTTCGGGGTAATCGGGTCGGGTACCAGAAAATTTGGGGTAGCTATTTTTGCTACCCGAACCGAAAAATATCGGGTACGGGTTTCGGGTACCCGACTTTCTAATCTTTTTTTTTTCTTTGGCCTTTTTCCAATCATTCCAGTTTCGAAAAAGCAACAATTTGAGCAACAATTCCAGTTTCAAAGTCATTCCAACAACAAAAGACTGAAGTCTTTTTAATATTATTACATATGTAAATTGTTAATATATATATACGTATATATATATATATAATATATATAAATATTATATATATACGTATATTATATATATATGTATATATATATAATATATAAAATATATATTAAATTAAATTCGGGTATGGGGTACCCGTTCGGGTAGAATTTTTCTACCCGAAACCCGACCCGATTTTTATGTCGGGTATCGGGTACCCTACCCGAAACTCGATTTACCCGAAATTGGCTACCCGATCGGGTCAGGTCGGGTCGGGTACCCGAAACGCGACCCGAAACACCCACCCCTAGCTATACATAATCATTTTGACCAAATGCCTTAACCAGATCCAAGGGCTATACGAATGTAAGTCTCCGGAGAGTTATTACACTATAAGTTTCAGGGAGTTATTACACTGCAAATCAAATTATGTGTCGATATAAGTGAATACTCCTTCCTTCAGATCAAATTCATGTGCCAGCCAATGTAAGTGAATACCCCTTCAAAAAAATGCCTGAATCCAATACCACTCCTTGCTTAATATATATCTTTCAGCCCAACTTTTACAAGAATCCATTTCATTATGGTCTTCACAACAGTCCAAAACCCTTTCAATAAAAGCCAGACAAATGCACCGAAAATTGGCAACTTCCCATGGACAGTCTCGTGTGCATTAAAGGTCTGGACCACCTTTCCTGTTGCTTTTGCTACTGCCTGTAGTCTACCAAGCTGTAACTCCGTGTTTCCTTCCATTCAAATAAGAGATTTCAAATTAAATGAGAATAAAAAGATCTGCAAATAAATGTAGCCCAAATTATATATGTTACCTTCATCCTTTAAAAGCATTTGTTTCCTCTTACGTATTGCTGCAGCCCGCTCCTCCTCTGCTGCCCTCACTCGAACAGGGGTACAAATATCCCCTGAATTAATCAAAAAATACATAGTGTAAACAGGAGAAAATAAAAAAATATTAGCTTAACTACAATTACAAATAAACTCACTTATTTGATAGCAACATTTAAACCCCCTGTCTTTCGTGCTTTCATTGACAGCCATCTGTGTTATATTTAAATTTTGTCAAAGCAGGAAGGTGCAAACTATATGATTAAATCTAACGTATCAAAATCTTCACCGTTATCTTTTCATTTAGTGAACTTGTCTCGTGGACCGCCATGTCGCGAGGAAAGGCACTGACTTCTCGGTACGTAGCACTCTTTGCAGCTTCAATAAGATTGTATAATGGATTTTGAATTCTGTAACTTGCTAACCTAGCATCCACTATCTTTAGAAACAGAAAAGAGAAACAGAAAAGGGAGATGTCAATATCAATATCATAAATTTACTGGCAAAATTTTTTTATTCAAATGTCAATCAAAGGCACAGGATGAGTCGTTGAACTGAAAAACATACCTGAACAATCAGATCTGCCTCAATTTCGAGAGGGATGTTATCCTTCGTAATAGGATACAGATTGGGAATTGAAATAATTTCTTCTCATAAAGATTGCACATAGGCAATCTTGTCAACGAAGGGCACCAAAAGATGAGTCCCAGTAGCCAATGTCTTCCTGTACATCCCAAAGACCCAAACGTCTCAATAACGTACGCTTCCTTCTCAGGGATTACGTTTATTCCCCAATTTATTGGGGTGGAGACATTATACCTAGACCCAAAAACACGTAAATTTAAAAGAAAAAAAACAAGAATGGATCATATTCACATTTTTAGTAGCAAAACAGTTTACAACACAGCAATTAGTAGCAAAACAGTTTACAGCACAGCAAATACAAGATTGAATCACACTCACATTGTCAATAACAAAAAAGTTTACAACAGAAATATAAGAAAGAAATCAACTATGTATAAAAACACAAGTTTTACCTGGAATCGGGCTCCCTCACATTATGGAGGTGCCGGAGTAGTGTGAAAGGAAGCCGATGTGAAGAGTGTCCACTTGATTTCTCAAGTGGCAGAGCACACGCAGTGATCCTACGAGCAGTCGTTGTCGCTAGAAGGTTTCTCGCAACACGCATCATCTTTAAAAAAATAACAACAAAAAGGAATTATGTTCCTCAATTATAAGTTACATTGTAAAAGTTCTTTTTTATTTTTTAGCATGGAATCAGGCTCAACTATATATTCATAGTGCATACTTTTGCATTTAATCATCAGTTATAACTCCTATAGCTCGACAAAAATAAACAATTTCTACAAATGCACTAGCTCAGAACTGCTGATAAAGCAACTTTGAAGATAGCTAGAGAATGCAAGTGCCGAACCCAACCAAATTTACGTAACACATCTTCATCAGAGACGGAATAGGAAATAATCCAGTAATTGATCCCAAAAGTGAATCAAGAAACCACAACGAAGGGCATAAGTCACAGCGGATCCATTCAAATGCTTTTCTTGATGGGAGGGAATGAAGCTTGTACATCCAAGGCAACACCCACAAAGGCTCAAGGATATTATAGTTTTGGGAGATCTACAGAAAACCCTAACCCATACCAAACAGGTTGACTCAGTTACAATAAAAACACCCAAAATGAGAGTGCACATCTCGCCTGACATCAACGGGGCGTCATAGTTAAGTCGAGAAATGGGGATGTGAATTTTGGAGGATTGGGAAAAAAAAATAAAGAGATAAGCCAACAGGGTTTGGACTGAAACATAGAAAAGAGCCGAACCCAATCAAGACATAGATTCATTTTAATGAAGAATAATCACGCAGTGCAGATGCAACCGTGTGATGCCACATGCAACCTAACATCTTTAAGCACTTTAGACCAAACTTCCATTCCCAAACTTGCAACTCACAAGAATAGATGGCCTGAAAACCCGGTTTGAGAAAAACATATGTAGGGGGAATCGAGGAAGGTCATCGGTACTTCCATGTGATGGATTATCTATCTGCCAGAAGTGTGAGAAGAGTCTCTTCATCATTAATCTAACCAAAATAACTATGTGAGGAGAGAGGCGCATCTCAATAACAAGTAGTAGTGTAAAAGCTAAATTTGCAGCAAATCAAACTCAACTTTCTGGGCTCATCAATAGACATAACAACATAAATTACTCTTTTGGAATAAACTGAAAATTACGGACCAATTATGAGGGATGCTAAGTCCAAAGTTCACAGTAACTGTCATTGCCATACACATAACAACATAAGTTTTCATGTAAACATACACAGTTCACATGAACGCAGTGGCAACATTTGTGGTGTGGATTTTATATAGCTTCTTAATCCTAATAGATATAAAAAATTGTCCGGAATGCTCAAAGAATTTACGTTGCATCTAGATGAATCATCTCCAACTTTTTTAAAGAAAAACCAGTTGTGCCTACACTTGGTGAGCAATTATGAGGGATGCTAAATTCAAAGTAACTGCCATTGCCATACACATAACAACACAAATTTTAATGTCAATATACAGAGTTGACATTAATGCAGTTTGGCACAACAAGGAACGAAACCATGAATCAAACAATATAAGGATCAACGCATCAAACCCTATAAGGATCACCAAATTGAAACATGAAATGCAGAGTTTACCTAGCATGGCGATCACGCAGGAAGTAGAGTAGGTCACGAGGAAGCACAACGTCTCTCTCCACAAACTGTAATTCATAGATATTGAAATAAAATTAATAATCTCGAAATTAAAAAAACATGGAATGCATGGAAAGACAGAGTTTACCAATAAAATTAATAATCTCAGATTTTTCATGAGTCGAGATGTCAAATTTCATGAAAACATCTTTCCCTATAACACACCTGATCCATCAACTCCCCTTCCTACTTCTATCCTAGATGACTCACATTCAAATGATGCAGATTATTAAATTACACAAAGTACCCCTCCACAACCTAACTCTCCAGAAATTACCACCCCATGTAGAGTGTATACATTCAAGCTCAAAGTTGTAACATATTTATTCTAGCTTCCAAAGAGACATGCAAAGCAGAAAGAACGATCTATACGAGGTCATAACCATGCCGAACCAATCAAACAAATTAAACACGGATCCATCGTCTACTCGAACTACAGATACTTATAAGATTCAAAACTTTCATATTCCCTTCTAACATATCCATGTACAAAACCACAACAAATATTCCTTCAAAACCAAAATACAGAAGAACAAGGAGATGATTACGAAACCTATCAGAGCCAGCCCACAACACTCAATCCATCAAACTGTGTGCGGACCAGATGCTCCAAAAAGGAGTAGTGTAAAAGCTAAATTTGCAGCAAATCAAACTTAACTTTCAGGGCTCATCACTAGACATAACAACATAAATTACTCTTTTGGAATAAAATGAAAGATATGGACCAATTATGAGGGATGCTATGTCCAAAGTTCAAAGTAATTGCCATTGCCATACACATAACAACACAAATTTTCATGTAAACATATACAGTTCGCATGAATGCAGTGGCAACATTTGTGGTGTGGATTTTATATAGCTTCTTAATCCTAATAGATATAAAATATTGTCTGGAATGCTCAAAGAATTTACGTTGCATCTAGAAAAATCATCTCCAACTTTTTTAAAGAAAAACCAATTGTGCCTACACTTGGTGAGCAATTATGAGGGATGCTAAGTTCAAAGTAACTGCCATTGCCATACACATAACAACACAAATTTTAATGTCAATATACAAAGTTGACATTAATGCAGTTTTAGCACAACAAGGAACGAAACCATGAATCAAACAATATAAGGATCAACGCATCAAACCCTATAAGGATCACCAAATTGACACATGAAATGCAGGGAAATGCAGGGAAATGCAGAGTTTACCCAGCACGGCGATCACGCAGGAAGTAGAGTAGGTCACGAGGAAGCACAGCATCTCTCTTCACAAACTGTATTTCATAGATATTGAAATAAAATTAATAATCTAGAAATTAGAAAAAAATGAAATGCATGGAAAGACATAGTTTACCAATAAAATTAATAATCTCAGATTTTTCATGAGTCGAGATGTCAAATTTCATGAAAACATCTTTCCCTATAACACACCTGATCCATCAACTCCCCTTCCTACTTCTATCCTAGATGACTCACATTCAAATGATGCAGATTATTAAATTACACAAAGTACCCCTCCACAACCTAACTCTCCAAAAATTACCACCCCATGTAGAGTGTATACATTCAAGCTCAAAGTTGTAACATATTTATTCTAGCTTCCAAAGAGACATGCAAAGCAGAAAGAACGATCTATACGAGGTCATAACCATGCCGAACCAATCAAACAAATTAAACACGGATCCATCGTCTACTCGAACTACAGATACTTATAAGATTCAAAACTTTCATATTCCCTTCTAACATATCCATGTACAAAACCACAACAAATATTCCTTCAAAACCAAAATACAGAAGAACAAGGAGATGATTACGAAACCTATCAGAGCCAGCCCACAACACTCAATCCATCAAACTGTGTGTGGACCAGATGCTCCAAAAAGGAGTAGTGTAAAAGCTAAATTTGCAGCAAATCAAACTTAACTTTCAGGGCTCATCACTAGACATAACAACATAAATTACTCTTTTGGAACGAACTGGAAGATATGGACCAATTATGAGGGATGCTAACTCCAAAGTTCAAAGTAAATATACACAGTTGACATCAATGCAGTTTGGCGAACGAAAACTTGAAACAAACGATAAAGTAATCAATGCATCAAACCATACAAACAGAAAGAACAATCTATACTAGGTCATAACCATGTCGAACCAATCAAACAAACTAAACACAGATCCATCGTCTACTCGAACTACAAATACTTATAAGATTCAAAACTTTCATATTCCCTTCTAACACATACATGTACAAAACAACAACAAACATTCCTTCAGAACCAAAAAACAGAAGAACAATTACGAAACCTATCAAGGCCAACCCACAACACTCAATCCATCAAACTGTGTGCGGACCAGATGCTCCACAAAAGAGTAGTGTAAAAGCTAAATTTGCAGCAAATCAAACTTAACTTTCAGGGCTCATCACTAGACAAAACAACATAAATTACTCTTTTGGAATAAACTGGAAGATATGGACCAATTATGAGGGATGCTAACTCCAAAGTTCAAAGTAAATATACACAGTTGACATCAATGCAGCTCGGCGAACGAAACCTTGAAACAAACGATATAGTAATCAACGCATCAAACCATACAAGGAAAATTAATAAACTCAATAAAATTAATAAACTCTAAATCAAAAGAACATTAAATGCAGGGAAAGGTAGAGTTTACCAATAAATTTAATAATCTCAGATTTTTCATGAGTCGATATGTCAAATTTCATGAAAACATCTTTCCAGATAACACACTTGATCCATCAACTCCCCTTCCTACTTCTAACCTAGATGACTCACCTTCAAGTGATGCATATTATGAAATTACACATATTACCCCTCCACAACCTAACTCTACAGAAATTACCACCCCATGTAGGGTGTATACATTCAAGCTCAAAGTTGTAACATATTTATTCTAGCTTCCAAAGATACATGCAAAGAAGAAAGAACGATCTATACGAGGTCATAACCATGCCGAACCAATCAAACAAATTAAACACAGATCCGTCGTCTACTCGAACTACATATACTGATAAGATTCAAAACTTTTATATTCCCTTCTAACACATACATTTACAAAACCACAACTAACCTTCCTTCAAAACCAAAAACAAAAAGAACAAGGAGATGATTACAAAACCGATCAAAGCCAGCCCACAACACTCAATCCATCACACCGTGTGCCGACCAGATGCTCCACGAAAGAGTAGTGTAAAAGCTAAATTTGCAGCAAATCAAACTTTACTTTCATGGCTCATCATAAGACATAACAACATAAATTACTCTTTTGGAATAAAATGGAAGATATGGACCAATTATAAGGGATGCTACGTCCAAAGTTCACAGTAACTGCCATTGCTATACACATAACAACACAAATTTTCATGTAAACATACACAGTTGACATCAAACCTTGAATCAAACGACATACTAACCAACGCATCAAACCATACAAGGAAAACATGAAATATAGGAAAATGCAGAGTTTACCTAGCACAACGATCACGTAGCAAGTAGAGTAGGTTGCGAGGCACACCGTCTCTCTCCACAAACTGTATCTCGCAGATTTTGAAATAAAATTAATAATCTCGACATTAAAAAGCATGAAATGCAGGGGAAGGCAGAGTTTACCGACCTTCGGCGAGTAGCGGAGCGGCGGAAGCAGAGGTTGAGTAGTACGTGGCTGATCTCCTCTACTCTCCTCTCGTCTCCTCTCCTGTAACTCACAGATTTTGAAATAAAATTAATAATCTCGACATTAAAAAGCATGAAATGCAGGGGAAGGCAGAGTTCACCGACCTCCTGTGCAGCGGCGGGCGGCGGATGAGTACTACGTGACCGTGAGTCTCCTCTACTCTATTCTCCTCTCCTCGCCTCTCGGAACCCGGATCCCAAACTAAATTCGATATGGTTAATAAAATTGATTTTCAAGTATTAATTTCCACTTTTTTTTTAAATACAAATATTAATCTACTTTAACTTTTCTTTTTTTTTTATTACATTATATTTAATTTTATATCCTTATTCAAATTTACAATAATTAGCTCTATATGAATATTTATGCACACAATTTGAACTCTATTTTTGATATCATCATTATATATTGCCACTACAATCCTTTTCTTAATTTTTTCTAATTTCATTTATTTTAAAAACTCATTTTCTATTATTAAAAGTGAAAACAATGTCTCTTCCACATTAAGTATAATTAAATTACTAAGATAAAATTATTTAAAATTTCAATTTTCTAATTTGAAATATAATAACAGCCTCAATTAAAAATTTAATTTTTAATGAATACTCTTACCTACACAAATAAAAAATTTATATTTATGCACACAGTTTAATATTTCTGTACAAATTAAAAAACAACGTTTCTCATCATTAAGTAACCAAGGCATGTAGGCTCTAAATTTATTTATTTATCGGACAATTCCTCAAAAATTCTCAAGTGTAAACTGAATTTCCTTTTCACTCCCCAGTTTTGAAAAAGTTCCTGTTCACTCCCCAATTGAAAAACAAAATTTCTTTTCACTCCCCAAGGTTGTATAATAATTCAGGAATTGCGTACAATTTTTAGGGAATTGCGTATAAAAACCCCGGAATTTCGTATATACGAGATTCCGGGATTTTTATACGCAATTCCCTAAAAAATGTACGCAATTCCTAAAGATAATGTACGAACATGTACTATTTGTGGGGACCTAAAAGGAATTTTGTTTTTCAATTGGGGATTAAATGGGAACTTTTTCAAAACTGGGGACCTAAAAGGAATTTTTTCAACTTTTTGGTACTATTCAAAGATTTTCCATTTATTTATTTATTTTTTCCCACCCTCTCAAAGATTTAATCATGGAATGTAGATGCCTGCTGCATAAGCCGTGGAGCTCAGTAGTGAGACATGTTCCTCGTAAGTGGAGTACTCTGGCGGATAGTCTCGCGAAGATGGGACACTCGGTCGTTAATGGCTGCATGATTTGGGAAGAACCCCTGATGGGGGTGATGGTTAGCTGAGTCAGCCTTGTCTCGTTTTTGACAAAAAAATTTTTTTTTTGTTTTTTTGGATATTAATTGAAAATCGAATTGATATTTTCGATTTTTCTCTAACCGAAACCAAAGATGATTGGTTCGGTAAATAATTACCAAAATTAAAAAATAGAAAACTCAATTAATCGATCGAATAATGAAAATAAAAATTGATTGGTAATGAGATCATTTTGAACTGCAGTGGAACAAACATTTTGATAAATGACAAAATGAGATCTTATACAACGGTAGAATTACATCTGCTATGCAAATATTATTATTATTACTAACTTTATTTTACAGGTATAACTCTTCAAGTTTAATATTTACATTTATGTAAGTTGAAAGTCAAAAAGAGCTATTGGAAATCTGTCTTTGGAACTTCACCAAATTTAAATTCAAAATGTGTGTTCAGCAGTTATGAGGTACTTCTATATAAAGAGCTCAAGTTGCAACATAAAAAACGATTCTTTTAAACTCCCCTTTTATAGCTACTTTGTGTGTATACCATTACAGAGATTATGTGTGTTTCTCTGACGGGTAGTCATTAGTAAAGAAAGCTTGGGATCCAGGAGTAAGTTTGATTTGTATACCAATGTAACATCTAGTACTAGATGGCTTCGCTTTGTTGTTTCTTGTGATCTGATAAAGTGTTAACTTAAAAAAATCCTAAGTATAACAACTTACATAGAGAATTAATCATTTAGCTTGTGTTTTACACAGTATTTAGGGCCAAACCTTTATAAATTCCTATCTCAAATTTCTTCATAGTTTATATCTTGTTTGAGATTACATGGTTAAGTTTTTAAGCTTGATTGACTGAGCTGAAAGTGCCTCATATTTTTTTTACATAACCTGAGCTTGTTAAACTCTGAGTTTGAGCTTCTGAATTAACATATTGAACAACAATGGCCAACAGGGGTTGGTCAAGTGGTTTGAAAGTTCTTTCTCAAAAGCAATAACTCGGGTTCGAATTCCTCTGATCACTTAGGGGCTGTGTGTTAATATATATATATATATATTGAACAACATTGACTTAAAGTTTTGACTTTGTGCAATTTTAAAGGATTGAAATTGAAATTTGAAATTTAAAAAAGAATAATTTACTCCCCTCTTATGTTACAAATAATATTTAAACATTATTAACATGTATATGTGTGTTCCAACTCCCCCTAATCAACTTAAGAAAACAAGGTGTATATTATATATATAGGAAAAATACTTTTAATTATTTTTGCAATTTTTGAAACCGAAAGGATCGTTTTTTTGGAGTTGTAGGCGAGGATGTTTTTGTAATATTTTTTAGATATTTCATATAATGGTATTTTGGTAATTTAAAAATTGTGAAAATATTTAAAGGTATTTTTGGGATTACAGAATAAACTCATGACGGAACCCTAACGGAATGGAGGGACTATTAACGAAATATAAATTAGAGGGACTGCATTTTAATTTTCTGATAAAAGATGAATTACGTTATAATTAGGCAAAATAGTAACATAGTGAGAGGTAGATTTCTCAATATATAAAAGGTAACCCCTATAGTTATTGCCATTGCATGTGTTGTATCTTCCAGCTTTACTTATAACGAATCCTCACCGTCCATTCCTTCACAATCTCAATATATTTCTCAATATAAATTCCAGTTCTCCCCAATTAGGAAAGCACATTAATCTTTCTTTCGAGTCAGGATTTCTGCCAAGTTTTTTCGAAGTGATTTGGATGATCAGTTGTGTTGTTACAAGTTACAACAGGTGAAGAAACCAAAGGGGTGCCTAGTTAAATTTTAATCAATTATAAAATAACTTGACTTATGAATGCAAATAATGTTATTATTGTTTGTTAGGAAAAACTGGAATTTCACATAAAGTTTCAAAAGAACATAAATTCCGCAAGTATTTGGAACAGTTGTTTTTGAAGGGAATGGAATCGAATCTTCAGTATAACGATAAAAACAGGTGATTGACACGGGTAATCCATGTCCTTAAGGTTTCTATTGCCCCTACCATGAAGGTTTGCTAAAGGTTTTAGGCAATACACCTCCAGGATATATGTCAAGCCTCAAGGAAAATATCAGTTCAAAGTGATAGCAATTCACTTAAAGAACTCGCAAGAATGTTGCTTTGTAAAATGATAATATTCTTCATTGGAAGTGGGGATGTTTTATACTGTTCTGGTACTAGACCTGCAGTTACTAGTACTTAATTAATTTGCTCTCATAACTTCCTGACCGTTACAAGATCATGGGCATGTTGGTAATCACATTTCTGTAACTTCCATATGGTGAATTGATGTCTCTATTAAGTACCAGCAGCTCAACAATCAAGTTTTTTCAAACAATAAGATATATCTTGTAATATTTCCACACTAATATTAAGGATATATTCAACAATCCCCCACTTGTTTGGAAAACTTCTCTTAACCAAGCAATTTATCATCTCTAAGGATTACGTGCATAAAACAAGGTGTGACGAACATTGAACCTTCTCTTAGTGTAAGTAATTCAAGACCGTACCGAAGTTGATGGTGTCCGCAGATTGAACCTCTACTCCTTTATGATACGATCGGAACTACCACACACACACTTTCCTTCCTTTACGGTGAACATTCATCATGCTCTGCATTTTTATGGCCGTGTGCAATGATCCTGTTTCATGAACCCCTAAGAGAGTAAACCACAACTCTCTATAAGAAGCGGCTCCACTTCTAGTTCATATAGGCAAAATGTTTCTCTTGCACTCTGTTGCTTTCAAGTGCAGCATTTTGTTAAGAGTTAAACTCAACCTCGATCTTTTCAAGCAACACACAAGTTACTGTCATAAACTACATATGAAACCACAAGATAGTAACTTCTAACCAGCGAATGTGACTTGTTTTTCCCATTGAACCTATAATATAGGGGTAACCTAAGTATAGGTTGGGTTACCATCACTCCTGACTTAGTAGTGGTTTAAGTCCCATATCTCAGTAGTTGAAGCTGTACCAATTCTCTCGTCAGAGTCTTAGTAAGCACATCAATCAGATTTTCTTTATTTGTTATAGACAAAATAATACCACCTCGTATTGATTATCTAAAAAATCCAGTCTTACACCAACACGTGAAGACTTACTATAGGCACTTCTCTATCACTAATATAGTGATACAACATAATATGAGTAATTGAATTTGGCCAAAGAGATATGTCTACTAACATTCTCTTATTCAATCACTCTTTATTTTGTGCCAAGTTATGAGCTTAGATTCCATGGTAGAATGAGAGATGCATGTCTATTTCTTGCTTGCCCAAGAAACAGTCCCACCGGCAAGAGTGAAAATCCAACAACTTTTGGATTTATTATCTCTCAAACTAGATTTCCAGTTCACATCTGAGTATCTCTTCCAACACTAGGGAATTTATCATAAAATAGTCCAAAGCTAATAGTTGTTCCAGAGGTACCAAGTACCAATTAACAACCTTGAATGACCGCAATATAAATTGATAGTACATCGACTAAGTCTTCAAATTACAAAGGAAATACTTGTTCTACTCAAGTTGTGCAACAACTCCACCAAACTTTCCTTTAACTCCTTTATAAAAAGAAGTATTCACCTATTTAATCTCAAGGTGAATAAACTTAGTCAATACTTGATCAACAAAGTGAAATCGGTTTTATCACAAAACCCCCACTATCTCTCTTCACTTTGATTCCCAAGATGGTATCATCTTCGCCTAAGTCTTTCACCTTAAAGACATAGGATATATATCTTAATCTTTCATCTTAAAGGCATAAGAAAGATACCTTTTGATTTTATTCACTCCAATCACGCAAGTACCAATGACCAACATGCTATTGTCTTACAAACATCACCATGTATTTTGACTTGTATTGAAGTATATGCACTTGTTCATACTATTATATATAAAGTTACAGGTTAAAATAGCAGTATCGAACCTCACGTGCCACTGTTTTGGTGCTTATTCTAATCACAAGTGATTTATTGCTCACTTTAGTTTTGTTGGTAGAACAAAGTTTTCGAGTTGTTCACATATACGTTTTATTTCAAATTATAGTTTGAAAATAATCTTGTTACGACCACTTGATGAGAATAGTTGGTAACTAGACACCAAGTTAAAAGGAACTCTTATGAAAACAACTCAAACTACTAGAGCAAAGTCTCAAAGTGGTCCATCACTTCCACTTACAGAAATCACTTTACTGCTAATTTCATTTCAAAAGCAGAAATTAGTGTTATTATTGTCTAAACACCCACCTACACCTAATGGGTTTAGAACCACAAGAAAAAACTATCGATGCTCAAGTACCACTTCAGAGATTGAATTCATCTTATCATTTATTGCTTTTCAAATGCATTACTCGTTTAAATGATTCAGGATCAATCACAAAGTTTGATACTTAGAGTATTTCATTTAATATTTTATTATTTTGGTTCCACCCCACCAAAAATAATAAATATTGAGAAGCTATAGTCTTCTTCTAAATTCTTCTCTTATCTAGCTCTAGTACTCCTTCTAGATCTGTTTCATGTTTAGAATTCTTGATTCCATAATAGATCTTATCGGACCTCTAGGCTCACTGGTAGATGATAGGTTATGTCCAGCTTATCCTAGAACATCTGCTGGAATAACTTTATTTCCAACATTTTCTGGAATACTTCATTTCTAACAGTTTCGAAAACCTTGTTATGTCCAACAATTTTTGGAACATATTTTGGAACTTCATTTCCAGTAGCTTTTGGAACTTTTGTTGGAACAACATTTCCACCATTCGTTGAACCATCACTTTCAACATTTTTTAGAAAATTTCCTGGAACCTCAGTTGGAACAACCTTTCCAACATTTCCTGGAACATTCGTTGGAACAACATTCCCAACGTTTCCACTTGAAATTTTAGTTGGAACAAAATTCCCAACATTTCCAATTGGTACAACAGTTGGAACAACATTTCCATTTGGTACATCAGTTGGAATAACATTCCCCACATCTTTTAAAACTTATCTTCAAAGATTCTACATCCATCGACTTAGTTATCACATTAGACCCCAAATCAAAGAGTTTATAAGTTTTGTTGTTTAGGGCATATCCAACGAATATACTCTTAAGAACTCAAGCCCTTAACTTAGTCCTTTTCGGATTTGAATCTTGAAGATACATGATGTACCCCCACACTTTTAAGTAAATAATATTTATCTTCCACTTGTACCATATCCACAAAAGTAATCTCCACACAAATATTGTGACTATGATCTAACTATGCAAAAGAACTACCAATGATTCTTTCCACAGTTTTTAATACATAACAACTTACTCAAATTCAAAGTAAACTCAAATTATTTCTTATAGCGAAAAGCAATTTAAGTTAGACTTTCATGAACTTCCAAACATATAACTTTTAAAATTATGCTGCAACAACTATTCATGGCCTATGTTAATTCATAAATTAAATATCATCATAAACTTATCCATGAACACACAAAATTGTTTGGAACGTTTCAGTTTATTACTAGCACATGTCAAAGACTTGATTTCAAACATTTAATGTTTGTAACTGTCATTTGACTCCTGAAATAAGTTTTTAATGCCAACGAATTTTCAGCAACTACATTAAGATCTATACTCTTCAATATGCAATCTTAGCAAAATTATAAAACTCAACTTGAAATTGCATATAAGGCATAAGAATCTTAATAGTTAATCCAACCTGGAATATAGATTGCCACAGTGATTCTCATCGTATTACAAGCTTTTCAATCAATTGTTCATTTCCCCCCTCCACTGGCTCTGGACCTTAGTTGTAACACCCCGACTCACAGTCGGTACAGGTAAATTATGTGATTTAATATTATTTGCGTTTTAGATTATTTGTATAGGACTATTTTGAATTATTTGAACTTATATAAATTATGTGAATTAATGTTGCATGTGATTTATTCGTTTTAATTTGAGTTGGCCTTATTTGAACCTGTATTTGTTGAACCGAACCAACTTGAATCGGGAACCTTGAACCGAACCCGTGAACCAACCGGTCCAGCCTTAAAAGGCTGAACCATTCTTCCTTTCTCCTTTCTTACGTGAAACAACAGCAGCAACCCTTGAGCAAGGGCCAAAAACCCCAAGTTGATCATCCAACTTCCCAAGCCAATATCTCTCTCGTTTCTCCGTCTTTTCTCGAACTTAGGTATGTTTCGGAATCCCCTCGTCGTGCTCGTCGTTTCTATGGTTTGATTTCTGAGTTTGGAGTGAGTTTTATATGCCTTTGCTTCCCTACGTGAATAGTAAGGGTTTCATGAAAAACTTGAATACTTGCTCTTTGCTTGATGAACTTGATTCCTAGCTTTATATATGAGTTGTATATGCTATATATGTTGTATTTATTGCATTTAATCCATGGTTGGGTGAGTATTTATGAATGATCATGATTTTTGCTTGAAAGTTTCATACCCTTGATCATGCCTTTTAATTCCGTTTTCTTGAGTTATTTGAGTGTTAACTTGTCAAGCATGATTTATGTGACTTGTTTGTGCATTTTGAGAAGTTGTGGCAATTTTAAGGGTTGGATTTTGGCCATTTTTGGCTCAAAAACGAGCTCCCCTGTTTCTGTAAAAATGGAATTCTGCTCCAGCTTTCGAACCAGGCCGGAACGGCCGTTCCCGCCCAGTTTTAAACTGGGAACGACCGTTCCCAGGCCAATTTACTGTTCCTGCCGAGAGTGGGAACGGCCGTTCCCAGTTTGTACTGGGAACGGGAACGGCCGTTCCCATGGCCAGAAACGTTTTTTTTAGCTACTGCATCAAATCCGCGGGGGTGGATTTTTCCTTTTGGAAAAATCCGCGAGGGTGGATTTGAGGCAGTAGCTTTGGAAAAACCCATGGGGGTGGATTTTCCCCTTTGGAAAAATCCATGGGGGTGGATTTTGCCACTTTTTCTCTTTGCCTTAATTATGCATTTGTATGATTTTAAGTGCTTTTCTTTTGAATATTAATTGTTATAATTTGATTGTTTTGCATAATAAATTGTGAATACTTATGTTATGCTATGATTTGTGAATTATATGACCTAATTGTAACATTTTATACGTGAACATGAATCATGCATTTTGCCGAGCGTCTTCTTTGGTTCATATAGAGTCTAAGTCTTGGGCTTTCGTGTTTTCTTTTCAGAGGAGGTTCCAGTTGACGAGCCCGAGGCGTAGGTTGTTCACGTCTGCTCGTATTTTTGTCACGCACAAGGTGAGGTTTAGGAATTTTATTAGCTAAGCGACCTAAAGCCTTATGTGATGTTTTCAAGCCGTGCATGTGACTATATATTATATGTATAGATATGTATGTGTTGATTAGAATATGTTTATGATCTTGTGAACACCTTTGTTTTGGGAAAAGATATTAACTAAGCCTATGTAAGCTATGTTTTGGAAAAAGGCTTTACAATTCTGTTAGCGAGATCGCCATGAAAGATTTGGCATTTGATATGATATGATTTGTATGTGTGGATCCAAGGAGCTACGGGTAAGGAACCCTCGGGACGGTTCGGGCCGTCGAGGTTCGGCCTGTGCGTAGTCTCCATCCGATATATCACACGCGACCCCTGGGAGTTTGGGAAGGTGTGATATTTCGATGCCTTCGGCGTAAAAACCGGGGAGGGCACGATGTGGGTTCGCTACCCCTCGTGAGTCTGTATATGTCTGGATGGTTAGGGCCGCCGGTGGCTCTTCCATCATTGGTGTAGAGGTTGATATGTATGATTTCTGTTTTGTTTGTTCTGAGGAGTAAAGGTTGGAAGCTCGTTCTCGCCGAGCATTATGTTTTGTTATGTATGTTTGAGAAGTATGAATCGGGATAGTGTTTATGAAATGTTTTAAAGTATATGTATTTGTTTTGGAAAGTTTTAGTTTGTAAAACCTATTCCGGTTCATAATTTCGCCCTTTGCTTTGTGCTCTGCTCTATATATATATAGGGTGTGGGTGTGCGTTAGCCCCCTCACTCAGTCAGTTGACTGACTCCTCGTTTACTCTTTTAGTTGCAGGTTTTGGGAGCGTGAGCTAGGCGGAGAAGTGTGTCTTCTGTTGCACTTGTCAGTCTAGGTCTCGTTAGGTGCATTTACATACCTGCACTTTATTATTTGGTAGTTGTACAACTATGATTTGTATATACCTACTTACTATTTTGTTCGAGCCGGGATGGCTTTTGTACAGGATAGGTGTGTGTTGGTACCTATATATATATATATGTGATGATTTGGCTTGTTGTTTTTATTTATTCGCTTCCGCATACTCTGATTCTGTGTTGTTTAGCTCCGCCTAGCCTAGAGTGTGTGTTTGGTCTCCCGTTCGCTATGATTCGGATTCGGGTACGGACATTCCATTTCGTATTCGGGTTCGGATTATGGTGCGGGGGATGTGGCCCTACGTGTGGGTGCTACATCCTGAAGTGGTATCAGAGCGCGGTTGCAAAACCGGGCTCTAGTGTCGTGTGGGTCTGTCTAGGTCGTACGGCTTAGGACACCGTGATTGTGTGATCGGGTGTAAATGTGCATGTATGATTTGAGTATGTGATTACTTGACTAATTGATTAATTGATTACTTGGTTATTTTCTTAAATTGTATACATATTCATACACTAATTTACATGCATCCATATTGCTTGAATTTGTGAGTTTCAGGATGCCTCCAAGAAGACATAATAATCGTGAACGAACCCCTGATTTGAACGAACCGGCTCCACAGAATGCGCCTCCGCCACCACCTATGAATGCGGAGAATATTGTCCAAGCCCTACTCAATCAACTCCAACAAAATCAAAGGGGTAATGCAAATCCGGGTGAAGGGCAAGATATTTCTGCGGTGTATAGGGACTTCCGGAACAACAACCCTCCAAAGTGGTATGGAGGTGATGATATTAAGGCGGAAGAGTGGTTATCTGAGATTCGAGGCATTTGGGAGATATGTCCAGGGACTTCCCAGGACAAGGCTATTTGCACGGGGCGTATTATTCAAGGGCCAGCGGCTATTTGGCTTAGGAGTGTGAGGTCCAAGCTTGAGAGAACGGGTATGGAATTCAACTGGGAGACGTTTGTGCAGGAATTCCATGAGAAATATATCCCTCATAGTGCACAAGAACGTCGCCTCCAAGAGTTCTCCAATTTGAGGCAAGGCAACCGGACGGTGGAGGATTATATTTTGGAGTTTGAGAGGCTAGCTCCTTACGCTACTCATATCACCGACCACGATGATCATAAGGCCCGAAAGTTTCTTCATGGACTTCGCCGGGATATTCAAGAAGCTTTACAAGCTGCTAATGTGAGTACTTGGGCCAAAGTTACAAAGAGGGCAATTCAAGTTGAGGCCCAAATGGCTCGGTTGAAGCCTCCGCCTTTCTCTTCGACTCGAGGATCGGGATCAGGTTCTGGATTGGGTAAGAGGCCCATTTCTTATGCTCCACGAGCTCCTGTCCCACCGGCTTTTCGTCCCCAGGGTTTAGGGAATAAAAAGCCCCGTATTACCGGTCCCGTGGCACCTCCTGTTGCTCCAGTTCGACCGGCTCCAGCTCAGGGACCACTCGTTTGTTCTTATTGTCAGGGGAGACATCCGGTGGAGAGGTGTTGGAGACTTCTGGGTAAATGCTATGCGTGTGGGTCTTCTGATCACCTGATTGATGCTTGCCCAAATAGGAGACCGGTTGTGCAGGCTCGCGTGTTTGCTTTGGACGGAGAGGAGGAAGCTGCTGATGTCGACCCAAACGCCGTGATAGAAGGTACAATAAACATTCATGGCATATCACTTCATGCATTGTTTGATCCCGGGGCTACGCATTCATTTATTTCCCGGGATATTGTTGCTTCTTTGCCTTTACTTGATGAATTATCTGCGCATGTGTATGTGGTGAATACTCCTTTGGGAGGATCTGTGGAAGCTGACAGGGTGTTCAGGGAGTGTCCGGTGGTGTTTGAGGGCCGAGTTTTTCCTGCAGACTTGATAGTTCTACCGTTGAAGAAGTATGAGGTTATTCTTGGTATGGATTTTCTCTTCAGATACCGAGCTCAGTTGGACTGTCATGAGAAGAAGGTTTTGTTGGGGTCAGTGGTCTTTACGGGTGAGAGGTTGAAGTCCAGCCCGTTTGTGTCTTTTATTGAAGCAAGTAAGCTCCTCCGGGACGGCACGACAGGTTTTGTGGCCTATCTTTTGAATAAACCGAAGGATCAGGCCAAACTTGAGGAGACAGAGGTCGTGAGTGAGTTTCCCGATGTTTTCCCTGAGAATTTGGGTTCTTTGCCACCTGATAGGGACATCGAGTTTGTAGTCGACCTTTATCCTGGAGCTGAGCCTTTCTCTAAGACACCGTATCGGATGGCTCCTGCTGAGTTGAAGGAGTTGAAAACTCAGCTGGATGAGCTTTTGACTTGCGGTTACATCCGTCCGAGTACATCCCCGTGGGGTGCTCCCGTGTTATTTGTGAAGAAGAAGGATGGGACTTTGAGGATGTGTATAGACTACCGCGAGTTGAACCGGATGACAGTGAAGAATAAGTATCCTTTACCTCATATCGAAGAGTTGTTTGACATCTTGCAAGGGTCGCAGGTGTACTCTAAGTTAGATTTGAGGCAAGGGTATTACCAACTTTGTATCCGGGAAGAGGATATCTCTAAGACTGCGTTCAATACCCGTTATGGACACTTCGAGTTTGTAGTGATGCCGTTTGGGTTAACTAATGCTCCAGCCGTGTTCATGGATATGATGCACCGAGTGTTTAGACAGTATCTTGACAAGTTTGTGGTCATTTTCATAGACGACATCTTGGTGTATTCTAAGTCTGCAGAAGAGCACGCAACGCATCTCAGGATTGTTTTGGAGACCCTTAGAGAGCACAAGCTTTATGCCAAATTTAGCAAGTGCGAGTTCTGGCTCGACAGAGTGTCTTTTCTGGGTCACATAATTTCAGGTGAGGGGATTGAAGTTGATCCTTCCAAGATTGAGGCTGTGGTTCAGTGGGAAAGACCGAAGAATGCCTCCGAGATAAGAAGTTTTCTCGGGTTAGCGGGTTACTATAGGAGATTTGTAAAGGATTTCTCCAAGATTGCTTGCCCGTTGACTCGATTAACCAAAAAGGAGGTGAAGTATGAGTGGGATGAGGGGTGCGAGAGAAGTTTCCAAGCTTTGAAGGAAAGATTAACTTCAGCACCAGTTCTTACCCTACCCGAGGGATCCGAGGGCTATTCAGTTTTTGCAGATGCTTCTAAGGAAGGACTCGGATGTGTATTGATGCAAAATGGCCGAGTGGTGGCCTATGCCTCTAGGAAGTTGAAGGAACACGAGAAGAACTACCCCACTCATGATCTTGAGCTTGCAGCGGTTGTGTTTGCTTTGAGGAAGTGGCGTCATTACCTCTATGGGACGACTTTCGAGATATTCACGGATCATAAGAGCCTCAAGTATCTTTTCACTCAGAAGGAACTGAATAATAGACAGAGGCGTTGGATGGAATTCTTAGAGGATTATGACTGCACGATTCAGTATCATCCGGGCAAGGCTAATGTCGTGGCAGATGCTTTGAGCAGAAAAGTAAGTGTTTCAGGTTTGAGTGCAGAGTCTTCAGGACAGGGTTCGACGGTTTTGGTTTCAGTGGCTCGGTTAGCTAACATCTCAGTTCAGCCGGATTTGAAACAAAGGTTGTTGGATTCTCAGGCTTCGGATGCAGAGATTCAGAGATTAGTGGTTCGGTCTAGGATAGACCCCGAGACGAAGTTTGGGTTTGATGATTCCGGTTTGTTCAGGTTCAAGACCAGGGTTTGTGTCCCAGAGGACCTCAAGAGGTTAATACTTGAGGAAGGACATCGTTCTGGATATTCCATTCACCCCGGTGGTACGAAGATGTACCGAGATTTGAAGGAATACTTCTGGTGGAATGGCATGAAGAGAGATGTCGCGAACTTTGTGAAGCGGTGTCTCACGTGTCAAGTGGTGAAGGCAGAACACCAGAAACCGGGAGGAACTCTCCAACCACTTCCGATTCCTGAATGGAAGTGGGAGCAAGTGACTATGGACTTCGTGTCCGGCTTGCCAAGATCAAGAGGAGGTTATGATGGAATTTGGGTGATAGTCGACCGATTGACCAAGTCTGCTCATTTTCTCAAGGTGAAGATGTCTTATAAGACTCCGAAGTTGGCCGAATTGTATTGTAATGAGATTGTGAGACTTCATGGGGCGCCTGCTAGCATTGTCTCAGATCGTGATCCGAGGTTCACAGCTAAGTTTTGGCAGGATCTTCAGAGTAGGTTGGGTACGAGGCTTAATTTCAGCACCGCTTTTCATCCTCAGACAGATGGACAATCAGAGAGACTGATTAAGTATTTAGAGGATTTGTTGAGGGCGTGTGCTTTGGATTTCAAGGAAAAGTGGGATAAGCATTTAGCTCTGGTTGAGTTTGCCTATAACAACAGTTTTCAGACTTCTATTGGTATGGCTCCCTATGAGGCACTATATGGAAGGAAGTGTAGATCGCCTCTATTTTGGGATATGGAAGATTGGCGGTGGACCGAGGAGAATAAGCTTGAAAGAGCAACACCTCGAGAGAGATTGGATAAGACCACTGCTAAGGTCAAGTTAATTCAGCAGAGAATGAAGGCAGCTCAGGACCGTCAGAAGAGCTATGCGGATAAGAGGAGAAGGCCTCTTGAGTTTGAAGTCGGAGATAAGGTGTTCTTGAAAGCATCTCCGAGGAAGGGATTTTCTCGAATAGGTCGAGGTGGGAAGCTTAACCCTAGATACCTTGGACCTTTTGAAATCCTTGAGAGAGTTGGAGAAGTGGCGTATAGGTTGGACCTACCGCCGAGACTGACCGGGATATATAATGTGTTTCACGTCTCGCAGCTCAGGAAATTTTATCCCGAGGAATCAACTATTCTCCCTGTTGAAGAGGTACAACTTGAGACGGATTTGACAATAGTAAGGCACCCGGTTGAGATTCAAGACCGGAAGATACAAGTGTTGAGGAATAAACAGATTCCCTTGGTCCGAGTTCTTTGGAGAGATCAGAAATCTGAAGAGTCTACTTGGGAGACTGAGGAGAAGATGAGACAGTTGTACCCAGAGTTGTTCTCAGGTCAGACAGTTAACCTGGGGACCAGGTTCTCCGAAGGGGGGGAGGTTGTAACACCCCGACTCACAGTCGGTACAGGTAAATTATGTGATTTAATATTATTTGCGTTTTAGATTATTTGTATAGGACTATTTTGAATTATTTGAACTTATATAAATTATGTGAATTAATGTTGCATGTGATTTATTCGTTTTAATTTGAGTTGGCCTTATTTGAACCTGTATTTGTTGAACCGAACCAACTTGAACCGGGAACCTTGAACCGAACCCGTGAACCAACCGGTCCAGCCTTAAAAGGCTGAACCATTCTTCCTTTCTCCTTTCTTACGTGAAACAACAGCAGCAACCCTTGAGCAAGGGCCAAAAACCCCAAGTTGATCATCCAACTTCCCAAGCCAATATCTCTCTCGTTTCTCCGTCTTTTCTCGAACTTAGGTATGTTTCGGAATCCCCTCGTCGTGCTCGTCGTTTCTATGGTTTGATTTCTGAGTTTGGAGTGAGTTTTATATGCCTTTGCTTCCCTACGTGAATAGTAAGGGTTTCATGAAAAACTTGAATACTTGCTCTTTGCTTGATGAACTTGATTCCTAGCTTTATATATGAGTTGTATATGCTATATATGTTGTATTTATTGCATTTAATCCATGGTTGGGTGAGTATTTATGAATGATCATGATTTTTGCTTGAAAGTTTCATACCCTTGATCATGCCTTTTAATTCTTTTCTTGAGTTATTTGAGTGTTAACTTGTCAAGCATGATTTATGTGACTTGTTTGTGCATTTTGAGAAGTTGTGGCAATTTTAAGGGTTGGATTTTGGCCATTTTTGGCTCAAAAACGAGCTCCCCTGTTTCTGTAAAAATGGAATTCTGCTCCAGCTTTCGAACCAGGCCGGAACGGCCGTTCCCAGGCCAATTTACTGTTCCTGCCGAGAGTGGGAACGGCCGTTCCCAGTTTGTACTGGGAACGGGAACGGCCGTTCCCATGGCCAGAAACGTTTTTTTTAGCTACTGCATCAAATCCGCGGGGGTGGATTTTTCCTTTTGGAAAAATCCGCGAGGGTGGATTTGAGGCAGTAGCTTTGGAAAAACCCATGGGGGTGGATTTTCCCCTTTGGAAAAACCCATGGGGGTGGATTTTCCCCTTTGGAAAAATCCATGGGGGTGGATTTTGCCACTTTTTCTCTTTGCCTTAATTATGCATTTGTATGATTTTAAGTGCTTTTCTTTTGCATATTAATTGTTATAATTTGATTGTTTTGCATAATAAATTGTGAATACTTATGTTATGCTATGATTTGTGAATTATATGACCTAATTGTAACATTTTATACGTGAACATGAATCATGCATTTTGCCGAGCGTCTTCTTTGGTTCATATAGAGTCTAAGTCTTGGGCTTTCGTGTTTTCTTTTCAGAGGAGGTTCCAGTTGACGAGCCCGAGGCGTAGGTTGTTCACGTCTGCTCGTATTTTTGTCACGCACAAGGTGAGGTTTAGGAATTTTATTAGCTAAGCGACCTAAAGCCTTATGTGATGTTTTCAAGCCGTGCATGTGACTATATATTATATGTATAGATATGTATGTGTTGATTAGAATATGTTTATGATCTTGTGAACACCTTTGTTTTGGGAAAAGATATTAACTAAGCCTATGTAAGCTATGTTTTGGAAAAAGGCTTTACAATTCTGTTAGCGAGATCGCCATGAAAGATTTGGCATTTGATATGATATGATTTGTATGTGTGGATCCAAGGAGCTACGGGTAAGGAACCCTCGGGACGGTTCGGGCCGTCGAGGTTCGGCCTGTGCGTAGTCTCCATCCGATATATCACACGCGACCCCTGGGAGTTTGGGAAGGTGTGATATTTCGATGCCTTCGGCGTAAAAACCGGGGAGGGCACGATGTGGGTTCGCTACCCCTCGTGAGTCTGTATATGTCTGGATGGTTAGGGCCGCCGGTGGCTCTTCCATCATTGGTGTAGAGGTTGATATGTATGATTTCTGTTTTGTTTGTTCTGAGGAGTAAAGGTTGGAAGCTCGTTCTCGCCGAGCATTATGTTTTGTTATGTATGTTTGAGAAGTATGAATCGGGATAGTGTTTATGAAATGTTTTAAAGTATATGTATTTGTTTTGGAAAGTTTTAGTTTGTAAAACCTATTCCGGTTCATAATTTCGCCCTTTGCTTTGTGCTCTGCTCTATATATATATAGGGTGTGGGTGTGCGTTAGCCCCCTCACTCAGTCAGTTGACTGACTCCTCGTTTACTCTTTTAGTTGCAGGTTTTGGGAGCGTGAGCTAGGCGGAGAAGTGTGTCTTCTGTTGCACTTGTCAGTCTAGGTCTCGTTAGGTGCATTTACATACCTGCACTTTATTATTTGGTAGTTGTACAACTATGATTTGTATATACCTACTTACTATTTTGTTCGAGCCGGGATGGCTTTTGTACAGGATAGGTGTGTGTTGGTACCTATATATATATATATGTGATGATTTGGCTTGTTGTTTTTATTTATTCGCTTCCGCATACTCTGATTCTGTGTTGTTTACCTCCGCCTAGCCTAGAGTGTGTGTTTGGTCTCCCGTTCGCTATGATTCGGATTCGGGTACGGACATTCCATTTCGTATTCGGGTTCGGATTATGGTGCGGGGGATGTGGCCCTACGTGTGGGTGCTACATTAGTATTTACCTTCAATATATAATCTGGAACCATTTTGTCTTTGTTCCAGTGCCTCTAACTTATGCTCTGAAACTATTTAGTCTTTGTTATAGTGCCTCTAACTCAGGCTCTCGAACTATTATTATTTATTTTTATTTTTATTTTAT
Organism: Lantana camara; assembly: GCA_037501455.1. Lineage (NCBI taxonomy): Eukaryota > Viridiplantae > Streptophyta > Magnoliopsida > Lamiales > Verbenaceae > Lantana > Lantana camara. The sequence goes on along the minus strand of CM074857.1, from coordinate 11,570,283 downwards.
ATATTCCAGTACCTCCAACTCAGGCTCTAGAACTATTTTTTCTCTTTGTTCTATAGATTCTAATATTAGCTTTAGAACCATTTGCTAAAATACCAAATAACATGATTCTACTCCATCATGTTTGGCAAGCTGGTACCAAATTATGCAACAATATCATGTTTCTTCTCAAACAAAATATTGATCCTCTTCATCACGAAAACAAATTTCTTTTTCAAATGTTAGAACTATCCAATGTTCTTCTCAACATGGACACTATTCCTTCGAACAAGTCTACCCCCACATAGTTAATACTTAACTTCTTTTAAATCAAATTCTTACCAACACGTTTTTATGTTTGTTCAAAAAAAACTTTCGAATTTGATCAAAAGAAAAGTCCTCATATTTATGTATTAACTTTTGGAATAATCCTTGCATGTTGGAGGGAGTTTTAGAAATTGTAGCTCCAACTTGAAAGGATTTTGGGTATGATAATTTTCACAATTCTCAATGTATTGACAATATCCTAGAGCTCCAAAATAGGCTAATCAATAATTTAAAGATCTAAATATTTATTGGTACCTTATTCCTCAGCTTGATACATGTATCCAGATCTCCCACAATTCTCTAGTAGATCTGATAATTTGCATATAGACCAAACAAACGGGCAAAGAACCACACAAGAGACCAAAGAGCAAGATAAGAACATCTACAAGCAAGTTCCTCACATTTCGCCTGTTTGTCCCTTTGTTGTTGCACTGCATTGACAACTTCCAACTGTGATGGTTGTCACTCATCTAATGGTCCTTCACCAAATGACGGATCCTCCGAAACTAGCAGCATGTTTGGATCCATCAATAAGAAATTCATCTTGTCTCGCCAAAGATTGATTAGGCTTGACAAAATATCCTGGTTCATTACTTTGAAGGATTCTGATTCCAATGAATAGAAACCTTAAGATTGTTAGGAAAAACTGGAATTTCACATAAAGTTTCAAAAGAACAGAAATTCTGTAAGTATTTGGAATAGTTGTTTTTGAAGGGAATGGAATCGAATCTTCAGTATAACGATAAAAACAGGTGATTGACACGGGTAATCCATGTCCTTAAGGTTTCTATTGCCCCTACCATGAAGGTTTGCTAAAGGTTTCAGGCAATACACCTCCAGGATATATGTCAAGCCTCAAGGAAAATATCAGTTCAAAGTGATAGCAATTCACTTAAAGAACTCGCAAGAATGTTGCTTTGTAAAATGATAATATTCTTCATTGGAAGTGGGGATGTTTTATACTGTTCTGGTACTAGTCCTGCAGTTACTAGTACTTAATTAGTTTGCTCTCATAACTTCCTGACCGTTACAAGATCATGAACATGTTGGTAATCACATTTCTGTAACTTCCATATGGTGAGTTGATGTCTCTATTAAATACCAGCAGCTCAACAATCAAGTTTTTTCAAACAATAAGATATATCTTGTAATATTTCCACACTAATATTAAGGATATATTCAACATTGTTTGATGCTTCTTTAACTGGAAGAAAGTAAGGAGGAAACAAAGGGAGAGGAGAAGGAATAAGATAAGAAAACCAGGAGAGGAAAAGAACGAAGAGAATGAAGAAATTTTGGTGGTTTGGTGCAAACTGTTCATGGTGATGCCTTTCAAACGGTTCCTATCCACCAAAACACCAATTATATATATTGCCTTTCTATCAAGTTCATCTAGAATATTTGAACTATAATTAATTTTGGTTTTCTGTTTATGGGGTTATTTTTGTGCAGAGTGACAGAGCAAGTAATGTGCGCTCAACTCAAATGAAGGTGACGAGAATTAATCCATTTGAATAACTATATTATACACTATTGATGTGCCCTAAACCGGTTGATTTGATGCCACCCGATTAGGTACATATCCTACTGAGTCATGGGTCTTTAGATCATGACGTGATAAAGTGAAACGTATGCATCATCATCTGTGATCAGCGACTCACAACCCAGTTAGGTAATTATGCAATTGGCTTGCATCACATGAACTATAAACGAAAGTTTTCATCATGACAGTTAACGCACAATTGGACATTTAAGTGGCTCGGATGAAAGAAATTTTGAAGTTCTGTTAGTAGAATTAGTAACTAGTTATGGGGTTAGCTAGATAGGCTTTAGCTCTATTCATGTCGTACATAAAAAATTATACAAATCGACCATTGAAATAAAATTTTGGTGGTTACCGTTGGTGGATATTCCTGATGTTACTAATTCCGCAATATGCACCAAACAAAATTAATTAAAACTAGCAATTTTGCACATTCGATGTATGTGCAAATAAAAAATAATTATTATACAAATATATTAAAATTAAAAAAATTTATTAAATATATACTCTATAGTTATTTTTAATATAATCACTAATTTACAATAAAAAATAAATAAGTAGCATAAAATAATATCATATTAGTAATTATCAAAATTTAAAATATAAGTGAAAAGTGATAAAAATTATAATAATAAAAAAAGGAATGCAAGTGATGAGAAAAAAAGAAAAGAAAAAGAGAAATTAAAGTAAAGAAGTGATGAGATAGAAAAGGGAAATTAAGAAAACGTACAAGAGATAAAGACCGATAAAATCAATCACTAAATAAAATAGAAAATAAATTATTTTTAGAGTTTAAGATACCAAACTTGGGTCTCTGGCTTAATAGATAGTACTAGTAATTTTAAAAAATATGGAGAAAGAATAAAAAAACGGGGAATTCCCGAAAACTCCCCAAATGATAAGTCCAATTCCTTTTAGCTCTCCATTTTCAAAAATGATCTATTAAAATTCAAGAATCGCGTATCTAAAACCCCAAATGATGTATTTGAAATACAAGAAAAAAATCATGTATCTAAATCCCAGAATCATGTATCTAAATCCCAGAATCGCGTATGTAAAACCCCAAATGATGTATTTGAAAATGGGGAGCTAAAAGGAAGTTTTCAAGCCCATGGGGAGTTTTCAAAAATTGCCCCATAAAAAAATATAATAGAAAATAATTGGAGTAGGGGGGGAGAAGAAAAAGGAGTTAAGAAATATCTAAAAACTAACACGTAAAAGTGGTGGAAAAAATAAATAGAAAAAAAAAAAATTTTAGAGTCCAAGAAACTAAAACGATTACTTTAAGGATGTCTCACTTAATATATAGTATAGATAACCATTGTTACTGATTTGGTAAAATTGAACCAAAGAAAACAAATTAAATAAAGAAAATGAGGTTATTCCATGGTAATGGTTAAAATTGAAAAAAAATTGATGGGAAGTTTTCAAAAATTGCCCCATAAAAAAATATAATAGAAAATAATTGGAGTAGGGGGGGAGAAGAAAAAGGAGTTAAGAAATATCTAAAAACTAACACGTAAAAGTGGTGGAAAAAATAAATAGAAAAAAATTTTTTTTAGAGTCCAAGAAACTAAAACGATTACTTTAAGGATGTTTCACTTATATGATTTCTCACTTAATATATAGTATAGATAACCATTGTTACTGATTTGGTAAAATTGAACCAAAGAAAACAAATTAAATAAAGAAGGGGGAAAATCTTTGAATAGTACCAAAAAGTTGAAAAAATTCCTTTTAGGTCCCCAGTTTTGAAAAAGTTCCCATTTAATCCCCAATTGAAAAACAAAATTCCTTTTAGGTCCCCACAAATAGTACATGTTCGTACATTATCTTTAGGAATTGCGTACATTTTTTAGGGAATTGCGTATAAAAATCCCGGAATCTCGTATATACGAAATTCCGGGGTTTTTATACGCAATTCCCTAAAAATTGTACGCAATTCCTGAATTATTATACAACCTTGGGGAGTGAAAAGAAATTTTGTTTTTCAATTGGGGAGTGAACAGGAACTTTTTCAAAACTGGGAGTGAAAAGGAAATTCAGTTTACACTTGGGAATTTTTGAGGAATTGTCCGATAAAGGAAATGAGGTTATTCGATGGTAATGGTTAAAATTGAAAAAAAATTGATGGGGTGAGAGAGGCTCGAACTCTCGACCTCAGGATAACTCAGAAGCTATGAGACCTACGCGCTAACCAACTGCGCCACCACCCCTTACTTGTTATACTTCAATGGGCAATGTACATACCTATAAAACAGACGCACACTTTTGACGTAGTAGTTGGTCGCCTTTGGAAATCATAACAAGTATATAAATATAAATATGATCTCTTTAAATCACGGCTCATTCGTCAATATAAATTATACATGAACGAAACCATTACAAATTAATATTTCAAAATAATACCAGTGTATTCTTATCATAATCATTTAATAGTTACTACAGAACAATTTTCGAGTTAGTTTCTGATTTCCATCTTATGATTTCGATCCTTGCATGTTTCTTAGCTCGTAAGAACCTACGTTAATCTAGAAAAATAAAAGTGGGTTTTGATCTAAGTCTAAATTAGGTAAATGAAATCCTTATAGCTGGTTTCGCGATTGGTTTTTTAAGACAACTTTCGTCTTTCGGTTTGATTACATGGACTCGTGGAAAAGGTGTTTCCCTTTCATCTATATATATTGCAATATTCACTTTTGCAAATTAACTATGGCTTTAGCTGAAGGGGACACTTGTGCTCCAAAATCAGACTTGTCATTTCTGAAAAGAATTAGTACATAGTTTATGGGAAGAAGGGGCATCTTGGATTTACTTGTGGACAAGAATTTGACACCCTTGGATTTTATTTATCCAAGTGATTACATTAATATATATATATATATATATATATATATATATATATATATATATATATATATATATATATTTTTTTTTTTTTTTTTTTTTTTTTTTTTGAAATTATCTCAACTTTTATGTTAGGACAAACTAATAGTCGGTTGGAGATTTACGACCAAATTAAATAATTCTATCAATTATGATATTTTTGATAAACCTAGAGCTTTCCGTAAATTTGTCTTGCCAAATCAAAACTTGAAAAAGCTATTGAAAGTGTCATTCAATTACATAAATAAAGTAATGATGAAACACCATTTTGCAATTGGGTGATCAATATCCTTTGGAGTTACCGATCGTGATATTTATGCATTTTTCGGGCTAATTATATACTTCAATTTTTCTTAGTTTAAGAAATTATACTGTTTTTCGTTATGTGCAGTACGAGAGATATTGCACAACCACAGTAATAAATTACACACTTTTTAATAATTGTAACGTGTTCATGTAAAATTTTAATAAAATCGAACAATTTCGATTGTACGAAATCAGATATGTTTTTGTGAAACATGACTGCCCTACCCAATAAGTTCAATGTACTCAAACATATGGAGAGACATGGCATACCAAGAACTTCTTGCTACATATCTTTATTTATGGAATGCAGTTATACCTTTTGTCTCTCCTAAGTTATATTTTGAAGTATTTTTTTAAAATCAAATATTCTAAGAAAAGACTACCTCGGACTAGCTAGATTTTCAAAACCATAACATCCAATTATCACCCATGGCAAAAGCTGAAAAGCATGTTCTATTCCACTTTCTCTACATGGAATTTCGTAGCAACGTTTCATTTTTGGGAACATAACATGCATCTTGTCCTAATAGAGTTATATTCCAGCCTAAAAGAGAAAACATTAATAATTCACCAACTTTGTTTTTTTTTTTTTTTCTTTTTTTTTTTAAATCTAATATAGGTTTAATTTGCCTTTTCGTAATTAATAATATAAATATTCCAAAGACAGACTCATTCTTGTTACCTTTAATTAAATTCTTAACATTTGAATTTATTCTTTTGTGACGTCGTCTTGAAGAAGATCTTATTTCGAATGAAAATTATTCTTTCCATGGACATTCCTTCACTTGAATATTCGGGTTAATCATGGACATCTCTACCCAATCTACGGTCTTCGTTGCACGACCTTACCTCATAATTGTTGTATTTGTTTGTTATAGACACCAAAGTTTTATTTGTTGATGGCGACAATTTATATTTTTGATGAAATTTTAAAGAATATTTCTTTTTTCTTTACTTATATCAGATATTTGATTGCTTGACTATCTATCACATCTTTTGAGTTGTTAGCAATTCAACAAGAAAATTAATTTTTTGGCTAAACGTGGATATTCAATTCTAGATTATATATTTTTTAAAATTTTATAAGATGTTCACAATTTTTTTTATTTTGATTATTTTTGCGAAAATGGTGATTTTGCAAATAAAAAGTTTGAGTATTCATAAATCGTGTGGTTGATTACCTTGGACGTAAATCAATATATATTCCCTTTTTGCTCCTTAATAAATATGGAATATGAGGCAGCTAGGCGAACTTGGTAGCCGTTGATTTTGATTTCTTAATAATAATAGCAGTTTCCCCCTAATCCCCAATCAAGAATCTCTTAATCAAATTAGGGTTGCTGCCAACATCATCATTATTACTGATTAAGACGCAACTTTCCGCTAGCTAATTATTAAAGAAAGTTGGGATTAATTAATCAAAGCAGTCAACCTACGAAATTGAAATATTCCTAACATATATTCTGCATGGCCTGATATCACCCTCTTCCTTTGGAGGTGGAATGATCAGTTTGTTGGTTTGTCCAACGCTGAGTCATTTGCACGTACCTGAAAAGACTCCAGGGGGCATTCAGATGGGAAAATGGCTTTCTTACAAAGATAAAGTTACTCATAGAAGTATGGATTCCAGAGCCTGAGACAAGATACGAGACAGACAAACTATGATGATGCACGGATATAGACATGATAATATGGATACGATACAATACGGATATAAGGCACAAATTTTTTTTGAACTTTTCATAAGAGGAGTACTGGACCGTACGGTCCAATACGAGTGTCAGACATGACACGATATGATAAAATAATATTTTTAGAAGTGCTCGTGCACCATAGCGAACCAATAATTTAGTGGTGAATATCTTTATTCATGAATAAAATACAAATAAATAGTTAAGTTATAAATAATTTTACCTGTGGATAAATTGCATACACATTCTTATTGAATGCTAACCTAAATTAAAAGACGACACATTCTCTTACGGGAAATTCTTACCCAAACCTGGCTCGGCCGAGCCCACCAATTAAAACTCGCCAAGTGGAATTTGAATTTTATATTAAAATAATTACTAATTTCAATTTATTTTCTTAATTCTAGTTAACGTTAAGCATATCTAATTTAAATTTATGGTATGTAGAAATTAAAGATTTTGACAAAAGATTTCTGCCAAGAATAACGTCGTCTTCTTCTTCTTCTTCTTCATAATTCTGAGAGAAATGTCTTCTTCACATAACAAATAATTAGCAAATCGTTAATGACGAATAAATCCAAAACTAAAAAGAAAAGAGATTGAAAGCGATAAGCCACGGCTTGGAAGCCTGTCAAGTTCCATTTATATATAATGGCATGCGTGAGGTCTCAGACAATTATACATATACATATATATACATACACACAAGTGTGTGTTTTTGTGTGAATTGTGATGGCAAAGACGACTATAAATATAAATATAAATATAAATAAAAATGAGAGAATTGAAATTAAGAGCAAAGTTTGATATGAACCGAAAGCAGAAGCAAAAGAATGCATCGTTGATGCGCAGTGCTGTTGCGTGGGCTTCACCAATTACTGCTAACCATCTTTTCACTGTCAGCTACCAACCTTCATCCCACACAAGTCACAACACACAACCCTATTTATATATATATATATATATTAATAATAATGGATTTTCAGATGATGCTTACAATTAATTTGAACACGTTAAATCTTTTGTCAAAATCTTTAATTTCTACATACCATAAATTTAAATTAGATATGATTAACATTAACTAAAATTAAGAAAATAAATTGAAATTAGTAATTATTTTAATATAAATTTCAAATTCCACTTGGCGTGTTTTAATTGGTGGGCTCGACCGAGCCGGGTTTGGGTAAGAATTTCCCCTTCTCTTACGTGTAGACAGACTTCTTAATTTCTTTTATCTAACAACCTGATCTGAAAGATTAAATTATTAAAAAAAATATCATTAAATATTTAAATATTTCTAACTGTTCTAATCGAATTTGGAACTCGGCAACCATCTTAAAAAGAGAGCTTTTTCCCCCATATTACAAAGTGTTTATTTCATCGTTTGGTTTTGATGGAAACATATGTTAATTAACTATGAAACCCTCTATCATTGTTTGGTAAGGTTAATGGTAGGTGAATAGGTGATGGATAGATGTCATATGACATCAAATGCAGGGAACCCGAATCTTACTCCATTTTGGTAAGTGACACACGGTCGAAAATTTTATATACTTTTTAGATATTGTTAATTTCTTTGTCTATATTTAATTTTAACGGAAAAATAAGTTAGTTGTCTAAATTAATCCATTTTGGGTTTTTATTTTTTTGGCCGAATTCTTTCTTAAACTTTATATGTTGCAGAAGTTTATAAATAATCAATATATATTGTTAATTGTATATTTGAAATTAAAGAAGAATATTTCTCCCGAATTGAATTAAAATTTTTAGATGAATATTTGTCAACTTGTCATAACTTTTGAGGCGACCTTGCTAATCTTAGATATTGTAACAGGCCATGTGATACCAACTAGGTGGCCATATACATGGTCAATGGTTAACACTTAACATTTAAAGCATATCATTTGCTTTCACTTTGGCATCCCCATGTTAATTTTAATCTGTTTCAATTACCAACATAAAATTAAAGTATGTACAGATAATATTATTCTTCTGCCAACGTATCCCGCACAGAATTTTGTCACAAGAAGCACTTTTCAGAATGATTGATCCTTCTAAATATGTCTGATTATGGCAAAGACACCATATAAATATGATAATATTATTTTAAAAAAATCCTTTTTTAGGTGAGAAGTATTCGATGACACGATATGATACGAAAAATGTGACATTTTTAGAAATACACGAAACCCAATTTAGAATCATTGAAGGGATTTCTGTTAAAGAAATTTCTAAAACTATTGAAAATTTATTCCTAAAATTTTGCCATTTTGTCAGGTGGTTACCACATAAAATGATCTCATGGTTTAGGTCTGTGATGGTTAGGGCTGTAAATGGATATTCGAAAATCCGATATCCGTCCGTATCCGAATTCGTTTACAGAGGATATTATCCGAATCTGTCTCAAGAGGATATTATCCGTATTCGATTATAGACATCCGAATTATAAACGGATAAGGATATGGTAATAAGGCATCCGATCCGTTTAACATCCGATCCGTTTCATTATCCGTTAGATATATCCGTTATCCGATTTATCCGTAATCCGTATCCGATAAATAATGTATTATATTAAAATATATACACAAAACTGTGTATGTATGATAGATTATTAGTATTAAGTAAATTTTTTAGCGCATTTATTAAAGAAAAACCTTAGGTTTTATTAGTAACTATATGTTCACGTCAATATTCATATAGAGATAATATAATTAACATATATTATGTTATTAATAAAAGTATTAAATTTCAAATTAATTATATGATAAAATTTATAATTTCACCACATTTATACATTCGCTAAAACATAAAAATGATCTATATAGATATACTTATTATTTCTCTATTCGTCTAAAATATATATATTCAAAGTTAAATAATTTATCTATAAATGAATAGTTGATAATCTGATTAAAAGTTCGAAGTTATATAAATAAATAATTTATGTCAAATTTTGAATAGTTGAAAATCCGATTAAAATCCGAATCCGTCTTGTATCCGTATAAAAAGGATATTATCCGAATTCGATTTAAAAGGATATTATCCGTATCCGTCCGAATCATAAACGGATAAGGATATGGTAATCATACATCCGATCCGTTTATTATCCGTTTACACCCCTAGTGATGGTGAGGTGCCAAGAGTGACACAAACCAAACTTTCTTTAATCTTAGGCCACTTAATTAGTAACATGAATCTCACAAGCTTATGGTATATAAGTGTACCAACTCCCCCTAATCAGCTTAAGAAAACAAGGGTGTAAATTGTAATTATAAAAGCTCCCCTCTACAGTTATTGCCCCTGCATGTGCTGTACCTTCCAGCTTTAATCATAACGAATCCTCACCGTCCATTCCTTCACAATCTCAATATAAATTCGACTTCTCCCCAAACAGGAAAGCAAATTCTCTTTTTCCTGTCAGAGAATTTCTGCTAATCAGTTTTTTTTCTAAGTATTTTGAGTGATCAGTTGTGTTGTCACAATGGGTGAAGAAGCCAAACAGGTTGATGTTTCTTCCTTGTTAAATTTTAATCCTTCATTTCTTAGTAAAATAACTTGATTTATTACAGCAAATAGTGTTATAATTGTTTAATGCTTCTTTAACAGGAAGATAATAAGGAGGAAACAAAGGCAGAGGAGAAGAAAGAAGAGAGTGGAGAAGAAGAAGAAGCAAAACCACCATTGCCTTTTGTGTTGCATGTGGATTTGCATTGTGTAGGATGTGCAAAGAAGATTCAGAGGTCTATTCTGAAAACTAGAGGTCTCTTTTCCCTCTAAAACTATGTTTTTTCTTGTAATATGTATTATGCATTCGAACTAGGTCAAGATTGGATCATAAAACATAGAACTCTGTCGAACATGAAACTTCTAGTTAAACTGACACAACGTTGAATCCTTAAACTACACCGTTATGTTATATATAGGTGTTGAAGCGGTGACGATTGACATGGTGAAGAATGAGGTTACCATAAAGGGAGTTGTGGAGCCTGAAGCAGTGTGCGATAGAATAATGAAGAAAACTAAGAGAAGAGCCAAAGTTTTGTCTCCATTGCCGGAAGCTGAAGGCGAACCTTTGCCGGAAGTTGTTGCATCGCAGGTACTATTTTTGGTTATTTGAGGGACCAATTTGCAAAGTTTTTTATCAAATCTTACATGTATGATTGATCGTCCAGGTTAGTGGATTGACGACTGTGGAACTTAAGGTGAACATGCATTGCGAAGCCTGTGCAGGCCAACTCAAGAGAAAGATACTCAAAATGAAAGGTAAATATAAGATTGGTATATGTTAAATTCTTGTTACTTCTATATATGTACGGAAAATTTTGAAATTTCACAACCTTAATTTTAGATATTTTAATTTGTGCACCTATTATATTAAATTGGGATTCCGTCTATGTTTGTACGGACAAATTCTAGCCAAAACTTTGCTATAATTGTTTAGTTGAACCAAGTTCGAGATAGAATTAATTGATAGATATGGAGTCGTAAAATCTTATAGAAACATTATGCAATTCACTGAGTAATGTATCGCATGTATAACTGCAGGAGTCAGGACCGCTGAGACAGAATTGAGCTCCGGCAAAGTCACCGTAACGGGCACGATGGACGCTGATCGTCTCGTTGATTACGTCTATCGCCGCACCAAGAAGCAAGCCAAGATAGTGCCGCAACCCGAACCCGAACCCGAAAATCCGACCGAAGAAGAGAAACCAAGTGAAGAAGCGAAGGCGGCCGATGAGAAAAAGGAAGACGGGGAGAATAAAGATGAGCCACCGCCGGAGGAGGAAAAGAAAGAGAGCGGTGCTGGTGAGGACACGCCGGAGGAAGGCGGTGAAACGACGGAGGAGATGAAGAGTAGTGTGGAGGAGCATAGAATGATGTATTACTATCAGCCGCTTTATGTGATAGAAAGAATTCCAGCACCCCAGTTTTTCTCTGATGAAAATCCTAATGCTTGTTGTATTGTGTAATAATGTTTTTAATTTTATATGTGATTGAGGAATACAAATTGTGAGTATCTGATACTGTAATTTCTGGCTTAATTTTCATTATTTTAGTATGATCTTAGGCTAGTCATTTCCATTTTTAAGGAAATTCTGTTGGGATTTTTATACTTTGATTTTTGTGGGACATAAATTCTACCTGAGTTCTCTGATGCACGGATAAGGAGACGGCGATACGAATACGATACAATATCGATACAGATATGGAATGTCGAACACGATAATCGATACAAGTATCCGAAACGATACAACATGTAAATTAATATTTTTAAAAATATTCGTATATCATAGATGAGTTGTCTTTTAAATAATATAGTACCGTATTCAATAATTCTCTCTATAATAAGATATTTCATATTAATTGTATGACTAACATTAAGTCATTAATCGCGTTTCAATAGGATAAAATTATAATACTTGGCAAATTCTTGGCCTAGAATCCTTTTGTGATTTAATATTCAATTTCAACATATTTATTTGAGAAAATTGCAATTTTGGTCCCATAGGAAATAGGTCAATTTTTTTTTGGTCCCCTAGTTTTTAAATCATCCCGCACTTTTAGTTATTTGACAATTATGTAGTCCCAAAGTGAAAAAATTTCAATATTAATCCCAACAAATTTAGAAATATATATTTATAATATTTTTCCTTAATTAAAAAATACATATCAAATATTAGGAAAAATTTAAAATAATACCCACCCCATGATATGCATTTTATTTTTATAATAAATAATAAATTATTACATTTTAAAGTATAAGTATTACTTTAAAATTATAAAATAAAAAATAAAAACATTATACATAATAACATAATTAATAAAATAATCTTCACTAGTGCATTTAGTTAAAAATATGCAAAATAAAAAATTGAAAATAATTAATAGTTATAATATTTAAATATTTCTTATATATATAACATTGCATTTATTTAAAATATTAACGTTGGGTTTAGTTAAAATTGAAAATAACTGAAAATTTATATACATTTTATTCAACAATATAATATTAATTAAACATTAAAAAGTAATTAGTAGCCATATATATTTAATGAGATTTAAAAAATAACATCAAAATTTTAAAACACTATAATAATAACGTACAATTATATTTATACTATAATTCTAATAGTTCATTAATATACTATTTAACTAGAATTAAAAATAAATTTTAAAAATATTATATTTAATTAAAAATAAAAGTTAATTGATGGTGCAGGAAAGTGAGTTTCCTAAAATGCAACAACACTTTGAGATTTGTTTAAAGAAGGGAAGACCATCACAGGCGTAAGAGCCTCAGGAACTGGGTTTCCTTTTGTGCGAGGGTTCTTCCAGCTAGGATAACACCAAGAGATCGTGCTGCAGGAAACGGTGAAATGTATGAAGCTTCGGAGAAGATGAAGATGCAGAGGAAAATAATGCCCAGTTCAGCAGTGAGATGTCTTGTGTAAAAGATGACTTGGGGGAGAGAGCAGGTGTTCTCCCCTATTTATATGTTAGGGGTGAGGGTAAATGGGTAAATTGACCGTGTGGTCCCAAACCTGTGTTGCCCTAACACGTGGCAGCCTGTGAGGGTGTGAGAAGGACGTTTCTGAAAAGGGAGGCGGCGTGTCAGATGCAAGGTGCGCACTACCTTTGTGTCAGAAGTTGTTGGCGAGGGTCGCGTGAGAGGATGGACCAAAACCCGCTTGTGAAGGCTAGGATCCGTTGCACGAGAAGTAGGGTCATTCCCGAGCGTTGGTGACGCTCGAACAATCCACAGATGGGCTCCCCATGATAGAAGACCCTTGAGCGTCAAAGTCCCGAGCGTCATTAATGGGACCCCCCATGTGGGTGCTTCCCTGAGAAGGGTAACCCTGAGGGCCGAGATGCGAGCGTCGGACTCATCGGCTCTGGACTTATACCCAAATAGTCATCCGAGGCTTGACGGTCTATTTTAGCTTGCAAATGAGTGGGTTGGGAAGGCCCACGAGCCCTTCAAGGCGAGCGTCTGGGATTTAGTCAGCGGTGTGCTGACATGTGGACGGCTCTGATTCGAGAGTGATTTTAGGCCTCATCATTTTGCCCCCCAAATTCTGTAGTACCGCTTCGAGCGTACTGTAGAATTTATAAAGAAGGAACCCTGAATTTTGAATATCCGAGGGCCAGGCCATTACCAGCCAGGAGACTGCTGGCCTTCTGTAACGGACACAAACTGACACCGTATTAAATGCTGTCAAGTCCGCATTTAATGCTGAGTGGGAACGTGGGCGCGTGCACTCCGGGAGACGTGAGGCGGTTACCAAAAGTGGGGGATTTCCTAGGCGGGAAATGATTGCGTTTTTGAATTTCCAGCCCTAAATCACGTGAATTTTCCCCTTTAAATAGAGTCCGATAGAGCTTTGGACTCTCTTTCACGCACTCTGATTTTTTCCAGCCTTTAAGCAGCAAGGAATTCTCTGCAACCTTTACAGACTCCGGCGAGCTTCTGTTCTTCGAACTCTAGGTAAAGCTCCACAAATTTTGATATCCTGACACTAACTCTTAGATTTAGGTTGAGTGAGTGAAATCCTTGAGTGAAGAGCCACTTTCCGCTACTGATTTTGCTCCAGAAGTTCTTCCCCTTCTCAATTGAATTTTCTGAGAAAAACCCCATCTTCGAAAATCATAAAGCAACCATGGTCGGATACCCTGCAGACGATTTTGTAAGGGAGATTGAGGAGATGTCCGTGGGGAGCTCTTCCCCTCACGACAATGTCCCTACAGCGGTTCCCCTGGCTAGGGCATCACCAGGTGAGGGGGTTCCCATGGCTATTCCGGTGGCGCGGGCTCCGGCAGATGCTGGGGAAGAAGAGGTGGAAGCCGCCGTTCAAGGGATGAACGAGCGTGCCCCTGGAGGGTTGAATGACCTCTTCGAAGAGATGCACAATGTGATGGAGATGCAAAGACAAGGGGAGAGGGTATTCCCAGTACTGAATAGTGCCGTGCGACCCCAGGATCACAGGATCACGGTGGCCGTGATGGCTCCCGAGGGTGAAGCAGGGCCATCCGGGCGCCCATTCGAGGCTGAACCTTCCAGAAGGCGCCAGAGGAGAGGAAGGGAGCCTGCCACTCGAGTGAGGCAGGATAACCGCCATCAAACTGACAGATCTCCGGATGAGATTGAGAGTATTTTGACGCTCGATGATCTGGAGGAGTTGAAGGCAAAAGCTTACTGGGATGAAGCGGTATTTCCCATGCGACTCCCTGAGGAGGGGGAGAGGGCAAATCAACCACCACTGGGAATGATGACGGTCTATTGGGATGCAGTCGTGGCTGGGGGCTTAAGGTTCCCTATCGCTCACTCCGCCGCCACCATTTACCACCATCTAGCGATTTGCCCTTCACAAATTCTGCCCAACGGCATAGCTCTAATCAACACCTTCATAATAGCGATGAGAGCGCTAGGCCATGCTCCCTCGATTGTCAACTTTGACAGTTTGATACAAGTTGCCCGCTCGCCACGCTCGTCGCCTACGGATGGGTTTTATTACGCCCAGGCCAAATCAGGCTTTAAAATGATAGACTCTCCCTCCTCTTCCTACAGCGAACATTGGAAGGAGAAGTATTTCTTCGTGGGGGCACCTGGGGGGATCTTTGGGGTTCACCGTCAGTGTATGATTCACAGCGAGCGTCCTCTGGTTAGGGAGAGAACAAGGAATAAGGCTTTTGAGGATTGGGCACAGGGATTAGCCTTCGTGATGAGGAGTGAGAAAAAATGGATTAAGGCTGAAAATCTGGTGAAGAACGAGGGAATACTGTTTCGTTATGGCCTGTCTTGCCCCCCAGATATGATTCTCAACCCTCAAGCCGACATCATGGCCCTCGATGGTTAGATCCTAGGAACTAACTGCTCTGACTTCTAGAATAACCTTCTAACTTGGTGTGATCGCTGTGTTTCTCTTTTTTTTTTTTTTTTTTTTTTTTTTGATTAAATCAACCAATTTCTGATGCTCGTTTCTTCTCGTTTGCAGGCGTTCAAATACTATCTCGAGGGATGAATGCTAAAGTCCTTTCCCGTATGTTGGGCGCTCAGGGACCCGCCGCTGACCCTCAGCCCCCACAACAACAACAAAATCGTCCGCCCAACGCTCCGAGGGGGAGAGGGGTCAGGCGAGCGGCTGGTCGGGGACACAATGGCGCCCGCGGTGGTGTCGCGAACGAGGCCCGAAGGGGCCCTATTGAAGATTTGACTGTTGACGGAGCCCGTGGGGCCACCCCTCCGCCGGCGGCCCCCGAGGGTCCCATTTCACTTAGTTCGAGCGGGTCGCGGAACCGCTCGGGGGAGCATATCCGCATCCACGAAACTCTCCGGGCCGACCGTCAGGGGAAAAGGAAGAGGATGCCGGACACTATCCCCATTTCTGGCAAGGGGAAAGAAGTGGTCATAGGGCACAGGGGCGAAGGCAGCGATACTTGTTCATCAGAGGATGAAGAGTTCTGGAAGATAGGCTGCAAGGGCGACTCCCGCTATAAGCGCCAGCGGACTGAAGGCCCGGTGCTCCTAAAAAAGAGCGCCTACTCCGTCAACCTTGTCTCTGACATCGTCGGGAAACTCCAATTCTCCGGCGATCATGACAAGCTGAACGAGCATGACGCCGCTCGCGTTGCTGACGATGCCTGCCATGCCCTTCTGACGGTAAGTCTATACTTCCTTTTACAAAATTCTCCTCTTCTTCCTTCCATGTTCTGATTGTGACCCTCGTCTACGGCTTCCCAGGAGGTAATCCCGAGGCTCAAAAATTTGCAAGGGCGAGCGCAAGCCTATTCTGAGCATAAAGCCAAGTATAAGAAGTTGCTGCGCATTTCAGACCCTGTTCAACTGCAAGAGGATTACAACAACCTTCACGCTCAACTGTCCACTGCCAACCGTGATATGGATCAGCTGAGGGAGAACCTTCGGAAGTCGGACGAAGCCTATCTTACTCTTGACGAGCGTCACAAGGAGTTGAAGTTGGAGCGTGACCAGCTGAGGCAACAGAACCGGGAGCTGGGTGAGCAATTGGCGGAAAGCACTCGCCGGAACGAGGTAGCCAACAAGGCCTTTACTGACTTGCAAGGCAAAGTACAGGGCTTGGAAGGGAAGGTATCCTGGGAGGCGGTGAAGAAGTTCGTGCGCTCCAAAGCTTTCGTATTCGCAGCAAACATCCAGTGCTTTGACAACGCTCGACGCTTCTTCCATAAAGCGATTGGGCAAATGGTGAAGTTGGGACTGGCTCCTGAAAGCGCTCGATCCGACGCTCGGCTACGCATGGATCTGGATGAGAATTGCGAGCCAATGGTCCAGGATGAGGATCCAACTGAGAATCTGGCGGAGCCCGAGTACCAGGAGTTGGTGGAAACACTCCAAAGGGAGTTTATAGCTGCCAACAGGGTAGATCCCGAGCCCCTCCTGATAGAAGACGAGGGCACCGTCATGGACACAGTGGATGCCGAGGAACCTGGCGAGGCCCAAACTTCTGACGCTAATGTGTTGGCCCCGGTTCCCCTCGCAACCGCCCTTCCCGAGCCCGATGCTCCAGCCCAGTGAAACTCCTTATGTTGATCCCTTTCCTTGTTGGTTTAAATTCCTTGTCATATTTATGAACAATTATTGTCTGTAATTAATCTTCAGATTACTTCCTTGGATGTTTTGGACTTCTCTATGCTCTTTTCCCTCATATGTTATAATTCTTCCCTTTCTGCTGGGATGTTTGAATGCGTTGTCCTTTATTTTCGAATGATGAATGATGTTATTTCATTGCGCTCGCTGCTTTTATATCGGCATATTTTGTTTGAGCGTTCGCGATGGACGTGTGTATGCACGAGGGCGTTATCTTTGAGGGTGCCCTGGCGTTTATCACAATACGCCTTCAGTTTAAAGTTCGGCAGCGTCTGGCAATTTGAGGGGCGTAGATACGGGCCCGAGGGTGTTTTATGCGTATTCCCTGGCCGTATTCGCAATGAGGCTCGAATTTGAACTTAGGAAACCTCTGGAGATTTGCCTAAGTATTGGCCCAACGATGTGCACCCTTATCTCAAACGCTTCATTAGATTGTATATACTTTAGAGATCAACAACAGGACCTGCTAAGTAGGATATTAAAGCGAGCGTAACCGTGGGGTTAGCGTTATTTCGAGAAACACATGAAGGGATTGAGTTAAAATCCATTTTATGAGTGTGTTTTTACTCAATAAGTTGAGGGTCATTGGGGTTCTTACGAGCACGAGCTGGAGTGGCGAACACTCAGCTGGCGTAAGTTGAGCATTATGCTCCCCGTTGTTCGACACGCTCATTTTTAGGATTTATTCCTACAAACCGCTCAAACTGTTCTAGGTGGATGGTTATCAACACCTGGACAGTGTAGCTTTGGAACGATTGAAGTATCGCGTAGGCTTTTCGACGTGGAGGATGCTCGACACGGAGTAGGCCTCTCGTCGCTCGAATCGTTAGGTCAAATAGGAAAGCAAGTAAATAATAAGAACAAAGAATTAAATACTTACTGTTATATGGACGCATTTGTGGAAATGATTACAACACGCTTTCCGTCGAAGGGAAGCACTCAATGCCGCAGACGGGCAATTTACAAAGAAGATGATATTTATACGTAGAACCTTCTAAGGTTACATGCATTCCATGGCCTAGGGAGCCGCTCGCCTTGCAAAGTTTCCAATAGGTAGGTATTGTTTGCTCGTACCTGGATGACTTTGAAGGGGCCTTCCCAATTAGGGTCCAACTTACCTACGTGTTTGGAAACTTCAACTTTCTTGAGGACCAAGTCCCCTAGCTGGAAAGTCCTTTCCTTAACAAGTTTATTGTACTGGCGAGCAACGGTTGCTTTGTATTTGTGAATACGTGCCCAAGCAGCATTCCTCTTCTCATCCAGCAAATCTAACTCGAGCGCCCGATTGGCCTCGTTGGCGGCAGACTCGAAATAGGCAACGCGTGCGGATTCTTGAGCAATTTTCGTAGGTATCATGGCCTCGGAGCCGTACACGAGGGAATAAGGGGTTTCCCCCGTTGCCGCTCACGGAGTTGTGCGGTACGCCCACAGAGCTCCCTGAAGTTCTTCAGCCCATTCTCCCTTCTTACTCTCGAGCATCGTTTTCAGATGCTGGAGTATGGTTCGGTTGGTCACTTCAGCTTGACCATTAGCTTGAGGGTGACCCACGGAAGTGAATCGTTGTTCGATCCCTAGTTCATAGCACCAATCCCGTGTGTCAGCAGCGATAAACTGGGAACCGTTATCCGAGATGAGCACCCTCGGGATGCCGTATCTGCAGATGATATTTTTCCAAATGAAATCCCTCACAACCTTGAACGTTATCTTAGCGACCGCTTCTGCCTCAGCCCACTTAGTGAAATAATCCACAGCAAGTATTACGAACTTCTTTTGCCCGACCGCCATTGGGAGAGGTCCCACGATATCAATGCCCCATTGATCAAAAGGCCATGAAACATCAATAGGAATCATTTGAGCTGCCGGCAACTGAGGAGTGTTGGAATGGAACTGGCACTTGGGACATTTCTTGGAATATCTAATGGCATCTTGCAATACCGAGGGCCAATAGAACCCACTCCTTAAGATTTTCTTTGCCAAGATTCGTCCGCCTGAGTGGTTCCCACAACTTCCACTGTGTACATGCTCTAAAACTTCTTTAGCCTGCGAGGGTCTCAAACATCTCAACGGTGGGCCCAGGAAGGATCGCTTGAATAATCGACCCTCGGCATCCAATGAGAAGCGAGGGGCCTTGCTTTTGATCTTCCGAGCCTCAACTTTGTCGCTCGGGCTGGTTCCATCCCGGAGGAATCTGACAATTTCGTCAAGCCAACAAGGCTCGGAAGGGTCAATCATGTGCACTTCTTTCGAAGGTTCGCCTTTACTTATCAGTGGTTCCTCCGTTCTCAGAAATGTGACAGCGCGTTCGCTGTAGCCGTCCAGGGCGGACGCAAATTTCGAAAGAGCGTCAGCATGTTCGTTTTCTGCCCTCGGAACTTGCAAAAGATGGAATTCCTTGAACTTGGCTATCTCCTCCTTGGCGCTCGATAGGTACTGTGCCATTGTGGCTTCTCGAGCCTCATAACTACCATCAATTTGACTTGCGATCAACTGCGAACCAACGTATGCTGTGACCCGAGTGGCCCCATTTTGGAGCGCAATCCTGAGCCCTTGGATGAGGGCCTCATACTCAGCTTCGTTGTTGGTGACTTGAAACGCCAGCTTGATTGCGTAGTCAACTTCTGCCCCGAGGGGATCCCTGAGGGTCACCCCGGCTCCTCCCCCCTGTGAGGTCGAGGAGCCATCCGTGTGCAAAAGCCATAAACCCTCACCCGCCGATGGCACAGTCTCCAAATTGAAACGTTCTACCAACAAATCGGCCACTGCCTGAGCCTGTATGGCTGTACGAGGCTTAAAGGAGATATCAAACTGACTGAGTTCAATCGCCCATTTAATTAACCTTCCCGAAACATCCGGCTTAGATAGCACTTGTTTGAGTGGTTGATCTGTAAGCACTGTGATGGAGTGAGCCTGAAAATATGGCCTCAGCCTTCGGGATGCGTTAACGAGCGCAAAGGCAAATTTCTCAATTTCCATGTACCTTTTCTCTGCTCCCTGTAGAGTCTTGCTCAAGTAATACACCGGCATATGCTTACGCTCGCGGATTGCTACGAGGACAGCGCTCGTGGCTTCCAAAGAAACTGATAGATAGACGAACAAGTTCTCCCCCTGGTTTGGCTTGGTCAACAAAGGCGCGCTCGATAGGTACTGTTTCATGTTCTGCAGGGCCTTTTCACAATCCTCGTTCCAGGTAAAGTTGCGAGCGTTGCGCAAAATTTTAAAGAAGGGTAGATTCTGGTCCGCTGAGCGGGAGATGAACCTATTTAGTGAAATGATCTTACCCACAAGCACCTGGACCTCTCTCAGATTCCGAGGGGAGGGTATGTCCAGGATTGCTTTAATCTTCTCTGGATTTGCCTCTATACCTCGTTGGCTGACCATATATCCCAAAAATTTGCCACCCCGTACGCCGAATGTACATTTGGAAGGATTCAATTTCATACCATAACGCCGCAGAATATTGAACGCTCGTTTGAGGTCTTCTAGATGGGAACATTGGCGTTCACTTTTAACGATCATGTCATCCACATAAACTTCCATGGACTTTCCGATCTCACACTCGAACATTCTGTTGACGAGGCGTTGATATGTCGCTCCTGTATTTTTGAGCCCGAAGGGCATAACTTTAAAGCAATAAACCCCCATATGAACCACGAACGCAGTCTTAGGACGATCCTCAAGAGCCATAAATATTTGATAATATCCCTGGAAAGCGTCCATCATGCTCATAAGTTCACACCCAGCGGTCGAATCCACCAACTGATCAATTCTGGGTAGTGGGTACGGATCTTTGGGACATGCCTTGTTGAGGTCTGTGAAGTCATTACACATGCGCCACTTGTTGGCGCTTTTCGGAACGAGCACCACATTACAGAGCCACTCGGGATATAGGATTTCTTCTATATACCGAGCGTCAAGCAACTTATTGACTTCTTCTTCTGTGACTTGCTTCCGGAACCCATGAACATCTCTCTTCTTTTGCTTTACCGGTTTGAAGGCTGGATCCACGTTCAGCCGGTGGACAATAACGCTCGGGTTAATGCCGGTGAGGTCGGAAGCCCTCCAGGCAAAGACATCAATATTATCCCGCAAGAAATCAATCATCATAATCTGGGAGGGGCCGTCGAGGCTGGAACCTATCTACGTGATCTTGTCGGGATTCCCGGATTCCAATTCGATGGTCAGGAAGTTTTCTGTGGGCTCCACTCTTATTTCAGGCCTCGGCAATTCGAGCGCCCTTTTCTTTCCTGTGACCTTTTCGTTGGTATCTCCCGAGGGTATCAAATCCTCGTCTTCCGAGGAACAAATCCTCGTCTTCGCCGAGGGGTGAGTTGTCAGCACCCTCGGGTTTATCCGTGGCCTTCTTCTTATTCTTCTTCTTATAGAGTTTGGCCCTCTTGCACTCGGGGCCATCTTCATCCAGCTTGGGGAAGTCAACAGATTTTTTGGTGGAGCCTTCCTGGGTGGGTTGTTTTGGCTTGTGGCTTCGAAGGGAAAGTACGTAGCATTCCCAAGCTTCTTTTACATTGCACAGTACCTCCCCGGTTCCCTCGGGAGTGGGAAACTTGACTTTTTGATGATAGGTGGAAATTATCGCCTTGAAGTCGACGAGGGCTGGTCGCCCGATGATGATGTTGTAGGGTAGGTCCACTTCGACCACCACGTAAAGAACATTCAAAGTCTTTCGCTGTGGGGCGCGACCGAAAGAGGTGGCCAAGCGAATTTGTCCACGAGGGACGATCTCGGAACCCCCGAAGCCAACGAGGGCTGTCCTGAGTGGTTCGAGTGGGATATTGGTGATATTCATTTTTTGGAACGTGGAATAAGGCAAAACATTCACGGAGCTTCCACTATCAATTAAGACCCTCTTTACAACATGGTTGTGAACGTCTAAGCTAACCACCATGGGGCAGTCAGAGGTTTCTCCGACCCCATGGGGCGTTACAATGTGCTCTAAGTCCTTTTTTGTGAATCCTACGCTTTCATCCCCATCCGAGCGTGATAATTTATCAACAGAGAGTACTGGCCTGGACCGAGAAGATTTCTGGTCATAACTCCGGATGTAGCGGCGCCGGGAGGCGTTAGAGTCACCCCCCGAGGGTCCGCCAGCAATCATATGAATAACCGCGAAGGGCTAGTTCTCCAAGTCCGATGCCTTCCCTTTTCCACGGTCACTGGGCTCGGAATGATGGTGTCGGGGACTTCTTGAGCGTGAACGGCTCCTCCCCCTGGCGCGCGCTCGCTCTGCACAATGCTCGTCATAACATTCCAACACCTTAACGAACTCTTTAAGATGCCCTCCGGCGATCAGCCTCTGAATTTCACTCTCAAGCTGCCGGCACTCGTTGGTATCGTGCCCTTTCTGCTTGTGGAAAGCGCAATATTTTCCCGAGCGCTTCTGGGCCTCGGTTTCCCTTAGTTTCGACGGCCTTTTGAACAGCTTTTTGTCCGCCATAGCATACACTTCAGCTATAGGGCGGTTGAGAGGGACTCGCTCGAATTTTCGAGGAGGAGAGGCATTCCTCCGAGCGGGAATGGGGCTGCGGCGGCGGCATACAGGAATATGTTTATGCTTTAATTATATGAATTTTCGGGACAGGTTAGGACAGGGCTTGGATTAGTTGAACCCGTCTTTGTTGTATGTTTGAATTCGGGACAGGTTAGGACAGGTTCGTGGAATTAGTTGAACCCGTTTATTTATGTTTGCTGATTAATGTTTTTGGATAGATCGTATTTTGCATCGCTTCCGCATTCAGGTTTCGCATATTTTTACCTGTACAGGGTTAGGTACCGCCTAGCTTAGGTTGGATTTTTTGTTTGTCACCCGTTCGTTGTGACTTGGTGCGTGTGCGGACTTTCCATTTCGTACCACGTGTCGGGTCATAGTGCGGGGGGTGTGGTGCCCCATCGCTTGGGGTGCTACATGTTGTGTTGTTGTTTGAGAGACGGGGTTCTCTCGTTGTTGTTTGAGAGACAGGGTTCTCTCGTCATAACGTTCCAACACCTTAACGAACTCTTTAAGATGCCCTCCGGCGATCAGCCTCTGAATTTCACTCTCAAGCTGCCGGCACTCGTTGGTATCGTACCCTTTCTGCTTGTGGAAAGCGCAATATTTTCCCGAGCGCTTCTGGGCCTTGGTTTCCCTTAGTTTCGACGGCCTTTTGAACAGCTTTTTGTCCGCCATAGCATACACTTCAGCTATAGGGCGGTTGAGAGGGACTTGCTCGAATTTTCAAGGAGGAGAGGCATTCCTCCGAGCGGGAATGGGGCTGCGGCGGCGGCCCCTGGTTGAATCTCCTCTGTCCTCATAGGCTTTACTGGGGCGAGGGGCGTTCGCCATCTTCTGATCCATCGCCAGATACATATCTTCGAGGGTAAAAAAACGAGTCAGCGATGTCCCTTATCTCCATCAACGAGCGGGGCTTCTTCTTGGCCACTTCTTCCACAAATTCTTTGCTGACGTAGTGCTTCATGTTTATAGCTCCGAAAAGAACATGCCTCAAGAAATCCATCGAGGGCTTCTCCACTAACAAGATCTCCTTGTTAAACCTTCCCATGAAAGACCGAAGGGTCTCATTCGGCCCCTGGACCAAGCTGTACAGGGCTGTTGCGGCTGGGGCGGGTGCTTTTAAGGAGTTGAAGTGGCTGATGAAGGCATCTGTTAAGTCATAATACCCCCGAATCGAGCGCGGGGGGAGTTTTTTGTACCAGTCTTGGGCCATTCCAGTGAGGGAAGTGACGAACACTTTGGCCCAATAGCTGTTGGGGTGATCATATAAATGCATCAAATGTACAAAGTGATCCAGGTGCTCTGCTGGATCAGTGGTTCCATCGTACCTATTGACAGACGAAGGGATTTTGCCCTTCCCTGCGCGAGTCATCAGTACCTCCTCAATGAGGGGTGAATCGCCCGTCATGATTCTGTAATCCCGGTCGTCGGGATCCTCGTAGCTGGCTTCCCTCCTGCGCCGAGAAATGGGGCTACGTGGTCGGCGAGCGTCTCTGGCCTTGGACCTCTCGCCCCCCTCGCGGGAGGCGTGAGACCGCGCTCGAGAGAGCTGCTCTACCACGTTCTGGAGCCCTCGAATTTGGTCTTGTACAGCGGCCAGCTGAGGGTCACCAACATTTCTGCGGTTTGCCCTCCCTGTGGCCCTCGATTGGGCCTCTTCATTATCTCCGGCCGCCTCATTTCGAGGGGCCCTTTCTTCTCCTACAACTGGTCGTTCTTGCTGGACCCTCGGTGGGGCTTCATTTTCTTGATTCGGTGGTGGGGGAGGTTGTTGTGCCCTTAGCGCATTTTGGGCCATCGTCAAGGGATGCGCCGGGAGCCCACCAAGAGGCGGGGCCAGACGAGCGCTAGCCTGCGAGGGGAAATACGCTGCCATGAAATGCTCCCAGGTATTCTGGACGGCCTGGCTCTCGTACTGCGCATACAGCGCTTGAAGTTGTTGGGTTGTAACTTGGGGCATCTCCACCTTGAGCCAGTATAGAGAATCACCCGGAAGCTCCCCTTGAGTACTATGCTGGCTCCGAAAAAAGTACTCAGTTTCTAGGAATTCACAGTCCATAGTAACATGCATACGGCGAGTAGCAGGATTGTAACACTTATATCCTTTCTGATTAGGTGCATATCCAACAAAGACACACTTTACTGCACAGGGATCCAATTTTGTCCGTTCAGATTTCGAAACATGCACAAAGACAGAACCCCCAAAAATCTGGGGTGGTATAGTGAGGAATGCAGGGATGTCAGCTTGTGTTTGTAGGACTGACAGAGGAGTTTGTCGACCAAGCACTCTGGTGGGTAATCTGTTTGTGAGATAGGTGGCAGTTGCCACTGCTTCGGGCCAAAAATGACTGGGCACGTGAGATTCGGTCATGATCGCATGAGTCATCTCTAGTAATGTTCAATTCTTTCGTTCGGCTACTCCATTCTGCTGAGGTGTATTTGGACAAGTTGTTTAATGGACAATCCCATGTTCTTTCATAAATTCATGCATCTGTTGATTAACATATTCGCGTCCATTGTTGGATCGGAGCACTTGAATTGTCTTGTTAAACTGATTGTACACCATTTTATAGAAAGCAACAAACGTCTCATAAACTTCTGATTTGTGTTTTAAAAAATAAACCCAAGTCATTCGGGAAAAATCATCAATAAACAAAACAAAGTACTGAAATCGACTTTGATTAGCTACCAGGGCGGGTCCCCAAACATCCGAATGAACTAACGAAAAAGCAGACTGTTAGGTTTATTTTATACCTTTACTTGAGCATGTTTTATGTCATGATTTGACGGATTTTAGGCCTTATATTGTTATAATTGCTCTTATTTCAGGTATATTATGCTCGGAGTTGGTTCATGATGAAACGGGACAAGAAACGAGAGTTTAGATGCCGAGAATGATCAAAAAGTGTGAAGATTCAAATTTCCCGCGCATGGAGGATGGGAACGGCCCTTCCAAGCCCTTTGTATTTTGGGAAGGGCCGTTACGGAAAGTCAGCATTTTTTCCTTTGACCGAGGATGGGAACGGTCGTTCCCGTCCCAAGCCTTTCCTGGGAACGGCCGTTCCCAGCAGCGCTGGCAATTGTGGGCGAGGCCGTTCCGCAGGCCGTTCCGGGGGCGTTTGGTGGACTATTTAAGGCAGTTTTCAGCATTTCTCTAGGGAGGCTCATCTAGGGTTTAATTTAGGGTTAATTTAGGAGTCTCTTCTAGCTTTATCTTTGATCCTTAGAGCTTTAATTAGATTGTAGTTGTTAATTCCTTTCTAGAACAATCATTTTCTTTATTTTCAGTCCTAGTTAGATTTAATTGCTTTAAGTTTGATACTAATGTCTCTAGTTTTGGAACTTGTTCATGTTGTTGAGAGTTTTGTTCTTGATATTTGATTTTTGGTTTAATTTAATGAATATGCATGTTTTCAGTATGATCTCTATTATTTCCTTGCTTACTAGTGTTAATATGAGTGGCTAATTTCTCGGGCAAAGGGAGGTGATGAATTATGTAGGGTAAGTGTTTGATGAAATGTCTAGGTGGGACTACTTGATCTTATGCTTGTGAAATTGCTTTGTTTGCATGTTTAAGCTTGATCACCTTAGATATGAACTTAGATTTGCATGCTAATCGAGAGATTGTATGTAAATTGGATGAAATTTCACAACACTTAAGTTTTAGGTATAAAGACATTTAGCCTAAGCTTGAGCAATCGAGCAATAGAGTAACCGGGCCAAGCCGCTAGTTATTTTGTTGCACTAGTCTTGTTTGTTTGATCTAATTAATGAGCTAATGACCACGAGAGTAGGCTTTAGACTTTGATTAGGTACACGCACTTGACTTCGAGAGGAGCTTGTGTATACTTTAGTGATTAGGATTGTGAGATCCTTGTCCCATTTAAGCACTAATTGAACACGAACCTTGCATGATCATTACTTCCCCTTGCCACTTAGTTAATTTGGTTATTTGCTACTTTATTCGCTTCCTAGTTGGTTCTAGTTTGTTAATCTTTGTTAACTTTCATTTCCTTAAGTAGTTATTTCACTCTATCACTCGTTTTGGTCTATAGATTGGTGAATACATTAGGTAATTGATTGATTTACTCCTCCCCGTGGATTCTACCCCTTTTGCTACATTGATTTATTGATGCTTGCACTTGGGCTTTATTAAAAAACAAATTCAACAAGTTTTTGGCGCCGTTGCCGGGGAGGCGTTTAAATCACCCTTACCGATTGTTAGTAACTAGTGAATTAGACCTTTATTTTTTTTTTATTTTGACGCTTGTTTGTCTCTTGTAGGTTCTTGTGCATGAGAAGAGCTAAAAGTTGGGAGAATTTGAAACATTATCCGGACATCGAAAAGAAACTTCGTACATTAAGGAAGGAAAGGAGACAAGAGGAATCAACCCCGATTCAAATGGAAGATTTTAATGCAAATGATGCCCTTAATGGGGTAAATATAGGGCAAAGACAACCACCACAACCACCTCAAAGACAAATTCGGGAGTATGCCATGCCTAGCATGGAGCATATTCAACAAAATATGGGAAGACCGGGAGTTGGTGCAAATCATTTCGAAATCAAGCCGGCCTACATCTCACTTCTACAACAAAATCAATTCAACGGATTTGCTACGGAGGACCCTATATCACACGTTAATTGGTTTGTGGAGGTGTGTGATACGTTCAAGTTAAATAACGTACCCGAAGATGCCATC
Source organism: Lantana camara (assembly GCA_037501455.1). Classification (NCBI taxonomy): domain Eukaryota; kingdom Viridiplantae; phylum Streptophyta; class Magnoliopsida; order Lamiales; family Verbenaceae; genus Lantana; species Lantana camara. The sequence goes on along the minus strand of CM074857.1, from coordinate 11,542,725 downwards.
AGAATTCGCTTATTTCCTTTCTCTCTAAGGGATAGAGCAAAGGCGTGGCATAGTGCACTCTCATATGAAATGAAGGGTTCGTGGGCCTTGCTATCCCAAGCATTTTTGGACAAATTCTTTCCTCATGCCAAAACGGTTAAACTCCGGAATGAGATTACATCCTTTCGACAATATGAAGGAGAGAGTTTATACGAGGCTTGAGAGAGATTCAAAGAGCTACAAAGGAAATGTCCTCACCATGGATGCGAGGCATGGAAACTTGTTCAATCTTTCTATGGAGGCATCTCACAAGAATTAAAAGTGATGATAGATTCGGCCGCCGGAGGGGCTATTATGAGTATGTATGAGGCCGATGCAATTCATTTGTTAGAGAGAATGGCGGCAAACAATGCTTGGTATTCCGAAAGAGCCAATGCACCTATTCCAAAGCCTCAAGGTTCTACTCCCGGCATGATGCAAGTTGGAGAATATACTTCGATGCAAGCCAAGATAGAAGCCTTGGAGAAACAAGTAGAGAAATTCATCGCGAATGCGGTATCAAATCAAACTCCACAAGTCCAATCAATGGCTTGTGAACTTTGTGGTGCACACCATGCCTATGATGCTTGCCCTTATGCAAATCAAGGAGGATCTTCCTCAAACTCATCCGAGCAAATGAACGCCATAAATGACCAAAGACCCGTGAACAATCCTTACTCTCCCACATATAATCCGAGTTGGCGAAATCATCCTTATTTTTCATGGTCAAACAATGCAAATGTTCAAGGTGCACCAAAACCACACTTCCAACCAAGACATCCCCAAAACCAATACCAACCACCTTCTCCTCAATTTCGTACACCACCTCCACAAAATCAATCTCAATATCAAGCACCACCTCCACCACAACCCCAAAAGCAAGGATGGGAAGCCGCATTTGAGAAGTTCCTTAATGTTTCCTCGGACCGTTTCAAGAGCTTGGAAACTCAAGTGGACCAAGTGGTCACACAAAACCGGAACATTGAGATCCAAATTGGGCAACTTGCTAATACTATAAATCCTAGGCCCCAAGGAACACTTCCTAGTAAGACGGAGGCTAATCCAAGAGAGCATTGTAATGCTATCATGTTAAGGAGTGGTAAGTACTATGATGAGCCTCCTTTGCCTAAAGGGTTTGATGCCGGATCAAGTGGGGTGAGTCAAGAGGAGAAATTGGATGAGGAGTGGGAGAAGCAAGTGAAGACAAAGGAAGTTGGAGAAAAGAATGACCTTACGCCAAAGATGAGTGATGAAAAGAAATACGAGAAAGAAGATGAGCTAAGAGACAAAGAAGTTAGGAAAAATCATGATGATGAGCTCTCTTCGAAACCAAAGGCGTACATTCCTCCGAAGGCGTACGTTCCACCAATTCCATTCCCACAACTATTGCAAAAGAAAAATTTGGAAAAGCAATTCGAAAAGTTCCTTAGTGTATTCAAGCAACTTCATATAAATATTCCTTTTGCCGAGGCATTGGCTCAAATGCCAACATATTTGAAGTTCTTGAAGGAATTGGTTTCAAATAAGAGGAAGCTCGAAGACTTTGCCACCGTTGCACTCACCGAGGGGTGCAGTGCTATCATCCAAAGGAAGCTTCCTCCAAAACTCAAGGATCCCGGGAGTTTTTCTATCCCTTTGACTATTGGATCTTTACAATTTGAAAATGCTTTATGTGATTTAGGAGCAAGTGTTAGCCTAATTCCCTTGTCTACTTGTAGGAAATTGGGCTTGGAGGAGTTTAAACCGACGAATATGATGCTCCAATTGGCGGATCGTTCCATAAAGTACCCAATAGGGATCCTAGAAGATGTTTTGGTGAAGGTGGGAAAATTCTTCATCCCCGCGGATTTTGTGGTTTTGGATATTGAAGATGATGAGCACTTGCCATTAATTTTAGGGAGGCCGTTCCTAGCTACGGCCGGAGCTAATATTGATGTTCAAAATGGCCTACTCTCATTCAAAATCGGGGATGATAAAGTGGAATTCAAGATTTTTCGTTCTATGAGTGTACCACCACCCCCGGATAAGTGTTGTAAGGTGGAGTTTGTCAATGAGAAACCGATCAAGATGCTTTCAATCCAAGAGAAGATAGATCCGGGAGACAAAGGGAGAAAACCAAAGTTTGAAAATTCTAGGAGAAGAGATGTTATGGCTTTGGATACTTGGAGATCAAAATCCGGTTTGGAGGGTATCAAGAACGAGGTCACTCCATGTGACTCGTCACATTTGGATTTTTGATCCTTGATCATGGTTATAAAGTCGAGCTAGCGACTATAAACCTAGAACTACAATTTTCTAACCCTTCTCTTTTCTTTTCCCCCTCCCTTGTCTTTGATTGGAATTAACTCTTTCGTGTTTGCTCTTTGGATGTAGGTTTGTTTCTATTGGATTGAAGTGCTTGAAGAAAGTGGCTCGACAATTGAGGTCCTTTATAGCTTTATATTTGATGATTGTTGCTTGAATTAAATGCATATGTGATTTGTATGTTTGAGAAATTATGAAGTTTATGCATGTTGTTAGGGGATAATTTGATACATGCGAGATCTTGTGCTCTTGAGAATTATGAGCTTGATTGATGAATCTTGGTGTTTTGTAGTGTACAATTCATGATAAGCATGTATGAGTGAAATGGTTGTGTTGAAATGAAAATCTTTGAATTTATTGGGAAGTATGCTCTTGTGGGGTTATTTTTGCTTGAGTAGTGCTTTGAGTGTGAAAATTTTGAGAAATATTTGAAAATTTGGGAATTGTTATGCACATGTTGTGAAATCATATGCTTTGAATGCTAAATTTTGATGAAATTGTGGTTTAAATGTGCATTCTCGTGTTTATTTGGGGCTAGATAATTTCCGGTATACTATGGTATGTGTTGAAAATACGAGCTCGAATTCGTAATTCTTGCGTGTTTAAATACCGGAATAATTTGGTAGAGGTCAAATTTTTGATAGATTTAATGTTGAGGTTGAGGAATTGTTCATTTCCGGTTTGTTTAGACTTGTTTTGGGTCATTTTATGACTTTTTGTATGAATTCCGGAGTTTAGTTTCAAATATTACACTTACCTCCCTCCTTTTCCTTGGCCAAGCTACTGTAAAGTTTCCACCCTCGTGGATTTTTCCTCACAAGAAAATCCACCCTCGCGGATTTCTGCCAAATTCAGCCAAGCTACTGTAACGTTTCCACCCTCGCGGAATTTTTCTCTTGAAGAAATCCACCCTCGCGGATTTCTATTTGTCCAGAAATGCTGATTCTCTTTTATTTGCTGAAACACGCTTTCAATCCCTCGCCGAAGGTGGGAACGGCCGTTCCCATCTCAGGTACAACATGGGAACGGCCGTTCCTATGTTCGCCCCTTTTTATACCTGACCGAGATCCGGAACGGCCATTCCCGTATCAAGCTTATATGGAACGGTCGTTCCCATTAGCGGAGCCCGTTTTTATAACAGAAACGCGACTTTTTCCCCCCATTTCACCAAGCAGCATTACAGTAGCTTTCTTTCCCCTTTCCCTCTTCGAACCGAAACGCTGCAGCAGCAACCACCGCGACTTCCGTCCGACGCCGGCGACCCACAGCAACATTCCAACGCCATTTTCTCCTTCCATTTTGGTAAGCCCCACTCCCCACTTCTCTCATTGTCAGATTTTCTTCCCAAGTTCCAGCCCCTTTTCTTCATATTCCGAATTTGTAGTGATTCTTGCTCGTTTCTTTGAGGAATTTGTGTTGCTCTTGCGCTTTCAATTCTGAATTATTGATCTTTGAGCATTTGTTGGCCATTTCCCACACCAATTTATCCACTATCAGCCCTTCACAGTCTTGCACACAAGGTGTTCGATTAATTGCCCGAACCAAATTTCAGCCCCTTTTCAGCCCAATTCTCTGCAAGAATGGTTCGTAAACGTGCTAGAGTTGATCCCGCTGCATCCTCCTCATCCCACCCTCCGCCGGAAATTGAAGAAGTAGAAGATCGACCTCCAAGAAGAAACCTTTCCGGCCGAAAGCTCATTTCTACCAAGTATTTGGATGAGCCTATTCTTAGAGAGCTCCGACTCTTCCGCCAAGTCCAACATTTGTTTGAGAATATCGGGTGGTTGAGTTTCATTACTAACCGGGTGCATACTTATCCCCAACTCACAAGAGAGTTCGCCGAGACTTTGCATTGGAATAAGCATACGGGGATAGCCACTTTCATGCTCTATGGAGTGGAATACACGAAAGATGCCGACTTTCTTCGTTAAACTTTTGGTTTTCCCGAAGCTACCGGCCGTGATTTGCCCGTTGCATGGGAGAGCATTCATCACTTGGACAACATTTGGCGATCTTTTGATGTGCTTGACAACGGTGTTCTGTACACTCCCCGTTCCACTAAGAGTACTTGCATCAATGATCCTTTGTGGCGTATTGTTCATAAGCTCCTCACCGCATCTATCTTTGGTCGTGCCCAAAGCACCGGTAATGTAACAACTTGGGAGTTCTATGTTCTTTATTGTATGCGGGAGCAAATTATGATGGATGGTACCTACTTGTTGATGGATCGAGTGTTTAATGCCACTCGGCGTGAGGGTGCGAGCCTTGTTATGGGTGGATTTGTGACGACCATTGCACTAGCGCTAGGTCTTGAGCCGGCTGAGCACGAGGCTCCTTTGGATGATGCTATCACCGTGAATGCGCGTATACTTTTCAACATGGATCTGATTAGACTTTGGGGAGAGCCCTTGAACCATCACGTGGTATTTTGGCCGCTGGCGGACCGAGATCGTTTGACTAGACTGTATGATGAGGGCATTCTTGATCGTAGGCACGTGGAGGAGGTAGAGGTGCCACCTTTTGTTGCACCACAGCACGTTGATGACATTGAGCCTCCCGTTGATGATAATGTGCCTCATTTTGCCGCTCCTGAGCCTCAGGCTGATTTCCCCGACCGCGCCTACTTTGTGGAGCAGTTTCAGAATATGGAATTGCGTATGACTAGTCTTGAGACGCGGTACACTGAGCATACCACTTCCGTGGATCAGCGCCTTACCACGACGCAGACTGATATCACCGCCGTTCGAGGCGATATACGTGGGATCTACGAGATGCTCAGGACTTTTCAGCCACCCCCTCCCCCTTGATTTCCCCCATGTGTATTATTTTGTTGTCTAGATATTTTAGTTCATTTTGAGACTTCGATTCTTATTGTTGAATATGTGTACTTGATTTGGTATTTTCTGTGTAGAATTCGGCATTAATGGATTCTTATCTTTGACTTTGGCATGTTTTGGTTTTGTATTGATTTATTCCTTTCCTCGTTATTATTACTTCTATACATGCTTGTTATGCTTGCTTGTGTAGTTGTGATTACAGGATTAGGGATACGTTGTGCATGCCCCGTTGCCGATTTCTTCATAAACAGGGAGTCTCTTGGAACTTTATATCTATTTGCATGAGGACATTGCAATTTCTTAGTGTGGGGGGGAATTATTTGATTTCTAATTCATATATTGTGATTAGACTTTGCTTATTATTGAGTTTTGCTTTGAATACGCGAATTGACTCCATTTTTGAAAATTTTTGCTTAGGATAATCGTTGAATTGTTGCTTAATCGAGTTAGGCTAATTGAATGTGCGAAAACTGGTGTAATTTTTGATAAAGATAGTATGTTAGCATGCCTTCATTTTTTTTAGCACTTTGAATTTTTAATGCACTTTGATCCCTTAGAGGAATTTTATTTCTTTTAAATAGGCCTAAAATACGATTATAGTGCACTTTAGTGTCTTTCGAGGCGAAATTTTGAATTGACAAAAGATTAGGGAAATGACTTAGGCATTCGTTGTCGGTGGATAAAACCTTTCATTTGCCTTTTTCACTAAATAACATCGTCCGATTGACCCCATTGAGCCTTTTTGTTGTGTAAAAATTTCTTTCTAGCCACATTTCAAGCCTAAGCACAACAAAGTTTACAATCGACCCTTTTATGTTATCACACCATGCTTGCTCGTTCGATTTTATATTGTTGTATCTTTTGACCATTCTTGATTATTCTTGTACGAAAAGAGAGAAAAATATGAAAAGAAAGAAAGAAAAATTGAGAAAAAGTCGAAAGAAAAGAGCAAAGAAAAGAAAAGAAAAATATGCTAAGTGTGAAAAGAAAGAGAGGTATTTGTAAACATCTTAGTATGGGGGAATGTGCATTAGGCGAGGAAAGTGTTTGGTCTTGTATTGAAACGATGTGAGCTTTGGTGTTTAGTCACTTGAATCTATATTTCCATAACCGTAACCCAAGCCTACATTACATGCTCGAAAGACCTTTCGATCCCGAATCTTGAGTCAATTCCATTAGTGGAGGTAGGCACGAAGAGTGTATTCGAAGTTGTAAATTAGTGCTTAAACAAAAGATATAAACCAATCCGAGTGATTATTGTGCATTATTTCATTCAAATTCACACACTACACAAAGGTATGATAATTATACTATTTTTGTTGGATTTTATACTTGTGATTAGTGCGTTCGATAGGCTAAACTTGATTGTTGTGACGATTTGATGATTGACCTTTGCGAATTTGTTCGTTAGTGGATTGACTTTTCAAGTGTTTGGCATTACTCGAGGACGAGCAATAGTTCTAGTATGGGGGAGTTTGTTAGGTTTATTTTATACCTTTACTTGAGCATGTTTTATGTCATGATTTGACGGATTTTAGGCCTTATATTGTTATAATTGCTCTTATTTCAGGTATATTATGCTCGGAGTTGGTTCATGATGAAACGGGACAAGAAACGAGAGTTTAGATGCCGAGAATGATCAAAAAGTGTGAAGATTCAAATTTCCCGCGCATGGAGGATGGGAACGGCCCTTCCAAGCCCTTTGTATTTTGGGAAGGGCCGTTCCGGAAAGTCAGCATTTTTTCCTTTGACCGAGGATGGGAACGGCCGTTCCCGTCCCAAGCCTTTCCTGGGAACGGCCGTTCCCAGCAGCGCTGGCAATTGTGGGCGAGGCCGTTCCGCAGGCCGTTCCGGGGGCGTTTGGTGGACTATTTAAGGCAGTTTTCAGCATTTCTCTAGGGAGGCTCATCTAGGGTTTAATTTAGGGTTAATTTAGGAGTCTCTTCTAGCTTTATCTTTGATCCTTAGAGCTTTAATTAGATTGTAGTTGTTAATTCCTTTCTAGAACAGTCATTTTCTTTATTTTCAGTCCTAGTTAGATTTAATTGCTTTAAGTTTGATACTAATGTCTCTAGTTTTGGAACTTGTTCATGTTGTTGAGAGTTTTGTTCTTGATATTTGATTTTTGGTTTAATTTAATGAATATGCATGTTTTCAGTATGATCTCTATTATTTCCTTGCTTACTAGTGTTAATATGAGTGGCTAATTTCTCGGGCAAAGGGAGGTGATGAATTATGTAGGGTAAGTGTTTGATGAAATGTCTAGGTGGGACTACTTGATCTTATGCTTGTGAAATTGCTTTGTTTGCATGTTTAAGCTTGATCACCTTAGATATGAACTTAGATTTGCATGCTAATCGAGAGATTGTATGTAAATTGGATGAAATTTCACAACACTTAAGTTTTAGGTATAAAGACATTTAGCCTAAGCTTGAGCAATCGAGCAATAGAGTAACCGGGCCAAGCCGCTAGTTATTTTGTTGCACTAGTCTTGTTTGTTTGATCTAATTAATGAGCTAATGACCACGAGAGTAGGCTTTAGACTTTGATTAGGTACACGCACTTGACTTCGAGAGGAGCTTGTGTATACTTTAGTGATTAGGATTGTGAGATCCTTGTCCCATTTAAGCACTAATTGAACACGAACCTTGCATGATCATTACTTCCCCTTGCCACTTAGTTAATTTGGTTATTTGCTACTTTATTCGCTTCCTAGTTGGTTCTAGTTTGTTAATCTTTGTTAACTTTCATTTCCTTAAGTAGTTATTTCACTCTATCACTCGTTTTGGTCTATAGATTGGTGAATACATTAGGTAATTGATTGATTTACTCCTCCCCGTGGATTCTACCCCTTTTGCTACATTGATTTATTGATGCTTGCACTTGGGCTTTATTAAAAAACAAATTCAACACAGACTCAACCCGAGTGTTTGTTGGTTTAAATGAAGTCCTATGACTCTTTGCAACTGAACAAGTTTGACAAGACAAATTTAAATGCTGACTATTCAAAAAAAAGAGCTGGAAATAACACCCGCAGATACTCAATAGAGGGGTGCCCGAGACACCGATGGCATAACCAAATCTGTGTGTCTTTAGTGCCTTGTGATAACAGAGCTCTGGAAGGAGGTCCCATTTCATCCACATAATATAATCCGTCCCTCTCAGTACCACACCCAATGATCTCCTTCGTATAAATGTCCTATATCAGGCAAAATTTAGGATATATCAACACCATACAATTTAATTCCCTGGTCAAACGGCTTAATGACAACAACTTGCAAGATAAAGAGGGAATATATAGACAATTTCTCAATTTTAATTTCGGTGAAAGAGCAATAGATCCCTCCTATTCAACTTGTACTAATTCCCCATTTGCTGTCCGAATATGGGATTTCCCCGGAGTGATGGGCTCATATATATCTGTGGGATCAAAGGTTATGGTATCTGTTGCTCCACAATCGAAAATCCAATATGATAATTTTGGAGGACCATTTTGAGAGTTTGTTCACCATGGGACAGTTTCAGAAAGTTGTCAGTGCATAAGGGTCTATTTACAATTAATGAAAAATTGGAAGCATAAGTATCAATTGACCTAGGGTTTGGGATGTCATCCCCAAATCCTTTACCTCTCTCAGTTGAAGATGCAGCGACTCCCAACCCTACGGCAGCGGCGGCGCTGCCCGACCGATTTCCCATTGCCGTCGTGCCGGCAGCCACCGCATCGGAGTCTCCCCTGTTCTGGATGATGCCTGCGGTGGTTTCCCCCTGTCCGCCATCTCGCGCCACCCAACTTGATTCTCCGATGGCGGTATTGGCCCGTCTATTTCATCCATGTTTCGCGCCCGGATCTATTTTTTGGCTACCCTCCCACCAGTCGGGATAGCCTATAAGTTCGAAACACCCCTCCTTTGTATGCTTGGGCTTTCCACAATGGCTGCACTGGAGCCCCGATTTGTCTTCTCGCGGTGATGGCCGGCGTCCGGACCCATCGGAACGTCCGGGACCGTCTGAGCATGATGTGTTCTCGTCCCTGTTCCGTCCACCCTTTTCTCTACACGCAATTGGCCCATATCCAATGCCGGATGTGATGGGTTTTCATCGCCGCCGGTTGCCGCCTTCAGAATCTGGAGGCGGGCGGCCTCTCTTCGGACGGTGGCATATGCAGACTCCACTGAGGGCTTGCTCTCTTGCTTCAATATGTCCTGTCGGATCAGATCGAATCTTTCATCCATTCCAGTGTGGAATTGATACAACCATTGCTCCTGCGTGATTTGATTGAAGATGGTTATGTCTTTGGGGCATTTCATTGGATTGGGTTGCCTCCGGTCTATTGCCATCCAAATAGCTTGCAATTTGTTCCAAAATTCTTCCAGGGTGTCGGTGCCTTGTTACTGGGTGTTTGCTCTCCGATGAAGATCGAAGAGTCGCATCGGATCTGACCCACTGCCATAGGTGGTTGAAAGCCGTTCCCACAGTGCCTTCGCCCTTGGATACTGTAATACATTATTTATTAAGTTTACCTCTATATTCTGTATAAGCCAAGTGAATACGTTCTGATAAGTTTGCTCCCACTGATTGTATGTTGAATCTGTTGGTGCCCCCCCATCGCCATCTTCATCAATCGGGCCCATACCGGGTAATTGTCGCTATTTAATTTGAATCCAATCGATAGGTTGTTGTAATTGGATGAATTTGGTTGAGTTTGGCTGTTGCGTAATAGATTTGCAATATGTACCGCAAGTTCGGGATTGATTTCTTGCGGTTTGGATTCGATAATTTCTGACATGTTTGGTTTTGTGCAGATTTTGGCTAACTAGGGTTGAGAAAGGTATAGGGACGATGATGTATTAGAGCTGAGTCCCAAGAAGGTTAACACTGCTCTTGATACCATGTTAACTTGTAAAGAGTAGAAATTGTATTCATTGATTCATCGTAATTGTGTAAGGATTACATTGGAGACTCAAGTTAAATAGCTAGAAATCCCTACAAGTCAGGGATTAACAAATCTCGTTAATTAGGGAAAACAACATCTTTACCATATCTACTCGTATTTCCTAACAAAATTTGTGGTGTGGGGTGGGGTGGGGTGGGGTGGGGATAGGGGGTGTGGGGGGAGCCCCCTTCGCCTTAACTGGCTCCGCCCCTGGTGATACGAATCATGTGGATTGTGCTATTAATTAAGAATTAATGCTGGGAAGAAAGCTTAGTTTTAGAATTAGGTGGTTAACTATGTGTAATTAATTGAGCTAGTTCTATGATCATGTCAGAGAATATTGATCTTTAAACAATCATTCTCTTAGTAATATAATTTAAGAGTTTATTATACCAAAAAACCTGTGATATACCTAATTAGCACTCATAACCCTGTGATTTGAAAATTCTCAAAGCGAACCCTGTGATTGTAATAAATTAGCACTCAATTAGCATTTCAAACCCTACAGCCGTGGTTGTAGGGTTTTGAGTGCTAACTTTATTATAATCACAGGGTTTTCAGTGCTAATTTATATAATCACAGGGTTCTCTTTGAGAATTTTTAAGTCACAAGGTTCGGAGTGCTGATTAGGTATATCACAAGGGGTGACCGTGCAAAACACTCTATAATTTAATTCAAATTTTAATACCAATTGGACAAGAAGACTATGGAATATTTTTTAATTAATTGAGTTAGTTCTTTCTTTCTTTTTTTCTTTCCAAAATTTAAAATTTTGTAAATTTAATTTCGTCCGCTCTCTATTAAAATTCCCAGCTCTGCTCCTGTTTCAAACGGGAAAAAGTTATTTTAGTGCAACTGTTTCTAACAACAATGATAGTAAGAGAATGAACTCCGATTTGGTTGGTAATTTATTCTCATAAGCTTGATTAAGTTCTTTTTAATTGGCATTTACATTTAATTTGATCGAAAGTTGAAGTGAATTAAAGCATGGTACGAAATAGAAATAAAAAAGATACAAAATTATGCATGTCATAGTCGGTCATAATAACTTGGCACTATATAATTGGCCCCCCAAAAATCTTTTAAATATTTTGATCATGAATTGGCTTTAACTTTTAACTCATCCTTAATAGTGTTTTTTTTCTTGAAACAAATCCTCAGCCAGAAATTTTCTAATCTGATGATCCACATGGAAAAGTTATTATGAACTCCTTTTAATTTTAATTTAGAAAAAGGAAAATTATTTTTTCGGTAAATTTACACTTTTTTGTAATTTCACAAAATTAGTAGCCGATAACTAAAATTCATATGGACAAAGCCTTCTGGAGTAGGAGTTCAATACATTCGTTTGGAATGTAGATAACACAATCATCTGCATCTCATGATCCGTATACCCTAAGGCATCAATGAACAAATTTTCACTTCTTTTAGTTTGCATATTTCAACTTTATCAAGATAGATCTAAAAGAGTTTATGTTGTTCAAAATGATACTTCTAAGGGGATGATCCTCAAATTCGGAAACCACAATTTTAAAAATCAGTTCCGTAATAATTTTTTTGAACCTCACATCCAAAACGAGCAAGAAAACCTAAAAAATGTAGGAGCACCCCCAAGATTCTCAAGATAATACTCTAATAATAATTTTCCATAAGATAACGAGCCAATCCCCAATAATTATAACTTAATTACTAGGCACAAATATTTTATGTAAATTTGTCCAGACATCCTTAAATCATAATCAAATCCCCAGGCTAAATAACATATAAAAACTTAGGGTTAATCTTTCTTTGAACCCCAACCTTTGGGGTGTATTGCACTTTAGTACCCAACGTTTGAAACGTTGTACTTTGGTACCCAACCTTTGAATTTTGTTGCACTTTAGTACCCCGACCAATGAGGAAATGCCACGCGGTACCAACCATGGGGGTACACGTCTGCACTTGGGTACAAAAGTGCAACAAAATTCAAAGGTTGGGTACCAAAGTGCAACGTTTCAAAGGTTAGGTACTAAAGTGTAATACACCCTAAAGGTTGGGGTGCAAAAAAAGATTAACCCAAAAACTTATCTATATATAAGGCAAAATTTCAATTAATCTTGATATTTACGTTTACATTAACAATAATAATAAGAAGACCCAAAAGGTAAAAATGTGGATCCTAAATCCTAATCATTAGTGCAATTATCTAGTCACATGAAAAAGAAATATAGGAGAGTCCCATAAAAAAATAATGATGTAATAATATGAAGTCAAAGTCTCATTATTGTTGTTATTTTGGTAATGTCAAAATCACATAATGCTTAACCATGTTATCCTGAATTTTCTTCAAACTTCAACCAGTCCAAACGGCACGAAATCCCCCACCTCCACCCTCCACCCTCCACCTTCCTCTATATATACTCATATAATCAAGATCAGAAATAGGAGAGCCAGAGAGAGAGAGAAGATGATCAAAGTCGGAAAGATGGTGGAATTAATGGAAGAATACAGTTTGATAATTGCAATGATGAGGGAGCAGCTACATTTCCAGTTCTTGAGGACCCTTCATTCTCCTTCAACTTCTGCAGATTCTTCTTCCTTTCTGGTTTATTTCTAGACCCAGAATTCAAGCAAAGTCCAGAAGTTTCATCTTTTTCCTTGGGAATTCTCTTATTTTTCTTATTTTTTACTAGTGTTATAGTTTCTGGAATTCCGAATTCATTCATAGTAGCTATTAATTATTAGTTTATTACTCAGTTCACTTTCTTGTAAAGTTTCTATTTCCATAAATAATTTATTTTCACTGTAAGCAAATTCGTTTCTGATTTATCTGTTCTCCTTTGCACAAAATGTTTCTTGGAATTTAGTACTCGTAATAATGAGAACTCAAATTTCCCTAGGCTGTTCATTAAAATCACTCTACTTTGGAGAATTTGAACTAATAAAATTGAGGGAAATATATGTATAATTAGAAATTTTGATCCCTCAATTAATATAAGTAATATATTCCATAAAAACTTTATTTATCCCAAATGCGGCGCGATTGATGTAACAACTCCCACTAGGCACTAGCGATCAATGTTCTAAAATCATAAAGTCCAATGTCATTTCTCCCTCGATTAGAGGATGAACCCTTTAGTTTGTGGAAATAAAAATGACAACATAATTAAAATTGGTTGAGGTGCAAGTCACTCTCCCATAATTGGGGTGAACTATAGTCAAAGCATCATGTTAGCATTATTACATCGTAAGTTATAAATCCGGATAAAGTTAAGAAAATATAATTTCAAAGCAATTCACTTTACACATATAACTAGAATGATCTTGTCTTCTTTAATATATATATATATAATTTGAATGATAAACAAACAAACATGATTCAGATGTTGCCTTAACTCTCATCGAACTCTATGTTCGACGGCTATATTTGTGTCGCATTCATACATCATAAGTTTTTATATATATATAATTTGAATAATAAATAAACAAACATGATTCAGATATTGTCTGTACTCCATCGAACTCTATGTTCGACGGCTATATCCGTGTCGCATTCATACATCATAAGTTTTTATATATATATATAATTTGAATAATAAACAAACAAACATGATTCAGATATTGTCTGTACTCTCGTCAAACTCTATGTTCGACGGCTATATCCGTGTCGCATTCATATATCATAAGTTTATATATATATACATATATAATTTGAATAATAAACAAACAAACATGATTCAGATGTTGTCTACAGACTCTACACTCTTGTCGAACTCTATGTCCGACAACTATATCCGTATCTCCATATCTGTATTCATACATTATAAGTACTTATTAAATCGATACGATTTGGACCATAATTCATCGCATGTCGATAAATACAAGAGCTAATGGTCTAGAGAACTTGAGCTAAGGATTATTTGTAATTCATTTGTAAATCATGACGATCTAAATGCAATTTTTAGTTTTATATTGACAGCTTCTGCATCATCTCAATCCAAAATAACTTATTAAGTCTCCATTCAATCCAAAATAACTTATTAAGTCACCAAATTATTGGATTTTCAGGATATTTAGGCCCTAAATCCCTCTTGGATTTTCAAGGACCGACTATATTCTCTAGGCAAATAGTTCTGCATTCAGATGGAAACATATAGGAAAAAAGAAGAGGCAACAATTTCATTACTCAACAATGTCCGGATGATAATCAAGCAAATGAAATGAAAATCGCACCGCCATCTCCAGAAAAAATGAAGCTTAACACAAAAATGGAAATTAAGTGGTCAGCTCCATGATAGCACTAACAATGTCTCCACTGTTGCCCTTGAGGGCCTTCACAGCCTTGGCCCTCGAAACCCCAGCTTGCGTCATAACCAAATCAATGTCTCGAGGCTCGACACCTGTTTCGTCAACTTCCTCCTCTTCCTCATCTGCTGGTGCAGGTGCACCGGCATCTGATTTCCCCATCACAGAGCTCATGTCGGGCATTCTGAATTGCTGAGCAGCTTGAGTCTGAAGCTGAGAGCTCAAATCATCGACCTTGGCTTCTCCGAAAATGACGTAGGTGTCTGAATTCGGGCTCTTGAAGACGTCCGGTTTTGAGATCAAAAACATCATCTGCGTTATGGGTTGGTGAGAAATAGCTAAAAGAAAGGTGAAATGGAGGATTTGAACAAGTGAGAGGAGTAAATGAGTACGTTTTTCGCTCTCTTGATTGTGACACGGCTGATGCCTGTGACGGGCTTCATCCCGAGCTTCAACACTGCCTTACGGCTCTTCTTCTCGCTTCTGCTCTGCTTCGAACTCTCATTGGCACCTGTCGGATACACCAACACACTATACTTTAACTTTTAAGAACTTGATAATGTAAAACAGTTTTATCAAGAATCGGCAACACCATTAATATCCATCCACAAACTATGCAGAATAGAAACAGAACAGAAAACAATCCACAAAATGTAACAGAATAAACCCAGAAATCAAACATAAGAAATTGCATCTAGTATGGCATTCTCAACATAAGGAAATTACCTCATAACAGTGAATAACAGTACTTTCTCTTATGCAATAAGAGCTAAGACCGAGGGATTTAACCTAAATTACAGAGAGCCCTAATACTAAAACTGTGGCTATTGGATTAAACAAACAAATTCTAAGCCCATGACACACTTCGCAACCTCAATAATCTACAACAACAACGAAATGAAGAGCCCACATACACATAGCACAGCAAACACAAAGTCCTCGACACATAATATTAAAAAATGAGTATAAAAACACAAACCTGGGGTACCGTCGTCCTTATCATCCTCATCATCTGAATCATCGACGTCGTCTTCATGGTCCTCTTCTTCCTTCACATCCTCCACCAACGGCTCATCCTGGATATTAAAAAAATATACATCATCTGAGTAAAAATATAGATTAAAAATGAGGGATTTTTATCGGAAAATGGTTACCTGAATCTTGTTCTGGATCTCAGTTTCTTCAATAACGGGGCCTGGCATGGCGGCTTTTTGAGGTGTGAGAATGGCGATTGGCGAGGATAGCGTTTGTTACGTTGAGGAGAAATATGGGGTCATTTTTATCTAGGGTTCGTATTGGGTTTTACACTTTATTGGGCTTCACTATTTTCATAACTCTAAACTGTTTTGTTGTTTAAGCCCATTAACTTTGGTCTTGGTTAGTTGGCTTTTTTCTTTCTATAGTCCATTTATTATGGGTTGAGTCAGATTGAACAATTAAAACGTAAAGTTTTTTTTTATCAATAGTAACTTCGTATTAACTTGCCATTGTTTATCTATCCTAGAAATAAATAATGGGATACTTCTGTTTCGCCCCTTCTTAACTATGAATTACACCATTTTTCAAATAATGTGAAATATTTTCTTTGATATTTAGGTGGAAAGCTATTGACTTTGTTTAATTAAGAAAATACTTTAATGTTATCTAATGAGCATATTCCACACCCTTCACCTCGACCAACACCACCATCACACTCATGCGCCTTTCCATCTTTTTCCCTCAAGTCAGCCGCCCTTAGATTTGAGTTTCTTTATGTATATTTGTGGATCTGAGTTTGATTTTGTGGTGGTTGTGAGTTTGTTTTTGTACCGACGGACTAGTGGTGGGGGTGGCTATGGAGTGGTAGCCGGTGAAAGTGGAGCAAAAATTGGGGGAGACGACGACGGTGATGATGGTTGTGCTAGTGGTCTAGATGGTGGTCCAACGGCAACAGCGAGGGTCGTGCCAGTGGTGTGGATTGATATATATAAGATATAAATAATAAATATAATATAGAAGTAAAATAGTCATTTTGCATTAAAAAATGAAGAGAAATTCAATTTTACACACAGTCAACGTACGTGTAACACACTAACTGGATGCGGGGTTATTCGTGCAAAAATAAAATAAAATATATATATAGGTTTTATGGATGAATTTTTTTATGATAGATTTTTCTTTTTGGTTTTTCGTCAAATACAAGGGATACTGATGTAATTTCCTTCTTCTGATGATCACAAAATACCAATATTTCACTTATCGGTTTCATTAATTTAATTCCTAGTAGTTTCCTATTCCAATCATGGTTTAGTACATGCTAGGTTCATAACCACTGACCAATAAAAAATCAATAACAATATTTCACTTACCGGTCTACTCAAAATATAATAATACATATGGCGAATACGCACACACATTAATTAACTAAGTAATTAATCAATAATGCTGACTAATTGCGCTCCATCAGTAGTCTCTTCCTTCAGCAGTAATTTGCTGGCTTTCTTCTCCATTTCCCAGGATCCATTGTCGTATGCATGGCAATGACCCGATGACCCGACCCACTTCTCGCAAGGAGCAGGGCTATCACAAACATAACAGTAGCACTGCATGCTCACAAATTAACACCAAAACCATCCTAATTAATTCAAATAATCTAGGTTTTGTTAAATTAATACCAAGAAATAATTGTACCATGTCACAGTGAGATTCGTGCGGCGACGTTTCGAAAGGATGTTCAGCGCAGGTGTGCCTGGGATGGGGATAATCTCTACATGCCACCTATCCATTTCCAGAACGAATAATATGATCGCACAATTTTCACATATATATTTTAAACTATTTTCGAAAGAGAAGAAGCTGGAGATAATTACACTTACCTGCCCCTTCTCAGCAATGACGCAGAGATCAGAATCGTTGGGTGACGGAAGCTTTGAGGTATCTATCTCATCAAAGGGATCGAATTCGAGGATAAAACAGTCTTCGTTCTCTTCGGATAGTTTGATTTCATCCCTGTGTTTCAGAGTGACGATTGGTTTCAATGGAGCGCCGCCATTAGGGTTAGAAGATGGGCTTGAAACATCGATTTCAATTACTTCTGCCATTCAAGAGATCTTCTCTTCACGGGACTTGTTTCCAGCAATTTGAAGGGGTTTATTTATTGGCGTAAAACCCCAGAAGATGGAAGGTTCGTTTATGTGAATCTCCTCGGGTTTGGATCTTTTCAGAGAGGGAGTTGGAAGTTGGAACGATATATGATATTCAAAATTTTAGACCTGCGAAAAGAGGAAATTTGCTGGAAAATATCATCACCGTTAAACAATTCAAACTTTGTTCTAACTTTACTTTTTCGATCGTTGAGTTTCCTAAGCGATTGTAATATTTTTGGAAGTAAGATATTCCGAAATTTGATAAATGTAATAAAATTGTGCGCGTATATTTTAATGGTTTATTTTTGTAAACAACTTTTATATATATATATATATATATATATATATTGAAACGATCTACTTATATTTTTAATTACAATATTATAGTCTAAACTGACACACTATAAATTTTCTTAACTAAAGTGCATTTATATATAATAATTTTTGTGGCTTATATATTAATTATCAAAGTTCTTTATTTTACTTATTATTTAACAATTACTAAAAATTACCTTTAGCCGGAGTTAATCTATCACAAACTAACTTTAACTTTGAGACGATACAGTGATTTAGTAGTAAGTATCTACCACTAAACAGATAAGTCATGAACTTATTGGTCATGAACTTGAGTTTCCTTGGGAGTAATTGGAAAATTAACATTGATCCTCTTTCAAAGAATTTTTTTTTTTTTAACATTCTAAAATAATTTTATTTCTTCAACAACTATATCAATTAAAAAAAGAGATAAGTTTTATTATGCTTTTGTTCTTATTAATTAATTATCTCACCAATTATTAAAGATTATTTATTTTTTAAACATGATATTTTTTGTGCGTGGAAAAGATGAATATATCTCATTATATAATTAAAATTTTGTTGTTTGAGATTTAGGTTTTATCCCGAGTATAAACAAAACATGATCATTTTTTGTGTGTGTATAATTAAGTCATGATTTTTTTTTTTCTGAACGCAGGGACGACATATATATAAAAGAAATCCAATCCTAAGCCAATCTAATTGGATACTAAATTGACAAAGTTTAGTTTATTTAGGTTGAACTCAGGAGCTAGAACTACCCAGGGTTGATTGTTCACCCACCGATAATAAATGTGAATTGAATTTAGATTCAAGTGGTTAATGAGTTTCTTTTTCGTAAACTGACCCAGGTTAATTCTAATAATCCTTGTAAGTATTTTTGTTTTTTTATATATAAAACAATTATTTCAATGAACTAGCATACAAAGTTGGACTATGATATACCAAAATTTAATTTCATATTCAATCTATTTTGATGGGTCCGGGAATGGATGAGTCCGAATCCGATCACTTTATGATTTGTATTTTGTGGAGGAAACCACCGGAGCTTCGCCGGAAAAAGAGAAAGGGGTTCAACCTGTTGGGACAAGCACAAGAAGAGTCAGAAGGCCAAGCTGGGGGAACTGGGGGTGATACCCAGTTTGGCTCTCCGACGCTCAAGTCAGTTTTGTGTATGAAGAAATGTAAGTTCAGTCACAGTTGCAGAAGTGAAGAAAGCTTAGAAAATGCTTCAGAAATGCTTACAGTGTAGAAGATGACTTGGGTTATTTATAGTTGAGGGTCAAGGGCCCTTTGGTCATTTGCCTCAAGTGGTCCTGGCCGAATGTTGCCCTAACACGTGGCGCTGTGAGAGAGAAACCTAGGAGGAATCTTCTGCAAAAGCGGCCCAAAAGTTAGTGCTAGCAACAGTGGCAGGTGCGCGGGCATGTACGTTGTGTCAGAGAGCCATGTGGGTGGTTGGTGACGAGGGCTCAAGAGCGCGCTCGTGACAACCTGGAGTATTGGAGGCCAAGACATCCGCTGAGGGGGATGAAGGCTCCAGTTCAAGTGACGAGCCAAAGGGGAGGCCACTCTGAGGGAGTGTGACGCTCGAAGAGTGCTCCCTTGGCACGTGGGCGTACCAATCGTTCAGTTTGTTGGACGCTCGTGGGAGTGATAGCGCTCGTTGGGCTTAACTCCTTGAAGAAGGATTGCGCTTGTTGGGTTTGGCGCTCGTGCGCCGATGGATTCACCTTTGATGGCGGCCGGCTTAGCGCATGGCTTAGCGCTCGTGCGCTGATGGGTGCAGCCTTGTGGAGACAGATGTCATCAGCTCGGTGATGCCATGTGTCTTCATGTGGGACGATCGTATTCTGACCCCATCATTTTGCCCCCCAATTCTGTAGTCCTTAGTGATAAGGACTGTAGAATTTTATCTCGCACTATCTCTTGTTTATAGCGCTCGTGCGAAGCTTGGCGTGTTGAGCAATTTTTCCTCTGATGGTGTCATTAATGCGGTCTTTTCAACCGACCGCTCGTATCAGTTCCGCATTAAATGCTTGTACTATTCTGAAGCCCTTGAATCGTCAGAGCATTAAATGCGGGTGCGCGTGGGGCGCGTGAGCATTGGGAAGCATGTGCCGGTTCCATAAAGTGGGCGGTTTCCTAGGCGGGAAATGATTACCATTTTGAATTTATTGCCTGAAACGGTACCAACTCCCATCCCTATAAATAAGGGATTCTGAAATCTTGTCATTCTTTACGCATTCAAAACTTTCCAAGTCTCCTTTGCAAGAAAAATTCTCTCGCATCTCCAGCATCTTCAACCTCTTCTCCCGTTTTCTTCAGAAACTTTTCAAGGTAAATTTCTAGTGTGAATTTCTGACTTTGCTAACCATAGACTTCGGACTTTAGGATTCCATAACCTTCTCCGATCCTTGCCTTCCTGAACCCTAATCTCCTTCCAAGAAAAACTTTCAAAACCTCTGCTTCTGCCATGGCTGACCAACACATTGAAGAGTTTGCCCGTGAAATCCAAGAGATGGCCACGGAGAGTTCTTCTTCTCACAATTCCCCCAGAGATGAAGAGTTGGGGGCGGCAGTAATGGCTATGGAAGACCGAAACCCAGGCGGAGTGGCTCCTCTCTTTGAGGAGATGGATTTGGTAATAGAGGCAGAAAGACAAGGAGTCACTCTGCCCATAACTCAAAGTGCCACACATCCCCATCGCCACAGAGTGATAGTGGCCGTTGCGAATCCGCTTCCAGTGGCGGAAGCCGTAACCGGGCCTTCAGAAAGGGCCCGTGTTGCAAATCCGCTTCCGGTGGCGGAAGCCGTAACCGGGCCTTCAGGAAGGGCCCGTGACAAGGGCAAGAGTAAGAAAACCCAGAAATCCAAAGGACCCAACGAGGGGGAGGGCTCAGGTTATCAGGCTACCGAGCGCACGCCTGACGAAACTCCCAGCACCGTCACTGTGGGAGATGTAAAGACAATGATGGCCCCCATCTACTGGGACGAGCGATATACTTGGAGAATTCCCCAAAACCACGAGCGTGCAAATAATCCGCCTCCTGGGGAAATGGCAGTATACGTGGATTCCGTGAGCTCGGGAGGCCTGAGGTTCCCCATCTCAGTCTCAATGGCCCATTTGCTGAACGACCTGGGCCTGTGTCCGTCCCAGATAGTGCCCAACGGCTTGGCCCTCTTGACCTGCTACATAATTCTGATGAGGACCATGGGATACGAGCCCTACTTGAGGAACTTTAATGCCCTTTTCCAAGTGGTCAGCTCCTCTCGCTCTTCGCCTGAAGCGGGTTTTTATTACGTCCAAGCGAAGGCCCACATGAAGCTGATCAATTCGCCCTCGACCACTTATGGCATTGACTGGAAGGAAAAGTTTATATTTGTCAGGGCTCCAGCGGAAGAGGGCTTTGGGGTGAGCACGGAATGGGGCTCGTACTCAAAGAGCCGTTTGCCACCCTCATTCCCCCGAGACTGGGCTAAAAACCTGGCCACAACCCTAAGGGACGAGGGTCACCTTATACAAGCAAAGGACTGGATAGACGATGCGGAACTCATGTTCTTGTGTGGTCTTACCAACGACCCTCATTTCCTTGACAATCCTCCGGCTCGTGACATAGAGAGAGACGGTTAGATCCTTAGGGCACTAACCTTAGTTAGGAATGAATACTAACTGCTTTTATTGTACTTGTAATTTGCACTTAACAAATCTTGTCCAAGGATTCATAACCTTCGTATTTTCATTTTTGCAGGAGCCGCTATCTTAGAAATGGCCGGTGGGATTAGAGAAGCGGCTCGTTTCGCCAACGCTCAGAGGAATCAAGCTGCCCAGGGGAACCAACAGCGCGAGCCCCAACGTTCCCGTAACCGCAATGATAGAGGGGACGCTCGTGGGGGTGCCAGCTCAAGCACCAACCCTGAGGTGCAACCCCCTCGTGGCCGAGGGGAACGTAGGTTGGTCCCCAGGGAGAACAGGCGAACGGAGAGAGGAGATGATGTTCAACTCCCCGTTCCTGCAGAAACAACGAGGCGGCCAGTGACTGCCTTGACGATAAGAGAGGCTTCCCCGAGCGCGAGCGCAAATAGACCTTCCCGCAAGAGGAAGAGAATGCCAGACTCCGCCGCGATCATAGGAAAGGGCAAACGAGTGATTGAGGGCCCCCGAGGCGAGGGGGACACTTCCTCTTCAGAGGAAGAACACATGTGGGAGTTCCCCCGCCGAGGGGACAGAGACTTTTCTGGCGCCCCCGACGGCGGGCCGGTTTTGCTGAGGCCGGGCTCGGTCGCCCAGACTATTACTGACGATTTGTTCAGCCGGGCTCAGTACTCAGCAGATCACAGGCATCTCTACAGTGAGTCTGTAGAGAAGGTGACGCTCGATGCAGCCCACGCCCTGATTTCCGTAAGTCCTCATTCCTTGCATTCTTCTGTTCTGTAATTTTTCCATTCTTTTGTTAACACTTTTCCCCTCGATTACGCAGCAAGTTCTTCCTCGGCTCCGGAATGTGCAGATGCGAGCCTCCATATATGCCGAGCGCAAGGCCAAGTACAAGAAAATGGCCCGCTCGATGGACCCAGCTCACTTCCAAGCGGAATTGGCTGCTGAAACTGCCAAGTATGAGACCCTCAAGGGTCTATACAACAAAAATGAAGTGGAGCTGACAAAGCTGAAGGAAGACTTTGTGGCTGTGGATGGCGCTCGAATCAACTTGGGCAACCAGCTGGCCCAAGCTAACGAGCGGGTCAAGAAGGCTGAGGCAGAGAGGGAGAGCTTGAGAGCAAGAGCTATGGAGGCCGAGCGCAAGCTTAACGATACTGTTAGCGAGTGGCCTCGGAGCTTAGAGCGTGCGACCAAGGAGGCGCTGATCAAGTTCTGTCATTCCAAAGCATTCAACTTTGCGGCCTCGTTACACTGCTTGGACGAGGCTCAAAATGCCTTCAACCTGGCAGTGGATCAGGGCATCCACAAAGGTCTGACAGATCCGGCGATGAAGGGTGCTGAGGGTACGGGGCTCATGTTTAATGAGCGCTGTGAGGAGGCAGAAGAGGATCCCAACGACCCCGCAGACAGTATAGCGGAAATGGAGTATGACTTCCTGGTGAAATTGATCCAGGATGAGTACGCCGATGCCCACAGGGAAGGGGGTGTGGGTCCATCTGATGCCCATGAAGACGAGCCACAAGCACCGCTCATAGAAGAAGCCCCAGTTCAAGCCGCCGAAAATGCCAACGCTCCGGATGTCAATGAGCCTGCTCCTGCCAATGCCCACAACGATCCGCAAGAGCCTGAAGGTCCCATTCACGGCCCAATTCTGGTGGTTGTTGATGAAGACGTCGCCCCAGCTGCCTAAGACTTTTCCTCCTTGTATTTTTCTGATTCTCTGCTTTTCCTTGTATTTAGAATTTCATGGGCCTTTGAGCCCCTTTGTTTTGTAATACTTCCATTTTGCAAATGAATAAAGATTCCGTTTTCCATACCTTTGTTCTTCATTTCCTTTATGAATCGTATAATAAGACTGTGTAGTATACTCCTGTGAACGCTTTATTCCTTTGATGCAATGAAAATTTGCCTAAGTCTTGAGCGATCGTGAGGGTCTTATTGTGAGATTGCCCCCCCGCTCAAGACTTGTATAAATTTCTGCCTTTGTAAATTTATCTTGAAATTTGTCCAAGTCTTGAGCGGTCGTGAGGGTCTTACTGTGAGATTGCCCCTACGCTCAAGATCTGCATAAACTTTTCCTTTTGAAAATTTGCCTAAGTCTTGAGCGGTCGTAAGGGTCTTACTGTGAGATTGCCCCTACGCTCAAGATCTGCATAAACTCTTCCTTTTGAAAATTTGCCTAAGTCTTGAGCGGTCGTAAGGGTCTTACTGTGAGATTGCCCCTACGCTCAAGATCTGCATAAACTTTTCCTTTTGAAAATTTGCCTAAGTCTTGAGCGGTCGTAAGGGTCTTACTGTGAGATTGCCCCTACGCTCAAGACTTGTATAAATTTTATTTTTGCTCTTTGAAAATTTGTCTAAGTCTTGAGCGGTCGTGAGGGTCTTATAGTGTAATTGCCCCTACGCTCAAGACTTGTATAAATTTCTTCTTTTGTAAATTTATCTTGAAAATCTGTCTAAGTCTTGAGCGATCGTGAGGGTCTTACTGTGTGGTTGCCCTCGTTCAAGACTTGTGCAATTCCTTTTTGATTCTGAGGCCATCGTTTGAGCGCTCTGGCTCTTGTCGTTTTCTTGGTTCTGCAGGAAATCCCATTTTCGAGCGCACGGCGTTCTAAGAAACGACCAAGGCCTACTAGGACTTTTTCTGTGATAGATCCCATTTTCGAGCGCAAGGCGTTTTAAGAAACAGCCAAGGCCTACTAGGATCCGTTCTTGTAGGAGATCCCGTTTTCGAGCGCAAGGCGTTGTAAGAAACAGCCAAGGCCTACTAGGATTTTCTCCATAACCTTCTTCCAATTCACCTGTTTGGTTGTGAGCGTAACCAGTCTATCCTTATGAGGGCGTCCCCCCATGTGGAGTAGAGCGCTGGCCAGCGTAACCCATGAGAGGTAACAGCATTCATATTGGAATGGGTTGCCAACCACGCTCGCGACGACGAGGGACGTGGGACTTATCCATTCAAGCAACCAAAGAAACAGGAATATTAAAGAAATTAAAAAGATTATGTTACCTTCTACTTGTGATTTGAAGTACATAGAACCCGTCAAAGAGGGTTGTTACATCAGGATTTGTAAAGAGCTTTTAAACATAAAACCGCCGGAGGTTACATGCGTTCCAAGGGCGAGGCAAGCGTTCGCCTTGAAGTGTCTCCAGGGTGTAAGTGTTGTTAGCTCTGAGCTGTATGACTTTGAATGGGCCTTCCCAATTGGGGTCCAGTTTCCCCACGTGCTTGGATACTTCCACTTTCTTCAAGACCAAATCTCCCAGCTGGAAAGTTCTTTCCTTCACACGCTTGTTGTACTGTTGGGCCACAGAGGCTTTATAGTGGTGGATCTTAGCCCACGCTCGGTCTCTCCTTTCATCCAGCAGGTCCAACTCCAAGCTCCTGTTGCCATCGTTGAGCTGAGGCTCGAAATAGCCGACACGAGCGGATTCATTTACAATCTCCGCTGGTATCATTGCTTCTGATCCATAAACGAGCGCGTAAGGTGTTTCTCCAGTAGCCGCTCGTGGGGTGGTGCGATAAGCCCAAAGCGCTCCTTGCAGCTCCTCAGCCCATTCACCTTTCTTGCTTTCCAGCATGGTTTTTAGATGCTGCAAGATGATTCTATTGGTAACTTCTGCTTGCCCATTGGATTGTGGATGTCCTACAGAGGTAAATCGCTGTTCTATCCCCAACTCAGAACACCACTCGCGTGTGTCTGCCGCTATGAACTGGGATCCATTGTCAGAAATGAGCACCCTCGGTATGCCGTACCTGCAAATGATGTTCTTCCAAATGAAGTCCCTCACAACCTTGAAAGTGATTTTTGCAACAGCTTCAGCCTCGGCCCACTTGGTGAAGTAGTCGACGGCTAGAATGACAAACTTCCTTTGTCCTGCAGCTATGGGTAAGGGGCCCACAATGTCTATTCCCCACTGGTCAAAAGGCCAAGAGACGTCTATTGGGATCATTTGTGCGGCTGGCAATTGAGGGAGATTTGAATGAAATTGGCATTTGGGGCATTTCCTCGAAAATTCAATGGCGTCTTGGAGAACTGTAGGCCAATAAAACCCACTTCTCAGAACCTTTTTTGCCAAAATACGCCCCCCAGAATGATTTCCACAGCTCCCGTTATGAATGTGTTCGAGCGTCTCCTTTGCTTGTGAGGGCCTTAGGCATCTCATTGGGGGTCCTTGAAATGATTTTTTGAACAACCTCCCCTCGGGATCCAAAGCGAAACGAGGGGCCTTATTTCGGATTTTCCTAGCTTCCACCTTGTCAGTGGGAAGAATTCCATCCTTAAGGAAAATGATGACGTCATCAAGCCAGCAGGGCTCGTTTGGATCAATCATAGCAATTATCTTGGTGGCGACTCTTTCTTTGATCAAAGGTTCCTCAGTCCTAAGGAACGTAACAGAACGTTCAGAAGTACCCTCTAAAGCTGACGCAAACTTTGACAGAGCGTCCGCTCGCTCGTTTTCTCCTCGCGGCACCTGAAGTAGATGAAATTCCTTGAACTTCCCAATTATTTCTTTGGCTTTCTTTAAGTACTGTATCATGGTGGTTTCTCGAGCCTCATATGTTCCTTCAATCTGGCTCGCTATTAACTGTGAATCCACATAAGCAGTGATTCTGGAGGCTCCATTCTGAGAAGCTATGTTCAAACCTTGCACGAGAGCTTCATATTCTGCTTCATTGTTAGTGACTTGGAAATCCAGCTTGATCGCAAAGTCCAGTTCAATCCCATCGGGGTTTCTGAGGGCCACTCCTATCCCTCCCCCTTGAGAGGTTGAGGAACCATCCGTGTGCAGTACCCATAACCCCTCATTCTCCGCAGCGGCGGGTTCGAAACCAAAACGTTCAACCAACAGATCCGCCATAACCTGAGCTTGTATCGCGGTCCTGGGCTCGAAGCATAAATCAAACTGGCTCAATTCGATGGCCCACTTGATTAATCTGCCAGATACGTCCGGCTTGGACAATACTTGTTTCAAGGGTTGGTCGGTGAGAACTGTTATGGAATGCGCTTGAAAGTAAGGCCTTAGCCTTCTTGAGGCGTTAATAAGAGCGAACGCAAATTTCTCAATCTCCAGATATTTCTTTTCGGCTCCTTGCAAGGTTTTGCTCAGATAATAGACAGGCAAATGTTTCCTCTCCCGTACAGCGACCAGAACCGCGCTCGTGGCTTCAGGAGAGACAGAAAGATACATGAATAACCTTTCGCCTTCGACAGGCTTAGTCAGCAGTGGAGCGCTCGATAAATAAGCCTTCATATCCTGCAGCGCCCTTTCGCATTCCTCTGTCCAAGCAAAGTTACGTGCGTTCCTCAAGATTTTGAAGAAGGGAAGGTTCCTGTCTGCCGAGCGTGAAATAAACCTGTTCAACGAGATGATTTTGCCTACCAAGACCTGTACTTCCCGCAAATTTCGAGGGGAAGGAATTTCCAAGATGGCCTTGATCTTCTCCGGATTGGCCTCAATTCCCCTCTGACTGACCATGTATCCCAAGAACTTTCCCCCTTGTACACCAAAGGTGCACTTCGAGGGATTCAACTTCATCCCATATTGGCGCAAAATTGAAAACGTGCGCTTGAGATCCTCCAAATGGGAATCCTGGCGCTCGCTTTTGACAATCATATCATCCACATAGACCTCCATGGACCTCCCAATTTCACTTTCAAACATCTTATTGACAAGTCGCTGATAGGTAGCTCCGGCGTTCTTAAGTCCAAAGGGCATGACCAAGAAACAATATACCCCCATATGGACGACGAACGAAGTTTTGGGACGGTCTTCCGGGGCCATAAAGATCTGATAGTACCCCTGGAAAGCGTCCATCATGCTCATGAGCTCGCAGCCAGCAGTCGAATCCACCAATTGATCAATCCGGGGCAGCGGGTAAGGATCTTTAGGGCAAGCCTTGTTGAGATCAGTGAAATCATTGCACATGCGCCATTTATTTGCGCTCTTGGGCACCAAGACTACGTTGCACAGCCACTCCGGATACAAGATGGGCTCGATATACTGAGCCTCCAAGAGCTTATTGACTTCCTCTTCAATGACTTTCTTTCGAAAGCCATGTACATCTCGTTTTTTCTGCTTGATAGGCTTGAAAGATGGATCCACATTAAGTCTATGGACAATGACGCTCGGGTCAATCCCTGTGAGATCAGAGGCTTTCCATGCGAATACATCCTTGTTCTCCCTTAGAAAATCAATCATCATGATCTGAGAAGGCCCTGAGAGGTTTGAGCCTATCTGTGTAGTCTTATCTTTGTTTCCAGGTTCCAGCTCAATGGTAAGGAATTTTTCCGAGGGTTCGATCCTTACCTCTGGGCGAGGAAGTTCGAGCGCCCTCTTCTTTCCTGTTAAACGATCGCCAGATGCTGGTTCACCCTCTTCCGGCTCATCTTCTCCTGAGGACGATTCACCAACGACCCCTGGGGGGACATTTTCGAGGGGATTCTCCCCGTTGTCTCCCCTCTTCTTCTTATTCTTCTTCTTGTTCAATTTCGCCCGTTTCCTTGCTGGGCTGTCCTCGTCTAAATTGGGGAAATCCACTGACTTCTTGGTGGAGCCGATATGGAAGGTTTTCTCCGCTTTAGGCTTTCTGAGGGACAGCATGTAACACTCCCAAGCCTCTCGTACATTGCAGAGCACTTCTCCAACGCCCTCGGAGGTAGGAAACTTAATCTTCTGGTGGTAGGTGGAGATGATAGCTTTAAAATCCACGAGGGCAGGGCGCCCGATTATGATGTTATACGGGATGTCAATCTCCACCACCGCGTACGTTACCAAAAGCGTTTTGCGCTGAGGGGCTCGTCCGAATGAAGTAGCCAGGCGTATTTGCCCTCGGGGGACAACTTCTGAGCCTCCAAAGCCAATGAGGGCTGTTTTAAGAGGCTCGAGCGGGAGATCAACCTTCATTTTTAAGAATGTAGAGTAAGGCAAAACATTAACGGAGCTTCCACTATCAACCAATACTCTTTTTACAACATGGTTATGAACATCTAAACTAATCACCATGGGGCAATCTGAGGTTACACCCTCCCCATGGGGCGTTACAATATGTTCCAGATCCCTATCATCAAAGCCTATTACATCACTTTCTCTTGATTTTGGAGCGCTTGATCTCTGGATAGCGTAGATAGGCTTGGGCACTGCTGGGCGTTGGTTGTAGCTCCGTATGTGCCTCCGTCGAGAGGCGTTTGAATCCCCCCCTGATGAGCCTCCTGCAATCATATTTATGACTGCAAAGGGCTCGTTCTCTTGCTCAGGGGCTTTGCCTTTGTTGCCTCGGCGACTGCTGCTTTCCGGGGGTCCTCTACCCCTTGGGCTCTTTGACCGGGAAGGACTCCTTCTTCTCCTTCCGGAGCGCTCGTTGCATTGTTCATCGTAGCGTTCGAGCACCCGGACAAATTCTTTCAGATGGCCCCCTGCAACGAGCCTTTGGATTTCAGCCTCCAACTGTCGGCACTCATCCGTGTCGTGCCCTCTCTGCTTGTGGAAGGCGCAGTATTTATTCGAGCGCCTTAGTGAGTCTGTTTCTCTCATTTTGATGGGTCTTTTGAAGAGCTTCTTATCAGAGAGATTGTAGACTTCTGAATTTGGCCGGGTGAGCGGAATGCGCTCGAATCGACGAGGGGGTGGTGGCGACCTCCTGCGCTCTTGAGGGCGCTCTTTCTTGACTGCCACATCCCTCCCCCGCTCGTGATGAGGTCGCTCGTTCCGGGCCGGGCTGTGATGACGGGGACCATTCGTCCCATACATATCTTCGAGCGCGAAGAACGGCTCGGCTATTTCTCTTAGGCCCATGAGGGTCCCAGGCCTTCTCTCCACGATGGCGTCAGCAAATTTTTTGCTCACATACTGCTTGTGATCCACAGCCTGGAAGAGAACTGGGATCAAGAAATCCATCGAGGGCCTTTCCACCTGCAAGATCTCCTTATTGAAGCGGGCGAAGAATGAGCGTAGGGATTCGCTCTTGCCCTGCACCACGTTGTAAAGCGCTGTGGGTGCGGTGACTGGTGCCTTCAAAGAGTTGAAGTGGTTGAGGAAGGCATCGGCTAGCTCTTCATACGAGTGGATCGAGCGCGGTGGCAGGCGCTTATACCACTCTTGTGCCATCCCTACCAGGGAAGTGACAAACACTTTCGCCCAGTAATGGCTGGAATGCTCGTAAAGGTGCATGAGATGCACAAAATGATCCAAATGCTCCGCTGGATCGGTTGTCCCGTCGTATCTGTTGATGGATGTGGGGACTTTGGCCATTCCGGCTTGGGCCATCAGGACTTCCTCGACGAGGGGTGAACCCCTCGCCAGTGGGTGGTATTCGTACGTGCCGAAGTTTTCCTCCGGCTCCTTTCGATGGGGGACCCTTGGTGGAGGGTCCTTGGTGCGGGTACTCCTGGCGTCAACCCGTTCATCCCGACTATGGGAGATCTGAGTTGAGCGCCCTCGTGAGAGCTGTCCCACGATATCCTTGAGGCCCTGTAGCTGGTCTTGCACAGCCGCGAGGACGTCAGGATTTACTTCTACTTGTTTGTCCTTGTGGGCTCGTGAGCCCCTCCTGGAGACATGAGAGTCTCCTTCATTTTCGTTCACTCGCTCCGTGGGCTCTTTGTTCCTTCCCACGGAGGCACGCTCGTTGCCCTCCTGCTGGGGCACTTCTTTCGCTGGTGGTGGTGGTGGTTGAGCCCTTAGGACAGCCTGGGCTTCCCGGAGGGGAAAGTTCTGCTGTCCGCCTAAAGGGGCTGCAACCTGAGTGGCCTGCCCAGAGGGAAAGTACATGGAATGGAATCTTTCCCATGCCCCCTGGGCCGCCTGAACCTCACATTGGGCGTAAAGAGCCCGTAATTGTTGGGTGGTTAGTGGAGGTAACTCCACTCCTTCAATCTCCCTGGGGACCACCACTGGGAGCTGGAGTTGTCCGGCATGGTATGGCTGGACTGGTGGCATCATCATCGCCGGAGTAAGGGAGTATCCAGGCGGAGGCATCATGTAACCTTGTATTCCAAGGTTCATCTGGGGATGAACCCAGGGATTCTGTGCAAGCGGCGGTGGAGCTGAGAAAGAAACTCCTCCAGTGGTGGTGGGAACCTGCGGTGCCGGCGGAGCAGGTGGTGGTACGGGGGATTCTGCTTGTGGAGTCACTCCTGCGGGGGGAGGTGCTCCACCATCAGCGACGGTAGGTGGCAGTGCTCCGCCTATAGCGGTGACGGGAAGAACGATGTTTGCATCTTGGGAGGTGTTTTCTCCTCCTCCAACAGCTCCAGATCTCGTTGCAACCATGGCTGTTGAAAACGAAGATGTGCTTGTTTTTCTACCAACAAAAAGAAAGGAAGAATATGGAAGACTGGCTTCCCACAGACGGCGCCAAAAATGATGGGTCCGGGAATGGATGAGTCCGAATCCGATCACTTTATGATTTGTATTTTGTGGAGGAAACCACCGGAGCTTCGCCGGAAAAAGAGAAAGGGGTTCAACCTGTTGGGACAAGCACAAGAAGAGTCAGAAGGCCAAGCTGGGGGAACTGGGGGTGATACCCAGTTTGGCTCTCCGACGCTCAAGTCAGTTTTGTGTATGAAGAAATGTAAGTTCAGTCACAGTTGCAGAAGTGAAGAAAGCTTAGAAAATGCTTCAGAAATGCTTACAGTGTAGAAGATGACTTGGGTTATTTATAGTTGAGGGTCAAGGGCCCTTTGGTCATTTGCCTCAAGTGGTCCTGGCCGAATGTTGCCCTAACACGTGGCGCTGTGAGAGAGAAACCTAGGAGGAATCTTCTGCAAAAGCGGCCCAAAAGTTAGTGCTAGCAACAGTGGCAGGTGCGCGGGCATGTACGTTGTGTCAGAGAGCCATGTGGGTGGTTGGTGACGAGGGCTCAAGAGCGCGCTCGTGACAACCTGGAGTATTGGAGGCCAAGACATCCGCTGAGGGGGATGAAGGCTCCAGTTCAAGTGACGAGCCAAAGGGGAGGCCACTCTGAGGGAGTGTGACGCTCGAAGAGTGCTCCCTTGGCACGTGGGCGTACCAATCGTTCAGTTTGTTGGACGCTCGTGGGAGTGATAGCGCTCGTTGGGCTTAACTCCTTGAAGAAGGATTGCGCTTGTTGGGTTTGGCGCTCGTGCGCCGATGGATTCACCTTTGATGGCGGCCGGCTTAGCGCATGGCTTAGCGCTCGTGCGCTGATGGGTGCAGCCTTGTGGAGACAGATGTCATCAGCTCGGTGATGCCATGTGTCTTCATGTGGGACGATCGTATTCTGACCCCATCATATTTGTTTGAATTAAGAATATTTATAAGATTATATGACTTTTCACCAGTCGACTAAATATGTTAAAATTCAAACTGAATTATGTTAAAACTGAACACATGACAACCCTAGACTAATCTTATTTTGTTATAATTGTCTTCCAAATCTAAGAAAAACCCGATACTGCAGAGGATGTTTGTCGGGTTATATTATTTAGAAAATAAATTAAAGTAAATTGTATTCGAAGTCAATACTGATCGAGTCGAATTCCGGGCGGCTGATGTGGCTCGAAATCGTTGACTTGACCACTTAGAATTTGTAAAGGGGAAGACCTCGAACTAGGGTTGACCTGAGAGTTGGAAGAGCAAACGTGAGCTGAAAACCGACAAGAGACCGGAGGGGGTTTTACCCTTGTCGGTACTCCGATGCCTAAGTCAGTATCGAGTGGTTTGAGAGCCTTTCGAGTAGCTTGGGGTGCAATAAATGTGTGTAATGATGCTTAGAAATGGCATTTATGAAGGGGGTATTTATACCTGATCATGTAATCATGACTGAACAGTGCCATCTGTAGGTGCATTTAATGCACTGCACCCACTTGGTACGGCCTGTCAGGCTCATTAAATGCTTGGAGCGGCGGTGTGGGGCACAGGACGGAGTCGAGAGAAGATCGACCAGGATACCGAAACATCGATTAATCACCGACCTACCTTGGACATACTCGACTCCGCACCGACTTGTCTTAGGTAGATCGACTCGACATTGCAGGGTGGCCAGGGCCTGTATCTAAAAAAGCTCTTCCATCAAGGCGACCGACTTGGGGCGTACACGTGGCAAGTTTAACTGGTCGTCGCGCCACGGGGAGGGTGTCTATTGGCCCACTTCAGGTGCACGTGGCGACACGGGATCGACCCACGTCATTAGCCCCCGGAAAGGCGGTGCCATGGTGACGTGGCGGCGGCCTTTTGAATTTTGAGAAGTGGTTCCCAGGCGTAATCATGGCGACAGTTCACCTTCGATTTTCCCGCCCATGATGCTCCTGTAAATAGTCCCTTATTGCCTTCATTTTTACGCTTCTGAACTTTAAAGCCTTTTGAAAAATCCAGAGCTTTTCGAGTCAAGCAGAACATTCGAGTCGATCTCCTTCATCAGCAAATTATTCCGGTAAGCTCTCTCGACTCGATCTCTTTCTCTCTTATAGCTTCAGTTTCTTTAGTTTGTTCATTTTTGAGAGTTCGTAATCGAGTGAGAAGAACCCCATCTCAAATAACGTTCCACTCGACCCCTGACACGCACCTTAATCCTTATTTCAAGGAGAAGGCGGAATTTGAGGGAAACCAGTTAGAGTTTTTTAGTTTGAGCAGTGGGATGTCTTCTTCGACCTCGACTAGTTCGGGCTTATCGGATAGAATCCCTGGCCCTGGAGACGAAGTTAGATCTGAGGATTCGACTTCGAGGGAAGGGGAGTCTGTTCAGTCCCAGGCGGCCTCGGAAAAGGATGTCGTAGTGGTGTCAGAGGATTCTAGGGATAGACATTCGACCTCCCCATTGCGTCCGGTAACCTCTGCAGAGCCGATAACCATCGTCCCTTCGGTAGGAATGACCCTGGGGCCGGAGTATTCGAGCAGGGAAGGTGACACGGGGCCGTCGACTTCTGATCGCCGGCAAGAGGAAGAAGACAAGGTTTATATCCCTTATGGCGCGAAATCTCCGGCCCGAGTATTAGATAAGGATCCCCGCCTTGTTGAAAGTAAGGTCTCGCCCAAAATGTTCGAGGAGATAAGGGAGATCTTGTTTGGGGGAGATATCGAGTTGGAGGGTTATAGTGTGGTTCGACCAAGGAGAGGGCAAACGATGACCGACCCCCCGCCCAACTGTATAACGGTGACTTGGAAGATGGTCAATACTGGGTTCCGTATTCCTATCGACGACGACATCCTCGACGTCTTGAATCACCTCAACATCAACCCTGTCCAATTGACGCCGAACGCCTACGCGATGTTAAATGCGATCCGGGTACTCATGAAATATTTTGGCATTCCAATGCTGGGAGTCGCCAAGGACCTATTCAACGCGAGTGTGACTAAAGAGAAATCAGGCTCGGGCTATGGGTTTGTACAATTGGCATTCAAATAGAAGCGCAAGCTCACGACTTTGCCGACCTCTTCCAATGGGCAGACTTGGAAGCAGCAATTTATCTATGTAGAGAGTCGAAATGGATGGCCCAATTTGTGGAATAGAATGTGGTGCTGGAGGCCTGCCTCGACATTGCCGATCGCTTCCCCTCGCTGGAAGAATACGTTCATCCGGGACCTTCTGTCTCTCGGTCAATTCGACTGTAAGAAATTGATCGAGGACAAAGTTCTGGTGAACTTTAGCTTAGCCCCTGGAGTTCAAAGTCGAACTTTTGACCCTGGTACCATTAGCACCCGAGTCGAGTATCGAATCGTTAAATATTGTTTATGCATTTTTCTTCGTCTTTTAGGTCGATTTTAACCCGTTCTGATTTCCTTTTGCAGATAGAATAATCACGAGTCGTCTGGCAGCTATGAGAGCGGACATGGAGAAGCTTGAGGCCCAACAGGCAACTACCCGAGCGGCCGGGGTGGCGGCCCAACATAAAACAATGGACGCCCCACTGCCGAGGGAGGGGTCGGGCCAAGACTCAGGTGCGCCGACTTAGATGTCGGCCGCCCACGGGTCGAAGTGGAAAGACAAAGAGGTTCCCGTCGATCCGAAAGACAGACGGAAGAAGTCCAAGAAGGACTCTAAGGCCCCCAAGCCGATCCAAGCGAGTATAGGCCACGAACGCCCAGCGGGAGGAAGCCAGTCGAGGGGTACGGTCTCGACAAGCTCATTGCCCTCGACTCCATCGGAGACCGAAAAGTCACCGGCCCCTTTTTCTTTCGAGGCGCTGAGGATGACCCATCTGCCCTTCAATGCTCTGGAGGATGACGTAGCGGACTTCTTCAAGATGCTCAAGATTTCAGAGCCTCATCTCTCAGGCGGCTTTAAGTTAGTCGACAGCGAGGGCAAGCCTCGCCGGGTAGGGTCTACTTCTCGGGACAATCGGGCTATCGGGGCGGTCTATCATAGTTGCCAAACCCTGGTCGATCACGAGGCGAGGTGGAAGATGTACGACATAGAGGTGGAGATGTCGGCAGCGATTAAAGCCACTGGGGTAAGTCTTACAATCCTTCCTCTTACTCGAGTCGACTTTCTTAGTAGCTGCTGAATCATTTCCTTTCCTCATGTTTTAGCTCGCCCAGGATGTCTACCATTTGAGTAGGAGGGCTCAGATCTACAGGGAGGGGAGGTCCTGCTTGGAAGCTAAGGCGGGGATCGACTTCGAGGTGGAGACCTTGAAGAGGAAGGTGTTGGACTTGGAGACCGAGAAGGCAAGCTTGGGGTCTCAGGCCAAAGCGGCCGAGCTGGCTAAGACAAAGGCCGAGTCGACCTCGGAGGAGCTGAGGAAGCTGCTGGATGACAAGAAAAAAGAACTGCTCGCGGCCCATAAGAAACTCGATGATCAGTCGACCAAGATGGTCAGCCTTTTCCAAGACGGAGAGTCGGCTGGGGAGGTGAAGGGCGCGAGAACGGCCATAGAACGATGCCAGCAGATCTTTGATCGACTAGTGGCCGACTCGGAGAGGTACGGGGCCTATCGATTCGGGCTTGCGGACATGAAGGAAGTGTTCGATCTTTGTTTTGCCCAATGCCGGGCTGAGGGACACATCCCCATAGACTATAATGCCCAGAAGATTGGCCTGATGTGCCCCGACCCTAGGCCCCTACCTCCCGAAGCCGCTACAAAGGAGCCTGAGCTCTACTGGTCCAAACATGAATTCGGCTTTGCAGTATCTCTGGCGAAGTCCATAGTCGCGGGTCGAGAGGAAGACCCAAATAATATGCCTCAGGGAGTCGACCCTATGGTCCTCAACCATGCGAGGGTATTCCCGGAGCTGTTCTTCGAGGCGTCTTCTAACCCAGAGCCCAGCAACGAGCCGGCCGCGGCCAACTCCGATGAAGAACTTGATTAAGTCCATCTGTCTGCCTTGACATTTATGTTTCCCTTGTTTCTCCCATTGTAATTTAGCCTTTCATTTGTAGTTTTAATTTTTGCCAAGTATCAAGCCGGCCGGGGGCGGTCGGCGAGTGCTCCCAACTTTGTAAAATCCAAATGTAGCCGATTCGACACGAATCCGCCTTTCTTGCTTTAATGAAGTTATCGCTTTCAAGTTCATTTTGAATTAGCATTTGCGAGTATGCATGTTCAGAAATTCCAAGTCGAGAGTGATGATGCAATAAACCGAAATACATTAAGTAGGCTATTTAACCCTTTTCGAGCGTGATGACCGAACAGTAATTTTAATTAACTCGTAGGTCATAACTAAAGAATCGGCCTATTTAACTCGTAAAGAGTATGATATCTGGATTAAAGTGCTCGATCTTATTGATATGTACAAACAATTGCACGTTTACAACTTTTCAAATGTAAAATCTCCTAAGGTTATGAGCGTTCCAAGATCGAGGCACCGACTGGCCGCTCATTTCCTCGAGGTGATAAGCCTGATTTTTCCCAATTTTAGCGACTCGGAAAGGACCTTCCCAGTTGGTATCGAGTTTTTCGACATGTTTGGTAACGTCGACTCGTTTCAGAACCAGATCGCCGACTCAGAATTGTCGTGAAAAGACTTTCTTGTTATATCCTTTGGCCATCGATGCTCTGTATTGTTGCATTCGACGAAAACCTTGCTCTCTTTTCTCTTCAATTGTGTCCAACTCGAATTGGCGGTTTTCTTGATTTCGATCAAGTTGGTAATGCAATACTCGATCGGTCTGGTGCATCAATTCAACTGGTATCATAGCCTCGGATCCATAGATCATCGAGAAAGGAGTCTCCCCGGTGGCAGTTCGAGGGGTTGTCCGGTAGGCCCATAGCACACCGTCGAGTTGTTCGGCCCACGCTCCCTTACTCCCGTCGAGTCGGGTCTTCAGATTCTGAATAGTGGTACGGTTGGTGACTTCGGTCTGGCCGTTAGCTTGGGGATGCCCTACTGAGGTGAAACGCAAGCTGATGCCATGCTTCGAACAGAAATTCTTAAACATTTTACTTTGAAATTGGGGCCCATTATCGCATATCAGCGTCCTAGGCACCCCGAATCGGCTTATGATGCTCTTCCAGAGAAAGCGAGTCATGACTGTGTGAGTAATCTTTGGGACTGGCGTAGCCTCGACCCATTTTGAGAAGTACTCGACACCGACAATGACAAATTGCTACTGGCGAGGGGCCATTGGGAAAGGCCCTACAATGTCGATCCCCCTTGGTCGAAAGGCCAGGCTATATCGACGGGGATCATTTTCTTCGGGTGCTGATGAGTGAGGTTGGCGTGTTTCTGGCAGCTTGGACACCTTCTTACAAAGCTGATCGAATCTCTTATTAGGGTGGGCCAGTAATACCCAGCTCGAGCTACTTTCTTGGCCAAGATCCGCCCTCCTGCGTGGTTTCCGTATGACCCAGCATGCACTTCCTCGAGAACCTCCTTGGCTTGGGAAGGTCCTAAATACCTCTTAGCCGGTTCCCTAAAGGACTTTTTGAACAACATTTCATCTGGGTCAAGTGCATAACTGGCCGATCGAGCCATGAGCCGGCGCCTTTCGGTTTTATTTTCGGGCAGAAACTTTTCCTTTAGATACAAAACTATATCATCCAGCCAGCAGGGTTCGGCAGAATCAATACTGAGGACGGAGAGTCCCTTTTCATCGATAGATCGAGTCGAATTAGTGAGGAAGGTGATTGACCTGTCCCTTGGTCCCCTGAGGCCATTGGCCACTTTAGAAAGGACATCGGCTCTCTCGTTCTCTTCTCGCGGGACCTGCTCAAGTTTGAAGCTTTTGAATTTAGAGGCCCAAATCTTTACCATTTTGAGGTACTTCACCATCGACTCCTCTCTCGCCTCATACGAGCCATCGTACTGGCTTGCGACTAATTGGGAATCTGTTAGGCCTGTCAGATCATCGACTCCTTGTTCTTTGGCGATCTTCATTCCTGCTATGAGGGCCTCGTACTCGGCCTCGTTGTTCGTGGCTGGAAACTCCAGGCAGATGGCGAAATCGAGCTCATCCCCTTCATTACTCCTCAGGGATACCCCTGCGCCTCCCCCGGATGAGGTCGATGACCCGTCGACTGCTAATGTCCAATGACCCAATTTTTGGGTTTTCGTTATCGAGGAGGCTTTCTCGACCAAGAAATCGGCCAAGACCTGGGCTTGGTATGCTAACCTCGGTTGATAGGTTATGTCATATTGGCCCAACTCGAACGCCTACTTGGTTAGTCTGCCCGAGCTATCTGTCTTCGACAGTACCTGTCGGAGGGGTTGATCTGTCAACACAGCGATCTCATGAGCTTGGAAGTATGGCTTCAGCTTTGGCCCATGTGGACCAACGCCAGGGCAAATTTTTCGATCTCCAAATATCGCGTTTCAGCCCCATGTAGGATCTTTCTGACGTAGTAAACTGGCATGTGCTTCTTATCTCGAACGGTGACCAAAATAAAGCTGATCACCTCGCTTGACACGGCCATGTAGAGGTACAGGACCTCCCCGGGCTCAGGTTTTGCTAAAAGCAGGGGTGATTCGAGGTATTTTTTCAGCACGTTCACACTTTCCAGTCCATTTGAACTCCTTGACGTTTCTCAGGATCTTGAAGAAGGGTAGGTTCTTCTCGGCCGACCTGGAAATAAACCTGTTGAGCGAGATAATACGGCCGACCAGACATTAGACCTCTCGAATCGTTTTCGGGCTGGACAAATTTCGGATGACACTACTCTTTTCGGGGTTTGCCTCGATTCCCCTTCGACTGACCATATAGCCTAGGAATTTTCCTCCCCCTACTCCAAAGGTGCACTTATTCGGATTGAGTTTCAAGTTGTACTTTCGCAAGAGCGTGAAAGCTCGCCCCAGATATCGGAGGTGGTCACTTGATCTAGTCGATCGGGCTATCATATCGTCGACATAGACCTCCATGGTCCGGCCTATCTCTTCCTCGAAGATTCGATTCACCAATCTTTGATAGGTAGCCCCCGCGTTTTTTGAGCCCAAAGGGCATCACTCGGAAGCAATAGATCCCCTTGACAACTATGAAAGCGGTCTTGTCCTCATCCTTGGGAGCTATGAAGATCTGATAGTAGCTTTGAAAGGCATCCATCATACTCATCTCGCAGCCCGCTGTAGAGTCGACTAACTGGTCGATGTTGGGAAGGGGGTATGGGTCCTTAGGACAAGCTTTGTTCAGGTCCGTGAAGTCGTTGCACATCCGCCATTTCCCCCCTAACTTGGCAACCAGGACCACGTTGTACAGCCAGTTGACATACTTAGCTGGTGAGATGTACCCGGCATCTAACAACTTGTTTACTTCTTCTTCGATTATCTCATTTCTTTTCAAGCTTTGTGTGCGTAATCTTTGCTTGATAGGTTTAAAGGAGGGGTCGACGTTGAGGTGATGCATGATCACGGAAGGGTCGACTCCCACCAGATCGTTAGCACTCCATGCAAAGACATCGGCATTTTCTTGAAGAAATTGGATCAGGAGTACCTGTTCATGTTCTTTACCAGGCTCGGGAAGTCCGACGCGTGTGATTTTTCGGCTTGACCGGGTAGGAGTTCAATCTCCACGGTTTGGCTGAAGGCCTTGACTCGATTATCCGGGAGCTTTTTCTTCTTTTTTGCCCTCCTGGAAGTGCGGACAGGCTCGCTACCTTCGGCCTCCAAGTCTTCGATCTCATCCTTATCTCCTTCGGGCAGGCCCAAAACGGGAACCACTATTCGGTCGGGCAATTTTACCTTCTCCATTGAAATTGAGTAGCATGCCCAAGCCATCGGGACATCGCACCTCAATTCCCCAATGCCAGCCGGCGTAGGGAGTTTCATTAACTGGTGGTAGGTCGAAATAATTGCCCTGAAGTCGATCAAAACTGGTCTTCCCAAGATTATGTTATAAGCCGATGGCTGATCGACCACGAGGTACTCGAGTTCCATTATCGACCTCTTAGGGAGGATTCCCATGGAAGTGATCAAACGGACTCGGCCTTGGGGGTATACTTCCGAACCCCCAAATCCAATCAATAGAGTTTTGAGGGGTTCGAGTTTTAAACTTTTAACTAGATTCATTCGATTTAGAGTCGTGAGATAGATAATATTGACTGAGCTTCCATTGTCAACTAGGATTTTGGATACAGCGTAATTGGCCACGTCTAGCGTAACCACCATCGGACAACTAGGCATTTCGCCCTCCCGAGGTGGCATGCCGACCAGGTCCTTGTTACTAAAGTTAATATCCTGATCTACCCAACTCTAACTCGACTCGACCTCCATGACTGATAACTCGTTATTTCGTCATCTTTATAATTTAATTTTGCCCCGAATTGTGCTTTAGTTGATATTATTTTAAATGAAATTGATACTTTGTTGTTTATATTGTAAAATCAGGGCTTGAATAGGAAATTGGTGTGAAATTGATCATTTTATGATGATATTCTGGTGAACCGAGGCTGAACGTATTGTTGTTGCCGACTTTATGCATGGAGATTTATTATTGTAATAATAATTGGGGAGCAATTGAAATTCATGCATGCGGGCCTTTTATTTGAAGAAGTATTGGCGAGAGGATGCATGGATTCTTATGAGTGGATGGCTGAATTTTCTATTACAATTGGGTTGCACCTTGTTGAAATTGATTATTGGCCGAGAACTTAATTATTTGAAAGAAGTCATTTTGGTGTGTGACCTGATTATGGGTGGCAGACGTGTTTCTTGGGAATTTAATTAACATTGAAGTTGTGGGCCCAGGACACATTGAACTTAATGGAAGAAGTCCAATTTGTTGGACAATTGGAAGCTTGATGGGTCAACTTGGAGGACAAGCAACGGAGCCCATATTGTTGGAAAACACGAATCAGAAAGCAGCGGAATTTAAAAAATTTTCCCAACAAAAGGACCTTGAACTCGCAATCGTGTAACCAAATTCGTAAAGGTAGAAAACTTACTTTTCTTTTATTCTTTCTTGAAGCGTTTCAAGCCACCCAAGAACGCTCTTCTCGCGGCTTGATCCCCTCTCCTTGGTAAAGCTCGAATCTTCAAACTTCTAACTTGAAGTCTCTAGAGAAAGTCCACCAACTTGATCACAATCTAACTAGTAAGGATGCTAGTTCTCTAGTTAGTGTTTAGGCTTAAC
This sequence comes from Lantana camara, assembly GCA_037501455.1. Taxonomy (NCBI): domain Eukaryota; kingdom Viridiplantae; phylum Streptophyta; class Magnoliopsida; order Lamiales; family Verbenaceae; genus Lantana; species Lantana camara. Next base: position 11,501,786 of record CM074857.1, on the reverse strand, counting down.
CTAGGGTTTAATTTAATCTTGGAGAAAGGAAGGTGTTCAACACATGAACCAAGAATTGTCAATTAGCTCTATAAGGAGCTCGAGCTCCCCTATTTATAGGGAGGGGGTGCCGAAATTCCTAGTCCTTTATGGGCTAGGATTTTGGTCCCTCTCTCCTATTACTTGATCATCAAGTATTTTCCAACTTTGACTTTGAATTCTAATTCAAGTCAACTTTTAAGAGAGCTAAAAATATCCAAACTATTTTTGGATAATTTTATACTTTATTTATTATAAAATAAATAACTTATTTTTATCTAATTAATTAATTCGTAATTAATTAACTAGATTATTTTCTCCAAAATTAGACTTTCTTTTTAATTCAAAATTAAACCAAAGTCTATTAAATAATTAACTAATTAATTATTTAATATATATATATACACACGTGTGTGACACGTGTCACAGTGACACGTGTCACTCACGTGAGCCACACGTGTGACTTCACACGTGTGGAACCCTCTTGGCCCGATTAACTCGTTTAATCATTTTCAAGCCTCAACTCATATAACCAAGTTGTTGTGTGTGACCCTCTAGGTTCTCAATTCAATTAGCAGTGACCCTAATTAATTAATTCACTAATTAATTAATCAGTCCACATATTAAACGACCATAGTCTAGCAACAGGTGTTTAACCCCTAGCTGAATTGGAATGTTCGGATTCGACAGAACCTTTAAGTCATTGATTCATGTGAGATACAATCCTCCTACTTACTATCTCTCAACCAAGATCTAGTGCAAGGGAATAATCAGAACCCTAATAATCCGGTCTTAAAGCTAAGTGCATTTCATATCCATTTGATCTCAATCCAAAAAACCCTTTTCTTGATGTCTTGATCTACTGCCTTGGCCAAGGACTCCATATGGCATATGAATGACTTACACAATAAGAGATCACCTTGCAAATGCAAGTGTAGGTCCTATCTTGATTCTCATTCACTTTCATGAATCACTTGTGCAGCCCCAGCATAAGCCTTGAATCAGTTGTCTAAGGCGACACCCTTTAAAGCTTATACCAAAGACTACAGAGTTAACTCATAAAGTAACATGGAACCTCAAGTCTAAGGATCAATTAATCACATCAATGACTCGTGAGATATTTCCTAATCTGGAAGTTTCCATTTCCTGAAATAGAAACTTCCTTTCCCATTTAGGAATGTTCTCACACGGGGCACCTCAGTGAACTTACTTATTAAAGCAAGCACCCTCATGTATCACACGCGTATCAACTATACACTTTCCACCTCCATGAAACAAGGTGGTCCTTCTTAAGGGCGTGATCCCACAAGCAAGCCTTAGAGGAGTCAGGTTGACACTCCCACTGTCTGTAGGACTCATCGGCTTGGAGTATTTTACTAATCATGACTTATGTGATATAGGGCTCGTTTCATGAACCATTTCACCTAAATGGTAGAGTCCTAAAGTCATCAGGATTAGGGGAGTTCTCCTACATGCACAGCTAAAGTAAACGCATACCAAACAAGAGCATATAAAGAAGTGTTGCCTCAATTCGTTATTTCATTCAAAGATTGTCTGTGATTACAATAAGGAAAAGCACAAAGCGGATATACAATCGGCTTTCTAGGGCACTATTCCTAACAATCTCCCACTTGCCCGTCAAAGCCATTCTAAAGCTACTCTAAGTCCCATCTTCTGAAGATGACTTTGGAAAGCTTCTCGACTAAGGGGTTTAGTAAGTGGATCTGCCACGTTCTCTGCTGATGTGACCCTCTCAATTTGCACATCTCCTCTTTTGATAATATCACGGATTAGGTGATACTTCCTCATAATGTGCTTGGTCCGTTGGTGAGATCTTGGTTCTCTTGCTTGAGCAACCGCCCCAGTGTTGTCACAAAACACAGTAATGGGGTCTTTCATGCTAGGAACAACATTCAACTCTTGAATGAAGTTTCTAATCCAAACACCTTCCTTAGCTGCATCATTTGCAGCTAAGTATTCGGCCTCAGTGGTCGAATCTGCAGTGGTAGTTTGCTTGGAACTCTTCCAACTCACTGCTCCGCCGTTTAGGCAGAAAATGTATCCTGACATTGACTTAGAATCATCTAAGTCAGATGCAAAGCTTGCATCGCAGTATCCTTCGACATTAAGATCTTTCTGACCTCCGTAAACTAAGAATAAATCTTTAGTACTTTTCAAGTACTTAAGAATATTCTTCACGGCAGCCCAGTGACCATCTCCAGGGTCAGATTGGAAACGACTTGTTACACTAAGTGCATAAGCCACATCCGGTCGAGTACATAACATTGCATACATTATGCTACCTATTGTTGACGCATAAGGTGTATGAGTCATTCTCTCCTTCTCAAGGTTAGTCTTAGGACACATCTTCTTTGAAAGACATGTTCCTACACTCATAGGAAGGTTCTTAACCTTTGCTGACTCCATATTGAATCTCTTCAATACTTTGTCAATGTACATCGATTGTGATAGTCCTATTAACCTTCTAGATCTATCTCTATAGATTTTAATTCCAAGGATATAGGACGCATCACCAAGATCTTTCATCTCGAATTGGTTCGATAACCATAACTTAGTCACTTTCATGTCATCCTTCGAATTCCCAATAAGAAGGATGTCATCAACATAAAGTACTAAGAATTGCACTGAGGTCTCCAATTCCTTTCTATACACACATGATTCATTCGTAATTTGGATGAAGCCAAACGCTTTGACTAATTCATCAAATCGAATGTTCCAATTCCTAGAAGCCTGTTTCAATCCATAGATTGATCTTTGGAGTTTGCAAACCTTTTGCTCACTCCCACTGAATGTGAAACCTATGGGTTGCTCCATATAAATGTCTTTATCAATGTCACCATTGAGAAAGGCAGTTTTCACATCCATTTGCCATATCTCATAGTCATAATATGCAGCAATGGCAAGCATGATTCAAATGGACTTTTGCATTGCAACTGGTGAAAAGGTTTCGTCAAAGTCCACGCCGGGTCTTTGAGTGAATCCTTTTGCAACCAGTCTTGCCTTGTAGGCTGCAATGCTTCCATCAACTCCAAGCTTTCTCTTAAAGATCCATTTGCAACCTATGGGTTTGACCCCATCAAGCAAATCTACCAAGGTCCAAACTTAGTTGGAGTTCATGGAATCCATTTCGGATTTCATGGCTTCTATCCACTGTTCAGAGTCAGAATCTGAAAGTGCCTCCTCATATGTTGAAGGATTATTATCCTTTTGAGAGATTTCATGGAAGAATCCATACCATCTCTCTGGCTGTCTAGGAGTGCGTTCAGAACGCCTTAGAGGAGGATTTACATGTGTATCGAAATTCGTGATTGGTTGTGGTTGATCAGAGTGAGACGTTTCTTCAGTGGGTGATGTGGGGTCATTTTGTACTTCTTCTAATTCTATGATCTTGCCTTTCTTTTCTTTAAGGAACGGTTCCTCCAGAAAAGTAGCATTTCTGAAAACAAACACCTTTAGCTCAGATTGATCATAGAAATAGTATCCTATGGATTCCTTAGGATAACCTACAAAGTAGCATAAGTTAGAACGAGATTCTAACTTATCTCCCACTGTCCTCTTCACGTAAGCAGGACAACCCCAAATTCTTAAGTAAGAATAACTAGGGATTTTACCATGCCACATTTCATAGGGCGTCTTGGGGACTGACTTAGAGGGAACTAGATTCAGAATCTTTGCTGCACTTTCTAGGGCATAACCCCAGAAAGAAGGTGGTAAGTCAGTGAAGCTCATCATGGAACGAACCATATCAAGTAGGGTTCGATTCCTTCTCTCAGAAACTCCATTAAGCTGAGGAGTTCCCGGAGGAGTCCACTGAGAGATAATCCCATTATCTTTGAGATGATTAAGGAATTCTTCACTAAGATACTTGCCTCCTCGATCAGATCGAAGTGCTTTGATCTTGTGACCAGTTTGGTTCTCAACCTCCTTTTGAAATTCTAAGAATTTCTCAAAAGCTTCAGATTTATACTTCATTAAGTATACATAACCATACCGACTAAAGTCATCAGTAAAGGTTATGAAGTACTGATGATTGTTTCTAGTGCTTACACTAAGCGGTCCACAAACATCAGTATGGATCAAATCCAAAACCTCAGTGGCACGTTCCACAGTTCCTTTAAAAGGAACTTTGGACATCTTTCCTTTGAGACAGGATTCGCAAGAAGTTAACTCTTTGAGATCATTTTCAGAGAATGATCCTAAAGTGTTTATCTTGCTAATTCTGTTCTTGGAAATGTGTCCTAATCTAGCGTGCCATAAGGGAGCTGAAACTTTGTCATCTCTCTTACGCTTTGTTTCTCGTTGTATATTCATAATATTGATATTTTGAGTTAGGTAAAGTCCATTACTTAGAGTACCGTTGTGAACGGAAGAGTTGTTCCGTTTGATAAAATATTTACCATTCTTAATATAAGTTTCATAACCTTCACAATCTAATATTGGAACTGAAATTATATTACGAATAATGCTCGGTACATAAAGGACTTTGTTTAATACTAACTCAAAACTACCTAAATCTAATCTAATTGTGCCTAAAGCTCGAGCTTCAACGTTTGAGCCATTGCCGATCTTCAAGACATATTCTCCTTCTTTGAGTTGTTGGACCTCACTTAGCATCTGTACATCATTACAGATATGAGTTCCACAACCGGTATCAAGTACCCAAGAACTAGAATTAATAGAAAGATTTACTTCAACGAGAAAGATACCTTTCTTTAGAGTAGCCTTGTACTCTGGGCAGTTTCTCCTCCAATGTCCCGCTTTGCCACAATGGAAGCAAACATCCTCTTTCTGATCACGCTTCTTCTTTTGGGCCTTCCCCTTCGAAATGCCACCAGTGGGCCTAAGGGGTTTCTTCTTCTTCTTTTGGGTTTTCTTGCCCTTACCTTTAGAAGGCCCAGAAGAGGAAGATGGAGCATTCACCATCAAAACCTTATTGTCCTTCTTGATCGTGCTTTCAGCAGTCACAAGCTGACTAATCAGCTCAGCTACAGTAGCACCAGCATGATTCATGTTGAAGTTAAGGACAAATGGGTTGAATGATGGTGGGAGCGAAGCTAGCAACAAATCCACTGAAAGCTCATCTTTCAGTGGCATGTCCATGGAAGCAAGTTTCTCAGTAAGGGCAAGAAACTTGAGTCCATATTCATGGACACTTGAACCTTCCCTCATTCTTAAGTGGAACAATTCCTTTGAAGTGTTATACCTTGTAACACGTTCATGAGGGCGGTAAAGTTGCTCTAAGTGGTCGTAAATCTCCCAAGCAAATTCCATGGCCTCATGTTGCCTTTGCAAGTCCGGAGACATGTTAGCCAACATAAGGCAACGGGCTTGGAGATTATCATCCTTCCACTTCTGAATCGCGTCCCGCTCGGCCCGAGTGGGAGCCTCCCCTTCGGGACTAGGCTCCCCTTCGAAGAGAACATAAGTTCTCTTCTCAGAATCTAAAATGATTTTTAGATTCCTCAGCCAATCAGAATAGTTGGGACCAGTCAACTTGTTTGACTCGAGGATCGATACAAGAGGGTTTTTGGTTGCCATTTCAAAACACGTAGAGAATCACAGAATCTACGACCTAAATGGTAAAACAGAGAACTAGTGAGCATGCTGAATTATAACGATATACAAAAGATAAGGTCTTTAATCTCCCACTGTTTTTCAAAGATCTAGAATTCCCAAAGATCTAAGAGGAACACGTTTCCCAATGGGTACTAAGATCCTAGGCATTTTACCTCGAACCCACGACTCGCGGACATTCTAAGTAAGAACCCTAGGTAGGTACAACTTACCAATTCTAACACCTTTATAATTCTTAGTAATTGTTTTTGCATCACCTATCTTTCAATATGGACCTACGACTCGTGCGACATCCATATTTACTTAGGCGTTAAGCTAGACCCATCAATCATAAGATCATGACTAAAACTTAGTTCGAACGACCCACGACTCGCGGACATCGCCCTCGCTAAAATTGACCACGAAATATTGACCATTTAAAATGATCAATTAGGTAACTAAGAACTAATAAGCTCCACTAGGTATCCCACGACTCGCGGACAATAACTAGCTTCACTTACTAAACTTAAAACCTATTGATGGAATGCTAGGAATTTAATTCAAAATTTGCACCTCGAATTAAACACCTATTTGTTCGAAATTAGCTTAATATTTAATGGGAATTTTCGAATCAACCGGAGAGTTGTCCGGTTCGACCTCACCAACATATATGTTATCCAATTTTATTAGTCTTGATTAATGCAAGTACACTTAAATGCATATCAAACAAGCACATAAACAGATAACATGTCCTAGCATGATACTAACATGTAATGATCATGGGTTCTACATATCTTATGCGTGATATGTGGGAGCCACTCCACAATCACAAGTTCTAACATACATGTCACATAAACAGTTTAAATCACATAAGGGAAAGCGGTAACAAAATACGAGCCCTATCTCTATTACATTTAACAATTGAGATTCCCCTCCCTAACATTTTGAGGGGTCTTCACTTATGGCCTCCTTGTTACTTGAATGTGGTCCATCTTACTCCATGGGTACATTGTCTCCAAAATGAAAATAAAACCTCACCACCTATCTCTACTCTCAAATTACAATAAAAAGAAAAAGACATAAAGTAATAAGGCTCAATCTTCATATTGGCCTTAGACAATTACACGGGGCATACCCCGGCCTAAAAAACAGTAATATGGAAAGCCACATAATAAATCACATAACAGTACGCACATAAGTGAGGCTCCAACCTCAATTGAAAAATGCAACTATAGGGCTCCAACCCCAATTTAAACCATCCATGTGCATAAATTAAAACCATACATAGATCTAAACCCATGATCACCTAACATGCTTTTGCAAGAATTTAAATTTAACCAATAAATTAAAATTCTCGCTTTAAGCTCTAATAGCTTAAAACACGACTTAGATGCAATTCATGTTCAAGAGCCTTTTCTATAAAACCCGAAAAACAATAAACCAATAAAATTCTAATTAATTTCTGAAAATTAATAATTTTATTCTTTCAATATTTTCAGAAAATAAAGATTGTAATTTTTCCAAAATTCAAATCGCTCAAAATTTTCAAAATCCCAATTTAAACAATTATTTCAAAAATAATTCAATTTTAATAAATATAAAATTTTTTTAGAAAAATTAAATCGGGATTGGATTGGACTAAACACGAAAATCAAGATCGCGAAACGAAGGCCCCGGGTTCGCCCGCGCGCCCAGCCCAGGCCGGAGAACGCATCGCGCGCGATGCGCGTCGCGCACGCCAGCAGCAGGGTTGTCGGCACGCGCGCGCAGCGCGCTCGCCTTCTCGCGCGCAAGGCGCACGCCATGCCTAGGCGGTAGGCAGGCGGGCGGCGGAAAGGCTCCCGCGCGGTTGCGGGAGGTGCTGGCGGGCGGCAGCGGCGGGCAGTCCCGCGCGGTTGCGGGACTGCTGGGCGGGTGGTCGCGCGGGCCTGGCGTGCTACGCCTTAGCACGTCCAGGCTCGCGTTTTCGTAACGCGATTTCGTGTTTCGTATTTTTAGTTCAAAAACCAAAACAATCCAAATTCAAAAACACGATTTAAATCAATTTCTATCAAAACGGTTTTCCAAAAAAAACACAATTTAAGAAAACAGTTTCAGAAATTCAAGAAAAATTACTGTTTCGTATTTCAGGCTTTCTAAAAGAACTCATGAATACCTAATTCGCATCCAAGCCTAAGAATTTCTACCAAATTCAGAATAATTGAGACGAATCAGAAACACGATTAACAAGGTGGCTCTGATACCACTTATTGGAAAACACGAATCAGAAAGCAGCGGAATTTAAAAAATTTTCCCAACAAAAGGACCTTGAACTCGCAATCGTGTAACCAAATTCGTAAAGGTAGAAAACTTACTTTTCTTTTATTCTTTCTTGAAGCGTTTCAAGCCACCCAAGAACGCTCTTCTCGCGGCTTGATCCCCTCTCCTTGGTAAAGCTCGAATCTTCAAACTTCTAACTTGAAGTCTCTAGAGAAAGTCCACCAACTTGATCACAATCTAACTAGTAAGGATGCTAGTTCTCTAGTTAGTGTTTAGGCTTAACCTAGGGTTTAATTTAATCTTGGAGAAAGGAAGGTGTTCAACACATGAACCAAGAATTGTCAATTAGCTCCATAAGGAGCTCGAGCTCCCCTATTTATAGGGAGGGGGTGCCGAAATTCCTAGTCCTTTATGGGCTAGGATTTTGGTCCCTCTCTCCTATTACTTGATCATCAAGTATTTTCCAACTTTGACTTTGAATTCTAATTCAAGTCAACTTTTAAGAGAGCTAAAAATATCCAAACTATTTTTGGATAATTTTATACTTTATTTATTATAAAATAAATAACTTATTTTTATCTAATTAATTAATTCGTAATTAATTAACTAGATTATTTTCTCCAAAATTAGACTTTCTTTTTAATTAAAAATTAAACCAAAGTCTATTAAATAATTAACTAATTAATTATTTAATATATATATATAATATATATATATACACACGTGTGTGACACGTGTCACAGTGACACGTGTCACTTACGTGAGCCACACGTGTGACTTCACACGTGTGGAACCCTCTTGGCCCGATTAACTCGTTTAATCATTTTCAAGCCTCAACTCATGTAACCAAGTTGTTGTGTGTGACCCTCTAGGTTCTCAATTCAATTAGCAGTGACCCTAATTAATTAATTCACTAATTAATTAATCAGTCCACATATTAAACGACCATAGTCTAGCAACAGGTGTTTAACCCCTAGCTGAATTGGAATGTTCGGATTCGACAGAACCTTTAAGTCATTGATTCATGTGAGATACAATCCTCCTACTTACTATCTCTCAACCAAGATCTAGTGCAAGGGAATAATCAGAACCCTAATAATCCGGTCTTAAAGCTAAGTGCATTTCATATCCATTTGATCTCAATCCAAAAAACCCTTTTCTTGATGTCTTGATCTACTGCCTTGGCCAAGGACTCCATATGGCATATGAATGACTTACACAATAAGAGATCACCTTGCAAATGCAACTGTAGGTCCTATCTTGATTCTCATTCACTTTCATGAATCACTTGTGCAGCCCCAGCATAAGCCTTGAATCAGTTGTCTAAGGCGACACCCTTTAAAGCTTATACCAAAGACTACAGAGTTAACTCATAAAGTAACATGGAACCTCAAGTCTAAGGATCAATTAATCACATCAATGACTCGTGAGATATTTCCTAATCTGGAAGTTTCCATTTCCTGAAATAGAAACTTCCTTTCCCATTTAGGAATGTTCTCACACGGGGCACCTCAGTGAACTTACTTATTAAAGCAAGCACCCTCATGTATCACACACGTATCAACTATACACTTTCCACCTCCATGAAACAAGGTGGTCCTTCTTAAGGGCGTGATCCCACAAGCAAGCCTTAGAGGAGTCAGGTTGACACTCCCACTGTCTGTAGGACTCATCGGCTTGGAGTATTTTACTAATCATGACTTATGTGATATAGGGCTCGTTTCATGAACCATTTCACCTAAATGGTAGAGTCTTAAAGTCATCAGGATTAGGGGAGTTCTCATACATGCACAGCTAAAGTAAACGCATACCAAACAAGAGCATATAAAGAAGTGTTGCCTCAATTCGTTATTTCATTCAAAGATTGTCTGTGATTACAATAAGGAAAAGCACAAAGCGGATATACAATCGGCTTTCTAGGGCACTATTCCTAACACATATTCCATGAGGTTTAGGATTCTTTGTTTTGAGAGAAGCTTGGAATAAGTGCATATATTGGCGGGGCTGCGCTTGTGAAGGAGGGACGTAACACATCTTTTGGGAGAACAACAGTTCGAGTTCCGGGGAGCGACATCAAGGAGCAAGAATTCGGCGCAATTCTTCGTTTTTAGTTTAATTCTTCCCTTTCGTTTTTAGTTTATTTATGTTAAAGAATTCCTTTTGTATTGGTTTTATGGATTTTAGTAGCTAAGTTTTTAATTATCTAGCTAGGGATTAAGATTCGATTTTGGATATTGTGAGACCTAAACATTTTTATTAATTCATGTTTATTCAGTCATTTATCTTATCTCCGTGTTTTGTGTTTATTGTGATTAGGCAATTTCGGGATAGTGCACGATCTCTACGTTGTTTAATTTGCATATTGCCATTCATGATGCTTGAAGTGTATGTAAAGTTGATTGATAAATTGTGGTAAATTAGTGACAGGGTTTTAGCGATAGAATTCCTCGTTCACTAGGGGATTTGATAATCTAATTTAAATCTTGCATGTGTCACGACTTGGTTAATTAGGGTTGGTGTTTTTATGGTTCTTAATACTGCGAATTCATTAAATCCTGTCGAGTGTCTCTAGGGGTTGTGAATTTGTTAGGGAAGATAACTGTCGAGTGTCTCTAGGTTATCCGATTAATTAAGTAAAAACGAGGTTGAGTCGAGTGTCTCTATCAACTATAGCCAATCTGTCTGAATAAATTGAATTTATCCTTGAGTCAATAATCAATATAACAATTCGAATCGAATATCCCTGGCTAGATAATGTTTCCTCTTATTGATTTAACCCTACGTGATATTACTTGCTTAGTTTTAGTTAGCTTTTTAATTCTTGTTATTTATTTTAATCGCATACTTAGGTTAGAATAATTCTAAAACCCCCCCTTTTAATTGTTGCTTTTCGTGAATTCCTTGTAATTGTGAGAAATAAGTCAACCAGTCTCTGTGGATCGACCCTGTTTGCACTATACTCTATGTTTAGTTGTTAAATAGGTATTTTAATTATTTTTTACGGATTCGACACCTGTCAAATTTTGGCGCCGTTGTCGGGGACTGTGTTTTTAATTGATTTTATTTCTTTTCATGAACAGGAGCATTCTCGAAAAGGACGATCATCCAACAATGTTTGCGAATGCACAACAGTTCAACAATTATGCAAACACTCCAAGATATGCTAACGAGGTCAACTCTTCACCTTTTGATGAACTTAAGAACATGATAAGTGTTTTGGCTTCTAACCTTGGTGCAGGTGTACCCCAAGTAGCGAAGGTCTGTCAATTGTGTGCAAGCTCGTTGCATCCCACCGACGCATGTCCATCCCTTCAAGAATCCTCTTTCAAAAATGTGGACCCATTCAGATATCAACCTCCGATGTACAATCCATACTCCAACATGTACAATCCCGGATGGTATGATCACCCAAGTATGAGTTATGCACCGAATCCACCAAACTTCCAAAACTTCGTACCTAGACCTACACAACCCCAACCACCAATTTCTCAACCATACCCACCTTTCAACCCACAAGATATCCAATTTAATAACTTGGAAACCTCCTTTAAGAATTTGGAAAATCAATTGGGTCAAATTGCAGCCTCATTGAGCAGATTAGATAATCAACGGAAACTTCAATCACAAACAAAGGACCAGAGGCAAAACGTGAGTGCAATCATGATCCTAAGTGATAAAGAACTTCCTCAATCTGTGGAGAATATCAAACGGCGCCAGAACAGTGCTGAAACTGATCAGACAGACGACTTGACCGTTATGCGTGACCACTCCTTAGGCTCCAGTCGCGACAGAGAGTCAGAAATTAAAATCCAGCCTAAGCCATGGGTGGAACCACCTCCGTTTCCAGAGCGCCTGATCCAAGCGACAAAAGAGAAGGAGGAGCAAAGTATATTTAAGACTTTTCGAAAAGTTGAAGCCAACATTCCTTTGTTGGATGCTATTCAACAAATCTTAAGGAACTCTGCACCAACAAAAGGAAGCTAAAAGGTAATGAAATCCTGAGTGTTGGAGAGAATGTCTCCGCTGTTTTACAAAAGAAATTACCTCCTGGGTGCGGAGACCAAGGTATGTTTTCAATTCCATGTAAAATTGGCAAGACTGAGATTAAAAAAGCAATGTGTGATTTGAGTGAGCCCATTAATATTATGCCTCTATCTGTTTATTCATCACTGAATCTTGGTCCTTTGAAAGATACAAGTGTCATAATTCAGTTCGCTGATCGATCTGGTGTATATCCAGATGGAGTATTAGAGGACGTACTTGTGCAAGTTTATGGATTAGTCTTTCCTACTGATTTTTATGTGATCTATATGGAGGATGAAAGTTCTTTGAGTACTTCTGATATTTTACTTGGGTTACCTTTTCTCAGTACTGCTAAGGCTAAAATGGATGTTCATGATGGATTATTAACTCTTGAATTTGATGGTGATATGGCAAAATTTAATGTTTATGAGTAAAAAAAATGTCCTAATGAATTATCTAGTGCTTTTAGCAGTGATATGATTGAAAACCCAAGTATTGAAATTCTTGAGGCTAACAACGTGGAAAAGCTAAGTTTTGAACCTATTCAAAACTGGGCAATTGAAAATTTTGAGAGTAAGCCGAAACATGTTGGTTTGCATGATGATATCTATGATATGGTTATTCCATTAGAGCATGTTAGACCTCTGAGTATAAAGACTTCAAATTTGAAATTATTCAATGACTTAGCTAAATTGAATTCTTTCGTTTTGCAGGCACCTATTGTGGAACTCAAGAAATTTTTAGATAATCTGAGTTATACCTTCAAAGGTGGAGGAAAATTTACAGATTCAAAGCCTACACAAGCTGACTTCCTAGATGAGCAGTTTTTCGAGACGCGTGATCATAAGACGTGGCCACGCTCTATGGTCACGCACTGGTATGCTGATATTATTGATTATTTGACTACTACCTTCCTCAGATCTCATATCTTTTTTGAGTTCAGGAATCTTAGTGATCGGGGTAAATATTTTTACAAACGGTTGATGGAGTCTTTGATGAGGAAGTATCAAGTCATGTTGCGAACCTCTACGACTTACCATCCCCAATCTAGAGGACGCAACGGACTAGAAGAATCAGCTCCACACAGTAGAGGGGATTTGTATGGAGGGTGCACTTCCATTTGAGTAGCACTTTAACAAGTCTTGTCGAGCCTAAGACATAAAACAAGGGCGCTATTGGGAGGCAACCCAAGTTTTGGCGGTTTAGGCGCCTTTTTCTTCCCTCAGTTTCTTTTTCTTTTGTTTTTTTTTTCTGTTCTCGTGGTGTTTGTGTTGATTCTCTGCCCATTTTCTGTCTTTCAGGAGCGTGTAACTTGGACCAGATAGTGCTGATATGCTGCTGATAACTGCTGTCAATTTTCTGCTAACGTAACCCTTAAGCGTGACCATGCCTAACACCCACGCCATTTCCAGAATTTCAAATTAAATGGGAAATTTACATGCCCAGATGCCCTACCTCCCCAACCTGAACTTCAGGGAAGTCCTCTTTACTCTAGATCTTGATTTTACTTATGCCTTGAGGACAATGCATGATTTAAGTGTGGGGGGATTGGTCCACTAGTGCTAGAACTGAAATTTTTTTGAAATTTTGTTTTGTGGCTGAACTTGTGATATTGCTTAGAACTTGAGGATGCTGATAATTGTGGATAGGGCTGTAAATGGATATTCGAAAATCCGATATCCGTCCGTATCCGAATTCGTTTATAGAGGATATTATCCGAATCCGTCTCAAGAGGATATTATCCGTATTCGATTATAGACATCCGAATTATAAACGGATAAGGATATGATAATAAGGCATCCGATCCGTTTAACATCCGATCCGTTTCATTATCCGTTAGATATATCCGTTATCCGATTTATCCGTAATCCGTATCCGATAAATAATGTATTATATTAAAATATATACACAAAACTGTGTATGTATGATAGATTATTAGTATTAAGTAAATTTTTTTGCACATTTATTAAAGAAAAATCTTAGGTTTTATTAGTAACTATATGTTCACGTCAATATTCATATAGAGATAATATAATTAACATATATTATGTTATTAATAAAAGTATTATATTTCAAATTAATTATATGAAAAAATTTATAATTTCACCAATTTTGTACATTCGCTAAAACATAAAAATGATCTATATAGATATACTTATTATTTCTCTATTCGTCTAAAATATAGATATTCAAAGTTATATAATTATTAAATAATTTATCTATAAATGAATAGTTGATAATCTGATTAAAAGTTCGAAGTTATATAAATAAATAATTTATGTCAAATTTTGAATAGTTGAAAATCCGATTAAAATCTGAATCCGTCCGAATCCGCCTTGTATCCGTATAAAAAGGATATTATCCGAATTCGATTTAAAAGGATATTATCCGTATCCGTCCGAATCATAAACGAATAAGGATATGGTAATCATACATCCGATCCGTTTATTATCCGTTTACACCCCTAATTGTGGATATTTTCCCCCATTTTGAATACTTTCTATTAGGTTTGATTGTTGAGTTTTGCTAGAACGAGTTAGGCTTGTTAAATGCATGAAATTTGTGTGAAATTAGATGAATTAGTATAATCTTATACCCTCATTTTTCGCGCACCATTGAACAAATTAATGTGTTTTGCTTAGATAGAAAAGTCTGTGATTTTCAATAGGTCTAAAAGTTGATTAGAATGCATCTTAGCTCCCTTCGAGGCGAAATTTTTAGTTAATGATTGATTTGGGAAGTGACTTAGGCGATCGTTGTCGGTGGTAAGCCTTTTCTTGATCTTTTCACAAATAAAATTATCCCGTTTGACCCCACTGAGCCTGAATGTTGCGCAAAATTTCTTTTTAGCCGCATTACAAGCCCATGAACAACATTATTATCCCTACCCTACTTTGAATCATACCTTGCTTGCTCATTTTGGGTATGAATTTTTAGATGTCTTTAGACTCCTTATTATCCTTGGTGCTGAAAAAAAAAAAAAAAAAAGGTTGAGAGATTGTGCAATGTTGAAAATAAAGAAAAAAAGAAAAAAAGAAAAGAAGTCAAAAGAAAGGAAAAAAATGAGCAGAAAAAGAAAAAAAGAGAAAAATTGCAAGGAAAATAAGAAATTGAGAGTGTGTCTGAGTTGCCAAAAGTTCGATGAGTGAAAAGGGGGGAATTTAGTTGCATAAGGCAAAGTAAGAGAGTCCGGTAGATGAAAAGGGAAATACCACAAGTTTTTATGAAAATGTGTAAGCTTGGTGTGTTAGTCACTAATTCCAAAATTTTCCCAACCTTTACCCAAGCCTACATTACAAGTTCGAAAGACCTATCAATCTCGAGTCATGAGTTAACTACATTAGTGGAGATTGGAGTGAAAGATGCAATCGAAGTCAATAATTGGTACTTAGGCGAAAATCATAGACTAATCAATCTAGTCTTCGTACATTCTTTTGTTCAATTCACACTACACTACACGAGGGTATGCTATTTATACTAATTTGTTGAGTTTTGTGCAATGGAGTAGTGTGTTGATGAGCTAGACTTATTTAGGCGAGATTTCGATGATTGCCTTTGTGATTGTGTTTGATGGGTTGTATTGTTTCCATTTGATTTTCATGATTACTCGAGGATGAGCAATGGGCAAGTGTGGGGGGATTTGATAACTCGTTATTTCGTCATCTTTATAATTTAATTTTGCCCCGAATTGTGCTTTAGTTGATATTATTTTAAATGAAATTGATACTTTGTTGTTTATATTGTAAAATCAGGGCTTGAATAGGAAATTGGTGCGAAATTGATCATTTTATGATGATATTCGGGTGAACCGAGGCTGAACGTATTGTTGTTGCCGACTTTATGCATGGAGATTTATTATTGTAATAATAATTGGGGAGCAATTGAAATTCATGCATGCGGGCCTTTTATTTGAAGAAGTATTGGCGTGAGGATGCATGGATTCTTATGAGTGGATGGCTGAATTTTCTATTACAATTGGGTTGCACCTTGTTGAAATTGATTATTGGCCGAGAACTTAATTATTTGAAAGAAGTCATTTTGGTGTGTGACCTGATTATGGGTGGCAGACGTGTTTCTTGGGAATTTAATTAACATTGAAGTTGTGGGCCCAGGACACATTGAACTTAATGGAAGAAGTCCAATTTGTTGGACAATTGGAAGCTTGATGGGTCAACTTGGAGGACAAGCAACGGAGCCCATATTCCATGAGGTTTAGGATTCTTTGTTTTGAGAGAAGCTTGGAATAAGTGTATATATTGGCGGGGCTGCGCTTGTGAAGGAGGGACGTAACACATCTTTTGGGAGAACAGCAGTTCGAGTTCTGGGGAGCGACATCAAGGAGCAAGAATTCGGCGCAATTCTTCGTTCTTAGTTTAATTCTTCCCTTTCGTTTTTAGTTTATTTATGTTAAAGAATTCCTTTTGTATTGTTTTTATGTATTTTAGTAGCTAAGTTTTTAATTATCTAGCTAGGGATTAAGATTCGATTTTGGATATTGTGAGACCTAAACATTTTTATTAATTCATGTTTATTCAGTCATTTATCTTATCTCCGTGTTTTGTGTTTATTGTGATTAGGCAATTTCGGGATAGTGCACGATCTCTACGTTGTTTAATTTGCATATTGCCATTCATGATGCTTGAAGTGTATGTAAAGTTGATTGATAGATTGTGGTAAATTAGTGACAGGGTTTTAGCGATAGAATTCCTCGTTCACTAGGGGATTTGATAATCTAATTTAAATCTTGCATGTGTCACGACTTGGTTAATTAGGGTTGGTGTTTTTATGGTTCTTAATGCTGCGAATTCATTAAATCCTGTCGAGTGTCTCTAGGGGTTGTGAATTTGTTAGGGAAGATAACTGTCGAGTGTCTCTAGGTTATCCGATTAATTAAGTAAAAACGAGGTTGAGTCGAGTGTCTCTATCAACTATAGCCAATCTGTCTGAATAAATTGAATTTATCCTTGAGTCAATGATCAATATAACAATTCGAACCGAATATCCCTGGCTAGATAATGTTTCCTCTTATTGATTTAACCCTACGTGATATTACTTGCTTAGTTTTAGTTAGCTTTTTAATTCTTGTTATTTATTTTAATCGCATATTTAGGTTAGAATAATTCTAAAACCCCCCTTTTAATTGTTGCTTTTCGTGAATTCCTTGTAATTGTGAGAAATAAGTCAACCAGTCTCTGTGGATCGACCCTGTTTGCACTATACTCTGTGTTTAGTTGTTAAATAGGTATTTTAATTATTTTTGACGGATTCGACACCTGTCAATGACCTCATAAGGCCCATAGTAGTTCCTCTGGGTCTCTCTTCTCGTTCTCTTTTTGTTATCTCCCCCTGTGGGCCCGCCCACTATCATGTCGATCTGCCCGAGACAGGGGAGGTTGTGTTTATCCCTTTCCGTTGGCTGCTCTGCTTCCCAATGTCGGGGAGGGGTGTGCTCCCTCGCCCGGAGGGCTAACTCATCCAGCTTCTTGACGAACTCTTGTAGCTCGCCCTCCCCCCCTCCCCCCCCCCCCCCCCCCCCCGAATCAACCTCTCGATCTCGTCCCTTAGGGCAAAGCACTCGGAGGTGTTGTGACCCGTCTGTTGATGGAAATAACAGTACTTTCCCGAGTCCCTGGTCTTTTGAGTCTCCTTAATCGGTTTTGGGTTCTTGAATAACTTCTTGTTGGACACGTTGTAGATTTCTTCGATCGACGAGTATAATGTTTCTTGGAGCTGCTTCCCGAAGGGGAATCGATTCAGCCTTTGTTATCTCTTTTTGGCTCGGTCCTGGTCGATCGAGCAGCCTCCATCCTCCGGGTTGACCCTCCCTTCTGGGCCATCTCAACTTCCTCCACCCTCATCCATTTGGCGGCGATATCGAGTAGCTTGGAAATTGACTCGGGATTTTTCCTGACAATATGTCGAGTGCATTCCTTATCCCTTAAAGCCGTGTGAAGAGTAGGTATCAACATGTCCATGCTTGGAGCCTGGACTTGGACTGCCGCTCGAGAAAATCGGGTGAAGAAATCTCTCAGCGTTTCATCCTCCTTCTGCACGATATTGTAGAGGTAGGTGGCCGGGAGTTTATCGCCTTTACGGATGAAAAGTGGGCGATGAACCGTTCAACCAATTCGTCATAAGATCGGATGCTCCTCGGAGCCACCCTTGAGAACCTGTCCTGGGCTAACTCGACGAGAGTGGTAGCGAAGATTTTGGCTCGAACGTTCGGCGAGTGGCCGAACATGCTGATCTCAATCTCGAATCAGTAGACGTGCCTTTCGGGGACGATCACGCCGTTATAGGTTGGGAGGTTAGTCGGCATCTTGTCCACAGCCATGGCCGCAAGTATCACCTCCCTGAAGGGTGATCGCGCTTCTCGAGCGCTTCTGAACTGATGAGCTGGTCGCCTTTCTCGAGGTGGTGGGGTGCCATCTCGCTCTCGCCGTCGTGGTGACCTATCCCGTCGCGGGAGACAGTTCCTAAGATCATTTTGGCTGACCTCTAGGCCTCGATTAGAAAGTCTGGGGGCTTCAGGACTGACCCTAGTCCCCAGTCGATCAAAAACTCTCGAGCCTTTGGGTTTTTGATTCCCTTCCTCACTATGGGACGAGCCCTTCGACCCTCCGGCAGCGATGGAGCCGCGAGCAATTCTGCGATCCTCCTCCCTCCTTTTCGACCCAGGCCTTTGTTCCTGGAGAGCTAGATCGAGGGGGCGTTTGTCTCGCTGTCGCCCCGAGTCGGCCTCTTGCTCCTGGGGCAACACCTGAGTTTGTTGTTGCCCCCGACCTACCCCTTGCCTCTGGTTTGGGCCAGGAGGTGGCAGTGGGACATACGGATCATGGTGATAGTACATCGGGGCTGGATGATGTCCCCAAGGAGGTGGAGGCGGATACCCATAGTGCGCGGGTGGCCCATAATAGTGCGAATACTGCCCCGACAAGGGAACGACAGAGCTGGCTTGGGGAAAACTGGCATCCGACCCTCAGCGGCCGCGATAACGGCTTCCTCCTGGCACTTCTCGATGTACGCATCCAGGTCCGGGGCGACGTAGACCATTGGTACTGGGACGGCCCTGGTGTCGACCCCATGCTGGCCCTGTACACGGCTTGGCCCGTCCCCCACATTGGGGTCCTCCATTTCCTGATTCTCTTAGCCAAGTGTTCGATGACTGCGTAATTCCATTCCGGCTAGGCTTCTGCTCAAAGATTCCCACAAACGGTGCCAAAATGATCGAGTTGAATTCTGGGTGGCTAATGTGGCTCTAAATCGTTGACTTGACCACTCATAATTTGTAAAGGGGAAGACCTCGAACAAGGTTGACCTGAGAGTTGGGAGAGCAAACGTGAGTTGAAGACCGACAAGAGACCAGAGGGGGTTTTACCCTTGTCGGTACTCCGATGCCTAAGTCAGTATCGAGTGGTTTGAGAGCCTTTCGAGTAGCTTGGGGTGCAATAAATGTGTGTAATGATGCTTAGAAATGGCATTTATCAAGGGGGTATTTATACCTGATCATGTAATCATGACTGAACAGTGCCATCTGCAGGTGCATTTAATGCACTGCCCCACTTGGTATGGCCTGTCAGGCTCATTAAATGCTTGGAGCGGCGGTATGGGGCCCAGGACGGAGTCGAGAGAAGATCGACCAGGATACCGAAACATCGATTAATCACCGACCTACCTTGGACATACTCGACTCCGCACCAATTTATCTTAGGTAGATCGACTCGACATTGTAGGATGGCCAGGGCCTGTATCTAAAAAAGCTCTTCCATCAAGGCGGCCGACTTGGGGCGTACACGTGGCAAGTTTGACTGGTCGTCGCGCCACGGGGAGGGTGTCTATTGGCCCACTTCAGGTGCACGTGGTGACACCGGATCAGCCCACATCAGATACTATCAAAGTAAATGATGTTTGTTGTAAAATTGTATATATAAAATAGGGAAAAATATAAAATCGGGACAATAACTGACCCCTACTAGCAATTTCAGAACACCAATTTCTCCGGCGACAAAAGTGTCCAATAACTCCCAAAATATATCAATTTCAGGACAATGCTCACTGGAGTTCGCTGACAAGGCACAGGAATCCTGATGGGGTTCGGTCCCAAAATACATCTACAGTGTACACGTGGCTGCTGACTCATTTCAAAGCTGATGAACCTTATTTCTTCCTTGGACCACGAGTGACAACTCTTTCCCTTTCTTGGAAACACGTTTTCAAAGAGAGGGAAAGTTTCCCTGCAAAAAATTTAATGGTCCAAGCACTATTCTGGTCAACCATTCTTACCCCATTTCTTTAAAACCCCATCTCCACCATTGTTGGTCCTCATCCTTTTTCACACAGCAAAACTGCAGAATTCACAACACCCAAAAAATATCGCATGCAACCTCTTCAAATGCTGTCTTCCGGTTTCCGCCTCCCGACCACATTCACTGTTATTGTGGTAAGATTTCCGTTGTGCGCACCACGTGGAAGGTGAGTAACCCCGGACGACGATTCTATTGCTGTCCCGATACGGCATGTGGCTTCTTCCATTGGCTTGATCCAGAGATGTGCGAACGGAGTAAGGTCATAATACCCGGGCTCTTAAACAAAATTAACAAGCTTGAGGCTGAGCTCGAGGAGGTGCACGAAAAATACCAGAAAACGACAATCCTGCTGGGAGGCGGGCCCAGAACAGTAGCGGTCCGGGACCACATTTTAAATTTTTTTAATATAATACAAGTATTAAAATATTTCTAAAACATTTTAATACAATAGCGGAAGACTAGCCGGATCTACTCAAGTATATACATGCAATTGATAATAAATTTTAAATCACTTAAGCAGATAAATATCTAACATGCAATTAACACTTAAGAACACATAATTTATCATGCTTAAAATAAAATAACTGAAAACTATTACCGTACTGCAATCATGGCTATCTAACAGCATTTTTCCAGCTCCCGAATCCACCTCCTGAGAACCCGATACCCGATCTCCTCGTGAAACCGGCAGAGCTTCCCTGTAATAACCTGTTGGAAAACACGAATCAGAAAGCAGCGGAATTTAAAAAAAAAATTCCAACAAAAGGATCTTGGACTCGCAATCGTGTATCCAAATTCGTAGAGTTAAGAAAATTACTTTTCTTTTATTCTTTCTTGAAGCGTTTCAAGCCACCCAAGAACGCTCTTCTCGCGGCTTGATCCCCTCTCCTTGGTAAAGCTCGAATCTTCAAACTTCTAACTTGAAGCTCTCTAGAGATAGTCCACTAACTTGATCACAATCTAACTAGTAAGGATGCTAGTTCTCTAGTTAGTGTTTAGGCTTAACCTAGGGTTTCGTTTATCTTGGAGAAAGGATGGTGTTCAACACATGAACCAAAAGAATTTCCAATTAGCTCTAAGGGGAGCTCGAGCTCCCCTATTTATAAGAAGGGGATGGCCGAAATTCTTAGTCCTTATGGACTAAGGATTTGGTCCCTCTCTCTCCTATTACTTGATCATCAAGTAATTTGACTTTGACTTTGAATTCAAATTCAAATCAACTTTCAAGAGAGCTAAAAATATCCAAATTATTTTTGGATAATTTTATACTTTATTTATTTTAAATAAATAACTTATTTTATCTAATTAATTAATTCATAATTAATTAACTAGATTATTTTTCTCCAAAATTAGACTTTCTTTTTAATTCAAAATTAAACCAAAGTCTATTAAATAATTAACACATTTAATTATTTAACATATATATACAATATATATATTTATACACGTGTGGGATACGTGTCACAAGGACACGTGTCACTCACGTGACCCACACGTGTGGTTTCACACGTGTGGAACCCTCTTGGCCCGATTAACTCGTTTAATCATTTTCAAGCCTCAACTCATGTAACCAAGTTTTTGTGTGTGACCCTCTAGGTTCTCAATTCAATTAGCAGTGACCCTAATTAATTAATTCACTAATTAATTAATCAGTCCACAGATTAAACGACCATAGTCTAGCAACAGGTGTTTAACCCCTAGCTGAATTGGAATGTTCGGATTCGACAGAACCTTTAAGTCATTGATTCATGTGAGATACAATCCTCCTACTTACTATCTCTCAACCAAGATCTAGGGCAAGGGAATAATCAGAACCCTAATAATCCGGTCTTAAAGCTAAGTGCATTTCATACCCATTTGATCTCAATCCAAGAAACCCTTTTCTTGATGTCTTGATCTACTGTCTTGGCCAAGGACTCCATATGGCATATGAATGACTTACACAATAAGAGATCACCTTGCATATGCAAGTGTAGGTCCTTTCTTGATTCTCATTCACTTTCATGAATCACTTGTGCAGCCCCAACATAAGCCTTGAATCAGTTGTCTAAGGCGACACCCTTTAAAGATTATACCTAAGACTACAGAGTTAACTCATAAAGTGACAAGGAACCTCAAGTCTTAAGGATCAATTAATCACATCAATGACTCGTGAGATATTTCCTAATCTGGAAATTTCCATTTCCTGAAATAGAAACTTCCTTTCCCATTTAAGAATCTTCTCACACGGGGCACCTCAGTGAACTTACTTATTGAAGTAAGCACCCTCATGTATCACGCACGTATCAACTATACACTTTGCACCTCCATGAAACAAGGTGGTCCTTCTTAAGGGCGTGATCCCACAAGCAAGCCTTAGAGGAGTCAGGTTGACACTCCCACTGTCTGTAGGACTCATCGGCTTGGAGTATTTTACTAATCATGACTTATGTGATATAGGGCTCGTTTCATGAACCATTTCACCTAAATGGTAGAGTCCTAAAGTCATCAGGATTAGGGGAGTTCTTATACATGCACAGCTAAAGTAAACGCATACCAAACAAGAGCATATAAAGAAGTGTTGCCACAATTCGTTATTTCATTCAAAGATTGTTTGTGATTACAATAAGGAAAAGCACTAAGCAGATATAGAATCGGCTTTCTAGGGCACAATTCCTAACATAACCCCAGGAAAACCTTCGGAGTGTGGGCTCCGAAAGTATTTCTCTAAATACTTAGAGAAAATAAACTTTAAACTAGAAAAACCTTTTTCAGGGTTTATTCTCCCGAAATTAGGCGTTTTATACAAACACCTAATTTAAATTAATTCCAAAATAAATCGAAATTAACTAGGAGAAAATTGGACTTGGTTTCAAAGCCAAAAATTGGCCAAAACCATCCCAAAAATGTTATGAGAAATGAGAGAGGGGGTCAGCCTATTTATAGGAAAAAACCCGAGGGCAAAACGGTCATTTTTCACATAAATTGAAGGGCATTTTGGTCACTTGGAAATCGCGTCCAAACCGCGTCTCAATTCGACCAATCCGAGCATGCCACGTGGTAGAACTCTCCGCCGCGGACACAACGCCGCCAACCACGCGCCGACACGTGGCCGTACGCGCCGCCACAAGTCGGCCAAGTGGTTGGCGCGTGTTCAACCGCGTGACCTCGCCAGACGCCGACACGTGTCCGGGTCTGGTCCTACCCGGACCGGACCCGGTTTAACCCTATCCGAATAGGGTCTGACCCTATTCGTTTGACCCGCTTTGACCGACCTGTTTCCAGACCAAATCTGGACCGTTACATCATGTCTACGTGGCGCAATCCCGGCCGTCCACTTGGCGCGCCACACGGTGCCTAGTCAGCGCCACCTGGGACCCGCCTGCTGACGTGGCATGCCACGTGTACTGCCACGTCATCACCGATTTTTTTCTTCGATGAAAATTTTATTTTCTCCAAAATAAAATTCCGGGCATTTCCAACTCTTTGGAACTTTAATTTATTTTCATAAAATAAATTCCTTGGCTATTTTCAAACACTTTGAAAATTCATTTCTCTTTCTCCTTTTAATATTTTCTCTTTGGGTTTTCAATTGGGGCTTGCAGGGGGACCTGCAGGACTAATTAATTTTAGCTCCAAACGGATTAATATATTATCATCCCATGATAATAATTAATTACCGTTTAACAATATTTAATTCCACTAAATAAATATTGTTGCACTCTAAAATTAATTAAATTATTCACGAATTTCTCGATCTAGAATAATTTCGCATTTTACTCCTACGTGTAGATATCCATGAAAAATAAATTACAACTACTATCATTTATTTTTCATCTCTAATTTGAAATTTATTGATTTGCCTTAAGTTCAAATTCTCTATATGTGAAACACATTCATCATACAACTTCGGTGACGTATCACACGAAGTGCTTTGGCCAAAGTCTTAATTCGAACTTTTGAAAATCTATTTCAAGGATATCTTTTACCTTCCAGCAAGGCCACAGATTCCTCGATCAATATAACTCTTTAGCGCATTTCATGTAATCACCGAACATACAAAGTATTTTGGCCACCCGTAACCGAGACCTCACTTCGAGTATGTTACAGTGACTAACACTACATGCCTAAAGCTGAAATATTATCAGGATTAAGAGTACAATGCTTCCTGAGATTTTATTCATTTTAGATAGCAGTATAAAATGAATTATCTCAGTGGTCCAGTTTGATGTTTCCAATCCTGTTGAAAATCATCAACGTGTTATAATTGGAATCACCATTCCCTATGACGAAAGACTAATCATCTTATATAACCACGTTATAGTCTTGATAAGAACATATTCTTATCTTACCGACTAGAACTTTAATGACACGTGATTTTCGGTATTCAAAGTCTTTTCCTATGAAACACATTTCATGTAAGAATATCAACACACGTCATTAATTATCAATATGTGAAATACTCACAACTCGTTGTAAATTCAGTTTAATTAATTCAACAAATTGAATTTTCAGGGCACTATTCCCAACAATCTCCCACTTGCCCTAAATTCAATTTGGCCACACATCTAAGTCTTATTCATTCCACATGAGTGTCAAAACCCATTTTGCACTCTTTTGCGCCAATACTTTAGTGAAGGAATATTTTGGATGTTTATCTGAGCCAACAATTAGGAAATCATGAATCTAATACATCTAACTGGTTGCTTCTCAAGCTACCATGTATTTGACTTCCATTGCGGTGTAAGCAATATAAGTCTGCTTAACATTCTCCAATTAACGGCTGCTCTTTCTAGAGTAAACACGTATTCTAATGTCAGACATCTAGAATACAAACCAGACTGTAAATTCGAATATGTGTACTCTATTGAGATAAGCTCACCACTGCGGTAGACAAGCATACAATCTCAAGTCCTTCTCAAGTACTCCAACATATGCTTTCACTACTGCCCAATGTCTGATTCAAGGGTTTGACTAATATCTGCTGACTTAGACCTATTTCATAATAGACAGCTGGTCTTGTACATAATATGACATACATAAAGCTTCCGCTGCGGAACTCTAATCATGTCTTCTATCTCTTCAGTTGTCTTAGGACACTGATCCGAGATAGATAAATTCCAAATCTAAAAGGTAATGAACCTTTCTTGGAATTGATCATATTATACCTTACCAGCATCTTATCTATATATGCTTCTTGTGATAAACCAATCTCCTTATTCCCATGATCACGACAAAAGTCTGATCCTTGGAATAGCATTGGTCTCACATAGGTCTTTTTCTTGTCAAAATGATTTGACATCCAAATCTTGACCACTCACAAAATTCTTGCATCATTCCCAATGAGCAGAATATTAATTACGTACAAAGTGAAAATGTTACAACGCTATCATGATGTCATTTTGTACACTTCGTGGTTCATCAGGCAACTATACAAATCCAAAGAATTTAAATTGACTTATAATCCTGATGCTCCATAATCTAGACTCTTGCTTAAGATCACAAATCGATCTATTAAGCTTGCATTATATGCACCTGATTTCTGGCTGTGAAGCCTTCAAGTTATGCCATGTATCTCTTCTTCTTGAAGTTGCCTGTTCAAGAACATAGTCTTTACATCCATTTATCTAATCTCATAATTAATAATGAGATAAAATGGAGAGGATAATCGACTTAAGCATTGCTATAGGCGAGAAGACCTCATAAATGATTTCTTCTTTCTGGGTAAAATCCCTTGCCATAAGTTTGCTCTAAAGTCTCTACTTTTGTCCATTTCTCCTTTTCTCGTCTTGTAGAACCCAATTTTATCTAATAGGGTTTAATGCCTTCAGGCGCCTTTACAAGCTCAAGACTTTGTTAAAATACAGAGATTCTAACTTAGATTCCATGGCTTTTGACCAAATGGTCAGCGTCTATATCTTCCACAGCGTCATTAGATGTGACAGGATCAGATACGTTAGATTCAACCACTTGGGTTAATCTTAGGTATCTTGTCAGGTGTCCTGACAATCCTCCCACTACAATGATGCTCTCGTGTACACGTCTCTACATCACATGTTGTATTTAGTACATCACATGTATCTAATACATTTTCAATTATCACGGGTTTATGGAAAATAGTATCTAATATTGTTATTTCTTTTAACACTACTTTGCTTCCACCCTTTGTGGTTATCTATGTAATTATCTTTGAAATATTCACAAACATCTTTTGTGATTTCTCAAATTACAAAATATACCACCTCTCGTTCTTCTAGGATAACCTTAGAACAAGGAAACCTTTGTTCTTTATTCTAACTTGTCAGGATCCATCCTTAACACGTGGACCAGGCTACCTTAAATCCGAAGATAAAAGATAAAGGGTTTTCACCCTAGCTACAGATCCATAAGTGTTTTAGGAACTGACTTAGATAGAACTAGGTTTGTCATTTTGTGTGCAAGGCCCCAAAACGAAATTCATAGGGTGGCATGACTCTTCATGAATCTTACCATCATTATCAGAGTTCTATTTCTCCTTTCTGCAATACATCTTTGCTAAGGCGTATCTCATACAGACAGTTGAGATCTAATCTCATTTGAGAAATTCTATTTAACTCTGAACATGGATTCTTATCACTACTTCAATCTAATCGAAGTGCCTTGATATGTCTTCTAATTTGACTATTTGACTTTAGTCTTACATTCTTTGAACTCTTCAAAAATACAGACTTAAGTCTCATCAAATAAACATATTTGTATCTATAGTAATCATTCAAACGAATGATGAAAAATCCAAAACTTCATCTTGCTTGAATAATCATAGGATCACATATCCGTATGGACTGACACAAGCAACTTCATGGCTTAAATACCTTTTGTCTCAAAAGGAACTTTCTTGGTCATTTTACTTTTCTAAACAGGGTCCGCAGACTGACAGTTGTCAAGTCGAAAAGACTCGACAATCAGTCTTTGAATCTTATTCGGATAAAAGTGACCAAGTCATTGATGCCACGTAGAAGTTTTTCCTCTTAGACGGTAAGTCAAGCTTCTTAATGTTAAATTTAAATTAGGGTTTTTCATTGAGGTATAAAAGACCATCTTTTATTGTGCCAGAGCAAATAAACCTTTCATTTTGTTTAATGGTAAACTTTTGTTCAAAACAAATAGTTGAACCATTACTTATCAAATAACTTACAAAAATCAAATTTCTGTATGTATGACACGTATAATATAAAAACCCTACTGCCAAAATACGACTCTATAGTCCTTACTGCTAATACAATTAGACTTGTATTATCCTCGAGCCGTAGTTGTGTGTTAGCCGTTTTTCAAACTTCTTGGTTAGTTTGAATCTTCGCAACGAATTGCAAATATGATTAGTTGATCTCAAGTTCACACACCAGGAGTCTAGTGAATTTTCAACTAAACATATTTTCAACCAGTAAGATATCTTCATATCTTATCTAAATGGTGTAGCAAACAGATAGACTAAGTATTTTGGATAATTTCTTTTTCAATACCCGTTACCACCGAAATAGAAACACTTTTCCATTGTCGGATTTGACTTTCTATTTCTGAACCTTAGATTGGGAACTTTTCCTTTTCTTTTCCTTCCACTCACTGCCTTTCTAGGCCGTGGATATTGATGTCTGACTTAAGAGAACATTTCCCTTACCCTTTCTGCCATATTGAGGTCGTTCATGGGTTTTATAAAAATTTATTTAAAAAAAAATCTTGAACGTACAAATGACTTAGGCAGAGAGTATAGGATCGTATCCTATCTGTTAAGATTGTCTCTTTAAGCACAGAGGCTTTTCAATCTCGTTCAGATTACCTATCATATTCATAATATGATTCTAAAACAGTGATCCTTCAAACATCTTTAACTGACAACCGTTTTCATGGCTCGTACCTTCGTACGACTCTGTCTTCAACACATGTTCTTATTAGTGGACATCTCATGCGTCTGATGCTCAAGAACTTTTAAGATAGATATCGGGATATAAGACTAGTCAGATCATCACATTTGATCCATTTAGAATAAGTGTCTTTCTAATCCTGACTGGTTGTAGTTTCCGAAATTTTCGGATAAGGTTCAGTGAGTACGTAAACTTTCGTGTCTCAACACGATGTCAAGATTCATTTCCTAATCAGCATAGTTGAACCCTTACTGGCCTATTTCATTATAGACAAATAGTTTGGAGTGGGCTAAGAGAGATCGTAATTATAAAACTGAAATAAATAAATAAACGCAAGTTATGATTATGCATTTCACTTTCTTCTGCGTCCAACCAATAAATGAAATCCATGTAAGCATTTTGATTTACGCAATGGTGACTTAACTAACTGCAGTTGACTCCCCGGAGGCGAGGTCGAAAACCGCTTAGAAAAGCAAGAACTATTCTTAATTAACATGTCATCTAGACAACTCTTACCAAACAATGTTAATTCACCACGTCAACCTTTGGCCTCTAAGTAAATGTAACAGAGCTCCGAAGGGAGGTTAATACATTACTTAGTCAAGTGTGCACCATTACCTAGAAGTCCGTACGAGTAGGTCAAGACACTCCACGGAGGCGTGGTCGAGCTGACTTTCCCGTATTTCATTCTATCCGTAGAAGTCTAATCTTGTATACCGCGAATATATACCCGTCGAAGGGAATAGTACATATTCACTATACTATAGACCGGTAATGGAGGCCATGAGAATCCAACTCTTTTCATCTCTCTCCCACTTGAATTTTTAGAAGGTGTGGATTATCTTTTGATTATCTTATAATCACTTTTGGCGTCTTAATTTCAGAAGTAATTAATCTAATTAATACCCTCCCACTAGGATTATTAAATCATATTTATAATCCTAATAATAATATTTTAAGACAATTTAATAACTATTTATTAATTAGGCCAAAAAATATTAGTTTAATTATGCATCGCGTCTAATCTCTATTAAAAAATACTATTTAATCACATTAAATAAAATATGCATAATTAAAATATCATAATATCTCGTATTATCATGATCATGCCATAAAATAAAATAATTAAGCATGCTTTCATATAATTATCACATAATTATCATGCTTAAAATTTTAAATGACACAAAATGAATATGCCATAAATTAAATCAATTAAGCATGCTGGTATAATTATCACATAATTATCATGCTTAAAATAAATGGCATAAAGTAAACATGTTATAAATAAATTATCTCATAATTTAAATCATGTTTACTGATTCGGTAATTAACCAGGAAGATTATTGAAATCGATTCCCAGAAAATTACCATTCCACGTAAATTCCCAGGAAACACTGGAGGGGTCACAAACGGTCCCACTTAAAAACCAGCCTCCTTTGACAGAATTTACGTACACAGTATCAGATTTAAAATTATGCATCGCATGCATCATATCAATACATGTATATAACTAGAGCACGGCTCTGATACCAGTTGCTGGGAGGCGGGCCCAGAACAGTAGCAGTCCGGGACCACATTTTAAATTTTTTTAATATAATACAAGTATTAAAATATTTCTAAAACATTTTAATATAATAGCGGAAGACTAGCCGGATCTACTGAAGTATATACATGCAATTGATAATAAATTTTAAATCACTTAAGCAGATAAATATCTAACATGCAATTAACACTTAAGAGCACATAATTTATCATGCTTAAAATAAAATAACTGAAAACTATTACCGTACTGCAATCATGGCTATCTAACGGCATTTTTCCAGCTCCCGAATTCACCTCCTGAGAACCTGATACCCGATCTCCTCGTGAAACCGGCAGAGCTTCCCTGCAATAACCCCAGAGAAACCCTCGGAGTGTGGGCTCCGAAAGTATTTCTCTAAATACTTAGAGAAAATAAACTTTAAACTAGAAAACCCTTTTTCAGGGTTTATTCTCCCGAAATTAGGCGTTTTATACAAACACCTAATTTAAATTAATTCCAAAATAAATCGGAATTAACTAGGAGAAAATTGGACTTGATTTCAAAGCCAAAAATTGGTCAAAACCATCCCAAAAATGTTATGAGAAATGAGGGAGGGGGTCAGCCTATTTATAGGCAAAAATCCGAGGGCAAAACGGTCATTTTTCACATAAATTGAAGGGTATTTTGGTCACTTGGAAATCGCATCCAAACCGCGTCTCAATCCGACCAATCCGAGCATGCCACGTGGTAGAACTCTCCGCCGCGGACACAACGCCGCCAACCACGCGCCGACACGTGGCCGTACGCGCCGCCACAAGTCGGCCAAATGGTTGGCGCGTGTTCAACCGCGTGACCTCGCCAGACGCCGACACGTGTCCGGGTCTGGTCCTACCCGGACCGGACCCGGTTTAACCCTATCCGAATAGGGTCTGACCCTATTCGTTTGACCCGCTTTGACCGACCTGTTTCCAGACCAAATCTGGACCGTTACATCATGTCTACGTGGCGCAATCCTGGCCGTCCACTTGGCGCGACACACGGCGCCTAGTCAGCGCCACCTGGGACCCGCCTGCTGACGTGGCATGCCACGTGTACTGCCACGTCATCACTGATTTTTTTTTTTCGATGAAAAATTTATTTTCTCCAAAATAAAATTTCGGGCATTTCCAACTCTTTGGAATTTAATTTATTTTCTTAAAATAAATTCCTTGGCTATTTTCAAACACTTTGAAAATTCATTTCTCTTTCTCCTTTTAATATTTTCTCTTTGGGTTTTCAATTGGGGCTTGCAGGGGGACCTGCAGGACTAATTAATTTTAGCTCCAAACGGATTAATATATTATCATCCCATGATAATAATTAATTACCGTTTAACACTATTTAATTCCACTAAATAAATATTGTTGCACTCTAAAATTAATTAAATTATTCACGAATTTCTCGATCTAGAATAATTTCGCATTTTACTCCTCCTTGTAGATATCCATGAAAAATAAATTACAACTACTATCATTTATTTTTCATCTCTAATTTGAAATTTATTGATTTGCCTTAAGTTCAAATTCTCTATATGTGAAACACATTCATCATACAACTTCGGTGACGTATCACGCGAAGTGCTTTGGCCAAAGTCTTAATTCGAACTTTTGAAAATCTATTTCAAGGATATCTTTTACCTTCCAGCAAGGCCACAGATTCCTCGATCAATATAACTCTTTAGCGCATTTCATGTAATCACCGAACATACAAAGTATTTTGGCCACCCGTAATCGAGACCTCACTTCGAGTATGTTACAGTGACTAACACTACATGCCTAAAGCTGAAATATTATCAGGATTAATAGTACAATGCTTCCTGAGATTTTATTCATTTTAGATAGCAGTATAAAATGAATTATCTCAGTGGTCCAGTTCGATGTTTCCAATCCTATTGAAAATCATCAACGTGTTATAATTGGAATCACCATTCCCTATGACGAAAGACTAATCATCTTATATAACCATGTTATAGTCTTGATAAGAACATATTCTTATCTTACCGACTAGAACTTTAATGAAACGTGATTTTCGGTATTCAAAGTCTTTTCCTATGAAACACATTTCATATAAGAATACCAACACACGTCATTAATTATCAATATGTGAAATACTCACAACTCGTTGTAAATTCAGTTTAATTAATTCAACAAATTGAATTTTCAGGGCACTATTCCCAACAAATCCGAGTTTTCATATGTTTGTTTGTTGTTGTTGTAGCTGTTCTTGTTGCTAAGTTCATAGTGTAGTCTACTTTGTTCCTTGTTTGCAGTAGTTTCTGTGCTTCCTGTTTTCATGTTTCAAGGTTACTAATGTAAGGGTCCATCTTCTTTTTCAATAAAGCCATGCTTTTGTGAAATAGTTGAATGTGAACATATTATGGTGCTGATGAATGAGTACAAAGATACATGAATAATCACTCTGCATAAGAATTTGTTTAACTAAATTATCCAAACATCATGGCCACTGATCCATGTTTGAAGACAAAATGATACAGAGGAATTGTTTTCAAGGGACTTCCCTGTACACAGGTTTTTGCTACATGCAAAAGATAAAACCTAAAAGTCCTGAGCACGATTAAATACAAAAAGACCTTACGCATTGCTCATTGTATCAAGTCATTAACAAAAAAGACAACTACACTATAGGACTGCAGACTTTGAATGACTGGACAAAGACATAAATTTTTTCCCTCCATCAACAATGATGTTCTTGTCATGCATGGGTCCACAAACGCTGGATTGAGACATGTTGAAATCAGATGCATCCATGTTTGGGGGGACTCTCAATTTGACTCTTGTTTCCTTTTTGGCCTTTGATTTCTTCTTATTGAGCTCATTCACCAAAGTCTCCCTCAATTCAGTCACACTTGTCAGGGTTCTCTTCGTTGATCTACCTTGCCTCCTGTTTCCCACTTGACTGTTTCCCATTTGAAGCTGATCAAACATGGTTGGTCCTACTGCAGAAGGCTCATCATTGTAGTTAAATGTAGGACCTTCCAAGATCTGAGTTTGATCTATGTCAATTGATTCTTGTTGTGTTTGTGGGTGTGGTGGCAAGATATGAGTTTCTTCCTGTTATAGAGAAAAAATGTAATTAGTTATTGTGTAAGTTAATGTGTAATGGTATTTGATTTACTTCAGATTACCTCCAGCACTTCTTCAGAATTTACAGTAGCCTCTTCCTCTCTGACATCTTGAACTATTGATGGACCAACTTCATTCTAATCAACAAATAAGTATTAAATTCTTCCATGTTTACCATAAATGTAGAAAAGTAGAATGCTACCTGTCTAGCTTTCTCAAACAAGTTGTCTCTGATCCTTTGTGCACTTTCAGGTAGTTGTGGACAATATAGTGCATTATGGTCTTCACCACTACAATGTCCACAGTGTATCTTGGTTTGGAACCTTCTTAGTTTTTTGGTTGAAGAAGCCTTTTTCTTTTTATTTGAGTTACCTTCCTTCTCATCTATACCTCTCCTCCTCAGTTTCTTGGGCCTGCCTGGCTTTCTCCCAAAGTTTGGAGGCAAAGGTGGAATGAACATTGTCTTGCCCCAAACATCATGGCCACTGATGGGAAATATAACTCCCTGATAAACTTCCTTAAATGTGGCAATTCTATAGTACTCATCAACCATCTCCAGTGTATCTTGCTTTTCATTGTATATGGCAGATAAAACATGGGTACAAGGGATGCTTAGTAGTTGCCATTCCCTATATGAACAAGTCTTTTCATCTAAGTTTACTGCATATTGGCAGCCATCCATTATCTGAACTTGGTAATGACATCTGGAAGCCTTAATTGGCCTACATCCACCCACCTTTTTTCCCATTCTGCACAATAATAAAAAAACCGACTCGAACTGAATCAAACTCGAAACAACAGCCGGTAAACAAGCGGCACTAGCGTAGGCCGAAGCCGCGTGCCTGGCAAGGGAATGAGCGACACAATTGCTCTCCCGACGAACAAAGCTAAACTCACACAAGATAAAAAGATTGTTGAGACGTCTAACCTCATAAACTAAGTTCCCTACAAGGGAATCATCATCCGAAAGGCAACGGAATCTGGAAATCAAAGACAAACAATCCCCTTCCAAAATAATGCAGTCCCAACCATACGCCATAGCCAACCGGAGACCCTGTAGGCCGTAACGTAGCCCAAGTCTCCATGAGCTCGGGATCCAAAAAACCACTTCTCACACCACAATCCCAGCCAAGGCAATTCCCGAAAGAGTCACGTGCCACAACACCAAAGCTCTCTTCCCCCTTCTGAACGAAACAAACACCATCAACATTGATTTTAATGAGACCGGGGGGAGAGGTTGACCAACAAGAGGACAATTTTTTTCCCATTCTAAATTCACGCCGGATCAATTCACGTGCAAGACATGAATCATTTGAAAATGCTGATACTACAATATTTTGTTAACATGTCCAAACCAAAAGTTTTTTGTAGTATAAAACCCACATTTCACTAAAAAAACCACATAAACAAAAATAGACAATTTGAGAAAAGGAAAAAAAAAAAATCCCCAACCATGTAGAACGTCACCTGTGGAGAATCAAAGGCGAATGTGGGAAGGTGGTGGTAAGGTGAACATCTTGAAAACCCAATAATCCCGCTCGTCGCTTCATCTTCTGCCCAAATAAGGTATGTCCACGATTTTTCCATCGATTTTTTTTTTCCCAATTAGTGCTATTTTTTTTTTCTTTTGAACCTTAAATTTCAGACGTGTCGGTTCTTTATCTAGTGTCACATTTGCATTTTCAAATTATTCATGTTTTGTCCATGACTTGATCCGACTTTAATTTGAAATTGGGAGGGTATTGTCCTTAAATTGCCACTTTTTTACCACTTGAAGTCCTTAAATTGCAACTGCAACACTTAGTGGCTTGAAATGTCAAATTGAGGGTACTTAACATCCCAAATTTGCAATTTTCTCTTATTATGTTCAATCCAAAACTCTTAAAAGTGATTTGTTTTTCCTCCAGATCTTATAGAAATAAGTCATGGTTTCAGAGAGATCAGACCAAAAGATTAGATCGTCATATCTCAAATATTTCTTTTATAGAATATTAGAACTCAGCATTTAGTTTATTCACATGACCTAATTATATTTCAGATTTGTTCTTATTTGATTTGTTATTATTTTATCAGATCGACTATCTTACTTGCACGATACTCTTTCTGTCTGGAGTTGAGTTTTGAGTTTGATTTTATTCATGTGTTGGACTGAACTTCTAGCTTTAGGGTATGCCCCAACGCATTTATAAAAGGGGCATACTTTGAAAACTCCTCATGAGTTGAAAAATTTTTAGTTAGCTCCCTATTTTCAAATTTATTTTTGTTCAATCCCCAGATGAGATACATAATTTGAGTTTACTCCTCATTTTGGACACCAAATATGACATATTGCGATTTAGATACGACATAATACGATTCAGATGCGTGATTCTTGAGTTTTTATGGATTGAACAAAAATAAATTTGAAAATGGGGAACTAACTAAAAATTGAGTCCATATTTAGGGATTTTTCACACATTTCCCCTTTATAAAATTATAGTTATTATATGTTAGGTAGAAGCGATATAGGGGCAATTGTACTTGTACCTCCTTTAAATGTACAAGTACAATTTTGTATATCACAAGGAGGTAAATTAAATTTTACTCCTTTATTGGCGCTGGAAATAGTACTCCACTAGGCACATATTGATTACCTAAGTGCCATTAAATAAATTCAGTTTTGTCAAGAATCTCATTAAAGTTTACCTTGATCTTAACGAATCAAAACATTATTATTATTTTCTAAATTATTTGTTTTCCATAAGATTTAGAATTCATCTCGAAATTGGTTCTACAATATTAAACTATTAGTTATGATTATATATATATATATATATATATATATATATATATATACATATATAATAGAACTAAATTTAGATAAATTTTTAAAAATAGAACTATATTACTTGAGACCAAATATCCAATCCAACCACTATTGCAATTGATCATTTTTACTGATACGGGTGGATGTGAAAGCAACAGCACAGTTCAGTTCAGAATCTAATGATATAGCATCCGATGTTTTAATATGCTAATATTAATAACAATAAGGTTGTCCAAATAAATTTAATAATTTACAAAATTACTATTAGTTAAAGTTGAACCCAGAAACAAATCTTATGTGCAATATTTACATCCTAGTTTATTTTTACTTAAAATAAGTTAGAATTTGTTTTAAATACTTCAAAAATATTGTGGAAGAAGTAGATTTAAAGCTAACAACTTGACTAACCCGTGCGATATTTAGGTTCATATTTCAGTACTTCAAACATTTTGAATATAATAAAGAAATAAATTAAATTTTACTCCTTTATAGGCGTTGGAAATAGTACTCCACTAGGCACATATTCATTACCTAAGTGCCATTAAATAAATAAATTCAGTTTGTCAAGAATCTCATTAAAGTTTACCTTGATCTTAACGAATCAAAACAATAATATTATTTTCTAAATTATTTGTTTTCCATAAGATTTAGAATTCATCTCGAAATTGGTTCTACAATCATAACTATTATATATATATATATATAAAATAGAACTTCCCACCAAAAAAAAATATAAAATAGAACTAAATTTAGATAAATTTTTAAAAATAGAACTATATTACTTGAGAACAAATATCCAATCCAGCCACTATTGCAGTTGATCATTTCTACTGATACGGGTGGATGTGAAAGCAACAACACAATTCAGTTCAGAATCTAATGATATAGCATCCGATGTTTTAATATGCTAATATTAATAACAATAAGGTTGTCCAAATAAAGTTAATAATTTACAAAATTACTATTAGTTAAAGTTGAACTCGGAAACAAATCTTTATGTGCATTTACATTCTAGTTTATTTTTACTTAAAATAAGTTAGAATTTGTTTTAAATACTCCAAAAATATTGGAAAAGAAGTAAATTTAAAGTTATCAACTTGACTAACACGTGCCATATTTAGGCTCATATTTCAGTATTTCGTATGGAATTATTGAAGAGATGTAAGATTTTTGTGCTCATTTTGTAAATTTATTAGGTTCATTACACCAATTAAATCATGACATAATATTTTTTTAACGAATTAAAAATATTTGTCACAATCTATATTTTTCACTATAAAAACTCAGCTTTTTCAGTAACTATGTACCACTTGTAGCTTTCACATAAGTTAGCAGATCGATCATGGACTCGAAAAACCAAACAATCTGTTATTCTATGGATGATCAATTCAAAGAAGAAGAGGCTTGCACATTGGCGTTGCAGCTAGCTTCTGGGACCGTGCTTCCGATGGTACTGAAAGCCGCCATAGAGCTTGAGCTTTTCGAACTCATGAAGAAAGCAGCTGGCTCATCAGCTTCTGCTTCTGAGCTTGCTGCTCAGCTTCCGACAAAGAACCCTGATGCAGCTAACATGATCGATAGAATGCTCCGCCTCCTGGCGGCAAACTCTGTTCTGAATTGTAGCCTGAAAAGGCTGAGCCACGGCGGCGTTGAGCGGTGCTACTCCCTTGCGGCGGTGGGCAAGTTTTTTACCAGAAATGAAGATGGGGTTTCTGTAGCACCAATGTCACTCCTGAGTCAAGACAAAGTCTTCGTGGAGCCCTGGTGAGTGATATCACACACATATATACACATAACAAATCAAATAATAAATATATATAATACACTTATTTTTTAATTGATTGTGATACAATCGAGTCGAGTTTAGAGTAAAATTTTTCGTTTCATACTTATCAACTTTTCTTTTTAGTTTTTGCGAGTTAAATGGATATGAATGTTTTTTAGTAATTTGGATATATATATCATTGGTCTTTTAACATATTTATTAATCAATTGGACATATTTTCCATTATGCTCAACGTTTGTTTATTTAATAATAATTGATACTGTATTCTTATTGATTTGAGGTTGTTGATTCTATCAATCATTTCTACAAATATTGCTTTTTTTTTTTTTTTTTTGAAGAAAAGTAATAATATCAAGCAACAAAGTTCATTGATTCACTGCAAGAGTAGACTTTATGATTATGATTGCAAGTCCTTGCATTATTTTAACATGGCTAGTATTAGTCTGAATTGTTTGTGGTACAAGAGTATAGGTGCCCCGGTTAGAATTATATACTTTCGTGGGCACCACTGCACGAATTGTCTTGCGGATTCTTAGATCATGCATCTTTGTATCTTTGGCTCTGAATTTCTATATATAAGGAGGAGGCCTAGGTAAAAATTCCACGGCTCTCTGCCGGTTTCTCCGGAAAAAAAAAAAAAAAAAAAAAAAGAAAGAAAGGTTCATTGATTCTCTATTAGCAGAATTCTAACCATTAATTAATCCTCTGCTAAAAGAATTTAAACTAATAGGTTAATAATCTAATTAAGTACATATTACAGGTATCATTTAAAAGATGCAGTTCTTGAGGGTGGAGTTCCATTCGTAAGAGCACATGCTATGGACCCGTTTCAATACTTTACTACGAATCCCAGAATTAACAAGATCTTCGACCAAGCTATGTTTGGACAATCAACCATCTTCATGAAGAAAATTCTGGAAAAATACAAAGGATTCGAGGGTCTCAAATCTCTCGTGGATGTTGCTGGCGGAATAGGGGCATCACTCAATATGATTATTTCTAAATACCCTTCAATTGAAGGCATTAATTTTGATTTGCCCCATGTCGTCCGAAATGCATCATCTCATCCAGGTACATGATACGATTATATTTCATTTTCTCCAACGTATTAATACTTTGAAATGACTTTTAACCGTTTTTCTTGAATTCAATATTCGAACAGATTCTGATTTTGTCAGGATATTGTTAACCGAACATGTTCATTGCTAAACTACTTGCTAGGTTATATTACTCACAACAATTCTCACCTCACCATATAGGTTTTGGGATTAGTTAGATCAAATACATATGAGTATGTATTATATCGGAGGAGACTGTTACATTGAGTTCATATATCTTGCATTCGGTTCCAAATTACTTCCTCATTGTTTGAACTTGACCGCACGGCGAGGTATATTAACTATCTTGTATAGTTGCATTAACTAAAATACTAAAGTATTTACTAAATTATAATGCTCGAACAACCTTATCATGATTATCGACTTAGAATTATGTACTTGTATTGAAGTTATTAAAACCGTTCCCTCTAAAGAAACCAATACTTCCCACAGGAGTGGAGCACGTTGGTGGCGACATGTTTGTTAGCGTGCCCAAAGCCGAAGCCATTTTTATGAAGGTGCAACAATACAAATACAAACGATATATATATGTATACATATTCCTAGTTATATTTACAGGTTTCATTAAAATTACACTTTCGTCCAATATTAATACAGTGGATTTGTCATAACTGGAGCGATGCACAATGCGAGAAGCTGTTGAAAAATTGCTATGAAGCACTTCCTGAAAATGGAAAAGTGATTGTGGCAGAAGCCGTTCTCCCAGAGGACCCCGATAGTGGGCTGAGTTTGAGGGAGGCAGCCCTTGTTGATATGGTTATGTTGTCTATTACTCCAGGTGGGAGAGAAAGGTCAGAAAAGGAATTTCACGCCTTGGCCAAGAATGCTGGATTTAGACAATTCTTTAAAGTCTGCTCTGCTAATAATATTTGGATCATGGAACTTCATAAATAAATATCAATTATATATAAATAAATATATATATATATATATATATATATATATATTCATATGTTTATTTCAGATAAATAAATCAATGTTTGTTTGTATGATTTATCTTTTGTGATTTAGTGTGTGTCTCTAATAAAATCGATTATGATTTTAGGTTTGAAATTTTTTGTTAAGTGTTCCCCCAACTACTTAAAGGTCGAGGGTATTGTAACCCATTAAATTTTCTCAAATTTCAGAGAATTAGCAAACGAAATATTTAAAACTTTCCATATGTTCACATACGGACGGGATCCCCTGCTTAGTTTCCTACTCCATTTTCCTGCTACGCCAATGAGATGTCGCCAAGTGTCCAACTAATTTAATTAAAAAAATTATTTTTTCCCCAAACGTTAACTCACGGGAGATGAGATTTGCTCTGTTAGTCAATGTTTTCTCTCTCCATTAACCAGTCCCTCTTGTTCGTTCTCTCTCTCCCCATTAACCAAAAAGGTAATCTTCTCCATCTACAATTTTTCCAATCCCTCTTGATCGTGATCTTAAAATTTTGGGCTCATTATTGTATTTTTAGGTGAATTTTGCTTAATTGTGTGGGAATTTTTGGGGATAATTGTTTAATCTTCCAGGCTGCTAGCAATTTGAAATCAATCATATTTTGTGTTTCTTCGTCTCGTTTTCTCTGAGAATGGTGTGCACAAGGAATGAGAGTCAATTGAACAAGATTAGAAGAGAAGAAAATTCCTAAGAGCAGAAGGACTCGATTACAATCTGAAAACAGTTACTCTTCTTTCATTGTCCGAGGTAATTAGGGAAACTCCTTTTCTTTTCTGTTATTCAATTGCAACTAATTAACAAAATCTCTCGTAGCATAAATTTTTACAGGTCAAACTTTCATGTTTTAATCATGCATTAATGTATTTATAGAGAGATTAATTCATGATGGATGATTCAGTACGGGATTCAAGTTAAGGAAAAAAAAAAAATTTCTTCTAGGCTGCCCAATTTCAATTTTTATTATGGAACCTAAAAAGCTGAAAACACGGTGATATTGTGTTTAGTGATTTTTAAGTTGTCTCTTCCTTCTTGTGGTCACTTCGGCGGAAGTAAGATGTGGAATTTGTTTTTTTGATTCTTTATGTGGATGTTTTGGCTTTTGATTATGGCTTCGCATTAGAAAGTTAGGATTTTTTTGGCTTTATTTACGCGACTTTTGTAGCATCTTCCAGACTAAAGAGTAGAATATCTCATTTATGAATTGCTTATCATTGGCCATTGAAGTTGTACTTGGTGAAATTCCAAAAAGCTTGAATTCTAATAGTTAGGAACGTGCTTTTTTTTGTTCATATATGAGTATTTTGAAATGACTGCAGCTTTTACCAAAATTTGATCAAGAGATATTAATCTAGTTTTTTCAAATCTTAAATTAAGTTCATAGCTATTATGTTCTGCTTTTAGCTTTAAAGAAATGTTAATTGATTGTTTTGTTGTATTCTACCGTGTGGGCTTATAAGAAGTTGAAATAAGCCACAAGCTAGAAACATGTCTTTTCCAACTTTCAAGTTTGTTTTCGATTGTTTTGTAACTGATTCTATGAATCCTGATACAAGTTCAACTTCTCCAAATGTAGTTCTATTTTGAATCCTCATAGCTGTTAATGCATTTGTTTGGCGACATTACATCAGAAATTAACAGTTTATATGAGAATCTTTGTTTGATTTATATTTTGTTTATTCTAAAGGAGAAAATACGGAATGAAGAAGAAGTTGCGATGCTAGATATACAGCTTGCAGAAGAAGTTGCTCATGCCAAAAAGATTAAAGACGTGAATAATCTCTCCTTTGTTAAAAGAAGTCTCGTTACCCACTTAAACAAAAAAAAATAAAGGAAATAAAATTAAATTGGAAAAAGAGCTATATAAATCTCTAAATAAGGCTGTTTTGAATCTTTTTTCAGCTAGAGGAGGTCGAAGATTGTGTTGTGTTGAATGAAACAATTATAAGGGGATGTAACTTAAATGGTAGAGTACTCACTTTGCAAGTGAGAGGCTCAGGGTTCAATTCCCCGCATCTCCACTAGAAAACTCATTGTCTTTCTGATAAAAAATTTACCAACAAAATTCTATAACACTATGGTTAGCAATACTGAAGAACAATATTGTCTGGACACTCACTTTTAAAAGTAATAAAGAAACAATGGAATTCACTAGTAATATCGACTTCAAGATATTATGTCCCTTAGACACATAATCTTTAAGTTGCATCATCACTCCTTAGGCACATCACCACGTGTACTGTCAGCTTTGTCACATGAACTTTGAGGTATAGAATTACTCAATTGAAAATTATCAAATTCTTGAGACTTGTTTATTTGTGTCTGAACAAATAAAACACAATATAAGTTAGTTTGCATTTAATAACATTATAATATTGTAAAAATTATATAAGTGACCACCTGTAGCAATTGAGTTAAACTCATTTGTTGGTTGTCCTCTGAATGATAAAGGGTAAAGTGAGGTTGGTGATGTGGAGCTGAATTAAGTAACTGCAATAAAAATCTCTCAATTTAAGTGAAACACAATAGTAAGTTTTTTAGTGAAAAAAAAAGTGAACTTTTACGTTATCAATGTACCTGTGAATATCGGAATGACTCTAATTGTGACAAATCTTCATCGGGTTGAGTGTGATCTGAATTACATGTGCCAACTTGACAATCCTAATTTATTGAAATAAAATAAAATATCAAAAATACAAATAATTATATAATAAAAAATATATATTAATAAGCGAAAGGTCTGTGTACCTGTGACAATTGAGTTAGAGAATCAGGTAACGAGTTAGATAGATTCTTTTGTTTTTTTCGACGTGTACTTATCTCTAATCCACTTTTTAATCTTTTTCCAGACTTAATCGCATTTTTTTCCTTTCTTTTCAATCCTGATATTGCAATCTCGCTAGGTGCGTCATCATTTTCATCTACCACCCTCGATAAAACATTTAGAGGAACAACTGATTTAGATACCCGAGTTGGTCTCACAATTGTTCTATTTTCTAAACTCGCATCAACATCATTAATAATTTTAAGAAGACCAGCTTTTGCCATTCGAAATGTCCCCAAAGATAAAGCAGCACGTGTAACTAACTCATTAGTTAAACTACACAACTCCTTATAATGAACTCCAATCATCTTTTTCTCGTCACATTCATTGATCGATTCAATTTCAACATCAAGTCCAGAGTCTTCTATGAGATTCTTTTTTGCCCTTTTCGTCCACCTCTTCATAATGTACAGCTCAGGAATTCTCATGACATTCCTTACAGAAAGCACTTTCAAGGCATGTGAACATAAAACTCCAGTAAACTCAAATTTTTTGCAGCTACAAGAAACTTTATTTTGAAATGAGTTATAGTTGACCGTGTGCTGGTAATACTTTCTGAAAGGTGTGACCTTATACTCATAAATTTCTCCTCTTTCATCAAATAACTCTATTCTAGAATCATAAGCCTTGTGTACCTCATCTTGAAATAACTCGAACACTTCATGTGTATAAACACCGGATGCATGCTTCAAAATTTCAACTGATAAGGATGCTTTTGCTATGCTGTGGCATGTCTTTAAATCTGCCTTTAACTCTTGATATCGACGATCGTCAACTAATCTATCAAAGTGTTGGAAAAACTGTAACAAATTATGTTTGTAGCTTACATACCTCTTGAGCACACTATTCATGCTTTCACCACGTTGAGTGGTTAT
This sequence comes from Lantana camara, assembly GCA_037501455.1. Taxonomy (NCBI): domain Eukaryota; kingdom Viridiplantae; phylum Streptophyta; class Magnoliopsida; order Lamiales; family Verbenaceae; genus Lantana; species Lantana camara. The sequence goes on along the minus strand of CM074857.1, from coordinate 11,458,737 downwards.
CATATCTGCACAAAACGTTTGACGCCCATAAACAAGTGCCCATTTTTCCTTTATTTTAAATAGTCGTTGTAGCCACACATTACTTTGAAGCCCATAGTTTTCCAACATTTCTTTCCATGCATTGAAGAACTCATCCTCCTCTTCATACTCATAAACACATTTGCTGAAGTCCTTGACAAAATTTGGAAATTGTGTAAACACACTACTCAAATGTGTTGCTGCATTTTGATATATGTGCCAAATACACAAACGATGATAAGTTTGAGGCCATGTTATCTCTAGAGCTTTTGCCATTGCAGGATCTTGATCTGTAAGAATGGTTATAGGTTTTTTTCCTGACATGGCATTTGCAAATGTATTAAACAACCACGTAAAAGTCAATGCAGTTTCATCGTATAACAAAGCTGCACCAAAGATGATAGTTTGTCTATGGTGATTTACACCAACAAAAAGAGCAAATGGGCGGCCTTCTTTATTTTTTTTTTGTAGGTAGTATCAAAGCAAACTACATCACCAAAGTGGTTAAAATCAACCATCATTCGTGCACCAATCCACAGAATATTAGCTATCTTATCCTCTTGGTCAACCTGAATCGCGTAAAAAAATTTAGGGTCATCTGACTGTCTTCCTTGTAAGTATTCCAATACACCTCCAGTATCACCCATCTTCATGTCCAATGTTCTATTTGTACGTAAATAGTTTTTGTAATCTTCAAATATAAACCCAATATTTTCACGTCCACCTGCTTGTTTAGCCATCAATGTAAAACCTGCTTTAGGTGTTATTCTCGAACCATCTATATCATCTATTTGTGATTTCTGTGCAGCGGCCATATTTCTATGAGATCTTAACATTTTAACTTTGATCGGAGTACGGACCAAATCATGACCGTCATGCTCCTCAACAAATGTGACAATCTGATATTTACTTGTGGAGTTAGAACGAATCTTCATCATCGCTTTGCAGCCTGTTCTGGTTTCTGCACGAGGCTTACTAGGAATAGCTCTTTTATCTTTCTCTCTAACCTTCACAAGAACAACAAAATCCCCGTTCGATAATTTTGCCATTGATATCTTTACGGATTGTGTGTCTTCTAATAATAAAGCCTACTGCTCTTGCATAATCATTATAGAATGTATAAGCTGCTTCTTCACTGTCAAACTCGAGGCCAATTTTTGGAATTTTTTCTTGCAAACTTGTTAGTTCATCTTCAATTGTGAGATTTTCTTCAGTGTGTATCTCTTTTTCCTTATTCACCTCTTCGAAAGAAAAGTCCAACTTACGATTTGGAGTAGGATCACAGTTATTTTCCATTGCTTACGAAGACAAATAAATCTGTAACATTCAATATAAAATATAAATATTACATTGAATATAAAATATGATCTTGATACTAATATTCAATTGACTCTGTTCCACCAAACCTTATACTTGACTGAATTTAACTATCTAAAATAAATAAATTATAAAATTAAACAGTTTCCTATGGACATGATTGCTAATAAGCCACTACGTCTGCTGTAGAATAAAAGCACAAATTGGTATCAATTAAGGAGGCTAATTACCAAAGAAAAAATAAAACGAAAATTGTGAATCTGTAAACTTGAATAATTTGTATAATTTAAAATCTAATCATACATACCTCAAATATATTTTGGGTTGAATTCACGTCAATCTTTCTTTTTTACTTTCTCTTTCTCGTAACTTTTTTCTTGTTTTTCTTTTCTTCTACGGCTTCTTCTGTGGAGATTTTGATCACCGCTTGGAATTTTATAACTTGAAGTTCAAGCAGCAAAAATTAAGGAAGTTGAGGAAAGAAAGAAATTTTGATAAATAAAATATATATATATCATTAGTATAGGGCTAATTTAAACGTGTTTAATCCCCGGTTCATGTCGATCCCTCTGTTAATACGAGCTGATCAAATTCCAATCGTTCTGGCCATTTATGAAAACGAAAAAAAATACAATAATTAATTAAGATTTTAAGAAAACGAAAAGGAGGGACTGAAAAATTTACAGATAGAGAAGGTTACCTTTTCTGATTAATGGAGAGAGAGAAAACATTGACTAACAGAGCAAATCTCATCTCCCGTGAGTTAACGTTTGGGGAAAAAATAATTTTTTTAATTAAATTAGTTGGACACTTGGCGACATCTCATTGGCGTAGCAGGAAAATGGAGTAGGAAACTAAGCAGGGGATCCCGTCTCGCATGTATGTTTGTGACATCACATATATATTTGAAACTTCCAGGGATGCAACTCGTACCGACTCGCATGTATGTTTGTGAATTAAGATGAACAGATGGCTTAAGTAATAAACATCTGCACCTGTGAACTGCATGGTAGGTCACAGGTTTGAATCTTATCCGAGTAGCTGGGAACCAACATTAATTCTCTTGGAAAAAAATAAATGGTATGTTTGTGAATTTACGATCAGCTTAAATATAGAACAATTTCCACAGAGCTACTATAATTAATCCAACAATAAAAGTGAAAGACTGCGAAGATAACTAAAAACTAAATATTAAAGTTCGAAACTAATAGACAATGTAGGCTTCATGCACACTTTGATCTCCAAATCTTCTTGACATGTTTGAACTAGATAGTCTAAACCGTTATCGGCCCGATGAGGCTTGGAAGCCCTCGGAGTCAAGCTATATGAGGAATCCTAATCTTTGTAGTTTCTATAAAATTTGAATCCCTAAGATTTGACTATATTTTTTTGCCAAATTTCATAATTATCATATCATCTATACTATATACTAGCTATATAATTGAGTATTCGAGTGTACGCAATTACTAATTTAATTAACTAACGGTAACTATATACCCTAAGATTTCGTCGACCCCCTTCGACTTCAATTCATCTGCCTCTCAACGAAACCAGGAACGTGCTTCAAACTGCAGGTGGGGGTAAACGACTTTGTCCAACTTAGAAGTTAAAATCCAAATTAGCAAAAAAAATAAAATAAAAAATTAAATCCAACTAAACGGAATATATTCCAAGTCCGTGAAAACATATATATGTTCTCTCAACCTAAAGGACTTTGTCCTAGCTCCAAATTAGGATTTATATATATCACTCACAATTTCTGGAATATATTCTAGGAATTAAAGATACCACATATTATATGATCAAAATTAATTATGCGTTATCATAGATATCACCTCTTTTGCATTTACAATGAATGATATGATTATAATCACCCTTACATTATTTCTACATCTACACTCCTGAGATTGGGTAATTAAAACTCGTACCCCCTTAAATGAAAATACTACACAACCCACCTTTCCAAGTTTGAAAAATTACAAATGAACCCATTTCGATAGGATTTTTCACGATTTTTTTTTTAAAATTGATTATATTTCACCACTAGTTAGTTCCTTACCACTAATTAAGGGGGAAAAAAGTCATTATAAATATCAATTTACAAACGAATCTTGTGTTGATCCACCAAAAAACTTCGTAAATTATGTGTCTGTCATTTGAGAATGATATGTGGGTTGTTGTGAGGAACTAATTAGTGGTGAAATATAGTCGATTTAATAATAATTTTGTAAAAATTCCAACCGGAATGAGCATTTATAATTTTCCGAACTTGAAAGGGTAGGTTGTGTAATATTTTCATCTAAGGAAGTACGAGTTGTAATTATTCAATCTCATAGGGGGGTGCAGATATAGACAACCCATTATAATAATATAATGAAGTTAATATATATTTAGAAAATTAGAGAAATAGCTAGGATGTATCAAGGAGAGTCAACAAATATGATTTTCTGTCGATATGAGTAGTTCAAGTGGTTAAAGGGTACTTCATTAGGGTAATGACTCACGTTTGAATCCTCTAATCATTTTGGGGTGTGATTGAAAAAAAAAATTAAAAAAAATGCTTTTCCACGTGCATGTTATGACAGTTAATTAAAACTTCAAAATTGAACTCCATTAAATCACGATGGTGTCTCATTTATTAGTATTCATGTCCATATGTCATATCAAGTAAACATATCAATTTTTCGAAGAAAAACAAATTATGACTCATTTATATGACATAAAAAATATAATTTTAAAATTTTGTTGTAATTTTTATAAACTCAATAATAATTAGTACAATAATAAAATAAATATGGTTAAGAATTACAACAAATTAAAATTAGAAGTCTTTAGGATAAAATAAAAAAAATTAAATGTGGACTTTATTAAATTTTAAAACTTATTTTCAACATGCATTACCTAATTAAACTAGAAGTCTAGAAGCACCACCTTGGTGGTGTTTTCACTAAAAAAAAAAAAAAAAAAAAGTTTAGAAGTGTTTGTGTTAGGTAGGTAGCATTTGTTCACATTGATCCCTTCATTTAAAAATAAAAATTATTCTCTGTGTTGCACTTGCACCCTATAAAATACAAGGTTTCATATAGAACCTTTAATTTGACATTTACTATGATAAAGTCTTAGACATAGTACTGTTAAGTAAGGGTAAGGCCGAAAATGAAATAAATAGTATGCTTTAAGGAATTAATATAGTTCACACTATGATACACGAATATTTTAAAAAATATTATTTTATTGTATCGTGCCATGTTGTGTTGGATATCGTGTTCGACACTCCTCACATAAAAAATTCAAGAAAAAATTCGTATCACCATATTCGTAGCTGTGCATCATTGAGTCTACGTATCCATTAGCCAAATGCGCATATAAATGCTACAAAAATACAAACAATACATAATATGGTGTCAAGTACGTCATGTGATTTATAGCTTCATTAGGCGCGTATATAAATAAAAAATTATTTAATTCTACACTTTTTTTTAGGACCACTATACTAATTAAATCATGATGAAATGGTGTTTTTTAGCAATTAGAAAATTTTTGTGTGGAGCCCGGTGCAAAAACCATTATTTATTCTCAACTGCCTCCAACAGTTTTTCACTAAAAAAATTCAGCCTTTCCAGTTACTGTTTACCGGTTGTACTTTTAGAGAAGCTAGCAGATAGATCATGGATTTGGAAAGCAAAACAATCTGTAATTATTCTATGAATGACGATCAACCCAACGAAGAAGAAGGGGCTTGCATATTAGCGTTGCAGCTAGCTGCTGGCTCGGTGCTTCCAATGGTACTGACAGCCGCCATAGAGCTTGAGCTTCTGGAACTCATCAAGAAAGCAGGGTCATCATCAGCTTCTGCTTCTGAGCTTGCTGCTCAGCTTCCGACGAACAACCCTGATGCAGCTAACATGCTCGATAGGATGCTCCGCTTCCTGGCGGCAAACTCCGTTCTGAATTGCAGCCTGAAAAAGCTGGGCGACGGCGGAATTGAGCGGCGCTACTCCCTTGCGGCTGTGGGCAAATTTTTTACGAGTAATGAAGATGGAGTTTCAATAGCACCTATTGCACTCATGGCTCAAGACGGGGTCTTCATTGAGCCATGGTAAATCAAATTATTTGATATATATATATTAATTATTTATCAACTTTAATTTTGAAGAATAAAATGAGTTAATTGCGCCGAAAACCCTTGTGTTATGCCTAATTAGCACTCTGAACCTTGTGTTTCAAAAATTAGCATGGAGAACCCTATGATTTAATTTAATTATTACTGAAAACCCTAATTCATTGGTTGTTGTTACACGCGCTCTAATTGCGGCTGGTATTACAATTTTTTACACTTATTGACTGTTAAAAGACATTTATACCCTCTATAATCTTAATAAAAGTAAAAGTCATATTCATCACCTTCTTCATCCTTTTTTTTTTTTTTGTTAAAGCTGCTAATTAATTTCTGGAGTGAAGTGTACATATTTCCCTTTTCAACTTTGTAAGGCTGTTGATTTCGCGAGAGATAAATCATGGAGGTAGAGAGAGAGAGAGGGCAACCACCCTTGAAGAAATCCCGCAGTCTCTGTAACCCTCATTCTTCCCTCTTCTGAGCTCATGACTCTTGCTCAAAAGAAAGAAAAACAAAACCATTCTTCATCCTCTTCCAATTGAAACCCCAATTGCAAAAACGAAGAAAAATGTCTAACACAATCCGAGAGCCCTGAGACGAAGGAAACAAGAATGTGTTGTTAATTAGGTACCCACCGTCGCCATTTTCGCACTCTCTTCTCTCTTTCTGCCACGGTGGTGGTGGCGGTTGTTTCAGATCTGGATTAGGATGGCTGCGTCGTGGTGGCGGTGGTGGCCGCTTCAGATCTGAGTCGGTGGTGGCGGCTTCAGATCTGAGTCGGAGCCGTTATCAGATTGATTCTTCTGATAGCCTACATCTTCGGAGCCGTTATTGAGGGCGATAGAGAGGGAATCGAAGCTGTTGCGCCCCATCTCTTCCTATTAGCGAGCCAAGTTTCCCTGGGGGGTTTTACATTCTGAGGGAACTCCCTCCCTGCTGCTGCGTCTTCTTGTCGTTGTTCTACAATTTGCCGGATAACTTTACAATTCTGATACTTTTGGTTTGCTAATTGCTTTGGCCACATTCAGATTTTGGGTTTTGGTGGTGTGGCAACGGCCATCGCGGCGGAGGAGTAGCAGAAATTGCAGAAGACATTCATTTTTTATTTCTCAACAAAGAAGACGATGATTTCTGTTTTTTCTTTTTCTGAGTTTATTTTATTTTATTTTTCCTCATTTGTTAACGAAGAAGATGCTATTTTTTTTGAAATTTATTTTATTTTACCTTTTAAATATACATGTGAAATAATAGAAATATGTACAAATTGAATATTGTAAATTGTTTAAAATCTGCAATTTTTTCATTCAATATATAAATTATAAATATTAATTTTGTAATATAATACAAAATTATTTGTAATAATCCCTTAAATATATAAACAAATAAGCATTTACTGATTTAATTGACCCTTATATTTAATATTCTTTTAAAAGAAGAAAAAGGTAAAATATAAATTTAGATATAACATTTAATGCGTAATTGTAAGGATACAATTTAAAATCGTTATAAAATTTAATGCGTAAAATTTAGATATAATACATATATACATATAGATATATATATATATATATATATATATTACGTTAATATATAATATTATATATATGATATATATAATGCACATCATTAATCATATGATATATATATCATAAAATATATTATTTTAGTATTAATTTTAATTAGTTATAAAATATATACATATAGATATATATTACGTTAATATATAATATTATATATATGATATATGTAATACACATCATTAATCATATGATATATATAAATTTATATCATAAAATATATTATTTTAGTATTAATTTTAATTAGTTATAAAATATATACATATAGATATATATTAATATAAACAAGAATGAGAAAGGAATGTGAAATATTTTGGATGAAAATGAATTATGATAAATGATTTACCCTTGGTAACTCCCAAAGGGGCAAAACAGACATTTCCCGTCCTTTATTGTCGTTTGAGTGTTAAAGGGGGCGGTGAGCAAATTTAAAATTTCATAGGGTTTTTTATGCTAATTGTTGAAACACGGGGTTTTGCGTGCTAATTAGGCATAACACAGGGTTTTTGACGCAATTAACTCAGAATAAAATTAATTAATCCATTTTAATTAATTTGGATGATTTTATGTCCGTGCAGTTGGAGATGTCTGGGGTCAGATGACTCGCATCATTAAGTTGTAGAAACTTGGCCAATAATGACAGCTACATATTTAAAGAGTTGAACACAAGATCTCTTATTAGTCTAAGCTGATTAAGTTACACCCTTGGCTCATATATTTCTACTTAATTATTAGATATATGATTGATTTGAGATTTTTTATTTATCAACTAATATTGATTTTCTTTTTCTCAAATTAATTAATATTCTATAGATGGTTTAACATGGAATAACACAGTTAATTGATTCTTAATTGAAAATTCATATTTAATTGAATTTGTAGGTATCATTTGAAAGATACAGTTATTGAGGGAGGAATTCCATTCGACAGAGCATACGAAATGAACGCATTCGAATATTCAAGTACTGATCCCAGATTCAACAAGATTTTCAACCGAGCTATGTTTGAGACATCAACCATCATCATGAAGAAAATTCTTGAAACATACAAAGGGTTTGAGGGTCTCAAATCTCTAGTAGATGTTGGCGGGGGAACACCGGAACAGGAGCATCACTCAAGATGATCATTTCCAAGTATCCTTCAATTAAGGGCATTAATTTTGATTTGTCTCATGTCCTTCAAAATGGGGCCTCTTATGCAGGTATGTTGTGTTGAGATATAGGTAATTAGTTCGAGCCTAACTCGACTAAATCTGTTTTTATATCTTTAGGGATGAGCATTTTACATTTGTTGTGTGGTGGGTAAAAAATTTATGGAGAATGACAAATCACAATCAAATAATACACTTACTCTTTTAATTAGTTAACTTCGAACTAATCGAGTTTGGATTAAAATTTTTCAATTAATACCATATAAGGTCTAGAATAAAAAAGTTATACGGTTGAATCGTCATCGTGAATCGTTTATTTGATAAAAAATGTTCTCACGCAAAACCTGATCAAAGGAGCCCCTCCTACAAGTGAGGTGGGTTGTTAATACATATGTACAAATATTATTTAATGATATTTCATTCTAAGACTCAAGTTTTTAGATGAGGCAGTCTATATATATCAAAGAATTTATCTCATTTAAATTTATGTATATCGATGCCTTTTCAATTACATCAATAATTTGCTAATAGGGGTTGGTCAAATAGTTTGAGGGTTCTTTCTCGACCGTAATGACCTGAGTTCGAATCCTTCTAGTCACTTGGGATTGGTGTATTTAAAAAAAATTAAAAAGTTACATCAATAATTTTAATTTGCAATTGTATTGGTTTATTTTGAAGCTTAAAGTTGGAAACCCGTGCAGGAGTAGAGCATGTTGCCGGCGACATGTTTGTTAGCGTCCCCAAAGCCGACGCTATTATTATGAAGGTACAAGAGAATCACAAGTTCCAAAACCAACATAATTTTCATTTAATTTTTGTGTGCAACAATAATATTAATTATAGGGAGAATTAGGTTTAAGTAACTAGTAGTTTAGTTTGCTCCCCAAAATAATTAGGCTTAGTACTAACTACTAATTCTCTAGTACCTTAATTATTCACTCCCTAAATACTTAAATTGACTGTAGTACCTTAATTATTTATTTTTTTTCTTTTTCTTTTTCTCTTTTGTCTCTTTCTCGATAATAACCCCAGCACCCCTTTTTTCTTTCTATTTTATTTTCTCCATTTTCCATTTTTTCTCCTTTTTCTCTCTGTTCCGAAACAGCAGCGATTGAGATCCAAAAATCAAACCCTTCAAGATTTTATCTACAAGGATCTCCCAACTCATTTCCCAATTTTATTTACAGATACCAATTGATAACGACGAATATGCAGAGAAAATCAAATGTGAGAATTCGGAGCAAAATTAGGGATTAAGAGCGCCAAGATCCGTATAAACCAATGCCCGTATATACGTATACCTATATATCCAATTATAACAATATATGAATAGAGAGAAAAGTAATTAAATCTCGGTCTTTCTCATTACTTGAAGAAAAGGAGAAGCCCTAAATATATATACATCTACAGAGTTTAGATAAGACCAAAAGTTATAAAAGAAAATAGATAATGTAATACCAATCAAATTCTGCTAAAATCGAAAATGTCAGTCAAAAAATGCAGTAATTTTCCCTGTTTTTTTCCATACAGTTTGTATGAAATCAGTTGTCGTATATTTTAATTTCAATTATGAAGGTGATCTTTGAAGTGGTAATTGGTTTGTATATGAAATTCTTTTTTTCTTACATGATACAGCGATTAATAAAGGAGATTTGGGTATTATTTTTTCTTTGAATGATAATATAGTAATTTTACAGAAAATAGGGTTTGAACTAAAATTAAGTTTTCCCAATGAGAAGTTAGTACTAACCTAATTTGAATAGGGGAGCAAACTAAAATACTTTACGCTGATTACTTAAACCTAATTCTCCTTTAGTTATAATAATATTACTAATAATTCTAGCAAACTTATTGCCTGAGCAAATAAAAAAATCTTATTATTTAAATATATTAAAAATAATTTTAATAGTAATATATATTTCATATATTTTTTTAATATAGTTGTTAAATTATAATAAATAAATAGCTTAAAAGAATAATACACCACAATACTATTTGTGTAAAAAGATAAGAATTATATATAAAAGAAAAGATTAAAAATTGAAGTAAAATGAGAGAAAAGATAAGTTAAAAAAATATTATTGGAGTGATAAAACAAACAAATAAAAAGAAAAGAAGAGAAAAGAACCCAAAATAAGAAAATACATAAAAATAAATAAATAAAAAGAAAAATAGCACACTATGAGGACAAAATAATTACTACTTGGGTTTCTCGTTTAATATTTAACTAGTAATTATGCACACGTCTTTAAAAAAAAAAAAAAAAGTAATTACGCACCCGCAATGTGTGTGACAAAAAATAAAATATTATTATTAAAATAGATTTAAATTAAAATTTTTATATTAATAAAAATTAAATAATTACTAAATTATGATAAATAAATTTGATAATATCATATTAGTAAAAAAAAAAAAAAAGATAATAAGAATATATAAAAGTTATTAAAACATAGTTTGTCGAGATGTGAGAGAAAAGAAAGATTAGAGATAATACAAACAATAGTAAAATAAATAAAAAAAGAATTTTAAAGACAAAATAGTGGTAAAAAAGAAAAAAAGCTCAAGAGTGGAGGAACAGAAAAGAGAAGAGTACAAGACACCAAAACAGTTTTTATCTGCCCCTCTCACTTAATATAGAGTAGTAATTTTGGCACACGAGTGCGCAAATTATAAAATTTTTTTTATTTAAATTAATTTTTATATTAATATATATTTTATAAGTATTTTTAATATAATTATTGAATTAATATAAAAATAACATAAAAGTATAAAATATCAAACAACACTATCTTTAAAAAAAATTCAAAAGAAAAGAAAATTAATTGAAATAAGGTGAGAGAAAAGAAAAGAGAAGAAAATGTAAGAGAAGAAAACGGATAAAAGATAAATAAATAGAAAAGAAGAGACAAAACCGTAAGAGAAGAAAACTGATGGATAAAAGATAAGTAAATAAAAATAAAATAAAATAAAAAGAGGACACCAAGAGACCACATTTGCCTCTCGTACTTAATAATATAGTATAGATATAACTAATTTATATTATATCGCAGTTATATATTTTGTTTTAGTAAATTAATTAATATTGTAGTGGATTTGTCATGACTGGAGCGATGCACACTGCGAGAAGCTGTTGAAAAACTGCTACGAAGCACTTCCCGAAAACGGAAAAGTGATTGTTGCTGAAACAATTCTTCCAGAGGACCCCAACAGTGGTATAAGTTTCAGGCATGCAGCCCATGCTGATCTGATAATGTTGGCTATTAATCCAGGTGGGAAAGAGAGGACTGAAATGGAATTTAGAGTCTTGGCTGAAAAAGCTGGCTTCAAACAATTCATCAAAGTTTGCTCAGCTCTTAATACTTGGATCATGGAATTTCTTAAGTGAGAGCGTATTATTATTATTATGGATCTCAAATTTACAAGATTTGAGAGGAATATTGTAAACGCAACACGTTTACTCTACGCTTATGTCTAATACGTTGGATTAGTGTTGCCTTGATACACAATGCTTTATCGTTGTTTATCGAATAATAAAAAGACCATATATAATATATATATATTTATTTATTTATTTATATATCAGCCTGTCAAGTCAACGTTTTAAATGTGTTAAACTCAAACTACCGACACTCCACCTTTTAGACTTATTGAAAGTTACATTCATTTTGATTCAAAACACGCATATCAGTTTGGGGGAATTTCTTGGTGGGACAAAATCTCTCCTTTACTATAAACCGAAAACCGTAGGGTTCTGAATCGGTCAATACATACGGATACGGGCCGGCATTGTAGATTTTTTTGTTTTTTTTATTGTGGTTCCATCAGCTTTTTGAGTGAAATTGTGTGCAGTTGGGTTTTTTTCTCAGTTGGTCAATTTAAGTCAGCCCATCAATGAAAAGGAGATCAGAATATACTCTCTGAAGGGTTCGGACTCCCTATGTGCACTTGACCAGAATGAAAATAACACTACAACGAAGGTGTTAGCGCAGATCAAAGGAAACTGATTCCATTTCTTAAAAAGAATGGAGAAGCTGCAATTGAGGAAATGTTATTGGAAAACATGAGAAACAAACAACTAATCCAGTTTTGAACATAAATTTTTTATAAATCAACCTGAAAAAGAAATGACACAAGAGTTTTAAGTACCTGTGCGCAGAAGAATGTGAACTTATTTGAGTTTCATTCACCAAGTAATAATGCAATTCAAACTTATCAAATCCGTCATGAAGCACAAATAAATAATCAACAAGTCACTCAAAATCAAGTCCTTGAAGATGAACCTACTAGTCAAGATGACGGTCATAAAGTTGTGTTAACTCTCCTGGAATCACTCTGGAACTAAGCAGTTCTTTTGATTGATTGACAAAAATTATATAAATATTTGCTAATTATTTTTTACAGGAATCATGAAAGCAAGTTGGCATAAAGAAATACTTGCTCTGTTCGAAGCACAGGAAACAACTGATTTGGTATCATTGGGAACGTCGTCAAAAGCAATTGGAGTAACAGCTAGTTTTTGAAATTCTATATATAGAGTACTTTGTACATCTCTTAAGATTGACTTTTTCTGAGCTTTGAGTTGCTGCTATTTCTTTGTTTACACCATATAGAGCTTGTGTTTGTTTTGTGCTCTGTTAAGTCGTATTTTTGCGCTCGGTTGAGGTTTAAATTATGTTTCTTTACCCCGAAAACTAGAAATTTATTGGGATTATATGCTCTTTTTAGGTATTATTACCATGAGAGTAGCCATCGGGACGAAACGGAGCAAATTGCAACAAACCTTAAGCTGAAATGTATATCCCCGCCCGGGGAATATTTGCGAGTAAATCTTCCCACCCGAGGAGATTAGGTCAGAAGACATTCTGTATAAAGGTACCCGGCCGGGAACTTTCTAGTTCAAAATCTCCCCGCCCGGGGAGATTAGTTTAGTAGACTTTCTGTAACAGACTCCCCGGCTCGGTACTTTCCAGTTATAATTTTACCCGCCCGGGGAGAAGGAGAAAAGCGCAGACACGTTTTCATCAAGATACCCGACCAGGTAAGGATCCCAGATGCGTTTTTCCTTGATTATATAAGCCTTTAATCTGCATATTTCGAGGATCATCAATTCTAACCTATTTTGGAGCTTGGAGGCAGCTGTGGATGGTTCTTGGGAAGACCACCTTCCCTTTTCAAGAAGTAATGAAGATCATTTGACAAAAATAGTTTGCTTTCAATTTCTTTAATGCTTTCCTAGTATACTTAGTGTAATTTCCTTTCCTAGTTTAATTAGTTAAGTAAGATTTACCTCTTGTACGAACTTTTAACCTTTGATGATAGTTTGAATCTTGATCTATGAATATGATTTATTTTCAGAATGATTCATATTATTCTTGGGTTAAGTGTGTGGATATGAGTGGCTAGATCTTAAGAGCTAGGGGAATGACACAAAGTGAGGATTAGGTGTTTGATAAAATGCCTCAATGAATGAGTTCGGTTCTTATGTTGGGAAGGGAAAATTGCAAAAATGGTATACCACCTGCACCCATTCAGCAAGATTGTTACACCAACTATTCCGGTGACAAATATACCCCATATCTCTCAAAATCGCGCAAAATGATGCACTTTTTTGCCGGAAAACTTAAAACCCGCCGGAAACCCGACCCCGTTGTCCTACGTGTCAAATTTCTGGGTTATGTGGCAGTACCGCCTTTGCCACATCATAAACCACTTTGCATTATATGGAAGGGAAAATTGCAAAAATGGCATACCATCTGCACCCATTCAGCAAGATTGGTACACCAACTATTCCGGTGACTGATCTACCCCATATCTCTCAAAATCACGTAAAATGATGCACTTTTTCGCTTAAAAACTTAAAACCCGCCAGAAACCTGACCTGTTGTCCTACGTGTCAAATTTCTGGGTTATGTGGCAATACCGCCTTTGCCACATCGTAAACCACTTGACATTTGTCATTTTTTACCTTTTAAAACAAAAATGCAAAATGCCAACTAATTCATAATTTTTTTTTTGGGGGGGGGAATTTCCCTCCAAATACCATCCCATCTACCAGCAAACATTTACAGAACTTAGAATCCCCTTCACCCTCTAAGTTAGACACATAAATTAAGTATTCATTGAATAAATGCATTGTGGAATAATCTAGCTTGAACATTCATCAATTCTTCCATGGCTACTCAAAGTGGTGTGTCTGAATCAGGCCAAGGAAGGCAGCCATGGTTTGAAAATCAGGTGAAGCTTTTGTGCTTCTGTGGAGACCTCGCTGCAATGAGAACGGCATGGAGAGGAGATCATCCGGGAAGACGGTTTATTACATGCAAAGATCAGGTAATCATGTTTCAACTACAACACTTTTGTTCTTTGAAGTGATTGGAATTCTGCACAACTATATAACAATTTTGGTTTGTGGTTGCAGAAGTGTAATTTTTTTAACTGGTGTGACCCACCAATGTGTGAGAGATCTAGGGTTATCATACCGGGTCTTTTGAAGAAAATTAACAAATTAGAAGATGAATCCAAGAAAATGGAGATGCGGCTCAACATTGCACACAAGAAATTGAAGACACAAGCTCATTTTTTCATTGGATCAGTTGTTGTTGTAGGTGTGTTGGTTGTATTGCTACTTATGAAATTATTTTTCTAGTAGATGATGGTGTGCATTGTGTAAAGCTTGTAAGTTGAAGACACAAGCTTATCTGTTGTATGCTTTGAGAACAATGAATGAAAGTAAGTTTGGTTTCATTAACTTTGTTAACAGTGTATGATATGTATCAGTTGTATCTGTTGAATGAAAGTAAGTTGAATGAATTGTATATGTTGTATGCTGTCATGTATCTGTTGTATGATGTTGTATTTGTGAACAATGAATTGGACCAAACCTACTCTAAAATGATATGTTAATGGAAAGCTTGTAAAAATGCCATCACAATCTGAAGTAAAAATTCCAAACATATACCAAAAGGAAAGCATCTCAACAATTAGTTAACACAATCACTTAGAAACCTGCATTTCATATCATACAAATTAAGTGTACATCATATTCATATACTAAGCCACCTAAGCACAAATTCATATACCATTGTGTTGGCAAAAAGCTTGAGTAGAACAAAAGTAGCAAGATTCATCACAAAAGACATAAGCTACCAACACAAGTCACTTAACATTGTTTAGCAAAGCAGTTTACTAATACAAAATAAATCTACAACTGTTTCAAGATAATGCAGGAACTTTTTTCCCCCTTCTATGACAATGTTCTTTGATTGCATAGGACCACTGACACTTTGCTGACTGAGAACCACAGCATCATCACTTGTAAACTTTGGTGGAATCCTTATTTTCACCCTCTTTGAATGCTTGTTCCTCATTTTGCGCGATTTTGAGAGATATGGGGTAGATCTGTCACCGTAATAATTGGTGTACTAATCTTGCTAAATGGGTGCAGATGGAATACCATTTTTGTAATTTTCCCTTCCATATAATGCAAAGTGGTTTATGATGTGGCAAAGGCGGTATTGCCACATAACCCAGAAATTTGACACGTAGGATAACGGGTCGGGTTTTCGGCGGGTTTTAAGTTTTCCGGCGAAAAAGTGCATCATTTTGCGCGATTTTGAGAGATATGGGGTAAATCTGTCACCGGAATAGTTGATGTACCAATCTTGCTGAATGGGTGCAGATGGTATACCATTTTTACAATTTTTTCTTTACTGAATCATAACCACAATTAATTTTCGATCTATTTGTTATCAATCGAAAATAAATCTCAATCGTTCGACATGAGAGTGACTCTGATACCACTTGTAGGGAAAATCTCTAAACCGTAACAAACATGCCGAAATCATCAAGAACACACAAGCAAAAGCGTACTTTGATTCATAGCAATCCGTAGTTGACTAGCAATCTAAGGTTGCGATCTTCTAAGCCTTGATACGCAGTCAATTCTATTCTCTCTAGCATGGGGCAGAAAAGAAGACAAGGAACGTATCTAGCTTAGGGACCACAACCCTAATATATAACCAAAATTAAGGCACCTTAATTATGGTCCATCAATCATAATTAAGTGTCCACGGGTTTCTACACATAAAAGACCCATACTTCAACAAATATTTCTATAAGCCCATATAATTAAATAAATCTTAAGTAGATCACTCAATTGGGCTTGTATTATGAGATAGCCTATGTACGATTTAATTAAATATGTGAGACCACTAAATAGAAAATCCAACATAAGAGGCTTGCATATTAGCGTTGCAGCTAGCTTCTGGGACAGTGGTTCCGTTGGTACTGAAAGCCGTCATAGAGCTTGAGCTTCTCGAACTCATCAAGAAAGCAGCTGGGTCATCATTAGCTTCTGAGCTTGCTGCTCAGTTTCCCACGAACAATCCTGATGCAGCTAACATGATCGATAGAATGCTCCGATTCCTAGAATCAAACTCTGTTCTGAATTGCAGCCTGAAAAAGCTGAGCAACGGCAGCGTTGAGCGGCGCTACTCCCTTGCAGAGCGGTCGGTAAGTTTTTTACAAGAAATTAAGATGAAGTTTCTGTAGCAGTTAGCACCTTTTTCACTCCTTGGCGACAAGGTCTATATTGAGCCCTGGTAAGGGTGCGTTTCGAACCGAGCTGAGTCGAGTTTGGCCAAAAAATCTAGCTTAAGCTTGAGCTTGAAAATTATTTGCATGGCTTGAGATTGAGCTTGAGCTTGTCAAGCTTATTTTTTTAGGGCTTGAGCTTGGCTTGCCCAAAATTCGAGCTGAGCTCGATTCTATTTGACGAGCCAAGTGATTTGTTGGATATTTTTTAACTCTCATTCAATAATAATATTAAACAATAACAAAGATATTAAGATATATAATATATATAGTATATTAATATTTCTAAGTTTTTTTTATATAATTATTAATAAATTATAATCATTAATATATACTTGATATTTTAGATTATGTAAGGGTATTATTAATTATATTAGAATAAATTCTAAACTATGTAATTACACAATAAAAATTAGGGAAAATTACAAAAATGGTATACCAACTCGGGCCATTTTGCAATTTTGGTACAAAATATTTTCCGGCGACATCAAAACCCCACAACTCCAAAAATTTTGCAAAACCATGCAAAATTTCACCGGAGCTGGAAAAACCGGCCGGAAATCTGACATGTCATCCTACGTGGCCAATATGTTGAGTATGTGGCGAAACCACTATGCACACATCATAAACCACTATACATATTCCTTGGGAAAATTACAAAAATGGTATACCAACTTGGGCCATTTTGCAATTTTGGTACAAAAATGTAATTCGCCCTAATAAATATACATAACTGCTGGTAATATTGAAAAGCTTGGAACTTTCTTGGAAGTTATAATTTTTTGAGATTTATTAAAATTTCTAGTGATATATATGGGATGTAATTTGATCAACAGACTCTCAGCAGTGATATATATGGGATGCTCATTCTCAGCAGACTCTCATCTCATCAACGCTAAAGCTTCAGCCAAAAAGCTAAAAGCATTGCTAGAAAAGGGCTTGTGGGCCGAAACCAATCTCCTTGAGATCGTCCCTGCAATCACAGTCGCCTCGTTGCTGATCGAGGTCATTTCCTGCACAGTCAAGATCGCGGAGTCTGTCCACGAACTCGCCTTGCTGTCCCGATTCAAGGTCCCCGACCTGAAGATGATTAGACAAATAAGTTTGGAGAAGATTATAAGGAGCCCTAGCATTGAAGGATCCCATAATGTTAATATTGTGGTTGAATGAATATATATTATGATTATATTATAGCTTATAATACTATAGAGGCATAAGAGATGGATGGTTTAGGAATCATCAAATTTTATTTTACAGACAAATGTTGCTGCTCTCGGGCTGTCTGGGTACATGCACGTTGTATCTTCTTAATTTTTTCGTTATGTAAACTGTCTACGGGGTCATTGATGTACGTATACATATAATTAAGTATACGATTATATTGAGTATTTATTAATATCATTTCTGGTATATGTAATATATTACACATATATATTACATGCATGAGATTAATACATAGTGAAGAGGCTTAAATTTCTTTTTTTTATTTTTTAGATTATAACTTTATAAAGTAATATATATTTCATATTATACATTTCTATATATATCTATGCATGGCTTCGACATAAACAAGTGTACAAATACACTACAACAAATTATCAAATTCGCAATCATTTTTTTAGCTACAATTTTATTTTTATTGCAAATAGTTATGTTTTGGTGGTGACACCTCTTCTCGAGATTCTTGTGTCTATTACTCTATTATCACTACAAGAAAAACTGCTTTTTACTACGGACAAATGATTGTAGTAGAAAGCCCAAATTCGTAGTAAAAACCCTTTTGCTACGCATTTACTACGAATTTGTGATCGTAGTTGATGTGGCCGTAACAAATATTATACTACGATCAAATGATCGTAGCAAAAACTTTTTACTACGAAAAATTAGCTTTTACTACGGACATTATTTCGTAACAAATATGAATCAAATACTTCTAGTTTTTACTACGAATATGCTATTTGTAGTAAAAAATGTATATTAGCTACGATCAAAACTTTGTAGCGAAAACATTTCAAGTTCAAAAGATAGTATTTACTACGATCCATATTTCGTAGTAAAAAAAACATTATGATAATTATTATATAATTTTTATTAAATTGTATTTTTTTTTCTTATATTTATTAAAATACATTAATAACTATCATGTCCAAACCTAAATATAATACAATAAGACATCAAATTAATATAATAGAAGTAATGGTTTTCAATATCATCACTAACATATCAATGTACTACAACAAGGCAAAATCCTTACAAATATGAATTTACAAGAATCTTTCTCACAATCTTCAACTACATGATTACAAAATGATTGTATTGATCTTACATATAAATCTATCAAAAGATAGCTTTGTACTGCTACTTATCTACTATTTGATCTATCATAATATGCAAAATTTAGGGATATCTCAGTCTCAACATCATAATCCTTGAAAATCTTCAACATTTGGATTCCCTGTCTTAATTCCACCTATAATCATCATTCGAAATGCAGACTAGGTGGATAAGAATCCTCATATCTCTGCTTGCATATCTCAAGTATCTAACCTTTTCATCTATCCATAAAAACCAGAAATATACAATAAAACAACATTAAAGGAATCAGATACGAATGTCAATCACCATATTGAAACTATTGATAGATGCAAATTAAGATTGGGGAAAGATAATTACTATCATCATATTCCCCACTGTAACAAAGAATGTAAATTCAAAAGAAAGCATACCTTGATAGAAACCCATCGATCGCTCTGCGTTCTCTTAAACTTCTTGACCCTCTTTTTGATTATATTCTTGTCTAATAGTGGCACCGCCGTTGCTACTTACCCGGAGAAGAAGAAGATTTGAAAAGAAAAGTTTAGTATAACAGATCTGTTGGAACAGGTGATAAGAGAAGAAATGGTTAAAGACGGCGAAGCATTTTCTTACGAGCTTGATAGGCAAAAATTTCGAACATTGTCTAAGAGCAGAATATTAAAAAAATTCAAAGCTATATCTAATAACATGCTTCAAAGGTAGTAAAATCCTTTCAGTCAGAAAATTACTTATTCCTACTGCTAGCAAATAAATTTGTAACCTGCAGATTGGTTGGAAGAAATAGTTAAATGTTTAGCACTCCAGTTTGTTATACCTCTTTTGGGGTCAGAAAAGAGAGTATGCAACCCCATATCATAAAGAGAGTATGCAACCCCATATCATCATTATGAGGGAAGAGGATAATTGTCTATCATTCTTTCCAAGTTATTTCATAAACAATGAACACTAAAACATTATCACAAGAACAGAATATTAAAAAAATTCAAAGCTATAATTAATAACATGCTTCAAACACGAAAACAGGAATATATATCCTCTAGCAAACATGTATGACTCAAACATATGTAGCACGTACAGAGAAATTTATATACAGATCAGATTTACTCCTACTAATCCAACCTTTTCACATTAACACCAACAACTTTACACTTCTTTGTTGATCATACAGAGAAATTAACTCAAAATTCGATCATTCACAAAAAGACAAGAGACATCAACATCTCAAATTATACAGATTAAAAACAAACGAACAGATACACAAAAATTGCATTTCATAATGAATTGTCTTGATCTTACCTAGAAATCTGCCAAAAGATAGCTCCTGTCATTGTGACACGTCCTTGAGTTTGTGTTTGTAGCTGATTAGAAGTTGGATCATATTGTCTCTTTCTTAATTTGAGCATACCTGCACGTAATTTACAAGAATTTAAGAATACAAATTTTAAATCTACATAAACACAGAATAATCGAACTAAGTTAAATAACAAAATCAAAATAATCTACATTATTCTCTATTTCAACATCCTCAACGGTTGTGTTCGCCTCATCCATAATCATTCCTTCAATTTCTTCTCTCACCCAACAAGAATCTTCATTTGAACTTAGAATCATATTGTCTAGTTGTATACTACTATGAGGCTCAGCTTCAATTGTCGAATAGACATCATAATTGTCTCTTCTTGCCATTGGTACCACTACATTCCAGTCAGGTTCTAATGGATCAGCAATGTACCAAACTTGCTGTGCTTGACTTGCCAAGATAAATGGCTCATCAGTTGGTAAATTCTTTTCGTACATTAAATGGTTGAAGTTTACAAGTGTATACTTGAACTCATCTTCTCTCACGCCCTTTTCACTGTCAACCCAATCGCATTTAAGCATCAAAAACTTAGTATCTCTTGCATACTTTATCTCTAATATATCTGTAAGAATTCCATAATATGAGACTTTTCCAGAGCGTGGCCTTAAATCCTTTACACTAGCAAAGCTTAGTGTATCTGCATGAACGACAACTCCACTACATTGAGTTTTCTTGTTCGCATCAAAACTTCTCACACGAAATCGACATCCGCTAAGAATACATGAATTATATCTTGTTGCGTGTTCAATCGGACCATTGGCTAGTGTAATTAATTCGGTGGAGAGTTCTTGGCCTGATGTCTTTAGCAAATTCTCAACCTACTCAATAATTAAAAATATATACATCAGACAAACAATCAAAATTTATATCCTTATGCAACTTTTTAAACACAAGAAGGGGCTTACATGAGATTTGAACCACTCATAGAAAGTTTCATTGTGAATACGTTGAATTTCCATTGGAGTTGCTCTTGGTTTTTGCCTTCGAATCAGCAATTCATGTGATCTTATAGAAAAATTTCGCGAATACTTTTCAGCTGACTATAAATAAAAATATGTACTAAAGCTCATGTAAAATTAGATAATACTCACTCGCGAAATGGTGCTACTATGTCAGAGTTTCCAAGCACATATCGATGAATTTGGAGTAATGTGACTTGATCAATGACAAATCGTTTTCCTTCACCTAAAGCACGGCCTGTGTCATCATCTACTTCATATTTCCGGGGCTGCCTATTCTCTTTCGTTTCAACTTTATTAAGATATCTGGAACAAAAAGTCATGCATTCTTCCATCAAGTAACCCTTAGCAATTGAACCTTCAGGACGCGTTCGATTTCGGACATACTTTTTTAGTGTGCCTAAGTACCTATCATTCAAAAAATCAGTTGAGAATCGATCATGAAATATATGTACACATATTGAAATACACAACCTAATAAATCTCACCTCTCAATGGGATACATCCACCGGAATTGAACTGGTCCTCCGATCAATACCTCTTCTGCCAAGTGTACTGGTAAGTGCTCCATTATATCAAAGAAAGATGGAGGAAAAATCTTCTCAAGGTGACATAGTGTAAGGGCAATTCGATCCTGGGCCTTTTCTAGTTCTGACTTGGAGTTCACCTTAGAGCAGATTGTTCTAAAGTAGTTGCTCAATTCAATGAATGCATTAACAACATTCTTAGGCAATGCTCTACGCAGGGCAATCGGAAGTATCCTTTGCATAAGGACATGGTTGTCATGACTTTTGAGACCCCAAATATTTAGCTTCTCAACATTTATATGTCGAGATATATTGGATGCATACCCATCAGGAGGTCGTAAATTTTTCAATACCGTACAAAAAGTATTCTTCTCAATGTTGCTCATTGTGGCAGATGTCGCTGGTAGGTAAAAACCTCCAGCAGGGCATGGAATGGGATGTAAAGGTTTTCTAATATTCATTTTCTGCAAATCTTTTCTAGCATTAAGGTTATCTTTAGTCTTTCCATTACTTCCCAATAGCGTAAATAGTATGTTATCACACACATTTTTCTCAATGTGCATGACATCAAGGTTGTGTCGGATTACATTTCCAGCCCAATAGGAAAGCTCAAAGAATATGCTTCGCTTCTTCCAAATAGGTTCTGCTATTTCTCCCAACTTCGTTTCTTTTTTGAACATCTTCTTTGTGTGGCAAACTTTTCTTTCAAATCTTCTTTTTTGTATTCAGTTAGTACACCCTCTACTTGTTGAAGTAGCTCTATCTCTGAAAGTGGCTTAGGTTTGTGCCCAAACTCAATTGTCCCGTCAAAAGATACATTATCCCTACGTAACGAGTGGGTTATAGGTAAAAATCGACAATGACCGCAATAACAAAATTTATGCCCATTATATAAATATTCAGATCTGGTTTCCATTCCACAATTAGGACAAGCATATTCACCTTTAGTACCCCACCCAGAAATCATACCGTATCCTGGAAAGTCACTTATCGTCCATAACAATGCAGCATGCATTTGAAAGATTTCTTTGCTTGAGACATCATAAGTTGGAGCTCCGTTATCCCACAAATCTTTCAAATCTTCAATTAATAGTTGTAGATGAACATCAATCTTCATACCAGGCCCTTTTGGCCCATCTATCAAGGTTGAAAGTATCAAAGAAGGCTGCTTCATACATAACCAAGGTGGTAAATTATATACCATCAACACAACTGGCCAAATACTATAACTAACATTCATTGTTCCAAACGGGTTGAACCCATCCGTTGCTAACCCAAGTCTAACATTCCGGATATCAGCCTTAAATAATGGATATCTCTTGTCAAAGCTTTTCCAAGCTTGACTATCAGCAGGATGCCTAAGTACCCCATCGTCTACGCGCTGCTCTCCATGCCACTTCATAAGAGAGGATGTCATCGATGACATGAACAACTTTTACAATCGTGGCTTTAAAGGAAAGTATCTCATTCTAGTAACTGCTTTTTTTTTTAGTATCATCTGCATATCTATACTCGCCACAAATATCGCATTTATCAAGCTTCTCATCTTCACCTCTAAATAACATACAATGGTTGGGACAAACATCAAAGGTCTTGTAAGTAAAACCCAATTCTGTTGTTAGTTTGCTTGCTTCATAATAACTAGCTGGCAAATTTACACCGTCAGGGAATGAGTCTCTCAATAGTTCAAGTAGTAAATCAAACGAACTATTAGACCATCTAGAAAGAGTTTTTATTTGTAATAATCGAGCGAGAAAACTAAGTTTTGTTTGTTTTCCGCATCCTGGGAATAACTCAGTCTCCGCCTCTGTCAACAATTTCATAAATACCTTTGTTTCTTTAGTACAACCCTCAAAATTTATTTCGTGGTCAACATTTACATTAACATCCTTGTCTGGAATTCCCATTGTATCGTGTAACATACCGACCATATCATCTCTAGAACCTATATTGTCGGTAACTTCAACATCATTCATTGTGTTCGCTGGTATGTAAGGTTCCCCATGGCAAGTCCAGTTTTTATATGAAGTGTCAAAGCCATCTTTAATGCAATGTAACTTCACTTCACCATAAAACTTGGTAAAACGGTTTTGACATTTTTTACAAGGACAACAGATTTTGGAACCCTCTTGTTTACCCAAAAATGCAAATTCCAAGAACTTCTCAACACCATGGACATACTCATTAGATAGTCTATTCGATAAATGAACCCAACTTTTATCCATCTTTAAATTTCCATTGTTTGCAAAGTGATAATCAACACCCAATATAAAAACTTACCATTCTCTTCAAATATGAAATACGAGCAATACGGAGCAAGAAAACGATTTTCTTTAGTTTTGGAGAATAAGCATGTTTCACCTGGTTGAGAAATGCTTTACTTTTCTATGGACAACATACATCCAGCTACTTGTTGCTTCTTGGGGTTTAGTAGGTTTCAAATGAGGGCTTTTTCTCTCCTTTTCTGTCTTCAAAGAAGCCTGTAAAACAGATGGGCACCAAAATTAAAACAAACTCAGCTAAGAGACAGAGTAGCTATCTGGAAGTGAGTTAAGATCAGTAGCAAACAATATTAATTTAACTATGTTACTCATGAGTTATTATTCAAGACAGACCATTTCATTTCTCTTTCATTGTATATGTACATACGTTGCCTATCTTTATGGAAATAAAGTCACCATTTATTCCGTTGAATTCATACAAACTCACATGAACCATATATCAATCATGTAAAATGCATTAATTTTCTGAAAATAAAATTATAATGAGTCTGGAACTATTTGTTGTCATTTTCAGTCTTGAATTAAAATGCACTAATCTTTTGTTCCTTTCCTTTATCCCTTCGAATTTTAATCATATAGAAAATACCATCTCTCCGTATATCCCAACCCGTATCAAATTTTGAAACATAGCAAATTAAGCTAAAACTGCATTATCATGCCTAGAACAATCAGGCAGAGCTTAGTGGAGACCATGACAAGAAGCATATGCCCAAAAATTTCAGGTACATAAAACAGCCTGCAAGTTGTTTGAGCAGAACTGTTTCGCACCACTATAGCAGAAGAACAGTTAAAAATGAACATTCAATAAACACAAAATTGCATAAAGATCAGAACTGATGGAACCAATTAATTCAATTAAGTAAAATGTGTGAATGATTCACCTAGAGCAATTACTTGCTACTTGGTGGTATTAGAATAAAAAATCTTTAAAGCGATTTGAGGTTTACTAGAATAATGCATAACAACTAGACACAGATTACCATGTAACATAAACCAAACTTAAAAATTTTGGCTGATTCCACCTATACACAATTGAAATTAGAAGTCAACAGCACAATATAGATGACAGAGCTCACAAACTATGCCAACAATATAGATGACACCTAAAAGGCCCAAGTAATTTGCATAAAAATGGAGTACAGCTGCACATCTCAGGCAGTAGTTGCATGACATTTGATAGAAGTGACTGATTCAACGTCAATATCCTAAATTTAAAGCTCAATAATTCATTATATAACAACATGCACGCTTCAATCAGTTAACAAGTCATTTTCGAAAGGTTGCAAGGCTTAAATAGAAAAGAAAAATAATTGAAAACCGTAGAATTTTCATCGAGCTGAACATTCTAAAAACTATTACGAGTCTAATCATATAATTTTTCCTTATCCCAATTCCGAAACGATATAATGTGGAAAGGAGATAATTAGTTGAGGTTTACTAGTGAGAAACTCAGCAATTTAAACGAATGCACAGATTTAAATATAGGATAAGTAAAAGTAATACCCAATAACAACATGTGTACCTTAGTTCCAGCCACAATGGTGCCATTTAGGGGATGGGCCACACATGCATTAACACTTTCAGACAATGATAAATATTTGTTTTGTGTTTGCTGGACTGTTGGTTTGTCTATACTCGGTATATCCTCACTATTAGCAACGAATATTAAAATTAGAAAAATTAGAACTGGCCTTAACCATCACATTATAAGACAAGCTGGTTATTATATAATTCAAGAAGTGATAAAAATTCATTTGCAAGTGTTATCTACGGAAATTTGGCAACATGAATAAAGGCTACAGATGTAAAAATGAGGGCTTAAATTTAAATGTTTGATAATAACACCTAACCGATCTTTGCATCCATGAGATGCAGGCTTCAAAGAGTCAGTTATCCAACGCATACCACAGGTTTCGAAGGGTCTGTCCAACCCGGACCATAACGGGTTTGGTTTATTGGACCTTTTACACAATACCCGCGAATCAGACTCCGCGATGATGTCATCCCAATGTGGGAGGAGGGTTTTGGGCAATACAACAAGAATTGGGACTTATCAACATTTTTTATTTGGGGATTTGTGTCCTAGGTTCTCTCTTTATGTACATAAGAGATTCCTAGTATTATCCAAGGAAACAAGGATATTAGCTGTAGACATCCTTATTTCACAGAGTTTCTACTGACATGGGGACTAAGCTATTTCATTGGACTTATCTTGAAGCATTCCCACAACCAAAGAGACAAGTTTAGTATATTACATGAACATCCTAAGATTCTTTTGTGGCCACGAATGAACTAAGTTCGTCCACAGCGTGTACAGGAGTTAGGAAACTATTGCCTTTCAGAACCGAAAAGGCGGAAAAAATATTACCGTAGTGGCACATCGTGGACAAAAAAGAGAATCGTCTCTGTATCCACGTTGGTTTGAATATTCAGCAATCAATTCTGAGGTCAAAAGGCACAAATAGCAACTTATACTAAAATATAGTTTTAATTCTGAATTTTCTTTTTCACAGCAACAAAACTCTAAAGTCCAAAGCTCAAAAGGAAAATAATAATTCGCTGGACTCGGTTCACATAAAAGACCAAATTCTGAAGAAGCAAAATATCAACCCTTTTCACATTTTTTACCATAACCCAATTGAAATCAATCCTCTACAAAACCACCGAAAAACTCACTTCACAAGGTTATCAATCCATCATATTTTCCTATTTCTCCATACTCTTCAACAATTACCGAACCCACAAATCAAAACAATACAAGAAAAGGTAGAGAAAAATGGCATAAAGAAGCAGCAGATCTTAGTCTCGGTAGGTGGAAAGAACGACCCGAACACCATAGCGATAAGGAGCACAGAAATAAAAATTATCAGACAAGGGGCAAACTAATACCTAGGTGAGGTGACGGCGAGTCATCCTGCGTGAGGCAAAGGCGAGTTTTTGGACAAGGCGCAGCTCTGCCGTCGTCGGAGATCTCCGCCATGAAGGACCAAAGAACAAAAGGTGCAAAATCCGTTGAAGACCTACGCTGGAAACTCCACTTTGGGGAAATCTCAGCTAAAAATCTAGATGAAGGAGTAAATTTCAGCCGAAATTATTTGCGAAAATTTCAGCTAAAGGGTTAATCGAAGCGAAATTAGGTGAGAGATTTCTAAAATGAGAAAACTAAGCCTCTGGGAGGGTTAGTACCTGAAAGGGGCGAACGGGTGAAAGGATTTTGGGAAAAAGAGGAACTCAACTAAAGGGTCTTACAACTTTGAGCAGACAAATTTTTTTCATTAAGTTTTGGATTTTTTTTAACTTTTGTGTATACCCAAAAAAGACTTAAGCTAATTTTGGTGGGAATGTTTCTTAATTTCCCGTGGCTACTGCCATTCTTTTTTTTACTTAACTTTTGATTTTATTTATTTTTTGTTTTTTTGGGGGGAGAGACAAATTTCTTTTATAGTTTTGGATTTAATTCAATACAAATTTAAAACATCCAACAAATAATATATAGAAAATTCAATATACATTCATTTAATTAATGAAAAAAAATATTAAGGTTTGAAATATAATATTACATTTAGTCTACCAAAAAAACATATAATGTGATTTTGAAATTTCAAAAGGTAATATATTTTTGTTTGAAACTATGTCAATAATTGGTGGGAATAAAAAATAATGTCAAATTTTTACAAGACACTATTTAAAAATTCAATTATATTTTGTAACAAAAAGTATCAAAACTACGTAGTTTTGATATATTATTTACTACGATGATGGTGTCGTAGTAAATAAGTGTCCTATTTCTTAATTATTTACTACGTACAATAAATTGTAGTAAATAACTATCTTTTACTACGATCAAATGATCATAGTAAAAGAATTTGTAGTAACAAGTCATTTTTCTTGTAGTGTATATATGTTATATTTAATTAAAATAGTTAAAACATCTCTAAAATGTTTATTTTACTACTGTAAATCATAGCATATAAACTGTAAATTATAATTATAGTTAATGTACAATATATTTTTATTATAATATTATATATATTTATTAGGGCGAATTACATTTTTGTACCAAAATTGCAAAATGACCCAAGTTGGTATACCATTTTTGTAATTTTCTCAAGGAATATGTATAGTGGTTTATGATGTGTGCATAGTGGTTTCACCACATACTCAACATATTGGCCACGTAGGATGACATGTCAGATTTCCGGCCGGTTTTTCCAGCTCCGGCGAAATTTTGCATGGTTTTGCAAAATTTTTGGAGTTGTGGGGTTTTGATGTAACCGGAAAACATTTTGTACTAAAATTGCAAAATGGCCCGAGTTGGTATACCATTTTTGTAATTTTACCTAAAAATTATTAACTAATATTTTATTAAAATATATACTTATGTTATTAGTTAGTTATTAAGGTATATGATAATTATTTTATTAGATTAAATATTTGAGTGAATATTTCATGAATATATTTTTGTATTAATAATATTATATGGTCTAATGTGTCATTGTAAAATAATATATTATTAAGACATATTATGATACAAAATTTAGTAAGGATCATACATATATTATAGATAATATATAATATAGTAATAGATTATGTTATATATCTTGTAATTATACCAAATAAATTATTAACTAATATTTTATTAAGATATATACTTATATCATTAATTATTTATTATAGTAGATTGAATCTATTTTTTATTAAATTATTTGTTTGGATAAATATTATATATTATCATAGTAATAAGTTAGTAGTATTGTATAGAATGATATGTTGCTGTAATTATTGAATTGTGATATTATTAAATCATATTTATTCTCAAAATAAGTAGATAAAAATATATAATATATCATATATATAGTATTACTAAATCATAT
The DNA here is from genome assembly GCA_037501455.1 of Lantana camara. NCBI lineage: Eukaryota > Viridiplantae > Streptophyta > Magnoliopsida > Lamiales > Verbenaceae > Lantana > Lantana camara. Next base: position 11,429,648 of record CM074857.1, on the reverse strand, counting down.
AAATGTAGATTAATTTACTGCATATTTATATATATAAATTATTAAATATTAATATATATATATATATATATATATATATATATATATATATATATATAATACACATATCAATATATGTATATAATATAAATATATCGGCTCGCAAGCCTCGAGTCTCAAAGAAATAGGCTTGAGCTTGGCTTGACACACAAGTCGATCTCGATTAAGCTTGGCTTGAGCTTGACATCGTTCGAGTTCGAGTCGAGCCAGCTTGAGCTCGGCTTGTGCGGCTCACAAGCCAGCTCGACTCAGAGCACACTCCTAAGCCCTGGTAATAAAGTGATTATGACACGGGTTATTTCATAATTTATGGAAAAATATTATTTTAGGTCCTAAATTCCGGTGAATCGAAAATTTCCTTCCTTAATACTAAGAATTTTCCTAAATATTTACGTGTCTCTCAAATCCATTTATATATATTTTTTAAAATTAAAATAAAGTTAACAAGTAATTTATTATCATTATTATTATTATTACTATATATTATTATTGATGTGACATGATATCATTCCGATATTTGGCATCATATTGTACCAATTGATACCTATCACATCAGTTCTAATTGACGATGAGTTCAATTTTTCTTTTTTGTTTTTTGTTTTTTTTTTTTTTTGATAACAGTTCAATTTTTCCTCTGGACCTAAAATAGTGGAGTCGATTTTATATTTGATTCTTCAATCGAATGTATAGGTCTATTGAGGTTAAAATAAAGATAGAAGATTTTTAAAGGAAACGCTCTTGAAACACGGTCAATTATTTATTATTATTATTATTACTCGGCCAACAAAAGACAGTTTCTAGTTTTGTTTTATATACTTTTAATAGGTCAAATATATACAGTGTGTAAAATATCCAAAACACATACTTGTCAACATATTATTTAGATTTTAGAACAACCGACAGTCCGACACCATCTTCCAAAAGTAATATTAATATATAAAATCAGTTAACTTTAAATTCTCTTGAAATTGACTCAAGTTAAATTCGTAGGTATCACATAAAAGATGGGGTTCTGGAAGGGGGGAGTTTATTCGACAAAGCATATGGTATGAACAGCTTTGGTTATTTGGCTACTGATTCAAGAGCTAACGATATTTTCCACCAAGCCATGTTTGAACAATCAACCATTTTCATGAAAGAAATTCTGGAAAATTACAAAGGATTCGAGGGCCTCACATCTCTCGTGGATGTTGCTGGTGGAACCGGGGCATCACTCAACATGATTATTTCTAAGTACCCTTCAATTGAAGGCATTAATTTTGACTTGCCCCGGCCATGTCATCCGAAATGCCCAACCTTATCCAGGTGCGTCGTCATTGTCTACTTTTTTCTTCATGAAATTAAAGTTTTGAAGCAGAGACCGTCCCGGAAAATAACTAACAAGCAGAGAACTTACATTCGTGCAGGGGTGGAGCACGTGGCCGGCGACATGTTCGTTAGCGTGCCGAAAGCCGAAGCCATTTTTATGAAGGTGTAAACATTTACAACTACAAATGTTATGTATACATGATAGTTATAGTTATAGTTATAGTTATAGGTTTCAATGAAATTACACTTTCGTCCTATATGTATTGCAGTGGATTTGCCACAACTGGAGCGATGCACACTGCGAGAAGCTGTTGAAAAACTGCTACGAAGCACTTCCTGAAAACGGAAAAGTGATTGTTGCAGAAGCTGTTCTCCCAGAGGACCCCTATAGTGGGCTGAGTTCCAGGGATGCAACTCGTGCTGACGTGATTATGATGGCCATCAATCAGGCCAGGCGGGAAAGAGAGAACTGAAATGGAATTTCAAGTCTTGGCGAGGAAAGCTGGCTTCAGACAGTTCATTAAAGTTTATGCTGCTTATAATACCTGGATTATGGAATTTCAGAAGTAACCAAGACTTGTAATAAATCAATGTTTGTTTCGATTTAGCCAAAAAAACAAAAAAAAATCTAAAAAACTTTAGAAGACTTGGGATGTACTCTTCTTTGCCTTGATGAATAACATATTTTCATTTTAAAACTTTTTTGTTTTTTTTAAGTCATTACTTTTTTCATTGTTCCTGTATAAGTTTTAATTTCGATTGATTTAGTAAATTTCTCCTATGGGGTTTGCGTTTCAAAAAAAAAAAAAGTAAAAAAAAAGTCTTTTTACATTTTTTTTTTTATGTTTTATGAATTTCTAATGGCAAAAATGCAAATTTGATCCTGTCAGTTTGTAATTTTGGCAATTTAGTTCTGTTCACTTCAAAATTTGCAATTAAGTCCTGTAAATTTGTAATTTTGGTTCTATCAATTTCAAAATTTGCAATTTTGGTCCTGTCCGTTTCAAATTTTTGGTCCTTTCTGTTCCAAAATTATAAACTTACATGTCTAAATCATATTATAAACTTTTGTGTTTCTATTTGCTTTTAAACTTCCTTGTTCCTCTTTTCTTTTCCTTTTTTTTTTTTTTCTTTTTCTCTCTAAGAAGTTCATAATTAAAAGCTATTAAGAAGAACCAAAGTGTCGTGTGAATAGGTATTTCTTGAAAAACTAAATTTTATATTATAAAATAACTTTAGATTATATTTTCTCATACACAAGTATTTATACTATTGAAATTTTTGGTTTGCTTTAACTAATTTTTCAGATCGAAAATGTACCTTAAAAAACCATCGAGATTGAAGATGGAACACGAAAATGGTTTTAAAAGATTATATTGTAAAAGCATAATTTTTGAGGATTTAAGTATCAACTATAAATAAATTAATTTAAAAAAAAAAGAAGAAAAAAAATTATAAACAGAATAAATAATCAAAAATTACGGCTAAACTAATCACTAATCTAATGATACGAATGTAATGGTTATTATTTGTCTGTAAAAGAATATCTTTTACGAACCGTTAGAAAATAATTTTCCTTAGTACTAATACAAATTACTTTGTAGACTAATGGTTATTTAAAATTAATTTTGCCTGAAAATAATAGCACGATCAAATTGATTATATACTTGATATATTTATTAATTAGTACATAATAAGTTTCAAATACTACCGAATGATATGGTACGACTGTACTGTACGTTACCCTATCCCACGTCGACTTTATTTATTGTTACTTTTTTCTTTATATTTTTTTTTAACACACGCACGTTCAAACTGGATTTAAAATCGAGACCTTACCCTGAAGAACGAATCCATTAACCACTTGAATCAATCGGGACTTTAATATTGCTATGATACACAGACACGGACACGACATGACACGATACGGACATGGCGACACGGATTTTTTAAAAATTTAAGACAGGACACGGCTCCGACAAGGCTATATTATATATAAATAAATAAGTTATATATATATATATATATATTAATTTATATAAAATAAAATATTCAATATTACAAATTTAAATAACATATACCATTTCCAATTCAATATTTTAAGTCATTACAAATAATACTAATACATTTTTTATATAATGTTATTATTAAAAAAAATTGAATTTAAATTAATAATATACATCTTTCAGCACATTTATATAATTCTTTTTTTCTTAAAAAATTATATTCTCAAATTTTCAGAAAAAATACAATAAAAATTATTTTTTATTGAATTTTTCGTGTCGAAGTGTCCGGGCCGTGTCGGACACGTTTCGCGCCGTGTCGGACACGTGTCTTAGCCGTGTCCCCCGAATGTCGGAATTTTTTTTTTTTTTTTTTTGGATACATTTTGCTGTGTCGGACACGTGTCGGAACCGTGTCCGTATCCGACACTGCACGGGGTAAAATATAAAGTGTCGGTGCTTTATAGATTGATTGTTACTTGATAAAAGAATAAAAAAAAAAATTATATATTTGTTAGCACTTAATTGGATATGGATGGGGTTAGTGTCCTTTTATGAGATATGATTTTTTTTCCGATCCTTTTCTATTTCACCATTAGATGGGAATTAAAGGTTCAGTTAAGACCATTAGATAGGAATTATATATCTTGCTACCAGTTTTTACTAGGTCTTATGTGATGAAAGAACTCACCTTAATAGAAAGATATTTCATGTATTAATCAAACAAACTCCAATGATTTTCATGACTAAATAATTTTCAAACTATATATTATTTTTTGCTATTGTTATATTGTTTGATATTGATTTAATCTAGGTGGGGATTGGCGTTTGTTTTATGATTCTCCTCCGAACATTTGTTTTGCAGGTTTCCCCTCAAACCTTTGTTTTACAGGCGGGGATTAGCGTTTGTTTTACAAGTTTAATATTTGGATCATAGAATTTCATAAATAAATTTGGATTATATATGTATGTATGGGCTATTTGGGATGTTATGGGAGCTGCCAGGGCCTATTTTAATTCCGATTGACGGACGAATTCACATATTTTTTTCAGAGAATAAACCAATGTCTAGATTTTGTCAAAAAAAGTAATATAACCAAATAAATTAACTATAGTCTGTACGATTATGTGATTTAGGTATTACTTTGATTATTGCATTATGCCTGATGCAAAATCTATCATTCGAATTTTTTACTCTAATTTTGTGCTTCATTTTCTACCTTACATAGTAGATTTGCTATACATATATATAAATATCATATAAGATATTTTTGAGTTCCTGTTGTGTTTCTTCTATGTTTTTTAAATTAAACAATTATCATTTCTGCATTTCTGTATTTTGATTGAGCTAATTGGAATGAGGAAGATGAATTTGGGAGGTGGGAGTTGGGCAAGGGTGTCGTGAGTTTGCTGGTTGGGGAGGGGAAGAAGTGGATTGGAAGAAGAAAGGAGAAAAAGAAAAAGAGAAATGCCAATAATGAAAGGTCAAAAAAGAGTAGAATTTAAAGTTAAGGATAAAATAAAAATAGTAAATCTTCAATGTAATTGAATCAGCTTTGAGGGCGGTGAACAATAGTTTTTGGACACAGATTTTTTATATAATTTCTTATAATACTCTTTCGCATAACACATGATTTATGATATATATAATATTATTATTTGAGATAATAATTTTTTACCATCCGAACTATAACCTATTTTGTAATTTACTATTTAAACTATTTCAACCCCAATACCACCATCCAAACTATTATTTCTTGATAAACTACCATTCCAATTTATTTTTTAGTGGTTTTGACACTTTTTCAGCGGTTTTGATTCAAAAATATCACACACGTGAGTCAAAATCGCTGAAAAAGAGTCAAAACCACTAAAAAATAAGTTGGGATGGTGGTTTGTCAAGAAATAATTTGAATGATAATATTGGGGTCGAAATAGTTTAGATGATGAACTACAAAACGGATCATAATTCGGATGTCAAAAAATCATTATCTCTTATTATTTTATTATGTCGGGCATTCATAGATATAATATAGGATGTTGTTTACTTTAAATTTTTTAAAAAGAAAATCTGTATTGGCATTCATGTTATGCCATGCCTGCCCGCAAAAAACATATTCGTGTTCACATTTGTACTTCTTAATTTTTTCTTTTAAAACAATATGATTATTTGAACTACCTCATATGAGATTTGAATTCGTAATCAATTGTTTCACGTATACGCATACATACTTATATTTGTGTGGCCATTCATTGCTTTGTACAACAAAAAGAATTCAAGAAACAATAAATCCAGGGCTTCCCAAGGACTGTACTGAAAGCCGCCTAAGACCGAAATCATAAGAAAAAGTCACACATGCATTAAACTGTGTTAATAAACCATATACTAAACGTTAGTAGAATTTGTAACGAGACAATTAAGGCTACATAGAGAGAGATACACACACAGGTATATTAATTAATTAATTATCGGAATAAAATTGGAGTAACCACTAAAAAATAAGTTGGGATGGTGGTTTGTCAAGAAATAATTTGAATGGTGATATTGGGGTCGAAATAGTTTAGATGGTGAAATACAAAACGAATCATAATTCGGATGTCAAAAAATCATTATCTCTTATTATTTTATTATGTCGGGCATTCATAGATATAATATAGGACGACGTTTACTTTAAATTTTTTAAAAAGAAAATCTGTATTGGCATTCATGTTATGCCATGCCTGCCCGCAAAAAACATATTCGTGTTCACATTTGTACTTCTTAATTTTTTCTTTTAAAACAATATGATTATTTGAACTACCTCATATGAGATTTGAATTCGTAATCAATTGGTTCACGTATACGCATACATACTTATATTTGTGTGGCCATTCATTGCTTTGTACAACAAAAAGAATTCAAGAAACAATAAATCCAGGGCTTCCCAAGGACTGTACTGAAAGCCGCCTAAGACCGAAATCATAAGAAAAAGTCACACATGCATTAAACATTTAAACTGTGTTAATAAACCATATACTAAACGTTAGTAGAATTTGTACCGAGACAATTAAGGCTACATAGAGAGAGATACACACACAGGTATATTAATTAATTAATTATCGGAATAAAATTAGAGTTCTTTTAGTTTACGACATGCATATTTGAGCTCGATCAATTAATAATTAAATTGGATTTAAACTAATTATTACATCTCACGTGGTCTGGGACCCGCTTTTCCACATGGCCCTATCATGACGCGCCACCCGTCATCTCGATTTGGTCGATATCCTCGACCGTATTGGTCGAGGCCCAATTAACCTTCCCCAGTTTTTACCACTTCGTACCTTGACTGTCGAGAATCCCCTTTACCTTCGACCTGCCGCTCTCGATCCATTCCGAGATCACAGCTGGCCAACCCACTACCCCTCTCCCAGATAAGTGGCCGACCGGGCATTTAATGCTTGGAGATAGTGGGTCACCTGTCAGTTTGGGGCGGTGGCACGTCGACACGGTAACTTCTCTCCTTACCTTATATAAGAACTCTCATTTATTACATCGGTAAGTTTTTCACCTACTGCATTTACTGCATCTCGTACTCGACACTCTCAGCTCGATCCTGACTTGAGCGTCGGAGTGCCAACCCGGGTATCACCCCCACCTTCCCTGAGTTGGCCTCGAGCTCACCCTTCCTTTCGTCCTCCACAGAGTCTGAGCGAAGAAGCGGCGACTTCCCCTTCAACAAATTTAAGTGTTCGGCCAGTTATCCAAATCGACCCGTCATCGGAAATTTGACTCGATCATTTTGGCACCGTCTGTGGGAAAGCGCAACGAAAAGTCATCAATCATGACAGCTCGCTATCTAACTAGTACTCGCATTTTCGATGAAAACGGTCGAGAAATCTTCCCTCAAATTCCTGTACGTGTACCTCCTCCTACAGTTGCTGCACCTCAACTTGTGTACTCGATGCCCGAGTTAGACAAGTATCTGAAAGCTTGCAGAGACGAGGCAATAGCGGCTTCCGCGGAGGGAAGAGAACCTCGGATGGCCGAGTGTCCCCAAACTCGACATATAGAGATAATCCAACCTATGGAAAACTACCCGGGGTTACGTTCACCAAGTGCCCTACCATCATCCGGTCGGATATTGGACCGGGGCCAAACACCCTTCCTATCATCCTTCTCAGTATCAACCACCACCTCCTGCTCAAGGAAATATGCAACGACCTGTCCGAGAACGACTTTCTATCCGAGCCGAAGACGAAGCCGACTCTCGAGCCACCACAAACACCAACATACGCCAAGCTAGTGATCCTGAGGATCGAGAAGACTCTCGACAAAGAAGTCGACACACTAATTCTCGGAGGAGGAATAACAGTCCCCGACGATCTGAAACAAGAAGGGAACACAAAAGCCACCGCAGCGATATATCGCGGCGCGCATCGAGCGGAGTCTTCAACCTTCTAGGCCCCAACGGTCGTCCCAACCAAATTCGAAGATCCAACCGAGGGTACATTGTAAGATCTAATGATCTCAGGAATCAACTCCCTTCCCGAGATCCAAGGCAGAACTCCCGACGTTATGAAGAGGGTTAGGGCTCCCATAGCCGCTCTCGCAGTCGATCCTGCTCTCTTCGACATATGCGGTTGGTATAGCACCATGATTGACCTAGAGATACCGCAGCGATAAGGAAGCTCAATCCCCCTTCTATGATGAAATCATCGAAACAATAACATAAGAGAAAATCCCCTCGGGATTGCCTACATACAATGGATCAACCGATCCCAAAAAGCATGTGTCTAGGCTCGAAATGCAGCTCAACATGTTCGGGCATTCCTCTAACATCTGGGCCAAAATCTTTGTCACCACTCTCGATGGACCTGCACAAAATTAGTTCTCGAGGTTTAACCCCTCTCCCCCCCCCCTCCCGCGCGGATCCATACCTTCCTACAAGGCCTTGGTCAAGCGCTTTGTCGCGTACTTTTCTTCAATGAAAGGGGATAAACTCCCCTCGACCTATCTGTATACAATCAAACAGGGACCGAAGAGTCTCTCCGAGACTTTTTCACTCGGTTTTCTCAGGCTGTAATCAAAACAGACGAACCAAGCATCGACCTCCTAGTACCAATAATCCACCAAGCACTGATTAACAATGATTGTCGGTACACATTCCTCCAGAAACCATAAAACTTGGCTGGCATACAAGCTGTTGCTTGTAATTGGATGCAACTTGAGGGATTGGAGAATTCTCGGCTTAGCTCTATACGGAACAAAAGAAGTGATACGGGTCGATTCCCCAAACCTGACAATTGTCCCAAAGTTGATACCCCAGTTGGTCTGACTCCAAGGAAACATTACACACAGCTAACGCGACCGATCGACGAGAGCTACAACGTCATCGACCCAAAGCTCCTCAAGAAACCCAAGACAATGAGGGAAACACCAAAGACTCGAGAAATCAACAAGTTCTGCAACTTCCATCAACAGAAAGGACACAACACCTCAGAGTGCAACACCTTGTGCGAAGAGATCGAACGACTCATCAAAGGTAGACATTTACTCAAATTTGTCAAAAAGATCGATGACAATGCTCAAAACAGGGACAACAATGACAAATCACCACCTAGGCAGCGACAAGCTAAACCTCCAACTGAGCGCGACCCGCACAATTGACTATGTCTCGGTCGGATCGATATGATTGCGGAGGGCCCTCGGGTGGTGACTCGAAGACAACATAAAAGAAAACACGAAAGGAGGCATCGCAAAATTTCTTTGGCCCTAGAGAAGTGATAGATGTCCGACCCACAGAGTCTCGGCATGAAGAAGAAGTTGTGTTTAGTGAAAATGATGTAATCGATGTACCTCAGTACTCGAACGAAGCACCCAGTTGTCCTATGGTCGTTACGCTCGATATCGCTAACTTTGCTGTATCCCGAACTTTGATCAATAATGGAAGCTCTAGCAATATTATCATTTACTCCACTCTTGTGCGAATGAATTTACATGATAAATTGCTGCTTGATCTTATTCGAACCCCTCTTACAGGTTTTGGTGGAGCTGAAGTTTATACAGAAGGCCGCATTCAACTCGTAACCTCGATGGGTACACCCCCTCGACGAGCCACTCGAGAGATCGAATACCTTGTGGTCGATATGCCTTCTGCTTACAACATCATTTTCGGTCGACCCGGATTAATCGAGTTTTGAGCTATCATTTCTACATACCACCAAATGGTAAAACTACCCACCCCTGCAGGGGTCGGAGAGTTGCGATGCGATACCCCAACATCTTGGACTTGTTATTCCATCTCAATGGAAAAGGCTAAGCAACCCACTGGAAAAAAAGTCCCCTTACTCATCGCTGATCCCATGATCGAGGACGAACTCGAAGACCCTAATGCAGTCGATCCTGAGAATTCTAAAAAGATGTGCTCTTCCCATGCCGCCAAGAGGAAAAATCAGAAAGACAAGAAGCTCGAATCTACTGAAGAGCTTGAAGAAATTCAACTTATACCCGGACAAACCGAGAAGATCACCCGCATTGGGGCTAATCGAAAAGGCAAAGAACAATGCATGCTGATTCAGTTCCTCCAAGATAACATTGATGTTTTTGCTAAGAGTGTCTCAAACCTCGTGGGAGTCGACAGAAAAGTGATCGAGCATCACTTAAATGTCGATCCATCCTACAAACCAGCCAAGCAGAAACTCCATCCCCAAAGTGAGTCGAGGAATGCGATAATCGAACAAGAACTCAACAAACTTCTTGATGCCCTATACATTATTCCCATCCAATATGTCTAATGGCTCTGCAACGTTGCACTTGTTCTAAAGCCAGGAGAAAATAGCGAATGTGCAACGATTTCACCGACCTTAACAAGGCGTGCCCCATGGATCCCTGCCCACTGCCCAGGATCGACTAGTTGGTCGACTCCACAGCCAGGTACGAATGACTGAGCATGATGGACGCCTTTTAAGGCTACTATCAAATTTTTATGGCTCTCGAAGATCAGTCGAAAACCGCCTTTGTGGTCTTCAACGGTATCTACTACTTCAAAGTTCTGCCATTTAGACTCAAAAACACGAGAGTCACATATCAGAGGATGATGAACAAGGTTTTCGAGTAAAAAATCGGAAACACAGTCGAAGTATACGTCAACGATATGCTCGTCAAGAGTGAGAAGGCAACCGACCATCTCGATCATCTAAAGAGAGCTTTCAACCTCCTCAAAAAGTACAACCTTAAACTTAACCCTGCCAAGTGTACGTTTGGAGTCGATGGGGGAAAGTTTCTCGGATACATGGTCAGTCAATGAGGGATTGAAGCTAACCCTGCAAAGATACAAGCTATCCAACTCTTCCCGAAGCCCAACTTGATTAGAGACGTGCAGCGCTTGGTCGGTCGAATCATCTCACTTAATCGATTCATTTCCCGATCCTCTGAGAAAAGCTTGCCATTCTTCAAAATCCTCCGCGCCATCAAAGCTTTCGAGTGGACGCCCGATGCGACCAAGCCCTCGAAGATCTCAAAACATATTTAACCTCCCCACCTTTACTTGCAAAGCCAATCGATGGTGAGTCCCTGTACCTGTACTTAGCAGTTTCACCCAAAACAATCAGCTCAATGTTCGTTATAATCCGAAATCGAAAACATCTCCCGGTCTATTATGTCAGCAAGATCCTCCATGGTCCCGAGGTCCGATATCATGAAATCGGGAAATTCGCCCTGGCCGTGGTCCACATCTCTCGAAAGCTCCGACCATACTTTCAGGCTCACCCGATAATTGTCCTAATAGACCAACCACTCAAAACAGTTATGGAAAAACCTGAAGTATCAGGGAGGCTTGCCAAATGAGCCATTGAGCTCGGACAATTCAAGATCTTTTATCGCCCTCGATTATCTTACCAAGCTCAGATCCTGACAAATTTTCTTGTTGAGAAATACACTCCCATCGACCTCGAGCACGATAATTCAGTCTGGACTCTTGCTGTCGATGGCTCTTCGACCTCTTCGGGAGGGGAGCCAGTATATCCCTCTCCAACACCAAAGGAAAAGAGATCGAATACGCCATCGCTCTCGAGTTCCCAGCAACAAACAACGAAGCAGAATATGAAGCTCTGTTGGCCGGGTTGAAAATAGTAAGAATATAAAATATCAAAAAACTCACAGTAATTACCGACTCGTAGTTGATCACAGGACAAATTAATGGAGACTACGAAGTACGAGAAGAATCAATGATAAGATATCTCGCTCTAGCCAGGAAAGCTATATCAGAATTTGAAGAGTTCGAGCTCTATCAGGTGCCTCGAGAGGAGAATGTCCGAGCAGATTGTTAGGAATAATGCCCTTAAAGCAGCTTCTGGCTTTACTATTTCCTTATAATATCACAAACATCTTTGAATAATAAAACGAGATGATTTTGTTCATAGGCATTCACTTCTTTATGTGTTTATTTATTTCTGTTTGGGTTGACTGTAATTTTGCATGTATTGAACTCCCCTAATCCGATGAGGTCGTTAAGAACTTTGTCGTTATGGGAACGATACATGAAGCAAGTTCTTAACTCCATAGGCGAGGATTAGAAACTTCTCCAAGCCGAGAGTCCGACAGACAGTGGGAGTGTCGACCTTGACTCTGTTGAGACTTGCTTATGTGATTATGTCCTTTTGAAGGATCATTCAGTTTCATGGAGTGATAAGTGCATACGGTGATGCGTTCATAATACATGAGGGTGATTGTTACTAGAACTTCATCACTGAGATGTCCCGCGTGAGAACATTCCTAAATGGGAAAGGAAGTTTCCAAAAACTTCCAGATTAGGAAATATCTCACAGGTCAATAACGTGATTCATTAATCCTTAGACTTAAGATTCTGTAATGTCTCATATGAGCTAACTCTATAATCTTTGATATAGACTCAAAAGGGTTTCGACATACTGAAACCTGAACCACGGCCTATGTTGGGATTATACAAGTGGCATATGTAGAATTAGTAGAATCAACAAAGTACCTACACTTGTTGCAAGAACAAGAATGATCTCTTACTGATTGAGTTGTTCGTAGTCCATTAAACTTAAACCCTTGGTCAAGGTGGATAAAAGATCAAGACATCAAGAAAATGGGGTTTTCTTGGATTGAGGTCTAAATGGATATGAAACGAACTTAACTTTAAAGATCAAGAATATTTAGGCTATAAGAATATTCCCATGCCTTAGTTCTTGATTGAGAGATGGAGTTGTAGGAGGATCGTATTTCACTGTATGTTATTGACTGAAAGGTTCTTCAATTTATTTCATTATTCGGCTAGGGGTCACACACCCATTGCTAGATTACGGTAGTGTGATCTGTGAAGTGATTAATTAATTAGTGAATTAATTACTTGCTGTCACTGCTAATCGAATAATGAACCTAAAGGGTCACACACAAATGCCAGGACACGAGGGTTATGGTAGGATGTTAATATGATTAACGAATGATCAAATTCTTGATCGAATTGGAGAGAGTAACACGTGGGCATTGCCACGTGTCAAAAGCACGTGACTGGCACGTGTTACACGTAGCCACTGTGTGGCTACCACGTGTCATGCACACGTGGCACGTACGTGTCTCCAAGCGTGTAATTTTATTACACGCGAATTCTTTTCTAGAATTAATTAATTAAATTATAATTAATTAATTTAAGTCTTTTAATTAATTTTGAATTAATTATTAAGATTTTATTTCTCAAGCTTAACCCAATAAATAATTAATTGAGAATTAAATTATTTATTGAATCTTGACTTTTAGTTTTAGGAAAGTTGAAAAGTCCAACTTCCTATTGTAGGAGAGCGAAAGTTGATTCTTGCATGACTTGGAGAATAAGTTAGGAACTTATTATTGCAATTAAATTAATAATTAAATTAGTTAATTAGTGAGCAAGAAAACAATCCCATTGGTTCTTGGAAACCCTAAGGGTTCGAACCATATAGTATAAATAAAGGGGTTGGGGCTTCTCTTATTCTTTAGACCAACACTCACGAAGTGTTAAGTTTTTTGAGAAAAATAAAAGAAAAGTTTTCAAAGCAAAACCCTAGCCTTAACACAAGCTATAGAACTAGCATTCTCATTTGCTTGGTCGTTTCCTAGGACTGGTGTGGATACGCTTTGGAGGATCGCTGCTTTGGGATCTGTCGAGAACCGTTCGAGGGACTTTTCACTTGAAGGGTGTTCAGTATGCGGTACTGACATCACTAGAAAGCTTCAATTTACGTAAGTTTCTAAACACCCTGTGATACGATACGAGAATTGCAAGACCATGATCAATCTTTTGGAAAAATTTTAAATTTCCACTGTGTTTCTGTACTCGTTTTCCAACACAGATGCCCTCTCGAAATTTGCCAGCGGATCACAGGGAACAACCAATCGGTCCGTAACCTTCATGGCATCCTCCAAGCGATCGATTGATGCATCTACACTAGAGATCAACTCGACAGACACCGCTGAGCCTTGCTGGCTCGATAACCTAGTGCTCTATCTTCGAGATGGCGCTCTGCCAGAAGACCCGGTGGAGGCAAGGAAAATCAAATATCGTGCTTTGAGCTAGTTTCTCAACCAGGAGGATCTATTGTACAAGTGATCCTTTGTTGGCCCCACCAAGCGATGCCTTCGACCGTCCCAAGGTCAGGAAGTATTAGCTGAAATTCATGAAGGAACTTGCGGAAACCATTCCGGTGGTCGATCTCTAGCACAAAAGGCTTCTCGAGCTGGCTTCTTCTGGCCCACCCTCCGCAAGGACGCGCTCGAATTCGTGAAGAAATGTGATCGGTGCCAGAAGCATGCCAACTTATCCCATCAACCCCCTGTTGAGATGATTCCAGACGAATCGACCTGGCCCTTCGAACAGTGGGGTATCACTATCATCGGGCCGTTTCCAATCGCCATCGACAAAGACAATTCATCATAGTTGCCATCGACTACTTCTCCAAATGGGTCAAAGCATTGGCGGTTCCAAAAATCACTTTTCATGTCATTCAGGACTTCCTATGGAAACATATTATCACTCGATTCAGAGTTCCTCGAGTCCTTATATGCGATAATGAACCCCAATTTTGTAGCTCTCAGTTAAAGGCTTATTACTCCGACTTCAAGATTAGTCAGAGATTCACATCGGTCGGACACCCGCAAGCCAATGGACTGGTCAAAGTTACAAATCGCACCATCATTCAGAACTTTTGTACTCGACTTGAGGCCAATAAGGAACTATAGGTCGATGAGCTGGAAGGAGTCCCCTGGGCTTATCGAACCACCCTAAGAGTTCTAACAGGTCTAACCCCTTTTGCTGTTGTATATGGCTCGGAGGCCATGATTCCAGCAGAAATTCTCCACCAATCTCCGCGAGTTACCCATTTCCAACTTGAAAGAAACAATGAGCAAAGAGCCTTTGACCTTGATACCATAGAAGAAACCAGGGAGAAGGGCCATCAAAGGATGCAACAATATCGAGCTATAACAGCTCGGGCTTACAACAAGAATATTCGACCTCTCTACGTCCAGATCGGAGACATGGTGCTCAAAAAAGTTGAAGTCACAAAGCACCTGGGCAAGCTCGATGAAAACTGGAAAGGACCATACCGAGTCTTCAAGATATGCAAAAATCTACCGTATCACCTAGAAGACCTTGATGGAAAACCATTACCTCGATCTTGGAATGCGCATAATTTGAAGAAATATTACATGTAATAGATCTTGTTTATACATCTTTTGAATTAATGAAATAACAAGTTTTACTCATTCTCGATACAATGTTTTTATTCGAACATACACTTGATGTCATATTATGCTGCTCGTACTTAACAACATCATAAACTCGAAAGATAGGAGTTAAATGCCTCAACATCTTCTCGAAAACATTAACTAACATCGATCACTAAAAGCATTCACATAACGAGACAACTTAAAAACATTTCATTGATTAAACTTCAAAGAATTACACAAATAGAAATTAAGCAAAAGTCTCGATCAAATTTCTCAATCGCACACTTGGCTAAATTTTGGATTTTCCACATGGGAGTAGATCGTAATCGAGTCCCTACCTATTTACAATGGACTTCGAGCTAAACAAACTAGGGGAAGTTCACCCTAACCGTTGAACTTCTAAAAACAATGCTAAAACTCGACCCTAATAATCGAGTCTTTAAAAGATGGATTTTCTATCAGCTAAATGCAAGAGTACAGAGATAGGGGTGGCACGTTTTCTCTGGCTCAATCCTTGGTCAGGCCGGGGGCAGTTCCTTCCTCAATAGGCACAATGGCCGAGTCGCCAAAATACTCGTGGAAGATTTCTTTGTGGTCGAACGAGGCTCCCAAGTTGAAGTCAGGTGGCATCCTCTCAGTCTCCTCCGGGGCCCCTGCATAGGTAGTTCGAGCAGGTATACAGCAAACCCGAACTCATCCTTCGTCCAATCTGGCTTCGGGGATGGGGGTCGAGTAACATGGTCAACTGGGCGAGGGTCTTCTTGGAAGATTTCGACCTTCTCCTTGTCGTAGTCCAGAGGTAAATATCTGGCAACTTGCACTTCAGCAAGGCATAAGTTGAAGCACTCCTCAACATCTTTAAAACTCGCGATCGAGCAAGCTTTCTAAAAGACCATCGACTCTATGAATCGATAAGTGCCCCTTCTCTGTAGCATAGGTGTTGCTTGCTCGAGGCCATTCTTGCACCTATTGATGGCTAGATCGGCCCCTTTCCTCTCTCCCTCGACCTGTCCCCAGTGCTTAGCCTTAAGTTCTTCCTAGATCGACTTGGCGACCCGGGCCTCAGCAACCTTCAAGTCCTTCTCCGCTTTGGATAATTTCTCGATAGCATCGAAAAGGTTATGGTTGAGATTCGCCTTGTCTTTCTTAGCCTCTACCAAATTTTTATCCTTCTCAGACGACTCAGCTCTCAACCTCTCGACCGCTCGCTCTGACCGCATCTTCATTTGGCGATGCACCCAACCTCGACGGGCGATGTGGAAGAAATCCTGGCCCAGCTGTAAAGAAAAAACCGAATGTCAAATCTCGAGCATACCTAGTATGAAAGTGAATGAATTGGTCGAAAAATTTTATTGCTCGAATGTGCTTACAACCATAAACTTCTGAACCCCGTGAGCCTTGATCTCATCGTCGGAAAATGCCCAACGCTCCCGGTGATCGACTTCTGTTTGGATCAAGCTATACAAAGCTCCGATCACTAGGTGATCTCGGGGGACTGTGCTAATCCTTCGAGGCTCCCCTTGGTCATTGAGGCTTCTCATTCCGCCCGAAAAGAGAGGCTCCTCGATTGTTGGATAATTGAAGAAGGCTTTCATATCGGATTCACTCGGTTGCCATGGAGTCGCGTGCGCTGGTCGATTGCCTTGTGGATGTTAGGAATAGTACCCTAAAAGCCGATGTAATAGTCAGCTTTAGTACTTTCCTTTTGTAAATCACAGACAATCTTTGAATAAAACGAATTAAGGCAAAACTTCTTTATATGCTCTTGTTTGATTGTGTGTTTCCTTTTAACTGCGCATGTATGAGAACTCCCATAATCAATATAACTTGTAGGACTCAACCATTTAGGTGAAGTGGTTCATGAGACGAGTCTATATCACATAAATCATGAATAGAAATCACTCCAAGCCGATGAGTCCGAAAGACAGTGGGAGTGTCAACCTGACTCGTTCGAGGCTTGCTCGTGTGATCACACCCTTAAGAAGGACCACTTTGTTTCATGGGGTGCAAAGTGTATAGTTGATACGTGCGTGATACATGGGGGTGCTTACTTGTCATAAGTAGGTACACTGAGGTGCCCCGTGTGAGAAGATTCCTAAATGGGAAAGGAAGTTTCTATATCTGGAAATAGAAACTTCCAGATTATGAAATATCTCACTAGTCATTGATGTGATTAAGTGATCCTTAAACTTGAGGTTCCATTGATACTTTATGAGCTAACTCTGTAGTCTTAGGTGTAAGCTTTAAAGGGTGTCGCTTAGACAACTGATTCAAGGCTTATGCTGGGGCTGCACAAGTGACACATGAAAGTATATGAGAATCAATAAAGGACCTATGCTTGCACTAGCAAGATGATGATCTCTTATTGTGTAAGTCATTCATATGCCATCTAGTAGTCCTTGGCCAAGGCAGTAGATCAAGACATCAAGAAAAGAGTTTCTTGGATTGAGATCAAATGGATATGAAATGTACTTAGCATTAAGATCAAGATTATTAGGGTTCTAATTATTCCCTTGCCCTAGATCTTGATTGAGAGATGGGAAGTAGGAGGATTGTATCTCACATATGTGACTTAAAGGTTTTGTCGAATCGAGATATTGTTATTCAGCTAGGGGTCAAACACCTGTTGCTAGACTATGGTCGTTTCATCTGTGGACTGATTAATTAATTAGAGAATTGATTAATTAGGGTCACCGCTAATTGAATTAAGAACCTAGAGGGTCACACACAACAACCCGATCACGTGGGTTAAGGCTTGAATCGATTACACGAGTTGATCGAACCATTAGGTGAATGGTGGGGTCCACACATGTGAGTCACACGTGTGGAACACGTGTATGACACATGTCATCATTGACACGTGTAGTCACGTGCATGTATGTGTGTATATATTAAATAATTAATGTGTTAATTATTTAATGGACTTTGATTTAATTTTGAATTAACATTAAAGTTCTAATTTGGAGAAATAAAGTCTAATAAATAATTAATTATGAATTAATTATATTATTAGTCTTTAAGTTATTTATTATTTAATAAATAAAGTAAAATAAAATATCTAAAAGAGTTAGATATAATTCTTGCTTTCCAAGTTGATCAAAAGGAGACTTTTGGTCAAAGTTAGAGACTTAGTCTCCAAGCAAGAATCCCTTTCCAAAAGGAGTTTGGAATCCTTGTCCAAAAGGGATAAGGGGTTCGAACCCCTAGCTCTATATATAGAGGGGTTCGAACCCCATAGATAGATGATACTCAATTTCTCCTTCTCCATAATTATACACTAAACCCTAGAGCCTAAACACCGAATATAGAACTAGCATTCTCCCTATTCGGATCATGGTCGCGGTTGGTGAACTTTTTCTCTAGAGGGCTACTATCGTGAAATCTTGAAAGATTCGAAGGAGCTTTTGGGGATCAAGCCGCGTGAAGAGCGTTCTTGGACGGCTAGAATGTATCAAGAAAGCTACTACCCAAGTGAGTTTCTTAATCTCTATGAATTTGGGAATAAGAATTACGAGTTTTCGATCTTGCTTAGTTGGAAAAATTTTAATTTCCGCTGCTTCTCAGATTCGTTTTTCCAACAGCAGAGGCATCTGAACCCCAGCCAGAATATTGGCCACGTTCCTCGGAATAATTTCCCCTCGGCCTGGGGTTGGAGGTTCCGAGTGCTCTCCAACTTATACCTCGACTACTGGTCCCATCGATTGTGAGAGCGGAATGGCTGGGGTCTTTTCTTGACCTTTGCTCTTCGATTTGTCCCCCTCAACCCGGGACTTGGATTGATGGCGGCTGGACTGGATCTTCTGCTTCATGGAATGGAGGGCTTCCGGCTTGTCGCCCCCGCTCGGAGCTGACCCCCGTTTACTCGGGGCTTCAGGTGCCCTCTTCTCGACGACTTTGGGCAACGCCTCGACTGTAGCTCGCTTGGCAGCGTTGATCTCAGCCTTTGTAGGCGGTGGTAAATGTTTTTTCTCTGCAGCCTTTTTCAGGTCTTCAATTTCTTTCCTCCAATCTGCCAAAGTCACCGACATGATATACGGTTTTACAAGAAAAGAAATTCGATGATACACTAAAAGGAAATATAAGATGGAAAATCAAAATTAAGATTGCTTCGAAGGATTCTGCTCGAGATACCGAGGCCGAAGTATTTCCTCACCCCAGGAGCCAACCCCAGCTCTATCAGCATTTGGGGGCCGATCATCACCTTTGACTCGACGCTCCCCATGTCTCTTAATGTGGCCATCAAAGTGTTAGGCCAACCCGGGTGCCCCCTCGGAAGATTATCTCGGGGAATCCAACTCCAACCCGGATACTTCAATCTTGGCCAATCCTTTTCACATCGGATATAGACAAATCTTTGCTTCCAACCCTTGACATTTGATGTGGTCGGGGATCTAACGAGTCGAAAATTATTTTTCGACTGAAGTTGCACGTACACTGGCCAGGGTGCCGAGGTTTCAGTCATTATAGAGGCCTGGAATACTTCCGACAGGCAAAAAATATTTGTAGTCATCCCAAGGCATTTCAATAGGGCTCTCAACCCATTCACCATAGCATAGGAGTTGGGCATCAGTTGAAGCGGATTAATCCTCAAAGCGTTGAAGAACTCACGCTTTTCCTCAGGAATTGGCAATCGAAAACCGTTCTCAACCGCCAGAAAGTTGATCGCTATACAGTTTTCTAGCGGGTTTGCCATCCGATCTCCTGGCTCGGGCTTAATAACTCGATGACACCCAAACTCTGGCGCCCCTCCAAATAGAAAATACTGAATATCCCTCACTTTATCCCACGAGATGTTGGGAGTGATGGCTCGAGGATCCTTCACAAGTCGACCCTTAAGCTCAACGTTTCCCTCTTCCTCCTCCTCTTCCCAACCAGATGTCGACACCTTTTCACTTTCTACTCGAGGCGCGACAACCTCTTCCAATTCTATTTCGGGACGGGATTCGGACACTTCCATAATGTCCACATCCTCCTCAACCCCTCGAGGATTCGTCGACTTGGTCTCCACAGAAGAACCAGAGTCGGACGAATCAGAACTCGAATACAAACAAGAACTCGATCCCACAGATATGGTCCCCGCTTCCATCCCTACGGGCTCGCCTGCACCTCAATTTGCCTATATCCTTCAGTTGTTAGAGGAATAACTCTAAAATGTACGCTTTGTTGAAAGGAATCGAGCAAATCGAGAGAGAGAGAGAGAGAGAGATTTCGAAGAAGGAAGTGGCGAACCTTTCCCTCGAAGCAGTTGAAAAATAGGAAAACAAAATCAAATCGAGATAGTACCTTTGTGTGTAAAAAAAGGTCGAAAGTCTCTTCCCCTGGAACGAGCAGTCGAAATCGACGCACAAAGATACTAGAATCACTCGAAACGGCACGAAGCTTCTCTTCTAATTCTTTTGAAAACTGTAAAATGAATTTACAGAGGGGCACTATTTATAGGAGTTAAATTGGCAGGAATCGAGAAGATGAAACGTCGCCATGATTACAGTGGATCCCATCTCAGGAGATGAAACGTCGCCTCCACGTCAGCCTTAGCAGACGACGTTTCGGGGGGCTCATGACGTGGCATGGACCCGCTTTCCCACATGGCCCTACCACGATGCTCCACCCGTCATCTCGATTCGGTCGATATTCTCGACCATATTGGTCGAGGCCCAATTAACCTTCCCCAGTTTTTACCACTCCATACCTTGACTATTGAGAATCCCCTTTGCCTTCGACCTGCCGCTCTTGACCCATTCCAAGATCACAGTTGGCCAACTACTACCCCTCTCCCAGATAAGTGGCCAACCGTGCATTTAATGCTTGGAGATAGTGGGGCACCTGCCAGCTTGGGGTGGTGGCACGTCGACACGGTAACTTCTCTCTCCTTACCCTATATAATGACTCTCATTTATTACACCGGTAAGTTTTTCACCTACTGCATTTACTACATCTCGTATTCGGCACTCTCAGCTCGATCCTGACTTAAGCGTCGGAGTGCCAACCCGGGTATCACCCCCACCTTTCCCGAGTTGGCCTCGAGCTCACCCTTCCTTTCTTCCTCCACAGATTCCGAGCGAAGAAGCGGTGACTTCCCCTTCAACAAATTTAAGTGTTCGACCAGATATCCAGATCAACTCGTCATCGAAAATTTGGCTCGATCAACTTCCAATGGGAATTTCGTACGAATTTCAAATAAAATTATGGTCGCATATCAAGGATCTAAGCTGATCTAATGTTTATATTATCATTTGTTTTATACAAGAAATTTCAAAACTATTTAGTAATTTTCAAAGAATTTCTATTTACGAATTCATTTCTCGGGCCAAAACAATATTGGAATAATAATTATTGATTGAGAAAAAAAAAATCCGGCTGATTTTTGCATTTGAGTTCATTGAATATTGCATATGATACGAACACACCATAAGATAAAATATGAAAGTTTTTTCTAATTTGGATCTAATTTATTTGAAGAAATATAACAAAAAAAGGTTTTTTTTTTAACACACCCACCCCCAAGCAGGATTGAATCATTTTAACCCAAAATCTTACCTTAAAAAATGAACTCACTACCAACTTGGACCAATCCCAATCGGCAATATAACGAAAAAAGTTAAGGTGTATTATCCTTGTAATGTTTCCTTAAATATTTGAAAAAATAAGTAATAAAAAAATAAGAATAATATATGTAGTACATGATTTGTAAGCTAGGTTAGGCACGTCAGTCTAATATTTCCCTATTTTTCACTATAAAACCTCAGTTGATCATTCACTAAATATTTCCCAATGCTAACCAGCTTTATCTTATTCGACTCCAAAAGCAAAAATATAAGTAATTAAATGGAGGGTCAGTATTCCAACGACGAAGAGGCTTGCATGTTAGCGTTGCAGCTAGCGGCTGGCTCGGTGTTTCCAATGGTACTGAAAACCGCCATAGAGCTTGAGCTTCTGGAACTCATCAAGAAAGCAGGGTCATCATCAGCTTCTGCTTCTGAGCTTGCTGCTCAGCTTCCGACGAACAATCCTGATGCAGCTAACATGGTCGATAGAATGCTCCGCCTCCTGGCGTCAAACTCCGTTCTGAATTGCGGCCTGAAAAGGCTGAGCCACGGCGGAGTCGAGCGGCGCTACTCCCTTGCTGCGGTGGGCAAGTTTTTAACTAGAAATGAAGACGGAGTTTCTCTAGCACCTATCTCACTCCTGGGTGGGGACAGGGTCGACATTGAGGCCTGGTAATTAAGTTAGGAAAATTCTAATTCAGACCTTAATCAATTAAAAGATAAGTGTATTTCACTTATCATTTGATTTGTTATTTTTTTAAAATTTTTTATCAATAACAAATATAAAACACTCGTTCCTCGTTATACAAGTTTGACCAAGTCAGACCTGACTTAAAATTACTCAATGAAGTGATAAACACGCACGAGTCTGCTATTTCTGTTTCATGATTTACGAAAATATTATATTTAGTCCTAAATTCTGGCAGTTTTTTTATAAAGCAAAGATTTCCTTAATTCACATATAAATATTAATTTATGTCTCAAACATATCCCTCTCATGATTCTCCAAAGTGCATTCTATCGAGTCACGTCTCACAATATTGTATGGAAAGTACTTTTTTATATTAAAATAAAGTTAAATTTTATTATTATTATTATTCACAAAGAAAAACTTTAATTTTGATTTACATACTTTTATGGTCAAATATAGTGTGTAGAATATGTGCATACTTTTCAGCATAATATTAAGAACAATTAATTATAGGGAAAAAAATTAAGAACAATTAATTTACACAATCTTCTAAACGTAATATTAACTTATAAAATCAATTAACTTTAAATTCTCTCGTAATTAACTCGAGTTAAATTCACAGGTACCACTTAAAAGATGCAGTCCTTGAGGGGGGACTTTTATTCGACAGAGCACACGGT
Organism: Lantana camara; assembly: GCA_037501455.1. Classification (NCBI taxonomy): domain Eukaryota; kingdom Viridiplantae; phylum Streptophyta; class Magnoliopsida; order Lamiales; family Verbenaceae; genus Lantana; species Lantana camara. The sequence continues at coordinate 11,406,675 of CM074857.1, read as the reverse complement.
ATGAACATATTCGAATATTTGGCCACTGATTCAAGATTTAACAACATTTTCAACCAAGCCATGTTTGAACAGTCAACCATCTTCATGAAAAAAATTCTGGAAAATTACAAAGGATTCGAGGGTCTCAAATCTCTCGTGGATATTGGTGGTGGAACAGGGGCATCACTCAACATGATTATTTCTGAGTACCCTTCAATTAAAGGCATTAATTTTGACTTGCCCCATGTCATCCGAAATGCCCAACCTTATCCAGGTGCGTCGTCATTGTCTACTTTTTTCTTCATGAAATTAAAGTTTTGAAGCAGAGACCGTCCCGGAAAATAACTAACACGCAGAACTTACACTCGTGCAGGGGCGGAGCACGTCGCCGGTGACATGTTCGTTAGCGTGCCAAAAACCGAAGCCATTTTGTTGAAGGTGTAAACATTTACAACTACAAATTTATAGTTATAGTTATAGTTACAGGTTTCATTGAAATTGCACTTTCGTCCTATATGTATTGTAGTGGATTTGCCACAACTGGAGCGATGCACATTGCGAGAAGCTGTTGAAAAACTGCTACGAAGCACTTCCTGAAAACGGAAAAGTGATTGTTGCAGAAGCTGTTCTCCCAGAGGACCCCGATAGTGGGCTGAGTTCCAGGGATGCAACTCGTGCTGACGTGATTATGATGGCCATCAATCCAGGCGGGAAAGAGAGAACTGAAATGGAATTTCAAGTCTTGGCTAAGAAAGCTGGCTTCAGACGGTTCATTAAAGTCTGCTATGCTTATAATATTTGGATCATGGAATTTCATAAGTAATTAAAGAAGACTAATGAATCCATGTTTGCTTGGATTTTATCCAAATAATAATTAAACAAACTTTATAAAGAAATATTTGTACCTCCGAATTATTCTATCTTTCAGCAACACCATTTTATGTTTTTTGTTTACTCATTATTAGTTTTTTCTAATTATTTCATGCCTGTTATGTTTACAGGAATATGTATTTATTTTAAAGTTTTAATTCATTTATCGCATTCCATGACAAAAGAATCTCATATATATATATATATAGGGGAAATTACATCCAGATCCCCTGAGGTTTGTCATAATTACAATTTAGTCCATGTTTTTTCGTTTATTACAAAAACACCCCTATGAACACTGCTCCTAGGGACTTTTTTGAAAAACACGAAAAAGTGTATGCCTAACTTTTCCACTATTCCGCCAGGGATCTCAACTGAAACAGTGTTTATAGGGATTTTTTTATAATAAATGAAAAAGCAAGGATTAAATTGTAATTATGGCAAACCTCAGGGGACCTGGATATAATTTCCCCATATATATATGCCTCAAGATTTTGTTTGGATATTTTGTTATTTCTGTCTGTGAATGGAATTAATTAAATAAATGCTAATTAATTCATTTAATTGATCAATTTTGGTTACCATATTGATTATATTTGATTAATTTGTACATAACAAGTTGCGAATATTGTGTTTGCTATAGAGAACGCCATGATTGGGGAAAGGTTTTTCTGTATTGAATCTTTTGTGTACAAGTGCATTATACAAGGGGAAAAATGCAAAATCAGGATACCAACTATCCCGAACTAGCGTTTTCGGGACAGTAAATTTTCCAGTGACAAAAATGTCCATTATCTCTAAAAATCTGTCAATTTCGGGACAATGCTTGCCGAATTCCACTGTAGACCGCCGGAGTGTATAGACACCTGGACACGTTGCTGACGTGTATGATAACAACACATCCACGTCGGATAAAATATCCACATTATGTGCAGATGGCATTCGACGTGGATGGGTCTCACCAGACCTTACTTTATAATATTCAAACTGAATCGTACTTAGGAAGCTTCATGTCGGTTCATTTCCCAAAAAAAAGAAAACAACGGTTCAGTAGACTTCCTTCCCAAAATTTTTTCGTCTGAAGTCTTAAATTTTGAAGAAAAAACCTTCTGCGTCCCTGATTTCTGCTTGAGAGATTGAAGGATTCAAATATTCCGAAGGGCGAAACGTAGAAGAAGGATATCAGTTGGTGCGCCATTGTTAGGATTCGGTCTGAAGGTATGCTAAACATTCCGCCGTTGTATCGTAAGTGCTAAACTCACAGTTTTTTTACTTGAATATGCTGTGTGTTTGTTTGTTCTACAAAAGAAGAATCTTCTGCATGTTGTTGTGGTTATGGTCTTTCACTCTTTTTTAAAGTGTTTGAAAAATGTGATGTGGGGTAATTTAATGTTTTCATGGTCCCCCTTGTCCACCAATGCTCCCCTTTCTTAGACCATATGTTGTCGTTGTTAAATGTGAGTCTTTGTTTAGGGTTTAGAGAATAAAAAACGATTAAAACGAAAGTGTTGAAGCATCTTCTTGTTTTTTAAAAATTTCAGATCCCGATTCAACTTCAATGACTTTGGCAATATGTTATGGTGGAAAGGTAGTGTTGGCCGATTACGAGGGTGGTAAGGTTAGGAAGGTTGACTATGTGGATATAGATAAACTAAAGCTTGAACAACTTGAAGAATACGTGCAGGACTTGGTATTAGAGGGGTCTGTAATTAGGTGGTATGTACCAGTGCATGGGGGATTTAAACTGTTCTTGTCTGATTCTGAACTAGTGAGGTATGCAAATAAATACATGAAAAAAGGGAGAGAATATCCATTAGAGTTTGACAGTGTGATTCCAGAAGATACAAATGATGCGGGTGGGGGGTCAGGTAATGTAGGTGCAGAGGAGGGGGAAGATGTTCAATTAGATGAAGATACTGTAAATGAATTGAAGGACACTGAAGATAATTAAATGGAGACTAATGAATTAAATGCAACTGGAGACATTGACAGTAAAACAAATGCAAGTGAAGAAAATGTGTATGAGGATAATGAAACTGATAAGAATGAACTTGAAGTGGATACCAGAGATGAAATAGTTCATAATGATAGAATGAGAAGAGAACCTAGTGTTGAATTTTTATCTAGGGTAGATGTAGCACCCGCACGGTGGGTCACCACATCCCCCGCACCAAAGTCCGATCCACATACGAAATGGGAAGTCCGTACATGAACTAAACAGTGGCGAACGGGAGACTGACAAACTCACACCTAGGCTAGGCGGAACTTAGACCCTGAAGCAAAACTCAAACCAAAACAAGAATGCGGAAGCGAAACAAGCCATGCAGAAATCAAAACATACATAAACAGTTGACGGGTTCAACTAGCATAAATACCTAATCCCGAAATATATATATCAATACATATTTAAATCTTATCTAGCATATACAAACATATCTTATACATAAACCGAATTAAAGAAATGAATGCAAGACCAACTACTAGACAAAGACACGGAACAGACTCCAAAAGACAGACACACTCCGCCTAGCACGAACTCCAAGCAGAACCTGCAAACTAACAGTAAAATGGGAGGGGTCAGTCTTAACTCGACTGAGTGAGGGGTTAACGCACTCACACTATATATATAAGAGCAAAGCACATATCAAACTCATAATGTTCATGAACGCAGGGATAGTTTTTGCACACTAAATCATTTCCCGTGATATACATATATATAGAGGGCTTACTTAGCAAATCAAACAAACCAATTTATCTTACCGAACAAACTTATCAAAACCTATTAAATCTAAACATATTCAAAACTTAACTTATCTTATAAAACTCCCTTTTTATTTAACTTAGAATCTATCCCCGTTTCATAAACCTTAACAGAACATACATATCATATCATATAGAACTCGGCGGGTACGAGCTCTGACTTCCCCAATCTCCTCATAACATATCAAATCAGAATCAAAACATAAAACTTACATACATATCAAATCATATCATATCATCCTCAACTCCGGGTGATGGAAGGGTGTATACGCCCAAACCATCCAGACAAACGAGGGGAGCGCCTTGCGAGTACTCAAACCCTCAGGATTCCTTCCCTCACCAAACCTCCTGGTGAGTTCAGGGGTGATCCTCTGCAGACAGATGGAGACTATGCACAGGCTTAACCTCGACGACCCTATGCCGTCCCGAGGGTTCCTTACCCATAGCTCCGGGGCCCAACAAACACATAACATATCATAACCCGCTACAACAGAGACAGACAGACATAACTTATACATATATACGTATACATACCACTTTCCGTTTCAATCAAACTCGGTCCTTGCCAAACTTGGCTCATGAGAAGTATACGGTCAGAAGCATAGCTTCACGTGGCAAATCATACAAATCATTCCAAACCAAGCATACATAGGCTCGTACATTGCTTAACATACTTGCAAACTCGAGACATATTCAACAAATACATATTTCACACTTATTTATATACATATAAGGCTTATTTAATCACATGCAATCAAAACCGAGCACATTGCAATAAGGTGTAACTATCCTAACCTCACCTGACACCGAAGAGGCCAAAGACACAACAAACGATCCACCCCGGAATCAACACGGCCAACAAAACACCACCCCGGGTGTACCTGAACAAACTGAATACAAAACAGGACTTAGACACGTGAATGAACCAAATAGACGCACGGCGTATGCTTATGATTGGCATGAAGTCATGGATCACGTATACACTCATAAAATACTCATTCTTTAATATTAAATTACAATTCATGCACCAAACATAGCATATAATACGAATTCATAACGAAACATACAATGCAATTAAGATATAAATCAATAAGCGGCAAAAGAAATCAATTAAAAGCATAAAAACCCAAAACCAACCTACTGGACCACGGGAATGGCCGTTCCCAGACACAAGGCAAAACGGGAACGGCCGTTCCCACCAGCGCTGCCCGGAACGGCCGTTCCGGTCCAAAGAACAAAATGGGAACGGCCGTTCCCATACACGGATGGGAATGGCCGTTCCGGCCCCAAGGCCAAAACGGGAACGGCCGTTCCCACCTGGAACAGCTGAAAAACAGCAGAAGCTCCAACAATGGCGACGGGGAAGCAAACAACAAAGCAACAGCAGCCAAACCACAACCAAAACACACGAAAATAACACAATAAAGCATGCTCGATACGTAGGTCACATATTTCCACATTAGAACCCGTAAAACGGCCTAGAATATACAAAACTTACACCCCAGTTACTATTCATCATCTTCCCCAATTAGCCATATAACACAAATCCGGGGCACGAAAGAGATATTAAAGTAACGCATGTAACGAAAGGGTCACAAATCTTACCTTAGGTCGTTGATCGGACGGTTGGATCTCCCAAACCCGAGCTCAAGGCTTCTTGGCCAAAAATGGGGAAAATGCTTCTCTTTTCCTTTCCTTGCTGCTGCTGATCGTGAAAATGGGGAGAGAAAGAAAGGCTGGCCCCATTTGGGGCTGGTCAAACGGGTCGGTTAAAACGGGTAGGGTCAAACGGTGTCCGGTCCAAACGGATCGGATTTAAAACGGTAGGGCTATCAAATGGCTTTAGAAATAAAAGGGTAATTCATTGAATCCGAATCATCGAAACGAACTCAACGATAGGGTCGGAATTCGGATTCGAATTCCCGAGCTCAAATAGCCACGAAGGCTCAAACGTCCTAATTATAATTAGGTCCCTAAATTGCAAATATTGGACAATTGAGTCCAAGACAATTTAATTAAATCTAAAGCACACGTAATTAAAATAAATCTCACGTTGACACGTAAGCATGTTAAATCACATAATTCACAAAATACTGAAATAAACTCTCTCGTGACGCCGTACCTGGAATGCCGAAGAGACGGGGCGTCACAGTAGAAGCAACAAAAGAGTGGATAGATGAATATAATAGGAGATACCCTGGAGTTCCTAAGGAAGCTGTTAATGCAGATGTTATTGATGATTTACCTGATGATGTGCCTAATTATGAATCTGATGAATCTGATAAGGAATTCTGTGTGCTTGATGAGAGTGTTGGTAGTGATGATGACTTGATATTTGATGATAATGTGTCTAATGATGTTGAACCTGAATACAACGTTGAGGAAGATCCACTGAATGATGATGTAGTTTTCTTGGACATTGATGTTGGGTATATCTCTGCTGCTAATAGTGATTTTGTTCCTAACCAAGAACATAATTCATCAGTAGATAACAATGAATTTGATGATAATGTGAGTTCAAATGCTGAGTATGATGCTGAAAATAAGGGTAATGAGTCTGAGTCTTCTGATAGTAGTTTCCAAATGGAAGATGTGGTAGGAAATGAGGGTGATGATCTTGATATGGGTAGGGTTTCTGATGATGAAGTTCAACCTGTACACCACCCTGCATTTAATATGGCTAATATATTTGATCCAACATTCTACGTTGGCCAAACATTTCTGGATAAAGACACATTCAAGCTTGTTGTTAGTTCATATGCTATAAGGACAAGGAGATCATTAGGCTTTAGAAAAAGTTGTGCACTTAGATGTTATATTAGGTGTGACAATAACAGAAGATGTCCTTTCAAACTCAATGCAATGTTATACCCTGGTGAGAAAAGGACCTATGTCTTAAGAGAGATGAATCTAGAGCATGTATGTAATATGGGATATGATGTGAAGAATGTGAAAACCAGCTGGCTTGTAGCAAGATTTGTGGCTATGTTTAAGTCAGATCCCAAGAGGAATGTGATGGGATGGAGAACATATGTACAAGAACAACTCTCTTTGGATGTGTCAGTCTCACAGGCATATATGGCCAAGAGGAAGGCTATTGAGAAACTTGAAAGTGATCCTGATTATCAGTACACCAAACTATGGGACTATGTCAATGAGTTAAGAAAGACAAATCCAGATTCAACAGTTGTATTAGGAACTGAAGATAGTGAGGGTGAGCCGAGGTTCTGTAAATTTTATGTTTGTTTTAAGGCCATGAAAATTGGGTTTAAAAGTTGCAGGCCCATAATAGGTGTAGATGGATGTTTTTTAAAGGGGCCCCATGGTGGAGTTCTTCTAACTGCGGTTTGAGTTGACCCTAATAATAGTATTTTCCCCATAGCTTATGCAGTAGTCTCCACAGAGAACAAGGAAAATTGGATTTGGTTCTTCAATGTCCTGAAAAATGATCTTCAACTAAGTAATGGGCAACGATACACCTTCATCAGTGACAAGCAAAAGGGCTTGATCAATGCATTACCTGATGTATTTCCAGCATCAGAGGTGAGGTTTTGTGTCAGACACTTGGTAGTCAATTTAAACAGTGCAGGTCATAAAGGGTTAGACTTGAAGAATGTTGTGTATAAGGCTGTAAATGCCACTACAATGGGTGGATTCAGAGCTGCAATGAAGCAAATGAGACTTAGACATCTAGGTCAGTGATTTAATATTGTTTGAATATGATTATTGGCATCAATGTAGTTAACCTTAAGTTGTGTTATAAATGCAGCTGCTTATGACTGGTTTATGGACAAGCATCTTTCACAGTGGCCTAAAAGCCATTTCATGGAGACTGCTAAATGTGACCAACTGTTGAACAACTCTTATAAGTCATTCAACAGCTCAATCTTGCCAGTAAGGGAAAAACCAATCTTGACCATGCTAGAATGGATAAGGGAATATCTCATGAAACTCCTCCAGAAAGCTAGAGAAGAATCTGAAAAATGGGAAGGTCAGTTATTGGTTCTTATTACATGTTAATTCTAATTGAATAATCGTTCCATATATTTGTCACACTAATTTTAAATTATTACATTCCAGAATTGTTGTGCCCAAGAATTGATGAAATAATAGTCCAGAATGGTAAGGGTGTTGGTGGATGTAGACCTATCAAAGCATCCAGATATGATTTCTAGATTCAGTGCATGGATGGGTCACAGTATGCAGTTAACTTGGATGAAAGGGTCTGCTCTTGTAAAGGTTGGCAGCTAACTGGTATTCCCTGCACATATGCTTTATCTGCTATTTATCATGAGAAAGTGGATGCCATGGAGTTAGTTGATGTGTGCTATAGAGTTGAAACTTTCAAGGAGGTTTACTCTGGAATCATTTATCCCATCTCTGGAGCTGAAATTTGGGGCACAACAATTTTTATTCAACCATTGCCTCCCAACTTTGGTAGAAAACCAGGTAGGCCAAAGAAATTGAGGAGGAGAGGCAAGGATGAGGATGAAGGAAGCAGTAAAAATAAGAAAAAGAAAGGAAGTAAAACTCAGAAGCTAAGGAGATTCCAAACTACAATTCATTGTCACCATTGTGGACGTTCTGGACACAACACTCTTTACTGTCCAGATTTTCCATCAAGTGCAGTTAAGATAAGGGACAGATTGTTTGAGAACGCTAGCAAGGTCAGAGTTATACTTGCTCCATTATTATTTGGTATATATAACAAGACTTTTTACCCTATTTTTTCCATATAATACAGAATCAAGATGGGCCATCTCTGGTAGATGAGGCACTTAAGGATAATGTGTCTGACGAAGTTGAAGACATTGTTGAGGTATTGTTCAAATATAAATGATTGAACAAATCTTGACACAGCTTACTAACAAATTGAATTCTGTATTTCAGTGTCAAGGAAAAACTCAAGTTAATGAGGCTGAAGAAATTCAAGAAATTGATGAGGAAGCTCATGTGATCTTACCCCCTGTTCGACAGACTCAACCACTTTCAGAAGTTATGGAGGAAACTCAAGTAGTGATTGGTACAAAATACGAGTACAATGATGAGCCTGCCAAAAATGGTCCATCCATGTATGAACAATTACAAATGGGGAACAAAGCTCATATCAGGGCGAGGAAGAGGCCCCTAACAACTGTCAAGGAGATAAGAGAATCATTGCAGAATAAGACCACAAAGAAGCAAGGGGCAACCAAGAACCAACAACAAGGAATCAGGTTGAGGGTTCCTCCAACCATGCTTGATTCAAATCAACTCATGTCTCAGTCAAGTGTTTGTAGCCCCTTGCCAGAGAAGACCATCATTGTTGAAGGAGGCAAAAAATTTCTAAGCTTGTCCAGTCCACCAAAGTAGGATAACCGTTTGTAGTTTAAGTGTTGGTATGTGTTGATAAAATGAGTTGTGCTCAATTTCTTTTTGAATGTCAAGTTGCTCACAACTTTTAGGTCAATGTTTAAGTTTACAACTCTGGAAACAAGTGTTGCATTTTGGATATATGTTTGCCAGATATTTTGTATAAGAACATAGATATAAGTTTCTTATTGTATTTTGTTTCTATAATGTCTATTTTTACAGCTTTCATTTTAGGTATTTGGCTAATGTGTTAATTCAACAGTAACATTATACCAACTAATTTTCTGATATAATATCCACAACAAGAAAGTGAACAATAAGTTTCCACAAAAACTAAGTTTATTTGCATTTCATAATGTGCATCATACAAGCTACACCTTGAACATGCCAACAACAACAGACACAACAAGGACCAGAACACAAAGCATAAAGATGAAAACCCTAACAACTTTTTTCTCGGCCGCTTCCAACTCCGCCTCAAGTTTGTTTATCTTCTTCAGCAACCCCGGAATAATAGTTTTACTCCTCTTGCACATCTCAGGATCAGCCCACCGAAAGAATCGACATGCCGTATCAGGGCAGCAATAGGACCTTCTGCCGGGATTGCTCGCCTTCCAAGTCGTACGGACAACTGAAATCTTTGCCGCAAAAACAATGGTGATGGTCAGGCAACGGAAACCGGAAGTCAGAAGTGAATGATGGGGAAGCCATTTCGGGAGCAGATGTATGTGGGTTAGCAGCCGCGTACGAGTTGTAATGAGGGAAACAATGGTGGAGTTCTGAATATAAAGGAAGAAGAAAAGGGTTTTGACCAACATAGTACCTTCACTTTTGTGGTTTTTGGTGGGAAACTTTCCCTCCAACTGAAAACGTATTTGGGAGGAAGAAAGCGTGGTATTTTAACTTGGTGCAATTTTTGGGAGTCATCTCACATGTCACCGCCAATGTGTCATTTTTTTTCCACGTCAGCAAATTTTTCACAGTCAGCAAAATCCGGCAAGCATTTTCCCGAAATTGACGGATTTTTAGAGATAATGGCTATTTTTGTCACCGAAATATTTACTGTCCCGAAAACGCTAGTTCGGGATAGTTGGTATCCTGATTTTGCATTTTTCCCTTATATAAGACATGTACAAATACAATACAATCTAGTCTAAGAAAGGAAGGAGAATAACTCTATACAAATATACGATTATGTGACCCTGATTTTTAGCTTTCCTTATGTCAACACTCCCCCTCAAGTTGTATAGTCGGATCTCCGATGTGCAACTTGTTCAAGATTTCCCCAAAAATCCTACCGTTAACAGCTTTTGTTACGACATCTGCTAGCTGATCCTCCGACCTCACAAACGGAAGCTTGATCACCCCTTCCTTAATTTTTTCCTTGATAAAATGTTGGTCTACTTCTACATGCTTAGTACGATAATGTTATACTGGATTTTAAGATATACTAATCGCAGCCCGGTTATCACACATCAGGTTATAAGCCCTGGTCATAGGAATGTCAATCTCTACAAGTAGTTCCCATAACCAAAGCACTTCTGTCACCCCCCCCCCCCCCCCGAGCAATTCCTATAAACTCTGCTTCTGCACTCGAAAGAGCAACCACCTTCTGCTTCTTATTCCACCAAGTTGCTAAGTTTCCCCCGACAAGAGTGAAGTAGCCAAAGGTAGACCTTCGATCCCCCGGGCTTCCAGCCCAGTCCGCATCTGTATAGGCCTCAATATCTAGGCGCCCGTGTTTCTGAAATAGAACCCCTCATCCCGGGCACCCCTTCAAGTATCGGCAAACCCTGAGTGCTGCATCCACGTGTTCTTTCTGAGGCCTGTGCATGAACTGACTCAAAACTCCTACTGCGTAACCTATATCGGGTCGTGTGTGGGATAGGTAGATTAACTTCCCCACCAAGTGTTGATACTGTGTCTTATCTACCTCCTGTGCTCCCTTTATTATTCTCAACCCATGGTTGACGACCATGGGAGTGTCGACCGGTCGACACTCTATGAGTCCTATCTCAGCCAATAGATCAAGGACAAACTTCCTCTGAGAGATGTATATGCCTCTCTTGGACCTCATTACCTCAATCCCGAGAAAGTACTTAAGCCTCCAGAGACCCTTCATCTCAAATTCCCTAAATAAGATTTCACTCAGTTCCCTGATTTCGTTTGAGTTATCCCCTATGATGATCATGTCGTCCACATAAATGATGAGACATGTTACGAACCCGTCTTTCTTCTTAATGGTAGCAGATTAACCGGAAAAACAAAGCTCCTAGGTAAGGGTATCCCAACAGATACCATTACTCTAATGATACCCATATTTTCTCATGGTAGCAAATAATCTCCCAAACCATGCCCGGGGTGACTGTTTCAACCCATATAAGGCCTTCCTTAACTTACACACCTCTCCAAACTGGAAGTCCCTGGTGAACCCTGGCAGTGGTTCCATGTACACTTCCCGAAGATCTCAGTGTAGGAACGTATTCTTGACATCAAACTGGTGTAGCTCCCAATCTCGGTTAGCTGCTACCGAGAATAATACCCTGATCATATCAATCTTTGCTACTGGAGAGAAGGTTTCAGAGTAGTCAATGTCATATGTCTGTGTATACCCTTTCGCGACCAACCTCGCTTTATATCTTTGAATGCTCCCGTCTGCCCGGTGTTTTACTGTATAAACCCATCGACATCCTACCACTTTTTTTCCTGGAGGGAGTATCCATTTTTCCCACGTGTTGTTCTTCTCAACTGCCTCAATTTCTGTTTACATAGCCTGAACCCATTTCTCGTCTGTGAGAGCCTCCTCTACTTTATTCAGTACCCTGTTGGCATGGAGCGCTACCGTATATGCCTGAGCTGACAAGCTCCCCCTGGCAAGGTTAGCTAGGGGGTACCGCAAAGTTCTGTCGGTATGTTCTGGCTCATATCGTTTCAATGGGACACCCCTGTTGGCTCTTGGAGATAACACGTACCTCTCTCCTGTCCTCCCACCTGTTTCTTCCATAATGTCCTACATCTCACTCTCCCGCTGCATCTCACTTTCTGGTTCAAATTTCTCTTCTACGCCAGGAAGAAATTGAAAGAGTTGCGTTTCCGATCTCAAACGGTTGAAGATAGTTATGTCCTCTTCGTGTACCATGGGATTCGGTTGTTGGATCTCAATTTCTCTCCAAATCCTCTGGAGATTGTTATAATATTGCTCAATATTGTCGGTTCCTTGCTTAAGGTTATTAGCTTTGATTGTGAGATCGAAGATCTGAAGGTTGTCGCTTCCTTGACTGTACGTTACCTTTAGAGCATCCCACAGCACCTTCGTCGATGGGTATTCGGTGTGACACCCCGACTCCGCGACCGTACCGGTATGACGTATGTGCGCAATTTAATTTATTTTAATTTCATATTTAATTGTTACATTTAATTGATTTATATTTTATTATTTGAAATTCTTATATGAATTATTTGAATTTATATGAAATATTTAAATTATATGTCGAAATTTGCCTCAAGTGATTTATGATATGAATTTTATGATATGTGAATTTAATTCCCGAACAAACTAATTTCGTAAATTATGTGATTTATATGAATTAAGGACTTAATTGTGCAACTTTAATTATTTTGGACTTAATCGAAAAGTTGAATTGGACTTATTTGACACTTTTTAAAAGTTTTGGACTTAATTGAAAAATGGCCTTTTATTTAAAATTTTATTTGTTTAATTCGTATAAATTAATATTTTATTTTTATTTTATTTGTTTTATTTGAATTTTTATTATTCAAATGTCATGCCTATTTGATGAAATGAGATGCGTTTGTGTTCGATTTGAGATCGAAATTTCGTGCCGTTTTAATATGTTGGAGTTTTATGAGTCGTGTACTTGAATATGTGCTCGTTACATGTTTTCGGGTTTATTTGTTGGGTTTTCGGGACTCGTTTTGTTGGGGTGACCTAAAGGAGGCTAAAATGCACTTAGCGCACCTTGGGTTCCGGGTAGTGTAACTTGAGCTCGGGAATTCGGATTTGAATTCCGTCACCTCCGCTGAACTCATTTCGACGATTCAAGTGCAATGGATCAGGCCTTGTAATTTTTTGACCTCATTTGATACCCCGAAAGCAGCCCGTTACTTCGTCTCGCGCTCATATGACCACCTTTCACCATTTTGCACATAAGTCCCTCAACTTTTGGCCAATTGCCCTCAAACCTGGACTCACACCTCACCAACTCAGTCCTTTATCACTTTTTGCTGCCTTAATCACGATCCATACACAAGAAAGGAGAGGAAAATCTGAACTTTGGAGCAGCAGCAGTGAATTTCCGTCACTTTCACCCTAGAGGAGATTTTGAGCTCCAATCTCCATTTTCTTCCATCTTCTTCAAGGGGTAAGCTTGTATTTGATATGTACATGATTAAGTGGTCATTTTAATCTAAGAAAATCTAATTTTCATCCATGTTTGATATAGTTTTGATTCAAGACATGAATAGTTAGGTTTTTGCTCCATTTTTGAATTCTATGACTTTCCTTGAGTTATGGCTTGAATTGATGCATGGAAAGTGAGCTCTAATGCTTCATTTATTGTTGTATGTACCTGAATTTGTTGGTAGTTGAGTTATATGAGAGATAGCATTAATGTTCATGAGGTTTTGGAAGTCTTATGCATGAGTTTTGCATCATTTTCCTTGCCTTCAGCTGCTGTTCATTTTCAGCCTTGTTTGTGGGTATATATGACCTGATTTGCTGCTGAAATTGCTACCTTAACTTGCCTAGATGAAGGGGTTTGGGATTGGTTTGGAATGCAGGGCTGAACAGGGGTGATTTCCACCTTCCTCGCGACTGGACTGTCTCCCCGGCCGGGGAGATTTTCTTCAAGAAAAGTACCCGGCCGGGTACGTGATGCAGAGAGTTTCTGCATCAAAGTACCCGGGAGGATACTTTAAAGAAGAAAATCTCCCCCGGGCGGGGAGATGGTGCTGATCTGCTGCTCCTCAATTCTTTCTTTGCTTGATAATTTATGTTGTTTGCATGGTAGTTCACGTGAGGAATGCATGGTTTAATTAAGTGGTAACTTTGCATGGACTTTGCATGAATTGTATGAAGTTAATTTGTGACTTTAAATGTGTATGAGGGGCTGCAATACGTGTATATATATATTTATATACTATGCTTTAATATATGTATATATATATATATAGATATATATATATATTTATGTAATTTGAAATTTTAGGTACTTTAATTTGAGGTTTATATTAAATGTGGCCCTGTGATTTTATATGAATTCTTATGTATGGAATTTGATTTTTATGATTTAAATTATTTGTTATATTTTAGAAATTACGTCTATGAATTTATTTGATTCGGTTCGTACGTGTTTTGAATTTAAATGACCTAAATGTTACATTCTTGAATTTCATATGCATTCATTTCATACATATGCATTTCCGAGCGTCTAAGTGGTACATATTTGAGTCTAAGTCTCGGGTCTTGCGTTCTTTTGTTTCAGAGCCTCTTTCGAAAGCTAAAGAGCCCGAGGTTTAGGTGTCCGGTTGCTTCTTTTGTCCGATTTTCACTCCGCTTCCACTTCAAGGTGAGGGTTAGGATCTTTTCTTTTAGATAAGTGACCTATGGCCTTTATGTTATTGATTTCCTATCCCGTATGTGGCTATATATGTATTATATGGTTAAATACGAATGCTTATGATACGTTTATGATTTTATGAATCCCCTTTACAAATTTATGAAAATGGTATAAGTATGGGCGTATATGAGCTTATGATTTTGAATCCTTTGTACGTTTCCTTTATGATTCCGCGAGATGTGCCCTGAAAGATGGGATTATTGGTATGTTTCTTATGAATCCGGGCCCAGGGATTGTGGGTAAGGACCCCCGGTACGACAAGGGCCGTCGGGTTAAGCCTGTGCACATCCCATTTGATGTGGTGGCGTGCGACTCTTGGAGGTTGAGAAGGCGCTATTACCTTGAGCCCTCGGTGAATAACCGGGGAAGGCATATCGTGGGTTAGCTACCCCGTATGTATATAGAATCCATATGGGTGGAGAGGGTTTGATTCCCGATCACCAAGGCGTTGAGGAGTTATGAATTTATGAATTCTTATGTATTTATGATTTGTATGAGGAGTTGAGGAGGTCCGTACTCGCCGGACGTTTATGTTTCTTTTATGCTTTGGTGGTTGTGAAACGAGTTAGAATTTCTTTTATACTATATGTATGTTTTCAAAATGATTTGATATGTCAAACCCTAGCTCGGTTCATGATCGACCCCTTTTGATGTTATGCTATACTCTATATGTATTTATGGTGTGGGTGTGCGTTAGCCCCCTCACTCAGTCGAGTTTAGACTGGCCCCTTCCTTTTAACACTTTAGTTGCAGGTTTCTCGAGCTAGGCGGGGAAGTGCGTCGGTCGTGTCGTACTTTCTAGTTTAGGTCGAGTCGGCATATTTACCTGCTGCATTTTGATTACTTTCATGAATTGTATTCGAATTCTAATTATGTCTTATGGAGAATTATGAACTTTTGATGTATATACTTGACCTATTTTTGGGCCGTCAGGCCGTTTTATATGATGTATATGTTAGTATAGAGCTCCTTTTCGATCCTTATGTTATTGCTTCCGCATTCTTATTTGTTTGGTTGCGCGCTCTGTTCGAGTTTTAGCCCCGCTTAGCCTAGTGTGTGAGTGTAGGTTCCCGTTCGCTTAGACTTGGGCTCATGTATGGAAATCCATTTCATATGTGGGTTCGGGTTTAAGTGCGGGGGATGTGGTGGCCACCGTTCCGGGCGCTACATTCGGCATAGTTCGGAATAAGGTCCGAATCCATATTCTCGAGAAGCCATGAACAGACCACTAGGTCGGTCTGCTCCCATTTTTGATATCCCTGTTGATCTGGTGATGGTGGTGGAGGAATTCTCATGATGTGGTTTAACTTTCCTCTACCCCCAATGGTCATTCACATCAGTCGAAAGCCCAAAGGGAGTAGTTTGCCTGATTTAATTTGATGTTAATTGACACAGTTTGTGGTATATGTGACTGAATCTGCTCTATTTGGGGTTGTAGGTTCTGCAGAGGCTGGCTAAGGGTGGCAAGGGATTCTGCTGCTGGAGACCACTTGCCGGTGCTAGATCCGCTATCGGTTGGTTCGGCCATGGCCGAGAAAGGTACGGTAGATGATGAGCAAGGAATCGAATCCGATTAATGGATCAAAACCCGCTCTGATACCATGTTTGCTATAGAGAACGCCATGATTGGGAAAAGGTTTTTCTATATTGAATCTTCTGTGTACAAGTACATCATACAAGAAATGTATAAATAAAATACAATCTAGTCTAAGAAAGGAAAGAGAATAACTCTATACAAATATATGATTATGTGACCCTGATTTTTAGCTTCCCTTATGTCAACATGTTGATCATTAGTCAACTATTGAAATTTACAATTCACTCTTAGTTATAAAAATATTCAAACTACAGCATTGAGAACCTTTGGTAGTTATATGATCTTTACTTGACATGCATGCAACATGCCCCGAGTTGGTATACTCTATGATCCGCCACAGCCAAGGACCTTGCCTACATAATTTAAATAAACAAGACGCTGCGAAGCATGCCATCGCGATGCTTCACTTACTTTAATAGAAACATATATATATATATATATATATATATATATATTATTCAAACAAACTCTAATGATTTTTACTCTTCCAATTTCCATAAAATAATTTGGAATATTTACAAATAACCCCCAAAGTTTAACCCAATTACAAAAAAAAATCACTGAGTAATTGAAAATTCTATTTAAAAAAAAAACACCCTAATCATGGTGTTTTTTGTAATTTTTTTAAAATATTTTTCGTAACCTTTATTCAAATCGGATGGTATTTTTGTTAATTTGTCAACTATAAAGATCTTTTCTATCGGATTAATTCGTAACTATCCCAAATCATTTTGCATTTCATTAGCAAGTATGAGTGTTTAAATAAGTAACATTATTTTATTATTTTTTTTTTTCGTGAAAATAAAAATAACATTATTAGGTAGGAGAGAGTATAAATACAACACCCAAAAGTTGGTTCTTCAAGAAGTGAAAATCATACAGTCTTAAAATGGACAATTCATCAATATCATCAGATGAAGAAGCGTGTTTATATGGTATGCAGCTTGTCACTGCCTCAGTTCTCCCAGCAGCACTGAAATGCGCCGTCGAACTCGGCCTACTCGAGCTCATAAAGAAAGCCGGCCCCGGCGCATTTGTTTCGCCAGCAGAACTTGCGGTCCAGATCCCCGCGACCAATGCGGCGGCGAACGTCATGCTGGACAGGATACTCCGCCTACTGGCCACTAACAATATTCTCAATTGCAGGCTGAGAGAGGTGCCTGACGGCGGCGTCGAGCGGCTATATGCTTTGGGTCCGGTTTGCAAGTTTTTGACCAGCGACGATGATGGCGTTTCCATGACCCCTTTGTTGCTCATGAATCAAGACAAGATTTTCATGGAAACATGGTATTTTAATTTTCCCTTTTTTAAATTGGGTTAATTACATTTAGCCCCCTTTGGAGTTTTCTATAATATAATTGGACCCCTATTAGTCATTTTATTACAATTTGGTCTGACCCTTCTAAAAATTATAAATTACATCAGATCAATTTTCCATTAAATTTAGGGTGACGTCATAAATTTTGGGACTTGAATTTTCCATTTTACCCCTGCCTTAATAGGAATTTTTTTATGCCAAGTTTACCCTAAATTTAAGGCAGGAGTAAAACGAGAAATTCGATTCTGAAAATCTATGATGTCATTTTAAATTTAACAGAAAAAAATTTAAATTTAATGAAAAACTGAGCTAATGTAATTTATAATTTTTAGAGGGGTCAAAATGTAATAAAATAAGAAATAGGGGTCTAATTATAATATTTAAAACTCCAAATGGTGCTAAATGCAATTAACCCTTTTGAAATTTCATATGTACTTTTCTTATTAATTATGGGAAAAATTGCACATTTGATATATCAACTCGACCAATTCAACATTTTTGGTACACTTTATTTTTCATCCATAATAACCGTATCTCTAAAATCAAACAATTTAATGTACATTTTTTTGCCGGAAATTGATCTTGCCCGCCGGAATTTACAAGTGGCAAACAAAGAGTTCGCCATGTGTAAAATTGGATCGAGTTTCTGGCGTGCAAAATCGAGTTCCGGTTAAAAAATTGCATTAAATTATATGTTTTTTAAGATACAATCCTATTTTATTAGTGGAATAAATGAAATGTACCAAAAACATTAAATTTATCGAATTGGTATACTAAATTTTTAATTTTTTCCTAATTAGGTGGATCATAAGTTTCTTTATATTAGTTAGATATTGCGACATAACGTTCCATAAAGGGAAGAAATTGAAATATTATAAGGTTGTAATTTTGAAAAATAATGGTGGAGGTAACTATAATTTTTATAATCAAACACTTCTATCAGAAAACTATTGATCTCGTCCATTCAAGAAATAACTCTATCACCACTTCATTGGTTTTCTAATTAATTGGGGATTATTTTCAAACATCATTAATTTTATTTGACCCAATACATTAGTTATTATGTCCGTTATATTACCAATCTTGGGGCTTTTTTTCTTAATAATTTGATTTCCATTCAGTTGTCCCTATTAATTATGACTATTGAAGTTTCTATCTTACCTTTTTCTTTTAAATTTAGAGATAATTTACTTTATTAAAAATTGATGTGTTAATTATTTAACATGGGATACCAATTTTTATATTTACTAAAATATTGTAAAAACCCTATGTTATTGGCTAAACCCAAGAAAATATAAGAATACATTATACTATTTAACAACTCCATAAAGGAGTTATTAATTAATTAGGATAATCTATTGTAGTAAACAAATTAAATTGGGTATCTAACAAAAAAAAAAACAAAACAAAACAAAACAAAATTTTAAGGAAAAATTGCAAATTTGGGACAACAACCAACCCAGTTTTGCATTTTTGGACTTTAACTTGGCATTTCAGATTTTAGGGACACTTATTATCAAAATTTTGCAATTTTGGCCAATTCTCAGCCGGATCCTTAATTTCTCACCGGAAAACCGCACGTAACCCCACGTGATCGCCTGAAATCGATTGAAATCCCTCTTGGCAAAATAGCCTGGGCCACATAGGCAAAAGAATGCATTGCCACGTAGGATTTCAACTAATTTCAGGCGATCACGTGGGGTCACGTGCGGTTTTCCGGTGCGAAATTAAGGATCCGACTGAGATTTGATGCACTCTTTTGCTTATGTGGCCCAGACTATTTTGGCATGCGAGATTTCAATCGATTTCAGGCGATCACGTGGGGTCGCATGCAGTTTTCCGGTGCGGAATTAAGGATCCGGCTGAGATTTGGCCAAAATTGCAAAATTTTGATAATTAGTGTCCCTAAAATCAGAAATGTCAAGTTAAAGTCCAAAAATGCAAAACGAGGTTGGTTATTGTCCCAAATTTGCAATTTTCCCAAATTTTAACATAATCATATTAAATCCATCTAAATAACAAACCATGAAAGTAAACATTTTCTCAAAATCATGTTGTTAAACCTTTATATTGAACATCTTGACGCCAATAGTAACTCTAACAAAGAGTGAAAATTCCACTAGTTTCTTCCACCTTTCCCATAACCTTCCCCTTGACCCAATAAAACTAGTGTCAATCTTTATTCTTCTCTTTTTTTTAAGTGGGTTGCTAAAATTTAAAATTCACCCAACAATTATATACAATTACACTCTCAAAACTCGAATACAAAAATTTTAATTAACCAAAAATAATATCGAACTACTAAAATACAATACGTATTGGTATTGCTTGGTTGGTCAGGTACCATCTAAAAGATGGGGTTCTTGAGGGAGGAGTTCCATTCAACCGAGCACACGGGATGAGTGCATTCGAGTACACCGGCAAAGATCCACGAATCAACGACGTCTTCAACAAAGCCATGTCACAACAATCCACCCTCATCATGAAGAAAATCCTTGAAATATACAAAGGATTTGAGGGTCTTAAATCCCTTGTGGACGTTGGAGGTGGAATTGGTGCATCACTCAAGCTCATCATTTCCAAATATCCATCTATTAAGGGCATCAACTTTGACTTGCCCCATGTCGTCCAACATGCCCCATCTCATCCAGGTAAGTAACTACACAATTAATTATTTTAAATAGGATGATATTTTCTTTTGTAATTTAATTTTCGCTCCCTTTATCTTAAATCATGATTTCTTCCCTTCATGTGGGATGTGCATGCAGGCGTGATTCAAGTTGGCGGTGACATGTTCGTTGGCATACCTAAAGGGGATGCAATCTTCATGAAAGTTAGTGTTTTTTTCCTTTTGATTATTAAGATCGTGTAAGTTTAGGGTAAAATTGAAAAGGGCCCGTGATAAAACTGTTTTTTCTTTTTTCCCATTTTGGCCTCAGTGGATCTGTCATGATTGGAGCGATGCTCACTGCTTGAAAGTCCTGAAAAATTGCCATGAAGCTCTTCCAGAGGGTGGAAAAGCAATTATAGCCGAACGGATCTTATCAGAGGTGCCAAACAAAGGATTGCTATCTTCCTTGGGTTTCACTGTGGACGTGATTATGTTAGCTTATAATCCTGGTGGGAAGGAGAGGACTGAAGAGGAGTTTCGGGCCCTGGCAAAAGGAGCTGGCTTCAATGAATTTCGAAAAGTTTGCTGCGGATATAGCCTTTGGATCATGGAATTCTACAAATGAAATATGTCTACAATTACATGAAAAATAATTTGAATCGTATCGAGTCGAACCGGATCAGTTAATTATTCGATGGTATTGAAATTCAAATAATTGTTTAGTGGTCTGGTTGAGTCCATATCCAATGTTTAATTTGGGTCACTTTGCTTTCCTTGATTAGAATTAAACATGATCAACAAGAATAATATGCCTAAAATTATTTTTGCATCTATGTATCTTTTGAATTCTCGACAAGTACTGCTCTTTTTAAATTTTCCAATTCTTTGTAACTATAAATTACCCAATTCATGCACTACCAAATCGCTAAAGTAGTCTTTGGTATTCGGACTTTTATGTAAGAATGCAAACCGTTCCCGTATATTTATTAATTTTTTTTGAAAATCAAGTCCCTCAAAGGGGAATATTATTGCAAATAACAATAAGAAAAATACAAGAAAAAATAATAGAAAAATTAACGCATGCCTCAATTCCAACAAATTTGTAAGCTATTATATTAGCATCACATCTAGTAAACGAAAAACAAACCCTAGTAATAGGATTCAACTCCTTGAAATTGATTTTCTTCCTTCCAGGTTTCGCAACCGCCTTTTTTCGGGATTGAGAAGAACTAATACCTTGGCGTACGGCAGATAACTCGGCAAAAAATTTCCTCGGAAAAACACAAAAAAAAATAAAACTGAACCGAAACTAACTAAACTTCCATACGGAAGACTCGAAAGAAAACATAATTTAAACAGAAAAAACAATGACGCAAATCGTCTTTGTACCAGAAAATCCCGCTAGATCTGGGAAGATGACAGTAGATCTGGAAGAGTAGCAACGAAATTGAGAAGATGGCGGTAGATTCGAGAGAGTGGCAGCAAATCTGGACGGATTTCGACGGAACAAATCTGAGAAGCTGACGGCGAAATAGAATTGAATCAATTTGACGGTGGAGCCATGATAGTATTCTCTGCCGCCGGATCGAAACTTTAATTGACTACCTTGTCTTGAGTTTGAATCATATAAATTAGGGTTTTAACGGCCTTTAAATGTATACAATTGAATCTTTCAATTACATAATTACCAAGTATACTTAATAATGTTTGGCCTAACAATTGAGGGTTGACACCTGAAATGTGAAATTGTAAATGTAAAATACAGTTTGCTTTAATACTACGTTCGACTAAATTATATCACTTGATTGTATATGGATGATATATGCAATTGAATCTTTCCAATACATAATTACCAAGCATGCTAAATTGTTTGGCCTAACAATCGACGGTCAACCTAAAATGTGAAATTTTAAATATAAAATACTGTTTGCTTTAATATTATACTAAAGTATACGTTTAGTCTAACTCACCTTAAAAACTAGATGACGAGGTAAAAATTAAATGCCAAAAAAGGTTGATGATATAATTCAAACCTTAGATTCTCTAGGGAGATTTATAAAGTAGCCACGATCACAAGCATCCTCGACAAAATTGAAGGCCGTGTGGACCTAACATTTGCCCCACACCATAAAGTTTGGTGTGCTCGAATGCTCCATGCATACAATGCCCAAATCCCATAACTCTTCACGCCCATCTTCAAATTCAGCAAAATAAAAAGATAAGGATGGATCATTCCGAGGAAGAAGCGTGTTTATTCGCCATGCAATTAACCAGCGCTTCCGTTCTTCCGATGGTTCTCAAATCCGCCATTGAACTCGACTTGCTCAAGCTCATGAAGAAGGCCGGTCCCAGAGCCTTTGTTTCTCCGGCAGAACTCGCCGTCCAGCTCGCCACCACCAACATGGAGGCGCATGCAATGCTCGACAGAATGCTCCGCCTCCTGGCGAGCTATTCCGTCGTGAATTGCAGCGTGAAGAAGCTGCCAAACGGCGGCGTAGAGAGGCTCTATTCTTTGGCTCCAGTGTGCAAGTACTTGACCAAGAATGAAGATGGGGTTTCCATGGCTCCTTTGTTGCTCATGAATCACGATAAAGTCCTTATGGAGAGCTGGTAAGTTCGTACATTTTTTTATCTTTGTGGGGATCCTAAATTGAATTATCCAACTGTACTAATCTTTATGTTAAGTTTTAACTGGTGGATGCAAAATTGGGCGCCTATGTTAAAAAAAATAAAAAACTAGTGGGTGCAAAATGCAAATAGACGAGATTTATTTTTTTTTTTTTCATATTTCTTTTAATAATTTTTTCGTTAGAGTTGGATTGAATTAAATAATAAATTAATAAAAGTTTTATTTTCACGAAATAAAACAGGAGTTTATCGAAATAACAAAGTTTTGCAAAGTGAGGGAACCCCCTTTTATTAATAGGGTTTTAAATACAATTAATTATGACCACTTAGGATTTTGCATTAACTTATGACCACTTTGATGAGGCCAAATTACGCTCGAATCAACACCCCACACGTGTCAAGATCTGAAGGACCCAGTGATTTAACCCTTGCGGTAATGGGCTTGTGGATCCGACCCGGTCCATTCCCTCATCACCCATCCAACCTACACTTGCGCGCCTCGGCCCAAGTCACGAGCGTGGGATCCCTCCGACAATCCCCTTGAACGCTCGCGTTACGGTCTCAAGGGATGCTCCGTATCCGGATTCCCTCTTCTACGCCAAGGATCCCCTCGGCAATCGAGCTCAGTTTCCTCGACGCTCTAACACTCGGACCCTCAACACTCACGACCTTCCGCCGGGGAGCTCCCTCGAGCGTCACCAATGCTCGGGTTAATACTTAAGGGTACTATCCACCTCGAGGGTCAGTCCCAGCAGTGTGAGGTGTCCCTCCCAAAGGCATTTCAGAGGTACAGAAGGCATAAGTAGATACCTACACGTTCGCCGCTCGCCAACCACCTCTGACACAGTGGTAGTGCGCACCTCGTAGTGTCATCCCACAGGTTTTTCAGAGTCATCACTTTCACACCATCATATGACGCCACGTGTCTAGGGCAGCACAGGATTTGGGACCACTTAGTCGGTTTTCCCAAAATACCCTGACCCCTAACATATAAATATGGGAATGCACACACTTATTCCCCAAGTCATCTTCTTCCACAAGAATACTCTGCATTGAACTGGGCACTTTTTTCCTTCATTTTTTCTCTCCTCAAGCTCTGCATACTTCACCACTCTTGCATTCTTACCGCATTTTCATCCCTGGTGTTATCCTAGCTGGAAGAACCCACGCTCTTTGGAAACCCAATTCCTGAGGCTCAAACGCCTGTGATGGTCTTCCCCCCAAACAAATCTTAAAGTGTTGGTGATTTAGTACATTCCTAATATTTACACCATCACACTTAGGATTTTTGCATTAACTTCTTCAATTAATAGCCTAAAATCTTAAATAATGTTTAAAATATGTTATCTAGTTGTCGATAATTATGACCACTTAGGATTTTGCATTAATTAGTGATATACATTAAATCATTATTTTCTTTAAAATATGCATTAGAATACATTAAATATTATTTGTCATAACATGACTATTCAAACCTCATAGGACTACAACAATTAATCTTGAAATTATCAACATTGATCATTAATTATGACATGCTTTTTTGCCGATA
This sequence comes from Lantana camara, assembly GCA_037501455.1. Lineage (NCBI taxonomy): Eukaryota > Viridiplantae > Streptophyta > Magnoliopsida > Lamiales > Verbenaceae > Lantana > Lantana camara. The sequence continues at coordinate 11,382,372 of CM074857.1, read as the reverse complement.
AGAGTTGAACGAGTTGGTTCAAGTAGTTAAAGGATTAATTCTCAAAGATAATAACATGGGGTTCGAATCCTTCTGACAGCTTGGGATGTATGTTGAAAAAAAAAAAAAAAAAAACAAACAAATTAATTATGACATGCTTTTAGAAACTTCCTCACTATTCATGTCATCTTACATATGTCAATATTAAGAATTTAAAATTGTAAAATATGGAACAATAAAAATGACGAGGGTTAGGGTAAAAATGTAAAATTTTCCAAAAAAATTAAGAGTATTCTGCAAATAATACCGCAGAAACATAGGTCATATCGGATTTCCTACTACTATTTTTCTTATTGTATTGATGGCGATTGAGATAAGGAGAAAGAAATAATTATATAAAAAAAATTGAAATTCTTTCTCTTAATTAATCTCGACTATCTATCAATACATTTGACGTGTGGGTGGATAAAACAGGAAATGTAGTAAGAGAATTTAGCAAGAAATCTAATTGGGACATTAGGCTATGCATTTTTCACTAAATAAGTTAAATTCGATTTTCCTTTTTTTTTCCCCAAAAAATTCGATTTTCCAAATACCTCAAAGTGCCTGAGAAAGAAAAGAATAAATTCTTAACTATTACAAAAATAATAACATTAATTTCCTCGTCTTGGTGTAACAAGGAACCACCTCAAAGAAGCAGTTCTGGATGGAGGGATTCCCCTCAACAAGGCTTATGGGATGACTGCATTCGACTACCATGGCACAGACCCGAGATTTAACAAGGTTTTTAACCTGGGAATGTCTAATCTTTCAACCATAATCATGAACAAAATTCTGGAAACATATGATGGTTTTGAGGGCCTGAAATCTGTGGTGGATGTTGGTGGAGGAACGGGGGCTACGCTGCACATGATCGTATCAAAGTACCCCTCCATTACGGGCATCAACTTCGATTTGCCCCACGTTATCCAGGATGCTCCATCTTATCCAAGTCTCATCATCTTCTATGTACTTCTTCCAGTTATGCTGCATGTTCAATCTTATATATCTTTTTAGAAAATTAAATTTTATATATTCGTTACATTGATGATGATGATGATTTGAACAGGCGTGGAGCATGTTGGTGGAGACATGTTTGTGAGTGTACCTAAAGGAGAAGCTATCTTTATGAAGGTGAGCTTCGTTTGAGGACATAAAATGATGAATTATTATATGAATGGTCTGGTGTTTTGCCCCCTGTATATGAGTCTAATGGTTTAGATTTAATCGTGTAAGTTTTTTTGTTAGCAAAATATATAGACATCTATTGGAAAACCTGAAGATGTTAAGATATATAAACAATCTAAACTCGATACATGGAAGAATTTCTCATTGAAAAACCTTAGTGAGCGACATTTTACAACTTGAGGTAGCATTTTGAAACTAAATGTGCAAAATGCAAACGTGACCCCCGTACTCATGAAATGATGCAGTTGATTTGCCATGACTGGAGCGACGAACACTGCTTGAAACTCCTTAAAAACTGCTACAAAGCAGTCCCACATAATGGGAAAGTGATATTGGCAGAGTGCCTTCTGCCGGACGCTGCTGGTACAGGGCTTCCCGCGAAGAATGTTGCCCATCTCGACGTGATGATGCTGGCCCACAATCCAGGGGGCAAAGAAAGGACGGGAGAGGAGTTTCAGGTCTTGGCAAATGCCGCTGGATTTCGAGGGTTTCGCAGAGTTTGCTGTGCTCATATTACCTGGATCATGGAGCTATACAAATAAATCTGTTAAAGATATGGACCCGTCTTTTTTTGGGATTTATGTGAGTTTGTTGATCGTTTATATTTTTGTTCCTCTATTAGGGAAAAGGAAAACTGAGAGAGAGGGTAATGGTGGGAGTATTCTGTCACCTTGTAATAATGTTTTGATGCGTTTCTTGAATAAATTGTCTCGATGAATGAAGGGCAAAAATATTGAGCGTAATGATATTCGAAAATTTTAATAAAATGTACATTCAATCTTCAGAAGAATTTTGTATTGTGTTCCTAGTTCTACGTTGTTGAACATAGATTTTCAGTGAATGGAAGTTCTAGTAAAATCCAACATCCTCTTACAAATTTGCAAATCAACACTTTCAGGCCAAAAATATATAAGGTATTCCAGGACATTTATGCATTTACCAAATTCTGAGCTAGCCCTCTTAAAACCACAGTATGTCGTTGAATTAAAGAGCTAAAAAAGCAGCAAGCACACTGTTGTACACCAAGCCGAATAATAAAGCAAGCAATAATTCCAACTTCGAAAAAGATATCAGCTCCGCAAAGGGGCGAAAATTGAAAATTCAGTACAAACACATGGGAACAAAATCTGCTCGTGCAAAGTTTTTGTAACAAGAAAATCTAGCATAAGCCATTCCTAATAAAGCTTCAGGTTTCACACAAAAAACTGGAGAGAAGAGACTCCAGTTCCGTATAAATTACACCAACTTGAATTAAATAAACAAAAGCATATGCTTAATTTGAGGATTCTATCCCCGACACTGCTGGATTATCATCACATACCTCATATTCCCAGAAACCAACCACTTTTACTTCAGCGGATGGAATAGGGGGTGCTCCTCCATTATGTTAAAGCAGAACCCACGAACGAACACAAACAAGAATCATTCTCTCATGCTATCATCACCATCATCATCATCACCGAATACGTCATCTCTTAAATCAAGATCAGCCAGCAATTCGTCCAACGGAACACTAGGAACGTCATCACCGTCAGCAACAGAAGCCATTTCAGATGGCTGGTATTCCTTATTGCGATACAGGGATAGATTGAATCTTAAATCAGGGTTCTCCTCCAAATCCCTCAAGAACTGTTCATATTCCGAGTTCATTTTCTCCTCGTTATCCCTACCTCTGGTACCTTCATCAACCTCCATGTTGAGAGTCTTGAGCTTCCATGCACGTGCCTTACCCCTCCTCTTCTGCCGCTTCTCTTCATAGCTCTTCTTGATTAACACCACATCCGGGAGGACAAAACCCTTGTACTTGTCTAGTTCCATATCATTATTGTTAGCACTATATAAGTCGTAGCCAAGAGCATAATCTCCGGGATTCAAAAGATGTCCTAAATGTGTCCTCACATTAAAAATAATGTCATTCTTTCCAAAATCTGACACACGAGCAACTTGGGCATCAGCTAAGACATACCTTGAACCACCAACATTTACTTCAGATGAAACAGGCTCAATATCTAAGACAATGTATTCAACGAGTTGTCTGCTTGACATTAAGGCCTTAAAAGATGACCTGAAGTATTGATCCGTATCCAAGAAACTCTGTCTAAGGGTAAATGGATCTAATAAACCCACACTATTAGTCAATTTGTTGCATATTACAAGTGGTCCAAAATTTCCCAAACTAACAGCAAGTTTAGGAGGGAGGCATATCAAATCCTCACGACAAATAGGGCAGATTTCAACCGAGAAAGTGTGCTTGTAGTTATAATTGTTGCTCTTTGGATCATGAGACACAAGCTGTTTGTCAGAACGGCTCGTAATTGGAGCAACTTTACCCACAAAATCAACAAACTTTATACCATGACTGCGGTTATTGAAGAAGAAATCAATACCATGGTCCATCTGCTTAATCCTGATGGCGTGTTTAGCAGCATCATGCTTAAGAATGAGTTGCTCCAAATAGAAGAAGGTTCGTCTGTGAGAAACATGCTGCCTTAGTTGCACTGCAGCAACCCACTGATCAGGATTGGCTTGGACTCGGGAACAAGACTCGCACATCTGATCTTGCACAGTATATTCAACAGTGTAAGCTTGTTCAAGTATTGCTCCATTGAGGACCTCTTTTTGAACCCTCAGCTTGACTTTAATCCTCTTGGAATGAGGTTCTGTCCAAATGAACTCTGCATGTACCAAACGAACCTTATTCAAGTTCTTCAACCTCTTTACACAGAAGGTCAGGAGCTCTTTGGATTCCAGCTGCGCTCTGATCCAAGTCTTTGGGGGCTGCAAATAGGTGTCACATTCAGGGCAGTGAATGATGGTAACTTGCTTCTGAAGGCCTTCCGTAATGTCGACTTCAGAGCGCAGACATTTCGCACACATATTTGCAGCATTTGGCTGCATCAGAATACCACACTTGCAGCATAAGACACTGCCGATAGTCTGTGGCACAGTAAACATACCTGTGTCCATAGCTGCAGACAAAGAAAAACAAAAAACTATGATAAGATATACTAATCAAAAATAGGGGAATCCCTCCTTGTCCAGCCAACAGTAGGAAAAAGTAAACCAAGAAAAGGTAATATAGGATCAGAATACCATTGGCATATTGCAATTGCACAAATACACATACAGAATAGCCACATAAATATTGCGCGTACAATCTGCAGCTATCAAAACTAAACGCCTGCAGTCATCAGGCATAAATCAAACAAGCACAAAGCCCGAAGAACAACACTAAATCCACAAACAACAATCATACACCGATCAATTCACGCATCTTATAAAAACTTAATTAAAAGCTACACCTTCCATACTTATCACCCACGCACCAATTAAGCTTACTAAAATCTAAGAAAATGAAATTGTTATATTACCTCTATCCAGAGCAAAATGAACACCCGAACAGACAAAGATGGGTAAAAATATTACAAGAGACAACAAAAACGATACAAAGGACAGAGAGCATACAAGCATGTACCTTTTATAAAGGAAAATTATGGCGTGGCGGTGGCCGTGGAGGTGTTGAGGGCGGTGGTGACTTGCAGAATAGGGAAAGGAAGAGGAGAACAATTGGGATTTTTCTGATTAGGGTTATATAGCTTAATTTATTGAATTGTGGATTGGGTATAATAATAGGGTATCAAAGTCCACGCGGTAGGCTTAAACTTGGGCCTAGTCATGTGTCTTGATTTTGTATCCGGTCCAGATTTTAACAATTTCCTAATCACTACGGCCCAAAATATAAACTTCACCAGGAAAAAACGTGGTCTTTTTATTGATTTCTTTTCTTCTTTCACAATAAATCAACTAAAATGCAAAACTAAATGAAGGAAAATTAAATATGTGCTTTGTTTCGATTACTTACCGACATGTGACATCACGAAGGGAGAGATAGCGGCGGCGGCCTGGCATGACAAGCGGCGAGATGAATGGTGGCGACAAGTGAAACACCGTGGTGGACAAAACTTAAAAACATGAGGTTTCTTGAAAGAATTTTTATATTACAGGATTTTTTATACTTCTTTGGATTTTCAATACAATAAATCCATCACTTAAATACAACATGAACACTTCCCAACACTAATAAGATTATTAAAAAATATATAAGATTGTCACATTTTTTAAGCACGTAGGAACACTACGAGTCTTGAACAATATTTTCTTTTTCTTTTTTCTTTAAAATAAGAACCCACCAAACAAAATCAGGACAAATCAGCGGTCAATACAGAAATAATAGAGTCAGGGAACAAGGAAGTCCTTCGCGAGCCGAAACCGCATCACGAGACGGTGAACCATATTTTCAAGAACGCTTTTTTTGTTGGTAGAAATATTTTCAAGAATGCTCGGTTGGTGAAATAAACAAACTTTACCGGTGAATTTAAATTAATTAACAAAGATATCTGCAACGATCACAATAAGTCAACAATTTCGCCTAAGAAAATCAAAAGAAACAAAAATCATTCTAGCTACAGTAGGAGACTTTTCAAAGAGGGAAGTATGGAAGACTTTTCTTGCTATAATCGCCCACTTCATTTGATTTAACGACAAAATTTGCTCTTCTTTTTCAATATTATCATATCATCGGACCAACCACATGTTTCAATTATATTAGTAAAATAGTTCTTGTTAAGTGTTTGAATTATTACACAAAACCCCAACAAAATTTTTGATGCCTATCCACTGTCCTGCACACGTACATATAGTCATGTATAGTCGCCCATCTTTTCTTCCCTGTAATTCGCCTTTCTCCTTCTCTTTCGATCTCTTCTCCATATATAATGTCCCTCTTTTACCCCTCAAATCTTACATCTTCCATCTTAGGATTCCTCAAAAGCATATTCCTAATGGTATTCAATCTCATCAATCAGAGTCGAGCTTGGCCATCAGTAGAGCAAGAACCGGAATATCGCCCTTCACCTCTACTGGCACCTCTCCCGCTCGACTTCATCATCCAATCGAGCAGGGAGCATTTGACCGTGTCCAAAAATAGTACTCGTATTATCACGCGTGTATCAGAATCGTGTGATGATTGTGCCGTTTGTTTGATGATGATGAAGGGATGCGATCCTGAGCTGAGAGGACTTCCGAATTGCAGCCATGTGTTTCATAAGGAATGCATTGAAGCTTGGATCGACAAGTGTAAAACAACTTGCCCCGTGTGTAGATCCGATATGTGGCCGCATCGGGGCGAAAAATTTGAGTGCGGGGAGGATCCGTGGAGGAGGGAGAGGATGATTTATTTGTTTGGTGAGGATTATGAGTTCGTGTAGCTCTAGCTTCAGAACTAATTGAGCAGTATTGTGTTTGTAACATGATGCAAGTCATGATTTTAGTTGGGATGTAGTTGCACATGAGAACTTAATTTATCAAAATCGCGGGGCAAGTTTTGCCCCAGACAAATTCAGCCAAATCAATGTAATTAAGCGAGATGTTGTTTAATTTAGATTAATAGGTGGAATCATTGTAGAAATACAAAATTTACACATTAAGAAAGCAGCAATAATTAGATTTCCAGCTTTTTCTTAAGCTTCCCCTTTTCCTGCCACCAATTAAAGTCCAACAAGAAAGGCTCCAAAATCCACACGTAAAAGCATGCAAAAGTGAGCTCAAAGTGCCAAAACAAAAAGATAAAGATAAAAAGAAGCAAAGAACTCGATTTACTACAAGCTTTTCGACACCATCACATTTACAAATTCTTTTATTTTACATAAAATAAAAGAAAAAGAAAAAAGGTAAGAAGAACAAGAACAAGAACAAGAACAAACCCCTTAGACCTTAATTAAGGAGAATTATTATAGACGGACCACTTTAAATATTTGTTACGCCCCTGTCCTCGTATCTGCATTAGCATTATCAAAACAAAGATTTCAAACTGTAGTCCAACACTCGGCGCCATCGTGTCCGAAATTACTTGAGTTCCCAAACGGCACAATCGTCGTACAGTTCAAAGTGAACCTATACCTCCCCGAAACCCACATTCCTACTTTCCATCTTAATCTGCCAAAACCCTTCAAGTTTAATGCAACTTTCCCGGCCTCTTTATCGTGTCGAACTTGATCGATCAAAGATGGGTCCATAGGTTGCTGGTTCCCTATCAGCAGCGCGCTGAGAACGTTAGTTTCGTCGTGATCTTGATAGAACGGAGAGACTGAGGTTTCACGAGTGATCTGCTGGTCGGCATAAGATGCATGCAACAAGAACTCGTCGTAGTAGATTCCAGCCTTCCTGTTTGGATTGTGGGATAGGATAGTGATATGGATTGAGGAGTTGAGGGAGGATGGACCCGTAACGTTGAGCTGATAGATTTGAGCTTGTTGGAGTGTGAATCTTGGGGTTTTGGGGTGGAGCATGAGCCAAACAAGGAATATGAGGGAGAGGATTGTGAGGAAGAATGCGGATATGTAAAAGAAGAGGCTTTTCTTGAATTTGTGGTGGTTTAGTGCTTGCTTCTGGGCGCAGTGTTTGGGATATTTTTCACTTATTTGAGACATTTTCAGAGGGAGAGAGAGAAATGAGGAAGTTTGAAGTGGTAAGGGAAGGGAGGAAGGTGAAATGATGGGATTAATAAAGGGATTGATGGAATGCAGAAAGCAAGCACTAAGCAGCAACTATTTTGCTGATAGCTCTGCTTTTTTGAATGGCAGTTTAAAATGTTGGATTGGTTGCTGTAATAATTAAACTTCACATATCAATAAAAGCCCGATTAATTTGGTTTACCCCTCCTCTTGGATAAAACCAAGCTTAAAGGAGACAAAATGGTAAAAAAAAAAAACTGTTGAATTTTGGGTATGAGATATGGGGTCGGGTAATTTTAACCCAAACTTGATTCAGCCAAACCGGTGTAATGAGGGGATGAGTGTTTTACACTTGCCGTGTGTTGATGAAAAATTTAGGGAGAGTGACAAATCAAATGTCAAGTGTAATACACTTATCTTTTTAATTGGTTGGATTCGATCAAACCAAGTTTAGGTTAGAATTTTCCTATGGGGGTCTTATAACTTTTAATACCCTTTCAGCAAACCAGACCAGAATATGCTACGTCACATTATACATATAGATATTTTTAGGAGATATAATAAGAGAATAACATGATCCCATTTACTCAATTCTTACATAAAATACACACATATTCATAAAAGAATTGGTCTCTAATGCGCTTAAACTTTGATTATTGTTGTTAATTTTGGAGAAAAAGGGGATTTCTAAAGGGGGGGAGTAGGACATGAAGAGTCTTGAAAATAGGCTTTATGGTGGCCCCTAAATCTGCGGTAAAAGATGTCACATTTGAGGCTTTGCTTTCAGGTTAAGAAAAGGGGTGTATGATTTATGAGGAAGGGCATACCAAATATTTCATGATCATTTTTGTGGCCCCTTAAACAAAGTCCTGACTTAATCTCGTGTATTCATCTTTTTTATTATAAATGGGCATACAAGATTGGCTTGAGTGTTTAATGATTAAGCTTTAATTTATATGTGTGTTGTTATGAAGGAACTATCTTTAAACCCTTGCTAAGTAAGTTGCATTGGTGGTGGTGCTGTCAATGTTACGAAAGTAAAAGGAAGTTTTGTGTCCCGGTAGAGCCACCTCACCTGTAGGCTGTAGATACATTTGAAGTTAGCAATTGAAAGTGACTACTATACTTGGGAGTTGGGGGTCGTCTCCCCGACCCCGTTCTTTCAAATTAAATTTTCTGACTCTGTCTCAGCCGATATATTGATGGAAAGTACGTCGTGAATACTAAACAATAATTCGTCCAATCACTTAATGATTACGCGATTTTCAAGTGTTCCCCTCATATTACTCGACCGTTGTTATTGACATTCAAAGAGAGGTGCAAAGGGTTTCTAAAATAGTAACATGACTAGGCACTAGGCAGCAATCTCAGAAGGGTTCTGGAAAATGATGTAACTTAGCAGAAAAAGATGAAGGTGGAGAGACATGCATGCCAAGTACTCCATATGCATCCGTGCATGTCTGAACAAGCATCCAAGATGAAACTAAATCGAGCTATACGGGAACTCAGACATCGACAGAAGGGCCGTATTTGAACAGTGTGTGCAATAACAAGAAAAGGAAATAAAAAAAGTAAAGTGAAACACAAGTTTTCTAATGATAATGAATGATCAAAAGTAGTTGCAAATAAGCTGATAAAGGATATGGTGAAATAGCAGCAAGAGAGCTGGGATACGGCCACGAACAGCATGAATATATATCTATATAAATATGACGAATGCCTATGACAGAATAATTTACAAATACACGATGATGATTCGGTCACTCCGAGGAGAACTATAGTAATATCATCACTAGACTCCTCCATGGCTGTGTTCACTTATCATCTTATGAAATTTCTAAATTACATACAAAAGGCAGCCAAAACCTAACACTAATATATATCTCCTGCCAAAATTTGTTTCAACATTTAATTTTGGTAAAAGCTAACAAGCTGAAGAGCTCCCAGGTTGAGCTTCATTAACTGCTTGTCGAACAAATTGTCCTTTTACACGTGGTCGTTGTTCAGCTAACTTTTTTCTGCTTTCATATCGCACCTGCAATGATATACAAGGAAAAAAGAAATGAAAATTCTAAACCAAAACTAGTACTGATAAGTTGATATTCAATATATTAGTATATTTACCTTTTTCTCAAAGCACCTGTCTTTCCTCTTCAACCTGAACTTTGTTAGAGCAGCTTCCCTTTGCAGGGACCGGTGAGAGGATCCATCATGAACATTGAAGCTTTCTTCATTACCAGATTCTGATACAGCATTGGCAGCCGAAATTGAATGGATATTGCCATTGCTACCACAGCCCGTGTGGTGATGGGTTATGTAGCCGTTGTAGAAATTGCTACTTCCACTCTGCTCATTTCCAGGAGAAACATGTCCTCGTTCCTCCATTTTTTCCATTTTCTGACATAGTTTGTTATCGGTTTGATCGAATGCCTGGCTGATCCTTTGATCAATAAGATTTTGAAACTGCTGAGGATTTGAAGGGTGACGGTCTAACCGGTACAAAGAATTGTAATGATTGAAAGAATTTGACTGGTTAGCGGTCCCTGGACTAGACATAGGTGATTGTGGAGAATATATCTGAGGCATCACGGAATTAAATCCATTCATTAGATTTTCGACTCTCACACCTCGAACTGGGATGGGATGAGATATTTTTTCTATTTTCTGAGGGTAAGGAAATGTTGTTTCATGAGGTGGTCCAGGTCGGTTTGTAGGCAACAGAACATGTTTCTGAGAAGTTATTGTTTGACCTTGGGCATCTGAATTATAATCTGGGTAATTGGATTGTTGTTTCTCAGAATTGGTCTCTTGCTCCTTCGGTTGATTGCAGGTGCTCAGCGATGTGGAGTTGTGGTTCTGCAATGGCTTGTTGATGTATCTGCATTGGTAAATAAAACGAAATTAATAAATTACAGAAAAAAAATATTGCCTCGAAAATAAAGGTCAAATATATATTGTAGTATTCTCCTCAAGCCAACTCTGTTTAAATGGATATTTCACTTTCTTCGTTTTTTATAAATTTACAAATATAACAATAATATGAGGACAAAGATTCATAAGCAATAACAAAATATATAGCTGAAATCAACGTACCGAGAAAAGGCTGATGCATCGGAGTGGTTTAACCTAGGAGTTTCATCATTTGCTTGATTCACAGAGGCTGTAGGATGAGATCTTCTCAGAGACAGATCCAAGATTGGAAAAATATCGAACTTATTTGTGCTTCCAGCACTTCTGAAATTGCCTTTCAGATTGTTATCAAAAGCACCAATTAAGTCAATGGCCTCTCTAGATTTTCCACAGGTTCGACCAACCATATTTACTTGTTGCTCCCAACCATTATCAGAATTCTTGTCCTGCCCTTGGGCTGTTGCATAATTACCATCATTGCAGGCCACAGCCTCGTACTGATCTCCGGCCTCATTATTGTGGCCTCGCGTTTTTTCTCTACTTTCTTGATGACATTCTCCTTGTGGACAAACATTCATGTTTGAATGAGATTTAGTGGATTTTGGCTGAGGAGGGCAATGGAGATTTTCAGTGTCTGCTGCTTCTGTCTCTAAGTCCGGTTTGGTGCACGAGCTCTGCAATAAATAGAGAGTATATCTGTACCTTAGTACAACAAATCAACTGATGCATAGAGATAAATTAATAAATAATGAAAAATGAGGGAACTGAAAAATACCTGAGCATCACTTCCTTTCTCAATGCACTCCCTGTTTCTCTGAACACATGCCATATAACCACTTGAGTGATTACTAACAGCATTATTCTCAGCTGTGGCTTCAACAGTTTCTTGAACTACATTCTCTTCTGGAGGTCCCGGCCCAGCAGCAATTTTCGACTGCGTAATCATTCAAAATGAGATAGTTATGTCAGTGTCTGTCCGAAGAAAAACATAAAGTAATAATAACAATAATAATAATATTGGAGAAATATGGCTTTTGGGCTTACAGCTTGTCTCCTCCAGACATGTTGCCACAAGTTTCCCAGCTCATTCTTTCTTATCGGTTTTACAAGAAAATCAGCTGCGCCTCTCAACATGCATTTATAAGCAGTATTTACTGAGTCATGTGACGACATCACTGCATTATCAATGAAAAAAGTGTGTGAATACACTATTCAAACCTGGAGAAACAAACTAGAAAAAGAAAACTAGGCGATCTGAATGTGTACGCGTAACGCACTTATTACTGGAATGTTTTTGCAGTTGTCATGTTCCATAATTAAGGTGAGGAGAGCATATCCAGAGATCAATGGCAGTTCGACTTCAGTCAAGATAAGATCTATGTTTTGAGATCTTCCTTTCAATACTTCCCATGCTTTTAATCCATCAGGAACTGCAGCAACTGCTTCAACAAAAAGCGGGACTTTAGTTCCTTTAAGTATTATAAAAACACAAGTAACTCATCAACGAGCACAAAAAGTAAATCAAAATTGTTTCCTGACCATATGGAGACAAAAACATAGAAATCTTGCATCAACATAAATAAAGGCAAGAAACAGATGAATACACCACTCTCTCACATCCAAACATGAAAATAACACAGGTTTTTTTTCTGATGACATATCCTTTACATTGTTTTACAGGGAGTTAACACTCTAGATTCGATCACAAGAAACAACTCTTAAATTTGTTTACATTTGGAGTTTTGATGGTAAAAATTCCAACTACTCTTAAGAGGTTCCTTATACAACATCATAGAGATCTTCAAATGCTACCAGGTTTAACTATGCTGTCTGATTACAATTGACAGGCTGTAGAGTCCAATCGTCCACAACGATACTCGGTTGCAAATCTCAACACAAGATTCCTATAATGGCAAAATTATTGACAACTCATGAGAGGGAAGAAACTCCATGATACAGAGACAGTAAATAACTAAGCCCAACGAGGTAAAACTTGAAGAAAATCGTGCCTAATCATCAAAAGGGAATTCCAAGGATCCAGGCTATCAGTTAATGAAATAACAGGTAAAACTTAACACCCAAAGTAACATCATCACAACAAGATAAGAATTTTAAGATCCCAAAAAAAACATCATACAACAACACTACATACATCCCTTAAATCAAATTCTCGCAATTCTCAATTTCGAAGCTAAAACCACTCAAATTCCACAACAAATTCAACTGGAAATCCAACCTTTATAGCTGCATTTCCTGAGAAGGGCAGCAATAATCTGCCTAGTGGAGTCATCAGCTTCGACCAACAACACCCTCACCGCCATTTTCGGCAGAAACCTCTCCCACTTAACCACAGGAGCAGAAGAGGAAGTACCGGCGGCCTCCGCGGCTGCGCTTCCACCCCTTTCCGCCGTGATACTCTTCTTGTTTTCGGATGATTGTGCTACCTCCATCTTCATCCCTGTCTCCTGAACTTGTAACTCCATTCCACCTTCACTGCTCACCACAACTTCTCCCATTTTTTTCACCAATGATTCTTGCTAATTCTCAGAGAAGAAGAAGCAGCAGCAAAGAGAATAACTGTAGCGGTTGGAAATCGCTTCCAAAAAGTCGCGGTTTGATCCTCAGTTTTGAAGTATTTTCAATCCAAAAATATCTAAAATTGGTGACCCCATTTCTCCATATTTGATCTCAATGCCAATGGTACCCTTTTACTCATATCTGATGGCTCATAATTTATTGCAATAAATTGTATTGCCCCATATTTGCCGTGCAGCCCCTGAGGAAATGAAAATCATACTTCCACCCCCCCAATGGTCCACTGATGCGGCCAATTGAGGCCTGCCAACTCCTCGGGGAATCTAAAGCGTTGTAGTAATGAAATTATAATTGTCAATTAGTAAATACTGCACACTCGTTGCGTGTACAAGTAAAAATAATACTATTATTTAAATATATTAAAATTAATTTTTCTATATTTTATAATTAATTTTAATATAATAATTAAATTATGATAAATAAAAAATATGAAATATAAGGGAAAAAAAAAAGATAAAAATTTTACATTAAAAAAATTAAAATAGGATGAGAGAAAATAAATAAAACAAAGATGTTGTTGAGGTGATAAAAGAAATAAATAAATAATAAAGAAAGAACAAAATGCAAGAGAATAAAATAGATTAAAAAAATTAATAAATAAAAAAAGAAAAGAAAAGAAAAATAATAAACCAAACGGTTACAAAAAGAGTTAGGTAAATAAATAAACAGAAAAGAAAAAATTAAAAAGTCAGAGGCAGAAAAGGAAAGAATCCAAGACACCACATCTATCCCTGACGTTTAATAATATAATATAGCTGACATGGAGATGGACTCATACATCGGAAAAAAAGATATAATTATAGAAAAAAAAATAGAGGAAATACATAAAATTTTCTTATAGGACTAAAAAGATTATATTTGTTTTTTAATTGATTGGGATTCAATCGAGTTAGATTTGAATTAAAATATTTTTATTTAATTTTTCCTATTCTTTTAAATCTCTCTACTTAATAAGATTATAACAGGAGTACAAGAATGACAACGGTGCTATTTTGGATAACTCACAATAAATGCGCTTTAATCATGTATTGAAAATATTAAATATCTACACAACAGTACGAAATTTAATTTTTCTAATAAAAAATATGAGCGGCTGGAATAAAATCGGGGGGTAATTTGAGAAAACTCCCCAATTGTATAGTTAATTTTTAGTTTGCTCCCCAGGTTTAAAAAAATTTTAGTTCACTCCCCAATTCACATGCATAATTTGAGTTAGCTCCCCAATTTTGGGGGCAGATATCACATACGGCGATTTAGATACACCATATGACGATTTAGGTACACGATTCTTGAATTTTATTAAACACGCATAATCGTGTACCTAATTCGTCATATGGTGTATCTAAATCGCCATATGTGGTATCTGGCCCCAAAATTGGGGAGCTAACTCAAATTATGCATGTGAATTGGGGAGTGAACTAAAACTTTTTTAGACCTAGGGAGCAAACTAAAAAATTTTGAACACATAGGGAGTTTTCTCTAAACTCCCCTAAAATCGTACACAAAATAGAGTAGAAAACTCGAATAACTCACTATATAACCATCCTAATAAGTCAAAGATTTACTAGTTGTCGATAGCCCATAGGTCCGCGTCCGTCCACTATTTGGTGGGTTGGGGGTGGGGAATGCAATAAGAAAAACTTCAAGGTCCACCCCCATGAAAACTCTAGAAAGTATAGGGACCAAATTGTAAAGCTATAAGTATCTATAGATACAAAAGGGAAAGTGACACAAAATATCTGGAAGCGTCTTATGTATGGCCCAAAATCCAAATAGGCCACGTCCCCAACTCCCTTTCTTTCTTTTTGAAAATCATAAATTTCACTTCATTTGGTTGGTGGGGGAAATTTTCATTTTGAAAGGCAAGACTTAGGACCAATGGATGATATTAATCCCACATCCAATCACGATTATTATTTTATGATTTCCTAAGATATTTTGATATAAAATGCTACTTTTTTTTTTTTTTTCTTGTGTGGGGGCCAATGGAGAAGATATTTTGTGTCTAGTGGCATAGGCCTTGACAAGTGGAAACAAAAACCACTCTTTGAGATATTTAAATTTGTGGCTTTGGAGTTGTCAAAGTTTTATCTTTATGCACACAACATGTGTGGGAAGCCATTGAGAATGAGTAAAGAAAGGAATATGAGCTAAGATTGATCGTTGGTTATGGGATTCCACATTTTCGATTTGACATTGGTTGGGAGAAAATATTCTAGTGTTGTTATTAACCATCTAATTTTCCTCAAAAATTAACCGTTAAATAAATCATTATGAATTAAACATCATATTTTTTAATTTTCGACGTGGAACCACACGTTCAGGACTATGAAAAACATACAGGAAAATTTGGAGTGTCAAATATGCAAGAAGCGGAACAACTGCAGGTAGAGAGACTGATCTATAATAGAAATTACTTTAATACCATGATCAATAATGTGTTTGGCGTAACTCACCCCCAAAAACTAGTTGTTGAGAGGAAGATCGTCAAATCATTATAAATTGAACACTACTATCTTAATTTGAAGTTCCGATATAAAATATTTGATAATATGTATGTATATTTAAATATGATATAACCAAGAATTTCGTTTGGGTGTCTTGAAAATATTTGTAGGAGTTATGATTACTCGAGTTTCGAAATTATATATAAGATACCACCATCAAAAGTAGCATATATTTTCAAATGAATTTGTGTATAATTTTCACCATCAAGAAAAATAGGTCCCTTTGCTTAATGGCTATATATTAAATCAATAAGGTTGTAAGATTTTCATAGGATGGTCTGTATGAATATGGGATATGTGTCGGCATTCTATTGAAGAATCCCTTGTTAGTGCATTGGTTGTTAGGTGGATATAAGTAGTGCCGCATGCACTATAATAAGAATAAAATTACCTTGAGGAGGTTGATTTTAAGAAAGTTTTAACCAACGTGACACCTAGGAAAATTTAACAGCTTGTGTCCTATCCCTATCGTGGGGTGATTTTGTCGTGGCACATTTGAGAGCTTCTACTTTTGGAATATAATTATAATTATTTTCCCACCAAAAAAAAAATATATAATTATAATTATTTTCCAGATTATCGTCTTTGCGATGATGTTAATAAACAAGTTTCATTTCTACTTTTTGATTTGTAATTTTCTTTACATACATAGTATGATTCATAAATTTGTATTACTTTTCCAAAAAGACAAGAGATAAATAATTCCTAGTCCAAATTCATCAAATTAGCTGAACTCAATCAATTACATAAATATATTACACTTGCTACTTAACCAATGAACAATTTTTATAAAATTCTTTCTGAATCTCATTGAACCCATCCAATTGAATTGAATTTGACCTAAATTTACTTATAATTCCCAAGGGAAGAATCATGTGTCTTGAATCAACATTCCGACCATTCAAATTAACTGAACTCAATCAATTATATGAGCAAATATATTAAACTTGCTATTTTATTGAGTTTTTTTTTTTCTCCAAATCTCATTACACTGATCCAGTTGAATAAAATTTAAGCTAAAATTCCTTAAGGGAAGAATCGTGTTTTGAATCAACATTCCGACCAACTAGTTTTGTGAAATATATCCAGGAAAAATATATATATATACGATTACGTGACATTCATGCATCGATTCTTTCAATTTTTTCAGTATCGTAATAAATATATATAAGTTATAATAAGTGTGAAATCTCCCTAGGTAGTAAATAAAGAGGGTTCCACCAAAAATAAAGTAAATAAAGAGGGAAAAATAGTTACATGTTAAGGCTGGAAATTGTGAATTAATATATAGTCAACGTGAAAGGCAGGTGTTGTCATGCATGAGGTAGACTTGGGATTTTAAATTCCAAGGATTATATATTTATATATGAAAAAGAAATATTGTATCCCACTGCGTTTGAGGTTCACAAAATATCCAAATTAAAAGTAAAAAGGTTTTTTTCTTCTGCTTCATAATAGGGGCCAACAAGATGCTTTAAAGTTTAAGCCAATGAGCTGTACATAAAACATCTCCTAGATTTTTTTTATGTTTGATTTCTCCTAGGATATTTTTGTCCCTCTTACTTTTTCAACTTTATTTGCCAACTTAACCTTAGCCACTCGCATGTACCTACTTTGTGGACTCAAAATCTCCTAAATTAACCGATCGAAGAATAACGGAATTTGATCTTAATAAGTTCGTAGATTTAAATTTCTTTTATTTTTATGAGGTAAGGTATAACGTAAGTTTTTTAAAACTACTCGTCAAGTTTAAAGACATTCTACATTAAATTGAGACGTCACAATTAACCCTTTAAAAAAAATTTGTACTACTTTGTGAATGTATAATGATAAGTTCTGGAAATATCTTATATAAGTTCTAGTTTATTTGCCCATTGAATAAAGATCATATGTTTTAATAATAAAATAATAATTTTACTTGGGATGAATATCAATAGAAACCCTATTACAAATGATTCTCAAAAAATCATTTATCCTATTATTCTTCTTTGTACTCCGCGTATCATCTTTTGCTGCGAGGTTACTAGTATTATATTTTGAGCTCAAATTTTTAATTAACTAATATATATATATATATATTAAAAGTATTCAAGTCCAAGGCGCGATCCCCTCAAACTAATTTGTTTCAATTATATTGTTTAAGAAATGTCATCCCAATGTTTGACCTCAATCTTATTGGATTACAAATGTAAACAATATAATTAGGGAAATCGTTGTTGCATAGAAGAAATTTATTTATTATTAATTAAACATTTGAATTCTGACTTTAAAAATAGACTCAATTCAATGAAAAAACTAATCGATACTCGGGATGAATATACCGATTTAAAAAAAAATTTGTAAATTTTAAATTGATCGGAATTATTCTAATTACTTGGGTTATCGTGTGGTGTGTACATTGTGCACATTACACATTAATCACAACCACTCGTTCCAAATATTGACCTAAATTAAGTTGGAGCTGTCACAGTGTCACTAACTAAACATGTGCGAGGATTCATGTGTCCTTAATTCATACCAGAAATTATGTAATCCAGTTTGGCACAGACATCATTTCTGTTAATGCGCAGCCTCGACTACTTATCTAGAATACTCCTACATGTTTTAAATGATGAATTATCATGCTTCAAACACACTCTCCCAAATAGATAAAAAGATTTAAACAAGAATTATTATCCTATACAAAGAACTATCTAACAACTTGAATTAATCCCTATTAGCATATTTTAACGTAATTAATCATGAACATGAATAAAATTAACAACCAAAATTAAATGCCCATAAGGGCCTCCTTTCATTTCATATCTAACCTTTTTTTTAAGCACGTAAAACATCAAAATACTTAATATTTTATATATGTGTGACTGTAAAATTATAATAGTTGTAATTGTCAGAATTTTAAAATTATGATAGCCAAAATTAAAAAGGATAACTCTGAAGAGTCGTTAACAATGGGATGCTCGTACTTCAGCCGATGAATTTCCATCCTATTTATTAGCTAAATTTCATGGGTTGAACCGGGACGAACCGCTTATGGTGTAAAGTTCTCCCTATCAATGATAGTTGCGTTCTCTGAGTACCCGAACTCAAAACATTTAGTTAAGTTAGCATAATTCTAAACCGCTAAGTTACATCACTCGTAACTAATTTTAAAGTTAAAAAGACATTGATTCCTAATTTAAAAAGTTTCTTATTCTTAACGACCTAATGTAAGTCCAATTTCATTGTGAGGCTCTAGGGGGAAATAAAACGTGTCTTAAACAATTTTGCGATTAATGTTGTGATAGACGAAAAAGCGTGGCCTAACATATTTGCACTTCACGTTCTCATAACCTAACCACTTGCTTGTTTTCATGTTCAACTCATTTATATTTCTTTTTTGGGTTAATTGTACAAAACCCCCTCTTCGGGCTTTAGGGCGAGTTGCCCCTCATACTTTCATTTTGGACGATTTACCTCCTAATTTTTCAAAATTATTGCATTTAACCCCTTTTCAGTAGAATCTTAGGGAATATTCCGTTCATTTTTTTAACGTGATTTATAAGGCTAAATTTGTACAAATCAGATTTCAAACGTATTGATATTATACATCAAATCGAAGGTCTTAATTCAAAGAACAAAACGGTGATCTCAAAATCAAAATTCGACAACCAACGAATAAGTAATCATCGGTCAAAGATGACGAACGGCCGACGAAGGTTTGCATGCAAATTCCAACGCTTCCGACAGCCAATAGGATCGAATGAGATATAGATTTTGTTCTTCTTGGGGAGAGAAACACGATGATAGTGGTCTTGACTCTTGGGTCAGCGTGACGGAGGAGAAATCAACGATCAAAGTTCAACTTGATAGGAATATTCTGTCAGAAACGTTGAAAAGGGGTTAAATGCAATAATTTTGAAAAATTAGGGAGTAAATCGCCCAAAGTAAAAGGATGGGGCTTGCCCTCTCTAATGCCCAAAGGAAGGGAGTTTGTGTAATTAACCCTTTTCCTTTCATGGTTTTCATAATTTTTGTGTCGCTCTTTTATATAAGAATCACCATAAATATTTATCTTTTATATTAGAATAGTTATTAAAAATAAATATTTTATATTGAATTTTGAATGATAAAGTAAATGATTTATAATTTAAAGATTATTGTAATGATTCCATAAAAATGAAATAAATAAGAAGGAAACCTGAAAACTGCTAAAAGTGATTGAGAAAGGAAAAAACGTGTGTTTATACATATTTGGATGATTTAGAGGGTTAAAAAACGTGGGATTAACATAATTGCATTTAACGTTGTTACAGCCTAACTCCTCGAAATGGCAATTGTGACAACACTCAACTAAACTAGAAAGTGAACCACGAATAATATACCCAATAAGTACATGCAATATTGAATTTTTTTTTTTTTAAATTTAACATACGTCATGGACTATAAGTAATATAAATCAGTATCCTTGCTGAATTACGAGTATTCAACAAATTAAAAATTGTAAAGTTGATTCATACTTCTTTTTAAAAAAATGAAAGTTGATTCATACTTAAAGCAAAGTATCGGATCCGTTAACATTTGATTAAGGATAAATCGAGTTGAGTTGGTCGAATTAATATTTTTATGGTGAAAGAAAAGGATAACGAGCGTTTTTGCGTAGAGAAGGCAGACCACGAGCACGACTTTAGTAACGGGCAGTCCGGCAGAGTAAATCTGTGTTATCCATTGGAGTTGAACATAAATCCAACCCCATCTCAGACTCTACCCCACCAAGAACGAACAAATCAGATGGATTCACGTGTTGCCCATAATCCCTTTCTGGAATCCTGGATAATAATTCCAGTCCAAATAATCCCTGATTCTAGGATTTGCTACTGTTACTGTGTCTGTTGCAAGAATCTCGAGAAAACTTCGTAATCTATGAATCCAGACAGGGAATAACCTTAAAAATTCATGAAAATGGCCACACGATTTGCATCAGCTCCTTCTGTTTCGTGTTCAAAATTCAAATACGTAGAAGCCCTTTTCAGTTTCTCTTCAAATATTTCTTAAAAAATGGAGATTGGGATTGAAATGTCGTGGGATGTCCCTCTTCCTGTTAAGCTAATTCTTCAAGGGAAGAAATAGAGGTAACCCTTTTCTTCTTTCTGCCTAAAAATGCAGTCTTTATAAAATCTAAATGTCTGTTGAAATGAAAAAGGTGAGGAATGGGTTGAAGGAAAAGAGGACTATGTGGACCACTGCATTCCTTGAACTTTCTTGGTTGCTCGTTTCAAAGAGGAAAAAACACACACATTATTTTTTGAAGCAATTAATTGGATTGAATTGCCGATGTTTTCTGTTTGCGTTTTTGAAAACCCTCTCACATGTTGATTTTCTGCCCATAAAGAAAGGAATGACAGCGCTCATAAGTTGGCGAGGATGGGACACGAGATTAGTGTGGATTGCTTGGTTTTGGGACTCGCCCCTGGACGAGTTTCTTTAATATCAGTGCTCAACAAGTTAATATCAATTGTTGATGCATTGATTAGTTAACATGATCTCTCTAATGAGTTTTATATATACATTAAAACTTGCAGGTGAACTTGTTCAAGAATGCATATATTGTATTTGTCATATGAATACTAAGTGAGCTGATTGCTGGAATACGGGCAAAAGCTTTGATTTCATTTGCCTCTGTTCTTGAACTGTCGGATAATACAGTAACGTCGATGTATCTAACTCTCTTGTTGGCGGATTGTGCGAATTCACTGCTTTGATGATATGCCTTCTTAACTATGCAGAGCAGATAGAAGATGTTGATCTACGGTTTTCTGGAACAAAGAAGCGGATATGTCGTATATGCTTGTTTTGAGATCGTGAGCCGTTAGATCATGACATAACGGATGCAATGTATTGAATGTATACAAGCAGGAAAATGTTGCGGGATTATGAGTCAAACATATCATACTTTGTATTCGTTTATATACATTCTTGGCACAAATGAGTTCACGCAATTCTTGATATCTTCTTGCAGTGAAGCTCTGGAAATTTCATTTACAATTTCCAGGCTACAAATTAGCCCAATTTCTTGATGCTATTTTCCAAAATAATTGTCCCAACACTGTCCCAATGGCCAACAAGATTTGCAGGGGGTGTTTGTAAGAAGTTCTTTTAGAGAAGTTAAATTTGTTGTAAAGCTATAAAAATGTTGAAAGTAGTAAAAAGTGGGAGATTTTTGAAGAAAAAAGATTTTAGATCATAGAAAATTAACCTAGAAGCTTGAAGGGGAAAAAAAAAAAAAAAAAAAAGGCTCCATGTTAGCTTATTTTAAGCAGAAGCACAAAGCTAAAAACTCGATTTCTTCTAAGAAACTATTTCTTTCATTTTTACAAATACCCCCCTAAATAAGGTTTTATGCAGCTAGTTTCTGCATAAGCAGCAAATGACACCCTCTACATCAATATTTAACCCAGGCGGGCAACCGGATAACAGCAATAGTTTTCCAATGTTTTCTTCAAAGTGTTACCTCGTTTCCCTTTTCACACCGAACAAACTGCGATACCATTCTCATTTGCCTTCAGTTTCATTCAAGTCGTCAACCAAGGTCAAACTCTTCTTTTTCTTTTTACTTTTGGTCGAAAATCTTGCAGCTGAAACACTCAATAACTTGTTAATAGACATCCCATCACCAACAACCTTTCTCCTTTCTTCAAACCTATGTTTAATACGAGCATCGAGTTTATACCCAAGAAATGCAGGAAAAGACAAAAGCTCTCCAATGTCACGACCCATTTCCTCAATCAAGTAATCCAGCTTCTCCTCCAATGATTCATGATTATACTGCAGCACTTGTCGGTGTTTCTTGCTCATATCCAATATATCCTCGCAACTCAATCCATAACTCAATAGCACCCCAATCACCTCTTGTAAGTTCCTGGAGCTGCATCTTGTAACAGCTCCCATTGCCAAAGCCAATTCCTTCGTATTGTTCTCATACCCTATTTTAAACAAGAAAGCCAATTTATGTCCAAGGTTATCCCCAAACGAAAGACTTAGAAACAAGGGCGCTTTGATCAAAAACTTGTATATTTCAGTAGAACTCAATCCACACTGTTTGAGAAAATCGATTCTCGGGTGCAGTTTCCTCTTTCTGCTCGCACTGAACAAACTTGGATAAACAAGAACGATCTTGAAAATCTCCTCACGCCTCAAACCAGCAAATGAGGTCAAGAATTCAACATGGTCCTTTAAATGGTCGACACTATAGGCCAAAATGAAGGGGAATTTGTTCAAAACCGTTGCTGTGGCATTCTCATCATCACCGCTCAAATCTAAGAGGAAGCCAATTCTGGGTATTAAATGAGCCTCCAAATCATAATTGAGAATGGCGGGGCGATGGAGAATCAAGTCTACACCCCTGAAACGGCTCAAAAAGGCAAGCATTCTCTCGATATCTTCAAAAGATTTGAGGCACAATGCCTTGGCTAAATTAACGGTGTTGAGAACACGAACAAGTTTTTCTTTGGGAATACCAAACTGAAGTAGTAATCTGATTTTCTTCTCAAATCCAGCTAGACATCTAGGGTCTGTTGCATTCAAAAGCCGCTCAATCTGCTTTGTCTCGATTTTTCCTTTCAGCTCTAAGTCACTATCACTAACAACAAGAAAGAGAAGTCCATCAATTTCTTGAGATGCTAATAGAGTTGGCCGTTTAGCGATTATTTTTGACAGAGCAGGACCAATCACTCCTACCGATTGCAACAACTGTATTCGATTCCGAATAGTTTCGAAACGCGTGAATCGAAGAGATGGATTGGCATTCAGAATTGCATCAGTTTCTTTCTCATTGAATCCCATTTCTTGAAACAACGGATATAGCATTATACCTACAACAATCAAAATTCAAAAGCACTTTCAGGTTCTCTCCCATTAAACCCATTACCTAACTAAACGCAAAGCTTCATTACACCTAAACCAAATTAAAACCAGAAATGAAGAAAAACAGTTTCCTTTTACCCCTTCAATCCTAGGTTTAACAAGAGTCATGAATTAAGACATTGGGAGATTTATAATCAACACCTTTTCATACAAGAACATACCTGAGTCCGCGAACATGCTTGTCGATTCATGGCCATTGATAGTGAGAGCGCCGCAGCGGCAGCTTAGAAAGAGGTGATTGTTGGCGGAACTTGGAAGACGTAGAGAAAAACAAGAAAAACTGGTCAGCCGGAAATGGGTGAAAGCAGAAGCTGTGAAGTAAAGCGACGGCGTTTGGAGCGGAGAATTGGTGGGCAGAGCGAAGGTATTTGCAGCCATTGATGCGGAGTGCTCGAGCATGAGAAGAAGAAGAAGATGGATAAGCTATTAAGTATTAAGCTCAGCCCTTTCTGTGTTTGCTGAAATCCACTTCTCTTTCGTATTAAACGTTACATCATATAATTTGAGCACAAAGTTATGACGCCGATGAATTTTAATTATTCAAAAAAAATTTCCCTACTAAATTTTTTAATTTTTTTTATCCCTACTAATTTAAACTAATAAATATAATAATTGATCGTAAATTCTTAAAGAATTTAATTTTTTTTCTATTTAACTGACAAGTTGATTTGTTTTGAATAAAAATATATTTAACACACTTCAATAATAAAGCAAAAGAGTTTAAAACACACAAGAAGCATATATCATCGTTTTTGACTTTTTTCTTATTATCTCAACTTCGAAATGGAGTTATTATATTGTTAATCAAAAAATGAGTGAGCATAAATAAACCCATGTCTTTTACTTTTTACTTTTTAGATATGCTTTTTTAATTGAAATACATTTATATATATATATATATATATGTTCATTTGTCTGGTTGCCCGTGCGATTAAAAGGTTATTTCTTCAAGAGAATGATTCAATTCGAATCCCTCTAACCACTTTGAGGGTGTGTAAAAAATATAAATATATATATATAATCCTAAAAAACTCCAAGATTTATAACAAGGAATCAATTTCTGATTATTAAAAATTTTGATAGAGATTTCGGTACCGTTATATATACATAATGTACCTATTAAAGGCTTAAAGCAAGGCAATAAAATAGCAGAAAAGCACTTAAAAGCAGTCTGCAAATAAGTCAATAATGCGATGAACTTACAATTATCTAGTTACAAACTACCAAGTTGCAGAAAACAATGCGGCATTTCAATTTGCCTAAAACCACCCACAAATGAACCCTGCAAAGGGGAGGGGAGAGGCCACTATAATAATTTAGATACTGCACAAAAAATATGCTTCTTGCAACACATATATCCACCTCCAAATAATTGGGAAAATATTAGTCTGCAGCATAGATGATCCATGACCTCCTCAAGTTCTCTTTTGTTTCGATTTCAGACTACTCTTCGAAATGCTTGACCCAGTTTTCTTACCAATGTGGATGCTCTTGATAAGAATAACAGATGAGCTTCCATTTTCGAAATTATTCCTGGGGGAAGAAATGGAGACATTAATGGATAATGTGTATGTGCAAAATGCATTGAAGAAACTTATGCAACGGTGCAGGGCTTACAAGTCGGCATGTTTCTTCTTGAGAACCCCTCTGACTTCGTCTGGAGCCTTCTCGTTAGCTTCTGGTTTATTGTTCTGATGAAATACCTGCAGAATGTACGATAACCCAAGGATAAAGATTCTTGCATTGAATCATATATCATATATGTTAGGTCAACAGAAGCACGTGGGTTTTGCAGTATCCTGATCATGTAATTGGGATCCTAAACAAATGGGTTGAAATTTGAAATAGAACAACTCAGCTACAAAGAAACAAGGGAGCTGAATTAGCACAGCGACAGCAAGAATTTCCATGGCCGTACTACATGCAACTACTAATAGAGTCAGCATTAGAATAGGGAGATGATTGTTCAGAAAGGGGCTATAAAAGATCTGCCTTTGAAGTAATCTACACATTCAGAAGCAGCAGCACTATCCTAGCTTGAAAAATACTGAGATAAACAAATTGAAGCTCAAACTTCATCAAGGCAAGATGAACTAGCATATTATTATATCTAAGACAGTTCAAAACCAAGTTCTTAAAATTCACATACACACTCAAATTTGGTTAGAAAGAAAATATTCTGGCTCTATGAATGCATAAGAGAAAAACAACAGACAAGACGTAAAAACATTAGAAGCAAATACCATTAACAAGCGTATAAAACCACATGTTAAAGAAACTGGGCTCATATTAAAATGGCACATGATATAGATGGAAAATTGGAAACCAGTCATCATATGTTATACTCATTTCCAAGATTGACTCACTTATCATGACTACATCTTCTCAAGAAAGAAACTATCATAATAGTACACACTGCAAATTACTGCTAACATGCCTGAGACAATATATAGATGTGAAAGCACAATCTGATGAACATAAAATACTACCTACATATCAACAGAACTTCAACCATACTTCAGTCAACACATACAAACAATCATATCACCAAAAATGCTTGAAACAACATTTCACTGAGCAAATGGAACACAATAGAAGCTCGACGGCACACTATAATCAACAATGATTTCTGTTACTTACCCGATTTGATTGCAATGCACACTTCTCTTCATACACTTTATCCTTATCAACCTTCGACTTCTTCGCGGCATGATGATCCGCCTCCTTATTCCCACTCATTTTCCTCTTCTTTCTATTCCCAAGAATGTCACTCTTCCCCTTCTTATCCCTCACTTTCCAAACATTCTTCTTCCTGTACAACAACTTCTCGAATTTCCACATCTCATAGCTCGTATCAATGACCGTCACCTCCGTCCGTGAAAACCCCGTCAAATTTCCATCCCTCTCAGCTGCTTCCCCTTCATTTTCCAATTTGCACAGCTCGTTGACTCCTTCCACCCCACTATTGCTATCGCCACTCCTCAACAGTGTAGGCTTCTCCGAAGCTGCATTTTTGCTATCATGACTCTCATTAACCGAAACCGTACAAATTCTAGGGTTCGACTGTTTGCGAGCAGATTTTTTCAATTTTGTGGGATTACTGCATTTTTCTCCAAAATTGAAGAGCTCCCCGAGGACATCACTCATTATATTGAGCAACTGTTTATCCTCATTTGGATTCGGATCACCAATCGGGTCCGACCTCGGTTTCGGTTTCGGTTCCGGCCTTACTGGAGTCGGAGAGTTAGGGTTTTGGAGAAAATTCTCGAGATCGGAGACGGCGTTCTCCGGGAAGCCTTTAGCGGTTCGCAGCCGGTCCAGCCAGTTGGGGCCGGATTTTCCGGTGGAAACTGAGCAGAGCATTGCCGGAGGAATTACAGAGAGAAGAATGATTACTCTGTTCTTGGCGTAAATGTGCAAATTACAGAGAGAAAATCAGAAAGCGTGGAGATAAAAATGATTGGAAAATGGAATTGTCAAAGCTTAAATGCAAGAGAAAAACTTTCTTATTTGCATTTATGACTTTTTCTCTTTTAATATTAAAAATTAGTTCTTTCGGACAATTCCTCAAAAATCCCCAAGTGTAAACTGAATTTCCTTGTCACTCCCCAATTTTGAAAAAGTTCATGTTCACTCCCCAATTGAAAAATAAAATTTCTTTTCACTCCCCAAGTTTGTATAATTTTCCAGGAATTGCGTACATTTTTGAGGGAATTGCGTATAAAAATCCCGGAATCTCGTAATACGAGATTCCGGGATTTTTATACGCAATTCCCTCAAAAATGTACCCAATTCCTGGAAAATTATACGAACCTGTACTATTTGTGGGGACCTAAAAGGAATTTTGTTTTTCAATTGGGGATTGAATGAGAACTTTTTCAAAATTGGGGACCTAAAATGAATTTTTTCAACTTTTTAGTACTATTCAAAGATTTTCCCGTTGTTTATCAATCGGTATTTAATGGATTCACTCTCTCCGGTGACCGGTGAGGGTCCCAAGTGATCAGAGGGATTTGAATCAAGTTCTATCACTTGAGTGTGTATAAAAAATAAAAAAATAAAATAAAAATAGTATTTAACTCATTATAATAATATACCTTTCCAAAAATGTTTACTTTGGTTGGTTGTAATATGATCATATTTTTGTGGAAATTAAATATACGATGACATAAAAAAAATTTAGATAATCAATTCAACTTATTTAATATTATAGATTGTCCTAATTAGTTAGCAATTTTTTTAATCTTTAATTGTATTCTTATATTTTTCTTCAACTTTATCAATAATATAATATTCTTATAATATTTAATAAATATAAAATTAATGAATTAAATAATTAATACATTTATTTCTAATAAGGTAAACAATCTCTTATGACTAAGTGTGTCCAGTAGTGATATACTAGAGTTTTACTTTACCCCGCATTTAACTCTATCTTAATTGTAATTTTGTGACACCTTTTCATAGAGGGCATGGGCCATCATATGATCTTTGGGCCAATGATCATCAAGGTGAAACCCAAAACTGGATAAATAGGCCCAACTAGAACCGTAGGGCTGTCAATGGATCGAATTTTAATCCGAATCTGATCCGAATTTTAGCACATTCGTCCGATAAAAATGTCCCATGGATCATATCCGATTATAAATATTCGTTATCCGAAATAAATGGAGCAAATATGGAATTAACGAATCCGATCCATTTAGAATCCGAATCCGATTATATATATAATATTTAATTAAAATAAATTATTTACTAGTACATAATATTAAGTAAAATGACTAAAATTATAATTTTCACATAATTATCACTTTAAACAACAATAAAATTTGAATTATTTACTCTAAAAGTATATATTTTCCTTTATTATTATTATTTTAAACAAATATAAATAAAATCATCAAATAATCCATTAAATAATTATTATTTATTAATATTATGTAATTATATTTATTTTTTATATTAAATTTGTTAAATAAAAATATTAAATTTTATTGCTAATCGGGTCGGATCTTTAATCGGATATAATCCGATCCGATTATACATGATTCAAAATAAATGAATCCGAATCCTATATAGGATTCGGATTCGGATCCGTAATCCCCTGATCCGGCCCGAATCCGACCCGTTGACAGCCCTAGAACCGCCAACGGGTGGCATTTGAACCGGATCAAAAAAATTCGAATTTGAGACCAACATAAAAAGTAAGATTGGGCTCTCCAAATCCAATAGAATCACAATTCTTAGAATGCAGAATTAATATAGTGATAGGTTGAGCCCAGTCTCTGTCGTTTTAGTTATAGACTAAAATACATAATATAAATATCATGTATCTTTGCTCAATAGTTGTTGAAAATCAACTCGTTTTAAATAATGTCAGAAATCAGCTTGGAATTAATATAATGTTTAAGTTTAGTAGTAAATTGATAATAAGATATTGGAAGTGGAGATGATGTTAAATAGGATAAGATATTAGGTCAATATACTACGAATTTAAACATATATATTACGTAATTTCAGCACAAACAAAGAATTCTAGGACTTGTCCGAATATCTCCCACAATTAGCAAATTTTAATCGAGTTAGGCATCAATTAATGAAAGGCTGTTAGGCCTAAGCTACATTTTGACTCTTTAGTTTGGATAATTACGAACTCCCTCATAAGATTTGACCAAAATACAAATTTCTCCCTAAAGTTTGAAAAATTACGAATACTCTCTTAAGGTTTACATTCTCTCTCATAAATTGCCCCAAACATTCATAACGTTGTTAACTTTTGCTGATGTCATCAATATTATTTTTAAAAATTCCAATCATACCTTTGGGGGTATATTGTAATAATATTAAAAGTGTAATGATATATTTGTAATATTGGTCAAATTTGTATTTTTTAATTTGAATTTGGTAATTTAATTAATATGCATATTTTATCTATAAGTATAAATCGGAATAAATATTTCATGCATATTTATTCCAATAAAGTATGAAAAAAATTACAAATTTCACTTTTTGGTTGTCTTAGTTTTATACATATTTTGCATAATTTTATTTAAACTTTGTTCGTTTAGAATAATAAATTTTTTTAATGAAATAGAAAATCATAACAAACACATTAATTTCACATAAATATCAATCAGAATTATTTATACAAATATGGTGATTTCTAATGCATGTACTTTTAATATGAATAGCATTCAAACATAAACATGTATGCTCAATTTTTTTTTTTCAAGAAAATATTTAGTATCCATAAACTTATGATGCACGGACATTTCTAAAAATATCATTTTGTCGTGTCGTGTCGGACACTCGTGTCCGACACCGTGTCCGACACTCCTTACGTGGGAAATTCAAGAAAAAATATGTGTCGCCGTATCCGTGTCGTGTCGTGTCCGTGTCGCCGTGTCCGTGTCCGTGCATCATAGCCATAAACTTTAGGAATGAAATTAGTTCATTATTAAAACATCAAAACATCATTAAGTAGCATTCTTTGCTAAACCAAAACAAAAAATGTTAGGTAAACACAAAATTCAAGTACTTACATCAAACCCCCAATAATTTCAATATTTACATTAACCTCCTTACTTTTGAACTTTTATTACATATACCCTCTGAATTTTAGGACGTGAGCGATAAAATAGTAAAATCACAAATTCTGTTAAATTTAACGGAGGAGATAATGAACCAGGAGAGGATTCATAATTTTTCTCAAACCCCAGGAGATATATGTAATTTCGCCAAACCACAGGGGAGCGTTCGTAATTATCCATGTTCTATATAATTTAACTAGGGCTGTCAAAGATCCGACCTGATTAACAATAAAATGTATTTTTTTTTTAAATAACAAATTTGATATAAAAAAATAAATGTAATTACATAATATTTAATAAATAATAATTATTTAATGGATTATTTGATAGTTTTGTTTATATTTATTTAAAATAGGTTAATTTGAATTTATTAATAAAAGAAAATATATACTTTTAGAGTAAAAATTTTAAAATTTATTATTGTTTAAAGTGATAAATATGTGAAAATTCTAATTTTAATCATTTTACTTAATATTATGTACTACTAGTAAATAATTTATTTAATTAAATATTATATATAATATCGGATTCGGATTCTTAGCGGATCAGATTCTTTAAATTTATATTCGCTCCATTTATTCCGGATAACCAATATTTATAATCGGATATGATTCATCGGACATTTTTATCGAATGAATATGTTAAAATTTGAATCGGAGTCGGATTAAAATCCGACTCATTAACAGCCCTAAATTTAACTCTCCATTTTGATAATTAGGATTCAGTAGTGTACCTCCCATCTTGGGAGAGTTAAAAGTCGTTGGGGCCATCCCTGACGACCCAAAGATAAAGCCTAGGCCCACGAACTGGTGGTGTCATTTGAGAGATTATTGGGCCCAGGGGTTGTTCGTACGATTAGGGCAAACCTATTCTTTTCAGGAAAACAGCGAGCTAGTGAAGAGGTATATTGTAAGTCTGACTCAAGAAGTAGTAAAGTAAACGGCAAATAATGAGAATAAGGGGATAACATCGTATTTAGGATAAATCTAGGTAGTGAGATAAGAACAAAGGGTTAACAGATTCTTATAAATAGGGGGAACGGGAAAGGAAACGTCAGAACTCAATAGAGAGAAAAACACAAGCAAGAGAGGTACTCACCAAAAGTAGAGTTTATAATTATTTTTTAAAAGTTTTGAGTTTTTTAAGGACAAAAATAATAATTAGAAGTAAAAAGAAAAAGAATAAACTAAAATTTGTTCCACATCGAATAATTAAAAATATGGAGTTCAATTCATATGGTTTGACAACCTACCTTACATCCCCTCACATACTTACCAAAACAAAATTATAAACATATCCAACCTTTTCTCCTCCAGGTAACAATTGCAAGCTTGCAAACCTAACTATCCATACATACAGAAACCGTAGCTTCATAACTCTATAACTGAACCCACTAAAATATATATATGTATATATATTACATGTTTTTGCTTTAGGATTAAGTTTTTTAACCACATATAAAAGGAAAAAAAAAATTATATTGACTCTTTTAGTTTCAAAATTGTGTGCAAAATTTAAAAAAAAAAAAAAAAGACCATAACCTAAAACTAAAACTAAAAATCTTATTTAATGATGTCCTACATATTAAGTATTTAATTTTATTTTTAGAGAACAACCGTAAAATAAATATTTTATTTTAACTCTACTGTCTGACCATCCCGGAGGCTGGAGTTACCCCCCTGACCCTAGCCCAATCAACTCAGATGAGATTCGAAGTACATATACTAAATATGCACTAATTTAAAAAATTAAGAAAATATACATTACAAATTTTAAAGAAAATTACAAAAAGATATAAAATGTATATACACATTAATATAATAAATATTAAATAATAATTTTTAAAAAAAAAATAGAAAATAGAACACCCCAACCCCAACCCCACAGCCAACAGGGGTTGACCATGTGGTTTGAGGGTTGATTTTCGAAGGCAATGACCCGAGTTCAAATCTCTCTAGTCACTTGGGATGTGTGTTTAAATAAATAATTAAAAAAAAAAAAACCCACCCCCACCCCACCCCACCCCTCTTCCTCTTCCTAGTGTATGTATATATACAATAAAGAGTTTTTTTTTTTTTTTTTATTTTAAAATATATATTTTTTTATTTTCTTAATTTATTAATAAATATACATATATATTTATTTAAATATATACGTCATATGTATAAATTTTTGTATAAATAGGACTTATCCGGCTCTAATATAGACAATAGAATTATTCGTAAACTAAGGGGAGAAATCCTTTTTTAGTCCCATTGGAAGAGGGAAAATGTTAGTCCCATAAAATTTATAAATCCAAAATTCATCTCATAGAATTAAAAAAGTGGACAAATTACATTATTCCATTGAAAACTAAACGGAAATCCCATGTGATAATAAAATTCTATGTGATAATTACGTGTCCATTAGTAGTTATTTGACTTATATTTTTTTTTATTCTTTTCACACTTATTAACTAAAAAACTCTCTCTCAAACTCAAAATCTCTTAGGTTTTATGACGAACGAAAAGTTTCTCCCAAATTAAACTTAAAATTCTCAAACGCTTTTCTCTCTCATATTATGCTGTTAGGGATATACACTAAAAAAACATTGAAAAAATCTAAACACTTAAGATATTGACCAAAATATTGAGTGAAATATGGATAGAGGCATATCATGAGGTTTGTTGTATTTGAAAAAAACTTTCGGTGAATCATTTGTACCACATCGACAAAAACAAGCACGATAAAATGCAGTCTAGTTATTTATCTTTGATCCGGACATAGAGGTTAAAATATACTTCTGGCATAGTCAAAAAGGGTTGAAAAAACTTTGAACTCCGGATGAATGAGCAATGTGTAAACAAATAGCAAGACAACATAAAAATGACTGTAATTAAAATTAGAATGATTATTTTGATGTTTGGGATTAGATTTTGTCAGTTAAATCATTGATGCAGAGCTTGATGATTTTGAATTTTCACTTGGTACTATTAATGTTATGAACAACTTTATAAGTGTCATTTTGTCAATGAAAAAGGTAAATTTAAGTTAAATTTGTTATATAATAATTTTTTGTTAATTTGATTTATTAGCATCATATTGTTATTAATACATGTTGTATCATCTTATTTATTATTAAGCATAATTATTATATGAAAAATATAATTAAGCCTAATTAATTGATATGTTTAGATTGTGAAAAAATGTATGATATTAATAGGATGCTAAGTAAATGATTTTTCCCTAAACTAAGTACGACACATATCAATCATGTGTGAATTCCAGCGTATATATTGTTTTTCCGGCAGAGATTGTTCCGAAAATGTCATTTTTTTAGTTATGAGTTGATTTTGCTGCCGCAAGAAAAAAAAAATATCCAAAAAATATAAGTTAAGGGTAGTTGGTATCCCAATTTTGTATTTTTTCCGGTATGTAAATATAACATTTTTTAAATAAGTATGTTTTGGTCCGGACAAATCAACATATAGAATTCAAATTTAGATATCTACTTTCGTAATTAGATTTGGATCCGTAAATTTTTAACTACACAATAAAATCGACAGGCACCTGAAAATATTTGAATTATTTTTCTTGTTTTTCCTTATTACATGATATATATATATTTAAAATATCTAATTAAGTTATTTGAAAACTCAGCTTCAACTTCATTTCAATGTCCTTACACATGACTTTGTCGGAACAAATTGTGGGGTATTGCTGCAACAGCAAAAGTATATGCCATATTGTCCGTAGCCGCCCAATAACATTGCTCGCTTTCCGTTTCCGAGCAAGAGTTTCCACGTTCCCATGAGAATGCGTCAAAAGAAATATGGCGAGCACCCCAGTTTATAGTAAAAAAAATTGGGTTGATTGGGGATAATATTAACACAAAAGGACCACTTAAATTCCTCGGTCTGAGAAAGCGTGTGGCTTCCGAGATCATTATCTTTTGATGCACAGTGAATTGTAATGCTTGAATCTCGATAGATACAATTTACAATGAGGATTGTGTAATGATCGGTGAGAAAACAACCTTTCCCGTTGGTTATGAGAAAGGATGAAATGACCATCCAGTCTTATCATTTTTATTATTTTTTTGTTTTGAAGAGATGGATATGCACTATTAAAGACAAATGAAGATATAGACGGAAAGGAGAGAAAATCTGCTTGAGCATGCGAAGGGAAAGTGAAATGAGAAAAAACCTGTATGAGCATGCAAAGGGAAAGGGAAAAGAGAAAGGAGAGAAAATCTGCATGAGCATGCAAAGGGAAAGGAGTGAAAATAGGAATCCAGATGACTAGAGATGGAAGTAAGAAAGGCTGGAATCAATTGGGTGAACAAGAGGATAAAGGAGGAAAAGAATAAAAGTAGAGGAGAAGAGGCTAGAGAAACTGGAAAAATGGATCTTTGGTGTTGTTAAAGAGGAGGGGACGTCTGGGAAGTCAAGTTTGGCATCCGCTTTAGTCTCTTGGATTTTAAAATTATTTTCTTTTTTCTTTTTCTTTTGTCACTCTCTCAACCTGTTATCCTTTTGGTCTCTTGGACTTTAAAATTATTTTCTTTTTTCTATTTCTTTAATCATTCTCTCAACGTGTATTTATCTCTTTTTTTTTTCTCTCACCTTATTCTCATTCTTTCTACTATATATTTTTATGCTTTCCCCATATTTTCTAATTTTTATTTTGTATTATATTTTAAACTTTTATTTATATTAAAAATGATTGTAAAATAAATATTAACATAAAAATTTTAATTTAATATGTATTTAATTTTTTTTTTCTCATGCAGAGAGTGTGCAGGGTTACTAGTTTATATAAATCACTATTTACAAGTGAGAAGATAATTAATTGTTTGAGAAAAAATCTCACATAAGATAAAGTATTCAATATATTAATTTTTTCAAACATACTTATCTAAATGCAGAATGTAGAATCAAATGTAGAAAGAGCAAAAATATCAACTATCAAAGAGAAGCTTCAAACAGAATGTAGAATCAAGTGTAGAAAGAGCATACAAGTATCAAGTATTAACGAGGAGCTTCAAACAGAATGTAGAAATTAGAAAGAGCATGCAAATATCAGGTATCAAAGAGTATTTTCAAACAAAATGTAAAAACTAGAAAGAGCATGCAAGAGGAGCTTAAACCAAACTAAAAATGGCTGACTGAAAATCAGGAAAGTCTCCCTTCTTCAAATCTCTAGAAAACTCTCCAGTACTTTTGACAGCCGCCACATTCTTGAAATCTTTAGTAACTCCCATGTTTTTAAGTCCACTTAGTCCAACCTTTTGTAGATCTCCCGATAAACACCGAGGGGATCTTCAGGGAGCTCTTTAAGATATTTGGACAAAATTAGCACGGTAATACAATATTAGTATAACCTACGTAAATGAAAACTGTATTTTTTATATAACTTATATAATTAATTTTCGGTGGAACAAAATAAAATAATATAAAATTGAAATGGTGGAACAATGCTCCAAGATTTGGAATGATCAGCGTGTCCCACAATTGGACACTAAGCATCGCGTTTGATCTTCCTATGAGGATCAGTGATTCTTTTTTAATCAGAACTGATTTAATTTAAAATAGATAAATAGAGCAAAGAAAAAACGAAGACAGAAATACAATTTTTTTCAATGAGATATAAAGAGAAAAGAGAGAGAGAGAGAGAGAGAGAGAGAAATGCAATTTTTTTTTTCATGAGATGTATAAAAAAATACTGAAAGTTAAGATTTGAATCTTTAGAAAAAAAGAAACAGAAATGCAATTTTTTTCATGAGATGTATAAAAAAATGATGGAAGTTAAGATTTGAATCTTTATTCTTTTTTTTTTTTTTTTTACGAAAATATAAAAATTAAAAAAAATAGGAAGATGTTTTCGTATCTATCAGATAGACTGAACAGTTGTCACTAATATAGATATTTTATAATAGTGAATTGAAATCATTTCAGAATTGAAGGGATCATAAATATTTTTCACAAAACCCCCAAAAGATTGTCATTGAAATAGAACGCTACGTACCATCTAAGCTAAACATTTCCTCATTTTCTATGATATGTATTTTCTTTAAAATAGGTTTGAGTAATAGTTCAATGTTCGACTCTTGTCATAAAGTGAATAAAAGGGATAGGATAAATCCCTTTGCCTTGATCATTTCGTAGATTTCTAATTTTTCATTTGAGTCAAAAACGAAATACCTAACTAAACCGAGATTCCAAGAAAAACTTTGACTCAATATTATATAGAAGTAGGATATGGAACTTATCCGTAGATTTCTAATTTTTCATTCGAGTAAAAAACGAAATACCTAATTAAATTGAGATTCCAAGAAAAACGTTGACTGACTCAATATCATATAGAAGTAGGATATGGAACTTGATCATTTGTTAATGAGATTCGAACAGACATAAATATTTAAATTAATATAGAATATGGATTAACTCCTCTCCATCCCCTATTTCTTTCTAGGCAAATAATATATAATAGAGCCTAAAAATGGCTCTGCGCTGGGACGGAAGGATTTGAACCTCCGAATAGGGGAGTTTAGCGGGACCAAAACCCGATGCCTTACCACTTGGCGACGCCCCATTTCAATTTCGAATCTACACTAAAAAAACAATAATATTGGTATTGGTTATTTGTCAACTCCAATTCAAATTGGAATATCAAGAACTCGCTATTCACTCGGCATTTGGTTCATAATGATTATGTAAGAGAGATGGTCGAGCGGTAGCATTGGAACTACTATGTAAGGCCCAATAATTTATGATCCCATTTAATTTTGAGACCCAAACTTAAGTTCTTAAATACAATTTCTCTTTTTAACTTTTAAACAATAAATAAATTTGGGTCTCAGGCCCAATTATGCCACCAATCAAATTCCTAATTCTAAAAAAACAAAAGTAGATAAAAACTATTATTTACTAGAGCTGTCAAGATTCGGATTGGATTCGCATTCTTGAATGCACTCCAAAAATTCATTTATCACTATGCAATCATAACAATTTTGGATAATAATTAACACACAACAATAAAACAATAGACACATGACAATTATAAAAAATTATTTTACTATTAAGCATGAGATCGTTAAAGTAATCATTTTTGCCTCTTGAATTCTAATATATTTTTATTTAAAAAAATATTTCGTCATCTACGGATGTCCTTTTTCGATTTTGGTCCCAAACTTTTCACTTTTCTCAAATTGCATCTTTTATGTTTCAAAAAATCTAAATTTCAGTCATTTAGCTAATGGACGTTAATTTTTTGACGGAAAAAAGGCGCGTGTCACTCACGATCCCTGAATAAATGTGAGTGACACGAGCCTTTTTCGGTCAACTTTTTAACGTCCGTTGGCTAAAGGACTGAAATTAAGATTTTTTGAAACATAAAGGATACAATGTGAGAAAAGTAAAAAGATCAGGACTAAAATCGAATAAGGGCATCTGTAGAGGACGAAAAATGATATTTTCCCTTTTTATTTTATTAACTTTTTTCCAACAATCCAAGACGTATTTTATTTTATAAACATTTTTTCTTTCACTCCGCTTTAATTTTTTATATTATATATTTTATCCTTTTCTGCATATTTTCTAGTCTTTAGTTTAATTATAATGTATACTAACATGATATTATTTCTATTTATTCAATCATTATAACTTTATAACTATATTAAAGATATTAATATATATTTAAATAATAATTATTTTTTTATTTACATACATATTGAACGTGTGGAGTTGCTACTTTAGGATTCATTCGTCACATCGACTGCAAAAGAAAAAAACTTTCAACAACTAAGGTGATTTTATGAGCTTTTCAGCAATTCTATCTATTTTTATAGCTCTATATATTGATTAGTGGTGCTCAGAAAATATCTAATCATCACTTGGTGTTCTTTGTGATGATCCGCTCAGTTTGAGATGATTTCAACCTCAAGTCATTAAAATAAATTCTCCTTATTTTTATCTCTTTTTTCCCCCCTTACATCTACATTGTGAGAAAAGATTTAACGTTTTCTAATAAGATGTATTGTGAAATTTTTTTCAAACTAAATGTTAAAATTAATAAAAGTTATCATTTAAGGAAATCACACCTGGCCCTTCAAATCACTAAAATTCATAACAAAGGGCCAGTTATTCATGTTTGATCAGCTGCTTAACTTTTTGTTAATTTTTTAGAAACCAATATTCAGTTCATTTTCTTGTTCAATAATAATTGCAATATGTGAGGTAGGCGTGGCTTCAAGACGGGCCTGGACTCTTTTTTTCTTTAACCTTTTTTTGTGGCTTGGGCCGCAAAGTTTGTACTTTAATTTGTTCCACATTCTGCGACTCTAAACACTATCCCACATCACATAACTAAAAATGTAAAATTGTAACCATAATAATATCTTATGTACTTTAAGAGCAAGTATTGCTTAAATAACTTTCTTAGAAAACATGATGCACCAATCTAATTTTATAATTAAAAACGTGGTGTGATATAATAAATTTTAATTTAGACGAACTCACGAACATAAAGCTTAGAGGTAGACTAATTCAAGTCTGATCGATAGTAGTTTGAAAATCGATAATAATTCTTTTAAAAATAAATAAAATTCTTAGAAAACGAGCAGGACAAACACGTTTTTAGGCAGAAAATATTATACAGGACGCAACGTAGTTTTCGGGATTGGGACTAACATATTAAAATCGTGCCTCATGAAAACCCGCGGCAGCGTATTTAATATCCGCTAAAAACGGGGTTCACACATTGAATGAATCCAAATACAGTAGAGCAGTCAACTAAGAACGCAACAGCTGG
Source organism: Lantana camara (assembly GCA_037501455.1). NCBI lineage: Eukaryota > Viridiplantae > Streptophyta > Magnoliopsida > Lamiales > Verbenaceae > Lantana > Lantana camara. Next base: position 11,343,360 of record CM074857.1, on the reverse strand, counting down.
CCTCCTCTAACCGCCATTAATCCAAGACCACATCTTTGATTTGATTTTGTGCTGCAAGAACATTCGCGGCGCAATTTCAGATTTCGTTCGCTGCCAACAACTGATAACCCTCCTTTGTTTCTTTGTGTTTTTCATTTGTAAAAATCTAATCTTTGTCTTTTTTTGATTTCACGATAGGGTGGGAAGTGGGAACTCCAAAGAAAATTGACAATGAAAGCTTTCTTGCGGACTGCATACGCAAATTTTCGGCCTTTAATGGTGCTTTCGTTCTTATCGGATACGGTGTGCCTACCCTTTTAAAATTTATCTCTTTCTCTCTCTCTCTCTCTTCTGTTATCTTTCTATTTTTGGTCTTACCCTGTTCGAAATCCGGGATTCTTGCGCCTGTCTAGTGATCTGGTAGTTATTTTCTGATATTACCCTTTTTCTAATTTCTGCTATTTATCATTGTTGTTTGTGGGGTAAGTGGTTATGGCTTTGGTTGAGGCGTTCTTGGAGATTTTGGAACGGCCCACAATATGGGCGATTGTAATTGGGATGATACGGTTCTTGGGGCCTGTTTGGATTGCTTTCTTTGTGGGTATAATGGTGGGATGGGGATGGAGGCCTAGGTGGGCTAGGTTGGATAATTGTAAATTTGAACCTTCTTCACCTTCATCTTCGGTACCTTCTCCCGTTAAAGGCTCAGGCTCAAGTTCAGATACTTTCAAGGTAAAGACTGCAAATTTTGGTTCTGGTATGTTGGATAATGGATTGGGGAAGGAACCAATCGCTTTGCCAGCTGCTGATGGTGCTGCTTGCAGGTGAATTTTGTGCTTGATATTTAATAAAGTCTGTAGTTTTTTATGTTTTAATCCGGTGATTTTGTTGAAATATTTGGAATAGATTCACTTGGTATGTTTGCTGAGGGACTTATATTCACTTGCGTCTGATGGTGTGAATGAAATAGCAATATATGTATGGTTTGAAGATTTAAGATTTGAGAATTCAAGCTAATTGAGTGGTCAGTTGACAGTGCAGAGTGTGTGTGAACTTTGATGCCCAATCATTCGAGAAGTGTATGTAGTTAGTTTCTCATAAAATATACTTTGCTTGTGCAGTCAATCTAAATTAGTTAAAGAAGATAATACACTTATTACACATGAGGATTTGCAACATCTGTGGAATCTTGTTGAGAAGAAAGATGGAGGGCCTCCTTGGAAACATACGATGGATCGTTCCACCGATAGCATGAGTTACCAAGCATGGCAAAGAGAGCCCCAGGTACCTCTCTCTCTCTCTCTCTCTCTTTCTCTCATGTGTCTTCTTTGTGTTATCTATGCAATTGTTTTTGATGCTTGGTATTTCTGGTGGTTTATCAGAGTGGCCCCCCTCAGTATTGTAGCAGAACAGTTTATGAGGATGCAACTCCAGAATTGGTAAGGGATTTTTTCTGGGATGATGAATTTAGACTGAAGTGGGACGATATGATCGTGCACGCTAGTATTTTAGAAGAATGCCCTACTACAGGGACTATGATGGTTCATTGGATACGAAAGGTTTGTGAATGAGATTAACTGTAATACAAGTTTTAGTAATCATGTTTTGTCAATTAGTAATTTAAATTATTCTTGTGCAGTTCCCATTCTTCTGCAGTGATAGGGAATACATCATAGGCCGTCGAATGTGGGAGTCGGGGAGATCATATTATTGTGTTACTAAGGTAAATTTTTCCTTGAAAATTCTTTTGCTCTATATTCCGTTCTAGTATTCAAGGAGAAAAGCAAAAGGAAATGATGAGGTGAAGTTAATTTGGTGTTTGGTTACCAAAGATAATTGGGAAGAAATGAAAAGAAGGGAAAATTGGGTGAAAAATGCACTAAAAATGAATGAAGAAAGTAAGAGAAAAACAAGAAAAAGCTTACAGTCATACCTTCGTATAACCTATCTGCTGCTCGTTCCTCATATTCGTTCTAATCAGCCTCTCTTTTCATTCCCATTAATCATTTAAGCTAATCTCTTCTCAAATTGGGAAATATCATTTTCCTCGCTATACAAATTAAGGATTTTAGATTTCTTTTCGTTTCCTTACAAAATCCTACGACCAACATATCGTTAATGACAGCTCTTTAATCGTTATATCCTTGTGCTTAGAGGTTACGATCATTTCTGACTGATCTTTTGTTCTGATGCAGAGCGTTCCTTGTGCATCTGTTCCAACTAGAGACAAACCAAGACGTGTTGATCTCTACTACTCCAGTTGGTTAATTAGAGCAGGTAATCCTCAGCATGTGTTTAATTAAGCAATTTTTCTCTTGAAATCAGAACCGTATAAACAGTTTTTGTCCGATAACCAATGGAGTTTGTTCTTGATTTTCTTTTGAGCATCCAAAAACAAGTTGGCCTCCCTATCATAACTTACTGGGATTATCACACTAACTTAGCCAGAGTTTTCGCCTAATTACATTAACTTACCAAGATTTGGAAAATTACAAAAGTTTCTCATAACATATCCTAGGGAAGTTTGTGTAAATGGGCCAAACTTCAGCGTTTGGCGGTGTAATTGTTACCAACTTATATGGGTTACAAATTCTAATCTCTCTCTGCTTTTCTCTGTAAACAGTGGAGTCAAGAAAAGGAGACGGGCAATTATCGGCATGCGAGGTGATCCTTTTCCATCATGAAGACATGGGCATTCCATGGGAAATTGCAAAATTCGGGGTTCGCCAAGGTATGTGGGGTGCCGTAAGAAATATAGAACGGGGTTTCCGTGCTTATCAAAAACACAGAGCTTCAGGAGCACCCCTTTCCCATCATGCCTTCATGGCTCAAGTTAACACCAAACTTGACCCCAACTGCTTCAACTGTTCGGAAACTGCTGAAAGTTCATCAGCAAAACAATTACAAGATTCCTCAGCTGAGGAGAAGCCAACTGGTCCAGCAAAAGTGCCGAAGCTCCTAATCATTGGAACTGCTGTAATTGCTGTCGCCTGTACTCTCGACCGAGGTCTGTTAACCAAAACGCTTATTTTCGGGGTTGCCAGAAAACTAGGCAACTTGGGGAGGATGGGAATGCCGAGGAATTAACCGACGGTAAATTTTTTGGATTAATTTTTTTTTCTTTTTACCACTTCATAAGGACTCTCTCTCTCTCTGAGTGAGAGGAGCTATACTTGGAAATAGAGAAGTTTGTAGAATAGTTTTAAGGTGATAGAGACTCTCTGCATCTCTTCAGATAAAATGAACTAATATCGAGGTTGGTAATGTCTGAATTTTGTTCTTGTTTTGCAAATTTATATGATATGTCCTTGTTTAAGAGCTTTTGGAAAATAAAATTCTTTTTATTTTTTAGTAGAAATACGCGAAAATTAAACTCTTTTTATACTAGAATTTAGAAGTAATGCCTTCTTGTTTCTTTTAAATGCTATTTTTTTTTGTAATTCATCAGAAATAATTTTAAAACCATAGTTTAAGTGCTTTTTATTTAGAAATATCCCTAATATTGAACTAAAAAGGAAAGCATATATTCATATACGATAAGAGACACAAACAAATATTGAAGGCATTGTATGAATCATTGAGATAGATGAATTGTTGTTCAACTGAAACTACATAAAGTACATGAATAACAAAGCAAAACACCAAAAGAAAAATGAGGAACTTAATCAAGAAAAGTAATTAACCAACATATAAACCCTACTAATTAAGAGTATTATGTTCCATTCAAAGGAGATCATAATACTCGTATCAATCTGAGTTCATAAAGAGTGAGAGAAACACAGTAGGACGACAAAAGGCGTATGATTCTACTTTCGTGGACGTGATATAAGAGTATCGAAAGGGTTAACCCAATCAAATACCAGCTCTCTCGGTGGGCCATCCTCCCGCTTCTTCACCGCCGGAGGCGAGCTGGGAATAGGTTCCGGTTTCCTAATAATAGTATCGAAAGGGTTGACCCAATCGTATTGCGGTGCAAATACCAGCTCTCCTGCGTACCTGCTGCCCCAGGAGCTTTTTACTTCTTTCTTGGCCTCTGGCGCCTTGTTAGAAGCAGATGGAGAGCTGTGGATAGTTTCCGGCTTCGTGATAATAGTATCGAAAGGGTTGACCCAATCAAACTGCGGCGCAAACACCAGCTCTCCCGGGTACCTGCTGCCCCATGAGCTTTTTTCCTCTTTCTTGGGCTCTGGCGCCTTGTTAGAAGTGGATGGAGACGAACCGGCCAAGTTCCGGCGAATAGAGTCGCCTAAAACAGCCTCGAGCGAGGTGACGATCCATGTAGACATCGTGGATTCTCTGAAGAATATACGAATAACTAAGGGAATGTGGCTTTGGATTTTGGTGGAGATCAACTTATGGGAATAGAGAAGTATATATAGAGAGGGGGATTGAAGGATTATGTATAGAATTATGGAGAAGTTGATTCGGATTAGGAAAAGATTGCATAGTGCATTAAGAACTTTCCATGCATGTTTAGAGGGTAATAATCAAGAGGCATGGCGACTATCAACTTTCGTACATAAAACTTATATTATACTTGTTTTAAATTTGCTAAGATACTTGTATTATTAAATTTATTCACATTATTAACTTGTATCTTAGATTTAGGCTAGTTTCAGAATCCATGCAAAGCTATAATTCCTCGATATGTTAGGAAAATAATGCGTTATATGGATAGAAATCCAAGCTCTTATGACGTGAATCTGAATCTGTAGTAGCATTTACAATTCGGACTAGATGTCCTTTTCGTTCTCTAGAAGTATACTAATTTGACTGCGAGTTCAAACTAGACTAGAAATCGTTCCCATTACAACAATCCGTTCCTAAATCAAATTGAACTTCTCCATAATTCTTACTTGTTCCTCTCCCTATATATAATCCCCAATAAAATTCACAAAGCATCCCAACTCCACGTTCTCTTATATTATTGTTCGTATCATTTGTTTTTGACCTTCTGCAGTCCTCAAATTTAGCCAGCCATGTCAGATTTGATGTCTGACTTCGCTCCGCTCAAGTCCGTGCGCCGGAGAATCACCGCCGTGTTCTCGTTTCCATCTCCGCCGCCTGACAAGGAAAGCCCTAAGAAAGAAGTGAAAAGCTCGGAGCAGAAAGCTGAAGATCGTCGCCAGAAGATTGATGGCCTCTTCGTTTACGAAACTATTCATCTTTAGTGATTCATGGAATCAGTTGTTTTTTTCTATTCTTTATTAATATTTCAATGCTTTATTCTAGGATAGTTGGATATATACATGTAATCGACTAGGATAGTTGGATATATACATGTAAACGAACACATTATTTTTCAGAAATAAAATCTTTCTTATAAATCTTTATTCATCTTGGCATACAAATGTCAACAGACGGCTGAATACATCAATTTTTTATAGGAAAATTTAAAACGTTTTAGTTTATACGTTTAGTATTAGTGGAAAATTTTTTACACCTTAACAATTCAACCCACTTCAAACCCTAAATTCTCCCGCTAGTCCTCTGTATACATGAAATTAGATTGTTCATATTTTGCTCGACTATGGCTACAATCAGTCTTTTTCCAAAATTCACGAGTCCTCTTTTATCGTAATTACTATTTGTGAAATCGATCTTTGTTATTTTTAGCTGTAGAAAAAATGTCCCTTTTAATTATATGTCTATATTGATAAGATAAGATGTGCTGGAAATCATAAAATTTGTCATTGCAGAATGCAGACTGATGGCCTAAATTTGTTCCAACGCGGAACAGATTACTAGCAACAAATGTTCAAAATTCCTATACCTCACTAGTGCTATCTTGTAAACAGGAACTGGATACATTAGCAACTCATCAAGTGTCCGTGTGCATTAGAGTCCTCATGACTGTAACAAAGCACAGCTCCAAGATCCCAACACTATTCTTTCTAAGGGGAATAAAGCAGCAAAGAGCTGTAAAGAATCAATTTGCAATTTAATAGTTAAATGTTTTTGAAAAATTAATATTAGAGTATGTTCTATGTATTTGCTATATACTATGTATTCTCTAGGTGTCTTTCAAAGTGTCTCATTAAATTAGGAACTAGGAAGGTTGCACTTTGTGCATGTATCTTGATGGGCATCTTAACCTATTAATATGTACTCATATTTGAGATTTTATGAAAGTAAAAAATCAAGTAAAAACTTATTCTCTAAAAACATTATCTTAAGAATTCCTTTTTCTTCATTTCTCTAAAAATCCCCAACAAACTTGGTATCTAGAGCCAACTTCTTTCTTAAAAAAAATGGCCTCAAATTCAGTCCTAACAAGTTTGCCTATACCCCCAACCAAATACCGATTTTTGAAGGCAAACACTATGATTATTGGAGCAGCCAAATGCAAACCTTATTCATCTCTTTGTTTGGGATGTTGTGGAGACTTCCTTTCCCGAGCCTCCACCCGAAGGAAGTAGCACAAATTGGTCCGAGCAACAACAAAAATCCTACAAAGAGAATATTCGGAGAGATGCAAGCGCTTTGAGATATCTACAACAAGGCGTAATTAAGTAAAACAATATTTCCAAGAATCTTTGGAGCAAAAAGAGCCAAAGAAGCTTGGGATATTCTAAAACAAGGCTTTCAAGGAAACGAGAAAGTCATCTCTGTTAGGATAGCACCCTGGATCTTGATGGTATATTGTTTCTTGAATTGACCACAATAAATGATATAGAATAGAGAACGACAAAGGTAAGACACGAGATTTACATGGTTCGGCTGAATTTGCCTACCTCCACGAACAAGGGGAGCGATTCCACTATAACAGAGAGTTTACAACAATTAGAGAAAAACCTATCCTCTAATTAACCCAACACCCACAGAGAACCTTACAATTCTATCAGAAGAATTAGCTCTCAAGTGTTTCCCAACTCTCTAATTTACAAGCCTCATAACAAGCTTTCACGAAGCATAGGACTTTGCTTCGACTCTCTAGGCTTTCTATCTTTTCAACTCTCTCAAAATGAACAAGAGGTCTTCTATTTATAGAAAAGTTCCAGCCGTCATATGAATAGTAATGACAACTCAGTGACAACTGTATCACAACTCAGTGACAACTCGACGCTAGCTCAATTCTAACTCGTTGACAACTTGACTACAACTTGTACACCAACTTAGTGCTAGCTCATCGACAACTTGTTCACAACCTTGTGACAACTCAGCCAAAATTGTTGACAACTCAGCACTGACTCAGCGCCACCTCAGCGTTATCATGGAACTTTCTTGAGCATTTCTAAAGATTAATTTAAGCCACATTTTTAACAAATCTCCACCTTGGCTTAAATTCCATAGTAGGCTCGCTCCACCTTCGAGATAAGACTCAATTATCAGCAACACCAATCAAGTCCAAGCATTGCTTGGACTTGACTTTTGGAAGAGGCTTAGTTAACATATCTGTAGGATTCTCAAGTGTGGAAATCTTTCTCACTGAGATATCACCCCGTGAAATAATTTCACGAACAAAATGATACTTGATATCGATATGCTTAGTTCTTTCATGGAACATTTGGTCTTTAGTCAAATGAATAGCATGTTGACAATCACAGAAAATGGTTGTATCATTAGAACAAGAACTAAGTTCTCCAACTAAGCCTCTAAGCCAAATTCCTTCTTTGATCACCTCAGTTATCGCAATATATTCAGCCACTGTCATGGACAAAGCAACCACAGGTTGTAACGAGGCTTTCCAGCTAATAGCACCTCCTCCAAGAGTGAATACATAACCTGTCAATGATCTTCTTTTATGAAGATCACCTGCATAATCAGAGTGAACATAACCAACCAAAGAGCTGCTACTCCCGCCAAACTCCAAACAAGCTTTTGAAGTTCCACGCAAATATCTTAAAATCCATTTCACTGCATACCAATGTGATTTTCCAGGACAAGACATATATCTACTAACCTCACTCACAGCATGTGAAATATCTGGCCGTGTACAAACCATAGCATACATAATGCTACCAAGTGCGCTGGAGTAAGGAACTCTGGTCATGTACTGTTTTTCCGCATCTGACGTTGGTGATAAAGAAGCTGATAATCTGAAATGCGCAGCAAACGGAGTTGAAACCGGTTTAACATTTTTCATGCCAAACCTCTCCAAAACTTTCTCAATATAACTCTTTTGAGTTAAATTTAATTTTCCACCTTTATGACCCCTTTTGATTTCCATACGAAGGATCTTTTTCGCTGCACCAAGATCCTTCATCTCAAACGCTCTGTTCAACTGCTTCTTTAATTCATCAATATCGGATATGTTTTTAGCTGCAATCAACATGTCATCAACATAAAGAAGCAAATAGATAAATGACCCATCATGAGTCTTCCTGAAATAGACACAACTGTCATAACTGCTCCTTGAGTATCCGTTGCAAATCATAAAGGAATCAAATCGCTTGTACCACTGTCTTGGAGACTGTTTTAAACCGTACAACGATTTCTTTAATAAGCAAACATGATCTTCTTTTCCTTCAACAACAAATCCCTCTGGTTGTTGCATATAGATATTTTCTTCTAGCTCACCATGCAAAAATACCGTTTTGACATCAAGTTGTTCTAACTCCAAATCATGCATGGCAACTAATGCAAGCAAGATACGAATAGAACTATGCTTCACAACAGGTGAGAAAATATCATTAAAATCTACACCTAGTACCTGACTGTAGCCCTTAGCTACTAATCGTGCCTTATACCTTGCTTCCTCTACTCCAGGAATTCCTTCTTTCTCTTGAAGATCCATTTGCAACCAACTATCCTTTGTTTAGCCGGCGGTTTCACAAGTACCCAAGCATTATTCTTGTGAAGAGACTCAATTTCTTCTTGCATGGAAATCAACCACTTTGTGGAATCAACAGAAGAAACGGCTTCAGAGTATGTAGATGGCTCGCCAACAGAATCTGTTTCTTCTCCAGCATATAAAACATATGCTACAAGATCAATTAATCTTTGTGGTGGTCTAAATTCTCTTCTTGGTCTGTCCCTTGCAATGCTTCTTTCTTCCCTAGGAGGTATTTCTTCAATAACGTCAGGCTCATCTGGACTTTCAGACATCAACGGTGGACTAGGAATCTCATGTTCCACCTCATTTGATGTACCACCCGCCTCACTTGTATCAGAAGAAACTATAGGCTCCTTTCTCGGGGTTAGTAGAGCAGATTCATCAAACGTAACATCTCTACTAATTATAAATTTAGGTGACTTAGGATCAGGACACCACAACCTATATCCTTTCACCCCAGAAGCATAACCAAGAAAAATACATTTTCTAGCACGAGGCTCCAATTTTCCTTCACTAACATGCATATAATCAGGACATCCATATATTCTTAAATTTGAATAATCAGCTAGTTTATCGGACCATACCTCTTCAGGAGTTTTGAACTCAATTGCTGTAGACGGTGATCGATTCACCAAAAAACAAGCCGAGGAAATTGCTTAGCCCAAAAATCCTTGGACAAGCCAGCATTGGAAAGCATACACCGAGCCCTTTCCAAAAGGGTTCTATTCATGTGTTCAGCTACGCCATTCTGTTGTGGAGTTTTAATCACTGTGCGATGTCTAACAATTCCTTTAGCCTCGCAAAATCTATTAAAATCTCCTCCACAGAATTCCAGGCCATTATCAGTTCGAAGTCTTTTGATATGCTTCCCAGTCTGCTTCTCGATTAGAGTTTTCCACTTCTTAAAAGTTTCAAACACATCACTCTTGTGTTTTAGAAAATAAACCCAAACCTTTCTTGAAAAGTCATCAATAAAGGTCAATAGATATCGAGCTCCTCCTTTTGATGGAACTGGTGATGGTCCCCACAGATCAGAGTGAATATAGTCCAAAGGTCCTTTAGTTTTATGAATTCCAGTGCCAAAGCTGAGCCTCTTCTGTTTGCCGAATACGCAGTGCTCACAGAAATCCATCTTTCCCGTACTTTGGCCACATAGAAGTCCTCGTTTGCTTAACAAGGTCAAACCTTTCTCGCTCATATGCCCGAGCCTCATATGCCATAAATTTGTAATATCAGAGTCTGGCATTGACGGTGAAGAAACTACTGCAGAGCCTATCACTGTCGAGCCTTGTAATACATACAGGCTTCCTGTTTTTCTAGCCTTCATCACCCCCAACGCATCTTTGCTAACTTTCAATACTCCACCTTCAGCTGAAAAACTTGTACCCTGATCGAGTCGGATTTCGGATCAGTGACGTGTCTCGAAACAGCAGACTTTGACCACTTAGAATTTGTTGACGGGGTAGAGCTCGAAATGGAGTTGACCTGGGAGAAGCAACAAACGTGAGCTTCGGACCGACAAAGGACTGGAAGGGTTGTTCCCTTTGTCGGCACTCCGACGCTCAAGTCAGTGTCGAGTGGCTGAGAGCTTATCGAGTGACTTGTGTGCTTTTAATGTGGTGGTTGTATATGAATGACATTTATGGAGGGGGTATTTATACCTATTGAAGTAATGATTACCTGTACAGTGTATCCTGCAGGTGCATTAAATGCGCCAACTGCTCCGTACGGTCTGTCAGGTCCCATTAAATGCTTAAAGCGGCGGAGTGGGCCCCGGGATAGGTCGACCCCAATTCGACCTAAAACTACAGGGTCGAGTAATCGCCGGCTTGGCCTGGGCATAGGCGAGGGTGTTTCACCATACACCTCCGGAGGGTAGTCGAGTCGACTAGGTTGAATGGTCGGCACTTACCTTGTTGAAAGATTCGCCGTTGAGGTGACCGATTGGGAGGTTTGCGTGGCACCATTGACCGGTCCTTTACTCCACGTGGCGAGCTGGTAGTGGCCCACCTGTGGTTATGTTTCGGTTCCGGATGGGCCCACGTCATTAGCCCCCGGAAAGGCGGCGCCACGATGACGTGGTGGCGTCCTTTCGGATTTCGAGAAGTGGGCCCCCCAGGCGTAATGATGGCGACGGTTCGCCTTCGATTTTCCCGCCCAAAGTAACCTTATAAATAGCCCCTTGAGGCCTTCATTTCTTCCCTTCACCTTTTAGAAATTTTCAGAGCGTTTCGAGTTAAGTGACCGGAGTTTTCGAGTCGATCAAGTCTTCTGCGAAATTTTTCGGTAAGCCCTTCCGACTTAACTTCTTTTTCTTACCGCTTTAATTTCCTTATTTTCCTGTTTATTTGAGAGTCCGTAATCGAGTGAGAAGATCCCCATCTCGAAAAATGTTCGACTCGATCCCTGACCCCCAAAACCTTGATCCTGATTTCAAGGAGAAAGCGGAATTCAAGGGAAACCGAGCGAAGAATTATTGAGCTGTGGGATCTCTTCTTCTACCTCGACTAGTTCGGACTTGTCGGATAAGATTCCTGGACCTGGGGATGAAATAAATTCGATCTCCTCATCATCGAGCCAGGAGGAATCGGTTAGGTCCCAGGCTTCAGGTGAGGCAGGCGAATCGGAGGAATCGGGGGAATCGAATGATAGACAATCGGCCTCCCCTTTAGGTCCCGTAACTTCGGCAGAGCCCTTAACAGCAATACCCCCAGTGGGGATGACCATAGGGTCTGAGTATTCGAGTCGAGTAGGAGGCGTTGGGCCATCGACTTCAGAGAATCGAGGTGAAGATGTCGTACATATTCCTTACGGTAGGAAGTCCCCCGACCGGATTCTGGACAAAGACCCTAGACTGGTCGAAAGCAAGGTATCGCCTAAGATGTTCGAAGATTTTAGAAAGATCTTGTTTGGCGGGGACATAGAGTTGAGGGGGTATAGTATAATCCGACCTCGAAGAGGGCAAACTATGACTGATCCTCCGACCAACTGCATAGTAGTAACCTGGAAAATGGTTCAAGCAGGGTTTCGGATTCCAATCGACGACGACATCCTCGACATCCTGAACCACTTGAACATCAGCCCGGTCCAATTGATGCCGAATGGTTATGCGATGCTGAACGGGGTCCGAGTCCTGATGAAGTATTTCGGGATTCCAATGCTTGGAGTGGCCAAGGACCTCTTCAACGTGAGTGTGACCAAAGAGAAGTCCGGGTCGGGCTACGGGTTCGTGCAGTTATCATTTAAGCAGAAACGTAAGCTCACGACATCGCCGACCTCTTCAAACGGGCATACCTGGAAGCAGCAGTTTGTGTATGTCGAGAGTGAGTCGGGGTGACCGCACCTTTGGAACAGAATGTGGTGTTGGAGGCCCAACCCGATGTTGCCGGCAGCGGCCACGCGCTGGTCAAACATATTTATCCGAGATATTTTATCCCTCGGGCAATTTGACTGCAGAAAGTTGATTGAGGACAAGGTCCTGGTGGACTTCGGCTTAGCCCCCCGGGATCGCTAGTCGGACATTCAACCCTGGTAAAACAGGCGACCGAATCGACTTACATAGTCGCTTGTTGCTCCCTTTTGGATTTTGCAACCCTCAAGTCGGTTCTAATCTTGACTCTCTCCTTTTCTGCAGATAAAACGATAATGAGCCGATTGGCAAGGATGAGGGCCGACATGGAAGAGCTCGCGGCTCGGCATGCCATAACAAAGGCGGTCGAGGTGGCGCAACCCCATAAAACAGCGGACGCCATCCTTCCGAGGCCGTCGGATCAGACTGGAACCGAGCCGAGTCATGCGCCGGTCCTGTCGACCTTGAAGAGGAAAGAGAAAGCCCCCTTTTCTGAGCCCGAGAAGAAGCGCTCGAGAAAGGAGAAAGACTCGAAAGGCGTGCTGGTCCCCAAGCAGACGAAGGACACTGATCACGTGGGGGGCAGCCAGTCGAGGGTTACGATTTCTACCGGCTCCCCTCCCTCGACTCCTTCCGGGACCGAGAAAGCGCCGGCCCCGTTCTCCTCCGAGGTCGTGAGGGTGTCACACCTCCCGTTCCACCCTCCTAAAGGCGACATCTCCGACTTCTTCAAGATGCTAAAAATATCCGAGCCGCACCTTCCTGGGGGTTATAAATTAATCGGGGAGGATGGTAAACCCAGGAGGATTGGGTCGATTCCTCGGGATAATCGTGCTGCTGGGGCAGTGTACCATTGCTGCCAAATTCCCATCGACCACGAATCGAGATGGAAGATGTCCGAGGTCGAGCTGGAAATGTCGGTCGCTGTGAAAATCATCGGGGTAAGAATCAAAACTCTTTCCGTCTTTTACCTCAATTTAGGCTTCCACCCATGACCTCCTTCGTTCCTGTGTTACAGCTTGCCCAGGACGTCTATCACATGAGTCGGAGGGCGCAGATCTATAAAGAAGGGAGGGCGCGTTTGGAGGCCAAGGCGGGGATCGACTCGGAGGTCGTGGCTTTGAAGAAGAGGGTGCATGAGCTGGAAACCGAGAAGGCGAGCCTCGGCTCGAGTGCGAAAGTGGCGAGACTGGGGAAAGAGAAAGCAGAGGCGACCCTCGCTGAAACTGCAAATCAGTTATCGGCAAAAAAGGAGGAACTTCTCGAGGCCCACAAGAAGCTTGACGAAGAGGCCGAGAAGACCCTCTTCGCTTTCAGGGAAGGGGAGTCGGCGGGAGAGGTGAAAGGTGCACGTGCGGCCATTGAGCGGTGCCAGCGAATCTACGATCAAGTCATCGCCGACTCAGAGCGATTCGGGGCCTACCGGTTTATGAAGTCGACGGCCTACAAAAGATCGACCGCCACCTTTGGAGCCTCAGACTTGAAGGAGGGGTTCGAGTTATGTTTGGCTCAATGCCGTGCCGAGGGTTATCTTCCGGTCGATTATAATACGACCAAGATCGGCCTCATGTGCCCAGATCCGCGGCCTCTACCACAGCAAGTCGACGAAGATCCCGAGGAGGACTGGTCGAAGCATGAGTTTGGGTTCGCCATCCCTCTGGCCAAGTCTGTAGTCGGGGGATTCGAGGAAGACGCGAGTCAGATGCCTCAGGGGGTCGACCCCATGGTTCTGAATCACGCTAGAGTATTCCCCGAGCTATTCTTTGAGAAACCCGAGAACACTCCCTCCGATGAAGAAATAGACTAGGTCTCCCGATTTCCTGCACCGCTTCTGCTGCTTATAATTTCCCGTTTCCTTCCAATTTTAGTTTTGCATGTATCAGATCGACCCGATGTGGTCGAGGATCACTCCCATTGGAAAATCCAAATGTAATCGCTTTCGAATTTTAATGAGATTCATTTATGCTTTCTTCGAATTAGGACTTTCGAGTATGCATGTCCGAATTAAATTCATAAATCTCTTAGATTGTCGATATCGACCGCTCTAAATGTTACCAAATAAAAGCAAACATTTAAGTCGACTCTAAGAAATCGCCAGGCTGTTTAACTCGTCGAGGGCATAAAGTAATCTCCACTAACCTTCTGTCCGACTAGATGGCACAGACTATTTAACCCATCAAGAGTATAACAGTCGAAAGAATTGTTTTGATTTTATTGATTGACACATTGGAGTTTACATCTTTTTCAAACGTAAAACATTCTAAGGTTGTGGGCGTTCCAGGATCGAGGCACTGGATCGCCGCTCAACTCTTCGAGGTGGTAGGCATGGTTTTTCCCGACCTTGGAGATGCGAAAGGGACCCTCCCAGTTGGCATCGAGTTTCCCGACGTGTTTGACAACGTTGACTCGTTTTAGGACGAGATCGCCAACTCGGAAAACTCGATGGAGGACCCTTTTGTTGTAGTTTCTGGTCATCGTCGCTCGATACTGTTGCATTCATCGGAAAGCCCGATCTCTCTTCTCTTCGATCATGTCCAAGTCGAGCTGACGATTCTCCTGGTTGTGAGCGAGTTGATAATGGGACACCCTATCGGTCTGGTGTATCAGCTCGGCCGGGATCACCGCCTCGGAACCGTAGACCATCGAGAATGGGGTCTCTCATGTGGCGGTCCGAGGGGTGGTTCGATAGGCCCATAAGACCCCGTCGAGTTCCTCGGCCCAAGCTCCTTTGCTTCCGTCGAGGCGGGTCTTCAAGTTCTGCACGATCGTTCGGTTGGTAACTTCGGTTTGGCCATTGGCTTGTGTTGGAAAATACGAATCAGAAAGCAGCGGAATTTAAAAATTTTTCCAACAAAAGGATCTTGGACTCGCAATCGTGTAACCAAATTCGTAGAGATAGAAAACTTACTTTTCTTTTATTCTTTCTTGAAGCGTTTCAAGCCACCCAAGAACGCTCTTCTCGCGGCTTGACAACCCGTCCCTCGAAAGTCTCTTTCTACTTCAGAATCCATTGTCGGGATAGCAATCCACACCAACCTAGATTCAATTCATGTTAGAGATGTTCTTAACAATATAACATAAAGAAAGAAACATGAAACGAGAAAAGCAGGATTGAAACTCCCTTCGAAAACCAGTTTTGCGAAAGTAGAAAACTGCCAGTCACAAAACCCTCGTGAAAAAATTCATCCTTCAGGATATGGACGAACGGTTTTCGCCATCTTCTTTGGTTCGATTTTTTCATTCGCTTCACGTCGGGTTCAGAATCGTTACATCTTCCCTTCTGATCGTTTTACTTGATCCCCACTTTTTGGTAAAGCTCGAATCTTCAAAACTTCTAACTTGAAGCTCTCTAGAGATAGTCCACCAACTTGGCTACAATCTAACTAGTAAGGATGCTAGTTCTCTAGTTAGTGTTTAGGCTTAACCTAGGGTTTCGTTTATCTTGGAGAAAGGATGGTTTTCAACACATGAACCAAAAGAATTCCATTAGCTCTAAAGGGGAGCATGAGCTCCCCTATATATAGGAAAGGGGAGGGACGGCCGAACTCCTTGTTGGGCAAGGATTTGGTTTGTCTCTCTCCTATTACTTGATCATCACGTATTCTCCAACTTTGACTTTGAATTCTAATTCAAATCAACTTTCAAGAGAGCTAAAAATATCCAAACTATTTTTTGGATAATTTTATACTTTATTTATTATAAAATAAATAACTTATTTTTATCCAATTAATTAATTCGTAATTAATTAACTAGATTATTTTCTCCAAAATAAGACTTTCTTTTTAATTCAAAATTAAACCAAAGTCTATTAAATAATTAACACATTTAATTATTTAATACATATATATATACAATATATATATATTCACACGTGTGTGACACGTGTCACAGTGACACGTGTCACTCACGTGAGCCACACGTGTGATTTCACACGTGTGGAACCCTCTTGGCCCGATTAACTCGTTTAATCATTTTTAAGCCTCAACTCATGTAACCAAGTTGTTGTGTGTGACCCTCTAGGTTCTCAATTCAATTAGCAGTGACCCTGATTAATTAATTCACTAATTAATTAATCAGTCCACAGATTAAACGACCATAGTCTAGCAACAGGTGTTTAACCCCTAGCTGAATTGGAATGTTCGGATTCGACAGAACCTTTAAGTCATTGATTCATGTGAGATACAATCCTCCTACTTACTATCTCTCAACCATGATCTAGGGCAAGGGAATAATCAAAACCCTAATAATCCGGTTTTAAAGCTAAGTGCATTTCATATCCATTTGATCTCAATCCAAGAAACCCTTTTCTTGATGTCTTGATCTACTGCCTTGGCCAAGGACTCCATATGGCATATGAATGACTTACACAATAAGAGATCACCTTGCATATGCAAGTGTAGGTCCTTTCTTGATTCTCATTCACTTTCATGAGTCACTTGTGCAGCCCCAGCATAAGCCTTGAATCAGTTGTCTAAGGCGACACCCTTTAAAACTTATACCAAAGACTACAGAGTTAACTCATAAAGTAACATGGAACCTCAAGTCTAAGGATCAATTAATCACATCAATGACTCGTGAGATATTTCCTAATCTGGAAGTTTCCATTTCCTGAAATAGAAACTTCCTTTCCCATTTAGGAATGTTCTCACACGGGGCACCTCAGTGAACTTACTTATTAAAGTAAGCACCCTCATGTATCACGCACGTATCAACTATACACTTTGCACCTCCATGAAACAAGGTGGTCCTTCTTAAGGGCGTGATCCCACAAGCAAGCCTTAGAGGAGTCAGGTTGACACTCCCACTGTCTGTAGGACTCATCGGCTTGGAGTATTTTACTAATCATGACTTATGTGATATAGGGCTCGTTTCATGAACCATTTCACCTAAATGGTAGAGTCCTAAAGTCATCAGGATTAGGGGAGTTCTCATAGATGCACAGCTAAAGTAAACGCATACCAAACAAGAGCATATAAAGAAGTGTTTGCCTATGATATTAATCAATCGTATATTATTCAAAGATTGTCTGTGATACTAGGAAAGTCCCAAAACGGATTATGACTAATCGGCTTTCTAGGGCACTATTCCTAACAATCTCCCACTTGCCCATAAAAGCCATTTAGGTATTCTAAGTCCCATCTTCTCAAGATGCACTTTGAGAGCCTATTGACTTTGGGCGTTTCCAAAGTGGATCTGCTATATTCTCTGCTGATGTGACCCTCTTGTTTACACATCTCTTAGGAAACACCTTTTCCTTATAAAGTGATTCGTAATCACGTGTTCAGTCTCTTGGTGAGGTCTTGGTTCTCTTACTTGAGAAACCATCCATTTTATCATACAATATGATAAAGGAGTTGTTTCATGCTAGGAACTTCATCTAACTGGTTAGATGGAGTTTCTTACCCAAACACATAACTTAGCGTTATATAATACGGCTAAGTTCTCAACTACGACAGTCGAGTTTTGCAATGTCCGTCCTTGGAACCCTTTCCAACACATTGCATTACCATTCTGGTAGAAGTTGTATCCTTTCAATGATTTCATAATCATCTATGTTTGATGAACGGTTACATCAAATATCCTTCTAACAATAAGATCTTTTGGGCTCTGTAAACTAATACATATCCTCATTTCTTCTCAAGTACTCTGAGGACATCCTTTACAGAGATCTAATGACCTTCTCTGAGGTCATATTAGATTCGGCCTACTACGCTTAGTGTTGTGCCATTTCTAATTTAGTACATAACTTTTCATACATTATGCACCCTTTCACTTAAAGGGATTTTGGACATTCTAACTTTCTCAAAGTTATCTTAGGACACATACTCTTCAAAAGAGATGTTCCATTGTCCATACTAAACTCCTTTTAGTACCGTGGTTATGTACTCATTTTGTGATAATCCTTTTATTCTCTTAGATCTATCTTCTATAGATCTGAATGTCGAGAATATAGGATAATCACTAAGATCTTTTATGTCAAATTGTTTCTTAAACAAGAATTGGTAACTTTCACGTCGTCCTTGACATTCCTAATGAGAAGGATGTCGTTTTCTAAAGAACCAAAAATTGACTCTTACATCACTAACTTTCCTATGTACACTTTGAGACTTATTCGACTTCCATCTGTGTCAAACGATTTGACTATCCTATGGAATCGAATTGTCTAATCCTAGAAGCCTTTATCAATCCACATATTGACTTTAGGGATTTGCATACCTTATGCATACTCCCACTGAATATGAGATTTATAGAAATACCTTATTTCAGTCTCTTTCAATCTCATATTGAACAAGATAGTTCTCATATTGATTTATCATATCTCATAGTCAGAATATGAGGATATGGTAAACATAATCCAAATGAACTTTTGCATTTCAACCGTCAAGAAGGTTGTAATGCTTTCCATTTACTCGAAGCTCTAGGAGCTTGATCCTATCAGGTGGATCAACCAAGGTTAAAACTCGGTTTAAGTATATGGAATCCATATTGGATTTCAAGGCTTGCTTACACTACTCAGATTCCAAATCTGACAGTGTCTCCTCTTCAAGTAATTCCTTGGCTATCTAGGAACGCGTTCTAAACGCATCTTAAGAGAAGGGTTTCACACGTGTACATACTCTAAAATTTGGCTAAGTTTTATCAGATGGGCTCGTTTCTTCTATATGTGGCATGAATATTTTTCCTCAAATTTCTTTGAGGTCTGCTTGCTTGCCTTTCTTCTTCTATAGGAACGATTCCTTAAGAAAGGTACATTCCTTTGAGACAAACAACCTTTGTGCAAGGGAATCGCAAAACTGATATCCAATATCATTGTATAAACTTGAACTCATTTCAAGCTTATCTCCCACTATCCTCTTCAAGTAAGAGGATTCCATTGAATTCTTGGATAAGAATAATTAGGGAATTTAGTATGCCACTTTGCATAGTGCAACTGAAGGACTGATTTTGGAAGGTACTAAATTCAAAATCTCTAACTGCATATTCTAGGAGTTTATTCCTAGAATGATTATAAGTCAGTAAAGCTTGCTATGGAATGGACCATATCCTATAAGGTTTCATTCCCTCATTCAGAAACTCTAAGGTGTTCTCGAATTAGTTTACTGAGAGATAATCCTATTATCTCTAAGATGAGTAAGGAATTAGTTGCTAAGATATTGGCTATCTCGATCATATCGATTTACCTATAACTTATGACTACTTCGGTTCCTAACCTCCTTTCGAAATTCTAAGAATTTCATATAAGTTTCGAATTTGTACTTTAACAAGTACATTCATTCATAATGATTAAACTGACGATTGTATCTAGTGCTTACATTAAGCATCTTACACTCATCAGCATGGATCGAAATCCACTATAATTTTGGAACGTTCCACGTTTCTTATAAACGGGATTCAGGAACGCTTCCCTCATGACAGGATTCACAGGAAGTCAACACTATAGGTTCATTTTCATAGAATGATCCTAAGGTGTCTGACTTGCTCATCCTTTTATATCTCAACGTTCCAAAGTAATTCGAAGCTTTGTCATCTCACTTACTTTTGTTATCTCGTTGTATGTTCAGAACATTAGTGCCTTGAGTCTTTGCACAACGGCTTATGCAGAATTGACTTAAGACTAGTAAATTCTATTCCTAGTAGAATTACTAAACGAGGTAACATTTCAAAGTACTCATACTCTTTGCAGTTCCCTTTCAAAGTCCTTATTTGCTACCATAGAAGCAAACGTCCTATTTGATCTCTAGTGTCTTTTGGGCGTACCCCTTACATGCCCCTCCATTGGGCTCTTAAGGGTTTCTTCTTCTTTAGGCCTTCAAGCCTTTAACTTAGGGAGTTTTAGAAGAAGAATTAACCATCTCAACCTTTTATTCCTTCTTAAGGATGCTCTCAACCATTATCAACTTAAATGATTAACTATGCTACATTAGCATCATTCTAGTTGAGCATAAAGGGTTTGATTGATAGTCGAAGCAATGTAAGCAATCAGTGCATTGAGAACTCTTTTCTTAGTTGATGACCGAGACCATAAGATCTTCAAATAAGATCTTTAGACCTTGTTCGTGTGCACTTGTTTCCTCATTTGGAATATTGAATAATTCCATAATGTTATACCTTGTAACATTTTTATGAGGTGGTTCAATTGCTTTTAAGTGGTTTGGAAAAATCCATTCACCTCAGATTGCTTCTCTTTTGGCCCGGGTCGACTTTTCACAATTGAAAACTTCGCCCTTTAGAGAACGCCTTTCTCTAGTCGGGTTCTAAAATGAATTTTAGGATCCGAAGCCATTTAGAGTTAGTCAGGACTTAGTCAACTTATTTGACTTAAGGATGGATACGAATGGGTTTGCATTTCATATTGTAGAGAATCACAGAACTACAACCTAAATGCTAAGCAGAGAAAATGTGGGCATGCTGAATTATAACGATATACAAAAGATAAGGTCTTTAATCTAATGTAGCTCCCACTGTTTTTCAAAGATCTATAATTCCCAAAGATCTAAGAGGAACACGTTTCCCAATGGGTACTAAGATCCTAAGCATTTTACCTCGAACCTACGACTCGCGGACATTCTAAGCAAAATCCTAGGTAGGTACAACTTACCAATTCTAACACCTTTAGAACTCTTAGTAATTGTTTTTGCATCACCTATCTTTCAATATGGACCCACGACTCGTGCGGCATCCATATTTGTAACACCCGAGCGTAAGGTGTCACATCCCCCGCACCGAGACCCGACCCGAATATGAAATGAACGATCCATACCCGAGCTAAATCACGGCGAACGGGAACAAACACACACTCTATGCTAGGGGGGCTAACCCTTAACCATACGAATCAGAGAAAATCAATAAAGCGGAAGCAATAAACGAGCAAAGCATCTCATATATATACCATGAGCATCCAAGCTCCAAAATATAATTCATATACATCAATGCAAGCCATCACGGCCCAAAACATGTGTACGCTCCAATAACATATCCATATACAATAATCAAAAGTGTGAGATGTAAGTGTAAGACCAAAATATAGAGCTAGAGACGAATGCAAGACCTAGGACTCGTATTCCCGCCTAGCTCTCTCGACACCTGCACCAAACAGCTGAAAACCAAACGGGTTCAGTCCAAAAGGGACTGGTGGGTATAAAACATTGGCGTAAATATAATATATAACTGAATTTAAACAATCACATGCAGATTATAATCCCAAGCGATGTTTTGGAAACGGTTCCCAAGTGGGAAAAATAGAGGAATCATCGGAAGGGATTGTAATGATCAATTTTACAATAGGTCATTAGTGGCCCGGCGAGTGGGCGTGCATCAACTCCAACCAACACCATGTGTGATTCAATCAATCATTTATTCATTAAGTCTTTCATGCATATCATTCTTTTGTGCTCAATCAATCGATTCTATTCAATCGGTCATATACACCTTCTTCCTCCGGGTTGGTGGGCGGGCTTGCAAGACCCGTCCACCCAATCATTGGCCAAAAGGGGTTACATGACTCCCCAGATGGCACTCAGCTCCCTTTCCCCGCCAATCTCCTGACGAGGTCCGGTACCGCTTGATATGTTGCATATTCACCTTATAATTGAGCTTAAAAAATATGATATTTTGGGCCCTTGATTTAGTTTCATGATGGATTATTGATTGGTTTAATGTTCTCTTGTAGGGAATTATTTTTTGCATGAATTTGAGGGAAATTGGGCTCAATTGTGTTACAACTCCTTCAGCTCCAAATCAAGCCCATGACTCCTCATTTGGAAGGCCAAGTTTAGGGAAAGCCCACAAGATCAACCCTTAAGTTGATAAGAATTTTCAGGTGTTACACACGTTCAGCACATTTCTTGGGAGTTATGGCATTATATGAAAGAGTTAGTGGGCATTTATTGAAGAGAGAATGTGGAAAAATAGTGAAGAAGCTTACCTGAGGTCACGGTCAGGGTTCCTGACCCGTTTTTCTGGCAATAACTTGGGTGCATTCATTGAGAACATAGGGAGTTAGTGGCCATTTATTCTGGCAGAACGTGAAGAGGTGGAGTTATTTGATTTTATGATGGCAAATCATGGAGGAGTGGGGAGAATAATTCAAGCCTTGGCACTACATAAAAGGAGAAGAACCGAGATTGAAGGGACACACTTTTCATATGAGAGAGAAGGAATCCATCCCTTTCCTTTAGTTTACTCTTTTGACTTTGTTAATTTCCTTTGTTAGTAATTTTCTAGTTTCGTCTTTGTCGGGATTTTCCTAGTATGCATTAGGTTTTGTGAGACTACTTCTTTTTGTTGATTAATTCAAGTTATCCGTTTTATTTCTAATTTCACGTCATTGAGTGTTGGTTTATTCTTTGATTAGTGCACGAATCTTAGAATTATTAACACACATACAGCTAGTTAATTCGTTTGGTGGAGTCTAGCCGGGCAATTAACGAAGTGGCAATCAACACTAGGTTGTTAAGTTCGGCTGATTTTGTGTTGTGGGATATTACGGTCTAATTAGGCGAAGTAGGAGTTTCTACTTAGTCGGTTAGGGCTAGTGTTTCTTTAGTACGTAAAGCAATTATCCGGTTGAATCCTAGAAGGAGTTTCTGATAGGGTTATCGGTTAATTAGGGGATGATTATTAGGAGTTTCTTCTAGTCGTTCTAAAAAGTAAGAAGAAACGAGGGAGCCTAAGGTAACTGGTAACTATAGCTAGCCTAACGAGGAATTAATCACCCTGTCTGTGATCATAGCCTGATGCATACGTAGGAAAATCCCAGCTACTTGTTATTTACTGAATTAATTTAAGTGTCAGCTGAGTTTAGTTGTTAATTATTTGTTTATTAAATCTCGTTTTATTTAATTTATTATTAGTATAATCACAATCTCAAAACCCCCCTATTTTAATCGCTTTATTTCATTTCCTTGGCATATTAAGAGGTACAATCTCACCCAATCTTCGAGGATCGATACCCTTTTACCACTATTTACAAGTTATTTATATTCGGTACTTGGGATTTATTATTGGTGGTCTCGACACCCATCAATTTTTGGCGCCGTTGCCGGGGATTGGTTATTAATTGATTTTGTTTCTTTTTCTTATGCCAAGGAACCTTCATACGAGCAGTTGGTGCAAATACAAAATTGTTTGAGCTGGATTCTGATATTGATTCTAAACAAGAGTTTGTTGTTGCGCAGCAGACTGACAGGAAAACTGATCACTTCCCTGTCAATGATCACGGTCAGGATGTGGCTCATAACAGAACACTTCGGGACCTTGCCTGAAGGGGCATGAACCAACATCGTTTTATGAAGGATTCGAATCGCACATAGTTGAATGGATTAATCTAGAGGATCCTCCTCTAGAAGCTTAAAGTGCAAAATTAAACACGTCGGGTCCATGACGTTAAACACGGGCGCTAAATGGGAGGCAACCCATGTTTATTTCCTTGCTTAGTTTCGTTGTTTTCGTTTTTGTGTCGCTTTTCTCGTTTTCTCTCGTCCCGTAGTGATTTTTTTTCCCCTCTTGTGTTGCAGGTGTATCTGGCAGTCGTATATTTAGATAAGTGTGGGGGAGGCGCAAGAACTATATTGATGAAGATGTCAATTTGCTACTGTGAAAACACTTGACTGAGGTCACGGACAAGGGTTCTGGGTCCATTTTTGATAATCAGAGCTTAACCCACATACCTGAACCACCCGCCACCCTACCCGCAAGCCACGACCCGCCCCGCCGCGTAAATAACCCTAACATCACTCACATCAGCCGCCCACTTCACAAATCAATCTCTTCAATTCACTCAAAATCCCCAAAATGCAAGACACTCCAAACCCTAATTCCACCATGGGTAATGGAATGATTCACCGACCAAACATGTCGCCGCTCATCATCGACGGTAGCAAGGCGCCGCCATCAACTTTCCTCCCACAGCCCAACCGCAACCGCTTTTGAACAGGCCACATCCAGCCACGACAACACCGCGAACTCAGTCCGCGTTGTTCCTGAAATCATCACCGTACTTGGCCTGAACCTGCACTGCACCTCAGACCAATACTACTGACAGAAAGGCTAGCCGTGATCACAGACAGGATTCTCCGAGTCTGACTCAAAGCAATCACACCCCCCAGGTTCAGGGAAGTCCTCTGTTTTTCATTTATGACTTACTTTATGTTGAGGACAACATGCTTTTAAGTGTGGGGGAAATATTGGGTATTGCGGGCTGAAAAAGATAAATTTTTTCGAATTTTTGCATGTTTTTGGGTATTTTTTAGGATGATAAGGGCTGACTGAAATTTTGAATATGTGTAGCATGGAATTGTTTGGTATGATATCCTTTCTAGTAACCTTCTTACAGCTTCTTGGTTGTTGATGGATCAATTTGAAAAGGAAATTGAGTTGAAACCTTTGATTATTTATGATTCGCATGACATGAAGTGAGTTTATTTGACACTTGACATGGTAGGAATTGTATGAGCTTGAGCATAAAAAGTTGAACTAAATGTTGTGTGTGCTAAATTGGAGCCATGCTACGAGTGAATCTTGTCCAAAGTGATTAGTTGATTTAATATCTTTTAAATTTTGCAATTATGTTGAGAAACGGTAGATAGGTGTTGAGCTAAACTAAGTCTAACTTGATAAACATTTAGATGTGAGGGAGAGCTTGCGAGGGGCCAACTAGAGAAAGGTTGGTCAGTAGAACTCGCGCGACTACTCCTCTGGCCTTGGAAGAATTCCAAATCATTAAAGTGCCATGAGTAGGGCCGAATGCCGGCCGTTCTCGAAATTGTTTTCCCAACACTTAAAGGGATAAACAACTGGAGTTCGCCTTGCTTTGCGGAAAACTCAGAAAAAAACGAGACAAAAAAAAAAAAAAAAAAAAAAGTGCTCAAAAAAAAAATGCTGAAAAAAAAAAGAGAGTGCTGTCAGAGAATAAAGTTAGAAAAGAAAAGAGCAATATTATTTTGAGTAAAGAATTGTTTTAAAAGCTCTCTAGGATTTTAGGTTGCTTATCTTGGAAGATGTAACTTGGCTCATCACCGTATCTTTGGTATTCTTGACACATGCGCAAAACTGATTGATATTCGATTGATTAATTGCCTTGAACTTGTTTCTTTTGTATCGCATAGGCCTAATGAACTTAGACGAAATTATGCATGATGATAATTGGAACTTGAGCTCATATGTTCTTTCATTGGAAAGTTGATTTCAAATTAAGCTTTGTGTTGTGTTCGTTGTGGATAGTTTTTGGTGACAACAAAAGTTTCCTAGTTTACACACCGGAATGTTGTAGTAGGAATTTAGAGTGTGATAACAACCTTGATTCTATGCTATGCTTAGGGACAAGCATCCCCTAAGTGTGGGGGGAATTGATATGTTGCATATTCACCTTATAATTGAGCTTAAAAAATATGATATTTTGGGCCCTTGATTTAGTTTCATGATGGATTATTGATTGGTTTAATGTTCTCTTGTAGGGAATTATTTTTTGCATGAATTTGAGGGAAATTGGGCTCAATTGTGTTACAACTCCTTCAGCTCCAAATCAAGCCCATGACTCCTCATTTGGAAGGCCAAGTTTAGGGAAAGCCCACAAGATCAACCCTTAAGTTGATAAGAATTTTCAGGTGTTACACACGTTCAGCACATTTCTTGGGAGTTATGGCATTATATGAAAGAGTTAGTGGGCATTTATTGAAGAGAGAATGTGGAAAAATAGTGAAGAAGCTTACCTGAGGTCACGGTCAGGGTTCCTGACCCGTTTTTCTGGCAATAACTTGGGTGCATTCATTGAGAACATAGGGAGTTAGTGGCCATTTATTCTGGCAGAACGTGAAGAGGTGGAGTTATTTGATTTTATGATGGCAAATCATGGAGGAGTGGGGAGAATAATTCAAGCCTTGGCACTACATAAAAGGAGAAGAACCGAGATTGAAGGGACACACTTTTCATATGAGAGAGAAGGAATCCATCCCTTTCCTTTAGTTTACTCTTTTGACTTTGTTAATTTCCTTTGTTAGTAATTTTCTAGTTTCGTCTTTGTCGGGATTTTCCTAGTATGCATTAGGTTTTGTGAGACTACTTCTTTTTGTTGATTAATTCAAGTTATCCGTTTTATTTCTAATTTCACGTCATTGAGTGTTGGTTTATTCTTTGATTAGTGCACGAATCTTAGAATTATTAACACACATACAGCTAGTTAATTCGTTTGGTGGAGTCTAGCCGGGCAATTAACGAAGTGGCAATCAACACTAGGTTGTTAAGTTCGGCTGATTTTGTGTTGTGGGATATTACGGTCTAATTAGGCGAAGTAGGAGTTTCTACTTAGTCGGTTAGGGCTAGTGTTTCTTTAGTACGTAAAGCAATTATCCGGTTGAATCCTAGAAGGAGTTTCTGATAGGGTTATCGGTTAATTAGGGGATGATTATTAGGAGTTTCTTCTAGTCGTTCTAAAAAGTAAGAAGAAACGAGGGAGCCTAAGGTAACTGGTAACTATAGCTAGCCTAACGAGGAATTAATCACCCTGTCTGTGATCATAGCCTGATGCATACGTAGGAAAATCCCAGCTACTTGTTATTTACTGAATTAATTTAAGTGTCAGCTGAGTTTAGTTGTTAATTATTTGTTTATTAAATCTCGTTTTATTTAATTTATTATTAGTATAATCACAATCTCAAAACCCCCCTATTTTAATCGCTTTATTTCATTTCCTTGGCATATTAAGAGGTACAATCTCACCCAATCTTCGAGGATCGATACCCTTTTACCACTATTTACAAGTTATTTATATTCGGTACTTGGGATTTATTATTGGTGGTCTCGACACCCATCACCGCTGTTCAATAGTGGGAACTAGTGTGAGGGATCACCGTCAGCCCATGCTTCCTCGGATAGCCACTCACACCAAGAACCCCGGGCCCCAATCAGTGCAATCAATCAATCAATACTCGCCAAAACATTTGGTAGGGTTCAAGAAATAAGGGCTTTACGTTTGCAATCGTTTACTCGATAAAAGACTCAATATATATATATATACCGTATCACTTTGGCTTAAAGCTTTTCATATAGGGGGATATATCGGGTCGTTTTATCTAAGTAGTAGAGAAACCCACCTTGTACCGACAAAAGAAGATACGAAAGCCTCAAGGATTGGCCTTGTCTCCAACGGGATCGAAATCTGTGCAAGAAAGGTAAAGTGAGACTCAAAATGACCAATTAAGACGCTCGGCAATGAAATGATTATGACATGTGCGTATAAAAGATATAATTATGTTATGAAATGTTCATGTGCATGATTAAGAAATTGAATTTATATAATCAAGTCCTTTCCTCATTCATTCACGTTTGTTCAAATCATAATTCACATTTTCAATCAACTTAATTCAAGAATTTCAATTAAATCTTAGCATAAAGTAATCACATATAAAATTAGGAATTCGATAATTAAATACATTCAATCACACTTACCATTAGAAGATAAACAAATAAATACATTCAATTAAATTTAGGAAATTAAATAAAACATGGTTTGAATCACAATTAAATTCTAAAATTTAAACAAATTAAATTATAATTAATATATATAAATATATATCATTATTTAACTTAATATTAATATATATAGAGAGATATATATATATACATATATTCACGTAATGCATGTAAATCATGCATGCAATGTATGAAAATGAAATTTAAATAATTATACATGCATGCATTCTATTATCTAACTTATATTTCATGCATATACATATACATATATATACACGTCTCACAACCATGCATGCAACCACATTCCATGCAAGAAGAAAAGGGAAGAATGAACAACAGCAGCAGCAACTCACGGGAACAGCAAACAGGCATGAAAAACAAGGTGACACGGGGGTGTCACCTTCAAGGAGCAAACCGAGACACCCCCGTGTCTCGGTACAGAAGTGACCCCCCCATGAAACACCCCCGTTCCAGCTGAAACAAGCAAAAAACGACACACCCGTGTCGCAGCAAACGCAGCAACAACAAACACGCAGCCCAGCCCCTGTTTTCTTGGTTAAACGGAGCAGCAAGGAAGTAGCACCCAAAGCATGAAATTCAGCAATAAAATGGCATGGAAGGCAACAACAAAACTCAGCAAAACAAGCCTCAAACACCTCTCAAACGCAGCTATGAAACTGGCGCAAGCAACGCAGCGAAAACAGAGCAACACAACAACCTTCAATATCTCATGCATGATAGCTTATAAAAGCTTCAACCACCAGCTAAAACATTACCATAAATGT
Organism: Lantana camara; assembly: GCA_037501455.1. Lineage (NCBI taxonomy): Eukaryota > Viridiplantae > Streptophyta > Magnoliopsida > Lamiales > Verbenaceae > Lantana > Lantana camara. The sequence continues at coordinate 11,315,003 of CM074857.1, read as the reverse complement.
CAAGAAGAGTTCAAGGCAATCATTTTCAAGCTTGGAATCATCCAAAAAGCTCAAGTATGGAAGAAGATCAACCAATTTCAAACCTAATTCTATATATGTTCATTTCTGTCAAAAGCTCACGAATTGATGCTCAAATTCAGGGATGAATGAATGAAAATGACTCAGGATGGATGTACATAACATAACCGAGCTTACCTTGTGGATTAATGGAGGTTTGAAAGAGATTTGAGCTTGAATCTCAAGAGGTTGGCTTGGCTACGGGATTTCTGGAAAACAGAGGAAAGAGGGCTGATTTTCTCTAAGTATGAGGGACTATTTCGGTTGGGAAGGATAATGATCAGCTAGGTGGTTGAGTTAGGGTCTCATGGGTTCAAACCATGGTTAATTTGGTCAAGTATGGTAAGAGATATGGCTATTTTGGTGAAAGGTGGCAGTTTTGGCGCCGTGTAGGTTTTTCGGTTAAATTTCGGAGGTTGAAATGAGTTGGGAAAAATATATGGCTAAGTTTACTAAACTCGAATTTTCGTTGCGAGTGCAGCGAAGTTGACAAAACTCGAATCCGAGTTTCCTAGCTCAAGATATTAAATTCGGAACCAAGGGTGCGCTAAGTGCTCGTTAGCCCCCGACTTGGTTCCACGCTTCAAATTTAAATTCGTTAATATGTCCAATGAATTCGAAAACATAAACCGAGAATATAAGCATGCTCATAACACACATATTTACGCCATATTACAATTGCATGATATTTCGATATCATTTCATATAAAAAAACGATGCACAAAAAGAATAATCAAACACATATCATTCCAATTCCATGCATAATAGAATTTTAATAAATAAATCAAATTAGAATATAAACATATATTAAAGTCTCGTAATTAATTAAATAAATTAGTTAATATAGTTAAGCATGATTAATTAGCATAATACTCAATTAACATTAATCATTAATTAATCAGCCATTAACGAATTAATATATATATATATCTATATATTTCTATATTTATAAAATACAATTTATTTTAAAAGAATTATTGAATTAAAATAAATTATAATAAAATAAAATAATAACAATTTATAATAAAATTAAATATAAAACACGTAAAGACAATTATTTTGCGCAATTTTATAAACACATACGTCATACCTTTACGTCTGAAAAGTCGGGGCGTCACAATATTTACTAAGGCGTTTAAGCTAGACCCATCAATCATAAGATCATGATCAAAACTTAGTTCGAACGACCCACGACTCGCGGACATCGCCCTTGCCAAAATTAACCACGAAATATTGATCATTTAAAATGATCAATTAGGTAACTAAGAACTAATAAGCTCCACTAGCTATCCCACGACTCGCGGACAATAACTAGCTTTACTTACTAAACTTAAAACCTATTGATGGAATGCTAGGAATTTAATTCAAAATTTGCATCTCGAATTAAATACCTATTATTCGAAATGAGCTTAATATTTAATGGGAATTTTCGAATCAACCGAAGAGTTGTTCGGTTCGACCTCACCAACATATATGTTATCCAATTTTATTAGTCTTGGTTAATGCAAGTACACTTAAATGCATTTCAAACAAGCACATAAACAGATAACATGTCCTAGCATGATACTAACATGTAATGATCATGGGTTCTACCTATCTTATGCGTGATATGTGGGAGCCACTCCACAATCACAAGTTCTAACATACAAGCCACATAAACAGTTTAAATCGCATAAGGGAAAGCGGTAACAAAATACGAGCCCTATCTCTATTACATTTAACAATTGAGATTCCCCTCCCTAACATTTTGAGGGGTCTTCACTTATGGCCTCCTTGTTACTTGAATGTGGTCCATCTTACTCCATGGGTGCATTGTCTCCAAAATGAAAATAAAACCTCACCACCTATCTCTACTCTCAAATTACAATAAAAAGAAAAAGACATAAAGTAATAAGGCTCAATCTTCATATTGGCCTTAGACAATTACACGGGGCATACCCCGGCCTAAAAAACAGTAATATGGAAAGCCACATAATAAATCACATAACAGTACGCACATAAGTGAGGCTCCAACCTCAATTGAAAAACGCAACTATAGGGCTCCAACCCCAATTTAAACCATCCATGTGCATAAATTAAAACCATACATAGATCTAAACCCGTGATCACCTAACATGCTTTAGCAAGAATTTAAATTTAACCAATAAATTAAAATTCTCGCTTTAAGCTCTAATAGCTTAAAACACGACTTAGATGCAATTCTTGTTCAAGAGCCTTTTCAATAAAACCCGAAAAACATTAAACTAATAAAATTCCAATTAATTTCTGAAAATTAATAATTTTATTCTTTCAATATTTTCAGAAAATGGAGATTGTAATTTTTCCAAAATTTAAATCGCTTAAATTTTCAAAATCCCAATTCAAACAATTATTTCAAAAATAATTCAAATTTAATAAATAAAAATTTTCAGAAAAATTAAATCGGGATTTCAAGGACCGAAAACACGAAAACACGAAAACGCCAAAACCGTGCCCGGAACGAGCACAGGCTCGCCGCGCAGCGTCGCGCGCTAGGCGCACGCCCTGCGCGCAGCTTGCTGCTGCTCGGGTGCGGGCGATGCCGGGCGGGTGCTCCCACGCGGTTGCGGGAGCGTGCGGGCGGCTGTCCCGCGCGGTTGCGGGACATGCGGGCCGGCGCGCCTAGGCGGGGCCTAGGCGCTGGCGGGCGTCAGTGGCGGGCAGTCCCGCGCGGTTGCGGGACTGCTGGGCGGGCGGTCGCGGGCCTGGCGTGCTACGCCTTAGCACGTCAGGCTCGCGTTTTCGTAACGCGATTTCGTGATTCGTACTTTTAGTTCAAAAACCAAAACAATCCAAAATTCAAAAACGATTTAAATTAATTTCTATCAAAACGGTTTTCAAGAAACACAATTTAAGAAAACAGTTTTAGAAATTCAAGAAAAATTACAGTTTCGTAATTCAGGCTTTCTAAAAGAACTCAAGAATACCTAATTTGCATCTAAGCCTAAGAATTTCTACCAAATTCAGAATAATTGAGACGAATCAGAAACACGATTAACGAGGTGGCTCTGATACCACTTGTTGGAAAACACGAATCAGAAAGCAGCGGAATTTAAAAATTTTTCCAACAAAAGGATCTTGGACTCGCAATCGTGTAACCAAATTCGTAGAGATAGAAAACTTACTTTTCTTTTATTCTTTCTTGAAGCGTTTCAAGCCACCCAAGAACGCTTTTCTCGCGGCTTGACAACCCGTCCCTCGAAAGTCTCTTTCTACTTCAGAATCCATTGTCGGGATAGCAATCCACACCAACCTAGATTCAATTCATGTTAGAGATGTTCTTAACAATATAACATAAAGAAAGAAACATGAAACGAGAAAAGCAGGATTGAAACTCCCTTCGAAAACCAGTTTTGCGAAAGTAGAAAACTGCCACTCACAAAACCCTTGTGAAAAAATTCATCCTTCAGGAGATGGACGAACGGTTTTCGCCATCTTCTTTGGTTCGATTTTTTCATTCGCTTCACGTCGGGTTCAGAATCGTTACATCATCCCTTCTGATCGTTTTGCTTGATCCCCACTTTTTGGTAAAGCTCGAATCTTCAAAACTTCTAACTTGAAGCTCTCTAGAGATAGTCCACCAACTTGGCTACAATCTAACTAGTAAGGATGCTAGTTCTCTAGTTAGTGTTTAGGCTTAACCTAGGGTTTCGTTTATCTTGGAGAAAGGATGGTGTTCAACACATGAACCAAAAGAATTCCATTAGCTCTAAAGGGGAGCATGAGCTCCCCTATATATAGGAAAGGGGAGGGACGGCCGAACTCCTTGTTGGGCAAGGATTTGGTTTGTCTCTCTCCTATTACTTGATCATCAAGTATTCTCCAACTTTGACTTTGAATTCTAATTCAAATCAACTTTCAAGAGAGCTAAAAATATCCAAACTATTTTTTGGATAATTTTATACTTTATTTATTATAAAATAAATAACTTATTTTTATCCAATTAATTAATTCGTAATTAATTAACTAGATTATTTTCTCCAAAATAAGACTTTCTTTTTAATTCAAAATTAAACCAAAGTCTATTAAATAATTAACACATTTAATTATTTAATACATATATATATACAATATATATATATTCACACGTGTGTGACACGTGTCACAGTGACACGTGTCACTCACGTGAGCCACACGTGTGATTTCACACGTGTGGAACCCTCTTGGCCCGATTAACTCGTTTAATCATTTTTAAGCCTCAACTCATGTAACCAAGTTGTTGTGTGTGACCCTCTAGGTTCTCAATTCAATTAGCAGTGACCCTGATTAATTAATTCACTAATTAATTAATCAGTCCACAGATTAAACGACCATAGTCTAGCAACAGGTGTTTAACCCTTAGCTGAATTGGAATGTTCGGATTCGACAGAACCTTTAAGTCATTGATTCATGTGAGATACAATCCTCCTACTTACTATCTCTCAACCATGATCTAGGGTAAGGGAATAATTAGAACCCTAATAATCTGGTCTTAAAGCTAAGTGCATTTCATATCCATTTGATCTCAATCCAAGAAACCCTTTTCTTGATGTCTTGATCTACTGCCTTGGCCAAGGACTCCATATGGCATATGAATGACTTACACAATAAGAGATCACCTTGCATATGCAAGTGTAGGTCCTTTCTTGATTCTCATTCACTTTCGTGAGTCACTTGTGCAGCCCCAGCATAAGCCTTGAATCAATTGTCTAAGGCGACACCCTTTAAAGCTTATACCAAAGACTACAGAGTTAACTCATAAAGTAACATGGAACCTCAAGTCTAAGGATCAATTAATCACATCAATGACTCGTGAGATATTTCCTAATCTGGAAGTTTCCATTTCCTGAAATAGAAACTTCCTTTCCCATTTAGGAATGTTCTCACACGGGGCACCTCAGTGAACTTACTTATTAAAGTAAGCACCCTCATGTATCACGCACGTATCAACTATACACTTTGCACCTCCATGAAACAAGGTGGTCCTTCTTAAGGGCTTGATCCCACAAGCAAGCCTTAGAGGAGTCAGGTTGACACTCCCACTGTCTGTAGGACTCATCGGCTTGGAGTATTTTACTAATCATGACTTATGTGATATAGGGCTCGTTTCATGAACCATTTCACCTAAATGGTAGAGTCCTAAAGTCATCAGGATTAGGGGAGTTCTCATACATGCACAGCTAAAGTAAATGTATACCAAACAAGAGCATATAAATAAGTGTTTGCCTATGATATTAATCAATCGTATATTATTCAAAGATTGTCTGTGATACTAGGAAAGTCCCAAAACGGATTTTGACTAATCGACTTTCTAGGGCACTATTCCTAACAGCTTGAGGGTGGTCGACCGAAGTAAAACGTAAACTGATGCCATACTTGGAGCAGTAACTCTTGAACATTTTGCTTCGAAATTGAGGCCCGTTGTCACAGATCAAGGTCCTCGGCACTCCAAATCGGCATATGATGTTCTTCCACAGAAATCGAGTCATCACTGTGTGGGTGATCTTGGGAACTGGCGCTGCCTCGACCCACTTCGAAAAATATTCTACACAGACGATGACGAATTGTTGTTGTCTCGGAGCGAGGGGGAAAGGCCCGACAATGTCGATTCCCCATTGATCAAAAGGCCACGTTATCTCGACCGGGGTCATTTCCCTTGGATGCTGGCGGGTGATGTTCGAATGTTTTTGACAGCTGGGACATTTCTTCACTAGATTGATCGAGTCCCGCAGGAGGGTCGACCAGTAGTAGCCGGCTCGAGATACTTTCTTAGCGAGTATTCGACCTCCCGCGTGGTTTCCGCAGGATCCCGCGTGCACCTCCTCGAGAACCTCCTTGGCTTGGGAGGGCCGCAGGCATCTCTTGGGCGGCTCCCTGACAGATCGCTTGAATAGCATGCCTTCCGGGCTGAGGGAGTAGCTTGCCGCCCGGGCTACCAATCGGTGCCTCTCCGTTTTATTTTCGGGCAAGAATCAATCTCTTAGATGTAGGACCAGGTCGTCTAATCAGCACGGCTCGACTGGGTTGATGCTGAGAACTGGTTTTCCTTTTTCCTCGATTGCTCGAGCTGTTTTGGTGAGGAACGTGATCGATCTATCCCTTGTTCCCCTGAGACCATTGGCCACCTTGGAGAGGACATCGGCTCTCTCGTTTTCTTCTCTAGGAACCTGCTCGAGCCTGAAGTTTTTGAATTTCGCGGCCCATTCCTTGACTTTCTCCAAGTATTTGGTCATCGACTCCTCCCTTGCTTCATAGGAGCCCGCGTATTGGCTTGCAACCAACTGTGAGTCGGTTAGAGCTGCCAGGTAATCGAAGCCGTGTTCCCTGGCGATTCTCATACCCGCTAGAAGCGCCTCATATTCGGCTTCGTTGTCTGTAGCGGGGAAGTCCAGACAGATGGCAAAGTCGAGCTCATCTCCGTCGGTACTTCTCAAAGACACTCCCGCACCCCCGCCCGATGAGGTCGAGGAACCATCGACGGTCAATGTCCAACGATTCTCATTCCTCTTGGGCGAGGTCAAGGGTTGTTTCTCGATCAAAAGGTAGGCCAGGACTTGTGCTTGGTATGCTAACCTTGGCTGGTAGGATAAGTCGTACTGGCCCAACTCGATAGACCACTTAACCAGCCGGCCCGAACTGTCCGGTTTGGACAACACCTGCTTGAGGGGCTGTTCTGTGAGCACGACGATCCGGTGGGCTTGGAAATACAGCTTTAGCTTTCGGGCCGTGTGTACAAGCACGAGGGTGAATTTTTCGATTTCTAAATATCGTGTCTCCGCTCCGTGCAGGATTTTGCTAACATAGTAGATTGGCATGTGTTTTCTCTCCCTTATGGCGACCAGGACCGAGCTGATCACCTCGGCCGACACGGCCATATAGAGGTATAAAACTTCACCTTGCTTCGGCTTTGCTAGGAGTGGGGGCGACTCGAGGTATCTTTTCAACGCCTCAAATGCCTGCTCACATTCCTTGGTCCACTTGAATTCTTTGATGTTCCTCAAGATTTTGAAAAATGGAAGGTTCTTCTCGGTCGACCTGGAAATGAACCTGTTAAGGGAAATAATTCGACCAACCAAGCATTGTACCTCATTAGCTCGCACCCTGCGGTCGAGTCGACCAACTGGTCGATATTTGGGAGAGGATAGGGGTCCTTTGGGCAGGCTTTGTTCAGATCTGTGAAGTCGTTACACATGCGCCACTTTCCCCCTGACTTGGCCACTAGGACCACATTGCAAAGCCAATCGACGTACGTGGCGGGCGTGATGTATCCAGCGTCCAACAACTTGTTCACCTCTTCCTCAATTATTTCATTCCTTTTGATGCTTTGGGTTCGCAACCGCTGTTTGATTGGTTTGAAGGATGGGTCGACATTGAGGTGATGCATAATTATGGAGGGGTCGACGCCTACCAAATCGTTGGTGCTCCATGCAAAGATATCGGCGTTCTCCTGGAGGAATTGGATTAGGAGTACTTGTTCGTGCTCCTTACCTGGTTCGAGAAGCCCGACATGAGTGATCTTCTCTCTCTGCCCTGGAAGAAGCTCGACTTCCACTGTCTGAGTTGATGCCTCGAGTCGATTATCCAGGACCTTCTGCTTCTTCTTGGCTTTCTTCGATTTGCGGATAGGCTCATCGCTGGTGGCCTCCATGTCCTCGACCTCATCTTCTTCCCCGTCGGGTAGGCCCAGGATTGGGACGACCCGGCGATCGGGCAGCTCAACTTTTTCCATGGAGATTGAGTAACAGGCCCAGGCCATGGGCACATCGCATCTCAATTCTCCTATCCCATTAGGGGTTGAGAGTTTAATCAGCTGATGATAAGTCGAAATAACTGCCCTAAAATCGATTAAACCGGGCCTCCCTAAAATGACGTTATAAGCCGACGGCTGATCGACAACCAAATATTCCAGTTCGAGTGTCGACCTCTTAGGGAGTGTTCCCATGGAGGTGATCTATCGGACTCGACCCTTAGGATATACTTCGGACCATCCAAATCCTGTCAAAGGAGTTTTGAGGGGTTCTAGATTCAAACTTTTACCTAGATTCATACGATTTAAAGTCGAGAGATAAATAATGTTTACAGAGCTTCCATTATCAACAAGGGTTTTGGATACAGCGTAGTTGGCCACGTCGAGCGTAACCACCATCGGACAACTAGGCATTTCGCCTTCCCGTGGTGGCATGCCGATTAGGTCCTTATTGCTAAAGTTAACATCCTGATCTATCCAGCTCTGACTCGGGTCGATCTCCATTACCTCGTGAGGCCCGTAGTAGCTTCTTTGGGCTTCTCTCCTGGTCCTCTTTCGTGCTGTTTTCGTGTCGCCCCCGGTAGGCCCTCCCGCAATCATATCGATTCGATCGAGGCAAGGGAGGTTATGTTCATCCCTCTCGGTCGGCGGCTTCGTCTCTCTACGTCGAGAAGGACTTCGATCATCGGCTCTCAGGGCCAACTCATTCAGCCTTTTAACGAATTCTCGGAGCTCTCCTCCTTGGATTAGCCTCTCGATTTCATCCCGTAGAGCGAAGCACTCCGAAGTGTTGTGTCCCGACTGTCGGTGGAAGTGGCAGAACTTCCCAGAGTCCCTGGTCTTCTGAGTTTCCTTTATGGCCTTGGGATTTTTGAATAACTTTTTATTGGAGACGTTATAAATTTCTTCAATCGACCGGTTCAGGGGCGTGTAATGCTTTTTAGAGCTGCTTCCGGGGTGAAGGTCGATTCGGCTTTTTATGTCTCTCTTGGGTTCGCTTTTGGGTGGTCGGACGGCCTCTGGCTTCTGACCCGAGGCCCCCTTTTGGGCCATTTCGACCTCTTCCACCCTCATCCAGGAGGAGGCGATATCAAGCAATTTGGATATCGATGCTGGGTTCTTCCGGACGATGTGTCGGGCGCATTCTCTATCCCTCAAAGCGGCGTGGATCGTTGGTATCACCATATCCATGCTCAGGGACTGAACTTGTACTGCTGCGCGAGAGAATCGAGTGAAGAAATCTCTCAGTATCTCGTCTTCCCTCTATACGATGTTGTAGAGATAAGTGGCCGGCAGCTTGTCGCCCTTCACGGAGGAGAAGTGGGCAACGAAGCGCTCGACCAACTCATCGTAGGAGCGAATGCTTCTCGGAGCTAGCCTTGAGAACCAGTCCTGGGCTGACTCGACGAGAGTGGTGGCAAAGATCTTGGCCCTGACATCCGGTGAATGGCCGAACATACTTATTTCGATTTCAAACCGATCAACGTGCCGCTCTGGGTCAGACACGCCATTATAGGTCGGGAGGTTGGTGGGCATCTTATCCGCGGCCATGGCTGCCAAAATCCCCTCACAAAAGGGGGATCACACTTCACGGGAGCTCCGGTATTGATGAGTCAGCCTCCTTTTGGGTGGAGGTGACCAATTGCTGTAGGATATTTCCTCGTCGTCCTCTACCCGAGGGGGAGTCTTACCATATCGGGACCGCTGGGGAGAATCTCCCCTTCGAGGCAAGCGGTGTCTCAAATCCTTCCGCCCAACGGGGAGTCCTCGGTTCGACAATCTGGGGGCGTCGGGAGAGGCCCTAGCCCCCAGGCGATCGAATACCCTGGAATTTTTTGGTCGCTGCTCTTCCTCACGGTGAGAGAGGCTCCTTGATTGCCTCACATCCCTCGATCCTCGGGCGGTCCTTGGCTCTCCTTCCTTTTCCCTGGTTTTTGACCTTGCACCCTGAGGTTCTAGATTAACTGGACGTTTACCTCGGTGCCGAGCCGACTGGGCCTCCTGGTCGAGAGGTAACACCTCGGTCTGCTGTGGCTCCTGACCTGCCCCTTGCCGCTGGTTTGGACCAGGCGGTGGGGGCACGCCATAGGGATCTTGATGGTAAACCACTGGTCTGGGCTGATATCCCCACGGGGGAGGGGGCGGATACCTGTAATGCGCGGGGGGTCCACAGTAATACGAATATTGTCCCGGTGGCGGGATGGCTGGGCTAGCTCGAGGTTTCTCCGGGAATACCGGGGCTCTGCCCTCAGCGGCTGCTGCCACTGCCTCGGCTTGACATTTTTCGAGGTAGGCGTCCAAATCTGGGGTCGCATAGACCATGGGAACAGGGACGGCTCTATTCTCGACTGTAGGTCGTCCCTGGGTTTGACTCGGTCCGTCCGCCCTATTCTGAACGTCCGTACCGGGGTCGTCACCTCCCAGGGTGCGATGACTGCGCAACTCCATTACTTTTCGACTTCTTGCTCTGAGTTTCCCACAGACAGCGCCAAAATGATCGAGTCGGATTTCGGATCAGTGACGTGTCTCGAAACAGCAGACTTTGACCACTTAGAATTTGTTGACGGGGTAGAGCTCGAAATGGAGTTAACCTGGGAGAAGCAACAAACGTGAGCTTCGGACCGACAAAGGACTGGAAGGGTTATTCCCTTTGTCGGCACTCCGACGCTCAAGTCAGTGTCGAGTGGCTGAGAGCTTATCGAGTGACTTGTGTGCTTTTAATGTGGTGGTTGTATATGAATGGCATTTATGGAGGGGGTATTTATACCTATTGAAGTAATGATTACCTGTACAGTGTATCCTGCAGGTGCATTAAATGCGCCAACTGCTCCGTACGGTCTTTCAGGTCCCATTAAATGCTTAAAGCGGCGGAGTGGGCCCCGGGATAGGTCGACCCCAATTCGACCTAAAACTACACGGTCGAGTAATCGCCAGCTTGCCCTGGGCATAGGCGAGGGTGTTTCACCATACACCTCCGGAGGGTAGTCGAGTCGACTCGGTTGAATGGTCGGCACTTACCTTGTTGAAAGATTCGCCGTTGAGGTGACCGATTGGGAGGTTTGCGTGGCACCGTTGACCGGTCCTTTACTCCACGTGGCGAGCTGGTAGTGGCCCACCTGTGGTTACGTTTCGGTTCCGGATGGGCCCACGTCACACCCATTGGCATCAAGGGTGCCCAATGAAATGAGGTTTTTCTTCAGGTCAGGAACATATCTTACATCAGTCAATGTTCTGACAATTCCATCATGCATCCGGATTCGAATTGTTCCTATGCCAATTGTTTTGCAGGGTGCATTATTTCCCATCAAAACAACTCCTCCATCAATAGACTCATATGATGAAAACCAGTCTCGACTAGGACACATATGATAAGAACAACCCGTATCCATAATCCACTCATCATTTAATTTAGCATGCTTCTCCGTCACAAGAAGCACATCGGTATCACCGCTGTCTTCAACAACACTGGCCTCGCCAGAGTCGTTACTTTTATCCTGTGGAGCATTCTTTTTCTTCTGTAGCTTATCGCAGTTTTTGCGAATGTGCCCTGGTTCCTTACAGTGCCAACATACAACAGATCTATTTCTGGATTTAGATCTAGATTTCGGCCTAACTTTGTTGGTTACTCTTTCTTTAGGTCTTCCCCTTCCATATAGACCTTGTGCCTGACTATCACTTATTTGTCCGGTGATATCATGGTCAATCTTTTCTTTAGTTTCCAAAGAAAATTTGACATCTTTCAAGGAAATTGTATCTTTCCCATACAACATAGTTTCTCTAAAATGTCTATATGAAGGAGGTAACGAACACAACAATAACAAGACCTTATATTCTTCATCAATTGTAACATCTAGATTTTGCAAATCCATAATTATAGATTCAAACTCATCAATATGAGAACTCATAGATGTACCTTCACTCATTCGGAGTGAATACAAACACTGTTTCTTATAAAGCTTGTACGTCAGAGTCTTTTTCAAATATAGAGATTCCAATTTCTCCCATAGTGCCTTTGTCGTTCTTTCAGTGATCACCTCCCACAAAACTTCATTTGCCAAAGACAATTGAATCGCCGAGCGAGCTTTCTCGTCCATCCCCTCCCATCTAGTGTCTGTCATACCTTGTGGCCTTACACCTAAAGCCTTTTGGACACCATTCTGTACAAGGATTGCACGCATCCTTACTTGCCATAGTGTGAAGTTGATCTTTCGGTCAAACTTCTCGACATCAAATTTAGTAGTCGACATCAAATTTAGTAGTCGACATCCTAACTTAATAGGAAATAGCCGAAAAATATACCAACAACCAGTGCTCTGATACCAGTTTGTTAGGATAACACCCGGATCTTGATGGTATATTGTTTCTTGAATTGACCACAATCAATGATATAGAATAGAGAACGACAAAGGTAAGACACGAGATTTACGTGGTTCGGCTAAATTTGCTTACGTCCACGAACAAGGGGAGCGATCCCACTATAACAGAGAGTTTACAATAATTAGAGAAAAACCTATCCTCTAATTAACCCAACACCCACAGAGAACTTCACAATTCTATCACAAGAATTAGCTCTCAAGTGTTTCCCAACTCTCTAATTTACAAGCCTCATAACAAGCTTTCACGAAGTATAGGACTTTGCTTCGACTCTCTAGGCTTTCTATCTTTTTAGCTCTCTCAAAATGAACATGAAGTCTTCTATTTATAGAAAAGTTCCAGCCGTCATATGAATAGTAATGACAACTCAGCGACAGCTGTATCACAACTCAGTGACAACTCGTTGACAACTCGACGCTAGCTCAATTCTAACTCGTTGACAACTTGACTACAACTTGTACGCCAACTTAGTGCTAGCTCATCGACAACTTGTTCACAACCTTGAGACAACTCAGCCAAAACTTGTTGACAACTCAGCGCTGACTCAGCGCCACCTCAGCGCTATCATGGAACTTTCTTGAACATTTCTAAAGATTAATTTAAGCCACATTTTTAACAATCTCTTTAAAACTCCAATCTCTTTGGAGAGATTTTGATAATATGGCAATGAAAGAAGGTGATCATATGCAAGCTTTTCTCACCAAAGTTTCTGAGATCGTCAACTAAATTCGAAGTCTTGGCGATGTTATTGAAGAGAGAAAAATTGTCCAAAAGGTTCTTAGAAGCCTTCCAACAAAGTTTGATCACGTTGTCGCCGCGATAGAAGAATCTAAAATTCTTTCCACCTACACCTTTGATGAACTTATGAGTTCTCTCCAAGTTCATGAGGAAAGATTGAATAGATCCTCAAATCAACCGTTGGAGCAAGCTTTTCAATCAAAACTTTATGTTTCAAACAAGAAAGGCTCTAAATGGCAAAAAGGTGGAAAATGTGGCTTCTTCAATAAAAATGGAAAAGGGTAAGGCAAGAACTTTAGAGATGGAAAAGCACACTTTGGAGGGTCGGATTCATCATGTCGAATTTGTAGAAAAACAAATCATGTGATGAAGGATTGCTTTTTTAGATGCAAAAATTGTAAAAATTCAGATCACTCATACAGCCGATGTCCAAAGAAAAACAAAGAAGACGAGGACGAAGCCAATTTCTCCAAAAATAAAGGTGGCCAACTATTTTCTTGTATGAGTAAAGAAAAAGAATATGAGAATAGGTGGTATGTTTATAGCAGGTGCAACAACCATATGACCGGAGATCGAAAGGTGTTCGTGGAGTTGGACAGTAGCCATACTTCTCATGTAAAACTTGGAGATGGGAACATTCAAGATGCAAAAGGAAAAGGTGTCATTGCGGTGCCAACAAAGGGAGGTAATCAAAAGTTCATTACTGAAGTTCTTTTTGTTCCAAATCTCACTCAAAACCTATTGAGTGTTGCACAACTTTTACAAAAAGGATATTCGGTAACTTTTGACGATAAAAAATGCAAGATCTTTGATAAGAAAAATAATGTTGCAATTGCTATAATTCAAATGACAACCAAATAAAGTTTTTCCTTTTGTGATGCCTTCACATGAAAAAGTGGCTTTCAATAGTGAAAACATTGATAAGTTTCACTTGTGGCATTTGAGATTCGGGCACTTGCATGACAAAAGGATTGCAACTACTCCAAAAGAAGAAAATGGTGGTCGGTCTTCCGTTGATTGAAAGAAAAGATAAAGTTTGTGAAGGATGTATCTATGGCAAGATGCATAGACTACCATTCCCAAAAACTTCTTGGAGAGCCAAAATTCCTCTTGAATTGGTGCATGCCGACATTTGTGGTCCTACAAGAACTCCCTCACTCGGTAACAAAAGATATTTTATTCTTTTTGTTGATGATTTTACAAGGATGATGTGGTTGTATTTTTTGCATGAAAAATCAGAAGCATTTCTGTTTTTCTTCAATTTAAAGCACTTGTAGAAAAACAAAGTGGATGTAAAATCAAGACATTAAGGACTGATCGAGGAGGAGAATTCTTGTTCACTCCATTCATGGAGTATTGCAAGGAAAATGGCATTCAAAGGCAGCTCACAGTACGGAGAAGTCCACAACAAAATGAAGTTGTCGAGAGGAAAAAACGAACAATTGTGGAAATGACAAGGAGTATGTTAAAAGGCAAAGAATTGCAAAATAAATTTTGGGCAGAAGCTGTTCATACGGCCATCTACATCCTCAATCGTTCACCTACCAAGGCGGTTCTCAATAAAACTCCTTTTGAAGCATGGTATGAAAGAAAACCTATTGTTGATCATCTCAAAATTTTTGGACGTATTGCTGCAGATCCAAACAAAGACAAATATGATGCAAAAGGAGAAAAACTCGTCTTTGTTGGATATAACGACGAGTCGAAGGGTTATAGACTTAATAAACCAAAGACGAATAAATTGATTATTTCAAGAGATGTGATTTTTAGTGAATAAGGAGTTTGGAGCCGGGAGGAAATTTTATTCTCAAATGAATTTTTGGAGTTGACACCACCACAAAATCAGCCACAACAAGAAGTTCCAACTCCAAATCAAGTGAGAAGTCCTGAAAATTCACCACAAGCAAGTTCTCAAAGTCAAGAAAGTTCAGATTTCGAATCACCTCCGAGGAAGGTACAATCTTTAAGAGAAATTTATGAAGATTGTGATGTTGCTTTCCTTGGTGTTGAACCTCAGAATTTTGGAGAGGCAATTAAAGAAGAAGTGTGGAGAAAAGCCATGGATGAAGAAATTAAAACAATTGAGAAAAATAAAACTTGGAAGCTTGTGGATTTGCCGGAAGGAAAAGAAGTGATTGGCTTGAAATGGGTGTTCAAAACCAAGCTTAATGAAGATGGCTCCATTCAAAAGCACAAAGCACGATTGATGGCAATGTGCTATTCTCAGCAGCCCGGAATTGACTTCAATGAGACATTTGCACCGGTGGCAAGAATGGAGATAATTCGCACTGTTTTAGCACTTGGAGCACAATTGAAGCTAAAGGTCTACCAACTAGATGTAAAATCTGCATTCCTCAATGGTGAGCTCGAGGAAGAGGTCTATGTGTAACAACCTCAAGGATATGAAGTGGAAAAAAAGGAAGAAAAAGTGTACCATTTGTAGAAAGCTCTTTACGGGTTAAAGCAAACACCACGAGCTTGGAATAGCAAGATTGATGGATATTTTTGCAAAAATGGATTCCAAAAAAGTCCAAGTGAGTCATCACTCTATGTTAAGAAGGAAGGTACACAAGATTTTTTAATTGTTTGTCTATATGTTGATGACCTTATTTATTTGGACACTAACATGAAAATGGTGAGTAACTTCAAGAAAAATATGATGCAAGAATTTGAGATGACAGATTTGGGGCTCATGAGATATTTTCTTGGAATTCAAGTAAAACAAAAGGAAGGTGAGGTCTTTATTTCTCAAGAAAAGTACATTGATGATTTGTTGAAAAAGTTTCACATGAAGAATTGCAAACCGGTCTCAACACTATTGGCATTGAATGAGAAATTGCAACAAGAAGATGGTGCTGAAAAAGTTGACTTGAAAATATTTCAAAGTCTTGTTGGTTCTTTGATTTATCTTACCAACACAAGGCCGGATATTGTTCATTCGGTGAGTTATATTTCTCGATTCATGAGTGATCCTAGCAGGCTACATTTTTTCGCTGCAAAACGAATTCTTAGGTATATTCAGGGTACTAAGAAACAAGGGATCAAGTATGAAAAAGAAGAAAATAACAAGTTGATTGACTTCACGGATAGTGATTGGGCAGGATTATTGGATGATCGAAAAAGCACTTCGGGCTATGTTTTTTGTCTTGGTTCAAAGGTGATAGCTTGGAGTTCTAAAAAACAAAAAACGGTAGCACTTTTTTCAAGTGAAGCCGAGTACATTGCCGCCACAGATGCAGCTTGTGAAGCAATTTGGCTAAGAAGAATTCTTTTTTATTTGCAAGAAAAACAAGAGCAGCCTACTACTCTTTCTTGTGACAACATGTCAACCATTGTCATGACTAAAAATCATGTCTTTCATGCAAGGTCTAAGCATATAACTTTGGAGGAAGAAACTGATGCAGAACAGGTTGATCACGTTCATGTGAGAAGAAGTGTTAGAGTACCAAAAGCTCCACCTTAGCATAAGAATTATCAAAAACATTATTAGTCATTATCTTATCTCAGTTCACGTTCGTAATCTTGATTAGTCAGTAATTGTTTGGATATCATTTACGTTTCCTTTTTAGAGTCCTTGAGGAGTAGGAGTATCTTTTATATATTGTAAGGTTTGACTTTATTTTACGTATCAATAACAATCTTCCAATTCCGATATCTTATTCTCTAAAATCTCTCCCTTCCCCAATTTCACCGGCCGGCCGGTCTTGTCGGAAAACTCTCTTCTTAACCCCAATTTCTAAGAGTTAGAGACTACTCCGAAGTCTCGACCGATGCGATCGATCAACCCTCGTATCACTGGTGCTTTCATTGTCTTTTTTCCATAGCCGATTTCGTTACTACAACTGATCTTAAGGAGTTACAGGAGAAAAGTGAAGCCGGGCTCAAGGAATATCAACGACAAACGGACATTCCCTTGTTGTCCCAACACACAGCTATGCAGCAATTAGCCCAGACGATGCAATAATTACAAAAGGACATGATGTCGGTTCTCGCTTGCATTGAGAAAGCCTCGGCAGCAGAAGAAACACCACAGGGCTCTCGGGCCGACGAAAGTACTACTGTTTTCCACGCCAACCCTAACACTAAACGGCGACTTGCGATGCCCAAGTGCGATGGCACCGACCCCCTGAGCTGGTTATTTCAGGCGTACGAATATTTCGTGTTTTATGAAGTTCCTGAGGAGTCGCGACTTTCCACGGTTGGCCTCATGCTTGAGGGACCTGCGTTAGACTGGTTTCGTTGGCGACAACGTAATAAGTCATTGGATTCATGGATGGATTTCGTCATGAAATTTAAACTCCGTTTTGATCCCCTAAATTATGTCGATTATTTCGGCATACTCTCCAAAGTTTACCAAACCAGATCCGTTTTGGAATATCAGGCGGCATCTGAAAAGATCTTGGTGAACGTAACCGATGTTTCCGAGGTCACTCTACAGTCGTTGTTCCATGCAGGATTGAAGCTGCATCTGTAGCACGAGATTGCGTTGCTTCAACCCGTATCCTTGTCAGCATCGTTTGCTTTAGCACGCGAATTAGAGGCTAAGCACTTGGCCTGGTCTTCGGCCCTTCCGCAGCAAACTTCTGGCGGCCACACCGGCGAGTTACAGAGCCCAGCAAGCCCAGGGGTGACACCGTTTGTGCCGCCCTCACCGTTTCCCCTACTACCAACGCCGACACCAATTCAGGCTCCACAACCTGGCTCGGTGCTGGAATACCAGACCGCGTTTGAGAATGCGTTTGAGGAAGTTTTAGTTTCGTCGTCAATCGAGGAGTCTGTGCCGCCTTCCTCGATACCATTAGTTCCTAGCCCAGAACCACAACAGTTATTGTTGGGAAAGGTTTCGCATGATTACGCCAATTTAACAATGAAATTCAAGTGTGGTGATGAGCTGATCACGTTCAATGGAGGCACTGTTGCACCTCAAGAGATCTCCCTGCATCACTTCTTTACTCTCCGGGCTACCGACGTTATTTCTGCTTGTTATGAATTGTTTGTCGTCCAACCGTCGACCTATTCTGACGCACCAATTACTGCTATTCCGCCAGATTTAACGCGGGCGGTGTGCGACGTGTTGGTTAAATTCCCTTCGGTTTTCCAATTGCCGACTGGATTATATTCACTTTCTTCGGTTTTCCTATCCATTTTCCTAGCTTACACCTTGAGGACAAGGTGTCTTCCGAAGGAGAGGAGAGTGATATGGTGGGAACATTGGAGGAAGAAAGTGATATAGTAGGAACTTTGGAGGAAGAAACTGATGCAGAACAGGTTGCTCAAGTACCAGTTAGGAGAAGTGTTAGAGTTCCGAAGTCAGTGGCACAAGACTCATCACATGCATTAATATTATTTATCTTAATTTCTTAGATTGAGTTGTTCAGTATTTATTTGGATATTATTTACGTTTCCTTTTTAGAGTCCTCGAGGAATAGGAGTATCTTTTATATATGGTAAGGTTTGGCTTTATTTTACGTATCAATAACAATCTTCCAATTCCCATATCTTATTCTCTAAAATCTCTCCCTTCCCCAATTTCACCGGCCGGTCTCGCCGGAAAACTCTCTTCTTAACCCCAATTTCTAAGAGTTAGATACTACTCCGAAGTCTCGACCCATACGATCGATCAACCCTCGTATCACTGGACAAGGTTGGTGTCGAGGGATGGGAGTGTGATACGGCTAGCAGTGTGGCTGTTAATGGGGACGCAGAACAGGAAGATCACGTTCATGTGAGAAGAAGTGTTAGAGTACCAAAAGCTCCACCTTGGCGTAAGAATTATCAAAAACATTATTAGTCATTATCTTATCTCAGTTCGCGTTCGTAATCTTGATTAGTCATAATGGTGGGATGGGGATGGAGGCCTAGGTGGGCTAGGTTGGATAATTGTAAATTTGAACCTTCTTCACCTTCATCTTCGGTACCTTCTCCCGTTAAAGGCTCAGGCTCAAGTTCAGATACTTTCAAGGTAAAGACTGCAAATTTTGGTTCTGGTATGTTGGATAATGGATTGGGGAAGGAACCAATCGCTTTGCCAGCTGCTGATGGTGCTGCTTGCAGGTGAATTTTGAGCTTGATATTTGATAAAGTCTGTAGTTCTTTATGTTTTAATTCGGTGATTTTGTTGAAATACTTGGAAAAGATTCACTTGTTATGTTTGTTGAGGGAATTATATTCACTTGCATCTGATGGTGTGAATGAAATAGCAATATATGTATGGTTTGAAAATGTAAGATTTGAGAATTCAAGCTAATTGAGTGGTCAGTTGACAGTGCAGAGTGTGTGTGAACTTTGATGCCCAATCATTTGAGAAGTGTATGTAGTTAGTTTCTCATAAAATATACTTTGCTTGTGCAGTCAATCTAAATTACTAAAAAAAATAATACACTTATTACACATGAGGATTTGCAACATCTGTGGAATCTTGTTGAGAAGAAAGATGGAGGGCCTCCTTGGAAACATATGATGGATCGTTCCATCGATAGCATGAGTTACCAAGCATGGCAAAGAGAGCCTCAGGTACCTCTCTCTCTCTCTCTCTCTCATGTGTCTTCTTTGTGTTATCTATGCAATTGTTTTTGATGCTTGGTATTTCTGGTGGTTTATCAGAGTGGCCCCCCTCAGTATTGTAGCAGAACAGTTTATGAGGATGCAACTCCAGAATTGGTGAGGGATTTTTTCTGGGATGATGAATTTAGACTGAAGTGGGACAATATGATCGTGCACGCTAGTATTTTAGAAAAATGCCCTACTACAGGGACTATGGTGGTTCATTGGATACGAAAGGTTTGTAAATGAGATTTACTGTAATACAAGTTTTAGTAATCATGTTTTGTCAATTAGTAATTTAAATTATTCTTGTGCAGTTCCCATTCTTCTGCAGTGATAGGGAATACATCATAGGCCGTCGAATGTGGGAGTCGGGGAGATCATATTATTGTGTTACTAAGGTAAATTTTACCTTGAAAATTCTTTTGCTCTATATTCCGTTCTAGGATTCAAGGAGAAAAGCAAAAGGAAATGATGAGGTGAGATTAATTTGGTGTTTAGTTACCAAAGATAATTGGGAAGAAATGAAAAGAAGGGAAAATTGGGTGAAAAATACACTAAAATGAATGAAGAAAGTAAGAGAATAACAAGAAAAAGCTTATAGTCATACCTTCGTATAACCTATCTGCTGCTCGTTTCCTCATATTCATTCTAACCAGCCTCTCTGTTCATTACCATTAATCATTTAAGATAATCTCTACTCAAATTGGGAAATATCATTTTCCTTGCTATACAAATTAAGGATTTTAGATTTCTTTTCGTTTCCTTACAAAATCCTACGACCAAACATATCGTTAACGACAGCTCTTTAATCGTTATATCCTTGTGCTTAGAGGTTACGATCATTTCTGACTGATCTTTTGTTCTGATGCTGAGCGTTCCTCATATTCGTTCTAATCAGACTCTCTTTTCATTCCCATTAATCATTTAAGCTAATCTCTTCTCAAATTGGGAAATATCATTTTCCTCGCTATACAAATTAAGGATTTTAGATTTCTTTTCGTTTCGTTACAAAATCCTACGACCAACATATCGTTAATGACAGCTCTTTAATCGTTATATCCTTGTGCTTAGAGGTTACGATCATTTCTGACTGATCTTTTGTTCTGATGCAGAGCGTTCCTTGTGCATCTGTTCCAACTAGAGAAAAACCAAGACGTGTTGATCTCTACTACTCCAGTTGGTTTATTAGAGCAGGTAATCCTCAGCATGTGTTTAATTAAGCAATTTTTCTCTTGAAATCAGAACCGTATAAACAGTTTTTGTCCGATAACCAATGGAGTTTGTTCTTGATTTTCTTTTGAGCATCCAAAAACAAGTTGGCCTCCCTATCATAACTTACTGGGATTATCACACTAACTTAGCCAGAGTTTTCGCCTAATTACATTAACTTACCAAGATTTGGAAAATTACAAAAGTTTCTCATAACATATCCTAGGGAAGTTTGTGTAAATGGGCCAAACCTCAGCGTTTGGCGGTGTAATTGTTACCAACTTATATGGGTTACAAATTCTAATCTCTCTCTGCTTTTCTCTGTAAACAGTGGAGTCAAGAAAAGGAGACGGGCAATTATCAGCATGCGAGGTGATCCTCTTCCATCATGAAGACATGGGCATTCCATGGGAAATTGCAAAATTCGGGGTTCACCAAGGTATGTGGGGTGCCGTAAGAAATATAGAACGGGGTTTCCGTGCTTATAAAAAACACAGAGCTTCAGGAGCACCCCTTTCCCATCATGCCTTCATGGCTCAAGTGAACACCAAACTCGACCCCAACTGCTTCAACTGTTCGGAAACTGCTGAAAGTTCATCAGCAAAACAATTACAAGATTCCTCAGCTGATGAGAAGCCAACTGGTCCAGCAAAAGTGCCGAAGCTCCTAATCATTGGAACTGCTGTAATTGCTGTCGCCTGTACTCTCGACCGAGGTCTGTTAACCAAAACGCTTATTTTCGGGTTGCCAGAAAACTAGGCAACTTGGGGAGGATGGGAATGCCGAGGAATTAACCGACGGTAATTTTTTTGGATTAATTTTTTTTTCTTCTTTTTACCACTTCATAAGGACTCTCTCTCTCTCTGAGTGAGAGGAGCTATACTTGGAAATAGAGAAGTTTGTAGAATAGTTTTAAGGTGATAGAGACTCTCTGCATCTCTTCAGATAAAATGAACTAATATCGAGGTTGGTAATGTCTGAATTTTGTTCTTGTTTTACAAATTTCTATGATATGTCCTTGTTTAAGAGCTTTTGGAAAATAAAATTCTTTTTATTTTTTAGTAGAAATACGCGAAAATTAAACTCTTTTTATACTAGAATTTAGAAGTAATGCCTTCTTGTTTCTTTTAAATGCTATTTTTTTTTGTAATTCATCAGAAATAATTTTAAAATCATAGTTTAAGTGCTTTTTATTTAGAAATATCCCTAATATTGAACTAAAAAGGAAAGCATATATTCATATACGATAAGAGACACAAACAAATATTGAAGGCATTGTATGAATCATTGAGATAGATGAATTGTTGTTCAACTGAAACTACATAAAGTACATGAATAACAAAGCAAAACACCAAAAGAAAAATGAGGAACTTAATCAAGAAAAGTAATTAACCAACATATAAACCCTACTAATTAAGAGTATTATGTTCCATTCAAAGGAGATCATAATACTCGTATCAATCTGAGTTCATAAAGAGTGAGAGAAACACAGTAGGACGACAAAAGGCGTATGATTCTACTTTCGTGGACGTGATATAAGAGTATCGAAAGGGTTAACCCAATCAAATACCAGCTCTCTCGGTGGGCCATCCTCCCGCTTCTTCACCGCCGGAGGCGAGCTGGGAATAGGTTCCGGTTTCCTAATAATAGTATCGAAAGGGTTGACCCAATCGTATTGCGGTGCAAATACCAGCTCTCCTGCGTACCTGCTGCCCCAGGAGCTTTTTACTTCTTTCTTGGCCTCTGGCGCCTTGTTAGAAGCAGATGGAGAGCTGTGGATAGTTTCCGGCTTCGTGATAATAGTATCGAAAGGGTTGACCCAATCAAACTGCGGCGCAAACACCAGCTCTCCCGGGTACCTGCTGCCCCATGAGCTTTTTTCCTCTTTCTTGGGCTCTGGCGCCTTGTTAGAAGTGGATGGAGACGAACCGGCCAAGTTCCGGCGAATAGAGTCGCCTAAAACAGCCTCGAGCGAGGTGACGATCCATGTAGACATCGTGGATTCTCTGAAGAATATACGAATAACTAAGGGAATGTGGCTTTGGATTTTGGTGGAGATCAACTTATGGGAATAGAGAAGTATATATAGAGAGGGGGATTGAAGGATTATGTATAGAATTATGGAGAAGTTGATTCGGATTAGGAAAAGATTGCATAGTGCATTAAGAACTTTCCATGCATGTTTAGAGGGTAATAATCAAGAGGCATGGCGACTATCAACTTTCGTACATAAAACTTATATTATACTTGTTTTAAATTTGCTAAGATACTTGTATTATTAAATTTATTCACATTATTAACTTGTATCTTAGATTTAGGCTAGTTTCAGAATCCATGCAAAGCTATAATTCCTCGATATGTTAGGAAAATAATGCGTTATATGGATAGAAATCCAAGCTCTTATGACGTGAATCTGAATCTGTAGTAGCATTTACAATTCGGACTAGATGTCCTTTTCGTTCTCTAGAAGTATACTAATTTGACTGCGAGTTCAAACTAGACTAGAAATCGTTCCCATTACAACAATCCGTTCCTAAATCAAATTGAACTTCTCCATAATTCTTACTTGTTCCTCTCCCTATATATAATCCCCAATAAAATTCACAAAGCATCCCAACTCCACGTTCTCTTATATTATTGTTCGTATCATTTGTTTTTGACCTTCTGCAGTCCTCAAATTTAGCCAGCCATGTCAGATTTGATGTCTGACTTCGCTCCGCTCAAGTCCGTGCGCCGGAGAATCACCGCCGTGTTCTCGTTTCCATCTCCGCCGCCTGACAAGGAAAGCCCTAAGAAAGAAGTGAAAAGCTCGGAGCAGAAAGCTGAAGATCGTCGCCAGAAGATTGATGGCCTCTTCGTTTACGAAACTATTCATCTTTAGTGATTCATGGAATCAGTTGTTTTTTTCTATTCTTTATTAATATTTCAATGCTTTATTCTAGGATAGTTGGATATATACATGTAATCGACTAGGATAGTTGGATATATACATGTAAACGAACACATTATTTTTCAGAAATAAAATCTTTCTTATAAATCTTTATTCATCTTGGCATACAAATGTCAACAGACGGCTGAATACATCAATTTTTTATAGGAAAATTTAAAACGTTTTAGTTTATACGTTTAGTATTAGTGGAAAATTTTTTACACCTTAACAATTCAACCCACTTCAAACCCTAAATTCTCCCGCTAGTCCTCTGTATACATGAAATTAGATTGTTCATATTTTGCTCGACTATGGCTACAATCAGTCTTTTTCCAAAATTCACGAGTCCTCTTTTATCGTAATTACTATTTGTGAAATCGATCTTTGTTATTTTTAGCTGTAGATGAACAAATGAAAACGTGGTATAATCTAATGGTTAAACAATATTTAGGCAGGGTGAATTACCTTGTAATCATCGGATGTGTACATAAAACCTACAATAACACTTCTACAAATTATAACACCTTCGTCAATTTCTCATAAAGTTAAGAGCGCTGGCCCAATTAATTGAACCCGCACATAATTAAGTTAAGGTGCACAGACATGGGCACCGCAATACGGACAAGGATTTTTTCTGAAATATCCAACTAGCAAATAACCGACACAACGCAATATGGCAAAATGACACTTCACAAGTGTCAATGTGCATTAGGAGTCCTCAAGACTGTAACAGAGCACAGCTCCAAGATCCCAACACTATTCTTTCCAAGGGGAATAAAGCAGCGAAGAGCTACTTCCTAAAACAACCATACGGACAAACCTTTTTATGGGAGCAAAGGCAGGGAAGAGACGACAAGCATTAAACGAATTCATGGGAGCAAAGGCAGGGAAGAGACGACAAGCATTAAACGAATTCAGTGATCAAATGACCCAAAAACTAAACATGACAGCACAAGAAGAGTCGTTTAAATTACTCAAAATTGAATTACTGCATCTGTCGAAAGAGGATAACAGTACAGCTCCAAAAGGTAAACAAACATAAACAGTAACAAATGACCCAAAAACTAAACATGACAGCACAAGAAGAGTCGTTTAAATTACTCAAAATTGAATTACTGCATCTGTCGAAAGAGGATAACAGTACAGCTCCAAAAGGTAAACAAACATAAACAGTAACAATAATGATCTACTTATGTTTCAAAATAGGAGTTCATCCCACCATGTATGCTAAAGTTTAAAATAACAAAACCAAAACTCAAAGCAACACTTAATCAAACAAGCTGAATCCCATGTCATCATCACTCTCTTCCTTTGGTTCCTCCTGAAAATATACAATGCATATCGTCAATTCACTGGACTAACCTATTTGTAACTACATACCAAATCTTAAATAACTGTTAATTGCTTATCCTCAGAATTGACAAGAAATTTCCAATATACAATACATGTATTTGAAGACCTTGTTTTGTTATGAACAAAAATGTATGATAACTTCATCTTTAAAGTACACTGTTTCCACACATATCTTTCATCACAGAATAGTACAAAGAATCCTTTAGAAAAGAATCTTAACCTTGATAGATTTGTTCAGACATTTGCAGCATTATTCTCTTCGAACCATAGATTATCTCAGCCAATACCCAACTTTGAAACCACCAAGATATATCTAGCATTAAAAAGGAATGGAACAGAGAGTAATATACATACCTTCTTTTCTTCTGCAGCAGGAGCAGCAGCGGCTGCGCCACCAGCAGCAGCACCTCCGGCTGGAGCAGCCACCGCCACGGCGGCGCCGCCACCAGCGCCGACGTTCATGACAAGATCCTCAACATTCCTCTTCTCGCAAAGCTTAGCAAAAAGACTCGGCCAGTACGATTCAACAGTCAAATTGGCAGCCTTAACCAAAGTCGCAATCTTTTCCGCCTGAAACACAGAAGATGATATTTAAATACACGACCATTCATCCGTAAAATCAAACAAGTGGTAGTAAACAGCAAAAGATCATTACACTGATGGCGATGCCATCGTCGTGAAGAATCAAGGCAGCATAGGTACAAGCGAGCTCGCCGACCGACATTTTTCTTCCTTGCAAAAACGAGAAACGAATCGAAAATGTGGCCTTGGGGGTTTACAATTGCTGCTGCGGCTTAATCTAGGGTTAGGGTTTACATTTTGGGTCAAATATATAACAGTCTATTTGGCCCAAAACTTTTATTATTTGGGTCGAATATATACGGCCCAAAACTTTTATTAATTGTCATTTCTTTCCTATTGTTTATGTAAATTGACAACAGCTCCCTTGAAAAATTGTTTTCTCTGTAATCCCCACAAAGTTTTGCACTAATACTTCTAAAGGTCAATGAATCTAATTTACATTATTTATCATACATTCCGAAATTAAATTCCCTATTTTACTATTTTCATAGGGTTTTTGTACTATTTTTCTATTCGTGTAGAACAAATATACTTCATCTTTTTAACAGATTTTCAATTGACTTAAAACACTATTATTATTTTTTTCCGGTGCAATAGAGAGCGTCTCCGACTAAACTACTGGCGGAGCTTGTTGCGTGTCTATCAACGCAACAGTTTCATTCTCTATGAACTTGTGTAATTATAGTGTTTTATGGAACGATCTCAGAATCCATCTCAACCTTACCATTAACCTCATTCCATCCATTCTCTGAAAATAAGTTGAAATTTGTAATAGTTATGTTTTCTTTTGAATCTATAACTCATTGGACCCCAACAGCCGAAGGTGTAACGTAACAACAAATTACCCTTAAAGACAAGCTCGAGATCTAACAAATTACCCATAAAGACAAACTCGAGATCTTTACTTAAAACTAATACATCACGAATTAGCTAAACTACGTTAATTGTCGATCCTAGCACAATTAATTACCGTTCGAGCACACGTAAGTGGACTTGGCGCACGATTCACTTTATGAGAATTAGATCACAATTATAGTATTTCACAGTATGCAAGCCATGGTAAATTTGACATCCAAGTAGAAACTACCTGAAAACATTTGATTCAAGAGAGTTGTCCTGATGCCTCATGCAAAACAATACTAAGATTCAGTGAGATACAAACCATAATCAAACAAATCTCCAGCACTGAAAACAACAACTAAGAGAGCAGGTCACTGGTTTAATCACATCCCCAGAATTTGCCCCAAACACAAACATCTCAAGTACTAACATTTTTCCAACTCAGAATTACATGTTCCAGTCTGCAGTCCTAGATGTATCAATTAAATGCCAAAAGAGTCTTGCAACATGGATGATACAATAGATTTTCGCGGAGACAAGTCACAGACTCCCAGACCTAGCCTGCACGGAACCAATTACCAATATTTTAAGAACTTCGATTTTTTTTTTTGTATTTACATTCACTCAAGAATCACAATAGCCAACTTTTTGAAAATAGAATCTTAAAAGGATTTGTTTAGCCTTATATCCTCCATAACCCAACATCTCATATGGCGGCCGTTGCAAATACTTTAGCTTTAAAACTCGAGTGTGTTTGGAGAAAAGCGTGCTAAAGTACTTTTCAATAATAGAAAAAAGTTCCACAAGTTCACAAGAACCACGCCCGAAAGTGCTTTGAGCTAAAAGCAGAAAATCGACTTTTTTAAAGTTTTGCTAAAACCACCATATTGACAAGAATTTCCTTAATGATTGTTTCGGTTCAACAGGACATTACCTGGCGAGGTGATGCGGACTTTGACTTCGACTTCGACCTTGATCGTGATCTGGACCTTGAAAAGGTAAGCAAAAACCAAAAAATTGTCACAATGAACTGAGCTCCAATAATGGAGTAGTGTGACAAAATGATCAAACCTATCACTAGAAATTACATCAGCATAAAATTTTGACCCAAAATACCTGGAAGGTTTAACAGGAGACACAGACGGAGATCTCGAAGCAGATCGGTCCAGTGACTTGCTGCATAAAGAAAAAGATTTTTTCACAAACACAGCCTCATCGTCTATCGCAACCAGGGTGAATATGTGGGTTGCATAAAATACCTTCTCCTCCTGGGGCTTCTGCTTCTACTGCGACTCCTACTTCGGCTTCTTGATGGGCTGCCCTTGTATTCCTTTACCTAAAATTAAAAGTAAATCAACACCATTGCTTGCAAATAATACCGCAATCACAAAACCCAAATATGTTTCCTTGATATTATTTGTATTAAGGTAGTACTCGGTGTGTTATTTTATCAGAAGGCAAACAACAAGGTGAAAAGAACTACAGAAACCAAAATTAACGAGAAAAAAGGTATTCATAGGAAAGTTTCAGGCTACAAGAACAAGAAAGAAAACAGAAAGGAAATGTTAAATGAAGAAAGTACCCGAATATAAGTTCTGGTCCAAGGATTTCTGAACTCAGTATCATCAAGTTTGCGGATCTGGTTCAAGTCAATAGTGTTAGCAGCTGATTCAATCAAATAAATAACACCAAAAACCTTAAAGGAACTGTGGAGTAGAGCACAGGTACACAATAAACTCACGGCATATTTCATGTCTTCATAATTTGTATAATCAACAAGGCCATAAGTCCCTGCATTTGAATAAAATGTCAGGACCAAAGAAGAATTGAGGAACCGTAATGGGCAATTTACAAAAATAAATTGGCAGTCTGACCATTCATAACTGAAATCAATGCAATGGTCCAAACTTTCTAAGTAATATGGTTGACATAGCAAGACATTGATTATAATTGAAAAACATGTGTAGCAGAAGAAGATGGTGTGAAAAATCAATATAGAATTTTGAAATTGATGGGACGCATATGAAAATAAATGCTTTATGCCAGGAACTCTAGCAATACCTTCACTGTCACGAGAAACTTCAGCAAAACAGACATCCCCAGCTTTCCGCATATGATCCTGAAATATTTTTCAGGAGTTATAACCAATTATCTGAAAAGACTACAACATTGTTCAGATTCTATTTTACTAACCTTTAAATCCTGCCAAGAAGCAGAAGACGGAAGCCCACGGACGATAACTACCACATAACAATGAGAAAACATTATTAATTGAAAAACAGAGTACCAATTGCAGCCAAGCTGAGAAGTATAATCAAGTAAATTTGGCACTACCTCGATAATCTGAATGGCGAGAAACACCATATCGACCACCGTCGCTCCCGCCGCCACGGCCTCCTCCACCATAACCACCACCACCACCACCACCACCACGGCGATCAATTGAAGAAGATGGGCCTCGGCCACCATGCGCCAGCTCGACCTAGATTGAGTAGGCAGATAACCAGTGAAAAAGAAGAGGGGTGAAAGGGGGGGGGGGGGGGGGGGGGGTGCACTCTAAAAGATTTGATTAGAAAGTAACACATGAAAAGTAAACAGGTTCAGGTTTTATTAAGTATTCTCACCCTCAAACGACAACCATCGAAGTTATAGCCATCTCTACCCCTGATAGCATCTTCTGCATCCCGAGCATTCTCAAACTGTACACAAGTAAGACCAAAAACGCCATACAACTTAAGCTTCCAAGAATCAGAAAAAAAAAAGAGGAAAACATGCACAGATGAGGACAATAGTGATCCATTTATTTAATACACATCAAGTGCTCCATTTTATACACATCAAATATAATGATCTGAAATCTATTATTGCAACCAGCTAGGCCCAGCAAATAGAAGTAAAGAGTACCTCCACAAAACAATAGCAAGGAGGACGAGGTGGAATCTTCAATTCAATATCCAATATGCGACCATACTGCAAAAAATAGGCACAAGTTACTAGAAGGTAAGCTCACACATACTCAGTTATCAATTAGATGGATTCAAAAGATATAACTAATGACAACAACAAACAAAACATCCACACTGCATCTCTAGAAAAGGAGACATGTCAGAATAAGATGGAAAGCATACGAGCACAATAACTGGGAAACACTCTAACAAACCCACATTGACCAAAAAGATCTTTAGCAAGAATGAAACAAGACAAACAACCATCAGCAAAAAGAGGAGATCAGGCGAAAACAATCAAAATAATGCCGCATCAGGGCTTATTATGAATATTGTGGAAAGTTAGCTCTACTTGCTCATTTGTAAAATTAGCTCATTAAGAATTAAAATGCAAAACAATAAAAGGAAGTTAAGTAGTAAAAGGGGTAAACCCTTTTTAGTAACAAACGACCATGAACATGTAGTATGATGGAAGAATCCAGTTAACTCTTTCAGATAATACTACTAAGAGATAATAAAGAGAAAGAATCTTACACCAACCAGGGCACATAGATGTATTAATTTTCAATGCATTCAGCAACGTGCAATTGTAATTCAAGTCTTAAATGATACATGATCCATAACAAAATATGAAATATAGGTTCCTGTCCATCAGATATGTTTTGCATTTCGAGCAAAGATTTGGATGAAGTGGAACAATAAATATTTTTCAATAAACCAATCATTTGTTCATCACATGTTGACATACATTATTTCAGTCAAAGAGCTTCCTCATTAAAATTGGGGCAAGAAAAATAGACCCTCAAGCCCAAAGAAGGCAATAAGATGAATAGATGCACAATAACTCAGACCTTGTAAAATAAGTCCTCAACTTCTGATTCCCTAATATCAGCAGGAAGGTTGCCAACATAGATTGTGCGGGAGAAACGGCCACTCATTCTTTGTCCTTGTGAAAGAAGTCCGTAGTAAATGCTGCAAATAGGAAATACTTCATGAATGGTGAACCAATAGAAAGCAATGAAATGTAGCCAACTAAAATAGTCCTATACATCTTCTGTTACCATCTGAATGATTTGACAAGATAAAAGACCATAGAAGAACAAAACTTATGAAGCAAACCAAGAGAGCAATCCTTGAAGTGAGCAGTGCTCCACAAGCTCCGTTGCTCATATGCTCCCAGATACTCCAAAGCAAATATTTATTTGAATTAAAATATGATCTCCTCATCCACTCTAAAATTTTGCCAGAGAATAGCTCTTCAGAGAGCGAGCAAGAACTTCCAAATATATATATATACCAAAGACTCCACCCTGAATTCTCCCACTCCCATCCTACATCCCTATGTATGATTGCAAAGCTCATATTTGTCCAAGCGCTTGACATCTATCATAAACAAAGCATTTGTGTCATGAGTTGAGGTAACATCTTCATATACTCACGTATTCACCCTATTCAGTTTCTTTACACTGTGGAAAATATGACCCTGGAAAGTACGTAATATATCAGGGGTCCAATGAGGAAGGCCTTCTCCCTTTGACACTGTACAGTTTATCAATAAGTTCAAAAAACAGTGCTAATTAAGTCCATTTAATAGAATACAGGGCCTCGAATAACATTTAAGAACAATAGGTGCCTGATTGATAAGCAGAAAATACCTTCTAACACAAGCATTTACATTTTATTATGCGCCACGAAACAATTTAAAGGGAAATTATTATATACTTGAGATGCATGAAGACAAATCAACTAACCAATGGGTATGTGGAAGAGCCTTGCAACATGAAAAGCAAAGCTAAAAGTATGAATACATAAGTGGAAACTTCATAGCCAGTGTGTTGCCATGAACACCTTTCTAGCCAATGCAGGCGGTCCCCTCAAACATGAGAATCATTGGACAGTTGAGGTTATATACTTAACTGGATAGCAGTGCAATCAACTGTCTACCCACATAAACTGGCCGTTGCTACTGTTCCTTGATCTAGGTTTATTGGCAGGTAATTGGGCCCAAGAACATAAATTCAACAAGATCAGTTCGAGGTTGAATTGGTATCTAATCCAGATAAAATTCAGGCTACCTGTCTAATTGTTTGTTTTTCAGCACCCATTTAATGCATCTAAAGACAAAGATATTATACAATTTTCTCTATATTATAATACAAATATTACGATGTTCCAGCTCAACTGCAACGTCTCCCAACCCCAGAGAAGCATCAAAAGCAAATGCCTGTATCCACCATGTAATGGTGTTCATACCTCCAAGGTATTATTGTCTGATTTGTAAACGTTATTTGCCAATGAGATGGAAACAAAAAGTGTGTATGTATGTGTGTCTGTGTGTGAACATAAGTCTTATGTATTACCAAAAATGAAGTCACGTTTGTAATGAAAATGATTAGACAGCTACAACAATGGACGATTTTCTGACAGTCGACCACATTTGAAAAGTGTGCTACACATATTTTTTTTTAGCAAAGTGAAAAAATTGTAAATGAGATACAAGTTAATCTAAAGCCTCTCTTTTTTTAGGTTCCTTCACTAAATCCTAGATCGAAACAGAACAAATAGGAAAACGAGGACTTTTAGATAGACAAGTTTAGGCTGATGCCATTTCAGGAGCCCCCAACTTAAATAAAATCCCCAGTTCAAATTCTAATAATTACTCAATTGCGGAATTTCAAAGCCCCAATTTTCAATTAAACCACAATTACTTATTGAAATTCGCTTCAAATCCCTAACTATCAAACTAATTATTTCAAGATTTGAACATACCAGAACCGAAAATCAGCTCAACAGCGCAACTTCTCGCGCAACCAACTCCCTGAAGCAAAGAATCCAACGCCGCGTGCAGGTAGGATCCTTCAACTTAAAGCGCGGTTCTGCAACATTTTTAAGCAGTCAGTAATCCGGGATTTCAAAATTTATGCGCAAATTCTGTAGATGAACACTAGGGTTCGCGTTCTGAGAATTCGAAATTGGGTGAGTTTAATGCGTACCTGTTTGGGCGGCGCCTCGACAGTTATTTCTCATTCACTTAGCTGCTTTAGGGCTCAGCATATGCGCACAGGCTATTATATTCATTCTTTCACGTTTGCTAGAAGGGTCCTCAGTTTCTCACAAATTACAGATACGACCCCATACTCTTCGTGATTTACGCGAATTACCTGTCCTTTCTGGCAATTGCGCCCAGTGTGTAAGACTGCTATTATATAGTCGAATTAATTCAATTTTGTTTCATCCGTTTGCTTATATTTAACTTAAATTTTGTTTCAATTTTTTTTTTATGGAAATTTCCTTATAAATAATTTTGAATGATATAAGCTTAATCAGATTTATTATATTAAGTTTTATTATTTTTCAGTTAACAAAATTTCAATAAACACTACTAAAATCTAAAGTTTGACATAAATCATAAAATGTTTTATATGAAAAAACACATTATGTAACTTAATAAGTTTTTATAAAAAATTCCATATTTAGATTCAGCATTAAGTGCGATAAATGTGCAATTTAATTGATTGAGTTTAGTGAACCTAAAATATATTTTATGGACAAGTAGCGGTCATGATTTAGTTGGGCTTGTGTAATTATCCAATATTTTTGGTTGGACTGAGCTCAAGCCCAAAATGAATACCAAGTCCAATCATGAACTGAAACCAAATAGGCTTTTTGTTTTTCCGTGAAAAAAAACTAGGCTATATAATCACGCATTTTGTTTGAGTAGTTTATTTGTTGTTTTTGTTTCTTTTTTCGGGCTATCAGTAGTTTACTTGTTTGATTAATGTTTTCTTTTTTTCCAGCCGACGTTCGGACCGGGCGTCGGGCGAAACCAGCAATAAAGCTACTCAAGCTCTTTGGGCGGCCCATTCAAATGAGCACTGTCTTTCCTCTTTCAAAAAGTATGTTTGATCTTGGCTTTCCAAGGTATATGTAGTAAACTCCAACTATCCACAATCACATTTATCATGGGTGATCCTCGATATCATCTCAAATAATTTAATATGGGGTAATCTTCGAATCAATCTCAATCTATATTATGCGAAAACAACTTTCTTGCATGAATAAAAAGTTTTTGCAAAGCCCCAACGACTTAGCCGCATTGATGGACACTCACCCAAGTTTCGTAGAATATCCAATAATCCAACCACCATCCGCATTACAGATTAATGTCTAATTCGTCCATATTTTGTATTTCAGTAAATAAATACGCTTTGTGTGATTATCACCATACAATTATTCCTACACACAACTGAGATCACTTAAATAAATATTCAGTTAAGTTTTGAACCTTCAGCGCCTTAGGCGAACAAATTTCAGTACTTTTTTAATTTTCGTTTATCTTTTAATTATATTTTATTGGTAGCTTTACATTAATAATAATAATAATAATAATAATAGTAGTAAAAGTTTGGTAGGAAGAATATACCATTGAGGCGTGAAGATTAATACACAACCATTACTCCATTAGTAAAGAATATTCGTTTTTCATGGTGTGGGGGCTTTCTTTTTCTTTTTTTTCTTTTTATTCCTCGTTTGGAGTGTCGTGGGGATAACGTATTTTGGGACAATTTAATCCTGGCCCTGGGCTTATTTATATATTCTCCTTTGTTGAACTGTAATCAATCAGGTGGACTGGGATTCCAAATATTTAAGTTGCCTATAACTTTCTCTTCCAATTTCCCTTTCCAAGAGGGGAAAGAAAATTTTAAATACAACGTAGTTTTATTTTATTAAAAGGGTTAATTACATATAGACCCCATGAGAGTATTAAAAA
This sequence comes from Lantana camara, assembly GCA_037501455.1. Taxonomy (NCBI): domain Eukaryota; kingdom Viridiplantae; phylum Streptophyta; class Magnoliopsida; order Lamiales; family Verbenaceae; genus Lantana; species Lantana camara. The sequence goes on along the minus strand of CM074857.1, from coordinate 11,280,915 downwards.
CTACAAATTAGTCAAATAATTACACATACACATATTGAAGAGTTTAAAAATTACACATAACACCAAGAATCAAGATTCCCTTAAACTTTTGATGACATCATCAAATTTTTAACTTGATTTTACTACTTGGCCCCTTCATTTAGTATAATAATTTTTATTTCAAGAATTACCCCTAATTATATTTGAATTGATATTAAAATTTTGAATTTGATAAATTAAGTTATTAACTAAGTCTAATGTAAAAATGGTATGATTTTGTCATTTCAAATATTAAATTTGATGGGGCCAAAATACGCTTAGCCCACGTTTTGACACGTGACGCCACCTATGTCTGACGCGTGACCTCTGAATCCCCCAAGCAAGCTTCCTCTGAGCGTCATCTGCCTCGGTTGCCAAGACCACAAGTGACACGTGTCATCGCCATCACGAGACATATGACCCTCATAGCCGCTCGCCAACGAGCATCCTCCTGGCTTCCAAGCATGTCCCAATTCCCCCAAAGGGATTGATCCCCGAGCGCTCGCTCCCCTCGGATGAGCTTCCGCATGCAAGCAAACCAAGGGGCCAAGCTCTCCCTCATCGTACAACCTTGGCTCGGATCCCCACTTGGCTCTACAAAGCCCATCAGGATCATGGTTAACACAAGCGTGCTCCCGGCCCTCGTTACCAACCCCAAAACGGCTCTTTGACACCCCGTACACGCCCGCGCACCTGCCACTGTTGCCCGTACCACCTTTTCATCACCTTTTGCAGGAGATTCCTCCTAGGTTTCTCCTCATTACGCCACGTGTTAGGGCGACATTAGGGCAGGACCACAAGGGGCAAATTACTAAAGGGTCCCTGACCCTCAACTATAAATAAGAGTCTTCATCTCCACCACTGTAAGCAATCTCACTTACTGAAACTCGGGATTTTACTTTGTTTATCTTCTCAGATCATCGTCTGACTTGAGCGTCGGAGAGCCAAACTGGGTGTCACCCCCAGTTTCCCCAGTTTGGCCGTCTGACCTCTGTTTACTGGTGTTTGTCCTAGTAGGTTGAGCCTACCCTTTTCCGGCGAGCCTTTCTGGAGATTTTCACCTAGTTTCCCCCACATCAAACAAATTCTAAAGTGTTGGAGTTTGAACACCTGAAATCAGACCCATCATTTTTTGGCGCCGTCTGTGGGAACCACTCTTTTCCTTTCCTCTTTTTCTTTGCTAGTTGAGAAACAAACACCATCTTCACCATGGTCACTACCAGGTCCAGCGCAGCAGGAGGCGGCGATGACCTCCCTCACGACGGAGGCAATGATGTCCCTCCTCCGCCTGTTGCTGGCGGTGGGCAACCAGCCGGAAGTGTGTTGGAAAACATCGGAGTAAACGCAGCGGAAGTATAAAAAATTTTCCAAAAGGGATCTAAAAGACTTGCAATGTTTGTATCGTAACGTTGGGACTCAAGAAACTCACACGAATTGTAGCTTTCTTGAAACGTATTGAGCCGCCCTCAAACGTTCTTCATGCGGCATGAAAATCCCCGTTTCTTGATTCTTTCTTCGAGTTTCCAAAGTAGAAATCCTCTAGAGTAATAATCCACACCAACCTAGATTCAAATCATGTTAGTGAGTATGCTAGTACTCTAACATGCATATTAAAGAAACGAGAAATAGAGAGCAAGAGAATTATCCCCGAAATTCCATGAAGGTTGGACGTGATTCTCCAAACCACGTGTAAGGCCATAATTTCGAACCCCTAGTCTCTTTTATAGGTTAGGGTTCGAAACCATAAAGTCTTGTAGGAGAGGGTCTCTAACTTTGACTCTCTAACTTTGACTTTTCTTCTATTGTTTCTTTCTCTCCAAGTAAATAATATCTTATCTAATATAAGATATTCACTTTTATAGAAAAAGAGCTCCTAACTAATTTAGGAATATTTAATTATTCTAACAATAATTAAATATCTTATCCTAATAATATTTATTCTAATCATATTAGAATTAATACTTTATTAGAATAATAAGATAGAAGATATTTATTTATTTCTTTATTCTAATCAAATTAGAACAACTAAATAATAAATACTTAGAATTAATTCTATCAAGGACTTTAGAATTAATTCACTAATTAATTCTAACGGGCTAAAATTAATTCTCCAATTAATTTTATTTCGGCTATATAATTAATTCTCCAATTAATTACATTTAGGGATTTATAATTAATTCTCCAATTAATTATATCTTGACTTTATAATTAATTCACTAATTAATTATATTTGGGCTTGATAACTAATTCTCCAATTAATTAACATATGATCCAATTTCTCAAATGGATCACACGTCCGAAACAGTACTCTCGATCCACACGTGTACTTTACACTGTGGTCTCATTTCGATCAACTATTTGATCTTTCCATAATACCGTTTGAACCCGGTATTTGTGTGTGACCCTCTAAGTTCAATTTCAGTTAGCAGTGAGTCTAATTAATTAATACACTTATTAATTAATTACCTCACAGATCACACGACCATAGTCTAGCAACAGGTGTGTGACCCCTACCCGAAATGTGAATGTATATTCGAAAGAACCTTTCATTCAATGACATCATATGGGATACGATTCTCCTACCATACTATCTCTCGATTAAGATCTAGGGCATGGGAATATAGAGACCCTACTAACCTTAATCTTAAAACAAAGTTCCCTTCATATTCTATTTGATCTCAATCCAAGAAAACCCCATTTTCTTGATGTCTTGATCTAACCACCTTGCACAAGGATTTTAGGATGGAACATGAATGACTTGTGTAATAAGAGATCACATTGCCTACAGCAAGTGTAGGTTCTTTATTGATTCCAACAATTCTTATATACCACTTGTGTAATCCCAACATAGGTCGTGGTTCAGGTGTCTAAATGGCGACACCCTTTTGAGCCTATATCAAAGATTACAGAGTTAGCTCATATGAGACAATGTGGAATCTCAAGTCTAAGGATTAATTCCTCACGTCATTGACATGTGAGATATTTCCTAATCTGGAAGTTTCAGAAAACTTCCTTTCCCATTTAGGAATCTTCTGACGCGGGGCACTCTCAGTGATGAAGTTCTTATAACTATCACCCTTATGTATTATGAACGCATCAACCCATGCACTTATCACCCCATGAAACCGGGTGATCCTTCTTAAGGACATAACTACACAAGCAAGTCTCAATAGAGGCAAAGCTGACACTCCCACTGTCTGTCGGCCTCATTAACTTGGAGAAGCTTCTAATCCTCGCATATGGAGTTAAGAACTTGTTTCATGTGTCATTCCCATAATGACAAAGTTCTTAACGGCCTCATCGGATTAGGGGAGTTCTAGACATGCACACGTAATGGAAACACAAAAAGCATGTATTGGCACATAAGAAGTGTTCGCCTGTGACTACAATCATTCGTATATTATTCAAAGATTATCTGTGATAAGGGAAAGTCCCAAAAAATAATAGCTTTCTAGGGCACTATTCCCAACAAAGTGCCCCTCCTTGATTAGTTCCAGTGGCCCCTCCCGCTGGGCTCACTCCTGAACAACCCTCCCCTACCATGGCCGGAGGATCTGGACTCCCTGTCCTCCAAAATCATTTACACGCTGCTCCAATTCACCCAGGGGGATATCCCTACATGATGCCTCCCCCTGGTTACACGTTAGTGTTGGTGTGGCGGGCACGAGACAGAGTGACGGTATAGCGTAATATTTCAAAAAAATTCGCCATAACCTCGTTATCAAAATATTTCTAAAATATTTTAATAAGCAACGGAACAAATCGGACAGCATAACTCTAATATATACAGGCATCGATAACATAATTTTAAATCATATAGCATATAACCACAATATGCAAATAATAATTTTGGCAGCATAACGGTATTATCGTACTGCAAAATATGGCTATCAACGGCACTTTTCCAGCACCTCGATTTTCTCATGAAACCGGCAGAGTTTCCCCGCAATATCCCCGATTAAGAAATTGGAGTGTGGGCTCCGGCAGTATTTCGCTAAATACTTTTGAGAAAATATTTTTCTAGAAAAATCCTTTTTTCTAATTTCAGAAAATCCCTATTTTCTAAAAATTAAGTGGGTTATTTATTAATTATATAACCACCTAATTAAATATTAATTAATCCTTAATTAAGGATTAATTAATAAACTAGAGAGAGAGACTCTCGGATGAGGAAAGAAATTGGATCTTATAAATGAACTAAGGCCCTGTTTATAGCCATCACATAAGGCTATTTTCGTCCAATTTCTGCGAATTTTCAGTGTACTCCAAACTTGTTCAGCCAATCAGAGATGATCGCCGTGTAGCCCAAGACACCACGAGCCAAACGCCGCCCGGCACGCACCAATCCAAGCTCGCACGTGCCGCCCTAGTGGCGGCTGTATGCTTGGCGCGTGTGAGCCTCACGCGGGCGTGAGCGCCTGCCACGTGGTCGGCTCGCCCTGTCCAACCGGGTGGCCCAGTCCTCAGACCGGTTCAGCGATGAATCGATCGGTTTAGCCGGTCTGGCCCTTTGATACGTGGCAACTCCTCTTGCTGCCACGTGTCAGGGTCGGTCAAACCGACCAGGCCCTATCCGTTGACCCGACCCGATGGCCCACTCCATCGACTCGTTTTTCCAAACAAATTTGGGTCGTTCATCGCGTGGGACTTGGCGCGATCTCTGCCATCCACGTGGCGAGCCCGGTTGTAACGCTCCAGTTTTCTAATTATACATTGTGTGATATTATGTGAACTATATTACTAAGTGTTTACATGAAATAATTGTCAATCATGCCGTAAGTGTTTAATTGTCTTTAATTGACCACTTTCTTAAATTTGAGGACCTAATCGCATGAAATAATCTTGGACTTACATGATCATTTCTCATGAGTGTGAACCTAATTGCATGACTTACTAATTGGAGGGACTTAATCGCAAAATATGGTGACTCATTTAATTATGTGGAAGAGTGTATAATATCTCATCTCCTTCATCATATTTCATACAAACACACATATACACTTGCTTCCATATCTCGATCAACACCAAGAGAAGGGGAAAATTGGATTTCATCATTTTGAGCTAATTTCTGGAATTATAGCATACTTTAAAGCTTAAACATCATCATTATTTCATCTCCTCTCTTCTCTTTTCATTTCAAGGTAAAGATGGTGATTTGTATGAATTCTTGATAGAATACGTGATGCTAGGGTTAGTATTTAAATGGATTAATTTGTGTAATTGTTGTTGGAAGTATGATTATATGGTTATAGCTTGAATTTGATGCATGTATTGTGAAGTTTATGAGCTTGGAGCATAAGTTGAGATATGGGTTTGAAATGAGTGATTCTTGATGGTTAAGCATGGATTTAAGAGTTTATATGAGATATTATTGAACTATAAGTATGTTAGCATGTTTATTTCATGAATTATATGCATTTGGAGCTTGGTATGTGATCATTTATTGATTTGTGGTTTTGGTTCGAACACTTCCCCTGTTTCTGCTCTGTTCTGCATTAACTGCATAGAGGGAACGTCCCTTCCCATCCCAGTTCATTCTGGGAACGACCGTTCCCACCCCTGACAGCTGTCCCGCGAGACTGGGAACGACCCTTCCCAGTTTTGGCTTACAGCCGGAACGGCCGTTCCCAGCCATGAACAAAATGCAATTTCTTTACAGACGCGCGGGATTGATTCGGGGAGCCAGGAACGGCCCTTCCCATTTCTAGTTCAAACCCGAAATGGTCGTTCCCATGCTCCAGGGGATTTTCTTTATTTTCTGCATAAAATCTAGTTTTCCAAATCGGTTTCTAAGGCCATAAATGATCGATACGTGTTATTATATGCTTAATTTATGCATGAATATGATCATATCATTCCATAATTGTTAATGCACGTCATATTGTTCATGATTACACCGTTCGTCCTAATTGGTTCATTTGAGTCGTGTCTCACGTACACTTGTCTTTGTTGCTCAGACCAGCACCCCAGTGACGAGGAGTGGGCTTCTTAGGCCGTGTCTTTGCTTATATTTTGTCGGTACAGGCGAGGTTTAATTGTTAGCTACCTAGCACCCGTATAACCCTTACGTGAACTTTTGGCCAAAATGTATATATATATATATATATATATATATATATATATATATATATATATCTAATCTTTCCAAAAACTTTTAAATGATTAGAAAGCAAGCCATGTACCGTGTTACTGTGTTATACTGATCGTGTTTTGGCGAGTTACCGTGTATTGTTCACTGTGGGCCCGAGAGTTAGTGTTTGAGCCAACCGGGAAAGCATGGGCTGACGGGGTAACTCTTACACTACTCTCATACTGTGGGGATGAACCCTGAATCCACCAGGAGGTTTGGGGGAGGAAGGAGTCCCGTGCGTGGGAGTCATGTTCCCGATGTACACCGTGTTACCGTGGATGGTTCGGGCCTTGCAAACCCACCATCATTGGAGGAAGAAGGAGTCACTGAAACTGCTACTTATGCATTGTAACTGCTTGCATGATCACTTATTTAATTGAAAGTGTCGTGATTGTACACTGTCGGAGTAAAGGTTGAAGAATTGCCCTCACTCACCGGGCCACTGATTGATTGATTGAAAATGATTAAAGTGTTTAAATCTGATAGTTGTAATCTCGAGCGAGCTCTACGTTATTATTGAACTTATATTGTTTTCAGTTATAAAACCTTACCCTGAGGTTATGGCTTGCATGTTATCTGCGCTTATATATACTATGCCCCTCACTCAGTCTTTTGTAGACTGACACCCCACTTTTCAGATTTTGCAGGTTGTGTATGCTATGCGGGATTGGTGTCGAGTCAAGTCTGTCGTTTTGGGGTCTAGCACTTGTCCATTTCCTTTTTGAGGCATATGTATTATTATCTACGGTTATATAACATGCTATGTAATTTGAAGATGATAATGTATTGATATATGGACATATTATGCTTCCGTTTTATTTTATTATACATTGTGGTAATTGATTTGGGGTTAGTCCCGCCTAGCTAGTTAGTCTTTTGTTTTCTTGTCTCCCGTTCGCTATAGCTTAGTTCATATATGGATTGTCCGTTTCATATGTGGATTGGGCTATAGTGCAGGGGATGTGGCACCTTCCGCTTCGGGTGCTACGCCGGTGGTGTCCAGTCAGCTCCACTTGGCGTCTGATTCGCTGACGTGGCGTGACACCTCAGCTGCCACGTCAGCAATATTATTATTTTTTTTTTTTGAAAAATTTTATTTTCTCCAAAATAAATTTTCGGGCATTTCCAACTCTTTGGAATTTAATTTATTTTCTCAAAATAAATTCCTTGGCTATTTTCAAACTCTTTGAAAATTTATTTCACTCTCTCCTTTTAATATTTTCTCATTGATCTTCGTTGGGGCTTGCGGGGGGACCTGCAGGACTAATTAATTTTAGCTCCAAACGGGTTAATCTATTATCATCCCATGACAATATTTGATTACCGTTTAACAATATTTAATTCCACTAAATAAATATTGTTGAACTCTAAAATTAATTAAATTATTCACGAATTTCTTGATCTAGAATAATTTTGCATTTTACTCCTCTGTACAAATATCCATGAAAAATAAATCAATACTACTATCATTTATTTTTTACTTCCGAATTCCCTGTATTTGAAACACATTCAACATACAACTTCGGTGACACACACACAAAGTACTTTGGCCAAAGATTTAATTTGAACTTTTTTGCAAATCTATTTCAAGGATATCTTTTAACCTTCCAGCAAGGCTACAGATTCCTCGATCAATATTTCTCTTTAGCACATTTAATGCAATCACCGAACGTACAAAGTATTTTGGCCACCCGTTACCGAGACCTCACTTCTGAGTACATCACAGTGATTATCACTACATGCCTAAAGTAGAAACACTGCCAAGATTAAGAGTCTAATGCTTCCAAGATTTTGTTCATTTTAGATACCAGTATAAAATGAACAATTTCAGTGGTCCAGTTCGATGTTTCCAATCTCATTGAAAATCATCAATGTGTTATAATCAGAAACTCCATTTCCCTATGACGAAAGACTAATCATCTTATATAACACATTATAGTCTTGATAAGAACATCTTCTTATCATACCGACTAGAACTTTAATGACACGTGATTTTTTTTGGTATTCAAAGTCTTTTCCTATGAAACACATTTCATATAAAATCACCATCACGCGTCATTAATTATTAAATTTGTAAAATACTCATAACTTGCGATAATTTCAGTTTTATTAATCCAAAATATTTACAATATAATTGGATTTTCAGGGCATTAATCCCAACAGTTAGCTCCCACCACCATGCTGCCCACCGTCCAACCTTATCATGCAGGGCAAATACAGTTGTCGGTGGTGATTCCCAAGGAGATTGAAGGGGTGGAGTTGCCCCCCATGACTCCCCAACAACTTCAAGCCATCTACACCCAGTGTGAGGTCCAGGCGGCCCAGAATGATTGGAAAAACTTCCGTCGACGTATTTTTCATCTGGGTAGGCCGCCCAAATTGTCCCCCTTATGGGAGGATGGCATGCCCATCCGCTCATGGCGGCACAAGCGGTTCTACAGTCACAACCGCCTCCTCCTCCCGCTAAGGAAAAGGAAGTTCCTACTGAGAAAGGAGGGGAGCGCTCGTGGGCAAACATAGGCAAAGAGCCTGTGATAAGAATCAACCTTGATGATGAAGCTCACTCTCAAATCTCGAAATGAGGGAGCAAGGCAAGAGGAGAAGATCTCAACCTTCTCGCGGCTGTGCAAGACCATCTGCAGAGGTTGCAGGATATGGTGGGGGAGCTCTCTCGAGCGCGGTCTCAAGTCCCCCACGCAGGGGACAAACGAGCCAATTCCAGAGACGCTCATCGCCACGCCCGTCAACAACAAGTCCCCCAGGGGAAAACCTGTTCATTTACCTTTCCGTCTCCTCGAAAGCCACGAGGGCAGTCCTCGTAGCTGTTCACGAGCGAAAGCATCTGTTGGTGTATTACTTAAGCAAGACCTTGCAGGGGGCGGAGAAAAGATATATGGAGATAGAAAAATTTACCTTTGCGCTCGTTAATGCCTCTCGTAGGTTAAGACCATATTTCCAAGCTCACTCTATCACAGTGCTCACAGACCAACCCCTCAAATAGGTGTTTGCGGAACCGGACGTCTCAGGGAGATTAATCAAATGGTCAATTGAAATCAACCAATTCGACATCACTTTCGAGCCTCGCACAGCGATACAGGCTCAGGCAGTGGCAGACCTATTAGTGGAGCGCTTCAACCTGGATACTGTGCCCTCGGTGGAAGAGGGGCTATGGCTTTTGCACAAAGATGGCTCCTCGACCTCACAAGAGGGGGGGAGCCGGGGTGACCCTCAGAGACCCTCAAGGCGTTCAAGTAGATTACGCAATCAAACTAGCGTTCCAAGTCACCAACAATGAGGCAGAATATGAGGCTCTAATCCAAGGGCTCAGGATAGCCCTTTAAAATGGCGCTGCTCGGGGCACTACATATGTTGACTCCTAGCTGATTGCAAGCCAAATTGATGGCACTTATGAGGCTCGAGATGCCACTATGGTATAGTACCTGGCGAGTGCTAAGGAAGTGATCTCCAAATTCAAAGAGTTCCATCTGTTGCAGATCCCGAGAACGAAAAACGAGCGTGCGGATGCTCTTTCCAAGTTTGCATCCACTCTGGAAGATTCCTGCGAGCGTTCAGTTACATTCCTCAGAACGGAGAAGCCATTGATTCACCAGACGGGACCCTCGGGTGAAGTGAGCATGATTGATCCCTTCGAGCCTTGTTAGCTCGATGACATCATTAGGTTTCTGAGGGATGGAACCTGCCCGAGCGATAAAGTGGAAGCACGGAAGGTTAGGAGTAAGGTCCCTCGCTTCTCTCTTGACAGCGATGGTCGATTGTTCAAACGGTCTTTCGAGGGTCCACCATTAAGGTGCTTGAGACCCTCGCAAGCCAAGGAAGTGTTAGAACATGTGCACAACGGAAGATGTGGGAATCACTCTGGCGGTCAAATTCTGGCTAAGAAAATATTAAGGAGTGGGTTTTACTGGCCCTCGCTACTGCATGATGCAATCAGCTACTCCAAGAAATGTCCTAAGTGCCAGTTTCATTCCAACACCCCTCAACTGTCGGCAACCCAAATGATCCCTATTGACGTTTCATGGCCCTTCGACTAGTGGGGCCCCTTCCAATGGCCGTCGGACAAAAGAAATTTGTAATCCTCGTTGTGGACTATTTCACCAAGTGGGCCGAAGCTGAAGCGGTCGCAAAGATAACATTCAAAGTGTAACGCCCCGAAATTCATTCATTACATTTTTATGTTTATAATAATTTTAAAAATTATATTTTACCAAACTTTCATGAAATTCCATGAATTTATATTAAAGTTAGAATTTATTTCATAACTTGAAAATATTTATTTCGTGAAATAATTGCCGAATATGATTTAATTACCAATTTGCCCTTAAATGATCTTTCTTTAAAATTCAAGGACCAAATTGCATTTTATTTGCTTGGACTTAATTGATCAATCTTCAAAGCTTTCATCCTTAATTGCATGTTTTAAACTCTTGAGGGATTAAATTGCAAATTGATCATTTCATCAATTTCAAGGATGGTGAATCACGGTATATTGCATCACCAAGCTTCCTTGACCATTTTAGCATCAAAATCCATCGGTTGCTTCCCTTTCTTCCACCGAACCATAAGCTAAGAAGTAAGAAGGAGATTTCATCCAATTTTCACCAAGATTTCCAAGAAATATTTCAAGCTTTGAAGTTTATCATCCATCATCACCTTCTCCATCCATTTCTTTGCTTTCAAGGTGGGTTTATGCATGAATTCTTGGTTCTTGATGATTGTTATAGGAGCTAGGGTTTGTGATTCATGCAATATTTGGATTATATGCTAGTAGATGCATGAATATGTGATTATAACTTGGGTTGAGACATGAATTCTTGAAGAATTTGGGCTTATGTGATGATATGGAGTATGAGCTTGAAGGTGGAAAATTGTAATGATCAAGCATGATTTAAGGGTTTTATTTACATTTTATTGTATATTGAGCATGTATGCATGATTATTCCCAGAATTCTTGCATTTTAAAGTGGATTTGATGATGTTTTGAAGTGGTTGTTTTTGTCCCGAGAGCATCCCTTGTTCTGCTCTGTTTCTGCACTTGCAGAGGAGTGGGAACGGCCCTTCCCGTCCCCAGTTCATTTTGGGAACGACCGTTCCCACCCCTTTGAATTCAAAGACGGCGCGCGCATGGGAACGGTCGTTCCCATTTTGGCCTGCGAGTCGGAAGGGTCGTTCCCAGCATAAGTCGCCTTTTTAAAAATAAAAGCGCAGGGACGTTTCTTGGGACCATGGGAACGGCCCTTCCCAGTTTACACTGAGGGTTGGAACGGCCGTTCCCACCTCGCTGACAAAACAAAACATTCTGTATAAAATTGGGATTTTGGGATTCTTACCCAATTACTTCTTTGACCTGAAATTTATATTATATGATTGATTACTTGCTAAAACAAGATGTTTTCATGCTACATTGTATATTGCACGTCGTCTCGTTGCATTTTTGTCGTTCGTCATATTTGGTCCATTTAGAGTCATGTCTCACTTGTACACGTCTATCTTGCACAGACCAGCTTCACCAGGACGAGGAGCAAGCCCCATAGACCGTATCCTACTCGTCTTTTGTCGGTAAAGGTGAGGTTTAATTGCTAGTTATATAGAACCCGTATAACCATTATGTGGGATTTCAAGCCAAAAGGTATATAGATATCTATTTATAGTGATTTCTAAACTTATAACAATTGCAAGCAAGCCATGTTCATGAAAAGCAAGTCATGTATCGTGATTGATTGATTGATCGTGTTTTGGCGAGTAAAGCATGTCGCATTGGGCCCGAGGATAGTAATTTGAGCCAACCGGGAAAGCATGGGCTGACGGGTAACTCGAATGCTATCCTCACCACATTGGGATGACCCCTAAATCCGCTAGGAGATTAGTGGAGGAAGGAGTTCTGGGCTTAGGGATTCATGTACCCTCTGCTCAATGAGATTGGATGGTGGGGCCTTGCAATCCCACCATCACCGGAGGAAGAAGGAGACTGGGGACGGGTCCGGCACCACGGATTGTCCTCGGGTTATTGTCGTGTTGTACTTATTGATTGTCTTACCTGAATACACATGCACGATTGCACGATAGTTGAATTGCATGATCATCTATTGAATAATAAAGCAAGCATGTATTGTACATAGTTGGAGTAAGGTTGGAGATCACCCTCACTCGCCGGGCCACGTATTGCATGTATTGAACGCATGAAATTGATCAAAGTATTTAAGATTGATAGTTGTAATCTCGGGCGAGTTCTATGTTACTTTGAACTTGTAGCACCCGCACGGTGGGTCACCACATCCCCCGCACCAAAGTCCGATCCACATACGAAATGGGAAGTCCGTACATGAACCAAACAGTGGCGAACGGGAGACTGACAAACTCACACCTAGGCTAGGCGGAATGTAGCACCCACACGTAGGGCCACATCCCCCGCACCATAATCCGAACCCGAATACGAAATGGAATGTCCGTACCCGAATCCGAATCATAGCGAACGGGAGACCAAACACACTCTCTAGGCTAGGCGGAGCTAAACCAAAAGGAAACAGAGTGCGCGGAAGCGAATAAATAAAAGCAACAAGCAAAATCATCACATATATATATATATAGGTACCAACACATCGGATGTACAAAAGCCATCAAGGCTCGAACAAAATAGTAAGTCAGTATATACAATCCATAGCTATACAACTGCAAAATAATAAAGTGCAGGTATGTAAATGCACCTAACGGGACCTAGACTGACAAGTGCATAAAGAAGGACACACTTCTCCGCCTAGCTCACGCTCCCAAAACCTGCAACTAAAAGAGTAAACGAGGAGTCAGTCAACTGACTGAGTGAGGGGGCTAACGCACACCCACACCCTATATATATAGAGCAGAGCACAAAGCAAAGGGCGAAATGATGAACCGGAATAGGTTTTACAAACTAAAACTTTCCAAAACAAATACATATACTTTAAAACATTTCATAAACACTATCCCGATTCATACTTCTCAAACATACATAACAAAACATAATGCTCGGCGAGAACGAGCTTCCAACCTTTACTCCTCAGAACAAACAAAACAGAAATCATACATATCAACCTCTACACCAATGATGGAAGAGCCACCGGTGGCCCTAACCATCCAGACATATACAGACTCACGAGGGGTAGCGAACCCACATCGTGCCCTCCCCGGTTTTTACGCCGAAGGCGTCAAAATATCACACCTTCCCAAACTCCCAGGGGTCGCGTGTGATATATCGGATGGAGACTACGCACAGGCTGAACCTCGACGGCCCGAACCGTCCCGAGGGTTCCTTACCCGTAGCTCCTTGGATCCACACATACAAATCATATCATATCAAATGCCAAATCTTTCATGGCGATCTCGCTAACAGAATTGTAAAGCCTTTTCCAAAACATAGCTTGCATAGGCTTAGTTAATATCTTTTCCCAAAACAAAGGTGTTCACAAGATCATAAACATATTCTAATCAACACATACATATCTATACATATAATATATAGTCACATGCACGGCTGGAAAACATCACATAAGGCTTTAGGTCGCTTAGCTAATAAAATTCCTAAACCTCACCTTGTGTGTGACAAAAATACGAGCAGACGTGAACAACCTACGCCTCGGGCTCGTCAACTGGAACCTCATCTGAAAAGAAAACACGAAAGCCCAAGACTTAGACTCTATATGAACCAAAGAAGACGCTCGGCAAAATGCATGATTCATGTTCATAGATAAAATGTTACAATTAAGTCATAAAATTCACAAATTATAGCATAACATAATTATTCACAATTTATTATGCAAAACAATCAAATTATAACAATTAACATGCAAAAGAAAAGCATTTAAAATCATACAAATGCATAATTAAGGCAAAGAGAAAAAGTGACAAAATCCACCCCCATGGATTTTTCCAAAGGGAAAAATCCACCCTAGCGGATTTTTCAAGAGCTACTGCCTCAAATCCACCCCCGCGGATTTTTCCAAAGGGAAAAATCCACCCCCGCGGATTTGACCCAGTAGAAGGGTTCCGGCCATGGGAACGGCCGTTCCCGTTCCCAGTACAAACTGGGAACGGCCGTTCCCTACTCTCGGCATGAACAGTACCGGGCCTGGGAACGGTCGTTCCCAGTTTAAAACTGGGGCGGGAACGGCCGTTCCGGCCTGGTTCGAAAAGCTGGAGCAGAATTCCATTTTACAGAAACAGGGGAAGCTCATTTGGTGCCAAACATGGCCAAAACCAACCCTTAAAATTTGCCACAACTTCTCAAAATGCACACACAATACATATAAATCATGCTTGACATATAAACACTCAAATAATTCAAGAAAAAGGAATTAAAAGGCATGATCAAGGGTATGCAATATTCAAGCTAAAATTATGATCATCAATAAATACTCAACCAACCAAAGATTAAATGCAATAAATACAACACATACAACATATACAACTCATATAAGAAGCTAGGAATCAAACACATTAAGCAAAGAGCAAGAAATCTCATTTTTCATGAAACCCTTACTATTCACGTAGGGAAGCAAAGGCATGCAAAACTCACTCCAAACTCAGAAATTAAACCATAGAAACGACGAGCACTACGAGGGGATTCCGAAACCTACCTAAGTTCGAGAAAAGACGAAGAAACGAGAGAGATATTGGCTTGGGAAGTTGGATGATCAACTTGAGGGTTTGGCTCTTGCTCAAGAGTTGCTGCTGCTTTGAACGTAAAATGAAGGAGAAAGAAGAATGGTTCAGCCTTTAAGGCTGAACCGGTTCGGTTCACGGGTTCGGTTCAAGGTTCCCGGTTCAAATTGGTTCGGTTCAACAATTACGGGTCCAAATAAAGCCAACTTAATTAAAACGAATAAATCATATACAAAATTAATTCAAATAAATTCATATAAGTTCAAATAATTCAAAATAGTCCTATACAAATAATCTAAAACGCAAATAATATTAAATCACATAATTTACCTGTACCGACTGTGAGTCGGGGTGTTACACGGAACTTAGACCCTGAAGCAAAACTCAAACCGAAACAAGAATGCGGAAGCGAAACAAGCCATGCAGAAATCAAAACATACATAAACAGTTGACGGGTTCAACTAGCATAAATACCTAATCCCGAAATATACATAAATATTCATAATTAAATTCCAAATAGCGTAAACAAACATATCTTATACATAAGCCAAATTAAAGAAATGTGAATGCAAGACCACCTACAAGACAAAGACACGGAACAGACTCCAAAAGACAGACACACTCCGCCTAGCACGAACTCCAAGCAAAACCTGCAAACTAACAGTAAAAGGGGAGGGGTCAGTCTTAACTCGACTGAGTGAGGGGTTAACGCACTCACACTATATATATAATAGCAAAGCACATATCAAACTCATAATGTTCATGAACGCGGGGATAGTTTTTGCACACTAAATCATTTCCCGTGGTATACATATATACAAAGGGCTTACTTAGCAAAAGCAAACAAACCAAATTAACTTACCGAACAAACTTAGCAAAACCTATTAGTTCCTAACATAATCAAAACTTAACTTATCTTATAAAACTCCCTTTTTATTTAACTTAGAATCTATCCCCGTTTCATAAACCTTAACAGAACATACATATCATATCATATAGAACTCGGCGGGTACGAGCTCCGACTCCCCCAATCTCCTCATATCATATCATATCAGAATCAAAACAGAAAACTTACATACATATCAAATCATATCATCCTCAACTCCGGGTGATGGAAGGGTGTATACGCCCAAGCCATCCAGACAAATGAGGGGAGCGCCTTGCGAGTACTCAAACCCTCAGGATTCCTTCCCTCACCAAACCTCCTGGTGAGTTCAGGGGTAATCCTCTGCAGACAGATGGAGACTATGCACAGGCTTAACCTCGACGGCCCTATGCCGTCCCGAGGGTTCCTTACCCATAGCTCCGGGGCCCAACAAACACATATCAGATCAGAACCCGCTATAACAGAGACAGACAGACATAACTTATACATATATACGTATACATACCACTTTCCGTTTCAATCAAACTCGGTCCTTGCCAAACATGGCTCATGAGAAGTATACGGTCAGAAGCATAGCTTCACGTGGCAAATCATAACAAATCATTTCAAACCAAGCATACATAGGCTCGTACATTACTTAACATACTTGCAAACTCGAGGCATATTCAACAAATACATATTTCACACTTATTTACATACATATAAGGCTTATTTAATCACATGCAATCAAAACCGAGCACATTGCAATAAGGTGTAACTATATCCTAACCTCACCTGACACCGAAGAGGCCAAAGACACAACAAACGATCCACCCCGGAATCAACACGGCCAACAAAACACCACCCCGGGTGTACCTGAACAAACTGAATACAAAACAGGACTTAGACACGTGAATGAACCAAATAAACGCACGGCGTATGCTTATGATTGGCATGAAGTCATGGATCACGTATACACTCATAAAATACTCATTCTTTAATATTAAATTACAATTCATGCACCAAATATAGCATATAATACGAATTCATGTCAAAACATGCAATACAATTAAGATATAAATCAATAAGCGGCAAAAGAAATCAATTAAAAGCATAAAACCCAAAATCACACACTGGACCACGGGAAGGGCCGTTCCCAGAAACAAGGCAAAACGGGAACGGCCGTTCCCACCAGCGCTGCCCGGAACGGCCGTTCCGGCCCAAAGAACAAAACGGGAACGGCCGTTCCCATACGCGGATGGGAATGGCCGTTCCGGCCCCAAGGCCAAAACGAAAACGGCCGTTCCGGACCGTCCTGCTCGAAAAAATAGAGCAGAAGCAGCAATGGCGTCGGGAGCCAACACCACCACACTCACACAGCCACAACCAACAACCAAATCATGGAAAATCAACACAATAAATCATATTTAACATATAGAACATAAATTTACACTTAAGAGCTCACGAAACGAGCTTAATCACGCCAAACTCCCAACCCGACACTATTCATCATCTTCCCCAACAAAGCACGTAGGCACATATCTGAGACACGAAAGAGATATTAAAGTAAAGCATGTAACGAAAGGGTCATAAATCTTACCTTAGGTCGTTGATCGGACGGTTGGATCTCCCAAACCCGAGCTCAAGGCCTCTTGGCCAAAATGGGGAAAATGCTTCTCTTTTCCTTTCCTTGCTGCTGCAACGATCAAAGTGGGAGAGAAGGAAAGGCTTGGCCCTTTTTAGGGCCGGGCAAATGGGTCGGTTAAAACGGGTAGGGTCAAACGGTGTCCGGTCCAAACGGATCGGATTTAAAACGGTAGGGCTATCAATTGGCTTTAGAAATTAAAAGGGTAATTCATTGAATCCGAATCATCGAAACGAACTCAACGATAGGGTCGGAATTCGAATTCGAATTCCCGAGCTCAAATAGCCACGAAGGCTCAAACGTCCTAATTATAATTAGGTCCCTAAATTGCAAATATTGGACAATTGAGTCCAAGTACAATTAATTAAATTCTAAAGTACACATAAATAAAATTAATATCACGTTGACACGTAAGCATGCTAAATCACATAATTCACAAAATACTGAAATAAACTCTCTCGTGACGTCGTACCTGGAATGCCGAAAAGACGGGGCGTCACAATCTCCCCCCCTTAAGAGAACCTGGCCCCCAGGTTCTACCGCTCGCAACAAAGCTACGAGTAACTCTCCCGTATTCACCCAAGTTTGGAGCTCGCGACACTCCGACAAGGGTTAGCCCGAGAAAGGTCTTCCAAGCACGAAGGGGGTTCGATCACACTTCAAGCTTCACACGAACTTGATCCCGACTAGGAGTAGTTCAGACTTTTCGCACGATAGAAGGCTCACAAGTGATTCAACTCCCACCGCTTGAATCAATCCAAACCAACCCACAGTTCGGGACCACGAGTGGAGTCGTTAAAGAACTCACACCACTCGCTCTCCAACCCAAACAGGGCCTTCAACCTGTGGTTCGAAGTTGACATTCGAACGTTGATCACCTCAAACCTTGAACTCCGGGAACTTGTGGAGAAGACCGTTGCAAAGCACGACCCTCAACTTACCGTAAAACAACAACACTCGCACACTCAAGTCACCCCAAAGGATAACCAAGAACTCACAACTACAACACACACACCCAAAGCAAAGCAAAACAAAAGATGGATGATGCACGTGATATGTATGTTTAATGTACCGTTCACCGAAGCGTTGGAATCTTATCTTTAGTGATGATTTGATCGACGCCAGAATCTCTTGGTTCCAGGTTATGCTCTGAAATTCCCAACGTGTCTCGAGTTTTGAATATCACCCTGATCTTTATCCCACAGTTGTTGTTTAGCTCAAATAACTCTTCCATTCCAATTCTCCACTCTTTATTGGTCTCATTTCCCAAAGTATTTGAATTCTTGGGACTTTGATTAATCCTTGATAATTTCTCTAATTTAAACTCCATCTCTTAAGTGATTTCTGGGTCTTGTTTTCGTTTCCCTCGAAATTCTTGTAGAAGTACTTAAGAGAAAGGTTGTGTCTTGAAACCGTAGTTCCTTCTCTAAGTCTTTCCCAAATCCCACGGCCCGAATTCTTCTCCCATTTGTGTATCTTGAAATTTCCTGGAAAAATAGCTTTACTTAAAATATGTATTCTTTCCCCATCTATTGTATGGATCTTCTCGCAGATTGTATTCTTCCTTCTCAAAATATTTAAGAAAATTGCATCGTCGATTGATGATTCTTATTGATTTCCTTTTAAAGTTTCTGAAATCCATTAGAAGTTCAATCTACATCTTTTAATCATCTTTATCGATTCTTCTTCTCCAAAGTATGGTTAAATGGAAAGCGATCACCATATCCCGGAACTGCAGTTGATTAAATTCGTTCCCAACTCCCAAATCAATTCTTGCTCTAACCCTTGTTATTCTTGTTTAAATTCCACCGGTAGAGACCCCTTCATGTCTTTCTCCTAATCATATCCAAGAGTTAACTTTCTTCATTGTTCTTAAATCCGAACTCCGAACTCCAAAACAAATCCTGCCTTGTGCTTGGTGAAATAAGCTACCTCGAATCTTTAATTTCTCTTCAAAATATACCCCAATTCCTAAATTCTTCAACTTGGTACCGGGACCTCTCAAATCATTCTTCTTCGTCATATTTTCCATGTTTCCATAAACTCAACCCGATCTCCAAAAGAAATTCTTAATTTTTGTTCCCTATCCAAACCATCTCTTCCAATTCCCATCGAACACAACTTGGTAACTTGAATGAAGAAATATCCTAAAATAAAACACTAAATATGCATGTTGAGTCAAAGTGCGAATGAGATGCATCACTTAATCGTCACTTAAACACATAGTGGCATCAACAATTAACAACAATTAATAATGAATAGCAATTAATGGCAATTAACAATTACGGCACGAAAATAAATAATTGTAATATTTAAAATGGAGGATGAATGCTCGTGCCATGAATGCAATTACCTCAACTTTCGGGTTTTTGTTGGTTTCCAATTTGAAGTCGTTGATCCCGTGTCTTTTGCTTGTTAGCTCTCGGTCGATCACACTCGGAAATCTTGTGCTCTACTGACCCGAAAATGTAGCACCTCTTCAATCTGTCCCAACATGCCTCATAGGTATGAGTAGTTCCTCCACAATAAGCACATAACTGGGGCCTTTTCCCCAACCTGGAAGTATTCCCGGTCTTGTGTTTCTTTCCCCGAATTCTTTTGGCCCGAGTTCCATGTTGGTGAGATTCTCCTTCCACTTGCAAGTTTGAGCATAAACCCGACTCCACATTAGACCCCGATACCTCTTCTTCCTTGCCCCTTGTCATGATCCAAGTTTCGACTCTTAATGCTTTCTTTGTAGCTTTATCCCACGTGGTCGTATCCTTTGCAATTAGGGCTTCCTTGAATTCATCCCGAAGACCTTCCATGAAGTATTTGGCCTTCATCTGATCGTTACCCATAATATGAGGCACATATAAGCCCAACCTTTCAAATTCTTCTATGTATTCCACAACGGATCTATCTCCTTGCTTCAAGGCGAGAAATTCTTCAAGTCTTCGCTCTTGTAGAATAACCGGTGCAAACCTCTTTCTGAATTCTCGAATAAATACCTCCCAAGTCAACTCTTCGTTCGTAGTCTCTAGTTGTTGAGCAACCCTTTTCCACCACTGTCTTGCTTGTCCTTGCAAAAGAAATGTAGCAAGGAGAGCCATATCCTGAGAGTTGCGTGGCCATATTTCAAAAATTCCCTCTATCTCCGAAATCCAATCTTCAGCCTTTACATCATCTCCTTCTCGAAATTGGGGAGGCTTGAATGCTAGGAATTCTTGATACATCATTGCCATCGGATCCATTACTAGTACTTTGGTAGAAGATTGTCCTTGAGATCACGGAGTTGGTAGAGAAGGTTAACCGTAGGGTTGTTGACTCGGTGGTACCCTGAAAAACTCAGCAACTACAATATATATGCGTGTCAATTAGTAAGTGCTCTTGTCACGTAGTAAATCAAGTAGAGCATCAAAGAAATGCAATGTCTCACGTAATATAAATTCAACAAAGTATTGAAATTTCACATACATAGCTTATCAAATCATGATGCAAATGCACACATAATCAAGTTGTCCTATGCCGTTCGACTTAGACAGACACGACCTGACACTAAACCCCGGTTTTTCAACCTGGGGCTCTGATACCACTTAAGGATGTAGCACCCGCACGGTGGGTCACC
Organism: Lantana camara; assembly: GCA_037501455.1. Classification (NCBI taxonomy): domain Eukaryota; kingdom Viridiplantae; phylum Streptophyta; class Magnoliopsida; order Lamiales; family Verbenaceae; genus Lantana; species Lantana camara. The sequence continues at coordinate 11,259,998 of CM074857.1, read as the reverse complement.
ACATCCCCCGCACCAAAGTCCGATCCACATACGAAATGGGAAGTCCGTACATGAACCAAACAGTGGCGAACGGGAGACTGACAAACTCACACCTAGGCTAGGCGGAACTTAGACCCTGAAGCAAAACTCAAACCGAAACAAGAATGCGGAAGCGAAACAAGCCATGCAGAAATCAAAACATACATAAACAGTTGACGGGTTCAACTAGCATAAATACCTAATCCCGAAATATACATAAATATTCATAATTAAATTCCAAATAGCGTAAACAAACATATCTTATACATAAGCCAAATTAAAGAAATGTGAATGCAAGACCACCTACAAGACAAAGACACGGAACAGACTCCAAAAGACAGACACACTCCGCCTAGCACGAACTCCAAGCAAAACCTGCAAACTAACAGTAAAAGGGGAGGGGTCAGTCTTAACTCGACTGAGTGAGGGGTTAACGCACTCACACTATATATATAAGAGCAAAGCACATATCAAACTCATAATGTTCATGAACGCGGGGATAGTTTTTGCACACTAAATCATTTCCCGTGGTATACATATATACAAAGGGCTTACTTAGCAAAAGCAAACAAACCAAATTAACTTACCGAACAAACTTAGCAAAACCTATTAGTTCCTAACATAATCAAAACTTAACTTATCTTATAAAACTCCCTTTTTATTTAACTTAGAATCTATCCCCATTTCATAAACCTTAACAGAACATACATATCATATCATATAGAACTCGGCGGGTACGAGCTCCGACTCCCCCAATCTCCTCATATCATAACATATCAGAATCAAAACAGAAAACTTACATACATATCAAATCATATCATCCTCAACTCCGGGTGATGGAAGGGTGTATACGCCCAAGCCATCCAGACAAACGAGGGGAGCGCCTTGCGAGTACTCAAACCCTCAGGATTTCTTCCCTCACCAAACCTCCTGGTGAGTTCAGGGGTGATCCTCTGCAGACAGATGGAGACTATGCACAGGCTTAACCTCGACGGCCCTATGCCGTCCCGAGGGTTCCTTACCCATAGCTCCGGGGCCTAACAAACACATATCAGATCAGAACCCGCTATAACAGAGACAGACAGACATAACTTATACATATATACGTATACATACCACTTTCCGTTTCAATCAAACTCGGTCCTTGCCAAACATGGCTCATGAGAAGTATACGGTCAGAAGCATAGCTTCACGTGGCAAATCATAACAAATCATTTCAAACCAAGCATACATAGGCTCGTACATTACTTAACATACTTGCAAACTCGAGGCATATTCAACAAATACATATTTCACACTTATTTACATACATATAAGGCTTATTTAATCACATGCAATCAAAACCGAGCACATTGCAATAAGGTGTAACTATATCCTAACCTCACCTGACACCGAAGAGGCCAAAGACACAACAAACGATCCACCCCGGAATCAACACGGCCAACAAAACACCACCCCGGGTGTACCTGAACAAACTGAATACAAAACAGGACTTAGACACGTGAATGAACCAAATAAACGCACGGCGTATGCTTATGATTGGCATGAAGTCATGGATCACGTATACACTCATAAAATACTCATTCTTTAATATTAAATTACAATTCATGCACCAAATATAGCATATAATACGAATTCATGTCAAAACATGCAATACAATTAAGATATAAATCAATAAGCGGCAAAAGAAATCAATTAAAAGCATAAAACCCAAAATCACACACTGGACCACGGGAAGGGCCGTTCCCAGAAACAAGGCAAAACGGGAACGGCCGTTCCCACCAGCGCTGCCCGGAACGGCCGTTCCGGCCCAAAGAACAAAACGGGAACGGCCGTTCCCAAACGCGGATGGGAATGGCCGTTCCGGCCCCAAGGCCAAAACGGGAACGGCCGTTCCGGACCGTCCTGCTCGAAAAAATAGAGCAGAAGCAGCAATGGCGTCGGGAGCCAACACCACCACACTCACACAGCCACAACCAACAACCAAATCATGCAAAATCAACACAATAAATCATATTTAACATATAGAACATAAATTTACACTTAAGAGCTCACGAAACGAGCTTAATCACGCCAAACTCCCAACCCGACACTATTCATCATCTTCCCCAACAAAGCACGTAGGCACATATCCGAGACACGAAAGAGATATTAAAGTAAAGCATGTAACGAAAGGGTCATAAATCTTACCTTAGGTCGTTGATCGGACGGTTGGATCTCCCAAACCCGAGCTCAAGGCCTCTTGGCCAAAATGGGGAAAATGCTTCTCTTTTCCTTTCCTTGCTGCTGCAACGATCAAAGTGGGAGAGAAGGAAAGGCTTGGCCCTTTTTAGGGCCGGGCAAATGGGTCGGTTAAAACGGGTAGGGTCAAACGGTGTCCGGTCCAAACGGATCGGATTTAAAACGGTAGGGCTATCAATTGGCTTTAGAAATTAAAAGGGTAATTCATTGAATCCGAATCATCGAAACGAACTCAACGATAGGGTCGGAATTCGAATTCGAATTCCCGAGCTCAAATAGCCACGAAGGCTCAAACGTCCTAATTATAATTAGGTCCCTAAATTGCAAATATTGGACAATTGAGTCCAAGTACAATTAATTAAATTCTAAAGCACACATAAATAAAATTAATATCACGTTGACACGTAAGCATGCTAAATCACATAATTCACAAAATACTGAAATAAACTCTCTCGTGACGTCGTACCTGGAATGCCGAAAAGACGGGGCGTCACAGAACTTATATTACTTTTACTTATAAAACCTTACCCGAGGTTATAACTTGCATGTTAATTGTGCTAAAATATATTTATGCCCTTCACTCAGTCTTCCATGGACTGACGCCCCACCTTTCAGGTTGTCGCGGTCGTGTGCTAGGCGAGAGTCAAAGTCATGTCTTGTCGTCCAGTCGAGTCCAGCACTTCATGCACTTTCATGTTATTGATGGTGGTATCTCAAAGTTAGTCTATTATTGTTATTGTTACCATCTGGAGACTTTTATCTGTATAATATATTGGAGATGATAATGTATTGATACATGTTGGTACCTATTAGTATTTATACTTTTGAAGTAAATATGGTACCCATAAGTAATGTTAATATTATGCTTTCGCTTTTAAGTTTTATGTCTTGAGTTTGTTTTGCTTTGGGGTATAGTCCGGCCTAGCTAGCCTGTTTCTTCTACTTGTCACCCGTTCGCTATAGGTTAGTTCATGTACGGACTGTCCATTTCGTATGTGGATCGGCCTATAGTGCGGGGGTGTAGTATCTCCACGTGTAGGGGTGCTACACAAAGTGGTGAGGGACTTCATTTGGAAGAACATCATCTGCAGATATGGCATCCCAAGGGTGCTCATCTCAGATAACGGTTCCCAATTCATCGCCGCTGACACGCGAGATTGGTGCTACGAACTGGGGATTGAGCTACGCTTCTCTTCCGTGGGCCACCCTCAAGCCAACGGTCAAGCTGAGGTGACCAACCGAACCATACTTCAGCATCTGAAAACAATGCTCGAAAGTAAGAAGGGGGAATGGGCAGAAGAACTTCAAGGAGCTCTCTGGGCATAATGTATTACCCCACGACCGGCAACAGGAGAAACCCCTTACTCCCTTGTGTATGGTTCCGAGGCTACGATACCTGCGAAAATTGCCCAAGAATCCGCACGCGTTGCTTATTTCGAGCCTGCAACCAACGAGGCTAATCGGACGCTCGAATTGGATTTGCTAGATGAGAGAAGAAACGCTGCTTGGGCTCGTATCCACAAGTACAAGGCGACCGTAGCCCACCAGTATAACAAACGCGTCAAAGAAAGGACCTTTCAGCTAGGGGACTTGGTCCTCAAAAAAATTGAAGTCTCCAAACATGTGGGTAAGTTGGACCCCAATTGGGAAGCCCCTTCAAAGTCATTCAGGTACGCGCGAATAATACCTAACTGCTAGAGACTTTGCAAGGCGAGCGTCTCCCCCTAGACCGTGGAATGCATGTAACCTTAGACGGTTCTACGTGTAAACGTCAACCTTCGTAATTGCCCGCTTGTGGCACTTTATACTTTCTTTTGACAGAAAGGATGACAGTCATTATTATTAATTGCAAGCATAACAGTAAGCATTTTACCAATTATTATTTGTCATTTACTTGCTTTTTCCTTAATTAATGACTTGAGTATTCAATTGCGTCAACGGCCACTCCGTGTCGAGCATTCTCCACGTCGAACGTCTTGATGACCACCCAGTTTGTTTCAAATCAACGCCATCTGTGTGTCGAGAAACCTCTACACTAACTGGTTTGACGCTCATGAGCGTGTAAACCCTAAGAATGAGCGTGTCGAAAAGGTGGGATGCTAAATTCTTAATTTACACCAACTGGATGCTGATCACACCGGTTCGCGCTCGTAAACCCCCAATGACCCTCACCTTCTTGGGTATGAATGCGCTCGCAAATAGCCAACGCTGGGCTAATCCTCTCACAGATATCTAAAGGCGAAGCTATCACTACAGCTGCGCTCGCTTTAATCCCATACTTAGCAAATCCTACAGTTGATTTCTAAGTTCACTCAAGCTACTGGAACGCTCAAATTAGAAATGTGCATCACACGTTTAAGACCAATACTTAGCTAAATCCTTAGCGGATTTCTAAGTTCAAATTCGAGCCCAATTATGGATATAACCAGGGTACCCTCATAAGGAACACCCTCGCGCCCATATATTCCCCTCGTAAATGTTCAAGTATTTCTAAGTCCTAATCTTAAAATCCATGATGGAAGACAGCCAGGGTACCCTGAGAGGAAACACCCTCGTGCTCGTACATTACCATTACAGACATTCAAACATCAACAAAAACAAGAATAGACAGATAAAGTTCAGCATTAATATTGAAAGAAATCAAGTTTCATTGACGGAAACATCGTCAATAGCAAGATAGAGAGCCAGTTCGAGCGCACTATTAAAAGGGAGGTGATCAATTACAGAAATTAAAAATGTTCATGAACGGGAATGAAATTAAACAAAGTAGAATTTTGGGGGGCACATGAGAAGCATCACTGGGCTTGGCTCTTGGGCTCTGGAGGGGCAGTTGAGAGGGGAACTGAGGCCAGCACATTGGCGTTAGAAGTTTGAACATCGCCGGGATCCTCGCCATCTTGAGCATCGACGGTGATACCGTGGTCTTCTAAGTGAATAGGCTCGGGGTCCACAGGGTTAGCGGCCATAAAGTCCCTCTGGAGCATCATCACCAGTTCATCGTACTCCGGCTCTGTCAGGCTGTCTGTTGGATCCCCAGTACGGACGATTGGCTCTAGATTTTCATCCAAGTCCATGCGCAGGCGCTCGTCCACACGAGCGCTCGCTGGAGCCATTCCCAGCTTTACCATTTGGCCCACGGCTTTCAAGAAGAATCGGCGGGCATTGTCAAAGCAATGAACATTAGCCACGAAGGGGAACGCCTTTGAACGAACGAACTTGACCACCGCTTCAAAGGTAACCCTCGACTCAAGGCTGGTTACCTTCTCCTGTAAATCCGCAAGATTCTTCTTAGCTACCTCGTTTTGCCACGTACTCTCGGCCAATTGCTCGCCAAGCTCCCCATTAGCAACCCTCAGTTGGTCACGCTCCTCCTTGAGCTTTTTGTGACACTCGTCCAAAGCCAAATAAGCATCGTCGGAATTCTTCAGAGACTCCCTCAACCTCCCCTGCTCAAGCTCAGACACGGTTAGCTGAGCACAGGCATTATTATAGTCCACCTGCAGTTGACTGGGGTCAGAAATCCGTAGCAGCCTCTTATACTTGGCCTTGTGTTCAGAGTAGGCCTGCGCTCGTCCTTATAAGTTTTTTAGCCTCGGGATCACTTCCTGAAAGGCCAACGGCAAAAATTACTACCAGAAGTAAAAACGAAACGGATTGGAACTTTGCAAAGGAATTTGAAGTCTCACCGTCAAGAGAGCGTGGCAGGCATCATCTGCAACTCGAACGGCATCATACTCGTTCAACTTATCATGATCGCCGGAAAATTGAAGTTTGCCGACGATCTCCGCAACCAAATTGGTGGTAGCAGCGCTCTTCCTCAAAAGGACCGGGCCGTCCGTCTTTTGGCGCTTAAATCGAGCGTCCCCCCTGCAACCAATCTTCCAGAAATCCTCATCTTCGGAAGATGAGGTATTACCACCCTCACCACGAGGGCCCACAACCACTTCTTTCCCCTTGCCGATGATGGGGACGGAGTCAGACAATCTCCTCCTCTTCCTTGAGCGCTCCGCGCGTAATTCATCGTATATCTGGACCGCCGCCCTCGAGCTGTTGCGGGAGCTGTCGGAACTCAGTGCTATGGGTCCCTCGGGAGCAGCCGGGGGAGTAACCTCACGAGCGCCAGGGAGTGTCAGGTCTTCAATATGACCCTCGCCGAGGCCATCACTTCCGCCACCCCTGCGAGCACCTCGACCTCCATCACTTCTCCCCGCTCCTCGACGAGCACCCCTTCCACTCGGATCATTCGAGAGTTGGGGATGTTGTTGCTGCTGCTGATTAGCGCCCACCCGCTGAGCGCGCATTATTTGCGCAATGCTCTCAGCGTCAATTCCGGCCATGAGCAATTGTACGTCTGCAAAATAAGAGATTTGAGCGTCAGAAGGATACTATCTGAATAACGGCTATAAAGACATTACAATCTAAACACGTTAGTGGTGCTATCCTAAGTGTTAGGGGAAGTTAGTTCCTAGAATCTAACCGTCGAGGGCCATGATTTGAGCAGGAGGGTTGGTTATCATACCGGGAGGATTTGAAAGCCCATAACGGAATAACATCCCTTCATCCTTCATCAATTCCTCGGCCTTTATCCATTTCCTCTCATTTCTCATCACGAGGGCCAAGCTTTTCGCCCAATGCTCGAAGAGCTTATTCTGGGATCTGTTTCTAACCAACGGTCCCTCTCCATGAATTATCCACCCTCGATTCGCTTTGAAAATCCCCCCAGGCGCTCCCACAAAGAAATACTTTTCCTTCCAATGCTCGCCATATGAAGAGGAGGGTGAATCGATCATTTTAAGACCAGACTTGGTCTGGGCATAGTAAAACCTATCTGTAGGGGACGAGCGGGCCACTTGAATCAGGCTGTTGAAATTATCTATGGAGGGCTCGTGGCCCGTAGCCTTCATCAGCATCACAAAATTATTTATCAAGGCTATGACGTTCGGAAGGATTTGAGAGGGGCTGAGTGTGAGATAATTGCAGATATTGGCAACGACGGTCGGAATGGGCAACCTTAGACCCCCAGCGAAGACCGAATTTAGGTAGACGATCATCATTCCCGGTGGCGGACGGTTGGCTCTCTCTCCCTCCACAGGAAGGCGAATGGGGAACACCGCCTCATCCCAGTAAACCTTGGCCTTCATATCCGCCAGGTCTTCGAGCGTCAAGATGCTCTCAATTTCGTCTGGGGATCTATCTGTTTGGTGGGGATTGTTTTGCCTCACCCGGGTCATTGGCTTCTTCCCCTTCCTTTGTCGTTTACGGGGAGGCTCGCCATCAGCCCGACGCTCGGAGGGCCCGGCATCGCCTTCTGGGGCCGCAATCGCCACATTCACCCTGTGATCCTGGGGCCTCACTGCGCTGTTCAATACTGGGAGTGCTCTCTCCCCCTGCCTCTGCATCTCCATCACAAGACCCATCTCTTCGAAGAGATGATCTACCCCTACCGGACCACGCACGTTCTGTTGGTGTGGCAAGCCCGGTACAGAGTGACTGTATAGCGTAATATTCAAAAAAATTCGCCATAATCTCGTTATCAAAATATTTACAAAATATTTTAATAAAGCAACGGAATAAATCGGGCAGCATAACTCTAATATATACAAGCATCGATAACATAATTTTAAATCATCTAGCATATAATCACAATATGCAAATAATAATTTTGGCAGCATAACGGTATTACCGTACTGCAAAATTAGCTATCAACGGCACTTTTCCAGCACCTCAATATCTTCTCGTGAAACCGGCAGAGCTTCCCCGCAATATCCCCGATTAAGAAATTGGAGTGTGGGCTCTGGCAGTATTTCGCTAAATACTCGAGAAAATATTTTCTAGAAAAACCCTTTTTTCTAATTTCAGAAAATCCCTATTTTCTATTAATTAAGTGGATTATATATTAATTATATAACCACCTAATTAAGTACTAATTAATCCTTTAAAGGATTAATTATAAAATTAGAGAGAGAAAGCCGAGAGGCATTTTTAGAACTGAAAAATTGCTGCTAAAAGTGTTGGGTGTGGCGGGCCCGAAGCAGAGTGACGTATAGCGTAATATTCAAAAAAAAATTTCGCCATAACCTCGTTATCAAAATATTTCCAAAATATTTTAATAAAGCAGCGGAAAAAATCGGGCAGCATAACTCTAATATATACAGGCATCGATAACATAATTTTAAATCATCTAGCAAATAATCACAATATGCAAATATTAATTTGGGCAGCATAACGGTATTACCGTACTGCAAAATTGGCTATCAACGTCACTTTTCCAGCACCTCGATATCTTCTCGTAAAACCGACAGAGCTTCCCCACAATATCCCCGATTAAGAAATTGAGTGTGGGTTCCGACAGTATTTCGCTAAATACTTTAAGAAAATATTTTTCAGAAAAAACCCTTTTTTCGAAAAACTGAAAATCCCTATTTTCTAATAATTAAGTGGATTATATATTAATTATATAACGATCTAATTAAGTAATTAATTAATCTAATTAAAGATTAATTAATCAAGTAGAGAGAGAGAGTTTCGGGAGCTGAATATTGAAAGCAAAAATTGTTGAATGAAATGAGGAATGCATAGGCTATTTATAACCCTAAATTCAAGGGTATTTTCGTACATTTTCCAATTTTACCATGCACCCCAAGTTCATGCAGCAAATCCGGAGGCGCCACGTGGAAGAGGAGCTCACCAGCAGTCCGTAGCCGCCGAGCACGCGCCGACAAGTGCTGGCACGCGCCCCCACGTGCCGCCAGAAGGAGCTTCATGCGCATGGCGCGCGTGGGGCACACGCAGGCACGAGCAGGTGCCGCGTGGCCGGTTCAGCCGGCCCGACCGGCGGCTCAGCGGTTCAGACCGGTTCGTCAGTGAACCGGTCGGCTCAGCGGTCTGGTTCGGCCGACACGTGGTGAATCCCTATTCGTCCACGTGTCCGGGTCGGGCAAACCGTGACTCGGCCCTATCCGAAGACCCGACCCGCTGACCCGCTACCACGACCCGTTGACTTTTCAGTCAACATGATCTAGGCCATTCCTTCTCGATGACGCGGACGGATCCCATCCGTCCACGTGTCTCGCCATTTGGCGCCGGCGCTGACCAGCTGACGTGGCGTGACACCTCAGCTGCCACGTCAGCATTCTGCCACGTCAATTTTTTTTTTTTTTGAAAAATTTTATTTTCTTCAAAATAAAATTTCGAGCATTTCCAACTCTTTGGAATTTAATTTATTTTCTCAAAATAAATACCTTTGCTATTTTCAAACACTTTGAAAAATCATTTCTCTCTCTCCTTTTCATATTTTCTCTTTGATCTTCGTTGGGGCTTGCGGGGGGACCAGCAAGACTAATTAATCTTAGCTCCAAACGGGTCAATCTATTATCATCCCATGATAATAATTGATTACTGTTTAACAATATTTAATTCCACTAAATAAATATTGTTGAACTCTAAAATTAATTAAATTATTCACGAATTTCTCGATCTAGAATAATTTCGCATTTTACTCCTCTGTACAGATATCCATGAAAAATAAATCAATACTACTATCATTTATTTTTCACTTATAATCTGAAATTCTTGATTTGCCTTGAGTCCAAATTTCCTGTATGTGAAACACATTCAACATACAACTTCGGTGACGAACACACGAAGTACTTTGGCCAAATCTACTCCAGGGATATCATTAACCTTCCAACAAGGCTACAGATTCCTCGATCAATATTTCTCTCTAGCACATTTCATGCAATCACTGAACGTACAAAGTATTTTGGCCACCCGTTACCGAGACCTCACTTCTGAGTACATCACAGTGATTAACACTACATGCCTAAAGTAGACATACTATCAGGATTAAGAGTCTAATGCTTCCGAAATTCTGTTCATTTTAGATAGCAGTATAAAATGAACAATCTCAGTGGTCCAGTTCGATGTTTCCAATCTCATTGAAAATCATCAATGTGTTATAATTGGAAACTTCATTTCCCTAAGACGAAAGACTAATCATCTTATATAACACATTATAGTCTCGATAAGAACATTTTTTATCATACTGACTAGAACTTTAATGACACGTGACTTCTGGTATTTAAAGTCTTTTCTTATGAAACACATTTCATATAAAAATACCATCACACGTCATTAATTATTAAATTTGTAAAATACTCATAACTTGTTTTAATTTCAGTTTTATTAATCCAAAATATTTACAATATAATTGGATTTTCAGGGCATTAATCCCAATAGAAAGTTGATGAAATAAAATGAACTTGGCAACCCTATTTATAGGCTAAATTTGAGGGTTAATTTCGTTAAAAAACGAACATTTTCCGTGCACTCCAAGGGCGGACGGCCAATCCAAGGCCACCACGCAGCAACTGGGCTGCCACAAATCCGGCGCCACCGGGCACGCGCCAAGAGGACGTCATACGCGCCCGCACGTGCCGCCCAAGTAGCGGCTGTGTGCTTGGCGCGTGTGAGGCTCACGCAAGCGTGAGCACCTACCACGTGGCCGGTTCGCCCGGTCCAACTAGGCGGCCCACTCCTCAGACCTGTTCGGCGATGAACCGGCCTGTTCAGCCGGTCTGGCCCATAGACACGTGTTGGAATCCTATTCGTCCACGTGTCCGGGTCGGTCAAACCATGAACCGACCTTGCCCGATGACACGCATCCGTGCCCTGACCCGGTTCATTTCAAGGCTTGATCTGGACCGTTGACCTCGCGCGACCTGGCAAGACCTCATCCGTCCACGTATCGCGCCATGTGGCGCTGACCCGCTGACGTGGCGTGACACATCACCTGCCACGTCATCATTTTTTATTTTTATTTTTTTGGGAAAAATTTTATTTTCTTCAAAATAAAATTTCGGGCATTTCCAACTCTTTGGAATTTAATATATTTTCTCAAAATAAATTACTTAGCTATTTTCAAACTCTTTGAAAAAATTCATTTCTCTCTCTCCTTTTAATATTTTCCCGTTAATCTTTGTTGGGGCTTACGGGGGGACCTGCAGGACTAATTAATCTTAGCTCCAAACGGGTCAATCTATTATCATCACATGACAATAATTGATTATCGTTTAACAATATTTAATTCCACTAAATAAATATTGTTGAACTCTAAAATTAATTAAATTATTCACGAATTTCTCTATCTAGAATAATTTTGCATTTTACTCCTCTGTACAGATATCCATGAAAGATAAATCAATACTACTATCATTTATTTTTCACTCCCAATCTGAAATTTCTCGATTCGCCTTAAGTTCAAATTTCCTGTATCTGAAACACATTCAACATACAACTTCGGTGACGCACACACGAAGTACTTTGGCCAAAGTTTTATTTGAACTTTTGCAAATCTATTTCAGGGATATCTTTAACCTTCCAGCAAGGCTACAGATTTCTCGATCAATATTTCTCTTTAGCGCATTTCATGCAATCACCGAACGCACAAAGTATTTTGGCCACCCGTTACCGAGACCTCACTTCTGAGTACATCACAGTGATTAACACTACATGCCTAAAGCAGAAATACTATCAGAATTAAGAGTCTAATGCTTCCGAGATTTTGTTTATTTTAGATAGTAGTATAAAATGATCAATCTCAGTGGTCCAGTTCGATGTTTCCAATCTCATTGAAAATCATCAATGTGTTATAATCGGAAACTCCATTTCCCTATGAAGAAAGACTAATCATCTTATATAACACATTATAGTCTTAATAAGAACATATTCTCATCATACCGACTAGAACTTTAATGACACGTGATTTCTGGTATTAAAAGTCTTTTCTTATGAAACATATTTCATATAAAATTACCATCACATGTCATTAATTATTAAATTCGTAAAATACTCATAACTTGCGAAAATTTCAGTTTTATTAATCCAAAAATTTACAATATAATTGGATTTTCAGGGCACTAATCCCAACAATCTCCTACTTGCCCTAAATCCAATTTGTTACATATCTAAGGCCCATCCCTTCTACATGAGTGTCAAAACTCTTTTGCACCAAAGTCTTAGTGAAGGGATCTGCCAGATTGTTTACTGAGCTAATTTTCACCACTGCCACTTCTCCACGTTCCACATAATCACGTATAATGTGAAACTTCCTCTAGAGGTTCCTTGGAGTTGGCCACCGCTCCAGCACTGTCACAGTACAATGTGATCGGCTTAAGTCTGTCCTTGACGACTTCTAGATCCATTAGGAAATTCCAGAACCAATAAGCTTCTTTGGTTGCTTCCGAAGCTGCCACGTATTCGGCTTCCATGGTGGATTCAGCAATGCAAGATTGCTTAATACTCCTCCAACTTACGGCTGCTCCTCCAAGGGTGAACACGTATCCAGACGTCGAACGCCTAGAATCCAAATCAGATTGGAAATCCGAATCTGTGTACCTTATAGGAATGAGCTCATCACTACGATAGACAAGCATATAATCCCGAGTCCTTCTCAAGTACTTTAATATATGCTTTACAACTATCCTGTATTGGGGTCTAGGGTTTGACTGATATCTGCTGATTAGACCTACAACATAACAGATATCTGGCCTAGTACATAACATGGCATACATGAGGCTTCCGACTACCGAAGCATACGGAACATCTTTCATTTCTTCTGTCTCTTCAGAGTTCTTGGGACACTGATCCCGAGATAGATGAACTCCATGTCGGAAAGGTAATGAACCTTTCTTGGAATTCGCCATATTATATCTTGCCAGCATCTTATCTATATATGCTGCTTGTGATAAACCAATCATTTTATTCTTACGATCACGACAAAGTCTGATCCCTAGAATATAACTGGCCTCACCTAGGTCTTTCATGTCAAACTGGTTTGACAACCAAATCTTAACTGCTGACAATATTCCTGTATCATTCCCAATGAGCTGAATATCGTCCACGTATAAAACTAAAAATGTTACAACACTATCATGATGTCTCTTGTACACACATGGTTCGTCAGGCAATTGTATAAATCCAAAGGATTTAATTGCCTCATTAAATCTGATGTTCCATGACCTAGACGCTTGCTTAAGACCAGGGGCGACTCTCCAGAATGGTGAATTAGTGGGGTCAAAAAACTTTCGAGGGTCGACTATATATATATTTTTCAATTTATATGGGGTCGAAACAACAATAATAAAAGAAAAATAAAAAAATTTACATTTTAATTACATATATAAAATTAAAAAAATTAAAATTTAGTGGGGTCATTTGACCCCACTACCTAACATGTGCCGTCGCCATTGCTTAAGACCATAAATAGATCTATCAAGCTTGCATACCATATGCTCCTGATTTCTTGCTATAAAGCCTTCAGGTTGAGCCATGTATATTTCTTCTTGAAGGTGCCCGTTCAAGAAAGCATTCTTTACATCCATTTGCCAAATCTCATAATCAAAATGAACAGCAATGGATAGGAGAATTCTTATGGACTTAAGCATTGCTACAGGCGAGAAGGTTTCGTCATAATCGATACCTTCTTTCTGGGCATAACCCTTTGCCACAAGCCTTGCTTTAAAGGTCTCAACCTTTCCGTCCACTCCCCTTTTTCTCTTGTAGACCCATTTGCATCCAATAGGTTTAATGCCCTCAGGCGCCTCTACAAGTTCCCAGACTTTATTGGAATACATTGAATCTAATTCAGATTCCATGGCTCTGACCCAACGGCCAACGTCTATATCCTTTATAGCTTCATCATATGTGATAGGATCAGATACTTCAGATTCAACCACTTGGGTCAATCCTAGGTATCTGTTAGGTGCCCTGACAATCCTCCCACTACGACGAGGCTGTTGTGTACTTGTCCCTACATCATATGTTATATCTGGTACATCATATGTATCTAACACATTTTCAGTTACTATGGGTTCTTAGAATTCAGTATCATAAACGGTCATTTCTTCTAACACAATTTTGTTTCTACCTTTGTGGTCATTTACGAAGTTATCCTCGAGATATTTAGCATTAGTGCTCACAAACACTTTGTGATCTCTCGGATCGTAAAATATACCACCTCTTGTTCCTTTAGGATAACCTATGAACAAGCAAACCTCTGTTCTTGATTCCAACTTGTCAGGGTCTTTCTTTAACACCTGAGCTGGGGTTCCCCATATCCGAAGATAGGAGACACTGGGCTTTCGCCCTCGCCACAGTTCCATTGGTGTTTTAGGAACCGACTTGGATGGAACAAGGTTTAATATGTGTGCTATCGTTTCGAGTGCAAAGCCCCAAAACGAACTTGGTAGGGTAGCATGACTCATAATAGATCTTACCAGTTCCATCAGAGTTCTATTTCTCCTTTCTGCAACACCGTTCTGCTGGGGTGTACCCGGTGTAGATAATTGAGAACTAATCCCATTTTCAGTGAGAAATTCTAGAAACTCTGTAGACAGATACTCACCACCACGATCTGATCGAAGTGCTTTGATACGTTTTCCAGTTTGATTTTCAACTTCAGCCTTGAATTCTTTGAACTTTTCAAATGATTCAGACTTATATCTCATCAAATAAACGTATCCGTATCTGGAGTAATCATCCGTAAAAGTGATAAAATACTCAAAACCTCCTCTTGCTTGAATACTCATAGGACCACACACATCCGTATGAATTAACTCAAGCAATTATGTGGCTCGATTACCTTTAGATTTAAAAGATCTCTTGGTCATTTTACCTTCCAAGCAGGATTCACAGACTGGTAGTTCTATTAAGTCCAAGGGACTCAACAATTCATCTGAAATCAGTCTTTGCATCCTATTTGGATTAATATGACCAAGGCGTAAATGCCATTTGTATGCCTCATTAGGCATAGAAGTTTTTCTCTTGGATGGTAAGTCAAGCTTAGCAGTGTTAATTTCGGAATTAGGGTTTTTATCGGGGTATAACAAGAAAAGACCATCTTTTACCGTGTCAGAGCAAATAAACCTTTTATTTTGCGTAATGGTAAAATTTTGTTCAAAACAAACACTGAAACCATTATTTATTAAACAACTCACAGAAATTAAATTTCTGTGAACACACGGTATATACAGAGTGTCTTTCAACATCAAAACCCTATCACCAAAATACAAATTTACAGTCCCTACTGCTAATACATATATACTTGTATTATCCCCGAGCAGTAGTTGCATCTCGCCATCTTCAAGCTTTCTGGTTAGCTTGAACCCCTGCAACGAATTACAGATATGATTAGTTGAACCTGAGTCCACACACCAGGAATCTGGTGGACTTCCAACTAAACATAATTCTATCAAACAAGATATCAATATACCTTGTCCAGATGGCTTAGCAGGAAGACTTGCTAAGTATTTTGGACAATTCCTTTTCCAGTGCCCATTTTCTCTGCAGTGGAAATATTTTCCCTTGCTGGGTTTACCTTTCTTCTTCTGTACCTTTTTCTTGGGGTTGGGAACCTTTCCTTTTCCCTTTTTCCACTTGTTGGCTTTTGGAGCCGTGGAAGTTGATGCCTGTGCCAGGAGAACAGTTCCCTTAGCTTTCATCACTCCCTCTGCCACTTTAAGTTCGTTCATCAATTCAGGTAGAGAAAAATCCAATTTGTTAATAGAATAATTTTGCCTGAATGTGTCGAACGACTTTGGCAGAGAGCATAGGATCATATCCTGTTTGCTGAGATCATCAAATTTAGCACCAAGGCTTTCAATTTCGTTCAGGCAAGCCATCATGTTCATAACATGATCCTGAACAGGTGATCCCTCAGACATCTTAGTAACTAACAGCCATCTCATTAATTCGAGCCTCTTGGCTCGATTCTGTCCTCCAAACATCTGATGGAGATGATCCATCATGTTCCTAGCAGTTGGCATCTCATGCATTTGATGCTTGAGAACATTGGAGACAGATGCCAGGATATAAGACCAAGCCAAATCATTGGACTTGATCCAATTGGCATAAGCATTTCTCATATCCTGATTGGCCGTAGTTTTCGGTACCCCTGGACAAGGTTCAGTGAGCACTTGTTTCAGATTCTCGTGACCAAACACAATGTCAAGATTCATTTTCCAGTCAGCATAGTTAGACCCTTCAAGCCTATTTTCCTTTAGGATCGATTGAAGTGGGCTAGCGCTCGTCATTGCTTTAAAACTGAAATATTTTAAAAAGTGCAAGTTATGATTCTGTATTTTACATCTTTTGCGTCTAACCAATAAATGAAATCCACGTAAGCATTTTTGGTTTACAAAATGGTGACTTATCCAACCGCAGTTGACTCCCCGGAAGCGAGGTCGAAAACCGCTTAGAAAAGCAAGAATTAATCTTAATTAACATGCCATCTAAGTAGCTCTTACCAAACTATGTTAATTCACCACGTTAACCTTTGGCCTCTAAGTGAATGTAACATAACTCTGAAGGGAGGTTAATACAATACTTAGTCAAGCGTATACCATTACCTAGAAATTCGTACGAGTAGATCACACACTCCACGGAGGCGTGGTCGAGCTGACTTTCCCCGTACTTCATTCTATCCGAAGAAGTCTGATCTTGTATACCGCGAATACATACTCGCCGAAGGGAGTAGTATATATCCACTATACTATAGACGGGTAATGGAGGCCGTGAGAATCCAACTCTTTTCATCTCGCTCCCACTTGAATTTTATAGAATTTGTGGATTATCTTTGATTATTAAATAATCATTTTTTGTGTCTTATTGATTTTGGAAGTAATTAATCTAATTAATATGCTCCCACTAGGATTATTAAATAATCCTAATAATATTTTAAGGCTTTAATAACTCTTTATTAATTTAAGCTAAGAAGTATTAATCCAATTATGCATCGTATTTAATCTCTATTAAACATTATTTATCTAATCATATTAAATAAATCATGCATAATTAAAGCAGCATAATATCACATATTATCATGCCATATTTAAAATTAAAAGCATGCTTGCAAATAATTATCACATAATTATCACGCTTTAAATTTTTAATGGCCCCTTAAATAAATATGTTTTAAATTATTACATAATTTAAATCATATTTACTGATTGGGCAATTAACCAAGAAGATTAGTGAAATCGATTCCCAAAAAATTACCATTCCATGCAAATTCCCAGGAAACACTGCAGGGGTCACAACGGTCCCACTTAAACCCAGTCTCCTTTGACAGAATTTACGTGCACAGTATCAGATTTAAAATTATGCATCTTATGCTTTAGCAATGCGAGTATATAATCAGAGCACTGCTCTGATACCAGTTGTTGGAGTGGCGGGCCCGGGACAGAGTGACTGTATAGCGTAATATTTAAAAAAATTCGCCATAACCTCTCGTTATCAAAATATTTCCAAAATATTTTAATAAAGCAGCGGAATAAATCGGGCAGCATAACTCTAATATATACAGGCGTCGATAACATAATTTTAAATCATCTAGCATATAATCACAATATGCAAATAATAATTTTGGCACCATAACGGTATTTCCGTACTGCAAAATTGGCTATCAACGGCACTTTTCCAGCACCTCGATATCTTCTCGTGAAACCGGCAGAGCTTCCCCGCAATATCCCCGATTAAGAAATTGGAGTGTGGGCTCCGGCAGTATTTCGCTAAATACTCGAGAAAATATTTTTTAGAAAAACCCTTTTTTCTAATTTTAGAAAATCCCTATTTTCTATTAATTAAGTGGATTATATATTAATTATATAACCACCTAATTAAGTATTAATTAATCCTTAATTAAAGGATTAATTATAAAATTAGAGAGAGAAAGCCGAGAGGCATGTTTAGAACTGAAAAATTGTTGCTGAAAGTTGATGAAATAAAATGAACTTGGCAACCATATTTATAGGCTAAATCTGAGGGTTAATTTCGTCAAAAAAATGAACATTTACCGTGCACTCCAAGGGCGGACGGCCAATCCAAGCCCACCACGCAGCAGCTGCGCTGCCACGAATCCGGCGCCACCGGGCACGCGCCAAGAGGACGTCACACGCGCCCGCACACGCCGCCCAAGCGGCGGCTGTGTGTTTGGTGCGTGTGAGGCTCACGCAGGCGTGAGCACCTGCCACGTGGCCGGTTCGCCCGGTCCAACCGGGCGGCCCACTCCTCAGACCGGTTCGACGATGAACCGGCCGGTTTAGCCGGTCTGGCCCATCGACACGTGTTCGAATCCTATTCGTCCACATGTTCGGGTCGGTCAAACCATGAACCGACCCTGCCCGATGACCCGACCGATGACCCACATTCGTGCCCTGACCCGGTTCATTTCAAGGCTTGATCTGGACCGTTGACCTCGCGCGACTTGGCGCGATCTCATCCATCCACGTGTCGTGCCATGTGGCGTCCAGTGGCGCTGACCCACTGACGTGGCGTGACACATCACCTGCCACGTCATCATTTTTATTATTTTTTTTGGGAAAATTTTTATTTTCTTCAAAATAAAATTTTGGGCATTTCCAACTCTTTGGAATTTAATATATTTTTTCAAAATAAATTACTTAGCTATTTTCAAACTCTTTGAAAAAATTCATTTCTCTCTCTCCTTTTAATATTTTCTCGTTAATCTTTGTTGGGGCTTGCGAGGGGACCTGCAGGACTAATTAATCTTAGCTCCAAACGGGTCAATCTATTATCATCCCAAGACAGTAATTGATTACCGTTTAACAATATTTAATTCCACTAAATAAATATTGTTGAACTCTAAAATTAATTAAATTATTCACGAATTTCTCAATCTAGAATAATTTTGCATTTTACTCCTCTGTACAGATATCCATGAAAAATAAATCAATACTACTATCATTTATTTTTCACTTCCAATCTGAAATTTCTCGATTCGCCTTAAGTTCAAATTCCCTGTATCTGAAACACATTCAACATACGACTTCGGTGGCGCACACACGAAGTACTTTGGCCAAAGTTTTATTTGAACTTTTGCAAATCTATTTCAGGGATATCTTTATCCTTCCAGCAAGGCTACAGATTTCTCGATCAATATTTCTCTTTAGCACATTTCATGCAATAACCAAACGCACAAAGTATTTTGGCCACCCGGTACCGAGACCTCACTTCTGAGTACATCACAATGATTAACACTACATGCCTAAAGTAGAAATACTATCAGGATTAAGAGTCTAATGCTTCCGAGATTTTGTTTATTTTAGATAGTAGTATAAAATGAAAAATCTCAGTGGTCCAGTTCGATGTTTCCAATCTCATTGAAAATCATCAATGTGTTATAATCGGAAACTCCATTTCCCTATAACGAAAGACTAATCATCTTATATAACACATTATAGTCTTAATAAGAATATATTCTCATCATACCGACTAGAACTTTAATGACACGTGATTTCTGAAATTTAAAGTCTTTTCCTATGATACATATTTCATATAAAATTACCATCACACGTCATTAATTATTAAATTCGTAAAATACTCATAACTTGCGAAAGTTTCAGTTTTATTAATCCAAAATATTTACAATATAATTGGATTTTCAGGGCACTAATCCCAACACGTTCATCCCTTGAACGGCGGCATCAAGCTCCTCATCCCCAACATCTTCTGGGTTTCTCGCTATTGGAACCGCCATGGGCACATCATCATGAGGGGAAGAACTCCCAACAGACATCTCGTCTATCTGCCTCACATAACCTTCTTCAACGTTGTCCGCCATTGTTGTTCTTCTGTTCTTGAAGATGAAGCTTTCAAACAAAGGATCAGTGGGGAAAAGGAATTCTGGTGTGGATTCAACAACGGAAAAGGTTCCTCACTCAAAAGTATCACTCAAACACAACCTAAATCTAAGGTTAGTACAGGTAAAATCTGAAATTACGAGGATTTACCTAAGGATTGAATAAGAAACTTGCTGGAAGTCGCAAGAATTTGCAAAGACGTTGCTGCTATTTTGCTTGAAGAAGACTTGGAAGCGTAAAAGGGTGAAAGAGCCTTCCGGATCCCTATTTATAAGGGAAGTAATTTACATTAATTAGGGTTGGGGATTTGAAAATGTAATCATCTCCCGCCTTGGGAGACTCCCGCTTTTGGTAACCGCCTCACGCTTCCCGGAGTACACGCGCCCACTCAGCGAAACATGCGCCCACGTTGCCACTCCGCATTAAATGCGGATGGGACTGTATTTATGGTCGTGTCAGAAGAGGTCCGTTGCAGAAGACAAACAGTCACTTCCCTTCAAAAGCTTGGCCCTCGTATGTTCAAAGACAGGGTTCAATGGTCAAAATTCTACAGTATGCTCAAGCGTACCTGTAGAATTTGGGGGGCAAAATGATAAGGCCAAAATTACGCTCGGATCAACGTTGTACACGTGTCGCCATCCGCAGACATAAAGCTTGGATGCTCGCATTACAGGGCTCGCGGACCAACCCAGCCTATTCACTTGTTGACTAATCCAGGCCCATGCGCCTCAATCCACTATTCGAGCGGGGGGTTCAAGCTGTCAAACCCGACGCTCGTGTTACGGTCCCTCAAAGCTACCCTTCCCAGGGAAACACTCCACGAGGGCTCCTCCCTCTCTTACGCTCGAGTATATGACGCTCGTGGGTCATCTGCTAGAGGAAACCCTCTCGTGCATCCCTTCGAGCGTCACCCTCGCTCGGGTAAGATCTGCCCCAAGAGAGGTATCCTTACGCCTGCATGATAGATCTTGAGCCTACCAGCGCACGACTCTTGCCAACAACCTCTGACACAGTGGCAGTGCACACCTCGTACCTGACACGCCGCCCACTTTCAGAGCTATCGCTTTCATACCATCACGGTTCGCCACGTGTTAGGGCAACACAGGTTTGGGACCACTTGGTCAAATTACCCAAAGCACCCTCACCCCTAACATATAAATAGGGGAAAACACATGCTTTCTTCCCCAAGTTATGTTCTTGACAATACACTGCACTCTAAAACTAGGTGCAGTTTCCTCCATTTTCTTCTTCCCAAGCTCTGCGTTAC
Organism: Lantana camara; assembly: GCA_037501455.1. NCBI lineage: Eukaryota > Viridiplantae > Streptophyta > Magnoliopsida > Lamiales > Verbenaceae > Lantana > Lantana camara. The sequence continues at coordinate 11,238,815 of CM074857.1, read as the reverse complement.
ACTCACCTCAGCTGCATCTTTATCGAACTTGCACTCTTGGTGTTATCCTAGCTGGAAGAACCCATGCTCAAAAGGAAACCCCGTTCCTGAGTCTCAAACGCCTGTGATGGTCTTCCCTTCCTTAAACAAATCTTAAAGTGTTTGGTGTTAAAGCAACCTTCTAAGTTTCTGCACCATCATATATATATATATATATTACTTTATTATATATAGTAATTATATATTATAACGCTATATATGTATCAAGTTTTTTAAATATTATATATTCAACACATTAAATTTAAATTTGTTATATATAATTTAATATTTGAAATGACAAAATCATACCATTTTTATATTAGTTAATGATTTAATTTATTAAATTCTAATTTTGCATACCAATTCAAATATAATTAGGGATAATTCTAAAAATAAAAATTGTTATAGGTACCAAATGAAGGTGTAAAGTAGAAAAATCAAGTTAAAAAATTGATAATATCATAAAAAATTTAAGGGAATCCTGATTCTTGGGTGTGATGTGTAATTTTTAAACTACTCAATGGGTGTATTTGTAATTGTTTGATTAAGAGGGTCACAAGTTTTAATTTCTAATACTCCCATGGGGTGTATATGTAATTAACCCTTTATTAAAATGGTCTGATTAAAAATTGTCCTAAACTAGCAGTGTCCGAGAACCTTCCGTTAAAATTAAAAGACTCGGGTGGAAATTATCAGGGTTTTTTGCCAAAAGAGAAACTCTGTGTGTTATTTTGTTAATGGATTTTTGAGTTTGGGTTTTTGGTTTGCCATGTCTTAAATACAAAATTTTATTGTTGTAATGTTGAGAAAAAGACAATAAATTGTTAAATTTTTTAGGTGAAATGAGAAACATGTGGTCCTACTTGTATCAATGGCCAATATCTAAAACTTAGATGGATCTGAAGGGTCCAAAGTCATTTCGGTATAATTGACTTCCACACTTCCATCAAATTAAAATTTCCCGATCAAATCTTGCGGGGCTTGATCTATTTAATGTGGTTAGGCATATATTATAATTTGCTTTGTTATATATATGTCTCGTTATTCTTGATATTTAATTTAATGAAGAATGCTGCGAGCTCGAGTACACTACATAAACTATAAATATAATAGAAAAACAGCGAAAATAAGGGTTATTCATATATTACCGATCAAATATTAAGAATTATAACGGATGGTGAATACATTGATTTAATAAAAATCAAAGAAATTATTTTTTTGAGTGTATAAGGATTATCTAAAATAATAATAATGATAATAACCATTGTCAACCTATAAAATGGCCATGACTATCCATCAACTTTTTTACTCTTATTATATATATATGGATATTTTCATTTAAAAAAAAGGTTGTTTCTTATAATATTATTAATTTTTATATTTTTATCCTTTTAAAATGTTTAAATTTTTATTTTGTAAATTTGACAACCCATTGGAAAAATTATGACTACGCCACCACTGACATACTGAAGTTGCAAATTATATTTATATATATGTGGTTCTATAGTCCATTTTCATGGATTGGGTCGAAATGAATCACTTAGGGTGTAAAACTCTCCCTACTAATGATAGTTCAATTCCTAGAAATTTAAAATCAAAACCACTGATTAATTTTGTATAGCATCCTACTATTAATATACACCACCTACGCTTGGTGGTAAAGTTGCAAATTAAGTTCTTAATAGCATATAGTTCAGTAGGATTATCATTTGATTGACATGTATGCCTATCTATAAAACTATTTGTAGTGCCTTTGATGCGTACGTAACAATACATGCAATTACGACGTCGGCTCGACACATTACTTGTCCCAATGGCTAGAGGTATTTTTATAATCGTGACCATGTTCAATTCTTGCGTGTTTGAAACTTTAAAGGGCATATCAGATTTTGGCCATGGTCAAATCTTTGAATCCTAATAATTCACATTTATTATATTATTTGGATACGGCTATAGTTGAATTGTTGATTATTCAACTGGATTTAATTTAAATTACTAACACTATTTTCTGTCTCTATTTGACTGCTAATTTGCCACGATAGAAAGCCAAATATACCATTCTCGTCACGCTTACCAAGATAAAAATAAATAAATAGATAAACATACCGATATTGAAGAATATAATTGACATCTTTTCAAAAAAAAAAAAGTATATAATTGACATTTTTCTTCTAAGAGAAATTCTTTTTATTTTACAATATATTATAAATATATATTCGAAAGTCAGAACTGAAAATTGAATCCTTTGTTGAACCAAATTGACATTCTCTGCAATATATTAATTGCATATATATATATAGATAATATAACGCATGCTTGCGGTTTTAATTTTATTTTATACATTCGTAATGTAATTCAATCTACAATGGATCAATTAATATTTTCGTTTCAAGTACACAAATTGATGATCGTTAAGAAAAAATTACAAATGATAATAATTCAGGAATTAATTTTTGGGTTTTGCATCAATTAATATCTTGCCGTGCGTTTTTCATGCCTATTGCTGTATTGCATGATTTCCCTAGTTATCCCTGTAATTGTTATTATCATAATTTTGGGTATAACCAAATTAAATAAGAAGAAATGACACAAAATAATATATCTTTGATCATTATTATTTTTTTTAGAAATTATATTTGATCATTATTATTATAGGAAGAAAGGGGCAAGTTGTGCACGTGGGACCTAAAATGTGACGTTTACCTGCACGCGGAAAATAGCACTTTCAAGGACTCAAAATTCATGTGATTCTTCTGTGCTCATAACTCCAGAATTTAATTTATCTTGTTATTTTTTTCTCTAAATTAAGATAACTTTTATTTTACTTTAAAATAAATTTGATGTCTGCATTTCACCCCACTGTTTATTTAGGAGTGCTTACGGGTTGAATTTTGAAAAATAAAACAATAATTTTAAAATTGATTAAGTTCAAAAGCATCTCATTGAATTCATATTCGCTAACTGATTTAAACAAGAAATGTATTGTATCGAAATTGAATTCTACTTAATTGGATTCAATCGATATAATTCTATCAAACTAATATCCAGAAGCAAAATTTTTTTTGATAATTCGAATGCACAAATTAATTACAAAACCTGATATCCGGAAGCAAAACTTCGTTTTGATTTTGATAATTCGAATGTACAAATTAATTACAAAACTTTATTGAAAGTCTTTACTTTTATTCTGATGAGTCTGAATATGGGGTACAGAGTCCAATCACTTTACAATTTGTTTGGAGGAAACCAGTTGATGATCGCTGGAAAAGATGGGGGGTTCTACCTGCTAGGACAAACACCAAAGCAAAGTCAGAAGGCCGAGCTGGGGGAACTGGGGGTGATTCCTAGTTTGACTCTCTGACGCTCAAGTCAGATGAAGATCTGAAAGAGAAAATAAAGAAGTTGCAAAAGTGCAGTAATGGAGGTTGTTTACAGTGAAGGAGATGACTCCGTTTATTTATAGTTGAGGGTCAGGGACCCTTTGGTCATTTGCACAGTGTGGTCCTGGCCGAATGTTGCCCTAACACGTGGTGTTGCGAGAGAAACCTAGGAGGAATCTTCTGCAAAAAGCTGGTGAAAGTTGGTGTTGGCAACAGTGGCAGGCGCGTGGGTATGTACGGGGTGTCAGAGAGCCGTTTTAGGGGATTGGTAACAAGGGCTGGAGAACATGCTCGTGTCAACCATGTGCCTTGGAGGCCAGATGATCCGCTAAGGGATGAAGGCCAAGGCTCATGCAATGAGGGGGAGTGGAAGCTTCATTGACTGAGTGGAGCTTTAGCCGTGTAGTATGAATGGCGCTCGTTAGAGAGCGGCAATGTTGATCACGTGTACATGTAGCAGAGACAACACATGTCCTTGAGAAATACTGACGCTTGAGGGGTTTGAGCGCTCGTGTATAATTACCTTAATCACAAGAGGACAGGTGTCGTTATCTCGAGTTACCACGTGTCCAAACGTGAGACGAGCGTGTTTTGACCCCATCATATTCCATGAACTTTTTACTTAACGATGAATATAAATTAAAACTAATATTGCTACTCTTACTAGGCTTTCATATTTTCCTTTTTAATATAGTTTTAATGATAGTTGTATAATATTATTCATACAAATTTGGATTATCTAAAAGTTATTATTATTATTATTATTTTAAACTTCATATTGAGTACGAAAATTCCCATACTTTTACATGCCAGTTTGAGTCAAGTTTTCAAAAGTCATTGTGCTTACGAGCAGATTCCATTAATGTGGAATCGCTTAAATTTCACTGATGTTATAGTTGGAAATCAATTTTTTTTTTTTTATAAAATTTAAATTTATCATATCTTAATAACCATTGTCATTTATATTTAAAAAGAAAAATAATTCAAACGATATCGAATATCGCATTTTTATAATTAAAAAGGAAAATAATTTAATTGACATCGAGTGTTATGCTTAAAAATAAGTCTTTGCAAACTCTGATACTCTTCTTAATGACTTTTTTAATAAATAAATTTCGAACTATTACCTCTTAAAAATTAGGTAAAATTTGTCGCTTATAATCTAATTAAATTTTTTTTTTGGTCAAATAAGAAGCCCAAACCGGGGTGAAACCAAAAGCGCCTAATCTATATCCGCCGGAGGCGCATCCTAGAGCATGCAAGCAGACTTAATCTTATGGCCAACTTTAGCTAAGCTATCAGCAGCCTCATTCTTCTCACGGAACACATGCTTAATTCTCGCTTCCCACGGCTTGTGGAGCAGTTCACGACACTCCATTATGATGCTCTTCCATGGGTGATCCTCAACATCCCCTGCATTCACCCAATTAAACACGATTTCCGAGTCCAGCTCAATTTCGATCTTTGGAAATCTTCTTTCCCACGCAAGCAGCAGGCCCTTTCTGAGACCAAGTAATTCGGCCATGTTAATCGAAACCTTGCCAAGCCGAAGCGCATAACCCAGAATCCAGCGCCCCTCCTCATCTCTGATTAACCCTCCCGCTGCTGCACTCTTTGTGTGGCTGAACAGACTACCATCTGAATTCAGCTTGACCCAGCCCGCCGGCGGCCTTTCCCAACTCAGTCGACCGCGTCTAACCTGGGTTGCTTTAGATTTGTGCTACATTGTCATCATCATGTCCGCAACTAGCCTCTCGATGTTCTGCAAGGTAACATTCCATGGTTCTTTCGTATGTTGATATTCTTGCTTGTTTCTCGCCCGCCAAATGCACCAAATCGTCGCAAGGGCCACCATCCACCAATGCCAGTCCTTCTCGAGCAAATGTTCACACTTCACCCCACTTATGTTCTCCATCCAGCTCCCCCTCACCAAACACCAGAAAGCATGCCAGCATTTGGGGTGAATAACTATCTCCCAAACGTTCATAGCTGCTGGACACTGTGTTGGGATTAGTGCCCTGGAAATCCAATTTCTTTGTAAATACATCGTATTTTGTTGGATTAATAAAACTGAAATTATTGCAAGTTATGAGTATATTAACATAATTAATAACGTGTGATGATATTCCTATATGAAATGTGTTTCATAGGAAAGGACTTTGGATATCGAAATCACGTGTTATTAAAGTTCTAGTAGGTAAGATAAGAATAAATTCTTATCAAGACTATAATGTGTTATATAAGATGATTAGTCTTTCGTCATAGGGAAATGGAGTTTCCAGTTATAACACATTGATGATTTTCAATAGATTTGGAAACAACGAACTGGACCACTAAGATAGTTCATTTTAAACTACTATCTAAAATGAACAAATCTTATGGAGCATTGAACTCTTAATCCTGGTAGTATTTCGACTTTAGGCATGTAGTGTTAATCATTGTAACTTGCTCATAAGTGAGGTATCGATATCGAATGATCGAAACCTTTGTACGTTCAGTGATTACATGAAATGTGCTAAAGAGAAATATTGATCAAGGAATCTGTAGCTTTGCTGTAAAGTTAAAAGATATTCCTGAAATAGATTTGCAAAGTTCGAATTAAAACTTTGGCCAAAGTACTTCGTGTGATGCGTCACTGAAGTTGTATGTTGAATGTGTTTCACGTACAAGAGATTTGAACTTAAGGCGAATCAGGAGATTTCAGATTAGAAGTGAAAAATAAATGATGGTAGTATTAATTTATTTTTCATGGATATCTACACGGAGGAGTAAAATGCAAAATTATTCTAGATCGAAAAATTCGTGAATAATTTAATTAATTTTAGAGTGCAACTATATTTATTTAGTGAAATTAAATATTGTTGAACGGTAATTAATTATTATCATGAGATGATAATATATTAACCCGTTTGAAGTTAAAATTAATTAGTCCTGCAGGTAGGGGTGGGCGTCGGGTCGGGTTTTCGGGTTTCGGGTTAATCGGGTCGGGTACCCGAAATTTCGGGTGGCTATTTTTGCTACCCGAACTCGACCCGAAAATATCGGGTATCCGGTCAAGTCGGGTTTCGGGTACCCGACCTTCTTTTGTTTTTTTTTTTTTTTGAATTAGAAATCCATTACAATTTACGGCCATGTTCAATTTGTATGATAAGCTTGGAAATCTGCCTTATTTAAACTGCAGTAAACTTTTTTTTGTGATTCCAAGAAATTGATGTCTCCTATATTAACGTTGTCAGCCAATATATTAACGTTGATGTCTCCAAGAAAGTGGGAAATCTATCTTATTTAATCCCGAAATTGATGTCTCCAATATATTAACGTTGCCGGCCAAAATCTTATCTCTTCCCAAGGCCAAATATTAGTTTTCACTCCAAGGGGACAAATTACTCCAGTTAATTCAGTCGCGTTAATGGCCAAATTCAAATTTGCATCGTTAAGAGAATTCTTGAACTTGTCAACCATTATATTTCATTCTTCAATATTCTGCCGTTTAAAATTCATAGTCTCACTTATCGTAATAGGAGAAATTGCGAAATTGAGAACAAATAAATTATAAAAGTAAAATTTAAAAAATATATAATATATTATATATAATATATATATATATAACTGAAAATATATATAATATATATTATATATATATAATATATTAAAAATAAAATCGGGTTTTTGGGTACCCGATCGGGCAGATTTTTTCTACCCGGAACCCGACCCGAAATTTATGTCGGGTATCGGGTACCCGGCCCGAAACCCGTTTTACCCGTAATTTGTTACCCGATCGAGTATTACCCGATCGGGTCGGGTTGGGTACCCGAAACCCGACCCGAAACGCCCACCCCTACCTGCAGGTCCCCCTGCAAGCCCCAATCGAAAACCCGAAGATAAAACGTTAAAGAGAATAAGAGAAATAAATTTTCAAAGTGTTTGAAATTAGCCAAGGATTTATTTTAAGAAAATAAATCAAGTTCCAAAGATTTGGAAATGCCCGGAATTTTATTTTGGAGAAAATAAAATTTTAAATTTTTTAAAAAAAAAATAAAAATGACGTGGCATGCCACGTCAGCAGACAACGTGATGTGGCGCTGACTGGGCGCCAGGTGGCACGACACGTGGATGACTGAGATCATGCCACGTCAGCGTAAATCAACGGTCCATATTTGATCTGGAGCGGACCGGTCAACGGGTCGGGTCGGGTCGAAAACGGATAGGGTCGGTTCAAACCGGAACCGTTTTGATCGACCCGGACACGTGGCCGAATGAGAATCGGCCACGTCACTCGGAAACCCTAGCCGAAGGTGTATCACACGCGCTGCCTTGTGGCCGCGCGTGGGGGCTCAGATCAGCGAGCGGCCGGCGGCGTTGGACTCGTGGCTCTGAGATCTACGACGTGATCACCTTGGTTTTCGTGTCCAAGTTGCACACGCAAATGGGGTGTGAAATTACTATTTTGCCCTCGATTTTTCCCCTATAAATAGGGGCCTTGGCTCCTCATTTTTTCTCACAATCTTTGGGACAGGTTTTGGCTGAATTTTTGGCTTTGAAACCATATTCCTTTTCTCCTAGTTAATTCCGATTTATTTTGGAATTAATTTTAATTAGGTGTTTATATATAAACGCCTAATTTCAGGAGAATAAACCCTGAAAAGGGTGTTCTAGTTTAAAGTTTTATTTTCTCTAAGTATTTAGAGAAATACTTTCGGAGCCCACACTCCGAGGGTGTCCCTGGGGTTATTGCAGGGAAACTCTGTCGGTTTTGCGAGGAGATAGGGAATCGGGTTCTTGGGAGGTGAACTCCGGGCGCAGTAGCCATCTTCGGTGAAAGGTAATTTTATATTGTTTTTTTTAAGCATGATGAATTAGGTGCTCTTAAGTGTTAATTGCATGCTTTATTTATTTGCTTTGTGATTTAAAATTTATTATCAATTGCATGTATATACTTGAGTAGTTCCGGCTAGTCTTCCGCTGCTTTGTAATAAAATATTTTAGAAATATTTTAATACTTGTATTATAATAAAATTTTAAAATGTGATCCCGGAATACTACTGTTCTGGGCCCACCTCCCAGCACACTGGAACAACAAGTGCACGGTGCTCTCCCTCCCGCTTCTGCAACGATTACATTGATTCGAACTCCCGAACTTACGATCAAACTTTAAAGCATTTGTCATCAGACCATCATGCTTGCAAAGCCAGAGGAAAAATTTAATCTTCGGGGGACATTGGAGTTTCCAGATCCGGTTCCAGCCCTTGTCACTAACCTGCTCCGGCATCCTCAACATGTGATATGCTGATTTTACCGTAAACTTTCCGTTCGGTGTATTGGCCCAAACAAGTTTATCTTTATCCGTTGCTTTTGGGATCGGTATCGCCGTAATCTCATCTAAAACCGGCTTCGGAAGCGACGTCTTGACCCGGGAGAAATCCCACTCCCCATGCTCATTGATGATGTCCCTCACGCACTTGTCTCGATCCTCCATGGCAATCTGACTCCCCAAACGCTCCAGCAACGACTCGGACGAAACCCAGCGATCATCCCAGAGCCAAATATTCTCGCCTGTTCCGAGGCGCCAACGACTGCCGTGCTCCACCTTCTGTAGACTCTTAACCATACCTTTCCAAGTACGTGAAACGGTTACTTTAAGCTCATGTTCCATTATGTCATCAGTCTTTAGATATTTCTTCCTGAAAATTTGTGCCACAGAGTATCCTCCATTCTAGTCATACGCCACCCCACTTTCGCGAGGAGAGCAATGTTAGTCTGTCGAGCCTCCTTAAGGCCCAGCCCTCCCTCTTCCTTACTCATAACCACCTTATCCCAGCACACCAAATGGGTACGTTTCTTGGCCGTGTCTGTGGACCAAAAAAAAGTACGATTCAACCTGTCTAGTTTGTCACAGACTGACTGCGGGAACCATGTCGTATGCATATGATAGACCGGTATCGAATTCGTTACCGATTATATAAGTATTGCTCTCCCGACAAGGTTGAGATTTCTAGCTTTCCATCCCGTAAGCTTGCTCTCCACTTTCTCTATAATCTAATTAATGATCACTACAACATGAGCATTTGGTTTACTGTGTTAATATTTGTTAGAATTGGAATATACACACACTTAAACAGAATTTGAACTCGAAAAGTTATTATGTAGAATGAATTCATCAAAACATAGCTCTGAACACATGATTTTCCCAATTAATATAAAACAAGGAATAATTAACTGAACACTATTAAATTATTTTATATCCTACTTATATTTAGGGGTGTGCGCGGGATGAGATTTTTGGGATTCGGGATCGGGATCGGGATTCCCAAACTATTTTCCCTTTTTTTTTTCTTTTGTTCTATAATTGGATTGTATAATTATAATTGGTCTGATTTTTGTAATTGAGTTTTTTTATTCATAATTGAGGATTATTTATTTCAATTGTAATTATTTAATAAAACAAATAAAAATTTAAAACTTACACAATGCATTAATTCACGATAGATTTAGTGATTACAAAAGTTCCAGAATGCTTATGCAACAGCTAACTTAATGACTTAGTTGTGAGTTCTTTAAAAAATATTGAGTAAATTACATTTTGGTCCCATAGGATTGAGTCATTTGTAATTTTAGTCCCATTGGATTCAAAAAGTGACAATTTTGGTCCGATTGGATTTAATTTGTGACATTTTTTGTCCCAAGCGTCAAATTTTGGATGGAAATCGTTAAATGCGTTTGGCGCTTAAAGGTTAAGAGCTCATTTCTCTCCTGGGTTCAATACTCAGAGTATAGCTTAAAAAAACTTTATACCCTGGGTAGCTTAAAGGTTAAGAGCTCATTTCTCTCCTGGGTTCAATACTCAGAGTATAGCTTAAAAAAACTTTATACCCTGGGTATTGAACCCAGGACCTCAACTAGGGAAAAGAGGCTCCCAATCACCTGAACATCAATTTACTCTTTGTCTATTTTTGTCAAATGATTTTATTTGATCTTTAAGCGCCAAACGCATTTAACGGTTGAGACAAAAAATGTCACAAATTGAATCAAATGGGACCAAAATTGTCACTTTTTGAAACAATGAAACCAAAATTGCAAATGGCTCAATCATATGAGACCAAAAATGTAATTTGCTCAAAAATATTTTTATAAACAATTCTTATATATATATATATATATATATATATATATATATATATATATATATATATATATATATTATAATATTATTAATTTACAATCAGGATTTCGGGATTCCAAATTTCTCGAAAATATTAAAAATAATTCCCGATCCCGATCTCGAAATTTTTATCGGGATCGTGATCCCGTCACGAAAATTCTTTTCTCCCGGATTTCCCATCCCCATTGGAAAATTCTCGATCGGGATGGGACAGGTCCTGAAAATCCCGATCTTGGCGCCCACCCCTACTTATATTTATACGTTGCTCAAGACTTCTTGTATAAAGACCAAAACTGATATTTTCAAACTTTATGACTATATTAAATTCATAATCGTCACTCTGAACATGTTACACAAATATGTTCTTAATTTCATTAAAAAACGTTAGAAAATTCATTTTTTCAATGACAAAAAAAAACATATAATTAACGTATTAAATGTCAAATTAGACAACCATAAATAAGGGGTAATTTTTGAAAACTCCCCATGGGTTTGAAAACTTCCTTTTAGCTCCCCATTTTCAAATACATCATTTGGGGTTTTAGATACACGATTCTGGGATTTAGATACGCAATTCTGGGATTTAGATACATGATTTTTTCCTTGTATTTCAAATACATCATTTGGGGTTTTAGATACGTGATTCTTGAGTTTTAATACATCATTTTTGAAAATGGGGAGTTAAAAGGAATTGAACTTATCATTTGGGAAGTTTTCGGTAATTCCCCGCATAAATAATGATAATTAAATAATTAACCATGATTTCCTCATAATTACAAACTCACCCAGAAAAGGACAAAAAAAAAACAAGAGAAGGTACAAATATGGGCTCCAAATTCTGATCACATAGCAGGTGGGCCCCCTCTGTGCTCACCGGTTCTTTCCATCAATATTGTTTTTTGGGGCGTTGTGAACAAAGTTCAATTAATAAATAAACAATTAAATAAACGATTAAAATAAGGACGAGTAAATAATAATTAATAATTATTATAATTATAATTGTTATATGAATTATTTATTATTTATTAAATAATAAAAATTCGTCCCACTCTTTCTCTATCTACACAACAACACTAGAATACTGGTACCATTTCATTTTCTCTCACTATATATTTCCTCCTGCTGTCTCAGTGAAAATATTCTTGCAAATAGAATAAAATAAGCGAAAAGAAAAGGAAAAAAAATTCTGGGTTGGGTTTGCGTTTCCTTTTTCTGATTTTAGCTTACGATTATTTAATCTTCTAATTTATTTGTATCGTTGAAGATCTTCGAGTTTGTTTGCTGAATGGAGACCATTTAGAGCTGTAATTTTGAGGTATAAATTTCTGATTTTTATTTTGGGTTGTATCTTGATTTATAATTTGATCTGAATCGATGAATTAAATTATGGGTTTTGTTGGATGACAGAGGTGCGCACGAGATAAATATAATATAATAAAAGGGTTGTTCGAAAAGGGAAATCTTGCCTGAGTTTTTCGTGTTTCCGATCATGGCGGTGGTGGAAAATGTGGAGGGTAACGCGATTGCGTCGTCGAACGGGGATGTCCCGCAAAACGACGTCGCTGCGGATCATCAGCACCACCAGCAGTCAGCAAAGAGCGCCGCTGCCAACGGCCAAAAGTCAACGATTCCGGCGGATCAGAATTACCAGCTGATGCAGCAGAAAATGTCCAACGGCCATCATCAACAGCCCATCAATGGAAATGGGGTCTCGCGGGAAAATAAAATGAAGGGAGATGATGATGGAGGGGAGGGGTTTAAGAGGGAGATGAGAGATTTAGAGGAAATGCTCTCGAAATTGAACCCGATGGCGAAGGAGTTTGTGCCGCCGTCGCACGCTTCTGTCATCAGCTCTGGGCCCCATGGGCTGGTGGTGGCGCCGCCACATGCAGCGGCGGTAGCCGCAGCGGCAGCAGGGCATTTTGGGTTTAATGCTAATGGGTTTTTACTTCAGCAGCTCGTTAGTACAGGCGTTCCGACCGAGAATTCTTTCAGAAGGGTTAGTATCTAATCCGATAGTTTTCTCTCGCGAACAGCTGTGATTATATCTTTATTACTGTTTCTTGATGTTTGTATTGGCTATGGTGAGACAGTAATATTTCATTTTATGGTTGAGTGGTGTTTTGCTTTTTCTAGTTTCTGATTTCATAATGAGAGCTATTACATGGTTATGCTGTTTGTGACGACTTTGGCTAAGCCGTCTCATGTGAAGAACTTAACCCAAATTACTTAACAACAAGTGTATAAGAAGAGAAATCTATTCACTTGTTTGAATGCTGGCAACTTTGTTTGAATGCTTACAACTTTGGTTGATAATTACAAATGAATAACACCCCCTGTTTACTTCGACAAACGAATGGCTAACTGTTGAGTCAAGCTTCTACTCTATTTTACATCACTAGAATTCTCTATTTAGATCATGACTTCTTTAGAACGATTCGAGGAAGATTTAATGAACCTACTAAGAAATATGTAGGTATGAAGCTAGGATGAAACTAAACATATCTAAACCTACAAGTACTTCTACGGTTTGAATAAAGTTTCAATTTGCAACGAACTTACCCTGTCTGCTACATGTTGGTTTTGTTATGTAGAAGAAAAATGGGTATGCTAATGGAAAGCGTAGGATGAATAGCCGAACAAGCATGGCTCAGAGGGAAGATGTCATTAGGAGGACTGTGTATGTTTCTGACATTGATCATCAGGTAAAGGGAGTCTCGGTTTTGGTTCTCGATGCATTTTACTTCTTATTTATGTTGACAATAGCAAACTTCTAAAACCTTTTTGCCTTCTCGTGATGAATGCAGGTTACTGAAGAGCAACTTGCAGCTCTTTTCATAGGTTGTGGACAGGTATGCTTTTGTCAGCCCTGAAATCTCAGTGAAAGAATCTGCAGTCACAACTGTATGATAATTATACATTGTTTCTTTTTCATGATGAAGGTTGTGGATTGTCGTGTTTGTGGTGACCCAAACTCAGTACTTCGTTTTGCCTTTGTTGAGTTCACTGATGAGGGTATGTGTTCAACCTTCATTTCATTGTGTTTTAAAAGGAAATATTGGGATTCATCAAATTTTCTTTCTTCTGTCACATGACTTGCAGAAGGAGCACGGAATGCTTTGAGTTTGGCTGGAACTATGCTCGGCTATTATCCAGTCAGAGTTCTGCCTTCGAAAACTGCAATTGCACCGGTTAATCCTACATTTTTGCCAAGGGTGAGATTTTTTGCCTTTAATTTACTTATTTGCTAAGTATGTTAAACTTATTCTTTTTCGTTTTATGACTCTCAGTCTGAGGATGAAAGGGAGATGTGTGCAAGAACTATTTATTGTACAAATATTGATAAAAAGGTAGCTTCAGCATTCAGATTCATTTCTACATTTTCTTAATAACTCTTTGTTAGATGTACAAGCATGTCTTATTGTGTGTTTTGCTGCAGATCACTCAAGCGGACGTCAAACTCTTCTTTGAGTCTCTTTGCGGCGAGGTTTGTGCCTCCTCATATGTCAGCTCTGAATAACTTATCTTTTTGAAATGTTATTTTTACCACGGTATAGTTCGTCTGAATCAGGTTCATCGCCTGAGGTTGCTTGGTGACTATCATCACTCAACTCGTATAGCTTTCGTGGAGTTTGTAATGGTGAGAACCACAATTTCTCCCTCATCCTTTTTGACTGTTTCTACTTGATAATGATAGCTAATACTTATTATCTTATTCTTTTTGTTATTTGGGATTCTACCTAGTTACTTATGGTCTGTGAAATTAGATTAATTCTTTTTGTACTGATACCTTATTGATTTATTATAGTTCACATACTAAATCAAAAATTCTGGCATAGTGGAAAAACTTCCATCAGGAGTTTCTTGATTACTGTTCTCATGAGATTCTTGTTCTACCCCTATCCCGTTTAAGGGTACGAGTACGAATTACTTGGATATAAACCCCCTAACCTCTGGATCCATTCATTCAACTCATAACTGTCTCCAATTTTCCAAGATTCCACAGTTCTATGAAAGCCTAATGTCTCCATACGGCAAGTAAGTTGCGGGTTTTTGGGATTAATAGTACACTAACACCTCTCACTTATCTGCTAGTCTTTTCTTTATTTTGGGTAACAGAGGGGTTCACTTAAATTATCCCCTTATATTCTTCTCCACACAGATTCCAATATTTATGCATATTCATTTAGTTTCTAATCTACTTCTAAGCACTCACCTTTTACATCCTGCATTCCCTTCCAATTTCTCCTTTCTCTCGACTATCCGCTTCCTTTTGTGTTGGTGTCTACATTGTCTTCTTTGTCGCATTTATCTAATTTCTTCCGTTATATCATATTGCTGTTGTTTTGCACGTCTCAATGTATTTCCATCTCGAATTAAGTTATAATTGTTGAAACAATATGTTCCCTTTGGCAGGCTGAAAGTGCAATTGCAGCTCTGAACTGCAGTGGCGCAGTCTTAGGAACACTGCCTATAAGGTTCGATTCTCCTTACATACGCTCGCACCAATTTACTACTTACAACTCCAATCTTATCTTCTCACAAAAGATTAATCATAAATTCAATCTTTTTCAGGGTTAGCCCTTCCAAGACTCCCGTCCGACCCCGCGCACCCCGACAGCCCATGCACTAGAACTCATAGTGGAGTTTTTCTCGAGCCGGTCTTCCGATAACCCATCTTTCCTTCTCTTCCCTCTATCTATATATACATACAAAGATACTGGTACTTTTATGGTACTTTGTGGTATCTCTGGTTTTTATCTTCTTCTTCTTCTTCTTCTTCTTCCCCTCTCTCTCCATCTCATGTGTCTGGTTGGGATGTTTATGGTTGACTGTTAAGCTTGTAGAGAATGACCGTTTTCGAGGCTTAAGTTGTTAATTTATGTTATGGTCATATTGAGTAGTAGGCAGCCTTAATAGTGCTGAGAGGAAGAACTCTTCACTTCTCTTACAACCTCTGACAGTCTGACTATGATCATTTGATTTTCTGACCATTTCCTTGAATTTGATATGATAGATTATGATCAATTATTGGACTAGTTATCTTCTGGAAAAGTCGAATTTTCTTATAAATAAATAAAATTGAAGTTAATCTGTTCGCCACATAATTCTGGGTCCCATCTAAACATAACTTATTTGTCTGCAACAAACCAGACAAGACCCAAAAGCTGAAAAGATCCACGTGACTTATCAAAACTAAAACCCGACACAAGATTCTTTTGAAACTAAAATTTTCAAATGCCATTGCATATTTGGGACTAACAAAATATATATTTAAAAGATAATTGTGTTCGTATCGATAGTCTATCATGAATGATTCGGATCTAGATAAAGTCTTGACCATTAGCATGAGTAATCCCAATACATTATTCCTCATGATTTTATAATTTTATTCAGACATTTTGTTTATTTCTCTTAGCGAGGAAATTAGTTAAAACAAACGCAAATTAGTTCACCTCTTTTTTTGTTGTTTGGTATAAATTTTCAACTTTACAAGAGTTAAACAAACAACAAATTCATAATACAAATAACATACTCTGTTTGAATATCCGAAACAATAATAACTACATCAAAATAAGTACACCCAAGTTGAATCAAAGAAGGATCACCATCCTTACCTATTCAACAGTTTTAAATACCCAAGTCTTCCCCTGCCACTGCAGCTCAATTTGGGCTTACAATAAACTTCATTACAGCAGACAGACTAATCTAAACTTTCAGCTGGACTTCTTCTTCTGTTGTTTGCTCAGTTTTGATCGTCGTTGCTTGAACAAATGAAGGTAAAGTTTCAACCACAGAAACGGATAGCAGAAAAGCAAAGCCGTGACGAACTTATAATAGCTGAAAGGCAAGCTAGCATAAAGGTTTTCCTTCTCTATCAAGGGAAGTGCTTGGTACATGAGCAACATTTCACCAGGGAAAACTCCAATAGGGTACAAGACAATGAATGCATTGTACCTGATGAAAGTGATCCAATGTGGAGGCTTGCCTATGCAATTCAGTGCATAATGTGAATACCGGACTACCTCGGATAAACTCCAGGCCACAAAAGTTACGAATACAGATGGTAATTCTTGGACCTCCCGGATTCGAAGAAGAATAGCTAGCAAGAAGTGTGTCCTTCCACCCCATTGCATCAGAGGAAGCAGAACCCCACTTGGAACAATTCCTAAAAACATTCAATTGGCACAAATTGAAATAACAATAACTCTTGCTTTTACATAAACAATCAGTCTGAATATTACCTATAGCCCCATGAAGGACTTCCAAGAATGCGACACTCTGCAGTATGGCTTAATACCAAAAATGAAATGAACACTTACAAATACTATGAAATGCAAATCTGGGCTGTTTCCCAATTTAATTAGGTTTAGGGTACTCACAGATTAATTGACCCGCTGAAGAGAACGTGCCCTTAATCGACTTGGTGGAGAAGAAGTTGCTTAGAATTATGAACAGAGATGAAGCCCTAGAAATTACAGACAGAGAATGGAATGGTGGGTGAGTTTCAGATGGAAGTAAGAGGGTAAATAGGTAGAGTCACAGAGAGAGTCTTACCATCCCAAGGCCTGAAAGAGATTGTAGAAGAAGAGGTATGAGTTCCTTAGTTGGGACATTTGCAGTGTGTGGACTGTGGATGATTTCATATTTTCATTCCTTATCAATTATACAATAGTGATGTCGGTACCGAGCCGAATCCATATTTTTAGGTTCGGGTTCGGGTTCGACTCATTTTCGGCCTAACAACAAATGCCTAATTTTGTGGTTCGAGTTCGGCTCGCGGCTCGTGCTCTGCCCATGATTCTACAAAAACAAAAGAAAAACCAAGAGAAAAAGAAAAGCAGAACATGGCAGAAGAGAGGGAGTAGAAAAGGAATAAGAAAACGAGAAGGAAAAATAGATTAAACCACAATCTAATCTAATATTTAAACACTTGCTATTTTTATTTTCGTAAATTTTAACAATTTTAATTTTTATAGTTCACAAATTATTATATTTTAACTTTTACTTTAACTTCTATAGAGTAAAATTTACAAACACTCCTAAATATATGATTTTTTTATTTTATAACCTATTTTTATAGATTAAATTTTATATAAATTCAATTACTAATATGTAAAACTTGGATTGGATTACTAAAATATAAAATTCTTCCTATCAATAATAATTTATTTTTAAAAACTTGAAGTCAAAATTTATAATGCTAAACTGCTAACTTATACTACTTAAGTTGTACTTCTAAATATACTAAAAGCATAATATCACGGTTATTTATGGATTGCGAAATTGGGGAAGTGGAGGTTGGGGTTGGGTACACCATCTTCGAGGTCACGATGGTCATGGTATTGCAATATGCCAATATCCATATACATGTATACCTCGGTGGCGGAGAATGGAATGACCGGTTCTCCGCCACCCGCGCAACTACAGCTAAGGCCGTCGATTAGTAAGGAGAAAAATAAAAAAAATCCTGAAATACTATGCCGTTTTGGATGAACGATAAAGATTTCTGATTTCTTAATTAAGCAAGATTAAATGTCACGATGAAATCAAAAATTATGAACGAAAGAGAGCAGATCATGTGTGGATGAAAGAAAAGTCTAAATTGTATGCTTAATCGGTCAATTGCAAACTCACTCTTATATATATATGTTATAATTATCAGCATGCCTTAATAATCACATTTAGATTGTGTCTGATATTGTTTACTCAAAAAATTCAAACATATACCATATTTATGTTATGTTATCTTACTCTATTATTAAGCGCGAGACCCAAATGTGAGATAACGCGAGACCCAAATATGATCTCTTGGATTGATCTCTAATTTTTTTTTAATTTAATTAATTAATTTTTTTTATCCTATATTAAACGTGTTTCAAATCCACTTTTATCTCAATTTACTTTTATTCTCTTCTTTTATATTCTTTTATTTTTTTTTCAAATATTTTTTAATTTATATTTTAACTATTTTTAAAAGACTAACCTCTTTGGTCTATTACATATTTTTATTTTTTCTTATATTTTCTAATTTCTATTTTATATTAATTTTTAAACTTTAATCATATTAAAAATAAATATAAAATAAATATAAACATAAAAATTTTAATTTAATATATATTTAAATAATTATATTTACACACGTATAAAATGTGCCAGAATTGCTAGTTCATATTAACTAATAACAGGAGGAGGTGAAATTGATTCTATTTCCATTATTCCTTCACATAAAACCTCAAAATTCTTAAAAAATTGTGGCTTTTGATAACCACTTTCTTCCCCAAAACAACAGTAATTATGTCATTATTTCAATACCACATTAGGAAGAATTTACATTTTTTCCCTCACAAACATTAATACATTACATCACACAATCCAGAACATCTCAACTCCTATCAAACAACATATTATCCAAACACATTCCCATGATCATCTCAGTTAATCTGCACATCGATCACTTTCCTCTCCACTTTCCCCTTTGGAACAGATACGTAAAGAACCCCGTTCTTCAGCTCCGCCTTCACCTTATCCTTCTCACAGTTCTCCGGCAGCTTCAACCTCGTATCGTACGAGCTGTAACTCTTCTCCGACCACGAATCCCCATCGTCATCTTTACGGTGTTCAGCGTTCAGTTTGCCTTGAATCACGAGCACGTCGTCCTCCACCGAAACTTTCACGTCCTCCTTTGACAGTCCGGGCATGTCGAACCGCATTTTGATCTCCTTTTCGTCCTCCTTAATGTCCCATGGCGATCGCACTTCTCCACCGCTTCTCGGATATGTCATTGCATCCTCGAATAATCTGTCCATGGTGTCCAGCATTTGCCGCATCGTCCTCATCGGAGATAAGGGATCCATCAACCCTGCCGCCATAATTCAGTAATTTCAGTACTTAAATTATTCTAATCGTAAACAGACAGACAGGAACAAAACAAATCGATTTTACTTACCGAAAGGGGAGATGTCTACGACCGATCGCCGGGGGCGCCGTTCGACGGCGGAGCCCTGGTTCCCGCCGCTGACTTGGTGGACGTCCACCGACGTGTCCTTGTTTTCGCCGCCGGCCTGAGCTCTGACGACGGGCAGCTGCCTTTTCCTCAGTCCACTTACGCCAGGGAAAAACACAGAGCAAGGGCCAATGGAAGCTCTGCTTGTTACCCCGGCAACATTGTTCGCAGCAAGAGGAGCACACACCAAGGTCTTAGCCGCCATTACTGCTCAAAATCAAAGAAGCTCACGCTTTCCTGGGAAAGATGAATGACAAGTGATATTGGTACACTGATGAACTAGCTCGTTCGGCTGACGTTAGCCCAACCCCGATGGGATTCTTATAGGCGGACAAAAAGGCGTGGAGAAATCATGAATGTTTGAGAGAAGATCGAATGAATCTATGGTGAAGGATCTAGAGTGATCATCTGTCTTATCAATCTCGTCCTTGCTTTGCATTTTTCTGTTTTCGTTAATTTTGAATTTTGTCGTCGTTGTTTTTCTGCTACGTTCGCGAATGATCGTGGTTGATCTTGATCTGTTCGAGAAGTTGGGCTTCTGTCTTCGGGCTTTATTTTTCTGTGTGAAGCTAATTGTTTTGGGCCGGTCCATTTGCTGATTTTGTTGAGGAACTTGGCCCAAATGTGTGGATTCGTTTGAAATTATTATGGAGAGCAAAATGCATTTTTTGTCCCATACTAATGGGCCATTATCACTTTTGATCTCATGTTTTTCAAAAGTGATTTTTTTGGCCCCGTAGTAAACTTTTTTGTCAATTTGAGGACTTCCGTCAAATAATTGACGGAAGTCACTGTTCATCCAAAAAAAAAAAATAAAAAATTTAACGGAAGTCCTCAAATTGACAAAAAAAAAAAAAAAAAAACTACGGGACCAAAAAAATCACTTTTGAAAAACATGGACCAAAAGTGATAATAGCCTATTACTACGGGATCAAAAATACATTTTGCTCCATTATGGAACTCGAAAAATTAAATTGTACCCACAAAATGAATTTCATTATTTTGGTAAATCAAAATTGACATGGCCTAATGGTATATAGCCACGTGGCACGCCCCCCGTATGAGCCACGTGGACTTTCACGCCAACCTGGGCAGACCAGATCGATAGATCTATTCGCCAGATCGAGACAAACCTACTAATGATTTGAAGAGTCCGTCGACCTCGATCCACCGTAGCATGTCATCTCGATCTGCTTTGCCCTTCTATGAGAAAACCCAAACAGAATTAAGGATCCCGGAAGGCAATATCGATCTCCAGATCGATTACATACGTCACCGGACACCAGAATACTGTAAAGCACTCTTGTCGGGACACGTGTAGCCTTCTCATTCCCTAGAACAGGCGTACTGCGGAGCATTCAATACCCGCCAGTCCCAGTCTCTACCCAAAGGGGAAATAAGGTACAATCGATCCCACTTTAGCCAGTTCCATCGTCCGACAGCCAGATCGACGATTGGCAGCGCCATTAATGCACACTTGCGGTACACGCATTACTGTGTTATTCGGCCAAGGCTATAAATACTCGCCCCTTGAACAGTAGTTGGTAAGCCTTTACTCCGCATTAAATTGCTTTTATTCTCTTTCTAAGTGGATTCAACACTGACTTGAGCGTCGGAGTGCCAAACTTAGGTAAAACCCCAAGTCCCCCAAGTTGGCTTCGAGCTCACGTTTGCTAGTGCTTTCAGGTCGATAAAGAGTCCACTCAAACAAATTCTTGATTGATTGACCCAAATCTGACCCTCAGATCGTCCACTTCAGATCGACCGGATTTGAGCCAGATCAGTTTGGCGCCGTCTGTGGGAACCTCTTTTCACATCGACCTAGATAAAAGCCCACTCACACCTTCCTTTTCAAGACAATGGTTAACACAAGAAACACCCATGGGAAGATGACATGGAGGAGGTTGCCAAAGGCAGGCATGACTACAACGCGCCGTTTGGTAACGTCTCCACTGTCCCTCCCATGGGGCCCAACACCAACGTTTAATTGCCTCCACCTGAGGCCACTCCCAGGATCACTGTCACCCAGGCGGACCTGGATGCGTTTCTCGACCAGTGGCGGGTCGAGATCGAGCCTGTCCAAACGGAGGGCCGCGAGCCAAGGTGCCCCGAGCTACCAAGGGCCAACCCAACCACCACCATCCCAAGCCCCGTGTTGGGCAACGCGCTGGGCCCCCCGGTCCAAGCATATGGGAACTCAGTTCCCTATGTCTTTCAGCCGCTCGGCGGGCGTCCAACCCACATCATTTGGGGCCTTAGTCCCCAGATCGGAGTGGGCCATGTCCAAGGATTCGCTCCACCGCCACCCTCCCCCGTGGTAAGCAAAGAGGTCCCGCGCGAGGGCTATGGGGAATTTGACCACCCCAGCCGTAACAATCGCGGCAAGCGCGTGGTTGACGAAGACCACGAGGAGTTCGACGATCTCCGTACAAGGATCCCCGCACGATCTGCGAGGGAGGAGGCGGCCCGGATAGCCACGGCTCGCGTTGAAAACGAGCCTGATCGTTACGCAGACCCTCCATGAAGAAGGGTCCAAGACCGTTTGGGCAACCAAGGTTCTCAGGTCACCCAGAGGCAGGTCGACCTTCGTGATGGGTTGAACCGACGCCCTCTCCGTTACCGCAGGGACCGGGAGGAAGCTTCCCCCTTCTGCGAGGACATTCTTCGCACGACCTACGATGGAGATCGAATCCCGACAGGCCTGCCCATGCATAACGGGACCACAGATCCCGAAAAACACGTGATAGCCTTCGAAAATCGCATGTTGCTGTAATCCCACCCCCAACAAATTTGGGCCAAACTCTTCGTCACCACATTGACGGGCCCCGCGTAAGATTGGTTCATCCGCTTGCCGCCACGATGCAAATCGACCTACAACCGGTTTGTAGATCGTTTCCTTGCGCACTTCTCTTCGATGTCAGGGGAGAAACTGCCCCTCTCCTACCTCAACATCATCTACGAGAGGGAGGGTGAGTCCCTGCGAGATTTCATGACTCGCTTCTCGAGGGAAGTGGTTCGGGTCGAGAACCCAACGATGGACACTCTGCTTTTCGTAGTCCATCGAGCCCTTCGCAATCGCCTATGGACAGATGAGATCGTCAGGGCCGGACCCTGCAACCTAATGGAGATACAAGATATCGCCCATGGCTTCATGCACGTAGATGAGATGACCCTTGCGCATGGGCCTCCGTCTCGATTTGAGAGGCAGGCCATTGGGTCGAGCTCGCCCCTCAACCGGAAGGGGAACGAGCAGAAGAAGATCAGGGGGAAAGTCGACCTACCGACCCAGGTCGACCGACGAAGCTATGTCCCCTTGACCTAGCCCATCGACCAGATCTACGTGGTCATGGATCAAAGCCTTCTGAAGAAACCAAAACCCATCCGAGAGGGCCCGAAGTCTGAGAAATCGGGAAAATTATGCGGCTACCATCAACAGTGGGGCCACACTACCGCAGAATGCAACGCCCTCCGTGATGAGATCGAAAGACTCATTCAAGGAGGACACTTGAAGGATTTTGTTCGTAAGATCGACCACTACTCTGAGAAGGCGGGAAGACCGAACGATCACGATCGTTCTAGATCTAAGTCTCCCCCGAAAAGATCCGGGAAGCAGTCGCTGGAAAGAGCTGAAGATAATCCCCCCCACCAACGGCAAGATCTACATGATAGCCGGGGGGCATGAGGGCGACGACTCCAATGCGGCTCGAAAGAGGAACATCAGGCGAGTAGCTCGAGAGTTCAACGACCCCTACGAAGAGGTCTTCCAGATCGATCAGGGTAGAGAGTGGGAGAGGCAGGAGGTTAGCTTTAGTGAGAGTGATAGTCGCCCAGGCCCCCATCGGGAAGGCGGAGCGCCTAGTTGTCCGATGGTGGTGACCTTAGGCGTGGCTAATTATGATGTAACCAAATGCCTAGTTGATAATGGAAGCAGCTCGAACATTATCCCTTACTCAACTCTTGTAAAAATGAAATTGCATAATCTAAAACTCGATCCGATCCGAACACCGCTCTCCGGGTTTGGAGGATTGAAAGTCGTTCCCCTAGGGCGTATCCGACTCCTCACCTCGATGGGAACATCCCCCAAGCGGGTGACCCAAGAGGTCGAGTACGTTATTGTCAACATGCCCCTAACGTATAACATGATTTTCGGCCGACCTGGTCTCATACAATTCAAAGCAATCATCTCGACGTATCACCGGAAGCTGAAAATGCCCACCCCAAACGGGGTTGGAGAGGTGACTTGCGATGTCATGGACAGCTGGGCTTGCTACGCCATCGTCCTGAAGAAGCCCTCCGGAAAAGAGGTAGAGGGAGAACTCGACCTCCAGACCTATGGCGATGGGGATATTTTTTGCCAACTATGGTGTGGGATGCAAAACTCCACTCTAGGAAATGCCCTAAGTGCTAAAAACATGGCAACCTCATCCATACTCACTCGGCATCCATGATCCCGATCGATGTCTGTTGGCCCTGTCACGCCCCGGGTCCGCGAGCCCATTGGACGCGAGCGTAAGTCTCCAAGCCCACCTAGTATAACCTGAAATTGGGCCTAAACCACTGCCCAAAAGGGATATCCATTGGTTATACTTGGACTCTTTAACTTATAAACTGAACTTAACTCTCATACTTTCCCGATGTGGGACAGGGGTTGTAACGCCCCAGCTTTTGGTATTTCAGGTATGAACGACACGTGTGGGTTTGAGAGTTGTAATTTAATTAATTGATCATTTCTTTAACTTTTATGTCATGACATAATTTTATAAAATTTATATTCTTGGTATTTTATCGAAATTCGTATCATATTATAATTGTCGCATATATTGAATGTGATTATAACGTGAAATTTTCCCGAACATGAGTTAATTTCTTTCGTGACCTTACTTGAGCATTCTCATGAATTAGGGGACTTAATTGCATTGGACCTAATTGATCATTTGTTATGGAATTGAACCTCATTGCATGACTTAAATAATGGAAGGACTTATTAGCAATTTTGGCCATTTCTTTCCTTCTATTAGTAGCATATCACGTACCTTGGCTTTCCATTTCATACAAGCATTACATACACATTTGCTCTTGCTTCCTTTTCAACCGAGACAAAACCCTTGCCAAGGTGGAAGGAGATTTCATCATTCAAGCTTCATATTTGTGGGTTTTGTGATCATTCAAGCATCATCAACATCATATCTTCTTCTCACCTTCCCTTTCTTCCATTTGAGGTACTTATGGAACTTTGATGATTTTCTTGAATATATGACATTGATAGGGCTTTGTATTGGATGGGTTAAATTGTGTATTGGTTGTTGGAAATATATTTAGGAACTTTGAGCTTATGTTATATGCATTCAACTTGTGGATATTGAACTTGGAGCATGGATGATGAAATGGGTTTCATTTGATGAATCTTGGATGATCCAAGGTGGAAATATGTGTTTTATGAGTCGTAGATGATCTATATATAAGCTAGTATGTTTATTGCATGAAATATATGTGTTTGAACTTGATTATGGATCATTTTGTGGATTGTTGTTGTGGTTTCGTGGCTGCTCTGCGGTATTGCCCTGTTTTTCTTACCTTCTGCGTACGTGACAAGGGCGTGTCACATTTCCCTTCTTCTGCGTGACACGGGGGTGCATGATGGCCTGGTTCTTCTGTACCGTGACACAGGGGTGTCACGGCTTAGTGTGTTTTGGTGGCACGGGCGTGCCACCCTCTGTTTTTCATGCACTTTGTTTTGCATGCATGGCTGTACGTATGCATGTATTATATGATTGCATACATGTTAGAACGAGATATTTTCATGGTACATTCTATCATACTCGTTGCATTTCCGCCGTTCGTCCTATTTGGTACATTTTGAGTCGTGTCTCACGGACATTTGTCTTTCTTGCACAGACCAGCTTCCTGGTGACGAGGAGCAGGCCCCGTGAGCTGTTTCCTTGTTTATTTTGGGTCGTTCAGGTGAGGTTTAATTCTAGATACATAGGACCCGTATAACCCTATGTGAAGTTTTAAGCCAAAACTTATCTATATATCTTTAGCTTTCAAATGATATTGGTTTCAAATGTTTTATCAAACTATTGAAGGAATCGATTGATTGATTGATTGATTGGGCGAGTATTGTATTGCACTGTGGGCCCGAGGGTAGTAGTGTTGGAAAACACGAATCAGAAAGCAGCGGAATTTAAAAATTTTTCCAACAAAAGGACCTTGGACTCGCAATCGTGTAACCAAATTCGTAGAGATAGAAAACTTACTTTTCTTTTATTCTTTCTTGAAGCGTTTCAAGCCACCCAAGAACGCTCTTCTCGCGGCTTGACAACCCGTCCCTCGAAAGTCTCTTACTTCAGAATCCATTGTCGGGATAGCAATCCACACCATCCTATATTCAAATCATGTTAGGGATGTTCTTAACAATATAACATAAAGAAAGAAACATGAAACGAGAAAAGCATGATTGAAACTCCCTTCGAAACCCAGTTTTGCGAAAGTAGAAAACTGCCAGTCACAAAACCCTCGTGAAAAAATTCATCCTTCAGGATATGGACGAACGGTTTTCGCCATCTTCTTTGGTTCGGTTTTTTCATTCGTTTCATGTTGGGTTCAGAATCGTTTCATCATCCCTTCTGATCGTTTTGCTTGATCCCCACTTTTTGGTAAAGCTCGAATCTTCAAAACTTCTAACTTGAAGCTCTCTAGAGATAGTCCACCAACTTGGCTACAATCTAACTAGTAAGGATGCTAGTTCTCTAGTTAGTGTTTAGGCTTAACCTAGGGTTTCGTTTATCTTGGAGAAAGGATGGTGTTCAACACATGAACCAAAAGAATTCTCGATTAGCTCTAAGGGGAGCTCGAGCTCCCTTATTTATAAGCAAGGGAGTGCCGAAATTCCTAGTCCTTAATGGGCTAGGATTTTGGTCTCTCTCTCTCCTATTACTTGATCATCAAGTAATTTTGACTTTGACTTTGAATTCTAATTCAAATCAACTTTCAAGAGAGCTAAAAATATCCAAACTATTTTTGGATAATTTTATACTTTATTTATTTAAAATAAATAACTTATTTGATCTAATTAATTAATTCATAATTAATTAACTAGATTATTTTTCTCCAAAATAAGACTTTCCTTTTTTAATTCAAAATTAAACCAAAGTCTATTAAATAATCAACAAATTAATTATTTAATATATTATTAAACAATCACGTGTGGCACACGTGTCACAATGACACGTGTCCAGTCACGTGACCCACACGTGTGGTTTCACACGTGTGGAACCCTCTAGACTCGATTAACTCGTTTAATCATTTTAAAGCCTCAACTCATGTAACCAAGTTGTTGTGTGTGACCCTCTAGGTTCTCAATTCAATTAGCAGTGACCCTAATTAATTAATTCACTAATTAATTAATCAGTCCACAGATTAAACGACCATAGTCTAGCAACAGGTGTTTAACCCCTAGCTGAATTGGAATGTTCGGATTCGACAGAACCTTTAAGTCATTGATTTATGTGAGATACAATCCTCCTACTTACTATCTCTCAACCAAGATCTAGGGTAAGGGAATAATTAGAACCCTAATAATCTGGTCTTAAAGCTAAGTGCATTTCATATCCATTTGATCTCAATCCAAGAAACCCTTTTCTTGATGTCTTGATCTACTGCCTTGGCCAAGGACTCCATATGGCATATGAATGACTTACACAATAAGAGATCACCTTGCAAATGCAAGTGTAGGTCCTTTCTTGATTCTCATTCACTTTCATGAATCACTTGTGTAGCCCCAGCATAAGCCTTGAATCAGTTGTCTAAGGCGACACCCTTTAAAGCTTATACCAAAGACTACAGAGTTAACTCATAAAGTGACATGGAACCTCAAGTCTAAGGATCAATTAATCACATCAATGACTCGTGAGATATTTCCTAATCTGGAAGTTTCCATTTCCTGAAATAGAAACTTCCTTTCCCATTTAGGAATGTTCTCACACGGGGCACCTCAGTGAACTTACTTATTAAAGTAAACACCCTCATGTATCACGCACGTATCAACTATACACTTTGCACCTCCATGAAACAAGGTGGTCCTTCTTAAGGGCGTGATCCCACAAGCAAGCCTTAGAGGAGTCAGGTTGACACTCCCACTGTCTGTAGGACTCATTGGCTTAGAGTATTTTACTAATCATGACTTATGTGATATAGGGCTCGTTTCATGAACCATTTCACCTAAATGGTAGAGTCCTAAAGTCATCAGGATTAGGGGAGTTCTCATACATGCACAACCAAAGTAAACGCATACCAAACAAGAGCATATAAAGAAGTGTTTGCCTATGATATTAATCAATCGCATATTATTCAAAGATTGTCTGTGATACTAGGAAAGTCCCAAAACGGATTACTTCGAATCGGCTTTCTAGGGCACTATTCCTAACAAGTGGCTCGAGCCAACCGGGAAAGCATGGGCTGACGGGTAATTCGAGAGCTACTCTCACCAAATTGGGATGACCCCTGAACCCCCTAGGAGATTAGGGGAGGAAGGAGTTCTAGGCTTAGGGATTCATGTACCCTCTGCCCAGACTGATTGGATGGTAGGGCCTTGCAATCCCACCATCACCCGGAGGAAGAAGGATGGACTGAAATTGCTAAGTGTGCACCGTAATGAATTGCCTGATCACCTAACTACTGAATAATCGATTGATTGATTGTACACAGTCGGAGTAAGGTTGGAGATTGCCCTCACTCGCCGGGCCACAGATTGATTGTATTGAATTGTTAAAGTTAATAAATTGAACTAGTTGTAACCTCGGGTGATAGTTTCTTTTATTCTATTAAATTGTATTGTTATTTCCCAAAATTATTACCCGGGATTATAACTTGCATGTATGTGCACTTATATTTATTTATACCTCTCGCTCAGTCCATGTTCGACTGACACCTCGACTTTTCAGTTGTTTTGCAGGGCGTGCTAGGCAGGAATTAGAGTCTAGAGTGTCTTTAATTAGCACACTTCATCTCACATTTTGTTCATGTACAGATATTTTATGTATTTTGTAGCATGCCTTGTGACTTCTTATGGAGATGATATTGTATTGATATGGAACGTTGGGTATCTATTAGTAAATAAATAAATATGGTACCTATAAGTATTGAATGAATTATCGCTTCCGCTTCTATCTTCTCTGCATTGTTGGTTTGGTTTTAATTGAGGGTACCCGCCTAGCCTTGTGTAGTGTTTTTTTTATTGTCTCCCGTTCGCTATAGCTTTGGTTCATGTATGGATTGACCATTTCATATGTGGATTGGGGCTATAGTGCGGGGGATGTGGTGCCTAGCGTTCCGGGTGCTACAGGGGTATCACAATCACCCCTCCTTCAGAATCGCGACGTCCTCGTCGCGGCATGACATATAGCCCATGACCGACTCGTCTGCGTTGGGACTCTAGAGGTGGCTCCTACGGGTTCAAGAGGTGGCTCCCACACATGTAGCACTTTGCCCCGCAGGCTCAAGAGGTGGCTCCCATGTGCGTAGCACTTTGCCCAGTATAGCACTTAGTTCCTACGGCTGACGAGCGGCTCTGATACCATTTGTCACGCCCCGGGTCTACGGGCCCATTGGACGCGAGCGCAAGTCTCCAAGCCCACCGAGTATAACCTGAAATTGGGCCTAAACCACTGCCCAAAAGGGAGAATTTTTTCTGTCTGGGTGCCAAATTGGGCAGTGGTTTAGGCCCAATTTCAGGTTATACTCGGTGGGCTTGGAGACTTGCGCTCGCGTCCAACGGGCCCGCGGACCCGGGGCGTGATAGGTCCTTCGACCAATGGGGGATCGACATCATCGGACCATTTCCCCTGGCACCCAGACAGAAAAAATTCTCCATAGTATGCGTCGAGTACTTCTCAAAGTGGGTTGAGGCCGAAGCAGTCCCCAAAATTACTGATGTAGTGATAAGAGAATTTCCTCTGGAAGAATATAATCTGCCGTTTTGGGGTTCCGAGGGTACTCATCTGTGACAATGGTCCTCAATTTCGATCTGAGAATACTAAGAGCTATTGTCGAGACCTCGAGATCGACCTCAGATTCATTGCTGTTGGTCATCCGCAAGCAAATGGCCAAGCTGAAGTCACCAACCGAATCATTATCCAGAATCTCAAGACACGCCTGGACGCAAATTGGGAGCTTGGGCGGACGAACTCGACGGTGTACTATGGGCTTATCGAACTACTCTGCGAACAGCCACCGGGCAAACCCCATACTCATTGGTTTACGGATCCGAAGCCGTGATCCCATCGGAGCTCTTACATGAAACAACTTGTGTATCGTAGTATCAACTCGACCAAAATACAGAGATCAGAGCTGAAGATCTAGATGTGATTGAAGAAAGCAGAAAGCGTGCCTATCAGAAGTTCAAACAATACAAGGCAGCAGAGGCTCGATCATACAACAAACACGTAAAGCCCAGTTTTTTCCAGATCGGCGACCTGGTGTTAAAGAAGGTCGAAGTCCAACAACATGTCGGAAAACTTGAGCCTAACTGGGAAGGGCCCTATCGCGTCACCGAGATTGGGAAAGCCATGGCTTATCGGCTTGAAGACATGGCCGGGGAATCATTACCCAGACCCTGGAACGCGCACAACTTGAAGAAGTTTTACACTTAATCTTCAAATTATTTCAAATTGTAACGATTACAGAGGTCGAATTCGCCTGAGAATCGACCTCTAATCAGTGAATTAATACACATGTTTTTGGGATGGCATCCGATTGGAATCAACCCGTGATCCTGCAATAAGTTACAGTCCCTTCGATTAAGCGCTCATTCGACCTACAGTCATGAGTCGAGGGGGGAGCGAGCCCCCCTCTCCCCGCGCATCATTCCGTTAGAGATCGAGATCCATTGAGGTCGCTTTAAGACCCGAAGAGATCCTAAAAATCCTAACGTATCTAATGTCTTTTCAAACCATTCTATTATAGATCGAGATCCATTGAGGTCTTCTTAAGACCCGAAATGATCCAAAGATCCTAACCTTAAAATTCCAGGGAGATCGATTTCGATCCGATGAGAATGTTAGAAGGATAAATGATTCATTTTTGGTTTAGGAAATTAAGATCAAATGAGGCCGTATTAAGCCCAAAGTGATCCTAAAAATCCTTACCTTTAAAGTTCTAAAGAGATCGAGACCCACGAGATCATAGTCGACCCAACTAGATCCGTCGAGATCTCAAAATCCTCTAAAAAACAAATGTAATTCCGAGATCGCTATCGATCCGATGAAAACGTGGCAAGTGGTAAAACAACTAAGGGAAAGATATGGGCACCCGACGAGACTAGATAAACATCCCAACGAGATTGAAAACGTGTTTCACTTATCGATCCGAATGCGAGTAAAATCTAGCTAACGACGAGGTTATGCTAATCCTAGATCGATAAACCACACACTTGCGAGATCGAATAAGTACTCAACTTGCGAAGAGAGAAAACACAAGTATGGGGAATTCAAATTCATTCATACGAAAATCGATCTCCAAAATTCAAAAGAGATCGATTATACCTAGCGGGACGATTATTCAAAAGAGAAAACGCGACGTGGCTCGATGGGCAAATTGTTCAAAAACAGCAGAATTAAAGCAAATATTCACCTAGCCACAACCAGGCTAGTAGGTCGAATTAAATGTTTTAACAAGTAATTATAGGAAGGGTACAGAGGATCAGTCGATCTCAACATGGACTGAAGTGGATTCTTGAGCAGCTCGATTCCTGGCTCTCTCGAACTCACGGGCACTAGGGAGGAAATGCTTGACCTCGACCGGTTGAGGCAGCTCACACGTCACCTGGGACTTGGTCTTTTTGGCCTGAGCCATCTCAATGGCGTGACCATATTTGTAGCTCGCCCAGTCGATTTGAACCGACTCCTTCTCTTCAGGTTAAGTAACAGCTCCGAGATCGGGGAGCATAGGGCCGATCAATTCAAAGTTAAAGTTGGGAGGGAAGACGTCTTGAGCCTTAAGCTGGTTGATAGCAATTTGGAGTCCCTCCTTGAGATCGTTTTCCCCCATGATCAGACTGGCCTCCTCGAACCCAGGGCCTTTCATGAACTCTCGAACTGCATACCGTTCGATCTGGAGCTTGCATTTCCTCAGATCGTCAGCAGCTTTGTTGATTTTAGCCCTTGCAAGATCGAAGATCTCCGATCTACCCTCCTCCTTAGCAACAACTTTTGCATCCTCAAGCTGTCTGGAGAACTCTCCTCTTAGATTGTTGATGGCTTCCTCATGCTGTTTTTCGGCTCGTTCCAAGGCTTCCTGGGCACTCTTCATTTCGGTCTCCTTCGGTTCCTTCTCCTCGGTCCGCACCCTCTTCTCCTCCCTAGCTCTACCGAGATCTTCCTCGAGTTGCTGGAAAGCCTTAGGGTTCATCGACGCGAGTTGGGCTTTGGCAGACTGGTACTTCTCTTTATACTTTTGCTTACCCGCCTTGAAGACCTCCGCCTCCTGGATCGAGTTGACCAATACGGGTAGGACATCCTGAAGAAGCAACAAACAGATCGATCAGCAGAAGGAGATCGACGGCGAGTGGGTAATTTATATGTAAAAGAAAGGCGGAAAGGGGAAGGAAGAAAAACTTACACAGAAAATCCCTCGAGCGGCTTTGGCCCTCTTCTGATCCGCACTCCTCGATCCGGACAGCTTCCTCTGCTCATCGATGATGCAGCCGGTATTGAACAAAGCGGAGATCAGGTCGATGTCTGGAGTGCCAAAAGCCAGGGCACGCTTCGAACTATCCGGCCTTTCCAGTTCAAGTCCTGCTGGCCACTGTGGAAGCGGAGTTGTGGGGAAGTCCATCAACTGAGCCT
The DNA here is from genome assembly GCA_037501455.1 of Lantana camara. Classification (NCBI taxonomy): domain Eukaryota; kingdom Viridiplantae; phylum Streptophyta; class Magnoliopsida; order Lamiales; family Verbenaceae; genus Lantana; species Lantana camara. Next base: position 11,206,409 of record CM074857.1, on the reverse strand, counting down.
CCTCATCCGATTCCTCAGATTCCTCCACATGTTGGCTGTTTCAGTGAAGGGCCTTTTCCCAACACCATGTCTTACCTGAACAAACTGGGCATAAGGGTCAATGGCTTCATCAACATATATGTCTAAATGATCTAAATTTATATCGACCTCTTCCCGACCCCCTGAAGACCCTACCAGATCGACGTACTCCTGTCCACGAACTGGTTGCGCCGCCATGTTCGGATCGATCTGGGGAGCACCCTGGTCATGCAGCTCCTTCCTGAACCTCTCCTGATAGAATTGCTGTGCCTCTGGAAGAGCGTTGAGTATCGAGCGGGCCGCATCCATCACGGGCTACATCTCAGCAGCAGGAACCTCCCTTTGGTTTCTTGCCCTTATCTTGGCAGTTAGAGACATGATTAGCACCCGGAGATCTGTAGGTCGAAAGAAACAAGGATTAGATCGACATATAAAGAGAGAAATCTACAAAAAGCTTTAAGGAACCCTGATCGAGGCGGGATCTGGTCGAAGTAGGAGCATACCAAGGCGGAAGTTCCTCCGTCGGTTTCCAAGGATTATGCCAGCTTCGACCAGAATCCCCGTCCTCGTCAGGTTCGTATGGTCTAGCAGACCCAAGCGGGGAAGCAGATCGAAGTGGTCGTGGAGCCAGGAGGTCGATCTGGACGGAAGACGCTTCGGGTCATCTGAACCCCATGTAGTTCGAAACGAGGGGGTAACCAGGAGATCGACGAAGAAGAACTTGAACTTTCAATCTACCCCATGCGACGTCGATGGGATTTATACCATCTTCCTATGAGGCTTCGATTGCAAATTGAAGTACCCGGGGCCAGATTTGGTGCCACTATTTAGGGTAAAGAATTCTCCAAAATCTTCGATCTCCAGCGCGAACCCCAAGCACTTCATGATTATCATCATACAACGGATAAGGGAAGATGAGTTCGGGGTCAGCTGGGCCAGACATATATTAAAACGAACTAAAAGGTCGGAGACGATCTGAGGCAAGGGGAGACGCAAGCCGTACTTGACCGCATGATAGTAAATTCCAATCGACCTCGATCTCCGAGGATGGCCCACTGTCTCCCCTGTCAACGACATCCGAACTACATATGGGAGATCCAAACCCAGCTTCCTTCTGGCTTCCGCGAACTCAGAATCCGTTATCTTGGATACCCTTTGAGTAATGTGGGTTAATGTGCGGTAGATGTGAAGCGGCTGTTCCACCACCGGGGGATCCACAACGGGTTCTTCGACCTCCCCTTCTTCTTCGACCTCGTTAACCTCCGGTTTGCCCACCAATCCCAACGGACCCCCCTTCTCGGAGTCGAAGCGGGCCCTCCGCGATTGGCCGTACCACCAGATCCTGCGAGCGACTCGAAACTTGCATCTGGAAGCGGAGGAACGTTCGTATCGAGCTCCCTATCGGGTGAAGGTGTGAAAGAAGCTTCCCCCGTACCTACCCCCGTTTTGACCTCGCCACGCGCCATGAGAAGAAGGGAGAAGAAACGAGAAATTACCTTGGAAGAGCGATCGAACTGGCTTTAAAAGATCTGCAGATAGAGCACTCAGATCGGAGTAGCTCGACGCTTTGGATGTGAAAATGGTGAAAAAGGGGAGAGAGGTAGCCTCCTATTTATAAGAGATGAAAAAGTAACGTCTCAAAATACGAAGCGACGCCATAATTACCCCAGACACACCCCCTCGCTCAAAGGTCACGTCGCATTAAATGCGGCATCAGATCGGTGAACTCAAAAGTCGCACCTCATTATTAGGGCAGCGGTTCGATTTTAACGGTCACAACGGTTCCCCTACCCAATGCCAGATCGATGAAATTACCACTGCGAAATTTCACACTGGTAATTTGGGGGGGCCTCTGACATGGCCTAATGGTACATAGCCACATGACATGCCCTCGTATGAGCCACGTGGACTTTCACGCCAACCTGGGCAGACCAGATCGACAAATCTATTCGCCAGATCGAGACAAACCTACTAATGATCTGAAGAGTCCGTCAACCTCGATCCACCGTAGCATGTCATCTCGATCTGCCTTGCCCTTCTATGAGAAAACCCAAACAGAATTAAGGATCCCGGAAGACAATATCGATCTCCAGATCGATTACATACGTCACCGGACACCCGAATACTGTAAAGCACTCCTGTCGGGACACGTGTAGCCTTCTCATTCCCTAGAACATGCGTACTGCGGAGCATTCAATACCCGCCAGTCCCAGTCTCTACCCAAAGGGGAAATAAGGTACAATCGATCCCACTTTAGCCAGCTCCATTGTCCGACAGCCAGATCGACGATTGGCAGCGCCATTAATGCACACTTGCGGTACGCGCATTACTGTGTTATTCGGCCAAGGCTATAAATACTCGCCCCTTGAACAGTAGTCGGTAAGCCTTTACTCCGCATTAAATTGCATTTATTCTCTTTCTAAGTGGATTCAACATTGACTTGAGCGTCGGAGTGCCAAACTTGGGTAAAACCCCAAGTCCCCCAAGTTGGCTTCGAGCTCACGTTTGCTAGTGCTTTCAGGTTGATGAAGAGCCCACTCAAACAAATTCTTGACTGATTGACCCAAATCTGATCCTCAGATCGTCCACTTCAGATCGACCGAATTTGAGCCAGATCAAAAATTTATGGTAATAACTTGAAGTGTTTTAGGATTGATCCAAGTGATTAATGAGTTTTTTCTCCAGGACAGTGTTGCGAGTTTAAATTCCATTTAAATGTGCATGTGTAAAATTTAAAAAAAAAAAAAATGTGTTCTAGATATTTGACCATACTTCTACTGACATATGCTTCTGAAGTAAGAATTATTTACTAAATTTAGAAAGAGAAAATTGTAGTTTTGGTCCCATAGGAAATAAATCAATTTTTTTTTGGTCCCGTAGTTTTTAAATCGTCCAGCATTTTTAGTTTTTCGATAAATGTAGTCCCAAAGTGAAAAAATTTCAATATTAGTCCCAATAAATTTAAAAATATATATTTATAATATTTTTTTCTTAATTAAAAAATACATATCAAATATTAGGAATAATTTAAAAGAATACCAACCACATGATATGCATTTTATTTTTATAATAAATAATAAATTATTACATTTTAAAGTATAAGTATTACTTTAAAATTATAAAATAAAAAAACAAAAACATTATACATAATAACATAATTAATAAAATAATCTTCAATATTGCATTTAGTTAAAAATATGTAAAATAAAAAATTGAAAAATAATTAATATTTATAATATTTAAATATTTCTTATATATATAACATTGCATTTATTTAAAATAATTAACGTTAAGTTTAGTTAAAATTAAAAATAACTGAAAATTTATATATATTCTATTCAATAATATAATATTAAGTAAAAAATTAAAAAGTAATTAGTAGCCATATACATTTAATGAGAATTAAAAAATAACATCAAAATTTGAAAACACTACAATAATATAACGTATAATTATAATATATAATGGGGGGTTTTGAGAAAACTCCCCATGGATTGAAAAATTTTGAGTTTGCTCCCCATTTTTAAATACATCATTTGGGGTTTTAGATACACGATTCTGGGATTTATATACACGATTCTGGGATTTAGATACATGATTTTTTTCCTTATATTTCAAATACATCATTTGGGGTTTTAGATACACGATTTTTGAGTTTTAATACATCATTTTTGAACGTACTAATATTGCTGAATTTAAGGGTAGAATGGTAATTATATATTTTTAACTAATCTAACTTATCAAATAAAAAATTAAATTTGTATAATTAAATCACATCATTTCCCATAACCGATATCAAACAAAATATTAAATCATTTTATTAACTATTAATTTCACTTAAAAAGTCCAAAGAAGACGACTTCTAACTTAATCAAAGGGTTCTACGGAACCCGTAGAATCAGTTCGAACTAAGTCTAAAATAAATAAATCGAAAAATAAAATAATACTATATACATTTATTGGGAAAATTACATCCAACTACCATGCATTTAAGCTTAATAACAACGTAATCCATCATTATCGAAAAATTACAAATAAGTCTGACGCGGGCCATAACCGTCAAGACACATGTGACGTGGGCCATAACCGCCAAGCCACGTGGATATCACCTGGGCCAGTAGTCGTCTGACACATGCTCAAAGTTGACTAGTCATAATCGCCAAGTGGGCCACCACGGCACCATTGCGTCGACCTACACTATGTGAGGTCGAGGCAACCTCGATCCTCAACCCACTCCCCGGATAGATATCCCCGACTTGGGTTCTGAAGGTCGGTATCCTGTCAACCCATGCTCTCCCGGGTCGGTGCCGGGTTGATTTCATCAGTGGGGTCCCCTCAACCGCCTCCAGCATTAAATGCGGATTGGCCCTCTGTACCATGTCTGACACGCATTAAATGCTCCTGCAACAAGTACAGAATGTCATAATTAACCCTCAGGTATAAATACTCCTCCATAGATGCTATCCACCAAGCACATTACTTGCATTCTAAGTCAACTTGAACAACTCTCAGTTACTCGACACTGACTTAGGCGTCGGAGTGCCGACTTAGGGAAAACCCCCTCTGGCCCCTCGTCGGCCTTTAGCTCATGTTTGTTCTTCCATCTCACAGCACTGCCTAGCTCCGAGGTCTTCTACTCTACAAATTCTAAGTGATCGGGTTAACCCTTTTGAGCCACGTCGGCAACCCAGAAATCGACACGATCATTTTGGCGCCGTCTGTGGGAACCTTCGAGTAAAAAGCCTTTAAAACATGGAGTTGCGTAGCCACAGAATATTCGGGGCCGACGGGCAGGAGATCGACGCACCCACGGTAGGAGACGGAACCGGCCACCTCCCTACCCAGCCTGGAGGCAGTGCTCGTGGGGCGCCTGTTCCGATGGTTTATTCGGCCCCCGATTTGGACGCTTATATTGAGAATTGTCAGGCCAAAGCCGTTATCGCGACCGCGGAAGGCCGGGCCCTGGTCTTTCCTGATAAGCCTCGAGCCAGACCGGTCACACCATCTCCGGGCCAGTACCCGCAGTATTATGGGCCGCCCGCGTACTACGGTTACCCCCACCACATTGGGGGTATCCCCCTCCTCCTCCTCCTCCTTATATCAGCCTGATTATTACGGTCCGTCTCCACCACCTGGCCCGACCCAAGGGCAAGGGGCTGGCCAAAGGCAGTCGATCACCGAGGTCCTGCCCGTAGAGCAGTAGGCAGAATCAGCTCGGTACCGGGACAAGCGTCCCATGGAGCAGACTCATCAAGGGGTCGATCCCCCCAGGTCCAAAAAAAGGGAGGACGACCGGTATGGCTCGCGCCTCAGAGGAGGTCAGCATGTCTTGAGGTTCATCACATAGCGGGGAAAGAGAGCCAAGGCCGAGAAACTCGGGCGTCTTCGACCGTTTGGGGGCTAGGGTCGATCCTGAAGCCTCTAGACTGGCTAATCGAGGTTTTGTGGTAGGAAAAGATGACCTCTGAAATCGCTTGCCTTAATGAGAACCTCGAAACCCCTGAGTTGAGGAGTTAGATGAGGAATAATCCTATGTTAACCTACTCCCTCCTCGGCGGGACCGAGATGTCCCTCGGTGCCAGAACCAAGACAACGTTCCCCCGTCCCGAGGGCCTCCATCGGCCCGGAAGTTCAGGAGCGCACGAGAGGCTCGATCTCCTTTTAGCGAAGGGATATTAGAGGCCATGGCAGTAGATAAAATACCGACCAACCTTCCTACTTATAATGGCACAACCGACCCCGAGAGGTACATGGATTTGTTCGAAATCGAGATAAGCATGTTCGGCCACTCTCCCGATATTCGTGCTAAGATCTTTGCTACCACTCTCATCGGGGCAGCCCAGGACTGGTTCTCAAGACTGGCCCCGAGGTGTATCCACTCGTCTGATGAGCTAGTCGACCACTTCATCGCCCATTTCTCATCAGTGAAAGGCGATAAGCTGCCGGCCACCTATCTCTACGATATCATTCAGAAGATGACGAAACGCTCAAAGATTTCTTCACCCGATTCTCACGAGCAGCGGTCCAGGTTCAAGCACCTAGCATGGACATGTTGATCCCGACCCTCCATACGGCTCTCCGTGAAAATGAATGTGCCCGACACATAGTCCGAAAGAATCCTGACTCTATTTCAAAGCTGCTCGAGATTACAGGGGATTGAATATGTGTGGAGGAAGTCGAAATGGCCCAGAGGGGTGGCTCTGCGAGGAAGATGGAGGCCTACCGTCCCCCGAGGAGTGAGTCTAGACGAGACAGCAAAGGCCGAGTCGATCAAAGCCCGGGGAGTAACCCTAAGAAGCACTACACTCCTCTCAACAGGTTGATCGACTAGATCTACAACGTCTCCAACAAGAAGTTATTCAAAAATCCCAAGCCCATCAAGAAAACGCGGAAAAATAGGAATTCCGGGAAATACTGTCATTTCCATAGGCAGACGGGCCATAACACCTCGGAATGTTTTGCTCTGAGAGATGAGGTCGATCGGATGATTTAGGGAGGCCACTTATAAGAGTTTATCAAGAAGTTGGACGAACTTGCCCTCCGGGCCGAGGAGCACAGCCCACCCCGGCAGAGGGAAGCCAAGCAACTAACTGAAAGGAACGAACACAACCTCCCCTACCTCGGGCGGATCGACATGATTGTTGGAGGACCGACTGGGGAAGACACTAAGTCCGCCAGAAAGAGGATTCGAAGGGAAGCCCAGCGCAGCTATTACGGGTCGAGCGAGGTGATGCAGGTCGAGCCAAAGGAAAAATGGGTCGAAGAGAAGGTTACTTTTAGCAACAAGGACCTAATCGGCGCTACACTACGGGAGGGCGAAATGCCTAGTTGTCCGATCGTGGTTATGCTCGATGTGGCCAATTACTATGTATAAAAAACCCTTGTTGATAATGGAAGATCAGTAAATATTATCTACTATTCGACTCTTGTTAAAATGAACTTGGCTAACAAAGTTCGGCTAGAGCCATTAAAAACTCCCTTGACAGGTTTTGAGGGCGTGGAGGCCTACCCGAAAGGTTGGGGTCAACTAGTCACCTCCATGGGGACTCCCCTTATGAGGGCGACCTTTGAAGTTGAGTATTTAGTGGTCGAGCAGCCTTCCGCCTACAACATCATCTTTAGCCGGCCCGACCTCATTGAGTTTCGAGCCATAATTTCGACGTTCCACCAGATGATTAAACTCCCAACCCCGGTGGGGATAAGCGAGGTCAAATGCGACATACCAACCGCCTGGACCTGCTATTCGATCTCTATGAAGAAAGTAAAGCTGCCTGAAAAATGGGTCGTGTCTGTGCTCGAGATTCCCGAGATTGATGACGAAGAGCTCGAGGATCGAGATATCCAGGATCCAAAGCGATCGCATAAGATTACCTTGAAATTGGCCCAGAAATGAAGAAAGGCCGCCAAAATCCATGTCGAGGTTGCCAGCCAGACCGAAAAAATCGAGCTACTCCCTGGGTAGGCCGAAAAAATTACACAAGTCAGAGTATCCCGACCCGGTAAAGAACTCGAGCAGGTCCTCTTGATACATTTTCTCAGGGAAAACGCCGATATCTTTGCATGGAGTGCTAACGATCTTGTCGGGGTCGACCTCTCAGTCATCATGCATCATCTGAATGTCGACCCGGCTTTTAAGCTGATTAAGCAGAAGTTGCACACGCAGAGTGATAAGAGAAACGAAATAATTGAAGGAGAAGTGAATAATCTGCTCGATGTCGGGTACATTACGCCTGTCAAATACGTCGACTGGTAGTGCAACGTGGTTTTAGTGGCCAAGACCGGGGGAAAATGATGCATGTGCAATGATTTCACAGACTTGAATAAGGCGTGCCCCAAAGATCCATACCCCCTGCCAAGGATAGACCAATTGGTCGACTCAATGGCGGGCTGTGAGTTGATGAGTATGATGGACGCCTTTCAGGGCTATTACCAAATCTTTATGGCTCCCGAGGACGAGAAGAAAACTGTTTTCATAGTCGTGAAAGGCATCTACTGCTTCCGAGTAATGCCCTTCGAACTTAAAAACGCAGGGGCCACCTATCAAAGATTAGTCAATCGAGTTTTCGAGAAAGAAATCGGTAAGACCATGAAAGTCTACGTCGATGACATGATTGTCCGATCCCAGAGATCTTGCAACCATCTGAAAGGCCTGGGCCGGGTATTTGACCTCCTTCGCAAGTATAAGTTGAAGCTCAACCCGAACAAGTGCACCTTTGGGGTTGAAGGGGGAGAATTCTTGGGATATATGGTAAGTCGACGGGGCATCGAGGCCAATCCCGAGAAGAGTAATGCCATCAAATACATCAGTAGCCTAAAGACTGTTCAAGAGGTGCAATGCCTTGTCGGCCGCATCATTTCGCTCAGTCTATTTATATCGAGGTCGTCGGCCAAGAAAAACCTCCCTCTTTTTCAAGATTCTGAGAAATGTAAAGGAATTTAAATGGAAGGAGGAGTGCGAGCAGGCATTCGAAGCACTGAAGAAGTACCTCGAGTCGTCCCCCCTTGTTGGCCAAGCCCGAACCGGGAGAGACGCTATACCTTTACCTGGCTATTTCTGATGAGGCGATCAACTCCGTCTTAGTCGCAGTTCAAGAAGGAAAGCACATGCCGGTATATTATGTCAGCAAAATCCTACACGAAGCGGAAACCCGGTATATGGAGATCGAAAAATTCGCCCTAGCCCTGGTCCATACCACCTGAAAATTCAAGCCCTATTTCCAAGCCCACTCCGTGACGGTCATGACGGATCAACCTCTCCGACAAGTGCTCAAAAAACCCGACTCTTCGGGGAGATTGACCAAGTGGGCGATCGAATTGGGCCAGTTCGACGTCACCTATCAACCAAGGCTAGCCTACCAGGCACAAGTTCTGGCCGACTTCTTGATCGAGAAGAGCTCCCCGACCACATTGGCAAAAGACATCGGCCACTGGATGCTTTCAGTCGACGGCTCTTCGACCTCATCTGGGGGAGGTACCGGGGTGTCCCTGAGAAATTCTGAAGGAGATGAGCTCGATTTCGCCATCTACTTAGACTTTTCGGCGACCAATAACGAGGCGGAGTACGAAGCCCTCATAGTCGGATTAAAGATTGCGAAAGACCAGGGAATCGAAAGATTGACGACACTCACAAACTCGCGGCTTGTGGCGAGCGTATTTGAGGGGACTGACGAGGCTAGGGAAGAGTCTATAGTAAAGTACCTCGAAAAAGTGAGGACCCTAGCTAAGGGGTTCAAAAGTTTCAGGCTTGAGCAGGTTCACCGCGAGGAGAACGAAAGAGCTGACGTCCTTTCTAAGCTGGGAAACGACTTAAGGGGAACAAGTGACAGGTCAATAACATTCCTCACAAACGCAACTCGATCTATTGAAGAGACGGGAGAGTCAATCTTGAGTATCAATCCAACTGAACCTTGCTGGTTGGACGACTTGGTCCTATACCTAAATGACAGAGTCATGCCTGAGAGACGGAGAGGTGCCGGCTTATGGCACGGTCATCGAGCTACGCGCTCGACCCCGATGGAGTACTGTTAAAAAAAATCCTATAGAGAACCAGCCAAGAGGTGTTTACGGTTTTCCCCAAGCCAAGGAGGTTCTCGAAGAAGTGCACGCCGGGTCATACGAAAACCACGCCGGAGGTCGAGTCCTAGCCAAGAAAGTTGCCAGAGCGAAGTACTACTGGCCGACTCTAATCAGAGATTCGATTATCTTTGTGAAGAAATGCCCGAGTTGTCAGAGGCATGCTAACATCACGTATCGACATTCGAGTGAGATGATCCCCATCGACATAGCTTGGTATTTTGACAAGTTAGGGATCGACATAGTGGGCCCCTTCCCGATCGCCTCCCCGATAACACCAATATGTTATCGTCTATGTTGAGTACTTTTCTAAGTGGGTCGAAGCAGCGTCGGTTCCCAAGATCACCCACACGGTGATGACTCGCTTTCTCTGGAAAAACATCATATGCCGATTCGAAGTCCCAAGAATCCTGATCTGTGACAACGGACCCTAGTTTAAGAGTAAATTATTCAAGAAGTTCTCTTCAGATCGAGGCATCATCTTGCGCTTTACTTCCTTCGGCCACCCACAAGCCAACGGACAGACTGAAGTGACGAATCGAACCATAGTCCAAAATCTAAAGGCCTGACTCGATGACAGAAAGGGGGCTTGGCCCGATGAACTCGACGGAGTTTTGTGGGCTTATCGAACCAACCCGGGGACGGCCACCGGGGAAACTCCTTTCTCAATGGTCTACGGCTCCGAGGCCATGATACCCGCCGAGTTGATTCACCAAACGGCTAGAGTCTCGCATTACCAACTTGATCGGAACCAAGATAACAGACTGTTTGAACTAGATACCATTGAGGAAAAAAGAGGACAAGGTTTCCGTCGAATGCAGCAATATCGGGCCTCTATGGCCCGAGGCTACAACAAGAAGATCTTAGCTCGAGAATTTTGAGTTGGAGATTTGGTCCTAAAGCAAGTCAACGTGACCAAACACTTCGGCAAACTCGATGCTAACTGGGACGGTCCTTATCGAATCGCGAAAGTAGGAAAGAATCATACATATCATCTCGAAGAAATGAATGGTGCTCCAGTGCCTCGATCTTGGAATGCTCGTAACCTTATAAAGTTTTATGCTTGAAAAAGATGTAAAGGTCTTAGACCGTTCTTTAATGACAATGAAATCGCTTGCTCTGTTCGACTAGCATACTCTTCCCCTTTTCGAGTTAAATAGTTCGATTAGCAAGTTGTTTATTTCTTGAAGTTTTATAGTGAGAATTGAACATGCATGGTCAAAAATGCTAATTCAAATTAAACTTTGAAACGGAGAATTCATTGATAAAGTTGGGTCAAATCTAAAATTCGACTAAGTACATTTGGATTTTCATAGTTGGGAGCACTCGTCGGCCACCCCAGGCAGACTACATCATAATTTGGATTTTGTGAACGGGAGCACTCACCGGACACCCCGGGTCGGCTTGGAACTTGCTATTCTAAAAATAAAAAAATAAATTACAAAAAGAGAATTTGAGAGAAAGCAAGAAAATGTTGGGCATGGGCCTCTTGTAGGCCGAGGGCTTCAGGCGGTGATACGTTGCATATTCATTTAATTTTGGAACTTAGAATTCCTATGTTTTACCCCACTATTTGATTTAATTTTAGATAAATGCCTAACATTCTATGTTTTCTATAGGAAAAATCATTGGAAGAATTTGAAGGGAATTTGCAACAAATAGGGAACAGTCACACGAAGCCCAAAAAAGTGATTTTTAGGCCTCATGGATTAATTGAAGACAAGGTGTGCGGCCCATGAAATCGTTCTCTCATCTCGAAATTGTTTTCCCATGCAATATTGTAAAGAAAGCCCAAGATTACTTCGGGAACCCACAAGATCAGCCCTCTTGTCACAAGCCCATGTTGGAAAGAAGCTCACAAAGATCAACCCCTAAAGTCCCTTAGAATTACACACATTACAATCACGTTATTGATGAATTAATGAGAGTTAGTGGCCCCAATTGATGACAAGATCATGGCATAGATGTGGGGGAGGAAGTTCTGGCATTTGGGCACTATATAAGAACGCAGCAATTTCTGATGAACAACACACACACGCTTCATCTCACTCTCGTACACCAAGTCACGCAGCAGCTCTTATCCATTCGGGGAAGAGACTTCGAGCATCAAATAGTTTTATTCTCCTTCCTTTCCTTTGTTTTATTTGAACACTTTGTTAATTTCAAGCTTTTGTTCGTTTAATTTCGTTATGAGTAGCTAAGTTATCTTATAGTTGGGATTTTCCAAGCATGTTTTAGATTGTGTGAGACAATTTATTTTGGGTTGATTAATTCAAGTTATCCGTTTTATTTCCAATTTCATGATATTGGGCTTTACCTTATTCTTTGATTTAAGAGCTCGAATCTTAGAGTTAGCAATTCACATAAAGCTAGTTAATTTATTCGGTGGAGTTAACCGGGTAATTAACGAAGTGGTAATCAACACTAGGTTGTTACGTTCGGCTGATTTTGTGTTGTGGAATAATTCGGTCTAATTAGGCGAAGTAGGAGTTTCTACTAAGTCGATTAGGGCTAGTGTTTCTTTAGCTCATAAAGCAACTAGTTAATTGAATCTTTGAAGGAGTTTCTGAAAGTTTATTAGCTAGTTAGGGAATAGTCTTTAGGAGTTTCTTCATATTATTCTAAAAAGTAAAAAGAAACGAGGGAGCCTAAGGTAACTGGTAACTATAGCTAGCCTAACGAGGAATTAATCACCCTGTCCGTGATCATAGTCTGATGCATGCATAGGAAAATCCCAGCTATTTATCACCTATTGAATTTGTCCAGGTTTAATCCAAGTTTACTTCTAGTTCTTGTCAGTTTAATCGTTTATTTTAAGTTAAATTATTATTAGTTTAATCTAAAACTTGACAACCCCCCCTATTTTGATTGTTTGTTTTATTTTCTTGGCATATTAAAAGAGTACAAACTCGTCCAATCCCCGTGGATCGATACCCGTTGCCACTATTTTACATTTTAATCGTGTGCAATATTTGGGACTTATTTTTGGTGGCTTCGACACCCATCAATTTTTAGCGCCGTTGCCAGGGAATTGGTTTTTAATTGATTTTGTTTTTTTTCTTATGCCTAGGAACCTTCGTTCGGGACAACTCGTTGCATACGATCCCGAGATCGAAAAGACCGCTAAAAAGATTAGGAAGTGGACAAGACAAAGGAAAGAACAAGCAGCTGTTGGTGAAAGTTCGAGTCTGTTTGAGCTTGATTCTAACATTGAAACTGAACTGCAGTTAGAAGTTGAAAAACAGACTGTCAGTGAACCTGACAGTGATCACAGTCAGGATATGGCTCAGAACAGAACACTTCAGAACCTAGCCAGACCTATTGAGGCACAACAGCCACTCTGCATAACCTTTCCAGAACTGCAGGAAGGCTTTGAGCTGAAATCGGGACTCATCCATTTGTTGCCAACTTTCCTTGGGTTGGAAAATGAAGATCCGAACAAGCATCTTAAGGAATTTCACCTTGTGTGCACATCCATGAAGCCACAAAACGTGACGGATGATCAAATCAAGCTAAGGGCCTTTCCTTTCTCATTACAAGATGCGGCTAAAGAGTGGCTATATTACTTACCTTCGGGTACGGTCACTACTTGGGCGGAAATGTCGAGGCAATTTCTTGAGAGGTACTTTCCGGCTTCTCATGCCACCAACATTAGGCGAGAGATTTGTGGCCTGAAGCAAAGGGACTCTGAAAGCCTTTATGAGTATTGGGAAAGGTTTGAAAGGCTGCTAGCAAGCTGCCCTCAACATGGGATTTTGGATCAATTGGTTATCCAATATTTCTACGAAGGCCTAACTCCGATGGAACGCCGAATGATGGATGCCGCGAGTGGTGGGGCTATTGTTAGCAAGACACCAGCCGAATCTAGAGAGCTCATATCGACCATGGCTGTAAATTCTCAACAATTTGGAGCTCGGCAAGACACCCCCCGAAGGGTGAATGAGGTAAATACTAATTCACTTGATAAAATTGAGTCTTTACTAACAACCTTGGTGCAGAAGATGAATCTAGGTCCTACTCCACCTGTGAGAGTTTGTGGCATTTGCACTAGTATTGAGCACCCCACCGATGCGTGCCCTACACTCCACGAGGAGACATCGGAGAATGTAAATGCCATCGATTTTCAGCAAAGGAAGTTTCACCCGTATTCAAACACGTATAATCCGGGATGGAAGTTCAACCCCCCGTCTTAGCTATGCAAACAACCAACCAAACGAACATAATTTCCATCCTTTACCTCCACCGCAGCCAAGACCACAACACCCCCAGGGTTCAGGTATGCCTCTTAGTGAAATTGTTCGTATGTTGGCTACTAATACCGAAAAATATCAACAGGAGACGACGAACAGGTTTCAAAAGATGGAGGATACTATCAAGACCTTAGAGTCTCATGTGGGATAAATTACATCATCGGTAAGCAAATTGGAGACCCAAGGCAAGCTACCATCGCAAACACACAACCCTAGACACAATGTGAGCGCGATTGTGTTGCGAAGTGGCAAGGAATTACAGCCTCCAGTGGATAAGATTTCGAAACGTGATCAGGGACAGGGGTCTGATGCAGAAACTGAAAAGGAGATTGAGAAGAAGCCTGCCAGTGATCACGGACAAACTTCCAGATAGGCTGAAATCACTCAGAAGCCTAAGCCACTGGTAGTACCACCACCATTCCCTCAGAGACTAGTTCAGAGCAAGAAGGACAAAGAGGATAAGAGCATCTTGGCTCTTTTCGAAAAAGTTGAAGTAAACATTCCACTTCTCGAGGCCATCAAACAGGTTCCACGATACGCCAAATTCCTTAAGGAATTGTGCACGAATAAGCGTAAGTTGACAGGTAATGAGAATGTGAGTGTTGGTGAAAATGTTTCAGCTGTCTTACAAAGGAAATTATTACCTAAGTGTCGCGATAGAGGTATGTTTTCTATCCCTTGCAAGATTGGTAATATTGGTAATGGTAAGGCTATGTGTGATTTAGGAGCTTCTATCAATGTGATGCCTTTGTCCATTTACACTTCTTTGGGTCTTGGTCCATTAGCTAACACTGGAGTTATCATTCAATTAGCTGATCGGTCACTTGTTTATCCCGAGGGTGTCTTAGAGGATGTTTTGGTTCAAGTGAATGAATTGATTTTTCCCGCTGATTTCTTTATTCTTGATATGGAAAAGGATAGTTCTACGAAGTCTTCTGATATTTTGTTGGGTAAACCTTTTCTTAGTACGGCTAAAGCTAAAATTGATGTCCATAGTGGTTTTTTGACTTTAGAGTTCGATGGTGAAATGGTCAAGTTTAATATGTATGATGCTATGAAACATGTTGATGATATGTCTTGTGTTTATAATGTTTATATCATTGATAACTTGGCTAAAAAGGTGTTTGCTTTGAACCATGATGATGAATTGGACTATGTCTTATGCCATAACTTGTCCATTGATAGAATGAGGAAATTTGATGATAGATTCAGACTTTCTGAAACTATGCTTGAGATAATTTATGCTATGGAAGCTCTCCATGTTACAAGTTCCAAATTTGTACCAATTGAGCTTAATCGGTCTGAATCTAAACTTTTACCTTCTGTCTTACAGGCCCCAAAGCTGGAACTCAAGACATTGCCGGAACACTTGAAGTATGCCTATCTGGGTGACAAAGAGACACTGCCAGTGATCATAGCCAGTACGCTCAACAGTCTGGAAGAGGAGAAATTGATCAGAGTTCTTCGGGAGTACAAACAGGCGATTGGATGGACCATTACAGATATCAAAGGACTCAGTCCTTCCACATGCATGCATAAAATTATTTTGGAGGAAGGTGCCAAACCACGCCGTGAAGCACAACGAAGACTCAACCCACCAATGATGGAGGTAGTGAAAAAGGAGATCATCAAACTCCTTGATGCAGGTATGATCTATCCGATAACCGATAGCGAATGGGTAAGTCCCATTCAAGTTGTGCCCAAGAAAACGGGAATTACGGTTGTTGAAAATAAAGATGGTGAGTTAGTTCCAACTAGAGTTCAAAATGGTTGGAGGGTGTGTATGGATTATAGAGGTCTTAAAGGCCCCAAAGTTGGAACTCAAGACACTGCCGGAACACTTGAAGTATGCCTATCTGGGTGACAAAGAGACACTGCCAGTGATCATAGCCAGTACGCTCAACAGTCTGGAAGAGGAGAAATTGATCAGAGTTCTTCGGGAGTACAAACAGGCGATTGGATGGACCATTACAGATATCAAAGGACTCAGTCCTTCCACATGCATGCATAAAATTATTTTGGAGGAAGGTGCCAAACCACGCCGTGAAGCACAACGAAGACTCAACCCACCAATGATGGAGGTAGTGAAAAAGGAGATCATCAAACTCCTTGATGCAGGTATGATCTATCCGATATCCGATAGCTAATGGGTAAGTCCCATTCAAGTTGTGCCCAAGAAAACGGGAATTACGGTTGTTGAAAATAAAGATGGTGAGTTAGTTCCAACTAGAGTTCAAAATGGTTGGAGGGTGTGTATGGATTATAGAGGTCTTAACGCTCTTACTAAAAAAGATCATTTTCCCCTCCCCTTTATTGATCAAATGCTCGAACAGTTGGCTGGAAAGACTCACTATTGTTGTCTTGACGGTTATTCAGGATTCTATCAAATTCCCGTAGCACCGGATGACTAAGGAAAGACGACTTTCACGTGTGCATTTGGGACCTTTGCATTTAGGCGAATGCCTTTTGGACTTTGCAACGCACCGACCACTTTTCAAAGGTGCATGGTAAGTATATTTTCTGAATATGTTGAGCAAATTATCGAGGTATTCATGGACGATTTTACGGTTTATGGAAACACTTTTGATGAATGCCTCAATAATCTTGCTACAATATTGAAATGTTGCATTGAAACAAATCTGGTCTTGAATTATGAAAAGTGTCACTTTATGGTTGACAAAGGTTTAATTTTGGGTCATATTGTTTCTGCACATGGTATAGAAGTTGATAAATCTAAGGTTGATGTCATTAAGTCCTTGCCTTACCCCCGCGAGTGTGCGGGAAGGACGTTCCTTTCTTGGAAATGCAGGTTTTTATAGGCGATTCATGAAGGACTTCTCAAAGATCACCAAACCATTGTGCAAGTTGCTCCAAAAAGATGTGACGTTCGAGATAGATGATGATTGCAAAGCTGCTTTTGACTTGCTGAAGGAAAAATTGGTTTCGACCCCGATTATTCAGCCACCGAATTGGGAATACCCGTTCGAGATCATGTGTGGCGCGAACGATTATGCCGTGGGGGCTGTACTTGGACAAATGATCAACAAAAACTCCCACATGATCTATTACGCCTCGAAGTTGCTAGACAATGCTCAATGCAACTACACTACTACCGAAAATGAGCTTTTATCAATTGTTTATGCTTTAGATAAATTCCGTCCTTATTTGCTTGGTACTAAAGTTGTTGTGTATTCTGATCATACAGCTTTACGGTATCTTCTCACCAAAAAGGACGCGAAACCGAGGCTCATTCGATGGATTCTACTCTTACAAGAGTTCGACTTGGAGATAAGAGACAAGAAGGGTTGCAAGAATCTGGTAGCTGATCATCTCAGCAGGATTCCTGTACTTAAACCAGATTCTCTGCCTATCAATGACGAATTTCCAGATGAACAACTTTTTGCTGCTCAAGAATCCTACCTGAGGCCACAGACAGGTTTCCTGACTCCCTGGTATGCTGATATCGTTAATTTTTTAGCTACTAGTGCTTTTCCTGATCATTTGTCTAGGTCTGAGAAAGATAAAGTCAAGTCTGATTCTAAATATTATATTTGGGATGACCCTTATTTGTGGAAAATAGGCACCGATCAGATCATTAGGCGTTGTGTGGCTGAAAATGAAATCAAATCCATACTAGAGTTTTGTCATGTTTATGATGGTCATTTTGGTCCTAAATGGATAGCTCATAAAGTGTTAGAAAGTGGATTCTTCTGGCCTACACTTTTTAAGGATGCATATTTGTGTTGTAAGAGTTGTGTGAATTGTCAAAAGACGGGAAATATAAGTCCTAGGAATCAAATGCCTCTTAATCCTATACTTGTTTGTGAAATTTTTTATGTGTGGGGTATGGATTTTATGGGTCCTTTTCCTTCATCTTATGGTAATTTATACATAATACTTGCCGTGGATTATGTATCGAAGTGGGTGGAAGCGAAAGCCACCCGAACTAATGATTCTAAAGTTGTTGTGGATTTTGTTAGGTCTCACATTTTTGTCAGGTTTGGAATTCCTCGAGCCATAATCAGCGATAGGGGGACTCACTTTTGTAACCGCACGGTCGAGGTACTTTTCAAGAAGTATCATTTGACCCATCGCACTTCCACGGCCTATCATCCACAAACAAATGGTCTTGCCAAAGTCTTAAATAGGGAGATCAAGTCTATTTTGGAGAAAACGGTTAGTCCTAACCGTAAAGATTGGAGTTTGAGACTCGATGATGCACTTTAGGCCTATAGGACTGCGTACAAGACTCCGATCGGTATGTCACCTTATAGATTGGTATTTGGGAAAGCTTGCCACCTTCCGGTGGAGATAGAGCATCGGGCCTATTGGGCAATTAAGAAGTGCAACTTTGGATTAGAAGAGGCCAGGATGCATCGCAAGCTTCAATTGCAAGAGTTGAAAGAGATTAGAAATGATGCCTATGAAAATTCCAAAATCTACAAGTCCAAAACTAAGGCATTTCATGATGGGATGTTGTCAAGGAAGAGTTTCGAAGTTGGACAAAAGGTGTTGCTCTACCAATCCAAATTAAGACTTTTTCCAGGCAAATTGAGATCCGGATGGGCTGGTCCATACATTGTGACCAAAGTTTTTCCACATGGAGCTGTTGAAATTGGGGAAATTGATACGGATACGACATTCAAAGTGAACCGGCATACACTTAAGCCATTTTATGAGGGATTCGAACCACACACGGTTGAAAAGATGAATCTAGGGAATCCTCCTCTAGGGACTTGAGTGTGAAAACAAGAATTCGTTGAGTCCATGATGTTAAACAAGGGCGCTACATGGGAGGCAACCCATATTTCTTTTCCCTTGATTTCGTTTCTTTTGTTTTTCGTTTTCTTTCTTTGCTCGTTTTCTTTGCCCGTTGTAATATCTGCTCTTCTCGTGTTATGCAGGTGAATTGTGCGGCTGATATAGTTAGATAAGTGTGGGGGAGGCACAAGAGCCGAACCGTCGTTGATCAAATGCAATAACTGGTGAATTTGGTATAAAGCTACTATGAGGAAACTTGTCTGAGGTCACGGACAGGGTACTGGACCAAATTTAACCAAACGGAGCCCAAACTCATAAACCAACCCTGATCCGCCACCCTAGCCAAATCGTGACCCTCGGGTCACAAACAAACATCGACCCACAAACCATGATCTGACCCGCTATGTTGTAAACCTAAAATCCTAAATCTTCACCCTCCCGATATCATACGCTAAATTCCCAAATTCTACCTAGCACTCTCTCCTTCCTACAAAACTCCCAATTCAGCCATGGGACAGCGGAAGATCAATCGTCCTAACAAACCATCACCTCTGTTCCTCCGCAGACCACCGATGCCGCCGGTCCCTCCTGGAAGAGACGCGCTGCCCGTGCACCACCTGCACAAAAGCCCGCGTATCACACCCCCCGGGTTCAGGGAAGTCCTCGGTTTTTCATTTCTGCTTTACTTTATGTTGAGGACAACATGATTCACGTGTGGGAGGGGGGTAGTATTGGTGCTAAAAGGGATATTTTTGCATGTTTTGGGGAAATTTTTGAAGGTCATAAGAGCTGATCATTTTGAGCAAGTTCTGCTGGTATCATAATCTGCTTTCTGATTAATTTTTGCATGTTTTAATTGCATTTTTATGGCTGTGATTAGTTGCTTTTAGGGCTGACTGGAAATTTAAATATGTGTAGCATGGAATTGTTTACTATGGCATTATATCCTTTCTAGTACCCTTCTTACAGCTTCTTGCTTGTGATGGAATTGAATTTTGAAAAGGAAACTGAGTTTGAACCCTTGATTGTTTACAACTTGCATGACATCGAGCACGGTTTGTTTGACACTTGACATTGTAGGAGTTGTATGAGCTTGAGCACAAAAAGTTGAACTAAATGTTGTGCGTGCTAAATTGGAACCATGCTGCAAGTGAATCTTGTCTAAAGTGATTAGTTGATTTAATATCTTTTAAATTTTGCAAGTATGTTGAGAAACGGCAGGTTGGTGTTGAGCTTTGCTAAGTTTGACTTGATAAGCATGTAGTGTGATGGGGAGCTTGCGAGGGGCCAACTAAAGAAAGGTTGGTCAGTAGAACTCGCGCGACTACTCCTCTGGCCTTGGAAGAATTCCAAATCATTAAAGCGCCATGAGTAGGGCCGAATGCTGGTCGCTCTCGAAATTGTTTTCCCAACACTTAAAGGGATAAACAACTGGAGTTTGTCTTGCTTCGCGAAAAAACTCAAAAAAAAAAATGAAAAAAGAAAAATAAAGGAGAAGAAAAAATGCTGAAAAAAATGAGTGATGTCAGAGAATAAAGTTGGAAAAGAAAAGAACAATATTATTTTGAGTAAAGATTTGTTTTAAAAGCTCTCTAGGAATTTTAGGTTGCTTATCTAGGAAGATGTAACTTGGCTCATCACCGTATCTTTGGTATTCTTGACGTATGCATAAAATTGATTGATATTCGATTGATTAATTGCCTTATACTTGCTTCTTTTGTATTGCATAGGCTTAATAAACTCAAACTAAATTATTCATGATGATAATTGGAACTTGAGCTCATATGTTCTTGCTTTTGATAGTTGATTTTCAAACTCCACTTGGTGTTGTGTTTGTTGTAATTGATCTTTGGTGACAATGAATTTTTCCTAGTTTACACAACGGAATGTTGTGGTTAGGATTTAGAAAGTGATAACGGCCTTAGTTCTATGCTATGCTTAGTGACAAACATTGACTAAGTATGGGGGGATTTGCTACGTTACATATTCATTTAATTTTGGAACTTAGAATTCCTATGTTTTACCCCACTATTTGATTTAATTTTGGATAAATACCTAACATTCTATGTTTTCTATAGGAAAAATCATTGGAAGAATTTGAAGGGAATTTGCAACAAATAGGGAGCAGTCACACGAAGCCCACAAAAGTGATTTTTAGGCCTCATGGATTAATTGAAGACAAGGTGTGCGGCCCATGAAATCGTTCTCTCATCTCGAAATTGTTTTCCCATGCAATATTGTGAAGAAAGCCCAAGATTACTTCGGGAACCCACAAGATCAGCCCTATTGTCACAAGCCCATGTTGGAAAGAAGCTCACAAAGATGAACCCCTAAAGTCCCTTAGAATTACACACGTTACAATCACGTTATTGAGGAATTAATGAGAGTTAGTGGCCCCAATTGATGACAAGATCATGGCATAGACGTGGGAGAGGAAGTTCTAGCATTTGGGCACTACATAAGAACGCAGCAATTTCTGATGAACAACACACACACGCTTCATCTCACTCTCGTACACCAAGTCACGCAGCAGCTCTTATCCATTCGGGGAAGAGACTTCGAGCATCGAATAGTTTTATTTTCCTTCCTTTACTTTGTTTCATTTGAACACTATGTTAATTTCAAGCTTTTGTTCGTTTAACTTCGTTATGAGTAGCTAAGTTATCTTATAGTTGGGATTTTCCAAACATGTTTTAGATTGTGTGAGACAATTTATTTTGGGTTGATTAATTCAAGTTATCCGTTTTATTTCCGATTTCATGATATTGGGTTTTGCATTATTCTTTGATTTAAGAGCTCGAATCTTAGAGTTAGCTATTCACATAAAGCTAGTTAATTTATTCGGTGGAGTTAACCGGGTAATTAACGAAGTGGCAATCAACACTAGGTTGTTACGTTCTGCTGATTTTGTGTTGTGGAATAATTCGGTCTAATTAGTCGAAGTAGGAGTTTCTACTAAGTCGATTAGGGCTAGTGTTTCTTTAGCTCGTAAAGCAACTAGTTAATTGAATCTTTGAAGGAGTTTCTGAAAATTTATTAGCTAGTTAGGGAATAGTCTTTAGGAGTTTCTTCAGATTATTCTAAAAAGTAAGAAGAAACGAGGGAGCCTAAGGTAACTGGTAACTATAGCTAGCCTAACGAGGAATTAATCACCCTGTCTGTGATCATAGTCTGATGCATACGTAGGAAAATCCCAGTTATTTATCTCCTATTGAATTTGTCCAGGTTTAATCCAAGTTTACTTCTAGTTCTTGTCAGTTTAATCATTTATTTTAAGTTAAATTATTATTAGTTTAATCTAAAACTTAACAAACCCCTCTCCCCCCTATTTTGATTGTTTGTTTTATTTTCTTGGCATATTAAAAGAGTACAAACTCGTCCAATCCCCATGGATCGATACCCGTTGCCACAATTTTACATTTTAATCGTGTGTAATATTTGGGACTTAGTTTTGGTGGCTTCGACACCCATCAGGCGGCATCTTGGTTGGAGGTATCTCCTGTGACACCCCGTCTTCTCGACAATCCAGGTATGTCGTCACGAGAGAGTTTAAATTGATAATTTTGAGATTTACGTGAATTCACATGTCTTACGTGTCAATTTGTATCTTATATATTATGTGCGCATTAGAATTTAATTAAATGTTCTCGGACTCAATCGTCCAATAATTACAAATTAGGGACCTAATTATATTTAGAGTGTTTTAGCCTTCGTGGCTACTTTGAGCTCGGCATTCGAATTCAAATTCTAACCTTGTCATGGAGTTCGTTTCTATGATTCGGATTCAATGAATTAACCTTTTATATTTCTAAGTCATTTGATAACCCTACCGTTTTAAAATTCGATCCGAGTGGACCGGATACTGTTTGACCCTACCCGTGTATCCGACCCGTTTTAACCCTTAAAGGGCTGAAAATATCAGCCCTCTCCCTCATTTTCTCACGTGAAGCAAGGGAGGAGGAAGTGAGAAGAGAAAGCTTTCCCCTTTGGCCATTAAGCTTTGAGCTCAAGTTTCGACTCCAACTTTCGCCCGATCAACGAGCCAAGGTAAGCAATGTGATCCTTTCATTACGTACTTCATTTCTACCGATTGAATTCCTTTGTTCTTGCTCTATTCCTTGGTTATGGTGGATTGATGAATAGTGCCTAAACGCGATAACTTGCTCCCAACGTGTTTATTTACGATTTAAATTGATGCTAATATGTTATATATGTGTGTATTTTGATGCATTTTGGTGTATTAATTGGTTGGAATGGGGTTGGGGGTGATTTTGGACCATTTCCCATCGAACCCCTGTTTTTTTGCTGCTCTTTTTCGGAGAAGAGGACCCTTCACGGCCGTGTCGAACCCTAGTTCATTTCCAACACGGCCGTGTCAGGCTCTCGAGTTTGAATTTTTTTAATCCGACACAGTCGTGTCAGTTTCCAGGCAATATTGACACGGCCGTGCAGACTTCGTCTGAGCTCCAATTAACTTGATTTTTGAACCCACAGAAACCTCTTGAAGTCTAGAACATCTTCCAATTAGAATCACCTCATTATCTTTTTTCATTTGTGAGATATAATCGTTTGAAATTTGTGTCGCCACTTCGGCTAAATTCTACATTCATCCAACTTCGAACCTACGCCATTTTCGCCTCGCTTTGAACCACAATTCGAGCCACCTACCATTTGAAACATCTATGTGTCTAGTTTCATTCCCAAGAAACAAAACTTAATCCCCATTTCTCAAACTCAAGTTATGATCGTTTTCCTACAGCTTGTCCATTTCGGAAAATTTTCAACTTTTGCCCGTTTTACTCGAAACCGTTTCTTATGCTTTTCTTCCACTTTTCTTGCACCTTTTCTCCTCCGAACCCATTCCTAAATTGTTGTATATTATGTTATGTGTATGTATTTTTTCTTATATGCATTTTATATCGCTTTAGTAATGTGCTTTGTGATCATACATGAATAAGTGCAACCATTTGCCTTTCGTTTACCTTAGTATGCATTGATAGTGCACTTGAACATGCTTTAATGTGTTTTAAGCATATGATAAGCTATGAAATGCATTCCTTTGTATGAAATAAGTTTGAATAAGAATTTTGTTTAGGTAGTTAAATCTCTTATGTGCCTATGCATACGTCATGCGTCTATGTGGTTCTTCTTTGGGTCTAAGTCCTGCTTTTTGTCTTCAGATTGTCCAGGTGCACCCGGGGTGGTGTTTCGTGAGCCGTTTTGATTCCGGGGTGGATCACTTGTGTTGTTCTTGGCTTCCTTTGGTATAAGGTGAGGTTAGGTTATAGTTAAACCCTATGAAATGTGTTCGTCTTCTATGTATGTGAACTATAACCATAAGTATAAGTAAATACGTGTGAAATATGTAATGTGAGAAGTCTTTCCAAGTATGATACGCTATGTACAAGCCTATGTACGCTTGTTTTGGGTATGTTATGATTTACTATGGTTGCAACATCAAACTATACTTCAAACCGTGTGCCTCTTACGAGCCGAGAGCTACGAGCTATGGATATGCAGTGAATTTGACACGGAGAGGTATGTAGAGTATAGTTGTTGCAAGGTAAGATTGTTATGTCAGTTTGTTATGTAACTTTTGTTATGTAGCGGGTTATGTTATGGTATACTTCTTATGATTTGTTTGGTATGCTTTGCTATGAATTAGTGATCCGGTTTTATATGAAATCCTTTAAGATTTGGTTTGCTTTGTTTCTTTTCGAATCCCTATATGTATGTATCACGGGTTAAACTTTGGTATGCAAAAACTATCCCTGAGATCACGCACTAGGTGATTGTTATGTGTTTTTCTCTTATACATATAGCGTGTATGGGTAGCCCCTCACTCAGTCTGTGTGACTGACCCCTCTCCCCTTTTGTTTTAGTTGCAGGTTCAGGTTGTGGAGTTCGAGCTAGGCGGTTTTGAGTCGGGTCTGTCGAGTCTGAGTCTGTCTGTTTGTTTTGTTAAGTGCTTTGCTCCATATTATGTAAGAAGTTATGTATACGTACATGATATATTTTATGCAGGTTTGCACTTATAATTTGAATGTATGAATTACGGGACAGGTTAGGACAGGTTCGTGGAATTAGTTGAACCCGTTTGTATTTTGATTTATGTTATATTCGGGATTAGGGATCTATGTTAGTTGAACCCATCAACTGTTGCTTTTAATTTAAGTCTGGTTGTGTGATTGCTTCCGCATACGCTTTCGTTTTTGTTGGTTGGTTTAATTTGCAGGGTCTACATTCCGCCTAGCTTAGGTGTGTGTCTGTCTGTCTCCCGTTCGCCTCTGCTCGGTTCATGTATGAGTTTCCCATCTCGTAGGTGGATTGGGCTTAGGTGCAGGGGATGTGGTGACCCACCGTGCAGGGTGCTACATCTCCAAAGTTGGGATCGAGTAGGGGCTCGGCGACAGGCTTATCCCCAAATAGTTCTGGGAAGATCCGGGCATGGTTCATCACTTCCGGGTCGACCCCTTGGGGTGTCTTACTCGGATCTTCCGTCTTGTTCTTGTACATCTGTCGAGCCAGATCCACTGCGAACTCAAACTCGTGGGTGGAACAATCGATCTCTGGCATTTGGGCTTGGACTTCCGCAGGCGGAGGTCGAGGATAAGGGCACCGGATGCCAATTTTCTTAGTGTTGTAGTCGGTGGGAATGTAGCCCTCAGATCTGCATTGGGCGAGGTATAGCTCGAACCCATCCTTCATGTCGTCAATGTCGAAGACCACGGTCGACCTTTTGTAGGCTGAGGACTTCATGAAACGATGGGCCCCATACCGTTCTGACTCAGCCACTACCTGATCGAGAATCCTCTGGCATCGATCGATGGCCATCCGGGCTCCCCTCATCTCCCCCTTCTGGTGCATGTCCACCAACTCGTTGGCTTGGGAGTCGATTTTGTTGTGAGCAGCCTGCAACTGCCTATTCGCATCATCCAGTCGATGCTGGGTCTCGGAAGCAGTCTGCTCAGCCTTGGATAGAGCAAGTTGGGTTTCCTTCAATTGCGCACTCAAATCCTTCTCTTTGATCTCCGTCTCCACCAGCTTTCTCTTCATGGACTCGACCTCCGAGTCGACCCCAACCTTGGCTTCCAGCCTCGCCCTCCCTTCCTTGTAAACCTGGGCCCTCCGACTTATGTGGAAGAGGTCTTGGGTAAGTTGCATGTTTAAAAGCGGGGATTAGATGTCGACCTAGAAGATGTCAAACCTAAGGAGATTGGAATTGTAGCTTATCCCCAAGGCCCGTATCGCCGCCGACATCTCCAGCTCGAAGTCGCTCAGTTCCCACCGCGTCCGATGGTCGACGATGGTTTGGCAGCTATAGTACAATGCCCCCACGACCCGATTGTCTCAAGGCGAAGAGCCTACTCGGCGGGGTCGCCCTTCTGAGTCATGTAAGCTCATTCCGGCTGGAAGGTAGGGGTCGGAGATCTTCAACATTTTGAAGAAGGCGGAGAGGTCTTCCTCTGGAGCTTTGAAAGTTTCCCCGGTCAATCGAAGGGCCTCTAGGGAGAATGGAGTAGGAGTTTTCGGGGAACAGGAGGGGATCGACGGGATAGAGCCGGTAGAAACCGTCCCCCTCGATAGATGGGTTACCCCAGCTTGTTCTGCCTTCTTCCCGGCTCTTGCCGGCTTCAGAGCCTCCGGTCGGGACTCCTTGTCCTTTTTGTGCCTCTTCCTCCTGTCGGTCTCTTCGACCAACGTCTCATTTTTCTTCCTCTTTTATGTTAGGGGGAGTGTTGTGGTTTGTGTAGTCAGGCCTTCCCCGTCTCGACGGGGGACTTAAGGCAGAACGGCATCCATGGTTTTGTGAGGAGCCACCACAACCGCCGCCTGAGCCTGATCTTGGGCCAACTCCTCCTCTTCCATGTCGGCCTGCATCATAGCCAGCCTGGAACTCATGATTGCTTTATCTGCAAGGCGAAAATCAACAAATCAGACACACCTCGAAATAGATTAGAGAGAAAAGTCGAAAAATACAAAGAAATCAAAACAAGTAATCAAGGAATAATGACTCGACTCTGGTCATTCCTATTCTCTATACCAGGGTCGAAGGAGCGGCTTGGAGTCCCGGGTGTTAGCCCGAAATTGATCAGATTCTTCTCTAGGACCAATTTCTTACAGTCGAGCATCCCTATGGCTCGCATATCTCGAAGGAAGGTGTTCGACCACCTTGGCTCGCCAAATGGAAGTTTCGATACAGGATTCCAATTCCAGAATTGATTTATTAGATTCAGTCAACCAATCGGGCTCTCGACGTACAGAAACTGTTCTTTCCACCCTTGTCCATTCGAGGTTGTCAGAGAGGTGAACAACTTGTAGTTTTGCTTAAAAGCTAACTGGACATACCCGGGGTCGGACCCCGATTTCTCAGTCGTCATGGAGGCTTTGAACAACTCATGGCAGACCCCTCGCATCGGAATGCCAAAATACTTCATCAGGACTAGGATCCCCGTTTACCATTGCATAGGCATTAGGCATCAGCTGGATCGGGCTGATGTTGAGGAAGTTCAGTAAGTCGACCACGTCGTCGTCGAGGGGTACTCTGAAGCTGACTTCACCATTTTTCAAGTCACGGCTATGCAATTGGCCGAGGGATTTGTTAGAGTCTCTCCTTTACCAGGCCGAACCACACTATACCCGTCGTACTCGGGGGCTCCGCCGAATAGAAGCTCCCCTAAATCCTCAAACATCTTGGGAGAAATTTTGCAAGGGACAAGTCGAGGGTCTTTGTCCAAGTAGTGCGTCGAAGAATTAGCCCCTGCTGGGATAAATTCCTCCTCTTCCTCGTCCCTCAGGTCGTATCGGCGCGAGGTCGAAGGGTCGGCTTCCTCAGCCCTTACCGGCGCCTCCGGGTCAATCCTCATCCCCACCGGGGCTACTATAGTAAGTCGAGTGCCTATCTCTAGAATCCCCCGAAACTTCCATGACCTCCACTTCCTGGTCGGAAGCTACCTGGGACTGTACAGATTCCTCCCGATTTAGACTCGAGGTACCTGAACTCGTACTAGCTTCAGGACCCATATTCTTACTCTTTGAGTCAGAACTTGTTGAGGTCGAAGACGGCATCCCACTGCTCGAACTCTTAACTTCGACTTAATTCCCTTTGGCTCTGTCTTCTCCTCGAAATAAAGATCAAGGGTTTTGTCAGGGAATGAGTCGAACGTGATTCGAGATGGGGCTCTTCTCTCTCGATTACCTCTCAAAGAAAAGAAAATCGATAGGAATCTGAATGCAAAAAACTTAAAAGAGTCTCGAATCGAGATTACTCACCGGAAAGGTTGTTGTCTCTCGAACTCGAACTGAACCAAAATTGTCGCCTGCCTGACTCGAAAAGCTCTGAAGTTTGGAGAAGTTTATGATCGCTAAAGTGAAAGGTAAAAATGACAGCCTTGGGGCTTTTTATAGGGATGCTTTAGGCGGGAAAATCGAAGGCGAACCGTCGCCATAATTGTGCGTGGGCGCACTCTCGGAATTTGAAAGGTCGCCGCCACGTCACCCTGACATCCACCTTTCAGTGGGCTTGTGACGTGGGCCATAACCGCCAAGCCACGTGGATATTACCTGGGCCAGTAGTCGTCTGACACATGCTCAAGGTTGACCAGTTATAATCGCCACGTGGGCCACCACGGCACCATCGCGTCGACCTACACTATGTGAGGTCGAGGCAACCTCGATCCTCAGCCCACTCCCTGGATAGAAATCCGCGACTTGGGTTCTGAAGGTCGGTATCTTGTCGACCAATGCTCTCCCGGGTCGGTG
The DNA here is from genome assembly GCA_037501455.1 of Lantana camara. Taxonomy (NCBI): domain Eukaryota; kingdom Viridiplantae; phylum Streptophyta; class Magnoliopsida; order Lamiales; family Verbenaceae; genus Lantana; species Lantana camara. The sequence continues at coordinate 11,178,045 of CM074857.1, read as the reverse complement.
CTGGGCTGATTTCATCAGTGGGGCCCCTTCAGCCCCCTCCAGTATTAAATGCGGAGTGGCTCTCTGTACCATGTCTGACACGCATTAAATGCTCCTGCAGCAAGTACAGAATGTCATCATTAACCCTCAGGTATACATACTTCTCCATAAATGCTCTCCACCAAGCACATTAGTTGCATTCTAAGTCAACTCGAACAACTCTCAGTTACTCGACACTGTCTTGGGCGTCGGAGTGCCGACAGAGGGAAAACCCCCTCTGGCCCCTCGTCGGCCTTTAACTCACGTTTGTTCTTCCATCTCACAGCTCTGCCTAGCTCCGAGGTTTTCCACTCTACAAATTCTAAGTGATCGGGTCAACCCTTTCGAGCCACGTAAGCAACCCGGAAATCGACACGATCAAAGTCCATATAAGTATTGTTTGGCTTGAGGTCCCTGATGGAAAATGTAAATTTACCCCCATACCCCTGATGGAATTGCAGCTTTTTTTTAATTTTTTTTAATTAAATGTTAAAAATACGAAATAACAAAATTACCCTTTATGCTATATAATTAAAAATTCACTTTACATAAATATATATATGCACTTACGTATATCCCTTTCCCCAAGTTACAGAGGTTGCAGGCGAGAAAAATTGCAAGGATCGTCGGCGACCAAATCTGCCTCCTCTTCCCACCTACGCAGCACAACTACCCCACCACGCGCCTCACCTTCTCCTCCGCCAGTCCATCAGCGCTAGCCGCTCCTTCTTCCCCACCACTCCCTCTGCTCACAAACAAAAAGAAAAACCCCTTTCCTCTGCAAATTTCCATCCGCCATCGAAGAAAAACCACCGCTCACCGGATCCAGATCTCAGTGTGTGTATATGTCTAAAAGAATTTGTGCGTGTGTGTGACTGTGTAACTGTGTGTGTGGAGAAGAAGAAGGGGTGGTGTGTTAAATGATGATGAGGGATTGGGTAGTGGAAACGATGGTGGGTTATGTTGATGGTGGTGGCTCTGGTTGGAGGGACCGGTGGAGGTGGTGGTCGCCAGAAGAGCTCGTCGGAAAAGGAGGTGGAGGTGGTACCGCGATTTTGATTCTTCATTGAGCCACCACCGCTAAAAATCGGGCCACGAAATTGGTATCAATGCGATCCTCGTATAGCGGTGATCGAAAAACACTATCCGTATGTCGAATTCGGCGAAGAAATTCTTAGTGTGAATGTGTCTTCATCTTCTCCGACGGGATGACGGCAGGGGTGGTGGGTTGGCATTTTTCGTTTTTTTCAGTTTTGATATTTAATTTAATTTCATTAGTAATATATTAAGTAAAATAATATATAATTTGTATGAATAAAATTATTAAAAATATATTAAATTTTCTCAAAATACAAAAATATAATATATGTTTCTTTTTTTTTTTTTATTTTTATTAGAAATGTGATTATATAAAAAAAAAAATATTTGATGACTAATTCAACAATGTAAATATACACAATAAAAATAAGGTTTATTAATTATATATATTTCTTTTTTTTTTTTGAAATTTTTAGGAAATATGATATCAATATAATTTTAACACAAAGATACTAATAGTACATATTTTTTAACAAATCGATCGCTCATTAATATGATTTTAACAATGCAGTCCCTGATGGTATTTTGGTAAAATTATAAAAATAATAAAATATTCAGGGGTTTTTTGGGTATTACAGGGTCTAACCCTAAAGGAACCCTAATGGCATCCAAGGACCTCAAACGGAACATGAAAGTTGAGGACTTTTTTATAATTTTCGATAATAATATATTGCGTTGTAATTAGACTTAAATACAGGCTAATTGGATGAAATTTTGCCTATATTTATATGTACGTTGAAATATAATTACATTAGTTAATAAACAACAATTAAATACCTTGGCACTTCCAAAAACATAGTTTTCAACTCTCAATCTCACTGTTCAATTTTTTTTTTCTCTCACTGTTTAAATTCTTGCAAAATTGAACCCTAAAATCCAACATCCCAATCCCCACCGTGCACCGCCGCCGCCACCACAACAACACCGCAACCATTATCGCTGTAGCCCCCACCTGGTCACCACTGCACCGGCGAGCTCGAACCCGAATTCGAGCCTGCCCGAACCCACTCCAGCTCAAACCCGAGCCAAAAAGAAAGTTCAAAGTTCCTTAGGCTCGGCTCGTATATTTCCTAAATTAATCCCAAACCCCACTCAAACAGGGACACACCAACTGCGCATATATGTTAACAAAGTGATGGGTTTCAGTGGCGGAGCCATGGAAGTCGGAGTGGAGAGAATTTTCACCGGAGCAGGCTGCAACAGAATAGTCAACAACGTTTCATGGGGTGCCTGTGATTTGCTATCTTTCGGTGCTCAAAACGCTGTTGCAATTTTCTGTCCCAAGGTTTTCCTGTTAGCTTCTTTTACTCCTTAACTTCCAGTTATGTATTTTTGTTTATTTACTTTCTTTTCTCTGGGTTTTTTGTGATCTTGGATAGACTGCGCAAATTTTGACCACACTTCCGGGGCATAAGGGGTATGTGAACTGCACGCATTGGTTGCCCAGCAGCAAGTTTGCATTTAAAGGTTCGATCTTTATATGTGGTTCTGTTTCTGTTAGGTTTCTTCTTTTTTGACTGATTGTCATGGAGTGAATTGGGAGCTGTAAATGTTATGTACTGTCTAATTTATACTAACCGTTTGAGAATTTTAAGCTTTATACTCTATGGTTGTTCTTGCGGTTATTTCTGATGAACAGATGAGTTTATATGAATTTGGCAATTTTTTTTGTTTCAGCTAAGAATTTGGAGAGGCATTATCTGCTGTCTGGAGATGCTGAAGGAACAATCTTTCTTTGGGAGTTTTCCCTTGCTGGTAGAAAGGTGCTTTCTTTAGCTCTTTTTTCTTCTTCTTCTTGCACTCAAGTTTGTGTCCAGAAATGCTTTAAGAGTGGCATGCCTTGTCACTATTGTGATTTTGGCTTGTCATGACTTAGGAGTCACAGACTTAGTTATATATCGGTTTTTCTCGTAAAGTTGCTATTTCTAGTATTGGAAAAATTGATTTGCTCCGACAACAAACTTTAAAATGTAGATAGTATGTACTTCTTTCTTAAGTGTTGCTGTAGAAGTTTCATTAGCGTAAATATTTCTTCAAGGATCATATCCTAGATTAATCTTCATATTCCGACAACAATTATTTGCTCGATCATCAAAAGGGGTGAAAGGCATTTTTTTGGTTGACGATTCAAGGTTTTTCAAATTAGTGAATGTTTAACATGGGTTCAAATTAGTGGATGTTTAGCACGGGTTCAAATTAGTGAATGTTTAACATGGCTTTTTCTGAATTGTGGCGTATTGATATTTTTATTTCTTTGCAGTGGAGGAATTTGTTACAAGTACCAGAGAACCATAAAAAAGGTGTCACGTGCATCTCCTCAATTATGCTGTCGCAGACAGAGGCTATATTTGCATCCACCTCATCTGATGGTACCATAAACTTGTGGGAAGTAATCTTTCCATCCACCTCAGAAGGTGAGTCTGTTGGATTCAAGCTATTCTATGATGATGCAGTTTTAATTTGCATTTATTGACATAAAATTCAAATGACAAAAATTAGATCTCTAGCTATGCATTCGTCATTGATGAGTATCTATTTTTCTCCACTTCGTTTTATGGTGTTTTAATACTTGTATATCTTTCCATGACTTATGCATGCATATATATCCAGGTGAATGCAAATTATCATTATTGGACTCCATAGTTGTCGGTAGAAAGCCGATGGTTGCTATTTCCCTTGCTGAATTGCCTGGAAACCATGGGCACCTAATCGTAGCCATGGGCGGATTGGATAACAAAATTCACATTTACACTGGGCAGAGAACCGGGAAAGTGTGTACCTTCCTATTCTTTAATTTATATCAATTAGTTTATGGGATAATTACCGTGGTATACATGAGGTTTGAACTAATTACACAAACTTCCCCTGAGTTAGAAATTTAAAAAACTTCCCTTGTCCAAGAAGCCTTATTACATCTGGATCCATACATTTTGATGATATTATCTTCAATTTATTATGAATACCCTATTTCGCCCTCAGTGTTTGTGAAGGGAAGTTTTTGTAATTTGTCATACCTTGGTGAAAGTTTGTGTGATTAGGCCAAAACTCAGGGTAGACCAGTGTGATTATCCCTTTTTATATTAATTTCTTTTGCTAAATTATGCATCACATTTATTATTTTCCAGTTCCTTCACGCCTGTGAACTAAAAGGCCACACTGATTGGATTCGTTCTCTTGATTTCTCACTACCTTCACACGCAAACGGTGAAAATCGCACTCTTCTTCTTGTTTCTTCATCTCAAGACAAAGGAATACGCATCTGGAAAACATCATTACATGAATCTCTCACTAATAACATGAAACAAGAGACCACCTTAGCTTCATACATTAAAGGCCCGATATTTTCATCGGGTTCATCCTTTTATCAAATATCACTAGAATCTCTCCTCATTGGTCACGAGGATTGGGTATATTCAGTCGAGTGGCAGCCGCCTCAAAGCCTGTCAACCGATGGTGCTGAATATTTCCAACCACAGAGCATTTTATCTGCATCCATGGACAAGACAATGATGATCTGGCAACCTGAAAAGAGCACTGGTATTTGGGTGAATATGGTTTCGGTTGGGGAATTGAGTCATTCCGCTTTGGGGTTCTATGGGGGGCATTGGAGCCCAACTGGGGACAGGATCTTGGCTCACGGATATGGTGGAAGTTTTCATCTCTGGAGAAATGTTGCCACCGAATTTGATGATTGGAAACCACAGAAAGTCCCTTCTGGGCATTTTGCACCGGTTTCGGACATTTCCTGGGCTGGAAAGGGGGAATATCTGCTGTCAGTTAGTCATGATCAAGTAAGGGGAAATTGTTTATTGATATTGATAAAATCTTGTTTGTTTAAACCACTGTTAATTCATACTATTTAGCAAAGCATGTTGTTTAGACAAACAATTTGTTAGCCTCTTTTACTTATCATTAAATTAATTAGTATAAAAAAAAAGACAAAATCATGTTAAAATTAATAAAATTTATAATTGGACACTTTGAAATGAATATATAGTTAGATTACGCATCATTTTTGTTTTGCATGTGCATTGAGTGTGCTCTTGAGTCTTGACTGCTAGCATAAATAAATATTAGCTTAGGCAGAACCCGATTCTTGATTGTTTTCGGTTCATAACAGCTGAATTTGATGTGGTTTTAAATAAATCTAGCAAGCCTAATTTCTGTGGTATCTTTTTTCTTTTTTTTCAGAGGTAGAAGTATTAACTACTTTTATGTATTATTGCAGACATCTAGAGTTTTTTCCGCATGGTGTAATGAATCTTCTTCAAAAGATGAAGCAGCTTGGCACGAAATTGCACGGCCTCAAGTTCATGGGCACGATCTTAATTGTGTGACAATAATCAGAGGAAAAGGGAACCATCGATTTGTGAGTGGGGCCGATGAGAAAGTTGCCAGAGTTTTTGAAGCTCCTCTCTCCTTTCTGAAGACTTTGAAGCATTCCACTTCACAAAAATTTAGCTTACCTGATGATCTTCCCGCAAATTTACAAATTCTTGGTGCAAATATGTCTGCTCTAGGGCTATCGCAGAAGCCCATATATGTTCAAGGTGAGCTTTGCCCTTCAAAAGTGCTTGTTCTTTATGCAAAGACCGTGTTTAAGATATATGCTTACTCGATGAGTGTGTAAAAAGGAAAAAAAAGTAATTTAATAACGTGATGAAGCTTCAACATCATGAAATTGTAAATACGTATTAGAAACTTTTCTTTAATATATGAACTTATTTGTTCTTTTATTAAATTTATGATTGTTAAGAAACCATAGGTACTAGAGGTTTATTAATAGTATGGATTAAAAGAATCTTTATTATATTACCACAAATTTTTTCTGTGGACTTCACAGGATCAACTTTAAAATTTTCTCTTAACACTTAATTGAGAAAAGGTTGGTAACATTATCTTCTAATGCAGCGTCAACAGAGTCGAAAGAAAGAAATAATAGTGAAAGCATCGATAGCATTGAGACTGTTCCAGAAGCAGTTCCAGTTGAGTTTACAGAACCACCTATTGAAGAGCAACTCGCATTCCATACACTATGGCCGGAGTCTCACAAGCTTTACGGTCATGGAAACGAGCTTTTTTCTGTGTGTGGTGATCATGAAGGAAAGCTAATTGCTTCATCCTGCAAGGTATTTCTTCTTCTATGTTCGCTTTTCATCTAAACTAGCCCCTGAAGGCACATTTGTGCAACACAATAAACATGTAATTAATTTTACATTTTAAGTTAAATAATTGCATAGAGTTTTAAATATTTGTTAAATTTGTATATTAATATAACTTTTGAATATCTATTAAAATTGGTGGTTAAAGAATGAAAGATATTGAATAATGGTGAATCTTTCTTTCTTCTTTAATCGAAGTGAAATTGGCTCACCGAAATAGAGCACAGTTACTGTTAAGGGTCTCTCACTTTATTAAGCAATAGGGATATGAAAGATATTTCATGTGACTAAAGCAATTATTCCATACTTTTGACAGTAAATTATTCAGTAGATATTTATATTGACACTTATAGATTGGGAGCTAACAAGCTCTTGAACGTCACAGGCACAATCAGCATCTTTTGCCGAAATATGGCTATGGCAAGTCGGGTCGTGGAAGGCTGTAGGTCGCTTGCATTCCCACAGTTTGACTGTCACACAGTTGGAGTTCTCTCACGACAACAATTTTCTTTTGTCCGTCTCCAGGGATCGCCATTTGTCTATTTTTGCCATTAAACAAACAGGTACGATGAAATTTGCATTCCGGGTACACTTGAAGTTGCACTGTTTAATCAAATGAGAGACCAGCCCTTTAACTATTTTTTAGCTTATAGTTATTTCTTATACACGCGCCTTGAGTGTGCCCATTTTGCTGGTACACTTAGAATTGATCATGTTTACAACCTCGTCAAAGTATCATTCATGTTTCGTTGGCTCGCAAACTTTTATTGTTTAAGAACTGTTATATAGATATACATATATACACACATTATATAGTACCACAAATGATATGTTAACTCGTGCCTTGATCCATCATTTGCGTAACAGGAGCGGACGAAATCAGCCACGAGCTAGTTGTGAAGCAAGAAGCCCACAAACGAATAATATGGGCTTGTTCATGGAACCCTTTTGGCCACCAATTCGCCACGGGGTCGAGAGATAAGACTGTCAAAATCTGGGAACTAGAAAATGGGTCCTCAGTTAAGCTGCTGATGACTCTGCCGATGTTCAAGAGCAGCGTCACTGCACTGTCTTGGTTGGGTTTGGAGAGGCAGAAAAATAATGGGATTCTTGCGGTAGGAATGGAAACGGGTCTCATAGAGCTGTGGAGCATCGCCTTGTCCAATGCTGCTCTATTTGTACTTTTCGACCCGTTCATGTGCCACGTGTCTTCAGTGCAGCGGTTGAAGTGGAGAGATGCGGAGAAGGGTGAGGATTCTGCAAGCACGCAGCTCGCATCTTGTGGTGATGATCATTGTGTGAGAATTTTTCAAGTAGATTTTTAATTTTTCGAGTTCTCTTGGTTTTTTTTCCTTTCTTATAAGGATGGCTATGTACGTATACTTCTAAAAATATTATTTTGTTGTGTTGTGTTGTGTCGTGTCGGATACTCTTCATGTGGAAAATTCAAGAAAAAATCTGTGTCGCAGTATCCGTATCGTGTCGTGTCCGTGTCATCGTGTCTGTATCCATGCATCATAGAGGGATGGTCACAAATAGCCTCTATCATGGTGGTGGAATTATGAAAACACTTCGGGTAGGATGTGTTTTTTTGTAACTTCCCAACTATAGAATTTTTGTTCGTAGTTAGTTCAGACCTCGAGGGTATTCTTAAATCTCCCGGTTATATTTATGGCACCTTTTGTATCGTTGTAGGTTTTGTTATAGCTGGAAAACAGAAACATGTTACTATGATTTGTAACAAGGGTTGTTTACATCTGCACCTAGTTTACATCTGCACCTACTACGAGATTGGATAATTACAACTCGTACTCTCTTAAATGGAAATATTATATAACGTACCATTCCAAGTTTAGAAAATTACAAATGAGTTTATTTCGGTTGGATTATTTGCAAAATCATTCTTGGATCGATTATATCTCACCACTAATTAGTTCCTCACAATATTCTACATATCATTCTCAAGTGATAGACCCGTAATTTACGAAATTTTTTGGCGGATCAACACATTATTCGTTTTTAAATTGATATTCATTATAACTTTTTTTACCCTCACTTAGCGGTGACGAACTAATTAGTGATGAAATATAATTAATTCAAAAAAAAAAATTCATGAAAAATTCTACCGAAATGGGTTCATTTATAATTTCTCAAACTTGAAAGGGTGGGTTTTGTAATATTTCCATCTAAAGGGGTACGAGTTGCAATTACCCAATCTTGCAAGTGGCGTAGACGTAAAAAACTAAAAATACTCTTTGTAACAATAACTTATAAACGGATCATTTTGAGAAAGCAGTATTTGTATTTGAGATTTACGACAATATGATATAATTTGGAAGGTTTTGAACTTGACTTAATACTCTTGAAAGAAAATATTTATTTGTTCTTGTGTTTATATCAATGTTTTCAAAACTGGATCTGTAGCGCCTCCCCTAGCACTACAACCCCCGCACCACAATACTCCCCAAGTATAGGTTAGACCTACCACTCAGGAAATACTACGGCGAACGGTTTAAATGATAATTGAATAGAGCACAAGTCATAGCACAACGGAAGATCGAGGAATTTAAAACTTTGCAAATAGATGGGGATGGTGATACACATGAAGAGTAAGAACTCATTATTTTTATCAAAATGGTTCATATATTTTGTGACAGCATGCGGAGATAAAACATAAGGGCAGCTTATTTATAATATATACAAGCTCTGGACTAAGTGTCCCTATGTTAGCCCGAATCTAGTATGCACGACACCCCACTGCTCCAAGATACCTCTAAGTGTCGTTCCACTGCTTCCTGAAATCATGCATTTGAAACGAGCGAGGGTTAGTCAAAGTGACTAAGTGAATGGGGCATGATAGTTTATATGTATACGTATATATATTTATATGATCAAGAGAATCTTGATCTAAAATATTAGCAATAGGATATAACAAATATGAAACGGTTCATGATATGTGTAAAACAGGGATAGGGATAGTTTGGAATATTTGTAGAAATATGAACCGTCTATAACAGGAACTTTAATGCCTGCAAGCTAGGCCTCTCCATCCGTAACTCCTTAAATAATTGGTAAAACAGTATCGGGCTGATCAAGGCACCGATACTTCAATAAAACCAAGAATGATATTAACTCCACTACTCCTTGGTGTCAATAGGGGAGCAAATCCTAGAGACCATGAACACGAGCCTCCCTCATCCCTTGGCGTGGAGTAACTAACCTCCAGTTAAACCACTACCAAGAGGTGGTGGCGGTCCATGTCATCGACAATACCCTCGGCCCGATACCTTTCGGGTAATTACTCGACACGGCTGCACGCCGAGGCCCATAACACGAATAAAGAAACAATATTTTTCTTGCATAACCCAGAATCAACGTTTGATAAAGTGGACTTATTATATAACGTCCTAGTAAAACGTTGATTCTAGCATGAAAGTATTTTCCCTTTGAAGGGGATTCGATAATATGACATTATATATGCAGGATGGTAAATCATAAATAATAGGTAGGCTTGAAAACCATTTTATATATAGATACATATATATATATATATATATATATAGGCACGATTCCAGTTGAAAATATTTTAACCCTCACCTAGTGTTGAAAGTCAAGTGGAATTGTGGGGATTTCACTCTTCGAATCTACCGTCGCCTGAAAGTAATAACTACTACTGACTTAGAACTAGGTTCTTATTATTCTAATCAAATAATCACATAAGGTACATGTTATGTAATACGTTAAAGAATTCCCGGTAAACCCTAATTTTAACCGTTTAAGGGAATTTAATTAATTAATCAGCTTTTATGAATTCTTTAACCACTCAAATATTTATTTCTCACATTATGATCCTAATTGGAATATTAGAAATAGAATTTAGGGTTTAGTTCAACAATGTAGGTTGGTTTTGAAATTATTTTACAACTTACCGATTTTTGGAATAATTTGGATAAAATCCTTCTTTTGAAATTCCAAAACCTATTTTATAGTTATTTTTAATTAATTTTCGAAATTAATTGTATATTTGTTGACCAAAAAGTCAAAATTACTATTGAAAACATTTACTATTCAATTTCTTATGAATTAAACACTTTATAACATAAAATCGAACACACACATACATACACTATCACACGTACACCCTAATTTGTTCAAGAACATTATGAATGTGTTCTTAAGCTTACGAATATGTTCATATTAGTTCATGTTCATATTTAATAAATTCTAAGTTCATAACACATAATTAAACTTAATATGTAGCATTTTATGTAACTTTAATCATAAAATTAATTCTAAATAAATTATTCTAGGCATGAATTTAATCAAACAAGATCATAAATATTTAAATACATACTCACATTATATCATATCATAATTCATGCATTTAATTAAATAAAATTCATATATGTTATCACATTTTTCCTAAACTAGCATAAATAGCATATATTTCATAAAATAAATTCCTAAAGCATAATTTAATTAATCCTAGGCATGATTTAAATAACTTTCTCGGAGCTAGGATGTGAGTTGATTTCCGAGAAAGTGTTCATGATTGATAAAATAATTGAAGGATTATTTTGAGTATAATATTGGATAGGAAACGTTGTACGGTTTGAAAGTTAGTTTTTACGGCGGGAATAGTACTTTAGGAAAAATAGGAAAAATTCATAAAATGAGCTAGGATTTGAATTAGGGTTTGAAAAAGATCTTAAAATTCATAAAATAATTCGAGGATCGTTTTGGCTATAAGATTGGATAGGGAAAACGTTAAAGTTTGAAAATATATGAATTAGGGCAAAACTAGGGTTTTACGGCCGGTTTTAGATACTACGGGAGTTCTAATGAGAATTAGGATTCGGGAATGATATTATAATTTATAAAATTTCGCAAGGATTCATATGAGCCAATATTAGATAGGTAAAGATGTCCCGTTAAATCTCCACGATTTGGAGCTAGGGACCTAAAGGGAATTTTTGACTAACAAATTTCAAAGCATATCTTGGGATAACAAAAGCTAGGATATGAATTCGAAAAATATGAAATCTAACTTTCTAAGGTTTCATGAGAAATATGTGAATGTTTAGGCTCAATGAATGAATAGTGATGTGAGTCTAATATTAGGATTTTGACAGAAATTAAAACATAAAGGCACGTAGTTTGTATAAACATTTTCTACTAACCCTATTTCTTCTTACCCCCAAATCCGGGTTGTTACAGGATCGGAGGGTGAAATCGACAGTCTTATGGGTCACAGGTCGGATCGGTTTAATGTAATAAATAAATAAATAAATATTATTTTTTAACATATATGTATATTTATACATTATACAACATTATAAATGATGGGGTCGAAATACTCTTGGCCCACGTTTTGACACGTAGCATAACCAATGCATGACAAGTGGTTTCCACGGTCTCCAAATAGACTTCCCCACGAGCGTCCATGGCCCTCGGATGGCCAATTCCCCTGCAAACAAGTGTCTCCGCCAACATGTGACACGTGTCGACCAAACCCGGTGTAGCAAAACAACCCCAGCTTCGCCAGGGAAATCACCCTCGAAGCGATCCCACCCTCGGGTAACCTTCCATATACAAACAGACTAAAGGGGCCAAGCTCCCCTCATCATGAAGCCTTGGCGCTAATCCCCAAGCGGATCCGCGAGCCCATCAGGCACTAGGTTGACACGAGCGTGCTCCTGGCCTTCGTTACCAACCCCCAAACGGCTCTCTGACACCCCGTACACGCCCGCGCACCTACCACTGTTGCCTGCACCACCATTTCAGCAGTTTTTGCAGGAGATTCCTACTAGGTTTCTCCTCATTATGCCACGTGTTAGGACAATATTAGGGCAGGGTCACAAGGGGCAAATTACCAACGGGTCCCCGACCCTCAACTATAAATATGTGTCTTCGTCTTCACCACTGTAAGCAATCTTTCATTACTGAAACCCTTATAATGATTCACCTCTTTCAGATCATCATCTTACTTGAGCGTCGGAGAGCCACACTGGGTATCACCCCCAATTCCCCCAGCTTGGCCTCCTAACCTTTCTTTTCTTGGTGTTTGTCCTAGCAGGTAGAATCCAAATCTTTTCCGACCATCATCAACTGGGGTTTCCTCACATCAAACAAATTCTAAAGTGATCGGAATCTGATCCTCTAAACTCAGACCCATCAATAAAATTAGAAAATAGATTTAAAATTCAAATATTAGAAGAAAATTAATATTTTTCAAATATATCTAATGAAATTCTATAATTAAAAAATACAATAAAAAATAAACATGATATATAAAATAAAAGAATAAATTAAATTGGAAGGATCCCAATACAGAATAATTAGAGACATAAATAAGCAAAATTCTTAATAAGGATTTAGTTCCTAAAATTAAGGGATTTGCATTTATATATTTTAATTATTTTCTGTAAACATTTTACGTATTTTTTAGTTGTATTTATGTATTAAAAATTGCTTAAATCACATCCTGGGCACAAAGATAAAATTTTTGAGAAAAATATTACATGAGACGAAGACAGAAGGTTGCTAGAGCTCTCTGCAGAGTAAGAATGGAAAATTGCTGCGCCCGAAGATAGTGAACGGAGGTGGCTGCAGCCTGCACGGTAGGTGATGATGATGATGGTCCGATCCGATTTTAAAACACTGGTTTATATAGATACATTTAAAAATATTATTTTATGGTGTCGTGTCGTGTCGGATACTTATATTTAACACCACCGAATCTAATGGTTCTTACGTATAAAAATTAAAAATATATATATATACCACTGTATCTGTATCGTGTTGTGTCTGTATTGTTATGTTAGAACTCATGCATGAGAGTTTATACTTTATAACCCATAAAATATGATAAAAATAAAATAAAATAGATGGTTGTATAGTAAAATTGTTTTCGAGTATCAATTTTAATAAATCATGCATAGATACAGAAACGATGACACTGATAGATTTTTATTTTTTTTTTTTCACGTAAGAAGTGTCGGACACGATATCCGATATGAATATCCATCATGATACGATGTAGAAAAAATAATATTTTTAGAAATGTTGGTGTATTGGAAATTCTAAAATTTAAATATAAAAATATTCATGCATCCATTTGGTTGAATAACCGTAGAATGTAATTATGTAATAGGAAATTGCTTGTCATGCCCATGCATGCTCAAAATCCCAATTACAAATTTTTTAATAATATTCATAATCATAATCGAATTAAGAAAATTCATTAACCTCCTCTTCTTAATGAAACAAAATGGTTCCAACGTAATGATTAATCGAAAGGATTAATAAAATCAATTAGTTTTTTATCCCGTATTGGCTGGTAGACTCTAGTGTTGAACCAAAGAAATGTGAGTTACCTTGTCTTCCTCCTTAAGGATTAATTTTGGGGTTATATAGTTCATTTATATGAGTCGAATCGAATCGAATTACTAAATTGTAAAGTTTTTATATTTTATTTATATAGGTTGAATCGGATCGAACTAAGGTTTAAAACTACGCTATTTGGTGTAAGATTTAGGATGAATTGGATCATCGTTACATTTTCTAAATTGCGTCTATGGTTAAAATTTACTTTAATTACAAATACATACGAAAGTTTACAAACATTGTATATTCTTTTTCTTTGTAATTGGCGGAACAAAGTTTATGAACTCATTTTTTTTAACGTGTTAAATTGCATTTAAAAATGGACCAAAAAAGAAAATTGCATTTAATTGTAGTGGTAAAAAATAAAAGGTAAAAATATTGCATTCAATTTTTTTTATTTTGATGAAATACAAAATTCTAGAAATAAAAATAATCAAAATAATTTATAAATAGTAAAGAAGTTATCATTGAATTAAAAATAATAAATTGTCCGGGTTAAATATAAACAAGCTGTCTTAATCACTACAAAATTGATAATTTAAATATGAGTAAATTTCTTCGGTCGATTTTGGCACAAAGTTGAGATGGCCGAGTTCAAATCCCACTCTCAAATCCCACTCTCAACAATTTCTAATATTTTTTTAAAAGAAAATTCCAATTTATTTTGGTACATATTTAAGAAAAATCGTTTTAATAATAATTCCACTCTCAACAAATTCGCTTTAATAAGATTATTTATATATTTTTAATTTCTAAATGAGAAAATTGCATTTTTGGTCCCATAGGAAATATGTCAATTTTTTTTTGGTCCCATAATTTTTAAATCGTCCCGCACTTTTAGTTTTTCGACAAATGTAGTCCCAAAGTGAAAAAATTTCAATATTAGTTCCAAAAAATTTAGAAAAATATATTTATAATATTTTTCCTTAATTAAAAAATACATATCAAAATTAGGAATAATTTGAAAGAATACCAACCACATGATATGCATTTTATTTTTATAATAAATAATGAATTATTACATTTTAAAGTATAAGTATTGCTTTAAAATTATAAAATAGAAAAATAAAAAAATTATACATAATAACATAATTAATAAAATAATCTTCAATATTGTATTTAATTAAAAATATGTAAAATTAAAAATTAAAAAATAATTAATATTTATAATATTTAAATATTTCTTATATATATAACATTGCATTTATTTAAAATAATTAACATTAGGTTTAATTAAAATTGAAAATAACTGAAAATTTTTACATATTTTATTCAATAACATTGATGGTGCAGGAAAGTGAGTTTCCTAAAATGCAACAACACTTTGAGATTTGTTTAAAGAAGGGAAGACCATCACAGGCGTAAGAGCCTCAGGAACTGGGTTTCCTTTTGTGCGTGGGTTCTTCCAGCTAGGATAACACCAAGAGATCGTGCAACAAGGGTGCAGGAAACGGTGAAATGTATGAAGCTTCGGAGAAGATGAAGATGCAGAGGAAAATAATACCCAGTTCAGCAGTAAGATGTCTTGTGTAAAAGATGACTTAAGGGAGAGTGCATGAGTTCTCCCTATTTATATGTTAGGGCTGAGGGTAGAAGGGTAAATTGACCGTGTGGTCCCAAACCTGTGTTGCCCTAACACGTGGCGGCCCGTGAAGGTATGAGAAGGACGTTTCTGAAAAGGAGGCGGCGTGTCAGATGCGTAGTGCGCACTACCTTTGTGTCAGAAGTCGTTGGCGAGGGTGACGCGGGGGATGGGTCTAAGATTCTCTCTGCCGAGGTTCGGATCCAACGCAGCGGAGCATGGTCATGCACGAGCGTTGGTGACGCTCGAAGAGTGTATGGATGGCCTCCCCACGATAGACGACCCTTGAGCGCCGAAATACCGAGCATCATTAATGGGCCCCCCCATGCGGGTGCTTCCCTGAGAAGGGTAAGCCTGAGGGCCGAGATGCGAGCGTCAAACTCGTCGGTTCTGGCCCTTTACCTGAATTGTCGTCCGAGGCTTGACGGTTTATATTAGCTGGCAAATGAGTGGGCTGGGAAGGCTCACGAGCCCATCAATGCGAGCGTTTTGGCCTTAGCCAGCGATGTGCTGACACGTGGACGGCTCTGATTCGAGCGTGATTTTAGGTCTCATCATTTTGCCCCCCAAATTCTGTAGTATCGCTTCGAGCGTACTGTAGAATTTATAAAGAAGGAGCCTTGAATTTTGAATGTCCGAGGGTCAGGCATTTACTTAGAGATGTGACCGCTGGCCTTCCGTAACGGACACAAACTGACACCACATTGAATGCTGTCAAGTCCGCATTTAATGTTGAGTGGGAACGTGGGCGCGTGCACTCCGGGAGACGCGAGGCGGTTACCAAAAGTGGGGGGATTCCCTAGGCGGGAAATGATTGCATTTTGAATTCCCAGCCCTAAATCATGTAAATTATCCCCTTTAAATAGGGTCCTATAGAGCTTTGGAACCTCTTTCACGCACTCAGATATCTTCCAGCCTTTAAGCAGTCAAAGAATTTTCTGCAATTTTTACAGACTCCGGCGAGCTTCCATTCTTCCAACTTTAGGTAAAGCTCCACGAATCTTGATATTCTGATACTAACTTTTAGATTTAGGTTGAGTGAGTGAAACCCTTGAGTGAAGAGCCAGTTCCTGCCATTGCATTTGCTTCAGAAATTTCTTTTCTCTCCTTGAGTTCTCTGCCAGAAATCCCGTTTCCAAAAGTTGAAAACTGAACATGGCCGGAAACCAAGCTGATGATTATGTACGGGAGATTGAGGAGATGTCAGTGGGGAGCTCTTCCCCTCATGGCGATGTCCCCATAGCTGTTCCCCTAGTTAGGGCGCACCCAGATGAAGGAATTCCCATGGCGATCTCGGTGGCCCAGGCTCCGGCTGACGCCGGGGAAGAAGAGGTGGACGCCGCCGTTCAAGGGATGAACGAGCGTGCTCCCGGAGGGATGAACGACCTCTTTGAGGAGATGCACAACGTGATGGAGATGCAGAGACAGGGGGAGAGAGTATTCTCAGTTTTGAACAGCGCTGTGAGACCCCAAGATCACAGGATCACAGTGGCTATGATGGCTCCCGAGGGTGAAGCGGGGCCATCCGGGCGTCCATTTGAGGCTGAACCTTCCAGAAGGCGTCAGAGGAGAGGAAGGGAGCCGGCCACTCGGGTGAGGCAGGATAATCGTCATCAGACTGACAGATCTCCGGATGAGATTGCAAGCATTCTGATGCTCGACGATTTGGAAGAGTTGAGGGCGAATGCTTATTGGGATGAGGCAGTATTTCCCATGCGACTTCCAGAGGAGGGGGAAAGAGCCAACCGACCGCCGCCTGGGATGATGACGGTCTACTGGGATGTGGTCCTTACCGGGGGCTTGAGGTTCCCAATTCCGCCCGTCGTTGCCAACATCTACCATCACTTGAGGCTTTGCCCTTCACAAATTCTGCCGAACGGCATAGCCCTGATTAATACCTTCGTGATTATGATGGTTGCTCTAGGTCGCGAGCCCTCGATCATCAACTTTGATAGCTTGATACAGGTGGCCCGCTCGACTCGCTCATCCCCTACTGATGGATTCTATTACGCTCAAGCTAAATCAGGCTTTAAGATGATAGATTCCCCATCTACTTCCTATGGCGAGCATTGGAAGGAGAAGTACTTTTTCGTGGGGGCTCCAGGAGGAATTTTCAGGGTTCACCGCGGGTGGTTGATAAATGGTGAGGGTCCTCTGATTAGGGAAAGAACGAAGAATAAAGCCTTTGAGGATTGGGCACAGGGGTTAGCCTTCGAGATGAGGGCTGAGAAAAAATGGATTAAGGCTGAGACTCTGATGAAGAATGAGGGAGTGTTGTTCCGTTATGGTTTATCTTGCCCCCCAGACATGATACTCAACCCTCCAGCTGACATCATGGCCCTCGACGGTTAGATTCTAGGAACTAACAGCTCTAACCTTTAGAATAGTCCTCTAACTTACAGTGATTGTTGTATTCTTGTATATACGATCCAAGCAATCAATCTTCTGATGCTCGTTCCTCTTTACTTGCAGGCATCCAAATATTATCCCAAGGCATGAATGCTGAAGCCCTTTCCCGCATGTTGGGTGCTCAGGGAGCTGGTGCTAACTCTCAGCAACAACAACAGCAGCAGCAAGAGCGACCCCCAACTGCGCCGAGGGGCAGAGGAATTCGGCGAAGGCAAGGGCGAGGCGATGGAGGCAGAGGTGCTGGAAACGAGGTTCCAGTTGTTGGTCCTGTCGAGGATCTCAACGTGGATGGCGCTCGGGAGGTTACCCCTACTCCAGTTGCTCCCGAGGGGCCTATAGCACTTAGCTCCAGCACCTCCCACAACCGATCCGGGGAGTTAGTCCGCATCCAAGAAGGGATTAGGGCTGAGCGCCAAGGCAAAAGGAAGAGGATGCCGGACTCTATCCCAATCTCCGGTAAAGGGAAGGAGGTGGTTGTAGGCCACCGCGGTGAGGGTAGCGACACATCCTCCTCCGAGGATGAAGATTTCTGGAGAATTGGCTGCCGAGGTGACGCTCGGTACAAGCGCCAAAGGAAGGACGGTCCTGTCCTGTTGAAAAAGAGCGCCTTTTCTGTCAACATGGTCTCCGACATTGTCGGAAAACTCCAGTTCTCCGCCGACCATGACAAACTGAACGAGCATGATGCCGCTCGTGTTGCTGACGATGCCTGCCATGCCCTTCTGACGGTAGGTCTCTACTTCTCTTTATAAAATTCCCCCCTTCTTCCTTCTATGTTCTGACAGTGACCCTTGTTAACGGCTTCCCAGGAGGTAATCCCGAGGCTGAAAAATTTGCAAGGACGAGCGCAAGCCTATTCTGAGCATAAGGCCAAGTACAAGAAGTTGCTGCGCATCACGGACCCGGGCCAATTGCAGGAGGATTACAACAATGTCAGCGCTCAACTGCATTCTGCCAACCTTGAGAACGTTCAGCTGAAGGAAAACCTGAAGAAGTCCGATGACGCCTTTCTGGTCCTAAATGAGCGTCACAGGAAATTGAAGGATGAGCGGGACCAGTTGAGGGTACAAAATGGGGAGCTGGGCGAGCAGCTGGCGGAGAGCACTCGCCAAAACGAGGAAGCTAACAAGGCCCTTGCTGACTTGCAGGGCAAAGTACTGGGCTTGGAGGCGAGGGTATCCTGGGAGGCAGTGAAGAAGTTTGTGCGCTCCAAAACTTTCGTATTCGCAACAAACATCCAGTGCTTTGACAACGCTCGACGCTTCTTCCATAAAGCGATCGGGCAAATGGTGAAGTTGGGACTGGCTCCTGAGAGCGCTCGATCCGACGCTCGTCTACGCATGGATCTGGATGAGAATTGCGAGCCAATGGTCCAGGATGAGGATCCAACTGAGAATCTGGCGGAGCCCGAGTACCAGGAGTTGGTGGAAACACTCCAAAGGGAGTTTATAGCTGCCAACAGGGTAGATCCCGAGCCCCTCCTGATAGAAGACGAGGGCACCGTCATGGACACAGTGGATGCCGAGGAACCTGGCGAGGCCCAAACTTCTGGCGCTAATGTGTTGGCCCCGGTTCCTCTAGCAACTGCCCCTCCGGAGCCCAACTCTCAAACCCAGTGAAGGTCCATTGGATGCTGATCTCTCTCCTTGTTGGTTCAACTTACTTATCATATTATGAACAATTTATGTCTGTAATCAATCTTCAAACTATTCCCTTGGATGTTTTGGACTTCTCTATGCTCCTTTTCCTCATCTATTATAACTCTTCTGTTTCTTGTTGGGATGTTTGAATGCTTTATCCTTTATTTTCGAATGATGAATGATGTTATTTCATTGCGCTCGCTGCTTTTATATCGGCATATTTTGTTTGAGCGTTCATGATGGGCGTGTGTATGCACGAGGGCGTTATCTTTGAGGGTGCCCTGGCGTTTATCACAATACGCCTTCAGTTTAAAGTTCGGCAGTATCTGGCAATTTGAGGGACGTAGATACGGGCGCGAGGGTGTTTTATGCGTATTCCCTGGCCGTATTCGCAATGAGGCTCGAATTTGAACTTAGGAAACCTCTGGAGATTTGCCTAAGTATTGGCCCAACGATGTGCACCCTTATCTCAAACGCTTCATTAGATTGTATATACTTTAGAGATCAACAACAGGACCTGCTAAGTAGGATATTAAAGCGAGCGTAACCCTGGGGTTAGCGTTATTTCGAGAAACACATGAAGGGATTGAGTTAAAATCCATTATTTTATGAGTGTGCTTTTACTCAATAAGTTGAGGGTCATTGGGGTTCTTGCGAGCACGAGCTGGAGTGGCGAGCACTCAGCTGGCGTAAATTGAGCATTGTGCTCCCCGTTGTTCGACGCACTCATTTTTAGGATTTGCTCTTTCCAATCGTTCAAACTGTTCCGGGTGGATGATTATCAACACCTGGACAGTGTAGCTTTGGGACGATTGATGTGTCGTGTAGGCCGTTCGACGTGGAGGATGCTCGACACGGAGTAGGCCTCTCGTCGCTCGAATCATTAGATCAAATAAGAAAGCAAGCAAATAATAAGAGCAAAGAATTAAATACTTACTGTTATATGGATGCATTTTTGGAAATGATTACAACACGCTTTCCGTCGAAGGGAAGCACTCAATGCCACAGACGGGCAATTTTCAAAGAAGATGATGTTTATACGTAGAACCTTCTAAGGTTACATGCATTCCATGGCCTAGGGAGCCGCTCGCCTTGCAAAGTTTCCAATAGGTAGGTATTGTTTGCTCGTACCTGGATGACTTTGAAGGGGCCTTCCCAATTAGGGTCCAACTTACCTACATGTTTGGAAACTTCAACTTTTTTGAGGACCAAGTCCCCCAGTTGGAAAGTCCTTTCTCTAACACGTTTGTTGTATTGGCGGGCTACGGTCGCTTTGTATTTGTGGATACGTGCCCACGCAACACTCCTTCTTTCGTCCAACAAATCTAACTCGAACGCTCGATTGGATTCGTTGGCAGTAGGCTCGAAATAGGCAACGCGTGCGGATTCTTGAGCAATTTCCGCAGGTATCATGGCCTCGGAGCCATACACGAGGGAATAAGGGGTTTCCCCCGTTGCCGCTCGCGGAGTAGTACGGTACGCCCACAGAGCTCCCTGAAGTTCTTCAGCCCATTCTCCCTTCTTACTCTCGAGCATCATTTTCAGATGCTGGAGTATGGTTCGGTTGGTCACTTCAGCTTGACCATTAGCTTGAGGATGACCTACGGAAGTGAATCGTTGTTCGATCCCTAGTTCATAGCACCAATCCCGTGTGTCAGCGGCGATAAACTGGGAACCGTTATCCGAGATGAGCACCCTCGGGATGCCGTATCTGCAGATGATATTTTTCCAAATGAAATCCCTCACAACCATGAACGTTATCTTAGCGACCGCTTCTGCCTCAGCCCACTTAGTGAAATAATCCACAGCAAGTATTACGAACTTCTTTTGCCCGACCGCCATTGGGAGAGGTCCCACGATATCAATGCCCCACTGATCAAAAGGCCATGAAACATCAATAGGAATCATTTGAGCTGCCGGTAACTGAGGAGTGTTGGAATGGAACTGGCACTTGGGGCATTTCTTGGAATACCTAATGGCATCTTGCAATACCGAGGGCCAATAGAACCCACTCCTTAAGATTTTCTTTGCCAAGATTCGTCCGCCTGAGTGGTTCCCACAACTTCCACCGTGCACATGCTCTAAAACTTCTTTAGCCTGCGAGGGTCTCAAACATCTCAGCGGTGGGCCTAGGAAGGATCGCTTGAATAATCGACCCTCGACATCCAATGAGAAGCGAGGGGCCTTACTCTTGATCTTCCGAGCCTCAACTTTGTCGCTCGGGCTGGTTCCATCCCGGAGGAATCTGACAATTTCGTCAAGCCAACAAGGCTCGGAGGGGTCAATCATGTATACTTCTTTCGAAGGTTCGCCTTTACTTATCAGCGGTTCCTCCGTTCTCAGAAATGTAACAGCGCGTTCGCTGTGGCCGTCCAGGGCGGACGCAAATTTCGAAAGAGCGTCAGCATGTTCGTTTTCTGCCCTCGGGATTTGTAAAAGGTGGAATTCCTTGAACTTGGCTATCACCTCCTTAGCGCTCGCCAGATACTGCACCATAGTGGCTTCTCGAGCCTCATAAGAACCGTCGATTTGACTCGCGATCAACTGCGAGTCCACATATGCGGTAACCCGAGTGGCGCCATTATGAAGCGCGATTCTGAGCCCCTGAATGAGGGCTTCATACTCTGCCTCGTTGTTAGTGACTTGGAACGCCAACTTGATGGCGTAGTCAACTTCAGCTCCAAGAGGGTCACTGAGGGTCACCCCGGCTCCCCCCCCTTGCGAGGTCGAGGAGCCATCTGTGTGTAGCAGCCATAGACCATCTTCCTCCGATCGCTCGGTACCTAGGTTGAAACGTTCCACCAATAGGTCGGCTACAGCCTGAGCCTGTATCGCTGTACGAGGCTCAAAGGTGATGTCGAATTGACTGAGCTCAATTGACCATTTAATCAATCTCCCTGAGACGTCCGACTTTGCGAGCACTTGTTTGAGGGGCTGATCTGTGAGCACCACGATAGAATGTGCTTGAAAATATGGCCTTAATCTCCGAGAGGCGTTAACGAGCGCGAATGCAAACTTCTCTATTTCCATGTATCTTTTCTCCGGTCCCTGTAGAGTTTTGCTTAAATAATACACCGGCATATGCTTACGCTCGCGAATGGCCACTAAGACAGCGCTCGTGGCCTCCAAGGAAACTGACAGATAGACAAACAAAGTCTCCCCCGGGTTAGGTTTGGTCAGCAGAGGCGCGCTCGAAAGATACTGCTTCATGTCCTGCAGGGCCTTTTCGCAGTCCGCGCTCCAAGTAAAGTTGCGAGCGTTACGCAAAATTTTAAAGAAGGGTAGGTTCCTATCCGCTGAGCGAGAGATGAACCTATTTAATGAAATGATCTTACCCACAAGCACCTGGACCTCTCTCAGATTGCGAGGGGAGGGTATGTCCAGGATTGCTTTAATCTTCTCGGGGTTTGCCTCTATGCCACGTTGACTGACCATGTATCCCAAAAATTTACCGCCTCGAACGCCAAGGCGCATTTTGATGGGTTCAACTTCATTCCGTAGCGACGAAGGATATCGAAAGTCTGCTTGAGATCTTCCAGATGGGAGCGTTGGCGCTCACTCTTGACTATCATATCGTCTACATATACCTCCATAGATTTTCCAATTTCGCGCTCGAACATTCTATTGACAAGGCGTTGATAGGTTGCTCCCGCGTTTTTGAGCCCAAATGGCATGACTTTGAAACAGTAAACACCCAAATGCACAACGAACGAAGTTTTGGGGCGATCTTCGGGTGCCCTAAAGATTTGATAATATCCCTGAAAGGCGTCCATCATACTCATGAGTTCACACCCGGCTGTAGAATCTACCAACTGATCGATCCTCGGTAGTGGGTAATGGTCTTTGGGGCACGCTTTGTTGAGATCTGTGAAGTCGTTGCACATACGCCACTTGTTGGCGCTCTTTGGGACGAGCACCACATTGCAAAGCCATTCTGGATACAAAATTTCCTCTATGTACTGATCATCAAGCAATTTACTAACCTCTTCTTCGATAACCCGTTTCCTAAAGCCATGAACGTCCCTCTTCTTCTGTTTGATGGGCTTGAAGGTTGGATCCACGTTCAGTCTGTGGACAATGACGCTCGGATCTATCCCGGTGAGATCAGAAGCTTTCCACGCAAAAACGTCTAGGTTCTCCCTTAGGAAGTCGATCATTAAAACTTGTGAGGGCCCATCCAGGCCCGAGCCAATCTGGGTGGTTTTATCCGGATTCCTAGGCTCCAATTCAACGGTCAAAAACTCCTCGGTGGGCTCAATCCGAACCTCCGGCCTCGACGCCTCTAACGCTCGTTGCTTCCCAGTGAGCATACCCTTGGGCTCATCACCCTCGTTTTCTGAAGAGGAACCCTCGACAGCCCCCGGTGGCCTATTCTCTGAACGCTGAGCATCTCCAGGGGTCCTCTTTTTATTCTTCTTCCGGTACAGCTTGGCTCTTTTGCGCTCGGGGCCATCTTCGTCTAATTCGGGGAAGTCGACGGACTTCTTAGTAGACCCAGGTTGAATGGACTGCTTGGGCTTGTGGCTTCGAAGTGAAAGTATGTAACATTCCCAAGCTTCTTTGATGTTACACAGAATTTCTCCGGTACCCTCGGGGGTAGGGAACTTGACCTTCTGGTGATATGTGGAAATTATGGCCTTGAAATCCACGAGGGCTGGGCGCCCAATGATGATATTGTAAGGAAGATTCACCTCAACGATGGTGTAGAGGACGCTCAAAGTTTTTCGCTGTGGGGCGCGACCAAAAGAGGTGGCCAAGCGAACCTGTCCACGAGGGACGATCTCGGAACCTCCAAACCCTACGAGGGCAGTTCTGAGAGGTTCGAGGGGGATGTTCGTTAT
This sequence comes from Lantana camara, assembly GCA_037501455.1. NCBI lineage: Eukaryota > Viridiplantae > Streptophyta > Magnoliopsida > Lamiales > Verbenaceae > Lantana > Lantana camara. The sequence goes on along the minus strand of CM074857.1, from coordinate 11,153,909 downwards.
GTTCATTTGTTGAAACGTTGAATACGGGAGAACGTTTACAGAGCTTCCACTATCAAATAAAACTCTCTTTACAGTGTGGTTATGAACGTCTAAACTAACCACCATGGGACAGTCAGAGGTTTTTCCTATCCCATGGGGCGTTACAATATATTCAAGATCTTTCTCAGTAAACCCTATGACATCATCCTCCTTCGAGCGCGACGAGCTGTCCACGGAGAGCACTGGGCGAGGGAATGACGTTCTTTGGTTATAGCTCCGGACATGGCACCGGCGAGAAGCATTGGAATCGCCTCCTGAGGGCCCTCCAGCGATCATGTGAATGACCACAAAGGGCTGATTTTCCATATCCGCCCCTTTCCCTTTGCCGCGTTCGCTTATCTCGGGGCGCTGGCGATGAGGACTTCGGGAGCGTGAACGGCTTCTTCTCATCCCGAGCGCTCGCTCCGCGCAATGTTCATCGTACCCCTCTAGTACTTTCACAAACTCTTTGAGGTGCCCCCCAGCAATCAGCCGCTGAATTTCCTTCTCTAGGTGGTGGCATTCATTAGTGTCATGCCCCTTCTGCTTATGGAAAGCGCAGTACTTCCCCGAGCGCTTCTGAGCCTCGGTTTCTCTCAGCTTGGGCGGTCTCTTAAACAGCTTCTGGTCCGCCAGGGAATAAACTTCGGCAATTGGGCGGTTGAGGGGGATACGCTCGAGCCTCCGCGGAGGAGAGGAATGACGGCGAGCGGGTATTGGGCTGCGGCGGTGACTCCGGTTGGGCTCCACTTTGTCCTCGTGGGTTCTGTTGGGACGAGGGGCATTTGCCATCTTTCGATCCCTCGCTATGTACATATCCTCGAGGGTAAAGAAAGAATCGGCAATCTCCCTAATTTCCATCAACGAGCGCGGCTTCCTCTTGGCCACTTCTTCCACAAACTCCTTGCTGACGTAATGCTTCATGTTGATGGCCCCAAATAGAACGTGCCTCAAAAAGTCCATCGAGGGCTTTTCTACCAACAAAATCTCTTTATTGAACCTCCCCATGAAGGATCTGAGAGTCTCGTTCGGCCCTTGGACCAGGCTATAAAGAGCGGTCGCAGCCGGAGCTGGTGCCTTCAGCGAGTTGAAGTGGCTGACAAAAGCATCCGTCAGGTCATAGTACCCTCGGATGGAGCACGGGGGGAGCCTTTTGTACCATTCTTGGGTCATTCCGGTGAGGGAAGTGACAAACACCTTGGCCCAGTAGTTGTTCGGATGGTCATACAGGTGCATTAGGTGCACAAAATGGTCCAGATGCTCGGCTGGATCCGTGGTTCCGTCATATCTGTTGACGGTCGAGGGAATTTTACCCTTCCCTGCGCGAGTCATTAGAACCTCCTCGACGAGGGGGGAATCGCCCGTCATGATCCTATAATCCCGGTCGTCGGGATCCAAGTAGCTGGCTTCCCTCCTGCGCCGAGAAATGGGGCTACGTGGTCGGCGAGCGTCTCTGGCCTTGGACCTCTCGCCCCCATCGCGGGAGGCGTGAGACCGTGCTCGAGAGAGCTGCTCTACCACGTTCTGGAGCCCTCGAATTTGGTCTTGTACTGCGGCAAGCTGAGGGTCACCGACATTTCTGCGGTTTGCCCTCTCTGTGACCCTCGACTGGACCTCGTCGTTGTTTCCAGCCCCTTCATTTTGAGGGGCTCTCTCGTTTCCTGCTGGCTGCTGCCCTTGCTGGACCCTCGGAGCGGCCTCATTTTCTTGAAGCGGGGGAGGGTGAGGTTGCTGGGCCCTTAACGCATTTTGAGCCATCGTTAAGGGATGTGCAGGGAGCCCGCCCAAGGGTGGGGCTATCCGAGCGCCCGCGTATGAAGGGAAATAAGCCATAGTGAAGTGTTCCCAGGCATTCTGCACAGCTTGACTCTCGCATTGCGCATACAGCGCCTGAAGTTGTTGCGTAGTGATTTGGGGCATCTCTACCCCCTGTATTTCCCTTGGCATTGATAAGGGGAGGTTCAACGTCCCCACTTGATACGGCTGGACCAAAGGTACCGCTCCAGGCATTACCCCGGGCTGCGTGAGAGTGTATCCTGGCGGCGGCATGGCCATAGGGTATATGCCAAGATGGGAGGCAGGGATATGTCGGGCGAAAGCTGGGGGGGGAGGATTGGAGCCCGATCCTCCCGCTTCATTTCCAGTTGGGGGAGGAGCAACAACGGCATCAACGTCTCCGGCAACAAGAGGAGGTGCGCCCCCGGCGAGGGCGGGGCTTTCAGCGTTCTCTCCATTGGCGGGAGGAAGACCTCCTCTGTTCCCCAGAGTTCCAGATCTTGTGGCAGTAACCATGATGAAAGACTTTGGTGTCACTTTTCAACTAGCTTTTAAAGGAAGAAACTGGTAATAACGAAGATGGTGGTGATGGTTTCCCACAGACGGCGCCAAAAATGATGGTGCAGGAAAGTGAGTTTCCTAAAATGCAACAACACTTTGAGATTTGTTTAAAGAAGGGAAGACCATCACAGGCGTAAGAGCCTCAGGAACTGGGTTTCCTTTTGTGCGTGGGTTCTTCCAGCTAGGATAACACCAAGAGATCGTGCAGCAAGGGTGCAGGAAACGGTGAAATGTATGAAGCTTCGGAGAAGATGAAGATGCAGAGGAAAATAATGCCCAGTTCAGCAGTGAGATGTCTTGTGTAAAAGATGACTTAAGAGAGAGTGCATGAGTTCTCCCTATTTATATGTTAGGGCTGAGAGTAGAAGGGTAAATTGACCGTGTGGTCCCAAACCTGTGTTGCCCTAACACGTGGCGGCCCGTGAAGGTATGAGAAGGACGTTTCTGAAAAGGAGGCGGCGTGTCAGATGCGTAGTGCGCACTACCTTTGTGTCAGAAGTCGTTGGCGAGGGTGACGTGGGGGATGGGTCTAAGATTCTCTCTGCCGAGGTTCGGATCCAACGCAGCGGAGCATGGTCATGCACGAGCGTTGGTGACGCTCGAAGAGTGTATGGATGGCCTCCACACGATAGACGACCCTTGAGCGCCGAAATACCGAACATCATTAATGGGCCCCCCCATGCGGGTGCTTCCCTGAGAAGGGTAAGCCTGAGGGCCGAGATGCGAGCGTCAAACTCGTCGGTTCTGGCCCTTTACCTGAATTGTCGTCCGAGGCTTGACGGTTTATATTAGCTGGCAAATGAGTGGGCTGGGAAGGCTCACGAGCCCATCAATGCGAGCGTTTTGGCCTTAGCCAGCGATGTGCTGACACGTGGACGGCTCTGATTCGAGCGTGATTTTAGGTCTCATCAAACATAATATTAATTAAAAAATTAAATAATTATTATTAGGGGAGTTTTGAGAAAACTCCCCATTGGTTGAAAAATTTTTAGTTTGCTCCCCAGTTCTAAAAAAATTTTAGTTCACTCCCCAATTCACATAGATAATTTGAGGTAGCTCCCCAATTTTGGGGGCAGATACCACATATGGCGATTTAGATACACCATATGACGATTTAGCTACACGATTATGCATGTTTAATAAAACTCAAGAATCGTGTACCTAAATCGTCATATGTTGTATCTAAATCGCCATATGTGGTATCTGCCCCCAAAATTGGGGAGCTAACTCAAATTATGCATGTGAATTGGGGAGTGAACTAAAATTTTTTTAGACCTGGGGAGCAAACTAAAAATTGACTATACAATTGGGGAGTTTTCTCAAATTACCCCTAAATTTTGTGTGAGTTTTTCTCTATTGATCAATGATGAATAATATTTTATTATTAATGGGTAGAAGGGCCCGACCTCATATTGAATTTTACTTGCTTTGAATATTCTTTTCTAGTTAGAATTATCTTAATTTAATGAAACCATGTCAAATATAATTTATTTGTATTTAAATACATGTTTAAGGATTTTATTTTTTAGCAGCATGTAACAAATATTCGTTTTGAAAAAAAAAATAAAAAAAAAAATATATATATATATATATATATATATAGCCTTTCACGGATATAAATTGGGGCCAAATTAATGACAATATGTTAGGACATTGATTTTTTTAATTTGGTACAAATATTGAGGGGCACTAATGACCAAAAGAAAAGCCAGAAAAATTAACTGGGGGAGTTAGACTTAATGGCGCCCCTGCTGCGATCCATTTCCCAACTTAATCTGAGTAAATTGAGGACTTTGTGTGGGCCAATGGTTAAGTTGGATGGGCTTTGAAAATTAATCGGCCATGTCAAACATTAAATTAAGAGTCCGTTTATTTGGAATTAATACCCCCTTAATTGTCATTTACCTCAATATTTATAAAGCCTGGTTGAAAACTACAGTCCCAAGAAAAAGTTAGAACGAGAAATAAGCGATATCTCCCTGGAAGGAGGGGGGGTCAAATTTCCCTTTGCTCCCCGTTTTCAAAACTCTCCCCACTAACTACACAATTCACTTTACTAATTTTCCTTTGCTACCTAAAGTGTGCAATTTTACTAACTTACCTCTGATGGCTATCACTTTTCCCATTCATTTCTCATTAATCGGAAATAAAAAAAAATAAAAAAAAAGGGAGAGAGGTTCCGACGACAGGGTTTTCTGAGACAAAAACCGACCACATTCGACGATCTTGGGTTACGAAGGTGGTGGGTGACGGATAAGTCGGTTTCCGATGTGTACGACTACCCAGGTGAGAGGTTTCCGGCGTTGAGGGAATTTTCCCGCTATTGAGGTTGGTTTCCACCGCTGCGGAGTTTACGGCGCCGAGGTCCGCCGAAGCACCAGAACAAATTCACCTGGAAACCTAACACCGGCGTAAAGATCAACCCCATCGTACGTATCTTCTACTCTTTTCAGGCTCTAAATTATCGCTTTTTACACTCGAATTCGTCTTGTGTATTTGAAAATTTTATGTATCTATATATATATGTGTATGCATCTATGGTGATGAATTGATGATCGCAAAAAGTTGGGGGAAGATTCAGGCCATATTCAGAAGTGACAGGCGTTTGCCTTCGCTATAAAGAGCAGATTGGTTGGAAACGGAGATACGGGAAATACAAGCCCCTAACTGAACCTGTGAAATGGTGATTTTGATTGATTAATTTTGTTTTTGTTGTGTTGTTTTTATCATGAATTTTGGAAATTTACTGGTTCTGTTTGGAAACGATAGTGGTGTTTAATTGATTTGTGTATTTTCTTCAGTAATTTTCGCCAGTTATTTTGTATTTATGGTGTTATTGTTTGCAAATTTAATTGCAGTCAACGTTGTTCCAAGAGGAATTTTCGGCAAGCTTATCATAATCTATGTGCTGGTTAGTTCCTTGGCACTCTTCTTCTTTGTGTTTCGTTTGGATTCGTGTTTGTTGTTAATAGTTATCGCAATCTATGTGCTGGTTATTTTCTGGATGATGGAGAATAATGTTTGCAGGTTGTGCTAAAGAACCTAATGTATGTGCCAAATGTTCGTGTCGTGTTGACAAGATAATCGAGAGGTATAATTCGTTCCTGTGTTCTCGGATTATTTTACCCTGAAATGCTAAAATTGACGTGTAGATGGATTATGAGTTTGTTGAGATTTAAATTATGGTGAATGTTTCAGGTGTGCACCCTTAAAGATTTGACTTTTTTTTTCCCTCTTTGCTCCAATACGAAATATGCAGCCTTAAATATGCTATTTCCCATTTTTTGTACGCAAAATTGGTAGGGTTTTGCTTGAATTTAAATGTCCTGCTTCGGTTGTGTGTTGATTGAACCAAAATGCGCAAATTTGTGTAGTAGGTTGTTTGAACCTATAAACCCTAGCATTTTTTACGTTGTATGCTTGAATAAGCTATTTCAGTTTTTAGATATGTCATTACACCATATTTGTACACGAAAGTGTCATTTAATTGATCGAATTGAAATAGCGTGACTTGTTTGGATGTTCCTTGATCTGTAATGGCCCTATTTGTTTGTGCATTGTTTGAATTTAAAAGTCGTAGCATTTTTTTCACAATTTCTGTTGTAATACGAAATTTCTTTGTTTAGATACGTTATATCTTCCTTTTTGTATACGAAATTGTTATAACCTTGTGATGTTGTTTTTGACAGAAATGGCTACCCTTCAAACTCGATGTTCTCCTGTGGCATTTTGCAATCAAATGGAACGTATTAAGCTTTTAATGAAGACTGAACATAAAGAAGTCATATCTCGATGTCCATTTGATTTGTTCATAAACATGCCCTTTGCATTTTCATCCAATTCTAGAATCAAGTTGCTATGGATATAGTATGTTTACTTTGAAATTGAAGTAATTATATGCATGGATATGTGGATGTATGAAATTCTGGTGTTTGTTGGAATGAAATCGTACTTGATTAAATACCTGATACGTGATTCTGCCATTTATGTACTACATATGGACAATTAAGTACGTGATTCTAGTATCTGTGTTAACATTTCACCAAATTTGTACAACGTGAAAAAAGTTGTGTAATGCACTCTCCTACGTAATTTCCAATTTATACCACATATGGCCAATTAAGTACGTAATTCTAGCATTTTTATACAACATTTCACCAAATTTGTACAACGTGATAAAAGTTGTATAATGCACTCTCCTACGTACTTTCCAAGATTTTATACCACATATGGACAATTAAGTACGTGATTCTAGCATCTGTGTACAACATTTCACCAAATTTGTACAACGTGATAAAAGTTGTATAATGCACTCTCCTACGCAATTCCCAAGAATTTATACCACATATGGACAATTAAGTACGTGATTCTAGCATTTTTATACAACATTTCACCAAATATGTACAACGTGATAAAAGTTGTATAATGCACTCTCCTACGTAATTTCCAAGAATTTATACCACATATGGACAATTAAGTACGTGATTCTAGCATTTTTATACAACATTTCACCAAATTTGTACAACGTGATAAAAGTTGTATAATGCACTTTCCTACGTAATTTCCAAGAATTTATACCACATATGGACAATTAAATGCGTGATTCTAGCATTTTTATACAACATTTCACCAAATTTGTACAACATGACAAAAGTTGTATAATGCACTCTCCTACGTAATTTCCAAGAATTTATACCACATATGGACAATTAAGTACGTGATTCTATCATTTTTATACAATATTTCACCAAATTTGTACTACATGGAAAATGATGTGTAATTCCATCTCCTAATCAATATATACTGAAACGGTACATACCGAATGATGAAATGCACTAATTCATACCACCATATGTTGTGTGAGTTTAAACCAATTGATACAATAGAGTTTAATTGAGTTTGTATAAGATTATGTTATCATAATGTGTTGAATGGTATATATTATATGATATAGTATGTTGGCTACATATGTTATCATAATGTGTTGAATAATATCTACTATATGATAAAGTATACGAACATATGTTATCATAATGTGTCCCATGATATTATATAAATCATTCATTATGTGTGAGTTTAAACAAATTGATACAATAGAGTTTAATAGAATTTGTATAAGATTATGTTATCATAATGTGTTGAATGATATATACTATATCTTTAATAGAATTTGTATAAGATTATGTTATCATAATGTGTTGAATGATATATACTATATGATATAGTATGTTGGTTACATATGTTATCATAATGTGTTGAATGATATATACTATATGATAAAGTATACAAACATATATTATCATAATGTGTCCCATGATATTATGTAAATCATTCATAACATATGTAACCAACATACTATATCATATATTATATATCATTCAACACATTATGATAACATAATCTTGTACAAACTCTATTAAACTATATTGTATGAATTGATTTAAACTCACACAACATATGGTTGTATGAATTAGTACTTTTCATCATTTGGTATGTACTGTTTCAGTATACATTGATTAGGAGATGGAATTACAAATCATTTTCCATGTAGTACAAATTCGGTGAAATGTTGTACAAAAATGCTAGAATCACGTGCTTAATTGTCCATATGTAGTATAAATTCTTGGAAAGTACGTAGGAGAGTGAATTATACAACTTTTATCACGTTGTACAAATTTGGTGAAATGTTGTATAAAAATGCTAGAATCATGTACTTAATTGTCCATATGTGGTATAAATTCTTGGAAATTACTTAGGAGAGTGCATTATACAACTTTTCTCACGTTGTACAAATTTGGTGAAATGTTGTATAAAAATGCTAGAATCACGTACTTAATTTTCCATATGTGGTATAAATTCTTGGAAATTACGTAGAAGAGTGCATTATACAACTTTTCTCACGTTGTACAAATTTGGTGAAATGTTGTACACAGATGCTAGAATCAAGTACTTAATTGTCCATATGTGGTATAAATTCTTGAAAATTACCCTTCTAAATTTGGCATTGATGGCGGTTAGGCCTTCTAAATCTATCACTCCTGCTTGCACTTTCGCTGGTTGCAAATGGCTCCTATCATGCACAAAAACATCGTTTTGTGACATATTATCTAACAACTCAGTAGTAACTGCTTCAGATTTTGCTAAGAATGCTCCGTCAGCTGCGGTATCCATCGCTCCTCTAAAACTAGGGGACATCCCATTATAAAAAGTCTGAATCAATAACCAACCGGGAATCCCGTGATGTGGACACTTCTTCTGCAAATCCTTAAATCTCTCCCAAGCTTCATAGAAAGACTCTCCATCCAACTGCCTGAAACCTTGAATATCATTCCTATACTTCGTGGTTTTGCTAAGTGGAAAGAACTTGGCTAAGAAAGCCTGAGATAATGCTACCCAAGTCTGAAAGGATTCATTTGGGACAGTACTCAACTATGCTTTAGCTCGTTCCTAAAGTGAAAAGGAAAAAAAGCCTAACTTGGATAGCATCAGTAGTGACGTTGTGAATTTGAAGGTATCACACACTACAAGAAAATACTGAAGATGTGATGTCAGATCCTCCAGCGGTAATCCTGAAAACAGATTATTCTGCAGCAGATTGATGATAGTTGGTTTGATCTCAAAGTTATTTGCTGCAATCAAGGGATGGGCTACAGTCTGAATTGCTCCAGCCTGTAGCACGTTATAATCTCTTATGGCCGGTGGTGGTGGTGAGTCTGGTTCAACCATCGGTACAGTAATCGGTTTCTTCTCCTTCTTACGCCTCCTCCTAATAACACTCAGTGTTTTCTCGATTTTCGGATCGTATGGTACTAATTCGTGATCTTGAGATCTTTGCATGCAACGTAAACCTGCACAAAGGAAAATAAAATCCTCAGTTCAACTCCACAGTGACAAAGATAATGAATACAAAGTAAAGTAGTAGTCTAAAGCACTAGATCAAAATATTTGAGTAATATTGATTTAAAACGCCCTCCCCGGCAATGGTGCCAAAAACTTGTTGTATGATTTTACTACAGTTAAAAACCAATCGTGCAAGTGTACACTAACATACGCGTAGCACAATAGGACCGAACCCACAGGGAAGGGAAATCAATCACTACTCTATATCCTTCTCTAATCTAAAGACCGAGCGAAAGCAATTGGTGTTGTTATCTATTAATCTACTAAAACAAAATTAACAATTAACTAGAAATAAATGCAAGTAATACTAAAACACACGAATTAACTTTAATAAACTAAACAGGCAGGGGAAAAGTAATGAATCATACAATTAAGAGTTGATGTGATACTTGTCTGAAAGGTGTAATTCTACAACCTAGTCACTTATATTTGTATTACCCTCTCTCAAGGTGTAACCAAGTGCTTAATTAGTGTTCAATGTTGCTCTCGCAATCACCAATAGTTAATTAAACCATAGGAACGAGACTAGTGCAATTCAATATTCTAGCGGCTCGGCATGGAATAAGATTACTATTGTATAAGCTAGAACCAAATCTCTTTGTATTCTACAACTTACAAGTTATGAAAACCATCTAAATTACCATCACTCTTTCGATCTATAGGCAATTATGATACATGCTAAGGGTGATCAGGCCATCGCAAGTTAATTCAAACCTGTTTTCAAACTAAGAATTAACACAAGTCATTCAAACATCATATCAAACATCTATTATGCAATCATATTCATCAAATCTAAACAAAACTCATAAAACGAAACTCATAATTAAAACAAAACTCATAAAACGAAAGGGAATTGCATTAAAAGAAATCATATTCATCAAATCTAAACAAAGTCTCAAAAACAAAAGCATAAATATTCAGTATTATCTAAAACGAATCCAACATACGAAAACTAATCAAACCTAAACTCAAAGGAATTAGTTTGTACATTAAAGTAACAATAAAACCGGAAATTGTTCTAAGAATTCAATCCTTTCGTCTTCTCGAATTCTTTGAAAAACTTCTGAAACTTCTTGTCTTCTCTTCAAACCCTAGATCACAACCTGGAAAAAAGCTCTATGAAAAAGACTCCAAAACGCACTAATATAGCAGCCCAAATAATTCTCTCGCCCCCTAGGTAACGGGCATTACCTCTCCATGTACCAATATTGTTAACTCCCGTTACTGCTGAAATCACAATAACGTTTTTATTAATGGTAACGGGCGTTACCACCTTTCTTCTGCATAGGGGTTACGGGCGTTACCCCTCTTCTCTCGCCAAAAGCTCTACTCCTGTGTCTTGTAACGGGGGTTACAACAACTGAACTCCTAAGTGGTAACGGGAGTTACCATATTTTCCTCCAAAAATGCGTGAAATTACTTCGCTTCGCCGTTTCTCATCTCCAACTCTAAAATCACCTAAACGGAGCAAAATAAACACATAAATGCATCAAACTGCACCAAAAAATACATTCAAACTACACTCAAAACCATGCAATTTCTACACGCAACAATTACGTAAACACATAAGTCATACCTGTACGGTCGAAAAGTCGGGACGTTACAAGTCATAAGGGGTAAAATTGGAAAAATCAATTTGTTATCTCTGTAATTGCATAGATATGTAAATAATATATAAAAATTGGTTATTTTCCTATTTATTTAAAAGGTGAAGTAAATGGTGGGTAATGGTTTATATAGCACAAAAAATACTATTCATTTTTCAATGTCAATTGTTAACCATCTAACCAAGTGAACGGATTCTAAAGTAAACGGATTTTAAGTGGAATAAAAATATGTAATCGGACTTAATATCCTATATCAAATGCTTTCTTATGAGATAGCGTCTACACCACTTTTCCGCTTTAGTCTTAAATTTCTAATTCCGCATTTACATTCCATATATTGGCGTGTTTTTGGAATTAAACTCCTTTTAACATTTGTTTACTTTTGCAAGAACGTAGCCTGTACTAAATGGCGAAGCTTGCGCCCTTAAACATGGGAGTACATTTACAATCCTATCCAAGTTTTCAAATTATTTATGATACCTTGCCATTGCCATTCCTTTCAGCATCATTTTCCCGCGAAGTAGATTGAAGGCTCTCGCTCTCTGAATCTGGAGGAGAATTTTCGGATCTAGGTTCAGGCGAGTAATTTTTCTTCTTGAAAATTCTTTTTTCTTGAGCTCTCTTTGGCATGAAGGAAGAAGGAAAAAGAGAGAAGAAAAAAAAAAAAAAGCAATCACCCTCTTCAAAATCGAAGAACAAAATTGGATTTTTTTTAAGTGGGTAATCTTAGATATCGGTCAAATATCAAGTTTTTAGAATTAGGCACTTGATAATTCTTCAAATAATCAAGTGTCTCAATGTGAAATTTTGAGATTATCGAGAATTTTTGCTAAAAATTAAAATTTTTATAAGTTTTTGAAAAAAGTTTGGGGATTCAAGAAAGATTGGACTTTGATTTTGATAAAACTTTTGTAATATTTCCCAATTAGTTTTCCACGTTTTATTCAGCTTAAGTTTTACGCTTTACTAATAGAAGCGTGTTTCACTTGTCTTGTTGGTTAGTTAGTTAGCAGAACGAGCGACACGTGTACGGCTAGGAGCTAAGAGGATTATTTATCTCTCTCTTCTTCACTTTTGTATATAAAGCTTGCAACAGTGTTAGTTAAGCAATGAATACGAAAATTCCTAATTCAGAATCTTCATTTTTGCTTTCAATATGGTATCAGTAGTGAAATTGCTTCCCTGATTTGTTTTCCGGTGCCTCTGGTCATACTCTCCGGCGTGATTTCGGCGATTTTTTTTTGCCAGCTTGTTTTTTTTTGTTCTCTGGTTTGGGTTCGCCATGAATTCCGGCGATTCCTCAGCTCATTGCTCTTTGATTCTGTCCGTTGATCCTTATTTTCTTCAACAATCTGAACACCTCAACTCCTTCTTAGTTTCTCAGCAGCTCAATGGCGAAAATTACACCACCTGGAGCCGCTCGATGATGATCGCACTATCTGCGAAGAATAAGCATGGCTTTGTTGATGGTTCACTCACCGCTCCGGCAGCTGCCGATCCTGAATCTCGTCGTGAGGTATGGATTCGAAACAATCATGTGGTTATTGCCTGGATATTGCACTCTGTGAGCAAGGAGATTGCTGCTTCCATCCTATTCTCTGACAAGACTCACTATGTATGGCTGGACCTTATTAACCACTTTCAATAATCTAATGGTCTAAGGATCTTTCAGCTTCGACAATCTCTGTTGTCCACGCGCCAGGATGCTACCTTTGTAAGTGTCTATTTTACGAAGCTTAAAGCTATATGGGAGGAGTTGACCAATTATCGTCCTATGTGCACTTGCAATCGCTGTAATTGTGGGGGTGTTCATGAACTCTATCTGTACTATCAGTCTGAATATATCATGGCATTTTTAATGGGTTTGAATGAGTCCTTTGCACAAATTCATAGTCAAATACTGATGATGGAACCTATGTCAACTATGAGTAAAGTGTTTACGTTAGTCAGTCAGGAAGAAATGCAACAAACTCTAGGATCTGTTCCTTTTTCTTCCACTCCACCTGTTGCATTTGTTGTCAAGAATTTCCGGTCTAGTTTGGGTGGTAGCCGTGGTTTCAATGCACCTCGTAGTGGGGGTTTTGGTCGCGGTGGCTTTGGAAGAGGTAGGGGACGTATTGAATGCACTCACTGTCATGGTAACACACATATTGTTGACAAGTGTTATCAGATTTATGGATATCCTCCGAGATACTCCAATCACAGGCCTCGCCCTCGACAATCCATTCACTAGCCATCTCCAGTGGTTAATCAAGTGCAAACTGTCACTTCTTCACCTGCTGCAACATCTTCCAGAGCTGGTCCCTCATCCAGCTCTCACTCTTTCTTACAATCTTTATTGGACAAACAATACCAGGACCTCCTGTCTTTATTGTCCTCATAGATACAGATTACAGCTCATACTAATGATTTAAGCACCTGTGGGACTCAGCCACATGATACAGGTATCTCCCTGTCTTCTTCATATGATTTTGCACTTGGGAAATCTGCTTGGATTATTGATTCTGGAGCTAGTAGGCATATTGTCTGTGATCTATCTTTATTTGACAATACTGAGAAAGTTACTGATGTGAATGTTCAGCTTACTGATGGTTCTTCATTTCCTGTTATCTACAAAGGCAATATAACACTTCATCCTTGCATCACTCTACATGATGTGCTATATGTGCCTCAGTTTAAGTTCAATTCAATATCTCTCAGCCACTTATTGAAGTTCTCACCTATATATTTTATACCTGATCAGTGCCTAATCAAAGATATCAAGCAAGAGGTGATGATTGGCAAGGGTGATCTTCACAATGGGCTCTATGTTTTGGAAACTGATTTCTCATCATCAAATCATACTCACTTAGTTAATCAAGTGTCTGTAGCCACTTAGCACAATCGGTTGGGTCATGTTTCTTTTCCAATTCTTGAACAATTAGACACTGTATTGGGAATAGATAAATCTCAGATTTCTGACTCTCACTGTTCTATTTGCCCCTTGGCAAAACAAAAACGTTTATCTTTTGTCTCAAGGAAAAATAGACCCTCAACTGCATTTGATCTTGTTCATTCAGATGTTTGGGGACCCTTCACTCATGCCCCTGGCAATCCTTTTAGATATTTCTTAACATTAGTTGATGATCATACCAGATTCACCTGGATTTACCTGTTGAAACAGAAATCAGATGTTCTTTCAGTTGTTCCTCAGTTTTTCCAATTAATTAATACTCAGTTTCATGCTCACATAAAAGCTTTTAGATCTGATAATGCTCCTAAATTGGCCTTTACTGAGTTCTTCAAGGAGCAAGGAGTTTTGCATTAATATTCATGTGTAGAGAGACCACAGTAAAAATCAGTTGTAGAAAGGAAGCATCAGCATTTACTTAATGTTGCTAGAGCATTATATTTTCAATCCAGGGAGCCTCTGAAACATTGGATAGACTGCTTGCTCACAGCATTATATCTTATCAATAGAACCCCATCTGTTCATTTAAATTCAAAATCTCCATTTGAGCTTCTGTTCCATTCCTCTTTTGATTATACATCCCTCAAGGTATTTGGTTGTTTGGCATATGCATCTACACTTCCTTCTCAGAGACATAAGTTTACTCCCAGGGTAAGAGCTTACATTTTCTTGGGTTATCCTCCTGGAATTAAGGGATATAGGTTGATGGACATCATCACCAAGGAGACTATTGTTTCAAGAGATGTGGTTTTTCATGAAAATATATTTTCCATGCATTCAGTTTCCAGTGATCTATCTGACACAACTTTTCTAGATATATCTCTTCCCATTCCAATGGAATCTGCACCTGAGTTGCATCCCTCATCACCAGTTGCACCAGCTTCTTCACCTGAAGTTTGCAGGAGACCATCAAGGACTGTGAGGAAACCATCCTATCTATAGGATTATCATTGTGGTTTACTGACTCATAATGTGACAAGAGAGACAACCAGTGTATATCCCATTGCTTCTCATATATCTTATGATCAGCTCTCTCCCGTACACAGACATTACTATCTTAATATCACTACTACACCTGAGCCTCAGTCCTATAAAGTTAAAGCAGAATCACCTCAATGGAGAGCAGCTATACAAGAGGAATTGCAAGCAATGGAAGTTAATAACACATGGACAATGGTTTATTTACCACCAGGAGCTGATATAATTGGATGTAAATGGGTTTTTAAGACAAAACATAAATCTGATGGCTCTTTAGAGAGACATAAAGCCAGATTAGTGGTAAAAGGTTATAGTCAATTGGAGGGTGTAGACTTCTTGGACACATATTCTCCTGTTGCCAAGCTTGTCACTGTCAAAACAGTCTTAGCACTAGCTAGTGCTCATGATTGGGATTTAGCACAACTTGATGTCAACAATGCTTTCCTCAATGGAGATTTGTTTGAAGAGGTGTACATGGACTTACATCAGGGATATGTACCACCTAATCCAGCTGAGATACCTTCATCAAAACTGGTATGCAGATTAAATAAGTCCATCTATGGACTTAAACAGACATTAAGGCAATGGTATGCAAAATTTTCCACTGCATTAACTGCTTATGGTTTTACTCAGTCAAAATCAGATTATTCTCTATTTACTAAAGGTGATGGTTCAGATTTTATTGCTCTCCTGGTTTATGTGGATAACATCATAATCCCTGGTCCAAATTCTAAGCTGGTCGGTGATCTCAAGCTGTTTTTAAGCACTCAATTCAGACTTAAAGATCTTGGTCCTCTCAAGTACTTTTTGGGTTTGGAAATTGCTCGTTCCAAGCAAGGTATTGTCTTGTGTTAAAGGAAATACACACTGCAACTTTTGGAGGATGCAGGTTATCTTGGTTCTAAGCCTATGAACACTCCTATGGATCCAAACTATAAGCTAAATTCCTTTGAAGGTGATGAACTGGAAGATCTTGCTTTGTACAGAAAACTCATTGGAAAGTTGTTATATCTGACTTTAACACGGCCGGATATATGTTTCACAGTTAACAAGTTAAGTCAATACGTATCAAAACCAAGAACCACTCATTTAGATGCAATCCATCATCTACTTAGATATCTTAAGGGATTACCTGAACAAGGTATTTTCTTCCTTTCACAGTCTGATATGAAATTAACAGCTTTTGTGGATGCCGATTGGGCTTCATGCCAAGATACAAGACGCTCCACTTCAGGTTTCTGTGTCTTCTTAGGCAGAGCTCTTATTTCTTAGAAATCCAAGAAATAAAGTGTGGTTTCTAGATCTTCAGCTGAGGCAGAATACAGAGCACTTGTGGTGGCTTCATCTGAATTAGTTTGGATTGATCAACTGCTCAAAGATCTTCATATTCATACTACTAATCCTGCTGTTCTTTATTGTGATAACAAGGCTGCCTTACATCTTGCTGAAAACCCATTGTTTCATGAGAGAACTAAGTATATCGAAATAGACTGCCACTTGTACGTGATAAAGTGTCTACAGGCTTCCTCAAATTACTACCAGTTCGTTCTGCGCATCAAGTGGCTGATATGTTTACAAAAGCATTATTTGCTCCCCAACTTAAGCTGCTCATGTCCAAGTTAGAATGCAAGGATATATTTCATCCACCTTGAGGGGGGTGTTTTGTAATATTTTCCAATTAGTTTTCCACATTTTATTCAGCTTAAGTTTTACGCTTTACTAATAGAAGCGTGTTTCACTTGGCTTGTTGGTTAGTTAGTTAGCAGAACGAGCTACACATGTACGGCTAGGAGCTAGGAGGATTATTTATCTCTCTCTTCTTCACCTTTGTATATAAAGCTTGTAACAGTGTTAGTTAAGCAATGAATACGAAAATTCCCAATTCAGATTCTTCATTTTTGCTTTCAATAAACAATGATCTTTCGTGCACTAAGTGCTGATTAAACTAAGTGAAGTTACATATCAGTTTTATTCAAAATTAGAGAATTGAAAAGCAATATGGAAGGAGGGGAAGAAGATCAGAGAGAGTTGAGAAAGATTGAGAATGAGATTTGATTTTGTCAAAAGTTACGCCAACAACGGCTACACAGTACAATATAAGATCAATCCCCATGCTAAGCTACCAACTCAGCCATCTAATCCAAAGAAACGCTTCACGCTTTTGAAGAAAGGTAATCCCAAGCTTCACAGCAAGCTTCATAACAGATTTTGGGTCTAAACGAATAAGTGTATTTCTATTTTAGATGAAATTGAAGATCAAGAAATCCAATCATTAGTAACTTGAATCTCTCAGAGGAAGTCTTCAATGGTGCACTGACTGCGGATAGGGGAAAAGAAAGAAAAATTGTGCCCGATTAACATAGAGGATCGTTTTCGGAATTACACAATATATCTTGAGTGAAGCAACAAAAGTAAACGGGAATTGACAACTGACTAAGGATAAAAAAAACCAGAAAAAATGAAAAGAAAACGCATGCCAGTGAGCATCACAAACATGCCTTCTCATGACATGAGAAATCACATAGAAAATAAACGCAGTCAAACAATTTATATTTATACATTTCACGTGTTAAATTGATAGTGAAGATTGAAAATATCTAATTGCGAAGAGATAATGTTCAGAATATGTAAAACTATGCTATTTGTACTAGATTTCTAGTATGCTCTTCTGTATTATTTTAATTGATCTGAGTAGTTGATAGTGGAGATTGAAAATATCTAATTGTGAAGAGATAATGTTCAGAATATGTAAAAATATGCTACTTGTACTACATTTCTAATATGCTCTTCTATATTATTTTAATTGATCTGAGTTATTGATAAAATTTTTATATTTGAAAAAATTTAATATTTAGTAAAAATAAATAAATTTAGGTCAAATACACCACTGCTATATTATATAATATTGGCGATGTTTCACCCCAACATATCTAGACATACAAGATATACACGGTAATATGTTACAACTTACACGTATTATTTAGCCAACAGGGGTTGGTCAAGTGGTATGAGGGTTGATTCTCGAAAGCAAAGACCCGAGTTCAAATCCCTCTGGCCACTTGGGGTGTGTGTGTTAAAAAAAAAAAAAAAAAAAAAAAACTTACACGTATTATTGTGTTTTAGTTTTGTTTAGTTAATTAATTGTCAAAAATATATACGTTGAAAAGGTCGATAAAGACATTATTGTATTTTAGTTATAACAATTATTTTTCCAAAATGTATATGTTAATGCCGGTTAATATTGTATGTTGGTTTATTTCTATATATAAAATAACTAATGATAAAGAGAAGCGTCATGTTCAATTTATGAGGTCAATTGTTGATCAGTTTTTAGTTCTTACGGCTATACATCACTGCCATTTGAAATTTATTTATTATTTTTAAAATTTTCAGTAACTAAAGTAATATAAATTTTAAAATTTAGGTGAAAATGTATGATTCAACGTCACTACATAATCATTTAGAATTTGTATATGTAGGTACACTTCGAAAGAAAGATCGCTCGATAGAGGGGAAAATGACTTTGATCCGAATGGTTGTGGACTTTTCTGGCTAGAAAACACAAGCGCTAGAAGACCAAAACGAGGAGAATATGGGAGGATGTCCCGTTTTGACTCTAGACGCTCAAGTCAGTAAACCTTATATGAAGATTTAAGTGAGTTTGATATAAACTAGGGCTGTCAATTCGGGTGGGTCGGGTTGGGATAGGGGCCAAGAAGGTCTAACCCGAACCCAAACCCGAAATGAACCCAAAATCCCCAACCCTAACCTGAACCTATCAGGTTCGGGTAGACCTAATTTTTTTCAGGTCACCCATTAACCCGACCCACCTGATCGACCCGGCCCGACCCGACCTACATTTTTTTTATTTTTTATTTCTTTTCTGCTCTTTTTTTGGGACTTTTTACCGAATTTAAAACCTTTACAGAAGTGCATTTTTGCAGAATTTAAAACCTTAACAGAAGTGCATTCAATCAAATTACAGTTTCATAAGCTAAATCTAACTTATGCATAAAAAATTAACTTATACATACAGAAGTGCATTCAATCAAATTACAGCTCATAAGCTAAATCTAACTTATGCATAAAAACTAACTTATACATAAAAACTGACAAAGTAACTAAATGCATAAAATTAAAAACCGACAAACTAACTTATGTTCTTTCAATCTAACAAAGTGACAAACTGACTTATACATAAAACTAATCACAATCCAAATTGACTCCCACAGACTTAAAATAAGTTCAATTAACCAAACATCCCAAAACAATACAGTTCATAGGCTAGTTTTGTATCACCATCATCTTCCCAAAAAGATTCTTCACCAAGTCATGCCACCTAAAATTAATAAGCAAGTCAATTAAAATTAGAGTCATAATAAATATTAACAATTCATATATTAAATAT
This sequence comes from Lantana camara, assembly GCA_037501455.1. Taxonomy (NCBI): domain Eukaryota; kingdom Viridiplantae; phylum Streptophyta; class Magnoliopsida; order Lamiales; family Verbenaceae; genus Lantana; species Lantana camara. Next base: position 11,134,711 of record CM074857.1, on the reverse strand, counting down.
AAAAAAGATTACTTACCTATCAATCATCAACATAAGTAGTCGTACTAGATTGATCATCGTTTTAATTCAAACACATAGCAAGAACAACAACTCATAGTGTGCATGAAACTTGCAGTGCAGTCCCATGCCTCATTTTAAAATCCAATGGAGATTCAATAATGCAGATTGTCTGTTCATATTTCAGAACTAGGCTGTAGATAACCTATAAGCAAAAGTACACCAACAATGATGCAGTAGTAACTATCACCAAGGGTCAAATGAAGGTAAAAATTAACTGAAAGGAGGTCGTGAATGAAGTGCTAACTAACTTGAACTCATGACCATTATGTGTTAGAAGAAGATACTCTGGAGCTCTTGCTACTACCTCTTTAGTAGAGTATAACTTTATGCACTCTTTGAAAGGAACAAGTTGGTCTAAGTTGCTTGCATCATCATGGAACTTTGGCTCCACTTTCAATGTCCACTGAGAAAACAAGTTATCAGAAATCAACCATCATCCTTCAAACAAAACTGCAGTCCATATATTATAAGGGAAAACCAGAATGCATAAGCATATATCAATGCAATGTTAGGTAACAAATCATTTGTCTCACTGAAATAGAAGCACTAATTGATCATTTCCAAAATCTCATTGTCTTGGCAGGAGTTGTAGCACCCCGGACACGTGGAGGTGCCACACCCCCGCACTATAGGTCAATCCACATACGAAACGGACAATCCGTACATGAACCAACCTACAGCGAACGGGTGACAATGCAGCAAACGACAAGCTAGGCGGGATATGTATACATGCAACGAGTGAAAGCGGAAGCATAAACTAATCACGATCAAATATAATCACTAACATGTCACGACATTTCCCGATTGCCAAGTAAGACAAAATATGTTCTAGCTTTCCATATCAATACATTATCATCTCCGAATATAAATAACAAGTAACTATAATAAAAGATCTAAAACGACAATAAACAATATGCACCGTAATGGACTCGACTACATGGACTGGACTTGACACGACTCGACTCCCGCCTAGCGTGCACCTGCAAGAACCTGAAAGGTGGAGGTATCAGTCTATGGAAGACTGAGTGAGGGGCGTAGATATATATTAGCGCAAAGAACATGCAAGTTGTAACCTCGGGTAAGGTTTTGTAACATAATAATAATATCGATAAAAAGTGCAAGAATATCAATAACTCGCCCGAGATTACAACTATCCGGTTTAACACGATAATCACGGCTATTATAACTATCAGTGGCCCTGGCGAGGGGCGTGCACGATCTCCAACCAACCTCGACAGTGAACAAGGATTGCACTTTCATTTAATTAGGTTATCATGCAAGTCATTAAAGTGCACACGATCAATAATATGAAATCCATCCTTCACTCCATTGGTGGTGGGTTTGCAAGGCCCGAACCACCCACGATAACACGACGTACGTCGGGAGCATGACTCCCACGTACGGGACTCCTTCCTCCACCAAACCTCCTGGTGGATTCAGGGGGCATCCCCACGGTTTGAGAGAGGCGTTATGAGTTACCCGTCAGCCCTATGCTTTCCCGGTTGGCTCAAACACTCACCCTCGGGCCCATAAACACGATACACGGTACACGAGTTCGCCAAACACGATCACGGTAACACGATAACACGATACACGGTTCTCTTGTCATGAACACGATTAGCAACACGATACATGACTTTCTTATAACACGATACACGACTTGCTTTCAATAAATACATGATTTACTTTGAAAGAACACGACTGGATAGTTCAGAAACACTTATCATTATATATTTATATCCCTTTTTGGCCCAAAAGTCACATAAGGTTATACGGGTTCTAAGTAACTAGCAATTAAACCTCACCTGACAGGCGACACACGACTCATGGATGCGTGAACGTGCTCTGTTGATCACAATCTCCGCCCCGGGAGAGTAACTGGACAAGAAACAGGACACGGTGTACTTGTGAGACAATAACTTATCAATGTTACCAAATAAGACGCACGGCATGACTATACAACGAGATGATATGCATTCACGAATGTAGCACGATATATTCGTATTTTGACATGTAATTGATCATATAATATCATGTTGGGGTTAAATAAAGGTAAAGAAAAGGGTTTGGGATTTCACATTTTATGCAGAATGTTTCTGCACTTCCAGGGGTATGGGAACGGCCTTTCCGGGGTTTTAATACAAAATGGGAAGGGCCGTTCCCCCACTCCCGAAACTGCTCCCGAAGGTGGGAACGGCCGTTCCCGTCTATGAGACAAAGTGGGAACGGGCGTTCCCATACTCGCCGCCACGTACACTGTTCAAACGATGGGAACGGCCGTTCCCCATTTACAAAGGGAACGGGAAGGGCCGTTCCCGATACGCAGGAAGAACAAAGAACAGAACAAAACAGGGGATGCTCTCGGGACAAAACCAAGCATCCCCAAACTTCCCAAATTCATCCCAACATGCAAGAATTCTTGAGATATGCATGTATAAAGGTTCAATATATATTAATATGCAATCAAGACACCTAAAACATGCTTGAATATATCAAATTCATCATATTCATCACTTTCAAGTTTATACATAAACCCATCATATATCCTCAAATTCTCCAAGAAATCATGCATGATTCCCAAGCTATGATCAACTATTCTTACTCTTCTCAACAAATAATCCATTTACCTTAATAATTCTTAACCCTAGCTTCAAGAGATAAATTCTAAGAAATCACATAAATGATCATATATACCTTGAGGTGAAAATAGATGAAGGAAGATGATGAGTATGGATGCTTGAGCTTGAATCATGAATTTCCTAACAAATTATAGCTTGAAGATGATGATTTCCTCCTTCCTTTCCCATGAATTTTGGCTCGGTAGAGAGAGCATGAGGAAGAATAATTTTGGATGAATAAATGAAATGAATGGAAGCATGAAGAGGCTATACCGTGATATTTTTGGGAGATATGCAATATTTATGATCCAATCCTTTAAGTTTTATAAGTTATGCAATTAAGTATAAGAGGTTTGGAAAGTGATCAATTTAGTCCTTTAACATTTTCATGCAATTCGGTCCTCCAATTTAAATAAATGATCAATCAAAGGCAATTAAGCAATTAAATCATTTTTGGCAAATAATTCACGTAACAATTAAATCCCAAATCGATACACATTTCACTTATTTCCACGTAAACATATCGGATTAAATTTATATCATTTATCATAAAATGTAGGAATTTAATAAATAAAAGAATTACGATTAAATCCTAACCCTCAAAATCACACGTGTCGTGCGTACCTGAAATTGGGGCGTTACAGGAGTTAATACCCAAAATCAAGCTAAAATTTAGAATATGTATAACTAAAACAACATTGATTTTTTAACCATATCTACCAGCTTAAAGAGCTTGAATTCCAATAAAGGCTGTCTAAAATGCCTAATATCAGACAGATTGGACAAATTGTAGATACACTCATACATATAATTGACATAAATTTACAGCTTAAATCTCCGTACTTGCATAATTGCATCACATGTATATTCTAAATCTTAAAGAATACAAAGACAACTAATTCCAAATTTCGTTTCGCACATACCTGAAGACGAAGTTTGTCGGAAGCGAGAAATAGTTCCTTTCGAATCAGAGAGAAGAAACGGCGAGCTGCACATCATTAATTCAATTGTGAGGTCATATTTCAACGAGTCTTGAAGAAATTAAAAAAAAAGGGAGAGAGAGAGAAGAGAAAAGGCCTGAAGAACTTGAACATACCTAATGTCCGACGGTCGATGGTCGGCGGCGGTGGAATTCTTGGAGAAAAGAAGAATCGCCGCTGGGAGCTCTCTTCGAGAAAGAAAATAAAGAAAAAATTCTAAAAAAAGGGGGGGAGAGAGAGAGAGAGGAGAAAAGGCTTGAAGATCTTGAACGTACCTGATGGCTGATGCTCGATAGTCGACGGTCGGCGACGGCGATGGTGGAATTCTTGGAGAAAAGAAGAATCGCCGTAGCCGCTGGGAGCTCTCTGGAGAAAAGAACTATTAAAAGGCATATTTAACACATGTTTATATTTTATGTGGTTAGTATAGGATGATATTTTTGCTAGGTTATTCTAGGGTTTCTTCCCTCTTGTATATATATATGGTTGTTGTATTGTTGTTTCACAAGTAATGAAAATCCTCTTCTACCAAACTTCACATGGTATCTAGAGCCAAAACTTGGTTCACCCGTAAACCCTAATTTTTTTTTCAAGCGGCCATCCCCCGCTTCGAGAATTTTCAGTAGCAGTCCTGCTCGAATTTTTTTGTTTCACCTGTGTCATGGATGCCAAAAGCCTCTCCAATTCGTTGTTTCAAATTACTAACCGCAAGTTAAACGATAGTAATTATCATCACTGGTCCATCTCTGTTGAAGTTTTCCTCGAAGGCCTTGGAAAAGATCACTATCTTAGTGATGATCCACCAGATAACGTTGACGCCAAGAAAAGTGCTATTTGGAAACAAGAAGATCACCAGATTATGTCAGCCCTATGGAATTCCATGGAACCTCATATTGCTGCCTTGTGTATTAATTTTCGGAGTAGTAAAGCAATTTCGTCACATCTCTAAAAGTTATACACGAGCAACTTATCTCGTATGTATGAGGTCACTGCTGAATACTAATCTCTTCGTATGGATGGTCGGAGTTTGAAAGACCACTTTGGAAATTTTAGTCGTATATGTGCCGAGCATAACAGTTTATTTCCCATTTCTACTGATGTCTCCGCTATGCAGAAACAACGCGATCAACTGGATGTCCTCCAATTTTTAGCCACACTTCCGCCACAGTATGAGCCATTTCGTTCACAAATCATCTCGAGTTCTGACATTCCCAGTCTTGAAGAGGTTTACTCCCAGACTTTGCGTTTTTTCTCGTATCAAACTTCTTGAGTTGCACCTCCCATGGGAGACCGTTCTACCTTGGTCACGAACCGTGTCACACAAAACACTCGTAATTATCGAGAAGGTCGCACCAATATTCGTGGAGGACGCACTGGTTTAGGTCGAGAGTTGAAATGTGACCATTGTGGTCGTCCCCATCACACCAAAGAAACTTGTTGGGATTTACATGGCAGGCCTCCACGACAGGCAAATACAGCCTCTTTAGATTCTCCTACACCGGGAAACCCCTCTTCATCTAAGAGCATATCTTTATCAGAGGATGAGTATGCGCAGTTCCTTCAGTACCAAACTGCTCAACAGGTTTCCGCTCCTATTGCCTCTATTGCTCAATTAGGTAACTCCCGCACTTGTCTGTTATCTAATCGTACTATATCTAAACCTTGGATTCTAGATTCTGGTGCATCTGATCATATGACAGGTAATCCTAAAGCCTTCTCCACTCTTCAGTATTCAAATTCCCTACCCCCTGTTACTTTGGCCAGTGGTTCTCAAACGTAAGTTCAAGGCATTGGCACGGTTCCCCATTTATCTATCTTGTCATTGTCTTCTGTTTTATACATTTTTAATCTTTCTTTTAGTTTGGTATCCATCAGTAAATTAACTAAACAACTCAATTGCTCAGTTACCTTTCTCTCTGACTTGGTTGTGATACAGGATTTAAAGACTGGGGAGACGATTGGCACAGGACATGAGTCTCGAGGACTTTACCATATTGAACCGTCGTCTACCACTACTTGTCAGGTAGCCGCCTCTCCATTCCACATACACTGTCGTCTTGGTCATCCCTCGTTAGGACAGTTGAAGAAGTTAGTTCCCAATCTTGGTCGTATTACGTCTTTAGAATGTGAGTCATGTCAACTAGGTAAACATAGTCGAGTTTTTTTTTCGTCTTTTGAAAATAAACGTGCTTTGAGTGCATTTCATGTCGTCTACTCCGATGTGTGGGGTCCATATCGTACTGTGTCTCACTTAGGATTTTGTTATTTTGTATCTTTTGTTGATGATTTTTCACGGACCACTTGGATTTTCTTAATGAATGATCGTTCTGAATTATTTTCTATCTTTTATGCTTTTTATGCTGAGATTAAAAATCAATTTGGTTGTTCAATTCGTGTTTTTAGAAGTGATAATGCCAAAAGAATTTTTCTAATGATTTTAACACTTTCATGACTACAAATGGCATTTTACACCAATCCTCTTATCTTTACACTCCCCAACAAAATGGGGTTGCTGAAAAGAAAAACAGACACTTGTTGGATGTTGCCCGCACAATTATGTTTCATGCACATGTTCCTAAAATGTTTTGGGAAGATGCTATTCTCACTGCTTGCTATTTAATTAACCGCATACCTTCCACTCTGTTAGGGAATATTTCTCCTCACTCTGTCTTATTTCCAAATGAACCAACTTTCAAACTCCCACCGCGTATTTTTGGTTGTGTCTGTTTTGTCCATCAAATGAGTCCCACAATGGACAAGTTGAGTCCTAGATCTATTAAATGTGTTTTTGTGGGATATTCTCGGTCTCAAAAAGGTTATCAATGTGATGACCCCGTGTCCAAAAAGTTTTTTCAAAGTGCAGATGTCACCTTCTTTAAGTCAACCCCGTATTTTTTCACCTCTTACATGTACTCTGACATTGAGAACTCGATCACCCTCCCTAACCCTATCCCTCTCCACCCAACCCCCACCCCTACTGTTGCGAGGCTATCATGTTTTGATTTGCAGGTGTATGTTCGACGTCACCAACGTGTAAGTTCTCTAGTCTTATGTCCCAACACGTCCTCTCCACCGTCTTGAGATTCTGCACCACAACAAGCCTCAGATTTAGAGGTACCTATTGCCATTCGTAAAGGTAAACGTACTTGCACCTCCCACCCCATCTCCACTTTCGTGTCTTATGATCGCCTATCTCCCAACTTTTCTTCTCTTATCTCTACTGTTGATTCTATACATGTTTCCACTAAATTACATGAGGTTATTTCTGATCCTGGTTGGAAAGAGGCAATGGATACGGAAATGTCTGCCCTTCGGCATAATGGTACTTGGGAGCTCGTTCTTCTTCCTCTGGTAAGTCTGTTGTTGGTTGTAAGTGGGTGTATACGGTAAAGGTTAATCCGGATGGCTCTGTTAATCGCCTTAAAGCCCGTCTTGTGGCTAAAGGATACACTCAGGTTTATAGCTTAGATTATTCTGACACTTTCTCCCCAGTTGCCAAAATGTCTTCAGTTCGTTTGTTAATTTCTTTGGCAGCTACTCTGTCTTGGCCATTACACTAGCTGGATGTTACTAATGCTTTTCTCAACGGCGATCTTACTGAAGAGGTTTATATGGAGCAACCTCCAGGGTATGTTGCTCAGGGGGAGTCAGGGTTGGTGTGTCGCCTCAGAAAATCACTATATGGGTTAAAACAGTCCCCTCGAGCCTGGTTTGGACGATTTACTAAAGCGATCATGTCCTTTGGCATGAATCAATGTCCAGTAGAGCACTCGATCTTTCATAAACGTACATCCACAGGTCTTATTCTTCTTGTTGTGTATGTTGATGAGATTATCATCACGGGAGATAACAATTTGGGGGTACAACAATTAAAGTCATTTTTACAGTCTGAATTTCAAACAAAAGACTTGGGTGAGTTGAAGTATTTTTTGGGTATTGAAGTTGTGAGGTCCCATCTTGGCATCTCTCTCTCTCAACGAAAATATACCCTGGATCTATTGTCAGAAACGAGTATGTTGGGAGCTAAACCGGCTAACTCTCCTATGGATGTCAATACTAAGTTGTCTGACAGCGAGGGAGTACCATTAGACAATCCGGAAAGATACAAAAGACTGGTAGGAAAACTAAACTACGTAACTGTAACTCGATCGGATATTTCATTTGCAGTCAGTACCATTAGTCAGTTCCTCAACTCATCCAAACCCTCTCATTGGGATGTTGTTACAAGAATTTTGAGGTATCTGAAGAAGTCACCTGGTATGGGTTTGTTGTACAAGAATCATGGTCATCTCGACATTGTTGGATACACTGATGCTGACTATGCCGGAGCCATAATTAACAGAAGGTCTACCTCCGGGTACTGTGTTTTTGTTGGGGGGGAACTTGGTTTCATGGAAAAGTAAGAAGCAAAATGTGGTATCAAGATCAAGTGCTGAAGCAGAAAACCGAGCAATGGCTTACACCTCTTGCGAGTTAGTATAGATTAAAAACATGTTAGAGAGTCTCGGGTTTCAGCAAACTCAGCCGATGGAGTTAGTATGTGACAATCAAGCAGCTATCTGTATAGCTAACAATCCCATGTTTCATGAAAGAACAAAACATATTGAGGTTGATTGTCATTTTGTTCGAGAAAAAGTACTCCAGAATGTCATTAGAACAACTCATGTCCAAACCAATGATCAAGCGGCTGATTGTTCACCAAAGCTTTAAATGGGGTTAGATTGAAGTATCTTTGTAACAAGCTTGGAACATATGATATATATTCTCCAGCTTGAGGGGGAGTGTTAAAAGTTATATTTAACACATGTTTATATTTTATGTGGTTAGTATAGGATGATATTTTTGGTAGGTTATTCTTGGGTTTCTTCCCTCTTATATATATATAGGGTTGTTGTATTGTTGTTTCACAAGTAATGAAAATCCTCTTCTACCAAACTTCACAAGAACGAAGTAAAAATGTGGAGAATTAGGATTTAGGGTTTGTGAATTTAATATATAGTCCATTTATCAGGTGGGTCGGGTTTTTCGAGTCTGGTCCGAGTTATAGGGTCACCCGAATTGTTTTTCAAGTCAACCCGGGTTGACCCTAACCCTGACCCTTTTTTCTCTCTCTTTCCCGGGTTGAAATCGGGTCCGACCCGAACAGGGAGGCGGGCCCAGAACAGTAGCAGTCCGAGACCACATTTTAAAATTTTTATTTATAATACAAGTATTAAAATATTTCTAAAACATTTTAATATTATAGCGGAAGACTAGCCGGATCTACTCAAGTATATACATGCAATTGATAATAAATTTTAAATCACTTAAGCAGATAAATATCTAACATGCAATTAACACTTAAGAGCACATAATTTATCATGCTTAAAATAAAACAACTGTAAAATATGACCGTACTGCAAACATGGCTATCTAATGGCATTTTTCCAGCTCCCGAATTCACCTCCCGAGAATCCGATCCCCCCGATCTCCTCGTGAAACCGGTAGGGCTTCCCTGCAATAACCCCAGGGACACCCTCGGAGTGTGGGCTCCGAAAGTATTTCTCTAAATACTTAGAGAAAATAAACTTTAAACTAGAAAACCCTTTTCACGGTTTATTCTCCCGAAATTAGGCGTTTTATACAAACACCTAATTAAAATTAATTCCAAAATAAATCGGAATTAACTAGGAGAAAAGGGATATGGTTTCAAAGCTTAAACTCAGCCAAAACCACCTCCAAAACTTGTGAATGAGAAATGAGGACCCAAGGTCCCTATTTATAGGGGAAAAACCGTGGGCAAAATAGTAATTTCACACCCCACTTGCGTGTACAACTTGGACACGAAAACCAAGGTGACTACGTCGAAGGCCCCTCCACCATGAGTCCAACGCCGCCGCACGCGCCCTCAAGCGCCGCCTGAAGGTAGCGGGTTTTATGGCACGCGCGGTTCTAGGGTTTTTGGTCTTTGGTAGGTCTGACCGAACCGGTTCGACACGTGGCCAATCCTGATGACGCCACGTGTCCGGTCCGGTTCAACCCTATCCGTTGGTCCGGCCCGTTGACCCGGACCTTGACTCGTTGACCGACCCGGTTGCTGACCCGACCCGACCGCATCTGGGTCGTTGCTTTACGACGACGTGGCGTAATCTGGGCCGTCCACGTATCAAACACGTGGCGTGCCACGCGGTCGCCCAGTCAGCGCCACCTGGCCCACCTTGCTGACGTGGCATGCCACTTCAGCTGCTACGTCATCACCAAATTTTATTTTTTTTTTCCGATGAAAATTTTATTTTCTCCAAAATAAAATTCCGGGCATTTCCAACTCTTTGGAACTTGATTTATTTTCTTAAAATAAATCCCTTGGCTTATTTTCAAACACTTTGAAAATTCATTTCTCTTTCTCTTTTTAATATTTTCTCTTTGGGTTTTCAATTTGGGGCTTGTAGGGGGACCTGCAGGACTAATTAATTTTAGCTCCAAATGGATTAATATATTATCATCTCATGATAATAATTAATTACCGTTTAACAATATTTAATTCCACTAAAAAAATATTGTTGCACTCTAAAATTAATTAAATTATTCACGAATTTCTCGATCTAGAATTTTTTCGCATTTTACTCCTCCGTGTAGATATCCATGAAAAATAAATTGCAACTACTATCATTTATTTTTCATCTCTAATTTGAAATTTATCGATTCACCTTAAGTTCAAATTCTCTGTATGTGAAACACATTCAACATACAACTTCGGTGAAGCATCACACGAAGTGCTTTGGCCAAAGTCTTAATTCGAACTTTTGCAAATCTATTTCAAGGATATCTTTTACCTTCCAGTAAGGCCACAGATTCCTCGATCAATATAACTCTTTAGCACATTTCATGTTGTCACCGAATCATACAAAGTATTTTGGCCACCCGTTATCGAGACCTCACTTCGAGTATGTTACAGTGACTAACACTACATGCCTAAAGCCGAAATATTATCAGGATTAAGAGTACAATGCTTCCTGAGATTTTATTCATTTTAGATACCAGTATAAAATGAATTATCTCAGTGGTCCAGTTTGATGTTTCCAATCCTATTGAAAATCATCAACGTGTTATAATTGGAATCACCATTCCCTATGACGAAAGACTAATCATCTTATATAACCACGTTATAGTCTTGATAAGAACATATTCTTATCTTACCGACTAGAACTTTAATAACACGTGATTTTGGTATTCAAAGTCTTTTTCCTATGAAACACATTTCATATAAGAATACCACCACACGTCATTAATTATTAATATGTGAAATACTCACAACTTGCTGTAAATTCAGTTTACTTAATTCAAAAAATTGAATTTTCAGGGCACTAATCCCAACACCGATTTGACCCGAACCCGAAAACCCCCAACCCTAACCTGAAAATTAGGCGGGTGGGTCGGGTCGGGTCCGATTTTGACACCGCTGATATAAACTATTGTAGCTTATATAAAAGTAAGGCAAGGACCTTTTGGTAATTCCGATGTTGATAAGTACAAGTGATATTGCCTTAGATCTTTAGCCTAATGAGAGAGCATTAGGAATAAAATATCCATAAACCTGAAAAGGATCCATAAAAGCAACAGTAACAAAGATATTGTCGGGTATGAAACGTCAAGTCATGCTGAATTTCTTTGTAGGGCGTGACCCTCGAAGATCGAGGATGACCTAACGTTAGCTGGTGAATCCCTGTAATGTGAGCTCGAGGGTTTTGAGCCCGATGTATGGTGGCTACGAATGGCCTGGGACTCAAGATACGAGGGGTGCCTATAAAAAATCAAAAATCTCATCTTAAGTATTGGGTGCGACGTGTCAAAAACAACCATGTGGCCCACTCGAATTGCATGAAGGACATTGAAGTAGTGCTGACATATTTCTTCCACATTTTTTAAGGTTTTTTCAAAATTGCTTTGAGTTATCAAATAATATTTTTATATTTGAAAAAAATTCAAAATTATCAAACTTGGTTAAAATAGAATAAAAGGGTTTTTTTTAGAATAGTACCCATGAGTCGAAAAAAATTTTGTTTACTCCCCATTTTGTCAAAAGTTCCTCTTCACTCCCCAGATGAAAATCAAAAATTTTGTTTACTCCCTATTTTTTGTAAACGTGGTATAAAAATTCAAGAATCACGTACTTAAATCCCCAAATGCTGTATATTTTTTGCAATATGTAGTATATACATCATATTGCGAAAAATATACAACATTTGGGGATTTAAGTACGTGATTCTTGAATTTTTTTACCACGTTTACGAAAAATGGGGAGTAAATGAAACTTTTGATTTTCGTCTGGGGAGTGAAGATGAACAATTTTGAAAATGGGGAGTAAACAGACATTTGAGTCCCCATTTTGGGATTTTTCAAAAATCACCATTCCCTATGACGAAAGACTAATCATCTTATATAACCACGTTATAGTCTTGATAAGAACATATTCTTATCTTACCGACTAGAACTTTAATGACACGTGATTTTGGTATTCAAAGTCTTTTTCCTATGAAACACGTTTCATTTAAGAATACCACCACACGTTATTAATTATTAATATGTGAAATCACAACTTGCTGTAAATTCAGTTTATATAATTCAACAAATTGAATTTTCAGGGCACTAATCCCAACAATCTCCCACTTGCCCTAAATTCAATTTGGCCACACATCTAAGTCTTATTCCTTTCACATGAGTGTCAAAACTCGTTTTGCACTCTTTCGCGCCAATACATTAGTGAAGGAATCTATCAGATGTTTCTCAGAGCCAACAACTAGGAAATCATGAATCCAATACATCTAACTGGTTGCTTCTCAAGCTACCATGTATTCGACTTCCATGGCGGTGTAAGCAATACAAGTCTGCTTAACATTCTCTAATTAACAGTTGCTCTTTCTAGAGTAAACACGTATTCTGATGTCAAACATCTAGAATACAAATCAGATTGTATATCCGAATCTGTGTACTCTATTGAAATGAGCTCACCACTGTGGTAGACAAGCATATAATCTCAAGTCCTTCTCAAATACTCCAATATATGCTTTCACTACTATCCAGTGTCAGATTCTAGGGTTTGACTAATATCTGCTGACTTAGACCTATTTCATAATAGACATCTGGCCCAGTACATAATATGACACAAATAAAGCTTCCGCTGCGGAACTCTAATCATACTTCTATCTTTTCAGTTGTCTCAGGACACTGATCCCGAGATTGATAAATTCCATATCCAAAAGGTAACGAACCTTTCTTGGAATATGTCATATTATACCTTGCCAACATCTTATCTGTATATGCTTCTTTTGACAAACCAATCTCCTTATTCTTATGATCACAACAAAAGTCTGATCCTTGGAATAACATCGGTTTCACATAGGTCTTTTCTTGTCAAAATGATTTGACGTCCGAATCTTGACCACTGACAAAATTCTTGCATCATTCCCAATGAGCAGAATATTAATTACGTACGCAGTGAAAATGGTACAACGTTATCATGATATCATTTTGTACACTTCATGGTTCATCAGGTAATTATACAAATCCAAAGAATCTAAATTGCCTTATAATTCTGATGCTCCATAATCTAGACGCTTGCGTAAGATCATAAATCGATCTATTAAGCTAGCATTATATGCACCTTATTTCTGGCTGTGATGCCTTCAGGTTGTACCATGTATCTCTTCTTCTTGAAATTGTCCGTCCAAAGACATAGTCTTTACATCCATTTATCTAATCTCATAATCGATAATGAGATAAAATGGAGAGGATAATGGACTTAAGCACTGTTATAGGCGAGAAGATCTCATAAATGATTTCTTCTTTCTGGGTAAAATCCCTTGCCAATAGTTTGCTCTAAAGTCTTTATTTTTTTGTCCATTCTTTCCTTTTATTTTCTTGTAGAACCCAATTGCATCTAATGGGTTTAATGCCTTCAGGCGCCTCTACAAGCTCAAGACTTTGTTAGAATATAGAGATTCTAACTTAGATTCCATGGCTTTTGACCAAATTGTCAGCATCTATGTCTTCCACAGCTTCATTACACGTAACAGGATCAGATATGTTAGATTCAACTACTTGGGTTAATCTTAGGTAACTTGTCAGGTGTCCTGACAATCCTCCCACTACAATGATGCTTTCATGTACACGTCTCTACATCACATGTTGTATTTGGTACATCACATGTATCTAATACATTTTCAGTTATCACAGGTTTATGTAAATTAGTATCTGATACTGTTATTTTCTTTTAACACTACTTTGCTTCCACCCCTTTTTGTGGTTATCTATGTAATTATCTTTGATATATTCACAAACATCTTTTGCGATTTCTCAAATTACAAAAAGTACCACCTCTTATTCTTCTAGGATAACCTTAGAACAAGTAAACCTTTGTTCTTTATTCTAACTCGTCAGGATCTATCCTTAACTCGTGGACCAGGCTACCTCAAATCCGAAGATAAGAGATACATGGTTTTCACCCCAGTTACAGATCCATCAGTGTTTTAGGAACTGACTTAGATAGAACTAGGTTTAATGTGCATTGTCATTTTGAGCGCAAGACCCCAAAACGAACTTCGTAGGGTAGCATGACTCTTCATGAATCTTTACCATCTCTATCAGAGTTCTATTTCTCCTTTCTGCAATACATCTTTGCTAAGACGTATCTCATATATATAGTTAAGATCTAATCTCATTTGAGAAATTCTATTTAACTCTGGACTTAGATACTTATCACTACTTCGATCTAATCGAAGTGCCTTGATATGTTTTCTAATTTGACTCTTTGACTTCAGTCTTATATTCTTTGAACTCTTCAAAATTACAGACTTAAGTCTCATCAAATAAACATATTTGTATCTAGAGTATTCATTCAAATGAATGATGAAGTACGCAAAAACTTTCTCTTGCTTGAACATTCATAGTATCATTTGTCCGTATGAACTAACTCAAGCAAGTTCATGGCTTAATACCTTTTGTCTCAAAAAGATTATTGGTCATTTTAACCTTCTAAATAGGATTCGTAGATTGATACTATTTTTCAAGTCAATAGGACTCAACAATCAGTCTTTGGATCGTATTCAGATTCAATTGACCAATAGATAGGTGCCACGTAGTAGTTTTTCCTCTTAGATGGTAAGTCAAGCTTCTTAATGTTAAACTTAAATTAGGGTTTTCATTGAGGTATAAAAGACCATCTTTTATTGTGCCAGAGCAAAAATAAACTTTTTATTTTGCTTAACGGTAACTCTTTGTTTAAAACAAACAGTTAAACCACTAGTTATTGAATAACTTACAAAAATCAAATTTTTGTTTATACGGCACGCGTAATATAAAACCCTACTGCCAAAATATGACTTTATAGTCCTTACTGCTAATACAATTAGACTTGTATTATCCCCGAGCAGTAGTTGTGTGCTAGCCGTTTCTCAAACTTTCTGGTTAGTTTGAATCTTCGCAACGACTTGCAAATATGGTTAGTTGATCTCAAGTTCACATACCAGAAGTCCGGTGAATTTTCAACTAAACATATTTTCAACGAGTAAGATATCTTCATATCTTATCTAAACGGCGTAACAAATAGACAGACTAAGTATTTTGGACAATTTCTTTTCCCAATACCCGTTACCACCGAAATAGAAACACTTTTCCATTGTCGGATTTGACTTTCTATTTCTGAACCTTAGATTGGAACTTTTCCTTTTTCTTTCTTCCACTTACTGGCTTTCTAGGCCCTGGATATTGATGTCTGATTAGAGAGAACTTTATCCCTTAGTCTATATCACCCTTTCTGCCATATTGAGGTTTTCGTTCATTGGTTTTATAAAAATTTATTTAAAATAATCTTGAACGTTCAAATGACTTAGGCAAAGAGTATAGGATCGTATCATATCTGTTAAGATTGTCTCTTTAAGCACAGAGGCTTTCAATCTCATTCAGATCAGTTATCATATTCATAATATGATTCTGAATTGATGGTCCTTCAAACATCTTTAACTGACAACCGTTTTCATGGCTCGTACCTTCGTACGACTCTGTCTTCAACACATGTTCTTATCAGTGGACATCTTATGCGTCTGATGCTCAAGAACTTTTAAGACAGATGTCAGGATATAAGACTAGCCAGATCATCACACTTGATCCATTTAGAATAAGCGTCTTTCTAATCCTGACTGGTTGTAGTTTCTGAAATTTTCGGATAAGGTTCAGTGAGTACGTAAACTTTCGTGTCTCAATACGATGTCAAGATTTACTTTCTAGTCAGCATAGTTGAACCCTTACTAGCCTATTTCCTTATTATAGACATGTAGTATGGAGTGGGCTAAGAGAGATCGTAATTATAAAACTGAAATAAATAAATAAATGCAAGTTATGATAATGTATTTCACTTTCTTCTGCGTCCAACCAATAAATGAAATCCACGTAAGCATTTTGATTTACGCAATGGTGACTTAACTAACCGCAGTTGACTTCCCGGAGGCGAGGTCGAAAACCGCTTAGAAAAGCAAAAACTATTCTTAATTAACATGTCATCTAGGTAACTCTTACCAAACAATGTCAATCCACCACGTTAACCCTTGGTCTCTAAGTAAATGTAACAGAGCTCCGAGGGGAGGTTAATACATTACTTAGTCAAGTGTGCACCATTACCTAGAAGTCCGTACGAGTAGGTCAAGACACTCCACGGAGGCGTGGTCGAGCTGACTTTCCTGTATTTCATTCTATCCGTAGAAGTCTAATCTTGTATACCGCGAATACATACCCGCCGAAGGGAGTAGTATATATTCACTATACTATAGACGGGTAATGGAGGCCGTGAGAATCCAACTCTTTTCATCTCGCTCCCACTTGAATTTTTAAAAGGTGTGGATTATCTGTTGATTATCTAATAATCACTTTTGGCGTCTTATTGTTGGAAGTGATTAATCTAATTAATACCCTCCCACTAGGATTACTAAATCATATTTAAAATCCCAATAATAATATTTTAAGGCAATTTAATAACTATTTATTAATTAGGCCGAAAAATATTTGTCCAATTATGCATCTCGTTCAATCTCTATTAAACATTATTTATTTAATCACATTAAATAAAATATGTATAATTAAAATATCATAATATCTCATATTATCATGATCATGCCAAAAAAATAATTAAGCATGCTTTCATATAATTATCACATAATTATCATGCTTAAAATAAATGGCATAAAGTAAACATGTTATAAATAAATTCTCTCATAATTTAAATCATGTTTACTGATTCGGTAATTAACCAGGAAGATTATTGAAATCGATTCCCAAACGTAAATTCCCAGGAAACACTGGAGGGGTCACAACGGTCCCACTTAAAAACCAGCCTCTTTGACAGAATTTACGTGCACCTATGTTTTGAAACCCGGACCGAACGTCAAACTGGGACCCTTTACTGGTTACCGGTTTTACTGGTTCGACTGGTCGGACCACCGGTTGGACCGGTATGACGTTATAATTACGTAAAAATTTATATATATATATATAATTTACATATTAATTAATAATAATATTATAATTTTTTTATTTTTTTTAGAGTAGAATATTATGAACTAAATAACATAAAAAAATATATACATATATAATTTTATATAGTTTTCAAGCATCATTATTTTCGAATAATATGTAATAATGTAACAAAATGACTGAAATATTCATTGAGATCAAGACTTCCAGTGATCCACGGGAAAAACTTAGCAACAAACCATCCTAGGAATCAAAGCAACAAGCCAACAATGCAAACTTTAAGTTTTAAACTGTCCTAAAACATAGCCACAATGCAATCTGTCCTAGGAACACACTGTCCACCAACAACAAAACAAAATCATCAAGTCCCTAGCATAATTAAAACAGCCACCAAACTGTCAATTTTGAAAGCAAATAAATCATCAACTCATGCATAATCATCTTCGTCAACGAGGTGATTCCTTTGTTGTCTCAACATCCGAGCTACTTCACCATCATTAGAACTCAATTCCACAGCAAATGTTGACAAATCAAAGTCCTCGTCCATCTCATTTTGGTTTTGTCGATCACCTAATATATTTACAACTTCATAATGAGAAAGATTTTCAAATAACTATAAATCTAAAAAATTAACATTTCAATAGATCACCTCGAGAGCTCTCAGTAGCTAATTCCTCTTCAAGAAGTTCTTCAATCTCATCAGCATCAAGCTCTCCAATAGGATCCTCCTCAACAACCCAAAAGTCCACTTTGTAGATACATTCAATATCAATTGGATCGTAATTTCTTTTAGGTTGTTTGTCACTGTAAATAACAAAATGTGTTAGTTTACGATATTAAATGAAGTATTAATTTCACAAAAAAGTAAATTTACCGATTTTGCAATCGCAAATTGTAAAGAACAAAGACGACATCATTAAGTCTTTGATGCTCCATTCTATTCCTCCTCTTAGTATGAATTCTCTCAAACACACTCCAATTTCTTTCGGCGCCCGAAGAAGACGAAGTTTGACTCAATATCTTGATAGCAATCTTTTATAAATTTGGCGCACTACTACCGAAAATCCTCCACCATTCATCTAAGTCAGAATTTACAACAGTAAGTACAAGCAAATAACCCAAAATAATAATAATTTAAACAATAAGGTAAAAGAAAAAGTAACAATAATAATGCCGGGTCGAGTTGTTTTTGCATTGCTGATAGCTAATGCTCGTCCGAAGCTATCCTTGCGCTCTCGAAATGTAGAAATTTCTTCCAATATATTGTTTGCTTCGGGGCAATACTTCTCAACAACATCAACCAACCCATTCAAAGCATCCGGACCTTGAGATGGACTCTCCGAATCATATTGAAAAGCCGGGTGCAAGAAAAACGCAGATGCATGGAGACGTTTGCGCAACATATTATCCCATCTATCGTTGATTATATCAACATAGGAGCTGTAAAGGTTCTCCTTGTTTCGAAACAACTCTTTAATAGCATTGATTACCCTCCACATCCCCTCGTATACATAGCCTAATGAAGGTTTCTCATCTGAATCACATATTCTCAATAACCTCATAATCGGGGCTGTCACTTTCACAACAATCAAGCTACTGTTCCAAAAGTTACTATCCAAAATAATCTGCTTAACCTCTTTGCCTTTCTCAGTCTTCAAGAACTTCTTAAACCCCGAACTTACAACCATGGCCTCCAAATACTCTTTGTGTTCATATAAACTCTTTAAGGCAATATATTGTGTGCCAAATCGAGTTTCCCCAGGTCGAATAATCTCAGTCCAACCAGGTCGTCTTCTCAACCATGCATGAGGCCACTTATGGTTATACACAAACACTGTAATCCTCGATGCAAGAACTATCAAATTCTTTACCATTGTCATCTCTCCGATATCCTTCATAATCAAATTAATGCAATGGGCAGAACATAGAGACCAATAAATAGAAGGATATTTAGTCGAAAGCAAACTACCAGCCTTTTTGTAGTTCCTTGCATTGTCAGTGACCATATGCACCACATTTTTAGCACCAACCATCTCAACAATCTCACAGAAAAGATTATACAAAGTTTGCGCATCAGACTCAACATCAGAAGCATCAACAGATTTGAAAAATGAAATTCCAGATGGACAATAAACCAAAAAATTAATCAAAGACCTATGACTCTGATCACTCCAACCATCACCCATAATCGTACAACCACAATCAGTCCATTTAGCACGCAAAGAATCAATAGTCAGCTGCACTTGAGTCTTAACTTCTTTAAGTAATGGAACTCTCAATGAATGATAAGTAGGACCAGTATATCCATGACCCATAGTTGCAACTCGACTCATCATAGGCTGATAAAAAGGAGAATTGACAGCATTTATGGGAACACAAGCATCATACATCCATAAAGCAACTGACATACCGGTTTCATGCTATCTTTCTTTACTTTGTAATTTAGCCTTAATGCTAGGTTGAGAAGATTCAATACCAGTCCCGGCTTTCATGTAGTTTCTAATTTCATTTGTTTTCTTTCTCTTTTTAGTATTATCCACATTCTCTTTAGTACTAGGTAAATTCGGTATTTCCTCTATGTCATCTCCCCCAACTTCAGAAGGCTCAACATCAACATCAAACATCCTCAATCTAGACTCAGTCTTGTCTTTCTTAGTTTTAGACACTTCAATCAAAGATCCTTTAATCTCAAAACGAACATCTTGAGGAACTTTAAGACAAGTTTTTACATTACCCTTAATGTCAGCTAAATGCTGCTTCATTCGGTTTATTCCCGACCACAAATTGCTTGATCGCAATAAACACTTTAAGGTGCGTTTCTTGCCACTTGATTGCACCTCGTAGCAATGCTTCCACGCTATATCATTTCTCATGCGAGGATTTTGCCTACAACTTTGCTCTATAGACGGGGAATCATTTGTGGGCATCGACGACCCAATATTATCCATATCTACAAACAGGAAAAACAAGAGTCAAGATATGAAATACTTTTCTCAATCAATACTACTGTACTAGGAAGTCTGAGGCAAATTTCATTTTACCACAAATAAAGAAGACATAGCATCCAAACATAATTTTAAAAATACAATGATTTCAATTAAAGAGGCAAATAACAGAAATTTGACATTTCTAATAGCACAGATTTTTTACTGAACCTTGATTAAATAAAAAATCACAGAATCAACTACAAATCTCATTTCCTAATAGATTTTCGTTTTGTTGTGCATAGCCTTTCTATTTCTTGTTTCTCGTCTAAAAATGGAGACTTTGTATCACAATTTTTTTTTTCTTTCTTAATACACAAACTGACGGTAAAAGAAGAAATCAACGCCAAACCTGAAGATTATTGGGCGGTGATAACGCGGGGCAGCGACGAGGGGTTGGGCGGTGCCGACGCGGGGCTGGGTGGCGACTGGTTGTGGTCTTGTGGATGAGAAATTTAGGTTTCAATTTGGGAATAATCGAACAAGAATGACTGAATGAGGGTTTCAATTTAGGTGAGAAAACGTTTTGTGTAAAAAAAACGTGTTTCAATAATAACTAACGTTTTTGTAAACTAATTATAAAAAAAAAAAAATTATTTTTTTTCCGGTTCACCGGTCTGTTAACCGGTCCGGGTCACGAAAATCGCCGGTTTTTTTACTGGTTTGTACCGGGCTACATTGGTTCACCCGGTAGCTGGTTTTCAGGGTATAACTGGACCGGAGAGGTGGCCGGTCACCGGTCGAACCGGTCCGACCGGTCGATCCGGTCCGGGTTTTAAAACACAGACGTGCACAGTATCATATTTAAAATTATGCATCGCATGCATCTTATCAATGCATGTATATATCTAGAGCACGGCTCTGATACCAGTTGTTGGGATGCGGGCCCAGAACAGTAGCAGTCCGGGACCACATTTTAAAATTTTTATTTATAATACAAGTATTAAAATATTTCTAAAACATTTTAATATTATAGCGGAAGACTAGCCGGATCTACTCAAGTATATACATGCAATTGATAATAAATTTTAAATCACTTAAGCAGATAAATATCTAACATGCAATTAACACTTAAGAGCACATAATTTGTAATGCTTAAAATAAAACAACTGTAAAATATTACCGTACTGTAAACATGACTATCTAACGGCATTTTTTCAGCTCCCGAATTCACCTCCCGAGAATCCGATACCCGATCTCCTCGTGAAACCGACAGAGCTTCCCTGCAATAACCCCAGGGACACCCTCAGAGTGTGGGCTCCGAACGTATTTCTCTAAATACTTAGAGAAAATAAACTTTAAACTAGAAAACCCTTTATAGGGTTTACTCTCCCGAAATTAGGCGTTTTATACAAACACCTAAATAAAATTAATTCCAAAATAAATCGAAATTAACTAGGAGAAAAGGGATATGGTTTCAAAGCTTAAACTCAGCCTAAACCACCTCCCAAACTTGTGAATGAGAAATGAGGACCCAAGGCCCCTATTTTTAGGGGAAAACCCGAGGGTAAAATAGTAATTTCACACCCCACTTGCGTGTGCAACCTGGACACGAAAACCAAGGTGACTACGTCAAAGGACTCTCCACCACGAGTCCAACGCCGCCGGCCGCTTCCCATTCTGAGGCCGCACGCACCCTCACGCGCCGCTTGAAGGTGGCGGGTGTTATGGCACGCGCGGTTCTAGGGTTTTTGGTCTTTGGCTGGTCTGACCGAACCGGTTCGACACGTGGCCAATCTTGGTGGCGCCACGTGTCCGATCCGGTTCAACCCTATCCGTTGGTCCGGCCCGTTGACCCGGACCCTGACCCATTGACCGACCCGATTGCTGACCCAACCCGACCGTATCTGGGTCGTTGCTTTACGCCGACATGGCGTAATCTGGGCCGTCCACGTGTCACACACGTGGCGTGCCACGCGGCCGCCCAGTCAGCGCCACCTGGCCCACCTTGCTGACGTGGCATGCCACGTCAGCTGCCACGTCATCACCGAATTTTTTTTTTTTTTTTTTCGGATGAAAATTTTATTTTCTCCAAAATAAAATTCCGGGCATTTCCAACTCTTTGGAACTTGATTTATTTTCTTAAAATAAATCCCTTGGCTTATTTTCAAACACTTTGAAAATTCATTTCTCTTTCTCCTTTTAATATTTTCTCTTTGGGTTTTCAATTTGGGTCTTGCAGGGGGACCTACAGGACTAATTAATTTTAGCTCCAAACGGATTAATATATTATCATCTCATGATAATAATTAATTACCGTTCAACAATATTTAATTCCACTAAATAAATATTGTTGCACTCTAAAATTAATTAAATTATTCACGAATTTCTCGATCTAGAATAATTTTGTATTTTACTCCTCCGTGTATCCATGAAAAATAAATTGCAACTACTATCATTTATTTTTCATCTCTAATTTGAAATTTATCGATTCACCTTAAGTTCAAATTCTCTGTATGTGAAACACATTCAACATACAATTTCGGTGACGCATCACGGGAAGTGCTTTGCCAAAGTCCTAATTCGAACTTTTGTAAATCTATTTCAAGGATATCTTTTACCTTCCAGCAAGGCCACAGATTCCTCGATCAATATAACTCTTTAGCATATTTCATGTTGTCACCGAATCATACAAAGTATTTTGGCCACCCGTTATCGAGACCTCACTTCGAGTATGTTACAGTGACTAATACTCAATGCCTAAAGCCGAAATATTATCAGGATTAAGAGTACAATGCTACCTGAGATTTTATTCATTTTAGATAGCAATATATTAATAAATAATCGCAGTGGTCCAGTTTGATGTTTCCAATCCTATTGAAAATCATCAACTTGTTATAATTGGAATCACCATTCCCTATGACGAAAGACTAATCATCTTATATAACCACGTCATAGTCTTGATAAGAACATATTCTTATCTTACCGACTAGAACTTTAATGACACGTGATTTTGGTATTCAAAGGCTTTTTCCTATGAAACACATTTCATATAAGAATACCACCACACGTCATTAATTATTAATATGTGAAATACTCACAACTTGCTGTAAATTCAGTTTAATTAATTCAACAAATTGAATTTTCAGGGCACTAATCCCAACACCGATTTGACCAGAACCCGAAAACCCCCAACCCTAACCTGAAAATTAGGCGGGTGGGTAGGGTCGGGTCCGATTTTGACACCGCTGATATAAACTATTGTAGCTTATATAAAAGTAAGGCAAGGACCTTTTGGTAATTCCGATGTTGATAAGTACAAGTGATATTGCCTTAGATATGTAGCCTAATGAGAGAGCATTAGGAATAAAATATCCATAAACCTGAAAAGTATCCATAAAAGCAACAGTAACAAAGATATTGTCGGGTATGAAACGTCAAGTCATGCTGAATTTCTTTGTAGGGCGTGACCCTCGAAGATCGAGGATGACCTAACGTTAGCTGGTGAATTCCTGTAATGTGAGCTCAAGGGTTTTGAGCCCGATGTATGGTGGCTACGAATAGCCTGGGACTCAAGATACGAGGGGTGCCTATAAAAAATCAAAAGCTCATCTTAAGTATTGGGTGCGACGTGTCAAAAACAACCATGTGGCCCACTCGAATTGCATGAAGGACATTGAAGTAGTGCTGACATATTTCTTCCACATTTTTTAAGGTTTTTTCAAAATTGCTTTGAGTTATCAAATAATGTTTTTATATTTGAAAAAATTCAAAATTATCAAATTTGGTTAAAATAGAATAAAGGGGTTTTTTTTTTAGAATAGTACCCATGAGTTGAAAAAAATTTTGTTTACTCCCCATTTTGTCAAAAGTTCCTCTTCACTCCCCAGATGAAAATCAAAAATTTTGTTTAGTCCCTATTTTTTGTAAACGTGGTATAAAAATTCAAGAATCACGTACTTAAATCCCCAAATGCTGTATATTTTTTGCAATATGTAGTATATACAACATATTGCGAAAAATATACAACATTTGGGGATTTAAGTACGTGATTCTTGAATTTTTATACCCCGTTTACGAAAAATGGGGAGTAAATGAAACTTTTGATTTTCGTCTGGGGAGTGAAGATGAACAATTTTGAAAATGGGGAGTAAACAAACATTTGAGTCCCCATTTTGGGATTTTTCAAAAATTGCCCGTAGAATGGATTGGGTAGTTAATTAATTATTCAAAATATATAATTATATCCTTTGATAAATTACAAACACGGGTGATTGGTGAAATTAATCCCAGAATTTCACTTCCCATCCTTTTGATTATCTCGTTTAGTATCTTCACCATCATCCATGATCCAACATCAAACTGAATATATGCTGCAGATGATTAATTCTCATAAATTCTAATTAATTATCTAGATTATTTCAACTAAATATGATTTAATTTAACCTAAAAAACCTAAATGAGATTATGGCATGATCTATATGGCATGATTGGTATGATGGAATGGGGTGGGAATGGAATGGGTATTACCGCATCCATTCCTAAATCCTTGATGGGTACGAAACATGATTAGGAATGTTCATTTCCACGGTAATATCCATTCCTATAAGTATAGGATAACCCATTCCTTTGATCCCCCATGATATTAGTCATTCCCAATGCTCAAAATTTATTATTATTTTTATGTTATCGTCACATATTTGTTAAATAAATATTATATTTTATAATTTTCATAAATAAAAATTAAATACTATTAATCAAATTGAAAATTTAATAAATTATATTAAATATATGTAAATATAAATATATTATATATTGGCCTTTTCTTAAAACTCCCCATGAGTTGAAAAAAATTTAGTTTGCTCCCCATGAGATTTTATTCATTTTAGAAAGCAGTATAAAATGAATTATCTCAGTGGTCCAGTTCGATGTTTCCAATCCTATTGAAAATCATCAACGTGTTATAATTGGAATCACCATTCCCTATGACGAAAGACTAATCATCTTATATAACCACGTTATAGTCTTGATAAGAACATATTCTTATCTTACCGACTAGAACTTTAATGACACGTGATTTTGGTATTCAAAGTCTTTTTCCTGTGAAACACATTTCATATAAGAATACCACCACATGTCATTAATTATTAATATGTGAAATACTCACAACTTGCTGTAAATTCAGTTTAATTAATTCAACAAATTGAATTTTCAGGGCACTAATCCCAACAATCTCCCACTTGCCCTAAATTCAATTCGGTCACACATCTAAGTCTTATTCCTTTCACATGAGTGTCAAAACTCGTTTTGCACTCTTTCGCGCCAATACATTAGTGAAGGAATCTATCAGATGTTTCTCAAAGCCAACAACTATGAAATCATGAATCCAATACATCTAATTGGTTGCTTCTCAAGCTACCATGCATTTGACTTCCATGGCGGTGTAAGCAATACAAGTCTGCTTAACATTCTCCAAATAACAGTTGCTCTTTCTAGAGTAAACACGTATTCTGATGTCAAACATCTAGAATACAAATCAGATTGTATATCCGAATCTGTGTACTCTATTGAAATGAGCTCACCACTGTGGTAGACAAGCATATAATCTCAAGTCCTTCTCAAGTACTCCAATATATGCTTTCACTACTATCCAGTGTCAGATTCTAGGGTTTGACTAATATCTGCTGACTTAGACCTATTTCATAATAGACATCTGGCCCAGTACATAATATGACACATATAAAGCTTCCGCTGCGGAACTCTAATCATACTTCTATCTCTTCAGTTGTCTCAGGACACTGATCCCGAGATAGATAAATTTCATATCCAAAAGGTAACGAACCTTTCTTGGAATCTTTCATATTATACCTTGCCAACATCTTATCTATATATGCTTCTTTTGACAAACCAATCTCCTTATTCCTATGATCACAACACAAGTCTGATCCTTGGAATAACATCGGTTTCACATAGGTCTTTTCTTGTCAAAATGATTTGACATCCGAATCTTGACAACTGACAAAATTCTTGCATCATTCCCAATGAGCAGAATATTAATTACGTACACAGTGAAAATGGTACAACGTTATCATGATGTCATTTTGTACACTTCATGGTTCATCAGGTAATTATACAAATCCAAAGAATCTAAATTGCCTTATAATTCTGATGCTCCATAATCTAGACGCTTGCTTAAGATCATAAATCGATCTATTAAGCTAGCATTATATGCACCTGATTTCTGGCTGTGATGCCTTCAGGTTGTACCATGTATCTCTTCTTCTTGAAATTGTCCATCCAAGGACATAGTGTTTACATCCATTTATCTAATCTCATAATCGATAATGAGATAAAAGGGAGAGGATAATGGACTTAAGCACTGTTATAGGCGAGAAGATCTCATAAATGATTTCTTCTTTCTGGGTAAAATCCCTTGCCATAAGTTTGCTCTAAAGTCTCTACTTTTTTGTCCATTCTTTCCTTTTATTTTCTTGTAGAACCCAATTGCATCTAATGGGTTTAATGCCTTCAGGTGCCTCTACAAGCTCAAGACTTTGTTAGAATACAGAGATTCTAACTACTATCATTTATTTTTAATTTCTAATTTAAAATTTATTGATTCGCCTTAAGTTCAAAATCTCTATATGTGAAACGCATTCAACATACAACTTCGGTGACGTATCACGTGAAGTGCTTTGGCCAAAGTCTTAATTTGAACTTTTACAAATCTATTTAAAGGATATCTCTTACCTTCCAGCAAGGCCACATATTCCTCGATCAATATAACTCTTTAGCGCATTTCATGTAATTACCGAACATACAAAGTATTTTAGCCACCCGTTACGGAGACCTCACTTCGAGTATGTTACAGTGACTAACACTACATGTCTAAAGCCGAAATATTATCAGGATTAAGAGTACAATGCTTCCTAAGATTTTATTCATTTTAGATAGCAGTATAAAATGAATAATCTCAGTGGTCCAATACGATGTTTCCAATCCTATTGAAAATCATCAACGTGTTATAATTGGAATCGTTATTCCCTATGACGAAAGACTAATCATCTTATATAACCACGTTATAATCTTGATAAGATCATATTCTTATCTTACCGACTAGAACTTTAATGACACGTGATTTCGGTATTCAAAGTCTTTTCCTATCAAACACATTTCACATAAGAATACCATCACACGTCATTAATTATTAATATGTGAAATACTCATAACTTGCTGTAAATTCAGTTTAATTAATTCAATAAATTGAATTTTCAGGGCACTATTCCCAACAATCTCCCACTTGCCCTAAATTCAATTTGGCCACACATCTAAGTCTTATTCCTTCCACATGTGTGTCAAAACTCGTTTTGCACTCTTTTGCGCCAATACTTTAGTGAAGGAATCTTTTAGACGTTTCTCTGAGCCAACAACTAGGAAATTATGAATCCAATACATCTAACTGGCTGTTTCTCAAGCTACCATGTATTTGACTCCCATGGCGGTGTAAGCAATACAAGTCTGCTTAACATTCTCCAATTAACGGTTGCTCTTTCTAGAGTAAACACGTATTCTGACGTCAAACGTCTAGAATACAAATCAGATTGTAAATCCGAATCTTTATACTCTATTGAAATGAGCTCACCACTGTGGTAGACAAGCATATAATCTCAAGTCCTTCTGAAGTACTCCAATATATGCTTTCACTACTACCCAGTGTTAGATTCTAGGGTTTGACTAATATCCGCTGACTTATACCTATTTCATAATAGACAGCTGGCCTTGTACATAATATGATATACATAAAGCTTCCGCTGCGGAACTCTAATCATGTCTTCTATCTCTTCAGTTGTCTTAGGACACTGATCCCGAGATAGATAAATTCCATATCTAAAAGGTAATGAACCTTTCTTGGGATTTGTCATATTACATCTTACCAGAATCTTATCTATATATGCTTCTTGTGATAAACCAATCTCCTTATTCCTATGATCACGACAAAATTCTGATCCTTAGAATATTATTGGCCTCACTTAGGTCTTTATTTGTCAAATAGATTTGACAATCGAATCTTGACTACTAACAAAATTCTTGCACCATTCCCAATGAGCAGAATATTGTTTACGTACAGAATGAAAATGTTACAACGCTATCATGATGTCATTTTGTACACTAATGGTTCATCAGGCAATTATACAAATCCAAAGAATTTAAATTGCCTTATAATTCTGATGCTCCATAATCTAGACGTTTGCTTAAGATCATGAATCGATCTATTAAGTTTGCATTATATGCACCTGATTTATGGCTGTGAAGCCTTCAGGTTATGCCAAGTAGTTCCTCTTCTTGAAGGTTCCCGTTCTAGAACATAGTCTTTATATCCATTTGTCTAATCTCATAATCGATAATGAGATAAAATGAAGAGGATAATAGACTTAAGCATTGCTATAGGCGAGAAGACCTCATAAATGATTTCTTCTTTCTGGGTAAAATCCCTTGTCATAAGTTTGCTCTAAAGTCTCTACTTTTTCGTCCATTCTTTCCTTTTGTTTTCTTGTAGAACCCAATTGCATCTAATGGCTTTAATGCCTTCAAGTGCCTTCACAAGCTCAAGACTTTGTCCATGGCTTTTTACCAAATGGTCAGCGTCTATATCTTCCACAGCTTCATTACACGTGACAGGATCAGATACGTTAGATTCAACCACTTGGGTTAATCTTAGGTATCTTGTCAGGTGTCCTGACAATTCTCCCACTACAATGATGCTCTCGTGTACACGTCTCTACATCACAGGTTGTATTTGGTACATCACATGTATCCAATATATTTTTAGTTATCACGGGTTTATGGAAATCAATATCTAATACTGTTATTTCTTTTAACACTACTTTGCTTCTACCCGTTGTGGTTATCTATGTAATTATCTTTGAAATATTCACAAACATCTTTTGTGATTTCTCAAATTACAAAATATACCACCTCTCGTTCTTCTAGGATAACCTTAGAACAAGTAAACCTTTGTTCTTTATTCTAACTTGTCAGGATCCATCCTTAACTCGTGGACCAGGCTACCTTAAATCCGAAGATAAAAGATACAGGGTTTTCACCCTAGCTACAGATCCATCAGTGTTTTAGCAACTGACTTAGATAGAACTAGGTTTGTCGTTTTGTGTGCAAGACCCCAAAACGAAATTCATAGGGTAGCATGACTCTTCATGACTCTTACCATCATTATCAGAGTTCTATTTCTCCTTTCTGCAATACATCTTTGCTAAGACGTATCTCATATATATAGTTGAGATCTAATCTCAATTGAGAAATTCTATTTAACTCTGAACTTAGATACTTATCACTACTTCGATCTAATCGAAGTGCCTTGATGTTTTTCTAATTTGACTCTTTGACTTCAATCTTATATTCTTTGAACTCTTCAAAATTACAGACTTAAGTCTCATCAAATAAACATATCTGTATCTAGAGTAATCATTTAAATGAATGATGAAGTACCTAAAACTTTCTCTTGCTTGAACACTCATAATATCATACGTTCGTATGAACCAACTCAAGCAAGTTCATGGCTTAATACCCTTTGTCTCAAAAAGGCTTCTTGGTCATTTTAACCTTCTAAATAGGATTCGTAGATTGATACTATTTTCAAGTTAATAGGACTCAACAATCAGTCTTTGGATCCTATTCAGATTCAATTGACCAATAGACAGGTGCCACGTAGAAGTTTTTCCTCTTAGATGGTAAGTCAAGCTTCTTAATGTTAAACTTGAATTAGGGTTTTCATTGAGGTATAAAAGACTATCTTTTATTGTGCTAGAGCAAACAAATCTTTTATTTTGCTTAGCGGTAAACTTTTGTTCAAAACAAACAGTTAAACCATTAGTTATCAAATAACTCACAGAAATTAAATTTCTGTTTATACGGCACGCGTAATATAAAACCCTATTGCCAAAATATGACTTTATAGTCCTTACTGCTAATATAATTAGACTTGTATTATTCCCGAGCGGTAGTTGTGTGTTAGCCGTTTTTTTTTTTTTTTTTTTTTCAAACTTCCTGGTTAGTTTGAATCTTCGCAACGAATTGCAAATATGATTAGTTGATCTCAAGTTCACACACCAGGAGTCCGGTGAATTTTCAACCAAACATATTTTCAACGAGTAAGATAACTTCATATCTTATCTAAACGGCGTAACAAACAGACAGACTAAGTATTTTGGATAATTTCTTTTTCCAATACCCGTTAACACCGAAATAAAAACACTTTTCCATTGTCAGATTTGACTTTCTATTTCTGAACCTTAGATTGGGGACTTTTCCTTTTTCTTTCTTCCACTTAATAGCTTTTGAGGTCGTGGATATTGATGTCTGATTAAAGAGAACTTTTCCTTTAGTCTATATCACCCTTTCTGCCATATTGGGGTCGTTCATTGGTTCAGGTTGGGTTTAAAAAAATATATATTTAAAATTTATCCTGAACGTTCAAACGACTTAGGTAGAGAGTATAGGATCGTATCCTATCTGTTAAGATTGTTTCTTTAAGAACAAAGACTTTCAATCTCGTTCAGATTAGTTATCATATCATAATATGATTCTGAATTGGTGATCCTTCAAACATCTTTATAACTAACAACCTTCTTATTGGCTCGTACCTTCGTATGATTCTATATTCAAAACATGTTCTTATCAGTAGACATCTCATGTGTCTGATGCTCAAGAACATTTAAAACATATGTCAGGATATAAGACTAGCCAGATCATCACACTTGATCGATTTAAAATAAGCGTCTTTCTAATCTTAACTGGTTGTAGTTTCTGGAATTTTCAGTTAAGGTTCAGTGAGTACGTAAACTTTCGTGTCTCAACACGATATCAAGATTCATTTCCTAGTCAACATAGTTGAACCCTTACTAGCCTATTTTCTTATAGATAAATAGTTGGGAGTGGGCTAAGAGAGATCGTAATTATAAAACTGAAATAAATAAATAAATGCAAGTTATGATTATGTATTTCACTTTCTTCTGCGTCTAACCATTAAATGAAATCCACGTAAGCATTTTGATTTACGCAATGGTGACTTAACTAACTGCAGTTGACTCCCCAGAGGCGAGGTCGAAAACCGCTTAGAAAAGCAGGAACTATTCTTAATTAACATGTCATCTAGGTAACTCTTACCAAACAATGTTAATCCACCACGTCAACCCTTAGCCTCTAAGTAAATGTAACAGAGCTCCGAAGGGAGGTTAATACATTACTTAGTTAAGTGTGTATCATTACCTAGAAGTCCGTACGAGTAGGTCAAGACACTCCACGGAGGCGTGGTCGAGCTGACTTTCCCGTATTTCATTCTATCCATAGAAGTCTAATCTTGTATACCGCGAATATATACCCGCCGAAGGGATTAGTACATATTCACTATACTATAGACCGGTAATGGAGGTCGTGAGAATCCAACTCTTTTCATCTCGCTCCCACTTGAATTTTTAAAGTGTGGATTATCTATTGATTATCTTATAATCACTTTTGGCGTCTTATTGTCGGAAGTGATTAATCTAATTAATACGCTCCCACTAGGATCACTAAATCACATTTAAAATCCAATAATATTTTAAGGTAATTTAATAACTATTTATTAATTAGGCCGAAAAATATTAGTCCAATTATGCATCTCGTTCAATCTCTATTAAACATTATTAATTAATCACATTAAATAAAATATGCATAATTGAAAATAGCATAATATCTCATATTATCATTATCATGATCATGCCATAAATTAAAACAATTAAGCATGCTTTCAAATAATTATCACATAATTATCATGCTTAAAATAAATGGCATAAAGTAAACATGTTATAAATAAATTATATCATAATTTAAATCACGTTTACTGATTCGGTAATTAACCAGGAAGATTATTGAAATCGATTCCCAGAAAATTACCATTCCACGTAAATTCCCAGGAAACACTGGAGGGGTCACAACGCTCCCACTTAAAAGCCAGCCTCCTTTGACAAAATTTACGTGCATAGTATCAGATTTAAAATTATGCATCGCATTCGCATGCATCATATCAATGCATGTATATATCTAGAGCATGGCTCTGATACCAGTTGCTGGGTGGTGGGCCCAGAACAGTAGCAGTCCGGGACCACATTTTAAAATTTTTATTTATAATACAAGTATTAAAATATTTCTAGAACATTTTAATACTATAGCATAAGACTAGCCGGATCTACTCAAGTATATACATGCAATTGATAATAAATTTTAAATCACTTAAGCAGATAAATATCTAACATACAATTAACACTTAAGAGCATATAATTCATCATGCTTAAAATAAAACAACTATAAAATATTACCGTACTGCAAACATGGCTATCTAACGGCATTTTTCCAGCTCCCGAATTCACCTCCCGTGAATCCGATACCTGATCTCCTCGTAAAACCGGCAGAGCTTCCCTGCAATAACCCCAAGGACACCCTCAGAGTGTGGGCTCCGAAAGTATTTCTCTAAATATTTAGAGAAAATAAAACTTTAAACTAGAACACCCTTTTCAGGGTTTATTCTCCCGAAATTAGGCGTTTTATATAAACACCTAATTAAAATTAATTCCAAAATAAATCGGAATTAACTAGGAGAAAAGGGATATGGTTTCAAAGCTTAAACTTAGCCAAAACCACCTCCCAAACTTGTTAATGAAAAAATGAAGGCCAAGACCCCCATTTATAGGGGAAAACTCGAGGGTTAAATAGTAATTTCAAACCCCACTTGCGTGTGTAACTTGGACACGAAAACCGAGGTCACTACGTTAAAGGTCTCTCCACCACGAGTCCAACGTCGCCGGCCGCTTCCCATTCTGACGCCGCACGGGCCCACATGCACGGCCTGAAGCCCCAAAATCGGTCCAACTGAACCGGTTCGACACGTGGCAGATTCTGGTTCTGCCACGTGTCCGGGTCAGATCGACCCTATCCGTTGACCCGACCCGTGACCCGTTTAACCGATTCGGTCCAGACAAATCTGGACCGTTGCTCACGCGGACGTGGCGCGATCTGGGACGTCCACGTGTCGCACACGTGGTGTGCCACGCGGCCACCCAGTCAGCGCCACTAGGGCCCACCTTGCTGACGTCGCGTGACACATCAATGCCACGTCACCTGCCACATCAGCTTTTTTTTTTTTTTAATTTAAATTTTTATTTTCTCCAAAATAAAATTCCGGGCATTTTCAACTCTTTGGTACTTGATTTATTTCCTTGAAATAAATCCCTTGGCTTATTTTAAAACACTTTGAAAAATTCATTTCTCTTTCCCTTTTAATATTTTCTCTTTGGGTTTTCAATTGGAGCTTGCAGGGGGACCTGCAGGACTAATTAATTTTAGCTCCAAACGGGTTAATATATTATCATCCCATGATAATAATTAATTGTCGTTTAACAATATTTAATTTCACTAAATAAATATTGTTGCACTCTAAAATTAATTAAATTATTCACGAATTTCTCGATCTAGAATAATTTCGCATTTTACTCCTCCGTGTAGATATCCATGAAAAATAAATTGTCACTACTATCATTTATTTTTCATCTCTAATTTGAAATTTATTGATTCACCTTAAGTTCAAATTCTCTGTATGTGAAACACATTCAACATACAACTTCAGTGACGTATCACGCGAAGTGCTTTGGCCAAAGTCTTAATTCGAACTTTTGCAAATCTATTTCAAGGATATCTCTTACCTTCCAGCAAGGCCACAGATTCCTCGACCAATATAACTCTTTAGCGCATTTCATGTAATCACCGAACATACAAAGTATTTTGGCCTCCCGTTACTGAGACCTCACTTCGAGTATGTTACAGTGACTAACACTACATGCCTAAAGCCGAAATATTATCAGGATTAAGAGTACAATGCTTCCTGAGATTTTATCCATTTCAGATAGCAGTATAAAATGAATAATCCCAGTGGTCCAGTTCGATGTTTCCAATCCTATTGAAAATCATCAACGTGTTATAATTGGAATCACCATTCCCTATGACGAAAGACTAATCATCTTATATAACCACGTTATAGTCTTGATAAGATCATATTCTTATCTTACCGACTAGAACTTTAATGACACGTAATTTCGGTATTCAAAGTCTTTTCCTATGAAACACATTTCATATAAGAATACCATCACACGTCATTAATTATTAATATGTGAAATACTCATAACTTGCTGTAAATTCAGTTTAATTAATTCAATAAATTGAATTTTCAGGGCACTATTCCCAACAGATTACAGGAAGCTGAATGCATTCACTATCAAAGACAGCTATCCTATCCCCTTGGTTGATGAATTACTAGATGAGTTGGGGTCAGCTATGGTTTTTTCTAAAATTGATCTTAGATGAGGCTATCATCAAATTAGAGTTCATATAGAGAATATTCCCAAGACAGCATTTGTAACATCCTCTGGTCTCTATGAGTTCAAAGTTATGTCGTTTGGGTTGACAAATGCTCCTGCCACATTCCAGTCACTAATGAACCACATATTCAGAGAGTATCTAAGGAGATTTATGCTAGTTTTCTTTGATGATATACTGGTTTATAGTAAGAACCTACAAGAACACTTACAGCACTTGGAAATAGTCTTTAAGGTTCTTCTTGAACAGAAATTATATGTTAAAGCTTCAAAGTGTCACTTTGGGAGTGACCAAGTGTAATATCTGGGATATATCATCAAGAAATGAGGAGTATCAACTGATCCAAAGAAATTACAGGCCATGAAGGATTGGCCAGGACCAAGATTAGTCAAAGAATTGAGGGGATTCCTTGGGTTGACAGGATACTATAGAAAATTTATCAGGAACTATGGGGTGATTACAAAAGCCACTGACCAATTTGACTAAGAAAGGTCAGTTTGTGTGGGATCAAGCAGCTGACACGGCATTCAATGAGTTGAAGGAAGCTATGTGCACATCTCCTGTGTTGGCACTTCCAGACTTTTCCAAACCCTTTATTGTGGAAACTGATGCTTGTTATAAAGGCATAGGGGTTGTGCTGGTGTAGGATACACATCCCTTGGCTTATATGAGCAAGGCACTAGCTCCAAGATCTTTGGGCCTGTCTGTATATGAGAAGGAACTGATGGCAGTAATCCAGGCCGTGGATAAGTGGAGGAGTTACTTGATACATAACACTTTTGTGATCATGACAGATCAATGCCGTCTCAAATATCTCATTGATCAAAAGATTTCCACCCCATTACAGCACAAGTACCTGACTAAGTTGCTTGGATTCAGCTATACCATTGAATACAAAAGTGTACATGAGAACATGGTTCGCCGGAACGGCATCATAACGGCTGGAACGGCTGGAACGGAACCGGAACGGAGGCTGCCGTTCCGCTGTTCCGGGGTGGAATGGAAGCTAACCTGGAACGGCGCTTTTATGCCTTGGAACAGCGTTCCTCGCCGTTATATCGGTGGAACTTTCACGCGATGGAACGACGGCTTTCTGTTGCAATCTTCAAAACAATGAAGACGATGGATGCACGATGGATGCAATTAGGTTTTTCATTAAACTAATAGAATTAATGGGCCAAAATATTAAAATTAATATAACTAATGGGCTAAAATATGAAACTAACACATGGGCTACATTTCTGTTAATGGGTTGATTCTTTTTAATTAGTAACTTAGTAATTCTTAAATAGATTCAAACATTTTGGGCTAACAAATAAGTTCATCATTTTTATATAATAATAAAATAAAATTAGATTATATGAGTGCATGAATATCATAATTATGAATTAGTATTTTATATTTTAAATTTTAAATTTTTATTAAAGTTTCTTTAAACTAAATCATGATATTTTTATCAATGAGCAATTTATTTTATTAATTATTATGTTGTTGAATGAGAATTTATTTAATTCAAAATTAGATTAATAAATTATATTTTAACCTTTGTCCGCGTTTTTGTCGCGATCGTTCCGCGCCATTGCAACGGAACTGGAACGGTAGCCAACCGCGACGACGAACC
The DNA here is from genome assembly GCA_037501455.1 of Lantana camara. Taxonomy (NCBI): domain Eukaryota; kingdom Viridiplantae; phylum Streptophyta; class Magnoliopsida; order Lamiales; family Verbenaceae; genus Lantana; species Lantana camara. Next base: position 11,098,587 of record CM074857.1, on the reverse strand, counting down.
ATGCATGAGAATCGGGCTGCTGATGCACTACTATCAAGAAGGAATGAAATTGAGGCAGCAAGTTGCAGTGCATTGACCACTCTTCAGCCCAAATGGATAGAGGAATTAGCCCTGAGCTATGAGAGAGACCAGGAAGCTCAGGAAATCATTACCGAGGCTCTGATGTACCCCTACAATCTATCTTTTTTTGAATATCAGAGAGAAGTAACTAACGCAATTGAAACGATGGTGGATTCAGTGTGGATACTAACAGAGCAGCATTCAATATGTCAGACGGATTCGTGGAAGCTACTAGAAAGCTTCAGTTATAACAAGGATGAAATAAACCAGGTATGCTGATCGTTGTACTGTGGAACATGCAGCTGCATTTACCGATTGTTTAGACTTATGGTACTTTTCGATATTTAAAGGAAATTCAATTACGGTCATTCAAATGTTGGACATATGTATTGATACTTTCAAATTAAGCTAATGGAGGTTTATTGGAAATATCAAAAGAGGCATATGAAAAGGTGTTTGGGAAAACTAAACCTGTCCCACATTGGATTAATAACTAAGTGTGGTCAACTATATAAGTTAAGACACTAAGTGGGTTATTAATTCAATAAATGTGAGGTGGACTGATGGGCTCACATGCGGTGCGGTGCACCGCACCGCCCGCGCACGCGCACGGGCTCGGGCTCGGGCTCGGGCTCGGGCTCGGGCTCGGGCACGGGCCGGGGCCGGGGCCGGGGCCGTGGGCTGGGCATGGGCGAATGTGGCGTTTGATGGGCGAATGTGGCGTTCTCCAACAGTCATAATTTAATTTAATCCGTTTTTGTAACACCTGATATCTATATATACAATCCTTGAGCTGAAAACATATACAACACATTCATCCGGTTTCTTGTGCAGTGCTTGTGCACGAAATCATTCCCAGAAGATCATCCTGCTCCCCAGCAGTCTGTTGATTTGGATCCACCAACCACTGCAGCAGGTGTTGTTCCTCCTGCCAATCCCACTACAGCAGGCGGTGCTCCTCCTGTCAATCCTTCTGCAAGTACTGCAGCCGCAGGTCCCTCCCAGAATGCCATGCAGATCCATCAAGAAATAGTACAGACACTTCAGTAACAACGGAAGAAAAGAGCTGAAGATGAAGAGTTGGCTCGTGGCCACATCCTCAACACTCTTTCTGACAGATTATATGATCTGTACACAAACGTCAAATCACCTAGAGAGCTTTGGGAGGCGCTGGAATACAAGTATAAGGCTGAGGAAGAAGGTACTAACAAATACTTCGTATCTAAATACCTCGATTTCAAAATGGTTGATAATAAACCAATCCTGGAGCAAGTGCATGAGCTCCAGGTAATTGTCAACAAACTTCGGATAGTGAAAATTGTCCTTCCAGAAGCCTTCCAGGTAGGAGCTATAATTTCAAAGCTCCCTCCTACCTGGAAAGATTATGCAAAGAGATTGATGCATAAATCTGGGGATATGTCCTTGGAACAAATTCAGAAACATCTGCGTATTGAAGAGGAGGCTCGGAAACGCGATGGAAAGAATTTGGTTCAAGGATAATCCAGCGTGAATTATGTTGAGGCTGGAAGTTCTAAAAAGAAGCCTTTCGGGGTTAAAAAGAATCAAGGGCAATTTAAGAAATCCGGGCAGAAACCTAAAACTGTTCATAATGCTACTAACAAAAGAAAAGGCAAGTGTCATGTTTGTGGAGAAACAGGACATTATGCGAGAGAATGCCCACAACGGAAGAGTGGATCCGGAGTTGCAAACATGGTTGAGGAGAACCTAGTTGCCATGGTGACTGATCTTAGCCTCGGTGTGGCTATGATTTCTGAAATCAACATGGCAAGTGAACTTTCTGGATGGTGGTTAGATTCTGGAGCAACGGTTCACATTTGCAATGATCGAAGGCTTTTCAAGACCTTTGAAGAAGTTGTGGGGCAAGAGGTTCAGATGGGAAATAGCTCCAAAGCCGGTGTTGGAGGCAAAGGATCTGTCGAGCTCAACTTTACCTCCGGGAATAAAATTAACTTTAATTAATGTCTTGTTTGTACCAGATGTTAGGAAAAGTTTAATTTCTGTTGATTTGTTAGATAAGAAAGGTTTTAAGATTTCTGTTGAATCTGGCAAAGTCATCATCATGAAAAATGGTGAATTTGTTGGAAAAGGCTATGCTTGTAATGGGATGTATAAGATGTCTATCAATAATATGAATCTCGTTTCTGCTTACATGATTTCTTCAATTTCTTTATGGCATAGTCGATTAGGACATGTTAGTGCAAAGAACTTAAAAAATATGCATGCAATGGGATTAATTGATATTGGTAAAAATGAACTTGATAAGTGTGAAATATGTGCAAAGTCAAAAATTGTTAGAAAATCTTTTCCAAGTGTTAAAAGAGAATCACAAATATTAGACTTAATTCATACAGATATTTGTGAATTAAATGGAATTTTAACTAGAGGTGGAAAAAGGTATTTTATAACTTTTATTGATGATGCTAGTAGATTTTGTTATGTATATCTTTTGCGAACTAAGGATGAAGCACTTAGCTCATTTGTGAAATACAAATCAGAAGTAGAAACCCAACTTGAGAAGAAGATTAAGGTTCTACGGTCTGATCGAGGCATGGAATATTGTTTGAATGCCTTTGATACACTTTGCGAAGAAAGTGGTATCATACATCAAACAACTGCCGGTTATACACCCCAGCAGAACGGTGTAGCTGAAAGGAAAAATCGTACCTTTCTGGATATGATAAATTGCATGTTAAATCATGCAAATTTACCTCACAACTTGTGGGGTGAAGCCCTTCTGTCGGCGTGCCATATTCTAAATAGGATGCCTAGTACTGTTGTGAAGTCTAGTCCCTATGAAATATGGAAAGGCAGAAAACCCAACATAAGCTATTTTAAAGTGTGGGGGTGTGTGGCTTATTTTCGGGTTCCTGATCCCAAACGGACTAAGTTAGGAGCCAGAGCTATTAAAAGTGTATTCGTTGGATATGCTCTTAATAGCAAGGCTTATAGACTTCTTGATTTGGAGTCTAATGTGATAACTGAGTCCAGGGATGTTGAGTTCTTCGAAAATACATTTTCAAAAGATGTTGGAAATGATTCTGGGCCATCCCAAATTGAGCCTAGAGGTCCTGTAAGGCCGGTTGAGGAAAATAACATTCCTACACAACCAATTGAGCCTAGAAGGAGTACTAGAGCAAGAAAAGAGAAAAGTTTGGATAAAGACTTTATCTCTTCCGATGCCTTATTATTCTTGGTGGAGGGGGACCAAGATAATAAAGTGATAAGTGAAATACCGTTTGTATTTTCACTTGAGACGGATCCTAAAACATTTACAGAAGCTATGGCTTCTCGAGATGCTTCCTTTTGGAAGGAAGCTGTAAACGATGAAATGGATTCGATCTTGGGTAATAATACTTGGGTATTAGCAGACTTACCTCGTGGTTCTAAACCCATTGGGTGCAAGTGGGTATTTAGAAGAAAACGAAACACTGATGGCACTATATCAGCTTTTAAAGCTAGATTAGTTGCCAAAGGGTTTAGACAAGTAGAAGGGATTAACTACTTTGACACTTATGCACCGGTGGCTCGAGTTGCTTCCATTAGAATTCTTCTTGCCTTAGCCTCTCTTTACGATCTGTTTGTTCATCAAATGGACGTAAAGACAGCATTTTTAAATGGAAATTTAAAAGAAGAAATCTATATGGAGCAACCTGAGGGTTTTGTAGCACCGGGAACAGAAAACAAAGTGTGTAAGTTAGTCAAATCTCTTTATGGTCTAAAGCAAGCACCAAAACAGTGGCACGAGAAGTTTGACACTGCTATCTTGAAATTTGGATTCAATTATAACAGTGCTGACAGGTGCATTTACTCCAAAAGTACGGCTGACTATATGGTGATAGTCTGTCTATATGTCGATGATATGTTGATCATCGGGACGAATATGATTGGAGTAAACGAGACTAAAAAGTATCTATCCTCGGTCTTTAAGATGAAAGATTTAGGTGAAGTAGATACTATTTTAGGCATTAAAGTTAAAAAACATAGTGGGGGTTTTTCACTAAACCAATCTCACTATATTGAGAAAGTCCTGACTAAGTTTAGTCACTTCGAGATCAAGGAGGTGAACACTCCGTTTGACAACGGACTGAAACTTAAAGAAAATACTGGTAGAGCTATTGCACAGCTTGAGTATGCAAGTGCTATTGGCAACCTTATGTACGCAATGCATTGCACTAGACCAGATATTTCCTTTGCAGTTTCAAAACTTAGCAGATACACGAGCAGTCCCAATGCTGATCATTGGAAAGCTATTAGTAGGGTACTTGGGTATCTTAAGAGAACTATTAGCTTTGGTTTGTTCTATAACAAATTCTCTAGTGTGTTGGAAGGGTACTCAGACGCGAGTTGGATAACTAGCGTGGGAGATAACAAATCCACAAGTGGGTGGGTTTTCACTCTTGCCGGTGGGGCTGTTTCTTGGGCAAGCAAGAAACAGACAATAATCTCTCACTCTACCATGGAATCTGAGTTTATAGCTTTAGCTCAAGCTGGGCAAGAGGCTGATTGGATAAGAAATATGTTGTTAGACATAGATCTTTGGCCAAATCCAATGCCTCCAATCTCGTTGTATTGTGACAGCTAAGCAACGCTTACAAAAGCGTACAGTGGTACCTATAATGGTAAGTCTAGACATATTGGTCTTAGACATACATTTGTGAGACAGTTGATACAAGATGGTATCATAACGATTGTCTATGTGAGGTCAAATAAGAATTTGGCTGATCCGTTTACTAAGCCTCTGACGAGAGACTTAGTAGCTACAACTACTAGATATATGGGACTTAAACCACCCGAACCATAAGTGATGGTAACCCTACCTATAATCTAGGTTTCCCCTGATTAAAGGTTCAAAGGGAAAAACAAGTCACGAGATGGTTAGAGCTATCAAGTGGTCTCATATATAGTAGAAGATAGCTCAGTGGGTTGCAAAGTGACAAGGTTGAGCTATGCTCTTAACAAAATGCTGCACTATTTGCAACTAGTGCCCGAGAAACATTTTGCCTATATGAACTAGAAATGAAGCCGTTTCTTATAGAGAGTTATGGTTTACTCTCTTAGAGGTTCATGAAACGGGATATGGCGTATGGCTTGATAAGCGCCGAGCAGTGGAGTGCTTGTTGTGTGAGGAAGAACACGTGTGTGTGGTGACTCCGGTCACACCAGTAAGGAGTTGAGGTTCAATCTGTGGACACCATCAACTTCGGGGTGACTTTGAGCTACTTACACTAAAGGGAAGGTTCAATGTTCGTCACACCTTCTGTTATGCACGTGATCTTTAAATAAAACCAGCCTGACACTGGTTTGGGAAAGAGAAGTTTTCCAAACAAGTGGGGGATTCTTGGACATATGTATTGATACTTTCAAATTAAGCTAATGGAGGTTTATTGGAAATATCAAAAAAGGCATATGAAAAGGTGTTTGGGAAAACTAAACCTGTCCCACATTGGATTAATAACTAAGTGTGGTCAACTATATAAGTTAAGACACTAAGTGGGTTATTAATTCAATAAATGTGAGGTGGACTGATGGGCTCACATGCGGTGCGGTGCGCGCGCACGGGCACGGGCACGGGCCGGGGCCGTGGGCTGGGCATGGGCGAATGTGGCGTTTGATGGCGCACTTTGCACTTCGCACGTGCGCATCGTCGCTAGGAGCCTCGCCTCCGAGCCAGAGCCTATCTTTTTGGGCCAAATTCATTCAGAATTAACCCTAAATCAGCCCAATAAATCAAATGTGACTGTTGAGTGACCAATGTAACTGAATGGTCAAGGAGACGTAAACCACAAATTAATTCAGGGGCCACTAACAGCCCAATTGATGCTGAATTAATTCTCCAACAGTCATAATTTAATTTAATCCGTTTTTGTAACACCTGATATCTATATATACAATCCTTGAGCTGAAAACATATACAACACATTCATCCGGTTTCTTGTGCAGTGCTTGTGCACGAAATCATTCCCAGAAATTAGCTTGACATATATCCTGAAAGTGTATCGCCTGAAACCTTAAGCACACTTCCCAGAAAGTTAGGGGCGATAGAAACTTTAAGGACAGGGATTACCCGTGTCTAGCTTCTGTTTTTGCCCAGGTTTCTCAACACAAATAAGTATTTTTTTTTGCTTGTGTCATTCACATTGCAGATTGCTTGCCACCCAAAATCATCGTTTCTAGCTGCTGCAGATGATGATGGAGATGTGAAGGTGTTTTTAATGGGTTGTAGTGGAGGTATATTCATGAAGATTATGGTAACATTGATGATGAGTATTGTCTTTGTTGCAGATTATTATTGAATAATGTGCTTTGGCCTTACTCACCCCCAAAAGCTAGCTGTTGAGGAGAGGTTTGCCATGCCATTATATATTGAACACCACATCATTAGTTATTCGATGTGGGACATTTAACACACCCCCGTCACGCCCAAACTGGTGCGTGAACATTGCAAGAATGAACATCTGCAAGCCGCAGGAATGAAACATCTGCAAGCCGGGTGGAAAGAAGAGACAGGCACAGGAATCGAACATCTGTGAACCCGCTCTGATACCATATTGAATAATGTGCTTTGGCCTTACTCACCCCCAAAAGCTAGCTGTTGAGGAGAGGTTTGTCATGCCATTATATATTGAACACCACATCATTAGTTATTCGATGTGGGACATTTAACAATTATCGATGTCCATCAACGGTGTTTATACAAAACATTAAGAGCTGGCCACAAGAGTGTATCCTTTTTCAAGTCCTATCAACGTTTTACCAGAGACGATTTCAGTTCATATAGGTCTATTTTTATTTTATTATTTCATTTCTTTTCCGTTCAAGTGTTAATTGCTAGTGCTCCTTATAACTTTATTTCTCCCTGAGCTTGTTGACCTTGAACTCTATTACAATTTAATATCTACCAATATGTTTTGTGAATTTTAAGATGATATACAGTTTTTGAATTTTTCCATTGACGGCAAATTATAAAGCGTGTTGTCCTTTCACTGTTTTATTCATATTTGCAGCAGTGTTCAGTTCCTTCCTTGGAGATCTAGGGAAGGTATTATTATTACAACATAATATTCATTGAGTTTTTCTGCAAGACTTTATGTTCCTTCTTACTGATTAATATTTGTTTTTTACAGTCATCACTGGAGGTCTTGATTCAAAACTTGTGATGTGGGATTTCTCCAAAGGACGTCCAAAGAAAATTATGGACTTTGGTATCAAATCCGTCTTGCTTCTCTTCCGGTTGTTCTAAACAACATTTCTTACACAGTTCTCACATGTCTTAATACTGCTCCCAATATTTGATTACAGATTAAATTAAATATTTGCAGACATAATATAATTACGCTTTCATACCTTATGCAGGCAGTGGAGGTGATGGAGGGCAGTGTTACAATCCTGCTTTTGTCCATGCTGTAGTACTTCCAGACCTTTGATACTGTGGACAAAGTTGGCAAGATTTGTGTTGTGGCCCGAGGTGATGGCATTGTCAATATAAATCAATATTGAATCTGAACTTGCTGGCCTCAAAACCAAAATTTCAACAAAGCCCAAATCGAGTGCTAAAGCTAAGTCAAAAGGCCGGTCAGCACCGTCTGATGATAAAACTGATAAAAACCTGCTTCTGGACTTCTCGATGGGTGGACATCCTGCTGCCGTATCATCAGTGTAAGCTTTCGTTTTTATAAATCTAAACTCTTTCATAAGAGAAACTCTGTTGAAATCATGTGATGTTTCTCAGGGCTTTTTCATTGTTCGGAGAGAAAGGGAAGTTTATCATGTCTGGAGGAAATGATAAATCAGTGAAAGTGTGGGATTGGTCGAAAGCTTATGATGCTGCTCAGAGTAGCAACAGTGGTGATGTTCTATGTTCCAACATTTGTCTGAGCAGAAAGGTTAGTAACATATTGTCCTGAGCACCTTTGCTGTTTTTCCATTATTACAAGTGATTGGAATCATGGGATTTATTCTTGCCCCATCTCAGGTGAATTGGCTGTGCACAACTCCCTTGGATTCAGAAAACTTAATTGTCTGCGACACTTCTAAAGTTGTGAAGGTTTATGCCGTCGGAAATTAACACGGCGACGACTTGCTGCATCTCTACTTGGATTGTACTCCCATATTTATTTCTTGCTCGATTCCATTGTTTGATCTTAAATATTATCTTGGTTGTATCTTTTATTTTCTGACAGTGTTGAGGTTTTAGTAGTTGATCTGCCTTGTCTGAAAAGATGATAGTCCTTTCATGAATCAATGAGAACAGGCAATGGAAATATGTATATGAATGTGGAATATAGTAGAGGATGAACATGCTCACTGTTATATTTATTAATTTTAAGATCGGACCCAGTTAGGTGCCTTGCTTTTGTACTTGGTGGGCCAAAATACAACCCAAAAATAAAAGAAAGACCATTTATATATGTGAGGGAAGTAAAAAGAGGAAATTGCAAATTTGGCACATTAAGTATCCCGAATTGACATTTTATGTCACTAAGTGTGCAGTTGCAGTCAATGGGGTTGATCAAGTGGTTTGAAGGTTTTTTCTCGAATGCAAAGACACTGGTTCGAATCCCTTTGGCCACTTGTGGGGTGTGTGTGATGAAAAAAAAAAAAAAAAAAAAGTGTTGCAGTTGCAATTTAAGAATTCAAAGTGGTGAAAAGTAATAATTTAAAGACAATTTTTTTCCCAATTCCAAATCAAAACCGGAATAAGTGTGAAAAAGCTATTGTGGTACCGAAAAGTTTTGGTGGAATTTAATAATTCCCACGTAATAAAGAAATGCCATAAAAACAAAAATATATATATTACTATTTTATTTTTAAAAAAAAAATTATATTCTGAGTTCGAACTCGAAATCGAGCCGAACTTGAGCCGAGCCAAATTCGAACCATTGAACGAATCGGATTTCGAACCAAATATTTAGAGTTCGCCAAACTCGAACCGGATTGAATAAGTTCGAACGGAACCTCGAGAAAAAAAAAAAAGCAACAACAAAAAAATTTGGATAGTAAACATCCCTACCTAATACTAATATGAACCTCCAATCATTCAAGTTTGATGATATTGCTGGAATTTCTATTCAGAAGATTTTGCATGGCAAGACAATTTTTGTTCAGCTGAAATCTTTCGTGGACCAATTTTATTTTTTTTTATGCGTGAGTCAAAACACAGACGAACTTTTATTTTGTTTTTATGATTTTTTTTTATTACGTGTCAATTATTAAATTCCATCAAGACTTTTTCGATGCCACATCAACGTTTTCAAACTTGTTCCGACGTCAATTTGAAATTGGGATACAAATTATCTTTAAATTTTCTTATAAATTTTACACCTGAGAAATGTTGGACAATACGACATCAGCCCTTTTATGATTTATCACATATGTCATAACATCAAAATCTGCAGAAGTAAATCACCTCAAACTTGTGACTGGAATAATATAACAATTATTGTGTGTCTTTGGAATCAATTCAAAACCATGCACCCTATCAGATTGCATTTTCTCTTTCCTTTCTTCTCAGTTTAAGAATGCATGGGATATTAGTGATTAGAGAAGCCTTTAGCTTACCTCATTGTGTGTTTGTGACAACCACCATGGCACGCAACAAACAATACATCATTCTTTTGGTATTGGATATCATTGCTTCATATACCACAACCGGTTATATCATCATCCTCAGACATACTATTTCAATCATATATTTTTGCATAATTTCTAACGCTCCAATAATTGATTATAATTCAAGAAAATCAGCATCATTACTCTAGCAGAAAGTAGCGGGGAGATTGAATTCCAAAATCACGAGAAATCCCTTTAAAAAGCTAGATATTTTCCCGACAGATTTAAAAGCGCTTTGCCCCACCAGCACCAAAAAAATTGCCAGAGTTTGCAAGGACAACAGAATGTCCTCATCACAAAACACAAACTACTCGTGTGAAAACTGAAAAGGCAAACAGAGTGAACAAGAAAAACCAAAATGTATCAACACAAAACAAACCACCACCAAAAAAAAAAAAAACACAATTTCAAGAACTGAGATTGAACAAGTAATCTCTCATCAAAATCTAATTGGGCTGTTGCAAACACTTCCATCTGAATGCGAAAACAACGTTCTTTGAAGAACTCCCGATGGTGATGAAACGGTTGTAGCCTGAGTGCTGATCGAATTATAAGGGGAAGTCGGATTCGAGTCCCCAATCGGTTGCAGAGCCTCCCCTAGGGGACCGCCTCCCGCAAAAGGTCCCCAAGAAACAGAACTGTTCCCCAGTTCAATAGTTCTCATTTCCTTATCAAGAATATCACCAGAAGCCATTGCCATTGATAGATTGAGCGAAGGAGACAGATCTCCATCGTTTAAACATACAGACAGGTCAACATTCCCATCGTTCCTCCGATTAATATTATCAACTGACCAAGCATCAATGAATCCATTTGGCAACTCAATTTCAGGGGCAGGAAAATTAAGGTAGGGAAAAAAGGTTAACCCCTGATGCTCCACATAATCTTGATGTTGAAATATAGGACCATTAGTGCTGTAAGAGGAGAACCCATCATTATCTGCTAACCCAATATTCGGTTCCACCAAACGCTTCCATTGCTGCTGCTCGTTTTCCATGATTAAGCTCAAATCCCTTCCAGAAAAACCCAAAATCAATACAGACATCGATATTATTGGGAACCTCACCTTTTGTACATAAAACTTATATATAAAACAAACCTGTTAGCTTCCTTATAAGAAGGGGTGCAAATGCTGAGGTCAGTTTTAGCACCGAACAACAAAAGGGGTTGATCATTAGCTGCTGCAAACAACTGTTGGTGGGATGAAGCAGAGTCAGACTGAAGCGTGGGAACAGATCTAGTTTGCTGATCAGTGCGTGTTTTCTTGTGATTTTGAACATTGGTTTTAACTTCCACAGGCTTTCTTGAACGGGGGCGGCCCCTATGCAGGTGACGTTCACAGTACTTCTGGTGGGGCGCCACGTCTTTTGAACACCTCCATTTCTTACCATCTGTTCTCTTGCATCTACCAGGCTCAGGATCTCTATTTTTAGAGTATCTACTGTTGGATACTGCTCCAAGAAATGAAAATAAATATTAAGAAACAGATAAAAGATAGTCATAGAACACCCGATGAAGGTAAAAAAGAACTAGTGATTGTACATGAAACAGAGGAGTCTACAGCAGGGAAATCTCTTGAAAGTGGGAAGAGGAGTTCAGACGGCACAGGAACAGAGGAAATCATGTACTTGTAGATCATGGCCTGCCTTTCAAGTTCTTTCCATTGAGCAGATGTAAAAGGGTATTCCAGAGTCGCCGCCATAGTTCCAGCTGAATTGATTAGAAAAAATAAGCAGCAGAAGCAAAAAAAGATAACATAAAGGAAAAATCAGTCAAATTGCTGTGACATTTCGCTTTCTTGCATTTAAATCCATTATCCTTTTCCACCATTACAAGGAGAGAGAGAAAGAGAGAGAGAGAGACCTGGGAATTTGTTGGGAATGGTGTGATTATACGGGGAAATGTCAAAAGGCTGCAAATTAGTACCCTTGGCAATTAAAATTTCACGACCACCACCACCGCGAGAGGATGAGATCTCACCGTCATAGCATATATTGCCCACCACCGCGTTAGCTCCGCCGATATTCTTCGTGGACCCCACAACTCCACCACTAGTACCGCCGCCGCCGCCGCCATCCCTACCAAATTGACGGTCCAGATTGCTCCCTTGACGATGAGTACCCATCATCGAACCAACTAAAGCACTGTTTGATGATGATTTCTCAACCGAAACGCCAAAACCACTACTAGTATCATTAGCCCCCTTTTCCATATCAACCTGCTATCCTCGAACAGAAAAACACACTTTTTTTTTTATCGAAATTATCCCTAACCTGCCAAATCGTTAAAAAGGAAAAACAAAAACCCAATCCAGAAAAAGGCTCTAGTTACTGTTGTTTGAAGAATCCAACAGCCGGAAAACAGCCTATTTCCTCAACCAACTGTATCAAAACGACAAACGAAATGAAATAACAAGCAAAATTCCCCAAAACAAGTTTCTCCTTTGATGAAAACCCATCCAAAAGAGCACGCACTTGTTTGTTTTCTTCTTCGTGCTCTTCTGCTCTGGGCTTTATCTTTGTGTACGTGGAAAAGGAAAAAGAGAAGAAGCAGAAATTGAAGTTTATGAGGAATGGAGGTTGGAATTTAGTAAAATGTTTATTGCCGCCATTGTCGGCCTTTACTTTGCTTCCATGCTTCCAACATTCGCACCGTTGGCTACTAGACACAACACTGCAAAACAAACAACACGATAACTCTCTCTCTCTCTACAATTTTTCTTTTTTTTTTTTCTTTTAACACAGAGCCCAAGTCAAAAAAATTTAAACCCAAATCAATTATCTTCCAGAATTAATCCTCAATCCACCACACTCTCTCAGTCTCTCTGCACTTACCGCCCCTACTTCATTAATTTATATGCCATTTATAATAATAATAATAAAATAAAATTTATTAAAAAAAAAAAAACATGCCTTCATATTAGGCCACCTCTTTCCAAATGATAAAAATTAGTTACTCATAATGCAATTATCAGATATTTTTAAAAATAATATTTTATTATGGATGGTTTATATCTAATTATTCTATATTTGATCTAATTACAATACAATCTATTATTATTGAAAAATTATATTTTAATCCATATAAATGTTATTTTGATTTGAGATCCTTTATATTTAATTATCCGAATTATAATATAATCCATTATTATTGAAAAATTATATTTTAATCCCTATAAATTTTATTTGATCTGAGATTCTTAACGAAATTTATAAAATTATATTTATACCCCTAACGGTGTTATAAGTGTTACATTGGAATAAAATTACAGAATCATCCATAAAGTTTACAAATATAAACAAAACGTTCCTTACAAGTTATGAATTTAACAACAAAATCAGATATATTTTTGGAATAATACAATGCAATCCTAGGGACCACAAACGATTCTCAAAATTAGAGATTAAAATATAATTTTCTAATAATGATGGATTACGTTGTAATAAGATCTAAATGTAGAGTAATCAGATATAATTATTTTTTTATTATATCATGTTGTATTTGATGCCAGTAATAGATATTATGTGAGACATAAAAATGGAGATTCATATCATTGTACTCATATCTTGTTTTGTTTGTATTATTATATCTAGATTTATTTAATTTATTATATATTTTTAGTGCGTTAATGAATTAAATTTGAATATAATATTAATAAAATTTGATTGGATTGAGAATGACCATTCATCATTAAATGATGTCTAAAATTGGAGCAATAATTTCTGAGTGAGATGTTTTGATGATAGTTCTACTTCATTTTTTCGTCAACATGAATTACATTATTGTCTAGTATAATGGTCGATGAGGTCTTGGCTCCCGCCAAAATCCAAATAAAGCTTTCGTCATAACTTTCAAGTAATGGGTCTGAATTATTATAAGTACGACTATTATTATAGTTATTTGTTAGTTTAAAGATTTTAATTATATAATAGCTTATTTGATGTATTTGGTGCCTTAATAGCTTGTCCACGAAAATATGGTGTGATATTCCAAGGAGCATTATTTAGAAATTGTTCTACCAAAAAATATATTTAGAAATTATTACCGATAAACAGTTAATTTAAACTGAAAATTATTTAAGTTTAATTAAGTAAAGTCCCTTATTTCGTAAAAAAATATTTTCAGTATTTTGGGATTTAGACTCTCATTTAATATGGTGAAAAATAATAAAAGAGATCTAAAAAAAATTCGAAGAATTAGTTTAGGGGTTTTTTCTAATTTTAGTGTCTTTTTTTTTTTTATATTGCAACTTTTGTGTATTTTTTTTTTATATTGCAACTTTGGTGTAATCCTCTTTTTGAAAAAGCGGAATCACTGTAGTGAACAGTGAATCCACTTTTTCAAAAAGATGATTCAATATAAATTTTTATGAGTGTATTGACAAACTTATAAAATTTTGTATTGAATTCTCTTTTTAAAAAAACGGATTACACCAAAATTGTAATATAAAAAAAATATATACCAAAATTGTAATATAAAAAAAAAACGAACACTAAAATTAGAAATTCTACGTTAGTTCCTTGTTCAATTGGTGAGGACATACAAATCCAAAAAATATATTTAAAAATGGTTAATCTAGTAATAATCTGTGCTATTGACTTGACATATTAATTATATTTTTATAGCCGGAAGTTCATATAATTTGAGGAATTTAAGAAGTTGGTAGTATAAAGTTCAGGATATACTCATATACAGATACATTTATAAATATTAATTGTTGTATTCAATCGTGTTTAATATTTTTTACATTGAAAATTTTAAAAGGTATTTCTATCGTCATATTCATATACATATTATATTATATTTTATATTATTATATTCGTATTTAAATATAATAGTATCCAACCGCCATAATAATTTATCGAAGTAGTTGAAAATAAACCATTTGAAAAGGTGAGAGAGAAAGAAAGAAATTGAATGTGATAACTGATATGACAAGACAGAAAAAGTAGTGTTGAAATGACAAAGAAGACGAATAATGCGGTACGACTTCCCATATGCTACAAATTATGAGTATTTGATTGGAAACTAAGATAACAAGGGATCAAAACTCAAAAGGCGGTTCCTCCTCCATTTTCGTATTTTCATAATTTATGAATTAAAAAGTTTATTTGCAATTATTAATAATGAAACGTATTTGACACGTATGGTTCAAATAAAATAAGTTTTTTATTCGTCATCAATGTATAAAATTAATTTTATTTTCATTGAAAGATTAAAATATAAAATTTTTATTTTTATTCGTAGTATCATTAAGATCTAAAACTTCTTTAGTTGGATTAGTTGTGAATTAAGAATTACATATATATTTTGAATCGATTCCATTTAGAGAAAGTCCTATCTCGGTAGAACCAAAATCTATTTTGGATGCGTAACAGGAATTTCTATTCTCAAATAATATCAGAGGGGTTTGCTTTTATTGTGGAAATTCCATTTTCTCGACGATTAAAATCTTGTCTAGAGAAAAAGATAGTCAAATCTAAGAATTTACGATCAATTCTCCTCGATTATTTGGTTTAAAATTCAAATACAAGACTTTTTATGTAGTCGTGCACTAAGGATTTGAATGCAAAACTTTTAATTAATTCAAATCATTAAAATTACACTATTTAATAAATTTGATCGAACTATCATGATTTATAGATTGCTTGATTAATACTTTTTTTTAAAAAAATTTATAATTCATTTATATGTATTGATTTTTTTTTAATAATCCATTTATATGAGTTAAAATGGATCGAATTAATAAAATGTAAAATTTTTCATATTAATAATAATAATAATTGTACTTATAGAAGTTTTGAACTTGAACATCTAAACTAGTGTTTTTTATCCAAAAAGAAAAAAAATCAAAGGGAGATTGTGTACTAATAAGAAAAACAAAATGAGGCATAGTGGGCAGTGGGGGTGGGGCAGAACTAAGAAGAAGAAGATGATAGAAAGGACAAATGAGAAAACATTAATGATAAAGGGGGGCGAGAATTAAAGGTAGGGGGGAGAGACAGCTGTGCTCGCAATAAAGATAAAATCACATATCAACATATCACCTTCACATGCACAAGATATTCTAATCCACGAAATCGATACACTAATACGAAAACGGTATAACTGATATGAATATGACTATAATATAATTAAATAATATTTTTAAAAATATTCATACATGACCAACAATATATACCCAATTTACCATACCAATTCCCAAATCAAAAACCCTAATTGTTATTTTCCTTTTTGGTAGCAATAGAATTATGCAAAAATTAGTTGCTGATCATATCACTCTTATAAGAGAGCTCTTTCGGTTGTTGTTTCCATTTCTTTTTCATCTCATGTATCTTCTGGCCTAGTTTCGCCATAGTATTCGGGAGGTTGTTTTTCGCCCGTTTAATGTGTTTGATCCTACAATCCCAAGGTTTTCCAATGAGTTCCGGCATTCCTCCACCACGTGGCCCAATGGATGTTCCCTTGTTGATCAAATTCACAGCGACCTAAGTCATTTTTACGTAATCACCAGGTGTCATTAAAATGAATATGACCTAAGTCCTAAGACATTATTAAGGAAATATGATTGGCCTAACGATCACTCATCACTGATATTCACTGTTATTTTGTTACATGTGTTTTTTTTTTTTTTTTAAAAAAAACCTCGACCAGATCTTTAATATATTTTTTGTGATTACTTTTTCGTTTACATCCTCTAATATTTCTCTTTGAGATCGAGACCAATTAAACATAGTTTTTAAAATGAATTGAATTAAAACAATGTAAAATTATAGTTGAAAGTATAAAAACATAGAAAAAATTGGATCCAATAAAGCAAGGATAGAAAGGTGCAAGTTGTGGTTGGGGCAGGAGAAGGAGAATCGATGCTCCCGCATAAGGAACAAGAGAATAACTACAAAGTGGACCATATTTGAAAGCTGCTACCTCCAAGGAAACAATCCATAAATCGCATTTAAATATTACAATAAATATGTGAAAAGTATACTATACAACCATTCATTTATAACTTGTAACCTATGATGCACGGACATTTTTAAAAATATCATTTTGTCGTATCGTATCATGTCGGATACTCATGTCCGACAACGTGTCCGATACTTCTCACGTGAGAAATTCAAGAAAAAATTTATATCGTCGTATCCGTGTCTTATCGTGTCTGTATCCGTGCATCATAGCTTGTAATACTGTCTTCATTTTCTATGTGCGATAAGAATTCTACATGATGGAACCCTAGAGTAATACTTCGGAATTCGGATCTTACATTAAATTTATTTATTTAATCTCCATTTTCTTGTTGTTTTGCTTCTTTTATTCAATAGATTTTAATCATAAATACTTTATTTTGGTCAATATATGAATAATAATAAATATAGTTCAAATGTTCAATGTAATAATTACATGGGCCAAGTGAGTGAGGTCCATATTAAGCCCATAGATTTAGGGCCTAACAAAACATAGTTGTAAACTCGATGTAAATCAACAGTCAACACTATATAAACGGGATGAGCATAAAGGGCGGTAATCGGTGTGTACCGCGATACTAATCTATTAGTAGGGCTGTCAATGGGTGGGATTCTAATCGGATCAAAAAAATTCGGATTCGAATTTGATATAAAATTTTAATAATCGGGTTCGAATCCAATATGATTCATTGGATATTTTTATTGATCGAATATGCTAGAATTCGGGTCGGGTCGGGACTGTGTTCGGATTAAAATCCGACTCATTGACATCCCTATATGTTAGTGTATTTATATAGTCTTTAACCAACGGGCAGTTGACTCAAGTGGGTAGGAGCTTGAGTTCACTTAAGCAAGGTCTCGAATTCGAACCTTGTGGATGTAAAAAACTACGTTGGGAGAGGTCCCCGCAATAAGCGTCTTCAGCTACCTTGGGAGATTAGTCCTCTTTAGGTGAAAATAAATTTTGAAATAATTGCCTCTGATTTCTGAATGCGAATTCTCTGATCATATGGAGGTATCTGTTAAATTTTTTTTTCCTAATTCTAATATTTCTTTTAAACACACGTTCAAAATATTCTAATTACTCTACTTCAACAGCTTTTTTCCTGCACAGTGCACAGTGCCAAATAGGGATGCAAACGAGCCGAGCCTTGGTCTTCTCCCCCCCTCCCCGGCTCGAGTTCGGTTCGACCAAGGCTCGGGACAGGCTCGGCTCGGCTCGAGGATCGTCCATATTGTATTATTTTTTATAAATGATTAGTTTTTTTAATAATTTAATATATTTTTATATAGAATAATATATATTAAATGAATATATATGATGGGTTCCGAAAAAGGGGGATTAGAATCCGATCACTTTAGAATTTGTTTGAATGGGGAAACCGCCGGAATCTCGTCGGAGAAAATGGGGTTCTACCTGCTAGGACAAACACACTGAAAAGTCAGAAGGCCAAGCTGGGGGATCCGGGGGTGATGCCTAGTTTGGCTCTCCGACGTTCAAGTCAGATGATCTGAAAGAGGAAATGTAAGCTAAGTAGGAGTTGCAGTAATGAGGATCGCTTACAGTGAAGGAGATGACTCCGTTTATTTATAGTTGAGGGTTGGTCAAGGATCCTTTGGTCATTTGGCCCATGTGGTCCTGGCCGAATGTTGCCCTAACACGTGGCGCTGTGAGAGAGAAACCTAAAAGGAATCTTCTGCAAAAGCTGCTGAGAGTTAGTGTTGGTAACAGGGGCAGGTGCGCGGGCATGTACGATGTGTCAGAGAGCCGTTTGGGAGGTTGGTGACGAGGTCTTAAGAGCACGCTCGTGACAACCAGAAGCCTTGGAGGCCAAGATATCCGCTAGGGGATGAAGGCTAGAACTTGTTGTAAAAGTTTGAAGCGGGAGCCTCTCCGAGGGAATGTAGCGCTCGAAGAAGGCTCACTTAGATTGATTGAGGTACTAGTCATACAGTACCAACAACACTTGTGGAAGAGCGGTAAGAGCAATAGTGTTGATGCACGTGTATCCATAGCAGAGTCGACGCATGTTCTTGCGGGATGCTGGCGCTCGAAGGTTTGAGCGCTCGGATATGTCTGATGTAATCTTAGAGAAGCAAGTGCCATCATCCTAAGGTGCCACGTGCCAAGATGAGGACAAGGGTGTTTTGACCCCATCATTTTGCCCCCCCAATTCTGTAGTCCTTTGTAATAAGGGCGGTAGAATTCAATATGTACGATCCCCCCGAGCGTGATGCTTGGGAGGGTTTTTGGCGTGTTGGACAATTTTCCTTCTGATTGCAAATTTTATGCGGTCCTCTCATCTGACCGCTTGTTATGTCCAAGCATTAAATGCTGTCCTTTCTTCTGACCATCTGGAGCATACGAGCATTAAATGATGATGCGCGTGGGGCGCGTGAGGCTTGGGGAATGCGCGACGTTTCCATAAAGTGAACGGTTTCCTAGGCGGAAAATGATTACCTATTTGAATTTTCTGCCAGAAACGTACTAACTCCCATCCCTATAAATAAGGGATCCCGTATCCATTCCACCTTTTTACGCAAACAATATCTTCCAAGCACCCTTCTGCAAAAATCTCTCCGCATACCAGTCACAGAGCATTCTATTCTTCCTTCAAGTTCTTCCCAGAAACCTTAAGGTAATATTCGGTGAAACTTTCTAACTTCACTAATTTTAGGATTCAAATTTAGGATTCAGCAATTCCTTAGGCTTCTCCTCCCCGAAAATCTCAAATCTCCTTAGGTGTACAACCTTTCCCAGAAAAAATCCCCGAATCTCTTTCAAATTCCAACACTGCCGTGGTCAATCGTCATGTAGAGGAGTTTGCCCGTGGAATCAGGGAGATGGCCACCCAAAATTCATCTCCTCCGGATTCTTCCAGGGATGAAGGGTTGGAAGGGGCTATGACAGTCATAGATGTAAGGGACCCAGAAGGGGTTGAACCTATTTTTGAAGAGATGAACCTAGTAATGGAGGCAGAGAGACAGGGGGGAATTCTTCCAGTAACTGAGAGTGCTACCCATCCCCACCGCTATGCTGTGACGGTGGCAAGGGCCGCTCCAACGCCGATGACAGAAGAGGCAGCGGGGCCCTCCGAAAGGGCCCGCGACAAAGGAAAGGGCAAAAAACCACAAAAGCCCAGAAAATCCAAGAAGTCCAAAGGATCCAAGGAGGGTGAAGACTCAGGCTACCAGACTACCGAGCGCACCCCAGACGAAACTCCCAGCACGGTTACCCTAGGGGAGGTGAAAACAATGTTGGCACCCATCTTCTGGGATGAACGTTTCACATGGAGAATCCCCGCTAATCACGAGCGTGCCAATCATCCGCCTCCTGGTGAGATGGCAGTTTACGTGGATGCTGTCAGCTCTGGGGGCGTGAGGTTCCCAATTTCGATCCCAATGGTCCGTTTACTGAACGACCTGAACCTCTGTCCTTCCCAAATCGTGCCCAATGGCCTGACTTTACTAACAAGCTTCGTTATTCTGATGAGGAGCGTTGGTTACGAGCCCTCTGTGCGGAACTTTACTGCACTCTTCCAAGTAGTCACCTCATCCCGCTCATCCCCCGAGGCAGGCTTCTATTACATCCAAGCGAAAGCTCACACGAAGCTAATCAATTCTCCCTCCAGTACTTACGGTCCTAACTGGAAGGAAAAATTTATCTTTGTCAAGGCCCC
Source organism: Lantana camara (assembly GCA_037501455.1). Lineage (NCBI taxonomy): Eukaryota > Viridiplantae > Streptophyta > Magnoliopsida > Lamiales > Verbenaceae > Lantana > Lantana camara. The sequence goes on along the minus strand of CM074857.1, from coordinate 11,078,252 downwards.
CACGGAAGAAGGCTTTGGGGTGCCCTCAAATTGGGGTTCGGTTTCAAAGAGCCACCTGGAACCTGCCCTTCCCAGGGATTGGGCCAAGAGTTTGGCGGAGGCTCTAAGGGACGAGGGTCACCTTATTAAAACGAAAGACTGGATAGACGGCGCAGAGCTTATGTTCTTGTGTGGTCTCTCTAACGACCCTTATTATCTTGATAACCCCCTGGCTCGTGACATGGAAAGAGACGGTTAGATTCTTAGGGCACTAACTTTTAGATAGGGATACTAACTATATTTTTCTTTTTTTTCAATCTTGCACAGCGAATAATTTGTTTATGGAATTTTAACTCTGGTACTTGTTTTTCTTGTAGTAGCAAATATCTTAGAGATGGCAGGAGGAATTAGGCATGCCACTCGTTTCGCTCATGCCAACAGAAATCAAACCCAACAGGGGGAGCAACAACGCCCTCGAAACCGTGGTAGCAGGGGTGACGCTCGTGGTTCGGGCTCATCTTCGAACGTGCAACCCCCTCGTGGCCGAGAAGAAAACCGTGCGGCCAATCCTGAAAACAGAATGATGGTGCGACCACCTCCTCCTCTGGCGGACTTGAGGGTGTCCGACCCTCACAACTTTAACCAGGTGAGGCCTCCCTTGGCAATAAATGAGAATCTGCCAAGCGCCAGTAGACCTTCCCGTAAGAGGAAGAGGATGCCCGACACTGTAGCAATAAAGGGCAAAGGGAAGCAAGTGGTTGAGGGGCCCCAAGGGTGAGGGGGAAACTTCCTTTTCAGAGGAAGAGTACTTATGGGAGTTCCCCCGACGAGGGGACAGGAACTTCTCGGGCGCCTCCGACGGTGGGCCAGTTCTGCTAAGGCCCGGCATGCTCGCTCAAACCGTCTGCGAGAACCTCTATGACAAGGCCCAATTCACGGCGGACCACAGGCATCTTTTCAGCGAGTCTGTGGAGACAGTGGCCTACGACGCGACCCACGCCTTGATCTCCGTAAGTCTTTACTTTCTTGTCACATTGCTATCTCTGGTAAGTACATTTCTAATTCTTCCTTGCTAATATTTCCCTTCTTTCGAACCCACGCAGCAAGTACTCCCCAGGCTCAAGAACATGCAAATGCGGGCATCCGCCTACGCCGATCGTAAGGCTAAGTACAAGAAGATGGCCCGTGCTAATGATCCGGCTCAAATTCAAGTGGAGCTGGATACTGAGATAGCCAAGTATGAGTCTCTCAAGGACTTGTACAAAAAGACGGAGGGGCAGTTGAATAAGCTAAAAGAGGACTTTATGGCGGTGGAGAGCACTCGAAGCGGTTTGAGCGGCCAGCTGGCCCACATGAATGAGGACTTCAAGAAAGCAGAGGCCAAGCGTGAGAGCTGGAAGACGAGGGCTCTGGAGGCTGAGAGGAAGTTCAATGATACAATGAATGAATGGCCCCGTAGCCTTGAACGAGCGAACAAGGAGGCCCTCATCAAGTACTGTCACTCTAAGGCCTTCAACTTCACAGCTTCCCTGCACTGCCTGGATGAGGCTCAAAAGGCCTTCAACTTAGCCATCGAGCAGGGTATCCACAAAGGGCTGACAGATCCAGCCATTCGTGAGGCGGAAGGGATGGGGCTCATGCTTAATGAGCAATGCGAGGAGGATGACGATGACTTGGGTGATCCTTCAGACTCAATTTTAAAGCCTGAGTATGAGTTCCTGGTCAAACTCCTCCAGGACGAATACATGGATGCCCATCCAGTAGCGAATGCCCCCCAAGCCGCACAGAATGATCCCCTTGAACATGAGCCTCAAGTGCCTATCGGGGAGGATGCCCATGCCCCAGCTGCTGAGGGTGCCAACGTAATTGCCCCTGATGCCAACGAGCCCAATGATCCGCAGGCGCCTGAGCCACCAGCTGCCCAACCTCTGGAGCCAGAAGGCCCCGTTTATGGTCCAGTGGCCCGGAACATTTTGGTGGTTCTTGATGAAGATGTTGCTCCTGCTGCCTGAAGCCTTTCCTTATTTTAATGCTTTCAACTTTTGTTAAGAAACTCATGGGCCTTTGAGCCTCTATTTTGTAATTCAGGCGAAAACCTTTAATGAACGAAATTCCTTCTTTCCTTCAGAATACTGTTTTTCTCTACCTTTTTCTTGATTGCGAATTTTCATCTCGCGATTGTTGTGGACAAATCTTGTAGTGGTAAGATTGTGTGTAACATGCTTAGTGAAAACCGCATTACTCAGATAAAGTCTTTGGAACTTGAAAGATTCCATTAAATATTTTGAAAAATCTAACTAAGTCTTGAGTAATTACGGGGGTCTTATGATGAGAATGCCCCTCATTCAAAACTTTGTGTAAACTTTTGCTTTTGTTCTTAGAAATTTGGCTAAGTCTTGAGTACATACGCGGGTCTTATTGAATGGTTGCCCTCGTTCAAGACTGGTGAAATTTCTTCTTAATCCTGGAAATTTTGCTAAGTCTTGAGTATTTGCGAGGGTCTTACTGAGTGATTGCCCCCATTCAAGACTTGTGAATTTTCTTCTTGATCCTGAAAAATTTCGCTAAGTCTTGAGTGTTTGCGAGGGTCTTACTGAGTGATTGCCCCCCATTCAAGACTTGTGAATTTTCTTCTTGATCCTGAAAAATTCTCAGAACATGCTTGCACTGGTCCCATTCGCGAACAATCCCGTTTTCGAGCGCAAGGCGTCGTGACAAACGGCCAAGGTCTACTGGGATTTTCATCGTACTTCTCTTCCATTTTATTAGGTTGGTTGTGAGCGTTACCAGTCTATCCTTATGAGGGCGTCCCCTCATGTGGAGTAGAGAATCGGCAAGCGTAACCCATGTACCATATAAGTGACCCATTGCGCTCGTGAATACGAGGGGTATGGGTCTTATATGATCAAACAAAATAAAGAAGTGTAAATCCAAAGATACTAAGAGGAAGGTATCATATTCTAGTTGTAATGTGGAGCATATAGAGCTCATTAACGAGGTGGTTACATCATCCCCCGGTAAAGAGTTTCTTAAACATAAAATCGCCGGAGATTACATGCATTCCAAGGGCGAGGCAAGCGCTCACCTTGAAGTGCCTCCAGGGTGTAGGTGTTGTTTGCTCTGATCTGTATTACCTTGAATGGACCCTCCCAGTTGGGGTCCAGCTTCCCCACATGTTTGGATACTTCGGCTTTTTTCAGGACTAAATCTCCCATTTGGAAGGTTCTTTCCCTCACCCGCTTGTTGTACTGTTGAGCCACAGTTGCCTACTTGCCTACTTGCCTTATATTTGTGTATCTTGGCCCAAGCTTGGTTTCTTCTTTCATCCAATAAGTCCAATTTCAGGCTTCTGTTATTCTCGTTAAGTTGAGGCTCGAAATAAGCTACACGAGCGGATTCATTTGCAATCTCAGCTGGTATCATTGCTTCTGACCCGTACACGAGTGCGAAAGGTGTCTCGCCAGTGGCCGCTCGTGGAGTAGTGCGATAAGCCCAAAGTGCCCCTTGCAATTCTTCTGCCCATTCACTCTTCTTACTCTCCAGCATCGTCTTCAAGTGCTGCAAAATGACTCTGTTGGTAACTTCTGCTTGTCCATTGGCTTGGGGATGGCCTACGGAGGTAAAGCATTGTTCAATCCCCAATTCCGAACACCACTCTCGTGTGTCAGCGACTATGAACTGGGATCCATTATCAGAAATAAGCACCCTCGGAATGCCGTATCTACATATAATGTTCTTCCAAATGAAGTCCCTCACAACCCAGAAGGTGATCTTTGCCACAGCCTCGGCCTCGGCCCACTTGGTGAAATAATCGACAGCCAAAATGACAAACTTCTTTTGTCCAACAGTGATGGGCAAGGGGCCCACAATGTCTATTCCCCACTGGTCAAAGGGCCAGGAAACATCTATCGGGATCATTTGAGCGGCTGGCAGTTGAGGGAGATTGGAATGGAATTGATACTTTGGACACCTTCTGGAAAATTCGAGGGCGTCATGCAGAACAGTGGGCCAATAAAACCCACTCCTTAGAATCTTCTTGGCCAGAATGCGCCCTTCTGAGTGATTTCCACAGCTCCCACTATGAATGAGTTCAAGCGTTTCTCTCACCTGCGAGGGCCTTAAGCACCTCATTGGAGGCCCTTGAAATGATTTCTTGAACAGTCTTCCCCCTGAATCTAAAGAGAACCGTGGGGCCTTGCTCCTTATTTTCCGGGCCTCTACCTTATCAGTGGGACAAATACCATCTCTAAGGAACCTGATGATGTCATCCAGCCAACATGGTTCAAGCGGATCAATCATAGCGATCGCCTCCTTGGCAATTTTCTCTTTAATCAGAGGCTCTTCCGTTCTAAGGAACGTCACCGAGCGTTCAGAAGTGCCTTCTAAGACCGAAGCAAATTTTGAAAGAGCATCAGCGCGCTCGTTCTCGGCCCGTGGGACTTGAAGCAGATGAAATTCTTTGAACTTCCCAATGATTTCCCGAGCCTTGCTTAAATACTGCACCATGGTGGTTTCTCTAGCCTCATAAGTTCCTTCAATTTGGCTCGCAATTAACTGAGAATCCACATCTGTAGTAATTCTAGAAGCTCCATTCTGAGAAACAATTTCTAATCCTTGTATAAGGGCCTCATATTCTGCCTCGTTATTCGTGACTTGAAAATCCAACCTGATCGAAAAGTCCAACTCAATCTCATTAGGGTCTCTGAGGGCTACCCCTGCTCCTCCCCCTTGAGAGGTTAAGGAACCATCAGTGTACAGGACCCATAATCCTTTGCCCTCAGGAACAGAGGGCTCTAAACCAAAGCGCTCAACCAATAAATCAGCTACAACCTGAGCTTGTATGGCAGTTCTGGACTCAAAGCATAAATCAAACTGGCTCCATTCAATGGCCCTTTTTATCAGTCTCCCTGACACGTCTAGCTTAGACAAAACTTGCTTCAAGGGTTGATCAGTGAGTACCGTTATTGAGTGTGCTTGAAAGTAAGGCCTCAAACGTCTTGATGCATTAATGAGGGCAAACGCAAATTTTTTGATTTCCAAATATTTTGTCTCAGCTCCTTGCAACGTCTTGCTTAAGTAATAAACGGGCAAGTGTTTCCGCTCTCGTACAGCTATCAACACAGTGCTCGTAGCCTCAGCCGAAGCAGAAAGATATATAAATAGCCTTTCGCCTTCGACCGGTTTAGTCAGTAGAGGAGCGCTCGAAAGATAAGCCTTCATATCCTGTAGAGCCTTTTCGCATTCCTCCGTCCAAGCGAAGTTCCGGGCATTCCTCAAAATCTTGAAGAAAGGAAGATTCCTGTCCGCCGAGCGCGAAATGAATCTGTTCAAGGAGATGATCTTTCCTACCAATACTTGCACTTCTCGAAGATTTCGAGGAGAGGGGATCTCCAAGATAGCCTTGATCTTCTCAGGATTGGCTTCAATTCCCCTCTGACTGACCATGTAACCTAAGAACTTTCCCCCTTGCACTCCAAAGGTGCACTTTAAAGGGTTCAATTTCATCCCATACTGACGCAAGATTGAAAAAGTACGCTTGAGATCTTCCAAATGTGAGTCCTGACGCTCACTTTTAACAATCATATCGTCTACGTAAACTTACATGGACCCTCCAATTTCACTTTCAAACATCTTGTTGACGAGCCGCTGATACGTGGCTCCAACGTTCTTCAGCCCAAAAGGCATGACTAGGAAGCAATACACCCCCAAATGGACAACAAATGAAGTTTTGGGGCGGTCCTCTGGAGCCATAAAGATCTGATAGTATCCTTGAAAGGCATCCATCATGCTCATAAGTTCACATCCAGCGGTCGAATCCACCAGTTGGTCTATCCGGGACAGTGGGTAAGGATCCTTAGGGCAAGCCTTGTTAAGATCAGTGAAATCATTGCACATTCGCCACTTGTTCGCACTCTTGGGCACCAAAACCACATTACACAACCATTCTGGGTGTAAGATGGGCTCGATATACTGAGCCTCCAAGAGTTTATTAACCTCTTCTTCGATGACCTTCTTTCGAAAGCCGTGTACGTCTCGTTTCCTCTGCTTGATGGGCTTGAAAGAAGTCCACATTAAGCCTGTGGACAATGACACTTGGGTCAATCCCTGTGAGGTAAGAGGCTTTCCACGCAAATACATCAATGTTCTCTCTGAGGAAGTCGATCATCATAATCTGAGAAGGCCCCGAGAGGTTGGACCCTATCTGAGTAGTTTTATCCTTGTTTCCAGGTTCCAATTCAATAGAAAGGAACTTCTCCGAGGGTTCAATCCTTATTTCAGGGCGGGGAAGTTCGAGCGCCCTCTTCTTTCTGATCAAGCGCTCACCATGAGCGGACTCATCCTTCTCCCGCTCGTCCCCCTCTGAGGATGAATCTTCGACCGTCCCTCACGGGGTACTCTCGAGAGGATTCTCGGTACTAGCCTCCTTCCTCTTCTTGTTCTTCTTTTTGTACAACTTGGCCCTCTTGCGCATTGGGCCATCCTCGTCCAGGTTGGGAAAGTCTACAGAATTTTTGGTAGATCCGATTTGGAAGGTTTTCTCCGCTTTAGGCTTTCTGAGGGACAACATGTAACATTCCCAAGCCTCTCGCACATTGCACAACACTTCTCCCACGCCCTCGGGGGTGGGGAACTTAATCTTCTAGTGATAGGTGGAGATGATGGCTTTGAAATCAATGAGGGCTGGGCGCCCAATTATGATGTTATAGGGAATATCAATTTCTACCACGGCATATGTGACTGTGAGCGTCTTACGCTGGGGGGCTCGGCCAAATGAGGTGGCCAAGCTTATTTGCCCTCGTGGGATAACTTCTGATCCTCCAAAACCAATGAGAGCCGTTTTGAGAGGCTCTAGTGGGAGGTCGGCATTCATCTTCAAAAATGTGGAGTAAGGCAAAACATTAACAGAGCTTCCACTATCCACTAACACCCTTTTTACAACATGATTGTGGACATCCACACTAACCACCATGGGGCAGTCAGAAGTTTCACCCTCCCCATGGGGTGTTAAAATGTGCCCTAAATCCCTATCATCAAAGCCTATTACATCATTTTCTCGGGAGCGCTGATCCTTGGCCTTCTGTATAGCATAAACGGACTTGGACACGGATGGACGTTGGTCGTAACTCCGGACATACCTCCGCTGAGCGGCATTGAAATCTCCCCCTGAAGAGCCTCCCGCTATCATGTTAATGACCGCAAAAGGTGCATTTTCCTGCTCAGGGGCCTTTCCTTTGTTGCCCCGATGGCTGCTGGTCTCAGGGGGACCTCTTCCTCGCGGACTTCTTGACCGGGACGGGCTCCTTCTTCTCTCCCTGGAACGATCTCAACAGCGCTCCAGAATTTTCACGAATTCCTTCAAATGTCCCCCCGCAACGAGCCTCTAAATCTCAGCCTCCAGCTGGCGACATTCATCCGCGTCGTGCCCCTTCTGCTTATGGAAGGCACAATACTTGTTTGAATGTTTCAGTGACTCAGTCTCTCTCATCTTGATGGGTCTCTTAAAGAGTTTCTTGTCAGAGAGGTTATAAACCTCTGAGTTCGGTCGGGTGAGTGGAATACGCTCGAAACGTCGAGGGGGCAGTGGCGACCTTTTGCGCTCCTGATGGCACTCCTTCTTAACAGTGATTTTGCATCCTCGTTCCGGGTGGCGCTCGTTTCTTGCTGGGCTGTGATGTCTGGGTCCATTCGTTCCGAACATGTCTTCGATCGCGAAAAATGGCTCGGCAACCTCCCTTAAGGCCATGAGCGTCCCTGGTCTTCTCTCCACGATAGCATCAGCAAATTTTTTGCTCACATATTGCTTGTGATCCACAGCCTGAAAGAGCACCGGGATCAAGAAGTCCATGGACGGCCTCTCCACTTACAGAATCTCTTTGTTGAAGCGGGCGAAGAACGAGCGAAGAGACTCATTTTTGCCCTGCACCACATTGTAAAGGGCAGTGGGCGCAGTGACTTGGGCCTTCAGAGAATTGAAGTGGTTGAGGAAAGCGTCGGCCAACTCTTTGTAGGAGTGTATCGACCGTGGGGCCAGTCTCTTATACCACTCTTGTGCCATTCCTACCAAGGAAGTGACAAAAACCTTGGCCCAATAGTTGCTAGAATGCTCGTAGAGGTGCATCAGATGTAAAAAATGATCTAAATGTTCAGCCGGATCGGTTGTACCGTCATAACGGTTGATGGAAGTGGAGATTTTGGCCATTCCTGCTTGGGCCATCAAAACTTCTTCCACGAGGGGGGAACCCCTCGCTAATGGATGGTAATCGTAGGTGCAGAAGTTCTCCTCCTGCTCCTTTCGGCGAGGGACCTGCAGTTGTCGGTCCTTGGGATGAGCGTCTCTGTCATCGGCTCGTTCTTCCCTACTGTGGGAGATCTAAGACCGTGTTCGAGAGAGCTGTCCGACCATGTCCTTCAAACCCTGCAGCTGGTCTTGCACAACCGCGAGGATATTAGGATTCGCATCCCCTTCTCGGTCTCCTTGTCTGGCGGCACGGGAAGCCCTCCTGGAAACGTGGGAGTCCCCTTCCTTCTCGTTGACCCTCTCAGTGGGTTCCCTGTTTCTGTCTATAGGGTGACGGTCGTTTTCACCCTGGCGGGGCGTCTCAATAACTGGTGGTGGTGGTGGCAGCACCCTTGGGGCGGCCTGAGTTTCCCTAATAGGGAAAGTTTACAATCCGCCCAAAGGGGCGGCGGTTTGAGTGGCCTGCCCAGAGGGGAAGTACATGGAATGGAATCTTTCCCATGCCCCCTGGGCCGCCTGAACCTTGCACTGGGCATAACGAGCCCTCAATTGCTGAGTAGTTAGTGGAGGTAACTCTACTCCTTCAACCTCCCTGGGGATCACCACCGGGAGCTGGATCTGGCCGGTGAGGTAAGGTCAAACCGGTGGCACCATAACAGTGGGGGTAAGCGTGTATCCCGGCGGCGGCATCATGTAACTCTAACCTCCTGGGTTTGCATGGGCATGTACCCATTGAGTTTGGGGTGGCTGCGGAAGAGCAGAGAGAGTAATTCCTCCGGCGACGCCGGAAGCTGGTGGTGCTGGCGGTGCTGGAGGGGGAACTGAAGATTCTGCCTGCGGTGTCACCCCTGAGGGGGGTACCCCACCCTCAGCGACCGTAGGGGGTGGGCCTCCGCCCACAGAGACGGAGGAAATAATGGCATTGACGTCATGGGAGGTGTTATCTCCTCCTCCCGCGGCGCCGGATCTCGTAGCGACCATAGCTGTAATGATTTGGGGTGTTTGCTTTTCAACTAGTAGAAGAGAAGAAAAAGGCTGAGAGTTGGTTTCCTACAGACGGCGCCAAAAATGATGGGTTCTGAAAAGGGGGGATTAGAATCCGATCAATTTAGAATTTGTTTGAATGGGGAAACCGCCGGAATCTCACCGGAGAAAATGGGGTTCTACCTGCTAGGACAAACACACTGAAAAGTCAGAAGGCCAAGCTGGGGGATCCGGGGGTGATGCCCAGTTTGGCTCTCCGACGCTCAAGTCAGATGATCTGAAAGAGGAAATGTAAGCTAAGTAGGAGTTGCAGTAATGAGGATCGCTTACAGTGAAGGAGATGACTCCGTTTATTTATAGTTGAGGGTTGGTCAAGGACCCTTTGGTCATTTGCCCCATGTGGTCCTGGCCGAATGTTGCCCTAACACGTGGCGCTGTGAGAGAGAAACCTAAAAGGAATCTTCTGCAAAAGCTGCTGAGAGTTAGTGTTGGTAACAGGGGCAGGTGCGCGGGCATGTACGATGTGTCAGAGAGCCGTTTGGGAGGTTGGTGACGAGGGCTTAAGAGCACGCTCGTGACAACCAGAAGCCTTGGAGGCCAAGATATCCGCTAGGGGATGAAGGCTGGAACTTGTTGTAAAAGTTTGAAGTGGGAGCCTCTCCGAGGGAATGTAGCGCTCGAAGAAGGCTCGCTTAGATTGATTGAGGTACTAGTTATACAGTACCAACAATGCTTGTGGAAGAGCGGTAAGAGCAATAGTGTTGATGCACGTGTATCCATAGCAGAGTCGACGCGTGTTCTTGCGGGATGCTGGCGCTCGGAGGTTTGAGCGCTCGGATATGTCTGATGTAATCTTAGAGAAGCAAGTGTCATCATCCTAAGGTGCCACGTGCCAAGATGAGGACAGGCGTGTTTTGACTCCATCAATATATAATAAATATATTACTTTTTTATTCATTTTGTATAAAATTTAATAAATATATATATAATATTATATATTAATAAAATATTTATATATATATAAATTAAAATATTATTTTTTCAATTAAATATACCGGTTCGCGAGCCATGAACCAAGACTCAAAGGGCTTGAATTCGGGCTTGGCTCGAACTTGCTCATCAGGCTCGCGATCCGTCTCGGCTCGTTTACATCCCTAGTGTACACTATTAACTATTACATTTTTTTATTTGATTTTGTCTTTCCGAACCCATTTTCTACTAATACAAAATCAATATGCCTTTTTAATTTAATTAAGTTTAAATTCATGTCAAATAGAAGGTCCTCAGGTTAGAATTGAGGTCATATTTAATTCATTAATTTAGCTAACTTCATAGTCTCATAAGTTAGGTTTTGAAAACAATTTTAATTTTTTAAGTTGGTTAATTTCATACTTAGACCCATAAATTAAATCAAGTTTTGGGGATAATTTTAATCCTTCCATTAGAATAAAACTTCCTATCTCTTGTCACTCAAGAATTCTGCCACAATTGGATTTGTTTTTAATCCAAAATTTAGAATTGAGCATTCTATTCTTTGAGTTTAATTTACAAAAATGAGAAGACGTTTGTGTATGTGCATAATCTAAGAAAAAATCTCACAAGGACAAAACCTTAAAAAAAAAAAAAAAAAAGAGATATGGTAACAATAAATAAATGACTTAGAATGTATTTAGTGACATGATCAAATATCGAGTGCACATTTGAAGTTAAGTGGCACGATTTGGAATTTTGTCACGCCAGCACTATTCACTTGAACGCTTACCCCTTTAACCAATACAAATACAACATGTGGACGTTGAATAGGACAATCAAAACTCACCACAAACACAACATGTTAATGGTGTGAGAGTTTTAGCCGAAACTGATGCAATCTTTCCTACCAAAAATGGAAATTCGAAAAACATTTTCCCCCTAAATTATAAGCTCTGTTAGTGAAAACGGAGAAAATGACAAAAATCTAATAAAATGAATTGCTCTCAAAACCTACCTCATTTTCACCAAAAAAGAAACCTAAGGATCATTTCACCCCAAAAAAAAAAAAAAAACCTACCTCATGAAACTAAATATAAAATTAGCTAACTTAATGGATCAAATCTGACCTCACTTCTAACGATACAATAAAAATGTATTTTTCACCAAATACAAATTCCATCTAGTTCCTATCAAATTAATCATTGGTCTCTATTATGCGAGATTAATACTAAATATACATTAGTTTATGCATAAGTTATTTTCCTTGTTTCCTCTTCTCTCCGGTCTCCTCCCCACTTTTTAAATTCAAATTTCCCTACAATTCTCTCTCTCTCTCTCATTTCTATTTATCTCTTGGTTTTTATATTATAATTTTAGTTACTATACAAATTTTGATTTATAGAATATTGTAGAAATATAATCACATTAGAGAACGTTTGATAGGTAAGATTGATTTTTATGACTTAATTTGAGTTAATTTAAATCGGGCTTTTTAATTTAGATTTTAGATTAACTCAAATTAAGTATGATTAGAGTATCTTAATCTACTGTTTGATACGAGAAAATAATTTAGTAACAGGATCATAATTTTCTGTTTGATACGATAGATTAAAGTGTTTCTTATGATGTTTTTACATTTTTGCCCTTTTATTCTATAACTACAAGTTATATTCAATCAAAACTATATATAACCCAAAAAATTAATATGTACCGGCAAGAGAAACTTTAAAAGCAATCCATAAAAGACAACAAACAAGAATTTTGGAGGAAAGATATAAACTTAGTGAAGGTCTGTACATATGTACAGATATTCGAGACAACAAGCTCAATTTAAAATAAACATATATATTTCTTTTTCAACAATTCAGTTCATTTGTAAAGAAAGAGTACAAAAGCCAAGATTTGCAATAATGTCAATTTCAAGTGAAATTCATTTAATAATAAAAATAATATGAATCAACAATCAGATAGAAAAAATAAAACTGAATTTATTTAGCTAGAGTTCCATTCAATTAATTTTATTTGGGGAAGATACTTCATCGAAATTTAATGTCGTGGTTGTTGTTCAGGCGGATTAAATATCTTGTCGTAGATAGGAGACCATACGTTTGTCAATATTTGGTCGCTCTCCCTTGGAGAATTAAAATGAACCTCTTCCGAGTGAGCTATAATAAGAAAATAAGAAATATTAATGTGTTTGTAATATGTTAATCAATTATTTCAAACATATTGAGTTGTTCTAGGTCGAAAATCTCCTCAAATATGCCGACAAGAGCGTCCCATTCAGGCTCTCCTTCATAGTAATAGGCTTTCGCAATGTGATAGTCCTATTATTTTTTTATAAAAAAAAAAAGAAAAATTAAAGCATATAGTAAAAAATCTATTTAATAAGAAATAGTAATCAAATGTTACCTTAATTATAGTTTGTCATTCTTCAGGTCGTGCGTGAACATAGTTATTCTCTCAAACCCAAATTACCCCGAACATGGAAAGAAGTTTACTAAAACAATGGTAACTCTTCTTTAATTTACGTAATCTTAAATGGCACTTCTTAAATGCAAAGTTAGTTCCAAATCACAGCTTCTCGTGCCTTACGTAGAGCACGAAAATTATCACCTTCCTTTGGTGTGTTTCCTTCTCTAGCTTCCATCTCGAGTGCTTCAATGAAACACTTATCCATCATTTCAGTCCATGATGCACTATAAAAGTAGTAACGTTGCGAAAACTGGTGTTGGCTCAACTAACAAGAGGGAATTGATCCTAAGCACGGACTTAAGTGTTTGTTTGAAATATTTGCTAACTGTGTGCATTGAGACATAAAAATCCCCTTTGACAACCCGGTTCTTCTTGTGGTGGGCAAGTATACTTAGGAACATGGCCACTTTAGCAGGTATGCTCACAAATCGCTCATTTCTAAGGCCACCAAAATTTTCAAGCAAATCACACAATCGACAAAATGCATTTCTATCCATCCTAAGGTTGCCTATGCAATCGGTGTCACTAATCTTAGTGAAGCGTCTAAGTTGTTTTAAGTGATCGGGTTGTTTGGAGATCATACTCCAACTGCGTTTACAGTTTGACCTGTTTTGAACTATACACTTAACTAGAAAATAGTGGTAGAGGTACATCATTGCTAAGGTTGTGCTGGTCTGAAGAAGGATTAACTCTAACCAAAGTATGAACCTAATTTTCATTTGATAGTCCATTAGTAATAAGAATGTGCTCCGATTTATACACTGATGAAAACAAAGAAAAAGAAATTAGACAAAGCGAATCAATTAAAAACAAAGAGAGTGCAGAATTAACTAAGAGCATGAAGTGTCTTCAAGAAAAATAAAGAAAATTTGCTATAACCTGCTTCAGTATTCAATATAACGTATTGACTAAATAAATTGAAGAAAGTAAACAAAAATTAAAAAAAACCTTAAAAAAAAAAAGAGGAACATGTGTGAGTTATACTTTTAGATGAAATTATAAATTATCCATATAAAAGTGCTTCAATAAAATTAAATATAATTCTGAAGCAACCATCACTCGCCGGGAGCCCCGTATCTCTTAGCATCTTGTAGAGAACATATCTCTTGTAACCACGAATCTCTTCTGGGATATATTTCTTGTAACATAACTGCCCTAGCGGCCTCCTGCCTTGGCGGGACTTATAAGTTACTCCAAATATTCCCCATATAGATTCAGATTACTTCAGGACACATGACACAGAGATAAAGGGGCCATAGCAATAGATCATTCCATAAAATTATCTAATTTCTGATGTACAGGATCCTCATAAGAGGCAAGTATAGAGCAGACTCTTAAGATAATTAGGAGTATATCATAATAAACCCTTTGAGGGTATGGAAGAACTAGAAGAAGAAGCTTAAGCAAACATGGGATTTTATTTATGAACTGATTTCTGAAGTCTAACTCAGTCTGCCTAAAATGAAAGTCGAAGCTCACCTTATATAGGCAAACTTACGGATTTCAGACGCGGAATTGAAATCCAAATTATATGACGGGTACACATGTGGGCTACATCGCCTCGTATAATTGGGTTCCTTTTTCCTCCACTAAGTGCAATAATGCACACTAAAGGCCAAAACATACTGGCCGACAAACGAAAGTGGTACGCAAACTACTGACATAAAGCAAGGGCTAAAGACAACTGGCCCTGACTCAGCAAACACTATACAGAAAGCAGGCCTAAACAATGGTCGACAAGGACAAACAAGACAAAGACAAAGTCTTCATGGGCTGGCCTACAAAGACTTTTCTGGCTGATAAGGACCTTAAAGAGATAAGATTCTCTTTAAGTCACTTTCATATAGGGGTGAACAAAAAAACCGAACCGAAACGAACCGAAGAGGTTCGGTTTCGATTTCGGTTATTGATTTTTTAAATTTTCGGTTTCGGTTCGGTTTCGGTTCGGTTTCGGTAAAAACCGAACGATTTTCGGTTTTTACCGAAAACCCAACCAGGGCCTTTAGTTTTTACGTTTTTTGAGTTCTCCAGTCCTGTCCCACGCTTTTATTCACAATTCACATCTCGTATTTACATTCAGACTTTAGACAAAGGCTTAGGGTTCCACTTTTCTTTTCCTCACCTAGCGGCGCCTCAGATTATTTGGACCAAGATGCCGCTGACGGCTTTGAGAACCTCCACTGCCCTGCGCTTCCACCTTCCAGTAACGGTTAGCCCTCTTTCTCTACCACCAAGCCGCCGCCACCAATTGACGCTGCCACCTCCGCCTATTTCCCTGTTGAAGAGTTTTCGGCCACCACCGTCTCTTTTCACCGATTCCTTCCGACGAGGACTCAGGCGCAAAGCTGAAAGGTTCTATCATCTTTTGAAATTCTCCCCTTGCCTCATTTCCCAACTGATTTGGTGATTTAATTCAATTTTACTTATGGGCTATTCTCGATTTAATTCATGGTTTGTGGTCTTGGTTTCCGATTTTGAAATGGGAAAATTTTTCCAATTTTTGGAGAATTTCTACCACTTGGAATTGGAATTGTTTTTCTACTGAGCTGTTCAACTATGTAATCCAGCAAGAAACTCTCCGTTTTGGGTGAAAATGTTAGTCTTTGAGTTTTCTTCTTTTTTTTTATTTAATTTATTTTGGTTTCACGGTTTTTAACTGAAACCGAACTGAAAAACTTCGATTTTTACCGAACCGAAATGGAGTCCTTTCGGTTCGGTAAACGGTTAGCAAAAATGCTAACTTAATTTTTGGTTAACCGAAACCGAAAAACCGAATTATTGGTTTTTTACCAATTGTGCACCCCTAATTTCATACTTTCGTTATAGCATGCATCACAGAGAATTCCATTCGTCATCAGTATGACTGAGATGGCTAGCTTGTGGATCTCTAATTTCATTTGCAAAGACATGTGAATACTTCTTATGTACATATCTTGGCAATGCTCTACCCAAACGTGAGTACTCTGAGTTTTGTCAAACAAAGCCAAATGTTCTGGTGCGAGTTCTTTGATTGAAGTGCATCTCTTGATTTTATCAACTCCAAAGGTAATGGGGTTAATATTTGAACTCTCAAGATGGAAATACACAGGTCTTTTATGATTGAGGAGTAAGTGTCTTTTGCATGGTTCGTATCTCCCATCTTTTTGCTGAGGGAAATTGCTGATGATGGAGATAAAAACATTCATTCCCCTTCTGAATGATTGAATGGTTGCAATAACAGTTGGACCAAAGAACTCTGGTATTGGGAAGACTACTTTATTCCGGTAGAACGGAATGTAGATTCCTTTGACTAACCCATCGTGATATAGGTCTGCAAGGAAATCCATATCCTGAACCATATGGAGGTCAGTGATAACCCTTAATGGTTCGTCCTGTGGTTGGAAACACCGGAATCCTGATTCAATACGAATGTTCTACAGAAGTTGTTGAAGAATTTCAACTCTCTTTTTCTGAAAAATGTATTCCTGTAAATCCATGATATTATCATAGATTTTTTTATCAGAGATGTTGAGAACATGATGTTGGAGTTCTGGTGGCAGATTTTCAAGAAAGTTTTTTCTTTCAGAATATGAAGAGAATATACTTTCCAATCGGCTTCTGAAAAGAATTGTTCTTTTTTCTTCTTCCAGTGTTTGAATCTTTCTTTGGAATATTCTGATCTTCAGATTTGCTAATTCGAGATCTCGGGTCATGAGCTCTGTTTTGTGTTGCCAGAACTTGATGTTTCCTTGTACGTGGTCATCTAGGGAAGTGGCAGTTTTGGGATTTCCATTGTGAGAAGAGAAAGTAGGATAAGAAGCCATTTCTTTCCTGTTGATCTTTGGATCAGAAAATGTGCTGTAATGTTTCTCAGGGAAGGTCTCTTTTAAAGGCATCACTGTCTGGAGAATTCTCTCACCTTTATCCGGAATCTTCAAAGGTAAAGAGATTTGGCAGATTTGCTTTATATGCTTGACAGCTGCCGTCTGTTCCTTTCCCCAAGTGGGGGAAATCTTTTTGAGCATCTGGGAAAGCCGACTCATGTGCTTGGAGCATTGAGAAAGAAAATCCTTGATATAATTGACTATTCCAAGAAACTGTTGAATTTCTTTGGTAGTCAGATTTTCATCAGGAAATTTGAGAAGCTCCTGTGCAATGTGGGGACCTGGCTTGAATTTTCCTTCTGAGAATTTCATTCCAAGAAACTCAATAGAAGATTATCCAATGAGGCTCTTTTTCTCTGAAATCATGATTCCATATTGTTGGACAATTTCATAGAACTTTGAGATGAGTGCCTTGTGGGAATTTTCATTTTCTGAGAAGAAAAGAATATCGTCAATGTAGATTAAAGAACTGTGAAGAATGGGCTTAAAGATACGGGTCATGACCTTTTGGAATAGTGATGGAGCAACTTTAAGACCAAATGGCATGACAGTCCACTGGTATTGGGCTTTAGGTATACAAAAAGTTGTTTTGTAACTGTCTTTTGGATCAATACCTAGTTGCCAAAAACCTGCTTTGAGATCAAACTTTGAAAAGATTTGGACCTGGGCCAAATGGGAGAAAAGCTTTTGGGTTCGAGGTAAAAGGAATTTGTCATCTCTAAGGAAATGTTTGAGTGGCTTATAATCAATTACAAGCCTATTTTTACCTCTTACTTATTCAGCCCTTTTGTTGACATAGAATGCCTGGCACGCCCAATTGGATGTTATGGGTTCAATCAACCCAAGTTTCTGCAGTTGAGCTCATTCAGCTGTTGCAAGCTTTTCATCATCAGGAATCATTCCTGGATGTGTAGCTTTCATCGGATTTATGTCTTCATTCTTTTTGAATGGTAGCTGAATGAAGAATTCTGAATTTTTCCACAAGGGATGTGGATGAGAAAAATCCGAGTGGGATTCAGCACAGCATCCTTTGAGTTTTGAGGCAAGATCATAGAATTCCTTGGATGCTTCTGACAATGCATAGATCTTCTGAAGTGTAGTATAAGGTTGGAAACTCCTCTTATACTTGATTCCATTGGGAAGAATGGTTAGCTTTTGAGCTTTGTGATAAAGATCAAACCCAATGAGAAGATTTTTTCCATGCAGCTTGCTTCCAATGACCTTCATCCAAACGATACAATCTGGTAAGAATTGTATCCCAATAGGATGTTTTGTGAAGAGCGATGTTTTGAACTGCTGGCCATCTGCTGCTTGAAAATATTCATAGTGGGTTGTCCATGTAACGCCCCGAATTCCAGACAGTCAGGTACGCTGGACACGTGTGAGTTTCGAGCGTTAGGATTTTATTTTATTATTTTCGTTTATTCAATTTATACGTGCTATATTAATTTCTATAAATTGTTTTAACATGATTACGTGAAAATTATATGAAATTCATTTCAATTTGAGAGTTCTTGCATAACTTGAATTTAGTTGTTAAGGGAATTAATTCCCGAACGTGCCTTAATTGCTTATATGTCCTTAAATGATCATTATTTTAAATGTGAGGACCAAATTGCACGATTCTTTCTTGGACCTAATTCATCTTTTTCCACACTTTATATACTTAATTGCATAACTTACACACTTGAGGGATTTAATTGCAAAAACCATATCTCCTCAAGAGATATATCGGTGTATGCATCTCTTCCACAATCTTCATTTTTCATTTCATGCCAAACCTTCATGTTTGCTTTCTCCTCCACCGAACCACAACCTCCAAGAGGGGAAGGGAAGATTTCATTAAATTCATCAAGTTTTCCAAGAAATTAGGAGTTTTGGGGCTTAAGCATCCATTTCCATCATCTTCTTCCATTTATTTTCACCTCAAGGTATATATGAGCATATATGTGATTTCTTGATAACAATTCTTGAAGCTAGGGTTATGATTTCCATGTGATAACTTGTTTACATGATGTTAGAATTATGATTCTGAGCTTTAAGCTTGAAATTCATACATAAATCTTGAGAATTATGGAGTTATATGTTAGGTTGATATATTAGCTTGAAAGGATGATTTGGATGATCAAGGCATGAAATGGATGGTTAGGTTGGATTTTATTGCATATTTAGTATGCTAGCATGTTTCCTTCATGATTTATTGCAATTAGGATTGAATTATATGAGTGTTGGTGAATTTGGGAGGTTGATTCGTACCTCCTCTGTTCTTCTGCTCTGTTTTCTACATCTTCTGCGTAACGGGAACGGCCCTTCCCGTTCCCTTTGTATTTGGGGAACGACCTTTCCCATATTTTGAATGACGTGCATGGCGGCGAGGACGGGAACGACCGTTCCCACTTTGTCTCACAGACGGGAACGGCGTTCCTGATGGGTGTCGAGACCACCAATAATAAATCCCAAATATTGCACACGATTAAATTGTAAAATAGTGGCAACGGGTATCGATCCACGGGGATTGGACGAGTTTGTACTCTTTTAATATGCCAAGGAAGTAAAACGAACAATTAAAATAGGGGGATTTGTCAAGTTTTAGATTAAACTAAAAAAATTTAACTTAAAATAAACGATTAAACTGGCAAGAACGAGAAGTAAAATTAGATTAAACCTGGACAAATTCAATAGATGACAGATAGCTGGGATTTTCCTACGCATGCATCAGACTATGATCACGGACAGGGTGATTAATTCCTCGTTAGGCTAGCTATAGTTACCAGTTACCTTAGGCTCCCTCGTTTCTTCTTACTTTTTAGAATAATCTGAAGAAACTCCTAAAGACTATTCCCTAACTAACTAATAACCCTTATCAGAAACTCCTTCAAGGATTCAATTAGCTAATTGCTTTACGAGCTAAAGAAACACTAACCCTAACCGACTTAGTAGAAACTCCTACTTCGCCTAATTAGACCGTAATATTCCACAACACAAAATCAGCCGAACTTAACAACCTAGTGTTGATTGCCACTTCGTTAATTGCCCGGCTAGACTCCACCAAACGAATTAACTAGCTGTATGTGTATTGATAATTCAAGGATTCGTGCACTAACCAAAGAATAAACCAACACTCAATAACATGAAATCGGAAATAAAACGGATAACTTTGATTAATCAACCCAAAGAAATTGTCTCACAACATCTAAAGCATGCTTGGAAAATCCCAACTATAAACGAATTAGAAATTCATAACGAAATTAAAAGACAAATACGAATAAGAAAACATAGTATTCAACGGAATAAGGAAAGGAGGAAATAAACTAGTTTTTGGTCCTTTTATTCTCCTCCCGGTTGCGTGCTTTTTGTAGTGTCCCGGAATATCAACTCTTTTCTCCACTAAATAGTGCAAAGTGGGACTGCTGCGTTCCTCCCACTTTCTCCCACGTTCTGCCATGATCACAAATCATCACTGCCATTAACTCCCAAAAATGAGTGCTGCCACTAACACCCATAAACTCAAAATTGATTTTCGCTGAATTGTAACGTTGATAACCTCCAAATTATAAGTCTTGAGAACGTGCGACCTCCACTCTTCTTCAAGAACGTGCAGCCCCTTTTGTTGTGAATTAATTCCCCTAAGAATAACATTGAGGGTTCTGACTTCTTTCAATCGTGGCAATAAATCCCAAGAACGTGCAGCCCCATTTGTTGTGCATTTAATTCCGTAGACAAAGTTGGAGGTTTCTTTTTTGTCTTGTCCGTTGCAAAATAAGAGCTTGGACTTTTCTCCAAAGGCCTTCCCAAAACTAGAGAAATAATGGGCCCACCTTTTTAATACCCCAGCCTTCCTTCATCTATCAATTGAATAAATGGGCCAACAAAGATTAAATTCTTTTTCTTCTTTGGGATAGGACTCCACCTTAAGCAGCGAAAGAAGCCCAACTGCCTACTTCCAATTAATCACATTTGAGGGTATGGACTATCGCCAATCACGTGACAGTTTTTCTTGTCTTTTAGCCCATTTTCTCTTCAAATTCTTCAACCACGTTTTTCTACAACAACATGGAATTTAATCAATTATCAAGTCAAATAGTGGGACAAAATATAACAATATAAGCTTAATGATTCAACGAATATGCAACGTATCAAATCCCCCCACACTTAGGCAATGCTTGCCCTCAAGCATAAACTAAGATCAAAGATAAGGGAGAAATTCGACTCCATTCAATGAAAACACGAAATGGGCAATGTAAATTAGGAGTGAAAGTATAATTTTCGCCCTACACTACCAAACATTGAACCAAATGCAATGAGAGTCTCACATAAGAAAACACAATGCCCGGTCACCATCTTAAGCACATGCATGATTTACCAAAGTTGAATTTAAACCATTTAATCCTAGAAATCATATTCGACTTATTAGATGAAGGGTATGCACAGGGAAGTTTCAAATGGAAACAGTAGTTGTGGGGAATTCGGGATATTCGCAATTAAAATTATATAAGGAACTTAGCTAGGATTGCTTGAATTGTCATTGGCCTTTTGACGCGAACGCAAACATTTGTGATGAATGTCATCCGGTTACTCAACCATTCACAACCTCAAGTGGCTTTGCCTTACTCATAATTACCCGTTTTATTGTGATAAATCACTTATTTAGTTGGGTAATTAGCGGAGTATTCATAAATTGCCTCACTCGTCGAGATTATTTGGGACCGTTTGACGCGAGCACAAACATTGGTGATGAATGTCACCCGGTTACTAAGCCCTATTTAATCATTTCAACAGATTTTTGGCGCTGCACATAATAGATCATACCACGCAATTTCCAAGCTTAAATTAAATCCCTAGCTCCACCACAATTTCCCAATAAACAAGTGAAAATTCAAGTGCATACCAAATTCAACTTCTAAGCTTCATAAGTTTCTATTCAAGAATGGTGTCATTTTAATCACACAATTTAATGTTCTAGCTATTTAAAACCGGGGCATGTAATTTCCAAAATGTGAGAATATCATCAACAAATAGTCAACATCAAGCATGCGCGACTCAACCATACTTCATATCCTTTTAGAATTAATCCATCATTGCCTAAATCGTAATAATTCATCAAATAAGAATCAAATTGGGCCACATCTTATCTCCTAGTCATGCATGAAGAGGGCACAACCCTGAATTCACTACTCACAGCCATAAACATGCAACTAGCGCCAAAAATTGATGGGTGTCGAGACCACCAATAATAAATCCCAAATATTGCACACGATTAAATTGTAAAATAGTGGCAACGGGTATCGATCCACGGGGATTGGACGAGTTTGTACTCTTTTAATATGCCAAGGAAGTAAAACGAACAATTAAAATAGGGGGATTTGTCAAGTTTTAGATTAAACTAAAAAAATTTAACTTAAAATAAACGATTAAACTGGCAAGAACGAGAAGTAAAATTAGATTAAACCTGGACAAATTCAATAGATGACAGATAGCTGGGATTTTCCTACGCATGCATCAGACTATGATCACGGACAGGGTGATTAATTCCTCGTTAGGCTAGCTATAGTTACCAGTTACCTTAGGCTCCCTCGTTTCTTCTTACTTTTTAGAATAATCTGAAGAAACTCCTAAAGACTATTCCCTAACTAACTAATAACCCTTATCAGAAACTCCTTCAAGGATTCAATTAGCTAATTGCTTTACGAGCTAAAGAAACACTAACCCTAACCGACTTAGTAGAAACTCCTACTTCGCCTAATTAGACCGTAATATTCCACAACACAAAATCAGCCGAACTTAACAACCTAGTGTTGATTGCCACTTCGTTAATTGCCCGGCTAGACTCCACCAAACGAATTAACTAGCTGTATGTGTATTGATAATTCAAGGATTCGTGCACTAACCAAAGAATAAACCAACACTCAATAACATGAAATCGGAAATAAAACGGATAACTTTGATTAATCAACCCAAAGAAATTGTCTCACAACATCTAAAGCATGCTTGGAAAATCCCAACTATAAACGAATTAGAAATTCATAACGAAATTAAAAGACAAATACGAATAAGAAAACATAGTATTCAACGGAATAAGGAAAGGAGGAAATAAACTAGTTTTTGGTCCTTTTATTCTCCTCCCGGTTGCGTGCTTTTTGTAGTGTCCCGGAATATCAACTCTTTTCTCCACTAAATAGTGCAAAGTGGGACTGCTGCGTTCCTCCCACTTTCTCCCACGTTCTGCCATGATCACAAATCATCACTGCCATTAACTCCCAAAAATGAGTGCTGCCACTAACACCCATAAACTCAAAATTGATTTTCGCTGAATTGTAACGTTGATAACCTCCAAATTATAAGTCTTGAGAACGTGCGACCTCCACTCTTCTTCAAGAACGTGCAGCCCCTTTTGTTGTGAATTAATTCCCCTAAGAATAACATTGAGGGTTCTGACTTCTTTCAATCGTGGCAATAAATCCCAAGAACGTGCAGCCCCATTTGTTGTGCATTTAATTCCATAGACAAAGTTGGAGGTTTCTTTTTTGTCTTGTCCGTTGCAAAATAAGAGCTTGGACTTTTCTCCAAAGGCCTTCCCAAAACTAGAGAAATAATGGGCCCACCTTTTTAATACCCCAGCCTTCCTTCATCTATCAATTGAATAAATGGGCCAACAAAGATTAAATTCTTTTTCTTCTTTGGGATAGGACTCCACCTTAAGCAGCGAAAGAAGCCCAACTGCCTACTTCCAATTAATCACATTTGAGGGTATGGACTATCGCCAATCACGTGACAGTTTTTCTTGTCTTTTAGCCCATTTTCTCTTCAAATTCTTCAACCACGTTTTTCTACAACAACATGGAATTTAATCAATTATCAAGTCAAATAGTGGGACAAAATATAACAATATAAGCTTAATGATTCAACGAATATGCAACGTATCAGTTCCCATCTTCGGGGAGCTGGGAACGGTCCTTCCCATTTTGAACTAAGGGCTGGAATGGCCGTTCCCAGGCCTCTGGAGGTGCAGAAACATTCTGCATAAAATTGGAATTTTGGAATGTAATTCCAATGGTTTATTTGACCCCAAATTGCTATTATATGATTGATTACATGCCAAAACATGATATTTGCATGCTACATTGTTTATTGCACGATGTCTCATACTTGATCACGCCGTGCGTCTTATATGGAGTAATGTTCTTGAATTGGGGTCTCATGCACGCACATTGCCTCGTTTCTTGTCCAGTTATTCTCCATGGAGGAGATTGTCGATCATGAGCACGTTCACGCACCCATGAGTCATTGTGTCACCTATCAGGTGAGGTTTAATTGCTAGTTATATAGAACCCGTATACCCCTTATGTGAACTTTCGGCCAAAGGTATTTATATCTATAATTTCCATGAAATCACTTATCATTTCAAGTCATGTTCATGAAAAGCAAGCAAGTCATGTTTCGTGCATGTTTTAGGCGAGTAGCATGACCGTTCACGTTGTTGTTAGGAATAGTGCCCTAGAAAGCCGATTCGACGTAATCTGCTTTGGGACTTTTCTTGTATCACAGACAATCTTTGAATAATATACGATTGATCATAGGCAAACACTTCTTTATATGCCAATACGTGTTTTGAGTGTTTCCATTATGTGTGCATGTATGAGAACTCCCCTAATCCTGATGACTTTAGGACTCTACCATTTAGGTGAAATGGTTCATGAAACGAGCCCTATATCACATAAGTCATGATTAGTAAAATACTCCAAGCCGATGAGTCCTACAGACAGTGGGAGTGTCAACCTGACTCCTCTAAGGCTTGCTTGTGGGATCACGCCCTTAAGAAGGACCACCTTGTTTCATGGAGGTGCAAAGTGTATAGTTGATACGTACGTGATACATGAGGGTGCTTACTTTAATAAGTAAGTTCACTGAGGTGCCCCGTGTGAGAACATTCCTAAATGGGAAAGGAAGTTTCTATTTCAGGAAATGGAAACTTCCAGATTAGGAAATATCTCACGAGTCATTGATGTGATTAATTGATCCTTAGACTTGAGGTTCCTTGTCACTTTATGAATTAACTCTGTAGTCTTTGGTATAAGCTTTAAAGGGTGTCGCCTTAGACAACTGATTCAAGGCTTATGCTGGGGCTGCACAAGTGATTCATGAAAGTGAATGAGAATCAAGATAGGACCTACACTTGCATATGCAAGGTGATCTCTTATTGTGTAAGTCATTCATATGCCATATGGAGTCCTTGGCCAAGGCAGTAGATCAAGACATCAAGAAAAGGGTTTCTTGGATTGAGATCAAATGGATATGAAATGTACTTAGCTTTAAGACCAGATTATTAGGGTTCTGATTATTCCCTTGCCCTAGATCTTGGTTGAGAGATAGTAAGTAGGAGGATTGTATCTCACATGAATCAATGACTTAAAGGTTCTGTCGAATCCGAATATTCCAATTCAGCTAGGGGTTAAACACATGTTGCTAGACTATGGTCGTTTAATCTGTGGACTGATTAATTAATTAGTGAATTAATTAATTAGGGTCACTGCTAATTGAATTGAGAACCTAGAGGGTCACACACAACAACTTGGTTACATGAGTTGAGGCTTTAAAATGATTAAACGAGTTAATCAAGCCTAGAGGGTTCCACACGTGTGAAACCACACGTGTGGGTCACGTGACTGGACAAGTGTCATTGTGACACGTGTGCCACACGTGATTGTTTAATAATATATTAAATAATTAATTTGATAATTATTTAATAGACTTTGGTTTAATTTTGAATTAAAAAGAAAGTCTTATTTTGGAGAAAATAATCTAGTTAATTAATTATGAATTAATTAATTAGATAAAATAAGTTATTTATTTTAAATAAATAAAGTCTAAAATTATCCAAAAATAGTTTGGATATTTTTAGCTCTCTTGAAAGTTGATTTGAATTAGAATTCAAAGTCAAAGTTGGAAAATACTTGATGATCAAGTAAATAGGAGAGAGAGGGACCAAATCCTTGCCCAACAAGGACTAGGTTCGGCGTCCCTCCCCTTTGCCTATATATAGGGGAGCTCATGCTCCCCTTTAGAGCTAATAAAAAAAAAGTTCTTTTGGTTCATGTGTTGAACACCATCCTTTCTCCAAGATAAACGAAACCCTAGGTTAAGCCTAAACACTAACTAGAGAACTAGCATCCTTACTAGTTAGATTGTAGCCAAGTTGGTGGACTATCTCTAGAGACTTCAAGTTAGAAGTTTTGAAGATTCGAGTTTTACCAAAAGTGGGGATTAAGCAAAACGATCAGAAGGGATGATGAAACGATTCTGAACCCGACGTGAAGCGAATGAAAAAATCGAACCAAAGAAGATGGCAAAAACCGTTCGTCCATATCCTGAAGGATGAATTTTTTCACGAGGGTTTTGTGACTGGCAGTTTTCTACTTTCGCAAAACTGGTTTTCGAAGGGGTTTTCAATCCTGCTTTTCTCGTTTCATGTTTCTTTCTTTATGTTATATTGTTAAGAACATCTCTAACATGAATTGAATCTAGGTTGGTGTGGATTGCTATCCTGACAATGGATTCTGAAGTAGAAAGAGACTTTCGAGGGACGGGTTGTCAAGCCGCGAGAAGAGCGTTCTTGGGTGGCTTGAAACGCTTCAAGAAAGAATAAAAGAAAAGTAAGTTTTCTATCTTTACGAATTTGGATACACGATTGCGAGTTCAAGATCCTTTTGTTGGAAAAATTTTTAAATTCCGCTGCTTTCTGATTCGTGTTTTCCAACAAGTGGTATCAGAGCCACCTCGTTAATCGTGTTTCTGATTCATCTCAATTAAACTGAATTTTGAGAAATTCTTGAATCTGAATTACAGTTAGGTATTCTTGAATTTGTATCGTAATCTGAGCTTTTGAATCTGAGAGGTTTCCTGATAAATTGAGAAAATCGTTTTCTGAAAAAAGGGTTTTATTTTAGATTTATTAAAATCGCGATTTTGATTCCCGAATCGAGACGAAAATTTTTCTGAAAAATTTTGTACGGAAAACGGTGTGGGACGACGAGGACCAAGCGAGTTTGTCGATCGTCTTCGCCGCACGCGGACGGGTCCGGACGAGGCCGGAACAGCCTGTGCGGGATCGCCCGCACACCCCTGTGCGGGACTGCCCGCACGCGTCCGCCCAGCCCTGTGCGGGATCGCCCGCACACCCATGTGCGGGACTGCCCGCACGCCTCCGCCCACAGCCTTGTGCGGGATCGGCGCGGGGCTGTGCGGGATCGCCGGCACGCTTTCGGGCGGATGTGACGCGATGCGATTTTTCGTGTTTTTTGGCCCAAATTTTATTTTAAAATTATTTTAAAAATCATTTTTACTGAAAATATTTTAATTTTGAAATAAAATTATAATTTGGGAATTTCGGGAATCAAAGTCAATTTTAATTTTTCGGGAAAAGTATAATTATTATTTTTGAAATAATGATTTTAATAAAATTGTTAATTTTTTAATTAACTTGAATTTTATCAGATTCTAGCTTTTGATTTTGAAATTATTATTGAACAAGGAACTGTTTTTCAGATTACTTTGAGTTAGTCGAACTTAAAGTTAAAGGAATTTTAAATTTATTGGTAAATTTAAATTCTTGCAATTTAAGCATGTTAGGTGATCATGGGTTTAGATCTATGTATGGTTTTAATTTATGCACATGGATGGTTTAAATTGGGGTTGGAGCCCTATAGTTGCGTTTTTCAATTGAGGTTGGAGCCTCACTTATGTGCGTACTGTTATGTGATTTATTATGTGGCTTTCCATATTACTATTTTTGAGGCCGGGGTATGCCCCGTGTAATTGTCTAAGGCCAATATGAAGATTGAGCCTTATTACTTTATGTCTTTTTCTTTTTATTGTAATTTGAGAGTAGAGATAGGTGGTGAGGTTTTATTTTCATTTTGGAGACAATGCACCCATGGAGTAAGATGGACCACATTCAAGTAACAAGGAGGCCATAAGTGAAGACCCCTCAAAATGTTAGGGAGGGGAATCTCAATTGTTAAATGTAATAGAGATAGGGCTCGTATTTTGTTACCGCTTTCCCTTATGTGATTTAAACTGTTTATGTGGCATGTATGTTAGAACTTGTGATTGTGGAGTGGCTCCCACATATCACGCATAAGATAGGTAGAACCCATGATCATTACATGTTAGTATCATGCTAGGACATGTTATCTGTTTATGTGCTTGTTTGAAATGCATTTAAGTTGTACTTGCATTAATCAAGACTAATTAAATTGGATAACATATATGTTGGTGAGGTCGAACCGAACAACTCTTTGGTTGATTCGAAAATTCCCATTAAATATTAAGCTCATTTCGAATAATAGGTATTTAATTCGAGATGCAAATTTTGAATTAAATTCCTAGCATTCATCAATAGGTTTTAAGTTTAGTAAGTAATGCTAGTTATTGTCCGCGAGTCGTGGGATAGCTAGTGGAGCTTATTAGTTCTTAGTTACCTAATTGATCATTTTAAATGATCAATATTTCGTGGTTAATTTTGGCAAGGGCGATGTCCGCGAGTCGTGGGTCGTTCAAACTAAGTTTTGATCATGATCTTATGATTGATGGGTCTAGCTTAACGCCTAAGTAAATATGGATGTCGCACGAGTCGTGGGTCCATATTGAAAGATGGGTGATGCAAAAACAATTACTAAGAGTTCTAAAGGTGTTAGAATTGGTAAGTTGTACCTACCTAGGATTTTACTTAGAATGTCCGCGAGTCGTGGGTTCGAGGTAAAATGCTTAGGATCTTAGTACCCGTTGGGAAACGTGTTCCTCTTAGATCTTTGGGAATTATAGATCTTTGAAAAACAGTGGGAGCTACATTAGATTAAAGACCTTATCATATGTATATCGTTATTATTCAGCATGCTCACCTAGTTCTCTGCTTAGCATTTAGGTTGTAGTTCTGTGATTCTCTACAATACGAAATGCAAACCCATTCGTATCCATCCTTAAGTCAAATAAGTTGACTAAGTACTGACTAACTCTAAATGGCTTCGGATCCTAAAATTCATTTTAGAATCCGACTAGAGAAAGGCGTTCTCTAAAAGGCGAAGTTTTTCAATTGTGAAAATTCGACCCGGGCCAAAAGAGAAGCAACCTGACGTGAATGGATTTTTCCAAACCACTTAAAAGCAATTGAACCACCTCATAAAAATGTTACAAGGTATAACATTATGGAATTATTCAATATTCCAAATGAGGAAACAAGTGCACACGAACAAGGTCTAAAGATCTTATTTGAAGATTTTATGGTCTCGATCATCAACTGAGAAAAGAGTTCTCAATGCACTGATTGCTTACATTGCTTCGACTATCATTCAAACCCTTTATGCTCAACTAGAATGATGCTAATGTAGCATAGTTAATCATTTAAGTTGATAATGGTTGAGAGCATCCTTAAGAAGGAATAAAAGGTTGAGATGGTTAATTCTTCTTCTAAAACTCCCTAAGTTAAAGGCTTGAAGGCCTAAAGAAGAAGAAACCCTTAAGAGCCCAATGGAGGGGCATGTAAGGGGTACGCCCAAAAGACACTAGAGATCAAATAGGACGTTTGCTTCTATGGTAGCAAATAAGGACTTTGAAAGGGAACTGCAAAGAGTATGAGTACTTTGAAATGTTACCTCGTTTAGTAATTCTACTAGGAATAGAATTTACTAGTCTTAAGTCAATTCTGCATAAGCCGTTGTGCAAAGACTCAAGGCACTAATGTTCTGAACATACAACGAGATAACAAAAGTAAGTGAGATGACAAAGCTTCGAATTACTTTGGAACGTTGAGATATAAAAGGATTAGCAAGTCAGACACCTTAGGATCATTCTATGAAAATGAACCTATAGTGTTGACTTCCTGTGAATCCTGTCATGAGGGAAGCGTTCCTGAATCCCGTTTATAAGAAACGTGGAACGTTCCAAAATTATAATGGATTTCGATCCATGCTGATGAGTGTAAGATGCTTAATGTAAGCACTAGATACAATCGTCAGTTTAATCATTATGAATGAATGTACTTGTTAAAGTACAAATTCGAAACTTATATGAAATTCTTAGAATTTCGAAAGGAGGTTAGGAACCGAAGTAGTCATAAGTTATAGGTAAATCGATATGATCGAGATAGCCAATATCTTAGCAACTAATTCCTTACTCATCTTAGAGATAATAGGATTATCTCTCAGTAAACTAAATCGAGAACACCTTAGTGTTTCTGAATGAGGGAATGAAACCTTATAGGATATGGTCCATTCCATAGCAAGCTTTACTGACTTATAATCATTCTAGGAATAAACTCCTAGAATATGCAGTTAGAGATTTTGAATTTAGTACCTTCCAAAATCAGTCCTTCAGTTGCACTATGCAAAGTGGCATACTAAATTCCCTAATTATTCTTATCCAAGAATTCAATGGAATCCTCTTACGTAAAGAGGATAGTGGGAGATAGGCTTGAAATGAGTTCAAGTTTATACAAACAATATTGGATATCATTTCTGCGATTCCCTTAGACAAAGGTTGTTTGTCTCAAGGAATGTATCTTTCTTAAGGAATCGTTCCTATAGAAGAAGAAAGACAAGCAAGCATACCTCAAAGAAATTTGAGAATAAATATCCACGCCACATATAGAAGAAACGAGCCCATCTGATAAAACTTAGCCAATTTTAGAGCATGTACACGTGTGAAACCCTTCTCTTAAGACGTGTATAGAACGCGTTCCTAGATAGCCAAGGAATTACTTGAAGAGGAGACACTGTCAGATTTGGAATCTGAGTAGTGTAAGCAAGCCTTGAAATCCAATATGGATTTCATATACTCGAACCAAGTTTTGACCTTGGTTGATCCACCTGATAGGATCAAGCTCGTGCAGCTTCGAGTGAATGAAAGCATTACAACCTTCTTGACGGTTGAAATGCAAAAGTCCATTTGGATTGTGTTTATCACATCCTCATATTCTGACTATGAGATATGATAAATGAATATGAGAACTATCTTGTTCAATATGAGATTGAAAGAGATTGAAATAAGGTATTT
This sequence comes from Lantana camara, assembly GCA_037501455.1. Classification (NCBI taxonomy): domain Eukaryota; kingdom Viridiplantae; phylum Streptophyta; class Magnoliopsida; order Lamiales; family Verbenaceae; genus Lantana; species Lantana camara. The sequence continues at coordinate 11,047,694 of CM074857.1, read as the reverse complement.
CTATAAATCTCATATTCAGTGGGATTATGCATAAGGTATACAAATCCCTAAAGTCAATCTGTGGATTGATAAAGGCTTCTAGGATTAGACAATTCGATTCCATAGGATAGTCAAATCGTTTGATACAGATGGAAGTCGAATAAGTCTCAAAGTGTACATAGGAAAGTTAGTGATGTAAGAGTCAATTTTTGGTTCTTTAGAAAACGACATACTTCTCATTAGGAATGTCAAGGACGACGTGAAAGTTACCAATTCTTGTTTAAGAAACAATTTGACATGAAAGATCTTAGTGATTATCCTATATTCTCGACATTCAGATCTATAGAAGATAGATCTAAGAGAATAAAAGGATTATCACAAAATGAGTACATAACCACGGTACTAAAAGGAGTTTAGTATGGACAATGGAACATCTCTTTTGAAGAGTATGTGTCCTAAGATAACTTTGAGAAAGTTAGAATGTCCAAAATCCCTTTAAGTGAAAGGGTGCATAATGTATGAAAAGTTATGTACTAAATTAGATATGGCGCAACACTAAGCGTAGTAGGCCGAATCTAATATGACCTCAGAGAAGGTCATTAGATCTCTGTAAAGGATGTCCTCAGAGTACTTGAGAAGAAATGAGGATATGTATTAGTTTACAGAGCCCAAAAGATCTTATTGTTAGAAGGATATTTGATGTAACCGTTCATCAAACATAGATGATTATGAAATCATTGAAATGATACAACTTCTACCAGAATGGTAATGCAATATGTTGGAAAGGGGTTCCAAGGACGGACATTGCAAAACTCAACTATCGTAGTTGAGAACTTAGTCGTATTATATAACGCTAAGTTAAGTGTTTGGGTAAGAAACTCCATCTAACTGGTTAGATGAAGTTCCTAGCATGAAACAACTCCTTGATCATATTGTATGATAAAAAGGATGGTTGCTCAAGTAAGAGAACCAAGACATCACCAAGAGACTGAACACGTGATTACGAATCACATTATAAGGAAAAGGTGTTTCCTAAGAGATGTGTAAACAAGAGGGTCACATCAGCAGAGAATATAGCAGATCCACTTTGGAAAGGCCCAAAGTCAATAGGGTCTCTAAGTGCATCTTGAGAAGATGGGACTTAGAGTACCTAAATGGCTTTTACGGGCAAGTGGGAGATTGTTAGGAATAGTGCCCTAGAAAGCCGATTCGACGTAATCTGCTTTGGGACTTTTCTTGTATCACAGACAATCTTTGAATAATATACGATTGATCATAGGCAAACACTTCTTTATATGCCAATACGTGTTTTGAGTGTTTCCATTATGTGTGCATGTATGAGAACTCCCCTAATCCTGATGACTTTAGGACTCTACCATTTAGGTGAAATGGTTCATGAAACGAGCCCTATATCACATAAGTCATGATTAGTAAAATACTCCAAGCCGATGAGTCCTACAGACTGTTGGAAAACACGAATCAGAAAGCAGCGGAATTTAAAAATTTTTTCCCAACAAAGGACCTTGAACTCGCAATCGTGTAACCAAATTCGTAAAGATAGAAAACTTACTTTTCTTTTATTCTTTCTTGAAGCGTTTCAAGCCACCCAAGAACGCTCTTCTCGCGGCTTGATCCCCTCTCCTTGGTAAAGCTCGAATCTTCAAACTTCTAACTTGAAGTCTCTAGAGAAAGTCCACCAACTTGATCACAATCTAACTAGTAAGGATGCTAGTTCTCTAGTTAGTGTTTAGGCTTAACCTAGGGTTTAATTTAATCTTGGAGAAAGGAAGGTGTTCAACACATGAGCCAAGAATTGTCCATTAGCTCTAAAGGAGCTCGAGCTCCCCTATTTATAGGGAGGGGTGGCCGAAATTCCTAGTCCTTTATGGGCTAGGATTTTGGTCCCTCTCTCCTATTACTTGATCATCAAGTATTTTTCCAACCTTGACTTTGTATTCTAATTCAAGTCAACTTTTAAGAGAGCTAAAAAATATCCAAACTATTTTTGGATAATTTTATACTTTATTTATTATAAAATAAATAACTTATTTTTTATCTAATTAATTAATTCGTAATTAATTAACTAGATTATTTTCTCCAAAATTAGACTTTCTTTTTAATTCAAAATTAAACCAAAGTCTATTAAATAATTAACACATTAATTATTTAACATCACATAATCACGTGTGGCACACGTGTCTTAATGACACGTGTCCAATCACGTGAGCCACACGTGTGATTTCACACGTGTGGAGCCCCTTAGGCTCGATTAACTCGTTTAATCATTTTCAAGCCTCAACTCATGTAACCAAGTTGTTGTGTGTGACCCTCTAGGTTCTCGATTCAATTAGCAGTGACCCTAATTAATTAATTCACTAATTAATTAATCAGTCCACAGATTAAACGACCATAGTCTAGCAACAGGTGTTTAACCCCTAGCTGAATTGGAATGTTCGGATTCGACAGAACCTTTAAGTCATTGATTCATGTGAGATACAATCCTCCTACTTACTATCTCTCAACCAAGATCTAGGGCAAGGGAATAATCAGAACCCTAATAATCTGGTCTTAAAGCTAAGTGCATTTCATATCCATTTGATCTCAATCCAAGAAACCATTTTCTTGATGTCTTGATCTACTGCCTTGGCCAAGGACTCCATATGGCATATGAATGACTTACACAATAAGAGATCACCTTGCATATGCAAGTGTAGGTCCTTTCTTGATTCTCATTCACTTTCATGAATCACTTGTGCAGCCCCAGCATAAGCCTTGAATCAGTTGTCTAAGGCGACCCCCTTTAAAGCTTATACCAAAGACTACAGAGTTAACTCATAAAGTAACATGGAACCTCAAGTCTAAGGATCAATTAATCACATCAATGACTCGTGAGATATTTCCTAATCTGGAAGTTTCCATTTCCTGAAATAGAAACTTCCTTTCCCATTTAGGAATGTTCTCACACGGGGCACCTCAGTGAACTTACTTATTAAAGTAAGCACCCTCATGTATCACGCACGTATCAACTATACACTTTGCACCTCCATGAAACAAGGTGGTCCTTCTTAAGGGCGTGATCCCACAAGCAAGCCTTAGAGGAGTCAAGTTGACACTCCCACTGTCTGTAGGACTCATCGGCTTGGAGTATTTTACTAATCATGACTTATGTGATATAGGGCTCGTTTCATGAACCATTTCACCTAACTGGTAGAGTCCTAAAGTCATCAGGATTAGGGGAGTTCTCATACATGCACAGCTAAAGTAAACGCATACCAAACAAGAGCATATAAAGAAGTGTTGCCTCAATTCGTTATTTCATTCAAAGATTGTCTGTGATTACAATAAGGAAAAACACAAAGCGGATATACAATCGGCTTTCTAGGGCACTATTCCTAACAATCTCCCACTTGCGCGTCAAAGCCATTCTAAAGCTATTCTAAGTCCCATCTTCTGAAGATGACCTTGGAAAGCTTCTCGACTAAGGGGTTTAGTAAGTGGATCTGCCACGTTCTCTGCTGATGTGACCCTCTCAATTTGCACATCTCCTCTTTTGATAATATCACGGATTAGGTGATACTTCCTCATAATGTGTTTGGTCCGTTGGTGAGATCTTGGTTCTCTTGCTTGAGCAACCGCCCCAGTGTTGTCACAAAACACAGTAATGGGGTCTTTCATGCTAGGAACAACATTCAATTCTTGAATGAAGTTTCTAATCCAAACACCTTCCTTAGCTGCATCATTTGCAGCTAAGTATTCGGCCTCAGTGGTCGAATCTGCAGTGGTAGTCTGCTTGGAACTTTTCCAACTCACTGCTCCGCCGTTTAGGCAGAAAATGTATCCTGACATTGACTTAAAATCATCTAAGTCAGATGCAAAGCTTGCATCGCAGTATCCTTCGACAGTAAGATCTTTCTGACCTCCGTAAACTAAGAATAAATCTTTAGTACTTTTCAAGTACTTAAGAATATTCTTCACGGCAGCCCAGTGACCATCTCCAGGGTCAGATTGGAAACGACTCGTTACACTAAGTGCATAAGCCACATCCGGTCGAGTACATAACATTGCATACATTATGCTACCTATTGCTGATGCATAAGGTGTATGAGTCATTCTTTCCTTTTCAAGGTTAGTCTTAGGACACATCTTCTTTGAAAGACATGTTCCTACACTCATAGGAAGGTTCTTAACCTTTGCTGACTCCATATTGAATCTTTTCAATACTTTGTCAATGTACATCAACTGTGATAGTCCTATTAACCTTCTAGATCTATCTCTATAGATTTTAATTCCAAGGATATAGGACGCATCACCAAGATCTTTCATCTCGAATTGGTTCGATAACCATAACTTAGTCACTTTCATGTCATCCTTCGAATTCCCAATAAGAAGGATGTCATCAACATAAAGTACTAAGAATTGCACTGAGGTCTCCAATTCCTTTCTATACACACATGATTCATTCGAAATTTGGGTGAAGCCAAACGCTTTGATCGATTCATCAAATCGAATGTTCCAATTCCTAGAAGCCTGTTTCAATCCATAGATTGATCTTTGGAGTTTGCAAACCTTTTGCTCACTCCCACTGAATGTGAAACCTATGGGTTGCTCCATATAAATGTCTTTGTCAATGTCACCATTGAGAAAGGCAGTTTTCACATCCATTTGCCATATCTCATAGTCATAATATGCAGCAATGGCAAACATGATTCGAATGGACTTTTGCATTGCAACTGGTGAAAAGGTTTCGTCAAAGTCCACGCCGGGTCTTTGAGTGAATCCTTTTGCAACCAGTCTCGCTTTGTAGGCCGCAATGCTTCCATCAACTCCAAGCTTTCTCTTAAAGATCCATTTGCAACCTATGGGTTTGACCCCATTAGGCAAATCTACCAAGGTCCAAACTTGGTTGGAGTTCATGGAGTCCATTTCGGATTTCATGGCTTCTATCCACTGTTCAGAGTCAGAATCTGAAAGTGCCTCCTCATATGTTGAAGGATCATTATCCTTTTGAGAGATTTCATGGAAGAATCCATACCATCTCTCCGGCTGTCTAGGAGTGCGTTCAGAACGCCTTAGAGGAGGATTTACATGTGTATCGAAATTCGTGATTGGTTGTGGTTGATCAGAGTGGGACGTTTCTTCAGTGGGTGGTGTGGGGTCACTTTGTACTTTTTCTAATTCTATGATCTTGCCTTTCTTTTCTTTAAGGAACGGTTCCTCAAGAAAAGTGGCATTTCTGGAAACAAACACCTTTTGTTCAGATTGATCATAGAAGTAGTATCCTATGGATTCCTTAGGATAACCTACAAAGTAACATAAGTTAGAACGAGATTCTAACTTATCTCCCACTGTCCTCTTCACGTAAGCAGGACAACCCCAAATTCTTAAGTAAGAATAACTAGGGATTTTACCATGCCACATTTCATAGGGCGTCTTGGGGACTGACTTAGAGGGAACTAGATTCAGAATCTTTGCTGCACTTTCTAGGGCATAACCCCAGAAAGAAGGTGGTAAGTCAGTGAAACTCATCATGGAACGAACCATATCAAGTAGGGTTCAATTCCTTCTCTCAGAAACTCCATTAAGCTGAGGAGTTCCCGGAGGAGTCCACTGAGAGATAATCCCATTATCTTTGAGATGATTAAGGAATTCTTCACTAAGATACTCGCCTCCTCGATCAGATCGAAGTGCTTTGATCTTGTGACCAGTTTGGTTCTCAACCTCCTTTTGAAATTCTAAGAATTTCTCAAAAGCTTCAGATTTATACTCCATTAAGTATACATAACCATACCGACTAAAGTCATCAGTAAAGGTTATGAAATACTGATGATTGCTTCTAGTGCTTACACTAAGCGGTCCACAAACATCAGTATGGATCAAATCCAAAACCTTAGTGGCACGTTCCACAGTTCCCTTAAAAGGGACTTTGGACATTTTTCCTTTGAGACAGGATTCGCAAGAAGTTAATTCTTTGAGATCATTTTCAGAGAATGATCCTAAAGTGTTTATCTTGCTAATTCTGTTCTTGGAAATGTGTCCTAATCTAGCGTGCCATAAGGGAGCTGAAACTTTGTCATCTCTCTTACGCTTTGTTTCTCGTTGTATATTCATAATATTGATATTTTGAGTTAGGTAAAGTCCATTACTTAGAGTACCGATATGAACGGAAGAGTTGTTCCGTTTGATAAAGTATTTACCATTCTTAATATAAGTTTCATATCCTTCACAATCTAATATTGGAACTGAAATTATATTACGAATAATATTCGGTACATAAAGGACTTTATTTAATACTAACTCAAAACTACCTAAATCTAATCTAATTGTGCCTAAAGCTCGAGCTTCAACGTTTGAGCCATCGCCGATCTTCAAGACACATTCTCCTTCTTTGAGTTGTTGGACCTCACTTAGCATCTGTACATCATTACAGATATGAGTTCCACAACCGGTATCAAGTACCCAAGAACTAGAATTAATAGAAAGATTTACTTCAACGAGAAAGATACCTTTCTTTAGAGTAGCCTTGTACTCTGAGCAGTTTCTCCTCCAATGTCCCGCTTTGCCACAATGGAAGCAAACATCCTCTTTCTAATTACGCTTCTTCTTTTGGGCCTTCCCCTTCGAAATGCCACCAGTGGGCCTAAGGGGTTTCTTCTTCTTCTTTTGGGCTTTCTTGCCCTTACCTTTAGAAGGCCCAGAAGAGGAAGATTGAGCATTCACCATCAAAACCTTATTGTCCTTCTTGATCGTGCTTTCAGCAGTCACAAGCTGACTAATCAGCTCAGCTACAGTAGCACCAGCATGATTCATGTTGAAGTTAAGGACAAATGGGTTGAATGATGGTGGGAGCGAAGCTAGCAACAAATCCACTGAAAGTTCATCTTTCAGTGGCATGTCCATGGAAGCAAGTTTCTCAGTAAGGGCAAGAAACTTGAGTCCATATTCATGGACACTTGAACCTTCCCTCATTCTTAAGTGGAACAATTCCTTTGAAGTGTTATACCTTGTAACACGTTCATGAGGGCGGTAAAGTTGCTCTAAGTGGTCGTAAATCTCCCAAGCGAATTCCATGGCCTCATGTTGCCTTTGCAAGTCCGGAGACATGTTAGCCAACATAAGGCAATGGGCCTGGAGATTATCATCCTTCCACTTCTGAATCGCGTCCCGCTCGGCCCGAGTGGGAGCCTCCCCTTCGGGACTAGGCTCCCCTTCGAAGAGAACATAAGTTCTCTTCTCAGAATCTAAAATGATTTTTAGATTCCTCAGCCAATCAGAATAGTTGGGACCAGTCAACTTGTTTGACTCGAGGATCGATACAAGAGGGTTTTTGGTTGCCATTTCAAAACACGTAGAGAATCACAGAATCTACGACCTAAATGGTAAAACAGAGAACTAGTGAGCATGCTGAATTATAACGATATACAAAAGATAAGGTCTTTAATCTATTGTAGCTCCCACTATTTTTCAAAGATCTATAATTCCCAAAGATCTAAGAGGAACACGTTTCCCAATGGGTACTAAGATCCTAGGCATTTTACCTCGAACCCACGACTCGCGGACATTCTTAGTAAGAACCCTAGGTAGGTACATCTTACCAATTCTAACACCTTTAGAACTCTTAGTAATTGTTTTTGCATCACCTATCTTTCAATATGGACCCACGACTCGTGCGACATCCATATTTACTTAGGCGTTAAGCTAGACCCATCAATCATAAGATCATGACCAAAACTTAGTTCGAACGACCCACGACTCGCGGACATCGCCCTTGCTAAAATTGACCACGAAATATTGATCATTAAAAAATGATCAATTAGGTAACTAAGAACTAATAAGCTCCACTAGCTATCCCACGACTCGCGGACAATAACTAGCTTTACTTACTAAACTTAAAACCTATTGATGGAATGCTAGGAATTTAATTCAAAATTTGCATCTCGAATTAAACACCTATTTGTTCGAAATTAGCTTAATATTTAATGGGAATTTTCGAATCAACCGGAGAGTTGTCCGGTTCGACCTTACCAACATATACGTTATCCAATTTTATTAGTCTTGATTAATGCAAGTACACTTAAATGCATTTCAAACAAGCACATAAACAGATAACATGTCCTAGCATGATACTAACATGTAATGATCATGGGTTCTACCTATCTTATGCGTGATATGTGGGAGCCACTCCACAATCAAGAGTTCTAACATACATGCCACATAAACAGTTCAAATCACATAAGGGAAAGCGGTAACAAAATACGAGCCCTATCTCTATTACATTTAACAATTGAGATTCCCCTCCCTAACATTTTGAGGGGTCTTCACTTATGGCCTCCTTGTTACTTGAATGTGGTCCATCTTACTCCATGGGTGCATTGTCTCCAAAATGAAAATAAAACCTCACCACCTATCTCTACTCTCAAATTACAATAAAAAGAAAAAGACATAAAGTAATAAGGCTCAATCTTCATATTGGCCTTAGACAATTACACGGGGCATACCCCGGCCTCAAAACAGTAATATGGAAAGCCACATAATAAATCACATAACAGTACGCACATAAGTGAGGCTCCAACCTCAATTGAAAAACGCAACTATAGGGCTCCAACCCCAATTTAAACCATCCATGTGCATAAATTAAAACCATACATAGATCTAAACCCATGATCACCTAACATGCTTTGGCAAGAATTTAAATTTAACCAATAAATTAAAATTCTCGCTTTAAGCTCTAATAGCTTAAAACACGACTTGATGCGAGTCTTATTTATAAAAGTTTTCAATAAATCCCAAATTATCAAAACAAATAAAATTCCAATTAATTTCTGAAAATTAATAATTTTATCAAGATGTATTTTCCCAAAATATAAACCGTTTCAATTTCTCAAAAATCCCAATTTTAAGTTTTATTCAAAATTAAAATAAATATTCAAAAATAAAATTTTAAAATTAAAATAAAATTGGGACTGGATTGCACGAAACACGAAAAAGGCCGGATCGCGAAAACGGGACCCGTACGCGGAGAAGACCGCACGCACGCGGCGCGCGAGACAGGCGCGCACAGCGCGCGGCCAAGGCCGCGCGAGTGTGGGCGCTAGCGCGCGGCTTTCCCGCAAGCATGCGGGCGGGGTGGGCGGCCAGGCTCGGCCGCCCTGGGCGGCGCGCCCGGAAGGCTCCTGCACAGGCGTGCAGGAGGAGCTAGGCGGCTGGCCGGTCTGTCCCGGCCAGGCCTGGGCGGATGCCCTGCGCACGCCTAGGTCAGGCGGGCGGTGCGCGCGAAGCCCGCGCGCGACGCCTTCGCGCGCGGGGTTTCGCGTGTTCGTCGCGATTCGGGTTTTTGTTTCGTGTTTTTCGTTCAAAAGCAAAACCAATCCAAGAAATCCAAAAACAGTTTATACAGTTTCAAATCTAAAATTGTTTTTCAAAATTAAATTTTATAAAACCAATTTTCAGAAACTTTCAGGAAAAAAATACAGTTTCGTAATTCAGGCTTTCTAAAACAATTACAAATACTCAATCGCATCAAGCCTAAGAATTTCTACCAAATTCAGTATAATTGAGACGAATCAGAAACACGATTAACGAGGTGGCTCTGATACCACTTGTTGGAAAACACGAATCAGAAAGCAGCGGAATTTAAAAATTTTTTCCCAACAAAGGACCTTGAACTCGCAATCGTGTAACCAAATTCGTAAAGATAGAAAACTTACTTTTCTTTTATTCTTTCTTGAAGCGTTTCAAACCACCCAAGAACGCTCTTCTCGCGGCTTGATCCCCTCTCCTTGGTAAAGCTCGAATCTTCAAACTTCTAACTTGAAGTCTCTAGAGAAAGTCCACCAACTTGATCACAATCTAACTAGTAAGGATGCTAGTTCTCTAGTTAGTGTTTAGGCTTAACCTAGGGTTTAATTTAATCTTGGAGAAAGGAAGGTGTTCAACACATGAACCAAGAATTGTCCATTAGCTCTAAAGGAGCTCGAGCTCCCCTATTTATAGGGAGGGGTGGCCGAAATTCCTAGTCCTTTATGGGCTAGGATTTTGGTCCCTCTCTCCTATTACTTGATCATCAAGTATTTTTCCAACCTTGACTTTGAATTCTAATTCAAGTCAACTTTTAAGAGAGCTAAAAAATATCCAAACTATTTTTGGATAATTTTATACTTTATTTATTATAAAATAAATAACTTATTTTTTATCTAATTAATTAATTCGTAATTAATTAACTAGATTATTTTCTCCAAAATTAGACTTTCTTTTTAATTCAAAATTAAACCAAAGTCTATTAAATAATTAACACATTAATTATTTAACATCACATAATCACGTGTGGCACACGTGTCTTAATGACACGTGTCCAATCACGTGAGCCACACGTGTGATTTCACACGTGTGGAACCCCTTAGGCTCGATTAACTCGTTTAATCATTTTCAAGCCTCAACTCATGTAACCAAGTTGTTGTGTGTGACCCTCTAGGTTCTCAATTCAATTAGCAGTGACCCTAATTAATTAATTCACTAATTAATTAATCAGTCCACAGATTAAACGACCATAGTCTAGCAACAGGTGTTTAACCCCTAGCTGAATTGGAATGTTCGGATTCGACAGAACCTTTAAGTCATTGATTCATGTGAGATACAATCCTCCTACTTACTATCTCTCAACCAAGATCTAGGGCAAGGGAATAATCAGAACCCTAATAATCTGGTCTTAAAGCTAAGTGCATTTCATATCCATTTGATCTCAATCCAAGAAACCCTTTTCTTGATGTCTTGATCTACTGCCTTGGCCAAGGACTCCATATGGCATATGAATGACTTACACAATAAGAGATCACCTTGCATATGCAAGTGTAGGTCCTTTCTTGATTCTCATTCACTTTCATGAATCACTTGTGCAGCCCCAGCATAAGCCTTGAATCAGTTGTCTAAGGCGACCCCCTTTAAAGCTTATACCAAAGACTACAGAGTTAACTCATAAAGTAACATGGAACCTCAAGTCTAAGGATCAATTAATCACATCAATGACTCGTGAGATATTTCCTAATCTGGAAGTTTCCATTTCCTGAAATAGAAACTTCCTTTCCCATTTAGGAATGTTCTCACACGGGGCACCTCAGTGAACTTACTTATTAAAGTAAGCACCCTCATGTATCACGCACGTATCAACTATACACTTTGCACCTCCATGAAACAAGGTGGTCCTTCTTAAGGGCGTGATCCCACAAGCAAGCCTTAGAGGAGTCAAGTTGACACTCCCACTGTCTGTAGGACTCATCGGCTTGGAGTATTTTACTAATCATGACTTATGTGATATAGGGCTCGTTTCATGAACCATTTCACCTAAATGGTAGAGTCCTAAAGTCATCAGGATTAGGGGAGTTCTCATACATACACAGCTAAAGTAAACGCATACCAAACAAGAGCATATAAAGAAGTGTTGCCTCAATTCGTTATTTCATTCAAAGATTGTCTGTGATTACAATAAGGAAAAGCACAAAGCGGATATACAATCGGCTTTCTAGGGCACTATTCCTAACACAGACAGTGGGAGTGTCAACCTGACTCCTCTAAGGCTTGCTTGTGGGATCACGCCCTTAAGAAGGACCACCTTGTTTCATGGAGGTGCAAAGTGTATAGTTGATACGTGCGTGATACATGAGGGTGCTTACTTTAATAAGTAAGTTCACTGAGGTGCCCCGTGTGAGAACATTCCTAAATGGGAAAGGAAGTTTCTATTTCAGGAAATGGAAACTTCCAGATTAGGAAATATCTCACGAGTCATTAATGTGATTAAGTGATCCTTAGACTTGAGGTTCCTTGTCACTTTATGAATTAACTCTGTAGTCTTTGGTATAAGCTTTAAAGGGTGTCGCCTTAGACAACTGATTCAAGGCTTATGCTGGGGCTGCACAAGTGATTTATGAAAGTGAATGAGAATCAAGATAGGACCTACACTTGCATATGCAAGGTGATCTCTTATTGTGTAAGTCATTCATATGCCATATGGAGTCCTTGGCCAAGGCAGTAGATCAAGACATCAAGAAAAGGGTTTCTTGGATTGAGATCAAATGGATATGAAATGTACTTAGCTTTAAGACCAGATTATTAGGGTTCTGATTATTCCCTTGCCCTAGATCTTGGTTGAGAGATAGTAAGTAGGAGGATTGTATCTCACATGAATCAATGACTTAAAGGTTCTGTCGAATCCGAATATTCCAATTCAGCTAGGGGTTAAACACCTGTTGCTAGACTATGGTCGTTTAATCTGTGGACTGATTAATTAATTAGTGAATTAATTAATTAGGGTCACTGCTAATTGAATTGAGAACCTAGAGGGTCACACACAACAACTTGGTTACATGAGTTGAGGCTGTAAAATGATTAAACGAGTTAATCAAGCCTAGAGGGTTCCACACGTGTGAAACCACACGTGTGGGTCACGTGACTGGACACGTGTCATTGTGACACGTGTGCCACACGTGATTGTTTAATAATATATTAAATAATTAATTTGTTAATTATTTAATAGACTTTGGTTTAATTTTGAATTAAAAAGAAAGTCTTATTTTGGAGAAAATAATCTAGTTAATTAATTATGAATTAATTAATTAGATAAAATAAGTTATTTATTTTAAATGAATAAAGTCTAAAATTATCCAAAAATAGTTTGGATATTTTTAGCTCTCTTGAAAGTTGATTTGAATTAGAATTCAAAGTCAAAGTTGGAAAATACTTGATGATCAAGTAAATAGGAGAGAGAGGGACCAAATCCTTGCCCAACAAGGACTAGGTTCGGCGTCCCTCCCCTTTGCCTATATATAGGGGAGCTCATGCTCCCCTTTAGAGCTAATAAAAAAAAAGTTCTTTTGGTTCATGTGTTGAACACCATCCTTTCTCCAAGATAAACGAAACCCTAGGTTAAGCCTAAACACTAACTAGAGAACTAGCATCCTTACTAGTTAGATTGTAGCCAAGTTGGTGGACTATCTCTAGAGACTTCAAGTTAGAAGTTTTGAAGATTCGAGTTTTACCAAAAGTGGGGATTAAGCAAAACGATCAGAAGGGATGATGAAACGATTCTGAACCCGACGTGAAGCGAATGAAAAAATCGAACCAAAGAAGATGGCGAAAACCGTTCGTCCATATCCTGAAGGATGAATTTTTTCACGAGGGTTTTGTGACTGGCACTGGTTTTCTACTTTCGGAAAACTGGTTTTCGAAGGGGTTTTCAATCCTGCTTTTCTCGTTTCATGTTTCTTTCTTTATGTTATATTGTTAAGAACATCTCTAACATGAATTGAATCTAGGTTGGTGTGGATTGCTATCCCGACAATGGATTCTGAAGTAGAAAGAGACTTTCGAGGGACGGGTTGTCGCGAGAAGAGCGTTCTTGGGTGGCTTGAAACGCTTCAAGAAAGAATAAAAGAAAACTAAGTTTTCTATCTTTACGAATTTGGATACACGATTGCGAGTTCAAGATCCTTTTGTTGGAAAAATTTTTAAATTCCGCTGCTTTCTGATTCGTGTTTTCCAACAGTTGGGCCCGAGGGTAGTGACTAGAGCCAACTGGGAAAGTAAAGGTTGATGGGTAACTCTGGCACTATCCTCACCACATTTGGGATAACCCCTGAATCCGTTAGGAGATTAGTGGAGGAAGGAGTTCCGGGCTTAGGGATTCATGTACCCTATGCTCAACATGTCGTGGATGGTGAAGGCTAGCTACCTTCCCATCATTTGAGAGAGAAGAAGAGTGGGGACAGGTCCGGCACCACGGATTGTCCTCGGGTTATTGCATGATTTTCATACCATGAATGTGTTACCTGATTACACTATCGCACGATTGCACGATAATTGAATTGCATGATCACCTATTGATTAATAATCAAGCAAGCATGTTTCATGTATTCTCGGGCGAAGATACCTTATTCTTGAACTTATACTCTTATCTTTTCCAAACCTTTACCCGAGAATATAACTTGCATGTCATCTGCGCTAATATGTATTTAAACCCCTCACTCGGTCTTCACAGACTGACGCCTCCACCTTTCAGGTTATTGCAGGTGCACGCTAGGCGGGAGTCGAGTCCAGTTCATGTAGTCGAGTCAACCATGGTTCTTGTATTTGGTTATTTGTTGTTACTTATGAAATTGTGGTTAATACTATTGTTTTATATTTAGATATGATAATGTATTGATATGTAAGGTTAGAACATATTTTATTTGGTAAACGCGAAATGGCATGACCTGATAAATGGAAATATTGATAGTGATTATTTTATGCTTCCGCTTTATTTCGTTGCATGTATAAGTTAATCCCGCCTAGCTTGTCAGTTATTGTATTGTCACCCATTCGCTATAGGTTAGCTCATGTACGGATTACTCGTTTCGTATGTGGATTGACCTATAGTGCAGGGGTGTGGCACCTCCACATGTAAGGGGTGCTACAGTCCATGCTTCTTTTGGTAGGATGTCTGGATTCATCATGGACTTCATGGCTCCTGTATCCATAAATCCAGTTGCCTTGATTGGCCTGTCATACTTGGGAGGAAGTATGTGAATATGGATATGAGGAGAAGGAATAATCTCCTGACTGATGCATTCTGATTGGAGGATAGGAACATCTTGATCATCACCATCAGAATCAGAGAAGTAGGGATCACCATCTGTAAGTTCATCTTGAATTGCAAAGATGGTTTCTCTAGTTTGTTCATCTTGTTCTGAGAACAAAGATGCTGGGTGGTGGGCCCAGAACAGTAGCGGTTTGGGACCACATTTTAAAATTTTGTTAATAATACAAGTATTAAAATATTTCTAAAACATTTTAATACAATAGCGGAAGACTAAGCCGGATCTACTCAAGTATATACATGCAATTGATAATAAATTTTAAATCACTTAAGCAGATAAATATCTAACATGCAATTAACACTTAAGAGCATACAATTTATCATGCTTAAAATAATATAACTGAAAAATATTACCGTACTCCAAATATGGCTATCTAACGGCATTTTTTCAGCTCCCGAATTCACCTCCCGAGAACTCGATACCCGATCTCCTCGTGAAACCGGCAGAGCTTCCCTGCAATAACCCCAGAGAAACCCTCAGAGTGTGGACTCCGAAAGTATTTCTCTAAATACTTAGAGAAAATAAAAATTTAAACTAGAAAACCCTTTTCAGGGTTTAATCTCCCGAAATTAGGCGTTTTATATAAACACCTAATTAAAATTAATTCTAAAATAAATCGGAATTAACTAGGAGAAAAGGGATATGGTTTCAAAGCTTAAACTCAGCCAAAACCACTTCCCAAAGTTGTGAATGAAAATGAAGGGCCAAAACCCCTATTTATAGGGGAAAAACCGAGGGCAAAATAGTAATTTCACATCCCACTCTTGGACACGAAAGTGATCACGTTGAAGATCTCAGCACCACGAGTCCAACGCCGTCGACCGATTGCCGGAATTCGCCCTCACGCGCCACCTGAAGTTGGCGCGTGTGAAATACACACAGCTAGGGTTTGTTCATGACATAGCCGATTCTGATTCGGCCACGTGTCCGGGTCGGTCCAGTACCCGACCCTACCCGTTGACAGGCCCGATTGACCCGGTTCGGTCCAGAACCATCTGGGTCGTTCACTTGGGATGACTTGGCACAATCTCAGCCATCCACATGGCGTGCTACGCGGTGCCCTGTCAGCACCAACTGGGGCCCAACTCGCTGACGTGGCGTGACATGTCAGCACCTGCCACGTCAGCATTTTTTTTTTTAATTAAAATTTTATTTTCTCCAAAATAAAATTCCGATCATTTTCAACTCTTTGGAACTTGATTTATTTTCTTAAAATAAATCCCTTGGCTATTTTCAAATACTTTGAAAAATCATTTCTCTTTCTCCTTGTAATATTTTTTCTTCGGGTTTTCAATTGGGGCTTGCAGGGGGACCTGCAGGACTAATTAATTTTAGCTCCAAACGGGTTAATATATTATCATCTCATGATAATAATTAATTACTGTTTAACAATATTTAATTCCACTAAATAAATATTGTTGCACTCTAAAATTAATTAAATTATTCACGAATTTCTCGATCTAGAATAATTTTGCATTTGACTCCTCTATGTAGATATCCAAGAAAAATAAATTGCAACTACTATCATTTATTTTTCATCTCTAATTTGAAATTTATTGATTCGCCTTAAGTTCAAAATCTCTGTATGTGAAACACATTCAACATACAACTTCGGTGACATATCACGCGAAATGCTTTGGCCAAAGTCTTAATTCGAACTTTTACAAATCTATTTCAAGGATATCTCTTACCTTCCAGCAAGGCCACATATTCCTCGATCAATATAACTCTTTAGCGCATTTCATGTAATCACTGAACATACAAAGTATTTTGGCCACCCGTTACTGAGACCTCACTTCGAGTATGTTACAGTGACTAACACTACATGCCTAAAGCCGAAATATTATCAGGATTAAGAGTACAATGCTTCCTGAGATTTTATTCATTTTGGACAGCAGTATAAAATGAATAATCTCAGTGGTCTAATTCGATGTTTCCAATCCTATTGAAAATCATCAATGTGTTATAATTGGAATCACTATTCCCTATAACGAAAGACTAATCATCTTATATAACCACGGTATATTTTTTATAAGAACATATTCTTATCTTACCGACTAGAACTTTAGTGACACGTGATTTCGGTATTCAAAGTCTTTTCCTATGAAACATATTTCATATAAGAATACCACCACAGGTCATTAATTATCACTATGTGAAATACTCACAACTCGCTGTAAATTCAGTTTAATTAATTCAACGAATTGAATTTTCAGGGCACTATTCCCAACAATCTCCCACTTGCCCTAAATTCAATTTGGCCGCACATCTAAGTCTTATTCCTTTCACATGAGTGTCAAAAATCGTTTTGCACTCTTTTACGCCAATACTTTGGTGAAGGAATCTAATAGATGTTTCTCTGAGCCAACAACTAGGAAATCATGAAACCAATACATCTAACTGGCTGCTTCTCAAGTTACCATATATTTAACTTCTATGGCGGTGTAAGTAATACAAGTCTTGCTTAACATCCCCTATTAATGGTTGCTCTTTCTAGAGTAAATACTTATTCTGGTGTCAAACATCTAGAATACAATTCAGATCGTAAATCCGAATCTTTGTACTCTATTGAAATGAGCTCACCACTGTGGTAGACAAGCATATACTCTCAAGTTCTTCTCAAGTACTCCAATATATGCTTTCATTACTAACCAGTGTCAGATTCTAGGGTTTGACTAATATCTGCTGACTTAGACCTATTTCATAATAGACAGCTGGCTTGTACATAATATGACATACATAAAGCTTCCGCTGCGGAACTCTAATCATGTCTTCTGTCTCTTCAGTTGTCTTAGGACACTGATCCCGAGATAGATAAATTCCATATCTAAAAGGTAATGAACCTTTCTTGGAATTTGTCATATTATACCTTGCCAACATCCTATCTATATATGCTTCTTATGATAAACCAATCATCTTATTCCTATGATCACGACAAAAGTCTGATCCTTGGAATATTATTGGTCTCACTTAGGTCTTTACTTGTCAAACTGATTTGACATCCGAATCTTGACTACTAACAAACTTCTTGCATCATTTCCAATGAGCAGAATATTGTTTACGTACAAAACAAAATTGTTACAACATTATCATGATATCTTTTGTACGCGCATACATCATCAGGCAATTGTACAAATCAAAAGGATTTAAATTGCCTCTTTAATTATGATGTTTCATGATCTAGACGCTTGCTTAAGATCATAAATCGATCTATTAAGCTTACATCATATGCACCTGATTTCTGGTTGTGAAGCCTTCAGGTTGTACCATGTATCTCTTCTTCTTGAAGATGCCCGTTCAAAAACATAGTCTTTACATCCATTTATCTAATCTCATAATTGATAATGAGATAAAATGCAGAGGATAATGGACTTAAGCATTGCTATAGACGAGAGGGCCTCATAAATGATTTCTTTTTTCTGGGTAAAATCCCTTGCCATAAGTTTGCTCTAAAGTCTCTACTTTTTCATCCATTCTTTCTTTTTATTTTCTTGTAGAACCCAATTGCATCTAATGAGTTTAATGCCTTCAGGCGTCTCTACAAGCTCAAGACTTTGTTAGAATACCAAGATTCTAAATATGATTCAATGGCTTTTGACCAAACAGTCAGCGTCTATATCTTTCACAGCTTCATTGCACGTGACAGGATCAGATGCATTAGATTCAACCACTTAGGTTAATCTTAGGTATCTTGTCAGGTGTCCTGACAATCCTCCCACTACAATGATGCTCTCGTGTACACGTCTCTACATCACATCGCTCTGTTCGCCTATTTCTGAAATGTTTTCTTCTAAAGAATCTGAGACGTTTTCTCTTTTTCACCTTTCTTTCTGCAAATTCTTTCTTCTTTGGTTTTGAGCGCGAACACTTGCAATCTTCTTTGGATTTACACTTTATCTCAAGATGAGATTTCTTACAAGCTTTCTTCAGAACTGATCTGTTTTCCATTAAGGATTTAAACATGGTTTGCTGCTCACAAAGCTTGTCAATTGTGGCAATGGCTATCCGGTGGATTTCTCCAAGAGAAAGTTGGGAAATTTCTCTTCTTGAAGTTGTTATGGCCCTGTGAAGTTCAGGCTGGATCTCTTGAGAAAGAGATGCAATATACATATGCTTTAGATTTGGATCATTATACCCATTAAGTGTATAATAAAGCTTCACCATTCGTTTGAAATGAAAATCCAAATCTGTTTTCTTCAGGGAACAACACTTCATGGCAAAATAGCTTTGCTGGATCATCTTTTTGTAAGGGTATTGTCTCTTATGAATTCAAGGTGAAGTGCCACTAAAGCCATAGGGGTTGTTGCTTGCATAAATTGGATTTGTCTGTATGCTTCCAGAGATTGAAACCATTCTCTCAATGTTCCTGTGAATCAGGATGCAAATTCCTTCAAGATTGTAGAGAGATGTGATTCTTTGGTTCTTTGGAGATCAATCCATGCAGCAAAAGATTGTAGTCTTTATTTCCTTTTTCCCACTGGAATATCATCAAAAGTGAACCACCATTGGCTGGTTTGGATGTTCTAGAATCTGTAGTATAGAATTCTGGAGGCGGTTCTTCCATCGTTGGTCCGTCCATCATTGGTTCATCATGTCCTTGATGAGGTTGTCCTTGATGAGATCCTGAGTTTGGATCATCAGCCATGAGGATGTAAGAAATATCTGTAACTTCATCATCACTTTCAATGGTTTGAGAAAAGGACTTTTCTGAAGAGGCTTCAGAATCATTGTGTTGGGAAAAGGATTCTTCTGAAGAGACATCTTCATTTCTTTCAGGCTCTCTTCGAATATTAAGATTAGAAAGGTTTCTAATCATTAATGTAGAAGAGGGTTGTTCTTCAACCTTTTCTTTGTTTTTCTCTTTTGAGGAAGAAGGAGTTGCTCTTGTTAGTTTAAGCTTTGGAGGAGGTGGCTCACTGGGAATATCAGATACCATGAAAAATTATTTTGTATATTCAGGAGAAATTGGTGGGTTATAAAGAGAAGGTGAAACAGCTGTAGGAAGAAAGGAAAGTGTAGGAATTGAATTCCTTTTCCTATCTTGTTCCATGTATGCAAGATCCTTTTTAAGCTGTCTGATTTCTTTCTCCTTTTGATCAAATTCTTGACCCATCCTTCTTTGAGAAATAAGTTGCCTGAGTTCTCTATCAAGAATCTCAATTCTGGCAACTACTCTATTTCTTATACATCCGATCAAGCTCCTGAGTGATTGAATTCACTTTCTGGTTGGTATCTTGAACATGAGATAAAACCTTATCAACCTTAGAATCAAGTTGGATTAAGGCTTTATTCTGAGCTCTGGCATTTGTGGTTTGCCAGTTCAAGACTTCTTCTCCTTGGGAGAGAGAGGAAGTTGTTCTTCCGTCTGGATGAACTATAGTAGTCTGAACGTATGGTCGAATTGCAACCTTGTTTTCTGTTTTCCTTTCCAAAGGTGGAAAGTCAGTGCCATAGCTGTGTAGCATCATGCAAGGTTGGCAAGGTAGTGTTGGTGGTGGATTGCACGAAGGCAATTCTTGTCTGCGGCTTTTCTACCTTTCTGCTCTGAGGATGGCTAAGGCCTCGTCATAGCAAGACAAGGGTTATGTGACTGATGGTGGATCTGGTTTTGGATCTTCAGGTTTGAAGGTCCTACAAGGAAGACCTTTCTTTCTTGTTTTCCTTCGTCTTCTTCTCCGACTAGCTTCACTTCCATCATCATCGTCGGAGTCTGATTCTTCTCCGCAAGAACATCCAGGGTCACACATGGATGGATCAGCATCCCATAAGAAATGACCATCGACTTTATCAGTGTAAATCTCATTTCCATCGGGGAAGAAGGAGTTTACAGGTAGGTACCCGAGAATAGGGTATGTCTCTCTGTTTGGTGGAACCACCGGCTGAATCATCAGTTGCTTGAAGATTGGGCTTGAAGAAGATGGAGTTTCTTCTTGAGGTTGCTTAAAGATGGTTTTGATTCTACCATCTGACATTGTCTGGAACTCATAGGTTGTAGATCTGATGGGTTGCTCTACCACTCTGTTGGCATCAATCTCTCCAGTTCCTTTCTGGGAATCTGTCTAGGAACTTGGACAATGGTTGGAATATTAGATCCAGAGTCTACTAGAATCATTAAAGCATCAGGGGATCCAGATCCTTGTAGATCTAGACCGTGATTCTGCAACCTGCAACCTGTAGACAAGCTGGTGATGAAGAGTAGCTGTCACTGCTGTAGCTACTTGTTCTGCTCCAGTGATCTGAACTTGAACCTTTAAGGCATTGGGAAGATTAGAATCTCCCAAAGACATAGCGAAATTGGGGAAGTATGTTAGGACTGCACTTCCACTGTTGAGCGTAGTCACCACTGTTCCAATAATTGCATCTTCGTACTTCAGATATCTGGTGTCCAGTAAGGCAAGTTTGGCTGTTACTGGAAGGCTTTTTCTCCCTTGATAGGAGAGAACAAGTTGAACGGCTCCGAAGTGGAGATGTGTATATCCTTCCCGTTTCCAGGAAGATATGAACTCTGAAAGGATCGAGAGAGTAACATATTGCTCTCATTTGGAATATGGCAGATGGCACTTGTTTGGTCTAGAAGACTGGACAAACTCTTTTGTTTGTGAAGGTCTGTTGAAGGAGATCAAAGATCTGATTCCTCTTAGAGGTCCTCTTTTTCTGTAAATATTATAGGGACTGACTAAAGATGGGACAGTTTGCTCTATTATAGCATTTTCTGGGATTGTGGAATATTCTACAAGGTTTTCTATTTTACTGGTAGAGTGACGAGGAAGGGAAAGAGAAGAGGAAACTGAAATCAATTGGTCAGGAGATGTATCCATAGCTTGGAGGGTTTCTAGTTCTTCTTCTACCGACTCTCCGGAATCGATTATGACATACTCACATGATACCTTGCTCTGAAAAGATTTTGACATTACTTTGATACCATCACTGACCGAAGGCCCGGATCTCATAACCTCTTGTAGAGAACATATCTCTTATAACCACGAATCTCTTCTGGGATATATTTCTTGTAACATAACTGCGCCGACGAAGGTGCTTCACAAGCAAAAATCAAAATACACGATTCAATCGAAA
Organism: Lantana camara; assembly: GCA_037501455.1. NCBI lineage: Eukaryota > Viridiplantae > Streptophyta > Magnoliopsida > Lamiales > Verbenaceae > Lantana > Lantana camara. The sequence goes on along the minus strand of CM074857.1, from coordinate 11,026,020 downwards.
ACTTAGGTTTATGAAATAAGAAATCAAGATATGAAATAGCGAAAGAGAAGACGGTTACCTTTAGAGCGTAGAGAATGAAAAATCTCACCACAGAAAAATCTTAGACGGGGATTCAGAGCGCAAGAATGGAAGAAATAAAATCTTAAAAAGGGGAGAGTTTTTTAGATAAAGGGCAAGTAGTGGGATAAAATTGAGGGGAAAAAATGAAGTAGTGCGTGAAAACTGTAATCTCAATTAATCGCACCCCCTTGTCACGATTAAAAAATAGATTTAATCTGTGAAAAAGATAGGTTACGCGCGGGCTCAGAGATTCACGTTCTTGGCCCGAAATCTGCCAGAAATATGTAATCTCACATAACTAACAGAAAACTAAGTAATATTAAAACCGATAAAATATCCTAATCTCACCTATCTAACACTTTCTTACTAAATTATAGAGCAAAATGCATTTTTGGTCTCATACTAATGGATCATTATCACTTTTGGTCTCATATTTGTCAAAAGTGATTTTTTTGGTCCCGTAGTAATTTTTTTTTTTGTCAATTTGAGGATTTCCATCAAATAATTGATGGAAGTCATTGTTCATCCGTTAAATTTAAATCACTGTTCATCAATTGACTGAAGTCACTGTTCATCCAAAAAAAAAATTAAATGGATGAATAGTGACTTCCATCAATTATTTGACGGAAATACTTAAATTGATAAAAAAAAAATTACTATGGGATCAAAAAAATCACTTTTGAAAAATATGGGAGCAAAAGTGATAATGCCTATTGGCTATTAGTATGGGTTTTGCTCTAAATTATATAATCCATTTTTCATTTTTATAGGAAATAAGAAAATACTCTAATAGCCGCTTATGAGAGAGGAAGCGTCAAACAACCACGAAATACACAGCCGCGTGAAGAGACGAAAACTTTGCATTTTTGTCCAAGATTGTCAACACTATAAATTCGATACAGTCGAAATCTTCCTGTATTCTCTGTTAACCCCAGCTGATTCGCTCTTTATTTTTTGTTGGAAATCCGAGCTTAGGGTTTATGTTTTGGGGGTTTTAGTATTTTGCTGGGAAGGAATTTGAGTTAGAGAAAGGAGAAACGATGAACAAAATGCAGCAGCAGCAGCAGGCGCCGCAGATGATGAACTCAGCTCCTTCGACGCCTCTCAATCGCGTCTCCACCGAGCAGATTCAGAAGGTACGGCGTCCGCTACTGTGTTTTTGGTTTCTGGAAATTTAAAATAAGATGCTTTGCGAGTGTACGGAAATTGTGATTAGTTTTTTTTATTAGTTTATGGAGGTTGAAATTTGAAGTGCTTGTTTTCGATGAATATATTCATTGTTTTTGCTTGAGTACTTTGAATATTTCCGCTATTCATCTGTTATGTGCAAATTTGAACAAGACCCGGAATCTGATGTATCATGGGAAAGGAAAGTAAATATACAATTTCTTTCCACTGCAGCGCCTTCATAGTTAGCTAGATACTGGTTTTCAATTCGGGATGTTGACGAGTATTGTGAAAAATAGTGATGAGCAATTTATAATTTGGTGAAACTCTCCTGTAATCATGTTTGTGCAGACATTTTTGTTAAGTCTTTATAAATTACCTGAAATGAAACAGAAGGAAATAGTTTTCCGTAGTCTTAAAGGAGCCATAGGATATGTTTCATATTCGAGTATACATGCATTTGTTGATGTCAATTTAAAACCATATCAATTTTCTGCCTACTCTGAATGGTGAAAAACTGTTAGTTGTATGGCGGATCCAAAATCTGCATTGAATTAAAGTATTTGATTTTTTATCCATGTGGTCTTGAACTATATAGGAGAACAATTATAATTGTTCTTATATTTGACTAATTTTTGTGCAGTATTTGGATGAGAACAAAAACTTGATCATGGCAATATTGGAAAGTCAGACAAAGGGGAAAGTCGCAGAGTGTGCACAGTTAGTAATTTTTTTTATTTTTTATTTTTCACTTTCAAAATAATGATCTTATATAATTAGTTTGTTTCGTTATGAGCTGCAGGGTTGAAATAGCTTCATCGCTTTGTTTTGCATGTCTCATCATATCTGAAACTAGGAGTGTAGGACAGTAAGATCAATGAGCGTGAAGTTTTAGCAAGTGTGTTTTATGAATTTGAATCACACTTAAAATTTAACGAACTAATCCCATGCGTTAGGGGTTTTGGCTGCCGGTGGCCTGGGGCGACTGAACACCATGGTATCATTTTATTTTTTTTTATATAGCTTTTATTGACTAACTTAATGGTAAATGGTTGAGGCTTCTGGCAAGTCTAAGGAACCAGAAGTTTCGAAGTTGGTGAAACCTGGTAATTTTCGGCCTTGTGTAGGGTTGTAACGCTAACGTTAGGTTAGGCCAATACAAACTTTTTCTTGGTTCTATATGATGTTTAGTAGCTGTGTGATAATCAAACTACAGGAGTTTTAAGTCATGTAATTCGATATAATTTGTTGCAATACTGAATAGCGTAGATTTTGAACACAGCAGGAAGCTGGTTCTCATTTTCTGTAGATTAATTTCTATAACATCTCTAATAATCTCAATCAATCACTATCTTCCGGAATTTTGGAATCCCCTAGGCTCAGAGACTGGCTTATAGCTAGGGTGAAATCAATGCGCTTTCACTTCACAAATATACTGTAAGCAGAATACATTAATAATTTCGTGCAGTCCTGAGGTTAAATGGACATTGGGGATAATCAATGTCTAGGTTGTGTAAGGAGACAGAAAATAAGCAACATAGAAGATACTTACAGAAGGGAGAATTTGGGGGGGGAAATGCTATTGGTTCTTAGAGAAGTTATTATAGTGTATTTGGTGTTTGGTGTTTGGGGGACTACTACTATGAATTTCTTTGAACTTGCCAACTTACGTCTTTAAGATAGATGTGTCGATATTGTGGATAGAGCTCTCCCACTCCAGCATAATCCTTTGCCTTTTTAGTCACGTAACCCCCATCATTATCACAATTATCATCTTCCCCCGTATTCTTTCCATAGCCTTCTCCATTTTTATCAGCCATACTTCAATAATATACAAGTCCAGAATAATTGAATTCGAAATTGAATAAACTCATGCTGAAGTATAACTTTCGGTAATCGTCAAATGCTTCAGGTATCAAGCCATCCTGCAGAAGAACTTAATGTACTTAGCTGCAATTGCTGACGCCCAGCCTCCAGGATCTGGAGCTTCTCAGCCGGTATGTCAATACATCTTCAATACTTGCATACATACATTGGCTCTTACTAACAATTAAGACTACTTTCAGAATCCTACTGGTCAGGCCACCCCACAAGGAAATTCCCAATTGATGCAGCCACAGCCTTCAACAGTGCAGCAACAGCAGCAGCAGCAGCAATCATCTGGTGGGCCTGTTCCCAAGTTGCCTTTCCAGCTCAATGCACTTCGACCTCAAGATCAGCAGAATCAAATGCTCCAGTTTCAACAACAGCAGCAACAATTGCCAGCACATTTTAGTATGGGAGGAGCTGCAAATAACGGCTTGCATTTGCTTATGCAACCTGGGCTTGGAAACACAGGAAGTTTGATGGACATGAGAGGAAACCAGCCAGGTGGGTTGGAGGGTAATTCTGGGAATAACGGCCAAGGAAACTCCAGTTTGGGACCTGTGGAGGGCAGAGAATAATGCTCAGATTACTTGTTTTGTATCATGGTTATCTTCAAATTAGGGCAGAGAATGATACTCAGATTACTCGCTTTGTATCAAGGTTATCGTCAAGTTTGACCACCGCAGGTGCAGGTGCTATACTTGGTAAGTTTCTGAAACATATGTGAAGCAGAACAGTGAAGAGAAGCTTAAATTTGTATTTTGGATGTTATCGAGGCTTAATAGCTGGGGTTCCCTAACTGGTAATCTTGTGATGTAGAAATTGTGCGTTTCTCAATCGAGTGAGGCACACTCAATTTGACATACTCACAAAAATACCCTTCATGCACTGCATATGAATACGCACTATATTTTCCACATTTCCCCTCTTTCAAACCTGGAATCGTTAAACCATGTCCCTCACACACTACCAGGATGTGGAATAAATGCTATGTTACTGTGCATCATTGCATTTAGTTTTGCAGTATCGTTGAATACCAATTCATAGTAATTAAAACTTGGTATTATAGCGGGAACGGTTCTGATAGTTTTGCAATTGCTGTGTCCCAACTTGCTCTCCATAGGTTTAAAATGAAATATATTTTTTTTAATGCACACCCCCCTAAATAGAATTCAAACCAGGATATTGCCTTGGAGTACCCAAGTTGGATTCGATTTCAAAACATTGCCCTAAAGAATAAATTCATTTCCCATTTAAACCAATCCTATTATATCGTACCGGAGAATGAATTCATTAACCACTTGAATAAACCCTTATTGACAGTTTTAAAATGAAATATGTTTGTATTAATCTTCTTTAATAATATATTTTTTTTCTACATATAGATATCGTATCATTCATTTTTTTACCGAATTTGGACGGTCTTCAAGATATTAGCACTTTTCTTTCAAACGATTTAAAACCGAAAAACAGGAGAGTGCACCTTGAAACAATTTGGTGCACTGACTGGAACAAAAAGAAAATAATACTTTTTCTGAATATAAGATAAGATAATTATAATGTTGTGATTCGGGCAGCAGTCCGAATCAATTTGTATAAATAAACTGGAGATTTGAAACTTGAGATATACTGCCTCCCTCCAAATCTCCATGTCGAGTTTTTTGCTGAGAACTTGATGCCAGCAACTTAGGAATGCGGCACAACACATCCTACAAATTAAGAGAGAATTACAATGATCTAATCAAAACAGTAGAAATCATCATCTGAAAAATCATGCAAACAATAGAGGGAGTCATTAAAAAAAAAATCATTCTGATACTGGAAGATTCTCAAGAGTATAATTTTTTTTTATTTTTTTTTTTTTGGAAATGAGCTTACATTCAAACTTTGAGGGGTCTTATAAAATTCTTGAAAGTCAGAATGCCCAAATAATTTTTAGGATTTTGACATTATACTCTTGTTTTCAATATTCTAATTACAGCTTAAAGGTGTTACTGCTGACATCTTACAATCCTCATCATATTTTATTCAAATACTTTCGAAATAAAACATCTCTCGAGCAGAGATATCACGCATATTTCCCGTTGAGCATAATATCACTATCATAATATGGATACCAAATATCTATCCTCATTCCTTCAATGTCAAGCAGCCAAGAGAAAAAAAAAAAGCAGCCAAGAACCCCCGCATGCTACAAAAACAGGCACACAATAATCTACCACTAAGAAATATGGAACATAACATTTCCCAAAGAGTGAGTGAACTTACTATCTTCTCAGGGTTGATGCAGTCCCGATTCCCCTGAACAATATAAAGTTAAATTTCACACGATTCTATTCAGAAGCAGGAAAAACAGAGGAAAGTGAATAGTAAAGTGGTCCTAGAAGAGTTACCTGCTATGTTGTTTTCCAACAGAACTGTCAGGCTTCCCAAAAGATGAGCTCTTGCTGTGAGAAAAATGAATCTTCTCAGATCGACCAATTCTATTCTCCGAGCCATTCAGATCCACGTGATGATCTTTAGGTTTGCTTAAAATTTTAACAGAGGATCCTCCAGCAACACGAAAAGAACCAGAACTCACGTTCTGGTGTTGTGCTCCTGACAACTGAGAAGAATGGTCGACACCATTCAAAGATGAGGCCTTCCTTGGTTGGTGGGACTGGGCCATGGGAGTGAGTGCTACAGAAGGCAATAATGACGAGTACAAAGATGCATCAGCAGCAGCAGCAGCAACTTTAGCAACAGTTGCTGAGGCAGCTATGATTTCTTGTGCACCTTCACGAAGCTGAATATGGTCCCCCTCGATAAAGAATAACTAAAACAACCAGTTACAAAATTACTGATACACATATCAAACTGCATCAAAAAATGTTAAAAATGCAAAACCCAAAAGGAAAGGAGAGGATTTACTTCAGGATGACTAGCCACAAAATCATCAAGCTTCCCAAACTTCTTCTTATAATCATGCCAGTTAAGAGGTGCAAGCATTCGTCCAAGTCTATTAGGAAGCTGTTCATACAAATAACACCAAGTATCATTACTAGGTTATTCAATCAAATTATTTGAAATCAAATACATCAAACTTACTGTTGAACTAATCCTAATTCTGCCGCCAGATCCTATAGTACGAGCTATAGAAGCCAGTAATGCTCTTTCATCAAGTATATAAATTTCCCCAACCTTCCCAACTGTTTTATTATTCTGCCCATTGGAAAGAAAGGCATCAGACGAATCAGCATTAGAAGCAGTGTCTGTGCTTGTCTCACTGAAAGTTATAGCATTAACCGGAGCTTCAGATGAGTATGCATCAGTAACAGGATTAGAGTGTTGCAGTGGTGTAGTTTTGTTTTCTGTTCCATTGTGACTGACCTGGTCGACTTGCTTCTCCTGTGGCATTATTAATTCAAGATGAACTCTCAGTCTAACACGACTAGAAACAGCATCAATTTTCACCGAGCATAAATTTCAAAACGAAAATCAAGGGAATTTAAGAGTCCCGAGCAGGCATTTATCAAACCTTAGTGCTACTGCCATGTGCAACTGGATTCAGTTTAAGAGCATGATGGAACTCGGAGGAAATTTGCTGCAAGCTTGGCGGACATTGGGTATTGCCATAAGTTTCAGGAATAGAGTCAAAAACCTGTATTGACATGTCCAAAGAAAGCAACGTACATAAAGATAAGCAGCACAAGACATATCATATGGGGAGTTAACTTTTTGAGATATCAACCTGTCTCTCTCCATTTACTGATGGGACCACAGAATCAGCCTTTAACCCTTGACTTATATTGGTATCCACATAATTCACAAGGAGAATTTGTCCATTTCCTGAAGCATTGTAGTCATAATTGGTTTCCATGCTCAACAAGTTCTGTTCGATTTCTTGAGGATACTGATTTTGTGAAGACAGATTTTTGCCATCTGGCTGCGCCTTGAACATGGAAAGCAAAAAATAGCTGAAATTAACAAACTGCAGTACTTGGTACAAAGTAATTGAGAATTAGGACCAATTAGTAATATTGCACTCACCTGTTGGTTCTGCCAGGTATGAATGGGGGGTATTGCAGATACAGAATGAAAATGAGATTGCATAATCTGTGGTGATTGTGGTATAGCTTGCTGATGCATCACAAATGGATGCAAAGCAGTCACTTGTCCATTTGGAACATAGGCCGGCATGCTGATTAGGGATGAAGGTGCAAATGCAACACCATGAACATGGTCAGCCTAGTAAAAGGAAAAACTAAGTTTCAGGATAACAGAAATGGGCTGGTGCAACGATCTTCTAAGTGCTCTTTCTCACAGTAATGGATTAAAAATTATTAGAATTGTCTTTACTTGTTACCAACACAAGAAAGCAAGAAAATCAGCAGAGACCGACACAAAATTTGGATTCAGTGTGCAGACAAACACTTGGGAGATGAGATAGCCAACAGAGAAATCAACACACGTAGAACTTAGAAGTGTGTAAACTCCAGTTTCCATAACAAAAGTCAATGAAAAAGAGAGCAGAGAAGGGAAGAAAGATGAAAAATGAAGCAAAAAGAGATGCATATAACTGCTAACACTAGACATGCCTCTTAGATAGCATGCAAGCATACCACAGGCAACGGACAACGAAAAATTAGACAGTTCAGTAGGAAATATTCTACCTGTGCTGGTGTGTTTCCTCCAGAAGCACTTTTAGAATTTCCATTGTGGGGGTTGCCAGAGTTTGCTCTGGGTGAACCATTACTGTGAACTTCCAGTTGGTTGTCATTGGTCTGTCCGAGTTCAGAAGCATCTTTCAAATTTGTCCTGGAGACATGTAAACCATCCAATTTACTTCCAGTCTTTTCTCTGGCATCTGCCAACTCAAGCTGGAGCTGTTGTATATGCAAATGAAGTCTTTCCATCTCACCAGACTGAAAGGGTATATATATATATATATATATATACATGCGTGTTTAGTTAGTATTAAGAGAAATTGAAAAAAGAAAAAGAAAAAATCATCTTATTATTTGGTTGATGTCGTTTTGTATAGGTTAAACACCTGTGTTTGACAAGCAAGCCATAGCTGGCTACAATGTTCTGTGCGATCTCGTAGTTCAGCTTGTAAAGTATGGTTAGTAGTTGACTGCAAAGCATCCATTTCCTGAGCACGAGTCATCCACGCCTGTGCCTCTCGTAACTGCTCTTCTTTAAAAACAATGGTTTCTTGAGCAACCCTATGCTGAACGAAAATTGGCAGTCACATCAGTGCACATCAAAATCAATTTAACACATGCATTCACTTAGTCTCTCTTGTAGAGACATATATATTGCAGGCTTATAATCTGATTTTCACTTTTGTGTCTTTTAGAGAGCTTAATTTCTAAAGAAGGGTATTTCATTAAAATCATTAAAGAACAACTAAAATACAACAACAGGATCAAACAGATAAACCTATGCTCATGAATGCGATAAATTTTGCCATTTTAAAGTTTAGAATATTATGAACATTCATAAGAGAGAGTGTAATAAAAAATTAATATTGCTCGAGTAAAGGAGCTTCAAAACTTGATGAAGGGGTCTAGCATAAGAATGTAGTAACATGATTCGGCTGACAGACCTGTTCCTGCAACTCAATAAACTGACTATCTTTTTCTTGAATATGTTCCTGAAGCTCATGGATTTGTTTTATATGTTGCATTCTTTCAGCCTCAGAATTATCCCTCTCCCTCCTGCAAACTGAAGCAAGTCAGCATATAATCACAGCCTTCAGAACACTGAGTCAATATAGGAAGGCACTCTTAGGAATAAAAAAAGACAGTAGAGAACAAGACAAAATTAACTGTAAATGCATACGCTTGAAGGAAAATAAACCACAATTTGCAAGTCAATTGATAAAAGAAAGTATAATAACGGAAAACATGTTTTTGTCATTACACCAACAAATAAAAGAACTTAATAGGCAATAACTCAAATCAGAATGAAATGCAAGATCACCTGTATCTCTGCAGCTCTTTGCTTTGTTCCCTTAAAAGATCCTCTTTGGCCCAAGCCTGGTAAATAGATGATAAAGTATAATTAAAATTTTTAGCATCAAGTACCAGGTTTATAAATCTCAGTTTAACAAAAGAAAAACACAAAAGATTCCATAGCTAACCGCTTCATGGTCCAATCGAATAGCATGCAACTCCCTTTCCTTTTCTTCCATCTTTCTCTCTAGCTCATGTATCTTCTGTTCCTTTTCATGCAGTTGCTCCTAAACAATAGATCACACTCCTAAAATTTTAGCAACAAAATGTCATCACTAGTACATGGTCAATGTATCTAACTAGGCATGCATCAGAAACATAGAGAAATAACAAATAGACACCCAAAGAGAGCACAAGACCTGCAGTTCGACATTGGCATCAGCAAGCTCTTTTATCTTAGTATCAAAGGCACTCTGCATTCCGACAATTTGGGATCTTGCAATGACTTGTGCACGAAGCTCAATCTCGATCTTCTGCATCTCCTCCCTTCTTTTCGCTACAGTGTGAAGTCTCTGCTGCAAAATATCATTGTCTAATGTTCCATCTATTGTTATTGAGGAGAAGCCGACATCCACCGGCTCTCTTCCATGTTTTACCTTAATATAACACATCACAAGATCATATTACCTCACTTTCATTTGCTAAGTTCTACAAAAATTAATATAATAATAAAATATTCACAACTCAGAACACAGTTCATACCTCGTATATTAATCTCTCATCAGACTGACCTAGCCTTGACCGCTCTAACTCCTGCATATAAGTATGTCAAAAACATGAAAACAGAGAAAAAGTTACACAAACCCTAAACTCCGGATGAGACGTTTAACGAAATAATATTTTATATTTCTCAACAGAGAACTTAAGACTCGTCACAAATCAACCTACAGCCAATGCACCTTGATATTCGCTAAGAGGCAAACCTCCACAAAAGTCATTTATATTCAAAAGCAAATCAGTAATAGTAGTGTTCGCTTCCAAAACACACACACACACAAAAAAAAAAGAAAAGAAAAGAAAAGAAAAGAGAAACAATGCAAATAAATATATCCACCTCGTTAGCGGAGTTACGAACCGATTTCTCGGAGACGGCGCGCCACTCCATGCGAGAAGGCGGAGAAGAGGAGGAGGACGACGACATCAGCGGCATCGAAAATCCGCCATTGCGCGCGACGGCGGGAGCAGCAGGCGGGACGTCCATTACCGCAAAACTACAATCAATAAACCACTTCTCCAACAATCAAATCTTAATTCCTCATTAAAACCCTAACCATGATGCATAAACCACAATCAATCGGAAATTCAGAAGAAAAAATCTAGAGAGAGAGAAATAGCAGTCAACGAAGAGTTGAAGTGTAGTGATGAAATTTTGGCGACACTTTTCGGCAGTGGATTCCGGAAGTTGGGATATTCGGGTTGATTTTGCAATTCAAGGCCTTTAGAGGGACTTAAACTGAAAATACTAAAATAACTTCCTGTTTCTCGCTCGCCGAATTTTAGGCAAGTAGAAGGTATTTTACTATTTTTACATGTGCTTGAGAAGGAAATTGGGCTGGGCCTGGAAATTTACTGGCCTAAATGGGCTGCCTTTGTACATATGCCCAACATTCCAAACTCAAAGAAATGTTTTTAAAACCAACTAATTGTTAGTAGTGACGTCAGCCGGTCGAATTCTAATCCGAATACATTCCAAATTTAGTATATTTAATGGATAAAAAATTCGATAGATCACATTCAATTAAAAAATTTCTTATTCTAAATAAATTAATTAAATATAAAATTATTAAATTTGATTTGTTATTTTTTTTTAATTTAGACTTTAAGGTTTAGGGTTTTGGATTTGTTAAATACAGCCTTCGAAAAATTTTTTACTAGCGTTGGACCTATAAAGAAGTACAATAAAAGAACATGGAAGATATAACTATTTTTTCCATCTCATTCAAACTTGTAATAAGATCTATAAAAACAAAAAAAAAATAAATGTTTCTAACAAGAATCTTGTATTCGAGTCATTGACCAGTACATAATTATTATTAGTAGTCCGATCCGAACCTATTATGTAAAAATGTTTTTAAAAAATAGTTGCAAGGGTTTTTATTTGAAATTTGATTGTCAAACATTACAAAGAAAATCAACCCTTAAAAGTACAAAGTATGCAAAACCTCATGTAAAATTGTAAATATACATCTTGGTAGAGTATACATGTATTATATTTTTCCCCACTTAACCCATGTGGGAAGAATCTCAATATCGATAATTTTATTCGCCCATGCTTAGTGATATGTCTAAATTGTTCTTTTAAAAGCCCAAGTGCCAGTTAACGGTACGGTGGAATTGTAGCACGAGGGGTCGTACCCATGAGGAAGGGGAGTCAAATACCAATCTTATACCGTTCTCTAATCGATAGACCGAAATACTATCAAGTTGAGAAATTATTATTACAAATAGCAACAAATTATAAACTCGAGAAAGTAGACAATTTACTAACTAATTCAAATGATAAGGAATAGGCTAGGAAATGACATATGCAACTGGAGTTCTCACAATGCCTTGAATTCATGAATTCATCCCTTTAATCTTGTCAAGAAAATATATCTTAGGTTCTTTCGAATCCTAAGTACGTGTTAAATCCAATTCAGAAAAGTTTTCACAATTATCTGACAATTAAATTTAACCAATGAAATAAGACAAGTGTAACTCTCAATTCAGCGGCTTGGCATAAGTTAAGAGATACAAAAATAATCGAAATAAGATCAAATTTCTTTCGTTCTTAATTTCCAATTTTTATGAAAACGATTAAGTTACTACGGATCTTTCGATGAAGTAGTGACTACGGATTATGTTAAAGGTGGCCAACCCATCACATAATAAATTCAACCAAGTTTTCACAAATTAAAGGAGATAATTCACTCATTCAGACATTTATTCAAAAATCTAGCATACATATATTCATTCCCATGCTTAACAAATTTAGCTACTCATAAAATTACTCAAATCCATGCTAATTAAACATAAATTCTTCATTTCAAACATAGGAAATAGTACGATACGAATTCTGAGAAACTTAAACAACATTCAAAAGCATTCAAACCCTAGTGTAAATTCTACGAAATCCATAAAGAAACTGAATAAAAACAATTGGTCAAAAGGAACCGGAATGTTTGAAGTATTAGAAATCTCGTTGGAATCATCGACTCTCGTCTTCACGAACTTCCTTTAGAAATCTGCATCTTTTTCCAAAGCTATCTTCTTCTCTCTCTATTCTCCGTGTGTGTGGTGTTAGAGAAGTTTTTCTTTTATCTTCCTTGACCAAAAACCGCTGAAACCACCCTATCAGTTTGAAAATTCATATTTGCACACTGTCGCGACCGGAAATAGGCAAGAATTGGTCGCGCCCGTGACCAACTAATAAACTCGTCAGCGTGTTTTCTTCAAGGGTCGCGGCCGTGACCAAAAAACAACTGAATTGGGTCGCGGTCGCCACCTCATTTTTGTCATGTTTCGAGATTTTGCTTGTTCGTTGGGCAAAAGTTATTCAAAATATTACGTCGCGCCCGTGACTGGAAAACAACTGATGGCGCGACCTCATTTTGGCCAAGTTTCGAGATTTATGGCAGCGGCCACGACCTTATTTCACCTTGAAATTCTCGCGGCCGCGACCCTGGGTACAACATCTCCTCTAAGTCCGTTTTAACTTATTCTCGTCCCGTTTTTCGTACATCTTGGCTCCATGGTCGTTTGTGCCTAAAAAGGAGTCATAAATATCAATTTAAGCTTAAAGATGTGCAATAAAACGTTCGATTCCTATTTAAAATAAACACGAAAAACAAACTTAACACTTAGTCCATAACTCCATGCTGTAGAAAAACCCTAAAACGTACAATTTGGATGTTATAAATTATAATATTGCAAAAATAAAACCAATGGTGTCTTAGTAAAACCAACATGTTTTAAAAATGGCAATCTCGCCTAATGGATAACAAGAATATGGAAAATTCTAACCCAAACCCGGTTAGGTCGAACCCAACCAATTAAAAAGGCAAGTGCATTACACTTGCTCTTTGATTGGTCACTCTCCCTAAACTTTCCACCAACCACACGGTAAGTGTAAAACATTCGCCCCCTCGTTACACCGATTTGATCGAGTCAGGCTCGGGCTAGAATTACCCTAAGAATATTACTTGGAAAGGCAACAAAGATTTCCACCTAAAACTTATGTAGAAATAGAAAACTATGATCTAACTTCTGATATTTTCCTTAATAGTTTATGAAATGTAAATCATAAATCTCAATTTAACTTTATAATGTTTGGGGAAAAAGTGGAAAGAGTTTCCATTATATGACCTCTAATGTGGTAGTTTACTATAGCCAATGGCTCTTTTTGAGTTTGAATGTTTTAACCTAGTATACACTGACCAGGCGATATAAATATAACACTATACAGATGGGGCGATATAAAAGTTGTTAATGTTTAAATGTTATGAGTTTTCAATATGACATGATCCACATGACAAAATAATTTTTTATGATAATTAGGAACTCCTCCAGAGTTATGCAAAAATACATATTATTTCTTTAAATTTGAATAGTTATGAACACCCCATGACTTTTGCATTCTCGCTTACAAATTGCTCAAACAGTTAATGGCGGTGTTAAATTTTATAATGCCATCAATACAATTTTTAAAAATTGGTTAAATTTGTATTTTTTAATTTGAAAACTTACAATTTAATTTAATATTTATATTTTGTCTACACGTATAAATCGAAATAGATATTCATGCATATTTATTTCAATAAAATTTGATAAAAAAATTATAAATTTCACCTTATGTTTATGCCTTAGTTTGAATTATGTTTTGCATAAGTTTATTTAAACTTTGTTTATTTGAAAATAATTCTAAAATAAAAAGTCGTAACAAACACATCAATTTCAATCAATGCATTAGTAAATTCACGTAAATATCCACCAAAGTTATTTAAACAATTATTCTAAACGTTGGTGATCCATAATGCACCATAAAGTCTATGCAAAAAATTAGATATCGTAAAAATATCAGAATATCATTAAGTAGTATACTTTAACCCAAAAAAAAAAGAAAAAGGATATTATGTAGATACAAAACTAAAACGCTTACATTAAACCCACTAAGAATTTTATTATTTGTATTAACCCATTTACTTTTGAGCTCTTCATTACATGTGCCCCCTTAATTTTAACATATTAAGGAGTAAAATAACAAAATCGCATATTCAGTTCAGTTTAACAGAAAAAATAACGAGCCACTGAAAAATTTATACGTAATTTCTCAAACTTTAAGAAAAAAATTGTATTTTCGTTAGATTTCAAGGAACATCCGTAATTATCCTAATATTTTTATAAGTGAGGTTTTAAAACCAACATATTTGTCGGTGCATTATCTGGTTTTCCCAAAAGCCCATTTTCCTATAAATAGAAAAGGTAAAAGAAGTGTAGAGGAAATATATTTCCCCATATTATAATTTGAAGTACTTTATTTAAAGTACAAAACGGGTAAAAATGGTAAAAATGTATATTTTATTTGCCCCTTAAAAAAGCCTTCTTTCGGCATCCTTAAAGTTCGTTGGAAGCATCCTCAACTAATTTTGTAGACCTACCCTAACACAAGAAACAAGACACAAGGATGCAACATTAATCTTTAGTGTACAATAATTACAGGATTGCCATAGCTGTCAAACAGTTAGTTTCCTTGAATTTGCAACAATAATATACTTTTGCTAGAGGTGGGTAAAGACTAGGGAAGAAGTTGGGGTGTTAAAATATTAGCATAATTACTCATATACATCCTCCATTTTTTCTCTGGAGTACAAGTAGTTAAAATGATTCTTTCGAATTTTTTTCACCACTTTGGGGGTATATATATTTATAAAAAATAATTTATTTAATTTTTCTAAGAAAAGAAAAAAGTCCCTCAATTTCGTCTAATTACACTAACTTTTCACAAGATTTGGAATACAAAATTTTCCCATCATGTATTTTCACACGGCGCATGCTATCGTGGTTAAAAAAACTAGATTCAAACAATGATGATTAAATGTCAAATGCAAAATAAAGTATTTATATAAAGAATTGAGATAATATTATCAATATCTAGATATTACGTAAATTCTTTGATGGGGAAAATTTTATAATTTGTCAAACAGTAAATACGATTTTCATAATTAAACAAAATTTTAGGGTGTGTGATTATAATTAGCAGATGACAGCTCTTGCAAGTTGCGTTCATATTGAAAACCCTAGCCTTTCTTGTAAAAGCTAGCATTATCGAGTGAGATTATATATAATTGCACTTCTTTTTGAAAAAAGGATAGATGAATCTTGAAGTGACAAAATTTCCACCCGTATAGTTTTACTTTTACAGTGTACTATTACAATTCAAATTAAACAATTAAATTACTTTTATAAATATATGTATGTTGCTAGCCCTAATGCTGCACAGAAAATGGGATGTGTGTTAGTAATTTAATTTGGTGAAAAATGATCTCATTCATCTACTTGAGTTATGGCAATTTAAGTGTTGGAATAAATTCTCATTACTGGGTAGTTGAACTGGCACTGTGCACGCGGCCTCACTATTGCTACATTTAATGATTTCATTTTGCCACCTATTTCCAATTTTGCACACTCCTTTATATATGTATGGTTACGACCATGATACGAATATTTTTAAAAATATTATTTTATCGTATTGTATCGTATCAGATATTTTTGTTTGACACTCCTCACATGAAATTTTTTAAAAAAAAAATCGTATTATCGTATCCGTGTCGTATCGTGCCCGTATCCCTGTGTTTGTATTCATGTATTATAGATGATCACTCAAACTTTTGGCCTCTCTGCATGCAAATATTTTTTTGAGGTTTTTCCGTTCCTTCAATCTTGTATTTTAGGTTCCTTAAAAGAAAAAAATAAGAAAAAGTCTTGTATGTTAGGTCTAATTAACACGTTCGAACTCCATGACATATATGGAAAACCTAAATTGTTTGTTTGTCATGACAAGTGTTGTAACTCTAATCCAAACATAAATTTCATTATTTTTTTCCCACCTTGCGCATCCCATTATATGATAGTAAAACTTGGGTCGGCTAGCAAAACAACCTCATGAGGTTTTACAGATATTTTCTCTATTAATTATACCATCAAACCGTATATTTTACGTCGTGATTTTCGATCAGCCAACTGGTAGTAATACGGAGAGTCCTACAGTTTAATAATTGGACTCGTTTAGAAACTGTAATTAAAATTCCTTATAAAAGTGAGGGTTTTTATATAGTTTTTCCTTACTTGTTTTCCAAGTATAAAGATTGAAATTGAAAAGGTCATCCGATTAGTTTTCCCGTTCATTCCGTTGCTAATTGAATAATGAAATAGGTTAGAAGTGGTGATGAATGGTTCCCATAATTAAAAGTTTACGAAATGATTACATTATTGGTACTTTAGTTAGTACCAAGATTAATTAGTCTCCCATTTAATGATTTTATTACAGTCCCCTCCGTTGACAAAACTTGGCCCCAAAGTGGATGGTGAAATAAAATTAAGTATGAAACAGATTAAGCACCAAACCTATTTTGTAAAAGTATGAAAATAATGGACAATAGTACAGGACCACTCTGTATATGCAGCGATGTAACCAAAGAATTATTCTCCAACTCAATTCTAACAAATTCTTGGGGTTGGACTACTTCTATAACTTTGTATTTTGTTGAGAAATGAATCCCTTAAAGTAAGATTTCAAATCATATACTTATTACAAAATCTCAAAACTAAAACACTAAAATCCTGTCGGATAATCAACTGTATTCTTAATAGTTCGAGTTCAGAATTTTTTATTAGATAATATATCGTTGAATTATTAAGCTATGCTACCAATAGTATATAGATATTGTACATTCAATAATCTTAGACGCCGTGCGGATAAAACACGATAGTATCAGAAAACACGTTGATGTAAGTATTTTCTTGGTCATGGTCCGGAAAATTAGGGGGAAAAAAGGGGTGAAGAGGATATGATGTACAAACTAGCGTCAATTTTTGACTTAAAGCATGCTATTTAAATTAGTACAATTAAGTAATTAACTGCTCAAACTAAAAATAAAGAAAACATTGACATTTCAGTGAAATCCAATTAGCCCACCAAAATTGTTGATCTAATACCAAAGTTTTCGAAATGCTGACGTCAGCTCATTTTTGGGGAAAATCAAAATTTTGGAACTTTACTCTTATTGCTTATTTATTTTTGAGTTCGTGACTCTCTCTCTCAGAAGTCTTATACTCTATTATTTATATATATATATATATATAATATCTGTCTCTATAGTTTTTTTCTCTCTCAAAGTTCTGAATTTTTCCAGCAAAATCTAAGTACGCAGTAACGTAATCTAGCTGGAGTTGCCGATTTCCGGCCGCCGTCCGATGAGTGAGCTCTTGACTTTTCGTTGATGGAAAAAAGAACAGATTTTGAAAAAATAAATGGTGGGATTTGTGGCAGAAGAAGTAAAGTTGGGGACTTCGTCAACAGGAAACGAAGCCATAGTTGTTTAGCCGGAGTAAACGAATCTGATTTCTTCAGGGTGGACTTTTGCCGACTCTTCGTTGATCGGAGACAAGATTGAATTTTTTCCTTTTCCGGCCGTCAAGAAATGGGGCATTGTTGCAGCAAGAACGTCGCGGTCTCCGTCGACAAAGACGAGTTCACCTCCGCTTCTTCCGCCGCGGCCAACCACCGCCGCCAGGCCCCCGCATCGGGATCGCAAACGCCCTCTGCCGCCACCAATGGGGCGGCGCGCACCCCGGCTCACTCGTTCACGGCCAGCCCGTGGCAGAGCCCCTACCCCGCCGGAATCGCGCCGTCGCCGTCACCGGCGCGGACTCCGGGCAGGAAATTTCGATGGCCTCTGCCTCCGCCGTCTCCGGCGAAGCCCATCATGTCGGCGTTTATGAAACGGCAGCCAGCTCAGCCGCCTTCGAAGCCTATTCCGGAGGAAGGCGCCGCCGGAAGCCGCGGCGGCGAAGGCAGCGAAAGGCAGCTGGATAAGAGTTTTGGGTATTCTAAGAACTTTGCGGCCAAGTATGAACTGGGGAAGGAGGTGGGGCGAGGGCATTTCGGTCATACTTGTTGGGCAAAGGGTAAGAAAGGAGAGATGAAGAATCAGCAAGTGGCTGTCAAGATCATTTCCAAAGCCAAGGTGCGTAAATATACCATCACTGATTGTAATTCTGGCACATTTTTGTTTGTTTCTTCTTCATAATTCTCGAGTAGTTTTATGAAGCCTTCTAGAATAGTACAATTTGGACAGTTCTATCCCTTGATCTGGAAAAAAGACGAATCTTGTCAGCTTAGAACCTGGTCAATATACGTGCTTTTAGATTTTGGCAGTGATATGACTCGCAGTTTATATTCCATATTCCTTATATTTGGTTTATTCTGGAACAATTTAAATCATTTCAGAGAGATCTGGGGTTGGGAGCTTAAATTAGGTATTTCAAGGCTAAGTTTTTCTCCTACATTGCTTATCTGTGAGAGAGTTTACTCAACATTGAGCCTGCACTACTTGAATGTATCCATTAATATGTTAAGGATTGACGGGTGTTTCGTTTAAAAGAAAATCGAAATTGCTAATGAAATGAGATCGTTCGGCAGATGACGACAGCAATAGCCATTGAAGATGTTCGTAGGGAGGTGAAGATATTGAAAGCTTTGTCTGGACATAAGAACCTGATCAAGTTTCATGATGCTTTTGAAGATGCACATAATGTCTATGTAGTTATGGAGTACGTTTTTCGATTCTAAAGCATTTCCTCAGATAGCAGTTGGATTCTTGATAGATGATACGTTATTAGGTGATATTTGATATGTCGTTCTGTAGAAACTTGTAGCTAAGAATTGTATCTATGCTCCTCAAAATTGACGATGATTGGGATTTTAAACAGATTATGTGAAGGGGGTGAGCTGCTGGACAGGATTTTAGCACGGTAAATTTAGATGAATGTTCATTTCTTTCCACACTATCAAACAATTGGTAAAATCAGCTTGAATATCTTGATGCTTCTCTGTTGCAGAGGTGGAAGATATACGGAAGGGGATGCCAAGAAAATAGTGGTGCAGATGTTGAGTGTTGTTGCCTTTTGCCATTTACAAGGTGTTGTACACCGAGATCTAAAGCCAGAGGTATGCAAGCTTGCATTCCATATGTCATGTCCATGAAGTAAAAATTGCATAGGAAAATAATCTTACTATTTTGAGGTTATGAAAATCTAAGGGGATAATTACACCCGCATGCCCTAAGGGCCTTAGGTTTGGCCTTAAGTACACAAACTTGCTCTAGGGTTTGAAAAATTACAAATAACTTTCCCTCACATACCCTGGGGCTTGACCTAAAACATACTATTGTAGTCATGAATTTAAAAGGCAAATATTGATTAGTAAGTGTCGAGGGCAGAGTAGGGTATTCATAAAGAAAGTAGGGATGAAATTATCAAACCTCATCAATGCAGATGGAATGTGCTATTTGACAGGTTAACTTTTTGTAATTTCTCAAACTTTAAAGGGAGTTTGTGTAAATAGGTCGTCAAATTCAGGGTATGCGGTGTCATAAAAAAACCCTGTATATTTCCTTGCAGAATTTTCTATTTGCCACAAAAGAGGAAGATTCTCCGATGAAGGTCATCGATTTTGGTTTATCTGATTTTATTAGACCAGGTAAAGGTCCCAAATATTCTACGTACATTTCCCTATCAATCTTCATCCAAATTCCGATGCAGTTTATTTTTGTTATTGCAGATCATCGTCTCAATGATATTGTGGGGAGTGCGTATTATGTTGCACCTGAAGTACTTCACAGATCATACAGCAGTGAAGCTGATATTTGGAGTATTGGTGTAATAACTTACATATTATTATGCGGAAGCAGACCCTTTTGGGCTCGCACAGAATCCGGAATATTCCGTTCTGTGCTTCGTGCTGATCCCAACTTCTACGATGCACCATGGCCATCAGTGTCCCCAGAAGCCAAGGATTTTGTTAAAAGACTTCTAAATAGAGACCATAGGAAAAGAATGACTGCTGCTCAAGCACTCAGTAAGTTCGAGAAGGTTCTCAATAATGGTTGAAGTATTAGTTTTGAAGGTATCGAAATTGATTACCATGTCTATTTCTGCAGCTCATCCATGGTTAAGGGACTTAAACTGCACTATACCTCTGGATATGATGATCTATAGATTAATCAAGGCGTATATTCGAGCTACTCCTTTGAAACGTGCAGCCTTGAATGTATGCTCTCATTTGTTACACTTTAATATTTTGAATATTTTTTTTTTAAATTTCTTGTGGGAAAAAATGTGTTTTGGGTAAAATACATACACATTTCGCGACATGCAGGCACTTTCAAAAGCTTTGCAAGAGGATGAGCTGCTTTATCTCAGGACGCAATTTGATCTCTTGCAACCAAAGGATGGTTGTGTCTCTCTTGATAATTTCAGAGCGGTCGGTCACATTTGTCTTGTTTTCATCTTATTTTAAATCAAGATCATATAATGCATTATCTTAAATTTGATTCTCTGTCCATTCACAGGCTCTTATGAAAAATGCAACAGATGCCATGAAGGAATCAAGAGTTGCTGACATTTTGAATATGGTGAGAAATTTTCTTCTCGTGTATTAACATAAAAAGGTGGTTTTGAATGTTTGCTATGACATCAAATTGAGTTTTTTTTTTTCTTGTTTTTTTATGCATGAATTGAAGCTGGAACCTCTATCCTATAGAACGATGGATTTTGAAGAGTTTTGCGCTGCAGCTATAAGTACTTATCAGCTTGAGGCTCTTGAAAACTGGGAGGATATTGCTGGTGCAGCATTTCAAAACTTTGAACGAGAAGGAAACCGTGTTACTTCTGTTGAAGAATTGGCAAAGGTTTGTATTCTTCCAATTTTCTTTGTGATATTTAAGGTATTTTTGCAAAAACTTGTGCTTTCGGAAGTAGAAGTAGAAACTAAAGCCGTAAAAAGTTGTTCTAGTAAAAGTGGCGAGTGTTTGGGAAAAAAGAGTCGTGAAGCTCTTTTATTAGTCTAAATAAAATTCCAAACACTCCCAAAGTGCTTTAGAAAAGCCAAAAGTATAGATATGTTTTTGTTGTAGGGTCTGCAACGACTAACTCAATGGAATGATCTACCGGAAAGTAGGAATAAGATAGTAAGATACACTTATGTTGATAGTTTTAATATTTTCACATGATATTCTTTAATAAACTTAGAATATGACATTCAGGAGTTGAACTTGGGTCCGACTGCGTACTCATTGCTCAAAGATTGGATCAGACCTTCTGATGGAAAATTGAGTTTTCTCGGTTATACAAAGTTCTTGCACGGTGTGACGATACGGAGCTCAAACACGAGACACCGCCAATAACATGATATTCTTAGGGGAGTGCTTATAGCTTTCAAGAACTGTCATGGTTTTTGAGTCGAGTTCAACAAATATTTATCAGTTTCTTTTCTCTTCTTGAGATTTGTGTTGAGAAAGCACACTTGTTTGAGATTGTTGTCCAATATTTATTCATATTTTGGCTATCTTTTTTGGAATTGTCAAAAGATATGTATGTGGGTTTTGAGGAGAAGAGCTGAGGGAGAGAATCAGATTATTTATAGAGAAGCAGATATGGAAATTCCTAAGGAATGATTGATATATATATACACACACAAGGTTTCTGAGTTTCCAGCGTTTGTGTTCTTATTGCTCATTGCATCATTTTCTTGGTGAATTGGCTTTCCTTTCCTTATCAAGATATATAGGCTACGCTTAATCTCGAGCTGTTTGGATACCGCCCTGGAGGGTTTCTACACCCGATGATTTTTGAACGAGAAAACTTGTCGAGATTCAAAGTATAACGAAAATGGACAATTTGGTGTGGATGTGGGACTAAACGCGCCTGTGTTCATATAAGGATTTCTCGTTCTATAACATTAAAGAGGATTTTGTTACGAGATTCAAACTTGTCTAGTTGCCATACCTAATTTATGAGTGTTCAAATTGAAAAGGTAATCTCAAAATGTTCACCAAAAACCCTTCTGTATAATGGTGTGAAACTATGACAGTTTATGGCTGGCCAGACCGAGATGTTCAAAAACGATATGAAGACTGAAGAAGGGAAAAAAAAAAACAAAAACAAGAAACATTTAACTAAAAATCAGTGAAGCTGCATCATAAGTCCTCTACTGCAAATGAAGCTGCATTTGCTTGGGCTACATGGCTATTAGATTACATGTGATCATGTTTGACTAACTTCTCTTTAACATAAATCTAGGCTTTATTGCCTAATGATTTTGTCAATGAACATTTGGTTATTTTGACTTGTATACAAATTTAAATCTGACTATTATGTAAGTTGTGAATAAAGATAAAACATTAGGTTATTTAGTGATGTGGGCGCCGAATAATTCTCCCCTAGTACGCGTAGGCGTGTGTATGCAGTATCTTATTCCTTACTTGTATGGATCAAATGAAACCAGAATTCTTTTCTCTATATTAATATATGGGTAAACCATACAATTTTGAAAGTTCAAAGTCTGTGCCGAGGGCGAATATAATAATATTTTTATACAAACACTATGTGAAATGGAATCCTAATTGAAGGCTTCACCACTACAAAAGCCTCCGACTTTTGTGGAGGAGAAGAAAAGGTCTATCAAAACACGTGAAATCGCCAGCCAGTTGTTCACAGTTCATTTCATTTGTTGCCATTAACAAAACAATCTGTTGTTGCACTCACACTACAATACCATATATTCCTACAATATCATCTTTCAGTTTTAAAACAATGTAATTCATCATTTTTTATGAACAAAAGTATAATGTTGCTAACGTTTTATATAATCATGCCTGATGTGGCATGACATTTGACCTTTCCTCTCGACCCCAATATAACGGGTTGATTTCTTAGTTGAGGTTGAGGACGATCTCGAGTGCATTTAATAAAGAAAGTCTCCTAATATTTATTCTTATTTTCTATTAGAGATTACGTTTCTGAAACGTTTGATAGATGGAAATTTCGCGGGATAAGTATAAAGATACAACTTGGAAGTTGGAAGTGTTAATTAATCAACACCGAAGGCAAAGGGCAAAGCAATTTGCCAAAATCCACGCCTGAAAAGGATGAAATATTGAGAAAAGTGGAAGACAATTCAATATGGGGACCCACACCTAAAACACCATTAATTGGCTCCTCAGAAGTTCTTTGAACTTCTATCCTCCGTCCCATGATAAGCCTCAGCCCTCAAAGCATTACATTACATACATACAACAACTTGTGATGTCTATAGTTTTATATATGGTGAATTCCGTTAACTGATTTTAAAATCCGTTTGGGTAGTCACAATTTTCATTTAGTATATATCTATTATTGGTTATATTTATTATCGTGTTTTATTTTTTACACAATATATTAAATCTTATCCATTCATCTAATAATTTATAAACATAACATATGATGTACGATTACGAACACGACATACAAATTTTTTACGTAAAACTTCTGGAAACGCATTGAGCGAAGCAAGCAATTTAGGGTTTGCATATTTTAACTATTCAAATAATGTTCCTGACCAATTCAAATCAGAAATACTGATCAACAAATATGAGCTTGCATTAGTCAAGGTCTCATGATCGTTTTATTCTTAGTGGATTGTTTATCTTTATCAATATCCACTTTGGGTTGACAATATATATTCTTCAAATTTAAATCCACGTGGTGTTCAAATTCTGAAATCAATTTTAAGATTTGGCTAAGTTTCAATTGTTAAACATTTTGGAAATAATTATTTTTGAAGAGCAGATTAAACAGAATAGATCAAACATATATATCCATTAAAGTATATCAAACTTTAATTAGATTAAACAGAATAGATCAAACATATATATACAAACTTGTTTCCCTGATGAATATATCAAAGTATCGAACTCGAATGAATTTATATATATGCATTAACTTGCTTGATCAAACATATCATCAAGCAACTTTGCTTTAATTTGTTTCCCTATGACTAAATCCAAATCTTTTCCTATCTAAGTTGAATAGGAAAATGATAGATAATCCAACATAAACAACAAGAAAAATATTAATACCAAATAAAATCACTAACAGAATCGCACAGCACGTCAAGCCTTGAAACACATGAAGTGGTGGTGGTGGTGATCATGGTGATGGTGGTGGTGGTGGTGCGGCGGCGCCGCCTCCTTATCAATCATGCCTCTGACCTGACAGAATTCCTCGACATGGCAGGGAATGTTGATGGGACCTTTCTGATCGAATCCATACTCCTCCTCCGCCTCCTTGAGGAGGCGCGTGAAGAGCGGGTGGTTCACGTAAATCACGGGAATAACAAACCGCTGCTGCTCCTCCCCTTGGCCCACCGTAATCGCCACGCATCCCTTGGGAATATCGCCCCTCGCCTCGCGCTTCCATCCTCCTCCTCCTCCGTGGTGGTGGTGCAAATGAATGTGCGGCATGTGCAGATGGAATCTGACGAGGTGATGAGCGGCGCTAGTTTTGTGATGATGATCTCCGCTTCCCATCACACACACACGCAAAACCAGATATATCTAGAAATCAGTATTCACAGGAACACGAAACACAACGAAAGCGGCTGATGTATCAGAAAAGAGAAAAGGGCCAAGGATCGGAGGCCGAGACGGCGAGCTTGAAGAGGGTGAGAGCTGCGTCCGTAAGAGACTTCGGGATATTGCTCATTATATCACAGTATTCCACACAAATAGCATGTGATTTGTTTTCAAATTTATGAATACAAGAAATTGGGGGAGCCTATTTATAGTGTGTGGATTCGGTTTCCTTTTCCTTGTTCCTTCAGGATTTGTTCCTTCGTTTATACGCTAAGGCGGTAATAACTAATAAGGATGATGCTGGGGAGGGTTAATTAGGGAATAAAATAATATTCGGCTTACGTGGCAACTACTTGTCTTTGTTAATTTCTAATTTGCCCCTTGCCCCTTGCCCCTTAATTAATACGTTGTTATCATATGATTAGGTGTTGATGCACATTCTAGTTGATTTGGAGTCGGTCATATTTAGGCTTCTACAATGTTCTTTTACATTACATGGGCTAAGTGTTGATGGAATATTTGGTAATATTATGTCATTTGATGTCACCATATTTCTTAAAACATCATCTTATGTGCACAATTTTATTGAGCAACGTAACGATTATAATATTTGAATTTTGTCATATACGTACACGGTGAATTCACTTGAAATTGTACAATTAAATCGTGGGATTTTTTTTCTTCACGACCGACCACCACGCAGAAAATTACATCAATTCTCAATAACAATGTTCCAAACGTAAGAAGGAATGTTCGAAATCTCAAGGCAAACCGAAATGGCATTTCGTGGGTTACTCCCAAGTGGAAAATAGTGGGAATTGGATTCTAAAATTAACGTGAATTGGAAAGCTGGGGCAGATTCGTAAATTCCTTAAGTTGAAGATGCTGCTCCTACCACACCACACGTTTATATGATAGCGAATTGTAAATTGTTTCCCAGTATATTAAGCATTATACTTCAATTTATTTTTATATGGGATATTCGCATTATTTTTTGGGGATTCTTTAAATTCTTCATTTTAATGAAACTCTGTACACGTTTGAAAATAAATTATAGTTCTTTATTGATTTCTATATTTGTCCCTAAGTTAGAGTTGAATCAAATCACTAAAATATAATTTTTTTTATATTTATAGTACTTTGTTCTTATATAACTAACAAAAGCAGTGGCTTAGAGAAAATAGGGGCACAATCGACGTTGAAGTGCAGATTTTACGCACACCTAACAAAGCCCATACTTGGAATCAATCCGGAAGAACAAAATAGTAAGTTGTTCGCAGTTTCGCACATGCGAACAGAAGAGGGACAAAGCATAACACTTGGGAATTTGTTATGAAAGGAATGAAGATTCAGGAAGACAGAGAACTGATCACAAGCATGCAAGGTGAAGGCACTTTATTCCAGAGCTGGGGAACACGTTTTGTGAAGACCATGTCACGTTTCTTTTAAATTCAGCATTACGTTTTATCCGAAACGGTGTCGTTTTAATTAACTAAGTTGCTAGATAATTATGATAAATTGCTAGCACGTTTTTAGGTTGTTATTTCGTTCTTGTGGCA
The DNA here is from genome assembly GCA_037501455.1 of Lantana camara. NCBI lineage: Eukaryota > Viridiplantae > Streptophyta > Magnoliopsida > Lamiales > Verbenaceae > Lantana > Lantana camara. The sequence goes on along the minus strand of CM074857.1, from coordinate 10,999,719 downwards.
TAGGCATGTCACATGCTGGTTGGTTGCGGGTCAGTGGGACGTTGGAGCTACACAGGACCACCTATTTGTAGTTGTACCGTGGGATCTTGTCAGCAGATTTTGGAATGAATTAATTCTCTCTAATTCCTTCTTTCTCTCTCTGATCCCTACTCTTTCTCTCTCTTTGGTAACTTTCTTCCCAAGTTGTTGTGTTCTCTGTATTTTCTGGGTTTGCTCTCTGTTTCCTTGAGTTTTACAGGTTCTAAGCTTAACAGTGGACTCAGAGCCAGTTTTGTGGCGGGTATCTTGGGCTCAGATGGCCAAAAATAACACCGCCCGTATTGATGAGCTAGAAGCGGCAGTGAAGGACCTGAAAGATGGTCAGCAAGTCACTAACTCGCGGCTGGACGAGATCACAGCCTTGCTGCAGACATTGTGCAAGGACAAGGAGGCTAGCAGTGCGCAGGATCCAGCGGTTTCAGGCATAAGGAGTTATGGTGATGCTGGAATCCTTCCTACACCTACTATGAAAATGAATGAGGTACATCCTGCTACGAATCTGAAGAACAAATTAGATTTTCCCCGTTTTAATGGAGATGAACCCAGACTGTGGCTAAGGAAGTGCAGTAAGTATTTCACATTCAACCCCATGAGTGATTATGAAAAGATTGTGTTAGCAACTATGAACATGGAAGGAAATGCTGATAACTGGTTTATCGATTATGTTGATGGGAAAGAGAACATGGGTTGGGAAATGTTTGCTGCTAAAATTCTGGAGAAATTCTCTAACCAGAAGGAAAAGAATTTGGTGGGTCAGTTTAATAAGTTGAAACAGGACAAGTCTGTAGAGGAGTACAATCAGAAGTTTGAGGAATTAAAGGCATTCATGGTTGTTCATAACAGATCTCTAACTGAGGAATATTATATCAAGAGCTATATCAGTGGTCTTAAGGAAGAAATAGCTCATATGTTAGATATGCTGAATCCACGGGATCTAGCTCATGCCATGAGCTTGGCCCTTAAACAACAGGGATATGTGGAGACCATGAACAAAACTCCTAAACCAGCCCCAAAAAGTTGGACCACTAAAACAGGAATTGGAGAGAGTTTAGGGAAGAAACCTGGGGGTACTGCTTCAGATAAATATCCCATCAAGAGATTGACATCCGAGGAGATGGATGCTAGGAGGAAGAGGGGATTATGTTTCAACTGTGATGAGCCTTTCCGTATTGGCCACAGATGTAAAAATCTCTTTGTTATCATCTGTCAAGAACTTGAAGAAGAGGAATGTAACCAAGCAGAGGAGGTGATTAGCTTGGAAGATCCTACTGACACTGATCTACACATATCAGTGAATGCTGCTACTGGACAAAAGGCTCCTGACACTATAAAGATTCAGGGAAGAGTGAAGAATAATACCATGACAGTGTTGATTGACTCTGGAAGCACACATACCTTCCTTGACCCTGAGATTGCAAAAAAGGCAGGTTATGAAATTGAATACACCAACTCCTTGCTAGTAACTGTTGCTAATGGAGCTAAGCTGTATTGTGAATCTAAGTGTAGCAACTTCAAATGGGAGATGTGTGGACATCAGTTTCAAGCTAGTGTGAGGCTCTTGAGAATGGGGGGATGTGATATGGTGGTAGGAGTGGATTCATTAAGGAAGCTAGGGGATATCACTCTGAACTTTGACAAACAAACTCTCAAGTTTGTCAGGGGTGATAAACTGATTACCTTGCAAGGGGGACAACAGACAGCTTCATTGAGGACCATTTCTGGGAGCAAGTTGCAGAGGTTGTTTAAGAGGGGTAGAGCATCCTCCTTGAACTGTTTGTGTATGATCTCAGCTGTAGAGGGGAAGGAAGAGATGGCATGCTCTGAGGAGATACAACCTTTAGTGAAAGAATACAAATCACTCTTCAAAGAGCCTGATCAGTTACCACCTTGGAGAGGCCAGGAGCATCAGATACCATTAAAACCAGGTCATGAGAGTATTAAACAACCCCCATACAGATACTCTCACTTGCAGAGGTGTGAGATTGAAAAACTAGTGCAAGAGATGCTGAGAAATGGGATTATACAACCCAGTACTAGCCCTTTTTCATCTCCAGTGCTTTTAGTAAGAAAGAAAGATGGGGGGTGGAGATTTTGTGTGGACTACAGGAAACTAAATGCCATTACTATCAAAGACAGCTATCCCATCCCTCTAGTGGATGAGTTGTTAGATGAGCTTGGGTCTGCTGTAATTTTTTCTAAAATCGACCTGAGATCTGGATACCATCAGATAAGGGTTCATCAAAGAGATATCCATAAGACTGCTTTTGTAACTTCTACTGGATTGTATGAGTTTAAAGTCATGCCATTTGGGCTAACTAATGCCCCAGCTACTTTTCAATCCATGATGAACAACATCTTCAAAGAATATTTGAGGAAATTTGTGCTTGTATTTTTTGATGACATTCTGGTTTACAGTGAATCTTTACAGGACCATATTCAACACTTGGAAATAGTATTCAGGGTTCTTCTGGAACAACAACTATATGCTAAAGCATCTAAGTGTTCTTTTGGGATGGAAGAGGTGGAATATCTGGGCCACATCATAAAGAGAGGAGGAGTATCAGCTGATTCCAAAAAGATACAAGCCATGAAAGAGTGGCCTCAACCAAAGACAGTAAAGGAATTGAGGGGATTCCTTGGATTAACAGGCTACTATAGGAAGTTTGTCAGGCACTATGGGGTGATTGCTAAACCACTGACCAATCTAACAAGAAAGGGTCAGTTTGAGTGGGATCAGAATGCTGATAAAGCCTTTACTGAGTTAAAAGAAGCTATGATCTCATCCCCTGTACTAGCACTCCCAGATTTCTCCAAACCATTTGTGATAGAAACAGATGCTTGTTATTATGGGCTTGGTGCTGTATTGACACAAGATAGACATCCTTTGGCCTATATGAGTAAAGCATTGGGGCCAAGATCTTTGGGTTTATCAGTTTATGAAAAAGAATTGATGGCAGTCATACAAGCAGTAGATAAATGGAGAAGCTATCTACTTCACAGTACCTTCATCATAAGGACAGATCAATGTAGTATTAAATACCTCATTGATCAGAAAATCTCAACCCCTTTGCAACACAAATACCTGACCAAGCTATTGGGATTCAGTTACACCATTGAGTATAAAAGTGGGCAAGAGAACAGAGTTGCTGATGCATTATCCAGAAGGGGGGAGATTGAAGGGGCCAGTTGCAGTGCACTAACCATCATTCAACCCTTATGGTTAGAGGAGTTGGGCTTAAGCTATGAGGGGGATAATCAAGTTCAGGAGGCCATCACAGAATCACTGATGTATCCTTATAATTTGTCATTTTTTGATTATAAAAAGGGAATTCTGAGATATAAAGGGAAGATTTTTGTGGGAATGGGGTCTAAATTGAGAGAGCAAATCATCACAGCCATGCATTCTTCAAGTGTGGGTGGTCATTCTGGTATACAGGGGACTTATCAAAGGATTAAGAGCATTTTCTTTTGGCCTGGGATCACTAAGGACATTGAACTGTTTGTGAAGGAGTGTGAAATCTGTCAACAAAGCAAGCATTCCACTGAAAAGTTAGCTGGTTTATTACAGCCTCTACCCATCCCAGAGCAAGCTTGGCAACATATTTCCATGGATTTCATAGAGCAGTTACCAAAGTCTGGAGGTAAGGAGGTAATTTGGGTCATAGTGGACCGTTTCACTAAATATGCCCACTTCATTGCTCTTCATCACCCTTTTACAGCCTCTCAACTAGCTGGGGTTTTTCTGAATGAGATATATAAGCTACATGGTCTTCCTTGCAGTATTGTTTCAGATAGGGACAAAATATTCACAAGCCAGTTGTGGAAAGAAATGTTGGCAGTTGTGGGAATCAACCAATGTCTAAGTACAGCTTATCACCCTCAAACGGACGGCCAAACAGAGAGAGTGAATCAGTGTCTTGAGAACTATCTACGTTGTATGTGTGGATTACAGCCTAACAAATGGGTAAAATGGTTATCTTTAGCAGAGTTGTGGTATAACACTAACTACCACAGTGCTATCAAAATGACTCCATTTGAAGCACTTTACGGTTATAAGCCTAGTTTCTTCAACTTGCAAGGCACACCACAATTCATTTCAGCTGGGATGGAAGAGCTAATGGCCGATAGAGATGCAATGCAACAGTACTTGAAACATCAGTTACAATTGGCACAGGAAAGGATGAAGAGCATGGCAGATAAGAACAGGAAAGAAAAGGAATTTCAGATTGGTGAAAGAGTCTACTTGAAACTTAAGCCATACAGGCAATTATCCATAAGAAATAGCAAACTATGGAAACTCAGTCCTAAGTTTGCTGGGCCTTTTACCATTGTGGAGAGAGTTGGCTCTGTTGCCTATAAGCTGGATCTACCACAAGGGTCTAAAATACACCCCGTTTTCCACATATCTGTGCTCAAACTACATGTGGGGAGGTCGGACAAAGTAACCAGCACTTTGCCAGAGTTTGATGAAGGCATCCAGGTGATGATCAGGCCAATAGCAGTTCTTGACAGAAGAATGGTCAAAAGGAACAATGCTGCTGTTGTTCAGCTTCTGATTCAGTGGGCTCATCTACCTGCAACAGAGGCTACCTGGGAGGATTTCTATACTATTGTACAACAATTTCCAGAGGTTGAAGCTTGGGGACAAGCTTTGTATTCAGGGGGGAGTAATGTTATGAAAGGAATGAAGATTCAGGAAGACAGAGAACTGATCACAAGCATGCAAGGTGAAGGCACTTTATTCCAGAGCTGGGGAACACGTTTTATGAAGACCATGTCACGTTTCTTTTAAATTCAGCATTACGTTTTATCCGAAACGGTGTCGTTTTAATTAACTAAGTTGCTAGATAATTATGATAAATTGCTAGCACGTTTTTAGGTTGTTATTTCGTTCTTGTGGCATAGGCATGTCACATGCTGGTTGGTTGCGGGTCAGTGGGACGTTGGAGCTACACAGGACCACCTATTTGTAGTTGTACCGTGGGATCTTGTCAGCAGATTTTGGAATGAATTAATTCTCTCTAATTCCTTCTTTCTCTCTCTGATCCCTACTCTCTCTCTCTTTGGTAACTTTCTTCCCAAGTTGCTGTGTTCTCTGTATTTTCTGGGTTTGCTCTCTGTTTCCTTGAGTTTTACAGGTTCTAAGCTTAACAGAATTATTTAGAGTGTTCAACAAGTAATGATTGGGTAGAGATAAGAATAAATTGAGTGTCCAAAAAGCAATGGTCGGGTAGAGATAAGAATGAATTTATAGGGTAAATTAGGATACTTAACAAATCAAGAAATTTAGAGCGATAAATTATGAAGATTAGAAGGATTAAGAATGAATTTAGAGTAATTTAAGATACTTAACAAACCAATAAACTTAGAGGAATAAAGCATCGAAATTTATAAATACAGGAGGAACCATCGAGATTTCTAAATAGAAGAGGAACAGAAAGCAGAGACGTAGCCAGGATTTACGAGGAAGGGGCGAAACTAAAATTTTTAAAATAAAAGGGCTAAAATTTATAATTAGGGGGGTAAAACTAAAATTTTTCTAAAATATAAGGGGGGTAAACAAAATTTTTCAAAACTTAGAGGGGTGGGGGGGGGGGGGGGGGGGGGGCGCAGTGCATGCACCCACCTATTTTTTAATGCAAAAAAATATTTTTTTTTTAGTTTTGAACTAAAGATTACCATTAAAGCAGCCCAAGCGAGACTTACTATATCCATGCGAATTATGTCCCCCTATCTCTATAAATACGAAAGAATTATTCCATTACTCCTCACTAATAATAGTGGAATCAATGGCGCATAGTCAAAAGGGATCCTGACCGAACACTATTGAGAAACCAATCCAATAAATCGATTATGATTTCGAATCAGGAAAGATTAAACACAAACAAAATAGGTAGTAATATCCCAAGGGAATGAGAATATGTAGGAATTAGAATGCGAGTCAAGTTTGCAACCAGATAAGATAAGACAATAAGAGAGCATATCACGTTTCAGTCCACCACCGGTGATACGAGAAGAAAATTGTTGTGTGAAGGAATCAATATCTCGACATAAGCCAAGAGGCAGATCTTGTGCCTGTCCACCTGGTCGTCTGAAACTGGGCTCTAAAACTAAGATGAGTGGGAACTCCGGCCTCTTCCCAGTAACGGTGGGCTGGGCCTTCCTTTGGGTTTTTGGGCAAGACAAGAAAGAAACTCGCCCTTTGACACGAGTTAGCTGGGGGCCCGATCCACGTACCCTATTCTTTTTTTTTTTGTTTTGTTGACCTTGCTAAGTAAAAACAGAAGGGGATAAATCACACTAAAAAAGAGAAATCACTATTTATTACAGATCTCTATTTACCCATTTGATCTAATCCGTATCTCCTTTCCCAATTAATGCAGGTCATTACAAAGAAAAGGAACTATAAAGAAAAAGTGAAATACTATCGTAATTCCTAACCTTCTCGGAAGGAAGCAACAATTTGTTTAAATAGTTATTATAGTGCAACAATTTGTTTATATAGTTAATTATGTTGTATAATCAAAATAATGAGATGATTAGTTCAAAATATTAAGAGAAGTATCGCAAATAATCAAATTATGTTAGTATAATTTTTTTTAATTATTATTTTATCTTAACTAGTTAATTTTGACATCAAACTTAAATGCGATTCGAGTTTGATGATAATCTATAATATTCATTTAAACTTGTTGTCTTTATCGACTAAGATGATGTTTGGCTGAGCTTATAAGTTCTTTTAAACAAGTTGTATGTTGTTCCGGAGGTTCTCAGTACGTAGGAAGTATCGATAAAGGTTAGTATTAAAAGAATATACAACATGTGAAAAAATAAAATTCAACTCTCAAATAAGTCGGGAATACCAATTCATTTTAACATTGCGACCCGTTTTTCTCATTCTTAATCAATTAATTATAAGTTTTTTAATGTGTTTTAAGATTTTATAAGCTCAGAAACTTATTTTTATTTAAAAACTTTAAGAGATTATTTAGAAATAAACCTAATATTTTTTAGACGAGTATTTGAGCTCAAAGTTTTGATGCTAACTTAAGCATCACTACTGAATAAAATTTCTTATAGTTATTGGTAAGAATTTGAAAAAACTAATATGTATAATAGCGTATCAGAACTATTTCGAAATGAATAATAATAAATTGAAATATAAACTCATAAACATTAATAAAGATGAAATGTATTTCCCATGGCCGACAAGACAAGAGCCCCATGAACAAACCTCCATTGAGAAAAGACACGAATTAAGGAGGGTGAGTGAGAGCTCAAGTTGACTTATAATTTGCTTTTGTTTTAGCATTTATTCCAAAGTAATCAATCATGGTCCACATTTTTCGTTTCTACTTTTATTTTATTTTCTCTAACAGAAAAAACATGAACATCAAAGTTGAGGATAGACAGGTAGCCTCTCCATGAAAGTTATGATGCACAGATAAAACGCGAATTATATGATTTTTTTTAAAAAAATTACAATTTGAATTTTAACTCAATCCAATAATTTAAATTTTTGATCACTTCTTCAAAGTAGTTTTAGATAATTTTATGTTTTATTCATGTACACCAAATATTTTTTTTTCACAACATTTAAAAAATTAAATTTGCAAAAGTCTCTAGTCAGTAGTCTGTTAGAGAAGTTTCAAAAATTTTATGTTTTACCAACTTTATTAATGAACGGTCCAACAATACTGTTTAGCTTTTGAATTTCTGCGCACTCTCTCCATAGTCCATTGGAGGAAATCAGGAAAAGTTCATTAACCAGGCCCATATACTAATTGGTGAGTTTGTCAGGCCTACACACTGATTGTTAATGAGGAGGCCCAATCAATTAATTTAACTTTTTGTTTCAGAAAATAGAGAGAAAAGTTTATGAAAATTCATAATTTCCCAAAATTATTGAAATGTTTGAGAAAAATGGCAAAGGAAATGGTTTTGTCTTGTCAGATCAATTTTATAAATAAGTGGATTATACTTACGATCTAATTAGTTACAAGTTTATATCAATCACACATCACATGGACACACAAAACACACTCCTTTTTTCATTATAATCCGAGAAACCAAATATAATTCTAACAGTTACCATTCTCTCCATATGTGGGGATTCCAAAATGAGAATTCATGACTTCATCCACGGTTTTGGCTTGAGATATAAACTATCTAGCTAGTAGCTACCCATATTTTGCATGTCTAATCCACAATTGAAAATATTAAAAAGATAAACGTGTAACCTACTTCAAGCATATAATTATAAGGGGAGAATAAAAGGTGCAAATCAATTGGAATATATGATTTGAACTAAATAAAAAGCAAACCAAAACTTCAACTTTGGATACAAAACAAAAAAATAAAAGAAATAAAAATAGTCAATTCCTAGGAAAAGGGCGTTTAAAAAAAAAAAAGCACATGAGAACTACTACGTACACTATCAAATTTGCTGCTTTTCTTTACCACTTTAGAAATCAAATCTCATATATTCCATTATTTTTCTTCCATTCTACTTTTGTATCCCATTTATTCAAATCCATGATATATTCCTAAAAATTAAAATACAACATAAACTTATATCATAAATGGAATACCATTGTAGAATGACCCAAACACCCCTGTAAAAAAAAGAATTGACCATTCAAATCACCTTAAATCTCGGTTTTCTTCGACGCTGTTCTCCGCCGCCTCCATCACCGGCCGCCGCCGCAAGTCGGCGTCGGCGGCCAGGGCGTCGGTGATGGGCTTCAGCACCAAGATAACCTCCCCAACCGCCATGCTCCCCGTCACGAACAGGAACATGGCGAGCACCACGGAGCCGTACTCCGCATCCTCCGGTTCCCACAGCCACGACAGGCTGATGCCGACGATCTGCACCGACAGCGCCACCATCACGGCGGCGGCGAGGTAGTTGATCCGCCTCCTGATCCCCTTGTTGATCACCAACGCCTGCACCCGCCAACACGACACCAGGAAAGCAAATGCGTACGCCACCGCGAAAACCCCGAAAATCACGCCGCTGAAGAATGGGTAGGTGCAGAGCGCCGTCCTGTTCCCGAATTGATCGTTCCCGATTATGGAGCTGCCGTGGACGAATCCCGGCGCCAATTTCCCCTCCAAAGGCGAATAGTAGACGAATACTATCTGCAACACCGTGGCCGGAGAACAGAGCAGCAATAGGGAGAACAAGGCCCAAATCCTGCTAGGTTTTCGTTTCTTAATGGAAACGTTGACAAGGAAAATAACGGTGACGAGGAAACCAGGCTCGAAGAATCCGAGGGAGAGAACAACGTGGAGCTGACAGATTTTGGCCTGTTGAAGCAGGCTAATGGAGGGCACAAAGGGGTAAAGGTAATTCCTACGAACAAAGGGTAAGCGCAGAATCTCGTTAGCCGCCCAGAAGGAGGCTAAGGAAACGAGGAGCAATCTGACGGTCCAGAGAGAATTAAAATGCTCAAGATGGTGTAAACGGCGCGACCTAATCCGGAGGTAGAAGATGGAGGAGGAGGCGAGTGCGGAGAGGAGGAGGAGGCCGGCGATGGAGGATAAAGTGGCTAAATCGAAGACGCATTTAACGAGGGGGATGGTGGAGAAGAAGAAGTTGTCGCGGGAAGTGAAATCAGGGAATTGCAGGGAGGGCGGCGGAGGTGGCGAGGCGAGGAGATCAGGAGAGGAAGAGATGGTACCATTATGGTGGTGTTGGAGGTAGAAGAGGAGGTTTCTCATAGATTGTGGTGTGGCGGCGACGGCGGAGAAGTGGCCGCGGCCGTCGCAGTGGCGGAGTGGAAGGAGGAGGGATCGATGGCTGTGATGCTTTGTTGAGGGTTGAAAATCGCATAATTAGGAATGGAGGGGGGAACTATCTTTGTTGGTGTTGTGGTTATTTTGTCGGGGATGTGTTTTTCTTTCTTTCCCCCCTCCCGTTCTCCCAACCTACGGGATTGCAGGTTGGTGAGAAGAGATTGAGAGATTGTGTTGGTGGGTGGCAGAGAGAGATAAGAGACACAAGACAAGAGAGAGAAACGCTGGCCATGGAGGCGATCCTATGCTATAAAAATGCCTCCTTCGATTTCGGAACCCGATAGATTTCTTCATTGCCTCTGCGGACGCTCGCTAATTTCTTTCCTCTATCATTAGAACGGATTTACTGTGAATTTCGTCTATTTTTATAAGCTTTAATTGTGGCTAAGGACGGTTTTTTATATGGTTTATTTGAAATAATTGAAATGTTGATTAACAAGATGTTGAGGTGGTGAGATTTGGGATCAAACTAGATCTGAACCAAATGGTCACATACGAATAAATCTTGTTAGGATAGATGATCATGAACCAATAGATTCTTCATATTAATAGATTCTTTCCCAAAAAAAACTGAGTAGCTTGACCCAAATAACAGAATACAAAGCAAATAAACTTTGTTATATTGAATACAATGCCGAATTTACTAGTTTCATTGAACTCTGAAAAATGCAAGAAAATATAAGCTCCCATCCGGCCAGCACTCTACTTGATCTTCTTCTTTGGCCTCAACTGCAGAAAATAAGAAACAGTATTATGCAATCAAAAATAATCTTTACATACATCATCCAACAATGTATGTATTTTCCAGCTATATACCTGGTTGCTGTGCCCACACTTCTTCTTCCTGCAGTTGACTGCGCGGGGGTGCAACCGAGCATAACATCTGAAATACATGAGTTAAGTTAAGATTAAAGATCATGATCGAATCAAAAACCAAACTTTAACATACCATAAGATTAAAGATCGCATCAACTTTGAACATATACAAAGACATGCTTAGTTGCATATGCACTTCCACATTACTAAAAACACGCACTGACCATAATAATTATTCGATAATCAATATTCTTCGCTATCCAACATATTTGCAAATTGCAACATAACAAAATGAACCACATTCAGTATGGTGGTATAATGAGTTTCAATATCCAAGATATTTGCAAATTAACAAAAAAACCAAAGCAGAGGTACTAGATGTACGTATTAACCACAACACTTCTTTGAGAAATATAGATATTGCCAAATGGATGGATAATGGATTGAATGATTGATCAATCACATTGAGAACACAATTCAAGGGCTAATAACAAACCACTTCGATCCGAATACTTACTTGCGGCAAATCATCTTGTCCTGATTGTATTTCCTCGCCAATGCCATCAGAGATGGCTCAATGATCCCACCCCTGAGCCTCAGAACCAAATGCAGAGTAGACTCTGCAACAGCAATCCAATATCCAATCAATAATCCACGAACAGGATTTTAGCCAAGTAAAGTAAAGTTACCAAGAATCAATACCAACAACGTCATTTCCTCTTAACATTCTCATTAAACCAAATAAATAACTCTCAAGTACCGATTACTAATGCAGTTTCAGTAACAGGGAGATGTTGAACTAGATTAACAATTTTACTCATGCATCGTATGGTTGAATACAAGGAGTTCAAATATAGGGAACACAAATAGCTATATATAGAATTCAAAGAAAATAAAAAAGAAACCTTTCTGAATGTTGTAATCAGCAAGGGTTCGGCCATCTTCAAGCTGCTTTCCGGCGAAAATCAGACGCTGTTGATCCGGTGGAATTCCTAATCAGAAAACCAAAAAATCATAATTCTTTCAATCCCAGTTCGTTCCAATTACGAAAAGATTCAAATTAATTCATGCAGGTATATACCTTCCTTATCCTGAATCTTGGCCTTAACATTGTCGATGGTATCGCTCGATTCAACCTCGAGCGTTATGGTTTTGCCTGTCAAAGTTTTCACGAAGATCTGCATCTTTGCTTGGAAATATGCTTTCCGCCTCCGCGTAATTGAACGTGACGGCGTGAGTTTATATATGAATGGGCAGTTAGGGTTTCGCTCCCCGATATAACGACGACGTTTCAAGTGTGCCTTTTCTTTTCTTTTTTTTTTATTTTTTTTTGGTGTTTACTTCCAAAGTTTCGCAAATTTTAATGTTTTTACCTATTTACCTTGGTAAAAATTATTAAATAAACCCCTAAAATCATAAAATGACAGCAAAGAAGAAAATTAGGGACTTTTACCCAATTACCCTAGTCCTTAGTAAATATAATCTAAACTCTATGATGATAATTGGATAATTGTGTTAGAAACACCAATTTTATTTGTTCATTTCATTTGATTATTCTTTCAATATTGTATTTCTTGAACTCTTCCTAACAACAACATTGTCAAAAAAAATATTATAATTATTTTCTATCCACAAAAATAATTGAGAAAATAATAATAATTAAAATATATATATATGCAATTTCTGGTTGAAAAGGTGAGATCCTATGTATGCAATTTGATGTTGCGTAAGTTGGATTAAAAGTACGTATTCAAATTCAAGTACTATTAATTGAGAAAAAAAAAAAGAATTAAAATGCATTCACATCAAATGAGTGACTTAAACATTCAAATTTTGCATAAATAATATAGTAATCAAAATTTGTATTTTTCATACATATGGTTTATAGTTAAGAAAGATAAATTTAATTTAGCTTTGAAAATAATTGATGGTGCCTAAATTTGACTTTGTACGGAATGACAGACTTGGACTCCCAATCAACCAAGATAGTTTTACGAGTAGGATGGACTCTGGATCTCGCTAAGCTGAAAAGGATAAGCAAACGTAAGGTCAAAAGCCAAAACGGGGGAATATGGGGGTTGGACCTGTTCTGGCACTCTGACACTTAAGTCTGACTACTAGGTCGATAATGCAAAGAAAGTATTTAATGCGTGAATAGTGGCTTACTTGAGTAATAAATGAGGGAGTATTTATAATTGAGTGTCTTGTGTGTGTTAGTACACATCTTGAAAAGTGTGAATCTGGCCACCAAGAGTGATGGCGCTGCCAGCTCTGAACAGTAATTCTGGCAAGATCCTGTGTACCTACTCTGCAAAAGGCGCCGCAGGATTGGTACAAGGCGTGAGATGCATTTAATGCACTCTGTAGGGATAGGGGGTTGCATTTATTGTGCCTGTACTTGGGCGGGTTGGGTTGATATTGTACCTCAGAAGGCCTCTGAGTTGAGGGCCTTCCGTGGTCAAAGTACTCCTTACCCAGTAAATACATTGGACAAGGCTTCCTCAGGTTATGTGACAAGTGTTGGCTCGAGTGAGAAGGGTTTCTAGGTTGAACAAGGGTGGCGTGGCGCAACGTACATGGTCAGGAGGCCATGCTCTGAAGACACAAGGAGCTATGTTATCGATTCCAATTTTCCCCTTATCAGTAATAATAATTATTTATGTACAATTTATACTATTAAATTAAGCGAGGTAAGTAAATGTAGTGTCATGTCATGCACTAATCCCTCTTGGAATTTCTTTTTTTTTTTTTCATCTAGATCATATTTTCTCTCGCCTCAATTTAATTCTTTTTTAAAAAATTTTAATATTTATTTTATCTTTTTTCTCATATTCACTAAACTATATTTTAATATTATTGTTATTAATATAATATTATTAATTTTTATTTACATAATTTAATAATTATATTAAAAACTATTATAAATATAGGGATAAAAATTTTAAACATCTTGAACTATCGCCAATTTTGGACTTTGTATCCCCGAACTAAAAAAAAAGTCGACGGTTGCAACCTGAACTACTTAACTTTCTCATTTTGCATTCTAATTTGAAAAACCGGCCACTTTTGTCATCGGAGACCCTTCACACGCGTGACACGTGAGTACATTAAGGGCAAAAATGAAATGTCATTTTGGACACGTGGATATCTGGAATTTAACGTTATAATTTGAATTAGCTTTTAATTGGGATTAGGGCTCATTTTCACCTAAATTGAACGAAATAAACAAAAAGTCAGACAACCTAGGGTTCTTGGTGGGCGATTTGGGGAAAATTCTTGAAGCTGAAAAGAAGTGGGAATTGCTTCAAATTTATTCCGCATTATTGTTCAAAAATGACTTGGGAAAAGGAAAAAAAAAAAAACGAAGCCAACATACCGCCTGGGAGACTTGTTCCATTGTTGCCACCTGTAATGTCAAAACTGCCAGGAAGGCCCAAGAAACATGCAAGGAAGAAGGATAATTCTGAGCTCAAGAAGGGTGATGCAAAACAGATGCAAAAACTGAGTAAGAAGGGTGTCATCATGTCTTGTGGCATCTGCAAAAAAAACTGACCATAACGCTTGGACATGTTCTCAAAAACCAAACTTCCCTACTGTAAGCCCCCAAAAAAGAAGGGCTCTGCAAAAGAGAAGGGGCAAGAAGAATGCATCTTCAAGCACAAGAAATGTGAATATGGCATCTTCAAGCAGTGTTGTCATTGAAGAGAGGCAACCATATCAAGAAGCACAAGGACTCAGATTTCCTCACCCTCAAGAAACACAAGGAGTCAACTATCCTCACCCGCAAGAAACACAAGAAGTCAGACTCATGCAGAAGCTGTGGTTGCATCTGGCATAGCTGAGACAAGCAAGAGAAAGAAGACCCTGGGATTAAAGAGGAAATTACCTGTGAGTGTCTCATTCATATTTTATTTTGATCAGTTTCAATGTTAATGCAAACTTTGATACCTTTAATATGTTTGTAAGGTCAAGAGAAAGCAAAAGGACCTTGACACAACAACAGAGCCCATGCAGACCAGATCTAGGAAATCAAATGCTACATCCCAAGATGGCTTGGTGTCAACACAAACATCATCAGTGCTAAGCAAGCATTGGGTGCCGACTGGCAAATCTGTCACACACTCTGTTAGATTAAGCAAACTCTCTCCTGGAAAAAGTAAGGGCAAGACAGTTGGCGCAGAAGATCAAGATATGGTTTAGAGTGTCCATGTTTTAGATAGTGTTTTGTCTAGGCTTTGTCTATATTTTATCCATTTTTTATCTATGTTAATGTTTGAATCTATTTAGACGAGTTAAACCTTGGGACCTTGTGTTTTTTGGACATGTTACTCCTTGTGTTCTGTACATGCTAGTCCTTGTGCTTTGCACATGGCAGACAAAGCTGTTGTGGTAATATTTGTCATGAGGGATTTTCTATGTTAGTATCTGTCATAAAGATGTCAATCATTTATCTTGAAGTTGTTGTTGTTATAATTGTGACAAAGTTATTTTTGTTATTGTCTATGTTGGTAATGGAAGAAATGCATTTTCTAAGCAACAATACAAGTAGCTTGAAACACAATTTCATTACATAATAAAGATAGAATACATTTCATAATTTTGGAAGATGAGTACATGTTCCTAACCACATAATTCACCATCAAACTGAAAATTGGGAATTCTTTACATGAGAATAGCAATCAACAACCAATTTCCTAACTTCTTGAATGAGATTACAAAATCAAATGGAAGAAGAGATAACAAAAAACCAGAGCAACCCACAACCATTTCAATCTGTTCTTCTGTTTCTCAACCTCAGCTTCCATGTTATTCAGGCTATGGAGGAGACCAGGTATGATTTGCTTTGATATTGCACACATTTCAGGATCCATCCAAATGAAGTAATTGCAACCTCCAATTTGCTGCAATTTTCAATTGACAAGCCCAATTTTAAACTTTCCCCAAATCAGACAAATTAGGGTTTCATAAATTCAAGGAAAAAAAAAAACAAACCTTGAATTTCTCGCAAGCAGAATACCTACGTCCTGGGTTTATCGGACCAAGACATCTTCATCAACCCCCTTCTCCCCGCAATGATAGAGCTCAACTTCCATGGTCACCTCAACCTTGTGCTGTTTTTCATCGGTGCAAACTCCAACCTTGTATTGAGATGTGAAAATGAAATAGATGGTAAAAAATTTCAAATTATAACGTTAAATTCTAGATATCCACGTGTCCAAAATGATATTTTTGCTTTTAATGTACTCACATGTCACGCATGTGAAGGGTCTCCGATGACAAAAGTGGCCGTTTTTTCAAATTAGGATGCAAACTGAGAAAGTTAAGTAGTTCAGGTTGCAACCGTCAACTTTTTTTAATTCGGGTTGTAAAGTCCAAAATTGGCTATAGTTCAGGATGTTTAAAATTTTTATCCCTAAAATATATATTAATATGAAATTTAAAATTAAATAATAATAATAATTTTATTATTGCACATGCGCGGAGGGTGCAAAAAATTACTAATATTTGACAGTGCTAACTAATTGAACATTGTAGAATTCGCACACTCCCCACGTGTCATTTCTTTCATCGGCCACGGCGCCACTTAGCAAAACCCACCATATTTTCACCGCTGCCGTTCTACGCACCTCCATAGACGCCGTTGGTGGCCCCTATCCTCTTATTTTTCAATTATTTATATACATATATTCTGCAGCATGGCATCCACCTACCGCTCTTTCTGCGCTAACGTGCGCCCTCTCCCCGATTCGTCTCTTCCCCGTTCGGTGTCGTACGTTCCATTGACTTCGCCATTCTTCGCCGCTACCCGCGCCTGTAGCTCGCTCAGGTTGGATTCGAATCGGTCGAAATTCAGGTGTAGAACGACGGCGTCGATGGCTGAGATTGTAACCCCGAAGAGCAAAGGTAAGGTCAAAGTGTTCGACGCGGAGGAAGATCTAGCGGTGTCGCTCGCGAAATACACCTCCGATCTGGCGAATAAAATTGCTCACGAGAAGGACTCGTTTACCGTTGTTTTCTCCGGTGGTTCTCTTGTTAAGTCCCTCAGGTAGCTGAACTTGCTCCTTTTTAACTCATTTACTAATGGCGTAGCAATTATCGTGGGAGACTGTTTGCAGTATGATCTTCAAATGCTATGGTGTCTATAGCTTATTTTCAACCGTATAAGTTATAGTATTAGGTGTGGAGGTTTTAATCAGAGTATGATGATGATGTGAAGCTTCTAATCTTTATATTGTTTGGTTTCCAATGTAAAGCAATTGTTGTGTTGTTGCACCTTGTCTTAGCATATTAGTAGAATATGGAGTTCAATTGATTGGTGGCGATTCGTTAGCTTTGGAAGAAAATACTTTCTTCTTTTTTCTAATTTTTACTTGACATTGTGTTGGTGTTGGAATTGAAGGAAATTAACGGAGCAGCCATACATTGATTCAGTGGATTGGTCCAAATGGCATGTGTTTTGGGTGGATGAGAGAGTTGTGCCTAAGGATCATCCCGACAGCAATTACCTCCTTGCATACAATGAGTTTCTGTCTAAGGTACTTTGTTCTTTAATGCTAGATATCTATTGTTAAAGGATTCTTTGGATGGTAGTGTTTTTTGGGAGAATGGTGATGCTTATTAATTTAAGAACTGCCTCGAATTTATCTTGAAATGCTAGGTATATTTGTTGTTGGTCTATGTTGGTTGGTCCAAAGTGTCGAACGGGAAAATATACAAATTGTGAATGACAAAAGAAAATGCCTCTAATTCATCTTGTTAGTTGGATTTGGGATTATAGAGTTCGTGTAAACTTTCGATTACACTTTGTGTCAAATCGATAATGACAAAAGAAGTGTTTAGCTGAATTTATCCGGGGATTGTATTTGGATGTTTGATGTTTTCATTTTTCTTGTATGAACTTTTTAACATTAAAGTTGAATCCTGGAGTATGAATTTCAACATGGAGAAATCTATCGGCATTTCGTTTACTATTTCGTACAAGAAGCTTTGCTTACATGATACTGAAATGCAAAGAGGGATGGTACAGATAGATTGAAGCTATAACCAAGTAAAACAATTGCAAAATTATTTGAACTATCTTTTGATTCTGATGTCTCATTATTTGTTCTTATTTTCTCCAAAAGGAGTGCATATTCTGCACGATGAAATGAAGATGTTCTTATTTGGTCAATTTACTTACTCCACAGGGCTGGTTGCTCTCTGTGATTGAATGAATGTTTGATATCGTTTATTTAAGTTGTGTATATTCTATCCTTCTGCAGGTCCCAATTCCTACTGGTAATGTATGTGCCATAAATGATGCATTGTCAGCAGAAGGTGCCGCAGATGATTACGAGACTGCCCTGAAGCATTTGATGAAAACTAAAATACTAGATCAGTCTAAGAGGAGCGGGTTTCCGAAATTTGATCTTATGCTAATGGGTATGGGCCATGATGGCCACATTGCTTCTTTGTTTCCCGAACATCCTCTTCTTCAAGAAAACAAGAAATGGGTTGCTTTTATCACCGACTCACCTAAACCTCCTCCAGAAAGGATTTCATTCACTCTCCCAGTCATAAATTCCTCTGCAAACGTTGCCCTCGTTGTAGCAGGTGGGAGCAAAGCCTCTGCAGTTCATCTAGCACTAAGTGATGTCTCGAATTCCGAGGTCCTCCCCGTACAACTGGTTGAGCCTGAAGGGGAGTTGACATGGTTTTTAGACAAGGACGCAGCTTCAAAACTGTAAGCAAGCTCGCGCAAGATGGATCAGCACGGTTATTTTGTATCCATCTGAACGTCGACCGACCATAGCACACAAGATTGGGGTTTTATGTATTATTTTCATAAAAGTATTTGCTGACCGAGTTTGTTTATACTTGTGTTGCTGCAAGAAGACTGTCTTGACATGTTTTAACTGAATGCTTCAGCTCTAGCTTCTGTCTACAGGGAAATAAACAGCTTAAATTTTGTAATCTGAAATGATTCTATGTTCCATGCTGATTATGCGAGTGACTTAATGTTCATCTTTCAAGAATTTGTACCAATATAATGCGAAGTTTATACATTATCAAGCAGTTATTTTTCTCTCTCTTTTTTGGCTTATTCTTTGTGGAAGGGAAATAAACAGCTTAAATTTTGTAATCTGAAATGATTCTCTGTTCCATGCTGATTATGCGAGTGACTTAATGTTCATATTTCAAGAATTTGTACCAATATAATGCGAAGTTTATACATTATCAAGCAGTTATTTTTCTCTCTCTTTTTTGGCTTATTCTTTGTGGAATTTTTTGATTTAATCACATGATACGAATGTATAAACTTCGCATTATATTGGTACAAATTCTTGAAAGATGAACATTATGTCACTCGCATAATCAGCATGGAACAGAGATTCATTTCAGATTACAAAATTTAAGCTGTTTATTTCCCTGTAGACAGAAGCTGCTAACAGCTTAAGAGCTCAAGCATTCAGTTAAAACATGTCAAGACAGTCTTCTTGCAGCAACACAAGTATAAACAAACTCGGTCAGCAAATACTTTTATGAAAATAATACATAAAACCCCAATCTTGTGTGCTATGGTCGGTCGACGTTCAGATGGATACAAAATAACCGTGCTGATCCATCTTGCGCGAGCTTGCTTACAGTTTTGAAGCTGCGTCCTTGTCTAAAAACCATGTCAACTCCCCTTCAGGCTCAACCAGTTGTACGGGGAGGACCTCGGAATTCGAGACATCACTTAGTGCTAGATGAACTGCAGAGGCTTTGCTCCCACCTGCTACAACGAGGGCAACGTTTGCAGAGGAATTTATGACTGGGAGAGTGAATGAAATCCTTTCTGGAGGAGGTTTAGGTGAGTCGGTGATAAAAGCAACCCATTTCTTGTTTTCTTGAAGAAGAGGATGTTCGGGAAACAAAGAAGCAATGTGGCCATCAGGGCCCATACCCATTAGCATAAGATCAAATTTCGGAAACCCGCTCCTCTTAGACTGATCTAGTATTTTAGTTTTCATCAAATGCTTCAGGGCAGTCTCGTAATCATCTGCGGCACCTTCTGCTGACAATGCATCATTTATGGCACATACATTACCAGTAGGAATTGGGACCTGCAGAAGGATAGAATATACACAACTTAAATAAACGATATCAAACATTCATTCAATCACAGAGAGCAACCAGCCCTGTGGAGTAAGTAAATTGACCAAATAAGAACATCTTCATTTCATCATGCAGAATATGCACTCCTTTTGGAGAAAATAAGAACAAATAATGAGACATCAGAATCAAAAGATAGTTCAAATAATTTTGCAATTGTTTTACTTGGTTATAGCTTCAATCTATCTGTACCATCCCTCTTTGCATTTCAGTGTCATGTAAGCAAAGCTTCTTGTACGAAATAGTAAACGAAATGCCGATAGATTTCTCCATGTTGAAATTCATACTCCAGGATTCAACTTTAATGTTAAAAAGTTCATACAAGAAAAGTGAAAACATCAAACATCCAAATACAATCCCCGGATAAATTTAGCTAAACACTTCTTTTGTCATTATCGATTTGACACAAAGTGTAATCGAAAGTTTACACGAACTCTATAATCCCAAATCCAACTAACAAGATGAATTAGAGGCATTTTCTTTTATCATTCACAATTTGTATATTTTCCCGTTCGACACTTTGGACCAACCAACATAGACCAACAACAAATATACCTAGCATTTCAAGATAAATTCGAGGCAGTTCTTAAATTAATAAGCATCACCATTCTCCCAAAAAACACTACCATCCAAAGAATCCTTTAACAATAGATATCTAGCATTAAAGAACAGAGTACCTTAGACAGAAACTCATTGTATGCAAGGAGGTAATTGCTGTCGGGATGATCCTTAGGCACCACTCTCTCATCCACCCAAAACACATGCCATTTGGACCAATCCACTGAATCAATGTATGGCTGCTCCGTTAATTTCCTTCAATTCCAACACCAACACAATGTCAAGTAAAAATTAGAAAAAAGAAGAAAGTATTTTCTTCCAAAGCTAACGAATCGCCACCAACCAATTGAACTCCATATTCTACTAATATGCTAAGACAAGGTGCAACAACACAACAATTGCTTTACATTGGAAACTAAACAATATAAAGATTAGAAGCTTCACATCATCATCATACTCTGATTAAAACCTCCACACCTAATGCTATAACTTATACGGTTGAAAATAAGCTATAGACACCATAGCATTTGAATATCATACTGCAAACAGTCTCCCACGATAATTGCTACGCCATTAGTAAATGAGTTAAAAAGGAGCAAGTTCAGCTACCTGAGGGACTTAACAAGAGAACCACCGGAGAAAACAACGGTAAACGAGTCCTTATCGTGAGCAATTTTATTCGCCAGATCGGAGGTGTATTTCGCGAGCGACACCGCTAGATCTTCCTCCGCGTCGAACACTTTGACCTTACCTTTGCTCTTCGGGGTTACAATCTCAGCCATCGACGCCGTCGTTCTACACCTGAATTTCGACCGATTTGAATCTAACCTGAGCGAGCTACAGGCGCGGGTAGCGGCGAAGAATGGCGAAGTCAATGGAACGTACGGCACCGAACGGGGAAGAGACGAATCGGGGAGAGGGCGCACGTTAGCGCAGAAAGAGCGGTAGGTGGATGCCATTCTGCAGAATATATGTATATAAATAATTGAAAAATAAGAGGATAGGGGCCACCAACGGCGTCTATTGAGGTACGTAGAACGGCAGCGGTGAAAATATGGTGGGTTTTGCTAAGTGGCGTCGTGGCCGATGAAAGAAATGGCACGTGGGGAGTGTGCGAATTCTACAATGTTCAATTAGTTAGCACTGTCAAATATTAGTAATTTTTTGCACCCTCCGCGCATGTGCAATAATAAAATTATTATTATTATTTAATTTTAAATTTCATATTAATATATATTTTAGGGATAAAAATTTTAAACATCCTGAACTATAGCCAATTTTGAACTTTACAACCCGAATTAAAAAAAGTTGACGGTTGCATCCTGAACTACTTAACTTTCTCAGTTTGCATCCTAATTTGAAAAAACGGCCACTTTTGTCATCGGAGACCCTTCACATGCGTGACATGTGAGTACATTAAAAGCAAAAATATCATTTTGGACACGTGGATATCTAGAATTTAACGTTATAATTTGAATTTTTTTACCATCTATTTCATTTTCACATCTCAATACAAGGTTAGAGTTTGCACCGATGAAAAACAGCACAAGGTTGAGGTGACCATGGAAGTTGAGCTCTATCATTGCGGGAGAAGGGGGTTGATGAAGATGTCTTGGTCCGATAAACCCAGGACGTAGGTATTCTGCTTGCGAGAAATTCAAGGTTTGGTTTTTTTTTTCCTTGAATTTATGAAACCCTAATTTTTCTGATTTGGGGAAAGTTTAAAATTGGGCTTGTCAATTGAAAATTGCAGCAAATTGGAGGTTGCAATTACTTCATTTGGATGGATCCTGAAATGTGTGCAAGATCAAAGCAAATCATACCTGGTCTCCTCCATAGCCTGAATAACATGGAAGCTGAGGTTGAGAAACAGAAGAACAGATTGAAATGGTTGTGGGTTGCTGTGGTTTTTTGTTATCTCTTCTTCTATTTGATTATGTAATCTCATTCAAGAAGTTAGGAAATTGGTTGTTGATTGCTATTCTCATGTAAAGAATTCCCAATTTTCAGTTTGATGGTGAATTATGTGGTTAGGAACATGTACTCATCTTCCAAAATTATGAAATGTATTCTATCTTTATTATGTAATGAAATTGTGTTTCAAGCTACTTGTATTGTTGCTTAGAAAATGCATTTCTTCCATTACCAACATAGACAATAACAAAAATAACTTTGTCACAATTATAACAACAACAACTTCAAGATAAATGATTGACATCTTTATGACAGATACTAACATAGAAAATCCCTCATGACAAATATTACCACAACAGCTTTGTCTGCCGTGTGCAAAGCACAAGGACTAGCATGTACAGAACACAAGGAGTAACATGTCCAAAAAACACAAGGTCCCAAGGTTTAACTCGTCTAAATAGATTCAAACATTAACATAGATAAAAAATGGACAAAATATAGACAAAGCTTAGACAAAGCCTAGACAAAACACTATCTAAAACATGGACACTCTAAAACATATCTTGATCTTCTGTGCCAACTGTCTTGCCCTTACTTTTTCCAGGAGAGAGTTTGCTTAATCTAACAGAGTGTGTGACAGATTTGCCAGTCGGCACCCAATGCTTGCTTAGCACTGATGATGTTTGTGTTGACACCAAGCCATCTTGGGATGTAGCATTTGATTTCCTAGATCTGGTCTGCATGGGCTCTGTTGTTGTGTCAAGGTCCTTTTGCTTTCTCTTGACCTTACAAACATATTAAAGGTATCAAAGTTTGCATTAACATTGAAACTGATCAAAATAAAATATGAATGAGACACTCACAGGTAATTTCCTCTTTAATCCCAGGGTCTTCTTTCTCTTGCTTGTCTCAGCTATGCCAGATGCAACCACAGCTTCTGCATGAGTCTGACTTCTTGTGTTTCTTGCGGGTGAGGATAGTTGACTCCTTGTGTTTCTTGAGGGTGAGGAAATCTGAGTCCTTGTGCTTCTTGATATGGTTGCCTCTCTTCAATGACAACACTGCTTGAAGATGCCATATTCACATTTCTTGTGCTTGAAGATGCATTCTTCTTGCCCCTTCTCTTTTGCAGAGCCCTTCTTTTTTGGGGGCTTACAGTAGGGAAGTTTGGTTTTTGAGAACATGTCCAAGCGTTATGGTCAGTTTTTTTTGCAGATGCCACAAGACATGATGACACCCTTCTTACTCAGTTTTTGCATCTGTTTTGCATCACCCTTCTTGAGCTCAGAATTATCCTTCTTCCTTGCATGTTTCTTGGGCCTTCCTGGCAGTTTTGACATTACAGGTGGCAACAATGGAACAAGTCTCCCAGGCGGTATGTTGGCTTCGTTTTTTTTTTTTTTTTCCTTTTCCCAAGTCATTTTTGAACAATAATGCGGAATAAATTTGAAGCAATTCCCACTTCTTTTCAGCTTCAAGAATTTTCCCCAAATCGCCCACCAAGAACCCTAGGTTGTCTGACTTTTTGTTTATTTCGTTCAATTTAGGTGAAAATGAGCCCTAATCCCAATTAAAAGCTAATTCAAATTATAACGTTAAATTCCAGATATCCACGTGTCCAAAATGACATTTCATTTTTGCCCTTAATGTACTCACGTGTCACGCGTGTGAAGGGTCTCCGATGACAAAAGTGGCCGGTTTTTCAAATTAGAATGCAAAATGAGAAAGTTAAGTAGTTCAGGTTGCAACCGTCGACTTTTTTTTTAGTTCGGGGATACAAAGTCCAAAATTGGCGATAGTTCAAGATGTTTAAAATTTTTATCCCTATATTTATAATAGTTTTTAATATAATTATTAAATTATGTAAATAAAAATTAATAATATTATATTAATAACAATAATATTAAAATATAGTTTAGTGAATATGAGAAAAAAGATAAAATAAATATTAAAATTTTTTAAAAAAGAATTAAATTGAGGCGAGAGAAAATATGATCTAGATGAAAAAAAAAAAAAGAAATTCCAAGAGGGATTAGTGCATGACATGACACTACATTTACTTACCTCGCTTAATTTAATAGTATAAATTGTACATAAATAATTATTATTACTGATAAGGGGAAAATTGGAATCGATAACATAGCTCCTTGTGTCTTCAGAGCATGGCCTCCTGACCATGTACGTTGCGCCACGCCACCCTTGTTCAACCTAGAAACCCTTCTCACTCGAGCCAACACTTGTCACATAACCTGAGGAAGCCTTGTCCAATGTATTTACTGGGTAAGGAGTACTTTGACCACGGAAGGCCCTCAACTCAGAGGCCTTCTGAGGTACAATATCAACCCAACCCGCCCAAGTACAGGCACAATAAATGCAACCCCCTATCCCTACAGAGTGCATTAAATGCATCTCACGCCTTGTACCAATCCTGCGGCGCCTTTTGCAGAGTAGGTACACAGGATCTTGCCAGAATTACTGTTCAGAGCTGGCAGCGCCATCACTCTTGGTGGCCAGATTCACACTTTTCAAGATGTGTACTAACACACACAAGACACTCAATTATAAATACTCCCTCATTTATTACTCAAGTAAGCCACTATTCACGCATTAAATACTTTCTTTGCATTATCGACCTAGTAGTCAGACTTAAGTGTCAGAGTGCCAGAACAGGTCCAACCCCCATATTCCCCCGTTTTGGCTTTTGACCTTACGTTTGCTTATCCTTTTCAGCTTAGCGAGATCCAGAGTCCATCCTACTCGTAAAACTATCTTGGTTGATTGGGAGTCCAAGTCTGTCATTCCGTACAAAGTCAAATTTAGGCACCATCAATTATTTTCAAAGCTAAATTAAATTTATCTTTCTTAACTATAAACCATATGTATGAAAAATACAAATTTTGATTACTATATTATTTATGCAAAATTTGAATGTTTAAGTCACTCATTTGATGTGAATGCATTTTAATTCTTTTTTTTTTTCTCAATTAATAGTACTTGAATTTGAATACGTACTTTTAATCCAACTTACGCAACATCAAATTGCATACATAGGATCTCACCTTTTCAACCAGAAATTGCATATATATATATTTTAATTATTATTATTTTCTCAATTATTTTTGTGGATAGAAAATAATTATAATATTTTTTTTGACAATGTTGTTGTTAGGAAGAGTTCAAGAAATACAATATTGAAAGAATAATCAAATGAAATGAACAAATAAAATTGGTGTTTCTAACACAATTATCCAATTATCATCATAGAGTTTAGATTATATTTACTAAGGACTAGGGTAATTGGGTAAAAGTCCCTAATTTTCTTCTTTGCTGTCATTTTATGATTTTAGGGGTTTATTTAATAATTTTTACCAAGGTAAATAGGTAAAAACATTAAAATTTGCGAAACTTTGGAAGTAAACACCAAAAAAAAATAAAAAAAAAAGAAAAGAAAAGGCACACTTGAAACGTCGTCGTTATATCGGGGAGCGAAACCCTAACTGCCCATTCATATATAAACTCACGCCGTCACGTTCAATTACGCGGAGGCGGAAAGCATATTTCCAAGCAAAGATGCAGATCTTCGTGAAAACTTTGACAGGCAAAACCATAACGCTCGAGGTTGAATCGAGCGATACCATCGACAATGTTAAGGCCAAGATTCAGGATAAGGAAGGTATATACCTGCATGAATTAATTTGAATCTTTTCGTAATTGGAACGAACTGGGATTGAAAGAATTATGATTTTTTGGTTTTCTGATTAGGAATTCCACCGGATCAACAGCGTCTGATTTTCGCCGGAAAGCAGCTTGAAGATGGCCGAACCCTTGCTGATTACAACATTCAGAAAGGTTTCTTTTTTATTTTCTTTGAATTCTATATATAGCTATTTGTGTTCCCTATATTTGAACTCCTTGTATTCAACCATACGATGCATGAGTAAAATTGTTAATCTAGTTCAACATCTCCCTGTTACTGAAACTGCATTAGTAATCGGTACTTGAGAGTTATTTATTTGGTTTAATGAGAATGTTAAGAGGAAATGACGTTGTTGGTATTGATTCTTGGTAACTTTACTTTACTTGGCTAAAATCCTGTTCGTGGATTATTGATTGGATATTGGATTGCTGTTGCAGAGTCTACTCTGCATTTGGTTCTGAGGCTCAGGGGTGGGATCATTGAGCCATCTCTGATGGCATTGGCGAGGAAATACAATCAGGACAAGATGATTTGCCGCAAGTAAGTATTCGGATCGAAGTGGTTTGTTATTAGCCCTTGAATTGTGTTCTCAATGTGATTGATCAATCATTCAATCCATTATCCATCCATTTGGCAAAACCCACCATATTTTCACCGCTGCCGTTCTACGCACCTCCATAGACGCCGTTGGTGGCCCCTATCCTCTTATTTTTCAATTATTTATATACATATATTCTGCAGCATGGCATCCACCTACCGCTCTTTCCGCGCTAACGTGCGCCCTCTCCCCGATTCGTCTCTTCCCCGTTCGGTGCCGTACGTTCCATTGACTTCGCGATTCTTCGCCGCTACCCGCGCCTGTAGCTCGCTCAGGTTGGATTCGAATCGGTCGAAATTCAGGTGTAGAACGACGGCGTCGATGGCTGAGATTGTAACCCCAAAGAGCAAAGGTAAGGTCAAAGTGTTCGACGCGGAGGAAGATCTAGCGGTGTCGCTCGCGAAATACACCTCCGATCTGGCGAATAAAATTGCTCACGAGAAGGACTCGTTTACCGTTGTTTTCTCCGGTGGTTCTCTTGTTAAGTCCCTCAGGTAGCTGAACTTGCTCCTTTTTAACTCATTTACTAATGGCGTAGCAATTATCGTGGGAGACTGTTTGCAGTATGATCTTCAAATGCTATGGTGTCTATAGCTTATTTTCAACCGTATAAGTTATAGTATTAGGTGTGGAGGTTTTAATCAGAGTATGATGATGATGTGAAGCTTCTAATCTTTATATTGTTTAGTTTCCAATGTAAAGCAATTGTTGTGTTGTTGCACCTTGTCTTAGCATATTAGTAGAATATGGAGTTCAATTGATTGGTGGCGATTCGTTAGCTTTGGAAGAAAATACTTTCTTCTTTTTTCTAATTTTTACTTGACATTGTGTTGGTGTTGGAATTGAAGGAAATTAACGGAGCAGCCATACATTGATTCAGTGGATTGGTCCAAATGGCATGTGTTTTGGGTGGATGAGAGAGTGGTGCCTAAGGATCATCCCGACAGCAATTACCTCCTTGCATACAATGAGTTTCTGTCTAAGGTACTCTGTTCTTTAATGCTAGATATCTATTGTTAAAGGATTCTTTGGATGGTAGTGTTTTTTGGGAGAATGGTGATGCTTATTAATTTAAGAACTGCCTCGAATTTATCTTGAAATGCTAGGTATATTTGTTGTTGGTCTATGTTGGTTGGTCCAAAGTGTCGAACGGGAAAATATACAAATTGTGAATGACAAAAGAAAATGCCTCTAATTCATCTTGTTAGTTGGATTTGGGATTATAGAGTTCGTGTAAACTTTCGATTACACTTTGTGTCAAATCAATAATGACAAAAGAAGTGTTTAGCTGAATTTATCCGGGGATTGTATTTGGATGTTTGATGTTTTCATTTTTCTTGTATGAACTTTTTAACATTAAAGTTGAATCCTGGAGTATGAATTTCAACATGGAGAAATCTATCGGCATTTCGTTTACTATTTCGTGCAAGAAGCTTTGCTTACATGACACTGAAATGCAAAGAGGGATGGTACAGATAGATTGAAGTTATAACCAAGTAAAACAATTGCAAAATTATTTGAACTATCTTTTGATTCTGATGTCTCATTATTTGTTCTTATTTTCTCCAAAAGGAGTGCATATTCTGCATGATGAAATGAAGATGTTCTTATTTGGTCAATTTACTTACTCCACAGGGCTGGTTGCTCTCTGTGATTGAATGAATGTTTGATATCGTTTATTTAAGTTGTGTATATTCTATCCTTCTGCAGGTCCCAATTCCTACTGGTAATGTATGTGCCATAAATGATGCATTGTCAGCCGAAGGTGCCGCAGATGATTACGAGACTGCCCTGAAGCATTTGATGAAAACTAAAATACTAGATCAGTCTAAGAGGAGCGGGTTTCCGAAATTTGATCTTATGCTAATGGGTATGGGCCCTGATGGCCACATTGCTTCTTTGTTTCCCGAACATCCTCTTCTTCAAGAAAACAAGAAATGGGTTGCTTTTATCACCGACTCACCTAAACCTCCTCCAGAAAGGATTTCATTCACTCTCCCAGTCATAAATTCCTCTGCAAACGTTGCCCTCGTTGTAGCAGGTGGCAGCAAAGCCTCTGCAGTTCATCTAGCACTAAGTGATGTTTCGAATTCCGAGGTCCTCCCCGTACAACTGGTTGAGCCTGAAGGGGAGTTGACATGGTTTTTAGACAAGGACGCAGCTTCAAAACTGTAAGCAAGCTCGCGCAAGATGGATCAGCACGGTTATTTTGTATCCATCTGAACGTCGACCGACCATAGCACACAAGATTGGGGTTTTATGTATTATTTTCATAAAAGTATTTACTGACCGAGTTTGTTTATACTTGTGTTGCTGCAAGAAGACTGTCTTGACATGTTTTAACTGAATGCTTGAGCTCTAGCTTCTGTCTACAGGGAAATAAACAGCTTAAATTTTGTAATCTGAAATGATTCTCTGTTCCATGCTGATTATGCGAGTGACTTAATGTTCATCTTTCAAGAATTTGTACCAATATAATGCGAAGTTTATACATTCGTATCATGTGATTAAATCAAAAAATTCCACAAAGAATAAACCAAAAAAGAGAGAGAAAAATAACTGCTTGATTTGCCCTATCAGATTTTCAATTTTAATAAGGAGATTGCTTAAGGGCTAAAACCGTTCTCCATTTTTGCAAGTTTCCCAAATTCGTATACAAAAGTATGCATATTGATACACACGTATTGCGTGTAGAGAGAGAGAATCTGCATATATAATATATATCTATATGTGGAGAGAGAGAGAGGGTGAGTAGTATGGGCAGCGAGAAAAGACAAAGGAGGAAACTAATAAAACAACAAAACTGAAGGGGAAAGGAAAGCATTAAAGTTCGAGTTGATTCATGCTTCAAAAGTTGCTCGGCGTGCTGCCATACTCAATCCAGATCTCCTCCCTCCCATGCTTTCCGCCGGCGTCGCGGCGATTGCAGCCATCGGCACCAGTATCACTCAGACAAGCCGAGCGGTGATCGTCGGCGGCGGTGGATTTTGGAACGACGCGGCGGCGAATGGCGGCGTTGTCCTCGCCCTGACGGCGTTTCTCGGTCTCGCCTTGGCCGCCGCCGTGTTCTACACCACTAGGTAAAATCCGGAAAAGGAATTATTTGAGAGAAGGAATAACGAGTAGAATTTTGGCCGATTTTTTTGAGAAAGTCTAGGGAGAGTTTTTTATATTGATAAATTCAGTAAACGAAGAGAAAAATACAAGGTTTTTTCGTAGATGAGAGCTCTAAGGAGGAGTGTAACATCTTCACCATCAAAATCTTCCTCAACGTCATGTTCCTCAAATAAGCTGTCTTCCCCATTATCTTCGTCATGGATTCATTTGAAATCGGTTTTGTTCATAGTAGCCTCCAACAATTTCTCACCAGCTTCATGTACTTCTTCTTCTTCAGATCGGTGAGTCTTCCTCTTCCTGTCTAAAGTTACTTCCTCCTTGTCATTTTTTACCATATCTCGTGCTTTAGGTCTTCATCTAATTGATTTTTACTTTTATATCTTATCTCCCCAGTCTATTACGTCGCTGCAGCTCAATCCATATGCAAGCTTACCTTTCATTGTTTTACCTTTCATTCTAAATCTGATTACGTGGATACTATACGTCATACTTTAGTGAAGAGGTAAACTAAGTGAAGCAAAGTGTTTCTCCTCTACTGGAAAAACCCCTTATTCTATTACTCAATGTAATGAACAATAATCTTTCCCAGTTTTTGTACAGATGGCACTGTTAGATGTCTGAGTGAATAGTGGCATGACCAAATTCTGTTTTTCATTTGATCCTCAGTACTTAATGAGAAAGGTTGAGATGGTCATTATTTGGTTTGCTTCGGTTTAGGTGTTCTCTTCCTCTTTCTGCCTCTTCTTGTTTTATATATTGATTTGAGCCTTTCTGTATATTTGGTTGCCTAATGTCGACTAGATTACAATAACAATATGCATGCGTATTGTATTGATCTTGTATTTGGGGAGATCATGATTCTTTTAAGCACTCGGGATGGAGATATTGTATTTGGGGAACACACAATGTGTCTATAATTTCAGTATGTCCGTTAATATTAATCTTGTATTAGCTGTTTGTTGGCTTGCAAATTCTGATATAATGTTCTGATCATCCATTTGCTTTTATAGCTATATATTTTTATCTCATGTTTTAATTAAATGTTGTAAACTTGTGAAAGTCATCCTATTCTAAGAAGCACATGGTTTTCTTGAGTGTCTGCGTGTGTCCTTCCTTTTTTCTTTTGAGATTGTACTTTCTCAAGGTTTACTAAGTCCCGTTCTTTTTTCATCTAATAAATTATGTCCGCCGTTTGTATTGTATGTGTACGTAGGTTTCCAAGCTCAGCTGCATAAAAATAATAGATGTTTTGGTTGGCTCTGTAAACTTTTGATTAGTTACTTTGGTTGCCAAACCATCTGCCTTGGGCCCATCATTTTTATTGTATCTCATTTTCTCACTCAGCATTCTCATTTTCCAGTTGGAATATAGATTACTAATGTCCATCACTCTATCTGCAGGGGTCGTCTCAAATCCCCATGGTCTCGAAGAAAACGAAAAAGCATACTCTCACCACAACAGTGGAGAACTTTATTCACACCTGATGGAAAGCTTCATGACAAAGGTGTTAAATTTCTAAAGAAAGTTCGCAGTGGAGTAAGTTCTGCTTTCATGTTGTTTCAAGTTTTCCAACTTTTGAGATCATTGTGTAACTGCCTATGAATTTGATTTACCATTTTCTAAAATGCTATTTGAATTGTAGTTGTCTAATTGTTCTTGTGTAGGGTGTTGATCAGAGTATCAGGCCAGAGGTTTGGCCATTTCTTCTTGGAGTGTAAGTTCATTTACCTTCTTGATATGTTATCAGAATGCCCGCTTTGCCTATTCAATGCATATTTGTTTGAGAAATTTCCTTAAGTAACTAAATGAATTTTTGTTTAGACCTGAAAGGATATTGACATTGTTGTAGTTAAGAGAAAGTCTCTCTCAGGCAAAGGAAGTATATTGGTTCAAGTTCGGTCAATGACCAACTCTCAAATCGTAATTGATATTTTTGTTTGATGACTTGAGTTTCATTTCTGAAATCGTAATTTTGACATAAAATATAGTTCACATTTGATATTCCTTTGTTAATTGTTCTTGTCTCTTTTTAAATCAATTCCATTCTACTTCTCCTTCCAAACTCTTGGCTCAGAACCTCAGCATTCTCCATTCGTTATTCCCTCTACTATTTTGTTGGTCTTTTGAATGAAGTTCTTTTTTATATTTTTCTCATGACATTATGCCCAAATCAGTTCGTTGTTTTGCTGTGGTCCTAACTAGGTTTCATGTGTTTACTATTTTGCAGCTATGACCTAACCAGTTCCAAAGAAGAAAGAGATGCTATTAGAACAAAGAAAAGGTGCACTTACAAAATTCACTCTACTTCCAATACCCAACTCCGCGTTCTGGGTATTGCTTTATATGGTTCTACTGAACCGACCCCACATCCCCCCAAAAAAAAAAAAAAAAAAAAGGAATCATAATAATGGGGTACCAAAAGAAGATGATGCAAGTTATGCAGCTGTCATCACCTTTTCTCATTTTAAATTTTCTTTTCCTTTTTCATGCAAATCGGATTACCATCCAATTACTTTATTCTGACTTCCTTCATTCATTATATTACTATGCAGAAAGGAATATGAGAAATTACGGAGACGATGTCACCAACTTGTTAGACAAAATAGTGAATTCCGTGAGACGAATGAAAGTGGCAAAGTAACCTCTGGCAATGATCAAAGGGTCAGAGAACCCATGTATTCTTCCAACCCATTAAATGTTGTCAGTGCTAGAGAATCCCTTTCCAGTGATGAGGGCATAGACCAGCCTACCAACATGAATGTATTTGCTGATTCTGAAAGAACTTCAAATTCAAATGTTGTGTATGACTCAGAGTCATTAGGCTCAAACTCCTCAGATGATCCTGAAGTGAGTCAAAGTCAAACATTCATTTTCACAGAAACCATGGAGGAAGAAAACGATCACAATTCTCCTTGTAACGAGGTTTCATCGCCATCAAAAACTGAAGTCCATTCATCACCAGTCAGTGCGGAAGATTTTGCCACCTGGCAGAGAATTATCCGCATCGACGCCATTCGGGCTAATGGAGAATGGATACCATACAACCCTGTCCAAGCTGAAGTATCTGAATCCAAAGCACTCCATTCTGCTGAGGTTATGGGTTTAAAAGACTATGATCATCTTGACCCCGGGAGAATATTCCATGCCTCCCGTTTAGTTGCCATTCTTGAAGCTTACGCTCTGTACGACCCCGAAATCGGCTATTGCCAGGGAATGAGCGATCTTCTCTCTCCAATAATTAGTGTGTTCACCGAGGACAATGAAGCCTTCTGGTGCTTTGTCAGTTTCATGAAGAAGGCTCGCCATAATTTCAGGCTCGATGAAGTGGGCATTCGTAGGCAGCTGAGTATTGTTTCCAAAATCATCAAGTATAAAGACGGGTATCTTTACAGGCATTTGGAGCAGCTCCAGGCCG
This sequence comes from Lantana camara, assembly GCA_037501455.1. Lineage (NCBI taxonomy): Eukaryota > Viridiplantae > Streptophyta > Magnoliopsida > Lamiales > Verbenaceae > Lantana > Lantana camara. Next base: position 10,966,632 of record CM074857.1, on the reverse strand, counting down.
AGGATTGCTTTTTTGTGTACAGAATGGTGGTTGTGCTTTTTAGAAGGGAATTGACTTTTGAGCAGACCTTGTGCCTTTGGGAGGTCATGTGGGCCGATCAGGCTGCAATTAGGGCTGGTATAGGGAAATCTGCATGGAGCAGGATAAGGCAGAGGGCCCCACCCACGGAGGATCTGTTGCTGTATGCTATTGCTGCTTCTGTTCTACAGAGGAGGAAACAAATTATCGAAAAATATAGCAGCATGGATGAGATTTTGAGGGAGTGCAATGCAATGGCTGGGCATCTTGACGTCTGGAAGCTACTCGATGATGCTCACAACTTGGTGGTGAACCTACACAACAAGATAGAGACTTCTTTCTGAGGCGTACAGTATAGTAGTGAGTCAGTTGATTTTGTTCATTTAAATTACTGCAACCTTAATTGTCTGCAAAACCAAATTTCGGGATATAGCATGATGTTGCGGCGTGGACATTCGTATTCGATTAGAGCTGTTTTCCCAGACAAGTGTTCTAGAGCTCGACTGCTTGTGGTGAACACTGGTGAAGTTTTGTGTTGAATGAAATGAATGGAGGCTGAATTTACAATGCCTCTTTTTGCCTGTTGATTTGTATACCGACTGAATTTTCCTCATCTGCATGCTTGGGATTGTGGTGTCGTCTTTGTTGGTGCTTAAACTCTTTGTTCGGGAATTGGTGCCATGGTTTTTCAGCAACGTATGCTTGAAAACGCTGGAATTTTGAGTTTGGCCTGAACATTGTGTTTGTCTCGAGCAAAATGAAAGCATAATTTTCATATTTCTTGGATTTGAATTTTGGGACTAGATTAAGTCTTACCATACGAAAATTTTATCCGTAATGGTCGTGGTCGGAAAAGTCTTCTAGCGATAATAACGATTGAACTACCAAGGAGTACTCCCATCATGTATATGGTCAAGGGGAAATTTCAGCCACAACTATTATTATATTTACATGCTTGAATTTTACCTAATTTATTTAGAAATGTTTCAAGATGAGGGGGATACCACAAGTACTTTATATTTAAACCCTCATAAATATTGATACTTAAATAAACATGAAAAATTTCTTCGCCTCATAAATTGATAATATAAAATCCATTCCAAGACTAATCTCATTGATACCACAAATACTTTATATTTAAACCCTCATAAATATTGATACTTAAATAAACATGAAAAATTTCTTCGCCTCATAAATTGATAATATAAAATCCATTCCAAGACTAATCTCATTGGCCTCGAAACTTCCCCTCATCCCAAGATATGGTGGGGCCGTGGGGACTAAGGAGGGTGGACTTGAAATCTAGCCTGTGAGGTGGACAAAACCGACAAAACCAACAAAACCATAATGAAATTGACTAACAAAAACTAATAATTAAATCCACTTGGAAACAAAGATGAATAGATCCATGGAGACCACTTAAAAAACAGAACATAAAAAGACGAAGTCAGGTTCTCACAGTAGCATAACAGTTTCTAAAATGTCGGCAAACCAAGCAGGGGAACTCATACAGGTTCAGCATATGCAAGTTTCATAGCTGGGAAATGGTAGATAATTCCATCATTCATTCCACTAAAAATTGGAAAAATAGCTCTAATACTAGGCAGCGGGGATCATGTCTCTTTGGTGTACTGTCGCACAACAAAAGCCAACCCCAGGATCAAGAGAGGCACAAGGAACTGCAAAATCTTGATGATGAATTCTGGGGTTTTGTCCGGATTGTACTGGGTTTGTTGTGGAGGAACGTACTGGCGTTTGAGGGGTACCGTTGCCATGTCGATCTCCCCAATATAATACTTCTCCATCATCTCCCGAGCGGAATCACTGTGGCCCACATCTTCAAAGTCGTTGGTTGCATCTTTTCCTGGATTCATGAGGGTATCTTAATTGTGAGTCTTTGCTTATATACATATCTTCAATTGAACCTTCATGTTTGCATCTAGAGAAGTATAATAAGATCAGTGAAGAGTTACCGGTTGCGGACAACAAAACTTCATCGCCTCCTGGATGATCATCCATGAATGGGGTTACATCATAAACCTGAAAGACAATCGCATAATGAAGCCCTTTGACTGGAATCAAAGAGGAAGGAATTATGGGAAAGGCCAAACAGAAACCCCAGCAGATTATGAAAGACTCTCTAATAAGCCACAAAATTTCAGTATGGAACCCAACTCCTATTTCCTCCCAATTCTACCTAATTCTTCCCGTCGTAAATAAATAAACTAAAACATAATAATAACAATTCTGCCGATTGCAAAAAGAAACAAATTGTTCAAAAGTTAGAAAACAAGGTCTTCCTAGTTCCTACAGATGCACAACACATGATTTGAAAATTGCTCCTTGTATAATAGTCAACTTAGACAATGCCACATAGACTGTAGATGTAATGGGAGTGCCTATGCGAGCAATAAAATAAGCCAGGAGGAGGAAAGTCAAAAAATGAAAGCTACGGTCATTTTTCCACACTATGTATGCAGATGATTTCACCCATGATTTGGTATTATAAAACTGAGGCTCCTCTACACTTCCTCTCAGCAATTAAAGTAAGCAAAATCTCTTTGCACATGTTTTTTTTTTTTTTCTTGAACCCCATTTAGAGACAGAAAAGAATATCAATCCGAGTTGATAAATAAATTTCAAATGAGCCTGCCGAATGATCACATTATAACAGAGAAATACCCAGATGACATGAAAAAAGAGAGGAATTTAATAATTACAATATTAGTAATAAATAATAATTCAAGCATAATAAGACAAGAACTATAGGTAAGTAGATCGTCAAATGGAGGAGAATCCCAAAACGAGAAATCACCAAATGCGACTGAACTGAATGCGGAGCTGACAACTTCACTTAAATTCATATTAAAACCATTTCAAATTCCAATAAAAAGGCTCCAATCCAGCAATGCATTGTCCAACAACAACAACGTTGATTCCATGTGCCTATTGATCTTCAAAGATATACCAAACCGATAACGAAATAAAAATCAAGCACAAAAATGATCAAAAAAGGAAATTTTCCACAGTAAAAGACATTAAAAAAATAGAGTTTTTCTTAAAGGAAAGGAGTAAAAAGGGATCTGATTCTGACCTTTCCACTGATAATCAGCCAACAATCCTTAGTCTTAGTGTGCTTCACAACCTCCTCAAATGAGTGAACTTTCGGATCTGACGCCATTTCTCTTCCTCGCGACTACACAGAAAAACCTGTCAAAAAAGTGAAACAAATTCCACACTAATTTTCAGCGCAAAACAGTCGCTCAGCTCATAAAAATCCAAGATTATATGCAGAACAAAACGGGGGAATCAGAAAGAAGATTCGATCAGAAAATACTCACGAGAGAGAAATCTGATAGCTTTTTCTCTCTCTACGATGCAACCGAGGCACTTATGCGATTGATGGCCTCGAAATCATATAATAAAACCTCATATAGGCTATAGCGCCCCAGAATTTTGACTAATTTGCAATGTAATCATCTGGATTCTTGGCACTTTGCAGAACGCCCCCCAGCCTTGGCACTTTGCCACTTCATAGCCTCCCAGAATTCGCTGCAAATTCTAGAAATATTACAAATGTTACCATCTGGATTCTTGGAACTTTGCAGAACGCCCCCCAGCCTTAAACTTTATTTATTCAATTTCAATTAAAATTATTATATTATTAATTTATTACTTAATCGGTGCATCGCCGGTACCAAGTTTCACGTGATCCACAAATCTATTATCTAATAAAGTATAATATAATCTTTTTTGTGGTCATAAAATATTTAAAAGTGTTAAATACAGTCACCTTCCGTCCTTCGGAATCGTACGATTTGTCCCTTTTCTTTCGAATCGGTGTATTTAACTCCTTTACCTTTGAAAAATGTTCACTTAATCTTTTTAAATATAAAAAGGAGTATTCCGTAGGACTTTATGAAAAAATTTTTGGCGTGATTTGTAATGGTAAATCCAAGCAGATTAGATGTCAAATATGTTGTATATTATACATCAAATCGAATTTCTTGATGTAAGGAACACAATGATTATTTCAAAATCAAAATCCGACAATCAACAAAGGAGGAATCACCGGTCAAAGTTGGTGGATGGCCCACGAAGCTTTATAGGTGAATTCCGATACTTTCGACGACCAATAGAGTCGAATGGGATATGAGTTTTGTTCTCCATGGATAGAAGAATACGATGGTAGTGGTCTCGATTCTTGGGTCGTCGTGACGGAGGATAAATCGACGGTCAAATTTAATTTTGAATGGAATATTTTGTTGGAATAGTATCAGAGGAGTAAAGTATTAAATTTTGTAAGAATGAAGGAGTTAAATGCATCGATTTGAAGGAAAGGGGGCAAAGTGCACAACTTCCAAAGGATGGGGTGACTGGAATTAACCCTATTAAAAATTAAGTGATTTAATTGAATGAATTATTTGAGAGTTTGGTAATAAAATCTTGACTTTCTTTTTTATGTTAGGACATGATATTCATAATTAGAAAGTCGGTTTGATCTTATAAATAGGTTGGCTGAAATTTGAATATGCAAGGGATTGGGTAGGTAACTTGCATCAACTTTCCAACATTTAAAAGGCTACTTCAACCTAGTTTAAATTTTTTGGGTATCATTCATCAACTATACTGCCAATAACAGTGGAAGTTTTAGTCTAACATCGGTTCTGACAAACCCGAGCAATTATCCTATCAGGAAAAAAAAAAAAAATCTTGAGCAATTATACATTAAGTATATTATTGTGGTGTATATGGATAGATTCCAATACGAATAATGATATGCCTAAGTATATGGTTGTGGGAAATATAAATTTATCTACCCACCTAGATAGATTGGGAGCCACTTATCGAGGTTTGTTAAATTTATTATCGGGGTATTTTTTTTATTTTTTATTTTGAAAAAAATTATCCATGATCTATCTACTATCCTCAACAAGATTTAAATTCATGATCTATCTATTTACATATGAAAATAATTACTACTAGATTATTTATTTTTATCTATTATTCAATAAACATTGTTTGAGTGTTGCGTTATATGCAAATTGGGAGCGCGTTTTTATTTTTATTTTTTATTTTTAAAGTGTTGCGTTACACCTTGATTGTTTTAATTATAGGAGCAACATTGTGATTTATATAATATGCTTCATTAATACAAATAAATTATGAAAATGTTCGATTTGAGTAATTATTGTGCAAAAAGAGAGCAATCCCACCAAAAATTAAACTTAAACTAATTAGTTCTAATATGGCATAATGCAATTGGGCCACGTGTCGCCCCTACGTGGACCCCGCGTCTTCTTGACCTACCCGAGTTGGGGCTCGCACCCATGTGTGACCTCGATCTCGACCTCGACCTCAGATCCACCCCTTCCTCACATGCATCCTGATCGAGAGGCTTAAGGGGGTCGGATCGATGCGGGTCTGCCCCTCGCATAGGCCAAAGACTTACCTACAAGGGTCCAAACCCTTGACCCCTTTGGCAGGGCAAGGCTTAGACGCAACTGATCACGCTCTCATTCCCCGACACTGGCACTTGCAGATGCATTTAATGACCTCTGTGTCAGACCTTGCCTAAAAGGGAAAAATGGCGCGCTTTACCACCCCATGGTGAGATCGAGCATTTCCCCTTTGGGACAATCGCTCGATCTCATTTAATGCATAGCTGCCGTACACGCACTACTGTATTAATTAGTCAAGGCTATAAATACACCCCACTTGAACAGTTGTTGATAAGCATTTAAGAGCATTTAATATCGTTCTTTGCATTATTTCTCTCTCTAAGCGTCCTCAATACTGACTTGAGTATCGGAGAGCCAAACTTGGGCCCAACCCCAAGTTCCCCAATTTGGCCTTTGAGCTCACGTGTGCTGAGTGTTTTTCAGATCGATTAAGAGTCCACACTTATCAATTCTTGACTGATCGACCCGAGATTGCCAGCTAGAGTGTCATCTCAGCCAAACCAATTTTGAGCCGGATCAAGTTCATTTAAAAAAAAAAAAAAAGGTCGAAGCCCTTATTTGAGCCTCGCACCTCGTATTATAGCAATTCGAACTAAAAAGTTTACAAAAGATTTTTAAGATCCTAAGCAAACAACACAGTCAAGCCCGAAAACATGTTGGGTTGGTATCAAACCCAAAGACAACAAGAAAACAAAAAAATCTAAATATAATTTGGACCGGAAAACAAAAGCAACAAGGGCCCAAACGCATAAAATCAAAACCAAGCAACAAGGCCCAAACGTGCAAATAAGACCAAGAAAGGCGTGCAAACCGAGGAGGGCTACCAATCTCTCAGGTGCCTGCCACCAGAATGTCCATGATAGTAATCTCTATGTCCGCGATAGTAATCTCCTCGTCCTCTAAAATGAGCCCCCCTCTAGAGTAACCACCGCGTGAAGCACTACGTGTCTTGCATGGTGAAAATTGACTCGTATCCTCATAAGAAGATCCTCTACCCTTTCGAGTTGTAGAAGCATCACCAGAATTCGAAAAATTATTCTTTTTCTCATCACTATCGTCCTCTTTAGCCTCCTCTTTATGATCATTACCCTCACCAGTGTCTGCAATAATGACCTTTAGGGAGTCCTCAGTAACACGATTATCAGGCTCATCTCTAACACCCTTATCCTCAACCACCTTCTGAGTAGCCTGAGCAATAGCTACTTTGGCTTGTTGGATCACACTCTCAGAAGAACCCAAATCTACAAGCTGAGATTGTTACTTTAACACCTGTTTCTGTGAGTTTGATTCATCCTCACTTCCAGAAACATAATCACTCTCTTCCTCTTATTCGTTAGTATCAGTATCAGGATTATCCTCCAAGTTCACTTTATCTACCTCATTGTTCTCACTATGATCATCATTAGATCCCGATTCCTCTGAAGTGGTAGCTTTGGTGTCAAAAGGTGCCGAATTTTCTGGTTTCGCATCTAATGTACTACAAGTCAGCTTATTCTCGTCCTTAGGCTCACTGTCATCATCAATGGGTTCATGTAGGGTCTTTTCTGCATCTTGTTGAGCCAAAGTGTCTTTCTTATCAATCACTCCGGATTTTTCTCCTTTTCCCTTTATAGTATCAACTTCTTCTTTCGGATTTTCAACATCCAAGACATCAAATTTGTTTTCTAAGGTAGGTTTATTCAAAACACTATCATCCTTGTTGAGAATAGAGACAAGCCCAAAAGTGAGATTCTTATTGGGTTTATCCGAATTCTTCTTATTTTTAGACTCAACCCAAACTTCCTTCTGTCGGGACTCGTGTTTCTTGTTTATATTCTCTCTTATATCTCTAGAACCAGCGGGTCCCTCACCCTCTCCGATTACCGCCACCATCAACACGCCTATCCACATCACGAGGCTCACGAACCTCATCACCCTCACCCTCCTCGCCTTTGCAATCGCTACTATCATACCCTAGACGATTGCAAAGGTTGCAAAGTTTTGGTGATTTCCCATACCTTATCTCTTGAAAAAACGGTCCAATCACTATATCTAACCCATACAACTTTCTTGAAGAATTTAGAGATATCAAGCTCAACACAAACCTTAGGTTCATAAGTATTGTCATGTTTGGCAGTCAATTCATCAACCCTAATCGGATTGCCAATGAGCGAAGCCAGATTCCATAAACCTTCTTTATGAATTAATTGTGATGGCAGCCTAGGGGACAAAATCCAAATAGGTGCGACAGGCGAATACATGTTTGGGTTAAAATCAGGTGACCACTTTAAAACTCTCATCAGAAAATCGCGAAAATACCATATTTCTTTCATAAACAATCTCGCATAATCATCCGAATTATCACAGCGAATCAAGACATGTGTTACGTTAAGCAAACTTACACGCACGTTTCCTTTGAAGTCAATCTTGGAGAAATAAAATCTCAATTGAGCCAGAGTTGGATACCCATGAGAGAACTTACCAATCAAAGCGAGCTTGTATCGTGCATTGAGAACCTCGCACTCCTCTAGCTAAAAAACGACAGCAGGTAGTCCCTTGAACTCCGTTATAGTTCCCAGAGGTTTGAAAGTTGATAGGTCAAAGTTCTTGATTCGTGTCTTCTCGTCTGGTAGGAGGAACGAATCCTTGAGTTTCGTACCCACCAAAGCCGCAGCATAGGAGAGTTTAGAAGGCAGCATGTTAGCGGCACATGAAGGCTACGCATGTGGAGCGGCGGCGTCGAGTTCGCCGCCATCCGCCATGATAACACCGTGAAAAGGCGATGATGAGGATGGCACAATGAAGAAATCGTCGAAACCCTAGGAGAGAGGTCAAAATAAAAATCTCATTAAACTAATTAGTTCATGCTTTCCATCTTCTTAGCAATATGAGAACCTATATGATTTTTTTTTTTAAAAAGAGTATCAATGGATTGCTGGTTCTCTAATTATCTCTGATAAAACTCGAATTTGTGATACAGATCCTATCTAAATTTGGTGTTTATTCCCGTAAGAGGCGTCATTTTACAACTGCATATTTCATTTATCCTACTCTAATTTCTTTACCTGCAAAAAATAAAAGCGAAGTATATCTATTTATCCCGTTACAACTACAACCTGCTACATAACTATTTTCACTGTTTCTGCAACCAAACAATCCTTCATTGTTCTTTCTCATGAACTCCTTGTAGGCAAGAAACTCATGCAGATGGGCGGATTAACCTTAGCCAAGGCCAGAATCGAGGATGGAAGAATCCAAAGCCCGTCCCCACAGATCAAACCAGAAGCAACGGCCGGAATCATCAGCGCCGCTTTCCTTCTATCAACCCTATGCCACACGTAAACCACCACGCTCCCCACACACATGTCAATGGCAAAATAAGCCCCCACGAGAAACGGCACCGCCATGGCCATCGGAAGTGGGACCCACTTCCCATACTTCTCCGATACCATGTCCCTCAATAAGTTAACCACGACAGCAAACACAAAAAACCCGAAACACAATTGCAAACAGTGATGAGGCAATGCAGAGAAACCCTCCACTCCGAGAATGGCCATATTCCTGTATATAAGAGCATAGGGCGCCTTATATTCCCCATCGGGGTTGCCCACGTCGAAAGCTTTGTAGAAGAGGAAAAACGAGAGTGGGGCCACAATGCAGCCGATGGCCGTTCCTACAGCCTGGCTTATGAGCATTGATCTTGGAGAAGTTAGTGTGAGATGGCCTGTTTTGAAATCGTGCATCAAATCAGAGGATATTGAGACAATGGACTTTATGAGGCCACACCCGATTAGGCCCGCAACCACCCCATTGTCTTTTCCCACCATTGCAGCAAGAACGAAGAGGGCAACTTTCCCATAATTGTAGGCCATGTTCATGTCGGTCAAACCAGCTCCATACGCATTACAGAAGCTCAGGGATGGTGCAAGGATGTAAGCAACCGCAACATAGTACCATTTGAGCTGGGGAAACATGATCGGGATGACAATTATGGATATGATTGAGAATAATGTGTACCCCGCACACGCAACCCATAAGGGGATGCTCTCCCTTATGAATAGTTCGTTCCTTTGGATATCATCCAAGGTTTGATTCTTGTCATCTGAAAAAAAAAATAGTGGTTTTGTCACATTCAATTTATAAGATATCGATAAAATGAGATGATCAACTCATAAGACGTTAGTAATGACAACTATGCGTAATTGATGATAAAGAATTGCTATGATCATAAAAGTTGGTATTGATTCCCCAACTTATTTGAAATGAGCTTACACTAACATCTTATTTACGAGCTTTAGATTAAACAACTTTACTCTAACACTTAACACCACCTTATAAGCTCTAAAAACCTTATAAGATGGTTTCAAGAGCTGAGCTGATCTAAATCAGCGCATATTTCTGGGTCCACAGTAGAGAAGTTCAATTGCTTAAGTGGGCATTTCTTTTTTCCGACTTGACATTAGAACCTTATCTTTTACCACTATTTGGGGACCAAAAATAAACGGGACAAGATTATATGCTTCAGAAAGGGGCCTATTCACCTGCTTTGAGGAGATTCTTCCTATTGAATGTAGCATACATGCTTCGGGCTGTGAAGAAAAGGGTCCTCAGAAAATTGTAGAGTCCGTCGCCTAGAATAAGTGCGATAGAAATGAAAACCTGCAGTTATAAAAATTGTATCTTTATTTGAATTGTGGAAACAAAGTGCACATGTAGTAAACCATAAAATGAATTTAACCACAGACCTTGTAACCATTTAGACTCTTCATGCTGCTTTCCTTGATATCTCGTGGGAACCAATCTCCCTTCTTCTCACTTATTAGTGGCCACATAACACCCCAAGAAAGAACTGCCCCAATAAGCAAAGAAAAATTCACAAGATGGGAGCAGATCATTCCTGCTCCAACATAAGTCATGCTGAAATCAAAGAAAAATCTGCACGATTCAATATTTTTGTGTTAGTAGTCAATGATAAGTAATCATCAAATTGAGGGAAGAAAAAACAACCGAGTGTGAGAAGCTCACGTTTGTTTCCAAGCTTGTAGGCCGAATGTCGGGAAATTGATAAATCCACATTGTTCTCCACCGGAATAGAACCATTGGAAGAAACTCCATATGAAGCTAAGAGAGAAGAATTTCATGAATCCATGGACTTGTTTCCTGAAACATTAAGAATAGAGAGAAATTAAGGCAGCCCGTTCGATAAATTAATGATTTGTAATATCAAGAACTATAACTAGATGCCTACTTCGCCATTTTGTCCCCTTTAGCAGTGTGAAATCCGTTGATAAGAACTGCAGTTGCTGTCCCACTAGGATAAGCTAGTTTGTAATCAATAATCATGATCTGCCCACAAAATGTATGACTGAAAACAGTAAGAAACAGACACAGGAACTGCCAATAGAAAGCCTTAACATGTTATTTAGTGTACAAATACTCTAAAGAATTAATCTTACCTTTCTGAGAGGAACCAAAGCTAACAATCCAACAAAGCTAACAACAAAGAGAAACCCAATCATCCAATCAAGCCCAGGTTCCTTATAACTCCCAGGTATATTTCCCTCCGTATCAACTCCTGCTTGCTCATATGTCCTCTTGTTCAATCCCAAAAGATATGACCCGAACCCCCCTGCAATCCCATAAGCAAAAAACAGAGTAAATGAACTGAAATCAAGAAAAAGAGCCCAAATTGAAAATATTTTCCAATATTTTAAGATTGAAATGATAAATAGAGTAAATCAACTGAACAATTATCTTAAAATCAAAAACCAATCTCCAAAGTTCAAGAAAAAACAGAACAAATCAAAGACATTCTCCTAAAACAAAGGATTATTTTTAATGTAGTGAGTTTACTGACCTCCAACCGCTATACTATAGCAAGCAACAGCACAAGTTTGAATAATTGTATTCTCCTGTCTGGTAAATGGAGCTGTCATAATATTGGCCCTTTTAAGAAGCTTTGTCCATGTTCTGATGAACACAAACGCGAGAAGAGCAGCTGATACATTGAGATTTGGAACAAGCCCAGTTGTGAGATTGAGCTTCATTACTATGATACTGTAAATTATTCCAATCAATATACTTGCAACGATTCCTCTGATTGTTATTTGTTCTTTCCATGATGGAACCCACTTCAAATCCTCTGCCTGATCCCTCATTTCTTCAACATCTTCCCTCTCAATCTCCATCATTTCTTCTCTGTCACTGGTGCCCATCCTTGAGGATGTCATCACTACCAAACATGAAAAAATAATATAAAAACAATCTCCTTTACAAATATAATAACAATAACATAATTCTTGTTCGTTTTCCCCCTTTTACCTTAGCGGATGATTCCTTCCCTTGAATTGGATGAACAGGCGACTTTGACTACTCTTAGTACCCGTCAAGAAAGACTTTGGGGGAGGGGGCCTTCAAGAAGCAACCAAGATCCCAGTTGATTTTTTCCAATTTATTGAAAGAGTACAAATTTACACTACCCTGTTCAAGAAAGGACATTAAATTTCCCAAATAAAAAGCGGATTCTCCCCAATCCCACCATCCATACACCACAAAAGAAGAAGATTTGCACTCAGCATGGCCGAAGAATGCTCCAAATTTAAAAGCGAAGATTTAGAAACGTTACAAACCAACCAGCGTTGAAAATCATGACAGAGACTCTCACGTGTACTACTCACGTGTACTACTCAGTAGTACAAAAACGCGAAAACCATTAACTTCTTTGTACTACATAAACAAAGCAAAAGTAAGCGATCAACAAAATCCCAGATTCACTTTTGCGATTATTGAACAGATGGTGGGCTCAGAATGCCCCTTTCTTCCATCCCGTTGACCCCCACACTTTTTCCACTGAAAGATACACCACCCATTCTCGCTCACGTTTCTTCCAAATGGGAATTTATAATTAGGATTGCTTGCCTTTTGCAGCACAGAACTTTGTGATTAAAGGCAGCAAGCTTTAAACTAAGATTTATATACATTTGTTTCAAGTCTTTTTCTCTGAGCTCTCTTTGTGTGTGTGGGTGTTCGTGTTCTACAGTGGCGTGTGATAGAGAAACATGCCTGATGCCCCCATTGGCCTTTTTGAAGAATATTAAAAGTGAGAGTGATGTAAGAGAGAATAAATCTTTATTGCAATTTATTGATGGGATTGCGGGAGAAAGAAACCGACAAAAAGAATACCAACATTTTTTCAATCTTATATATTTCATAGTTTCATTAATAATTTCGAATATCTAATAACGATGGATTAAATAACTAGAGACAAACATAAATAATAATTTACTTGATTTTAAATATACTTATAATATTTTTAAGTGGGATTGCAAGATTTTTATTTACTTATAATTATACAAACATAAATAATAATTTACTTGATTTTAAATATACTTATAATATTTTTAAGTGGGATTGCAAGATTTTTATTTACTTATAATTATACTTGCAAAACCAGATTCCGTATGAGAGAGTATAGTTTAGGGAAAAAGATTGTATTGTTTTTGCAGAGGCGAAAAAGGAACGAATTTGAAAACTTTATACATGAAAAAAAAAAAAAAAAAAAGTTGAGCCCATTGAGACCTCTGCAATGAGATAAATGACTGTCGAAATTTGAAATTTTTTATTTAATTGATGGCATCATTAAATGATGCGACTTATTACTGTTTTATTTCATGTCTTTTAAATGTCCATTAATTTTGTTTTTTATAACTATGCAGCAAAGTTATCCTTTTATTTTGGTTATTGCAAGTTGGAGCTAAGGCAATTGACAATTCTAGTGATGGTCATGAAGAAACGTAGGCCACAAATGATAAAACAAGACAAGTAATAAAATGGTAAAGATAGAGCTTATATCCCATCATACTAGAGGAATAATTCTAGGGAGGAATATGGACCCTATTCTTGCTTTCACACTATCACTATGACTAGAAAACTCAAAGCAAAGCAATTTGCTGTATATTCCCCCCTTCCCAAAAGGGTCCACAAAAATATGTAACCATTCACATTTTCATTTTCTTGAATTAAAATAAAATCTAACTCAACAATATATTATAATTTTTTTCTTTTTGTACTAATGCATATTGATGTCACAAGACTAGTTAACATTGCACTAAAAAAGGTGAAATCGCTCACCCTAGACGTCCGCACACTCTCAGTTTGTTCCTGAGAGAAATGATCTCGTACCTGATACGCACCAAAAATCATTTCATTGTATAAAACTATCGCACAAGATTAGTTAACATATATTTATATGTAGTGGTGAAGTTAGAATTTATTCGAATTGAAGGACAAGATTAAATAAAGTTAGATTTTGAAGGAGTAGTAAAAACACAAAAGAAGTGGCAATATTTACGAAAATTTTCTTTTTTTTTTTTTTAAAAGTAAAACAACGTAGGTAGGAAAAGAAAAAGAAGAAGAATCATTATGTGGAGAAAATTATAGAACATTTTTTATAATAAAATACTTTTTCGGAAAATGATATTTTCAGAACATATATCTTTAAAACACTTAAATTTGATGTTTTTGTATGGTTCGCTAAAGACGCAGGCACACACCTTTGGCTTTGATGTTTTATTATTGGAAGATGAGATAAGAGAATTAATAGATTTTGATTGACAGCAAGGTCCCAATAAATAATACGGAAAATCCTAAATAACTCCCCCATCCATTGGTCCAATTTCCTTCAACTCCCCCATTTTTATTCTCTCCCCACTAACTCCCCAACATACTTTATAAATCTCCCTTTACTCCCTATTTTGGTTGAATTTACGAAGATGTCCTTCAAGCTTATTAATTTTCCTCACAAACACTTCTAATTCCTTAATTAAATCAAAACCCATATATATATATATATATATATATATATATATATATATATTTCTTCCTCACTCCAGAAAGCTCTACTGTGAAGAGATTTATCCATCAAGAATATACAGAAGCAGCATAACAGCAGCCATGGCGAGCATGATCATGGCCTCTTCCAGAACCCTAATCATCTCCTCCACCCCAAAGCTCAAACCCCAAATCCACCCCAAAACCCAAATCTCTCTCCCCAAAATATCAATGCCCAAATTCCTAAAACCCCACCAGCTCCCCTCCCTCCTCGCCGCCGCCGCCACCTTCACGCTCGCCCAAGCGCCGCCGTCTTTCGCCGTGAGATCGAAAAAGCTACTCTTTTCGACTTCAACCTCACCCTCCCCATCATCGCCTTGGAATTCCTGTTCCTCATGTTCGCCTTGGACAAGGTCTACTACACCCCGCTCGGGAAATTCATGGATGAGAGAGACGCCGCCATTAGGGAGAACCTGAACAGCGTGAAGGACACCTCCGGCGAGGTGAAGCAGCTCGAGGAGAAGGCGGCGGGGGTGATGAGGGCGGCGAGGGTGGAGATCGCGGTGGCACTGAACAAGATGAAGAAGGAAACGCAGATTGAGGTGGAGGAGACGCGGGCGGAGGGGAGGAAGAAAGTGGAGGCGGAGCTGCAAGAGGCGTTGGCGAGCTTGGAGACGCAGAGGGACGAGACTGTGAAGGCTCTTGATGTGCAGATTGCTGATCTTAGTTAGGAGATTGTCAAGAAGGTGCTCCCTGTTTCTTGAAAATAAAAATTCCATCTTTACTGTGTAGCCCTTTTGGATTTGTAGTTAATTGAGGTCAAGAATTGCTGTATAATTGTTGAATGATGGAAATAATAATGTATTATAGTATCACACGGCATACCATTCGTACTAATTCAGTAATTGTACGTATCCTTTGTTACGATGACACATCTTTCTTCATCTCGTATACACTTGTGAATATGTTCGTACATAAATGGCCGAATGCCGCATCTAATTGGCCATATCTCGTGTAATTTCTGGAAGACAATCTCGTGTAAACTTATGAATATGTTCGTACATAAATGGCCAAATGCCGCATCTAATCATCCATATCTCGTATAATTTCTTGAGAAGTTCTGCGTATAAACTTCTATCAACCCCCCGTAAGCCTGAATTACACAACTTTTAGTCGTATAAGTGGTCATTGTTGGTAGAACAAGGTGACATAATTCCACTGCATGTAATATAAGATCCCATAATAGCATTTGTGTCTCAATTACTACATGACACCACCACATATATGTTACTCTAGTATGTATCACTTGGTGCAATGTCCCAAACGCTTCAATTAATGAATCTCATTTAGTACGTATAGTGCATTATAGTATCACACGGCATACCATTCGTACTAATTCAGTAATTATACGTATCCTTTGTTGCGATGACACATCTTTCTTCATCTCGTATACACTTGTGAATATGTTCGTACATTAATGGCCAAATGCCGCATCTAATCGGCCATATCTCGTGTAATTTCTGGAAGACAATCTCGTATAAACTTATGAATATGTTCGTACATAAATGGCCGAATGCCGCATCTAATCGGCCATATCTCGTATAATTTCTTGAGAAGTTCCGCGTATAAACTTCTATCAACCCCCCGTAAGCCTGAATTACACAACTTTTAGTCGTATGAGTGGTCATTGTTGGTAGACCAAGGTGACATAATTACATTGCATGTAATATAAGATCCCATAATAGCATTTGTGTCTCAATTGCTACATGGCACCACCACATATATGTTACTCTAGTATGTATCACTTGGTGCAATGTCCCAAACGCTTCAATTAACGAATCTCATTTAGTACGTATAGCACATAATAATGCATTATAGTATCACACGGCATACCATTTGTACTAATTCAGTAATTGTACGTATCCTTTGTTGCGATGACACATCTTTCTTCATCTCGTATACACTTGTGAATATGTTCGTACATAAATGGCCGAATGCCGCATCTAATCGGCCATATCTCGTGTAATTTCTGGAAGATAATCTCGTATAAACTTATGAATATGTTCGTACATAAATGGCCGAATGCCGCATCTAATCGGCCATATCTCGTATAATTTCTTGAGAAGTTCCGCGTATAAACTTTTATCAACCCCCCGTAAGCCTGAATTACACAACTTTTAGTCGTATGAGTGGTCATTGTTGGTAGAACAAGGTGACATAATTACGTTGCATGTAATATAAGATCCCATAATAGCATTTGTGTCTCAATTGCTACATGGCACCACCACATATATGTTACTCTAGTATGTATCACTTGGTGCAATGTCCCAAACGCTTCAATTAACGAATCTCATTTAGTACGTATAGCACATAATAATGCATTATAGTATCACACGGCATACCATTCGTACTAATTCAGTAATTGTACGTATCCTTTGTTGCGATGACACATCTTTCTTCATCTCGTATACACTTGTGAATATGTTCGTACATAAATGGCCGAATGCCGCATCTAATCGGTCATATCTCGTGTAATTTCTGGAAGACAATCTCGTATAAACTTATGAATATGTTCGTACATAAATGGCCGAATGCCGCGTCTAATCGGTCATATCTCGTATAATTTCTTGAGAAGTTCCACGTATAAACTTCTATCAACCCCCCGTAAGCCTGAATTACACAACTTTTAGTCGTATAAGTGGTCATTGTTGGTAGAACAAGGTGACATAATTCCACTGCATGTAATATAAGATCTCATAATAGCATTTGTGTCTCAATTGCTACATGGCACCACCACATATATGTTACTCTAGTATGTATCACTTGGTGCAATGTCCCAAACGCTTCAATTAACGAATCTCATTTAGTACGTATAGTGCATTATAGTATCACACGGCATACCATTCGTACTAATTCAGTAATTGTACGTATCCTTTGTTGCGATGACACATCTTTCTTCATCTCGTATACACTTGTGAATATGTTCGTACATAAATGGCCGAATGCCGCATCTAATCGGCCATATCTCGTATAATTTTTGAAAAACAATCTCGTACACACTTATCAATATGTTCGTACATAAATGGTCGAATGCCGCATCTAATTGGCCATATCTCGTATAATTTCTGGAAAACAATCTCGTATACACTTATCAATATGTTGGTACATGCATCTAATTTGCCATATCTCGTATAATTTCTAGAAAACAATCTCGTACACACTTATCAATATGTTCGTACATAAATGGCCGAATGCCGCATCTAATTGGCCATATCTCGTATAATTTCTGGAAAACAATCTCGTATACACTTATCAATATGTTGGTACATGCATCTAATTTGCCATATCTCGTATAATTTCTGGAAAACAATCTCGTACACACTTATCAATATGTTCGTACATAAATGGCCGAATGCCGCATCTAATTGGCCATATTTCGTATAATTTCTGGAAAACAATCTCGTATACACTTATCAATATGTTGGGACATGCATCTAATTTGCCATATCTCGTATAATTTCTAGAAAACAATCTCGTACACACTTATCAATATGTTCGTACATAAATGGCCGAATGCCGCATCTAATTGGCCATATCTCGTATAATTTCTGGAAAACAATCTCGTATACACTTATCAATATGTTGGTACATGCATCTAATTTGCCATATCTCGTATAATTTCTGGAAAACAATCTCGTACACACTTATCAATATGTTCGTACATAAATGGTCGAATACCGCATCTAATTGGCAATATCTCGTATAATTTCTGAAAAACAATCTCGTATACACTTATCAATATGTTGTTACATGCATCTAATTTGCCATATCTCGTAAAACAAACACAAGTCACCACAACAAACACAAGTCAATACATCAAACACAAGTCACCACAACTGAAAGCCATACTCCACGAATCCCGGGAATTAGAAGCCATAGCCTCAGATTGGGGTGTAAGTGACGTTCTCGTATCTTCTCCTCGGTACCTAACAAGGCTGCCAAACAAAATAATGTAGCAAAATACAACAGGTCAGTTTCATCATTGTAGCAAAATACAACATTGTAGCAAAATACAAAGTACCTGAACCCAGTCGATCCCATATGCTCGTTTCATCATCCCTATCAGTGGCCTTAATATCAACATATGTCAAATTGAACGTTTTATGTAGATCAATCATGTTATAAACATCTTCATCACTCAATAACCTAACTTCATGATCCTTAGCATGAGGCGCAGTGTAGGTCAATCTTAATTCATTCATGTTTACCTCAGGCCAACAACCACATACAATTGTCTTCAAAGTGGTCAAATTAAAGTCGACCTTAATTGAGATTACCTGCAATTTGTGATTATAACGAATACCACTAAGAAGACGCACAGGTGTGCTACATTCACCAACTTCATGTGGGCTACCCATGTCTAATGCCGAAACTGAGGCAACAATTAATTCAGCAAATTGAGCTAAAAAATGGTGAAAGGAAAGAATTAATTCAGAGGCAACAATTAATGCCAAAACAGAGGCAACAATTAATTCAGAAATTGCCTGAGATTAGCAACGAGGAGAGTCAATAATCAATCCTACATTTCGTCGGCGAAGGTCGTCGGAGCCGATTACAGTAAATTGCATCGACGGGATCGGCGAGAGAGATGGCATCTTCTAAATGTGCAGAGAAATTGCGGGACAGGTTGGTACGCTAGGCAAGATGGAGTCGTCGCCGGAAACCCACCGGGAACGTCTTCAAATCGGCACCGGCGGTAGAACACTTTCTTCCTTAAAGCTGCACCGATCCCCTTTTCCTTTTTTCTGGTTGTCAATGTTGAAATATATACAATAACAATAATAATAGTAATAAAGGTGGGTAATATTATTAATAGTTAATCACTCAATTAAGTTATTAGGGGTTAATCACTCAATTAAGGCCATTAGGGAGCAAATAAAAATTCAAACTTTGATTTGGGGAGTTAGTAGGGATGGGCTAAAAATGAGGGAGTGAATGAGGATTTTAACAAACCTTGGGGAGATAACAAAGACAATACCATAATAATACTACCATGGCCCCTTTTCCAAATGATAGACTGTTTTTTGAACTAGATATTCTTTTCAGTTGGATAATAAATGCCTAATAAAGTTTTGTCCCAATTCTTTAAATAAAAAATTACTCGAGATATGGTCTACTCCACCTCAATTAATTCTATTTATATTAACGTTAAGTTGGACTATTGAAATTTAAACTCCTTTTAAATATAACAAGAGCGGCTCCTTTTTCTCTCTTGCTTCTCTTCTCTTTGTTTATCTAATCGGTAATTTTTTTTTATCCACAAAGTTCTTCTTCTACTTATTTATCCGCATGCAGACATCTTCCTCTATTCTTCTATTTATTCTCTACTCGGCTATATGTGAGTGGTTGTCACGTGTCCCTATAGGATGGTCTCCATCACTTCTAATCAATTATAATTGTATTTTTAAGGTTCAAATAAATTAATATATATCAATTATAAGAGAAGTACAAATAGAGACGGGCCCGGGACTCCCCTCACCCTTATTATTTTTTTTTTTTGTCCTCCTTTAACTTCTGACTCTATCCCTGTGCTCGGGGCAAACTTTTGATGACGAAATCTTGTGTTTGGAGAATCGGTTGATAAATATTACCAGCATCAAAATAACGAATAATCTAATAAATAAATGAAACGCTAATCACAAGGGAATTTTAATTTGCTCATAGAAAAATCAGATATTGAGCTTGTTTTCATTCTTCAAAGAGAATAAAAATTGAAATTGGGACAAAAATATATAATTAATTTAGCATAGGTTCGGAATTAAATGAATGGCCTACAAATCATCCGTCCACTTATATTGTTAATAATTAATATTGTGCTTAATATATTGCTTGCAGTTGCGGGCATGTGTTTAAAAATCAGCATTTAATATTTAGGATATTATTCCCATCCTTCAAGATCGTCCACATAAACCATATAATATACCATCTATCTGTCTTGATTTAATTTAATATAATTAAACGATTTAAAGTAGTGATGTACAATTATTGGTGACGTTTGTGATAAATATGGAATCACTAAAATAGAGGACCCATTTGGTTTTATCTTAATCTAACACATTATTGCGTTTAGAACTTTGCATCGTAAATGCTATTGCATAAATATAGAAATATTATCTCCTGATATAAAATATTTGCTTCCAACATTTCTCATATGCAAATTTAAAAAAATTCTTATTATTATATCTATATATGTTTGACTCATATGAAAATTTAAAAAAAATTCTTATTATTATATCTATATCACATTGTACCTGTATCTATATCATATGTATTAACCTTTGTATTTTGGTAAGATCAAATCATTTAATTACATTAATTCTCAATATACAAACAATAAAAATATTTACTGTGGGTCATATTTAAAAATTTTCATATCATTATATTTGTATTGTGTTCGTATGGATATATCTATAGATTATTTATAGACAAAAATTAAGTAAATAAACTATGACCACTGCAGTTGGACTCATCGGTTCTCATGAATATGGGATATAACAAATATTTTTCATTATAATTTATAATAAAAGTGCTTGAATGTTGATTCTGCCTAATCTATCAAAAGAATAGATAAATTTCAAATTGAACACACATTTACTAACCTAACTCCACATTAGAGGAAGGTAAAAGTATGTACTCTCTCGTAGTGGTAGGTTCTGTACTACTAATTATCATTTGCACCAGCACTACATAATCCTTTTACCTTTTTTATTTTTTTGGTGTGACATAATCCTTTACCTATATATATAAAATCCTAATATTATTTGACAATCATTGCTAGAAAGTAAGAAAATATCCCAGATTTTCAAAGCGATTCACAAAATTTAATCGATTTGTTCATGACATAAGGAAAGTTGTTGCATAAATTACATGTATACTCAGTATAGGAATAGTTATTTACTCAAAGATGTATTAAACAATTAAGAAATAAGATTTGGATATAAGGACAGTCATAGAGTATAATATTTTTTTGAAAGAATTTCGATTTTTTATAAAATATAAATTTTAATTAGATAAATGATGGTTTCAAAACCCGGCTATGTGTTGGACGGCGGATTAGTACTCCCAATCACCCAAGAATTTATATACGTGGAAGGACTTTGAAGCACTTGAACTGTCAAAGAAGAGCAAACGTGAACTCAAGGTCAAAACGGGGGAATATGGGATTTGGACCCGTTTTGATACTCCGACGCTCAAGTCAGACGATGAACTGAGCTTAAGGTATGTAAAGAGTGGAGTGCACAGAGTATGGGAGAGAAAAACTTACCATGTTGGTGGTGGAGATGACTTTTATAAGCTGAGAGTCTTTGTGTGAGGGTACACCTCGCGGCAGGTGTGGATCCCGCTCCCTTTTGCGACCACATCGCCTGAGGTGCAAAGCACCCCGTACGCGGTACTGTGCATGGGACGCATTTAATACATCCTGCAGGGAGGTGGGGGATAGCAATTAATGCGCCTATACTTGCACGTTCTGGGTTGATGTTGTGGTTGACTCAAGCGACCTATCGGGGCGATGAGGGTGTGGGTTGAGATGCATGCGAGCGCCCAAACGATTGGTACAGGGTCGTACGAATCAGGCTTTAAATGTTGGATCAATTGGACGATCGAGCGACTAGTCGATGACGGGGGCTGACCAAAACTCATGCTAGCAGACACGCGACACACACGTCATCATCATCAAATATAGCCCCATCAATAAACATGTATGAGATAAATTTCAAATTGAGACAAATATTTTTCATTATAATTTATAATAAAAGTGCTTGAATGTTGATTCTGCCTAATCTATCAAAAGAATAGATAAATTTCAAATTGAACACACATTTACTAACCTAACTCCACATTAGAGGAAGGTAAAGGTATGTACTCTCTCGTAGTGGTAGGTTCTGTACTACTAATTATCATTTGCACTACATAATCCTTTACCTTTTTTATTTTTTTGGTGTGACATAATCCTTTACCTATATGTATAAAATCCTAATATTATTTGACAATCATTGCTAGAAAGTAAGAAAATATCCCAGATTTTCAAAGCGATTCACAAAATTTAATCGATTTGTTCATGACATAAGGAAAGTTGTTGCATAAATTACATGTATACTCAGTATAGGAATAGTTATTTACTCAGAAATATATTAAACAATTAAGAAATAAGATTTGGATATAAGGACAGTCATAGGGTATAATATTTTTTTGAAAGAATTTCGATTTTTTATAAAATATAAATTTTAATTAGATAAATGATGGTTTCAAAACCCGGCTATGTGTTGGACGGCGGATTAGGACTCCCAATCACCCAAGAATTTGTATACGTGGAAGGACTTTGAAGCACTTGAACTGTCAAAGAAGAGCAAACGTGAACTCAAGGTCAAAACGGGGGAATATGGGGTTTGGACCCGTTTTGATACTCCGACGCTCAAGTCAGACGATAAACTGAGGTGAAATTCTAACTCTAGCGCACTATTCACAAGCATAGTTTTAAAAATCGTGTATTTTTTTAGAATATTTTAATTCTGGTGTAAGACGTGTTTTTGAAAAACGTCTTCACTATACATTTTGCACTTTGACCAAAATTAAGTGGTCCGCGGACCAAAAAACTGATAAATGCGTTTTTTGAGAAAACGTCTTCTGAAATACTTTTGTCTCATACTAAATGAGGAAAAGTAATGAATTATCGGAATGAAATTCTATAGGTACTTCTCTTTCTTTTAATGAGAATAAACAATAGCATTTTATTTTCGAATATGTATTGTTTAAATCATTACGGTTTGTTAATTTTCAGAAATAGTATTTGGTCAAAGTGAAAAGCTGATGAAGACGTCTTCTGAGAAAACGTCTTCATCAGTTTTCTGGTTCACAGACCACTTAATTTTGGTCAAAGCGTAAACTTGGTGAAGACGTTTTTCAAAAAAACGTCTTCATCATATGCACAGTGAAGACGTTTTTCAAGAACACGGCTTACACCATAATTAAAATATTCTGGAAAAATACACCATTTTTTAAATATGCGTGTGAACAGTGCGCTCAAATTAGAATTTCACCATGAACTGAGCTTAAGGTATGTAAAGAGTGGAGTGCACAGAGTACGGGAGAGAAAAACTTACCATGTTGGTGGTGGAGATGACTTTTATAAGCTGAGACTCTTTGTGTAAGGGTACACCTTGCGGCAGGTGTGGATCCCGCTCCCTTTTGCGACCACATCGCCTGAGGTGCAAAGCACCCCGTACGCGGTACTGTGCATGGAACACATTTAATACATCCTGCAGGGAGGTGGGGGATAGCAATTAATGCGCCTATACTTGCACGTTCTGGGTTGATGCTGTGGTTGACTCAAGCGACCTATCGGGTCGATGAGGGTGTGGGTTGAGATGCATGCGAGCGCCCAAACGATTGGTATAGGGTCTTGCGAATCAGGCTTTAAGTGTTGGATCAATTGGACGATCGAGCGACTAGTCGATGACGGGGGCTGAGTGGGCTAACCAAAACTCATGCTAGCAGACACGCGACACACACGTCATCATCATCAAATATAGCCCCATCAATAAACATGTATGAGATTTTTTAATTTTGCTAATTTTACTCAAAATAAACTAAACGTTAAACATTTCAAAAGTATTAGCTATCTATATGACTTAATAAAATCCAACAAGACCATCTCCACCTATAATTAGTTGGATAGGCTCAAGAGTCGTAAATTATATGATATACGAATATGAATACAATAATAAAACACGAATATGGCGATACAAATTTTGTCTTAAATTTATCATATAAAGACACTATCATGACATAATACGAATTGATAAAATAATACTTTTAGATGTGTCCGTAAGACACGGCATAAATTATAATATATGGATTTCTTTATATCCAATGCAAAATTGAAAACCATTGCAGTTTATCCTAAACCCTAGGGCTGTCAACGGGTCGGATTCGGGCCGGATCAGGGGATTCCGGATCCGAATCCGACAAGAGGATCCGACAACTGGATCCGAATCCGAATCCTATAGGATTCGGATTCATTTGTTTTGAATCCATGCATAATCGGATCGGACTATATCCGATTAAAGATCCGACCCGATTAGAAATAAAATTTAATTTTTTTATTTAACAAATTTAATATAAAGAATAAATATAATTACATAATATTAATAAATAATAATTATTTAATGGATTATTTGATGATTTTATTTATATTTGTTTAAAATAAGTTAATTTAAACTTATTAATAAAGGAAAATATATACTTTTAGAGTAAATAATTCAAATTTTATTGTTGTTTAAAGTGATAATTATGTGAAAATTATAATTTTAGTCATTTAACTTAATATTATGTACTAGTAAATAATTTATTTTAATTAAATATTATATATATAATCGGATTCGGATTCTAAACGGATCGGATTCGTTAATTCCATATCCGCTCCATTTATTTCGGATAACGAATATTTATAATCGGATATGATCCATCGGACATTTTTATCGGACGAATATGCTAAAATTCGGATTCGGATTCGGACCGGATTCGGATTAAAATCCGATCCATTGACAGCCCTACTAAACCCCATGTTATTAATTTTAATTTGATAGGCCCAATTAAGGCTAGTAAGTTATTAGCCAAGGCCCAAGCAGAAACTGAAGCAACAGTTTTTCTGAAACAATACGGGAAACGAAAAAAAGTGAAGAAACTGAAGTAACAGATCATGACGGCGCCGTTACCGCCGTCAAATGTTGCCAGTATGGAGAGCAGGGTATATTCGTAAAAGCACGCGAAGAACTTTTACTCTGCTCTCGTGTCGTCTTAAGTATTCCCAAAGCTTCTCTCCCTTTCGGAATTTCAATCTCCCCAAACCTCCCATAGCAACAAAACTATCCAAATTCTCTGCAGAAATCAGCAAATTTTGGTGTGAGAAAAAAATGAGCGGTTCGGGGGAGACGAAGCTGGTGCAGGAGCTGATTCTGTACGCGGCGAGCGCCGCCTTGAGCTGCTTGGTACTGTTCGTGGGGCTGAAGCAACTGGACCCAAACCGCGACGCCGCCAAAAAAGCCCTAGAGCATAAGAAGGAAATCGCAAAGCGTTTAGGCCGGCCACTAATTCAAACAAACACTTACGAGGTTATATTTTTGTTTTAAATTTATTGGTGTGTTTGTATGGCTCCTTGATGAACTGCTCTGTATTTTGAATTTCGATGTTTGAACTTATTGGCTAATTTTTTTACCGTAGAATGATGTAATGTTGAGAATTTGTGTTGTGCTGACTGCTTTAGCTGTTCAGGGTAATTTTATGGTTTTGTGTTTGCTAGGAGGTTACGCTTTACTGAGTCCAATGAGGTATTTGTTTGATGATGCCCTAATATTTCTGTGTTTTGCCTCTTTTTTTGTTGTTGTCTAGGAGAAAATTAAAAATTTTGTGGTGGCTTTCAAATGGGGTTGTGTGATTTGTCATTTGAATTGTGGTGGAGGTAGTTCCAATTCATGGTGCTATTCAATATAATTGTGTTGCAAGGTGTAGAAGCCACTGTGGATAGTTTACCCTATGCTTGATCTGGCTAGGATGGGAAATAATAAGATAATGTTATCCTTGCCTTGAACGATGAACGTCTCTTCTGTATCTTAAGTGCTAGATATCTTTAGGTGTATATTTATTTGCTTAACTTCATTTGTTTCACATTTTTACAGGATATCGTTGCCTGTGATGTAGTCAACCCAGACCATATAGATGTGAAGTTTGATTGCATTGGAGGATTGGATGGCATAAAACAGGCATTGTACGAATTAGTTATTCTTCCCCTGCGAAGACCCGAGCTATTCTCTCATGGGAAGCTCCTTGGTCCTCAAAAAGGTGTTTTGCTATATGGACCTCCTGGTACTGGAAAGACAATGCTTGCCAAAGCTATCGCGAAAGAGTCGGGAGCTGTTTTTATTAATGTGAGAATATCCAACCTAATGAGCAAATGGTTTGGGGATGCACAGAAACTAGGTATTCATACTTCATTAATCTCTTAAAATGCGTTCACTATGTTATGTGTTTTGTCATGTTAGAGTTTGGGTGTGAAAAACTAAAATTTTTTAGTGACCTTCTATTGTATCAAGAGCACTACGTCCCTGTTTATTAACTGATGCATGCTGGATTTTTTATACACCATTTCACGAAGTGAATAATTCATGTTACTGAGATTTTGGGATTATTATGGAATTGTATTGAGCTATCATTCATTTCCTTCCTTTTCTAATTTGGTTACCACGTCTGACAGTACATTAATCAAAGAACCATTACATCAAAAGGCAGAATGTAAAGGGTTTACTTCTTGTTCTTTCAGAAGGGAGTGGTGGAGGAAGTTGTGATGTTTTCATCCTTCTTTTTATTGGTTGGCTATTGCTTTATATATTATGCTCTTCACTCCTACTAAATGGCCCTTTGTGATTGTAAAATATGAAGGGTTCGAACTTTAAACTCTTCTTTATATTGTATTAATTTATTTTATTCCATATTTGTGTGAAGTGGCTGCTGTGTTCAGCTTGGCATACAAACTCCAGCCAGCTATTATATTCATTGATGAAGTAGACAGTTTCTTGGGACAGCGGAAATCATCGGACCACGAGGCTCTAACTAACATGAAGACTGAATTTATGGCTTTATGGGATGGTTTCACCACAGACCGTAAGTTTAACGTTTTATCTCCCTTATGGATATTCGTTTTCCTTTGTGCTATGCTATCAATTGGTGTTGGTTTTAGTTGTCAAGGATATAGGTTAGGTATGGTGATTCCAGTGCTTTCAAATATCTCTGATTGTTCTTGAAAAATTCTTTTTGTTTTGATTTTGTTCTTCTCATGCAGAAAATGCTAGGGTGATGGTACTCGCTGCTACCAATCGTCCATCAGAACTCGATGAAGCAATTCTTCGGCGTCTTCCTCAAGCATTTGAAATTGGGATGCCTGATCGCAAGGATAGGGTTGCAATATTGAAGGTGTTTTTGAAGGATGAGAAGGTTGAAGATGGTATTGATTATGATAGAATAGCCAGTCTATGTGATGGTTACACTGGTTCTGATCTTCTTGACCTTTGCAAAAAGGCCGCATATCTTCCAATTAGGGACTTGCTTAATGATGAGAAAAGTGGAAGACCGTCTCGGGTAATATCCCATTTCTTTCTTGTTTCACATCTTTTTTGCAGTTTACTTTCCTTCAGCAGTAACCTAAGATCTATTTATCGTGGTATGGAAAACATTTTCGTACTAGGTGAAGCAATATCCCGATTAACCATTTTCCTTCCCATCAATTCTTTTACGACCATTACTTAGATTGTTACATTTTGACATCATCCATTTTTTAAATTGTTTGATAACTGCTGTTTGCATTTTCCAATTCCTATTCCTTCTTGTTCTTTTTTTCCAGAATAACAATCCAAGTGTAAATTAATATTTCCTTTCTTTTCCCTTTCTTGTCCCTGTTTCTTTCTTCCCTTATCAAATTCCATGAAACCCAATAGAAATATAGAATGTTAGTTTTGCTCGTCTGGTTGACTGAGTTTGATATGATGCGTGAATATCCAGCTATATTTTATCGCTTTTAAGTACTGAACATGAATGCATCAATCCAAAAAGCCGAATTGTGATTATTGACATTTATTCATATACTCATTGTGTCTCTTCATCTTTAGGAACCAAGACCATTATCACAGAGAGATCTAGAGAAAGTCATTGCTACAACTAGAAAGACAAAAGTTGCTGCAAATGAATACAGCAGATTAAGCTCACAATCATCAGGATGGTCGCGTTCAAGAGACTCTGATGATTTTCCGGTCCAAAATGCTATTGAGCTATCTAAGCTGATTGTTTCCCAAATCTTGAACATGCAGGCCGACGCCCAAGATCCTTAATTTCCACAATCTTTGCACTAGGCCGATTGTTTGTATAACTGAGCGTAGCAGAGTGCTTCTTATTACTTAGTAACTACAAATGCTTCGATGAGGTTGTGGGCTTAGCGTTGGCCTATTGGCCAATGGCCTTTACTTGTCCGCGATTTTGATTTTTAACTAGGAAATATTCTTAGGTAATTCACTGTACGAATTTGAATTCCTTTTACGAGCTTCAAGATCCAAGTACATTGTGGGGTTTAGAAATCTTGGATTTTTAAGAGGAGTTTGCCCATGCTGCGTTATGTGCTGGGAAGCAGCTTTGCTTGCATTGCTGTGGTTGTCCATTACTGATTGATTTTGTAAATATTTAACGTCTTTTCTCATAGATGTTTTTCGATAAAAAGAATAAGTAAATGGACTCTCGCCCGATCAAATCTAGAAACTAGAAAGGACGGTGTAAGTTGTTTCAGCTGACACTTGACAGTCGCACTGCCAATGTTCAAAAGTTTGAAATGGGAAATTCTGGTATGGTCATCTAAGTGCAAAGCCAACGCCCAAGTTTTGGGGGTGTTCCATCTTGCGTCGACATAAAGAAAAAGTTCGACTAGAAAGTCGAAACAACGATATTTTTCTTAATGTTTTAGGATGTAATTGAATAAGAATTTTTTTGGGGGAAAAAAGCTGAATTGGTTGGTATTTATTTCAGTTAGTACATAAGTATTTCAAACTCGTAACTCGTTTCCTATTCCAAAAAGATGTCTTTGATTTTTCTAGAAATCGGTCCCATTAAGAAAAGTATTTAGGGTCATCTCGTTCTTTATATCAATAACGAAGACCCAGAGTCTTATTCTGTAGGCTGGCATAGTCCTCCAATTTCTTAAAAGAGATGCTCAATTTTTTTTTTGGTCAGAATTCATGATAGAGTTTTGGTCCAATAATAATAAGGTATTTATGCCAATCCATGACAGAAAAGGCCGGGAATATTCATAAGCCCTCCATCGTAGATTAGCATTACTGATCAATGTAATAAAGATTAGGTTAGGTTGCAGTCTTCGAATTAAACTGTTCTGAATATGCGGCTCATGCGGGGGAAAGAGGACGAGTAAACGAAAATTTTGGTGTTATGCTCGGTACGAATGCCCGACAAAATAATACAAGCACTAAACAACAGCAATAACAACAATACTAATTTTTTTCTTTAATCTAATCTTATCACGATACGATAAGAATTTGTTTGGTTTACGACCACAAATATAACTATACTGTTATTGCCTGTTGAAACTCCAATAAACTAAGGTCTAATATTGACTAAAATGAAGAAAATAAGCAATCAAAATTCAAAATACATGGCCCAAAGCCCAAAGGTCATCTCTGCTCCGTTAATCCATTGACTAACCAAACCGGAAAGTCGGGAACCCGCGTTGGTGCTATGATAAAAACAAAAGACAAATAGTGAACTGTGAATATATTTCTTCCTGAATAATTCTTCTTCATCTTTTCTTTTCCTTTTTGTCTCCAAGAAGTAATTAATTCGTTTAGACCAAGCAATAATGACATTAATATAGGAAAATTCCCTCGAATATATTACTATATCACATCGAATTTGTATCAGTGCACTTGGAATCAGGATTTTCCTCCCAAAATAATAAACAGATACCCTCCAATAAAGGTGAATTTATAAAAATGGTGTGGTTTTTTCGGTATATTATACTTTTGGTGTATTTTTTAAAAGTATTGCAACTTTGGTGTAATCCGTTTTTCGAAAAAACGGAATCACTGTAGTGAACAGACAAAAATTTATGAGTGTATGATTACATTGAATCCGCTTTTTGAAAAAACGGATTCAATACAAAAATTTATGAATGTAATCATACACTCATAAATTTTTACCTGTTCATTACAGTGATTCCGTTTTTTCGAAAAACGGATTACACCAAAATTACAATACTTTAAAAAGTACACCAAAAAATACAATATACCAAAAAAACTACACTAAAGTTAGAAAAAACCCTCCAATAAACAACAATTTGGGTTTAATTTAATTCTTTAAATATGAAGTGACATACAGAAAATTGTTGGCCATCCCCAGTGCAAAACTAGAAGGAAATTCAACTTTCCTTTTTCCCTTTACTTTTCTCTCTCCAAAAGTTCCCTTGTGGAAGAAGCTGAAAATTTGATTCACTATAGCATTCACCTAGTGCATCATATAATTTTATGCAAACACTTTTAAAAATAAAATTTTATTATATCTATTTTGTGTTTTAGTGATTTGTTATAGCATATAATATCCGTGTTTACACATCATATGATCCATGATAAATGTGCTATGTATATCATAAATTATCAACTTCTCACTTTAAATATAAAATTTTTAAATATAACACAATATAAAATGGGACCGGTACTCGTATATAAGACGACAGAAACCCTCGAATTATAATTAATCCATTAAAAAATACCTTAATGCATGTCATTCTTGACTATAAATGTCTAAACAAACATTTCATATTTCACACCTCAAACCCACACCAATAAACCAAGTCATACGAGAACAGCTACATGTGCTGCATAAAATACACACACAAAAGCACATAAAAAGACTGTATTTTTTTTTTTTTTTTTCCCTCACATGCACCTTAAAATAATTTGACAAATTAAATGGAGCACAAAGTCAAGAAATTTCCCTGTGACGGCTCTGCATAAAATTCAAACTCAGAATCCACCAGACCATTAAAAGAGGACTCTTTCAAGGTTTCAACATTCCACCCTTCAAACTCTACGACTAGTTTATCAATTTCTACCAAATTCAAACCCCAAATATATTAAATAAGAACTAAATTGCCCTCATCGTCATTATTGTTCCAGCTTTAACGCAGATGATTCCCATCTCCGATTCCTTCGCTTCACAAAATCTCAGAGATTTATCAGTTGTTTCGCCAGTTAATTTCTTCGATTAATCTCGAAACCCTTTTGGTTTAAGCCATTGATTGAGTCATTATCACTATGTTTCTTGAAAACGTGGTTCTGGGGCTTATACTGGTCGTTGTTGTTGGTGTAGTTATCAGATTATTGGCCAAAACAAGCTTGATACATTCTCTGAAGAAAGGCTGGAGATTTTTGGAGGGGAAATGCTATGTTTATCAGTTCTACAGGGTGCCCAAATTCGACGAAAACATGCAGGAGAATCAAGTTTACAGGAAGGTGTACACGTACCTTAATTCTCTGCCACTCGTTGAAGATTCCCATTTCGCGAACCTCTTCTCTGGCTCCAAGTCCGCAGACATCAAACTGATTCTCGATGAGAACCAGACTATCGCCGACAAATTCCTCGGCTCTAGAGTTTACTGGAAAATCGAAAACTGCGAGGAAAGCGGTGCGAAATCACTCGTTCTGAAGATCAAAAAGAACGACAAACGCAGGATTTTGGTCCCCTATTTGCAGCATATTCATCAAACTTTTGACGAGATTGAACAGAAGCGGAAAGAGGTGAGACTGTTCGTCAACGTAGAGAACGGACAGCAGAAGAACGGACGGTGGAAATCAACTCCGTTCACGCATCCAGCGACGATGGAAACCGTCGTCATGGACGCGGATCTGAAAACGAAAATCAAAACCGATTTAGACAATTTTTTAAAGTCCAGGCAGTACTACCATCGATTAGGCCGCGTTTGGAAGCGAAGCTACCTGCTGTACGGACCCGCCGGCACCGGCAAATCCACGTTCATAGCCGCAATGGCGAAGCTCCTCAGCTACGACATCTACGAAATCAACCTCCAGAAAGTCCAAAACGACGCCGATCTGAAGTACCTCCTCCTCCAAACCACGAAGAAGTCCATACTCGTGATCGAGGATCTCGACCGCCACCTCACCGACAAATCCACGGCCGTGAGCCTCTCCGGAATCCTAAACTTCATGGACGGAATCTTCTCCAGCTGCGGCGAGGAACGAATCATGGTTTTCACCATGAACAGCAAGGAATCCGTCGACGCGTGCGTCCTACGCCCCGGCAGAATCGACGTCCACATCAATTTCCCCCTCTGCGATTACACGGCCTTCAAGAGCTTGGCCAACAGCCACTTAGGGTTGAAGGATCATAAATTGTTCCCACAGGTGGAGGAGATTTTCCAGACCGGCGCCACGCTCAGCCCGGCCGAGATGTGCGAGATCATGATATCGAACCGGGGTTCTCCGAGCCGGGCTCTGAAAACCGTGATCACAGCGCTGCAAGGGAACCTTGCGAGCCGGGTTGAGATGAGGCTGACCGGATCCAGATCGGCTCGGGTTGCGAGTGACCCGGATGAATTCGTTAAGGAAGGCCAAAATGGGATTCATCCCATGAAGGAGATCAAGAGTCTGTACGGGTTATTGAGGGCGAGGAGCAGTAGGAAGGCTTCTTTGGATAAATTTGATGTTGATGAAAAAGAGAATTCGGGTTCAGTTCACAACCATGATAATTGAACCGGGTTATTTGTTTTTCTTTCTTTTGTATATTTCATTACACTTTTCCACTTGCTTCTTATTTTATTTTTTGAGTAGGTAGATATCAATGTAGCACATACTTCCCGAAGATAGGGTTATAGAAAGAAATTAGGAATTGGGTTAAGTTGGTTATTTTATGGTTTATTTATTTGGAATAATATTAACATTCGTAAAGATTATATTTGGATGCAAATGTTACTAAAATGTATGTTTTGCTTTGTTGAATGATTGTGTCATAAGAGAGAATATAACATGGATAGAGGGAAATTCTTGGCTGAGCCGGGTGTGGGTCCCAATTCCTACACCCGGTTCTAATACATGAATATAAATATATTCATGTATTAGAGTCGGGTGTAGGAATTGGGGCACACACCCGGCTCAGCCAAAAATTTTCCCATGGATAGATGTGTTAGTATTTGTGTTTTAATTAATACATAATCAATAGACTTCAAATGGTGCTGCACATTCGCTTTCTAAATGGGCATTTCACTTTGATCCAAGAGATATTGTTAATTTCTATAGTTAATTGACCACCTATTTTTTATAAAGTAAAGTTTTTATTAAAAATAAAGAAATATATCTTATACATGAAGTTTAAACTTCCAAACCTTTCCCTAATAATTTATGATTTGGAGTAATTGGCTTAAAATTCGTGTGTTGAGTCGAGGAACTTACGTTGATTAGAGAAGAAATTAACCCAAATTATTATCTTCATATTTTAAGAATAATTTGATCTATTTATATAAATTTTGGCAAGAAATTGTGGCAGGAGGATAGACTCTAAAGAAGATTTTAAGGTTTTTTTTTTTTTTTTTTGGTGACAAACGTACATCCAAATGAGATTCGAACCCAGAACCTCTTGGAGAATGAACTCATTAACTACTTAGACCAACCCCTATTGGCAAGATGATTTTAAGTTAAATTAACAAAATGAGGATTATTTTAAATTTGTAATTATAACGTGAATGTTGAAATTGTGAAAACATTGCGGCTACCTTCTTGTGCTGCAGTCGTTGACAAACTTGTGGGATGCAATTGTCGCTGTAGCATTTGACAATGTACAAATGGGATGCCAAAATCAACACAATAACATTTAATGTCACGCGTAAACGTAAAGTAATTTTTACTGTGTAAGATGTAAATTTTCGTCTATGAATAGTGGTGCATTTCAATTCATTTGTACGCAGAATTCGATTGAATTCAGTAATATACATTACTACAGATAGTAACATTTCCTTTCATATCTCTTGTCTTGTTTTGCGTATTTATTATTCAGTTTTATCACAAGTTATCAACACGATCGTTCTAATATTCTCCAGGCAAATCAACCAGAAGACAAGAGTAATATTTCCTAATCATTTATTTACATCCCTATACTATCTATTTTCTTTATGTTCTCATTATAGTATTATTACGAATGGCTAAACCTTCTCTTAATACATATCTATATATATAATGAATGGCTAAAGCCTTCTGATATTACTTATTTATATTTAATGGAGGACTAAACCCCCTAATAATATTTACTTATATAATAGAGGGTTAAGCCCCCTTATTATATTTATTTACCTGCAAATGGAAGGCCGTGCCTCCTACTTATTTATTTGTGCAACGTATAATCATGTTCAATTAATTTTAAACTTATTGTTAACATTTATGCTTGTATGTTTATTGCTTTGCATATATTTTTACAAACACTGAGCATGCATAAATTATTATCATTTATTCTTGCATTTATATTTATTTATGCTCTAAATAAAATAAAAAATAAATATGTATATATATATAATTTTTCCAACGACTATTTCCTAATATTAATAATAATTATTATTTTAAATTGTATATATATAACGGCTAGTAAAAATTTTCTATATATAGATCATTTTGGGTAAATATAATTCAGTCACTTCTACATCTTATTTCTTACTCCCCAAATTGTATAAAGTTTCACATATCAAGATGTTGTCAGCTATTGGAATTTTCATGATAATTATAGTAGTTGCTTTCGCTATATTTATTCTTAGTGTAGATATCCCAAAATTTGAACGGGATATGTTCATTATGCTCACTATGTACATGATTCCCTTGTTGCTAATAGGAATAACATTCGAATATGGCTTTTAAATTATTGTACGTGCTATTTGATTGAATAAATGTACTAATTATTTTCTTTATCTTATATTAGTTGCAAGTATGTCAAATTTTACGAAGCTTGAGTTCACACCTCTAGATCTCACTGGAAAAAATTATTTGCATGGGTTCTTGACGCAAAGAGTCATTTAAATGCAAAAGTTCTCGATGAAATAACTATGAAAGAAAATGATACATCAAGACAAGATAAGGCTAAGTCCATGATTTTTATCCGTCATCACCTTGATGAAGGATTGAAAACTGAATATTTAACCTTATAGGATCCACTTGAATTGTGGGACAACTTAAGGGAGCGGTATGATCATCAGAAAACTGTTATCCTCCCAAAGGCTCGTTATGAGTGGATTCATTTGAGGTTACAAGATTTTAAATCTGTATATGAGTATGACTCAATGGTTTTTAAAATCAGTTATAAATTGAACTTGTATGGTGAACCTCTCAATGATAAAGATTTACTTGAGAAAACCTACTCTACTTTTCACCCCTCAAATTTGCTCATGCAGCAGCAATATCGTGAGAAGGGTTTTACAAAATATTATCAGTTAATCTCATGTCTCTTGGTAATCGAAATGAATCATGAACTTTTGTTGAAAAATCATGAAAGTCGCCCCACTGGATCTGCTCCATTGCCAGAAGTAATGCAGTTATGGAGGAGGTCGTGGCTGTAGACGAGGCCATGAAAACTACAGTTATAATCATTTTGGTAGTCCCTCTGGAAATAAAAAGAATAATCACGAAAGCAAACAACGAAAAGATAAATTTACCCAAAATGATCATCAGAAGGGTTCATAAATGTAGCACCCGAGCGCAAGGTACCACATCCCCCGCACCGAGACCCGACCCGACCCGTATATGAAATAGAAGTCCATACACGTGCCAAATCCACGACGAACGGGGACACAACACACACACTATGCTAGGCGGGACTAACCCTTAAACCATTCATACTCAAGACAATATAAAATCAGAGTTAAAATTAGGGATGAAAGGATGAAAATAACCAGAGATGCATGTACAACATAATCCTAACTCACCTTGTTGATTGGATGAAAGTTAATTGAGATTTGAGCTCCAAAATCTCAAGGATTTGCACAGTTACGGGAAAAACTGGAAGAGGAGGGTTTGGCTGAACTTTTGGTTTGTGTGAGGATATACTCGGTTAGGGATGGTTATGGGAAGATAGAGGATTGAACTAGGGTTAAAATGCCACCAACCATAGTTAATTTGGTTAAGTTTTGATCAAGTTATGGCCATTTTAGTGGAAGTTGGTCATTTTGATGCCGTTTCGTTTTTCGGTTGGATTTCGGATGTTCAAATGATTTCGGAAAAATATATGGCTTAGTTTATTAAACTCGAATCTTTGATATGAGTTCAACGAAATTGACGGAACTCGAATCCGAGTTCCCGAGCTCAAGATATCACGTAAGGGACCAAGGGTGCGCTAATTGCTCATTAGCCCCCGATTTGGTTCCACGGATCAAATTAAATTCGTTAACACGTCAAATGAATTCGAAAACATAAACCGGGCATATAGGCATGTTCATAACACATATATTTACGACATACTACAATTTCACGACATTTCGATATCATTTCATATAAGAACGATGCACAATTTAAACAACCATGCACATATTCAGTTTGTTCATGCATAATAAAATGTAAACTAAGTAAATTAAATTAAATTATAAACATAATTCAAGGTCAACGGATTATTATAAAATTTAATTAATTAATATAGTTAAAGTATGATTAATTAGCATACACTTAATTAACAATATAATTAGCATAAACCACTTAATTAACATTAATCATTAGATTAGTAATAAATTTAGATAATTACTTAAAATAACGTAATATGTATAAATAATATTAAATTGAAATAAAATATAATAAAATAAAATAATAACAATTTATAATAAAATTAAATATGAAACACGTAAAAACGATTAATTCGCACAAATTGGTAAACACATACGTCGTACATTTACGTCTGAAAATTCGGGGCGTTACAATCTCTCCCCCTTAAAAGAATCCGTCCTCGGATTCATTGCTCGCTCAGAAATAATTCGGGGTGAAATTTTCTCATCTTTTCCTCCGTCTCCCACGTAGCCTTTTCGGTTTTATCACTTCTCCAAAGAACCTTGACTAGTGGAATACGCCGATTTCGAAGTTCCTGAAATTTTCGATCCAATATCTTAATCGGCTTTTGAACGAAGGTGAGATCCGGTTCTAACTCCACTTCTTCCACTGGTAGAACCTCGGACTCGTCTCGATAATATTTTCGGAGTTGTGAAACATGAAACACATTATGAATTCCAGTCAAACTCGGAGGCAAGTCCAATCGATAGGCCGTATCCCCAACTTTCTCTAGAATCTCATACGGTCCCATATACCAAGGGTTTAATTTTCCTCCTCGTCCAATCCTTGAGAACCCTTTTCGTGGAGATGCCTTTAAGAAAACCCTGTCACCAACCTCAAACTCAAGGTTCTTTCTCCGAAGGTCGGCATAACTCTTTTGTCGACCTTGAGCGGCCTTCATCCGTTGTCTAATTATCTGGACCTTGTCAATAGCCTCTTGTACTGTCTTAGAGGGTTTTTCCTTCTTTTCCCCTCGTTTAACACCTTATTGCTTGGTCCAATTCCATTCCTCCAAATCAAAGAACAACGGAGATCGACATTTACGTCCGTAAAGAGCTTCATAAGGGGCCATTTCAATCGAGGCTTGATAGCTATTGTTGTAAGCAAACTCGATTAACGGCAACTGTTCATTCCACGAGCTTTGAAAGTTCACTGCACATGCTCTCAACATGTCCTCCAGATACTTAATCAACCTCTCTGATTGTCCGTCAGTCTGAGGATGGAAAGCTGTGCTGAATTGAAGCCTTGTTCCCAAACATTTCTGTAATTCTTGCCATAACCGTGAAGTAAACCTTGGATCCCGATCCGAGACAATGCTAATAGGTACTCCATGGAGCCTGACAATCTCATCATTATACCTCTTAGCCAACTTACTCACTTTATCGGACATTCTGATAGCAAGGAAATGAGCTGATTTCGTTAACCTGTCCACAATAACCCAAATTCCATCGAAACCTCCTCTCACTCTTGGTAATCCCGAAACAAAATCCATGGCTATTTGTTCCCATTTCCACTCCGGGATAGGCAATGGTTGAAGTAGCCCCGATGGCTTTTGATGTTCTGCCTTTACCACTTGACAGGTCATACAACGTTTCACGAAGTTGATAACATCCCGTTTCAAACCATTCCACCAATAGAATTGCTTTAAATCCCTATACATTTTGTTCCCTCCGGGATGTATCGAGTACCCTGATCGATGGGCTTCCTCAAGAATGATCCTTTTTAACTCTTCCGGCACAACAACTCTATTCTTGAATCTTAGAAGTCCCGTATCATCAAACCCAAACGGACATTCTGAATCAGCTCGAGCTTTCTCAACTAATTTCTGAACCTCGGGATCAATCCTCTGAGCATCAAATAATCTCTGTCTGAGATCCGGTTGAACCGTAATATTCCGAATACTAGCCCTTAGTTTGAACATCTCATCCTCATCTCCAATTTCCACTTTCACATTGGACACACTAGCTTTCCTACTAAGCGCATCCGCGACCAAATTGGCTTTGTCGGGATGGTATCAGATTGTACACTCATAATCCGCCAAAAGTTCCATCCAACGCCGTTGTCTCTTGTTCAATTCCTTTTGTGAAAATAAGTATTGAAGACTCTTGTGATCAGAAAAGACCTCGAACGAAATTCCATAAAGATAGTGTCTCCACTTACCCAAAGCGAAGATCACTGCCGCTAATTCTAAATCGTGAGTGGGGTAGTTCTGCTCATGATCTTTCAATTTCCTTGAGGCATAAGCGATTACCTTTCCATTCTGCATCAATACACATCCCAAACCTTCCTTTGAGGCGTCCGTATAAACTGTATATCCTTCTGTACCTTCAGGAAGCGTTAATATAGGGGCAGTGGTCAGCTTTTCCTTAAAAGTTGAAAGCTAGCCTCACATGCCTCGTCCCACTCAAACTTAACCGCCTTCTTAGTCAATCGGGTTAAAGGAGCCGCAATCTTTGAAAAATCCTGTACAAATCTTCGATAGTAGCCTGCCAAACCCAAGAAACTCCTCACTTCTGAAGCATTTTTCGGGCTTTGCCATTGAATAACCGTCTCAATCTTAGAAGGATCTACTTCCAAACCTTTCCTTGAGATAATATGGTCCAGAAAAGCTACCCGATCAATCCAGAACTCGCATTTGCTAAACTTGGCATATAACCGATGTTCTCTCAAGGTGTCCAACACAATTCTGAGATGCCTGGCATGATCCTCCGGAGTTCTCGAATAAACCAGAATGTCATCGATAAATATCACCACAAACTTATCCAAATAGGGCCGGAAAATTCGATGCATCATATCCATAAAAGCACCCGGAGCATTAGTCAGTCCAAAAGGCATCACTACGAACTCATAGTGCCCATACTGGGTGTTAAATCCCGTCTTAGGAATGTCCTCTTCCCGGATCTTCAATTGGTAGTATCCTTGTCTCAAGTCCAATTTTGAATATACCCCCGAACCTTGTAACATGTCAAATAAATCCTCAATATGGGGCAAAGGATACTTGTTCTTTACGGTCATCCGATTAAGCTCCCGGTAATCTACACACATTCTTAAGGTTCCATCTTTCTTCTTAACGAAAAGAACCGGAGCACCCCAAGGTGACGAACTTGGTCGAATATATCCAACTTTGAGCAATTCCTCTAATTGAATCTTTAATTCCTTCAATTCGGTCGGTGCCATCCGATACGGAGTCTTAGAATACGGTTTGGATCCCGGATATAAATCGATAACAAATTCAATTTCACGATTTGGTGGTAAAGAACTCAAATTCTCCGGAAACACATAGGGAAAATCCTTAACAACCGCGGTATCCTCCAACTTAACTTGATCTTTCGGCCTATTAAGAAGATACGCAATAAATCCCGTTGTTCCTTCTCTCATCAACTTATGAGCTTCCATGTAAGACAAGAGAGGTACCGTTCTTGATCCACTACCAATTACCAATTCATCACCCAAAACCACCTTTTTCGCAAAACAATCAACATTGGCCCGATGCCTGGACAACCAGTCCATACCCAAAATAACTCCATACCTCCTCATAGGCATAACAATTAAATCAGCCGGATATTATTTCCCTTCAATCAGAACTGAACACTCCCGAACCAACTGATCTGTCTGAAGACTCCCACCAAGTGGCGAACTCACCAAATAATACGAAGATAAACAAATAACAGGCAAGCACAGAGTGGCAACTAAATCACAAGAAATAAAGGAATGCGTGGCACCCGGGTCAAAGAGTGCATGAATGTTCATGTTATGTATGCATAGTGTACCTTCCACCACAGCGGTAGGATCAATCTCTGCATCTTGCTCCTCACTCTTGAGGGCATAAGCGCGAGCCTGGATCATTGGCCTCTGAACTCCCTTTTGAAATCCGGGGTTCTTGTCGGGACAAGTATCCGCCATATGGTCACCTTTTCCACGTATGAGGCACAAATTCAACCTTCTTCGACAGTTGTTGTAGGTGTGGGTCGGTCACCCACAATAAGTACATGGAGGTACATCCGGGCGTGAGTTGGTAGATGCCGGTGCCATAGGTAAAGCCTTTGGTCGAGTCGGTGCGGTCTGAGAACCTTGTCCTCCAAATCTAGGCGTCTTAAAAAGACCCTTAGGTGGGGGAGCAACTGGAACCATCGGCCTCTTTCCCGAATTCGATCCGGAACCTCTTCCCATTGGTGCTCTAAAAACCGGATCCTTCTTCTTGAATTCTTCTTCTTGTTCTAACGGCCTTTGCACCGTGTCAGCGAAGGAGACAAAGTTGTGACCCGCCTGGCCATGTCTCAAATCTTGTCTCAATCCCGCAATGAATTTTCTTGATTTTCTCTTCTCATCCCGGGTGACATGAGGGGCATATTTTCCCAAGTCTATTAAATACTGCGAGATATTGAGTCACCGTACG
Organism: Lantana camara; assembly: GCA_037501455.1. Lineage (NCBI taxonomy): Eukaryota > Viridiplantae > Streptophyta > Magnoliopsida > Lamiales > Verbenaceae > Lantana > Lantana camara. The sequence goes on along the minus strand of CM074857.1, from coordinate 10,925,761 downwards.
CGCCCTGCTTCAAGTCCATGAACTCTTGCTCCTTCCTTTCTCTTACCACCTCCGGTACAAAACACTCTCGAAATTCTCTCTTAAAGACCTCCCAAGTAACTTCCTCTCCATCTACCTCAAGTTTCTCCCTTGTTCTTTCCCACCACTCATAAGCATCGCCATCAAGTTGAAATATGGCAAATTGAGCCCTCTCTTGCGTAGTGAACTGTCGAACTCCGAAAATCCTCTCCAATTGGATCAACCAACCCTCTGAGACCGCATCATCGATGGAACCGGAAAACCGAGGGGGGTTGTAGCTCAGAAACACCCCATGAGGATCCCTATTATTATGGTTCGGTGGGGGAGCTTGTTGTTCTGCTTGTTGTGGTGGGGGAGCCTGAGCCCTCCTATGCACAACATAATTAAAAACTACTTCCATGAAGTTCCCCATATCCATTGGAGGCATTTGTGGTTGTGGTTGAGGCGTAGGGGATCGGTCATGATGACGGCGATGCCCTGGAGATCTCTCACGGTGTCTCCGTGGAGGCATCCTGTTCAAGAAGCACTGAAATGCATGCTATTTTTAGTCCATGCATGCAAGTGCAACTAATTTAGTCAAAATTCGAACATTAAAGCACACAAACACGTAAACAATGCATATGCAACACATTGACAAGTTGTTCCTAGAGCCGAACGACTTAACTGACTCAACACGACACGAGAGCCCGGGTTTGCTATGATAAGAAATTTATAATTTTATAGCAAGTCCTTCTTGGAACTTGGAAGAACCCTTAGTGAATTTCAAAGGAAGTAAATGAAATTTTAAATGGAAGATTTGGGATCAGGAGAAACTTATGGAGCGTCTCGATACGGGAATTAGATTTCGGAGTCCTCTAGCTACCGAGGAGAATGGATCACACAAGAAATTATCCCCGAACTTTAAAAGAAAACCAATAAGAATCATCAATCGACGATGCAATCTTCTTAAATATTTTGAGAAAGAAAAATACTATCCGCGAGAAGATCGATACTAAAAGTGGGAAAAGAATACAGATTTTAAGTAAGGCTAATTTTCAGGAAATTTCAAGATATACAAATTGAAGAAGAATTCGGGCCATGAGATTTGGAATAATTTATGGAGCTCATCAGATCTACGAAGAATTATAAGGATTAATCAAAGTCCCAAGAATTCAAATACTTTGGAAAAATGAGACCCATGAAGAGTGGAGAATTGGATTAGAAGAGTTATTTGAGCTAAACAACAACCGTGGGATAAAGATCAGGGTGATATTCGAAGCTCGAGAGACGTTGGGAATTTCAGAACTTAACCGTGAATAAGGAACTTTGAAGTTGACCAGATCATCATAAAGATAAGACTCCGACGCTTCGGTGAACGGTACATTAAACATACATACCACGTGCATCATCCATATTTTGTTTTGCCTTGCTTTGGGTGTGTGTGTTGTTGTTGTGAGTTGTTGGTTACCCTTTAGGGTGACTTGAGTGAACGAGTGTTGTTGTCTTGCGGTAAGTTGAGGGTCGTGCTTTGCAATGGTCTTCTCAACGGGTTTCCTAGGGCTTGCAATTGAGGTGAGGAACGTTCGAATGTCAACTTCGAACCACGGGTTGAAGGCCCTTCTTGGGTTGGAGAGCGAGTGTTGTGAGTTCTTTAACAACTCCACTCGTGGTCCCGGATTGTGGGTTGGTTTGGATTGATTCAAGTGGTGGGAGTTGAATCACTTGTGAGCCTCCTATTGTGCGAAAAGCCTGAACTACTCCTAGTCGGGATCAAGTTCGTGTGAAGCTTGAAGTGATGATCGAACCCCCTTCGTGCTTGGAAGACCTTTCTCGGGCTAACCTTTGTCGGAGTGTCGCGAGCTCCGAACTTAGGTGAATACGGGAGAGTTACTCATAGTTTTGTTACGAGTGGTAGAACCTGGGGGCCAGGTTCTCTTAAGGGGGGGAGATTGTGACGCCCCGTCTCTTCGGCATTCCAGGTACGGCGTCACGAGAGAGTTTAATTCAGTATTTTGTGGATTATGTGATTTAGCATGCTTACGTGTCAACGTGATATTTATTTTAATTATGTGCGCTTTAGGATTTAATTAAATGTCTTGGACTCAATTGTCCAATATTTGCAATTTAGGGACCTAATTATAAGTAGGACGTTCGAGCCTTAGTGGCTATTTGAGCTCGGGAATTCGAATTCGAATTCCGACCCTATCATTGAGTTCGATTCGACGATTTGGATTCAGTGAATTAACCTTTTAATTTATAAAGCTATTTGATAGCCCTATCGTTTTAAATCCGATCCGTTTGGACCGGATACCATTTGACCCTACCCGTTTTAACTGACCCGTTTGACCAGCCCCAAAAGGGGCTAGCCTTTCCTCTCTCTCCCTCATTGATCGATCAGCAACAAGGCAAGGAAGAAAGGAGAAGATATTTTTCCCTTTTGGCCATCAAGCCTTGAGCTCGGGTTTGGGAGATCCAACCGTCCGATCAACGATCCAAGGTAAGATTTGTGACCCTATCGTTACGTGCTTTAATTTAATCTCTCTTTCGTGCCTCGGATTTGTGTCTATGTGATGATTTGGGAAGAAGATGAATAGTGTCGGGGTTGGGAGTTTGGGGTGTTCGAGCCCGTTTTGCGAGCTCTAATGTGGAAATATGTGACCTATGTGTCGAGCATGCTTTATTGTGTTATTTTCGTGTGTTTTGGTTATGGTTTTGCTGCTGTTGCTTTGTTGCTTCCTCTCCAGACGCCATTTTCGAACTGTTGCTGTTTTTCAGCTGTTCCAGGTGGGAACGGCCGTTCCCGTTTTGCCTTGACGTGGGAACAGCCCTTCCTGGGCTGGCGTCAGTGCCGAGTGTGGGAACGACCGTTCCCTGTTTGTGCTGGTGCTCGGAACGGCCGTTCCCGTTCTCCAGAACCTTAGGTGCGTGTGTGGGAACGACCCTTCCCGCCTTGGGCGAGGCCGTTCCCAGCTTCTGTTGTGTGTGTGTGTTTGTTTTTCGGTTATTATGCTTCGTTATGACCTTGTTTTGCTTTGTGAGCTTTACTACTTTGATTTAATTGCATGTTTTAATAGGAATTTGCATCGCATGCTTTAAAATGTCCATGAAATGGGAATTGTTGTTAATGCATGATTGTTCTAAGCTTGTATACGTGACTCATGACTTCATGCCAATCATAAACATAATCCGTGCGTCTAATTGGTGCATTCTTGAGCCTAAGTCCTCTTTTTGTATTCAGTTTGTTCAGGTACACCCGGGGTGGTGTTTTGTTGGCCGTGTTGATTCCGGGGTGGATCGTTTGTTGTGTCTTCGGCCTCTTCGGTGTCAGGTGAGGTTAGGATATAGTTACACCTTATTGCAATGTGCTCGGTTTTGATTGCATGTGATTTAATAAGCCTTATATGTATATAAATAAGTGTGAAATATGTATTTGTTGAATATGCCTCGAGTTTGCAAGTATGGTAAGCAATGTACGAGCCTATGTATGCTTGATTTGGAATGATTTGTTATGATTTGCCACGTGAAGCTATGCTTCTGACCGTATACTTCTCATGAGCCAAGTTTGGCAAGGACCAAGTTTGATTGAAACGGAAAGTGGTATGTATACGTATATATGTATAAGTTATGTCTGTCTGTCTCTGTTGTAGCGGGTTATGATATGATATGTGTTTGTTGGGCCCCGGAGCTATGGGTAAGGAGCCCTCGGGACGGTATAGGGCCGTCGAGGTTAAGCCTGTGCATAGTCTCCATTTGTCTGGAGAGGATCACCCCTGAACTCACCAGGAGGTTTGGTGAGGGAAGGAATCCTGAGGGTTTGAGTACTCGCAAGGCGGTCCCCTCATTTGTTTGGATGGTTTGGGCGTATACACCCTTCCATCACCCGGAGTTGAGGATGATATGATATGTATGTAAGTTTTCCGTTTGATTCTGTTATGATATGTTATGAGGAGTTTGGGGGAGTCGGAGCTCGTACCCGCCGAGTTCTATATGATATGATATGTATGTTCTGCTAAGGTTTATGAAACGGGGATAGATTCTAAGTTAAACTAAAAGGGAGTTTTTATAAGATAAGCTAAGTTCTAAATATGTTAGATTTAATAAGCTTTGCTAAGTTTGTTCGGTAAGTTATTTTGGTTTGTTTGATTTTGTTAAGTAAGCCCTATATGTATATATCACGGGAAACGATTTAGTGTGCAAAAACTATCCCCGCGTTCATAAACATTATGAGTTTGATACGTGCTTTGATCTTATATATATAGTGTGAGTGTGTTAACCCCTCACTCAGTCGAGTTAAGACTGACCCCTCCCCTTTTACTTTTAGTTTGCAGGTTTTGCTTGGAGTTCGTACTAGGCGGAGTGTGTCTGTCTTTTGGAGTTTGTTCCGTGTCTTTGTCTAGTAGGTGGTCATGCATTCACATTTCTTTAATTCGGCTTATGTATAAGATATGTTTGAATATGATATTTAGAATTTAATTATGAATTGATATGTATATTTCGGGACAGGTTAGGACAGATTTGCTTGAATTAGTTGAACCCGTTGGATTTTTGATTATTGTTTGATATTCGGGATTAGGTATTTATGCTAGTTGAACCCGTCAACTGTTTATGAATGTTTTGATTATTGCATGGCTTGTTTCGCTTCCGTATTCTTGTTGTGGTTTGAGTTTTGCTTTCAGGGTCTAAGTTCCGCCAAGCCTAGGTGTGAGTTTTTCACTGTTTGGTTCATGTACGGACTCTCCATTTCGTATGTGGATCGGACTTTGGTGCGGGGGATGTGGTGACCCACCGTGCGGGTGCTACATTTGCAACCCTAGGCTCTGATACCATATAAGGATGTAGCACCCGAGCGCCAGGTACCACATCCCCCGCACCGAGACCCGACCCGTATATGAAATAGAAGTCCATACACGTGCCAAATCCACGGCGAACGGGGACACAACACACACGCTATGCTAAGCGGGACTAACCCTTAAACCATTCATACTCAAGACAATATAAAATCAGAGTTAAAATTAGGGATGAAAGGATGAAAATAACCAGAGATGCATGTACAACATAATCCTAACTCACCTTGTTGATTGGATGCAAGTTGATTGAGATTTGAGCTCCAAAATCTCAAGGATTTGCAAAGTTATGGGAAAAACTGGAAGAGGAGGGTTTGACTGAACTTTCTGGTTTGTGTGAGGATATACTCGGTTAGGGATGGTTATGGAAAGATAGAGGATTGAACTAGGGTTAAAATGCCACCAACCATAGTTAATTTGGTTAAGTTTTGATCAAGTTATGGCCATTTTAGTGGAAGTTGGTCATTTTGATGTCGTTTCGTTTTTCGGTTGGATTTCGGATGTCCAAATGATTTCGGAAAAATATATGGCTTAGTTTATTAAACTCGAATCTTCAATATGAGTTCAACGAAATTGACGGAACTCGAATCCGAGTTCCCGAGCTCAAGATATCACGTAAGGGACCAAGGGTGCGCTAATTGCTCATTAGCCCCCGATTTGGTTCCACGAATCAAATTAAATTCGTTAACACGCCAAATGAATTCGAAAACATAAACCGGGCATATAGGCATGTTCATAACACATATATTTACGACATACTACAATTTCACGACATTTCGATATCATTTCATATAAGAACGATGCACAATTTAAACAACCATGCACATATTCATAAAATTCATGCATAATAAAATGTAAACTAAGTAAATTAAATTAAATTATAAACATAATTCAAGGTCAATGGATTATTATAAAATTTAATTAATTAATATAGTTAAAGTATGATTAATTAGCATACACTTAATTAACAATATAATTAACATAAACCACTTAATTAACATTAATCATTAGATTAGTAATAAATTTAGATAATTACTTAAAATAACGTAATATGTATAAATAATATTAAATTGAAATAAAATATAATAAAATAAAACAATTTATAATAAAATTAAATATGAAACACGTAAAAACGATTAATTCGCGCAAATTGGTAAACACATACGTCGTACCTTCACGTCTGAAAATTCGGGGCGTTACAATAAAACCCATGCTTTCGGTGTGGTTTAAAGGGCCACTGGACACGTACCTGTCGTACAGCTGGCCACTTCGTTAAGCTACATCAAGCTTCAATCAAAGGAAAGGGAAAGAATGTTGAAGTAAATTTTGCATTATGATATCCCTGATTTTGATAATCCAAATTATGAGATTGAAGTAAATATGGCTCTCAAGGATGATGAATTTGACAGCCTTGCTGGTATCACGCATCTTGATACGGCTGATTTTCTCATGATAAATGAACTCCAACTTTATAGTTGATTATTAGTAGCATGTTAGTTGGACTATATATTTGTACTTTATGACTTTTCCTTTCTAACATTGTGTACTCTGTGTCTCTGTTTTACTATTATTATCACACATGCTATTTCCATTCTCTTATTATGAATTTTATTTGACTATGAAGATATGGATACATCACTGCAGTCATATGAGACTGACTCAAATAAAGAAGATATATGTCTTGCAGACAGTGCCACCACGCACACAATCTTAAAGGATAGAAAGGATTTCTCTCATTTGATAAAAAATGAAGCAAATGTCAATACTATATCGGGTAGTGCAAAGTTAATCGAAGGCTCCGTAAGAGCTACAATATTACTACCCCATGGGACAAATTTTATTATTAATGATGTTTTGTTTTGCTCTAAATCCCAAAGAAATTTGTTAAGCTTCAAAGATATCCATCTTAATGGATACCACATTAAAACTGAAAATGAGAGAAATACTAAATACTTGTATATAACAAGTATTGAATCTAACAAAAGGCGTGTTTTGGAAAAACTACCTGCTTTCTCATCAGGTTTATATTATACACGCATAAGTGCAATTAAAACACATGCCATCACAAACCAAAAGTTTGTAAATCCACAAAACTTTATTATTTGGCATGATCGATTTCATTGAAAGCACGCAAGGGCATTCATTAAGAAACCAGAAGATTCCTCAGATAAGAAAGGATCCATGTACAACTTATTCTCTTAGGAAATTGTTGTGAGACCATTACCAGTTAAAATAAAGGATGAATCACCTGCTTTTCTTGAACGTATTCAAGGTGATATATGTGACCCAATTCATCCACCATGTGGACCATTTCAATATTTTATGGTATTGACCGATGCATCTACCAGATGGTCACATGTTTGTTTGTTATCATCTCGTAATATAGCATTCGCAAGATTGTTTGCCCAAATTATTAAACTACGAGCACAATTTCCTGATATACATAATCAAGAAAGTTCGACCGGATAATGCTGGTGAGTTCACATCCCAAACTTTCAATGATTATTGTATGGCAACCTGAATTACTGTTGAGCGTCCTGTTGCTCATGTACATACACAAGTTTAGCTGAGTCACAACATGTACATACACAAGTTTAGCTGAGTCATTAATTAAATGCCTTCAACTCATTGCTAGACCATTGATAATGAGAACAAAGCTTCCAATTTCAGTATGAGGACATGCGATTTTACAGGCAGAGATATTAATTCGCATTAGACCAAGTGTTTATCATAAATACTCCCCATTTCAACTTACATGTGGTCAAGAACCAAATATTTCCCATCTAAGAATTTTTGGTTGTGCAGTATATGTGCCTGTAGCACCACCACAACATAGTAAAATGGGACCTCAAAGGAGATTGAGAATTTATGTTGGATATGAAAGCCTATCGATTATCAGATATCTTGAACCTCAAACGGGTGATATGTTTAGAGCACATTTTAGTGACTATCATTTTGATGAAAATGTTTTCCTAGCATTAGGGGGAGAAAGCAAATAGTTGGAAAAAGGACATTACATGGTATAAACCATCATTATTGCATCTTAATTCACGTACAAAGCAGCGTGAAATGGAAGTACAAAAGATTGTACACTTGCAAAGTATTGCAAATCAAATACCAGATACTTTTAAAGATACAAAACAAATAACTAAATCACATATACCAGTTGTTAATGCTCCTGCTCAGATTGACATTCCAAAAGGTCAATCCGAGAAGAACGTTGCTCATGAATCTACGACACGCCTGAAGCGTGGTAGACCACCTGGTTCAAAGGATAAGAATCCTCATAAAAGAAAAGGGGCTAATATGAATGATGATCATGGTATAGAAAAGAGTGTTCCAAAAAAGATATCAAATGAGAAAGATGTCACAAAAGAAATTTTAAATAAGAAAAGTATCCCAGAAGAGGCACAAAACGAGGAAATTGTTCCAGAAGAGACACAAAGTGAGATTAATGAAGAAATCTCAATTAATTACTTGTATTCAAGAAAGCTATGGAATCGAAGTGATATCAACATTGATGAAATATTTCTTATGTCGTAGATGTCATTCATGAAAATGAAGATTCTGAACCAAGATCTATCATTAAATGTCAAAATAGACATGATTGGAATAAATGTAAATACGCTATTCAGGCTGAATTAAATTCTTTGAATAAAAGAAGTGTGTTTGAACCTGTTGTCCTCACACCTGAAGGTGTAAAACCTGTAGGATACAAATGGGTTTTCGTACGAAAACAAAATGAGAAAAATAAAATCACAAGATATAAAGCAAGGCTTGTTGCCCAAGGCTTTTCTCAAAGACCTGTACTTGATTATGAGGAAACGTATTCTCCTGTTATGGATGCAATTAAGTTTATATATTTAATCAGCCTTATAGTTTCCCAAGAATTCCAAATGCGTTTAATGGATGTTGTTACAGCTTATTTGTATGGATCACTTGATAGTGATATTTATATGAAAGTCCCTAAAGGATTTAAAATGTCTGAAGCATTAGAATCAAAATCTAAAGAGAAATGTTCGATCAAATTACAAGATCTCTTTACGGGTTAAAGTAGCCAGGACGTATGTAGTACAATCGCATGAGCGAATTCCTATCAAAGAAAGGATATGTGAATAATCCAATTTGCCCATGCGTATATATTAAGAAAACAACATCCAAATATGTTATTATTGCTGGCTATGTTGATGATTTGAACGTTATCGGAACTACCAAAGAAATTCATGAAACGACAGTATATTTAAAGAATGAATTTGAAATGAAAGATCTTGGGGAAACTAAAATTTGTCTTGGTTTGCAGATTGAGCATAAACAAAATGGGGCTTTTGTGCATCAATCAGCTTATACCGAAAATGTGTTGAAACACTTTAACATGGATAAAGCAAACCCTTTGAGCATTACAATGCTTAGGAGATCACTAAGTCTAGAAACAGATCCATTTCGTCCTCGCGAAGAAAATGAAGAAGTTCTTGGATCTGAAACACCATACCTCAGTGCAATTGGCGCTCTTATGTATCTTGCTAATTGTACTAGACCTGACATATCTTTTGCAGTTAACTTACTGGCAAGGTTCAACTCATCCCCAACCAAAAGGCATTGGAATGGGATTAAACACCTATTCCGGTATCTTTGAGGTACAGTTGAGTTGGGATTATTTTATTCTAAAAAAGCAAAACATGTTTTAGTTAGTTATGCAGATACAGGATATTTATCAGATCCACACAAAACTCGATCCCAAACAGGCTACGTATTTACACTTGGAGGCACTACGATTGTAGACGGATAAATAAACTTTAGATTATTAATTTAATTGGCTATTTAATATTTTGAAATTATCCTAAATTTAATTTCAAAGTTAAATAGTTAAAATTAAATTGATATTATAATGTTTATTTTATCAACAAATCAAGTGATGACATGTGCCAAAGTGACATGTTTTAACCAATCAAATCAAGTCTTGTAGTCAAAGAAAGCCAAGACAAATCATATGGCGACATGTGGCTTATTGCATCACACCGACCAATCAAATTCAAGTCTTATTTGATATTATCTCTTTAAAAAATAAAAATATAAAGAGATAATTATTAAATAAACTTTGACTTGAGCAACAAGTCTTGAATCCTATGCCTATATAAAGAGGCCATGAGTTGTTCATTCAACACACAACACGAATTTAAGAAAGGCTAAAAACCTCTCTACGAGTTCAAGAAAGGCTAAAAACCACCTTTCTACAAGTTCAAGAAAGGCTAAAAACCTTTCTACAAGTTCAAGAGGCTAAAAACCTCTCTACGAATTCAAGAAAGGCTGAAAACCTTTCTACAAGTTCAAGAGTCTAAAAACCTCTCTACAAGTGCAAGAGGCTAAAAAACCTCTCTACGAATTCAAGTTCAAGAGGCTAAAAACCTCTCTACAAGTTCAAGAAAGGCTAAAAACCTTTCTTCCCCGAAGTCACCAAATCAAGGCGTTTGATCCGCTATCAAGGCGTTATACCGGCGAATCGGCGTTATATTCAAGCTAAATCTACGGAGTTACCAAAGAGTTCGAAGGCGTTCTTGGTGGAATTCTCCAAAATCCAGCATTTGATTCGTAAATAAGTCGACAGACTTACGGATTAACGTTATTTCAAGTCTAATTCGAAGTTGAAGAAGATCAAACCACCAAATCCGTCAAGGAGCGTTTGAAGATTCAACAACTCTAAATTTGAAGGAAGAATCAGAGGATCAAGTGAAGATTGAAGACCCACTTTTACTTGAATTCTCAAATAATTTGTATTATCTATTCGGTGTTGACTAAAAATCAATAAACGCGAAATTTTAGTGCAAACAACGATCTCTTGGAGATCGTAGAAACAAACACTTGTTGCTACTTCTTCCAACCATGCTGAAGTCATTGCACTTTATGAAGTAAGTCGAGAATGTATTTGGTTAAGATCTATGACACAACACATCTTGATCTCCTGCGGCATATCAATTGATAAAAGTCCAACGACGATATATGAAGACAATGCCGCATGTATTGCTCAAATGAATGAGGGATATATCAAAACTGATAGAACCAGACATATCCCACCGAAGTTTTTCCAATATACACAAGATCTTGAGAAGAACAAAGAGATCAACATTCAATATGTTCAATCATGTAACAACTCAACAGATCTCTTTTACAAAGCCACTTCCCACTAAACCTTTCAGAAAACATGTTTACGATATTGGAATGTGCCAACTCCGAGATTTATGAAAAGATCCCACTAATGTCAACATCAGGGGGAGCATACGCAGCTGCACTCTTTTCCTTCTTCAGGTTTTTGTCCCACTGGATTTTCCCTGATAAGGTTTTTAATGAAGCAACATCAACTGCGCATATAAAAGAGATATTTACAATAGCATCTCAAGGGGGAATGTTGAAATTGTGAAAACATTGCGGCTGCCTTCTTGTGCTGCAATTGTTGACAAACTTGTGGAATGCAATTGTCGCTGCAACATTTGACAATATACAAATGGGATGCCAAAATCAACACAACAACATTTAATGTCACGCGTAAATGCTCAGTAATTTTTACTGTGTAAGATGTAAATTTTCGCCTATAAATAATGGTGCATTTGAATTCATTTGTATGCAAAATTCGATTGAATTCAGTAATATACATTACTACGGATAATAATATTTCCTTTCATATCTCTTATCTTGTTTTGTGTATTTATTATTCAGTTTCATCACATTGAAGACGAAATATACATTTTTTCTACAAAATGATTTTTTATTCTTGTCCTGTACTTTACTGCCAACTTATTTATGATTTAAAAAGTAGGTGCCCCCACCCCCCCAAACACAAAAAAACGAAAAAAAAATGGGAAACTTCACTAATAATTATTTTACCTTTTGTAATTAACTTCATTACTTGTGAAATGTGAAAGCAATTCCATACATGAGACAACAAAGTAGTGAAGAAAGAGTCTGAAGACTTTGCTACAGGCCAAGCTCGTCGAATTTCTCGTCGTCGGATCACTGCTCCGAGCTTCTTCTGGAAAGAATTTATCGAATACTATCCAAGTAAGAAACGTTTCTTGAAAATTACGTATGGAAGTATTTCTTTCCTGATTGCTTGTTATTATTATTTGAAAATTGAAGACATAGATCGTTTTAGGGTTTCCAATGTGGGAGTTTTATGATGATAGTATTCACTTGACGCAATGTGTTGCATTTTAGAATTTTGACCCGTAGTAGTAGAGTTTGTGTTAATTGAATTCAGATCTTTCCTGTTTGTTCACATGCAGTTATAAATGGGGATTGAACTGTGAAGAAAATTTGTTGCAGGTGCTCTTTTCGGAATTTTGATTAAATTACAGTTAAAGTTTATACTTCAGCAATGGTAAAGTTTCAACCTTTGAGGAATATTTAATTTTGTTTTCGGTGTTATTGTCCTCCCAAGGATTTTCTAAAATTGAAAGTATTTTTGCTTTCAGAATTATATAATTGGAGCTTTTAAGCCAGCATGCAGTGTTTGGGTTACGTTTTCAGATGGAAAGTCTCGAAAGCAGGTTGGTTTTATGGTTTATGGTTTCGCTGAACTTGTAAAATCTCTTGCAGGCATACCAAATACACTAGAGGGCCTTAATATTGGGAGGTAGACAGGGATAGTATTCCCAATGGTTATAATTTGGAATGTTGCAAACATATGAAGCTGAAATAAGCCTTCCTTATCTTGTAATGAAATATAGAATGGGGTTCAAAGAACAATTATTGATGCCATCACTATCTACATCTAAGCGGTGTTAGTAACTAGAATGATTGATTTTCTATTACTGTGTTGTTCCTTCTTGTCCTATTTTTTTTTAGCATGATAAACTTGTCCTTTTGAAATTGCTTAAATGTTACAATAGGTGCCATCTAAGAAGGAGAATGGTCAAATAATAATGATCCCACTTTTTCAAAGTCAGGAAAGCATATCTGGAAAGGTATTTGGCCATGTCACTGTAGGTCTATAACTTTTAAGTTCAGATTTGTCAATTTAATCATGGTGATGTATATCATGTATCATTTCAGATTTCAATCGAACCAGTTTCAGGGAAGAAGGTTGAACACAACGGAATCAAAGTTGAGCTTCTTGGTCAGATAGGTGTGTGCCATCTTGTGTCCTTGATATAATTCAGAGCATGCGGGTTCAGCTTTTCTATTCTAAATCAGGGCCGAATCCAAGACGTATATTATGTATTTACTACTGTAACTGCTATTCATTTTTCCTATCAAGAAGAGTATGATATATAATAGAGAGGTTTTCAGAAATACAGAATGATTGTGCTACGTGGCTCTTAAATTTCTTATGGCACTGTTCTCAACATTGATTCCTGTGTGCAGAAATGTACTCCGACAGAGGCAACTTCTATGACTTCACTTCACTGGGTAAGTTCATAATTTGGTGTTCTACTGGTAGTAGTATACCGGCTTGATGTGTACTGTGTCTGCAGCATTTTAATATGTTATTATACATAATATAGACAATTGAATTTCTTATCCATTTTTGAAACTCTGCAGCAGTTAAGCTATAGTTTCACATGCTTGGTTGAAAGTTTTCTCTTTTGATTCTTTGATCTTTGTTCCTGTAATGCAGTTCGTGAACTGGAAGTTCCTGGAGAAATATATGAAAGAAAAACATTTCCATTTGAATTTTCAACTGTGGAGATGCCATATGAGACGTACAATGGGGTAAATGTGCGGCTTAGGTGAGTTGCTCAGTTTATTTTTAAGATTTTATACAACACTATTTTTGTCTTGCTCTTTATTCTTTATATACATGAGGGACATCGATTATTTTTACTTTGGTCTCTGTCCCAGAGCATGTTTCAAAATATTTGGGTTACAACAGCTTCCTGTGTCTAGGTAGTTGTTGAAGTCTATCAAATAGCTTACTTGGATACATTGGGTTATATCAGCTAGTTAGCATACCAGTGTTTATGTCATTATGGAGTTGGCCCTGGACCAGCCCGCAAGCCCAAGGCTGTAGGTGGGGCCGGTCATGCATTTTAACAAGTTCAAAATGTTGTTGCAATATTACCCATTCTCGTTGGGCCAAGTAAAATGACTTTTTTGTCCACATTTCCCCCCAAAATTCCAGCCACTTCCTGCCTTGTTTATCCTGCCCTCTTTGCTCCATTTGTTTTTTTTTTGAATCAGGGGCATTGTGGGAAATCAAGGTTAGGAAAATACTAAAAATTTGAAAGTAAATCAAATAAAAAGTGGGCTAGTGGGACAATTATTTTAACAGGCCAAGTAAAGAAGGCTCCATAGCTTACCCAAATTTCTATCCAACAGCAACCATGTCCAATTAGATTGAAATCTATCCAAGTAAACTAGTTGTATGTTTCTTCAATCATCCTAGTTGATATGTTGGCTGATGATCACATACATCTCTGCTAATACATCTGAATGATGCACCAGCATTTTGTTTTAGATTGTGTCTGGTTCTTTGTTGATGTAGAAGTTCTTAACCTTTTAGGCAAAATGTTGTCATAAATAGTTATTGGCTCTTTTCTTCTAAAGCTTTCCCGCATTGGCGTTGCAACACAATAAGAGGGAGATTTTAACCTGGTGTTTGAGTTTCTACGTTTTCTGGCTTTGATCTTTTGACACGTTATCTTCAAATGTCAGATGTTAAGCATTGACCCAACTTAATCATGTAATTTTTCGTGCATGTTTCAGGTATGTCCTGAAAGTGACAATAAGTCGGAGTTATGCTGACATAGCAGCCTATAATGGCTTTGTGGTAAAGATTATCTTGATTGGCTCGTGACATCATGCCATTATCCTCATGTCTTTCAATCAGTGTCCATGTTTCACAATCCACGTTTCTTTTGAACCATATTTAGATGGTGTTTAGCTAAGCTTATTTTAGGAGTTGATAAGCTCTCACATTTATAGGATGTTTTTTGAGCTTATAAGATATTGAATCGTATTTTTATAAGCTCTCAAATTGTTTGGATAAAAATGTGATAATGAGCTTATAAGACGAAACTTGTGTGATAATATGATTAAAAAAAGAAAGGGCAATCTTATAATGAAAGGGCAAACTTGTGTTAAGATGTTAAAATGTGTTGGTATTCCCCAACTTACTTTAAAGGAGCTCCTAAGATCTTATTGTAACATCTTATAATCTCTTTTAATAAATAAAATTGTGAAACAACTTTATAAATTTAGGAGAGATTATAAGCGCTGCCAAACACCTTCTTAGTTGGTGGTATAGTTTGAAAGTAGTGATAGAATGTGGTTTAGCTTGTTTGTTAATATTGAGCTCTGGAAGAATTATTTGCGTACTCTTATTTCCTTAGAATTGAATTATTATGAAGTTATCACAATATTTACTAGGAACTTTGCAAATTTTGGCCTTGTTTCATAATGAAGAAATCATTATTTAATCTTTATATGTGATTTTTCTTTTTGCGGATTGTTCAAACCGCCAGTGGCAGCTAATTTTAGAGATGTATAATTGGAAAGTTTTTTCACCTACTCCTCTAGTACGCTCAAAACTTCATTTATATTTGGACAATTTCTGCCCAATGAGAAAGACCATTGTGGCAGACAGTAGTTTCTTCTTCCTCGATTAATCTAAGTTATTACTTTGATCACTCTTGAGGGGAGTGATATTCTGTTCATGTTCAGAATTTATCTTGTGGTTTAGGTGAGTTTTTAATGCTGTTATCGAGTCAAGCTGATATAAATCATTAATCACATGGATCAGGTTCAGAATTATAGGCCGCCTCCATCAATCAACAATAGCATCAAGGTATTCTTGGTTTTTGTTGTACCTTTCACATTATTGGTTTGTTATTTAGTGGTTATGCAACTTTTTAGAAAGACAGGAATTAGAAACCATAATTTCTAATATGGTTTACCGTTTATGATAGCTATGCACCTAGTATTTTCTTCTACGTACATAAACTGTACTAATCTTTTCTTTTGCCTTGTAGATGGAAGTTGGAATTGAGGACTGCCTTCATATTGAGTTCGAGTACAATAAGAGCAAGTAAGTCAACACTTAATACCATGTTTTATTACAACCCTGTAAATGTTCTGCTCTGGACAAAACTGGATTCTGGTATCTGGAAAAGGTTGAGCACAAATATTATTGCTTTTCTCTGGAGTATGTCCTTGCTTAACTGAAGTATAGAACTGATATTATGACACCCTTCTAAAGATTTGTTAATCCCATTTTAGTCATATGGTTCTTTTGTTTGATAATTTGTTTTCCTCTTATGTTGTAGTTTCTTGTATTTGGATAATGATGTGTATTGCTGATTGGAATTCCAAATATTCAGGTATCACCTGAAAGACGTTATTATTGGAAAAATTTATTTTCTTCTTGTTAGAATCAAGATAAAAAACATGGATCTTGAGATCAGACGCCGAGAATCAACAGGATCAGGAACGAACACTCATGTTGAGACAGAGACACTAGCAAAATTTGAACTTATGGATGGTGCTCCCGTAAGAGGTACAATAAAAAATTATTCTTTATTGGCTATAGACTTGATGCGGTTTTCTCTTCTTTGTTCTGTTTTTGGCTTCTCCTGGTTACATGTGATTCTCTGTTTTTTTCTTCTTCATCCTTTTTGTTTGGGCTGGTTCTCAATTTTTACCTTATGGCATTGTAGTTTGACAAATGAGATGATTTACCTAATAAGCACTTGCTTTGACAGGTGAATCTATTCCAGTCAGATTATTTCTAAGCCCTTATGAGTTGACTCCAACATACCAGAACATCAACAACAAATTTAGCGTGAAATACTACTTAAACCTTGTACTTGTTGATGAAGAGGATCGTCGGTACTTCAAGCAACAGGAAATCATACTGTACCGTCTGGGAGAAACATCTTGATCAACTTACCAAAGTAGAGAAGATATTTGCCTTCTGATGATTAAGTCTCACACATTTCAGGAGCATCGTGTGAGACTGAGATCATCCGGTATCTGGCACCGCTACAGACTGGGACAACTTTGTTTTACGACATTCTTAGTTCACCTCATCTTGGATGCAGGATACACATTTGTATATGAAACGAAATTCTGTGTATTTTGGCATCTATCAGTGGATTAGGCTCCCGTTTAGTCATTAGTTTTTGCCAGTTTTTTCAACTGTATTTTTATTATAGTCCGGCGTTTACTTTGCCTCTTATTTAATGTAGTTTGCCAGTACGTGTTTGCATTTTTAATTGGTATTTGGCAGGATCGTTGCACTTTCGGATAATGTATATAGTTATTACATATATATTTATAATTTATATTGAAATCTAAACAATTTGTAATAATAAGAAAGCTACTTTCTGGATATTGTAATAATTCTCATCTCACCTCCTATTAGAAAAAGGAGCTACTCTCAGACTCAGTCAATCATCTTATTCTTATACCATCTAATAATAAATTTGTAATTCAACGGGCCGTGTTGGTCGATTTGGTCATCGCCGAAACGTGCAAGGCACTCCCTAATTGATGCTAATTATCCAGGATTGAACTAAACCATATATTGTCACTAATTACGATTGTTCCTTATTTTCTGGCCGGTAAGCCAAATACTTTTTCATATCGTATGATGTTGCTTCGAAACGAAGTCAACTGCGTAACCCTATTGTCCGAAACAAATTCCAGATCTCTTTACCCACCTTTTCTTCGTCATGTTTATATGAAGTTTCATAACTCAAGAAGCCAAACTTTGAGTGCAGAATAGAAGTACCACAACTTTTATTTCAATATGGTGTTTCAATCTGAAATTTACCCCAAATCATTCAATATGTAACGAAGGGAATTACAATCAATACCACAGTAGTTGGACATTTTTTGGTGCTAAATTCATGTATTTCAGCAGCCGAGGCCAAAAAATACTCAACTTACTATTATGAACCGCCCTGAAGTTGGATTTCTGGCCCCGCAGCTACAACTTATTAATGGAGTACACTGAATATCTTCATTTATATCATCAAGAACTATAATATTGGCAC
Source organism: Lantana camara (assembly GCA_037501455.1). Classification (NCBI taxonomy): domain Eukaryota; kingdom Viridiplantae; phylum Streptophyta; class Magnoliopsida; order Lamiales; family Verbenaceae; genus Lantana; species Lantana camara. Next base: position 10,907,934 of record CM074857.1, on the reverse strand, counting down.
CACCAATATTATAAAAGGGTCAATCTGTCGGTGCACTTTCACACTATTTAATTATTAGTATATAAGTGATAACTGATATGGGGTCCTAAACTTGACAAAATTGATGTCGATTAAAGGCCATTTAGTAGGACTTTTTTGCGGTTAAAGGAGTTGAGACTTTGCCCTATCTTTTGCACCTACTTAGACCATGTGCTCCTACATTTCTTAAATACATTGATGTAACCACTTTAATGCTAACAACAAGTGACGCAATTACAAAGAGATTTGAGATCATCCGATGGTGGGTGGGTCAAATTGAATTCGGATGGAAGCGTTTATCAAAATATAAACTCTGTGGGAGCCGGAAAACTTGTTTGCGATGCGGATGGTAAGTGATTCTTTGGTTATGCAAGCAACCTCGGCAATGTTTTCATTGTTGTGGCTGAGCTTTTTGGAATTCAAGAGAGGTTTCGGTTGGCTTGGAAATGATGATTCGATAAAATTATTGTGGAATCTGATTTGAAAATAATAATCTATCTTATCAATTTATTTGAGCTAGATGACCACCATTCGAGAAACATTATTCGAACTGTAAATATTTCTTTCGACTTTTGTAGAAAAGTGAAATTGTGCTAATTAAACGTGGCGGAAATGTTTGTGTGGATGGCGTGACACGTTTGGGACACGAGATTTAGGGGATTGTTTCTTTCAACACCCCATTTAGAGGGGTTGAAATTCTATTTGAGGCAGATTTTTATTTTGTAATAGTTAATCTTTTGTGAAAGAAAATTCAGTTAATTATAAAATAATTTTAATAATTAAAAAACTACAAAAAAATCATAAAATTTAAATAAAAATTACGAAATATACCTTCATTCCTTTTTTTTTTTGGGTTATTTTAGTGCCATACTCAAGTGTTTTTTCATACCCCAAAATAAGTCCCCAACCCCCCAATAAAATTACACAAAAACGTTCATGTATTATCATGGTTTCCTAGGTCGCAGGTTTTAGTATGGCATGCTACAAACTTTCACGTAAATCCCATGTGACTTCCATTAGTATTATGTCCCTTCAATTTTCTTTAGACGGGCATTAAATTTTGAGAGAGATTTTGAGGAGCCTAATAAATACATACCTTCATTCATTAATAATGTTATAGATTTAATTTCAATATCATAAGTTAGTCTAAATTAAATCATTTGAAACCTAATTTGTCACCTATTTCACTTATAATACATACGACATGTATGGATATGTAATTAAAATTAGGTGAGAGAAACAAACGTGATATAAAAAAGTTTAAAGATCTATTTTTTAATTTCGTTCGCATATTGATATACTTAACTTATATAATTGAGTGAAACACATAATTGAAACGTGAGATCCAAAACTGTGTTTCATATATGATGCATTTACATAAATATAGAAATACAATACAATAACTTTAAAATTTACTGTACGATAGCGTTTGACATGGCCCGTTGAAATCAGTGGCGGAGCCACAGCCAGCCAAGGGGGTACAATTGACCCCCTCAAAAAAAAATTTTTTTTGTTATTATGTATATATATAGATATTTTATATGTAATTTTATGGGATTTTTCATTATTGACCCCCCTCATCAAAGTTAAAATTAATATTAGTGAGGGTCAATATAATAAATTATTGAACCCCTTTAGTATTATGCTTTGGTCGACCCCCTAACTAAAATTTCTGGCTCCGCCACTGGTTGAAATAATATTTTAAAAAATAATTGTGAAATGAATCCACTTTTGGACCCAGATCCATTTTCAACCCGGCCCGATTACCCACCGACACCAATCATATTCACACACAGCACAAGCAAAGCCGCGTCTTGCTAGTTAGCTACAATACATACACACACACAACACGCTCTACTGCGTGTATATGCGTATACATGTTTATATATATATATATGCGGCTTTTGTCCCTCTGAAAATATCTGAGTGAGGATTTCCACTTTCTCGCTACTTATATCTTCTTCTCATTTCTTCTGAGAGGAAGGGGAATAATTGTGTTGGAAAAATGGAGTTGTTTTACTATGCGGTGTTTGGTGGTTTATCTGCGGTGGTGGCGGCGTTGGAGCTGAGCAAAAGCAACAAGGATCGGATTAATACTTCTTCAGCTTTCAATTCGTTCAAGAACAATTACTTGCTGGTTTACTCGCTCATGATGGGTAGGTAAAATTTTGAGATAAACCCAGATCTGGGTGCTATTCGATTTGACAATGTGTGCTCAATTTTAATTGATCTAGGTGAACTTGAGTGTGGGACATGTAAATGCTGTTTTGCTGCTTGATTGTAGGGAGGATTGAAGGGTAAAAGTTGAATTGTTATGATTAAGCGAAATAACTGTTAGCATTTGGTAGATCGTTGGTCGAACTCGCAGCTAATTAAGATGATTCTGGGAAAGTCGATTGCTAGTTTATATTGATCGTTTGAGAAATGGAAATCATGGTGTGTAGGCGCTAGATTATTGTGTTGTTGTGATCAGGTTTGGATCTGGTGTTTGTGAATGTGATCAAATTAATGGATGAGAGAAGGTTTTGGGGATTGGCGGATCTAGATCTTAGTTGGGCTTGTGTTTATTTGTTGAGTTAATGCGGCTGTTTATTTTATTTCTTATCGTACGAGTCTTAGTCTGTATTCATCCGACTCCCGAGTGAGACTAACTGGAAACTCTCTGATCCATTTTTCATGATGCTCAATTTTCTATGTGTGTGGGAGATATCTGTGATAGCAAATTTTGCTCGTGCTGATAGTTGCTTTCTATGTGCCAAACAGCTGGCGATTGGTTGCAAGGTCCATATGTGTATTACCTTTACAGTACTTACGGTTTTGGGAAAGGTGAAATCGGGCAGCTCTTTATTGCGGGATTTGGGTCTTCCATGTTGTTTGGAACCATTGTTGGATCCCTAGCAGATAAACAGTGAGACAGCCTCCTCGAATAATTTATATTCATTCTTCACTTTCAGAAAGTCTCATGTTTGGAATGCATAATGAAATTGTAGGGGGCGGAAGAGAGCATGTGTCACTTACTGCATCACTTATATACTTAGCTGCATTACCAAGCATTCTCCTCAGTACAAAGTGCTGATGATTGGACGTATTTTGGGTGGTATCGCCACATCTCTCTTGTTTTCTGCATTTGAGTCATGGCTTGTGGCAGAACACTTCAAGGTGAGTTGTCATACTGATTTATTTGCTAATATATTTTTGGTTCACTGTATTCAAGTTTTGCTGATTATCATTGAATGCTTTATTTGTACTCATGCATCTGTTCAGACAACAGATTGCTACCTATATAGTTGATGGAACCCGAACTTCATATATTTTGCAGAGAGGTTTTGATCAGCAGTGGCTCTCATTAACTTTCTCCAAGGCAATATTCCTTGGCAATGGTCTAGTTGCGATTATTTCTGGGTTGTTTGGAAATTTTCTGGTTGATTCCATGAATCTGGGGCCTGTATCACCCTTTGATGCTGCTGCCGTATTTCTAGCTATTGGAATGGCTATAATATTATCATCATGGAGTGAGAACTATGGGGATCCTTCAGAGAACAAGGACTTGCTTACCCAATTTAAGGGTGCAGCTGTAGCAATTGCTTCAGGTAAGACCTAACCTCTTAAATGAAGTTTTGTTCTAGACTAAAGATCTTTAAGCTGTTGCTGCCCCCACAAGAGAAGCCAAACTTGCATTTATTTATTTTGTTTGAAGTCCCTCGTATTATTTGATTCCTTCTTGTGGAACTTGATACGCTGATTTTGATGGTCAGATGAGAAGATTGCATTGCTTGGGGCTATACAATCTCTGTTTGAGGGTTCAATGTACACATTTGTGTTCCTCTGGACGCCTGCTCTGAGTCCCAATGATGAAGAAATTCCACATGGTTTTATTTTCGCAACCTTCATGTTGGCCTCAATGTTGGGTAGCTCTATCGCAGCTCGTTTATTGGCCCGCAACACAGTTAGAGTTGAGAGCTACATGCAGATTGTTTTTGTTGTTTCTTCTGCTTCTCTCTTGCTTCCAATATTGACAAATGTACGTCTAGGTTCCTCCTTTCTTTTCATTTTTTTTTTTCCCCCCGTTCTGTTCTTTGTTTTATAATTAGTGTACTGTAGCTGACATTTTATCCTTGTGGTGACAGTTCTTGGTAACTCCTTCAAAAGTGAAAGGTGGTGGCATCTCATTTGCAGGCTGCCTTCAAGTTCTTGGTTTCTGCACTTTTGAATCATGTGTAGGAATTTTCTGGCCATCCATTATGAAGATGAGATCCCAATACATCCCTGAGGAGGCCCGCAGTACAATCATGAACTTCTTCCGCATCCCACTTAACATCTTTGTTTGCATCGTACTATACAATGTACGTCCACTGGATCTTTGCTTTCGTTTTTATATGAATTATGCTCAGCTTTAGGTGTTAAGTCAATTATCTGCTTTTATCCTTTAGTTCTCCCAAACTCCGTGCTGGCTAATTTCTAGATGTTAACGTTTTGCTTTTGAATGTTTGTAGGTTAATGCTTTCCCCATCACAGTTATGTTTGGCATGTGTTCGATCTTCCTCTTTATGGCCTCCATTCTTCAGAGACGGCTTGCAGCAATTGGGGAGAAGCCAAGTGAGTGACATGTCTACGATTGACCTTTTTTTCTTAATTTCTCATGCTATATCTGCTTTTTAACAACATTGGTCATATTTTCCACATGCCTCACTGTTCTAACCTCTAGATGTTCTTAGTCGGGTAATCTGGTAATTTGCCTGCATTTTCTAATGTGCCCTTCTGCTATCCCGACTTTATTTCAGAGACAGAGGAATGGAATATGATGAAGGAGAAAAATGCCGAGGACGAAGCATTGATTGATGCTTGATCAACAAGATTCAACTGGGAACATCTCTAGGAGGTTCTTGTTTGATCTTCTGTTTTGTTGGCACAATCTGGAGACAACATCTTGTGTAGTTGAGGATACAATTAATTTAATTGTGACTATCTAAAGTTGTGGTAGAATTTAGTGATGCGTGCAGCAATGATGGATATGGATAAAGAAGTAGTCGAAAATGCTGCCTTTCTATAAGGATAGTCATATTTTTTTTGCATAATTCTGAAATGTCGTTCATTTTCTAGTCTTGGGTTCATGTTAAAGTACGTGCAAGGCTTACTTTTGTATTCGACCCTTCTATTTTTCATATATCTGTTCTTACTGTAAGAGTGTAATGCAACTTCTAATCAATGAACAAAGAATGAAAAAAGCAACATTTGTTCTTCAAGCCTGTATGGATTTGATATCTGCAATTTGTCATTCTTTCACAACCGTCATCGTCAATCATTTATTTTGTTAGACTGATTACATTTTGGGATAATGCCCACTTTCATCATTTAGACAACAATCATTTATTAACTAATTATATTTTGGGATAATATCCATTTTAGTATTTCGCCACGAATCTTTGTTTAAAGTTTTGTTTAACATTTACTATTAGGTTATATATATATATATAATATTATAACACATGCACACCTAAACGAGATTCGGATTTGGGATATTACCCTGAAGAATGAACTCATTTACCATTTGGATAACCCCTGTTGACAACTATTAGGTTATATTTGTTGGCTCATTCAACTTTCTAAGATTGTAGAACTCTTTTGGCTCTCCCCTGCACTTATACGTGGTGTGAAACAAACATTTGTGCAGACCACGTTACTAAGATTGATCAGACTGATCACAGTTTGGACTTTTTGTCAAAAATACACTAAATGCTAATTCCGCAGTCCACTCACTAAAAACTTTATAGGTCATTTTCTAGAAATAGTGTAAATACAAATACACTTTGCAAAAAAGGTGTACTATTGAAACATATTTCAAATATGGTGTTATCCGCACTTGGGAATAGCGGAACTCCAAAATCTTAACACAGTTGATATTTTCTTATAGATCAATATAATAACTTTTGAATATTATATTTTGACCCACAATACTTTTCAAAATGAAAGGATATAATGAATATTTAACAGATTTATACGACGAATATAATTATCATAAAAAATCATACTTAGTGGCAAAAAATAATGGACACTGGTATATCACGAGATATCATGAATATTGGGCAGAATATTATCAAGAACAAATACAAAAAACTATTTCATTACTAAAACGATTTAAAAGATAAAATGGATAAACAAAGAAGAATAAAAACAGCTATTACAAAATCAGGGAAAAGACTAGAAAGTACAATAATATACAAGTCTATCATGAAAAAGATTTTTATATGTCCAAATGAAAGAAATGAGATTAAAAATATAACATATAATGATAAACAAATTAAAATAATAAATAAAAACTTTGTAGAAAAAATATATCAACGGGAAATAAATGGATAAAAATGGATCAATTTGAAAAACAATTGAAACGACAAGAAATACGATTAATACGTGAACTAATTAAACAAAAAATGGAGATATTAAATAAAACAACTAATACAGCGGACTATGAAATGCAAGGAAAAATTATTCAAAGCATGAAACGGAGTGAAGAAAATCTTATAAAAGATAGAACATACATTCTTCCTACTATTACAAGGTTAGAGGAATATATTAAATTCATAAAACGATCAGAAGGAGGAATACCAGAACTTAATACTGAAAATAAAAAAGTAATAAAATGGTGTCGCGAACAAATAACTAAGTTAAATATACTTTCATCAGCATGAACGAATTACAAAATTTTGTAGAAACATTAAATCAACAGATACAATCTTTAAATAATACAGTACAAACATTAACAGAGCAATTAATAAATACTAACAAAAAGATGTCTCAACTTGAGGACACTATAACAAACATCAATACTAATCAAGAAATTGAATCATATTATAAAATTGATCAAAACATTTTCTCTTGTCATCAGGAGGGGGGAGAATATCCACATTTATTTCACACTACTACAAACCCACAATTAAACATCATTATAGATATGTTACAACAAATTCTTTTAGATAAAAAACAAAATGTTATAAATGAAATAGATAATACTCAAGAAATTTTAGATAAACTTCTACGAGAAATTAAAGGAAAACAAGTGGAAAACCAAATTGGTACATATGAAGAAAAACAAATAATACTTCCTATGTCAAACTGTCAAGAATTATTAAAACAACTCAAGGAGGTGATTATACGAAAAGAATATTCTAGACATATAACTATTGCTGATCTAGAAACATATTTTGGAAACAAAAATCTCAAACCCTTTCAAATAGAAGCCCCACGTTTATAATGGAATCTTTTGATTTAGAAGAAAAAATTGCAGAATTAAACAATTTATTAGAATCATTAAAAATAGTTGATGAAGAAAATAAACAAACCCATACATTAGAAGGTATAAAACCGGAAGTAGAAAATGAAGAAGTAATATATGGATATGAGTCATCAGAAGACTATGTGTTAGGAATGGAACACGATTTAAAACGAGAAAAAGATAAGAAAGATATTCCAGAAGCAAGTAATACAAAAAAGGAAGAAGAAATTAAATGGGAAACTTATCAAGAAGATAAATATACTAATCCTCTAAAAAATTCAAGCATACAATACAATTTTAAAAAGGGATATATTCCAAATAAAAAGGGAAGATGGTCTAAAATACCTGAACAATATATACCTACAAAGGGAATATTAGGAGTCGATGGAATATTAAATTTAGACTGTGTAACAAACAAATCAACACTTATTACCGAATGGGCACATAAACTAGGATTAATTATAGAAACCGAAGATAGATTAAGACTAGGAATTTTTAAAACAATATTCAATTTTGTACAATATAAAACAACAGGAAACGTAACACATTACTTAGCCTCATTATCAGAAGAACAGAAAACACTCTTGATAGGAGGAGATTCTATAGATACTTTTTGGAACATCGTTGCAAAAATACATTCAGAATTTGTTGGAATACCTATACAAGATTCAGGACTCTTCGTAAATAAAAAAGAACAAGATAGAGCAGCATTCCATTTAGCTAATACACAAATATTAGACATGTGCGCTATAGAACACTTTAACTGCGAATACAATATGTATTACTATGATATATTCCAAATAAAAAGGGAAGATGGTCTAAAATACCTGAACAATATATACCTACAAAGGGAATATTAGGAGTCGATGGAATATTAAATTTAGACTGTGTAACAAACAAATCAACACTTATTACCGAATGGGCACATAAACTAGGATTAATTATAGAAACCGAAGATAGATTAAGACTAGGAATTTTTAAAACAATATTCAATTTTGTACAATATAAAACAACAGGAAACGTAACACATTACTTAGCCTCATTATCAGAAGAACAGAAAACACTCTTGATAGGAGGAGATTCTATAGATACTTTTTGGAACATCGTTGCAAAAATACATTCAGAATTTGTTGGAATACCTATACAAGATTCAGGACTCTTCGTAAATAAAAAAGAACAAGATAGAGCAGCATTCCATTTAGCTAATACACAAATATTAGACATGTGCGCTATAGAACACTTTAACTGCGAATACAATATGTATTACTATGATTTAAACAGAGAAAATAGAGAAAAATACCTATCGTTATACTTCAATAAATTACCCTACCCAGTAGGACAAATAGTATATGCAGAATTTAAGAAACAAGTAAACGAAGGATTTGTTTGAAAAACACTAGGAGGAGCACAAACTGTAGTCGAACAATTTGTAGGAGACAAATGTTTTGAAAGAGAATTACACAATGCAGTTAAAAACAAAGTCACGATATGTTGTGAGGGAAATCCTTTAGTACCTCAACAATACGGAGAAAGTCCATACATAATTCGACCAAACAAAAGAAAATATAGGAAAAAAGATAAAAGATACAGATGGAGAAAGAAACCTAAAAGATGGATTGATAATAATAAACATAAATTTCAAAAAAGGAGAAGACGTTTCTTTAAAAAGAAAGAATACAAACCAAAACAAAAATACTGTCCAGAAGGAAAAAAGAAATTCCAATGCTGGCTTTGTCACGAAGAAGGACATTATGCAAGAGAATGCCCTAAACAACAAAGACAATCGGGAAAAAGATTACATATACTTCAAATAGCTCAAACATATGATTTAGAACCAATAGAAGAAGACTATTCCGATTTAGAAAACATATATGAAATAGAAACAATTACAGAATCAGAAACTGAATATAGCTCTGATGATTTTTAAATGAAAAACTCTAACGCTACTTTTATAGAAGTAAGAATAAAACATAAAACAATTAAAGCATTTATAGACACATGAGCAAGTTTATGCTTTGCTTCACCAGCTCTTATGATATTCAAATGGAAAAAACTTAAACAACCGTTAAAAATAATGATAGCAGATGCAAGTCATTATTATATATGGTACACTACATACTTAGAAAAAGCTTGGATATAGGGATATTGTTTTACTATACCATCTATATACCGACACGAAACAGGATTACCATTTATCCTAGGAAATAACTTTTTGAAACTATATAGACCTTTTTGCCAAGATTTGAAATACATCATTTTAAAATCACCTGTTAATGAAAAACTATCTCAAAAAAGTGAGACTGTTGAAATACCAATAGTAAAGATTGAAGACAGAAGTAATCTCATAGACAAAATAGATTATTTAATCAATCATGAATTAATATTTTTCATAAAAACAAATCTTGAAAAAGAAATAGAAGAAATTTTAGACTCTGTCACTAGTGAAGATCCTTTAGACAAAGATAAAAATAATAATTATATGATAGTTGAAATCAAACTTAAAAATCCTTTAGACGAAGTAAATGTCAAAAATAATATACCTTATTCTAAAAAGGATATTGATGAATTTAAAGAAGAATGTAAACAACTTTTGGAGAAATGATTAATTTCTGAAAGCAAAAGTCCACACGCAGCACCTGCTTTCTATGTTGAAAACAAGAATGAAATAAAACGAGGAAAACGACGAATGGTCATAAATTATAAACAATTAAATGAGAAAACTATAGGAGATGCAAATAAACTTCCTAGAATTGATTATATCAAAGATAGGTTAAAAGGACAAACATGGTTCAGTACATTAGACGCTAAATCAGGATATTGGCAATTAAGATTGCATGAAGATACAAAATCACTAACAGCTTTTACATGTCCTCCACAAAAACATTACCAATGGAATGTTTTACCATTTGGATTGAAACAAGCACCTGGAATATACCAGAGATTTATGGATAAAAACCTTGAAGGTTTAGAAGACATTTGTCTTGCTTACATTGATGATATTATCATCTTTAGTAATCAAGATAAAGAAGATCATTTGAAAAAACTAAAAATAGTTTTGAAACGATGCAAAGACAAAGGACTAATTCTTTCTAAAAAGAAAGCAGTCTTATGTAAACAAAAAATTGATTTTCTTGGAAATACTTTTGATTCACAAGGAAACATAGTTCTTCAAGACAACATTTTGAAAAAATTAAACGAATTTCCAGATCAAATTACTGATCGAAAACAACTACAAAGATTTCTTGGATGTTTAAACTACATTTTTTATCAAGGATTCATAAAGAACCTTGCTAAAGAAAGAACACAATTACAAAAGAAACTTTCTGAGAAAATACAATGGAATTGGCGAATTGATGATTCAATACAAGTGCAGAAAATAAAACAGTATTGTGAAACATTGCCTGTTTTATACAATCCAAAGGAAAATGATTTTATTATCATTGAGACAGATGCTTCAAATGATACATGGTCTGGTTGCATGCTTGCAATACCAGCCGAAAAAATGAATACAAACAACCTTGAAGGTCATATGAATACAAGAACCAAAAAGGTTCGCGAAATTACACAACTCTGTAAATATATATCTGGGACATTTACAGAAACCCAGAAAAATTATACAGTCCATGAAAAAGAGACACTTGCATGTCTAAAGATACTTCGAAAGTGGAAACTCGAGCTTTTACCTCGAGAATTCGAACTTCGAACAGACTCAAAATACTTAACAAACTTCTACAGGTATACACTTCAAGACAACTATAATCAAGGAAGATTGATACGTTGGCAGCTCGAGATAAGAAGATACCAATTTCACATCGTATACATAAAATCAGAAGAGAACGCTCTTGCAGATACACTCACACGAGAATGGAGGCCGCAATAGCCTTGATGAAACAAAACATTGAAACAATTGATCGTGAGATACAACAATTCACGAAGGCTAAATATTTGGAGATACAAAGATTCACAGAATCCAAGATGACACAACGTCAAGAACTTCTTGCCGCATTACACGCTGTTCAACAAGCAGTCGGGCTTCCACCATCAGAGTTACCAGCAAGCGTGGTGGATCCATCATCATCAAACACAACAAAGGCATTCACAAAATCAAAAACATTTCCACAAACAGCAGCAGAAGGAAATACTTCATCATCAGTAGCAGCTACACAAAACGATGAAGATGACAGAAAACAAATTAAACAATGGTATGTTATATTCAATGGCTCAAGCCGAGGTATATATGATCAATGGTCAAAAGCCAATGTTCATATACAAGGAAACCCAGCAATATCATACAAAACATACAACAGTCTTTCTGAAGCCAAACAAGCCTTTGAAGAAACAAAAACCTACAAAAACTCCCTTCAAACCACTCCAACACTCCAAGCCCAAAACAGTTTCAAAGAAAAAATGAGAGTCCTTGGAAATATACCCACGGTAAATCCAATGGACCGTGTTCAAACATCAGCCCAAAAAGAGGCCCAGATATAACCTTCAAAAGAAAAATTTGACAAACTTTTGAAATCCATTTTTGAATACAACCCAGAGACAGACAAAAACAACCTTTTTTGGTACCCAGTAAACAGAAACGGCCCAAAAGTCGTTATATTTGAACAAGCAGACCCAGATTTGATATACCAATTATTCATACATGGATTTCTTGACACCCTATACTTCAAAAACCCAAACTGTTTTCGAAAATTCAGCCCAAAACTAATGTCGACACTTCAAGACTATGCTAGACGAGTCTCAAAAGGAAACATAGATAAAGAAATAGTCTTCAAATCTACACTTTCGTACCCTCTCTTCAACAAAGAAGGAGTATCAGTATACTCTCATGGAATTATCAAACTGATAGTTTCAAATGGAGAATACCCCTGCATTGATACAATGAAGACACTTGATGACATAAATGAAATAGTCGCAAAACAACTAAATCAAATATTTTATGCATCACAGGAGATAAACAAAGACAGTAATGTCAAAATAAACTATAAATCCAATTATCATCTGATATATGGATCCTCGAGATACACAATTCCACCATTACAGCTAAAAACGTTGGAAAACTTTGAGAAAACTTTTATCAAGATTGAAAAACACAGCCTGAAGACACTTCCTAAGGAAATCAAGCTCATTTTCTGCGAATACAGTGAATTAATTGATGAACACAGCTGTGCAATATGCCAAGACAAACCAGAAGACAAAGCTGAAGAAACAGGGTCCCATAATTCAAACGAGTCAATAAAGGAAGACACTGTTACTGAAGAGTAATGTAAACTGACGCATGCAATGACGTCAAACACTCAAGGAAATACGTATGCAATGACGAACACACCTCAATAATGCAGACTTTAAGTCTTTGTCTGCTTTTTAGGTGCAGTTGTTGAGCACCATTATTACCTTTTACTTTAAGTTTTTTACTTTTTTGACTTTTTGTAAATGAAAACGCGTCTGTAATAGTGAGTCGAGTGCCTATATATTGGCCTCAATGTAGTATGTAAGATTCAAACTTTAATAGAAGGAAAAAGATCATGTGTTGATCAAAAAACTCTCTGAGTTTTTAAGCCTTTGAGCTTTTCTTTTCTGTTGGCCTCACGCCTGAATAGCAGAACCATACACAAAAAACAACCATACATAACCAAACAATTCTCATACCAAAAACAAACATATACTTTGAAGAAAGATGAATAGGTAACATGGAGTGCATGAAGACAGTAGATATGAATACACAAACAGGTAAACAATACAAACTTTATTATGAAATTGTTATTAATATTTCTGTATACTATAAATTATATACATGGAGACGAGTTTAATAGATCAGATTGAAAATTTTGAAACAACTGAAGAATACGGATATTTTTCTCAAGATATTGTTATAGACAATAAAAAATTAAACAAAGTCAGAAGAAAAGAGTTAAACTTAATTGATGGACAAGATATGAAAACAGATTTAAAAACAAAACTGAGCAGAAAAAACATTATACTATATGGAAAATTTACATGTGAAACACCTATTGAAATTTCTACAACAAAAGGAACACAGGCTATTTCATTGATAAACAAAGCTGATATAATTCAGAAAATTAAAAAAGCTAAATATACACCTAGTGAAATAGGATATATACATATTTCTACAATACAGATACTAATTAAGAGTACATTTGCTGAAGGAATAAACTCACCCATAAAACTAGCTACATGTGATGACAGAATTATGAACATAAAAGATAAAATACTTGGAATAATTGAAGGAAACCTTGCTTATACTAAACTACTTTTTAATGTAGCTTTACACTACGCTATACCACTAGTAACAGAAAAACTAGATAAATCTTTAAACATTGCTTATAAATTTGAAAGACAAGATTTAATGGAAACAAACGACTATCCATTTTCAATAACATACACCATTGGATATGCTTTAACAAATAGCCATCATAGTATACAATTTAAAAACACAGATAAAATATATATGGAAGATATATTTCGAGAAGTTTCTCGTATAAAATATATACCAAAGACACCTATTATACAATATGTTAATACTAATGTTTTTCAAAATAGAACACCTAAACTTTTAAAAAGTAAAAGCACATGTTATACATATCTACCACCAAATCAAAGAACTAATGAAACTGGTACACGGACCTCTATTAAAAACTTTAAAGAAGAGGGATCTTCTAATGAAATAACTGAAAACGAATTCACACAGTTAGCTGATCAAATGGCTAAATTAACCTCAACTATCAAGGAAACACTCTGATTACTTTCTGGTATCAGAGCCCGTATACGATTCAAAACATTAATACTGAAAATCACAGATTTACAATATGTATGAATATAATAGACAAAAATTTTATAAAGACAATATAAAATAAATAAACGAAAGTTATGCTAAAGAAGTAAAACTTTACTTGAAAGCTAAAAACGAAGGTCGTAAAACAGACGAAACACAACATTTGAAAAACATTATTAGTTTAGAAAAATCAAAACAAATAGTTACACAATTAACTATAACATAATGGAAAGATTTAATTACAAATCAAGAATAACACGAGATATACAAGAATTAGAAGAACAAGTTATTATAGATGAATATCTTGTTAAAATGGCATACCATAATTTAAGACACAATAAAGATTTATCACAACGAACTCAAGAGATAATGATAAAATCTGCAAACGAGGATTTAACAAATACCAAAAGAAAAAGAGATACGGCATATCAAATGTCACACGCTTAATTATGAGTTATAAATCGAAAATAGAATTAGATAGTATAACAGAAGAAAAACAACAAGTGAAAGAAATTATGAAGGCTAAAAATATTAAATAAATGGGAAAAAATTTAGAAACATCTTTACAAAAAGAAGAAATATATCAGAAAAATTATGAAAAAACGATAAATAAAAATATATTAAATAGAGACACAATAATACAAGGTATAAAAGAAAAAGGAAAAATAATAAATCACATAAATAATAAGTTTATAGAAAAAATACATGAAAGGGAAATTAATGGACCAAATTGAAAACATTAGAAAATTTTGGGTCCTAAATGAAGAATATACAAAATATTAAAAATATGAGAAAAAGACAAAAACACTATTTAAAGTTGCATTTGGCATTAACGGAACACACTAAAATTGAAATACATTTTCAACTTGCACTAAAGTTACACTGCACACAAAAATACACACCAAAATTACAAAATGCCCAACTTTATAAAACTCCAAAAAAGTTAATGATAACTCACAAAGCAATTATTAACTTAATAAAGTTAATGGGGGAATTTTTGAAAACTCCCCATGGGTTTGAAAACTTCCTTTTAGCTCCCCATTTTCAAATACATCATTTGGGGTTTTAGATACGCGATTCTGGGATTTAGATACGCAATTCTGGGATTTAGATACGCGATTCTGGGATTTAGATACGTGATTTTTTCCTTGTATTTCAAATACATCATTTGGGGTTTTAGATACGCGATTCTTGAGTTTTAATACATCATTTTTTAAAATGGGGAGCTAAAAGGAATTGAACTTATCATTTGGGGAGTTTTCGGGAATTCCCCGCTTAATTAAAGGGTATAGGAATATCAATATCTGCATTCTCTCCTAAAGTCGCTAATCTGCAGCAGAAGTCGCATTATAGTGGTGGGCAGCATTTTTGGCGCCAGCCACGTCACCGTTTACTCGACAGTTGACTCCATGAAATACAAGTCGTCGTTCTACTTTGGCTTCTCCAAATATTTATTTTCCAGAAAACAAGAAGAAATATAATCTCATTCGGAGAAAACCGCGTAATGATATCTCTATCCACAGAACCAGTCCGATTCCTGCATTTCCACTCTCCCACGGGGAATTCTGCGCCGCCGAGAACAGGTACCGTTCTAATAATATCTTAAATTTTCCGATGACTTTTCCGGCATGATCGTAATGCTAAGAAATCTTGTGTTTCGAGAATCATGTTATTGTTAATTGCAGCATAAAAATGAATATTTAAACCATACTAGGCTGATCTGTTTGTTCCTCCCTCTGATATGCTTGTATCATAGTATTTGTAGATCATGTCTTGTCACACCGTCACCAAGCACATGTTGTTTTTTGGGATAATTACACTGAAATATCCTAAAATTGTATGTAAAGTCAGATATTGATCGATGAGTGTCTGGGTTCAAAATAGTAGGTTATTTATTAAAAAACAGAGATGATATCATCGATCCACATGTAATAAAAATTCTTCACGTTGTAATTTTTGAACCTCAGGGGAGGTCTGTGTGCAAATTTTGTGAAAACCATTAATATCTCTGTGTGTGTATCTGTCACGCGTTTCTTCTTCCCTTTATAAAGAATTTGTTTGCTCTGAATGAGGTGCAGGCCGCTGGGGCGACTTCTGATAGTTCTTTACCAATTCCAGGAGAATTGAGAAATTGAATCTTTGATTTTACTGAGATGCAAAATGACATGGCTTCAGAAAGTCTTCTCGATACAGCTAAGTCCTTATTCGAAGCAGTATACTCTGCGAGACAAGTCCTCACTCAGAGGGACAACTTCAACAAATTCTCCTCTTTCTTGGAGAAAATAGCTTTCTTTGTACAAGACTTGTCCAAATCTGAGGTTCGACACCCGGACACCATAAATAAAGCTCTTGAGAATCTTCAACAGGAGGTTAACTTTTCCAAGCAACTAGCTCTGAATTGCAGCAAGGGAAACAAAATCTATCACCTCTTAAGTTGCAAGAGGATCGTGGAGGATCTACTCAACGGCACCAAGAATGTAGCTCGGGCTGTGAGAACTTTCCCTTTGGAAGCCATGGATTCTGCAACAAATGACCATATTATGAAGCTGTGTGAGAATATGACAAGCGCTGAATATAAAGTTTCTGCAGTTGAGGAACAAATCATGCATGCAATAGAAACAGGAATAGAAGACAGAAACGCGGATCGATCCCATGCTAGTGATTTGCTTATTCGTATAGCTGAATTTATCGGGATATCAAATGAACCCTCTGAGCTTAAGACAGAATTTGAAAACTTTAAGGAAGAAATGGAGAGAATCGAGCCGAGAGCAGAAGCTTTGAGGATGGAACAGATTGTTCTTCTCCTTGGTAATGCTGATATTATTACTACACCAAAGGAGAAGGAGATTAAGTACTTCACCAAAAGAAACTCTTTGGGCAGGAAGCTTCTAGAACCTCTGCAGTCGTTCTACTGCCCCATAACTGCAGATGTGATGATGGACCCCGTTGAGACACTGTCGGGCCAGACATTCGAGCGGGCAGCTATTGAGAAGTGGTTAGCAGAAGGGAATGGTGTCTGTCCGTTGACTAAGACCCCTTTGACTGAATCGGCTCTAAGGCCGAATAAAACTCTTAGACAATCTATTGAGGAGTGGAGAAATAGGAACACTATGATTAGCATTGCTTTGATGAAACCTGAAATTTTATCAACCGACGAGGAAGAAGTGCTTTGTTGTTTGAAGAAACTTCGTGATTTATGTGAAGAAAACCAGTTGCATAGAGAGTGGATCGTGATGGAGGATTATATTCCGATTGTTACAGGTTTTCTTGCGAAAAACAGAGAACTGAGGGTGCATGCTTTGGCCATTCTTTACTGTCTTGCCAAGGATGGTGATGATAATAAGGTAAGCTTATTGATCTGGAAAACCAGCTTCAGCTTATTTTAAGAATAAAAAGTTAGAAGCCGAAAACACCTAGGAATAAGGTTTTAACTTCGACTTCTAACTTTCATAAATAAATATAAGTTTGTTTAGGGCAGTAAAAGTGCATCACAATCTTTTTCTATGAACAAATTCCAACTTTTTACAGCTTCCGTTAAAAGTTCTCAAAAGGCATAAAATTTGCACACCCTGAAATTGTCTTCCATTTCGTTCATGTGATTTTCATATGTTATTACATCAATCAAAACTCCCATGTTTCAGGAGAGGATTGCTAAAGTAAACCAGGACAGTATCACCTATATTGTTCGTTCGCTTGCACGTAAACTTGAGGAAAGTATGTTAGCATTGCAGTTGCTTCTGGAATTATCCAGAAGTGCGTATGTTAGGAACATGATTGGGGGTGCACAGGGGTGTATACTTCTTCTGGTGACTTTAGCAAGCAGTGATGATGCCCAAGCTTCAGAATGTGCCCGAGAGATTCTGGATAATCTTGCCTACCTTGATCAGAATGTTATTGAGATGGCAAAGGCTAAATTCTTCAAACCTCTCTTGCAAAGTCTTTCTGAAGGTACAGCTTCAAAGGAAAGGAAAATGAAAAACTTAGCATTAAGCTTCATTCGTAAGGAATACGCGCATTAAATAACGATCCAACAATTCCAACCTATTAAGCTCAATGCATTCGTTATTATGGATTTGAAATCCTACCTAAAATCAGTATTTCTGATGTTTGCTTCTTCTTGATGACTTGTTTCAGGACCTGTAAGCAAGCAAATGATGATGGCCGACATCTTAGGCGACATTGAGCTAACCGATCATAACAAGCTTTGTCTTTCTCGAGACGGGGCAATAAAGCCTCTTCTTGAGATGCTAAGGCATAGTGATGTTGAGGTAAAAGCAGCAGCTGTTAAAGCTCTCGAAAATCTCTCAGGAGAAGCACAAAATGGCCTTCAATTGATCAAAGAAGGAGCTAAAGATCCCTTATTCAAACTTCTCTTTTGTCACACTTTATCTTCGCCCAAATTGCTCGAACGGGTTGCAAAAACCATCATGCATTTAGCTATATCTACAGCTTCCCTTGAAGCTTCAGAGGAACAGATTTCACTTCTGGAATCTGAAGAAGATGTTTTCAAACTATTCTCTCTCATTCAATACAATGGACCTGGTATGCAAGAAACACTTCTCCTCACATTCCACGCCGTGTGCAGATCTCCTTCCGGTTTTCAAATCAGGTCTTACTTGAGACAGGTAAATAATCCAGTACTTGAGACATATCTGAAGTAATAATCACATATAGAAATCAAATATGTCTTCTTTATACTCTTGTCATTCTGTGATATCACTAGATCTCTGCTGTTAGAGTGCTGGTCCAACTATGCGAAGACGAAGAACACATTGTGAGGGCAAATGCTGTGAAACTATTCTATTACCTGACACAAGACGGCGATCATGCAACTTTTTTGGAGCATGTGAACAGAAGATGCATTGCTAATCTGGTTAAAATCATCAACACTTCTGATAATGGAGAGGAGACAGCCGCAGCAATGGGAATAATATCTCACCTCCCTCACGATCTCCAAGTCTCTCAGAACCTTCTGGAATCCGGATCCCTCGAAGCCATCATCGATTGTCTCACCTTCACAAACACCCACGCTTCACGCGAAAAGGAATTGGTAGAAAATGCTTCCGAAGCCCTAATTCGATTCACAGCCCCGTCAAATCTCGAATGGCAAAAGCGAGTAGCGGAATCCGGAACGATCCCCGTCCTCGTAAAGCTGCTATCCTCTGCAACTCCACGCACCAAACAAAATGCTGCAATTTCACTGAAGCAATTCTCAGAGAGTTCGAGCAATTTGAGCTTACCGGTTAGGAAACCCCCTTTTCTGATGTGCTGCTTTGCTTCTCCTGAGAACACCTGTCCCGTTCACACTGGCGTATGTAGCATCGAATCTTCATTTTGCCTTCTGGAGGCTGATGCCGTGCGGCCACTCGTGGGGGTTCTGGGCGAGAACGATGATAAAGCGTGTGAAGCTTCGTTGGATGCAATTTCGACATTGATTGATGGTCTGAAACTGCAAAATGGGTGCAAAGTGCTTGAGGAATGCGGAGCTATATTGCCGATTATCAAAGTGTTGAGTTCATCTTCCGGTGATCTGCAGGAGAAGGCGTTGGCAGCGTTGCAGAGGATTTTCAGGGTGGGTGAATTTAAAACCAAGTATGGGAAATCTGCACAGGTGTCGTTAGTGGAGATCACTCAGAGAGGAGGTAGTAACGCAAAATCTTTGGCTGCAAAGATACTGGCGCAGTTGAATGTATTGAATGAACAGTCTTCTTTCTTTGATGGGTACGTATGAAACAAAAGATGAAGCAGAATGATACGGCGGTGGCGGTGCTATGTGTACAGATTTGTTTACTGATTGCGATTGGTTTTAGAACGAACAATATCACCATTTGTTATAAATTCTTCTTCTTCTTCTTCTTCTTCTTCTTCTAATCTTTTTTCTTGTTTAATCCGGAGGGTCTTCCCAAATTCTGCATATCCCAGTTTGTCCGTGTTAGTATTTCCTTATCTAAGAATGTGCTTCATCGTGACATTCCAAGGTTTGTGGAGCAATGGATGATCTTTAAGATCATCATTCATGATACAATCATGGATTTCGATACTGGATCAGAAGCTTCTCTCCCAAACTAGCGTCAATCCTCTTCTAATTCCGTCTCATTAATCAAAACATTTTCAAGGTTCATGGAGTAGCCCAACAACCATCTACATTGGAGTTTCATAAGGCGCCAGCTGAATTCAAATTGAGTGTTTATAATAGCTTCCATTTGAGTTTAGCTTCACCCATTTTTCCTTTCGTTTCTACTTTCTCCAAGTCTGCACCAACTCAGCCACAAAGTTAGATATAACATACCATCGTAAATATATTTAACCCGCTTTGATGTACTCACTTTAGATAATAAAAAGTACAATACATCAAAGATCAAACAAACCAATTCGGTTCAATTATCATAAATAATTTAATTATTTACAAAAATAGAATTTATTTTTCTTTGCTCAATATTTAAAGAAAAATTATTGCACAAAATCATATTTTTCCACCTTGCCAACCTCTATTATTTACCATATACAAGTTAATATAGCTCACAAAATAAATTAGTTACCGATTATTTTGAGTAAAACCTTAAAAAAAAAATAGTTTATCATTTATCAATTTGGAATTGCTTCTCACTTTTATCAGCCGCCCCAAGACAACGAACGGTTCATCTTCTTGGATCTCCTATGAGCAATTTTTTGTCAAACAAGATTGCCTCCAATATTATTCTCTCCATGTGGTTTTTGTTACTAAAAAAACTCGATCGAACAATATTCGTGATTTTGCAAATAGAAGAATTTCAACTCGATCATTAAACCAAACTAGTTAGTTGAGTGCGGTAATTAAAAATATGTAAATAGATACTAAATTTATATTTTCTATAACTCAAATCAATTGACTAAACCGCTACTATTCAGTATCAGCAATTTAATAGAGAAGTAAGATACTTTACTTTGTATATTGGCCAATCATAATGCCTTAAGAGTTACAGACAATTTTCCGAAAAGAAAAAGCAAGGCAGCTTCGTCATTGGTGACCTTGACTATAACCAGATTAAACCAATGGGCACCTGCTTCTTTGTTGCTTACCGGCCAAGGCTACAATTATTGAGTGTTAGTCCACAAAAACAAAAGGATTTTATTGCTTTACTTACACAAAGTCTTGATCAAGTCAAGTTTATCTGTTTTCTTCTCCCAATCTCTATATTATCTCTACTCCTCCTTCATTGAGCTCACACCTGCAGAATCAGATCGATCATCTACTCAATTTCCCTGTTAATTAAAGTATATGCTCACTTTTCTTTGAACTTCTCTTTATTCATATTAATTGTATTTTATTTCAACAGGGGCTAATTTGATATTTGAGTGAAATGGGCGAAAACATAGGGCATCGTCCAACCTTCGGCTGCAAGAAGTGCATGAATCCCATTGCGCTACATGCTGATCTCATTTCCAAGAGTTTTCAGGTTCTTTTTCACTATTCGTTTAAATGATTTTCTATTAATTTATGAAAATTGCTTAGAAATTAAGAATATATATATTATGAATTGACTTGAAATCTTGTTTGATACTATGTAAGATCAATCCAACCATTTAACAGTTACACATGACTGGATCCATGTCTAGACTTTGTTTTTTTTGTTTTTTTTTTTTTTCCCACACACACCCTAAATGGGATTCGAACCTGAATATATATATATTATGATTTGAACTTATAATTTGCAAGAAATCTCAAATTAATGTTTGACAACTATTCCATGTTGAAGGCGAAATCGGGACAAGCCTATCTGTTTAGTCATGCAATGAACATCGTGGTGGGGCCCAAGGAGGATAAGCAACTGATGACTGGTTATTACACAATTGCCCCAATATTTTGCAGCAAATGCAGTGAGGAAATTGGGTGGAATTATGTGAGAGCTTTTGAAGCGAGAGAGACGTGGAAGGAAGGGAAGTACATCGTGGAGAAGGCTAAGATTGTCAAAGAGTATTGAGATTTGAGACCACCTCTAATCTTTTGAAGTACTATTATAATAAATCGGATTTGTTCGCATTCTCATGTGTGTTATAAATCCTTAATCGAACCCTTTGTTTACAATTTACATGTTTTCACAACTTCAATAAACTTGCTGGTTCAAGTTGTTGATGTGTTTGTGTAATAACTAGTCCAAAACTATATTTTGTGGCAAATATTTCTGCAATATGAATGACTTTTGTAATTTTATGGATATATGTTTTGCTTCCACATGGAAAATCGCGCCCTGGTTATGTTGAATAGCCCAGATTTGATCTCATGGCGAACACCGTAATTCGACATGGCCCATATAAAGCCCAATACTAATATTGATTATTTTAAAAAGATTTTAAATTAAAATGACAAAATAAAAATCTGCAAGGCACTCCGAAATATTTTTAAAATCCTTTAAAGTTGACTCCGAAAAGACCTATGCCGAAAATTAAATTAGCTATTGCAATTGTTTAAAGTAATGAGTTAAAGCCATCAGTTTCTCGAGAAAATTATGTTATTAATCAATCTCAAGAGGTTGTGGAAGATAACGTTTGTATTCGTTTAATGAAAATATGGAGAAGGCATTATTTTTGTATGAAAGTCCTAAAATTTTGAAGAGATCTATATGTTAAGTTTAATGAACAAAGGTTGGGGAAGAAAACTGGAATTCATATTCATATATTCTTGTGTACAGACATACAAAACTATACAAGTATTAATAGGGAGGAATACCTAATCTCGGTCCCTAATTACGTCCCCTAATATGGGAAGGGAATCAATTACAATTCCTGCCATATTTACGAGATATTGTCAACACTCCCTCTCAAGTTGGATCGTGGGGTTCGACCATGTTCAACTTGGACAGTGAACTATGAAAGTTCTGGCTGCTTACGGCTTTGGTTAAGACAAACGGAAGCTTGATTATGCCGGAGTCGATCTTTTCCTTGATGAAATGTCGATCGATCTCCACATGTTTGGTTCGGTCATGCTGTACTGGGTTGTGGGAGATACTGATCGCGGCCTTATTATCGCAATATAGATCCACGCTCTCTTCAGGAGGAAAACCTATCTCTGTTAGGAGTTTTCTAATCCACAGGACTTCAGTAATGCCTCGAGCTATTCCTCGGAACTCTGCCTCAGCACTTGAAAGTGCTACCACCTTCTGTTTCTTAGTCCGCCAAGTTACCAAGTTTCCTCCCACAAAGGTGAAGTATCTGGAGGTAGATCGCCTGTCTATGATACTTCCTGCCCAATGAGCGTCGGTGTAGGCAGTGATTCGGGTGTGTCCGTTTCGAGCAAACATGAGGCCTTTTCATGGGGAGGATTTCAAATATCTCAGGATCCTAAATACGGCCTCCATATGCTCCTTGCTGGGGCTATGCATAAACTGGCTTACTACGCTGACGGCGTAGGCAATATCCGGTCTTGTGTGGGATAGATAGATCAGCTTGCCCACAAGTCTCTGATATCGGTTTTTGTCAACAAGAGCTTGGTCTTGAAACATTCCCAACTGGTGATTCTGGGCCATGGGGGTATCTGCTGGTTTACAGTCAAGGAGCCCAACTTCTGTTAAGAGATCGAGTATGTACTTCTTTTGTGAGATAAAGATGCCTTTGTCAGATCTCATTACCTCGATGCCCATAAAATATCTCAACTTCCCCAAATCCTTCATTTTGAACTCTTGTGACAGATTCTTTTGTAGATCAGCTACCTCCTCTGTGTCGTCTCCAGTAATCACCATATCATCAACATAGATAATCAGGAGGGTGATGAGTCCATTCCTTTTCTTAATAAATAAGGTATGGTCTGAATTACTCTGGACGTACCCATATCGATTCATCGCTGTGGTGAACTTTCCAAACCAAGCTCTTGGTGATTGTTTGAGCCCGTAAAGAGACCGTTTCAATCTACACACGGTGTGCTGGCTTCCGTTTTCCTGGAATCCTGGTGGGAGGTCCATATAAACTTCTTCCTCAAGGTCCCCGTGTAAGAAAGCATTCTTTACGTCGAATTGTTGCAGGGGCCACCCATAGTTGGCAGCTATGGATAGCAGAACCCGAATGGTATCCAATTTTGCCCCCGGAGAGAAAGTCTCCAGATAATCTATCCCATACGTTTGTGAATATCCCTTGGCTACCAGCCGGGCCTTGTGCCTTTCGATGGTCCCATCCATCTTGTGTTTGATGGTGTAGGCCCACTTGCAATCAACGGATTTTTTTCCTGTTGGCAACTGGCACACTTTCCAGGTGTTGTTCTTATCCAGTGCTTCGATTTCATTGTTCATTGCTTGCTTCCATAGTGGATCATTCAGAGCCTCATCAACGGTGCGGGGAATCTGGTGAGAGTACAGGGCGTGAATGAAGCCCTGTAGTGGTGGCGAACACCCGGAAGATATGTGGTGAGTAACCGGATATCTGCTCCTGCATGTTTTGTCTGGACTGTCCTGTTGGGTGGAATGCCCTTGTTCTGTCGAGGAGGTAGAATATATGTATTCTGAATGGAAACAGGAGAGTTAGGGGCACTTACCTCAGGGATATCCGATGGGGGTTCGTCTGGGGTGTTTGAGAGATATGGAGATGGAGCGTCGGGTTGTACCGTAGACTGGGGCGGTGGAGTGTACTCCTGTAGTGGTTCCAACCATCCACACATCCAATTAAGCCCTTCCTGTGTAGTCTCCCCCTGAAGGGGTATATTGGTGGGTGTCTTAAAGTAATATTCTGTCTCCAAGAAATCCACGTCCATGGTGACGTAATGTCGGTTGTTAATCGGATCATAGCAATGGTAACCCTTTTGGGTAGTGTTGAATCCCAGAAAGACACAACGGACTGCACAGGGGTCGAGCTTTGTTCGGAACTGTTTGGGAGTGTGTACAAAGGCCACGCATCCAAAGACCCGAGGTGTAAGCAGGAGAGTTGAAGGGATAGAGTGAAACTTTCTGAGAGTGTCCAGGGGGGTCCCATACTCCAATGCCCTGGTGGGTAGTCGATTCATGACATACACAGCTGTTGAGACGGCATCAACCCAATATGAATTGGGTACGTGTGCTTCAAAGAGAAAGGCCCGAGCACTTTCCAGAATGTATCGGTTTTTCCTTTCGGCCACACCATTCTGTTGTGGGGTGTGGGGACAGGTTGTTTCATGGATGATCCCGTGTTGGGAAAAGAAACTTTGAAGAGTTTGATTTACAAATTCTCCCCCATTATCAGTTCGAAGCACTTTAATCGAGACAGAGAACTGAGTCTGAATCAGCTGGAAGAATTCCTTGATTACCTGTGGGGCATCTGATTTTTGTTTCAGAAAATATATCCAAGTGAATCTCGTGCAGTCATCAATTAGAAAGAGAAACCATCGAAACTTGGAGTTGACATGACTTGGGGATGGCCCCCACACATCAGAGTGGACTAATTCAAACGGTCGGGTCGTTTTATTCTTAAAACTCGGATAAATGCTCCGATGGCTTTTTGCAAGTACACACGTATCATACTGTAAAGAGCTTGACTCTGACACTAAGCTTGGAAATAACTGTTTCAAATACTGGAAAGAAGGGTGCCCTAACCGGCGATGCCAAAGCCATAACTGTTTTTGACTGCTGCTCTGAGTCAAATGAAGTGAGCCCGTTTGTGAGATGTCTCTGATGTAGTACAACTCATCTCTCTCAATACCACGCCCAGTGATCGTCCCCGTACGAATATCCTGAAAGAGGTAAAACGTGGGAAACATTAGTACCGTGCAGTTTAATTCTTTAGTGAGCTGACTAACTGAAAGAATCTTATTTGTGAGTGATGGCACTACAAGACAATCAGATAGGTTCAGTTTCTCAGATAAAGTAATGTTTCCCGCCCCAGTGACCGGGTAAGAAAGACCATTTGCATTTACTACCGAGTCTCGTCGGGAGGCTGTAGAGATTCGGATGCCACGGGCATCATAGGTCATATGGTCTGTAGCCCCACTGTCAATGAGTCATTCCATTTATGGGCTTGGAATGGAAGCTTGCATGAAATTATGTCCCTGTCCACTATTTTGAATTTCAAGATGGTCCATTTTGAAAAAATCTCCCAAATTTGGCCTACTAAGGGAGTCCTCAAGTCTCGGTCCATTCTTAATAAATTGCCCATTAAGTGGGCCAAGTCCACACATATGTTGCTCAACAAATCCAATATTCATCCCCATTTGTTTTTCATGAAATAAATCAACATTAATTCCCGTTTGGCTTTCATAAAAAGGGCCATCATTAATTTCCATTTCATTCCCATGCACAGGCCCAATATTACCCCAATCCCTAATCTTACCTCCTGGGTTATATTCTTTCGCTCCCATCTCCCTGCTTAGAGATTCAGTGTGAAATTTCTTACCAAAATTGGGACCATCATCACGGCTGGAGTTACCGACATCGTTGCTATTGTTCGCATTCGGTAAGTGCCCGCCGGACCCTGTGTTAAGTTTAATCGGAGCCTCTTGTGTGGTAGCAATCCTGCCTCCGGTGGCGCCGCCGCCTCTGGTTTCGTTGTAGGAGGTGGCGCCGCTGGCAATCAGAGTATGCCCTATCGCACACGCAGCCCTTCCTTGTCCATCTCTGCGTGTGTTGTTGTCGGGTTCCCCTGTTGTGGGAAAAGTCTTTTCGGTCGGTGGCCGGGATGAGCTTCCGCCGACGGGGACTGTCTCCCTCTTTTTCGCCGATGTGGTTTGGGTGATTTTTTCGGGTTGTCTATGCCTGAGAAGTTCCACCATTTAGGCGAGAAACTCGGTCGGTACTTGATTGGTCTTTGTGGGGATTGCCATAGGTAGATGATGAAGCAAGGTGTTCGATTCGTTATTGAATCGAAACCCACTCTGATACCATGTTAAGTTTAATGAACAAAGGTTGGGGAAGAAAACTGGAATTCATATTCATAGATTCTTGTGTACAGACATTCAAAACTATACAAGTATTAATAGGGAGGAATACCTAATCTCGGTCCCTAATTACGTCCCCTAATATGGGAAGGGAATCAATTACAATTCCTGCCATATTTACGAGATATTGTCAACACTATATTCGGAGGGATTCCTTTATAATTTGGATGAAAATATCTTCGGATGAAGATATTTTCGTCTTGGTAGACACAAACATTGAGGATCTTGATAATAGAGACAACGAAATTGAAGATTAATTTGATAAAAATTATTTAGATGAGGATATCTTCGCCTTGATAAACCTTTAGCTTTTACACATTGAGGATCTCGATAAAAGAGACAGAGAAATTGAAAATTTTGACCAAAATAATCAGCGTGAAAATATTTTAGTTTAGATACTTGTAGCAAAAAGTTTAATATCTAATTTTAAGGAACCCCAACACCCCGACCCGACGAAACAAGTGGGAAGAGGTAAATGAGGTATGAGAAATAGTACTTCTATTTCTTTGTTTCCTAAACTTTAGATTGCTTGCTGTTATTTTATTATTTTTTTTAAAAAAAAATCAATATTGCCATTTATAATAAAAGTATTGAATAATTGATTTTCTTTTAATTTTCTTCTTGCTATAAGTTTTCTCTTGTTAATCCTCTGTACAAACACAAACGGATGAAGAAGGTAAATTTTTTATTTTTGGGTTCGAATCCCACAACCCCCAAATTAAAAATGGATGAAGAAGGTAAATTCTCACCCATACTCGTTTGGCGGAACAATGAATTTGAAATAATGTAACATATTAAAATAAAGAACAAATATGCTTCTAAAATAAGTGCTTCTGAGTTCTGAGATTTTTTTTTTTTAGTATTTAAAAAATTAATTTTTACTTATTTTAATTAGATTCTACTCTTTAGATAATGCGTTTTTCTTTGTAATAAAAGAGAATCCTATTTAAATAATACTCTTCTCACTAAAATGTTAATATTCCTAAAATAACTGTTTTACACAGATAAAAGTCTAGGGTTTCTGCAATCGTGATGCCCGAAAATCTGATCACCATCCCAATCTAAAAAATTTAGATTAAAGGTTTGTAGCTCAAAAATCTGCAATTTGAGGTATATTTTTTTCTTAATTCCTAAGTTGATTTATTTTGAAGCTATTTCCTCATCATCTTTTCATTTTCATTATGTTTTTACGTGGCGATTAAAATTATATAGATCTGAATATTACAACATTTTCTTGTAAAATTTTCTTTCTTTCATATATTTTGAACATACAGGTTGAGTTTGATCGTTTTAAACGCACCAATTGGATGAAAGATCCAAAAAAGTAAAAAAAGAACTTCAAAAAGAAAGGCTTTAGTTGAAAATAATATTTGAAGTTTCATTAGATCCGACATTCAAGGCGCTGTTTGATTGGAATTAAAATAAAATAAAAAACTTGATTTTGTAAATTTATTGTTTTAATGTGAAATTGTTGTGCTGTAGGCATGTACCATCACTTTTCGATGTGATTAGATTTTGTTCTATCCAAATATTGGGCCACAAAGACACACACTTTTTATCTAAATATTGTTCTTCTTATTCTTCTGTTATATGTGTGTAAAAATTGTTTACTTTGTGTGTGCCAATGTCTTTCTTCTGGGTTGCTTAAGATGACCATTTTTCCAAATTGATATGCTTTAGAGAAAGCTCGAATTTAAAGGGCATTATTGTTGCCAAAGTGATGAATGTTAGGATACCACGCACCGGCGAGTCGTGTAGTTTAATTGTTCCACGCGCTTAATCATAGGTCTCCAGTTCGAGTTCAGTGGGTTCTATACCTAAATAATTCGACTCGGCTCAAAAAATAGAATCCGATCATTTACTTAATTTTCTTGTTAAAAAGTATGATCACTTCTCTTTCAACTTCTTTATATTGATATTTTGTCACAAATTAATTGCATTTTATTTCAACAGGGTTAAAATGAGTAAAAGTAGTGGGCATCATCCACCTTTCAACTGCAAAAACTGCATGCATCCTATTGCCCTGTGTTAGTGTGAATAATTCTCATTATTTCGTGAGTATGTGATCTCGTTTTTAATGTTTCTATTTGATATAAATTGGTATCCTGATGTGTTTTTATGGTTATTAGTGCAACTGGGCTAAATTCTATATTATTGGAATGTGTGGGCTAAAAAGAGAAGAATTTTGGTAGAATTTGGAAGTCTGGGCTGCACGTTTTGCTACTCTTATGAAGAAGCCCGAATTGAAGAGCTTAGCTTGGAATTGGTTGATTTGTTGTTGTGGCAGTGGGTCTTAATTGCAATGTGCCGAGGAAATTGAAGATTATTAATTAAATGGGAGAGGCCCAAATTGAAGAATTTAGATGCAATTGGAGTTGCTGGAATCGTGCATGCATGCACATAACATTTAAGAAGTTGTTGGTTTGATTTTAATTTGGCATGGGACTTCTTTGGTTGGTGGGCCGACGTGATTTAGTGGAAAAGGCCCACTATGGGGACAACTTGGGCAGCAAGTTGATTGAGCATGCAAAGTCCGGTTGAAACTAGAATTCTACTTTGAGACTGAATGGTTGCGTGATATTTATATGGATTTCAGGCAGCATATAAAAGGACTTAGGAGCAGATTTCGGAGAACTTCTCTACGTAGCATCTTGGGAAGATTTCGGGAGCAGCGACATAACTTCCGGAGTTCTTCTTCCTCGTCTTAATTTCTTATTCTTTTAGACAATTTAGTTAGATGCTTTTGATTTATTTTATGTTTTTGGATTTTATGGCTTTGAGTAGCTAATTTCATAATACTTAGCTAGAGATTTATGATTCGGTTGAGACATCGTGAGACCTAATTGTTATTATATTTCAATATAATTCAAATATTTATTAATTCTCCGAGTGTCGTGTTTATTGTGATTTGTTTGCTTACTGATAGTGCACGATCATCTAAGTAGATTTAACTGCATATAGCCAATATTGATTGCATGAAGTTTACGTAGTGCTTGATAGATAATTAGTGGCGTGTTAACGATAGGAAAGTCGTAAAGTCGAATCTGATTCGTTAAGGGAATTAATAATCGCGTTCAAATCTTGCACGTGTCGTGACTTGGTTAATTCGGGTTAGTATTTTCATAAATTTTAATGTTGTCTATTCATTAAATCCTGTCGAGTGTCTCTAGGGGTTGTGAAACGGATTAGGGAAAATAGTTGTCGAGTGTCTCTAGGCTATTCGATAAATTAAGTGAAAACGAGGCGGAGTCGAGTGTCTCTATCTGCTATAGCTAACCTATTTGAATTGTTTGAAATTATCTTTGCGTCCATGATCGATGTGGAAACTGAATTATGATCTCTAGCTAGGTGTTGTCTCCTCTTATTGATTTGTTCCTCTCTTCAACGTGTGATTAGTCTTGTTTTCGTTTATTTTAATTGCTTTATTAGTTTAGTTTAATTAGTTTAGTTAAAACTCAAAACCCCACTGCTTTTACTCGTTATTTCTTGTGAATTATCCTGCAAATTTAATTGAATTAATTTCTCCCAATATCTGTGGTTCGACCCGTTTGCACTATACTCTGTTTTAGTCGTAGATCAGATTTATATTTATTATTGACGGATTCGACACCTGTCAAATTTTGGCGCCGTTGCCGGGGATTGATACTAATTGAATTTAATTCTTTTTTCTAAATAGGAGCATTCACGGAAAAGATGATCATCCAACAATGTTTGCGAATGCGTAACAGTTCAACAATTATGCAAACATTCCACGACAGGTTAACGAGGTCAACTTACCTTTTGATGAAATTAAGAATATGATAAGTGCTTTGGCTTCTAACCTTGGTGTATGCGTACCCCAAATAGCGAAGGTTTGTCAATTGTGTGCGAGCACGTTGCATCCCACCGATGCGTGTCCATCCCTTCAAGACTACACTTTCGAAAATGTGGACCCATTCGAATATCAGCCTCCATTCTCCATTTCTGCCTGGTGATAGCGTTGTCGTTTTGTCTAGGATCCTCGGTTTGCGAAGGCAACTTCACCTGATTCTCTATTATACTCAATGCAGCTGCAATGTGACCCAATTGACTCTCCAAATTCTAAATAGTGGATCCTAAAGTTTGCACCATGGACTCTAAGTTTTCAATTTGATCAGCTTGTGGGTTGAAAGGTGGGTTCGGTTGAGGGATTGGTTGTTGGGGTTGTGGAGGTTTAGGTACGAAGTTTTGGAAGTTTGGTGGATTTGGTGCATACCTCGTGTTGAGGTGATCATACCATCCGGGATTGTACATGTTGGAGTATGGATTGTACATCGGAGGCTGATATCCGAATGGGTCCACATTTTCGAAAGTGTAGTCTTGAAGGGATGGACACGTGTCGGTGGGATGCAACGTGCTCGCACACAATTGACAAACCTTTACTGCTTGGGGTACACCTACACCAAGGTTAGAAGCCAAAGCACTTATCATATTCTTAATTTCATCAAAAGGTAAAGAGTTGACCTCGTTAACCTGTCGTGGAATGTTTGCATAATTGTTGAACTGTTGCGCATTCGCAAACATTGTTAGATGATTGTCTTTTCCGTGAATGTTCCTGTTTAGAAAAAAGAATTAAATTCAATTAGTATCAATCCCCGGCAACGGCGCCAAAATTTGACAGGTGTCGAATCCTTCAATAATAAATATAAATCCGGTCTACGAATAAAATAGAGTATAGTGCAAACGGGTCGAACCACATATATTGGGAGAAATTAATTCAATTAAATTTGCAGGATAATTCACAAGAAATAACGAGTAAAAGCAGGGGGGTTTTGAGTTTTAACTAAACTAATTAAAATAAACTAATAAAGCAATTAAAATAAACGAAAACACGACTAATCACACGTTGAAGAGAGGAACAAATCAATAAGAGGAGACAACACTTAGCTAGAGATCATAATTCAGTTTCCACATCGATCACGGGCGCAAAGATAATTTCAAACAATTCAAATAGGTTAGCCATAGCAGATAGAGACACTCGACTCCGCCTCATTTTCACTTAATTTATCGAATAGCCTAGAGACACTTGACAACTATTTTCCCTAATCCATTTCACAACCCCCAGAGTGTAACGCCCCGGTTTTTAATTCGTTCGAATATGTCGTATGTGTTTATAAATTGCGCAAATTAAATTATTTAATTATGAGATTAATTGTTTATAAGTGTTTTAAATATTTAATTTTAATATAAATTGTTATTAGTTTATTTTAATTTATTTTATAATTTTATTTCGTTAATTAATTCATTTAATTGATAATTAAGAGTTAATGTTAATTAATTATGTCTTTACTTATATTAATTAATTTTATCATTAAATCGTTGATTTTATTAATTTAAAAATAGAATTTGAATTTTGTGATTTAAATTGAAATGTTATGAAATTGTTACGTTTGCGCATGATTGTTTTATTCGTGTGTCGTTCTTATATGTTTTGATATCGAAAATTCATGAAAATTTAGCATGTTGTAGATTTATGTGTTATGAACATGTTTATATGCTCGTTATATGTTTTCGACTTCGTTTGACGGGGTAACGAATTTATTTTGATTTGTGGAACCAAATCGGGGGCTAACGAGCAATTAGCGCACCCTTGGTTCCGTATGTGATATCTTGAGCTAGGAAACTCGGATTCGAGTTTCGTCAACTTCGCTGAACTCGTAACGAAAATTCAAGTTTAATGAACTTAACCTCATATTTTTCTAAGACCATTTGAACCTCCGAAAATCAACCGAAACACACATCGAAAGCCAAAACTGCCACAGTTTACTAAATTAACCATATCTCACTCAAACCTTGACCAAATTAACCATGGTTTGATTCCTTGGAACCCTAACTCAACCCTCTATCAGCCTTAGTTAACCCCAACCCGAGATAACCCTCATCACTTGGAGAAAACTCAGCCAAAATCCCCTGCTTCCAGTCATTCCCGTAACTCATGCCAACCTTGGAGACTCAAGCTCAAATCTCTTCCATCTTCCATCCAATCCACAAGGTAAGCTTAGGATTGTGATATGCATTCAATATGTGTCATTTTAAGCTATGCATCCCCAATTTTAAGCTCATATTCATGGAGTTTTGAGGAGATATATGAATAGTTATGTTATGTGCCATTTTTGATTGAATTTGCAAGAATGGATAAATGTATAACTATGATTGTGATTATGGACTTATGTTATGCACGAATTTTCGAGAACAGGTTATTGTGCTAGTTGAAACCGTTATGTGGCTTGAATTAGTACTAGATTATATGTTATGCTTCCGCCTTTGGCATTTATCCTTGTTCTTTTTGATTTGGTTGCGAAGGTTTAGTTCCCGCCTAGCCTAAGGAGTGAGTGAGTCCCCGTTCGCCGTGATCTAGCTTGGGTATGGATTGTCCATTTCATATTCGGGTCGGGTCTCGGTGCGGGGGATGTGGCACATTTCCGGTTGGGGTGCTACACAGAGACACTAGACAGGATTTAATGAACAGACAACATTAAAATCTATGAAAACACTAACCAGAATTAACCAAGTCACGACACGTGCAAGATTTAAACGCGATTATTAATTCCCTTAACGAATCAGATTCGACTTTACGACTTTCCTATCGTCAACACGCCACTAATTATCTATCAAGCACTACGTAAACTTCATGCAATCAAGATTGACTATATGCAATTAAATCTACTTAGATGATCGTGCACTATCACTAAGCAAACAAATCACAATAAACACGACTCTCAGGAGAATTAATAAATATTTGAATTATATTGAAATATAATAACAATTAGATCTCACGATGTCTCAACCGAATCATAAATCTCAAGTAAAGTATTACGAAATTAGCTACTCAAAGCCATAAAATCCAAACACATAAAATAAATCAAAAGCATCTAACTAAATTGTCTAAAAGAATAAGAAATTAAGACGAGGAAGAAGAACTCCGGAAGTTATGTCGCTGCTCCCGAAATCTTCCCAAGATGCTGCGTAGAGAAGTTCCGAAATCTGCTCCTAAGTCCTTTTATATGCTGCCTGAAATCCAGATAAATATCACACACCCATTCAGCCTCAAAGTAGAATTCTAATTTCAATCGGACTTTGTATGCTCAATCAACTTGCTGCCCAAGTTGTCCCCATAGTGGGCCTTTTCCACTAAATCACGCCGGCCCACCAACCAAAGAAGTCTCATGCCAAATTAAAATCAAACCAACAACTTCCTAAATGCGATGTGCATGCATGCATGATTCCAGCAACTCCAATTGCATCTAAATTCTTCCATTTGGGCCTCTTCGATTTAATTAATAATCTTCAATTTCCTCGGCACATTGCAATTAAGACCCACTGCCACAACAACAAATCAACCAACTCCAAGCTAAGCTCTTCAATTTGGGCTTCTTCATAAGAGTAGCAAAACGTGCAGCCCAGACTTCCAAATTCTACCAAAATCCTTCTCTTTTTAGCCCACAAATTCCAATAATATAGAATTTAGTCCAGCTGCACTAATAACCATAAAAACACATCATGGCACTAATTTATATCAAATAGAAGCACTAAAAACGAGATCATATACTCACGAAATAATGAGAATTATTCACACTAACACAGGGCAATAGGATGCATGCAGTTTTTGCAGTTGAAAGGTGGACGATGCCCACTACTTTTACTCATTTTAACCCTGTTGAAATAAAATGCAATTAATTTGAGACAAAATATCAATATAAAGAAGTTGAAAGAGAAGTGATCATACTTTTAATTAACAGGAAAATTAAGTAAATGATCGGATTCTATTGTTCGAGCCGAGTTGGATTATTTAGGTATAGAACCCACTGGACTCGAACTGGAGACCTATGATTAAGCGCGTCAAACAATTAAACTACACGACTCGCCGGTGCGTGGTATCCTAACATTCATCACTTTGGCAACAATAATGCCCTTTAAATTCGAGCTTTCTCTAAAGCATTTCAATGCCTGAGAAAGGAAGGAAATAGCAGTCGCCTTAAAGTTAAGTTTCGTTACGGTTTTGGGTCGAGTCAAAGTGTGTCGTTCCCTAGCTATCACCTAAACGAATAGTTGAATTTATGTCAGTGTCAAGTATCTCATCGGCATTACAAAAGTTTGGCTTCTTACAATCTATTATGTGATTTAGTAATTCCCTAAATTAGTTGAAATCATCAATCCATAGCTTTCTGTAACTAATTAAGAAGTAAAATTTTATGCAGGCTTGCTAACAGAAGAAGTCAGAAACTTTAAGTATGTAATTAGCAAGATTTAATGCTATTAACTTATGCAGATTCAAATATTTAGTCTGTAACTTTGTTTACTTAATTTTCAGGTTATTCTTTGAACTTCTTTATATTGATACTTTGTCTCATATTAATTGTATTTTATTTCAAAGTAGGTGAAAGCAGCGGGGATCGTCCACCCTTCAGCTGCAAGAAGTGCATGAATCCTATTGGGCTACATGCTAATCTCATTTCCAAGCGTTTTCAGGTTATTTTTATGGCTCTCATAATATCATTGGTTGGCTATAAACTATGATGCACGTATATTTTTAAAAATATCATTTTATCGTGTCGTGTCATGTCTGTATTCGTATACATCGTAGGCTACAAATGATCTGTTCGTAAAATCCAATATAAGAGTAGGAAAAATGAAAAAGTAACCGAGTCTAAAAAAAAAAAAAAAAGAGTCATGGCACTTTTATCAGTTTAAATAAGTTTCTATTAATTTACTAAAATTACTTAGAAATTAAAAACATATTAAGAATTAAATTGAAATCTTGTTCAATACTTTATAAGTTTAAAAGGTTAACCGGATTCATCTATCAACAAAACAAGACTAGATCCATGCTCAGACTTATTAAATCCGTTAATAATAACGCATTCATGTGGGGGCGGGTTTGGATACGATTGACCCAACATCAAATCGGACTCGATCATTTCCCTCACAGAGCACGTTAGACTCAAATAGAAACTGTTTGAAATTAACCTTAAACCTTTGTCCCTGATTATATTTCGAGTTATAACTTATAATTTGAAAGAAGCGTTAAATTAATGTTTGATCGTTCCTTGTTAAAGGCAAAATCGGGACAGGGCTATATGTTTAGTCATGCAATGAACATCGTGGCCGGGCCGGAGGAGGAGGAGAAGAAACTGATGACTGGTTATTACAGAATTGCCCCCATATTTTGCGGCAAATAATGTAGTGAGGAAATGGGGTGGAATTATGTCAGAGCTTTTGATGCTAAGGATCAGAAGTAAGTACATTATCGAGAAGGCTAAAATTGTCAAAAATTAATAACATTTCAAACCGCCTCTAATCCAATTAAGTAATATATATATATATATATATATATATAAAATGCATTTGTTCGATTTCTTGAGTGCGTCATAAATCCTACGTTAATCCTGTGTTTGGTTTACCTATTTCTACAAACGTAGGAAATTGTTGGTTTATGTTGTTGACGTGTTTGCATAATAGATAGTCCACAACTACATTTTGTCGCAAATATTTCTGTTGAGAATATTCTCATCTTTATTTCACAATGTAATTTCTTTTCAATTTTGATTTCAATAGTTGTTATGTTCTTAAATTGCGCCCCATAAAGTTACCTTTTTTTTTTTTAATCAAGTCTCATTGGCTAATTTCCATTCAAAACAAATGGTTTAATAGATTGCTTTCTGATCGGATTGAATTAAGAATAGATTAATTTTCATCCATTATATTCATCGATTATTTGCCTTGTTATACTACTAAAAACCATTTTCTCTTTACATTGATATTTTTCACCCAACCAATATATGGTGTTCTTTCATTTTTGCTCTTATTCCAAAATCCATTTATTTCATTCTCACTTTTTCGAGAGTTAAAGGGTAATTTAGTAAAAGCCAGTTCATAGGCAATTTTACAACAATAAAATTTTATTGTATTTTACTCAAACCACCGAACCTAAGCATTAAAGTTATTAAAGTAAACAGTAGAAAAGAGTAGCGCGCGTGGATGTTTGAAAATAGAAATGGAGTGTTGGTTGCTAATTGCTATGGAAAAGATAATTGTTGATGCACGCTTGCCGGAGGGAATATCTGTGGACCCCAATTAATTTTCACTACACAAACTATATATATGTATATGTAATGTAACACCTTATTTTTTCGGCATCATTTTTTAAGGTATTGTGCACAGTGCACATGATCTCATCACTAAACACGAGCAGATGACTTAAATAGTAAAGTATTTTTATCCGTAAATTCATGGGTTCGAGTTTTATTGGGTAGATAGCATAAGTAGTAAGTATTTAGATCTATGAACAAATAGGTCACGGGTTCGAATTTTATTAGGTAATTGAGAAATCAACAATGATCCTCTTTAAAAAAAATTTAAAAAAACTTTAAAAAAATCTTAAAAAAAAAAAGGATCTCATCACTACACATAGTCACTTGCCTACATATATAAGCCTCTAACTAATTATAACTGCGCTCTCTAATGCACGGACACTTCTAAAAATATCATTTTGTCGTGTCGTGTCGTGTCGTGTCGGATACACGTGTCCGACACTTCTCACGTGGAAAATTCACAAAAAAATCCGTATCGCCGTATCCTTGTCGTGTCGTGTCCGTGTCGCCGTGTCCGTATCCATGCAACATAGACTGCGCTTTATAATTCCATTAAGGGACATTTATAATTATATCACGAAATCATGTTAGTTTAAGGAATCATTCCACAGAGGGCTCTTATTTGCTTCACTATGCATAGTGAAATACGGACACTACGCGTCATACAAATGGCTGCACTGCATAGTATAATTTTGTTTTATATAAAGTTATTACGTGATAAGTGTTCAATATGAAGGCGACAAGTAACATTTTGTAAGATAAGTAAAAAGAAATTTATTTCTCTTCACCAAGAATTTTGTATAATACTTCAAAGAAAGTGCGTCGACTTGGAATATAATTTGGTAAAATCTACTTGTGACTATATATTTAGGGTCCATTCGCATACTAAAAAATAGAACAAATATTTCTATACTTTTAAATTGATCAATATTATGAGGGACTTGTTCCCTCACAATAATTTCTTTATGTTACGACCTATAATTCCTCATTTAGAATCTCATTAATAAATGCATATTCCTTAATTAAAATTAATGTTTTGAGTCATAATTAGCTAGTGCTCTACCATGTGATGTAAAGGTATGAATCATGGGCTAATGCCTGGTTATCTGGATAAGGGAAAATTGCAAAAATGGTATACCAAGTCCCCCATTTCAGCAACCGTGGTACAGGAACTTTTCCGGTGGCAAAAGGGACCCTCAACTACTAAAATTCAGCAATTTAATGCATAAAGTCGCCGGAATACCCGAAACCGCTCCGGAAACCCGACCCGCCCGCTTATGTGTCAGATTTTACCTTATGTGGCAATACCACTTATGACACCTCAAATACCATCTGCCATGTATGATGCTTTAGCTAATTAAAAAAAATTGAAAAGTCCACATAAGACACATTTTGGTGGGAAAATTCCCTCCCAAATCCATCAAATCATCCAAAGTCATAATTTAACCTAAAAACTAATCTTCTTTACCTGAACTTAAAGAAACTTCCATTGCTCAAGCTTTGAAACCTTTCAATGAAATCTATTTCTTTGGCAATAATGCAGAAGTATTAATCTTGATGGAAGTAGGTAACACACTAATGAGAGAATCAACCCCAAAACAATATTAATACTTCATGGAAGTAGATAATACTACTGAGACACTACTGAGACAATCAGCCACAATTAACAACATTAATACTTCATGGCAGTAGGTAACAGTAATTAGACATTCAACACAAATTAAAAACATTAATACTTCATGAAATTGAATGCAGTAGGCAAATCCCAAAGCATATTCATACAAAAGTGTAAATCCCATTACATAAGTTTGCAACATTTAGCTAGCATATAAACATAAGTTTCCAACAGCAGATTGTTTACCAAAATGACAACAAAAGATTGCACCAGCTGATTGTTTCCCAAAAATAAAAAAACACAACAAAAACCACTACACATAGTTTTCAAAAACCACCAAGGCCATTAGCCTATTTCACTGCAAAAGTTCTAATTCGGTGAGAGCAATTGCCATCTCAGGCTTGTGATTATCGTCCTTGTACACTTCTGGGTGTTGCTTATGCAGGACCGCTGCCCAATTCTTATCAGGATGCGCCTGTATCGACAGTGCCTTTGATACTGAAAGCACCTAAAATACAGAGACATACTTCCAAATTTCAATAGTCATCATTTAGATGGGTAGTTTAATGTAGTAATCATACGGTTTCCAAAGAGATGAAAGAAAAATCACGAACAAATAAAATCAGCCTTGTTTCTCAAGATAAAGAACTGATGCAATAGGCACAGATCTTGATTCCTCCAAATGCAGTTAAAATCTGAGTCCCAAATCCTTGAATTATAATCACTTGAAAACTCACTATCTCACACCAAACTACAATAGCGAAGGTGAATTGTCCACAGTTACCTTGAAGAGAAAAGGAAGATCAGGACCCCACTTCCGCAGCACCTTATCCCCAAGCACACTAGGGTTTTTCCAAATCCAATCCCTCAAAGTCTAAATCACAGTACTGACCCTTAAATCCATCCTTCCGCTTCAAATCTCCGCCGAGGAAATCGTCCTCAAATTAATCCACCAAATCTCCGCGGTCGAGTTGAATCGGACTCCGAGTGAGCTCACCGTCACCAGCCCCGACGAATCCATAACCCCACGAAATCGGACTTCAATCACCCCTCTCTCAATCTAGGGTTTTCTATTGTTTCGTTTGGGTTTCCTTCAAAATGCCTGAGGTTTGAACTTTGAAATTTGTGAGTGAATGCAAAGGGTCTGATAACTTATGAATTTGCAGAGTTTGGGTTCTTTTTTTAATTTTTAAATATATTTTATTGGCATTTAATTTTAAATTTGTTTTATTGCCTTTTCCTTCTTAGATGCAAGATGGCATTTAAATGTGATGTGGCAGTCAACGTGTTGCCACGTACTAATTGTTGCCACGTCAAGCTACTTTGGTGAAAAGAAAAAGTGGTTTCCGGAGCGGTTTCGGGTATTCCGGCGACTTTATGCATTAAATTGCTGAATTTTGGTAGTTAAGGGTTCCTTTTGCCACCGGAAAAGTTCCTGTACCACGGTTGCTGAAATGGGGGACTTGGTATACCATTTTTGCAATTTTCCCTCTGGATAATATATCTCTCAGGCATATATTTTAATTAGCTCAATATGCTTTAATGGTTGGAAGAATCTCGTTAATTATCTGTTAACACCTGACAGTCATGCCCAAATGAATAGATACCTACTGGCCTGGTACTTAAAAGACTGCAAGACAGCCATTAGTTAATTACCCTACTTACTTTTCCATAACTATATATTGCACTTAAATATATGTATATTTTGATAAATTAATCATCAATCCCTCTAAGTCACCCAACTGTAACTAACTGAAAATTCTGATAAACATATGATAATAATTAATTGAATGTAGTGAAACCTGGTTTCCATCAGAATTTTCTTCTAAGACTAACATGAAAAAGAAGAAAACAGCAATGTCGTCTTTCGAGGGAATATTTTTCTCGAAAATCCAAAAGGAAATTTAAGATTTTCAATGAATTAATTTCCGAGAGAATATTGATCTCCCGAGGATTTTCGAGGAAAATATTTCATCGGAAAATTCCATATTGCATGATGATGACAAGAGGAAGAAACATTGGGACCATATAAGCAAGTACAAAGCAATATACCTGATCATGAATGTGTGAAATTTTACCAATGTGCATAGCAGTAGACAGTAGAGGTACAAACCAACCAAACAGTGCACAAGATCTGATTATACACATGCACTGCATGCTCAAAGAATGTAAAAAGAGAAAAAGAAATATTCATTTTCAGCTTTTGAAGAAAGATGAAATAAAAAGTAGAAGTGGCATTTAATTACACTTTGACATGACACAAGCAAAATCTGGCAAAAAACAGAAGAAAACCAATACCAATAAGCCAGTCCAGAAACAAAGGTAACCAACACATGCAAAACCTATCTGTTAGAATATCATCTTTTGAAAGAAAGAAAAAATAAAACCCCAACACCATAAACAAGGTACTTAATTAATTCCCCACCTTGTAATGAAATCAACCTTTTAATCTCAGTAATCTGAGATAATTAATTAACTAAATATATATATATATATCATATATAATTATTTTCACTAAGCATTCCACCTGCAGCCAGCATCCCATTAATCCAATATCCATTATTACTTGAATCACCTGCAGCCTGTCCTCCATCTTGCATCTCAAAATGATCATCACTTGCTGCGACTGGCTTCAATTCTTCAAATGGGAAATTAAGGGTTCTTGAAGATGAATCGGCATGTTCTTGATTAACCCCAGATTGCAGGTTGTTTCCATAGCCGCCATTGTTCTGATGATCAAGTCCATCTAGTGAAAAATTCAAGCTTGGCTTGAACAACTGATCGTGCTGATTCAAAGGGTTCAGAAAACTTGCTGAGTAATTAGAACCCGACATCGAATTAGTGAGTGAAGAGCTCATAATATTGGAAGAGGGGTTATAATTAGGGTTTTCATGAGGGTTACTGAAAATTTTCGGCTCGAGGCCAAATGGTAGAGAAGCAAACTGAGACATCCCATTAAAGATCGTTGGATTATAACCTAAATTCAGGTCTTTCCCGTGTTGGATCTTAGGGTTTTGCTGTGAGAATTTTGGAGGGCTGAGATTCGGGATCAGTTTCTTGGAATTTGAATTAATGGAGGAAGATGAAGAAGAAGATGAGGGTCTTTTGTTCTTCCGTGAGCCTCCACCCACTGGAACACTTCTGAGAGTGCCCCCTTCAGTCCAATACCTTCGACATGTCTTGCAAAAGTATCTGGGCTGAGAGAGACTGTAATTATTGTAATAACAGAACTTTGTGTTAGTGGAATTGCACCTTGGACAGTTCAAAGCTTGCTCCTTTAGTGCCCTTGGCTTCTTCTCAGCTGTTGGTCTTGTGTTTTCAACTGCTGTCACAACTCCAATGCCCTGATAAAATTATATAAATTCATAAATTGAAAAAGGGTAGACAAGAAAACAAGTTTATCAGTGCATGATGTGATTAAAAGAAGAGGAAAACTGAAACTTCTGTTAATACATCAAAGTTCAAACAAACCAGAAAGGAACCAGACAGGTGAATTGGAATTGGGAAAATTAATTAAAGCTTTTTAATTTTTGCATTATTTTAGATGGTGATGATGATATAGCTTGGGAAAAAGATGTGCAAACAAAGTTGAATTAGCTTTTGCGGTTGATCAATCCATTTTCAGATGATGGGCAGGAGGAAAAAGTCAAGAACTTTCTATATACACACATGAAAAAGAAAAAAGAACAAATCCCATAACACAAAATTCAAAGGAAAAGCAATTAGGGATGTTGGTGGGGTTTTCATCATTTCATCTCATCTCTGCTTTGCTTTACCTTTAAAATGGTGATGAAGAAAGGCAGATTAAATTTCAAAGCCCAAAGCATGAAACATTAGCCTAGGAAACCCCAAAAACCCTAGATAAAGATGTTGTCATGATATCGTTGAAAGAAAATATGTTTTTTCTGCTTTTACCTGTGGCCACTGAGCAGTATCCATTGCAAGAAGGAGAGAGATGTTGAGAGAGAATGAAAAAGGTGAGGGAGAGAGAAAGAGATGGGAAAAACAAAACAAGTGACATTTGAGAAGCTGGTATTAAAGCAGGAAAGCTACTTGAGGAGGTTTTCTTTGGCTGTTCCATATGTTGATTGTTGGCTTCCTATAATATGTGCCCGCTGCTGGTGGGGGAAAAGCAACTCCATGGAAACTATTTGTCCACTTGCTACTGTTTTCATGTTATTGTTGCTACAAGGATAATTTAAAGAATTTGTTTTTCATGTTATTGCATATTTTAAACTTTTTTATGGTTAAAATATTTTAAATTTTAGTTAGATCACTGCGTTTTTCAATTGTTGTTTAAAGTGATCTTCTTCTAACTTGCCTTTTTTTAGAGCGTAAAAGAATATCCGTGCACTTGAATTTTGTGTTTGATTATAAGTTCGTGCTTTGCATGTATCCGATGGATCAGTTGCATGCTTGTAAAATTGTAACCTTTTTTTTTTTATCAATTATAATTACCTTATTTTTTACATTTCAAACAAATTCAGAGTGTTGAAATGTAAGTTCTTTATCGATAACCAATTGTGTTTTTATTGATTTAAAGTTTGAAATCTTTTGATATACTAAGGAACCATGTAAACACTCGAATTTCAACATTTGATTGTCTTTATTACGTTTCAGCATATAAAAAAACAAAAATATATTTTACAACATTTCAAGATTGTAAATTTTGGCAATAAACAAAAAAGAGCACTATATTTTCTCTTTTGTTGCATGGATATATAAGATCATCCCTTGAATTCAAGTTTTATTGACAAAATAGGACAAGGAGATCATAAATTTATAAGAATTATAACTCTTACCACTCCATTTGGTTGAAAGAAAAATGGAGAAAATAATAAGTTATCTTTCGATTAATATATATATATAAAGAAAACAAAACAAAATAGACAAAAATAAGGTAAAGAGATCACATATATTAATTTTTCTCTCAATTTGGGAGGAAGCGCAGTATAACAAATAGACCATATAGATAAGAAAACATTTACCCTTTCTAGATTTATCTTGTGTAGGGGTGCAAACAAGCCGAGCCAACTTGCGAGCTCTACGAGCCGAGCTCAAGCTGACTCGGCTTGAGATCGTAGTTAGACGAGCTCGATCCGAGCTTTGACGAGCTCGATCTCGCCATCGAGTCGATCTCGATCCTGATGTGCCTAGGCTCGCGGCTTGCGAGCCAGCTCGCGAGCCTAGCATATATATGTTTTTTTTTTTTATAATATATGTATATTAGGTTATATTATATGTAAATATATATTAAAATTTTAATATATATACATATAAATAATCTTTTTATTAATCATATATGATCCAAACTCCAATATTGTATTATGTAAATGTACATTTATATATCATATAGTATATATGATATATATCTTAAAATTTTAAAAATATATGATTTACCAATGTATATAGTTTAACAAATTAATATCAATCATGTATTATATGTGTCCCTTAATAATATATGAGCTAATAATGTATTTAATTTAATAATTAAACTAATATTTATTTATATCTTATACATCTTAATAGGTTAAATCAATATTATATATGTATACATGTGTTTTTGATATTTCATGTATTTTATATGTATAACTTTGTGTGTCAAATGCTTAATTACATATATAATTTACTAACATGTATGGTACTAACTATTATGATTTAATGATATAGTATGTAATTATATATCATATATTATAATAAAATATGTATGTGTATTAATAATATATGAGCTAATAATGTACCTTATTTACTAACATAATATATATGATAAATATACATTATACCTTTAATCTTAATAATATTTAGTTTACTAATGTATATGACGATATTATCTAATAAGAGAACGTATAAAATATGTTATATATTATAATAGATTCATATTATATTATATCATATTTAGATTTAATAATTGACCAAAAAATCATTTATATTCTTATATATTATATATTTTTGTGTGATAAAATTTTAATAAATGTTATTTAATAATATAATATTAATATATATGATTAATTAATTTAATTTAATTAATACAATTATAATATATATATATATATATATATATATATATATATATATA
Organism: Lantana camara; assembly: GCA_037501455.1. Classification (NCBI taxonomy): domain Eukaryota; kingdom Viridiplantae; phylum Streptophyta; class Magnoliopsida; order Lamiales; family Verbenaceae; genus Lantana; species Lantana camara. The sequence continues at coordinate 10,863,179 of CM074857.1, read as the reverse complement.
TATATATATATATATATATTACTAATTTTATTAAAAATAAAAGGAAAGAAAAAAATTTCAAGTCTTACCGAGCCGATCCCGAGCTAGGGGCGAGCCGAGTTCAAGCCCTAAAATGGCAGGCTTGACAAGCTCGATCCCGAGCTCGAGCCAGGGCAAAAAATATCAAGCTCAAGCTCAAGCCTGTTATTTCATACCAAACTCGGCTCGGCTCGGCTCGTTTGCAGCCCTAATCTTGTGAGACTGCCATATATTCAAAAAAAATTTAGAGACTTTTCTACTAGTCAAATAAGATTCGTACTTAACCAATAGGAGTTGATCCAATGATTTTTTTTTATAATAATGATCAATGTTCAAATTCCAATTAGGGCGTATACTAAAAATAATAGTACTCGAATTATAAATTTCATTAGTAATTTTCTTTCCCTTGATTATTCTGACTATTCTTGGAACCGGACAGAGAGAGCATTATTCTTTAATCTTCCGACACATTAGATATTTGGTCAAGAATTTTCATTAACCCAACCTAATAAAATATAAATGCAAGATTAATATCAACGCAAAGTCAAACACGGAGGATCCACGTAGGCAGTGCTACGGTGGATGTGGATCCCACTCCAATGAGGCGTGCACGCTGCAGGAAGAATAATGGACGCCGCTGTTACTCGGGTCCCACATACGGTGTACTCGTCGCACCTGATTGGACGTCACCACCAGGAATATATAGAAATCTTCCATTTTGTTTTTTACTTTTTATTATAATATTACTTACATTCAAAGTAAATATTTAATAAAGCTATAACTATTAAGTGCATCTATTGGCCCACCGCATCTTCGGTGGTGGTATTGAATCTTGTTAAAAATATTAAATTGGGACTGGATTTGATTGAAGCAAATACCTAATATCTTTTACTGTCTTAAGCATGTCGTGCTAATATACAGATCCGGCATGAAATGAATATAACAATACGTCAATTCTTTATGTATAACAGGTTTTATGCAATATTGTCACAATAACGTGATTTTTTTGGGGTTTTATTCAAGTAAACATTCTATTTTGATCTGTCGTGTACTATAATTATAATTTAAGTTTAGTTTGTTCAAGTTGGTATGACGAAAGGCGAGTAATTTACACTTATTGTTGATTAAATAAAATTTTTAAAAAGAATAACAACTTGACATACTTGCGGTTGTTATTGGTTAGATTTGATCCATATGGTCTCATATATGGGTGGTGCTTTCTTAGGAGATAGGGTTTCCTTGTTTTATTCAATTTTAGCAAAAGAAGAAAATGAATAAAAAAATGGTAGTGCTTTGACAGCTCAATCGCAAAGCTGGCCACTGTAGTCGACATAAATGGACCCATATATAAGTCAAAATTTCTTCCAATAGTGTTACCATATTTATTTGATGACTATTTAATTCCAAATCACAAAATCAGATTATTTATGCTAATCCGTACATTAAGGGAAACCCAATTAAAAAAGAAAATACCATAGATATATTGACTCATCGTGAAATATTCCGTGAAATATTTGATGTTAAATATTTAACGAAATTGTATCTTTTCATAATTGTTTTATGGGTGAGAACAATTGTATCTTCCGTGAATAATTGTTTTCATAGTTATTTGGAATATTCCGTAAAATATTTAACGAAATTGTATTTTTTCTTCACCGTTTAGTAATTTCAAAATTTTAGAAGGGGTCAAACTATAATAAAATGACTAACAGGGATCCAATTGTAATATACTAAACTCGAAAGGGGTCTAGATGTAATTAAACATTATTATTATTATTATTGTGTGGGGACAATTGGAATGATCAATATCTTGTGTTCTAAAGGTAAGCCAATTATTTGAATGCACTCGACATTGTGGCCAATCACTTCCATAGTGGGAGTTACATTTTAAACAAAAAAATACTCGCACATATTTATGAGTAAAAAGTGGGACATGGGACAAACATGTACCAAACCAAATGAAATGTACCGCTATAAAATTTTAAACTTTTTATGCAAACAAGTGGCATTTCAAATCCAATAATTGAGAGTTGAGACTCTTTTAGTTGTACTGTTGAATATGTGTAGAATGTTCTCTCTTTTAATCCAATTGTTTTGCTGCACTGTGCACTCAGAACGTAGCCTAGTCTCTCTCACAGCGAAACGTACATTTATGGGAGAATCTCATGCATGTTCGAGTTTGAGAGAATCTCACAATGAAACATGGTCTTTCTATTCTTTCTAAACCCTAAGTTGATGAAGCATTCTTTTTCCTGTTCTCTCTCTTTGCAAGGCAAAAGCTTCCCTCTAGCTCAACTCCAATCCGCCGGTGGAGAATACAGTTCCACCGTCGGATCGGTCCAAATCTGTTCTGTTTTACTCAATTCTTTTTCGTTCATCGGGATCCGCCCAAATCTGCTGCCACTCTCACGGATCTACGGTAAGTTTCATCACCAATCTTCCAGATCTACTGGCTTCCTTCCAAATCTAGCGGATTTTTCTGTTCACAGACGAATTCTTTATCTGTTTTTTTTTTCTTTTTGGTATGTTTTCTTTCGTTTCTTCTGAATGGAAGCTTTATCCCTTCCGTATGGAAGTTTTGTCCCTTCTATATGGAAGTTTTGTCTCTTCCGTTTGGAAGTTTAGTTTTATCTTTTCCTGTTTATCCGGAAAATTTTTTGGCCGAGTTATCTGTTGTAGGCCTAGCTATCTGTGCTCAATTTGGAGAAAAAGCGACTGTGGAACTCCAGCGCATCAGATCGAGATCAACTTGAGATGACCAATTTTCAAAGAGTCATTTTCTTTTACTAATTGTAATGCTAATATAATAACTCACAAATCTGTTGGAATTGCGACTCCGGCCTGCGTTAATTTTTTTGTTGTTGCTTCTTGTATTCTTCTTATTGTTACTCATGATTTGCTATAATATTCCCCTTTGAGGGGTTTGGTTGTCAAAAAAAACAACTAATTAAATAATACCTATAATACAATTACCATATAATAGTTGATTGAGGTTCAACTGAATCGGGTCTTGCTTGAATTTTGGCTTCCCTTGTTTTGGGAAGAAAGATGGGTCAACGAATTGGGCTGGATCATATTGAAACTTTAAAATCTTGGCTGATAAGGCCCGGTTAAATTGGCAACCCAGTATTTTAATTGTTGTATTAACATTATGGGGTGGATAAGAAAATTTGTGTATTTATCAAAAAAAAAAAAAGTCTGTCGTGTATCTACGACCCCAATCGTTGATTCCCCCCCCCCCCCCCCCCCCCCCCCCCTTTTTCTGTAATTGTCACCTATATCAAGTCTGAAACAATAATGTCAAAAAAAAAAAAAAGTCTGAAAAAATAATGCCAACAGGAGTTGGTCCAAGTAGTTAAAAAGTTAGTTCTCGATGGTAAAGATTCGGGTTTAAATCCTGTTAGCCACTTGGGGGTGTGTGTTAAAAAATAAAAAAAAAAATCTGAAACAATAATAGACACCGAAGGTCTCCGGTTCGAGTCCGGGCGAAGCCATATTTTTATTCTCCAGGAGAGGTTCTGGGTTCTAATCTCACTTAGGCTTGCTTTTTTTTCAAAAAAAATAAAAAATTAAAACTATAATAAATTCTTAAATTTAAATTTGTTGTATTAATTAATTGGAGAAAAGGGAAAAAATTGTTAATAAGGCCCAATAAGCTATTACTCATCTGACAGGCTCTATTGAATCTAAGCCCAAATTGTTACTTAAATATATGCAGCCCATGTGATAATATCCAGATATTATTTCACAAGCTTTAAGGAAGAGTGGCAAAATTTTTACAGATTTTGAAAAGGCACGAGTAGAAGTCAAAATTGTGAATCATTGGAATAGTAAAAGTCTGAGTGTTTAGAACTTTAGATAGAAGTTTGATCACAAGTTCACAACCCCATGTAAAAAATAATAACTAAATTATAAAAGGAATGAAGGTCAGTGTACCTAGATACATACGCATCCGGGTTAAAAGTAAAAAGAACAGTGAAAAAAAAATGTTGAAAATTACTATTATTAACTCAAATAACTTCTAATTATTTACAAAAATAATCTTTAACTTGAAGCTAAAACATCCTAAATTCTAGCTTATTTCTAGTCATAATGAGCAGACATTGACTTCCGAACAGCCCAAAAATACCAAAAATGAGACCCAAAAAAAAAAGCACTTCTTTTTAAACTTTACAATTATTTTTCTAAGGAAATATATTTTGCATTTAAGAGTTTAGTACTTGAGGGTTGGCAATAAATTTAGTTCTAAATGCGTAACTCAGGCCCAGAGACAGTAGAGGTCGGACTGACAGTCCAGAAAATCACTTATATTTTATGATGTAATTAAAGGACCACTCTATTTATTTCCCTAATATTTCCGATCGAATCCATTTTAGGGTGGTCCAATTTACCTTTAAATATTACCACCTAGCTGGAACCCACACTCACTCCATTCTTTTTTTGGAATATTATTCGTTATTATCAAGAAACATCTTAATATAAATTTTTACCATTGACAAATTGTAATTCTCAAACATATTTGTTGGTTTTATGTATAATGTAAACTTAAACCATACACCACTATTTTTAAATTGTAATTTGTAAAAGTATTGTGGTTAAATAACTATGTATGAGTTATAAACGCACATATATATATATTATATATTTATTGTTCGAGAAATAGAGAAATTGTGATATGTTGTATGATAGATGCAGAGCCACCCCAAGCAGGAAAAAGGGCTGGACGACTGCATATATAGATATATAGATACGGATACGTTTACTATTCAATATATATGATTTAGAGTGTCTGACGTTTGTTTTAAGTATCGTAATTATTTATACCTTTTTAAGTTATTTTATGGGCAAGCACATGAACATAGTATTGAAGAGTATCATCAGTACCATTGCTATAATAATTAATAGCCATACAAATAAATGAGAACCTCTTACAATAATGTTTGTCCCACCATTCTACTCTAAGTTTTAATCTTTAAAACATTATGTAAAAAACATAACGTCAAACATATATGTTTTGGCCATGCGGGTTTTTCAATCGAGTTAAATCACTAAAATATAAGCTCTCATCATCGGCAACAACTATATACCCAGAAATTAAAATACGAGACCTCACCATCAACGGAGCATATATCCAAGAGAAAACCATTCACCTCGTAATAATGTCACCTTTGTCTTTGGTTGTATATGGAACGTCGTTGGTTTTCATAAGTCCAAGCAAGTACAGTTTTGTAAGGACACACTTTTCATAAATGGCATTTCTATGCTCACTACTGAAAGCAGTTAGATATTTCTGCATGTTGTAAGTGGGCTACAAAATGCAGAGCTTTTCACATCAAGGCGACTCAATTCGATGAATAATTAGGGACGGAATTAGAATTTTATAACGGGATAAATTAAAAGGGGGTCTTATTACATGCGGAGCTAAAATTGGCTAAGGTTTCGACTACATCAATAATTATGGGTAATTCTACCCCGAGCCTGGCTCGGCCAAACTGGTGTAATGAGGGGGCGAGTGTTTTACACTTGCCCTGTGGTTGGTGGAAAATTTAGGGAAACTGATCAATCAAATGGCAAGTGTAACACACTTACTCTTTAATTTGTTGGGATTCGGCCGAGCCTGGTCTGGACAAGAATTTTCCAATAATTATGGTATAAATACAGTTACTATAATATAGTCATAAATATCTTAACATGAGACAGCTAGAAAGTTGTGGGGATATTAAAGAGAGGAAGCGATGCTTAAAGACAAAAATGTTAGTGGCTATGTATAAAGTATAAACCCCAAAATTGAGAGAAATACAAATAAAATTAAGGCCCACCGTCCACCTACTTGTAAGCGCTGCCTGTACTTTTTTGGCACGAACAACACTTCATAGATCGAGTTCTCTTAATTTTTGATAGAATTTATGAAATTGTATTCACTTGATCTATGATTGCACGTAGGGCTGTCAACGGGTCGGATTCGGACCGGATCAGGAGATTCCGGATCCGAATCCGATAAGAGAATCCGAATATCGGATCCGAATCCGAATCCTATAGGACTCGGATTCATTGTTTTTGAATCCATATATAATCGGATCGGATCCGATCCGATAAAAGATCCGACCCGATTAGTAATAAAATTTATTTTTTTAAATAACAAATTTGATATAAAAAATAAATATAATTACATAATATTTAATAAATAATTATTATTTAATGAATTATTTCATAGTTTTGTTTATATTTATTTAAAATAAATTAATTTAAACTTATTAATAAAAGAAAATATATACTTTTAGAGTTAAAAAAGTAAATTTTATTATTGTTTAAAATGATAAATATGTGAAAATTTTAATTTTAATCATTTTACTTAATATTATGTATTAGTAAATAATTTATTTAATTAAATATTATATATAATATCGGATTCGGATTCTTAACGGATCGGATTCCTTAAATCCATATTCGCTCCATTTATTTCGGATAACGAATATTTACAATCGGATATGATCCATCGAATATTTTTATCGGACGAATATACTAAAATTCGGATCGGACTCGGATCGGATTCTGATTAAAATCCGACCCATTGACAGCCCTAATTGCACGGATATGTACACAATAACATGGATATAATGTACGATATATATGGTGATATTGATTTTTTTTTTTTAAATTTTTACGTAAAGAATATCGGATACGATATCTGACATGAGTATCCGAGATGACACGACATAACATAGTAAAATAATATTTTTAAAAATATTTATGGATCATAGCATCACGTGACTGTTATGTTTTTAAAATATACGCTAACTACATAAGGAATATTACACATTCTTCTAGCAATCAATAGTTATATGGATCGAGTTAGATATATGCGTATTCTTTTGCAACAATAACGGCAGAGAAAACAATGAGTTATAATTAGTGTCGCAACCAAATCCTGAGACTAGAGTGTCGTTTCTAACATATAATCAAAACTAAAATAAAGATAATATTGAAAAGTTAGATGGATCACGATTAGGAGAACACGTTCGGTTCGGATATCCACAGCTTATACTATAGATAGTTGGAAGAAGTCAATTTGCATGATTGGCGCCGGTCATTGTGTTCAATGCATCTAATGAATGTTTATTGCAGGAAGATGGCAAATTGGTTCAAATTCATGTAATTTCACAATAATAATTATTAACATATTGTTTCTCGTATAGTCGTGGGATGGGGTGGGGCCTGGTTGCTTCATGCACGCATTGCGATGCAACTTAAAACATTCTCTAACTGGACTCCGCTGCCTTTAATTTGTCCTCTTTTAATCAATACAACGTCTTATAATTATTAACTAGCCTACCACCCGTGCGATGCACGGAATGATTATAATTATACTATATTTAAAATAAATAAAAATATTATATAAAATTATTATAATTATATTATATTTAAAATAATGGAAAATTATTATCAATTATATTTTTCAGTAACCTATAACTATATGCCCCCTGCAACCCGTGCAACACATATAATTATATTTTTTATAATATGTAATTATATGCTAGTATGCGATACACATAGTTTTATAGTTATATATATTCTAAAGTAACTAAAAATTATTAAATATGAAAATAATATTACAATTATAAAATAGTTATATTATAATTATATATATATATATATATATATATATATATATATATAGAACATCTAACTAAAAATATGTAAAGTTATTATTATTAATAAAATTAATCAAAAAATGTATGTGAACCAAAAAACACAAAAAGATAACTAAAAACATATTACACATATTAGAATTACAATAATATGAGTATCATATTATAATAATGTTTCATTTATCTAAAATGAATATAGATCCATATGAAGTATATAAAATGAATAGAATATAACTTTAAAGTGAAATTGGTCAGATATAAAAGAAAACTCAAAATTATTAGAAATTTTAGGAATAACAATTTGATAATTCTAAAACCATATATGTAATTGTGCATAAAAAACCATATAAAGTAAAAGAAGTAAAACATGAACCGTGAAAACACATCACATTCTTAAAATACATATCAATTTTGTAATATGAAAATATTATGAATAATATGATCATTTAAAAATTAATTTATAGATTTTTACATAATATAATATTTATTTTATAGATTTTATAAATTTGCAATAGTTGATCATTAAAGGTAATAATTTAGTAATAATAATAATAATCAATTATAATTTTTAATAAAACTTAAATAAGATCTCTTCCTCAATTAAAGAGTTAATACTTAATATACTCTCTAGTCTAACTTCTTTTCTGTTTTTCTGGTGCTACTCTATAGTCTAACGATATGATTGATATGATAAAATAACGTATGAATGGAATGAGCATTTTCACATTCATTTCTAAACCCTTGATTGGTATAAAATATAATTAAGAATGCTCATTAGTCCTTCCCAAGATAATGTTCATTCCTTTATTCATGGTAATATCCATTACCCCAACCTTGATGGTATTAATGATTCTCAATCTATTGAGAATCAACTTATATTTTACTTTTATAAAATTATCCTCATTAAATCTAATTAAATCAAATCTTATTTTTTTTATGTTCTTCATTTTTTCTTCTGTTATTTTTCGACTATCGTCTTTCCCATAAAATTTAATAAAATCTGAATTAAATCTCATTAGTCATGTGTCTTTTGGGGTTTTAAGGAAAAAATAAAAAATAGAATAAGAATGTAAAAGAATTAAGAAACTAATAATGAAAGGGGAAAAATCATAACACTATTGCATGAATAAGGATAATAGTTCTTGAGCAAGGCCCAATAATTAAAAAGTAAAAAATAAAGGTAAACTATTAGTTATAAATTTAATTAAAAAAAATTGCTACAAATAATTACAATGAATAAAAAACTTAAAAAAAATTCATAATTAATGTTATAAATTTAAAATAAAAGAGGATTATTATTATTTTTTAAATAACACAAAGAAAGAGGATTGAAAAAGGTTTTAAATAACGTAAAGAAATATTATAAATCCATAAATAGCTAGACAAAAAGTAAAGAAAAAACACTAAAAATTAAAGAAACAATAGAAATGCTTCAGAAAAAAAATATATTATATAAAAGATAGATGAATTCACAAATATATTCAAATATATTAATCATATAGATGAATTCACAAACATAGCTAAATACAAAAATAGTAAAACTAAATCTGAGATAATTTAAATAAATAGCTGATTCAAAATTACAAAGGAAGGAAGATTTGACTATTAGAAAGGTAAACATCCATAAATTTAATATAACAAATATAAATTAATAATTAAAAAAATATACATCACATCAACAAATAATAAATCTGAAAATTAAATATACACAATAATATGAAGAAACTAAAAATATTATAATTCAAGACACTAAAATTAGTAAAATAGAGGTATCTTCGGAAACATGAAACTAAAATACTAATCAATAAACAATAATAATAAAAATTTATATATAAATCTGCAACATATAGTATAAATTCACATTCTTCCTAATGAAAAAATTAAATATAATCATTGAACAAAGGGCAATGAAAAGTAAAAAATTTCAATTAAAAAGAAATTCAAGAAACTCCGTTATTTTTAACTTCATCTTTATATATTATACCATTCATGAAAATACAAAGAAAAAAAATCATGAACCTTAGACATCATCAAAGGAAGAAACAAAGATTATGAACACTATACATTAACTGAACCCCCAATCAACATTACGAAATTGCGTACAAATCTCTATAATTTAAAACATCTTAGATGAATTAGAAATGAGAAAAAAAAAAAATGAATGATAGAAATAAATCTGAATGAATGCATTTGAAGAGAGGAGATTTGGAGTTGGAGAGATTGATTATATAGGCATGACCAAATTTGAATGATATGGTATATTGAAGGAAATAAGGAAATAGTAAATAATATCCATTAAATACATTTGTAATTGCATACAAATAGAGAATTGATTCTTGAGATATTTATGAATTAGTTAAAAAATACGAAAAAGAAAAAACAACTAAAATCATTCTAATTATATTTTTAATTAAAAATAATTTGGAATTATTAAAATTCACCAATAAATAAATTTCAAATATCATGAATTCTGAGGGAGTATGGTGGCTATATTAGGTAATTCAATTTCGTTTGCTCATTTTTAGGAGATTTGATTACCAATAGCATATATTTAGTATTGATTCATGGAATAATTAATGAATTGCACATAATAAGGATTGTGTTTAATAATAATTGAAATATATTCATCCAACAACCAATTAGAAATTATTTTTTTAATAAAATATTTAAAAAAAAAACACAAAATAATATTGAGTCAAAATAGTACATTTACGTGCAAAGATCGTCGTGCTATATATAATAGTATAGATATGTATATTTTCAAAAAAAATTCATATATGAAAAATATATTATGAATATTGCTGAAAATAATTATTTTCTTTAGTAATATTTATTTTTATAATAAACTAATATACAAAATAAATATTTTAATTTTAATTTTCCTTTATCTATCTCTTTAACCCTAATTAATGATAGCATTAAATATCACCCTAATTATGGGGTGAATGTCATGATATATAAAAATTATCAATTCATTCTTTCTTAATTTAAATCTCATTAATTATGACCTTTATTATATTGATAAAAATATGTATAATTTAAAACAGAAATTCATACATAGAAAGTATATTATAAATATTGTCAAAGATAATTATTTCCATAGGTTACTATTTGTTTTAAAATAAATAATATACAAAATAAAGATCAACCAATACATTTTATCTATTTAATTAAAAATCTAAAAAAACCCACAAAATTCCACATCATCAAAATACACAATAAAAAGTCAAACCTCGTTTTCAAATATATAATAGTATAGATTAAAGAGTTTCACAACACGTACAAATAAATACATACAACTAAGAAAAAGTTCGTAAAGTGGATCCCATTTAATTTGCACGCATTTATTAATATATATTTATATTTTTTATAAATATATATTGTATTTTGTCGATCATATTATTATTAGTTTGTGTTGAAACTCTTTTGTTATTTTATTGCAATTTTGCATATGATCTGAATTATGAATTTTTGGTGGATTGTGCAAATATTATCTACCCAAATATGTTAATATGATTACACGGTTCACAGTGACATTAATCTAATTTTTTTACAAAATTTAGTTACCATGCCAATTTATAACAAATTAAATGTGGACATGGAGGTAACTCCCACAATTTTTTTTTTGTACTCTCCAAAAAAAATAGATTTTCGTGTATAGTTAAATCTAGACATTAGATCTTCCTTTTTCTCTTTAATTCTTATTTTATTTATTAGGCTCGATATAATATTATAATGCATATATAGAAAGATCACCATATGTCGGCCACGGGCCACACCAATGCATGGGACTTTGCTTCCACATATTTAATAAATATTGAGGCAGATATTGTCAAACATTAAAAGTATAAGACTTAGATATATATATATATATATATATTGGACCTTAGGCCCGCAACCAAGTCATGACAAAATTTTGGGAAAACAAATCCACACGCAAGCCGTGACATGACTTCAATGTAATTCATGATTAATCAAAGAAAATCAACCCTTTTAATTAATATTATTTGTTGGAGTTTAGGGATTGTATTAAAATATATATGAACTCTTAATTCGTAATGCCATTTGAGTAATTTTGCATGAAACATGACTCCATTTTCATGTGTACATGCATGCATGCGTGTGCGTGTATTCATTATTTTAATTAACAGATCAAATTCGATGAGAGTCAAGACCATGTTTATTTTTTGGATGATGTATTTTTACCTCAACTTTAATACTGAGTTCATTATTATTTTTTTCTAAACTAAACATATTTATCTTCGATTATAGTGATTAATCTCTTTTTTTAGATTACTATATATACCGTTAATTATAATGAGTAATCTCTTCGCTTATTGTTATTAATTTCATTTTGATTTTTAGGCACTTTTAAAAATGAAACAATTGACTAGGAAATTAATATTTAATTTAACGTTATTTTGTACCCAAAATCAAAATTTGAATTCTTGACATTTAGTTAAAGATTGATGAATCTCTTCGATCCAACCACATTCTCGGATTATGACCAAAACTAATGTTCATTGCTGAAACAATTACCAGAAAATTAATCAAGGAACATCGAACAATGGACCTTGATTAATATTATATTTGCCTCTTGGGTACTTTAGAGAAAAACTAGTTAAAACAGTTGATAGAAGCATCATGAATGACATGGAAGTGACGACGGAATTCCCTCATATTATATATATGAATATAAATAAGGTCAACAGTTAAAAGAATCTGGTTCTGGTTAATGATGTAAGAACCAAGAACAAAGCAAAAAGCAACTAAATTCCATGAACTGTATAACAGAGAATATTTAGTTTTGTGAGAGAAAGATATGTTGCTTAAGAAGCATGCCATTGCCAGCCCAATGAGAATGGCACACAGATTCCCTAATTAGTAGTAATTTCAACCATTTAAGCTGCTTCACTTCCATGCACGTTCACAATGTCTGCTCCTTACACACCTATCTACCAAAATACTAATTATTAATTCTTTATAATTGGGTACCTAAATTATGTCACAAATAAAGAGGCCTCTTTTATTTTTCTACTGACTAAAGAATGTTCAATGCATATGTATGGAGTCAAAGTCTCTACAGTCAACAGTAATTTTTCAAAGAATAAAAAACTTGTATGGGTTTATTCCAAAAAAATTCACTTAAAAAATATACATTCAGGAATTTTCTAGCCCAAATATCCAATTTGGTCGAACCCAAATAAATATGTGTATACATTTATTATCTGATTGATCGTTCTCTTTAAATTTTTCATTAATCACACGATAATTATAAAATACTATTTTTTTTTGTTGTTGTTATATTGGTTTATCCGAAACGGTAATTGTTAAATATATTGTATTTATGGGAAGTTTGACTGAATTCCCGTAATTAGAGTAATAGGCTGATTGAGTGTGATTCTTGTTCCCTTGTACATCCTTTTTATACCTTGTGGTATAATGTAATCTGTAACACAACATTATACGATGAATATAGTAAATCAATTCCCCAAATACCATGTTTTAACATGGTATCAGAGCAGTGTTGAGATCCTAAGGACTCAGCAGTAACATCATCGTCCATACCCTTCTCAAACCTAAATCAGCCAAAACCAAGAAAGAAGACATCAGAACGTAAGGATGTCTACCAATACCAACAACAGCCAAGAACTGGCACTACAACTTACCCAACAACAAACCGTGTTCAATCCCGATAACTTGTCAATTGGAATCAAATTGAATAATGACAATTATCCGGTTTGGGCTCGGCTAATGAGAATGGCGATCGGAGGAAAAGGATGTCGTTCACACATAACCGGAACCCCCACAGGCCCCCAGACGAATCTGACCCAAAGTTCGACCAATGGGAACAGATCGATCAACAGGTTTTTACCTGGATTATTCAGAATATGGAGGCGAACCTGATCAACAACGTTCTCCAATATCCAACCGCCAAGGCTTTGTGGGATGGACTCACCACCACCTACGACAGCGGCGGAGACCCGTTACAGCTCTTTGACCTTCACCGACGAGCAAATACTCAGAAACAAGGGAAAGACAGCCTCGAGGAGTTTTGGAATAAACTCCAAGCCATATGGATGGCCATAGATCGAAAACAGCCCAATCCAATGAAGTGTGAGGAAGGCATCAAAACCTTCAACCGGATTACTCAGGAACAGCGACTCTATCAATTCCTCACCGGAATTGATGAGAAATTTGAATCCATCAGGAGAGATATATTGAAACTTGAACCCAAACCCGCCATTGAATCGGCGTATGCTACAGTCCGCCGGGAGGCCGCACGCCTCCAGATCTTGAAGGCGGCGATTGGTGATGACGAGGAGACTGGACCTGGTGGAGTCGGATCTGGGCTTATAGCCCGAAATCAGAGAGGCGGACGGAATGGGCCACGCTCAGGTGGCGTCGGCCGTGGAGAAGGCGGCGGACGCCGGTCATCACTGCGCGAAGATAAATCTGGGTTGGTGTGCGAGATTTGTGGGAAGCCAAGGCATGCCAAAGAACAGTGCTTTGAAGTGATAGGCTATCCGGACTGGTGGGAGGGCCACCGGAAGACCTCCACCACCGGAGAGATGATGAAAGGCGGCGGTAACAGGCGGGCATATATCGCCAACAGTGAAGGAAAGGCGGCGGGAATCGGAGGCGATGCCGCTGCAGGCAATTCCAGGGGAACCGCCGGTACAGCGGCGGTGGTCGTCAGCCGTCACAGCACCGCCCTATCCACCAGTGGCGGCGGCGAGACAGGCGGCGGAAGGGATGCGCAGCAGACAAAGGAAATAGAGACATCAGGTATTGGGTTTGGGAGTTATGCCCCAAACCCTAATTCCCTTTCAAATAAAATGCCCCAATTTACGAGATGGCCCCCCAACTTTGATGATCTACGAATTTGGCCCCCTAATTCTGATATTCTGGAAAAGGACCCCAAAACTTATAAGAAGCATGTGTTTCTCACCCATTCCACTACTAAAAGATCCAAATGGGTAATTGATTGTGGTGCCACTGATTCAATGACGTTTGATTTATCTGATTTAATTGATCCGGTTGAACCATTGACCTCTTCTATTGAAACTGCAAACGGTGATTTGGTTGTTGTGGAAAAAGAGGGTTCAATTTGTCTTACACCGAAATTGAAACTGAAACATTGTCTCTATGTGCCATCTTTGTCCTATAAACTGCTGTCACTGAGTCACATTACAAAAGATTTGAACTGCATGGTCCTGATTTATCCTCAATTTTGTTTGATACAGGACATTCATACGAAGGAGATCATTGGGCGTGGTACTGAGCAGGGAGGACTATATTATGTTGATGAAGTTCAGAGTCCGACAAAGGCACTTCTATCAGTAGGAAAGGCAACAACTCAGCTTTGGTTATGGCATCGGCGCCTCGGTCATCCCTCTGTTGGGTATTTAAGAATGTTGTTTCCTACTTTGTTTCAGAATAAACCAGAATTGGAATTTTCTTGTGAGACTTGTTTTACCTCAAAGAGCCATAGAACTTCTTTTAAACCCAGTAATACACGCGTTGAGAATGTGTTTTCTTTAGTTCATTCGGATGTTTGGGGACCAGCTCCGGTTTCAAATAACAATCAGTTTCGGTATTTTGTTCTATTTGTGGATGATTGCTCGCGTATGACATGGGTTTATTTTTTGCGGCATAAATATGAAGTTTACAGTGTATTTGTGGCCTTCTTTAACATGATCCAGACACAATTCAATAAGAAAATTCAGATACTTCGATCGGATAATGGCAGAGAGTTTGTGAACCAGGAAATGAATATGTTTTTTACAGAAAATGGCCTTATCCACCAGACTAGTTGCCCGAACACACCCCAGCAAAACGGTGTTTCTGAAAGAAAAAACCGGACCGTCCTGGAAATGACTAGAGCCCTTCTCACCGAGTCCCATGTCCCTAACCATTTTTGGCCCGAAGCGGTTGCCACTGCCACATATCTCACAAACAGATTACCCACCAACATTCTCAACCACCAGACTCCTCTCTCCGTACTTCAAAAACAAACCACTATACCTTCCCACCTTACCTTACCCCCCCGGATCTTCGGCTGTTCGGTCTTTGTTCATGTTCCTAAAACCGACCGAAACAAACTTGATCCGTCTGCCGTTAAGTGTGTCTTCGTGGGGTATGCTCCTCATCAGAAGGGGTATCGGTGTTATAACCCAGTCACTAAAAGAATGCATGTCACTATGGATTGTGACTTCGTCGAGACCGAATACTTCTTTCTTGCCCAGTCAAGGGTTCAGGGGGAGAGTCAGAATGAACCCTTATCTTGGCTTCACTATCCGGATATATCAACAGAAGCTCTCAGTACCACCACCATCTCCACGCCCACTGATCCTCCTCCGCATGATGTCCAAAACGAGGTGACAGAAGCTTCCAACTCTTCTCTTTCTGATATTCATAATTCTGATATCACAAATGCCGTTGATTGTGTTCCTGAAGATGTGACAGTCAGTTCCAGATATCATTTGCCTCAGCGGAATAATAGGGGGGTACCACCACAAAGATACTCCCCAGAACGTACTTCTCGGTCAACTAAGTACCCGGCTGGAAACTTAGTCAGGGGGAGTATGTCTGAGATTGCGAGAGCATTTCTTGCAAATCTGTGCAAGGAAGTCATTCCAGAAACCGTGCAAGAGGCCAGAATGAATAAGGAATGGGAAGAGGCTATGGAGACAGAAATGAGTGCACTTGAAAAGAATGGGACTTGGGAGAGGTGCCAATTGCCCGAGGGTAAGAAACCAGTCGGGTGCAGATGGGTATTCACTATAAAGCACAAAGTAGATGGGTCTGTTGAAAGATACAAAGCTCGTCTGGTAGCAAAGGGGTACACTCAGACCTATGGTATTGACTACTCTGAGACTTTCTCTCCGGTAGCAAAGTTAGATACAGTTCGAGTACTCCTCTCAGTTGCAGCAAACAGGGACTGGCCCCTCCATCAGTTTGACGTAAAAAATGCCTTTTTACATGGTGACCTGTCAGAGGAAGTGTTCATGGAACCCCCTCCAGGGTTCTCAGAAGAGTTTAAAAAGGGAGAGGTTTGCAAACTCCGGAAAGCACTCTATGGTCTAAAACAGAGCCTGGTTTGGGAGATTTACTCTGGCAATGCAGCGATACGGGTATGCTCAAAGCAACTCCGACCACACGTTGTTCTTGAAGAAACGGGGAGAACTGATTACGTGTTTGATCATCTATGTAGATGACATGATCATAACAGGGAGCGATACAGAAGAAATAAACCAACTGAGAGGGAATCTCTTCAAGGAATTTGAGATGAAGGACTTGGGAGGATTGAAGTACTTCCTTGGAATTGAAGTCCTTTGATCGAAAAGGGGCATTTTCATATCTCAAAGGAAGTATGTGCTGGACTTGTTGGCTGAAACTGGGATGCTGGATTGCAAACCAGTTGAGACACCAATACAGGTGAATCACAGGTTAAGAGCAGAAGGGAATAGGGAACCAACTGAAAAGGAGCGGTATCAACGACTGGTTGGCAAACTCATTTATCTGTCTCATACGAGACCCGATATTGCATATGCCGTGGGAATTGTGAGTCAATTTATGCACCAACCCCAGAAAGAACATATGGAAGCCGTGACACGTATCCTTTGATATCTGAAGGGAACGAGTGGTGTGGGCATTATGTTTGGAAGACATGGTCACCTTGACATCGAAGCTTATACCGATGCAGATTGGGCAGGAAATCCGAATGACAGAAGATCCACTTCTGGATATTTCACACTTGTTGGGGGAAATGTGGTAACTTGGCGGAGCAAGAAACAGAAAGTAGTGGCGTTATCCAGCGCAGAAGCGGAGTTCAGGGGTATAGCAAAAGGAGTAGCCGAAGTCATTTGGCTAAGGAAATTAATGACTGAAATTGGCTTAGCCCCTTTGGGACCGAGTCCCTTGAGGTGCAATAACAGAGCAGCAATCAGCATTTCTGAGAATCCCGTTCAACATGACAGAACGAAGCATGTGGAGGTGGATAGACACTTCATCAAGGAAAAACTGGAAAAAGGGGATTATCACAATTCCATTCGTGAGATCGGAAGATCAACTGGCAGATATACTGACCAAAGCTGTCACCGGGCAACTGTTCCAAATGGCATTGAGCAAGTGAAGGATCGGCGACTCGATCACTTAACTTGAGGGGGAGTGTTAAATATATTGTATTTATGGGAAGTTTGACTGAATTCCCGTAATTAGAGTAATAGGCTGATTGAGTGTGATTCTTGTTCCCTTGTACATCCTTTTTATACCTTGTGGTATAATGTAATCTGTAACACAACATTATACGATGAATATAGTAAATCAATTCCCCAAATACCATGTTTTAACAGTAATTGTTATATGATTGGCCCTATAATTGTCACAACTCACAACATTGAAGAAAATAATTAAGCAAATATTCTCTCCTGTCTCTATATATACGTGTGAGGGATTAATAATCTTCTTTGGTGAAGAATCATAATAAGTGCCAATTGCCAGTGCATTTGATGCTTACTTCTCAAGACATTGTCCGGTTGAGAGGATCCAGAATTATAGATCCATGTCTGTATGACATGTCCAGGCCACTAATTATAAGGAGTTTAATTTGATTTTCTTTTCATTTTAGGACGTATTTGGGAATAATTTTCTACATTTTATTTAACCTGGATTATTTTTCTTAATTATATAATCAATCTACCGGCGCCATATATAATTAAAGATATTGGTTTATATACTACTCAACCATAACGCAAGAATGCGGATTCCGCTATATAATGATTTTTTTAAAATTTATTATGTGATAAACATCTTATATAATATTCTACACTACACGATAACAACATGGACGTATTTCTAACGATAAACCTTAATATATTATAACTCTTGAATGACATAAATTCATATTTCGTAAACATCGTCCAAACTCTAATTTAGTAATAAAAAAAAATGCAAGAATACACTTAAAAAGTGATGTTTATTTGGGAATCGAAATTATTAAAATATAAAGATATATAAATTATATTTAAGTAATAAATGTATTCCCTTAAACTTGACATACGAAATAAAACAAATCCAAACTAATAATCTTATTTTTCAACACAACTCATAGGATCGATTATACAAAGACAAAATCCTTAATCAAGAATAGCGTTGTATTAGGCGACTTTTTATTACCACTACTGAGAGTTTGTCTCTCCTAAACACAAAAGCTGCGATGATTTGGTCGGGAAATGAAAGGAAATGAGCAGAGAAAAGATGACATTATGATAAAAGCATCAAAAGAGCTGTTTGATTAAGCGGAAACAAACCCCACAATCACTTTTTGACTTTTTTAACCATCCTTCTTTACCATTAATTACTTACACACAAAAAGTTGTGCCACTCGTGAGTGAAAATTACGTTCAACTTTTGGTAATTCCATCCAAACGTGTACATTCAAAAGCAGCTTTTAAGCTTTTGTGAGTACTGTTAATTGTAATTAGGTGATTGATTTGGATGCCACGAGTTAACTAGAATTAAATGTATTGTTGAGTTTTAATAATTGAAAACTTAATTAACTATTAAAGCGAATTAATATTGACATAAGCTCATTGAGTAGGGGGAAAAAAGGGGGGGAAGAGAAAAAAAAAATTAGACTTTAATTTACTACAAAATTAAGTGTAATTTACTAGTTGTATGATTGGATTTAGTATGGGCCAAATTCAATCCCCCCAATAAAAATAACAATAAATAAAAGAGACAATGATAGTGTATATAATTGAACTTGACCAAATTAATGCCTTTTTATTACATTAACGTGACAATTAATTTCAAAATGACATGCCTAACATAAATAGTTTTCTCTGTCGTTTTGATACCTCTTAATTTTGTCTTGTTCCTTTCATGCATGCAATTGTTTAACATTAAACCTTAATTTACAAGTCAACCTTCCTATTTCAATAAAAAAAATTCAGAAAAATTAGAAAATTTAAAAGTAATTTATTATTAATATTTGATGTATTTATATTTAATTTACACAAATAAATAAATAAATATTGGTGGGTGGCAATGACAATTGACGACCCATACCCTCAAAAACGAAGAATATGTCAGAAAAGTTTTGACCTCCAATTCAACGTATTCTGGGCATATTTGGAATTTCCTGTAAACCTGTCGGGGTTTGTCTATCAATGTCGTAACAATGCCCATTCCATGCCAGGTAAAATTATTGGCACAAAAAATATATATCCGTAAAATTCATCATTTTAATTTAAATTAATGTAAGTAAAAATCGAATTAGATTGGACAATTAAACAATTATTGTAATTTGTAAATATAATTAAAATAAATTAAATGAAAGTATTACGAATAGTTGCCAAATTAGGTGGCCTACCGTAAAAGGGTGATGCTTAATTAAGAAGAAAAAATTTGACATGCAATCATGTCTTTATTGTAATTAATGCATGTTGAATAATACCTCAAAAGTTAATAAATAGTAGTTTAGCAGACATTATTTCATTTTACTTTGTCGGTTGAACTTTACTATATTTTATTATTTATTGTTACCACACATAATTGCGGTGTCCTATTTGTATAGTAATTAATTAATTGATAGGAAATCTCTTAATATTATTTTATTGTTGCGGCATTATTATTTTAGGTATCATTTGTCATGCGATATAGGAAAAAATAATTTACACTTGATTATAATATCTACATATTATTTTCTGTCAAATAATTTAAAAGTGAAAGAAGAATGTTATGAAGAGAAAAAAAAAATCTAAAAATTCAAAATATTAATCTTGTTTGGTTAGTGATGAAATTGATAGGGAAATATTTGTTTGTTCCTTTTCAATTTATTTAAAGTTTAAACCAAACAGAGTGTTAATAATTTCCTCATTTTATTAATTTTAGAAACTTAATTAAAACCTAAGCATGATATCATGTGCTACTATTTGCGGCTAACAATGAGACAAAAAGGCCTTATCCCATGCTTTAACCAATAATTAATTGTACGAATGGCATGCTTAGGATATATTCTATTCATGTTTGGCCAAAAATGGAGGGCCAATTTATAACATAAACTTCGAAATTATTTACCTTAGCTTAAAGTTTATTATAACGAGCAAATTTAGATAAATAGTTTAATCAAGATTTTTATCTAAAACAATTCAAATCTGAATTAATTTATTTTTGCTTAATATATAAATATTATGCGTACGTAATAGCCACGATCCACCATAATTGAACCAAATAATGGTTATATATCACTTCAAAGGAGTCTTATTCTAGCCTTCAATTTGGACCCCATATATTATAAGGACGAAATTCTTGATTCTTTTGAATAAAACCTTGCCACTTGGGTCAACACTCTTCTCTTATTTTGGTTCTTTAACTTCATAATTGTTCGTCTCTAATTTAAATTAATTCCATTTTCATATATGCATGTGTTCAAAACTCAACTACCAAGTCATTGTGATGGGGTTCGGAAATGGGTTGATCCGAATCCGATCACTTTACGATTTGTATTTGTGGAGGAAACCACCGGAGCTTCGCCGGAAAGGAGAAAAGGGTTCTACCTGTTGGGACAAGCACAAGAAAAGTCAGAAGGCCAAGTTGGGGGAACTGGGGGTGATACCCAGTTTGGCTCTCCGACGCTCAAGTCAGTTCAAGGTATGAAGAAATGTAAGTTCAGTCACAGTTGCAGTGATGAAGAATGCTTATCAGTGTAGAAGATGACTTTGGCTATTTATAGTTGAGGGTCAAGGGCCCTTTGGTCATTTGCCTCAAGTGGTCCTGGCCGAATGTTGCCCTAACACGTGGCGCTGTGAGAGAGAAACCTAGGAGGAATCTTCTGCAAAAGCGGCCAAAAGTTAGTGCTGGCAACAGTGGCAGGTGCGCGGGCATGTACGTTGTGTCAGAGAGCCATTTGGGTGGTTGGTGACGAGGGCTTAAGAGCGCGCTCGTGACAACCTGGAGTACTGGAAGCCAAGATATCCGCTGAGGGGAATGAAGGCTTCAGTTCAAGTGACGAGCCAAAGGGGAGGCCACTCTGAGGGAGTGTGACGCTCGAAGAGGGCTCCCTTGGCACGTGGGCGTACCAATCGTGTAGGACGCTCGTGGGAGTTACAGCGCTTGTTGGGCTTAACTCCTGAAGAAGAAAGGCGCTCGCTGGGTTTAGCGCTCGTGTATCGATGGTGAAGCCTTGGGGAGACAGATGTCATCATCTCGGCGATGCCACGTGTCTTGCGTGGGATGATCGTATTTTGACCCCATCATTTTGCCCCCCAATTCTGTAGTCCTTAGTGATAAGGACTGTAGAATTTTGACACGCTCTATCTCTTGCACATAGCGCTCGTGTGAGGCTTGGCGTGTTGAGCAATTTTACTTCTGGTTGCGCTATAAATGCGGTCTTTTCAACTGACCGCTCGTAACACTTCCGCATTAAATGTTGTACTTATTCTGAAGCACTCGAAACGTCAGAGCATTAAATGCGGGTGCGCGTGGGGCGCGTGAGCATGGGGAAGCATGTGACGGTTCCATAAAGTGGGCGGTTTCCTAGGCGGGAAATGATTACCATTTTGAATTCATTGCCGAAAAGGGTACCAACTCCCATCCCTATAAATACGGGATTCTGTAATCTCCATACTCTTTACGCATTCAGAACTTTCAAGCATCCTTTGCAAAAAAGAATTCCCTCGCACTCCAGTTCTTAGAGCATCTTCAACCTTTCTCCCAAACTTTCTCAGAGAACTTTCAAGGTAAATCTCCAGTGTAACTTTCTAACTTTGCTAACCGTAGATTCGGACTTTAGAATTTCATAACCCCTTAGATTTTTCTCCTTGAGGAAACCCTAATCTTTTTCCAAGAAAACTCCACATCCCAGTTTCTGCCATGGCTGACCAACATGTTGAGGAATTTGCCCGTGAAATCCAAGAAATGGCCACTGAAAGTTCTTCTTCCCCCGATTCCCCTAGAGATGAGGAGTTGGGGGCGGCCGTGATGGCTATGGAGGACAGAAATCCAGGCGGAATGGATCCTATCTTTGAGGAGATGGATCTGGTGATGGAGGCAGAAAGACAAGGGGTCACCCTCCCCATAACTCAAAGTGCCACTCACCCCCACCGCCATACCGTGACCGTGGCTGTTGCAAACCCGCTTCCAGTGGCTGAAGCCATAACCGGGCCTTCAGACAGAGCCCGTGATAAGGGAAAAGGGAAGAAATCCCAAAAATCCAAAGGGCCCAACGAGGGTGAAGGGTCAGGCTACCAGGCTACCGAGCGCACGCCTGATGAGACTCCCAGCACAGTCACCGTGGGAGATGTAAAGACGATGATGGCCCCCATTTACTGGGACGAGCGGTACACATGGAGAATCCCACAAAGCCACGAGCGTGCGAATAATCCGCCTCCCGGGGAAATGGCCGTATACGTGGATACAGTGAGTTCAGGAGGCCTGAGGTTCCCTATCTCGGTCACGATGGCTCACCTGTTGAATGACCTGGGCTTGTGCCCGTCGCAAATTGTGCCCAACGGCTTGGCCCTCCTGACCTGTTTCATTATCTTGATGAGGAGCATGGGTTACGAGCCCTTCTTGCGGAACTTCAACGCCCTATTTCAAGTGGTTAGCTCCTCTCGTTCTTCTCCTGAGGCGGGTTTTTATTATGTTCAAGCGAAGGCCCATATGAAGCTGATCAACTCGCCCTCGAGCACTTATGGCCCTGATTGGAAGGAGAAGTTTATCTTTGTCAAAGCTCCAGCAGAAGAGGGCTTTGGGGTGCCCACGCAATGGGGCTCGTTTGCGAAGAGCCGCTTGCCACCAGCACTCCCCAAAGATTGGGCCAAGAGCCTGGCAGCAACCCTGAGGGACGAGGGCCACCTCATTCAAGCAAAAGACTGGATAGACGATGCGGAACTCATGTTCTTGTGTGGTCTTTCCAATGACCCTTATTTCCTTGACAACCCTCCGGCTCGTGACATAGAGAGAGACGGTTAGATTCTTAGGGCACTAACTTTAGATAGGAATAAATACTAACTTCTTTTCTGTACTTGTAACTTGCAATCTGAGTAGATGATTTGAGGATTTCTAACTCTTGAAATTTTCATTCTTGCAGGAGTTGCTATACTTGAAATGGCTGGAGGAATTAGACAAGCAGCCCGTTTTGCCCACGCCAACCGGAACCAAGCCCCGCAGGGGGACCAACAGCGTGAGCAACAGCGCCCTCGTAACCGTAACAATCGAGGGGACGCTCGTAGTGGCGCCAGCTCGAGCGCCAATCCTGAAGTCCAGCCCCCTCGTGGCAGAGGGGAACGTAGATTGGTCCCAAGAGAGACCAGGGGGCGGTCGGAGAGAGCGGGAGATGCTCAACCCCCCACTCCTGCAGAACCAACGAGGCCAGTGACCACCCTGGCGATAACTGAAGCTTCCCCGAGCGCAAATAGGCCTTCCCGCAAGAGGAAGAGGATGCCCGATTCTGCCGCAATCAAGGGCAAGGGCAAACAAGTTGCTGAGGGCCCCAGGGGCGAGGGGGACACTTCCTCTTCAGAGGAAGAACATTTGTGGGAGTTCCCCCGTCGAGGGGACAGAGACTTTTCAGGCGCCCCCGATGGTGGGCCAGTTTTGCTGAGGCCTGGCACGGTCGCCCAGGCTGTCACCGAGAACCTTTACAACAGGGCCCAGTTCTCGGCGGACCACCGGCATCTCTACAGTGAGTCTGTGGAGAAAGTGGCCCTCGACGCGGCCCACGCTCTAATTTCCGTAAGTCTTCAATCCTTGCTTCCTTTGTTTATTTCTGTAGATTATCCTGTTTTTGGCTAACACTTTTCCTCTCACTTATGCAGCAAGTTCTTCCCCGGCTCCGGAACGTACAAATGCGAGCCTCCACTTACGCCGAGCGCAAGGCCAAATACAAGAAGATGGCCCGCTCGAATGACCCGGCTCAAATCCAATCGGAGCTTGATGCGGAAATTGCCAAGTACGAATCCCTCCAGGATTTGTACAACAAAACTGAGGAGGAGCTGGGAAAGCTCAAGGAAGATTTCGTGGCGGTTGATGGCGCTCGAATTGGCCTGGGCAACCAGCTGGCTCAGGCTAACGAGCGGTGCCAGAGGGCAGAGGCGGAGAGGGAAAACTGGAAGGCAAGGGCTCTTGAGGCCGAGCGCAAATTCAACGATGCCATGAACGAGTGGCCTCGGAGCCTAGAGCGTGCAAATAAGGAGGCGCTAATCAAGTTCTGCCATTCAAAGGCTTTCAACTTCGCCGCCTCGTTGCACTGTCTGGAGGAGGCCCAGAATGCCTTTAACTTGGCAGTGGATCAGGGCATTCATAAGGGGCTGACCGATCCAGCAATGAAGGGAGCTGAGGGCACGGGGCTCATGTTTAACGAGCGCTGTGAGGAGGTGGACGAGGATCCCAACGACCCCGCGGACGCCATTGCTGAGATGGAGTACGATTTCTTGGTCAAACTGATCCAGGATGAGTACACCGACGCTCATAGGGGAGGGGGTGCGGCCCAAGATGATGATCCTGAAAACGAGCCTCAAGCGCCCATTATGGAGGAAGCCCCAGTCCTGAATGCTGAAGGTGCCAACGTTCCCAATGCCGGTGCAGACGAGCTCAACAATCCCCAAGCTCATCAGCAAGAGCCTGAGGGCCCAGTGCATGGCCCCGTTCTGGTGATCGTTGATGAAGACATTGCCCCCGTCGCTTGAAGCTTTTCCCTTTATAGTTTTTCCTTGTATTTCCCTGCTTTTTGTAACAGTATTTCCTGGGCCTTTGAGCCCTTTACTTTGTAATAATTCTCCTTTGCAATGAATAAATATCCCTTTTTTGATGACTTTGTTCTTCTGTTCATTTATGCATCATATAATAAGACTGTGTAGCATACTCTGTGGATGTTTTATTTCTCTGATGCAATGAAAATTTGTTTAAGTCTTGAGCGATCGTGGGGGTCTTATTGTGAGATTGCCCCCCACTCAAGACTTGTATAAATTTTGTTTTTGCTTTTGGAAATTTGTATAAGTCTTGAGCGATCGTGGGGGTCTTATTGTGAGATTGCCCCCCACTCAAGACTTGTATAAATTTTGTTTTTGCTTTTGGAAATTTGTCTAAGTCTTGAGCGGTCGTGGGGGTCTTATTGTGAGATTGCCCCCCACTCAAGACTTGTATAAATTTCTGCTTCTGGAAATTTGTCTAAGTCTTGAGCGGTCGTGGGGGTCTTATTGTGAGATTGCCCCCCACTCAAGACTTGTATAAATTTCGTTTTTGCTTTTGGAAATTTGTCTAAGTCTTGAGCGGTCGTGGGGGTCTTACAGTGAGATTGCCCCCCCCACTCAAGACTTGTATAAATTTTTGCCTTTGTCGTAAACTTTGAAAATTTGCTTAAGTCTTGAGCGATCGTGAGGGTCTTACAGTGAGATTGCCCCCCTACTCAAGACTTGTATAAATTTTCGTTTTTTTGCTCTTAAAAATTTGGCCGAGTCTTGAGTAGATACGAGGGTCTTATGGAGAGGCTGCCCTCGTTCATGACTTGTGACATCCCTTCTGCCCTTGGGGGATTTTGCTAAGTCTTGAGTGTGTGCGAGGGTCTTACTGAGTGGTTGCCCTCGTTTAAGACTTGTGACATTCCTTCCGCCCTTGGGGGATTTTGCTAAGTCTTGAGTGTGTGCGAGGGTCTTACTGTGAGATTGCCCTCGTTTAAGACTTGTGCAATACCTTCTTGATTCTAAAGCCATCGTTCGAGCGCTCTGGCTCTTGTCGTATTTCTGGCTCTGCGGGAAATCCCGTTTTCGAGCGCAAGGCGTTGTAAGAAACGGCCAAGGCCTACTAGGATTTGCTCTGTAGGAGATCCCGTTTTCGAGCGCAAGGCGTTTTAAGAAACAGCCAAGGCCTACTAGGATTCGCTCTTGTAGGAGGTCCCGTTTTCGAGCGCAAGGCGTTTTAAGAAACGGCCAAGGCCTACTAGGATTTTCTTTGTAGGATATCCCGTTTTCGAGCGCAAGGCGTTTTAAGAAACAGCCAAGGCCTACTAGGATTTTCTTCATAATCTTCTTCCAATTCACCTGCTTGGTTGTGAGCGTAACCAGTCTATCCTTGTGAGGGCGTCCCCCCATCCGGAGTAGAGTGCTGGCAAGCGTAACCCATACGAGATAACAGCATACATATTGGAATGAGTTGCCAACCACGCTCGCAAAGACGAGGGACGTGGGACTTATTCATTCAAGCAACCAAAGAAACAGGAATATTAAAGAAATTAAAAAGATTATGTTTCCACTTGTGATTGGGAGTACATAGAACCCGTCAAAGAGGGTTGTTACATCAGGGTTTGCAAAGAGCTTTTAAACATAAAACCGCCGGAGGTTACACGCGTTCCAAGGGCGAGGCAAGCGCTCACCTTGAAGTGTCTCCAGGGTGTAAGTGTTGTTAGCTCTGAGTTGTACGACTTTGAATGGGCCTTCCCAATTGGGGTCCAATTTGCCCACGTGCCTGGATACTTCCACTTTCTTTAAGACCAAGTCTCCCAACTGGAAAGTTCTTTCCTTCACACGCTTGTTGTATTGTTGGGCTACAGAGGCTTTATAGTGGTGGATCTTGGCCCACGCTTTGTCTCTCCTTTCATCCAGCAAATCCAACTCCAAGCTTCTGTTGCCATCGTTGAGCTGAGGCTCGTAATAGCCGACACGAGCGGATTCATTTAATATCTCCGCTGGTATCATTGCTTCCGACCCATAAACGAGCGCGTAAGGAGCTTCTCCAGTGGCCGCTCGTGGGGTGGTGCGATAAGCCCAAAGCGCTCCTTGCAGCTCCTCAGCCCATTCACTTTTCTTGCTCTCAAGCATGGTTTTCAGATGTTGCAAGATGATCCTATTGGTAACTTCTGCTTGCCCATTGGCTTGAGGATGTCCTACAGAGGTGAATCGCTGCTCGATCCCCAACTTAGAACACCATTCTCGTGTGTCAGCAGCTATGAACTGGGATCCGTTGTCAGAAATGAGCACCCTCGGTATGCCGTACCTGCAAATGATGTTCTTCCAAATGAAGTCCCTCACAACCCTGAAAGTGATTTTTGCAACAGCTTCGGCCTCGGCCCACTTGGTGAAGTAGTCGACGGCTAAAATGACAAACTTCTTTTGTCCCGCAGCCATGGGCAAGGGGCCCACGATGTCTATTCCCCACTGGTCAAAAGGCCAAGAGACGTCTATTGGGATCATCTGTGCGGCTGGCAATTGGGGGAGATTTGAATGGAATTGGCATTTGGGACACTTCCTCGAAAATTCGATGGCATCTTGGAGAACTGTAGGCCAATAAAACCCACTTCTCAGAACCTTCTTTGCCAGGATACGCCCTCCGGAATGATTCCCACAGCTTCCATTGTGGATGAGTTCGAGCGTCTCCTTTGCTTGTGAGGGCCTCAGGCATCTCATTGGGGGCCCTTGAAATGATTTCTTGAATAACCTCCCCTCGGGATCCAAAGCGAAACGAGGGGCCTTACTTCGGACTTTCCTGGCTTCCACCTTGTCAGTAGGAAGAATTCCATCCCTAAGGAAAATGACGACGTCGTCAAGCCAACAGGGCTCGTTTGGATCAATCATGGCGATCATATTGGTGGCGACCTTTTCCTTGATCAAAGGTTCCTCAGTTCTAAGGAACGTAACAGAACGTTCGGAAGTGCCCTCTAAAGCGGAAGCAAACTTTGACAGAGCGTCCGCACGCTCGTTTTCTTCTCGCGGCACTTGAAGTAGATGAAATTCCTTGAACTTCCCAATGATTTCTCTAGCTTTACATAGGTACTGTACCATGGTGGTTTCTCGAGCCTCATAAGTTCCTTCAACCTGGCTCGCTATTAACTGTGAATCCACATAAGCGGTGATTCTGGAAGCTCCATTCTGAAAAGCAATATTCAATCCTTGCACGAGGGCTTCATATTCTGCTTCATTATTAGTGACTTGGAAATCCAGCTTGATTGCAAAGTCCAGCTCAATCCCATCGGGGTTTCTGAGGGCCACTCCTACTCCTCCCCCTTGAGAGGTTGAGGAACCATCTGTGTGCAGGACCCATAACCCCTCATTATCCGCAACGGTAGGCTCTAAACCATAGCGTTCAACCAAAAAATCCGCCACAACCTGAGCCTGTATCGCGGTCCTGGGCTCGAAGCATAGGTCAAACTAGCTCAATTCGATGGCCCACTTGATTAATCTCCCAGACACATCTGGTTTGGACAATACTTGCCTCAAGGGTTGGTCGGTGAGAACCGTTATAGAGTGCGCTTGAAAGTAAGGCCTTAGCCTTCTTGAGGCGTTGATAAGAGCGAACGCGAACTTTTCAATCTCCAAATACTTCTTTTCAGCTCCTTGCAATGTTTTGCTCAGATAATAGACAGGCAAATGTTTCCGCTCTGGTACAGCGACCAGAACAGCGCTTGTGGCTTCGGGAGAAACGGAAAGATACATAAATAATCTCTCACCTTCGACGGGCTTAGTCAGCAGTGGTGCGCTCGACAAGTAAGCCTTCATATCCTGCAACGCCCTTTCGCATTCTTCTGTCCAAGCAAAGTTACGAGCGTTCCTCAAAATTTTGAAGAAGGGAAGGTTCCTGTCCGCCGAGCGCTAGATAAACCTGTTCAACGAAATGATTTTTCCCACCAGGACCTGCACTTCCCGCAAATTTCGAGGGGAAGGGATCTCCAAAATAGCCTTGATCTTCTCCGGATTGGCCTCAATTCCCCTCTGACTGACCATGTACCCTAGGAACTTTCCCCCTTGTACTCTAAAGGTGCACTTTGAAGGGTTCAACTTCATCCCATACTGGCGCAAGATTGAAAAAGTGCGCTTGAGATCTTCCAAGTGGGAATCCTGGCGCTCGCTTTTGACAATCATATCATCCACGTAAACCTCCATGGACTTACCAATTTCCTCTTCAAACATCTTGTTAACGAGCCGCTGATACGTAGCTCCGGTGTTCTTCAGTCCAAAAGGCATGACTAAGAAGCAATATACCCCTAGATGGACAACGAACGAGGTTTTGGGGCGATCTTCCGGGACCATAAAGATCTGATAGTATCCCTGGAAAGCGTCCATCATGCTCATGAGCTCGCAGCCAGCGGTCGAATCCACCAATTGATCAATCCGGGGCAGCGGGTACGGATCTTTGGGGCAGGCTTTGTTGAGATCGGTGAAATCGTTGCACATGCGCCACTTATTCGCGCTTTTGGGCACTAAGACGACGTTGCACAGCCACTCCGGATACAAGATGGGCTCGATATATTGAGCCTCCAGGAGTTTATTAACTTCCTCTTCAATGACTTTTTTCCGAAAGCCATGTACATCCCGCTTTTTCTGCTTGATGGGTTTGAAGGAGGGATCCACATTAAGCCTGTGGACAATGACGCTCGGGTCAATCCCTGTGAGGTCAGAGGCTTTCCACGCAAATACATCCTTGTTTTCCCTTAGAAAATCAATCATCATGATCTGAGAAGGCCCTGAGAGGTTTGAACCTATCTGTGTAGTCTTGTCCTTGTTTCCGGGTTCCAGCTCAATGGTGAGGAACTTCTCCGAGGGTTCGATCCTTACCTCAGGGCGAGGAAGTTCGAGCGCCCTCTTCTTTCCTGTCAAACGGTCGCCGGGTGCTGGTTCACCCTCTCCCGGCTCGTCTCCTTCTGAGGATGATCCCCCAACAGTTCCTGGTGGTGCACCTTCGAGGGGATTCTCCTCGTTGTTTCCCCTCTTCTTTTTGTTCTTCTTCTTGTTCAATTTCGCCCTCTTCCGGGCTGGGCTGTCCTCATCAAGGTTGGGGAAGTCCACTGACTTTTTGGTGGAACCAATCTGGAAGGTTTTCTCCGCTTTAGGCTTTCTGAGAGACAGCATGTAACACTCCCAAGCCTCTCGCACATTGCACAGTACTTCTCCTACACCCTCGGGGGTGGGGAATTTAATCTTCTGATGGTAGGTGGAGATGATGGCTTTGAAGTCCACGAGGGCAGGGCGCCCAATTATGATGTTATATGGAATGTCAATCTCCACCACTGCGTAAGTTACCAAGAGGGTTTTGCGCTGAGGGGCTCGGCCGAACGAAGTAGCTAGGCGTATTTGCCCTCGTGGGACAACTTCCGAGCCTCCAAAGCCAATAAGGGCCGTTTTGAGAGGCTCGAGCGGAAGATCAACCTTCATCTTTAAGAATGTAGAATAAGGCAAAACATTAACGGAGCTTCCACTATCCACCAATACCCTTTTTACAAGATGATTATGAACATCTAAACTAACCACCATGGGGCAATCTGAGGTTACACCCTCCCCCTGGGGCGTTACAATATGCTCTAAATCCCTATCATCAAAGCCTATTACATCGTTTTCTCGTGACCTTTGAGCGCTTGATCTCTGGATGGCATAGATAGGTTTGGCCACTGCTGGGCGTTGGTTGTAGCTCCGGACGAACCTCCGTCGGGAGGCGTTTGAATCCCCCCCTGATGAGCCTCCTGCAATCATATTTATGACTGCGAAGGGCTCGTTTTCTTGCTCAGGGGCCTTTCCTTTATTGCCCCGGCGGCTGCTGCTTTCAGGGGGTCCCCTACCCCTTGGGCTCTTTGAACGGGACGGACTCCCCCTTCTCCTTCTGGAGCGCTCGTTGCATTGTTCATCGTAGCGCTCGAGCACCCGGACAAACTCCTTCAGGTGGCCCCCTGCGACGAGCCTCTGAATTTCAGCTTCCAGCTGTCAGCACTCATCTGTGTCGTGCCCCCTCTGCTTGTGGAATGCGCAGTATTTGTTCGAGCGCCAGAGCGAATCTGTTTCTCTCATTTTGATGGGTCTCTTAAAGAGCTTTTTATCTGAGAGGTTGTAGACTTCTGAACTTGGCCTGGTGAGCGGAATTCGCTCGAATCGACGAGGGGGTGGTGGCGACCTCCTGCGCTCTTGATGGCGCTCCTTTTTGACGGCCACGTCCCGTCCCCGCTCGTGATGAGGTCGCTCGTTCCTGGTCGGGCTGTGATGCCGGGGACCATTCGTCCCATACATGTCTTCGAGCGCGAAGAACGGCTCGGCTATTTCTCTTAAGGCCATGAGGGTCCCAGGCCTCCTTTCCACAATGGCATCCGCGAATTTTTTGCTCACATATTGCTTGTGATCCACAACCTGAAAAAGCACTGGGATCAAGAAATCCATTGAAGGCCTTTCCACCTGTAGGATCTCCTTGTTGAAGCGGGCGAAGAACGAGCGCAGAGATTCGCTCTTGCCTTGCACCACGTTGTACAGGGCAGTGGGTGTGGTGACTGGCGCTTTCAGAGAATTGAAGTGGTTGAGGAAAGCATTAGCCAGTTCTTCATATGAGTGGATCGAGCGCGGCGGCAGTCGCTTGTACCACTCTTGAGCCATTCCTACCAAGGAAGTGACAAACACTTTTGCCCAGTAATTGCTGGAATGCTCGTAGAGGTGCATAAGATGCACAAAGTGATCCAAGTGTTCGGCGGGATCAGTTGTCCCGTCGTAACGGTTGATGGAAGTGGGGACTTTGGCCATGCCTGCTTGGGCCATCAGAACTTCTTCTACGAGGGGTGAACCCCTCGCCAGTGGGTGATATTCATACGTGCCGAAGTTTTCCTCCGGCTCCTTGCGGCGGGGGACCTTTGGTGGAGGGTCCCTGGTGCCGGTGCTTCTGGCGTCAACCCGTTCATCCCGACTAGGGAAGATCTGAGCTGAGCGCCCTCGTGAGAGCTGTCCCACAATATCCTTGAGACCCTGCAGCTGGTCTTGCACAGCCGCGAGGATGTCAGGATTTACGTCTGCTTGCTTGTCTCCGTACCTGGGGGCTCGTGAGCCCCTCCTGGAGACATGAGAGTCTCCTTCATTATCATTTACCCGTTCCGTGGGCTCTTTATTCCTGCCCATGGAGGGACGCTCGTTGCCCTCCTGCTGTGGCACT
The DNA here is from genome assembly GCA_037501455.1 of Lantana camara. Lineage (NCBI taxonomy): Eukaryota > Viridiplantae > Streptophyta > Magnoliopsida > Lamiales > Verbenaceae > Lantana > Lantana camara. Next base: position 10,830,615 of record CM074857.1, on the reverse strand, counting down.
TCTCTGGTTGGTGGTGGTGGTGGTGGTTGTGCCCTCAGGACAGCCTGGGCTTCTCTGAGGGGAAAGTTCTGTTGTCCGGCCAAAGGGGCTGCGATTTGAGTGGCCTGCCCAGAGGGGAAGTACATGGAATGGAACCTTTCCCATGCCCCCTGAGCCGCCTGAACCTCACACTGGGCATAGAGAGCCCTCAACTGTTGGGTGGTCAGTGGAGGTAACTCCACTCCTTCGATCTCCCTGGGGACCACCACCGGGAGCTGGATCTGGCCTGCATGATACGGCTGGACCGGCGGCATCATAACAGACGGAGTGAGGGTGTATCCCGGTGGGGGCATCATGTAGCCCGGTAATCCGAGATTCATCTGGGGATGGACCCAGGGGTTCTGTGCAAGCTGCGGAGGAGCAGAGAGAGAGACTCCTCCAGCGGTGGTGGGAACCTGCGGTGCCGGCGGTGCAGGTGGTGGTACAGAAGACTCTGCTTGTGGAGTCACTCCTGCGGCGGGAGGTGCTCCACCAGCGGCGACGGAAGGTGGCGGGGCTCCACCAGTAGTGGTGGAGGGAATAATGATGTTTGCATCCTGGGAGGCGTTATCTCCTCCTCCCACAGCTCCAGATCTCGTAGCAACCATGACTATTGAAGGTAAAGGTGTGCTTGCTTTTCTACCAACAAAAAGAAAGGAAGAAGATGGAAGACTGGTTTCCCACAGACGGCGCCAAAAATGATGGGGTTCGGAAATGGGTTGATCCGAATCCGATCACTTTACGATTTGTATTTGTGGAGGAAACCACCGGAGCTTCGCCGGAAAGGAGAAAAGGGTTCTACCTGTTGGGACAAGCACAAGAAAAGTCAGAAGGCCAAGCTGGGGGAACTGGGGGTGATACCCAGTTTGGCTCTCCGACGCTCAAGTCAGTTCAAGGTATGAAGAAATGTAAGTTCAGTCACAGTTGCAGTGATGAAGAATGCTTACCAGTGTAGAAGATGACTTTGGCTATTTATAGTTGAGGGTCAAGGGCCCTTTGGTCATTTGCCTCAAGTGGTCCTGGCCGAATGTTGCCCTAACACGTGGCGCTGTGAGAGAGAAACCTAGGAGGAATCTTATGCAAAAGCGGCCAAAAGTTAGTGCTGGCAACAGTGGCAGGTGCGCGGGCATGTACGTTGTGTCAGAGAGCCATTTGGGTGGTTGGTGACGAGGGCTTAAGAGCGCGCTCGTAACAACCTGGAGTACTGGAAGCCAAGATATCCGCTGAGGGGAATGAAGGCTTCAGTTCAAGTGACGAGCCAAAGGGGAGGCCACTCTGAGGGAGTGTGACGCTCGAAGAGGGCTCCCTTGGCACGTGGGCGTACCAATCGTGTAGGACGCTCGTGGGAGTTACAGCGCTTGTTGGGCTTAACTCCTGAAGAAGAAAGGCGCTCGTTGGGTTTAGCGCTCGTGTATCGATGGTGAAGCCTTGGGGAGACAGATGTCATCATCTCGGCGATGCCACGTGTCTTGCGTGGGATGATCGTATTTTGACCCCATCACATTGATCAATAACATATGTAGATAGTTCGTGTCAAATTAGGAGACAATTCAATCAATTATCATTTTCTTTTGAAAGTTTATGAATTTTTGTAATTTTTTCCACATTCAAAAAAAATTGTGTTGATCCTTTTTAGAGATGAATAATCTATTCTATTTTATTTTGCACCAGTTTGAAATTCTAAAGTGGTCTCTATTCATTCTTTAAAATTGAATAATTTATTAATTTTAATCTTACGCTGGTCCGAAATTCGAACGTCTTCTTTATCGATCATCGACGACGATAGTTATTTATAAATTTAAAGACATAATTAATTATCTTTAATTGATATATTGAAGAGAAATAGTTGATAAATAGTTGTTTTAATGTTTTGAATTTCAACTAAACTGTAGATTAAAACCAAATTAATTTTCTTACAAAATGTTTCCTCATATGAATCAAATATATATATATATATATATATATGTATATATATATATAATCTAATTAACCACTTGAACCAGTTAGCTTTTATTATTTATATATATATATATATATATATATATATATAAATAATAAAAGCTAACAGGGTTGGTTCAAGCCTCAAGGGGTTAATTGATTCATTCTCCAGTGATTTTGAATCCCGTGTCCGTGTGTTAAAAAAAAAAAATAAAAAATAAAAAAAAATATATATATATATATACACTAATGACTAAACAATAGGAGCCGATTTATCAAAAACAAAAATTACACTCTTGAAATTATAAAAAAAATAAATGGTAATTAATTAGATTTCTTTTTCTAGAAAACCAATAATGATGTTATCCTAATGGTCAGAGCATAATTAAAGCGAGTATATCCCTGATTAAATTAATAAATTATAAAATATAATATAATTTATAATCTCCTCATATATTGGCCCATTAATAGACAGTTTCATAATTAAGATCCAAAAACAATAAGAAAATATATCATTACATAGATTTTCTTAATTAGTGAAAAAAAATTCTTTTTCTTTCAAAAAAAGGGAATTTCCATATATTTATTAGGAAAAAAGTTAATTTTTTTTAAATTTTTATTTAATTGGACTGGTATTTAGCACACAACACACACACACAGAGCGTTTGCTCACATCTTGTTTCTCGGGGCCATCTATCACGGATATCAAGGAATTTCTGCTTTTTCCCATTTTCCATCTCTTGTTTTCGTCTTTTACAGTTCAGCCCCTCAACTTCCGTTAATTACAAATTTTCCCTTCCTTCCGATTTCTTTTAATTCTCAATCCTCCACCTCTTCTCTACTTCCGTTGTAAAGAGTCACCCACCAGCGCATTGATCTCGCTGCTTCACTTCCATCTAATTAACCTAAATCAAACCCATGTAAGTTTTTTCTCGAAGATGTTCATATTCTACTCCAATTTTGAATTTTCATATGTTTTTGTTGCTGATATTGTTCTGGTTATTTCCTTTTTCTGCTCCTCGAACGTGATTAATTTAGTGTATAAACGGATTCTGTCTTGGTAATGTGTTTCGAATTTCGTATGCTAAGTTTTTCTTTTTCTAGGTTTTAGAAATTCACTTGATGAAAAAGCTGGGGTTCTGATTTCCAGGTGTTATTATAGTATAATATGTGGAAAACGTAATCAATTTTGTTTCTTAATTACCTAATGTTAAGTATTTGGGACACTAGGTTCAATGGGTGTGGATTGGGATCCATGTTGGATCTATTGTTTATCTGTTCCCTATAGTTGTTATCATTTTGTTTTATGCTCTTTCTGGGCTAGAGTTTTTATTTGTTTATTTTGTGTGGTTTATCTCAGACCTTGGTTCTGGTGCTCATTTGCTGCTTAGTCACTCAATTTTTAAACTTTAATTATGCTCCCCTTGTTGTTTAAAGGTTTTATATTGGAAGCGGATAAGCACATTGCGTAAGGGCTTAACAAGTTGGTTTCTTATTAGCTAGCTCTTTCATGGGTTGAACTCAAGGAGTCATGGAAAGCTTCAGTGACGACGACGACGAATCTTTATTTTTCGATGCCCCGGAGCACATTTCTCTAGAATCTAATTGTGTCTCTGATTGCACATCTATTAGGAATTGGGAATATGATGTGTGGGTTAATTCTCCTCAAAGTGTTGGAGAGCGCCGCAGCAATTTCATTAGATTTATGGGACTCGGCCTGGATGAGTTTGGAGGAGAAAGTTCTCTAAATACATGTGAAGATAGTAAAAGTGGTCTTTTCGTGGGTGATGTTAGTAGAATATTGGAGAATAGTGGGGCCGTGCTACGAAGCCTGAGTATTGAAGATGAAGTTTCTTCTAGCCCGTCATCGGCGTCTAGTTTGAGTACTGATGATTTAGATTTGCCTCAGGGCAGTGTCGAAAACGAGCGACTGGGACATACATGTTCCTCTGTCAGTAAAAATACTCCAAGAAAAGTGAAGAAACTGAAAAATAGGTTTCTGAGTAAATTGCGTTCCATGAGCTGTATGATGAGTATGAACGTGAAAGATGAAAATGTGGAAGTGACAGGTTTTGGTCAAGTTCAGGGAACGAGGGCCCAGAAAGTCACGGTTCGACATTGTCAAAGAAAATTGAAGGAATTATCAGCCCTCTTCACTGGACAAGATATCCAGGCCCATGAGGGGTCAATTATGTCAATGAAATTCAGTCCTGATGGACGATACTTAGCTAGTGCTGGTGAAGATAAGATTGTCAGAGTGTGGCAAGTAGTGGAAGATGAGAGGTCAGATACAACTGACATTCCAGAAGCAGATCCATCTTGTGTGTACTTCTCGATGAACAATTTATCTGAAGTGGGATCTCTATCGGTTGGAAAAAAAGTGAACAAATTTAAGAATTTGAAAAGAACACAAGACTCGGCATGTGCTGTTTTCCCTCCAAATGTTTTCCAGATTTTGGAGCAGCCATTGCATGCTTTTCAAGGACATAGAGGGGAAATCTTGGATCTTTCGTGGTCGAAGGATAATGTATGTATGTTTAGAATATGCAGATTTATTTATGATATACTGTAATTCTGTAAATTTCTTTTTACTTTGAACTGAACCTGTATCTTTTTTTCTTTTCTTTTTCAGTGCCTGCTCTCTTCATCAGTTGATAAAACTGTTCGTCTGTGGCGGGTTGGAGCTGATCAGTGCCTTAAGGTCTTTCGACATAATGATTACGGTATATACATGGCTTCATAACTCCATTTTTTATATACAATAAGTTTGGTTTAATTCTAAAAAGATGATAACTTCTTGATGCAGTGACCTCTGTCCAATTTAACCCGGTGAATGAGGATTACTTCATCAGTGGTTCAATAGATGGGAAGCTTCGAATTTGGTCAATTTCTGGTTGTCAAGTTGTTGACTGGACTGAGACAAGGGATATTATTACTGCTGTTTCTTATCACCCTGATGCTCAGGTCCGTTCATATGACCTTTGGCTGCTTCATTACAAAGAGTTGAGAATGTGAGCCTGTTACTTAATTATTTCTTTGCCTGTAATACAGGGTGGTATTATGGGCTCTATTACAGGCACCTGTCGCTTTTTTGATTTATCAGGTAAATTTGATTCTTTTGTTAGTGAACACATTCTTTAATCTGTTCAAACATGATTTAATTTGAAACAAGATTTTAGGCTTTTATCACAAAATTGAACTGTGGCTAACCGCCATGTGATGGCTTTTCTGTTGCTTATATCAGATAATCGCTTGCAATTGGGAAATCAGATGTGTTTAACCAGTAAGAAGAAGTCACCTTGCAAAAGGATAACGGCCTTTCAGGTTACTGCCTAATTACCTTCATGTAATCTTGCTGATTTTCTTACGTGGCGATGATTATTATATCAGTAGATGAGTACGTTTCTCACTTGGTTGTTTTGTATGGATGCAGTTTTTACCACAAGACCCAAACAAAGTATTGGTTACTTGTGCTGATTCCAAAGTCAGAGTTATTGATGGGAGGAAGGTGATTGAAAAGTACAAGGGTAAAGACTTGGTTCTTCTATCTGATATTATGTGCAACTTGCACAATTATCTGAAAGTGTGTTATCAGTTTCCGATTATGTTCCAAATTTCATAAAAATGTTTTTGGCTTGTGAATCATTTTCTTTTTGGTAAATTATACAAGTAATGACATAACTAAAACCTAATTTGTCTGTTTTCAGGCCTTAGAAATGCTGGGAACCTCATTTCTGCATCAGTTAGTTCAGACGGGAAACACATTATCTCAGCATCAGATGATTCAAATGTTTATATTTGGAACTACACTGAAGAAAAGGAGTCTTCTTTCACGCAACCAAAAGCAGTTAAATCCTTCGAGTGTTTCTCCTCTGATGCCTCAGTTGCAATACCATGGTCTGGTTTCAAGAAACCGTGTAACTCAGAGGACACCTTGAGATCAAGTCAAATTCAAAACAACTCATTGCCTTTCACATCATCATCCTGCTTCTCTTTAAGCCAACAGTATTTCTTCGACTCCAGCTCTAAAGGGTCCGCCACGTGGCCTGAGGAGAAGCTTCCAGTCTCAAGTCCCCAATCTGCCACATCTCCCATTAGCAAATCTCAGTACAAACTTTTCAAGACTTGTTACGAAAGCTCATCCAATTTTCATGCATGGGGCATGGTTATCGTTACAGCAGGGTGGGATGGACGGATCAGATCGTTTCTGAATTACGGGTTACCAGTACCCCTTTAAGACAAGGCCACCCAATTCATTAAAGAATTGGATATCATCTCTTTTTCAATGGACATGCAAATTCATTGCACGACATAAAGAGCCAGTTTTGGCAGTATTGGAACTGTTGGACCGCACCCAATACCTTAAATAAGGGCATATGAGGATTGTGTTCCATTTGGTCCCTTCCAACCGTGAAACGGGATGGGCAACGACAGCTGGCGGGAGTTATATCTGCAAATTGTAAAGTGGCCTTGTACCAGCAATGTGGTTAATGCAGCTTAAATTTATATGAATGATGATTCTTTCATTTGTTTCAAGGGTGGGTTGAGATTGATTGTGGCCCATCTTTATGGTGCGCTTGGCTGTGTGAATAATTGGTTATGTGTCTGCTGCTATGATTCTGAAGAAAAACAGGGGAGGACAGGGGCATAGGCAGAGCCGCCCATGCTGAACTTCAAAATCTTGATCTTTTTTCCCTCTTTTTTTTTTTTAATGATTCAGGGAAAAACAAAAATAAATAAATATACATTGCTGGTTATGGCCATCCTGAGGTAGATTATCCATGATGTGATCTTCTGAGCAGGAAAGCTGGTGGGCTTATGGGGATGCTCTGCTGCAATTGGTTCTTGCAGCTGCACTGCTAGAATGTGATGGGTACAGAGCAAGAGCAGAAGTGTGGATAAAAGCTTTTGTTACTATGGTGAAAAGTAGATGTAAATAGATTCTAGTTGTGTACATCATTATTTACTAGTGTATATTGATAAATAGATAAAAGAGAATGTTACTCTCTGTGTTCCTCTGCCTCATATATTTAGAATTTTTTACAGAAATGATGCAGGGGAAAGTATATTCAGTTGATTGTCAATGGAAAATAGCATCAATCCTATTTGGATTCAAATCTTGATTGCTAATGACATACATTTGTTGCTGATCAGCATTTGTTCCTAAATTAAAAAGCCCTAGTACAAACACCCTTTCCTTAATCGCCCCAAAATTGTCTAATTTCGAGAATGAACTCCAGAATCAATTTAAAAAGCAAGATTCGAAATTCACCCTGAAATAGACAAAGCAATAGGGAAGAGAAAGAAATAGAAAATCGTATCTAAAATTTTGGTGGCTGCGACGACGATCAGACCGGTGGATATTCGACGGCGGAGGGAGTGGTATTCAGATTCCGATTGGGAATAGCGGCGGCGGGGGAATGAGAGTCGACGGAATTGAAGGAGGGGAAACCGGTGAGCATGAGGGGACGATCCTGCGCCTCCTCATCGTCTTCGTCTTCGCCCTCAGTCTGGACGTTGACGCAGGCGCACCGCTCAAGCGACGCGAAGAACGCCGACGCGACGCTCGCTCCCAGCCACCGCGCAAGGCCGTCCATTTTCTCGCCGTAAGTTTCATTCGGATTCTCCATCCCCAACCTTTCGTTTCGTTGCTTCAATTGAAAATTTTGTAGCTTCCCAAGATTCCTAGAGAGAGAGAAAGGGAACGAGCGGGTAAATCACCACAGTATCAGTGGAATTTTAGGGATTGGGAATTGCCAAAAATAGGGTTTCTAATAATACTCATTATTTCGTGGTCAACCAAGAAGACGCATATGTGGTTTACCTATACTATATCTTTCATAAATTCAGAAAAATTACATCTTTTACAATTTGTATGCCATTGATTATTTTTCAAAGTTTTCGCATAATAAATACTTGTACGATGAAATAATAATTTTAAAATTAATATACATATATTTTTTAGTATACGATTCAAAATGGAACGAGAAATTTGAACTCGAATCATTCTTAAATATCGTCAAAATGTCAAATATGTATTAGTAAACTGCTCCCAAATATGATTGGTAGGCATCCAATCACAGCCCTCTATTTGACACGATTGTTACATTGAGAAGTGTCAAGAAAGAAGTGGAAATTGCCATGTCGGACAGAGATATCTGCGAGATGGATAAGTAACCAATGACTCCAAAACAAAGCCAATAGCAAGAAAATGGCAACCCTCTCGACTCCTCTCCAGCAAAGGGCTTTCTCTTTTGGGAATTTAACCAGGCACAGACATGCTGCATCCACTCTTCAAGATCTTGCCTTGCCCACCCACATACGATGTTCTTGTAAGAATTAATCTATTTTCAGTTCTCCATTCTGCCTTTCTTTTTCCTATAATTTTTTATTTTCTGCTGGATTTGGGGTTTTTGTTGTGATTTTGCAATTTACATGGTTTGAAATGAGGCAATGCTTTATTATTTATGCCGAAATTTGTGTGCAGCTATGAGGGATGGTGGTAAATCTGTTGAGAGTTCAACCCAGTTTAAGGAATTTAGGAATGTAGCTTGTGGGTTTCTTGCTGTTTGGGCTGTGACATCTGTGTCACCTGTGATTGCTGCAAATCAGGTCAAGATTGAATTGCCTTTTTTACTTTCATGTCTAAATCATTATACTTTCTGGTAATTAGGGTAAGATGATTGGAAGACCCTTTTCGTAATTGTGCCAGAATTTCTATTTTATTAGTTAGTTGGCGCTGAATTTTTGCTGGTTAATCTGAACTGTAGAGGCTGCCACCGTTGTCGACTGATCCGGATAGGTGTGAGCGTGCATTTGTTGGCAACACAATTGGCCAAGCAAATGGTGTTTATGATAAGCCACTTGATCTTCGATTTTGTGACTTCACAAATGAGAAGTCCAATCTAAAGGGGAAGTCTTTGGCTGCAGCGCTCATGTCTGATGCCAAGTTTGATGGCGCAGACATGTCTGAAGTCGTGATGTCGAAGGCTTATGCTGTTGGAGCTAGTTTTAAGGGTAATCTTTCTTTAACCTTGAATTGTTTCACTCAAGATGCCAATGTTCTCTATGCTATAGTAAGCTTTCTATTCATCGCGATGCTATACACAGGATGGAGCCAGGATTCGTGGGAGGGGAGATTATCAATTCATAAAATTTTGCACATAATAACGAAAATAACTGAAAACAAAGATTCCAAATTGCAGGCACGGATTTTACAAATGCTGTTTTGGATCGTGTGAATTTTGGGAAGGCGGATCTGAAGGGAGCAGTGTTTAAGAACACCGTGCTATCAGGATCCACCTTTGAGGACGCTCAACTTCAAGATGTGGACTTTGAGGACACCATCATTGGTTATATTGATCTCCAGAAGATCTGCGTGAACAAGACTATCAATGAAGAAGGAAGAGCTAACTTGGGATGCCGGTAGATTATTTGACTCTGAACCTCCGGTTTTATATGTGTATTTGATAGGTTTGAATAACATAATAACACATCCATTGAGTTTGTTGTTGGTTCACCATGTAACGATACGTTTCTCATTCTCCAGTTTTCCATCTACAAATTATATTTATGCCCTTGAACTTAATTTTAAGTCCATATAATACAGAGAAGAATGACAAGTTGGTTGTATGTTCTTACGTATGATGCACGGATACGGATACGGCGATACGGACATGACACGACACGGATACGGCGATACGGATTTTTTCTTGAATTTCTCACGTGAGGAGTGTCGGACACGGTGTCCGATACGATTATCGGTTCTTACCAAAAGCTGTACCTTCTGGATTTTGTTGCCTTACTATTTGGAAGTGATGAAGAATGTAGTCATAAAATAGATATTAGATATAACAAAGCGAAGAAACGAGAGCACATCTGGTGTAGTGGTAGCATAGTACCCTCCCACGGTACTGACCGGGGTTCGATTCCCCGGATGCGCATATTTCTCTTTGCTCATTTCGGAAATAACATTCAGTCTTTGGCGTTGCTTTTTAATGCAATTTCTAAATTTTTGGAGCACATATTGTAACTAATGTAGTAATTTTATGGAATTTTTTTTGTCCAAATCCATCTTTCATATGATCATACTTGATTGTGTAATTTGTAAATTTCCTAAATTTATATTAATCAGACATTAAATTTTTAGTATACTGATTAAATTAAGATTAAAATTATCTTAATTCGAGATGGAATAATTTCTATCCTATTAAAATTTAAATACGTGTAGAGATCATATCAATAGTGCATTTGTGCTTGTCACATACTATGGCCACAATTTTACACGACTTGCATGTATTCAAACTTTTTCTCCCGTCAGTTAATAACGGTTGATTCAATTAGTTAATGAGTTCATTTTTTAATATAACATCTCGAGTTCGAATTTCACTTGAATGTGTGTGTAAAAAAATAAAAATAAAAAACTTCCCTCCTGAAACCATAAGAGTAAATCTCTCGATTCTTGGAATTTATGAAATAGTGGAAAAATGCGATGTTATTTATGGGTTCGTACAAATTAAAGTATCCTACGAAACATACAATATTTAATTCCCAACCTAACACATACGATGTGACATACCTTCCACGGGGGATCACCAAACCAAGTGCACCCTAGCTAACTAGAATGTTAATTGGCTCATGGATATTTTAACTGCCATTCTCCTAAGAACCAACTTTCCTATCTACAAAATATATATATCAACAATTTTTGCTACAATTAATATCCGTTAACGAGGGGCGAGTGTTTTACACTTGCCGTGTGGTTGGTGGAAAATTTAGGGAGAGTACTGACCAATCAAATAGTAAGTGTAATACACTTGCTTTTTTAATTGGTTGGGTTCGACCAAACTGGATTTGGACTAGATTTTTCCCTTTGAATACGGATTATATACATTAATTTGGAAAGGAGAAAGACTGCTCGAATTGGATACCTGACTCCGCGCCAAATTTATATATTCAACATTTCATTCATTAATTACTTTTTCCCTGTAAATATTTATGCGTACGAATAGATTCGAATCGTAATTTTTCTAAGAAAATCTAAACGCATGTACAAATAAAAATGAAATGTAGTTGACGCATGTTTCTTTGTCAGAATATTGTAGTTAAAAGGATATATCAAATTTAATTTAGCCGATTTTTAATTTGTTTAATTTATGGAGAAATATACATGCTGGAGGTGATATGTTTGTAGTTTGTTAAATTTACAAGAATATGCAAAATAGGCGCGTGATAATACATAGAAGGAAGGTTGTCCGGTCAGTTGAATATTATATAGTAAATTAAAAAAAAGGTAAGGTTTGCATATCGAAGAGTGGTATGAACTCTAAATTACCTACGTACCACTCAATACTATAGCATAAAATTCGAGTCTTATTGCTAGTTTAATCAGAATTTTTATGTTTGACAACACACAACTATCGTTGGCATGCATGAACGAAGAGATTTACACTTTTTTTGTAGTAGTTCGAGCTGACTATATTCATAATAACTCCGTTGGAGCTAAAAGCAAAGATAATTAGGCTACTTAACTAAACAATGACTCGCAAATATATCGACGAATTGAACATATATGAGATGGAAAACTGCTTGGGTAGAATTGATGGTATAGTTTGGTTTGGTTTGGTTTTCCCACCAAACCCTAGCTGAGTACGTATGTTCCTGTGTGGTCATTTTCTGCTATATATACAACGACACGTCCCAACACCAAAGCCTTGTAAGTGTCGCAAAAGACTTTCTCATCTTCGCGTATGGATATAGATACAGAAATATAGACAGATGCATCTCAACTCGAGAGACCGAGAAAGAGAGAGTACAGTCTACATTCTGACAGCTTGAACCCCCTCCATATAATATTTCTTGCTCAAATGAGTATTCCAAAAGGCAAAGGGCAAGCACAAAGATTTTGATTAATATTGTCGCTTGTGCTTCTGAGATGCTCATTTGGGCAAGCAGTGTTGAAACTGGAGGGTCATATTTGATTCACAAAATGTAGATAAGTATCTCATTTTACACTTTTATAGTTGTACCTAAGATATCCATTTAAAACTGCTTGAAAATTGGAATTACTACCTTTATTATCACATTCATTTTATTTATTTGTAGTTTTCTTCATTATCATATTCATATGTTGCATGTACGTTCCGAGAATATGATATTTTATTGTCTGCAGTTTTCCTTTTTTCCCCATGGCTGCAAACCTGAATTCATCGTCAAGTAATCAACCAACTAGCTCCTCAAACCAATAACTGAAGAAACCCTTCCATCATCACTTCTCGTCCAAGGTATGCAAGCCTCAATGTACACAGTATCCATGGAAATACACATAAATATGTGCATGTTATCTGCATATCTAGCTCAAACAGTATAATATTTTAAATTTCATTGGACATCATGTGGACGCGTTAGATCCTCCAAGGATACGTTGATTACAGCCTAAACATGTGACGTGGGCCTCCATTAATGATGCAGACTTTAGGCCGTCTACAACGCAGAATTCTCAATCTGGTACAAGCGGAGAAAGTGGGAATTGTTTGGCGATGATTTTTGTGTTATTAATTAGGTTTTGGGTTCTTTTTTTGGCAGAGTAAAGAAAGAGTTCCAGCACGCAAGAACTTTTAGACACTACAAAAAAACAGACGATTTCAGACGACATTTTTCGACGAAAAATGGTGGCCTGAAATTTTCCGACGAAACTTCGACTAATTTCCGACGAACCTAATTAAATTGTGGTTTTCGCGTGTGATGCAAAATTTCAGACGAAATTCCGAGGAAATTCTCTCGAACAATATTTCAGACGAATATTTGCGATGAAATGTCGTCTGAAATTTCTAAATAATTTCGTAATTTATCACACAGACAAAAAAAGGTCTGAAATTCGTCTGAGATTTCAGACGACACACCGACGAAACTTTTGGTATGAGATTATTTTAGCATTGCGGCGAAACTCCGACGAACCCCGTTCGTCTGAAAATTTTAATTAACTTCTTAAGTAGTTTTTCAGACGAAATTGGTCTAAAATTCGTCTGAGATTTCAGACGAAACTTCGACCAACATTTTGTCGGAAAATTGTTTACTGTTGCGGCGAAATTCCGACTCCAGGGTTCGTCTGAAAATATTGGGGGATTTTTTTGACAAAGCTGAAAGTCTCCCTCTGCAATTCCCCAAATCTCTCGTTTTCAGAATTTGTCAAAGTGCTCTTTCCCCGACGAAATTCCGGCTAGATGTGTCGCCGGAGGTTTGATGCCCTAAATTCTTCCTAAGTTTCAATCCCGCCGCTCCAAATCTCAAGTCCGCATTTTGCCTCTCATTCTTCCTCGCTGAAAACCTATTCCACCTTCAACATCACGCCCCACACTTACCGCCACGCCGAAGCCTTCCGTCGTCATCTTCGGCGCTTTCCGTCGTCATCCATGTCTTCTTCACATGCAACCATAAGTCGAGAACTCTAAGGATTGGGTGGGGGCTGGATTTTGCTTCAAGAACTGCACTTCTCAGCTCAAATCGGTATGTAGCCTTGTAATCTTCATCTTTAACAATGGAAGGTGTTTCATCGGCCAATAAATAGGAACTAAAGAATTTTGTATCAAGAATTTGGGTAGATTTGGTTTGATTCTGCTTTTGATTCCTTTCCTAGTTATTGTTCTTCTAAGTGAGCTCTTTTACTGCCAAAAATCTCGTTTTTACCATGAAAGATAGGATTTTTTTTGGTTGATTTTGCAATGTTGGTTGGATTTATGTGTGTTTGTGCTCATGTATGTCTCATTCTTTATCTGTTTGTATGTTGCTTACGGAGGAATTTAGTTGCAGTTAATATGATATTAGATGTAATTTTATTATTTTTCTTAGATATCACAAGGGCGTCATGATCTCAAGGTTAATGCTGCGAAGCTCCAGTCAAACATCTTCGGAACTAACATTCTAGTAGATTCATCTTCATCAAAGTGAGTGATACACAACTCCCAGCTTTAGAGATGACACTCTCCCTAGACATGAAGTTGAAACTAATGCTAATGCTATACTGTGTAGGAAGCTTACAGCCCGTAGCATTCAGCCTATCAGAGCAACAACTACAGAAATACCTCCAACAGTGCCAAGTAAGGCGAATACTCTTTGGCACTTAAAAGAATTTTTAATCCATATTTTATTAAGAGTTTGAAAAGCTATATTCTGCATGTTAATGGTTCAGAATCAAGAACTGCCGGGAAAACAAAGGTCGGCATCAACGGTATGTTTCTGTCATCCGTATCATCTTATTCTGTTACCTTTCATATAATCTAGTTATGATTTTCAACTTGGTCATACCTGTATCTTGCACTTTTTGGTTATTTCTCAAAGTTGGACATATGTATGCTTAAAGTTGCAAAGGCTTCTTTTCTTTAGTTCGTGTGTGCGTGTTTAGAGAGAGTGTGTATTAGTTAGAACTTGATTTAACTTCAATTTATGTTTTACACATATGAAATTAAAAGAAGCTTGATGCTTTCAATTATGGTTGTATTGGCAAAAACTGGTTGAGTTGGAATATTGAGAGGTCAGTCAATTATATATGTTTTACTGCGCCTTTTCCTGTTATTGTGTCCTGGAACTTCTGTGATTCTCATAGCATAATTTTTGTTCTGGGATCCAACAATATTTGAATCAAGCTGGTTGGAAAAAAATCATGTCACAGAGTGTTTGAAGTACAAGTCATGTAAAAAAATGGTAGTGTATGTGCTGTCCCCAGTCAGACATCTTAAAGATCTTAAAAAGCTAAGTTGCTATTGTTTGAAGTATCTTGGAAAGTTAAAACCTGGCGCAAGTATTTTGTTAATGGTTTTAAATTCCACACACAGTCTTGGAGTAGTGGAAAGAAGGCAATGAATTGTGGGGTCTGGGTCAAAGGTAGTTATGATAAATCTGTTGAAGACGATTATTATGGAATGTTGGATGAAATTATTGAATTAGAATATCCTGGAGAACCAATCAAGAGGGTGGTTCTATTTAAATGTGTGTGGTTTGATCCAACGCCTATTCAAGGAACTCGGATTGGAGATGCAGAATGCAGGACGATAGAAGTTCGGCGAAGTGGTAAATATAGGATATATGATCCTTTCATAGTTGCCCAACAAGCCCACCATGTTTACTTTGTTCAATATCCGGGTCGAATTCGAGACAAGCAACAATGGTTTGTTGTAATTAAAGCTAAAGCGAGAGGGAGAATAGAAATAGAAGAGTCTTTGTCAATGGCTTATCAGAGTGATGAAGGAATAATGGTAAATACTGTAGTCTCGGATGATGTTGTAGGTCAGTTGGTTCATAATAATAATACCTTCGAGGAAGTCGAAGCTAAACAACGTAATGATACTAATAATATTGAAAATGAGGATGGTGAGGAAGAGTTTTACTCTGATCAAAGTGATGATGAGGAAGAACTTAACTCTGATCAATCCGATGATGATTCGGATTATGTCATGTGAGGTAAGAAATGTAGTTTTCTAATTTGAGCTGTCAACAAGAAGATTTCTTCACTGTCATCAAGAAATGTAATTTTCTAATTTTCTAATCATCACCTACATATAACTTTCTTTGATTGTATAATATGTTGGTCTAACATTATTGCTAACCATATAAAATAACCTTCACTACTGATATGTGCACACTTCACATTTGGTATGTCCTCATATTTGTAAAAGAATAAGCTTGGATTATCAGTTACCATTATAATGATATCCAAGTCAAGAGTAATATAACGTTTTGACAAGGGGGTGTCTTTGTAATTTCTCAAGGTTAATGGAGTTTGGTAATTGAATTGCTAGATGCATGCATTTTTACATTTGTTTAACAATTGAATTATTATCCTAGTCTGACACATGTTTATGTGATGAAAACACTTTATGTTTTGACTATTTGATTGTGATTGTTTGTAGATGAATCGGTCTCGTGGAAACCTTACTAGGGGCAAGAGTATTTGGAGAGGTAATATGATCATCAACAATTCATCAACATTTGCTGCTACCACATCTTCAGTCCCGCCAACTGTATCAGGCGATCAGGCATTAGTATCATCACCATTGGCTTCTTCTCCATCTTCAACATTAGCTCCACAACCACCATTTTCTCCTTCACAAGCACCACAGTCTCCTTCGCAACCATCGCCGTCTCAGTCTCCACCGGTTACTGGTTCGAATTCTACAGAACAGATTAGTATATCGCAAGTGAAAGGGCCATTTGCCGTGTCTGCTCCATCATCCACCACGAAAGCTAAATTGGAACCCGCTGGGAATACATAAATATATAACATAAAGTTTATTATGTCTTGTAATATTTCTGGAGTTTATGCATCTTCATAATATATATTTATGCAGGTATATGGATAGTTGGGCTGGGACAAACAACATCACTAATGTCTTGAAATCCAAGTTGACTGAGCCGTATAGGACATGGAAAGACATTCCCGCTCATGTTGTTGATGAATGGTTCGAGGAGTGGAAGGTATTCATCATTACATATGTTTATTTAATTCTTTAGAACATAAATTAAATATTAAAACTGTTAAATGTTTTCTGTTATTTGATTTATAATTTACAGAAATATGTATATTGGGATCCACAACATGAGCTGCATATGAGAAATGCATTTGAGTTTGTTGGAGCGAATCGTTTGGCTGATCATTATAATAGGATTAGATACAAAGGTCAGAAGCTAGGATGGATGTTACAGAGGGTTTATGACAACTTGTCTGAATGGTGGAAGTCCGCAGAGTTCACGTCTACATCTTTGAAAAACAAGAAAAATAGGGCATCCACTAAAGGAGGCGTACTTCATACAGGTGGAAGCATTTCAGCTGCTACTATTCGAAAAAGATTGGTAAGTCATTACCTTAACAATATTTAACAATTAGCTTAGTTTGTGTTCGAGGATCCTATTAAGTGTACATTATTTGCAGAGCAAGAGGGAAGATAGAGAAGTTGGCCATGAAGAGATATTCAAGATGACTCGAATCAGAAAGGTGGATAAAAAACAAACATCAAGCGAGAATGTTGGAAATATTGCTGAAGGTGTTGAACCAAATGAACAAAATAATGATGCTGGTAGAGCTATGTGGGTCGATGAGCGTTTGCGCTCAACATGGGTTAGTTTTATTGTATTTATGAGCAATTATTCATTTGATCTCAATCCAAGAAACCCTTTTCTTGATGTCTTGATCTACTGCCTTGGCCAAGGACTCCATATGGCATATGAATGACTTACACAATAAGAGATCACCTTGCAAATGCAAGTGTACGTTCTTTCTTGATTCTCATTCACTTTCATGAATCACTTGTGCAGCCCCAGCATAAGCCTTGAATCATTTGTCTAAGGCGACACCCTTTAAAGCTTATACCTAAGACTACAGAGTTAACTCATAAAGTGACAAGGAACCTCAAGTCTAAGGATCAATTAATCACATCAATGACTCGTGAGATATTTCCTAATCTGGAAGTTTCCATTTCCTGAAATAGAAACTTCATTTCCCATTTAGGAATGTTCTCACACGGGGCACCTCAGTGAACTTACTTATTAAAGTAAGCACCCTCATGTATCACGCACTTATCAACTATACACTTTGCACCTCCATGAAACAAGGTGGTCCTTCTTAAGGGCGTGATCCCACAAGCAAGCCTTAGAGGAGTCAAGTTGACACTCCCACTGTCTGTAAGACTCATCTGCTTGGAGTATTTTACTAATCATGACTTATGTGATATAGGGCTCGTTTCATGAACCATTTCACCTAAATGGTAGAGTCCTAAAGTCATCAGGATTAGGGGAGTTCTCATACATGCACAGCTAAAGTAAACGCATACCAAACAAGAGCATATAAAGAAGTGTTGCCTCAATTCGTTATTTCATTCAAAGATTGTCTGTGATTACAATAAGGAAAAGCACAAAGCGGATATACAATTGGCTTTCTAGGGCACTATTCCTAACAATCTCTCATTTGCCCGTCAAAGCCATTCTAAAGCTACTCTAAGTCCCATCTTCTGAAGATGACCTTGGAAAGCTTCTCGACTAAGGGGTTTAGTAAGTGGATCTGCCACGTTCTCTGCTGATGTGACCCTCTCAATTAGCACATCTCCTCTTTTGATAATATCACGGATTAGGTGATACTTCCTCATAATGTGCTTGGTCCGTTGGTGAGATCTTGGTTCTCTTGCTTGAGCAACCACCCCAGTGTTGTCACAAAACACAGTATTGGGGTCTTTCATGCTAGGAACAACATTCAACTCTTGAATGAAGTTTCTAATCCAAACACCTTCCTTAGCTGCATCATTTGCAGCTAAGTATTCGGCCTCAGTGGTCGAATCTGCAGTGGTAGTTTACTTGGAACTCTTCCAACTCACTGCTCCGCCGTTTAGGCAGAAAATGTATCCTGACATTGACTTAAAATCATCTAAGTCAGATGCAAAGCTTGCATCGCAGTATCCTTCGACATTAAGATCTTTCTGACCTTCGTAAACTAAGAATAAATCTTTAGTACTTTTCAAGCACTTAAGAATATTCTTCACGGCAGCCCAGTGACCATCTCCAGGATCAGATTGGAAACGACTCGTCACACTAAGTGTGTAAGCCACATCCGGTCGAGTACATAACATTGCATACATTATGCTACCTATTGCTGATGCATAAGGTGTATGAGTCATTCTTTCCTTCTCAAGGTTAGTCTTAGGACACATCTTCTTTGAAAGACATGTTCCTACACTCATAGGAAGGTTCTTAACCTTTGCTGACTCCATATTGAATCTCTTCAATACTTTGTCAATGTACATCGACTGTGATAGTCCTATTAACCTTCTAGATCTATCTCTATAGATTTTAATTCCAAGGATATAGGACGCATCACCAAGATCTTTCATCTCGAATTGGTTCGATAACCATAACTTAGTCACTTTCATGTCATCCTTCGAATTCCCAATAAGAAGGATGTCATCAACATAAAGTACTAAGAATTGCACTGAGGTCTCCAATTCCTTTCTATACACACATGATTCATTCAAAATTTGGATGAAGCCAAACGCTTTGACCGATTCATCAAATCGAATGTTCTAATTCCTAGAAGCCTGTTTCAATCCATAGATTGATCTTTGGAGTTTGCAAACCTTTTGCTCACTCCCACTGAATGTGAAACCTATGGGTTGCTCCATATAAATGTCTTTATCAATGTCACCATTGAGAAAGGCAGCTTTCACATCCATTTGCCATATCTCATAGTCATAATATGCAGCAATGGCAAGCATGATCCGAATAGACTTTTGCATTGCAACTGGTGAGAAGGTTTCGTCAAAGTCCACGCCGGGTCTTTGAGTGAATCCTTTTGCAACCAGTCTTGCTTTGTAGGCTGCAATGCTTCCATCAACTCCAAGCTTTCTCTTAAAGATCCATTTGCAACCTATGGGTTTGACCCCATCAGGCAAATCTACCAAGGTCCAAACTTGGTTGGAGTTCATGGAATCCATTTCGGATTTCATGGCTTTTATCCGCTGTTCAGAGTCAGAATCTGAAAGTGCCTCCTCATATGTTAAAGGATCATTATCCTTTTGAGAGATTTTATGGAAGAATCCATACCATCTCTCCGACTGTCTAGGAGTGCGTTCAGAACGCCTCAGATGAGGATTTTCGTGTGCATCGAAATTCGTGATTGGTTGTGGTTGATCAGTAGGGGACGTTTCTTCAGTGGGTGGCGTGGGGTCACTTTGTACTTCCTCTAATTCTATGATCTTGCCTTTCCTTTCTTTAAGGAACGGTTCCTCAAGAAAAGTGGCATTTCTGGAAACAAACACCTTTTGCTCAGATTGATCATAGAAGTAATATCCTATGGATTTCTTAGGATAACCTACAAAGTAGCATAAGTTAGAACGAGATTCTGACTTATCTCCCACTGTCCTCTTCACGTACGCAGGACAACCCCAAATTCTTAAGTAAGAATAGCTAGGGATTTTACCATGCCACATTTCATAGGGCATTTTAGGGACTGACTTAGAGGGAACTAGATTCAAAATCTTTGCTGCACTTTCTAGGACATAACCCCAGAAAGAAGGTGGTAAGTCAGTGAAACTCATCATGGAACGAACCATATCAAGTAAGGTTCGATTCCTTCTCTCAGAAACTACATTAAGCTGAGGAGTTCCCGGAGGAGTCCACTGAGAGATAATCCCATTATCTTTGAGATGATTAAGGAATTCTTCACTAAGATACTCGCCTCCTCGATCAGATCGAAGTGCTTTGATCTTATGACCAGTTTGGTTCTCAATCTCCCTTTGAAATTCTAAGAATTTCACAAAAGCTTCAGATTTATACTTCATTAATTATACATAACCATACCGACTAAAGTCATCAGTAAAGGTTATGAAATACTGATGATTGTTTCTAGTGCTTACACTAAGCGGTCCACAAACATCAGTATGGATCAAATCCAAAACCTTAGTGGCATGTTCCACAGTTCCTTTAAAAGGAACTTTGGACATCTTTCCTTTGAGACAGGATTTGCAAGAAGTTAACTCCTTAATATCATTTTCAGAGAATGATCCTAAAGTGTTTATCTTGCTAATTCTGTTCTTGTAAATGTGTCCTAATCTAGCGTGCCATAAGGGAGCTGAAACTTTGTCATCTCTCTTACGCTTCGTTTCTCGTTGTATATTCATAGTATTGATATTCTGAGTTAGATAAAGTCCATTACTTAGAGTACCGATGTGAACGGAAGAGTTGTTCCGTTTGATAAAGTATTTACCATTCTTAATATAAGTTTCATAACCTTCACAATCTAATATTGGAACTGAAATTATATTACGAATAATGCTCGGTACATAAAGGACTTTATTTAAGACTAACTCAAAACTACCTAAATCTAATCTAATTGTGCCTAAAGCTCGAGCTTCAACATTTGAGCCATCGCCGATCTTCAAGACACATTCTCCTTCTTTGAGTTGTTGGACTTCACTTAGCATCTGTACATCATTACAGATATGAGTTTCACAACCGGTATCAAGTACCCAAGAACTAGAATTAATAGAAAGATTTACTTCAACAAGAAAGATACCTTTCTTTAGAGTAGCCTTGTACTCTGGGCAGTTTCTCCTCCAATGTCCCGCTTTGCCACAATGGAAGCAAACATCCTCTTTCTGATCACGCTTCTTCTTTTGGGCCTTCCCCTTCGAAATGTCCCCAGTGGGCCTAAGGGGTTTCTTCTTCTTCTTTTGGGTTTTCTTGCCCTTACCTTTAGAAGGCCCAGAAGAGGAAGGTGGAGCATTCACCATCAAAACCTTATTGTCCTTCTTGATCGTGCTTTCAGCAGTCACAAGTTGACTAATCAGCTCAGCTACAGTAACACCAGCATGATTCATGTTGAAGTTAAGGACAAATGGGTTGAATGATGGTGGGAGCCAAGCTAGCAACAAATCCACTGAAAGCTCATCTTTCAGTGGCATGTCCATGGAGGCAAGTTTCTCAGTAAGGGCAAGAAACTTGAGTCCATATTCATGGACACTTGAACCTTCCCTCATTCTCAAGTGGAACAATTCCTTTGAAGTGTTATACCTTGTAACACGTTCACGAGGGTGGTAAAGTTGCTCTTGTTGGAAAACAGGAATCAGAAAGCAGCGGAATTTTAAAATTTTTCCAACAAAAGGATCTTGGACTCGCAATCGTGTATCCAAATTCGTAGAGATGAAGAAACTCACTTGGGTAGTAGCTTTCTTGACATGTTTTGAGCCGCCCTCAAACGCGCTTCATGCGGTAATGGCAACCCGTTCCTCGAAAATCTCTTTCTACTTCAGAATCCATTGTAGGGATAACAATCCACACCAACCTGGATTCAAATCATGTTATGGAAGTTCTTAACAATACAACATAAAGAAAGAAACATGAAACGAGAAAGAGATTATTGAAACTTCCTTCGAAACCCAGTTTTGCGAAAGTAGAAAACTGCCAGTCACAAAACCCTCGTGAAAAAATTCATCCTTCAGCATATGGACGAACGGTTTTCGCCATCTTCTTTGGTTCGATTTTTTCATTCGTTTCATGTTGGGCTCAGAATCGTTTCATTATCCCTTCTAATCGTTTTGCTTGATCCCCACTTTTTGGTAAAACTCGAATCTTCAAAACTTCTAACTTGAAGCTCTCTAGAGATAGTCCACCAACTTGGCTACAATCTAACTAGTAAGGATGCTAGTTCTCTAGTTAGTGTTTAGGCTTAACCTAGGGTTTCGTTTATCTTGGAGAAAGGATGGTGTTCAACACATGAACCAAAAGAATTCTCGATTAGCTCTAAGGGGAGCTCGAGCTCCCCTATTAAAGTAAGCACCCTCATGTATCACGCACGTATCAACTATACACTTTGCACCTCCATGAAACAAGGTGGTCCTTCTTAAGGGCGTGATCCCACAAGCAAGCCTTAGAGGAGTCAGGTTGACACTCCCACTGTCTGTAGGACTCATCGGCTTGGAGTATTTTACTAATCATGACTTATGTGATATAGGGCTCGTTTCATGAACCATTTCACCTAAATGGTAGAGTCCTAAAGTCATCAGGATTAGGGGAGTTCTCATACATGCACAGCTAAAGTAAACGCATACCAAACAAGAGCATATAAAGAAGTGTTTGCCTATGATATTAATCAATCGTATATTATTCAAAGATTGTCTGTGATACTAGGAAAGTCCCAAAACGGATTATGACTAATCGGCTTTCTAGGGCACTATTCCTAATAGCTCTAAGTGGTCGTAAATCTCCCAATCGAATTCCATGGCCTCATGTTGCCTTTGCAAGTCCGGAGACATGTTAGCCAACATAAGGTAACGGGCTTGGAGATTATCATCCTTCCCCTTCTGAATCGCGTCCCGCTCGGCCCGAGTGGGAGCCTCCCCTTCGGGATTAGGCTCCCCTTCGAAGAGAACATAAGTTCTCTTCTCAGAATCTAAAATGATTTTTAGATTCCTCAGCCAATCAGAATAGTTGGGACCAGTCAACTTGTTTGACTCGAGGATCGATACAAGGGGGTTTTTGGTTGCCATTTCAAAACACGTAGAGAATCACAGAATCTACGACCTAAATGGTAAAACAGAGAACTAGTGAGCATGCTGAATTATAACGATATACAAAAGATAAGGTCTTTAATCTAATGTAGCTCCCACTGTTTTTCAAAGATCTATAATTCCCAAAGATTTAAGAAGAACACGTTTCCCAATGGGTACTAAGATCCTAGGCATTTTACCTCGAACCCACGACTCGCGGACATTCTAAGTAAGAACCCTAGGTAGGTACAACTTACCAATTCTAACACCTTTAGAACTCTTAGTAGTTATTTTTGCATCACCTATCTTTCAATATGGACCCACGACTCGTGCGACATCCACATTTACTTAGGCGTTAAGCTAGACCCATCAATCATAAGATCATGATCAAAACTTAGTTCGAACGACCCACGACTCGCGGACATCGCCCTTGCTAAAATTGACCATGAAATATTGATCATTTAAAATGATCAATTAGGTAACTAACAACTAATAAGCTCCACTAGCTATCCCACGACTCGCGGACAATAACTAGCTTCACTTACTAAACTTAAAACCTATTGATGGAATGCTAGGAATTTAATTCAAAATTTGCATCTCGAATTTAAATACCTATTTGTTCGAAATTAGCTTAATATTTAATGGGAATTTTCGAATCAACCGAAGAGTTGTTCGGTTCGACCCACCAACATATATGTTATCCGATTTTATTAGTCTTGATTAATGCAAGTACACTTAAATGCATTTCAAACAAGCACATAAACAGATAACATGTCCTAGCATGATACTAACATGTAATGATCATGGGTTCTACCTATCTTATGCGTGATATGTGGGAGCCACTCCACAATCACAAGTTCTAACATACTGATGGGGTCAAAATACGATCGTCCCACGTAAGACACGTGGCATCGCCGAGATGACGACACCTGTCTCCCCAAGGCTTCACCATCAATACACGAGCGCTAAACCCAACGAGCGCCTTCCTTCTTCAGGAGTTAAGCCCAACGAGCGCTGTCACTCCCACGAGCGTCCTACACGATTGGTACGCCCACGTGCCAAAGGAGCCCTCTTCGAGCGTCACCCTCCCTCAGAGTGGCCTCCCCTTTGGCTCGTCACTTGAACTGGAGCCTTCATCCCCCTCAGCGGATATCTTGGCCTCCAATACTCCAGGTTGTCACGAGCGCGCTCTTAAGCCCTCGTCACCAACCACCCAAATGGCTCTCTGACACAACGTACATGCCCGCGCACCTGCCACTGTTGCCAGCACTAACTTTTGGCCGCTTTTGCAGAAGATTCCTCCTAGGTTTCTCTCTCACAGCGCCACGTGTTAGGGCAACATTCGGCCAGGACCACTTGAGGCAAATGACCAAAGGGCCCTTGACCCTCAACTATAAATAGCCAAAGTCATCTTCTACACTGGTAAGCATTCTTCATCACTGCAACTGTGACTGAACTTACATTTCTTCATACCTTGAACTGACTTGAGCGTCGGAGAGCCAAACTGGGTATCACCCCCAGTTCCCCCAGCTTGGCCTTCTGACTTTTCTTGTGCTTGTCCCAACAGGTAGAACCCCTTTCTCATTTCCGGCGAAGCTCCGGTGGTTTCCTCCACAAATACAAATCGTAAAGTGATCGGATTCGGATCAACCCATTTCTGAACCCCATCATTTTTGGCGCCGTCTGTGGGAAACCAGTCCTCCACCTTCTTCCTTTCTTTTTGTTGGTAGAAAAGCAAGCACACCCTTACCTTCAACAGTCATGGTTGCTACGAGATCTGGAGCTGTGGGAGGAGGAGATAACGCCTCCCAGGATGCAAATATCATTATTCCCTCCACCGCTACTGGTGGAGCCCCGCCGCCATCCGCCGCCGCTGGTGGAGCACCTCCCGCAGCAGGAGTGACTCCGCTAGCAGAGTCTTCCGTACCTCCACCTGCACCGCCGGCACTGCCGACCCCTGCTGCCGCCGGAGGAGTCTCTCTCTCTGCTCCTCCGCAACATACTCAGAACCCCTGGGTCCATCCCCAGGTGATTCCCGGAATACAGGGCTACATGATGCCCCCACCGGGATACACCCTCACTCCGTCTGTTATGATGCCGCCGGTCCAGCCGTATCATGCAGGCCAGATCCAGCTCCCGGTGGTGGTCCCCAGGGAGATCGAAGGAGTGGAGTTACCTCCACTGACCACCCAACAGTTGAGGGCTCTCTATGCCCAGTGTGAGGTTCAGGCGGCTCAGGGGGCATGGGAAAGGTTCCATTCCATGTACTTCCCCTCTGGGCAGGCCACTCAAATCGCAGCCCCTTTGGGCGGACAACAGAACTTTCCCCTCAGAGAAGCCCAGGCTGTCCTGAGGGCACAACCACCACCACCACCAGCCAGAGAAGTGCCCCAGCAGGAGGGCAACGAGCGTCCCTCCGTAGGCAGGAACAAAGAGCCCACAGAACGGGTAAATGATAATGAAGGGGACTCTCATGTCTCCAGGAGGGGCTCACGAGCCCCCAGGCACGGAGACAAGCCAGTAGACGTAAATCCTGACATCCTCGCGGCTGTGCAAGACCAGCTGCAGGGTCTCAAGGATATTATGGGACAGCTCTCACAAGGGCGTTCAACTCAGATCTCCCCTAGTCGGGATGAACGGGTTGACGCCAGGAGCACCCGCACCAAGGACCCACTACCAAAGGTCCCCCGCCGCAAGGAGCCGGAGGAAAACTTCGGCACATATGAATACCACCCATTGGCGAGGGGTTCACCCCTCGTAGAAGAAGTTCTGATGGCCCAAGCAGGCATGGCCAAAGTCCCCACTTCCATCAACCGTTACGACGGGACAACTGATCCAGCCGAACACTTGGATCACTTTGTGCATCTTATGCACCTCTACGAGCATTCCAGCAACTACTGGGCAAAAGTGTTTGTCACTTCCTTGGTAGGAATGGCCCAAGAGTGGTACAAGCGACTGCCGCCGCGCTCGATCCACTCATATGAAGAACTGGCTAATGCTTTCCTCAACCACTTCAATTCTTTGAAAGCGCCAGTCACCGCACCCACTGCCCTGTACAACGTGGTGCAAGGCAAGAGCGAATCTCTGCGCTCGTTCTTCGCCCGCTTCAACAAGGAGATCCTACAGGTGGAAAGGCCTTCAATGGATTTCTTGATCCCAGTGCTCTTTCAGGCTGTGGATCACAAGCAATATGTGAGCAAAAAATTCGCTGATGCCATTGTGGAAAGGAGGCCAGGGACCCTCATGGCCTTAAGAGAAATAGCCGAGCCGTTCTTCGCGCTCGAAGACATGTATGGGACGAATGGTCCCTGGCATCACAGCCCGGCCAGGAACGAGCGACCTCATCACGAGCGGGGACGGGACGTGGCCGTCAAGAAGGAGCGCCATCAAGAGCGCAGGAGGTCGCCACCACCCCCTCGTCGATTCGAGCGAATTCCGCTCACCAGGCCAAATTCAGAAGTCTACAACCTCTCAGATAAAAAGCTCTTTAAGAGACCCATCAAAATGAGAGAAACAGATTCGCTCAAGCGCTCGAACAAATACTGCGCATTCCACAAGCAGAGGGGGCACGACACAGATGAGTGCCGATAGCTGGAAGCTGAAATTCAGAGGCTCGTCGCAGGGGGCCACCTGAAGGAGTTTGTCCGGGTGCTCGAGCGCTACGATGAACAATGCAACGAGCGCTCCGAGAGGAGAAGGAGGAGTCCGTCCCGTTCAAAGAGCCCAAGGGGTAGGGGACCCCTCAAAGCAGCAGCCGCCGAGGCAATAAAGGAAAGGCCCCTGAGCAAGAAAACGAGCCCTTCGCAGTCATAAATATGATTGCAGGAGGCTCATCAGGGGGGGGTTCAAACGCCTCCCGACGGAGGTTCGTCCGGAGCTACAACCAACGCCCAGCAGTGCCCAAACCTATCTATGCCATCCAGAGATCAAGCGCTCAAAGGTCACGAGAAAATGATGTAATAGGCTTTGATGATAGGGATTTAGAGCATATTGTAACGCCCCATGGGGAGGGTATAACCTCAGATTGCCCCATGGTGGTTAGTTTAGATGTTCATAATCATCTTGTAAAAAGGGTATTGGTGGATAGTGGAAGCTCCGTTAATGTTTTGCCTTATTCTACATTCTTAAAGATGAAGGCTGATCTTCCGCTCGAGCCTCTCAAAACGGCCCTTATTGGCTTTGGAGGCTCGGAAGTTGTCCCATGAGGGTAAATACGCCTAGCTACTTCGTTCGGCCGAGCCCCTCAGCGCAAAACACTGTTGGTAACGTACGCGGTGGTAGAGATTGACATTCCATATAACATCATAATTGGGCGCCCTGCCCTCGTGGATTTCAAAGCCATCATCTCCACCTACCACCAGAAGATTAAATTCCCCACTTCCGAGGGCGTGGGAGAAGTACTGTGCAATGTGCGAGAGGCTTGGGAATGTTACATGCTGTCTCTCAGAAAGCCTAGAGCGGAGAAAACCTTCCAAATTGGTTCCACCAAAAAGTCAGTGGACTTCCCCAATTTAGATGAGGACAGCCCAGCACGGAAAAGGGCAAAATTGAACAAGAAGAAGATCAAAAAGAAGAGGGAAAACAACGAGGAGAATCCCCTCGAAAGTGTACCGCCAGGAACCGTTGGGGGATCATCCTCAGAAGGAGACGATCTGGGAGAGGGTGAACCAGCACCTGGCGACTGTTTGACAGGAAAGAAGAGGGCGCTCGAACTTCCTCGCCCTGAGGTAAGGATCGAACCCTCTGAAAAGTACCTTACCATTGAGCTGGAACCCGGAAACAAGGACAAGACTACACAGATAGGTTCAAACCTCGCAGGGCCTTCTCAGATCATGATGATTGATTTTCTAAGGGAAAACAAGGATGTATTTGCGTGGAAAGCCTCTGACCTCACAGGGATTGACCCGAGCGTCATTGTCCATAGGCTTAATGTGGATCCCTCTTTCAAACCCATCAAGCAGAAAAAGCGGGATGTACATGGCTTTCGGAAAAAAGTCATTGAAGAGGAAGTTAATAAACTCCTGGAGGCTCAATATATCGAGCCCATCTTGTATCCGGAGTGGCTGTGCAACGTTGTCTTAGTGCCCAAAAGCGCGAATAAGTGGCGCATGTGCAACGATTTCACCGATCTCAACAAAGCCTGCCCTAAAGATCCGTACCCGCTGCCCCGGATTGATCAATTGGTGGATTCGACCGCTGGCTGCGAGCTCATGAGCATGATGGACGCTTTCCAGGGATACTATCAGATCTTTATGGCCCCGGAAGATCGCCCCAAAACCTCGTTCGTTGTCCATCTGGGGTATATTGCTTCTTAGTCATGCCTTTTGGGCTGAAGAACGCCGGAGCTACGTATCAGCGGCTCGTTAACAAGATGTTTGAAAAGGAAATTGGTAAGTCCATGGAGGTTTACGTGGATGATATGATTGTCAAAAGTGAGCGCCAGGATTCCCACTTGGAAGATCTCAAGCGCACTTTTTCAATCTTGCGTCAGTATGGGATGAAGTTGAACCCTTCAAAGTGCACCTTTGGAGTACAAGGGGGAAAGTTCCTAGGGTACATGGTCAGTCAGAGGGGAATTGAGGCCAATCCGGAGAAGATCAAGGCTATTTTGGAGATCCCTTCCCCTCGAAATCTGCGGGAAGTGCAAGTCTTAGTAGGCAAAATCATTTCGTTGAACAGGTTTATCTCGCGCTCGGCGGACAGGAACCTTCCCTTCTTCAAAATTTTGAGGAACGCTCGTAACTTTGCTTGGACAGAAGAATGCGAAAGGGCGTTGCAGGATATGAAGGCTTACCTGTCGAGCGCACCACTGCTGACTAAGCCTGACGAAGGCGAGAGGTTATTTATGTATCTTTCCGTTTCTTCCGAAGCCACAAGCGCTGTTCTGGTCGCTGTACGAGAGCGGAAACATTTGCCTGTCTATTATCTGAGCAAAACGTTGCAAGGAGCCGAAAAGAAGTACTTGGAAATTGAAAAATTCGCGTTCGCTCTTATTAACGCCTCAAGAAGGCTAAGGCCTTACTTTCAAGCGCACTCTATAACGGTTCTCACCGACCAACCCTTGAAGCAGGTGTTGTCCAAGCCGGACGTATCTGGTAGATTAATTAAGTGGGCCATCGAATTGAGCCAGTTTGACCTATGCTTCGAGCCCAGGACCGCGATACAGGCACAGGTTGTAGCTGATTTATTGGCCGAACGCTATGGTTTAGAGCCCACCGTTGCGGATAATGAGGGGTTATGGGTCCTGCACACTGATGGTTCCTCAACCTCTCAAGGGGGAGGAGTAGGAGTGGCCCTCAGAAACCCAGATGGGATTGAGCTGGACTTTGCAATCAAGCTGGATTTCCAAGTCACTAATAATGAAGCAGAATATGAAGCCCTCGTGCAAGGATTGAATATTGCTTTTCAGAATGGAGCTTCCAGAATCACCGCTTATGTGGATTCACAGTTAATAGCGAGCCAGATTGAAGGAACTTATGAGGCTCGAGAAACCACCATGGTACAGTACCTATGTAAAGCCAGAGAAATTATTGGGAAGTTCAAGGAATTTCATTTACTTCAAGTGCCGCGAGGAGAAAACGAGCGTGCGGACGCTCTGTCAAAGTTTGCATCAGCTTTAGAGGGCACTTCCGAACGTTCTGTTACGTTCCTTAGAACTGAGGAACCTTTGATCAAGGAAAAGGTCGCCACCAAGATGATCGCCATGATCGATCCAAACGAGCCCTGTTGGCTTGACGACGTCGTCATTTTCCTTAGGGATGGAATCACTCCCACTGACAAGGTGGAAGCTAGGAAAGTCCGAAGTAAGGCCCCTCGTTTCGCTTTGGATCCCGAGGGGAGGTTATTCAAGAAATCATTTCAAGGACCCCCAATGAGATGCCTAAGGCCCTCACAGGCGAAGGAGACGCTCGAACTCATCCACAATGGAAGCTGTGGGAATCATTCCGGAGGGCGTATCCTGGCAAAGAAGGTTCTGAGAAGTGGGTTTTATTAGCCTACAGTTCTCCAAGATGCCATCGAATTTTCGAGGAAGTGTCCCAAATGCCAATTTCATTCAAATCTCCCCCAATTGCCAGCCGCACAGATGATCCCAATAGACGTCTCTTGGCCTTTTGACCAGTGGGGAATAGACATTGTGGGCCCCTTGCCCATGGCTGCGGGACAAAAGAAGTTTGTCATTTTAGCCGTCGACTACTTCACCAAGTGGGCCGAGGCCGAAGCTGTTGCAAAAATCACTTTTAGGGTTGTGAGGGACTTCATTTGGAAGAACATCATTTGCAGGTACGGCATACCGAGGGTGCTCATTTCTGACAACGGATCCCAGTTCATAGCTGCTGACACACGAGAATGGTGTTCTGAGTTGGGGATCGAGCAGCGATTTACCTCTGTAGGACATCCTCAAGCCAATGGGCAAGCAGAAGTTACCAATAGGATCATCTTGCAACATCTGAAAACCATGCTTGAGAGCAAGAAAAGTGAATGGGCTGAGGAGCTGCAAGGAGCGCTTTGGGCTTATCGCACCACCCCACGAGCGGCCACTGGAGAAACTCCTTACGCGCTCGTTTATGGATCAGAAGCAATGATACCCGCGGAGATATTAAATGAATCCGCTCGTGTCGGCTATTTCGAGCCTCAGCTCAACGATGGCAACAGAAGCTTGGAGTTGGATTTGCTGGATGAAAGGAGAGACAAAGCGTGGGCTAAGATCCACCACTATAAAGCCTCTGTAGCCCAACAATACAACAAGCGTGTGAAGGAAAGAACTTTCCAGTTGGGAGATTTGGTCTTAAAGAAAGTGGAAGTATCCAGGCACGTGGGCAAATTGGACCCCAATTGGGAAGGCCCATTCAAGGTCGTACAACTCAGAGCTAACAACACTTACATCCTGGAGACACTTCAAGGGGAGCGCTTGCCTCGCCCTTGGAACGCATGTAACCTCCGGCGGTTTTATGTTTAAAAGCTCTTTGCAAACCCTGATGTAACAACCCTCTTTGACGGGTTCTATGTACTTCCAAACACAAGTAAGCGGTAACATAATCTTTTTAATTTCTTTAATATTCCTGTTTCTTTGGTTGCTTGAATGAATAAGTCCCACGTCCCTTGTCTTTGCGAGCGTGGTTGGCAACTCATTCCAATATGTATGCTGTTATCTCGTATGGGTTACGCTGACCAGCACTCTACTCCGGATGGGGGGACGCCCTCATAAGGATAGACTGGTTACGCTCACAACCAATTAGGCAAGTTGGAAGAAGATTATGAAGAAAATCCTAGTAGGCCTTGGCTGTTTCTTAAAACGCCTTGCGCTCGAAAACGGGATCTCCTACAAAGAAAATCCTAGTAGGCCTTGGCTGTTTCTTAAAACGCCTTGCGCTCGAAAACGGGATATCCTACAGAGAAAACCCTAGTAGGCCTTGGCTGTTACTTACAACGCCTTTGCGCTCGAAAACGGGATCTCGTACAAGAGCAAATCCTAGTAGGCCTTGGCCGTTTCTTATAACGCCTTGCGCTCGAAAACGGGATTTCCTGCAGAGCCAGAAATACGACAAGAGCCATAGCGCTCGAACAATGGCCTCAGAATCAAGAAGGTATTGCACAAGTCTTGAACGAGGGCAACCACTCAGTAAGACCCTCGCACACACTCAAGACTTAGCAAAATCCCCCAAGGGCGGAAGGAATGTCACAAGTCATGAACGAGGGCAACCACCCAGTAAGACCCTTGCAAATACTCAAGACTTAACAAAATTCCCCCTAAGAAGAAATTGCACGAGCCTTGAACGAGGGCAGCCTCTCCATAAGACCCTCGTATCTACTCAAGACTCGGCCAAATTTTTAAGAGCAAAAACGAAAATTTATACAAGTCTTGAGTGGGGGGGCAATCTCACTGTAAGACCCTCACGATCGCTCAAGACTTAAGCAAATTTTCAAAGTTTACGACAAAGGCAAAAATTTATGCAAGTCTTGAGTGGGGGGGCAATCTCACTGTAAGACCCTCATGATCGCTCAAGACTTAAACAAATTTTTGAAGTTTTATGACAAAGGCAAAAAATTATACAAGTCTTGAGTAGGGGGGCAATCTCACAATAAGACCCTCACGACCGCTCAAGACTTAAACAAATTTTCATTGCATCAGAGAAATAAAACATTCACGGAGTATGCTACACAGTCTTATTATTTGATTCATAAATGAACAGAAGAACAAAGTCATGAAAAATGGAATATCTATTCATTGCAACAAGAATTATTACAAAGCAAAGGGCTCAAAGGCCCAGGAAATACTGTTACAAAAGGCAGAAAAGCAGGAAAATACAGGAAAAAGCTATAAAGGAAGAATCCTAGGCGGCTGGGGCAATATCCTCATCAACGATCACCAAGATGTTTTGGGCCACGGGGCCATGAACTGGGCCCTCAGGCTCTTGCGGATGGGCTTGCGGATCGTTGAGCTCATTGGCACCTGGAGCAGGGGCGTTGGCATCTTCATCAACTGGGATCAGGGCATCCTCAGGGTCATCGTTTTGAGCGGATGAAGCAGCATTACCCGCCGGATGAGCGTCCATGTACTCATCTTGGAGAAGTTTGACTAGAAAGTCATACTCCACCTCAGCGATGGTGTTGGCAGGGTCTTCTTGGTCTTCGTCATCCTCTTCACAACGCTCATTGAACATGAGCCCTGTGCCCTCCGCCTCCCTCATCGCCGGATTGGTGAGCCCCTTGTGGATACCCTGCTCTACGGCAAGGTTGAAGGCCTTTTGAGCCTCGTCCAGGCAGTGCAGAGAGGCCACAAAGCTGAAGGCCTTTGAGTGACAGAACTTGATGAGCGCCTCCTTATTCGCACGCTCTAGGCTTCGAGGCCACTCGCTGACGGCGTCGTTGAATTTCCGCTCGGCCTCCAGAGCCCTCGCCTTCCAGCTTTCCCTCTCCGCCTCAGCCTTCTGGCACCGCTCGTTGGCCTGGGCCAGCTGGTTGCCCAAACCGATTCGAGCGCCGTCTACCGCCACGAAATCTTCCTTCAATTTTCCCAGTTCCTCCTCCGTTTTGTTGTACAAACCCTTGAGGGATTCATACTTGGCAATTTCTGCATCTAGCTCCGATTGGATTTGAGCCGGGTCATTCGAGCGGGCCATCTTCTTGTACTTGGCCTTGCGCTCGGCGTAAGTGGAGGCTCGCATTTGTACGTTCCGGAGCCGGGGAAGAACTTGCTGCATAAGTGGGAGGAAAAGGAAGTGTTAGCTAAAAAAGTGATAATTTACAGAAATAAACAAAGGAAGCCAGGAGTGAAGACTTACAGAAATTAGAGCGTGGGCCGCATCGAGGGTCACTTTCTCCACAGACTCACTGTAGAGATGCCGGTGGTCCGCCGAGAACTGGGCCCTGTTGTAAAGGTTCTCGGTGACAGCCTGGGCGACCGTGCCAGGCCTCAGCAAAACTGGCCCGCCATCGGGGGCGCCTGAAAAGTCTCTGTCCCCTCGACGGGGGAACTCCCACGCGTGTTCCTCCTCTGAAGAGGAGGTTTCTCCCTCGCCCCTGGGGCCCTCAACTACTTGTTTGCCCTTGCCCTTGATTGCAGCAGAATCGGGCATCCTCTTCCTTTTCCGCGAGGGCCTACTTGCGCTCGGGGGAGCCTCAGTTATCGCCAGGGTGGTTTCTGGCCTCGTTTGTTCTGCAGGAGTGGGGGGTTGAACATCTCCCGTTCTCTCTGACCGCCCCCTGGTCTCTCTCGGGACCAACCTACGCTCCCCTCGGCCACGAGGGGGTTGGACCTCAGGATTGGCGCTCGAACTGGCGCCGCTACGACCGTCCCCGCGGTTGGTACGGTTACGAGGGCGCTGTTGCTCGCGCTGTTGGTCTCCCTGTGGGGTTTGGTTCCTGTTAGCATGGGCGAAACGAGCGGCTTGTCGGATCCCTCCTGCCATCTCTACTATAGCGGCTCCTGCAAAATGGAAAATACAAGGGTTATAAATCCTTAGACAAGAATTGTTAAGTGTGCAAGTTACAAGTACAGAAGAGAAGTTAGTATTCATTCCTATCTAAAGTTAGTGCCCTAAGAATCTAACCATCTCTCTCTATGTCACGAGCCGGAGGGTTGTCAAGGTAATAAGGGTCGTTGGAAAGACCACACAAGAACATGAGTTCCGCATCGTCTATCCATTCTTTCGCTTGTATGAGGTGGCCCTCGTCCCTCAGGGTTGCTGCCAGGCTCTTGGCCCAATCTTTGGGGAGTGCTGGTGGCAAGCGGCTCTTCGCAAATGAGCCCCATTGCGTGGGCACCCCAAAGCCCTCTTCTGCTGGAGCTTTGACAAAGATAAACTTCTCCTTCCAATCAGGGCCATAAGTGGTCGAGGGCGAGTTGATCAGCTTCATGTGTGCCTTCGCCTGGACATAATAAAAACCGGCCTCTGGGGATGAGCGGGATGAACTGACCACTTGAAATAGGGCATTGAAGTTCCGCAAGAAGGGCTCGTAACCCATACTCCTCATCAGAATTATGAAGCACGTTAAGAGGGCCAAGCCGTTGGGCACAATTTGGGACGGACACAGGCCCAGATCATTCAACAAATGAGCCATTGAGACCGAGATGGGGAACCTCAAGCCTCCTGAACTCAATGTGTCCACATATACAGCCATTTCCCCGGGAGGCAGATTATTCGCACGCTCGTGGCTTTGTGGGATTCTCCATGTATACCGCTCGTCCCAGTAAATGGGTGCCATCATTGTTTTCACATCTCCCACGGTGACAGTGCTGGGAGTCTCATCAGGCGTTCGCTCGGTAGCCTGGTAGCCTGACCCTTCACCCTCGTTGGGACCTTTGGATTTTTGGGATCTCTTGCTTTTTCCCTTATCACGGGCTCTTTCTGAAGGCCCGGTTATGGCTTCAGCCACCGGAAGCGGGTTTGCGACGGCCACCGTCACAGTATGGCGGTGGGGATGAGTGGCACTCTGAGTTATGGGGAGAGTGACCCCTTGCCTCTCTGCCTCCATCACCAGATCCTTCTCCTCAAAGAGAGGATCCATTCCGCCAGGGTTCCTATCCTCCATGGCCATCACGGCCGCCCCCAACTCCTCATCTCGAGGGGAATCGGGGGAAGAAGAACTTTCAGTGGCCATTTCTTGGATTTCACGGGCAAACTCCTCAACTTGTTGGTCGGCCATGGCAGAAACTGGGATTTGGAGTTTTCTTGGAAAAAGATTAGGGTTTCCTCAAGGAGAAAAATCTAAGGGGTTATGAAATTCTAAAGTCCGAATCTACGGTTAGCAAAGTTAGAAAGTTACACTGGAGGTTTACCTTGAAAGTTTTCTGAGAAAGTTTGGGAGAAAGGTTGAAGATGCTCTAAGAACTGGAGTGCGAGAGAATACTTTTTTGCAAAGGATGCTTGAAAGTTCTGAATGCGTAAAGAGTATGGAGATTTCAGAATCCCGTATTTATAGGGATGGGAGTTGGTACCCTTTTCGGCAATGAATTCAAAATGATAATCATTTCCCGCCTAGGAAACCGCCCACTTTATGGAACCGTCACATGCTTCCCCATGCGCACCCGCATTTAATGCACTGACGTTTCGAGTGCTTCAGAATAAGTACAACATTTAATGCGGAAGTGTTACGAGCGGTCAGTTGAAAAGACCGCATTTATAGCGCAACCAGAAGTAAAATTGCTCAACACGCCAAGCCTCACACGAGCGCTATGTGCAAGAGATAGAGCGTGTCAAAATTCTACAGTCCTTATCACTAAGGACTACAGAATTGGGGGGCAAAATGATGGGGTCAAAATACGATCGTCCCACGTAAGACACGTGGCATCGCCGAGATGACGACACCTGTCTCCCCAAGGCTTCACCATCAATACACGAGCGCTAAACCCAACGAGCGCCTTCCTTCTTCAGGAGTTAAGCCCAACGAGCGCTGTCACTCCCACGAGCGTCCTACACGATTGGTACGCCCACGTGCCAAAGGAGCCCTCTTCGAGCGTCACCCTCCCTCAGAGTGGCCTCTCCTTTGGCTCGTCACTTGAACTGGAGCCTTCATCCCCCTCAGCGGATTTCTTGGCCTCCAATACTCCAGGTTGTCGCGAGCGCGCTCTTAAGCCCTCGTCACCAACCACCCAAATGGCTCTCTGACACAACGTACATGCCCGCGCACCTGCCACTGTTGCCAGCACTAACTTTTGGCCGCTTTTGCAGAAGATTCCTCCTAGGTTTCTCTCTCACAGCGCCACGTGTTAGGGCAACATTCGGCCAGGACCACTTGAGGCAAATGACCAAAGGGCCCTTGACCCTCAACTATAAATAGCCAAAGTCATCTTCTACACTGGTAAGCATTCTTCATCACTGCAACTGTGACTGAACTTACATTTCTTCATACCTTGAACTGACTTGAGCGTCGGAGAGCCAAACTGGGTATCACCCCCAGTTCCCCCAGCTTGGCCTTCTGACTTTTCTTGTGCTTGTCCCAACAGGTAGAACCCCTTTCTCATTTCCGGCGAAGCTCCGGTGGTTTCCTCCACAAATACAAATCGTAAAGTGATCGGATTCGGATCAACCCATTTCTGAACCCCATCACATACATGCCACATAAACAGTTTAAATCACATAAGGGAAAGCGATAACAAAATATGAGCCCTATCTCTATTACATTTTTACAATTGAGATTCCCCTCCCTAACATTTTGAGGGGTCTTCACTTATGGCCTCCTTGTTCCTTGAATGTGGTCCATCTTACTCCATGGGTGCATTGTCTCCAAAATGAAAATAAAACCTCACCACCTATCTCTACTCTCAAATTACAATAAAAAGAAAAAGACATAAAGTAATAAGGCTCAATCTTCATATTGGCCTTAGACAATTACACGGGGCAAACCCCGGCCTCAAAAACAGTAATATGGAAAGCCACATAATAAATCACATAACAGTACGCACATAAGTGAGGCTCCAACCTCAATTGAAAACCGCAACTATAGGGCTCAAACCCCAATTTAAACCATCGATGTGCATAAATTAAAACCATACATAAGTCTAAACCCATGATCACCTAACATACTTTTGCGAGAATTTAAATTTAGCCAATAAATTAAAATTCCCGTTTCAAGTCTTAATGACTTAAAACACGACTTGATGCGAGTCTTATTTATAAAAGTTTTCAATAAATCCCAAATTACCAAAACAAATAAAATTCCAATTAATTTCTGAAAATTAATAATTTTTATCAAAGATATACTTTCCCAAACTATAAACCGTCTCTATTTCTCAAAAATCCCAATTTTAAGTTTTATTCAAAAATTAAAATAAATATTCAAAAATAAAATTTTTAAAATTAAAATAAAAAATTGGGACTGTATTGCACGAAACACGAAAAATCGGATTGCGACAGAGAAAACGGGGCCCGTACGCGAAAGGGCTGCGCGCGACGCGCGCGTGCACCAGTGCGGGCGGGCAATGGGCGGCCAGTCTCGGCCGCCCTGTGCGGGCGAGCCTAGGCGCGTGGAAGGGCCTTCCACGCGGTTGCGGGAGGGTGCTGGGCGGCTGCCCTACGCGGGCCTAGGCCAGGCGGGCGGTGCGCCCGAAGCCCGCGCGCGCGGGGTTTCGCGTGTTCGTTGTATTCCGTATTTTCGTTTCGTGTTTTCGTTCAAAAGCAAAACCAATCCAAGAAATCCAAAAACAGTTTATACAGTTCCAAATCTAAAATTGTTTTCAAAAATTAAATTTTGTAAAACCAATTTTCAGAAACTTTCAGGAAAAAAAATACAGTTTCGTAATTCAGGCTTTCCAAAACAATTACAAATACTCAATCGCACCAAGCCTAAGAATTTCTACCAAATTCAGTATAATTGAGATGAATCAGAAACACGATTAACGAGGTGGCTCTGATACCACTTGTTGGAAAACACGAATCAGAAAGCAGCGGAATTTAAAAATTTTTTCCCAACAAAAGGATCTTGGACTCGCAATCGTGTATCCAAATTCGTAGAGATAGAAAATATACTTTTCTTTTATTCTTTCTTGAAGCGTTTCAAGCCACCCAAGAACGCTCTTCTCGCGGCTTGATCCCTTTTCCTTGGTAAAGCTCGAATCTTCAAACTTCTAACTTGAAGCTCTCTAGAGATAGTCCACCAACTTGATCACAATCTAACTAGTAAGGATGCTAGTTCTCTAGTTAATGTTTAGGCTTATCTTAGGGTTTCGTTTATCTTTGAGAAAGGAAGGTGTTCAACACATGAACCAAAAGAATTGCCAATTAGCTCCTAGAGGAACTCGAGCTCCCCTATTTATAGAGAGAGGGTGCCGAAATTCCTAGTCCTTAATGGGCTAGGATTTTGGTCTCTCTCTCTCTCCTATTACTTGATCATCAAGTAATTTTGAATTTGACTTTGAATTCTAATTCAAATCAACTTTCAAGAGAGCTAAAAATATCCAAACTATTTTTGGATAATTTTATATTTTATTTATTTAAAATAAATAACTTATTTTTATCTAATTAATTAATTCATAATTAATTAACTAGATTATTTTTCTCCAAAATAAGACTTTCTTTTTAATTCAAAACTAAACCAAAGTCTATTAAATAATTAACAAATTAATTATTTAATATATATATACAATATATATATATATATTCACGTGTGTGACACGTGTCACAAGGACACGTGTCACTCACGTGACGCACACGTGTGGAACCCTCTTGGCCCGATTAACTCGTTTAATCATTTTAAAGCCTCAACTCATGTAACCAAGTTATTGTGTGTGACCCTCTAGGTTCTCAATTCAATCAGCAGTGACCCTAATTAATTAATTCACTAATTAATTAATCAGTCCACAGATTAAACGACCATAGTCTAGCAACAGGTGTTTAACCCCTAGCTGAATTGGAATGTTCGGATTCGACAGAACCTTTAAGTCATTGATTCATGTGAGATACAATCCTCCTACTTACTATCTCTCAACCAAGATCTAGGGTAAAGGAATAATCAGAACCCTAATAATTCGGTCTTAAAGCTAAGTGCATTTCATATCCATTTGATCTCAATCCAAGAAACCATTTTCTTGATGTCTTGATCTACTGCCTTGTCCAAGGACTCTATATGGCATATGAATGACTTACACAATAAGAGATCACCTTGCAAATGCAAGTGTACGTTCTTTCTTGATTCTCATTCACTTTCATGAATCACTTGTGCAGCCCCAACATAAGCCTTGAATCAGTTGTCTAAGGCGACACCCTTTAAAGCTTATACCTAAGACTACAGAGTTAACTCATAAAGTGACAAGGAACCTCAAGTCTAAGGATCAATTAATCACATCAATGACTCGTGAGATATTTCCTAATCTGGAAGTTTCCATTCCCTGAAATAGAAACTTCCTTTCCCATTTAGGAATGTTCTCACACGGGGCACCTCAGTGAACTTACTTATTAAAGTAAGCACCCTCATGTATCACGCACGTATCAACTATACACTTTGCACCTCCATGAAACAAGGTGGTCCTTCTTAAGGGCGTGATCCCACAAGCAAGCCTTAGAGGAGTCAGGTTGACACTCCCACTGTCTGTAGGACTCATCGGCTTGGAGTATTTTACTAATCATGACTTATGTGATATAGGGCTCGTTTCATGAACCATTTCACCTAAATGGTAGAGTCCTAAAGTCATCAGGATTAGGGGAGTTCTCATACATGAACAACTAAAGTAAACGCATACCAAACAAGAGCATATAAAGAAGTGTTGCCTCAATTCGTTATTTCATTCAAAGATTGTCTGTGATTACAATAAGGAAAAGCACAAAGCGGATATACAATCGGCTTTCTAGG
Organism: Lantana camara; assembly: GCA_037501455.1. Taxonomy (NCBI): domain Eukaryota; kingdom Viridiplantae; phylum Streptophyta; class Magnoliopsida; order Lamiales; family Verbenaceae; genus Lantana; species Lantana camara. The sequence goes on along the minus strand of CM074857.1, from coordinate 10,790,848 downwards.
GCACTATTCCTAACATTAAGTACCATCAGGCAATGGTACCCGTCTATTTCACGGTGATTTTATGTTGGGAGCTTTACATGCAAATTAGTTTTCGAGTTTTTTATTTCTTTTTTCAAGGGAACATTTCAAATGTTATATTTGAACTCCTAAAACACAAATATGTATCTTTAGTATCAAGAGCTATTTATGGCGCTACCAAGAGAGAACCTTCCGCCTCTCTCCAGTGAAGAATCCGACCAACTGAGAAGAAGTACAAAGAAATTCAAAACAGCATACGAAGGTACAAGTTCAGAGATGGAGAATCGGGATGCCGAGATGTCTTTTCGTGGGGAAGAAGATTCGCCACGCACGAAATCTTATTTGGCCTCACTGCTGGGGAACGAAGTCGAGAAACATCTGAGGTTTCAAGAGATGAGGTTAGATCTAGAAAAGATTCGTATAGAGGAGCCAACGGTGGAATTTCCGTACCCGAAGATACGACTCTCAGACGAGTACAATGAGGAGATCAGACGGCCGTGGAAATCGGCGATCATTCTACGAATCCTTGGTCACAGCATGAATGTGAATCTCCTGTCGGCCCGAATTGATAAATTGTGGGGACTGCAGGGAGAGTTTGACCTTATAGAGCTGGGGAATGGATGCTATACATTGAAAACACATGATCCAGAGAAGGCCACGATGATCCTTACCGAGGGACCTTGGGTCATCAACGGGAACTATCTGGTTGTTAGGAAGTGGATGCCAAATTTCCAAGCAGCCAAAGATCGCATTACGACAGCTATCTCATGGGTTAGAATTCGTGGTCTCTCAACGGAATTCTACAAAGAACCGACCCTCTTCGGCATTGCTACTGCCATGGGAACTCCGATTAAAATTGATAAAAATACCTACTGGGGTGAGAAGGGCAAATATGCGCGGGTATGTGTTGAGCTTAATCTGGAAAAACCGCTGCAAAGCGGGGTGGAAGTAGAGGGGGAGTTGTTGGCAATTGAGTACGAGAGCTTGCTGTCCATATGTTATAATTGTGGCATGGTGGGACACCGTATCGAGAGCTGCCCGAGCAAGGCCCCGGAGACTGATACGGGGCGGTCTGATACTCCCAGTGATGCTGAAGTTCTGAGGCAACCAGATCCTACATTGGGACCAAAGTTCGGGCCATGGATGATGGCTAACCGGAATCGGGGAGGGAGATCAGACGGGCAAGTTGCCGGCGGAAACCCAAGTGGTAGGCAGAGCGGCTGGGAGGACGGGGGAAACAAAAGCAGACAGAACGGCGGAGCAAATACCGTTGCATCGAACAGGTTCGAAATTTTTTTCAATCCCTTGATTGACGCGGAGGAAATCACTGAAGATCAGGAAAATATCAACTGTACTCCCCAAGCTATGGGACCGGTTAAGGAAAGCTTTAACTCCAAGGAGGGTAATAATTGCGAGATGATGAGTCGTACTGAGCGTGACCGTAACAAAAGGCTCCGTATCCGGCCCAAGAAAAATGGCACACATCAACAGGCCCAGCAGAGTAACCCTAGCACCCAGGTCAAGACGTCCATTGAGAACAGGGAACCCTTGCATGAGGTTGACATAAACTCTGATATTTCCAGAATTTTGGGGGAAACTACTTACGAATATACCACAACTCAAACCACCTTCCACGAAACAGCGAGCCATTTAGAACGGCATGGTGATGTCGGATTCAGAGGGGGAAGGGGAAGTGATAGGGAGTTATATTCTAGCGGAAGAATGGGCAGTGGTTCCGGGTACGTCAACATGGATCAGCGGTTCGCGAGAGTGATGTTCATGAGTCCGAACTACCACCAGGTGGAGATACAGGTGACCCTAAACGAGCTCACGAACCGGAATCTCATTACGAGAATGGACGTCGAACTCCCACCTCTGGAGACGCTTCAAAAATGCTCGTTGATGAAGGCTCTAGTGAGCCAGTTGGTCCGGGGTTTGGCCAATCGGCCCGTTGAGAACCCCATTGTTACCGAAGATTTCCAAATTGTCCCAATGAGATTTCTTTCTTGGAATTACAATGGCACAAGGAATGATGAGTTTAGGAGGACGTTTCATAAGCTTATACGTGAATTTAGTCCGGATGTTGTTTACTTACTTGAGACGAGAGTGTCGGAACTTAGAGCGGAGGAAACTTCGCGCCTGTTGGGTTTCAGTAATGTTTATCGTGCCCCCATCACGGGTAGGGAAGGGGGAATTTGGATGCTCTGGATTGAGGATCATATCAGGGTGGAGATACTTAATGTATCGCCTCAAATGATACATGCTAAGATTAGCCCTCGGATTTCTGAATGGTATTGCACTGGAGTTTATGCTAGCCCTAATGCGCGGAAGCGCGAAGAACTGTGGGAGGATTTGAAAGACATAGGCAGGGAGATGGAGGATCCATGGAAGGTCACGAGTGATTTTAATGATATTTTGGGCCCGAGCGAAAAGAGTGGGGGCAGCCGAGTCTCATGGAGTAAATGTGAGAAATTCCGTCAGGGCATGGAGAACAGCAGTCTTATGGATATTGAATCGAAAGGCTCTCGCTTCACTTGGGCAGGTACGGTGTTAGGTGGGGGTCGCGTTTTGGAACGACTAGACAGAGTTCTTGCGAATACTAGTTGGGTTAGTCGTTTCCCGGACAACGTGACTAGGGTCCTTCCTCGTACGCACTCGGACCATAGTCCTATCTTCACAGATACATTAGGCCTCTCCAGAACCCCGACTGTAAAGCCATTTCGATTCGAAGTGGCTTGGACCACGCACTCGGATTGCAAAAGAGAAATACAGGCGATTTGGAAGGCACATCCCAAATTTCTGGAGGCTCTCAGCTCCTTGTCGGATTCCATGCGGGAGTGGAACCGTACGGTTTTTGGTAATATTTTCCGCGCTAAGCGGAGGCTTAAAGCTCGGCTTGGGGGAATTCAGAAGATTCCTATTGATCGTTTAAGTGGGGACCTCAAGAAACTGGAGACGCAATTGGTAGAAGAATACAATGACATTCTGAAACGTGAAGAGATGTTTTGGTTTCAGAAATCCCGAGTGAACTGGCTGAAGTTTGGAGACAAAAATACTAAGTTTTTCCATATGTCAACTCTCAATAAGAGGCGCAGAAATAAAATTCATACACTTCTGATTAATGATGTTTGGGAAACGGAGATAGAGGTGTTGCAACAACATGTCAGAACCTTCTTCTTGAATCTGTTCCCCCCGAATGTTAATCCGGAACCTTACAGGCTCCCTTGCAATATCAGACAAAGAAGACTTGATCCAGGGGACATGGAAGCCATATCCCGTCCCATTCTTAAGGAGGAGGTGAGATTAGTGATTAATTCAATGAGCCCGTACAAAGCGCCTGGTCCCGACGGATGCCAAGCCATTGTTTATCAGAAATTTTGGGATGTGGTGGGGATTCTTTGTTCGACTGCCTGAATGAGTGCTTCCCGAGTCAGACGATCCCGTACGAGATGGGGGAAGCCTTCATAAGCTTAGTCCCCAAGATGGACAACCCCAAGAATGCGGAGGAATTCCACCCTATTGATTTGCTCAATACTTCGTTGAAAGCGTTAACCAAGTTGATGGTCCTGCGCATTAAGCCGTTGATCACAAATCTGGTTGGGCTGCTCCAAAGCTCTTTTATCCCGGGATGGACCACCCATGATATTATATTGACGGTCAAAGAGTTGGTGCACTCCATGCGGAGATCCAAGAGCAAGAAGGGGTGTATGCTTCTAAAGCTGGATCTTGAGAAAGCTTATGACATGGTGAGCTGGGATTTTCTCCAAGAGACCTTAACTTTCTTTGGGTTCCCCGATATTTGGGTCCGGCTTATTATGGCAGCTATGAAGTGTTTGCGGCCGAGTATTCTTTGGAATGGGGATCCGACGGAACCAATAGTGCCAACTCGTGGCATTCGTTAGGGAGATCCACTTTCGCCGTACTTGTTTGTGCTATGTATGGAGCGGTTGGGTTATCTCATAGAGGAGGCCATGGAGCGTGTGGAATAGGGACCGATCTCGGCTAATAGAGGGGGTCCGAGGTTCAGCCACTTGTTATTTGCGGATGATATTGTTCTGTTCCAACGCAATGAAAATTCAGGAGGTCCTTTCTAACTTCTGCGCTAGTTCGGGTCTGCGGATTAGCATGAATAAGAGCAAAGTGTGGTTCTCTCCTTGCACATAGGAGGTCCACAGACGTCATATCTCTGGTACGTTGGGCATTGGGGAGACGGATACTATTGGGAAATACCTTGGTATAAATCTTGGGGATGGGAGCCCTGCTACAGAAGATCATACTGCAGTTTTAGAACGAGTGGGACAACGGTTGTCGGCGTGGAAAGCCAAACACCTTAACTTAGCAGGTCGGCTTACTCTCATACAAGCTGTCATGACGTCAATCCCTGTGTATCATATGCATACGAGCTGGCTTCCCACGGCGGTATGCAATAAACTAGATAAACTTAACAGACAGTTCTTGTGGTCTACGGATATAAATAAGCGGAAGACCCATCTTATCGGCTGGAATAAAGTGATCCGTAAGAAGGTGGAGGGAGGTTTGGGGATCCGTGAGGCGAGGCGGACCAACATCGCCATGCTTGCGAAAATGGGTTGGGGTGTTCTTAGGCAAACGGGGAATAAATGGGACGAGCTATTTCGCTCGAAGTACTTAAAAGAGAATGACATATTGCAACACACGCCTAAGCCTTCGGACTCTAGGCTCTGGAAAGGGGTTGTCAAGAGCCTTAAACATGTTAGTGGTCAAGTCATGTGGCGAGTGGGGAATGGTGAACAAGTGAGATTATGGGACGATAAATTTCTTAGGCAGTGGAAGCTTAAAGATCTAGTTCCGGGACCTATCCATGAGAGTGATCTGGAGCTGAAAGTCAGTGACATCTTCAACATAAATTTCGACTGGGACTTCAGCCGGCTACATACTCGGTTGCCGCCTAAGGTACAACAGCTCATTAGAAGTCTGTCGGTCCCTCGGACCAACAGCATGGGGGATACTAGAATTTGTGCGGGGGAGAAAACAGGTCGGTTTAGCTGCAAATCGGCTTATGAGAGCTTGTCACAGAACACCGACACTAGGAACAAATCTTGGGGTCTCATTTGGCGCAGTAAACTTTCTAATAAGCTGAAGTGTTTCCTTTGGCAGCTCAATCACAGGAGTGTGATGTGCAACGGGCTAAGGAAAGCCCGCAACACGGGGGGAGACAGTCTCTATTCCAGATGCACAGGCATGGAGGAGAATATTTTGCACATGTTCAGACATTGCCCGGACTCGAAACGTATCTGGAAATGGGTGGTGGCAGAGGAGGATTGGGATAAGTTTCAGCGGTGTGAGGAAGCCGGTTGGATCGGTAATAGCTGGAAACAGGAGCTCCGCAACAAGTTACTGCCGGGGGGTGAGTGGAAGTACATATTTGTTGCTGGTCTTTGGACCATTTGGAAAAGGCGCAATAATTGGGAGTATAGTGGCCAACGTGATACTGTTACGGCTTCAGTCAACAGTTGGAAAATGCTGGCTCCTGACCTCATTACGTTGAGTACAGAGAATGGCAGGAAGCGAGCGCGCACCACTGAAGTTTGGCTACCGCCGTGTAGCGGATGGGTTAAGTTGAATACGAATGGCAGTCGGTTGGGTGTACGGGGGAAGGCAACGGCGGGAGGCATGATTCGGAACGAGAAGGGGGAATGGCTGACGGGCTTCGCGATGAAGGCTGGCAAAGTTTCAATTCTTACGGCGGAACTTCTGGGCCTTCGGGAGGGTTTGAGTATGGCTTGGGAGCGGCGATATCCGCGAATAGAAGTGGAATGTGATGCCTTAGAGGTGCTCAATCTGATCCGGGATGCTGATATGAGTACACACCAGTTAGGGGCGGTTATTGAAGACTGTCGGGTCCTGATTCATAAACCTTGGGAGTGTAAGCTCAAGCATATTAATAGGGAGGGGAACAGGCTTGCGGATGCCTTGGCGAAGAAGGGCTCTCAGTTAGTTGACGATAAGATGATGTGGGATCAACCGTCGGACGGTCTTGCGTTTTGAGTTTTGGGGCTCGGGCAACGTTTTTGCTGGTTCGGTTGCTACCAAAATAAAAAAAAATAAATAAAAAAAAAATCAAGAGCTATTTTAAGTTTTAATCTTGAGATTTATCATTTACCGTTTCCACACGAAGTATTAGTAGAATACATAAAATAAAGTGATTTGTAAGGGAAAAGAAAATACTTCCAATTCCAATCACACTAAACATGAAGTTTCAATTACAGATCAATGTTTTCAAAAGCGGACCGGACCGGCCGGTTCAACCGGTTCGACCGGTGACCGGTGGCTGGTCCGGTCCGAACTACCCCCCTAAACCAGTGTGGACCGGACCGGCACAGGACCGGAAAAACCGGCCGGTTAACCGGCGGTTTTGGTCCTGTGAACCGGACCGGACCGTCGGTTTACTCAATTTTCAATTTTTTTTTTTTTTTTTTTTTTTGTAAATTTAAAATTCTCACGTCCTTTAACCTTTTTTTAGTCTTAGAAAACGTTTTTTGCACACTTACAATTCCCAAATCCCAAATTTAAAATCACATGCCTCAAATTAGACGTTAATCACTTGAATATGACGCTTTTATTCTAATATTGAACTATATTATATATTATATTTTTAATTTTAGCATATTAATAATATATATATATTATTAAAAATAATATTTTTATTTATGACGTCATACCGGTTCGACCGGTGGTTGAACCGATCCGACCGGTGACCAGTAAGGCTGCCGCTTTGACCTCCGATCCGCTTTTGAAAACATTGTTACAGATCAATACAGAGAGTACGCCATTCCTTTGATTTCAAATCTTCAAATCCAGACGCATTATATTCTACAATCAGACACACTGTCGTGCCAAAGCATCACAGTTGCACACTAGTCCTCGCCAAAACTTTTCAACATTCTTATGAGATAAATGCATTTCATGTTCTAACAAAATCTATCGAGAAAGTCATAAAAGTGTGATTTACAGTTCATCATGGTCGTCTTCGTCTTCTCCATCCCCGGAATTGCTGCCACCAGGTGCACCGCCAGTCCTCTGATAGACAGCAGTGATGATTGGATTGCACACGGCTTCGACCTCTTTCAGTTTCTCCTCATAATCCTCCTTCTCGACATTCTGGTTGTCGTCCATCCACTCAAGGGCCTCTTTTGTTGCCGTCTCAATCTTCTCCTTCTCGTCAGACTCCAATTTGTCTGCAAGCTTGTCTTTGTCATTGATCTGGTTCCTCATGTTGTAAACGTAAGTCTCCAGGCTGTTACGGGCGTCAATTCTTTCCTTGACCTTTTTGTCCTCCTCTGCAAATTCCTCGGCTTCCCTAACCATTCTCTCAATCTCTTCTTGAGATAGACGACCTTTGTCGTTGGTGATGGTGATCTTCTCGGATTTGCCAGAGGCCTTGTCTTCAGCCTTTACGTTGAGAATGCCATTGGCGTCTACCTCGAAGGTGACTTCAATTTGAGGGGTTCCTCTGTTAGAAACAGAAAAGGCATCCAAAGTCAAAAAATGTTTTTGTGGGGAATATAAAATAATGTGTGCGCATGTGGGGAGGGGGAAATATGAACCTTGGGGCAGGAGGTATTCCGGTCAGATCAAATTTCCCGAGCAATCTACAATCCTTTGTAAGACTTCTTTCACCCTCAAAGACCTGTTGTCATGATATACATCAATTTCGTGTTATTGTTTATTTGGTAAGGGAAAATGAGGTGATTCTTCTTTTAGAGTTTCTGGAATTGAATTCCCATACCTGAATTGTGACAGTTGTCTGTTGATCCTGGTAAGTGGTGAAGACTTGGGATTTCTTGGTCGGAATGACTGTGTTTCTGGGAATCAATTTGGTCATTACTCCTCCAACGGTTTCAATACCAAGGGTTAATGGGGCAACATCCAAGAGAAGGATATCTGATGCCAAGCAATGGATTACAAGTCAGTAAGGAATGCTTCAATTCAGCAAGTAGAATATGAAAGAACAGCAAATTACTCGAGGTATGAAATAGAAGAGTACCTTTGGTTTCATCACCTCCCTCTCCACTCAAGATTCCACCTTGAACAGCAGCACCATAAGCAACAGCCTCATCCGGGTTAACACCCTTGTTTGGCTCCTTACCGTCAAAGAAGTCCTTCAGGAGCTGTTGAATCTTGGGAATCCTGGTGCTTCCACCAACGAGAACAATTTCATCAATTTGGCGCTTCTCCAGACCAGCATCCTCCATGGCCTTCTTAACAGGACCCATGGTCTTTCTGAACAAGTCATTGTTCAGTTCTTCAAAACGAGCTCTTGTAAGAGGTTCAGAGAAATCTACACCATCAAAGAGAGACTCAATCTCCACTCGGACCTGGTGCTGGCTGCTCAAAGCTCTCTTAGCACGTTCGGCTTCTCTCCTTAATTTGCCAAGTGCTCTGTTATCTTTACTGATGTCCTTCCCGTGCTTCTTCTTGATCAACTTAATGAAGTATTCCATGATCCTGTGGTCAAAATCCTCACCTGCCAAGACGATCAAACAAATTGGCATTGAGAACTATAAAAACTTTTCCAATTTTTCCTAGACTATTATATTGCTAGAATGCGGATTTCCTTCCTACATTTACATGGAAATAGTAATTTATAAGGCTGATTTTGTCAACAAGATTAAGATCATATATCGCTCATCAACCTTTCACATATTATGATAATATGGATCAACTCCTCAGCATCAAGCAACTTTATACAAAATACATTTTGTATGAATCAGGACTACACATGAAAATCAAGGCTAGAATGATATGTTAGAAAAGCAGAGATCCAATAAGCTGTTACCTCCCAAATGAGTGTCTCCATTTGTTGCCAGAACCTCAAAAACACCATTGTCGATTGTCAAGATACTGACATCAAATGTTCCACCACCAAGGTCAAAAACAAGAATGTTCTTTTCACCACCTTTCTTATCCAAACCATAAGCAATTGCTGCGGCAGTTGGTTCATTAATAATTCTTACAACGTTCAAACCAGCAATTATGCCAGCATCTTTGGTGGCCTGCCTCTGAGCATCATTGAAATAAGCTGCCAAACAAAAGCAAAAAGAATCAGCCATTGTACAAAGCCATCATCGAATAAAAAGGATTTGGTGTCTAATGCTTACCTGGAACGGTCACAACAGCATCCTTAATTTTCTTTCCAAGATAAGCCTCAGCTGTCTCCTTCATTTTTGTCAAGATCATGGCACTTATCTCTTCCGGACTGAAAACCTTGGTACCATCTTTGAGCTTAACTTCAATGTAGGGTTTTCCCTCCTTGTTCACAATCTTGTATGGAACAAGCTTCATGTCCTTTTGGACTTCTTTATCCTCAAACCTGTGTGACAGTATTCAATTAGTATCATAATATGATAATAACTCAGATTAAATAATGAGTAGAAAGGAAAAGAAGTTACTTTCTGCCAATAAGTCTCTTGACATCAAAGATAGTCCTCTCTGCGTTAACAGCTGCCTGATTCTTTGCAGCCTCTCCAATCAATCTCTCATTGTCTGTGAAAGCGACCCATGAAGGCGTGATACGGTTACCTTGATCATTCGCGATGATCTCAACATGTCCATTTTTGTAAACACCAACACATGAATAAGTTGTTCCAAGGTCAATGCCAATAACTGTTCCAAGCTTGGGAGCCTCCTCTTTAGCTATGGCAAATGCACATAAGCATCCTGTACCCAAGAATCAATCGCCACATTAATACTTACCTTAAACACACTATGTAATGTAGTTCTGCAAAGGCCTTAAACTATGAAAAATTAGCGAATGTCAATTCATTTTCTGCCCCGATTTATACATGCCATTGTGACTCTCGATTCAAATATTCTATCGATTTCTACACACTTCGGTCTAATGAATTTCAGTTCATTCTAAGCAACTACTTATATAACCACCTCAAACCAGAAAACACAAACAGGCGCAAGACGACGAGGTTTCCTAAATTAATGTCTGAAATATAGCAGATCTGGAAACAAACTACTAGCACGGCACAAACTTCGACTAACAAAAAGTATCAAATGAAAAGGTTTGCATTATCGCAGGTTTTTCCCCCTTCCCTTTATTCAACTGAATACAAGCACTCGCTGATAACAATGCTAAAGCATCAACCAATCTTTTTCCTAAACAGATCGGCCATTCCAGAACTTGTAGCTTGAAGCATAAACTGGACCACCAGAGATTTCAAACAATAAAAAAGGCAAAAACGAAAGCTACAAAATAAGCTCACCGAGTAAGACGATCCCGACGACAATCGAAGATGCGCACCCCTTCAACGCACCCACCATCGCTGCGAACCTCTACAATCGATCACACTATTTCCTCTCTTCACAGTTTACAATCCTTTCTTATTCCGTTTCTCTTTCCCTCTTCGTTTCTGCTTCCGAGTCCTAAATCTGAAATGGTAATGACTATGAGAGCACCATACCTTTATATAGCAACTATCCTTCAGATTAAATCCGTCATCGACGCTGACGTGGACCAATCATCTCTCGAGTACATGTCACCCGTTTTCCTTCCCCCTTAAATGAGGAACTTCTTATTTGCAGGAGCCGTGTCACCTGTGCTTACGTGGACCAATCAGAAGGTGCCATCGTGTCAGTAATGTCGACGTGGACCAATGAGAATTGGAGGAACAACAATGGCGCTCTTTTCGCAGCTGGAATGATCGCGGCCGTTGCTTTTCTGGAACAATATCGATTGCCGACGTGTCATGGTTTGGTGTAGTCGGTATTTCTCTTTATATTTCGAGAACGTTCTTGCAATTTGTGGAACATGTATAATCCTTGTTTTCCTATTAAAATGGAGCTTATTCACTTTTTTACCAATAAAAAAAGGGATTTATTTCACATTTTTAGCTCAAATATATGATTTTCTATGTTATTTTTTTTAGTATTTTCTAACTAAAATGATTTAGATCTAGATTAATGTTACATTTTTTCTTGTATTATGGTTTCTGTCGCATTATTCCATTGCTAGTTTAATTAATTTCTAGGAGTGGTGCAATTATATTTTTATTTATTTATAATACGTCAAGATTTAAGAAGGTTTTATATCTTATATCAAATGTTTCATTTTCTAAGTAAGTACATTTGGAACAAGACCGACTGTAGTCCCGTTAAGAATTTGTCTTTATTTTAGGAAGGAATAGAGATATATGTCCAATTTCCCTAGAGTAAATAAAGACAAATTCTCGAGTTTTAAAAAGCCGTAGATTTGGCGGGGAATTCCCGAAAACTCCCCAAATGATAAGTCCAATTCCTTTTAACTCCCCATTTTCAAAAATGATGTATTAAAACTCAAGAATCGCGTATCTAAAACCCCAAATGGTGTATTTGAAATACAAGGAAAAAATCACGTATCTAAATCCCAGAATCACGTATCTAAAACCCCAAATGATGTATTTGAAAATGGGGAGCTAAAAGGAACTTTTCAAACCCATTTGGAAGTTTTAAAAAATTGCCCCATTTGGCAATTGGTACCGGTTTTTTTTTTTTTTTAAGGTTAATTTGTTTCTCTTTTGTTCATTAAGTTTTGAATTTGGTAAAGTATAGTGAAATAGTTAAAAAACATATATTCTGAACTTTATTTAGGGTAATATACATTTTTAATATAAATAGTAAGTTCAAAAATATGTCAACAACACATTCTCTTATTTGAAATGTACACGAGTGGATAGGGTATTCACGATTCGGTAAAATTGGTTGAATCGGCTAAAAGCAAAACTTCGGTACAAATTGTTCATCGAGTCAAATTTTTGGTTCGGTATTTGATACAAAACATTTCAAAAATTTTATATTGTTTATGATATTGATATTTCGACTCGTTATACGGTTCCGTACCAAATACCAAAATATATGTATATGTATTATTCTGCAATTTTTAAATACATATAAATTTCAATTTTTTTGTTTTCTATTTTAATTTTTTGCCATATTTCGGTAATTCGCTTTTTACTGAATCATACCGAAAAATTTTCGGTTTTTACTGTATCGAATTGAAATTTTCAATTCAATAATCAGTATACAAGTTTATCATATGAAATTAAACCGAAACTTCGATTCTATTTGGTTTTACCAAAAACCTACCCCCTATAAGTCGAGTCAAGTTGGATAGGTTCATATTCTAACTCCTACATTTTCATCTTGGGTTGGAAAATTTTAATGATTCGAGTCCAATTCGACTTAAGTTCAGCTAGTCCCGAACATAAACTTTTCTTATACAATCATTTGAAGACATTAGCTGTGGGGAAAAAACGATCCCCGTAGAATAGCGGGAGCTACAAGAAAAGGAATGACAAGGTCAAGGTGGCAATGAGAACAAGTCTCGAATTCAATTCCGAGTATTTATTGAGCGATTCTTAGCTCTGGTTCAAGCCCAGTTAGCTAGTTGGAGAATATTTCGAATTCAAGCTTGAATGTTAGTCCGTTCAGTTTGTTCGACTTGCAAACCAATTTCAGTTATCTAATAACAATTTCAACTAATTGCAATACATTTTTGTTATGGATAATTGGTCTCCTGGATCAAGCAAACATTTATAATCTAATTTGTAATATGAGTTACGTTATAGTTTACTTTATTATAAACGAAGTTATTTAACATAATAATTTCTATATTTACTAAAATATTGTAAGAGTCCTATGTTATTGATAAAGCTCAAGAAAATATAAGAATACACTATACTATTTAACAACTCTAAAAAGGAGTTTTTAATTAACTAGAATAATCTATTGTAGTAAACAAATTGAATTAGGTATTTTAAAAAAAATTAACATGGTCATATTAAATCCAACTAGATAATAAACCAATAAAGTAAATATTTTCTAAGTGAGAGACCATTAGATTAATCGTTTTAGTCTCTTACGGCATGATTGGTATGCATGAATGGAATAAGATAGGAAAGGAATGAATTTTGGAATGGAATTGAATGACTTTATTATAACATTCCTATGATTGGTACGTTCAGTAATAAAGTTAAGAATAGAATGAAAATTTTACATTTATTTCCGTCATATTATTGGTAAATAAAAAAGTTAAGAATAGAATGAAAATTTTAAATTTATTTCCATCATATTATTGGTAAGTAAAAATATAAGTAATAATATTGTTAATAATGATTATTAAATACATGATTAAAATATTGTATATATTAATATAATTTTTAATTTTTTTATTTTGAGCAATATTATGTTTTCGTATGTAATATATTGTAACTATTTTATATCGAATGCGTTATATATATGACATTTATTTTATGCACAAATCGAATATATATGTGTGTGTGTGTGAGAGAGAGAGAGAGAGAGAGATTCATATATACGTACAAATATTATAAAGTTATTAATATGAAAGGTATTAATATTTTCATATTTATACGTAGATTATATGATTTTATTATATTTAATATAATGTATGATATTTAAAACTAAATGTAATATAAATACCAAATTTTGTATTTAATGAATATTTTAATCTATTATGCATATCTATGAATTTATAAGTAAATAAAATAATATATTGAACATGCATTTTTAAATATATAATATATAGTATATTTATTTTTATTTTTATTTTTACATATGTTAAATGCAATTTATTAAATTTTTAATTAGAATAAATATTCGTAATAATAAAAAATAATTATATAACATACATGTAATAAATATGGGGTCATTATATAAAAAGTAAATAAAATTTGAAGATTGGGAATGACTAATACCATGGGGTACCTAAGGAATGAATAAACCCATGTTTGTAGGAATGAGGATTACATCAGTAATGAGCATTCTCAATCACATTTTGTATCAATTAAGGGTTTAGGAATGGATGTAGGAATGCTCATTCCATTCCCACCCCATTCCATCATACCAATCATTTTGTTTTTCTATTTTTTTTAATCTCTCTCAACGTGTTATTATGTAGGCTGTGTTTACTTTGCTGGTATGGAAATCAATGGTAATGGATTAGTATTTAAAAAAATCTAGACTATTTATCCTTTGGTATATTTTACTTTGCTAGTTAGGTGTTATCTTGATTTGACTGTTTTTTTACTTTCTTGGTTTGTATTCAATGGTTAAAGGGCCAAATTACCAAGACACCCTCCACTTTTCTTGAGTGGATGGATATTGAGGGACATGTTAGTAATTTCAGGTGTGATTTGGGGAATATTTTTGTACTTTTGCTTTGTCCAGCCACAATAAATAAATAATAGTTCCAAATTTGAAAGATAAATAATCTACCCATTACTTGTACTTAACCTGGGGCTCCATGTAATTGACGGAAAAGCTAAAGTACAAAGTAAACTCTTGGAAATGATGGTATATTTGTCTCTTAACTTCTTTTTTTTTCTCTCACGTTATTCCATTTTTTGATTATATATCTTTATTCTTTTTTCATATTTTTCTAATTTCTATTTTGTATTATCTTTTATATTTTTAATTATATTAAAAATAATTATAAAATAAATATTAATATAAAAATTTAAATTTAATACATATTTAAATGATAATAATTTTATTATTTATACACATGTAGAGTGTGCGTGGATTACTAGTATATTTAATCCTCATAACTTCTTCAATGAAATGGGCCTTGCCTTTTGTTGTTTAATATATCTTTGAATTTCATTTATCATTTTGTATTGAAAATAGCATTATTAATCAAAATATTCATTGTTAATTACAGAAGTAGTGTTTTTATTAAATCACAAACGTACAAAAAGTGGAATAATTGATAAAAAAATTTAAATATTACAACTTTTAATTGTGTAAAACATCATTCGATCAATCAAATTCTGCAGATATATATATATATTGTAGCGCCCGAGCACGAGAAGCCACATTCCCCGTGCCAAGACCCGACCCGTATATGAAATGGAAAGTCTATACACGTGTCAAATCAAGGCGAACGGGGATACAATACACTCACTATGCTAGGCGGGAGCTAACCCTCAAACCATCCAATACCAAAATGCAATAAGAACAGAGTAATGCAATAAAAGCGGAAGCTATACATGATCATCATATATACCATGAGCTTTCAAGCTCAAAAAATAATTACAAGTATTCCAAAAAGGTCATCATGGCTCATCTCTATCAAGTACACCTAAAAATATTCATAATCATAATACAAAATATAAGATATGTAATGCCCCAGTTTTTTTCGGATGTTCAGATAAGCACGCCACGTGTGATTGTACGGATGCAAATGAGACGAGCCAGCTCGCGAGCTTAGCGAGCTGGCTCGACAACAGCTCGCGCTTGGGTTCGGCTTGTGAGGTTCAAGCTCAAGCCCGAACCTTGTTATTCTCAGCTCGTAGCTCGCGAGCCGGTATAATTAAAATATATATATATATATATTAATAATTATATACAATATATAATATACATATATATTACATATATACATTTATATTAATAATTATATGCAGTATATATATGTATATACATTACATATACAAAGTTAAAAGGAAAAAACCCAAAACCTAATTCATATCTCCATTTTCCGTTCCAGGCTTCCACAACCCAAAACCCTCCGTCAAGCCTGCGGCCAATCACCACCACCTCGCCACCACGCGGCCAATCACCACCACCTCCCTCTTTCGTGTCTCACGCCACTGGCCACCGCCATAGCGTCTCGTGCCACCTCCTCTCTCCCGCCGTCTCGTGCCACCTCCCACGGTTCCGCAACCACCACGCTTCCTCCAGAGTTTCGCCGTAGCGCAACCATCATCTTCCTTCGTAGACATCTTCCATTCTTCACAGATCTATGGCTCTAGATACCATAACAAAACCTTGAGAGAAGACTCCAGATCTGGAAAATCAATTTTGTATCTCCAGATCTGGGGAAATCAATTATGTATGCTCCAAGTCGCCGCCGCTACTACTACTACATCTTCAGGGATGTCACCACCTCCGAACATTGAGACTTTTAATTTTATTTTTTCCCAAATTTTTGTCCGATGCATCTCTTCTTATTTTGGAAACTGATTCCTTATTCTATTTTTGGTTCTGCTTTGTTGTACATAAAAATCTCAGATCTGGATTTTTGGTCAATTTCCAAGGGACAGTGAATGAGGGAGAGGCAAATGATAGTGTGGAAATTACCGCAGCAATGGGAATCCAATATCTGAAGAAAGATCTGGTTTTGTTATGCTTTAGATCTACATAAAAATATTGATCCAAAATCTGGCCAAAGCAAAGATATTTGAGGGTTTTTTCCTGGCTCGTTGGCTCGGCTCGCCCGAACCTCACTGCGAGCCAAGCCCGAGCCACCTTTTCATTAGCTTGTTGGCTCGTGAGCCAAGCCCGAGCCAGTTTTCCTAAGGGCGAGCCCGAGCCCGGAACTGCAAAAAATGCAAAAGCTCGGCTCAGCTCGTTTGCATCCCTACGTGTGAGTTTTCGAGATTTAGGATTTATTTTAATTCTTTTATTTATTAATTTATACATTTCATGACATTATATGAATTACATCTCAACATGTTTATGTGAAAATATGTGAAATTTATAACAACTTGAGAATTATTGCATGATTGTATTAAATTGCCACGTGAATTATTTACCGAAAATGACTTAGTTGCCTATATGTTCTTAATTGATCACTTCTTTAAATTGGAGGACTCAATTGCATGAAATTCAAGTTCAAAGCTCCTAATCATACTTTCAGCAACTAAAACACAAATTATCCTATCAAAATCATAACCCTAGCTTTCATAGTCAATTCAAGAATTCAATCAAATAACTCATATATACCTTAAAAGAAAGAAGGAAGGAATTAAAGAGATGAAGTGAGATGGTTGATTGAAGCTTCAAAGATCAATAATTGTTCAAATTATAACTTGAGCGTGAAAAATCCTACTTCTCTTTCTTCTTGGGGTTTTGATCGAGTGAGAGATGAAGAGCAAAGGAGCAAAGTGTTTGTATGTATGGAGATGTTACGTGATTCATCTCTTAAAAGAGATGCTCAAGTTCATGCAATTAAGGATCAAACTTTGAGAAATGATCAATTTAGTTGGTGAAAGTTGAATTTCATGCATATATGGTGAAGTTTATGGAGTTGGGCGATAAGTTGACACTTGGGTTTGATATTGATAATTCTTGATGATCAAGGCATGAATTAAGTGTTTATGATGGTTTTCATTGTACTTTAATCATGCAAGTATGTCCATTTCATGTTTTAATGCATTTGGAGATTGAATTATGGTTGTTTTGCAAGTTTTGGTTGAGGTTCAAAGCTCCCCTGTTTTGCTGCTCTGTTTTCACATCTTCTGCACAGCGGGAACGGCCTTTCCCGTTCCAAGTGTTTTTCCGGAACGACTGTTCCCATCCCTTTGAATGATCTGGCGCGAGACTGGGAACGGCCCTTGTTGGAAAACAACAGAGTTAAAGCAGCGGAAGTTTAAAATTTTTTCCAAAAAGGATCGTGATCTTGCAATGTTCGTTTCAAAACTTATGGGATTACAAGAAACTTACAACAATTGAAGCTTTCTTGAAACGTTTTGAGCCGCCCTCAAACGTTCTTCATGCGGCATGAATCTCCGTTTCTTGATCGATTCTTTCTTCGAGATTCCAAAGTAGAAATCCTCAGAGTATTAATTCACAGCAATCTAGATTCAAATCATGTTAGTGAGTATGCTAGTACTATAACATGTATATTAAAGAAACATAAAACGAGAAAAGAGAGCAAGAGAATTATCCCCAAAATTCCATGAAGGTTGGACGTGATCTCCAAATCACGTGTAAGCTGAAAAATTCGAACCCTTTAGTCCTTTTATAGGCTAGGGTTCGAAACCCTAATGTCTTGTAGGAGATGGTCTCCTACTTTGACTTTTTCTCCTACTTTTCTTTTTCTCCAAGTAAAATAATATCTCCTCTAAAATAAGATATTTATTTTATAGAAAAAGAGCTCCTAACTAATTTAGGAATATTTAATTATTCTAGCAATAATTAAATATCTTATCCTAATAATATTTATTCTAATTATATTAGAATTAATACTTTATTAGAATAATAAAATAGAAGATATTTATTTATTTATTTATTCTAATCAAATTAGAACAACTAAATAATTAAATACTTAGAATTAATTCTCCAATTAATTTTATTTTGTCTATATAATTTAATTCTCCAATTAATTATATTTAGGGATCTATAATTAATTCTCCAATTAATTATATCTTGGCTTTGTAATTAATTCACTAATTAATTATATTTGGGCTTGATAATTAATTCCCTAATTAATTAACACATGTTCCAATTTCTCAAATGGATCACACGTCCCAAACAATGCTATCGATCCACACGTGTACTTTACACTGTGGTCTCGTTTCGATCAATTATTTGATCTTTCCATAATACCCTTTGAACCCGGTATTTGTGTGTGACCTTTTAGGTTCAATTTCAGTTAGCAGTGAGCCTAATTAATTAATATACTTTATTAATTAATTACCTCACAGATCACACGACCATAGTCTAGCAACAGGTGTGTGACCCCTACCCGAAATGTGAATGTATATTAGAAAGAACCTTTCAGTCAGTGATATCATGTGGGATACGATCCTCCTACCATCCTATCTCTCGATTAAGATCTAGAGCATGGGAATATGGAGAGCCCTACTAATCTTAATCTTAAAACAAAGTTTCCTTCATATTCCATTTGATCTCAATCCAAGAAAACCCCATTTTCTTGATGTCTTTATCTAACCACCTTGCGCAAGGATTTTAGGATGGAACATGAATGACTTGTGTAATAAGAGATCATCTTACCTACAACAAGTGTAGGTCCTTTATTGATTCCAACAATTCTCATATGCCACTTGTGTAATCCCAACATAGGCCGTGGTTCAGGTGTCTATATGGCGACACCCTTTTGAGCCTATATCAAATATCACAGAGTTAGCTCATATAAGACAATGCGGAATCTCAAATCTAAGGATTAATTCCCCACGTCATTGACATGTGAGATATTTTCTAACCTGGAAGTTCCAGTAACGTACTTTCCCATTTAGGAATCTTCTCACGCGGGGCACTCTTAGTGAACTTGTTCTTACAATAAGCACGCTTGTGTATTGTGTACGCATCAACTTATGTACTTTACACCCCATGAAAGAGAATGATCCTTCTTAAGGACACAACTACACAAGCAAGTCTCAACAGAGGCAAAGTCGACACTCCCACTGTCTGTCGGCCTCATTGACTTGGAGAAGTATCTAATCCTCGCCTATGGAGTTAAGAACTTGTTTCATGTGTCATTCCCATAATGACAAAGTTCTTAACGACCTCATTGTATTAGGGGAGTTCTAGACATGCGCACGTAATGGAAACACATAAAACACGTATTGGTACATAAGAAATGTTCGCCTGTGATTATAATCATTCGTATATATATTATTCAAAGATTGTCTGTGATATAGGGAAAGCCCAAAGCATAACAGCTTTCTAGGGCACTATTCCCAACAGCCCTTCCCAGTTTTAGCTTATAGCCGGAACGGCCGTTCCCACCCCATGAACAAAATGCAAATTCTTTACAAACTCGCGGGATTTTTTGGGAAGAGTTGGGAACAACCCTTCCCATTTTACACTTAAACCCGGAACGGCCGTTCCCATGCTCCAGAAGATGTCTGTGATTTTCTGCATAACTTTATGAAATTTAATTCCATTTTTAAGCTTTTAAATGATCGATACATGCTATTATATGCTCATTTTATGTATGAAAATGCTTATGACATTCCATAATTGTCAATGCACGACATAACGTTTCATGATTACACCGTTCGTCTTACTTGGCTCATAAGCGTCGTGTCTTACGTACACTTGTCTTTCTTGCACAAACTAGCTTCCTGGTGACGAGAAGCAGACACCGTAGGCTATATCCTTGTTCTATTTTGTCTCTACAGGTGAGGTTTAATTCTAGATACATAGAACCCTTAAAACCCTTATGTGGATTTTTAGCCAAAATGTATCTATATATATATGTAACTTTTCAAAAACCTCAAATGATTGAAAATGCACCGTAATATTGTACTGAACCAACCTTATTTTGGCGAGTATATTGTACTGCATTGTGGGCCCGAGGGTTAGTGTATTGAACCAACCAGGAAAGCAAAGGGCTGACGGGTAACTCTTGCACTACCCTCACCATTTTGGGAGGTCCCCTGAATCCACCAGGAGATTGGTGGATGAAGGAGTTCCAGGCATGGGATTCATGTACCCGATGCTCAATGAGACTGGATGGTTCGGGCCTTGCAAACCCAACCATCACCCGGAGAAAAAAGGGTTATTGAAATTGCTATTGATTGGTTGCACTGTAATTACTTGCATGATCACTTAACCAATTGATAACCTAATTATTGTACACTGTCGAAGTAAAGGTTGGAGACTTGCCCTCACTTGCCGGGCCACTGATTGACTGAAATTGATAAAACTGTTAAACTTAATAGTTATAATCTCGGGCGATGGTTATATTATTATTGAACTTATATTGTCCTTTATATAAAACTTTACCCCGAGGTTATAACTTGCATGATAATTGTGCTTATAATTATTAAACCTCTCACTCAGTTTTCCATAGACTGACGCCTCTACCTTTCAGTGTTTTGCAGGTATGTGCTAGGCAGGAATTAGAGTCGTGTGGAGTCTTTAATTTGTGTCTAGCATAGTACACCTTCATATTACTGATGTATATGGAATATTTATGACTTGGGGATGATATTTTTGGAAGATTACATGAATGGTTATAGATTGTAAATTATGTGGATAATCTACTTTTGGATTGATGATATGTATATATTATGCTTCCGCTTAAATTGTTATGTGGTTTGATTGGTTTGAGGTTAGTCCCGCTTAGCTAAAATTGTTTTTTTTTTTATTATCACCCGTTCGCTATACGTTTGGTTTATGTATGGATTCTCCATTTTGTATATGGACCGAGCTATAGTGCGAGGGATGTGGTATCCTGACGTATCGGGTGCTACAAGATATGAGTGTATGTGAACAAAAGAAGTGCTAGACTCAAATATAAGACTCAAATGACTCGGATTCCCGCCTAGCAAATTCCAAAACCTGCACAAACAACTGAAACAAGACGGGTTCAGTCCAAAGGGGACTGGTGGGTATAAAGCAGGGCATAAGATATAAGTATTGTGGTATTTAAACACATTCATGCAAGCTATAATCCCGTATGAGGTTTTATAACATTTCCCAAGCGGGTAAAACAAAGAAAAACATCAAACGGGATTATAACTATCATATTCATTCAATAGGTTATTTGTGAGCCTGACGAGAGGGCTAAGTCTCCAACCTTCACCTTGTGTAATCATTAAAGTGTTCATTAGGTTTTCACACACATAATCTTTCGTGCATAATCAATCGATCATTCATAAATACCTTTTACCTCCGGGTGGTGGAGGGGGTTGCAAGACCCGGCCACTTCAATCATTACGGCTAGTGGGGTACATGAATCCCCAAAAGCCTGGTTCCCATTCCTTGCTAACCTCCTAGCGAGGGCCAGTATCGCCGTAGTTTTGATGGAACTAGTATACGGGGTTCACTGTCAGCCCATGCTTACCCGGTTAGCCACGTACACTTATAAGTCCCAGGGCCCTCATTCAGTGCATTCATTCAATCTCGCCAAAACATTAGGTAGGATAATTAATAAAGAAAGGGCTTTACGTTCAAAATCATTTACTCTTCAAAAGACTCGATATATACGTATAATAACTTGGCTTAAAACTTTACACATTGGGATATATCGGGTCATTTTAACTATTAGAAGAGAAACCCATCTTAGACAACCAAAGAAACGGTGCAAGAGCCTCAAGGATCGGCTTCGTCTCCGTTCGGACCCAAATCTATGCAAAAGAGGTGAAGTGAGACTCAAAATGATCAAATACGATGCACGGCAATGTAATGAAGATGGTATAAGAGATATAATCATGTTATGAACATGTTCATGTGCACAATTAATGCTTCAAAGTCACATAAACGGGCAAAGTCATTCATTAACGTTCATTACTTTCAATATCATATCAGTTCGACCCATAATCTTATATAACAATCATAACACATACTTCAACTAGTTCATATTGCATATAAGTTATCAATAAGACGGGAAAGGACAACGAGAAGCAACAAAAAGGACACCTCGAATCTGCCAATTAGAGTAACACAGCCGTGTCATGTTTTTCAAAGGGGTTGGACACGGCCCTGCCCGATTTTTGGAAAATAAAAGTCCCAAGTTCAAAGCTTCAACACGACCGTGTCAGTTTTCCTTCATAAATGGACACGACCGTGTCTGAATTTTGAAAAATAAATTTCAAGTTCCGAGAGATCAACACGGCCGTGTCTATTTTCAAGGCAATCATGACACGGCCGTGTCGAGCTTTCGTGCTCGAAAATCTGGAGCAGAGTATGCTCTGTTTCGCGAGGGAAAAGATTGGAAAACCAGGGCAGCTTCAAGGTAGTTCTTATACATCACATAAGGTATGAAATTGAACACAAAAACAAGGTAAACTCATCACTTAATCATCCCCATACTACCGATCAAGAAAATGAAGGGAAAGGAATGATCATCAAGCAACTTCCACTTCAAGAATTCAAACCCTCATTAATGACAATTCAACCAATACTCAACTACCATGAAAAGTGAATTCATAAATGCATTAAGGATGCTAAAGTGATCATTATACAAGCTTCAAATCATAAAATAACTCAAGGAATGCTCATGATCATGAATCCAATCCAAAATCCAACTATTCATCCAATTCATCAAAGTATGCTCAAAACTCCATGAAAACTAGAAAACTATAGCTTCAAATGACCACAAGGAAGTGGTGATCACAAATATATGCTTACCTTCAGGATTGGTTGAGAATTGAAGAAGTTATGAGCTCAAACTTGAGGTTGGGTGGATAGTGACGGGAATGGAGGGTTTCTTGGCTTTTGGCTGAACTTTTCTTCCTTCTCTTATGTATGAAACGAAATGAAAGGGGTGGAATCAGGTAGAGGATTAAGTTGTGAGCTTGTGGGGCCAAACCTTGGTCAATTTGGTTAAGTATTGAGTAAACTATGGTTAAAATGGCTAAGGGTGGCAAATCTGCAGATGAAGCTTGTTTCAATTGAATTTCGGAGGTCCAAACGGGCTTAGAAAAATATAAAGCTTATTCCATTGAACCTGAATCTTCGATACGAGTCCGATGGAGGTGATGGAATTCGAATCCGAATTCTCGAGCTCATGTTATGACGCCCGGAACCCAAGTTGCGCTAAATGCTCTTTAGCCCATTTTCGGTTCCGTTAAACAAAATAAATCCAAAATCAATTGAAACAAGTTCGAAATCAAGAGTCGAGCATCAAAACATAATCATAATAGACATAACTCATGCATACCAAGTTTTCACGAAAATCGGAAATCAAATCGAATGCAAACGGCACATGTTCATAATCATGTATGTTCAAACGTTCAAGATTCAAATAATTCATAGCAAATATTCATATACTTAGAAGATTAACGAAATAACATATAAATAATAACATAATTAAAAAATGAAATGCGCAATTACATAAATACATACGTCATACCTGTACATACGAAAAATCAGGGTGTTACATATATATATATATAACTAATTCGTAGATGGACAACCTCTCCCTCTCGTATTCACTTGAGTTACTTCTTACCTTATATAATAACTATATAAGTGACTTCGCTCCTGAGCTCTCTTTTCAGGATGGAACCTTTGTTCAGGACCACAGGACGGGCTAGGGTTCTACCCTATGTTTTAAAACCCGGACCGGACCGGCCGGTCGAACCGGTTCGACCGGCGGCCTGTCCGGTCCGAAACACCCCCTAAAACCGCTGCTCATTCTGACCGGCGTGAACCGGATGGAACCGGTCAAAAACCGGTAAGGCGACCGGACCGGACCGGACCGGAAAATGAACCGTTTGGCCCGGTAAAACTTTGCTTTTTTTTTAAAAAAAAAATCCAAAATAATCCGCCATTGATGGGTTTGAAGAGTTTGAGCCAACATAAATATAGGAGAATTAGCCAATCTTCTTGCCAAACAATTACCAACATAAGACACGGTTGAAATCTAAACATATCTTCTCTTCTCGATTCAATTATTCCAATTTTCTCTTCTCAATTAAATTATTCCTTCTCTGCAAATAGGCCACAAAAACTAGATGAGAAAGAAAATCAGAAATTGAAATATTGAGAGAGAGAATGAGAAGTGAAAAAAAAAAGATGAAGATTGTGCATTTGAGAGAGAAGGATATGGAGAGAAGATGAAGATGTTTGAGAGGAGTTTTTGAGAGAGAGGTGCTTATCTGTAAGTCTGCGGCGCCATCAAGAGAATAAGAATTAGGTTCCCCTGACTAGGGTTAAGACTTGAAAAGATTAGTTGATTTTTGGTAAAATTTTAATTAATATATGATATATAATTATGTATGATTTAAATTCTCTTGTTTAAACTATTATTTGAAAATTAATAAGTATTTAGAATTGATTTAAATTATATATATATATATATATATATATATATATATATATAATTTAGTTCATTTTATTATTTTTAATTAATATTTATAGTATTATATATACATATATTATTAAATATAATTATTATATAATTATGACGTCACACCGGTTCGACTGGTGGTCGAACCGGTCGAACCAGTAAAACCAGTAACCAATAAGGCTTCCGGTTCGACGTCCGGTCCGGGTTTTAAAACATAGGTTCTACCTACCTGGTAAATCTTTTTTTTATCACACGTATACCCAAGTGGGGTTCGAACCCGGGACCTTGCCTTCAAGAGCAGAAAATTATTATGTTGACGTATATAAAATATTTCTTAACCTTTTTATGGAGCAATTTATTTAAAAATATATTAATTATTTAAATATTACGTAAAGCTTTCCACAAGCTCACAAAACAATGGATCTAACACGAACTTGATTACAACCAACGAAACTTAGCAACAAAAATAGAACAAAAAAATTGTAAATCCAACTATCAATGCCAGTCGCTCATTTTCAATGCCAAACTTAGCATACCACTTGACAATAAAAAAAAAAAAAAATGAAGCACCTCCCAAAACCAGATTTTAATCAGTTTACGAAGTTGTAGTTTGAATTGTTCTTCCACCTCCTCCTCCACCATGTCGAAGGCAGTGATTCTTCCCGTGGCGATCATTGCCTTCGTCCTATTTCTCGTTTCGTGTCACAATTTTAGCATTAAAGGCCGCAAATCACAGAGTTTGCGCAGTTTTAATCGACATTTGGGATTCGATGCTAATTCGATGCCGATTTTCGACCCTCTTGTTGCCAAAATGGAAACGAAAGAGATGAGTAAAGAGGAAGAAAACGAATATGTTGATGATGGGAACCTAAAAATAAGCCTGAGGCTAATGGTCCTCTTCCCATTATTGGACAAAGCTCCAAAAGATGGTTTTGTAGATTCTGAGGAGCTAGAGGAGTGGCTTGTCCTTCAAACGGTTGATAGGTTGCATTCTAGGGCCAAGAGGGAGATGGAATCGCGTGATATGGATGGGGATAACGCGATTTCCTTTCAGGAATTCCTCCCTCAATATGCACATCAACATATAGGTAACTTATGCGGTTGAAATACGACTTTCTCGTGCTTTTAGTTATAATTACTACTTTGATTTTTCGCTGATTTGCCTATACAATTGTTATTCAATCACTTAAGTGTCGGTACTTGTTGATCACATGATATTATATTTTTCGTATGAGTAACTTTACGTGATTGCGATTAGTCCTGTCAAAAAATAGATTGAGGTGGTGGAAGTACCAGGGAAATTAAATAAATAAAAAAGAACTAACTTTATCCAATTGAATTAATCAGACACAACGGACAAAACGCATGGAGGAGCAGGATGGTGGATGGAACAATTCAAGAATGCTGATTTCGACAACAATGGAAGGCTCGATTTATTTGAATTCTCCGAGTAATTCCATTTTATTTTATTATAATTTTATGCTACTCTTTATCTGTCCATAAATAGTTTATCAATTATTGAAATTAATTATCAAAACTTTATTGTTATGTTATTATTATGCAGCTTCCTATACCCGCAGAATAGCAATAACCGGACCATACAAAGATGGCTGTCGAGGGAAAAAATAAGGTAATTAATTAACATATAATCTCATTTTACTGGCTATTATTTGCATATTTAATTTCAATATTTCCTAAATAATCGTCCATTTATCTTTACAGCCAATTGGATCTGGACCATGATGAGAAACTTAACTTAAAGGAGTTTGAGGATGGCGCTTTCAACTCATACAAGACTTATGCTGAGTTTGATGGATTAGAAGATTCCAAGACACCCCTGGATTTATTCATTAACCTGGATTTCGACACCGATGGGTAACATACACACATACATATATATAAAAAGAGATCTCGTTTAAAAACTTTAATTTAAGTTGATGCGTTTTGTTATTTTTTTTGATAGATTTATAGGAGTTGAAGAATTGATGCCTATACTCCGGTACTTGGATCCAGGGGAACAAACCTATGCTAAATTTTACTCCCGCTTTCTCATGCATCAGGTAATTTAAAGCAGCATGCATGATGAAAATCAAATTGAACCAATATTGATAAGCATATTCTGCTTGCTACTTGAATGTAAAACGCTGATACCCCCATTGCGCATTAATGATCGGGTCGAGTTAGGTCTGTATTGAAATATAATCTACATTTATTTCCTACATCCTTATAATAACATTGGTGTCCAATTGCATTTCAGGCCGATGACAACAAAGACGGGAAGCTGACCATCGATGAGATGCTCAATCATGAATTTATTTTCTACAATACAGTTTACGACAACGAAAGGGACACCGACAATTATGACGACATATATCACGACGAGCTATGACTTAGCCATCAACTGAGCGCCCTTAAAGATGATCATAAACGCTGCAAGTATTTAGAAAATTTGTTTTTGTTTTGTAAAATTTGTAGTTTTTAAACTTCTTGATATATTCCCTAGAAAAATCGGGACAGTGCAGAAATTAGCATTTAGAAACCTTCACCAACTTTGTAGTGATGGCAAGGCAAGATGAGTTAGTTTGATGGTTGATTTTGCTATAAAAGGAGTTTTCTTTTTTTTTTTTAAGTTACATCGATCAATAAATATAAAATATTATCCTCTTCGATAAATTCATAGTAGAGTGAAATTCGAACGTATATAATCACTCATTTTTTTCATAGTTGCATTTTTTAAACTCTAAATCTTGAAATAAAATTAACTCACCCTTAAATTTTATATTTTGAATTAACATATTTTACGAAATCTTTTATATTATGAAAAAAGAGGAAAATATGCAGTATATATATACTACGAAAAGGTTAAGAATAGCAGAGGGAAAGTTGATAGTGGGACCCACCCAAGAGTTTTCTAACTTTGTATGGATTGGGCGTGCCAGGTCATCAGAAGACCCAATAATCCCTCAAATAAAAAAATAATATTTAAATGAGGGGGAAGGGTTTGAGAAAAATAAAGATGATTATTTCAGATATATGAGACTTCCTTTTCCACAATTCAAGTCCAGCTCTACAAAAACAGGACACGCTCAACACACGCTTTCTCTCTCTAAAAAAAACTCCCTATTTAGGGTTTTCAGAGGCGCCGCGTTTGAATTTGTTGGATTCTCTGGTGAATTACCTCTCGCTCGATTCGCAGCGTCTTCCCCCTAAGGTAATTTTGGTTTTGGTGGCTATTTATTTTTTAATTGATTCATTCCGTTTTGTTCTGTATCTGAGTATTTGGATTATTGGATATGCGTCTTCCTTTTCCGATTAAGTGAAGTTCAGAGTTTCTGAAGGATTGGTTGATCTACTTATTGGATTGATCTGATTAATTAGTTTGTATTTGAAATGTTGATGATCGGGGGTCTTGCTTAGTGAACGTGGAATTTAGAATTGGGAGTCTTTGAGTTGATGTTGATAGATCGGATTGCTTTGTTAAGTACTTTTTGGTACGTTTCTGAGTTCGTCTGCTGCGTTATGGGTTCTGGTGGTTGGTTTTTGTTTTTGGTTATTTGATTAACTTTGAATTGTAATGTGTGGGTTGGTGGTTGATTATAGTGTTTGATTCTTTCTGATGTTCTCGGTGGAGTCTACTGTTACGACCGATGTACCTAAAACCCAGCTTCTCCTAGTCTGAAATGCGGGAGTCAACGGAATTTTACTTTTCTTCACTTTCACTGGCGTGAACTGTTGAAGTTCCTTTCTTCTGTTGTTTATCGTACACATGACTCCTATGAAAATTCCAATCTGACACATGCTTGTACTTATTATGGGGCTGTAGCAGGGAAATACTATATGCCAACTGCCATTTCCATTTTCATTGTCTAGTTTGCTTTTTTTTACCCCCTTGTATTTCTCTGGGTTTTTAATGTAAGACATCAAAATGTACAGTTCTGTCTCATATGATCATGTTGCAACTGGAATTAGGTTTTATCAAAGGTGACTTTTTTGCAAAATTTTAATACTCCCCATCATTCTTTGGGATGTAAAGTAATGCAGTTCTGGTTTTAGCTCTAGGTTGGAAGTATGGTATTCTAATCTTCATGTTGATATTGGCAGGGAGAATTTGGCTATGGAAGTCACACAGGTTCTTTTAAGTGCTCAAGCAGTTGATGCAACAGTAAGGAAGCATGCTGAAGAAACCTTGAAGCAGTTTCAGGAGCAAAATCTTCCTGGTTTCTTGTTATCTCTTTCTGGAGAGCTTGCTAGTGAGGAGAAGCCCGTTGAGAGCCGTAAACTGGCAGGTTTGATTCTTAAAAATGCTTTGGACGCAAAGGAGCAGCATCGAAAGTATGAACTTGTGCAGAGATGGCTATCATTAGACATGGCGGTGAAGAGCCAGATCAGGGCATTCTTGTTGCAGACCCTTTCTTCTACTGCATCTGATGCAAGATCAACAGCATCACAAGTCATTGCAAAGGTTGCAGGAATTGAGCTGCCACAGAAGCAGTGGCCCGAGCTCATAGGCTCCCTCTTGTCTAATGTCCAGCAGGTTCCACCACATGTTAAGCAAGCCACCCTTGAAACACTGGGATACCTGTGTGAAGAAGTTGTTCCAGAGGTTGTAGAGCAAGATCAAGTGAATAAGATACTTACGGCTGTGGTCCAAGGTATGAATGCTAATGAAGGTAATACTGAAGTTCGGCTTGCTGCTACCCGTGCTTTATATAATGCTCTTGGATTTGCCCATGCCAACTTTTCAAATGATATGGAGCGTGATTACATAATGAGAGTTGTTTGTGAGTCCACACTCTCACCAGAAGTGAAAATTCGGCAGGCTGCGTATGAATGTTTGGTTTCAATTGGGTCAACATATTATGATAAATTAGCTCCATACATCCAAGACATCTTCAATATTACATCGAAAGCTGTCCGAGAAGATGAGGAGCCCGTGGCTCTTCAGGCAATTGAGTTTTGGAGCTCAATATGTGATGAGGAGATTGACATTCTGGAGGAGTATGGAGGTGATTTTACAGCAGACTCTGATGTTCCTTGCTATTATTTCATCAAGCAGGCACTCCCTGTACTTGTTCCTATGTTACTAGAAACTCTTCTGAAGCAAGAAGAAGATCAGGATCAAGATGAAGGTGCTTGGAATCTTGCAATGGCTGGTGGAACTTGCCTTGGCTTGGTTGCCCGAACAGTAGGGGATGACATTGTACCACTTGTTATGCCATTTATTGAAGAAAATATAACAAAAGCTGATTGGAGGCAGAGAGAAGCTGCCACTTATGCATTTGGTTCCATATTGGAAGGTCCTTCACCTGACAAATTGACCCCTATTGTTAATGTTGCTCTAAATTTCATGCTCACTGCTTTGACTAATGATCCAAATAGCCATGTTAAGGATACAACTGCCTGGACTCTGGGAAGAATATTTGAATTTCTTCATGGATCAACTGTGGAGACTCCCATTATTACACCGGCAAACTGCCAACAGATTGTCACAGTTCTCCTACAGAGCATGAAAGATGCTCCAAATGTTGCTGAGAAAGCTTGTGGTGCTCTCTATTTTCTAGCACAAGGTTACGAAGATGTGGGCTCGACATCTCCTTTGACACCTTATTTCCAAGAAATAGTCCAGTCCCTTCTTAATGTCACTCACAGAGAAGATGCCGGGGAGTCACGGCTTAGGACAGCTGCATACGAGACACTAAATGAGGTCGTCAGGTGCTCTACAGATGAAACAGCTCGCTTAGTGTTGGAACTTGTTCAAGTCATCATGACCGAGCTTCACAATACTCTTGATGCCCAGAAACTTTCATCTGATGAGAGAGAGAAGCAGAACGAATTACAAGGCCTTCTTTGTGGGTGCTTACAGGTTATCATCCAGAAATTAGGGGCTTCGGAGCCAACTAAGTATGCTTTCTTGCAGTATGCAGATCAAATTATGAATCTTTTCCTTCGAGTTTTTGCATGTAGAAGTGCCACTGTCCATGAGGAAGCCATGCTTGCCATTGGTGCCCTTGCCTATGCTACAGGTCCCAACTTTGCAAAGTACATACCAGAATTTTACAAGTATTTGGAGATGGGTCTTCAGAATTTTGAAGAATACCAAGTTTGTGCTGTAACTGTTGGAGTTGTGGGGGATATGTGCAGGGCATTGGAGGATAAGATCCTGCCCTATTGTGATGGGATAATGACCCTGCTTCTGAAAGATTTGTCAAGCAACCAATTGCATCGGTCTGTTAAACCACCAATCTTCTCATGCTTTGGCGACATAGCACTTGCCATTGGAGAGAATTTTGAGAAGTATTTGATGTATGCTATGCCCATGCTGCAGAGTGCTGCAGAGTTGTCTGCCCACACATCTGGTGCTGATGATGAAATGATAGAATATACTAATCTTCTAAGGAATGGAATTTTGGAGGCATATTCTGGGATATTTCAGGGATTCAAGAACTCTCCTAAAACCCAACTGCTGATTCCATATGCACCTCACATCCTGCAGTTCCTGGATAGCATGTACATGGAGAAAGATATGTGAGTATAGTCTGATCTTATAGATGCATCTTATATCTACGTTTTAAAGTTTCTTTTGATTTGTCTTCTGATTGTTGGTTCACGTGCTTGCTGACAGGGATGATATTGTGATGAAAACTGCTATTGGCGTACTTGGAGATTTAGCAGATACTCTGGGAAGTAATGCTGGTTCTCTTATTCAGCAATCTCTTTCAAGCAAAGACTTCTTAAATGAATGTCTCTCTTCAGACGACCATCTGATCAAAGAATCAGCAGAGTGGGCCCGATTGGCCATTAGCCGTGCCATCTCTGTTTGAAGCAGTGGTCCACTTGGTGCATATTAACTTACCTGCATGCATGCATTTGTGTTGAGTCAGGGTCCAGGTTGAATATCAAGTCGTTTCATTGCCATTTTCAGACAAAAGAAGCCTTTTTACTTCTTTTTGTCACTAACTTATGCATCAGCATCATTGGTCCAGTTCCTTTTGTTGGCCATTGGGTTGGGTTGGGGGGCATTTGCCGCGGCTGCGAGAAAGTTGCAGAAGAAATGAAAAGTTGAAGTGTCGTTTTTGGTGATTGGGTGCTGAGGAAAGGCGGCAGTACTGAATGGTCAAATCGTGCTGCATGCCGCCTGCTTGCCGGGTGGTAAAAGTGGACTCAACTAATGATACAGTTTTGGTTACTTGAAGCCTGTCACCCCCCACCATCCCCAGCATTTTTTCTGTTCTTCCATATTTATAATATCTATCTTATGATACATACAGTTTCTTTCTTTCTTTAATAATACCATGTGTCTGCGTCTTGCATCGTCAAAATCATCTGTTTCTCTCTTAGTTAGAGCATTTTGTTTACATTTTCAGTTCTTCAGTTGTCGGTTGGTGTTTCATGGGCTACTTAGAATCCAATATTGTACATCTTGGAGAACTCGCTTGCGGCTCCTTTTCTGCTGGGTTAAAAGTACAGTTTTTTGTCTTCGGTTTTACTTTCAGAAGTGTAATCTATTTTGTACCAAAACGTGGGATATTTGGGATGTCATGTAATTGTGATGACATTGAAAGGATTTGAGAATAGGATTGAAAGATCTTGTGTTGTCCAGAGGCAGTGTATTTGTGGTCTTGCCTTGACAGCTTTGTACTTTTGGTCTCTCAAGGGCGACACAATATATACTTTAGTGGTTTGATTTCAATTCTATAAAGATTTTGCATCAATGGCGGAATGTGATCCTCATGTTTCAAGTGCCAATTAGTGAGTTTCAGGTAAATGAAGCCCACATACATACATGAGATTTCCAATACTTTTTTAAGTTTTTTCTTCAGCCTAGATGAATTATTATCAGGGACGGAGTCGGGATTTGTGCACAGGACTAATTAATTAAATATAAACGGCTTTTCTTCCTCGGAGAAAAGTTTAGGAAAATCGTAGTTGGCATTTAAGAAGAACAGCAAGTTCCACGTTGAAACAGTGGTTTAGTGGCTTCAAATGCTGTTCAATGCACTTGTAACCACATTTTGCTTGTGTCGCCATTCAAACTGTCTCTCTGCACCCACTATTTTTGTTTTTTTCGAAACTCATCCACACCCAAATGGGATTCGAACTCGGGACATTGTCTTGTACAATAAATCTATTAACTATAGATCAACCCCTGTTGGCTCTCTGCGCCCACTATTTGTTTGTTGTTTTCTGCTCACGTTGCACGTACCCACTCTTTATGTGCCTCAAAATTATTACCATTCTTCACAAATATAAGGCACCTAAGATGTCTGCAAAAATCTTTTCGAAATTTATTGTATGCCTTCCAAAACTCCCATGCAGTTCAACGTATCTTGCTGATTCCATAAGTGTTACTGTATAAATTTCTTAATGAAATAATATTCCTAACTGGAAGAGGGAGTTTGTAATTCATTAACAAATCATAATGGGTGAAAGTGTAATTTTAAAAATCAATAGGCGCCCAAGCTTAAATATGTATATAACTACAGCCTACAGGGGGTGTAGATGTAATTTTCTCTAAATTTATATAATCGTAATTTTGTAGTCGTGTTGGTCCTCCTTAATTTCCTCTTTCTTGACCCAACTTTAAAGGCTACTTTGGAGACAAAGACAAGACCCCATTTCACATGTTATATTAGTGACATGTTAATCAATGTAGCCATTGAAGCAAATTAGCAAAGCAAAGTCTTGATCAGCATTTTAGGTAATAAGCACCAAGTAGTTTGCCCCAAAAAAGTAACTTATATAATTGACTCAAAATGCCAAGGGCAGCCATGCAAAGGGGCATTGGTAAGTGCTTAAGAAAAGCTGTATTTGGTGTCCACATGCACACATATATGTTTATGTACTGTTTCTTGTAAACTTGATGTAACATGCATATTGTGCAGTTGACTTATATTTTGGTAATGCATCTTATCATCATGGGTTTCTCTATCACCTATTGGGTGGGGTGCACCCATGATCTATTCTGCTTATAAAACCTGCAGTCCTTTCTTCCCCCTCCTCAAATCTTGATAACCATAATTTCCAATTTCAAAGAAGGCTAAATATATGTTCTTTTCTGGGAAGAAAAGCTAAGCAGCCATGAATCCAAGAAAACTGTGTGTTCTTGTCATATTTCTCTTGCTATTTATGTCCCTATATGCAGGTGAACATGCTGAAGCCCAGAAAGAATTGTACTTGTATCTACATTGGTTAGTACTGCATTATAAACATTAATGATGTATGGTATTGTTCTTCTCCTTTCAGGCAATGTTGACGGCTACGGCGTTGGCACGAACACCGTTCGTGATCGTTACAAGGTGAGATATCCAATAATGCAGCAACATATATATACAAAAGTTTGAAAAAATAGAATTGAAACAACTCTGAAGTTGTGCTAATCTGTGCAGGGAGGTGGCGTCAAAGCAAAATCGAGAAAGCTCCTCGGATTGGAGGCGGTGTTAGATTACGATTATGCCGGCCCTAATCCGAAGCATGATCCAAGAGGGAAGAGAGGGGGCAAAAACCCGTGAAAACTGTTTTTGACTTTTGTGTCATATGAAAGTTTTGTATTCCTTAAGACATATTTATATGACTTGGATGCTCTTGTGTTAGCTTTCTGCTACTTAATCATTACTTTATAGTATGATAAGATCAGAATGATCCAAGTGTTTCTGTGTTGTCAATAAAGAGAAAGCAGTCTGGTTGGTATCTTTGGTTAATCTTGGTTGTTGGTTGCTATTCTTAACCACTTAATTAGTCAAATAAGATTTGTAGTGACAATCACGTTCAAAGCCCACTTCTGTAATAAACTGAACCATGATTCTGTGCTTCAAGTTGGAAAACTTGTGTATTGGTTTCACATAATTATACAAACTTTCTTTCAGGTTTGATAAATTACACCAAACCTCCCTGATATACTGAGATTCGACCTAATCGCATACTATTATATAAAATCAAGAATTGCTCCGTGCGAAGATCAAAATAGGGTATTTCTTAAAAACAAAATTAGACGACTTTACCAAAATTTATCAATCCATATTAAAATCTATGGTATTATAGTTATGAAGATAAAATCAATTATTGACCGATACTTGCGAATGCAATATCCAGTACTCATCAAAATTTAGAGACGACGTTGGCAAAATTTATTAATATATTTTAACATATTAAAACATGTTTATATTTTGTGTGGCTAGTATAGGATGGTATTTTTGGTAGGTTATTTTAGGGTTTCCTACTCTCTTGTATATATAGTGTTGTATATATTAATGTTTTATACAAGTAATGAAAATCCTCTTCTACCAAAATTGACATGGTATCTAGAGCCTCAAGAAATCACTATATGGGTTAGAGCACTCAGCCTTCCATAAGCGTACATCCATAGGTCTTATTCTTCTTATTGTGTATGTGGATGATATTGTAATCACGGGAGATGACAACTTGGGGATACAACAATTAAAGTCTTTCTTACAGTCTGAATTCCAAACAAAAGACTTTGGTGAGTTGAAGTATTTTTTGGGTATTGAAGTTGCCAGATCCCGTCTTGGCATCTCTCTCTCTCAACGAAAATATACTCTTGATTTATTGTCAGAAACGGGTATTGGGAGCTAAACCTGCTGATTCTCCTATGGATGTCAATACAAAGTTGTCTCACAGCGAGGGAGAACCATTAGACAATCCAGAAAGATACAAAAGACTAGTGGGAAAACTAAACTACCTAACTGTAACTCGTCCTAATATTTCATTTGCAGTTAGTACCGTTAGTTAGTTCCTCAACTCACCCAAAACCTCTCATTGGGATGCTGTTATATGAATTTTGAGGTATCTGAAGAAGTCACCCGGTATGGGTTTGTTGTACAAGAATCATTGTCATCTCGACATTGTAGGATACAATGATGCTAACTAAGCCGGGTCCATTACTAATAGAAGGTCTACCTCCGGGTATTGTGTTTTCGTTGGGGGAAACTTGGTTTCTTGGAAAAGTAAGAAGCAAAATGTGGTATCAAGATCAAGTGTTGAAGCAGAATACCGAGCAATGGCTTACACATCTTGCGAGTTAGTGTGGATTAAAAACATGTTAGAGAGTCTCGGGTTTCAGCAAACTCAGGCCATGCAGTTAGTATGTGACAATCAAGCAGCTCTCCGTATAGCTAACAATCCCATGTTTCATGAGAGAACGAAACATATTGAGGTTGATTGTCATTTTATTCGAGAAAAGGTACTTCAGAATATCATCAGAACCACTCATGTCCAAACCAATGATCAAGTAGCTGATTTGCTCACCAAGACTTTAAATGGGGTTAAATTGAAGTATCTTTGTAGCAAGTTTGGAGCATATGATATATATTCTCCAGTTTGAGGGGGAGTATTAAAAGGCATATTAAAATATGTTTATATTTTGTGTGGCTAGTATGAGATGATATTTTTGATAGGTTATTTCAGGATTTCCTACTCTCTTGTATATATAATATTATATGTATTAGTATTTTATACAAAAAATGAAAACCCTCTTCTATCAAAGTTGACAGTATGTAATGCAAATTCTTTGAATGGACACGTCATTATAATTTCTCAAAACTAAGCGCAATTTGTATAACCAAACCAAATTCCAGAGGGTATGCTAGTGTAACTATCCCTTATCTATATTATGTGGAATCAAAGTGTAATGATTGATGAGATCCCAAATGCCTTTTTCAAGATATCTTGACATTTATCACACAAACACATGCATATCTACCATGAAATTTGCTATCTGATAAGGATTCAAGAATCTGACATATACTATTCATACTGTCAAAAGTGAACCTGAAAGTGGGCTGTCTTCCATTTCCATAACTACAGACAACTTTTATTACAATTCTTTGTAGCAAAAGATTGAATATCCGATCCTAAGATCCCCACTTCGATCCAACGAGGTATTTGGGAGGATATAAATCAGATATTCAGTTGCATTTTAACTTTTATTCCAATTCATCATCTACAAAGTGGTGTATAATGTTACCCAAATTCCAGGTGATCTTAGTACACATTATATATGATGGTTATCACACAGAGACTACAGCTCAGATAAACATGGCTTGAATTTTGTACAAAGCACATGGCACAACAAGTGATTATCTACAATGTGTTTTTCTCTCATGTTCATGATGACAGCAAAGTTGACATCCATATTCCTAGTGAGACTAGGCTGATTGTAGCTAGAGCTTGTCCAAACTCGAACACTACATTTTGTTTCTGCACCGGTAGATTTTGCCAATCCGTCCGCCTGTATACGAAATTAAATACGTGAATAAACTAAGTAGAATGAAGATATAGCATCATTTTCTACGCAGGAGCGAGAACAGCATTTACCCGAGATCAGCAATGATTATACTGATGTTATCTTGTGAGCGTTGGACATTCTGCGACAGTATTTTGTTAAATGATCAGTGATCTTTGATGATGGGGACGATTATAACATAGATAAGGACAAATAGTTTTTGTGATTCATTAATTACCAGAGCCATCTGGGCAAGAGCTTCAGAAGCCATCTGTGACAAAGTAGACAGAAGTCATTTCTGCTTGTTTAGGAGCTATGCTATTAACTACTAAACCATGATTGGTTCATATTCTTACCTGAACATCTCCATGTTGTCGAAGGTGATTCCTAATGAAATTTATAGCTTCCGAGCTGAAAAATGGCTAATTTTTTAAGAATATGATGACTCAAGCCTATTAATGAAAAGGCATTTTAAATTCGACATTATTTTACCTGTTCACGTAATCCCACAAGCCATCAGAAGCTAATACTAGCAATTCAGCATCCGATCCTAGAGTTACTTGGAAAACATCAGGAGATGCACTAACCAGGTCTCCCTTAAATTGTATGCTGATAACATTAGAATTACTCAACTTTAGGAAAAGGGCTTAACAGGGGGGGGAAAAAAAAAGCTAAGCTCCATTTATATGTTTTGACTTACCGCGAAGCAAATTTTTCAGACCATCGGCCTTCCTCAACTCCTTTCTTCACCATCCTTTCACAAAAAGAACCAGATTGACTGACGGAAAAGAGTAGTGTAAAAGATATTTGGGGAATATGGGAAAGCTTAAAAATAACTTACTCTTCCTTTTTGGTCTTGAATCGAATGTCACCAAAAGCACGAGATACGGATATGTCTCCACAAATTCTTCCATTGACAATCTGCAGACATGAAGCAATATTGCTATCAGAGAAGACCATGTAAAAGTAAAATTATAACACAGCAGAAAGAAATAGAGAAAGCCTGCTGGCCCAAGATCGAACAACCAAAGGGTGGATGAAAACAACCAAAGAAGAATAACCTCAAAAATAAAAGGGAATGATTCAAGAGAAAATATGTAGGAAAGAAGGCTTTTATTAGAGGACTTTAACTTACAACTTGGCTTGTTGCAAATGGCAAATACTCACCCCTATTTATACTACTCAAAGGAGAATTCTAGTTATTAGATATTTTGATACATAATTCTAGATTTCCTAATAAACAATTATAGATGCTAAGATATTTCTAGATTTCCTAATAATGGATAGAGATAATATGGTGGAATCATCTAGAGAGATATTTTGGTAGAAATATCTAGACTACCAAAATATCTAGGCTTGGATTATTCTAGAGTTATAATCCAAAAAATCATCTTTAATTTTAACAGACCAAACTAGCACTGCAGTTTTAAAGCTACTTTGAAGAATAAGACCTCATTGTGAGAGCGATAATATCAAAAAAATTTTGCAAAATCAAGCCTCATAGAGTTAAAAATTTCAAGATATATTTAATATAGATGAATTTTAGGTAAAGAAAAAGAGGTAATAAAAAACACACCCATCCACCAGCCTCTCTAATTCGCCTGATCTCTTCTAGAGAAGATTTATTACTTCCATAAGGCCGGTGAGAACCAGTCAAGACTTCAGCTTTTCCGGAGCGTGATAAAGCCTGTATTGAAGAAGTTATCACTATTGCTGGAAACCAAATTATATGTCCCTTATAAAGCTTTTCTAGAAAAAAACAAATGCTCTGTTAAAAATCCAATGTCATGAAAATAATAAAAAATCAAACTCACAGGGTTTTAAGCATACCACACATGAGTCGCCCACATGCGAAATAATCAGCATATCACCTCGGATGAAAATAGCAGTAGCTGTTGATCCAGACTCATCTTCTCCCTCGCTCTCCTCAAGCCTTTACAAAATAAAACCTTCAATAACATGACATACATAATGATATCGAGACTATGTAGACTTTTCTTTTAACATATAAGATAGATTTTCCCATACAGACAAGCCCATATGTGTTACCGTTTCAAGAGTTTAGCATCAGCACTTTCAAAAGCCTCTTGCAGCGCCTTCTTTATTGCTTGGAAATCCTTTCCATTCAACAGCTTACCGCCTTGTAATGCAGCAACACACTCTCTGTACAGTTCTTCCCTGCAGTAAAAAGTTCATCAACAACAACTTCACATTACAAGGCCGAATATCAATGGCCGATAATAAATCTCTCAACACAAACTGAGCCTTATATTTATCAAGGGGTCATTGAAATTAAAAAACAAGCACGGGTAAATACACTGATCCATGTCCTGTCATTAACCCCTGATTTAGACAATTACACAAACACATCAAATGCAACAAACACATAACAAAAGCATCACCCCCAAAACCAACCTGAGGAACTCAACAGAGGAGAATCCAGCATGTCCATCAAAAACAGCAGCATAAGAAAATCCATCAAGCTCATCAGACTGAATAACCACAGTATCATCCTCCATCTCATCCCGGGCCCCTTTCAGCTGAACCGAGCCCCATCTAATCCCCGGCACGCTCGCTACTGATGCCGAGGAATCTATGGCAATGGCAGAGCAAGACCCTCTTCCCTCCCCACCCTTCAGTAGTATGTTCTTTCGGGATGTAATTCTGTTACAGCCATAACTGCAGCAAATCTTGTTCAACAAAAACCTCTGCGCCTGTGGACCGCACAAGGCCATTGATTAACAAGAAACTGAAAAGGGTTGCGAGAATTGAATGCAAATGTCGTGGCT
The DNA here is from genome assembly GCA_037501455.1 of Lantana camara. Lineage (NCBI taxonomy): Eukaryota > Viridiplantae > Streptophyta > Magnoliopsida > Lamiales > Verbenaceae > Lantana > Lantana camara. The sequence goes on along the minus strand of CM074857.1, from coordinate 10,751,268 downwards.
ATTACTCCCTCAGAGATATTTTGATTGGTTCTGGTTCATCAAGGAAGGGATGATATCGCATGAGTGGCAATGGCAAGTGAGAGACTGTCACTCACACGGCTAACTGAATTAACGGCTTAGATCTCTTAGTAAGTCCAGTTAACTTACTACAACCACAAGTGTAAATGGGCCTTATTGGGCTTTCCTAGTTGGGCTCATTATGTAGTGGGCTTTGGCTAAATAGTAAGTTAATCCTTGTCAACGTTGTGGCTAAGATTTTGATTAGAAATATAAATTAATCATATCATAAACATTAATGATTTCTTTTTTCGGATAATTCTTCAAAAATCCCCAAGTGTAAACTGAATTTCCTTTTCACTCCCCAATTTTGAAAAAGTTCATGTTCACTCCCCAATTGAAAAACAAAATTCCTTTTCACTCCCCAAGGTTGTATAATAATTCAGGAATTGCGTACATTTTTTAGGGAATTGTGTATTAAAATCCCGAAATCTCGTATATACGACATTTTGAGATTTTTATACGCAATTCCCTAAAAAATGTACGCAATTCCTAAAGACAATGTACGAACATGTACTGTGACATGGCATGATAATACGAGGACACGTGGCACGCCCACGTGGGCGCCACGTAGGCTCCGCTCCAACTCGGACAAACTTTTGGACAGGTCATCAGCTCGATACCAGGTTCTCAGATCATCAGATCTTCATGAGACCATTAGATCGTCAGATCGATTTTGGTAGCCAGGTTGATCTCCAGATCGATCTGCTCCCTTTCTACGAAGAAACGGCATTAAGGATCCCGGAAGGCAATATCGATCTCCAGATCGATATCATACGTCACCGGACACCCGAATACTGTAAAAGCACTCCTGTCGGGACACGTGTGCCCTTCTCATTCTCTGGAACAGGCGTACTATGGCTCATTAATGACCATCAGTCCCTGCTTCTACCCAAAGGGGAAAGAAGGTACAAACGACCCGCCTCAAGCCAGTTCCATCGTCCGACATCCAGATCGACGACTGGCAACGCCATTAATGCACACCTACAGTACACACACTACTGTGTTATTTGGCCCTGGCTATAAATACTCGTCATTTGAACAGTAGTTGGTAAGCCTTTAATACGCATTCAATTGCATTTATTCTCTCTCTAAAGAGCTCCATTACTGACTTGAGCGTCGGAGTGCCAACCTTGGGTCAAACCCCAAGTCCCCCAAGTTGGTTTCGAGCTCACGTTTGTTAGTGCTTTCAGGTCGATAAAGAACCCACTCAAACAAATTCTTGACTGATTGACCCATATCTGACAGCCAGATCGACCACGTCAGATCGACCAGATTTGAGCCAGATCAGTTTGGCGCCGTCTGTGGGAAACTTTTTCACATCGACCTAAGAAAAAAAGCCCTTTCATCCTCTTTTCAAGCACGATGGTTAACACAAGGAACACGAACCGCGACGAGGACATGGAGGAGGTTGCCAAAGGCAGGCATGACTACAACGCGCCGCTTGGCAACACCTCCACCGTCCCACCTGCCGGTCCCAGCACCAACGTTCCCCAGCCTCCGCTGGAGGTCACCCCCAGGTTCACTGTCACTCAGGCGGACCTTGACGGATTTCTCGACCAGTGGCGGGTCGAGATCGAGCGTGCCCAAACTGAGGGTCGCGAGCCCAGGTGCCCCGAACTGCCGAGGGCTAGCCCAACCACCACAATCCCGAGCCCGGTGGTGGGCAACGCGTTGGCCCCCTCCGTCCAAGCATACGGGAACCCCGTTCCCTATGTTTTCTAACCGCTCGACGGTCGACCCGCGCAAATCATCTGGGGCCTCAGTCCTCAGATCGGGGCCGGTCATGTCCAAGAATTCGCTCCGCCACCGCCTCCCCCTGCCACGAGCAAACAAATCCCCCGCGAAGGTCACGGAGACTCCGACCACCAGAGCCGTAACAACCGCGGCAAGCATGCGGTCGACGAAGACAACGACGAGTTCGACGACCTTCGAGCGCGGATCCCCGCTCGATCCGCTAGGGAGGAGGCCGCCCGAATCGCCGCAGCCCGCGCCAGGAAAGAGCAGGATCATTGTGTGGACCCACCGCGTAGACGGGTCCAAGACCGCCTGGGTGATCGTGGTTCCCACGTCACCCAGAGGCAGGTCGACCTCCGAGACGGGCTGAACCGACGCCCTCTCCGTTACCGCAGCGACCGGGAGGAAGCTTCCCCCTTTTGCGAGGACATTCTCCGCACGACCTGTGACGGAGATCGAATTCCGACCGGCTTGCCCATGTATAACGGGACCACAGATCCCGAAAAACATGTGACGGCCTTCGAGAACCGAATGCTGCTACACTCCCACCGGCAGCAGATCTGGGCCAAGCTCTTCGTCACCACGTTGACGGGTCCCGCGCAAGATTGGTTTATCCGCCTGCCACCGCGGTGCATATCGACCTACAACCGATTTGTAGATCGATTCACGGTGCACTTCTCCTCGATGTCTGGGGAGAAGCTACCGCCCTCCTATCTCAACAGCATCTACCAGAAGGAGGGTGAGTCCTTGCGAGATTTCATGACTCGCTTTTCGAGAGAGGTAGTTCGGGTCGAAAACCCAACGATGGATACTTTACTTTCCGTGGTCCATCGAACCCTTCGTAACCGCCTTTGGGCCGATGAGATCGTCAGGGCTGGGCCTCGCAACCTGACAGAAATACAAGATATCGCCCACGGCTTCATGCGCGTTGAGGAGATCGCCCTCGCGCATGGACCTCCGCCCCGATCTGAGAGGCAGGTCATTGGGTCCAGCTCGCCCCAACACCGGAAAATGGGGCGAGCAAAAGAAAATCAAGGGGAAAGTCGACCAACCGACCCAGGTCGACCGACGAAACTACGTCCCCTTGACAAAGTCCTTAGACCAGATCTACGTGGTCATGGACCAAAGCCTTCTGAAGAAACCAAAGCCCATCCGAGAGGGTCCGAAGGCTGAGAAATCGGGAAAGTACTGTGGCTACCATCAGCAATGGGGCCACACGACCGCAGAATGTAACGCCCTCCGTGATGAGATCGAAAGACTCATCCAAGGGGGGCACCTGAAGGATTTTGTTCGACGCATCGACCACTACTCTGAAAAGGCGGGGAGGTCGAGCGACCGCAACAGGTCCAGATCCAGATCTCCCCCAAAACGATCTGGGAAGCAGCCGCTAGAGAGAGCTGAAGACAATCCCCCTACTCACGGCAAGATCTATATGATAGCCGGGGGGCACGAGGGCGGTGACTCAAATGCAGCTCGAAAAAGGAACATCAGGCGAGCAGCTCGAGACTACCACGGTCCGCACGAAGAAGTCTTCCAGATCGATCATGGTAGAGAGTGGGAAAGGCAGGAGGTTAGCTTTAGTGAGAGTGATTGCCGCCCTGGCCCCCATGGGGAAGGCGACTCGCCTAGCTATCCGATGGTGGTGACCTTGGGCGTGGCTAACTATGATGTAACCAAATGCCTAGTTGATAATGGAAGCAGCTCGAATATTATCCCTTACTCGACTCTTGTAAAAATGAAGTTGCATAACCTAAAGCTCGATCCGATCCGAACACCGCTTTCTGGGTTCGGTGGATCGGAAGTCATACCGTTGGGGCGCATCCGACTCCTCACCTCGATGGGAACATCCCCCAAGAGGGTGACCCAGGAGGTCGAGTACGTCATCGTCAATATGCCCCTAGCGTATAACATGATCTTCGGTCGACCTGACCTCATTCAGTTCAAAGCAATCATCTCAACGTATCATCAAAAGCTGAAAATGCCCACTCCGAACGGGGTCGGAGAGGTGACTTGCGATGTCATGGACAGTTGGGCTTGTTATGTCATCGTTCTAAAAAAGCCATCCGGGAAAGAGGTGGAGGAAGGTCTCGACCTGCAGACCTATGCTGACGGAGAGATCGAGCTACCCACGAAGGAGATCGAGGCTGAGAGGTCCCCCGCCGCTCGAAAAATAAAGGCCAGCGAGCGGCTCGAGCCCTCGGAAGAACTAAAAGAAATTGTCCTAGTCCCCGGAGACAGCAATAAGACCACCAAGATCGGGGCGAATATGCATCCGCAACACGAGGTCATGATGATAGAATTCTTGAGGGACAACTCTGACATCTTCGCTTGGGCTGCCAAAGATCTGATCGGAGTCGACCCTAAGGTGATCTGCCACCGGCTCGGGATCGATCCGTCGGTCAAACCCATAAAACAAAAGCTGAGACCTCAAAGTCGGGCGAGGAATGATATAATCGAGGCTGAGGTCAATAAACTCCTCGACGCAGGATACGTTACTCCAGCTCAATACGTCGACTGGTTGTGCAATGTAGTCCTCGTGCAAAAAACAGGCGGGAAATGGAGAATGTACAACGATTTCACCGACCTCAACAAGGCATGTCCGAAAGACCCGTATCCGCTGCCCCGAATCGATCAGCTCGTCGACTCGACAGCTGGGTGCGAGATGCTCAGTATGATGGATGCATTTCAAGGCTACTACCAGATCTCTATGGCTCCCGAAGATCAAAAGCACACGGCCTTCATTGTAGTAAAGGGAATATACTGCTTCAAGGTCATGCCCTTCGGGCTAAAGAACGCGGGAGCTACGTACCAAAGATTGGTCAACCTGATGTTCAAAGATGAGATCGGAAAGACCATGGAGGTCTACGTCGACGACATGATCGTGAAGAGTCGCTGGGCGTACCATCATCTAGATCATCTGCGCAGATCATTTGAGATCTTACGGCAATACGGTATGAAGCTCAACCCCGACAAGTGCACGTTCGGGGTCGAAGGAGAAAAGTTTCTAGGATACATGGTGAGCCAACGAGGCATCGAGGCGAATCCTACGAAGATCAAAGCAATCCAGGTCATCCCTCGACCTCGATGCATCAACCAGGTACAGTCCCTGGTGGGTCGCATAATCTCACTCAACCGGTTCATATCACGATCGTCCGAACGAAACCTCCCATTCTTCAAAGTTTTAAGGAATCTCAAAAAATTCGAGTGGAACGAAGAATGCGACCGAGCGTTAGATCAACTGAAAGAGTACCTGGCCTCCCCACCATTGCTGGCCAAGCCGAATAAGGGAGAGACCTTGTACCTCTACCTGTCCCTCTCTAATGAAACCTTCAGCTCAGTCTTGGTCGCCATTCGAGATCAAAAACACCTACCGATCTACTACCTGAGTAAGATCCTACACGGCGCGGAGCGAAATTATCTTGAGATCGAGAAGTTTGTATTCGCTCTGACGCATGCGGCTCGGAAGCTACGGCCGTATTTCCAAGCTCATCCCATAATCGTCCTAACGGATCAACCCCTTAGGCAGGTCTTATCCAAGCCCGACGTGTCGGGTCGAATGATGAAATGGGCGGTCGAGTTGAGTCAGCATGACATCACCTACCAACCCCGGGCCGCCCAACAAGCTCAAGTTCTGGCTGACTTTCTAGTCGAAAAGAACACAAGCTCGATGGAGATCGTCCGTACCGCGCCTAGTTGGACCATGTACACGGATGGCTCATCGACCTCTCAAGGAGGGGGGGTGGGCATATCCGTTATAAACTCAGACGGACTACAGCTCGATTTCGCCATTAAGCTCGATTTTAAAGCGATAAACAACGAAGCTGAGTACGAAGCACTGGTAGCAGGGCTAAGGTACGCCATGGAGAACCAGATCGACAGGTTAGCCGTTGTAACTGACTCCCAGCTCGTCGCGGGCCAAGTCAACGGCACGTACGAAGCTCGGGAAGAGTCCATGGCAGCGTATCTCAAAATGGTGAAAGAGCTGGCCTCTAAGCTGAAAGAGTTCAAAATCGAACAGGTCCCTCGCGAAGAGAACGGTCGAGCTGATGCCCTCTCAAAGTTGGCTAACGGATTCCAAGGAACCAAGGATGCGACCATCTCGTTCATGGTCTCGGGGGGCCGTGCGATCGATGAAGGAAAGGTCGAGATCGCCACAATCGATCCGTCGGAGCCTTGCTGGATGGACGATCTAATCGTTTACCTCAAAGACGGGCTTTTGCCCCAAAATCGAGCTGAGGCCAGGAGAATAAAATATCGATCTCTGCTCTATATGATAGATCATGAAGGCAGGTTGTTCAAAAAATCCTTCACCCGTCCCCCGCTAAGGTGCCTACGACCTAGCCAAGCCCAAGATGTCCTGGAAGAAGTCCACGAGGGATGTTGCGGAAACCATTCCGGAGGTCGAGCCTTAGCTCGAAAGATCTTAAGGAGTGGGTATTTTTGGCCGACTATGGTGTGGGATGCGAAGATCCACTCTAGGAAATGCCCCAAGTGCCAAAAACACGGCAACCTAATCCACACTCACCCGGCGTCCATGATACCGATCGATGTGTGCTGGCCCTTCGACCAATGGGGGATCGACATCATCGGCCCTTTCCCCTTGGCACCCAGACAGAAAAAGTTTGCCATAGTATGTGTCGAGTACTTCTCAAAGTGGGTTGAGGCCGAGGCAGTCCCCAAAATTACTGATGCAGTGATAAGAAATTTCCTCTGGAAGAGTATAATCTGCCGTTTTGGGGTTCCGAGGGTACTCATCTGTGACAATGGCCCTCAATTTCGATCTGAGAATACCAAGAGCTATTGTCGAGACCTCGGGATCGACCTCAGATTCACTACAGTTGGTCATCCGCAAGCAAATGGCCAAGCTGAAGTCACCAACCGAATCATTATCCAAAATCTCAAGACCCGCCTTGACGCCAAACTGGGCGCGTGGGCGGACGAACTCGACGGTGTGCTATGGGCTTATCGAACTACCCCGCGGACAGCCACTGGGCAAACACCATACTCTCTGGTTTACGGATCCGAAGCCGTCATCCCATCGGAGCTGTTACACGAAACCGCTTGTGTATCACAATACCAGCTCGACCGGAATACGGAGATCAGAGCCGAAGATCTAGATGTGATTGAAGAAAGTAGAGAGCATGCCTATCAGAAGCTCAGGCAGTACAAGGCAGCAGCAGCCCGATCATACAATAAGCACGTACGGCCCAGATCGTTTCAGATCGGTGACCTAGTGCTAAAAAAGGTCGAGGTCTTGCAACATGTCGGAAAACTTGAGCCTAACTGGGAAGGACCTTATCGCGTCACGGAGATCGGGAAAAACATAGCCTACCGGCTTGAAGACATGGCCGGGGAACCGTTACCCAGACCGTGGAACGCGCACAACTTGAAGAAGTTTTACACTTAGCCTACAAATTTATTTCAAAATTGTAATAGTTGAAGAGGTCGAATTCGCCTGAGAATCGATCTCTGATCAGTCAATTAATTCACATGTTTTGGGGTATCCAATTAAAGTCAATCCGCAATCCCACGACAGGCCACTATCCCCTCGATTAAGCTCTCGTTCAACCTACGGTCATGAGTCGAGGAGGGAGTGAGCCACCCCGTATCCGATCGTTAGAGACCGAGATCCAATGAGGTCGTTTTTAGACCCAAGGAGATCCTAAATCCTAACGTATTTAATGCCTTTTGAATCATCGTTAGAGACCGAGATCCAACCAGGTCGTTTTTAGACCCAAGGAGATCCTAAGTCCTAACGTGTTTAATGCTTTTTGAATCATCGTTAGAGATCGAGATCCAATGAGGTCGTTTTCAGACCCAACGAGATCCTAAAAATCCTAACGAATTGGGTGATTTTAAACCCTTGTTAGAGATCGAGATCCAATGAGGTCGTTTTCAGACCCAAAGAGATCCTAAAAAATCCTAACGAACCTAAAGATCCAGAGATCCAAGGAGATCGTTTTAGATCCGAGGAGGTCCAGAGATTAATAGTCTTCAAAAATTAATGATCCTAAGATCCAACGAGATCAACTTAGATCCAAGGAGATCTAGAGATCGATGACTTTCGAAAAGTTTATTCAAAAACCCGAAGAGATCGAGTTAGATCCAAAGAGGTCCAGAGATTAGCGCGTCTCAGAGATCGCTATCGATCCGACGAGAATGCAGCGAATGGAAAAACGCTCAAGGAAAAATGCGAACGCCCAATGAAGCTAGATCGACATCCAAAAGAGATCGAATAGCTTCATGAGCCAATCGATCCGAAAGCGATAAGAATCTAAGCTAAGGGGTAAGCAAAACCTAGGTCGATAAACCACGCGCATGCCAAATCGAATTAATGTTCAACTTGTAAAGCAAAAGAAAAAAAACACAAGTATGAGAAACATAATTCATTCATGCAAAAATCGATCTCAAAATTAGCAAAGATCGATCTTACCTAGCGCATCGAGCTCACCACGCGACGTGGCTCGATGGGCAAATGTTCAAAAACAAGAAACAAACTCCAAGTATTCACCTAGCCACAGACCGGCTAGCTGGTCGAACTGAGTGTTTTAAAAGGGGCAGTGGATGGATCAGTCGACATCGACCTGAGCTGAAGAAGATTCTTGGGCAGATCGACGTCTGGTCCTCTCGAACTCACGGGTGCTAGAAAGGAAATGCTCGACCTCGACCGGTTGGGGGAGCTCGCACGTCACCTGGAACTTGGTCTTCTTAGCCTGGGCCATCTCAATGGCGTGCCCATACTTGTAGGTCGCCCAGTCGATGCGAACCGACTCCTCCTCTTCAGGTTGATCAACGGCGCCCGGATCGGGGAGCATGGGTCCGATCGAATCAAAGTTGAAGTTTGGGGGAAAAATGTCCTTATCCTTGAGCTGATTGATGGCGATTTGAAACCCCTCCGCCAGATCGTTTTCTCCCACAATCAGACTGGCCTCTTCGAACCCAGGGCCCTCCATGAATTCCCGAACTGCGTACCGTTCGATCTGAAGCTTGCACTTCCTCAGATAGTCGGCAGCTTTGTCGATCTTGGTCCTGGCGAGACCGAAGACCTCTGATCTGCCCTCTTCCCTCGCAGTGGCTTTGGCGCTCTCGAGCTCCCCGGCGAATTCCACCCATAGTGCAGCAATGGCATCCTCGTATCGCTTCTCAGCCCTCTCCAGATCTTTCTGGGCATTCTTCATCTGGGTCTCCATCGAATCCCTCTCCTCGACTCGGGCCCTTTTCTCCTCCCTGGCATTACGGAGGTCTTCTTCGAGCTGGCGAATGATCTGAGGATCCATCGAGGCAAGCTGGGCTTTGGCGAGCTGGTACTTCTCTTTATATCTTTGCTTACCCGCCTTGAAGACCTCCGCCTCCTGGATCGAGTTCACCAGCACGGGGAGGACGTCCTGAAAAGCAATACGCAGATCAATCAGAAACAAAGGGATCGATCAGCAAGAAGCAGATCGATCGACAAAGTACAGATCGATCGTCACCGAATCGATCGACACAAAGTGTTAAAAAACGATGAAACGATACTCACACAGAAGAGTCCTCGAGCGGCTTTTGCCCTCTTCTGATCCGTCGACCGCGACCTGGACAGCTTCCTCTGTTCGTCAATGATGCAACCGGTATTGAACAGAGCTGAGACCAGATCGATATCCGGGATGCCAAAGGCCAAGACACGCTTCGACCCGTCCGGTCTTTCCAGGTCGAGTCTGGCAGGCCATTGCAGAAGTGGGGTTTGGGGGAAATCCAAAAGCTGGGATTCTTCGTCTGAATCCTCGGACTCCTCCGTCACCCGAGCGGTTTCCCTGAAAGGCCTCTTTCCCGCGCCATGCCTTGCCTGAACAAACTGGGCATAAGGGTCAATGTCTTCATCAAAATGCAATTCTAAGTGGTCTAAATTAATTACTTGCTCGAGGTCGTCATCGACCTGACCCACTGAGGACCTCGCCAGATCGACGAACTCCTGACCTCGAACTGGAGGTGCCGCCGTGTCTGGGCCGATCTGCTGAGCACCTTGACATGCAACTCCTTCCGGAACCCCTCTTGATGAACTTGTTGCGCTTCAGGAAGGGCGTTAAGTATCGAGCGGGCTGCGTCTATCACCGGTCGCATCTCCGCGGCAGCAACCTCCCTCTGGTTCCTTGCCCTCATCTTTGCAGCTCGAGACATGATTAGAACTCGTAGGTCTGCAGATCGAAAAAGTCAAGGATTAGATCGACATAGAAAGAGAAATTTACAAAAAACTAAGGTACCCCGATCGAGGGGGGATCCGGTCGAAGAGGGAGCATACCAAGGCGGAAGCTCCTCCGTCGGTGCCCCAGGATTATGCCCGCTTCGACCAGATTCCCCGTCCTCGTCAGGTTCGTATGGTCAAGCAGGCCCAAGCGGGGGAGCAGATCGAAGTTGTTATGGAGCCACGAAGTAGATCTGGTGGGGAGGCGCTTCGGATCATCTGAGCCCCATGTAGATCGAAAGGAAGGGGAGATCGGGAGGTCGACGAAAAAGAACTTGGATTTCCAATCTACCCCATGTGATGTCGAAGGGATAGATACCATCTTCCTGTGAGGTTTCGATTGAAGATTGAAGTATCCGGTGCCAGATTTCGTGGCACTATTTAGCGTAAAGAACTCCCCAAAATCTTCGACCTCAGGCGCGAACCCCAAGCTCTTCACAATGATCATCATGCAATGGATGAGAGAAAACGAGTTCGGGGTCAACTGGGCCGGACACATGTTGAATCGAACTAAGAAGTCGGAGACGATCGTTGGTAGCGGGAGCCTCAATCCGTATTTTACTGCGTGATAATAGATCCCAATCGACCTAGGCCTCTGCGGGCTCCCCACTGTCTCCCCCTCCAGCGGCATTCGAACGACATACGGTAAGTCCAACTCCAGCCTCCTCCTCGCCTCCGCGAACTCGGATTCAGTTATCTTCGATGACCTCTGGGTTACATGGGTCAGAGTGCGGTAGATGTGACGCGGTTGTTCTGCCAATGGAGAGTTCGCCACGGGTTCCTCGATCTCCCCCTCCTCATCGACCGGAGGAACCTCCGGCTCGTCCACTAATCCCAACGGTCTTTTCCCCCTCGAAGTGGAGGCGGGTCCCCCGCGATTGGCCGTACCGCTGGGTCTAGCGAGTGGCTCGAAACTAACCTCCGGAAGCGAAGGGACGCTCTGCGCGACCTCCCGTTCAGGAGACGGCGTGAAGGCCTCTTCCATAGGCCCCCCACCCAATCCGACCTGATTGTGAGCCATAAGGAATGGGAGAAAGAATGGAAGTTTACCTTGAATGTAGATCGAAGGAGCCTCGAAAGAGCGACGGGCAACTGTTGCAGATCGGAGCAGCTCGTTAGATTTGATGTGAAAACGGTGAAGTATGGCTTGAGGGTGACCCCCTATTTATAGATGGTGAAAAGGTAACGTCTCGAAATGCGAAACGACGCTATTATTACCCCGGGCACGCCACCTCCCTCAAAGGTCACGTCGCATTAAATGCGGCGTCAGATCGAGGAACTCAAAAGACGCGCCTCATCATCAAGGCGACAGATCGATTCAAACGGTCACGACGGTTCCCCTACCCAATGCCAGATCGATGAAATTACCACCGTGAAACTTCACACTGGTAATTTGGGGGGCCTCTGACATGGCATGATAATACGAGGACACGTGGCATGCCCACGTGGGCGCCACATAGGCTCCGCTCCAACTCAGACAAACTTTTGGACAGGTCATCAGCTCGATACCAGGTCCTCAGATCATCAGATCTTCATGAGACCATTAGATCGTCAGATCGATTTTGGTAGCCAGGTTGATCTCCAGATCGATCTGCTCCCTTTCTACGAAGAAACGGCATTAAGGATCCCGGAAGGCAATATCGATCTCCAGATCGATATCATACGTCACCGGACACCCGAATACTGTAAAAGCACTCCTGTCGGGACACGTGTGCCCTTCCCATTCTCTGGAACAGGCGTACTATGGCTCATTAATGACCATCAGTCCCTGCTTCTACCCAAAGGGGAAAGAAGGTACAAACGACCCGCCTCAAGCCAGTTCCATCGTCCGACATCCAGATCGACGACTGGCAACGCCATTAATGCACACCTACAGTACACACACTACTGTGTTATTTGGCCCTGGCTATAAATACTCGCCATTTGAACAGTAGTTGGTAAGCCTTTAATACGCATTCAATTGCATTTATTCTCTCTCTAAAGAGCTCCATTACTGACTTGAGCGTCGGAGTGCCAACCTTGGGTCAAACCCCAAGTCCCCCAAGTTGGTTTCGAGCTCACGTTTGTTAGTGCTTTCAGGTCGATAAAGAACCCACTCAAATAAATTCTTGACTGATTGACCCATAAAGACAATGTACGAACATGTACTGTTTGTGGGGATCTAAAAGGAATTTTGTTTTTCAATTGGGGATTGAATGAGAACTTTTTCAAAACTGGGGACCTAAAAGGAAAATTTTCAACTTTTTGGTACTATTCAAAGATTTTCCCTTTTTTTTTTTTAATAACTGATTTATTTGAATTCGAATGGAATAAAATCACTTAACTATAAAACCATTCTTATTAATGTTAACTGTCTTTTAAAAATACGAGTATGAGACCCTGAATAAATTGGCGATCGGTATAAAATTTCGAAATTTGATCAAGTTTTTATGTAGTTTTATTAAATTAGCTATTTTATATACAAAGAAGATTAACAAAAGCTATCATTCTTTTATTGTATTTAATAAAATGTATTTCATTATTATTTTTAAAAGATATAGCATATTTTTATAATTTTATATTGATAAATCTCAAAATAAATATAAGAAAACATTTGATTGCAAATCCAGTGAGGAAGCCGAAACGACGCCGTGCGAGGCAGAAAAAATTTATTACTACGTGAGTAGGTGTTGAAGTAGTAGAGAGCCGCCATGAGTCATGACTATGCTGTAAAAGTAGAAGTACGAATATTTAGGCTAAAAAGGGCAACAAAATTAGGCACTGTAAATTCCAAATCCCACGCAAAGGCAAAGGCAAAGGCAGATATTCCGAATCTCTAGCTTCTTCCTGCTCCAAGCTCAAGAGCTCTACGGAAATGGCGAATCTTTGCTAGGTTTAGTTTCCCATTTGCACTTTTTAGTGGCAGAATAGCTTTGTCTTGAAGAGAATTCGAGGATTCTCTTGAGCTGAATCTCCCACAAACCCTAAATTTCCTTTGCTGTGAAACTTCGGAGGTTTTTGCACTGAATCTGGATTTAATTTTTGAACATTACTTGTCAAAGGACGAACTGCCTATGGAAAGATCGAGATCTAAGAGATATTTGTATGAACCGGACTGTGAATCCGAAACCCTACACCCGAGGACCAGACCGCGCTACAGCAACAGTTCGCACGGCGGCGGAGGGTACCATAATGCTAATGGTTTCCACCGTAGGCCGTCTTTCGGTGGCGGCGGGAGGAAAGTGATGGATCCGCCAGTGATGGTGACAACTAGTTACCGGATTTTGTGCCACGATGGTAAGGCTGGGGCTGTCATTGGGAAGTCCGGGAGCATCATTAAGAGGATTAGGCAGCACACTGGGGCCTGGATCAATGTGCATGAGCTGATTTCGGGGGATGAGGAAAGGATTATTGAAATTACCGATAGTCGGAGGCGGGATCCCGATGGGAGGATGCCTTCATTTTCGCCTGCTCAGGAGGCTTTGGCATTGGTACATGATAGGATTCTGGAGACTGAGGTGGGATATGGGCATAGTGCTGCGTTTGGGGAGGATGAAGTTGGAGAGCATGAGAATAGAGGGGGAGGCGGTAATGGCAGCAAAGTGGTGACGAGGCTGGTGGTTTCACGCATGCATGTGGGTTCTTTGATGGGGAGAGGAGGAAAGATAATTGAGCAAATGAGGTTTGAGACTAGGACCCATATTAGAATATTACCCAGAGATCACACTTTGCCACGTTGTGTTTCCATGTCGGAGGAGATTGTTCAGGTTTTAATTTGCACTTTCCCTTTGAAGATTTGGTATTTACTCACATGACAACATTAGCTCTGGCAAATGGGGGATTGAATTGCCTTAGCCCTGAAAATCTGAGTTTTATCACTTCAAAAACCGAAACTTGACTGATCTTATGTTTCCCTGAACTTTAAGAACAAACTGCATTTGCAATTTGTAGTGTGCCATTTTGGGTGATTGGTTGATAACCATGCAGCCATGCTGCAAAAATTGGTTGATAACCATGCAGCCATGCTGCGCTGTTTACCATCCTGTAAAGCAGTGTGATTAAAGATCCATGGCAATGAGATGTAGTTCATAGCTTCCTCTGTACACTGCATTGGGGCTTTAGCTTTACGGATACAACCATGGAGGATTATTTTAATATGCTGATGATCTGAATAACATAATTGGACTTTATTGCCAATGCAAAATGAAAAGAAGAAGTCTGAAACTAGCTGCAATGTTCCCTAGTACAAGGTTTATGTTTTGAGTGAAGTTTGTATACTTAGCAGCATTTTTATGTAGTTAGCATAACCCGTACACATACTTCCTCATTTTATTTGGTGACTTAGTGAAAGCATAAGCTTCATGGAATATATCAATGATCTGAATTCCTCTGTGGAGCACAGATTCTGATGCATATTTACAATGGAGGTTCTTGAAAGTTTGTAAGATTTTTCTCCCAAGTGAACAACTGAATGTATAATTTCAAAAGAGTGTGTACCTAATTATTGCCACCAACTTCTAAAATCTGATGACATGGATATTCATTGCCCCACTCTGGGAAGAACTTTTCATCTTGTGTGCTGTGGCTTAGGCCTGTTGTCTATTGCAGGTGGTTGGTGAAATGCATGCTGTGAAAAAGGCTATATCAATAATTTCATCGCGCTTGAGAGAGAGCCAACATCGTGACAGAAGCCATTTTCAAAATAGGGTACATTCGCCTGATCGTTTGTACCCTGCTGATGATGATTTCCACAGGAATGGTATGGCAAGAAGATCATCTAAAGAAGGATCTAGTTTTGGATTGAGGTCTTATGCTGGTACCAAGAGCAATGCCAATTCCTCTCATTCATCTGGATATGTCGTTGAACCTGGACCTGCTCGGTTAACTGAGGATCTTGTTTTTCGCATACTTTGCCCCATTGAAAAAGTTGATAATGTTCTTGGGGAGTCAGACGGGATTGTCGAGTTGCTTCAAAATGACATAGGCGTCTTTCTTGATGTTGTTGATCCAGTTGCTGGCTCTAACGAGTATATAATTATTGTATCATCTGATGAGGTACATCTCCCTGTTGATTTACATGTATTTTGGGTCCATCAAATCATTTCTTCCTGCTGTGGGTATTAGCTTTTGTGTTTCATAGAAGTTCTGGTAAGCTGATTCACTTGTATTTCCACTAGGATCCTGATGATGAGTTGTTTCCTGCTCAAGAAGCTTTATTGCATATACAGACACGCATTGTCGATCTTGTTCCAGGGAAGGACAATATTATTACCACTCGACTACTTCTGCAATATGATGAAGTTGGATGCTTGGGATTAAAAGATGGTTCTTCACTTGATCTGGGGGAAATAGGTGGCGCAAATGTGGAGATCTTGCCCAGGGAAAAACTTCCAGGTGGTGTATCTCAGAGACATGAAATTCTTCAGGTTTGTCATATTATACACCTCATAAACCTTTGAAGATCAGCATCTGCTTAACTTAAGTTCCGTTAAACTTGTTAAAGGTACTTATAGGTGGCTCACAGGATAAGAATGCTGCATCTTCCAGTTTGCATGCCATTAAGATTTATAGAATAGTAAAAGAAAAATCAATTAGTTCATACTACATGGCTGTGGTCATTCTATCACCTTTTCTCAATAAGTACAACCTCATGAAGCAAGGTCCAGGATTAGGGCTGTTCAAATCCTGATATTGTGAATGGAACAAAGGGATTGGGATGGTCATCGCCCCTCAACGGGCTTTTTCAATACCCTAGCCCAGAAGGTGGTAAACCGTAAACCAATACATTTTTATATAAAATGAAATACATATAAGCACATCATTTCAGCGGTGTTTCTGGTCTAATTAAAATTAAGTATTCCTCTTAGTTTTTGCTTTGAGAAAGGGGACG
Source organism: Lantana camara (assembly GCA_037501455.1). Lineage (NCBI taxonomy): Eukaryota > Viridiplantae > Streptophyta > Magnoliopsida > Lamiales > Verbenaceae > Lantana > Lantana camara. Next base: position 10,735,387 of record CM074857.1, on the reverse strand, counting down.
ATATCGCGAAAGAATAGCCCCGCAGATGATTTTAACTTAAAATTTTCTATTGACAGATTGTTGGGAACATAAAAGCTGCTCGACGCGCTCTTGTAGAGCTGACATCCAGGATCAGAAGGAACATATACCAAGAGTTTCTCGAAAAGGATGCACCAGCGCATCATGCTCCTAGCCCTGCAAATGGTGCTGTGGAACCAGATGAAGCCTCTAACAACAGTGCAACTTCATCTCTTGAAACCCCGGCTGGAAATAATCCTAGTAATTCAACTCATCAGATCACGTCATCCGCAGCAGCAGCACCACGGAAAATGAAGGTTCATATTCTTTTTAGCTTGAATGTACTATTACATATTTCTCACCCTCCCAAGCCCATTTAATTGCAGGATTTGTCCCCACCTACTGCTGAGCCTGTGAAGCAGAATGAGAAAGTACAACGTGAAGATCAGCGAAGCATATCGAATAGGTAGTCTTATCTCTTCCTACTTCTGTTCTAAAATGGAGAAAATGTTTTGATTTTTACCGGTCATCTTTCCAAATCCAAGAATCTCCATGCCATTCGTCACGAGAAGTACTCTGGAAGTTGTTCTACCACCTCATGCAGCATCAGCAGTTGCTAAATCAAGGAAGCTGAGTTTGATCAGTGAGGTGAGCACTGAGTACTGTGTATGTCAGCTTTAGTTATTATTCGGATGTAATTAGGTTAACATGTTACCCTGAACAGATATCAGGCGCAACAGTGAAATTGATTGAAGACACAGCAGAGGCAACAGAGAAGATCATTCAAATATCGGGCACCCCAGAGCAGGCGCAGAGAGCTCAGAGTTTGCTTCAAGGATTTATTTTGAGCAGTAACTCTCTTTCTCTGTCATCTCTCTCCCTCACAATTGTTTTCTTGGACTCGTATTGACACAGACTTTGATTTTGTCAGCTGAGGAAGACGGGCCTTAGGTGGTGAAGAGTTGTGTGTGGTGGCCATAAAATTTTGGTGCGGCCGTGTGGGTTTGTCGTTGTTGAGATTGCTGTGTGGCTTCGTTATCCGTTCCAGGCAAGGTGGTCACATATGGTGGTGATCGACCGCCCACGTAAAATATCAAAATGATTGTATGCTAATGTTTTGGAATGAATGCTATTAATATAGACCCTTTGTTTGCCACTTTGCCTTGCCTGAAGCTTCAATGTATGATGTCCTTAGAGCTCTTGAATCTGTTCATTATCAGACTCAACTCTCTCCAGTCTCCACAAACCATTTATTATTATTGTTAAGAGTCATAAAGTCAAAAAACTCTTCTTCCTTTATAAAGAAAAACTCAAGTTATAAAACTCGAACATCCAATTTTCAAAAATTAAGAGTTCATCTTTTACGTCGTTTAGGGATAAACCATCCAGACTAATGCCTTTTTACTGAGTTTTATTGCATATCGTGATCCATGTTTCGGTTTTGTAACAGACTGCATTTCCATCTGTTTTTTAGTGATTTTGGTGGATTGGATGAAATCATAAACACGTAATGTCTATATGACTTCACGAAGAGAAATTTATCTTTATTAAGCTATAGAATGATAAATTTGTTCTTACTCATTTATGTCCGCAATAAGAACACAGTAAAGAGAAACATGGAAATACAGTAATTTATTCTGAAAATTTGAATTTGGGAAAAAAGGAAGTTTTCAGACTCTGAGTTCATAAATTGCTAGTGAAAAGCGAATATATAAAAGAAATTAGACATTAACGTGTTTAACGCTTTTAGATGTGTCCGGCTCGTAGCCGCGACTTATTCATTAAGCTCCATTCATATAGGAAAGCTAAAGCCCTAACCCCTCTCCCTCGCCGCCGCCGGCTGCGCTGCCGCCGTGATTCCTTCAGCCAATTGTAATCCTCTGATTGTATCCAGTGTAAACCGACATTTCCTTCTACTTTCCTACGCTGTACATCGGGGAAATGGCTTTTTTGCATTACGGAAGAAACTTCCTGCGCCGCAGCTCGATGCATCATCCTTTGTTATATGCTGCCCAAGGCGTCCGATATCGCAAGCTGGAAGTTATCCTCACAACTGTGAGTACCTCGGCATTCCCTAATTTCCTGTACTAATATTTTGGAAAATGATGTGTTCATTTCTCTTCTGTTGGTGATTTTTAGACGATTGATAAGCTAGGAAGAGCCGGTGAAACGGTCAAGGTAGCGCCAGGGTACTTCCGGAATCATTTGATGCCGAAATTGCTTGCGGTTCCCAATATCGATAAGTTTGCTCATTTAATGCGCGAGCAGCGAAAGGTATTTTGTTAATTGGATTCAACGAGTTTCGTGGGAGAAATGTGTGTTTATTGTCGGTCTGATGGTGTTACATGTTACATGTGATGATCGTTTTGATTGAGTGTATGCTCATGTGAGTGGTATGTGGCATTTGTGTGGGATTGATTGGGTTGATATAATTGGTTTTAATTGTAAAGAGTTGTTCTTTAGTTGATATACCATCCTGTAGTCGTGCATCTGTTATGGAATTTGAGATGGCGCTAAAAAATAGTTTTTAAGTATCGGGTTCTGTATTTTCTAGGAGATGTATAGTTATTTCAACCTGATTTGATGTGTTCTTCATCAATCTACTCTTGACATGATATGCATTGGAAAGAACCAAATAGACGCTAATGCTAAGGCCTTTAATATGGCTGTTTTTACTGTCTTCCAAGTAACTGGTATACCTATTTAGACTGTATTTCTGGATAATTTAGTTCATGTGCAACATATTATGTCCAATGGAATTTAACTGGTTCTATTGTGGTTAATAAGATTACGTGATATGCTGACGTTGACTGTCTTTTCCATTGATTGCATTTAATCAGATTTACCAGCCTGTGGAAGTTGAAGAGGTCAAAGTAGTTTCAAAAACGGAGGAAACCAATTTGAAAGAGTACGAGGCTGCAGCAAGACGCCTTGCTAGTGCAAAACTGGTTAGTATTTTGCATGTGCAGCTTTAAGCTGCAAATGTGAACATTGTAGGGCGTCTGAAGAAAACCTTTATAAACTTTATTTATTGTGATATAGTATTGCTAGACTGTTTTAATTATCTCCCCCCTTGCAGAACATCAGAAAGTACATCATTGAAGGAAAGGACAATGAATTGCGTGATCCAGTGACCAAAGAAGAAATCTTATCTGAGGTACATTTTGTTCTTTTATTTGAGATTTGAAGAGGAGAGACTTATGCTTTTGTTGCTACTTTACTTATTCCCTTACATTTATTGATTAATCTCATGGGTATCCATCTCAGTATATTTTAATTAAAAGTCAATTTGCCTGGTAACTGACATGGCGTTTGTAAAGCTTTAAGAATTTGTTTAGTGGTTAGTGTATTTTGGTCTGGTATACCTTTTGCCTTGCCCATGCAGTTCAGTGCTTAATTTATATTGGTTCCATACCTATAGTCATTGTTCACAAGTTGAGTTCTATTCACAAAACCATGGGTATTATAGTAATCTTCATTTTCTGGTATATTCCTTGATCTACACATATTGGTGTGTGCGCATCTGCCAATTGTTTTGTGTACTTAGTTTTGCTCCATATAAATTACTTCTATCGAACTTCTTTGTTGCTGTGTCAACCCCCATGAAAAATTGCTTTGATCATCTCCATTATCTTAAGACATGGGAATTTTCTCCACTTCCTATGTAAGCCAAATTCCGCCAATCAGACTTCTCATTGTTCTAGCAACAATTGATTCTTGCATGGAGAGCTTCTTTGTATGTTTGAAGTTTAAATAAAATGACTGCCTTCTCTCACTAATATCACTTGCAAATCGTGATTCCTCTTAGGTATATATAGAGTGTTGCTTCTTGTCACATGGGGACAAAACTTAAAGAATGACCTATCTAACTAACAAGTCTATTCTTTGGAAACATTCAGGTCGCGAGGCAGCTTCAAGTGCTAATCGAACCTGAAAATCTTCATTTGCCAACTCCTTTGTCAACTTTGGGTGAGCACAAGGTGCCACTCTGCCTACCAAAGTCTATTCCTAAGCCAGCAGGAGAAGAATGGCTTCTCAATATCAAAATTAGGAAAAGGTGAGGGACCATTAGCTATCTGCACCTGAACGCTTCGACAAAGATGTCTTTTATCTCCGCCCAGATGCAAACATTGCCAAAGACATATTAGTTACCTATGAACAGATCAATCGCTTATGATCTTGTATTGTGTCCCGTTAATCAAGACATTTTGTGCGTGCCGAAGGGCTCTTTATTAGATTAAAACTGTTATTTTAGGTGCATAGGTTGATTTTGTTTTATTCTTCTATTGATGGTAAAAATAGTAAAGCCTGTGCTCCCCCTTTTCAGTTTTTAACTGCTCATATTAAACGTAGCCAAGTGTGAGGCAATAGTATATTACAATAAAATCTTTTAAGTTCGTTTACGACTAACAATCCCAAGATGGTTGATTTGGGCTATCTTCTAATTGTAGAGCATGCATTTGTTTCAACTTTCGTTGTAGTATTAACTATTAAGTATTTACAATTTGGTTTTTGGTATAATCACCAATGAAAAACCTTAGGATTGAACTGACTTGGTTGAAATTTTATGGTAGTACCGATTTAGTTTAATCTATAACGTGCACTACTAAAAGGAGCCGATAGGGTTGTCAACGGGTCGGATTCGGGTCGGATCAGGGGATTCCGGATCCGAATCCGACAAGAGGATCCGACAACCGGATCCGAATCCGAATCCTATAGGATTCGGATTCATTTATTTTGAATCCACGTATACTCGGATCGGACTATATCCGATTAAAGATCCGACCCGATTAGCAATAAAATTTAATTTTTTTATTTAACAAATTTAATATAAAGAATAAATATAATTACATAATATTAATAAATAATAATTATTTAGTGGATTATTTGATGATTTTATTTATATTTGTTTAAAATAAGTTAATTTAAACTTATTAATAAAGGAAAATATATACTTTTAGAGTAAATAATTCAAATTTTATTGTTGTTTAAAGTGATAATTATGTGAAAATTATAATTTTAGTCATTTTACTTAATATTATGTACTAGTAAATAATTTATTTTAATTAAATATTATATATATAATCGGATTCGGATTCTAAAAGGATCGAATTCGTTAATTCCATATTCGTTCCATTTATTTCGGATAACGAATATTTATAATCGGATATGATCCATCGGACATTTTTATCGGACGAATATACTAAAATTCGGATCGGATTCGGACCGGATTCGGATTAAAATCCGATCCATTGACAGCCCTAGGAGCCGATTAGAGCATGTGTTAGTAGTTTAGTTTAGTGGTTCGAAGGAGAAAGATTTTATTCACTAGTAGCTTAGTGATCTTAGGAGTTAGGGGAGCTACTAATGGTTTGGTTGACATATATATATATATATGCAAATAATGCAATAAGAAAAAGATATTTTAGTTTGATTGACAATTTGGATCTAAGAAAGCGACTTCGCCCTTAATTTTGCTTGGAAGTTTGCCGAAAGTCGCGTAAGGTAAAGGCGAGAAGCCTCCCAATTGATTATAGGGGGAGGTAACAATTTTCCCCAAAATAAAACAACAGAAAAGGTAACAATTAATCAAGCAAGCAAAGACGAAGATTCTCTGTATCCTGAGTTCACATCTACGATTCAATCCACGAATTCTTCCGATTCGGAAGAAAAGTTCGAAGGAAGCTTCTTCCAAGGTATTTCTCAAAATTTCCCTTTTTTCAGTTTTCTTACAATAATTGAATAACATAGTGATCTGTCTTTGTTCTGGTAATCTATGTGTTGGTTCCAGGGAAGTATGATCTGTTATCGATTTTTTTTTTTTTTAATTAATTGGATAAGTTTTATGTTCGGTTGTATTTTAAAATATTATCATGTGTTAATTGGTTTTCGGGAATGCTGTTGTTTGAGAATCTTAATAAAATAATTTGCGGTGTGAATTATGAATTGTTTTACGTAGATCGTAAGTTAATTATGCTGCCTTGTTTGTTCTTTTGATTATCGTTTTTTTTCCTTTTGCATTAGAGAGACTTGAGTAGGTTTAATCAGACTGTTGCTTATAGTTGGTCTTCAGGAAAGTGAAATTCATGTTATCAGAGTGTGTGTGTGTGTCCTCGCAATAAGATGTGGAAAAATCATAGCTTGATTTAGAATCCACTGTTTTGCTTTAGCCTATGTAATCTCACTACTGTGAGTGATGATTGAAACCCATACTGAAAGGAAAGTCTATGAGTGTACTTTACTGAATTATAACTACACTCTGAAACGGAGTAGCATAGAAAGCTTTGTGATGAGTTGGTGCTGAATGAATCGTAGAGTTTGTGTCATGTCGTTAGCCTTTTTTTCTGTTTATCTACTGTGTTTTCATTAAGTAAATGTTTCAGTTAGCTCATATGTTAATGGTTCCGAGATCTGAAAGCTATGAGTTTGATTTCATTAGAATTTTGTTCGGCATGCCCTACCTGTAATTACCCCAGTGAGTTCTGACAAGTTCCCAATATTTCCAGCTCACTCTCTATGAAATGATGGCTGCAGCTGAAATGAGGCATAGGTAACAGTAACCTGCCGACTTCTGCTTTAAACTGCACGGATTTTCAATTGTTTTAGTACTAGCTTGCAGTCCATGTCTGCACTAAAATCAGACTCGAGTGGCAATTCTAGTGAGTCACTATATGGATCATATAGTTTCATCCATGAAAACATACCTTCTAATGGTAATACTTCAACCCCGAATTTGGGACCTGATGCAAAAAGGTGGATAATCCATCGTGGTATTGGGAGAGAGTACTCCCATGATCAAGGAAATGCAAAAGCAGGCGAAGCAAACCAACTCATTGAGGAATTTTATACTACTTACCCCAAAACTGATGCTGCCTTTTCTTCAAACATGCCATTGGAGCAGTTGTATTCTCACTGCAAAGATACTGCTGATAGTTGGTTGCAAGAATTTGAATCTACAATGAATGATGATTTGCTCTCAGATGCCCATTTTTTGGATTTGGAGTCTTACAATTCCCCGCTCCTTGAACGGCCAAAGAAGCTTTGTTCTGATGTCGATTCACATTTGATTGGTCTTAAGAAGATTGAACCATGGTGGCATTCAGCTGATAAAGATGATTTAGCATCCTTGGTTACTCGGACGTCATCCCACCATGTTAGAAAATGTGATCAATCAGGAGTTCATTCCATGCATGTTGATAATGTTTCTGATAATTGTTTAGACTATGTCGATCAATTTAAAGAACAAATGACTGATACAGAGACAAAAGGACCCCATATGGTGGCATGTACTCAGAGAAATCTATCTTCAGTAAGCATGGTTAACTCACAGGGTAAACAAGGATTGGAGGGCATTCTCCAAAGTTCAGAAGGAACTTTCAGGTATTGCTGCTAATTTTGTTTCACTTAATTAGTGCCTTTTGGTAAACTGAGTTAAGTTTCTTTCTCCTGATAAAATTGACAATCTAGCCTATACATGCTCTACTTTCAGCAGCAGTGACAGTTTTGAAAAAACCAAAGTGGATTCATCTGATGGTGAGCTTAGCAGATCTCAGTTGTTAGAGGCGCTCTGCCATTCTCAGACACGTGCAAGACAGGCTGAGAAGTTGGCACAGGAAGCCTGTGATGAAAAGGATAATGTCATCAATCTCTTTTTCCAGCAAGCCTCTTGCCTCTTTGCATATAGGCAGTGGCTGCGCTTGCTGCAGCTAGAGACATTATGCATTCATCTCAGGAGCAAAGATCAACTCAATTCTTTTACCACTCCACCTCTCTTACCTCAGGCAAGGAAAGGTATCAATTTAAGGAAGAACCGACTTGGTGCTTCCAAAAAGAAGCCGGGAAAACATAGATGTTGTGTAAGAAAATGTGCAATTGCTTATGCAGTAGGTTTGGGTCTTGCTGGTGCTGGTTTGCTAGTTGGCTGGACTATCGGTTGGCTTTTCCGTTCTCTCTAGAACCTCTCCCTCTGTGTGCGTGCGTATAAGTATATTATAAATATGTATATTTATATATATGACAAAATGATTGGTTAAAGTGGCTGATTTGGGTAAGGGAAATAGTATTTGAAATTTGGCTATAGAAATGGGGTGCTCTGTTGATTTATCCTGGTTGTTAGAGCTCTTGTTCAGTCTTGTATATATATATATATATATATAGTTTGGCTTTTTTAGAAGGCGACATCTAATGGTGGAAGTTTGTGGTATGTCTTATTGTAAATATGCACTGTCTGCAGTAAATTTGTAATATATTTGAATAATTGGTAATTATAGTAGTGGCAATTTGTGTAGTTGTGTTATGGTCTAAAGACTAGTTAATTGTATCTGTTTCTCCTGTATAGCGTACGGACGAACATATATTCTTGCACCATATGATTAGATTCTTGGTCTCTACTCTCTACTATGAAGCTAAATTTCTTTCTTCTTGATTTGCACATTTGCCCTGGTTCATTTTTTGGTGATTCTTTTTGAAAGCCAACTCATGCAGTCCCCTCACATTTTATTTGCCTCCACAATTTTTGAGAACTTAAAAAAGAATTGTATTTACTTCATAAAATGTTCTAGATTCTTGTCATTTTTGCAATTGCCCCCCCTAAAATTTCAAAAAATTTCCCTCTTGATAAATCTATAAATAAAAGTATATATACAAAAATTTGTCCCCCTATACGAAAGGATGATGAGTTCGAGAAGAATTTACTCGACGGTCTCTTCTTGGATTTTAGATTCGAGTTGATGATGGACGGGTGTTCGGATAGTGACGAGTATAGTTCGTGGGTGTGGGAATCAAAGCCGGTGTGGGGATCAAAGCCTCGATCCATGATACATGCATAAAATAATAGCCCAGTAAACTTATATAGATGAAGAAATGTCAAATAATTGTGGAAGAATGAACAGCAACAAAAATAATAGTCGTCATTAGGGTTTTGTCAACTTTTAATGGTCAAGTTGATGGGGGTGACCAATGTTGATTAGAAAACATTAGTTTAATGATTGATCTTGATAAAATGTGTATAAATGAGAGACCAAAAGTAAATTAGTCGTATAGTTAAACGAGTATAGTTCGTGGGTGTGGGAATCAAAGCCGGTGTAGGGATCAAAGCCTCGATCCATGATACATGCATAAAATAATCGCCCAGTAAACTTATATAGATGAAGAAATGTCAAATAATTGTGGAAGAATGAACAGCAACAAAAATAATAGTCGCCATTAGGGTTTTGTCAACTTTTAATGGTCAAGTTGATGGGGGTGACCAATGCTGATTAGAAAACATTAGTTTAATGATTGATCTTGATAAAATGTGTATAAATGAGAGACCAAAAGTAAATTAGTCGTATAGTTAAACGAGTATAGTTCGTGGGTGTGGGAATCAAAGCCGGTGTGGGGATCAAAGCCTCGATCCATGATACATGCATAAAATAATCGCCCAGTAAACTTATATAGATGAAGAAATGCCAAATAATTGTGGAAGAATGAACAACAACAAAAATAATAGTCGCCATTAGGGTTTCGTCAACTTTTAATGGTCAAGTTGATGGGGTGACCAATGCTGATTAGAAAACATTAGTTTAATGATTAATCTTGATAAAATGTGTATAAATGAGAGACCAAAAGTAAATTAGTCGTATAGTTAAACAAGTAAAACAAAAATATTCCCTTTCATTTCATTGAGAATTATAATGGCATCTCTTTATATATTTTTCGAAAGAGTTCGTTCCTGCCATCTTCACTCATCCTTCGTATTAAGTATCAACAGACATTCTCACAAAACGAAGGAATTGATTAGCGCTTGGACACACGCACACGTGGGAAGTGATTAGTGCATAAACATTAAACACCCCAAAACTTTAATGATTATGAGTGTGTACATACACAAACACACAAAAAAACGAGGGAATTGATTACACACAGACAATAACCAGAAACTTCATGATTCTCTTAGCGTATGAACATGCACTGTGCAATTCCGTTTACAGAAAACATTTGTACGTCCCTGTCGTTTTTCCGGCCCACTTCTCTCTCCCTAATCATCGGAAAGGGGAAAAGGAAAAGGAGAAAACAAATCAAATTGAAAATGCCTTTCTGTAACGTGGGTGCTTACCAAGATGGGCTCAAAGCAAACAACAATGGCGTCCAGATTTTCTACCGAACCTATGGCCGTGGACCCGTCAAAGTCCTTCTCATCACAGGCAATGCATTTCCTTTTCTTTTTCTTCCCAAAAAAAATTACTTTTTGCAATTGTGTCTGAAATCTGGATTTGATTTCGTGGGTTTTGATGATTTCCCGTGATTGTTTCTGGTTCTGACGTTGTTACCGAAATGAATCAGGATTTGCTGGGACCCATGATTCTTGGGGCCCACAAATACAAGGGCTCGCCGGAACATTGACGCCGAATGACGATGAAGTTCCGGCCGACGGCGGTGCCGGCGTCGAGGTCTGCGCGTTTGATAATCGTGGAATGGGACAGAGCTCTGTTCCCATAAATAAATCAGAATACACGTTAGTGCTGGATTTTATTCTTGCATGATGTTGACAATCTGAAAAAGACATGAAATCTCTGGGATTCATGTTTGAGTGTGATGTGTTTCTGCAATTAATGATGAATTGTTTTGTGTTAGGACGACGATCATGGCGGAGGATGCAATAAGTGTGATGAATCACTTGGGTTGGGAAAAAGCTCATGTCTTTGGCCATTCAATGGGTGAGTCCCTCACTCAGAACATATAATTCGTGTACCATTTTTGGCTTTCTGGGTTTTAAGTGATATGATCTTTTTCATAATTGATCAGGTGCTATGATTGCTTGTAAATTGGCGGCAATCACACCGGAAAGAGTCTCGTCGTTGGCTTTATTAAATGTGACTGGAGGAGGCTTTGAATGTATACCAAAGGTGTGATTTATTCTGAAATTATGTCATACTACTTCATTAAACTGATTCTGGTGAATTTCATGTGGTATCTATATATGATATATCCGCTGTTTGTCAGTTTGATCGTCGAACTTTCTTTATCGCGATTCGGTTTCTGAGGGCAAAAACTGTAGAGCAGAGAGCTGCTGTTGATTTAGACACCCACTACTCACAGGTTTCATTTCGTTGTTTTTCTTCTGCCTTCTCTTATGTTCAAGTCCCTGGCAACTTGTCAAAAGGGATAGTTATATTGACATGAGCTGAGGTTTAGCATAATTACACAAACTTTCCCTGAGGTTTGAGAAATTACAAAAACTTCCCCTATCGTAAGATTTGGCCTAAACATGCTAGAAAATTAAATACTGATGACGAAGTGTCAAGGATAAAAATAAGGTATTAATGTAGATTCTCTGATAAGGGAAGTGTTCGTAACTTCTCAAACTTTGTGTTATTAGGCAAAACCTCAGGGTATGTCTGTGTAATTATCCCTAACCATTATTTGGTATTACATTTTATTTTTTGCAGGAATATCTTGAAGAGCATGTCGGAAACCAGACCAGAAGAGCAATCTTGTATCAAGTAAGAAACTGTACTCCTATACCAAGTTGTAGAAAATATAATCTTCTTTCTGACTTAACGTTTTTTTCCAGGAATATATTCAGTGCATAACGGTAACTGGTATGCAGTCCAACTATGGATTTGATGGTCAGCTTAATGCATGTTGGACACATAAAATGACCGAAACAGAGATAGAATCTATCCGAAGTGCTGGTTTTCCTATATCAGTAATTCATGGGAGGTATATATTAGCAGAGGAGTAGCTCAACTTGTCTTTGTTTTCTTTTAGGGATAATTACACCGGCATACCCTGTGGTTTGTCCTGATTACACAAACCCCCCTGTGGTTTTACAAATTACAAAAACTTACCCTATCGAAAAACTTGCATTACTTTTACCAAAAATAAAGAACTTACACTACGTTTGGATGGATGAATTTAGAAACATGTGACTTTAAATCCATCACTATGATACGATGCGGTTGGCCAAACATCAGGGGAAGTTTGTGTAATTAGATCAAACCTCAGAGTATGTCCGGATAATCATCCCTTTCTTTTAAAATCCGGATTCTATTTTCCTTAGGGTGACTGGGTCCTGATGATGCAGAAATGACATCATCGCTCAATTATCCCATGCAAAAAGGCTTGCAGAGAAACTGTATCCATCTGCTACCCTGGTTGAGCTTGACGGCGGGCATCTTGTTAGCCACGAGAGAACTCAAGAGGTACAGTTCAACATGTTCCAGATTAGAATAGTTAAGAGATTACGTGCAACGATGTTAATAAAACGTTTGAAACAATATCAGGTGAATCATGCTCTTATGGAGTTGATTAAGGCATCAGAGAAGAGGGCATTGTGTACATATGAATGGATAGAGCAGTCCCCAGTAATTAACTGCAGTGGCGAAGGCGACTTGTAATACACAACTGATCATCATCTTTGGACATTCTCAGAATTAAGTTGACTTCTTGTTTTTAATTTATGAGGTCTATACATTTTCATTGTTGGTTACTCTCTTAATTGTGATTATTTGTTGTTTTATTATTCCCTTATGACAATTTTGGGGGTGTAAATGTAATTGTTAAGAAAAAGGATTGTACGCAAGGCTGAGGTAATACTACTTCCATGTTCCTATCTTCATCTCTTGTTCCTTACTCTAATGCACGAATAATCCTAAAAATGTCATTGTACGTGTTGTATTTTATCGGATGTTCATATCAGATATCGTGTCGAATATTTCTCAGGTGAAATTTTTTATAAAGAATTAATGTCATGTCGTGTATATGTGACCAATAATAGCAATTAGTAAGGGACTGATTTGTAATTACTTTTAAACTCAGGGTAGAATATAGAATTTGTCCTTATCATCATCATTTATTTAAAAAAGGAAAAGCTTAATAATCCTTTTGTTACAAGTCAAAAAGTAAAGATTGTGATCAAAATTGTAGATTTTCATAACATTTGCAATAAAAAGCATATATTATGTGGTAATTAAGAGACAAAAAAAATTACAAATTATCCAAATCTATAATTAGATTAAGATAATTATCCATAATGAAATCGCCCGATGGAAATAATTACACATATACGGAAAAAATAATTACGTGCGCATGTTTAATTGCTAATCCCAAACTTTGACTGCTAAATACTCTGTGATTAATCAATAATCATCATCCTCACGAAACCCTAGAAGAACCAGGCTGTGCTACTCTGTACTTGTAATTGCAAAAATTTGATTCATATATTCTTAGTCGTAATATTAATTGCTTTCTTAATCTCGTTAATTGTGTTCTAACCTCATTTACCCGTGCTCTCCCGATATTTTTGGAACTAATCAATCAAATGTGAATGAGCATTTCTTCAACTAAGATTAATATTAAGTGTTTTATTATAAATTATTATATCATTATATCATTCTTTCAAATTTATAGCAGTATATAATACTCTGTTCCAACCGATCAAATGTAATTAATAGATATCTCATTTGAACAGTATATAATTTAGGCTCAATTATAATTATGTTTGGTGTGTTCGCAGACTAATGTGGCGCCTATCGACCGCGATTTGATTTGTAGATTTTGTTTGGGCTATGTTTTTTTTAAAGAATAAACCTTTTTATTGGTTCTACTTCTGAGAAGTCGTTTACTTGTATATATTAAGATGGGTTAGTTATTTTACAACCCATAATAAATTATTTACTTTAATGAATAATGAGTCTATGGTTTAAGAGCAAGTTCGGTAGATTTGTAAGAATAAATATGAGATATTTTTTAAATGCAAATGTCCTTGTTAATTTGCCTATTTCTTGCCAGCTTTGACAAAAAAACATTATTGACCCAAGCTTACTTCTTATTACATAATTACTTTATTTGAAGAATACGCCAACTTCTTTGACAACATTATTGACCCAAACTTACTTCTTATTACATAATTACGTTATTTGAAGAATATGAACTTGTTTAGTGGGTAGAATTTAGGAAGTAACCATGGCGGAGCCAAGGGGAGCATCTTCCTCCCCCCCCCCCCCCCCCCTAAATTTTGAAAATTTCTAATTTTCAATATATATTTTCGGAATATTTATAATTTTGTCCTCCCCCATTAAAATTTTCGTCCCCTTTTATATCAAATCCTGACTCTATCTCTGAAAATAACATTTGTTAAGTCTTATTTATTTGATGAATATGAACTACTAAATTGGGTTATCAACAACCCAAAAAGTAAACAAATCATTTTTTGTTTTTGTGAGCAATTAACTCAATTTTATATTTTACTAACCAAAATCTATTGGATTAGAGCTCCTTTACTTTTCTAGTTGGCTAACCATTGTCAATGGGTTGTTTATGATTTTTTTCTTGGTTATATAAACCGGTGCCCTCTTTACTTTAATTGGAAAACATTGCTCTTAAATACACTAGATTGTTGGACTCTTTACATTGTTGGTTTTTAAACAAGATTAAAGGTATACATTTATAATTTTGTCCCCACATTGGGAATTGAACGATTTTGTCCTGTATTGGTAAGTATGTAATTTTTCTTTGAAAAGCAAGGACAAAGTTGTCAATTCGTCTTATCCAATTCAACTAGCTTATTTAGCCACAGTTTTTTTAATGGGTATATAACCCATCATTTCCCATTGTTAACCTGAGGCTCCGGTTTTAGGCCCTAATAATTAAATAGTGAAGTAAAAGGTTGGCAAACCCCTGAAGCATAACCAACCCGCTATTTTCCACTGAAGTAAAGGAGCTCTTACTCTCTAATAAAGTAAACAAAGTAAAATGTTATCCAAGTTTAATTTAAGTACTAGGAGTAATAATTTAGAAATCATAAATGTTTTTCTTGTGATTGGGTTAGGTACGACCTACTCGATCGGCCTTGTTTTTTGGTCACTTTGACCATTTTGTACTGTAAATTTTAGTATGACATACTCGTTTTAATAAATGAATTTGTTAATTACAAGTCTAAATCGTTAACAAATTTTCAACATTCATAGACACTGCCCTCGTGCCACATGAATTTGAGAGATTAGTAACTAGTTGGTTCATAGAAATAATCAAAAGAAATAAATAAGATAAATTAGATTGACTAATATATCATTACATTTGGAAGGATGACAACGCCACCAAACAAGCAAAAAGGCTAAATAATAGTAATAATAATTTTGTGAAATCCAAATGTGAAAAATAAATAAATACGTGCATTTTGTGTCGACTATGAGATACGTACGTGACTAACATAATTAATACCAGCAAATACATGATTCATGCCCCCATTTAGTGATTGGTAATTGTTCTCTCATTAATTAATTAATACACAAAAATTAAGTATACTCCATAATAATTCTAGTAATTATAGATTGTAACCCCCATAATCGTGTGCACGAACTTCAATCCATTTCTTCCCCATATTTATTACTCAATTAATTCCACAACAATATATATAAGTTCAATCTATTTCTATTTTTTTTCTATTTTCACTCAGACAAAGTCACAAAACAAAAATAATTACTATATTTTTTACCCTTTACAGTTCGCAATGGCTTCCAAAGGGCTTAAGCTGGAGTACCAAAATGATAGTGGCTGCTTATTCTTTGAAGAACCAACTCCCTTTGGGTAATCAAGTTACTGATTCTTGCAATATTTTCTTATTCCAACCCTTGTTACTTATTTTGTGTTATATAAGTAAAAGAGGTTTCTTTTTAACTACAAACATCTAAATAAAAGTCGATCTTCATGGTCAATTGATTAATCTCGTGATAATGTGTTGTACTTATATCTGATGTGAATATTGATCACTCCTTTTATATTGTATATATGTTAGCATCATAAAATGTAATTTACTTGTCATGTGATTGAATTTATGTTAATTTTAAATTTCTTGTTTGTAGACCATGGGAGCAACAATTTGCATATTCGGAGGGCTTCAACTTAGGGCAACCTGGTTTATTCGAATTCGAGCCATTTTTGTCTTCTCAAAACATGAACGTTGCTCCAACAATGGAGCTAAATGATTTTGAAGATATTTCCGATGATTTGGGCTTGTGGGATTTCGACCTACCATCACTTCAAAACGAGTTTAGTCCCGTTGGGAACCCTAATCCGATCACAAGCACGCACGAGAAACATCTTCTAATTCAGAATGAAGATGTTACTACTGTAATGTCCGGACATTTTAGTAGTACACCCAATGCGACCCATCAAATCATGGAATTCTCCAATTTTGACAGCAGCACTGACAATAACAAAAGAAACGGGAGGCACAAATCATCCGCGCTGCAATTGGAAGAGATCAAAAAGTACTTCGATGTCCCCATTACTAAGGCTGCACGGGAATTGAACGTTGGATTGACTGTGTTAAAGAAACGATGCAGAGAATTGAATATCACGCGATGGCCGCATAGGAAGATCAAGAGTTTGAAGTCACTAATCCACAATGTTAAAGTAGAATTACTCAAATAATTGAACAATTTTAGATTTAACTTTGCAATTTAATTAACTCCCTTTTTTTTATTATATATATATAGGAAATGGGATTGACAAATGAGATAGAGATGTTGGAGGAACATAAAAGATTGGTGGAACAAGTGCCAGAAATGGAGCTTACTGAAAGAACAAAGAGACTGAGGCAAGCTTGCTTCAAAGCCAATTATAAAAGGAGAAGGTCCATGCAGCATGCTCATCTTTCTTGAAATTTATAACTATTATAATTTTTCCTTTACTTCTATTATTTTTGTTCTTTAGTTTGTTAGGGTTTCAATGAGGTTTGGTGTTATGAAATGGCATGTTTAAATATAATTAATATTTGTCATGTTTATTTAATTTTTCAGAAAAAAAAAATGTTACTTAACGAACGAACTTGGATTTTGTGCACGTCTATATGCATCCCAAAATCTTTAGTGTGCAATGAACTTAATTTCATAAGTTATAACAAGAAAATACTGAGTTTCAACTCATATTTATTTAAAAATCATGAAAGATAATTATGTTTGATTTCTATTGCATGAACACTTGAATTCTAAAAATACCATTTTTTCATATCATGTCAAACTTTTTTTACGTGGAAAATTCAAATTATTCGTATCGTATCCATCCATCATGTAATATGCTTATTTTTCAAAGCATGCCAAAATATTTTTCTGGAAATTTCTGTATAGCAAATATTTTTAAACTTTTTTAATTAATATGATCTTATGCTATATGTTCTTTTATTTATCTTAATTATATTAAAAATAATTATAAAATATACATTAATTTGAAAATTAATTTTTAGTATATTCAAACAATAAATAATTTTTGATTTGCAATGGTAAAATCTTGAAATATAGATGGATTTAAGTTATTGACTATATGAACTATGGTGGTTTGAACAATTATGAAAACTTATGGACAATCACATTTGATAGGTAGGGCCCATGGGATTGGTCTAAGTGATCGATAAATTTATGCTCTTGGACAATAATTATTGTTATTTAGATGTATATAAAAAATAAAAAAAAAAAAAATTGGATAGATAGGGTTTGAAAGTTAGGTTTTGGGGTTTTTTCTAACTTTAGTGCGTATTTTTTTTTATATTGTATTTTGATGTAGTTTTTTTTTGTATTACAACTTTGGTATTTTCATTACAGTTATTCCGTTTTTTCAAAAAGATGATTCAATACAAAAATTTATAAATGTATCAGTAGTGAACAGTGATTCCACTTTTTAAAAAAGAAAAAAACACCAAAATTACAATACACAAAAAAATATACAAAAAAGTATAATATCAAAAAAAAAAAAAAAAACATTAATTTTAGAAATTCACCTAGGTTTTGCCTTGGTGGACTGTGGACAAATATATATATATATATATGTATATCAATTATTAATTTCACAATGCGTGCTATTACAATTTACAAACCGTATTTCATGACTTCATGTGAAAGTTACTATTACGACACCTACTTTTGTGGGTACCAAAACTACAAAGCATTTAATTATACCTACTTCACTAATCACTTCAATCAATCAATCAATGAAATAGTAAATACCAAATTGAGAACCAGTCCAGCCAAATTAAAAAATAAAACAAATTTTAAGAAAATTAATTCAAATCGATCCAATTAAGTTCATTTCCCATATCCAAGCCAATTAATAAAAAAAAAAAATGATAAGATTAAGAAATTCAAATCTTGATCTAATTTTTTTTTTCTAAACTATTAAGATATAAAATCTCTTTCTATTAATAACGATGTACTTATATTGAAACTCTAATACGAGATACTGAATCACCAATCACACATTAAAAATAAAATATAATATCAATTCAAAGAAAAAACTATACTTGTGAGAATACTTGAGAACGTACATAAAACTTTAATCTATAAAGCAAGCATATATATAATATGAAGCGATTCATCAAGACTGGATGAATCCGTGGCAGTGCAATTTCTATGTGCCTAACTGAAATTAATAAAAATGGATTCAAAATCTGCTATTTATCTTCCCCGCTTCCATGGAACCACCTGCTTAAAGCTTGTATAAATGTCTCCCTGCCAGATTAATAAACATTTGCACTTATATTAATAATCAAAATAAATTGTAATTAAAAACTATAAATAACAAAAATTAAGTGGATTTAATCATCCCAGAATTAATCTCAATAACACAATAATTAAAATTGGACAAAATAATTAAAGTAGAGAAATCAATTAAGAAACTGACCCACAAGTTAGAATTCTTGGTAGACAAACCGAAGAAGCTCTTCCTCCTCCCAATTCTTGTGATCTTCACATTCTTCTCGCTCCTAAAGATATCACCCAACGAACGTGAAAAGTCCGAAATACCCTCGCCGGACTTCCCCTCATGCCTGAAGCTCCCCCACCTGCTTGAGCCCATGTTTCTTTTACCGGGCTTAGTCCCTTCCGTCACGACCCCTTTTCGGAAAGAAAACGTGCACGCCAGCGACAGAGACCGCCCCACGTAAGGCCCGTCGAGGACCGTCGTCGGCGAGGGCAGTATGGTAATATTAGGATCACTCTGCAGCAATCTTGGTGGCAGGTCCAAGCACCTCGCCGCCTTGCTCTTGGAGGAGGACGGCGGGGTTGCGGCGGCGGCGGTGGTTCTGGGCTTCCCCGGCGCCTCCTCCCAGTGGAAGGGGACGGAAACTGAAGGCCGGAGCGGCGGCGTCTGCATGTGAAGTGGTTCTCTTGGCTTGCAGTATGGGAGTTTGGATAGAGTTAGTTTAGGCGTTGAATTTGGTTCGTCGCGATCGTCTGCTTCGAAGCCCATGATCATAGGGTGAGTATTCTACTATAGCCCACTTTTTGTGCATCAACAGATGTATATATATACAGATGTTATTGTTGTGTATATATTAATTGTAGTTGAACGTGATAAGGCTCCTGGGTTCAAAGTCTCTTCACGAGTGAAGAAGTGGGGAGTAACGGATAGGAAGAGTGTGTCATGTTTAAATGACTGTAATGGCCCTTAATTATGCACATACTTACTATTTGGTCAATTTGAATTAATGGATGAAGCCTAGAAGATAGATGAGCTTTGGACTGTTGGTTTTGATGTGTATAAACGTTACGAATTGATGGATATATATTTTTAAGATTTTGGGTCCTTTTAAGGTGATGAAATGGCTATGGCTTAGTCATTTTGAGCAAGAAAATTTCATGTTATGGGAACAAAATTTGTTCCAGTAAACATCCAACATTAGTATGTAGTACTTTGAAATTTTTTACACCTTTGTCACTTCTTGACTATTGATCAAAAGATCTATACGAAATAAAATTCGGGTGCAATTATTAAGTATTAGAGGCTTTTAATTACGAAATACCACTCGAGTAGTTCGAACCCTGCAAAACAAAAATAAGTATAAGTGAGAGTTTGTGGCGATTTGAAATTTTTATTTTTTTGATTGAATTAAACCTCTAAGTAATTTAGCCCTAATATATCTTAGGTATTGATACTAGTGGAAATTTATGTTATCAAGCCCAAGAGTTGGCCCAACTCGTTTTGGGAAATAATCGAGCCCATGAGAGCTTAGGGTGGACAGCAGCTCGTTTCAGGCCTGCTCACCAGACGGGCTGCTCAGCATGTCAACCAGCCCAGCCGGCAGGCCTACTTACCATATGGGATAACCAGTCTGTCAACCGGCCCAATCAGTAAGCCCACTAGGGTGTAGCCCCCCTAATTGCTCTTCCTGATCATGGGGGAATGATAGCAGCTCGTTAAGACGTGGGAGCAGCTGTAAAAGAGTCCAGATTCAACGAACTAGCCTCCCCTAAAAGAGACCTGCCCATGATCCTTTCAACAAGCAGTCTGTCCGGGTGTTACCTACCCAGCTCTCACCTCCCGGCTCCTCAAGGCTATAAAAGCAGCTCCGCCAACATCATTCAGGGGACCTTTTTTTTTTGGCATATCAGCTATTGATACATCATCCACGGCATATTTATTTACTGATTCATCTACGTGCAAGGCTCCTGTCAGACCTGCTTTACGAGCTGCTTAAGCACCCTACTGCTCAAGCACCTCTGCTGCTCTTTACTTTTATTATTGCTCTCTAATTCATTTTTGTTATTTTCTCTATCTCTTCTCCTAATCGATTACTGACTTAATTCAGTGGAGGGTGACCCCTTTGTTTTGCAGGTTTCTCCCCCTTTTTTATTCCAACAGGTCAGATTCGGTGAAAAGAGGTGAATCGAGGCTCGAAACTCTATCATCTCTCGATAAATTCAGTGGGGGAAAATTACAAAAATGGTATACCAACTCGGCCATTTTGCACTTTTGGTACAAAATGTTTTCCGACGACATCAAAACCCCACATCTCCAAAAATTTTACAAAATCATGCAAAATTTTGCCATATCTGTTGCCATTTTAGCACCTTGGAGAGGGCCATAAGCTTAGCCGTAGTATTAGTAGTCATTTCGATACCCCTACTAAAAGCTCTCACAACTGATCCTGTTCAATCCCGGATAACTCCTCCCGTACCAGCTAATCCCGAATTACCTCTAGAAGCACCATCTGTGTTGAGTTTCAATTTCGTAAATATCTCCTTTCCACGTATCCCATTTCATACGCAAAGTCTTACTCCAACGTACCAGGTGAGTGCGAACTTGCCGGATGATGTTATAGGTGTTGAATCTGACTCCGTTGTGTTTTGCTCTATTCCGTTCAGCCCACATATACTAGCAAATTGGGAAAATTACAAAAATGGTATACCAACTCGGCCATTTTGCAATTTTGGTACAAAATGTTTTCCGGCGACATCAAAACCCCACAGCTCCAAAAATTTTGCAAAATTTTCAACTCCGGTGAAATTTTGCATGATTTTGCAAAATTTTTGGAGATGTGGGGTTTTGATGTCGCCGGAAAACATTTTGTACCAAAATTGCAAAATGGCCCGAGTTGGTATACCATTTTTGTAATTTTCACAATTCAGTGGTGCAGAAATCGACAAGCATCACTTGGCGCCGTCTGTGGGAATTCTTGGGCTGAGGCGTGAGAATTCCATCTAATCGAACATGGCTTCCAACGGGCTAAGCAATGTTCACACCACGACTGGGGAGGTTACTCCTCTAACATCCAATGCTACAAACCACTCCAGCAAGGCGAGCAGGGTGGTGGATAGCCAACCCGGGAGCGGCCTGCTCGATGTCGATTTGCTTTCACAAGAAAACGTCCCCTTGCAACTCTTGGTAGACGCTATCCGAGTGTCAGCCTCTAGGGGAACTCCTCAAAGCGGGGCCCTCGAGAATGCCCCGGAGACGGGCCTGACAAGCCAGCCGATTGGATCCGACAACCAATACCAACAGCCCGTTGATCTATCAACCATCATGATCCTGGGCAGCTCGTCTGAGCCTGGAATATTGTCCGTTGATCCATCAACCATCACGATCCTGGGCAGCTCGTCTGAGCCTGGAATATTGTCGTCGGAAGGAGCCCATCTGCCAGCTCAGGGAATACGTCCCTTAACCCTGGAGCACCTGGAGAGGCTGGTATCACGGGTTCGCCACTGCCAGCAGCCCGCCGAAACATCCGAGGTGGTTGAAGGAATACTCCAACCAGGTCACCTATCCGCAGAGGAGCTAGGGGAGTTAGCAGCCTTGATTGCAGGCACCCAGCAGGCAGTTAGGACAGCCAACGTGGTAGGTATCACGGGAGGGCTGAACGACCAAGTGCCACCACCTGCTGGTTCATCTCCCCTCAACCTGGAGGAGTTTAGCAGGAGGTTTGAGGGAGTTATTGGAGCAACTGTCCCACGCATCGTGCAGCAAACCCTTGAGCGTGCAGGAACATTAGCCCGCGGGGTGGTATCACATGCTGAAGCAACAACGCTGCCTACCGGTAGGACACCGATCCTGGAAAGGGCAGGAGGACAGACTTCTATCGGAAATCCCTCACTGGTGCAGGTAGAGGTACCCGCCGGAAGAGTCAACATTCAATCCAATATGAACCTGCAGGAGGCAAGAGGCAGTGGATCCCAAGTGGCGGGCCGGTCGGTAACGCAGCACGCTGGTCTCTGGCCGCCAACGGATCACTAGCCCGCCGGAAAGAGCCATGTCGGTACTGAGCAGCCTGACTGGGCTGCTAGACTGCAGCAAAGGCTCGATAATATGGAAAGGATGATGCGGGCAACTCCCACGCTGGTGCTTCGAAGAGGCGGACCCTTTAGCCAAGGAATCATGGGTGATGATCTCCCTCCGGGCTACAAAACAACGGGATTACCTGAATATAACGGGTCCACGGACCCCCAGAAGCATCTGGATCGATTTGAAAACTTAGCTTTGCTATATCAATATTCTGAAGGGGTGAAGTACAGAGTGTTCCTCACTTCGTTTACCGACACGGCTCAAGAATGGGCCAGCCAGCTCGTCCCGGGATCCATATACTCATTTGATCAATTCGCTACACTCTTTTTGCACCAATTTGCCAGTAGCAAACATCACCAGAAGAACAATAACACCCTCTTTACAGTGAAGCAGATAAAGGACGAAACTTTAAGGAGTTACATCACCCGGTTCACAAAGGCCGTGCTCGAGGTCCCTGCTGCCACTTTCGAGGTACGAGCTAGTGCTTTCGAGCAAGGTTTGAAACAAGGGAGGTTTTTTAGGTCGCTGTCCAAGAAGCCGCCCGTCAGCTGGGATGACCTCTTGACAAGGGCCGAGAAATACATTAATGCAAAAGAGGCGGAAGATGGAAAATATAGAGATTTACATGATAGACGAAAAGATAGGAGAGAGGATGAATGACTTCCAGCTTCACCTAAAAGGAGCCTAAGCAGCCGGAGAACCAGGATCAACGAGTTGGAAAGGAGCCCGTACAGGAGAACTAGGATCAACAAGCTGGAAAGGAGCTCGTAAAGGAGTCGAAAGAGCCTAAGCAGTCGGAGAACCAGGACCAACGAGCTGGAAAGAAGCCTACAAAGGATCCGAAAGAGTCTAAAGCAGCCGGAAGACCAGTCAATTATGAGGGTCGACCAGACGGGCTGCTCACTCCAGCTGGAGGGTTCGCAGCATAGCACAGGGTGCTATACAACCTGCTGACCACCACTACGAGCTGGAAGATGTTGATGGCCTGAGGAGCCCATATACCAGCCTAGAGGCTAACCAACCTACAGGAGCCCGTACACCAGCCTGGAGGCTAACCAGCCTGCAGAAGCCTGTATCCCCCAGTCGGGGAATAACCAACAAACACCACCAGATTTCGTTTATTGAATATAGTACTTTATACTTCGTTTTCAATCATCACCAACTGCAGGTTGTATGATTAAGTGATGAGAATTACAGCCTGCCACATATGATTTTCTTTGATCATGATTCTTCATTTATGATGTATCGATGAACGAGATACGATTGAGCAACACATATTGCGATCACTTAAATCGAAATTGAGCATGAATACCTCTGAATGGTGGGGATGATCATACAAAACCCGGGTTGAAGAGGCACACAAATAAGACCTCTTGGGAAGGCACGTTGATTACGCAAATGCCTTGGGAAGGAGTCCGACCGATCACTCCTTGGAGCTTCGCTCCCCCTGCTATATCCGGTGGGTCGGCCACCCCACTTGGTAAAGTAGTCTGTCGCAAGAGCCGGAGAGATTTGCTCTTATGAGTCGAAGTACCACTGCGGTTTGAGCAATGAAAGACTCAAAACATAACTGAGTAACAAGGTTGAATAGCAGCTCGTTCTTATTCTGGGCAAGAAGACAAGATAGGGGTCGGAGAGAGCACCCCGTACACTCATTGGGAGGCTGACTTCCAAGTTAAAATTAGCAAAATTGCGCAGTGGTAATAATGAAGGAACGAAAATGAAAGCATCTCCCCCACATAAACATTCAATGAAGGATAGGGCTCAGGCCCGCTCCCCATCACCAGCGGCTGTTGCGTCAGGCTGATCAACTCCCCCAGCAGCTGGAGAGGTTCATGCCTGCTCATCAAGGAGGGCTACATCCAGAAACTCTTCCATACCACCGGGTAACTCTCAGTCAGCAGCCCTGTTAGCAGCCTTGACAGCTGCCCTATCAGTAACTGTGCCAGCAGCCTTGCGCTTTCCGCTGAATATTAATTGTGATAAAGAAGATATCATGACTATGGTTAAATCGATAAATTTCTAATAATCTTAGATGTGCAGGGCTCTCAAATTTTTATCTAGTGCAGGTTTCGTCTCGTCAAAGCGCTTACGAAAGGAAGAGGACCAGCCTGTTAAGCAACACGTCACCAAGATGAAAACCAGTTGGTGAATAAAGAAAACCATAAAGCAGTACCCAAACAAGTCTAAAAGAATCGAACCGACCAGAAGGACGATAGCCCTGGTTAGAGAAGCTAAGACCGTACGGAGTAATTGTTGATTCTTACTACTCTCGCAGCCAAACACATTTGACTACGAGAGTAGGGAGGAGTGATGATGCTAGTGGAAATTTATGTTGTCAAGCCCAAGAGATGGCCCAACTCGTTTTGGGAAATAATCGAGCCCATAAGTGATTAGGGTGGACAGCATCCCGTTTCAGGCCTGCTCACCAGACGGGCTGCTCAGCATGTCAACCAGCCCAGCCGGCAGGCCTGCTTACCATATGGGATAACCAGCCTGTCAACCGGCCCAATCAGCAAGCCCACTAGGGTGTAGCCCTAACTGCTCTTCTTGATCATGGGGGAATGATAGCAACTCGTTAAGACGTGGGAGCAGCTGTAAAAGAGTCCAGATTCAACGAACTAGCCTCCCTTAAAAGAGACCTGCCCATGATCCTTTCAACAAGCAGCCTGTCCGGGTGTTACCTACCCCAGCTCTCACCTCCCGGCTCCTCAAGGCTATAAAAGCAGCTTCGCCAACATCATTCAGGGGACCTTTTTTTTTGGGCATATCAGCTATTGATACATCATCCACAGCATATTTATTCACTGATTCATCTACGTGCAAGGCTCCTGTCAGACCTGTTTTACGAGCTGCTTAAGCACCCTGCTGCTCAAGCACTTCTGCTGCTCTTTACTTTTATTATTGCTCTCTTATTCATTTTTGTTATTTTCTCTATCTCTTCTCCTAATCGATTACTGACTTAATTCAGTGGAGGGTGACCCCTTTGTTTTGCAGGTTGCTCCCCCTTTTTTATTCCAACAGGTCAGATTCGGTGAAAAGAGGTGAATCGAGGCTCGAAACTCTATCATCTCTCAATAAATTCAGTGGTGCAGAAATCGACAAGCATCAGGTATGATTTCTCACCTAGATCTTATATATACAAGGTAAATATATTTCTTGGATTATGAAATCACTCACCTGTTCAAAATAAGAGATATGTCTTAATGGGGTCATGCATGGTAAGTATTCAGGATATAATTTAGACACGGTGATATGATTTTTTTTTTTGTTAAGTTTATTATAAAAAGGATCAAATATAATTATTTAACATGACAAGGAACGACACGGATATTCATAAATTATGCACGTAGAGCATGCATCAAAAAGGGGGAACAAAATCAGATGCCTCGAAGATGACTGAAAATGCCTGTTGATCCAAGAGGATTTATTTTCCCCAATCAGGCTTGTGAGTGTGGAAATTTCTTACAAAAATGGGACCTTTTTTAGGGAAAAAGATTAATTAAAAATGTGGGATAATTGATTGAAGATGTGACATCATCTGAAGTGTTACTGTTTTTATGGTGTTGAATTTAATTTCCTATAATAATTCCCGGAAATGTTTGTGAGTGGTCACATCTAATTTTAATTGCATAAGAGAACATTTTTAATGATGCCATTTATTTCCTATCCGCAAGCCTAACTGCCTAACTCTGATGGTGATGCATGGCTCATCATGGATGTTGTCCATGCATGCATGTATTATTATGTATAGTTGTATACATGCATATGTTTTGACTTACCCACATCTACATTTTGGTATGAGTTCCTTTTCTCCACATCAATTAATGCAAATCCCATTTTGGACCAATTTCTCTGTGGCGAGGGGTCAAAATTGAATTTTTACAAAATATCATCTTGATCCGGACAATATTTTAAAATTTTTGGATGAATTACATCTATCGTCTCTTGTCTAGAAAGTCTTTTTTCATTCAAATTGGGTCAAGGGTCTGTGTGATTACCGAAGACTTCCCTCGTATAAAAAAAAGGGTTCTAAAATCGTAAATTTATCCAAAAAATGTACAATAAAAATAAAAGGATAAAATTTCGAAGTATATAAATTGACATCAAATAACGGTCCCTGTAATATGTCTATCATAAACAAAAGCCCGATAACGAATTCTAAACAAAAGCTTGTTACGCATGAATATTGACGCATCAAATGCTTCGTTTTTAATCAAAAAACATCCTTCACGGGAATTGCAATCGAATGATAACACCCTTTTTTCTTACACAAAAAATTAACCCTTAGTGTTCGATCGTAATTTTAATATACTCGATGGACTTTCTGGTAAATACATCAAACTTTAGGGACAGTAAATGTATCATGTTCTAAATTTTGATAAAGAGTTAAAAACATATACATAGCCTTTTCAAATTTGACAGAGGAGACTGCCCCTGCTGATCCCCTCCTGGCCTTTGCTCCTATTGAGCAGTAGACATATTATATGCTTAAGAATTTCTGAAACAGTTCTAAATAAGTAATAAAGCTCAAAGCTTTTCTCTTTAATTTCATTCCCTCTCAAATTTCTCTGTTTCACTTCAATAGCATTGTCTCTAAGACATGTGAAAACCATCACAGGCTAAGGTTCCTTCAAGATCCCCGATAATTCTTGATATCCGGACTTCGAGCCCCCTCTGAACTTCTCGGAAGAGCGTCGTGATGCTATCAGCAAATCTTTCCGTGTCGAAGCCTGCGTGATTGTCGAATTCTTGTGCATCGAAAGCAAAACCAGAAGTAATCTTAGCTTGAACTTCCATCAACTTTTGGCCTGTGGCAACCATGTATCTCTGTAGTTGAAAGGTTTCTTCAAGAAACTGCTCCAGCCTTTTGCTTTTATCCTCCACCTTCAGTGTCAGCCTGTATTCGTGCTGCAGTTTGTAAAAATCCAACATCAGATCAAATAGTGAATGAATTTGGATTTTGGAATAAAGTTTTGTTAAGTTAATTGAGCATACCATTCTTTTGCAAAGATCGTCGATTTTCCCTAAGAGAGATTGGTAACGATCGACCTGTTTGTGTAGGATTAACATGAGTGTGTATAGTCCACTGTTGTCACAGCTTTCTTTCTTTCCTGTCATTCTCTCAAGCACGAGCAGTTGCTGCTTTAGTCTCTTGAGCTTGAATGAAATTCCAAGAGCATGAATATCCATTTTCCATGTACAATCACTTCTCTTACTTATAATCACTTCTGTGGGTTCCCTTGGAGATTCAAGTGTTAAAACTATATCCTCAGCTAGTGTCTTTATCTCGTGCTTTTCATGGCCTGGTTTTCTTTTAATGACCTTGACTTGAGACCAAACTGTATCGTGGTCGTTTGTGGGTGAATTCTGTGCAGAAGGGCCGAAGTTCTTCGATTTCCTGGAATTTGGAGGACTGAAATGCAGTAAAAGCTGCTCTTTTAGTGAGTTTAGTTCTGTTTCGCGGTCTAACAGTATGTTTTCCAACTCGATGTTATCCTGCCTCAGCTCTGAAATTTTGTGATCAAGCCCTTCCATATGGGACTTCAACCGCTTCAATTCCAGCTCCATGCTCATCGAACGCCATTGTAAAGCTTCCAGCTTTTCATCCTTGATTCTCAGCTGCTCAGCAAAGGCATCAACTTCTAGAAGATGCCTCTGCTCAACTGCAATCTTGAACTTTTCTGCCTCAGAGTTAGCCAAGTGCTCCGAACCCTCAACATCAGCTGCTAATTATGAACAAAAAATGGGTCTTGTTTTTTAAGAAAAAGAAAAGGATATAAAGAAAGAACAGCATACCGAGAATTCAAGCTTACGTTGTTCATCGACAAGAGAAAAAACTTCTAGCTCTTTCTTGATCTCACTCTTCCTCACATTCTTGGGCAGAAAATTTCTCAATGAATATCTTTCATTTTTTGACTCAGAAACAGCCTTCCATTTTATTGTTTCCAGCTCTGCTTGTTTTCTCTTTGCCTTTGATGATTTCACTTCTTCTAAAAGCACTTGTTTCTCAGCAGAATCTAATTTTGACTTCCTGAGAAGAGCTGACAGGATCTGATCTTTCTGTTCCAAATCCTTGTGCATTTTCAAAAGCTGAATCGATAGCTTTTGGTTCATCAAAACCATTTCCTCTTTCTGCTCCATTTCTGAATCAAGCTCTTGTTTAGCTGCTTCGAATTGCCTAACAGCTCGACCCGTTTCAGCTTCCACCCGGCGCAGGTTCGAAACCAGCTCAATAAAAGCTGTTTTGTGCTTGCAGATTTCATTCTTCACCTTTTCTTTCAACTCATCAGCAAGCTTCT
Source organism: Lantana camara (assembly GCA_037501455.1). Taxonomy (NCBI): domain Eukaryota; kingdom Viridiplantae; phylum Streptophyta; class Magnoliopsida; order Lamiales; family Verbenaceae; genus Lantana; species Lantana camara. Next base: position 10,706,555 of record CM074857.1, on the reverse strand, counting down.
CCGCATTCCTCAGCTTTTCTTCAACTTCCCTTCTCTTCTCTTCACTTTCCTTAATCATTTCATCCTTTGACTGCAGAATCAGTTCGGTTTCCTTCAACTTTTGAACCCATTCGGAGACAGATTTTTCGTTCTTCGTCTCAGCGACCCTCGAGTCATTCATGAGTGCACCTATCTGTTGTCTGAGTTTCTTTCTCTCATGAAACCAGCCCTGTTCTCTTGCTGCAAAGATGCTTACGACTTTTTCATTGGCTTTTGCATCTTCGCTTCGTGTTTTCTTCAATTCCTGGATTTCTCTTTGTGCACTTTCCAGCTTTTGGAGAAGATCTGATTTTTCAGTATTGATCACCTCTTTTTGAACTCTCCAGACAAGCAATCCCATGAGATGGGCACTTCCTTTAAGCATTCTGTTTCTTATTTCTGACCATTTACCATTTTCATCAGGAATTCCAGGCTCAGGAAGGAACCTGAGAGCAAAAAACGCCCAAGAAACACCAAATAACATTGGATAGAAACTATCAATGCACTCCTCATCAGGTATAACCATAAACGAACCCGGAGCACCACTTTCATCCATTTTCCAGTAAAAGATCAGTCCCTCCTGAATAATATCATAAAAACCACGAATTTGTCAAATTTTGTTTCAAAAAAGTCTTACCTTTTATGCAATGATTCTTCAAATACATAAACACCCAAGAACTCCCAAATCAAAAAAGAAAAAGAAACAAAGAAAGAAATGATTTTGAAACCAGAAAAAGATGTGTATGAATATAGCCAACTTACAAGAATAAGGGGTGAGGTAGGTGTTCTTCAATCAGGCAATCACCACATAATATAAGCTCTCATCAATGAAGGAAATAATCTCAAAGAAAAGAAGCACCCCATTTGGAAATTATATCCCGCTTTTAAGCCCACAATCACTTTTTCTCTTTCCTGTCAGGAAATTAAGGCAAGCAACCAAAATAGCCCAACCGAAAAAGCTGGTACCATCAGCTGGTTGATGAATTAACCTGTTTAAATGGCCAGACAACACCAAAAGCATGCTACAAAAGCCTGCAAATTTCAGTTAGTATAAATTTTGAACTGTTCCCAAACAAATAAAAATTCAAGAAGATAAAAATAAAGTGGAATAACAACATCTTCCTGTTTCCAGGTTTTCAGTTAGCTAAAGACCCTTTTTTCTCTTCTCTTTTGTTTTTCTGTTTCAGGTTCTGAAAATGAGGGGCAAAGGGAATGGATTATTGGAATTATTTGCCATAAAAATAATGTTACATCTCTGTCAAAGAATCAGTTTTTTTCATAGTAATATATTGGACTCTCTTTCCAGGTCGGTTTGGTTGTACAACTCTTTATGTAACTTGCCCCACAACATGGATATGTCATATAAATGACTTGATTTGCATGCCTAAACAAACTGTTAAATTGCAGTATTTTATATGACTGGATCTAAATGAGGCATAAATCAGTGTTTTTTTTCCCCTTCATGATTTAATGTGCATGCAAAATAAACTGTTAGCATTTCCTCTTCTCAATTTCCATTCCGAATCCAAGAATACGACCCATAGGATCCATGGGATTGCAATATTTTTCATATCGATTGAGTGGAAAACAAAAACGATATTGTATCAATAAAGCATATCAGTTAGTGGAACGTGACATAGATCACACGAGCGCTTACTTTCTACTCATTTCATTATTAGAGGTTCTTGAAACGCGATACTTCTCTCTTTTCAATAACCTTCCAAATATTTCTTGATTATTATTGAATTCTTGAATTCGTGTTTGATCAAACTATTAATGCGTAAATTTCTTGAGTAAATACAACATCAATTAGTCTCTACTCCCACTAAACTTTTCTTCCACCCACCCCCACTAAAAAAAATTTAGAAAAATAATAAAAACTCACATAAAAAGATTTGTTATGATCAGCTGAGTTGAAGTGGTACCTACTCTCCTTAATAACAATATAGCTGGGGAGTAAATTGATTTATCTGGCACCACAAAAGAAACAGAATTAAATCGACACATATATGGACCACAATTTCCGCCTACAATATAGATACCACATACACAATTAAAGGGATCGGACCTGAAACTTCAATATTAAAGAAAAAGTACATTCCTATCCAAAAAAATACTTTTCAATTTTAATAAATGTGAAGTTTAAGCAATATCCCCTTCAACAAACACAAGATGATTGTGCTTCTATTATTAATTCGAGTTTGGATATGGTTGGATCACTAAATTATATTTTAAAAAAATATCAATGGAACCCGTTTTTCGGTTTCGATAAAGATATATAACTTATCATCGAACTATTAAATTATTTTGGTGAGTTTGACATCACCAAATAGGGTATAAATACTAAAAATTATATGATTTGACGTGCATATTAATTTGACATAGGCGTTAAACTGTTTTCCCAAGCCAGACACAACCACAGAACTAATTATGGTCCCAACAACAAGGTGGTGGTCTGCAATCTGCATCATTTAAACTTGTGTGGATGCATGCTACATGACTAGTTGACTACAATTCACTGAAGAATTAATAAGCAAGCTATCTGTTTTTATAAATTACAGATGCACCCCATTGATGGCACAGTACAACTCAATGCAATGAGTGGAAAAATGGTTATATTTTTTATTAGTAAATCAAAATGATCAAGATCACTTCAAGGGACCAGGAATACTGATGATTAGTGACCTTTTAATACTTAAAACCTGTACAGGAATGACCCATTATGATTACTTTCTTCTGTATTGAATTGAATCTAAAGAAAAACCCATCAAGAATCTTTAATGGGAAATATTTTATAATCACAATGATTTCATAATTCCTTTTTCTCAGTTGGCATATATATATTTGGATAAGGTGTATGCTGACATTTGTATTTTGAGGAAATCAAAAATCAAAATTGTGGACAAAAATTGGTACGAAAATGAACATGCATTAACTAGCAGGTGGACTCCCTGTTCGACCTCATTGGTTGTTCAACATTAGCTCCTGAACAAAAGTCAAGTTATTTGCCAGTACAGTTTTACTTTTATTGGTGACTAATGTTCATCCCAAGGACATCCACGATTGCAAGAACGGGTTAAAGTGTACATGTGTTTGTCAATTTTTCTGCTTCTGAAGTAGTAAAAGTAGAAGTTAAAAGTTGTAAATTTACAGGATGAGACATGAAACCATTTTAGGAAAATCAGTAAGGTAAAAAGCGATTTCTGGAGCAAAAAGTTGTAACTATCACCTTTTTTGGCATCTAGCTTTGTATTAAGATCAGATTAAGAAAAGAGGTCCAAATTCAATATGCAGAAACAAGTGCACTGCACTAGTTTGGCCAGAAGCATTAAATACAAAGACTCTGAACTTCAACTCCACCTTCAAATTTAAGCCATCTTGATTCTTGAGTGTAATATTATAACCTCAAGAACATGTTTGTTGGAAGACAATATACACATTCAAGGCAAACATCAACAAATTTCCATTTCTTGAACAGAAGAAAAATATGCTTCCACATATAAAAAGTGTATGATTGCACAATTTCAAAGCATCCCAAAAGTTGGGAAGAAAAACAAGTATACAGAGATACAACATATATATACCATCAACATGTCCTGTACTACTACACAGGATCAGTTCTTTCCAGGAAATAAAGAAAAGGAGGCTCAATAAGCACAACATTACCAGCAGAAACAAAAACCATAACTCTGGCAACCCAATGCGATTCCTGGAAAAGCCAAGATAGCTGAAAATATGCATTCAGTTATCGATGCACTTGAATCCATTGCAAACCAACAACCAGACACCAAACAAGATGACACAAATGATCAAATCAAGTGACAGAACTATCCAAGCTTGCTTCTTCCATGCTTTCTTGGCTTTTAGGTGCGGCGACAATTCTCCAGAATACAACCCCCCATTTTTCTGCATCGTGAGTGAAAATTCGCGACCCAATCCAACCCCATTTTCCCCGTTTTCATTGTTCTCTTTCCTTTCCCCATTCCTATTCTTTATCATCTGGATTCCCTTCTCCCCATTGGAAGGGGGACTCGCCCAAATTGGACTTGACTCAGATTGCAGCGTCCCATTCGGATCCAATCTCTGCCCCGACGGAGATTCCAAAAGGTCGAGGTGATCCAAACCCGATCCCAACAATTGATGAAAAACCGGATTGAATTCCCCCTGAAAACAATGCGAGCTCAACCGTTCCAAATCCTTATGGCCCTTGGAAACCCCGTCGAACGCATCTCTGACGCTCCTCAGGAACGCCAAACGGTCGGATTTCTCCAATTTCTCATCGAAGATCGCGAAATACACAAATGGCTCATTGATCAGAAAGGCGTAGGCCTTTGATCGGACGGTGTGCGTGTACGTGGCATGAAAAGGCGGTGTTTTCTCAAGGCATTTCGCCGCGATCGCCCCGAGAGCGGCGTCTTTGGGGCTGTACTCGGCCAATACGATCGTCCCCTTCGCAATGCAGGCGTAGTCCACTAGATCCGGTTCCAAAATCATTGTATTGAAACGACAAGAATCCAAAACTTCATCAGAAGAATTTCAGCTTTCCCATCATCGCTCTTTCAGAAAAATCGAAATTCAAAAGGCATACAGATTGAAAGACGAAAATCCAAACACGTTGATCTGTTTGTTAGCATGAGGGATCAGAAAAGAATCTCTACGGGATCGGAGAAATGGGAGAAACGTGATAGGGTTTGGGGAAGTTGTATTAAGCCATCGGAGAATTGGAGGGGCAAAGGCGATATACTTTCTGACCGGCCAAGGCAAGTTATTCCTATTATTGCGGCAATTATAAACTTTCCTTCACTTTAATAAAAAAAAAAATCAATTATTCTTTTCTTACGTTATATTATTCTTTCTTAAATTTTTTAACTCAATTAATTAAATATTTAATAAACCATACAATAATTTTCCATTATAGTGTAAAATTTAAAATTTGGACTAATAATTGTAGGGCTTTACCCTGGTTAGAGGGAACCCTTCCAGAAATTCTCGACGGCCCGAGTCAAGCCCGGGCCGACGAGGGGGTTTGGAAATAGTTTTCAACCAGCAATAGACGCGCCTCGGTTAGAACCTCACTAGCTGCGTCATTGCCCCAAGCGCAAAGATGAGTAAATAAGGGTTATGTGTCGCGATTTTATAGGACAAAGGTACAGCTGACTTTGCCCATTTTTCGATGTGGGATGTGGAAATTTCAAATACAATTAGCTCTCCAAAGTCGAAACACAGAAGAACTGAAGAAGTATATGCTTCAATTCAAAATTCAAAATTATACAACTATTATGGACGGACAGGCACTAGAGAGTAGAGGCTAGATCATATGTAGCAATGTAGCATATATAAACACTTTAATTAGGTGCCTTGGGTAGTTAGTTTACTTCCTTTCACTCTCTTGTTTGCTCCGCCATTCTGTCAGCACCGCCACCGTCCGACGATGCTAGGCGGCGGCGACCCGCGGAGAATGTCCCTGGACATCGACCCCAAACAGCAGGTTTTGTTTTCTACTCTTATTTCTCTATTTGATTTGGGCGGATTTTCCTTATTTTTCTCTTGGCAACGAAGTAGTTTAGGTTCTGTTTTTCTTTTGTGGGCCGCGTGGGGTTGGGGTATATGAGTTTGAGATGTTAGTGGAAGTGGAGAAACTATAGAAACTGAACATGCAGATTGTTTTTTGCATGTAGAAGTTTTAGGAATCGGATGTTGGGAATGTGTGTGGAGAAAGTGAGATTCAGTGTTTCTGACAAATGATTTTGTTAAAATTTGTGATAATCACGTTTGTTGTGTTAAGTACTTTGTGTTACCAGAAAATTGGGTGTTATACTTGTATTGTATTCAAACGATCTGTTCTGGCTTTGTTTTATATTTAATTTATCATTTTCCTTTACCTTTTTAACTTTCTGTTTGAGTTTGGGATGAGTTTCCATGTCAAGTTTTTGTCATGGTTTCCAGAAAATTGAATCGAGCTCCAAACAGTAGCATTTTGAGATGCTGTTGTAGGTACATTGTTTATTTCAGGGAAATGAGTGATGGACATGACATGAAACAGGAGATTGGAAATTTAGCTTATTTTGAATTTGAGATTTTGTATGAATTCAACCACAACATGTGACTATGAAACATGGCTGTTTTCCAATTCTAGAGCTCTGCTGCGGGTTTGGTGTGAATTGGTATATTTATGAAAGGAGTGTTATATATGAAGGTTGGATCTTGGAAAATTGATTCACAATCACTAACAAAGATGGATCTCTTCGATTCCCACTTCCCATACTTTTTCAGTTGGTTGAGTTGGTTCTTTCTTACTAGGGAGTTTATCAGAATTTACTTTGTTTTGAACATTGGGTACGGCTGGACTTTTCTATCCAAATTCTTGATAGTCTATTTGTCAGAAGAAATATATTAGCTAGTAGATTGGATGTCTCAAACTTATGCTCTATGATTCCACATTAGCTGCATAAAGAAGCTTTTACATCCCATTTACACTTGTTCGTTTTGATGTTAATATACATTAGTATTTATGTGGTTTAGTGGTGTCTAAAACTGAGTAGTGTTCTTGCTACGCTAGCTGTCAACCAACGCAAGGGCATCAGTACCTAAGAATTTCGAAGAAAATTCTCTTTACATGAAAAGTGGTTTGCACAGTCAGCAGAGCGACTCAGTTGCAAACCACTCTAAGGTTTGTTTATAATTCTTTGAGGTCCTTGTGAACTTTTACCATCATAGAGAATAGCAGTTTCCTTTTTTGCTTTTCAAACTGAAGAGTGCCTTCAATATCATCTGAGCTCCTATTGTTGCTTGTGAGAAAAATGACGATTGAATCAAGTAAAACCCAGTTGATTTAAATGCTGCAGAAACTTCAAGATGATCTACACGAATTGGGTCAAAAGGTTAAGCATCATGAGGAAAATGTTAAGTACTTAAAAAGTTCAATGAACAAATTGAAGGAATCAATTCTCCAGATGCAAGGTATGCGCATGTGCTTTCTCTGAGTTAGATCCTGAAAATTAACAATTGAAAGATATTGATGATTTTTCCCTTTCCTCCTTGTTTAGTTTGGCCACTAATTTCTCTCTCTTTGTTATTATACTGTAAAATTTTTAGTTAATCTTTTGTTATCTTCCTGTTCTTATAGTTACTCTCGCAAATTATGATAAAGCAAGTTTCTCCAAAAAAATAAATGATGTCCCTGCCAATGGGATCAATGAAGAAGACACTATTGCGCATATCCTTAAGCACGAGGAGTCTGCAGCTGCCCTTTTGTGTAGGATGAAAAGTCAAGCAGAAGCTTTGGCTTCTGATCATTCATTAACCGAGGATGTTATTGGTATTGTAGCCACACTTGGAAGAGTTGATGATGACAACCTGAGCAGGCTGGTTACATTTTACCCTTCTTTTATCGTCTGACAAATTTATTACGCTATTCAATATTTGTTCGAGTTTACGAAAAACATACATACATATAGGTGCATCAGCATCATAAGAGCTTCCTTCTTTGCATTATATGTTGTATAAACACTGAGTAACTAAAAACGATTTGCTTGCACAGTCTGTCTCTGAGCTGCTTGTAAAATGTTCTCTGCTGCTCTATTTTCTATCAAAGAATATATTCACAAATCACAAATTTATGAAAAATCCAATCACTAGTAAACTTAAGAATAATTACACTGACATACCTTGAGGTTTGGCCTAATTACACAGATTTGCCCTGAGATTTGAGAAATTACAAAACTTTCCCTAATCAAAGAAATTTGCATTACATCTGGATCCATGGATTTGGTGACGTCTATCTCTACTTTTTTTCTGAATAATCTACTTTCCTTGACATTTACTGGTCAATATTTGATTTTATATTCTTGATTATAACAACATAAGTTGGGCCAAATCTTAAGATATGCCGAGGGAAATTTTTGTAATTTCTCAAACCTGTGGGGAAGTTTGTGTATTTAGGTCAAACCTGTGGGGACATAAGTGTAATTATCCCTAATTTTTAACTGCAACCTCAAATTAAGTTCGCCTGTTTCACTACTATACTTGTAGTCCTTCACGGTTGACTTGTTTCTTGCTTAATCGTGGCACATAGGCTTCTTGCAGAGTATTTGGGACTGGAAACCATGATGGCAGTGGTTTGCAAGTCATATCAAGGTGTCAAAGCCTTAGAAGGATACAACAAGGATGGTTCAATAAATGATAATTTTGGTCTTCATGCAGTTTTAGCTTCTATTGGGAGGCCACTGGCTGATCGGTTTCATGTTATTTGTCTTGAACATTTAAGGTATATAACATTATGTTGTTCCTTTTTTCCCCTCTTTTTGTTAGATTAACTTTCCAGTTATAACTTATTATTGTAATCCCTTGTGCATTTCTGTATAGGCCATATGCCGGCGAGTTCATAACTGATGATCCTCAAAGGAGGCTTGCTCTTCTAAAGCCCAAATTACTCAATGGGGAAACACCTCCTGGTTTTCTAGGTTTCGCTGTGAATATGATCACCATTGACAGCAGTAACTTGTATTATATCTCAAAGAACGGGCACAATCTTAGAGAAAAACTGTTCTATAATCTATTCTCGAATTTACAAGTATACAGATCAAGGGAAGACATGCTAAATGCTCTCTCTTGTATAAAAGATGGAGCCATATCCTTAGATGGAGGAATGATACGAAGTTCTGGAATGTTCTGCTTAGGTCATCATCGGTAAGAAGCTTGCCCTTATTTCACAATTTGGAATTTATCTATTGGTTTTTCTGATTTTACAGATTGAATATCTGACATTCAATTCAGATAATTTCCTGATTTCACAATTGAATTCCTCTCATTCAAGGGGAGAGATAAATATCAAGTTCCCAAAAGGCTCGGAAAGGTTGAACATCCCTTTGAGCTACTTTGAGATTGAGAACCAGATGAAGGAGACTAAATGGAAGAAGGACAGAACAATGGAAGATATGCAGAGAGAGCAGGCCCTGTTAGATCATGCAAAGGTTAACTACGAAATAAAGAAGCGGGAATTTCTGAAGTTTCTTGCTGAAAGTTCGTCACAGGTAATGCATCAATCATGTTTTCTTGATGCTGTTCAATTCTGATGGACTTTATAACTTGGTTATGGTGTCTCATAAGTTCGTTTCCTTCTTTTTTCACTAATAATCTTGTTATGAATGATCAGCCTCTGGTGGGACGTGTATCAACCCCAAGATGATTTCTTGGAGACGGCAAGTAGTCATCAAAAATAGATGGGACGGGTATCAACCCCAAGATGATTTCGTTGAGTCGGCAAGTAGTCATCAGAAATAGCAGAACTGCAATATCGGCATGTATTTTTCTGCTTAGTATCACCCTCTACTCTTAGTGGGACTTTGTTAACAAACAATTTGGGAGGCATGCTTCTCCAATCTCCATATTTTTAAGATGCTGGATTAATTGCTAGACTGGTGAGACAATAGTAGTTGTATGAGTCTAAGCACTTCCTTACATATGCGCCTTAGCCAGAAATGTAAGAGCCTATGCACTAAATTTCTGTAATGTTTGATGTTTCTATATTTGCTGTTTCTGAAACCGAGCCCTGCTTAAACTTACAAAGGGTAAAAATATTAAAAAAATAAAAGCAATATTATGCAAAAAATAGGTTCCACCGAGATTTGAACTCGGGTTACTGGATTCAGAGTCCAATGTCCTGACCACTAGACCATGGAACCGATTTGTTTCTAATTTTCGAATATAATCTTTTCATTCACCTTCCCCAACACTTTCTTTCCTCGTCAATTGTATCGAATCAAATTCTCTCATTCATCTTGTCCTCCCGGACTTTACAAGCTCAAATCTACTGCATACATATTTGCGATTCTTTAAGTTCATACGTTATTCTTTTCGGTTTGGGAAAATTACATTCAACTACCTTGAGGTTTGCCCTAATTACAAATAGGTCCCTATTCTTTGCGTAATTACCGTGAAGTCCCTATACTTTGGGTTCCGTTTGAGGTCCATAACGTCCGTTACTGTTCCGTTAGGGTCAACGGTTGACCGGTCCGAAATACCCCTGAATATTAAATTAATATTTGTGAATTGACGAAAATGCCCTCAGGGACTTATTTGTTATTCTACAAACTATGGGGACCGTTTTGTTACTGAATTCGAACCACAAGGACCTAAATGTAATAATCTTTAATTTTGAAATAGAGCCGTTTATAGCCGTTGGGAGTGTGTCTATATATACTTCTAGGCCTTTTTCTAACCATTAGCAACCAAAATTTCATGGCTAGTTCACGTAGTTCAGCATACACGCGTAATTCTTCATTGAAGTACATGAAGGAGCGATGTAGGGCAGCTAATTGCAATCGATGGACTACGATTAAGGTGGTGGAGAAAGACAATGCCAACCAGGGAAAGTTGTTTTGCTGGTGTGAGGTTCACGGATTTTCTCCTTGGTGCAACCCTCTTGAAAATCAGACAATTGAAGATGAAGCTACAAGTCGAGTGCATATTGGAGAAGAAAATCGCAATTCATCACTCCTGTACAAGCTGAGATGTCTGAACATGTTACTATTAGCTATACTACTTTTGTGTCTCATTCTCAAGCTCATCCTGTAACTGCTATGAATGTTTCAAATAGAGCTTAAATAAAATAATTTCAGAATGTATTACATACATTGTTCCACATTGTTTTCCTTAAGTTAAACAACATATAAGCCGCAAAAAACAAATATATCATTCACATACTGTTTTCAAACGATGTGATGAATGTAACAAACAAGTTTGACAAAAAGCAACAGATATTTTTCCTGTTATTTGAACATACGCTTAAGTGCTTGGATTTCAAAGTTCAACTTCTTCTTGATGGCAGAACCAGAATTTGCAGGATCACTCCTTTTGCTAACACCAGAAACTCTGTGCACTGGAGGCTTTTGCATGCCCTTGAAATTTTCAGTAGGTTGGGTGTGTGACATAAATGCAAGATCCTTTCTCAGTTTGGACATGATTGCATCCACATTGCCAATCGGTTCTGGTTGAGACATAACCACTTTATTCTTGCCCTTCCCCTTTTCTTGTGGTACATCTGCTGCTTTTGGCCGAGCCACTGCACGGTCGTTGATTGTAATGCCTTTTGCTGGTGATAAGTTCTTGCGGTAGGTTTTCTGCAAAAGCATCCTCTTCTTTTTGGGAGTATTTTTCTTAAAAACTGTCTTCGAAACTTGACCTAAGAAAATAAAATACCAACATTCAACTAGATTATATGTAACAGTGTCAAAATTACAAATAATATTGAACTACCTTCTCTTGTTGCTAGCTCAGAAACCTTCCTTCTCTTATTTGTTGGCATCTCAGGAATGTCATTGTCAATATGAAAGTCATTGCTCTCAGCATCAAAGTGGTCTACTCTTGCTTCTTGTCTAACTGTCTCAACTTCACATTGGTCAATGCTTGCATAAACCTCATCTAGTAAAGTCTGGTCCCATTCCTCCAAATTGTTGAAGTGCTCAGCAGCAGGTTGTGAAGTTCCAGCTTGATCAGCTACAACCTTCTGCATATGATATTGCCATCATTAATGCCATTGAAAATTTAATTATGTTGAATTGAAATTTAAAGCAAAGTCAATACCTTTCTTGTTGCAAGTTTGGGTCTGTTTTGTGAACTCCCTGCTTGCTCTGTGTTCTGTATAAATAAATGAATCATTTATAAATATGGAAAGAAAAAAAGAAACTATCTTAGTGTGCAATGAGCCATGAAGAAATACCTGTACTCTTGAAGGGCAGGTTCTTCTGTTATGTCCAATTTACTGACAAATCTTACACTTCACAACTGTGGACCTTGACATGTTCTGACCCTCTCCAGGCTCCTTCCTTCTGTTTTTTTTTGGCCTGCCTGGAAGTCTTCTTATTTTAGGAGGGAGCAGGTCTTTAGGCAACACATCTGGCATTTCCTCCCAGAATGAGGAATCAGGAACTGGAGAGATCATGTGTTTGTAACAATTCATGTATTTCTCTTTGTGGTACACAGAATCAGTGTAATCCTCCATCCTTTCTCTCCTATGAGCAATGCAAGCATGTGCATGCCTACAAGGAATACCAGAGATATCCCATTCTCTGCACTGACAAGTTCTAGCCACCATGTCAACAGCATAGTGAGTGGGACCATCAACAATCTCATACTTATCATCTCCAGCCATCAAAATAGAGCACTTCCTGGTATCATTCCTAATCTTGTTCAATTTTTTTACAACTGTTGGAACAATCATATTTTTCCAACCATCACCTCTAGTTCTTCTTGCATTCAACCTACTCATTATTTTACCTCTAAGACCATCAACAAGCTCTAGAATTGGTTTACCTCTCAGCTTACCTACCCAGTGGTTGAAGGACTCCGAGATGTTGTTTGTGCAGTGGTCATTCTTCAATATAGGGTCAAAGCCATGTCTGGACCACATGGATGCTGGAATGTCAGCCAAATAAGTATGTGCCCATGGGTTTATCTCCCTGACTTTGTTCATGGCAAAGATAAACCCCCTTCTGTTGTATGATCTTGCAGCCTCCCAGAAATACCTCTTTAATGCATGACCTGGAAACTTGGCCCTGAAATTTGCATAGATGTGCCTTGCACACCTTCTGTTATTGGCATGTGGAACAATTTCATTGATTGTCTCTGTCAGTCCCTGTGACAAAAGTAAGAAAAGATAAAGTCACAAAACAGCATAATAATGTTAAACTAAAAAGAACAAAGAATGTTAAGCACAAACCATACCTTCTGCCTATCACTCATGAAAGTCCAAGGAATATTATCATCAAATCCTCCTAACATTCTGCCAAGATTCTCAAAAAAGAATGTCCAGCTTTCCTTATTCTCAGTTTCAACAACAGCATATGCAAGTGGATATAAGCCATTGTTACCATCTAAAGCTATTACAGCTAACAGAACCCCACCAAATTCCCCTTTCAAGTGGCATCCATCAAATCCTATGAATGGTGGACAACCAGCATAGAACCCCTTTGCTAGTGGTGCTAAACCAACAAAGACTCTCATGAACAAAGGAGTAATATTCAGACTTGGTTCCTCAGGAACATGGGATTGCAATGTTATAAAGCTTCCTTCATTGAACTGAGGCAGAATCCTAGCATAGTAAGGCAATTTCCCATATGACTTGCTGTGGCTTCCCTCAATGTCCTCTAATGCTTTCAATTTAGCTCTATACACTTGCATATAATTTGGCTTCACATTGTATTTTCAAGCTTAGCTTGAATATCCTTAGGGGATAAATCAGGTGTTTTCCTAAGCCATCTCACCAACTTGCTGGCTATCCATTCTGCACTTGCTTCTTTACTACAATCAGTTCTTATACAAGTATGCAAACCCTCATACTTTTTCACCTGAAATGTTTTACCATCTTGCATTATTGAGGCATGCAACCTCCAAGAGCAACCAGTGCTTTGACACTCAACAGTAACCCTTTCCAAATCATTTTTTAACCTATTCATCTGAAACCCTTCCTGAATAACATAATCCTTAAGTCTCTTCCTAAGGTGATAAACATCCTCAAAGTATTGCCCTACCCACAGTTTAACTTTTCCCTTGCCCTCATCAAATTTCTGACATGGATAATTGTAAGCATTCTTGAAGGGATCATTCACAAACTCATCATCAGAATAATTCAATACCTCACAATGATCATCAGAATCATAATTAGACATATCATCAGATTGTGAACTAGCATCAAAATTAATGTTATCAAGATTTTCCAAATCTAACTCAGGTACAAATAAGCTATCATCAGAATTGTAGTCCTCAGAATCATCATCAACAACACTTTTGCCTTTCCCTTTACCACTGTTCCCACCAGTTTTACTCTTTCTCTTTGATGAATCATGTTGTTTATTAGATGCACTACCAACACACTGTTTACCCTTCCTATTAGACACCCTTCTTACAGAATTCCTAGTGGTTCCATGTCCTAAAACGGTATTAACATTAATATCACCATGCATGTTCTCAACTTGTACCCTACTATCAAGATTTTCAATGTTTATATCAGCATTGGCACCTGGTATACTAACAGTACACTCATTCACAGTGGAGAGAAGATACACATCAAATACAGCAGCATCACAGTTCATTTCAAACATTTTCAGCACATCAACATCACAATCAACCGACATTCTAGATTCCCCCCCACAAATAGAAACAACAATGCTAAGAGGTTCATCTTCTAATTCAAATAAACCCTTAAGTTCTGCACGAAAATCAATTATGCTGAACTTATCTGGATCAACATCGTACAAACTTGCAATCCTATCCTTGTAATGGCAAACTAGAGTATAGTTGCTTGTACTCATTTTTTTTTCCTGCATGACAAAATGGGAAAAATAAACAATAAATTGTCATGTCAATTGCTTAAAAAAATGCAGCTGTATCTCATATCAGCCACTGAAAAACTTACTCCAACAACAAACAAAAAAAACCTAAATAAAAAAATTGGGCGTTTTTAAATGCAGCAGATGGCGAACCGAATCTTCAACAAAAACCATCAAGAAAACATACAAGAGGGTTTTCAAGCACTAAAAAGGGAAAAAATCACCACTGATTCCCAAAATTTTCAACTCGTGTTTGTGAAAATAATAACTCTCACCAAATCTACGAACGTAGGCCTGCTAAAACCGGATTTTCGACGTCAAAACTCTGATTTCTAAGGGAAATACCGGAATCCAAATTTTTTTTGCAAAAAAGAAGGGTTTCAGTGGGTTCCGTTCACTTACCTAACTCATTCCCTAACAACAGATGTTGCGATTTTAGGTTGTGGCTCTTCCTCGCTTCAGAAAACTCAGAAAATAAGCTCCAAGGAGCCCAAATCGAGTAACAATGGCGGGTTTGTTGACTGACGTTAGGGTTTCCTCCTCCTTCTTTAGAGAGATTGCGTGTCTAGGGAGTTGTTTTTAGATTTTCTGAATAGTTAATGATACCCGCTAAAACCAAGTCTGAAAAGGTAAGGGCAAACATGTCATTTCAATTTTCCAAAAAATATTAAAAAACTCATATGACAAAAGACAGATTCAACGCCAAGGGTATTTCAAGGTGAAATTTTAATTGTGGTGTACTGTTCATCCGTATAGTGTAAAAATGGTATAAATTCGTGGGATAGCGTAAGTTTAGTGTAAAACGGGTATGGGGAAAACGTCTTTGAAGACGTTTTTCCAGAAAACGTCTTCAACATGTTTTCCGTTGACCACAGATAAGCTGCTGACTGCCCAAATATGATGAAGACGTTTTCCGAGAAAACGTCTTTAAAGACGTTTTTCTGGAAAACGTCTTTAAAGACGTTTTCTCGGAAAACGTCTTTAAACGTTTTCTTAGGAAGATTTTCTGGAAAACGTCTTGATTATCTTCATCAGAAAATGCCATTTTTCAGAGTTTCAGTCCTGGACGCGTGACCTCCTTATATGGAAATGTTGTTTTTTTTTTTTGAAATAAATGTGATTTGTAAAATATCATTCAATCCAGCCATAAGTTTATTATGAGTCGTAGACTGGCCAATTTTAGGTGGTCGGGTATGAAAATGTTACATTAGCACGCAAGTTTACAAAAGTCGGAAATACGTTCAACGTTTATTTATTGACAGAAAGACAACCGTAGGTACACATAACAGTGAACTACAATCAACGACCACCACGTCTTGAAGTACTTGCTCTCGCACGAGCTTGTGCACGATCCATCTCCATAGGAAATCGAGTTGTACGGCCCCGACCGGCATTCCCCCTCCTCCCGCCCCGTCTCCTTGGCCTTTCTTCGTTGGTATTGACTAGGATTAGAGAAGCCTCTGGCCAGTAATCTTCATCCCATATCGGGGCGAAACCTCCTTCGTAAGTTTGAAGGTATCGTTCGATTTCGTAAAACCAGGCTACGAAGTTTGATGGCGGAATACCAAATGAAATGGCTGCCTTAATAACATGAGAACAAGGGATGCCGTGTCGCTGCCAGAAACCACATGAACATGTCTTACTGTTCAATTGGACGATATGTTTTCTCGAGCGTCCACCTGAGGCCGGATTATGGGTAATTACTTCAGCCCTGTATTCTCGTTGGTCGAACAGGCTTACCTGATGGAGGCCACAGTTCTCGATATTCATCTCGAAAATTGCCCAAGCATAATCCGTCCAGGCGTGGCAGAGTGACTTTGTGTGCATGCCACTTTTCTGTCTGTCGACGAAGTATTGTGCCGTGCGTTTTAATGTGGCTTCAACGATTGGCACGATCGGCAACCGACGAATATTTCTAAGAACACCGTTGAAGCATTCCGACAAGTTGGTCGTCATCGTTCCGTACCGCATGCCACCATCGTGTGAGGCAGCCCACATTTCCGGTTCCAACCCGTCAAACCAGGTTATTGCTCGCAAGTCACTTGTAGCTATTCTCTTCATTATCCTGTCGTAGGTTACTTGCTCCATTGCATCCCCGGCTTCCCAACATAGATCTTTCAAGCGTTGATCGTGACAGAACTTGTAAAAGTTGGAGCATATGTGTCGCAGGCAATATCTGTGGCACCCAGCTGGTTCGTTGAATTCTGGAGTAGATCGGACCGCGGATATGATCGCACGGTGTCTATCGGAGATTAGACAGACACGTCGCTCTGGTTGACAGAAGTTCTTCGCAAGGTGAAACAGAAAGAATTTCCACGATACGTCAGTCTCTTCATCCACCAAGGCATACGCCAATGGAAGTACGTTCTGATTTGCATCTACTCCCACCGCAAGCAACAGTTTGTATCGATATTTGGTGTACAAATGCGTACCATCGACACTGATAACCGGACGCATGTGTCGGAATGCATCAATGCATGGCTTGAATGCCCAGAAGACGTGTTGCAGCATGCATGTATTTGGATCTGGAGACCTGAACTGTCTATTATGCAACCACTCGACGACAGTACCTATGATACAATAACGAGGCTTGTAAAATGGGAATATGTTCTGTGAAATAATTTTCGAAATCTATGTTTCAGTGGGTACCTGGATTCCATCTTTGAACTGCACTGAAGAACCGGGGCAATTTGGGCACAGAAGTCTCCCACGTACCGTACTCTATGGCTCGTGCCTTTTTCAGTCCTTGCCATGCCTTCGAATATGAGACATTAATTGCGTATGTTGCGTGAACCTGAGTTTGTACGTTGCTTACTTTGTACCCATAATCATTTTTAACGAAAGGCAGGATTAAGCTTGCTATGAATGCAGAACTCAAATTTGCATGATCGTTAGTGTTCTGGTTAGGTAGACAGTAATGCCGAGGCGACAGTTTCGTAACTCTCCAAAATCCCTTGTTTGCCTTTGCGCTGGCACGAAGTTTCCAGTTGCAATTTATGTCTTTACATTTGATTTTCCACATACGTGGTCTGCTTTCCACGACATTGTATTCGCGCTTACTCCATTTAATGCAGTGATCCTTAACAGCTGCAATCACATGTGCTTTGTCTTTGAACGTCATACCCTCCGATAATACACCCGTGTTGCGATTGTAGCATAGTTCTCCCCGGGTCGTTGGCACATCGACGGAGTCAGCAACAACCTCCGGGAACATAGCTGCCAAGTATGGACTCACAATTCTAAGAACCGGGGTACCTGTTTCGGCCGCCACATTAGGAGTGGATGGCTGGTGCAAAGCTTCATGCATCTCATTTATTAAGTTATCCTCCTCTTGTTCAACCTGGGTGGGGTCACCTTCTTCTTCCGAAGCGAGAAGCTCTGCAACCTCATCGTCCTCTTCTTCTTCCGAACTAGCAAGCTCTTCAGCCATAAATGAGTTACTTGTTGGATCCGGGAATTGTGAAGGCCTCAGTGATGGTGGTTGCAATTGTTGGGCGTCGACCTCAGGCATGAAAGTACTGTCGTCCGGTAATATCTCCGGGTAGTACGGGACATTCAGATCCATCGGAGGTTGAGAAGACGAAGCACCGTTGTGCTCATCAACCGTCATGGTGTCGAGACCTTGTGTTATCTCTTCTACGTAATTGAAGTTCTCCTGTGATAACATTGAAGTGTAAGTTCCCATTTCTGGCCCATACTCCGATTGAACGTATATGGGGACACATTCCAGACCTCTCGCCGGGTCTACGAAGTACCATAGATCTGTGTCGTTGGAAATTTCGAAGAGTTTTTCCATCGGAGGGTCTCGTGAGATTAGACAAGCAGCTAATATTTTTAGTTTGTATAGCTCTTCATGGAGGTTGAGGCAAGCATATACTTCGGAAAGAAAATCAGAGAACGAGGAAGAGCGTGAAATACTTAACAAACAAACGGGTGACATGGAGCAATGTATGGTGTAATTTGCCTCTGTAACATTACCACCATGATGGACCAAAAAGCCTACTGTTTCCATGAAGAAGAAAAGCGGGGAGAAATAGTAATGGCTTTACGAATTATTTGGGAGATTGATTGGTTTGATAGCATATTATTGGTAGCAGTATATATGCATGTAGAACTGACAAAGTTTGAAAAGTTTCGCGAGAAGGTGTCACTTTAAAGCCGCAACAAGGTGGCCAGCCCCTTCCAGCGTCTGTTATGCTTTTAACACGTATATTGAAGGCGTTTTCCAGAAAAACGTCTTTAAAGACGTTTTTCCAGAAAACGTCTTCAAAGACGTTTTCCCGGAAATCGTCTTTAAAGACGTTTTCTGGAAAAACGTCTTTAAAGACGTTTTTCTGGAAAACGCCTTCAATAGGAGATCAGAAAAAAAAAATTTGCGAAGCAGAAACCCAAAATCTAAAACAACCACCAATTTATATTGCGCGCATTACAAAACAGACTGTCGAATACAATAATTGAAAGCCTACCAAAGACAATAACCGAAAGCCTACCAAGGACATGCTAACAATGCCCTAAATGACCACCGGTACCACACTCACGGGCACGTCTGCGCCGATTACCTCTTCGCACGTAGTATGCCGGTTGTTGAGTTGTAGGCACCAACTCAGTTCGCGCATCTGCATCGACATCTTCGATCCGCTCATCAAATTGAGTCACGGGTGCTCGATGATCATACAATTGAGGCGTTAGTTGATCGATGCCATATGGATGTTGCTGACTTGCAGGGCTTGCAAACTGCTCCGGGAAATAGGGCGATTGCAATGGGACATCTCCTTGTCCGAAGCTGTATGATGATGTGCCAAGCTCGCATGCTGAGCTCGTCTCTGCTGCCTGTACGTGTTGTTCATGGACTTGCACGTTGTCGGGCTGAAATGACTCTTCAATATTCTCCTCTGCTTGAGGTTGCTCTTCATCATTTCGCCGCACACCTCCTCGGATCCCTCGTCGACGGCGACGGCCCACAGGTGGAGGCGGCGCATCAGGATCCGTAAATTCAGAACGGCGTACACGCTGCGTGGGTTGCGTGTCATTTTGTGACCCAAACAACATTTGGGTGTCATGCATAATGTTCTGCCGGTACGTCTGAAAAACTGTTGGATCATTGTAATCAGAAATCGTCAAAGATTGTTCCAACATTCGTGATGCTATGTCATCCTGGATATTATAAAAACAAGGTCACGATCAGCGCATAGTCCAGTAGGGAAATATGACTTCAAATGGAAGAGAAAAAGAATGAGCAAGTAGTATATCATCCTTTGACAAAATAGAAGAACTCACCACACCATATGCAAAATATACATCTGGGGGATGGTAGCCCTCTAACTGCTGTACCGAACCCGGATCTGTCAACTCGTGGAGAAACAATGGTGGTGCGATCAATTTCCTAGTTATCTGCCCATACCAATTCCAATAATCCCGAGTCACGTGAACGCCAACACCATTGCTGAAACGCACTAAGGAATTTTCTTTATCATCCCATAGTTGGATGTAATTTCGGTGTATACTCAGCCATGACCTACCCACCATCCCTCTTCTCCCGGCAAAAGAGTGCAAATCATCGGTCATCCGTTGATCTACCTCGAAAGGAATGCCCTGCACGTACCCAAATTGTCTGGAAACCCTATCTGGATAATGCCACTCGACACACACCCAATTTATTAGGGGTACTCTACAATGCCAATTTCCACTACCAACATAAGCGGGCAGCCCACCGTACTCAACTTGGCTTTCGTCATACGGCCGCCAAATAAACTACACCAATTGCAAATTAGACGATATATTAAAATTGCAACCTTGTCATCCAAATAACAACTTGTAACTAAACTATGACAATAACCTCGTTCTCCCTCATCTGGTCAAGCATCTGTCTGAATAGTTTAACGTTGTGCGAGACAGTGTTAACCCAGCTATTATAATGCAGCCAACTGCGTGACCAAAAAATAAAAAAATATATTAAAAAAAAACCATTAAAAAAAAATTGGATCCTAACAAGTTCTAACTATATCTCACACCATGCTAAATAAGACAATTTTGATACTTACTGTGCTCCATACGGAGCCGGATGCAGCTGGCGCCCAAGTACAATCCTTGGTCCAACATAGACCTTCTCCTCTGTCCACGTTGGAGCAAGACGTGGCATCCTACTCAGCGCCCAAACCTGCGAGAGAAGTTGATAACAAGATTGAGCTCTATCAAAAATTGCATTCAAACAACACAACAACGAACACAAATTTCACCTGCAACAACTGTAAGGGGCCTCCTATATTCTTCTTTCCCTTTTTCGCTGCATTGCAAAGGGACCGGTATAATGACGCCAGTACGGCACTGCCCCAGCTATAACTTCTAACCTCCTGCAGCACCGACTTCACATCCTCAACAAAAACCTCTTGCGGGTCCTCTGGGGCGGCCTTGTATCCGAGATTGAACAAGTATACCAAGGAGATAGTATTCCCCGTGCCATCTGGCCACATCATTGTTCCCATCATAAGCAGGATAGTGCAACGAGCCCATCGCAGTACTTCTTGATCCGAACTATGATCCCCGATTGGATGTTGTTGCATGTACTGACGGAGCTCTCTAAGTCTCAGCTTGGCACCTTCGACATTAGGGGCAAAACCTAGATGTCTTACGCAAGCATCCACCCAATCAATACTCGCACTGTCATTACCTACTACTGCTCTCCCATTAATCGGGAGGCCCCACAAAATGGCGACATCCTCGAGTGTCACCGTCGCCTCCCCTACGGTCAGATGAAAGGTATGTGTCTCCGGCCTCCACCTCTCCACCAAAGCAGTGATCATAAAGTGGTCCACATCCATCTCCCCTACTCTGTGCAACCCGTAGAATCCCATCTCATATAGAAATGCCAGGACACGATCATGCATTTCCAAATAGAAAGTACTATCATCCCTGGCGTAGAACCCTGGCTTCCCATTACGCACTTGCAAGCAATCGTCCAATTCTCCCGATTTAATATCCTTTAAACTCTCACTCCGATGCGAGGCTTGCGCGTACAACACGCTAGGATTCCGAGGTCCATAGTAACGATCCATCGACAATCTACAAAGCACCAACAACCAAGATCACATTACCACATCATTCGACAATGCACATACTTCAAATCAAAATTAACACAACTATGGATAAAAAACAATTATACATACATTTTATTCCAAATTAATATTTTCATTACACATACGAGCATCTATTCAGTCTACGGAATAATGACGAATAGGAACTATGGATACTACCAACCTAATATTCATTGATAGAACAATTTGTGCAAAATTTATTTGTTTTGATTTGTGCAAAATCAACAATTAACATGCTCTCTACCGATAACCATCACTCTACAATTTCAGAATCCACAAGAACAAACGACCAAGTAACGCCAATTCTTTCACATACTCGAAATTTTAAATTCTTGCCCAAACACAAAAAAGGAAATAAAAAAGAAAAAGGAAAGCAAGGAAGAACTAACCTTGATAGCAACAACACTCTAATCGAACGACCCACGTCACGGAGTTGGTCCCCGCTTGATTCCGCCGGAATTCGCCAGCTGCGTCGCCCCCTCTGTGTCTTTTTTCTGCTGATAGGGTTCTCTGCACAGAGAACCCAGAAGGCGTTTTTTTTTTAACCGTCTTCAATTGAAGACGTTTTCCGAGAAAACGTCTTTAAAGACGTTTTCCAGAAAAACGTCTTTAAAGACGTTTTCTCGGAAAACGTCTTCATCATATTTGGGCAGTCAGCAGCTTATCTGTGGTCAACGGAAAACATGTTGAAGACGTTTTCTGGAAAAACGTCTTCAAAGACGTTTTCCCCATACCCGTTTTACACTAAACTTACGCTATCCCACGAATTTATACCATTTTTACACTATACGGATGAACAGTACACCACAATTAAAATTTCACCGTATTTCAATCTTTTTAGATGATCCGTTATGGACCTCAAACGGAACCCAAAGTATAGGGACTTCACGGTAATTACGCAAAGAATAGGGATCTATTTGTAAATAGGGCAAACCTCAGGGTAGTTGAATGTAATTTTCCCTTTCGGTTTTGGTGAAAAATGAAAATACATACTTGTCAACATCTAAGGTAGAATTCAGGCACGATTCATCCTTCCATGGCCATTATCTCATCTACATATCTATACAAAATATGGTAATGCGAACATCAAACCAGTGCCACTCAGACAAAAATCATAGGAAAACGACGCTGTCTTAAAGTAGGAATGGGAACACCAGTACAGTACACAAGTTTCCTGCTGCTCATAAATCTCAAGTTACTTGACTTGCTTTCTTGTCACGACCTCAAAGAAGTAGATATTTCTCTATTCCCCACCGTATATTCTTCCATGGTTGCTGATCCAATTTCATCCTGAACCTCAAATCACCAATATTTAGACTGCACTCTGCATCGTGTAGTAGCTTCTAAATTTACGTGGAAAAGTTTCCAACTTGGAAAATTCTACAAATACCCACTTTGGTTCTCGCCTATTTTTCCAACACATGTTCAAAATTTTCACTGGTACCTGGCAAAAATCTCAACTTTCAGAAGCTTTCACTGCAGCCCATTTCACTTTTCGACTTTTCCTCAAAACCCATGTCCCAATTCTGACTCTAAACCCCACAAAGTTCCTTTCTTTACGGAGTTCTTTCTTCTCTCTTGTTTTTCTGCCATGGCAGCTGCTTTGAGGTCAAAGTCATCAAGACATGCAGCTTCAGCTGCCCTGTCGCAATTCAGATACTTCATTCACAGCCAAATGCACGCAGGTCGGATTAACCATTTGCGGCGGACCTCCGGAATTTACAGTAGTTACCAGAACTATAACTTCCTCTCAAGCTCCCCTTTCAATTCTACAGCATCCAAGTTCGCTTCTCTGCGCAGCGAGGATATCTCTGCTGACAGGAGTTCTGAGGTCCCACCTGACGCGTGGGAGGCATATGGGTTCGCCTCTAACTCTAAAGAGGAATGCTGGGGAGGCTCCAATTTCAGCCGGGATTTCCCAACGCCGAAGGAGATATGTAAAGGACTTGATAAGTTTGTGATTGGGCAAGAGAGAGCTAAAAAGGTTTATTTTCTTGCACTTGATGATTGATTCAGGGGTGGAGGTGGGAGGTGTTGGGATGGTTAAAGCTCTAGCTTTTAGAGGTTATGTATCATATTACAGATTTCCTTTTTGCCTATTGCAATGATGGTGTAACTCAGTTTTTGGGTGAATTCGCTGCTTTCAGGTTCTTTCTGTAGCAGTCTACAATCATTACAAGAGGATACATAATGATTCTTTGCAAAGGTGATTGTCCATCGAACCCTGAAGCTTCGTATGGCCTTTTCTATGAACATGGACTAAAATTACTGATTATTGGATTAGAGTCTCAGGAATATTGTGTTTGTGCATTTGGCCTATCTAGTTGTTTTCTCCAATATACCTGTTTTTGTGTGATTCAGCATTGGCATTGGAATATCTATGTTAATACTTGTAGGTCAGAAAGTGACAAAGCTGAGGGCGCAGACATTGAGACTGTGGAGCTTGAAAAGAGTAACATTCTTCTTATGGGCCCCACCGGTTCAGGTGAGTTTCTCATTTCTTTCTTTACTGACTCTACATATTCGGGTCAGTCCGTGTGTACAAAGGTATAATGGTCACCTTCTCCTTCTTTTATGTGGTGTTGGTTTCTTGGTGATTGATATTCTTGTTTCAGAAGTTTAATTTGTGTTCTTAGTGGGAGTGTGGGACCTTTTAGAACTAAGAGGGAATGAATACAAGTTCTTCAAAAGGGTTTACTACTTACTAGTTACCTTTTGTGCAGTTTAGACTCATCTATTTTGTGTTCCAATATTACTCTTTCGCTATGTGATCTTAATGTCATTTTAAGGACAGGAAAGACACTTCTTGCCAAAACTTTGGCGCGGTTGGTAAATGTTCCCTTTGTAATTGCTGATGCCACTACCCTTACTCAGGCAAGTCATATTGTTGTATAAAACAGGATTATAGCAAAGTTATTTCTGATTTTATAAGGTTGACAATTTGCTCTCTGTTGGTCCCTTCTTAACCCATGATTATCACGGTTTTCCTAAGTACAATATAAAACAATGTGAAATTAGAAATTTGAATTATTTTACAATGTGACCTTTGCTGAAACGGTGAACTCAAGTGTCCAGATCGTTATTATGTTTTAAACTACTACATCTTTTGGCAGGCAGGATATGTGGGTGAAGATGTGGAGTCCATTTTGCACAAGCTACTAATGGTGCGATCAACATTGTTCTTTTTTACTCGAATTATTTCTTAAATGCCATTTCTCTTTGGACGTACACTGTTCTGCTTCTATGAATTTAATTTTCCTGCTATATTGTATTTCCATTGAAGGTGCTTATTGTGCTGTTCAATTTAGTGTCTTTATTATCACTGCAGGAGATAGACATATTTTTATTTGTACACTAGAAATCAATTTTTTTATTTACCATGAAATATTTTGATTGTCGTATCTCTTCTGTTTCAGGTTGCAGACTATAATGTAGAAGCTGCACAACAAGGCATAGTTTATATTGATGAAGTTGACAAGATCACCAAAAAGGTGTCTCTTTTAGGACATCTGTAAAATAATTTGTCAAACGAGAATTATCATGACAGATCATCAAATCCTGCTTATCTTTAATATTAATATCCTTTGTTGTATCTGCAGGCTGAGAGCCTCAATATAAGTAAAGACGTGTCTGGGGAAGGCGTTCAACAAGCACTGTTGAAAATGCTCGAGGGAACTGTAAGTGCTTTATTTTCTTCACATTTGTATGTGACACTGTTAAGAAGAATTACTAAAAGTAGAATAGTTCAACTTTAATCTGATCCTCGAATCTTTCTTGTCTCTCAGATGGTTAATGTCCCAAAGAAGGATGTCCCAGAAAAGGATGCTCAGAAGCATCCCAGAGGTGATAATATTCAGGTTACGTATGATCTTCCAGCAACTTTTTTCTTACCTAGATTGATCCAGATATTTAGATATCTTATATACGCATGAATGTCTATTGCTTACAGATTGATACAAAAAACATTCTCT
This sequence comes from Lantana camara, assembly GCA_037501455.1. Taxonomy (NCBI): domain Eukaryota; kingdom Viridiplantae; phylum Streptophyta; class Magnoliopsida; order Lamiales; family Verbenaceae; genus Lantana; species Lantana camara. Next base: position 10,681,148 of record CM074857.1, on the reverse strand, counting down.
TTATATGTGGTGGTGCTTTCATCAACTTGGAAAAGACGATCTCAGAAAGGTCTTATAATAACTCTTAACGATAAGATATTTAGGTGTTGTAGTTTTCTTACCCATTTCAAAATCTTTAAACCCTGTAAGCAATTATTTTCAGACGTCATGATTCTTCCATTGGGTTTGGTGCCCCAGTACGTGCAAACATGAGAACAGGAGGTGTTACAACTGCTGCTGTAACATCATCTTTGCTGGAAACTGTGAGCTTAATAGCACCACATTTTCTTCTTATTCATGTGTGCGTGCCCCAGTATGGCAGTGACAGTTTTCAATTTTCTTTTCCTTTCTTCCTTTTTATTTTCAGGTTGAAAGTAGTGATCTTATAGCATATGGGTTAATTCCTGAGTTTGTCGGGCGATTCCCTGTACTTGTTAACCTGTCAGCACTTACTGAGGATCAGCTTGTTCAGGTGATAACTTATTCTGAAACCATTAATTCATTAATCATGTTTGAGTCTGAAGGCTTGTATGTCCTGCGGATTAAAAAGCCTAGAAAGATTGCCATTATTGGACACAAATTTGAGAACACAGTAAACATTATTTGTGAAAACTTTACGCAATATAAATTACTTACTCGAACACTATTAAACTTTTTTCCAGGTGCTGACCGAACCCAAAAATGCATTGGGGAAGCAGTATAAGAAAATGTTCCAAATGAACGGAGTAAGTTCCCAGTTCCCATTGCTCTTCCATCATATAAAACGAGTTTATTGTAATTTCCCACATTGATCGTGTATTGGTTTGTTCTTAGGTGAAGTTGCAGTTCACAGAAGACGCATTGAGACTGATTGCAGGAAAAACAATAACTAAGAATACAGGAGCTCGCGGTTTGCGATCAATGTTGGAAAATGTTTTGATGGATGCTATGTATGAGGTTTGTGATTCTTCTCTTCCTCGATCCATGATGAGAATCTCGTCTGTTTTGCAGCAACTGGTTTTTCTTTAACTTTGTTTTCCATTGTTATTATAACATTACCTTTTTACTTTTCAGATTCCTGACATTCGAACGGGTGATGATGTAATAGATGCCGTTGTAGTAGATAAGGAATCCGTTGGTAACGATGGCCGAGGATGTGGGGCTAAAATCCTCTACGGTAAAGGGGCTTTGGACCGTTATCTTTCGCGGCATAAATTGAAGGATCTAAAGGTACACTCGACTAGGCAAAACTAAAAAGGGGTAATTACACTAACATACCCTCATATTTGACCTCACTACACAAACTTCGCATGAGGTTTGAAGAAGTCATCCTTTTTACTAGTATATTATCTTGCCCGTGGCATTTACAGAATTGTAGTCTAAATCCCAATTCAAGACTCATAGCATGTGTAGCCTAAATCTAAAAGTATCTCAGGGGTAATTTTTGAAATTTCTTAAATCTCACCAAAGTTGGTGTAATTAGGCTAAATCTCATGGGTATGCCAGTGTAATTATCCAAAATAAAAACACGAAAAATGGAAAAACAGAATCCATCTACAGTGTTCTGTAAACGTTGTGCTCTTGTATTGCAGACGTCTGCGGAAGGGTGCGAAGGAGAAGCTGTGGTCGAACGCGAGTTTTCCTCTGTCGCTGCATTGTAAACTCTCAATTGATTCTCCTGTACAGAGCAAATATGAATATTAGTTTCCCCACTTGGAGCAGCCATTGCTGATAGATCTTTGTACTTCATAGTCTTAACGTAATGTATTTGTACATTTACATTACTGCCTCAGTTTAGACGCAGAATGTGCAGAAAAGTATTACATCTTTATGCGTTTTTGGTGCCATTATTAAGTCAAAAAAAGTGAACAAACTCACCCCACCAACCATTTGTAGCAGCCCACTTGAAAAGGACACCTCTCCAGCTGCCAATCATTGTTCATGCCATACTTCCTTAAAAAATTATATTCGTCTAGAATCGAGTCAGACTACGAAGGTGTAAAACTCCATCGATCAATATAAAGTAGCATTTACATGGTCGAACTCAAACTTTTTCAGGTAAATTATGTTTCAGATTTTGAACAAATTTGACTGTTTCCTAACTTTCTTTTGCACAAAAGTATAGTATTTTATCCAAAAAGCTTACTTCATAAACACCCCTCCTCATAAATCCAGCTTTTTTGGTAAGCTTTAATGATACAGACAGCAAAATGTTGTTAAGACTTCAGAGTCTGTTTAGTTGTTCAACTATAACTAGCTGTTGCCTACTGCTATTCTTTTCAAATTAATGCAATGCTTTGATTTTTGTCATAACATGACATCGTCAAGGTTGGTTAAGAAAGAGTTCAAATTCTTAGGGAAGTGTTAGAATTCTCTATTTTAAGAGTCCTTATAAGTACTCACCAACCTAATTCAAAATCTTATTTTTTTGAAATCATAAAAATAATTTCTGAAATTAGTAAACATTAATTTCGTAAATTGAAATCTTGATTCATGGTAATAAAATCCCCTTTTTTACGCAGATCTGAAATGCTTGGTTTTAAAATGCTTCTTTGTCTGGGGAATCTAATTTGTGCAAGAATCAAGGTAAAACCAATTATGGAGAAAGTGACTTAAATCTTGCTTATAGTTATGGCTCATAAAGGAGCAACAAATCATTGTACAAATGTATAATATTTTACCTGTTGTGAGCAAACAAATGTGTCCTAATTTAAATATTTACCAAAGTGATTGACCATCTCAACTAATATGTTATATGGAAGCACAATTTCTCAACCAATATTCTTGGTCTGGGCTGGCTACCAAAAACAAAACCAAACTAATATGCAAATTCAGTTTTTTTATTTTTATTTTTTCTAATTTTTATGTTTATATAATAATTACAATATACACTGCAATTCGATTGTTTCAAAATCAACGGTGATCCTCAATTCTCTCTCCTCTCATAAACCGGATAGAGAGAGAGAAAGAGAGGAGAAAAGAACTAACTTCAAGGAATGATCCTTTGTTTGGTTCGTCTTTGAATTGGTTTCTCGTTCTCTCCCCCATTTTCTTTCAGATTCTTTTGATTTCTTCTTCCTTGTGAAGGGAAGAAACAAGAGAAAGTGAAGGAAAAAGACTTCGACGAAACAGAAAAGCGCAACGAACCATTAAATTGGAGGAAAGATTGGATTTTTGAAATGTGCATCTCAGATTTCTGTCAAGTTTCAACACCTTTCTATGCGTGAATCAGGTATTTCTGCGAATGATTAAATTTCTGCAAGTGGACGGTTTAGATTATTGCAAAAGATTGAAATAAGGCAAGAGGGCATCTCGTTTTTCTGCCAAAGTTTGAATTTTTGGAAGCGGGCATCTCAGATTTCTGTCAGTGACACATAAATTCTATGCGGGAATCGCGTATTTCTGCGATTGATGAAATTTCTTGAAAGTGGGTTGTTAAATTTCAATAGATTGAATTTTATGAAGAGGGCGTCCCTTTTTTCCACCTAAGATTAGATTATTCGGAGAGGGCATTTGATGTTTTTCTGAAAATATATATAAAATATTGGATCTTTGAGATTGGATTGTCAGAGATATAGTCAGAAGTCAGATTTCAAAAAGTGGGAATTGTTTCTATTACCCGAAATGGCAGCAATCGAAATGGAAAGTGTGGAATGTGTTTCCTCATCAGATGGAATCGAAGATGAAGAGATCCAGTCTTCATATCCTCATAACAATCATCACTCTCTTCCCCGTCAGTATACTTCAAAGCCGCCTCACGGTGTAATTTCCCCTGGACTTGGTCCCACAAGTGTCCATGAATTGCTCGAATGCCCTGTTTGTACTAATTCTATGTACCCTCCAATCCATCAGGTCTGCTCTATGTCTATCATTACCGTTTCATATTTATGTCTTCTAACTTGTAATGAAAAATGACTGACTGTTTATGTTTCTTTGTTTCAGTGTCATAATGGACACACTCTTTGTTCAACCTGTAAGACGAGGGTGCATAATAGATGTCCCACATGTAGACAAGAACTTGGGGATATAAGGTGCTTAGCATTAGAGAAGGTTGCAGAATCGCTTGATCTTCCATGCAAGTACTATTCTTTGGGATGTTCAGAAATTTTCCCTTATTACAGCAAATTGAAACACGAGGCAGTTTGCAATTTCAGGCCGTACAATTGTCCATATGCTGGATCTGAATGTGCTGTAACAGGAGACATTCCTTATTTGGTTGCCCATTTGAGAGATGATCACAAAGTGGACATGCACACGGGATGCACCTTCAATCATCGATATGTTAAGTCCAATCCTCGTGAAGTAGAAAACGCAACGTGGATGTTAACAGTGAGTTCCACATCTCCCTTTTGTATACTTGCATAGTTGCATTACGTAAACTATTTATAATTCGGAAACTGTAGTGGATTTTGCAAATGATAAAATTAAATTTAGAAGTGGGAAAAGATTGATCATAAATGTAGGATCGGATCGGTTTTGTTGGGCAGTGTTTGGGTTCTATTAGTACCTAATTATGTAAACTTTTGTTATATAATCAAACTAAGATCAAGCTTGTATAGTATCTCTCACTTGTCCCATGAAATTTGTGCTTAAGTGCTTCACAAGAAACTAGAATCTGAAATCCTTTGTTGTAATTGCAACTATTTTTCTTTCATGTGTATGATTCAATTTGGGAATTTGGGTTTCTTACACTGGCTGGCTCAGTAATTGCTCAATTATTCATTACATGTGCTTTTTCCAGTAAGAATGCCCCAATTATTTAATGTGATAAAACTTTTCTGGATCTTTTAACTTCTTTAAACATTTGAAATTTATTAACAACTCAAATTCTGTACACCGAATAGCAATTCCCAATCTATGATGGATGTTGCAAGATATTGATATATGTCATTTAAATAACTCTTCGTTCCTCGTAGAAGTTACTCACCCTCATCTATTATAATGTTCGCTAACCCATTCGATTCATGTGTAGGTATTCCATTGTTTTGGGCAATATTTCTGCCTCCATTTTGAAGCATTTCAACTGGGAATGGCCCCTGTTTATATGGCATTTCTTCGTTTTATGGGAGATGAAGCTGAGGCCCGCAACTACAGCTACAGTTTAGAAGTAGGAGCTAATGGCAGAAAACTTATATGGGAAGGCACACCACGAAGCGTTCGTGATAGCCACAGAAAGGTCAGAGATAGTCATGATGGCCTTATTATTCAAAGAAATATGGCACTTTTCTTCTCAGGAGGTGACAGGAAGGAGCTTAAGCTCAGAGTTACCGGACGAATATGGAAAGAACAACAGAATCCAGATGCTGGAGTGTGCATACCAAATCTTTGTAGCTAAACCACTTTTCTTTTTTTTTTTGGTTTCGGAGTTTTTAACATTTTCTTTTTTATTTATTTTCTTTGTCGTTTGGCTTGTGCTGTGCTTGGTCGTGTGCATCTGTGAGACGTACTGCTTGCTGGTGTTGTACCGAAGCAGCTTTGTCACTTCCCCTTCGGTTGTTGAAAGATGGAAGCGGTCAAATAAGTAACACAGTTGTTGTTCTCTTGTGCGCTGCTGATTCTTCTCTTCTTTCTTTTCCAATGTGGGAGATAACCTTATTGTTTCGGAAAATCATTAGGGGGAGTTAACTGGCCAATTAATCTTATTTTGAGGCCTTAATTTCATGAGTCATACATGACTATTTTGATGTGTGTTCTTTATCTTGTATGCTATTATGATTCTTGGCAGTTGGCTCTTTGGACTATGAATTCCATTTATAATTTGGTCAATTCTTGGGCTATTATATCTTGGGTTGAATTCTAGCTTGTAATACGTCACACATTGTAATTGATTTTCCACATTGCCACTCTAGATTTTCCCTGTATTTTGACCATACACCAGCAATAATTCTGAGGGTCCATTTATTACCATTTTTTGGCACCTCTGAAGGATATTTTTGTGAGATTTGTGAGGTGCATTAAAGTAATGGCACTGTTAATCTTAATGTCACTTCCATGCTTTCAATGGTTTCATTGAGGCTGGCATATGTCGAGTCTCAATCAGATTAAAAGACTGGAAGAGAAATGAGCCTAAAAGCAACTTGTTTCCTTGCACATTTTGCACATGATTTTTTCTTTTCTTTTTTACTTCATTTGTATCCTTCATGTGTTCTCGTGAGCTTTATACTTTTATTTTAGAGTTTATCTTCGAAGAGTATTAAAGACGCGGAGAAATCTATGCCGTCGGTTACATGAGTGGGACCTGAACTTCCTTAATGTCTGATTATCCTCGTCCATTTTTCAGTAATTAATAATGCAAGCATGAAGTCATATTTTGAACAAGATTGTTTCAATGAGGAGACCTTGTACATGGAATTTTACTGTTCGTAGCTAAGCATAATGCAGCCTAGACGTACGTATGTATCGACTTTTCTAGAATCAATGTTCAGCAAAACCTAGTATGCATCTCTGAGACAAAGAGCAGAATTAATTGACTTCTTTTCGTCAAATTTATCATGAAAGTTTGAATTGCGTCTGCTGATTATGTCTGCATCCACACCAGATTGTTATGACAATCGTTTCGACAGGTTTTATTGCAGGATTTCGTTTAGTAGCATGAAGGTATGAGAGAGTGAAGAAATCTGGTCTATTTTTCATCAGTATGGGCTGCTTCCATTCTAAAGTCCCTGGTTATGAAAATCCTGCTGTTCTTGCTGCTGCGACACATTGTATGAATATATCACATAAGATTCTTATTTCTCCCCTTTCTAATTTACTACACTTTAAATTGGATATGGAAATTACTGTGTTCCTTAAATATTATTTAGTTAAGAAATTGGTTGAAACTAAGCAGTTGACGGGGTGGTTCCGATATCATGCAGTCACGGTGAATGAAGTCGAGGCCTTTATACGAATTGTACAAGAAAATAAGCAGCTCCATAAGCAATGATGGCCTCATTCACAAGGTAGATCCTTGGCAGTTTTCTTTGTTTCAGATATATGCAAAGTCTTGATAGAACAAATTTTCATAAATTTGGAGTTGGAATATTAAATAGCTAACCCATCGTCAGGAAGAATTCCAGCTAGCGCTCTTTAGGAACAGAAACAAGAGAAACCTCTTTGCTGACAGGGTAGGTTAATGCAGACAACATACATATATCTACGCTACCTTATAATAAATTCGTCCTAACATTTGCTTATGCAGGTATTTGATCTGTTGGACTTGAAACGCAATGGAGTCATTGACTTTGGAGAATTCATCCGATCTTTAAGTGTATTTCACCCTGATGCACCAACTGCAGATAAAATTACTTGTAAGGACATGATAATAACTCTACTGCTTCAATCAATTACACAAACATCCCTTGAGTTTTGGAAAATCACAAAAACTTTCCTTTGTCAAAGAATTTGAATTGCTTTTTGATCTAGGAATATTGATGATATTATCTCTGAATACCCCATTTTTCCCATTGAAACTTATTGGTTGATATTTGGATTTACATTCATGAGTGAGTGGCCTGGCAATCGGTGGATTTTATTCAATCCATACCTCAATATTCATCATCCAAACCCAAAATTATTTAATTTTATCCAAATTCAATCCAAACCCATGACTCATTTGTAAATGGGTTTGGGTGAGGTCTAAATCCAATGGGGTATCCAAACCCATAATTATCCAATATTTTTTTTACAAAAATTTTAATTATTCTAATTTTGTCTTACTATTTCAAATATATTTATCTAGACATACAAAAATTATTTTAGATCCATTTTCGATCCAATTTACTATTTTAGATCCGTTTGACTCATTTGTTCCTTTTTTCGACCCGTTCGACCTATTTGGACTTGTTTCACCCGTTTTTGAAGCGTTTGACCTATAATGCACGGACACTCCGAAAATTTACCTCGTGCAGTGTCGGACACGGACACGGCTCGGACACGGCAAAATATGTCCAAAAATAATAAAAAAAATCCGACACGTTGGGGACACGGCTCGGACACGGCGCGGACACGTGTCCGACACGGCTTAAGAAACATCCGACACGGCTCGGACACTGCTTAAGAAGTGTCCGACACGGCGACACGAAAAATTCAAAAAAAAATTAAATTTTAATTTATATTTCCTGAATATTTGAGGGTATATTTTAAAAAAAAAAAAAAATAATTATATAAATTTGCTAAAAAATATTTAATATTAATTTAAATTCAATTTTTTCATAATATTATTATATAAAAAATGTATTAATTTTATTTTTAATGGTTTTAATGTTGAATTTGAAAATAATATATGTTATTTAAGTTTGTAATATTAAATACTTTTATAATATTTTATTTTATATAAATAAATAAATAAATAAAAAATATATATATATATATATATAATTTATTTATTTATATATAATATAGCCGTGTCGGAGCCGTGTCGTGTCCTAAATTTTTCAAAAAATCCGTGTCGCCGTGTCCGTGTCGTGTCGTATCCGTGTCGCCGTGTCCGTGTCCGTGCATCATAGCGTTTGACCCATTTTCGACATATTTTACACATTATCGATCCGTTTCAATCGTTTTTGACCCGTTCGACCTATTTTGAACCTATTTCAACCGTTTTTCGACTCGTTCGATATATTTTGGACCTATTCCAACCGTTTTATTCATTTTTGACATATTTGGACCTGTTTGACCCATTTTCGAAGCGTTTGGCCAGTTTTTAACCTATTTTACACATTATCGATCCGTTTCAATCTTTTTCGACTCGTTTGACCTATTTTGAACTTATTTCAACCGTTTTTTTATAAGTTCGACCTATTTTGGACTTATTTAGCCCGTTTTATTCATTTTCGGCATATTTTGGACCCGTTTTACTCGTTTTTGAAGCGTTTGGCCCGTTTTAGACCTATTTTACACATTATCGATCCGTTTCAATCTTTTTCGACTCGTTTGACCTATTTTGAACTTATTTCAACCGTTTTTTTTATAAGTTCAATCTATTTTGGACTTATTTAGCCCGTTTTATTCATTTTCGACATATTTTGGACCCGTTTTACTCGTTTTTGAAGCGTTTGGCCCGTTTTAGACCTATTTTACACATTATCGATCCGTTTCAATCTTTTTCGACTCGTTTGACCTATTTTGAACTTATTTCAACCGTTTTTTTATAAGTTCGACCTATTTTGGACTTATTTAGCCCGTTTTATTCATTTTCGGCATATTTTGGACCCGTTTTACTCGTTTTTGAAGCGTTTGGCCCGTTTTAGACCTATTTTACACATTACGGACCCATTTCAATCGCTTTTCGACCCATTCGACCTACTTTGGACTTGTTTCTACCATTTTTAAACCTATTCGTTATATTTTAGACCCGTTCCACTCGTATTTCAACCAACTCGACGTATTTTGGACTTGTGTGGTCCCTTTTGGACCTATTTGGACTCGTTTTTGACCCATTTCACATGTTTTAAACCCGTTACATCTATTTTTCATCATATTGACTGTTTTAAACCCGTTACATCTATATTTCAGCATATTGACCTATATTTAATCTTTTTTCACCCGTTTGGCACCCGTTTCACTCATTTTCAAACATGTTTTATTTATTTTGAACTCGTTTGACCCATTTTAGACCCCTTTTGGTTGGTTTTGAACATAGTTTTGATCCGTTTCACATGTCTTAGGTTTATATCTCCTATTTTCGACCCATATTGAACTCGTTCCACTAGTTTTTTTTTATCTGTTTGGCCTATTTTGGATCCATTTTATTCGTTTTTTGACATGTTCAATGTATTTTGGATACGTTTGACCCATTTTTGACCTATTTGGCCCTCTTTGGACCCGTTTGACCTATTTTGATTAGATTGAACAAATCCAAATTGGTCAAATGGGTTGAAAATGGTCTAACGAGTCCAAATTGATGGAACGGGTCGAAAATAGGTCAAACGAATCCAAATCGCTCAAACGGGTCAAAGATGGATCGAACGAATCCAAATAGATCAAATGAGTAGAAAATAGGTCAAACGAGTCGAAATAAGTCAAATGGGTTGAATGGATCCAAATTGGTCGAACGGGCTGAAAATATTTCCAACGGATTCAAATTAATGAAACGGGTCGAAAATGGGTTGAACGGGTCCAAATAGGTCTAACAGGTCAAAGATGGGTCGAATAGATCCAAATTGGTCAAATGGGTTGAACGAATCCAAATATGTCAAACGGGTCGAAAATAGGTCTAACGGGTCCAAATAGGTCAACGGGTCGAAGATGGATCGAACGTAACCAAATTGGTCAAATGGATTAAAAATGGGCCGAACGGATCCAAATAGGTCAAAGATTGGTCGAACGGGGTCCAAATTTATCAAACGGGTTGAAAATAGGGATGTAATCAAGCCGAGCCGAGCCTTGTCCTTTTTTCTGGGCTCGAGCTAGCCCAAAAAAATATTTTTATAATTAAATATATAAATTAATACATGTATATATAATATTATATATAAATTAAGTATTTTTATATATAAAAATTGATATATTTTTATTTTTAAATTAAATATATACGCTCACGAGCCAGCTCGTGAGCCACGAGCCTAAAATAAAAAGACTTGGGTTCGAGGACTCGGCTCGGCTCGAGAAAGCTCGCGAGCTGACTCGCTTGTTTACATCCCTAGTTGAAAATAGGTCGAACGGATCCAAATTGATGAAACGAGTCGAAAATGGGTCGAACGGGTCGAAGATGGATAGATTTGATCCAAATTGGTCAAATGTGTTGAAAATGAGTTAAACGAATCAAAATATCTCAAACGGGTTGAAAATGGACCGAACGGGTCCAAATTGGTCAAATAGGTTGAAAATGGATCGAACGTATCCAAATAGGTCAAACGGGTCGAAGATGGGTCGAACGGATCCAAATTGGTCAAATGGATCGAACGGATCCAAATAGGTCAAAGGGTTCAAAAATAGATCGAACGGATCCAAATAGGTCAAATGAATTGAAAATGGATCGAACGAATCCAAATTAATCAAATGAGCCCAAAATGGGTGAAACGGGTCTAAAGTAGGTCGAATTAGTCAAAAATGGATGAAACAGATCCAAATTGATGAAACGAGTCGAAAATGGGTCGAACGAGTCGAAGATGGATAGAATTGATCCAAATTGGTCAAATGTGTTGAAAATGGATTAAACGAATCCAAATATATCTCAAACGGGTCAAAAATGAGTCGAACGGGTCCAAATTGGTCAAATAGATTGAATGGATCCAAATATATCAAACGGGTTGAACGGATCCAAATTGGTCAAATAGGTTGAAAATGGGTCGAACGAATCCAAATAGGTCAAACGGGTCGAAGATGGGTCGTACGGATCCAAATTGATCAAATGGGTTGAAAATTGGTCGAACGGATCCAAATAGGTCAAATGAATTGAAAATGGGTCAAATGAATCCAAATTAATAAAATGAGTCGAAAATGGGTGAAACGGGTCTAAAGTAGGTCGAATTAGTCAAAAATGGATGAAACGGATCCAGAATAGGTTAATCAAGTCGAAAACGAGTGAAATGAGTCTGAAATGGATTTAATAAGTCGAAAAATGAGTGAGATGAGTCCAAAATGGGCAAAACACGTCTAAAATAGGTGGAAGATGTCGAAAATTGGGTTAAAAGGGTCCAAAACGAGTCAAAAGGATCTAAAATAGGTCAAAAAATGAGTGAAACTAGTCCAAAATGGACTAAACGGATCTAAAATAAGTTGAATAGGTTGAATTGGTGAATTTGGTTCAAAATAGGTCAATCAAGTAAAAAATGAGTCAAACGGATCTAAAATAAGTCAAATAGGTCAAAAAATGAGTGAAGGGAGTTCAAAATGAGCGAAACCGGACTAAAATTGGTCGAACAAGTTGAAAAATGAATAAAATAAGTCAAAAATGGGTCAAACATGTTAAACAATGGTAAAACGGGTTCATAATGGGTCAAACTTGTCTAAAACGGATGAAATAAGTCGAAAAATAAGTGACACGAGTCCAAAATGGGTTAAACGGGTCCAAAACCAAATCAATAAATTGAACAGGTCAAAAATGGGTGAAAAATGTCCAAAATTGATTAAACGGATTCAAAGTAGATAAAAAACGAATTAAATTGATCGTAAACAGCTTCAATTTTTATAATAATATAGATTTTTATTTTTAATTTCAAAATAAAAAATTTGTCTTTTCAAATGAGTTTTATAATTATTAATTTTTGAACATTAATAAATAGAATATATAAAACATAAAATGAATATTGTCATGCCTACAATCATCTAATGGGTTTGGTATGTATTTGAAACTTTTAAATGGGTTTGGATATCCAATCCATTTAAATGGGTTTAATTTGGGTAGAAAAATTTTGGATTTAGTTATATTATATTGGGTTTGGATTTTTGAATATTGGATAATGTTTGGATTTGGGTATGGGTGGGGTAAAACCCACCCGTTGCCAGGAGACTATGATAGCATGCACTGGCCAAACGTTAGGAGATGCCAGGGGAATTTTTTGTAATTATTCAAACCTCAGGAAAAGTTTGTGTAATTAGCCAAACTTCTGGTTCTGGGTGCGCTAGAATAATTATCCCTTTCCTTTCTAATCTGTGACCAAATAATTTCCCAAAAGTTGCATTTAGGTTGTACGGTCTAAGGCGCACTGGGTACATCGAGAGAGAAGAGGTATGCTTTTACTTGTAAGCTTCATCAGTATTTATCTCCAAAGCTGACATTTTTAGCTCTCCTACAAATGAATATGCCAAATATGTTGGTCTTTTCCAATGACCGATATATGTTGTTATTTGACAGTTGAAAGAGATGGTATTGGCACTATTACACGAATCCGATCTGGCAATTTCAGATGATTATGTTGAAATGATCGTGGGCAAGGTCAAGATAACTCATTGTCAGCATTTTATACTCAATGCTCATTCTAACTTCAGTTCCAATGACATTTATTCTTGTTTCTTTCCTTTCATTGTGTTGCAGACATTCTCCGAGGCAGACACAAAAGGTGATGGAAGGATCGACTTAGACGAATGGAAGGACTATGTATCGCGAAATCCATCTCTTATGAAGAACATGACTCTTCCATATCTCAAGTAAGTTTGATATAGTTTTAAGAGGGTGTTTAGCGAAGCTTATAATCTCCCTATTTCTTAATCATATTAATTACACAATTTTCAGGGATATAACAGTAGCATTTCCCAGCTTTGTGGTTCATTCTGAAGCTGAAGACTTGCAAACCGATTAAACTCGATTTGTTTGGGCAAAGTATCTTGCCTACATCTCAACTCTGGGGAATGAAGTTTAAATGGAAAGAAATAGGATAATCTTTTTGAAAATCTATTAATATTATCTTAGAAGTTTCTGGTATAGTTATTTATCTTCTGGTTTTCTTGTGTTTCGGTCCCTCAAAATGCTATTAACATTAGTAAAGAGAGTTTTACATTTTAATAGTGTGATCCGGCTCGAACCCATTATACAATATAGAAAAAAAATAATAAAAAATCAACTTCTTCAAGTGTTTTATTTTTATTGTTCGAACGAGCCGAATTTAGGCCGTGAAACTCATAGGCAATTGATTCACGTGGGCATTTGCTAATTGCATATATCATGTGGGTCACACGATTAGTTGGTCTAAATTCTAATGCGAAAAATGAAAGCCCCGCCGACAGAACATTTCAGACAAACATAGCACCAATCTTGCACAATTCTTAGTATTGTTGAACATAATTCAAATTTATTCAACTTTATTTAATTATTCATATACACTTCAAGCTACAACTTTGGTAACTCTTGATCTATCACTTGAAGTATTTCCAAATCAAATTATGAAATTCCTATACAAGGCACACAACATATTTTCTTGGTCCATCTACACTTGGTACGCCATTAATGGCGAGCAGGGACCAAAACAACTTCATTTAATTAGGTTAACACTATTAGCAAAACAAGTAAGATGGAAATCAAAGAAATTTATATATAGCCCAAGTTATTTTACTCGTATGGTGTACCCGGATATGATTCAATTTGAGAGACCCGCCACGAATGCCACCCCGGTCGAGGGCAACCACGACGAACCGTATATGAACTGTGCCACTGTAAACTTACTCGCTTCGGAAGTGGCTTTGATCACACGATAACCGGGCCATTTCACGCGCTGCCCCAACGCGCTACCGGGGCCATTGTTCATGTACTCCCCATAGTACAATGTGTCGAGGGCGAAGTTGCCGTTCCACTCTAGCCATCCTCTAGGATGGATATGATCCCCCAAATAGGAAAGCATGTATACGGTCCTCGAATACATCTTCCATGGCCTGCCTAAATAAGTCGGGTAGGAGCCTTTGACCGCCTCAAGTTCGGGCTCTGCCACAATCCTGCAAGCATGGATCGAAATGCCCGTGTTCTGGTTTGGGTCCTTGCGGTTTTGGGCCGTGACGGTAACTTTCTGCTGCGGCATAGGTTTCCGGGCATGCATGACACAGTTTTGGAACACAACTGCAGCGTTTCCAAAAATGAAGTCGACTGTCCCATATATGTCACACTCGCGGTAGAATTGTCGTTGGGAGTGTGTGTAGAGCGTGTCCTGATATCCTACGATGTTGCACCGGTATACCACCGCATGATCGGCTCCAATGCGGAGGGCGACGGCTTGATGCTTGCTCGGCCCGGCTGTGTTCTCAAATGTTATGTCTCTAGCAATGAAGCCAGACCCGGTTGCAGCTGCATGATGAGAATTATATGTATATATCGATTATTGATGCCGATCATAGTACACTTTTTTATAAAAATTGTATAAGAAAAACACACTTTTTATACTAAATTCTTGATTCTTGTAAGTTTATTACATTATTACGATGATCACTCTCTTTAAAATTCAAACTCATACTATAACAAATGCAAAACACTCGTTTATACAACATTAATTCGATTTAGTCGGGTTCAAATCAAAATCTCTTAAAAACGATTATCCAAAGGTCCATAAAGGAATGAAAGTGCAAGATTAAATTAAATTAAAATCACGAAAAGACATCTTTAGTGAAAAAAATGATTCGTGATCAAAGTTACGTCAATCAAGAATTTTCCCTCGGCATCCTATGTTAAAGTAGCATGCATTTATATAATTGATTAATGCAATTCATTAATCATCATCTATAAAGCTCTAATGATGTCTGAGGTAGATTTGATTCTTTTTTTCTGATAAAAAGAAAAAGATTCTAAGTATAAAGTTGAAAAGAACCATTATTTGAAAATGAGAAAAATAACTTCTAAGTGGAATTCAAATTCAGGTCATTGTCGTGGAGAATGAACTCATTAACCACTTGAACCAATTCCAATTGGCTAATAAACAAATAAAGTTCAAATTTTTGGAGTAATTAGCCTATATATAAAATATTGGAGGGTGGTGGAAGAGGTAAAAAAATGTGACTACGAGGGTAAATTGGTCAATTTCATGAATTTTTTATTTATATTTAGTAAAATTTGTGGTCTAATTTCTATAGTTAAATTTTGTTGTTCCCTCACAGAATAGACAGGCATGTGCAGGATCATGGCAACTTCCCATCGTTTTCAGGACCAAATGAGAATAATAAGATTAATAGGGGGGCCAAATGAGAATAACAAGATTAAACGGGGGGAAAAGGCGAATAGTAGAAAAGAAAGTGTAAAGGCAAAAAGGGGAAGAAAAGGAATTTTAATTTTTTACCAAAGGACGCGGTGTGGAATGTCGTCAATTTATCCTGGACGCTTTTTCCACCTGTAATGACCGTTCTGCCCTTCCCATCTCCAATAAACATTATATTCGTCTTCTTCCTTCCCACCTTCAAATTATTCTCCTCATACCTATCCACAAAAATATGGAACCATTACGAATATTTCAATCTTTTCCCTTTTTATGAAAATCAAGAATCTTCAAATCTCAAGTACTATTGGACGCATATAATGTGTATTTCTTACTTAATACATATTGTATCATAAATTATTCGATGAGATACCTGAAGAATTCGTCGAATAACGTCTTAACTAATGATACTTCAATCATTAAATAATGCACAGTTACTATTGATACTAAGATTTTACGGTGGTCTATCAGCCGACACAAATTATGCGACATAAATAATAAAATCAATTTAATTTTGTTGGTCAATACATAATATAAAATCAATATAATATATGTTAGAATGGTTCAAATCAAAATTTACATTACCTAACTAATTATTATATGTATAAGGATATCCGTACATCCATATCTGAAAGCATAATTTTGCATAAAGTATAACTACGATCACAATTTTATGGCTTTTTTATGAAAAATATTTACTATAGTTGGCATCATGAGTGGACTGAAGTTAACAAATTTCCCTATCAAAAAACTTGGAAAGTTGGAAATAATAATAATAACAATAATAATAAGCCCCACTTTGACAAGTAATTACGATAGCGTAATGACAGGGACATAGAAGTCATTTAAATAATCATGGAAAGCCAATAAAAAGTTGAACCGACCAATGAAAAAAGAGCAGAGCATTTCCTCAACTTTTTTTTAAATGGTCAGTGAAATTACCTTCCTGCCCTGACGTAGATGATGAATCGCCGATTGCTGTGCTCCGGCGCCTTTTTGATCGCCTCCGCGACGGTTTTGTACGTTCCGTCGCCGTTCTTCGACACGATTATATCGGCATTAATGGCGGACGCCGGAATATCCAGCAGCATTCGTTCTCTCCGCGATAGCCACGGTGGGAATTGGTCGTGCTGATTATCCTTTTGATCATCTCTGAGTAATCGCCGCCGGCGATTCTTCACAGGAATGCCGGAGAAGTCCCCGTCGCCGCCTGCCGCGGCGTATATAGCTAGAGAATTGCTCACGATTTCCGACAGGTCTTTTAGCCTGTCACTCATTTGATTCTTAACGTCGCCGCTCAATTCATCGAAGCCTTCGGTGCAGGTGTCCTGGTTGGTTAACGAGGCGCTGAGCCAGGTTAACACGTCCTGATTCGACCCGGACGGCGTTCCGCCGGGCGCGGCGGAGACGAGCGATCGGGAAAGGAGATCCACCGAGTCTTCCATCAGCTCCAGGCAGTCCTCGTATGCCGACCTAAAGCAGTTGCACATTCAAATTTGATTCCTATTTTAATTTGAAATTAAAATAGTTTCTAGCTAGTTCAATCGAATTAACCTGACGTGAGGATCCATGACGAGGTTATTGATCTCCGTGGCGGAGTAGAGCGCGTGGCCAATTTTCTGGAGAGTGACATTGACGGAAATCTGGACGAGGTCTTCGTCGGTGGCGGTGGTGGCGCCGGGGAACTCCAGCAGCGAGTTGACACAGAGAGCCGGGTACCGAGTCCGGCTACACGTCCTGGACATGGCTTGAGATGGCTGCAACCTCTTCCCGCCGCCGGAATTCGCTTTGTTCCGGACAACCACCACCAGCACAGCGGAGACGGCGGACGCCACCAGGAGTGTGGCGGCTAAGATAAACAAAACCTTGACTTTGGATTTTCCTGGGGCGGGAGCAGTGGCGGCGGTTAGGTTCCGAGTGGACGAGCCAAGAGGCTCGTTTTTTCCGAGCCTACCATATTCCATCGCGTTAGGCCAAGTATTAATGTACGTGGACAAAAGATGAAGTAATAAGAAGAATGTGTTTCGGCCTTCTTGCAATGGGAGGTTGAGGAGGGCGCTAGTTATAGAGTGGAGAATTTATTAATTAATACCGAATATTCATATAATATGGTATTGGATTGTAATATTGTTTATATGGATAGTTTTTTGAGTAAATATTAGATAGGATATTTGTTATGTGTAACGTGATTTATTCCGATTCTGTTTCTGTTTTATAGCTTGTATAGGGGTTTTATATAGGGGGCAACTCTTCAAAAATAACTAATAAGACAGAGAAAATTATTCCCACAAAATTCACTTTTGAGTTTTTTCATGGTACCTGATATGGCGTAATGGTACAGGGCCACGTGGCCACCCCCTGTTGGCGCCAAGTGGACCCCCGCGCCAACCAGGAACAAACCAGGAACGACCTCTTGTACAGGTCGTCAGATCGATATCATTTCTCCAGGTCATCAGATCTGCTTGAGTACACCAGATCGGTTGGCATACCATCTGACCATCAGATCAACAGATCGATCTGCTCTCCCCTATGAGGAAACCCGCAGCATTAAGGATCCCGGAAGGCAATATCGATCTACAGATCGATATCATACATCACCGGACACCCGAATACTGTAAAACACTCCTGTCGGGACATGCGTACCCTTCCCATTCCCTGGAACAGGCGTACTACGGCTCATTAATGACCGTCAGTCCCTGCTCTTACCCAAAGGGGAAAGAAGGTACAAACGACCCGCCTCAAGCCAGTTCCATCGTCCGACATCCAGATCGACGACTGGCAACGCCGTTAATGCACACCTACAGTACACACACTACTGTGTCATTTGGCCATGGCTATAAATACTCGCCCTTTGAACAGTAGTTGGTAAGCCTTTAATACGCATTCAATTGCATTTATTCTCTCTCTAAAGAGCCCCATTACTGACTTGAGCGTCGGAGTGCCAACCTTGGGTCAAACCCCAAGTCCCCCAAGTTGGTTTCGAGCTCACGTTTGCTAGTGCTTTCAGGTCGATAAAGAACCCACTCAAAACAAATTCTTGACTGATTGACCCATATCTGACAGCCAGATCGACCACGTCAGATCGACCAGATTTGAGCCAGATCAGCTTGGCACCGTCTGTGGGAAACTTTTTCACATCGACCTAGAAAAAAGCCATTCCATCCTCTTTTCAACACCATGGTTAACACGAGGAACACCTACCGAGAAGAGGACATGGAGGAAGTAGCCAAAGGCAGGCATGATCACAACGCGCCGCTTGGCAACACCTCCACTGCTCCTCCGATCGGACCCAGCGCCAACGCTTCCATTCCTCAGCCGAACGCGGCTCCCCGGATCACGGTCACCCAGGCGGACCTAGACGCCTTCCTCGATCAATGGCGGATCGAGCTCGAGCGAGCCCAGACGGAGGGCCACGAACCCAGGCGCCCCGAGCTCCCAAGGGCCAGCCCGGCCACCACCATACCTAGCCCCGTGGTGGGCAACACGTTGGCCCCCTCCATCCAAGCATACGGGAACCCGGTTCCCTATGTCTTCCAGCCACTAGATGGGCGACCGGCTCAAATCATCTGGGGCCTTAGTCCTCAGATTGGAGCTGGGCAGGTCCAAGAATTCGCTCCGCCGCCGCCACCCCCCGCAGCGAGCAAAGAAGTTCCCCGCGAGGGCCACGGGGACTCCGACCATCCCAGCCGTAACCACCGTGGCAAACGCGTGGTCGACGAGGACAATGAAGAATTCGACGATCTCCGAGCTCGGATCCCAGCTCGATCCTCTAGGGAGGAAGCCGCCAGGATCGCCGCCGCTCGCACTGGGAGAGAGCAGGTCCACGGTGAAGACCTACCGCGAAGACGGGTCCAAGACCGCCTGGGTGACCGTGGCTCCCACGTCACCCAGAGGCAGGTCGACCTCCGAGAGGGACTGAACCGACGTCCTCTCCGTTACCGCAGCGACAGGGAGGAAGCTTCCCCCTTCTGCGAAGATATTCTCCTCACGACCTGTGATGGAGATCGAATTCCGACCGGCCTGCCCATGTATAACGGGACCACCGATCCCGAAAAACATGTGACGGCCTTCGAGAACCGGATGCTGCTACACTCCCACCCGCAGCAGATTTGGGCCAAACTCTTCGTCACCACGCTGACGGGCCCTGCGCAGGATTGGTTCATCCGTCTGCCGCCTCGGTGCATATCGACCTACAACCGATTTGTAGATCGATTCACGGCGCACTTCTCCTCGATGTTCGGGGAGAAGCTACCACCCTCCTATCTCAACAGCATCTACCAAAAGGAGGGTGAGTCCTTGCGAGATTTCATGACTCGTTTTTCGAGAGAAGTGGTTCGGGTCGAGAACCCGACGATGGATACTTTACTTTCCGTAGTCCATCGAGCCCTTCGTAACCGCCTTTGGGCCGATGAGATCGTCAGGGTTGGGCCCCGCAACCTGACAGAAATACAAGATATCGCCCACGGCTTCATGCGCGTCGAGGAGATCGCCCTCGCACATGGACCTCCGCCTCGATCTGAGAGGCAGGTCATTGGGTCCAGCTCGCCCCAACACCGGAAGGGGAGCGAGCAAAAGAAAATCAAAGGGAAAGTCGACCAACCGACCCAGGTCGACCGACAAAACTACGTCCCCTTGACCAAGTCCATAGACCAGATCTACGTGGTTATGGACCAAAGCCTTCTGAAGAAACCAAAGCCCATCCGAGAGGGCCCGAAGGCTGAGAAATCGGGAAAGTTCTGTGGCTACCATCAGCAATGGGGCCACACGACCGCGGAATGTAACGCCCTCCGTGATGAGATCGAAAGACTCATTCAGGGAGGGCATCTGAAGGATTTTGTTCGACGCATCGACCACTACTCTGAGAAGGCGGGAAGGTCGAGCGATCGCAACCGGTCCAGGTCTATATCTCCCCCTAAACGATCTGGGAAGCAGCCGCTGGAAAGAGCTGAAGACAATCCCCCCACTCACGGTAAGATCTATATGATAGCCGGGGGGCATGAGGGCGGCGACTCCAGTGCAGCTCGAAAGAGGAACATCAGGCGAGCAGCTCGAGAGTTCAATGGCCCCCACGAAGAGGTCTTCCAGATCGATCAGGGTAGAGAGTGGGAAAGGCAGGAGGTTAGCTTTAGCGAGAGTGATAGCCGTCCGAGCCCCCATCGGGAAGGCGATACGCCTAGCTGTCCGATGGTGGTGACCTTAGGCGTGGCTAATTATGATGTAACCAAATGCCTAGTTGATAATGGAAGCAGCTCGAATATTATCCCTTACTCGACTCTTGTAAAAATGAAGTTGCATAACCTAAAGCTCGATCCGATCCGAACACCGCTTTCCGGGTTCGGTGGATCGGAAGTCATACAGTTAGGGCGCATCCGACTCCTCACCTCGATGGGGACATCCCCCAAGAGGGTGACCTAGGAGGTCGAGTACGTCATCGTCAATATGCCCCTAGCGTATAACATGATCTTCGGTCGACCTGGCCTTATTCAGTTCAAAACAATCATCTCAACGTACCATCAAAAGCTGAAAATGCCCACCCCGAATGGATTCGGAGAGGTGACTTGCGATGTCATGGACAGTTGGGCTTGTTACGTCATCGTCCTCAAAAAGCCATCCGGAAAAGAGGCAGAGGAAGAGCTCGACCTCCAAACCTATGCTGACGGGGAGATCGAGTTACCCACGAAGGAGAGTGAGGCGGAGAGATCCCCTGCAGCTCGGAAAAGAAAAGTCAGCGAGCGGCTCGAGCCCTCCGAAGAGCTGAGAGAAATCGCCCTGATCCCTGGAGACAGCAATAAAACCACCAAGATAGGGGCGAACATGCACCCCCAACATGAGGTCATGATGATAGAATTCCTGAGAGACAACTCGGATATTTTCGCTTGGGCAGCCAAGGATCTGATCGGCGTCGATCCGAAGGTGATTTGCCACCGGCTCGGGATCGATCCGCCGGTCAAGCCCATCAAACAAAAGTTAAGACCTCAAAGCCGAGCTCGTAACGATATCATTGAGGCGGAGGTCAATAAACTCCTCGACGCTGGATACGTTACTCCAGCTCAATACGTTGACTGGTTGTGCAACGTAGTCCTCGTGTAAAAAACGGGCGGGAAATGGAGAATGTGCAACGACTTCACCGACCTCAACAAAACATGCCCGAAAGACCCGTATCCGTTGCCCCGCATCGACCAGCTCGTCGACTCGACAGCTGGATGCGAGATGCTCAGCATGATGGATGCCTTCCAAGGATATTACCAGATCTCTATGGCCCGCGAAGATCGGAAGCATACAGCCTTCATCGTGGTAAAGGGAATATACTGCTTCAAGGTCTTGCCCTTTGGGCTGAAGAACGCGGGAGCCACGTATCAGTGGACGAATTTTTCCAAGTTACGTTCCCACAGCATCACGGTTGATAGATATTTTTACGAAGGCCGCGTGGCAAGCCTCAATTTGATCATCTACTTCGCAAGTTGGGCATTCAAGATCTTCATGCACCAACTTGAGGGGGGGTATTGGATTGTAATATTGTATATATGAATAGTTTTTTGAGTAAATATTAGATAGGATTTTTGTTACGTGTAACGCGATTTGTTCCGATTCTGTTTCTGTTTTATAGCTTATATAGGGGGCAACTCTTGAGAAATAAGACGGAGAAAATTATTCCCACAAAATTCAATTTGAGTTTTTTCATATGGTATGATTAAAATAATTAAATTATTTCAATACCATATAGTTACGTATAAGTGACATAATTTAATTTGAATGAAGATAAATTATCCCTTGTCGCTTGCTAGTCCTGTTATAGTAAAGTAGATGGGGGGCAATGCAAGTGATCAGGTGTTGTGGTATCTTCAATTTTCCATCTTTGTCATACGTTGGTATGCTTAATGACTTGTAAGAAGTAGTTATATCCATTGTACAACAAATTCACTGCTTCCTGCACAGAAATTCTGGTGCTGGTGGACCAACACTTGATGGCAGGCTTTGCTTTGACTTGCACCACATATATACACATTAATTAATGAAGATGGTCAGGGACGGAGTTCTGATTCGAAGAACAGACGAAGATTGAAAAGGTAAAAATGTTATAATTTGGGCGACGAAATTATAAATTTCTGAAATGCCACGAAAATTAACTGGGCATGCAAACACCGCCGCTAGCCGGCCATCTGACTCCGTCCTCGATTGTTATGTGTACTTAAATAAGAATAGGCTAGTAATTTGTGAATTAGAACAGCAAACATAAAAGACTATTAAGTAACAATGCCCAATTTTTGATACAAATGAGATACGGCGAATAAGGTAGTATGCTATATGCATACCGAGTATTGTCTCAAGTGGTTAAAGAGTTCTTTTTTCAAGGAAGTGATTCGGGTTCGAATTCCTCTGGTTACTTAGGGGTGTGTGTTTTCAAAAGAAAGAAGATTAGCAATAAAGATGAAGGGAAGTGTGTGATGATGCATGGAAGAAATTAAAAAAGGGTTAATGAAGATAACAATTGCCTGGTATTATAATGTTTGGTGTGAGGTCAATATCTAGGGGGGGATTAGCTGGCTTCTACTTAAAAGCAAGTAGTAGTACTGTACTCTTGTGTAGATTGTGATTTGTGAAGTGTGGTGTTGTTTACTTTCTAGTGTTCTTGACCTTTTCCTTTTGTTTTCATTTGTTAAGCAGTAGTGATGAAGCCCTTTCTGGTTAGTAATCAAGGAACCTTTGTGAGGAGAAAAGCATGATTAGATCGATGCTATAAATTTAGAGCCCAGACGTACGACGGATTAAGATATATGTAGATTATATCTTTTTCAACAAGAGGATGACATGGATTGGTGTGGAATTATTGTTGATAGGGAAAGAGGAAATATATAATATTATTGGGGGAAATTGTAAAACCGGGATGTTAACTATTGATAGAATTTTTAAATTATTACTAGTGAGTATCATTATGGTACTTGTGCTAACTCTTGATTTATGTCAATTCTTGGAACCGATGTTATGAAACATCAATTCATTGTATGAATCGACATGTATTAATCGGGTCACCTATTAAAATAGCTCATTTTCGTATACAAATTCAACATTCATAAGGGAATGATATCATTTTTGTGTATTATGGAACTCGCACATGCGTACTACCACTACTAATAAAAAGTTTTGTTGATGTTGATACCAAACTAAAATTGTCAAAGAAAAAAAAAAAAGAGAATCAGCATTACCATAATGCAATTTATCAAATTATTGTTGAAAAATCAACTGAAAGACTATTATTGTCCCGATTTGTCTATATTGTTTATCTAGCTTGTGGTATCTATTGTGGATTCATATCAATCGTTTTAGATATCATAAATATGTGATCAGTTGTGATGAAATTTTAGTAAATTAATATTTTTAGTAAGTTTATTAATAAATAGCACAATAAAGATATTTGGACGAATATAAATGAAAGTCATGTAGATACATTCTAAGATTGGAAATATGGAATATGTAATATCGCAATTAAAGTCGGGGCTCCATGATACAAGAATTATGTCCTTAACTAAAAAGTGAAGATTTGACATTTAATTACTGATTATGAAATGCTTAATTAGTCAGAATTAAAATCCTAGTTAGTGAGAATATTCTTTATATAATTAGTTAATATTACTTTTGTCCACAAAAAAGGTCCATGGTTAGTTCAGTTTGTTGAATTATGGGAAACAAACCTAATCCAGATAATTAACTAATTAAACTTAGTAACTTTACAAGTTATAATAATTTAATTAGCTTCAATGTGAAGGATTATTTGCTTAATTAGATGGTTCTTACTTCTTGTTGTACGTAAGGTCACATCATTTAGTTGTAGTCGTGCTTTTCGTGATGATTCTAGTAGAAGCGCAATACGACTTTAGCATAATAAGTTGCTAAAGTTGGTGCTTTAGGGTCTTAAAAGTTCTTGATTAAATTCCACTTAAATCTCCATTCACAAAACAATAAAACAAAAGTTGGTTATATGCTTTTCATTTTACATTAATTTGTTATGTATAGTAGTAATGATAGGACGGGCTGTACTTATGAGTACTCGCCGAATCTATTTCTATTTTTTTCTCTCGTACTCTGTGTTCTTCTTTATAACAACCTAGACTCCTTCTTTTATAGACCTGGAGTCCCATTAGGGTTCACTGTTACTCCGAATCCGTATTGGATTCGGTCTTATCGTTTTATCCTCTTTCGTATCTATCCTTAAGATTTCCTTCCTTCTCCATCACGTCATCTCCACTATTCGCAACTACCTAAATGTCCTTCTGTCAGCAGAGTTCTAGGAGCGAATTACGTATCGAGCAAGCTCCGAATGCAGCTCGTCATCCCCCAACTCGCAATTTGTAAGATTCCAAGGAGCGAGCTCACACCGCGAGCTCCCCCACATAGCTCGTAGTAAGCTAGTTCTCCTCAGTCTAACTCTCATAAGGTTGGCCACCTGTCATAGGTGGGTAGGGCCCCATCAGTACTCATTTCCTACACGTAGTTAGCTACCTAATGAACACGTGGAAGATAGGTTGCGAGCTTGGTTATATATAGCTTTAGGAGCTCATGTATAAGGGAGTTCATTGATACTCCTAGTATCTTAGAAAATAGAAAATAACGTGATGGACAAGATAAGAAAATTTAGGAATAAAATGAATTTGGAAAGAGATTAGTCAAGAGTATGTGAAAGAATAAAACGATTCCTCTCTATAAAAAAAAAGATGTTAGGTCAAGCCACACACGAGTGAACAAAACAGAGAGAGATTTGATTGAACAAGTACGCATTAAGTAACATTAAATATATATTACCCTCAAAGACTAGTGATACATCTTTAGAGACAATTCACTTGCCAATATAATTTGGTGACAATTTCTTCAACCTTAATAAATTGTCACTATTTTTTTTTACATTCAATTTTTCTTTTTTGGTTCGAAAACTATAAGTGTTAGGAAAGCTATAATTTAGGGATTTGTACATATCGTATTATGCACTTACCTAGTATAGATGGACTCTTGTGTTATATATTGTATCCCTTTGTACGTATCTCGGTACAGTAATATACATTCAATAAATGAAAAAATTCCCCAATTACAATGTCTTCTCTAGTATTGAACATGGTATTAGAGCGGGCGACGATCCATTAACGGATCCGAACCTTACTCATCATATACCGTACCTTTTCTCAGCCATGGCCGAACACGGTAGTCACTCCAGTTCCGGTATGGAATCGCAGCAGCCCGTCGATTCCTTGGCCACGCAGTTAGCAAGCCTCTTACAGAACCTACTACCCCAAACAGAGAACAATCAACCGCATACATCTCAGAATTTAACAATCAGCATCAAATTGAATCAATTCAACTATTCCCTATGGGCACGATTGATGAAGTTAGCGATCGGGGGAAGAGGAAAGTTAAATCACATCACCGGGGTGCCACCACCACCAAAAGCAGATGATCTGGGGTACAATCGATGGGAACAGACAGACCACATCGTGTGTTCTTGGATCTTGGATAATATGGAACCTGAACTAATCAGTAATTATGCCTGACGTGGCACGTACCCGCTGTCGCTCTAAGCCAATCACCTTGCTCCACGTGGGCGATCGGGGGTCAAATCTCGCTCGGAGATCACCTTTCGACCATCCTACTCGGAGGCCCATTTACCCCGCGAGAATTACTGCCCAGTGGTGTCGACCTAAATGCTCGAACCGGCCGGCCGTTGCAATCGACCCATAAATTCCGATTGACCAGCGCATTATTCCACTAACGTAGTGGCCGACCGAGCATTTAATGCACAGCCTTAATGGGGCACCTGTCAGCTCCCCGCGCCGCCACGTCGAGGCGGCAACTTCTCTTTCCTCTCTATATAAATACCCCCTCCTCATTTATTGCACGGTAAGTTTCTCACCTAACACTTTTCACCACTCAATCTTTTCGATCATCCTTACCGATCCTTACTTGAGCGTCGGAGTGCCAACCCGGGTCTCACACCCATCTTCCCCGAGTTGGCCTCGGAGCTCACGTTCGTCGACCTTTGCAGAGCTCGAGCAGTCAGGCGGCCGTTTCCCCATCCACAAATAGAGTGATCGCGTCGGATCTCTCGATCGATCATCAAGCGGAGATTTTTGTCACGATCATTTGGCGCCGTCTGTGGGAAGCACGCAACAAGAAGCCATTGAACATGACTACTCGAAACATAGTAAGCAACCGCCTATTCGACGAAAACGGTCGGGAGGTCATTCCTCAAGTTCCCTTACAGGTCGTTATTCCCACCTCCCTCCCGACACAGCTAGTCTACTCGACGCCCGAGATAGATAAATACTTGAAAGCTTGTCGCGATGAGGCTGTTGCAGCGGCTGCGGAGGGGAGAGAACCTCGTATGCCAGAGTGCCCAGAGGCTCGACCGATAGAAATCATTCAACCCCCGATAAATCATCCGGGATACATGCAACCAATTCAGAATCCTCCGCCCGGTACATATTGGGCTGGAATTGGGCATAATGTACAGCCTCAGCTTCTCCAACAACAACCGTTACCTTCTCAAGGAAATATACGCAAGTCAGTTCAGGACAGGTTATCATTTCGACCCGAGGAGGAGGTCGACTCTAGAACTCCAACTGACACCAGAATACATCGGGGCGGCAATCGTCGGGAGGAGGATGAATCGCAGCAAAAATCTCGATTGTCCCATCCTAGTGAGAGACGTGGCGATCGTAGATTGTCTGGATCCCAGAGAGATCGAAGCCCCACTCAACGCAACTCACCCCCACATGAATCGAACGGCGTCTTTAACCGACTCGGACCACACGGTCGGGTTAATCAGATCAGAAGATCGAACAGGGGTCGCATCGTGAGGTCGAACGATCTTCGAAACCAAATACCTCCGCGTTCCGATCGCCCGGATAACCGACAGAGGAATGAAAGTCAGGGATCCTTTAGCCGATCTCCCCGCCGATCACACTTAGTCAGGCGTGAACGTTCTAGATCACCCCGACGCACACCGTCGGACCCAAGGCATGTCCGCCCATGGAGGTATCGCAGTGAGAGAGAGGCTCAGTCTCCATTTTGTGACTCGATCATTGAGTCCACCACTGATGAGAAGATCCCCACCGGCCTACCCGTATATAACGGATCGACTGACCCGGAAAAGCATGTGTCCCGCCTCGAGATGCAGCTCAGCATGTTTGGACACTCGCCTAATATCTGGGCTAAGATCTTTGTTACCACTCTGGATGGCCCCGCTCTTGAATGGTTTTCGAGGCTCCCTCCTCGATCGATAACCTCCTACAAGGCACTCGTCGATCGATTCAAGGCTCAGTTCTCTTCCATGAAGGGAGATAAGCTTCCGCCGACCTACTTGTACACCGTCAAACAAGCTCCTGGTGAATCGCTGCGAGATTTCTTCACTCGTTTCTCGCAAGCTGTGGTCAAAACGGAAGAACCGAGCATCGATCTTTTGAGACCCATTGTCCACAAGGCTTTGGTCAACATCGAAGCTGCTCGGTACATCTTCCTACAGAAACCAAAGAATTTGGCGGACATCCAAGCAGCTGCTTGCGACTGGATGCAGCTCGAAGAATTGGAGAGTTCTCAGAGGAGCCCGGTACCCAATCGAAAGGCAGATATCCATCGACCCGTTAAACAAGAGGCACGATCTAAATCAGAGGGACCGACAGGGCCTACCGCTCGAAAGCATTACACCCAGCTGACGCGCCCGCTCGATGAAATCTACAATGTTATCGATCCTGCCTTGCTGAAAAAGCCTAAGCCGATGCGGGACACTCCCAAGAACCGAGAGAGCAATAAATTTTGTAACTTTCACCAGCAGAAAGGTCACAACACTTCTGAATGTAATGCTTTACGAGATGAGGTCGAACGACTGATCAAAGGAGGCCTCCTCCAGGAGTTCGTGAAAAAAATGGATGACCACGCGCGGAACCGAGATCACCCCGACAGGTCGCCTCCCAAACAACGGCTGGCTAAGCCTCCAACAGAACGAGACCCTCATAACCGACCGTGCCTCGGTCGGATTGACATGATTTCAGGAGGACCATCGGGTGGAGATTCAAGGTCCGCTCGAAAAAGGACGCGGCGGACCGCTACTCAAGGATTCTATAGTCCCCGAGAAGTGATGCATATTCGACCAGAAGACGCCTGGGTCAACAAAGATATAGTGTTTAATGAGAATGATGTAATAGATCTACCGGGACGCTCGAGCGACACACGTAGTTGTCCTATGGTTGTCACGCTCGACGTCGCCAACTTTGCTGTATCTCGCACTTTAATCGATAATGGAAGCTCAAGCAATATTATCATTTATTCGACTCTTGTTCACATGAATCTACACGATAAATTGCTTTTAGATCCCATTCGAACCCCTCTCACAGGATTCGGAGGCGCAGAAGTGTACACCAAGGGTCGAGTACGGCTAATCACATCCATGGGCACTTTGCCCCGACGGGCAACACGCGAGATCGAATATCTTGTCGTCGAAATGCCCTCTGCGTATAATATTATCTTTGGTCGACCGGGCCTCATCGATTTCCGTGCGGTCATATCCACTTACCATCAAATGATCAAGCTACCCACTCCGGCCGGAGTCGGCGAATTGAGGTGCGACATACCAACCGCCTGGAGTTGCTACTCTATCTCGTTAGACAAGCCCAAGCCTTCTCCGAAGAAGCACGTCCCTCTGCTAATCGATGATCCTATCATCGAGGATGAATTCGTAGACCCGAGGGCCATCGACCCTGAGAATTCACGGAAAATGAGTTCTTCCCATGCGGCAAAAAGAAAGAAGCAGGAAGACAAAAAGCTCGAGCCCACAGAAGAACTCGAGGAAATTCAATTAATCCCAGGACAAACAGAAAAAATCACTCACATTGGAGCTGGTCGAAAGGGAAAAGAGCAGTGCATGCTCATTCAGTTCCTGCGTGACAATCTCGACGTTTTCGCATGGAGTGCCTCTGATCTGGTGGGAGTGGATAGGAAAGTGATCGAACACCACTTGAATGTTGATCCCTCCTACAAGCCAATCAAACAAAAGCTACGCTCTCAGAGTGATTCCCGAAATGCCATCATCGAGGCTGAAGTCAACAAACTCCTGGACGCCCGGTATATCATGCCGATCCAATACGTCGAGTGGCTGTGCAATGTCGTCCTCGTACCCAAACCAGGAGGAAAATGGCGGATGTGTAATGATTTCACTGACTTGAACAAGGCATGCCCGATGGATCCCTATCCGTTACCTCGAATCGACCAACTGGTCGACTCCACGGCCGGATGCGAACGATTAAGCATGATGGACGCCTTTCAAGGATACTACCAAATCTTCATGGCCCTCGAGGATCAGCCCAAAACCGCTTTCATAGTCTTCAACGGCATTTACTGCTTCAAAGTTATGCCGTTCGGACTCAAAAATGCGGGTGCTACGTACCAGAGAATGATGAACAAAGTTTTCGAGTCTGAGATCGGGGATACCATCGAAGTATACGTCGACGATATGTTGGTCAAAAGTGAAAAAGCCGCCGACCACCTGGACCACTTGAAAAGAGCTTTCAACCTCCTTCGAAAGTACAACTTAAAACTTAACCCTGCCAAATGCACCTTTGGGGTCGACGGGGGTAAGTTTCTCGGATACATGGTCAGCCAGAGAGGGATCGAGGCCAACCCCGCAAAGATAAAAGCTATCCAATTTTTTGCCGGTCCCCAACTCGATCCGCGACGTACAGAGACTGGTGGGTCGGATCATATCCCTTAACCGCTTCATAGCCCGATCGTCGGAAAAGAACTTGCCCTTCTTCAAAATCTTGCGCGACATCAAGAATTTCGAATGGACTCCAGAGTGCAACCGCTTCCGGGGGGGGGTGCCGGGGTATCCCTAGTCAGCACAAATGGCCAACAGGTCGAGTACGCCATCGCCCTCGAGTATCCTGCAACAAACAATGAGGCTGAGTATGAAGCTCTTTTAGCGGGTCTGAGAATTGCGAAAATGCAGAACATAAAAAAACTTCGAGCTTTAACCGACTCACAGCTGGTTGCTAGCCAAGTCAAGGGCGAATACGAGGCTCGAGAGGAGTCTATGATCAAATACCTCGCCTTGGTCAAAAGGGCAATCGCCGAATTTGATGAATTCGAAATCTCCCAAATTCCTCGAGAAGAAAACGGGCGGGCCGACGCCCTTTCTAGATTTGCCAGTGGTTCACTCGGCACCCAAGATCGGGCCATCACCTTCATGACCTTACCAACTCGGTCGATAGATCAGGCTCCACTCGAAGTCAACTCTATCGACGCAACTGAACCGTGTTGGCTCGATAGCATCGTTTTGTATCTTCAAAATGGCATCTTACCCGAGGATTCGACTGAAGCTAGGAGGCTCAAACAACGAGCGCTGAGCTATACGCTGGACCAGGAGGGTCGTCTGTACAAACGTTCATTCATCGGTCCAACTAAACGGTGCCTCCGACCATCCCAGGGTCAAGAAGTTTTGGCCGAAATCCATGAGGGATCCTGTGGGAATCATGCCGGGGGGCGGTCTCTAGCCCTCAAAGTGTCTCGATCTGGATTCTTCTGGCCTAACCTACGCAAGGATGCACTCGGATTTGTGAGGAAATGCGATCGTTGCCAGAGGCATGCCAATTTGACCCATCAACACCCCTCACACATGATTCCGATTGAGTCATGCTGGCCTTTTGAGCAATGGGGAATCGACATAATTGGACCCTTTCCGATAGCAACTCGACAAAGGCAGTTCATCATTGTGGCGATCGATTACTTTTCTAAATGGGTCGAGGCTTTGGCAGTCGCAAAGATTACTTTCCACTCCTTACAGGACTTCCTCTGGAAGCACATCATCACTAGATTTGGAGTACCTCGAGTCATAGTATGCGATAACGGACCACAGTTCCGGAGTTCAAGATTTAGAGCCTACTGCTCCGACTTTAGGATCGAACAAAGATTCACCTCGGTCGGACATCCCCAAGCCAACGGTCAGGTCGAGGTTACCAATCGAACCATCATACAGAACCTGTGTACGCGACTCGAAGCAAAGAAGAGCCATTGGGTCGATGAACTTGAAGGCGTCCTTTGGGAGTATCGAACCACCCCTCGAATTCCCACGGGACAGACACCTTTCGCCATGGTATATGGCTCGGAGGCCATGATCCCGGCTGAGGTTATACATCAATCTCCCCGAGTGGCTCACTTCCAGCAGAGTCGGAATAATGAACTTAGGGCTTTCGATCTTGACACGATAGACGAAACGAGAGAAAAAGGAAACATGAAGATGCAGCAGCATCGAGCAACGACTGCTCGAGCATACAATAAAAACCTACGACCTCTCCACTTTCAGGTCGGGGATTTGGTCCTCAAAAGGGCTGAAGTTACTAAACACGTAGGAAAGCTCGATGCCAATTGGGAAGGACCCTACCGTGTCGTCGAAATAGGCAAAAATTGGGCATATCATCTCGAAGATCTCGATGGGCTACCGTTACCTCGATCATGGAATGCTCACAATCTGAAGAAATATTACTTGTGATTAATCGATGTAATTTCTTTTGGTCATTAAACACAATATGTAAATTTTCTGGTCGACTAATCGATAGAGCATTCTCTTGCCTTTTTAGCAATTATGTTATTCGATCATATACTTGTGGATTATACGACGCCCGTACTAATTTCTTGTATACTTCGAAAGATTAAAAGCAGCTTGCCTTGACATCTTCTCGATCATTATTTTCGATTAACATAAAAAATTAAACGCCAAAAAGCTCGAGAAAACATGCATGAAACCCAGAAGAGAACTTGCATAATGTATTTAAAACAAGAAAGTCTACATCGATCATAATTCTTCGATCACAACCTTACAAATTTGGATTTTACAAATGGGAGCAACAAACGCTCGGATTCCTACCTATTTACACATGAATCTCGAGCCAACAGCTACTAAAGTCCGACCCCAACAGTCGGGACTTGGAAAATGGGATTCCCCTTGACTACACTCCTCCGAGTACGAAGATAGGGCTAGTCCATTCTCTCCGACTCAATCCTCGACCGCTCAGGCACCGGTCCCTTCCTCGATTGGGACGATGGCCCCCTCCCCAAAGTACTCTGGGCACATATCCTTAGGGTCGAAGGAGGCATCCAGGTCGAGCTCTTCCGTAGCTATGTTGTCTGGCTCCCCCGCCGCTCTGGACCGAGCCAGCTTCACGGCAAAGCCAAACTCGTCGCTATCCCAGTTTGGCTCGGGAGTAGGAGGTCGGGTGACCGGTTCAACGGGACGAGGGTCATCTTGATATAGGCCAACCTTTTCTTGGTCATAGTAGAGTGGAAGATACCCAGCCGCTTGCACTTGAGCCAAGCACAAGTTGAAGCCCTCCTCGACGTCTTTGAAGCTCGCGATCGACACGGCCTTCTCGTACGCCTTAGACTTCATGAATCTGTAAACGCCTCGTCGCTCGAGGTCATTCACGGATTCAGCAAGGCCCCTCTTGCATCGATCCAGGGCTAGCTTGGTGCCTTTCCTCTCTCCCTCGATCAGGCCGCGGTTTCGCGCTTCAGCCTCTTCCTGGATCGACCTAGCCACCCGATCCTCAGCCACCTTCAGCTTTTTCTCGACCTCCGAGAGATTCGTTATGGCATCCAAGAGTTCACGGTCGAGTTTCTCCTTGTCCTTGGTGGCCTCGGCCAACTTCTTATCCTTCTCTTCCAGCTCGACCCTCATCATCTCAACCTGCCGCTCAGCCTTCGCCCTCAACTGCCGGTGAACCCATCCTCTTCGAGCCACTTGAAAGAAGTCCTGGCCCATCTGCAAGATATCATCGATCATCAAAACTTCGACCATACACAGGAAATAATTTCTACAGTAATAATTTCTGCGGGCACTCACCGCAAAGTATTTCTGGACCCAAGACGCCTCGATCTCGTCGTCGGAGAGCGCCATCCTCTCTTTGTGATCGACCGTTGTCTGGATCGAACTGTACAAAGCTCCGAGCGCCTGGTAGTCTTTCGGGGCAGTTCCGACCCGTCTGGGCTCGCCTCTATCATTGACACTTGCGAGGCCGCACGGGAAGTGAGGTTCCTCGAGGACCGGGTAGTCGAAGAACAACTTCTTTTCTTCCTCACTCGACTTCCACGGCACCGCGCTCGAAGGTCCCGCGCCAGGCCTTCGCACCCCCGCCAGGATGCTGGCCACGTTTCGAGGCACTATTGCCCCTCGACCTTGGTTCGGAGGGGTCGAATAGGCCCCTACCTGGACTTCAACGATCGGACCAAGCGCCGGCGGCATGGGGAGTAAGGGGCTCTTCTCTCGACCCACAATCTTATCGGCCCCGGCCCCAGACTTCGCCTGGCCCTTGGTTTTTTGCTTTTTTGCCTGGGGGGCTCCATGGTCCTCGACCCCTGAAGAGGCTCGACCCCTCTTCTCGGGAGCATCTTTGGTCCTCATCGCAAGGACCTCCGGAAGAGCCTCGACCGTCGCATCGGTCGATGCAGCAGTCTCTGCTTGGAAAGAAGGGGGCATTTTCTTCTTTTCGGCCGCTTTCTTCAGCTCGGCCATCTCCTTCCTTCTTGCGTTCAAAGCAGCCGACATGATGTATTGCTCTACACAAAAGACACTTGATTATAAAAAATAACCAAACAAGGAGAAAAATAACAAAAAAAACAAATGATCGAAACGCCTCGAGGGATTCGTTCGGAATACCAGGGTCGAAATGCTTTCTAACGCCCGGCGCGAGCCCCAGCTCGATTAGGGATTGCGGAGCAACCATGTCCTCCGACTCCACACTTCCCATCCTCCTCAAGGCCGCCATCAAAGTGTTTGGCCAACCCGGATGCCCCCTCGGAAGGTCCGATCGAGCAACCCAGCTCCATCCCGGATATTTTAGGCCGGGCCAACCCTTTTCACTCTCGATGAAAATAAATCTTTGCTTCCATCCCTTGCCGTTCGACGAAGTAGGCGACCTAACGATCCGATAATTACTCTTCGACTGCAGTTGGATATACCCCGGGCCAGACTTCGAGGTCTCGGTCGTCAATCCGGCTTGGAAGATCTCGGAAATGCAGTAGATGTTGACCTTCATTCCCAAGCACCTCAACAGAGCCCTTAACCCGTT
Source organism: Lantana camara (assembly GCA_037501455.1). NCBI lineage: Eukaryota > Viridiplantae > Streptophyta > Magnoliopsida > Lamiales > Verbenaceae > Lantana > Lantana camara. Next base: position 10,646,500 of record CM074857.1, on the reverse strand, counting down.
TACCATGGCGTAAGAATTGGGCATCAACTGCAATGGACTAATCCTAAGGGTATTAAAGAAATGGACCATCTCCTCGGGAATGGGCACCCTAAACCCATTTTTGACCGCCAAATAGTTGATTGCGATACAGTTGGGTGGCGGGTCGGTCATACGATCTCCTGATCGGGGCCTAATCACTCGATAACCCCCATACTCCGGAGCCCCCCCAAACAACCATTTCTGGACCTCTCCAAGTTTGTCCTCGGATATCGAACAGGTAATGGCTCGAGGGTCGTTTTGTAGCCAACCCTCTGGCTCTAAATTCTCCATCTCCTCCTCCTCTTCCTCCTCCTCTAGTCGACCTGAAGTCGACGTCACCTCTCCTGACTCCCGAGGTACTGACACCTCTGTTGTCTCATCCTCGGACAAAGGCTTCGAAACCTCTACGACCTCGACGAACTCATCCCTCCCCTGAGGATTCGTCGACCTCGTCTCCATGGTCTCTCCGGAATCCGATGTCGAACTCGACCCTGATGTGTCCGAACTCGACCTCTCACTCGCGGTCGCCACTCCCTCCCCTCCGGGGCCAGTCTCCACTCGATTTGTTGACATCCTACAGGACAAAAACCTCATTTTCATGGTGTAGCTCGGATACGAACAAATCGAGGGAGAGGAAGCCTTCGAAGAGGGAAGTGGTACACCTCTCCCTCGAGGCAATCGATAAGAAAAATAAAAAGCATAGAGAAAGACAATCGAACAACAGATCGGAAATATTACCTTTTTGTTTTCCGAAGATTCGAACAATCCTCTTCTAAAACGAGCGATCCCGAAATTCGACACACGAAGGACGCTTTATCGATCGAAAATGGCTCGAAACTCTCTTCAATTCTCTGTCGCAAAAGTGACAAATGGATTTACAGAGGGAACTATTTATAGGGATAAAAATAGGCGGGAATCGAGAAGGTGAAACGGCGTCATGATTACAGCGGGTCCCACTCTTGGGATTTGAAACGCCTCTGCCACGTCAGCCCTAGCAGATGACGTTTCGGGGGGCTTATGACGTGGCACGTACCCGCTGTCGCTCTAAGCCAATCACCTTGCTCCACGTGGGCGATCGGGGGTCAAATCTCGCTCGGAGATCACCTTTCGACCATCCTACTCGGAGGCCCATTTACCCCGCGAGAATTACTGCCCAGTGGTGTCGACCTAAATGCTCGAACCGGCCGGCCGTTGCAATCGACCCATAAATTCCGATTGACCAGCGCATTATTCCACTAACGTAGTGGCCGACCGAGCATTTAATGCACAGCCTTAATGGGGCACCTGTCAGCTCCCCGCGCCGCCACGTCGAGGCGGCAACTTCTCTTTCCTCTCTATATAAATACCCCCTCCTCATTTATTGCACGGTAAGTTTCTCACCTAACACTTTTCACCACTCAATCTTTTCGATCATCCTTACCGATCCTTACTTGAGCGTCGGAGTGCCAACCCGGGTCTCACACCCATCTTCCCCGAGTTGGCCTCGGAGCTCACGTTCGTCGACCTTTGCAGAGCTCGAGCAGTCAGGCGGCCGTTTCCCCATCCACAAATAGAGTGATCGCGTCGGATCTCTCGATCGATCATCAAGCGGAGATTTTTGTCACGATCAATGCCGAATATCCATCGGTGAGGGATTTGTGGGACGGATTGAAGAGCACGTACGGCCACAGTGGAGATGGGCTCCAAATCTACGATCTCACGGTAAAAGCAAACAGCATAAAGCAGGGGTCAGATTCACTCGAACAATATTACAGCAACTTACAGAGGTTGTGGAGAGAGATCGAACTCAGGCAACCAAACCCGATGGTTCACGAGGAGGACATCGGAACCTTCAATCGCCTCAGGACCGAGACTCGACTCTTTCAGTTCCTTGCCGGGGTCAACGATACGTACGAAGCCGACTGACGAGAGCTCTTAAAAGAGAACCCTTTGCCGACAGTGGAAAAGGCATATGCGGCCATCCGATGGGAGGCGGCCTGGAGAGAAATTCACTCCGACGAATCTCGGTCTTCATCATCGACGGTGTCTGGAGGAATTGGGACAGGGCTAGTTACCCAAAGACAGGGACAGCGAGGACCGGTCTCATACGGTGATGCCAAGACGAAATCCGGCGGTCCGCAGCCTCGCCGGACCACGGCACCACCGCGGCAGGACAGTGGGGGAGACCGAAAACCGGTAAAATACAGCAAATGTCAGCGGCCAGGGCACAAATTGGAGAACTGCTTTGAAATAATCGGTTTCCCGGAAGGCTGGCGTAGCCAACGACGAGACGCCGCAATGCCGGGCTACGGGCAGCGAGAGTGGCGACGAAAGTTGCCGGGGGAGAAGACTTTTAGGGGCTAGATCTGAGTCCGTAAACCGCAACAAAGAAGGCGAGATAGGCCAGACTCACTTTGCAAATGGAGGCGGAGAAAATAATCTAGGTATTGGGTTGGTGAATCCGAAATCCCCAAATTGCCCCAATTTTAATAATTCGGAGAAAATAATCTAGGTATTGGGTTGGTGAATCCGAAATCCCCAAATTGCCCCAATTTTAATAATTCCAATTGCCCCAATTTTAATTGCCCCCATTTTAATTGTTGCCTGGTGACTTCGAAATCCCCAAAGGGCCCCACTTTTAATAATTCCAATTGCCCCAATTTTAATTGTTGCCTGGTGACTTCGAAATCCCCAAAGAGGCCCATTTTTAATAATTCACATGCTGCTGTTAATTGCTGCCCCATTTTTAATAATTCAAATGCCTTTGTGAGTAAGTCAGATTGTGTTTCCCAAAACCATGATACTAGGGCAGGTGGGCCGCGTGGGTAAAGAGAGATTCTCGGTGGATTATCGATTGTGGGGCTAGTGACACCATGACGTACGATCAATCAGATTTTATAGACAACAGTGTACCTAAGAGACCAGCTATTCAAGACGTGACTGGCAAAATTTCCTTGGTCCAAGGGGCCGGAACAATTGTTCTATCTCCTGATGTAAAGCTGAAAAATTGTCTCTATGTTCCGGATTTATCTTGTAAATTGTTGTCTATAAGTCATGTCACTAAAGAGTTGAATTGTATAGTTCTAATATACCCTACTTTCTGCTTGTTACAGGATATTCAGTCGGGCAAGGTGATTGGGCGTGGTACTGAGAGTGGGGGTCTGTACTTTGTTGATGAGGTGGCTCAAAACGGAACTGCATCGCTTGCTCACGGGACAGTGGACCGCCAGAGATGGTTGTGGCATCGATGTTTGGGACACCCGTCGCCAGGGTACCTTCAATTATTATTTCCTAAGTTTTTTCATAATAATGATAAGTTCTCATGTGAGACTTGTATGCTTTCGAAGAGTCATAGACAGTCGTTTTCTGTATCAAACTCTAGAGCTAAAGAGCTTTTTTCCTTAGTTCATTCTGATGTGTGGGGTCCAGCCCCGGTTTCTGGACATGGTTTTAAGTACTTTGTGTTATCTGTTGATGATTGCTCTCGAATGACATGGATTTATTTTCTTAAGCAAAAGTCTGATGTTTCCTCTAAATTCGTAGAGTTTTTCAACATGGTGCGTACCCAATTTAAAACTCAGATTCAGGTCCTTAGATCAGATAGGGGGGGGGGGGGGAGGGGGGATATGTGAATTCTACTCTAAAACAGTTTTTTGGGGATCATGGGTTAATACACCAAACCTCTTGTCCTAATACCCCCCAACAAAATGGGATTGCCGAAAGGAAAAATCGACAACTTCTTGAGATGTCCCGAGCCATGTTACTCAAGTCCCACTGCCCTAAGTCTTTCTAGCCCGAAGCAGTTGCTACATCAGTATATCTCACCAACAGGCTTCCCACTACAGCTCTCAATTTTGTCACCCCACTCAAGCACTTTAGTACTCGTGTCAGTATACCCTCCACGCTAACCCTACCTCCGCGGGTCTTTGGTAGCTCTGTTTTTGTGCATATTCCCAAGTCTGATCGAACCAAACTCGACCCCTGTTCTCTAAAGTGTGTCTTTGTAGGGTATGGGATAAACCAGAAGGGGTATAGATGTTATCATCCACCCACTCGGCGGTTATACACAACCATGGACTGTGACTTTCTTGAGACAGAGTATTACTTTTCCCAACCCAGTGCTCAGGGGGAGAGTAATCAGCTCGATCCACTAGGTTGGGTGTGACACCCCGCTCGCCCGACGTATTAGGTACGTTACTTTTCAACCTTTTAATGTGTTTAATTATGTGATTTTATATTTTTCGTGGCCCTATTTTAAACTCTTTTAGAGTTTAGGGGCCCTTTGTAATTTTCTCTTTTTAGGGGTTTTTTGGTAACTTCACGTTCGGTCGAGATTTTGACCTCTTTGACCCCTTCAACGAGTCCGGGTCGGCGAAACGAGTCCGTAGACTCTAAGTTTTCCCAATTTGGATGTCGTTAGCTCGTTCGTTTTGCGTACGAGGACCCGAGATATATACCCCGGATCCTCGTTTTGCGTGCCACAAGTTCAGCTCCAGCCTTCAGCGTCTTCTCCAGCGTTCCCATTACTGTTCACATGCACTCGAGGTGTGTTTACACACACATGCTCGTTCTCCCTCGTTTCTCGATGGAATTCGACGAACCATTAGTGGAAATTTATCAGCTCGACGAGCCCGTCACGATGGTATAAGAATCTCGGCCAACCGACGACCGACGGCGACGGAATCGGTGAATTTCAGACACAGCGGCGGCTAGGCGGAACCCCCGCCACTTCGCCGCCTCTTCGCGGCGGTCTCCGGCGACCTTTCTTCGACACGCGCCACCCCACCTGAATAATGGACTTCCGGCGCAACTCCAGTTTTCACGGCGCGGCCATCCGGGCCGCGGTTGGGCCGCACGCGCCGCCCGAAGTGGTGGTGGCGGACGCCCGGCACTGTAGCACGGCGGCTCCGCGGTGTTCCGGCGAGTTTCGCGGGCAGAGCTTAACCCTATCCGACCTCTTTTGACCTCCTGAGTCCATTTCTGACCTCAAATCAAGCAACCGATGATGGTAGGTGGTGGTTCCGGCGGTGGCGCAGCGGAAGCGTGGTGGGCCCATAACCCACAGAGCTATTAATACAAATCAAACAAATTCCCACTTTTTCAAAAACTACGCAAACACCCCCTCTAGACTAACCAAGTAGCAAAATCAACAAGTCGGGGGTTCAATTTACAAATCAAATTATCCAAATATATCAAATTATAATTCATACAAGTTTTCATACACATTGGAGCACAATTCAATCAGTAATTCACGCTTAGAGTAATTAATTGACAATTACAAACAATTAACAAAAGTAAATACAACCACTTCAAAAATTCATATAAAATCAATCGGACATCCGATTGACGAACGGAAAGTGGCGTTGGACTCACCACAACGAAACGGACCTACTGTCCGAAAGTCGCCGGAATGCCGCCTCTGAAGCCGGCCGAACAGCCACCGGCCGCCACCGGAACACCGCCTCCGGTGGTCAGAAAAATCCCCGGAAGGACCGAAACGAGCGCCTCGGCCTACTAGACAAAAGCCCTTAATCAATTTCAGAAAAAGCTAACACACACGGGACTTCGTTGAAGAAAAACCGAACCAAATCCCAACGACGGAAACTGAAATGTAATGTATGAATTGAATATATAACGTATGAATTTAATGAACTTAGTTTGATTAGAATTTGACTTATATGAAATACGAACCTTGAATGATTAAATAACTTGCTTTGAATTTGTATAAGACTTCGTGAGGTTTAAATAAATTAAAAGCATGCTACAGTGATTGCTTGACTTATTAATACTTGGAAATTTGTATGAAATGCGATATGAATTGTCTGAACTTTGTTAATTGAATTTGTTAGGTATTAAATGAATTGATATGAAATGATATGAGGTGCTTTGCCTTTAATTTTGTTATTTGCATTAATTATGCACATGAACATGCCTTAATGTTTTGTTTCGCATATAATTTATATAAATTTGAACCTTGCTGATGTGATTGCATTTATTAAGTGGTTGAGCATATACCGTGCGTCCCTATGTGGTTGTCTGCTTGAGTCTGAGTTCCGTGCTGTGTTTGTGTGTTCAGTTGGTACAGGTGCACCCGGGGTGGTGACTTGAGGTCGTGCAGGTTCCGGGGTGGACCTTTTGCTTTGTATTTGGCTCCGTTTTGTGTAAGGTGAGGTTTTAGGATTTTTGTTTTAGTTACAGCGACCTACAACATTTTGTGCTCGTTTTCAAGCCTGCATGCCATTATTCTATTATATTTATATAATAGATAAGTGTTTATATGATATGTTTATGAATTTGTCATACGATTAAAGGTTTTCGAACTGTATATGTACGAGCATATGTAAGCTTGAAATGTTTTGCAACGAGGCTATGCTCCAAACCGTGTGGATTCATACCAGCTGCGGATTAGGATGACACGGAGAGGTACGTTTATAGCATATGCTAAGTTGCAAGGTATGGTATGCTCCGATAAGGTACGTAAGTATGATTTTGATTCGATATGATAAGTTTGATATGTAGCGAGTTATGATATGATCTGTCTGATATGCTCTGTTTTGATATGTTGGGCCCCGAGACGTGGGTAAGGGGGACCCGGGACGACCATGGGGCCGCCGGTTATGACCCCTGTGCACGTTCTCATTTGAGATATTCACGTGCGACCTAGGGAGGTTGGGAAGGCGTGGTATCTTGAGCCCTCGGTGGATAACCAGGGAAGGCACAGTGTGGGTTCGCTACCCCGTGTGTGTTTGTATCTGTATGAGTAGTGAGGGTTTGCTCCCCGAACTACATGGTGTTGGGGTTGGATTGTTTATGCTATTTGTTGGTTTCTGATATGATACGTATGATTCGATATGGAAGTAACGTGGGAGACCCGTACTCGCCGGGTATATGATTATGATATGTTATGTTGATTATGAAACGGGATAGGAGCTTTCTCTCTTAATAAAATATGAGTATGCTCAGTTTGTTAAGTTATGAATAAGATAAGATATGTATAAGTTTGATTTGATATGATATGTATAAGTTCGATTTGAAAATGGTTTTGGTATGCAAAACCCTACTCCCGGTTCATAATCTTTCTTTTGATACGTGCTCTGCTCCTTATTATGTATAGTGTGTGTGAGTTCAGCCCCCTCGCTCAGTCAGTGGACTGGTCTGTCGAGTCTGTGTCGGTCTGTTTGATTTTGCTAAGTATTTTGTTCTGATTTATTTATGAAAATTATGTATATAGTACGTTCTGTACAAGATGATATTTATGCTTTGATCATATGAATTTTCGGGACAGGTTAGGACAGGGTGTGGATTAGTTGAACCCGTTTATTTATGTTCATTGATTAAAGTTTTTGTTAATTCATATTTTGCATCGCTTCCGCATTCGAGTTTTGCTTATTTTACTTGTACAGGGTTTAGGTACCGCCTAGCTTTGGTTGGTTTTTCGTTTGTCACCCGTTCGCTGTGACTTGGTGCGTGTGCGGACTTTTCATTTCGTACCACGTGTCGGGTCATAGTGCGGGGGTGTGGTGCCCCACCGCTTGGGGTGCTACATTGGGTGTCACCCGCCTGGCCAGACATAGTTCCACCAGAGCAAGTAGGCGGAACCACCGAGTCTACCACTCACCCAGTACACACTCCCACACATCCTCGTCATGACCCAATCACTCCCACTGATAATCCTGAGGTACGTGATAGTAATTCTGTTGGTAATTCTGATGGTTCTATTTCCATAAGTCCACTTGAGTCTAACAGTGCAGGAAGGAGGAAGCTCAGGGGGAGACTGAGATACAGTTACAGGAAATAGCAGAAGTTGACACACCACCACAGGAAGACAGATATGTATTGCCACCTCGGGCGAATAGGGGGGTGCCTCCGAAAAGATACGAGCCAGAACTCGAAAACAGAGCCCCGAGGTATCCAATAGCTGATCTTGCTAAAGGAAGTCTCTCACCTCGGGCTAGAGCCTATGCCACCTCAGTATATTCTGCTTCCGTACCAAGTAAGGTTGAAGAAGCACTGAAAAATGATCGATGGGTCCATGCTATGGAAGATGAGATGGAGGCACTTGAGAAAAACAATACTTAGGAGAAATGCAGTCTCCCAAATGGAAAAAGAGCAGTGGGGTGTCGTTGGGTATTCACGGTTAAGCACAGAGCAGATGGGAGTGTGGAGAGGTATAAGGCCAGACTAGTGGCAAAAGGATACACACAGACGTATGGTATCGATTATTCAGAGACTTTCTCTCCAGTGGCGAAAATTGACACGATTAGAGTCCTGTTCTCTATTGCAGCAAATCATGACTGGCCATTACACCAGTTTGATGTCAAGAATGCGTTCTTGCATGGTGATCTAAGAGAAGAAGTCTATATGGAGCCTCCACAGGGTTTTTCAGGAAAGTATGGTGAAGGGGAAGTGTGTAGGTTGAGGAAAGCACTATATGGTTTGAAGCAGTCACCCCGGGCCAGGTTTGGAAGGTTCACCATTGCTATGAGAAGGTATGGGTATCATCAGAGTAACTCAGACCACACTTTGTTTCTGAAAAGGAAAGGAAGCAAGGTGACGTGCCTTATTATTTACGTAGATGACATGATCATCACTGGTGATGACTCAGAGGAGATATCTCAACTTCGGGAGAACCTGTTCCGGGAGTTCGAGATGAAGGACTTAGGGGAGCTTAAGTATTTCTTAGGGATAGAGGTGTTGAGGTCGACACATGGCATTTTTATCTCTCAGCAGAAGTTTATTCTGGATCTTTTTGCGGAAGTTGGGCTTCTAGAGTGCAAGCCAGCTAACACTCCAATAGTCGTTAATCATGGACTAAGAATAGTAGATGGGGAAGAAGAAGCTGATAAAGGCCAGTATCAACGGTTAATGGGAAAGTTGATTTATCTTTCTCACACTCGGCCAGATGTAGCCTATGCTGTAGGGGTTCTTAGTTAATTTATGCATCGACCTAAAAAAGAACATATGGATACAGCTTTGCGAGTTTGTCGATGTCTGAAGGGGCATCCAAGGAGAGGAGTTTTGTTTGGGAAACATGGGCATCTCAACATCGAGGCCTATACAGACGCAGATTGGGCCGAAAATCCTGTGGATAGGCGCTCTACTTCTGGGTATTTCACATTAGTCGGAGGTAATTTGGTGACTTGGAGGAGTAAGAAACAGAAAGTGGTAGCGCTTTCAAGTGCAGAGGCGGAATTTCGGGGTATTGCACGAGGAATAACCGAGGTCTTGTGGCTAAGAAAGTTACTCGCGGAAATTGGTTTTCCAATAGAAGGAGCGAGTAAATTGAGATGTGATAATCGGGCTGCTATTAGCATATCAGAGAATCCGGTACAACATGATCGGACCAAACATGTGGAGGTGGATAGACATTTCATCAAGGAAAAGTTGGAGGAGCACGTTATTGACATTTCGTTTGTCCGGTCAGAGGATCAGTTAGCAGATATCTTAACGAAGGCGGTAAATGGGACGATCTTTAGCGAAGTTGTAAGCAAGTTGAGCATCATTGACCCGATACTCGACTTGAGGGGGAGTATTAGAAAAGCTATAATTTAGGGATTTGTACATATCGTATTATTCACTTACCTAGTATAGATGGACTCTTGTGTTATATATTGTATCCCTTTGTATGTATCTCGGTACAGTAATATACATTCAATAAAAGAGAAAATTCCCCAATTACAATGTCTTCTCTAGTATTCAACAATAAGATCCGGTAAGAGAGTAATCATTCTAATTCAGCTGTTCCATTCTCAATTAATTTTATATAAGAAAATAAATATGACACAATATCCTTTTATTCTTATTTATATATATAATCTTAACTTGTATAGTGATGGAGATGGGGTGGGTGGCTACGATAGAAGTTAGTGAAGGTGGAACGGAACATTCACACAAGTTGTTTGAATGCTGACAAAAAGGAAAAGGTAATAAAGAAATCCACCAATCTTAATTCACAAGTCTTCTCATCAACCATTACTTAAACAATCATATCTTTGGAACACCTCAGTTTTTTTTACTAAGGCATCTAGCTAATTATATATTCTTTAAGATATTTAACTCTAGAGTAGCAAATTTATATCATAGTCTGATATTAAAATTAAATACAAAAAAATCTTCAATTCATGTATCATGTAAGTTTTTACTGATTTTGTAAATGCGTTAAAATTTGAGAATAAAAAATGGGTAAAAGTTAGGAGTTTGTATCAAACCTAAAAGTTGATAAATTAGGAAAGTGAATCGATTATGTTGAAGATTGCAATGAAGATGTATTTATTGGGTTGAAAACGCAAATTTCCTATAAAAATAATACAATCAATTCTATCATAAATAATAAATTAATTATATGTATGAGATGAGATGAAGGGGTTCCCTTTCAATTCATGATGTATCCAGAAGAGCAACATTATGATGATTTCGTGGCAGATGTTGATTATCCAAAGCCCTTTTCGTTCATTGATTTTAAACCTATCGAAATTCTGTATTTATGAATGGTTTTATCCGACGTGGGCTATGCTTATAAGCCAATTATTTAATTTTATTATTGAAAGGACGCAGGAAACTGTTGCATGGACAACTTCGCCATCACCTCAAACACGTAGCATCTACATTCTGCATTATTAATCTACTTATTCTAATAACATTAAATTAAATTACTTTTTTTATATAAAGAAAATCTAAATGGAGGATCTTCTCGTCTCGAATTCAAATTATGTTACGGAAATTTGAGTTGAGAAAGAGGCAAAAATGAACGGGATCACAAGTCGAAACCCGAAGCCCGGCCTACATCTGCACGGGCAATGCGATATAGTTTGGCAAAAATGCAATTTTTGTCTTGTAAGTTTGCTATTTTGATAATTTTATCATGTCGGAATCTTGTTTAGCAATTTTGTCCCGTGGGCATCGACGATGTTCAGGCGGTGGAGGGAAGGGCGGGTGGGAGGGAGGTAGAGAGGGGGGACGGTGATGCTAGGTGTGAAAGGGGAGGGACGGCGGCGGCGTGCAGTTACCAACATGAGGTAGGGTGGCTGGGTAGGTGGGGGAGGTGGGGGAGGTGGTGGTTTAGAGATTTTATAATTAAATTTATTAATGAGAGGTTTTAATTTAGTAATGAATTAAGCATTTAATCAATCCTTATAACTTTAATGAATATAATAATCTGATATTTTATGCATTTTTATTGATAATTTTATGAATTTTATTTAAAATTTAATATTATTTAAATATATTATTATTTACACTTTAATGTTGTTGTTTTTTAATTAAAAATATTATGGAGATATTTTTTATGTATATTTTAAAAAATAAAAAAGTTATTTAGATTGGATTGTTTTAAACATAAATACCAAAAAATGATTCATTGATTTTTTTTTTTTTTTTTTTAATTCTACATATTTTGGACATGTCAACAAAGTCATAATAATTAATAAGTACTATTTTCCCCCAATTTATGTCGTGGCGCCACAAGGATAATTCCGATGATAAACGGATTTTCCGACAAAAATGGGATCAAAATTGCAAATTTTTTAAACCTATAGGATTTATTTGCCAACAAGATTTCAGCAGGACAAAATTGCCAATTAAAACGGCAACCTTATCGGATCAAAATTGCATTTTTGTCAAATAGTTTTTTTTTTTTTTTTTTTTTTTTTGGTTTTGAACAACAACATTTATAAATTATGCAAACAAATCAAGTAATACAAGAAAATCGGCAGAAGCTGAAATATTCGAAAATCTTATGCAAGCCTAAGCTGCATCTTCTTTCATAAGAAGCCAATGGGCTAATCAAGCCTCTTGCTTAGTAAAAGTAAACACACAACTTCCATACGGAAGAGTGACGACTAAACAAACTCTAAAAAAAAGATCCAACTCCCATTCAGAAGACCAACCTTCCATTCGGAAGACTAAAAAAACAACATCAAAAAAGTAAAGATAGTAACAGATTATGAAAAGACTTAATTATTACGGTCTAATCGATTCAGATCTGTTGTACCGTCACCCTTTCAGATTTGTGTCGCCGGTGTTCTCTTAAACTAGTTTGATTGCTTCTGTTGATCTTGTTTTCTTCACGCTCCTTCAAATCTATTTTCACTCTATTATGACGGATCTTGTTTTATTTACGCTCTTTCAAATTTGTGTTGACTCTATTATAGATTTACAAAGATCAAACTCTGTTGATTTTTGGAGAGAAGAGAGAAGAATTCTGGAGAGAACAGATAAAAAATTATCATATAGTTTTGAGTTGCATAATTTATTAATTAATATTTAATACAATTATAATACTTGATTCAATAATACTTAAAAGTTGAAACACCACTGTGTGACAGAACAAGGAAGACATATTTCTAACAAATTTGGCCACATTCTATTTATTTTTTAAGGGAAAATTACATTTTGGTCCCATTAGATTAATTCGATATCACATTTAGTCTCATACGATTTTTTGTTTACACATTGAGTCCAATAAAAAATAATTTTGAACATATTGAGTCCCAATCGTTAGCTTTTAACTCTTGAAATTGGAGAAACGTTATCTTCATATTATTTTTTGCTGAGAGGGGCTAGTTTAATCTGACGTAGAGCTTAAGTGACATTTTTTTAATCAGATTTTTTAATGTGTAAACAAAAAATTGTATGGGACTAAATGTGATATCGAATGAGCTTAATGAGACCAAAAATATAATTTCCACTGAAAAAATTGATTAAAAAAATGCCACACAAGCTCCATGTCAGATTAATCTAGTCATTCTTAATAAAAATTAATATGAAGATAACATTTCTCCAATTTTTAGAGTTAAAAATTAACGGTTAGGACTTAAAGTAATCAAAATTATTTCTTATGGGACTCAATGTGTAAACAAAAAATCCTATGGGACCAAATGTGATATCGAACCAATGTAGTGGGACCAAATGTGTAATTTTTCCTATTTTTTAATGAAAATAAAAATAATTATTGTTGTAATAACTCCTGCATTCTACTGTTAATTCTGTTAACTATTGTACCTAACCTAAACATTTGTTTTCCTTATCAACTTGTTACCATTGCATTGGTCATGAGTTATGACAACTAGGACAGAATTTCTCCTTGTTTTTACTGAAAAAATGATTCGACTTGGTACAGTAAATTTTAGCCTCATATACTACAGTAAGTGCAAGAATTTTGACAGGCGCATACGGTTAAAAAAAATGTTCAAATTGACATGAAACTTTGAAAGTGATGGGCTTGAATTAATTATTGCTATATTTTACATAGTAAAATTTGTCATTTCCCCGGGCTTATGTTGTTCTTAAAATTGTTAATTCTTTTTTCTATCTTGTCCGAGTTCATTTTCACGTTTAACAAATTAAGTAGAGTACGTAATATCTGTTCTAGCATGAATTGATTAAATTAGCCTAATTTATTATAAAATTCGTAGAAATTTGATTAGATTTATGGAGTCAAGTCGTGGAAGTTTGCATAGTCGTATTATAATAAAATCTTGCTCTGGAAGCAATTGAACTGAAAATAAAGTTGCATGAAAACTAGGAAAACCATTGGAATTGGATTTCCAAAAGTAATGAAAAAGGTTAAAAGAGGGAAAGTGGAGATGGAGGTGGAGATGGTAAGGCAATTAAATGGGCACCGGATCTTCTACTCCATTTAGGTGCTTTATCTCATACTCCACCTATTGGATGAGTGACACGTGTAAGATTTTGTTAGATTTTCTAACACATAGAATTATGTGGTATTATCAATAAAAGGAAAACAAATCTTATAATATTTAATATTAAGAAAAAGTAAAATTTATATATCCAATAAATTTAAAATAAAGTCCTATTTTTTTGAAAATATCTTTTAATATTCAAAGTAAAAATATTAAATTAGTGTCGTCTTTTTTAAATTTTTATTCTTAAGTTATAAAATTTTTACTTTTAAGTTAAAAATATTAATACTAAATATATTTTATAATATTCAAAATAAAAATATTAAATTGATATTCAAAGTTGTTATATTTAATATTAAATATATTTTATAATATCCAAAGTTTGAATTATAGAATATATTTAATATTAAAAATTAAAAATTTAATAAGAATATTAAAATTTTATTTTTAAGTTAAAAATATTATACAATATATTTAATATTAATATTTTTAACTTAAAAAGAGAAAAATATTATATAATATATTAGATATTATAAGATTTGTTTTCCCTTTTATTGATAATACCATAATTCTATGTGTTAGAGAATCTGACAAAATCTTACACGTGTCACTCATCTGATACGTGGAGTATGAGATGAAACACCTAAATGGAGTAGAAGATCCGGTGCCAATTAAATGTGGATGTCTGCATCTCAATTCACAACTTAACACCGCATACGTAGCTAATAACATGTAACATGTTGCACTTTTTCAATCTGGGCCCCGAGACATCATTATTAAGGAATTATTTGGTGTCAATTGTACATGAACTGGTGCCACCAAATTAATTATCATAATTATTATTATGTGTATCTTCAATTCAAATGTAAAATCAACAATTTGTGTTTAGTCCCTAACTTCTTGGGTATGGAAATTTTAATGTACCACTTTATTTCCTTGATTAATGGGACACATCTTGTTTAAGATCTTTTTTCAATGGATTAGGGGCTTGACTGCATGCTCAGACTAATTAATATTTTTCTAATTTTTTCTTAAATTTCTTTAGTTCATGTAATTCTTTTTTTTCTAATGGAATCCGGTTGATTTTGTTTACATTATTTATGAGAGTATAAATTTAGGGACTTCTTTATATCTGTACTATTGTGAAGTTATTATATAATTATGACGGGTATTCATTAAAATAAAAATTACATAATCTATCAGATGGGTGTTCCGCAAATCCTCTCTCACTCTACCTCCTCTTTTGTGTGTGTGTGTGTGCGGTCTATCCTTGTGGTTACACTAATATTTTCTTATATAGAGAAAGAGTCTCATTAAGATTTAGGTCTCCACGATTAATCCCTTTCCAAACTCCTTCTTCACCCGGATTCTTTATCTTGTCCACCATGTTACTCCTACCTCTTCTTACATTAATTCGAGGGATACTTATCCTATCGGACTATCCAAAAGAGTTCATTATCTAGCGAGTTTTTAATATGCACTCTAATTACTCAATCACGTGTCATTTAAGAAGCTAGCCACGTGTTTTGAGTTGGGTACGACTCCATCCCTATTAATATGAAATTCAAAAATTACAAATCACTGCTATTTCATTTAAAAAAAATAAATAAATTATTATTATTATTTTGATTGTATTGGCGGACAGTGACCAATGATAGTATGTGTCCTGATCAATAATGCATTAATTACCCACACCAAAAATAAAATCAAAGTCAACCAAAAATAGATTTACAATTAATAATAGAGTCATATTATAAGATGCGTATTGTGTAATGCTTTTCGGCCACAGTGAATAATAATAAATTCATAATGTTTCATATATTGAGTATTTCTGCAAGGGACAATTACGGCCTAACCGGATAGGGACTTTTGTACGTCATAATTAAATACTTTGCGCCCTCATAATTCAGTTTGAGAATGACATTTTCTATTTGGTTTCTATCAAAATAATACAGTGCAGAAGCATTATTCACTTTAATTATACAAAAACTATAATCTAATTCATCTGCTTTTATGAAAAATTATATCTCCTGTTAAAAAGAAAATGGAGAAAAGTTATGTCCAAAGGTTTTTAAATGTTCTGTGTAATGCTTTAATTAGATCGTGAATGTTTTACACTATTTGTGTAGTTAATGTAAAGAATCTAATAATAAATAAAATACGTTTGTTTATATAATTTGTTGGATGCGATTTAGTTGGTCTGGATTAAAACTTTTTGAAATAAAAAAAAAAAGTGCATAAATGACAACTAACTTTGGGCTTTTATGTTCTTGCAGGCTTGCAGATTCTATGATGGATTGGGTGAGTACATAGCGATTAGCGAGTCACAAAATAATAACTTTGGGCTTTTATGCCTTTGCAGATACGATAATAAGTTTATTACTCTTTTTTATTAGGCAATTTTGGCAATTTAGTCCTGTTCGTTTCAAAATTTATAATTAAATCCTGTAAGTTTGTGATTTTGACAATTTTGGTCCTATGCAATTAAGTCGTGTAAGTTCTAAAATTTGTAATTTATGTCCAAATTCAGACGGCGCGGGTCGTGCCTGAATTCAGATCGAGTTAGATTCTTCTTTGTTTGAGTTGCTCCCATGCATGCAAATAGGAAAATCTCGCTTGCTCTAGACTAGAACAAGTACGTAGAGATTTTTGTGGGACCGTAATCGTCCGTCCCTGGTTTTGGGTTGGTTTGACTATTCTTTTCTATTGAAAAGGAGTTAGTTATTTAAGCGAGTCACCTTTTTATAGGTTCCGTTGGACGATACAACATTTTCGTTCAAATATAGTTATGGTTTTTCATTTAAAATTTCTTTTATTAGATACGCCACATATATAATAAATTTTTTTATACAAATCAGATATTTTTGTCATGTCATCCCGCCAAGTTAGCAAATAAATAAGTCACGTGGCCGATTCCGGCAACCGATAAATTTTTCTGCGAAAATCGAATATATTGCAAAATTTTAGAACTTACAAGACTTAATTGCAAATTTCGAAACGAACATGACCAAAATTGTCAAAATTACAAACTTATAGGACTTAATTGTAAATTTTAAAACGAATATGACTAAATTACCAAAATGGCAAACTTACAGGACCAAATTTGCATTTTTACCTTTTTATTATTATTATTTTTTTTTGGAGGGGGGTTGGGATTGGGGAATTTTTTTAATAAGGAAATTTTGAACTTAGTCTCTTTTAATTTAGCCAGTCACTACTAAACCAACCCGTTGGGTGTTTATTATTCTAATGTATAGATGATATGGCATATGGGTATACTATTATAGTACATTGAGCTCATGCCGAACCCAATATTTAAACAATGGCCCAACATTATGATCCAAAATTCATTACAAACTATGAAGGACCAAGAAATCTCATTCATTTATCTAAAGACATCTCGAAACCCATAGCTGAAATTGGGTTGACCTATCACTTTTTTTATTATAAATCTCTCACAGCTCAAAATTGGGAAAAAATATATCTTTTACGTATTTTTCATAATCATTTACTTTACCCTTAACCTTGTTATTTATAATTTGAACAGACTTAAGCATCGTAAGATAGACTGATAGATATACGCTGAAGAGCTTCTCAGCGTATCCACTAATGACCTATTAGATTGTAGACATAAAAGACATCATTCACCACTGTCCTCGGTGGATAATTTTACCCCGAGCCTATTTCGGCCATACTAGTATAATGAGGGTTGAGAGTTTTACACTTGCCATGTGGTTGGTGGAAAATCTAGGAAGTCTGACCAATCAAATAATAAATATAATACACTTACATTTTTAATTGGTTGAATTCGATCGAGTCGAGTTTGGGAACGTGTTTCACATTATAAAAAGGTTAAAAAAAAAAAAAAAACTACAACCTTCTATTACTATATATAATTCCAAGAAGGAAGTAGTGTTATAAAAAGAACAAACATATCCCTCCAAACAACGAAGGCAACTTTGCAGCCTCATTCGCACACCACCACCATCAGATCAAATGCACAGAACCACAGCCAAAAAAAGAAAAACAGTCGGTCACTTGTATTGGTACAATTTGTAGTTGAACTCCAAATCCGGCCTCCACCATTGATGGATCCCATGAGCTTCCTTAAAACTCTGAGGAGGAGTGACATTCACACTCACATAAGCACAAGGAATAAGATGCGATGCTTCACAATCCTTCCCTCTTGCACCCGACACAATGCTCCCTATCGAATGCTTCGTTGCAAACCTCCCGATTTTCCCAGCACCTATAGACTCCATCTTCTCCCTGTGCTCGAAATACCCCAAATACTCCGAACAAATGGGATCACATGGATTCAGGAACAAGTATGGTACCCAAGTAGACAACACAGCAAAAGGATCCTTCTCTTGATCCTTACCGTGGATGGCATAGGCCAAGCCGGCCGTCAGGACGCTGTTTGCCAGCCTCAGGCCGAGCTTCACCGAATCGTTCTTGATCCGCTCGATGGGCGGAGAAGTGAATGGTGGGTTGAAGAGGTAGGTCTCCAGATGCATCCCTGTATGCTTGATAATTTGCCTTCCTACCAGCAATGCTATGGATGATCCTAGGGAGTGTCCGGCGAGCCAGATGTTCCCCGGTCCAGCTCTGTAGGCGAATTCTTGTGTTTTCGCTAGCCCTGTTTGGAAACGCGTGCTTTCTTGAAGGTTGTTGATTATGCAGTGGAGGTTGAGCTTGAAATCCTGTTCCCGGTTTCCAGGCTTGTTTATGGTGCCGCGGAAGGCGATCACGTCTTGTGGGGGTTTCTGGTGGAAATGGTATTGGTGTGGATAGTTGAACTCGTAGATGGCGCCGAAGTGGGAGAGGTCATGGTCGTCGGTTAGAACTTGGTGTAACTTGAAGTTGAAGAAGTGCCACCACGGAGGAGCTAGGGCATGGGAGCCGTGGCGGTTTTGTTGGCGGTCGCGCTCCATCGTGTAGACTCCTTGGACTAAGCTGGCGGCAATGGACCGTCTGTGGTATGAGTTGCTCCTGTGGATGTATATGTTGAAAGGAGATCGTGCTTGAGATGGAATAAGAGGTGAGTGTGGTTATAAGGGCATTCCGGATGTGATTAAACCGAACGGGATTGAATCTTGTGTTACACTTTTTGTATTTCGCTAGTTGGATGCATTATACACATATATTTCATTGTGTAGTTGACTAGTTGTACACGTATCACATATCTACGAGTAAAATACATGTAATAGAAACATGGAACATAAGATTTGTCCTGCACTTACCAATCGATATGAGTCAGAAATGATGGACCTGTGAGGCTGCAAACTTCCCTCTCCGATGCCATTGTTTCCTGGCAAGATCTCCTCCTGAAGCTCTAATTGTATTGATGTAAACTCTGTTACAAATGTAAAGAAAAAGTTAGGAACTAAAATCTCTCAACACTACTTGGTTAATCAGAATGTATATATGGCACAAGAATCAGGTTTCTATCTGTGGAAATTACAAAAGAAAAAGAGACACAAACTGTAGTTAAATTTTCTTCAAGATTCATCCTTTTTGAAAACCTGAAGATCCACACACAGTCGCAATGAAAATGGGAACAGAGATTCGGAAAATTGCACCCAAAATTAGAACCATCGCAAGGGTAAAGAAGTTGCAGCCTTTAAGCAAATGGTGATTTCTCAAGCCGATAAACAATTACCTGAAAATCAAATCTCCATCGCCTCCAGAACTGAGAATTCTTGAGGATTAGAAAAGGTTAAACTTGGGCAGAGATATTGAAACCAAGTTTTCTAGTTGAAAATAGTTCTATTCACGATTTCAAGTCAATGGATCTCCAAGTGTACAATCCAACAATTTTTCATATTAATAATATGTAACTTGCAATATTCTATAATTTTCCAAACCTCAAAACCTGTATAATATTACATTTATATGATCTGACTTCTAACAATGGAAACAAAGTCAATGCAAAGAAAAACAAGAAAAGGAGACAAAGAAAACAAAGTCAAGAATATGAGTGGAAACTTCGTGGAAGACGAAGGTGGAATTTGGATGCAGCAAATTATTTCAAATTGTAATGCACAGCTTTTGGGATGTATGGATGGTGGAATTGCAGACGAATGTTGTATGTTTTTGTTGAGTAGATCAATAATTAATGTGTGTTTTCACATTAAATTACAGAAAGTGAAAAGTACATGGTGAAGGCCCTCCCTCCCTACAAAACCATTCTCACTACTTTTTGTGAATCACTCATATCAAAATTTGCAAATCAATCCCTAGTCAATGGTTAAGCAAGAAAGGGATGACCCTTATCATTAAAGTTGTTTATTTGTCGTTAATTTGGTATCATCAAAACATTAATGAAACGATGGATACCAGAACACCCGTGTCAAAGCCCCACCCGCCAACCCGACCTGAACCGAAAAATCAGGTTTGGGTTGGGGGTTTTCGGGTCTGGTTGAAATTGGGTCGGACTCGGAATGGACCCGAAGGAGAGAGGTCGGGTTCGGGTGGGTTTCGGGTTGACCCGGGTCAACCCGAAAAATTATACGGGTGACCCAACAACCCGAACCAACCTGACTCGACCGATCCGAAAATTAAAAAAAAAATTAATATATATTTAATTTATTTAAATTATATGGTGTATTATAATTAGATAAAATTTTATGAAATGATGATTGGTTTAGGATTAGATATACTCAAAAAATAATAATTAATTTATTATTTGAGAATAACGTGATTTATAATGTTAATATTATATAATTTTGTTAATTAGAAACACATACATGATTGTAATATAATTAGAATTAAACGGAGTTCACCGAAAAAAAGAGATGTATTTATTTAAACTTAAATAATTAGAATTGCATTATGATTAGTCTACTAAAAAATATATTATTCGATCTAAATAATTTTTATGTATCTAATTTATATTTTACATAATTGCCCTATTGATTGAATTTTATTAAATTTATATAAATAAGAATTTAAATAGAGTTGATATAAAACTTAATTATAATTACACTTAGAATTAGATCTTAATTAAGGTTATAAATAAGTTTTTAATGTGGCTACAATTTATTAGAGTTAGATTTAGAATTTGATTAAAATTAGACTTGTAACCAAATTCTTATCCATAATTAAGTACTTATAAAATTTCAATAGTAATTTATAATACATATTGGTTTACATAATTAACTTTTTTTTTTTTTTGAAACGCAAACCCCAGAGGAGAAATTAACTAATTCAACGGGAATTAAAACTTACAAAGGGACAATCAAAGTAACGCAGGATCGAGACCGCAATTCTAACAAAATTTATGGGCAATCATTATTGTAAAGATATTTTGGCGACCAATAAATTTCAAAAAAATTCAAAAATTAACTCGTATTTTTATAATATAATATAATAGACTATTAAAAAAATAGTTAGTAAAATAATTTTTTTCTATAAACATGTGATTATTATTTGAGAATAACGTGATTTATAATGTTAATATTATATAATTTGTTTAAATTATATAATTTTGTTAATTAGAAAGACATACATGATTGTAATATGATTAGAATTAAACGAAAGTTTACAGACAAAAAGAGATGTATTTATTTAAAGTTAAACAATTAGAATTGTTTTATGATTAGTTTAGTAGAAAATATATTATTCGATTGAAATAATTTTTATGTATCTAATTTACATTTTACATAATTGCTCTATTGATTGAAGTTTATTAAATTTATATAAATAAGAATTTAAATAGAGTTGATATAAAACTTAATTATAACTACACTTGGAATTAGATCTTAATTAAGATTATAAACAAGTTTTTAATGTGAGTATAATTTATTAGAGTTAGATTTAGAATTTGATTAAGATTAAACTTGTAACCAAATTCCTATCCATAATTAAGTACTTATAAAATTTCAATAATAATTTATAATATATATTAGCTTACATAATTATCTGAGAAAAATGTGATTTATAATGTCAGTATTATATAATTTGTCTAAATTGTATAGTTTTGTTCATTAGAAAGACATATATATATGACTGTAATATGATTAGAATTAAACGGAGTTTATGGACAAAAAGAGATGTATTTATTTGGATTTAAAGAATTAGAATTATAATATGATTAGTTTAGTAGAAAATATATTATTCAATCTACATAATGTTTATGTATCTAACTTTTATTTTACATAATTACCTTATTGGTTGAATTTTATTGAATTTATGTAAATAGGAATTTAAATAGAGTTGATATAGAACTTAATTATAATTACACTTAGAATTAGAACTTAATAATATTTATGTATTAATTTTTTTTATCTTATATTAATCGCAATTATATCAAACCTTACAAACTATATATTTTTATATATTGTTATCAAGTTTTAAAATAATTTAAACATAAATTAGAATTTAAAAACATTTTTAAAAAAAAAGGAAAAAGAAAATCGTTTCGGATCGGGTTGGGTTATTCGGGTTGGTCGGGTTATCGGGTGACCCGAACACTATTCGAACCCGATCGGGTCATGTTCGGGTTGGGATTTTCAGGTTCAAATTTGGGTCGGGTTCGGGTTGGGAATTTTCATGTAATACCCTTACCTCAACCCGACCCACCCGAATTGACATCCCTAAAAACACGGCATAATATAATAATACTGCTTTTATCAAAACATTAGATCGATGCTAGAAATTCAGAGCCGAGACGACGGATTAAGATATGTAGATTATATCTTTTTCAACAAGAGGATGACATGGACTGGTGTATGGAATTATTGTTGATGGGGAAAGAGGAGATATATAATATCGCTGGGGGAAATTGTAAAATTGGGATGCGAAGGGATTGAACTTTTAGATTATTATTATTGACAAGTGCTATCGTTAATTCAAAGCAATTTTTGGAATCAACCGTTTCAAATGAGGAAATGATATCATTTTCGTGTGTTATAGCATACAGGATTAGCATGTGCATATTATCGCTGCTAATAAGGGGTTATATGTTAACGTTAATTCTAAAATTACCTAAAAAAAAATTAGTATCATCATAATATAACTCGTCAAATTAAAATTATTGTCGATCGAGAGACCTTTGTCAAATATGTTTATATATTGTTTAGGTGGTTTGTCGTATGTATTGTAGAATCATATCTATTATTTTTTATATCATAAATATTAAATATGTGATGAGTGATGGGTTTTCAGTAAATTATTATTTTTAGTAAGTTTTTAAAGCACAATAAAGATATTTGGACGAATATAAATAAAAGGAGAAAAATGTAAAAATGGTATACCAACTAACCCCATTTCGCAATTTTGGTACTAAATTTTTTCCGGTGAAAAAATTAACCCCTAACTAACAAAGTTAGCATTTTCGTGCATCTTTTCACCGGAGTTACACAGCTGGCGCCGGGAAATGCAACGTGGGTCCGAGTTTGTGCTTAGGTGGATTGTACGTCACACGTGTGATGCCACGTCTGTTGTTCCCAGATAGGGAAAATTGCATAAATGGTATACGAACTTCACGCTTTCAGCAAATTTGGTACAATAATTTTTCCATTAACAAAATAAAGTCGGGTGCCCAAACACTTCTGTAAATTCCGCCAGAATGTCGCCATAAACCTTGGATCTCGGTCCGAAACAATACTAACCGGAACTCCGTGCAATCTTACGATCTCTCTGCAATATACGTCAGCTAGCTTTTGAACCTTGTCAGACATTCGAACCTTGAGGAATGGCTGACTTGTTTAATATATCAATAACCACCCATATTTCATCGTACCCTCCTTTGGTCCTCGGCAAGCCGGACATGAAGTCCATTGTCACTTACTCCCATTTCCACTCGTGGATCAGAAGTGGTTGGAGAGTTCTTCCCAGCTTTTGATGCTCTGCTTTAAATTTTTGACACTTTAGACATCGCTTCACGAAGGTCGCGACATCTCTTTTCATGCCACTCCACCAAAACTTCTCCTTCAAATCCCGATACATCTTCGTACCTCCCCGAATGTATCGAATAACATAAGCAATGTGACTCCTCAAGTATAAGTCTCTTGAACTCTTGCGGGGACGCAAACTCTTGCTTTCAACCTTAGCAAAGCCAAATCATCAAATCTGAACTTGGAACTCGAATAACCTTGAGGCTCTTGTGATCGGTAAACACTTAGAACGTTGCACCATAGAGGTAGTGACGCTACTTCGCCAAAGCAAACACAACGACGGCCAACCCAAGATCGTGAGTGGAGTAGTTCTTCTCATGCTCCTTTAATTTCCTCGAAGCATAAGCTACAACTCGGCCACTTTGCATTAAAACACAACCGAGACCTTTCTTCCAAGTATCGGTGTAAACTGCATAGCCCTTGGTACCCTCGGGTAAGGTAAGAACTAGTGCCGAAGTTAACCTCTCTTTCAAGGTTTGAAGATGGAGAAGAAGAAATAAAGTTAGGAGCTCTTAAAGGTATGAATATGGAAGAAACCCTAGTTGCCTTCTTCCCTTGCTTCTTTCTTGGCCAAAACATGAATGAGAGGTTAAATGAGAGTGATGGGAGGATTAAGGGTTGTCTTGGGGTAAAAGGGCAAAAAATTTGGGTTAAAATCGGGTCAAGAAAGCTCAAAGGTCGAAAGGGCGTAAACGGGTCATATGGGTTGAATTTTCTTGCGTCGGAGGGCCAAACGACATCGAAAAAGTATAAGGCTTGTTCCATTGGATCCGGATCGTCGAAACGAGTCCAACAAAGGAGATGGGATTTGAATCCGAATTTCCAAACTCAAGTTATGATGAAAAATAGCTTAAGGTTTTTATCGAGAAAGATCATCTTTTATCGTACCAGAGAAAATAAACATTTTATTTTGTTTAATGGTAAACTTTATGATACCGGAGTGTGTTTCCGGTCTCTGGCAAAATTTTGCATTAAATTGTAATTTTTTGTACATAGGGGTTACATTTGCCGTCAGGAAAGTTATTGTACCAAATTTGCTGAAAGGGTGAAGTTCGTATACCATTTATGCAATTTTCACTATCTGGGAACAACAGACGTGGCATCACACGTGTGACGTACTATCCACCTAAGCACAAACTCGGACCCACGTTGCATTTCCCGGCGCCAGCTGTGTAACTCCGGTGAAAAGATGCACGAAAATGCTAACTTTGTTAGTTAGGGGTTAATTTTTTCACCGGAAAAAATTTAGTACCAAAATTGCGAAATGGGGTTAGTTGGTATACCATTTTTGCATTTTTCTCTAAATAAAAGTGTAGACACATTCTAAGATTGGAAATATGTAATATCACACAATTAAAGTCGGGGCTCCATAATACAAAATTATTCCTTAACTTTTTTTTTTTCGATAACAAAATTATTCCTTAACTAAAAAGTGAAGATTTGACATTTAATTAACTGGTTATGAAAAGCTTAATTAGTCAGAATTAAAATCCTAGTTAGTGAGAATATTCTTTATATAATTATTAATATTACTTTTGTCCAGAAAAGGTTCATGGTTAGTTTAGTTTGTTGAATTATGGGAAACAAACCTAATCCAGATAATTAACTAATTAAACTTAGTAACTTTACAAGTTATAATAATTTAATTAGCTTCAATGTGAAGGATTATTTGCTTAGTTAGATAGTTCTTACTTCTTGTTGTGTAAGGTCACATCATTTAGTTGTAGACAAGCACTTTCGTGTTTTTGGTGAAGATTCTATTAGAAGCGCAATACGACTTTAGCAGCATAATAAGTTGCTAAAGTTGATGCTTTACGGTCTCAAAGTTCCACCTAAATCTTCATTCACAAAACAATAAAACAAACGTTCGTTATATGCTTTTCATTTTACATTAATTTGTCATGTATAATAGTAATGATATGACGGGTTCTACTCATTTCCTGACACGTAGTTAGCTATCTATTGAACACGTGAAAAATACATTGGGAGCTTTGCTATATATAGCTTCAGGAGCTCACATATAAAGGAGCTCATTGACAGTCCTAATATCTTAGGAAATAGAAGATAACGTGATTGACAAGATAAGAAAACTTAGCAATAAAATGAATTTTGAAAGAGATTAGTTAAGAGAATGTGAAAAAATAAAATGACTTTATCTCTATAAAAAGAAGATGGGGAATATTACAATTTTGGTCCTCCAACTATACGACTTATTTTCTTTTCGTCCCCGACTGTTCAATTTTACAAAACTGGTCACTGAACTACCACTTTTTTTTCAACCTTAGTCCCGCCGTCAGCCCAATCGTTAAGTTAAACGAAATATGCTTGTTAGTTATTCACGGGCAACTCACGTGAGTAATTATAATTGCCCTAATTCAGATTTCACCACAATTGAGCAAAAAAATGTCATCGTTTCTTTCCCAAATACGAAGAACCCTAGACAACCCATTTCCCCCAATTCATATTTGTCCATAAATCTCCCAAATTTCTTCGATTTTTAGCACCGAAGGATGTAATCTTGGACGACACTGAGCAAAAAAAAGCAAAATTTTGTGTATTTCGTGTTTCCAAGTTTTGGGGGTGTGGTTTTTCGAAGGTCTAGTGTGGAATTACGAAGGAGCTAAAGCTGGAAAATGGCTCTCAAACCACCATAGGTGCGGGAAAGACATAATTACAGTGAGTATTTGCATTTCTTGTTGCTCTTTTTTCTTGGGTTGTTTGAATTCTGACTCTGGTTTTCATTTCTCACAGCCTATGATGCACGGACACGGACACGGCGATACGGACACGACACGACACGGATACGGCGACACGGATTTTTTCTTGAATTTTCCACGTGAGGAGTGTCGGACACGGTGTCCGACACGAGTGTCTGACACGACACGATACGGCAACATGATATTTTTAGAAGTGTCCGTACATCATAGCTCACAGCTGAGCCTACAATGTACAACATCAAACTATTTCATGGGGGTAAAATGGTAGAGGAGCCCATTCGGAGGTATGTTGGGGGTACAGTAGATCACCTTGACGAAATTGGTAGTGATTTGTTTGGAATGCTTGAATTGAATGACATTGTAGAGAAGCTTGGGTTTGACAAAGAATCATATAAACTGTGGCACAAATTTGGGAGTAATTTGGAAAGGGGTAGTAAGTTAATTGAGAATGATGTTGATGTGGTTAACTTACAGAATTACATAGTTGAGTTTGATAGGATGTTAGATATTTATGTTGAGCATGTTGGTATAAATGCACCCAATATACCAGAGCCTGTGATTGTGTGTGATTATGTTGAGCCTGATACACAAAATACCTCTAACTTTTTTGATTCTGAGCCTTTGATTGACTTCTCCTTTCTTGATGATCCTCCTATTAAAGAGCATGTTGCTGCAGAATCTGATGATAGTGATTGTGAATCATTTAATGATAGTGATTATGACATGTATGAAGATGATGCAAATTATGCTGATTATGTTGATAAGGATGTTGAGTTATATGGTTGTGAGGAGCAATCTAAAAAAAAGCAAATGTTGATTTTTTAACTCAAGAGGAGGTTGAGATATTTGAGGCAGAGATTTATGGGGATGTAGAGGACAGTGATGCTTTTGAGAGTTTATATGGGTCTGATGAAGAACTTGAGAGATCATTTCCTAAATATAATCCTAAATCAGATGGTAAGAATCCTACATTGCGTGTGGAGCTGACTTTTGCTAGCAAAAAAGAGGCTAAATTTGCAATTGAATCACACTGTCTTAGGAGGGGGATTAGTTTCAAGTTTGTCAAAAATGATAGCAAGAGACTCCAGGTTAAGTGTAGGAAAAAGGGTTCTTGGGGGTTGTGGGTGTCTCCTGCACAGAATGATAGATCATGGCAAATAAAGAGCTTTAATCATATGCATAACAATTGTCCTTGGGCTTATAACAATACTAGCTTGAATAGTGGGTGGTTAGCTAAAACTTTTGTCAAAAAACTGAAGGGTAATTCTAAAATGGAGGTAGATGCTTTCAGAGATGAGATGAGAACCACTTTGAAGGGGAACATTTCAAAACCACAGGCCTACAGGACATTTAAAAAGGCAAAAATGATTATTGAGGGGACTTTGAGGCTGCAGTTTGCTAGGATTAGAGACTATTATGCTGAATTAATAAGAAGTAATCCTGATTCAACTGTAGTTCTTAAGTTGATTGAAAATAAATAGGGGAAATCACAGTTTTAGAGGATTTATATATGCTTTAAGGCATGTAAGGAAGGGTTCAAAGCTTATAGGAAGGTTGTAGGGGTGGATGGGTGTTTTCTGAAAGTTCCACAGGGTGGTATGTTACTCACTGCAGTTGGTATTGACCCCAACAATAATATGTTTCTTATTTCTTATGCTGTGGCAGAGGGTGAAACTAAGGACACTTGGGTGTGGTTTCTAAATTTACTTGAAAATGATCTGGAGATTGGTAACCAATATGAGTGGACTTTTATGAGTGATAAGCAGAAAGGTTTGATCCCAGCTTTTGAGCATGTGTTACCTGATGCTGACAATCGTTTATGTGTAAGACATCTATGCAGTAACATGAAAAAGGATGGCTTCCATGGGATGAGCATTAAAAATACTCTTTGGGCTGCAGCAAGGGTCACTATGATTGAGGAGTTCAGGACCGAAATGGAGAGTTTGAAAGCTATTGATGAGGATGCATATAACTGGTTGATAAAAAAAGAACCAAACCAATGGTCCAGAGCATATTTCACTACTATTCCAAGATGTGACATACTCCTCAATAACATGTGTGAGAGTTTCAATGACCTGATTCTATCTGCTAGGGATAAACCCATTATCAGCATGTTGGAAGCAATCAGAAACACCATCATGACAAGGTTCCAATTGAATAGAGGCAAGGGTAAAGATTGGGATGGTAAAGTCTATCCTAAAATTCTGAAGCTCCTTGAGAAGAATTCCAAAGAGGCTGGAGAGTGTATACCCATTAAGGCATGTGGTTCTAAGTATCAGATTCAGGAGCCATTTGATCAACATGTTATGGATGTGTATCATAGATCATGTAGTTGCAGAAGGTGGGATTTGACAGGCATACCTTGTAGACATGGTATTTCTGCAATTTGGTGCAAAAATGAAGAACTTGCAGATTATGTTCATGACTTCTATAGCACAGAATCATATGTGAGGGCATATCTACCGGTCATCAACCCACTTCGAGGACCTGAAGTTTGGCCTATCACTGATCTCCCACCACCTTTACCACCTGTATATGAAAATAGGCCAGGAAGACCTAAAAAGGCAAGGAAGAGACAAGCAGATGAGCCTCCAGCAGCCAATCCCAATAAAATGAGGAGATTTAACACAAAAATTAAGTGTAGAAGTTGTGGAGTGCAGGGGCACAATTCTAGGACTTGCAAGGAAAAAAGCAAAGGCAAAGATGTGGAAGTGAACCTAGACCAGTTCTTGAGTGGTGAGTCCCATGCACCTCAGATTTCAAGGAGTGAGTCTGCCAAGCAATCTACAAAATCCACAACTAAATCAGCCTCTTCAAGGAGAGAAAAATTGTCTGTAAGTATCATATTGCAATTTTTAAATTCAAGGTATTCTTTCTGCTATTAATCTATTGCAATCGGCATTTGATAGGTCAAGAGTTCAAGAAAGAAGACTGGGATTAGGATTGATGGATCCTCAAACAAAATTAAATCAGTCAATGTAAGTTGCATTACATATCAAGTACTTTTTAGTTATCTTATGTCTTTATGTTCTAATCATTGTGTTGTTTTTTTTTTTTTTTAAGCTCACTCAAAACTCCACATCGAGTACACCGGTGATAGTTCGGGGAGGTGTGAATTTTATCATAGTGCCTAACCTTCAAAAATCAAGTCAAAAGGGAAAAGAAAAGGCATCCAAGTAGAAGTGACTGAATTTCATGTTGTGTTATTTAACTTTTTATTTGAAAATGATGTATTTTGGATTGGATGAACATTATCTTGTCTTCATTGTGTCTAGTTGTTTTGTTGTCGCCTGAAGTTTATGTAAGATATTGTTATTTTGAATGACTTAATATGAAGACATGGTTGTTTGTTGAGACAATTTTTGTAATGTTGATCCACGTTCAATTTCATGTTGCAGTGTACACAGGTTGTGGCAATGCTAAAATACATATTGTTATATAAATTGAACACAAATTTTGTTGCACAACAATAAGAAACAACAGCAGCTATACATTAAGGCATCCCAACAAATGTTACAGTTCTAGCCTATTTATTAGCAAGAAACAACAACAACATGATCATAAAAACACACCCCAACATGAAACCATTGAAAAACGAACAACATCGACTTGTCTTCTGGGACACCTTCAACTCATTCCGATATTTTTCAACTAAATTTTCCAACTCAGATTCACGTTCCATCATTTCATGTAACTCATGCTCTAGATTTTTCTTATCCCGACGCAAACGTAGCACAACTTCTTTGGCCCGACTACAAAAAACTGGATCCAACCACCTATAGAAACCGCAAAATCCTTCTTCACGCTAGAATAAACATAAAAGCAAAGAACATTAGCATAAAACACAAAATTAAAGTAATATAAAAGATTTGGCAAAATTCTAAATACTCCATAATTCGGGCACGCCCAAAATCTTCTACTGGGATTCAAATCGGCCCATGCGGTTCTCAATGGTAATTCATACCCACATTTGTAAAAAACTCGTTCAATTGAAATTTTTTGCCTTTGTGAACTCCAACAATTCGAATCTGTTGACATGGTAGCCGTAAATCACTTCTCCAGTGCTGCAAATAAGGAATGTGAGGGAAAAGGAAAGAAACGGCACCAAAATACCGATAAAATTAGGGTTCCATTTAACTTAACGCTGGGGCTGACGGCGGGACTAAGGTTGAAAAAAAAGAGATAGTTCAGTGACCAGTTTTGTAAAATTGAACAGTCGGGGATAAAAAGAGAATAAGTCGTATAGTTGGAGGACCAAAATTATAATATTCCCAAAGAAGATGTTAGGCCAAGTCACACACAAGAGAACAAAACAGTGTGAGGTTTAATTGGACGAGTACGCATTAAGTAACATTAAATATATATTACCCTTCAAAGACTAGTGATACATCTTTAGAGACAAAACATTTGCCAATATAATTTGGGGACAATTTTTTCAACCTTAATAAATTGTCACTATTTTTTTTTTCATTCAAATTTTTTTTTTTAGTTCTAAAACTATAAGATCCAGTAAGAGTGTAATCATTCTAATTCAGTTGCGCGATTCACAATTAATTTTATAAGAAAATAATTATTACAAAATATCATTTTATTCTTATTTATATATACTAGTGAAACGAACGTGCGTTGCACGTTTAACCTTTAGTTTATTTAAATAAGGTTGATTATTATATTTATTAAATAAATTAAGGTACTAAAAGTATTCACATCATGTTTTTTTTTCTCTCGATACGTGTTTAATCCAAGTTTTCCAAAGTTCGTGTAGTATATTTCACTAATAAAAAATTAAAATTTTCATAGGTGCTTTTGAATATCCTCCGTCATCCATTTCACCACCATGTTCGAATCAATCTCCACATTATTCTTTGAGAAGTGCCCTCTTCCAAGCTAATGTCAAATCCCTCATGTAAACCAAATAACTCTGCCACATTTATTGAATCTTTACGAAGATTCATAGTGTATCCTAGTACTTATCTTTTGTTGTCATCTTGAATGACCTCCCTAACCGAATCCCTTATCAAATTTATTCCACGACTACTCAACGAATATTTTATTTTACTTGTGTCTTTTGTCCTCACTGATTAGTATTCAGGCATTAGATAACTCTTTTATGTGGCGAAAAATGACGATCTTAGACTTCACAATATTCTGATAACTCCACCAGTTTCGTGCTTTCTAAAAATTTCAAAGCTTCAAAATTAAGACAATTCACTCTGAACATTCTGGTAATACGCCGCTTTGAATTTTGCTATTAAAGCTCTATTTGAGCTCGTTCGACCCTCACAATCCATGAAGATCACTCTATGCATTAACAATCTTTTCCCACACCCAGAGTGCCAACAGATGACTTCTCAGCACGCGGTCTAGATCTTCACATCCTGTGCAACATGTACATACATTACATCCCCCAAAATTCCAATCATACTTCAGTACATTTATGAGCAAGCTATTATGATGGTAAAGCCACAAGAAAATTTTGAACTTCTGGGCCAAGGTGATTTTCAAGTCCATCTCCGATTTTCACATATACCTCATCCTCTATAAACAGACTATAGACCGTTTTATAGGAAAATTTATTGTTAACCGACCTAATACAGAGTTTCTAATCTCCATTATCATGCAGCGCAATTGGGACGCTAAGAATCTTAGTCATCTCTTTCTTGGGCAGTACTATTTTCAGCTTATTAAAGTTCTAGTTTTTATTCGTGCCAATGAAATTACATACCGTAATTAAGTTTTTTATCCTTCTCATTAATGTTATCTACAATGATTTTGGTGAGTTTTCCTTGTGATAATCATCTATCATTCCATAAAGACACCTATTCTATAAATGGTTCCACCATCTGAGTGTTTCTATCAATCCCCTTCTATGTTCGAGAAGCTATAAGCTGAGGCTCGTGTCCAATGACACATAAGGTGCGAAAAATACATGTGATTTGCTGAATTTCAATTTGAGGCCCGATGTCTTGGAAAACACCTCAACCACACAACGGATGCACATCGCTCCATCCATAGTAGATTTGCAAATCAAGTGAGAGATGTGAGGGTCTTTTTGACATACCATAATTGACTTTCAATGTCCGATTGAAATAGCCTTCTCAATCATATATGAAATGCCCCAACCACACTTTAAATACATTTTGTTCCATCTACAGTAGTTTTAGCTCCTAATATTATATTGTTCGTAAAAAGCAAGTGTGAGATGTGATCTCTGACATACCTTAATTAGCTTCTAGTGTCCGGCTAAAATATCCTCCTAAATCATATACGTAAGTTGTTCCATGTAGAGTACAAATAAATAAGGCGAGAGTGATTACCTTATCTAATGCCACACATCCATTGATCCTCGGTCGGTTTACTATTCCACAAAATCTCCGGTTGTATCCCCTCCATTTTGCTCTACTGATATTGATGATTTTTGTATGGAATTTGAAGAAAGTTAGATTTTCTTTAGAACATTTCAATGAGCTTTGTTGTATCATTTTCAAGATTAAATTTCAGCGCTATCCCCCCCTTTTTTTTTTCTTTGGAGTGATGTATCATTCATAACACTTTTTGAAACATCAAGATATTGTAATGGGTGTCTCGATCGAGAAAAACACTATTCTGGTTTGGGCTCACAATTTCTTTGATATACGGCTTAAACGGGGTATAATCATATTCGTGATCATTTTGAGCAATACGTTACACAACGTAATGGGTCAAATCTCGTTTAAATTTTTGGAGAATTAACTTTCAAAATCAGATAAATAAACGTCTGATAAGCCTTCTTGGGAATTGATATCTCTCTGTGCAATTATTGATGAATTTCACCACCGCGTCTCTTACTATATCCTAATAGGCTTGAAAAAAGTAGGCTCAAAATAATAGGTGATGTGGGGATTATAATGGATAGCGCTTTATACAGGTGCATGCCACCTTATTGTTGG
Source organism: Lantana camara (assembly GCA_037501455.1). NCBI lineage: Eukaryota > Viridiplantae > Streptophyta > Magnoliopsida > Lamiales > Verbenaceae > Lantana > Lantana camara. The sequence continues at coordinate 10,613,318 of CM074857.1, read as the reverse complement.
TGTAAGCTAATACCAACACTCATCACCTTTTCGATAGTATATCCACTGAATAGTTTGGTGTAGTACTCCTAAATGTGTGCTTTAGTTGGTCATTATTGGTTACTCATTCATCTTCTCATTATGGTTGAGTGAAGCCTCTTTCTTCTCGTTATGATTGAGAGATGAAAGAAACGTTAATTGGAGTCAATTAATTCTCAAGTCTTAAAACTAAATAATCTCTTCTTCTTGTAATAGTTAGTTATATTCCGTCATCAATTATTTCTCCAAATCTTTCGAATATTTACATTAATTTCTCATACATAATGCTCTAGAAATTTTTATAAATTTATTTTTTTTTTCCGCTTTTTCGCACACATTGAAAACTGTTCAATGATCATTGTTCTAGAGCAATGACCCAAGGTCCTATATTTAACACTTTATCATGTCCTTTATAAATATATTTGTAAATTTCACAATTGTCACTCTAAGAAAATCCCGATGTTAATGTGAGAATTATAACTTAATAAGAGATATGGATTATAAGGTACTACAAATTGGTTATAAAGTTGTTTATTGCGATCTGGGACCATCAGTGCGATTCTTCTCCTTCCACAGATCGGATATCCATCTTTACCTGTTCTGTTTTCATAATATGAACATGAGTAATGATATTTACATTCTCCATCCATCATACAAAAATTATGTAAGTTATGTCATCTACATGATTTATGCACCATGTGTTTTATAACTCACTCTTAAAGTTGGGGATTCTTTTCCTAATAAAAAAATTTTACACAAAAAATTGATCAAGTTGATTGTGTGCTATAATTTTATATTTTAACTCAAAAACTATCAAAATATGAGCATATGACAACCATTTCTTTTGAAACTTGATTGTATGAATATGTCCAACCACATTTTCAGAAATCTCCTTACTGAATAAGAGATATTTTAAATTTTGTAACTTTTCTCAAAAAATTTGTGACGTCTTTCAAATCATAATCACTAAATGATACAATTAACAACTGATCATTGAGTGACATCATTATTGAATCAAAATATTATTTGGGTTTGTCCTTAATTTGGTATGTGCGTCAATATACATCAAAATCAACTATTCTTTCTTTTAACTAACTATTTTTTATCTCTTTTTAATTCTCTATTTGCTATTGATCTTGCATTCCATTTTTTTATTTATATTTCACTAACGAACATTATTTAAGATTTATATTAATATTTTGCTATTTATTTTATATATATAGTAGAAATAATTAAAAGAGTAAATTAATATAAAAAACTCAAGGAATGTTTGATTGAACACCATAAAAATAATTTATAAAATTAAATTATATCTTATTTTTACATGCATACATATTAAGTTTCCTTAGAATTCTTAATTTAAAGTAACTTTGGTCTGACGATCTGCAATTCTAAATTGTGGTATATATTAAATGTAAGAAATCAGAAACCCTATTTATACTATTTAATATATATAGACTATGTTAATTTTCCTATCTAAATAACATTTACACATTTAATTTATATTTTATTATATAAACTAATGAAATATTATATTGTTAATTATATTTAGATAATTATAATTATATTAATATTAGTTAATTAAAAATTATTTTATATAAATTATTCAATTATATTATTTTGATAATTAGATATGTTTATAAAATTATAATATGATTATAATTAAAGAAAGTTCATGAACTTAGATAATTAGAATTATGGAGTTATATAATTAGAATTACATTAGGATTGATTTATTGAAACTTATCTTATTTAACTCATTCAATTTAGATCATATTTTATTTTAATTAATTATCAAATTTTTTTAAAATTATAAAGTGAATTAATTAAATGTTTTCCAATTCGTTAGATATATCTTATTATAACATTTTAAATTATAGAGTTTTAAATTAAAAAATAGACAACTTATATTATAAGTTTTGAATACAATTAACTAATATATTAATAGGGTTAATTATAGATAGCTCCCATGGGAGTATTAGAAACTATAACTTGTGATCCTCTTAGTCAAATAATTACACATACACCCATTAAGGAGTTTGAAAATTACACAAAGCACCCATGAATTAAGGTTCTTTTAAATATTTTATGACATCATCAAAATTTTAACTTGATTTCCCTATTTTGACCCTTCATTTAGTATATATTTGAATTAGTATTGAAAATTTAAATTTAATAAATTAAATCATTAATTAATATAAAATAATATGATTTTTTCATTTTAAATATTAAATTATATATATAGAAAATCTAAATTTAATGGGTTAAATATAATATTAGAAAACGTAATATATATATATATATATATATATATATATATATATATATATATATATATATTGATGGGTCCAGAAATGGATGGGTCTGAATCCGATCACTTTACAATTTGTATTTTGTGGAGGAAACCACCGGAGCTTCGCCGGAAAAAGAGAAAGGGGTTCAACCTGTTGGGACAAGCACAAGAAGAGTCAGAAGGCCAAGCTGGGGGAACTGGGGGTGATACCCAGTTTGGCTCTCCGACGCTCAAGTCAGTTTTGTGTATGAAGAAATGTAAGTTCAGTCACAGTTGCAGAAGTGAAGAAAGCTTACTTGTGTAGAAGATGACTTTGGCTATTTATAGTTGAGGGTCAAGGGCCCTTTGGTCATTTGCCTCAAGTGGTCCTGGCCGGATGTCGCCCTAACACGTGGCGCTGTGAGAGAGAAACCTAGGAGGAATCTTCTGCAAAAGTGGCCGAAAGTTAGTGCTGGCAACAGTGGCAGGTGCGCGGGCATGTACGTTGTGTCAGAGAGCCATTTGGGTGGTTGGTGACGAGGGCTTAAGAGCGCGCTCGTGACAACCTGGAGTATTGGAGGCCAAGATATCCGCTGAGGGGGATGAAGGCTCCAGTTCAAGTGACGAGCCAAAGGGGAGGCCACTCTGAGGGAGTGTGACGCTCGAAGAGTGCTCCCTTGGCACGTGGGCGTACCAATCGTTCAGTTTGTTGGACGCTCGTGGGAGTGATAGCGCTCGTTGGGCTTAACTCCTTGAAGAAGGATTGCGCTTGTTGGGCTTGGCGCTCGTGTGCAGATGGATTCACCCTTGATGGCGGCTGGCTTAGCGCATGGCTTAGCGCTCGTGCGCTGATGGGTGCAGCCTTGTGGAGACAGATGTCATCAGCTCGGTGATGCCACGTGTCTTCATGTGGGACGATCGTATTTTGACCCCATCATTTTGCCCCCCAATTCTGTAGTCCTTAGTGATAAGGACTGTAGAATTTTATCTCGCTCTATCTCTTGTTTATAGCGCTCGTGCAAAGCTTGGCGTGTTGAGCAATTTTTCCTCTGATGGTGTCATTAATGCGGTCTTTTCAACCGACCGCTCGTAACAGTTCCGCATTAAATGTTTGTACTATTCTGAAGCCCTTGAATCGTCAGAGCATTAAATGCGGGTGCGCGTGGGGCGCGTGAGCATTGGGAAGCATGTGCCGGTTCCATAAAGTGGGCGGTTTCCTAGGCGGGAAATGATTACCATTTTGAATTTATTGCCGAAAACGGTACCAACTCCCATCCCTACAAATACGGGATTCTGAGATCTTGCCACTCTTTACGCATCCAAAACTTCCAAGCATCCTCTGCAAGAAGAATTCCCTTGCATTCCAGTTCTCAGTGCACCTTCAATATCTTCTCCAGTTTTCTCAAACACCTTCAAGGTAAATTTCCAGTGTGACTTTCTAACTTTGCTAACCATAGATTTGGACTTTAAGATTTCGTAATCCCTCAGATTTTCGCCTTTCTGAACCTTAACCTCTTTCCAAGAAAAACTTCCGAAATCCTCCGTTTCTGCCATGGCCGACCAACACATTGAAGAATTTGCCCGTGAAATCCAAGAGATGGCCACTGAGAGTTCTTCTTCCCACGATTCCCCCAGAGATGAAGAATTGGGGGCAGCGGTGATGGCTATGGAAGATAGAAACCCAGGCGGAGTGGATCCTCTTTTTGAGGAGATGGATCTGGTGATGGAGGCAGAACGGCAAGGGACTGTTCTCCCCATAACTCAAAGTGCCACACATCCCCACCGCCATACCGTGACCGTGGCGGTTGCAAACCCGCTTCCAGTGGCGGAAGCCGTGACTGGGCCTTCAGAAAGGGCCCGTGATAAGGGAAAAAGTAAGAAAACCCAAAAATCCAAAGGACCCAACGAGGGCGAAGGGTCAGGCTACCAGGCTACCGAGCGTACGCCTGATGAAACTCCCAGCACTGTCACCGTGGGAGATGTAAAAACGATGATGGCCCCCATTTACTGGGATGAGCGGTACACGTGGAGAATCCCAGAAAGCCACGAGCGTGCAAATAATCCGCCCACTGGGGAGATGGCAGTGTACGTGGACACCGTGCGCTCGGGAGGCCTGAGGTTCCCTATCTCGGTCTCAATGGCCCATTTGCTGAATGACCTGGGCTTGTGTCCATCCCAAATAGTGCCCAATGGCTTGGCCCTCTTGACGTGCTTCATTATCTTGATGAGGAGTATGGGTTACGAGCCCTATTTGCGGAATTTCAACGCCCTTTTCCAAGTGGTCAGCTCATCCCGCTCATCCCCCGAGGCCGGTTTTTACTATGTCCAAGCGAAGGCCCATATGAAGCTGATCAACTCGCCCTCGACCACTTATGGCACTGACTGGAAAGAGAAGTTCATCTTTGTCAGGGCTCCAGCAGAAGAGGGCTTTGGGGTGATCACGGAATGGGGCTCGTACTCAAAGAGCCGTCTGCCACATGCACTCCCCAAAGATTGGGCCAAAAGCCTGGCAGCAACCCTAAGGGACGAGGGTCACCTTATACAAGCGAAGGACTGGATAGACGATGCGGAACTCATGTTCTTGTGTGGTCTTACCAACGACCCTCATTTCCTTAACCACCCTCCGGCTCGTGACATAGAGAGAGATGGTTAGATCCTTAGGGCACTAACTTTAGATAGGAATAAATGCTAACTCCTTTCTGTACTTGAGTAGATGATTAGAATATTTCTAACCCTTGAAAATTTTCGTACTTACAGGAGTCGCTATTTTAGAAATGGCCGGAGGAATCAGACAAGCGGCTCGTTTCGCCCACGCGAACAGGAACCAAACCCCTCAGGGGAACCAGCAGCGAGAACAACAGCGACCCCGTAACCGTAACAACCGCGGGGACGCTCGTGACGGCGCGAGTTCGAGCGCCCAAAATGAGGTACAACCCCCTCGTGGCCGAGGGGAACGCAGAGTGGTCAGCAGGGAGACCAGAGGGCGGTCTTCTTCAGAAAGAGCGGGCGACGCTCAACCCCCCATCCCTGCAGAACAGACGAGGCGGCCAGTGACTACCCTGGCGATAAGAGAAGCTTCTCCGACCCCGAGCGCAAGTGGGCCTTCCCGCAAGAGGAAGAGGATGCCCGATTCCGTGGCAATCCAGGGCAAGGGGAAGCAAGTGGTTGAGGGCCCCAGGGGCCAAGGAGATACTTCCTCCTCAGAGGAGGAACATGCATGGGAGTTCCCCCGACGAGGGGACAGGGGCTTTACAGGCGCCCCAGACGGTGGGCCAGTTTTGCTGAGGCCCGGCTCGGTCGCACAAACTATCACCGAGGATCTGTTCAGCAGATCCCAATTCTCGGCCGACCATCGTCACCTCTTCAGCGAGTCTGTGGAGCAAGTGACCCTCGACGCGGCCCACGCTCTGATTTCCGTAAGTAATCATTCCTTGCACTTTTTCTCTTCTGTAAGCCACCATTTTTTTTTTTTTTTTTTTTTTCCAACACTTTTCCCCTCGTTCGCGCAGCAAGTTCTTCCCCGGCTCAAAAACGTGCAAATGCGAGCCTCAACTTACGCCGAGCGCAAGGCCAAATACAAGAAGATGGCCCGCTCGAATGATCCGGCTCAAATCCAGGCGGAGCTTGATGCGGAAATCGCCAAGTACGAGTCCCTCAAGGGCTTGTTCGAAACAACTGAGGAAGAGCTGGGAAAGCTCAAGGAAGACTTTTTAGCGGTTGACGGCGCTCGTATTCGTTTGGGCAACGAGCTGGCCCAGGCCAACGAGCGGTGCAAAAAGGCCGAGGCGGACAGGGAAAGCTGGAAAGCAAGGGCGCTTGAGGCCGAGCGCAAATTCAACGATACTGTCAACGAATGGCCTCGAAGCTTAGAGCGTGCAAACAAGGAGGCGTTGATCAAATTCTGCCACTCCAAAGCCTTCAATTTTGCTGCTTCCCTGCATTGCTTGGAGGAGGCTCAGAAGGCTTTCAATCTGGCCATCGAGCAGGGCATACACAAAGGGCTCACCAACCCTGCCATGAAGGAGGCCGAGGGCACGGGGCTCATGTTCAATGAGCGCTGCGAGGAGGAAGATGACGAGGGCGACAACCCTGCTGATTTCATTGCAGAGCCAGAGTATGAGTTTCTGGTCAAACTCCTTCAGGATGAGTATATGGACGCTCATCCGGGGGGTAATGCCGTCTCATCCGTTCCAAACGACGATCCTGTGGATGAGCCCCAAGCACCTATCTTGGAGGAGGCCCCGATCCCAATTGCTGAAGATGCCAACGCTCCCGCTCCAAATGATCCTGAGCCCAACGACCTGCAAGCCCATCAACAAGAGCCTGAGGGCCCAGTCCATGGCCCAGTTCAGGGCCCAATCCTGGTGATTGTTGATGAGGACATCGCTCCAGCTGCTTGAAGCTTTCCCTTTATCAATTCCTCCTGTTTTTGCCTGTTTTTCTGCTTTCTTGTCATTTTCTTCTTTTGGGACAATATTTATGGGCCTTTGAGCCCCCTTCCTTGTAATATTTTCCCTTGCCATGAATGAATATCTCTTTTTTGATGACTTTGTTGTTCAGTTTCTTTATATAATAATACTGTGTAGCATTTTCCGTGAATGTTTTATTCCTTTGATGCAATGAAAATTTGTCTAAGTCTTGAGCGATCGTGGGGGTCTTATTGTGAGATTGCCCCTACGCTCAAGACTTGCATAAATTTTATTTTTGCTCTTGAAAATTTGTCTAAGTCTTGAGCGGTCGTGAGGGTCTTATAGTGTGATTGCCCCTACGCTCAAGACTTGCATAAATTTTATTTTTGCTCTTGAAAATTTGTCTAAGTCTTGAGCGGTCGTGAGGGTCTTACTTAGATTGCCCCTACGCTCAAGACTTGTATAAATTTTATTTTTGCTCTTGAAAATTTGTCTAAGTCTTGAGCGGTCGTGAGGGTCTTACTTAGATTGCCCCTACGCTCAAGACTTGTATAAATTTCTGCCTTTATAAATTTGTCTAAGTCTTGAGCGATCGTGGGGGTCTTACTCTGAGATTGCCCCTACGCTCAAGACTTGCATAAATTTCTTCTTTTGTAAATTTATCTTGAAAATCTGTAAGTCTTGAGCGATCGTGAGGGTCTTACTGTGAGATTGCCCCTACGCTCAAGACTTGTATAAACTTTTGCTTTGGGAGAATTTGACTAAGCCTTGAGTCTGTGCGAGGGTCTTACTGAGTGGTTGCCCTCGTTCAAGACTTGCGACATTCTTTCCGCCCTTGGGGGGATTTTGCTAGGTCTTGAGTATTTACGAGGGTCTTACTGAGTGGTTGCCCTCGTTCAAGACTTGTGCAATTCCTATTTGATTCTGAGGTCATCGTTCGAGCGCTCTGGCTCTTGTCGTTTTCTTGGTTCTGCAGGAAATCCCTTTTTCGAGCGCAAGGCGTTTTAAGAAACGACCAAGATATCCCGTTTTCGAGCGCAAGGCGTTTTAATAAACAACCAAGGCCTACTAGGATGCGTTCTTGTAGGAGATCCCATCTTCGAGCGTAAGGCGTTTTAAGAAACAGCCAAGGCCTACTAGGATCCGTTCTTGTAGGAGATCCCGTTTTCGAGCGCAAGGCGTTTTAAGAAACAGCCAAGGCCTACTAGGATCCGTTCTTGTAGGAGATCCCGTTTTCGAGCGCAAGGCGTTTTAAGAAACAGCCAAGGCCTACTAGGATTTTCTTCACAATCTTCTTCCAACTCACCTGCTTGGTTGTGAGCGTAACCAGTCTATCCTTATGAGGGCGTCCCCCCATTCGGAGTAGAGTGCTGGCCAGCGTAACCCATACGAGATAACAGCATACATATTGGAATGAGTTGCCAACCACGCTCGCGAAGACGAGGGACGTGGGACTTATTCATTCAAGCAACCAAAGAAACAGGAATATTAATGAAATTAAAAAAAAATTATGTTACCTTTTACTTGTGATTGGAGGTACATAGAACCCGTCAAAGAGGGTTGTTACATCAGAGTTTGTAAAGAGCTTTTAAACATAAAACCGCCGGAGGTTACATGCGTTCCAAGGGCGAGGCAAGCGCTCACCTTGAAGTGTCTCCAGGGTGTAAGTGTTGTTAGCTCTGAGTTGTACGACCTTGAATGGGCCTTCCCAATTGGGGTCCAATTTCCCCACGTGCCTGGATACTTCCACTTTCTTCAAGACCAAATCTCCCAGCTGGAAAGTTCTTTCCTTCACACGCTTGTTGTACTGTTGGGCCACAGAGGCTTTATAGTGGTGGATCTTAGCCCACGCTCGGTCTCTCCTTTCATCTAGCAGGTCCAACTCCAAGCTCCTGTTGCCATCGTTGAGCTGAGGCTCGAAATAGCCGACACGAGCGGATTCATTTACAATCTCCGCTGGTATCATTGCTTCTGATCCATAAACGAGCGCGTAAGGTGTTTCTCCAGTGGCCGCTCGCGGGGTGGTGCGATAAGCCCAAAGTGCTCCTTGCAGCTCCTCAGCCCATTCACCTTTCTTGCTTTCCAGCATGGTTTTCAGATGTTGCAAGATGATCCTATTGGTAACTTCTGCTTGCCCATTGGATTGCGGATGTCCTACAGAGGTAAATCGCTGTTCTATCCCCAACTCAGAACACCACTCTCGTGTGTCTGCCGCTATGAACTGGGATCCATTGTCAGAAATGAGCACCCTCGGTATGCCGTACCTGCAAATGATGTTCTTCCAAATGAAGTCCCTCACAACCTTGAAAGTGATTTTCGCAACAGCTTCAGCCTCGGCCCACTTGGTGAAGTAGTCGACGGCTAAAATGACAAACTTCCTTTGTCCCGCAGCCATGGGCAAGGGGCCCACAATGTCTATTCCCCACTGGTCAAAAGGCCAAGAGACGTCTATGGGGATCATCTGTGCTGCTGGCAATTGAGGGAGATTTGAATGGAATTGGCATTTGGGGCACTTCCTTGAAAATTCGATGGCATCCTGGAGAACTGTAGGCCAATAAAACCCACTTCTCAGAACCTTCTTTGCCAAAATACGCCCTCCAGAGTGATTTCCACAGCTTCCATTATGTATGTGTTCGAGCGTCTCCTTTGCTTGTGAGGGCCTCAGGCATCTCATTGGGGGCCCTTGAAATGATTTTTTGAACAACCTCCCCCCGGTATCCAAAGCGAAACGAGGGGCTTTATTTCGGACTTTCCTTGCTTCCACCTTGTCAGTGGGAAGAATTCCGTCCTTAAGGAAAATAATGACGTCATCAAGCCAGCAGGGCTCGTTTGGATCAATCATGGCAATTATCTTGGAGGCGGCCTTCTCCTTGATCAAAGGTTCCTCAGTTCTAAGGAACGTAACAGAACGTTCAGAAGTACCCTCTAAAGCGGATGCAAACTTTGACAGAGCGTCCGCACACTCGTTTTCTCCTCTGGGCACTTGAAGTAGATGAAATTCCTTGAATTTCCCAATGATTTCTCTGGCTTTAGTTAAGTACTGTATCATGGTGGTTTCTCGAGCCTCATAAGTTCCTTCAATCTGGCTAGCTATTAACTGTGAATCCACATAAGCGGTGATTCTGGAAGCCCCATTCTGAAAAGCAATATTCAATCCTTGCACGAGGGCTTCATACTCTGCTTCATTATTAGTGACTTGGAAATCCAGCTTAATTGCAAAGTCCAGCTCAACCCCATCGGGGTTTCTGAGGGCCACTCCTACTCCTCCCCCTTGTGAGGTTGAGGAACCATCTGTGTGCAGTACCCATAACCCCTCATTTTCCGCAACGGTGGGCTCGAAACCAAAGCGTTCAACCAACAAATCTGCTACAACCTGAGCCTGTATCGCCGTCCTAGGCTCGAAGCATAGGTCAAACTGGCTCAATTCGATGGCCCATTTGATTAATCTACCAGATACGTCCGGCTTGGACAACACTTGCTTCAAGGGTTGGTCGGTGAGGACCGTTATGGAGTGCGCTTGAAAGTAAGGCCTTAGCCTTCTTGAGGCGTTGATAAGTGCGAACGCGAATTTTTCAATCTCCAAATACTTCTTTTCAGCTCCTTGCAATGTTTTGCTCAGATAATAGACAGGCAAATGTTTCCGCTCTCGTACGGCTACCAGAACAGCGCTTGTGGCTTCGGGAGAAACGGAAAGATACATAAATAATCTCTCACCTTCGACGGGCTTAGTCAGCAGTGGTGCGCTCGACAAGTAAGCCTTCATATCCTGCAACGCCCTTTCGCATTCTTCTGTCCAAGCAAAGTTACGAGCGTTCCTCAAAATTTTGAAGAAGGGAAGGTTCCTGTCCGCCGAGCGCGAAATAAATCTGTTCAACGAAATGATTTTTCCCACCAGGACCTGCACTTCCCGCAAATTTCGAGGGGAAGGGATCTCCAAAATAGCCTTGATCTTCTCCGGATTGGCCTCAATTCCCCTCTGACTGACCATGTACCCTAGGAACTTTCCCCCTTGTACTCCAAAGGTGCATTTTGAAGGGTTTAACTTCATCCCATACTGGCGCAAGATTGAAAAGGTGCGCTTGAGATCTTCTAAGTGGGAAACCTGGCGCTCGCTTTTGACAATCATATCATCCACGTAAACCTCCATGGATTTACCAATTTCCTTTTCAAACATCTTGTTAACGAGCCGCTGATATGTAGCTCCAGCGTTCTTAAGTCCAAAGGGCATGACTAGGAAGCAATATACCCCCAGATGGACAACGAACGAGGTTTTTGGGCGATCTTCTGGAGCCATAAAAATCTGATAGTATCCCTGGAAAGCGTCCATCATGCTCATTAGCTCGCAACCAGCGGTCGAATCCACCAATTGATCAATCCGGGGCAGCGGGTAAGGATCTTTGGGGCAGGCTTTGTTGAGATCAGTGAAATCGTTGCACATGCGCCACTTGTTCGCGCTCTTGGGCACCAAGACGACGTTGCACAGCCATTCCGGATACAAAATGGGCTCGATATATTGAGCCTCTAGGAGTTTATTAACTTCCTCTTCGATGACTTTTTTCCGAAAGCCATGTACATCTCGCTTTTTCTGCTTGATGGGTTTGAATGAGGGATCCACATTGAGCCTATGGACTATGACGCTCGGGTCAATCCCTGTGAGATCTGAAGCTTTCTATGCAAACACATCCCTGTTCTCCCTCAGAAAATCAATCATCATGATCTGAGAAGGCCCTGAGAGGTTTGAGCCTATCTGTGTAGTCTTATCCTTGTTTCCGGGCTCCAGCTCAATGGTAAGGAACTTCTCCGAGGGCTCGATCCTCACTTCGGGGCGAGGAAGCTCGAGCGCCCTCTTTTTCCCTGTCAAACGGTCGTTGGATGCTGGTTCACCCTCTCCCGGCTCGTCTCCCTCTGAGGACGATCCACCAACAATCCCAGGTGGTGTACTTTCGAGGGGAGTCTCCCCGTTGTCACCCCTCTTCTTTTTGTTCTTCTTCTTGTTCAATTTGGCCCTTTTACGAGCCGGGCTGTCCTCGTCTAGATTGGGGAAGTCTACTGACTTCTTGGTGGAACCAATTTGGAAGGTTTTCTCCGCTTTTGGCTTTCTGAGGGACAGCATGTAACACTCCCAAGCCTCTCGCACGTTGCACAGTACTTCTCCCACGCCCTCGGAAGTAGGGAATTTAATCTTCTGGTGGTAGGTGGAGATGATGGCTTTGAAATCCACGAGGGCGGGGCGCCCAATGATGATGTTATATGGAATGTCAATCTCCACTACCGCGTACGTCACCAAGAGTGTTTTGCGTTGAGGGGCTCGGCCGAACGAAGTAGCTAAGCGTATTTGCCCTCGTGGGACGACTTCTGAGCCTCCAAAGCCAATGAGGGCTGTTTTGAGAGGCTCGAGCGGGAGATCAACCTTCATTTTTAAGAACGTAGAGTAAGGCAAAACATTAACGGAGCTTCCACTATCTACCAATACTCTCTTTACAACATGATTATGAACATCTAAACTAACCACCATGGGGCAATCTGAGGTTATACCCTCCCCATGGGGCGTTACAATATGTTCTAAATCCCTATCATCAAAGCCTATTACATCATTTTCTCTTGATCTTGGAGCGCTTGATTTCTGGATAGCGTAGATAGGCTTGGGCACTGCTGGGCGTTGGTTGTAGCTCCGGACGTACCTCCGTCGAGAGGCGTTTGAATCTCCCCCCGATGAGCCTCCTGCAATCATGTTTATAACCGCAAAGGGCTCGTTTTCTTGCTCAGGGGCTTTGCCTTTATTACCTCGGCGGCTGCTGCTTTCAGGGGGTCCCCTACCCCTTGGGCTTTTTGACCGGGAAGGGCTCCTCCTTCTTCTTCCAGAGCGCTCATTGCATTGTTCATCGTAGCGCTCGAGCACTCGGACAAATTCCTTCAAGTGGCCCCCTGCGACGAGCCTTTGGATTTCAGCCTCCAATTGGCGACACTCATCCGTGTCGTGCCCTCTCTGCTTGTGGAAGGCGCAGTATTTGTTCGAGCGCCTGAGTGAGTCTGTCTCTCTCATTTTGATGGGTCTTTTGAAGAGCTTCTTATCGGAGAGATTGTAGACTTCAGAATTTGGCCTGGTGAGCGGAATGCGCTCGAATCTACGAGGGGGTGGTGGCGACCTTCTGCGCTCTTGAGGGCGCTCTTTCTTGACTGCCACATCCCGCCTCCGCTCGTGATGAGGTCGCTCGTTCCTGGCCGGGCTATGATGTCGGGGACCGTTCGTCCCATACATATCTTCGAGCGCGAAGAACGGCTCGGCTATTTCTCTTAGGCCCATGAGAGTCCCAGGCCTTCTCTCCACGATGGCATCAGCAAATTTTTTGCTCACATATTGTTTGTGATCCACAGCCTGGAAGAGCACTGGGATCAAGAAATCCATCGAGGGCCTTTCCACCTGCAAGATCTCCTTATTGAAGCGGGCGAAGAACGAGCGCAGTGATTCGCTCTTGCCCTGCACCACGTTGTAAAGGGCTGTGGGTGCGGTGACTGGGGCCTTCAAAGAGTTGAAGTGGTTGAGGAAGGCGTCGGCCAGTTCTTCATACGAGTGTATCGAGCGCGGTGGCAGGCGCTTATACCACTCTTGAGCCATCCCTACCAAGGAAGTGACAAACACTTTCGCCCAGTAATGGCTGGAATGCTCGTAAAGGTGCATGAGATGCACAAAATGATCCAAGTGCTCCGCTGGATCGGTTGTCCCGTCGTATCTGTTGATGGATGTGGGGACTTTGGCCATGCCGGCTTGGGCCATCAGAACTTCTTCGACGAGGGGTGAGCCTCTCGCCAGTGGGTGATATTCGTACGTGCCGAAATTTTCCTCCGGCTCCTTGCGACGGGGGACCCTTGGTGGAGGGTCCTTGGTGCGGGTGCTCCTGGCGTCAACCCGTTCATCCCGACTATGGGAGATCTGAGTTGAGCGCCCTCGTGAGAGCTGTCCCACGATATCCTTGAGGCCCTGCAGCTGGTCTTGCACAGCCGCGAGGACGTCAAGATTTACTTCCACTTGCTTGTCCTTGTGGGCTCGTGAGCCCCTCCTGGAGACATGAGAGTCTCCTTCATTTTCATTCACCCGCTCCGTGGGCTCTTTGTTCCTGCCCACGGAGACGCGCTCGTTGCCCTCCTACTGGGGCACTTCTCTCGTTGGTGGTGGTGGTGGTTGTGCCCTCAGGACAGCCTGGGCTTCTTTGAGGGGAAAGTTTTGCTGTCCGCCTAAAGGGGCCGCAACCTGAGTGGCCTGCCCAGAGGGAAAGTACATGGAATGGAACCTTTCCCATGCCCCCTGAGCCGCCTGAACCTCACATTGGGCGTATAGAGCCCTCAATTGTTGGGTGGTCAGTGGAGGTAACTCCACTCCTTCAATCTCCCTGGGGACCACCACTGGGAGCTAGAGTTGTCCGGCATGGTATGGCTGGACTGGTGGCATCATCATCGCCGGAGTAAGGGAGTATCCAGGAGGAGGCATCAGGTAACCTTGCATTCCAAGGTTCATCTGGGGATGGACCCAGGAATTCTGTGCAAGCGGCGGTGGAACTGAGAGAGAAACTCCCCCCGCGGTGGTGGGAATGGGCATCACCGGTGGTGCAGGTGGTGGCGCAGAAGATTCTGCCTGTGGAGTCACTCCTGCGGCGGGAGGTGCTCCACCAGCGGCGACGGAAGGTGGCGGCGCTCCACCAGTGGCGGTGGAGGGAAGAACGATATTTGCATCTTGGGAGGTGTTTTCTCCTCCTCCTACAGCTCCAGATCTCGTTACTCCTCCTCCTACAGCTCCAGATCTCGTTGCAACCATGGCTGTTGAAAGTGAAGATGTGCTTGTTTTTCTACCAACAAAAAGAAAGGAAGAAGATGAAGGACTGGTTTCCCACAGACGGCGCCAAAAATGATGGGTCCAGAAATGGATGGGTCTGAATCCGATCACTTTACAATTTGTATTTTGTGGAGGAAACCACCGGAGCTTCGCCGGAAAAAGAGAAAGGGGTTCAACCTGTTGGGACAAGCACAAGAAGAGTCAGAAGGCCAAGCTGGGGGAACTGGGGGTGATACCCAGTTTGGCTCTCCGACGCTCAAGTCAGTTTTGTGTATGAAGAAATGTAAGTTCAGTCACAGTTGCAGAAGTGAAGAAAGCTTACTTGTGTAGAAGATGACTTTGGCTATTTATAGTTGAGGGTCAAGGGCCCTTTGGTCATTTGCCTCAAGTGGTCCTGGCCGGATGTCGCCCTAACACGTGGCGCTGTGAGAGAGAAACCTAGGAGGAATCTTCTGCAAAAGTGGCCGAAAGTTAGTGCTGGCAACAGTGGCAGGTGCGCGGGCATGTACGTTGTGTCAGAGAGCCATTTGGGTGGTTGGTGACGAGGGCTTAAGAGCGCGCTCGTGACAACCTGGAGTATTGGAGGCCAAGATATCCGCTGAGGGGGATGAAGGCTCCAGTTCAAGTGACGAGCCAAAGGGGAGGCCACTCTGAGGGAGTGTGACGCTCGAAGAGTGCTCCCTTGGCACGTGGGCGTACCAATCGTTCAGTTTGTTGGACGCTCGTGGGAGTGATAGCGCTCGTTGGGCTTAACTCCTTGAAGAAGGATTGCGCTTGTTGGGCTTGGCGCTCGTGCGCAGATGGATTCACCCTTGATGGCGGCTGGCTTAGCGCATGGCTTAGCGCTCGTGCGCTGATGGGTGCAGCCTTGTGGAGACAGATGTCATCAGCTCGGTGATGCCACGTGTCTTCATGTGGGACGATCGTATTTTGACCCCATCATATATATATATAAAGTGACAATATATAATTAATATATATATAATAATGTAATATTTATATATGCTATATATCATACATATTACATATCAGTATGTATGAATATATATGTATATTGGCGTGTTATATATATACGTATGAATGAATATATGTATTGTCGTGCGGTGGTGGTGTAATTAATATATATATACATAAATATTACTTTATTATATATATTTATTATATATTATAACTCTATATAACATCATTTTCTAAATATTATATTTAACCCATTAAATTCATATTTATTATATATAATTTAATATTTGAAATGATAAATCATATCATCTCATATTAATTAATGATTATTTATTAAATTTAGATTTTTAATACCAATCTAGATATAGTTAGGAATAATTATTAAAATAAAAATTGTTATACTAAATGAATGGGTAAAATAGGAAAATCAAGTAAAAGTTTGATAATGTCATCAAAAATTCAAAAGAACCCTAATTTATGGGTATTTTGTGTAACTTTCAAACTCCTCAATGGGTGTATATGTAATTGTTTGACTAAGAGGGTCACAAATTGTAATATCTAATACTTCCATGGGGTCTATATGTAATTAACCCTATATTAATATTAAAACAGTTCTTGTTAAACTATTTTCTTTTTTTTTTAAGTTAAAAAAGTTTTAATTCTATAAAGAGTCCTATTATAAGTTAATAAGTACTTTTTAAATATAGTTAAATTAATAATTTATAATATTAATTACATAGTTATCCCTAACTAATAGTTATTCATATAATTATTATGAGGGTATTTTAGGCGATTCATATTTTGTAAGAAACAACTCGCACTTTTATAATATAAATAAATAATAACAAACATAGATAGATAGAATAGATATACCAAGGAGAGGGGCACCGCTTAAGGCGCAGTGGCCCTGCCCGTGGCTAAAGTTCGTGCAGTAATTGTGGTCGATTTAATTAGCTATTGTACATATTTTTAAAAAAATAAAAATAAAAAGGATATAATATTTATATTATGCAATATTGGTAATACGAAGTAAATTTTTAATTACAAAATATTGACCAGTATTGTTACTTATTTCCCTCGAAAAGAATTGTTTGTGGTATATGACAAATAAAATTTTATACTACTAAATTTAAATTATATTTCGTGTAGTATTGAAATGTGATTAAAATAAATTGTTATTTATCCCTAAAATTTCTTCAATAAGCAATAATTTGTAACATATAAAATTATGTTTTCAAATTAAAATTCTTAACAAATTATATTTTCTCTTAATAGCTATTATACAAAACAATACATTATATTTCAAAACTTCAATATCTAATAGGTTTAAAAACAATATTATATAGAATTATTTGTATTATTTTAATAATTAAATTAAAAAATGCTATTCTCTATCTACACACCTATTCCAACTGAGTAGCTCCCAATTTATTTAACATAGTTTAATCTAATGTCTATAGTCTGTTGTGTCCACATTACAAAATCACATTCATGCATGTAGGTGAAAAACAGAATAGATAAATACATATATTCTCTTTTATGATCTTTGACATTAAAAGCTTATGTCTTTTTTTTTTTTTTTTTCCCTCCGAACGCATATCCCCTCACAAAAGCCTTCCGAAATCAACAAATGTAAAATCTCCCATTTAAGCGTGATCTACGCATCCCCAGTCAGAAGAGGTCCTTTTCCATCATGCTCGTTCACAACTCAGAGTTCAAACTCTTCCTGACTCCACCCTTCATCATCTCAATTGTTGAAGTCGACTTCTACATAACATTGTAAAGCTTCACAGAAGATTCAAAACCAGATGTTAAAAGCATGAATTGAAGTCCCTGCGCGCCCTCTATTTTTCCCTGTGAAAAACGGAAGAAAAAGCCTAGACTTAAAGTGGAGATGTATATTTTTGGGCTCTTGACCTTCAAGCCACTTGAAATTTCAATTTCATTGAAAGCATTATTGAAAATATATCTCGTACAGAGAAGAAAATATCTCGTACAGAAAAGAAAATCCTTTCACTGGTGTAATTAGTGACTGGAATTGCAAATGAGGATCACTCCCCGTAGCAAAACTCATCCACCTACAAACAAGATCTTGCATGCTCCATTAATAGTACAGTACATATGTTTTTAATTCGAAGGGTCATGCATAATCTTTGATCATAATCATCTTTGCATGTTTTAAAAAAATGTTTTGTCAACATAAAAGATTGATATAGAAACAAAAGCTCTTCAACAATATAATACAGTAAGTCTTAGGAGAGGAGCGATATCTTATGGTGAGCATCCCCATTCTATAAGTAAAAGTCGTATAGAAACAGAAGAATAGACACATACAAAAATCCACAAAAAAATTGAAAAGTCGTCAGTTTTTACCACTCTGTGAAAGATTAATCCTAAGGATAAGCAAAGCCTCGGCAGACTATCCGCCTAAGCCTTTGCAAACTATCCACCTTTAGAGCTTCCACAATAACACTACAAAAAACACTCTGAGTAATCAACACAAAGTATCTTTATATTCATTGATTGCTACTTGTCGTTCGTACATCGGCAAAACTAACAATTTGTACACGAAAACTGAGATATTAAACAACATTAATTCACGAGATAGACAAATTTAATGTGTGAGAAGAAATAATTGTTTGTTTTGCATATAGTATATTAGATGCTTTTGGATGGCACTGATAAAGTACTTCGGCATTTGCTAAAATGAAAAAACCTTTTGTATAACAAATACTTCAAAATTCTTAATTTAACAAAAGTTGGATAAAATAAGGGTCACTGTGGGGCTAGCTAACCGATATCCTCAAAGCTATAATGCATCAAGGCTTATAAAGATTACCATCTTGCCTTATTTTGTTCGGCACTTTGTGGCGTACACCAATCATGTGGTTAATATAAAAAAGAATCCTTATAACCACACCTTTGCCATTTTCATGTCCTTGTCGTGTCCGTGTATCATAACCATAAAATAAGCTCTTTCCATGGATACGACTGAAAACATGTTTTGGTTTTGAGTGGAAAAAGTTATTCTTATGACTAAAAAGAAAAAGCCATTATCAACTATGTATTAAGAACTGCTTTTTTTCTTTTAAAAAAACTATGTATTAAGAACTATTCTATTAAAATAAGAAATAAGCACAAATAGGTGAGAACTCAATAATTGGAAAGTTGAGGTCACAACGAATTTTGGGCTAGTCTAACTAAAACTACACTTCTCTTCCTATTGTACAAATTCTCTTCCTATTGTACAGTATGTTTTAGTTTCCCATCTCGGTCAGTCTAATGCACAAAAACATACAGCAGTACAAAAAAGTGTCCCTTGGAAACACCTCTAACATGGATTACATGCGACTACAGGCTTTTTCTTCTTCGGCTCTGAATTAGTGGGTAATGGACCATAGAGGCATAAACGGAGCTTGCCTTCAAGTAACGGTTGAGGGAAAAATGCATTTTTGGTACCATAGGGTGAAAAATGTGTGATTATGTGTACCAATATTTTTATTCATGCAAATCTAATCTCAAACGTTAGTTCTCAACAGAAATATCACTTACACCGTTATGTGGGGCCCATACGTACTGTTATAACAGACTAAAGTGAAGATATTGTAATTTTAATCCCAAAATTTTTCACCTTTTATAATAATATAATATTTGTTGCTTGTATACAAAAATAAACTGGATATTATTTCCAATTCCACCATTTGTGCAATTTAATCATTATTTCAATCTAACGATTCTTGCAATTTAAACAAAATAAAACTCAGAAATCATTTAGTACTAAAAATAAAAGATCATCACAATACAACCATTCAATAAATAAAAGATCATCACATTATAACCATTCAATATGCATTGTTAGCAAGATACAAGCTAAAAGATCAAACAATGCGAAATACAAGCCATTTTTCTTCACTAAAAAAATCCTGCTCTCTTCTTCCCTTGCATCTTTGTTTGTCTCCATTGCAACTCAGCTGCACTCATTATTCTTGTCTTTCTATATAGTAAAAAAGTTAAAGAAATCAACATTACATTCATAATTTATGTTTAGATAAATTCATTAAACTTAACACTTACAGTCATTTGTGTTGAGCTAGCACTTTCATTAACAACCATCTCTTCTTGTTGAACATGTTGTTGTGTTTCTTGTGTTGGTTGGGGTGTTGGCTTTAGAAGAATTCATAGTTTGGGGAATTACTTTCTTATTTCTGTAAAGAAGACAATATACAGGAACCAATAAATACAATAGAGACCTAATCTAGGAAAGGAAATAAATTAATTACAGCTAATCACGGGATTACAATATATCCCCTAAATATTTACTTTCCTAATGTCTACACTCCCCCTCAAGTTGTAAAGTCGGATCACCGATTTGCAACTTGCTTAGAACTTCTCCAAATATCCTCCCATTCACTGCCTTGGTTAACATGTCCGCGAGCTGATCCTCTGATCTTACAAACGGGAGTTCAACAATGCCTTCCTCAATCTTTTCTTTAATGAAATGCCTATCCACTTCCACATGTTTCGTGCGATCATGCTGCACAGGGTTCTCAGATATACTTATAGCCACCCGATTATCGCACATCAATCTGCACTTCCTAGTCGGAGACATGCCAAGTTCTGTAAGCAATTTTCTCAGCCAAAGGACCTCTGCCACACCACGAGCAACCCCCCGAAATTCTGCCTCTGCGTTGGAGAGTGCCACAACCTTCTGTTTTTTACTTTTCCAAGTCACGACATTCCCCCCGACCAATGTGAAATAACCCGAAGTCGATCTCCGGTCATCCGGGCTTCCTGCCCAGTCTGCATCTGTATATGCCTCAATCTCTACATGCCCATGTTTCCAAAAACAAACCCCTCTTCCTGGACACCCTTTCAAGTATCTACATACCCTGAGTGCTGCTTCCATATGTGCTTTCTGTGGTCGATGCATGAACTGGCTTAGTACTCCCACTGCATACGCTATGTCCGGTCTGGTGTGAGATAGGTAGATCAGCTTCCCAACCAGATGTTGATACTGTGTTCTTTCTGTCTCCTCTTCTCCTTCTACTATTCTCAAACCATGATTGACAACCATAGGAGTGTCTGCTGGCTTACACTCCAACAACCCTGTCTCAGCTAGCAAATCCAGAACAAACTTCCTTTGCGAGATGTAGATCCCCTTCTTAGAGCGTAGTACTTCTATCCCGAGAAAATACTTCAGCGGCCCTAAATCCTTCATCTCGAACTCTTGGAACAGATTCCTTCTGAGCTGTGCAATTTCCTCCTGATCATCTCCTGTGATGATCATATCGTCGACATAAATAATCAAACACGTTACCAGCTCCCCTCGCCTCTTAATGGATAACGTGTGATCTGAGTTGCTCTGGTGATATCCGTACCTTCTCATAGCTGTTGAGAATCTCCCAAACCATGCTCGGGGTGACTGTTTCAACCTGTACAACGCCTTCTTCAACTTACACACTTCCCTACTCCTGAACTTCCCAGTAAGTCCAGGAGGTGGATCCATGTACACTTCCTCCTGAAGATCTCCATGCAGAAAAGCGTTCTTAACATCAAACTGGTGAAGGTGCCAATCTCGGTTTGCTGCTACTGAGAACAATACCCTGATGGTGTCTATTTTGGCTACGGGTGAAAAAGTTTCTGAGTAGTCAATCCCATATGTCTGTGTATACCCTTTCGCCACTAGCCTCGCCTTATACCTTTCAATACTCCTATCTGCCCGATGTTTTACCGTGAACACCCAACGGCAACCGACAGTTCTCTTCCCATCAGGTAAGATACACTTCTCCCATGTTTCACTCTTCTCTAATGCCTCAATTTCTGTCTCCATTGCTTTGACCCACTTCTCATCCCTAAGTGCTTCCTCTATTCTGTTGGGGATTTTGACGGACTGAATGGCACTCGTATGAGCAAGAGCTTGTGGGCTTATGTTTTTCTTGACCATGTTGGCTACCGGGTATCGCGGGGTTCGACCGACATGGTTTGGCTCATATCTCTTTGGAGGAATACCTCTCGTGGAACGCGGAGGCAACACATACCTCTCTGTCTCCCTGTCTGCATTACTCCCATCACTTGCACTCTCCCCTTGTTCATTATCACTCCCTGCACTGTTATCATCATAGGGAATAACTGAAACCGAACTGCTAACTGACTTACTTACCTCAGGAGTATTCGCCGGATGGGTGATGGAGTTGTCAGGGCCCGTGGACTGTACCATGGGAGGTGATAGCTCGGTGGTTCCGCCTACTTGCTCTGTTAGGACAGTGTCTGGCCAACTGAGTGGAGGGACCCCACTAAGTGGATCCTACTGCTGACTCTCCCCCTGACCACTGAGTGGGGCCGTAAAGTAGTACTCGGTCTCAACAAAATCACAATCCATGGTCGTATGGATTTGGCGAGAGGAGGGGTTGTAGCAACGATACCCTTTCTGATGAACCCCATACCCCACAAAGACACACTTGACAGAGCACGGATCTAGTTTGGTACGAAAGGACCTAGGGAGATGGACAAACACTGAACACCCGAACACCCGAGGTGGAAGACTGAGTAGGGAAGGTATCCGAACTTGTTTGGCAAGACACTGTAATGGAGTTTCAAAGTGAAGAGGTTTTGAGGGGAGGCGATTGACCAGGTAGACTGAGGATGCGATTGCCTCAGGCCAGAGATACCGAGGACAACGAGATTCAATAAGCAAAGCTCTAGACATTTCTAAGAGTTGTCGGTTTCTACGTTCGGCTACTCCATTCTGCTGAGGAGTGTGAGGACATGATGTCTGGTGTACTAACCCATGTTCCCGGAAGAACTGCTTTAGTGTAGAATTAACATATTCCCCCCCATTATCGGATCTAAGAATTTGGATGCGGGTTTGGAATTGGGTTTGTACCATATGATAAAATTCAACAAACTTTGAAGAAACTTCAGCTTTATTTTTCAGAAAATAAACCCAGGTCATTCTGGAACAATCATCAATAAACAAAATAAAATACTTAAAACCATGAG
This sequence comes from Lantana camara, assembly GCA_037501455.1. Lineage (NCBI taxonomy): Eukaryota > Viridiplantae > Streptophyta > Magnoliopsida > Lamiales > Verbenaceae > Lantana > Lantana camara. The sequence continues at coordinate 10,590,835 of CM074857.1, read as the reverse complement.
TTGATGTTGTGTTCAGGGCAGGCCCCCATACATCGGAATGAACCAACGAAAAAACAGTACTAGACCTAGAACTTGACACTGGATATGACTGTTTATGACTTTTTGCTAGGGAACAAGTATGACAATTGAACTGACAATCTTTGGGAAAGAATTGCGGAAAAAGCAACTGAAGGTACCCTGACGAGGCATGCCCTAGTCGACGATGCCACAACCACTGTTGGCGGTTCACTGTCCCGTGAGCAAGTGCTGCAGTTCCTTGTTGAGACATCTCGTCGACATAGTACAATCCACGTTCCTCAGTACCACGCCCAATCACCTTCCCCGAACGAATATCCTGTAATAAGCAAAACGAGGGAAACATCACCAACATGCAGTTTAATTGCTTCGTGACTTGACCTATTGAAAGCAATTTGCAAGATAAACTTGGAATATAGAGGCAATTCTTTAATTTCAGATTTGGGGCAACATTAATGGTGCCGGATCCCTGTACTTCCAAAACACCCCCACTAGCTGTTACAATGCCGTCCCTGGAGGCACTGCTGTAATCTGTCAGATCCGACCGATCAAAGGTCATGGTATCTGTGGCTCCGCAATCAAAAATCCAATGGGATTTCTGGGATTCTGGGTTTCCACTTACGTGGAGTGATGTACCTATTCCATTTACATCTAACATATAGTCCTTTTTACAACTTATAGTATCCAAGGACCCATTTCTACCATTTCCAATATTGGGGACTGAATTGAAAGAACTAGGAAATATAGAGGTAAAATTACAAAAGGGGGAAAAAGGTAAAGTAGAAGAAGTGGAAGGGCAGGATGGTAAAAACCACCCTTGCCCTATACCTAAAAGAGCAGGCCCCCCCTTTTCCTTCGTTTCATCCGACGTGGCTTGGGATTCTCCCTCTTCTGTTCTTCCGTGATTCTGTTCTTCTCCTCCGCCTGCCGCCATCGCCGCCGCACAATAAGCTGGTGGTGCACGGTCGCGGCGGCGACTTCTCCACCCCTCCGGCCACCCGATTAATTCGAAGCACCCGTCTATGGTGTGGCCGGGCCTCCTGCAATGACTGCACTCCGGTGGTCCCTTGGGGAAATTACCCCTTCCGCCGCTCGCGGCGGTGCTGCTATTGGTGGTGCTCCACCGTGGAGTCGCCGCCGGTGGCCTTGGCGGCCCGGTGGTGCCCGTCTTAGCCCTTTTCCCGTGACCTCCTGTGGTTTTCGATAGTCCCTGTCTTCCGGCAATTAAGCCGGCCCCAACACCTGTGTCCGATGCCGATGATGCACTCCGGCCCAAGATTTCTCTCCGGTTTCCCTCCCGTCGTATGGTGGCATAGGCCTTTTCGACCGAGGGTAGTGGATCCTCTTTCAAAAGATCCTGTCTCTCTGGTTCGTATCTATCGTCAATCCCGGTGAGAAATTGGAAGAGTTGGGTCTCGGATCTGAGGCGGTTGAAAGCTGTAATGTCCTGTTCACAGGTCATTGGGTTGGGCTGTCGTACTTCTATCTCTCTCCAGATTCGCTGCAGGTTACCGTAATACTTTTCGATGCTTTCGGTTCCCTGTCTCATGTTGTTTGCCCGAACCGTGAGGTCGAAAATCTGAAAACTATCGCTGCTTTGACTGTAGGTTGCGTTGAGGCCTTCCCACAGCGTTCTCGCTGATGGGTATTCGGCAAAAACGGTGACTAACTCTGGCTCCATGTTATGCAGGAGCCACGTGCAAACTATGAGGTCAGACTGCTCCCATCTTGTATATTCCGGGGAATCGACCGCGGGTGGTGGAGGATTTCCGGTAAGATGGCTGAGTTTCCCTCTCCCCCCAATCTCCATTCTCATTAATCGGGACCAGAGGGAATAATTGAACTGGTTTAACTTGATATTGATTGATATGGATTGAGGCATGTGATTCGAGGTTGTGTCTGATTTTGGGGTTTGGAAATTGTTGAGTAGGCTGGCTAATTGGGTGGCAAGGGATTTGCCGGGCTGCTGCGATCCCTTACCGGTGCTGCTGCTACTGTGATCTTCGGCCATGGCCGGAAAAGGTTTGGTAGGTGATGAGCAAGGTTCGGATCCAAATTATTGGATCGTCGCCCGCTCTGATACCATGTTGGCTTTAGAAGAATTCATAGTTTGGGGAATTACTTTCTTATTTCTGTAAAGAAGACAATATACAGGAACCAATAAATACAATAGAGACCTAATCTAGGAAAGGAAATAAATTAATTACAGCTAATCACGGGATTACAATATATCCCCTAAATATTTACTTTCCTAATGTCTACATGGGGTGCATCCTCATTAGACACCATTTCCTCTGTAAATTTTTTCCACTCACAACCTTTGATATTACGTCCTTCCCTTCACAGAACTTGCAAGTGAAAGTCCACTTTTGTTTTCTAATTTTCTGAACAGTTTGTCTCCTAGCTCCTTTCTTTCTCTTCAATGGTTATTCATCAATCTCTAATCTTCTTGTCCTGACAGGCCTCCCCTTCTTCCTCCCAAAATTAGGTGGTAGAGGTGGGATGAAATCAGTCTTTTCCCAAAGTTGTGGCCCAGTCATTGGAATCATTGCATTTGCATAAATGGTTTTATAAGTGTCTACATGGTACAATCTATTCACATGCCTCTCTGGATCATTTCCACCTTTGATGATTGCACACAAAGCATGTGTACAAGGGATCCCTGAAAGTTGCCAGGATCTACAAGTGCATGTCGCAGCCTTCAAGTTCACGGAGTGTTTTGATCCATCATACCCATCTAATTCCCACAACCAATCATTATTCTTTGTAGGTATGAAATCATTTATTTTTTTCTTTATTCTTTCAACAATCTTCATGATTTTTGGACAGACTAATTCCCCTTCCTCCCCCCACCCAACTTCCTCTCACATTCATCCATATTCTCTTGCATTCTTTTCATAACATAAATTCTTATCCATTCTAACATGGTAAGCACAGGTTTTTCTCTAGATTCTAGAATTAATGCATTAAATGTCTCACAAATATTATTGAGAAGCATGTCACATTTAGAGAAATGATCAAAATGTGACCTGGACCATTGAATATGGGGTTTGTCTTGAAACCAATCCAAGCACTCTCCATCTAACTTTGCAATTTCATCCATCCTTAGCTTATATTCTGCAATAGTTGATGCTTCGGCAGCCCTTCACAAAGCCAATTTGTAGTTTAGACCTCTAAAACCTATAAGAAATCAAAGCAAAATATTAGTTGCAATATATAATAAAATGTAACACATGTAATTAAAATATGTATTAAAAGTACCTGCAAGCTTCATGTTGGCATGTAAATATCTTAAACAAAATCTATTATTGGCACCAGGGAGGATTTTTTCAAAGGCCGGGATAATTCCTTTTTGCTTGTCAGACATAAAAGTATAGTAATCCTCTCTTTGTATGTCCAAGTCTTCCTTTAACAATGTTAGAAACCACTCCCAAGCCACCTTTGTTTCACTACCCACAATTGCCCAAGCTATAGGAAACGGATTATCACAAGGGTCTACTCCCACTGTGCATAGTAAAACACCTTTATGTGGACCTTTTAAGTGACCTCCATCCACTCCTATAAAAGGTCTACAACCTGCCATCCATCCTTTCTTCAGAGCCTCAAAGCAAATGTACAATTTATCAAATTTTCTTTGTCCATCAGGATCAGGATTGTCTTCTAATTGCATAATAACAATAGATCCTGGATTTTTATCTCTAATGACTTGTGCATAATCACACAACATTGAAAATTGTTTATCAGCTTCACCATGAATATTTTACAAGGCTGTTCTTTTGGCTCTATAAGCCTGATACATAGACATATTAACCCCTAAACTTTTCTCTACATCAGTCTTCCAACCCTTCACTCTTCTTTTAGAATCAGTTCTAAATTGATCCTCATACTTTCGAGCTAGCCATTTGGATTTCAAACATTTGACATTACTTGTTATACAATAGGAATGATATGGATCATAATCTCTAATTTTATAAGCACCTTGGTCAGTCACCCTTATAGCATTTATATGCCAATCACATATCCCCTCTCCAAACACTTAGCATAAACTCTTCTCAAATCATTCTTAGTAACTTTCAAGTTTCTTTTTATCATTATGGCATGTGAATTAACAGCCTGACATAAAAGGTTCTTATTCTCAAACACCATCTCCAAACTAAAAACTGGATTAAGAACGTCCTTAGGATAAAAAAACAAGGCTGCATTGTTCAACTTCTTCAATATTAGATTCAACTAAGCTATCAAATCCATCTTCTGAATTTGCCACGTATTCATCACTTTCAGTGTCACTCTTACTCTCTACAGGATTAACTTCATTAACAGGATGCTCAGTTTCAATTACAGGATCTTCAAGTTCAATTACAACTCCAGCATGATCATTAACATCTTGTACAGGTTCATTGACAGCTCAATAACATTTTCAGCAAGTCTATGACCATATCTAACCACTAAATTCTTATAAATATCCCTTTCAATGTAAGTACCTTCAATATAATCAGCATAAGTACCTTCATGATGGAGTTTATCTAGGATAGGAGGTTTTATACCTGCAGAAACGAAACCAAACATACAAAAGTAGATTAAAAATAGAGAAACGACAGAAAATCTAGGGTTTTGTTAAATAAAAAGCTTGTTTTCTAAAAATACTACAACTTATGAAATCGGGACCACAAATATTTAAAAAAGATTATTTACCTCTTCTGGGAGTGAGCTTGCGCACCATTCGATTTTGTTTATGGCGATGTGTGGCTTCAATGCAACAAAGAACAAGTACTGTTGTCTTGTTGTGAAGATTTTACAACAAATTCAAAGTTTTACTCGCAAAATAGTGAAGTTGAAGACTAGGGTTTTTTACCGTAATAAAGGAAGAAGAAGAAGAAAAGGCAACGGGCAACATATTCTGGAAGAGTGAAAAGTAGAATTGAAAAACTGAAGGAAAGAGAACCGCTTTCTTTTGCTTTTCTTTTAGGAATTTGTTGGCAAATTAATAGGCCCACATATGGGCCCCATATAACGGTGTAAGTTATATTTCTGTTAAGAACTAACGTTTGGGACTAAATTTGCACAAATAAAAATATTAGTACACATAATCACACACTTTTCACCCTATGGTACCAAAAATGCATTTTTCCACAACGGTTGATAAAAATAGCTTCTGTATAAGTCCCAAAACTCATCTCTGCCAAATGCATGCATAGAAAAATTGGAAAAAGGAATCTCTATACAGATGTGAATAGAAACATATTTTCATATTTAGGGATAAATATTCTGAACATCCTGTACTATCACGGTTTTTGGACTTTGCATCCCGAACTATAAAAAGTCTATGTTTGCACCCTCAATTATTGTTTTGTGACAAATTGCAACCTGGTTCCACGCTCATCATGTGACATGTGGAAGAAATTTGGGGTACGTGTCACACATCCAATGGAACCAGGTTGCAATTTGTTACAAAACAATAGTTGAGGATGCAAATGTAGACTTTTTATAGTTCGGGATGCAAAGTCCAAAAACCGGAACAGTACAGGACGCTCAGAATATTTATTACCCATGTGTATTTAACTTGATAGTGCCTAGGAAAGTAGTTCCAAATTCCATATGTTTCAATTGGCCTAAATATATTTTGGAATCTAGTAAACTTAAATTAAATCCACTGAGAAAAACTTACTCCAGCTGAATTGCCTCAAAAGCTCCAAATAAATTGACAAGCAGTCTTCAAAAACTTTACCTGACAATTGATAATACTATTTATTAACCAAATTCAGATTGCTAACAAATATGAAAATTGAGTGTTTCATTGGAACTATAAAAATAATTTGACTGTTCCTTGCCCCATTGTCACCTTTACCAAATTATAAGGTACCCAAAATACAATTCTATATAAAAAGCCAAATATAAACATGAAAAGAAAACTACAATTGAAGAAAACATATGCCACAACAATGAAATCAATTTTCAGAACCTTTCAGAGTGATGGAGAGCCCAATGAACCAGCATATTCGAACTGTTTGCATAAAATAAATAAAAGAAATTGAACTGACTTTACCAGTAAGTTCATTTGCGTCGCATGTACAACGTTAAATTTCACGAATGGTGGCATAGGATTTTTTTTCCCACGTGAATTCCACTACCCTTCTTTTTCTAGATGCAACCATTTGACCGGTAATCCATTGCACAAACTTGATCATTTTAAAACACCCCAAAATGCAATATGACTTAAACACAAATAGTACAACGCAAGTGAAGATAAACCGTGCAATTCCCAAAGACAATCAAATCGAAAAAACACGTTTCCAAACAATACAGAACTAAACAGAAAATACTAAGACAGAGAAGTTTAGTCTTCCTCTTTTCCTTCCCTTCCTTTCTCCATCTGTGTATTAAAAACAAGAAGAAAGAAAAACATAATAATTTGATGAAGTAATCTACAACAGATATATTAGAAAACCGATACTAAGCAAAAATATACACAATTACATACAAATAAATTTAGAGTAAATTGTGTAGTACATCCCAAACCTTAATCATGCAGCCTTTTCTTCGTTGACCTAAATAGGTTTTCGATCTTTTTCAGATCGTCGTAGTCAATTGAACCGTGAGCTGTGAGGTGAGCGGAAAAAATCCATCACACCCCAATTTGGGCAGTGCTGAAGTTGTTATATATTCTGTTCGAACCCGACAAAACAACACCATAACAAACTATACCAAAATTTTCAAACAATGCTATCTAAATTTCAAAAGAAGGGGACTCAAATAGGGGGAAAAAAGATTCAGTAATAACTAAGGTCACTTGATGCTCAATGACCGGGTGAAGGGTACTGCACAATCTCTTCAACTGGGAATACAGAGCAACCATTGACATCATTTGGAGTAGTTGTATCAGTTAGAGACATTTTGTTCAGAAACAATCGTGGACTTTTCAAATTATTATTCTTCTCACTCTTATTGGGTGATTGCATTACAAAATAAATAATCCAACATTGAGCAGTCTATATCTCACTGTGTGCAAATTGAAAATCTACCAAACCAAAAAAGAAAAGGAGAAATACCAAATAAATGTCACTCATTGAATAAAAAACTAACAGAAACTAAAATATCCAATTTTCCATAAAACAAATTAATATGCTACGTGTGCCAATACCAGTTAATGGATGAACATGATAAGAATTCAAAAAATAAAAACTGTGTCTGATTAATAATTCCAGTAAACCATAAAATTCTTGAAATAATTCGAATGAACCGAACTCTTTCGTTCATCAACTTTGAAAGATGAGTGCATAAAATCAGTAAAGGCTTACGATATTACACTCCACATAATCAAATTGAAATCTTTCTAGTTTTCCCTTTCTCTTCCTCCATTACCTATCTAACCCAATAATGTCAAATACAATCGAAAAATTGAAAAGTACCAGAATATCGAGGTGTCTGGACGGGCTAAAAGTAGAATATATTGGGAATAGTGCCCTGAAAATTTAATTTGTTGAATTAATTAAACTGATTTTACAACAAGTTGTGAGTATTTCACATATTGATAATTAATGGCATGTGGTGGTATTCTTATATGAAATGTGTTTCATAGGAAAAGACTTTGATTACCGAAATCATGTGTCATTAAAGTTCTAGTCGGTAAGATAAGAATATATTCTTATCAAGACTATAACATGGTTATATAAGATGATTAGTCTTTCGTCATATGGAATGGTGATTCCAATTATAACACGTTGATGATTTTGAATAGGATTGGAAAAATCGAACTGGACCACTGAGATTATTCATTTTATACTGCGATCTAAAATGAATAAAATCTCAGGAAGCATTGTACTCTTAATCCAAACAACATTTTGGATTTGGGCATGTAGTGTTAGTCACTGTAATATACTCAGAAGTGAGGTCTCGGTAACGGTGACCAAAATACTTTGTCCGTTCGGTGACAACATGAAATGTGCTAAAGAGTTATATTGATCGAGGAATTTGTGGCCTTGCTGGAAGGTAAAAGACATCCCTGAAACAGATTTGCAAATGTTCGAATTAAGACTTTGGCCAAAGCACTTCGCGTGATACGTCACCGAAGTTGTATGTTGAATGTGTTTCACATACAGAGAATTTGAACTTAAGACAAATTAATAAATTTCAGATTAGAGATGAAAAATAAATGATAGTAGTTACAATTTATTTTTCATGGATATCTACACGGAGGAGTAAATGTAAAATTATTCTAGATCGAGAAATTCGTGAATAATTTAATTAATTTTATAGTGCAACAATATTTATTTAGTGGAATTAAATATTGTTAAATGGTAATTAATTACTATCATGAGATGATAATATATTAACTCGTTTGGAGCTAAAATTAATTAGTCCTGCAGGTCCCCCTGCAAGCCCCAATTGAAAGCCCGAAGAGAAAATATTAAAAGGTGAAAGAGAAATGAATTTTCAAAGTGTTTGAAAATAACCAAGGGATTTATTTTAAGAAATAAATCAAAGTTCCAAAGAGTTGGAAATGCCCGAAACTTTACTTTGGAGAAAATGAAATTTTTCGGGAAAAAAAAATGTTTTTTTGCTGATGTGGCAGGTGCTGACGTGTCACACCACATCAGCGGGTTGGGCCCTAGTTGGCGCTGACACAGCGCCCGCGTGGCACGCCACGTGTGCGACTGAGATTGCGTTGCGTCATCACACGCGGACGGTCCAGAACAACCAGGTTAATGGGCCGGTCTCGTGGATAGGGTCAGCCAGGCCGGGTCCGGTTCGGACCGACCCGGCCACGTGTCGCAATCTGGTGAGGCTGCATGTGTCAACAGGCGCCAACCACTTGGCGGCCTTCTGGCGGCGCGTGGTTGGTGGCGTTGTGTCCGCGGCGGAGAGTTCTACCACGTGGTATGCTCTGATTGGTCAAACTCCACACGGTTTGTACGCGACTATGTAAAATGATGGAAATGCCCTTCATTTTGTACCTAAAATGACCAAAATGCCCTCCGTATTAACCCTATAAATAGGTGATGCCCAAGCCTCATTTCTCACACATTTTCCAACCAATTTTTCGGCTGATTGAGAGCTCTAATCTCTCAATTTAATTAATCCCTAATTAAGGGATTAATTAATACATAATTAAGTGATTATATAATTAATATATAGTCCACTTAATTATTAGAAAATAATGATTTTCTAGCTTTAGAAAAATGAGTTTTTCGAGAAAATATTTTCTCGAGTATTTAGGGAAATATTCGCGGAGCCCACACTCCAAGGGTCGAGTTGGGGATATTGCGGGGAAGCTCTGCCGGCCTCACGAAAAGGAAAAAGGAGCTGGAAAAATGTCATTAGATAGCCATATTTGCAGTACGGTAATATTTTATAGTTATATTATTTTAAGCATGATGAATTATATGTTGTTAAGTGTTAATTGCATGTTAGAAATTTATCTGCTTAGTGATTTAAAATTTATTATCAATTGCATGTATATACTTGAGTAGATCCGGCTAGTCTTCCGCTAGTGTATTAAAATATTTTAGAAATATTTTCATAAATGTATTATAAAGAAAATTTTTAAAATTTGGTCCCGAACCGCTACTGTTCTGGGCCCACCACCCAGCAGAATATCACGGTTATTCATGGATTGCGAGATTGGGGGAGTGGAGGTTGAGGTTGGGGTTGGGGTTGGGTACACCTTCTACGAGGTCACGACGGCCATGGTATTGCAATATCCATACACATGTATACCTCGGTGGCAGAGAATGGGATGACCGGTTGGAGCCACAGCGCAACGATAGCTGAGGTCATCGGTTAGTGACGAGGAAGATAAAAGAGTCCTGAGATATGATGCCGTTTTGGATGAACGATAAAGATTCTGACTTCTTGGGTAGGCAGGATTCAGATGGGATGAATTCAGAAATTGTGGGCGGAATAGAGCAGATCGTGTGCGGACGGAAGAAATGGACGGAAGAAAAGGCTCAATTGTGTGCTTGGTCGGTCAATTGCAAAGTCACTCTTATATATATGTCAAATAATCTTTAACTTGTATAGTGGCAGAGATGGGGTGACTGGCTACGGGGTAGAAGTTAGTGAAGGTGGAACATTCGAGGATTTTTCAAAAATATTATTTAAATTTATTCGAATTCATAAAATAATATGTAAACAAAACGGGTTAAAATTTTGATATAAAACGCCATACTATATGGCTTTTCTTTAATTTTTTATTAATTTTTTAACGGGGTCGCCACTGATCTTGGCGACCCTTATTAAAAAAATATTTTTTTTTAAAGATCGCCACAAAAAGTGGCGATCATTATTAAAATAATATATGTTTTTTTTTTTGGAGGACGCCTGTCTCTGGCACCCCCAATTAAAAATGATTTTTTTTATAATATTTTAATATGGGTCCCACCCCAAACCCCCACACCCCACACGTTACCCTATTTCCTTCCTCGTCTCTTTCAGTCTGGTTACCCCCCACCCCACGCCACCCTACCTGTCTGTATTTGTCTGCAGAGACTCAGAGAGAGAGAGAGAGAGAGATAGAGACAGAGACAGAGACAGATTCTCTGTGTAGATAATTGGGGGGAGAGAGAGAGAATATTATATATATATTGATTAAATTTTTTTTTTTTTTTTTAGGTGAAGAGGCGCCTACTGGGACGCCAAAACCCAACAAAGAGCAGTAACAAAACTACACCCAAAGCAAGGACAAATTCATGACAGAAAAAAGAGAAGGGGCATAAACTTAAGCGGAGACGTCATCCAGTAAAATTCGAAGGGCGGCAGCAGGCAGGTCGTCAAATCCTTGATTAAAAAATTGTACGTTTCGGGCGAGCCAGTGGGCAACCTTATTACCTGTCCGGCGGATGCTCGAGAAAGATAAAGTGGGGACACTTGAGAGCAGTTTGCGAATGTCCGAAATTAAATTACCGGTTTCCGAACAGTCATCAGCCGAAATAGCAATCTTAGCAATAATATTATGACACTCTCCCTCCAAAATAATCGACCTCCAGCCCCTTCTGAAGACGAGGTCAGCCGTGGCCTGAGCCGCCATCCCTTCAACAACTTCAGCACTGTAACGACCCATAAATCGAGTGGAAAACCAACCAACACAATGGCCGACCGAATCTCACGCCACCATGCCTATACCCACTTTTTCGGAGTCAGCAAAAGTAGCACCATCGAAATTGATCTTAATGGAGCCATGGGGAGGTGCAGTCCAGCGATCTGAAACAATAGGTGAAAGAGAAGAAGGTTGAAGACGACCTCAAGCCAGGAAAGTCGAGCTGAAATTACAAGCAAAAGAAATTACGTCCCCGGGGAGAACTTGTTTGCCTTCGAAGATCTTAACATTCCGGAACCACCAAATAGCCCAAAGGATGGTAAAAAATAGTGTGGTATCCCTAAAGTCAAGAGCCTGGGAAGCGGACGAAATCCAGGAGAACACATCGTCGCCCCGAAACATAATACAAGCGAGGGGAAGATTAGAGAGAGCCCATGTTTGGCGCGCAAAGTCGAAAGAATAGAAGAGGTGGGGAATGTCCTCGGGGGAATTATAGCAAAGCGAGCAGAGCTGTGCGGAAGGGCATTAGCGTGTAAGCAGGTTAGCAGAAGTAGCAAGTGCATTGGCGCACAAGCGCCATATGAAGACCTTAACTTTGGGAGCCACCTTAGCCAACCAAATGAAAGACGAATTGAAGTTAGATGAGGCACCAGCAATGAGTTTGCTTTGAGAAGATAGCGAGAGGGCAACGTGGTAAGCACTCTTGACTGAGAAAACTCCAGTTTTGTGTAGTGCCAGATAAGACGGTCTTGATAAGACGGATGTCCAAGCGGAATGGATAAAATGTACTCTAAATCCACCGGGAGGAATGTGCTCTGAATAAGGCCAAGATCCCAATTACCCGTAGTTGGATGAAGAAGATCATTAACAAAGAAAACTAATCGGCAGGTCGTGGTGAAATTGGTTTGAAGGAACAAGGACGGGGAATCCAAGGATCCTCCCAAATTCGAACCTGTTCACCATTTCCAATCCTCCATCTGGACCCTACCAAGAAGACCGGTCATGCCGCGAGAAGACTCTGCCAAGTAAGAGAAGGCCTGAAGCCCAAGGTGGCTTTACTAAAATCGGTGCGGGCAAAATAGCGAGCCTTCAGCAGCTGGGAAAGAAGGCAGTTTGGGTTTGTGTAAATCCTCCAACACTGTTTAGCCAGAAGTGCCAAATTAAACGCTTTGAGATCCCGAAATCCAAGTCCGCCTATTCTTTTACTCTCACACAAACGTTTCCAACCAACCCAATGAATTTTATCTTTGGTTCCATTATGCCACCAGAAATCCCGAATCATTCGCTCAATGTCTAACAAAATATTGTCCGGCAGACGAAAGCAGCTCATAGAATAGGCTGGGATAGCTTGTAATACCACCTTGATGAGGACTTCTTTCCCGATTTGAGACAGGAGCTTCTCGGACCAGCCTTGGATTTTGGACCAAACCCGTTCGCGAATGCAATCGAAAACTTCTTTTTTTCTAGAACCCACAACTAAAGGGAGACCCAAATATTTATCTTGCTTAACCACTTCAACAACCCCAAGTCGGTGAGTGAGCCTCTCTCGCGTTTCACTAGCCACATTTGGGCTAAAAACAATGGAGGATTTCTGATAGTTCACCGATTGTCAAGAAACCGACTCGTATAAGCGTAACACATCTCGAATCCCTTCAACCGACCCATGGTCAGCGTTGGCAAAGATCATGGTATCATCCGCAAAGAGGAGATGAGATATGAGCGGGGCACGCTTGCAAATAGCAACTCCCTTAATACGATGCTCAAGAGTAATTAACCTGCTGAAAACTTCTGCGCAAAAAAGGAACAGATAAGGGGAAAGGGGATCCCTTTGGCGGAGACCCCGCTTAGGAGCCAAAAAACCGAAATGAAAATTGTTCAGCACAAAGGAGTAGGTGACAGAGGATACACAACACATAATAGTCCTCACAAAAGGCAGATAGAAACCAAACTTCAAAAGTAATCGCTCCAAGAAAATCCATTCCACACGGTCATATACCTTACTCATATCCAGCTTGAGAGCCAAGAAGCCCTTCCTACCAGATTTTTTATGTTTAATAAAATGATTTAGCTCAAACGCAACAAGTACGTTGTCGGTAATAAGGCGCCCTGGGATAAAAGCACTTTGAGATAAAGAGATTAAGCGATGCATGAAAGGTTTAAGCCTATTGGTGATAGCTTTGAAGGCCAGTTTATAAATCACCGTGCACAAACTAATGGGACGGAGTTGGGACATAAACTTAGGATTCTTGCATTTAGGAATGAGGTCTATTTGTGTGTGATGCATTGCACTCGAAGACTGACCATGGTTCAAGAATTCAAGATAACATTGAATAACATCAGAGCGAGTAAGAGACCAGTACTTCTAGAAAAAGAGTGGGGGCGTACCATCCGGGCCCGGCGATTTGAGAGGGGCCATTTGGGAGAGGGCCTGATCAATTTCAGCTGCAGAGAATGGGGCACACAAGTTGGCGTTCATCGCAGGCGTGACACGCTGTTCCAAACAGTCGATAATGGTATCAATCTCGTCCAAGGAGGGCAGGCTCGAGTTGAAAATATTAGCAAAATACCGTTCAACCACCCCTTTAATTTCTTGCTCCGTATCAATCTAAGAATCATGTTCATCCTTAATTCTAGTGATTCTGTTTTTCCTTCACCTATTAGAAGCTCGCAAATGAAAGTAGGAAGTATTTCGATCCGTTTCTAGTAACCAATGCGATTTAGCCCTTTGTTTCCATTTGAGCTCGTCTCGGGCGTAACATTCATCAATTTCGGCTTTTATCCTCAACTCCTCCTGTTTGGTATCCTGTGTGATAAGACCCGCACGGAGCTCAATTAAGCACGTCTCCAGGCGCATCACATGCTCTTTTGGATCAATGAATTCTGTCTTTTTCCATCGTGCAAGGGCGGAACGACATCGACCCAGCTTGCTCCAAACAGTAGCGGGACTCTGTGAGGCTGAAGAGGAGGTCCAACTATTACCCACGACTGCGTCGTATCCTTGATGTCTGAGCCACATAGCCTCAAATTTAAAGCTGCGTTTCCCAATAGCACTACGGTGGGTCTGAGAGACTTGGAGATTTACAAGGACAGACACATGATCAGAATTCACTACAGTAAGGTGGGTAACATGGGCTTCAGGGAAAAGAGCTGTCCAAGAAGGATTGGCAAAGCACCTGCCGAGCCGAACACGAATAGTATCCGGGAATTTACAATTGTTAGACCAGGTAAAGGGGCATCCACGAAAACCAAGATGACTAAGATCACAAGAAGAGATGCAGTGTCGGAATGCATTAATGAGGCCAGGTTGACGATGTTCCCCACCAATTTTCTCAGAATTCAGTAGAATTTCATTCAAGTCTCCTCCACATAGCCACGGCCAGTTATATAAATTTCCAAGGTGCATCAGAACCTTCCAGGATTCATGGCGACGTCAGTGATCCGGATTACCATAGAACCCAGTGAAGCGCCAACAAGGCTTATTGGGATCAATAGAGATTGCCACGTCAATATGATGCCTACTGAAACTGAGTAATGTGACGTCCACCTCTTTTTGCCAGAACAAAGCCAGGCCACCGCTGCGACCCACAACATCCACACCAATACCAAACAAGTTGAACTGCGATTTTAGAAACTCAATCCTGAGATATCTGCACTTAGTCTCAGAAATAAATACCAAAATGGGAGAATGCACCTCAATGAGCGCTCAGAGTTCACGAACTGTACGAGGTCCTCCCAAGCCTCGACAGTTCCACAAAAGGAGACTCATTGGGAAAGGGCAGCCTCCGCCGGGATAATCATGGGTTGAGATGAAGTTGAATCTATGAGAACTAAGCGTTTTTATGGCTGGGCAAAAGAGAGGGATCTATTGAGTCATCAACGGATTTTCTTTTATCTGTAGTGATGGCAGGGAAAGAAGGAGCAGGAGCTTTTGAGGCAGAAGATGTACGTGGTTTGGAGGGATTTCTGGTGTGTTTTTTGGAGGGTTGAGACAAAGTGTTGGATGAGGTGGCAGTGGATTGGGGATGAGGGGGAACATGGTGATCCAAAGTGAGGGGGACATTAAATAAGTTTTGTGTAGCAGAGGGAAGGAGATCATTGAGAGGAGGGACAAGAGAATAGGAATCCTGGGGGGCAGCACTGTTCGAATTTTTGTGCTCTAATGCGATAACAGAAGGAATGTTGGTGGCCTTGTTTATTTCAACGTCAATGAGAATTGAAGTATTTCTGCCAGTGGGATCTACGTCTCCCTTGGGCTGGGGCGTGGCACCAGGCGTCATGTGGAGGGGCTTTATTTGGGCCTGGTCATTATAGATGGAGGAGACCGAAGCGCTGTTCAAGGATTGGGTTGAATTATGTGATTTAGAGTCAATCACCATTGGGTTGACCAAACTATTAGTTGGGCTTTTGGGGTCCTTAAAGTCCATCTCACCATTGGATGAACATGATTGGAGAGAAGATGGGCCTTTTGGTAAGCGGAAAGGGTTGGCAAAATTTTCAAAGCCTGATTCAGGGATAGAGATAGATGGACCCACTGCTACAGGAATAAATTTATGCTGCTGCGAATGGGATTCTTCGCAATTTGCAGTAAAAGGGGCTGGGTTCAGAGAGTCAGAGATTGAGGCTGAGATAGTATGCGTCTGGATTGTATTAGTAAGAGAAGGAAATATGGAGTTTTGGTCTGAAAAGGCGACTGCATTAGAGGTATTTGACAGATGAGAAGTGGCGGTAGGTTACAGGAGATCTGGACTAGGAACAGGGTTTTGGTGGGATCCCGCAGCAAGAGATGTGAGTGAGGTAGGGGGTTGGTTGGCAGAATTGTGTGAATAGGTGGCGTGAAAGTCCACCCTGTCGCTATTGGGAGGATTACCCAAACCATCTTTGGAAAAAGTGAACTTCGGCCGGAGTGAGGAGGAAGGGCGGCCGGCGGAATTCTCTTTCCAGCCAGAGCATGTTAGGGATGCCGTTGCTCTGAGCCATGGGCCACAGGGATATTCCGGACCTGGGTCTTGAAATCCGGCCTCACATTATCGGGGACACACCTTCGCAAGATGGTCCAATTTTCAACATATGTAACAGAAGTTCGGGAGTTTTTCGTAGGTAAAAGTAATCAAGAATTCTTCATTCCCATCTTGGTTTTTTAGCTTCATAGCTCTACAAAGGGGCTTTGTGACATCAAGACTCACCCGAATTCGCATTGTTGAAAGAAATCTGTGGCCATTGGGTGTAGCATTATCAATTTCTTTGAAAACCCCCAGCTTATTTCCAATATATTTCCCCATAATAGGATTGCGCTTAGCTAGGGGAAGGCCATGAACCAGAACATAGAAGTTGCACCGGTCAAGTATCACTGTGAGTGGATCTTCATTAGTATCAATGAACCAACATACAATGAGATTTTTCTCGAACATCCATGGAGTTCCATTGAGAAACCTTCGCCGATCGACTTCATGATGGAAAACAATGAGAAAACGACCATTGTCAAGTGTATTCAGCTCCATTCCTCGAATCGGATTGAAGGCATGCTGTAATGCGGTGCGAAATGCTTCAAACTTAAAGAGCCGTGTAGTTAGGTGAGAAAATTATTTTATATTAGCGCTGGTATTGATGGTGCAGAAACTTAGAAGGTTGTTTTAACACCAAACACTTTAAGATTTGTTTAGGAAATGGAAGACCATCACAGGCGTTTGAGCCTCAGGAACTGGGTTTCCTTGTGAGTGTGGGTTCTTCCAGCTAGGATAACACCAAGAGTGCCAATGCAATAAGAATGTAGCTGAGATATGTGTAACGCAGAGCTTGGGAAGAAGAAAATGGAGGAAAATGTGCCCACTTTTAGAGTGTAGTGTCTTGTGGAGAAGATGACCTGGGGAAGAATGCATGTTTTTGTTGGGTGCGGCGGGCCCGAATCAGAGTGACGGTATAGCGTAATATTCAAAAAATTTCGCCATAACCTCGTTATCAAAATATTTCAAAAATATTTTAATAAAGCAGCGGAATAAATCGGGCAGCATAACTCTAATATATATAGACATTGATAACATAATTTTAAATCATCTAGCATATGATCACAATATACAAATAATAATTTGGGCAGCACAACGGTATTACCGTACTGCAATATTGGCTATCAACGGCACTTTTCCAGCACCTCGATATTTTCTCGTGAAATCGGCAGAGCTTCCCTGCAATATCCCCGATTAAGAAATTGGAGTGTGGGCTCCGGCAGTATTTCCCTAAATACTTTGAGAAAATATTTTTCTAGAAAAACCCTTTTTTCTAAAACCTGAAAATCCCTATTTTCTAATAATTAAGTGGATTATATATTAATTATATAACCACCTAATTAAATATTAATTAATCCTTAATTAGGATTAATTATAAAATTGAGAGAGAAATTTTCGGACAGAACATTTTCAAAGCCAACCTTGTCCTGAATTAGTATGGCTGAAGAATAAACCCAGGCTGCTATTTATAGGCTCAATATTAGGACCCTCGCAGCAATTTCAGCAAAATTGGCGTGCACACCAAGTCCTGGCGACGAATCCGAGAGTGCCACACAGGAGCTTACGCCGCCACGAGTACAGCGGCGCGAAGCACGCGCCCAGCAGACGCCGCACGCGCTGCCCAAGTGGCGGCTGTGCGTTCCGCGCGTGTGATGCTCACGCAGGCGTGAGCACCTGCCACGTGGCAGACCGGTTCGGTCCAAACGGACGGTTCAGCTGTCAGACCGGTTCAGCAGAGAACCGGCCGGTCCGGCCGGTCTGAACCTCTGCTACGTGGCACTCCCTCGTTCTGCCACGTGTCCGGGTCGGTCAACCCATGACCCGACCCTATCCGGCGACCCGTTTCTTCGGCCCGTTGACTTTCCAGTCAACATCATCCGGGTCGTTGAAACTCGCTGACGTGGACGAATCCCAGCCGTCCACGTGTCTTGCCATTTGGTGCCCAGTGGCGCTCCACGTCAGCAAAAATTTTTTTTTTTTTTTTTTCGAAAAAATTTTATTTTCTCCAAAATAAAATTTCGGGCATTTCCAACTCTTTGGAATTTAATTTATTTTCTCAAAATAAATACCTGGGCTATTTTCAAACACTTTGAAAAATCATTTCTCTCTCTCGTTTTAATATTTTTCTCTTTGATCTTCGTTGGGGCTTGCGGGGGGACCTGCAGGACTAATTAATCTTAGCTCCAAACGGGTCAATCTATTATCATCCCATGACAATAATTGATTACCGTTTAACAATATTTAATTCTACTAAATAAATATTGTTGAACTCTAAAATTAATTAAATTATTCACGAATTTCTCGATCTAGAATAATTTTGCATTTTACTCCTCTGTACAGATATCCATGAAAAATAAATCAATACTACTATCAATTATTTTTCACTTTAAATATGAAATTTCTTGATTCGTCTTAAGTCCAAATTCCCTGTATGTGAAACACATTCAACATACAACTTCGGTGACGAACACACGAAGTACTTTGGCCAAAGTTTTAATTCGAACTTTTTGTAAATCTATTTCAGGGATATCTTTAAACCTTCCAGCAAGGCTACAGATTCCTTGATCAATATTTCTCTCTAGCGCATTTCATGCAATCACCGAACGTACAAAGTATTTTGGCCACCCGTTATCGAGACCTCACTTCTGAGTACATCACAGTGATTAACACTACATGCCTAAAGTCGAAACACTATCAGGATTAAGAGTCTAATCCCGAGGGCCAATTTTCAAGAATGAAGTGACTGTTTGTCTTCTGCAACGACCCTCTTCTGACATGGCCATAATGGCAGTCCCATCCGCATTTAATACGGAGTGGCAACGTGGGCGCGTGTACTCCGGGAGACGTGAGACAATTACCAAAAGTGGGGGGACTATCAAGGCGGGAAATGATTGCATTTTCAAATCCCTAACCTAGTTAATGCAAATCATCCCCCTATAAATAGGCGTTTTGCAAGCCTTTTGATTCCTTTCACGCATTCAAAACTCCTTAAGCAAACAACAGCAGCATTCTTCTGCAACTTCTGCAATTTCTTGTGATTCCTCAGCAAGTATCACTTCGATTCTTAGGTAAATCTCCGTAATCTCTGATTTTACTCGTACTAACCCTAGATTTAGATTGCGTTTGAGTGACCCTTTTAAGTGAGGCACTTTTTCCCCTGCTGAACTCACTCCAGAATCTCTCTTCTCCACTGATCCTTTGCCTGAAAGCTTCATCTTCAAGGACAGAAGAACAACAATAGCGGACAACATTGAAGAAGGTTATGTGAAGGAGATAGACGAGATTTCTGTTGGGAGTTCTTCCCCCCATGATACTGTGCCCATAGCGGTTCCAATAGCGAGAAACCCAGGAGATGATGGGGATGAGGAGCTTGATGCCGCTGTTCAAGGGATGAACGAGCGTGATCCGGAAGTGGTAGATCATCTCTTCGAGGAGATGGGCCTTGTGATGGAGATGCAGAGGCAGGGGCAGAGAGTATTCCCAGTATTGAACAACGCAGTGAGGCCCCAGGATCACAGGGTGACGGTGGCGATCGCGGCCCCAGAAGGTAACGCAGGTCCCTCCGATCGTCGGGCGGATGGCGAGCCTCTCTGTAAACGACAGAGGAAGGGGAAGGAGCCGGTGACCAAGGTGAGGCAAAATAAACCCCACCAAATAGATAGATCACCCGACGAGATTGAGAGCATCCTGACACTCGAAGACCTGGCAGATATGAAGGCCAAGGTTTATTGGGATGAGGTGGTGTTCCCAATTCGTCTTCCAGTGGAGGAAGAGAGAGGTAACCGACCGCCTCCGGGAATGATGACCGTCTATTTAGATTCGGTCTTGGCTGGGGGTCTAAGATTTCCAATTCCGACCGTTGTTGCCTACATCTGCAATTACCTCACACTCAACCCCTCTCAAATCCTTCCAAATGGCATAGCCCTAATAAACACCTTTGCGATGCTGATGAAGGCCACCGGTCACGAGCCCTCCATAGACAATTTCAACAGCCTGATTCAAGTGGCCTGTTCGCCCCGTTCATCTCCCACAGATGGGTTCTATTATGCCCAGGCCAAGTCTGGTCTCAAAATGATCGATTCGCCCTCATCTTCATATGGCGAGCATTGGAAGGAAAAGTATTCCTTCGTGAGAGCGCCTGAGGGGATTTTCAGAGCTAACCGAGGGTGGATAATTCATGGGGAGAGGCCTTTGGTTAGAAACAGATCTAAGAATAAGCTTTTTGAGCATTGGGTGAAGCTTAGCCCTCGTAATGAGGAATGAAAAGAAATGGATAAAGGCTGAGGAATTGATGAAGAATGAAGGGGTATTATTCTGTTATGGGCTATCAAAACCTCCTGGCATGATAACCAACCCTCCTGCTCAAATCATGGCCCTCGACGGTTAGATTCTAGGAATTAACTCCCCTAACACTTAGGATAACATCACTAACTTGTTTAGATTGTAGCGTTTTTTATAGCCACTATTCAGATAGTATCTTTCTGACGCTCGGATCTTTTATTTTGCAGATGTACAAGTACTCATGGACGGAATTGATGCTGAGAGTATTGCACAAATGATGCGTGCTCAGCGGACGGGCGTCAATCAGCAGCAACAACAACAGCCACAGAATCCCCGACCATCTAATGCCTCGAGGGGAAGAGGTGCCCGTCGGGGAGCAGGGAGAGGTGATGGAGGCCATGGCGCTCGCAGGGGCAGTGGGGGTGATGGCATCGGCGAGGGCCATATCGAAGATTTGACACTCTCTGGGGCTCGGGAGGCTACTCCCCTGGCTGCTCCCGAGGGGGCCATAGCGTTAAGCTCCGGCAGCTCCCGCAATCGCTCGGGGGCGGCGGTCCACATCCACGACGAAATATGGGCCGAACGCTCACGGAAGAGGAGGAGATTGCCTGACTCTGTCCCCATCATCGGTAAGGGGAAGGAAGTGGTTGTGGGCCCTCGTGGCGAGGGTAGCGATACCTCATCTTCCGAGGATGAGGATTTTCGGAAGATTGGTTACAGGGGGGACGCTCGCTATAAGCGCCAAAGGATGGACGACCCTGTCCTTTTGAGGAAGAGCGCTGCAACCACCAATTTGGTTACCGAGGTCGTCGGCAAACTTCAATTTTCTGGCGATCATGATAAATTGAACGAGCATGATGCCGCTCGAGTTGCTGATGATGCCTGTCATGCTCTCCTGATGGTAAGACTTAAGGTTTCTTTGCGAAGTTTCGATCCCTTTCGTTTTCACTTCTGATAGTAACCCTTGCTTTTAGCCTTCCAGGAAGTGATCCCGAGGCTGAAGAACCTACAGGGTCGAGCGTAGGCCTACTCTGAACACAAGGCCAAGTATAAGAAGTTACTATGCATTTCTGACCCCGGCCAACTGCAGGAGGACTATGACTCCGTCTGCGCTCAACTTACTGCCTCCAACCTTGAGAAAGATAAGCTGAAGGAGGACTTGAAACGGTTAGATGATGCATATTTAGTCCTTGATGATTGTCATAAGAAGCTCAAGGAGGAGCGCGACCAGCTGAGGGTTGCTAATGGGGAGCTTGGCAGGCAACTGGCCGAGAGCACACGACAGAATAAAACAATCAAGGGGGAACTCGCCAATCTACAAGAGAAGGTGGCCGGTCTGGAGTCGAAGGTAGCATGGGAGGCAGTGACGAGGTTCGTGCGCTCCAAAGCATTCGCTTTCGCAGCCAACCTCCACTGCTTCGATAACGCTCGGCGTTTCTTCTGGAAAGCTGTTGGGCAGATGGTGAAGTTGGGAATGGCCCCTGAAAGTGCTCGGGTAGACGAGCGTTTGCGCATGGACTTGGACGAAAATTTGGAGCCCATTGTCCGCAACGAAGACCCCTCGAAAAGCCTAATGGAGCCTGAGTATAATAATTTAGTGATGATGCTCCAGAGGGAATTTATTGCGGCCAACCCTGTAGACCCTGAGCCTATTCAAATAGAAGACGATGGTATCACCGTCGATGCTCAAAATGGCGAGGATCATGGCGATGCTCAAACTTCCATCGCCAATGTGCTGGCCTGAGTTCCCCTTTCAACTGCCCCTCCGGAACCCGAGTGCCAACTTCAGTGATGCCCCTCTAACTGCTGCTTCAAAATTCTGCCTGTTCATTTCCTTTCTTGCTAAGAACACTCCATTTTCTATATTTTAACTTGGTACTTCTGATAGTGTACTTGAACTTGTTTCTCATTTTACCTTCAACGATATTTACGCTAATGAAGCTTGATTTTCTTCAATATTGAATGTTGGGCACTGTTGTCTCTTTTTGATTGATGTTTGCGTGCTTGTTTTTGTTGATACTTGGATATCCGTGATGGGAATGTATGCCCGCGAGGGTGTTTCTTTTGGGGGTACCCTGGCGGCATCTCTTCATGTACTTTATGTTTAGGACATGAAAATGTCCGAACATTTGAGAGAGGAATATATGGGCGAGAGGGTGTTCCTTACGAGGGTACCCCGGCTATATTCTTGGTGAGGCTCGAATTTGAACTTAGAAACCCACTAAGGATTTAGCTAAGTATTGACCTTAAGCCTGTGATGCACGTTTCTAATTTGAGCATTCCAGTAGCTTGAGTGAACTTAGAAATCAACTGTAGGATTTGTTAAGTATGGGATTAAAGCGAGCGTGACTGTAAGATTAGCTCCATACTTAGGTATCCATGAGAGGATTAGCCCAGCGTTAGCTATTTACGAGCGTACCCATACCTAAGAAAGTGAGGGTCATTGGGGTTTTACGAACGCGAACTGGTGTGATAAGCATCCAGTTGGTGTAAATTGAGCATTTAGCAGCCCCCCTTTTCTACACGCTCATTCTTAGGGTTTACACGCTTGTGAGTGTCGAACTTATTCAGTGTGGAGGGTTCTCGACATACAGATAGCGTTGACCTGAAACTAATTGGGTGTTCACCAAGTCGTTTGACGTGGAGGACGCTCGACACGGAGTAGGCTTTTAACGCAATTGATTACCCAAACCATTAATCAAAGAAAAAACAAGTAAATGACATAATAATTGGTAAAATGCTTACTGTTATGCTTGCAATTAATAATAATGACTGTCATGTTTTCTGTCAAAAGAAAGTACAAAGTACCACGAGTGGGCAGTTACAAAGATTGACGTTTACACATAGAACCGTCTAATGTTACATGCATTCCACGGTCTAGGGAGACGTTTGCCTTGCAAAGTCTCTAGCAGGTAGGTATTGTTCGCCCGTACCTGAATGACTTTGAAGGGGCCCTCCCAATTGGGGTCCAACTTACCCATATGTTTGGAGACTTCAACTTTTTTGAGGACCAAGTCCCCTAGCTGGAAAGTCCTTTCTTTGACGCATTTGTTATACGGCTACAGTCGCTTTGTACTTGTGGATACGAGCCCAAGCAGTGTTTCTTCTCTCGCCTAGTAAATCCAATTCGAACGTCCGATTAGCCTCGTTGGTTGCAGGCTTGAAATAGGCAACATGTGTGGATTCTTGGGCAATTTCCGCAGGTATCATAGCTACGGAACCATACACGAGGGAGTAAGGGGTTTCTCCGGTTGCCACTCGTGGGGTAGTACGATACGCCCAGAGAGCTCCTTGAAGTTCCTCAGCCCATTCCCCCTTCTTACTTTCGAGCATTGTTTTCAGATGCTGAAGTATGGTTCGGTTGGTCACCTCAGCTTGATCGTTGGCCTGAGGGTGGCCTACGGAAGTGAAGCGTTGCTCAATCCTTAGTTCGTAGCACCAATCTCGGGTGTCAGCGACAATGAATTGGAAACCGTTATCTGAGATGAGCACCCTCGGGATGCCATATCTGCAGATGATGTTCTTCCAAATGAAGTCCCTCACGACTTTGAACGTTATCTTCGCGACCGCTTCAGCTTCGGCCCACTTGGTGAAATAGTCCATAGCGAGGATTACGAATTTCTTTTGTCCGACCGCCATTGGAAGGGGTCCCACTATATCGATGCCCCACTGGTCGAAGGGCCACGAAACGTCAATAGGGATCATTTGGGCTACAGGCAGTTGAGGGGTGTTGGAATGAAACTGGCACTTAGGACATTTCTTGGAGTAGCTGATGGCATCATGTAGTAGCGTGGGCCAGTAGAACCCACTCCTCATTACTTTCTTAGCCAGAATTCGACCGCCAGAGTGATTCCCACAACTTCCACTGTGCACATGCTCTAACACTTCCTTGGCTTGCGAGGGTCTCAAGCACCTTAATGGTGGACCCTGGAAAGACAGCTTTAATAGCCGACCGTCGCTGTCCAGAGAGAAGCGAGGGGCCTTACTCCTAACCTTCCGTGCTTCCACTTTATCGCTCGGGCAAGTTCCATCCATCAGAAACCTAATGATATCATCGAGCCAACAAGGTTCGGAGGGATCAATCATGCTCACTTCACCCGAGGGTCCGGTCTCGCGAATCAGTGGCTTCTCCATTCTGAGGAATGTGACTGAAATCTCGCAGGAATCTTCCAGAGCGGATGCAAACTTGGAAAGAGCATCCGTATGCTCGTTTTCCATTCTTGGGACCTACAACAGATGGAATTCTTTGAATTTGGAGATCACCTCCTTAGCGCTCGTCAGGTACTGTACCATAGTGGCTTCTCGAGCCTCATAAATGCCATCAATTTGACTTGCAATCAGTTGGGAGTCAACATATGCAGTGACCCGAGCGGCGCTATTCTGAAGGGCTATCCTAAGCCCTTGGATTAGAGCTTCATATTTTGCCTCGTTGTTGGTGACCTGGAACGCCAGTTTGATAGCGTAGTCTACTTCAGTCCCGTGAGGGTCTCTGAAGGTCACCCCGGCTCCCCTCCCCCTCCCCTTGTGAGGTCGAGTAGCCATCTGTGTGCAAAAGCCATAGCCCGTCCTCAACCGATGGTGCAACATCCATGTTGAACCGTTCCACCAGCAGATCTGCCACTGCCTGAGCTTGTATCGCCGTACGAGGCTCGAAGGTGATGTCGAATTGGCTGAGTTCAATAGACCATTTGATTAGCCTTCGTGATACGTCCGGCTTTGAGAGCACCGGTTTGAGGGGCTAATCCGTGAGTACAATAATGGAATGAGCTTGGAAATAAGGCCTTAACTGTCGAGATGCATTGACGAGCGCGAAGGCAAATTTCTCTATCTCCATGTATCTTTTCTCCGCCCCCTGCAAGGTTTTGCTCAAGTAATACACCGGCAGATGCTTGTGCTAGCGTACAGCTACGAGGACAGCGTTCGTAGCCTCTGAGGAGACTGAAAGGTAAATGAACAAGTTTTCCCCTGGGTTAGGCTTGGTCAGCAGTGGTGCGCTTGAGAGATATTGCTTCATGTCAGGCAAAGCTTTTTCACATTCCTCGCTCCAAGTGAAGTTACGAGCGTTGCGCAAGATTTTGAAGAAAGGCAAGTTTCTGTCAACCGAGCGGGAAATGAATCTGTTTAACGAAATGATCTTTCCCACTAGCACCTGGACCTCTCTCACATTTTGAGGGGAGGGAATATCTAGGATCGCTTTAATCTTCTCCGGATTGGCCTGTATACCCCGCTGGCTGACCATGTACCCCAAGAACTTGCCCCCCCTCCCCCCCGAAAGTCAAATGTACACTTAGACGGGTTCAATTTCATATCATAATGACGTAAGATGTTGAATGCTCGCCTGAGATCCTCCAGATGGAAATGTTGACGCTCGCTCTTGACAATCATGTCATCCACATATACCTCCATGGACTTTCCAATTTCGCACTCGAACATTCTATTGACGAGGCGTTGATAGGTTGCTCCCACGTTCTTGAGCCCGAACGGCATAACCTTGAAACAGTAGACGCCCATATGGACTACGAAAGAAGTTTTTGGGCGATCCTCGGATGCCATGAAGATCTGATAATACCCTTGGAAGGCATCCATCATACTCATAAGCTCACAACCAGCAGTTGAATCCACCAACTGGTCGATCCTTGGCAAAGGGTATGGATCCTTTGGGCACGCCTTGTTGAGGTCTGTGAAGTCATTGCACATGCGCCATTTGTTAGTGCTCTTTGGCACAAGAACGACGTTACAGAGCCATTCGAGGTATAAGATCTCCTCTATGTATTGAGCCTCGAGAAGTTTGTTGACCTCCTCTTCAATGACTTGCCTCCTGAATCCATGAACATCTCTTTTTTTTTGCTTGATGGGCTTGAAGATCGGGTCCACGTTGAGCCTGTGAATGATGACGCTCTAATCTATTCCAGTGAGGTCAGAGGCCTTCCATGCAAACACATCAATGTTCTCTCGAAGAAAGTCAATCATCATGATCTATGAGGGACCGTCAAGATTGGAGCCTGTTTGGGTGGTTTTGTCGGGGTTCCCAGGTTCCAATTCGATGGTCAGAAAGTTTTCCGTAGGTTCAATACGTATCTCAGGTCTCGGGAGTTCGAGCGATCGTTTCTTGCCTGTAAGTTTTTCCTTGGGATTCCCTGAGGACATATGACCCTCGTCCTCCGAGGATGATTTTCCAACATCTCCGAGGGGTACGTTCCCGGCATCCTTGAGTTCGCCCTCAGCCCTCTTTTTGTTTTTCTTTTTGTAAAGTCTGACCCTTTTACGCTCGGGACCATCCTCATCCAACTTTGGGAAGTCGACTAACTTTTTGGTGGAACCTGCTTGGATGGCTTGTTTGGGCTTGTGGCTTCGAAGAGAAAGGATGTAGCATTCCCAAGCCTCTTTAACATTGCACAGTACCTCGCCCGTTCCCTCGGGGGTGGGGAACTTGACCTTCTGGTGATATGTTGAGATTACTGCTTTGAAGTCAACGAGCGCCGGGCGTCCGATGATGATGTTATATGGGAGGTCCACTTCGAATACTGCATAAAGGACGCTTAAAGTCTTCCGTTGTGGGGCGCGACCGAAAGAGGTGGCCAAGCGAATTTGTCCGCGACGGACAATCTCGGAACCCCCAAAGCCAATGAGGGCTGTTCTGAGGGGTTCGAGGGGAACGTTTGTTATATTCATCTTTTGAAACGTTGAATATGGGAGAACATTCACAGAGCTTCCACTATCAATTAAAACCCTCTTTACAACATGATTGTGAACGTCTAAGCTAACCACCATGGGGCAGTCAGAGGTTTCACCGACCCCATGGGGCAGTCAGAGGTTTCACCGACCCCATGGGGTATTACAATGTGTTCTAGGTCTTTCTCTGTGAACCCTACAATGTCATTCTCCTTCGAGCGTGAAGTGTTGTTGACAAAAAGCACAGGCTTGAGCTGGGAAGGTCTCTGATCATAGCTTCGGACATGGCATCGCCAGGACGTATTGGAGTCTCCCCCCGAGGGTCCTCCAGCAATCATGTGGATAACCGCAAAGGGTTGGTTCTCCACATCGGCAGCCTTCTCTTTTCCCCTGTCACCCGTCCCAGAATAGTGGTGACGGTGGCTCTTTGAGCGTGATCGGTTTCTCCCTTTGGCTCTGGCTTGTTCGGCACAATGCTCGTCATACCTCTCCAGCACTTTCACAAATTCCTTGAGATGCCCCCCCAGCAATGAGCCTCTGGATCTCGCTCTCAACCTGGCGGCATTCGTTGGTGTGGTGCCCCTTCTGTTTGTGAAAGGCACAGTACTTCCCCGAGCGCTTCTGAGCCTCGGTTTCTCTCATCTTTGACGGCCTTTTGAACAGTTTCTTATCTGCCATGGAATATACCTCAGCAATGGACCTGTAGAGGGGGATACGCTCGAACCTGCGAGGGGAGGAGAGATCCTTCGAGCGGGAGCGGGACTACGACGGCTGTTCTTGTGGGTTTCCCCCTTGTCTTGTTGAATCCTATCAACCCGTGGGGCGCTGTCAAGCTTCTGGGCCCTCGCGATGTACATATCTTCGAGGGTGAAATAGGAATCGGCGATGTCTCTCAATTTCGTCAACGAGCGGGGCTTCTTCTTGGCCACTTCCTCAGCAAATCCCTGGCTGACATAGTTCTTTGTGTTGATGGCCCCAAACAGGATGTGACTCACGAAATCCATCGAGGGCCTTTCCACCAATAAGACCTCTTTGTTGAATCTGCCCATGAAGGATCTAAGAGTCTCGTTCGGTCCTTGCACTAGGCTGTAAAGGGTCGTAGCGGCAGAGGCTGGTGCCTTCAAAGAGTTGAAGTGGCTCAAGAAAGCGCCAGTCAAATCATCGTACCCTGGAATTGAGCAAGGGGGAGTTTCTTGTACCATTCCTGAGCCATCCTAATGAGTGAGGTGACAAAGACCTTTGCCCAATAATGGTTGGGATGCTCATACAAGTGCATCAAGTGCACAAAATGATCTAGGTGCTCAGCCAGATCGGTTGTTCCATCGTACCGGTTGACGGACGTGGGGATTTTATCTTTCCCCGCGCGGGTCATCAAGACCTCGTCGATGAGGGGAGATGAGTCTGTCAAGGGCCTGTGGTTTCCTTCCTCGTAGTCCTCCTCTCTCCAGTGGCGGGAATCATGGCTGCGTGGCTTGCGAGCGTTTCTGGCCTTGGACCTCGCATCCCCAGCATGGGGGGCTCGAGACCGTGCACGAGAGAGCTGCTGCACCATATTCTGGAGTCCGACGAGTTGATCCTATACAGCGGCTAATGGTGGGTCGCCGACATCTCTGCGGCTTGCCCTCCCGGTGGCCCTCGACTGAACCTTCTCATTTTCAGCTCCCACGTTCTGAGGGGCCCTTTCCTTTTCAACAGGTTGCTGCGCCTGTGGAACCCTCGGTGGGGCCTCATTTCCGTTTACTGGTGGTGGCGGAAGCGGCTGGGCCCTCAGCACGTTTTGGGCAGTCGTCAATGGATGGACTGGGAGCCCCCCCTATTGGTGGAGCGACTCGAGCGCCAGTCGCCGAGGGGAAGTAGGCGGCGGTAAAGTGCTCCCAGGCGTTTTGTACCGCCTGCGCCTCGCATTGCGCATAGAGCGCTTGAAGCTGTTGGGAGGTGATTTAGGGTATTTTCTGTTGGGGATAGTACCCTGAAAATTCAATTTGTTGAATTTATTAAACTGAATTTACAGCGAGTTGTGAGTATTTCACATATTGATAATTAATGGCGTGTGGTGGTATTCTTATATGAAATGTGTTTCATAGGAAAAGACTTTGAATACCGAAATCACGTGTCATTAAAGTTCTAGTCGGTGAGATAAGAATATGTTCTTATCAAGACTCAAACGGGGTTATATGATTAGTCTTTCGCCATAGGGAATGGTGATTCCAATTATAACACGTTGATGATTTTCAATAGGATTGGAAACATCGAACTGGACCACTGAGATTATTCATTTTATACTGCTATTTAAAATGATTAAAATCTCAGGAAGCATTGTACTCTTAATCCTGATAATATTTCGGCTTTAGGCATGTAGTGTTAGTCACTGTAACATACTCGATGTGAGGTCTCGGTAACGGGTGGCCAAAATACTTTGTATGTTCGGTGATTACATGAAATGCGCTAAAGAGTTATATTGATCGAGGAATCTGTGGCCTTGGTGGAAGGTAAGAGATATCCTTGAAATAGATTTGCAAAAGTTCGAATTAAGACTTTGGCCAAAGCACTTCGCGTGATACGTCATCGAAGTTGTATGTTGAATGTGTTTCACTTACAGAAAATTTGAACTTAAGGCGAATCAATAAATTTCAAATTAGAGATGGAAAATAAATGATAGTAGTTGCAATTTATTTTTCATGGATATCAACACGGAGGAGTAACATGCAAAATTATTCTAGATCGTGAAATTCGTAAATAATTTAATTAATTTTAGAGTACAACAATATTTATTTAGTGGAATTAAATACTGTTAAACGATAATTAATTATTATCATGGGATGATAATATATTAATCCGTTTGGAGCTAAAATTAATTAGTCCTGCAGGTCCCCCTGCAAGCCCCAATTGAAAACCCAAAGAGAAAATATTAAAAGGAAAAAGAGAAATGAATTTTTCAAAGTGTTTGAAAGGGATTTATTTTAAGAAAATAAATCAATTTCCAAAGAGTTGGAAATGCCCGGAATTTTATTTTGGAGAAAATAAAATTTTAAATTTAAAAAAAAAATCGGTGATGACGTGGCAGCTGATGTGGCATGCCACGTCAGCAAGGTGGGACCAGGTGGTGCTGACTGGGCGTTGGCGTGGCACGCCGCGTGTGCGACACGTGGATGGCCCAGATCGCGCCACGTCAACGAGAAGCAACGGTCCAGATTTATTTGGATCGGGTCGGTCAAATGGTAACGGGTCGGTTTCCCGGATAGGGTCGGACCGGTTCCGGGTCGAACTGACCCGGACATGTGGCAGCACAGGTATCGGCCACGTCGTGCTTAAACCCTAGGCCGCGAGAGGGCGCGTGCCAACTCCGATTGGCTCGTGGCCGGCGGCGTTGGATTCGTGGCAATGAGAGCTTCAACGTGGTGCTCTCATATTCCGTCAATTTTGCAAGTGGCAGTGCGAAATGACCAAAATGCCCTTCCACTTGTGCTTAAAATGACCGTTTTACCCTCCGTTTTTTTCCTACAAATAGCTGACCCCCTTGCCATATTTTCTCATTCTATTTTTCAGCCAACTTTGGCTTTGGAGATAGCTCTCCTCTCTCAAATTAATTAATCCCTAATTAAGGGATTAATTAATATATAATTAGGTGGTTATATAATTAATATATAATCCGCTTAATTATTAGAAAATTAGGGAATTTTCTAGTTTAGGAAATTAGATTTTCCAGAAAATATTTTCTCGAGTATTTAGGGAAATACTCGCGGAGCCCACACTCCGAGGGTCTAGTCGGGGATATTGCGGGGAAGCTCTGCTGGTCTCACGAAAGGGAAAGGAGCTCGAAAAATGCCGTTAGATAGCCATGTTTGTAGTACGGTAATATTTTACAGTTGTTTTATTTTAAGCATGATAAATTATGTGCTTTTAAGCGTTAATTGCATGTTAGATATATATTTGCTTAAGTGATTTAAAATTTATTATCAATTGCATGTATATACTTGAGTAGATCCGGCTAAGTCTTCCGCTTTGTATTAAAATGTTTTAGAAATATTTTAATACTTATATTATAATAAAAAATTTTAAAATGTGGTCCCGGACCGCTACTGTTCTGGGCCCACCTCGCAGCATTTTCACCCCTTGTATTTCTCTTGGGAGTGATATGGGAAGATGTAGTGTCCCCACCTGGTAGGGCTGGACCATAGATACCAAGTTTGGCATCGATCCAGGCATCATCCCCAGTTGCATATAAGTGTATCCTGGCGGTGGCATGGCCAGGGAGTAGGCAGCAGGGTTGGCGACGACGGTGGAGGGAATGAGCGTCGCCGGTGGAAGGGTGGTGCCGGTTCCTCCCACTACGTTTCCTCCGGTTGAGAGAGTTCCAACGGTCATTTCCTGATCTCTTGCTCCACTCCCCGCAGCTGGGGGAGTCGTGCCTCCGACAGGGGTATTGTTATCCGCGTTTTCCTCATTGACGGGAGGAAGAACACCCCGGTTATCTAGAACCCCAGATCTCGTCGCAGTTACCATGTCTAGAACAAAAGGTGTTATAACTCAACTAGGTCAAGGAAGAATCTGTTGAAGATGAAGATAGTGGTGATGGATTTCCCACAGACGGCGCCAAAAATGATGGTGCAGAAACTTAGAAGGTTGTTTTAACACCAAACACTTTAAGATTTATTTAGGAAAGGGAAGACCATCACAGCGTTTGAGCCTCAGGAACTGGGTTTCCTTGTGAGCGTGAGTTCTTCCAGCTAGGATAACACCAAGAGTGCCAATGCAATAAGGATGTAGCTGAGATATGTGTAACGCAGAGCTTGGGAAGAAGAAAATGGAGGAAAATGTGCGCAATTTTAGAGTGTAGTGTATTGTGGAGAAGATGACCTGGGAAGAATGCATGTGTTTCCCTTTATTTATATGTTAGGGGTGAGGGTGGTTTGGGTAATTTGACCAAGTGGTCCCAAACCTGTGTTGCCCTAACACGTGGTGACCGGTGACGGTATGAAAGCGATGGCTCTAAAAAGTGGGCGGCGTGTTAGGTACGAGGTGCATGCTGTCACTGTGCCAGATGTTGTTGGCGAGTGTCGAGCATTTAGAGAAGCTTCAGATAGGTTGTACAGGCGGACGGATGTCTATGCCCTGGTGTATACCTTACGGGAGCATTGGCGACGCTCGAATGGACGCACGAAGGGTTTCGCTCCGGCAGATGTCCATCGAACGTCAGCAACCCGAGCGTGTGCAAGGCTGGGCCCTCGTGAAGTGCTTACCTGAGGAAGGGATGGCTTTGAGGGCCTCCAGCATGGGCATCGGGTTTGACAGTTGGAACCCCCGCTCGAAGAATGGGCCGAGGCTCATCGGCCTGGATCCGTAGTCAACAAGTGAATGGGCTGGGTTGTTCCCCGAGCCCAGTAATACGAGCGTCCAGGCTCTAAGTTTGTAGATGGCGACACGTGGACGGTGCTGATCCGAACGTGATTTTATGCCTCATCAGGTATATATCGTAGTGGGTACGAAGGAATTGTCACATTAGAGATAGAATTAGAAAATTAAATATATTTTTATTTATTTCAATATATTTATTTATTATGTTTCATTTTTATAAAGTATAAATATATATATAATATTAAAAATTGGAATAACTTATTATACAAAACTATGGGTTTTAAAGATTTAAGTATAGTCAAGTTTTTTATACTTATTTATTGTAAGTAATAACCTATACCATTTACTTTACCAAATTTTATATACATTATTCATATCAATAAGTACTCATAATTGTTTGACTAGTTAGGTTGGTTGGCCATCTTATTATCAATCTCCATGAATTGAGCCCAATATTCTAGCACAGACCCGACTCAATGAAATTCAACCGATTGATATATTATATTTATTAAGTCTATCGTAGTCGTTTTAAAAGTGTAAAATGATATTTCCAGTGTATTATACTGATCTAACTCGATCAGATTAGAATTGATTGTTGGATTATATAGTCTGACCCAATTATACATATATTGGAGTTAATTGAGCGGAAGGCTGTAGTTTGGACCTGGTTAAATTATTACGTGCGGGGTGTGGGGGTTTTAAATTTATTATCATTTAAAATAATATTATCATTTGTTAAAACTTATTTTTTAGTAATTTAAAATGTAGTTGTTTACAAATTGATGGGTCCGGATCTGAGATGTCCAAAATCCTATCACTTTACAATTTGTTTGATGTGTCCCTAGGAAAACTCGCCAGAGAACACGGGGCTCAACCTGCTAGGACAAACACCAGAAAACAGAGGTCAGATGGCCAAGTTGGGGGAATTGGGGGTGATACCCAGTTTGGCTCTCCGACGTTCAAATTATTACATAACAATATAAAACAACACAATATTTTATATTATATGATTAATTAATACTAAATTTAACATATTAACCAACATAATAAATTATCATTTCAAATTATTGCATAACAATATAAAACAACACAACATATTATATTATATGGTTAATTAATATTAAATTTTAATATATTAACTAACATAATAATAACTAATAAAAAGAAGTAAATGGGTTACGCGGGGGTTGCCTTCGTGTGGGTTGGGGCGGGGTGGTGGGGGGTAACGTGTAGGGGGTGGGGTTTGAGGGTGGGACTCACATTAAAATATTATAAAAAAAAATTATTTTTAATTGGGGTACCAGAGACAGGCGTCCTCCAAAAAAAAAAAAATTATTTTAATAATGATCGCCACAGAATGTGGCGATCTTTAAAAAAAATTATTTTTTTAATAAGGGTCGCCAAGATCAGTGGCGTTTTATAAACAATTAAAGAAACGCCACATAGTATGGCGTTTTATATCAAAATCTTAACCCATTTTGTTTACATATTATTTTATAAATTCAAATAAATTTAAATAATATTTTTGAAAAATCCTCAAGGAACATTCACACAAGTTGTTTGAATGCTGACAAAAAGGAAAAAGTAATAAAGAAATCCACTAATCTTAATTCACAAGTCTTCTTATCAAGCATCAAACAATCATATCTTTGAAACACCCAAGTTTTTTTTACTATAATTATTTTTTAGGATATTTAACTCTAGCGTAGAAAATTTATATCATAGTTTGATATTAAAATTAAGGGGAAAATAATTTTTGTCATGCGAACTGATGGATCTGAATATGGGATACAGAATCCAATCACTTTAGAATTTGTTTAGGTGAGGAAACCAGTTGATGTTCGCCGGGAAAGATGGGGGGTTCTACCTGCTAGGACAAACACAAAGACAAAGTCAGAAGGCTAAGCTGGGGGAACTGGGGGTGATTCCCAGTTTGGCTCTCCGACGCTCAAATCAGATGAAGATCTGAAAGAGAGAATAAGCTAAGTACGGAGTTGCAGTAATAGAGATTGCTTACAGTGAAGGAGATGAACTCGCGTATTTATAGTTGAGGGTCAGGGACCCTTCGGTCATTTGCACCGTGTGGTCCTGACCAAATGTTACCCTAACACGTGGCGTTGCGAGAGAGAAACCTAGGAGGAATCTTCTGCAAAAGCTGGTGAAAATCAGGGTTGGCAACAGTGGCAGGTGCGCGGGCATGTACGGGGTGTCAGAGAGCCATTTTAGGGGGTTGGTAACGAGGACTTAAGAGCACGCTCGTGTCAACCAAGAGTCTTGGAGACCAAGGAATCCGCTAGGGGATGAAGGCCAAGGCTCATGAAGTGAGGAGTGGAAGCTTCCCTGAGGGAGAATGGCGCTCGAAGAGAGCTTCCTTGATTGATTGGAGCCTTAGCCATGTAGTATGAATCGCGCTCGCTAGAGAGTGGCAATGTAATTACGCGTACACGTAGCAGAGATGCCACGCGTCCTTGAGGAAGGCTGACGGTTGAGAGGTTTGAACGCTCGTGTATAATTACCTTAATCACCAGAGGACAGGTGTTGTTATCTTGAGTTGCCACGTGTCCAAACGTGGCACGAGCGTGTTTTGACCCCATCATTTTGCCCCCCAATTCTGTAGTCCCTAGTGATAAGGACTGTAGAATTCTTCCAAAGTAAGGCATAGAGCGTCGCGCTCGTATGGGGCATGACGTGTTGGACAATCACTTTTCTGATTGTGCCATAAATGCGGTCTCTTCAACTGACCGCTTGTAACCTCCATGCATTAAATGCAGTCCTTTCTTCTGACCACTTGAAGCGTCTAAGCATTAAATGTTGATGCGCGTGGGGCGCGTGAGACTTGGGAAGTACGTGACGGTTCAATAAAGGGAACGGTTTCCTAGGAGGAAAATGATTGTAATTTTAATTTTGAATTTCTTGCCAGAAACGTACCAACTTCCATCCCTATAAATAAGGGATTTTGTATCCATTCCATCTTTTACGCAAATATATCTTCAGAGCACATATTCGCGAAAACCCTTTGCAAAACAAGTTCCAGAGCATTCACAACTTCCCTCCAAGCTTTTCCAGAAAACCAAAGGTAAACTCCGGTGAAATCTTCTAACTTTGCTAACCTTATAATCAGATTAGGATTTAGTAATTTTTTCAAGTTTTCCCTTCTCTAGAAATCCTCAATCTCTCTGAACATCCCTTGCTTCCAAAATCCTCATATCCTTTCCGAATTCCACGATGGTCATGACCAGAGATCATGTAGAAGAATTCACCCGTGAAGTTGAAGACATGGCTACCCAGAGTTCATCTCCTCCGAGTTCCCCCAGGGATGAAGAATTGGATGCGGCCATTATGGCCATAAATGAGAGAGACCCAGATGGGGCTTAGCCCCTTTTTGAAGAAATGAATCTGGTGATGGAAGCGCAGAGGCAGGGGGTGACTCTCCCGATAACAGAGAGCACAACCCACCCTCATCGCCACACCGTGACCGTGGCCGTCGCAGCCCCAGCTCCGGAATCTGAGGGAGGAGCGGGGCTCTCAGAAAGATCCCACAACAAGGGTAAAGGCAAGAAAACCCAAAGGCCCAAGAAAACCAAGAAAACCAAAGAGTCAAACGAGGGTGAAGGTTCGGGTATGCAGGCGATCGAGCGTACCCCGGACGAGACTCCCAGCACAATTACTTTGGGAGAAGTGAAGACCATGCTAGCACCAATATACTGGGACGAGCGCTTCACATGGCGGATCCCTGCTGATCACGAGCGTGCCAACCGTCTGCCACCCGGTGAGATGGCGGTTTATAAGGATGCAGTCAGCTCTGGGGGCTTGAGGTTCCCAATTCCAGTCCCAGTGGCCAAAATTCTGAATAGTTTGAACCTCTGCCCTTCGCAAATCGTGCCCAACGGCCTCACCTTGATAACCAGCTTTGTCATTCTTATGAAATACGCCGGATATGAGCACTGGATGCGGAATTTCAACGCCCTTCTCCAAGTAGTTAGCTCGCTGCGCTCGTCACCTGAGGCGGGTTATTTCTATTACGTTCAAGCGAAGGCCCACTTGAAATTGGTTAATTCCCCCTCAACCACTTATGGCCCAGATTGGAAGGAGAAGTATATTTTTGTCAAAGCCCCAAAGGATGATGATTTCGGGATGGCCCGAGAATGGATATCCCATGGAAAGGGATCCCTTGTAAAGAGCCGCTTAGAACCTTCCTTCCCTAAGGACTGGGCCAAGGACTTGGTTGGGGTGTTGAGGGACGAGGGACAACTAATTTGAGCCAAGGAATGGATAGACGACGCGGAACTCATACTCCTCTGTGGGCACACTGATGACCCTCATTATCTCAACAACCCTCCCGCTCGAGATTTGGAGAGAGATGGTTAGACTTTAGGGCACTAACTTTTAGATAGGGATACTAACTGTACCTCTGCATTTGTAACTTGTATTTTACAAATTTTGCTTAAGGGTTTCTGACCCTTGTTTTTACCTTCTTTGCAGGAGCGGAAATTTTAAGGATGGTCGGGGCATCAGGAGCGCTGCTAGGTTCGCTAACGCTAACAGGCGTCAAGCCCATCAAGGAGATCAACAAAATCCCTGAGGCCGTGGAGCAGGTCAGGGTGACGGTCGTGGCGGCCACCAAGGCGCCAGCTCAAGCACCGCACCTGGCACTCAAGGGCCATAAGGATGAGGGGAGAACAGAGCGGTGACCACTGAAAACCGCCTAGTGGTACGGCCACCAACCGCTGCAGATACAAGGGTGGCCAACCCTAACGCCGTCAACCAAACGAGGCCCCCTGCGAGCGTGATGATAAATGAGGCTCAAGGGAGCGCTGGCCAACCTTCCCGCAAGAGGAAGAGAATGCCTGATGCCTTTGCCATAACCAGTAAGGGCAAGCAAGTTGTGGAAGGCCCCAAGGGTAGCGACGGTGATACTTCCTCCTCGGAGGAGTAATATTTGTTGGATTTCGACCGCCGGGGGGACAGGAGCTACAAGGGCTCTGCAGAGGGGGTGCCGTATTGCTAAGGCACAGGACATTGGCCCAAGGTATTAGCCAGAACCTATATGAAAGGGCCCAATTTTCCGCGGACCACAAGCAGTTGTACTCCGAGTCGATTGAAAAGGTGACCGGCGATATGGTGCACGCCATAATTTCCGTAAGTCTCCTTTCCTCTTGTAGTTTCAATACCTTTCGAAGGTGTTGTTCTTCAATATATTTGTTAATACTTTTTCCTTTTCGAGCCCGTGCAGCAAGTGCTTCCGAGGGCGAGGAATATCCAGATGCACACCACGGTTTACGCTGACCGGAAGGCAAAGTACAAGAAGATGGCGTGCTCGAACGATCCTGCCCAACTTCAAGAGGAGTTGGATACAGAGAAGGTTATGTACGTTTCTCTTAAGGAAGAGTACAACAAGATGGAGGCTGAGATGAAGAGTTTGCAAGATGACTTCAAGAACACTGAGAACGCTCGAAGGAGTTGGCGCAACCAATTTAACCAACTCAATGAGAATCATAAGAAGCTTACTGTCGAGCGCGACGATTGGAAGACGAGGGCCATGGAGGCGGAGAAGAAATATGCTGATACCATGGACCAACTCCCCCATCGTTTTGAGCAATCAAACAAGGATGCGCTCATCAAATTCTGCCATTCCAAAGCGTTCAATTTTGCGGCCTCTTTACATTGCTTAGACGAGGCTCAAAAGGCCTTCAATTTGGCCATTGAACAAGGCATTCACAAGGGCTTGACGAATCCGGCTATCCGCAATGCGCAAGGCATGGGGCTCATGTTTAATGAGCAATGTATTGAAGACGACGAAAATCCTGAGGACCCGGAGTCTAGCATATCTGAGCCGGAATACAACTTTCTGGTTACGCTCGTCCAAGATGGTTATATGGCGGCTCATCCTCCGGAAGAGGCCTCTCAAGCCGAACAGAACGGGGGGAATAACAGTGTCGGTGCTATTTTTGAGAACCCTCTGATGAACGAGCCCCCAGCGCCTGTTGTTAACGCTCCCGCTCTTAATGCCAAGAACGCCCCCATTCCTGCCAATGATTCCAATGAACCCAATGCTCCTCAAGCGCCAGGAAACAACGAGCCTGAGCCTCCAGCTGCCCAGCACCAAGATGAAAATGCCCCCCCAACACAATAACCGGAGGGTCCGGTACATGGCCCCGTGGCCCAAAATATCTTGGTGGTTCTGGATGAAGACGTCGCTCCCACCACTTGAAGTTCCTGCTCATCAGCTTAGGTTGCAATTCTTCTTCTCCTAACTTAGTGCCTTTTTTGTAAGAACGTTATGGGCCCTTGCGCCCTTATTTTGTAATTTTTGGCGAAGAGCCTTGATTAATGAAGTTCTTTTTTTTTCCTCATAATGTTCTCCTTTTAGATCCTTGATTGTGAAATTTTACTTTGCGCTTGTTGTAACAAAATCTTGTAATACTAAGATTGTGTGTAACATGCTTAGTAAAAATTATATTACATAGTTAATTCTTTAAAACTTGAAAATTTTACTAAGTCTTGAGTAGTTATGAGGGTCTTATTGTGAGGCTGCCCTCATTCAAGACTTGTGTAAATTCTTCTTAACTTGGGAAATTTTACTAAGTCTTGAGTGACTACGAGGGTCTTACTGAGAGACTGCCCTCATTCAAGATTTGTGTAAATACATCTTAATTTGGAAAATTTTACTAAGTCTTGAGTGACTACGAGGGTCTTACTGAGAGGCTGCCCTCGTTCAAGACTTGTGTAAATTCTTCTTAATTTGGAAAATTTTGCTAAGTCTTGAGTAAATACGAGGGTCTTACTGAGAGACTGCCCTCGTTCAAGACTTGTGAAAATTCTCCTTAACTTGGAAAATTTACTAAGTCTTGAGTGACTACGAGGGTCTTACTGAGAGACTGCCCTCGTTCAAGACTTGTGAAAATTCTTCTGAGTGACGTTACCGTTGGAAGAACGTGTTTGTAGCCGTTAATTTTTGGAACTTGTAAGCGATCTCGTTTTTGAGCGCAAGGCGTTGTGACAAACGATCAAGGCCTACTAGGATTTTTCCTTGCATTTTTCTCCAATTCATCAGGTTGGTTGTGAGCGTTACCAGACTATCCTTATGAGGGCGTCCCCCCACGTGGAGTAGAGCGCTGGCAAGCGTAACCCATGTGCAATAACATTGTGCATATCGGAATGGATTGCCAACCACGCTCGTAGAAACGAGGGAGGTTGGTCTTTTCCATTTGCGTAATTTAAAAGCAGTAGTATAGAAATATTCAAGAGAATGTATTGTAACTTACTTGATATTTGAAGTAGTACATATAGCCCATTAGGGGGATTGTTACATCGTCATTTCTAGAGAGCTTTTAAATATAAAACCGCCGGAGGTTACATGCGTTCCAAGGGCGGGGCAAGCGCTCGCCTTGGAGTGTCTCCAAGGTGTAAGTGTTGTTAGCTCTGACTTGTATGACTTTGAACGGACCTTCCCAATTAGGGTCCAATTTCCCCACATGTTTGGATACTTCCACTTTCTTCAAGACCAAGTCCCCTAGTTGGAAAGTTCTTTCTTTCACACGCTTGTTGTACTGTTGTGCCACGACTGCCTTATATCTGTGTATTTTAGCCCAGGCCTTATCTCTTTTTTCCTCCAGTAGGTCCAACTCCAGGCTCCTGTTATCTTTATTAAGCTGAGGCTCGAAATAGGCTACACGAGCGGATTCGTTTACAATTTCTGTTGGTATCATAGCTTCTGACCCATACACGAGCGCGAACGGTGTCTCGCCAGTGGCCGCTCGTGGAGTAGTGCGATAGGCCCAGAGTGCCCCTTGCAATTCTTCTACCCATTCACTCTTTTTGCTCTCTAGCATTGATTTCAGATGCTGCAAAGTGACCCTATTGGTGACTTTCGCCTGTCCATTGGCTTGGGGATGGCCCACGGAGGTAAAGCGTTATTCAATCCCTAACTCTGAACACCATTCTCGTGTGTCAGCTGCTATGAACTGGGATCTATTGTCTGAAATGAGCATGACCCGGAAGGTGATTTTTGCTACGGCTTCAGCCTCAGCCCATTTGGTAAAATAATCGACAGCTAAAATGACAAACTTCTTCTGTCCGACCGCGATGGGCAAAGGGCCTACGATGTCGATTCTTCACTGGTCAAAGGGCCATGAGACATCTATAGGGATCATTTCAGCGGCTGGCAGTTGAGGGAGGTTAGAATGGAATTGACACTTAGGGCATTTTCTGGAAAACTCAATGGCGTCTTGGAGAATTGTGGGCCAATAAAACCCACTCCTCAGAATTTTCTTAGCTAGGATACGTCCTCCTGAATGGTTTCCACAGCTTCCATTGTGAATAAGTTCGAGCGTTTCTTTGGCTTGCGAGGGCCTTAGACACCTCATCGGGGGTCCTTGAAATGACTTATTGAATAACCTTCCCTCTGAGTCTAAAGAAAACCGAGGGGCCTTATTTCGGATTTTTCGAGCCTCCACCTTGTCAGTGGGACAAACGTCATCTCTAAGAAATCTGATAATATCGTCAAGCCAGCTTGGCTCACGCGGATCAATCATGGCCACCACTTTCTTGGTGCTCTGCTCTTTTATCAAGGGCTCTTCAGTTCTAAGAAACGTGACTGAGCGCTCATTAGTACCCTCCAAGGCTGAGGCAAATTTTGATAGAGCGTCAGCACGCTCGTTTTCTGCTCGTGGGACCTGGAGTAGATGGAACTCTTTGAACCTCCCAATAACTTCCTTGGCTTTGCTCAAGTAATGCACCATGGTAGTTTCTCGAGCCTCATAAGTTCCTTCAATCTGGCTTGCAATTAATTGTGAATCAACATAAGCGGTGATTCTGGAGGCTCCGTTCTGAAAGGCAATTTCCAACCCTTGAATAAGAGCTTCATATTCCGTCTCGTTATTGGTGACTTGAAAATCCAACCTGATTACGAAGTCTAACTCAATCCCATTGGGGTCTCTAAGGGTTACCCCTGCTCCTCCCCCTTGAGAGGTTGAGGAACTATCCGTGTGCAGGACCCATAGCCCCTCGTTCTCTGGAGCAGCAGGTTCTAAACCGAAGCGTTCAACCAACAAATCCGCTACAACCTGCGCTTGTATAGCGGTTCTGGGCTCGAAACTTAAGTCAAACTGACTCAACTCAATGGCCCATTTTATCAATCTTCCAGATACGTCTGGTTTGAATAACACTTGTTTCAAAGGCTGATCAGTGAGGATAGTTATTAAATGTGCTTGGAAGTAAGGACTCAATCGTCTTGATGCGTTGATGAGGGCAAACGAAAATTTCTAGATTTCCAAGTACTTCTTCTCAATCCCTTGTAATGTTTTGCTCAAATAATAAACAGGCAAGTGCTTACGTTCTCGTACAGCTATCAGTACCGCGCTCGTTGCCTCGGTTGAAACGGAGAGGTACATAAATAGCCTTTCGCCTTCAACGATTTTGGTCAGGAGCGGAGCGCTCGATAGGTAAGCCTTCATGTCCTGCAATGCTTTTTCACATTCCTCAGTCCAAGCAAAATTTCGTGGGTTTCGCAAAATTTTGAAGAAAGGAAGGTTTTTGTCTGCCGAGCGTGAAATGAATCTGTTCAGGGAAATGGTTTTTCCTACTAGCACTTGCACTTCTCGAAGATTTCGAGGGGAGGGGATCTCCAAGATAGCCTTGATTTTCTCAGGGTTGGCTTCAACCCCCCTCTGACTGACCAAATAGCCTAAGAACTTTCCCCATCGTACTCCAAAAGTACATTTTGAGGGATTCAATTTCATCTCATACTGGCGCAAAATGGCAAAAGTGCGCTTGAGATCCTCCAGATGTGAGTCCTGACGTTCGCTCTTGACAATCATATCATCGACGTAAACCTCCATGGATCCTCCAATTTCCTTCACAAACATCTTGTTGACGAGACGCTGATAGGTGGCTCCATCGTTCTTGAGTCCAAAAGGCATGACTAAGAAGCAATAAACCCCCAAGTGAACAACAAAGGAAGTTCTGGGGCGGTCCTCTGGGGCCATAAAGATTTGGTAGTACCCCTGAAAGGCATCCATCATGCTCATGAGCTCACATCCGGCGGTCGAATCCACCAATTGGTCTATCCGGGGCAATAGGTATGGATCCTTAGGGTAAACCTTGTTAAGATCAGTAAAGTCATTGCACATGCGCCATTTATTTGCGCTCTTGGGCACCAATACCACGTTACACAGCCATTCTGGGTACAAGATGGGCTCAATATACTGGGCCTCTAGAAGCTTGTTAACTTCTTCTTCAATAACTTTTTTCCGAAAACCATGTACATCCCGCTTCTTCTGCTTTATGGGTTTAAACGATGGATCCACATTGAGCCTGTGGACTATGATGCTCGGATCAATCCCTGTAAGATCAAATGCTTTCCATGCAAAAACGTCAATGTTTTCTCTGAGGAAGTTAATCATCATAACCTGCGAGGGTCCAGAGAGGTGAGACCCAATCTGAGTAGTTTTATCCTTGTTCCTTGGTTCCAGCTTAATGGTAAGGAATTTCTCCGTGGGCTCAATCCTCACTTCTGGACGGGGAAGCTCAAGCGCTCTCTTCTTTCCCGTCAAACGTCCATCACTAAGGGGCTCGTCACCCTCACGCTCATCCCCTTCAGAGGAGGATTCTTCTATTGTTCCTGGCGGAGCACTTTCGAGGGAGCCTGTTGCGCTGAGAGCTTTCTTCTTGTTCTTTTTTTTGTTCATCTTGGCCCTTTTGCGCACGGGACCATTCTCGTCCAAATTGGGAAAATCAACGGATTTTTTGGTGGACCCAATTTGAAATGATTTCTCAGTTTTAGGCTTCCTGAGGGACAGCATGTGGCATTCCCAGGCTTCTCGCACGTTGCATAAAACTTCTCTGACGCCCTCGGGGGTGGGGAACTTGATCTTCTGGTGGTAAGTGGAGATAATAGCTTTGAAATCCACGAGAGTCGGTCTCCCGATTATGATGTTATAGGGGATATCAATTTCCACCACTGCGTATTTGACCATGAGCGTTTTGCGCTGCGGGGCTCGGCCAAATGAAGTGGCCAAGCTAATTTGCCCTTGTGGGACGACTTCAGAACCTCCAAAGCCAATAAGGGCTGTTTTGAGGGGTTCGAGCGGTATGTTGGTAACATTCATCTTTTGGAACGTGGCGTAGGGCAAAATGTTAACAGAGCTTCCACTATCCACTAACACCCTCTTTACAATGTGATTGTGAACATCCAAGCTAACCACCATGGGGCAGTCAGAGGTTTCACTGACCCCATGGGGAGTTACAATATGCTCCAAATCACTATCAGCGAATCCTATTACATCACTCTCCTTCGAGCACCGATCTTTTGCCTTTTGGATGACAAAAACTGATTTGGGCGCCAAGGGGCGCTGATCGTAGCTCCGAATATATCGGCGTCGGGAAGCGTTGGAATCCCCTCATGATGAACCTCCTGCTATCATGTTGATGACCG
The DNA here is from genome assembly GCA_037501455.1 of Lantana camara. NCBI lineage: Eukaryota > Viridiplantae > Streptophyta > Magnoliopsida > Lamiales > Verbenaceae > Lantana > Lantana camara. The sequence goes on along the minus strand of CM074857.1, from coordinate 10,547,046 downwards.
CGAAAGGGGTATTCTCTTGTTCTGGGGCCTTTCCTTTGCCCCGATGGCTGCTCTCAGAAGGGCCTCTCCCTCGCGGGCTCCTTGAACACGATGGGCTTATCCTCCTCTCCCTTGAACGATCATGACAGCGCTCGTCATAGCGCTCCAATATTTTCACAAATTCTTTCAGGTGGCCCCCAGCGACGAGCCTTTGAATTTCAACCTCCAGTTGGCGGCATTCGTCTGTATCATGCCCCCTTTGCTTGTGGAAAGCACAATATTTGTTCGAGCGTCTCAAAGCCTCAGTTTCCTTCATCTTTGTAGGTCTTTTGAAGAGCTTTTTGTCAGAGAGGTTGTAAACTTCTAAGTTGGGCCTTGTAAGTGGGATGCGCTCGAAACGACGAGGGGCGGGAGGAGATTTCTTGCGCTCTTTCCTGTAAACGTCTTCTCGCCCCCGTTCCTGGTGACGCTCGTGCCTCACTGGGTTGTGATGTCGGGGCCCATTCGTCCCATACATATCTTCGAGTGTGAAGAACGGCTCGGCAACTTCTCTTAAGGCCATGAGGGTTCCTGGCCTTCTCTCCATGATGGCATCAGCAAATTTTTTGCTCACGTATTGCTTGTGATCCACAGCCTTAAAGAGTACTGGGGTCAAGAAATCCATGGAAGGCCTCTCCACTTGCAAAATTTCCTTGTTAAAACGGGCGAAGAACGAGCGAAGAGATTCATTCTTGCCTTGCACTATATTGTAAAGTGCGGTAGGCGCAGTGACGGGGGCCTTCAAAGAGTTGAAATAGTTGAGGAAAGCGTTGGCCAACTGTTCATATGAATATATCGAGCGTGGCGGCAGCCGCTTATACCACTCCTGCGCCATTCCTACTAAGGAAGTGACAAAGACTTTGGCCCAGTAGTGGCTTGAGTGCTCGTACAAATGCATCAGGTGTAAAAAATGATCCAAGTGTTCCGCTGGATCGGTTGTACCGTCGTAGCGATTAACGGAGGTGGGGATTTTGGCCATTCCTGCTTGGGCCATTAAAACTTCTTCCACGAGTGGGGAGCCCCTCGCCAGCGGATGATATTCATAAGTGCAGAAGTTCTCTTCTTGCTCTTTGCGATGGGGGACCCGTTGCTGGCGGTCTTTGTGACGAGCGTCTCTGTCGTTAGCTCGTTCGTCCCTGCTGTGGGAGATCTGTGACCGCGCTCGAGAAAGCTGTCCAACTATATCCTTTAACCCCTGCTGCTGGTCTTGCACAGCCGCGAGGAGGTTAGGATTTATGTCTCCTTCTTTGTCCCCCTGCTTTGTAGCCCGGGAGGCTCTTTTTGAGGCATGAGAGTCTCCCTCATCCTCGTTGACCCTTTCTGTGGGCTCTCTGTCCCTGCCCGCATGGGGACGTTCGTTTTTGCCCTGGTTGGGCGTTTCTTTGGCAGGAGGGAGCGGCGGTTGTGCCCTTAGAACGGCCTGAGCCTCCCTAAGTGGGTCTGTTTGCAATCTGTCCAAAGGAAGGGCAACTTGAGTGGTCTGCCGAGAGGGAAAATACATGGAGTGAAACTTCTCCCATGCACCCTGGGCCGCCTGAACCTCACACTGGGCGTAAAGAGCCCTTAGCTGCTGGGGGGTTAAAGGGGGTAACTCCACCCCTTCAATCTCTCTGGGAATCACCACCGGGAGCTGGATCTGGGGCGGCATGGTAGGGCTGAATCTGCGGCATCACGACGGTGGGAGTAAGAGTGTATCCTAGCGGCGGCATCATGTAATGTTGCCCTCCTGGATTAGCATGAGTAGGAATCCATGGATTCTGGGGAAGCTGTGGAAGAGTGGGGAGGGAGACACCTCCAACGGTGCTAGTAACGGGTGGTGCTGGTGGTACGACCGAAGATTCTGCAAGTGGAGTCACATCTCCGGCAGGTGGCGCTCCACCAGCGGCGGCGGAGGGAGGCGGTGCTCCACCAGCAGCGACGGAGGGAACGATGATATTGGCATCATGGGAAGTGTTCTTTCCTCCTCCCACAGCTCCTGATCTTGTAGCTACCATGGTTGAGAAGTTACTGGGTGTTTGCTTTTCAACTAGCAGAAAGAGAGAAATGAGCTGAAAGCTGGTTTCCCACAGACGACGCCAAAAATGATGGGTCTGAATATGGGGTACAGAATCCAATCACTTTAGAATTGGTTTAGGTGAGGAAACCAGTTGATGTTCGCCGGGAAAGATGGGGGGTTCTACCTGCTAGGACAAACACAAAGACAAAGTCAGAAGGCCAAGCTGGGGGAACTGGAGGTGATTCCCAGTTTGGCTCTCCGAAGCTCAAGTCAGATGAAGATCTGAAAGAGAGAATAAGCTAAGTATGGAGTTGCAGTAATGGAGATTGCTTACAGTGAAGGAGATGAACTCGTGTATTTATAGTTGAGGGTCAGGGACCCTTTGGTCATTTGCACCATGTGGTCCTGACCGAATGTTGCCCTAACACGTGGCGTTGCGAGAGAGAAACCTAGGAGGAATCTTCTGCAAAAGCTGGTGAAATTTAGGGTTGGCAACAGTGGCGGGTGCGCGGGCATGTACGGGGTGTCAGAGAGCCAATTTAGGGGGTTGGTAACGAGGGCTTAAGAGCACGCTCGTGTCAACCAAGAGTCTTGGAGACCAAGGAATCCGCTAGGGGATGAAGGTCAAGGCTCATGAAGTGAGGAGTGGAAGCTTCCCTGAGGGAGAATGGCGCTCGAAGAGAGCTTCCTTGACTAATTGGAGCCTTAGCCATGTAGTATGAATCGCGCTCGCTAGAGAGTGGCAATGTAATTACGCGTACACGTAGCAGAGATGCCACGTGTCCTTAAGGAAGGCTGACGCTTGAGAGGTTTGAACGCTCGTGTATAATTACCTTAATCACTAGAGGACAGGTGTTGTTATCTTGAGTTGCCACGTGTCCAAACGTGGCACGAGCGTGTTTTGACCCCATCACGAACTTTGTCTCTTTTTACAATTTTCCATCCTAATAAATTTTCATTGTAAACCACCATCCAATCTTTGCATTTGTAACATACAGACATCCAAACCTTTTTTTTTTGTAGTTTCGGTGAAAATACAACTAACGTGCAAGTATATAAACATGCCACGTATCATTTTTTTTAGCCAAAGCCCTTGTCGCTCATTGATTTTAAACCTATCGAATTTCTGTATTTATGAATGGTATTATCCGACGTGGGCTATGCTTATAAGCCAATTATTTAATTTTATTATTGACACGACTTAGGAAACTGTTGCATGGACAACTTCGCCATCACCTCAAACACGTAGCACCTACATTTTGCATTATTATTAATCTACTTATTCTAATAACATTAAATTAAATTACTATTTTTTTTATTAAAAAAAATCAAAATGGAGGATCTTTTGATCTCGAATTCAAATTATGTTACAGAAATTTGAGTTGAGAAAGAGGCAAAAATGAATGGGATCACCAGTCGAGACCCGAAGCCAGGCCTGCCTCTGCACGGGCAACGCGATATAGTTTTGAGTTGCATAATTTATTAATTAATATTTAATACAATTATAATACTTGATTCAATAATACTTAAAAAGTTGAAACACCACCTTGTGACAGAACAAGGAAGATATATTTCTAACAAATTTGCCCACATTTTATTTATTTTTCAATAAAAATAAAAATAATTATTGCTGTAATAACTCCTGCATTCTACTGTTAATTCTGTTAACTATCCTAACCTAAACATTTGCTTTCCTTATCAACTTGTAAACATTGCACTGGCTACGAGTTATGACAACTAGGACAGGTTCTATCCTTGTTTTTACTGAAAAAATGATTGGACTTGGTATAGCACATTTTAGCCTCATATACTATAGTTAAGTGCAAGATAGATCTACATTGAAAAGCTTCTCGCCGTATCCACTAATGACCTGTTAGATTGTAGAGATAAAAGACATCATTTATCATTCTCCTAAGTGGATAATTCTACTCCGAGCCTAATTCGTCCAAACCAGTGTAATGAGGACTCAGTGTTTTACACTTGCCGTGTGATTGATGAAAAATCTAGGAAGATTGATCATTCAAATGACAAATATATTACACTTGACTTTTTAATTGGTTGAGTTCAATCGAATCAGGTTTGGGGTAGAATTTTTTCAGGGCCAATACAAGGTGTTTCATGTTATAAAAAGAGAAAAAGAAAAAACTACAACCTTCTATTACTATATATAATTCCTAGAAGGAAGTAGTGTTATAAAAAGAACAAACATATCCCTCCAAACAGCAAAGGCAACTTTGTTGCCTTATTCGCACACCACCACCATCAGATCAAATGCACATTACCACAGAAACTAAAAAAGAAAAGAAAAACAGTAAGTCAGTTGTATTGGTACAATTTGTAGTTGAACTCCAAATCCGGCCTCCACCATTGACGAATCCCATGAGCTTCCTTAAACTTCTGAGGAGGACTAGTGACATTCACAGTCACATAAGCACAAGGAATAAGATGCGATGCTTCCAAATCCTTCCCTATAGCACCCGACACAATGCTCCCTATCGAATGCTTCGCTGCCAGCCTCTCGATTTTACCAGCACCAATAGACTTCATCTTCTCCCTGTGCTCGAAATACCCCAAATACTCCGAACAAATGGGATCACGCCGATTCACGAACAAGTATGGTACCCAAGTAGACAACACAGCAAAATGGTCCTCTTCTTGATCCTTACCGTGGACGGCATAGGCCAAGCCGGCCGTCAGGACGCTGTTTGCCAGCCTCAAGCCGAGCTTCACCGCATCGTTCTTGATCCGTTCGATGGGCGGAGAAGAGGTAGGTCTCCAGATGCATCCCTGTCTCCTTGATAATGTGCCTTCCTACCAGCAATGCTATGGCTGAACCTAGGGAATGTCCGGCGAGCCAAACGTTCCCCAGGCCGGCTCTGGAGACCAGCAATTCTCGTGTTTTTGCTAGCCCCTTTTGGAAACGTTTTCTTTCTTGAAGCTTGTTGATTGTGCAGCAGAGGTTGAGCTTGATATCTTGTACCAGGGTTCCGAGCTTTCTTAAGGTGCCGCGGAAGGCGATCACGTATTGTGGGGGTTTCTGGTGGAAATGGTATTGGTGAGGGTAGTTGAATTCGTAGATGGCGCCGAAGTAGGAGAGGTCGTGGTCGTCAGTTAGAACTTGGTGTAACTTGAAGTTGAAGAACTGCCACCACGGAGGAGCTAAGGCGTGGGGGCCTTGGCGGTTTTGTTGGCGGTCCCGCTCCATCATGTAGACTCCTTGGACTAAGCTGGCATCGATGGACCGTCTGTGGTATGGGTTGCTCCTGTGGATATAATATGTTGAAAGGAGATCGTGCTTGAGATGGAATAAGAGGTGAGTGTGGTTATAAGGGCATTCCGGATGTTATTAAATCAAACCGGATCAAATCTTGTGTTACAATTTTTGTATTTCGCTAGTTGGATGCATTATAACTCATATATTTCATTGTCTAGTCATATCTTATCACATATCTATGAGTGAAATACATGTATATATGTAACAGAAACGTGGAACATAAGATTTGTCGTGCACTTACCAATCGATATGAGTCAGAAATGATGGACCGGTGAGGCTGAAATCTCCCTTCTCCGATGCCATTGTTTCCTGGTAAGATCTTCTCCTGAAGTCCTAATTGTACTGATGTAAACTCTGTTACAAATGTAAAGAAAAGATTAGGAACACTACTTGGTTCATCAGCATCGGTCTGTGGAAATTTCAAAAGAAAAAGAGGCACAAACTGTAGTTAAATTTTCTTTGAGATCCATCCTTTTTGAAAACCTGAAGATCCACACACACACAATGAAAATTGCACCCAAAATTAGAACCATCACAAGGGTAAACAAGTTGCACCGTTTAAGCAAATGTTGATTTCTCAAGCCCATAAAATCTTACCTGAAAAATCAAATCTCTATCGCCTCCAGAACTGAGAATTCTTGAGGATTAGAAAAGGTTAAACTTGAGCCTAAATATTGAAACCAAGAAGTGGAAACTTCGTGGAAGACGAAGTTTCCACTTACAATTCCACACACTTGTGGAATTGTGAGTGGAAACTCATAATTCCGCCTTCGTCTTCCGCGTGGAAGTTCATGTCCCTCGATGGAATTGCAGAGGAATGTTGTATGCTTATGTTGAGTAGGTCAATAATCAACGTGTATTAATTTCACATTAATTTATAGAAAGTGAAAAGTCCGTCGTGAAGGCCCTCCCTCCCTCGTCCTTACAAAACCATTCTCACTACTTGTTTGTGAACCACTCATATCGAAATTTCCAAATCAATACCCAGTCGATGGTTAAGCAAGAAAGGGATGTCCCTTATCATTAAAGTTGTTTATTTGTCGTTTGGTATCATCAAAGCATTTGTGATACGGCTCAAATAAGAACACGATACAATATAATAATAATAATAATTTTAAAATTATTAGTTAATGGGATTGAAAGAAATTTCAAGAATCAAAAAAAATTTTTTTTTGGGTAAGAATCACTTTTATATATATATATATATATATATATATATATATATATCAATTTATATGGGATAAGAACCTTAAAACTAAAATAGAAATGAAAAAGATACATTTCAAATGTATGTCTACAATATTCAACTGAACTGGAAATGAAATATAGAAAACATATAGGGCAAATTAATTAAAGAATCAAATAGAATCAGAACTATTTTGTAAACTACCTAAACTGACAGATGCTACTCTTATTAAGAAAACTCAGAATATTATTGTGTAAATAGAAGGAGAAAACTTGAAAATTCAGGAGACACAAACTTAAAAGGTGAAATAAAAAGAGAAATCAAATACCCTATGATTGAGATTTCAGAGTAGAGGAAAAAAAATCGATGAGAAAGAAAAAAAAATTCAACGATAGAAGGACACTACGAATAACATTTTTCACTTTAATTTAAGTAATTTATAAAATTTTCTGAACCATATTGGGAATTAAAATCCCATTGTCCGAAATATATATAAACTTCGTTGATATTTCATTATAGTGATTTTGAAGTTTTAAGAACTTGGAAACTAATGGAAAGGCTTCGTTGCAATTTGCAATTTACACGAATGGGTTAGCACAGATCTTCAAAATTTATGTACTACATTTCTAATTTTGAGAAAATGTTGGACACTTTCACAATTTCCCAAAAATATAAGCCCTTCCGGAATATTCTGGAGTCTTCCAAATTTCCAATCAAATCGTCCAAAACCCCCCGAAAAGCTGAAGTTGATTAAAACCCTAAAACTCAAATTAAGTTCCATCTCCAAATAATCTCCCATGGCTATACTCTCCGGGGGGATTCTATTAAATGGGCCATTTAAGTTTCCATTTAATTAAATAACCCTCAAGTTTGTACTTGCCTACTAGATAATCCTTTTAATAATTGATACAAATAATAACTTTTAGATATTTTATTTTGATCCCCAAATTTTACCATATTACAAATATGCCCAAAAATTTTCTCTCACTATAAACCCATTTGTTCTCTCTCTCTCTCTCCTGCGATGAAACCCTTTCTTCTCCCTGAGCTGAGGCCCGTTTTTTTCTTCCTGAAAATTTTCTATTCTCTTCACTTCTCTAGGGATTGATTGTTCGTCCAAGCAATTATTTATTCAAGAATCAAGATTATTTATATGATAAAGGAATTCTTCAAGATAGTTCATATAAGAAAAAATGGTTCAAGAACTCAACTTGTTGTGTTGGAAGAAATCTTGTGAAAAATACATTGAAGGTAACAAGTATTTGTATTTCTATCATTGAGTAAGGAGGTTAGAAATAGATATTATGTGCATAACACTTTTTCTTGAAGAAGACTTGTATGTGTGTGTGTGTATATATATATATATATATGTATATATATATATATACGTTGAATGTTGGAGTTATAAATTTTGGGCATGTTCTTTTATGGGTTTTTTGGGTGTTCGCTTAATGATCAGAGTTTACTTCTAAAGAAAAAAAAGCAGATTGATCGCTTAGTGGAAAAGCGATTTCGTGCCCAGAAAGCGATTGCTTTTTTCAGGCTAAAGAAAAAAAGCGATCGCTTTTTTCAGGCTAAAGTTAAAAAGCGCTCGCTTTTTAACTAGTACAAATTTTAAAAATTAATATGTGTTTGTTACGGTGCAGGTACATTTTAACTTAATTGCATCAATGCCAGAATTTGTTATAGGTGTCGTATACGGCGAGTGGGTGGAGAAAGATGATTGTTGGGAGTGGAATACAACAAGTAATGTAACTACACCACTTCTTGTAAGTAAGGATATTACCTTTGAGATGCTTGTCGATAAAGTTATCAACAAGCACGAATTGAGCTGCTCACGTTCTCAAATACATATAAAGTATATTATAACAAATGCACCTCCGAATGAAAAAGTACCTCCAACTGAAATAACGTCGGATGAAGATCTAAAGATATACATGAGTGATGTTGGTTGTGGTGGTTGGAGGCCTATTTTGAAAGTTTCTATAGCTGATGTTGGAGAAAACAATGAATTGGAGTCACTGAATATTGATTTCAATTTTAATAAGGATGATATTTGTTTGCCAAATGATGATATAATATTTAATTATAACTATAATGCTGAAGATGAGATTGAGGACGTAGAGGAAAACAATACAGCGGAAGAACTTAACGAAGACCCTAATATCATGATGGATGAAGATAATACTGCAAACGATCAACTATATCTAGAGAATGGTGATGGCAACGAACAAATTATGTTGGCTGAAGAAATTTCAAGGGGAAAAACAACAAGTGCGAATGTAAGTCGAGCATGCCACACATTCGATGATGGATCAGATTTATATAAAGGATATGTCTTCAATGACAAGAAGGATGCAATAAGGAAGATAAAATTTGTTGCTGTGAAAGGAAAGTTTGAGTTGCAAACTAAAAGATCTACAAAATCATTGTTTGTTGTTGCATGTCCTTCCCCCAATTGCAAGTGGTGGATTCGTTGTGTTAACTATCCTGGATCAAGTAAATTTGTTATTAAGAAATACATTCAGGAGCACACATGCGGTTTGGAATTTATATCAGGAGAACAACGTCAAGCATCGGCTGATGTTATTAGAGAATTTGCGAAACCTCTATTTGTAGATGGAAAAGGTCCTACACCCAAGGATATGAAGAATTATGTACAATCACAATTGGGTTGTGTGGTGAGCTATTGAAAATGTTGGAAAAGGAGACAACATGCAAAGGATTTTGTGAGGGGAACACCAGAACATGGGTATGCAGTCCTTGAAGCTTATCGCTATATGTTAAGCAACGAAGGAACCAAGACACATTTAGAGGTTGACGAAAATAATAGATTTCTTTATTTTTTCGTAGCTTTTGGACCGTGCCTAAGGGGTTTTGCATTAATGAGAAAAGTTATAGCTCTTGATGGTTGTTTTTTGAAGGGGAAGTTTGGTGGTACGTTATTAGTTGCCACGACACAAGATGGTGAGAACCATATATATCCAATTGCATGGGCAGTGGTCAATTCTGAGAATGACCGATCATGGGGGTGGTTTTTGGAACATTTGCAAGACATAGTTCCTGACAGTGATGAGTTGTGCATAATATCCGACAAGCACATTTCTATTAAGAATGCAGTTGCAAAAGTTTACCCCACAGCGCATCATGGGTATTGCATAAAGCACCTCTGCGATAATTTAACACAAAAATACAAGTGCGGTGAAATTATTGGCCCTTATTTTTTGGCAGCCAAAGCATATAGGGTTGATGAGTTCGATGAGCACTTTCGTCAAATTCGGCAAATCCACAGTAACGCGGCTGATTACCTTGAGCATGATGTAGGATTCCACCGATGGAGTAGAGCTCATTCTCCCAAAAATAGGTATAATATTATGACAACCAACATTGCAGAGTCTTTTAATTCAAGAATTTTAGTAGAAAGAGAATATCCAATTACTGCGCTCTGTGATTCAATTCAAAGAATACTTTCTCTGTGGTTTTATGAGCGTCGTATGGAAATTGTGGATTGCACAACAATACTAGTTCCATCAAAGGAAGTTGCACTACGAAAAAATTTGGAACTTTCTAATTCGCTTTTGGCGACTCCAATTAATGTGCATGAATTCATTGTGCGTGGTGTTGGTTCGGACGTTGTTGTTGATCTTAACAAAAAAGAATGCAGTTGTAGAGTTTTTAATATCGACAAGATTCCATGTTCTCATGCTTTGGCCGCTTTGAGAGAACAAAAGCTCCCCGATTTTGGCAAGAGAATCTATACATTTTGCTCTCCAACTTATAAGGTCGAATCATTCTTGCATGCCTATGTAGAGTCGATATATCCAATTCCACCAGAGGAACAATGGGAGGTACCCGAATCAATAGCAAATGCTATCATTGATCCACCAAACATCAAGTCAAAAAAGGGCAGAAAGCGAGTCAAGAGGATTCCTTCCGCATGTGAGGTCCAAAGAAAGAAGAACAAATGCTCAAAATGTAAGCAGTCGGGTCACAAGAAAAACACTTGCAAGCAACCTCTTGGTCCTCAAAGATCAAATTGATACATCTTTGTTCATAGTTTACTTTTGCAAATGTGGATATTGATTGTTAGAAATGTTATCTATTGTTCTAATATGCATCATTTGTTTACTTGTTTTGTCATCTATCGTTAGATTTATATGGATAGTGATCGCTTTTTTTCTTTGAAATCGCTTTTTACAGGTGTTCGACTTGGACATGTGCAAAAGTGATTTCAAAGAAAAAAAGCGATCGCTTTTTTACGAGTTAGACTTAAATCGTTTTTCAACTTCTTAGAAAAAGCGATCGCTTTTTTTTTTCTTTGAAATCGCTTTTTGCAGGTGTTCGACTTGGACATGTGAAAAAGCGATTTCAAAGAAAAAAAAGTGATCGCTTTTTTACGAGTTAGACTTAAATCGTTTTTCAACTTCAAAGAGAAAAAGTGATCGCTTTTTTCGGAGTTAGAGTTAAATCGTTTTTCAACAACTTAAGAAAAGCGATCGCTTTTTTTCTTTGAAATCGCTTTTTCCAGGAGTTTGATTTAGACCACCGAAAAAGCGATTTCAAAGTAAAAAAGCGATCGCTTTTTTCGGAGTTAGAGTTAAATCATTTTTCAACAACTTAAAAAAGCGATCGCTTTTTTTCTTTGAAATGCTTTTTCCAGGAGTTTGATTTGGACCACCGAAAAAGCGATTTCAAAGTAAAAAAGCGATCGCTTTTTTCGGAGTTAGAGTTAAATCGTTTTTCAACAACTTAAAAAAGCGATGGCTTTTTTTCTTTGAAATAGCTTTTTCCAGGAGTTTGATTTGGACCACCGAAAAAGCGATTTCGAAGTAAAAAAGCGATTGCTTTTTTCGGAGTTAGAGTTAAATCGTTTTTCAACAACTTAAAAAGCGATCGCTTTTTTTCTTTGAAATCGCTTTTTCCAAGAGTTTGATTTGGACCACCGAAAAAGCGATTTCGAAGTAAAAAAGCGATCGCTTTTTTCGGAGTTAGAGTTAAATCGTTTTTCAACAACTTAAAAAAGCGATCGCTTTTTTTCTTTGAAATCGCTTTTTCCAGGAGTTTGATTTGGACCACCGAAAAAGCGATTTCGAAGTAAAAAAGCGATCGCTTTTTTCGGAGTTAGAGTTAAATCGTTTTTCAACAACTTAAGAAAAGCGATCACTTTTTTTCTTTGAAATCGCTTTTTCCAGGAGTTTGATTTGGACCAACGAAAAAGCGATTTCAAAGTAAAAAAGCGATCGGTTTTTTCGGAGTTAAAGTTAAATCGTTTTTCAACAACTTAAAAAAACGATCGCTTTTTTTCTTTGAAATCACTTTTTTCAAGAGTTTGATTTGGACCACCGAAAAAGCGATTTCAAAGTAAAAAAGCGATCGCTTTTTTCGGAGTTAGAGTTAAATCGTTTTTCAACAACTTAAAAAAGCGATAGCTTTTTTTCTTTGAAATCGCTTTTTTCAGGAGTTTGATTTGGACCACCGAAAAAGCGATTTCGAAGTAAAAAAGCTATCACTTTTTTAGGAGTTAGAGTTAAATCGTTTTTCAACAACTTAAGAAAAGCGATCGCTTTTCAAAGTAAAAAAGCGATCACTTTTTCTAAGTGCACATTAAATAAATTATATTTTTGGTGTATATGCATCTTGTATTCCTCATGACATATGTTATTAGTGCTACACGATACTCATAAATCAGAAGTGAACATCTTAAAAAAATTAACTTTTCTAAGTTATAATATGCACAAATCGAGCGAATTATTTAAATTTTGATGGAAATTGCACCATTAATCACGTTTTAGTATTACAAGGGGCTATTTGTTGAAATACTTTGTTTCCCAATTCGCTTTATCCACCAAGTGATTGTAAACACATATCTTGCGTATTAAAGATCAAAACCACTTTTAATCAATGTAATTAAAAATTACATGAGTAATATTTAATTGATGAAAGGACAAACGTTCATGCTAAGTGCACATTAAATAAATTATATTTTTGGTGTATATGCATCTTGTATTCCTCATGAGATATGTTATTAGTGCTACACGATACTCATAAATCAGAAGTGAACATCTTAAAAAATTAACTTTTCTAAGTTATAATATGAACAAATCGAGCGAATTATTTAAATTTTGATGGAAATTGCACCATTAATCACGTTTTAGTATTACAATGGGCTATTTGTTGAAATACTTTGTTTCCCGATTCGCTTTATCCACCAAGTGATTGTAAACACATATCTTGCGTATTAAAGATCAAAACCACTTTTAATCAATGTAATTAAAAATTACATGAGTAATATTTAATTGATGAAAGGACAAACGTTCATGCTAAGTGCACATTAAATAAATTATATTTTTGGCGTATATGCATCTTGTATTCCTCATGAAATATGTTATTAGTGCTACACGATACTCATAAATCAGAAGTGAACATCTTAGAAAATTAACTTTTCTAAGTTATAATATGCACAAATCGAGCGAATTATTTAAATTTTGATGGAAATTGCACCATTAATCACGTTTTAGTATTACAAGGGGCTATTTGTTGAAATACTTTGTTTCCCGATTCGCTTTATCCACCAAGTGATTGTAAACACATATCTTGCGTATTAAAGATCAAAACCACTGTTAATCAATGTAATTAAAAATTACATGAGTAATATTTAATTGATGAAAGGACAAACGTTCATGCTAAGTGCACATTAAATAAATTATAGTTTTGGTGTATATGCATCTTGTATTCCTCATGAAATATGTTATTAGTGCTACACGATACTCATAAATCAGAAGTGAACATCTTAAAAAATTAACTTTTCTAAGTTATAATATGAACAAATCGAGCGAATTATTTAAATTTTGATGGAAATTGCACCATTAATCACGTTTTAGTATTACAAGGGGCTATTTGTTGAAATACTTTGTTTCCCGATTCGCTTTATCCACCAAGTGATTGTAAACACATATCTTGCATATTAAAGATCAAAACCACTGTTAATCAATGTAATTAAAAATTACATGAGTAATATTTAATTGATGAAAGGACAAACGTTCATGCTAAGTGCACATTAAATAAAGCGATCGCTTTTTTTTCCTTTGAAATCGCTTTTTCCAGGAGTTTCATTTTGATAACGGAAAAGGCGATTTCAAAGGAAAAAAAGCGATCATTTTTTTAGGAGTTAGATTTCAACAAAGGAAAAAAAACGATCGCTTTTTTTTTTCTGTGAAATCGCTTTTTTCAGTTGTTGAAATCTAATTGAAAAAAAAGCGATCGCTTTTTTTCCTTTGAAATCGCTTTTTCCAGGAGATTCATTTTGATAACTGAAAAAGCGATCGCTTTTTTTTCTTTGAAATCGCTTTTTCCAGGAGTTTCATTTTGATAACTGAAAAAGCGATCGCTTTTTTTCTTTTGAAATCGCTTTTTCCGTTATCAAAATGAAACTCCTGGAAAAAGCGATTTCAAAGGAAAAAAAGCTATCGCTTTTTTTTTTCAATTAGATTTCAACAACTGAAAAAAGTGATTTCACAGAAAAAAAAAGCGATCGTTTTTTTTCCTTTGTTGAAATCTAACTCCTAAAAAAGCGATCGTTTTAAAAGTGTATAAAAAATTTGTACCATATTTTCAGCGGCTATTTGTTCATTCTCCAGCCCGTCGCTACACTCATTCGCCTTATCCTATTCAGGACATCAACAGAAAATGATTCAACTCCACATGGTCAATGAATTGTCAATGAATCGCTTTTATATCGAAATCGATAGCTTATACAATAACAAATAAAAAAGCGATTCTACCAAAAGAAACAACTAATAAAAAGCGATTGCATTGATTGAAGAGTTCAAAATCAACCAAAATGTACAAACCATGTTTCATACTACAATTTCATACCTTATGTTGGTGTTCTTGATGAAATTCTGTTTCATCATTCGCTTCAAAGATTGGAGTACCTCTACGATTTTTACGTGTAGATTTTTGTTTGTATTTAGTCATCATGAGTAAAAGCTCGAAGAAGTAGTGGCAAGCAGCTGAGAGTAATTTGAGAAACAAATCTGTCAGTTTTTGTTTTTTTGTTTTTGGTCTCCAACATGGTAATTTGTTTTTGAGTGCAAAAGAAGGCGTAATTAAGTCAATCCCATCCCCCAAAATAGATAGGATATATATAACATTACTGTTTATTCAATTCCTTTACTAATTGGAGATCTGTAATGCAATTTAGACCCTCATTGTGATTGTGACTCACCATCATTTCAAATTATATAAATCCTGCAAGTATATGTCAAATTCTACTCAAATTGACGTTCATTGACCCCATTGAATGCAGGAAAAAGAAAGCTAAGGAAGAAAGGAACTACGAAATTACAACTACAAAATTAATAGCCATTGAATGAGAAAGGAAACATACCCAAAAACCCAGACGGCGGCGAATGGAAGTAAAACCAAGCATAAATTAATAGCCTATCTTCTTTACACACACACGCATCATAATCCAAAAAACAGAGCTTAAACCAAGAAGCAAACAAACCCTTGATTTAAAAGTAAAACCAAAAATAAATTACCTAAAATAATATCTTCGAACGCACACAGACACGACGGAGGTGGTACTTGCGGCGGCGGTTCGGTGGCGGAAGGAGGAAGAAGCAGTAGATGGTGACAATGGCCCTCGGGATTGAGACAAACAGTGCCGACACTGAGAAGATGGAGGAGAGAATATGCACGGGAAGGAGGTGTTAGCTGCGGTGGAGTTGCGTTGGCGGAAGGAGGAAGACGGTGGAGAGCTTCGACTGTGGAAGGAAGAAGGGTGGTCGTGGGACTCGGGAGGAGGAAATTTGCCCGACTCCTTTTCGTTTTCCTTTCCCCTTTTTTAATTCTGGTTCTTTTTCAATTATTTGCAATTTAGTCCTTCAAAAAATCAATATTTTCAAAGCAGTTCCATTATATAATTAAATAATTAAATTTATATTTATTACATTAAAAATAAATATAAAATAAAATTGAGGGTTATTTTGTTAAATGCAAACTTGAAAGGCACAAATAAACAAATTTCCTCACGGGGCATTCTATTAAAAGGGACTTTCAAGTTTCTTTTTAATTAAATGACCCCCAAGTTTTAAAGTTGTTAATAGATAACCCTTTCTTATAATTAACCAAATAATTACTTTTACCTATTTTATTTTGACCCCCAACTTATAATATATTACAAATTAGACTCAAAAATTTTCCTGGCAAACCCATTTCTTCATTTTCTTCTCTCGATCCGATAAACTCTTCTTCTTCTTCTTCTTCTTCATGAAGAGATGGTGGTCGTGAGGCGGTGGTCAACCGGATTTGAGGCTAGCGGCGACTTCGCCGGCGGAAAGAGGTGCGCGGACGGGGTGGTGACTGTAGGCGGTTGCTGGAGAGGCCACGATAATTGCGTCGGATAGGACGCGAAGAGAATGGAAAAGCGACGGTCGGCGTGGGTCGCCGGATCTGGGCTGAGGTCGGCGACGATGATGGCGTGAATTGAGATCTCTTCAGAAATGACGATGGGAGAATAACATACAAAGCTTATAGTGAGGATTTCCAGTACCTAAGGCTGGAACCTAATGGCCACCTAAATCTTTTCAGGTTTGATGGGTATAACGGGAGTTTATATTCTGATCTTCTCGAAAATAAAACTTACAGTGGTTGTGACTACCCAATGATGTGTGGGAGAGCAAGTGTTTGCAACAGAGGAAAGTGTTCATGTGCTAGAGAAGTGAGAGGAAGTTCTGAGTTCTTTACCCCAGTAAATGAGACAGAACTGAGTCTTGGATGCAAGCGAGTGTATCCATATTCTTGTAAGGATGCTAGGCTTCACACTTTCTTGGATCTGGAAAACACTACTTTCTTGACATTCAATTCATCCCTTTCCCATGTGAGTGCAGAAACGTGCAAGAGTGAATGCTTGAAGAAATGTGATTGCAAAGTTATTTTGTTTAGGTACGCCGACAAGGTAGGATCTCTTAACGCTTGATTTTGTTTGTTGTGCCTTTTGTTTTATGATGAATTCTGTAATTTTTTGGTTGATTATGTTTGGTGGTGGTCAATGTGAGTGATTTTCGATTGGGGGATGATTGGGGCTAGTGTATTTCTCTTTTAATCTTTGATGTTGAGATGATTGTGGGTTGATTTCTGTATGGGAATGGGGAATTTGTAGGTTGTTTGGTTATTTAACATCTGCATAGATTAAAGAACTAGGTAAAGTTTGGCTTTCCTTTTTCATATATAATTATATTAAGATTATGGGATTGATCTGAAAAAAGTTTTTTTTGTCCGTTATAATGCTTTCCGCTGTTGAGAAGCAGATTACGCCTTCTTTTGTGTCCAAGATGAGAAGTGAGCTATTGGAGTTGGTGAGAAGTCTAATGGTTAATTAGTGAAATTGGTTTTTCTTGCAGAATGATTTGATTCTGATATGTGTTGTGATGATTTTGGTGAGAACGCCAATCTTATATACCATTCTCTGTTTCAAGAGGGAGTTTGCAGTGAGTGCAACCCTTTCCCCTATATTTTGGTGGTTTCTTTGTCTTTAGATGTATGAACAATGTTGAAGTTTCTAAAGAGTCCCTTTCCAGTTTTGATTAAGTTTCTGCTGTTGAGAGAATGAGGCCGACTATGAAGGAAGTGGCAATGGAATTGGAGAGTGTGAGAAGGTCTCAAATGCCAGCAACTTCAAGTGCTGATAATGGATTTCAAGAAACTAGGTTTGATGAATCCAAGATGATGATGATTTCGGATTTCGAATACAAGAAAAACACTTGCAATCAACCTCTGGGTCCTCAAAGATCAAATTGATACATCTTTGATCATACTTCACTTTGCAAATGTGGATATTGATTTTTGGAAATGTGTAATCTATTGTTCCAATATGCATCTTTTGTTACAATGTGTAATATCGTATATACAAAGTGAAAAATGCTTACTGAAAAATTGGGTTGCTCAACGGAAAAAAGCGATTTCAAATGAAATAAAAGATCGCTTTTTTTTACTTGTTTTTCATCACCTCGAAAAAAAGCGATCGCTTTTTTTCTTTGCAATCGCTTTTTCCAGCTTGTTCACTTGGCCAACGGAAAAAAGCGATTTCAAACGAAATAAGAGATCGCTTTATTTTTGGACTTGTTTTTCATCACCTCGAAAAAAAGCGATCGATTTTTTCCTTTGCAATCGCTTTTTCCAGCTTGTTCACTTGGCCAACGGAAGAAAACGATTTCAAATGATATAAGCGATCGCTTTTTTTAGGAGTTAGATTTTTAGATCGGCTTACATAACCTTAAAAAAAGCGATCGCTTATTTACCTTGAAATCGCTTTTTCCAAGAGTTTGACTTGTCCCTTGGAAAAAGCGATTTCAAGGTAAATAAACGATCTCTTTTTTAGGAGTTAGATTTTTAGATCGATTCTCATAACCTTAAAAAAAAAAGCGATCGCTTATTTGCCTTCAAATCGCTTTTTCAAGAGTTTGATTTGGACAACTAAAAAAAGTGATTTCAAGGTAAATAAGCGATCGCTTTTTTAGGAGTTAGATTTAACTAGTATTTTCAACTAAATCGCTTAAGCGACGAACTCAATCGCTTAAATGGATACTCGTGTTGTAACTAAATCGCCTAAGCGACAAAGTCAATCGCTTAAGCGATTAAAGTCGACATCTTAGAGAAATAATTTTTCTATGTTATAATATGCATAAATCGATTAATCATGTGCCATTAACACTCGATCACTAAGTGACTACAAAAAAAAAATTGTGCGTATTAATACTCAAAATAATTGTTAATTCATGTAATCTAAAATTACATAAACTATATTTAATTGATGAAAGAACAAACATTAATACTAAGTTTACATTAAATAACTCATATTTTTTGTGTGATAAACCCAATCGCTTAATTATATCGCTTAAGCGATAAACCCAATCGCTTAAAGGATTTCTTGTATTTTAACTAAATCGGTTAAGCGACAAAGTGAATCGCTTAAACGATTAAAGTCAATATCTTAAAAATTTAAAATTTCTACGTTATAATAAGTATAAATCAAGTGAATTATTACTATCTTAATGAAAATTGTGCCATTAATCATATTTTAGTAATCAAGATGGCTAATTGTTGAAATAATTTGTTTCACGGGACACTCAATCACCAAGGGATTATAAAAACATGTCTTGTGTATTAAAGTTCAAAACAACTATTAATCAATGTAATTAAAAGTTACCTGAATTATATTTAATTATATTAAATAAATGATATTTTTTTGTTAATATGTGTACATCTTTTATTCATCATGAAATATATTATTAGTGTTACATGAAATACATTACATGATAATAGAAAAATCATAGTAATTCAATATATATATATATATATATATATATATATATATATATATATACACTTGAGAATAAGAAAATCATAAGTGTTATATTTAAACTAAAAGAAACCGGGTTTTCGCGATTATAACTCCAAGCAATGGAGACAACGCTTAAACGATTCCTTATATTTTCAACTAAATCGCTTAAGCGACAAACCAAATCGCTTAGACGAACCTTGTATTTTCAACTAAATCTCTTAAGCGATATACCCAATCGCTTAAAGGATTTCTTGTATTTTAACTAAATCGCTTAAGCGACAAAGTCAATCGCTTAAACGATTAAAGTCAATATCTTAGAACAAACATTAATACTAAGTTTACATTAATTGTAATTCCAACCGATTGGGACATCGCTTAAGTGATTAAATAATTACATAAATTTTATTTAATTGGTGAAAGAACAAACATTAATACTAAGTTTACATTAAATAACACATATTTTTTGTTAGCATGTGCACATCTTTCATATTTAATTGTAATTCCAACCGATTGGGACATCTCTTAAGTGATTCCTTGTATTTTCAACTAAATCGCTTAAGCGACGAGCACAGTCGCGTAAATCCTTTGTATTTTCTTGAACTATATATATATATATATATATATATATATATATATATATATATGAAAATTGGTCAACACTTATGAATTCTTTATATTTTTAACTACATCGCTTAAGCGATAAACCCAATCGCTTAAAGGATTTTTTGTATTTTAACTAAATCGCTTAAGCGACAAAGCCAATCGCTTAAACGATTAAAGTCAATATCTTAGAAATTTAAAATTTCTAAGTTATAATAAGTATAAATCAAGTGAATTATTACTATCTTAATGAAAATTGTGCCATTAATTATATTTTAGTAATCAAGATGGCTAATTGTTGAAAAACTTTGTTTCCGGGGACACTCAATCACCAAGTGAATGTAAAAACATATCTTGTGCGTTGAAGTTCAAAACAACTATTAATCAATATAATTAAAAATTACATGAATTGTATTTAATTGATGATAGGACAAAAATTAATGATAAGTTAATCATAAGTATTATATTTAAAGTAAAAGAAATTGTGTTTTCGCAATTATAACTCCAGTCTCCAAACGATGGCGATATCGCTTAAAAACGATTCCTTGTATTTTCAACTAAATCGCTTAAGCGACAAACCCATTCGCTTAAATGAACATTGTATTTTCAACTAAATCGCTTACACGACAAACTCAATCGCTTAAAAGATTAAAGTCAATATCTTAAAAAATTAACTTTTCTAAGTTATAATATGCATAAATCGAACGAATTATTAATATTTTAATGGAAATTGTGTCATTAATCATGTTTTAGTAATCAAGGGGCTACTTGTTGAAATACTTTATTATTAGTGTTACATCTTTTATTCGTAAAAAGAATGAACTAAATCGCTTAAGCGAGGAACACAATCGCTTGAATGAACTAAATCGCTTAACGGAAAAAAGCGATTTCAAATGAAATAAGCGATCGCTTTTTTTGGAGTTGTTTTTCATCACCTCGAAAAAAAGCGATCGCTTTCTTTTCTTTGCAATCGCTTTTTCCATCAGAATCTTTTGGACAGCTTAAAAAAGCGATTTCAAATGAAATAAGCGATCGCTTTCTTTGGAGTTGTTTTTCCACCTCTCTTTGCAATCGCTTTTTCCATCGGAATCTTTTGGACAGCTTAAAAAAGCGATTTCAAATGAAATAAACGATCGTTTTTTTTGGAGTTGTTTTTCATCACCTCGAAAAAAAAACGATCGCTTTTTTTCTTTGCAATCGCTTTTTCTATCGGAATCTTTTGGATAGCTTAAAAAAGCGATTTCAAATGAAATAAGCGGTCGCTTTTTTTGGAGTTGTTTTTCATCACCTCGAAAAAAAAAGCGATCGCTTTTTTTCTTTGCAATCGCTTTTTCCATCGGAATCTTTTGGATAGCTTAAAAAACGATTTCAAATGAAATAAGCGATCGCTTTCTTTTGGAGTTGTTTTTCATCACCTCGAAAAAAAGCGATCGCTTTTTTTCTTTGCAATCGCTTTTTCCATCGAAATCTTTTGGACAGCTTAAAAAAGCGATTTCAAATGAAATAAGCGATCGCTTTTTTTGGAGTTGTTTTTCATCACCTCGAAAAAAAAGCGATCGCTTTTTTTCTTTGCAATCGCTTTTTCCATCGGAATCCTTTGGATTTCTTAAAAAAGCGATTTCAAATGAAATAAGCGATCGCTTTTTTTGGAGTTGTTTTTCATCACCTCGAAAAAAAAGCGATCGCTTTTTTTCTTTGCAATCGTTTTTTCCATAGGAATCCTTTGGATTTCTTAAAAAAGCAATTTCAAATGAAATAAGTGATCGTTTTTTTTGGAGTTGTTTTTATCACCTCAAAAAAAAGCGATCGCTTTTTTTCGATGCAATCGCTTTTTCCAGGAGATTCTTTTGGACAACTAAAAAAGCGATTTCAAATGAAATAAGCTATCGCTTTTTACCGTTATCATACAACAAAAGCCACAACTCACAAATAGCTCCTTAGGAAAAAATGTGAAGACATTATATAGAAATCCAAATACCAACAAAACAACATTGAATCTTATATCAAAAGATACACCAAAAGATACCACAAAAGTCTTACTTCTCATCAACAATAGAGTCTCCTAAAAAAAGTTCTATAGCACAAAAAAATTCCATTCGAACATTTCCACAAACACCTTCGATGCATTATTACAACATAAACCTTATATCAAATAACTCATTAGGTAAAAATGTAAAGACATCGTACATAAATCCAAATACCAACAAAACAACGTTGAACCTTATATCAAAAGATACACCAAAACAACATTTCGTTTGTTTGAGCGAGCAAGGACAGTAAAGCTTGTTTGTTGCCCTATCTTGATTCCATTCGAAGCACTTGATTATATGAGGACAACCCTTGATATTGCTCAGAACCTCTCTTTCCTTCTGAATCGAACCCGAAACAGAGACCTCTGCAGATTTAACAGCCATCACAGATGGATAATAGTTGTACTTTGATCTGGGATTCTTGAGCGTGGCCAAATAAACACACCCAAAACCCCCCCTTCCCAATCATTGAACCCCTAATCATTGCGCGGTCTTTTAAACTAGTATATATATATGTTGCTGTCTCTATGCGTGCTAGTGCAGCCTGAAAATGCATTGCAAAATATGGCCCATATTAATATGATATATTATTTCGTGTATATACTATATACATATATAATATTTACAATATATTAATCCAATTAATAATAGCACATCGTTGCCTCCAAAACTAAAAAGCAATAAAAGTGCCAACTTTCCGATGAAAACCAAGATTTACCTGTCAACCACCTTCGAGAAACTAGCTAATCTTCACATGGTGGACAGAGTTGCGTGCATACAAATGCACGATACAGACAAACAGAAAGAATCCAAGGCACTGATGAAGCAAACAAGGAACAATCTTCATTTTCCGCATAAAACAATCACTAAAACGGATTGCCCGATGCCGAATCAGGTTAGTATCAGCTTAGAAATGCTCGATCCCCACTTCTTTTTAACTCCCTCTTCAACCCCATGTTTCTTGGGAGACTTCTCAGCGAAGATTCCCCAACTTCTCTCATAAGCATTTTCACAAACATCTGGTGTGCTTTATTGGTTTTTCTTTCTTTCTTTCAGTTTCTCGCGAGATGAGGAACGCCGACGGTCGTCGTCCCGATATGGTGATCGACATCGGGAAGACGGTCAAGATGGTGTTTGCTTCATCGAGTTCCCCGTACGCAGCGAACACCTGGCGCAGCTTCTCGGTGGTGGTTTCCCAGCCGAGGCCACGAACGAAGAGCTTACGCTGGACGGGATCAGCGTCCGCAACAGCGCGGACAACCTCCAAGACGTCGGGGTGGCGAAGAATGGCGGCGCGCAAGATAGGAAGCATCTGTTCCTTCGTGAAGGGATCGAGGATTTTCTCAGCGTCTTCAGGCGAAAAGATGCCGATCGGCGGTGGCGCGGCAGCCATGGCGTTGTTGAATTCTGCGTATGCTCCGCCGTTTTCGTCGGCCTTGTGCTTCTTCGTAAGATCCATGGATGGAATCGAGTGTTTGGAGAGAGAGAGAGGAAATTTGTTTATTTAAATTTTCGGACAATTTCTCAAAAATCCCCAAGTGTAAACTGAATTTCCTTGTCACTCCCCAATTTTGAAAAAGTTCCTGTTCACTCCCCAATTGAAAAACAAAATTTCTTTTCACTCCCCAAGGTTGTATAATAATTCAGGAATTGCGTACATTTTTGAGGGAATTGCGTATAAAAATCCCGGAAAGTACTCAAAAAATTAATACATTGAGATAATATCATAACTCTCATGACTTCAAAATATATTCATCTTAAATCTATCATTTGAAAATTATTCTTCTCATAACTTGATCAAATAAATATGATATAGGTCTTCCTAGAGAGGGTAATTTTAATGATGATGTGGATACGGGTACAGACAATGGTAGTGATCCCGATGAAAGAAGGCCGCGCGCAAGAAGGCATCAAAGTGGACATTCTAATCCGTATCACAACTGTGCTCGAGATTTTCACGAAGGTCAACAAAATCCCAGATTTCATCTACCAACTCCGATAATTTGTCATTATTGCCGGGCTAAGTTGTTTCAAGGGGAAACACGGAAGTTTTGTTGTAACAGTGGCAAAATTACTTTACCAGAAATTCCTGCACCTGTTGAGCTCTTAAATCTCTTTACTGACCAATCAGCGGAGGGAAGGATATTCAGACAGAATATACGTGCCCTTAATCACGTCTTCTCATTTACTTCAATTGGAGTTAAGTTGGATGAAAGTTTAGCAACAGGTCGCCAAGGTATATACACCTTTAGGGCCCATGGATCAATTTATCATAGAATTGGTACACTTTTACCACTGCCTGGAATGAGACCAAGATACATTCAAATGTTTATATATGACACCGAACATGAGATTGAAAATCGATTATCGGAAAATGATACCTTGAATCGAGAGTTGGTGGAGAAGATTGGGAGCATACTTGATAGACATAATCCTTTTGTCCAGACACTACGCCAACTTGCTCAACGGTCGGACATTCAGGATTGTAGGTTATTGATTAAAGAGCGACCCATATCACATAATCAATATACTCTTCCAACGACATCACAAGTTGCGGCAGTTATAGTGGGTGGTGACGAAGTTACAGAAGCTACTAATAGGGATATTATTGTTCAAACAATTGGGGGTCAATTAATGAGTATTAAAGAGTTTTCGGGTTATTACGATCCGTTGCAATATCCTTTGCTTCTACCATACGGCACATATGGATGGGATAGTGATTGTCGTACAGTTGATGGTACAAGAGTCACTTGCTGTGATTACTATGCATATATGTTGCAGGTGAGACATAATTAAATTTTATTGTACTTCTTTACGATGAATACATCATCTGTTAACCTTTTTAGCTTTGGTTGTATCAGATTCGAATGGGTAATCCCTCAATTCTTTTGTACGGAGGACGTTTGCTGCAACAATATGCAGTTGATAACTACGTGAAGATCGAAACACAAAAGCTTAGATTTATAAGATCACATCAGCAAGAAATCAGGGCTGAGTTATATAAGGGTCTGCAGGATTGCTTGAACGCAGGAGAGGATGATGCCGGTAACTAAATTTATTTTATTTTTATTCATTTTATAACATTCACTAAGTATCTATCCTACACTTTAAAAATAATTTAAAAAATATTTAAATCTTTCATCAATTAGGAAATGTGGGACGCCGTAAATTTTACCTTCGTCATTTATTGGTAGCCCTCGCGATATGTATCAACGTTACCAAGATGCAATGGCATTGGTACAAAAATACGGTAAACCTGATCTCTTTATCACAATGACATGCAATCCGTCATGGGAAGAAATACAAAATGAGCTTCAACCTGGACAAACGCCGCAAGATAGACCTGATTTGTTAACTAGAGTATTTCGGGCTAAATTTGAAGAGCTAAAAAAGGATATATATACTAGAGGTGTACTAGGGAAGGTTGTTGCACATGTTCATGTAATTGAGTTCCAAAAAAGAGGTCTTCCTCATGCTCACATGCTGGTAATTCTAGACGAATGTGATAAATTGAATACTCCTGACGCTTATGATCACATTGTTAGAGCAGAGATTCCTAACAAGGAGGAAGAGCCTATGTTGTATGAAGCAGTTTTGAGGCACATGATACATGGGCCATGTGGAGAAATGAATAGAAATACTCCCTGCATGAGAAATGGAACTTGCAAGAAAAATTATCCTAAGCCCTTTGCGCCATGCACTATACAAGGAAATGATTCATATCCAGTATATCAATGTCGGAATGATGATAGATATGTTGCTTTAGATCGAGACGGGGATTTAATGGTTGATAATGGGTGGGTGGTTCCTTTTAATCCATGGTTATTGTTGAAGTATGATTGTCATATCAATGTGGAAATTTGTAGCAGCATAAAGAGTATAAAGTACTTATATAAATATGTCTACAAGGGACCCGATTGTGTGGTATTTGAGGTACGTCCAGGGCCTAATTATGATGAGGTTAGCCAATATGTTGATGGAAGATGGATTTGTGCTCCAGAAGCTTTGTGGAAGATATTTAAGTTCTCTATGAACAAAATTTATCCATCTGTGGTAAGACTTCAAATTCATCTTCCAAATATGCAGCAAGTTCAATTTTACAGTTCCCAAAGAATATCTGATGTGCTTTCTGATGAGCGAAACTCTAGAACTATGCTAACTGAGTTTTTTAGAGTATATGACGAGGGAAGGGAACCTGTTAAGTATTTGTATAGTGAGTTTCCTAGGTACTACCGGTGGATGCCGAAGGAAAAGGTATGGCGTAAGAGAAGGTCGCAACAAAAGCGTAAGAGAAGGTCGCAACAAAAGGTAATTGGAAGGTTATATTCAGTGTCACCTAATGAAGGGGAAAGGTTTTATTTGCGAATTTTGCTCAATCATGTTAGAGGACCAAAGTCATTTGATGATCTTTTAACCGTTGACAATGTCCATTATATGACATTTAAGCAAGCAGCTGAAAAACGTGGGCTTCTAGAAGAAGATGATAGCATTCGTCAGTGTTTAATTGAAGCAAGAAACATTCGGATGCCCTCAGCTCTCAGAAGATTATTTGTTACAATCTTAGTGTATTGTCAACCAACTGGAGTGAGAAAGTTATGAGAGGAAAATTATGCGTACATGATTGAAGACTACCCATCTTCGAGTACGGGAAATCATTTAATTGTCCAAAATCGTCTTCTACGGGATATAAATATTATCCTTTTGCAACACAAGAGCAGTTTAAAGGACTTTGATTTGCCCCAAATAGGTGAAGGTTGTGAACATTTGAACACCGCCTCGAGTCTTATTGAAGATGAACTTTCTATTGAGGTTGTAGAGGATGATTTAGTTGCTGCTACCAAGCTTAATTCTGGTCAAAGACAGGCATTCAACACCATTAAAGATGCAATTCTACGAAGGCAAAGCACAGTGTTTTTCGTAGATGGTCCCGGTGGAACTGGTAAAACATTCCTTTATCGAGCTTTGCTTGCAAATTTTCGTAGAGATGGTCATATCATGCTAGCCACTGCAACATCAGGGATTGCAGCAAACCAACTTTCAGGGGGTAGAACGACACATTCGAAGCTTAAAATACCAATTAAACTGGCATTCAACTCTTTGTGCAGTTTTAGCAAGCAATCAGAAATAAGTGAGTTAATAAGTCGAGCATCAGCAATCATTTGGGATGAAGCACTCATGGCGGATAAAAGAGCATTTGAGACGGTGGATCGAACATTTAGAGAATTGATTGGAGTTGACTTGCCATTTGGTGGTAAAATTATGATACTAGAAGGCGATTTTAGACAGGTTGTTCCTGTTGTCGTTGGAGGTACAAGGTCACAAGCTGCAAAAGCAAGCATCGTGGAGTCATATTTGTGGACTAATGTCAAGGTGCTTCATTTAACAGAAAACATTAGAGCTTACAATGATCCAATTTTCTCAGATTTTTTATTGCGTGTTGGCAATGGTGAAGAACCTACTATCGAAGAGAATATGATCAAAATTCCAAGTTCTATGGCTATACTATGGGAATGAGAACAATCGATTGATAGGTTGATTGAGGCAACTTTTCCAGATCTTAATTCACACACTTATGATCCTGAATATATGATGGATAGAGCTCTTATAACTCCACGAAACGATGAGGTCAATAAGCTAAACGAAAAGGTAATCCAAACCTTTCCGAGTGAAGAAGAAGTTACATATTGTTCATATGACTTTGTACCTAATGATACGAACAATTTGTATCAGCCTGAATTTTTGAACTCTCTTTCTCCGGGCAATCTTCCACCACATAAGTTGACTTTAAAGAGAGGGGCACCTATCATGCTTCTAAGAAATATTGATCCAAAAATAGGGCTATGTAATGGTACCAGATTGATATGTCGTAGATTTGGTAGAAATGTAATTGATGCAGAAGTTCTGACTGGCCAATTTAAAGGAACAAGAGTTTTTCTTCCGCGCATTCCTTTGAAGACATCGGAAGATGCAAAGATGCCTTTTGAGATGGTAAGAAGACAGTTTCCGGTTAGACTCAGTTTTGCTCTAACCATAAACAAATCTCAGGGCAAACAATACCAAATGTGGGGATTTATTTGCCCGATGATGTTTTCAGTCATGGACAATTATATGTTGCTCTTTCACGTGGTGTTTCAGAGATAAGTACGAAGGTTTTGGTTAAAAGGGGAAATATAAATGGAGTTCAAGGAATTTACACAAAGAATGTGGTTTTTCCCGAGATATTCACTAGATTGAGAAGTAGTCGTAACTAACAGGTATGATACATACTTTTTACAAGTTCATAAAATTTTGATATATCACCTGTTTTAATGAAATCTTTGCATATATTGTAGGGTTGTTATGATGTTATGTTAACGTTATGTACACAAGCTACACATACAATTGTTATGTCGACAACCCGAGTCATGTTACATCATGTATGTGGTACTTTTCCAATAATATCATTTAGATAACCGCATAATTATGTTCCATATATATATACTAATTGATTTATATTTTTTATATTACAGGTACAAACGAGACAATGGTGAAAAGCTTATAGATTAGTATTATGTAAGAGATATTAAGCTATAATTGTTGATTTATCTAACTTACGACAAAAATACAGTAGAGAGTTTTGATTTAAGGTTTTCGTGGGTATATGATCATTAATGTTTTGTTTCGTGCTTTGTTAAGATAATTATGATTGAAGTTATAATTGTTTTGTTTTGTGGACATATATTCGTTATAAAGATGTATATTAATATTATTTACAATTATATATGTATGAAAATTTAAAAATATTTAAATATATGAAAGTATATTCTTTAAAATCTTAAATAAATTTAATATTCCTTTTAATATGATATATAAATTATACCTAAAGTATAAAATTATAATCAATTTGTTTATGGGCGCGCGGGGACCGCGTGCGGCGGTTACTAGTTTTGTTAAATGGAAACTTGGAAGGCACAACTAAACAAATTTCCTCCGTCGGGGACTTCAGGGAGGAAGCCGTTCAACGCCTCTCTCGATCCATTGGATCCGTTGGGATTTCTTGAGAAGGTTTTTGAATTTGTCGCCAAGGAGAGCGATCTGTTCAAGAGCGATTCTTTATTGAATGATGTGAATGCAGTTGTGAGAATGGTGAAGGATAAAGTGGAGGCCGAAGATAAGAAGAAGAAAATGAAAAAAGTCAAAATCGAAGGAAACGGTAAGATAGAGAAGAGGATTAAGGAAGAGAAGAAGATCAAGGAGGAGGTGGCTCCGCCTCCGGTCAAAAAGGAAGAGGTGAAGAAGGAGAAGGTTGAGCTTGACGAGGAGACGGCAAGTGGAAGCAAAGTGGAAGAAGAGAATAATGGGCGTCGAGGTATTTTTTTTTACTTTTAATTATTTGAGCAAAAGACTGTTTTATTATTTTTTTTTTTTTGCTGCGAAACTTTGGTGCAATGGTTAGAGTTATTTCCTTATTGTTTATTCAATTCTGCATCAGCTTTTGTTAGATGTAATTTAGGTTTTTGCTGTTCATGTGTTGAGAAATTGTGACATTTATTGCTATTTGCAAGAACTTGATTTTGTATGCCATGCAATATGATTGCGCCCTTGTTAGCTTATCTCTGGACTTGATTGACAAGTATGATTCACGTGATGTAGTTCAATTTGATCAATGCGAATCCTGAACTAGGTTAAGAATCGGTTTCTTTTTCTGTGGGGCGTCGAGGGAAGCATATTAAGACTTTCCCTTTTCATCTTTGTTCCTCCTGAGAATATCTAGTAGAGTAGGTATACTCTTCTGAATAAATGTTTCGCCTGCTAACAGATTAATTATTTAATTCATGAACAGCTCCTAACAAAGGCAACGGCCTTGATATGGATAGTTACTCTTGGGGTCAGTCCTCGCAAGAGGTTAACATCACTGTACCTGTTCCTCCTGGAACAAAGTCAAGGTTCGTCACATGTGAAATAAAGAAGAACCATATAAAAGTTGGGCTCAAGGGTCAACCACCGGTTATTGATGTAAGTGCAACCTCCTGTTCCCTGATTCCCAGTCTCGCACAATGCGTGAAATTCACCTGTTATGGTTGATGTTGCGGAATGGCCCGATCACTGTTGTTTTTCAATTACTCAGTTGCATTTTGTGTAATTGCAGGGAGAACTTTTCCAGCCTGTTAAGGTTGATGATTGTTTTTGGAGTTTAGGTATGTAGTAAGCTGAGGAAGACATGATTCTTCTGTTAGCATCTGCTGCTAAATTTCTCTACTTGTTGTTTGAATGTTATTGCAAATGTTTACTCGATATATTACCTGGCTTAGATAATAAATGTGACTGCTTGCAGAGGACCAGAAATCTATATCCGTTCTCCTGACAAAACAGAACCAGATGGAATGGTGGAAATACTTGGTAAAGGGTGAGCCTGAAATTGACACCCAGAAAGTAGAACCTGAAAGCAGTAAATTGTCTGATCTGGACCCTGAAACTTGTTCAACTGTGGAAAAAATGATGGTAAGCTTTAAATAAGTCCAGTCATTTCTTTCATCTTCTTCCTTTTCAATCTCTTTCATCGTGAGGTTGCTGTTTGATATTGTTTACAAACTGTGTTAACAACAGCATGCTTGATTTGCTCATCTATCTTGTCATGTGTCATAAATGAAAACTAACTTTGGGCTTTTATGTTCTTGCAGGCTTGCAGATACTATAATGGATTGGCTGAGTACATAGTGATAGCGATCCACAAAATAATAACTTCGGGCTTTTTTGCCTTTGCAGATACGATAATAAGTTTATTACTCTTTTTCATTATTATATTTTATTGGAGGGGGTGGGGTTGGGGGATTTTTTTATTAAGGAAATTTCAAACTAGTCTCTTTTAATTTAGCCGGTCACTACTAGACCGACCCATTGGGTGTTTATTATTCTAATGTATATGGATGATATGGGTATATTGTTATACCAATTGAGCTCATGCCAAACCCAATATTTAAACAATGGCCCAACATTATGATCCAAAATTCATTACAAACTATGGACCAAGAAATCTCATTCATTTAGTTAAAGGCATCTATAAACTCAAGATTCAGCTAAATTTTACTCTTAAGGTTGGCCTATCACTTTTTTTATTATAAATCCCTCATAGCTCAAATTGGGAAAATATATATTTTGCGTATTTTTCATAATCATTTACTAGACTCTTAACCTTTTTATTTATAATTTGAACAGACTTGAGCATGGGAAGATAGATATACGCTGAAGAGCTTCTCAGCGCATCCACTAATGACCTCTTAGATTGAAACATAAAAGACATCATTCACGGCTCTCCTCAGTGGATAATTTATCCCGAGCCTAATTTGACCAAATTAGTATAATGAGAGGTGAGTATTTTATATTTATCGTGTGGTTAGTGGAAAATCTAAAAAGATTGATCAATCGAATGACAAATATAATGCATTTATCTTTTTAATTGGTTGAGTTCGATCGAGTCGGGTATGGGGTATAATTTTTTCAGGAACAATACAACGTGTTTCACATTATAGAAAGGTAAAAAAAAAAAAAAAAATACAACCTTCTATTACTATATATAATTCGAAGAAGGAAGTAGTGTTATAAAAAGAACAAACATATCCCTCCAAACAACAAAGGCAACTTTGTTGCCTTATTCGTACAACACCACTATCAGATCAATTGCACAGAACCACAGCCAAAACAAAAAAACAGAAAAACACTAAGTCACTTGTATTGGTACAATTTGTAGTTGAACTCCAAATCCGGCCTCCACCATTGATGAATCCCATGAGCTTCCTTAAAACTCTGAGAAGGAGTGACATTCACACTCACATAAGCACAAGGAATAAGATGCGATGCTTCACAATCCTTCCCTCTTGCACCCGACACAATGCTCCCTATCGAATGCTTCGTTGCAAGCCTCCCGATTTTACCAGCACCTATAGACTCCATCTTCTCCCTGTGCTCGAAATACCCCAAATACTCCGAACAAATGGGATCACATGGATTCAGGAACAAGTATGGTACCCAAGTAGACAACAAAGCAAAAGGGTCCTTCTCTTGATCCTTACCGTGGACGGCATAAGCCAAGCCGGCCGTCAGGACGCTATTTGCCAGCCTCAGGCCCAGCTTCACCGCGTCGTTCTTGATCCGTTCGATGGGCGGAGAAGTGAACGGTGGGTTGAAGAGGTAGGTCTCCAGATGCATCCCTGTGTGCTTGATAATGTGTCTTCCTACCAGCAATGCTATGGATGATCCTAGGGAGTGTCCCGCGAGCCAAAGGTTCCCCAGGCCGGCTCTGTAGGCGAATTCTCGTGTTTTCGCTAGCCCTGTTTGGAAACGGGTGCTTTCTTGAAGGTTGTTGATTATGCAATGGAGGTTGAGCTTGAAGTCCTGTTCCCGGTTTCCGGGCTTGTTTATGGTGCCACGGAAGGCAATCACGTATTGTGGGGGTTTCTGGTGGAAATGGTGTTGGTGTGGGAAGTTGAACTCGTAGATGGCGCCGAAGTGGGAGAGGTCGTGGTCGTCGGTTAGAACTTGGTGTAACTTGAAGTTGAAGAAGTGCCACCACGGAGGAGCTAGGGCATGGGGGCCGTGGCGGTTTTGTTGGCGATCGCGCTCCATCGTGTAGACTCCTTGGACTAAGCTGGCGGCAATGGACCGTCTGTGGTATGAGTTGCTCCTGTGGATATGTTGAAAGGAGATCATGCTTGAGATGGAATCAGAGGTGAGTGTGGTTATAAGGGCATTCCGGATGTGATTAAACCAAACCAGATCAAATCTTGTTAACACTTTTTATATTTCACTAGTTGGATGCATTATACGTCATATATTTCATTGTCTAGTTGTGTACATATCACATATCTATGAGTGAATACATGTATGTAACAGAAAATGTGAACATAAGATTTGTTGTGCACTTACCAATCGATATGAGTTAGAAATGATGGACCTGTGAGGCTGAAAACTTCCCTCTCGGATGCCATTGTTTCCTGTTAAGATCTCCTCCTGAAGCCCTAATTGTACTGATGTAAACTCTGTTACAAATATAAAGAAAAGATTTAGGAACTAAAATCTCTCAACGCTACTTGGTTAATCAGCATGTATATATGGCACAAGAATCAGGTTTCTATCCGTAGAAATTACAAAAGAAAAAGAGACACAAACTGTAGTTAAGTTTTCTTCAAGATCCATCCTTTTTGAAAACGTGAAGATCCACACAATGAAAATGGCAACAGAGATTCGGAAAATTGCACCCAAAATTAGAACCATCACAACGGTAAGAGCAAATGCTGATTTCTCAAGCCCATAAACAATTACCTGAAAATCAAATCTCCATCGCCTCCAGAACTGAGAATTCTTGAGGGTTAGAAGAAAAGGTTAAACTTGGGCAGAGATATTGAAACCAAGTTTGCTAGTTGAAAATAGTTCTATTCACGTTTTCAAGTCAATGGATCTCCAAGTTTACAAATCAACAATTTTTCATATTAATAATATGTAACTTGCAATACTCTATAATTTCCAAACCTCAAAACCTGTATAATATTACATTTATATGATCTGACTTGTAACAATGGAAACAAAGTCAATGCAAAGAAAAGAGAAAATTGTATTTTTAGTCCCATAGGAAATAAGTGGATTTTTTTTTGGTCCCGTAGTTTTTAAATCGTCCCGTACTTTTAGTTTTTCGACAAATGTAGTCCCAAAGTGTAAAAAAATTATTTTTGACAACAATTATGTTAATTATAACAATTATGTTTATATTATAATTATAACAATTTTGTTAATTCATTTTTAATTCTGTTTTTTTAATACAAATATATAAAATTGTTATAATTATAATATAAATATAATTAAATATTATTATAATGATTTTTGATTATGCTATTAAATTTTATTTTTAATTAAATATGATATTTTTAAAGTTTATTTTTAATTCTAGTTAAATATTATATTAATGAACTATTATAATTATAGTATAAATATAATTGTACATTATATTATTATAGTATTTTAAAATTTTGATGTTATTTTTTAATTCTCATTAAATATATATGGCTACTAATTACTTTTTAATTTTTAATTAATATTATATTGTTGAATAAAATATATATAAATTTTTAGTTATGTTCAATTTTAACTAAACCCAACGTTAATATTTTAAATAAATGCAATGTTATTTATATAAGAAATATTATAAATATTAATTATTTTCAATTTTTTATTTTACATATTTTTAACTAAATGCAATAGTGAATATTATTTTATTAATTATGTTATTATGTATAATGTTTTTATTTTATTATTTTATAATTTTAAAGTAATAGTTATACTTTAAAATGTAATAATTTATTATTTATTATAAAAATAAAATACATAGCACGTGATTGGTATTCTTTTAAATTTTTCCTAATATTTGATATGTATTTTGTAATTAAGGAAAAATATTATAAATATATATTTCTAAATTTGTTGGGACTTATATTGTAATTTTTTCACTTTGGGACTACATTTGTCGAAAAACTAAAAGTGTGGGACGATTTAAAAACTACGGGACCAAAAAAAAATCCACCTATTTCTTATGGGACCAAAAATGCAATTTTCTCGCAAAGAAAATAAAGAAAAACAAGAAAAGGAGACAAATAAAACAAAGTCAACAATATGAGTGGAAACTTCGTGGAAGACGAAGGATTGAAGGTGGAATTCGGATGCAGCAAATTATTACAAATTGTAATGCACAGCTTTTGGGATGTATGGACTATGGATGGTGGAATTGCAGAGGAATGTTGTATGTTTATGATGAGTAGGTTAATAATTAATGTGTATTAATTTACAGAAAGTGAAAAGTATGTCGTGAAGGCCCTCCCTCCCTACCAAACCATTCTCACTACTTTTTTTTTTTAACCATTCTCACTACTTTTTTTTTTTTGAATCACTCATATCAAAATTTCCAAATCAATCCCTAGTCAATGGTTAAGAAAGAAAGGGGTGACCCTTATCATTAAAGTTGTTTATTTGTCGTTAATTTGTTAACATCAAAACATTAATGATACGATGGAGATAAGAACATGGCATAATAAAATAATACCGATTTTATTAATTATAGGGGTTGAAATTTTTGTTTTTTAAGGTTTATATATGTATTTTTTTCAATCTATACGAGATAAAAACTTTAAAACTGAAAATAGAAATAAAAAAATGCATTTCAAATATATGTGTATAGTTGAGGAATAAAAACTTTTGAGAGTTAATGTATTTGCTACTACTACATTATTTTAGTTTATTTTTAAAATTCATTATGTAACAGTTGTCCATACAATATTGAAAAAGTGAAACATATATTTGAATCAAATAGAATCAGAACTTTTTTGTAAACTACCTAAATTGAAAAATGCTACTTTTAACCACTTTAAAAAAACTCGAATATTATTGTATGAAATAGGAGAAAACTTGGAGCCAAATACCCTTGTGATCGAGATTTTAGAGTAGAGAAAAAATTGGTGAGAAAGAAAAATAATTTAACAATAGAAAAACACTAAGAATAAATTTTTCACTTGAATTAATTCATAAAAAAATTCAACCATATTGGGAATTAAAATCCATTGTCCGAAAAATAAATAAAGTTCGTTAATATTTCATTTTATAGTGATTTTGAAGTTTTAAGAACTTGGAAACTAATGGAAAGGCTTCGTTGCAATTTGCAATTTACATGAATGAGTTAGCACAGATCTTCAAAATTTATGTACTACATTTATAATTTTTAGAAAATGTGAAACCTCTACTTAATCTAATATACAGTAAATTGCTAAAAAATAATTAAAAACAAATAATAAGTTTATTATTGTAATATATAGCTGATGATACGTGTATTGTTATATCAAATTGGGCTCAAGCCATCCCCAATATTAAAAATAATGGTCCAAGCCATGGTTCAAAGCTCATTAAAAAGCCATCTAGGCCCAAAAATTCCATTTATTTATTAATTTAAAATTTTTTGATAACTTTTAATATTCATTTACTGGTTGTCAAAAAAAAAAAAATTATTCATTTACCCGATCCTTTAATTTCTCCAATTATAATCTCAATTGATTCCAGCGTCATAGCCGATCGATAGGGCGTATGCCAAACAACTTCTCGTCGTATTCACTAACGACCTTTTCGTGTTTTGCTTAGGTGGTAGACATAAAAGATAGATATCGTTCAACACTCTGTTAAGGGACTTGCATTTTCTGTGCCCACTCTAAGAAACTTCTTAAAGAATTATAAACATTCATTGCATCAATAGAAGAATTATATTTTTTTGTTTTATCTATAAAACTATATATAATCTCATTTATTTGACAATATAACGTGTTTCACATTATAAAAAGCAAAACAAAAATTACAACTTTCTATAATTCCCAGAAGTAGTTTTAGGCAAAGAACAAAGTATCCCTCCAACAACGAAGGCAAGTTTGCTGCCTCACTCGCGCAACGACGCCTTTCAGGTAAAATGAGTCACTTGTATTGGTGCAATTTGTAGTTAAACTCCAAATCTGGCCTCCACCATTGATCAATCCCATGAGCTTCCTTAAACCTCTGAGGAGGAACTACATTCACAGTCACATAAGCACAAGGAATAAGATGTGATGCTTCAAAATCCTTCCCTCTAGCACCCGACACAATGCTCCCTAACGAATGCTTTGTTGCAAGTTTCCCGATTTTCCCAGCACCAATAGACTCCATCGTCTCCCTGTGCTTGAAATACGCCAAATACTCCGAACAAATGGGATCACGCGGATTGAGGAACAAGTATGGTACCCAAGTAGACAACACATCAAAAGGATCCTTCTCTTGATCCTTACCGTGGACGGTAGAGGCCAAGCTGGCCGTCAGAACGCTGTTTGCCAGCCGCAGGCCGAGCTTCACCGCGTCGTTATTGATCCGTTCGATGGGCGGAGAAACGAAAGGTGGGTTGAAGAGGTAGGTCTCCAGATGCATCCCTGTGTGCTTGATGATGTGCCTTCCAACCAGCAATGCTATGGATGATCCTAGGGAGTGTCCGGCAAGCCAAACGTTCTCCGGGCCGGCTCTGTAGGCGAATTCTTGTGTCTTTGCTATCCCTGTTTGGACACGGGTGCTTGCTTGAAGGTCGTTGATCATGCAGTCGAGGTTGAGCTTGAAATCCTGTTCCCGGTTTCCGGCCTTGTTAATGGTGCCACGGAAGGCAATCACGTATTGTGGGGGTTTCTGGTGGGAATGGTGTTGGTGTGGGTAGTTGAACTCGTAGATGGCGCCGAAGTGGGAGACGTCGCGGTCGTCGATTAGAACTTGGTGTAACTTGAAGTTGAAGAAGTGCCACCACGGAGGAGCTAGGGCATGGGGGCCGTGGCGGTTTTGTTGGCGGTCGTGCTCCATCGTGTAGACTCCTTGGACTAAGCTGGCGGCAATAGACCGTCTGTGGTATGAGTTGCTCCTGTGGATATATATGTTGAAAGGAGATCGTGTTTGAGATGGAATAAGAGGTGACTGGTGAGTGTGGTTATAGGGCATTCCAGATGTGATTAAACAAAACCAGATCAAATCTTGTGTTACACTTTGTGTATTTCCCTAGCTAGTTGGATGCATTATACATCATATATTTCATTGTGTAGTTGTACACATATCACATATCTAAGAGTGAAATACATGTAACAGAAACGTGGAACATAAGATATTTCGTGGACTTACCAATCGATATGAGTCAGAAATGATGGACCGCTGAGGCTGAAAACTTCCGTCTCGGATGCCATTGTTTCCTGAAGCCCTAATTGTACTGATGTTTAACTCTGTTACAAATGTAAAGAAAAAGTTAGGAACTTGGTTCATCAGCATGTATATATGGCACAAGCAGGGACGGATCCAAAATTTATCATGAGCGGGACTGAAAATTCCTAAGCCTCAATATATTAAAAAACATAATAATAACTTGAAATTAATTAAACACATCAGAACTCATAGATGATTCGTGTTCCCTTCAATTTGCTCCTAACTAAAGTTTTCATGTATAGAAAGGTCTCTTATTAAAGAAAAAAACTAATATTTGTGTTGGGATTATAATATCCACTATCGAGTGTAGTATTAAAATTTTTTTTGTGATATTAATTTGGCAGAGTTAGGTTTTGATTAGAATTACCTATATAATATATGATATCTTTTATCACTATAATATTATATGATACATTATACTAATTTTTTCTTGCATAAAAACATAATACATTGATTTTTTCCTGAAGTGTTCGGCGTGTCATAACAAAAAATTCACACTTTTAGTTATTTTCATATTCAAGCAAAACTTGAGTTATATTTAATATAATATATACATACAACATTTATTATATATAATAACTAGTAAATTTTATACTCGTAAAAAAATATTAATTAATTTATTTTCAATAATATATATTTATATTTTAGAAAATCTTTTTTAAGGAAATTAATTAGTGGGGTGCGGGGTGGGGGTTGAGGGGGGCGGAAACGGGGGGCTTGAGCCACCCCTTGGCCTTAATTGGCTCCGCCCCTGGGCACAAGAATCAGGTTTCTATCTGTGGAAATTACAACAGAAAAGGAGACACAAACTATAGTTAAATTTTCTTCAAGATCCATCCTTTTTGAAAACCTGAAGATCCACACACAAACACAAAGAAAATGAAAAATTATAACCATCACAGCAGTAAAGAATTTGCAGCCTTTAAGCAAATGCTGATTTCTCAAGCCCATAAACACTTACCTGAAAATCAAATCTCCATCGCCTCCAGAACTGAGAATTCTTGAGGATTAGAAAAGGTTAAACTTGGGCAGAGATATTGAAACCAATTTAATTTGCTAGTTGAAGATAGTTCTATTCACTTTTTCAAGTCAATGGATCTTGAAGTTTACAATCCAACAATTTTTCATATTAACAATATGGAACTTGCATATAATACTACATTTATATGATCTGACTTGTAACAATGGAAACAAAGTCAATGCAAAGAAAATATGAAAAAACAAGAGGACGAAGACGAAGAAAACAAAGTCGGTGGAAATTTTCGTAGAATATGGAGGTGGAATTTGGATGCAGCAAATTATTACACAGCTTTTGGGATGTACGGAATTGCAGAGAAATGTTGAGTAAGTCAATAATTAATGTGTATTAATTTCCAGAAAATGAAATGTACGTCGTGAAGGCCCTCCCTTCGTATGACACCTTTCTCACTTCTCACTACTTTGTTTTTTTAAACCACTCATATCAAAATTTCCATATCAATCCCTAGTCAATGGTCAAGAAAGGCATGAGTATCATTAAAGTTGTCTATTTGTCGTTAATTTGGTATCATCAAAGCATTAGTGATACGATGGAAATAAGAATACAGCATAATATAATAATATTTATTTTATATATTGTAAGGGTCGAATTTTTTTTTGAGTTTTATATATATATATTTTTCAATTTATAAGAGATAAAAACTGTGAATCAAGAGGGGGGTGAGTTGATTCTGATACAACTTTTCGCACAATGTTAATTTAGATCAATAGTCAAAGCACAGAACTAGCAAGCTCATTCAGAGTTATCAGAGTGGCAATGTAATGACTAAATCAATTTCCACAGATTCTGACTTGAATCAATCTTCTTTTAGTTTTAAGACAAAGGTCTTGACAAACGTTTTAAGCACAAGTCTTTGAACAATACTATTTCACAATTTAATCCTTTCCATTGATAGAAACTTTGAACTAGTCAAATTAATGCTTCAATCAATCATAGCTTCAAGACTTGGTGGAGGGTTATTTTTAATTTTAGTGTGTATTTTTGTGTAGTTTAACTTTAGTGTATATTTCAACTTAGGTGTGTTCCGTTAATGCCAAATGCAACTTTGAATAGTGTTTTTTGTCTTTTTTTTTGGTTTTTGATTGTTTTCATTTTAGACCTAAATTTTACAAATATTTTCAATTTGATCCATTAATTTCCCTTTCATGTATTTTTTCTATAAATTTATTATTTATGTAATTTATTATTTTTTCTTGATCTTTTATACCTTGTATAATTGTATCTCTATTTAATATATTTTTATTTAGAGGAAATTGTTGTTTTCGTCCCGTAATGTACCCACTTTTTAATTTTGGTCTCAACCATTATCATTTTCGCAATTTTAGTCCCATATTGTTTAAATTTTTGCTAATTTAGTCCCAAGCCCCAATTTCCGTCAATTATTAACGGTGACAGTTAAAAAAATTGCATTTTGGCCCATATTATTTATTTATATTTCCAAAATTACCCCAAATTATTTAAATTATATTTTTTTTACCCTAAACACACACATGCCAACTCTGTGCTTAGAACCCGTGCAAGAACTCCTCGTGCTTGTTCCAATTCCTCGTTCAATTTCTGCAAATTTCAAGTCAATCATCCCCAATTTCAGATCCGAAAATACGAAACCCCAAATCTTCAAACTCAAATTACTTCCAAACCGGTGAACGAAAATCGAATCTGTAAAAGGCATCGGCTTACCCATGACGAGCTCTTCGAAACCCCCACCGTGTTCGCCGGAAAATATCCCCGGAGCTATCTACGTCGTTAAACCGCCGCTGCGCCGCCGCGATCCGCCACCACACGGTCAAATTTGGAGTCGCGCGAATGGGGATTGATAGTTTTCATCGTTCCGAACAACTTTTGTGAAGGGTCCGTTGCCAAAATATCACCGGAAAAGGCCCCCGATGTTAAATTAAAAGTTCGGGCAGAAACTTCGGAGGACATCGGGGGCCTTTTCCGGTGATATTTTGGCAACGGACCCTTCACAAAAGTTGTCCGGAACGACGAAAACTACCAATCCCCATTCGCGCGACTCCAGATTTGGCCGTTTGGTGGTGGATCGCGGCGGCGCAGCGGCGGTTTAACGGCGTAGATAGCTCCGGGGATATTTTCCGGCGAACACGGTGGGGGTTTCGAAGAGCTCGTCATGGGTAAGCCGATGCCTTTTACAGATTCGATTTTCGTTCACCGGTTTGGAAGTAATTTGAGTTTGAAGATTTGGGGTTTCGTATTTTCGGATCTGAAATTGGGGATGATTGACTTGAAATTTGCAGAAATTGATCGAGGAATTGGAACAAGCACGAGGAGTTCTTGCAGGGGTTCTAAGCACAGAGTTTGGCATGTGTGTGTTTAGGGTAAAAAAAATATAATTTAAATAATTTGGGGTAATTTTGGAAATATAAATAAATAATATGGGCCAAAATGCAATTTTTTTAACTGTCACCTTTAATAATTGACGGAAATTGGGGCTTGGGACTAAATTAGCAAAAATTTAAACAATATGAGACTAAAATTGCGAAAATGATAATGGTTGGGACCAAAATTAAAAAGTGGGTACATTACGGGACGAAAACAGCAATTTCCTCTTTTATTTATTGTTCGTTCATAATTTTTCTTATATATTTCTTCTTTTTGTAAAGATGTTTCTATATTTTTTCCCATTTGTTAAATATTTTTAGCATTTAGAATTTCTTTTGTTTGTTGTTTTTCTTTTGTTATACTGTCTGTATCTATTTTTGGTTTATAACTCATAATTAAGCGTATGCCATTTGATATTTGTATCTCTTTTTCTTTTTATTTTTTTTAGATCCGCGTTTGCAGTTTCTATCATTATTTCTTGAGTTCTTAATGATAAATCTTCATTGTATTTTAAATCATGGTATGCCATTTTAACAAGATATTCGTTTATAATAACTCGTTCTTCTATTTCTCGTATATCTCGTGCTATTCTCTTTCTATAATCGTTTCTATCCATTATTTTAAGCATATATTAGAGATAAAAGTATTTTTTTAATGTGTTTTAATTTTAATAAGTTACAGTATTCTTTCCATGCTTTTTGAAAATATTCATTTTTTCATATATCCCAATCATTTGTTTACTTATAAACATATCTTCTTCTATTTGTATTAAAGATTTAGATAACCAGTATTTTAATTGTTGACTCATAATTTTTGGAATCGTATACGGGATCTGATACCAGAGCGACTATCAGAGTGTTTCCTTTATAGTTGCAGTTAATTTAGCCATTTGATCGGCTAATTGTGTGAATTCGTTTTCAGTTATTTCATTAGAAGATCCCTCTTCTTTAAAGTTTTTAATAGAGGCCCGTGTAAGAGTTTCATTAGTTCTTTGATTTGGTGGTAGATATGTATAGCGTGTACTTTTACTTTTTAAAAGTTTAGGTGTTTTATTTTGAAAAACATTAGTATTAACATATTGTATAATAGGTGTCTTTGGTACATATTTTACACGAGAGACCTCTCGAAAAATGTCTTCCATATATATTTTATCTGTGTTTTTAAATTGTTTACTATGATGGCTGTTTGTCAAAACATATCCAATGGTATATGTTATTGAAAATGGATAATCGTTTGTTTCCATTAAATCTTGTCTTTCGAATTTATAAGCAATGTTTAAAGATTTATCTAGTTTTTCTGTTACAAGTTTTATAGCGTAGTGTAAAGCTACATTAAAAAGTAGTTTAGTATAAGCAAGGTTTCCTTCAATTATTCCAAGTATTTTACCTTTTATATTCATAATTCTGTCATCACATATAGCTAGTTTTATGGGTGAGTTTATTCCTTCAGCAAATGTACTCTTAATTAGTATCTGTATTGTAGAAATATGTATATATCCTATTTCACTAGGTGTATGTTTTGTTTTTTTTATTTTCTGAATTATATCAGCTTTATTTATCAACGAAATAGCCTGTGTTCCTTTTGTTGTCGAAATTTCAATTGGTGTTTCACATGTAAATTTTCCATATAATATAATGTTTTTCCTACTTAGTTTTGTTTTTAAATCTGTTTTCATATCTTGACCATCTATCAAGTTTAACTCTTTTCTTCTAACCTTGTTTAATTTTTTGTTGTCTATAATAATATCTTGTGAAAAATATCCGTATTCTTCAGTTGTTTCAAGGTGTTCAATTTGATC
Source organism: Lantana camara (assembly GCA_037501455.1). Lineage (NCBI taxonomy): Eukaryota > Viridiplantae > Streptophyta > Magnoliopsida > Lamiales > Verbenaceae > Lantana > Lantana camara. Next base: position 10,504,654 of record CM074857.1, on the reverse strand, counting down.
TATCAGACTAGTTTCCATTTATGTATATGATTTCTAGCCTAAAAAAATATAAATAATAAATTCAGAACAAAGTTTGTATTGTTTACCTGTTTGTGTATTCCTATCTACTGTCTTCATGCACTCCATGTTACCTGTTCATCTTTCTTCAAAATATATGTTTGATTTTGGTACGAGAATTGTTTGGTTGTGTATGATTCTGTTATTCAGGCATGGGGCCAACAGAAAAGAAAAGCTCAAAGGCTTAAAAACTCAGGGAGTTTTTTGATCAACACATGATCTTTTTCTTTCTATTCAAATCCCTCCATTACATACTACATTGAGACCAATATATAGGCACTCGACTCACTATTACAGACGCGTTTTCATTTACAAAAAGTAAAAAAGTAAAAAAGACTTACAGTAAAGATAATAATGGTGCTCAACAACTGCACCTAAAAAGCAGACAGAGTCATAAAGTCTGCATTATTGAGGTGTGTTCATCGTTGCTTGCGTATTTTCTTCAGTGTTTGACGTCATTGCATGCGTCAGTTTACATTACTCTTCAGTAACAGTGTCTTCCTTTATTGACTCGTTTGAATTATGGGACCCTGTTTCTTCAGCTTTGTCTTCAGGTTTGTCTTGGCACATTTCACAGCTGAGTTCATCAATTGTTTCACTGTGTTCACAGAAAATGAGTTTGATTTCCTTAGGAAGTGTCTTCAGGTTGTGTTCTTCGATTTTGATAAAAGTTTTCTCAAAGTTTTCTAACGCTTTTAGCTGTAACGGTGGAATTGTGTATCTCGAAGATCCATAAATCAGATGATAATTGGATTTGTAGTTTATTTTGGCATTACTGTCCTTGTTTATCTCTTGTGATGCATAAAATATTTGATTTAGTTGTTTTGCAACTATCTTATTCCTAGCCAATGGTTAAACAAGAAAGGGATGACCCTTATCATTAAAGATATTTATTTGTTGTTAATTTGGTGTCATCAAAACATTAATGATAAGGGGAAGCAAGAACACGGTATAATATAATAATACTGATTTTATCAATCGTAGGGGTTGAAATTTTTTTTTGAGGTTTTTTCAATCTATAGGAGATAAAAACTTTAAAACTAAAAATAGAAATAAAAAAATGCATTTTAAATATATGTGTATAGTTGAGGAATAAAAAATTTGAGGGTTAATGCATCTGCTACTACTACATTATTTTGTTTTATTTTTAAAATTCATTATGTGACAATTGTCGATACAATTTTGAAATAGTGAAATATATATATTTGAATCAAATAGAATCAGAACTTTTTTTGTAAACTACCTAAATTGAAAAATGCTACTCTTAACTACTTTAAAAAAACTAGAATATTATTGTATGAAATAGGAGAAAACTTGGAGATTCTAGAGATGCAAATTTAAAACATGAATTAAAAAGAGTAATCAAATACCCTTGTGATCGAGAATTTAGAGTAGAGAAAAAATTGGTGAGAAAGAAAAATAATTTAACAATAGAAAAACACTAAGAATAACATTTTTCACTTGAAGTAATTTATAAAAAAATTGAACCATATTGGGAATTAAAATCCATTGTCCGAAAAATAAATAAAGTTCTCTAATATTTCATTTTATAGTGATTTTGAAGTTTTAAGAACTTGGAAACTAATGGAAAGGCTTCGTTGCAATCTGCAATTTACATGAATGAGGTAGCACAGATCTTCAAAATTTATATACTACATTTATCATTTTTAGAAAATGTGAAACCTCTACTTATTACTTAATCTAATATACAGTAAATTGCTAAAAAATCATTAAAAACAAATAATAAGTTTATTATTGTAATATATAGCTGATGATACGGGTATTGTTATATCAAATTGGGCGCATGCCATCCCACTGGTCCAAAGTTATGGTTCAAAGCTCATTAAAAAGCCATCTAGACCCAAAATTTTCATGTATTTATTAATTTAAAAAATCTTGATAACTTTTAATATTCATTTACTGGTTGTCAAAAAAAAGAAAATACTCATTTACCCGATCCTTTAAGTTCTGCAATTATAATCTCAATTGATTCCAGCGTCATAGCCGATCGATAGGGCGTATGCCAAACAACTTCTCGTCGTATTCACTAACGACCTTTTCGTGTTTTGCTTAGGTCGTAGACATAAAAGATAGATATCGTTCAGCACTCGTTAAGGGACTTGCATTTTCTGGGCCCACTCTAAGAAACTTCTTAAAGAATTATAATCATTCATTGCATCAATAGAAGAATTATATTTTTTTGTTTTATCTATAAAACTATATATATATAATCTCATTTATTTGACAATATGACGTGTTTCACATTATGAAAAGCAAAACAAAAATTACAACTTTCTATAATTCCCAGAAGTAGTTTTAGGCAAAGAACAAAGTATCCCTCCAACAACGAAGGCAAGTTTGCTGCCTCACTCGCGCAACGACGCCTTTCAGGTAAAATGAGTCACTTGTATTGGTGCAATTTGTAGTTAAACTCCAAATCTGGCCTCCACCATTGATCAATCCCATGAGCTTCCTTAAACCTCTGAGGAGGAGCAACATTCACAGTCACATAAGCACAAGGAATAAGATGTGATGCTTCAAAATCCTTCCCTCTAGCACCCGACACAATGCTCCCTATCGAATGATTTGTTGCAGGTTTCCCGATTTTCCCAGCACCAATAAACTCCATCGTCTCCCTGTGCTTGAAATACGCCAAATACTCCGAACAAATGGGATCACGCGGATTGAGGAACAAGTATGGTACCCAAGTAGACAACACATCAAAAGGATCCTTCTCTTGATCCTTACCGTGGACGGCAGAGGCCAAGCTGGCCGTCAGAACGTTGTTTGCCAGCCGCAGGCCGAGCTTCACCGCGTCGTTATTGATCCGTTCGATGGGCGGAGAAACGAAAGGTGGGTTGAAGAGGTAGGTCTCCAGATGCATCCCTGTGTGCTTGATGATGTGCCTTCCAACCAGCAATGCTATGGATGATCCTAGGGAGTGTCCGGCAAGCCAAACGTTCTCCGGGCTGGCTCTGTAGGCGAATTCTTGTGTCTTTGCTATCCCTGTTTGGACACGGGTGCTTGCTTGAAGGTCGTTGATAATGCAGTGGAGGTTGAGCTTGAAATCCTGTTCCTGGTTTCCGGCCTTGTTAATGGTGCCACGGAAGGCAATCACGTATTGTGGGGGTTTCTGGTGGGAATGGTGTTGGTGTGGGTAGTTGAACTCGTAGATGGCGCCGAAGTGGGAGACGTCGTGTTCGTCGATTAGAACTTGGTGTAACTTGAAGTTGAAGAAGTGCCACCACGGAGGAGCTAGGGCATGGGGGCCGTGGCGGTTTTGTTGGCGGTTTTGTTGGCGGTCGTGCTCCATCGTGTAGACTCCTTGGACTAAGCTGGCGGCAATGGACCGTCTGTGGTGTGAGTTGCTCCTGTGGATATATATGTTGAAAGGAGATCGTGTTTGAGATGGAATAAGAGGTGACTGGTGAGTGTGGTTATAAGGGCATTCCGGATGTGATTAAACAAAACCAGATCAAATCTTGTGTTACACTTTTTGTATTTCCCTAGTTGGATGCATTATACGTCATATATTTCATTGTGTAGTTGTACACGTATCATATATCTACGAGTGAAATACATGTAACAGAAACGTGGAACTTAAGATATGTCGTGCACTTACCAATCGATATGAGTCAGAAATGATGGACCGCGGAGGCTGAAAACTTCCGTCTCGGATGCCATTGTTTCCTGAAGCCCTAATTGTACTGATGTTTAACTCTGTTACAAATGTAAAGAAAAAGTTAGGAACTTGGTTCATCAGCATGTATATATGGCACAAGCAGGGACGGATTCAAAATTTATCATGAGCGGGACTGAAAATTCCTAAGCCTCAATATATTAAAAAAAATAATAATAACTTGAAATTAATTAAACACATCAGAACTCATAGATGATTCGTGTTCCCTTCAATTTGCTCCTAACTAAAGTTTTCATGTATAGAAAGGTCTCTTATTAAAGAAAAAAACTAATATTTGTGTTGGGAATATAATATCCCCTATCGAGTGTAGTATTAAAATTCTTTTTGTGATATTAATTTGGCAGAGTTAGGTTTTGATTAGAATTACCTATATAATATATGATATCTTTTATCTCTATAATATTATATGATACATTATACTAATTTTTTCTTGCATAAAAACATAATACATTGATTTTTTCCTGAAGTGTTCGGCGTGTCATAACAAAAAATTCACACTTTTAGTTATTTTCATATTCAAGCAAAACTTGAGTTATATTTAATATAATATATACATATAACATTTATTATATATAATAACTAGTAAATTTTTTATTCGTAAAAAGTATTAATTAATTTATTTTCAAAATTAATATATATTTATATTTTAGAAAATCTTTTTTAAGGAAATTAATTAGTGGGGTGCGGGGTGGGGGGTGGGGGTTGAGGGGGGGCCGGAAACGGGGGGCTTGAGCCACCCCTTGGCCTTAATTGGCTCCGCCCCTGGGCACAAGAATCAGGTTTCTATCTGTGGAAATTACAACAGAAAAGGAGACACAAACTATAGTTAAATTTTCTTCAAGATCCATCCTTTTTGAAAACCTGAAGATCCACACACAAACACAATGAAAATGAAAAATTATAACCATCACAGCAGTAAAGAATTTGCAGCCTTTAAGCAAATGCTGATTTCTCAAGCCCATAAACACTTACCTGAAAATCAAATCTCCATCGCCTCCAGAACTGACAATTCTTGAGGATTAGAAAAGGTTAAACTTGGGCAGAGATATTGAAACCAAGTTAATTTGCTAGTTGAAGATAGTTCTATTCACTTTTTCAAGTCAATGGATCTTGAAGTTTACAATCCAACAATTTTTCATATTAACAATATGGAACTTGCATATAATACTACATTTATATGATCTGACTTGTAACAATGGAAACAAAGTCAATGCAAAGAAAATATGAAAAAACAAGAGGACGAAGACGAAGAAAACAAAGTCGGTGGAAATTCTCGTAGAATATGGAGGTGGAATTTGGATGCAGCAAATTATTACACAGCTTTTGGGATGTACGGAATTGCAGAGAAATGTTGAGTAAGTCAATAATTAATGTGTATTAATTTCCAGAAAATGAAATGTACGTCGTGAAGGCCCTCCCTTCGTATGAAACCTTTCTCACTTCTCACTACTTTGTTTTTTTAAACCACTCATATCAAAATTTCCATATCAATCCCTAGTCAATGGTCAAGAAAGGCATGAGTATCATTAAAGTTGTCTATTTGTCGTTAATTTGGTATCATCAAAGCATTAGTGATACGATGGAAATAAGAATACGGCATAATATAATAATATTTATTTTATATATTGTAAGGGTCGATTTTTTTTTTGAGTTTTATATATATATATATATTTTTCAATTTATAAGAGATAAAAACTGTGAATCAAGAGGGGGGTGAGTTGATTCTGATACAACTTTTTGCACAATGTTAATTTAGATCAACAGTCAAAGCACAGAACTAGCAAACTCATTCAGAGTTATCAGAGTGGCAATGTAATGACTAAATCAATTTCCACAGATTAGAATCAATCTTCTTGTAGTTTTAAGACAAAGGTCTTGACAAACGTTTTAAGCACAAGTCTTTGAACAATACTATTTCACAATTTAATCCTTTCCATTGATATAAACTTTGAACTAGTCAAATTAATGCTTCAATCAATCATAGCTTCAAGACTTGGTGGAGGGTTATTTTTAATTTTAGTGTGTATTTTTGTGTGTAGTTTAACTTTAGTGTATATTTCAACTTAGGTGTGTTCCGTTAATGCCAAATGCAACTTTGAATAGTGTTTTTGTCTTTTTCTTTGGTTTTTGATTGTTTTCATTTTAGACCTAAATTTTACAAATATTTTCAATTTGATCCATTAATTTCCCTTTCATGTATTTTTTCTATAAATTTATTATTTATGTAATTTATTATTTTTTATTGATCTTTTATACCTTCTATAATTGTATCTCTATTTAATATATTTTTATTTATTGTTCGTTCATAATTTTTCTTATATATTTCTTCTTTTTGTAAAGATGTTTCTATATTTTTTCTCATTTGTTAAATATTTTTAGCATTTAGAATTTCTTTTGTTTGTTGTTTTTCTTTTGTTATACTGTCTGTATCTATTTTTGGTTTATAACTCATAATTAAGCGTATGCCATTTGATATGTTGTATCTCTTTTTCTTTTTATTTTTTTTAGATCCGCGTTTGCAGTTTCGATCATTATTTCTTGAGTTCTTAATCATAAATCTTCATTGTATTTTAAATCATGGTATTCCATTTTAACAAGATATTCGTTTATGATAACTCGTTCTTCTATTTCTTGTATATCTCGTGCTATTCTCTTTCTATAATCTTATCTATCCATTATTTTAAGCATATATTAGAGATAAAAGTATTTTTTTAATGTGTTTTAATTTTAAAAAGTTACAGTATTCTTTCCATGCTTTTTCAAAATATTCATTTTTTTCATATATCCCAATCATTTGTTTACTTATAAACATATCCTCTTCTATTTGTATTAAAGATTTAGATAACCAGTATTTTAATTGTTGACTCATAATTTTTGGAATCGTATACGGGATCTGATACCAGAGCGACTATCAGAGTGTTTCCTTTATAGTTGTAGTTAATTTAGCCATTTGATCGGTTAATTGTGTGAATTCGTTTTCAGTTATTTCATTAGAAGATCCCTCTTCTTTAAAGTTTTTAATAGAGGCCCGTGTAAGAGTTTCATTAGTTCTTTGATTTGGTGGTAGATATGTATAGCATGTACTTTTACTTTTTAAAAGTTTAGGTGTTTTATTTTGAAAAACATTAGTATTAGCATGTTGTATAATAGGTGTCTTTGGTACATATTTTACACGAGAGACCTCTCAAAAAATGTCTTCCATATATATTTTATCTGTGTTTTTAAATTGTTTACTATGATGGCTGTTTGTCAAAGCATATCCAATGGTATATGTTATTGAAAATGGATAATCGTTTGTTTCCATTAAATCTTGTCTTTCGAATTTATAAGCAATGTTTAAAGATTTATCTAGTTTTTCTGTTACAAGTTTTATAGCATAGTGTAAAGCTACATTAAAAAGTAGTTTAGTATAAGCAAGGTTTCCTTCAATTATTCCAAGTATTTTACCTTTTATGTTCATAATTCTGTCATTACCTATAGCTAGTTTTATGGGTGAGTTTATTCCTTCAGCAAATGTACTCTTAATTAGTATATGTATTGTAGAAATATGTATATATCCTATTTCACTTGGTGTATGTTTTGTTTTTTTTTATTTTCTGAATTATATCAGCTTTATTTATCAACGAAATAGCCTGTGTTCCTTTTGTTGTAGAAATTTCAATTGGTGTTTCACATGTAAATTTTCCATATAATATAATGTTTTTCCTACTTAGTTTTGTTTTTAAATCTGTTTTCATATCTTGACCATCTATCAAGTTTAACTCTTTTCTTCTAACCTTGTTTAATTTTTTGTTGTCTATAATAATATCTTGTGAAAAATATCCGTATTCTTCAGTTGTTTCAAGGTGTTCAATTTGATCTATCAGACTAGTTTCCATTTATGTATATGATTTCTAACATACAAAAATATAAATAATAAATTCAGAACAAAGCTTGTATTGTTTACCTGTTTGCGTATTCCTATCTACTGTCTTCATGCACTCCATGTTACCTGTTCATCTTTCTTCGAAATATATGTTTGATTTTGGTACGAGAATTGTTTGGTTGTGTATGATTCTGCTATTCAGGCGTGAGGCCAACAGAAAAGAAAAGCTCAAAGGCTTAAAAACTCAGGGAGTTTTTTGATCAACACATGATCTTTTTCTTTCTATTCAAATCCCTCCATTACATACTACATTGAGACCAATATATAGGCACTCGACTCACTATTACAGACGCGTTTTCATTTACAAAAAGTAAAAAAGTAAAAAAGACTTACACTAAAGATAATAATAGTGCTCAACAACTGCACCTAAAAAGCAGACAGAGTCATAAAGTCTGCATTATTGAGGTGTGTTCGTCATTGCTTGCGTATTTTCTTCAATGTTTGACGTCATTGCATGCGTCAGTTTACATTACTCTTCAGTAACAGTGTCTTCCTTTATTGACTCGTTTGAATTATGGGACCCTGTTTCTTCAGCTTTGTCTTCAGGTTTGTCTTGGCACATTTCACAGCTGAGTGATTGTAATATATAGCTGATGATACGGGTATTGTTATATCAAATTGGGCTCATGCCATCCCACTGGTCCAAAGTTATGGTTCAAAGCTCATTAAAAAGCCATCTAGACCCAAAATTTTCATTTATTTATTAATTTAAAAAATCTTGATAACTTTTAATATTCATTTACTGGTTGTCAAAAAAAGAAACTACTGATTTACCCGATCCTTTAAGTTCTGCAATTATAATCTCAATTGATTCCAGCATCATAGCCGATCGATAGGGCGTATGCCAAACAACTTCTCATCGTATTCACGAAAGACCTTTTCGTGTTTTGCTTAGGTCGTAGACGTAAAAGATAGATATCGTTCAGCACTCGTTAAGGGACTTGCATTTTCTGAGCCCACTCTAAGAAACTTCTTAAAGAATTATAATCATTCATTGCATCAATAGAAGAATTATATTTTTTTGTTTTATCTATAAAACTATATATATATATATAATCTCATTTATTTGACAATATAACGTGTTTCACATTATGAAAAGCAAAACAAAAATTACAACTTTCTATAATTCCCAGAAGTAGTTTTAGGCAAAGAACAAAGTATCCCTCCAACAACGAAGGCAAGTTTGCTGCCTCACTCGCGCAACGACGCCTTTCAGGTAAAATGAGTCACTTGTATTGGTGCAATTTGTAGTTAAACTCCAAATCTGGCCTCCACCATTGATCAATCCCATGAGCTTCCTTAAACCTCTGAGGAGGAGCAACATTCACAGTCACATAAGCACAAGGAATAAGATGTGATGCTTCAAAATCCTTCCCTCTAGCACCCGACACAATGCTCCCTATCGAATGCTTTGTTGCAAGTTTCCCGATTTTCCCAGCACCAATAGACTCCATCGTCTCCCTGTGCTTGAAATACGCCAAATACTCCGAACAAATGGGATCACGCGGATTGAGGAACAAGTATGGTACCCAAGTAGACAACACAGCAAAAGGATCCTTCTCTTGATCCTTACCGTGGACGGCAGAGGCCAAGCTGGCCGTCAGAACGCTGTTTGCCAACCGCAGGCCGAGCTTCACCGCGTCGTTATTGATCCGTTCGATGGGCGGAGAAACGAAAGGTGGGTTGAAGAGGTAGGTCTCCAGATGCATCCCTGTGTGCTTGATGATGTGCCTTCCAACCAGCAATGCTATGGATGATCCTAGGGAGTGTCCGGCAAGCCAAACGTTCTCCGGGCTGGCTCTGTAGGCGAATTCTTGTGTCTTTGCTATCCCTGTTTGGACACGGGTGCTTGCTTGGAGGTCGTTGATAATGCAGTGGAGGTTGAGCTTGAAATCCTGTTCCCGATTTCCGGCCTTGTTAATGGTGCCACGGAAGGCAATCACGTATTGTGGGGGTTTCTGGTGGGAATGGTGTTGGTGTGGGTAGTTGAACTCGTAGATGGCGCCGAAGTGGGAGACGTCGTGTTCGTCGATTAGAACTTGGTGTAACTTGAAGTTGAAGAAGTGCCACCACGGAGGAGCTAGGGCATAGGGGCCGTGGCAGTTTTGTTGGCGGTCGTGCTCCATCGTGTAGACTCCTTGGACTAAGCTGGCGGCAATGGACCGTCTGTGGTGTGAGTTGCTCCTGTGGATATATATGTTGAAAGGAGATCGTGTTTGAGATGGAATAAGAGGTGACTGGTGAGTGTGGTTATAAGGGCATTTCGGATGTGATTAAACAAAACCAGATCAAATCTTGTGTTACACTTTTTGTATTTCCCTAGTTGGATGCATTATACGTCATATATTTCATTGTGTAGTTGTACACGTATAATATATCTACGAGTGAAATACATGTAACAGAAACGTGGAACTTAAGATATGTCGTGCACTTACCAATCGATATGAGTCAGAAATGATGGACCGCGGAGGCTGAAAACTTCCGTCTCGGATGCCATTGTTTCCTGAAGCCCTAATTGTACTGATGTTTAACTCTGTTACAAATGTAAAGAAAAAGTTAGGAACTTGGTTCATCAGCATGTATATATGGCACAAGCAGGGACGGATTCAAAATTTATCATGAGCGGGACTGAAAATTCCTAAGCCTCAATATATTAAAAAAAATAATAATAACTTGAAATTAATTAAACACATCAGAACTCATAGATGATTCGTGTTCCCTTCAATTTGCTCCTAACTAAAGTTTTCATGTATAGAAAGGTCTCTTATTAAAGAAAAAAAACTAATATTTGTGTTGGGATTATAATATCCGCTATCGAGTGTAGTATTAAATTCTTTTTGTGATATTAATTTGGCAGAGTTAGGTTTTGATTAGAATTACCTATATAATATATGATATCTTTTATCTCTATAATATTATATGATACATTATACTAATTTTTTCTTGCATAAAAACATAATACATTGATTTTTTCCTGAAGTGTTCGGCGTGTCATAACAAAAAATTCACACTTTTAGTTATTTTCATATTCAAGCAAAACTTGAGTTATATTTAATATAATATATACATATAACATTTATTATATATAATAACTAGTAAATTTTTTACTCGTAAAAAGTATTAATTAATTTATTTTCAATATTAATATATATTTATATTTTAGAAAATCTTTTTTAAGGAAATTAATTAGTGGGGTGCGGGGTGGGGGTTGAGGGGGGCGGAAACGGGGGGCTTGAGCCACCCCTTGGCCTTAATTGGCTCCGCCCCTGGGCACAAGAATCAGGTTTCTATCTGTGGAAATTACAACAGAAAAGGAGACACAAACTATAGTTAAATTTTCTTCAAGATCCATCCTTTTTGAAAACCTGAAGATCCACACACAAACACAATGAAAATGAAAAATTATAACCATCACAGCAGTAAAGAATTTGCAGCCTTTAAGCAAATGCTGATTTCTCAAGCCCATAAACACTTACCTGAAAATCAAATCTCCATCGCCTCCAGAACTGAGAATTCTTGAGGATTAGAAAAGGTTAAACTTGGGCAGAGATATTGAAACCAAGTTAATTTGCTAGTTGAAGATAGTTCTATTCACTTTTTCAAGTCAATGGATCTTGAAGTTTACAATCCAACAATTTTTCATATTAACAATATGGAACTTGCATATAATAATACATTTATATGATCTGACTTGTAACAATGGAAACAAAGTCAATGCAAAGAAAATATGAAAAAACAAGAGGACGAAGACGAAGAAAACAAAGTCGGTGGAAATTCTCGTAGAATATGGAGGTGGAATTTGGATACAGCAAATTATTACACAGCTTTTGGGATGTACGGAATTGCAGAGAAATGTTGAGTAAGTCAATAATTAATGTGTATTAATTTCCAGAAAATGAAATGTACGTCGTGAAGGCCCTCCCTTCGTATGAAACCTTTCTCACTTCTCACAACTTTGTTTTTTTAAACCACTCATATCAAAATTTCCATATCAATCCCTAGTCAATGGTCAAGAAAGGCATGAGTATCATTAAAGTTGTCTATTTGTCGTTAATTTGGTATCATCAAAGCATTAGTGATACGATGGAAATAAGAATACGGCATAATATAATAATATTTATTTTATATATTGTAAGGGTCGAATTTTTTTTTTGAGTTTTATATATATATATTTTTCAATTTATAAGAGATAAAAACTGTGAATCAAGAGAGGGGTGAGTTGATTCTGATACAACTTTTCGCACAATGTTAATTTAGATCAATAGTCAAAGCACAGAACTAGCAAGCTCATTCAGAGTTATCAGAGTGGCAATGTAATGACTAAATCAATTTCCACAGATTCTGACTTGAATCAATCTTCTTGTAGTTTTAAGACAAAGGTCTTGACAAACGTTTTAAGCACAAGTCTTTGAACAATACTATTTCACAATTTAATCCTTTCCATTGATAGAAACTTTGAACTAGTCAAATTAATGCTTCAATCAATCATAGCTTCAAGACTTGGTGGAGGGTTATTTTTAATTTTAGTGTGTATTTTTGTGTGTAGTTTAACTTTAGTGTATATTTCAACTTAGGTGTGTTCCGTTAATGCCAAATGCAACTTTGAATAGTGTTTTTGTCTTTTTCTTTGGTTTTTGATTGTTTTCATTTTAGACCTAAATTTTATAAATATTTTCAATTTGATCCATTAATTTCCCTTTCATGTATTTTTTCTATAAATTTATTATTTATGTAATTTATTATTTTTTCTTGATCTTTTATACCTTGTATAATTGTATCTCTATTTAATATATTTTTATTTATTGTTCGTTCATAATTTTTCTTATATATTTCTTCTTTTTGTAAAGATGTTTCTATATTTTTTCCCATTTCTTAAATATTTTTAGCATTTAGAATTTCTTTTGTTTGTTGTTTTTCTTTTGTTATACTGTCTGTATCTATTTTTGGTTTATAACTCATAATTAAGCGTATGCCATTTGATATGTTGTATCTCTTTTTCTTTTTATTTTTTTTAGATCCGCGTTTGCAGTTTCTATCATTATTTCTTGAGTTCTTAATGATAAATCTTCATTGTATTTTAAATCATGGTATGCCATTTTAACAAGATATTCGTTTATAATAACTCGTTCTTCTATTTCTCGTATATCTCGTGCTATTCTCTTTCTATAATCGTTTCTATCCATTATTTTAAGCATATATTAGAGATAAAAGTATTTTTTTAATGTGTTTTAATTTTAATAAGTTACAGTATTCTTTCCATGCTTTTTGAAAATATTCATTTTTTCATATATCCCAATCATTTGTTTACTTATAAACATATCTTCTTCTATTTGTATTAAAGATTTAGATAACCAGTATTTTAATTGTTGACTCATAATTTTTGGAATCGTATACGGGATCTGATACCAGAGCGACTATCAGAGTGTTTCCTTTATAGTTGCAGTTAATTTAGCCATTTGATCGGCTAATTGTGTGAATTCGTTTTCAGTTATTTCATTAGAAGATCCCTCTTCTTTAAAGTTTTTAATAGAGGCCCGTGTAAGAGTTTCATTAGTTCTTTGATTTGGTGGTAGATATGTATAGCGTGTACTTTTACTTTTTAAAAGTTTAGGTGTTTTATTTTGAAAAACATTAGTATTAACATATTGTATAATAGGTGTCTTTGGTACATATTTTACACGAGAGACCTCTCGAAAAATGTCTTCCATATATATTTTATCTGTGTTTTTAAATTGTTTACTATGATGGCTGTTTGTCAAAACATATCCAATGGTATATGTTATTGAAAATGGATAATCGTTTGTTTCCATTAAATCTTGTCTTTCGAATTTATAAGCAATGTTTAAAGATTTATCTAGTTTTTCTGTTACAAGTTTTATAGCGTAGTGTAAAGCTACATTAAAAAGTAGTTTAGTATAAGCAAGGTTTCCTTCAATTATTCCAAGTATTTTACCTTTTATATTCATAATTCTGTCATCACATATAGCTAGTTTTATGGGTGAGTTTATTCCTTCAGCAAATGTACTCTTAATTAGTATCTGTATTGTTGAAATATGTATATATCCTATTTCACAGTGTATGTTTTGTTTTTTTTTTATTTTCTGGATTATATCAGCTTTATTTATCAACGAAATAGCCTGTGTTCCTTTTGTTGTAGAAATTTCAATTGGTGTTTCACATGTAAATTTCCCATATAATATAATGTTTTTCCTACTTAGTTTTGTTTTTAAATATGTTTTCATATCTTGACAATCTATCAAGTTTAACTCTTTTCTTCTAACCTTGTTTAATTTTTTATTAGTCTATAATAATATCTTGTGAAAAATATCCGTATTCTTCAGTTGTTTCAAGGTGTTCAATTTGATCTATCAGACTAGTTTCCATTTATGTATATGATTTCTAGTATACAAAAATATAAATAATAAATTCAGAACAAAGTTTGTATTGTTTTCCTGTTTGTGTATTCATATCTACTGTCCTCATACACTCCATGTTACCTGTTCATCTTTCTTCGAAATATATGTTTGATTTTGGTACGAGAATTGTTTGGTTGTGTATGATTCTGCTATTCAGGCGTGAGGCCAACAGAAAAGAAAAGCTCAAAGGCTTAAAAACTCAGGGAGTTTTTTGATCAACACATGATCTTTTTCTTTCTATTCAAATCCCTCCATTACATACTACATTGAGACCAATATATAGGCACTCGACTCACTATTACAGACCCGTTTTCATTTACAAAAAGTAAAAAAGTAAAAAAGACTTACAGTAAAGATAATAATGGTGCTCAACAACTGCACCTAAAAAGCAGACAGAGTCATAAAGTTTGCATTATTGAGGTGTGCTCGTCGTTGCTTGCGTATTTTCTTCAGTGTTTGACGTCATTGCATGCGTCATTTTACATTACTCTTCAGTAACAGTGTCTTCCTTTATTGACTCGTTTGAATTATGGGACCCTGTTTCTTCAGCTTTGTCTTCAGGTTTGTCTTGGCACATTTCACAGCTGAGTTCATCAATTGTTTCACTGTGTTCACAGAAAATGAGTTTGATTTCCTTAGGAAGTGTCTTCAGGTTGTGTTCTTCAATTTTGATAAAAGTTTTCTAACGTTTTTAGCTGTAACGGTGGAATTGTGTATCTCGAAGATCCATAAATCAGATGATAATTGGATTTGTAGTTTATTTTGGCATTACTGTCCTTGTTTATCTCTTGTGATGCATAAAATATTTGATTTAGTTGTTTTGCAACTATCTCATTCCTAGCCAATGGTTAAACAAGAAAGGGATGACCCTTATCGTTAAAGATGTTTATTTGTTGTTAAATTGGTATCATCAAAACATTAATGATAAGGGGAAGCAAGAACACGGTATAATATAATAATACTGATTTTATCAATCGTAGGGGTTGAAATTTTTTTTTGAGGTTTTTTCAATCTATAGGAGATAAAAACTTTAAAACTAAAAATAGAAATAAAAAAATGCATTTCAAATATATGTGTATAGTTGAGGAATAAAAGCTTTTGAGGGTTAATGCATCTACTACTACTACATTATTTTGTTTTATTTTTAAAATTCATTATGTGACAGTTGTCGATACAATATTGAAAAAGTGAAATATATATATTTGAATCAAATAGAATCAGAACTTTTTTTGTAAACTACCTAAATTGAAAAATGCTACTCTTAACTACTTTAAAAAAACTAGAATATATTATTGTATGAAATAGGAGAAAACTTGGAGATTCTAGAGACGCAAATTTAAAACATGAAATAAAAAGAGTAATCAAATACCCTTGTGATCGAGAATTTAGAGTAGAGAAAAAATTGGTGAGAAAGAAAAATAATTTAACAATAGAAAAACACTAAGAATAACATTTTTCACTTGAAGTAATTTATAAAAAAATTGAACCATATTGGGAATTAAAATCCATTGTCCGAAAAATAAATAAAGTTCTCTAATATTTCATTTTATAGTGATTTTGAAGTTTTAAGAACTTGGAAACTAATGGAAAGGCTTCGTTGCAATCTGCAATTTACATGAATGAGGTAGCACAGATCTTCAAAATTTATATACTACATTTATCATTTTTAGAAAATGTGAAACCTCTACTTATTACTTAATCTAATATACAGTAAATTGCTAAAAAATCATTAAAAACAAATAATAAGTTTATTATTGTAATATATAGCTGATGATACGGGTATTGTTATATCAAATTGGGCGCATGCCATCCCACTGGTCCAAAGTTATGGTTCAAAGCTCATTAAAAAGCCATCTAGACCCAAAATTTTCATGTATTTATTAATTTAAAAAATCTTGATAACTTTTAATATTCATTTACTGGTTGTCAAAAAAAAGAAAATACTCATTTACCCGATCCTTTAAGTTCTGCAATTATAATCTCAATTGATTCCAGCGTCATAGCCGATCGATAGGGCGTATGCCAAACAACTTCTCGTCGTATTCACTAACGACCTTTTCGTGTTTTGCTTAGGTCGTAGACATAAAAGATAGATATCGTTCAGCACTCGTTAAGGGACTTGCATTTTCTGGGCCCACTCTAAGAAACTTCTTAAAGAATTATAATCATTCATTGCATCAATAGAAGAATTATATTTTTTTGTTTTATCTATAAAACTATATATATATAATCTCATTTATTTGACAATATGACGTGTTTCACATTATGAAAAGCAAAACAAAAATTACAACTTTCTATAATTCCCAGAAGTAGTTTTAGGCAAAGAACAAAGTATCCCTCCAACAACGAAGGCAAGTTTGCTGCCTCACTCGCGCAACGACGCCTTTCAGGTAAAATGAGTCACTTGTATTGGTGCAATTTGTAGTTAAACTCCAAATCTGGCCTCCACCATTGATCAATCCCATGAGCTTCCTTAAACCTCTGAGGAGGAGCAACATTCACAGTCACATAAGCACAAGGAATAAGATGTGATGCTTCAAAATCCTTCCCTCTAGCACCCGACACAATGCTCCCTATCGAATGATTTGTTGCAGGTTTCCCGATTTTCCCAGCACCAATAAACTCCATCGTCTCCCTGTGCTTGAAATACGCCAAATACTCCGAACAAATGGGATCACGCGGATTGAGGAACAAGTATGGTACCCAAGTAGACAACACATCAAAAGGATCCTTCTCTTGATCCTTACCGTGGACGGCAGAGGCCAAGCTGGCCGTCAGAACGTTGTTTGCCAGCCGCAGGCCGAGCTTCACCGCGTCGTTATTGATCCGTTCGATGGGCGGAGAAACGAAAGGTGGGTTGAAGAGGTAGGTCTCCAGATGCATCCCTGTGTGCTTGATGATGTGCCTTCCAACCAGCAATGCTATGGATGATCCTAGGGAGTGTCCGGCAAGCCAAACGTTCTCCGGGCTGGCTCTGTAGGCGAATTCTTGTGTCTTTGCTATCCCTGTTTGGACACGGGTGCTTGCTTGAAGGTCGTTGATAATGCAGTGGAGGTTGAGCTTGAAATCCTGTTCCTGGTTTCCGGCCTTGTTAATGGTGCCACGGAAGGCAATCACGTATTGTGGGGGTTTCTGGTGGGAATGGTGTTGGTGTGGGTAGTTGAACTCGTAGATGGCGCCGAAGTGGGAGACGTCGTGTTCGTCGATTAGAACTTGGTGTAACTTGAAGTTGAAGAAGTGCCACCACGGAGGAGCTAGGGCATGGGGGCCGTGGCGGTTTTGTTGGCGGTTTTGTTGGCGGTCGTGCTCCATCGTGTAGACTCCTTGGACTAAGCTGGCGGCAATGGACCGTTTGTGGTGTTTTTGTCTTTTTCTTTGGTTTTTTAATGTTTTCATTTTAGACCTAAATTTTACAAATATTTTCAATTTGATCCATTAATTTCCCTTTCATGTATTTTTTCTATAAATTTATTATTTATGTAATTTATTATTTTTTCTTGATCTTTTATACCTTGTATAATTGTATCTCTATTTAATATATTTTTATTTATTGTTCGTTCATAATTTTTCTTATATATTTCTTCTTTTTGTAAAGATGTTTCTATATTTTTTTCCATTTGTTAAATATTTTTAACATTTAGAATTTCTTTTGTTTGTTGTTTTTCTTTTGTTATACTGTCTGTATCTATTTTTGGTTTATAACTCATAATTAAGCGTATGCCATTTGATATGTTGTACTCTTTTTCTTTTTATTTTTTTTAGATCCGCGTTTGCAGTTTCTATCATTATTTCTTGAGTTCTTAATGATAAATCTTCATTGTATTTTAAATCATGGTATGCCATTTTAACAAGATATTCGTTTATAATAACTCGTTCTTCTATTTCTCGTATATCTCGTGCTATTCTCTTTCTATAATCGTATCTATCCATTATTTTAAGCATATATTAGAGATAAAAGTATTTTTTTAATGTGTTTTAATTTTAAAAAGTTACAGTATTCTTTCCATGCTTTTTCAAAATATTCATTTTTTTCATATATCCCAATCATTTGTTTACTTATAAACATATCTTCTTCTATTTGTATTAAAGATTTAGATAACCAGTAATTGACTCATAATTTTTGGAATCGTATACGGGATCTGATACCAGAGCGACTATCAGAGTGTTTCCTTTATAGTTGTAGTTAATTTAGCCATTTGATCGGCTAATTGTGTGAATTCGTTTTCAGTTATTTCATTAGAAGATCCCTCTTCTTTAAAGTTTTTAATAGAGGCCCATGTAAGAGTTTCATTAGTTCTTTGATTTGGTGGTAGATATGTACAGCATGTACTTTTACTTTTTAAAAGTTTAGGTGTTTTATTTTGAAAAACATTAGTATTAACATGTTGTATAATAGGTGTCTTTGGACATATTTTACACGAGAGACCTCTCGAAAAATGTCTTCCATATATATTTTATCTGTGTTTTTAAATTGTTTACTATGATGGCTGTTTGTCAAAGCATATCCAATGGTATATGTTATTGAAAATGGATAATCGTTTGTTTCCATTAAATCTTGTCTTTCGAATTTATAAGCAATGTTTAAAGATTTATCTAGTTTTTCTGTTACAAGTTTTATAGCGTAGTGTAAAGCTACATTAAAAAGTAGTTTAGTATAAGCAAGGTTTCCTTCAATTATTCCAAGTATTTTACCTTTTATGTTCATAATTCTGTCATCACATATAGCTAGTTTTATGGGTGAGTTTATTCCTTCAACAAATGTACTCTTAATTAGTATCTGTATTGTAGAAATATGTATATATCCTATTTCACTAGGTGTATGTTTTGTTTTTTTTATTTTCTGGATTATATCAGCTTTATTTATCAACGAAATAGCCTGTGTTCCTTTTGTTGTAGAAATTTCAATTGGTGTTTCACATGTAAATTTTCCATATAATATAATGTTTTTCCTACTTAGTTTTGTTTTTAAATCTGTTTTCATATCTTGACCATCTATCAAGTTTAACTCTTTTCTTCTAACCTTGTTTAATTTTTTGTTGTCTATAATAATATCTTGAGAAAAATATCCGTATTCTTCAGTTGTTTCAAGGTGTTCAATTTGATCTATCAGACTAGTTTCCATTTATGTATATGATTTCTAGTATACAAAAATATAAATAATAAATTCAGAACAAAGATTGTATTGTTTACCTGTTTGCGTATTCCTATCTACTGTCTTCATGCACTCCATGTTACCTGTTCATCTTTCTTCGAAATATATGTTTGATTTTGGTACGAGAATTGTTTGGTTGTGTATGATTCTGCTATTCAGGCGTGAGGCCAACAGAAAAGAAAAGCTCAATGGCTTAAAAACTCAGGGAGTTTTTTGATCAACACATGATCTTTTTCTTTCTATTCAAATCCCTCCATTACATACTACATTGAGACCAATATATAGGCACTCGACTCACTATTACAGACGCGTTTTCATTTACAAAAAGTAAAAAAGTAAAAAAGACTTACAGTAAAGATAATAATGGTGCTCAACAACTGCACCTAAAAAGCAGACAGAGTCATAAAGTCGGCATTATTGAGGTGTGTTCGTCATTGCTTGCGTATTTTCTTCAGTGTTTGACGTCATTGCATGCGTCAGTTTACATTACTCTTCAGTAACAGTGTCTTCCTTTATTGACTCGTTTGAATTATGGGACCCTGTTTCTTCAGCTTTGTCTTCAGGTTTGTCTTGGCACATTTCACAGCTGAGTTCATCAATTGTTTCACTGTGTTCACAGAAAATGAGTTTGATTTCCTTAGGAAGTGTCTTCAGGTTGTGTTCTTCAATTTTGATAAAAGTTTTCTCAAAGTTTTCTAACGTTTTTAGCTGTAACGGTGGAATTGTGTATCTCGAAGATCCATAAATCAGATGATAATTGGATTTGTAGTTTATTTTGGCATTACTGTCCTTGTTTATCTCTTGTGATGCATGCATAAAATATTTGATTTAGTTGTTTTGCAACTATCTCATTCCTAGCCAATGGTTAAACAAGAAAGGGATGACCCTTATCATTAAAGATGTTTATTTGTTGTTAATTTGGTATCATCAAAACATTAATGATAAGGGGAAGCAAGAACACGGTATAATATAATAATACTGATTTTATCAATCGTAGGGGTTGAAATTTTTTTTTGAGGTTTTTTCAATCTATAGGAGATAAAAACTTTATAACTAAAAATAGAAATAAAAAAATGCATTTCAAATATATGTGTATAGTTGAGGAATAAAAGCTTTTGAGGGTTAATGCATCTGCTACTACTACATTATTTTGTTTTATTTTTAAAATTCATTATGTGACAGTTGTCGATATAATATTGAAAAAGTGAAATATATATATTTGAATCAAATAGAATCAGAACTTTTTTTTGTAAACTACCTAAATTGAAAAATGCTACTCTTAACTACTTTAAAAAAACTAGAATATTATTGTATGAAATAGGAGAAAACTTGGAGATTCTAGAGATGCAAATTTAAAACATGAAATAAAAAGAGTAATCAAATACCCTTGTGATCGAGAATTTAGAGTAGAGAAAAAATTGGTGAGAAAGAAAAATAATTTAACAATAGAAAAACACTAAGAATAACATTTTTCACTTGAAGTAATTTATAAAAAAATTGAACCATATTGGGAATTAAAATCCATTGTCCGAAAAATAAATAAAGTTCTCTAATATTTCATTTTATAGTGATTTTGAAGTTTTAAGAACTTGGAAACTAATGGAAAGGCTTCGTTGCAATCTGCAATTTACATGAATGAGGTAGCACAGATCTTCAAAATTTATATACTACATTTATAATTTTTAGAAAATGTGAAACCTCTACTTATTACTTAATCTAATATACAGTAAATTGCTAAAAAATCATTAAAAACAAATAATAAGTTTATTATTGTAATATATAGCTGATGATACGGGTATTGTTATATCAAATTGGGCTCATGCCATCCCACTGGTCCAAAGTTATGGTTCAAAGCTCATTAAAAAGCCATCTAGACCCAAAATTTTCATTTATTTATTAATTTAAAAAATCTTGATAACTTTTAATATTCATTTACTGGTTGTCAAAAAAAGAAAATACTCATTTACCCGATCCTTTAAGTTCTGCAATTATAATCTCAATTGGTTCCAGCGTCATAGCCGATCGATAGGGCGTATGCCAAACAACTTCTCGTCGTATTCACTAACGACCTTTTCGTGTTTTGCTTAGGTCGTAGACATAAAAGATAGATATCGTTCAGCACTCGTTAAGGGACTTGCATTTTCTGAGCCCACTCTAAGAAACTTCTTAAAGAATTATAACCATTCATTGCATCAATTGAAGAATTATATTTTTTTGTTTTATCTATAAAACTATATATATATATAATCTCATTTATTTGACAATATAACGTGTTTCACATTATGAAAAGCAAAACAAAAATTACAACTTTCTATAATTCCCAGAAGTAGTTTTAGGCAAAGAACAAAGTATCCCTCCAACAACGAAGGCAAGTTTGCTGCCTCACTCGCGCAACGACGCCTTTCAGGTAAAATGAGTCACTTGTATTGGTGCAATTTGTAGTTAAACTCCAAATCTGGCCTCCACCATTGATCAATCCCATGAGCTTCCTTAAACCTCTGAGGAGGAGCAACATTCGCAGTCACATAAGCACAAGGAATAAGATGTGATGCTTCAAAATCCTTCCCTCTAGCACCCGACACAATGCTCCCTATCGAATGCTTTGTTGCAAGTTTCCCGATTTTCCCAGCACCAATAGACTCCATCGTCTCCCTGTGCTTGAAATACGCCAAATACTCCGAACAAATGGGATCACGCGGATTGAGGAACAAGTATGGTACCCAAGTAGACAACACATCAAAAGGATCCTTCTCTTGATCCTTACCGTGGACGGCAGAGGCCAAGCTGGCCGTCAGAACGCTGTTTGCCAGCCGCAGGCCGAGCTTCACCGCGTCGTTATTGATCCGTTCGATGGGCGGAGAAACGAAAGGTGGGTTGAAGAGGTAGGTCTCCAGATGCATCCCTGTGTGCTTGATGATGTGCTTTCCAACCAGCAATGCTATGGATGATCCTAGGGAGTGTCCGGCAAGCCAAACGTTCTCCGGGCCGGCTCTGTAGGCGAATTCTTGTGTCTTTGCTATCCCTGTTTGGACACGGGTGCTTGCTTGAAGGTCGTTGATAATGCAGTGGAGGTTGAGCTTGAAATCCTGTTCCCGGTTTCCGGCCTTGTTAATGGTGCCACGGAAGGCAATCACGTATTGTGGGGGTTTCTGGTGGGAATGGTGTTGGTGTGGGTAGTTGAACTCGTAGATGGCGCCGAAGTGGGAGACGTCGTGTTCGTCGATTAGAACTTGGTGTAACTTGAAGTTGAAGAAGTGCCACCACGGAGGAGCTAGGGCATGGGGGCCGTGGCGGTTTTGTTGGCGGTCGTGCTCCATCGTGTAGACTCCTTGGACTAAGCTGGCGGCAATGGACCGTCTGTGGTGTGAGTTGCTCCTGTGGATATATATGTTGAAAGGAGATCGTGTTTGAGATGGAATAAGAGGTGACTGGTGAGTGTGGTTATAAGGGCATTCCGGATGTGATTAAACAAAACCAGATCAAATCTTGTGTTACACTTTTTGTATTTCCCTAGTTGGATGCATTATACGTCATATATTTCATTGTGTAGTTGTACACGTATCATATATCTACGAGTGAAATACATGTAACAGAAACGTGGAACTTAAGATATATCGCGCACTTACCAATCGATATGAGTCAGAAATGATGGACCGCGGAGGCTGAAAACTTCCGTCTCGGATGCCATTGTTTCCTGAAGCCCTAATTGTACTGATGTTTAACTCTGTTACAAATGTAAAGAAAAAGTTAGGAACTTGTTTCATCAGCATGTATATATGGCACAAGCAGGGACGGATTCAAAATTTATCATGAGCGGGACTGAAAATTCCTAAGCCTCAATATATTAAAAAAAATAATAATAACTTGAAATTAATTAAACACATCAGAACTCATAGATGATTCGTGTTCCCTTCAATTTGCTCCTAACTAAAGTTTTCATGTATAGAAAGGTCTCTTATTAAAGAAAAAAACTAATATTTGTGTTGGGATTATAATATCCGCTATCGAGTGTAGTATTAAAATTATTTTTGTGATATTAATTTGGCAGAGTTAGGTTTTGATTAGAATTACCTATATAATATATGATATCTTTTATCTCTATAATATTATATGATACATTATACTAATTTTTTCTTGCATAAAAACATAATACATTGATTTTTTCCTGAAGTGTTCGGCATGTCATAACAAAAAATTCACACTTTTAGTTATTTTCATATTCAAGCAAAACTTGAGTTATATTTAATATAATATATACATATAACATTTATTATATATAATAACTAGTAAATTTTTTACTCGTAAAAAGTATTAATTAATTTATTTTCAATATTAATATATATTTATATTTTAGAAAATCTTTTTTAAGGAAATTAATTAGTGGGGTGCGGGGTGGGGGTTGAGGGGGGCGGAAACGGGGGGCTTGAGCCACCCCTTGGCCTTAATTGGCTCCGCCCCTGGGCACAAGAATCAGGTTTCTATCTGTGGAAATTACAACAGAAAAGGAGACACAAACTATAGTTAAATTTTCTTCAAGATCCATCCTTTTTGAAAACCTGAAGATCCACACACAAACACAATGAAAATGAAAAATTATAACCATCACAGCAGTAAAGAATTTGCAGCCTTTAAGCAAATGCTGATTTCTCAAGCCCATAAACACTTACCTGAAAATCAAATCTCCATCGCCTCCAGAACTGAGAATTCTTGAGGATTAGAAAAGGTTAAACTTGGGCAGAGATATTGAAACCAAGTTAATTTGCTAGTTGAAGATAGTTCTATTCACTTTTTCAAGTCAATGGATCTTGAAGTTTACAATCCAACAATTTTTCATATTAACAATATGGAACTTGCATATAATACTACATTTATATGATCTGACTTGTAACAATGGAAACAAAGTCAATGCAAAGAAAATATGAAAAAACAAGAGGACGAAGACGAAGAAAACAAAGTCGGTGGAAATTCTCGTAGAATATGGAGGTGGAATTTGGATGCAGCAAATTATTACACAGCTTTTGGGATGTACGGAATTGCAGAGAAATGTTGAGTAAGTCAATAATTAATGTGTATTAATTTCCAGAAAATGAAAGTACGTCGTGAAGATCCTCCCTTCGTATGAAACCTTTCTCACTTCTCACTACTCTTTTTTTAAACCACTCATATCAAAATTTCCATATCAATCCCTAGTCAATGGTCAAGAAAGGCATGAGTATCATTAAAGTTGTCTATTTGTCGTTAATTTGGTATCATCAAAGCATTAGTGATACGATGGAAATAAGAATACGGCATAATATAATAATATTTATTTTATATATTGTAAGGGTCAATTTTTTTTTTTGAGTTTTATATATATATATATTTTTCAATTTATAAGCGATAAAAATTGTGAATCAAGAGGGGGGTGAGTTGATTCTGATACAACTTTTCGCACAATGTTAATTTAGATCAATAGTCAAAGCACAGAACTAGCAAACTCATTCAGAGTTATCAGAGTGGCAATGTAATGACTAAATCAATTTCCACAGATTAGAATCAATCTTCTTGTAGTTTTAAGACAAAGGTCTTGACAAACGTTTTAAGCACAAGTCTTTGAACAATACTATTTCACAATTTAATCCTTTCCATTGATATAAACTTTGAACTAGTCAAATTAATGCTTCAATCAATCATAGCTTCAAGACTTGGTGGAGGGTTATTTTTAATTTTAGTGTGTATTTTTGTGTGTAGTTTAACTTTAGTGTATATTTCAACTTAGGTGTGTTCCGTTAATGCCAAATGCAACTTTGAATAGTGTTTTTGTCTTTTTCTTTGGTTTTTGATTGTTTTCATTTTAGACCTAAATTTTACAAATATTTTCAATTTGATCCATTAATTTCCCTTTCATGTATTTTTTCTATAAATTTATTATTTATGTAATTTATTATTTTTTCTTGATCTTTTATACCTTGTATAATTGTATCTCTATTTAATATATTTTTATTTATTGTTCGTTCATAATTTTTCTTATATATTTCTTCTTTTTGTAAAGATGTTTCTATATTTTTTTCCATTTGTTAAATATTTTTAGCATTTAGAATTTCTTTTGTTTGTTGTTTTTCTTTTGTTATACTGTCTGTATCTATTTTTGGTTTATAACTCATAATTAAGCGTATGCCATTTGATATGTTGTATCTCTTTTTCTTTTTATTTTTTTTAGATCCGCGTTTGCAGTTTCTATCATTATTTCTTGAGTTCTTAATGATAAATCTTCATTGTATTTTAAATCATGGTATGCCATTTTAACAAGATATTCGTTTATAATAACTCGTTCTTCTATTTTTTGTATATCTCGTGCTATTCTCTTTCTATAATCGTATCTATCCATTATTTTAAGCATATATTAGAGATAAAAGTATTTTTTTAATGTGTTTTAATTTTAAAAAGTTACAGTATTCTTTCCATGCTTTTTCAAAATATTCATTTTTTTCATATATCCCAATCATTTGTTTACTTATAAACATATCTCCTTCTATTTGTATTAAAGATTTAGATAACCAGTATTTTAATTGTTGACTTATAATTTTTGGAATCGTATACGGGATCTGATACCAGAGCCACTATCAGAGTGTTTCCTTTATAGTTGTAGTTAATTTAGCCATTTGATTGGCTAATTGTGTGAATTCGTTTTTAGTTATTTCATTAGAAGATCCCTCTTCTTTAAAGTTTTTAATAGAGTCTCGTGTAAGAGTTTCATTAGTTCTTTGATTTGGTGGTAGATATGTATAGCATGTACTTTTACTTTTTAAAGGTTTAGGTGTTTTATTTTGAAAAACATTAGTATTAACATGTTGTATAATAGGTGTCTTTGGTACATATTTTACACGAGAGACCTCTCGAAAAATGTCTTCCATATATATTTTATCTGTGTTTTTAAATTGTTTACTATGATGGCTGTTTGTCAAAGCATATCCAATGGTATATGTTATTGAAAATGGATAATCGTTTGTTTCCATTAAATCTTGTCTTTCGAATTTATAAGCAATGTTTAAAGATTTATCTAGTTTTTCTGTTACAAGTTTTATAGCGTAGTGTAAAGCTACATTAAAAAGTAGTTTTGTATGAGCGAGGTTTCCTTCAATTATTCCAAGTGTTTTACCTTTTATGTTCATAATTCTGTCATCACATTTAGCTAGTTTTATGGGTGAGTTTATTCCTTCAGCAAATGTACTCTTAATTAGTATCTGTATTGTAGAAATATGTATATATCCTATTTCACTAGGTGTATGTTTTGTTTTTTTTATTTTCTAGATTATATCAGCTTTATTTATCAACGAAATAGCCTGTGTTCCTTTTGTTGTAGAAATTTCAATTGGTGTTTCACATGTAAATTTTCCATATAATATAATGTTTTTCCTACTTAGTTTTGTTTTTAAATCTGTTTTCATATCTTGACCATCTATCAAGTTTAACTCTTTTCTTCTAACCTTGTTTAATTTTTTGTTGTCTATAATAATATCTTGAGAAAAATATCCGTATTCTTCAGTTGTTTCAAGGTGTTCAATTTGATCTATCAGACTAGTTTCCATTTATGTATATGATTTCTAGTATACAAAAATATAAATAAGAGGAAATTGCTGTTTTCGTCCCGTAAATTACCCTCTTTTTAATTTTGGTCCCAACCATTAAGTTTTTTGCAATTTTAGTCCCATAAAGTCGGTTTTTTTGCAAAAATCATCCCACCGTCAATTATCCGTTAGTTACAGACGGAAATAGCACGTGCAACGCATGTGACAGTTAAAAAAATTACATTTTGGCCCATATTATTTATTTACTTTTCCAAAACTACCCCAAATTATTTAAATTATATTTTTTTTACCCTAAACAAAGTTAGATGAATTTATAAAACCTCTTTTACATATAATAAAGTAACTAATTTTTTAATTGGCATATATTCATTATCTTATTAATATAATACCCCCTATATTTTTTTCTTTTTCCTTTTTAATCACCTTATATATTATATGGAATTGCATATATCTTTTTTATTTTAATAAAATGTGATGTAAATTGAAAATGTATACCTATACTATTATATTGAGTTTTTTTTCTTTTAATTTAATTTGTTTTTGTTGCTTGACTTCTCTTTTCTCTCGTCCCACTTCAATTTTTTTCTTTTTTTTTTCTATATAATTTTTAGCTTTTTTCCTCATATTTTTAATTTCATATTAATTGTTATTTTTATTAATATAATATTACCTTATACTATTTGTTCTTTTATTTATTATAATTTCATAGTTATATTAAAAATAATTATTAAAATACATTAATACGAAATTAATATTAATATATTTTAATAATAATATATTTTTTTACTTGCACACTTTTTAAACTTGCGTATTATATATTAATTAGATAAAAAGGAAAATATTAAAAATAAAAAAATTGCCCCCACCCCTAAAAAGGAAAAGAAAAAAAACTCAATATAATAGTATACGTATACATTTTCAATTTCCACATTTTATTAAAATAAAAAAGATATATGCAATTCCATATAATATAGAAGGTGATTAAAAAGAAAAAAAAAAAATATTAAAAATAAAAAAATTGCCCCCACCCCTAAAAAGGAAAAGAAAAAAAACTCAATATAATAGTATAGGTATACATTTTCAATTTCCACATTTTATTAAAATAAAAAAGATATATGCAATTCCATATAATATATAAGGTGACTAAAAAGGAAAAAGAAAAAATATAGAGGGTATTATATTAATAAGATAATGAATATATGCCAATTAAAAAATTAGTTACTTTATTATATGTAAAAATGGTTTTATAAATTCTTCTAACTTTGTTTAGGGTAAAAAAAATATAATTTAAATAATTTGGGGTAGTTTTGAGAAAGTAAATAAATAATATGGGCCAAAATGCAATTTTTTTAACTGTCACGTGCGTTGCACGTGCCATTTCCGTCTGTGACTAACGGATAATTGACGGTGGGACGATTTTTGCAAAAAAACCGACTTTATGGGACTAAAATTGCAAAAAACGTAATGGTTGGGACCAAAATTAAAAAGTGGGTAATTTACGGGACGAAAACAGCAATTTCCTCTATAAATAATAAATTCAGAACAAAGATTGTATTGTTTACCTGTTTGCGTATTCCTATCTACTGTCTTCATGCACTCCATGTTACCTGTTCATCTTTCTTCGAAATATATGTTTGATTTTGGTACGAGAATTGTTTGGCTGTGTATGATTCTGCTATTCAGGCGTGAGGCCAACAGAAAAGAAAAGCTCAAAGGCTTAAAAACTCAGGGAGTTTTTTGATCAACACATGATCTTTTTCTTTCTATTCAAATCCCTCCATTACATACTACATTGAGACCAATATATAGGCACTCGACTCACTATTACAGACGCGTTTTCATTTACAAAAAGTAAAAAAGTAAAAAAGACTTACAGTAAAGATAATAATGGTGCTCAACAACTGCACCTAAAAAGCAGACAGAGTCATAAAGTCGGCATTATTGAGGTGTGTTCGTCATTGCTTGCGTATTTTCTTCAGTGTTTGACGTCATTGCATGCGTCAGTTTACATTACTCTTCAGTAACAGTGTCTTCCTTTATTGACTCGTTTGAATTATGGGACCCTGTTTCTTCAGCTTTGTCTTCAGGTTTGTCTTGGCACATTTCACAGCTGAGTTCATCAATTGTTTCACTGTGTTCACAGAAAATGAGTTTGATTTCCTTAGGAAGTGTCTTCAGGTTGTGTTCTTCAATTTTGATAAAAGTTTTCTCAAAGTTTTCTAACGTTTTTAGCTGTAACGGTGGAATTGTGTATCTCGAAGATCCATAAATCAGATGATAATTGGATTTGTAGTTTATTTTGGCATTACTGTCCTTGTTTATCTCTTGTGATGCATGCATAAAATATTTGATTTAGTTGTTTTGCAACTATCTCATTCCTAGCCAATGGTTAAACAAGAAAGGGATGACCCTTATCATTAAAGATGTTTATTTGTTGTTAATTTGGTATCATCAAAACATTAATGATAAGGGGAAGCAAGAACACGGTATAATATAATAATACTGATTTTATCAATCGTAGGGGTTGAAATTTTTTTTTGAGGTTTTTTCAATCTATAGGAGATAAAAACTTTATAACTAAAAATAGAAATAAAAAAATGCATTTCAAATATATGTGTATAGTTGAGGAATAAAAGCTTTTGAGGGTTAATGCATCTGCTACTACTACATTATTTTGTTTTATTTTTAAAATTCATTATGTGACAGTTGTCGATATAATATTGAAAAAGTGAAATATATATATTTGAATCAAATAGAATCAGAACTTTTTTTTGTAAACTACCTAAATTGAAAAATGCTACTCTTAACTACTTTAAAAAAACTAGAATATTATTGTATGAAATAGGAGAAAACTTGGAGATTCTAGAGATGCAAATTTAAAACATGAAATAAAAAGAGTAATCAAATACCCTTGTGATCGAGAATTTAGAGTAGAGAAAAAATTGGTGAGAAAGAAAAATAATTTAACAATAGAAAAACACTAAGAATAACATTTTTCACTTGAAGTAATTTATAAAAAAATTGAACCATATTGGGAATTAAAATCCATTGTCCGAAAAATAAATAAAGTTCTCTAATATTTCATTTTATAGTGATTTTGAAGTTTTAAGAACTTGGAAACTAATGGAAAGGCTTCGTTGCAATCTGCAATTTACATGAATGAGGTAGCACAGATCTTCAAAATTTATATACTACATTTATAATTTTTAGAAAATGTGAAACCTCTACTTATTACTTAATCTAATATACAGTAAATTGCTAAAAAATCATTAAAAACAAATAATAAGTTTATTATTGTAATATATAGCTGATGATACGGGTATTGTTATATCAAATTGGGCTCATGCCATCCCACTGGTCCAAAGTTATGGTTCAAAGCTCATTAAAAAGCCATCTAGACCCAAAATTTTCATTTATTTATTAATTTAAAAAATCTTGATAACTTTTAATATTCATTTACTGGTTGTCAAAAAAAGAAAATACTCATTTACCCGATCCTTTAAGTTCTGCAATTATAATCTCAATTGGTTCCAGCGTCATAGCCGATCGATAGGGCGTATGCCAAACAACTTCTCGTCGTATTCACTAACGACCTTTTCGTGTTTTGCTTAGGTCGTAGACATAAAAGATAGATATCGTTCAGCACTCGTTAAGGGACTTGCATTTTCTGAGCCCACTCTAAGAAACTTCTTAAAGAATTATAACCATTCATTGCATCAATTGAAGAATTATATTTTTTTGTTTTATCTATAAAACTATATATATATATATAATCTCATTTATTTGACAATATAACGTGTTTCACATTATGAAAAGCAAAACAAAAATTACAACTTTCTATAATTCCCAGAAGTAGTTTTAGGCAAAGAACAAAGTATCCCTCCAACAACGAAGGCAAGTTTGCTGCCTCACTCGCGCAACGACGCCTTTCAGGTAAAATGAGTCACTTGTATTGGTGCAATTTGTAGTTAAACTCCAAATCTGGCCTCCACCATTGATCAATCCCATGAGCTTCCTTAAACCTCTGAGGAGGAGCAACATTCACAGTCACATAAGCACAAGGAATAAGATGTGATGCTTCAAAATCCTTCCCTCTAGCACCCGACACAATGCTCCCTATCGAATGCTTTGTTGCAAGTTTCCCGATTTTCCCAGCACCAATAGACTCCATCGTCTCCCTGTGCTTGAAATACGCCAAATACTCCGAACAAATGGGATCACGCGGATTGAGGAACAAGTATGGTACCCAAGTAGACAACACATCAAAAGGATCC
This sequence comes from Lantana camara, assembly GCA_037501455.1. Classification (NCBI taxonomy): domain Eukaryota; kingdom Viridiplantae; phylum Streptophyta; class Magnoliopsida; order Lamiales; family Verbenaceae; genus Lantana; species Lantana camara. The sequence goes on along the minus strand of CM074857.1, from coordinate 10,473,562 downwards.
TTCTCTTGATCCTTACCGTGGACAGCAGAGGCCAAGCTGGCCGTCAGAACGCTGTTTGCCAGCCGCAGGCCGAGCTTCACCACGTCGTTATTGATCCGTTCGATGGGCGGAGAAACGAAAGGTGGGTTGAAGAGGTAGGTCTCCAGATGCATCCCTGTGTGCTTGATGATGTGCCTTCCAACCAGCAATGCTATGGATGATCCTAGGGAGTGTCCGGCAAGCCAAACGTTCTCCGGGCCGGCTCTGTAGGCGAATTCTTGTGTCTTTGCTATCCCTGTTTGGACACGGGTGCTTGCTTGAAGGTCGTTGATAATGCAGTGGAGGTTGAGCTTGAAATCCTGTTCCCGGTTTCCGGCCTTGTTAATGGTGCCACGGAAGGCAATCACGTATTGTGGGGGTTTCTGGTGGGAATGGTGTTGGTGTGGGTAGTTGAACTCGTAGATGGCGCCGAAGTGGGAGACGTCGTGTTCGTCGATTAGAACTTGGTGTAACTTGAAGTTGAAGAAGTGCCACCACGGAGGAGCTAGGGCATGGGGGCCGTGGCGGTTTTGTTGGCGGTCGTGCTCCATCGTGTAGACTCCTTGGACTAAGCTGGCGGCAATGGACCGTCTGTGGTGTGAGTTGCTCCTGTGGATATATATGTTGAAAGGAGATCGTGTTTGAGATGGAATAAGAGGTGACTGGTGAGTGTGGTTATAAGGGCATTCCGGATGTGATTAAACAAAACCAGATCAAATCTTGTGTTACACTTTTTGTATTTCCCTAGTTGGATGCATTATACGTCATATATTTCATTGTGTAGTTGTACACGTATCATATATCTACGAGTGAAATACATGTAACAGAAACGTGGAACTTAAGATATATCGCGCACTTACCAATCGATATGAGTCAGAAATGATGGACCGCGGAGGCTGAAAACTTCCGTCTCGGATGCCATTGTTTCCTGAAGCCCTAATTGTACTGATGTTTAACTCTGTTACAAATGTAAAGAAAAAGTTAGGAACTTGGTTCATCAGCATGTATATATGGCACAAGCAGGGACGGATTCAAAATTTATCATGAGCGGGACTGAAAATTTCTAAGCCTCAATATATTAAAAAAAATAATAATAACTTGAAATTAATTAAACACATCAGAACTCATAGATGATTCGTGTTCCCTTCAATTTGCTCCTAACTAAAGTTTTCATGTATAGAAAGGTCTCTTATTAAAGAAAAAAACTAATATTTGTGTTGGGATTATAATATCCGCTATCGAGTGTAGTATTAAAATTCTTTTTGTGATATTAATTTGGCAGAGTTAGGTTTTGATTAGAATTACCTATATAATATATGATATCTTTTATCTCTATAATATTATATGATACATTATACTAATTTTTTCTTGCATAAAAACATAATACATTGATTTTTTCCTGAAGTGTTCGGCATGTCATAACAAAAAATTCACACTTTTAGTTATTTTCATATTCAAGCAAAACTTGAGTTATATTTAATATAATATATACATATAACATTTATTATATATAATAACTAGTAAATTTTTTACTCGTAAAAAGTATTAATTAATTTATTTTCAATATTAATATATATTTATATTTTAGAAAATCTTTTTTAAGGAAATTAATTAGTGGGGTGCGGGGTGGGGGTTGAGGGGGGGGCGGAAACGGGGGGCTTGAGCCACCCCTTGGCCTTAATTGGCTCCGCCCCTGGGCACAAGAATCAGGTTTCTATCTGTGGAAATTACAACAGAAAAGGAGACACAAACTATAGTTAAATTTTCTTCAAGATCCATCCTTTTTGAAAACCTGAAGATCCACACACAAACACAATGAAAATGAAAAATTATAACCATCACAGCAGTAAAGAATTTGCAGCCTTTAAGCAAATGCTGATTTCTCAAGCCCATAAACACTTACCTGAAAATCAAATCTCCATCGCCTCCAGAACTGACAATTCTTGAGGATTAGAAAAGGTTAAACTTGGGCAGAGATATTGAAACCAAGTTAATTTGCTAGTTGAAGATAGTTCTATTCACTTTTTCAAGTCAATGGATCTTGAAGTTTACAATCCAACAATTTTTCATATTAACAATATGGAACTTGCATATAATACTACATTTATATGATCTGACTTGTAACAATGGAAACAAAGTCAATGCAAAGAAAATATGAAAAAACAAGAGGACGAAGACGAAGAAAACAAAGTCGGTGGAAATTCTCGTAGAATATGGAGGTGGAATTTGGATGCAGCAAATTATTACACAGCTTTTGGGATGTACGGAATTGCAGAGAAATGTTGAGTAAGTCAATAATTAATGTGTATTAATTTCCAGAAAATGAAATGTACGTCGTGAAGGCCCTCCCTTCGTATGAAACCTTTCTCACTTCTCACTACTTTGTTTTTTTAAACCACTCATATCAAAATTTCCATATCAATCCCTAGTCAATGGTCAAGAAAGGCATGAGTATCATTAAAGTTGTCTATTTGTCGTTAATTTGGTATCATCAAAGCATTAGTGATACGATGGAAATAAGAATACGGCATAATATAATAATATTTATTTTATATATTGTAAGGGTCAATTTTTTTTTTTGAGTTTTATATATATATATATTTTTCAATTTATAAGCGATAAAAATTGTGAATCAAGAGGGGGGTGAGTTGATTCTGATACAACTTTTCGCACAATGTTAATTTAGATCAATAGTCAAAGCACAGAACTAGCAAACTCATTCAGAGTTATCAGAGTGGCAATGTAATGACTAAATCAATTTCCACAGATTAGAATCAATCTTCTTGTAGTTTTAAGACAAAGGTCTTGACAAACGTTTTAAGCACAAGTCTTTGAACAATACTATTTCACAATTTAATCCTTTCCATTGATATAAACTTTGAACTAGTCAAATTAATGCTTCAATCAATCATAGCTTCAAGACTTGGTGGAGGGTTATTTTTAATTTTAGTGTGTATTTTTGTGTGTAGTTTAACTTTAGTGTATATTTCAACTTAGGTGTGTTCCGTTAATGCCAAATGCAACTTTGAATAGTGTTTTTGTCTTTTTCTTTGGTTTTTGATTGTTTTCATTTTAGACCTAAATTTTACAAATATTTTCAATTTGATCCATTAATTTCCCTTTCATGTATTTTTTCTATAAATTTATTATTTATGTAATTTATTATTTTTTCTTGATCTTTTATACCTTGTATAATTGTATCTCTATTTAATATATTTTTATTTATTGTTCGTTCATAATTTTTCTTATATATTTCTTCTTTTTGTAAAGATGTTTCTATATTTTTTTCCATTTGTTAAATATTTTTAGCATTTAGAATTTCTTTTGTTTGTTGTTTTTCTTTTGTTATACTGTCTGTATCTATTTTTGGTTTATAACTCATAATTAAGCGTATGCCATTTGATATGTTGTATCTCTTTTTCTTTTTATTTTTTTTAGATCCGCGTTTGCAGTTTCTATCATTATTTCTTGAGTTCTTAATGATAAATCTTCATTGTATTTTAAATCATGGTATGCCATTTTAACAAGATATTCGTTTATAATAACTCGTTCTTCTATTTTTTGTATATCTCGTGCTATTCTCTTTCTATAATCGTATCTATCCATTATTTTAAGCATATATTAGAGATAAAAGTATTTTTTTAATGTGTTTTAATTTTAAAAAGTTACAGTATTCTTTCCATGCTTTTTCAAAATATTCATTTTTTTCATATATCCCAATCATTTGTTTACTTATAAACATATCTCCTTCTATTTGTATTAAAGATTTAGATAACCAGTATTTTAATTGTTGACTTATAATTTTTGGAATCGTATACGGGATCTGATACCAGAGCCACTATCAGAGTGTTTCCTTTATAGTTGTAGTTAATTTAGCCATTTGATTGGCTAATTGTGTGAATTCGTTTTTAGTTATTTCATTAGAAGATCCCTCTTCTTTAAAGTTTTTAATAGAGTCCCGTGTAAGAGTTTCATTAGTTCTTTGATTTGGTGGTAGATATGTATAGCATGTACTTTTACTTTTTAAAGGTTTAGGTGTTTTATTTTGAAAAACATTAGTATTAACATGTTGTATAATAGGTGTCTTTGGTACATATTTTACACGAGAGACCTCTCGAAAAATGTCTTCCATATATATTTTATCTGTGTTTTTAAATTGTTTACTATGATGGCTGTTTGTCAAAGCATATCCAATGGTATATGTTATTGAAAATGGATAATCGTTTGTTTCCATTAAATCTTGTCTTTCGAATTTATAAGCAATGTTTAAAGATTTATCTAGTTTTTCTGTTACAAGTTTTATAGCGTAGTGTAAAGCTACATTAAAAAGTAGTTTTGTATGAGCGAGGTTTCCTTCAATTATTCCAAGTGTTTTACCTTTTATGTTCATAATTCTGTCATCACATTTAGCTAGTTTTATGGGTGAGTTTATTCCTTCAGCAAATGTACTCTTAATTAGTATCTGTATTGTAGAAATATGTATATATCCTATTTCACTAGGTGTATGTTTTGTTTTTTTTATTTTCTGGATTATATCAGCTTTATTTATCAACGAAATAGCCTGTGTTCCTTTTGTTGTAGAAATTTCAATTGGTGTTTCACATGTAAATTTTCCATATAATATAATGTTTTTCCTACTTAGTTTTGTTTTTAAATCTGTTTTCATATCTTGACCATCTATCAAGTTTAACTCTTTTCTTCTAACCTTGTTTAATATTTTGTTGTCTATAATAATATCTTGAGAAAAATATCCGTATTCTTCAGTTGTTTCAAGGTGTTCAATTTGATCTATCAGACTAGTTTCCATTTATGTATATGATTTCTAGTATACAAAAATATAAATAATAAATTCAGAACAAAGATTGTATTGTTTACCTGTTTGCGTATTCCTATCTACTGTCTTCATGCACTCCATGTTACCTGTTCATCTTTCTTCGAAATATATGTTTGATTTTGGTACGAGAATTGTTTGGTTGTGTATGATTCTGCTATTCAGTCGTGAGGCCAACAGAAAAGAAAAGCTCAAAGGCTTAAAAACTCAGGGAGTTTTTTGATCAACACATGATCTTTTTCTTTCTATTCAAATCCCTCCATTACATACTACATTGAGACCAATATATAGGCACTCGATTCACTATTACAGACGCGTTTTCATTTACAAAAAGTAAAAAAGTAAAAAAGACTTACAGTAAAGATAATAATGGTGCTCAACAACTGCACCTAAAAAGCAGACAGAGTCATAAAGTCGGCATTATTGAGGTGTGTTCGTCATTGCTTGCGTATTTTCTTCAGTGTTTGACGTCATTGCATGCGTCAGTTTACATTACTCTTCAGTAACAGTGTCTTCCTTTATTGACTCGTTTGAATTATGGGACCCTGTGTAACGCCCCAATTTCCGGAAGTTCAGGTAAGCACTCCACGAGCGGGTCTTCGGGAGTTGGGAGGTTAAAATTACCTGTTTGTTCATTTAATTACAAGTTTCATCATATTACTTGCCATATATTTCCATACATTTATATGAAATATCATTTATATGAATTATATGAAATAAGTGAAATAAGTGCCATATTTGTATTATATGATCCTTAATTGTTCCCTTATGTGAAATTGTGTAATGAGTGTATATCATGACTTGAAGTTAATTGCATCATTTGTTATAAATTATACTTATGTGCATCAATTTAAATAAGCAAGGGACTTTTATGCAAATAAGGGTGAATCACATATTTCCATACAAGACTTAGGATATATCATGATTTCCACATTATTCCATTCATTTCTTCTATATTCCAAGAACAAAAATCCACACACACACACCTAGTGGATTACGGTTTTTACACCAAGAAGAGAAGGAGATTTCATTTCAATTTCAAGCTAGATTCTTGAAGGATTCTTGAAGATAGAAGCATCATTAACCTCATATCATCATCTCATCCACCATCTCTTTGATTCAAGGTAGAACTTGATGGTTTTGTAAAATTCTTGAATATGTGATCAAGCATGAATTTAGGGATTTGTTGAGGAATTCTTGCATGATTGGAGTAGAGGATATGATGATGATGAACTAGAGTGAAAATTGCATGAAAATATTGGAATTCTTGAAGGTTGGAAGCATGTGTATAAGATGGGGTTTTCATGAGAAATTCTTCATGTTGGGATGTTTATTTCTTGGTTGAATTGATGAATATTGGAAGCATGATGCATATATGAGGTGTTTGAAGCATAAGTTATGGTTGGAGTTTGGTATATTTTGGTTTGGGGTTGGTTTTGCATGGAAACCCCTGTTTCTTCCCTGTTTTTTCGGTCACGCACAGTTGACACGGGGGTGTCAACTTTGCTTTGGGCTGGCGACACGGGGGTGCACGTTGGTTTGATTTTCTGTACCGTGACACGGGGGTGTCACGGTTTGCCTTGTATTGACGACACGGGCGTGTCACTTTCCTGCATTTTGCCCAACTTCGGACGAAAGCCATTTTCACCTCGGTTTGAATTAGAAAGCGTGCCATATAGCGTTGGAAAGGTCTATGTGTCTACTTTCATTTCCAACAAGCAAAACTCAATTCCCACTTCTAGAATTTAAGATATTACAGTTTTCCCACAACATGTGCATTTTCCCAAAATTGTCAAGTGTTCCTAAACTTCACCAAAATCTTTCCTATTGCATTTCTTTCACTTTCTTGGTTCCCATATGTGAATTATATGACTTTTATGCCCTATTTGATCATTATTATCTTAAATTGCTAAATTGAACATGTCATGATCATTATTGATTGAAATTGTATAAGTAACATTATTGGAACATGCTGTTCGTCTTTGTTGGTTCATAAGGGTAGAGTCTTATGTACACTTGTCCCTTTGTTACACAGATCACGGTCCGGGAGACGAGGAACACACTCCATAAGGTGTATCCTTTCTTCTTGTGTTGGTAAAGGTGAGGTTATTTCTAATTATATTGAACCCTACAACCCTATGTGGCTTTGGACCAAAACAAATAATTATATCTATAGTTTTCCAAAAAAATTGAATTATTCCTTTATGGTTTGATTGGTATTGTACCGAGTTATTGAATTGATATTGAATTGGATTGATTGATTGTTTTGGCGAGTAAAACATGTTCACAGAGGGCCCGAGGGTAGTGTATTGAGCCAACCGGGAAGGCAAGGGCCGACGGGCAACTCTTGCACTATCCTCACCAAATTGCGGGATGACCCCTGAATCCACTAGGAGATTAGTGGAGGAAGGAGTTCCGGGTATAGGGAATCATGAACCCTATACTCAATGAGATTGGATGGCGGAGCCTTGCAATCCCCCATCACCCGGAGGAAGAAGGATGGATTGATTGAAACTGTCTATTTGTGCACTGAATTGATTGCCTGATCACTTAATTGATAAAATGGAATTAATGTACACTGTCGGAGATTGGTTGGAGATTTGCCCTCACTCGCCGGGCCACTGATTATTGAATTGTATTGAAATAACTGAATTGAAAATGGAATGATTGTAACCTCGGGCGAGCCTTGTTTATTTATTAAACTAATATTGTTTATGAAAATCTTACCCGAGTTTACAATTTGCATGGTATTTGCGCTTTTAAATTATAACCCCTCACTCAGTCTTTCATAGACTGACACCTCACAATTTTCAGGTCATGAAGATCGAGTGCTAGGCGGGATTTGAGTCCATTTTACGCTTTTGGGAGTCTAGCGTTGGTCTTTTGTATTTTGGTACATGTTATGAGCACTTGGAACTTTTGGTGAACTTGACTAATATCTATATATCATGACCTATGTTTGATAACTGACGGATAGTGATGTAAATATGTAATGGAGTGAATGTATAACTTTATGCTTCCGGTTTTATTTTGGATTGTTGTATTATATGAGGGTATCCCGCCTAGCTAGGGTAGTGTTTTATTGTCTCCCGTTCGCTATAGGCTTGATTCATGTATGGGTGCCCGTTCCATATGTGGATTGAACTATAGTGCGGGGGATGTAGTGCCCTTGCGTTAAGGGTGTTACATCCTAAGGTGGTATCAGAGCCCGGTTGCAAAACCGAGGTTCTAGTGTCGTGTCATGTCGAGTCTAAATCGTACGGCATAGGATTACTTAATTAATTGCGAGAATTGCATAATGATTGAGTTTACTTGGATTTGTTTGAATTACTTGAATTATTTGAATTATGTGATTTATGTTAACTATGAGTTTATTCCACTCATCTGCACTTGTTAATCGAACATGCCTATACAGTGTTTTGAATTTCAGGATGCCACGTGGGAGGCCTCGTAGAGAGCATTCTCCGGGACACAGGCATCACCATCATGAGCATGTTCCTCCACCTCCACCCCCTCAAGCACAACCACAGGATTTCCTAAATTCTATGGTTCAACTAATAGATCAGAGACTGCGGGATTATGTGCCTCCTGCACCACCGGCTCCTCCAGTAGCACCACCGGCCCCGATTTCAGCTATATTAAGGGAATTTCAAAATCAACACCCGCCCAGATTCTTTAAAGGGAATGATATGCAAGCTGAGCAGTGGTTTAAGGAAGTAGAAAGAATTTGGGCTCTTATTCCTTGTGATTCGAGAGAGAAGGCCCGGTGTACTCTTACTTTAATCCAGGGAGAAGCTTATTCATGGTGGGAAAGCACCAAGATCGTTCTTGACACGGCCGGAGAAGAGGTTACTTGGGAAGTGTTAGTGCGGGAATTCAAGAACAAGTTCATTCCACCCTCTTCACGCACCCGAAGGCTCAAAGAGTTTACAGAGCTTAAACAAGGAGGGAGATCCGTGTCCGAGTACATAGCAGAATTTGAAAGGTTATCCAAGTATGCTCCCAATATTACCGGCGATGATTTCCATAAAGCTATGCAGTTTGTTCAAGGACTAAGGCCGGACATTCAAGCGGCGATCGAAGCGGTTAATACTAGCACTTGGAAAAAGGCTACTCAAAAGGCCTTAAAGGTGGAAGATTCAGTCAATGCACGAAGGTCTTCTTACCGGTCAGGACAAGGCTCAGGATCGGGATCGAGAGTGGGATATAATCCGGGCAAAAGGCCAATTATTCAGGGGACAGCTCCTCCACAATCTAAGGGTCCAATGAAGAAGTTTAAACAACAAGGGCCGACTCAGAAAATTTCTCAGCCTTCTAGTGTACCACCGCCTCCCGAGAAACCAAAATGTACCTTCTGTGGACAGCCTACTCATCACTATGATAATTGCAGAAGGCGTCTCGGGTTATGCCTCATTTGTGGGGATGCCGATCATCGAGTGGATACATGTCCGGATCGCCGGGATCAGCCTGCCGGGGGTCAGAGGCCGATGATTAGAGCCCGAGCCTATGCTTTGGAAGGAGAGGAAGCGGATCCTGATATAGACCCTGCAGCCGTGGTGGAAGGTACTATTTGCATCCATGGCACGAACATACATACTTTATTTGATCCGGGAGCTACCCACTCCTTTATTTCCCGTGCTATTTCTGTGAATTTGCCTTTATGTGTTACTTTATCTTCTGCTTATTATCATGTTAGTACTCCTTTTGGTGATAGTATAGAAACTAACCGGGTTTTTCGAGCGGTGCCGGTGAGTATTGAGGGTCGAGTTTTCTCTACGGATTTTATTGAATTGCCAATGTCACGCTATGGATCTATATTGGGGATGGATTGGTTGTTTGAGCATAATGCCACCGTGGATTGTCGAGCCAAGAGAGTCCGGTTGGGTTCAGATGTTATTACTGGTTGGAGTTCGAAATCGGTACCTCTATTATCTTTTGCAGAAGCTCAGAAATTGGTTCGTGACGGGGCTACGGGATTCATAGCTTATATACTTAATCGACCCAAGGATCAGGTAAAATTGGAAGAAACGGAGGTTGTTAAGGGATTTCCCGAAGTGTTTCCGGAAAAATTGGATTCGTTACCACCAGAGAGAGAAATTGAATTTGTGATCGACTTATATCCGAATGCCGAGCCGTATTCCAAGACTCCATATCAGATGGCTCCGGCGGAATTGAAAGAATTGAAAGTCCAACTTGATGCTTTATTGGAAATTGGGTATATAAGACCGAGTTCATCACCGTGGGGAGCGCCGGTATTGTTTGTAAAGAAAAAGGATGGTACTTTGAGGATGTGCATTGATTATCGGGAATTGAATCGGATGACAATTAAGAATAAATATCCTCTTCCCCATATCGAGGAGTTGTTTGATATACTCCAAGGATCCAAAGTATATTCGAAACTTGATTTGAGACAAGGTTATTATCAATTACGGATCCGAGCCGAAGATATTCCAAAAACGGGTTTTAATACAAGATATGGGCATTATGAGTTCATGGTTATGCCGTTCGGTTTGACAAATGCTCCCGCCGCCTTTATGGATATGATGCATAGGATTTTCCGGCCGTTCCTTGATAAGTTTGTGGTTATCTTTATTGACGATATTTTGGTTTTCTCCAAGTCGGCCGAAGAGCATGCAAGGCATCTTGAACTTGTGTTGAGAACTTTAAAGGAACATCAATTATTTGCCAAGTTCAGTAAGTGTGAGTTTTGGATCGAACGGGTATCGTTCTTGGGGCATATAATTTCGGGAAACGGGTTGAAAGTTGATCCTTCCAAGATCGAGGCCGTCTTGAAGTGGGAGAGACCTAAGAATGCCTCCGAGATTAAGAGTTTCTTGGGATTGGCGGGATATTATAGGAGGTTTGTTCAAGATTTTTCTAAAATTGCCGCTCCTTTAACTCGGTTGACTAAGAAAGATGTTAAGTATGATTGGGATGACAAGTGTGAGACAAACTTCAATGAGTTAAAGAAGAGATTTGTAACGTCCCAGATTTTTGAAATAAAGAAAAGGGAATAAATTAATGTGAAGTATCAAAGTATTGTTGAAAATATTATCGGTGATATATATGTTCTTTTATAGCTAAAATAACATGATTAAAATTAAATGCGCAATAATTTAAAATAAATTTTTATTTCCATATTCGTTTAGGATTGAATTCTCCCACTTCTGATTGTGTGTATATATTGTGATATAATTAATTGAAATTACATAATTTACAAATAGTAAAATGTGCGTACTGTGTGAAGGGTCTACAATTAATTGTAACATATAAATATATGACAAATATAAAAATGGTGGAGGTTTTGTATGAACATATAAAGCCGTGCCTGCATAAAAAATTATTTTCCTAACATGAATTTAGTCATAGATCCACGTGCATGAAAGATGTATTACAAATGGTTAATGTAACTTTGTCATTATTATTGAAATTTGCCTGCATTTCCACGTACCCATAATATTAATAATAATAACAATAATAATATAATAATGATAACATGATGACTTATGTGTTTGAGTATTGTTGTTTTATGCTTCCGCTATACTTGTGTTTGTTTGTTCGTCACCGTTCGCTGGGAAAGATCACGAGTGAAGGCCCAAAGCTAACACTCGGGGTACTTCTCAGTGCGGGATGTGGCAAGGGCGCCACAAGATTGGTGTCAACTCCGGTTTTAGCTCTTCCAGACGGGTTAGAAGGATATGCAGTTTACACGGATGCATCTAAAGAAGGTTTGGGATGTGTTTTAACTCAGAAGGGCAAGGTTATCGCTTATGCTTCCCGAAAGTTAAAGGATTATGAAAAGAATTATCCGACACATGATCTAGAGCTTGCAGCGGTGATATTCGCACTTGGAAAATGGAGACATTACTTATATGGAGTATCTTTTGAGATTTTCACGGATCATAAAAGTCTCCAATATCTATTCACCCAGAAAGATCTTAACTTGAGACAACGAAGATGGATGGAACGGTTAGAAGATTATGACTGTGTAATCAAGTATCATCCCGGGAAGGCTAATATAGTAGCCGATGCTTTGAGCCGGAAAGTTGGAATTTCAAGTTTGGAAGTTGATGAAAGTAGCCATATTGAGCCTATTGTGATAAAAGGTCGGGTGTTCAACATCACCATTCAACCGGAATTGAAATTTAGACTGTTTGAGGCTCAAGGAAAGGATCCGGAAGTTCAGAAATTAATTACTAAGGCAAGAGAAGATCCGGAAAGTCCATTCGGGTTTGATGAAGTTGGTTTTCTTCGCTTCAAGAACCGATCAGTGGTACCCGATGAATTGAAACGAGTATTGTTAGAAGAGGCCCATAAATCAGCCTATTCGGTGCATCCAGGAGGAAACAAGATGTATAAAGACTTGAAACAATTTTATTGGTGGCGTGGACTCAAGAAGGATGTGGCTGAGTTTGTAAGATGTTGTTTGACGTGTCAACAAGTTGAAGCAGAACATCAAAAGCCCGGAGGTCTTCTACAGCCGTTGCCTATCCCTGAGTGGAAGTGGGAACAGGTAACAATGGATTTTATAACCGGGTTGCCTAAGGTGAAAGGAGGATATGACGGTATTTGGGTAATTGTGAATCGTTTAACGAAGTCTGCTCATTTCTTGCCGGTCCGTATGTCCTTTAAGATCCGAAAATTGGCTGAAATCTACAATAGAGAAATTGTTCGTCTTCATGGTATACCGGTGAGCATTGTTTCGGATAGAGATCCCCGTTTTACTTCGAAGTTATGGAGAGAATTACAAGATCTTTTGGGAACAAAACTTCAGTTTAGCACGGCTTTTCATCCTCAGACTGATGGCCAATCTGAAAGGGTAATACGGTATTTGGAAGATTTACTACGGTCGTGTACTTTGGACTTCTCGAATTCGTGGTGTGACCAACTCCCCTTAATTGAATTTGCCTACAATAATAGTTATCAGTCCACAATTGGCATGGCTCCGTATGAATTACTTTATGGACGAAAATGTCGGTCCCCGCTATATTTTGATCTAGAGGAATGGAAGTGGACAAAACAAGAAGGGGTAAAGAAGGGAAGAAAACTTGAGAAACCTTCTAAAGCCGTTGAAGCTATGATTGAAAAGGTTCAGTTAATACAACAACGGATGAAAGCTGCACAAGATAGACAGAAAAGCTACGCCGATATCCGTAGAAGGGATCTTAAGTTTGAAGTTGGAGATCGGGTTTTCTTGAAAGTATCCCCAAGAAAGGGGTTTTCTCGTATTGGAAAGGGAGGAAAGCTTAACCCTCGCTATTTGGGTCCTTTCGAGATTCTTGAGAGAATTGGGGAAGTGGCTTACAGATTGGACCTACCTCCTAATCTTACCGGGATTCATAATGTATTCCATGTCTCTCAGCTCAGAAAATATTATCCAGATGAAACAGAAATTCTCCCCGTTGAAGAAGTTGAGTTAGAACCAAATCTCTCTTTTGTTCAGCAGCCGGTTAAGGTGTTGGATAAAAAGTATCAAGAATTAAGAAATCGACGGATTCCTATGGTCAAGGTGTTATGGAGAAGTGGTAAATCCGAAGAGATGACTTGGGAACCGGAAGAAAAGATGAAAATGTTCCACCCCGAGTTGTTTAACTCCGATCAATGAATCTGGGGACCAGATTCTTCTAAGGGGGGGAGAGTTGTAACGTCCCAATTTCCGGAAGTTCAGGTAAGCACTCCACGAGCGGGTCTTCGGGAGTTGGGAGGTTAAAATTACCTGTTTGTTCATTTAATTACAAGTTTCATCATATTACTTGCCATATGTTTCCATACATTTATATGAAATATCATTTATATGAATTATATGAAATAAGTGAAACAAGTGCCATATTTGTATTATATGATCCTTAATTGTTCCCTTATGTGAAATTGTGTAATGAGTGTATATCATGACTTGAAGTTAATTGCATCATTTGTTATAAATTATACTTATGTGCATCAATTTAAATAAGCAAGGGACTTTTATGCAAATAAGGGTGAATCACATATTTCCATACAAGACTTAGGATATATCATGATTTCCACATTATTCCATTCATTTCTTCTATATTCCAAGAACAAAAATCCCACACACACACCTAGTGGATTACGGTTTTTACACCAAGAAGAGAAGGAGATTTCATTTCAATTTCAAGCTAGATTCTTGAAGGATTCTTGAAGATAGAAGCATCATTAACCTCATATCATCATCTCATCCACCATCTCTTTGATTCAAGGTAGAACTTGATGGTTTTGTAAAATTCTTGAATATGTGATCAAGCATGAATTTAGGGATTTGTTGAGGAATTCTTGCATGATTGGAGTAGAGGATATGATGATGATGAACTAGAGTGAAAATTGCATGAAAATATTGGAATTCTTGAAGGTTGGAAGCATGTGTATAAGATGGGGTTTTCATGAGAAATTCTTCATGTTGGGATGTTTATTTCTTGGTTGAATTGATGAATATTGGAAGCATGATGCATATATGAGGTGTTTGAAGCATAAGTTATGGTTGGAGTTTGGTATATTTTGGTTTGGGGTTGGTTTTGCATGGAAACCCCTGTTTCTCCCCTGTTTTTTCGGTCACGCACAGTTGACACGGGGGTGTCAACTTTGCTTTGGGCTGGCGACACGGGGGTGCACGTTGGTTTGATTTTCTGTACCGTGACACGGGGGTGTCACGGTTTGCCTTGTATTGACGACACGGGCGTGTCACTTTCCTGCATTTTGCCCAACTTCGGATGAAAGCCATTTTCACCTCGGTTTGAATTAGAAAGCGTGCCATATAGCGTTGGAAAGGTCTATGTGTCTACTTTCATTTCCAACAAGCAAAACTCAATTCCCACTTCTAGAATTTAAGATATTACAGTTTTCCCACAACATGTGCATTTTCCCAAAATTGTCAAGTGTTCCTAAACTTCACCAAAATCTTTCCTATTGCATTTCTTTCACTTTCTTGGTTCCCATATGTGAATTATATGACTTTTATGCCCTATTTGATCATTATTATCTTAAATTGCTAAATTGAACATGTCATGATCATTATTGATTGAAATTGTATAAGTAACATTATTGGAACATGCCGTTCGTCTTCGTTGGTTCATAAGGGTAGAGTCTTATGTACACTTGTCCCTTTGTTACACAGATCACGGTCCGGGAGACGAGGAACACGCTCCATAAGGTGTATCCTTTTTTCTTGTGTTGGTAAAGGTGAGGTTATTTCTAATTATATTGAACCCTACAACCCTATGTGGCTTTGAAAAACAAATAATTATATCTATAGTTTTCCAAAAAAATTGAATTATTCCTTTATGGTTTGATTGGTATTGTACCGAGTTATTGAATTGATATTGAATTGGATTGATTGATTGTTTTGGCGAGTAAAACATGTTCACAGAGGGCCCGAGGGTAGTGTATTGAGCCAACCGGGAAGGCAAGGGCCGACGGGCAACTCTTGCACTATCCTCACCAAATTGCGGGATGACCCCTGAATCTACTAGGAGATTAGTGGAGGAAGGAGTTCCGGGTATAGGGAATCATGAACCCTATACTCAATGAGATTGGATGGCGGAGCCTTGCAATCCCCCATCACCCGGAGGAAGAAGGATGGATTGATTGAAACTGTCTATTTGTGCACTGAATTGATTGCCTGATCACTTAATTGATAAAATGGAATTAATGTACACTGTCGGAGATTGGTTGGAGATTTGCCCTCACTCGCCGGGCCACTGATTATTGAATTGTATTGAAATAACTGAATTGAAAATGGAATTATTGTAACCTCGGGCGAGCCTAGTTTATTTATTAAACTAATATTGTTTATGAAAATCTTACCCGAGTTTACAATTTGCATGGTATTTGCGCTTTTAAATTATAACCCCTCACTCAGTCTTTCATAGACTGACACCTCACAATTTTCAAGTCATGAAGATCGAGTGCTAGGCGGGATTTGAGTCCATTTTACGCATTTCGGAGTCTAGCGTTGGTCTTTTGTATTTTGGTACATGTTATGAGCACTTGGAACTTTTGGTGAACTTGACTAATATCTATATATCGTGACCTATGTTTGATAACTGACGGATAGTGATGTAAATATGTAATGGAGTGAATGTATAACTTTATGCTACCGGTTTTATTTTGGATTGTTGTATTATATGAGGGTATCCCGCCTAGCTAGGGTAGTGTTTTATTGTCTCCCGTTCGCTATAGGCTTGATTCATGTATGGGTGCCCGTTCCATATGTGGATTGAACTATAGTGCGGGGGATGTAGTGCCCTTGCGTTAAGGGTGTTACACCCTGTTTCTTCAGCTTTGTCTTCAGGTTTGTCTTGGCACATTTCACAGCTGAGTTCATCAATTGTTTCACTGTGTTCACAGAAAATGAGTTTGATTTCCTTAGGAAGTGTCTTCAGGTTGTGTTCTTCAATTTTGATAAAAGTTTTCTCAAAGTTTTCTAACGTTTTTAGCTGTAACGGTGGAATTGTGTATCTCGAAGATCCATAAATCAGATGATAATTGGATTTGTAGTTTATTTTGGCATTACTATCCTTGTTTATCTCTTGTGATGCATGCATAAAATATTTGATTTAGTTGTTTTGCAACTATCTCATTCCTAGCCAATGGTTAAACAAGAAAGGGATGACCCTTATCATTAAAGATGTTTGTTTGTTGTTAATTTGGTATCATCAAAACATTAATGATAAGGGGAAGCAAGAACACGGTATAATATAATAATACTGATTTTATCAATCGTAGGGATTGAAATTTTTTTTTGAGGTTTTTTCAATCTATAGGAGATAAAAACTTTAAAACTAAAAATAGAAATAAAAAAATGCATTTCAAATATATGTGTATAGTTGAGGAATAAAAGCTTTTGAGGGTTAATGCATCTGCTACTACTACATTATTTTGTTTTATTTTTAAAATTCATTATGTGACAGTTGTCGATACAATATTGAAAAAGTGAAATATATATATTTGAATCAAATAGAATCAGAACTTTTTTTGTAAACTACCTAAATTGAAAAATGCTACTCTTAACTACTTTAAAAAAACTAGAATATTATTGTATGAAATAGGAGAAAACTTGGAGATTCTAGAGATGCAAATTTAAAACATGAAATAAAAAGAGTAATCAAATACCCTTGTGATCGAGAATTTAGAGTAGAGAAAAAATTGGTGAGAAAGAAAAATAATTTAACAATAGAAAAACACTAAGAATAACATTTTTCACTTGAAGTAATTTATAAAAACATTGAACCATATTGGGAATTAAAATCCATTGTCCGAAAAATAAATAAAGTTCTCTAATATTTCATTTTATAGTGATTTTGAAGTTTTAAGAACTTGGAAACTAATGGAAAGGCTTCGTTGCAATCTGCAATTTACATGAATGAGGTAGCACAGATCTTCAAAATTTATATACTACATTTATAATTTTTAGAAAATGTGAAACCTCTACTTATTACTTAATCTAATATACAGTAAATTGCTAAAAAATCATTAAAAACAAATAATAAGTTTATTATTGTAATATATAGAGGATGATACGGGTATTGTTATATCAAATTGGGCTCATGCCATCCCACTGGTCCAAAGTTATGGTTCAAAGCTCATTAAAAAGCCATCTAGACCCAAAATTTTCATTTATTTATTAATTTAAAAAATCTTGATAACTTTTAATATTCATTTACTGGTTGTCAAAAAAAGAAAATACTCATTTACCCGATCCTTTAAGTTCTGCAATTATAATCTCAATTGGTTCCAGCGTCATAGCCGATCGATAGGGCGTATGCCAAACAACTTCTCGTCGTATTCACTAACGACCTTTTCGTGTTTTGCTTAGGTCGTAGACATAAAAGATAGATATCGTTCAGCACTCGTTAAGGGACTTGCATTTTCTGAGCCCACTCTAAGAAACTTCTTAAAGAATTATAACCATTCATTGCATCAATAGAAGAATTATATTTTTTTGTTTTATCTATAAAACTATATATATATATAATCTCATTTATTTGACAATATAACGTGTTTCACATTATGAAAAGCAAAACAAAAATTACAACTTTCTATAATTCCCAGAAGTAGTTTTAGGCAAAGAACAAAGTATCCCTCCAACAACGAAGGCAAGTTTGCTGCCTCACTCGCGCAACGACGCCTTTCAGGTAAAATGAGTCACTTGTATTGGTGCAATTTGTAGTTAAACTCCAAATCTGGCCTCCACCATTGATCAATCCCATGAGCTTCCTTAAACCTCTGAGGAGGAGCAACATTCACAGTCACATAAGCACAAGGAATAAGATGTGATGCTTCAAAACCCTTCCCTCTAGCACCCGACACAATGCTCCCTATCGAATGCTTTGTTGCAAGTTTCCCGATTTTCCCAGCACCAATAGACTCCATCGTCTCCCTGTGCTTGAAATACGCCAAATACTCCGAACAAATGGGATCACGCGGATTGAGGAACAAGTATGGTACCCAAGTAGACAACACATCAAAAGGATCCTTCTCTTGATCCTTACCGTGGACGGCAGAGGCCAAGCTGGCCGTCAGAACGCTGTTTGCCAGCCGCAGGCCGAGCTTCACCGCGTCGTTATTGATCCGTTCGATGGGCGGAGAAACGAAAGGTGGGTTGAAGAGGTAGGTCTCCAGATGCATCCCTGTGTGCTTGATGATGTGCCTTCCAACCAGCAATGCTATGGATGATCCTAGGGAGTGTCCGGCAAGCCAAACGTTCTCCGGGCCGGCTCTGTAGGCGAATTCTTGTGTGTTTCCTATCCCTGTTTGGACACGGGTGCTTGCTTGAAGGTCGTTGATAATGCAGTGGAGGTTGAGCTTGAAATCCTGTTCCCGGTTTCCGGCCTTGTTAATGGTGCCACGGAAGGCAATCACGTATTGTGGGGGTTTCTGGTGGGAATGGTGTTGGTGTGGGTAGTTGAACTCGTAGATGGCGCCGAAGTGGGAGACGTCGTGTTCGTCGATTAGAACTTGGTGTAACTTGAAGTTGAAGAAGTGCCACCACGGAGGAGCTAGGGCATGGGGGCCGTGGCGGTTTTGTTGGCGGTCGTGCTCCATCGTGTAGACTCCTTGGACTAAGCTGGCGGCAATGGACCGTCTGTGGTGTGAGTTGCTCCTGTGGATATATATGTTGAAAGGAGATCGTGTTTGAGATGGAATAAGAGGTGACTGGTGAGTGTGGTTATAAGGGCATTTCGGATGTGATTAAACAAAACCAGATCAAATCTTGTGTTACACTTTTTGTATTTCCCTAGTTGGATGCATTATACGTCATATATTTCATTGTGTAGTTGTACACGTATCATATATCTACGAGTGAAATACATGTAACAGAAACGTGGAACTTAAGATATGTCGTGCACTTACCAATCGATATGAGTCAGAAATGATGGACCGCGGAGGCTAAAAACTTCCGTCTCGGATGCCATTGTTTCCTGAAGCCCTAATCGTACTGATGTTTAACTCTGTTACAAATGTAAAGAAAAAGTTAGGAACTTGGTTCATCAGCATGTATATATGGCACAAGCAGGGACGGATTCAAAATTTATCATGAGCGGGACTGAAAATTCCTAAGCCTCAATATATTGAAAAAAATAATAATAACTTGAAATTAATTAAACACATCAGAACTCATAGATGATTCGTATTCCCTTCAATTTGCTCCTAACTAAAGTTTTCATGTATAGAAAGGTCTCTTATTAAAGAAAAAAACTAATATTTGTGTTGGGATTATAATATCCGCTATCGAGTGTAGTATTAAAATTCTTTTTGTGATATTAATTTGGCAGAGTTAGGTTTTGATTAAAATTACCTATATAATATATGATATCTTTTATCTCTATAATATTATATGATACATTATACTAATTTTTTCTTGCATAAAAACATAATACATTGATTTTTTCCTGAAGTGTTCGGCGTGTCATAACAAAAAATTCACACTTTTAGTTATTTTCATATTCAAGCAAAACTTGATGTTGAAAGGGAAAACTAGAGTGCAAAAATTATCTGAAATTTCCATTATGAATTCATCGTTCCTTATACAGTAGCTTAGCTAAGATATATACAAGAAGAAGACAGGGGAAAATAAATATCTAGCAGCTCTAATCAAGGCCTTACACGTGTCATGATCCTGGAAGTTGCGTTAACTAACATCTAACTGAATAGGCAGCTAGAGTCTGATATTTTTGACTCTCTGAACTTTTGACTAATTACAAAACACCCCCTCAAGGTGGAAGGAAAACATTCTTCATTTCCACCTTGTCCATGATAGCCTTTAGATGTGGAGCAGTTAAAGCTTTGGTAAAAACGTCGGCCAACTGGTGAGAAGTACGCACAGGAAGAAGTTTCAAGAAGCCAGTAGCAACCTTGTCGCGAACAAAATGGCAATCCACTTCAATGTTCTTGGTGCGCTCATGAAAAATTGGATTTGCAGCAAGATGAATGGCAGCTAAGTTATCACAAAACAGAGTAACAGGCTGAGGGATAGAAATTTGAAGATCCTGGAGTAACTGTGTTAACCAAACCAATTCACTTGTAACCACTGCCAAGGCTCTATATTCAGCTTCAGCTGAAGACCTAGAGACAATAGACTGCTTTTTCGATTTCCAAGAAATCAAAGCATTACCAAGGAAGATACAAAAACCAGAGGTTGAACGTCATGTATCTTGACACGAAGCCCAGTCTGCATCAGCAAAGGCGGTTAATTTCATATTACTGTTGGCAGCGAAAAATATCCCATGTCCCGGAGTGCCCTTAAGATAACGAAGTAAATGATGAATGACATCAAGGTGGGTGGTTCGAGGTTGTGCAACAAACTGACTAAGTTTGTTCACAGCAAAACAAATGTCAGGACGTGTTAAAGTAAGATATAATAGTTGTCCAACCAATTTCCTATAAGAACCACTTTCTAGAAGAGCATCACCATCAAAAGAGTTAACTTTAATGTTCGGATCCATAGGGGTTGGCAAAGGCTTTGAGCCAAGAAAACCTGCCTCTTCTAATAGTTGCAGAGTATATTTGCGTTGGCAAAGAACAATTCCTCTGTGTGATCGAGCAATTTCCAGCCCCAGAAAATATCTCAAGGATCCCAAATCCTTGAGTTTAAATTGTGTATGCAAGAATTCCTTAAGCTTTGCAATTAAAGTTGGATCAGGCCCTGTGATGACAATGTCATCAACATACACAAGTAAGGCAAGAAAGGAGGATCCAGAACCCTTAGTAAAGAGAGAATAATCAGCTTTGGACTGAGTGAAGCCAAATTGTTCCAAGGCAGATGAAAATTTGGCATACCACTGCCTTGAGACCTGCTTTAAACCATATATAGACTTGTTAAGTCCACAAACTAGCCTGCTGGAAGCATCAGTGAAATGAACAGGAGGTGTAGATCCTTGTGGTAGATCCATATACACCTCTTCAAACAAAGAGCCATTAAGGAAGGCATTGTTTACATCCAATTGAGCCAACTCCCAATTAGAAGCACTTGCTATAGCCAAAAGGGTCTTAACTGTAACTAACTTGGCAACAGGAGAATAGGTATCAAGAAAATCAACTCCTTCTAATTGGCTATATCCCTTAGCAACTAACCTTGCTTTATGGCGTTCTAGGCTGCCATCTGAGTGATATTTTGACTTAAACACCCATTTGCACCCTATAGAATGTGAACCAGCAGGAAGTGGCATCACTGTCCAAGTATCATTGGACTCCATAGCATTAAGTTCCTCTTTCATTGCTTGCCTCCACTCAGGAAATTGACTAGCTGCTTTGTAGCTCTGTGGTTCAGGAATGACTGAAATGTTGAGACAATAATGTCTATAAGCAGGTGACAAATGTTGGTAAGACAAATGTGCTGCAATAGGGTATAAAGTGGTGGTAGAAGGAGAGATTCCTTGTAATAAGTTGCAGTGATAGTCCTGCAAGTATGAGGGCTTGTGAATGACCCTAGAAGACCTTCTACAAGACTGCTCAATATCAGAATTGGTATGGGAAACTGAACTAGGAACAACATCAGAATGTGAGGATACATCTAGAGCAGGAGATGGAAGACTAAGATCAGGAAACTGTTGAGAGTTACTGCTGACTGTACAGGATTGCTGAAAGGGAAAAATGTCTTCATAGAAGGTAACATCTCTGGATATGAAAATTTCCTTAGTATGAAGATCCAGCAATCTGTAACCCTTCACCCCTGGAGGATACCCCAAAAGAACACAAGATTTTGCTCGTGGTGAAAACTTATGTCTCTGGGAAGATAGAGTAGAAGCATAAACCAGACAACCAAACATTCTTAAGGAAGTATAATCAAACTGTTTGCCATATAACAGAAAATAAGGTGACTGGCCATCCAAATGAACTGAGGGAGTCCTGTTAATCAAGAAAACAGCAGTCATCACACAGTTTGTCCAATATTGCAAGGGAACCTTAGATTGAAAACACAGAGCTCTAGCCACATTGAGTAGATGCTGATGTTTCCTCTCAGCCACTGAATTCTGCTGAGGAGTGTCTACACAAGAGAATTGATGTAAAACTCCCTGTTCTTTGAAGAACTGAGTAAAAGATAGCTCTGGAGCATTGTCGGACCTGAAGCACTTAATAGAGGCTTTAAACTGAGTCTTAACCATGTTGAAAAACTGAGGAACAATGGTAAGAACATCTGATTTTGATTTGAGTAAGAAAATCCAAGTGAACCGAGTGTGATCATCGACTAAAGTCAAAAAATACTTGAAGCAATTATTGGGGGCATGGTTAAAGGGACCCCAAATGTCAGCATGTACAAGATCAAAAGCATGATCTGATCTATTGTGTCCAAAAGGAAAAGACAAACGTTTTTGTTTGGCCATAGGGCAAATAGTACAGGGCTGTGAAGATACATTTGTTTCAAAACCTATAACATCCTTCAAATGATTAAGAACAGGAAATGAGACATGTCCCAATCTGCCATGCCAGGTATTTACAGACACTTTAGAAACTAAATGCTGAGTAGCACAAGGATTAGTTGTAGTGTCCAAGATGTAGAGACCATCATGCAGTTTAGCCTTGCCAATCATCACCTTCTGCACTAAATCCTGAAGCACACAATCATTACCCAGGAAATGAGCTGATATGGAAGAATTTAACAGAATTGAGCTGAGGGATAACAAATTGAACTTAAATTGTGGCACCAAGAAGACATCATTTAAGATAAGACAGTCATGAAGCTTTACAGAACCCTTGAAATGCACATCAAAGCAGGTACCATCAGGAAGAACAACTTTGGTATTAACAACTTCCTCAAAGGTATCAAACACAGATTGATCATAAGCAATGTGTTTACTCGCCCCTGAATCAATTATCCACTGTGAAAGCCCAAGTTTGGAACAAGAAATAGCGGATAATGAGATACCTGTAGTGAAGGGCTTAGTGCCAGAGGAGCTAGCTTCAGAGAGATGCATCTGTGAAGACAACATGGACAAAAGAGTATGATATTGTTGGTCAGTTAAAGTGTGAACAAATGAAGGGGAACCACTAGGTATTGTGTTGCTGGAAGTGGAAGAAACAGATTCCAGTTGAGAAGGAGATGCATCAGAAGGTAGAGAAGGAGGACTTGGAGCCACAGCAACATGATTCACTGCCTGCGATGAACTAGGCTGATGAATAGATGAAGTAAATCTTTGACGAGTCAAAGCAGGATGCCTAGGAGGATATCCATACAGCTTATAGCACTTATCCACAGTATGAGTGGTGCCTTTGCAGTGAGAACATTCAAGCCTGCCACGACCACGGCCATAAGAACCACGACCATATCCAGAAAAGCGACCAGGATTAGGGAAAGAGCGAGGAGCAGAGGTGTTAGATGAATTGCGAGCAGCAAAAGCTATGGACGAGGAGGAAGGTGATGGAGATACAGAACCAAGGCCTCTCTGGCGCTCCTCCTGCGTCACAAGTGAAAACACCTTGCTCATGGAAGGAAGAGGTTCCATCATCAGGATCTGGCTTCGAATCGCAGCGTATGACTCATTGAGGCCCATCAAAAACGCCATAATGTATTCAGATTGATAGTAGGTGCAGAGATCACGAACACCGTTGCAGCTACAGCGATTGCAAGTGCATACCGGTCTGTAGTTGGTTAATTCTTCCCAAATCGCTTTCAACTGAGTGAAGTAAACACTGACAGACAAATTCTCCTGACGCGTGGAAAGCAGAGCATGTCGGAGCTGGAAAATACGCGGTCCATTGGATTGCTGAAACCGATCACGGAGGTCAAGCCACACCTCTCGTGCAGTGTCGGAGAACAGGATACTAGAAGCAATCTCCTTCGAGACAGAGTTTAGAATCCAAGAAATTACAATGTGATTATTACGAATCCAAGCATTCTGATGAGAAACGGAAGCATCCGGCGCCGGAGGAAGGATCGAACCGTCAACGAAGCCCTGTTTATTCTTCGCAGACAGAGCGATGAGCACAGATCTGCTCCAAGTGCTATAATTTTCGCCAGTAAGTTGCTGAGACACCAAAAACGAATTGAGATTTTCAGATGGCGGAAGGAAGAAAGGATCGTCCGGTGACATCACCGGATGAGCAGCGCCGGAATCCATGGTGAACTGAGAAAAATCCACGCAAAAATCCAGTATGACGGTGGCAAAAGGACGCCGGAGACACGACGATATCGTCGGAAAAAAATCAGCAAAGCGTGTATACAACTGATACCATGTTGAAAGGAAAAACTAGAGTGCAAAAATTATCTGAAATTTCCATTATGAATTCATCGTTCCTTATACAGTAGCTTAGCTAAGATATATACAAGAAGAAGATAGGGGAAAATAAATATCTAGCAGCTCTAATCAAGGCCTTACACGTGTCATGATCCTGGAAGTTGCGTTAACTAACATCTAACTGAATAGGCAGCTAGAGTCTGATATTTTTGACTCTCTGAACTTTTGACTAATTACAAAACTTGAGTTATATTTAATATAATATATACATATAACATTTATTATATATAATAACTAGTAAATTTTTTACTCGTAAAAAGTATTAATTAATTTATTTTCAATATTAATATATATTTATATTTTAGAAAATCTTTTTTAAGGAAATTAATTAGTGGGGTGCGGGGTGGGGGTTGAGGGGGGCGGAAACGGGGGGCTTGAGCCACCCCTTGGCCTTAATTGGCTCCGCCCCTGGGCACAAGAATCAGGTTTCTATCTGTGGAAATTACAACAGAAAAGGAGACACAAACTACAGTTAAATTTTCTTCAAGATCCATTCTTTTTGAAAACCTGAAGATCCACACACAAACACAATGAAAATGAAAAATTATAACCATCACAGCAGTAAAGAATTTGCAGCCTTTAAGCAAATGCTGATTTCTCAAGCCCATAAACACTTACCTGAAAATCAAATCTCCATCGCCTCCAGAACTGAGAATTCTTGAGGATTAGAAAAGGTTAAACTTGGGCAGAGATATTGAAACCAAGTTAATTTGCTAGTTGAAGATAGTTCTATTCACTTTTTCAAGTCAATGGATCTTGAAATTTACAATCCAACAATTTTTCATATTAACAATATGGAACTTGCATATAATACTACATTTATATGATCTGACTTGTAACAATGGAAACAAAGTCAATGCAAAGAAAATATGAAAAAACAAGAGGACGACGACGAAGAAAACAAAGTCGGTGGAAATTCTCGTAGAATATGGAGGTGGAATTTGGATGCAGCAAATTATTACACAGCTTTTGGGATGTACGGAATTGCAGAGAAATGTTGAGTAAGTCAATAATTAATGTGTATTAATTTCCAGAAAATGAAATGTACGTCGTGAAGGCCCTCCCTTCGTATGAAACCTTTCTCACTTCTCACTACTTTGTTTTTTTAAACCACTCATATCAAAATTTCCATATCAATCCCTAGTCAATGGTCAAGAAAGGCATGAGTATCATTAAAGTTGTCTATTTGTCGTTAATTTGGTATCATCAAAGCATTAGTGATACGATGGAAATAAGAATACGGCATAATATAATAATATTTATTTTATATAATGTAAGGGTCAATTTTTTTTTTTGAGTTTTATATATATATATATTTTTCAATTTATAAGAGATAAAAACTGTGAATCAAGAGGGGGGTGAGTTGATTCTGATACAACTTTTCGCACAATGTTAATTTAGATCAATAGTCAAAGCACAGAACTAGCAAACTCATTCAGAGTTATCAGAGTGGCAATGTAATGACTAAATCAATTTCCACAGATTCTGACTTGAATCAATCTTCTTGTAGTTTTAAGACAAAGGTCTTGACAAACGTTTTAAGCACAAGTCTTTGAACAATACTATTTCACAATTTAATCCTTTCCATTGATATAAACTTTGAACTAGTCAAATTAATGCTTCAATCAATCATAGCTTCAAGACTTGGTGGAGGGTTATTTTTAATTTTAGTGTGTATTTTTGTGTGTAGTTTAACTTTAGTGTATATTTCAACTTAGGTGTGTTCCATTAATGCCAAATGCAACTTTGAATAGTGTTTTTGTCTTTTTCTTTGGTTTTTGATTGTTTTCATTTTAGACCTAAATTTTACAAATATTTTCAATTTGATCCATTAATTTCCCTTTCATGTATTTTTTCTAAAAATTTATTATTTATGTAATTTATTATTTTTTCTTGATCTTTTATACCTTGTATAATTGTATCTCTATTTAATATATTTTTATTTATTGTTCGTTCATAATTTTTCTTATATATTTCTTCTTTTTGTAAAGATGTTTCTATATTTTTTTCCATTTGTTAAATATTTTTAGCATTTAGAATTTCTTTTGTTTGTTGTTTTTCTTTTGTTATACTGTCTGTATCTATTTTTGGTTTATAACTCATAATTAAGCGTATGCCATTTGATATGTTGTATCTCTTTTTCTTTTTATTTTTTTTAGATCCGCGTTTGCAGTTTCTATCATTATTTCTTGAGTTCTTAATGATAAATCTTCATTGTATTTTAAATCATGGTATGCCATTTTAACAAGATATTTGTTTATAATAACTCGTTCTTCTATTTCTTGTATATCTCGTGCTATTCTCTTTCTATAATCGTATCTATCCATTATTTTAAGCATATATTAGAGATAAAAGTATTTTTTTAATGTGTTTTAATTTTAAAAAGTTACAGTATTCTTTCCATGCTTTTTCAAAATATTCATTTTTTTCATATATCCCAATCATTTGTTTACTTATAAACATATCTTCTTCTATTTGTATTAAAGATTTAGATAACCAGTATTTTAATTGTTGACTCATAATTTTTGGAATCGTATACGGGATCTGATACCAGAGCGACTATCAGAGTGTTTCCTTTATAGTTGTAGTTAATTTAGCCATTTGATCGGCTAATTGTGTGAATTCGTTTTCAGTTATTTCATTAGAAGATCCCTCTTCTTTAAAGTTTATAATAGAGGCCCGTGTAAGAGTTTCATTAGTTCTTTGATTTGGTGGTAGATATGTATAGCATGTACTTTTACTTTTTAAAAGTTTAGGTGTTTTATTTTGAAAAACATTAGTATTAACATGTTGTATAATAGGTGTCTTTGGTACATATTTTACACGAGAGACCTCTCGAAAAATGTCTTCCATATATATTTTATCTGTGTTTTTAAATTGTTTACTATGATGGCTGTTTGTCAAAGCATATCCAATGGTATATGTTATTGAAAATGGATAATCGTTTGTTTCCATTAAATCTTGTCTTTCGAATTTATAAGCAATGTTTAAAGATTTATCTAGTTTTTCTGTTACAAGTTTTATAGCATAGTGTAAAGCTACATTAAAAAGTAGTTTAGTATAAGCAAGGTTTCCTTCAATTATTCCAAGTATTTTACCTTTTATGTTCATAATTCTGTCATTACATATAGCTAGTTTTATGGGTGAGTTTATTCCTTCAGCAAATGTACTCTTAATTAGTATCTGTATTGTAGAAATATGTATATATCCTATTTCACTAGGTGTATGTTTTGTTTTTTTTATTTTCTGAATTATATCAGATTTATTTATCAACGAAATAGCCTGTGTTCCTTTTGTTGTAGAAATTTCAATTGGTGTTTCACATGTAAATTTTCCATATAATATAATGTTTTTCCTACTTAGTTTTGTTTTTAAATCTGTTTTCATATCTTGACCATCTATCAAGTTTAACTCTTTTCTTCTAACCTTGTTTAATTTTTTGTTGTCTATAATAATATCTTGAGAAAAATATCCATATTCTTCAGTTGTTTCAAGGTGTTCAATTTGATCTATCAGACTAGTTTCCATTTATGTATATGATTTCTAGTATACAAAAATATAAATAATAAATTCAGAACAAAGATTGTATTGTTTACCTGTTTGCGTATTCCTATCTACTGTCTTCATGCACTCCATGTTACCTGTTCATCTTTCTTTGAAATATATGTTTGATTTTGGTACGAGAATTGTTTGGTTGTGTATGATTCTGCTATTCAGGCGTGAGGCCAACAGAAAAGAAAAGCTCAAAGGCTTAAAAACTCAGGGAGTTTTTTGATCAACACATGATCTTTTTCTTTCTATTCAAATCCCTCCATTACATACTACATTGAGACCAATATATAGGCACTCGACTCACTATTACAGACGCGTTTTCATTTACAAAAAGTAAAAAAGTAAAAAAGACTTACACTAAAGATAATAATGGTGCTCAACAACTGCACCTAAAAAGCAGACAGAGTCATAAAGTCTGCATTATTGAGGTGTGTTCGTCATTGCTTGCGTATTTTCTTCAGTGTTTGACGTCATTGCATGCGTCAGTTTACATTACTCTTCAGTAACAGTGTCTTCCTTTATTGACTCGTTTGAATTATGGGACCCTGTTTCTTCATCTTTGTCTTCAGGTTTGTCTTGGCACATTTCACAGCTGAGTTCATCAATTGTTTCACTGTGTTCACAGAAAATGAGTTTGATTTCCTTAGAAAGTGTCTTCAGGTTGTGTTCTTCAATTTTGATAAAAGTTTTCTCAAAGTTTTCTAACGTTTTTAGCTGTAACGGTGGAATTGTGTATCTCGAAGATCCATAAATCAGATGATAATTGGATTTGTAGTTTATTTTGGCATTACTGTCCTTGTTTATCTCTTGTGATGCATGCATAAAATATTTGATTTAGTTGTTTTGCAACTATCTCATTCCTAGCCAATGGTTAAACAAGAAAGGGATGACCCTTATCATTAAAGATGTTTGTTTGTTGTTAATTTGGTATCATCAAAACATTAATGATAAGGGGAAGCAAGAACACGGTATAATATAATAATACTGATTTTATCAATCGTAGGGATTGAAATTTTTTTTTGAGGTTTTTTCAATCTATAGGAGATAAAAACTTTAAAACTAAAAATAGAAATAAAAAAATGCATTTCAAATATATGTGTATAGTTGAGGAATAAAAGCTTTTGAGGGTTAATGCATCTGCTACTACTACATTATTTTGTTTTATTTTTAAAATTCATTATGTGACAGTTGTCGATACAATATTGAAAAAGTGAAATATATATATTTGAATCAAATAGAATCAGAACTTTTTTTGTAAACTACCTAAATTGAAAAATGCTACTCTTAACTACTTTAAAAAAACTAGAATATTATTGTATGAAATAGGAGAAAACTTGGAGATTCTAGAGATGCAAATTTAAAACATGAAATAAAAAGAGTAATCAAATACCCTTGTGATCGAGAATTTAGAGTAGAGAAAAAATTGGTGAGAAAGAAAAATAATTTAACAATAGAAAAACACTAAGAATAACATTTTTCACTTGAAGTAATTTATAAAAAAATTGAACCATATTGGGAATTAAAATCCATTGTCCGAAAAATAAATAAAGTTCTCTAATATTTCATTTTATAGTGATTTTGAAGTTTTAAGAACTTGGAAACTAATGGAAAGGCTTCGTTGCAATCTGCAATTTACATGAATGAGGTAGCACAGATCTTCAAATTTTATATACTACATTTATAATTTTTAGAAAATGTGAAACCTCTACTTATTACTTAATCTAATATACAGTAAATTGCTAAAAAATCATTAAAAACAAATAATAAGTTTATTATTGTAATATATAGCTGATGATACGGGTATTGTTATATCAAATTGGGCTCATGCCATCCCACTGGTCCAAAGTTATGGTTCAAAGCTCATTAAAAAGCCATCTAGACCCAAAATTTTCATTTATTTATTAATTTAAAAAATCTTGATAACTTTTAATATTCATTTACTGGTTGTCAAAAAAAGAAAATACTCATTTACCCGATCCTTTAAGTTCTGCAATTATAATCTCAATTGGTTCCAGCGTCATAGCCGATCGATAGGGCGTATGCCAAACAACTTCTCGTCATATTCACTAACGACCTTTTCGTGTTTTGCTTAGGTCGTAGACATAAAAGATAGATATCGTTCAGCACTCGTTAAGGGACTTGCATTTTCTGAGCCCACTCTAAGAAACTTCTTAAAGAATTATAACCATTCATTGCATCAATAGAAGAATTATATTTTTTTGTTTTATCTATAAAACTATATATATATATAATCTCATTTATTTGACAATATAACGTGTTTCACATTATGAAAAGCAAAACAAAAATTACAACTTTCTATAATTCCCAGAAGTAGTTTTAGGCAAAGAACAAAGTATCCCTCCAACAACGAAGGCAAGTTTGCTGCCTCACTCGCGCAACGACGCCTTTCAGGTAAAATGAGTCACTTGTATTGGTGCAATTTGTAGTTAAACTCCAAATCTGGCCTCCACCATTGATCAATCCCATGAGCTTCCTTAAACCTCTGAGGAGGAGCAACATTCACAGTCACATAAGCACAAGGAATAAGATGTGATGCTTCAAAATCCTTCCCTCTAGCACCCGACACAATGCTCCCTATCGAATGCTTTGTTGCAAGTTTCCCGATTTTCCCAGCACCAATAGACTCCATCGTCTCCCTGTGCTTGAAATACGCCAAATACTCCGAACAAATGGGATCACGCGGATTGAGGAACAAGTATGGTACCCAAGTAGACAACACATCAAAAGGATCCTTCTCTTGATCCTTACCGTGGACGGCAGAGGCCAAGCTGGCCGTCAGAACGCTGTTTGCCAGCCGCAGGCCGAGCTTCACCGCGTCGTTATTGATCCGTTCGATGGGCGGAGAAACGAAAGGTGGGTTGAAGAGGTAGGTCTCCAGATGCATCCCTGTGTGCTTGATGATGTGCCTTCCAACCAGCAATGCTATGGATGATCCTAGGGAGTGTCCGGCAAGCCAAACGTTCTCCGGGCCGGCTCTGTAGGCGAATTCTTGTGTCTTTGCTATCCCTGTTTGGACACGGTGCTTGCTTGAAGGTCGTTGATAATGCAGTGGAGGTTGAGCTTGAAATCCTGTTCCCGGTTTCCGGCCTTGTTAATGGTGCCACGGAAGGCAATCACGTATTGTGGGGGTTTCTGGTGGGAATGGTGTTGGTGTGGGTAGTTGAACTCGTAGATGGCGCCGAAGTGGGAGACGTCGTGTTCGTCGATTAGAACTTGGTGTAACTTGAAGTTGAAGAAGTGCCACCACGGAGGAGCTAGGGCATGGGGGCCGTGGCGGTTTTGTTGGCGGTCGTGCTCCATCGTGTAGACTCCTTAGACTAAGCTGGCGGCAATGGACCGTCTGTGGTGTGAGTTGCTCCTGTGGATATATATGTTGAAAGGAGATCGTGTTTGAGATGGAATAAGAGGTGACTGGTGAGTGTGGTTATAAGGGCATTACGGATGTGATTAAACAAAACCAGATCAAATCTTGTGTTACACTTTTTGTATTTCCCTAGTTGGATGCATTATACGTCATATATTTCATTGTGTAGTTGTACACGTATCATATATCTACGAGTGAAATACATGTAACAGAAACGTGGAACTTAAGATATGTCGTGCACTTACCAATCGATATGAGTCAGAAATGATGGACCGCGGAGGCAGAAAACTTCCGTCTCGGATGCCATTGTTTCCTGAAGCCCTAATTGTACTGATGTTTAACTCTGTTACAAATGTAAAGAAAAAAGTTAGGAACTTGGTTCATCAGCATGTATATATGGCACAAGCAAGGACGGATTCAAAATTTATCATGAGCGGGACTGAAAATTCCTAAGCCTCAATATATTAAAAAAAATAATAATAACTTGAAATTAATTAAACACATCAGAACTCATAGATGATTCGTGTTCCCTTCAATTTGCTCCTAACTAAAGTTTTCATGTATAGAAAGGTCTCTTATTAAAGAAAAAAACTAATATTTGTGTTGGGAATATAATATCCGCTATCGAGTGTAGTATTAAAATTCTTTTTGTGATATTAATTTGGCAGAGTTAGGTTTTGATTAGAATTACCTATATAATATATGATATCTTTTATCTCTATAATATTATATGATACATTATACTAATTTTTTCTTGCATAAAAACATAATACATTGATTTTTTCCTGAAGTGTTCGGCGTGTCATAACAAAAAATTCACACTTTTAGTTATTTTCATATTCAAGCAAAACTTGAGTTATATTTAATATAATATATACATATAACATTTATTATATATAATAACTAGTAAATTTTTTACTCGTAAAAAGTATTAATTAATTTATTTTCAATATTAATATATATTTATATTTTAGAAAATCTTTTTTAAGGAAATTAATTAGTGGGGTGCGGGGTGGGGGTTGAGGGGGGGCGGAAACGGGGGGCTTGAGCCACCCCTTGGCCTTAATTGGCTCCGCCCCTGGGCACAAGAATCAGGTTTCTATCTGTGGAAATTACAACAGAAAAGGAGACACAAACTATAGTTAAATTTTCTTCAAGATCCATCCTTTTTGAAAACCTGAAGATCCACACACAAACACAATGAAAATGAAAAATTATAACCATCACAGCAGTAAAGAATTTGCAGCCTTTAAGCAAATGCTGATTTCTCAAGCCCATAAACACTTACCTGAAAATCAAATCTCCATCGCCTCCAGAACTGACAATTCTTGAGGATTAGAAAAGGTTAAACTTGGGCAGAGATATTGAAACCAAGTTAATTTGCTAGTTGAAGATAGTTCTATTCACTTTTTCAAGTCAATGGATCTTGAAGTTTACAATCCAACAATTTTTCATATTAACAATATGGAACTTGCATATAATACTACATTTATATGATCTGACTTGTAACAATGGAAACAAAGTCAATGCAAAGAAAATATGAAAAAACAAGAGGACGAAGACGAAGAAAACAAAGTCGGTGGAAATTCTCGTAGAATATGGAGGTGGAATTTGGATGCAGCAAATTATTACACAGCTTTTGGGATGTACGGAATTGCAGAGAAATGTTGAGTAAGTCAATAATTAATGTGTATTAATTTCCAGAAAATGAAATGTACGTCGTGAAGGCCCTCCCTTCGTATGAAACCTTTCTCACTTCTCACTACTTTGTTTTTTTAAACCACTCATATCAAAATTTCCATATCAATCCCTAGTCAATGGTCAAGAAAGGCATGAGTATCATTAAAGTTGTCTATTTGTCGTTAATTTGGTATCATCAAAGCATTAGTGATACGATGGAAATAAGAATACGGCATAATATAATAATATTTATTTTATATATTGTAAGGGTCGATTTTTTTTTTGAGTTTTATATATATATATATATTTTTCAATTTATAAGAGATAAAAACTGTGAATCAAGAGGGGGGTGAGTTGATTCTGATACAACTTTTTGCACAATGTTAATTTAGATCAATAGTCAAAGAACAGAACTAGCAAACTCATTCAGAGTTATCAGAGTGGCAATGTAATGACTAAATCAATTTCCACAGATTAGAATCAATCTTCTTGTAGTTTTAAGACAAAGGTCTTGACAAACGTTTTAAGCACAAGTCTTTGAACAATACTATTTCACAATTTAATCCTTTCCATTGATATAAACTTTGAACTAGTCAAATTAATGCTTCAATCAATCATAGCTTCAAGACTTGGTGGAGGGTTATTTTTAATTTTAGTGTGTATTTTTGTGTGTAGTTTAACTTTAGTGTATATTTCAACTTAGGTGTGTTCCGTTAATGCCAAATGCAACTTTGAATAGTGTTTTTGTCTTTTTCTTTGGTTTTTGATTGTTTTCATTTTAGACCTAAATTTTACAAATATTTTCAATTTGATCCATTAATTTCCCTTTCATGTATTTTTTCTATAAATTTATTATTTATGTAATTTATTATTTTTTCTTGATCTTTTATACCTTCTATAATTGTATCTCTATTTAATATATTTTTATTTATTGTTCGTTCATAATTTTTCTTATATATTTCTTCTTTTTGTAAAGATGTTTCTATATTTTTTCTCATTTGTTAAATATTTTTAGCATTTAGAATTTCTTTTGTTTGTTGTTTTTCTTTTGTTATACTGTCTGTATCTATTTTTGGTTTATAACTCATAATTAAGCGTATGCCATTTGATATGTTGTATCTCTTTTTCTTTTTATTTTTTTTAGATCCGCGTTTGCAGTTTCGATCATTATTTCTTGAGTTCTTAATCATAAATCTTCATTGTATTTTAAATCATGGTATGCCATTTTAACAAGATATTCGTTTATAATAACTCGTTCTTCTATTTCTTGTATATCTCGTGCTATTCTCTTTCTATAATCGTATCTATCCATTATTTTAAGCATATATTAGAGATAAAAGTATTTTTTTAATGTGTTTTAATTTTAAAAAGTTACAGTATTCTTTCCATGCTTTTTCAAAATATTCATTTTTTTCATATATCCCAATCATTTGTTTACTTATAAACATATCTTCTTCTATTTGTATTAAAGATTTAGATAACCAGTATTTTAATTGTTGACTCATAATTTTTGGAATCGTATACGGGATCTGATACCAGAGCGACTATCAGAGTGTTTCCTTTATAGTTGTAGTTAATTTAGCCATTTGATCGGCTAATTGTGTGAATTCGTTTTCAGTTATTTCATTAGAAGATCCCTCTTTTTTAAAGTTTTTAATAGAGGCTCGTGTAAGAGTTTCATTAGTTCTTTGATTTGGTGGCAGATATGTATAGCATGTACTTTTACTTTTTAAAAGTTTAGGTGTTTTATTTTGAAAAACATTAGTATTAACATGTTGTATAATAGGTGTCTTTGGTACATATTTTACACGAGAGACCTCTCGAAAAATGTCTTCCATATATATTTTATCTGTGTTTTTAAATTGTTTACTATGATGGCTGTTTGTCAAAGCATATCCAATGGTATATGTTATTGAAAATGGATAATCGTTTGTTTCCATTAAATCTTGTCTTTCGAATTTATAAGCAATGTTTAAAGATTTATCTAGTTTTTCTGTTACAAGTTTTATAGCGTAGTGTAAAGCTACATTAAAAAGTAGTTTAGTATAAGCAAGGTTTCCTTCAATTATTCCAAGTATTTTACCTTTTATGTTCATAATTCTGTCATCACATATAGCTAGTTTTATGGGTGAGTTTATTCCTTCAGCAAATGTACTCTTAATTAGTATCTGTATTGTAGAAATATGTATATATCCTATTTCACTAGGTGTATGTTTTGTTTTTTTTTATTTTCTGAATTATATCAGCTTTATTTATCAACGAAATAGCCTGTGTTCCTTTTGTTGTAGAAATTTCAATTGGTGTTTCACATGTAAATTTTCCATATAATATAATGTTTTTCCTACTTAGTTTTGTTTTTAAATCTGTTTTCATATCTTGACCATCTATCAAGTTTAACTCTTTTCTTCTAACCTTGTTTAATTTTTTGTTGTCTATAATAATATCTTGTGAAAAATATCCGTATTCTTCAGTTGTTTCAAGGTGTTCAATTTGATCTATCAGACTAGTTTCCATTTATGTATATGATTTCTAACATACAAAAATATAAATAATAAATTCAGAACAAAGCTTGTATTGTTTACCTGTTTGCGTATTCCTATCTACTGTCTTCATGCACTCCATGTTACCTGTTCATCTTTCTTCGAAATATATGTTTGATTTTGGTACGAGAATTGTTTGGTTGTGTATGATTCTACTATTCAGGCGTGAGGCCAACAGAAAAGAAAAGCTCAAAGGCTTAAAAACTCAGGGAGTTTTTTGATCAACACATGATCTTTTTCTTTCTATTCAAATCCCTCCATTACATACTACATTGAGACCAATATATAGGCACTCGACTCACTATTACAGACGCGTTTTCATTTACAAAAAGTAAAAAAGTAAAAAAGACTTACACTAAAGATAATAATGGTGCTCAACAACTGCTCCTAAAAAGCAGACAGAGTCATAAAGTCTGCATTATTGAGGTGTGTTCGTCATTGCTTGCGTATTTTCTTCAATGTTTGACGTCATTGCATACGTCAGTTTACATTACTCTTCTGTAACAGTGTCTTCCTTTATTGACTCGTTTGAATTATGGGACCCTGTTTCTTCAGCTTTGTCTTCAGGTTTGTCTTGGCACATTTCACAGCTGAGTTCATCAATTGTTTCAATGTGTTCACAGAAAATGAGTTTGATTTCCTTAGGAAGTGTCTTCAGGTTGTATTCTTCAATTTTGATAAAAAATTTCTCAAAATTTTCTAACATTTTTAGCTGTAACGGTGGAATTGTGTATCTCGAAGATCCATAAATCAGATGATAATTGGATTTGTAGTTTATTTTGGCAATACTGTCCTTGTTTATCTCTTGTGATGCATAAAATATTTGATTTAGTTGTTTTGCAACTATCTCATTCCTAGCCAATGGTTAAACAAGAAAGGGATGACCCTTATAATTAAAGATGTTTATTTGTTGTTAATTTGGTATCATCAAAACATTAATGATAAGGGGAAGCAAGAACACGGTATAATATAATAATACTGATTTTATCAATCGTAGGGGTTGAAATTTTTTTTTGAAGTTTTTTCAATCTATAGGAGATAAAAACTTTAAAACTAAAAATAGAAATAAAAAAATGCATTTCAAATATATGTGTATAGTTGAGGAATAAAAGCTTTTGAGGGTTAATGCATCTGCTACTACTACATTATTTTGTTTTATTTTTAAAATTCATTATGTGACAGTTGTCGATACAATATTGAAAAAGTGAAATATATATATTTGAATGAAATAGAATCAGAACTTTTTTGTAAACTACCTAAATTGAAAATTGCTACTCTTGACTACTTTAAAAAAACTAGAATATTATTGTATGAAATAGGAGAAAACTTGGAGATTCTAGAGATGCAAATTTAAAACATGAAATAAAAAGAGTAATCAAATACCCTTGTGATCGAGAATTTAGAGTAGAGAAAAAATTGGTGAGAAAGAAAAATAATTTAACAATAGAAAAACACTAAGAATAACATTTTTCACTTGAAGTAATTTATAAAAAAATTGAACCATATTGGGAATTAAAATCCATTGTCCGAAAAATAAATAAAGTTCTCTAATATTTCATTTTATAGTGATTTTGAAGTTTTAAGAACTTGGAAACTAATGGAAAGGCTTCGTTGCAATCTGCAATTTACATGAATGAGGTAGCACAGATCTTCAAATTTTATATACTACATTTATAATTTTTAGAAAATGTGAAACCTCTACTTATTACTTAATCTAGTATACAGTAAATTGCTAAAAAATCATTAAAAACAAATAATAAGTTTATTATTGTAATATATAGCTGATGATACGGGTATTGTTATATCAAATTGGGCTCATGCCATCCCACTGGTCCAAAGTTATGGTTCAAAGCTCATTAAAAAGCCATCTAGACCCAAAATTTTCATTTATTTATTAATTTAAAAAATCTTGATAACTTTTAATATTCATTTACTGGTTGTCAAAAAAAGAAACTACTCATTTACCCGATCCTTTAAGTTCTGCAATTATAATCTCAATTGATTCCAGCATCATAGCCGATCGATAGGGCGTATGCCAAACAACTTCTCGTCGTATTCACGAACGACCTTTTCGTGTTTTGCTTAGGTCGTAGACGTAAAAGATAGATATCGTTCAGCACTCGTTAAGGGACTTGCATTTTCTGAGCCCACTCTAAGAAACTTCTTAAAGAATTATAATCATTCATTGCATCAATAGAAGAATTATATTTTTTTGTTTTATCTATAAAACTATATATATATATAATCTCATTTATTTGACAATATAACGTGTTTCACATTATGAAAAGCAAAACAAAAATTACAACTTTCTATAATTCCCAGAAGTAGTTTTAGACAAAGAACAAAGTATCCCTCCAACAACGAAGGCAAGTTTGCTGCCTCACTCGCGCAACGACGCCTTTCAGGTAAAATGAGTCACTTGTATTGGTGCAATTTGTAGTTAAACTCCAAATCTGGCCTCCACCATTGATCAATCCCATGAGCTTCCTTAAACCTCTGAGGAGGAGCAACATTCACAGTCACATAAGCACAAGGAATAAGATGTGATGCTTCAAAATCCTTCCCTCTAGCACCCGACACAATGCTCCCTATCGAATGCATTGTTGCAAGTTTCCCGATTTTCCCAGCACCAATAGACTCCATCGTCTCCCTGTGCTTGAAATACGCCAAATACTTCGAACAAATGGGATCACGCGGATTGAGGAACAAGTATGGTACCCAAGTAGACAACACAGCAAAAGGATCCTTCTCTTGATCCTTACCGTGGACGGCAGAGGCCAAGCTGGCCGTCAGAACGCTGTTTGCCAGCCGCAGGCCGAGCTTCACCGCGTCGTTATTGATCCGTTCGATGGGCGGAGAAACGAAAGGTGGGTTGAAGAGGTAGGTCTCCAGATGCATCCCTGTGTGCTTGATGATGTGCCTTTCAACCAGCAATGCTATGGATGATCCTAGGGAGTGTCCGGCAAGCCAAACGTTCTCCGGGCCGGCTCTGTAGGAGAATTCTTGTGTCTTTGCTATCCCTGTTTGGACACGGGTGCTTGCTTGAAGGTCGTTGATAATGCAGTGGAGGTTGAGCTTGAAATCCTGTTCCCGGTTTCCGGCCTTGTTAATGGTGCCACGGAAGGCAATCACGTATTGTGGGGGTTTCTGGTGGGAATGGTGTTGGTGTGGGTAGTTGAACTCGTAGATGGCGCCGAAGTGGGAGACGTCGTGTTCGTCGATTAGAACTTGGTGTAACTTGAAGTTGAAGAAGTGCCACCACGGAGGAGTTAGGGCATGGGGGCCGTGGCGGTTTTGTTGGCGGTCGTGCTCCATCGTGTAGACTCCTTGGACTAAGCTGGCGGCAATGGACCGTCTGTGGTGTGAGTTGCTCCTGTGGATATATATGTTGAAAGGAGATCGTGTTTGAGATGGAATAAGAGGTGACTGGTGAGTGTGGTTATAAGGGCATTCCGGATGTGATTAAACAAAACCAGATCAAATCTTGTGTTACACTTTTTGTATTTCCCTAGTTGGATGCATTATACGTCATATATTTCATTGTGTAGTTGTACACGTATCATATATCTACGAGTGAAATACATGTAACAGAAACGTGGAACTTAAGATATGTCGTGCACTTACCAATCGATATGAGTCAGAAATGATGGACCGCGGAGGCTGAAAACTTCCGTCTCGGATGCCATTGTTTCCTGAAGCCCTAATTGTACTGATGTTTAACTCTGTTACAAATGTAAAGAAAAAGTTAGGAACTTGGTTCATCAGCATGTATATATGGCACAAGCAGGGACGGATTCAAAATTTATCATGAGCGGGTGATACATTGTATAGTTATGGGATTATTGAGTTTAAATTGTGGTATTTTAATCCATGGTTTAATTTAATGGTGGACTATTAATTGTTTTTATCGTTTCTTGTAGGACCTACTGATTTGCAAGGAATTTGATGAATTTTGGAAAGAATTGCACAAGTTGGAGGTTTGGAGAATTTGTCACGCGGACCCATTATTTATTAAAAGCTCTTAGACGTTGCTTTATCTTGTTTGCAAAGGGGAGAAATATCAAGCTTGGGCCCCAACAATTCAATATTTTATTGGGCTTCTAAAGTGAATATGTGGGGAAGTCAATAGGAGTCCAAACCTTTAATCTCTAGCTTGGTAAAAAGTGGCCTGAATTTGGAGAATTACATGGGGGAATAAAGACTTCAAAAGCACGTGTTTAGGTATTGGAGAGAACGTGAGTGTTAATTGGAGATGTGTGGGAGTTACATACGTTGAAAACAGGGGAAGAATGTGACTATTATTTCACCACTTTTATTTTGAAGTTAGTGGTCTTTTTATGGGGGAGAAACGTGGGATGAAGTGGAGGAAGAAGATCAGCCCCTTTACACTACAAAAGCACGTTGCAGCAGCAAAAACGGGGAACATCTTCACTCTCAAAAACAAGGGGATACGCAGCAGCAGCAACTTCTGGACGAGGGAGAGAGAATTCAAGCTCCAAAATAGTTTATCCTTTTTTTATGTTTCAGTTTCGTTCTTTGATTTCCGTTATGAATTTCTAGTTCGTTTTTAGTTGGGATTTTCCAAGCATGCTTTAGATGTTGTGAGACAATTTCTTTGGGTTGATTAATCAAAGTTATCCGTTTTATTTCCGATTTCACGTCATTGAGTGTTGTTCAATTCTTTGATTAGTGCACGAATCCTAGAGTTATCAACACACATACAGCTAGTTAATTCGTTTGGTGGAGTCTAGCCGGGCAATTAACGAAGTGGCAATCAACACTAGGTTGTTAAGTTCGGCTGATTTTGTGTTGTGGAATATTACGGTCTAATTAGGCGAAGTAGGAGTTTCTACCTAGTCGGTTAGGGTTAGTGTTTCTTTAGTTCGCAAAGCAATTGGTTAATTGAATCTTTGAAGGAGTTTCTGAAAAGGTTATTAGCTAATTAGGGAGTAGTCTTTAGGAGTTTCTTCAGGTTACTCTAAAAATACGAAGAAACGAGGGAGCCTAAGGTAATTGGTAACTATAGCTAGCCTAACGAGGAATTAATCACCCTGTCCGTGATCATAGTCTGATGCATGCGTAGGAAAATCCCGGCTACTTGATATATACTGAATTTATCCTAGTTAATTCTTAGTCTCAATTTTAGTTTAGCTAGTCCGTAGTTTGTTTACTTAATTTATTTTTAGTTTGAGCATAAATCTTAAAAACCCCCCATTTTAATTATTTGTTTTCGTTCCTTGGCATATTAAGAGTCACGATATTGTCCAATCCCCGGCAACGGCGCCAAAAATTGATGGGTGTCGAGGCCACCAATAATAAATCCCAAGTACCGAATACAATTAAATTGTAAATAGTGGTAAAAGAAAAAAAAAAAAAAAAAAATCCCCAAAATTGAACATCCTAATCTTAGAATCATGGGTGGAGATGACTCCAGAATGGCCCTTGTGCATATGAGATACAACACTCGTTCCACCGCACAGCGCCACTCACTCCGTCGATCTGCAGCCTCGTGCAACATTCAAGGCTAATACACTGTCAGAATAAGAAATTGGGGAAAATGGCAGAATGCTCCTGATGAAGGCTGCTCGTGATCATCGACAGGATTCTCCGAGTCTGAATCCCACCATCACACCCCCCGGGTTCAGGGAAGTCCTCTGTTTACATTTGATTTTCATTTTATGTTGAGGACAACATGTGCTTTAAGTGTGGGGGGGTGTCTTAGGGCTATATGAGAACATTTTTGCATTTTGCATGATTTAGTGCTGATAATGGGCTGAAAATATGCGAATTTGCTGCTATAGTTGCATGTTTATGGATGTGAATAGTGTTGTGCTCCTTCTATGCATGATTAGGAGATAAGATATGACCTAATTTGATTCTTATTTGATGGATTTTCACGATTTAGGCAATGATGGATTATTTTTAAAAGGATATGGACGTATGGTTGAGTCTTGCATGCTTGATGTTGGCTAAATTGTTGATGATATTCTCACATTTTTGGAAATTGCATGCTCGGTTTTTAAATGGCTAGAATGGTTACATTGTGTGATTAAAATGACACCATTTCTTGAATAGAAACTTATGAAGCTTAGAAGTTGAATTTGGTATGCACTTTGAATTTTCACTTGTTTTTGGGACATTGTGGTGGAGCTAAGGATTTAATTTAAGCATGGAAGTTAAGTGCGATGATCTATTATGTGTAGCGCCAAAAATCCGTCAAAAAGATCAAACGGGCTTAGTAACCGGGTGACATTCATCACAAATGTTTGTGCTCGCGTAAAACGGTCCCAAATGATCTCGACGAGTGAGGTAAATTTCGAATACTCCGCTGATTACCCAACTAAATAAGTGATTTATCACAATAAAAACGGGTAATTATGAGTAAGGCAAAGCCACTTGATAATGTGATTGGTTGAGTAACCGGATGGCATTCATCAAAAATGTTTGCGTTCGCGTCAAAAGGCCAATGACAATTCAAGCAATTCCTAGCTCAAGTGTCTTAATGTATTAATTGCGAATAACCCGAATTCCCCACAACTACTATTTCACTTGAAACTTCCTTGTGCATACCCTTCATCTAATAAGTGAAATATGGTTTCTAGGATTAAATGGTTTATAATTCAACTTTGGTAAATCATGCATGTGCTTAAGATGGTGACCGAGCGTTGTATTTTCTTATGTGGAAATCTCATTGCATTTGGTTCAATGTTTGGTGGTGTAGGGCGAAAATTATGTTTTCATTCCTAGCTTACATTGCCCATTTCGTGTTTTCATTGAATGAAGTCAATTTTCTCTCTTATCTTTGATCTTAGTTTATGCTTGAGGGCAAGCATTGCCTAAGTGTGGGGGGATTTGATACATTGTATAGTTATGGGATTATTGAG
Source organism: Lantana camara (assembly GCA_037501455.1). NCBI lineage: Eukaryota > Viridiplantae > Streptophyta > Magnoliopsida > Lamiales > Verbenaceae > Lantana > Lantana camara. Next base: position 10,430,927 of record CM074857.1, on the reverse strand, counting down.
TTTAAATTGTGGTATTTTAATCCATGGTTTAATTTAATGGTGGACTATTAATTGTTTTTATCGTTTCTTGTAGGACCTACTGATTTGCAAGGAATTTGATGAATTTTGGAAAGAATTGCACAAGTTGGAGGTTTGGAGAATTTGTCACGCGGACCCATTATTTATTAAAAGCTCTTAGACGTTGCTTTATCTTGTTTGCAAAGGGGAGAAATATCAAGCTTGGGCCCCAACAATTCAATATTTTATTGGGCTTCTAAAGTGAATATGTGGGGAAGTCAATAGGAGTCCAAACCTTTAATCTCTAGCTTGGTAAAAAGTGGCCTGAATTTGGAGAATTACATGGGGGAATAAAGACTTCAAAAGCACGTGTTTAGGTATTGGAGAGAACGTGAGTGTTAATTGGAGATGTGTGGGAGTTACATACGTTGAAAACAGGGGAAGAATGTGACTATTATTTCACCACTTTTATTTTGAAGTTAGTGGTCTTTTTATGGGGGAGAAACGTGGGATGAAGTGGAGGAAGAAGATCAGCCCCTTTACACTACAAAAGCACGTTGCAGCAGCAAAAACGGGGAACATCTTCACTCTCAAAAACAAGGGGATACGCAGCAGCAGCAACTTCTGGACGAGGGAGAGAGAATTCAAGCTCCAAAATAGTTTATCCTTTTTTTATGTTTCAGTTTCGTTCTTTGATTTCCGTTATGAATTTCTAGTTCGTTTTTAGTTGGGATTTTCCAAGCATGCTTTAGATGTTGTGAGACAATTTCTTTGGGTTGATTAATCAAAGTTATCCGTTTTATTTCCGATTTCACGTCATTGAGTGTTGTTCAATTCTTTGATTAGTGCACGAATCCTAGAGTTATCAACACACATACAGCTAGTTAATTCGTTTGGTGGAGTCTAGCCGGGCAATTAACGAAGTGGCAATCAACACTAGGTTGTTAAGTTCGGCTGATTTTGTGTTGTGGAATATTACGGTCTAATTAGGCGAAGTAGGAGTTTCTACCTAGTCGGTTAGGGTTAGTGTTTCTTTAGTTCGCAAAGCAATTGGTTAATTGAATCTTTGAAGGAGTTTCTGAAAAGGTTATTAGCTAATTAGGGAGTAGTCTTTAGGAGTTTCTTCAGGTTACTCTAAAAATACGAAGAAACGAGGGAGCCTAAGGTAATTGGTAACTATAGCTAGCCTAACGAGGAATTAATCACCCTGTCCGTGATCATAGTCTGATGCATGCGTAGGAAAATCCCGGCTACTTGATATATACTGAATTTATCCTAGTTAATTCTTAGTCTCAATTTTAGTTTAGCTAGTCCGTAGTTTGTTTACTTAATTTATTTTTAGTTTGAGCATAAATCTTAAAAACCCCCCATTTTAATTATTTGTTTTCGTTCCTTGGCATATTAAGAGTCACGATATTGTCCAATCCCCGTGGATCGACCCCCTTTTACCACTATTTACAATTTAATTGTATTCGGTACTTGGGATTTATTATTGGTGGCCTCGACACCCATCAGCGGGACTGAAAATTCCTAAGCCTCAATATATTAAAAAAAATAATAATAACTTGAAATTAATTAAACACATCAGAACTCATAGATGATTCGTGTTCCCTTCAATTTGCTCCTAACTAAAGTTTTCATGTATAGAAAGGTCTCTTATTAAAGAAAAAAACTAATATTTGTGTTGGGAATATAATATCCGCTATCGAGTGTAGTATTAAAATTCTTTTTGTGATATTAATTTGGCAGAGTTAGGTTTTGATTAGAATTACCTATATAATATATGATATCTTTTATCTCTATAATATTATATGATACATTATACTAATTTTTTCTTGCATAAAAACATAATACATTGATTTTTTCCTGAAGTGTTCGGCGTGTCATAACAAAAAATTCACACTTTTAGTTATTTTCATATTCAAGCAAAACTTGAGTTATATTTAATATAATATATACATATAACATTTATTATATATAATAACTAGTAAATTTTTTATTCGTAAAAAGTATTAATTTATTTATTTTCAATATTAATATATATTTATATTTTAGAAAATCTTTTTTAAGGAAATTAATTAGTGGGGTGCGGGGTGGGGGTTGAGGGGGGGGCGGAAACGGGGGGCTTGAGCCACCCCTTGGCCTTAATTGGCTCCGCCCCTGGGCACAAGAATCAGGTTTCTATCTGTGGAAATTACAACAGAAAAGGAGACACAAACTATAGTTAAATTTTCTTCAAGATCCATCCTTTTTGAAAACCTGAAGATCCACACACAAACACAATGAAAATGAAAAATTATAACCATCACAGCAGTAAAGAATTTGCAGCCTTTAAGCAAATGCTGATTTCTCAAGCCCATAAACACTTACCTGAAAATCAAATCTCCATCGCCTCCAGAACTGAGAATTCTTGAGGATTAGAAAAGGTTAAACTTGGGCAGAGATATTGAAACCAAGTTAATTTGCTAGTTGAAGATAGTTCTATTCACTTTTTCAAGTCAATGGATCTTGAAGTTTACAATCCAACAATTTTTCATATTAACAATATGGAACTTGCATATAATACTACATTTATATGATCTGACTTGTAACAATGGAAACAAAGTCAATGCAAAGAAAATATGAAAAAACAAGAGGACGAAGACGAAGAAAACAAAGTCGGTGGAAATTCTCGTAGAATATGGAGGTGGAATTTGGATGCAGCAAATTATTACACAGCTTTTGGGATGTACGGAATTGCAGAGAAATGTTGAGTAAGTCAATAATTAATGTGTATTAATTTCCAGAAAATGAAATGTACGTCGTGAAGGCCCTCCCTTCGTATGAAACCTTTCTCACTTCTCACTACTTTGTTTTTTTAAACCACTCATATCAAAATTTCCATATCAATCCCTAGTCAATGGTCAAGAAAGGCATGAGTATCATTAAAGTTATCTATTTGTCGTTAATTTGGTATCATCAAAGCATTAGTGATACGATGGAAATAAGAATACGGCATAATATAATAATATTTATTTTATATATTGTAAGGGTCGATTTTTTTTTTGAGTTATATATATATATATATATATATTTTTCAATTTATAAGAGATAAAAACTGTGAATCAAGAGGGGGGTGAGTTGATTCTGATACAACTTTTTGCACAATGTTAATTTAGATCAATAGTCAAAGAACAGAACTAGCAAACTCATTCAGAGTTATCAGAGTGGCAATGTAATGACTAAATCAATTTCCACAGATTAGAATCAATCTTCTTGTAGTTTTAAGACAAAGGTCTTGACAAACGTTTTAAGCACAAGTCTTTGAACAATACTATTTCACAATTTAATCCTTTCCATTGATATAAACTTTGAACTAGTCAAATTAATGCTTCAATCAATCATAGCTTCAAGACTTGGTGGAGGGTTATTTTTAATTTTAGTGTGTATTTTTGTGTGTAGTTTAACTTTAGTGTATATTTCAACTTAGGTGTGTTCCGTTAATGCCAAATGCAACTTTGAATAGTGTTTTTGTCTTTTTCTTTGGTTTTTGATTGTTTTCATTTTAGACCTAAATTTTACAAATATTTTCAATTTGATCCATTAATTTCCCTTTCATGTATTTTTTCTATAAATTTATTATTTATGTAATTTATTATTTTTTATTGATCTTTTATACCTTCTATAATTGTATCTCTATTTAATATATTTTTATTTATTGTTCGTTCATAATTTTTCTTATATATTTCTTCTTTTTGTAAAGATGTTTCTATATTTTTTCTCATTTGTTAAATATTTTTAGCATTTAGAATTTCTTTTGTTTGTTGTTTTTCTTTTGTTATACTGTCTGTATCTATTTTTGGTTTATAACTCATAATTAAGCGTATGCCATTTGATATGTTGTATCTCTTTTTCTTTTTATTTTTTTTAGATCCGCGTTTGCAGTTTCGATCATTATTTCTTGAGTTCTTAATCATAAATCTTCATTGTATTTTAAATCATGGTATTCCATTTTAACAAGATATTCGTTTATAATAACTCGTTCTTCTATTTCTTGTATATCTCGTGCTATTCTCTTTCTATAATCTTATCTATCCATTATTTTAAGCATATATTAGAGATAAAAGTATTTTTTTAATGTGTTTTAATTTTAAAAAGTTACAGTATTCTTTCCATGCTTTTTCAAAATATTCATTTTTTTCATATATCCCAATCATTTGTTTACTTATAAACATATCTTCTTCTATTTGTATTAAAGATTTAGATAACCAGTATTTTAATTGTTGACTCATAATTTTTGGAATCGTATACGGGATCTGATACCAGAGCGACTATCAGAGTGTTTCCTTTATAGTTGTAGTTAATTTAGCCATTTGATCGGTTAATTGTGTGAATTCGTTTTCAGTTATTTCATTAGAAGATCCCTCTTCTTTAAAGTTTTTAATAGAGGCCCGTGTAAGAGTTTCATTAGTTCTTTGATTTGGTGGTAGATATGTATAGCATGTACTTTTACTTTTTAAAAGTTTAGGTGTTTTATTTTGAAAAACATTAGTATTAGCATGTTGTATAATAGGTGTCTTTGGTACATATTTTACACGAGAGACCTCTCGAAAAATGTCTTCCATATATATTTTATCTGTGATTTTAAATTGTTTACTATGATGGCTGTTTGTCAAAGCATATCCAATGGTATATGTTATTGAAAATGGATAATCGTTTGTTTCCATTAAATCTTGTCTTTCGAATTTATAAGCAATGTTTAAAGATTTATCTAGTTTTTCTGTTACAAGTTTTATAGCATAGTGTAAAGCTACATTAAAAAGTAGTTTAGTATAAGCAAGGTTTCCTTCAATTATTCCAAGTATTTTACCTTTTATGTTCATAATTCTGTCATTACATATAGCTAGTTTTATGGGTGAGTTTATTCCTTCAGCAAATGTACTCTTAATTAGTATATGTATTGTAGAAATATGTATATATCCTATTTCACTAGGTGTATGTTTTGTTTTTTTTTATTTTCTGAATTATATCAGCTTTATTTATCAACGAAATAGCCTGTGTTCCTTTTGTTGTAGAAATTTCAATTGGTGTTTCACATGTAAATTTTCCATATAATATAATGTTTTTCCTACTTAGTTTTGTTTTTAAATCTGTTTTCATATCTTGACCATCTATCAAGTTTAACTCTTTTCTTCTAACCTTGTTTAATTTTTTGTTGTCTATAATAATATCTTGTGAAAAATATCCGTATTCTTCAGTTGTTTCAAGGTGTTCAATTTGATCTATCAGACTAGTTTCCATTTATGTATATGATTTCTAACATACAAAAATATAAATAATAAATTCAGAACAAAGCTTGTATTGTTTACCTGTTTGCGTATTCCTATCTACTGTCTTCATGCACTCCATGTTACCTGTTCATCTTTCTTCGAAATATATGTTTGATTTTGGTACGAGAATTGTTTGGTTGTGTATGATTCTACTATTCAGGCGTGAGGCCAACAGAAAAGAAAAGCTCAAAGGCTTAAAAACTCAGGGAGTTTTTTGATCAACACATGATCTTTTTCTTTCTATTCAAATCCCTCCATTACATACTACATTGAGACCAATATATAGGCACTCGACTCACTATTAAAGACGCGTTTTCATTTACAAAAAGTAAAAAAGTAAAAAAGACTTACACTAAAGATAATAATGGTGCTCAACAACTGCACCTAAAAAGCAGACAGAGTCATAAAGTCTGCATTATTGAGGTGTGTTCGTCATTGCTTGCGTATTTTCTTCAATGTTTGACGTCATTGCATGCGTCAGTTTACATTACTCTTCAGTAACAGTGTCTTCCTTTATTGACTCGTTTGAATTATGGGACCCTGTTTCTTCAGCTTTGTCTTCAGGTTTGTCTTGGCACATTTCACAGCTGAGTTCATCAATTGTTTCACTGTGTTCACAGAAAATGAGTTTGATTTCCTTAGGAAGTGTCTTCAGGTTGTGTTCTTCAATTTTGATAAAAGTTTTCTCAAAGTTTTCTAACGTTTTTAGCTGTAACGGTGGAATTGTGTATCTCGAAGATCCATAAATCAGATGATAATTGAATTTGTAGTTTATTTTGGCATTACTGTCCTTGTTTATCTCTTGTGATGCATAAAATATTTGATTTAGTTGTTTTGCAACTATCTCATTCCTAGCCAATGGTTAAACAAGAAAGGGATGACCCTTATCATTAAAGATGTTTATTTGTTGTTAATTTGGTATCATCAAAACATTAATGATAAGGGGAAGCAAGAACACGGTATAATATAATAATACTGATTTTATCAATCGTAGGGGTTGAAATTTTTTTTTGAGGTTTTTTCAATCTATAGGAGATAAAAACTTTAAAACTAAAAATAGAAATAAAAAAATGCATTTCAAATATATGTGTATAGTTGAGGAATAAAAGCTTTTGAGGGTTAATGCATCTGCTACTACTACATTATTTTGTTTTATTTTTAAAATTCATTATGTGACAGTTGTCGATGCAATATTGAAAAAGTGAAATATATATATTTGAATCAAATAGAATCAGAACTTTTTTTGTAAACTACCTAAATTGAAAAATGCTACTCTTAACTACTTTAAAAAAACTAGAATATTATTGTATGAAATAGGAGAAAACTTGGAGATTCTAGAGATGCAAATTTAAAACATGAAATAAAAAGAGTAATCAAATACCCTTGTGATCGAGAATTTAGAGTAGAGAAAAAATTGGTGAGAAAGAAAAATAATTGGGATAATTACAATTTTGGTCATCCAACTATACGACTTATTCTCTTTTCGTCCCCGACTGTTCAGTTTAACAAAACTGGTCACTGAACTACCACTTTTTTTACAATTTTGGTCCTGCCGTCAACCTTGCCGTTAACTGAAGACGGAACCCTAATTTTTAACCAATTTTGGCCCCTTTTTTTTTGCGTTTTCCCTCTTTTCTACAGGTGGTGGTTGTTGTGTAATAAATTGTATGCCAAAATTCTGTTTTTTATAGCTCTATACAATCTTGAAAATCAAAATAGATCAAGCAAACCGATAATGGTAATATGTATGCCATACGAACATAACAACAAATAGCCATAGGAACATAACAAATTGTCTGAATATAACAACAAATTGTCAAATTCAAGAGCTTGCACTCCCGTACCTTGTGTCTCTTAGAAAAATTGCACTCCGACAGCTTGCAATCACCAACAACAAAAAATTTAATCTTCTATTACATGCTTTAGAGTTGTGAAGTTGAAAAATTCTGGAGATTTTAGCACAAAGAAGAATTGGGGGAAGTTGGGGTTTAGGGTTCATTCGAATTGTTGGAGTTCACAAAGGCAAAATTTTCCAGTTGAACGATTTTTGTTAAAATTTGTGCTCAATTTATATAACAATATGTATTTTAGCATTGCAACAACCTGTGCACTCTGCAACATGAAATTGAACGTGGATCAACATTACAAAAAATGTCTCAACAAACAACCATGTCTTCATATTAAGTCATTCAAAACAACAATATCTTACATACACTCCAAACTCGAAATTAAACACTAATCCATGCGACAACAAAACATAAGCTCTGGCTCGGACTGTGAAGTTCAACTGCAGCGGCACCGGCACCGGCAACGGCAAGTTGGTCATAACCGTCGGAGTGCTCAAACTAGCCCCACTTCTGTACAATAGAATCTTGTCGCCGATCACCGTTACAATGACGTTTTTATGGCTCTTTCTTGATTGGTAGAATTTTTTCAACTGTGGAACCCAGATGATTTCACCAATTAACAAAAATTAAGGGAAATATTGCCCATAATTAGTAGTAATTTAGGAAAATTTTGATCTTACAGTTCCAGAACCAATGGGGAGCTCAGAGTAGGTCAGGGACAGAGAAGTGGAAGTAACATGAACGCCGAAAAATGTACCCGTGTTACGAAACGTGAATCTCACAGTCGAGTTTGTGGAGATCATATCGGTTGAAACTCCGAAATTATCAGAACCGGCTTGAACCACAAATCTCTCGAATTTAATGCTCTGCCCACAAAATTAATCAGAAATCAGCTCATTTCCAATTTCAAAAACGTAAATTCAAAGGGGAAAAAGGAAGAAGCAATAAAACCTCACCTTCATGGCGATTTTGGGCTTCTGAGGTCTGCTAGCCCCCCACAAAATCAAAGCGAAGAACGAAAAAAGCACGAAAAAACCGACAACAAAAGCCAGAAAATAGCATCTCTTTGGCACCCCTTTCCCCCTCTCCTCGTCTTTGAGGAGTCCTTCCTCTTCAATCACATTGTAATCCTTCCAATTCTCCAGCCCGCCTTTCGTCCTACCCCCAAATACGAAGAAATTTGGGAGATTTATGGACAAATACGAATTGGGGGAAATGGGGTGTCTAGGGTTCTTTGTATTTGGGAGAGAAGCTATGACATTTTTTGTTCAATTGTGGTGAAATTTGAATTAGGGCAATTACAATTAGTCACGTGAGTTGCACATGAGTAACTAACAAGCATATTCCATTTAAATTAACGCCTGGGCTGACGGCAGGACCAAAATTGTAAAAAAAGTGGTAGTTCAGTGACCAGTTTTGTTAAATTGAACAGTCGGGGACGAAAAGAGAATAAGTCGTATAGTTGGATGATCAAAATTGTAATTATCCCAAAATAATTTAACAATAGAAAAACACTAAGAATAACATTTTTCACTTGAAGTAATTTATAAAAAAATTGAACCATATTGGGAATTAAAATCCATTGTCCGAAAAATAAATAAAGTTCTCTAATATTTCATTTTATTGTGATTTTGAAGTTTTAAGAACTTGGAAACTAATGGAAAGGCTTCGTTGCAATCTGCAATTTACATGAATGAGGTAGCACAGATCTTCAAATTTTATATACTACATTTATAATTTTTAGAAAATGTGAAACCTCTACTTATTACTTAATCTAATATACAGTAAATTGCTAAAAAATCATTAAAAACAAATAATAAGTTTATTATTGTAATATATAGCTGATGATACGGATATTGTTATATCAAATTGGGCTCATGCCATCCCACTGGTCCAAAGTTATGGTTCAAAGCTCATTAAAAAGCCATCTAGACCCAAAATTTTCATTTATTTATTAATTTAAAAAATCTTGATAACTTTTAATATTCATTTACTGGTTGTCAAAAAAAGAAAATACTCATTTACCCGATCCTTTAAGTTCTGCAATTATAATCTCAACTGATTCCAGCGTCATAGCCGATCGATAGGGCGTATGCCAAACAACTTCTCGTCGTATTCACTAACGACCTTTTCGTGTTTTGCTTAGGTCGTAGACATAAAAGATAGATATCGTTCAGCACTCGTTAAGGGACTTGCATTTTCTGCGCCCACTCTAAGAAACTTCTTAAAGAATTATAATCATTCATTGCATCAATAGAAGAATTATATTTTTTTGTTTTATCTATAAAACTATATATATATATATAATCTCATTTATTTGACAATATAACGTGTTTCACATTATGAAAAGCAAAACAAAAATTACAACTTTCTATAATTCCCAGAAGTAGTTTTAGGCAAAGAACAAAGTATCCCTCCAACAACGAAGGCAAGTTTGCTGCCTCACTCGCGCAACGACGCCTTTCAGGTAAAATGAGTCACTTGTATTGGTGCAATTTGTAGTTAAACTCCAAATCTGGCCTCCACCATTGATCAATCCCATGAGCTTCCTTAAACCTCTGAGGAGGAGCAACATTCACAGTCACATATGCACAAGGAATAAGATGTGATGCTTCAAAATCCTTCCCTCTAGCACCCGACACAATGATCCCTATCGAATGCTTTGTTGCAAGTTTCCCGATTTTCCCAGCACCAATAGACTCCATCGTCTCCCTGTGCTTGAAATACGCCAAATACTCCGAACAAATGGGATCACGCGGATTGAGGAACAAGTATGGTACCCAAGTAGACAACACAGCAAAAGGATCCTTCTCTTGATCCTTACCGTGGACGGCAGAGGCCAAGCTGGCCGTCAGAACGCTGTTTGCCAGCCACAGGCCGAGCTTCACCGCGTCGTTATTGATCCGTTCGATGGGCGGAGAAACGAAAGGTGGGTTGAAGAGTATTGAATAATGAGCTTTGGCCTTACTCACCCCCAAAAGCTATCTGTTGAGGGGAGGTTTGTCATGCCATTATATATTGAACACCACATCATTAGTTATTCGATGTGGGACATTTAACACACCCCCGTCACGCCCAAATTGGTGCGTGAACATTGCAGGAATGAACATCTGCAAGCCGCAGGAATGAAACATCTGCAAGCCGGGTGGAGAGAAGAGACAGGCACAGGAATCGAACATCTGTGAACCCGCTCTGATACCATATTGAATAATGAGCTTTGGCCTTACTCACCCCCAAAAGCTAGCTGTTGAGGGGAGGTTTGCCATGCCATTATATATTGAACACCACATCATTAGTTATTCGATGTGGGACATTTAACAAAGAGGTAGGTCTCCAGATGCATCCCTGTGTGCTTGATGATGTGCCTTCCAACCAGCATTGCTATGGATGATCCTAGGGAGTGTCCGGCAAGCCAAACGTTCTCCGGGCCGGCTCTGTAGGCGAATTCTTGTGTCTTTGCTATCCCTGTTTGGACACGGGTGCTTGCTTGAAGGTCGTTGATAATGCAGTGGAGGTTGAGCTTGAAATCCTGTTCCCGGTTTCCGGCCTTGTTAATGGTGCCACGGAAGGCAATCACGTATTGTGGGGGTTTCTGGTGGGAATGGTGTTGGTGTGGGTAGTTGAACTCGTAGATGGCGCCGAAGTGGGAGACATCGTGTTCGTCCATTAAAACTTGGTGTAACTTGAAGTTGAAGAAGTGCCACCACGGAGGAGCTAGGGCATGGGGGCCGTGGCGGTTTTCTTGGCGGTCGTGCTCCATCGTGTAGACTCCTTGGATTAAGCTAGCGGCAATGGACCGTCTGTGGTGTGAGTTGCTCCTGTGGATATATATGTTGAAAGGAGATCGTGTTTGAGATGGAATAAGAGGTGACTGGTGAGTGTGGTTATAAGGGCATTCCGGATGTGATTAAACAAAACCAGATCAAATCTTGTGTTACACTTTTTGTATTTCCCTAGTTGGATGCATTATACGTCATATATTTCATTGTGTAGTTGTACACGTATCATATATCTACGAGTGAAATACATGTAACAGAAACGTGGAACTTAAGATATGTCGTGCACTTACCAATCGATATGAGTCAGAAATGATGGACCGCTGAGGCTGAAAACTTCCGTCTCGGATGCCATTGTTTCCTGAAGCCCTAATTGTACTGATGTTTAACTCTGTTACAAATGTAAAGAAAAAGTTAGGAACTTGGTTCATCAGCATGTATATATGGCACAAGCAGGGACGGATTCAAAATTTATCATGAGCGGGACTGAAAATTCCTAAGCCTCAATATATTAAAAAAAATAATAATAACTTGAAATTAATTAAACACATCAGAACTCATAGATGATTCGTGTTCCCTTCAATTTGCTCCTAACTAAGGTTTTCATGTATAGAAAGGTCTCTTATTAAAGAAAAAAAACTAATATTTGTGTTGGGATTATAATATCCCCTATCGAGTGTAGTATTAAAATTCTTTTTGTGATATTAATTTGGCAGAGTTAGGTTTTGATTAGAATTACTTATATAATATATGATATCTTTTATCTCAATAATATTATATGATACATTATACTAATTTTTTCTTGCATAAAAACATAATACATTGATTTTTTCCTGAAGTGTTCGGCGCATCATAACAAAAAATTCACACTTTTAGTTATTTTCATATTCAAACAAAACTTGAGTTATATTTAATATAATATATACATATAACATTTATTATATATAATAACTAGTAAATTTTTTACTCGTAAAAAGTATTAATTAATTTATTTTCAATAATATATATTTATATTTTAGAAAATCTTTTTTAAGGAAATTAATTAGTGGGGTGCGGGGTGGGGGTTGAGGGGGGCGGAAACGGGGGGCTTGAGCCACCCCTTGGCCTTAATTGGCTCCGCCCCGCACGCACAAGAATCAGGTTTCTATCTGTGGAAATTACAACAGAAAAGGAGACACAAACTATAGTTAAATTTTCTTCAAGATCCATCCTTTTTGAAAACCTGAAGATCCACACACAAACACAATGAAAATGAAAAATTATAACCATCACAGCAGTAAAGAATTTACAGCCTTTAAGCAAATGCTGATTTCTCAAGCCCATAAACACTTACCTGAAAATCAAATCTCCATCGCCTCCAGAACTGAGAATTCTTGAGGATTAGAAAAGGTTAAACTTGGGCAGAGATATTGAAACCAAGTTAATTTGCTAGTTGAAGATAGTTCTATTCACTTTTTCAAGTCAATGGATCTTGAAGTTTACAATCCAACAATTTTTCATATTAACAATATGGAACTTGCATATAATACTACATTTCAAAGAAAATATGAAAAAACAAGAGGACGAAGACGAAGAAAACAAAGTCGGTGGAAATTCTCGTAGAATACGGAGGTGGAATTTGGATGCAGCAAATTATTACACAGCTTTTGGGATGTACGGAATTGCAGAGAAATGTTGAGTAAGTCAATAATTAATGTGTATTAATTTCCAAAAAATGAAATGTACGTCGTGAATGCCCTCCCTTCGTATGAAACCTTTCTCACTTCTCACTACTTTGTTTTTTTAAACCACTCATATCAAAATTTCCATATCAATCCCTAGTCAATGGTCAAGAAAGGCATGAATATCATTAAAGTTGTCTATTTGTCGTTAATTTGGTATCATCAAAGCATTAGTGATACGATGGAAATAAGAATACGGCATAATATAATAATATTTATTTTATATATTGTAAGGGTCGAATTTTTTTTTGAGTTTTATATATATATATATTTTTCAATTTATAAGAGATAAAAACTGTAAATCAAGAGGGGGGTGAGTTGATTCTGATACAACTTTTCGCACAATGTTAATTTAGATCAATAGTCAAAGCACAGAACTAGCAAGCTCATTCAGAGTTATCAGAGTGGCAATGTAATGACTAAATCAATTTCCACAGATTCTGACTTGAATCAATCTTCTTTTAGTTTTAAGACAAAGGTCTTGACAAACATTTTAGCACAAGTCTTTGAACAATACTATTTCACAATTTAATCCTTTCCATTGATATAAACTTTGAACTAGTCATATTAATGCTTCAATCAATCATAGCTTCAATACTTGGTGGAGGGTTATTTTTAATTTTAGTGTGTATTTTTGTGTGTAGTTTAACTTTAGTGTATCTTTCAACTTAGGTGTGTTCCGTTAATGCCAAATGCAACTTTGAATAGTGTTTTTGTCTTTTTCTTTGGTTTTTGATTGTTTTCATTTTAGACCTAAATTTTACAAATATTTTCAATTTGATCCATTAATTTCCCTTTCATATATTTTTTCTATAAATTTATTATTTATTTAATTTATTATTTTTTCTTGATCTTTTATACCTTGTATAATTGTATCTCTATTTAATATATTTTTATTTATTGTTCGTTCATAATTTTTCTTATATATTTCTTCTTTTTGTAAAGATGTTTCTATATTTTTTCCCATTTGTTAAATATTTTTAGCATTTAGAATTTCTTTTGTTTGTTGTTTTTCTTTTGTTATACTGTCTGTATCTATTTTTGGTTTATAACTCATAATTAAGCGTATGCCATTTGATATGTTGTATCTCTTTTTCTTTTTATTTTTTTTAGATCCGCGTTTGCAGTTTCTATTATTATTTCTTGAGTTCTTAATGATAAATCTTCATTGTATTTTAAATCATGGTATGCCATTTTAACAAGATATTCGTTTATAATAACTCGTTCTTCTATTTCTTGTATATCTCGTGCTATTCTCTTTCTATAATCGTATCTATCCATTATTTTAAGCATATATTAGAGATAAAAGTATTTTTTTAATGTGTTTTAATTTTAAAAAGTTACAGTATTCTTTCCATGCTTTTTCAAAATATTCATTTTTTTCATATATCCCAATCATTTGTTTACTTATAAACATATCTTCTTCTATTTGTATTAAAGATTTAGATAACCAGTATTTTAATTGTTGACTCATAATTTTTGGAATCGTATACGGGATCTGATACCAGAGCGACTATCAGAGTGTTTCCTTTATAGTTGTAGTTAATTTAGCCATTTGATCGGCTAATTGCGTGAATTCGTTTTCAGTTATTTCATTAGAAGATCCCTCTTCTTTAAAGTTTTTAATAGATGCCCGTGTAAGAGTTTCATTAGTTCTTTGATTTGGTGGTAGATATGTATAGCATGTACTTTTACTTTTTAAAAGTTTAGGTGTTTTATTTTGAAAAACATTAGTATTAGCATGTTGTATAATAGGTGTCTTTGGTACATATTTTACACGAGAGACCTCTCGAAAAATGTCTTCCATATATATTTTATCTGTGTTTTTAAATTATTTACTATGATGGCTGTTTGTCAAAGCATATTCAATGGTATATGTTATTGAAAATGGATAATCGTTTGTTTCCATTAAATCTTGTCTTTCGAATTTATAAGCAATGTTTAAAGATTTATCTAGTTTTTCTGTTACAAGTTTTATAGCGTAGTGTAAAGCTACATTAAAAAGTAGTTTAGTATAAGCAAGGTTTCCTTCAATTATTCCAAGTATTTTACCTTTTATGTTCATAATTCTGTCATCACATATAGCTAGTTTTATGGGTGAGTTTATTCCTTCAGCAAATGTACTCTTAATTAGTATCTGTATTGTAGAAATATGTATATATCCTATTTCACTAGGTGTATGTTTTGTTTTTTTTTATTTTCTGAATTATATCAGCTTTATTTATCAACGAAATAGCCTGTGTTCCTTTTGTTGTAGAAATTTCAATTGGTGTTTCACATGTAAATTTTCCATATAATATAATGTTTTTCCTACTTAGTTTTGTTTTTAAATCTGTTTTCATATCTTGACCATCTATCAAGTTTAACTCTTTTCTTCTAACCTTGTTTAATTTTTTGTTGTCTATAATAATATCTTGTGAAAAATATCCGTATTCTTCAGTTGTTTCAAGGTGTTCAATTTGATCTATCAGACTAGTTTCCATTTATGTATATGATTTCTAACATACAAAAATATAAATAATAAATTCAGAACAAAGCTTGTATTGTTTACCTGTTTGCGTATTCCTATCTACTGTCTTCATGCACTCCATGTTACCTGTTCATCTTTCTTCGAAATATATGTTTGATTTTGGTACGAGAATTGTTTGGTTGTGTATGATTCTGCTATTCAGGCGTGAGGCCAACAGAAAAGAAAAGCTCAAAGGCTTAAAAACTCAGGGAGTTTTTTGATCAACACATGATCTTTTTCTTTCTATTCAAATCCCTCCATTACATACTACATTGAGACCAATATATAGGCACTCGACTCACTATTACAGACGCGTTTTCATTTACAAAAAGTAAAAAAGTAAAAAAGACTTACACTAAAGATAATAATGGTGCTCAACAACTGCACCTAAAAAGCAGACAGAGTCATAAAGTCTGCATTATTGAGGTGTGTTCGTCATTGCTTGCGTATTTTCTTCAGTGTTTGACGTCATTGCGTGCGTCAGTTTACATTACTCTTCAGTAACAGTGTCTTCCTTTATTGACTCGTTTGAATTATGGGACCCTGTTTCTTCATCTTTGTCTTCAGGTTTGTCTTGGCACATTTCACAGCTGAGTTCATCAATTGTTTCACTGTGTTCACAGAAAATGAGTTTGATTTCCTTAGGAAGTGTCTTCAGGTTGTGTTCTTCAATTTTGATAAAAGTTTTCTCAAAGTTTTCTAACGTTTTTAGCTGTAACGGTGGAATTGTGTATCTCGAAGATCCATAAATCAGATGATAATGGAATTTGTAGTTTATTTTGGCATTACTGTCCTTGTTTATCTCTTGTGATGCATGCATAAAATATTTGATTTAGTTGTTTTGCAACTATCTCATTCCTAGCCAATGGTTAAACAAGAAAGGGATGACCCTTATCATTAAAGATGTTTATTTGTTGTTAATTTGGTATCATCAAAACATTAATGATAAGGGGAAGCAAGAACACGGTATAATATAATAATACTGATTTTATCAATCGTAGGGGTTGAAATTTTTTTTTGAGCTTTTTTCAATCTATAGGAGATAAAAACTTTAAAACTAAAAATAGAAATAAAAAAATGCATTTCAAATATATGTGTATAGTTGAGGAATAAAAGCTTTTGAGGGTTAATGCATCTGCTACTACTACATTATTTTGTTTTATTTTTAAAATTCATTATGTGACAGTTGTCGATGCAATATTGAAAAAGTGAAATATATATATTTGAATCAAATAGAATCAGAACTTTTTTTGTAAACTACCTAAATTGAAAAATGCTACTCTTAACTACTTTAAAAAAACTAGAATATTATTGTATGAAATAGGAGAAAACTTGGAGATTCTAGAGATGCAAATTTAAAACATGAAATAAAAAGAGTAATCAAATACCCTTGTGATCGAGAATTTAGAGTAGAGAAAAAATTGGTGAGAAAGAAAAATAATTTAACAATAGAAAAACACTAAGAATAACATTTTTCACTTGAAGTAATTTATAAAAAAATTGAACCATATTGGGAATTAAAATCCATTGTCCGAAAAATAAATAAAGTTCTCTAATATTTCATTTTATAGTGATTTTGAAGTTTTAAGAACTTGGAAACTAATGGAAAGGCTTCGTTGCAATCTGCAATTTACATGAACGAGGTAGCACAGATCTTCAAAATTTATATACTACATTTATAATTTTTAGAAAATGTGAAACCTCTACTTATTACTTAATCTAATATACAGTAAATTGCTAAAAAATCATTAAAAACAAATAATAAGTTTATTATTGTAATATATAGCTGATGATACGGGTATTGTTATATCAAATTGGGCTCATGCCATCCCACTGGTCCAAAGTTATGGTTCAAAGCTCATTAAAAAGCCATCTAGACCCAAAATTTTCATTTATTTATTAATTTAAAAAATCTTGATAACTTTGAGGGCAAATTCATTTACTGGTTGTCAAAAAAAGAAAATACTCATTTACCCGATCCTTTAAGTTGTGCAATTATAATCTCAATTGATTCCAGCGTCATAGCCGATCGATAGGGCGTATGCCAAACAACTTCTCGTCGTATTCACTAACGACCTTTTCGTGTTTTGCTTAGGTCGTAGACATAAAAGATAGATATCGTTCAGCACTCGTTAAGGGACTTGCATTTTCTGGGCCCACTCTAAGAAACTTCTTAAAGAATTATAATCATTCATTGCATCACTAGAAGAATTATATTTTTTTGTTTTATCTATAAAACTATATATATATATATATAATCTCATTTATTTGACAATATAACGTGTTTCACATTATGAAAAGCAAAACAAAAATTACAACTTTCTATAATTCCCAGAAGTAGTTTTAGGCAAAGAACAAAGTATCCCTCCAACAACGAAGGCAAGTTTGCTGCCTCACTCGCGCAACGACGCCTTTCAGGTAAAATGAGTCACTTGTATTGGTGCAATTTGTAGTTAAACTCCAAATCTGGCCTCCACCATTGATCAATCCCATGAGCTTCCTTAAACCTCTGAGGAGGAGCAACATTCACAGTCAAATAAGTACAAGGAATAAGATGTGATGCTTCAAAATCCTTCCCTCTAGCACCCGACACAATGCTCCCTATCGAATGCTTTGTTGCAGGTTTCCCGATTTTCCCAGCACCAATAGACTCCATCGTCTCCCTGTGCTTGAAATACGCCAAATACTCCGAACAAATGGGATCACGCGGATTGAGGAACAAGTATGGTACCCAAGTAGACAACACATCAAAAGGATCCTTCTCTTGATCCTTACCGTGGACGGCAGAGGCCAAGCTGGCCGTCAGAACGCTGTTTGCCAGCCGCAGGCCGAGCTTCACCGTGTCGTTATTGATCCGTTCGATGGGCGGAGAAACGAAAGGTGGGTTGAAGAGGTAGGTCTCCAGATGCATCCCTGTGTGCTTGATGATGTGCCTTCCAACCAGCAATGCTATGGATGATCCTAGGGAGTGTCCGGCAAGCCAAACGTTCTCCGGGCCGGCTCTGTAGGCGAATTCTTGTGTCTTTGCTATCCCTGTTTGGACACGGGTGCTTGCTTGAATGTGGCGCCCCTGCCACATCCCGCAGTGAGAAATACCCCGAGTGTTAGCTTTGGGCCTTCACTCGAGATCTTCCCCAGCGAACGGCGAATAAACAGACAAAAGCTAGCATACCGGAAGCGTAAAAGACAACAGTGCACAAACTTATGATTCAATTACAAGGTCGATAAGACCAACGACAACGACAACGACAAAATACAAACGACAACTGTATTAGGTATAGGTACATAGACTGTACATACTGAGTTTCCCACGAAGGAGAAATTCCAAAACTCTGAAATTCAAAAACAAACTATCTCGACGACATTTGACGACCTAGACCCAACATGCCGCCTAGTCACACCTACCTGAAGCCAAAACCAGAAAAGAAGGGACGTTAGTCAAAGTGACTAAGTGAGGGGGTTATACATATACATAAACAAAATCACAAGCTTGGTTCACATTTTTCCTTATTTTTGAAAACGAGATGTAAACGTATAAGAAGGGATAGCTTTTAGTTTGTATGAAAACACACTTGTGAACCAATAATCAAAACGATTGATCAATCACAGTAACCCGGCGAGTACGGGTAAGTTCTCCAACCTTTCACACCTTGAACACAAGAAACACAAAACAGAAACCAGCCTTCTCCCTCCAATTGTTAGTCGAGGTGCCCCCCAACCAACCACACGATCACACAGATAGGGGCAATATGCCCTGGTACCAATAACCTCACTCTATACGTGTCGTAGTCAACCTCCGGCTACGCTCCATATAGAGCTTCACAGAAGTACGTAGTAAAGATCAGCCTTTGGCGCACGCCTCCGGGCTTCACCCACTAGATACTTCGGGGCCCATATTCCCCAAGGGCGTCCCCAAGGGTTCTATCAGATCAATACTCGCTTTAAAACATTTTCACAAACACTTTCTTTCTTTTAACGGTTTCACCGTTCAAAAATCAAAACTTTTCAGTGACTCAACGCGTATATACGATATAAGAAGAACCCATTTTTATAAGGAAATCCGATTTTTCAATAAAATACCAAAATATTATAAAACAACTATTTATATATATATAGTATCAACGGATCGAAAATCAAACTCAATAAATAAGAGTTGGGTTTTTAAGAAGATATATATATTTACATAATATATGTTTTGGCCCCAGTTGAAAACATTTTAAATCCCTCACCTGAAAAGCTTCCAAACTGCAAAAGAAAGACACGATCAACACGATCAGGGCTCCTCCCTAGGAACACCTGTGACACACATATAATTACAACTTATGACTTGACTCGAGAACCAATTAAATATGACCAACACGTACGGCTATCATAGAAATCTCACCAGGATTTAGCAGTTAAGCAAATCGAACAAGCACAGAACAAAAATTGAAGTAACTGAATTAATCATTATAATATCTGTACTTAATTTAAGTATAACAACAGCTCTTTATTCATAATAGTATTAAATGAATCTATTTAGATGCATAAGTTTAATCCAATTATTTGAAATTGAAGTCCAGCAATTTTGTTCATAATATTACCTAACTATTAATTATCTCACTATACAGTGATCTTTGATTTCATAAATACATACCTAGAGAATTAGTTCCTATTTTTCTTTAGCAATCAAAATGGTTCGCCACTTCTTGGACATATTCTAATATCATATGTAATTTATTTCTCAAACTAATTAAGGAGTTTGGGATCTCTAATCAATTTAGTTGAGATCAAGAATATATATAACCAACTAGTTGTACTTAAACTTTAATGATAGATTCAAGAAATAAGACACAAATGATATCATGACATTTCCTAACTAATCACATCATTAAATTTATTAATTACGTTAGGAATCAATTTCTATTTCTGAGAACTTAAACTAATTTGCCCACCACTAATACATATTTGGTGAGATTATATGTGACAAATATAATTGCTAGACAGATCATTTCTCAAGAACTACTGCATCACAAAAATTTAGTCAAGATAATTTGGTTTCAAAATTAATACTTAAAATTGCTCAAGTTCAGTAACAGAAGGAGTGGATTAATATCTCAAGTAAGTTATCATTCATAATTTATGGATAGTTCCATTAACTTAACAAGACCTGTACTAAAAATATTTAGAGAGAGTAGAAATATGCCGATAAAAACTCTAAACAAAAATGTAATAAATTTTCACAATATACATGTGAAGTGACTACAAAGTAATTCAAATAACTAGTTCATACCTGCACAGAAGGTTGCGAGTTGATTAATCTACGTACAAAGAAGAAAGGAATGAAATGCACAATTTTGCACAAATGAGACTTAAGTTCTTCAGTTAACACATCCTCCTCTAATACTTGGTGTAAATTTAAAATCGTGGCATGTTAATTGATCAGTTAGTGGCATTACGTGTTTTGCTATTGTGCAATTATATCATTAGTCATCATGTTATCATTATTATATTATTATTGTTATTATTATTAATATTATGGGTACGTGGAAATGCAGGCAAATTTCGATAATAATGACAAAGTTACATTAACCATTTGTAATACATCTTTCATGCACGTGGATCTATGACTAAATTCATGTTAGGAAAATAATTTTTTATGCAGGCACGGCTTTATATGTTCATACAAAACCTCCACCATTTTTATATTCGTCATATATTTATATGTTACAATTAATTGTAGACCCTTCACACAGTACGCACATTTTACTATTTGTAAATTATGTAATTTCAATTAATTATATCACAATATATACACACAATCAGAAGTGGGAGAATTCAATCCTAAACGAATATGGAAATAAAAGTTTATTTTAAATTATTGCGCATTTAATTTTAATCATGTTATTTTAGCTATAAAAGAACATATATATCACCGATAATATTTTCAACAATACTTTGATACTTCACATTAATTTATTCCCTTTTCTTTATTTCAAAAATCTGGGACGTTACACTCTCCCCTCCTTAAAAGAATCTGGTCCCCAGATTGTCCTTGTGAACCTTTTGAAAAGCTTTAGTTGTTTCAACTATCTATCCTTGAAGGTGAATCAAACCTCATACACACATGGTGACATTCAACAAGTACAAACAATTTCATAGTATTATCAAAGGCAGCAATAAGCACCCAAATCATATAATAGCCTAATGGGGATGCCTATAATGTTTAACGCACCTTCTATGACTGTATTTGGATCCACTTGTTCCTCTTTTCCCCCTAATGCATAAGCCCGGGCACGAACTACTGGTCTCTCTAATCCTCCAGCCGGTTGAGTATTTCTTGGTGTTATCAGACCTTGCTGTGGTTGTATTCTTGGGCAATTTCTGATCAAGTGTTGGTCGCTACCACACCGGGTACAGCGACCCAACTTTCTCCAGCAATTATTCTCCTCGTGGTTTGGTCCACCACAAAAATCACACTTATGTTCTGGAGCATAGGTCCCCTTTGGGCGTGGAGCTGGATTTGTTTTATTCCCTGTTGGTCTGTTCTCAATTGTAGTTGGCTTTTTGTGAGTAGGCTGTTCTGTTTGTATAAATGGTCTCTTTGACCCAGAAGATTGATTCACTTGTGTTGGGACCGACTGCATATCTCGTATTTCAGACTCCACTTCCATAGCTCTCGAAACTGCATCAGTATATTCGATGATGTTAGCTGCCATCAGTGCATACCGTATTTCATGCCTAAGCCCTTGGATGAACCTTTTAGTTCTCCTCCTCTGATCTGGCACAATATGAGGTGCATAATTGATCAGGCGAGCGAATCGTGCCTCATATTCTGCAACACTAGCATTCCCTTGAACCAACTCCATAAACTCTTTCTCCCTTCGATCCCGAATCACTTGGGGAATGTATTTATCTCTGAACTCTGTTAGGAATCGATCCCAATTAATTGGTCCTCCAGTAACTTGCCATCCTTGTTGTATGAGTTTCCACCAATCTTGTGCAGGACCCTTTAGCAAGAAAACTGCAAATTGTACTCGATCAGGGTCTCCGATTCGTGTAACTTGGAATATCTGTTCCATTTCAGATATCCACTCTTCAGCTTTTAGATCATCTGTCTCACCATAGAACTTGGGTGGATTATACTTAAGGAATTTATCTAGTGCATTCTCTTCAGTCTGCACTAGTCCTTGACACTGTTGTTGGGCCTGCTGGGTTGCTTGTTGGACACAAGCTTGTGCAAAATGCCGTGCAAAGTCATTAACATTTACATTCTCAGGTGGGACTGGTTCTGGCACTGGTGGTGGGACATTAGCACGAGGGGGTCTTCCGCGTGGCATTACTACAATCACAACTTACTGACAATATGATGCATGATTGGTTAGAGTGTAATCATATAAAGCACCAAATATCACATAGGCACGTACCACAAGTTCACACAAAAGCACATAATGACTCAAATCTTATAGCCGTACGACCTAGACTCACCCTCGACTCGTTCTAGACACGATAAGAGCTCTGATTAGCAACCGGGCTCTGATACCACCCAAATGTGGCGCCCCTGCCACATCCCGCACTGAGAAATACCCCGAGTGTTAGCTTTGGGCCTTCACTCGAGATCTTCCCCAGCGAACGGCGAATAAACAGACAAAAGCTAGCATACCAGAAGCGTAAAAGACAACAGTGCACAAACTTATGATTCAATTAAAAGGCCGATAAGACCAACGACAACGACAACGACAAAATACAAACGACAACTGTATTAGGTATAGGTACATAGACTGTACATACTGAGTTTCCCACGAAGGAGAAATTCCAAAACTCTGAAATTCAAAAACAAACTATCTCGACGACATTTGACGACCTAGACCCAACATGCCGCCTAGTCACACCTACCTGAAGCCAAAACCAGAAAAGAAGGGACGTTAGTCAAAGTGACTAAGTGAGGGGGTTATACATATACATAAACAAAATCACAAGCTTGGTTCACATTTTTCCTTATTTTTGAAAACGAGATGTAAACGTATAAGAAGGGATAGCTTTTAGTTTGTATGAAAACACACTTGTGAACCAATAATCAAAACGATTGATCAATCACAGTAACCCGGCGAGTACGGGTAAGTTCTCCAACCTTTCACACCTTGAACACAAGAAACACAAAACAGAAACCAGCCTTCTCCCTCCAATTGTTAGTCGAGGTGCCCCCCAACCAACCACACGATCACACAGATAGGGGCAATATGCCCTGGTACCAATAACCTCACTCTATACGTGTCGTAGTCAACCTCCGGCTACGCTCCATATAGAGCTTCACAGAAGTACGTAGTAAAGATCAGCCTTTGGCGCACGCCTCCGGGCTTCACCCACTAGATACTTCGGGGCCCATATTCCCCAAGGGCGTCCCCAAGGGTTCTATCAGATCAATACTCGCTTTAAAACATTTTCACAAACACTTTCTTTCTTTTAACGGTTTCACCGTTCAAAAATCAAAACTTTTCAGTGACTCAACGCGTATATACGATATAAGAAGAACCCATTTTTATAAGGAAATCCGATTTTTCAATAAAATACCAAAATATTATAAAACAACTATTTATATATATATAGTATCAACGGATCGAAAATCAAACTCAATAAATAAGAGTTGGGTTTTTAAGAAGATATATATATTTACATAATATATGTTTTGGCCCCAGTTGAAAACATTTTAAATCCCTCACCTGAAAAGCTTCCAAACTGCAAAAGAAAGACACGATCAACACGATCAGGGCTCCTCCCTAGGAACACCTGTGACACACATATAATTACAACTTATGACTTGACTCGAGAACCAATTAAATATGACCAACACGTACGGCTATCATAGAAATCTCACCAGGATTTAGCAGTTAAGCAAATCGAACAAGCACAGAACAAAAATTGAAGTAACTGAATTAATCATTATAATATCTGTACTTAATTTAAGTATAACAACAGCTCTTTATTCATAATAGTATTAAATGAATCTATTTAGATGCATAAGTTTAATCCAATTATTTGAAATTGAAGTCCAGCAATTTTGTTCATAATATTACCTAACTATTAATTATCTCACTATACAGTGATCTTTGATTTCATAAATACATACCTAGAGAATTAGTTCCTATTTTTCTTTAGCAATCAAAATGGTTCGCCACTTCTTGGACATATTCTAATATCATATGTAATTTATTTCTCAAACTAATTAAGGAGTTTGGGATCTCTAATCAATTTAGTTGAGATCAAGAATATATATAACCAACTAGTTGTACTTAAACTTTAATGATAGATTCAAGAAATAAGACACAAATGATATCATGACATTTCCTAACTAATCACATCATTAAATTTATTAATTACGTTAGGAATCAATTTCTATTTCTGAGAACTTAAACTAATTTGCCCACCACTAATACATATTTGGTGAGATTATATGTGACAAATATAATTGCTAGACAGATCATTTCTCAAGAACTACTGCATCACAAAAATTTAGTCAAGATAATTTGGTTTCAAAATTAATACTTAAAATTGCTCAAGTTCAATAACAGAAGGAGTGGATTAATATCTCAAGTAAGTTATCATTCATAATTTATGGATAGTTCCATTAACTTAACAAGACCTGTACTAAAAATATTTAGAGAGAGTAGAAATATGCCGATAAAAACTCTAAACAAAAATGTAATAAATTTTCACAATATACATGTGCAGTGACTACAAAGTAATTCAAATAACTAGTTCATACCTGCACAGAAGGTTGCGAGTTGATTAATCTACGTACAAAGAAGAAATGAATGAAATGCACAATTTTGCACAAATGAGACTTAAGTTCTTCAGTTAACACATCCTCCTCTAATACTTGGTGTAAATTTAAAATCGTGGCATGTTAATTGATCAGTTAGTGGCATTACGTGTTTTGCTATTGTGCAATTATATCATTAGTCATCATGTTATCATTATTATATTATTATTGTTATTATTATTAATATTATGGGTACGTGGAAATGCAGGCAAATTTCAATAATAATGACAAAGTTACATTAACCATTTGTAATACATCTTTCATGCACGTGGATCTATGACTAAATTCATGTTAGGAAAATAATTTTTTATGCAGGCACGGCTTTATATGTTCATACAAAACCTCCACCATTTTTATATTCGTCATATATTTATATGTTACAATTAATTGTAGACCCTTCACACAGTACGCACATTTTACTATTTGTAAATTATGTAATTTCAATTAATTATATCACAATATATACACACAATCAGAAGTGGGAGAATTCAATCCTAAACGAATATGGAAATAAAAGTTTATTTTAAATTATTGCGCATTTAATTTTAATCATGTTATTTTAGCTATAAAAGAACATATATATCACCGATAATATTTTCAACAATACTTTGATACTTCACATTAATTTATTCCCTTTTCTTTATTTCAAAAATCTGGGACGTTACATTGAAGGTCGTTGATAATGCAGTGGAGGTTGAGCTTGAAATCCTGTTCCCGATTTCCGGCCTTGTTAATGGTGCCACGGAAGGCAATCACGTATTGTGGGGGTTTCTGGTGGGAATGGTGTTGGTGTGGGTAGTTGAACTCGTAGATGGCGCCGAAGTGGGAGACGTCGTGTTCGTCGATTAGAACTTGGTGTAACTTGAAGTTGAAGAAGTGCCACCACGGAGGAGCTAGGGCATGGGGGCCGTGGCGGTTTTGTTGGCGGTCGTGCTCCATCGTGTAGACTCCTTGGACTAAGCTGGCGGCAATGGACCGTCTGTGGTGTGAGTTGCTCCTGTGGATATATATGTTGAAAGGAGATCGTGTTTGAGATGGAATAAGAGGTGACTGGTGAGTGTGGTTATAAGGGCATTCCGGATGTGATTAAACAAAACCAGATCAAATCTTGTGTTACACTTTTTGTATTTCCCTAGTTGGATGCATTATACGTCATATATTTCATTGTGTAGTTGTACACGTATCATATATCTACGAGTGAAATACATGTAACAGAAACGTGGAACTTAAGATATGTCGTGCACTTACCAATCGATATGAGTCAGAAATGATGGACCGCTGAGGCTGAAAACTTCCGTCTCGGATGCCATTGTTTCCTAAAGCCCTAATTGTACTGATGTTTAACTCTGTTACAAATGCAAAGAAAAAGTTAGGAACTTGGTTCATCAGCATGTATATATGGCACAAGCAGGGACGGATTCAAAATTTATCATGAGCGGGACTGAAAATTCCTAAGCCTCAATATATTAAAAAAAATAATAATAACTTGAAATTAATTAAACACATCAGAACTCATAGATGATTCGTGTTCCCTTCAATTTGCTCCTAACTAAGGTTTTCATGTATAGAAAGGTCTCTTATTAAAGAAAAAAAACTAATATTTGTGTTGGGATTATAATATCCCCTATCGAGTGTAGTATTAAAATTCTTTTTGTGATATTAATTTGGCAGAGTTAGGTTTTGATTAGAATTACTTATATAATATATGATATCTTTTATCTCAATAATATTATATGATACATTATACTAATTTTTTCTTGCATAAAAACATAATACATTGATTTTTTCCTGAAGTGTTCGGCGCGTCATAACAAAAAATTCACACTTTTAGTTATTTTCATATTCAAACAAAACTTGAGTTATATTTAATATAATATATACATATAACATTTATTATATATATTAACTAGTAAATTTTATACTCGTAAAAAGTATTAATTAATTTATTTTCAATAATATATATTTATATTTTAGAAAATCTTTTTTAAGGAAATTAATTAGTGGGGTGCGGGGTGGGGGTTGAGGGGGGCGGAAACGGGGGGGCTTGAGCCACCCCTTGGCCTTAATTGGCTCCGCCCCGCACGCACAAGAATCAGGTTTCTATCTGTGGAAATTACAACAGAAAAGGAGACACAAACTATAGTTAAATTTTCTTCAAGATCCATCCTTTTTGAAAACCTGAAGATCCACACACAAACACAATGAAAATGAAAAATTATAACCATCACAGCAGTAAAGAATTTGCAGCCTTTAAGCAAATGCTGATTTCTCAAGCCCAAAAACACTTACCTGAAAATCAAATCTCCATCGCCTCCAGAACTGAGAATTCTTGAGGATTAGAAAAGGTTAAACTTGGGCAGAGATATTGAAACCAAGTTAATTTGCTAGTTGAAGATAGTTCTATTCACTTTTTCAAGTCAATGGATCTTGAAGTTTACAATCCAACAATTTTTCATATTAACAATATGGAACTTGCATATAATACTACATTTATATGATCTGACTTGTAACAATGGAAACAAAGTCAATGCAAAGAAAATATGAAAAAACAAGAGGACGAAGACGAAGAAAACAAAGTCGGTGGAAATTCTCGTAGAATATGGAGGTGGAATTTGGATGCAGCAAATTATTACACAGCTTTTGGGATGTACGGAATTGCAGAGAAATGTTGAGTAAGTCAATAATTAATGTGTATTAATTTCCAGAAAATGAAATGTACGTCGTGAAGGCCCTCCCTTCGTATGAAACCTTTCTCACTTCTCACTACTTTGTTTTTTTAAACCACTCATATCAAAATTTCCATAAATCCCTAGTCAATGGTCAAGAAAGGCATGAGTATCATTAAAGTTGTCTATTTGTCGTTAATTTGGTATCATCAAAGCATTAGTGATACGATGGAAATAAGAATACGGCATAATATAATAATATTTATTTTATATATTGTAAGGGTCGAATTTTTTTTTGAGTTTTATATATATTTTTTTTTCAATTTATAAGAGATAAAAACTGTGAATCAAGAGGGGGGTGAGTTGATTCTGATACAACTTTTCGCACAATGTTAATTTAGATCAATAGTCAAAGCACAGAACTAGCAAGCTCATTCAGAGTTATCAAAGTGGCAATGTAATGACTAAATCAATTTCCACAGATTCTGACTTGAATCAATCTTCTTTTAGTTTTAAGACAAAGGTCTTGACAAACATTTTAGCACAAGTCTTTGAACAATACTATTTCACAATTTAATCCTTTCCATTGATATAAACTTTGAACTAGTTATATTAATGCTTCAATCAATCATAGCTTCAAGACTTGGTGGAGGGTTATTTTTAATTTTAGTGTGTATTTTTGTGTGTAGTTTAACTTTAGTGTATATTTCAACTTAGGTGTGTTTCGTTAATGCCAAATGCAACTTTGAATAGTGTTTTTGTCTTTTTCTTTGGTTTTTTATTGTTTTCATTTTAGACCTAAATTTTACAAATATTTTCAATTTGATCCATTAATTTCCCTTTCATGTATTTTTTCTATAAATTTATTATTTATGTAATTTATTATTTTTTTTTGATCTTTTATACCTTGTATAATTGTATCTCTATTTAATATATTTTTATTTATTGTTCGTTCATAATTTTTCTTATATATTTCTTCTTTTTGTAAAGATGTTTCTATATTTTTTCCCATTTGTTAAATATTTTTAGCATTTAGAATTTCTTTTGTTTGTTGTTTTTCTTTTGTTATACTGTCTGTATCTATTTTTGGTTTATAACTCATAATTAAGCGTATGCCATTTGATATGTTGTATCTCTTTTTCTTTTTATTTTTTTTAGATCCGCGTTTGCAGTTTCTATCATTATTTCTTGAGTTCTTAATGATAAATCTTCATTGTATTTTAAATCATGGTATGCCATTTTAACAAGATATTCGTTTATAATAACTCGTTCTTCTATTTCTTGTATATCTCGTGCTATTCTCTTTCTATAATCGTATCTATCCATTATTTTAAGCATATATTAGAGATAAAAGTATTTTTTTAATGTGTTTTAATTTTAAAAAGTTACAGTATTCTTTCCATGCTTTTTCAAAATATTCATTTTTTTCATATATCCCAATCATTTGTTTACTTATAAACATATCTTCTTCTATTTGTATTAAAGATTTAGATAACCAGTATTTTAATTGTTGACTCATAATTTTTGGAATCGTATACGGGATCTGATACCAGAGCGACTATCAGAGTGTTTCCTTTATAGTTGTAGTTAATTTAGCCATTTGATCGGCTAATT
The DNA here is from genome assembly GCA_037501455.1 of Lantana camara. Taxonomy (NCBI): domain Eukaryota; kingdom Viridiplantae; phylum Streptophyta; class Magnoliopsida; order Lamiales; family Verbenaceae; genus Lantana; species Lantana camara. Next base: position 10,401,689 of record CM074857.1, on the reverse strand, counting down.
GTGTGAATTCGTTTTCAGTTATTTCATTAGAAGATCCCTCTTCTTTAAAGTTTTTAATAGAGGCCCGTGTAAGAGTTTCATTAGTTCTTTGATTTGGTGGTAGATATGTATAGCATGTACTTTTACTTTTTAAAAGTTTAGGTGTCTTATTTTGAAAAACATTAGTATTAACATGTTGTATAATAGGTGTCTTTGGTACATATTTTACACGAGAGACCTCTCGAAAAATGTCTTCCATATATATTTTATCTGTGTTTTTAAATTGTTTACTATGATGGCTGTTTGTCAAAGCATATCCAATGGTATATGTTATTGAAAATGGATAATCGTTTGTTTCCATTAAATCTTGTCTTTCGAATTTATAAGCAATGTTTAAAGATTTATCTAGTTTTTCTGTTACTAGTTTTATAGCGTAGTGTAAAGCTACATTAAAAAGTAGTTTAGTATAAGCAAGGTTTCCTTCAATTATTCCAAGTATTTTACCTTTTATGTTCATAATTCTGTCATCACATATAGCTAGTTTTATGGGTGAGTTTATTCCTTCAGCAAATGTACTCTTAATTAGTATCTGTATTGTAGAAATATGTATATATCCTATTTCACTAGGTGTATGTTTTGTTTTTTTTTATTTTCTGAATTATATCAGCTTTATTTATCAACGAAATAGCCTGTGTTCCTTTTGTTGTAGAAATTTCAATTGGTGTTTCACATGTAAATTTTCCATATAATATAATGTTTTTCCTACTTAGTTTTGTTTTTAAATCTGTTTTCATATCTTGACCATCTATCAAGTTTAACTCTTTTCTTCTAACCTTGTTTAATTTTTTGTTGTCTATAATAATATCTTGTGAAAAATATCCGTATTCTTCAGTTGTTTCAAGGTGTTCAATTTGATCTATCAGACTAGTTTCCATTTATGTATATGATTTCTAACATACAAAAATATAAATAATAAATTCAGAACAAAGTTTGTATTGTTTACCTGTTTGTGTATTCCTATCTACTGTTTTCATGCACTCCACGTTACCTGTTCATCTTTCTTCGAAATATATGTTTGATTTTGGTATGAGAATTGTTTGGTTGTGTATGATTCTGCTATTCAGGCGTGAGGCCAACAGAAAAGAAAAGCTCAAAGGCTTAAAAACTCAGGGAGTTTTTTGATCAACACATGATCTTTTTCTTTCTATTCAAATCCCTCCATTACATACTACATTGAGACCAATATATAGGCACTCGACTCACTATTACAGACGCGTTTTCATTTACAAAAAGTAAAAAAGTAAAAAAGACTTACAGTAAAGATAATAATGGTGCTCAACAACTGCACCTAAAAAGCAGACAGAGTCATAAAGTCTGCATTATTGAGGTGTGTTCGTCATTGCTTGCGTATTTTCTTCAGTGTTTGACGTCATTGCATGCGTCAGTTTACATTACTCTTCAGTAACAGTGTCTTCCTTTATTGACTCGTTTGAATTATGGGACCCTGTTTCTTCAGCTTTGTTTTCAGGTTTGTCTTGGCACATTTCACAGCTGAGTTCATCAATTGTTTCACTGTGTTCACAGAAAATGAGTTTGATTTCCTTAGAAAGTGTCTTCAGGTTGTGTTCTTCAATTTTGATAAAAGTTTTCTCAAAGTTTTCTAACGTTTTTAGCTGTAACGGTGGAATTGTGTATCTCGAAGATCCATAAATCAGATGATAATTGGATTTGTAGTTTATTTTGGCATTACTGTCCTTGTTTATCTCTTATGATGCATAAAATATTTGATTTAATTGTTTTGCAACTATCTCATTCCTAGCCAATGGTTAAACAAGAAAGGGATGACCCTTATCATTAAAGATTTTTATTTGTTGTTAATTTGGTATCATCAAAACATTAATGATAAGGGGAAGCAAGAACACGGTATAATATAATAATACTGATTTTATCAATCGTAGGGGTTGAAATTTTTTTTTGAGGTTTTTTCAATCTATAGGAGATAAAAACTTTAAAACTAAAAATAGAAATAAAAAAATGCATTTCAAATATATGTGTATAGTTGAGGAATAAAAACTTTTGAGGGTTAATGCATCTGCTACTACTACATTATTTTGTTTTATTTTTAAAATTCATTATGTGACAGTTGTCGATACAATATTGAAAAAGTGAAATATATATATTTGAATCAAATAGAATCAGAACTTTTTTGTAAACTACCTAAATTGAAAAATGCTACTCTTAACTACTTTAAAAAAAACTAGAATATTATTGTATGAAATAGGAGAAAACTTGGAGATTCTAGAGATGCAAATTTAAAACATGAAATAAAAAGAGTAATCAAATACCCTTGTGATCGAGAATTTAGAGTAGAGAAAAAATTGGTGAGAAAGAAAAATAATTTAACAATAGAAAAACACTAAGAATAACATTTTTCACTTGAAGTAATTTATAAAAAAATTGAACCATATTGGGAATTAAAATCCATTGTCCGAAAAATAAATAAAGTTCTCTAATATTTCATTTTATAGTGATTTTGAAGTTTTAAGAACTTGGAAACTAATGGAAAGGCTTCGTTGCAATCTGCAATTTACATGAATGAGGTAGCACAGATCTTCAAAATTTATATACTACATTTATAATTTTTAGAAAATGTGAAACCTCTACTTATTACTTAATCTAATATACAGTAAATTGCTAAAAAATCATTAAAAACAAATAATAAGTTTATTATTGTAATATATAGCTGATGATACGGGTATTGTTATATCAAATTGGGCTCATGCCATCCCACTGGTCCAAAGTTATGGTTCAAAGCTCATTAAAAAGCCATCTAGACCCAAAATTTTCATTTATTTATTAATTTAAAAAATCTTGATAACTTTTAATATTCATTTACTGGTTGTCAAAAAAAGAAACTACTGATTTACCCGATCCTTTAAGTTCTGCAATTATAATCTCAATTGATTCCAGCATCATAGCCGATCGATAGGGCGTATGCCAAACAACTTCTCGTCGTATTCACGAACGACCTTTTCGTGTTTTGCTTAGGTCGTAGACGTAAAAGATAGATATCGTTCAGCACTCGTTAAGGGACTTGCATTTTCTGAGCCCACTCTAAGAAACTTCTTAAAGAATTATAATCATTCATTGCATCAATAGAAGAATTATATTTTTTTGTTTTATCTATAAAACTATATATATATATAATCTCATTTATTTGACAATATAACGTGTTTCACATTATGAAAAGCAAAACAAAAATTACAACTTTCTATAATTCCCAGAAGTAGTTTTAGGCAAAGAACAAAGTATCCCTCCAACAACGAAGGCAAGTTTGCTGCCTCACTCGCGCAACGACGCCTTTCAGGTAAAATGAGTCACTTGTATTGGTGCAATTTGTAGTTAAACTCCAAATCTGGCCTCCACCATTGATCAATCCCATGAGCTTCCTTAAACCTCTGAGGAGGAGCAACATTCACAGTCACATAAGCACAAGGAATAAGATGTGATGCTTCAAAATCCTTCCCTCTAGCACCCGACACAATGCTCCCTATCGAATGCTTTGTTGCAAGTTTCCCGATTTTCCCAGCACCAATAGACTCCATCGTCTCCCTGTGCTTGAAATACGCCAAATACTCCGAACAAATGGGATCACGCGGATTGAGGAACAAGTATGGTACCCAAGTAGACAACACATCAAAAGGATCCTTCTCTTGATCCTTACCGTGGACGGCAGAGGCCAAGCTGGCCGTCAGAACGCTGTTTGCCAGCCGCAGGCCGAGCTTCACCGTGTCGTTATTGATCCGTTCGATGGGCGGAGAAACGAAAGGTGGGTTGAAGAGGTAGGTCTCCAGATGCATCCCTGTGTGCTTGATGATGTGCCTTCCAACCAGCAATGCTATGGATGATCCTAGGGAGTGTCCGGCAAGCCAAACGTTCTCCGGGCTGGCTCTGTAGGCGAATTCTTGTGTCTTTGCTATCCCTGTTTGGACACGGGTGCTTGCTTGAAGGTCGTTGATAATGCAGTGGAGGTTGAGCTTGAAATCCTGTTCCCGGTTTCCGGCCTTGTTAATGGTGCCACGGAAGGCAATCACGTATTGTGGGGGTTTCTGGTGGGAATGGTGTTGGTGTGGGTAGTTGAACTCGTAGATGGCGCCGAAGTGGGAGACGTCGTGTTCGTCGATTAGAACTTGGTGTAACTTGAAGTTGAAGAAGTGCCACCACGGAGGAGCTAGGGCATGGGGGCCGTGGCGGTTTTGTTGGCGGTCGTGCTCCATCGTGTAGACTCCTTGGACTAAGCTGGCGGCAATGGACCGTCTGTGGTGTGAGTTGCTCCTGTGGATATATATGTTGAAAGGAGATCGTGTTTGAGATGGAATAAGAGGTGACTGGTGAGTGTGGTTATAAGGGCATTCCGGATGTGATTAAACAAAACCAGATCAAATCTTGTGTTACACTTTTTGTATTTCCCTAGTTGGATGCATTATACGTCATATATTTCATTGTGTAGTTGTACACGTATCATATATCTACGAGTGAAATACATGTAACAGAAACGTGGAACTTAAGATATGTCGTGCACTTACCAATCGATATGAGTCAGAAATGATGGACCGCTGAGGCTGAAAACTTCCGTCTCGGATGCCATTGTTTCCTAAAGCCCTAATTGTACTGATGTTTAACTCTGTTACAAATGTAAAGAAAAAGTTAGGAACTTGGTTCATCAGCATGTATATATGGCACAAGCAGGGACGGATTCAAAATTTATCATGAGCGGGACTGAAAATTCCTAAGCCTCAATATATTAAAAAAAATAATAATAACTTGAAATTAATTAAACACATCAGAACTCATAGATGATTCGTGTTCCCTTCAATTTGCTCCTAACTAAAGTTTTGATGTATAGATAGGTCTCTTATTAAAGAAAACAACTAATATTTGTGTTGGGATTATAATATTCACTATCGAGTGTAGTATTAAAATTCTTTTTGTGATATTAATTTGGCAGAGTTAGGTTTTGGTTAGAATTACCTATATAATATATGATATCTTTTATCTCTATAATATTATATGATACATTATACTAATTTTTTCTTGCAAAAAAACATAATACATTGATTTTTTCCTGAAGTGTTCCGCGTATCATAACAAAAAATTCACACTTTTAGTTATTTTCATATTCAAGCAAAACTTGAGTTATATTTAATATAATATATACATATAACATTTATTATATATAATAACTAGTAAATTTTATACTCGTAAAAAGTATTAATTAATTTATTTTCAATAATATATATTTATATTTTAGAAAAAAAAATTTAAGGAAATTAATTAGTGGGGTGCGGGGTGGGGGTTGAGGGGGGCGGAAACGGGGGGCTTGAGCCACCCCTTGGCCTTAATTGGCTCCGCCCCTGGGCACAAGAATCAGGTTTCTATATGTGGAAATTACAACATAAAAGGAGACACAAACTGTAGTTAAATTTTCTTCAAGATCCATCCTTTTTGAAAACCTGAAGATCCACACACAAACACAATGAAAATGAAAAATTATAACCATCACAGCAGTAAAGAATTTGCAGCCTTTAAGCAAATGCTGATTTCTCAAGCCCATAAACACTTACCTGAAAATCAAATCTCCATCGTCTCCAGAACTGAGAATTCTTGAGGATTAGAAAAGGTTAAACTTGGGCAGAGATATTGAAACCAAGTTAATTAGCTAGTTGAAGATAGTTCTATTCACGTTTTCAAGTCAATGGATCTTGAAGTTTACAATCCAACAATTTTTCATATTAACAATATGGAACTTGCATATAATACTACATTTATATGATCTGACTTGTAACAATGGAAACAAAGTCAATGCAAAGAAAATATGCAAAAAACATGAAGACGAAGACGAAGACGAAGAAAACAAAGTCAGTGGAAATTCTCGTAGAATATGGAGGTGGAATTTGGATGCAGCAAATTATTACACAGCTTTTGGGATGTACGGAATTGCAGAGAAATGTTGAGTAGGTCAATAATTAATGTGTATTAATTTCACATTAATTTCCAGAAAATGAAAGTACGTCGTGAAGATCCTCCCTTCGTATGAAACCTTTCTCACTTCTCACTACTCTTTTTTTAAACCACTCATATCAAAATTTCCATATCAATCCCTAGTCAATGGTCAAGAAAGGCATGAGTATCATTAAAGTTGTCTATTTGTCGTTAATTTGGTATCATCAAAGCATTAGTGATACGATGGAAATAAGAATACGGCATAATATAATAATATTGATTTTATCAATTGTAGGGGTCGAAAAAAAAATTGAGTTATATATATATATATATATATATATATATATATATATATATATATATTTTTTTTTTTTTTTTTCAATTTATACGAGATAAAAACTGTGAATCAAAAGGGGGGTGAGTTGATTCTAATACAACTTTTCACACAATGTTAATTTAGATCAATAGTCAAAGCACAGAACTAGCAAGCTTATTCAGAGTTATCAGTGGCAATGTAATGACTAAATCAATTTCCACAGATTCTGACTTGAATCGATCTTCTTGTAGTTTTAAAACAAAGGTCTTGACAGATATTTTAAGCACAAGTCTTTGAACAAGACTATTTCACAATTTAATCCTTTCTATTGATATAAACTTTGAACTAGTCAAAGTAATACTTCAATCAATCATAGCTTCAAGACTTGGTGGATGATTAATTCAACAAACACAATGCTTTAACCAAGTTATTTCATCCACACAATATTCTTACAATCCAGTGGCTCCTTCATGAGCTAATAAACTTGACCAAGATAGATATGATGAAACACAGTTATGGCCAAAGCAACAGCTTTACTTAGAGCTAATCAAGTCTCAACCAAAGATAAAGAAATGTAGAAACACGAGACAAGAGATTTAGAGAGGTTTGTCCCTAATGGTTATGAAATGCACGAATCAAAAGGATTAATCCTCTACCTAAGTTGTTAGACTTAAGATTTTCAACGGGTCACTTTAATATATGAAAGAATATAAGATACAATGCAAATGAAGCCGTTTGGTACAATCAGTAACCACGACTGGTACAAAACAGACTAAGTTCCAGGATCCCAAGCTTCTTGTAACACTGCCTACCAGAGCAAACACAATTCTCTATAAGCTGTGTAAACAAAGAAATAGCAACAAACAAAGCTTGAAAGAATCAATTCTTGTGCTAGAAATGAATCTCCTTTTATAGCCTGAAGATGATGACCGTTGCCTTATTTTGAAATCCAAATAGGTTGTCCTCCCAAGGCACCTTTTAGAGCATGTGCACCAGCAGCTCTATTTCTTTTATTCAGCAGTGAAGGTAAGTGGGAGAGAGACTATCAAGATTTTGAGTTCCTATTCAAATGAGAGATTTTTCAAGTTAATATTTATTTAAGAATAATATCATTTGATTTTTTCGAAACCTGTGCTACACTTGTAGACTGATTGTTCTTGAAAGTGTTAGAGGAACAATTTTTTCCAGTGAGATTTCCAAAACCATTAACACTTTTTGTGGATCAATTCAAAACTTTGGATGTTCAACAAAAACCTTAAAACTAAAAATAGAAATAAAAAAAAATGCATTTCAAATATATGTGTACGGTTCAGGAACAAATTTTTTTGAGGGTTGATGCATTTGCTACTACTAGATTATTTTATTTTATTTTTAAAATTCATTATGTAACAGTTGTCAATACAATATGGAACTGAACTAAAAGTGAAAAATATAAAATATATAGAGCAAATTAATTAAAGAATCAAATATTATTAGAATTTTTTATAAACTACTTACCTAAAATGGAAAATGCTACTCTTAACCATTTTAAAAAAACTCGAATATTTCTGTGTGAATTATTGTGGGAAATAGGAGAAAACTTGAAAATTCAAGAGATGCAAATTAAAAACGTGAAATAAAAAGAGTAATTTATTAAAAAAAATATTAAGAATAACATTGTTCACTACTTCACTTTAAGTAATTTATTAAAAAAATTGAACCATATTGGGAATTAAAATCCATTGTCCGAAAAATAAATAATGTTCATTAATATTTCATTTTATAGTGATTTTGAAGTTTTAAGAACTTGGAAACTAATGGAAAGGCTTCGTTTCAATTTGCAATTTACATGAATGAGTTAGCACAGATCTTCAAATTTTATGTACTACATTTATAATTTTGAGAAAATGTGGGACACTTTGACCATTTCGCAAAAATATAAGCACTTCCGGAATATTCTCGAGTCTTCCAATTTTCCAATCAAATCGTCCGAAACCCCCCGAAAAGCTGAAGTTGATTAAAACCCTAAAACTCAAATTAAGTTCCATCTCCAAATAATCTCCAATGGCTATACTCTCCGAGTACGAAGAAGAAGATCACAAGAAGCCCAGCTCGTCGGGGACTTCAGGGAGGAAGCCGTTCAACGCCTCTCTCGATCCATTGGATCCGTTGGGATTTCTTGAGAAGGTTTTTGAATTTGTCGCCAAGGAGAGCGATCTGTTCAAGAGCGATTCTTTATTGAATGATGTGAATGCAGTTGTGAGAATGGTGAAGGATAAAGTGGAGGCCGAAGATAAGAAGAAGAAAATGAAAGAAGTCAAAATCGAAGGAAACGGTAAGATAGAGAAGAAGATTAAGGAAGAGAAGAAGATCAAGGAGGAGGTGGCTCCGCCTCCGGTCAAAAAGGAAGAGGTGAAGAAGGAGAAGGTTGAGCTTGACGAGGAGACGGCAAGTGGAAGCAAAGTGGAAGAAGAGAATAATGGGCGTCGAGGTATTTTTTTTCCCTTTTAATTATTTGAGCAAAAGACTTTTTTTTTTTTTTTTTTTTTGCTGCGAAACTTTGGTGCAATGGTTAGAGTTATTTCCTTATTGTTTATTCAATTCTGCATCAGCTTTTGTTAGATGTAATTTAGGTTTTTGCTGTTCATGTGTTGAGAAATTGTGACATTTATTGCTATTTGCAAGAACTTGATTTTGTATGCCATGCAATATGATTGCGCCCTTGTTAGCTTATCTCTGGACTTGATTGACAAGTATGATTCACGTGATGTAGTTCAATTTGATCAATGCGAATCCTGAACTAGGTTAAGAATCGGTTTCTTCTTCTGTGGGGCGTCGAGGGAAGCATATCAGGACTTTCCCTTTTCATCTTTGTTCCTCCTGAGAATATCTAGTAGAGTAGATATACTCTTCTGAATAAATGTTTGGACTGCTAACAGATTAATTATTTTATTCATGAACAGCTCCTAACAAAGGCAACGGCCTTGATATGGATAGTTACTCTTGGGGTCAGTCCTTGCAAGAGGTTAACATCACTGTACCTGTTCCTTCTGGAACAAAGTCGAGGTTCGTCACATGTGAAATAAAGAAGAACCATATAAAAGTTGGGCTCAAGGGTCAACCACCGGTTATTGATGTAAGTGCAACCTCCTGTTCCCTGATTCCCAGTCTTGCACAATGCATGAAATTCACCTGTTATGGTTGATGTTGTGGAATTGCCCGATCACTGTTGTTTTTCAATTACTCAGTTGCATTTTGTGTAATTGCAGGGAGAACTTTTCCAGCCTGTTAAGGTTGATGATTGTTTTTGGAGTTTAGGTATGTAATAAGCTGAGGAAGACATGATTCTTCTGTTAGCATCTGCTGCTAAATTTCTCTACTTGTTGTTTGAATGTTATTGCAAATGTTTACTCGATCAAATATTGCCTGGCTTAACTAATAAATGTGACTGCTTGCAGAGGACCAGAAATCTATATCCGTTCTCCTGACAAAACAGAACCAGATGGAATGGTGGAAATATTTGGTAAAGGGTGAGCCTGAAATTGACACCCAGAAAGTAGAACCTGAAAGCAGTAAATTGTCTGATCTGGACCCTGAAACTCGTTCAACTGTGGAAAAAATGATGGTAAGCTTTAAATAAGTCCAGTCATTTCTTTCATCTTCTTCCTTTTCAATCTCTTTCATCGTGAGGTTGCTGTTTGATATTGTTTACAAACTGTGTTAACAACAGCATGCTTGATTTGCTCATCTATCTTGTCATGTGACACACATTTGAGTTTTACCTAGACGAAGGGCATGCTAATGCTTCCTTTAATTTACACACAAACTCATTTCAAATCTGCTAATCAATAAAAATTCTAATGGAACTCAACTAAGTCAAGGCTCTATTTATAGCACGTCAAGATGTACTTCAATTGAAACTTTAGCAGAATCTACTGGACTCCGTAGAACTCAATTATCAAACTTTGCTAGTTTGGTCACCATATCTGGGGTTCATATGTTGCGACTTTGGTTTGAAGCACTTTTGCTTCTGCTGCTTGGGAAAGGTCCATCTTTGACCAACCATCTTTTGATGATTTGTGTATCTGCTGACCTTCATTCTCTATCTGGGCTAAAACTTTCTAACTCATTCCATTCCTTTGGTTGTTAGATCAAAGGCAAGTTCTTGCCTTTAAGTCTATAAGCTGCTTGTGTTATCATCCTGTCCTTGTTGATTGTAGTCTTTAATTCTCATTTGTTGATCGACTTTTTTGTTGATGAAATTCTTTCCACAGTTTGACCAACGACAGAAACAAATGGGCCGCCCAACTAGCGATGAAATGCAGAAGCAAGATATATTGAAGAAGTTCATGGCCGAGGTAAAGCTCTTTCTTTTTTATACATACTCTCGAGTTGGTCTCAATTTATCTGGTGATCAAAATTTGTGTTGTCTTTGCAGCACCCTGAGATGGACTTTTCAAGGGCTAAAATCAACTAAAGTATGCCTTCTCCTCAATGCGGACAGAAAACATAGTCTTGTAATTTAAATTGACTCAGAATTTACTTATGCATCTGATTTGTCTTAGTGTTTTTCTGTTTCTAATTTATTTTTGCACGAGCTTGGTTGTTAAATTATTATCTTGGGCCAATTGCGTTCTATTTCGTGGATTTGAACTCCCACAATATTTACGCAATTGAGGATCCATCATGAAAACAGTGTTCTGGGCCAAAGTTTATGCATTTTCAGAAACGAACACTTTGGGTTCACAAAACCAATTTTCGATTGTTGTTCAGTGAAATTGGTTCGAAATAATTGTATTTGTGTATTTTTTAGGCTACAAAAGATTACAATGGATTAATTTGAGAAATTGACGGATTAACTATATATATATGTATTTGAGACTAAGAGGCCCCTCAAGGCAATTCATTGCAAATCCAAGGCGATCCTCTAATAACGAAAAGTAACAGACTCAAAACATGAATAAATTTGCTTAAAAACTCAAAACATGAACAAATTTGCCTAATCTAATGGAACACATTCTCTAGACCTGAAAGATACTCGGAACTTTTGAGTCAGTTTATAGCATTTTGTTATCCCCTCCAGTGATTACCTTCCTTCAACCAAAGTTCTTTGCAAGTTTCGCCCCAATAATGTTGCAAAGAGTTCCGCCACGATTTGGTCACAGAAGTGCTGCTTCCTATTCCTTTCCCATCCAATACAAAGAGCTATTCACGTTGCGTGCTACGACCCCAATACCAATAACGCGTTCTTCACCGAAAACAGCCCCGTCAAAGTTCACTTCAATCCACCCATTTGTTGGTTTTTCCTATTTCTTGACAGCACTTGACATCCACGCACGGAATAAGCCTCGGAAATGCCCTCGCCATCGCCACAATTTCATGAGGCTGCCTGACTTCGCCCTCAATTTGTTTCTTATTACTGTATCTCCATAAGGTCCATAGTAAAGTAACCACCGCACATCCCTCATCACTATGTAAATTCTCCAAAACTTCACATAGTCCATCACCAAGGTTAACTGCCATCTTCTCCACCCAAGTAGTTGATATGTCAGCTATTTCAAGCAGTACTTTTAAATCAAAGTAAAATTAATATCTTTCTCGATCAGTAATTTTCAATCAATATCGGGTAAAATTTATAATGCTTTTTACCATATGTCCCTAATGGATCATCGCATATCGCATTAGCACACGTACGTACAAGTATTATCACTAGCAGTGATATGAATTATAGAGTTTAACCAGCGTCTTCTCAGTTCTCATCCAACCTCGATGACTATCTACGCCAAACATTAAATTTGTATCTTCGCCCCAAAACGTCTAATTCCATCAAAAGACGGTTCCTATCAGGAAATCAATTTTCATTTCGTAGATTGTAGAGAAGTCTACAGAGTTCCTTAGAAATGCCAAAGATATATATATGTACAGTACATCGTTTTCCAAGTTGCTTTCCTCTAAAAGTAATGTGGGGCTCTATAGCCTTGCGATATGCCCACTTGTATGGATCTTATTGCAAAATTTCCAAGTCTTTTTCCATTGTTAGCGACTCCATAACCCTCCAAATAAGAGATCATTTGTTTCATGTTCCTTAGAAGTACAGTACTTCCACTCTGAACCTAACCTACGATTGTGGAAACATGAACTTTCATGACTTTTAACCTAAATGTGAACATACAATAGCACAACCATCAAATCAACAAGTATAGATTTAATAAAAAAACTAAGTGAAGTCGTGAGATTTGTATTAAATATGCGCACATATGTAAAATAAATGGCTGCATACTTTCCCGACGTGTGTGGACGCTACTAGACAAATACAAATGGGTTCATCAACATTTGTCCTTTACCATTATTGATAATGTGTCACATTGACGGGACTGTATGATAGTCTGCAAGAAAACGATTGAGGGTGATTAGCTTCTCAGGCATGTTTAATCGGGAGATTAGCGACGGATTAATTGATTTATCAGATCCCCAAAAATCATTTTAACTACATTGGTTTATTATAATCATAAGTTTAAATTAATATAAGATCTATACATGTCGATGACAAATTAGGTTATTGTGTAAAAAATATAGAAATTGTAGAATTCGAATTTATCAATTCGGATATTACGTAAGTTTTTTTGCTATAGAAAGCTTTGTAATTTCTCCAACCATCAGATTAAGCACTATATTCCGGACTTTTACATCGTTTTTGAGAGCAATACTTTCATGAACACGTCAATATTGTATGAAGTTATTGTTTTTGTCCTCGGAAGAAATCATTATATTGAATGCAACGGACATTTGGAATTGGCTATTGAAACGTGTAGGGAGATTGTAATAAGAACGTACATAAATATGTCATGTTTTTTTTTATTAAAACATCTCTCGTTTCGATCACTATAAATACTATATATAAAACAAATTTTACTATTTTGGATCACTTATTAATTAAATTTACTATTCTTGAACTAACTTAACCGTTCGGAGAAAAATAGATTTTAGGCTATGATGCACGGACACTTCTAAAAATATAATTTTGCCGTGTCGTGTCGGACACGTGAGAAATTCAAAAAAAAATCCATGTCGCCGTATCCGTATCGTGTCGTGTCGTATCCGTGTCCGTGCATCATAGATTTTAGACGTTGAAGAACTTATCTAACACCCTCTTCAAGTTGTGATGATTTGTTTCATCACTAACAAATTGACACATTTTTTAATCTCTGATGTGGTCTTTTCTTACAACTATACAACTATATGCATTATTTTAATATATTTGAATTGCCACTTAATATTCATGTTTGTCATTTTCAACTAAAATATATAAGGCCCCCACTCTCCATTCTTGAAACCGTAAATTGTTCTTATCTGCGATTTCCTCCCACTCTAATGCACCAAATTAAAGATTTGTTCTCTTGCGTCCAAAATTATTGCAAACTAAGTGCAGTACCATGAAGCATTCTAGCCCGTTAAAGGCAGCAAAACGGTCCCATCATAACCAAATATTTCCAAGTCATCTCCATATATGTTTACAAACACAAATTAGTGCAATACGTTACAAGCTCAACCCCACTCCCTCTTAATTTATTCTAATTACGTACCTAGTTAGATATTGTAAGATCATAGACTTACTAAAACGTTATAATTGTAAATAATAAATTCTTTTCTTAGACATGAAAAAGAAAATTAAATTTAATATCTTTGGATGTTCATCTCTTTCCCTGTTTCCCCACAAACTCCACATGTCAAGACTCAAGAAACTTGATGATGGGGCAGTTGAAAAAGTAGTTCCCAAAGCTTCCATTCTGAATATGGAGAGAGTTTTAAGTTTTAATTAACACGATTTTTACATGAAAGAATGATTGGAGGGGAACACTTGTAAGTGGGATGGCCAAAATGATGACTTGTTATTGGGGCTGAACTTAGGAAAGAAATTGGGACTGGGTTCGGTTCATCGCCATTAATGGAATATTGTCCTCTTCTTTGATCAACCGCACACAAATGAACACAAACTCGACATCATTACATTTTCCTTTTGTTTGTTCTATATGTTGTCTTTATTGCTTTATTGTTTTCGGATTTGTTTTGTTTTTTTTTTTTTTTTTAATTTTCTTTGGATTTTAATATTGAATTTTCATTTATATGAGGCAACACAGTGACCAAAATGACCACGGCGCATTAATAGGCTCCATTCTGCACAAATGTGGCATTTATACCACCTCTCCTACTCATGCTTCATAGATGATTGATCAATAATAATGTTCATGATTGCATAATTCTACGAGACCTCGTTCGTTCTCGTATTCAAGGGCAAACAGATACTTTAATGGTAAACATCTGTATTATAAATAGTTCGATTATGAGTTCAAACCTTAGTAAAGTAGTTGGGAAACCATCAAATTAAAATCTTCTTTAAAAGGGAGAAAGAAGAACTTTTAGTCTTTCTTGAGGGACTTATATGTATGATGCTATTATGAAAGCATGAATTTTCTATTGGAGGAAATATTGTAATAAATTGAGGAGTTAGTTGTTGCAACATTTCTTCAATTTATTCATTGAGATGTCAAAATCAGCAAAAAAATATAAAGACAAATTCACAACATGCCACGTGCCGATTTTTAAAAACAAATAAAAAGAAAACAAAATGTGAACTTCCTCGATATATATATATACTTAATATCTCATATTTTTTTATTGTTATTTTCACTAATTTAATTTCTTAACGAGGGAATTTAAGGTTGTAATTAATTCCCAATGAACCATTCCAAATTGGACATGCCCTACACATCACTCTATCACTCAAAAAGTGGGCATATAGTCCAGTTTAATTGAGAGTTTAGTTGAAAAATTGTAGCTTTACAGCCCAATTCAAACTTTGCATTCCCACACAACCTTTGATTCCAAACTATTTGCCCATGAGATTAAGTTATTATAATTCCCTATTTTGGAATCATTTAATTAGTGGAATATATTACATAATTTTAGAATATTTTCGAAGTTTCTCCACTAAGCAATAAAGACAATTTCAATGAACTTTTACAATATACTCAAAATTATCAAGAAATTACAAATTTTGTCAACTACAATGGTAACATGGTTTCACACTTTTTTCTTTTCAAGTTTGAGTGTTGTAGAAGTTGATTACGGGAGCGATCTTTTCAAACTAGTTGTTTCATTTACATATCAAGATATGAAATATAAATCTTTTTTTCAAATTCAAATAATGCAGAGGCTCGGTATAACGAACGATATTTCTAACCCAATTACTCTATTTATAAATTACAAGATCAAGATTTGAACACGAGACTTTTTTAAAGGGGCTTTGAAATAGCTTTACTATTACTTAAAAAATTGGATTTGGGCCTTTAGAAAGGTAAATATGGTATAACCCGTTTAGAATTGTCACAAGCCTAGAACCACACCTACAATAAGTTGGATTAATGCAAAATAAATTATAAAATAATACAAGAATATAATATTTTTTTCATGGCATGAAGCGACGCGAGACACGTGTATTTGTGGTTTTTATTATTATGGTAAGTAATTTAATAGAGCCCGTGAGGAGATAAGATTACAAGATTAGTAAGAATATCAATAATGCAATTTCACTAAAATTAATAATAGCTTAACTAATATCAAAAAAAAAAAAAAAATAATAATAATAATAATAATAATAATAGCTTAACTTGGCCATATGGTCCACGTCGTAGCAGATTTTTATGGTCTTGAATGCTTAGCTAATTACAGAAATATGTATAGCGATTATTCATCCATAAATGACAAAACACTGTCGTGAAATAAATGGCGGAACCATGTCTTAGTTAGAGTGTACAGAAAATTACCATAACTTAAATTTTTCTTTTTTTTTATATATGTTGTATTTGTGATGAAAACTAACGAACAATCGTAAATCTTATATGTATATATTTGACCTAAGTCATATAATGCGAATGCGGGAGCCAGTACGGGTGCGGGTGCGAATGCGCAATGTGCAAAATTTTTAAAAAAATTGAGTGCGGGTACGCCTTAAAGTGTTTAATAAAAAAATATTTTAAATAATTATATTTATAATATTATTTTATTTTATTTAACTTTGTATATAAAAAAATTGATTTTATTTAAGTATTGATCATTATAATAACTTAATTTCATCATTATATAATAATCATATATTAAATCAAAAAATTAAAATTCATCTTTCATATTATTATACGTGTGTATTAAATAAATTTTAAGTCTTCTTAAAGCGAGAAATATGCACAAATTCGTCAGTGCGAAGAACTAAAATTTTAAGTCGTCTTAAAGCGAGCAATACGCACAAATTCGCCAGTCTGAGAACTGAGTGCAAGTGCGTTAAGTATGATAGAAGGATTATGTGACTTAGTATTTGAGTATTAAAATATGACTCTGATTTTATATATTTGACATTAAATTGTTGAATTTATTATTTGGTCGGATAATTAACCACATTATACTTGTTTTGTTCCCCAGATCTAGAACTTCCCAGATAAGTACTTCAAACCAGCATACTGATAAAAAAAAAAAAAAAGATTAAGCCTTGACAGTTTTTTAATTGTTTTCCCCCTTGGAATTGAAAACGATCTCACCATTGCAATTATTAATGTCTTAAATACAATATTAATTGAGTTAAAGATCATTAGTTCCATCATTTGGTGAAATGTGGTCGAATTAGTGCATGCATGACGACATCAATCGTTATTAATTAATAATTAACTAGTGATATTGATATATATATATATATATATTAGAACATTAGAATATAAAATATAAACATATATAAAAATTTCAAAGAGTCATAAAATCACGTTAAATGAATCAAATATCTACTTAAAACGTAACACACCTTATTTATGACTGATTAAATATTGAAATTAAAGGCTCTAAGTAAGTCATGGCAGCAACCATCACCAATGTTTTCAAAAGCGGACCGGAGGTCAAAGCGGCAGCCTTACTGGTCACCGGTCGGATCGGTTCGACCGGTTCAACCACCGGTCGAACCGGTATGACGTCATAAATAAAAATATTATTTTTAATAATATATATATATTATTAATATGCTAAAATTAAAAATATAATATATAATATAGTTCAATATTAGAATAAAAGCGTCATATTCAAGTGATTAACGTCTAATTTGAGGCATGTGATTTTAAATTTGGGATTTGGGAATTGTAAGTGTGCAAAAAACGTTTTCTAAGACTCAAAAAAGGTTAAAGGACGTGAGAATTTTAAATTTACAAAAAAAAAAAAAAAAAAAAAAAAAAAAAAAAACTGAAAATTGAGTAAACCGGCGGTCCGGTCCGGTTCACAGGACCAAAACCGCCGGTTAACCGGCCGGTTTTTCCGGTCCTGTGTCGGTCCGGTCCACACTGGTTTAGGGGGGTAGTTCGGACCGGACCAGCCACCGGTCACCGGTCGAACCGGTCGGTCCGGTCCGCTTTTGAAAACATTGACCATCACTGAAAGAGATATTTGAGCATGAAAGCAGAAAGATGTTCACAGCTTGTAACAAAAGAAGCCAAATCTGGGCACGCAATAGTATTCCAATGTGTCCACTTTGTATCACTATTTCAACTCATCTATTATTATATTAAACCATAGTTGTCATGAACTTTTTTTTTTTTTTTAATATAAATTCTATCTATGTGCTTTTACTGTTTAAACGCTTTTATATTCACAGGGCTCTCGAATTCTTTTCTTTATTATTTATATTCTATGATGCACGGATACGGGTACGGCGACACGGACACGGCACGACACGACATGGATACGACGATACAGATTTTTTCTTGAATTTCCCATGTAAGGAGTGTCGGACACGGTGTCGAACACGAGTGTCCGACACGACACGGCATGACACGACACGGCAAAATGATATTTTTAGAAGTGTCCGTGCATCATAGTTTATATCACTTATTTATCTTTTTTTTTTCTCAGTTTGAATTATCTTATTTAATTTATTCATCATAAAATTATAATTATATTAAAAATAATTATAAATTACATAATAACATGAAAATTTTAATTTAATTTACTTTTTTTATATACACATTGGGTGTGCAGAGTTGCTAGTGTTTATTAAAAGAAAAACTAATAAATAAAAGACAATATCATGACCTATTATGCACGTACACGAATACCGTACGTGATATAGATTCGGCGATATTATTATTTTTTTTAAAATTTAATATATGACGTGCCTAGCACGAACGTACTGATATCTTATATGTAAATTATTTTAACCAGTAGTAAATTATGATGTACAAATATGAATACGAAGGTTATGAACACGACATGATATGATACGAAAAATTTAGCAAATTAATCAAATAATCAAAGTACAAAACATCCCAAAAGTAAGGATAAGAAAAAATTAACCTTCTAAATAAATTAAAAAAATATATAGATAAATAACTGTAAATAAAATTAGTATTGTGTTGATTCTAGTAATTTCCTCAACCGAGCATAGTTTTCTACTTTTCTTAAAACTAGCGACAAATTATTACATATAAAATAAAAAATTCTTGCTAAGCTTGTTTCTATCAGAAGTCGTAATCAGTGTCTCTAAGAAAATATTTATTTAAACATGTACTTATATTTACCGATAAAATACAAGTAAAACGAGACGTTACATGTTATAGTTACTATAATATATGATCGATGTCGCTTTCACTTTCTGTCTCTTCCACGTTTTCACCTGCTCCCTCTCTGAATAAGAACAACCGGGCAGTAACTCTACCATTTAAATATTTTCGACTGCATTGATTTGTTCAGTCGCACAGTAAATTTGTTGTTTTTACTGAGGCAGAATTCTCTCTCCAAGCCCAAATTCCAACCAAAATCAAGATTCCTTCTCTCTCTCTTTCTCTATCTTCATTAAGACTGTTGCTGCAGCTGCTTCTGCTGCTGCTCCGTTTTATTGCTCTGCCTGACACTTGTACAAAGGCCTTTCCTCCATTAAAGCTCTTATCTTTCCATCTATATATACGCTTCCATACAGGCACTGTGTTTCTGTGTCTCGCTCTTTCGCGTCTTTAAGTGATAGTACTGAGATTTCTAAACAAAGAGTGAAGTAAATGTATGCGGAAACAGGGCTAATGTTCCCCTACTTGGAGAACTTCTCCGAAGAAGTTTATCAGTTTGATGAGCTTTTCTGCTCGCAGAAGCCCAATGCTTCATTGGTAAATAATTCTTTCTCGTATTGTTGTCTTGATCAGCATTTCGTTTTTGGGCCAAAAACAGGGTGCAAAAATTTGAGGGTTTTGACCCTTTTCTTTGGTGGATGTAATGATGTTTGATATGGGTTCTTCTGATTTTCGTTTTTCTTTTTCTTTTGCTTAATTTTCGCCATTTTTGTTTCCGGGGTTGTGGTGGCGGATTTTGGTTTCAAATTCAGGGTTTTGAAGGTGTCTGCCGTTATATTTGTGTGTTCATATTCTGATCACTGTTTGATTTTGCACTAGTTTTGGAGGAAGTTCAATTCGCATTTTCAGGAATTCTTGTTGAGTTTCTGTTCTGAACTTTGATTTCTGAACATTTCACAAGAAAGAAAAATAGAAGATTTCTCATCCGGCTGCTGTAGAAATTGACTAAGTTGAGGAAGGAAAGGGAAAATTGATTTCTTCGTTCCAAAGATTCTATTTTTCTTGAGTGTTCTGTTTTCTATTGGCATCAAAGGGAGCATATATGGAAAACACCCACAGTTCTATATGAAAAGGGGAAATTTCGAAAAATAACATCACAATCAATAGTTCCGTGTTCTTCAACAACTCACCAATTTCTTATTCCATTGCAAAAGTCACAAATAGTCGCTGAATTAATTTTCCACCTTGATGTATTTTCTCAGTTCAACTATTCCCTTTCTTGTGAAATTTCTGATCTTCTGTTGTCACTTGTGCATTATGCTGATTCAATGTGGTAAAAGTTGGAGAAAAAGCTAAAAGTTAAAAGCTGAAGCTAGGATACCCTTTAATGGTTGATATTCTGAAACTGCTTTTGTTCTCCTGTGTGAAATATTTATGATTGGAAATTTGGCCTGATTTCAGGGAAATTGTGACTTCAGATATTTTGGAACACTTCAAAGATTGATGTTAGTTTTGATAAGGCTTTGTCTAAAATCTAAAGTTAGGTAAGAGGGTCTACTGGCTAATAACTCAGTAAATATCCTACCTTCTTGTTGTCTCTGGATAAGAGTACAGCTGAATTTTCAGGAAAAGCAGCCTGATTTTCTATCCAACCTCTGTTTTATCTAAATATATGCATTAGCGGTCGTGTTTCGGTTATGCTTCTGTCCTTAGATCTAACATGCGAGTCGCAATATCACGTTTTGAATTTTTGTTGGAACGCCGAAATGATCTGCTGCGGCTAATCCCCTTTTTGTCGCATTCAGCAAATTTGGAACTAATAATGCAGTTTTGCGTCATTTTCCCTTCCACAGGAAATTTTCAATATGACTGGAAATCTTTTGTTTCTTGATTTTTTAAATATAGGGTACGTCGGGCTGTAGCCTCGTTCAAACACCAACTATTTCAGACTACAACCTCGGAGGGGATGGTGATCTCTTCAAGGCGCCTGAGCCGGTGATTGGAGAACCATTAATGAGCATCAATCCGGTAACAGTTGCCATCTCAATGATATCATGTGGAGAAGATGTCATTTCCCCACAATCATTGACCGTGTCTGATATTGAATCATCTATTGAGAGCGGGCACCTCCTCAGTGAGGTGTTCTATGAGTGCAGGAAGGCTCTTTTGGCAAAGGAAGGGAACGAGACGCCCCTCTCTGAAGTCCTCAGTATCAAAATTCCTGCTGTAAAGACCGATGAAAGCTTCCCTGCTGATGAGAAGTTTCTAGAATGTTCCTTCCAAAAAAGTGTTAGTTCAGATTGTTTGAGAGCAATGGACCGAGCACATGATAATCCGCTAAGGCCCAATTTTCTTGATTTTCCGGTGATGGACTTTAGCTCCATTTATGGGATGCGAAGATCATTCAGTGAAGGAGACATAAAGGTTATCTCTTTTTTCTTTTTTATGAAATTGCTGATTTGCATAGTTATGAGCACAGGGTCATTGATACTGAGTTTTTATGACAGACACTCGGTAACAGCAACGTAAGCCTCTTACAATCACCAATGGAGCAACCCAAGATTGTGGGCAGCTGCAGTTTGGAAGATCGAAGGGAAAAGCTCTCAAGATACCGAAGTAAGAAACTGAAGAGAAACTTCGGCAGAAAAATCAAGGTGAGTTCTCGGATACATTTTTCAGTTCCATGCATATTCTCAGGATCGGAGTATTAACATGCTATGTTTGATTTGTTTCAGTATGCTTGTAGGAAGGCTCTTGCTGACAGCCAACCAAGAATCCGAGGAAGATTTGCCAAGACTGAGTAGAAAGTTGTAAGAATTAAGAAGTTATGAATGAATCCCATGATAGGTAGAATCTGCTTAATAAGCTGGACATCAAAAGCTTGAAAGCTGGAAGTTGTAATAATCTCCAATGTAGATCTAATGCTCAACTAGATTGTATAGAGTTAGTTTTGTTAAGTAATAAAATATATCTAGTTTAATAATAATAATCTAATAGCTAAATCTTTTGTTCTTCAAATACCCCCTGAGTTTTGTTGTACACAAGGTAAATCATCATTGAAGCTTAGAAAATAATTAATTTTACTAAACTAAGGTGTTTTGTCAGTACAGAAGAATTAAATGGAAGTATTCAATAGGCCCGCTAAATCAGGCCCAATTAGCCCAAGTTGGGCAATAGTCTGTGGCAGATGTGTCGCTTCTTCTCATCAATACGTCGTCGTTTCTCCACCCCCAATTGGTGGCGGCGCCGTCATCCCTCTTCTCTTTCCACTTCGCGTTTATTCATATATTTGTAGCTGCAGAATCGCCGGAAGAAGAAAGCTGAAGAAGACGAATACAATGGCGAAACATCTGTACCGTCAATTCTCATCAACGATAATCGAATCTGAGTTCTCCAACCCGGCCACTCGCAGATTCATCAACACCATGACTCAGCTCTTGCGAAATCAGCATCTGGAAACTAAAGAGGCGCGGATTTCCGAAGATGAAGTGAAGACCCATGACCAAATCGAGAACGATGCGAAAATCGAGTCCAGAAACGAGGAAGACGACGGCGACGAATTGGACATAAACAAGGAGACGGGTGAAATCGGTGGCCCCCTCGGGCCGGAGCCTACACGCTACGGCGATTGGGAGAAGAACGGTCGGTGTTCTGATTTCTGAGTTTCTAATAGTTATTGGATTCCTCTGAATGTGATGTTTAGAGCTTAGAAATTGCAATAAATGGTTTCGATCTGAATTCTGGGGTTCATCCTTTAGGTTTCCAGTTTGTTGTTAAATTATAGTTTATTAAGACCAAGAGATAGAAAACTACTTATTCAACAGGATTATAATAATAAACCCAAACCAGAAATCATTTTCTCTATAAATTTTGTATTGGATCCAGTTGCATAATGTAATAATATCTGATTATAAGAAATTGCCAAGAACAGCTACAAGTCTACCAGCAGTGTCCTATCCGATCACCTACTTCTCCAAGCGTTGACTCAGAAGCTAGCAATGTCCACACCAATAATATACAATCCCAAAACTCAACATGTCCAAATGTTTCGAATTGTTCAACCTGACATCAACTCGCCACCAACATGGTGAATTTCTTCTTAATTCCTATCCAGAAATAAGAAGTCACAACCCAATTTCCTTTGTTAGGCACGCTTCATTTCTCTTCCGAGAGTTTTTCCATTTGAAAGACAATGGAAACTGCCAAAATCCTCACCCATCTTTTCTTGATCTTATTCTTCTTCTGCTGCTGCAAATACGCACCATCTTCGGCCCAAGACCTCTGTTCCAGCTCCTCCTGCCGCAGCACGGAGCCCGTAATCCACTTCCCGTTCCGCATCGAAAACCTCCAACCGACCTCCTGCGGCTACACGGGCTTCAACATCTTCTGCGACTCACTTAATCAAACGCTCATCGAGCTTCCCAATTCGGGCAAATTCGCAATCCAGGCTATCGACTATGCCAAGCAAAAGATATGGCTCAACGACCCCGATTACTGCCTCCCGAAACGCCTCCTCCAGTTAAACTTCTCGGGCTCCCCATTCAGCGGGGTGTTTTCCCAGGATTTCACGCTTTTCAACTGCACGTTTGGCTACAGGAAGTATAGGTTCAACCCCATAAACTGCATGAGCGGGGAGCAGTACACAGTTGTGGCTTCTTCTTCTGAAAGGACCATCAGGTTCCTGGCGGCCAGGTGCAGCTTGTTGGCGACGGTGGCGGTGCCGGTGCAGTGGAACTTTTTTGAGCCCGTGATGACGTCGGATCTGAGCGACGATATCCGGCTGACATGGGCGTCGCCTCACTGCGGGCGGTGCGAATCTCGAGGCAGCCAGTGCGGGTTCAGGGGCATCAACACCACCGCGATTCAGTGCAGAAATGCTGCTAACCCGGGTAACTCATCTCCCTTTAACTGCGTTACTCTTACCATATCGCTACAAACACGGAAAAGATAACACGAGTGTCAAGAATTCAGGGTAAAATTGATCTTTTTTTTGTTTAAAAGAATAAAAAGTAATTTTGTCGAAGTATTAAATATTGAACTTGAACATATGATGTTATACAATTATAATACGAATGTGAAGGCAAGGGGCAATTATTAATTAGAATGGACTTGTAGTTTTGGCGTTGAGTTTGTATATTTAAAATAGATGGAGTGTCAGTATCAGTAACAGATCATGTTCACTGTTTAATTGTTGTGAAGGAACAATTAATGTTTGATAAATGATAATATAATGGCGATGTGGCCTTCAAGAATAATATTTTTGTGCAAAGGTCAATGGCTTCATTACTTCATTTGGTGGTGGGCTAATATGATATAACTAAGTTTGTAACTATCTTAATCAACAAGGTCATTCCACCTCAAATTGATCTGAATTTTGTCACACACATTGATACGTATGGTGATTACAACGTATCTGGGGAGACGTCGGGAGTCGTCTCGAACTCGTGCATATAGGGGATGAGAAGAGAGTTTTCCGGCAAGACCGACCGGGCGGGGGAAGAGATTGAGACGAGAGAGAGAATTGAGAGTTATAGAGAAGATAATTGTATTTCTGAATTGATAAAACCAAACATCCGTCAGACAACTAATAAATAAGCAAACAACCTTAACCTAAAGGACTCTTGCAACACGTAAGGAAAGGTCTCAAATAAGGTACGTAATTCGTAAATAAACTAACAATAATATCTTGCTAACAATGGACTCTACTATTTGCTCATTATAAACTAACACTAATATCTTTCTGCCAATTTGGTTTCCGCACAATTCTCGCACTTCTACGCTTCTTTTCTTGAACACGCCCAGCCTGACCATCACCTTGAATAATCACTTGACCCTCATGGTCATGAACAACTTCCATCTGTTGCCGTAAACGAGCCGTATCACACATACACAAAAACAACAATAATAGTCAGTCTATTACAGTTAGTATAAATTAATGTAAATTAGCCAATTAGTTACTGCTTTTGGGTTGAGGTAAAAGTTAATTACCTCCCATCAAGAGGCACACGTATGCCTTATGTACTATAAATATGAGACAAGTGTATAGTTCTAATCAATTAATAAAGAATTACTTTTCAGTTCAGATCTTTTAGCTCATACTTTCTCTCTCAATTTGTCAGTTTGTTAGCTTCTTTACATGGTATCAGTTGATGAACCCTAAATTCATCACGCTTCGATCGCTGCTTCCGCTTTTGATTCTCTGTTTCAATTTCTTGATTCTTCTTCGTGTTTCTGTTCTCATCATTCCTGATCTTCATCATCACTCCATGGCGACATCAGAGGCCATTGCTACTGCCGAATCGCGACTCACAGCTTCCAGTCCTTACTTTCTTCATCCGAATGAGAATCCGGCTTTGACTCTCGTTTCTCCTCCCCTTGATGGATCGAATTATCATACCTGGGCGCGTGGGATGAAAATGGCGCTTCAATCCAAGAACAAGTATGCGTTTGTCTCTGGATCTCTGCCTATGCCGTCCGCCATGGATCCTTTGCTTCCTGTGTGGGAGCGCTGTAACACGATGGTATTGTCTTGGATTTCGCACGTAGTTACTCCTTCAATTCATAGATCTGTTTTATGGTTAGACAAGGCGAGTGATGTCTGGAGTGATCTTCGTGAGCGATTCTCTCATGGTGATGCCTTCCGCATTGCTGAGCTTCAGGAGGAAATTTTCTCTGTAAGTCAAGATGATAATACCGTTTCTGAGTATTTTACGAGACTGAAGATTCTTTGGGATGAGTTTTATAATTTCAGGCCTTTACCTTCTTGCTCATGCCCTACTCCCTGTTCTTGTGGTGTTGTTGATACTTTCAAGCGATATCAACAGAGTGATTGTGTAATTAGATTTCTCAATGGTCTGAATAGCAAGTTCTCTAGTGTCAGATCTCAAATCATGCTTATCGATCCGTTGCCTCCTCTTACAAAGGTCTCTTCTATGGTACTGCAACAAGAAAGACAGTTATCCTTGGGGTCCGATCATAAATCCTTCAATGTTCATTCTCTTAACCAATCTGGTGGTTCTAAGCCCTCATTTTCTAAATCTTCATATAATCCGTCTGCTAGTTCTTCCAAGAATTCTGTTCCTCAGGGGTTTGGAAGGGGGCACTCAAAGTTTCAATCATCCAAGAAACCTCTTGTTTCCAATGGTCAGTCTTGCAGACACTGTGGAGGTCCTAATCACACTGAACGGACCTGTTACAAAAAGTATGGATTCCCACCCAACTTCAAGTTCACCAACCCTGTAGCAGCTGCTTTGTATGCACAAGATCCACAGGATCCCTCTGACTCTGAGATTCCTCATTTGGAATCAGAAGATCAACCTATTCCTGATTCTGTTCCAGCTGTTTCTCTCACTCAAGATCAGTTTCAAAAACTGCTTTCCATGTTACAGAATTCACAGGATCCTCAAGCTTCACACCAAGCAAATCAGATTTCAGTTGTTCCTGGCTCCAGTAACAGCTTAACACCTTCATTCTCTCAAGAAGGTATGTCTTTTGCGATGTCCTGTTTCAATCATAATTCATGTGTGTGGATTTTAGACACTGGTGCCACTGATCACATTTGTTTCTCCTCTCACTTGTTTAAGAACATTCACTCTATCACTCCAATATCAGTTAAATTGTCAAATGGTAATAGTATCACTGCACACAAAGCTGGCACTGTTCAAATCTCTCAAGATCTAGTGTTAGTCAATGTTTTATTTATTCCAGACTTCAAATTCAATTTGTTATCCATCCCTCAAATCATCAAATCACTTGGTTGTTTTGTTGTTTTTTCCCCTAACGGTTGTGTCATTCAGGAACACAAGACTTTGAGGATGATTGGTTCAGCCGAATTAAAGAATGGATTGTATGTCATGCCAGCTCCTGTGTCTATGTCTGATTCTCTTGTCAATTTTTCTAGTTCTCAATCAGTTTG
Organism: Lantana camara; assembly: GCA_037501455.1. Classification (NCBI taxonomy): domain Eukaryota; kingdom Viridiplantae; phylum Streptophyta; class Magnoliopsida; order Lamiales; family Verbenaceae; genus Lantana; species Lantana camara. Next base: position 10,374,910 of record CM074857.1, on the reverse strand, counting down.
TAATGATAACATTTGGCATTTTAGGCTTGGTCATGTATCCCCTCATATAATAGATGTAATTCAAACTATGGATTCTTCAATAAAGTGCAAATTCTCTTCTCAATCTTGTGATATTTGTCATTTATCTAAGCAAAAGAAGCTTCCTTTCTCTAACAGTACTTCAGTTTCATCAAGAGCATTCCAACTTATTCATGTTGATATTTGGGGGCCTTATTCTATTCCTTCTATTTTAGGACATAGATATTTCTTAACTGTGGTTGATGATTATTCCAGATTCACCTGGATCACCTTAGTTAAACAAAAGTCTGACATCAGACCTCAGCTTATCAACTTCATTTCCATGGTGGAAACTCAGTTTGAGGTCAAGATTCAGGTCATACGGTCTGATAATGGACCTGAATTTGCTATGTCTGAATTTTATTCTAAAAAGGGTATTGTGCATCAGACTTCTTGTGTGAAAACCCCATAGCAAAATGGCATTGTAGAAAGAAAGCATCAGCACATTTTAAATGTAGCTAGAGGTTTACTTTTTCAATCTCATATTAACAAAAATTTATGGTCATATGCTGTCATACATGCTGTGTACATCATAAACAGATTGCCAACTCCACTTCTGCAGAACAGGTCTCCTTTTGAGCTGCTTTACCACACAGCTCCTGACTATAAGGAGTTTAAGGTATTTGGTTGCCTTTCATATGCTTCTACTCTAAGTCAGAACAGAGGTAAGTTTGATCCTAGGGCCAGGAAAGCAATCTTCTTGGGCTTCAAATCAGGGACAAAAGGTTATGTGTTACAAGCTTTGGAGAATTCTGACATTTTCACATCAAGACATGTCCAATTCATTGAACATCAATTTCCTATGCAGCATCACACACTTCTCTCTGATAATGCTGTTTCTCTTCTTCATGCATCTGAAGTTTTATATTCTGATCATCTTCCATCTATTCCTACTTCATCTATTACTCATGTCACTGAAGCTGCTCCTCAGGATAATGCACCAGTTGCTGTTCCTCAAAATAACATACCAGTAGTTGCTCCACAAGATAATGCTCCAATGGCTGTTCCTAGACCACAAAGAGCAAAACAGGCTCCTTCATACTTGCAGGCTTACCACTGCAATCTTCTTCAAAGTGTCACAGCCTCAGATTCAGGTGTACTCTATCCTTTATCATCTGTGTTAAACTATTCCAATCTAGCTGATAACTATAAACATTACACTCTTAACATCACTGCCATCCCTGAACCCAAAACATATGCTTAGGCAATAAAGTTTCCTGAATGGAGAGAAGCAATGGAAAAGGAAATTACTGCCCTTCAATCTACTAACACTTGGCAGATTGTGGACCTCCCACCCAATAAGAAACCAATAGGGTGTAAATGGGTTTTTAGAATTAAGTATAAATCTGATGGTTCAATAGAACGTTACAAAGCTAGATTAGTTGCAAAAGGCTATACTCAAACTGAAGGCTTGGATTATTTTGACACTTTTAGTCCTGTTGCAAAAATCACCACAATTAGACTCCTTCTAGCACTTGCTTCACAACAAAACTGGTTCTTAGAACAACTAGATGTTAACAATGCTTTCTTACATGGTGACTTAAATGAAGAAGTTTACATGTCACTTCCACAAGGTTTCAATGCAGTTGCTCCAAATAAGGTCTGCAAGCTCACAAAATCTCTATATGGCCTCAAACAAGCGTATAGACAATGGTTTTCCAAACTTTCCTCATCACTTATATCTCAAGGCTATGTTCAATCTCTTGCTGATTATAGTTTGTTTGTCAAAAACATAGATAATTCATTCACTGCACTTTTAGTATATGTAGATGATGTTATCTTAACTGGAAACAGTCAACAAGAGATCAATAACATTAAATCATTCTTAGATGAAACTTTCAAAATCAAAGATTTAGGCTCACTTAAGTTCTTCTTAGGTTTGGAAGTTGCAAGAACAAAGCTTGGAATCACAGTTAATCAACGCAAGTATGCACTGGAGATTCTTCAAGACACAGGATTGTTAGCTACAAAACCATGCTCAACTCCAATGGACTCCACACTCAAAAGTACAGCTGAAGGAGAACCTTATGCAGATATTCCAAACTACAGAAGGCTAATAGGGAGACTGCTATACCTATGTACAACAAGGCCAGACATATCGTTCAGTGTCCAACAGCTTAGTCAGTACCTTTCCGGACCAACAACCCAATATTTCCAAGCAGCACAGAGAGTACTCAGATACATCAAATCAACACCAGGACAAGGTTTGTTCTTCCCAGCAACTACCAACAATGATTTGAGGGCATTTAGTGACTCGGATTGGGCTGGTTGCTTAGACACAAGGAAATCAGTAACAGGCTATTGTGTATTCCTTGGAGACTCCCTCATCAGTTGGAAATCGAAGAAGCAAACCACAGTATCAAGGTCCAGTTCTGAAGCTGAATACAGGGCTCTTGCAGCCACCACATGTGAAGTGCAATGGATAAAATACATCCTACATGATCTTCACATACCAAACATCAAGCCTGCTGTTATATACTGTGATAACAAATCAGCCCTCCATATAACCGCAAATCCAACTTTCCATGAAAGAACAAAACATATAGAGATCGATTGCCACATCGTTCGTGAAAAGTTACAGCAAGGAGTAATCCATCTTCTTCCCGTTTGCACTGAACATCAAACTGCAGATGTCTTCACCAAAGCCTTGCCTCCAATACCATTCCAAAAACACATTGCCAAACTGGGACTCATTAACATTCATGCCCCAGTTTGAGGGGGGGGGTATTACAGTTAGTATAAATTAATGTAAATTAGCCAATTAGTTACTGCTTTTGGGTTGAGGTAAAAGTTAATTACCTCCCATCAAGAGGCACACGTATGCCTTATGTACTATAAATATGAGACAAGTGTATAGTTCTAATCAATTAATAAAGAATTACTTTTCAGTTCAGATCTTTTAGCTCATACTTTCTCTCTCAATTTGTCAGTTTGTTAGCTTCTTTACACAGTCGAGGTTGCTATTTTATTACCATAAACAAAAGAAAATTTTCAGGGCTGACAAGAGGCGCAAGATATGCCATAATTGTGGGAGCATTGTTACCAGCCTTCCTCTGCCTTGCGGGTTTGTTCTTTTTCTTTTGGAGCCGCCTGAAAAACTACAACCGCCACCGCCGCCCTATGATGGAGTTCTCTATGGCGGTGGCGCCACAGCCCACCGCCGCCGCCACTTTACCTGGCCTGGACGGTCCAACTATTCAGTCTTACCCGAAAACGGTCCTCGGGGAGAGCTGTCGGCTGCCTAACCCTGATGACAGCATTTGTTCAATCTGTTTGTCTGAATACGTGCCTAAAGAGACCTTGAGGACTATACCAGAGTGCCAGCATTCGTTTCATGCGGAATGTATAGATGAATGGCTCAGATTAAACCCGTCGTGCCCGGTTTGCAGGAATTCGCCAAAGTCCTCTCCTATTACACAGACAGATCAATAATACTTTTCTTTTGTAATTATTTGGTAATGTGACAGAAATTGGAGATTATTAGATGTTTTTGGTGGGCTGTGGTTTGACAAGACAAGAAATCTGTGATGTAAATAGCTTTTATTTGTTGCTCTAATCATTCTCTTCACTGATTACTGCCTCTGAATGCAGAAAAAAGACTGAATTGATAAGTAAAATTATTTTTATCAGAGGTTTCAGTTCTTTTTATATAGTCTAAATTCTAAAACTCTAAATTAAAATTTTTTTACATAAAAGTTCATAGGCTGGAAAAAATGGTTAACTTCTTACTGACAAGAGAGCCATCCAATGTCCGATTACGTAGGTTATGAAGTCAAAAGTAGAACATGTTACCTAAATAATTAATAATTTTCCGGTTCTTCAGTTATAATTTTCAATTCAAGGAAATGGAGAATGAGAATTTGACTTACAAAAATGGCAGACCACTTCTTCATTTGCTGTAAACCTCATCTGGATTTTGAATGTCTCGAATCCTGGAAAGACTTTTAGAAGGTCATCTTATCACAGCAATTGATGTAATACTTCTTCGTCTTCTTCATCTGTCCTGTCTCGTGACAAGATGATATCGCAGTCGTTAAGCATGTCAGATAAAAAACTCAGAGTTTCAGGAACCTTGATTCTCCTGCTTTTCTGTGCAGTAAACTCCACTGCTAAGAACAATAACCCCACTACAAATTGCCCTTCTTCATTGTGTGGGAATATCAGAAACATAAGCTTCCCTTTCAGATTGAAAACAGATCTGAAGTCATGCGGGTACGCAGATCCCAATTTTGAGCTTGATTGCCTGAACAATCAAACCGTTCTGAATGTAGGAGGAAGAAAGTATCATGTGCAGGAAATCAATTACTCCGGCTTCTCGATAAGGCTCGTTGATCCTGGAATAAACGGGAAAAATCTTTCTTCATGCCCGGTTTATCACAATGGATACAATGATTTGCCTTACATGCTTTCTGATATGTTCTCTGAATGGAATGTACCAGTGGTGTTCATCCACTGCCTGGCTCCGGCGAACTCATCGAAGTATGTGAAATCCGCTTTCTGTGGTAAAAAAAGCAGCTTTTTCTCGAATTCTTCAGAGATTCATAGTTATGTCATGGCTGAAGAAAGTGTTTTGGTGTCGGATTTGGAGGAATCCTGTACAGTAGGCAGGGTGGATTGGGTCTCGGTCAGAAAGCCTACGAGGGATAACTCTTCCTTGGCAGGCATTTATGATGATTTGGCTTATGGGTTTGAGGCGTCGTGGTTTCGTGTTCATTGTGGAAAATGTGGGAGGATCTATGGAACTTGCAGTTTGGAAGGAAACACAATCCGTTGCAAGCAAGACGATTGCATTGTTTCCCAAATAGGTTTCAAATGTAAGTAACTCTCATCTTTGGTTTAATGTTTAGACTTTAGATAGTTGATTTCAGCAATACATGATGTAATTCTGTGTTGATATACACTCATCTTGATCGCTTTGAAAAAATGCAGGTCAATTTTTGTTATGGGCAGGCAAGTGCTTCGTCTTTATGGAGTCCTAAGTTTCTTGTTTTTGTGAGCTTTCTTTCCAAATTTTCAACTTTTTAGCATATTTTTACTATCCACTAATGCTTAATTGGATTTTATGACAGCTATAAGTGCGTATTATGTTGCAATGGCCATCGGTAAGACATGAAAACTGTATAAATTGCTTCTCAGATATTGCTTGCTTGTCTCTCTTAGATGATTCTGCTTTAGAGTTACTTAGCAGCTTTTATTTTCGTAATGATTCTGCAGCTGGGCTTTTGGGTTTGAGATTTCTCATTGGATTCCCCTTCCTAGTTACCCTGGTGGTGAAGAAATGGAGGAAGCGACATTTATCAGTTGATGAAACAATTGAAGAGTTTCTACAAGGACAGAATAACCTCACCCCGATAAAGTACACTTACTCTGAGATCAAGAAAATGACGAGCAATTTCAACCAGAGACTGGGTGAAGGTGGGTACGGAATGGTGTATAAAGGAAAGCTTCGAAGCGGTCCTTACGTTGCAATAAAGATGATGGGGCAAGCTATGGCTAGTGAGCAAGAATTCATTAGTGAAGTTGGCACGATTGGAAGAATTCACCATGTCAATGTGGTGCAACTAATAGGTTTCTGCGTCGAAGGTTCAAAGTGTGCTTTGGTGTATGAATATCTCCCAAATGGTTCTTTAGATAGATACATTTTTAGCCAACAGAGTTTGGATGTCCATGCATTGAGATATGAGAAGATGTTTGAAATTGCACTGGGTGTGGCTCGTGGAATCGACTACCTACACAAGGGTTGTGACATGCAGATCCTGCATTTTGACATAAAACCTCACAATATACTTCTTGATGAGAATTTCAATCCTAAAATATCTGATTTCGGGCTTGCGAAGCTTTATCCGACAGACGGTAGTACTGTGAATATAACAGCTGCAAGAGGGACTATGGGTTATATGGCACCAGAAATGTTCTACAAGAACATTGGAGGGGTCTCGTACAAGGCTGATGTTTATAGCTTTGGAATGTTGTTAATGGAAATTGCAGGTAGAAGGAAAAACATGAACCCCTTCGCTGAAGACGTAAGCCAAATTTACTTCCCGTCGTGGGCTTATGACCAGCTTTGTGACGGAAAGGAAATAGAAACAGAGGATGCCACGGAAGAAGAAAGGAAGATGGTAAAGAAGATTATCATAGTGGCATTGTGGTGTATACAGATGAAGCCATCTGATCGTCCTTCCATGAGCAAAGTAGCCGAGATGCTTGAAGGTGATGACGAGCTGCAGATGCCTCCAAAGCCTTTCATGGCTCCACGCGAGATAGCAGAGGATCATGGAATAAGTAAAACTCAACCAATATCAACCTAAAGATAGCATTTGCTAAATCCGTTTATCTGAAACACCGAGGGACAACAAAGATCGAATTCAAATCATATATGTAGAAGTGTTTTCTGTAATAAAAAATGTTAAAAAAAGTTCCTATTCTCTACATATCAATGTTTTATTTCTCTGATTTAGCATCAGACATAAGATGAACACAATTCACAGTTGATTGCTGCTGCGACTGCTACTAAAGCTTCCAGAAATCGAATTTCTGTCTGCAATTTCTGAAGCAGCAAAAGGATTTGGTGGCATTATGGGCATGTTTTCTCCTTCCAGCATTTGAATCACAACTTTTGTTGAAGGCCTATCAGCAGGATACCACTGAATGCACCACAACCCCACTATTGTTAGCCTTTTAACTATATCACTTTCTTCCTCTTTCTCAATTTCAATTGCTATATCTTCTCCTTTCTCCAGCTGATTGTACATCCATTCAGGAAAGTACACTTGCTCGTCACCATCTTCTTCCGTAGCAAAAAGATTCCTCCTTCCACTAACCATATTAAGCAACAACATCCCATAGCTGTAAATATCAGATTTATACGACACTTTCCCGAAGTTCCTGGAGAAAACCTCAGGTGCAACATAACCTATTGTCCCTCTGCAACCAGTCATGGTGACGACACTTTGCTCCTTGGAACACAATTTTGCTAAGCCAAAATCAGCAACTTTGGGGTTGAGATTATGGTCTAGCAAAATGTTATGAGGCTTAATGTCAAAATGAAGGATTCTTTGATTGCAGCCTTGGTGAAGATAATCAAGGCCTTTGGCTATACCTAGAGCAATTTTGTGCAGCTTCTCCCAACCAAGAGTGATACTTTGCTTCCCCGATGAAATGTACTTTTGCAGTGAATCATTTTCCAAAAACTCATACACTAAAGCACGCCTGTATCCATCTGCGCAGAATCCAACTAAACGAACCACGTTGACATGGTGGATTTTGCCTATGGTTCCCACTTCATTGATGAACTCCTCACCGTCTCCTTTGATGCTGTTGAGGACCTTAACTGCTACAGGGATTTCATTTGAGAGTTTTCCCTTGAAGACTGTCCCATAACCTCCCTGCCCTAGTGTATACTTAAATCCATCTGTTATTTTCTTAATATCGGAGTAAGTGTATCTTGATGGCCTGAGAGCTTTGTAATCCTCTAAAAACTGTTGAATTTTGCTCGCGTTGTCTATTTTTTTCTTCTTCGCGTTGTAGACACGATGCAGTGCAAAAACCACCAGTGCCACTAGAAAGACGCCAGCTGCTATAACTGCAGTAACTTTATTTTTGGAGAAACCTGTGAGGTACAACGAAAAGCAATACAAAATGTTAACTGACCAGATCAACAAACATTGTTGCTGCAACTGCCATCAAACAGTTGAAATCCTTGAAACATAAAATCAATAGCACTGCAGAAAGACCTAGGCTGAACAACAGAATAAAATTTTATCAGCAAATCAAAGATTGAAAAGAGTACCTTCTTTCCTCTGAGGTTTCGCGTAGCATTCAGTTTCCTTATTCTTCCACCTACAATACTTGCCGCTTTCCTCGCATCTCCCACAAGATGGTTCCGGCCAATACAACAGATCATAAGGATAATATTCCGTTGGCCAGTGGAAAAACGCTTCTGAAACATCAGAAATGTTGTAAATCTTAACACAATTGGAGAGGGAAAAGTCAACGAGTAAATTAGTCGAAAGAGTTGCGTAGACTTGAAAACCCCCGTGACTAAGGCAAGCAATCGAGTCTGAAAAGCGTATCCCACCATCGTTGGGCTTACCGGAGCAATTAAATAATGTGTATCCATAGGTTTGAAGCCGGTAGAAAAATTTCCCAGAATCATAGTAGTTCCCGTAAAGAAGTTGAAAAGGGGAGGCAGAGGAGTTGAATTTAGGAACCCACTTTGGGAGGCAACTCTTATTTAAAAAACGAACCTTAACGACCCGTGATGTGTAGTCTATTTCTCTAACTTTAACTTTTAACCTTATTGGGAGGACAATGTTGGAGGCCGAGGCCCAGAGCGGGTACTGGAACTCAAACTCAGTGCTGTCGTCGTTTGAATTGCACCAAAGATCAAAGCCTGGATAGCCGCAAGACTCGGGCTGGCGGTCTTTTAACCGGAAAGGGAAACGGACAATCGGGCCTGAGGCGTGGCATCTTGTGGGCACACATTCATCTTCGCCTGCTGCAAATCCAGAGCAAAACAATAAAATCAAGAAAACAATCATTCCCTTAGAGAGTTGGATATAGTTGTTGTTTCCCTATTCCAACCGAGTATTTCAAGTTTTCAAATCACTCTGAAATTATGACCAATTGCACTATGAATAGTTGATTACAGACCAGACGTCGGAAAACTTGGGTTTTGGACAGTAGGAGAGAGGAAGACAACAAAATCAAACAAAATAATCTCTGGAACAAAGAAAATCAATAAACAATTGCTGAAGATCTGTCCTCACACCGCCATACGCGGTACACTTATTCTCCCAAAATTTATAATTATTACTTTTTGTTAGCGAAGGAAATGTGATGTTACTTTATACGTGGCCAGAATAAACAAACAATGAGGAAGAGGATGACGCCAAGTTAGACTGACAGTTATGGTTGTTTCCCACTAAAACCCCATATGCACTTCCAACTGGCCAACCCCAAAATATTCAAACCCAGTCAAAGCGTTTTCCGATCTGGTCTCAGAAATCAATTTGCAACTTTGTCGAGCTGATCGAATCTCAGGAAAGAAGCATACCAACCCCAAAATATTCAAATCCAGTCAAAGCGTTTTCCGATCTGGTCTCAGAAATCAATTTGCAACTTTGTCGAGCTGATCGAATCTCAGGAAAGAAGCATACCAAAAAACAAAAAAAAAATTAAACGAATCACCTCTATCAACTAGTGGAAGTGTTTCAGAAATGAGATTCTTGCTTGCAATTTTAAGAATCTCGCTATTCCTCCTGCTTTTCATTACAGATAATTCCACAGCCCAGAATGACAGTGTCACTTCAAATTGTCCCCCTTCATCTTGTGGGAATGTAAGAAACATAAGATTCCCTTTCAGATTGAAGAGTGATCCCAGGTCATGTGGGTATGAGGACCCCAACTTTGAGTTGGATTGCCAGAACGATCGTGCTATATTGAATGTAAGATCTAGAATGTATTTTGTGCAAGAAATCAATTACCTCAGCTTCACAATAAGGTTAGTTGATCCAGGCATAAAAAAGGGGAACCTTTCTTCTTGTCCGAGTTATTTTATTGGTTACTATTACTGGGAAGATCATACCGTTTTTGAAAACATCCAATACTTGAATAGAGCTGTGGCGTTTATCCGCTGTTTGTCTCCTGCTGGTTCTGCGAACTATGTGGAAGCAGCCTTTTGTGGTAACAAAAGCAGTCTTTACACCAATTTCTCAGAATTTCATAGTTATGTTCTGGCTATGGAATATTATTATGATCAGATACTGGAATTGGAGGACTTTTGCACAATTGCTGGTGTGAATTGGGTCTCACTGCGACTGCCAATGAGGGATAACTCTTCTTTGCTAAGCATTTATGATGGTTTGGCTTACGGATTTGAGCTTGCTTGGCATCGTATTTTTTGTGGAGAATGTAAAGGATTCGATAGCAGTTGCACACAGGAAGGGAATACATACACCTGCCGCCGCTATTGCCCGGGGAACATCCTTTTAAGCCCGGAGAACAACCTTGTAGAAGAAGGGTTTAAATGTAAGAAAAATTCTTTATGTTTACTTTCACTTGCACTTATGTTTTGAGATTTTTCGAATACTAGATGGAGTTTTATCTATCTATCTATTTGGTTTCTATGATCATGTGTTTCTGATGATTAGTCTGAAATGGAGACGATAATTCTAAACAACGTACACAATGTGTATCTTTGTTGAGTATCTCGGGATGTGAGTTGCAATGCCTCAGTTGCCAAACTTTAATGAGGATTTCAAACAAATCTTTTTAAAACTGAATCAGATTAAGCTGGGACGATCTCAAACATGATTAATGGACTAGGTATTTGGATTTAATTTATTGATCAAGGAGAATTAAAACTTCACGTAGAAGAAGTGTGTAGCGTGGCGGGCGCTCGTCTTAATTTATCACATACTACAGTTTGCTAACACTGTTTTCGCTTGCACAATGCAGGTACATTAGCTAAGATTTGGAAAAGTGAGTACTTACTGTGGTGTTCTTGGTTAGCTTTGCCTTTACAATTTTTAACTTTCCTGCTTTTATTCCCAAATTCTTACTTTGGTTTCATGACAGGTGTGATTGCAAAGTACTGCAGGATTGCCATTGGTAAGACTTTTAATCTTTCAGTATATAAACTTCTTCTGCACATATGCTTTTAATTATCAACTAAATTAATTATAGATAGATAAATTATAATAAACTGCCAAAATGATATTCAGATACATATATTCATTGATTTTTTTTTCTTTTATTTACAAACCTCAGAACTATTTGTTTTATTTACACCAAACCTCTGTACATTAGCCCTTTTGCTTATGCTGATTCTTTTGCTCGTGATTATGCAGCTTCACTTTTAGGTCTGAGATTTTTGTGTGGGTTCCCCTTCTTGGTTACATTAGTGGTGAAAAAATGGAAAAAGCGGCATTTGTCAGTTGATGAAACAATTGAAGAGTTTCTACAAGGTCAAAATAACCTCACTCCAATCAAATACTCTTACTCTGAGATCAAGAAAATGACAAACAATTTCAACCAGAGACTGGGTGAAGGTGGGTTTGGAACTGTATACAAAGGAAAGCTTCGAAGTGGTCCTTACGTCGCAATAAAGATGATGGACCAATCTATGGCCAGTGAGCAAGAATTCATCAGTGAAGTTGGCACGATTGGAAGAATTCACCACGTCAATGTGGTGCAACTAATCGGTTTCTGTGTGGAAAGTTCAAAATGTGCTTTGGTGTATGAATATCTCCCAAATGGTTCCCTAGATAGGTACATTTTCAGCCAACAGAGTTTAGATGTCCTTGCATTGAGGTATGAGAAGATGTTTCAAATTGCACTCGGAGTGGCACGTGGAGTCGACTACCTACACCGGGGTTGTGACGTGCAGATCCTACACTTTGACATAAAACCTCACAATATTCTTCTTGATGAGAATTTCAATCCGAAAATATCGGATTTTGGGCTTTCGAAGCTGTATCAAACAGAAGGTAGTACCGTGAATATAACAGCTGCAAGAGGGACAATGGGTTATATGGCACCAGAGATGTTCTACAAGAACATTGGAGGGGTCTCGTACAAGGCTGATGTGTATAGTTTTGGAATGCTGTTAATGGAAATTGCAGGTAGAAGGAAAAATATGAACCCCTTTGCTGAAGAGGTAAGCCAAATTTACTTCCCATCGTGGGCTTATGACCAGCTTTCTGCCGGAAAGGAAATAGAAATAGAGGATGCTACCGCAGAAGAAAGGAAGATGGTGAAGAAGATTATCATAGTGGCGTTGTGGTGTATACAGATGAAGCCTTCCGATCGTCCTTCCATGAACAAAGTTGTAGAGATGCTTGAAGGTGATGATGAGCTGCAGATGCCTCCAAAGCCTTTCATGGCGCCATGCACAGATAGCAGAGGATTGAAACTACATTAGTAAAAACTAGATGTAAACGTAGACAGACTTGTATTTCTTTTATCTGTTTTAATATTACAATTTCACCGTGTTAAAATTCCAGTTCTCTGATTTGGCATCATGGGGTGATACAAAGAGTGAAAATGAAATACAACCTATACTGAAAACCATTCACTATCTTTACAATTCACACTCAATTACTGCTCAAACTTGATTGAGCACTATCAAATATGCTTCCACTGGAGATCGAATTTGAATTCCCAGAGTTTGAAGCAGCAAAAGGATTCGGCGGCATTATGGGCATCTTTTCCCCTTCAAGCATTTGAAGCACAACTTTCGTTGAAGGTCTATCGGCCGGATACCACTGAATGCACCAAAGCCCCACTATTATTAACCTCTTAACAACGTCTGTTTCTTCCTCTCTCTCAATCTGGATAGCTATATCTTCTCCTTTATGCAGCTGATTGTACATCCATTCAGGAAAGTAAACTTGCTCGTCGCTATCTTCCCCACCATCATAGAAGTTCCTTCTCCCGCTAACCATATTAAGCAATAACATCCCAAAGCTATAAATATCAGATTTATACGACACTTTCCCGAAATTCCTTGAAAAAACCTCAGGTGCAATATAACCGATAGTCCCTCTAGCAGCAGTCATGGTGATCATACTTTGCTCCTTAGAGCACAATTTTGCTAAGCCAAAATCAGCAACTTTGGGGTTCAGATTATGGTCCAGCAAGATGTTATGAGGCTTAATATCGAAATGAAGGATTCTTTGATTGCAGCCTTGGTGCAGATAATCAAGGCCTTTAGCTATACCTAAAGCAATTTTGTGCATCTTCTCCCAACCAAGAGTGCTACTCTGGTTTCCCGATGAGATGTACTTTTGTAGTGAGTCGTTTTCCAAGAACTCATATACTAAAGCACGTCTGAATCCATCTGCACAATACCCAATCAAACGAACCACATGAACATGGTGGATTTTGCCTATCGTTCCCACTTCATTGATGAACTCCTCTCCGCTTCCCTTCATGTTGTTCAGAACCTTAACTGCTACAGGAATTTCATTCGAGAGTTTTCCTTTGAAGACCGTCCCATAACCTCCCTGCCCCAATTTGTACTTAAATCCATCTGTCATTTTCCTAACATCCGAGTAAGAGTATCTCGACGGCCTTAGAGCTTTGTAATCCTCCAGAAATCGTTCGATCTTTCTTTGGTTCTCTTGTTTCCTCTTCTTCACATGGTAGACACTATACAGTGCAGCAAACAAAAGTAACAGCACAAAAACACCGACGACTACAATTGCAATAACTACGTTTTTGGAAAGACCTGTGAAAGATGAAGCAAGAAAAAATCAAAATGCCTCCAATTTATAGCATCATCATTTATCAGATTCTTCAATGGCATAGTGGAATGGCCTAATCTAAATAGCAGAATCAAAGATATATCAGCAAATAAAAGATCAGAAAGGTACCCTTTTTCTTCTGTTGAGGTTCTTGGGGCACTTGGGGTAATTCATAGCATTCAGTTTCGTTATTTCTTCCATTATTCTTCCACCTACAATGCATCCCTCTTTCTTCACAGCTCCCACAAAATGGTTGGGACCAATGCAATTGAGTTTCATCATCAAAATACTCCCTGGGCCCGTCGAAAACCACCTCTGAAATGTCAGAGATATTGTACATCTTAACACAATTGGGAATCGACAACTCTGTAATCGAGTAATACGACCGATATACATAGACTTGAAACTGCCCATGTCGAAGACAGCTGATTGGGCTTGGAGAGTATTGATTTCCAGGCCTTCCAGAGCAATTGAAAAGGGTGTACCCATCGCTTCCTGCGCTGTACCCATAGTGCATTTCGAAAGGAGATGCAGAGGAGTTGACTTCAGGAACCCTGTTAGGAAAACAAGAACCGTTGGTAACACTGACCCGAATCACCTGTGCTCTGTAGTCGATTTCTTTAACTGTAGCTTTTGCTGTTATTGGGAGGATAATGTTTCGGGCTGAGGCCCGAACAGGGAATTGGAACTCAAATTCGGTATTGTTGTTGGAATTGCATGAAAGATCAAAGCTTGGGTAGCCGCAATTTTCAGGCTGACGGCCTCTTAGCCGGAAAGGGAAGCGGATAATCGGGGCTGAGGGACTGCAGCTTGTGGGCTGACATTCATCTTGGCCTGCTGCAAATCTGGGATCCTGGAAATGTGCTAAGCAAATCAAGCAAAGCAAGAATACGATCATTTTCTGAGATGTTTGTGTTTATGTTTCTGGGGTGGGATAACCTGAAGCGTTGAAGATGAAAAGTTAACTGTAGCTGTTGATTTTCCGTTTTCGGGCGTTTAAGAGAAGTTGGGCAGGGAAGAGGTTGAATTTCAGGGCCCATAGATGCGCGTATATTTAATTTGCAAGAGTTGAAGAAACAGCCATTGTTGACTTGGAAAGAGGACATGAATGATGGTGATGGAGATTAGGTCCATCCAACTTTTCAACTTGCCAATATTATATAATTCGGTTTAGGAATTAGGATTACGCTACATCCGGTGTATGAACACCAACAAATTAAAGAACTGGGTTATTGTGCGCTATACACTCTTGAAAAGTGAGAAGAAAGGGTGCTGAGATATGATTGGGTGGGTCTATGTACGCCAAAGAAGTATTCCCTGTATGTGCATGATCGACCTGGTCAGTACTTGCGTCCAACTGTCCAAGCTTCTTCTCCACTTATCTGTTCTCAATTTTCCAAAATTAGGAAAACGCGGAATTAGCAATCTTGATTCCCAGTAAAATCTCATCCGTATTTTGAATGTTAGAGAAGTATCAACTCCAACGGAAATCGTATAAAGAAAAGAACTGGTAAAATCACAGAGAACCAGACAGTAACTCCTCTGCCCAAATTCATAAACAATGTCGGAAAAAAGGCACCTGTTGGCAATTGCAAGAATCTTAGTTTTCCTGCTTTTCTTTACAGTTTATTCCTCAGCCCAGAGCAGAAATCCCAACCAATCATGCCCTCATTCCTCTTGCGGGAATATCAGAAACATAAGCTTCCCTTTCAGATTAAAGGGCGACCACAGTTCATGCGGGTACAACAATCCCAGCTTCGAGCTCGACTGCGTGAACAACCAGGCAATATTCACTGTAAGATCAAGAAGCTATTACGTGCAGGACATCAATTACAACGACTTCTCGATAAGGCTGCTCGATCCCGGCATAAACAGGGGAAATCTTTCGTCTTGTCCAGTTCATTTCAATATGTACGATAACTGGCCCTCCACCATTTTTAATAATTTCTTCGATTGGAATGTGCCGGAGGTGTTCCTCCACTGTTTGGCTCCTGTGAGTTCTCCGAAGTATGTGAGAGCTGCTTTTTGTGGCAATAGAAGTGGCTTTTTCTCCAATTCTTCTGAAATTCATAGTTATGTTATGGTTGGAGAAAGAGTTCTGTTATCGGAGTTGGAGGAATCGTGTGCTGTTGACAGGGTGAATTTGGCCTCGGCCCGAAGGCCGATGAGGGATAATTCTTCTTTGGCTGGCATTTATGATAGTATGGCTTATGGATTTGAGATTTCTTGGTTTCGGGTTCTGTGTGGGGAATGTGAGAGGACCTATGGATCCTGCAGTTTGGAGGGGAATGAAATCACTAGCAAGCACTACTGCAGGGAGGACACGCCAATTTCATTGCTGGGATTCAAATGTAAGTGACATCTTTTGTTTACTTTGTGTTAAATTTATGGTTAGAGAATTGTTTACCAAATGTTTGATGTAATTGTGATTGTTTGCTGATACTTTCTTCACTTGTATAATGCAGGTCAGTTTGAGTACTGGGGATGTGAGTCCTTCATCTCTTCACACCTACATTCCTCATTTTTGTGAGATTTCCCTTTAGTTTTAAGCATTGTGTTAGATGTTTTCTAATTCTTTCTTTGTTTTTGTAACAGTTCTTATAGGGATTTGGGGCTCACTTGCCTTAGGTAACATATAGAACCTTTATCTAGTTTGCTTCCGAATAAAAATGTCAGCTTGTGTCTTTTCTCTATGATTTTTCTTCTGAACAAACTTTGACAATTGTTTTCGTAATGATTCTGCAGCTGGGCTAATAGCTTTGAGATTTGTCATTGGATTCCCTTTCCTGGTTACCTTGGTGGTGAAAAAATGGAGAAAGCGGCATTTGTCAGTTGATGAAACAATTGAAGAGTTTCTACAAGGTCAGAATAACCTCACCCCGATAAAGTATACTTACTCTGAGATCAAGAAAATGACAAACAATTTCAGCCAAAAATTGGGGGAAGGGGGTTATGGAACCGTATATAAAGGAAAGCTCCGAAGTGGCCCGTTCGTTGCAGTAAAAATGATGGGGCAATCTGTGGCCAGTGAGCAAGAATTCATTAGTGAAGTTGGCACAATTGGAAGAATTCACCATGTCAATGTGGTGCAACTAATCGGTTTCTGTGTGGAAGGTTCAAAATGTGCTTTGGTGTATGAATATCTCCCAAATGGTTCCTTAGATAGATACATTTTTAACCAACTAAGTATAGATGCGATTGCATTAAGGTATGGGAAAATGTTTGAAATTGCACTTGGAGTGGCTCGTGGGATCGACTACCTACACCGGGGGTGTGACATGCAAATCCTGCATTTCGACATAAAGCCTCACAATATTCTTCTTGATGAGAAGTTCAACCCAAAAATCTCTGATTTTGGGCTTGCACAGCTGTACACGACTGATAACAGTGTTATAAATCTAACAGCTGCAAGAGGGACCATGGGTTATATGGCCCCTGAGATGTTTTACAAAAATGTTGGAGGAGTGTCGTATAAGGCTGACGTTTATAGCTTCGGAATGTTGTTGATGGAAATTGCAGGTAGAAGGAAAAACATGAACCCATTCGCTGAAGATGTAAGCCAAATTTACTTCCCGTCATGGGCTTACAACCAGCTTTGTGCCGGAAAGGAAATAGAAATAGAGGATGCCACAGAAGAAGAAAGGAAGATGGTGAAGAAGATTATCATAGTGGCATTGTGGTGTATACAGATGAAGCCGTCCGATCGTCCTTCCATGAACAAAGTTGTCGAGATGCTTGAAGGTGATGATGAGCTGCAGATGCCTCCAAAGCCTTTCATGGCTCCACGTGAGATTGCAGAAGATCATGGAATAAGTAAAATCCAATAGGTGTAACATGTGGTTTTGGGCAGTGTAGAATGTAGATTATATGACTTGAAGTTTAGATGATAATCAAGAAATGTTTTCTTGGTATGTTGATGTAAAGTTGAAAGTGAAATGCATAATTGCTATAAACCTTGGTTATCGATGTATTGGAGAAACTGCTGTGCTGTTGTGTGTAACTAAACTTGGAGAAATATAGATTTTATTAGTTATAAACGTTAAACAAAGTATGTGTTGACTGATATGTATAAGTTACATCTGTACTCTCACATTTGATGCATTTACAAATAGACCTCCCTATAGTTTGAGAAATATTACACATACAAAAGTTCACAATGACCAAATAGCTTCTGACAATGTTTTGCTGTTGAAAACAGTTACGACGTGCTGTTTCGTTTGTGGTTCTTGAAATTTGCAAATGGATTTGGCGGCTTTGAGGGCATTCTGTCTCCTTGAAGCATTTGAATCACACCTTTCATAGGTGGACGGTCAGATGGAAACCACTGGATGCACCATAAGCCAACTACTGAAAGCTTTTTAGCTCTCTCATTTTCTCCTCCTTCCTCCTCTATTTGGATTGTTCGTTCTTCTTCATTCACCATCTGATTGTGGATCCATTCTGGAAAGTAAACTTGCCCCTTTTCCTCCTCTCCGCCAGGAAAGTTTCTCCTTCTCCTCACAGTATCCAGCAACAACATACCAAAGCTATAAACATCTGCTTTCGGTGAAACTGTTTCGGAGCTAGATGAGAATATCTCTGGAGCAATGTATTCTGTTACCCCTTGGGAAGCAGAAACTGGAAGCACCAAGAGTTTGGGGCCAAAATTGTTGTCTAGCAATATATTCTGAGGATTGATGTCCAAAATAAGGGCATTTGGTCTGCATTCTTGATGAACATATTCAATTCCTCTACCGATGCCTACAGCAATTTGGCGTAACTTCTCCCAATCAAGTGCGCGCCTTTCATTTTCTGAAAACACAAACTTTTCAAGCGTTCCGCATGGTAAAAACTCATAGATGAGGCATCTTTTGTCTCCCTCCACACAATATCCAATTAACTGAAGGACATTGACATGTTGCATTCGACCTATTTTGTCCACATCAGCAATGAAGTCCTCCACGGTTTGTTCAGAACCATTGAGCATCTTCACAGCAACCGGTGTTTCATCAATGAGCATCCCTTTATGGAGTGTTGCATATGAACCTTGACTGATTTTTTCCTTGAAATTGTTTGTCATTCTCTTAACATCGGCATATGAGTATCTTCTAGGCCTCATATCTTTGTATTTCTTTAAAATTTTCTCTATCGTTTCCTGATCCTCTCTCTTTCTTATCATCTTGCCGAGGAAGAGATATGAACCAATCAGAATAAAGAGCAGTATTAGTATTCCTGCTGTTATACCTGTAAACCAAACATTCTTGTCAAAAAATAATCTTTAAACAACGGGATAGTTCAGAATACCCCAGAGTTTAATCCAATCACGAGAAAAATCTCTATAGTTGAGAAATTACCAAAAACACCCGAAGAATATTAACCCTGTTCATGGTGGGTTTTGTAACAGGGTTTTTTTGTAATTTGGTTCAACCTCAGAGGGGGTATTTGTAATTATCTCTTAAACTTAAACATAGAAGGCTGAACAAAAAAAACACTGATCTTTCTAACTTACTTGCTGCAATAAGGGGTTTATGCTTCTTTGATCCACCTGAAAACACAATTAAAGAATCATTAATTTTGTTTCAAACAAAAAAGAAGGATTTGGAGGAAATTGTAATGCTACTGCAAAATGCTCTTACCATGTAGAGATTGTTCAGGAGCGAAGCATTCAGTTTCCTGAGTACCATTTTTCAACCTGCAATACTTCCCATCTGCTTCACAATTCCCACAGGATGGATTGCTCCAACGAAGAAAAAAACGAGTCCCATATTCGTCATCTCTCCCGGTAAACACATTATCCGGAACATATGAAATGTTATACATCTTAAAACAAGATGAGCGTGGAGGCAAATTTGTGATCCCATTACTCGAAAAAAATGCAACGACTTCGTAATTAGCACCACTAAGGCAACTAATTCGGTTGTAACTGTCCCTCGAGCCAGAGCAGTTAAACTAAGTGTATCCCGTATGATCAATTACTATTGGTTCCACCTCAAATATGGGAGTTGGAGATGCTGATGAAGAGTTCAGTGAGGTCACCTTCTCCGGTGGGCAGAGAATCGCCCTCGAATTGGAGGCTAGAATCTTTTGACTTCTGTAATCGATTGTTCCAACTGAGACAGTTGTTCGAAATGGAAGAAGAACGTCGTTGGGTGATGCTGTTATTGGAAATTGGAGATCCAACAGTGTCCTGCCATCTTCCGTGCATGATAGCTCGAAGCCCGGGTATCCACAGTGCTCTGGTTGCTGATTTTTCAGCCGGAAAGGGAACCGGATTGCGGGCCCGAACGGCCCGCATTGTGCTGGGAGGCAATCGTTTTGGCTGAGGGATAGATGGATTATGGAAATGAAGGCAAAAAGGTGAATCTTCATATCCATGGCTGTGAAACTGGGCTAAGAACTCGGGTTACTTCTTTCTTGATGCTGCTCTTCTTCTTCCTTTTTAACTTCGTCTGTGTCAAGTGTCAACATTCCATTCTGGAATCCGGAAAATGAAGGGGGAAAAGTCAACATTGGAGATTAAATTATTCTGCGGAGTTCCTCCACTTCTCATCCACTCAACCTGCGTGGACCAAGACAAAAACGCGTAGAATGATCAGGGAACTGAGTTTTATAAGTTTTATGGACATGACTTTGAATAATAGGCAATAACAATCCACTTCTGGTAATAAAACAGCGGAATTCTTCGCTAAGCAACGATATATAGCGATGGTGGAATTCTTTGAATCTCATAATTATTGCCCAGAAAGTGACATTTCTTGGCGATTGATCGAGTCAAACACTCTAATCCACAGCATCATTACATTTCAACTGAAGATTGACCCACAATATTCCGCCAGAAACACCCAGGAAACCCTCAATCCACTTCTTTATTAATAACCATTCTTTTCTACGTCTGTCATACTGCATCAGAAAATCAATATCCATTCATACAATATTCATATCTTCTCACCCATTCATAAAAATGTCGAAACGGTGTCCCCTCTTCTTCCCCATCCTGATTCTGCTTCTATCTTTCACAGCGGTATGCAGAGCACAAAGGAACACCTCTCTCTGCGTCTCTTCCTTCTGTGGGGATGTCCAAATCAGCTACCCTTTTCGATTGAGAACCGATCCCGCAAACTGCGGCCATCACGACCCAAGATTCCTGCTCCAGTGCCAGCAAAATCAAACCCTTTTTAGTTCAAGATCGAGGATTTTCCATGTGCAGGAAATCAATTACAGCAAATTCACCATACGCGTATCCGACCCAGGTCTAGACAGCAGGAATTACTCGTCCTGTCCTGTGTATTCCACTTCGGATTACGACCTTTCCTCACAATACATGTTTCCTGTTTACGATGGCAACGTTTATATAACGTTTCTCAACTGTCTCAACAGAGTCAATAATCCAATGTACGTGGAGAACACTTTCTGCGGTAACAGGAGTGCTTTTTCCAATTCTTCCAGAATTTATAGCTATTTTGCAGTTAACTACATACAAGTATCAGATTTGGAGGAGTCTTGCTCCGTAGACAAGATGGTTGAGGCCTTACCTTCAAGCCCTTTGAGAGATGGTAGCTTTTCGTATTCGGATATTCATGATTTGATGGCTCATGGATTTGAGCTCACATGGTATCCCGCCATGTGTCCGCCCTGTAACCGGAGACATGGTACTTGTGTTCTTGAGGATGGCAAAGTTCGCTGCCGCCATGTTTGCTTTGAGGACACCGCTTTTGAAGAGCGTACATTCATCTGTAAGATGGGTTCTTTTCGTAAAAATGTTGCCTTTTTCACAATCTGGATCTTGTGTTTCATCTCCTGTTATATATTCTGATATTCTTTATGTATTTTCAAATGCAGGCAAATTGGAGTTCTATGCGGGTAAGCTTGGCCTTTTTTTGTTCATATGTATTGAACCTTTTATTGTACTTTGACATGATTCTTTATCCTATGATCCTAATAATTTTTTCTTCTTTTCTACAGTTTATTTTTACCTTGCAGCCCTGGCACTCGGTAAGTTTGAGAACCCTGATAGAGCACAAATGCAATATGATGGAAATGCACTATTTACATTTGTAACTTTGCTCATTCTTTTCTTTCTCAATTTCACAGTTGCGCTGATTGGACTAAGATTTGTTCTTGGAATCCCATTTCTGATCGGACTCGTGGTGTGCAAATCAAGAAGGAGGGGATCATCAATGAAGAAGAGTGAAATCACGGAAGAACTCTCAAAACATCAGATAAATTCCATGCCTATAAATTACTCTTACGGCCAGATCAAAAAGATGACGAGCAATTTGAAGGCCAAATTAGGGGAAGGAACACATGGAACAGTTTACAAAGGCAAGCTTCAAACAGGCCCTCCTGCTGCAGTTAAGATGCTGGAAAATTCTTCATCTAGTGATAAAGAATTCGTCATCAATTTATCAGCAATCTCAAGGATATGCCATCCAAATGTCGCGAGAATCATTGGGTTCTGCATCAAAGGTGCAAAGCGAGCTATTGTATACGAGTTCATCCCACGTGGATCACTAGACAAACACATGAACACTCCTTCTTTGAGGTACAAGGAGATGTTCAAGATTTCTCTTGGGGTAGCACGTGGGATCAAGTGCTTGCACGATATCAAAATATCCCATCTTGGCATCAAGCCTCAGAACCTTCTACTTGATCAGGATTTCAACCCCAAGATTACAGATTGTGGCCTGGCTAAACTTTACTCCTCCGATGATCGTGGGTCTGCCAGAGATTTAAAACCAGGGAAAATGGGGTTCATTGCTCCAGAATTATTGTACAAAAACATTGGAGAAGTCTCATGCAAGGCTGATGTTTACAGTTTCGGGATGCTGGTGCTGGAAATGGCGGCCGGATTGAAATCCCTGTATCCACATGGTGAGAAAACAGGGGAAATGTACTTCCCCTCCTGGATTTACAAACAACTGAGCGAAGGGGAAGAGTTGGGAATTGAAGATGGTGATGAAGAAGATGGAAAGATGGTGAAAAAGATGATAATGGTGGCCCTATGGTGCATTCAGATCAGGGCAGAGGATAGGCCTCTGATGAATGAAGTTGTTGGCATGCTTGCAGGAGAGGTTGAACTGCTGCAGATGCCTCCAATGCCTTTTCACAGAGGCGGGGATTATGAAACAATGGACAATGTATAGTTTTGTGAACTGTGATATATCATATATAAATTGTACATGTTTTTTCCTTTCTTGATTATTCTGTATATTGAGATGATTAATTTTGATTAATTCATTCATAAAGTGATGTGATATGTTTATAGATATAATAGCTTGTGTCATGTATTATCTATATATATAGCCCCATGCTCAATTTTTCTCATTCTTTTATCAAATGAGAGGTCTTGTTATCCGGAAGTTGTAAGTTTTATTTTATTTTAAAAAGGCATCGTCACAATGCAAAATCTTTGAAAATGACATCAAATACCGCGTGGTTGCATAATGTTCCAGAGAAACCCATAATACCCCTCAGAAGTTCAAAGGGTCAACTTTTTTTTTTTTTTTTTTTATTAGTTCAAAGGGAAATTTTCATTTAAAGTGATACTAGTTCCTAGTGATTCCATTATTAATTAGAAATTTCCTTAAAAAGAATGTAACCGCCTCCAGTTGGGAAAATTCTAGTCCAGACCCGGTTTGGTCGAACCCAGCCAATTAAAAAGGCAAGTGTATTACACTTGCCATTTGATTGGTCACTCTTCCCAAACTTTCCACCAACCACACGGCAAGTGTAAAACACTCGCCCCCTCGTTACACCGGTTTGGCCGAGTTAGGCTCTGGTTAGAATTACCCCTCGAGTTGTCCCAATCACCTGGATTCTAGGATGGCGTGGAATAACATATATAATACCTTTATTTTTATTATCTAATATCGACGTTTCAAATTAGTATTACTACATTCTATTTTGAGAAAATAAATATATATATATAGTAAAGAGGTGAGGAAGCACATCACGTTACACGTGTCAACACTGTGTTCTTGGTAGTGGAAGGCAGAGATACTCTCAACACTCTCCACCCGTCATCTCCGCCGCACACGTGTCACCTCTCTCCCTCCCTTTATATGTCCACCTGAAGTAGTCAAGACCGCCGCAAAACCAATCTCTTTTTATATTCCATGCAAAACTAAAACCTTTTCTATATCATATACTCTTCTCATTCTGCTTTCTATATCAGTCCTTCCACTATATAATACTTCTCATCATTCTAGCATTGTGACTACTTATAATGAACATCGATAATCTCGGACAGCCGGCGGAGAGCAGCTGTAGCGGCCGCCATATTGAACACAAGGATGCCCGCCGGAGGAGAATGCCGTCGCCAGAGGACTCCCCGCCCGCCTCCGCAGATGTAGCTCATCACTCCAGTTCCTACGAGAACAAAATCCGTTCCAAGAAGAAGCGAGCCATAATTCGGGAAGACGGTGTCACTGTGGGAACAATTCCGAGAGGTGGGCTGCGATTGGAGGAGGAAGATCTAGCACCGAGGTCAGGCGTCGCCTGCAGATCCTACGGCAAGATATCCGTCATCGGCCGCCGCAGGGAGATGGAGGACTCCGTGGCGGCGGAGGCGGGTTTTCTGGAGAGGGGTGGCAAAGGCTATGACTTCTTCGGGGTCTACGACGGCCACGGCGGCTGCCGCGTGGCTCAGGCATGCGGCCAGAATCTGCATAAGCTGCTCGCCGGAATTATAGAAGAGGAATATCCCAGCAGGGACGAGGAGGTGGATTGGGAGAAGGTGATGATGGCAAGTTTCCGGAAGATGGATGTGGAGGTGAACAAGAACGGTGCGGCTGTGGCGACCACGGGGTCCACGGCGGTGGTGACGGTGGTGGGGGACGACAAGTTGGTGGTGGCCAACTGCGGCGACTCCAGGGTGGTCCTCTCGCGGGGAGGCGCCGCCATACCGCTGTCGGACGATCACAAGGTAATTAAACTACATCATGTCAAATCTAACCCAATTGTCCATTCATCACAAATCCCCTGTACATGTTCTTTTTATAGCTATAATGGATGTAATATCAAATTTCAAAAAGAGGGGATTCATGTCTGATCATCATTGCATTCAGTGGCGGAGCCGAAAATTTTTTTAGGGGGGTCGATCAAAGTATAATATTAAAAAAAAAATTATAAATTTTTTTAGGTGTGGTTTCAATTATTAATAATTTACTATATTGACCCTCGCTAGTATTAATTTTAACTTTGGTGAGGGGGTCAATAATAAAGAATTGATCTCATAAAGATAAAATTACACATACATAATCTATATATCTATAAAATTAAAAAAAAATATTTTTTGAGGGGGTCAATTGTACCCCCTCATCAACATGTGGCTACGCCACTGATTGCATTGCAGCCCGACAGACCTGACGAATTGAAACGAATCGAAGTGAGTGGAGGGAAGGTTCTCGATTTAAACGGCCACAGAGTCCTGGGAGTTCTCGCCACTTCAAGATCAATAGGTATCATAAATATTCTCGTAATAATCTCTAATCTGCAGTAATGATTAAAGATTTAAACTGATATCATCGACGTACAGGCGATCATTATCTGAAACCCTACGTTGCGACAGAACCAGAAGTGACGGTGATCGAGAGAAGCCATGCAGACGAGTTTCTGATCCTGGCCAGCGACGGGTTGTGGGATGTCATCTCGAACGATCTCGCTTGCCAGGTTGCGAGAAGGTGCTTCGAGGGACATGGGAGGCGAAGCCGCCGACGTTGAGGAATTCAAGAATCGTGTTCTGATCCGGCCAAAAACGTCAAGAAAGATCACACCGCCCAGGCCGCGGCTTTACTGGCGGAGTTGGCAATAGCGCGAGGCAGCAGGGATAACATCAGCGTTCTTGTGGTAGATTTGCGAGGTGTTTGATCAAGGTTGCGGCCGGTCGTTGAAGTTCTAGCTAGCTATAGTAATTAATCATGTTTGGTCAAGGGTTTGTATACTTAGTACGTAGTTGGTTCTTTGTTTAGTCAAATGATCTGCTCTTAGTTTCATTTTCATGTGATCGATCACCGCACGTGCATGATGATCAGATCAAAGCTTAGGTTCTGAGTGTTGATGTCATTGTCATCAGAGAAATGAAGTTGATGCATATTTTATGTTGCAAGAAATTAAATATCCTTGTTGGTTATGGATAAAGTTAACTACTCTGATAGTTTTTTTTTTTTTTTCTCTTTTTGTGGTTGTTTGAGTTCATGTGTATGCATGCCAAAACGGGCAAAGGGGTGTAAGAACTCGAATCTTGAAAATTAAAATAGTACTGGAAGATCTATGGAAGAATTCAGTAAAAAGTTGTTAGAAAAACCTTAGAGTTCAGGAATTGGAACTAAATCATATAATGTTTTTTTGATGTCAAACTGACCACAAGGATGGCCCCTTATGAAGGTAAATAGGGCATCTCATCTAGTATCATTTGTGAAGAGCTCCGATTTAATGGTAGTTTGAGTCATATGAGTCCGAGATTCTGAGTTTTCACTTTGTTTTTTAATTTGATATCAAATCAAATAATTTAAAATCAAGTTAGAATTTAAAGAGTTGTAAATATTGGGAGCATTTACATAATTATAAGTTTTGATATCAAAACAATTAATTTAAGTTCGAGTTGGAACTTTCAAAGAACTAGTAATCTTGGGTTCATCTTGAGCCTTGAGGTCTGAGACATGACAATTTTTTGTTCTACCGATCAAATTTTCTTTTTTCTCTCAATACCCTTTCTTTTGTTGATGCTTCTCTTGGTATTTTTCTATTCCTCCTCTACTTTTATAGGTAAAATCCTATTAGTTTTTCCTATTATATAACTTAATCTTTATCTCTCTTTCTCTCAATACTGACCCTTTGCAGTACCCTGTTTTTCTCTATTTGGTGTTCTTGGTATGTCTCTGCATACTCTGTTTTTCTCTCTTTGTTGTTTTAGGTATTCCTCCTCTATTTTTATAAGGTAAAATCCTACGAATCCTATTAGTTTTTTCTATTACTAACTTGACTTAATCGTTATCCTTCTTTCCACTTTTTGGTGTTTTTCGTGTTTTCCTTTTGACTTAATCTTTATCCCTTCTTTTCTCTGTTGGGTGTTTCTCGTATTCCTCCTCTATTTTTATAAGGTAGAATCATATTAGTTTTTCCTATTATATAACTGGACTTAATATTTATCCTCTATTTTTTATAATTTAGAATCCTATTATTAGGGTTTCTTATTACGTAATTTAATTGACTTGATCTTTATCTCTTCTTTCCTCTCAATACTTTTTCTTTTGGTGTTTCCTAGGTTCTTATAAGTAGAATCCTATTATCCTATTAGAGTTTAATTTTGTTTGATGATTTGTTTTTCTTATTACGTAATTTTTATTTATTTTTTAATACACACCCCAATCTTATTATGTAGCTTGACTTGATCTTTATCTCTCATTTCTTCTCAATACCATCGTATTTCTTCTCTATTTTTATAAGGTAAATCATATTAGGGCTTAATTCCATTTGATTATTATTTTCTTATTATGTAAATGCTATTAGGACTCTCTTTTGATTTGTGATTGTTAGAACTCCTTATTGAGTTCACTCCCCCAACAAACTCTCCGAACAGTTCCTCTCTTTTCTCTGCATCTAGCCACATTAGTTAGATGTGGTCCCATCACATACATTTGATGCATACTATACGTTTATATGGGCTATTCATAACTCAGCATTAAAAATTAATCTATCTCCAAAAAAATTTATCACCCATTTATTGTATTCTAATTAATACATAACTAACTCACTACCCCTTTAATTAGTAATTTTAATAGTTTTCTCAATTAAATTATATATATATATATATATATATATATATATATATATATGTGTGTGTGACATCTGAAAATTTTTATAGTGAATTCAGGCATCAACCGTAAGCTGATTGTAGTCTCATGAATTTTTTTTTTCTTTTTTCAATTCAAAATAACGAAAATTTTAATTAATTTTAGCCTTAGGGAGAGAAGTTAGCTACGTTATTATTTACATAAAATAATAAATGAAAAATGAATAATAAATTAAAAATGAGGCAAGAAGCTGACAAGCTCAGGTTTCTAACTTGAGAAAACAGATGATAAATATAAATGGTTAAGAGTTAGAGTTTTCAGTTAAAATATATGAATGCCAACAAATATAGATTCGATCTTGTGTGGGTAACTGCATGCATTTTGATTTCTATTTTTTTTTTTTTTTTTTGGTTTTGAAGAAGCATTTTGATTTCTAATTCATTTTAATGCAACTTTTTGGGATCCAACTTTTTTCTCTTTTTTTTTATTTTTTATTTTTTTTTTTGGGATGAGTATAGAAAAGAAAAGAAAGAAAACCCTTCATAGTACTAACATCTCTAAGTTTAACAGATTTGGCTAAACGTGTTAATAAAGAAATATAATGTTAACATATAAGATTGATAGGATTTTGCTAAACGTGTTAGTAAAGGAATATAATGTTAACATATAAGGATTGATAGATTTTTAACAGAGTTTTGTTAGCAAGAAAAAAGAAAAAAATAACAATATCTCTAAAAAATAAAAATAAATAAATAAATTTGGCATACCCAATAAAATCAGAAGAGTTACAATTGTGCTATAACATTCACCCAACGATAAACTAGAACTTAAAATTTTATTATCGATCCATAAAGTAAAAAAAGGATGGTGTAGTGCAAAATTTTGAAATTACAAATTTAGAGAAGAAAACGACACCTCAATTCAAGATTAATAATTTAGAGAATAAACAATGAGAAATAATATTAACAATTTATGGAAGAAAACAATTAGAAATTTAGAGAAGAAAATAACACCTCAATTTAATATATTAAATTTATTAGAGAAGATATTAACAATTTAGAGAATATCAATCCAAAGAAGGAAATTGAAGAATTCTTGAGCTGAATTTTAAATAGTTTCAAATAAAGAGATTGAAATTTTGATATAGAGTTTCTTTTATGTTGCAAGAATTTAGATATCCTTGTTGGTTATGGGTACTCTGATAGTCTTTCTTTTTCTTTTTCTCTTTTTGTGGTTGTTTGAGTTCATGTATGTATGCCAAAACGGGCAAAGGGGTGTAAGAGCGCGAATCTTGAAAATTAAAGTAGCATTGGAAGATCTTTGGAAGAATTCAGTAAAAAGTGTTAGCAGTTTGTGGTCCGTTAGGATTCCTAACTGCATAAGGATGAGATATTTTATCTTAATAAAATATAATATTTTCTCTCCACTAATTATGACATAAATAAAGAAAACCCCACTAAGCCACTAATTTCCACTAACTCTAACATCTTATTGTTGAGTTTAGAGTAATTCATGGTTTGGGGAAATATTTTGTATATTGTTGTAGATCCGTAACTAGGTACAAGGAGGAATAAATACAATATACGGCTGAACTAATAAAAGGAAAGAAGAATAATCACGGCTAATTAATTACAAGATATACTTAATATTTACTTTCCTAACTTCCACACTCCCCCTCAAGTTGTAGAGTCGATCGGATCGCCGATTTGCAACTTGCCTAGAACTTCTGTGAATATCCTTCCATTCACTGCTTTGGTCAATATATCCGCAAGCTGGTCTTCTGATCTTACAAATGGAAGCTCAACTACTCCTTCTTCAATCTTTTCCTTGATGAAATGCCTATCAACTTCAACATGCTTCGTACGATCATGTTGTACAGGATTTTCAGATATACTTATCGCTGCCCGATTATCACACATAAGCTTGCACTTTCTGATTGGAGGATGGCCAATCTCTGTAAGCAATTTCCTCAGCCAAAGAACTTCTGCTACTCCCCGTGCAACTCCTCAAAACTCTGCTTCTGCACTTGAGAGTGCAACCACTTTCTGTTTCTTACTCTTCCAAGCCACAACATTCCCTCCCACTAGTGTGAAGTAGCCAGAGGTCGATCTTCTATCGCTTGGGCTTCCTGCCCAATCTGTATCTGTGTAGGCCTCGATCTCCAAGTGTCCATGTTTCTGAAAGACAACTCCTCTTCCCGGACAACTCTTCAAGTACCTACACACTCTAAGAGCTGCTTCCATATGTGCTTTCTGGGGTTTATGCATAAACTGACTCAGCACTCCTACAGCGTAAGCTATGTCAGGCCTGGTGTGAGCTAGATAGATTAACTTCCCCACTAGGTGTTGATACTGTGACCTTTCTACCTCTTCTGCCCCTTCTTCAATTCTCAAACCATGACTAACACCCATAGGAGTATCTGCTGGCTTACACTCCAATAACCCTGTCTCTGCTAACAAATCCAGAACAAACTTCCTTTGTGAGATGTAGATCCCTTCTTTGGAGCGCAGTACCTCTATCCCGAGAAAGTATTTCAGTGGCCCTAAGTCCTTCATCTCGAATTCTTGAAACAAGTTCCCTCTGAGCTGTGTAATTTCCTCCTGATCATCCCCTGTGATAATCATATCATCAACATAAATAATCAAACACGTCACCAGCTCTCCTCGCCTTTTGATGAATAACGTATGATCTGAGTTGCTCTGGTGGTAACCGTACTTTTTCATAGCTGCTGATCAGAATCTCCCAAACCATGCTCGAGGTGACTGTTTCAACCCATACAACGACTTCTTCAACTTACACACTTCCCTACTGTTGAACTTCCCGGTAAATCCAGGAGGTGGGTCCATGTATACTTCCTCCTGAAGGTCACCGTGTAGAAAGGCTTTCTTAACATCGAACTGATGGAGATGCCAATCTCGGTTTGCTGCTACTGAGAACAAGACCCTGATGGTGTCAATCTTTGCTACGGGTGAAAAAGTCTCTAAGTAATCAATCCCGTACGTCTGTGTATACCCTTTCGCCACTAGCCTCGCCTTGTATCTTTCAATACTACCATTTGCTCGATGTTTCACTGTAAACACCCAGCTACAATCGACAGTTTGCTTCCCCTCAGGTATGGTACACTTCTCCCATGTTCCACTCTTTTCTAATGCCTCAATTTCTACCTCCATTGCCTTGACCCACTTCTCATCATTAAGTGCCTCTTCTACTCAGCTGGGGATTCTGACAGACTGTATGGCACTTGTGTGAGCAAGAGCTTGTGGGCTCACATTTTTCCTGACCATGTTGGCTATCGGGTATCGCGGGGTTCGACCAATATGGTCTGGCTCATATCTTTTTGGAGGAATGCCTCTCGTGGAACGGGGAGGCAGAACATATCTCTCTGTACCCCTGTCTGCAGCACTGTTCCTATCACCTTCGTTCTCCCCCTGTTCCTCACTACTCCCTACACTGTCATCATCATATGGAATAATAGAAACGGAACTGCTAACTGTTTTACTTACCTCAGGAGTATTCGTCGGATGGATGATGGAGTTGTTCGGGCCCGTAAATTGTACCATGGGAGGTGATGGCTCGGTGGTTCCGCCTACTTGTTCTGTTAGGACTGTGTCTGGCCAACTAAGCGGTGGTACCCCACTTAGTGGATCCTGCGTCGGACTCTCCCCCTGACCACTAAGTGGGTGGGTGAAGTAATATTCGGTTTCAACAAAATCACAGTCCATGGTAGTATAGATCTGACGAGAAGTGGGGTTAAAGCAACGATACCCCTTCTGATGAACCCCATAACCCACGAAGACACACTTGACTGAGCATGGATCTAGTTTGGTACGGGAGTGTTTTGGGAGATGGATAAAGACCGAACATCCGAACACTCTAGGGGGTAGGGTAAGAAGAGAGGGTATCCTCACTTGTTTGGCAAGACACTGCAATGGTGTTTCAAAGTTAAGTGGTTTGGAGGATAGACGATTAACTAAGTAAACAGAGGATGCAACTGCTTCAAGCCAGAGATACTGAGGGCAACGGGACTCGATGAGTAAGGCTCTGGACATTTCTAAGAGTTACCGATTTCTACGTTCGGCGACCCCATTCTGGTGAGGTGTGTGAGGACAAGATGTCTGATGTATCAACCCATGATCACGAAAGAACTGCTTAAGTGTGGAATTAACATACTCCCCCCCATTATCTGATCTAAGAACTTGAATGTTTGTTTGGAATTGGGTTTGTACCATATGATAAAAATCAATGAATTTAGAAGAAACTTCTGCTTTATTTTTCAAGAAATAAACCCAGGTCATCCAGGAGCAATCATCAATAAACAGAACAAAATACTTAAAACCATGAGTTGATGTTGTGTTTAGGGCAGGCCCCCATACATCAGAGTGGATCAACGAAAAAACAGTACTAGACCTAGAACTTGACACTGGATAAGACTGCTTATGGCTTTTTGCCAATGAACAAGTATGGCACTTAAACTGACAATCTTTGGGAAAGAATTTCGGAAAAAGCAATTGAAGATACCCTGACGAGGCATGCCCTAGTCGACGATGCCACAACCATTGTTGACGGTTCACTGTCCCGTGAGCAAGCGCTGCAGTTCCCTGTTGAGCCACCTCGTCGATATAGTACAATCCACGTTCCTCAGTACCACGCCCAATCACCTTCCCCGAACGAATATCCTGCAATAAGCAAAAGGAGGGAAACATCACCAACATGCAGTTTAATTGCTTCGTGACTTGACTAATGGAAAGTAATTTGCAGGATAAGCTTGGAATATAGAGGCAATTCTTTAATTTCAAATTTGGGCC
Organism: Lantana camara; assembly: GCA_037501455.1. NCBI lineage: Eukaryota > Viridiplantae > Streptophyta > Magnoliopsida > Lamiales > Verbenaceae > Lantana > Lantana camara. The sequence continues at coordinate 10,343,029 of CM074857.1, read as the reverse complement.
AACGTTAATGGTGCCCGCTCCCTGTACATCCAAAACACCTCCACTAGCAGTTACAATGCCGTCTCTAGAGGCACTGCTGTAATCTGTCAAATCAGATCGATCATATGTCATTGTGTCTGTGGCCCCGCAATCAAAAATCCAGCGAGACTTCAGTGATTTTGGGTCTGTGCTGACATGAAAAGCTGTACCTGTCTCATTTGAATTCAACTTGTGGTCCTTTTTACAATTTTCAACATTAAAGGACTCACTTCTACTACTCAAAACATTAGGGACTGAATTGGAGAAATTAGAAACAACAGGGGTGTAAGCATAATTAGGGGCTGAATTTAATTTAAAAGATGTGGGGGAGGGGGGGGCCAAGATGGTAAAATCCATCTTTGCCCTATACCTAAAAGGGCCGCCCCTTTCTCCTTGTTTGCATCTGCCGCTATTTCGGTCTCTTCTTCTCCATTTCTGTCGCTTGATTTTTCTGCTTCCCCGCCTACTGCGATCGCTGCCGAGCCGTACGCTGGTGGCACGTGATCACGGCGGCGGCTTCTCCACCCCTCCGGCCACCCAATAATTTCGTAACACCCCTCGATCACGTGGCCGATTCTCCCGTAGCAGCTGCACTGCGGTGGTCCTCCATTGGGGGTTTTTCCGCCGCCACTTATGGCCCCGCTACTGCTGCTGGCAGCGTTCCACCGTGGAGTCGCCGGCACTGTCTTTGGCGGCCCGGTGGGACGTGAGTCTGGTCGCCTTCCGCAACTAAGCACTAGTCGCCCCTGCTTTCCGGCAATCAAGCCCGCTCCGACGCCCGTATCCACTGCCGATGATGTATTTCGGCCCACTAGAATTTCTCTCCGACTCCCTTCTCGTCGTATGGTGGCATAGGCTTTCTCGACGGAGGGTAACGGATCTTCCTTCAAGAGATCGCATCGCTCTGGTTCGTACCTATCGTCGATCCCGGCGAGGAATTGGAAAAGTTAGGTCTCGGATCTGAGGCGATTGAAGATAGTAATGTCCCATTCACAGGTTATCGGGTTAGGTTGCCGAACTTCTATTTCTCTCCAAATCCGTTGGAGGTTCCCGTAATATTTCTCGATGCTCTCGGTCCCTTGTCGCAGATTGTTCGCTCGGGTCGTGAGATCGAATATTTGGAAGTTGTCACTACTTTGGCTGTATGTGGAATTGAGACCGTCCCATAAGGTCTTGGCTGATGGGTACTCCGCGAATACCGTCACTAACTCCGGCTCCATGTTGTGTAAGAGCCAGGTGCACACTATCAAGTCTGATTGTTCCCATCTCGTGTAGGCCGGGGAATCAGTCGCCGGTGGTGGGGGATTTCCGGTAAGGTGGCTGAGCTTTCCTCTCTCCCCGATCTCCATTCTCATTAAACGTGACCAAAGAGAATAATTGAACTGGTTCAACTTAATATTAATTGATACTAACTGAGGCATGTGTTGAGTCTGACTTGTTTCTGATTGTGGGTTTTGAAGGCTGCTGAGGATGCTGGCTAGTTGGGTGGCTAGGGAATCGCTGGGCTGCTGCGATCCCTTGCCGGAACTGCTGTTGCTGTCTTCGGCCATGGCCGGGAAAAAGTACGGTACGTGATGAGCAAGGTTCAGATCCAATTATTGGATCGTCGCCCGCTTTGATACCATGTTGAGTTTAGAGTAATTCATGGTTTGGGGAAATATTTTGTATATTGTTGTAGATCTGTAACTAGGTACAAGGAGGAATAAATACAATATACGGCTAAACTAATAAAAGGAAAGAAGAATAATCACGACTAATTACAAGATATACTTAATATTACTTTCCTAACTTCCACACTTATCGGTGGGATTAAATCGATAAAGAAATAAAGAAAACTATTACAGATATATCGTAACTGAAGGAGTTACGATATATAAATAATAGAGAAACTCTAAGGTCCCTAAGCACGAAAGAACACATACAGAAAACTATATCCATCAGGTTGTGAGGATTCGGTGCTTAGAAGAACCTAAGAGAAAAGGGGCTTGAAGAATTCTTGAGATAGAAGACTTGAAGTCATTCACGGAGTTCTTCGCAGTCATTAAACAATTGGGTTTTCTCGATTGTATCGGTTATTCAATCGGCAAAACGAAGAGCAATGGTGGGAGGTATTTCGATCCTAATTTCCGCTGCGTGAATTCATGATTAAGTTTTCTATGAATTCGATAATTATGCTTGCATGTGGTATCAGAGCATGACAATATACCTCTGTCTTGCTCGTTTATATGCCGATTGATTGAACGAATTGCAGTTAATTTTGTTCATGTATTTGATTTCGAGAATCTGGAATAATCTATGACTGCGGCCTTTAGTTTTAATCCATAGATGTGCAGTCTCGTTGATCCTGAATTTCTCGATTATTGTCGCCGATTAATTGGGTGATATCATACAATATTATTGTTGAATTTGTTGATTTGCATGAGTAATTTACTGTTCAAATTCGTGCGCTGATATGGGAATACATGTGCAAATTGGAGTCCTATTTCCTTCACAATGATAAGGGCACACGTAAACTTCCTAGATATCAATTTCTTTAATTGTGCAATTCCAATACATGTGCAGTTATGAGAACCTTTGCAATTATGATGTCATGCGTATGCCTAAGGAGATTTATTATTTAGCATATTTGGGCATGCAATTGAGGTTCTGTTGCTGCGTACGAGAAAATCTTATTTTATCCTAATTGATTATAAGATTGAATTGTTGTTGGAATATGCGCGAGATTTCATGACTGGACTTCTTGCTTTACCGTAATATACATTTGGTATATTACATTCAGAATGTGATTATATAAGGTTTTAGATAATCACGTATTAGAAGTACACTGATTAAAGTAAATGATCCCATAAAGTTTAATATTGATCATTAAGAATATGCGTTAGACATTATTTTAGTGGTTCATATAATTTTATTTAATTGGAGATTAGCCACAGCAACTCTAATTAAATTTAATTATTTGATAAAGTAAAATCACATATGGAATTTTAGATGTCTAATATTTATGCATATTTAAGGTACTGATTTTTCAGTGATCAATTAAATTTTGTTTTATTAAAGACTAGCCACAGCATCTTTAATCGAATAAAATTTGTTTGTTAGGGATCAAATACGGTACTTCCTTAAGTTAATAAGATAAATTATTAAATGCCCTTTCACAATTACCCACAGGGTTGTGGAATTGAATTTAACAATTTTATCAAGGGATAGAAATTATCTCAAGTTTTCGATAATTCTATCATCCGGTAATGAATCTTATCGAATTAAAAGTTTAGCCCACAGGCAATTTTTATGTCACTTGATTCATTTATTTATGGTTTGCATTGGTAAATCATAGTTAGCTTATTTGCCTCAATTTAAGTTAGTAAGTATGTTTATATGATTTTGCAGTTAGAAAACCTGTTGGTGTCTCTGATTTTAATATCCAAATCCCTTAACTGAATGGTGAGAATTATAAGATATGGAAGGAAAGGGTTCTCCTCCATTTAGGGTGTATGGACATTGATTATGCTATTCGGAAAGACAAACCACACATCACTGAAACCAACACTCAAGCAGAAAAGAATCTTTATGAACAGTGGGAGCGGTCTAACCGACTCAGTGTCATGTTCATAAAGACTAAGGTTCCTGCTGGTATTCGTGGTTCTATGGAAAAACATGACGATGTTCGGGCATTACTGAAGGCACTGGATGAACAGTTTGAAACTTCAGATAAAGCACTTGCCAGCACCCTAATAATGAAATTCTCGAACTTAAGACTCACCGGAGTTAAAGGTGTGCGTGACCACATTAATAAGATGAGCGATATAGCAGCTCAACTAAAGAACCTTGAGGTTGATATGTCTGAAACCTTCCTTGTGCACTACATACTGAACACCCTTCCTAATCAGTACGACCCATTTAAGATCTCTTACAACACACATAAGGAAAAATGGTCAATCAATGAACTTATGGCCACGTGTGTTCAAGAGGAGGGACGATTGGTCATGGAAATGGGAGAGAGTGCATTGGTGACCACCCAAGGAAAGAGGACTTCTCATGCCAAGTTTAAGGCGAAGGGGAAATTACCTCCTAATGCTGATATCAAGAAGGAATCCAAGTGTTTCTTTTGTAAAAAGAAGGGACACATAAAGAAGGATTGCATCAAGTATAAGAAATGGCTTGAGAATAAAGGTAATTTAACCTCATTTGTCACGTATGAAGCAAATATGGTTGATGTTAATTGTAACACATGGTGGATTGATTCTGGTTCTACAATCCATGTCTCAAATTCCTTGCAGGGATTAACCAACCTGCGGGAACCAGTGGGAAGTGAACGATGCATCTATTCAGGAAACAAGATGCAGTCACATGTGGAAGCTATTGGAACATGCAATTTAGTTCTTAAGAGTGGTTTCGTTTTGACTTTAGAAAAGACTTTTTACATTCCAAGTTTTTCTAGAAACTTAATTTCAGTTTCAAGACTTGTTCCTTTTGGATACTCTTTTAACTTTTCAAACTCTTGTTTTAATTTGTCTTATGAATCTGAAATTATTGGACAAGGAATGTTGTGTGACGGTCTTTACTCCCTTGATTTGCAAAATGATACCACTCATAATGTTATGCATGCACTACAAGAAAACAGGCGAATTCCGAGGGAAAGCATTCCCTCGGAAAAAGCCTCCTCGGAATTGGTTCCGAGGGAAAAATTTCCGAGGGAATTCCGAGGGAGAATATCATCATTGAGTACATTCCGAGGGAATTCCCTCGGAAAATAAAATTAAAAAAAATATTGGGCAAAAAGATTTTTCCCTCGGAAAATAAAATTTAAAAAAATAGACAAAAAAGATTTCCGAGAGAATTCCCTCGGAAATTCCCTCAGAAAATTTTAAATTATTGTTTTCATTTTTTTAATTTATTATGTTACCTATTTTGAATCTAAAAATTTGAGATACATTGTAATTCTAAATACATTATGTATATGAGTAATCAAATTCTAAAAATCCAAATACATTCTTTCTACTGAAAATCTTTAAACATTCTTCACATTGAAACCGATCCATACTACAAATGATGTAATAAAAGTAAGCAAATCTACATTATATAGCCATAATCCAACAAACTTATACAAAATCATACAATTTCATCTAATTTATTACTCCAATCAAGCATACTACAAGGGAATCTTATAAAGCCATAATTCAAAACCATACAATTTCATCTCATCACCACTCCATCAACCTTTTGTCCTCTCATAAGCATCCCTTCTAAAATAGCAGACTCAAGTCCAGCTAAAATGTTCGACATTCATCAATCATTAACCCTGAAAAACAAATTAAGGGTAAGGAGAGATTATTACCCACTCCAATCAATTTGAGAAATTCCTATAAATCAGAAAAAAAATCTATTATAACAGATAACACAATTTTATAATAGATTTATTTCTACCAATTAAATATACTTTCTGTAACCAATCAATCTTGAGAAACAAAAGATAAACTAAAAGACATCAACTAAAGAAATCAAAAGCTATGGAAATATCTGATCCTTGTGAACAGAACTGGAGATTCCAATATGAAGTTTAAACAAAACAAGAGCAGCCTGCAGCGGAATGAGTTTGTACTTAGAATTTTAGTGTTGAAAACATCTACACCCTGTGTTTGTCCAAAAAAGAATTATAATAAGTGTTTAATTACCAAAAAAATTTATACTTTCTCCTCACCAATATACAGAATTATCCATCAAAATGGTAATAAAAAAGGTTTACACCCTCGAAATGTAATGTGTAAGCCTAAAATTTAAACGAAAAATAAAAAGCCAATGGAGAAACCTGGAGCAATTAATCTAGCCAAGCAAAACAATTATTTCTAACTTAAGAACACTATTATTAGGTCAGAGATAGAATTTCCCAGATTCTCACCATTGTTGGTACCATATAAGTACTACCATCCATAAAGTAAGTCTCTCAAGACTCAAGAGCTCAAGTTCTATAAACAAACTTTTCAACAGGAAGATACCTGAGCTAGTGACTGATGAGCATCAGCATCAAGAGCAGCTACAATTGCTACACCTTTCTTGACATTAGCTGCCTTCTCCCACGTGGTTAGAAAGCATTTAAACATTAGAAATCCAACAACAGTTCCATAATTCCAAAACAATGACTTCCATTCTCTATATGAACTAAAATCAACACCCAACCAACGTATCTTGCTCTAGTTTAGCTTTTATATCAGCCAGCCTATGGTCTGCTTTTAAGTTCATTTATAAAATTCATTAATATCTATGTGTACATACATTATATGTCTGCTCAAAGCTCAATCATAAAACTAAAAGTGGGCGAGGGGGCAAACTGTTACAGAATTTCATTGCGATTATGCTCATATAAACACACACAGATACACATAAGATAGTTCAGTTCATAAATCGTTATACTGAGATACAAGAAAAGATAAGAGAGATACGACATTAAATTTCTATTGATCGAACACTTACCTAGGCCGACGATGCAAATGCTTCTCGTTCTGCATCTAATTCATTGTACAGTTGCTGGAGAAGAGCTAGCTGAGCACATAGTGTGTCTTTTAGAGCAGAAAGGTTGTCGGATTCTTCAGACATTATCTTGTTTGAATCAGCCATCACATGTTGCAAGAACCTGTATTGATCAACTAATCTCAATTAATAATTTTTTTCATGTAATGCATTTTCTTTATAATTTCGTTTGATGAAATTGATGAGCATACGGGACATGAAACTGTCTATGTACTCCATACCAACTCTTACACTCTTGTATGGTAAGAAGCACATGTCTGATCATGGATATTTATTTAACTGATAGATATAAATTAAAAAAAAAAAACCAAAAATTATCCAAAATGAAAGGAAAAAAAAAATTACAAAAGGGGAAGAAACAGGATACAGAGATTACTCATTTGTCCCATTTTTTCCTTTTCCTAATTTCCTCTTAGATCAAATTCAGCCCATATTCAAGAATCTGAAATATTTTCTTTCATTTACACACATATATGTAATAATACCAAAAACAGAGAAATATAACAAGAAATGAGTCTAACCTAACCCTCCCCAGAAAATAAGTGAATCAGTCCTTTACCTTGAAGTTCAAACACCTTTCTGACCAGGGAGAATATTCAAATTTTCAAGCAAAACCCAAGTCCTTTACCTTGAAGAAACAGATTCTCCTGTTCTTGTTCCTCCGTTTTCTGTTCTGTTGCTGTCTCAAACCCGAAATCAAAGAAAATGGTTGCCAATTCCACTCACAAATTTCCAGATTAAATAAAATATAGATAGCAAACAAATGGGAAACCAGAGTGTGTAAGAGAAGAGAGAGATTCTGAATTACTTGAGCTTGATGTTAAAGGCAAAGCTGGAAAAAGAAGTAAGCCCCAATTGAAATCTTGCTGGAGGTCAGAGATTGGAGACGGCTGCCGGCTGGAGGTTGGAGGCTGCAGCTTCTGCTGGAGGGTTTCGACTGTCAAAGGGAGCATATCGGCGCCGATGAGGAGGTGACGGTGACATCGCCGGTGAGGGGGTGGTCGCGGAGATGTCGTGGTGAGGGCTGAGCTTTTTCCATTCTGAGTGGTGGTTTGCAAGTGAAGAAGTGGGTTTTTTAGGTTTGATTATTTGGGATTTTGGGTTTATTTTTCTTATCCCGCCCAAAGAGAACAAAAAATTTTGGGCGAAAATTTTGTGCCAATTTCTTCCCTCGTTTGATTCAATTATCTTAAAAATAGTTATGGAAATTTCAGAGGGAAATCCCTCGTAATTCCCTCGGAATTTCCTAAAATAAAAAAAATAAATTATACTTTAAAATAATAATTTAATAAGACAAAATTTTATTTATTAATATAATTACCAAAGTTTAATTACATATGTATAACTACCAATCATTAATATAATAACTACCATAGCTTACCAAATTTACTAATAATGCGTATGATATATCATGGATTGCAATTAAATTCAACAAATAGGTACATAATGTTTAATAATTAAAAATAGTTATGGTAAATTCCGAGGGAATTCCGAGGGATTTCCGAGGGAATAATGCGTATGATATATCATGGATTGCAATTAAATTCAACAAATAGGTACATAATGTTTAATAATTAAAAATAGTTATGGCAAATTTCGAGAGAATTTCGAGGGATTTCCGAGGGAATTCCATTTTCCCTCGGAATTCCCTCGGAATTTTTCATAAAATAAAATATAAAAAAAGAAAATCATACTTGAAAATATCAATTTGATAACGCGAAAATTTATTTATTAATGAAATAAATAAAAAGAAAATTAATGATACACAAATATATTATATATGAAGTAAAAATTCGATTTCAATTGGAAAGAACACGAACTTCTACATTGATATCGTTCGAAATACTTATCCAATGTTTAATTACATATGTATAACTACCAATTATTAATATAATAACTACCATAGTTTACCAAATTTACTAATAAAGAGTATTATATATCATGGATTGCAATTAAATTCAACAAACAGGTAAATAGTCTATAATATTAAAAATAGTTAGGGCAAATTCCGAGGGAATTCCGAGGGATTTCTGAGGGAATTCCATTTTCCCTCGGAATTCCCTCGGAATTTTCATAAAATAAAATATAAAAAAAGAAAATCATATTTTAAAATATCAATTTAATAACATGAAACTTTATTTACTAATGAAATAAATAAGAAAAAATTGATGTCACACAAATATATTATATACAAAGTAGAGATTCAATTTCAACTGAAAAGAATACGAATATTTACATTGATATCGTTCGAAATAATTATCCAAAGTTTGATTACATATATATAATTACCAATTATTAATATAATAACAACCATTAGTTTATTAAATTCACTAATAATGCATATAATTATCATGCATTGTAATTAAATTCAACAAATCGTTACATTGTCTATAATATTAAAAATAGTTACGGAAAATTCCGAGGGAATTCCGAGGGATTTCCGAGGGAAAATGGTTTTCCCTCGGAAATCCCTCGGAATTCCCTCGGAATTTTCATAAAATAAAATATAAAAAAAGGGAAATCATACTTTAGAATATCAATTTAATAACATGAAATTTTATTTAATAATGAAATAAATAAGAAAAAAATTGATGTCACACAAATATATTATATACGAAGTAGAGATTCAATTTCAATTGAAAAGAATACGAATACTTATATTGATATCGTTCGAAATACTTATCCAAAGTTTGATTACATATATATAACTACCAATTATTAATATAATAACTACCATAGTTTACCAAATTTACTAATAATGCGTATGATAAATCATGGATTGCAATTAAATTCAACAAATAGGTAAATAGTCTATAATATTAAAAATAGTTACGGCAAATTCCGAGGGAATTCCATTTTCCCTCAGAAATCCCTCGGAATTCCCTCGGAATTTTCATAAAATAAAATATAAAAAAAGAAAATCATACTTTAAAATATCAATTTAATAACATGAAACTTTATTTACTAATGAAATAAATAAGAAAAAATTGATGTCACACAAATATATTATATACGAAGTAGAGATTCAATTTCAATTGAAAAGAATACGAATATTTAAAATATAATATACATTAAAAAAGAAAATCATACTTTAAAATATCAATTTAATAACATGTAATTTTATTTAAAAATTAAATAATTTTTTATTTCCGAGGGAATTATTCCCTCGGAAATCCCTCGGAATCTAATTTTAGCTTAAAAATTAATAAGTTTTAATTTTCCGAGGGAATTTTCCCTCGGAAATTCCCTTGGAAAATTCAAGATTTAATATTTGAACATTTCCGAGGGAATAATTCCCTCGGAAATCCCTCAGAAACTAATTTAATTTAAAAATTAAATAAGTTTTAATTTTCCGAGGGAATTTTCCCTCGGAAATTCCCTCGAAAAGTTCAAGATTTAATTATGTGAATATTTCTGAGGGAATTATTCCCTCGGAAATCCCTCAGAAACTAATTTTAGTTTAAAAATTAATAAGTTTTAATTTTCCGAGGGAATTTATTTAATATTAGAACATTTTCGAGGGAATTTTCCCTCGGAAATCCCTCGGAATACTTGGTGGCTAAGCTTGGCGCTAACATTTCCGAGGGAATTTTCCCTTGGAAATTAATTTGGTGAATTCCCTCGGAAGTCCCTCGGAAATTTTCGAGGGAAATATTCCCTCGGAATTCGCCTGTTTTCTTGTAGTGATGTTCAAGTTAGTATTAAGAGATGTGTTACACATTAAAATTCTTCTGTTTTATGGCACCGGAGATTGGGACATATCTCCATTGATCGAATTAAGAGATTAATAAATGATGGAGTACTTAGTACTTTAGATTTTACTGATCTCGATACTTGTATAGACTGCATTAAAGGCAAGCAGACTAACAAGTCAAAGAAAGGTGCTAAAAGAAGTACAACCATATTGGAAATCATACATACAGATATATGTTGTCCAGACATGGATGCATATGGTCAGAAATACTTTATCACCTTTATTGATGACTACTCACGATATATGCATCTCTACATGCTTCACCACAAAAGTGAAGCGTTAGAAGCCTTTAAGGTTTATAAGGCTGAAGTAGAGAAGCAATGCGGTAAGCAAATTAAGATAGTGAGATCTGATAGAGGTGGTGAGTACTATGGTAGATACACTGAAGATGGACAAGCACAAGGTCCATTTGCGAAGTTTCTTCAAGAAAATGGGATTGTTGCCCAATACACTATGCCTGGTTCTCCAGACCAAAATGGTGTAGCAGAAAGAAGAAACCGAACTTTAATGGACATGGTGTGTAGTATGCTTAGTGGTTCTAAGCTACCTAAGTCTTTATGGATTAAAGCTCTCAAAACGGCAGTATATGTGTTGAATCGAGTTCCGACCAAGGTTGTTCCTAAAACACCATTTGAGTTATTCAAAGGTTGGAAACCGAGCTTAAGACATACACGTGTATGGGGATGCCCATCTGAAGTGAGAGTCTATAATCCTCAGGAAAAGAAACTTGATCCAAGGACCATTAGTGGGTATTTCGTTGGATATGCCGAAAGGTCTAAAGGATACAAGTTTTATTGTCCATCTCATAGCACTACGTTTGTGGAATCGAGAAATACCAAATTTCTTGAGAATGACTTGATCAGTGGGAGTGATCAATTGCAGGATTTTATTTCTGTGAGGGATCAACCTTCTACTTCAAGTAATAGATTGGTTGTTATTCACAACACCCCTCAAGTACAACCGGGTGTTGAAGAACAACATAATGAAGATCCACATATTGCTGAAAATACTCAAGTAGATCAAATTGTTCAAGAAACTCCACAAGTTATTGAACAACAGGTAGAGCAGCATGATCTTAATGAGAATGTTGGTCAAGCCTTAAGGCGATCTACTAGAGAAAGGAAATCAGCACTTCCTAGTGACTATGTTGTGTATTTACAAGAATCTGACTGTGATGTTGGAGCTGAAAGTGATCCCGAGTCTTTTTCACAAGCTATGAGTTGTAATGAGTCAGAATTATGGTACAATGCTATGAAGGATGAGATGAACTCTATGAAATGCAATGAAGTCTGGGATCTTGTCAAGTTGCCTGATGGTGTAAAACCCATTGGTTGTAAATGGATGTTTAAAACCAAAAGGGATTCATTAGGCAACATTGAGAGATATAAGGCTAGACTTGTTGCAAAAGGGTTTACTCAAAGAGAAGGAATCGATTATTCAGAGACATTTAGTCCTGTTTCTAATAAAGATTCCTTACGCATTATATTAGCATTAGTAGCCCAATTCGACCTTGAATTGCAACAAATGGATGTGAAAACGGCGTTTCTGAATGGTGATCTAGAGGAAGAGGTTTACATGAAACAACCTAAAGGATTCTCCTCTAGTGATGGTGAGCAGTTGGTCTGTAAGTTGAAAAAGTCCATATATGGATTGAAACAAGCCTCCCGACAATGGTATTTGAAATTTCATGATGTTGTCTCTTCATTTGGTTTTGTTGAGAACATAAAGGATGAATGTATATACCGTAAGGTTAGTGGGAGTAAAATTTGTTTCCTTATCCTATATGTGGATGATATCTTGCTTGCTACCAATGATAAGGGGATGCTATATGAAGTAAAACAATTCCTTTCTAAAAATTTTGAGATGAAGGACATGGGCGAGGCATCTTATGTCATTGGCATTAAGATCCATAAAGATAGACATAAGGGTATTTTAGGTTTATCTCAAGAAGCCTATATCAATAAAATTTTAGAAAGATTTCGGATGAAGAATTGTTCATCAAGTATAGCTCCCATAGTGAAGGGTGACAGATTCAATATGAATCAGTGCCCGAAGAACGATCTTGAGAGGGAAGAAATGAAAAACATTCCTTATGCTTCTGTTGTTGGAAGCTTGATGTATGCTCAGGTTTGTACAAGACCTGACATTGCATTTGCAGTTGGAATGTTAGGGAGATATCAGAGTAACCCAGGTATTGACCACTGGAAAGCTGCAAAGAAAGTCTTGAGGTATCTTCAAGGGACTAAGGATTACATACTTACATATAAGCGATCAAACAATTTGGAGGTGATTGGGTACTCCGATTCAGACTTTGCTGGCTGTGTTGACTCTCGTAGATCAACATCAGGATACATTTTTATGCTTGCCGGTGGAGCTGTATCATGGAGGAGTGCAAAACAGACCCTAATTGCTACTTCCACTATGGAGGCTGAGCTCATTTCATGTTTTGAGGCTACCTCACAAGGATTGTGGTTAAAGAGTTTCATTTCTGAGCTTGGAATTGTGGATTCAATTTCCAGGCCAATAAAGATTCATTGTGACAATTCAGCTGTTGTTTTCATGGCTAAGAATAACAGAAGTGGTAGTCGAAGTAAACATATCGATACCAAATATCTAGCCATAAGGGAACGTGTCAAGAATAAGGAAGTGGTCATTGAACACATTAGCACTGAATTGATGTTAGCTGATCCTATGACTAAAGGTATGCCACCATATAAATTTAAGGATCATGTAGTTAATATGGGACTTGTTTCTCATATGTAAAGTTTCGTTGTTGGACGAATGCTGTGAAACTCTGATTTTTATGGATATTTCTCATATTTTATGGATATGTGCACATTTATGTTGTTTTGAGAAATATCAATACGGTTTCGACCTCGAATAAACATAGAGTTTATTCATAAAGATTATGCGGTAAAGTTGAAACCATAATGCATTGTAATACATGGAAGATACTACTCGTCCATAAGGGGAACTATCGCCATGATTCGTGTATTGTATTTTCTAAAGTTTGGGTAAATGTGGGTTTACGGACCAAGTGGGAGAATGTTAGCAGTTTGTGGTCCGTTAGGATTCCTAACTGCATAAGGATGAGATATTTTATCTTAATAAAATATAATATTTTATCTCCACTAATTATGACGTAAATAAAGAAAACCCCACTAACCCACTAATTCCCACTAACTCTAAGATCTTATCGGTGGGACTAAACCGCTAAAGAAATAAAGAAAACTGTTACAGATATATCGTAACTGATGGAGTTACGATATATAAATAATAGAGAATCTCTAAGGTCCCTAAGCACGAAAGAACACATACAGAAAACTATATCCATCAGGTTGTGAGGATTCGGTGCTTAGAAGAACCTAAGAGAAAAAGGGCTTGAAGAATTCTTGAGATAGAAGACTTGAAGTCATTCACGGAGTTCTTTGCAGTCATTAAACAATTGGGTTTTTTGGATTGTATCGATTATTCAATCGGCAAAACGAATAGTAATGGCGGGAGGTATTTCGATCCTAATTTCCGCTGCGTGAATTCATGATTAAGTTTTATATGAATTCGATAATTATGCTTGCAAAAAGTTGTTAGGAAAACCTTAAAGCTAGCTCAGAAGTTGGAACTAAATCATAAAATGGCATCTCAACTAGTATCATTTGTGAAGAGCTCGGATTCAATGGTAGTTTGAGTATACGAATTGAGTTTGAGTTTTCACTTTGTTTTTAAGTTTGATATCAAATCAAATAATTTAAATTCGAGTTTGAATTCAAAGAGTCTGTAATATTGGGAACATTTACTTAATTATAAGTTTTGAGATCAAAACAAATAATTTAAATTCGAGTTTGAACAGTAATCTTGGGTTCCGCTCGAGTAATTTGAAACTTTTTGTTCTTCGAGATCAAAGTTTATCTTTTCTCTCAATGCCCTTTGTATCCTTCTTTTGGTGTTTTTCTTTGTTTGGTGTCTACATGCAGTACCCTTTCTCTTGGTGTTTTTTTTGTATTCCTACTCTGTTTTTATATGGTTGAATCTTATTAGTTTTCCCTATTAGGTAACTTAACTTAATCTTTATCTCTTTCTCTCAATCCTATTAGTTTTTCCTATTATTAAATCCTATTAGTTTTTCCTATTAATATGTAACTTAACTTAATTTTTATCCCTTCTTTTCATTTTTATCCATACTGTGTTATTGGCATGACATTTTTCTTTCTCTCTCTCCCTTTGGAGTAACCTGGTTTTCTCGCCTTTGGGTGTTTTTCCTTATTCCTCCTATGTTCCGTATTCCTCCTTTGTTTTTATAAGGTAGAATTCTATTACGATAACTTGAATTAATCTTTATTCTTCTCTATTTTTATAAAATAGAACCCTTCTACCTTATTTTTATAAGGTAGAATCTTATTATCAAGGTTTCTTATTATGTAATTTCACTTAATTTTTATCTCTTCTTTCCTCTCATTAACCTTTCTCTTGGTATTTTTTCTTTTTATCTTTAATTACGTATTCCTCTTCTATTTATATAAGGTAGAATCCTAGTACTAGGGTTTCTTATTACATAATTTGACTTAATTTTTCTCTCTCATTTCCTCTCAATACTCTTCTTTTGGTGTTTTTTCTGTTCTTATAAGTAGAATTCTATTAGAGATTAATTCTGTTTGATAATTTGTTTTTCTTATTATGTAACTTGACTTAATCTTTATCTCTACTTTCCATCTTTCTCTCTCCTTTCCTCTCAATACCTCTTTCTCTTGGTGTTTTTCTCCCGTATTTTTTCTCTGTTTTTATGAGGTAAAATCATATTAGGGTTTAATTTCGTTTCATGATTATTTTCTTATTATGTAAATACTATTAGGACTCATCTCTTTTGATTTGGCATTGTTAGAACTCCTTACTGAGTTCACTCCTCCAACAAACTCTCCTAACAGTTCCTCCTTTTTATTGTCCACATCTAGCCACCTTAGTTAGATGTGGTCTTAATGTGATCCCATCAAGGTCTTTGCTAGTTAAATGCATTAGTTAGATCTATTAGATAATGTGTTTTGACCTTACTCACCCCCCAAAAACTAGCTGTTGAGGGGAGGGTTGCCAAGCCATTATATATTGAACACCACATCTTTAATTATTCGATGTGTGACATTTAACACACCCCCGTCACGCCCAAACTGGTGCGTGAACATTGCAGGAATTCACACACCCACGTCACGCCCAAACCGGTGCGTGAACATTGCAGGAATTGAAACATCACACACCCACGTAAACTGGTGCGTGAACATTGCAGGAATTGAAACATCTGCAAACCACAGGAATGAAACATCTACAAGCCGGGTGGAGAGACAGGCACAGGAATCGAACATCTATAAACCCGCTCTGATACCATATTAGATAATGTGCTTTGGCCTTACTCACCCCCAAAAGCTAGCTGCTGAGGGGAGGGTTGTCAAGCCATTATATATTGAACACCACATCATTAATTATTTGATGTGGAACATTTATCATTATTAGATAATGTGTTTTGGCCTTACTCACCCCCAAAAGCTAGCTGTTGAGGGGAGGGTTGTCAAGCCATTATATATTGAACACCACATCTTTAATTATTCGATGTGGGACATTTAATGTGACGCCCCGTTTTTTCGTAAATTAGGTATATGATACGTGAGAGTTTAATTTCTTGTTTTCGCCACTTATAATCCATATCCCTAATTATTTAACGAAACTTAATTTGATGGATTATGTGCTAAAGTGAAAATGTTTGCATAATTCGGAAAATAAATAAAGAAAGAAAAACTAATTACACCTAATTGATTTCATCCACAAAATTGGAGGTAAGAATTGCTTCAATCTAATTTAAAAAGGGGTTCAATTGCAATTTAACATGAAGAATTGCTGATTCATTTCCTTTGGACTACACGTGGCCCTTTTTATTTTTAAATGAATTCCCCAACAAGCCTTGCATTTGATCAGACAAAGGAGAACAAAACAATTCCATTTTCTCATCTTCATGCTTGGCCATCTTTCACGACACATACAAAGCACCACGGACCACCCTACTTCACCATCATCTTCCTCTCTTCCCTCCATCACACACACCACGAACAGCAGCATATAGCTAGCTCTCCCCTCGTCCTTCTCTTCGAATTTCAGCAGCTAACAACAGGTATAAATCCACTTTGTGATTCCTTTCTCTATTTAACAAGATGATATGGTGTATATATGGGTGTTGATGGATTTGAACTTGACAGATTGATGAAGTTCCTACAAATATATGTTAAAGTTGATCATGATAGCTGAATTTTATGAGCTAAGAATGATATAAATCACGCTGGAAATTAGCAAAACATGAGGATCTAAGAACCTTATAGCCTAGAGTTGAGTAGCGGTTGTCTTGAATGAATCTGTCAATTGTCATAGTTAAATATATGAACCATAGCTTGTTAGAGTTATGAAATCTGCTACTTTTAATGCCAAATAGTCTGAAGCCGTGTGAGTTGCATGATATTAAGGTTTGGAAATGATGTATGTATGAAATTATGGTGCTGTCATGATTTGTGCAGTGACTTCGGACGTAAATTCCGAACACATACGACCTTATTTTTCAAAACTGTTTTAACTGGATATTCCTTACATATTCAAGTTTCTCTCCGTAAAAATTCGTGTTCATCCGAGTCCGTTTGATACCTCGAAAAAATCCCGAAAAACACTTCTGTCACTTTTTTTTTTGCCCTGTTGTTGAATCTGAAAGTTTAGACTGATCAGAAGGATTAAACCCTTGAATTTTGAAAAACTGTTGTAACTGGATAATCCTAGCATATTAAGGTTTATGTCTATCCAATTTTATGTTAATCCAAGTTCATTTGATACCCCGAAAAAAATTACGGAACGCCCTGCTGTCCCCTGTTTCGAGATCCTGATTAGCAGCTTGAGCAGAAGTAGTAAACCTTCGAATTTTTCAAAACTGTTTTACAGGGGTGCTCTTATATGTGTCTGGAGTGTGTCTATAAAAATTCATAATTTTTTGACCTCGTTTGATATGGTAAACATAATTTTCTTTAAAACGTGTTGCTGCAGGCAAATTTCGGTTTCATGTCAACTTTGATCAAAAATCTGTAATTTTACAGAAACATACAGGGAGTAAGGCCTATACCATTTGAAAGATATGTATGTCTAGTTTACTAGGAATTTTGTGGTTCGTTAAAATACTTCCTGAGCAATAAGTTATGACGATTCTTCTACGATGTGTACGTGCTGAAAGTTTCTGCACAAACAACTTTATAAGTGATGGACTTTGATTTTGTTTACTTTGTATCTATTATGAATTGAAGCCAGCTAATTATGATCTAATAACTCTTATTTGCTTACTTTACATTTAAATGTGAATCATGCAAACATGTTGCATTCATATTTCATCTTTATTTCATTTAATCATTATCAAACATAAGCCGTGCGTCTCTTGTGTGGTTCATTGAGTCGTGATTCATTCTAGATTGTGTCTTTGACTCAGGTGATCCATCAACGGAGGAGTAGACGTACATAACTTCTCTCTTTTTGGCTTTTGTCCTTTCTACAAGTCCAAGGTGAGGTTTCTTTAACAATCTTTCAATACAATCAACCCCCACCGCGACCGGCGTCAAAAGTGGATATGACCTTAACCCCAAGTGATGTTGTTTTATCATCCCGCATGCGACCATAATATATATATATATATACATATGGATATGTGTAAGGGTTATTGATTGTTATATCCAATTAAAATTGTTTCCATAAAGTGATAAGTGTATTTATGGGATAGTTACCCAAATGTTTTCACGCGTGAGTCAAGTGCAAAGTGTTTTACTTAAAGTGTAACAAATGAAATGTTTTAGCGAGATAAATGGAATTGATGTTCTCTATGAGGACGCTCATGGGGTAAGTGTTATTGTGGGCCCGGGGAATTGTGTATGAGGTGAACCGGGGAAGCAAGGGCCGACGGGAATCCAATTACATGATCCCCATAGTGACACGGGATCCTAGAACACCACTGGAGGTAGTGGGACTATAGGGTTCTATGCCGTGGCGGGTTTATCCCCCCGAAGAGGGAGTTGGGAGTCATGCACCCATGCCTTAATGTAGTGAGGTAGTGGATGGTTAGAGAAACGTATACCTCTCTTCCATCATGAGTGGGCGTGAAGGTTGGATTGTTTTATTATTGTTATGATTTAAAATTGTATTTGAGTGGGAGTAAAGGTTGAGGAATGGCTCGTATCTCGCCGAGCAATTGAAATGGTTTTAGTGTGCGTGAGTTATGGTTATTGTTATTGAGTGAGCTTATACCCCTTATATTATTATCTTTCACCTCACCAATCTTGGACTGATTCCTCCTTTGGGCGTTGACTGCAGGTACAAGTGTTGAGCTAGGCGGAGTTAACGTGAAGTCGTGGTCTTTCAGTTTACAGTCTAGCTCATTTCATCTATTCGACTTGTATATGCATACATTGGCATACTTTTATATGCTTGACGATATCGTTTTGGCCATGATGGTACTTGTATATATATGTTGAGAGTATCTGATAGCGCTAGTTCTTGGTGGGACTTAGGACTACTTGATAACGGTGATGATGATATTTGGGATACTTGTGGCCAGTGCGGCCTTTATGCTATTTGACTAGTTTATGTTGATCCTTTAATCGCTTCCGCATGTGTATCTGTTTCGCGCACTTTGAGTTTTGGTTGTCATAGGTTCCGCCTAGCCAGGGAGTGAGTGTGTCTCCCGTTCGCCGTGAGTTTGGCACATGTATGGATTTTCCTATTTCGTATGCGGGTTGAGCCTCGATGCGGGGGATGTGGCGTCACTTAGCTCAGGGCGCTACATTTAACACACCCCAGTCATGCCCAAACTGGTGCGTGAACATTGCAGGAATTGAAACATCTGCAAGCCACAAGAATGGAACACCACATCTTTAATTATTCGATGTGGGACATTTAACACACCCCCGTCACGCCCAAACTAGTGCGTGAACATTGCAGGAATTGAAACATCTGCAAGCCACAAGAATGAAACATTTGCAAGCCGGGTGGAGAGACAGGCACAGGAATCGAACATCTGTGAACTCGCTCTGATACCATATTAGATAATGTGTTTTGGCCTTACTCACCCCCAAAAGCTAGCTGTTGAGGGGAGGGTCGCCAAACCATTATATATTGAACACCACATCATTAATTATTCGATGTGGGACATTTAACACATTCCCGTCACGCCCAAATTGGTGCGTGAACATTGCAGGAATTTCAACATCTGCAAGCCGGGTGAAGAGACAGGCACATTATTCAATATGGTATCAGAGCAGGTCACAGATGTTCGATTCCTATGCCTGTCTCTCCACCCGGCTTGCAGATGTTTCATTCCTGCGGCTTGCAGATGTTCATTCCTGCAATGTTCACGCACCAATTTGGGCGTGACGGGGGTGTGATAAATGTCCCACATCGAATAATTAATGATGTGGTGTTCAATATATAATGGCTTGTCAACCCTCCCCTCAACAACTAGCTTTTGGGGGTGAGTAAGGTCAAAACACATTATCTAATAAGATCATGTGGTCCCATGATATATATTTACGATCTTTGCTACTTAAACGCATACTACGGTTACTATGGGCTATTCATAACACATGCAGCAAGTCAGCATTAAAAATTAATCTATCTTCAATTTCTCATCTACTGTATTCTAATTAGCACATAACAAACTCGCTACCCCTTTAATTAGTTATTTTAATAGTTTTCTCAATTAAATTATATATATATATGATATCTGAAAATTTTTATAGTGTTTAAAACTAAATATTTCTATTATATATCTTATTCAGGGATCAATTACTTGTAAGTTTCATGCTGTAATCCCATGAACCTTTTTTCCCTTTTTCCAATTCAAAACCACGAAAGTTTTAATTAATTTTAATCTTAGGAAGAGAAGTTAATTAATCAAGTTACTATTCACATAAAAATAATAAGGCCGCGTTTACATATCACAACATGTTTGGGCCGGACATGTTTTGGTGGGTTAGTCTAAGTCCGTTAACCTTTATTTACGGTTCATGTTGGACTTTCTTTGTCGGCCCATTTACTTGTGATATTGGTGTTTACATTTATTGGGTTAAGCCCATGTTAATAGAAAAAGACATTTGTGTCCCTTCTGTCCCAATGTCTAAATCTACGCTTCCTCAATTTACAGTTGGGAAAAGGCCTAAATCTGCGTCCCCTTCCGAAACGGAGGAGATGGCCGACGGCGGTAATGGTGGCGGAAAAAAGGCTTACTCTTCCAGATCTAGATTAGGGAAAAGGGATTCGGAGAAAGAGAGAGATCGGAGACTGAGAAGGTGGTTGTCTTGCAGGCAAGAGATTTCGGTCCTGCGGTGGTGGATGTGGCTGGTCGTGCTGCGGCGGTTGGCGACGCGCAGCGGCGGCGGCTGATGGATGGGGGAGTTTTTTCCCTGATTCGGCTGAGAGGCGGGAGAGAAGAGGAAAGGAAGAAAAAGGGGCGATCGATGTTTGGGATGGTCGGAGCTGAAGGGATTTTCTCCAAATCTGAAAACAAGGGTGAAAGGGAGATGGCGGCAGTTGTCTTGGGTCGCTGAAGGGAATAAGTTGGCCGGAAAAGATGGCGGTGGTCGGTTGAGTAACCGGCGCGTGTAGCCGTTTGTTGTCGGCTTCGAGGGAAAGAAAGGAGAATAGAGAAAAGAGGAGTGGAGGAGGCTGTCTTGGCGGCAGACAGAGCTGTCGACGAGAAGTTGGCGGTGGAAGGAAGGCTGGAGCAGGTGGGAAAGAGAGGAAAAATTTTGGGCAAAAAATTTGAGTGGCACTCTTTTGTAAATAAATGCAAAGGTTGTACATGAACGTCATTTTCCAGGCCATGTTAAGTTGGGCCAAAATTAAACACGCCTCATTTGCATGTTTAATTGTCACGCGGTTACATGCATCTCATACGGGCCCAGCGTTAAGACACGGGCTGCGCACCAGCAAAAGTAAATAAAGGTATAGGCATGACAACAATCTCTAACATGCCCAAATTATATAAGTAAACGCGGCCTAAATAGATAGAAAATGTGGCTCGTACTCGTTATCCGTAGGCTTCTAATTTGGGAAAAGGGTTTGATATTTCAATCAAACCTCGGAATTTGATTTTTGGAGATCTAACCCTTTTTTTTTTTTTTTGGAAATGAGTAAAATATTAATATAAAAGAATTGAAAAACAAAAAGGAAAAGAAAAAGAACCCTTTATTTTGACCATTTTACTCTTAATCAATTCATCTAACACCTTTTTTTTCCTTTTTACGGATAAGAGATTAGCAACTACCAAGCTAATTTTAAGTTTGAATTAGTATGATATGGGGAAGTTGGGATCGGATCTTTTATTTCATTTTGGCACTACATCTCCTTCTTTATATATTAGATGTACAACACGTATAAGATTGACTGATTTTGCTAATCATGTTAGCAGAGGAATATAATGTTAATATATAAGATTGATAAATTTTTAACAAATTAGTTCTGTTAGCAGAAAGGGGAAAAAAAAAAGAAAGGAATGACAATATCTCCAAGAAATAAAAATAAATAAATAAATTTGAGGTATTCAATAAATCAAAAAGAGTTACAGAGTTCTGTAACATCCGCACGACGAGATAAACTAGAACTTAAAAATTCTTTGATCAGCTCTTTCGTGCAAAACAAAAGCTTTTTCAAAATCATATATCTTCTGATTCTGCTTAATTTCTATATCAGTTCTTCCACTATATAGTACTTTCGATCATTCTAGCTCTTTTATAATCAGCGAATTGGGACTACTTATAATGAACATCGATAATCTCGGACAGCCGGCGGAGAGCAGCTGTAGCGGCCGCCATATTGAACACAAGGATGCCTGCCGGAGGAGAATGCTGTCGCCGGACGACTCCCCGCCCACCTCCGCAGATGCACCTCATCACTCCAGTTCCTACGTGAACAAAATCCGTTCCAAGAAGAAACGAGCCATAATTCGGGAAGACGGTGTCACTGTGGCAACAATTCCGAGAGGTGGGCTGCGACTGGAGGTGGAAGATCTAGCACCGAGGTCCGGGGTCGCCTGCAGATCCTACGGCAAGATATCCGTCATCGGCCGCCGCAGGGAGATGGAGGACTCCGTGGCGGCGGAGGCGGGTTTTCTGGAGACGGGTGACAAAGGCTACGACTTCTTCGGGGTCTACGACGGCCACGGCGGCTGCAGCGTGGCGCAGGCTTGCGGCCAGAATCTGCATAAGCTGCTCGCCGGAATTATAGAGGAGGAATATTCCAGCAGCGACGAGGAGGTGGATTGGGAGAAGGTGATGACGGCGAGTTTCCGGAAGATGGATTTGGACTTTGGAGGTGAACAAGAACGGTGCAGCGGTGGCAACCATGGGGTCCACGGCGGTGGTGACGGTGGTGGGGGACGACAAGGTGGTGGTGGCCAACTGCGGTGACTCCAGGGTGGTCCTCTCGCGGGGAGGCGCCGCCATACCGCTGTCGGACGATCACAAGGTAATTAAATTACATCATGTCAAATCTAACCCAATTGTCCATTCCACAAATCCCCTGTACATGTTCTTTTTATAGCTAGAATGGATGTAATATCTCTTAGAAATTAATAGATATCATCAATTCTTGAATGGATATGCAGAGAAAAGAGGGTGAAAGAGAATACCTATAATCTGGATATTTTCAATATTCTGTATTCTCAATGATTATAAAATACAAAGTATGTACATATTTATAACTATTTAAAGTGGAAGTTATTCTAGATAAGAATAAAACACGGTTATAAACTAGATAAAACTAAATACTACATAATATAAAACTAAATACTACATAATATAAAACTAAATATTAATTATATATTCTAACAGTCCCCCCTCAAGGTGGAACTTCTAAAGAATGAAGAAGTCCAACTTGAACAATTTAACGTGGAAAGGACCCTTCTGCAAAATCTCTTGATCACTTTTCTCTTGCAAAATCCAAAATCCCAAGATCTTTGAAATTTTATTTTTCTGCTTCTCTTAGATCCTGCAAAATCCTTTCTCGTATTCCATTGCTCCGTTACATCTTCACATCATACATCTTCACATCATCTTCTAGAACTTGTGTTTACATCAAACACAAATATTGGTACAGTCTTCAAAGTTAATGTCATAATCTCTTCAAATAAAATCCTCCCCAAATATTTCCAACACGGAGATAAATCCATAATTCTCCAAAAAATGGAGAATATCTCATAGTCCTCTCCAAAACGGAGAATAAATCCATAATCCTCCCCGATATAGGGAATATATCATAATTTTCTCCAAAATGGAGAACATCCCATAATTCTCCAAACCGGAGAATAAATCCATAATTCTTCCCAAAATAGGGAATAATCTCATAATCCTCTCCAAAATGGAGGATAAATCCATAATCATAATCCTCTCCAAAAGTGGAGAATATATAAATAAAACCTTCGCTCTGATACCATGTAAAATTCCATGGATATGCAGGAGAAAAAGAGTGAAAGAGAATACGGTATTTTGTAATATGTAGTTCTGATATTCTGTATTCTCAATGAAATCCTAAGATACAAAGTACATATATATAACCTATCTAACATGGAAGTTATTAAATAGATAAGACTAAATATTTAAATTTTAAATATCAGATAAAACTAAATAGTTATATTTCTAATACTCCCCCCTCAAGTTGGAGTTCCGGAAGAATGAAGAAATCCAACTTGAAGTAACTTGAACTTCTGCCACTCTTGTTTCTTCGTTTGATTTTCTCCAACTCTCTCATCTTGATTTTCTTCAAAGTTTGTAACTCTCTCATCTTGATTTTCTTCAAAGTTTACAAACTTTCTGCCACTCTTGTTTCTTCGTTTGATTTTCTCCAACTCTCTCATCTTGATTTTCTTCAAAGTTTACAAACTTGATTTTCTCCAACTCGGCTTGATTTTCTCCACAAAATCTTGAATTTTCTCCACAAAATCTTGAAAACTTTATTTTTCTGGTTTGCACCTCTCCGGCTTCTGATCCTTTCCTTCTTTTTTTTTTTTTTATTGTGCAAAATTTGATGCACAATTTAACATTGGTCCAGTTACATCTTCTGGAACCTTCTTTTCATATATTTAATCCATTGATGGATTTCTCATGGCCAACTTTGCCATGGATAAGAAAATTCTCATGACAGACATGTCATGGATTGATTACTCATGGCAGACTTTGCCATGGATTGATTACTCATGGTGAATTTACCATGGATAGGAAAAAAAAAAAAAAAATTCTCATGACGGACATGTCATGAATTGATTAAAAATGGATTAGAAGAATTTAATTATGGTGGAGAATTTTTGTTTTAGAGGATCTTGAACCAAAGGAGAATTTTGTTCGGCAATGGAAGAAATCTTTTGGATTTTGTTTGGGAGGATTTGTTTCGCAGCGGAATCTTTTGCTTTGATACCATCTTAGAAATTAATAGATATCATCAATTCTTGAATGGATATGCAGAGAAAAGAGGGTGAAAGAGAATACGTATAATCTGGATATTTGTATTCTCAATGATTATAAAATACAAAGTATGTACATATTTATAACTATTTAAAGTGGAAGTTATTCTAGATAAGAATAAAACACGGTTATAAACTAGATAAAACTAAATACTACATAATATAAAACTAAATATTAATTATATATTCTAACACAAATTTCAAAAAGAGGGGATTCATGTCTGAATTCTGATCATCATTGCAGCCCGACAGAATTGACGAATTGAAACGAATCGAAGTGAGTGGAGGTCTGGAGGAAAGGTTCTCGATTTAAACGGCCACAGAGTCCTGGGAGTTCTCGCCTCTTCAAGATCAATAGGTATCATAAATATTCTCGTAATAATCTCTAATCTGCAGTAATGATTAAAGATTTAAACTGATATCATCAACGTACCGGCGATCATTATCTGAAACCCTACGTTGCGACAGAACCAGAAGTGAGGGTGATCGAGAGAAGCCATGCAGAGGAGTTCGTGTATGCATGCCAAAACGGGCAAAGGAGTGTAAGAACTCGAATCTTGAAAATTAAAATAGCACTGGAAGATCTCTGGAAGAATTCAGTAAAAAGTTGTTAGGAAAACCTTAGAGCTCATAAATTGGAACTAAATCATATAATACTTTGTTGATGTCAAACTGACCACAAGGATGGCCCCCTGGCCCCTGTGAAGGTAACTAGGGCATCTCATCTAGTAACATTTGTGAAGAGTTCAGATTCAATGGTAGTTTGAGCCATGTGGATATATAAGAATTGAGTCTCAGTTTTCTCTTTGCTTTTAAGTTTGATATCAAATCAAATAATTTAAAATCAAGTTAGAATTCAAAGAGTTATAATATTGGGAGCATTTACGAGTTTTGAGATGAAAACAAATAATTTAAATTCTGAGTTTGGACAAGAACTAGTAATCTTGGGTTCATCTTGAGGTTTGAGACATGACAACTTTTTATTCTACCGATCAAATTTTCTCTTTTCTCTCAATACCCTTTCTTTTGTTGATGCCTCTCTTGGTATTTTTCGTATTCCTCCTCTACTTTTATAAGGTAAAATCCTATTAGTTTTTCCTATTATATAACTTTGACTTAATCTTTATCTCTCTTTCTCTCAATACGTACCCTTTGCAGTACCCTGTTTTTCTCTGTTTGGTGTTTTTGGTATGTCTCTGCATACTCTGTTTTTAGGCTTGGGATCCCCTGTTATACCACCCTGTTGCATCTCCTGTTAAACCGTTGGATTTATGACACGTGCATTGAAAAATAAAACACATGTACAACACAAAATTAATTCTCTCTCTTCATTTTAACTTCCGTTATCTACTGAGGACTCAGATCTCTCTCTCTCATGACTCATCTCTAATGAACAGTCGGAAATCTGCATCTCTAACATTCAGATTTCTACAAGATTCAGACTTGATGCACATAAACATATTAATTTTTAATTTATTTCATCACATACACTTTGTTTCTAGAATTTCAGCAAGATTCAAGATTTATCTGTTTGTAATCGGCTATCTTCTTAAAGATTAATTAAAACCTGGTTCCTTCTGTTTC
This sequence comes from Lantana camara, assembly GCA_037501455.1. NCBI lineage: Eukaryota > Viridiplantae > Streptophyta > Magnoliopsida > Lamiales > Verbenaceae > Lantana > Lantana camara. Next base: position 10,316,642 of record CM074857.1, on the reverse strand, counting down.
TCCTTCAAATATGTTTGGCCATGATGGATTTTTTGTTCAGAGTTCATTAATTCAGCCAAAAATAATCAGTTCCCCTCAAGAACTCGAAACCATTATAAACCCTGCCCTTAATCCCACCTCACACATCAACCCTTCCAGCAAGAATCGACCAAACCTACCTGGAAATTAAGCTGCTAATCATCTCAATTATAGTGTAATTAATCAATTAATTATATAATAATCTCATTAATTTGCAGATCCAGCTATTGCACTATCACCAAGATTCTTGACGGTGAGGAACAGATTCATCTGTGAGATCCGCGACAAGGCCCTCAGCAGAAACATGGATCGGAGGGAAGAAGTGGAAGCATGAGGAGTGTGGGAAGAAATACGCGGTTCGGTCGGATTGCGAAGCTCATTCCAAGATTTGTAGAATTGTGACATTTGGAGGTGCAGAATTCGATCTGGTCTTGTAAAATAGGATATGCATTGTGTTTATTAGAGAGAGAAGTCAGTTTGGATAACGGAAGTTAAAATGAAGAGAGAGAATTAATTTTGTGTTGTACATGTGTTTTATTTTTCAGTCCACATGTCATAAATCTAACGGTTTAACAGGAGATGCAACAGGGTGGTATAACAGGGGATTCCAAGCCCTGTTTTTCTCTGTTTGTTGTTTTAGGTATTCCTCCTCTATTTTTATAAGGTAGAATCCTAGGAATTCTATTAGTTTTTTCTATTACTAACTTGACTTAATCTTTATCCTTCTTCTTTCCACTGTTTGGTGTTTTTCGTTTAACTTAATGTTTATCCCTTCTTCTTTTCTCTGTTGGGTGTTTTTCGTATTCCTCCTCTATTTTCGTGAGGTAGAATCCAATTAGTTTTTTCTATTACGGAAATTAACTTAATCTTTTTCCCTTCTTTCTATCCTTATCCATTCTGTGTTTGGTGTTTTTCCATATTCCTCCTTTGTTTTTATAAATTAGAATCCTATTACTTTTTCCTATTATATAACTTAATCTTTATTCCTCCTCTATTTTTATAATGTAGAATCCTATTATTAGGATTTCTTATTAAGTAATTTGACTTAATCTTTCGGCATGATTAGTATGATGGAATGGGGTGGGAATGGAATGAGCTCCCACACCCATTCCTAAACCCTTGATTGGTACAAAATGTGATTGGGAATGCTCATTACTGAGGTAATGTCCATTCCTACGAACATGGGTTTATCCATTCCTTAGGTACCCCATGGTATTAGTCATTCTCAATCTTCAAAATTTATTAACTTTTTATATAATGACCACATATTTATTAAATGTATATTATATTATTATTTTTTTATTATTGTGAATATGTATTCTCATTGAAAATTTAATAAATTACATTTAATATATGTAAAAATAAAAATAAATATAAATATACTATATATATTATATATTTAAAAATACATATTCAATATATTATTTTATTTATTTATAAATTCATAAATATACGTAATAGATTAAAATATTCATTAAATATAAAATTTGACATTTATATTAAATTTAGTTTTAGATATCATACATTATATTAAATATAATAAAATCATATAATCTACATATAAATATAAAAGTATTAATACATTTATAATATTTATATGTATATACATAAATCACTCTCTCTCACTCTCTCTCTCACACACACACACACAAACACACACATATATATATATATACATAAAATAAATGTCATATATATAACGCATTCGATATAATGAAAACATAATATTGCATATCGAATATTGCTCAATTATATCGAATACTTCTTCTTCTTTTTCTCTTTTTATATTTCTATTATTTTTTCCTTTATTTTAGAAATTGTATTATCTTTTTGATTTTCTTTATTTTGATTCTCTTTAACTTCTATTTGTCATCTTTATATATTTTAATTTTTAAGTTCAGTTAATTCTATTTACATTTGTATAGAAAGCTTACCGAACCACTTAAAAATACAAATAATTTATGAGATTGTTCATTTGTTATAAATATAAAATTTTAGCTACTTAATTTACACTTTTAATAAATATTTAGAAGTAAAATTTTAACTATATAAGATAATATATTTATATTTTTGCAATAATTATATTTATTAAATTGATATAATTTTAGATTTTTTTTAAACACATTATTTTAGATTTATATGTTACGATACATGAGAGTAAACTAGGAAAATGTCCACTGGTGACATTATGAAAATTAAAAATATTTTATTTATTTCATTTTTCTTCTTGAACGTAATCACTAATTTAACGATTACATTTACGTGGTTTGTTTAATTTTTGTAATATTTTCTATTAAAATAATTCAATTAATCATTCATTATTCTTCACATATTAATTGGCTTATTGATTATTATTTTTATTTATTTCATTTTACACCATCTTTTAATTTTGTATATATATTTTTATTATCAACTAATTTTGTATTTTTCAATTTAATGGAAATATCTATTCATAATGTTCAAATTCGATAATAAAAATTAATAACAAAATAAAAAAATTAAAATTACATATGAAAACATAATATTGCTCAAAATAAAAAAATTAAAAATTATATTAAAGTATCTTAATCATGTATTTCATCATCATTATTAACAATATTATTATTTATATTTTTATTTGTAAATAATATGACCGAAATAAATCTAAAATTTTTATTTCATTCATAACTTTATTACTGAACGTACCAATCATAGGAATATTATAATAAAGTCATTCCATTCCATTGACCATTCCATTCCAAAATTCATTTCTTTCCTACCTCATTCCATTAATGCATACCAATCATGCCATTTATCTCTCATTTCCTCCCAATACCTTTTCTGTTGGTGTTTTCTCTCTATCTTTCATTAGTATTCCTCCTTGGTTTTTATACCAGGATCCTATTGCATAAGGTAGATTCCTAGAATTATCCTTCATAACTTATTCTTCCTCCAATTTTGTGAGGTTTTTGTAAGGTAGAATCCTATTATTAGGGATTATTCCTCCGCTCATTTTATAAGGTAGAATCCTATAAGATTCTATTATATATATATAAGGTAAAATCCTATTATTAGAGTTTCTTATTACATAATTTGACTTAATCTTTATCTCTTCTTTCCTCTCAATACTTTTTCTTTTGGTGTTTCCTATAGGTTCTTATAAGTAGAATCCTATTATCCTATTAGAGTTTAATTTTGTTTGATGATTTGTTTTTTTTATTACCTAACTTAGACTTAATCTTTATCTCTCATTTCTTCTCTGTTTTTATAAGATAAATCATATTAGGGCTTAATTCCATTTGATTATTATTTTCCTATTATGTAAATGCTATTAGGACTCTCTTTTGATTTGTGATTGTTCGAACTCCTTACTGAGTTCACTCCCCCAACAAACCCTCCGAATAGTTCCTCTCTTTTCTCTGCATTCGTAACTCAGCATTAAAAATTAATCTATCTTCAAAAATTAATCTATCTTCAAAAAAATTTATCGCCCATTTATTGTATTCTAATAAATACATAACTAACTCACCACCCCTTTAATTAGTTATTTTAATAGTTTTCTCAATTAAATTATATATATGTGTGTGACATCTGAAAATTTTTATAGTGATTAAAAATATAATGTTTCTACTATCTATCTTATTCGGGCATCAACCGTAAGCTGATTGTAGTCTCATGAATTTTTTCTTTTTCTTTTTCCAATTCAATATAACGAAAGTTTTAATTAATTTTAGCCCTAGGCAGAGAAGTTAGCCACGTTATTATTTACATAAAATAATAAATAAAAAATGAGGCAAGAGCTTGTCATAATAAGTGAAAAATGACTCAAGAAGCTGACAAGCTCAGGTTTCTAACTTGAGAATACAGATGATAGATATAAATGGTTAAGAGTTAGAGTTTTCAATTAAAATATATGAATGCCAACAAATATAGATTCGATCTTGTGTGGGTAACTGCATGCATTTGGATTTCTAATTCATTTTAATGCAACTTTTTGGGATCCAACTTTTTTCTCTTTTTTTTTTTTTTTAATTTTTTGGGATGAGTATAGAGAAGAAAAGAAAGAAAACCCTTAATAGTACTAACATCTCTAAGTTTAACAGATTTGGCTAAACGTGTTAATAAAGAAATATAATGTTAACATATAAGATTGATAGGATTTTGCTAAATGTGTTTGATGAGACATAAAACCGTGCTCATATCAGAGCCGTCCACGTGTCACCACTTGTCGGTTGAGGGATTGGACGCTCGCATTGATGGACTCGCGGGCCAACCCAGCCCACTCGCTTGCTTACTAGTACAGGCCCATGAGCCTCGGCCAACTATTCTAGTAATGGGTTCGAGCTGACAGGCCTGACGTTCACACCCCGGCCCTCAGGGTCACCCTTCTCAGGGAGGCACCCACACGAGGGCTCCGCTCCTGATGCTCGAGGTTTTGACGCTCAAGGGTCATCTGCCGTGGGGAACCCATCCGTGCACTCCTTGAGTGTCACCAGCGCTCGTGTATGATCCTCCACCCCCGCGACGGATCCGAACCCTAGCAAAACGGACCTTGGGCCTTCCCCTCGCGTGACCCTCGCCAACAACCTCTGACACAGAGGTGGTGCGCACCTTGTACCTGACATGCCGCCTCCTTTTCAGAGGTGTCGTTCTCACGCCCCCACGGGCTGCCACGTGTTAGGGCAACACAGGTTTGGGACCACACGGTCAGTTACCCGATTTACCCTCACCCCTAACATATATATATGTGAGAGAATGTTAGGAATAGTGCCCTAGAAAGCCGATTGTATATCCGCTTTGTGCTTTCCTTATTGTAATCACAGACAATCTTTGAATGAAATAACGAATTGAGGCAACACTTCTTTATATGCTCTTGTTTGGTATGCGTTTACTTTATCTGTGCATGTATGAGAACTCCCCTAATCCTGATGACTTTAGGACTCTACCATTTAGGTGAAATGATTCATGAAACGAGTCCTATATCACATAAGTCATGATTAGTAAAATACTTCAAGCCGATGAGTCCTACAGAAAGTGGGAGTGTCAACCTGACTCCTCTAGGGCTTGCTTGTGGGATCACGCCCTTAAGAAGGACCACCTTGTTTCATGGAGGTGCAAAGTGTATAGTTGATACGTGCGTGATACATGAGGGTGCTTACTTTAATAAGTAAGTTCACTGAGGTGCCCCGTGTGAGAACATTCCTAAATGGGAAAGGAAGTTTCTATTTCAGGAAATGGAAACTTCCAAATTAGGAAATATCTCACGAGTCATTGATGTGATTAATTGATCCTTAAGACTTGAGGTTCCTTGTCACTTTATGAGTTAACTTTGTAGTCTTAGGTATAAGCTTTAAAGGGTGTCGCCTTAGACAACTGATTCAAGGCTTATGCTGGGACTGCACAAGTGATTCATGAAAGTAAATGAGAATCAAGAAAGGACCTACACTTGCATTTGCAAGGTCTCTTATTGTGTAAGTCATTCATATGCCATATGGAGTCCTTGGCCAAGGCAGCAGATCAAGACATCAAGAAAAGGGTTTCTTGGATTGAGATCAAATGGATATGAAATGCACTTAGCTTTAAGACCGGCTTATTAGGGTTCTGATTATTCCCTTACCCTAGATCTTGGTTGAGAGATAGTAAGTAGGAGGATTGTATCTCACATGAATCAATGACTTAAAGGTTATGTCGAATCCGAACATTCCAATTCAGCTAGGGGTTAAACACCTGTTGCTAGACTATGGTCGTTTGATCTGTGGACCGATTATTTAATTAGTGAATTAATTAATTGGGGTCACTGCTAATTGAATTGAGAACCTAGAGGGTCACACACAACAACTTGGTTACATGAGTTGAGGCTTTAAAATGATTAAACGAGTTAATCAGGCCAAGAGGGTTCCACACGTGTGAAACCACACGTGTGGGTCACGTGAGTGACACGTGTCCCACACGTGTAAATATATATATTGTATATATATTGATGGGGTCAAAATACGATCGTCCCACGTTAGGACACGTGGCATCACCGAGATGATGACATCTGTCGCCCCAAGGTTGCACCCATCAGTGCACGAGCGCTAAGCCCAACAAGCGCAATCCTTCTTCAGGAGTTAAGCCCAACGAGCGCTGTCACTATCACGAGCGTCCTTCATACTGTATGATTGGCACGCCCACGTGCCAAGGGAGCCCTCTTCGAGCGTCACATTCCCTCAAAGTGGCCTCCCCTTTGGCTCGTCACTTAAACTGGAGCCTTCCTTCCCCCCAGCGGATATCTTGGCTTCCAATACTCCAGGTTGTCACGAGCGCGCTCTTAAGCCCTCGTTACCAACCACCCAAATGGCTCTCTGACACAACGTACATGCCCGCGCACCTTCCACTGTTGCTAGCACCAACTTTTGGCCGCTTTTACAGAAGATTCCTTCTAGGTTTCTCTCTCATGGCGCCACGTGTTAGGGCAACATTCGGCCAGGACCACTTGAGGCAAATGACCAAAGGGCCCTTGACCCTCAACTATAAATAGCTAAAGTTATCTTCTACACAAGTAAGCATTCTTCATCACTGAAACTGTGACTGAACTTACATTTCTCCTTCATACCTTGAACTGACTTGAGCGTCGGAGAGCCAAACTGGGTATCACCCCCAGTTCCCCCAGCTTGGCCTTCTGACTTTTATTGTGCTTGTCCCAACAGGTAGAACCCCCTTTCTCATTTCCGGCGAAGCTCCAGTGGTTTCCCCCACAATTACAAATCGTAAAGTGATCGGATTCGGACCTTCACATTCTGAACCCATCATTTTTGGCGCCGTCTGTGGGAAACCGTTCCTCTATCCCTTTCTTTCTTTTTGTTGGTAGAAAAGCAAGCACACTCTTACCCTTAACAGTCATGGTTGCTACAAGGTCTGGAGCTGTGGGAGGAGGAGATAACGCCTCCCAGGATGCCAATATCATTATTCCCTCCACCGCTACTGGTGGAGCACCGCCTCCTTCCGTCACCGTCGGTGGAGCACCTCCCGCCGCTGGAGTGACTCCGCAAGCAGAGTCTTCAATACCTCCACCTACATCGCCGGCACTGCCGATTCCTGCCGCCGCTGGAGGAGTCTCTCTCTGCTCCTCCGTAGCCTGTTCAGAACCCGTGGGTCCATCCCCAGGTGATTCCCGGAATGCAGGGTTACATGATGCCCCCACCTGGATATACCCTCACCCCGGCAGTTATGGTGCTGCCGGTCCAGCCGTATCATGTTGGTCAGATCCAGCTCCCGGTGGTGATCCCCAGGGAGATTGAAGGAGTGGAGTTACATCCGCTGACCACCCAACAGTTGAGGGCTCTCTATGCCCAGTGTGAGGTTCAGGCGGCTCAGGGGGCATGGGAAAGATTCCATTCCATGTACTTTCCCTCTGGGCAGGCCACTCAAGTTGCAGCCCCTTTGGGCGGACAACAAAACTTTCCCCTCAGAGAAGCCCAGGCTGTCCTGAGGGCACAACCACCACCACCACCGGCCAGATAAGTGCCGCAGTAGGAGGGCAACGAGCGTCCCTCCATGGGCAGGAATAGAGAGCCCACAGAACGAGTGAACGAGAACGAAGGGGACTCTCATGCCTCCAGAAGGGGGTCACGAGCCCCCAGACAGGGGGACAGACACGGAGACGTGAATCCTGACATCCTCGCGGCTGTGCAAGACCAGCTGCAGGGTTTAAAGGATATTGTGGGACAGCTCTCACGAGGGCGCTCAACTCAGATCTCCCCTAGTCGGGATGAACGGGTTGACGCCAGAAGCACCCGTACCAAGGACCCCCCGCCAAAGGTCCCCCACCGCAAGGAGCCGGAGGAAAACTTCGGCACGTATGAGTACCACCCGTTGGCGAGGGGCTCGCCCCTCGTGGAAGAAGTTTTGATGGCCCAAGCAGGCATGGCCAAAATCCCCACTTCCATCAATCGATACGACGGGACGACTGATCCGGCTGAACATCTGGATCACTTTTTACATCTAATGCACCTTTACGAGCATTCCAGCAACTACTGGGCCAAAGTGTTTGTCACTTCCTTAGTGGGAATGGCTCAGGAGTGGTACAAGCGACTGCCGCCGCGCTCGATTCACTCGTACGAGGAGCTGGCTCATGCTTTCCTCAACCACTTCAATTCTTTGAAAGCGCCAGTCACTGCACCTACTGCCCTTTACAATGTGGTGCAAGGCAGGAGCGAGTCTCTGCGCTCGTTCTTCGCCCGCTTCAACAAGGAGATCCTACAGGTGGAGAGGCCTTCTATGGATTTCTTGATCCCAGTGCTTTTCCAGGCTGTGGATCATAAACAGTATGTGAGCAAGAAGTTTGCCGATGCCATCGTAGAAAGGAGGCCAGGGACCCTCATGGCCTTAAGAGAAGTAGCCGAGCCGTTCTTCGCGCTCGAAGATATGTATGGGACGAATGGTCCCCGGCATCACAGTCCGGCCTGGAATGAGCGGCCCCATCACGAGCGGGGACAGGACGTGGCCATCAAGAAGGAGCGCCCTCAAGAGCGCAAGAGGTCGCCACCACCCCCTCGTCGATTCGAGCGGATCCCGCTCACCAGGCCGAATTCAGAAGTCTACAACCTCTCCGATAAGAAGCTCTTTAAGAGACCCATCAAAATGAGGGAAACGGACTCGCTCAGGCGCTCGAACAAATACTGCGCATTCCACAAGCAGAGGGGGCACGACACAGATGAGTGCCGCCAGTTGGAGGCTGAAATTCAGAGGCTCGTCGCAGGGGGCCACCTGAAGGAATTCGTCCGGGTGCTCGAGCGTTACGATGAACGCTGTAACGAGCGCGCTGGAGGGAGGAGGAGGAGTCCGTCCCGTTCAAAGAGCCCAAGGGGTAGGGGACCCCCTGAAAGCAGCAGCCGCCGAGGCAATAAAGGAAAAGCCCCTGAGCAAGAAAACGAACCTTTCGCAGTCATAAATATGATTGCAGGAGGCTCGTCAGGAGGGGATTCCAACGCCTCCCGACGGAGGTATGTCCGGAGCCACAACCAACGCCCTGCAGTGCCTAAACCCATCTATGACATCCAGAGTCCAAGCGCTCAACGGTCAAGAGAGAATGATGTAATAGGCTTTGATGATAGGGATTTAGAGCACATTGTAACACCCCGTGGGGAGGGTATAACCTCTGATTGCCCCATGGTGGTTAGTGTAGATGTTCATAATCATGTTGTAAAAAGGGTGTTGGTGGATAGTGGAAGCTCCGTTAATGTTTTGCCTTATTCTACGTTTTTAAAGATGAAGGCTGACCTTCCGCTCGAGCCTCTCAAAACGGCCCTCATTGGCTTTGGAGGCTCGGAAGTTGTCCCACGAGGGCAAATACGCTTAGCTACTTCATTCGGACGAGCCCCTCAGCGCAAGACACTCTTGGTAACATACGCGGTGGTGGAGATTGACATTCCTTATAACATCATAATTGGGCGCCCTGCCCTCGTGGATTTCAAAGCCATCATCTCCACCTACCACCAGAAGATTAAATTCCCCACCCCCGAGGGTGTGGGAGAAGTACTGTGCAATGTGCAAGAGGCTTGGGAATGTTACATGCTGTCCCTCAGAAAGCCTAAAGCGGAGAAAACCTTCCAAATTGGGTCCACCAAGAAGTCAGTGGATTTCCCCAATCTAGACGAGGACAGCCCAGCACGGAAAAGGGCGAAACTGAACAAGAAGAAGAACAAGAAGAAGAGGGGAGACAACGTGGAGAATCCCCTCGAAAGTGCACCACCAGGGACCGTTGGTGAATCGTCCTCAGAAGGAGATGAGCCAGGAGAGGGTGAACCAGCACCCGGTGACCGTTTGACAGGAAAGAAGAGGGCGCTCGAGCTTCCTCGCCCTGAGATAAGGATCGAACCCTCGGAAAAGTTCCTTACCATTGAGCTGGAACCCGGAAACAAGGATAAGACTACACAGATAGGATCAAACCTCTCGGGGCCTTCTCAGATTATGATGATTGACTTCCTCAGGGAAAACAGTGATGTATTTGCATGGAAAGCCTCCGACCTCATAGGGATTGACCCGAGCGTCATTGTCCATAGGCTTAATGTGGATCCCTCTTTCAAACCCGTCAAGCAGAAAAAGCGGGATGTACATGGCTTTCGGAAAAAAGTCATTGAAGAGGAAGTTAATAAACTCCTAGAGGCTCAGTATATCGAGCCCATCTTGTATCCGGAGTGGTTGTGCAACGTCGTCTTGGTGCCCAAGAGCGCGAATAAGTGGCGCATGTGCAACGATTTCACTGATCTCAACAAAGCCTGCCCTAAAGATCCTTACCCGCTGCCCCGGATTGATCAATTGGTGGATTCGACCGCTGGCTGCGAGCTCATGAGCATGATGGACGCTTTCCAGGGATACTATCAGATCTTTATGGCCCCGGAAGACCGCCCCAAAACCTCTTTTGTTGTCCATCTGGGGGTATATTGCTTCTTAGTTATGCCTTTCGGACTCAAGAACGCCGGAGCTACGTATCAGCGGCTCGTCAACAAGATGTTTGAAAGAGAAATTGGAAGGTCCATGGAGGTTTATGTGGATGATATGATTATCAAAAGCGAGCGCCAGGACTCCCACTTGGAAGATCTCAAGCGCACTTTTTCAATCCTGCGCCAATATGGGATGAAGTTGAACCCTTCGAAGTGTACCTTTGGAGTGCAAGGGGGAAAATTCTTAGGGTACATGGTCAGCCAGAGGGGAATTGAGGCCAATCCGGAGAAGATCAAGGCTATCTTGGAGATCCCCTCCCCTCGAAATTTGCGGGAAGTGCAGGTCCTAGTAGGAAAAATCATCTCGTTGAACAGGTTTATTTCGCGCTCGGCAGACAGGAACCTTCCTTTCTTCAAAATTTTGAGGAACGCACGTAACTTTGCTTGGACAGAAGAATGCGAAAGGGCGCTGCAGGATATGAAGGCTTACTTATCAAGCGCACCACTGCTGACTAAGCCTATCGAAGGCGAGAGGTTATTTATGTATCTTTCCGTTTCTTCCGAGGCCACAAGCGCGGTTCTGATCGCTGTGCGGGAGCGGAAACACTTACCTGTCTATTATCTGAGCAAAACATTGCAAGGGGCCGAAAAGAAGTATTTGGAGATTGAGAAATTCGCGTTCGCTCTTATTAACGCCTCAAGAAGGCTAAGGCCTTACTTTCAAGCGCACTCCATAACGGTTCTCACCGATCAACCCTTGAAGCAAGTGTTGTCCAAACCAAATGTGTCTGGAAGATTAATCAAGTGGGCCATCGAATTGAGCCAGTTCGACTTATGTTTCGAGCCCAAGACCGCGGTACAGGCTCAGGTTGTGGCTGATTTATTGGTCGAACGCTTTGGTTTAGAGCCCACCGTTGCGGAGAATGAGGGGTTATGGGTACTGCACACAGATGGTTCCTCAACCTCTCAAGGGGGAGGAGTAGGAGTGGCCCTCAGAAACCCCGATGGGATTGAGCTGGACTTTGCAATCAAGCTGGATTTCCAAGTCACTAATAACGAAGCAGAATATGAAGCCCTCGTGCAAGGATTGAATATTGCTTTTCAGAATGGAGCCTCCAGAATCACCGCTTATGTGTATTCACAGTTAATTGCGAGTCAGATTGAAGGAACTTATGAGGCTCGAGAAACCACCATGGTACAGTACTTAAGTAAAGCCAGAGAAATCATTGGAAAGTTCAAGGAATTTCATCTACTTCCAGTTCCCCGAGGAGAAAACGAGCGTGCGGACGCTCTGTCAAAGTTTGCATCAGCTTTAGAGGGCACTTCTGAACGTTCTGTTACGTTCCTCAGAACTGAGGAACCTTTGATTAAGGAAAGGGTCGCCACCGAGATAATCGCCATGATTGATCCAAACGAGCCCTGTTGGCTTGACGACATCGTCATTTTCCTTAGGGATGAAATTCCTCCCACTAACAAGGTGGAAGCTAGGAAAGTCCGAAGTAAGGCCCCTCATTTCGCATTGGATCCCGAGGGGAGGTTATTCAAGAAATCATTCCAAGGACCCGCAATGAGATGCCTGAGGCCCTCACAAGCGAAGGAGACGCTCGAACTCATCCACAATGGAAGCTGTGGGAATCATTCCGGAGGGCGTATCTTGGCAAAAAAGGTCCTGAGAAGTGGGTTTTATTGGCCTACAGTTCTCCAAGATGCCATTGAATTTTCGGAGAAGTGCCCCAAGTGCCAATTTCATTCAAGTCTCCCTCAATTGCCAGCCGCACAGATGATCCCAATAGACATCTCTTGGCCTTTTGATCAGTGGGGAATAGACATCGTGGGCCCCTTGCCCATGGCTGTGGGACAAAAGAAGTTTGTCATTCTAGCCGTCGACTACTTCACCAAGTGGGCCGAGGCCGAAGCTGTTGCAAAAATCACTTTCAGGGTTGTGAGGGACTTCATTTGGAAAAACATCATTTGCAGGTACGGCATACCAAGGGTGCTCATTTCTGACAACGGATCACAGTTCATAGCAGCTGACACGCGCGAATGGTGTTCCGAGTTGGGGATCGAGCAGTGATTTACCTCTGTAGGACACCCTCAAGCCAATGGGCAAGCAGAAGTTACCAATAGGACCATCTTGCAACACCTGAAAACCATGCTTGAGAGCAAGAAAAGTGAATGGGCTGAAGAGCTGCAAGGAGCGCTTTGGGCTTATCGCACTACCCCACGAGCTGCCACTGGAGAAACACCTTACGCGCTCATTTATGGGTTAGAAGCAATGATACCAGCGGAGATAGTAAATGAATCCGCTCGTGTCGGCTATTTCGAGCCTCAGCTCAACGATGGCAACAGGAGCTTGGAGTTGGACTTGCTGGATGAAAGGAGAGACAAAGCATGGGCTAAGATCCACCACTATAAAGCCTCTGTGGCCCAACAATACAACAAGCGTGTGAGGGAAAGAACTTTCCAGTTGGGAGACTTGGTTTTGAAGAAAGTGGAAGTATCCAAGCACGTGGGGAAATTGGACCCCAATTGGGAAGGCCCATTCAAGGTCGTACAACTCAGAGCTAACAACACTTACACCCTGGAGACACTTCAAGGCGAGCGCTTGCCTCGCCCTTGGAACGCATGTAACCTCCGGCGATTTTATGTTTGAAAGCTCTTTGCAAACCCTGATGTAACAACCCTCTTTGACGGGTTCTATGTACTTCCAATCACAAGTAAACGGTAACATAATCTTTTTAACTTCTCTAATACTCCTGTTTCTTTGGTTGCTTGAATGGATAAGTCCCACGCCCCTCGTCTTTGCGAGCGTGGTTGGCAACCCATTCCAATATGTATGCTGTTATCTCGTATGGGTTACGCTTGCCAGCACTCTACTCCACATGGGGGGACGCCCTCATAAGGATAGACTGGTTACGCTCACAACCAATCAGGCGGATTGGAAGAAGATTATGAAGAAAATCCTAGTAGGCCTTGGCTGTTTCTTAAAACGCCTTGCGCTCAAAAACGGGATCTCCTACAGAGAAAATCCTAGTAGGCCTTGGCTGTTTCTTAAAACGCCTTGCGCTCGAAAACGGGATCTCCTACAGAGAAAGTCCTAGTAGGCCTTGGCCGTTTCTTAAAACGCCTTGCGCTCGAAAATGGGATCTCCTACAAGAGCAAATCCTAGTAGGCCTTGGCCGTTTCTCATAACGCCTTGCGCTCGAAAACGGGATTTCCAGCAGAGCCAGAAATACGACAAGAGCCAGAGCGCTCGAACGATGGCCTCAGAATCAAGAAGGTATTGCACAAGTCTTGAACGAGGGCAACCACTCAGTAAGACCCTCGCACACACTCAAGACTTAGCAAAATCCCCCAAGGGCGGAAGGAATGTCACAAGTCATGAACGAGGGCAACCACTCAGTAAGACCCTTGCAAATACTCAAGACTTAGCAAAATTCCCCCAAAGTTAAGAAGAAATCGCACGAGCCTTGAACGAGGGCAGCCTCTCCATAAGACCCTCGTATATACTCAAGACTCAGCCCAATTTTTAAGAGCAAAAACAAAATTTATACAAGTCTTGAGTGGGGGGCAATCTCACAATAAGACCCTCACGATCGCTCAAGACTTAGACAAATTTTCAAGATTTATGACAAAGGTAAAAATTTATACAAGTCTTGAGTGGGGGGGCAATCTCACAATAAGACCCTCACGATCGCTCAAGACTTAGACAAATTTTCAAAGATTTACAGAAGTTAACAAAATTTCTCAAAGTCATAAAGGCTCATCAGAGAAATAAAACATCCACAGAGTATGCTACACACAGTCTTATTATTACAAGATTTGTTCACAACAAGCGCAGTATGAAAACTTGCTGTCAAGAAAGAGATAATTTTTATTCATAAGAGGCCATGGCCTGAACTACAAGATAAGGGCTCAAAGGCCACTGAACATTGTTTAAAAAGAAGGGAAAAAAGGCATTGAAGCAGGAAAATACAGAGGAAAGTCTCAGGCAGCTGGAGCAATGTCTTCATCAACGATCACCAGTATGTTTTGGGCCATGGGGCCGTGAACTGGGCCCTCAGGCTCTTGCGGTTGGGCTTGGGGATCGTCGGGCTCGTTGACAGCAGGAACGGGAACGTTGGCACCCTCGACGGCTGGGACAGGGGCATCCTCCATGATAGGCTCTTGGGGCTCATCTTCAGGCTGGCCATTTTGTGCGGCCTGAGAGGCACCCTCCGACGGGTGAGCTTCCATATACTCATCCTGGAGGAGTTTGACCAGGAATTCATACTCTGGCTCCGCAATGGAATCCGCAGGGTTATCTCCCTCGTCATCCTCCTCCTCGCAGCGCTCATTGAATAGGAGCCCCGTGCCCTCGGCCTCTTTCATGGCAGGATCCGTTAGCCCCTTATGTATGCCCTGCTCGATGGCTAAATTGAAAGCCTTCTGAGCCTCATCCAAGCAATGCAGGGAAGCAGCGAAGTTAAAGGCTTTGGAGTGGCAGAACTTGATAAGAGCCTCCTTGTTCGCACGCTCCAGACTCCGAGGCCACTCGCTCACGGCGTCGTTGAATTTTCTCTCGGCCTCCAGAGCCCTCGTCTTCCAGCTTTCCCGCTCCGTCTCTGCCTTCTTGCAGCGCTCGTTAGCCTGGGCCAATTGGTCGCTCAAGCCACTTCGAGCGCTCTCCACCACCTGGAAATCCTCCGTCAGCTTTCCCAGCTCTTCCTCCGTTTTGTTGTACAAATCCTTGAGGGATTCATACTTTGCAATCTCAGCGTCCAGCTCCGCTTGAATCTGAGCTGGATCGTTGGAACGAGCCATCTTCTTATATTTGGCTTTGCGGTCAGCGTAGATGGAGGCTCGCATTTGCACGTTTCGGAGCCGGGGGAGAACTTGCTGCATAAGTTGGAGGAAAGGGAGTGTTAGCCAAAAAATGCTAACTTATGGAAATTAGCAAAGAAAGCTAGGAGTGAAGACTTACGGAGATTAGAGCGTGGGCCGCATCATAAGTCACCTTCTCCACAGGCTCATTGAAGAGATGACGGTGGTCCACCGAGAACTGGGCCTTGTTGTATAGATTCTCGGTGACAGCTTGGGCGAGCGTGCCAGGCCTCAGCAGAACTGGCCCACCGTCGGGGGCACCTGTGTAGTCCCTGTCCCCTCGTCGGGGGAACTCCCATATATGTTCCTCCTCTGAAGAGGAAGTGTCCCCCTCGTCTCTGGGGCCCTCGACTACTTGTTTGCCTTTGCCCTTGATTGCCGCTGAATCGGGCATCCTCTTCCTCTTGTGGGAAGGCCTGCTAGCACTCGGTGGGGCCTCGGTTATCGCCAGGGTGGATATTGGCCTCGTTTGTTCTGCTAGCGGAGGGGGTTGAACGTCTCCCGCTCTCTCTGACCTCCCCCGGGGTACTCTGTTGGCCAGTCTATTCTCCCCCCGACCACGAGGGGGTTGAACCTCAGGATTGGCGCTCGAACTGGCGCCCTGACTACCGCTACGAGCGTCCCCGCGATTGCTACGATTGCGAGGGCGCTGTTGCTCGCGCTGTTGGTCCCCTTGTTGGGCTTGGTTCCTGTTGGCATGAGCGAAACGTGCGGCTTGTCTGATTCCTCCTGCCATCTCTAATATAGCAACTCCTGCAAGAATGGAAATTTCGAGGGTTAGAAATCCTCAAACCATCTACTCAGATTGCAAATTACAAGTACAGAAAAGCAGTTAGTATTCATTCCTATCTAAAGTTAGTGCCCTAAGAATCTAACCATCTCTCTCGATATCACGAGCCGGAGGGTTGTCAAGGTAATGAGGGTCATCGGAAAGACCACACAGGAACATGAGCTCCGCATCGTCTATCCAGTCCTTCGCCTGTTTAAGGTGACCCTCGTCCCTTAAGGCCTCAGCCAAAGCCTTTGCCCAATCTCTGGGGAGGGCCGGCTCCAAACGGCTCTTCGAAACCGAGCCCCAATTTGCGGACACCCCAAAGCCCTCTCCTGTGGGAGCCTTAACAAAGATGAACTTCTCCTTCCAATTGGGGCCATATGTGCTTGTGGGAGAGTTGATTAGCTTTGTACGAGCCTTCGCTTGAATGTAGTAGAAGCCCGCCTCAGGAGACGAGCGTGACGAGCTAACCACTTGGAAAAGTGCATGAAAGTTTCGTACAAAGGGCTCGTATCCAACACTCCTCATCAGAATCACGAAGCTTGTCAGCAGAGCCAAGCCGTTGGGCACTATTTGCGAAGGACAGAGGTTTAAGTCATTCAGCAGGTGGGCCATTGGGATCGAAATGGGGAACCTCAAACCCCCTGAGCTGACCGAGGCCACATACACCGCCATTTCCCCCGGAGGCGGGTTATTAGCACGCTCGTGGTTTTCTGGGATTCTCCACGTATACCGCTCGTCCCAGTAAATGGGCGTCATCATCGTTTTCACTTCTCCCACGGTAACTATGCTGGGAGTCTCATCGGGCGTGCGCTCGGTAGCCTGGTAGCCTGATCCTTCACCCTCGTTAGGCCCTTTGGATTTCTGGGATTTCTTGCTTTTCCCTTTATTACGGGCTCTTTCTGAAGGCCCTGTTATGGCTTCAGCCACCGGAAGCGGGTTCGCGACGGCCACCGTCACAGTGTGGCGGTGAGGGTGAGTGGCACTCTGAGTTATGGGGAGAACAACCCCTTGTCTTTCCGCCTCCATCACCAGATTCATCTCCTCAAAGAGAGGATCCACTCCGCCAGGATTCCTATCCTCCATGGCCATCACCGCCGCCCCCAACTCCTCATCTCTGGGGGAATCGGGGGAAGAGGAACTCTCAGTGGCCATTTCCTGGATTTCATGGGCGAATTCTGTTGGAAAACACGAATCAGAAAGCAGCGAAATTTAAAAATTTTTCCCAACAAAAGGACCTTGGACTCGCAATCGTGTAACTAAATTCGTAAAGATAGAAAACTTACTTTTCTTTTATTCTTTCTTGAAGCGTTTCAAGCCACCCAAGAACGCTCTTCTCGCGGCTTGATCCCCTCTTCTTGGTAAAGCTCGAATCTTCAAACTTCTAACTTGAAGTCTCTAGAGAAAGTCCACCAACTTGATCACAATCTAACTAGTAAGGATGCTAGTTCTCTAGTTAATGTTTAGGCTTAACCTAGGGTTTAATTTAATCTTGGAGAAAGGAAGGTGTTCAACACATGAACCAAGAATTGTCAATTAGCTCCATAAGGAGCTCGAGCTCCCCTATTTATAGAGAGGGGAGTGCCGAAATTCCTAGTCCTTTATGGGCTAGGATTTTGGTCCCTCTCTCCTATTACTTGATCATCAAGTATTTTCCAACTTTGACTTTGAATTCTAATTCAAGTCAACTTTTAAGAGAGCTAAAAATATCCAAACTATTTTTGGATAATTTTATACTTTATTTATTATAAAATAAATAACTTATTTTTATCTAATTAATTAATTCGTAATTAATTAACTAGATTATTTTCTCCAAAATTAGACTTTCTTTTTAATTCAAAATTAAACCAAAGTCTATTAAATAATTAACTAATTAATTATTTAACATATATAATATATACATATACACACGTGTGTGACACGTGTCACAGTGACACGTGTCACTCACGTGAGCCACACGTGTGATTTCACACGTGTGGAACCCTCTTGGCCCGATTAACTCGTTTAATCATTTTCAAGCCTCAACTCATGTAACCAAGTTGTTGTGTGTGACCCTCTAGGTTCTCAATTCAATTAGCAGTGACCCTAATTAATTAATTCACTAATTAATTAATCAGTCCACAGATTAAACGACCATAGTCTAGCAACAGGTGTTTAACCCCTAGCTGAATTGGAATGTTCGGATTCGACAGAACCTTTAAGTCATTGATTCATGTGAGATACAATCCTCCTACTTACTATCTCTCAACCAAGATCTAGGGCAAGGGAATAATCAGAACCCTAATAATCCGGTCTTAAAGCTAAGTGCATTTCATATCCATTTGATCTCAATCCAAGAAACCCTTTTCTTGATGTCTTGATCTACTGCCTTGGCCAAGGACTCCATATGGCATATGAATGACTTACACAATAAGAGATCACCTTGCATATGCAAGTGTAGGTCCTTTCTTGATTCTCATTCACTTTCATGAATCACTTGTGCAGCCCCAGCATAAGCCTTGAATCAGTTGTCTAAGGCGACACCCTTTAAAGCTTATACCAAAGACTACAGAGTTAACTCATAAAGTAACATGGAACCTCAACTCTAAGGATCAATTAATCACATCAATGACTCGTGAGATATTTCCTAATCTGGAAGTTTCCATTTCCTGAAATAGAAACTTCCTTTCCCATTTAGGAATGTTCTCACACGGGGCACCTCAGTGAACTTACTTATTAAAGCAAGCACCCTCATGTATCACGCACGTATCAACTATACACTTTCCACCTCCATGAAACAAGGTGGTCCTTCTTAAGGGCGTGATCCCACAAGCAAGCCTTAGAGGAGTCAGGTTGACACTCCCACTGTCTGTAGGACTCATCGGCTTGGAGTATTTTACTAATCATGACTTATGTGATATAGGGCTCGTTTCATGAACCATTTCACCTAAATGGTAGAGTCCTAAAGTCATCAGGATTAGGGGAGTTCTCATACATGCACAGCTAAAGTAAACGCATACCAAACAAGAGCATATAAAGAAGTGTTGCCTCAATTCGTTATTTCATTCAAAGATTGTCTGTGATTACAATAAGGAAAAGCACAAAGCGGATATACAATCGGCTTTCTAGGGCACTATTCCTAACAAATTCTTCAACATGTTGGTCAGCCATGGCAGAGGCTGAGATTTGGGAGAGATTTAATCTGGGTTAGAGAATGGGAGTTTTCTGGAAAGAAATTAGGATTCCCTAAAGGAGTAAAACCTAAGGGATTACAAAGTCCTAAAAGTCCGAATCTAAAGTTAGCAGAGTTAGAAAACTACGCTGGAAGTTTACCTTGAAGGTTTCTGAGAAAATCTGGGAGAAAGGTTGAAGATGCTCTAAGAACTGGTGTGCAAGAGAATTCTTTTTGCAAAGGATGCTTGGAAGTTCTGAATACGTAAAGAGTAGCAAGATTTCAGAATCCCGTACTTATAGGGGTAGGAGTTGGTACCTTTTTCGGCAATGAATTCAAAATGGTAATCATTTCCCGCCTAGGAAACCGCCCACTTTATGGAACCGTCACATGCTTCCCGATGCTCACGCGCCCCACACGCGCCCGCATTTAATGCTCTGACGTTTCGGATACTCAAGAACAGTACAACGCTCAGTGCAAAAGCATTACGAGCGGTCAATTGAAAAGATCGCATTAATGGCGCAATCAGAGGAAAAATTGCTCAACACGCCAAGTCCTATACGAGCGTTACATGCGAAAGATAGAGCGTGTCAAAATTCTACAGTCCTTATCACTAAGGACTACAGAATTGGGGGGCAAAATGATGGGGTCAAAATACGATCGTCCCACGTTAGGACACGTGGCATCACCGAGATGATGACATCTGTCGCCCCAAGGTTGCACCCATCAGTGCACGAGCGCTAAGCCCAACAAGCGCAATCCTTCTTCAGGAGTTAAGCCCAACGAGCGCTGTCACTATCACGAGCGTCCTTCATACTGTATGATTGGCACGCCCACGTGCCAAGGGAGCCCTCTTCGAGCGTCACATTCCCTCAGAGTGGCCTCCCCTTTGGCTCGTCACTTAAACTGGAGCCTTCCTTCCCCCCAGCGGATATCTTGGCTTCCAATACTCCAGGTTGTCACGAGCGCCCTCTTAAGCCCTCGTTACCAACCACCCAAATGGCTCTCTGACACAACGTACATGCCCGCGCACCTGCCACTGTTGCTAGCACCAACTTTTGGCCTCTTTTGCAGAAGATTCCTCCTAGGTTTCTCTCTCATGGCGCCACGTGTTAGGGCAACATTCGGCCAGGACCACTTGAGGCAAATGACCAAAGGGCCCTTGACCCTCAACTATAAATAGCTAAAGTCATCTTCTACACAAGTAAGCATTCTTCATCACTGAAACTGTGACTGAACTTACATTTCTCCTTCATACCTTGAACTGACTTGAGCGTCGGAGAGCCAAACTGGATATCACCCCCAGTTCCCCCAGCTTGGCCTTCTGACTTTTATTGTGCTTGTCCCAACAGGTAGAACCCCCTTTCTCATTTCCGGCGAAGCTCCAGTGGTTTCCCCCACAATTACAAATCGTAAAGTGATCGGATTCGGACCTTCACATTCTGAACCCATCATATATATATTAAATAATTAAATGTGTTAATTATTTAATAGACTTTGGTTTAATTTTGAATTAAAAAGAAAGTCTTATTTTGGAGAAAAATAATCTAGTTAATTAATTACGAATTAATTAATTAGATAAAATAAGTTATTTATTTTAAATAAATAAAGTATAAAATTATCCAAAAATAGTTTGGATAATTTTAGCTCTCTTGAAAGTTGATTTGAATTTGAATTCAAAGTCAAAGTCAAAATTACTTGATGATCAAGTAATAGGAGAGAGGGACCAAAATCCTTAGCCCATAAGGACTAGGATTTTCGGTCCTCCCCTTCCTATAAATAGGGGAGCTCGAGCTCCCCTTAGAGCTAATTGACAATTCTTTTGGTTCATGTGTTGAACACCATCCTTTCTCCAAGATAAATGAAACCCTAGGTTAAGCCTAAACACTAACTAGAGAACTAGCATCCTTACTAGTTAGATTGTAGTCAAGTTGGTGGACTATCTCTAGAGAGCTTCAAGTTAGAAGTTTGAAGATTCGAGCTTTACCAAGGAGAGGGGATCAAGCCGCGAGAAGAGCGTTCTTGGGTGGCTTGAAACGCTTCAAGAAAGAATAAAAGAAAAGTGAGTTTCTTATCTCTACGAATTTGGATACACGATTGCGAGTCCAAGGTCCTTTTGTTGGAAAATTTTTAAATTTCCGCTGCTTTCTGATTCGTGTTTTCCAACAGAGAACACTTGCATTCTCCCCCAAGTCATCTTCCACAATCCGCACTGCAGTCACTGTTCTGGGCATTTTCCTCCATTTGTCCTCATCTTCTCAAGCTTTGTGATTATTCTTACCACAGTTGCATCACCCCTGCACTTTGCACTCTTGGTGTTATCCTAGCTGGAAGAACCCACGCTCAAAAAGGAAACCCAGTTCCTGAGACTCCTACGCCTGTGATGGTCTTTCCCTTCTCATACAAATATTGAAAGTGTTGTTGCATTTAGGAAACTCAGATTCCTGCACCATCAGTGTTAGTAAAGGAATATAATGTTAACATATAAGGATTGATAGATTTTTAACAGAGTTTTGTTAGCAGAAGAAAAAAGAAAAAAATAACAATATCTCTAAAAAAATAAAAATAAATAAATAAATTTGACATACCCAATAAATCAGAAGAGTTACAGTTGTGTTATAACATTCACCCAAACGTAATAAGAGATAAACTAGAACTTAACACAACATTCACCCAACGTAATAAGTGATAAACTAGAACTTAAAAAATTTATTATCGATCCATAAAGTAAAAAAAGGATGGTGTAGTGCAAAATTTTGAAATTACAAATTTAGAGAAGAAAACGACACCTCAATTCAATATTAATAATTTAGAGAATAAACAATCAGAAATAATATTAACAATTTAAAGAAGAAAAACAATTAGAAATTTAGAGAAGAAAATAACACCTCAATTTAATATATTAAATTTATTAGAGAAGAAATTTAGAGAAGATATTAGCAATTTAGAGAATATCAATCCAAAGAAGGAAATTGAAGAATTCATGATCTGAATTTTAAATAGTTTCAAATAAAGAGATTGAAAATTTGATATAGAGTTTCTTTTATGTTGCAAGAATTTAGATATCCTTGTTGGTTATTGATAAAGTTACCTCTGATAGTCTTTCTTTTTCTTTTTCTCTTTTTGTGGTTGTTTGAGTTCATGTATGTATGCCAAAACGGGCAAAGGGGTGTAATAACGCAAATCTTGAAAATTAAAGTAGCATTGGAAGATCTCTACAAGAATTCAGTAAAAAGTTGTTAGGAAAACCTTAGAGCTAGCTCAGAAGTTGGAACTAAATCATAAATGCTTTGTTGTTGAAACTTAATTCTTTTTATTTTTTATATTTTTTGGATAAATATTAAATCAAAAAATCCATAAAATATTTAAATAGATTGATTTAATTGATAATTTTAATATTTATTTTGTCATCAAATCAAGTATCGACACGTGTCAAAATTGAAGTGTTCCGACGAATCAAATCAACCCTTGCAGTCCAGTTGGTTATGACCAATCAAATTGCGACACGTGGCATGTTTCAACATGTGGACCAATCAAGTCAAAACATGTCATTTATTTATTTTCTTTAATATAAATTTATATTAAAGTGATAAATAAATAAATAAATTTGATATTATCCCTTTAATAAATAAATTAATTAATTAAGGGATAACTATCACAAAACTCAACCCTACACCTATAAATAGAGGTCATGGGTGACACTTCAAAGACATCGACATAGAGACACGCCGAGGAGAAGAAGAAGAGAACGTCGTTAAAGGAGTCTTCACGCCGTCAAGTCTACATACGTGCGCGAATCTTCAATTCGTCAAGTCTTCCAAGTCTTCATCAAGTTTTCTCCTCGTTGTCTTCAAATCTTCTCGTCGTTCTTCAAGTCTTCGACATCAAATCTTCACGTCGGTTTTCAAGTCTTCGGCTTCAAATCTTCTCACCATTCTTCAAGTCTTCTAAATATTCAAGCCCCGCTGCTACGAGGAACTACAACCTTTGGAGGTTCTACGGTTTCATCAAAGCTGCAAGTAAATCACGTGGTTTTCTCCATCAAAATCGGCAAAAAATCATGCCTACGTGTTCGGGAATAAGCTTCACGCCCTCGAATACAAAATTGAAGAGAAGGATCAGAGGAATAGACTTCATAGGATTTATTCCTTCAAATTTCTTAATTCATTTAAATTTTTATATTTGTTGTTCATATTATTTCTTGTCTTATAATTTTATTCTGCAGACAATATAAAATCGTGTGAACAATCTCAACTAGTATCATTTGTGAAGAGCTCAGATTCGATGGTAGTTTGAGCCATATGGATATATACGAATTGAGTTTGAGTTTTCACTTTGTTTTTAAGTTTGATATCAAATCAAATAATTTAAATTCGAGTTTGAATTCAAAGAGTCTGTAATATTGGGAACATTTACTTAATTATAAGTTTTGAGATCAAAACAAATAATTTAAATTCGAGTTTGAACAGTAATCTTGGGTTCGGCTCGAGTAATTTGAAACTTTTTGTTCTTCGAGATCAAATTTTCTCTTTTCTCTCAATGCCCTTTGTATCCTTCTTTTGGTGTTTTTCTTTGTTTGGTGTCTGCATGCAGTACCCTTTCTCTTGGTGTTTTTTTTGTATTCCTACTCTGTTCTACTCTATTTTTATAAGGTTGAATCTTATTAGTTTTTCCTATTACCCAACTTAACTCAATCTTTATCTCTTTCTCTCAATCCTATTAGTTTTTCCTATTATTGAATCCTATTAGTTTTTCCTGTTAATATGTAACTTAACTTAATTTTTATCCCTTCTTTCCATCTTTATCCATACTGTGTTATTGGCATGGCATTTTTTTTTTCTCTCTCCCTTTGTAGTACCCTATTTTTCTCGCCTTTTGGTGTTTCTCCGTATTCCTCCTATGTTCCGTATTCCTCCTTTGTTTTTATAAGGTAGAATTCTATTAGGTTACTTGACTTAATCTTTATTCTTCTTTATTTTTATAAAGTAGAACCCTTCTACCTTATTTTTATAAGGTAGAACTTATTATTAGGGTTTCTTATTATGTAATTTCACTTAATTTTTATCTCTTCTTTCCTCTCAATACTCTTCTTTTGGTGTTTTCTCTATTCTTGTAAGTGGAATTATATTAGAGTTTAACTCTGTTTGATAATTTGTTTTTCTTATTATGTAACTTGACTTAATCTTTATCTCTACTTTCCATCTTTCTCTCTCCTTTCCTCTCAATACCCCTTTCTCTTGGTGTTTTTCTCTCGTATTTTTTCTCTGTTTTTATGAGGTAAAATCATATTAGGGCTTAATTTCGTTTCATGATTATTTTCTTATTATGTAAATACTATTAGGACTCATCTCTTTTGATTTGGCATTGTTAGAACTCCTTACTGAGTTCACACTCCTCCAACAAACTCTCCTAACAGTTCCTCCTTTCTATTGTCCACATCTAGCCACGTTAGTTAGTACTGGTACAGGGACCCGAAATAGTACTGTTCCGAGACCGTATTTTAAAAAATTTCTCTAATATACAGGTATCAAAATATTTCTGAAATATTTAAATACAAACAGCGGAAGACTAGCCGGAACTACTCAAGTATATACATGCAATTGATAATAAATTTTAAATCACAAAACAGATAAATAAAGTATGCAATTAACACTTAAGACTACCTAATTTATCATACTTAAACAAAATATAAAATACCTTTCACCGAAGATGGCTACTGCGCCCGGAATTCGCCTCCCGATAACCCGATTCCCGATCCCCTCACGAAACCGGTAGAGCTTCCCTGCAATAACCCCAGGGACACCCTCGGAGTGTGGGCTTCGAAAGTATTTCTCTAATACTTAGAGAAAATAAAATTTTAAACTAGAAAACCCTTTTCAGGGTTTATTCTCCCGAAATCAGGCGTTTATATATAAACACCTAATTAAAATTAATTCCAAAATAAATCGGAATTAACTAGGAGAAAAGGGATATGGTTTCAAAGCCGAGAGCTCAGCCAAAACCTCTCCCAAAGTTGGATGGGAAAAAATGAAATGCCAAGGCCCCTATTTATAGGGGAAAAACCGAGGGTAAAATAGTAATTGCACCTCCCACTTGCGTGCACAACTTGTACACGAATTCCAAGGTGACTACGTCGAAGCTCTCATCACCACGAGTCCAACGCTGCCGAGAACGCCCCAATCTGAACTTGCACGTGCCCAAACGCGCCGCCTAAAGGCGGCGCGTGTCAAGCACTCTCGGCTAGGGTTTCCCGGTGACGTGGCCGATTTTGATTCGGCCACATGTCCGGGCCGGTCAACCGGACCCGGTTTGAACCGACCCGACCCGTTGATCCGGTCCGGATCTAATCTGGACCTTCCGTTCACGCTGACGCGATGTGATCTCCGTCGTCCACGTGTCGCGCCACACGGCTGCTGTGTCAGCGGCACCTCACCCCTGACCTGCTGATGTGGCATGCCACGTCAGCTGCCACGTCATCAAAAAAAAAATTCCCGATGAAAATTTTATTTTCTCCAAAATAAAATTTCGGGCATTTCCAACTATTTGGAACTTGATTTATTTTCTTAAAATAAATTTCTTGGCTATTTTCAAACACTTTTAAATTTATTTCTTTCATTCCTTTTAATGTTTTATCTTCGGGTTTTCGATTGGGGCTTGCAGGGGGACCTGAAGGACTAATTAATTTTAGCTCCAAACGGGTTAATATATTATCATCACATGATAATAATTAATTACCGTTTAACAATATTTAATTCCACTAAATAAATATTGTTGCACTCTAAAATTAATTAAATTATTCACGAATTTCTCGATCTAGAATAATTTTGCATTTTACTCCTCCGTGTAGATATTCATGAAAAATAAATTAATACTACTATCATTTATTTTTCACTTCTAATCTGAAATCTCCTGATTCGCCTTAAGTTCAAATCTCTTGTACGTGAAATACATTCAACATACAACTTCAGTGACGCATCACACGAAATACTTTGGCCAAAGTTTTAATTCGAACTTTGCAAATCTATTTTAGAAATATCTTTTAACTTTCTAGCAAAGCCACAGATTCCTCGATCAATATTTCTCTTCTGCAAATTTCATGTAATCACTGAACGTACAAAGGTTTTTCGGTCATTCGATATCAAGACCTCACTTATGAGCACATTACAATGATTAACATTACATGCCTAAAGTCGAAATACTATCAGGATTAAGAGTCCAATGCTCCATGAGATTTGTTCATTTTAGATAGTAGTTTAAAACGAACTATCCAATGCTCCATGAGATTTGTTCATTTTAGATAGTAGTTTAAAACGAACTATCTTAGTGGTCCAGTTCGATATTTCCAAATCTATTGAAAAACATTAATGTGTTATAACTGGAAACTCCATTTCCCTATGACGAAAGACTAATCATCTTATATAACACATTATAGTCTCGATAAGAACTTATTCTTATCTTACCTACTAGAACTTTAATAACACGTGATTTCGATATTCAAAGTCATTTCCTATGAAACACATTTCATATAAGAATATCATCACAGGTTATTAATTATGTTAATATACTCATAATTTGCAATAATTTCAGTTTTATTAATCCAACAAAATACGAAATATTTACAAAGAAATTGGATTTTCAGGGCACTAATCCCAACAGTTAGATGTGGTCCTAATGTGATCCCATCAAGGTCTTTGCTAGTTAAATGCATTAGTTAGATCATGTGGTCCCATGATATATATTTACGATATTTGCTAGTTAAATGCATACTACGATTACTATGGGCTATTCATAACCCAGCAAGTCAGCATTAAAAATTAATCTATCTTCAATTTTTGTTTATCACCCATCTACTGTATTCTAATTAGCACATAACAAACTCGCTACCCCTTTAATTAGTTATTTTAATAGTTTTCTCAATTAAATTATATATATATATATATATGTGTGATATCTGAAAATTTTTATAGTGATTAAACTAAATATTTCTATTATCTATCTTATTCAGGGATCAACGTACTTGTAAGTTTCATGCTGTAATCCCATGAACTTTTTTCCCCTTTTTCCAATTCAAAATCACGAAAGTTTTAATTAATTTTAATCTTAGGAAGAGAAGTTAGTCACGTTATTATTCACATAAAAATAATAAATAGATAAAAATAATAAATAGAAAATGAGGCTCACACGCGTTATCCGTAAGCTTCTAATTTGGGAAAAGGGTTTGATATTTCAATCAAACCTCGGAATTTGATTTTTGGAGATCTAACTCTTTTTTTTTTTTTTTAAATGAGTAAAATATTAATATAAAAGAATTGAAAAACAAAAAGGAAAAGAAAAAGAATCCTTTATTTTGACCATTTTACTCTTAATCAATTCATCTAACACCTTTTTTTTCCTTTTTACTGATAAGAGATAATTAGCAACTACCAAGCTAATTTTAAGTTTGAATTAGTATGATGGGGAAGTTGGGATCGGATCTTTTATTTCATTTTGATACTACATCTCCTTCTATATATATTAGATGTATACGACACGTGCAAGATTGACTGATTTTGCTAAACGTGTTAGCAGAGGAATATATAAGATTGATAAATTTTTAACAAAGTTCTGTTAGCAGAAAGGGAAAAAAAAAAAAAAAAAAGAATGACAATATCTCCAAGAAATAAAAATAAATAAATAAATTTGACGTATTCAATAAATCAAAAAGAGTTACAGAGTCCAATTTGAGGTATTCAATAAATCAAAAAGAGTTACAGAGTTCTGTAACATCCGCACGACCATCCGCACGACGTAATAAGAGATAAACTAGAACTACCCCCGCGGTCAACGGTAACACAGGTAGCAGATTTGGAGCAAGGACCAAGAATCGAACTCTGGCGGGCGCAATTGTGGGGGTTTTATCCACCCAATGTGGTGGGTAGCCCCTTGTGGCCACCAGAAACCGTCATCTTATCTTGTGGGGTCGTGAGTCACCGTGATTTACCTCCTCTCCTACTGGTGTGGGGTCACTTAGGAGGGACGCCTAAGTAGGGCGATTCCACCTTTTGGAGCAAGATAAACTAGAACTTAAAAATTCTTATCAATCCATTAAATCAAAAAAAAGGAAGATATACTGCCAAATTTTAAAATTAAAAATTTAGAGAAGAAAACAATTAGAAATAAAATTTACAATTTATAGAAGAAAACATTAAGAAATTTAGAGAAGAAAATAACACCTCAATTTAATATTAACAATTTATTATAGAAGATATTAACAATTTAGAGAAGAAATTTAGAGAGGATATTAACAATTTATAGAAGAAAATAACACCTCAATTTAATATCAATCCAGAGAAGGAAATTGAAGAATTCATTACCGGATTTTTAAATAGTTTCAAATAAAGAGATTGAAAATTTGATATATAGAGTTTTTTTTTTTTTTCAATTTTTGGCGTCTTTTTCTTTTTCTTATGTTTAAATTTCTCGTTTATTTCTCTATTAGTAGAATCTGTTGAATTTTACACGTATTATGTATTTAATGTGTTCCAACAAGTGGAGTAGGAGCTGTAATATTAAATTAGAGTAGAAGATCTCATACTGCAGGGTAAATTGAGTATTTTATGTTTGTCCGTGTGATTAGTGCCAAATGTTAATATATAATAGGTTGGAGTTTGCTTAGAGTTCAATCAGATCAAGTCTGAATTAACCACCAACTAGCAATTGTTGCGACAATCCTTGCTTCATATATAATGAGTTTGATGCGTCTATCTCTAAGTGATCTTCTACCGTAATTAATCCTTGTTTCGTAAGAAGCTTGATGCGTCTAACTCAAAATGCTTTTATTAATGTTATTTGCGTTTGGCTCTGTTTCTGAGGATTGGGAGGTTAAGTATGGGTCCAGAGCCTAGGTGAAAAACTCTTCACCACAAAAGTCGCCTGCTTATAGATAATCCGAGTTGAAAAACCCCGTTCGACCTCCATTGGTGGTTACGGTTAGTAATTTGCCACGCATGACGATGAAGAACATCTCATCTAGCTACTGGATCCCCCTCCCACACTATGTAGTTGTCTTCGGTGTAGAGTACGGGTTTGAGATGGTCACATGTTGCATTCAAGAGGACAAAATTGAAAACGTCATATCGAAAAGGATTGAAGTACGAAAAGGTAACAATTAGACGATTTTTACAATTTTTACCTATGCAGGAGTTGATCATCCATTTTCGCAAATATTGGCACATGAATGATAGCTTAAAATTGTCATATCTCGTTGGCTCTGGAATAAAGTAGGATCATTATCAATTTTAGCACCGTAACTAAACCCCGAGTTGTCCCAATCATCCGAATCTCAAATATAATGCCTTCATTACTATTATTTTTAAATTTCTCCGTTTCAAATTAGAATGTATTTCTATAATGAGAAATTTAAACAAAAATATATGCATGAATATCGAAAGGTAGTAAAGATCAGATTATAAGTGTCAATACTGTATTTTTAATTGGTTGGGTTTCGCCAAACCGGGTCTGGGCTAGAATTTTCCAACAAAATTAAACTCTAATAGGATTCTACTTAGAAGAACAGAAGAAACACCAAAAGAAAAATTATTGAGACGAAAGGAGAGAGAAAGATTAATTAAGTCAAATTACGTAATAAGAAACTCTAATAATATTATTCTACCTTATAAAAAGAGAGAAAGAATATAAGAAATAGAGAGAAAAACACCAAACCCTAATGATAGGATTTATAATAGAATCTTATAGGATTCTACCTTATAAAAAGAGAGGAGAAAGAAGAAACCCTAATAATAGGATTTTACCTTACAAAAAACCTCACAAAAATAGAGGAAGAATACGTAATGTGGGGAAAATTCTAGCCCAGACCAGGCTTGGCCGGACCCAACCAATTAAAAAGGCAAGTGTATTACACTTGCCATTTGATTGGTCACTCTCCCCAAACTTTCCACCAACCACACGGCAAGTGTAAAACACTCGCCCCCTCGTTACACCGGTTTGGCCGAGCCAGGCTCGGGTTAGAATTACCCGTAATGTGGATAAAGTAATGAAGGAAGAATACATAATGAAGGATAGGATTCTACTTGGAATCTACCTTATACAATGATCCGAAGAAGGAATACTTCATGAAAGATTGAGAGAAAAACAATGAAGATTAAGTCAAATTACTTAATAAGAAACCCTGATAATAGGATTCTATCTTATAAAAATAGAGGAGGAATAGTAATGAACGATAAAATTATGTGAAACTCTAATAATATGATTCTACCTTATGGAAATGGAAATAGAAGAGAAATAATGATTAAATCAAGTTACATAATAGGAAAAAATAATAGGATTCTACCCTATAAAAACAAAGGAGGAATATGGAGCACAGAAAGAGAAATAAAGAAAAACACCAAACACGTAAGGATGAAAAGAAGGGATAAAGATTAAGTCAAATTACTTAATAAGAAAAGCTAATAGGACTCTACCTTATAAAAATAGATGAGGAATACGAGAAACACCAAAGTGAAAAACAAACAGGGTACTGCATAGGAATACGAAAAACACCAAATAGAGGAAAGAAAAGGATAAAAGGAGAGATAAAAATTAAGTCAAGTTACGTAATAGGAAAAACTAATAGGATTCTATCTTACAAAAATTGAGGAAGAATACGAAGAACACCAAACAAGAAAAAAATGGTACTGCAGAGGAATACAAAAAACAGGGTATCAGAGTAACAGGGTACTGCAGAGAAAAGAAGGTATAAAGTAATAGGAAAAACTAATAGAATTCTACCTTATAAAAATAGAAGGAAAAACTAATAGGATTCTACCTTATAAAAATAGAGGAGGAATACGAAAAACACCATGAGAAAGGGTACTGGAGACACCAAAAAATTTTAGGTATCAACAAAGAGAAAGGGTATTGAGTCAGAGAAAAGAGAAAAGAGAAAATTTGATCTGTAGAACAAAAGTTGCCATGTCTCGACCTCAAGGCTTAAGATGAACCCAAGATTACTAGTTCTTTGAAGGTTCAAACACGAATTTAAATTATTTAATTTGTTTTGATCTCAAAACTTATAATTAAGTAAATGCTCCCAATATTACGGACTCTTAGAATTCAAACTCGAACTTGAATTATTTGATTTGATATCAAACTTAAAAACAAAGTGAAAACTCAGACTCAATTCGTATATATCCATAAGACTCAAACTACCATTGAATCTGAGCTCTTTCACAAATGATACTAGTTGAGATGCTCTAGTTACCTTCATAATCCTTGTGATCAGGTTGACATAAACAAAGCATTTATGATTTAGTTCAACTTCTAAGCTCTAAGGTTTCCCAACAACCTTTTACTTAATTCTTCCGAATATCTTCCGGTGCCTTCTCATATCCCTTTGCCTCTTTTGGCATGCTTACATGAACTCAAACAATAAAAAGAGAAAAAGAAAAAGAAAGACTATCAGAGTAGGTAACTTTATCCAAAACCAACAAGGATACTTCTTGCAACATAAAATATTCATCTTCATTTTTCTGATGGCATGACATCAACACTCAGATCCTAAGCTTTGATCTGATCATCATGCACGTGCGGTGATCGATCACATGAAACTAAAAAGAGATCATTTGACCAAACAAAGAACCAACTACGTACTAAGTATACAAACCCTTAACCAAACATGATTAATTACTTGCTAGCTAGATCTTCATGGACCACAACCTTAATCAAACACCTCTCAAATCTGACACAACAACGCTGATGTTATCCCTGCTGCCTCGCGCTATTGCCAACTCCGCCAGTAAAGCCGCGGCCTCGGCAGAGTGATCTTTCTCGACCGGATCAGAACAC
Organism: Lantana camara; assembly: GCA_037501455.1. Taxonomy (NCBI): domain Eukaryota; kingdom Viridiplantae; phylum Streptophyta; class Magnoliopsida; order Lamiales; family Verbenaceae; genus Lantana; species Lantana camara. The sequence goes on along the minus strand of CM074857.1, from coordinate 10,284,613 downwards.
GATTCTTGAATTCCTCTACGGCGGCGGCTTCACCTCGCACGTCCCTCGAAACACCTTCTCGCAAACTGGCACGCGAGGTCGTTCGAGATGACATCCCACAACCCGTCGCTGGCCAGGATCAGACACTCATCTGCATGGCTTCTCTCGATCACCCTCACTTCTGGTTCTGTCGCAACGTAGGGTTTCAGATAATGATCGCCTGTACATTGATGATATCAGTTTAAATCTTTAATCATTACTGCAGATTAGAGATTATTACGAGAATATTTATGATACCTATTTGATAACAATAGTTACCGGTGAGACGTTAGAGCGGTCTCGAGCTCGTAGGATAATCCGACAAAGACCCGCCAGCGGGAGAATATCAAGAAGAGAGAGAGAAGAGTAATTAGGGTTGAAGAGAAATTATTATTCCTTTATCAAAAAGTTCGACACAAACCAACTAAAATACCAAGGAAAATTCTAGCCCAGACCCGGCTTGGCCGAGCCCAAACCAATTAAAAAGCAAGTGTATTACACTTGCCATTTGATTGGTCACTCTCCCTGAATTTTCCACCAACCACACGGCAAGTGTAAAACACTCGCCCCCTCGTTACACCGGTTTGGCCGAGCCAGGCTCGGGCTAGAATTACCCAAATACCAAAGTCTGACTATCCCGCTAAGGACTCCCCAAAACCACTAATTGCTGAATAAGACCCCAAAATAACGAAATAACAAAACTAACTAATAGACTCATGAAATAACAGAATAACAAAATTAAGGCTTCAACGTTTCACATAGTCTGATTGCCAACGTGGAGTCTTTGTTTGCCTGAAGCTCTTCCATAGAACAAGTTCCCCACTTCCAGTGGCATCACCAATTTCCCTACTTCCAGTGGCATCACCAATGCCCAGCTCACGTCCCCTGTTTTGGCCCCTGTCCGTATCACTATTGATCTTGAAGTGGCGAGAACTCCCAGGACTCTGTGGCCGTTTAAATCGAGAACCTTTCCTCCACTCACTTCGATTCGTTTCAATTCGTCAGGTCTGTCGGGCTGCAATGAAGACATGACATCCATTCTAGCTATAAAAAGAACATGTACAGGGGATTTGTGATAACTGGAAAATTGGGTTATATTTGACGTCATGTAGTTTAATTACCTTGTGATCGTCCGACAGCGGTATGGCGGCGCCTCCCCTCGAGAGGACTACCCTGGAGTCACCGCAGTTGGCCACCACCACCTTGTCATCCCCCACCACCGTCACCACCGCCGTGGACCCCCCATGGTCGCCACCACCGCACCATTCTTCTTCACCTCCACATCCATCTTCCGGAAATCTTGTAATTAATACAAACCTTATGCTCTCTACCAACACGTTTTACAGAAGCAAAACACGACTTTACTAGTTAAGCTTAGACAACATATTAGTGACACGTGTACGCGCAAGATTAGGCTACATGTATTTATCTCCTTCCCTCAGCTCTTGTATATAACAGATACAGTTGTAATTCGTTGGAGTATGAATGAGAAAATATCTTCCAGATTTGTGTTGTTCAGTTTCAATATGGTATCAGAGCTTTTTTCGATCTCATTCATCACTTGATTCCGCTGTGCTTTGTTCATTCCTTCTCGATCCTTTTCCGATTATTTGATTTTTTTTGTGGTTTGCCGCCATGAATTCCGGCGAAGCTTCATCCTTTGTTCCCGCCGATGATCCTTATTTCCTTCATCAATCGGAGCACCTCAATTCATTTTTGGTTTCCCAGCAACTTACTGGCGAAAACTACACCACCTGGAGTAGATCCATGCTCATTGCCCTCTCTGCTAAGAACAAGCATGGATTTGTGGACGGTTCCTTGGTTCCTCCGACAGCGACTGATCCGGAATCTCGCCGGCAAGCTTGGGTGCGTAACAATCACGTTGTCATTTCGTGGATTCTTCACTCCGTGAGCAAGGAAATCGCCGCTTCGATCCTCTTCTCCGACACTGCTCGCGAAATTTGGCTGGACTTACGTGATCGCTTCCAGCAGTCAAACGGCCCAAGGATCTTTCAGCTTCGTCAATCTCTGTTATCTACGCGATAGAAAGCCTCCACTGTAAGTGTCTATTTTACGAAGCTTAAGGCCATTTGGGAGGAATTGTCGAACTATCGCCCTGTGTTGTACCTGCAATAGATGTAACTGTGGTGGTGTACATGACCTTTGTCTATACTATCAATCAGAATATGTGATGGCGTTTTTAATGGGGTTACATGAGTCATATGCACAAATTAGGAGCCAGATCCTTATGATGGATCCTATACATGTTATGAGTAAAGTGTTTGCTCTTGTGAGCCAAGAGGAAAGGCAACGTAGTTTAGGCTTTGTTTCTCAGCAGTCAACTTCTAATTCCATGGCTTTTGCTGTAAAATCCTCTGCCCCTAGTTCCTCTTACAATCGCCAACCCTATGGTCCTGGTAATGGTCGTGGGTACAACCCTAATCGTGGCACACACAGTCATTATTCCTATGGCAGAGGGTCCCCTAGCACTTACAAAGGGAAAAATCAGATTGAATGTTCACATTGTCATGGCAATACTCACACAGTTGACAAATGCTACAAGCTATATGGCTACCCGCCTGGATATTTTTCACATAACAGTGGCAACAGACCTCGTTTCTCTCAATCCATCCATCAACCAACTGCAGCTGCAGTGTCAGTGCCATCTCAGGCACCTTCCACCTCAGATCAGACTTCTTCCTCTGTACCTGGTGCTTCCTCTTCTCATCCCAATGCTTTCCTGAACTCTCTTACTGACAAACAATATCAGGATTTGTTGTCTCTCTTAGCATCTCAGGTGCAGCATGGTACTAGCATCAGCAACTCTGACACACCTGGAGGTCAAGACCATGAGACAGGTATCTCCTTGTCTGCTTTTACTCAGTTTCAACTTGATCCTTCCACTTGGATAGTTGATTCAGGTGCCAGTCGTCATATAGTGTGTGATCTATCCTTGTTTGACAAAATTGATGATATATCTCATGATCAAGTACTTCTGCCAGATGGCTCTTCTTTCCAAGTAACTCATAAGGGCACTGTTCAGTTGCATCAAAGGCTTACATTATATGATGTGCTTTATGTCCCGAAGTTCAGATTTAACTTGATTTCACTAAGTCACTTGCTGCAATTCTCATCCGTTTCCATCTCTTTCTCTGACACTCAGTGCATAATTCAAGATTCCAAGCAGGAGGAGATGATTAGCAGGGCTAATGTCAAGAATGGTCTATATGTTTTGAGTCCTGTATTTTCTGCTTCTAATAAGAGTTCACAAACTATATTAGTGAATGTTGTTTCAGTAAATACATGGCATGACAGACTAGGCCATGTACCACTATCTATTTTATCTCATTTGAAGACTGATTTGGATATTGATGTATCTCCAAACAATGTTTCTCAGTGTCATATTTGTCTTTGGCCAAACAGAGAAGACTCACCTTTCCTAGTAGAAAGAACAGATCTGCTCAAGCCTTTGATCTTGTTCATACAGATGTTTGGGGCCCCTTCAATCAAGCCCCCTCTAATCAGTTCAGGTACTTCCTCACTATAGTTGATGATGCTACTAGATTTACTTGGATATATTTGATGAAAGCAAAATCTGAAGTGCTTACTATTATCCCTCAATTTCTCAAGTATGTTAAGACTCAGTTTCGTGCCCAAATCAAGGCTTTTAGATCAGATAATGCACCAGAATTGATTTTTACTGATTTGTTTAAACAATTGGGCATTCTGCATCAATTCTCCTGTGTTGAGTCTCCTCAGCAGAATTCAGTGGTAGAAAGGAAACATCAACACCTGCTTAATGTGGCTAGATCTTTGTATTTCCAGTCTAGAATCCCTATAAGATATTGGACTGAATGCATTCTTACAGCTGTGTACTTGATAAACAGAACTCCTTCTGTACATTTGGAGTATAAATCTCCCTTTGAACTCCTTTTCCACACTCCTGTAGATTATTCTAATCTCAGAGAGTTTGGTTGTCTGGCATATGCTTCAACACTCCCTTCACACAGACATAAATTCACTCCCAGAGCCATATCTTGTGTTTTTCTGGGATATCCACCTGGGGTAAAGGGGTACAAACTCTTGAATCTGGACACTCAAGAGATTTTCATATCCAGAGATGTCATTTTCCATGAATCAAACTATCCTTTTCACAAAACTATACATCCATCCACAGATTCTGTTATATGCAATGATGACCCCTTCAATAGCATGCCTTTGCCTGTGGCCGTTTTATCTGATAATAATCATCCATCTTTAGAGACTAGTACAATTGATACACAGACCAACAATCTCAGAAGATCATCTAGATAATCCAGACAACCCTCTTATCTACAAGAATACCACTGCAACTTGATTACCAATGCTGGTCATTTTGATACCAACAGTTTATATCCCATAAGCAATGATCTTTCTTATGAAGGATTGTCTGATTCTTACAAAAATTTCTGCCTAAATGTTACTACTATCCCTGAACCACAGTCATATAAGGTAGCTATACAATACCTTGAGTGGAAACATGCTATGACAGAAGAATTGAATGCTATGGAAGCCAATGATACTTGGAAAGTGGTTCCCTTACCTCCTGGTGCTCATGCTATAGGGTGTAAATGGGTTTTCAAGACAAAATACAAGTCTGATGGCAGCCTAGAGAGATATAAAGCTAGATTAGTGGCCAAGGGTTATAGTCAATTGGAGGGGATTGATTTTCTTGACACATATTCACCTGTGGCAAAACTAACTACAGTAAAGACTGTCCTTGCTTTAGCTAGCTCACAAGGATGGGATTTGGCACAATTAGATGTCAACAATGCATTCTTGAATGGGGATCTTTTTGAAGAAGTCTATATGGAATTGCCTCAAGGTTATAATTTACCAGCATCAGCCTCTCCACTTTCAGTTTGCAAGTTAAATAAATCCATATATGGCCTAAAATAGGCATCTAGACAATGGTATGCCAAGTTTTCACACTCCTTGGTCAGTTATGGCTTTTCCCAATCAAAGGCAGATTATTCTCTCTTTACAAAAGGATCAGGAACCTCCTTCATTGCCTTATTGGTCTATGTAGATGACATCATAATTACTGGCCCAAATCAGAAAATCATACATAAATTAAAGCTGTTCCTACACACTCAGTTCAAGCTCAAGGATCTTGGTGCTTTGAAATATTTTCTGGGGTTGGAAATAGCACGCTCACAACAAGGCATTGTCTTATGTCAAAGAAAATATACTCTTCAATTACTGGAAGACTCAGGATTTCTTGGATCAAAACCACTGCCTACACCAATGGATCCAAACATTAAACTGAACTCATTTGATGGAGAGCCATTGACAGATTCTGGCATATATAGACAACTTATTGGGAAGCTATTATACTTGACATTAACAAGGCCAGAAATATGTTTTTGTGTGAATAAATTGAGCCAATTTGTTTCAAATCCCAGGACTATACATCTAGATGTTGTGCATCATCTCTTAAAGTATCTTAAGGGTTCACCAGGGCAAGGAGTTTTCTTCCCATCTCAGTCTGATAATAGGCTCACAGCATTTGTTGGTGCCGACTGGGCATCATGCCAAGATACAAGGCAATCTACAACAGGGTTCTGCATATATTTGGGAAAATCTTTGATTTCCTGGAAATCAAAGAAACAGTCAGTGGTCTCCCGTTCTTCAGCAGAAGCAGAGTATAGGGCTCTCGCAATTGCTACATCTGAGCTGGTATGGATTTATCAATTGCTACGGGATCTTCATGTCACCAGTGAGACACCTGCTATGATGTATTGTGACAATTTAGCAGCATTACACATTGCTGAAAATCCATTGTTTCATGAAAGGACAAAACACATCGAAGTGGATTGCCATTTTGTTCGCGATAAGGTCTCTACTGGAGTTATAAAGCTTCTTCCTGTTCGAACACATCACCAAGTAGCTGACATGTTCACTAAGGCATTGCCTCCTCCACAGTTCAGACAGTTGATATCCAAGTTGGATGTCAAAGATATCTTCCATCCACCTTGAGGGGGGTGTCTTGTAATTAATACAAACCTTATGCTCTCTACCAACACGTTTTACAGAAGCAAAACACGACTTTACTAGTTAAGCTTAGACAACAGATTAGTGACACGTGTACGCGCAAGATTAGGCTACATGTATTTATCTCCTTCCCTCAGCTCTTGTATATAACAGATACAGTTGTAATTCGTTGGAGTATGAATGAGAAAATATCTTCCAGATTTGTGTTGTTCAGTTTCAATAGAAAACTCGCCGTCATCACCTTCTCCCAATCCACCTCCTCGTCGCTGCTGGGATATTCCTCTTCTATAATTCCGGCAAGCAGCTTATGCAGATTCTGGCCGCATGACTGCGCCACTCGGCCGCCGCCGTGTCCGTCGTAGACCCCGAAGAAGTCGTAGCGTTTGACACCCCTCTCCAGAAAACCCGCCTCCGCCGCCACGAAGTCCTCCATCTCCCTGCGACGGCCGATGATGGATATATTGCATAGGATCTGCAGGCGACGCCGGACCTCGGTGCTAGATCTTCTAGCTCCAATCGCAGCCCACCTCTGGGAATTAATGTTGCCACAGTGACACCGTCGTCCCGAATTATGGCTCGCTTCTTCTTCGAACGGATTTTGTTCTCGTAGGAACTGGAGTGATTAGGTGCATCTACGGAGGTGGGCGGGGAGTCCTCTGGCGACGGCATTCTCCTCCAGCAGGCATCCTTGTGTTTAATATGGCGGCTGCTACAGCTGCTCTCCGCCAGCTGTCCGAGATTATCGATGTTCATTATAAGTAGTCACAATTCGCTGATTATAAAGAGCTAGAATGATCGAAAGTACTATATAGTGTAAGAACTGATATAGAAATTAAGCAGAATCAGAAGATATATGATTTGGAAAAAGCTTTGTTTTGCATTAAAGAGGCGAGCATGAGGGGAGAATTTCTGAAATATTAATAGAGGTTGGTTTTGCGGCGTTCTTGAGTTCCGGTAGACATGTAGCGGGGTGGGGGGTGGGAGAGTGTTGAGAGTATCTCTGCCTTCACACTACCAATTTGGAAAATTCTAGCCCAGACCCGGCTTGGTCAAACCCAACCAATTAAAAAGGCAAGTGCATTACACTTGCTATTTGATTGGTCACTCTCCCTAAATTTTCCACCAACCACACAGCAAGTGTAAAACACTCGTCCCCTCGTTACACCGGTTTGGCCAAGGCAGGCTCGGGCTAGAATTACCCAATTTTGTTTGATAATTTGTTTTTCTTATTATCTAACTTGACTTTATCTTTATCTCTCATTTACTCTCAATACCCTCGTATTTCTTCTATCTTTTTATAAGATAAATCCTATTACGGCTTATTTCCGTTTGATGATTATTTTCTTATTATGTAAATGCTATTAGGACTCCTCTCTTTTGATTTGTGATTGTTAGAACTCCTTACTGAGTTCACTCCCCCAGCAAACTTTTCGAACAGTTCCTCTCTTTTCTCCGTCTGCATCTAGCCACGTTAGTTAGATGTGGCCCTAACTTGGTCCCATCACATACGTTTGATGCATACTAGCTACGTTTATATGGGCTATTCATAACTCAGCATTAAAAATTAACCAATCTTCAAAAAAATTTATCGCTGATATATTGTATTCTAATTATTACATAACTAACTCACTACCCCTTTACTTAGTTGGTTATTTTAATAGTTTTTCAATTAAATTATATATATGTGTGTGTGACATCTGAAAATTTTTATAGTGACTAAAAAATGTAACGTTTCTACTATCTATCTTATTCAGGCATCAACGATAAGCTGGCTATAATCCCGTGACTTTTTTCTTTCTTTTTTCCAATTCAAAATCACGAAAGTCACGTTATTAATAAATGAGGAATAAGGCAAGAAGCTGACAAGCTCAGGTTTCTAATCTGAGAAAAAAAATGATAAATATAAATGGTTAAGAGTTGGGGTAATCAGAAGGGATAATTACAAAAATTGTATACCATCTGCACCCATTCAGCAAAAATGGTACATGAATAATTCCGGTGACAGATCTACCCCATATCTCTCAAAATCATGCAAAATGATGTAATTTTTCGCCGGAGCACTTAAAACCGTCGGAATAATCCAACGTGGCACAATTCTCGCTTATGTGGCAATACAACCATGCCACATCAGATATTACATATATAGGGAAAATTGCAAAAATGGTATACCATTTGCACCCATTCAGCAGGATTGGTACACCAACTATGCACTGTGCCAGATCTACCCCATATCTCCCAAAATCGCGTAAAATGATGCACTTTTTCGACGGAAAACATAAAACCCGCCGAAAACCCGACCCGTAATCCAACATGGCACTATTCTCGCTTATGCGGCAATACAACCATGCCACATCAAATATTATATATATCTATATATAAATATTTTATGACTAATTATTATATAAAATAGGGAAAAATTTTTTGAACATCCTGAACTATTGCCAATTTTGGACTTTGCAACCCGAACTAAAAAAAGTCGGCGGTTACAACCTGAACTATTTAAATCTCTCAGTTTGCAACCTAAGTTGATTATCCGGTCACTTTTCTCAACGGAGACACATCACACGCGTGACACGTGAATACCATAAGGGTAAAATTATCATTTCGGCCACGTGGATATCTGCAAAAAATAATAATAATAATATGAATTTCCCTTTAATTGGGATTAGGGCATATTTCACCAAAATTAAACGACACAAACAATTCTTCAGACAACTAGTGTTCTTGGTGGGCGATTTGGGGGAAATCCGCGAAGCTCCAGCGAAAGTTCCTTGAGAACTTGGGGAGGAGGATTTACTGGGGTGGTGAGCTCACTCATTTTGACTTCTGCAACTCTGATGACTCTGATACACAATCTTTTGGTGAAGATTCAGAAGTTCTGGTGGATAGTGATTATGAAGTCTCTGATGGTGATGTGTTGTTTAAGACAAATATTGACCCAGAAGTGGAGTGGGATGGGTCTTACAAAGGCCAAGGAAACAAGACTAAGAACAAGATTGTCAAGGAAGAAGGAAGACACATACAGAGGTAGGCCTGTGCATAATGAGAGGAAAAGCCATCATGAGCCCAGATTTGAGGTAGGCCAGTAGACTCAATGATGGTTGTGTTGCAGGATGTTCACAAGCTTCATTTCAACAAGCACACAATGTACAAAGCAAAGAAACTTGTGCAAGAGATGGCACAAGGAACAGTATGCAAAATTGTGGGACTATGCAGAAGATGGCTTCGTGTCAACACAGACATCATCAGTACTAGGCAAGCCTTGGGTGCCGGCTGGGAGATCTTTCACACACTCTGTTAGATTTCTAACCACATAATTCACCTTCACTGTGAAAATTTGGAATTCAATGCACGCCAGACCCTGGCATTGAAAGGTGAAACCTAACCCAGGTCCGAACAATCGGGGGTCTATCCTGGATCAATTTAACAGGCCCTGGATCAATTTAACAGGATGCACAGGATGCAGCCTGCTCTGATACCATGTGAAAGTTTATAATATGCTCGGTCTAACTCAGCTCAAAAGCTAGCTCATTCTTCCAAGGAGAGAGAGGGAGAGAGAATCGGTAGGTTGAGAAATAATTAAAAGAAAATTAGGGTTTATTTGGGAATCAAGTCAACGAGGGATCAGAGAGAGAGAGAGAGGGGCAGAAAAAGGGGCAAAATGGTAGATAAAATAAATTATTTTATATAATAATTAGTCATAAAATATTTATATATAGATATATGTAATATTTGATTTAGCTTGGTTGTATTGCCACATAAGCGAGAATAGTGCCACGTTGGATTACGGGTCGGGTTTTCGGTGGGTTTTATGTTTTCCAGTAAAAAAGTGCATCATTCTGTGCGATTTTGGGAGATATGGGGTAGATATGTCACCGTACCTAGTTGGTGTACCAATCCTGTTGAATGGGTGCAGATGGTGTACCATTTTTGTAATTTTCCCTATATATGTAATATCTGATGTGGCATGACTGTATTGCCACATAAACGAGAATTGTGCCACGTTGGATTATTCCGGCAGTTTTAAGTGCTCCGGCGAAAAATTACATCATTTTGCGTGATTTTGAGAGATATGGGATAGATCTGTCACCGGAATTATTCGTGTACCATTTTTGCTGAATGGGTGCAGATGGTATACCATTTTTGTAATTATCCCCAATCAAAATATATGAATGCCAACAAATATAGATTCGATCTTGCGTGGGTAACTGCACGCATTTTGATTTCTAATTCATTTTAATGCTAACATCTATCACGTTGAAATTTGATTTTTGGAAATCCAACTTTTTTCTTTTTTTTCTTTTTTTTTTTTTGGGGGATGAGTAAAACATTAATATAAAAGGATTGAAAAACAAAAAGGAAAAGAAATAAAACCCTTAATTTTGACCATTTTACCCTTAATCAATTCATCTAATACCTTTTTTCTCCTTTTTACTAATAAGAGATTAGAAATTACTAAGCGAATTTTAAGCTTGATTCAAACTAGTATGATGGGAAATTGGAGTCGTAGTACTATAGTCTATATCTCTAAGATTAAAAGATTTTTTTAGTACTACATCTCTAAGATTAACAGATTTTGCTAAACATGTTGATAAAGGAATATAATTTCTTTTTTTTTTTTTTTGGTGCATTGATAAAGGAATATAATGATAACATATAAGATTGACAGATTTTTAATAGAGTTCTGTTAGCAGAAGAAAAAAAAGAAAAGAATAACAATATCTCTAAGAAATAAAAAAAAATTGACGTACCCAATAAATCAAAAGAGTTACCGCGTATTATAACATCCGCCCCCATGTAATAAGAGATAAACTAGAACTTATCGATCCATAAAGTAAAAAAAAGGATGGTGTAGTGTAAAATTTTGAAATTACAAATTTAGAGAAGAAAACGACACCTCAATTCAATATTAATAATTTAGAGAAGAAAACAATTAGAAATAATATTAACAATTTATAGAAGAAAACAGTTAGAAATTTAGAGAAGAAAATAACAACTCAATTTAATATTAAGTTTATCAGAGAAGATATTAACAATTTAGAGAAGAAAACAACACACCGATTTAATATCAATCCAAAGAAGGAAATTGAAGAATTCATGATCTGAATTTTAAATAGTTTCAAATAAAGAGATTGAAAATTTGATATAGAGTTTCTTTTATGTTGATGCATAATGCATATTTTATGTTGCAAGAATTTAGATATCCTTGTTCGTTATGGATAAAGTTACCTACTCTGATAGTCTTTCTTTTTCTTTTTCTCTTTCTCTTTTTGTGGTTGTTTGAGTTCATGTATGCATGCCAAAACGTGCAAAGGAATATGAGAACGCGATCTTGAGAATTAAAGCAGCACTGGAAGATATCTGGAAGAATTTAGTAAAAGGTTGCTAGGAACTAAATCATATAATGCTTTGTTGATGTCAAACTGATCACAAGGGGGGCCCATTATGAAGGTAACTAGGGCATCTCAGCTAGTATCATTTGTGAAGAGCTCAGATTCAATGCTAGTTTGAGTCATATGAGTCTGAGTTTTCACTTTGTTTTTAAGTTTGATATCAAATCAAATAATTTAAAATCAAGTTAGAATTCAAAGAGTTGTAATATTGGGAGCATTTACATAATTATAAGTTTTGATATCAAAACAAATTATTTAAATTCGAGTTTGAACTTTCAAAGAACTAGTAATCTTGGATTCATCTTGAGCCTTGAGGTCTGAGACATGACAACTTTTTGTTCTACCGATTAAATTTTCTCTTTTCTCTCAATACCCTTTCTTTTGTTGATGCCTCTCTTGGTATTTTTCGTATTCCTCCTCTACTTTTATAAGGTAAAAGCCTATTAGTTTTTCCTAATCTTTATCTCTCTTTCTCTCAATACGTACCCTTTGCATTACCATGTTTTTCTCTGTTTGGTGTTTTTGGTATGTCTCTGCATACTCTGTTTTTCTCTGTTTGTTGTTTTAGGTATTCCTCCTCTATTTTTATAAGGTAGAATCCTACGAATCCTATTAGTTTTTTCTATTACTAACTTGACTTAATCTTTATCCTTCTTCTTTCCACTATTTGGTGTTTTTCGTGTTTTCAGTTTGACTTAATCTTTATCCCTTCTTTTCTCTGTCAGTTTGTTGGGTGTTTCTCGTATTCCTGCTCTATTTTTATAAGGTAGAATCATATTAGTCTTTCCTATTTCGTAACTTGACTTAAGCTTTATCCCATTTTTTCTATCGTTAATTATCCATTCTGTGTTTGGTGTTTTTTTTATCTCTCTTTGTGTTCTGGTGTTTTTCCATATTCCTCCTTTGTTTTATAAATTAGAATCCTATTACTTTTTCCTAGGGTTTTTTGCAAGGAAACCCCTTGTGTCATGTGAAATGATTAAAAAAGACCCCGTGAAAAATAAATTCTCATATAAAACCCTATGTTTTCAAATATTTGCAGAAAAAACCCTGAGACGCGTTTTTGAATCACACGCGCGTTTACTGCTTGTGATATTGGATTTTTCTTCACTTTTTCGCGTAAAATGACAAATTTACCCCAACATTATATTTGGGTTTTTTGCAAGGAACCCCTTGTGTCATGTGAAATGATAAAAAAAGACCCCGTGAAAAAAAAAATTATCATATAAAACCCTATGTTTTCAAATTTTTGCAGAAAAAACCCTGAGGCGCGTTTTTGAAATTTCGGCGGAAGAAATCCTATCAACTTTTTTTTTTTTTTTGAAATTTCTTTTATATGTATATATATGTATGTATTATATAGTATATTATATATAAACATGTATATGTATAAAATTACTAATGTATTATATGTATTAAATATTATTTATAAATTTATTTATTTATTTTTGGTAGAATTTGTAAATTTATTGAACATCCATATATATATATATATATATATATATATATATATAATTATAATTATTGTACTATACATATAAATAATATTTAATATGTATATATGTAATGTCTTTTTTTTCCTTTTGAAATTTCTTTTATATGTATGTATTATATAATATATTATATATATACATGCGTATGTATAAAATATTAAAATTACTAATGTACTATATGTATTAAATATTATTTATAAATTTATTTAATATACATATATATATATATATATATATATATATATATATATATATATAATTATAATTATTTTACAATACATATAAATAATATTTAATATGTATATATATAATGTATATAAATATATAAATTATATTATATATTTATTAAAAATCTTATAAATAAATATATATAATATTATAATGAAAATATATATGTGTTGTACACTAATTATAATTATATATATACAATTAATATTTTATTTATTGCATATATTTACATATATATATATATATATATATATATATATATATTATAATTTTTGGACTATTTAATTTTTTACAGGGTTTTTTTGGCTCATTTCATAAAACACTGGGTTGTGGGTGCATATAGTTCTTTAAGAATGTATTGTAATGAAAGAAGGGCAATTTTGACAAAACACGTCGGTTCTTTGACTAAATGGTGTAAAGGGGCGGTTTGCAAAAAATAAAAAATACAGGGTTTATTTTACTAATTTTTTTTTATAGGGTTTTTTTGGCTCATTTCATAAAACATAGGGTTGTGGGTGCATATAGCTCCTTTTTCCTATAATGTAACTTGACTTAATATTTATCCTCTATTTTTATAATTTAAAATCCTATTATTAGGGTTTCTTATTAAGTAATTTGACTTAATTTTTATCTCTCATTTCCTCCCAATACCTTTTCTGTTGGTGTTTTCTCTCTATCTTTCATTACGTATTCCTCCTTCGTTTTTATACCAAGATCCTATTGTATAAGGTAGATTCTAAGGAGAATCCTATTAGCCACGATATTATTCACAAAAAAATAATAAATAAATAATGAGGCAAGAAGTTGACAAGCTTCTAATTTGGGAAAACTGATGGATATTTCAATCAAACCTAGGGTTCTAATTTGGGGAAAATGATGGATATTTCTATCAAAGTATATGAATGCCAACAAATATGGATTCGATTTGCGTGAGCAACTGCATACATTTTGGTTTTTAATTCATTTCAATAGTAATATTCAATTAATTTTTTGGAATTTTCAATGAATTTTTTGGAATGAGCAAAACATTCATTATAAAAGTTTTAAATTATTAATATAACAAATTGGGAAAAAAGAAAAGAAAGAAAAATCATAATTTTAACCATTTTACCCTTAATCAAGGAATCAACCTTTTTTCTTTTTCCTTGTTATTAATAAGAGATTAGCAACTACCAAGCTAATTCTAATCCTCACTTCGACCAAACTAGTATATTGAAGAGATAAATTAGTATATTGAAGAGATCGAGAGTTTTATGCTTTTGTTTTCATTTTAAAGATTTATTTCACATGATTAACACCAAATTATCTGTTGGACAATTTAAAATAATAATCAATTAAATAATAAATATATTACATTTTATATATAATTGGCCAGAGTCCATCTGAGACTCTGAGTCATGTCTGAGAATTAAATTTCTCCCAACTACTGATCTATATCTTACTCTATTATTAAGCGCGAGACCCAAGTGTGGTCTCTTGGATTGGTCTTTAATTTCTTTTTTTATTTAATTAATTAACTTTTTTTTTTTATCCCATACGGAAAGTGTTTCAAATCCACTCTTCTCTCAACTTACTTTTATTCTCTTCTTTTATATTCTTTTATTTTTTTCAAATATTTTTTAATTTATATTTTAACTATTTTTAAGAGACTAACCGCTTTGTTCTATTATATATTTTTATTTTTTCTCGTATTTTCTAATTTCTATTTTGTATTAGTTTTTAAACTTTAATCATATTAAAAACAAATATAAACATAAAAATTTTAATTTAATATATATTTAAATAATTATAATTTTGTTATTTGCGCACGCATAGAGTGTGCCAGAATTGCTAGTATATATATAATTTAGAATGCTTGAGGCTATCCTAGTAATACTAATCTCAAAAAAAAATTAAATATCTCAATAGATTTTAAATTTAATATTTCTCAAATTCTCTTAATCAGAAAGGTTTAAATTTAAAATTTGCGAGCCAGTATGAAATTTGGTTTCTGTAACAAAATCACCTTTATCCAAAAGAATTAATGATTTTGTATAGATATTGTAGTTATCGATTCAAATTCAAAATTAATTTAGATAAGTTTGTTACGAATAATATTCAAATTTAAAATTTTGGTTACCATGAACAATTAGTATTTAAAGTTTTAATTTTCACCAAAAAAAATATTAAAGTTTTAATTATCACATTCAATTCTCAACTATTTTTTTCCTCCATATATTAATTTTTTTTTAAGTTCTATTCTAATCAAGTGTTTTGTTGGATTCTAATAGAAAAATTATTTTCTCATCTCTTTCCATATTTATATATAAATTTTCTTTTTCATGCAGAATATTCTTCTTCTTGAAGGTAAGTTTTTTTCATATCCATATTTGACGGTCATTTTTCTTTAAGGTAAATTTGTATAGATATTGTACTTACCAATTTAAATTCAAATCAATTAATTTATCCAAATATATCTTTGTTGGTAAGTCTTATTCTAATGGTAAGTTATAGAAAAATATTTTCTTACCTTTTTTCATATCCATATATGAATTTTCTTTTTCAGGATTATTCTTGTTGAAGGTAATCTTTTTTTTTTCATATCCATATATGAAGTAATTTTTTTTTCATATTCATATATGAATTTTCTTTCTGGATCATTTTTCTTTAAGATAAGTTTGTATAGATATTATACTTATCAATTCAAATTATCCAAATATATATTTGTGCTTTTAGATAAGTTTAGATTTATTCTAATCAAAGTGTTTTTCAAGTCTAATCTTTTCATGTTCATATATAAATTTTCTCTTTCATTATCATTCTGTTTGAAGGTAAGGTTCATATATCCATATATGAATTTTCTTTCTCAGTATCATTTTTCTTTAAGCTAAGTTTGTATAAATATTGTAGTTACCAATTCAAATATATCTATGTGTTTTTAGAATATTCAAATTTAAAATTTTCGTGAACATCACACCACACCAGGACTGTACTTTTTGCTAATTTCATACTTTCCTCCTATTCATGTAAATTGTAATTATGTTAAAATTATTAATTTAATTTTTAGTATTTGATATTTTTTATGTTTTAAAAATTATATTTTTATAATATATTTTTATTCATTATTTTACTCATTAAAGTTTTTTTTTTATATTTATTAGTTAATCTTTTTTCTCTTTTATTAGTTGAATTTTTTTTATTAATCCTTTATTAGTTGATTGTAATATAGAAAAGTTTTATTATAAATAGATCTAATTTTGGCAACTTAAATAATAATTTGATATATTTATATTTCTTTTCATATATAAATTTATTTGTAAAAGTCTTTCAAAATTTGTAACATGTTTTATTTTTCCTTATATATGTAGCAATGTACTGCACAATTTTAGAGTTTTGTTTTTATTTATTTTAATAAATATACTCTTAATTTTAAATATAAGTTTTATTTTTCATTATTTTCTATAATTTATAATAATTTCAGTTTTGCTCTCTAGTTTTAGTAGTATTTCTCTTACAAATTAATATTTCTACATGCTATTTAAATATTTTAAATAAAATTTTGATTAAATAGCTATTGATGGTGTGAATACTGGAGATGTACTAAAACACCAACAATTTAAGATTTGTTTAGGAAAGAAAGGCCATCACATGCGTATGAGCCTCGGGAACTGGGTTTCCAGAAATGCGTGGGTTTTTCCAACTAGGATAACACCAGAAAATGTGCAGTGAAGATGCAAGAAAGATGAAGTGTTTGAACCTTGGGAAGGAGATCCAGAGGTTGTACCCACTTGTGTGTGTAATGCAAGTGTAGAAGATGACTTCCTTGGGGAATGTGTGAGAATTCCCATATTTATAGGTAGGCCTGTTCATTCGGTCGGTTTTCGACCGAACCGAACTTTCGGTTCGATTAACCGAACCATTCAGTTTTGGAAAACCAAAACCGAAACCGAACCGAACACCTCTTGGTTCGGTTTGGTTTTAACCGAAAAAGTTCGGTTCGGTTTCGGTTTTTGACCAAAAACCGAACATATTCAAGAAATTATTATAAAAAAAACAAAGAAAAGAAGGAAAACAGTAATTCCAAGACCGGCTGCATAGGGATGAAAGATGAAAACCTTATGAGTTATGCCCCTAATTCAATTTCCAAACATGAGAAAACAAGCCCCCAACTAAAAAGATGCCAACTCTTTTTCCATGGCGGTGTACCAATCATCATTCACAAAATCAATTTTCCACTCAAAATCATCATTCACAGCACATCAGCTTGATAAAATCAATTTCCATGGCCAATTTCTCAAGAAATCCACAAGGACCACAAGTCACGGCTGCATCTTTTTCCCCCCAATAAACTTTTAAATCTAAACTTGTTCCCCCACAAGTCACGACTGCTGGGCTTTGATGTCGGCACCGGCGTGGTGGATGGTTGTACGCTGAAGACTGCCGTTGTTTTGCTGAGAGGTGAGGAGGTGAGTCTTGGATGGAGGCTAGGGTTGCATTTTTTATATTCACAATTGCACATATTACTTTATATATATAAAACGTAAGTGGGAGAAAAGGGGAAAAAAAAAATTTGCATTACTCGGTTTTCGGTTCGGTTCGGTTTAATCGGGCCACCGAACCGAAAAAACCGAAAAACCAAAAACCGAACCGAACACTCCTCGGTCGGTTCGGTTTTCGATCGGTTCGGTTCGGTTCGGGTTTTCGGTTTTCGGTTTTCGGTTTTCATGAACACCCCTATTTATAGGTTGAGGATGAGGGTGATTTGGTAATTGTAACCAAGTGGTCCCAAATCCGTGTTGCCCTAGACGTGGCGTTGTGTGATGGCCTGAAAGGGACATCTCTAAGATATTCCTTCGTACGGTTGGTGGTGGATTTCAGGAATGGTGTGCGCACTACCCGTGGGTGTCAGTGGTAGTTACACAACAGCTGTATGAGCGCCGGGAGACCCAGAGAGGGTCATATGGGCGTAGGGACGCCTGGGGGTACGTCCTAGAGTTGACCTGACCCGAGCGTCGGGACGCTCGAGGGAGAGGATTCCCCAGATTGGTTTGTCCGAGCGTGGGGACGCTCGGGAGAAGCTCCAGCCATGAGGTCGCTCATACTCTCGGGAAGGTCCGGAGGCCTGCTGAGGTGGACCTTGGTGGGTGAGTTATGCTTTGAGGATCACGTGAGCACTGCGAAGTTATGCGAGGGTCAGGACTCAGGATGGTCTTGATCGTAGAACAGGCAAGGGAATACCCGGTGCCGGTGAGGCAAGCCGTGAGTGGTGATAGTTCTTGTAGGGCCATATTGCGAGCGTCCTGCGGGGGTTGGAGAAAGATTCCCCGCTCGAAGGATGCACCCTGGTAGGCGGGCCTTGGACAGCAAGGCTGTAGTCAGATGGGCCGGATACGCTATCGCGAGCCCATCTACATGAGCGTCTAAGCCCAAGTGTTTTTGGGGTCCTCTTGGTAGACCGTCTGGATTGTGACATGTGTGTGAATCCGCCTCGAACATGATTTGAGCTCATCAGCTATTATCTTAACAATATATTTTTATATGTTTTTTTATTATATTTTTATAAAAAGGCACGGGTTTGTAACTAGTTAGCAATTAGTGCACAGATCCTTGCTTGATAAGGAGCTTAACATCAAAATTCAGGGCATCAAAAACACTGTCAGCAAAATATTATACCCACCATCCGATATCGCATCAGCACAAGCATTACGATGCATGAAAGCATCATTTTTTTGAAGAGATAGTAATGATGCATAAATGTTGCAGTTACTAGTAACACTTAAAGATGTAACATGTACTCTGCATCTATTGTACGTTTTCATATGCACATTAAAAGACATTAGAGGTCCCTATACAAAATCGCTACATAATATGTATATATATATATATATATATAAAACCCTACAACACTCAGAAACAAGACAAGCCCACCACACATTTTACAAAACTACATGAGTTAGCAAACCTACGACACCATTACCAGAAAAGAGAACAGTACACAATATTACACAAAACCTCACTTGTCTTCACCACTAAAATCTGGTTCAGCTGGCTTCTGAAGCATTATGGGAGATATCCTCTCAGACAACCTCGTCTTTCTCGCACCGTTCCTTCTCAAAGCACGGAGCGCGTTGGCAGCAAATCTTGAAGCATAAATGGTCGCCCCCAAACTCGGGGAACTGGCCCCACCTTTAGCCAATGCATCTTGCAACCTGTCTTCCTCTTCTCGTAGAGATTCTTCGAGTTTCTTCCTAGAATAACGTCTCCATGCAGCTTGTACGAAACAAGCAGCCCAAGTCCTCCATTGCTGTGAGTAAAACCTGAAAGTATGCCGAAGCTGTTTACTGTGCAGTCTTCTGAATTGGGAGGCGACGAACTTCAGATCATCAGCCATTAAAGCAAATGCCTCTACTTCTGAGAGGGCTTGAACAGTTCTCGTGGAGATTGGGAGGTTGGTGTTTGAGTGTGGGTCCAGAGCCCAGTTCAGGAGCTCTTCACCACAAAAGTCGCCTGCTTTTAGATAATCCGAGTTGAAAAAGCCAGTTCGACCTCCATTGGTGGTTACGGTTAGTAATTTGCCACGCATGATGAAGAGCATCTCATCTACTGGATCCCCCTCCCGCACTATGTAGCTGTCTTCGGTGTAGAGTACGGGTTTGAGACGGTCACACATTGCATCCAGGAGTTGATCATCCATTTTCTCAAACATTGGCACCTGAAGAATAGTTCAAATTGTCATATCTTTGTTGGCTCTGGAATGTAGGACTAATATCAATTTTGGTACCGTAACTAAACCTGATTTCAATTTTGCCATCATAATTTTCATTTATAGACATCATAAGTTATATATTATATCAAGTTTATACATTTGAAAATTTAATGACTTGGATTTAAACACGTGTAGATCATGCAATCAGCCATTGAAAAAATTTCGTGTAATCTGCATTACTGCCAAATTTGATGCCACAAGTTCCCAATGTATTAAAACAGATATAAATCGAAACTTGCGGTAACAAATCTGTAAAATATGACACCAGAACTTACTCGCTTAAGTAAGGCCAAACAGAGATGTCTTTTTATATCTCTTCTGAGATCCTTGGGAAGATTATGGATCAGATTCTCTTCATCAACACCTCTAGTTTCCTGCCATTTGTATTGATCGTACCTCCTGATTCTCTCTCTTAAACTCTCGGGGAGCAAACGGTGAGACATCCATTGCTCTGCATCTCGTCTCTTTACTCTCATTTCCTCCAGTCTCCGTGTTGTAGACTGTAAATATGTCTGTTGCACCAATATTTAGAGTTCATTAATAATTGACACCTAATATTGGCAAAATTGCTGAAGCAATTCACTCACCTGCATATTTCCAATCAAGAACGAAAACAGCACCAAGCCGGATATGGATATGAAAACTGCGAAGCAAATTTCCCAGACATAGGTACTTGTTTTAAGGTTCTGGCCTAGAGAACTACAACATTAGTCAAGAGTCAAACATCATATATATATATGTACACACCTAACACATGACATCTAGGATGAAAATACCTTAAATTCTGCAGTCCCCACCAGAAACAATAGAAAAACTTTTGGGGAAAATCCTTCGATTCAACAACACCAGATCCAAGGGCGTTCTGGAATATCCCAAAATCAAAAATGGTGGCATTAGGAGTCTGTATAGGGCATGAGTCATTCAAAAACTGTCTGAATCCATTATTCTCATTCTCGCAGTAAAATGAAGCACTCTGACAAGCAGTACCATTGCCACAAGCTCTGACCCAACAAAAAGTTTCACGCTCTATTGAAAGTAAATACCAAGAAGCTCCGATCACCTAACCCAACATAAAACAAGATGACATTACTATTGGTAACTATTATTTGAGCGTTAAAATATGGAACGACGTCAAAAGGAAATACTTACATGACTAGCAAGCATATAAAGAAAAAGATTGAAAGCAGCGCCAGCCCATGCAGTTTCAGTAAGTATGCCAGAAGTTCTTGTGACTTCTTTATACAAAGGATGGACTCTCAGAATCCTTGGGACATATTGAAGAATCACCACAAATTTTAACAAATTCTTCGTGTTTAACGATCTAGCACCACCCAACTTTGGTATGATAATCCATATTACAATCTGTAAAAGCAATTGTAAGATGAAAAGGGTTATTTCCAATCAGCTAATGTTTGAGCATGTGATGAGATATTTCTCTTACCTGTGGGAGTGGAAGAACAGCGAGAATGTCAATTATGAAGTATGATGACAAATATCTCTTTGCAATTTCCCAAGAATCCTCAACAAGAACACCTCTTCCAAATACACGTGAATAAGGGGCAATAAAACCAGTGCGAAATTGGAAAATGATATGAATGAGGTAAAAGATATCCGTAAAGGTGCGTAAAATACTGGCTGTGACTTCCAATTTCCAGTCCAAATCAAGGCATTTTTTGTCACCATTAATGATGGGTATGTAGAAAAACAGAGGATCCAAAGAGACTGCAACCACACACAACAGTACAAAAATCTTATTCCATTTTTGAAGAAATGATCCTTGGGGGTCGAGAATTTTCCTTTTTGACCCCTCATCATCAACCAGAAACTTCCCCAAAGAGAAGGATCCAAAAGACCATTTAAGCCATTTGATTCTTTCAGAGCCAGATTCTAAGCCTCTTTGAAACTTGTCTGAAACTGAGTGCACTGCAGATCTAAGTCTGCCCGGTTTCACTCCATTGAAGCTTTCCTCTGGTCCCCAATCTTGAAACCTGAAAGATAAAATTATTTGACTGTTAGGAAATAAACATATGGTGAAAAACAGTAGGATTTCTTGCGTCGAGGATCAAAAATCTAACCTGACAGTTTTCTCTTGGAAGTAACTCATAACTCCAATTCACATGCAAAGTGCACAAAAGGGATAATCGGGTTCTGATTACAGAACTGGAGATGAAAAATTCCAGTATAATCTTCTTACTTCAAGCATCACATTTTTTGCAAGATCAAAACCTGCTGATAATAACCAAGAACCCTCTCTTAGATGATATTTCACTGCCAAGTCAAACTCGAATGCACAAGTCATCAAAAGGTGGACATCAAACATACTGATACAAGTTAAGCTAAAATAATCTTTCGTATAAAACGAGAAAACATAAATTTAGACAAACAATCTTGACATACTGCCGAATAATAAGTCAAATTATTCCATCACTTATGACCTAACCCCAAGAAAGGGCAACTCCAGAAATAAGTTTTCACTTCATCGAATCGCCAAAAACCAAAAAACTAAGCAAAAACATTTTACAGCATACAATACATCTTCGATATTCACGTACCCGAACCCGCCATAAGTTCTACACTGCCCTCAAGCAGTAGCATTCCATTTCAAGCTCTTTATAACCCTTTCATGCTTTTGGCCAATGCAACAAATATCTTGTTATTCCCAACAAGCAAAAACCACATTCTTTATTATATTGCAAGTAGCATATATAAAAGTAAACAACAAAGTTGATTAAACAATAAAAACAACTGCTTTCACACATAGAACGAGATAGTCAAGGAAATCAAATGGTGCACAGTAATCAAAGAGAATCGAAAAGAAAAGAATTTGACCATCTTACCCCAATTCGTCCACAAAAAAAAAAAAAAAAGCACATCATCAACCAAAAATACTCAAACCCAGAATCAAACTCACCAGTTTTTTCACGGAGAGAGGCCTCACAACGGCTCCAATTTTTTCTCAGCACGAAATTGAAAACCCAAAACGAGAACAACTGACAACGAAGTTAGAAGATGAAGTAATGCTCCAAGAATCATTCATATGAAGCAATGAGTGGAAAAGAAAGTTATAAAAGGCCAATCCAGAACGTCGTATCGTACATCACCGTCCGTGTCTGTGAAAGAGAGGCGGGGTGGGTGGTTGGAGGGAAGTTTCGTAGCGATTTCTTTTGCAGTGAAGACTGAAGATATTAAGACAGTTTGTTTTATCGTCCCCTCAAAAAGACAGAGTCCAATGTGGGACCCATTATCGTATTCGTACCCTCAAACGGGCGTGACTTTTTTCGCCTCCGGTTGTGTTCCCCTCCGGTTCTTCCAAATTACCAATATTAAGCTGAATTTTCTTAATATTAGAAATTAGAATGGGGTTATTTACCTATTTATGAAATTTTATTTCCCTATCTTTGGGGCGGTTTGCATATTGTCTCTCAACTTTTGAAATTGTATGATTTTTAATTTGTGTGTCTAAACAATATTTTAATGGAATCAAAAAATATTATGTCGAGTTTATTTTGCATCAACTTGTTTTTTTTTTTATTGTGGATTTTAATTTGTTGTTTTTAGATTATTTGTGCTCGTATATTATTCAACATGCATTTTATAAGATTTCTAACATAAATTTTATAACAAATATGCACAAAAGTCGACATTTTTTTTGTCTTAAAACCGCACCATTTTTTAGTTCGAATTAGTTCAACATTCATAAATTTTGTTAAAATTTTTAAAATTGACGTGGACAATTTATTGGTGCAAAAAATTTAAAAATTTGTATGTCTGAGCATTGAAAATTAAAGATATAGGTTGATGTAAAAACTAAAAATACTTTCATATAAATATTTCTTTAGGTATACTGAAAATTGCCAAATTTTTATATAGAAATGTCAAATACAATTCGCATTTTAATTTTAAGAAAACGAAAACAACTAGTTATTTGAAAAGCAAATAAATGCCTAATAATTATAATATAAAGTCTCAGCCAACTACTAATTACTTTATCATAGAGCAAATTAATATTACAACCCCTTAATTGACATTTATATTTATAATTGCGAGATCCCATCATAGTTATAGCACAAAAATTCAAATTAAATGTCGAATCAAACTAGCCTGTAACGTGACAAAAATATGTCGATAATTACAACCTTACAATTATGTGAAGATAAATGAAATAATATCCAACTTATAAAAACAAAAGTTTATTTAAGGGGATTAGTTTTAAGGTCAACGCGATGGGGTTGACCAGTTGACCTAGTGCAGCGTGGGAAGACTTTTTGCCATGCCTCACTAATTTGTAATTAATGACATCACAGATTTAATAAGTTCGGAATAAAGTTGTGTGCGATGCGACTTCACCTAGGTATATATATTTTTAGTTGGCCATGCAACCAATTATTATTCCATTGTTGTCATCATGACTATTAGTAATAATACTGAGAATTTAGATGCAAGTTATTATAAATTTGACCTAGAGTACCATCAAATTTGATTTATTTTAAATACAAATTAAATATTAAGGGTAAATTATGATCTTTTTTTTTTTATGGGGTAAATTATGATCTTCATTATCTACGGAAACAGCCTAAGCTACTAAAGAGACCGAAAAATAATATCTTCAAATTGTTGTATATTTGTTATATCGTCCCTCCTTTCATATTACCACAAGCTTTAAGAAGTTTGCCTTTTTATTAAAATTCGGGCTCGAGAATATTAAAATGTTATGTAAATTCTTGAATAATAGTAAAAATATTTGATTGTTTGTAGTTTTCCACACTCTAAGTATATATCAGTATAATTATTATTCTTAATGTGTGTAAGAAATAAGTTAGATTCGAGCTATTTATGCTTTTATTTCATAAATCATGGGTTGATTGAAATCATAGTTATGTTGATTAATTATACATGAAACTAAATTAGAATATATAATGTTGTGTTTAAGCGACCTTAAAATTGTTTGATATCTTGATTTTTATATTCATGCAATTTGATGTGGTGTAAAAAATGGTGGAGCTTATGTGGAGGTCAGGCTCCTATGATGCAATTTTGCCTTGTTGGACTGACGGAATAATGGAATGGTTCAGAGACTCAGAGGAGAGTTTTGAGGGTTGAAGATATATAGTGGCTGGATCCGGAGTCATGGCGTTGCAAAGAGGGAGTTTTAAGGTTGCTTCAAGAGGAATAGTTGCTATTTAATGAGGTTCGGCAAAATCTACGTCCTCGGGCAAGAAAACGAGTGCTATGTAGGATTTAGAGAATATTTAAGTAGTCACCTCTTACATAACCTAAAATGGTACGACAATGGATTGGTGCTAAATGTCAGAGTCAAACAATTAAAAAGGTGGTAGTTGTGCAAAATAAGGTACAATTATAATTTGGAACTTTATTTTGGCAAACGAGAACTCGAGAGAGTCTAGCAAACTTTTGTGTTTATCCCGCATGTCCCACATCATGTATATTGAGGTTTAGTTATTTTGTGGGCACTCGTAAATATATTTATGATATTTGAATCATGAATATTTGTATTTTTTCCTAAATTATGATTGGTTATATATGAGAGGGGCCTTTAATAATAACTCCACAACTTCTTTACCGATTTATTTAAAAAAAAAAAAACTAATTTATCATCAAATGGGTAAAAAACGATGTTTGAAATTGTAAGGAAGAGAATCATCAAGTCTTAATTGCCCTCCTTGGCTGATCATTTATAGGGATGCAAACGAGTCAAGTTGTCTCGTGAGCCTGGTGAGCAAGCTCGTGGCAAGCCCGAACTCAATCCCTTTGAATATTGATTCATGTCTCACGAGCCTATATATTTAATAAAAAATGTTTTAATTTTTATATATGTAAATATTTTATTAATATATAATATTATATATATATTTATTAAAATTTATACAAAATGAATAAAAAAGTAATATATTTATTATATATATTCATTTAATATATATTATTATATATAAAAATATATTAAATTATTAAAAAAATTAATTTTTTTTATCAAAAATAACATAATATGGACGAGCTTTCGAGCTGAGCCGTGCTTGGCCCGAACCAAGCTCGAGCCCTGCCAAAAAAAAAAAAAAAAAAAAAAAAAAAAAAAAAAAAAAAAACAAGCCTCGGCTCGGTTCGTTTGCATCCTTGCTAATCAACCTCCTTCTGAGGGATGCTCCTGAGTGGTAATGACCTTGCCCCTCAAGCACGGTGAGGGGACTAGTGGTTTGAGGGAGTTGTGTGTAACTCCTCGACAAGGACTATAATCTTCCTTCGAGGAGAGGAGTTCTTAAATCCATTAAGAACGCTCAATAAGTTGACGTGGAATTCCAAATCGTCATTTAGAGCACGTGAGTTTATGTGTGATCATCAAATTCCCACCATGTTTATTATTCTTATGTCTACCTATTTGTACCTATACAACATAGGTTATTTCATCATTCGCAATAAAATCATTCATATGATATTTTTAAGTTTTAATATAGTAAAGCTTAATTATAGAAATAAATTTATTATAGGTTAGAAATAAATTGACGTAGGATTAGGCTCATTGAATGAGGCACATCATATGATATGATCCGCAGGAGCTGTAGTGCCTGTGCCACGTCGCCATTTCTCCTTCGGTGGAGAAAGAGTTTCAAGTTTCAAAACTCACTCACTTTCTCTCTCTAGGCCCCCTCCGCCACTTCAAAACAAAATTCATTTTCATCCACTCCCACTAATAATAGTGGTATCAACAATTGCCCTCTCTAGGGTTTCCAGATTCTGGAAAGCTATTCCCTTTTCCTTTTCCTTTTCCACCATCATTGATTGTTCGCCAACAATGACAAGTTTTTACTGATTGCCCGACTTGGATCTTCCGGATCTTCTCTTTGATCCGATTTACTTACTGCTCGATGCTCATTCCGATCGATCTCTAGTTTTTTTTTTTTTTTTTTTTTTTTTTCTCTTTATGTTGTGAATTTGGATTTTAATTGAATAAAGGTGCCAAATTACTTGTTGCGGAAATGCCTGCGGATCTGGAGATGTGTTTTTGCAGCTCGACGAGTCAGTCAGCCTGAGTGTAAGAGCAGCTGTTTCTTGCCACTTTATCGTTAATGTCGTGTTGTTTATCCCGTTTAATCGAAGTGGTTGTTTTAGCAATGCAGGTGACGTGGAAACTGATTTTTTTTGGTTATTAAAGATGCATTTGTAAAAAACTTGAAGACTTCAAGATTGAATGGAGCTCGTTTTAAGAAATTATTTGAGTGTATAGTAATTGCAAATGTGATCGCGCTACCAAGATATGCTTGATCATTAAGTCTTGTGGTCTCTGACGATTCAAATCTCTCGATCATGTATTTGTCGGAAAGAGGTCGAGGTTTTCTGATTGTCATATCTGATGAAAGTAGCTTTATACTCTTGCAAGTTGCAATAAGTAAAGAATATTTTCTACCCGCAAAAGTAACTACTTACTTTATGATAAAAGAAGGATTAAGTGAGACATTTTTGTTTTTGTATCCTACGCCTGGAGTAGGATAAGAAGTTGAATATTTATAATTGATCTAGCTACTTCAACTTGATTTCTCATTTCATCCATTCTCTTCAGCCTTTTCTCAACTCAATACTTAGCTGTACTGGATTATTTAGCCATGTCGTCTGAGTCAAAAAGGTGATGATGCTGATTCCTCGTTTTTTTTCTATTATTTTTGGGCTTCATTAGATCTGGTCAGATCAAGGCATCTGCTTTAGATGTTATGCAACAGTTCGTTGAGGTTTACAAGTCTATTGGTGGGATATAGTGGAAGGCGCACTGAGTTCAGGAAGTTTAGCTATATCTGTGGGCGTTCTAATGCAACTCACTGCCTAACCTATTTGTGTACTCATAAGTTTGTGAGAGCAAGAAAGATGATGGTTGATACTAGTGCAACTGCTAAGGGATGTGTGGTTGATGTGTTACCTGAGAAGGATGATGATGGTGGCTATGCAAGTGGAGGATGGAAAAGGTGATTGGATTTTTTATACTAATTTCGCTATACCTATTTGGAAGTTTTGGTATTATTTACGTAGCTGTATCATGGAGTGATATTCTTGCATGAGGAGCTCATTTTAAAATTGACGCATGGCTCTACCTTGTAAGATTCTTGTTTTCCATTTTTCAAAGAAAGCATCT
This sequence comes from Lantana camara, assembly GCA_037501455.1. Lineage (NCBI taxonomy): Eukaryota > Viridiplantae > Streptophyta > Magnoliopsida > Lamiales > Verbenaceae > Lantana > Lantana camara. The sequence continues at coordinate 10,256,569 of CM074857.1, read as the reverse complement.
AGAAAAGATTTAGTAGGTATATTTACCCTGTCCCAATCTCGTTGCCCGTACAAGTTTGTTAAGTCGATGTTTAATGATGCTATGGACTATATATCGTTTTTAAATTGATCTTTGTTCTTTCTGAATTTGTCCCCTTCAGTCTGTTGGCATGAAAAATCTTAGTTCGCAAGCTTTTACGGCACTACTTCAGGACACTTATTATGGATATTGAGCATCTTGTTGTACTATGATTCTTTGTACGTAGGGAGTGAAGAATTTGTCTTTATAGTTATGTATTCTTTTTAAGATTAAACGAAATGAGCTGCAGCTAGATGGTTGGCCTCATTTTATTTATATAACTAACAATCTTCATAAGCACTTGTTTTTGTGTTTATATATATATATATGTACACCCTAAAGATGAAATGTCCTGAGTTGTTTAAAAGTAAAAGAAAGCCATTGAAGCAAATCCCACACTGTCCTACACTGCAGATGATAAAAACAGCAAGACACTACCTATACCCTGAAGGTAAATGCTACAAAATTGAGAACTTATTACCAATGAGATAGTTAGCATGCGCTGTAATGGTCTCTCCTCATCTAGTTGGAAGAAGGGTTTAAGTTTGCGGGACCTTGTGGCGTACTCTAAAAGCTACATAGTAGGTCTACAATATACATGCAACTAAACCTAACTGCATTAATTATACGTACATTTACTCCCGGGACTTCCATGAATGAAAATAAAGAGTTGCAGATTATATTATCTTCCTTTGTCTTGTATTAAATCTCTCTCAGCTTTCAATTGTGTTTATGCTTCCTTGTATTCACAATCCAAGATGATTCAGTCTCTATCTTCGGAAAAATTTCACGAAAATGTCGCATATCTGTTATCTTCTCTTTCCTCTTAAAAGGAGGGAAAACAATTCAAACTATACATCCGGAATCATAGGGCTCCATTATTATTATAGCATCTTTTGACATAGTTGGAATAACTTGCAAGATGCATGCTGTATTTTGTGCAGATCTGATTGGTCCTGCTGAGACCTTTGTTACCCATTATATGTTGCGTGAATATGATTCTACGTGATTGTAAATGGTTGAACTGAAAATTTCATTTATCTCTGATTGGCAGTGAAGACGGAAGAATAAGCTGTGGATACTCCAGTTTTAGAGGAAAAAGGGCAAGTATGGAGGACTTTTATGATATCAAGGCTTCCAAGATTGATGGACAGCCAGTCTGCCTCTTCGGCATATTTGATGGTCACTCTTGTCTCTGAACCTTTTCCTAAAAAGCTTAAATACGTGGAAAGTAATTGTCCACCTGCTGGACCAGCAAATCCTAATGTTCTTGTCCTATTTTAAAGATAAGAACGGTGACATAAATCCTTCTCATACAAATCCAATTGGCATGATTCATGAATGAAACCTGGTTGTTATCAGCAGTTCTATTAATTGGGGAATTAGGAGCACAAAATGAACTTAGAATTAATTGCATTTGCCTATTTTTAGCTTGTTAAGTGAACACAGAACTGAACTTCACATTCTTCTTTGGTTTATTAACACAAGTTTCTTAACTCACATGAGCACGGCTACTAAAAGTAACATGCCAAGTCTGGAGCTGATGATGTTTCTTAGCTCAAATGAATATAATTACATTAATTTACATTAGATTATGATTCCAATTATGAGAAGATAAAAGTAATAATACACATGTAATGAGATAATGTATTGCAGGTCATGGTGGCTCTCGTGCTGCTGAATTTTTGAAGGGACATCTCTTTGAGAATCTCATGAAGCATCCAGAGTTTATTACAAACCCAAAGTTGGCAATAAGTGAGTTGGAATATTCATTTTGTAACTGTGATACGTGATTGCATGGTAGTACTCTTTTTCTCGTATCGTAGCATTTTTTTCTATCATGTAACTGCATTTTTTGGGAAGATGGGAGGCTCTGGACGAAAACAATCATTTTCAGTTGCCTATTCAGTTGGTCTTCGTACATTAAGGATTTGGAAAGTGAAGCATACATCTCAGCCTATTCAGTTGGTCTTTCTACATTGAGGATTTGGAAAGTGAAGAATAAATCTCAAAAGTGGCATTAGGATGCCATGTGAAAATATTATCTAGCTTCAGATGCAGATTTCCTTTTTCTGCTTGGACGTTGCTCTCTATGAAGATAATAAGATAGATAGATAGATAAAATCAATTGAGATGGAGCACCATCAGGAGCGTGATAGTAATTATCTGATTCTTGTGCCTCTAACTTTAGCATCTAAGACAAAATGGACCTTCTCATAAATCTGCTGCGGTCCTGCTTCATAATATAGCTTGGTTGCATTTAAAACTGTTAAATGCCTCTGAAAGGCAAACACTGCTGGTTGCATGGTTCTAGTTGTGTTTGATGTCTCTTTCAATCTGTAGTGCCCCAAATAACTAATACAATACAACAGGTGACACATATCAGCAGACCGACAGAGACTTTTTGGAGTCTGAAAAGGACACCTTCAGAGATGATGGTTCAACAGCTTCAACAGCAGTTCTTGTTGGCAATCACCTTTATGTTGCTAACGTTGGAGATTCTCGAACTATTATATCAAAGGCTGGAAAAGGTACTTCACAGTTTTATTTGCAATTAAACAATATATATTTATTGCAAAGTGACAAATTCTTATTCCTCCCCTAGCAAGAAATGGTAAGTAATGATTGTACATTTGTGCCAATGTGGTGATAAATTTGAAGCTTGATTGTGGATGCTAGCCTTGATGACGAATAATAGAAGTTACAAGGAAATTTTTAAGTAAATATTCTTCACACATATCCAGTGGTACTTAGCTATGATTTCTTGCTTGGGATTGGAAATCCGTCCCCAGTGATATAACCTTTTGCTGAACATGGTTTAATGACCTTAATTTGTCACTCTATAATTCTAGACAAAGCTGCTGACTTGGCTCAATGCAATAAAAGTATGTATGTGAGAAATGCCTATATTTGATATTACTTATGCTTCAATGAAAAACGCTTATTTGTGAAAGTACTGTGCTAATACCTTCATAAATCACTGAGGCCGAAAGTATTCTTGATAATTTGTTTTGGCTTTCTTATTGACAGCAATTGCACTCTCAGAAGATCATAAACCTAATAGAAGTGATGAGAGGAAGAGAATTGAAAGTGCTGGAGGAGTTGTCATGTGGGCAGGTTTGTCCTATATACATTATCTAAGGCTGCGTTGCTTATTTGACGTCATGCTAATGCAGCAGCAGCCAGTGTCATCTGGAAATTGTTGTCATTTAGGAAGCACAAAGAGGCTTGTTAGTGTCAAAAAAAGTTTTTACTGATTAGTTCCATATCAGGGCAATCATCTGGTATTTACAGCTTTTGCATTCTTTGAATGAGAACCCTTTCCATGTTAATATAAGGAGGTGTCGTATCCCAAATAACTGTTTCAAAATTAGGCATAATTTATGGACCAACCAATCTTTTGTCCATTTGTGAAGTTCCTTTTCTTTTCATTTTGGTCATGTGACGGACTGATTAGTCTGGAGTACGTTGTGTAGGTGACATGAAATGAAACAGATTTATATGAACCTATGCCTTGTGTAGAAAAACTGATCCTTTTGCATTCAACAATTATCTCTGACAAAAATTTGGAATACTCGGAAGAAAAGATGAAGTTCCACTATTATTTTTGTATTAGGCACTTGGAGAGTTGGAGGTGTCTTGGCCATGTCTCGTGCTTTTGGCAATCGCATGCTGAAACAATTCGTTGTGGCTGAACCTGAGATTCAGGTACTCCAAAATTTAATATAGAGATTTCGTTTTTGCCTGGTAGAGAATTCTGTTGTTCACGGATAAGCCTTAACCAGAGTTCTCAGAACTACTTTAAGTGATCATAAAATACTGAGATTTCACTAATCTATATCAACTAAAATTAAGCTGACACGGATTTCTGAATTTTGAAGACTTAGCTGTTATTCCTGGTTCAGGACACATCAGTTTACTTGTTCTAATGCTACAGGAACAAGAGGTTGACAAAGACCTTGAATTGCTGGTGCTTGCTAGTGATGGGCTTTGGGATGTCGTGCCTAATGAGGTAATCCTTTATTCCTTTCCATGTGATATGGATGATAAATATTTTCTTTAATTTCCTTGTTGCCCTTTGGGTTGTACTGTTCAATTTTGCTTTCGAAGAATTACTGGTTTGATGGTACATGAAATTCAAATGATACAACATTTGACAAATAATTACCTAAACATGAGGTCATAAAATTAATTAGAGTGTACATGTAGTAGTAAAATGGAATTCTGGTCCTGATTTAAATATCTTTCTTTTTTTGGTACAATTTAAATATCTGAATACTTAAAGATTATCCGTGTTATTCAAGGAACGAGACTAATCAAATTCAAGAAGGAAAAAACTAAATGATAAACTAAAAGTTGTTTACCATCTGTAGAACAATGCTGATATCCGTCTGCACGTTATTTTTCAGGATGCTGTTTCAATAGCTCAAACAGAAGATGAGCCAGAAGCGGCTGCTCGGAAGTTGACAGAAACTGCTTTCACACGTGGTAGTGCTGACAATATCACCTGCATTGTTGTCAAGTTCAAGCATGATGAGAAAACACTTCCAGCAGAGGAAACCCAGCAACAACCTGAAGTCAAACCCCAGCCAGCGGAAACCCATCAACAACCTGAAGTCAAACCCCAGCCAGTGGAAACCCAGCAACATACTGAAGTCAAGCCCCAGCCAATGGAAACCGAGCAACATCCTGAAGCCGAACCCCAGCCAATGGAAATCACACAAAATATCAAAGACGACCCTGAGAAATCCCAGCAAACTCCACCAGCAAAACCCGAGGAAACCAAACAAAGTTGACGAAACGTTGAGACACATCATTTGAAGAGCTGTCTTAAGGCCGGGGCTGTTATTTGTTCATTCATTGGTTTTTGTTTGTGTATTTTCTTGTGTAATTTTTATTTGGCGGTGTATCTGTAAGTTCGACTTAATGGTGTTTTTCTATGGTGGTGTAGCTTTTATTCCTTTTAATAAAGACTGGTGTTTTTAGTCTCTTTCTCCGGGCATGCCTGATTGTTTAATGCCAAACAAACTTGGTCTAGACACACCTGAGTGTCGTATTTGAACTATCTGATCATGTGATTGGTTCATTCACTGCCTGTTTCCATGAAACCCATTTTCATTTTCACATGAAGCATTACTTAGTAAACCCCGTTTGCACAAAAATCCCAGTAAAAAGGGCAAATTTATGTGGAGGGGTTACTGTCCGTAGAGAGTAAAAGATTAACTTATTAAAAATTAAAACCATATTTTAAGCCAATTTTGAAGGTTCTCGACCCATTGGGTCTGGCCTAATACTGATCGGTTGACGGTTAGATCACAATTTCAGGATTTTACCTGATTCTCTAAATAGTAAGGGGTTTGGTTCGGAAACTACTTGAGGAGAATTTTAGCGGGGGTCAAAAACTATTTAGGAAGAATTTTATTTGTTGTTTGGTTCGAACCCAGATAAATAATATGTGAAAAATAATAATAAGGTTCTCGCATGCTAACTGGCAACAAATGACCGTATTTCAAGCTCTCTGATGGTAACCTTACATGCAAAATATCCTAGTTTTTGTTGTACTTCATTCCCTACGGCATAAACGTCCTAGTCGCGCATCTCAATTGGAGCAAATAAGCAATGTTAGTCAAGAATCGTATTTAATGTTATAAGCATTTGCATTTTCCCGCTTCAACAATCTTTTAAAAATGTGAAAAATGGAACAATGGTTATGCTCACATTATAATCAAGAATTAAGGGCAATACAACTTAAAACGGCTAATACCAATGTTGTAATTGGCTTTTTTTATTCTAATGCAGGAACTAAAATGTTATTTTGATAGTGACTTTTGTTGATTTCGATAAAATTTACGGGTTATTATAGACATTAGGTGTCGAATATAAAAAACGAAAATATCATCATGATACTTACTATAGTACAATAGTGGTAGAGGGTGAGATATAGAGAATTTATAAGAAATGAGATCCATTATAGTGTCTGAGACACGAATTATATTGAACAGTCTCGATTTTTTAAATCGAAAAAGCAAAAAAAGATGACTTTACTTGATAAGTTAGAAAGTAACTCTAGTTAAGCCAAAAAGTAACTCTAGTTAATCAAATGCACTAATTAACCATAGTTAAATCCAACTATAGTTAGGGTTAACCATGAATCATAAGATGAAACCCTTCAATTGTCCCTACCCTATTGCACAATTTATTTTTAGGCATTTTCAGATTTCTCTTCCCTGTTGGGGTTTTACACCCTCAATTCAATTTGGTGGGAAAATCAGATTGATAAACAACACGAAAATTCCAACTCTGCCGATTCAATTTCTCAATTTGATGGGTAATTCTTGTTTATCTCTTTTTATTTTTTTATTTTTTATTTCGTGAAATTTGTGTTCTTGGTTACTGAATTTTAATCTATGAATATTTGAGTGTTTAATCATGCAGATCCATTGCCGGCGTTATATGTTCTCTGAATATGGGACTTGGTTTTCTTTCTTAGATTTTTAACTGTTTTGAGTAGTTTTGCACTAGCGGTGGTTGCTTGAGTTGATTGTTATTTTATCATTTACTGCGGTTGAGATAAAGTTCATGCTTTGATTAGGGTTCGCGCATAAGAAATTTACTGATGTTGAGTAATGCAGTTTTTTTGGCTTGGCCATTGATCTTCTGCAGACTTCCTTTCTCAAATTTTTGTTTTTGCATGTTTTTTTACGTAGCTGATGATGTTAAAGGAATTCAAATTGAACTTGGGATGTGCTTGGAGAATTTTTTTAAAACCAAAACAGGCCTGTGAGTCTTGTTTCCATTCTCATGCATTGTCTCAGAATGTTCATTTACTCGTACTCGACATTACCGGGTAAAATATTTTGAACTGTTCGAGTCGACTGTTGCCAACTTGTGTATGAAAAAGGTCATCTTTCGAACTGATTGGCTCGACCGTTATCAACACGTGTTCAAAGGACATTGTTAAACTTGTCTCGACTGTTGTTGACACGTGTTAATGGCCATTCTTTTTATTTGGTAGACCTTTCTCCAAATACGTGTTCGAAACAAATTTCATTATAAACAGATTGTGTCAGCCACGAATCAGGCACTGGTTTAAAATGAGCTAGCTTAGTAATATCATGGTTAATTAAATCTTCTCAATTTATGTAAAATGCAATAAATGTAAAAGTAAATGTGAATACTTGTTCGTTCCTGAATTTGACACTCTTTATTCCCTTTTCAGATTCCTTGAATAATTTCCATTTTCCCCAAGTATTCATCACACTTCAGATAATGATCCCAACTAACGGTGTTAAAATATAAATGATATTCTAAAAATTTGGAACACTAGACTAAAAATTGCTATTAATGAGAAAAGGGCATTCAAATTGTTTGATGAAGTTAGTAACTTATAGTTGTTTACAGGAAAGAAGGTTCTAACATTTATTTTTAGTGGTTCAGCCATGGAATGCATGTGTTTGTAAGTTATGGACATTTTTACTTTTTGAACTTTCGACTTATAGTCTTTTAGGTTCATGGTTTTGCCAGTTCACATGCCAGGTTGGACTGTTTTATGATCACTGTCTTCACAAGTAGTATCACATATGTTTCAAAAGTCTTGTGAATGTGATTTTGGTTATTGATAGTTTTTAGATGTTGTTATGGTACTTAGTTTTGGGTGTTTTAGATTCTATAATATTTATAAGGCTGATAGAAAACTTAACCTTGAGTTTTTCGTCTTTCTTTCAATGGTAAGCTTGGTTCTGAACTCAGTGACCAATCTTAAAATTTGTGATTTGATGGACCTTTGAGGATTTCTAATTTTATTTTAATTGATTATCTTTCTTAAACTGGCACAGTATATATTTTCTTGAAATCAATTTTGTAAGAATCTATGTGTTTTTTGAGTACTTAAGTTGAGACTGCTCCAGAAACACTGCTCATGTCTCCCTTGGAACTTAATTTTTCAGCATGCTTAAAGTTTCCTTCTCATTTAATGACCTCTGTTTGTCATTTCTCCTTAATCAGGTACATGAACAGCTAAGGTTTAAGAGGATCTCTGTTCTGAAGAGATCCCTACCATTCAACAGAATACCTAGTTTTTGTATCAGCCGTCGTTGCGTGGTTTTCCTGTTGTCTACATAAAAAAATCTGGCACTGATCTGAGTATGGACTGCAATAAAGATGAAGCCGAGAGGGCAAAATCAATAGCTGAGAAAAAGTTTGAGCAAAAGGATTTTGCTGGTGCTAGGAAATTTGCCGCGAAAGCAAAAACACTATATCCAGATCTGGATGGCATTTCTCAATTGGTGACAACACTTGAAGTGTACGTCTCTGCCGAGAATAAGATAAGTGGGGAAATAGATTGGTATGGAGTCCTCAGCGTGAGCCCCACAGCTGATGATGAAGCCATAAAAAGGCAATACAGAAAGTTGGCTCTTGCATTGCATCCAGATAAAAATAAATCAATTGGTGCAGATGGTGCATTTAAACTCATTTCAGAGGCATGGAGTTTGCTTTCAGATAAAGCAAAGAGGTCGGCCTATAACCAAAGGAGAGGTTTTAGAATATTCCAGCAGAGGGTTCCAACTCATACTGCTGCTCCATCAGCACGACCACCATCAAGGGCTCCATCAGCACGACCGCCACCAAGGACGAATGAGTCTTTCAACTTTGCAAGGCGGGCAACCTCAGCTCCCAAGTCCCAGAACAAAGCTGCAAAAGCAGGCCCCTCAAGACCAACTCCTACTCCAGCCTATCAGAGACCACATGTCCCCCCGACTCCAACTGCTATTCCTACTCCAAGAAATGATACTTTTTGGACCATTTGTCATCAATGCAAGATGCAATACGAGTATTTGAACGTATATTGCAATCAAACTCTGCTGTGTCCTAATTGTCAGAAACCATTTAAAGCTATAGCGACGGTTCCACCAATCAATGTTTCCAAAACAAGACCAGTTAATTTGCAGCGGCAGCAGAATTCAAGTTCTAATGTACCTAACCATAATGCACATAATCCAGGAAGAAATGCTGCAGCTTCTCATAAACCAGGAACAGGGGAATCAGGTCCAAATTCTTTCAAATATACAAAATGTCAGCAAGGTGGAGCACCTTCTGGAGCAGCTAATGTTGGTGGCTCAGGTCCTTCTGTTGTGGCAAAAGCAGCCAATCATGTTGTGCAGCGGGCAGCTGATAAATTGAAAAGAGCATTTAGTGAATCACACCCTTCTGCTGGTTGGGACCAGTCTTCTAAAAAGAGAAAAGCAGTGGATGACAGTAATAATCCATATGGAATGAACTACAGTAGCAGTCAGTTTGACATGAAATATAATAGTAGTACCCCATCAGGAATGAATTACAATGCCCATGGACATGGTGGCTTTGGAAATACGGGCCTATCTGGATTTAGGACTTATGGTTTTTCCAGTTTTTCCAGCACTAATTATAACAATCAGGCAAACAGAAATAGAGAACTGACAGCTGTTGAGACCCAAAATATGCTGATGGCTAGGGCTCGAAAGGAAATCCGAAAGAAGCTAAGTGAATTGAAGTCTAAAGCCACAGCTAAGACCGCAAACAAAGAGAGAGGAAAGACTAAAGAAAACATCAAAGACAGAGAGGGAAACAACAGCAATTTTAAAGGAGTTGATAGCAATGAGAAAACTAACTTGTCAGGTACAAAGATAGCACCAAAGGCAGGCAAGAGCCGTGCAAGCCGTTCTGTTGGTGATGAAAGTACAGAGAATCCTACTGCAGTGGCTATGACAGTTCCAGATCCTGATTTTCATGATTTTGACCAGGATAGATCTGAAAGTTCTTTTGGAGATAACGAGGTTTGGGCTGCTTATGATGACAATGACGGGATGCCTCGTTTCTATGCTCTCGTTAACAAAGTCATTTCCAGGGATCCCTTTAAGTTAAGGATCGCTTGGCTCAACTCAAAAACCAACACTGAGTTCAGCACTCTTGACTGGGTCGGCTCGGGATTCTATAAAACATGTGGAGAATTTTGGGTTGGAAAGTATGAAAAATGTAAATTTATCAATGCTTTCTCTCAAAGGGTTAATTGGTCGAAAACCCCACGCGGGAGTTTTGTGATTCTGCCCCAAAAGGATGATGTTTGGGCGCTTTACAAGAACTGGTCATCCGATTGGGACAAAAACACCCCTGATGAAGTTATACACAAGTACGACATGGTGATAGTACTTGATAGTTATAGTGAGGAGAAGGGTGCATCTGTTGCTCCTCTTTTGAAGGTGGGTGGTTTCAGGACGGTATTTCGTCCCAATTTGGAGTTGGAAATGACTAGGAGGATACCGAAAGAAGAAATATTCCGATTTTCTCATAGGGTACCTCACCACTGGCTTACTAGTGAAGAAGCTCAAAGTGCACCAGAAGGATGCTTGGAGCTGGATCCAGCAGCTACCCCTGTGGAACTTCTTCAGATGACCACAGAAACTAATGAGGTTGCAGTTCTTCCGAGAACAGGAAATGTAGATGCCACCATTGATACTCATGCTGCTCAAGTAGGGAAAGGAAAACAGATTTGCCAAGGTAATGATTTTTTTGGAAGTATTTAAATAGATTTCCATTTTTGTTGGATTCTTTGTTCCCATTTTTACCCCTCCTTTTATCTATTTGTTTCTTTTTTGGTTCTCAGGAGATGAGACAGAACGCGTGCAGACGGTGATTTCTGGTCAGAAGTGTTTAGTGTAAAGTGACGAGAAGATGAAGAAGTTTTTTGTCCGCAGAGCCAGCAGATTAGACCTTCACCCCCTAGCAAAAAGATTCAGTAAGTACTGTGTACATTTTTTGTTCTGCAGGTTCTGATGCAGAAAATGGTACTTACTTACTTTGTCTCAAAGACTACATGCTGTTGTAGGTTACTAAGCGATGTTAATATTTAGCAGCTTATATTTTGCATTTTGTGACATAAAGATGTACTTTTGCTGCTTTTTTAAATTTTTGTCATGAAACCATATTTCCTGTCTCTGATGCCTTAGATAACTGGTCAATGCTATCTTCTAATCTTGCTCTCTGCTTGCCTAACAATGACATATATACCTAAATCATTCTATAACTAATGAGGTAAGTGAGGAAACAATGAAAAACTCATTAGCATTCAACTTTTGACAAGTAAAATCACTTTTACAGCAACTCCATTAGTCTATGGTCACTCACAAAAGCACTTTTAATAGTTTGGAAAAGTAAGAATCTTGAAATGGCCCTTTGTCGGAGGAGATGGATCATTTTCATAACATTTCTGCATATGTACGCATAAAGCTTGATATTGCATATGAAAAGTATTATATGCTTGCAACACTGTTAGCTTATTTAGTACTTACAGTTACTGTGATGGTAATTGCGCGTGTATATTTCGGTCTCTGTATTTCTGGTCGACTATATCATTTGTCTAGCCAAGGTACATTGTTCAACGTCTATTAGAGACTGTTTTGGTGTTTTTGGACTTATTTTTGTCTATAACTTTTAAAATATATATACTATTATATTAAACAAAAGAGATAAATGTGGTATCTGGGACTCTAAAAATATCTTATTTTTTATATTTTTTTCACTACGCTCACGACGGTTAATTCACATCCCAAAAACATGATAACATCTTTTCTCTTATCTCATTTTAATCATTTTTTTTAAAAACTTTTTTATCTTCTCCCCTCATATCTTATAATCTATATTTTAACTACACACTAATCACATGCACCCATTGTGTATGTGTGTGTTATTATACATACACAAATATATGTGTTGTTCTGTTCCCAGCAATCCAAACAACAGCTTTAAGCTATTCTAGCAAATCTCTTTCTTAAATCTTAAGTGAAGCTTAACGACGTCGTTTCTAAGCTTTTATCCAGCGGAATCCGAACCGGCAGTTGTTGATTCGGTTCTTTTCCTCGTTTGAATCGAAACATCAGATTCGGGCGCCCTTGAGTTAAAACGCTCTTACGAAGCGCGTGCTAATCACGATCGCTAATTTCAAATAAAACGCGCTGATTGTGACGTGCGCTTTATATGATATAGTTGGCCTTTCAGTTTATTCTAGTTAGTTGTGTACTTGCCTGCCACGCACGTGACTTCCTGGGATTTATTGGGCCGACTTGCAGGCCCACAATTCCCAGATATTTCCTTATTATTCAGAGCTTTCGACCAGCCCAACAGTATTAGAGATTTCAATAGGGCTGTCAACGGGTCGGATTCGGATCGGATCAGGAGATTCCGGATCCGAATCCGATAAGAGAATCCGAATATCGGATCCGAATCCGAATCCTATAGGATTCGGATTCATTGTTTTTTAATCCATATATAATCGGGTCGGATCCGATCCGATAAAAGATCCGACCCGATTAGTAATAAAATTTATTTTTTTAAATAACAAAATTGATATAAAAAATAAATATAATTACATAATATTTAATAAATAATTATTATTTAATGAATTACTTGATAGTTTTGTTTATATTTATTTAAAATAAATTAATTTAAACTTATTATTAAAAGAAAATATTTACTTTTTAGAGTAAAAAATTTAAATTTTATTATTGTTTAAAATGATAAATATGTGAAAATTTTAATTTTAATCATTTTACTTAATATTATGTATTAGTAAATAATTTATTTAATTAAATATTATATATAATATCGGATTCGGATTCTTAACGAATCGGATTCCTTAAATTCATATTCGCTCCATTTATTTCGGATAACGAATATTTACAATCGGATATGATCCATCGAATATTTTTATCGAACGAATATGCTAAAATTCGGATCGGACTCGGATCGGATTCGGATTAAAATCCGCCCCATTGACAGCCCTAGATTTCAATTTTCTTCCTTTTCAAATTTAAAATCTGAAAATTTATTATCAACATTAAATAATAACTAGTAACCCGGCACACTCTACGCCTGTACAAATTTACTATTATCTAAATATAATAAAATTAATATTTAAATTAATATATATTTTACCTGTGTAAATTTACTATTATCTAAATATATTAAAATTAATTTTTATAGTAATATATATTTTATAATTATATTTAATATAATTACAAAATTATGATAAATAAATAGTACAAGATAATGTTATATTAGTTAAGAAAAATTAAAATATGAGGAGAAAAAAATAAAAATTATATAGAAAGAGAAAAGAAAAAAATTGAAATGAGATAAGAGAAAAGAGAACTTAAGAAAAGAGAGAGAGAGAGAGAAAAGAGGAGTTAATAGAAAGTTGTTGGAATGATAAAAAAAATAAATAAATGAAAAGAAAAGAGAAGAGAAGAGAAAAACGTAAGAAAACAAAGCGGACAAAAAGAATAAATAAAAAAGAAAAAAAAAAGAGTCCAAGAGACCAAACTGTTATTATCTGTCTCTCTAACTTACGGTCCCCTATATCATAATATATTTTTAACATAAAATATATCATGGCATGCATATAAATGTAGTGACGTGGTCAAATGCGCTTTTTTTTTTTTAACCTATACACTTTCAAATAATTAAAGATTCAAAATCGATTTATTATTTTGAAGAACGAAAATTTTAACCACTTGAACTAACCTTAATTGGTGAATGTGGTCAAATTCATTCGGGGTCAAATTCTTTCATCAATCTTCAACCGTTAACAAAGAAATATTGAAGAAGATTTCCTAAAATCGGTGTATGTGTATTTTTAAAAAATATTTTTAATTTTAGTGTAAGCCGTTGTTTAGAAAAAACGGTTTTATTAGTATTTTTCTTCCCCTACTTTTAATGAAATTGAGAAAGTAGGTTTTATCAAAAACACGTTGAGATAGTGTCCCCTATTTACACCATTCGAATTTTTTTTAATTCAAAACTTTGTAAGTGAACAAGAGTCGCTTTCTGAATAATTGGTTCAATCCAAGTTGGGGTTGTCTATTATTAGGTTGGATTCGTACTGAACTTACGTTAGGTCGGTCCGTACTTATCTGTACTAATTTTATTTAATTTAAAAATATATATTTTTAAATCAACCATCATGTTAAAGTTCCTATTTTTTCTCTAACCAACTTTGTTAATTTAATATATTTATTTTAAATTAAAACATTATTTGCTATAATTCTTCTACTTTATCTCTAAAAATTTATTAAAAAAATATAATCTATAATTGATAATCATTTTTAAAAACTTTTAAACTCCTATTTTTTCTCCAATCATTTTCTTTAATTAGAAAGTTTTACGTATTTTAATATTAAAAATTTTGCACCAAAAAAATATTAAAAATTAATTAAAAATATGCATGCAAAATATGTTATTTGTGAATATATCATCTTATAATTGATTTTCTCTAGTCCGACAAATACCAAAATTTTATTAGATTCTCATAAATTATGTTTCTACTAAATAATTACTAAATTTCTAATGAAATTTAATTTTTTATAAATTTGAAATACAATTACGTGTGTTTAGCAATGAAGCAAACATAGAAAATTATTAGTTTCATGTAGAGTCAAATAATATCGACTGAATTGAATTTATAAAATTGATTTAAGAGAGAGAAAAATTAATAAAAATAAAAAAATTAAACAAACGTGTTCTAAAAAAAACGGAGAGAAAAAATATAGATGAACATGATCTGAAACGTATACAATTGAAATGATTAAAAAATAATTATATATTTTAAATCAAATAAGATACACAAAATTATAAAATGTTCTATAAATAATTTAATTTTAAGAAAATTTTAGTATATTATGCACATAAGGTGGGTGTGGAAAAAATATTTTATTATTATTTTAAAATAAACCTATTAATTATTATTCTATTTTAATTTTATTTATCTAATTTTTTAACATATATGTGTATGTGTAGTTATGTATTCGATAAATGAAAAATATTACGTGTGTTTAGCAATGAAGCAAACATAGAAAATTATTAGTTTCATGTAGAGTCAAATAATATCGACTGAATTGAATTTATAAAATTGATTTAAGAGAGAGAAAAATTAATAAAAATAAAAAAATTAAACAAACGTGTTCTAAAAAAAACGGAGAGAAAAAATATAGATGAACATGATCTGAAACGTATACAATTGAAATGATTAAAAAATAATTATATATTTTAAATCAAATAAGATACACAAAATTATAAAATGTTCTATAAATAATTTAATTTTAAGAAAATTTTAGTATATTATGCACATAAGGTGGGTGTGGAAAAAATATTTTATTATTATTTTAAAATAAACCTATTAATTATTATTCTATTTTAATTTTATTTATCTAATTTTTTAACATATATGTGTATGTGTAGTTATGTATTCGATAAATGAAAAATATTTAAAAAATACAAAGAATAATAAAAAAATAATTAAAATGGATGTCATATTATAGCTTACATTCACTCGAATTAAACAAAGCAAATATTAATTTTAAAAAACTTACTAAATTTATTAAAAATGTCAATTAAAAATATAATGATTTTTTTAAAATAAAATATTAAAGAGAAGTTGGGTAATTGTATATATATAATTTAAAATTACATAATATTAAAAATTTATTAAAAGAATAATATAGTACAATCTTGTACAGACTGACCTCACGTAAGGTCAGTACAGATTAAACTTTTGTTAGACATCCCCATCCAAGTTTTATAGAGTTGTAAACCTTTTCAAAGGTCCAAGTCTTTAACCCGCCTATGTCATTAGAATTCTTTTAACCACAAACTTTTCAGGTTAAAAGAAATGACAGAAATTGTGCACAATTTTACACTAGGAAAGGTGTGGAGAGAAGGTTTTAGAAAAGAAAAGAAACTAACATGAAAAATGGTATAATATCCGGTTGGTTGTTATTCCCTTCTTTGAAAATTTTAATTTCTTAAGAAATTAAATTACACTACTACCACACAAAAATATATACCACCACACCTTAAAAAATTAAAATTTTCAAAAAAGATAAGAACAACTAACCGGATATTGTGCAATTCTTCAAGTTATTGGAATTGGAAAATCTTCTCTCCACGTCGTTTCTTGTATAAAACTGCGCACAATTTCTTTCGTTTTCCTTTTTCTTGAAAGGCCGTTTGTAATAGAGAGTTTGAAGAGTTTGGAGTTAAAAAATTCACGATAGAGTTTGGGGGATGTCTAACAAAAGTTCACTCTGTACAGACCTCACATGAGGTCGGTCTGTACAAGATTGTACTATATTATTTTTTTAATAAATTTTGAATATTGTGTAATGTTAAATTATATATATACAATCACCCACTTTCTCTTTAATATTTTATTTTAAAAAAACCACTTATATTTTTAATGGACATGTTTAATAAATTTATTAAGTTTTTTAAAATTAAAATTTATTTTATTTAATTTGAGTGACCGTAAGCTATAATATGACATCCATTTTAATTATTTTTTAATTATTCTTTGTATTTTTTAAATAATTTTCATTTCATTTTTTGAATACACAACAACACACAAATATGTTAAAAAATTAGATAAATACGGTTAAAATAGAATAATAATCAATAGTTTTATTTTAAAATAATAATAAAATATTATTTTCACACCCACCTTATGTTCATAATATATTAAAATAATTAATAATCAATTTTTCTTTTATTATTTATATATTTTTCTTAAAATAATTTTTATATGAAAACACATGAATAAGATATTAAATTTATTTATAGAACATTAAGATAATTTTGTGTATTTTATTTGATTTAAAATATATAATCATTTTTTAATCATTCCAGTTGTATATGTTGGAATTTTTTCAAATCATGTTCATCAAAATTGATTGTATTAAGCAAAATCAAGATTAATTTCATAAATTTAATCCAGTCAATCTTATTTAACTCTATACTAAATTAATAATTATATATATGTGTTTAATTACTAAAGCTCGGGGAATTACTGAAGTACTTTGGATACAGAAGCTCCTAACTGAGATTGGATTCCCTCCGGAGGAGAGTGCTGACTTGTACTGCGACAATAAGGCCGCGATTAGTATCTCCCACAACCCGGTACAGCATGACCGGACGAAACACGTGGAGATCGATCGACACTTTATTAAAGAGAAAATCGACTCAGGGGTAGTCAAGCTTCCAATCGTTAGGTCAGAGGACCAACTTGCAGATGTCTTAACCAAAGCAGTGAGCAGCCAGAACTTTCATAGTTCGTTGACCAAGTTGAATATGGTCGAACCCCATGATCCAACTTGAGGGGGAGTGTTAACAATATCTCCGTATATATGGAAACAATTCTAATTGATTTCTTTCCCGGCTTAGCGGGTGTAATTAGGGCCAGTGATTGGTAGAGTTATTCTATTTAATACTTGGATTGTAATTGTTTAACATACAAGAAAATGAATACAAATTTCAGTTTTTTCCCCCAAACTCTGTCTATTAAATTCAACAAGACTAACGTCTAACAACCTGTAATACAGAGTCAGAAGAGGTTGGAGTTAAACAATAGGGTGGTCAAAGACAACACAGCTAGAGTCAGTAGAATTTGGAGTTAAACTATAGGGTGGTCAAAGACGACAACCTGTAACACAGAGTTTGAAGTTAAAAGGATTTATGATTTCATTAATTATAAACTTACACTAAAATTAAAATACATATTGAAAATACATCATTTTTAAAATATATGAAAAAAAAAAAAAGACACTAACGTTAGAAGATCACGAATATTGTAGTAACTATCACTGCACTCGCCCTCTCACCGACAATTTGGTTTGGTTTTAACGACTAAACCAACGTGGTGTTGCATTTTTCGTTGATTTACGTAAAATTTAGGAAAAATTATAAATCAAATAATTAATGTAATATGTTTACCTATATAAGTATACTAGTTGCCTGTGCACACCGTCCCTGTGTGCAAAAAAATTTATAATCTAATTAATTATTTAGAATAAATTGTGATGTCAATAAAAAAAATATATGAAAAATAATTATATAAATTATTAGAATTTTACCTATTTTAATTTTATTATTATTATTTTTTTTACCGTATTGATTGTGTTTCATGGGGTTTCTTATTTTATAAATAATTTTCTAATAGAAATGTGATTGAAAAAAAATGAGAGTTATTAGTGATGAGAAAAAAATAGATAAGATAGAAACGTGAGAAGTGAGAGTTATTATCTTTTTAATCAAATGTCATTTGAGGGAGAAGTGGGAGTTATTATTTTTTTAATAAAATGTCATTTTCAACCCTCAAATTCTGTTCCAACACTAAAAGCTTAAAGGGTATATTAGGAAAATCAAAAAATTGGTCTTGCAACCTAAAAAACTGCCGTTTGTGAGAGAAAACCCTCTTTGCTTTTTATATAGTATAGATAACTCATTGGGTTACTTGGGATGTCCTTTTGCATGAAATCAACTCTATGTTTTTGGCAATTTCTGTTTGATTAATATTAAAAAATATATCATTTACCGATTAATATATACATATAGAAATAATTTAAATAGAGATATGGTGAAGGAAAATATTGGGATTTGGGAAGCATTACAAAGCCATGGGCCTCCCAAGAGAACGACTTCTTATACAGTGATGGGCCCAGTAGAAAGCCCAACAGGCCTGACACTATTGCCCATACGAAATACATTTCTCGCCTAATAATTTCTAACATGTGTTTTATTCTATATACGTAATTCATTCAGTCTCAGTTGTGCGAAAAGTCGTAAAATACCAGTTGAAGTAAACGTGTTTGCAGGAGGAACTTCATTTCCACAGATGATGAGAGCAACACAAGGGAAGCAGATATGAATTAATGCATGATCTAGGCCAGTAGGCCTGTCAAAGTATGGATTTTGATCCGAAACCCATTTGAATTTTAACATATTCGACCCATAAAAAAGCTTGATGGATCATATTCGATCACAAGAAGCGGTAATTTGAAACAAATGGATCTAATATAGGTTATGATCATCTTCAACAAATGGATCTAATATAGGCTATATATGATCTTGGGTTTGCTATATGTATAATTTGGATTACTTTAATTCTGTAAAGTTATTATGCTGGAAGCCGTGGAATGGACATCATCGGGCCTGCCAATATAGCTAGCTTATAATTAAACTGTCTAACTTTATTACAGCAGGATTATTAATGCAATTTTACGAATAATATATTGTAATTCGTACACAGGATTATGGCAAGCTTGGGGAGATAATACGAAATGTACTCTCGAATTATCCTTGTTAATTTCCATCTAGCTCGGGACGGGGTACGTAAGAAAATGATGGAGATTAGGCCTTCAAAAAGGGATGCCATCAAATATATATCTTCTTGATCCTGGCAATGTCGTCGTCCCCTTTAACCTTAGCGACGACACGACTGATGAGGATGCGTTTGAGCCAGGTACGTGATGTTCAATGATCTTAGACAGATTGAGTTCAGAAAAAGAAACCCCAACTTTGTTACTTGTATACGTATGGGGTAATTACAGGTAGATCCTAATTAAGGTTGACCTAGATACAGCCAGTAGCATGAGGAATGGATAATTACATCTACACCCCCTGAGATTTGAAACAATATTACAGTTTGTATATATACATTATACATATGGTGTTATAGTACTGTTATACATGTGTAAAGAAGTATGACAAACATACCTTTACAGAAACAATTCAATTACTTGATCCGTAAGCTTTTAACCTATAATTTGGCCTGACTTAAACGTCGAAAGATCTACATAAAGAAACCTTTCACCATATCCACTAACCACTATCTATTCGTACTCTCTTACATTGTAGACTTAGAATACATCACTCTACAGTCTACATCCTCTCGTTGAGCACTTTATGGTAACGACGACCGTCCTTGTCTTATCAATAGTGATGTAGAGATTGACCGTATGACAATTAATCTTTAACTATCAATCAAATACAGTGAAGTTACTAAACTCTAAACATCATTTTCTTTTCAATTATCATTAATATGGGATAAATAACTATAGTGGGATATGAACTTAGGAGAGATCCCATGTTGGCAGGACAGAATCAAAACATTAAAAAAGTGAAAAGGTGATGATGATGATGCAAGAACCCTAATAATTGAGGTTTGTTGGAATAATAAAGTGAAGAAACAAGGTGACACAAGCCATGAACTCAAATGTTGTATCAAATTTATGAGAAAAATGCAAAAATGGTATACCAATTAACCCCATTTCGCAATTTTGGTACTAAATTTTTTCCGGTGAAAAAATTAACCCCTAACTAACAAAGTTAGCATTTTCGTGCATCTTTTCACCGGAGTTACACAGCTGGCGCCGGGAAATGCAACGTGGGTCCGAGTTTGTGCTTAGGTGGATTGTACGTCACACGTGTGATGCCACGTCTATTGTTCCCAGATAGGGAAAATTGCATAAATGGTATACGAACTTCACCCTTTCAGCAAATTTGGTACAATAACTTTTCCATTAACAAAATAAAGTCGGGTGCCCAAACACTTCTGCAAATTCCGCCAGAATGTCGCCATAAACCTTAGATCTCGGTCCGAAACAATACTAGCCGGAACTCCATGCAATCTTACGATCTCTCTGCAATATGCGTCAGCTAGCTTTTGAACCTTGTCGGACATTCGAACCTTGAGGAATGGCTGACTTGTTTAATATATCAATAACCACCCATATTTCATCGTACCCTCCTTTGGTCCTCGGCAAGCCGGACATGAAGTCCATTGTCACTTACTCCCATTGTCACTTAAATTTTTGACACTTTAGACATCGCTTCACGAAGTTCGCGACATCTCTTTTCATGCCAATCCACCAAAACTTCTCCTTCAAATCCCGATACATCTCCGTACCTCCCCGAATGTATCGAATAACATATATAAGCAATGTGACTCCTCAAGTATAAGTCTCTTGAACTCTTGTGGGGACACAAACTCTTGCTTTAAACCTTAGCAAACCCAAATCATCAAATCTGAACTTGGAACTCGAATAACCTTGAGGCTCTTGTGATCGGTAAACACTTAGAACGTTGCACCATAGAGGTAGTGACGCTACTTCGCCAAAGCAAACACAACGACGGCCAACCCAAGATCGTGAGTGGAGTAGTTCTTCTCATGCTCCTTTAATTTCCTCGAAGCATAAGTTACAACTCGGCCACTTTGCATTAAAACACAACCGAGACCTTTCTTCCAAGTATCGGTGTAAACTGCATAGCCCTTGGTACCCTCGGGTAAGGAAAGAACTAGTGCCGAAGTTAACCTCCCTTTCAAGGTTTGAAGATGGAGAAGAAGAAATAAAGTTATGAGCTCTTAAAGGTATGAATATGGAAGAAACCCTTGTTGCCTTCTTCCCTTGTTTCTTTCTTGGGCCAAAACATGAATGAGAGGTTAAATGAGAGTGATGGGAGGATTAAGGGTTGTCTTGGGTTAAAAGGGCCAAATATTTGGGTTAAAATCGGGTCAAGAAAGCTCAAAGGTCGAAAGGGCGTAAACGGGTCATTTGGGTTGAATTTTCTTGCGTCGGAGGGTCAAACGACATCGAAAAAGTATAAGGCTTGTTTCATTGGATCCGGATCGTCGAAAAAGATCATCTTTTATCGTACCAGAGAAAATAAACATTTTATTTTGTTTAACGGTAAACTTTATGATACCGGAGTGTGTTTCCGGTATCTGACAAAATTTTGCATTAAATTGTAATTTTTTGTACATAGGGGTTACATTTGCCGTCGGAAAAGTTATTGTACCAAATTTGCTGAAAGGGTGAAGTTCGTATACCATTTATGCAATTTTCCCTATCTGGGAACAACAGACGTGGCATCACACGTGTGACGTACTATCCACCTAAGCACAAACTCGGACCCACGTTGCATTTCCCGGCGCCAGCTGTGTAACTCCGGTGAAAAGATGCACGAAAATGCTAACTTTGTTAGTTAGGGGTTAATTTTTTCACCGGAAAAAATTTAGTACCAAAATTGCGAAATGGGGTTAATTGGTATACCATTTTTGCATTTTTCTCCAAATTTATTGATCATCAAAATCTTACCTAATCTTGATTGTGGCCGGAGATCATTGTTCCTCATTATTATATCAAAGAAAAACAAGATTAAATTTTGTCTTCATATATGTATAGTGAATATGATCCATTGCGTGGAAAACAGTTGACCATTATTAAGTTAGTGTCCCAATAATTTATAAGGTCCAATCATATATTAATATATTATATATACTTTTGTTACAAATATCTATGCGATGATAGGCAACTACAGTATTATATTTAAAAATAATATATATATGACGGTATATATAAACGGTATCAGAAATTAAAGTATGAATAACCTAAGAAATATTCTCTAATATTGAGGGGCACAATTGATTTGTTTTAAAATATTTTATATAAATCCCGTGAATTTTGAAAATTAGTTGAAGTGTCTCGGACTAGTTACAAAAAATCCTCCAAAAACAATCTCCGGATGCATTTTCGGCTTTTCGCTTCGTATCAACTTATTCGAATTAAGCAGCCCCCACACGAATTCTCTATCTGAATAAGACAAAAACTTCCCTCTCAACTTCGATCCGGCGGTGAAGAATACAGTTTCACCGTCGGATCGACCCAAATCTGTTCTTTACTCACAATTCTGTTTCGTCCGTCGGGATCCGCTTGTCACTCTCACGGATCTACGGTAAGTTTCTGGCTTCCTCCCAGATCTGACGAATTCCTCTATTCACAGAGGATTTCTTTATTTGTTTTTTTCTTTTTGGTTTGTTTTCTTTCGTTTCTTCCGTATGGAAGCTTTATTCCTTCCGTATGGAAGTTTTGTCCCTTTCCTGTGTTTATCCGGGAGAGTTTTTGGCCGAGTTATCTGTTGTAGGCCCAGCTATTTGTGTTCAATTCGGAGAAAAAGCGACTGTGGAACTACAGCCTTATCAGAACGAGATCAACTTGAGAGGACCAATCTTCAAAGAGTCCTTTTGTTTTACTAAATGTGATGCTAATATAATAGCTCACAAATTTGTTGGAATTACGATTTCGGCCTGCGTTAATTTTTCTGTTGTTGATTCGTGTATTCTTCTTATTGTTCCTTATGATTTGCTATAATATTTCCCTTTGAGGGATTTGGTTGTCAAAAAAAAAAAACTTATTCGAATTAAGCAACGACAAAACATACACAAGGAAAAAACAATTAATCCCATAAATTATGGCCGAAATTCACAAATTACCACCTAAATTATAAAATATTTGAACTGAATTATTCACTCTAACTCAAATTGCCATCTCCATCGATTTTCACCGAGAAAAGAACATACAAGAAACGTGTCCTTTTAGTAATAAAAATGGACTGACATGATGCCAATTTCAATTATTTCATGCTGTTCAATAGCAACTTAAAAAATATTTTTTCCTTTTTCTCTAAAATAAAAAGTTTACTTTTCTAGAATTTAATTTACAAATCCTCCCCAAAAGAAAGACATAAAAGATGACAAAGAAAACAAGAGTTGTCAAATGAAATGTTGACACAGGGTCACAGCCTATGGTGCATCAAAGTAACGAAAAGTAGAGTGCGCATATAAAATATATATCCTCTCCATGATTGGCTGAGAAGTAAAAATCATCTCCCCATTCGTCCTTTATGAAAACCCCCACCTCAGAATTATGACCCAAAAATGCACGAATATGGATACGATCACATGGATACGATACAATATGGATATGGTGATACGAATTTTTTTTTTTAAATTGCTCACGTGAGAAATGTCAGACACATGTTCGACATGACATGAATGTCTGATACAAGACGACACGACATGACACGATAAAATAATATTTTTAGAATTATCCATGCATCATAGTCCAAAACCTATCAAACTAGTTTAATTAATTAATTTCTTGATCTTGGTATATTCTCGAATAAAATTAATTTGTTCCCCCAATTTCACCCATTTGTTTTGTGGCTGTGATTACTCCAAGTCGGCAAGGCCAATGTCCCGGACAACCCAAGGTTTCCGTTCGATCCCTGCCATATATATATATGTACACGAGTAATTAATTGAGTAATTATGTAGAGAAAAAGAAAATGAGAAATTTTTAATGTAAATAGATGGGAAAATGAAACAAGTAGTTTCCACCATCCACTTTGTAGCACCCAGTTTTTGCTAATTGATGGGACTTTTCTACTTGTTTTATTTTCCACGCCTCATCTGAGGAGTCTTTTTCAAAAATAGTATTAGATTTTTATTTTATTAATAAAATAATATTTTTTATGAAAGTTTTAATATTTTGGTATGAGTGGTGGATGCTTCTTGCAACTCCACTAAAATATTTTTTAATATTTTCCTTTATTGCTATATACTTTAGGCTATTTATAGGTTTGACCCCAAAGCTTTGAAAGTATTTTAATTAGGTATATAAATTATATTTTTATTCATAATTTCAAACATAAGAGCATAGACATTGAAATTAATCATGCTTAATGAATAGAAGTACTCTAAAATTCATCCTATAATTCATAAAACACAAAAATAATTTGTAAAAATTTTATTACCTCTCTTTATCTCCTTCCTCTTCTACAATTCTGATTTATTGATCCTCTAAGACTCGTTTTCGTTTCTCCTCGGTTAGCCCTTCTTGTTCCAAAAGTCCTCACAGCTTCATGCTTTCACGGACATCAACTGGAAACAGACTTCAACCTCCAACGGAAAACCTCACTACGGCTTATAAGTTTCAATAAAAAGATTGTAGGAGTAGACTGGAGTAAAAAGATTTAATAAAACTCTTAACAAAGTATTTATCTCGTGTATATGAAAAAGAGAATTTTATTTCCTTCAAAAGAGGTTTATACAGACATGATATATTCTGAAAAGAAGATTTATCTGGAAATATAACACTCAACTCTCAAACCACTGAAAGACTCAAAGGTAGTTTTTACATATGACTTTCTCAATTCAAGACATGGTGTCTATCACCATACAAGAGGACTCTATTTATAGGCTATATCCTTGCTACTGTTTGGACTTGAAATTTTTATTTGGAATCCGCTGCTTTATCCATCAACGATCCAGATCTTGCCGACACTTTTCTATGGTTGAGATTCTGCCGACACTTTTATCTGCCACTTGATAATTGGAGTATGACGTCATGGCATTCGTCATTTCCTTGCTGATGTATGTGCTTACATCACTGATGGTTATAGCCCATCATCTTGCAAGCTTCTTGTCTAGTCTCTGTGGTGCAGAAAAATTCATGTTTTTCAAATTTATTTATGAATTCCATTAAAAGAGGAGAGCTTATTTTTCCTCCTTTGGTGAGTAGAATCCAATTTCCTTTACTCATCAGCGGTTCAAACTTATATTTGTACAGATTTTCTGCAACGCTGTGAATAGCCTTTATTCCTAATGCACGTCTTTGGACAATCCATTCTTTAGTAACTTGGATTTTCCTTAACGGTTTATTTCCTTGCTCGATCTTTATTGTGTCAGAAAGTTGATCTGCAGTGATCATGAAGAATGCTTCATGCCATATATGTTTCTATGGTTCTGGGGATATGGTGTAGAACTTGAGAACCACCTGCCTTCCTTTGGCAAATTTACTGATTTGAGATTTTAGGGTATCATCAAATCTGGAAATTTCCTTGAGATCTTTACTTGGGTAGATTATATCGAGGAACCCAAAACAAGCATATCTATAAACTGCTTCAGGACATGCTCCCATGATACAAGTCAATCTTGGATATATATTTTTTCCTTTGGAGAAAAATATAGTATTTGTATTTTCCATACTATAGATTTCATCAACTGTATGAACATACATATGTTCTCATTCAGTGTTAGGAATATATTTTTCTATTTCAATCTTTATCTCCTTTGAAGAAGGCTCTCTTTCCAATTTTATTTCAATAACTGATGAAGCTTTATTTTTGGCTTCTTCTTTATTTTTCTCGCCAGATGACTCAGCCTCATTTATTTTTATTGACTCAAAATTTTCAATATATTTTTCTAACCTTTGAGTCACTTTATTTACCTTTTCCAGATTTTCAATTACCAAATCTATCAATTGAGGGAGATTTTTGTATAAATATTGTTCAAGAACCACAGTTCCTTCACAGAGATCTTCAGTCATGCTGTTGATATATGAGATCTCTTCTTTTATTTCAGAAATATCAATTTTATCCTCCATCTGTAAAAGAGAGAAAGGTTTATTAAATTTCTTTTCAAGATTTTCTATAAGTGATTTTTGGGAATCACCACCCATTAACGGATTTGATTTTGTCTTTACCATCTACCGTTTGAGATGGACTAGATATATGCATACCCATATATTGGTCTTCTAAGTTTCTATAAGTGATTTTTGGGAAATCACCACCCATTAACGGATTTGATTTTGTCTTTACCATCTACCGTTTGAGATTGACTAGATATATGTAAACCCATATATTGGTCTTTATTCTGAACCAAAATCTATATTTCTGGATAAAAAGTCTGCTAAAAAATTATCAGTTTCTTTTATGGGAATGATTTTGAAATCATAGAGAGATAGGAAAACTTGCCATCTATGTAACCTTCTATAATTTGGTTCACTGGGTAATTTATTTTTCGCAAGACTTAGAACTTGAGTGTTATCCACATGAACAATGAAAGGTTTTTGGAGTAGGAAAAGTGAAAACTTTTTAATCCCATTTATTACTCCTAATAACTCCTTTTCATGTGTAGTATAATTTATTTCTGCTGATTTAAAAGTACCACTTGTATATCTACAAATCTCATTAAGATCTGTTTTCAAGATTGCAGCCCAATATAAATCAGAAGCATCAGTTTGGAGAATTAAGTTATCATTTTTATCAGGAAGCCTTAATTCTGGAAGAGTTTTACATTCTTCCTTTAACTTTATGACAATTTCTGTATGTCTTGGAGCCCAACCTTTTGTATTATTTTTTCTTAATAACTTTTGTATTTCATGTCTTTTCTTAGCTAACTCAGGTATGAAACCTTCAGCATAATTAAGACATCCTAAAAAATTTTCTATTTGTTTTCTATTTTCTAATTTATCAGGAAACTCAACTATTTTCCTAGATATATGCGGTTGCAATTTCATACCTGCAGCACTCAGTTTTAATCCTAAAAACTCAATTTCTTTAGTTTCTATGACTGTTTTTCTTTCAGACAGGGCTATACCATTCTCTTTACATAATTTAGCAAAGAGCAAAAGATGTTCTCTATGTTTATCTATAGTATCTGAACAAATAAGAATATCATCTATATAAACAACCATGAATTTTCTATATTTGCTAAAAATATCGTCCATTTTCCTTTGGTATATTGATGGAGCATTTTTTAATCCAAATGGCATTACTAACCATTCATAGTGTCCTTGGGGGGCACTAAAGGCTGTATATTGTATGCTATCATTTTCCATTTTTACTTGCCAAAATCCGGATGTACAATCAAATTTTGAGTAATATGATTTATTCTTTACTAGGTCTATTAATACTTCTTTATTGGGTAATTGGTAACTATCACCCTTAGTAAAATGATTTAATCTTTTATAATTTATTACCATTCTTGCTTTATTTCTTTTCTTTTCAGCTTCTTTCATTACCATGAATGCTGGACTAGAAAAGGGGCTAAAACTTTTCCTAATTAATCTTTTATCTAAAAGTTCTTTAATCTGTTTTTTAAATTCATCTTCTTCACTTAAGGTATATCTCATGGGTCTTTCTTTAATTATTATATTATCTGTTAATTCTATTCTAGCTTTTGGGTAATCTTTTTTCCAAAAAGCCAATGGATGGTCAATATAGTTTTCTTTTATTTTGCTAGTAACCGTTTCTAAGTTTATTCTTTTTAAGACTATTTTATTTATTGGTATTTGTATTTTTTCATATATGGAGTGTCCACCATGCTTAGCTGACTGAACTCTGAAAGGATGGTTTAATCGTGGTAATTTTAATAAATGACCACATTTTGTTTTAAGCACAATTGAATATGCATTTTGCATGTAATATTGAAATTGTTGTAGGAAATCATTTCCTAATAATATGTCAACTTCTAGTTCATTATATTCATATATTTTAGGCACCGTTATTATTTTACTTCCTAGGACAACATCAACATCCATTGCAGATCTATTTATATCCTGTGATTTTCCAGTCACACCTTTTATTCTGATTTTCCCATCTTCCTTCCATTTATTAATCAAGAAGGTTTTAAAAATAGTTATTTCAGATCCAGTATCTATTAAAGCACAAGTTATTATTTCATTTTCAGGAGTTTCTCTTATTCCTACCTGAATGAACACACTAACTGTAAAATTATATCCTTTCATTTTATTCTTGGACAATATATAACTTTGTCTTCTATACAGAGTGTTACTCCATCCTTTTTTATTTTATAGTAATTACAACTATCTAGGAAAGCATTTCCTAAAATTATGTCATAGGAACTTCCCGTCATGTTTTCATCTAGATAACATTTAACAATTACTCTAGATTTATCAATATTTATTGGGATAGATATTTGTTGGTTACATACAACTATCTTTCCTTCAAAGTTTTCATAATAGAAACTCTCATTTAAGGTTTCTATCATTAACCCTTTATTTTTTATCTTAGCAAAGTGATTTGCACTTGCTCCTGTGTCTATTAATATTTTTGGTTCTTTCATATATTCTTGACCATTAAAGTATTCTCCTAAAATGATCATTGTTTTATTTACTGAATTTTTATTTATACTTAAAGTGCTGGTTATATTCATTTTTTGATTTCTCTTAGCTATACTATTTCTTCCAAATTCTATTTGAGGAGTTTTACTAGAAGATCTTTCTTCTATTAAAGGTTTATTTATGATTTCTAATTCATAATTTGTTATTTCTTTAGGGTCTTCTAGAAGAGGTAATTTAGCTGAAGCTATTTCCCTACATTCTTCATCTATTTCTAAATGTGGTTTATCTTGATAAATTTTACCATAGTTACTATTACTTAGAACATATAATGCTCTATAGTAAATCGAGAAAGCTTTACTTTTATCTTTCAATCCTATATCTTTTATGAATTTGTAATGTAAGCTTAATGTTTCATCTATATTATGATCATTTATATTCACATTATATTTAGTATATAAATCAAATAATATTTGTTTATAACACAAATTTCCTTCTATAGTTCCTAGATGACTTCTCTTCGCATCTGTAAATCTCTGATCATGAAGAGAAAGTACTATAGGACTATCTATTCCTTCTCTAAACAATGATTTTACCAGGAATTGAACTCTTCCTAAATATATATATTGTATTTTACTTTTTTCTTTTTTATCTTTTATTTTGTTCAAAGCTTGATTTATAGTATTTCTTGTCAACAAGTTAATCTTAACCTGTCCTGATGTATGTTCAATGTTTATAGATTTTTCTACTTCATGATAGTCATATATATTATCTTCTTTCTTTTTATAAGACTTGATATCCCTTTAAATATACTTTGACTAGGATTTGTAGCATTTAATTTTAGTTTCTTTATCTTATCTAAAGTTTCTTTATTGAAGATAATGCGTTCTGCATATCCTTCTGGTCCTTCATAAATATCTATTTATTCATCAGATAATTCTGTTATTTCAGAACTCATTCTGATTTAGTATCCAGTTCTGAAGATATTTCATTTTCGGATAGATCGGATTCTTCCATATATATTTCTTTTCCAAAATAGTTTTCTATATCAGAAACCTCTTCAAGTTCGTCTCTTATTTCTAAAAATTCAATTTCTATATTTTTAATATGTTTAGCTTTATGTTTTGGACATTCAGGTGATTTATGACCTTCTTCTCCACAATTCCAACATTGACATTTAGTTAATTCCTTATTAGATTTGTTTTCATATTTATTTCTCTTGAAAAACTTTCTCCTAGGTTTAATATTTTTCCTTTGAAAATTTTTATATTTTTTATATTTTTTCTTATAAAATTTTCTTTTATTCTTTTTAGGGTATGTTTTTCTATTACTTCCCCATTGTGTAGGCAATTCTACTGTATCACAACAGAGTTTAGTTATTCTTTTAGATTTTTTATATAATTGTTGTTCACCACATATTCTTTTAAGTTCTGATGTTAATACTTTTATTCTTCCTCCAAGATTTTGAGGATACATATCTTTCTTTTCTCTCCATACTTTATTCATGTGATTATTCCAGGGATAAGGAAGTTTAGTGTAAAACACATTTAACATTATTTCTTGAGATTCTGTACTATAATATTGGGTATAATAATAATCTCTAAATTCACATACATAATTCTTTATATTACACATTGAGAATATACTTAGGTTTATTAGATTACTTCTTGCTTCATCTTTTTCTCTTTCTGTCTCTAATTCTTTATTAGCTATCCATGATTCACCAAAAAATTCATCAGATATATTTGTAACTATACTTTGTACTCCTATTCTTATGTCTATATCAAATCCAGTTTCCATTCCAATTTTCATTATTCCTTGTATATCAGGAGATACTCCTTCCCACCATTTAAGAACTATTCCATCAAACGTAGTTATAATATATTCACTTTTCTTACTAGCTCCCCAATATATATCATCTTGGGTTAATAAGAAGGCTATCATATCGTTTTGTCACTTTACTATAGCTTTTCTATTATCAACTTGACAATCTAGATTTAATTTACTCCCTTGGAGATTTATAGGTTCACTATATTGCTCAGTAGGTTGATATTTTGGATTATAAGATATATTCTTTTTACTTTGTTCTTTATTTCTCTTAGGTCTATAGTATGTTTTAGGGGAATTATCGTTAGAACCCATAGAGGATTCTGGAGTTTCATTAGTTACTCCTGAAGGTCCTCTGGTTGTATTCATTCTAACTTCATATTCAACTATATCATCAAGATTTATTTTTTCAAATTCTTCTATTAAATCATTTACCTCATTCATTGTTTTCAGAATTTTCTTCTAGTTTAGCTTCTTCTATAATTTCCTTTAATTTTGATTCTTCCTTTATTTTATTTTCTCTTTCATCTTGTTCTTTTAATAATCTAGGGAGGTATATTGTATACATATATTCATCAAATGATCCAGGTTCATATTTCTTTTCTGTTGGTATAGTAACAATCTTTGTAGGTGTTTTTATTGTTCTTTCTATTTCTTTTTTCTTATCCAAGTTTGTCTTTTTAATATTATCTTGAATAAGGTTATTTAATTGTTTTATTTCAATTCTAATAACTTGGATTTCTGTATTTATATTTTTTATTTCAGATTTTAATTTTACTAATTCTTCTAATAATGTATTTATAGCATTTGCAACTGATTCATTATGTTGAAGCGAGTTGCCAATCTGTATCATCGTAGGATTCATATCCTCCTTCTGTATATGTTTCATTTAAATTCCATTTATCTGAGCAAAAATTTAAATATATTAAAGATGTATGTATTAATATTCCTATTATATAACTTTCTATTATTGGTTTTATGATTTTTTTCCATTTTGCCAATTTTCTGTGGCTTCTTCCTTCTGTTTTCTTATTTTTTGTTTACACAGTTTAATTTTATTTTTTATTTCTTTATTTTCTTTCTTACTTTTATTTTCTCTTTTATATTCTTCTAATATTGTTTTTAATCTTAAAATATTATTTATATTATCTATACATTTATTTAGATGGTTATCTTGTTTTGATAATCTGACCATTTATATTGTCAAAAGATTTATATAGTAATCTCTATCTTTTTTATGGTTATTCATTCTATCATAATAATATTTACTAGGATATTTTTTATATTGGTGTTTGTACCATTTATGCATTGAATCGAAATATTTTATAGATTCAATTATTTTCTTTTTATCAAATATTTTCATTTTATTTATTATTTATTTGGATTATATGGCTCTGATACCACGTAGACGCGGAATATATATTTTGTATTTGGGTGATATTAAACATGATATTAAATGATATTAAACATGATTATTTATAAATTAGATTATTGTCTTTTCAATATATTTTAGTCTTCTTATTTCAGAAGCTAACATTGCTTCATGAAACTCTATTTGTTTAATGATATGATATACTTCAACATGAAATAAATTATCTTTATTAATAGTTCTAATAAGTTGTAATTTTTCTTTCTCAATATTAATTCTAGCTCGTTGAAAATCTATACTTATTTGTATATTTCTTGTTAATTCACGAATCCTTTTATAATATTTACTCGGCATTTTTATACTTATAAATTGTGCCAAACAAATTCTAAATAAAAACAAAATGATAATTCTTCAATTGTTAAAGGACGAATATGATATAATTGTATATATGCATCTAATATATTAAAAACCATAGCTTTAAATGTTTCTTTATTCATATTATTCGTTTTATCAATTTAATTATGTCGTTCGTAAATTTGTTCTATAACCATTATAATTTTATTTATAAAATTTAACTTTTTATTTGTTTTTCCACAATCTTCATCATAGTCTATTTGATTTATTTCATGCTTTTCTGTATGTTTTCTTCCTAACATTCTCATTCTATCAGTTAGGAATTGTTTTACAAAATGCCTAAAATGTTTATTAGAGGTATCTTCATCAAAACATTTACAAAAATTACATGCAAGGAGTAGTTCCCTGCTAAAATCACCATCGGAATTACCATCCATGACTTAATATATAAGTTTTTAAATTTTAGGGGTTTATTTGATATTTTTAGAAAATTTATAGGCTCTTTTATAAAAAGATTTGGGTTGAAAATATAATTTTTAGAAAGTTGTTGTACTATTACTATTCATGAATAGTAGGAAAAAACATCAAAGGTTGATTGAATTTTGGAGTCGCGGATGAGATATGCAACTTTTATTTTGGAGTTGTGGATGAGATATGCAACTCCTACCATTTTATTAAAGGGTAAAAAGGGGGTACCATTTTCTTAATATATTTTAGAAAAAATATTATTTTTGAAAATGTCTCCTCATCTGAGGCTGCGCAATTTATGTCGGATCATGATTTCTTTTTTTTTTTTTTAAATTTATTTTACTACAATCATTGGTGATATAGAATCTTAATCTTATAAATCACATCCTATATGTTGGAGTGTCATGATTCATGACTAGATATCCATTAGTCCCTTTGTAGCGCCCGAACGCGAGACGCCACATCCCCCGCACCGAGACCCGACCCACATATGAAATGAAAAGTTCATACACGTGCCAAGCACGACGAATGGAGACTCACTCACTCTCTATGCAAGGCGGGAGCTAACTTACTAAACCAAATAAGCAGTTCAATAGAATAATTGCATGTGCGGAAGCAAAACATAAGGTCAATCACAATAAATAGCATGGGACGGGTTCAACTAACATAGATACCTAGTCCCGAAATTTCAAACATAAATCATAAATCACGGGTTCAATCTATCCCTAAAAGTCTGTCCCCGAATCAATGTATCATAATCATAACATTTGTACATTCTACAAGATAACTTATTCAAATTACAAAATGCGTGTAAAATAACTCCGACTTAACCACAGGACTCGACAGACTCAAAATCCCACCTAGTGCTCCAAAACCTGCAAAAGAACTGAAAACAAAGTCGGGTTCAATCTATAGGAGACTGGTGGGTATAAAACAGAGATTAATATCATAATAATACAGAATTTAAAAGAACACACGCATGCAAGTCATAATCCCGTACGAGGTTTTGAAACATTTCCCAAGTGGGTGAAAACAAAGAAAACAACGTCCGGGATTACAACCATTAATTCCATTCATTCATTACAATCATGTGGTCATTACATGAGCCCTGGCGGGTGGGCAAAAATCTCCAACCTACTCCTCGTGTGTGCGTATCAATTCAGTTTTTACATTAGCGATCATACACATTCATACATAACCGTTCAGAATCCTTCATAATCATTATCATACATAATCATAAACACTTACACCTTTTTCCTCCGGGCGGTGGACGGGTTAGCAAGACCCAGCCACCTCATTCACTGACCAATGGGGTTACATGAATTCCCCAATTGGCACTCAACTCCCATTCCTCGCTAATCTCCTAGCGAGGGCCGGTATCACCACACATGTGGTTGGGACTAGTACAAGGGACCATCGTCGGTCCTTGCCTCCCCGGATAGCCACTTGCACTAAGTCTCTGGGCCCGTATGTGAATAATCATGTCCACGCCAACAATCATAAGGTAGGGATACATAAAATAGGGGCTTTACGTTGGAAAATCATTTACTCTAAAAAGACTCGTTATATAAATATAATACTTTGGCTCAAAGCTTTCACATAAAGGATATATCGGGTTATTATATCTATTAGAAGATAAACCCACCTATAACACCTTACCGAACGATACCAAGAAGAAACAAGGACTGGGGAGTAACCTATGAACCCGACACGTCTCCTGTAACATCCCGCTCGTCCGGCCGTACAGGTATACGATTCGAGAGTGATAAGTGCACATTTAAATTATTTTAATTACGCGATTTACTTGTTTATTTTATTCTTTATGTGAAATACTTGAATTATGTGATTTAATATTTGAATTTTATATGAACCTTATTTGAAATATTTGAACGTTTATGCTTTAAATTGCCCGTTTTAATCCGTTTGTGCCCGTATTTATTTCTAAATTTTGTGATCAAGTGATATGCATGATATTTATATGTTATGAATTTGTTTACGTGCTCGTTTTAAGTTTTTAAGTTCGGTTGATACGATTTTCGAACCGTTTTATTTGTTAGGGACTTAAGGGCCTAACTTGTTTTAGCGCGCCTTCGGTTCCGGAAGGCGTATCTTGAGCTCGGGAATTCGGATTCGAATTCCGGAAGTGACTTCGGACTCGTAACAAAGAATGGAAGATAGAGAACTTGGTCTCATATTTTTCTAAACCCGTTTGGACCCCCATATTTCGCCCAAAATGCGACCCTTGTGACAGATTTGAGACTCTCGCCCGTTTTGCTCATATCCGACCCACCCATTCCTTATCCAAATCGACCCATTCTTGAACCCATTTAACCCTTACTCAACACACTTTCACCCATTTTGTGCCATCACTATTTATCCATCCGATTTCTTGCTCGTTCGACCTCCATTTCGCATCAAATCGAGAGGTAAGTACATTTTTGGATCCTCCACATTCTCAGCTTTCTTTCAAGTCATGATTTTCTCATTTTCATCCACATTTAGGAATCATATGAAGAAGAGAATGAATAGTTAGGTCATTTGTGCATTTTGATGAATTCTTGCCATTCCTTGCCCCATTTCTTGAGTTTAAGCTAAATGATCCTTAGAACTTCATTTAGATAATTATGGACTTTAATTTCTTATTAAGTTGCTGAAAATTAAACCACAATTGTTGCTTTTTTATAAAATTTGAAGATATGAGTTCATATGCATCTCTTTATAGATGTATTTTGCTGTCCTTACCTTGTCCTTTTGTTGCCCTAACGTGCTGCTATGGTTGTTGAGCTTGGAGATGAAGAAAACAGGGGCTGAAACTTCATTTTCGCGACTGCACGTGATCGGGAAATGAAGGTTCAGTCGCGCTCGAGACCCCAGTTTGGCCCAGTTTCGAGTTGTTTATCTGCTGAAGTTGTTGCTGCTGTTGTTGGTCGCGGCCATGACCATTTTGTGCAGGTTTTTGGTCGCGGCCATGACCTCTTTTTCTTAATGTTTCGAGTTGTGGCTGATGGTTTTGTTCGTTGCTCGTTTTTCTTTCATTTCGTTTGTGTTTTACGTATTTCTCTTGCTTCTTCTCACCTATATTGTATTGGTAACTTGTTATAATATGTGTTAAATGTTACATGGTGATTTTATTACATAGATTCGATGCTTTTATATGCAATAAATGGCCTACGTGCTTCATATGCGCTTGACTGTGCATGCATGACTTCCTAATGTAATTGTTTGTCTTGTATGTTATTTCCTTGAAATGTTATGAAGTATATGCATTGCTTACTTGTTGTATAATATGTTACATGTTTTATTATAAATTTATTACTTGAATTTGATGCCTTTTATGAAATACATGACCTAATATGCTTTAAATGTGTTTGAATGTACTTAAGTGAATCCATGCTTTGAATATTTGTCTTGTTTGATATTTTCTTTGTTTCTTTAGTATGTGCATGCATACCTTATGTGTTATACGATGTGTTACGTGCGTCGTATGAAATTTGTGGGTTTGTTTAACGTGAAATATGTGAAACATGACTTGATATCGTTGAATATAACCTAACTTGACCTAATTGTTACTTCATTACATTTCTTACGCATCATTTGCATTCACATGCATATGCCCAACATCTAAGTGGTTCATATTGAGTCTAAGTGGTCTTTCGTTCTTTTCTTTTGTCCTTAGGTTCGTTCCGTGGGTGATAAGGTGGTCTTTTAGGTGCTTTTGGCTTGTTTCGCCCAGGTTGGTCGTCAAGGTGAGGTTTCTTTCTTTTTAGTTATAGCGACCTACAACCTTACCTGAATTTTGAGCCCGCATGCGACTACGTTTATATATTTATACTTAGATACGTGTTTTGATATGTATTTGTGGGAATTGGCCCCTTTGTTATGAAATCTTTGGAAAAACACTTTTATATATACGTAAGTTTATTTTCATTTATTCGTTTTGAAAATGGGTTGGTGTGTGTAAGTTTTGAACTAGCGAGCTTTCAGAAAATTCAGACTTTTGACTTATGAATGAGCCCCGGAGGAGTGGTATGTGATTCTCGGGTCGACCATGGGGTCGCCGAGCTCTCTCATCAACACAACTCCATTTTTGGGTGACTTAGCCTAACCTCGGGAGGTCGAGGGGATGACGGGTCTCCTTTTGGCTGATGGTAACCCCATCGGTGGAGCGGGTAGGATCCTCCGTATCCGAACTTATGACTAGAGAATGGGGTTGAGGATGGCCATCCTCACCCCCAAACGGAGAAGGTGGGATTGATTTAGAGCTTTGATTTATTTATGCATTTTGATTTAGTTATGAATGGAGTGTAGGTTGGAACTCGTGCTCGCCGAGTAGTGTGATTCCGATTTTGAATATTGTTCGTGAAACGGGAGTGGATTCCTAATTTATAAAATTGGTTGATTTTGGCCTTCGGTCTTAAACCTTTTTCCTTATACATATTATCACGAGATTAAAATGATTTAGAATGCAAAAACCACACCCCGGTTCATAGATTTTCATATTGATATATGCTCTGCTCTATTGAATACGTACATGTGAGTGTGTTAGCCCCTTCAGCAGTCTTTAGGATTGACCCTCGTTGTCGTTTCTTTTCTCTTCCCATTGTTCTTTGAGTTATAGGTTCTCGTGGGAGGTTCGTGCTAGGCGGCGGTTGTCTTTTGAAGCTTTAGGTCTTTAGCTGAGTTCATGCATTTTATTTAATTTACTTTCGTACTTTTGAGCTATGAAATATATGTATAAGATAGTGACTTAAATTTGATAATTATGTATGAATTTAATTTGCCCTTGCCAGGCTTTGTACTTATGTTCAAAAGAGGTCTGTGTGCCCAAACCCGCATGTGAAATGAATGTTTAAATTTTGTTGGCCCATGGCCATTGCATGTGTGTGTGATTCTATATTTGAATCCTGGTGCTTCCGCATATTTGTTTTAATTTATTGCGCACTCTATATTAGGGTCTAGACCACCTAGCCTAGGTGAGATTTTGTTTGCTCCCGTTCGCTATAGCTTGGTATGTGTGCGGAGTTCCTATTTTGTTACACGTGTTGGGCTATGGTGCGGGGGATGTAGTGTCTTTCGCTCCGAGGTGCTACATCTCCGCCCTGGAGAAAACTGTACAAAAGATACACGGTGCAAACGTGAGACTCAGGACCCCATATGAACCATATACGACGCACGATAATGCAATGAACATGAGATGAGATGAATAAGAGATGAGTTCAAGTTATGAAACCATATAACCAAGTAATCCATTCAAGTTCATTCATTACATGGAGGTTTCATGTTCATTCATTTAATATCTTTCATAATCATATCAATTCAATTCATAATTACATTATAACATGTCATACATTTATCAATTTATATCATAAAGCGAACTTGAAGGTAAGAGAAGTCACTTAGGACATCAAACAATGCAAGAAAAGCACATAGCAATGCATACGGGGATCACTTAGGGCATGCATGCTCGTAACTCGATTAAATCATATCGAATCTCCCCGAAAATCGAATCCAATACTCCTAACACATTAGTCACACATGGAACATATCAAAATCAAGTAATTACAACTCATTTCATAGCAATTCATACATATACACAAGTACATATCACATTAGGATCAAGATCGGGGAGGGAAACGAGTAAAACGGGAAAACAAGCGAACAAAACACGAATCCAAAGATCCTGGGGGACTAACCGTCGTTACTCCTCTCCCTTTGTAAAGCCACTAACGGCCGTTATTAGGTACAGGGGCTCCCAGGAGCAGCTAACAGCCGTTACACACCAAACCACACAAAAGCCCTAACGGGCGTTAGTCACGGTTGGGCTGGAATTCTCCGGATTTCAGCCCTCAAACACCTCAAAAACTCCAAGAAAACCATACTAACATCAAGTATACACATAATGGTAAGTTAGGGTAATAAGAATTCATGCATTTCATGCCAAGAAACAAGCTAAAACCAACCTACAACATGAAACATATGCAAGAGATGAGATCAAGTCCATATTCTTCCATTTCCAACCAAATTCATCAATGGCAACTCAAATAAATCTCAATCCCCAAGCAACATAAGTTGATATAATTATAAAAGCATGTCTTAGGATCAAATATCACTCAAGAAACTCCAAGAAATTACAAGGAAACAAGACCAAATCTCTAAATGTTCATAAACCCTTACTATTCATCCTCTATATCAATTCTAACTCAAAACTTGGAGAAATCATGCAATATACATCTTCAAATGACTACAAGGAGATAATCATATCAATTATGGACTTACATTTCAATTTGGAGAAGGATTGAAGGTGAGATGAGCTCAAATCTCCCAAGGGTGAATAGTTCTTTCTTCTCATCTTCCTTTTCTCTTCTTTGTGGCTGATATTTTGGCGTGTGAGGGGGTGTGTGTCTCGTGTGAGCTGAGTGAGGGGAGAGAGAGAGGTGTAGCAAGTTGGATTAGGTCAAGGGTTAGGGTCTAGGTGTGTTGGTGTAGGTCCGTAAGCTCACAATTGTCAATGGTTGTCATTTTAGATGTGAGGTGCTCATTTCGGTTGAAATTCGGGATCCAAATGGTCTTAGAAAAATATGAGGTTTGTTCCATCGGATCCGGATCGTCGATATGAGTCCAATGGAGGTGACGGAACTTGATTCCGAGTTCCCGAGCTCAAGTTACGCCGCCCGTAACACAAGGTGCGCTAAATGCTCTTTAGCCCCTTTTCGGTTCCGATCACATAAACGAATCCAAAACTCAAACAAACGAGAATAAAATCATGCAACGAGCATATAAACATGATCATAAGGTACATATTTCACTCATATCAAGTTCCCACGAAAAACGGAAATCAATTCAAATAGAGATGACACTCAAACACAATCGTATATGCATAAACGTTTCAAGAGTTCATATTCAAATATTCAAATAATAACATCTAATAAAAGAGATAATAAATATTTGCATATATAATCAATTTAATTACGCATATTGGTAAACACATACGTCATACTCGTACAACTGAAAAATCGGGGCGTTACACCCTTAAATAACTTTCAGGATTCGAGTTGGGACGTGAGAAATGTAGCGATCAGGTTGGGAGAGTCGCGACGGTTATTAATTTAGGCAGAGGAAGAGAAATAAGCTAAAAAAATGTTTAAAGATCGAAATCGGGTGTCAATTACGCTTATACAAATCCTAATGCTACCTACACTAACTTCATAAATTAATGTACATTAAACTGTAATCAATATTTTGAATGGTACTTTATTAGTAGGATTTGAATAAAACGAGGTAATGTCGAGTTCCAATCTAATCTCAAACAAAAGCTTCTTAAATGGCCGTCATAGTAATAATTACACGATAAATATAACATTTTTCGTATTTTAATGAAATACATTTTCAGAAAGAATAAACTAAATATATATCTTCCAATTCTAATAATCTAAATTTCGATCCCAAAACAATTAGAAATTTCCACATGGAACCTGATCGAGCCAAAATCTCTGCTTGGAGTCCGATCGAGAGGTTCGACGCGATCACTCTATTTGTTGAGGGGAAAACAACCGTCCGACTACTCGAGATCTGCACAGGTCGATGTGAACGTAAGCTCCGAGGCCAACTCGGGGAAGATGGGTGTGAGACCCGGGTTGGCACTCCGACGATCAAGTTAGCCCAATGAAGATGGTCGAAAGGGTTGAGCAATGATGGGAGTTAGGTCAGGAAAAACTTACCGTGCAATAAATGAGGAGGGACTATTTATACTGCGATGAGAGAGAAGTTACCGCGTCGACGTGTTGGTGTGGGGAGCTGACAGGTGCCCCATTATGACCGTGCATTAAATGCGTGGTCGGCCACTCCTTCCTGCTAGTGGAATAGTGTGCTGGCCGGTCGAGAGGGATGGGTCGAACACAGCGACCTGGAGGCCCGACTATGGGTCGACGATATACGCGGTAACTTATGTGGGGTAAATGAGTCCCTGAGCGTCGTGGTCGAGAGGCAAATTCCGATCGAGGTGGAACCGTCGATCGTACACGTGGAACGCGGTGATTGGCCCAGCTCAACAGCGGGTACGTGCCACATCAGAACCCACTTAAATTTAATTTTATTTCTTTTTTAAGAGTAAGGACCACAAAAGAAAGCATTCATTCACAATCACACTCAATAAGAAAAGGCAAGCTCCCCCATTACAAGACAAAAACAGTTGCTTTTTACAGTTTTAAGATACTTTTACCGTACGCCAAAACAAACAAAATTTATGGTCCAATGTGCGAATAGTAGGTATTCGGAGGGCATCTACTTTTCTCACAAAACGACAGCAAAATTGGGGGTGAAAATGATAATTAACTGATTCCGAGGGCAATTACCGAAACCCAGCAACTTCCGAGCCCCTAGAATGCAATTTGAAATAAATGGAGGGGTAAATATTGAATAAAATAAAGATGAAAGATAATGCCTGTATTTATATATATAGGGATATGGGTGCCGGTAAAGAGAAGACTTGAATTTTTGTATAATTATTGCTATTTCAGTTTAGGGAGAGAGTAGAGAGAGAGAAATTGATGGTGATGAGGCGGCACGCACCTTAGTTCTCTCGCTACTTCCAACGCAGTCAAAATATGGCGGTGGCGAGTCTCTGTCGATCTATCTGAGTTGATTCTGAGCGCTAAGCTGCAATTTTTCCGGTGATCGGGAGTGGAAAGTGCCGGCAGAAATCGGAGAAGGGAAGGGGATGATGATGAATGTGAAAGGATTGAGCGGAGTGGAGAAAGAGTATGTTAGGAAGCGTCACGCGCACGAGATTAAGGATAATCAATGCACTTCGTTTCTCATCAAGCATGTTAAAGCGCCTGTTCATCTCGTATGGTTTTGGTTTTTTTTTATTTTTTCAAATTTTCTTATCTTCTGTTTGTTATGCTGATATGCGCGTGCTTTGGTGTGCGATTGGGACGGGTTTTGAACTTTGATCGTTAGGTTGGTAGGGTGTTGATTGGATTTAATTTGATCGGGTTTTATGAAATTTGTCATGTCTTAGGTTCAGATTTGTTCCTTTGTGAAGGTTTTCTTATTTGGTTCCGTGTTTTGATCTGACCGGGGCTTTTGTTCATTTGGTTGATGATTTTGTTTGTGGTATGACCAATATTGTATTTACACTAGGGAAAACTGATTTTGACTGGTCATGTTGAAGATGATTTGTCTGTTCACTCGGGTGGACTTCTTTTCGTTAATTAATGTCTTTCCAAGAGTGGATTTGGGGTTCATTTTGTTATGAATGCCAAGTGTTAATACTTTTTGCATAACTTAAACCAGTGAGATTGATTACCAAAAATTAAATGCATTTGGAGCCATCTAAGTATTCTTCTTGGTTATCCCTGTGCAATTTGTATAATTATGACTAGGAACTAGAATGAAAGTTGTTGGGGGGATGCCCTGTTAGAGATTGGTTTCGGTCAATTGCTTTTCCTAGTTTTGTCAAAAGAAAATGTGTGGAAGGTGAAGCTATTTTAACAACATTTTATGACACAGGACAAGTAACATAACATTATTCCGAAAATCTAACCAACCTGTACTTTTATCTTTATTATTTCTCTTTCCATCCCAGATTTTTAAATTTTCGGACTCTACTAATGTATGAATCCTATTATAGTCGTTGGTGCCATTAGTTATAGCATTATCCATTTATAGTGATGGTTAATTGTTCTGCACACTAGGTTTGGTCGCTTGTACGGAGATTTGATCAACCACAGAAGTACAAGCCTTTCGTGAGTCGGTGTGTGGCGCAGGGAAATCTTGAAGTTGGCAGTCTGAGGGAAGTTGATGTGAAATCCGGTCTTCCTGCCACTACCAGCACTGAAAGATTGGAGCTTCTTGATGACGATGAACACATACTCAGTATCAGGATTATTGGTGGTGATCACAGACTCAGAGTATGTTTGCAGTCTTGGCCTTTCTTTGTGGTTTTCTGGGCCCAGTATTTTCTTTCTTCCATTGACTGAAAATGTGGGTGATGCGTAACTTGTCAGTTTCAAGTTTCTATCAAGTTTAGTGTTGTGAAGTGAGCTTCATAGATATGTATATGTGTGCTATACATGTGTGAAGCTTCTAAGCATGAGATGAATTAGCTTTGCATATGTGTACATGAACCATGATTCATCAGATTAACTTCAAAAATTCTTGTAGCGATGGCTTAGGAAGCTCTGTTGGTACCTTGCACCTTAATTTGACGAAGACTACAATTTCTAGTATGTATTATAGTTTTCAATTTGGTATATGATCATGTTGAGCTTTTTTGTAGGATTCTATTTTTAAAGTGATTTAATATAAATTACAATGAACATTTTAGTTCAATGGTTTGCATTTCTGTGGTTTCTTTTGCACTTGCTCTATTCTTCTTTGTTCTTGAAGATTTTTCATGTTGCAGGCAATTCTTCAGCGACCACTTTAATCTATAAGCCCAAGATACATTTCTAATT
Organism: Lantana camara; assembly: GCA_037501455.1. NCBI lineage: Eukaryota > Viridiplantae > Streptophyta > Magnoliopsida > Lamiales > Verbenaceae > Lantana > Lantana camara. Next base: position 10,213,475 of record CM074857.1, on the reverse strand, counting down.
GTTATACCTCACACAACCCTCTTTCAGGCTGCTGCATTTCCTTTTGATTTTCTCCTTCGTTTCTTTTTATTTATGAGGCCCAGCATCTAAAATTCTTCTTCATAAGTTCAATCTTAGTGACTCCGACAATCCTCACGGCCTTCAGTATCATGCTGATGATAAAATTATCTAAAGCTTAAACTGTTAGATACTTGACACATTCCATATCATCTATCTAGCATCAGCGGACATGAAAATGAATATAAACTTAGTTTGGGAAATACAATTGTGTATAATGTTGTTTCCAGCATTATGTAGCAATCTAACAGAGCACAACCCTCGTTTTTATGTTGCAGAACTACTCTTCCACTGTGTCTGTCCATCCTGAGGTGATTGATGGGAGACCTGGGTCATTGGTGATTGAATCTTTCGTGGTGGATGTGCCTGAAGGGAACACAAAGGATGATACGTGTTACTTTATTGAAGCACTCATCAAATGTAACTTGAAGTCTCTTTCTGATGTTTCAGAGAGGCTTGCTGTACAGGACCGGACTGAGCCCATCGATCGTGTCTAGTGCTGCTGTTGAACTTGCCATGGAAGGCTATGTTTACCTAGGATAAAGCTTTATTTGAAGGCTTTTGAACCCTTCAGGCTTTGGAGGCGAAGTAGTCATTACTCTGTATGCCATCTTCTCGTTTCTTGTTTGTTTGTTGTATGTCAAAAGTCACTTTGGACATGCTGTGTTTTGGAGCTCAAGAACCACAGAATTGTATAAAAGTTGTATGAATGTGTTCTCTCTAGACCAAGTCGAAAAGTACAGAATGACCATTCAGATTTCAGGATTCCTATAACGCTGTTGATTATTAAAGATGGCATATGAAAGTTAGCTGCCCGTTGATGGAGTAACGCTGTTGATTCTCGTTTCTAGTGTGATTACATCTCTGCAATCATTAGGACCTTTAATTCTGTGATGAGAGAATTTCCCCTTTTGCAAAATATTGCGTCTTCTCCGATTTCCACAATTTATTTTTGACATAAACTAGTCTCTTAAAACACTTCACTCCATCAACGCACATAGCTTCGTATATCAGCTTGTTAGTTTCACACATTCACGATTCTAATGTATTTCATTCTCAAAATTTTCCCGAATTCGGGGTAATTCAATTGGTATATTGGCTCTTCTTGTAGCTTATAAATAATTCCTCATGTTCATCTAAAGCACGCTCTAGGTTTCAAATTATGTTCCTAATAATGTTACAGCACACATGTAATGTAAAATTGCATACTACGTATGATGGATGAACGATGACGTGCAAATTATACTCTGTACAAAGCTCCTCTTCCTATTTCTTGAAGTATAAGCTCGAGCTGAAAGGATGGTTTAAGCCAATACAAGCTCCTCTTCCACCTGCTGCTGTTCTTGATCATTGAATCTCTCTCCCTGACCGTAAGGAATGAGTAGGCGTTTGATCTCTTCTGCATTAAGAGTCTCGTACTCCAGAAGCGCATTCGCCAGAGCATGTAATGCCTTCTCATGCTGCAACAAGTTTGACATGTCAACATTAATGCCACAAACAAAGTTTTTCTTCAGCAATTATTTTGTCGTTCGATGCCATGATCTAACAATTCAGAAGTAATTAATGTACATCCTTCTGATCAAATCTCTTACCTTTTTCAGCAAAGCTTTGACGCGATTATAAGCATCCCTCAGTAGCTTAACGACCTATTGCATCAAGCGAAAACATTAACACTGCAGCAATATTTTCCAACCTAATCTTAATTGCATCAGACAAAAGGAAAAAGCATACTTCAGCATCTATCCGGGATTGCATTTCTGAACCAGGTCTTTCCTTAACATGAACAGGTCCAATTTCATCACTCATCCCACACGCTGACACCTGGCAGTAACGACCCACAAAGGGGGGAAAAAAAAAAAGACAAAATGGGGTTATTTTACTTTCTGGAACAAACATCGTTAAGCATAGTATCATGACATATGAACGAAAGTACCATGTATTGAGCAAGCTCAGTAGCTTGATTCAGATCACTACTTGCTCCAGTAGTAACATGATCTTGGCCAAAAATAAGCTCTTCGGCCACTCTTCCTCCCATACAAACATCGAGTCGTGCCAACAACTGCTTCTTGCTGATTGAAGTTTCATCATCAGAAGGGAGCTGCGTAACCATGCCCAAAGCAGAACCACGAGGCATAATTGTTGCCTTGTGAATTGGATGTGCACCTTCTGTGTTCAAAGCAACAATTGCATGGCCACTCTCGTGGTATGCAGTGAGCTGAAGGGGAAAACAAACATTAAGGTAACTGCATTGTACGAATTCTTAAGATAAAAAGGTTAATTGAACTAAAATTTACAAATGCTCACCTTCTTGGACTCTTCGGTTAGAAACATTGTCTTCCTTTCTGTTCCCATCATTATCCTGTCCTTGGCAAACTCTAACTGTGCTGCAGTCAACTTCTCAGCACCCTCAACAGCAGCTTTAATGGCAGCAATGTTTACCAGATTTGCAAGATCTGTATCGGAAACACCCAGTTATATAACTTAAGAGGCATCTTGAAGATGAAAGACAGACATTTCGAAGTATAACATAACATGCCTGCGCCATTGAATCCTGGAGTACCACGAGCAATTGAGTTTATGTCGACATTATTTGCAAAAGGTTTATCTTGTAAATAGAGCTCCAGTATCTCTTGACGACCTCGGACATCTGGATTAGGAACAACAATCTACAAATAGGCTTTTTATGTGAGTTATTTATCTTAAAAAAAAAAAAAAGAAACTAAGCGCAGTGTAATTGAACTGCAGTTTCTGAAAGAAAATTATGCAATAAAGTTCAAATAGAATTAAAGCAAGATGGTGAAAATGAATAAGAATCATAGCAGCACAGAAATGAGACTTACATGCCTGTCAAATCTACCAGGTCTTGTCAAAGCTGGATCAAGTATATCAGGCAAGTTGGTTGCAGCCATTACAATTATGCCCTGTAAAAAGTTCAAATATTGATTGCATCTGTAAGTGCACGAGGAAAGTTGAAAGGAAAGCAGTACTTTTTGTTACTTTACCTCATTTTGTTCAAATCCATCCATTTCCACGAGTAATTGGTGCAGCGTTTTCTTTGTATGGCCTTCCCACTGCTTTCGTGTTGACCCAACAGCATCAATTTCATCAATAAATATGATGCATGGAGCCTACAATGTACATTCAAAAATCAGAATTGTGGGAGATAACAGAAATTATATGCTAATAAATCGACCTCAGTTTAATTGACTTATAACAGGTTCTTCCACCCTTAAAGTCAAAGGGGAGACAAATACTTCAGGATATTCGGACAGATATACACTAGGTGATTTTTGTCTTTTAACTTACGTGCAAGTACAGCCATGTAGAATCTGCATATGAAATTGGAATATTGATCCTAGAACCTATACTTCAAAAAGGTGCCATGGAATTTCAATGCATTAATGCCATTAAACTTTGTTCCCATTCACAGGCCAGCACATGAAAATATGTGATTATGTTCTTCTAAATCATTGTCCAGATGTAGAACATCATACAGAAGTACAAACATTCCATTTCTTTATTATAAAATAAAAAGAGAAAATTGACAGCCCTCTTTCAACAATGATTTTAATTCGCAGTCTAAATACTAGTCCAAAAATATTATCAATTAAAACTCCACACAGAATCTAGTAATACTTAGAGATTCTCAGGTGCACCCCCAAGTTGAACGGGAAAATAATGGGAGTTCCGTCCATGAAAAATAATGGATATTTTTCAATGAAGAAACAACAGATTTAGGAAATACTTATCGAGCTATCTCTCTCTCTCTATATTTTTTGGTAGAATTATCAAGCTCTATTTATTGAAGTGTGAAATTCTCCCAAGGAAGAAATTTGAATGGCAGCAATCCAGTGACACAAGACATTTCACCGGCAGATTATATATTTCTAAACTGAAAGCATGAAGCATCTAAGGCAACAATATATGCTACCATCTAGTCTAACTAATCTCAAAAAAAATTATGTAATTAATATAGTAAGAATGACAAACACCACACAAGGAATAAGCAGTTTACCTTCTTTTTGGCCGCTTGAAACAAGGATCTTACACGTCGAGCACCAACCCCAACAAACCTAACATGAAAAATAGTAGATTTCAGCGCATAGAAATCAGGGTCCAGTAATCTCATTATTATTAATTGTTAACCCTTACATTTCTTCAAATTCAGAGCCAGCTCTGTAAAAGAAAGGTACACCAGCCTCCCCAGCTATGGCCTTCAAGATTCAAATAATTAGACAACAATAATGCCAGCTGTATGCAGCTGTCTGAATTGCCATGCAGTTCAGATTACCGTAAATACATAAATATGTGTAGCTATTTTATTGCAGTACACCGACATACCTTAGCAAGCAGGGTTTTCCCTGTTCCAGGCGATCCAGTCAGAAGAATTCCCTGAAATTTTAATGCATTTTAAAGGAGAGTACAGACTACAGAGAGCGAAGTGTGGCAGAGATAGCCAATTTAAGTGCTGAAGTACACGAACCTTAGGCAACTTCCCTCCCAATCGAGTGAACTTGGAAGGGTTTTTCAAATACTCAACAACCTCTTCAAGCTCTTGTTTAGCATCATCACAACCTTTGACATCTTTAAATGTCTTAACATTCTGCCATAGTACAATTCAAAAATTAATATGTGGTCATGCAGCTTTCTTGCATTATTCCATTATGGTTATCAGTCAAAAAAACTCCATATTATGATAATTTTGCAAAAGAATTGAAAGGACAAAGTCAAAGATTAGAAGTGACTTAAAAAATTAACCTTTTCAGGCACAATTTCTTTGTTGGAGTCTTTTGGTGCATAAGATGAGCTTGAACCAACTCCAGGAGCTCCTATCCCACCCAAGCTGCCAATGTACTTCTGGAGTGCAGTTGCGCCCATTACCCTGAGAAGTCACAAACATATCATAAGTTACAATATCAAAGGATAGAAAAACTATTGGATTCGACAGTTATTACTTTAGACCATAATAACTGAAGGTCATACCAAACCAGACCGACTGCGATGGTGAACAAGATTGTTGATATGAGCTCTTGTGCAAACCGTGGTGATTTGTTTGACATTTTTGGGTCCACCTATGATGCAGAAGACATATCAAGAGCTGAGAATGAATGCAATTAAATTTCACACAACAAATGAAACAAAAGTTTCAATCTTTTTGCCCCCATATCCTTTCTTATTTTGGAAGGCATTTTCTTGCTTACCATAACAACATGTAAAGGCTGTTTCTCAGATACACCGGGGCTTCCAAAAGGCTCATCCATGTTCCCTGATGCACGCTGTTTTAATTCTTGCAACTGCACACAATATCAACAATTAACCAATGAAGTTAAAACATAAAAGAAGACGAAATGCTCCTCTCAAGAAAAATCAATATTTATACAAAATTGGTAGCTACATACCAAAGAAGGAAGACTAGAAGGCTTTCCAGATTGCTCATCAGGCAAATATTCAGAAATTGCATCTGTAGCAACCAGAGCTCGTAGGTACTCCGCCACTCCTCTACTGTCTACAGCATGTGCTCTTTCTTCAAAACGCTGGATGACAGCCTCAGGACTAAACAATTTCAAAATGAAATTCATCATAACTAAATAAGTTCATGAAAAACTGCATAATTAAACTTCATAGCTTAAAACACGTACAGAAAACCATAATAACCTTTGCTTATTGAGCTCCGCCAAAAGGGCACTCTGCTTAGCAGCATCCATAGGATTTGCGTCTGCCTCCGCAATCAACCGCTCCAACCGCTTCTCCTGCCTCGAAAACGGCCAAAAATTGAACCAATCGGAATACTGAACGTTCTGGAACCAGTTTTTCAACCTCGCAAAAACGCCCATAAGGAACACGATTATGGGCAACCGTTCCCTCACGTTCCCATTCTTCACCTCGCCCTCCGCCTCCCCACTTGCAGTGGAGGTTTCGCTCAATGCAGACCCATTACCGACCTCAATCTTTTCGGAGCTCTCATTAACGATATCGCCATTACTGAACTCAATCGAATCACTTGCAGAGCTTAGACTCTCGGAATTCAATGTACACGAAAAACGGTGCCGCAAAAATCTCGTCTTGATGGGAACCGAATTGCTGGACCTCCCATTTATCCTTCTTGCGGAAGACAATCGAGGGTACAAACTGGGGAGGCGTGGCTTTAGAGAGAGAGGCACTGAACCCAATTGAGGGATTGAGGGCCTCAAAACAAGAGAAGACTGGAGCGTTATAGTCATAATACAAGCAATTTCGAGCTTCAAGAATCAATTTTTCCGAATTTTATTAGCTTTACAAAGAGAAGGGGACTCCAATTTCACAAATTCGCAGCACAAGATCGGCCCTCGGTGAACAACAAACACACACACCCCACACAGTGGCGCGTCTTCCCTCCCTCTATCCTCCCCACGAGATTTGGGGTTTTAGTTTTTAGTTTTTACAGAGGGCAGAAGATAGAGAGAAAGGAGAACCCCTAAACCTTATCCTCCTCGACCTCGTAGTTGAAAATTTGACACTATAATCTTGTGAAAAATCTTTTACTTTTCTTAATTATTAGGATTATAATTGAATTTGTTCAAGTTTTTCGGTTATTACTATACTTCTTTGGATGGTAATGCTGTTTCTGTCCTGGAGTAGGCGTCACTCCAGGTATCAAAAATTCATATAAGGTTTATAGAGCAAGTTTAATTGTATGTACTTTCTTAATAATTTATTTCATCATATATAGTATTTACCTTTCAAAATCTTTATCAAAATTTTAGTAAGTATTTTGGATTTAAATTGAGGCGGTTGTGAGTGTACGCAGTAAGATATTAGTAAAGATTTGAGGTGAATCTTAAAGGGAAAAGTTGCTCATTTTTGTGTTGATAGAGGATCCACTTCCTTCCAAGAATTCTGGTTTTGAATAAAACGATTGATGCGTAGTCCGAAGGGTTTTATACCAAGGAAAGAGGCTGCCGCTCAAGCAAGCAAACAAAATGTCCTTCTTTGAGCGGGGGAGGGGGGGATTTGTTAGGATAACGGGTTCCCGGGAGTACAGGGAGGTTGAACAAGAGATGACACTTTTTCACTTGAAAGCCGAGAGGCGAAAGAAAAAATCCCTCGTGTTGAGTCGTTCCATCCCGGTGGGTGAAGAGGCCGATGTCGGGCGAGCAATCGATATTCTCTTGGACGAGGGCAACCCCTAATCCCTCGCCAAGGCGGAAAGAGCGATTTCTCGTCCCAATAACCACTTGAAAATTTGAAAGCCTTCATCCGGGAGTTCAAACAATTACACCCAAATGCTCCCTGGGTCGACTTCGGTGTGCCTTAGTTTCGTTTCTCCTTGTGCACATCATAGGTCATGCATAACCATAAATGATAACAAATACGGACGGAAGTTTTACGAAAAGAACCATATAGCCATATCCGTATATTATAGGTTATGCATAACCAAAATGAGCTACCACAATCAAGTTGTTTCTCAAATTTTATCTATCAAATGTCAGATTGCGATTTACTTGTAGCAATTTTCTGCCTCGAAGGTGTTTAGATCTTGCACAGGAATAATCATACATGAAAAGTCCAACGCTGTCACTATTTCCGGTATTTTCATTGTGATCTTACAGACAACCCCACCAGAGTTCCATGCCCTGTTTGATATTTAAACAATAAAACCACCAAGAAGCTAAACAATACTTCTCATAGAGGGTGGACATCAGGCCGTTATACCAGATAACCAGAATCTTGGATTTGTAACTCGAATTACCAAAATGAAACAAGAAAATAGCATCATCATCAAAAAAAAAGGACTCACATAACAGGACCGGCATAGCCATTCTGTACTAGCTACTGATGATGGTAAGGGCGCATTGGGGATGAGTGTGGGCCCATTGTAGGAGAACTTCCAGGAGGTCCATATGGGTAATTATGCATTTGCATTGGGGCAGAAGATTGAGCTAGACCTGGATTCCAACCGGCTGAAGTGGGACCCACAGCATGAGGATCGGGAGCTGCAGCGTATTGTGCTGCATTGTAGCCGTAGGGTTGCTGACCTAGTATTGAGGGTTGAGCATTCAACACTGGAGTATTGGGGATCGTATAGTCTCTGCTCCTATCATTATTCACCTGGAAATATATATATATACTAGCTAAATGTCGATGCACAAATCCACAAAGGCACAAAAATTAAGGAATGTAACTTCAACTAGAAATTCTAATAGAGTCTCACCTTTATGCTGAGATCGGTGTGTCGAGAATATGAGATGTGAAGCTTGCAGAATCCTCCATCATATATGCAATGCCCTTCCAACGCTTCCTTTGCAACAACGGCTGTCTGGATATCTGCAAGTCCACTGATTATTACTACCTTCATTTCAAACTGGTTTAACTAATACTTGATCGGGCCTATCACCCATAGATGTGAAATACTAATTCAAGCATTGTCTGTAAGTTCGGCCGAACTCGGTTTATAACATTTAAAGAGAGCATTTCGCATCTCTTCTATATGGTTGATATTTGGTTCTGTAAGTTCTCTTCCCCGGGTATGGTTAAAAGCTATTGAGTAAATATTAAAAAGGAGATAATATAAGCAGCCAATTTCATCTTACCAGGGTACTGAATCAGAGCTTGAAGACCCCCATTCTTATCGAACATGGCAATCTTTAGGACAGACCCAAATGCTGAAAAGACCTAAGCAGGAAAAGGAATTGGAACGAGCCAAAAACTAGCTTTTAAAGGCTTCTCATGTTTGCCAGTACATACCGTATGCAAAACATCCAAGGTGACTGCATATTGCATATTTTCTATGGCGGCAAGCAGAACATTGCTCTCAGGCTCCACTTTTTTGCCATCAATTCCTACACTGAACTGCGAGAAGGCAAGTGAAAGTCGTAAGCGTAGAAGCTATAGATAATTGAAAAGAGAGGGATAGAGTATCCTCTGGGTCTACAGTATGCCAAAGTGCACAGCAAATAATAAATCTAAATTGCAATTTTACAACTTGTGCACAGAAAATGGTTCATTTTCAATGGTATCAACAGGTTAAAGAATTCTGTAGAAACTAGCAAAAAGTTTGAAGCCTTCTTAAATAAAGCAGATACCAAGACATGAGCATACAGTGAGACATAAATTTAACACTAAATATAACAATCATGACACATCGAACTCGCCATTCAAATCAAATCAGGACAAACTTATTTGAATAATAAAACCACTCCAAATTTGGTACCTGGACGCTTGCGTCTATAGCCGAAGGAGCAACTGGGAGGAGAGGATTGGTATAATCCCTAAATTAACACATAGCAAGATATAAATTAGAAAAGTTAAACATAAGTAATCATTAATAGGAAAAATAAAATCCAAAACTTTAGAAGTTTCAACCACAAAACATAAAATTAGTGACAGGAAAACAATATTAGCTCGTCTATCATCTGTGAGCCGTAATAATGCTATAGTAAAATCAGATTCAGTTTACCTGCTACGATGACTCTGGAATTTCACACTCAGGTCAGTGTGTGCGGAGTACGTGATCCTAAGTGAACATGGCCCCAGCTCTGGAATCAAATAACTGGCACAGACCCAACATTAGGAAATCAGCACAGAGGTGCATTGTCCAGAAAAAATGGATCTTTCAGAAACAGTGAGTTAAAGGTGGTCAATTTTCAATCACAAATTCCCAGAGTTGAGGAATTTGGATAGCAGGAATAATGAACCAAGTTACTGGACATTTTTAAGTCAACGTACATGCATTGATTGCTTGCCATGGCGCGGCTGAGATATGAGGTGAAACACAGAGTTCACTACTGGTTCTTTAGCATATGAAAAATGTGGTCAACAAGACATTGGATGAAATATATTTTTTCATAGCTTGATAAGTTGCATATTTCTCAGCCTATTCTTTTTAAGTTCAGAAGAATATGTCCCTGTTACGCCCAAATCTATCCATCGTAATGATCTAGTTAACCCTTTTAAGAGCATACTTAACAAGAATGGTTCTTGCCATGAAAGGTGAAGATGGCCGAGAATCACTAAATAAGGAAATCAAAGTGGGGAAAGAGGAACATGCATGTACACCTATAGCAGATTCTTAAAAAAGCTTCTGAAAGATATCCGGCCCCAATGTACGAGCACCATGTCACACTCAACAGACACATGATTGGAAACAGATGGGATACATCTGAAGCCAAATGCAAAATCAAGATCACCTTGGAATGCTTCTTCCATCAAGGGTATCCTTGGCAGCAGAAGCTGTCACTGAATCAGAAAATTGCACCAGAGCCTGGATGGACGGTTTTTTGTGAGCAACAAAAGTCCCTAATAATTGAGATAATTTTAATATTTAAAATAAAAGTTTTATGCCTGATACACACCTGAAAACCAGCTGTCTTCTCAAAAGTTGTAATCTTATGTACGAAGCCAAATGCAGAAAATACCTGCAAATAGGACAAGAGTTAATTACTGTATCATATAAAGTATTAACTAATTATTTTCAAGTTCATTGCCTTTTAAAAACTGTAGACACTAACAACCAAAAGAAAAGAAAATGGCCAAGCGGTGATATTATGAAACAATAATTATTAGCAGAGAAGCATTATGCATACTTTGAGAATGGGTGTAACATGCACCCTTGCAAGTAGTAAGTGGCCAAAAATTGCTACATATTGTGCCTTAACATGTAGCTTTTATGTAAGTAGTAAGTGGCCGGAAAATGCTCATATTGTGACTTCAGCTAGCAGTAATTCCAGAGATGATTTCCGAACAACTCAACGATTTTGCGACATTTACACATTAAATCAATACCTAGAGTGATTATCATCATAACCTACAGTATTATGTTTCTATACAATGAAAAGCACAAAGAACAAGAAGCTGTTTGCTTCTCATATCATCTCCGATACGGGGAAGTTACAGATAAAGGAAAAAATAATTTGTCTCACATCATAAACAAGTCATCGTGTGATAAATGTAATTAAACACCTTAATTGTGTCAAGATTGGAGTTGTTAGGTAATCTCATAATAGAAGACTTACAAGTCAACTGTCTCTAGAATGAGTAGACACCTCTAGCAGACACCTTAACTGTGTCAAGACTTAAACTGGGTAACGAATCCAAGAAGGATATACAATAAAAGTTAACTTTCAACATGAGTGGCAAAAACTCAGAATAACAATGTCAAGTTTCAGATTAAGATTAGGTATGATACTACTAGGCATTGAATTGTTTCCCAGAAGTTGCACCTAAATTTAGGTATTATCCAATATATATGAATATGTTTTCCTGAGAACACTAGTTGAAAGAGAAGGTTTCACTATTAAGTGAAAGCAAAATAATAAAATATTTAACGTAAGAAGAACAGCTATCATGCTACTTAACAGAAGAATATATCAAGTATGGCGTGAAATAGTGAGTACTAAATATCCAAAGAAAAAAAAGAAGAAAAGAAATTTGACCTAGGCTTCTTAAAAAGCTATGGTATAATCATGAAAAGGAGGGAAGAAAGAGCCAGTTTTAAGCAAAGGAGAAAGAAGACAAACACACGTGAGCTCTTTCTCCCAATGCTATAAGCTGCCAGTGAAGATATTTCCTTGACAGGTTCCTGCTGATTCATTCAGGCTCTAGTCAAATAAAAATTTAAAAAGGTACGGCATGCAACAACCCAGACACAAATATTATCATAGAGAACATCCTTATGTTGACAATAAATTGCGTCCTCTGAGCTTGAAAGAAGATAATCAATTGCTTACCAGGTGTAGGACATCAATGCTGACAAGACGTGCATCATCCCCTTCTATTGTTACTAACAGAACATTTCCAGCAACATCTGCAGTAGTTTTGTTGTTCACTATTTCTTGTCTGTTGGAATACTGTAGGTAGACAGTTTTCCCTCGTACCTGAGCTGGCTCAGATGATGATGCATAATATGATATCATGGCAATAGCTTGATTTAGTTCTGCCTACAAAATTCAAGAGAGATAAAAAGAAAGACATCAAGGTATGGAAGCCTTAAAATACACAATCGAGTCGGAATCAAGAAACAGCCTCGACTTACGAATTCAATAAAAGCCTGATTTCTATTGGCTCCAACATTACACTTTGTGTTAACAACTTTACCAAACGGATTCCCCAATTCGATCAGTTCCTCTTCAGTGCATTCCCATGGTAAGTTCCTCAGATGGAGAACCTTGGAGGGGGGTTGGGTGTAGCGGAACTGCAGCTGGCTGGAAACAGACGACATTCCGCACTTCTACCCAAGCTGCAAGCCTGCAATTTATATCCTTTAGAAACTGACCAGTATATAAAACCATAAATCAACTTTAAATCACCACCTCTATGCATAACATTTGATTCACAACGACATAGAGAATCATAAGAAAGATGCAAGAAATAACAAAATCAGGCTACACCATCATGCATCTATGTTAATTTGATTCACCAATTCAGTTTCCAAGTTCCAAGCATATAAAGCCAAATTGTCCAAATATAAGAACCAAACCACTCTTATGCAAGTTTTCAACAAAAAAGTAAAAAAGGGGGACCAACTCTCTAATGTAGATACTAATGGCTTTCATTCGTTTAATTGCAATTGCACATCAAATGTGAGCCATCCTATTCTTTTAACAATTTCAAATACCAAAAATCATTCAGTTGCACTATCCATGGAATAGTAGTTGGACAAACTTTCCGAATTTGAGTTGATTTTATCCATTAAACTTCTGTCGACTTTTTTGCCCCGGACTGTTCCATGAAATGGAAGATTAACAAACTTTCCGAATTTGTGTTGATTTTATCCATTGATATTCTATAGACTTTTTGGCCCCAGAGGAAACACTTTTACACCATAAATCTAAGCTGGAATGTCAAATGAGATATTTATCAAACATCACTAAACTCAAAACACATCTTGCCAGAAACCCACTTAAGACACAAGAATCTTCGTTCATCCCTATTCCCGCACAACTTATCCAGTAGATAAGCCACTAAGCCAGAACAATCTCGTCACTAACCATAACGGAAAATGAAGTTCGTAACCAAACTTAATCGAAATCAACAATGCCATGTTGCACATAATTTGAAAAACAATTCACAATAAGACATGAGGTTAATTAAAGAGAGAGAAACCACGAAGGGTACCGGAATGGAGCCGAGAACCGAATAAGCTGAAATCGCCGGCGAGGAGAAGAAAGCAATTATTATTTATTGGTCTATTCTCCTTGTACGGGAGCCGGGAGGGCAGGGATTTGGGCTGATAGAGTTAACCCTTGATTGATTATCGAATATGTGCATCTTATAACCCAACCATTGGGCTTATTGCAGTTTAGTACCCAATATTTGAATTTTGATGAATCAGTATCAAATCTTTTTAAGTTATTTAATTTTAATACCTAGGTCAACATCCCAGCATAATTATCCGACCAAGGCATTGCGCGTGTTTTCCACGTGATTTTTTAAGGTTATTTTAAGTCAGCTCCTTCCATCTCATCACAACGGTATTCTTATCTTACAAAAATTCAATTTCAAAAAAAAAAAAAAAAACCCTTGCTTTTGTGTTATTCACTTCGAACGAGACAAACAATACCACAATGGTGTGGAAGAAGCGGAAGGAAGATAATGAAATTCCTTATGGGAGAAGCGTGCCGTATTATGGTGAGTATTTGAAGCCCAATTTTGTTTCTTCTCCACTCTTGAAAAATATACACCATTCACACTTTTCATTTTTACGAGTGACAAAAACCTTTTGGGAAGTATTTTTTATGAATTGGATATCTCTAGCATATACAATGAAATATGCTCTAACAACTTTCCTAAACTCTAAACCCAAACTAAACCTTAGATTTGCCATATCAGTTTTTTCATTAAAAATCCTCCTTTCCTGTTGTTGTACATGACTAGAAGAATGTTCTTGTTCCTGAATCAGATTAGTTCTTTGTAGCCCCCAATATTAACATGCCTGTCAACAACATTTATATCCACATCAACATCATCATGATCACTGTCCACAAGTTTGTCACTGTAGTCTGAATCTTCACCCACTGACTGATTATCATCACTTCCACCACTGTCAGCTCTATCCCATGAAACACCTAACTGCTCTAATTCATCCACATTTGTCTCACCATTTACACCAAATCCACTTACATCTTCAGCCACATCATCCTCTCTAATTGTTTCAGTATTTAACCCATTATCAGTGACTACATCATCCAAAATTATTTTAGCATCTACCCCATGGTCAATTATAACATCATCCATATTTGCTTCAGCATTTACCACGTGCTCAATTACAACATTATCAGATATATTCTTACCCTTGATATTATCTATATCAATCCAATTAGGTAAACCCAAAACCTCATCTGGACTGTCTTCCTCAAACTCCCTATCTCCTTTTAACAATAACAATCCTAGGCAAGACTTCATCACTCTCACTGCTAGACACCATATCAGCACTTTCATTTCCAACAAAAAATCCGCACAACTCTCTCTTTATCTACGTAATTTGATAAGGCCATAACATCACTGTCATCTTACATCACAGACACAACCGTAGCATCATTACTACCACCCATACTATAGAAAAACAATGCACTATCTGTGTCTATTCCAGCCTCTTTACCCATAGTAATGATCTTGTAGCGCCTCCCCAACACTACAACCCCGCACCGCAATACTCCCTGAGTGGAGGTTAGACCCAACACTCAGGAAATACTACGGCGAACAGTCAGGATAATATATGAATGGAGTTTATGTCACAGTGCAGCGGAAGATAAAGAGATTCAACTTTACCAATGAACGGGAAGGATAACATACAATGAGTAAGGATTATCATTATTGTTCAAAGTAGTTCGCAAAAGAGTACAACAGGTTGACATGCAAGGACAAAGCATGAGATAGTTTGTTTCTATAGAGAGTAGGCTCAAGACAGTGTACTCTTAGAATCGGATCCAACCTACCGTTGTAATGCTTTAAGATACCTCTAGTTGTCGTTCATTGATTCCTAAAACTATGTGTTTTAAAATAGGCAAGAGGGTTAGTCAAAGTGACTAAGTGAAGGGGGTATGATAGTTTGTAGATACATGTATGTGTATAATTAATATATATATATATTTATATGATCAAGAAGATCTTGATCTAAAATAGTGGCAATAGGATATAACAATTATGAAACAGTTCATGATAATTGTAAAAGTAGGGATAGGGGTAATTTGGAATATTTGTAGAAATATGAATCGTTTGTAATAATAACTTTAATGCCCGCAAGCTAGGTTTCTCCATCCGTGACTCCGTAAGTAATATGGTAAAACAGCACCGGGCTGATCAAGGCGCCGATACTTTAATAAAACCAATATGATAATACCTCCTTACTCCAGTGCCGTGAGGAGCTACCCCTAATGGCCATGAACAATATGCGGGAAGTAGTGTTCCCTTATAACTTGGCGTGGAGTAACTAACCTCCAGTTAAACCACTACCAAGAGTTGGTGACGGTCCGTATCACTAACAATACCCTCGGCCCAATATCTTCCAGGTAATTGCTCGATACGGTTAAGCGCCGTGGCCCATAATAATAATGATAAGATATTTTGCTTGCTTAGTCGGGAATCAATTCTTAGTAATGATCGGACTGAAGTAATATGTATAAGGTCCGGGTAAGATCCTGATTCCGACATAAAAGTATTTTCCTCATAAAGAGGGATATTGTAATATGATACTTTGTATATAGGATAATAAATCATAAATAATAGGTAGGCTTGAAAATAGTTTTTATATAGATACATATATATAGGCCTAATTCCAGTTGAAAACATTTTAACCCTCACCTATACCGGTAGTCAGACGAAATCATGTGGATTCCAGTTTGCCTGAAAGTATTAACTACTATAGACTTAGAACTAGGTTTTTATTACTCTAATCGAATAATCACATATAATATCCTAATCAAATAATCACATAAGGTACATGTTATGTAATACGTTAAAGAATTCCCGGTAAACCTTAATTTTAACTGTTTAAGGGAATTTAATTAATTAATCAGGTTTCATGAATTCTTTAACCATTCAAATATTTATTACTCACATTATAATCCTAATTGGAATATTAGAAATAAGATTTAGGGTTTAATTCAACAATGTAGGTTGATTTTGAAATTATTTCATAACTTACTGATTTTTGGAAAATTCGGGTAAAATCCTTCTTTAAAAATTCCAAAACCTATTTTATAATTATTTTTAATTAAATTCCAAAATTAGTGGAGTATGGGTTGACCAAAAAGTCAAAATTACTATTGAAAATATTTACTATTCAATTTCTTATGAATTAAACACTTTATAACATAAAATCGAACTCACACATACACACACTATCACACGTGCACTTCTAACCATTCAAGAACAACATGAACATGTTCTTAGACTTATGAAGGTGTTCATATTAGCTCATGATCAGATCTAACAAGTTCTAGGTCCATAACACATAATTAAACTTGAAATGTAGCACTTTATGTAACTTTAATCATAAAATTAATTCTAAATAAATTATACTAGACATGAATTTAATCAAATAAGATCATGAATATTTAAACACATACTCATACTATATCATATCATAATTCATGCATTTAATTAAATAAAATTATATAATGTAGGCACATTGTACATAAAACTAACAATTATGCATATATTTCATAAAATAAAATTCCTAAAGCATAATTTAATTAATCCTAGGCATGCTATGACTATATTATACTAAGAACATAATATAAGACATGAAATAATAAAAGAAAAGCACACCTTATGTAGAGGAATAGGGCTGATCGAAAATGGGAGAGATTTGGAGTGATTTTGGTGTAGTCTTGGAAATGAGCTTGGAGGGGTATTTACACTTGGGATTTAGGGGCTTACCTTGCAATTTCTAAGAGTTTAGGGTATGACTAAGGGTGGTGAGTAAGCTAAGTGTATTTATTAGGGTACTTAGGTGGTATGTTAGGTGTATATGTGATGTAGGAGCTTATGTATAATATATTACCTAATAAATACATCATAATAAAATAAATCAAAAATAGGGTGAAAATAATAATGGAAACGCAGGAAAATATTCAGATTTTATTTTGAAATGTTGAAAATTTCAAAAGAAAGAGGATCGAAAGGGCTTTCCGATGATTATAAACACTTAACGTTTAAACGTCTAAAATTAAAGTAGTAGACGTTTGGAATTTTGAAAAAATACGATAAAATACATAAAATGAAGCTAGGATGAGATTTAATTTCCGAGAAACTATTCATGATTCATAAAATAATTTAAGGATTATTTCGAGTATAATATTGGATACCAAATGTTGTACGGTTTGAAAGTTAGTTTTTACGGCGGGAATAGTACTTTAGGAAAAATAGGAAAAATTTATAAAAAGAGCTAGGATTTGAACTAAGGTTTGGAAAAGGTCTTAGAATTCATAAAATAATTCAAGGATCGTTATTGTTATAGTATTGTGTAGGAAAAACGTTAGAATTTGAAAATCTTCACTTTAGGGAAAAACTAGGGTTTTGGGCCGGTTTTGGCTACTACGGGAGTTATAATGAGAATTAGGGTTCGAGAATGATACCATGATTCATAAAATTTTGTAAGGATTCATTTGAACCCAATATTGGATAGGTAAAAGTGTCCCGAAAAATTTATACGTTTAGGAATGAATAGTAACTAGGGACCTAATGGGAATTTTTGACAAACAATTTCCAAAGTAGGTTTCGGAATAACAAAAACTAGGATATGAATCCGGAAAATGTGGAATCTAACTTTATAAGGTTTCATGAGGAGTATTTGAAGGTTTTGACTCGGTGAATGAATAGTGATATGAGTCTTGTAATGGAATAACATTTAATAATCGAGGCATAAAAACACATTGTTCACATACAATGAGATGTATAATGAATTGATGCTTTCTCCTAGTCTTTGATTTACCTATTTCTTCTTGGCCTCGAAATCCGGGATGTTACAGATCTCAACCATACTAATTTCATCAGCATCACAGTGGTCAAAATGATCAAACTTTCCTCCCACATAAACCTTAGAACCCAAGTTACAGAACCTACCACCATGATGCATTCTTATAGTAAATTTATCACTATCACGTCCTGCAATCATCCACAACAACAGACAAAAAAACAAAAAACATACAAATTCAGACAAGATTCTTAAAAATTGCTCCACAAGAATAAAAATTGAGACAAAGGGGAACAATGGTGGACCACATGGGGAAAAATTAGGGACAACAAAACATATGGACCATAAACAACAGCAAATATAGGACCACCTTCCATCATTATCCATACAATATCATCAAACCCTAGGCAGTGTCATTTTCGCACATAATTGAACAAAATTGGGCTTCAAATACTCACAATAATGCGGCGCGCTTCTTCCATAAGAAATTTCATCCTCTTCCTTTCGCTTCTTCCACATCATTGTGGTATTGTTTGCCTCGTTCGAAGTGAATAACACAAAAGCAAGGGTTTTTTTTTATTTGAAATTGAATTTCTGTAAGACAAGAATGCCATTGTGAATGAGATGGAGGGAGTTGACTTAAAATGACCAGAATAGCCTTAAAAAATCGCCTGGAAAACACGCGCAATGCCTTGGCTGAAGAATTATGCCGGGATGTTGACCTAGGTATTGAAATTAAACAACTCGAAAAGATTGGATACTGATTTGTCAAAATTTAAAGATTGAGTATCAAAGTGCAACAGACCCCAAAGGTTGGGTGAAAAGAAAGATTATCCCTCTATATATATTTTTATATATATATATAGGGCGATTTACATCTGACTACCCTGCTATTTGGGGTAATTACAATGTAGTCCATCTGTTTTAAGAAATTACAATATAGTCCCTGATGTTTATGTTCCGTTAGAGATCCCTGGAGACCGTTAGGGTTCCGTTAATATTTTGGTCTGTTCTTCCAAAAATGCCCCCAGGACTGTATTGTAAAATTCGTAAAAGTTAGGGATCGTTTTTTTATGGAAAGAAAACACCAGGGACTTATTTGTAATATTGTAAAATATTTACAATATTTTCCATATTTTCCATATGAGATTAGTTAAGTTTTGGGGCCTTTCTTTGCTTGGGTTTCTCGAAGAGAATGTAATTTTTATTGGTGATTTTGGGTTTTGAGAGCTGATTTTCTGACCAATTTGTTGTCAAGAGTTTCGATTCAGAGGTTTGAAGCTATAATTAGTTTTAATTTCAGCGAGGACCGCTAGGTTTATTCCAAGAAAATTGATTTTTTTATGGAATTTTTTGAGTTTTCATCTCCCTCTTCTTAGTTCTTATGCTTCAGCTTAGAACAAATTTTTTGGGATTCCTACAAAGGCAATGCATATTAATTACATATGAAGGTAGTCTGAATTCATTTTTATTTGGACTTTCTACTCTATTCGGCCGCTCAATTGCATTCAAGAGTTTTATTTTGCAAATCTATATCGCATTTGAGGCATCAAATCTTTGGGATGTTGCTTTTTGTGTTTTACCTTAATCTCTCTTTTTTTTTTTTAATTTGAAAATTAAGAGAACTTTCGATAAATCCCGCCAGATTTGGGTGATGGTGAGCAAAATGATAAATCCCGCTGGCCGCCAGTGGGGTTTCAATGGAACAAAGAAATAATAATAAAAAAAAAGATGCTAAGATGCTAAGATAATTAATTTTTTTAGATTTTTAATTAGATTTTTTGAATTTGGATTTTTAATTTGAATTATGAATTTAATTAATTTAATTTTTTAAATTTGAATAGGAATTTAATTAATTTGAATAGAAATATAAATAATTAGGGTTTTTTGATTAAATTAAAAATTTTCCTTTTATTAATAAACAATTTGTATTTAATGATTCATTAAAAATATTTAAATAATAATTAGCAATATTATATTTATTAAATTAATAAATAATTTATATTTAACGATTAATTGTAAATATTGTATAATATTATAAATAAGTCCCTGATGTTTTTTTTCCATAACAAAACGATCCCTAACTTTTACAAATTTTACAATACAGTCCTGGGGGCATTTTTGGAAGAACAAGTCAAAATATTAACTGAACCCTAACGGTCTCCAGGGATCTCTAACGAAACATAAACATCAGGGACTATATTGTAATTTCTTGAAACAGATGGACTACGTTGTAATTACCCCAAATAGCAGGGTAGTCAGATGTAAATCACCCATATATATATATATATAAACACACACACTCATAAACATTAATATTTTCCTTATCAAAATTCAAACCTTTTTATCCTATGTCAAAACTGCCTCCTGAATTCTTCTCAAACTTCAGAAAATCAATGAAAATGGCGGTGGACCCATATCCATTTTCTGGCACTTGGAAGCACCGGCGCTGGAAAGAGACTCCCGTTCTTCCTTCGACCACTGACGTCGTCTCAGCAAACAAAGCTATAACGCATAGCTGCCAATCCAGGGAGCTGCAAACCGCCCGCCAACTTTTCGACGCAATGCCTGAGAGAAGCGTTGTCTCTTGGAACACCATGATTACGGGATACTCCAAGTGGAATATGATTCCCGAAGCTTTGGACTTGATTTCGCTGATGCATCACTCCGAGGTTAAGCCCAATGAAACTACATTTTCAACCTCACTAAGCGTTTGTGGGCGTGCGCAGTCGTTAATTAGTGGGAAGCAGGTTCATGGGTTGGTTTTGAAATCAGGGCATCAAAGATTCAAGCTTGTGGGAAGTGCAATGCTGTATGTATATGCTAGTTGCTGTCAAATTGGAGAGGGACGGAGGTTGTTTGACGAGTTGGGCCAAGAAAACGAGTTATTATGGAGTTTGATGTTAGTTGGTTATGTTGAGGGTAATTTAATGGCTGAAGCTCTGAGTGTGTTCGATAGAATGCCAGATCGTAGTGTGGTGGACTGGACTACGTTGATTTCAGGGTATGTGAAGAGTGAGGATGAATGCAGGAAGGCATTGGAGCTCTTCAAGCTGATGAGAGAGAGTAATGAGGCTGTTCCAAATGAATTCACTTTGGACTGTGTAGTGAGGGGATGTGACAGACTGGGGGATTTGCGAGCCGGGCGGATGGTTCATGGGCTTATTACAAAATCTGGATTTGAAAACGAGTGTTCGATTAGCAGTGCATTGATTTCATTATATTGTAACTGTGAAGTTCTGGATGATGCCAAGAAGGTGTATAATAACACGTCGACTCCTTTGTTGAATGACTCGAACGAGTTAATTGGAGGGTTCCTAAAGTTGGGTAACTTGAAAGAAGCCGAGTTGATTTTTAGGAATTTGGTTGAGAGGAATTCAGTTTCTTACAATCTGATGATTAAAGGGTACGGAATATGGGGTCAGGTTTTGGATTCAGAGAGGTTGTTTATGCAAATGCCTGACAGGCCTCTAACATCTATTAACACCATGATCTCAGCTTATGCAAGGAGCGGTGAGATCAAAAAGGCTTTGGAACTTTTTGATAAGGTAAAAGGAGAAGGGAACTCCATTACTTGGAATGCAGTTATTACAGGATATACTCAAAATGAACAGCATGAAAATGCACTGAAAATGTATCAAACCATGCACAGATCATCAGTAAGTCCAACAAGATCGACTTTTTCTGTTCTGTTTCATGCATGTGCGTGCTTAGGTTCTCTTCAGCAAGGACAAATGCTTCACGCCCATTTGTCAAAAACTCCATTTTCCTCCAATATTTATGTGGGCACAGCTCTTATCGACATGTATTCAAAATGTGGAAGCATAACCGATTCAAGGGCAGCATTTAGCTGCATATCTTCTCCCAACGTGGCAGCTTGGACGGCTCTGATTAATGGGCATGCACATCACGGGCTTGCTGCGGATGCACTCTCGTTCTTCAATCTCATGCTAGAAAGAAAGATAATTCCAAATACAGCAACTTTTGTGGCTGTCTTATCTGCTTGTGCAAGGGGAGGTTTAGTTGACAAGGGTATGACATTTTTCCATTCAATGAAAGATCACTATGGTATAGCTCCAACCTTAGAACACTTCACGTGTGTGGTGGATCTACTTGGTCGAGCAGGCCTTGTACATGAAGCCGAGAAACTTATTGAAACAATGCCTGTTGAAGCTGACAAGATTCTCTTGATCTCATTGCTCCATGCTAGTTGGTTTTGGATGGACATGGAAGTCGGCGAACGAGTAGCTGAAAAGATGTTTGCATTGGATCCTAACCCGACTTCTGCCTGCGTTATTATGTCAAACATGTATTCAGGATCTGGAAAGTGGGGGCAGAAGATGAAGGTAAGGGATAGCTTGAGAGAATTGGGAATAAAGAAGGATCCTGGGTGTAGTTGGATTGATGTGAACAACAGAGTCCATGTTTTTTCTGTAGATTATAGATGCCATGCACATTCAGATATGATATATGCCAGTTTGGAATCCCTAAAAAGAAATGCACATTCCACTGTTCAGTCTGATTCTTTTTGTCTTCATAGCTAACAGGAAAATAGCAAATCCTATGTAAGAGAGCAGCTTAATTTAAAGAAGTAAAACTGTTACAACTTTATTTCTCCGAGGGTAATCTATATATATATATATGTTTTTGATGAACTGATCGAGTATATAGAGAACAAAAGAACCTGTAGGAGATATATACCCGCAGGTTATGGCTCTCATGCTCCGGGCAAATGTATTATACAAATGAACTGGTTCTTATGTGCATGTGTGGTTAACTATGACACAAAATAATTGGTATACAGTATTTTAGTGTACAGTTTATATATTAACTTGGGGGCAGTGGTGGTTCATTTGAAGAAGTTTCTGCGAAGGTAATCGACTCGAGTTGGATGCTTGAGCTTCATGAGAGCCTTCACTTCGTGCTTCCTAACCATTTCTCTTGAGATGTTTAAATTTCCTGCAATTTCTCCAAGGGTTCGGTCTCCTTTACCATCGAGTCCATATCTCTGTCTGATTACCAAATTTTCCTTCGGCTTCAGAGAATCGAGCTGTCAAATTACGTTTATAGGCAGAGTTTAGTCATCTCTGGAAGAGACAAACAGATGCTCCATATTCTATAATCTAGATATTTTCAGAAAACAGAAACTTTAACCACTAGTACCATCTTAAAGAAAAGACTGAGTGGTACCAAATGCAGTTGTTAGAAAAAGAAAAGAATTTACCACATCATCCAGGGCAAGTCTGAGAAGTGCTGGTTGCCTTTTTGGATCTCCTTCAACACCATCCACATCAGTAATCCCATTGATGAACTCTTCCTGTGTGACTGTATGCCGTGCATGGAGAGATAAAATAGGCTTAGATACCCTCATCACCTCTTGAAATCTTTCTTCGGAGATTCCCACCCGGTTTAGGATTTCTTCTTCAGTTGGAAATCTATGAAGCTCGAACAACAACTCCAGTTTGGCCTTCTGGATCTCTACTCGGACCTATATCAGGAAATATCTCATTTTACACAGTGCTATAAGCATCAATGGAATATTTCAGCCAATGAATGTATTGTTAATATAATAAGAAAGCAGTTCCTATTTATGATTTGAGATTTTGTAAAGTACAGTCAAGAAAATAAAATCTGCATATCTTACCGACTCCAGGCCAAATGAGACCTTTGTGAAGCTTGACAGTGTCATAGAACGGGTAATGGCATGCCTGATCCAAAATACGCCATATGTTGAGAGTTGGGACTTCCTTTTTGGCTCAAAGCGATCAATGGCTGTTATGAGGCCCTGCACACCAGCTTGACACAGGTCTTGGAATTTTGGGCCAGTCGTGAAGTCTTGAAAATACTTGTTCATCACAAATATAACCAGCCGGAGGTTGTGCTGTAATGATCAAAATATAATGGTTTCAGTAAAACTTTTCCATGCAATGATGAGCTTCATGAAACTTCAAAGTCAAACCAAGTATGGGTGAAGAACCAGATCGATTAGACACTTCTATGTTCTACCTTTGGTCATACATTTAGGTGCCGTGTTAAACCTTTCTCAACATTATAGTAATCAATTACATCATAATAAGAGTTACTTGTACAAATTTTGCATTTTTCTTCTGACATGGTTGCTCATACTCAGGTTCTGGGACGTTGGTAGATTAATAGTTGCAGCTTTTAGTTTACCTTTACGAGCACAATCAAAGCTTACAGGTCCAGCTGTACAAGGAGCTTGCCGAATATCAACAAGAAAACACGTCCCATACATGCAACCCTGATGAGCACGATAGCCTTGTCACTCACTGCTAATGAGGTTAGGACTTGGCCTCCTCTAAAACCAAACTATGTTCATGTGGTAAAATTGGTATGGAAGATTGGATTGTGAATTTAAATGCCTATTTAACGAGCCAAGTCCTATACTATGCGTTCACTTTTAAAAGGAGCCAGAGGCAGCAGGGTGTCCCTCGCTTCAGGGGAAATTGGTCTTGTTCTTTCTTGATTTAAAGTTAAGATTACATCATGAAACCTTATTGAAATCCTGCATATCATACTTGCAGCATAGCTAGGAGAGAAAAGGAAAAGGCTCATGTCCCACAAAATTGAAACTTGAGAACAATAGTTCCAAAGGTCCACAAAATTCCCACCCCACGAAAAAATCAAACAGAAAAGTACACAATTACCTTGATTAACTTGCTTCTGGCAGCTCGACCAACTTCTAATTGTTTCCTCAGCTGAGCAGCGTCCATGTTTGTTGTCACAGCTAACTCATCAACTGTTAGCTCTTTTCCTAAATCCTTTTGCAAAGTCTCCTTCAATTGGAGGATTTCCTAAATGCAATAGACAAAAATCACCAAAGAGAAGAAAGACAGTCAGCATATCAAAACAGCAAAAAACTAATCTCATTCGTTCCATTTACTTTGTGCATGTTTACACTTCATGTTTCTCGGCAATGCAAGTTCTCACCTTCATAGGTTGCATCAGTTTAAACAGCCAGGTATGCTCTGATGAAGGTAGAACTGGTGGTATCTTCATTTTCTTCCAGTCTAAGCTGCCCAAGTCAGTGGAAGCTGAGTAGTTTCTAGCAAGGCTGTCTGTCTTCCCATCTTCATCATTCTGTCTATGTTTCTTTTTCTGCGGTAATGCAACAAATTCCTCTTCTTTCATTGCTTTGAGAGCAATCCTCTTCTCAAGGTTCAACCTTTTCCCATTATTCCTTTGCCCCCTTACCACATTGTCAGCAACTGTTTTCTCTGCCTCCTCAGCTTCTCCATCTCTTTTCCTTCGTGATTGCCTTCTCCGCACTTTTTTTCCTCTGACCTCCTCAACAGGGTCAGCTGTTGCAGGACTTTGTATGTATAGATATTCCAGTCTGGCAGCAGCTTCACTGTAATCCAAATGCAGTGTACTTGGAGAGGATTCGTCCATCGACACAGCATTTGCTCGATCAACACGCTTTTTAACTTTTTTTAACCTCTTTCCATTCTCTTTGATAGCCTCCAAAGGTAAAGCTACTGATTCTAGTGGTCCAGTTAGAGCTACATTCTGAATTTTATCATTTTTGAATGACAATATTACTGGTCTTTTCGTTGAAGCAGCATGAGTCAAATGTCTTGCATTCGATCCCAATGGAGTTCGTGCAGCAGAACTAGAAACAGTCACAACTCCCATGCCAAAGATGTTTCGCCAAAAGTTAAACTGCCAGATTAAAAAACTCCAACACTCAATTCCATGAGATAAATATATACATACAACCCATCAATACATAAGTCGAAATCAACAAACTATGATTCTGTATAAATTCAAAGAAGGCCGAATAGATAAACAGGTTTCCGATATTAACTATCAATTGATTCAGTATGAATGATGATGATATATGCAGACGTTTAGGTAATCAGAAAACTGAAAACCTAAAATAAATCAAAATTCTCATAAACAACTGGAACAGGGGAACCCAAACAGTAAACAAAAATAAGGCATTTCCGTTCATCTCTCCGCCTATCACATAAAATTAACAGCATTTCGATCAAATGGCAAGAAACTCTCACGAACAATACATTAATCAACAGAATTTCCACGAGCAGAAAAACAAAATACAAACCTGAGCAAGTGCAGCAGCTAGTCGATCGACAGACACTAACTAAGATTCCTTCCGCCGACGAGGGAATATTCCGGCGTGAGAAAGAAGAATCTCAACTGAAAGTTTGAAACCAAACAAATATCGAAAATATAAACACGTCCTCGAATTTCGGTGGCCACAGACTACTTCGCCAGAAAAAATACGACGACGAAGAATGGCGGGTCGAAAGATCGACGGCGGATAAGAGTCCACGTGAGCAAAGAAGAATGAAGCGGTGACGTGGCGAATGGCACAGCAGAGAATGATGTGAGTGAGGCGTCCTACGTGGCAGGTCGAGAGTGGAAGCAAAATATATATATATTTTTTGCTGGAGTTGTAATAAAGAAAAAAAATATATATATATTTTGCTGGAGTTCATGGATATAATTTATTCCACGTATACATTTCAGTTCAAAAGATTGTGGGTCCCACCCCGCCCTTTTTTCAATGGTCTCGGTATCCAAACGTTGCCTTATTCTAGCCATTTAAATTTATATTTTTTCTTTTATTTCTCCTTAGCCCTTCGGTTGTGGGGCTGATTTTTTTTTTTTCGTTTTTTTATGACTTATTTATTTTAGTTTGAGACTTTTGACTAGTATTGGATTATTTAGATAATATAAAAAGTTGGGGGTAAAACCGTAAAAGCATTTTCCTTCCTCACCTTTGGGGGGTTATACTTTACGCCAATGTTTTCAAAACCGGACCAGAGGCCGAACCGGAGGCCTTACTGGTTACCGGTTCAACCGGTTCGACCACCGGTTCAACCGGTATGACATCATAAATAATAAATATTATTTTTAATAATATATGTAATATTCTAAAATTTAAAATATATCACAATATTAGAAAAAAATATATACTTTCTCCATCCAATGTCCAAACTTCAAAAGTCATAAGTCATAACAACAATCTCCTTTTCCAAGTTCCAACATTCAAAGTTACAAACAAAATGAAGCATCTCAGAAGTCATAACAATTAACAAGTAACACATTAATGGGAGATTGTTGTCTGTTGCTGCTGCTTCTCATTCTTGATACCACATTCTTCATCAACTGCTGCTGCTTCTCATTCTTCATGGAATAATTGTCAGAAAACAAACAAAGAAAATGAATCATTCCAATTTGAAACATTCTAAACAAAAGAAACCAATTTAAACAAGTCACAACACAATACCCTCATTCCTCATTCCTCAATCATCATCTTCATCAACTAGGTGATCTCTTTGTTGCCACAAAATTCGATTGACTTCACCATATTCTGTGAAGATGAACTTGCATTTTCCATATTCTGAAAAAAGAAAAGTAGAAAAGTAATAAAAATTGCACATTTGCACATGCACACTGCACTTCCAAATTTTAGAGTGAATGCAATTCTTGGAACATATAAATTCATTCAGACAATTACACAAACATCATGTATGCATTATATCAAAAACCATGAAAATAAAAAAGATACAGAAAGTCAGAAACATTAATCAGAAAAAATATAGAAAACATCGATAAGTATACATACATTATATCAAAAAGACAAAAACCCATAAACATTAAAATAAAAAAATCCCCATTTTTCAAACATAATCAGAAAAAAAAAAAATGAAGAAAGAGATAGAGTGAAATTCCTACCTGGTGGCGACGGCCTTGTCCGGCGAAGACGCACGGAATGACGACGGCGAAATGGATGCCGACGGCTCAAGGTATGAGGCGGCGCTGTTGGGCCAAGGGTGGGAAGGAGATGGGTGTTGATGGCGGCTCAAGATCTCTGCTTTCTTTTAGGGTTCATGTTTGTTTCATTTTCTGAATTTCATCCTAAAAGATTAAAAAATCAGACAGCAAAGTTGTGCTTTGAACTTCAATTTCCATTATTTTACATTGGTTCACGTTTTTAGTTTTTAGTAAAGCAAAGTTGGGTTTGTATTTTGTAAAAATATCTCATAAAAAATCCATTTCTTAAAAAAATAAAAAAATAAAAAAATCCAAAATTTGGGAACCGGCGGTCCGGTCCGGTTCATAGGGTCAAAACCGCCGGTTAACCGGCCGGTTTTTCCGGCCCTGAGGCGGTCCGAACAGCACCGGGTTTGGGGGGTCATTCGGACCGGACCAGCCACCGGTCACCGGTTGAACCGGTCCGACCGGCCGGTCCGGTCCGGTTTTCAAAACATTGCTTTACCCCCAACTTTTGTATTTTAGTTTAACTAATACATATCCTTTAAAGTTTATTTACAAATACCTTATTTGGCCGGAAAATTTTACCGAAAATTTTTAGAGGGGGTATTTGAGAACAAAGTTCAAAGGTTATGTACTATTTATACCAAAACGTGAAAGTTTGGGGGGTAAGTGCAAATACCCCAAATTATGCATAATTTAATCAATATATATATATATAAAATGAAATATAATTAAAAAAATTTGACATGTTTAAATAAACATGATCTCGATATAAATTACTAAATTAAAATACAAAAATACATGTAATCAAAGAGTTAAAAATGAAAAATCAAATATGGGTATTACGGTTTTTTTAGTTAATTTCGATAATATAATTAGTAAAATATACTAATTACTCGAATATACTACCTAAAAATTAATTTCGATTTCGATAACACAATTAGTGAAATATACTAATTACTCAAATATACTACATAAAAATCAATTTCGATAACATAATTAGTGAAACACACTAATTACCCAAATATATTACATAAAAACTCTAATACTCATATTTGATTTTTCATTTATAATTCTTTCGATTACACGTATTTTTTATTTTTTAATTTAGTAATTTGTATCGAGATCGTGTTTTGCATTTTACCCCCTCAAACTTTCACGTTTTGGTATAAATAGTATATAACCTTTGAAGTTTGTTCTCAAATACCCCCTTTAAAAGTTTCCGGTAAAATTTTCCAACTAAATGGGGTGTTTGCAAACAAACTTTAAAGGATATGTATTACTTAAACTAAAATACAAAGGTTGGGGGTAAAGTGCAAACAACCCTAAAAAGTTCTCCCAGCATCTTACCATTGAATTCAAAATTTTTGGTTAAAATAGAAAAAAAAGTTCTTTTTAATTTATAGTATAGTAATGAACCATTAAATTATATCATCCTATAACTGTGATATAAGTTGTGGGCCCAACCCATATCAAATATTTCTTGTATCTGTTATTTTATTTTTTAATGTTCCAATTTAATGCACATGCACTTATTAATTGTAGGCCTCAGAAATTCGAAAGTTTGTAGTAAGCCCATTTTTAGATTAAATCTAAATAGGCTTAAAACAAATCTCAGCTTGGTCGATGGAGTCCCAGCCTCCCGCGACATATTGGTAGATCAAATAAGGATAATGACAGATATTCCGATCAAGTTTAATCTAATTATCAAAAAATAAAAATTACTTTGAAAAATAAAAATTACAAACAACCTCAAGGTTTTTTTTTTCTTTCTTGTAAACTTTGTTTAAATCTCAAGTTGTTTTTATAATATCTCAACTATGAGGTTTCTTTTAAGTAATTGGCCGGAGTAAACCAAAAAAAAAAAAAAAGATATTCGCAATTATTCTCATCAAATAAAATGTTCTTCAACAAAAGTCCAACTTAATGGAAGAAATCGTCTAATTTTAACCAAATATCGGGAGGTTTTAAGTAAGATATTCCTGATCCAGAAAAAACACACGTATTCTTCTTATTTAATAAAAAGAAAGATATATTTAAAACGATCGAAAAACCAAGAAAAAGAAAGGGGTAGTTTGAAATAACTCTCCATCAATTTGGAATATTTTTACTTTACTCCCCTCATAAAATTATACAACATAATAGATGTAAATACTACACGTACGACATTTTGTGAAAAATATACAACATATTTTGAGAGATATTTTAAGTATATTTTATGAAAATTATAGGACATTTTTCCAAAATGGGGAGTTAATTAAAAATGTGATGCACATTTGGGGATTTATCCCACATTACCCGAAAAAGAAAAGAATAGCTAGTAAATATATGTTCCCTAAACTCTAAAGTAAAGAGTTTAGAGAGACATTAATGTAGTCAAGAGGCGGGTCGGATATGTAGGTGTTGGGTTAGCCCGCAAGGATTGTACATGATGCAGCTTTTGCCTTAAGAATTAAGATCAATTGAATGTACAGAAATCGGACCTTTTGACCGTGGTCCATTCTTGTTTTTTTTAATACCTTTTTAGGAATACCGGACCACCACCACCTGACAACTAAGACCAAGCAACTACTAAGTTTTGTCATGTACTTAAAAAAAAAAAAAAAAAAAAAAAAAGTTTTGTCATGTACCCAAAACTAAGTATTTAATTACCCAACCCTAAAGTATTGATCATTTGGAAGAATTGATTCCAAAGAATCATTATCACACTGCAAGACTCCAAAGTATACATATGTATAAGTATGGTAAAATAAACAAGAACATGTAGAAGTGGTGATTCATTAAGGAGCTGAATGAAAATACATGAGGGTCGCTTCAAAATTATCTAGTTAATCAAGCTACAACCTTACTACTAAGAGGAAAATTCTAATTCAAACCCGATTCGAACGAACATGACTAATCAAATGGCACTATGGCAATAGTACTATTAACACGACAAGTATAAAATACTTATACACTCATTGTGTTAATGGTTCGAACGAAACGGGTTCGGATTAGAATTATCCACCACTACTACATTAGAATAAGTACATCTAATAAACAATTTAAACGTTGGAACATTAGTTACGATCAATTAATGCTTCCTTAAATTTATTATTCCCCTCCTAGTGCAGATGCTGCTAGTGCTTCCTCGATCCCTCTAAATATCAAGAATCCACCTAACTATCATCCAGCTTCATGACTTCCCTCGATCATGAGCAGAAAGTTTGCTGAATTTGCTCAGCCAAGTCTTCGGCACTAAGCTGGCATTCAATCCCAATCTGCCGAACAAGGCAAAACACGAAAGAGATCAATAAAACTGTTGAGCTACCTCCCTTGACAGATGAATGATAATGGATTCATAAATGAAAAGAATTCTGTAGTGGGTTCAGCTGCAGCCTGCAGGGATAATAAATCTGGAAAAAACAAAAAATTGTCCTAGTTTTCAGTGTAAAAAGAGTTGTTCTCATGGAAAAAGTTACATACTTTACCATTTCATTTTGTACGTACGTATGACAGGCAGACTGTGTATGCAATGTCGGCCTTAATGATTACAAGATAGCACCTCTTCCAATATTGTATTTTCTTGATTTATTGCACTTTCAACATTTACGTAGTAATCTAATGATCTCAGCACGTACGTCTCTATGCACATAATTACGGTTTTTTGCTTCACTTTACCTTAATTGTGAAAGAATTGAGCATGGTTTCATCCACGGTGTTGATGTTCACGTTCAGTATCTCCAGCTCAAGTTCTTCCAGCGCGGAAATGATCCGGACCACCTGCCCCGGGATGCGGTGGGACGCCGTCTTGAGCAGCAGCTGATTGGGGCCGGAGAACTTGACCTCGACCTCAGCCACGGCTGATTTCGAGCTGGCCACAAGCTCGTTTACGGCGTCGTTTATGGAGGAAGTGGACGAGTTGCAGGGAGAAGGATCGACCGGGCTGGGAAGGGACGGCGAATTGATGAAGTAGGGTTGCTGCATAAAGGTCTTGTAAGGGCTGCTGGATTGAGGGGTCCTCGGGCTTATAGGGAGGGTCAATCTCGGGCTCAATGGCGGCTTCCTCGGGCTCAGCGCCGAGCCAGGCCGCGGGCTCAGGACCTCGGCGTAGGCGGCTTTGCGTTGCTTCTTGGCTTCCAGGGATTGGAGAACTTGTTGCAGTTCTGTGATGTAGTCCACGACTCCTCCGATTATTGACGCTTGGTCGCCCTGTTTACGCGGTTTGAATCTCCTATTTTAGTTTTGGATTATCGAAAACAAAAGATAACCATAACATATTCGCTTGATTAATCAATGAATGTATGGTAAACATGACTGGTGAGACATTCCCAAGTACAAAATGATGAATGTCTGCATGTTAACTAAAGAGAGAAATTTAATGCCAAAATACGTACATAAATTAAAATATTGCCAATATGTGTACCGGAATAGGGTTAAATAGCATAACCAACCGTGTTTCTTTATTTAGGGACAAATTAATTTCCAACTTCAATTATTATTTTTCTTAAAGGAATCCAATTTCAAGAGCCAATCTCCAAAACCTAGGAAAACCATATTCAGCAAGAAGCAGGCATGGATTTAGCTAGAAATGGCCAAACATGCGGTGTATAAAAGATGAAGAAAGGCAGTGAAAATTAATTACTCGTTTGACATAAAAGCATGGCATCAGAGAACGAAGCACGGAGAGATGCTCGTTCATCTGCTTCCTCCGGTTGCGCTCCACCGTGATGTGGCTGATTCTTTGCTGCCCTTCTTCCATCTCACCGCCGCAACTTCTTGCCGCCGCCTCGGCGCCGCCGTTCAGCTTCTGCCTCTTGCACTTGGGCGAAGCAGCAGCTTCCAGCTCCGTCTCGGATTCTAGAAAAGCACCAGATTTCTGAAACTCAAAGCTATCTTCGGTAATTCCCCCCTGATTGCTAAAATCAGAAGCAGCAGCAGTATTATTGTTATTCTCCCAAGCTTCAAGAACGCTGAAAATGTCATCAACAGGCGAAGCCGCGGCGCTGGAGAAATTAGCAGCGTCGCGACAGAAGTCGGATTCCCCGAAAATATCAGATAAAGCCGAACCCTCCATTGCAACAACGTAACAGCTTCAAGAAAAAGTCGACAAATTTGAATTATCAGAAGAAAAAACAGGTTTCTCAAGCTAGTGAACTGGGATTTATATCAAGAAAGGAGGAAAAATTCAAACGAGAAAAGCAAAAAAAAAAGTTGGTTTTTGTTTTGAAAAGATTTGAAAGGGACTAAACTATCGCCATCAGATTAGAAGGCAGTGTGTTTTAAAGGGTAAACCGTTGAAGTTTTAGGAAAGTGGGGTTGGGAGAAATCACTTGGAAATGTGAGAACTGAGAAGAGAGTGACACTGGAGTGCAAAAGAGGGAATTGCAGAAGAAGAATTCTGAAGCCGTTAGAGAGAGGGAGAATGTGTTTGCTAATATATAAATATTGACTGGGTATCCTTGAGAATGAAACCTTGGAGTAATAACTAATGAGGCAGGAGATGTTTGTACTTGCTGCAGCTGTTAAATTCTACTTTTTACAGTACCGAAAATTGATATTTTTGCAGAAGTTGCCAAAAGTCAAGAAGGGAAGCAAGCATGTGGAGAGAAAACTTTGTCGGGATTAAAATTCCAGCGAGAAATATTTGAAGATTTTCCAACTGCTCAAAATAAGAAAGAAAATCTATTTCGAATCTAACTTCATTTAAATTATTTTAGTTAAAAAATGAGTGTTTTACATTTTAATATGTGTTTGATCAATAAAATTGTAATGGTAATACATTCATACAATATAATCTACATGATCAAATATTATCATCTTTTGAAAACCTAAAACTTTCTTGGTATGTAGGAATAACCACTAGTTAGATAGAAATTTTCATTGTTTATACAGGAAGTTTAAGATTAAGACCTCATGATGGCATGCATGATGCATGAGACGAAGACGTAAATCTTAAAATTACATGATATTTTGGAGTTAATTTGTGTTTCTTGTCACCTAATAATGTTGGAGGACAGAATTGTTTGGACATATGAATACGACATGGCATAATAGCCATTTAGGAATGTCTGGCTAGTGGCTCCATAACAAAATAAAAAGGTTAAATAATTGATTTTCTTGCGGCAACATCTGAAATTATCAATTGGTCCACCACCATGCATGACGAATCAAAATACTCAAATTAACTCTACCTGCCATTTTTTCGAAATTTGTTTCTCACCTCAATCAATATTTTGCATTTATTCACTATATATATATATATATATATATGTACAGCTTTACCATATATTACCAAACCAGAAATAAATACACAACTGAATTATACATTAGTGTGCCTGAAGTCAAAAGTGAAAATTCAAATTTGGACAAGATTAATGAACAATGTAGTTTAGTAAATGTTTTGTTTTGGTAAAGATGGTGTTTGGCGTACATAGCGAACCAAAAGTCCGGTTCATATCAATATCCAAAAAAGATGGTGCATTTAAGTG
Source organism: Lantana camara (assembly GCA_037501455.1). Classification (NCBI taxonomy): domain Eukaryota; kingdom Viridiplantae; phylum Streptophyta; class Magnoliopsida; order Lamiales; family Verbenaceae; genus Lantana; species Lantana camara. Next base: position 10,179,287 of record CM074857.1, on the reverse strand, counting down.
TAACTTATAAGCTCACGACTTACAAGATACATATTGTTAGAGGTTAAATTTATAAAAGGTTAGAGATCTCACTTGAAAAATAAGCTATCAATAGTAATGACAATTTTAATATCTGATACGAATAGGTGTAGTAAAAATAGAACTAGAAAAGAATCAACGAATTATGAACTTGAACGAGAATTTTCTGTAACTTGTTGCAATGGGCTCACAGCTAACCAACTACATATAACTCATGAGAAATATTTGTCTTAAATTCATGTTCTTCCCCCAAGATGATGAGTGGTTTAATTAATTATAGTTTTCAGATCATCATCATAACTTAGAATTGTTCCCAACCTTAAATAGGCTGAGGAATTTGGTACTTGTGACCTGAACACTCTCCAGTCTCCATTGATAACTCACCATGATGCATGACTGAAAAAATGGCTACAAAAAGAAAGTGCTTTGATTGAACCCTGCAAACCAAAAGGCAGCAGCAGCTTTAGTCTGTTATACATTCAAGCCCTAAATGCACAACAGTAAGTAGATAATGCTCTTAATTTATTCCTTTTCTCCTTATCACATCAGCTTTATTACAACTTTAAATGGCAATAACATTCTTGAATATGCATGTTTGAAGAAATCCATCAGAAAATTTAATTACTGAGCCGACACAACCTCTAAAAAGGATGCAAGCAATCACCAATAAACAGATGATTATAAACCTAAAAGGGGGTTATCTGTAATTATTACACAACTTGCAATATATTAAAGAGAAATAGGTTTCCAGTTTCCATCCAGGCAGGCAGGTGCATATATCTTTGGTAAGACAAAGAAAAGGATTGTGAGTGACATGGACTCATTTTCACCACAATCTTTCTAAATTGAGTTGTTGATATATTATATACAACATGAAACGACAAAAGACATGGACAGAGATTATACATACATAAACATGAACTCGTATAGTATATGTAGGGGTGTAAACGGATAATAAACGAAGCGGATATGCAGTATCCGAATCCGAATCCGTTTAGCATATCCGCTATTCGAATCCGTGACCGTTATCCGACGGATAATGAAAATGCTATCTGTATCCGAATTCGACGGATATTATCCGAATATCGGATTATCCGTATCCGTGAGGATATCCGAATAGTGAGTTATCCGATATCCGAATTCGAATCCGTTTATCTGTTTTTACATATATTTTTTAATAAAAAATAATAGATTGAAATTTCATAACACAATTAAATATTAATATAACTAACTATAAATCTATTAAATCTATACACATTAACTCATAAGTATAATATATAATTTATAATATATGCTTACAATAATTAATGGAGTTTATTATTACAAATAATATGATATACGTTTACTTTTTTTTTTTTTTTTTAATTCTCAAATAATTATATAATGTGTAAATTAATATATGTTTCATCAAGGTATAAAAAATATATAGATATATATGTTATCGGATACGGATTACGGATAACGGATATATCTAACGGACCGGATGTGTCATTACCATATCCTTATCCGTTTATAATTCGGATGTTTATAATTGAATACGGATAATATCCTCTTTGAACAGATACGGATAATATCCTCTTTAAACGAATTGGAATGCGAACAGATATCGAATTTTCGAATATCCATTTACTGCCCTAATTATATGCATGTGTATGTGTACCCACGTAACGTAGGCACTAGGCAGTAAATGAGGAAGAAATTAAGCAAGGTAGGGATGGAGTGAGGAGTGAGGAGTGAGTGTGATGGGGCACTGAGCAGTGTCAGCAAGTTGTGTCTGAAAACAAGGGAGCTTCAAGAAGATGGCTTTTAATGCGCAGTCACATACCACGCCATTTCCGTGCCACTCAACATTTCAACTATTTAATTTTTTCACCCTATTTATTAAGGGAAAAAGATTTTTTGCCATCCCAATTTTCGTTTTTTTTTTTTATTATAATTTACCATTCTAACAAACTTTCATTACAAACTCCCATCCAATCTTTACATTTGTAACATACCACCATCTAAATTTTTATTTTTTTATATTGTGGTTTTTGGAATGGTAAATTATAAAAACACGCAAAGTTCAAATGACAAAAAAATCTTTTTCCCATTTGTTAATCCACCTTTCCTTTTACCAATTTATTACTCACTGTGTGCGTGTGTGCTAGCAGCATGAGGCATGATGGATGCATGCATGCAGGTGGGCACTGGGAAGGGTAGAGGGGAAACGCTGCAGTAGTCGCCACACTATTATAACTTATAAGTACCACTTTTACGACTGCCTTCTCAATCATCAACATTTACACAATCAAGTAAAATTGATTAATCTCATTTATTTCCACTATGTCCAACAAATTTCATCTAATCTACATCACTAGGGTTTAACATAGTTGATTTGACTAAACTTTCTGCTCTTTAGGGGCCGGGTGGCATGAACATCTCTTTAAGGGTTGAAAGTTTTATGTGTGTACATATACAACTTACCAAATAATTTACGTTACATTACAGAACTTTTGATGAAGCCGTTTTTGTTTATCTATGAATATACTATTTCAATATTTAACCAAATCTATAAATATCCCTTTATGTGCAAGTCGCCCTTCAAGCTCGATGGTATAAATATCCCACGGGTCACCCTCGTTCCGTATACAGTTTCTCGTATCGTGGATTAGCATCTCGAAATTAGTTCAAAATTTTAAAGATGGGGTTGAGTTTCGGCCAAAGATTAAAGCTCAATCAACTTGAATCTAATGTTTACCTAATCACCCACCCAAACCCACAAAGAATGACCTCATAAACATCATGATCATTGCACTCATCATTTATCCCATGTGTGAAAACAAAAAGATGCCAATTACCATGTAATCATCCCAAAACAATTGTCCTGCACTGTCATAGTACAACACAATAGCCAAAGCAGATGGAGCAGTAATAATGAGACACAGCACAGTACATTCTCACGAAATGAACAGACTCTTCATAAAGACAAAAGGGGCACACAAATCCTAAAACTCAAAATTAACCACATCACACCCAAATATGAATCGTATTAATAATATATAGCCTGATAGTTATGGCAAATTTCAGAGAAGTAAACGAAGAAGTCGGACAGTTCAGAAGTGGTTATATCATTGTAATGAGTAATTATTCAAACTAATGACTAGTTTTAAACCATCTTAGATGTTTAATAGAGTAAATTAATCAAGAAAATTTCTCTGGCATTTAAAAGAGCCATAAGCACTTCAACTACATCATCATCCATAATGCTGGTTATTCATACCTCAAGTGATGTGCAGAGAATAATTTTACATGTCCCAAGTTACAGTATAAGCTAGCATCAGATTTTACCATCTACAGTTTTTTCCTCCCCAGTTTTTGTCAGGGAATATAAATGGCATTTAATCCAATCTTGCCCTTCACAGACAGCCCAATGGTATGTGCATATTCTTTATATTGTGAATATTTTGGATGTACATTAAGTAGAATTTATACTTATAAGGGACAAAATTCTAAACATAAAACCGGAGTAAATAACACGGGGCCCACCCCATTTCCATACTTCATTCATTTCACACTCTGAAAACACCATTAAAAGCAGACCCACGAAATGTATGAGGCACAGCATTACTGCAGACAAAAGAAAAATTACAGCATATATTCACTACTTACCTTATCTGAAGCTCCTTGGTAGTTTTACGAGCCGGTAAGAAAATATTCGTGAATAAAGCTGGATCTCCGGGCGGCTTCATGTCCAATTAGAGGCTGTGGTTGGGCCCCACCATCTTGATTTCTAAATAGGATTTACATGGCCCAGTTTTGCTGTCATGTCCCCATCCTACATTATACCAGCTATTGATGCAGTCCCTCTTTACTGCTTCATAAGATATCGATATGTATACTTTTCAAAAAAAAAAAAAAAAAGATATCGATATGTATAAGCACTAAAATACACACACACACATGATACGTATGACGGCATAGTATTATTTAAGTTCATATAAGGCGGTAAAAGAAAGGAGACGTGCTGTAATTTTCATCTCAAGTAACAGAGGCATTACAAGAAAGAACCAAGAAAGAAAACGAAGTCTACCTTAAATGTGCAGCTGATTTATATAACTACCAAAGGGAAGCATAGTTAAAAGAAGTGCAAGTTTTGCTAGGTACAGGGGCCCTTGAAAAGACATTTCATAGGTTTACAACTATGTTAAAATAAGATTGGCCACACTAATTGCAAATATTTCATCTTTTCTAGCTATTACTTAAAACCCTACTCTTTCAGCTGTTCCTCCTTGTAAAGGTATGGTTTGTTCTTTATCTTTTGTGGAGATTTGACGAATCGGACAGACAATGTCTATGCAAAATAGCACCTTGCTCATAATGACTGTTGCTTTTAAAGGCATTGGACGAGAAATAGGTGAGAATGAAGCTCATTCCAATTTTTCCAGGAGAAAAGACAAAAGAGGAGTTTTACAAAAGAAATGTTGACCAAAGCCTTGTTTTATCTTCCGAAAATTATGTCACGAACGAGAAAAAAAAAGAAAAAATGCTAAAATATTAGTATAGAAGTATTTTAAAAGAAAGACATAGTGGAACAAGACCCTGTTCTATATTTTCTGCCATCATAAGTATGCATCTGAAATGCAACGTAGAATTCTGACATTTTGTTCACCTCTGCGTAACCTAAGTTAACTCCAAAGCAGCAGATAGAAGCTATAACTCAACCGATTACATTCCTCAGATTAAAAATCCAACAAGGTCATTTTAGCATTAAGTAATCAAATGCTCAAATAAAATCTTTATATTTCTAGTTCAAAATATTTGACTATGAATAACAGTTGAAGGAAGACCTTTTATAGTGCATTAATAGACTCTGCTGAGTTAGGTGAGGATTCTCAAAACTGAGTGCAAAAGGTTTATACACAATATCTTTCTGAAAATGCCACATTTAGGGTCAAGAAATAGGAAAGCATCACCAATCAATCTTCAAAATCAAGCCAATTATCCCCTTTCGACATAAAATATGTTTTGATTGCCTAGACTGTACGTATATTTTATAGATGGTAATGTTATGAAATATCCATTATGAGAGAGAGGAAGATCTCAAAACCCCCCATTTTACCTATCTCTCAAACCTGAAGGCAGGATTAAAGCCACATATTAAACACACTAAAACTATTTACTCAAACTCTTGACTGTGATATCTACAGTGAAATTGCCACAAGTAATTTGTTTGTTTTGGCCTACATTTAAGGTTTCATTTTGTGATGGTAACTGGTGAGATAGAGTAGTTGGTGGCAAAATGTAAATTTTGCCTGTAGTAGGGAGACATAATATTTTGAGGAATGTCTTGCACCTTTTTTGGGTCCCTCAGCATGGGTAAAGTTTCAGAAGTATAACAGGCCATTTTAACATTATTATCCACTTAAGCAAATAAATCAATTAACAAAACTCTTTCTAAGAAGATTAAAATGTTTCCTAAGTTTAGGTGCAAGTACAAACCACTTTGACTTCAAAGAAACTGAAGATATTTTTGCTTCCAAATGTTAACTGCCTAATAATGACCAAGCACCACAATTTTTACTGCATGATATATACTGTCTCTAAGTATAAAATATCTACCCAAATATGAGGACACAAGACTTAAGTACAGAAAACTAAAAAGCTTCATTAGATAAAACCAAGATTAGTGGGAGCCATTTAAATGCCGCAACTAAAAGAAATTTCACAAGTTACCGGCAAATAAAGTCTTTGGAACTTACAGTACTAACAAACTTCGATTCACAATCAAGCAGAAAATCGTAATGCTTCCGTTCGATGCAATGATCAAAGCATAGAAGGCAAATGAGCAACTTGCGAATATCTAAATGGAAAACAATGAACTTTCGGTTACCATACAACAAGTGCCCCCACCTGTTTGATCATCTTTCAAAACCCTTCAACCTACAACCTATAAAGCAAACGGCATAATCTTTAGAGATGAAAATTCTTAAGGGATGTACTGTATTGAAATTTTCTGCTAAGTTTAGAATCCAATGCGAGACAAGTAGGGACCCGCTGGTACTATAGTTGTGTGTAAGCTATAAACACCAAATTCATTCAATTATGATCTAGTTCCTACAGTTTTGACAGCCAAAGATATTATCATTTAAGGCCAATAAGGCTGGAAACCAAATGCAAAGGTTTTTGTCACCTTAATTTTTTATCTGCAGACAATGAACTGTTACATCTGTGTCATTCTGTGATGTGTGCCCTGAAACAAACTTTCGCATGTGCCCAATGTCGTAATATTTCAGTTTCAGCTCAGGCTTTTGAAAATCTGAATCTAAAGAATACCTCAGTTTAATGATGAGAACATACATGCAGATTAGCAATGACCACATTAAGTGCAACAGCATCCAATGATTAAATAATCTGAGGGAGTTTAAAATATTCACAGATGATATATCCAATTTTTCTGTGAAACATGTTAAATAACAACATTACTTTATCCTTTCAGGGAACCTAAAACAGCTGAAACAATATGCAAAGATCCAGTCACCACAATTATCCCACGTTGGGTTCCAAATTTTGCACTGAGGATCTCATTTCCAAATTTAAGGGAAGCCATTAATGAACTCGCCACAAATAAAATGGACTGACGGCCTCCTGCAGATTGAGTATCCTGATCCTCAATCGATTCATACATAGATGTTTTGTAGTCAATGAAATCAGCACCCATCTCTTTACATGCTTGAATCCAAGACCTTCTTAATGATGATGACGAAGTTGTACGTAAGCTTCCTCCCGCAATATCAATTTCAGTGAAACACACAGCATCCAAGCATCCAACTGAAAAGGGCAGGTTGAGATCATTTGCACGAGCGATTAAATGCGGCCGGAAAAAAGAAGAATGTGATTTTAAAAAAATTGCCACAGGAATACAATATTTCCTAGGATGATGTCTCTTGTGATGGCTAACAAAGAGTGTATCATACTACTACCTCCACCAGAATTTCATAAGGTATCTGTCACGCCCGGGTCCCGCGAGTGCAGTCTCCGCACACACTGAGTTAATCTGAAATTAGGTCTAAATCACTGCCCAAAAAGGATATCCATTGGCTACACTTGAGCTTTTTATCTATCGTAACTTATTTCTTATATTTTGTCGATGCAAACAAGGGCATCACAGACTCACAGTGTCCAAGGAACATTTTCAAGGCTTAGTTTATATTTGTTATTTTCACTTTTTTTAATGACCATAGAGCAGTTTTTTCCATAATATACATAAAATCTGTTCTCATTCAAGAATAGCAGTAGAATTTAGTTTTCCTGTCATGGGATTAAACCAAAGTGCCTAGATAAATCAGCGCAAGACAAGCGAGGTAACTACCTCATACAAGCTGTAAGGAGCCCCACCTTACTGTTATCTAGGATTCAATGTCCCTTTAACAAGCTAGTCCCAATTGCTGCTTATCTCATGTATCTTATAAAGGGAGGAGAATTAGGCAATACGATCAATTATTGAGAGTAACTTGGTTATAAGTAATAAATTGATCCTCCCTTCATATTCAGCCAGGTATTCTCCTTCACTTCACCCAGAGAGCTTCAGAAACCCTGTTAGAAACATCAACTGGCAAATGAGCGGGTTTTCATTCTTCTCCTCCTGAATCTTCTTTCCCAAAATTCATGTAGAAGGTAAGGCATCAAGCCAAAATTAGAATCCCACTTGGTAGGTGAAGAGTAATTCATCCAGTTAAATGATAACCACACATCAAGACCTTTGAGCTACTAACTAGGCCAATCCTAATGCACCGTTCAGTTGCTAATCTTGCAAATATTTATCTAGCAATAAAATAAACACAATCAAGATAAGCATTATACCTGAAAGTAGCACTCTGGCGAAACCTAAATGATCCTTGTCATTTGCCATAGCAACCACGAGAACCAATCTAGCATCTGGAAATGCCATCTTTATCATATTCACCAAAGCTTCGGCAGATTCCTTAGTATGGGCTGAAAATATACAAAATGGATTAAGCACAAGCCCATCATCAAGTTCCGTCTATAAGAAGTGGCCAGAAATAAATAAAAGTTGAGACAAGTATGAATAACTTTTTTTCATTCTTTCATTTGGCTCTGTAGATAAACCAGTATACATACGTTGTGGCAAAGAGAAATGGTAGTAAAGGAAATGGATGTATTACATTAAACTATGGCCCTAAAACCTCTAAGAGGTTAGCTGGTCTCCTGAAATCCATCCCTTTCTTCTTACAAGCCTCATGATGCTGTGTAAAAATGAAAATCTTTTGAAACCAACCTCCGTCAAGCAGTATTGTTGCTCCTGACAGTTCTAGCGTCTCAGCTTCCTTAGATGTTAAAAATTGATTTCTACCAAGCAGATGAGCACATTCTAAACCAGCACGGATGGATCTATCTGATAATTTCCAGCCTGGCATACTCATAGAAATATGACGATAAGGAAAATACATAAACAAAACAACCATTATTCATATTAGATGCACTCGAAATTTAAATCACAGTGAGATAAAGCAAGTAATTCCAAAAAACCACTCAACCTCGGAGTAGTGAACATGAAATCAAATAATATCATACAGTAAAACCAGATTCCAGAAATGCTTTACAGCAGGTATCTTATTTAGAGCTTATAATTATGTTTTTAAATTCCTTCACACGCAATTTTCAGATTGATAATACAACATGCTTCATACCAATAGGACAAACTTCTGATGCAATATGAGTACTCAAAAAATAGAGACATCAACTGTATCAGGTCCGATATAAGTGATAACTGTTTGAATCATTCTTGAAATGTTATTTGCTACAAATCAACATTTAAGTACAGTATTCTTTTCTCTTCTTTTATATGTCTTTTTTCCTTTTGGCAGTTGATAAACTTGGGCCAAGTAGTGGTAGTTTCTGAAATTTTGATTAGAGAACCACACCGAATTTAATTTAACATTCACGATATCACTCTCTCTTGCTAAGTATGTTTTGAAAACAAATACAATTCATGTTATGGACAACCACATGCTACAATATGAGATGATAATAATAACAAATCCCTTGTTCCCCACCTTGGTCACGAAGGCAAAGTGCTGCACAAGTAGCGGTAGCAGCATTTTGAAGCTGGTGAGACCCAAGCAAGCGTAATTGCACATCAAACAACTCAATGAACTGGTAAATGCAAAGTCATGTTAAAACTGCAATGTCTAATTCAATAATAATCATAGTTAAGAAATACCTATAAGTTTGCTTGCATCGCATGGAACCAAATAATATAATGCAAATGTACCGTGTGAAGGTCCCTCTTAATCTGGAGTAGAATATCACATAATTGGTGGGGCATCTCACATGCTGTTGAAAAGCCTTTAAGTACACTTCTGTTTCCAGGATCAGATGCTGATACCACAGGTGAACACATCGACAGTGCCTTGTCACGAATTATATGCTCAATATGTGGAAGGAATGGCCCGCCTAGAACCACCTATATATAATATACAAAGGCAACATAGCAGAACTTGAATCACCATATATTATATGGAGATTTAAAAGTACAGATAGGGAAGTGTATCAAGAACCACCTAACTGGACGTCGTTCTTTGATAATTCCTGATTTAGCTGCTGCAATGCTCTCCAAAGAGCCCCCCAGTGCAGTTAAATGCTCTTCACCTATATTTGTGATGACTGATGCAGCCAGGTCAGAACTGGCAATTACATTGGTTGCATCTCGAGCTCCACCTAATCCAGCCTATAGGTTGACAAAATAAGTAGAACAATATCCCTTTTAGGATGGTGATTCTCACCATTTTCCAGTAAGATATATATTAAACACTATCAGCAAAAGATTACAGTACAGATCGGCATAAAAGTAACGGTTTAGTGCAAAAATTTTAATTATGCTTGCAGCTTTAATGGATAACAGTCGATATGCTCTCAAGAGCAGAACATGTCATGCTAAACCAAGGAAGCAAAATCAAACAGAATTCTGGTGTTGAGGAATCGAGGAAGATAAGATAAATCAATACACAATTACAATTATGCTTACAACTTTAGCAAATAACAACCAATATGCGGTTAAAGAGCACACTATCTCTCCCTACACCAGGAAGAGTAAAATCAAAAATAACTTTAACACTGAGAATTGAGGAAGATAAGTGAAAATATACAAGTTGCAGTTTATTGAGATTTACATTTACTATTATTAAACTTGAATATAGTTTTATGAATTTACTTGAGGAGGGCAAAGGAACCTGTGCTGATTTGCAAAATGGGTTCAGACAAGAGTAACCAACCTCGATGACAGCAAAATGAACTTTCGCTTCGGCAAATAAGCTGAATGCTAGAGCAGTGAAAACCTTGATTGCAAATGAATATCACAATAATTAGGCCCGAAAACAAGCAGATTTCAGCATCACCAACAAATACAATTGAATTAATTAAAACTACAAAGACTAAACCACCATATGTTTTCCTTTTATTAGAACGTGTACCATCATTCAATAAGTCAACAGCATAATTTACTCATCCACAAATATATACCTCAAATTGACTAAGATGTCCTTTTTCAAGTTCCACAGCTCTGTCAAGATCTTCCTTTATTTTGTGGAAGTGAGAATTCAATAACTTTGCTGGAACTGGCTCTCCTGTTTTTCCCAGTGTTATACGCTCTCTAATGGTTCGTATATGCGGACTGACCAGAAAAACAAAAAATCTTTTGCTCACATTGTTAATGAATATAATAAGCAGTCTAGAGTTGGTATTTGATAAACCAGGAAAATTCATGATTTTCTAACATCAGATATCATCAACCAGAATTAAGGATCTTACCTGGTATAGCACCCAACAGAGTACCCTTCCGCACGTAAAATGCTGGAAAGAAATGCCGAAGTTGATCCTTTTCCTTTCGTTCCAGCAATATGTACAGCCTAAAATCAGTGTCAAACCAATTTAAATTTCACATTTCATAAGCAAAAAATCCAAAACAGGGACAACACTTCCATAAGGAAAAGGTTGGCGATAAGTTCGTCCGCGACCACCGCAAAGGAAGTAACGGACATCAATAATCATAATGTGGATATTCTGAAAAAGTCAAACTCAAGTGACGAAACTCCTTTTTCACATACATCATTAAATTCTAGTTCAGAATTTAAACGCTATAAAAAACATTTACAGGAGACAGGAGCTTATTAACCTTTCTTTTACAATAAAAGGGCAAAAGGGAGCTGGAGCCACCCTATCTATCACAATAAAGCGCAAAACATAACCGTATCCTTCTTTTTGCATTGGGATACAATGTCCAACATTACAGGACAGAACCATACACCCCCGAGAATTGCAGAAAAAGAATGACAAAAACGCCTAGAAATAATCTTTCAATACCAGAAAAGGAATGTGACTGAATTTTGAAAGCTCAATGAGCTAGATTTGAACACCATTACTCTGGATATTGATTTTTGCACTTCAAAATGACAACGAATAGCAACCGTCTTACTACTCGAGCTTGCCCTCAGCTAAATTAAGGCACAACCCAGCAACAATGTTAAACTCTGTTACAAACTCACACTAAAGTTGAGCGTGCTGGTGCCCTACTCAAAATGTTGAGACCTCATGGTAAACCAAGAACAACGAAGCGCAAACCTTAATACATGAGAAAACATCAAAAATTTCACCTTGAATTTGGTTTGAGGATTGCCCAGATTGTGCAATAGCCGTCTCATCCTACCTAAATCGAACCCGTCATGGGAATCAGTACCGGCGCCTTTGGGCACCCCTGTTTTTTCGTGGTTCTTGAGTTTTTCCATGTACTCCATGAAGTCCTTCAGTTCCTCGCTCTCCAAACAAGCAGTCGAAAAGGGCGGACGTCGAGCATCGAGAAATGCAGTCCATTTAGCGAACTGTAGTTTTCCCGGTCCGTTGAGTGGGAAAGCTGCGAAGAAACGCACAATGCTTGGGAGTTTCATCTTCCGCAAATTGGAGAATAAGGGAACAGGGGTGAACGGAAGGGGAGGGCGACTGCTACTAAAAGCCGGCGACGAGCATAAAGAGCATTTTATCAAATTTTTTCTTTTAAAATAGTTTTTTGGAAATTACAAAATTAATTCATGACTTATTGATCTAAGTAATTCCTTACTCTCCATTAGGGATGTAAACGAGACGAGCCCGTTCGCGAGCCTAACGAACCGAATCAATGAAGGTTCGGGCTTGAGTTCGATGAAATCGAACCCGAATCGAACCCTGACTCGATTCGTGGCCTTCACGAATCGAACTCGAACCCTTTCCTTCTAAAATTTTGGTTCGCGAGCATTTTAATTAAAAAAGTATTTATTATATATATTTATTATTAGTTATGTAGTGTATTATATATATAAATAATTATATTTTATACAATATATTATATTTTCTAACTTAAATCACTGATAACAAACCCCCGCCTCCACCAATCTTCCCCGTTTCATTTTCAAATATCAATCTTCAAACCAAACCCTATTTCGTATCTTCACAATTCCGCCCCACTATTTCCTCCGCCCACCATTTCATCCGCCGACTCATTGCGCCACCATGAAGGAACCACCACCCACCGCTGCGCGCTGCACCAATAAACGAAGGCTACCCTCTCCTTCGCCATAACACCGTTTCCGCGGCCACCACTGCTCGCCGTCGCGCCACCACCATTCCACCTCCGTCATCATTCTTCTCATATCTACACCGTCATTCGTCCATTGTATCTAAACTAACGTCGTTGCCGTCCCATGCCGTCGCCGCCCGCCTTCTCTTTCTCTCCATTTTTTTGGTTCTTCAAAAATATCTAGATCTAACACCACTGCCGTCCACTTTCTCTTTCTCTTCTTTCTTTTGTTCTTGAAAAATATCCAGATCTGGGATTTTCTTTTTCGAACTGTTGGTCTGAACTCGAGCCGAACTCGAACAGAATTCGAACCCAAAATTTATAGGTTCGTGAGGCTCGGATTCGTGTTCGGGTTCGAGAAAATATAGTCGAACTCGAACTCGAACCTTAAAAAAACACTAGGGTTCGGCTCGGCTCGGTTCGTTTACATCCCTACTGTAACGCCCCGAATTTCAAACAGTCAGGTATGCTCGACACGTGTGAGTTTCGAGCGTTAGGATTTTATGTTATTATTTTCGTTTATTCAATTTATACTTGTTATATTAATTTTTATAAATTATTTTCAACATGATTACGTGGAAAATTATATGAAACTCATTACATTTAGAGACTTCTTGTATGAATGGAATTTAAGTGTACACGAATTAATTGTCCAATTTGTATTAATTGCACAATTGTCCTTAATTGCTCATTTCCTTTTCTTTAAGGACCTAATTGCATGAAAACATTAGAGGACTTAATTGATTATTTCCAAACCTTTTATCCTCAATTGCATAACTTATGGTATTTGGAGGATTGATTATCAATATTACATTTTTCCCCCTAACATGTCGGTATATACATTCCTTCCACATACTTCATTTTCATTTTCATGCTAAACATCCCAAATTTGCTTCTCCTCTCTACCGATCCAAACCTCAACCAAGAGAAGGAGAGATTTCATCATTTCTTGCCAAAATCTTTGAGGAATTGGAAGTCTTGGGACATCATCTTCATCACATCTCCATCTTTTCTTCTCCTTCTTTCATTCAAGGTAGAGATGGTTATATAGATGATTTCTTGGAAATTATGTGTGAAGCTAGGGTTATGATTTTGATATAATAACTTGTCTTTATGATGTTAGAAGCAATATTCCAAGCTTTAGACTTGAATTCCTTGTATAAATCTTGAGAATTATGGAATTATATGTTAATTGGATATTTGAGCTTGAAGTGAGAATTGTGATGATCAAGGCATGAGACATGTGTTTATATTGGGTTTTATTACCTCTCAAGCATGTATACATACTTCCCTTCATGAATTATAGTTTGTGGAAGTGAATTATGAGTGTTTGGTGAGTTTGGAGATGAATTCGTGCCTCCCCTGTTCTTCGTCCCCTGCCTCTGTATCTTCTGTAAAACGGGAACGGCCCTTCCCGTTCCCTTTGTTTTTGGGGAACGGCCATTCCCATGTATTTGAAATGTGTGCTTGGCGGCAAGGATGGGAACGACCGTTCCCACTTGGTTTCACAGACGGGAACGGTCGTTCCCATCTTCGGGGAGCACTTCGGGGAGGCGGGAACGGCCCTTCCCACTTTGAACTAAAACCTGGAACGGTCGTTCCCACCCCACTGACAGAAGAAAACTTTCTGCATAAAAATGAGATTTTGGAATCCAATTCCAATGGATTAATTGACCCCAATTTGTGATTATATGATCAATTACATGCTAAAACATAATGTTTGCATGCTACATTGTTTATTGCATGGTGTCTCGTACTTGGTCACGCCGTGCGTCTTCTATGGAGTATTATGTTTGAATTGTAATCTCATGCACGTACATTGTCCCGTTTCTTGTCCAGTTCTTCTCCAGGGAGGAGATTGTCGAGCATGAGCATGTTCACGGGTCCACGAATTGTTGTGTCGCCTGTTAGGTGAGGTTTAATTACTAGTTATATAGAGCCCGTATAACCTTTACGTGATCTTTCGGCCAAAGGTATTTATATCTATAATTTCCATGAAATTATTTATCATTTGAAGTCATGATCATGAAAAGCAAGCAAGCAAGCAAGCCATGTTTCGTGCATGTTTAGGCGAGTAGCATGACCGTTCACGTTGGGCCCGAGGGTAGTGACTAGAGCCAACCGGGAAAGCAAGGGCTGACGGGTAACTCTGGCACTATCCTCACCACATTTGGGATCACCCCTGAATCCGCTAGGAGGTTAGTAGAGGAAGGAGCTTCGGGCTTAGGGATTCATGTACCCTCTGCTCAACACGCATGAATGATAGGGCCTTGCAATCCTATCATCAATCGGAGGGAGAAGGAGACAGGGGACGGGTCCGGCACCACGGATTGTCCTCGGGTTATTGCATGATTTTCATTCCATGAATGTGTTACATGATTACACATGCACGATTGCACGATAATTAAATTGCGTGATCACTTATTGATTAATAATCAAGCAAGCATGTTCATGTACATTTGGAGTTCGGTTGGAGACCGCCCTCACTCGCCGGGGCCATATATTGATTACATGAAAATGAACAAGTGTTTAATATTGATGGTTGTATTCTCGGGCGAAGAGTACTTTGTTCTTGAACTTATAAATGTATCTTTTATAAATCTTTACCCGAAAATATAACTTGCATGTTATCTGCGCTAATATGTATTTAAACCCCTCACTCGGTCTTCACAGACTGACACCTCCACCTTTCAGGTATTGCAGGTGCACGCTAGGCGGGAGTCGGGTCGAGTCCTGTTCATGTAGTCGAGTCTAACACTGCCCGTGTGTTTAGTTGATTGTTGTCACATGCAAAGTCTTGACTAATGTTATTGTTTTATAATTAGAGATGATAATGTATTGATGTGCAAAGTTAGAATATAGTTACTGGAGTTGGTAATTGGTATTGTATGAATTATGCTTCCGCTTTATTATGTCGCAGGTTTGAGTTATCCCGCCTAGCTTATCATTTTATTGCATTGTCACCCGTTCGCTATAGATTAGTTCATGTACGGATTGGCCGTTTCGTATGTGGATTGACCTATAGTGCGGGGGTGTAGCACCTCCACGTGTCAGGGGTGTTACACCTACTCTCCATACGTGTGTAAAAAAAAACGTCATCCCTAACAAGCTACAATTATTTCCTAAACATCCCCAGTTTGAAATTCACCTATTTTACATCCCCAATACTTAACACTTAACGTAATTTTTGTAAACCCTCCTAAAATATGTGAAAAGGCCATAATGCCCTTGTTGCATTGAAGAAGCATAAACACTCTCTCTCTCCTCTCTCTCTCTCTCTGTCCTGCGTGTGCTGGCATTCCTTCACCCCAAGAATTGTAACTTTTTCATCTGGCAACCGATTTACGCAAACGAATAGTCAAAATCGAAGATCTCGAGACAACGATCACAATGGCTAAGACGAAATCGAAATCCGACCAACGACGAAGGAGATATGGTCGATCAAAGTTTCAAAATCGCGACTAAAAATTGACAGCAACTTCGACAGCCTCGTTCGGCCTCATTCGACAACGGAATCCAACGAATTTTCAGACCTTGAAACGGGTGTTTCCGACGATGGTTTGGGGTCGAATTGGTAGGCGTTTCGAATGTCTCGATGCGACAAGTTGAACAGTGGTGGTCTCGTCGTCCAATTCATCTGGACGACAAGACAGTGGCGGCACAAAGGTGGAGTATATGTGTGAAGAGATTTAGACATGATAGAACTTAGCAGATTTGAAATTTCTTATATATGTCCAGAGATTTCTGTTTAAATTTGAGATTTTAATTTTAATCAGAACTGAAAATTTACAATTGATTATGTTATCTTCTTTCTTGAACTGTTTTTCATGTTTCATCCATGAAAATTATTTTTCCAAATTAAAGGAGATAACTGAAAAAATTTCTCAAATTGCAGGTTCTAATATTCCGTATTAAGTTCTTCAAGTTCCATATTAAAGAATGAACAAGAAATTTGAGAGAAAGAAGAGATGAAAAAAGATCCGAGTAATGAAGTGCTTGTTCAGATCATATCAGTTTGTTTGTAGAATGATTGGTTAAATATTCGTAATTAAAAGCAGACTTTGTAGAGTGATGAATTAAATATTCGTAATTAAAAGCAGAATTTGTAGAGTGATGGTTTCAATATTCGTAATTAAAAGCAGACTTTGTAGAGTGATGGATTAAATATTCGTAATTAAAAGCAGAATTTGTAGAGTGATGGTTTCAATATTCGTAATTAAAAGTAGACCTTGTAGAGTGATGGTTTCAATTTTCGTAATTAAAAACAGACTTTGTAGAGCGATGTGTTAAATATTAGGAATTTAAAACAGACTTTGTAAAGTGATGAGTTAAATATTAGAAATTAAAAGTAGACTTCGTAGAGTGATGCGTTAAATATTAGGAATTAAAAACAGACTTTACACAAGTGATGAGTTAAATATTAGGAATTAAAAGCAGTCTTTGTAGAGTGATGCGTTAAATATTAGGATTAAAAGCAGACTTTGTAGAGTGAAACATTACAAACTAGTAATAAAAAGTAGACTTTGTCCAGTAAATCGTTAAAAACTAGTAATAAAAAGCAAACTTTGTCTATTGAAACGTTAAAATTTAGTAATAAAAATCAGACTTTGTTAAGTAAAACGTTAAAAACTAGTAATAAAAAAAAACTTTGTCTAGTAAAACGTTAAAAATTAGTAATAAAAAATAAACTTTGTTAAGTGAAATATTAGAAACTAGTAATAAAAAGCAAACTTTGTCTAGTGAAACGTTAAAAATTAGTAATAAAAAACAGACTTTGTTAAGTGAAACGTTAAAAACTAATAATAAAAAACAGACTTTGTTAAGTGAAGCGTTAAATACTAGTAATAATAAGCAGACTTTGTCTACTGAAACGTTAAATACTAGTTACCATTACATGTTGTGAATCTTAATTCCATATTTAGTGTTTACAAAAGTTACCATTACATACTGTGAATCTTAATTTCGTATAAATAATGACACTCAATATTGAGTTACATGTTGTGGATAACATTACAATAATGACACTCAAGATTCAATAACATTACATAAAAAGGTAAATATTGAGTTACATGTTGTGGACATTTACCTTTTTATGTAATGTTATTGAATCTTGAGTGTCATTATTGTAATGTTATCCACAACATGTAACTCAATATTGAGTGTCATTGTTTATAAGGAACTAAGATTCACAATATGTAATGGTAACTTTTGTAAACACTAAATATGGAATTAAGATTCACAACATGTAATGGTAACTAGTAGTTAACGTTTCACTAGACAAAGTCTACTTATTATTACTAGTTTTTAATGTTTCACTAGACAAAGTTATCTTATTATTACTGGTATTTAATGTTTTACTGGACAAATTCTGCTTTTTATTACTAGTTTTTAACGTTTCACTTAACAAAGTCTGTTTTTTATTACTAGTTTTTAATGTTTTACTAAACAAAGTCTGTTTTTTATTACTAGTTTTTAACGTTTCACTAGACAAAGTCTGCTTATTATTACTAGTATTTAATGTTTCACTGGACAAAGTTTGCTTTTTTTTTTTTTACATTTTAATAGACAAAGTTTGTTTTTTATTACTAATTTTTAACGTTTTACTAGACAAGGTTTGCTTTTTATTACTAGTTTTTAACGTTTCACTTAACAAAGTCTGTTTTTTATTACTAATTTTTAACGTTTCACTAGACAAAGCCTGCTTTTTATTACTAGTTTTTAACGTTTCACTTAACAAAGTTTGTTTTCTATTATGCATTTTTTAATTTATTACTCCATAAACAACATTATTATTTCCCCATTTATTTCATCACTCTACAAATTGCACGTTTAGTTTCGCATTTTTAATTCATCACTCTACAAACTACACGTTTAGTTCCTCATTTTTAATTCATCACTCTAAAAATTGATTAAAATTCCTTACTCATTCGTAAATTACAACGAGAACCGAAGAAAATAAACATAAATACCAAACTAGAATTCTATTATTCAAAAATGGATCTTGTAACATGGTTCATCATCATAAAGTGGTCATGCATCCTCCAGAAGCTCGATTACTCTTCAGTTTTCTGTGAAAAAACAAATAATTACAATAGGTGATTATAATTTATTTATGAGAACAAATACAACAGCAGATAATCAATCAGTTTATACAAAATATATTCAGATATATGTAGAAATCCCACAATCAATTTATGCAGACATATATTTAGATACATATTGAAATCTTACAGTAAATTTATATACAAATATATATGTAGATTAGTTTACAAAAAAATATATTCAAATATACATATATTTATATATATCTCAAATATATATTTCTATATATCTCTTCAGCAAAAATCCAAAATGATGCAAAGATATATTTAGATATATATTGAAATCGTACAGTAAATGTATATAGAAACATATGCAGATTAGTTTATACAAAAATATATTCAATTATATATTTGTGTATATATTAGATATCTAGAAACACATGCAGATTAGTTTATACAAAAATATATTCATATATATATATATATATATATATATATATATATATATATATATATCAGATATCTCAAATATATATATTTGTATATATCTCTGCAGATTACCCAATATATATCTCTACAAATATATATCTGTATACATATATCAGATATCTCAAATATATATCTGTTTATATATCAGATATCTTAAAACACATAATAACAGATCCAATACCAGATTACCCAACCAAAAAACAATTGCGAATTTAGTAGCACACATCAAATCTATTGAGATATATGCAGAAATTTCAAATCGTAAAAATCTCAAATCACAAAAATCTCTTTAGATATTCACAAAATTTCATGGAGAAATCAAATTTACAAAAATTTATTCACATATATACAAAATTCTGAAATTTACAGAAATTTTAC
The DNA here is from genome assembly GCA_037501455.1 of Lantana camara. Classification (NCBI taxonomy): domain Eukaryota; kingdom Viridiplantae; phylum Streptophyta; class Magnoliopsida; order Lamiales; family Verbenaceae; genus Lantana; species Lantana camara. The sequence goes on along the minus strand of CM074857.1, from coordinate 10,159,754 downwards.
AAGTTTGAATCTAAAAATATCGAATCGAAAAAATTACAAAAAATACCTGAGATTAAACTTAGGTGTGTCAACTTTTTCTTCTTCTTCTTCAACAACGATGAGGTGGTCGGATTTTGAAAACTGACCGGTAAAGTGAACGGGAAATAAGAAGAAAGATAATTAAATGAATATGAGATTGGAAGAAGTAAAAATGGTGTGGTTGTAGTAAAAAAATAAGGGCAAAATAGACTTTTTAGGGCTTTAGGGGGTTTACAAAAAATAATATGTGTATTGGTGATCTAAAACATATTTTTTCCAAACTAGGGGGTTTTAGATAAATTTTGAAGATATTTGGTCATTTTTATTAACTGCCCCAAAAAAATATATTATTATTATTTAAATATATTAAATTAAATTATTAAATCAAATTGAAAAGATATAAGGAAGAAAAAAGTTGAGTAAATAAATAGAGGGATGGATAATGATTAAGAAAAATAAATTAATTAAATAACAAAAATTAGAAACTCAGTTAAAGAGACTACCTTTGTCTCTCTCACACTTAATATAATAATATAGATAATAGTTTTTAAGATTTTAAAAAATAAATTAATTCATTTATATACTTTTTTCTTGGTTGCACATTTGAATACATTAAATTTAGGCATTGGGTTCTGATTTTGATTTTCATATTTTATCTATCGTTTTACATTGGATTTCCTAATTCGGAGAATTAATGAATGATCCCTAATAAGATAATGAAGTTATCCTAAATCCCCCAGTTTGAAATTCAACTATTTTACATCCCTAATACACTAAATGTTTTTTCAAAACCCCCTTATAGAATAAAATTACCAAATTATCCATCATGAAATTGAAGAATGGCAATCCATACCCCCAGTATCACAATCGCGACTTTATCGGGATTTTGAGAATCTTCACCGCCGCTCAGCACCGCCTACTACTGCCCAACACCGCCGACAAGTGCAGAAGAAATAGTTGAAGAATCAACCGTCAACGCCCCACTTTGGAGGAGAAACTTCCACCAATTAACTCCTACTTCCCCACTACGCATACCGTTTGTCCACCTCGTCTGATGCAATTGTAAGGTCTAAGAGGAAGGTACGTCGCACCCAACCTGTCCAAGTTATTTTTCTTCCATAAATTGTCTGAAAATCAAGTTGTTTCCATTCGACTCCGGTATCTACTTAGTAATCGATTATTTTAACTCAACAAACAAGGGTTTCAGTATTTTGTTAAATCTTTCATTTTCCCGTTTTATTTGACGTATTAATTGAATATTGGAACCTTTATTTTTTCGATAGATGGTTCGCTCATTGCCGATGGCGCCATTGATGATTGTTCCTTCCCCGACTGAAACAAACAGGGGAAAGAGAAAATTTTTAGATGTAAATATCCCTGAGGATGATAAGGCACAGACTTCAAAGAACCATGTGTTTTCCATTTTGCATAATTGCTCGTTAGAAAAATTCAGTGAGTTTATGTCGAAAATTCGAACCCAAATGTCTCCAGGTCAACTTAAAAGCGTTAAAAAATTTCCATTTGGTTATTTGTTGGGAGCACTGGGTCAAAATGGAAGCGTTAACAGAGTTGATTTCTTGTTGGATTACTACAATTACAGCACCAATACATTTAAATTTAGAACCCAAGAAGTTCTTTTTTGTGACAAGGAAATCAACATTGTTACTGGCCTGTGGCACGCCGGTCATCCTGTCATGCTAGCGGGGAAAAGTAAATCAAATACCTTGATCCAACATTTTGGCAATGAGGGAAACAATGTCTCTCGAGTTAACATTGAGAGTAAACTGAACGAATTCGTCGGAAGAAATGATGATGATGGAATTGACGATTTTGTAAGGATGTACATTCTCTATGTTTTTAATTGTTTGATGTTCCCGCGTAGCAGTTTGCGTGTGCCAGATGCTCTTCTTTGCTAAGTTGATGACTTGTCCAAGATTGGACAATACGCGTGGGGCACGTGTGCTCATCTGTTTTTTATCAAAGGTATCCATAAGCATGTTGTTGATAAACATGATTTCATTGATGATTTTACTATGGATTTGTAGGTAAGTCCTTGGCTTGGTTTTCTATATTGTGTCATTTTATACACACATATATACGTGCTTAATTTATTGTTTATGTCAGACATGGTTTCATGAATGAATTCAGAAGTTCGGCATCTCAAGAAGGTTGGTAGCATTCCCTCGCTGGTTCAACTGGAGGGGGAGTGCACTGGCTAAGACAAAAGAGAATGCAATGAAGTCTCTGGAAAGTATTCGCCGGTCAGATGTAAGTCCATAATCTTTCGAATTTATTCAACCAATTGGTATTTTTTATTCAACTGATTTGTTACACATGTTAATTTTTTAAAATATGGAGATTGTTCCCTTACGAGCAGCTAGTAAAATGAAGAGAAGTCTGCCAGAGGTTGTAGAAATAGTTTATGTTGATGAAGAAGTTCAAGTTGAATGTGTGGAAGATGAAGCAGAAGGTAGGGATGAGAGAGTATATGATGTCACCGCCAATGTGGAGTTGAATGAAGATGGTGATGGGGATGGGGATGGGGATTCCGGACAAGATGAGGTTAGATCGAAACGGAAGAATGATGTGGGGGAACGTGTGGAAGAAACAGTGAGACAATTATTTTTACAAGATTTAATATTTTATGGTTTTTTTATATGTGTGTATTTGATATGTCATTGGATACGTATGTATTAGATTGTGTCAGTTGCACTACAAGAAAATCTGCATATTCCGACGGAAATTTCCGACGGAACAAGTCCGTCGGAATTCCATCGGAATTACCGAGGGAATTCCGATGGAATTCCGACGGAAACGATTACTAAAAAAAAATAATAATAATTAAATAATTCCGACGGGATTCCCCTCGGAATCCCGTCGGTATATTCAAAACATAAAATAAAATAATTGTAATAAACATTTCCGACGGGATTCCGAGGGGAATCCCGTCGGTATTTTTAAAACATAAAACAAAAAAAAGAAAATTAAATAATTCCGACGGGATTCCCCTCGGAATCCCGTCGGAATTTTAAAACATAAAATTTTAAAATACTAATAAATTATTCCGACGGCATTCCGAGGGGAATCCCGTCGGTATTTTTAAAACATAAAATAAAAAAATCAAAGTTAAACACGAAATTTTAAAACATAAAATTTTAAAATACTAATAAATTATTCCGACGGGATTCCGAGGGGAATCCCGTCGGCATTTTGAAAACATAAAATAAAAAAATGAAAGTTAAATAAAAAAATAAAAATTTTAATTCTTCCGACGGGTTACCGAGGAGGTTCCCGTCGGTATTTTTAAATGTAAAAATACAATAAAATTTTGAAAATAGGGAAAAACTGGTTATGGTTCGGTTTTGAACCCTGGACACCGTAAAATGCAATGGGGCTTCTTCACCAGTCCGGCTGACTGACATATTATGAATTTGTGAACATATTTTTTCAATAACCTATTTAATATCAAGTAGTACTTAGGGCAAACTTTCATTTCACGCCCAAATCAATTCTGTTCCTAAACCTCTTCGCGATTTCCCACTGCGTTTGCGCCACCTCGCCGCTGCGGCCATCGCCTGCTCCGCCAGCCTTCCTCCGCCTCAGCCCGCGTCAGGCCCCCTCCAGCACTCCCATTTTTCGCGATGTATCAGCATTCCCAGTTCAGTGTAGTAGTGGGTATCGCGATTTTCCACTGACTTTGCGCCACCTCGCCGCTGCGGCCATCGCCTGCTCCGCCAGCCTTCCTCCGCCTCAGCCCGCGTCATGCCTCCTCTAGCACTCCCATTTTTCGCGACGTATCAGCATTTCGTGCTTCCCAGTTCAGTGTAGTAGTGGGTCGAAGTCTGTGGGTGGAAATTGCTGGGTGGCCAGATTTTCGATTTCATTCCTTGGAAATTGCTTCAAAGGTACAGTCTTTGATATGGATTAAGCTTTCCCAGTTCTTAGATTTGGTTCTATGTTCTTTTTGCGAAATGTGAAGTGGCCTTATTGTGCAATTTGTCTGTTCAATGCATGGGTGGAAGAGTGTAGTTTCCCTTATGATATTCTAGTAATTATTTGAATTTGATTTCTGAAGAACAACGTAGGATTAAAGATGTGATTTCTGAAGAATGCTCTTGCCACACAAAGAAGCAGTTACTAGAACTGAAGCAGGACAGCCTATTCGAGCAACAAAGTAGCAGGTGAAATGTCAAATTTTTAATTTTTAAATGTGTATTCAGTTACAATGTATAAGATGTAGGTGTTCATTTAAAATTTAACAGTCATGAGCTGTTCTATGTAATACTTTGTTGGATGTTGTGTTTGTTGCTGGAGAAAGCCAAAGGTAAAGGAGAGATATGATCCAGATGATGAGTTTCTAATTAGAGTGATGGGATTTTGTTTCTGATTACAGATTATTTATAAGATTAGGTAGATGAATGCCGGGATTATATTGATTCTTAGTCTAATTGGGAGAATGTTGCAAAATTTTATTAAAATTTCTGCTATCTTGAATGTAATGCAGATTAGTTCATTCCTTACCTTTTGCAACCTTGAAAGTGGATCTACGTACTATCCTGATCAACCTTGAAGTGCTGAAATTCGATAGGCAGCTTGAATGTTGAACATTCTTCTTTTAAGGTAATTTGGAAGAAGTGGAAATTGTTTGTTGTGGCTGCTTGTAAACTGACTTTTTGTTTATTGGTGATGCTGAAATATGTTAAGTTAACTAAAATTTGCTAAATAAATTAACTATTACAATCTGTTTAATAGGTCTCGTTGGTTGTCTATTGGTTTGTGTCTTTGTTGCACATGTCTTTTTGTTCTGAAATCTGTTTATTAGAAAATGAACAGCTTATCAGCTTATTAGAAAACAAGTTGTGCTTATTAGTTTGAGGAATTCTGGAAAAATGAACAGCTTATCAAAAAAGAATAAAGAAACTAATCTGGAAAATGAACAGCTTATCATATTTATTGAATAAGCATAAACTCACAAGTTTGGTGGCAGCTGATATTTTAACTCCATTTCATGCTTTCAATTTACAGTTGGAGCAGCAGATTGTGGCAGTTGGTGGTGTGATTCCCATGTTGAAAGCATGGGAATAAAGAGTTAACTCTTTGAGAAGTTAACAGCAGATCGCTCTTTACCTGTATCTTACATGTTTTTCCTTCATTTCATTTTCAGTGTAGGGTAACTGGACAAAATCCTCTAATTGGAGTACCATTGTGGATCCTTTAAACGGCGAACCGTTTATTCAAATTGCTGAAAATTGCTGAAAGGTAATAAATTTTACTTTCGCTTTTAGATTTTGGAATTATATCACCTCAAAATTGTTTTAATGTTGATAATTTATGCAGCCTTTTGTAGATAGCTCGTCACAGTGTCCCAAACATGGTGTACACAATCCATTAAAATCACCAGAAAGGTAATTATCAACATTTTTTGCCAAGGAATATTGAGTGTTATTTCCCCCTTTTTCAATTAGTTGGGAGTTTTAATTGGATTAACTTTAGAAGGGTTCCTTTTTTACAAGTTGCCAATTCCTTATTGTTGCTACATGATTGCCTTTGTAATATTGAAGATTATTACAAGTTTTCCAATTGTTGTTGCACTGTTGCATTTGTAAAATTGAAATTATTGTTGCTGCATGATTGCCTTATTGTTGTTGCCAATTCCAAGTTTTCCCCTGTTTAGGAAATTGAAAATTATTTAGGAATGGTTGTTGTTCTTTCTATTATTGCCGAATTATATGACTAAAATGACTGTAACACTTAACCTTTATTAAGTGTTCAAGAATTTTGGGTTGCTTATTGTCTTGAATCTTGATCTTTTTATTTATGAAGTTGAACAACTAACAACAGGAAATTTGAATAACATCTTAGTCCAGATTTCATAAGGTCATTGTATTTACACAGGAAACTGTAATTGTAATTGTAAACTCCAAATTAGTCCAGATTTCATAAGGTTGTTTGACATTTCTTTTAGGTAAAGTGGGCTAATTGTGGGCTAACTCCTAATAATAAATATGTGGGCTGCATTTTTAAAGTTAAAACAAAAGGACTATATCACAAATAAGATTAAAATCTAAGTTTTAAGATAAAAATACACAGAACTTATGAACTTTTGTTATTTATAATAATATGTTTTTTTGAAGACGAAATTAATTTTACCAAATTTATTACGAAAGATATATAATATTATATATTTTTTATATTATATGGCCTCGTTTGCCCTTTCGTCACCTCCCTCTCGCCTCGCCTGGCACCTTGAAAAAGTATATATACTATATACTAGAGCTTATTTATCAGATCCACATTATAATGTGAAGATATCAACTTTGTGAAAAAGTGAAGATATAAAAGACTATGATACAATTACTATTCCTCCACTTTGAAAACCAATATAATGTACAAAAATAAAGTACTGAATGTCAATTTACTTAGCTAAAATTAAAATTTTTGAGATTTTAATTTATAAGACCCCATTTCCATTTTGATCTAATTACACTTATACCTTCTGAACCAATTTCCTTTACATATAGATGAATATTCCCGAAGATAGACTTTGGATGTACAACAGGACTCACCCGAATCGTGGAGGCACTAGACCTGAATATATTCGGGGGGTTGAAACTTTCATCCAATATGCGAGCACTTTGCATCCGTTTAAAGCTGAGGGAAAAATTCAATGTCCGTGCTTAAAGTGTCTAAGAAAATACGATTACAAACTGCCTGATGAAGTGAGAATTGACTTGTATAGACATGGTTTCAAACCGGATTATTATTACTGGACAGATCATGGCGAGGTAGCACCGACTTTTGACCATGGTACAACTTCCAATACCCACTATATGGTTCAAGAATCGAGTTTTGAGTATGGTGCATCGAGTACCCAAGCTATGGAGTGCGAAAATCAGCTAAATAGGTACAATGAGATGTTTTTTGATGCCACTAGACAAAATATTGACGGTGGATATAGGAGTGACCACGAAGAAGCACCTAATCCTGAAGCTCAAAAGTTTTACGACATCCTCAATGAACTTAACAAACCCTTGTACGATGGATGCAATGCAGAGTCACCTTTGTCTGCTGCTGCAAAAATGATAAGCGTCCAGAGCGATTATAATGTGCCACATGACGCTTTAGATGAACTTATGCAGTATTTTTCAGATACCTCGCCCTCCGGAAATCTCTTTCCTAGGAACTACCATGAGGCACTAAGATTGGTAAAGAAACTAGGATTGGACATGAAAAAGATTGATTGTTGTGTCAACGGTTGCATGTTGTACTACAAAGCTGATGAAGAGGCTACATGCTGCAAGTTTTGTGGTGCTGATCGGTATAAGATACAACAAACTAAGAAAAAGGGCGTGAGACGAAAAATTCCTGTTAAGAGAATGCATTATTTGCCTCTTATCCCCAGATTGCAAAGGCTGTATGCTTCAATGAGCTCTGCTCCACACATGACTTGGCACTCGAAAAACCAACGACCAGATGGAGTAATGTCTCATCCACGTGACGGGAAAGCCTGGAAATATTTTGATGAGACATTTCCAGATTTTGCCAATGAACCTCGAAATGTGAGGCTCGCTTTGTGTACTGATGGTTTCACTCCATACAACTCATCAGCCGCTCCCTACTCATGTTGGCCGGTTATTGTGACACCGTATAATTTACCACCCGAAATGTGTATGACTATGCCGTACATGTTCCTAACATGTATCATCCCCGGGCCTAAAAACCCAAAACAGAATATTGATATATACATGCAGCCATTGATTGATGAGTTAAAAGAGTTGTGGGAAGTTGGTGTTTGTACTTATGATGTAGCAACAAAACAAAACTTTCAGATGAGAGCTGCAGTGATGTGGACAATTAGCGACTTCCCTGCTTATGGCATGCTATCAGGATGGGGCACTGCGGGAAAACTAGCTTGCCCTTATTGCATGGATGAGGGTAAGGCAACTTACTTGCGGAATGGGAGAAAACTAAGTTGGTTTGATTGTCACCGAAAATTCTTGGACATTGATCATCCTTATAGGCGAAATAAAAAGAATTTTAAAAGAAATCGTATGGAAACTGACCATCCTCCTTATAAGTGGAGTGGGCATCAATTATGGGAGCAGGTGTGCGAATTTCCAAAAGTTACGGAGAATCCTCGTAATCTACAAATTCAAGGAGTAGGTGAGTGGCATAATTGGAAGAAACGTAGTATTTTTTGGGATTTGCCATATTGGAAGGATCTCCTATTGCGTCATAACCTGGACGTAATGCATATTGAGAAGAATGTTTTTGATAACATTTTCAATACGGTTATGGACATACCGGGTAAAACTAAGGATAATGCAAATGCTCGTGAGGACGTAAAAGAGTTGTGTAATAGGCCTGAGCTACATTTGGTGTGTAATCCTAATGGACGTGTGGGAAAACCAAAGGCTAAATATTCATTCACATTAGAACAAAAGAGAACTATATGTGAATGGATAGAAACTCTACGCATGCCAGATGGTTATTCATCTAACTTGGGAAGATGTGTTAATGTAAATCAAGCTAAGCTACATGGGATGAAGAGTCATGATTGTCATGTTTTTATGGAGCAATTGTTGCCTATTGCGTTCAAAGGGTTGCCGGATGATGTTTGGAAACCATTAGCAGAATTGAGTAAGTTCTTCAGGGATTTGTGTTCAAGTAATTTAAAGCATGACGATCTTGATAAAATGGAGAAAAATATCCCAATCATCCTTTGTAAACTTGAAAGAATTTTCCCGCCGGCGTTTTTTGATGTGATGGAGCATTTGCCGATTCATTTAATTGATGAAGCTCGTAATGGAGGTCCAGTCCAGTTTAGATGGATGTATCCCTTTGAAAGGTATTTTATTTTTGTTAAAGTCGAATGATTAATACCAATAAAAAAATGTTAGTGATATTGAACTAATATATAAATATATATGTTTAAGCAAATAGGTTTCTTGGAAAGATTAAGAGGACCGTGAAAAACAAATCGCAAGTAGAAGGTTCTATTTGTGCAGCCTATTTGCGACGTGAAACAGCAAGTTTTTGCTCATATTATTTTGAAGATCACGTTCGTTCAATGAGGACTAGGGTTGGTCGGAATGATGATGGTGGAGTTGATGAATCACTTGCACCAACTTTTTCAATTTTCAACCAACCAGGACGTGCATCTGGGTCATGTACAACTCGTTATATGAGTGATAAGAAAGAATATAACGCAGCCTCACTACATATTCTGCTGAACTGTGAGGAAGTCTCAGTATATCGAGAGTAAGTAATTATCAAAATTTAAATTTACCAAGTCGTATACACAAATTGGAATTTATTTTTAGTTAACTAAATATTATTTGTTGTGACAAATGTAGCTATTTTTTCGCACATGAAATCAATGATGGGGAAGAAATAAGTGGGGCGATCCAAAAGAACTTTGCCAGCTGGTTCAAAGAATACGTAAGACATATACACACACACACATTTATGTGTATATATATATAATCTAAAGTTTTAAAATTAGTTCTTTCATTTAACATAGGTTCTTAACGAACACAATGGAGTTTCTAATATGTTATTACGTCAGCTCTCTTGCGGTCCGTATACAAGAATTAGAACTTGGCAAAAATATTTTGTGAATGGATTCAAATTCCACACTAGATCTTGGGGCGTTGGAAAGAAAACAATGAATAGTGGGGTGTGGGTTAAAGGGAATTTTGATGGAGGAACTGAGGATAAGGATTATTATGGAATACTGGAAGAAATCATTGAATTAGAATATCCGGGAGAACCTTTAAAAAGGGTTGTTTTGTTTAAGTGTCAGTGGTTTGATCCAACCCCTCGAGTGGGAACTCGCGTTGGTAATGCAGAGAGCATGATTGTTGAGGTTAAGCGAACTGGTAAATACAGATGGTATGACCCATTTATGCTTGCTCAAGATGCCCGTCAAGTATACTATGTTCCATATCCGGGTCGAACTAAAGATAAACTAAATTGGTGGGCTGTAATAAAAACAAAGCCGAAAGGAAAGTTAGAAGTTGAAGATTCTCTTGAAGTGGCCTATCAAAATGACGATGATGCTGTCGTAAATGCAATTCCTTCTGATGAAAATGTTGGAATTTTGACCGATAATATTCAAGTTGTAGATGATGTTGAAGAGGGGGAAATGAACACCATTAATTCGTATGGTGGTCCATCGATATCAAATGACGAAGAATCTAGTGATGCTACCGAATCTGATGATGAATCTAGTGATGCTAACGAATCTGATGATGAATCTAATGATGATGACGGATCTAACGATGATGAATTTATTGATAGTGACTATGATTGGTTAGTTAATAATTACGTGTATTTCAAGTTTCTGTTAATTTTTATTAAATTTTTCTGAAAGTTGTTAGTTTGTTGTATAAAATATTAATTATTTTGTTGTTTATTTTAATGCAGATGGACAAACAACCGCCTCGTTCTACATCGAGTTTCTTACGATCTGTGACTGGTAAAAAGAAGGCTAGTTTTGTACCAAATGCAGCGGGGAGATCCACTTCAAGAACAATTTCTGGATTCACACCTAGACTATCCCGTACGACCTCATCACATGTCACTCCTACACCTACATCCTCACCTGGCGAGGATTACATTACGCCTACCGATGATGGTCCGATTACATCTCCCATTGTTGGTCCGTCCACATCTCCATACTCTGCCCCGTCTAGCAGTCCAATAAATGAAGAAAACGAAGTACTCGATGAGCAGGAGGAGCAAGAGCCTATTGGATCTCCTACAATGCAAAGGACAGGCAGGGGTCCTCGGATGCCACCTTCTGAAAAAAAATTATTACAACCCAGGGGGGACCATGAGTAAGTTTATGCAGCTTATTAGTATTTCTAAAATTAATATTTGAGAACTATTAAATATGCTGTCATTTCCTAAAGAAGTTGTGGATTTTTATCTAAGCTCACTTTTTACATATTTCCTAAAGAAGTTTTGTTGATGCAGCTATGTTGATAATAGTGTTGGGACCAGGGCGATCACGAATGTATTTAAAAGCAGGCTTACTCAACCCTATAATGATGTAGGTGATATGACTGAACAAGAGTTGGTGAGCTGGTTCTATGATTGGAAGGTAATCTCACATTGACATATAAATACATACATATTATTGATATTGTAATTTTTACATATTGATTTGTTTTTTTTTATTTGTTGAATTATACAGAAGTACTGCACTTGGGATCCTAAGTACGAGGGTCATTTCTATAAGGCATTCAAGCATCACTTAGGGCAACGAATGTCAGACATGTACTACACGATTAGAAACAAGGAGAAGAAGCCGGGTTGGATGCTAGATGAGGTATATACAGCGTTGTGTGAACGTTGGAGTACTCCTGAGTTTCAGGCTGTGCGTGAAAGAAATGCACGCAATAGAAAATCAAAGCAAGGATCATCGGTTTATACAGGAGGTTCCATTAGTATGCACACTCGCATTGCCTCTCTGGAAGAACAATTTAAAAAAAAGGTGGATGTGGACGTTGCCTTTGTAGCCGGATATGTGAAGCTTGCAGATAAGGGAAAAGCTGTTGAAGATTGGGAGGAAGGAGTGGCACGTGACACTGCTGTAAGTTATTTATAACTTTTTTTAATTAATTACATTCAGTTCAGATGCTAGTGCCCATATCACCTATATATATAAGTAATATTTTGAAAATTTATATATTGTGTTTTAATTTAATTTATAAATATATATAGTTGAAGTATAAAGAACTAGTGGCTGAGCAAGACCAACGCCTAGCAGAGGATCCAGAAAGTCATGTGCTTGATAGTGTGGAGTTGTGGACGTTAGCTGCCGGGGGACGTGATAAGAAAGGTCGGATTCTTGGGTTGAACCACATGCCTAAAAGAAAGAATGTAGTCCCTTCACCATTATCAGATTACACTTCAGGCTTTTCATCATCTCAGAGTGGCCCCTACGTGACAAATGAGCAGCTTACTGAGGCGTTGGGTAACATGTCAGGTAAACTTACCTTTTGAGTGTGCAGAAATTATTACTTCATAATCGGTTCATTTCTCCAACTTGAATTAATGTTAAAGACTGTAGGATAGTTCAGATTAGCTCTCATTTCTTAAAATCGATATTTTTGAAAGTTGAGACTTCAGTGGCTGATGTTGAGGCATTCACCTTTTCTTGTGCATGACAAACATAAGAAATTTAATGTAGATGGATTTATTTTTCAATTATTATTATCAAATAAACATATAAAATAGTTAGTAGGATGATTTTATATTCAACTAGCGATATATGGAAATATTGTTAGATTTGATGGTTTAGTTTCAATTGAAGAGTTCTGAGCTTTTGGTTATCGGTTTAACAATTTATCAATTTTGTAATGTGTCAGGCACGATAACTCAAACTGTTACTCAACAAATTCAGCAGCAGCAACAACAAACGCAGCAGCAAATTCAACAGCTTACGAAGCTAATTGAGATGCAAACACAAACTGTTACTCAGCTAATACAGTCTTCACAAACTCCACAAACACATAAAAGGCGAAAGGCCATACGTAGGGGACACGGTAGGCAAATGACTCCTATAGATTACGAAGATCATGATAATGATGATGGAGAGGAGGAAGATTAGTAAGTCTACTTAAGGGTAAATACTTTTGTTGGATGATGTAGTATATAAATTTCTAATGTCATGGATGAATGGGTAAATACTTTTGTTGGATGATGTAGTATATAAATTTCTAATGTGATGGATGAATGTTTGGATTTCATGTATATTTGTTGGAAATGACGAATTGGATTGATCGTGTAGATGAATTGTTAATTGGGATAAATTGTATGTTTGATGAACATTAGGAGCAGGTACCAAAAAAATGGAAAAAAAAAACAGATTCAAATTACATGTTAAATTTTTTTTTAAAAATTTCCGACGGTATTCCGAGGGGAATTCCGTCGGAAACAATAAAACTATATTTTACGTTTTACAAAAAATCCGACGGAATTCCAAGGGGAATCCCGTCGGAGTTAATAAATTTATTTTAATTTTTACAACAATTCCGACGGGATTCCGAGGGGAATCCCGTCGGAAATAATAAAATTATTTTTATTTTCTAAAACAATTCCGACGGGATTACGAGGGAATCCCGTCGGAAATAATAAAATTAATTTTTACTTTTTTTAAACAATTCCGACGGAATTCCGAGGGGAATCCCGTCGGAAATAATAAAATTAATTTTTTATTTTCTACAAAAATTCCGACGGAATTCCGATGGAAACTCCGTCGGAAGTAATAAAATTATTTTTTTTTTTTTACAAAAATGCCGACGGAATTCCGAGGGAAATTCCGTCGGAATGAGTTAATTTGATTTTTATTTCTAAGCTAATTCCGACGGGTATTCCCTCGGAATTCCGTCGGATTTTTTAAAATTTAATTTATTTTTTATGGTTTTTTTACCCTCGGAATTCCGTCGGAATTCCGTCGGTTTTACTTTCCGAGGGAGGGTTTTCCTACGGACCGTTTGCCGTCGGAATTCCCTCGGAATTCCCTCGGAATTCCATTTTTCCGAGGGAATTCCGACGGAATTCCGAGGGACTGTTCCGTCGGAATATGCAGGTTTTCTTGTAGTGTTGGGGCTCACGTGGACAGTGGGCCTAAGGAGGCCCCAGCCTGTGAGGTGGTCATTGAGGAAATGCGTACTAAGGCATTTAACTTAATTATGAGCTATATAGAGGAGAAAAAGTAATTGTTCTTACTTCATTCATTCAATGACTTGAGTAGACTGAAGCGTATTGATTAATTATTACAATCGTTTTGCTTATTTATAGAGGGAATATTGTCAATCAGAGTACAAAGTTGAATTATGTGATCATGAAGGATCTACGAGAGCTTGTTTTGGGGCACGAGACCAATGATAACGTTATCCTGGCTTGTTACAACTTGCTAACTAGTTCTAGTTTTGTTGTGCCAAAATTTCACAACGTGCATTTTTTCTCCCCTCATGTGACTAGAGAGTTCATGAGCAAATTGAAGAGCAGGATTGAAGGAAACTCAAGGAAGAAGATGTCCCTCGTATTGCCACATCTGCAATTGACCGTTTTAAGCTGCATGTAGTGAAAAACGATTACGCCACGATGTTGAACGATGTGTCTTCATCTGTAATGTACTCATGTTGTTATGTTATTTTCTCAATACTTACATATGCTCACGGACATATGTTAATATAAAAAACCAAGATCAAACGTTCCAGTCACTATAAATCGATACAGAAGAAACTGCTAACGATGCCGAAATATGGGCTGATTTCCTTTGGAAGTTATGGACTAAGAACGTTGTTGTCCAAACTTCAAAAGAAAGGGAAGTGTTGCGGGCACGAAGGAAGGTTCAGGATAAGAAAGCAGTGATTGTGGCGTATTAATGTGCCTGTATGGTGAGCTTCTTATTCAAGAAACTGATGCGTTCAAGACCTATACTGAGACGTGCAGTATCACCGAGTACCGCTTTAAGTTAGCCAAAATTTTTCTAGCCAAACAATCAGTTTCATCTGTATAAGTCTTGTTAATTAGTGGTTTAATAGAAGAATTGAATTGTTATTTTTTGTGGATAAATTTTACCAATTATAATGGAATTTTCTTGAGCAGTGACTTAAAAAAATACGTAATTAAAAGCAGACTTTGTAGAGTGAAACGTTACAAATTAGGAATTAAAAGCAGAATTTGTAGAGTGAAGCTTTAAAAATTCGTAATTAAAAGCAGACTTTGTAGAGTGAAGCGTTAAAAATTAGGAATCAAAAGCAGTCTTTGTAGAGTGAAGCATAAAATATACGGAATTTAAAGCAGACTTAGTAGAGTGAAGCATTAAAAATTAGGAATTAAAAGCAGACTTTGTAGAGTGAAGCTTTAAAATTAGGAATCAAAAGCAGTTTTTGTAGAGTGAAGCTTAAAATATACGTAATTAAATGTAGACTTTGTATAGTGAAGCGTTAAATAGTAGGAATTAAAAACAGACTTTGTAGAATGAAACGTTACAAATTAGGAATCAAAAGCAGTATTTGTAGAGTGAAGCGTTACAAATTAGGAATCAAAGACAGTCTTTATAGAGTGAGGCTTTAAAATTTAGGAATTAAAAGTAATCTTTGTAGAGTGAGGCATTAAAAATTAGGAATCAAAAGCAGTCTTTATAGAGTGAAGCGTAAAATATACGTAATTAAAAGCAGACCTTTGTAAAGTGAAGCGTAAAATATACGTAATTAAAAGCAGACATTGTAGAGTGAAGCGTTAAAAATTCGTAATCAAAAGCAGACTTTGTAGAGTGAAGTGTTAAAAATTAGTAATCGAAAGCAGTCTTTGTAGAGTGAAACGTTAAAAATTCGTATCTAAAAGCAGTCTGTGTAGAGTGAAGCATTAAAAATTAGGAATCAAAAGCAGTCTTTGTAGAGTGAAGTGTTAAAAATTCGTATCTAAAAGCAGTCTTTGTAGAGTGAAGCATTAAAAATTAGGAATCAAAAGCAGTCTTTGTAGAGTGAAGCGTTAAAAATTAGGAATTAAAAGCAGTCTTTGTTGAGTGAAGCGTTAAATAGTAAGAATTAAGCAGTCTTTTTACCCCCGAAAGCCTATTTTTTCTTCTTTTCGGCCAAACCAGAATCCTCATCCTTCTTTCCGCCCTGACAAAAGTTCCATGCCACCCAACAATTTCCCAAAACCAACAGCAACAAGCAGGCTACACAAACAATAACCCCAAATAGTCATAGAGCGAACATGAACCCCTTTTGTTCCCATTCTGCCTAAAAGCTCCATAGCTTATGAGCTTAAATATGATGAAGGACATCCAAACGTGTAACGCCCCAATTTCAGGTACGCACGACACGTGTGATTTTCCGAGAGTTAGGATTTATTTAATCCTTTCGTTTATTAAATTCCTACATTTTAATATAAATTATATAAATTATATTTCAATATGATTATGTGAAATATGCGTCAATTCGGGATTTTGGTGTTACATGAATTAATTGTCTAGACATGATTTAATTACCTAATTGTCCTTAATTGCTCATTTCCTTTTCTTTAAGGATTAAATTGCATGAAAGTTTCTTGGACTAAATTGATCACTTTCCAAACCTTTGTACTTGATTGCATGACTTATAAACTTTAAGGATTTAATTACAAATATTATATTTTTCCCAAGATATATCGGTATGCATCTCTTCCACAAGCTTCATTTCTCATTTTCATGCTAAACACCCAAATTTGCTTCCTCTTTCTACCGAGCCAAAAATATCAAGAAGGCAAAGGAAGATTTCATCAAATTCATCAACTCTTTCCAAGAAAATAAGGAGTTTTGGAGCTTGATCATTCATTTCATCATCTTCTTCCATTTATATTCACCTCAAGGTATCTATGAGCATCTATATGATTTCTTGGAATTTATGTATGTAGCTAGGTTCATGATTTGAGCTTGATAATTGAGGTGTTGGTGCTAGAAGTATGATTACATGCTTAAAGCTTGAATTTCATGTGTAATTCTTGAGAATTAGGATGAGTTCATGTGTAAGCCACAGTTGGGAATCATGATGATGGAAGCATGAGTGGTGTGTTTATATTGAGTTTTATTGTACCAGAAGCATGTATATATGTTTAGTTCATGGAGTTATGCAATTAGAGATTGAATTATAAGAGATTGGATGCTTTGAAGATGTATTTCGTGCCTCCCCTGTTCTTCATCCTCTGCTCTACATCTTCTGCGTAACGGGAACGACCCCTCCCATTCCCTTAGTAATTGGGGAATAACCGTTCCCATTGTTTGAATAATGTGCTTGGCGGCGAGGACGGGAACGACCGTTCCCATTTTGGCTTGCAAGCCGGAACGGCCGTTCCCATCTTCGGGGAGCCCGACAGGTGGGAACGGCCCTTCCCACTTTGAACTGAAACCTGGAACGGCCGTTCACAGCCCTCTGGAAGTGCAGAAAGTTTCTGCATAAAATTACATTTTTAGCCCTTCGATCCAATGGCTTATTTGACCCCAAATTGTTACTATATGAATGATTACATGCCAAAACGTGATATTTGCATGCTACATTGTTTATTGCATGATGTCTCGTACTTGATCAAGCCGTGCATCGTACTTGGTACTATTGTCGAGTTTGGTCTCACGAATGCATTTATGTTTCCATTTCTTGTTCAGTTACTCTCCAGGGAGGAGATTATCGAGCATGAGCACGTTCACGCAATCACGAGTCATGTGTCGCCTGTCAGGTGAGGTTTAATTGCTAGATACTTAGAACTTGTATAACCTTATGTGACTTTTGGGCCAAAAGATATAAATAGATAATGATAATTGTTTCTAAACTATCGAGTCGTGTTCTTTAAAGTAAACCGTGTTTCTTGAAAGCAAGTCATGTTTATGAAAGCAAGTCGTGTATCGTGTTACAAGAAAGCCATGAATCGTGTTATCGTGTTACCGTGATCGCGTTTGGCGAATTATCGTGTATCGTGTATCGTGTTTAGGGGCCCGAGGGTGAGTGTTTGAGTCAACCGGGAAAGCATAGGGCTGACGGGTAACTCACACACCTCTCTCAAACCGTGGGGATGCCCCCTGAATCCACCAGGAGGTTTGGTGGAGGAAGGAGTCCCATACGTGGGAGTCATGTTCCCGATGTGCAACGTGATATCGTGGGTGGTTCGGGCCTTGCAAACCCACCACCATTGGAGAAAGGAGAATTTCGTGTTATTGATCGTGTGCACTATAATGACTCGTGTGATAACTTAATTAAAAGAAAGTGTAATTCTTGTTCACTGTCGAGGTTGGTTGGAGATCGTGCACGCCCCTCGCCAGGGCCACTGAATGTTGTAATAAACGTGATTATCGTGTTAAACTTGATAGTTGTAATCTCGGGCGAGTCCTTGATATTCTTGCACTTATATTATTGTTATTATTGTTTTAGTTACAAACCTTACCCGAGGTGATAACTTGCATGTTATTTGCGCATATATATATCTATGCCCCTCACTCAGTCTTCCATAGACTGACGCCTCCACCTTTCAGGTTCTTGCAGGTGCACGCTAGGCGGGAGTCGAGTCGTGTCAAGTCCAGTCCAGTCCATGTAGTCGAGTCAATCACGGTGCATATTGCTTATTGTCGCCTTAGAATTGATATTATAGTTACTTGTTAATTATATTCGGAGATGATAATGTATTGATATGTAAAGCTGGAACATATGTGACTTGGTAAATGAGAAATGTCGTGACATGTTTAATAATTATATTTGATAGTGAACAGTTTATGCTTCCACTTTCACTTGTTGCATGTTTACATTAATCTCGCCTAGCTTGTCGTTTATTGCATTGTCACCCGTTCGCTATAGGTTGGTTCATGTACGGATTGCCCGTTTCGTATGTGGATTGACCTATAGTGCGGGGGTGTGGCACCTGCACGTGTAAGGGGTGCTACATCTAAGGTGGTATCAGAGCCCGGTTGCAAAACCGAGGTTCTAGTGTCGTGTCGTGTCGAGTGTAGGTCGAACGGCGTAGGAAGTATTTGGTAACTTGTGTATTGCATTCATTCTTGTCATTAATTGCTCATTACTTGACCTTATGTGCCGTGAAATTTATGTGATCAACGTGTCTACGTGAATCTTGTGAAATTAGTTGCTATATTTGGCATCTGGAATTGTTTTAAGTGTGATACGTGCATTGACATCTTAACCGGCATGCATAATTTAGTGATTCTTGTTAGCAAACATTCATCCAGTTTTGCCAAATTGAGTCAAGTGTGAACATTTGGATATCCACCACGGACTTCGGAAGGCTTAAGAAAGAAAATTTGCATTTTCTTTCTTAAGGGGGAGAGACGGCCAAGGAACTAATTTAAGGAATCAAGTGTCAACCGAACTATCACAACGAAGAATTTTGATCCACGGAGAACGGTACACTTGAACATGCATATCACGTGTATCATATATTTCATTATTGTTACTTTTAATCTCTTGTTAGTTGGTTTATTTTGTTAGTCAAGAGATGTGGTTCTCTTGGTTCTTGTGCGAGAGACGGGGTTCTCTCATTGTTTGTTAGAGAGACGGGGCACTCTCATTTTGTTTGGCAACTTGTTCTAGTGGAAGGTTAGATTTTCTCGAGAGTGTTTTGGAATCCCGGAAAGTTGAGGGTCGTGATTTAACAGTAATGCAAGGAATCTCGCGGATTGAAGACCTCTTTCGGACTAATCCCAGAAGGGGAATGGCCAACCCCGCATGGGATGAAAACGGGAGAGTCAATTAACATCCCGAAATTCGAGACAGTGAATCCGAGGATGGATTCTCTTAAGGGGGAGAGAATTGTAACACCCCAATTTCAGGTACGCACGACACGTGTGATTTTCCGAGAGTTAGGATTTATTTAATCCTTTCGTTTTTTAAACTCTTACATTTTAATATAAATTATATAAATTATATTTCAATATGATTATGTGAAATATGCGTCAATTCGGGATTTTGGTGTTACATGAATTAATTGTCTAGACATGATTTAATTACCTAATTGTCCTTAATTGCTCATTTCCTTTTCTTTAAGGATTAAATTGCATGAAAGTTTCTTGGACTAAATTGATCACTTTCCAAACATTTGTACTTGATTGCATGACTTATAAACTTTAAGGATTTAATTACAAATATTACATTTTTCCCAAGATATATCGGTATGCATCTCTTCCACAAGCTTCATTTCTCATTTTCATGCTAAACACCCAAATTTGCTTCCTCTTTCTACCGAGCCAAAAATATCAAGAAGGCAAAGGAAGATTTCATCAAATTCATCAACTCTTTCCAAGAAAATAAGGAGTTTTGGAGCTTGCTCATTCATTTCATCATCTTCTTCCATTTATATTCACCTCAAGGTATCTATGAGCATCTATATGATTTCTTGGAATTTATGTATGTAGCTAGGTTCATGATTTGAGCTTGATAATTGAGGTGTTGGTGCTAGAAGTATGATTACATGCTTAAAGCTTGAATTTCATGTGTAATTCTTGAGAATTAGGATGAGTTCATGTGTAAGCCACAGTTGGGAATCATGATGATGGAAGCATGAGTGGTGTGTTTATATTGAGTTTTATTGTACCAGAAGCATGTATATATGTTTAGTTCATGGAGTTATGCAATTAGAGATTGAATTATAAGAGATTGGATGCTTTGAAGATGTATTTCGTGCCTCCCCTGTTCTTCATCCTCTGTTCTACATCTTCTGCGTAACGGGAACGACCCCTCCCGTTCCCTTAGTAATTGGGGAACGACCGTTCCCATTGTTTGAATAATGTGCTTGGCGGCGAGGACGGGAACGACCGTTCCCATTTTGGCTTGCAAGCCGGAACGGCCGTTCCCATCTTCGGGGAGCCCGACAGGTGGGAACGGCCCTTCCCACTTTGAACTGAAACCTGGAACGGCCGTTCCCAGTCCTCTGGAAGTGCAGAAAGTTTCTGCATAAAATTACATTTTTAGCCCCTCGATCCAATGGCTTATTTGACCCCAAATTGTTACTATATGAATGATTACATGCCAAAATGTGATATTTGCATGCTACATTGTTTATTGCATGATGTCTCGTACTTGATCAAGCCGTGCGTCGTACTTGGTACTATTGTCGAGTTTGGTCTCACGAATGCATGTATGTTTCCATTTCTTGTTCAGTTACTCTCCAGGGAGGAGATTGTCGAGCATGAGCACGTTCACACAATCACGAGTCGTGTATCGCCTGTCAGGTGAGGTTTAATTGCTAGCTACTTAGAACCTGTATAACCTTATGTGACTTTTGCGCCAAAAGATATAAATAGATAATGATAATTGTTTCTAAACTATCGAGTCGTGTTCTTTAAAGTAAACCGTGTTTCTTGAAAGCAAGTCATGTTTATGAAAGCAAGTCGTGTATCGTGTTACAAGCAAGCCATGAATCGTGTTATCGTGTTACCGTGATCGCGTTTGGCGAATTATCGTGTATCGTGTATCGTGTTTAGGGGCCCGAGGGTGAGTGTTTGAGTCAACCGGGAAAGCATAGGGCTGACGGGTAACTCACACACCTCTCTCAAACCGTGGGGATGCCCCCTGAATCCACCAGGAGGTTTGGTGGAGGAAGGAGTCCCATACGTGGGAGTCATGTTCCCGACGTGCAACGTGATATCGTGGGTGGTTCGGGCCTTGCAAACCCACCACCATTGGAGAAAGGAGAATTTCGTGTTATTGATCGTGTGCACTATAATGACTCGTGTGATAACTTAATTAAAAGAAAGTGTAATTCTTGTTCACTATCGAGGTTGGTTGGAGATCGTGCACGCCCCTCGCCAGGGCCACTGAATGTTGTAATAAACGTGATTATCGTGTTAAACTTGATAGTTGTAATCTCGGGCGAGTCCTTGATATTCTTGCACTTATATTATTGTTATTATTGTTTTAGTTACAAACCTTACCCGAGGTGATAACTTGCATGTTATTTGCGCATATATATATCTATGCCCCTCACTCAGTCTTCCATAGACTGACGCCTCCACCTTTCAGGTTCTTGCAGGTGCACATTAGGCGGGAGTCGAGTCGTGTCAAGTCCAGTCCAGTCCATGTAGTCGAGTCAATCACGGTGCATATTGCTTATTGTCGCTTTAGAATTGATATTATAGTTACTTGTTATTTATATTCGGAGATGATAATGTATTGATATGTAAAGCTGGAACATATGTGACTTGGTAAATGAGAAATGTCGTGACATGTTTAATAATTATATTTGACAGTGAACAGTTTATGCTTCCGCTTTCACTTGTTGCATGTTTACATTAATCCCACCTAGCTTGTCGTTTATTGCATTGTCACCCGTTCGCTATAGGTTGGTTCATGTACGGATTGCCCGTTTCGTATGTGGATTGACCTATAGTGCGGGGGTGTGGCACCTCCACGTGTAAGGGGTGCTACAAAACGAGTCCGCCAATCAATATCATCAAAGGAACGCTCCAGTTATGTTGGCATAAATCGCGATTTCACTCTGTAAGTAGTGTTCTCATCACGCCCATTTGTGCAGATATAAAGGAAACCGGGAGTTTCAGCATCTGTAATGTACTCATGTTGTTATGTTATTTTCTCAATACTTACAAATGCTCACTGACATATGTTAATATAAAAAACCAAGTTCAAACGTTTCAGTCACTACAACTCGATGCATACAGAAGAAACTGCTAACGATGCCCAAATATAGGCAAATTTCCTTTAGAAGTTGTGGACTAAGAACGACGTTGTCTAAACTTCAAAAGAAAGGTAAGTGTTGCGGGCACGAATGAAGGTTCAGGATAAGGAAGCAGCGATTGTAGCGTATTAATGTTGGAAAACACGAATCAGAAAGCAGCGGAATTTAAAAATTTTTCCCAACAAAAGGACCTTGGACTCGTAATCGTGTAACCAAATTCGTAGAGATAGAAAACTTACTTTTCTTTTATTCTTTCTTGAAGCGTTTCAAGCCACCCAAAAACGCTCTTCTCGCGTCTTGACAACCCGTCCCTCGAAAGTCACTTTCTACTTCAGAATCCATTGTCGGGATAACAATCCACACCATCCTAGATTCAAACCATGTTAGGGATGTTCTTAACAATATAACATAAGGAAAGAAACATGAAACGAGAAAAGCATGATTGAAACTCCCTTCGAAAACCAGTTTTGCGAAAGTAGAAAACTGCCAGTCACAAAACCCTCGTGAAAAAATTCATCCTTCAGGATATGGACGAAAGGTTTTCGCCATCTTCTTTGGTTCGATTTTTTCACTCGATTCATGTTGGGCTCAGAATCGTTTCATCATCCCTTCTGATCGTTTTGCTTGATCCCCACTTTTGGTAAAGCTCGAATCTTCAAAACTTCTAACTTGAAGCTCTCTAGAGATAGTCCACCAACTTGGCTACAATCTAACTAGTAAGGATGCTAGTTCTCTAGTTAGTGTTTAGGCTTAACCTAGGGTTTCGTTTATCTTGGAGAAAGGATGTTGTTCAACACATGAACCAAAAGAATTCTCGATTAGCTCTAAGGGGAGCTCGAGCTCCCCTATTTATAAGCAAGGCAGTGCCGAAATTCCTAGTCCTTAATGGGCTAGGATTTTGGTCTCTCTCTCTCCTATTACTTGATCATCAAGTAATTTTGACTTTGACTTTGAATTCTAATTCAAATCAACTTTCAAGAGAGCTAAAAATATCCAAACTATTTTTGGATAATTTTATACTTTATTTATTTAAAATAAATAACTTATTTTATCTAATTAATTAATTCATAATTAATTAACTAGATTATTTTTTCTCCAAAATAAGACTTTCTTTTTAATTCAAAATTAAACCAAAGTCTATTAAATAATTAACAAATTAATTATTTAATATATTATTAAACAATCACGTCTGGCACACGTGTCATAATGACACGTGTCCAGTCACGTGACCCACACGTGTGGTTTCACACGTGTGGAAACCTCTAGGCTCGATTAACTCGTTTAATCATTTTAAAGCCTCAACTCATGTAACCAAGTTGTTGTGTGTGACCCTCTAGGTTCTCAATTCAATTAGCAGTGACCCTAATTAATTAATTCACTAATTAATTAATCAGTCCACAGATTAAACAACCATAGTCTAGCAACAAGTGTTTAACCCCTAGCTGAATTGGAATGTTCGGATTCGACAGAACCTTTAAGTCATTGATTCGTGTGAGATACAATTCTCCTACTTACTATCTCTCAACCAAGATCTAGGGCAAGGGAATAATCAGAACCCTAATAATCTGGTCTTAAAGCTAAGTGCATTTCATATCCATTTGATCTCAATCCAAGAAACCCTTTTCTTGATGTCTTGATCTACTGCCTTGGCCAAGGACTCCATATGGCATATGAATGACTTACACAATAAGAGATCACCTTGCAAATGCAAGTGTAGGTCCTTTCTTGATTCTCATTCACTTTCATGAATCACTTGTGCAGCCCCAGCGTAAGCCTTGAATCAGTTGTCTAAGGCGACACCCTTTAAAGCTTATACCTAAGACTACAGAGTTAACTCATAAAGTGACAAGGAACCTCAAGTCTAAGGATCAATTAATCACATCAATGACTCGTGAGATATTTCCTAATCTGGAAGTTTCTATTTCCTGAAATAGAAACTTCCTTTCCCATTTAGGAATCTTCTCACACGGAGCACCTCAGTGAACTTACTTATTAAAGTAAGCACCCTCATGTATCACGCACGTATCAACTATACACTTTGCACCTCCATGAAACAAGGTGGTCCTTCTTAAGGGCGTGATCCCACAAGCAAGCCTTAGAGGAGTCAGGTTAACACTCCCACTGTCTGTAGGACTCATCGGCTTGGAGTATTTTACTAATCATGACTTATGTGATATAGGGCTCGTTTCATGAACCATTTCACCTAAATGGTAGAGTCCTAAAGTCATCAGGATTAGGGGAGTTCTCATACATGCACAGCTAAAGTAAATGCATACCAAACAAGAGCATATAAAGAAGTGTTTGCCTATGATATTAATCAATCGTATATTATTCAAAGATTGTCTGTGATACTAGGAAAGTCCCAAAACGGATTATAACTAATCGGCTTTCTAGGGCACTATTCCTAACAATTAATGTGCCTGTAATTGACTGAAATTAGATAAAAATTGACTGAAATTAGTCTTAAATTGCCTAACTTTTATTTCAGAATATGGAATCAATCCCGGAAGCTGAAGATATGCAATCTGGAGAGAACTACGACAATCCTTTGGAGGAAAAAAGTGATTCTGGTGGAAATGGGGGATCTGAAAATCAAAATCCTTGAGGAAAGAAAAGGAAAAGACAGTCCGGGAAGGCTTCTGAAGATTCAAAGAAACGAGCTGAGGTATGGAAACATTTTGATGCGTTTAAAGATAAAAATGGTAAACGAAGAGCTAGATGCAAACATTGTGGAAAAGATGTTGCTGCAGATCCTAAAAAGAATGGCACTAGTGGTATGAACAATCATAGGAAAAGTTGCAAACAAAATCCCGAGAATAGGATTGATTGCTACACACTTGATAGTTATACCCAAAGTGTTGATTTAAGGGATATGTCTTCTCATGTGAATGCTCCTAGTAAATTTGATCAAGCAGCAGTTAGAGATGCTCTAGTTAAAATGTGTGTGATTGATGAGTTGCCATTTAAATTTGTGGAGGGTGAAGGGTTTAAACAATTTATTGCTATGCCATGTCCTCAATTTGTAGTGCCATCAAGAATGACAGTGGCTAGGGATGCTCTAAAATTGTATTTCTATGAGAAGTCAAAAATTAAGGAATACTTTAAAAAATCTAAAGTTAGAGTATGCCTTAACAAAGATACATGGACTTCAAATCAAAAGGCAAATTATGTTTGTTTGACTGCTCATTTCTTGGATGAACAATGGAAATTGCATAAGATGGTTTTGAACTTTGTGCAATGTACTAGTCATAAAGGTGAGGATATGGGGATGTTGATTGAGAAATGTTTGCTTGAATGGGGGGTAGATAATGTATTTACTATCACTGTTGATAATCCTCTAACAATGATACTATGGTTTCCTACTTGAAAAGAAGATTGGTGAATTGGAAAAAGGCAATTTGTGATGGTAAATTTTTGCAAATGAGATGTGTTGCTCACATTATCCAACTTGTTGTGAAAGATGGGTTGTATGAGATTGGTGATTCGGTTGAACGTGTTAGGACGCTGGTTAGATATTTGAGACAATCACCATCTAGATGGAAAAAGTTCAAAGATTATGCGGCTGAAGAAAAAGTGTCTAGCAAGAAGTTGTTATCTCTTGACTGCCAAACAAGGTGGAATTCTTGTTATTTTATGCTTGAAACTGCATTTATCTTTCGAGGTGTCTTTGATAGATATTACATTTGTGATAAAGATTTTCATAATGATTTTAGCATGGGGGGAACTTATGGCCATATTGGGTTGCCTTGCACTGATGATTGGATGGTTATTGAAAGGTTGGTGAAAGTGTTGAAACATTTTTATCGGTTTACTTTGAGGGTGTCTGCTACCAAGTTTGTCACTTCTAATGTCTTTTTGGATGAAATTAGTGATATTGATACACTTATAAAACAATGGACGGAGTGCAATGATAAGGATGTTGCTGATGTGGCCAAAAGGATGAAGTTGAAATTTGATAAGTATTGGGGTGATCCGAAGAGGATGAACATGATGTTGTATGTTGTTGTCGTACTTGACCCTCGTTATAAGCTGACATATGTTAAATTTACTTTAGAGGACATGTATGACGAACAATTGGGAACTGAAATCTCTGAATTGGCCACAAAAGCACTTTATGAAATGTTTGAAGAATATCATAATTTGTATATTTCTTCTTGTGGTGGAAGAAGTACATCAGACTCTTCGTCAAGCTCTTCGGGTCAGAGTTGTGTAACTGATTCCGATTCAGATGCTGAGAAAGAGGCTGCAAAATCTCGTAGAATGTCAAGATATCTTAGTAGTGTGGGCGATAATTCAAACAAATCAGAGCTAGAAAAATATTTGAGGGAGGATAGAGAACCACTTGATTCGAACTTTGATATTCTAGAGTATTGGAAAGTGAACTTCTCTCGATTTCCCATCTTAGCAAGGATGACTCGTGATTTGTTGGCTATCCCCATTTCTACTGTTGCTCAGAATCTACTTACAGCACATCGGGTCGTGTGATAGATGATTTCAGAGCTTCTTTGACTCCAAGAATGGCACAAGCTCTCATTTGTACTCAAGATTGGCTTCGAAATGAGCCTCCACCACCGATTGAGGAAGATTATGTTGAAATTGCATGCATTGAAGAAGGTATTCTTATATTCTGTTAATTTAATATATTTAAGTTCATTAGCATATGTTATTATACTTTAACAATTGTCATTTTCTTGTGTTTTATAATTGTAGAGGAAATCTCAAGTGTGAATATGCAAAACATGGTCTTTAGCTTGTGAAAAGCTTGAGGTTTGTGTGGTAAGCTGTAAGCAATGCTGTTTCATACTTTCATAGTTTCATTTGCAATATTATGAGTAATTGATTTCATTTTGTAGGCTGAAATGAATGGAAGAAATGATGAAATGAAATGAAGAAATGAGGCACTTGCTGTTTAGAATGGGATCTGATTTCTGGGGCTAGAGTCGCTGGACATTTTCAGAAGCTGCTACTGCCTACTGTGATATGGATTATGGCTTGGCTCTTGAATGTTTTTCATTTTAAAAGACTGTAATTTGTTATTTAAAAGACTTGTCACTTGGTTTATCTGTTTTATTTTATTCTCAAAAGACTGTATTATATTTATGGGTTGGAATTTACAGGTTTGCAGTTTGCTATTTAATTACCGAATTGTTCCCAGGTTTTTCCTTTTTTTTTTTTTTATTTAATAATTGATTTTTCGGTTATTTCGGTTAATAACCGAAACGGAACCGAAAATTATCGGTTAAACCGAACCGAAACCAATCTTAATCGGTTCGGTAAATTCACTAATCGAAATTTCGGTTAACCGAACCGAATAACCGAAATTTTGATTTTTTACTGAATGTGCACCCCTATCCGGGATTGATTCCATATTCTGAAATAAAAGTTAGGCAATTTCAGACAATTTAAGACTAATTTCAGTCAATTTTTCTCTAATTTCAGTCAATTTTTGTCTAATTACAGTCAATTTTTTGTCTAATTTGTAGGGGAAATTCAAGAATAGCTATTTTAACTGATTTCAGGGTAATTTGTAGGGGAAAATCAGGATTCATTCGATTCGATCATTATTCATTCGATTCAAGAAAATCAGGATTCAAGCTTCAAAATAAAAACTTCAGGCCAACTCTAACTAATTTCAAGGTAATTTGTAGGGGAAATTCAAGAATAGCTATTTTATCCAAATTATCTGCAAGATTTCAAGAAAATCATGTACCTGAGACTGCAATTTACAGGTTTCCTGAGTATTTTTCTCCTCCTTTTTCTCTTCTTTCTTCTTTCTTCCCAAACTTGCTGCTGTTCTTCTTGGCTTCTTGCTGACTGTTGTTGTTCTTGGTTCAGGTACAGGTGGTGTTCTTCTTGGCGTCGCCGAAAGCTGTTGTTCTTCTTCCCAAACTTGCTGTTGTTCTTCTTCAGGTACAGGTGTTGTTCTTCTTCCCAAACTTGTTGCTGTTC
Source organism: Lantana camara (assembly GCA_037501455.1). NCBI lineage: Eukaryota > Viridiplantae > Streptophyta > Magnoliopsida > Lamiales > Verbenaceae > Lantana > Lantana camara. Next base: position 10,131,596 of record CM074857.1, on the reverse strand, counting down.
TTCTTGGCGTCGCCGAAAGCTGTTGAGTGACTGAGTCGCTGAAAGCTAAGCTTCCTAAAGCTGAAGAGTGAAGAACAATGGAACTGAGGAAGACGAGTGAAGAACAGAGGAACTGCCAACTGAGGTCTGACCGTCTGAGGAAGAAGAAACGAAATGGCCAAAGTGAAGAGAAACCCTAGATCTAGATCTGCTGAAGAGTGAAGAGTGAGTGAGTCTGTGAACTATGGTTGGTCTCCTGAATTTGAGTGGGGAAAGATGAGTTTTGTTTTAACATAAAACGTGTTTGAAATGAGTAAAACGTAAGAAGTATATGTAATATAAGAAACATTGGAAAGAGGGGGATTTGCTTCGATTTTTTCGGTAAAAACCGAAAACCGTTCGGTTTTTACCGAAACCGAAATTTTCAAATATTGCTAACTGAAACCGAACACCTTCGGTTCGGTTCGGTTCGGTTAATTTGTTCACCCCTAGCAATGTTTTCAAAAGCGGACCGGAGACTGAACCGGCAGGCTTACTGGTTACCGGTTCACCCGGTTCGATCGGTTCAACCACCGGTCCAACCGGTATGACGTAATAAATAATAAATAATTATTTATTAATTAAATATATTATTATAGACATAAATAAATTTATAATTTTTAATACTTAAAACAAAAAATATATTTTTCTCTACACAATATTAAAAATTTATCAAAAAATAACAATTCTCAATATTTATTACACATAACCTACATTACAATATTTATTTTTTACTATTAAAATTAATATATTTTATAATAGTTATCATCTATACTATCTATTAAGCGAGAGACCCAAGTTTGGTCTCTTGGACTCCAAAAATAATTTATTTTCTATTTATTTATTGATTGATTTTATCCAGTTTTATCTCCTCCACGTTTTATGAATTTCTCTTTTCTGTCTAATTACTTCTCTTCTTAACTTCTTTTCTTTTCTTTTTTTTCTCGTCACTTTCTTTTTCTTTTTTTATTATAATTTTTATCACTTTTCACTTATATTTTAAAATTTTATAATAATTAATATGACATTATTTTATGCTACTTACTTTTTTTAATCATAAATTAGTGATTATATTAAAAATAACTATAGAGTATATATTTAATGAATTTTTTTTAATTTTAATATATTTATATAATAATTATTTTTTTATTTGCACATGCATCGAATGTGCAAAGTTGCTAGTTAACATTTAAAGTTTAAGCTTTAAGCATATATATTATTTGGGCCCAATAAAAAGCCATATATAATACTTAAACCTAAAGCCCAAAAGCCCACACATCGACACAAGAAGTATACTAAAAATCTTAAAACCTTCATTCAAAACAGTTGGAAGCATATCAGCCGCCGCAAGTTTTTATGCTTCATCTTCTTCAATGAGCAAATCTTCAGGTAAAAGAATTTTTTTTCAATTTTATTGAAATTGAAACAAAATACAAATCATCCAACCAACCATTCCTTCCTCTCTCTATCATCTCTCTCATCCCCTGGACCGACGCCATGGTTTGATTCAAGATTTCAAGGTCTAATTTTATTTTTCACGTTTGATTTCTGGGGCCATTTGGGAATTATAAACCTTCAAAAAAGTGAAAAACGTTTTCTAAGGCTCAAACATGATAGTATAAATATAATTTTAGTTTTAAAAAAAAAAAAAAAAAAAAAAAACTGCATGTTGAGATAACCGGCGCTCCGGTCCGGTTCTCAGGGCCAAAACCGACGGTTAACCGGCCTGTTTTTCCGGCCCTATACCGGTCCGGATGCCACTGGTTTTATAGGTCAGTTCGGACCGGACCTGGCACCGGTCGAACCGGCCGGTCCGGTCCGCTTTTGAAAGCACTGACCCCTAGTCAAGCCCTTAATTATTAAAACTTCTACAGACGTAAGCACTTAAATTAATTGAATGGAGCCCAAAATCAACAAGCACAACCTGGTAATAATACACAATTACCAGACAAAGCATCAATAAGAATACATGAAAAAGTGGCAAATACAAAGTTGAAAGTACTAAAGAACTCCAGCAAGTACAAAAACTGGAGTTTGGATAGGTCAGCTCAGACAAAAAACTGAGATCTACTCAGCAAAAATTGCTTAAAGTTGCACAAAATCTCTTCCCACTTGTGGATTCAAGTTCTACAACTAAACTAACCATCAACTTGAATCAAAAGAAAAAACAAATATGAGAAGAGGGATTATTCCTGATATTCAGGAAAGCTTGCAGACGATGTACAAAGAACAGAGTTCAATCTACAACTATTTATCGACGCCAGATGAGCTTTGGTGCAAACTCAAGAGAACCCACATTAGTCAGTTCTGGTCAGTAGCCGAGTTTCCTTCCAACCGAAGGGAAAGAATCAAGGTCATGAAACGGCATATTTATTACGTAGAGCATACTTCACAACTTCATAAAAGGAAATCACAATCCCAACTGAAGGCCCTGCACGCCCAACACGGGGACCAACACCAGTAAACAACCCCTTCATTCCGCCATCCCTGTCAATATCATAAGTACACTTAAATTTAGAAACTAAAAAAATTAAACAGAATCTTTAGGGTATATGCAAAAGCTCTATTACGGATAAACATACCTCCAAATTTCTACTAATGTGTGCCTTGTGGTCATCTTCATTGCCCTGACGGGATCTTTCTGATGAAGATACAGGTCAATTATGGCAATTAGAGTTATTCATGATTTCAGTAATGAGAACCTTCCTCTTAACAGAGATAGATATTCAGAGAAGAACTAAATTATACCTCAATTTGCCTACGGGTCTTTGCAACATCAAGAGGACACGTGGCAGCAGCAGCAAAGCTCCCAGCAACAAAACCAGCAGAGAAATTAGCCCCAAAGACACTGACTGCATTAGCTTCTTCTCCAACCAGGCCTAGAAGTCGCCTTCTTACCTACAAAGGATTTAGGGGTAAGAATCTTACTACACGCTATCCGCACAATGCCCATAAAAAAAAGAGGGAAGGAGTTCTCACTGGTTCAAGAGTTGACCAGCAAATTGCAGAAAATGGAACATCCCGAGCTAGTTGAGCCCCAAGGCCTGTCCATAACAAACGATAGCTTGGCACTGCACACGAAAAATGCAACAGCCAAACATAAATAATGAAAATACAACAAAAATAGCTTAATTCAGTTTTCTAAGGTAACCATGGCCCAAGAAACAGGAATTACAATGCTGCTGCCTTGTGTTTTCCAGTAAATTGAGAAAATCAACTTACAATTATTGCTGAAGCTGGTTGTACTCTTGACCTGGGAGATAATATCAATTAAAGTCTTCAAGACTCCTGGAGGTCTTGTACCACCTTGCACATGCTTAAATGCCTGAAAGTAGGCCAGCATAACTATATAGCTCAAAAACATGGACACACACACCAAAGGAACGGAACGGGATGCAGCTGTATGTACCTGCATACGTGTTCTTGCAAGCTCAATTGGATAGCAACTAGTGCAAGCTAAAGAACGCGCAAGAGAACCAGCCACTAAAGGTGAGTAAGGCTTTAAGCCTGGAGCATTTTGTGCTGTAAATTCCTCTAATTTGTTGCAGAAGATGTCATAGCATGGCAAGTAGATACCAACCTGTTTGAAGATTCAAAGAATATACGTCGTTACTTGAATTGATAAATGATATTATTGCATTCATTTTTCAGCATATTTACAGAAGATATGACAGCAGAGAATAGAAGCTTACAGTGGGCACAGCAAGTGCTAATCCAGCATTTGTGCCTCTCCAGAGCCCAAAAAACCCCTCCTACAAAATATACAAGAACAAACATCACTAATCAAGAAACATGTAAAACATGAATGCTGGGAGAAACAAAAACCAACGCCTACACATATATATAACATACACTAATTTCACATGCTCTTGATGCAATTTTAGATAATCAACCAACCTGTCGAATAACTTTGTATAGAACATCCAATGTCCCCTTGTAATGGAAACAATCAGGCGGACACATTGCTACTGTACCATGAACCCCAGCGCGTGTGCATGAGGGAGAACACCTTAGATCAGCAAACATCTAGTGGAAACATTGCAGAGGGTAAGTCAAACTTCAAACCTGAAGGAAAATTTCATGAAGACCATGTGTGGGAGAAGAGTTTCTTGAAACAAAAACTAGTAATCTATTTTGCCACTTCAGTATGCCACCGTGTTAAACTTAGGACTTCTAAGTGAAAGTTCCACATTAAAACCACGTTAGGATTAAAAACTAAACACGTAGAATCCACTCCGGGTTGCACAGATTTTACAGAAACAGCTGATGTAAAAACATTAATGGGCTTGACATAATAATAACTGTGCACAGGTAGAAACCATTTTGCCAAAAAGTCACAAAGGTTAAACAGTCAGAGGACTAAAGCAATTTACGTTACCATATGGGGTCCAAACAATGCCATGCGGCTGGTGATATTACTCAATGGATGTGTGTAAGGAACTCCGGCAGCTTGTGCCTGCAATCTCGTCTGGAGTACATAAACAAGCAATCGTCAGTTAAAGAAAATGTTGATGGTAAAGGGACGACCTTGTTTCAACTTTCAAAGTACAAATTTACCTCTTCAACACCCAAAATGACCAAAATAAATGGATAGGTCAAGAAACCAGCACTAATCTTATTATTTGATCAAACCAAATGCTTAGAATATTAACGGCACAAATAAGAAAAGGAAGATACACTGTTTCTGATATCTAATATTGATAAAATAAAGGTTCCTCTTCAATCAGGAACTACGTTGCATCACATTTTTTACTAATTTCACTAAAATTCCAAAATACAACAAGAACACTCGTCACTCTTGATTGCAATAATCCAGCCAATTCAGAAAGCCAAACAAGCACAAACAGAAAAGAAAATCCGAAAACATATACATGTATCCTTTTAAAAGACAAAAATTACACCAACAAAGTGGAAATTCAATGAACAGAAGCACTGAAAGTAAAATGCACCTTAGCAACATCAAGTGGGTTGACCAGAACAGCAGATAGAAATGCTGCACCAGAAGCAGAAAAAGCACGCTCGCCCAAACCCAATTTGGGACCTGAAGAAAGATCTGAATCCCGCCTCTTAATCTGTGGGATCTCAGAGGCTCCAATTCCACCAACAATCATCATTGAGCCAGACATCAACGACAAATCTTTATCAAATTCAGTCATCCTAGATGTCTGCACCGCAGAAGCCAACCATGGATTTTCAGGGTGATTCAGTTGTTCTGCCATCCGTTCTTTAAAGTATTCCCCTTTTCTCAAAGTGAAATATATAAGCTTGATCGAGAAGCAATCAACCTGAAATAAACAACAGCAAAAGGTCATACCTTTGTGAGTTGACGCCCCACAATAAGAGGATCACTTTCACATTAAATTAGCAATAAACTAACACACCCTGATAAAGTCTCGACCTCTGATTCTTTTATGAGGAATCAAACCGCCAATGGCATGGAGAAGAACGACCATTAAAAATTTCCAATGTAAACAACACAGATTCATTTAAACACACAATACAAATAAAAAGGAATCCAGAAACGCGAGAAATTGCAATATCGCTTCCACTCCAACCCCTGCTTTCTAATTTAAGCTAAATCAACGAAATCTTAAACGAGTTTCGATCCCTTATGCTCAAGAATATAATTTTACAAACGCAATTCAGAAACAGGGGAAGGAACAATGAGAACCCTAGACAACCCATATGACTAGAGCTAAAATAGCAAGAGAAATCAGAAAAAGAAAAACCTTTTCGACGATCCCGGTTTATACAGAGAGGTTAGTGGCGATGCAAGTGAAAAGCATAGCAACTGGCATCTCGTTTAGGTGGATATCTCATTTGTTGTGTTACAGTTTAAGGTTTTTGGTACGGAAAGTTGGAGCAGTTTATTTTCCGAGTTCCTCGGAACGAAGCAGACGACACTCGCCCCACCACCAGAGAAAGAGAGAGACCTAATGGAAGGCTCTCGACTTAGGGAATTAGGGCAACGTTTGGTTTCTTATTTATTTTGTTTTCTTTTAGTTTATTTCTTTCCTTCTTATTAATGATCTTTTTAAATTAATTTTTATTTTATTTTTTACTCAAACACACAAGTAAAATTTTAACTCGGAAACTCATCCCGGATAATGAACCATTAACCAATTGAACCCACTCCTATTGACAATTAATGACAATGAGTCAAACCAACGCGCGAGCTTCACAAGCTGGCTTGAAAAATAGTATAGGTTTGGGTTCAGCACTGGCGAACTGAGCCTTAGCTCGGCTCGTGGCAAGTACAAACAATTGTGCAAGGCCCATTTTAGGACAAATGTTTTGGTGAGTTTTACGAATTAAATCTAATCGATTGGTTCCTTTATTATATAGCTGGTTAATGATTTCTGCTCCAACTTCATTTTTGAATAATACTCATTTAGTTATTGAAAGGTGTTTATGTTAATTTGTGTATGTGGGAATTTTATTTTTTTTCCCCTTTGTAAAATTCGATCTCCATTTATAGGAAGATGGAGAGGTACGATGTGTCGCGCGTGTGAATATGGCCATGGGGTGTAAGGAATTCCTTAAGAGCCAGCAGATGTTCTCAAGTCTCAAAAGCAGGACTTTTGCTAAATAACAGAAATTAAGGACGAAAAATGCTTGGAGCCAATATCAAAAATAATATATTTCTAAAAAATTCTTCCAGAAATACTATTTTCTTTTATATATATTAATGAAATAATATAGAAGGCCATTTCATTTGGCGATCTTTCAAATTTGATAGACTTTGGGTTTTTTTAGATCGATAAATTGCAACAGTTGGTACAATAATTTCCTAAAATTATATTTCTAACCCAAAAACCTTTTTATAAAAAAGACCTATATACTTTCCAGATATATCAAATAGACCCCTAAATTTTTAAAACTAATTTGTAAATTTTCAAAACTAAATTGTAATGCACAAAACGTCAATACACCCCTGCATAGATGGTATCAGAGCCTAGAAGACGATGTCTTTTGGGATAAAAAATATAAAAATTTAATAAAAATAATTATAACTACTATGTATATATTATTTGAAATAGGAATTATAATATGGTTTCAAATCCTAGATGAAGATAAAAGATTAAATGATCTAGAAGAATAAATGAATTATCTAGATATTGATGGTTATAATACCGATATATCCTATGATGATACAGATTGACAATATCCTTCACCATGAGAATTTTAAATAAACGTGACTTGGCTAAATTATATAATTTTTATGATGATATGTTAAAATATTTTCTGAAAAAGAATAAATTAAATCCTTCCAATTATTATAAAAAGAAGATAAGGAAGTTTAGAATAAAAAGGAATTATTATTCAAATCTCCTTTCAATATGAATCGTTATTGGAAAGATTGGATTAACAATATAAATAAAATATTAGAATTAGATACTAAAATAGAAAAGCTAAGAGATGAAATAAAAACTTCAGTGGATAAAGATCTTTGTAAAAAAAATAAAAATGATATAAAGAAGCTAAAAAATGTATTAAAAAAGGAAAAGAATAAGGCTTTATTAAACAGAATAAAAGCTGAAAAAATATGGAAACGATAGACATAAACCTTCAATCTATAATAGAATCGATTAATAGAATCAATGAAGAAATGTTAAATTTTCAAGATTCTATAAGAGAATTAAAGAATGAAGTTCAATTAAATAGAATTAATATGAAGCGGCTTGAAATAGCCATTAAAGAAAAAGAAAAAAGATCTAAGGCTGAAAAATTAAAAGATATAGAAAAAGAAATAAAAACTCCATTTAAATTAATAAATTTAGAAAATGTCAAACCATATGAAAAAGGCTCTTTTGATGATTATATGCTAAATACCATAGTTCCAAGAATGCTAAAAGAACAAGAAGAGAGTTTCTAAAGGAGCTCTTGAAAGGCTTAAAGCAAAAGGAACTGAAATAGAAAATGAAAATAAACAGGAAGAAAATCAAAATAAAAAACAAACATGAATGAAATAAATGATTTAATAGAAGATTTTGAAAAAATAAACTTGGAAGATATAGTAGAATATGAAGTAAGAATGAATAACACCGGTTCTTCGGGAACTAAAAGAGAAGATGGATCAACTTTAGAAGATCCAGATGAATCTATGGGATCCAACGAACCAAAAAGCTATCCAACTTATTTTAATACAAAGAAAAATAAGCATCAAGATAAAAGAACCAAAGGCTATAATGCTAAATATCAACTTAATAATGATTATTCAGAACCCATAAATGTAAATGGAATCAAATTAAATTTGAATAATAAAAGAGATAAAAAAAAAAGCCCTAGCCAAATGGATAAATGATATGATTGTATATTTCCTAAATCAAGATGAAATATACGCTACAACAACTAGAAGAACAGAATATATAATATCTACATTTGACGGAATTATAAATAGTTGGTGGTAAGGAATTTCTTCTGACGTACAAGGAATAATGAGGACTGAAACAGAAACTGGTTTTGATAAAGATATTAGAACTGGAGTAGAGCGAATGGCTTACTATATAGTTGATGAATTTTTAGGAGAACCCTGGATAAATGATGCTGAAAAAGAATATTTAAAAGAAAAAGAAGAAGCTAGAAATGATCTTATAAATCTTTCAATATGCTCTATGAAATTTCTTAGAAATTATATAGAAGAATTTTGTGACTATTATTATAGACAATATTGGAGTGGAGAGTCACAAGACATATATCTTAAAATGTTCTATTCAAAACTCTCAAATCCATGGAATACACATATAAATAAAGTTTGGGAAAAAGAAAAAGAAAATGTAAGTAATAATCTAGGTGGAAGAATAAGAGTTTTAATAGACGAATTAAAAAGGCTACGTCATGAACAAGATTTATACAAGAAATCTAGAAAAATTTCTGGACTTTATTGTTCAAAATTAGAAATGCCTACCCAATGGGGTTGTGTAGAGAAAAATAGATATAAAACTTATAGAAAAAGAAAATTCAAAAGAAACAAATACAAAAAATATGAGAAGTTTGATAGAAAAAATATAAAACCAAAAAGAAGGTTTTTCAAAAGAAAAGAAAAAATTAATAAAAAATCTACAAAATGCAGATGCTGGAATTGTGGCGAAGAATGTCATAAATCACCAGAATGCCCTAAACCTAAGAAGGTAAGAACGATAGAAGCTGAATTTATAGAAATAAAAGACGAACTTGAAGAAGTTTCAGATATAGAAAATCATATAGGAAATGAAATATATGTTGAAATAAGTGAAGAAAGTTCTTCAAAAAATGCTTGGATGTGAAACAATTGTGCAATGAAACATATAAATCACAAAACATAACATATAGCAATTATTCCCAATTAATTAAGCAATTAAAATTAAATTACAACCTTAAACAAACAAAAGAAAAGCAAAGAAATGCTTAAGTATGCACAAAATGGAAAATGGAAGGCAGTAGCAGCTCCCAGGATTCGGCTGGGCTGGGAACGGCCCTTTCACTGTAGGGAACGGCCGTTCCTGGCCTCGCTAAAAGTTTCTGGAAGATGGGAACAGCCGTTCCCAGTTTGTACTGGGGACGGGAAGGGCCGTTCCCAACTACCCGAACTTCTCCCCGCGCGTCTGTAACTTTGAACTAAAAAATTTTGATCATGGGAACGACCGTTCCCATTCCCAGTTCAAACTGGGAACGACCGTTCCCACTCTCGGCAAAGGTCATGAAGAGGGCCCGGAAGGGCCGTTCCCAGTTTATAACTGGGACGGGAACGGCCGTTCCGGCCTGGTTCGAATTACAGAAGCAAAAATCAGAACAGGGGAAGCTTAAAAAATGGCCAAAAATGGCGAAATCCAAGACCTAAGAGCTGCAACAACTTGCCAATATGCACAAATAATTCATGCAAAACATGCTTGATATAAAACCACTCATAAAACCCAAGAAAAACATAATTAAACACCAAAGATCCAAGAATGAAAATGTTAAGCATAAACACATGATCACATTGAATGCTCAACTAACACATGCTTTCAAGCAATAAATGCAACATATACCACATATACAACTCATATGTAAAGCTAAAATTCAAATAAAACAAGTATAGGACTCATATATCAAAATTGAACTAAACCCTTATTATTCACATCATGAACAAAAGAAACCATCCGAGGCTCCAAAAGAAGAATTTAAACCATAGAAATGACGAGCATGTCGAGAGGTTTCCGAAACTTACTTAAGCTCGAAGATTGGTCAAGAAACGGGGAAGATATGGTGGATAGAAGCTTGAATCACCAATGAGAGGGTTTGTTTCTCTTTCTTGGCCAAGAGCTGCTGCTATTACGTGAAAAAGAAAGAAAGGAGAAAATAGTTCACTCTTAAGGCTTAACCGGGTTCGGTTCACGGGTTTGGTTCCAGGTTTCCGGTTCGGTTTTAATTTTGGTTGAAAGAGGTTAAGGTTCAACAAGCTCAAACACCAAAAGCACATAATCAATTAATTCAATCAAGTCCAATATAATACAAATACAATTAATTAAAACGCAATTAATATTAAATCACATAATCTACCTGTACCGACTGTAGGTCGGGGTGTCACAAACAAAGTAGCTAAAGATGTAGAAATAATACTTGGAAGTAAGATAATTCTTATTAAACAGATATATGAATACAATTCTTTAGAAGCAGATATATTATTAGGAAATGATTTCCTTGAACAATTTTAATTCTATACACAAAACGTATATATGGTAACATTAAAAACATCTTGTGGACATCTTCTTAAAATACCAAGAGTCAATAAACCATTCAGAGTTCAGCCAGCTGAGCGTGGTGGACGACAGGTGTTTGAGAAAATTCCAATACAAATAAATACCATTTCTATAAAAAGAATAAACCTAGATTCTATTAAAAAGAAAATAGAAGAAAACTATAATAATAACCCATTAGCTTTTTGGAAAGAAAGTCATCCTAAAGCTAAAATAGAATTAACTGAAAATGCAATTATAAAAGAGAAACCTATGTTATATACTATTGAAGAAAGACAATAATTTAAAAAACAAATAGAGGAATTAATGAATAAAAAACTCATTCGAAAAAGCTTCAGCCATTTCTCTAGTCCTGCTTTTATGGTTATGAATGAAGCAGAAAAGAAGAGGAATAAAGCTAGAATGGTAATAAATTTTAAAGGGCTAAATTATTTTACTAAAACTGATAGCTATCCTCTACCAAATAAAGAAGTTATAATAAATATAGTAAAAAACAAGTCATTCTATTCTAAATTTGATTGCACATCAGGTTTTTGACAAATAAAAATGGAAGAAGATAGTATTCAATACACTGCATTCAGTGCTCCTCAAGGACATTACGAATGGCTTGTAATGCCTTTTGGGCTAAAAAATGCACCATCAATATACCAAAGAAAAATGGATAACATTTTTTCAAAATATCACAAATTTATGGTAGTATATATAGATGATATCTTAATCTCTTCTGATACTGAAGATGATCATAGAAAACATCTTTTATTATTCTCTCAAATTTGTAAAGAAAATGGAATTGCTCTTTCTGAAAGAAAAGCTATAATAGAGAAAAAGGAAATATAATTTTTAGGATTAAAATTGAGTGCTGCAAGAATAAAATTGCAACCTCATATTTCCCGAAAAATCTTAGAATTTTCTGATAAACTAGACAACAGAAATAAAAGAGAAAGGTTTCTTGGATTCTTAAACTATGTTGAAGGATTTATTCCTGAATTAGCAAAGAAAAAGCATGAAATACAAAAATTGCTTAGAAAAAATAATACAAAAGGATGGAATTCTAAACATACAAATATAGTTGTTAGTCTTAAAGAGGAATGTAAAACATTACCAGAATTAAGACTACCAGAAGATAAAGACAATCTTATTGTCCAGACTGATGCTTCTGACCTATATTGGTCTGCAATATTGAAAACAGATCTAAATGAAATTTGTAGATATACCAGTGGAACTTTCAGTCAAGCGGAAGTAAACTATACAACACATGAGAAAGAACTACTTGGTATAATAAGAGGAATAGAAAAGTTTTCACTTTTTCTTTTACAAAAACCTTTTGAAGTTCATACAGATAATACTCAAATTCAGAGTTTAATACAAAATAAACTTCCAAATAAACCTCAATATAGAAGACTACATCGTTGGCAAGTTTTCTTGTCTCATTATAATTTTAAAATAAAACATATTAGAGGAATGAATAATTTCTTAGTAGATTTCCTTTCTCGAAATGTTGAATTTGGTCTTGATTAAAGGCGAGTATATGCGTATACATATACCTAGTCCATCTCAAACGGTAGATGGTAAAGACATTATCAAATCCGTTGAAGGGTGGTGATTTCCCAAAAATCACTTTAAGGCTAATAAAGTTTTAATTTATCTTCATTTTGCAAGATGAAGAACATACAAGAACTAGCCGAAATAAAGACAGAGGTTGATACATTAAGAGTAATCTCTCTTGATATAAATGAAGCACTAAACATCTTTGAAGACTCCATACAAGATAGTCTCAGAGTTTTATCCGATCTTGTCATAGAAAATGCAAAAAGAATGGATAATTTATATAAAAGAATTGAAAAATTAGAAAATAATATAGAAAAGGCAGAATGTTCAGGCAGTAAAAAGCCAGAAATGCCTGTAAAGATAGAAGAAGAAAATAAAAAACAAGAAATAAAAATCGAGGAAGAGAAAAAGACGTCCTCTACAAGAAAAATAAAAATAGAACCACTTCAAAAATCTGGTTCTTTCAAAACTGTACAAATAAAGGGTGAATTTATACCAAACCACTCTTATGACTAAGAATACAAAAGAATGTTTGATCTGGCATATAACTATCCAGATTGTGAAGAAATCTTTTACTCAAGTGGAAACACAATATACCCAAGGTTAACTGCAATCGATGGGGCTGATCCAAACCAAGTTCTAAAAATTGCAGGATTTGGTTTTCTTGATTTAATATATCTGAGCAAAGAACAGAAGGAAATAAGTGGATTTGAGGATACATTCAAGTCTAAGGTTTCCCAATTTGCTAAAGGAAGACAATGCGTCTTGAAATTCTACACCATATCTCTAGAATTGGAGGGGAATAGATGGTATGAGTCACTTCATATTGTCTCAATAAATCCATTATACAACAACATCAGCTTAGAAGTTGGTAGAAAAAGCTTCAAGGCTGCAATATACTCCCTGGAATGAGTTGTTACTAGAAGAGCTCTAGGGATAAAAGCAATACAGAGTATCGCAGAGAATCTTCTGAATAAAGGTTTTCAAACCATTTGTGCCGTTGGTAACTGGATTTTGGTTACTAAAGGCTCTGTAAATGATCCAAAATCTGGATTACTAGAGGAATACTACAGGTGTCTTGTTACCCATAGAACTATTTGGTCCACTGCTACAAGACAAGAAGCGTGCAAATTGATTGGGTGTCATACAAAAATTAGAATGTGACAGCATAAAGAGAAAAGTCCAATAGAGAGACGTAAGCAATGACGTCTGCAACCACTATAAAACTGTCGGCAAGATCTTAGCCGTTGAAGAAAAAGATAAATCTGAGGGATACCAATAAAAGTTAGGATTTCCTTATCTTAAGGAATCTTATCTCTCTACGCGTTTGGAGTTGTATAAATAGATGTGATCTGTAATATAGAAGATCATCGAAAAATCAATAGTCAAGAGTGAGAAAGAGTTGAAATATGAGTGTTTCTTTTGTACTGAGTATGAAAAAATAAACCCATAAAGGGGAAATAAAATCCTTTCTTTCATAAATCACAAAGTCTTATTTTGTTTTGAGCTTATTAAATTTCTTTACTCCCTTATCCTTCAAAAAAAGATTATCATTCTATAAGCCGTAGTGATTTTTCCGTTTGGAGATCGAAGCTTGTTTTCCGTTGATGTCCATCTAGGCAGGAGGCCGTCAGGACCTTAGGAATGTTTAGCTGATCGAGGAAGAAGAAGACGAGTCTTAGAAGAATCCGATAGATCTTTATTGAAGACGAAGGAGATAAAGAAAGGTAATAAACTTTACTCAAAATATTTTGTGTTGTATGATTTTAGAATGGATTTTAGAGTACTCTTATTAAAATCAATAATTAATGAATTTTGCTATTAAAATTGGTTATTTTAAATATAATTATTGATGCATATTCATAAAACATATATAAAAACATGGATGATAATGAGGATTATAGTAGGGAACTACTTCACGCATGCAATTTTAGTAGATGTTTTGATAAAGATACATCTAATAGACATTTTAGGCATTTTGTAAAGAAATTCCTAAATGATAAGATGAGAAGATTAGTAAATGAACATGCTGATAAACATAAATCAAAAGAAATAGATTGTGATGAAGAATGCAGAAAAACAAATAAAAAATTGAATTTTATAAATAAAGTTATAATTGCTATAGAACAAGTTTATGAACAAGAAGGATCATCAGATTCATAAAAAATGAATTCCAGAGAAATAAAAACAGATATAAAAAGGTTAGGATTAAGACTAAAAGCTATAATATCAAGATTTTCAAATTCTTGGATCATGATGAAGATTTTTAAGATGCTTGACCAAGATAATAGATTATCAGAAGATGCAAAAGAAGAATATAAACAGGTTAAAACAATAAACAAAAAGATAGTCAAGAAAATATATCAAAGAGAAATAGGAGGTTAAAAATGGATCAATATCAGAAACGACTTAATAGACAAGAACTTAGATTAGTAAGAAAAGCTATAAAAGAACAAATAGAAAAATCGAAAGAAATAAATAATGAATTTGAAAAATATATAAATGAAAAGATAATGGAAGATATAAAGTAGTTGTAAAAAATACATTATTACAACTTGAAAACAGTGTTAAAACAATACAAAAGTACAATGAATCTTTAGAATGGACGATAAAAAATATACATTGTTATAATATGGAAAATAGACATCTATTAGAAGAAAATAATAAAGCTATAAAATGGTATGAGGAAAAAATAAAAATAATAAATAGTTTGACTATAGCATAATAAAATTATGAGCAGTAAAAATATTAAACAAATGAGAAAAAACAAATTAATGGACCAAACTGAAACTAGTTGGGTCTTCATAAAATTAAAATCTAACTTTATATACTTTTTAAAATATTCTAAAAAGTTTTGGGGATAAAATTATGAATAATACAAAATCAAGGACAATAGAACAAAATATTTCTATTTTGTCTTATTGATGGTCGCCAATTCCTTTGGCAACCTATAATAAAAAATGAAACCTTTTTTATAAAAATACTATTTTATAAAGAATATAGATATTAAATAATATTTTAGAAAAAAGCCCAAAATGCTTCAGAATAATTTGAATTTGTGGCACAATGGAGCTAAAGGAAAATTTCACATTGATAATTTTAATGTAAATTTAAATAACTTTTGAACTTCATCATAATTTCAAGAGTCGTGTTAATTTCGTGTTTGTCATTATATGCCTCATTTGAGTATGATGGAGCACATGGTTTGTCATCAAAACCACATGGATTGGCCTCCGTCACACGGATTTCAGCCCACGAAAAGTAATCAAGAAATTATACTTGTGATAACCCACTAACATACCCAACTCATATTAATAAACGAGCCCTTCGTAATAAAATATAAAGATCAAACTAAATTGTTGGATAGGAGAAGTATAATCAAATTCTATGGCACTCTAGCCTCTATAATGGTTGAAGGTTCAACGAAAAGGACAGAACACAAAGAAAAACACGAATAGAAAAAAAAAAAATCACTATTTTGGGAAGTGCCCCTTATGATAATACATATCAATATTTATTACTCTTTTATTCTAGATTTAAATTAAAATAACCAATTGTAATGCTCATGTATTGAATATCGTATATGATGTTAGAATTACATTAAACATTTATCCAAAAATACTCCAGAGCCCAAACTAGAGATCATCTTAAATCTTTAAAAGAGGTTTTAAAAATATAAATTCTTCAACTTGGAATCCAAACTTCAAACAAGCGAAACGAGCCCAATCCACTCGTTTGCACTTTGCATGTCTCGCAAATCCAAATTACTCCAAACTTTAAAAAATTCCTTTTTCTCAAATAAAAGATAAGAGTTGTTGGCCGCCACTCATATACATTTACTAAGGACATAAAATCAATTTCTTATTATGTTCATCCACTACTCCCTAAAATAATCCGCTACGCATATTATTAATTGTTTATTGTACAACGAGCAGGAGCAGCCACTACTCCCTAAGGCTAAAATATTGAAAAATACCCAAACAGGGCCCAAGCCCACATCATCATTCATCACACCCCTCGCATCCAGTACCTACTCCTCCGGTTCCTTTCAGTTGATACCGAAAGCGCGCTTTTATTTGTTGAATACAGTATACATTTTCGGTAAAAGCGCTATTATATACAGAATCAAACTTAACCCTAGAAGCTTTCTTTTCCCATTATACTTTCCCTCGGCGGGCACTCAAACCTCTTCCCTTTTCCCTCTCCTCACTTTCCTTTCCGCCAATGAAATGGGAAATGGAGATAGACGAGATTGAAGCCGTTCTCGAGAAAATCTGGGATTTGCACGACAAGCTCAGCGACGCCATTCACACTATTTCCAGAGCTCATTTCCTGAATTCGGTTAAGAATCCGGCGCGGAAATCCGGTGAATTTTATTTCCATCGGAAAAAGAAATCAGCCGATGATGATCAGGAGGGCAGACAGGGGGCTGGATTTGTGTTTATGAAGGAGTTCCGGGTCGATGAAGATGAGCCGGCGGTACTGGAGGCGAAGAGCCTGTATGCTATTCGGACTGCGCTTGAGAATCTGGAAGACCAGCTCGAATTCTTCCATGTGAGTCACGAATTTGTGATTTGTTTGAATTTTTCGTTCCTTTTTGCCCTTCATGATTTGGGAAATTATAAATTGTACACGTGTTGACTGTTTAGGTAGAGATTAGGATATCTCCCTGTCTTTTCGCAGTTTGTATTATTCGTGGTTTATATATTTTTGGGGATTGTGATGTGGTTTAGCACATTTTCCATGACGTGTGTGTGTGTGGATAGGGGAGGAGGTTACTGGATTTTCTGTTAAGCGAAGCTCGTCACTAAATGCTTTTGTTCAGCTATGAGTTTATGATTGGATATGTCTTCCTTTTGAAATTGTAATGTATGTTATCTTAGCAACGTAACTGGAGTTAAATTAAATCTCATTTGCTTCTACAAATGTGGTTTTAGAATAATTATCAGATCATAAATTTTAGGATTTCAAGCTAAAAAATGGTGAGATATTCTTGGAGCTCCATATTGATGGTTGGCAACTGGTGAGAATTGATAATATTCATTTCTTGATAGCTGTTGCTAATTGAGCTATGCCAGAGAGATATTTTTGAACTAAAACTAACTTGTATGCAAACACTAAATTTGAGTTATTAGCGGTAGATTGATGTGCTTTTTGGTTACTTCTCAGCTTATTTAGTCATCTGTACGCCATATAATGGTTTATCTTGGGTTGTTTCAGCTTCGAACATATATCAATCTGAATAGCATCTTCAGTATTTAGACTGAGCAAGCTATGGGTGGATGAATATTTCATTATCAGGAAATTTATTACATATGGTCTGGTATCTAATTTATTCATGTATTTGACTCTACAACCATCCTCTTTGTACTCAATTGTCTTGATCATTCTGAATGTATATCTATTTTTGTTTCCTGGAGAAGAGAAAATACATTTTACAAGATTCTTTTGACCATGTAAATCAATTTTTAACAAGTCCCTTGATGTCACAATTTACAGACTGTACAAACTCAGCAACGAGCAGAGAGGGATGCAGCTATTGCTCGTTTAGAGCAAAGCCGCATTATTCTGGCAATGCGATTGGCTGAACATCAAGGTAAGAAATACAAAGTCATTGAAGAAGCACAAGCTTTGGTGGGAGATGTAAGAGATGCAAGTCGGTTTGTTTCACCCGAAAATCTGTACGGTTCAACGCCATATCCATCAAATGGTGATAATTTCGAACCACAGAAAGCCAAGAAACCAAATGCTCTTGTCAACTTCTTTCTTTCCAGCTTCAATTATGTTTCCAAGTCCCTCAAATTGGATCATACTGTTGGGATTATTGGGAATGCTGCTTTGCTTGCTATCAGCATGCTTGCCTTTGTGCATCTGAATCAAGTAGGCTGCAAGCAGAAGTATATATTGGATCCCTCCGCTTTTGGCAGAGAAACGAGGAAATTTCCCAACTCACGTGGAGATTCTCTGACAGACTTGGATGTAATGTTGGCTAGGGGGTGAGTCGTGAATTCCTTAGGACAGTGTTGCATTCTTGAGCAACCCTTTCATCTTCTGATCGGATCTTCTGAAATAATGAAGTGCTGCTGGTGTCGTGATGGTGGTGTTGAGGAGTTTTGTAATTAGGCTGTCAATCGAATGAATTATCAGCTTTCAGTAGATAGCAACATATGTGTGATTTCTCTTAGGCTTAGGTGAGAGTATCCCTTTTTTCTTTTTAGGGTGGCTATTTTCCCTTCCTTCACTTTGAATAGTGAAAAGGGGAAATTTTTGACTTTTGATATACATAAAGAAAACTGTGATTGTGTGTACATTGCAGAATCGAGATTGTGTACTTGTCATTGAAATTATCAGTCAATACCTCACGATGTTAACTAGGTACCAATGCAACATGAAAGAAAAAGGCGGTGCCACTCCAACGGAGATTGAAAAACTGGGACCATTGTAAATGTGGTTAATTTTATGCCGCACCCTCTGCAGAAAGCTCGCAGGTCACAGCATTAGCAGAAGTTGGGACTTATCTCAAAGAAAATAGATAAAGAACGTGTATATTAGAAGTAGACAATGGGACTGTCGATGACTAACGCACAGACCCTGATATTGGGCAACAGTAAAATTTGCTGTATTGGGTTTGGGCCGACTGCCATCAACAGTTTTTTCTTGATTCTTGATTTTCTTCTAGGATAGTGGGCCCGGCCCTATTTTGTTTGGAGACTATCAATTCCGAAAACGAAAATGGACCGATTCTTATTGCTTGAAATATGAAAACTGTGTCTGAGAGGGTCAGCCGATGCATCGTTTCTCTTCTCCCTACCAAATAAAACTAATTGACTAATTCTAATCACACCTACTCAGACTAAAAAGTTTGGTCTCCTCTTTCGCTATTAAAATCTTGACTCCAAACTAAAATAACTGCGTCTTATTTAGGGCTATGATTAAGCTTTTGAAAGAAATATAGAAGCTTCTAACTTCAATCAAAATCACGAGTTCTTTTTGAAATATTGAGTAATTATTTTGGAATTCTAAATGTTATTAAATCAAACTCGTATTGATTGAGAAGAGTAGTAGTTGTTTGTGACGTGTCAACTATGTATTGGAGGAAATAAGTGGCATAAAGTCTAGTCTCCGTCTCCTCACAAAATAAGAGGTCTGCCAGGTGGATGGAGGAAGGCACACGTGTCATCCCCAGTGTGTGCACTTGTTTTTGAGGCATCAAAATTTCATTGCAAAAGTCTTTGCTCTTCGAGGCTTTCGACTCTCCTATATGCTATCATATTTCTTTTTCTTCTTAAAAGCCTCTCAAATTTAATTATAGTCTATTCTTCTTCGTTCGTCCCCCTTTTATATGACATAAAAGAAAACAATTTGACATTTGTATTAACCCGTCGGTACTATATTAGTTTAATTATAATATTATTTTTTAATTTTTATTAATATTTATATTAATAATCGTTACATCTTAATGATTGAATCTGATATACGTCCAATAACCCCGCAAGAAAAATCAACGATATGAATGATGAAAAGAAACAAGGGGCTGACCGCATACAAAAATTGAATTGCTATTTGTTGGCAAATTGGGATGGAAAGAAAGCAAACGGAGCGGAGGGGTTGATAATGATTATCATCAAGTATCAACACCTAAAGCCAAAAAGCTGTCACCACTAATTATTGCACCAAATATCAAGCCTCTTATTTTTTAGAGGATAAATAATAAATTCGAGTGTAGTTATTTAGGAGAATCAAATATACTCAAAAGTTATCCTAAATTTCCTTTTTTAAAAATATTTATTTTAGGTTACCAATACACAAGTTATTTTTTCTAAACTCATTATGACCCTGAAAAGTTTGTTTTACCCTATTTATTTATTTATTTATTTTTTCTCCCTCTCTTCCCTCACTGGAAAAATCGATTCTCAATTTGGGAAAGATTTATCTCATTTCTGCAAGATTGCAATAACATTTCCACTTTGTCGGCAACGAGAGCTAACTGCGACGACTGCAGGATAAAGATAGACGGTGGTAACGACAATGAAAACAGCAGGATATTGATAAGCGGCGACAACGAGAATCGATTTAGTCGATTTAGTCATCGTGCCCTATTTCCTGTGCTGCTCTACGGTATTCTCCGCGTATAAATATTAATTGAATGTATTATTGGCGTTATTTGAATGTTAATTATGTCAATTAGACAGTATAATTCATTGATAATTTGTATCGAATTGAATTCCTGATAATTTGTATCGAATCAAATTGTTGATCCTCTGTAAACTGATAGTTCAAATTGGTATTCTGAAGATGCCGTTGGCCGGTGATGAAGCTCAAGACAAGCAAATCCTAGGAAGTTGTTGGTTTAATGGCAAAATTATGGTATTTTCAATTCGGCGGAGTGCATCAGTGGAGGAGATTTTCACGCGCAAATTGGTGAAGAGTGGTCAGGCTTCAACTCTAATACTTACGTGGTACAATACCTCGATCGCACCCCCTAAAAAAGGTTTGTGGGTTAATTTGCTGCAGGACGGGCAGATTCCAACTATGATCCAACTGCATGAATTTGCTAAACTCAACATTGTTGAGATGAGGGGCGATTCGGCCTTCTGCCTATTTAGGTGGAAAGCATGCATCATCGAAGAGAAGGTATGAGATTTTTAATTTATTCTGTTATGTATTAACACTATATTAATTATGGTCAGTAATCTCATTCTGTGTCAGGAAGAGAAGATCTAACCCCTACGCCTATGGTTCATGCTTGGCCACTGTTCGTTCTGAAGTTGAGAATTGACCAGATCCACTATGTGTTCTGGAGTTGAGGATTGATTTGTTTTTATACACTCCCTGTTATGATTGTTTTTGTTTGTTTGAAACTACGTTAATAAATTTCTTGAAGATGTTTTTTTTCTTAATTTGATCTATGGAAATGCATTGCTTGTTCAGGTTATTTGGTTGTTGTAATAAAGCAGACCTTGTTGAGTGAACGGTTAAATACGCGTAGTTGAAAGCGGACTTTTTTGAGTGAAGGGTTAATATGCGTAGTTGAAAGAGGACTTTGTTGAGTAAAGAGTTAAATATGCGTAGTTGAAAGCGGACCTAGTTGAAAGCGGACTTTGTTGAGTGAAGGGTTAAATATGCGTAGTTGAAAGCGGACTTTATTGAGTGAACGGTTAAATATGTGAACATCACTAAATATTATCATAAAACGATATAGAAGGATTGAAAGTTTACACATTTTGAGAACAAAAATATTAGTTACCATGTTTTTTTTACTAAATATCATCATAAAACTATATAGGATTGAAAGTTTACACATTATGAGAACAAACATATTAGTGACCATGTTTTTTCACTAAATATCATCATAAAACGATATAGAAAGACTAAAATACCAATTTACTCAACCCTCATATTCTTATTTACTCGACAAACTGCAGAATTAGTTTTAGATGACCATACAATTACTCAACAATCTGCACTTTTAGTTTTACCCCATATTCTTATTTACTCGACAAACTGCAGAATTAGTTTCAGATGACCACACAATTACTCAACAATCTGCACTTTTAATTCTAGCTCATATTCTTATTTACTAAAAAATCTGCACTTTTAGTTTTAGATGACCACACAATTAACAATCTGCACTTTCAAATGACCACACCATTATTCAACAATCTGTTTACTCACAGGATATATCAACTGTCATATATTTCATCAGTTTATCTGTTTTCATATACTATAATCAAACAACAATAAACATAGTGCTCTGCACGAAATTCATTACCACCAATAATAAACATTTCATTATAAAAACCAGTAATATACACTACAATCAAACAATCTACAAATAACAAATTTTACGGGGGAAGAAACTGATTAACCTCATCTGGATCACCCTGAGGGATGTTGGAATTAACACTCTCCTCAGAGTGTTCATATCTGGGGTAATCCGCGCTGTGTAGGGCCCTACCTTCAATGTGGTACGCGTGGAGGTGCTCCTCTTCGCCCTACAAAAGGTGTGTCTGCCGCACTTTGAAGATAAACCTAAGGTCATTGTAATAATGACATCCACGCGCCATAACCCCAGAATCCCCGACGAATGACCTATGTGAATATGAACATTAAATAATGAACAAAAATTAAAAAAAAAAAAGAATTGAGTATAAATTCGACTTACAACATAGCTATTCCCTCGATAATATATCAGGGTATCAATTTGGGCATGAATACGATCATTACCCATTTGAACTCTAGGACACCCCAAGAATCTACGGAACTCTTAAAATTTTATCCGCAGTTCTCTCACCGCTTCTACAACATCTCGGGGTCAGTATTGTCGTTGGAATCGTTGTGACAAATCAAACGACACGTTAAACAACCCTCTCTCGAAGACTTCTAGCCGATCAATTTGGTTGTCTGCGACATATAGCCGAAGACGTTCAACTATGTAGGCTTCGACCTCACCCTTAATGGGTGTTGGAGGGTGATTCATGACTTTGTTTATCAAGAATTCCAGATCTGTGAGAGAAAGAGAAGAAGGGACTTCTTGGAGGGAATGAAATGGGGATGGAAATGTGCAGAATTTCAACGTAAAGGGTAAGATATTAATAAAGGTGATTAGGCTGGAAACCAATCGTCGCACCCCTTCATCGTCACCTCTGCAATATTGGGTGATCAAACTACGGGAAAGAGTGCAGGCACCTTTTCATTTAATTAAAGCACCCCACCGGGAATGCATCACACTCTATTAAGTTTGTAGTGTAAATACTCATTTTATTAGTTATTGAAAGATCTGTTTGTCTAGTTAAAGAAAAATAAATCGAGAAAATTATAAAATAGCGTTTAGAAAGTCGACAGACAGTTTTTGTGGGTACAACAATCTAGTCGGAATAAAAATCGTCATTGCTAATTTTTCCTATTTGTCACCGAAAAAGGGTCGCCGGAAAAGGGTTTCGGAAAAGAGTCAGGGCCGATGAGTTTACTGTCAAGTAGAAAACATCAGACGTGGGAAGAAGATAATGGATATCTGTGTCCTTGTTCATTTTATTAAGGACATTATGGTACTTTTACAAGATTTTGGGGGTTTACAAAAAATGAAAAGGATAATAGAGATCTAATATAGCTATTTTCTGAGTTGGGGGGTTTAGGATAAATGTTTTGTCTTATTAGGGATTGTTCATTAATTCTCCGTAAATTTAATAATAATATTCGTATTGTTTTATGATAGTGTTATCGTGTATGTATCCGTGTATCGAAATCAATAACAAAAGTTAATTCAATGTATGAATTTATGAGTTTTTTTTTTTTTTTTTGTCATCCATACTTTGGCCATTTTTGCAGTTTACCATATCGGGTAACTTTCATTGCAAACCGGGATCTGAACTTTGCATTTGTAACAAAACGTCATCTTTTTTTTTTTTTTTTTTTGTGGTTTTGGTCAAAAAACTTGACACGTGGCATGTTTAGAAATGCGCCACGTCAGTTGTATTTTCACCAAAACCACAACTTCAGTTGTATTTTCACTAAAACCACCAAAAAAAAAGTTTAGATGACGGTTTGTTACAAATACAAAGTTCAGATGGCGGTTTACAATGAAAGTTATGCGAGATGGTAAATTACAAAAATGCGCAAAGTCCGGATATGGCAAAAAAAAAAATCTCTATATTTATATATGGTTACAAAAACGCAATTCAAATAATTTAAAAAGGCTCTAAACTACATATGATACCTTGTTAATGATTGCATAATCATTTCCCACATGCAATCCTAATTGGGACTACCATTATGTATATACATTTTTTCTTTTTATTACATATATATATTCTATCCTGAATTGACTTCAGGAGTTACTAAAAATAATCCATTTTATATTATAATTATAGGGCCGCTAATATTTTATGTTTTTTAAACCATCCCGACGGGGGTTGTTCTAATACTATAAAAAAATTTTGTATCTATTCTGGACTTAGTGATAGTATATGCAATTTGTTATATGTCTAAATATAAATTACATTTCTTTTAATAAACAAATTATTTTGTAACTACCCTATGTAGAACATTTAACTAGAGACATGTATTAAACTATTAGTACTTATAATCAAATTAATCTCTTTAAATTCTGTGGGACTATATTGCACAATGTTTTCCTTTTTAGATTAGAGAAAAATGTATGAAACTACCCTGTGTTCTGACATATAAAAATTCCTCTTAAAAATTTTATGTTTGGTAAAATTTTGCAAAAAAAACCCTACAAACGAAACAATGTTGGTTCTACACGCGCGTTGACTGGGTGTATAATTGAATTTTTCTTCACTTTTACATATAAAATGACTATTTTACCCCTTTATATATATATATATATATATATATATATATATATATAGCCACCAAGGACCATCACCACCGGTGCGGTGGTAGAGAAGAGATGAAGATGAAGAAGATCCGGTAAGGAAGGCGGCGGCAGCGGAGTGTTGAGACGACAGACTGTTGATGGGGAAGGAGGGGGCGCCGAAGGGATGTTGCTGCAAGGGGAAGGAGAAAGGGAAAGGGAGGCGGGGGGATGTTGCGCCGCTGGGAAGGAGAAAGGAGGAAGAAGGCGACGGGATTTTAAAAATAATAATTATTCATTTATATGTATATTTTTAATAAGTAATTATATTTTTTTAATAATGTTAAAAGTGATTTTAATATTTATAAATATATATATTTATTAATATAATAGGTATATTTTAAAAATAATGTAATTATAATATATTTTTTAATACATATAATATGAAAAAATTTTAATATTATTATAGCATTTAAAGTAAGGGTATTTTAGGGTTAAGACATTTAGTGGTTGACTAGATGGAACAAAGGGGTAGTGTGCAAAAAATAAGATAACATAGTGTTTTTTGAACTAATTTTTAACAGGGTTTTTCTTATAATTTTAAACAAACACAGGGGATTTGGTGCGGTTAACTCATTTAGATTACTAGCTAGAATTGTTAGAGCGATGTTACTTTTGGAAGGATAAACTTTGGAAAAAAATTTACGTAATTACTTTTGCGATTCTTTTTTTTTTTTTGTTTTTTGTATTTAGTGGATAATTTTGGTGGGGACAATTAAAATCAATAATATCCCTAGAATAAAATTACGTAGAACCTTTTAGTTTAAGGGGCAGTTATTTAAAAGGGCCAAATATCCTCAAAAGTTATTCTAAACTCCCTAATTTGAAAAAGGTATGTTTTAGATCACCAATACACATCTTATTTTTTGTAAACCCCCTAAAGCCCTAAAAAGTCTGTTTTGTCCTTATTTTTTTACTACAACCACACCATTTTTACTTCTTCCAATCCAATATCCTTTAATCATCTCTCTTCTTATTTTTCTCTCCTTTTTTTTTTTTCTTTTTTTTTTCTTTTTTCGTTAAGACTCAAGAAACTTACTCTCCTCCATGATCAAACACTTCATGCTCCCCAACGATCACAATGGCTAAAACGAAATCGAAATCGAAATCCGACCAACGACGAAGGAGATATGGTCGATCAAAGTTTCGAAATCGCGCTAAAAATTGACAGCAACTTTGACAACCTCGTTCGGCCTCATCCGACAACGGAATCCAGCAAAATTGGTATGCAAATCGAACTTCTCGACAAGATCTACAACATGGAGGTGGTCTCATGGCCTAAAACGGCCTGGTGATGGAGATATCGGCCGACGAAGCTAGCAGCGGCTCGCTCGACAGTGGCAGTGCACGTTCCAACCCTTTTTTCAGTGATTTCGGTGGCTAATCGAGACAAACAAGGCATGGGCATTGTAGTACTCTTCAAGAGAAAGATTTCGGCTGTGGTAGCAGGTGCTAAGACGGAGTATTGAAGGAGGAATCACCGTTTGAAGGCGGCTGTGATAGATTCAATATTCGTAATTAAAAGCAGAATTTGTAGATTCATGGTTTCAATATTCGTAATTAAAAGCAGACCTTCTAGAGTTATGGGTTAAATATTCGTAATTAAAATCAAACTTTGCAGAATTATGGGTTAAATATTCGTAATTAAAAGCAATCTTTGCCTAGTGAAACTTTAAAAACTAGTAATAAAAAACATTCTTTGTCCAGTGAAACGTTAAAAATTAGTAATAAAAAACTGATTTTGTTAAGTGAAACGTTAAAAACTAGTAATAAAAAGCAGACTTTGTCTAGTGAAACGTTAAAAACTAGTAGTAAAAACAGACTTTGCCTAGTGAAACGTTAAAAATTAGTAATAAAAAACAGACTTTGTTAAGTGAAACGTTAAAACTAGTAATAAAAAGCAGACTTTGCCTGTGAAACCTTAAAAGTTAGTAATAAAAACAGACTTTGTTAAGTGAAACGTTAAAAACTAGTAATAAAAAGTAGACTTTGTCTTAAATACTAGTAATAATAAGCAGACTTTGTCTAGTGAAACGTAAAAAACTAGTAATAAAAAGCAAACTTTGTCTAGTGAAACGTTAAAAATTAGTAATAAAAAACAGACATTGTTAAGTGAAACGTTAAAAACTAGTAATAGAAAGCAGACTTTGTCTAGTGAAACAAACTAGTAATAATAAGCAGACTCTGTCTAGTGAAACGTTAAAAACTAGTAATAAAAAATGAACTTTGTCTAGTGAAACTGTAACGCCCTGAATTTCAGATAGTCAGGTACGCTCGACACGTGTGAGTTTCGAGCGTTAGGACTTTATTTTATTATTCTTGTTTATTCGCTTTGTACGTGTTATATTAATTTTATAAATTGTATTTCAACATGTTTACGTGAAATTTTATGAAATACTTGTCAACGTGAGAATTATTGAGCGAATTGGATTTAATTGCTACATGAAATAATTTCCAAACGTGACTTAGTTGACAATTTGGCCTTATTGGATCATTTCTTTAATTGAGAGGACTAAATTGCATGAAATTTCTTTGGACTTAATTGGCATCATTTCATTGATGTAGAAGCTAATTGCATGACTTACTAAACTTAAGGACTTAATAGCAATTAATGGCCAATCATCTCTTTGATTAAATGAATAACGTAGAAGCATCTCTTCCTTCCATTTCATTTCATACAAGACATACAAACATTTGCTTCCTTGTCTTTCATTTTCACGATCAAACACCACAAGAAGAAGAAGAAGGATTTCATCAAATTCAAGTTATTTTCCGGAAAATCTCATACTTTGAAGCAAGCATCATCATCATCTCCATAATTTCATCCTTTCTTTCAAGGTATACATGAGTGATATAGGAATTCTTGAATTGAGGTGATGAACTAGGGTTGAGATTTGAGCTAGATATTATGTGTTCTAATTGCAAGAAGCATGATTAGGAGTTTTGAACTTGAATTCCTTGCATATATCATGAGAATCATGGAGTTATTTGATGAACTCATATGTGAAATGATGATGATGATCCTTGGTGATTAATGTGTGAGATGAGTGTTTATACTAGTTTATCACACTTTGAGCATGTATATGTATTTCTTTTCATGAATTATAGCATTTAGAGTTGAATTATGATGATTTTGGTGAGCTTTGGTTATGGGTTGTAGCTCCCCTGTTTTCCCGACTCCCCTCCCCTGTTCCAATTGCTCTGGTTTTTCTACTGTAGCAAATATTTGAAGTGTAGAGCACTCTCCTTTTTACGGTTCGTCAATATCTATTTTCGTTTGTGAGTTATGGCCGTTTTAATTTGGTGCCGCCAAACTGTCGCGAATCTGCGTTAACCCAATTTAAAATCGAATTGTGGCTTGTTGAGTTGGAGTTTTCCAAAACTGTTTTATGGGGATAATCTTGATATATTATAGATGTTCTCTGAAAAAATTGGTGTCAATCCGAATTGATTTGAAACCCGAGAAAAATAGCAACATCCCCTGCTGTCCCCTGTTTTCATATTTCGGTTTTGGCTTGATCAGAGAGACTAAATGGTGGAAGTTTTTAAAACTGTTTTACAGGGGTATTTCTGGATATGTTATAAGTATTTCCAGCAATTTTCAGATCGTTTCGACTTCGTTTGATAAGGGAACGACGATCATTTGTCACTACTAGCGCTGCAGGAAATTTTTTGCTTTGGGTCATATTCAAACGAAAACTGGTATTTGCTCGGGATGAATTAGACTGTGAGCCTTATATTTTTGTAAAGATATGTTTGTCTAGTTTCCTAGGAATTTTGCGGTTCGTTAAAATTCATTCCGATGAAAGAGTTATGCTTATTTGAATACAACGTGCGCATGTTGAAAATTTTCTGCCTAAAAATTGAGATTTACACTTTCAATTCCAATGGTTTTATTGATCCCAATTTGTGATTACATGATCAATTACATGCCATAATATGAATATATCATGCTACATTCGTGAATGCATGTCATCTCGTTACTTGATCATGCCGTGCGTCATATTTGGTACCATTATCGAGTTATTATCTCACAAGTGCACGATGTCCCGTTTTCTTGTCCAGTTATTCTCCAGGGCGGAGATTATCAAGCATGAGCACGTTCACGCATTCACGAGTTGTGTGTCGCCTGTCAGGTGAGGTTTAATTTCTAGTTATATAGAACCCGTATAACCTTTACGTGACTGTTTTAGCCAAAAGGTATTTATAGTTATATTTTCATGAAATCATTTATCGTTTCAAGTTATATTATTGTTCATTAATCAAGCAAGTAAAGCATGTTAGTATTCACGCATCAAAGCATGCCATGTTCATGAAAGCAAGCAAGGGTGTTCTCTTGGCCAGGTCCTCCTTAGTGGGGGCGCTGGATTGGTTTCCGTGCCAATGATTGTCCGTCCAATCACAAGAAGAACAATACCCTACCGTGTTCGTGTGTTCTCTTGGCCAGGTTCTCCTTAGTGAGGGCGCTAGACTGGTCTTGCCAGTGGTTGTCCGTCCAACCACAAGAAGAACAAAACCTTATCGTGTACCCGTGTTTCCCCTGGCCAGGTCCTTCTGAGTGAAGGGCGCTGGACTGGTCTTGCCAGTGATTGTCCGTCCAATCACAGGAGGAATAAATTCTATCATGTTACTAGCAAGCCACGTAGTGATTGCATGATTTCCATTCCATGCACATGTTATATGACCACATGATAATTGAATCGCGTGATCACCTAATAATTAACAAGCAAGCAAGTATGTTTATCGATTGCATGAAAGAACAAGTATTTAATCTTGATAGTTGTATTCTCGGGCGAAGCTATATTGTTATTAAACTCGTATATTTATCTTTTATCAAACTTTACCCGAGAATATAACTTGCATGTAATCTGCGCTAATATGTATGTAAACCCCTCACTCGGTCTTCACAGACTGACGCCTCCACCTTTCAGGTATTGCAGGTGCACGCTAGGCGGGAGTTGAGTCGAGTCGAGTCCAGTTCATGTAGTTGTGTCATCTGTGGTTCGTGTATTTAATTATTACTATTAATTATGGAATTGTAGTTATTGTTATTGTTTAATTGAAGATGATAATGTATTGATATATGAAGTTAGAATATATTTTATTTGGTAACTGAGAAATATCATGATATGATAAATTGATACTGTTTGAATTATGCTTCCGCTTTATTTTGTCACATGTATAAGTTATCCCGCCTAGCTTGTCGTGTATTGCATTGTCACCCGTTCGCTATAGGTTGGTTCATGTACGAATTGACCGTTTCGTGTGTGGATTGACCTATAGTGCGGGGGTGTGGCACCTCCACGTGTAAGGGGTGCTACAGAAACGTTAAAAATTAGTCATAAAAAACAGTCTTTGTTAAGTGAAACGTTAAATACTAGTAATAATAAGCAGACTTTGTCTAGTGAAACGTTAAAAACTAGTAATAAAAAAGCAAACTTTGTCTAGTGAAACGTTAAAAATTAGTAATAAAAAACAGACTTTGTTAAGTGAAACGTTAAAAACTAGTAATAAAAAGCATACTTTGTTTAGTGAAACATTAAAAACTAGTAATAAAAAGTAAACTTTGTTTAGTAAAACATTAAAAACTAGCAATAATAAGTAGACTTTGTCTAGTGAAACGTTAAATACTAGTTACCATTACATGTTGTAAATCTCAATTCCATATTTAGTGTTTACAGAAGTTACCATTATATATTGTGAATCTTAGTTCCTTATGAACAATGACACTCAATATTGAGTTACATGTTATGGACAAGAATATTACAATAATGATACTCAAGATTGATTGATTATCATAAGTGTAATTGGATGGAGGCAAGAATATTACAATAATGATACTCATAATTGATTGATTATCATAAGTGCAATGTTGTGGATAAGAATATTACAATAATGACACTCAAGATTGATTGATTAACATAAGTGTAATTGGATGGGGGTAAGAATATTACAATAATGATACTCATAATTGATTGATTATCATAAGTGTAATGTTGTGGACAAGAATATTACAATAATGACACTCAAGATTGATTGATTAACATAAGTGTAATTGGATGGGGGTAAGAATATTACAATAATGATACTCATAATTGATTGATTATCATAAGTGTAATGTTGTGGATAAGAATATTACAATAATGATACTCAAGATTGATTGATTATCATAAGTTTAATGAGATTAAACCTTTTTAACTGGACAAAGTCTCCATCCCATTATGCATTAAACCTTTTTAACTGGACAAAGTCTCTATCCTATTACGCATTAAACCTGTTTGACTGGACAAAGTCCCCATCCCATTACTCATTAAACATGTTTAACTGGACAAAGTCCCCATCCTGTTATGCATTAAACCTGTTTAACTGGACAAAGTCCCAATCCTATTACGCATTATGTTAGGAATAGTGCCCTAGAAAGCCGATTGTATATCCGCTTTGTGCTTTTCCTTATTGTAATCACAGACAATCTTTGAATGAAATAACGAATTGAGGCAACACTTCTTTATATGCTCTTGTTTGGCATGCGTTTACTTTAGTTGTGCATGTATGAGAACTCCCCTAATCCTGATGACTTTAGGACTCTACCATTTAGGTGAAATGGTTCATGAAACGAGCCCTATATCACATAAGTCATGATTAGTAAAATACTCCAAGCCGATGAGTCCTACAGACAGTGGGAGTGTCAACCTGACTCCTCTAAGGCTTGCTTGTGGGATCACGCCCTTAAGAAGGACCACCTTGTTTCATGGAGGTGCAAAGTGTATAGTTGATACGTGCGTGATACATGAGGGTGCTTACTTTAATAAGTAAGTTCACTGAGGTGCCCCGTGTGAGAACATTCCTAAATGGGAAAGGAAGTTTCTATTTCAGGAAATGGAAACTTCCAGATTAGGAAATATCTCACGAGTCATTGATGTGATTAATTGATCCTTAGACTTGAGGTTCCTTGTTACTTTATGAGTTAACTCTGTAGTCTTTGGTATAAGCTTTAAAGGGTGTCGCCTTAGACAACTGATTCAAGGCTTATGCTGGGGCTGCACAAGTGACTCATGAAAGTGAATGAGAATCAAGAAAGGACCTACACTTACATTTGCAAGGTGATCTCTTATTGTGTAAGTCATTCATATGCCATATGGAGTCCTTGGCCAAGGCAGTGGATCAAGACATCAAGAAAAGGGTTTCTTGGATTGAGATCAAATGGATATGAAATGCACTTAGCTTTAAGACCAGATTATTAGGGTTCTGATTATTCCCTTGCCCTAGATCTTGGTTGAGAGATAGTAAGTAGGAGGATTGTATCTCACATGATTCAATGACTTAAAGGTTCTGTCGAATCCGAACATTCCAATTCAGCTAGGGGTTAAACACCTGTCGCTAGACTATGGTCGTTTAATCTGTGGACTGATTAATTAATCAGTGAATTAATTAATTGGGGTCACTGCTAATTGAATTGAGAACCTAGAGGGTCACACACAACAACTTGGTTACATGAGTTGAGGCTTTAAAATGATTAAACGAGTTAATCGAGCCTAGAGGGTTCCACACGTGAGAAACCACACGTGTGGGTCACGTGACTGGACACGTGTCACTATGACACGTGTGCCACACGTGACTATTTAATTGGATATTAAATAATTAAGTTGTTAATTATTTAATAGACTTTGGTTTAATTTTGAATTAAAAAGAAAGTCTTATTTTGGAGAAAATAATCTAGTTAATTAATTACGAATTAATTAATTAGAAAAAAATAAAGTTATTTATTTTATAATAAATAAAGTATAAAATTATCCAAAAATAGTTTGGATATTTTTACCTCTCTTAAAAGTTGACTTGAATTAGAATTCAAAGTCAAAGTTGGAAAATACTTGATGATCAAGTAATAGGAGAGAGGGACCAAAATCCTAGCCCATAAAGGACTAGGAATTTCGGCACTCCCCTCTCTATAAATAGGGGAGCTCGAGCTCCTTATGGAGCTAATTGACAATTCTTGGTTCATGTGTTGAACACCTTCCTTTCTCCAAGATTAAATTAAACCCTAGGTTAAGCCTAAACACTAACTAGAGAACTAGCATCCTTACTAGTTAGATTGTGATCAAGTTGGTGGACTTTCTCTAGAGACTTCAAGTTAGAAGTTTGAAGATTCGAGCTTTACCAAGGAGAGGGGATCAAGCCTCGAGAAGAGCGTTCTTGGGTGGCTTGAAACGCTTCAAGAAAGAACAAAAGAAAAGTAAGTTTTCTATCTTTACGAATTTGGTTACACGATTGCGAGTTCAAGGTCCTTTTGTTGGGAAATTTTTTTTAAATTCCGCTGCTTTCTGATTCGTGTTTTCCAACACATTAAACCTTTATAGAGTGATGAATTGTGTCATTATTGTAATGTTGTCCACAACATGTAACTCAATATTGAGTGTCATTGTTCATAAGGAACTAAGATTCACAATATATAATGGTAACTTTTGTAAGTACTAAATATGGAATTAAGATTCAAAACATATAATGGTAACTAGTATTTCACTAGAAAAAGTCTACTTATTATTACTAGTTTTTAATGTTTTACTAAACAAAGTCTGCTTTTTATTACTAGTTTTTAATGTTTCACTAGACAAAGTTCTCTTATTATTATTATTAGTATTTAATGTTTCACAAGACAAAGTCTGTTTTTTATTACTAGTTTTTAATGTTTTACTAAACAAAATCTATTTTTTATTACTAGTTTTTAATGTTTTACTAAACAAAGTCTGCTTTTTATTACTAGTTTTTAATGTTTCACTACACAAAGTTCTTTTATTATTACTAGTATTTAGTGTTTCACTGGACAAAGTCTGTTTTTTATTACTAGTTTTTAACGTTTCACTTAACAAAGTCTGTTTTTTATTACTAGTTTTTAATGTTTTACTAAACAAAGTCTTTTTTTATTACTAGTCTTTAACGTTTCACTAGACAAAGTCTGCTTATTATTACTAGTATTTAATGTTTCACTCTATAAAGTCTGTTTTTAATTCCTAATATTTAACGCATTACTCTACAAAGTCTGCTTTTAATTACGAATATTTAACACGTCACCTTACAAAGTATGTTTTTAATTACGAATATTTAACCCATCACTCTACAAATTTTGCTTTTAATTACTTTTAATTATGAATATTTAACCCATCACTCTATAAGGTTTGCTTTTAATTACGAATATTGAAACCATCACGCATTATTTCCCTTTCACTGGATAAACCCAACCTTCAATCACACATTATTACAGTTTCACTGGACAAACTCAACCTTCAATCACGCATTATTACAGTTTCACTGGACAAACCCAACCTTCAATCAAGCATTATTACAGTTTCACTGGACACTTCACCCATCCAATTACGTATTATTTCACTTTCACTGGACAAACTCAACCTTCAATCACGCATTATTTCCCTTTTACTGGATAGACCCAACCTTCAACCACGCATTATCACAGTTTTACTGGACAAACCCAACCTTCAATCACGCATTATTACAATTTCACTGGACACTTCACCCATCCAATTATGCATTATTACACTTTCACTGGACAAACTCAACCTTCAATCACGCATTATTACAGTTTCACTGGACACTTCACCCATCCAATTACGCATTATTTCACTTTCACTGGACAAACCCAACCTTCAATCACACATTATTACCCTTTCACGGGACAAATCTAACCTTCAATCACGCATTATTAC
This sequence comes from Lantana camara, assembly GCA_037501455.1. NCBI lineage: Eukaryota > Viridiplantae > Streptophyta > Magnoliopsida > Lamiales > Verbenaceae > Lantana > Lantana camara. The sequence continues at coordinate 10,097,220 of CM074857.1, read as the reverse complement.
AGTTTTATCAAGTCTAAATCTCAAATCTAATGTAGAAATGAAGAAATTTTTTCAGTTATATCCTTTAATGTAGAATTTTTTTTCGTTATATCCTTTAATGTAGAAAAATAATTTTCATGGATGAAACGTGAAAAACAGTTCAAGAAAGAAGATAATATATTCAATTGCAAATTTTCAGTTCTGATTAAAATTAAAATCTCAAATTTAAGCAGAAATCTTTGGACATATATCAAAAATTTCAAATATGCTAAGTTTTATCAAATCTAAATTTCTTCACACATATACTCCACCTTTGTGCCACCACTGTCTAGTCGTTTGGATGAATTGGACGACGAAACCACAACCGAAATCTTTCTCTTGAAGAGTACTACAATGCCCATGCCTTGTTTCTCTCGATTAGCCACCGAAATTGCTGGAAAAAGGGTTGGAACGTGCACTGCCACTGTCGGGCGCGTCGTTGCTAGCTTCGTTGGCCGATATCTCCATTACCAGGACTTTTCAGGCCATGAGACCACTTCCAAGTTGTAGATCTCGTCGAGAAGTTCGATTTGCATACCAATTTCGCTGGATTCCGTTGTCGGATGAGGCCGAACGAAGCTGTCGAAGTTGCTGTCAAGTTTTAGTCGCGATTTCGAAACTTTGATCGACCATATCTCCTTCGTCGTTGATCGGATTTCGATTTCGTCTTAGCCATTGTGATCGTGTCTCGAGATCTTTAATTTTGACTATTCGTTTGCGTAAATCGATTGCCGGATGAAAAAGTTTTAATTCTTGGGTTGGAGGAATGCCGGCACACGCAAGACAGAGAGGAGAGAGAGAAGAGGGAGAGTGTGTTTCTGCTTCTTCAATGCAACAAGGGTATTATGGTCTTTTCATACGTTTTGGAGGGTTTACAAAAAATATATTATGTATTTGAGATGTAAAATAGATGAATTTCAAATTGGGGGTGTTTACGATAACTTATGTGTCATATTAGGGATGAAACATTAATTCTCCGTTAGTTCAATGTATAAATAATTTTATATTCTTCGTATGAAAACAAATTCTGATTTTGGATTTATAATTATAACATTTATTTTTTGGTCCTAATAATTATAACATTTAGATTATTATTACAGAGACGTCCCATCCCATACTATTCCCATGCTTCTTGCCGGTGCAAACCATGATTAAATAAAGCAAGAAAAAAGTACGTAAAAGAAAATTGATGTTATTTTTTTTTACATTTCCATTAATTTGCTAATAGTCTTATTAAAATGTGATAATAATTATATATTTATGTAACACTTTATCATGGTTTAATTTGTTGCTAATTATGAAACGTTGGCATTTAACTAGGGATATTAATCTCGATTATTATTAGTTTATTATTATTATACACCACTATGAGGTGTCACGTTATTTTAGCTGTCAATTTGAATATTTTTAATTACTTTGTTATTCAACACTTTCTGTAGCTTTCACTAAAATTTCAACTTATGTCAATCGGTCAACTTCGTGGAATTAAGCCAATGTTTTCAAAAGCGGACCGGAGGTCAAAGCGGCAGCCTTACTGGTCACCGGTCGGACCGGTTCGACCGGTTCAACCACCGGTCGAACCGGTATGACATCATAAATAAAAATATTATTTTTAATAATATATATATATATTATTAATATGCTAAAATTAAAAATATAATATATAATATAGTTCAATATTAGAATAAAAGCGTCATATTCAAGTGATTAACGTCTAATTTGAGGCATGTGATTTTAAATTTGGGATTTGGGAATTGTAAGTGTGCAAAAAACGTTTTCTAAGACTCAAAAAAGGTTAAAGGACGTGAGAATTTTAAATTTACCCAAAAAAAAAAAAAAAAAAAAAAAAAAAAAAAAAAAAAAAACTGAAAATTGAGTAAACCGGCGGTCCGGTCCGGTTCACAGGAAACCGCCGGTTTACCGGCCGGTTTTTCCGGTCCTGTGCCGGTCCGGTCCACACTGGTTTAGGGGGGTAGTTCGGACAGGACCAGCCACCGGTCACCGGTCGAACCGGCCGGTCCGGTCCGCTTTTGAAAACATTGAATTAAGCAGTTGCTTTCCTAATTTCTTTCCACACACCCTGAACTGTTGCACATGGTTTATTTTTTATTTATTTTTTTCCCGCAACACTCTTTACAACTCACTCGGTTCTCATTACAAATTTTCAGACAAAATCCTACCAAATTTTTTTTTCCAAGTACATCCTCTTTAATTAAGTGGAAAAAGGAACGTAATAACAAAGTGAACTTATCATCTCACTATGTTATGGTCAGACCCTTGTGCTTACTTATACACACTTATTAATGGAGAAATTAAGTTTGAAATAAAAAATACAATTAAGTAAAGAGAATAAATATCAGTACCGTTCACAGAACGTTGTCAAGCATTAATTCACGAATTGATACGGTCCGACTCAACCAATAATGCAATTTAACTAACAATTACTATGACAAACACACAACAAGAACTCTTTTTTTTTTTTTTTTTCTTTAAACACACATGTCCCTAAATGGTTAAAGGAATTCAAACTTAAATTATTATTTTGGAGAAAAAATCATTTAACCACTTGAATTAATTTCTGTCGATAGACACGACCTGAAAACGCAATATATTTCATTTGATCTATTGTTATATTAGAATATATATAGAGATTTAGTTCATAATATTGGAGAGGTGAAGGTTATTAAAATGTACAGTTATTTAACTAAATGTGGAAAAAGGAATATTGAGACAACATCATTTGACTGGGGTGAGTCGCTTCTCCATGGATGATGGAACATGTGGGACTGTGGGCTGCTCTGCGCGTGATACCACCATTCAGATTGCCATCAAAATCACTTTTCTCTAAATTATAAATTAGATATTCTCCATAATTATGATTAGGGAAGGAAGAAATTAGTATTTAGAGGCTACAATATATATATAAATCATGATCACTAATTGGATATCTACAAATATTCTCTTTGCTGGAGTAGAATGCAAGTTACCCCTTCTTTATTATACAATCTATAACACTTAGGAGCCCACATTAGGATATAAACATCTCCCCAATATTTTCTTTCAAATCACTGTCCCTTTTTTTCCCCATTAAAAAGGGTTTTTTCATTTATGTCATTAAATTAAGCAAAATTAATTTCCTCCCTGCATGATTGCTAGCTGGTGGGATACTTGACAAAAAATGGCTGCTTCTTGCATTTTTATTACTCAACACTTGCAAGCTTTCATACAATTAAGATTTGGGGTTATTGCTCTCATCAACATGCAATCCTATTCTCTCTCATTTTTCTTTTACTTTTCTCCATTTTCATTTACGTTATTCATTATTGTTTTATTTGAATTATATTATCTATCTTCATCGATTACTTATCGACTTAATTCTGTGGAGTGGTGATTCTTATTTTGCCGGGCTCCCTCCCCCGCGGATTTGAATTTTTGTCTCGAAACTCATACCCCTCTTTCCTTGCCCTTACTTTGAAGTTTCAAGAAATAGAAAGTCGTTGTAAGTTCAATAATCAAAATTGCTATTTGTTTGCCTTGTTGACCACTCCCAAACAACGTGAACCACCAACTCCGGCCGCCGCCCCCACCCGTTTAGCAAGAGTCTTGTTAATTTAATCACACTCACAATCCGTCGATATGTTTCCATCTCCACATACAATAAATGTATACATCAATAAAGAAAATGTGTGCTATTCCATAGTAAATGTGAGCCATTCTCTACAATTCCAAATGTTTTCAACTTTAAATACCCCAACTCCATAATTCTCTGTGTAGCGTTGAATTATTGCCCTTCCTACCTATGGCTTTCGGCACACCACATCTAACACACAAACCCCTTTATTCATTTATTTATTTTCTTTTTTAAATATGAATGCTATTGCTGCCCTCAATCATCATCACACTTTCATATTGGAATATATATATTTCAAAAGATTTGGTTACTTAATTTCCAATGTTAACCACGACTTGGTCAAATGACAACCGCGATTTGCGCCTTGCCGCGGTGTGCCGATTTATGGGCTTGGGCCCATAAGAATGCCACATTGACATTACAAAAATATGGAAATTTAGTTTTTGAGTTTGACTAAATCCAATAAATTACATTTACGATAGTGATTTAATCAAATTAAGTTTAGAGTACAATTATTCATTTCTGTGACTAAGAACTCAATGTAAACGATGAAAAACACGTGATGGAATAAGTAGCAAAGAAGAGTTACTCAAAACTAAAGATAAAATTACTATCTTTATTAACCAAAAATAGCTCAAAATAGTAGAACAGAATACAATCCGATGATGGCCGGCGAACAAAACTTGCCGTTCATTGGCAACTCCGGCGATGTACACTTAACCTATTTGATCATATTCATATCATCAAACTAGAAACATGCGACATCACTCATGTCACGAAAATAGTCGTCCACTTCGAGGGAGTCTTGAAAAGAATCATTAAACTCTCCGAACACAAACTGATCGTCTTCAAAATCATTCCCAAAATTTGATATGGAGGAGAAACTCTCTGTATTCAGAAATGGACTTGATGACTCTGCAAATAACAACGTCTGATCTTGTTGCTCAAAGTTGAAGAAATCGTCTAAGAAAGGAATGTCCATAGGCAAGTAGTCGTTAGAGTAATCAGGCACCATAGCCGTTTCATCTTGACACTCCTCTGCTTCTTGAACCGGTTCATCATCGCCGGAACCGGCAATGGAGGCCTCCACGGACCCACACGTTTCAGTTCCCGTCTCCTGAGCCGAACCGGACCGGCTCGGTTCGGCAGACTCGCTTGACTGAAGACTGCTTCTGAACCGGAGAACAGAGGTCGGAGAAGAAACATTGTTATGCGACTCATCGCCGGAATCGTAGCCGGAAACGGACTCCACAACAATTTCCGGCGATGATTCTTTCTCCGGCGGCATAGTGAAGTTTGTTAAAGCATCTGGGCCGCGGAGTTTTATGGCGGCGCTGTCGTAGACCATGGCGGCCTCTTCCGCCGTGTCGTAGGTACCCAACCAAAGCCTCACTCTTTTAGAAGGGTCCCTTATTTCAGCAGCCCATTTGCCCCACGGCCGTTGCCGGACCCCGCGGAACTTCCGCTGGCCGCCTTGCGCCGCCGCGGGCGCCTCCTTGACTACCTTCATCGGCTTGGGCTTTGACTGGAGGATCTCCGCCGTTCTGTTCCTGTGATTATTACCATTCACAGCGGGAGGAGCTGTTTCCATTCTGATTTCATTGATGAATCTCTTCACACGCCGCTTGGGGAAGAGCCTTTCCTCTTCATCACTAGACGAATCCGTGGCGTCCGGGTCGGTAATCGAGATCCTCACCGTCCTCGGATTCTGATTTTGCTGGAATTTCCCGACTCCATGATCGGATTGCTTCTTGACTCCGTGTTTGGACGATTTAACGAGCTTTTTAGTGATGTTCTTGTGCTCGGTGTATTTCACTGGGCATAACATGGCGTCCATCGCTATCAGTCTCGAATGGGTGTTTGATCTTTAACATACAAAAATGGGATAAGATCAACCACAAGGGGCTTGAAAGCAAAAGGAGCACTGCTTTGAAGGACAGAGTTACACGAGGGGGAGTGAGTGAGAATAAAAAGATGGGAGGCAAAGCGGCAATCTTGAAAGAGAAGCTTGAAAAAAACAGAGAGAATCAAAGACACGCTCGCTCGTAAATCTGACAGAAAGAAATGAACCTCAAAAGATGGGTTTTGATAGCAAAGGAGAAACAGGGGAAGCTCTCTTTTTCTTGAGAAAGTGCAGCAATGGCTTAAAAGGAGTGTTCTAACAAAAACTGTTGCAGAGCATGGGATTTAAAAGGTGGGCTCTTTCTGGGGTGGGGGTGGAGGCCCCCCGGTGAGTGTAGTTGGAAACAAATCTGTATCCAGAGAAGTAAGGAAAGGAGATTAGTGAGAAAATCTGGATTCTTTGTGGTTAATTTAGGAAGGCACAATTTTCTGAACTAACAACACTCAAATCGCTGTCTTATAGGATCGCCGAAATTCCCAACCCCCAAACTAAGGAGTCATATTTACTTACTTTTTTCACTAATTATAATAATTATTATTAATTCATATTAGTGATTAAAGAAATCTTTTAATTAGATTCTGGTGGAAATATCAGTGTGGGGGGAAAGTCGTAGGGGGTAGCCACCGCCCTGACCCACGGTGGTCCTCAAGATTCCGGCCACCGCTGGCGGCCAAGCACGGCTCGCCGCATATGTGAAATGTAGGTGAAAGGGGCTGAGTCAGTCCGATTCCGACACGTGGCTGGAGTGGGCTCGACTCGTGGTTTTGGTCCAATAAATGTACGTGAAAGGGGCTGAGTCAGTAACATCTCTTTTTCTGTTTTGTTTTTTTTTTTTTTGATGAAAAAATCTCGAAATATGTGTGGCCGGTCACGTGAGGCCCAGGATGCCCGGCACTGTTAAAATATGTCGGTCAAATTAAAAAGACATTTGCAAACAACTCCTTTGACCGTTTTCCTTTTTCAAGCTGTTATTTAAGCTTTCTAAAATTAACTCTAATTTTTACCATGATCATTAACTTTTTGATTAGCTGTTAATTAGCAGGGAGGGCATTTTTACATTTAATTAGAACTTTATCCTTTTCAAGAGAAAGTAATTACTAATTACTACAAACTGCATACAGTTGGTCATCTATATTCATGGAATGTGCACCTACGTAACTATACATTACTGACACAATACAAATGTCAAATGTGCATTATAAATATAACAATAAAATTTTTCTGTAAACAACTTAACGTGTTATTTGAATTTTTTAGAATTTTAGAATATTATTTAGTAAACACCCTGAAGTACAAATATGATCAAAACTATTGGTTTGTAAATCAAGCAAGTGATGCTCGAAAAAATGATCCAACGAAAAACCATTCACATCCCAACCCTCTGTTGTTTAGTGTAACAGCTAACAAAGTATAAATTTGTCGGGGAAGGAGCTACATGGGGGCGGGGACGCGTATCTCCTAGATTTTGAATTTTCATTATTTCTAAATATATATTGAGTTAATTATATTTTCGTCCATCCTATTAAAATATTATGTTTCTCCTATTTAATTTTGGTCCCCTTATTTTAAGTTCTTTTTTCTTCCTTAAATACAACACAACACAATACTCTTTTAAGTAGCAAGAATGGAAATAACATTGACATACATGTATAATACATTTTCTTAACTTTTAGAAGTTCCTATATGTTGTAAAGTTTCAATAATTATTATGTATTTAGATTAATCACACACACTAGTGTGTTTCTACTAATCTCGAAACAATTTTAAAAAATTTACAGCGTAGAGTAACGTTGGTGGGCAACCTCGGATTCGCCGCCATTTATAATTCGGTTTCTGTACGTCTCTGGGTTTTACCTTGTTTTCTAGTAATTCCACCCCTCGATAACCCAATCCCCGCCGCTGAAATTTCCGCGTGCCGTATACGCTCCCACTCTCACGGCATTAAGTGGTGCGCACGAGATTCCAAGCGCGTGAGACAAAAAGAAGGAGGCTGCTTTTCGGGTAAAAACTTCTGCAATGGGTTTAACTGCACATGGTAACTGTACACGACCTCATGAGTTGGTCTGATACGGCACGTGGTTAAAATTTTCGTATTCATGCGATTTGTATTAATGATCGTAAATAATTATGTCCGGTTGGGGTTATATTTTCTCCACACGCCATTAATTAAATTAATTTCCTAAAACTGTTATCTAATTATGGTTTATTAAAGGGATTTAATTGCTAAGTTAGTGAGTTTCTTTTGCGGGACTGATTCTGTAATTAATTCTATTGTTTAGGGAGATTAAAATATTAATTTTGGAAGGGGGGACACTAAATTTCAATCAATATTGTATTTTCTTTTGATATTATGATTCTGATAACAAGTGATTGACCCAAGTGGTTAGGAATTAGAGACAATAATTTTGAATTCGAATTCTTTAAACTCTGGTTTAAATCTTTTTTAAATAAAGTATAATATAAGTTCCTTTTGAATTTGAGAAAGTATTTAAAAAGAGGTCCCAAAAATAAAAGATTCTATCTAAAAAAATGTGGAAAAAACTTTTCATTTTGTAAAGTTACGCGAGATAATTTAAAGTAAATGATTTAATTGTAGCTTTTGAAATTTCATTTAAAGTAAATAATTTAATTATAGCTTTTGAAATTTGAAGTTATGATGAACTTCAAGGAAAGCTTAACCTATTTAGTTGTGTTCGATGATAGAATACGAACAATAATATTTTTTTTTTTTTTGAATTTCTTACCTAAGGAGTATCTAAAATCTTATCAAATTTGTTGACATCCGTGTAGGACAATTGATTGAGAAACTCTAAATATTCTCTTAAAAAAAAAGAGTGAACTAAACATTCCATAGAGGACATGCTAATTGATAACTGCACTTTTCCACGAAAAAGAAAAGGAAAAAGGGAAAAAAAAGAAAAAGAAGAAACTATAACATCACCAAAATGATTAGAATTACTTCTCAAACGAACTCGTAAATGTTGACCTATAAATTGTACCGTGCGTTTAAAAGAATAATTGTAAATATTCAATAGTTCACTGTAGACGACTAGTAACAATAATACCCCTTCAATGGATCCAAAAGAAATGTGTTTAATTTGTTTAGAAAAAATAAATGCTGGGAAAATGGGTTTCGTGGGCACTCGGGTTTGTCCTATATTGATGATCGTTAGATTATGAACGTTTATGTTTATTTGGTTATTAGGTTATTAATATATGGGAGGGACCGGGGTCTCGGTAATAACCGTACGATACTTTTGATCGCTTTTTTCTATAAAAAAGAAAAGGAAGAAGAGAGGAAAACATAAAGAAAACAAAAATCAACGCTAATTAACTTCAAAAAATTAAGCTAGACCAAAATATGTATGCAAAGTTGCGAATTTGGTTAATTTTGCATTGCTCGAACGAAATAATTATTTCACGACATAGAACATTGAATTTGAGCAAAGTAAAATGAAATGAGTGGTACATAAATACGAAGTTTTGATATGACATCTTTTTTTGATCAATCTTCTCAAACCTAGCTAGAAATAACATACATTAATTCATATATATGCACACTCTTTATCCCTTGAAGCTTTTATTACATGAAGGAGGCACTAGCTAAATTCCTTGCAAGAAAGGAAAGCTTGTCTCTCATTGCACAGTTGCATGTAAAAAAACATCATTTTGGGGAAAAAGGAAGAAATAAAGATGAATCACGTGTATGCCTCTGCACAGCTGCTACCGCCGGGTTAATTCTTTTCACCGCTCATAATATACGAACATTTCGAATTTTTGACCCTTTGACCCGTACAAAGAAATACGCTTGTTAAGAAGGCACCTTTTTATTCAACTCTGATTGACATAACAATTGTACTTATCCAACACGATAAAAAGTATTTATCAATAAAAAACTTTTAACACGTAGAAAATACGATTGTAACATCATATAAACACTTTTTAACTTATTTAGTATTATATTATTCAACCGCATGTCAACACCATATTGTGTCCTATATTTTTGAAGGTCCCGAATCATCGTATTGATGTCATGACATGTCGGAACGGTACTGCGGTAGCCCGTGTCCATCCCCAAGCAACATAGTCATCAGTCACCACCCATCTTTCGTCGCAGCGCATTTACCGCCACGACCACTCCATTTTTCTTTAACTCCGCAAATTCCAAAGGTGATCACGCATTAATATTGCAAGATCCAAATTTGCACCATATTTTGCAATTTTGAAATAATCAACGCATATATTTATATCTATATCTATGTGTTTTCTAACTTAACAAACTCCATAACTTAGAAAGAGGCCTGGATTATCATGTGGATTTGTGAAGACAAAACATTTAATTAATATTGTACTAATCTTGGAGTTCGTCCTCCTCCATTGAGCCAAGTGAGACCACAGAACAAAATACTTAACTACATGGCGTTCGACAACACCAACTTTGATTTACGAAAAATCGCGATTATTGTTGATTAATCCAATTAATTACTTGTCAAGACATACTTAAAACTACGTATCGATTTCTGAAACCCCAGCCATTATGTGCTGCCTCAATATAATCTCTTGTTTTCTCGATTTGTTGCTATATATGTGGCGGTTTGCTAGTATAAGTAGGCTGGTTGTAAGAGTCGAAGAATATGGTAATAAGTCAAATCTCGATTATCATCAATTCCGACGATGTTTTATGATTGTTTACCAATTAGTTAATTGTCACCAAGCCCTAGATTAATGGCCTTGATTCACAAAAAATATGAACGGTATTCGTCATGTCTTACGTTTGTGTTTTCATGCATAAACATTGACAACTTGCGCGGTTTGGATTTTTTTTTTTTTTGGTGAAAGTTGATGAGTTCAAGATATATATCACTCACGCTCAAGTAATATAATATATGAACACGGACACGACAAGATACAAATATGACGAGACAAATTTTTTCTGGAATCTTTTACGTGAGGAGTATTGGATATGGTGTCTAACACAACACGACACGACAAAATAATATTTTTAAAAGTATTTGTAGCTTAGGTATAATTAACTATTTCATGTTGCATGTATTTGAGTTATTGAATATATATATAACTATTATTATCAAAAAAGTCTAGACACTGCCATCCCCTTTTCTAAGGAGGCACCCCCAGGTTACGGGATTATTTTGCTGAGTTTCTTAGAGAGAGTTGTCTCGCACCCAGTGACGGAGCCAGAAATTTTGGTTAGGGGGTCGACCAAAGCATGATACTAATGAAAGAATAACAAGTGAAATTTAACTATTGTTTTTAAAGTACTTACAAGTTTGTATCTCACAAATGTTCACGTCCCACCCATATTTACTATATTGACCCTCACTAGTATTAATTTTAACTTTGGTGAGGGGGGTCACTAATGAAAAATTTCATAAAATTACATATATATAAATCTATATATCTATATAATATAAATTAAAAATAAAATTAAGTGGGATCAATTGCACCCCTCAAATACATGTGGTTCCGCCACTGTTCGCACCTTTGATATTTTCTAACTACCCACCTATGTCAGTTCGGGTATCAGTATCCTTTTGTTTAAAAGTCGTTCGAATTTTTCTTAAGAGTATGATGTGGGCTACTTCAGCGTCGTAGTGCCTGGTGTTCGAATATTGGCTTGACGTATTTTCTCTATCTCTTCTTGTCGTGAAAAAAGACTTCTAATTAAGTTACCGTATTAAGTGTTAGATGCTAAATTTGCGATATTTTCATAATTATTGAGTAAGAGCATTTTAATTTCTTGGCAAGCATATATTTAAATAATTAAGCGGTAAAGTTTTGAGTTGATGCATGTATGCATGTGATATTGGATAGCTACGTATTTAAGAGTTTTAATTTTGAAACGTCTCAGCTATAACTACTAATTTGCATGTTACATAAATTCATGTTAGGTTTACATTTATTGTTTGATTAATGACCAGCCCTCCTTTTAATTTGAGTTAATTGTTTCAGGAATAAGGAAAAAATAAAGCATGCAAAAGAAAATATTTATAATATTGTGTGGATAATAAATTAATACTAATATTTGTACATGCAAAAGGATATGTGAACATATGTAAAAATGAAATGCAGGTCACATGGGCCAATACGTGAGGGAGAAACACGTTTAAAGACACCAAAAACATCAAGAAACGTGGCGCAAGCCGTCCACTACAAGCAAGAGATGTTGGTCCCCGATTCATCTTGAAATTATTACTCTCCACCTCATGAATAACTATATTTTGCAATTTATTTTCCAAATGTTTTAGAATATAATTTTATTTTTATCTTTAATGACCACTATTTTGTAATTAGATAATTAGGCATACACACATACATATTTAGTGATGAAGGCAGAATTCATAATCTCATACTATTCTCCCTTTATGCTTGCATTTAATCGGAGTTTCTATTCAAAGAATATTCAAAATGGTATTTTAAAAAAATCGTATCTTGCATTTAAATTTCATGTAACTGGTAGATTCTCGATTGTTTAGGTTGACCTGAGGAGGTGCGTAAATCTGTCTCGTATCTAATAATTATTAGATCAGGTATTATCTTATAATAGTTGGACAATACTAACCTCATTAGCTAATTTATAAGATGAATTAGATCGAATTTATATTCATTAAACATATAATTATAAAATTATTATTTTCTGGTTTTATTTATTATAGATTCTAAGAGTGTGAGACTATTTATTAGGTAAATTATTTCTTAATATTCTTATATATACACATATAAACGAGCGGCTTATAATTTATACGCAAATACATATTCTCCTAACTCCCTAAAATTTAAATAAAATATTAAAATAATAGAATTTGTATTATAGGAATAAAAAGAAAAAGGAGGACTGTCTCGAGACCGAAGGACAGTGGGACCCGAGCTCCCTCCTGTGGGCCCCACGTGGTTTCGCTCTTTCCTTGAGAAACCGGTACCGGCGCACTCCAAGCTCGTCAGCGAATCACCTGAATACACGTGTGCATGCACACGTGGTGGTGATGTGGCTTGTCCGCACGGGATTTCTATCCTATATTAATTAAGCTCATGAAACATAATTTTTTTAAATCTTATATGATTATTGTACATGTTTTAGAATATTATCTTCAAAAATACTTTATTAATAATTAGCGGTGTCACACCTTCTAACTTAAGTGGGCATATGGCTTTCACAAGATTTCTCCCCCTTTTTTAAGAAACATAAATCATAGATAAACATGCAGATTAGGAGAAAAAATTAATGGTGATATAAAAATTAAAAAAAATATATATATACAAGTGAAATAAATGATAAAACACAAATATGAACAGAAGATCGAAAGCCAATATGGAACCACAAAACATTGATTTTTTAATTGAAATAATTATACAAGTGATGTAGCAATTATTAACTATTTTTTTAAACATAGATTAATTATAAGTCAAGGAGAAAAAAAAAAAAAAAAAATAGATTAATTCACTAACAACAAGATTAACCTTCTTGAAAACTATTTTATTCTGAAATGGCATTGGCTAATATTAGTATATGCGGTTATTGAGTGAGAGAGAATGTGTTGGGTTTGGTACTTCTGTAGGTGTATTGGACCTCCTCTCTGGGATTCTAAGTGCTCTGAAAATGAGGCAAATGCATATTAAAAACCCTATTATTAATATTATTATTTTAACAAAAACACCCTTAATAATAGCATATATCCTTAAAATATGGAGGGTTTGGTATTTGTTCCTGAAACACCTTAATTTTAGAGCAGAAAGCCCTAATATTGGGAATTTGATTAGCTTTATTATGGGTTAGGTTTAGCTTGTTATTCGATTACCTATTTATCTTATAAGAAACAACTACTTTTATACCAATAAGAAGGTATTCCATACAACAGATTAGATATTGTTCACAAATTAAGTGTCGTTTTGGATCGCTGAAAAAGGAGCGCGATTAAGTCACGTTACTCCTTGCCTCCCGAAGGTGCCTCGTCTCCTTCAAAATTAAATAAGATATCTTATAAGATAAAATTTAGAAATAACAAGAAATTACATTTAAAAGCAAATTGACACCATGAAAGTCTCCAAAAATATCTTATACGATGGATTCTTGTATTAATATATTGGTAGTTTCCTTTTCCGTAATAATTGATGATTGATAATGTCATAAACTTTACAGTATAATTATAAGTTAATTATTGGTAATACTTTACTGACGTTACAAATATCTTGTCAAGACACCAAGTTTGGTTGCCCACAACTTTATTTTATATCAATTTCCCCCCACAAGAAAACGCATCGAAGGTTCGCAAAATCTGTAAGGAAATTACAATTCGCCCCTTCCTCGATCCCTTTTCTAACTAAAGCGACCTCATTGTTCATTAATGTGCTTCCCAACAGTATATGTTGGCACAATAATAATAATTAAGAGATGATTAATTCGTACATAATAATTGAGGAATTAATTAGCAATAACTATATATAAAGTAGATACATACATACATACATACATACATACGTACGTACGTGCCCACCTGAGCGCCGCTTCCCTGCGGCGGCTGCGTGGCAGCTCAACCACCACACCGCCACGCAGTCCTCCACTCGTTGGAGTGGGATTCAACTTGTCATTCTCAATCTTGTCTTCAGTTAAGACAAATTCTTCAAGTACAAAACAACTGACCAAAAACTATATAATATAATTTATATTGTACAATATAATGTGATATTATAAGTAATTAGCCTGATTTTATGGTCCATGTTCCCTCCTCTCCACTCGTGGGCACGACCCTTTTGCCGGGATTTAATTAATTAATCTTTTTAGATATATATGAACTGAGATATTATATAAATATATATAATAAGAATAATAATGTATTAAATTACACGACATGGGTCACCATGTATTATTGTAGGGTTCCTTGATGAACATTGGCTTACATGGTGCATACTTAGAGTTGAATACAATTTCTTTTATGGGGAACAAGAACCTTGTTAATATGTTTAGCATTCCTAGGTTTGTAACTTTCATTTTTTTTTAATAATTAAGTCAAGTTTTTACTTATTTGAAGTTCTGAATTTTATTTGTTAGTACACCACCTAAATTTATAAAGTTTGACGAATTTTTCGTTAATGTGTGATATATGTCTGATTAGCTTTTCAAATCACAAAATGTAGATTTCCAGCATTGAATAAATTGATATTGTCTAATAATCTTAAATGACACCTGACTATCGAATGGCGTATCATAACAGTGTGTCGTTATAAAAACTAAACTAAAAGTTTTGTATTTGAATTGTTAAGATTGATAGAGTTTTATACGGTAACGATCTTTCCGAATAGAAGCTATAATGAGATATAAAATAAGATAGGAATTTTTTTAAATGGCATCTGAAAAAATAGATTTTTTTAAAAAATCTTTTTGTTCTATAAAAATAGCTTTTGTTAGACATCATGTTGGCCTGTTAATAGATTTGGAGAAGTACCTACGTCAAAGCTACGTGATCTAGGCTAAAACTTTTCCTTTTATTTTTTGTTAAATGACGCTTATATATTTGAAATACTTCAAGATAATTCAAAGATATTTGACATTAATCGAAAATTCTCGATGCATAATTAGAGCAATATGTCTCTACAAATTAACAGTGGTAATTCCTTGCCTGTTGCTCGATAATTATTTTAGTCTTACCCAGTAATTATTTTAATCGCTCTCTAACCCCGATCAGTGGGCAGATAACGAACGGTTAATCCATTAACAATGCGATTAAGTGTGATAATCAAAGTGAATCACATGCATTTGAAGAGATCTCTGGACTCTGGTAATCAGTAATCTTTCAGACGCATTAATGAAGTGTTAGTGGCTTAATCGTGTTTCTTTATTTTCCTTTTCAAGAAATAATTAGTGACTGTTTTACGCTGCGAATGGTTATAATTAGTGGATTCGGTCATTAATGCAAGCTTATGTATTTAAATTCTTTATGGATTTTTTTTTTCATTTTAATTGGAAAAAGGTACATCTTCGTACGAAAAAGGAGCAAGGCCCTTGGGTTTATATGTAATTTTTTAAATAATGTATGCAGATTTTAAAAAATTATATGTATAGAAACGGTTGATGGGGGCATTGTCCATTTTTATAAAATTTGTATTAAAGAAAATGATTTTTGTTTATTCGAATTTTGCCTCTTTTTACAATTTATATATTTTTTATGATTTTGGTGAAAATAAACGGACATTTATGTTTTATAAACATGTCACGTGTGTTTTTGGTCGTATATTATAAATGCAAATATTGAATGTTGATTTGCAACGAAAATTTGTTTGGATGATAAATTGCAAAAATACCCAAAATTCGAATGACAAAAAATATTTTTCCCTTACTATTATTATTCTTCTATCAGCATAGTATCACCCTTATTTGCGTAAAGTACATATATAACTTGTAGAACTATAAACATATATTTCTCCAAACCAAATTCAGCTTCGGAAGGGTGATACCCTGATCTCGAGAAATCATGGATAGACCATTTATAAAGTTAGTTCTCCTATTAATATTAGTGTTGTATTTAAAATTTTGAATATAAAATTTTTGATTAAACTCACGTAATATCAAATCGTTAAGCTATAATATCTAATCTTTACCTGTATTAAATAATATTTATGGTTGGTATAAACTATAAAAGAATAATGCAGCAATGATTTGAGAACTATATGATCAACTTGACGCATAGTGGCATAGTGTATGGTTGGGGGCCAGGAGGCCAAGATACATGCCTCTTTCAAGAAAAAAAAAAAAAAGAAAGAAAGAAAATAATGGGGAATTCCCGAAAACTCCCCAAATGATAAGTCCAATTCCTTTTAGCTCTCCATTTTAAAAAATGATGTATTAAAACTCAAGAATCGCGTATCTAAAATCCCAAATGATGTATTTGAAATACAAGGAAAAAATCATGTATCTAAATCCCAGAATCATGTATCTAAATCCCAGAATTGCGTATCTAAATCCCAGAATCGCGTATCTAAAACCCCAAATGATGTATTTGAAAATGGGAAGTTAAAAGGAAGTTTTCAAACCCATGGGGAGTTTTCAAAAATTGCCCCAGAAAATAAAAGTTTTTCTTCTTGTTTTTTGGGTATAAAAATAAAAGGTATTTTGGTGAAGTCAGATTTGGGCATCTGAGACTGAAAGCACGCCTTTGGGCCCACAGGGATTGGTTAGAGGTAAAATCGCAAAAGGGGCTTCACCTTTTGAGGAATTGAAGGGAAACAGGCCAACAGGGAGCGTGCAAGTGTGTATGGGCTTGCTGCTGTTCTTGTATAATTTAAAACAATTGGGAAGGGCTGTCAACGGGTCCGATTCGGACCGGATTTGAAAATTTCGGATCCAAATCATATAAAGATATCCGATTATTGGATCCGAGTACGAATCCTATAGGATTCGGATTCATGAATATTGAGTTTGCATAAAATCGGTTCGGATCCGATCTGATAAAATATTTGATCCGATTAACAATAAATTTTAAGTTTTTTTAAGAAAAAGAATAAATATAAACATATAATAATTATTATTTAATTAATTAGTAATTATTTCTACATGTATTCATGTAATATTTGTTAATTTAAAATTATCAATGAAAGATTTCATATTATTTTAAGATAAATATTGAAAGATATATTATTAATGCAATGATACATACATTGTAAGTTTAATTTTTAATTATTTTTATTATTATTCTTTATTAATAAAATAATTAATATAATAAAATATATAAATTATCGGATTCGGATCTTTAATGAATCAAATTCTTTAATTATATATTCGTTCCATTTATTTCGAATAATGGATATTTATAATCAGATATGACCCATCAAATTTTTTTAATCGGTCGAATGTGAAAATAATATCATTAAATGGAAATAGTACACATATATAATATCTTAAAAGCCAATAAAGAGAAAGAAGAAAAAGGCTGAGTGGGGGTTTAATCGGTCGAATGTGAAAATAATATCACCAAAGTAGAACAAGTGGCATGCACTTATTTTGTTGTTTTACTTTGGAAAAAAAGTTCTGGTGAAGTGGGCTCAAGCCCAATAACATAGGCCCAATTGAAACGATCAAAGTTCAAACCTTTACCTACTGAGTGCCTTCTTTTCATAGGATTCGAAGCTATAGATTACTTCAGTGGCCAGGATGCATGTGGTGAAGCTGCATTTTATAGTGAACGATTGAAATTTGAATGCTCAATTATTTTTTTCGATTCTAAGTTTGTATTACTTGTTTTTTTATAAGAACTTTTTTAGAAAGTTTTACCGCGGTAAATTGTAACTATCACAAAAATGGCTCGGATTTAGATTCTAAAACCGCCATTATGTTCCTATTTCGAATACGAGATTTTGTTAGGAAACATTTTAACTGCAAATTAGAAACTTTACTTATCTTCTTTTCTAGGAAATAAAGAACAATTTTAGCCCAAATTCGAACTAAAGTATTATATTTACCATTTGTGCGGTTCTTTCTATACAAAATTTGCACAAGTTTCATGACAAGTATAAACACTCCTTCCCTCGTTACACTATTTAAGCCGAGAGCCATGTGCGGGCCGGAAGCCTAGAATTACCCGTCACAGAAATCACATAGCCCATGCATATTTGCAGAGTATATCAATGTGAAATTTATCAACCAACTGAAAATATGCCACACTTCACAAAATGTCTTTAGCTGGACTTAATAACAAGGATTGAAAGAACCAAAACAAGATAATATGCACAAGGTTTAGATTAACACTTCAAAGATAACTACTACACATACAACACTTTGAAACCATCATGCGTCTTTCATTTTCACAAGGCACATTTTCAGCCTATAGTCTGTCCGAATTTGGGACTTCCAAGGAAAGAGTAGACTACTTCAAACATAAAATGTAAGCAGCACAGTATTAACTTGAAGCTAAAAGGCAATCCCCTCGTACATTTCGTTAGCCCATGGCGTATTTCTGAGTAAAGCTCCTGGCAGTGGCCTCGTACTTGGACCTGTCGGTTTTGTACATGTGAGCAATCTCAGGCACCAAGGGGTCATCCGGGTTTGGGTCCGTCAACAAAGAGCAAATTGAAAGCAACACCTGAAATCAACCGGAAACAAAAAGTATCTCAATTAAGTTGAATTTAAAACATCAACAAATTGTATAAAGATGATGCATTAGGTTAGAGATTGTACAAACCTTGGAGATAGTGAGTGCAGGACTCCACTGTTCCTTCAATATGTCAAGGCATATACTTCCATTGCTGTTTATATTTGGGTGGAAAACTTTGGTCCTGAAAGCAACCTGCACATTATATGAATAGAATATGTGAAAAAGAGAAAAATAATAGAGAATTTGACCAACCGAAGTATTTTTCAAAAATTAAGCAGTGAATCATGACATGCTATGTATATTTTACGTTAGAGAAACAAAATCTGAGCTTTACTAATGCACATAATTAGTGGTATTTGCTCTGAACAAGAGCAGCGAAGTAAAATTTTGGACAATTAGGCAGAGGAGACACCTTAGGAGGCTTGAACGGATAATCTGGGGGAAAATGAATGGTAACTAGGAAAACACCACCAGAATATGGACTATCAGGAGGACCCATGATTGTTGCTTGCCAATGAAACATGTCCTCAGCAACAGGACCTGGAAATATGCACACAGAGCAAACAAATGATCAGCATAGCAATATGAAAGTCACAGATTCCTACTCTTAGAAACCTTAACTGAAAGGAAAAATACCCTTATGGAGAAGTCAGTTGTAGGGTTTACAGAATTACAACTTATCCACATAGCAAGTACCAAAACCTTAAACGACTAGTAAGAATAGTCATGAACAAGTTACTAGCATAATTATATATGTTTTCAGACTAGAAATTTCTACGTAACACATAAAGACGGTCATGAATAGAAGGTTAGCATGCGATCTATACACACTCAAAAGGATGATTTAGTTTGCTAAAGTAATGAGTGAAGCTAAAAACTGAAAATTTTACCAACTTGTGGTTAACTCATTTTATGACGTTTTGTTTTTCCAATATATTGATTGAGCCAGGACCTGACAAACTAGCATACATGGGGAATATATCTATAATTTCAACTTAGATGTGAAGGAAATCGTGTCCGTAACTGGAGATTCCAAGTAAAGTAAATGATTGTACTAGAACCTTGTTCAGAAAGTATATCGTGTCATAGAAGCTTAAATACATATCGTAAGCAAATCAAATCAAACCAAACAGATTCTAAATCAGCAATGCCTCATCAACCTTTACCCAAATAAGATTTTGGACATTGTTTCTCATGACAAGAAAAGCATCCTTCTGAATTCTCTCACCATACACTACATTTCAAAACTTCAGTTAATACCACACACAAAAGAAAGGAACCTCACAACACAGTGTTGTTGGTCCAATTAACCACACAAACAAAAAAACTACATCTTCTTTTTCTTAGTGTTGAGAGAGTTCAGCAAGCACCCATTACTTACAAACCAAATGACTCGAACATAAATGTAGCAAAATACATTAGAATTTCTACTTGCACGTCTTAAATTTCCTGTTTTACAAAGATCTACCAATCTAAATAAACCCACAATGGTAAAAACCATCAAACAGTAAAAACATAAGAAATGCTTCCCAATTAACCAACCGTACATATCAGAATTAAGTATTCATTTTCTTATCAGGACCTCAAAAAATATTTTTTCATAAAATCTAAATAAATAAACAAGGATTACCAGCACTGCAGGAGGTAGGAGGATCCTTCTGAAGATCCTTGAGCTCCTTCAAGATCCGCTTCGAAGCCATGAGCAATTATCTAGTATCCAACGAAAGTAAAAACCACAGATCCATCTTCTTTACGAACAATTCCGCAAAATTAAGCAGATGGGTTAACAAAAAAACCAAGAAATTTAAAAGCAAAACAACAAAACTCACCCGAGAGAAAACCTGGATCCTCCTGCCGGTGCAAAATCAAGAAGAAAAAATTATTACTTTTTGCAAACAACAAGAATTCAAATGAAATTGCAGAGAAATCGTGGAATTAC
Organism: Lantana camara; assembly: GCA_037501455.1. Taxonomy (NCBI): domain Eukaryota; kingdom Viridiplantae; phylum Streptophyta; class Magnoliopsida; order Lamiales; family Verbenaceae; genus Lantana; species Lantana camara. The sequence continues at coordinate 10,076,629 of CM074857.1, read as the reverse complement.
CTGAGGTTTTTATAGGGTGATTGAAGAAATAATTGGAGAAATAATATGTGAGAATTATGTTATTGGAGAATGGAGAATCATGTACTTTCTTGGATATTCATTGTGTCGACACTCACCTTCTGATTGGTTGCTTACCGGTTTATCGTGTGGGCCCCCACACACACTACCATTTCCCCTCTTTCGGTGAAAGAAGCTGGGGTAGCCTTGCTTTACTTGCCAATAAAACATTTTTTTTATATAAATAAAATTACATAATTGTTGATTTGACAAAACGTGGTAAATACTTTTAATTTTATGAAATTGATGATTACAATTTTCAAGTTTTTTACCCGTCGAATGTTAGTGCAGTTTTTGAATTCATTGTATAAAATTGAAAATTAAATTACTTGGTACGTTAGTATAATCTTTGAATTCATCGTATATAGTTAGGGGTGTTCACGGTTCGGTTTTCGAAAAACCTAAATCGAAACCCAACCGAATCGTGTTCGGTTCGGTTCGAACCGAACATTTTCGGTTCGATTTCGGTTTTCGATTGAAAAACCGAAAGTCAGAAATTATAAAAAAAAAAAACTGAATATAATTATAATTATTATATATATAATTATTTATATCTATATTTATAAATATAATTATTATATATATACATATATATTTTTGCCAAATAATTAAAAAAATATATATATATATCACATATATATATATATATATATATTAAAATATGATATATATATATGATATATATATATTAAAAAAAAAAGAAAATAGTATTCGGTTTTTGGTTCGGTTCGGTTTAACTGGTCAACCGAACCGAAAAAACCAAAAATAAAAAAAGGCCTGACCGAAAACCGAACCGAAATAGGTTCGGTCGGTTCGATTTCGATTCGGTTCGATCGGTTTCGGTTCGGGGTTTCGGTTTCGGTTTTTTGTGAACACCCCTATATATAGTCGTGAATTAAATCATAATATAAAATAATAATCATTGATTGTATTTTAAATTATTTGACTTATAAACAAAGTTTTATCCCTTATTCTTTTGTTTGTCAAATGTGTAAAGGATATTATAAATATATTTTATCTATACTGTCATAAATAGAATTCCATTTTAGGTAGGTATTTGCCCCATCAAATTTTGAAAGCCTAAAATTATTTCTTCATTCAATAAAAATATTCCAAAACTAATACCGGCCTGACATTTTAATTTTTTGTTTGCCGCAATAGGTTTAAAGACTCGTATTTTTTTATTGTTCACTAGAAATTTAGAGCTCTTTCCCACTATTATTTGATGACCAATTGTTCAGCATCATCATCACATACAAAGTGATTTCACGTATTTTGAATTCAAATCCAATTTTTCTTTCTTTTCTAGATAATATCGTAATTATTTAATGAAATCCCCAACCCTATTTTTTTTAAAAAATAAACCAATTAAAAAGTAAAAACAAAGTACATTAAATGAGCTAACTTTTTTTTTTTTTTTTTTTACCACCGAAAACCCAAAGTGATCAAATAGATTTGAATTTAGAGGTTTTGTATTAAAAAAAACCCTTTAATCTCTTGAATATTAAATGAGCCGACTTTTTTTTTCTCCCAATTAAAAAGATTAAAGTTGGTTTCTCAACTACTCCTAAAGAGAGTCAAACCTTTTGATTTATCCGTTCACATGTGCTAACCTAGATCACATAAAACGAGTGCGTGTGCGGGTGCGAATGCGCAAATGCGTAAAAATTAAAAAAGTTTGAGTGCGAGAGCGTCTTAAAGCGTTTAATTAAAAATATTTTAAATTAATTTTATTTATAAAATATTTATTTATTTTTAGTTAATATAGAATATTTTGAAAAGAAAATATTTAGCGTTAAAACTTTCAAGATTTTTTTTAGTTATATTAAAATCTAAAACATATTTTAGTAGAAGAATTGAGTCAGTGCATGAGTTAATTATGAGATTTCCATTTATTTTATGTGGCCCAATTAATTAAGACCTGAAAAAAGCCCACAAAACTTTCTTGAAATTTGAAGAATTAACTTCATGCACACACTAATGGCCAAAACCTCCACTAATTCGCGGCCTTAAATTTTAAGTGCGGCTTAAAGCGGGCCATCCGCACTCAAATCGTGAATTCGCGGATTGAGTGCTGGATGGTTTACGTACTTCTCGAATTATATGACTTAGGTGCTAACCATTCAAGCTATCTGCTCGTCTTATCAAATGGGCTAACCTTTTTCTTTTTTTTTTTTTTAAAATCAAATGGGCTAACTTAATGTTATGATAATACTCACTAGTATAAATAATTAAGCTGTCAAAAAAAAAAAAAAAAAAAAAAAAAGTAGTATAAATAATTAAAGTAAATAAATATGGGTAAATGGAGAGTTAACAGCTGTACAAGATTGATGAGTTGGATATGGAATGCATGATCTGGATCCGGGTGGACCCAACTTGTGGGCCGGCTGTCCAGTGTCCAGTGGCAACATTGTTAAAAAAATAAAAAAATAAGAAATTGGCAACATTGTCTCTTGTTTCTTTCATAACAATTTGATTATATAATCCTGCTGGATATTATCTGGAATTTAATTGAATTTGCTAAATTGTTACTTATTATTTAGAAATTGTTCGACTCAAATTTAATTTCATAATATTTCTATTGATTAAATTTAACTAAATTTACACACAATAATTAATAGATAACAAAGTATATAATTAATAGTTTTATTGCAATGTAATTAATGTGTGTGGCATTAATAATCATACCTGCGTAGCGTAAATGTCATTAACTCATTATCTATTCAACATTTTCTTTTTCTTTTTTTTTTTTAATTGTCGGTCCTATTTATCAAAATCAGCATTTACAAATGACAGCTAGCTAACAAACGACGTCGCATCTCACCGGCCACCGCCACCGTGCGCCGCCGATCATAGTGTATTGTCGGGATATTCCGTTGGCATTCTGCAAATGGCGCGGTTCCTGTCAGGCCGTCGGATGCAAGTGGATACGGCGTTAGACCCGCCATCACGGTACGAGGAGGACGAAACCCTAGGTAACCACGGTGCCGATGGGAACGGGAGCTTGAAACTACGTCCCTCGAATGGGAATCTGACGGAGGATCTAGAGCCGTTTATGGGAGTCAAAGTTCGCCGGAAGGCCTCCCGTGTTCGGGATTATGCCGGCGATTACCTCGATGTTCAATCTAGACCTTATCTTATGAAGATTCTGGACAAGCAAGGTTTTGTTTGTTTCTTTTTTGTTATTGGGAAAATTCTTTTGGATGTTTTGGATGATTGGTATTCTGTGGATGCTTGAATTCAAATGTTTTTGTTCGAAATCTGTAGGTTCAGAATTTGTGCTTTTGTTATTTTTTCGTTATGAGAGTTTTCATGAGCAATAAGTTTGGTTATTTGATTAGTTGGGGCCTTGGGGGATCATGTTACGATGGTTAAATTCTCTCATTTGAAGATTTGTAGCGTCAGATGAAGTATTTGGCATTATTGCCCAGAATTTCGCATGGATAGAGTAATATTTCTTCATTGAGTTCTCCAGTTAGTCCGGAAGCCAAAGGTTACTGATTTTTGAAAAGGAACTCCTGCAAAGAAAGTTGATACCATACTAGATGTAGTTACACAAATATGAAACACTCTTCTGTGAGCGCTCACTTGGATGAAAAATGCTCGTTTGCTGCTCCTGTTCTTAATCCTAAAGTACTCGCAGCTTGTTTTGATTGGAAAGGAAGCGACTTTATTTGTTAATACATTTCCGTTTACTTATTAGAATACTTGGATATAGCATTTTGGTTTAACACTGCTATTCTACTCCTTCAATACAATATACATAGGTTAAATGTTTTTCCCATTTAGTAGATTGTTTAAGACTATGATATTGAGATAAGAAAAAACTTTCAGACTATATGAAGGACCAGATTTCTAAACGTAAGCATTCTACTACCTGCAAATGATTGACACCCTTTTGAAGAAATTGCTGGTTGCATACATGGGAACCTCAAATATGTTTACATGTGGTTAACTGCCAAGTGGCGGGTTTCCTAGTTATAGTTGCTGAGGTGATAGACAAAAACCTGCTTCTATAAAATAATCATGCAAATTGCGCATCAAATTTTCAGCGTTTTCTAGGCTTGTATGCAGTCTAGGTTGAAATTTCTCTGTGAGCTTTTATATCTTACTTTTAAGTGTTTAACAACTACTGTTTCCACTTCACAGGTGACAGAAAAGTTTTATTTGCAGATAAAGTTCTGAAGTTTACTGGCTCTGGGAAGATGAAACGGCGTATACTTCTAATCACTGATTTTGCCATTTACATTGTGGATCCAGATACTGATGGACTTAAACGAAGGATAGCCCTAGCAGCTGTTGAGAAACTTTGTTTAAGTGAATTAAGTGATAACTTCTTTGCCATTATTATTCCCACAGAATATGATTTACTCATGGCTAGTACTCGAAAGACTGAAATTGTGACTGTTTTAGTAGATGCTACTAAAAATGCATCTGACTATGAACTTGAGGTTTCACTGTCTAACAGGTAATCCGATTTTTTTTTTTAATCTTTGATCTCATTTTAATTGTTCAGCTTGTTATTGACATTTTGTATGATTGTGGAATATATCAGATAAAGCTCTTTCTGATGCGGGTATGGGTTTGAGGCGTTAGAATTTCCCTACATTAAAAAATACATTGGGGATTACGGTTTATCCTCTTGAATTTCACTTGAGCTGATCCTCGTATTGCACTACAGAAGGACTTACTCCATTAATAGTATACGCCAACTTGATTCTTAAATGTTGGTACTCTTGCATGTTGATAATGAGTGAAGAAAACATTACATATTTATTAATTGGCAGATGCAAATTGTGCCGTTCTTGGGGTTCATAGACCCATCATATAGGTTTTATTCAATTGCATTGCTATAGTATCATAATATGGGAAGTTATTTGCTTCGTACGCCGTGCGAGTAAATTCATCTCAGTCATAGTCAATAAAGCTTCTCTGATCTGTATGTGCTTGAGCAACGAATGAGACATACTATGTGATTTAGGGTAGAGAGATGTCAAATGCCAAAATTCCCATGTACATACAAACCAAGTTGTGAATAGACAAATCAATAGTTGCTTTTGAGTTAGCTATCTATAAACTTGCAGTTGATTTCAAACCTACAGGTTTGAGTACAATGCAGCCGCCGAACTAGTGAAGGAAGTTCAATTTGAGGAAGTTGAAGGTTGGTTTGCATTTTCCCTTGGATTTGTGACTCTTATCCTTGATTGTGTACTGTACACTATGGGGTTTGCTTGGCGTAGCAGCCTATTGTGATTCTGGCTAACTTTTCATTTTTTTTGGCTACCAAATTTCAGGCGCTGTCAGAACAAGAATGGTGTAAAAATGAGCTTCCTTGTTGATTTGACCCTCTTACACTTGCGGGAAGTGCGTCCGTTGCTGCTAAATTGTGCTTTGATATGAAGGTGTTCTCTGTTTCTTTTTTGTTTCATCTGCTTTCTGATACAGTAGGAAATGCAGTAATGGTGTAGTATATATTGGACCGGAATAGAAGGAAGCACATCAATTTATTATATTTTTTTGTACGTAAGAGAAGTAATACGATACCATGTTGTCTATTCTTGTATCCCTGTTCCTAGTCATTTGTTGAGACTCTTCATCCATTTGTGTAATCTCGTTATCATTTGAGGCTACTACATTAATAGACTGAAACTCTTGTGTGTGATTTCATCCTCAGTTAAATTAGTGCTATGACAACTGGTCTATTGGCTCTACGGATATGTCCTCTGGCAAGTAAAAAGTTTACCGTTCTTGGATCCCTGCTCTGGAACTTTAACCATGCAACTCCATCCACTGCCTCCATATGAGGACCCTTTATATAGCTCTTTCTCAAATGTCAGCACAGATTGTCCCTTGCCAACCCTTTACGTGAAAAATTTAAGAAAAGATTCGTGTCGTGTTCAAGCATCATAGAACAAAACAAACCCATTAGATTAAGTTGATCTGAGATCAGTCATGAGTCGTGAAAAACCAGAATCAGTGAATTTTATTACGCAAACCTCCCTTTGACTTTGCATCAACAACAACTAACAAGCCATGTGCACCATAACTTTCACATGAACAAACCAATTGGAGAGACTATAAGTTAAAGAAAGAATAATAACAATAATTGAAAAGGACACAAGAATCTAATTATGAACCGGAAGGCGAACTGCTCCCACCCGCATGTGGAGTCATCGTCGGAGTCGAACCTGGAGTTCTGGTACCACCCGACTGACTATTATTCCCCGTCTCGACACCTCTAATCTGCTCCAACATTCTCACCACTTCTTCAATCCCCGGCCTCTGTGCGGGCATCCTCGCCACACAGCTCATGCCTATCTGCAACATAGCCACCATCTCCTCCTCTATATTGGGATACCTCAAAAGCTCCACATCAAAGACTTCACCAGTCCATTCCTCACGAACCACTGAATGCACCCATCTCACCAAGTGAAGTACGTCTTCCCCTCCGAAAGCTTGAACAGGAGACTTGCCAGTGAGAAGCTCGAGCAGGAAAACTCCAAAACTGTAGACATCGGATGCCTGAGTTGCCTTCCTGGTGTCTGCAGCAACTTCTGGGGCACGGTACCCTGGTCCCCTCGTTACTGCAATTGGGCTCATCAGTGTTGCAAACCCGAGATCGGAGATGCAACCATAGTGTTGGGAGTTGAGGAAGACGTTCGAGGCTTTTATGTTTCCATGAACGAGTTTTCCACCACTTTGTGAGTGGACGTAAGCGATACCCTTAGCTGCACCGATTGCGATCCTTAGTCTTGTCTCCCAGTCTAGTGGCACCCGGTCCTGACCCCTCTTTGCTGTGGAAACAGAGGCGAACGAGTTATGTTTCAGAATGTTAGAAGTATAACAGTGTTTGAGAATTGATACGTATAAAAGACAAACTTATCAACGTCCAGATATAGAGTTAATTGCATCAAAATCCCTTATGTTTAGACTAATGAGCATAAAATACTTGTAATAAAAACATTCATAAAAAATACTTTGAAGTTTCAGGTTTGCATAGAAAACCTCTGTACCATGTAACAGATTGGAGGCGCTTCCCTGATTGTAGTAATCGGACACCACAAGCTTTTCATCCTTAGAATAGAAGTAAGCCCTTAATGGAGCCAGATTTTCATGCCTGATTTTCCCAACCACCTCCATCTGCTGCTCAAACTCCTTCTTCCCAACAACAACTTGCTTCAATCTCTTGACTGCAACGATAGTTGCATCCTCCAATGCCGCCTTATATGTAGTGCCGAATGTGCCCTTACCAAGAACCTCAGCAGAAGCCCTCAACAGGTCTTCAAGATCAAATGCAAGATTACAACCCTCGAAGAATACTAGACTGCTTTTCGCATCTTGATGCTCGGACACCATTTTCTTTGTAAACTTCTCCTTCTTCTCAATCGATTTATCCTTTTCATCTTTATCCTTTCGGTTGGTGATGACTAGCAGCAGCGCGATCAAGAAGAACGCCAATGCAGTGCTACCTATTACTATTGCCAGAATGGCAGATTCACTGAATTTGGAAGAGTGCTTCGTTGGTGCTGATACAGGTGGAGCAGCCGGAGGCAATGAGATTTCGGATGAAATATTGTTGCCGGAGAAGGCTGAATTTGGAAACCTTTGAAGTGACGGAGGCATTATCCCGGTGAGATTATTGTTGGACAAATCCAACACTTGCAGGCTAGGGATGTTGATATCAGGAATATTGCCAGAAAGTGAGTTGTTAGCAAGAGTCAAAGCTACCAAATGAGTCAAACTGGAAACTGAAGATGGGATACTCCCATTGAAACCGTTATTCGAGAGATTTAATACTGAAATATTTTTCCAAACCGGGAAATCCAACGGCAATGGACCCTGGAAATTGTTGTACTGAAGGTAAAGGGCCACCAAATTACCAAGCTTCAAAAGATCAAAAGGAAAAGGACCACCAAGACCATTGGATCTCAGACTTAAGATCTGAAGCTCGGATAATCGGCTGAGAGTGTTCGAAGGTATCCGGCCTTTGAATCCAACGGCTGGCAACCGAACCTCTACAACTCTTGAATTATCACGATTGCAGGTGATCCCAGTCCAGTTATGGCAAGGTGAGGTCTTCTCATCCCAATTCAGCTTCCTTGAGTGGTAAACATTTTGGACGAAATCCAGCAAAGCCCATTTGTCTTCAACAGGTTCTGACGCTGCTGGCAAGTACAGAGCAGTACTGAACACCAGAATTGCTGAAATGATCAACTTGATGCCCATTTCTTTGTAATTGTTCTTATTAAGATTTCCCTTTTGGACAAACGTGGAATCACTCAAATAGAATCCTTAATCTCTGACATACCTGTAATGGAACCAGGAATTAAAGCAAGAAACGGAGTTTTCACACACAGTAGCAGTGATCTCATCAATAGCCACATCAATAGTGTAGCCGTTTTTTTGAATGCTGTAAAGAACGTTAGGTCAACTCCACCAACCAAAATTCAATAGGTAGGTTCCAACTTCCAATACAAACTGACAAAAAAGAAAATTAAAAAGAGAAACCCATTTCTTATTCAGGTTTCTTGGCCTTACTGACAAAACACTACCTTTGAAAAACAAAAAAAAAAAAACGAAAAATTCTGGGTTTTGCAATCTTAAACATTCCAAGTCATGTAATAAAGAAATGGTTACTGTTACATAAATGCATCCCATAAAAGTTGAGTTGAGAAGATAATTAGATAAACACTCACCTCCGATTTAGAGATCAAAACAAAACGGTGTTTAAAGCTCTGACAAACACAGCAACCAAGAATTTCAGAACTGCAATAAAAGCTCCCTTTACAGAGAAACAAATACAGAAATCCGAACGCAGAGACTAGGTAGATGCAAATTGAAAGGGGGCGGAAATGATTGGTGGTGGGGGTAAGTGGGGCAGAGCAATAAATGATTGAAAGTGTTCCCAGAAAGCAACGCAGAGTTTATATATAGTTTAGTATTTTAGTGCTACTGCCATGGCTGGCGCGGGAAGAGTGGGAAGCGCACGTGGTGGCAGCCTGAGACAGCTACTGAAGAAGAAGGGAAAACGTTTAGATTAGTGTGAGAATTAATGGATATTGTGGGGTTGGGAAGATCACGTACATGGCACTTCGTTCATCGACGTCGATTGTAGTAAAACAGCCTGTTGTTTTGGGTGCAAGCCAGCATGTATAATCATGCCTAATTCTATTATTGCATTCAGTATTATTTTATTAGGTGTGTCTAATATGTTAATTGTTTCTTAGCTGGAAATATACTCTAGGAAGTGCATAATGCTACTCCATAAGTGTTTGTAATAACTTGATTAAAAGTCTTTGCATTCGAAACGGAGTCCTTTGATCATAAGTCTTGTATTCGAGTTAGTTCTTGGATAACTATTAAGTCAGTCTTATATTCTAATGAGTTCCCCGATAATTATTAAGTGGTATAATTTAGCGTTTTTATGGTATGTTATCGATAATGTTATTTTAATAAGAAGTTTTGTATTGTTCAATAATATGATTTTATTTGATAAGTTATAAGCGTTTACAAGCCCCATCCATCTCAAGTTGGGTTCTCTATTTCTACTCCATTTACTGCTTTAGTTTAAACATTGCTTTCAAATTGGAAGTCCATGAGGAAATTGCTATGCGGTGGCAACAATGGAGGGACTTTGAAAGCAATTGACAGGCAAAAAGACGATGATGTATTTGAAAATTATACGGAGGAGTTATTGAAGATAGTGATTCGATTACTCTGGTTTTATGGGTACCTTAATCCGATGCCATGACGCGACTCAGACGACAAAAATTATCATCTACAGCAAACTTTGTTTGGTAGATGGAAATTTTCTAAATTGATTCCAAGGCCGTGATTTATATATTTTTCAAAAATGTATCGAATCTAAACGCAATAAAACAATCAGGCCCTCCATTGTTGCCACCGCATTGCAATTTCCTCATATTTTTAAAAAATGTATCTAACCAACTCCTCAACTGAAATCATCCATCCAACGCAATCAGGCCCATATTTTGGGAATAAGAAAAAATGCTGCAAGCCCAACAAGAAAAGCCCAATTAAAGTTGGGGTTTTAAAAAGCTTAAGTGTCACTTGTTAGCCAGGGAGGAGTTGGTTGCATTAGTATAAAAATTCACAGCTCAAAAGGAAAGAGGTAACTATGGTGACAAAGCTAATTTCACATTAAATTGGGAACCGAGTGTTTAGCGTCATTTCTAACTTGAGAGGGTCAACCTTGAAAATAACCTTAATTTGTTTTTCTAATATTTTATTTGTGTATCCGGGATTATCAGTTAGGAGGCAACACTCGCGGACCCATACGAAAACCCGTGCGAGTGAAAGATGTACAATATCAATATCTTTAATACTATGATGCACGGACACTCCTAAAAATATCATTTTGTCGTGTCGTGTCGTGTCCGACACCGTGTCCGACACTCCTCACGTGAAAAATTCAAGAAAAAATCCGTTGTCATGTCCGTGTCGCCGTGTCCGTATCCGTGCATCATAGCTTTAATAAGACAATAAATTTTTTTAGAGGCAGTTATTTAAAAGGACCAAATATCCTAAAAAATTATCTTAAACCCCCTAATTTGAAAAATATATGTTTTAGGTTACCAATACACAAGTTATTTTTCCTAAACCCCTCATAACCCTGAAAAGTCTATTTTTAAAAAATGAGGAGATAAAAGGGAATTTTTTCAACATTTAAGTACTATTCATAGAAAACTCCTTTTAAGATATATACATTACACTTGTTTTTCTAGTAATTTTCTATTAATTAAAAAATAAATAAAAATCTAGGTCAACTTTTATAGAAAGATATGTATGTAAATCTACAATTTAATCTGCAATTGACAGGTAAATAAAAACCAATGTTTTCAAAAGCGGACCGGAGGTCAAAGCGGCAGCCTTACTGGTCACCGGTCGGACCGGTTCGATCGGTTCAATCACCGGTCGAACCGGTATGACGTAATAAATAAAAATATTATTTTTAATAATATATATATATAATAATATGCTAAAATTAAAAATATAATATATAATATAGTTCAATTTTAGAATAAAAGAGTCATATTCAAGTGTTTAACGTCTAATTTGAGGCCTGTGATTTTAAATTTGGGATTTGGGAATTGTAAGTGTGTAAAAAATATTTTTTAAAACTCAAAAAAGGTTAAAGGATGTGGGAATTTTAAGTTTTTTCAAAAAAAAAAAAAAAAAAAAAATTGAAAATTGAGTGAACCGCCGGTCCGGTCTGGTTCACGGGGCCAAAACCGGCGGTTAACCGGCCGGTTTTTACTGTTCGGTACCGGTCCGGTTCGCACTGGTTTTGCATGGTGGTTCGGACCGGACCAGGCACTGGTCGAACCGGTCGAACCGGCCGGTCCGGTCCGGTTTTGAAAACATTGATAAAAACAATGTAAGAAATTCAATTCAAGAGTGATTTTATCTCTATAGAAAAACAGGAATTACTCCCAAAAAAAAAAAAAAAAAAAAAAAACAAACAAACACACACACACACACACAAAAGAAAGAAGGAAAGAAAAAATATACTAAATACCTAATAACAAATGAAGTGAAAGTTTGTGTTGGTGGGAAAAGTGGAGAATCAAGTCTGTTCTATTTTCGCCTCCTCTCTCTGAAACTCAGTCCGAAACGAGTTAACTCACAACCCATCTTCCGAGTTCTGTTGAAGAAAAGAATAGCTAGCACAAGAATTACCCAGAACAAGAACAAGGAGGAGGGCATAAGTCAATACAGCTTCAATCATGAGAAAATTCGAAAGCTTGAGTTCTATGCGACGGCTGTCCTACTATTTTTCTGCCTTCTCACTTCTATTTATTCCAGGTTTGTCTTCTTCTCTCTCTCTCTCACTCTCTCTCTCACTCTCTCTCTCTCTCTCTCTATATATATATTATTTGTATGAGTGGAACATTTGATTCTCACATTTGTTGTGTTAATCACAAAGAACAGTAAAAATCAGGTTCTTCAATCGATGAAACGCTTTAGAAACCCGACTAGGCTTTCCCGCCATGTTTCAACTGCCGCTCAAAGGTCTGAGTTTTATGTCATCCAGACACTAGATAAGAACCCAGATATCAAAACGCTTAAGCAACTCCATTGGCAGATTATTTCTGACGCGAATTTGTGCTCTGACACATCCCTTGCCATCAAACTAATGCGGGCTTATGCTGCCTGTGGCAAACCAAATGTCGCACGCAAGGTATTCGACAAAATTTCTGAAAGAAACAATGTTATCTTTAATGTCATGATTAGAAGTTACGTGAATAATCACTTTTATAAAGATGCAATTTTGATGTATAAGAGTATGCTAGTCTCTGGCGTTACACCAGATCATTACACGTTGCCCTGTGTTCTAAAAGCCTGCTCAACCTCAAATGATTTGAGGCTCGGGATGCAAATACATTGTCCTGCTGTGAAGAGGGGTCTTGATCTGACTCTATTTACCGGGAATGGTCTCATAGCAATGTATGGGAAATGTGGTAAATTGGTGGATGCGAGACAGGTTCTTGATGAAATGCCACAAAGGGATATCGTTTCTTTGAACTCTATGGTGGCTGGTTATGCACAAAATGGACGATTTGACGAAGCACTGGAGGTATGTAAAGAAATGGAGTCATTAGGTCTGAAACCTGATCCTGGCACAATGGCTAGCCTCTCACCTGTTGTAACTAACACCAGTTTAGAAAATGTAATGTTTGTGAAGAAAATTTTCTTGAATATGGCTAAAGAGGAATTAGTGGCATGGAATGTAATGATAGCCGTATATGCCAACAATTCTATGTCCAATGAGGCCGTTAACCTTTATTTACGAATGAAAGCTCGTGGGTTAGAACCAGATCCAATCACCATAGCTAGTGTTCTTCCTGCTTGTGGTGACCTTTGTGCTGTGTCACTAGGAAAGCAGATCCATGAATACTTCAAAATGAAGCGGCTTCAGCCAAACTTGTCCATAGAGAATGCCTTAATTGATATGTATGCCAAATGTGGACTTTTACTAGAAGCCCGGAAAGTATTTGATGAGATCCAAAGCAAGGATGTCATCTCTTGGACTTCAATGATGTCTGCCTATGGTAGAAGTGGGAAGGGTCAAGAAGCCATTGAGTTATTCTCCAAATTGCAGTCCTCTGGTCTTGTCCCAGATTCAATAGCTTTTGTTTCAGTTCTTTCAGCTTGCAGCCATTCAGGATTGCTATCAGAAGGGCGCAGCTACTATAAACTGATGACGGAAAAATATAAGATAGTCCCTAGATTAGAGCACTCCACTTGCATGGTTGACCTGTTGGGGCGTTCTGGTCGAGTTGACGAGGCATATAATCATATCAAACAAATGTCAATAGAGCCCAACGATCGGGTTTGGGGAGCTTTATTGAGCGCGTGCCATGTCTATAATAACATGGATATTGGAGTTATAGCAGCAGATCGTCTTTTCCAATTGGCTCCTCAGCAATCTGGTTATTACGTCCTGTTATCCAATATTTACGCAAAGGCCGGGAGATGGAAAGATGTAACATTAATCCGCTCAATCATGAAAGAGCGAGGAATCAAGAAAATACCCGGGGTAAGCAATGTTGAGCTTCAAGGTAAGGTCCACACCTTTCTCGCTGGCGATAGGTCACATGTGCAGTCGGAGAAGATCTATGAAGAGTTGGATGCTTTGATCGGGAAGATGAAGGAAGCCGGTTATGTTCCTAAAACCGACACGGCTCTGCATGATGTGGAGGAGGAAGATAAAGAAAACCATCTGGTGGTACACAGTGAGAAGTTAGCCATTGTATTTGTGATTATCAATAGCAAACCAGGAATGCCAATCAGGGTTACAAAGAATCTTCGTGTTTGTGAGGACTGCCACATTGCTATCAAGTTCATTTCCAAGATTACTGAGAGGAAAATCATCGTAAGGGATACTAACAGGTATCACCATTTTGAAAATGGAACTTGCTCTTGTGGTGATTATTGGTGAAATAATACTGAGAAATATGTATACACAGTTCACACCCATTCTGGGCCAAACTGAAGGGTAATTTAATTTTAGTTTTTCCTTTTTTTTGTGGATCTTTTTATATATTAAGTACTTTTATGTCGTGAGCGATGTGCCTAGTTTGATGTGGTTTAGAGTAAAATATAGTTGTAATTGTTGTTAAGTCCATAATTATGATGACCATTTCATTAACCCATGTTAGAATGCAATTCAAAATTAAATATGAGATATGATATGGGCTAAAGTCCTAAACGATAATATACAACTTCTTACTCATTCTAATGGAGACCAGGCCCACTATATCTCGGAATAAAGGATGTGAAAGACTTTACTGTAATATTTATCTGATTAGATAAAAGACATGAAACCAAAAACATTACTAATAACAACTGTTATGAATGGCGGAGCCAGAAATTTCATTCAGGGGTCGATTAAAACATAATATAAAAAAAAATAACAAGTTAAATTTAATTTTTTTAAAATACTTACAAGTTTATATCTTACAAATGTCCACGTCAGTTACCCATATTTTGAAAACGATGCATAATTAAATAATTGGAAACACTGTAAAATATATCATTTTTAATGTATGTAATCAAATAATCATTCAACATTTTGTTGTCCATCCTATTTCTCAACCGATTTTCGATGTATTTCATTGCAAAAATGTTCTTTCCATTGTAATTGTTGCAACTGGTGGAATTAAAGTCAATTTTAGAAGCAAGTATACAAGTGAATACATATCATTCACTACAACAAAAAGTAGTTTTAGCAACAATTTTTTACGGTGGCTAAAATTAAGAAATTGGTCGTTAAAAGAAATAGCAACCAAATTTTGGTTGGTCACAAGTGGTCACAACAGGGTACTCACTAAAAGTGCTCAGTAACCAATTATAAATTTAGTTGCTAAAAATTATATTTTTAGCAACCATCCAACATTGGTCATTAAAAGTAGTATAATTAGCAACCAATTTTTTATTCACTGATTGTAAAATACATGGTGGTTGTAACTTCACAATCGTTGCTATAGTTATATTTACAGTGACCATTTTCCTTTTATCGGTAAAAGGAAATCTTTTAGCAACCACGATATTGGTTGCAATTTTGCTTTATTCGGTTGCAATAACACTTGTTTAAATTATGTATTAACTACCATATTGTGACGATAAAATCTAGTTGCTAAAGTACACTTTTAGCAACCAAAAAATTTGTTATAGTAGTTATAATTTTGTCGCAAATTATATTGTAGTATTTACAATTTAGCATCCAAATATGGTTACATCTAAATTGTTTGTAATATACCCTTATTAAGGACCAAATAAATGATTGTAAAAAACTATTCAAATTGGCTGCTAAAATTAATTTAAAATAATTTTTCCATATTTTAAATATTAAATAATTAATTCAAGAAGAATTATAAACTAATTAATTTAATTATCATACTAAAAGCTGATCAAGAAATAAATTAATAAAATTGTAAACAAAGTGTACGTACGCATAGTGTTACAATGTTAATCAATCATGATCAAATCTATATAGATATACATTTTACACCAAAATGGTCCCACAATCTCTCTAAACATTTGACCAAAATCAACGATAAAACCTCTCTTTGTTTTGCCTCGTATGCTGCTTTCTTTGCCTCCACAACAATCTTTTGAACAAGAACACATACACTATTTTCTTCCAAGAGCTGCATAATGCTGGAATCCATTGTACGACCCATCCTAGGATAGAGACCAAAAATAATAATCAACACGAAGATTACTACAACAGATAAAAGATTAAAATTCAAAATCTCATCAATTTGCAATTCTAAAGAAATGAACATTTTTATGAAAACAAGCAACAAACATATGAAACGTATTTGAGTTATAAATTGCTTTGGTCAATATGCCCTGCTAGCACATGGAATTTGCAAATTTTTCCTTGGCTTAACCAGTAATAGCTCATTAAACTAGGACAGGAAATTTGCAAGGGAAGAAGAATAAGTGATTAATACACTTTCCATGTTATTCCAACTTCCATATAACATGCTGAAATTACCATTTATTCTTGCCCGGTTACCTTTTCCATATAATTCCAGCTTCCATATAACATGCTGAAATTATCATATATTCTTGCCCAGTTACCTTTTCCACAGTCCAGCTGTGTAAACCATCATTAGAACCTAACTTCATACTTAATAGCTCGATACATATATGGAACTTCTAAGGAGTTTTTACTCACTTTCCATTTTAAATACACCATTCATTTAATAACTTCATGCTTAATAACTAATTAGGAAATGCAACTTTTAAGGCCATTTTGGTGAACTGCATAGCAAAGTGTTTCTTTTGTTTCCTCTTCTTAATAAATTTTTCACATAGTATAAGTGGGAGGTAACAAGATTCATTCTAAGGTGAAAAAATCAGTTAAAAAATGAAAATAGGATAGAATATGAATTTCTAACTAACAAACTAACAGTGAAAATGGAAGCTAAATCTTCAGTGCATTTAACCCATTTTTGCTCAAAACATAAAAGCTAAGAATTTCCTAGTGGAGTGAATTGGAAATCAACTAACTAACAGCTGATTCCTTATCCCTAGCAGAAAACTTATAAATTTCAAATATCTTTTTACTTAGCAACAAATTTAGGAGTTCAAAATCATAGTACATTTACGGGAAGCTTCAGTTCAGTATCACATCTTTCAAAATACCTCTCTTGATTGATTTTCTTAGCCTTCCTCACTCGTTTCCATCTATTTACTTCCTTAACATCATATGTCAGCAACTCGAGTATTGAGACCTGCACGGAAATAAGAATAATTGATACAGAGAACATAAGATAGAAAGAACACAAACATTAATATAGTATTCATTACACACAATATTTGTGTTTATTTTGAATTGTTTTACTTAAATAATGATTTATATGTATTTTAAATATATTATAAAATTCATTCGTTTATTTTCATTTGTTATACATAAACATCCATTTATATTTATACTAACAGAAATCTTATATATAAAGTTATATATTTTACAATCAGTAGTAAGCCATTTATTAATGCATTTTATAAACAAAATAAAATAACATGTTTTATATGATGTATATCACATTAATTTTATAATATAGTCATCAAGTGCACTTTCTAAGACTCTGACATTCTAATAGTACAATTGGAAATCAGCCTCGCCTCACATTACTTGGTAAACATTAAGAAAAACAAAGATGGCAGAAAATATATTAAATTATACATCTATATGTTGATTGCAAAAGGTCTATCACATGTGAAAAAGTCAACTGAAAGGACATCAATTTGCCAGATGGAAGAACAGTTAGCAGACTTGATTTATATCCTAGACATAACCTTTGAGAGGAGAAAACACATTCAGCATTTGCGGAAGTTCTCCCTGTAATAGCCTAATTTCCAGAGGAAAATATTCACCCACAGTTTGTGCAGCACCACCTGGACAAACTATTGCCAAAGTGGTCCTATTAGCAAGTTTGCAACATCATTTACTCAGCAGAGTCCTCATCAAATATAAGAATTCCCAACAAAATTCTCAAAAAAACATCATATAAGACTTTGAATATCATATATTTGGAGCATCAACTCCTTAATAGGTTGAAAGAAGAATACATTATTTACAGCGAAAATACCTTATTACCACATATTGTAATGAAAGAATATACAGAAGGAAGAAAAATACATAACTTGCAGCGAAAATACCTTCTCAAAGCTGCCAGACCATTAAATCACCTGGTATTAAATAAATGATGTTGTTCATTAGGAATAGCAATACTACAATGATAAGCTTAAATACTCAAATCTTCCCAAAACAAATATACAATAAATAGATTTGGAAGGGGAAAGAAAAGAGAGTGTAATATGAGAGATTAAATGTTAGCATAGTCGAGGTAAAATCTAATCCAATACCGATTACCATAAGAAAATGATTATTTTTATCACAATATATGAAATGATTTTAGGTTAGGGCTGTCAAAATCATCAGTTGAGCCCTGTACTCATAATTATTCTAAGAAAAGTTACATGTCATGTTAACAAATTCCTAAACATACCATACAACTGCTTTCAACAAAATTCCTATATATATATCATACAAAATGCTCTAAAATTCAAACCCTTCGATCGAAAGCAGAAAACCAAAAAACAATTATAGGAATAAAGTACACACCAACCAAAGGCATATTGCAAAAATGTAAATTGACCTTGCAAGCAAATCTTCGAGCGGGGACTGCTAGTCCGAGGTTCAATCACAAACCAAATTCAAGCAATTCTGTATCCAATTTCCTACTTTCTTCCTTGAATACTGAATTTCAGTTTCAAATCCACCATCCACCATTCTTAGACTAACCTAAATGAATCAAAATCTTGTACAAACTGAGAAACAAAACAAATAGATTCAGCAAATTTATACTATCTATTATCAGAGTAATACCCCCTATTCACACTCCAAAGGCGACACAAATAAGTGTTCAGCCGAAACATACCATCAAAATGATATTGAAGCACAAAAAACAGAACAAATATTTGACTCCATTAACATATTCTTGTGAAGTATAGTCACTGAGTTTTATCCACTCCCTATCCATTTGTATAAGCCAAGAACTACAAAGGATAAAATGTAGGATTAACATTTTTTAAAGTAGACAGTTTCATATTAAGGTGAAATCAACATACAAGATCTATTTAATTCCGCCTAAACAATTCAAAGTTGATACCGTGATAAGCAAATTGGAGGCTAAAATGGGGAACCATATCTTACTGTTGAAACCTTTTTTGTTTTCAAATGCACTCATTAATGATCTTATAAAACTCGTAATAATAACCAAAAGCATGTTGTGTTTCAATTTCTCAAGACAAATGACCATGATAACATTACTTGTTATATGACCTATGCTTGTTGTATAGCAAGGAGATCTTATAATCAGGCAAGTGCACAACACAAAATCAAATGCAGTAAACCCTTGCAAAGATCTGTAGCAATTTGTTTCAATTTAAATAATTGCTAGGCTTACACTTTTGAATAATTAAGTTCCAACATAAACCTGAAAATTTCAGCGGATATACCGAGCCAGCTATTTGTAGAAACATATCAATTCCCAAAAATGCCAGAAAATGATGAATCAGGAATATATCAATTCATTTAGTCAGTTCTTAAAATATAAAAAATTAATCGATTTGTATTTTAATACTGGTCAGTGAGCAAAGGTGAGAAAAGAAACAAATTAGGGAATACACAACACACGAATTAAAGGCACCAAAAATTGAAAGCACTAACCGATGGTGCCAAGGGAGGGGCGGCTGCGCGACCTAAAAAGCAGCGGCAGAGCTGAGATGGGAGCAAGCGGCGGCGGGATGGCGAGTGATAACTCGTTATTTCTTCATCTTTATAATTGGATTTTGCCTCTAGTTGTGCTTTAATTGATACTATCTTGAAAGAATTGAGGCTTTGTTATTTATATTGTAGAATCGGGACTTGAATATAAAATTGCAACGAAATTGATCATTTTTAGAAGGAAACCAGTGCGTACGAGAAGAGGCTGGAAAACTGGAATTGAGCGTGCTTGTTGCTGCATAAAGATTAAGCAATTGGGAAGAAAGTGGAGATTTTTGGGCTTTAGCTTTTGCATGCATGCACGTGAGATTTGGTGGGCTTGTTTCATAATTTGGATGAATTGTTTTAAAGGGAATTGGGGCTGCGTACATTGCGAATGTTGGAGAAACAATTTAGTTTGTGTTGGGGCTGAATGTTGTGAATTTAATATCATGCTTTTAATGAGTGGGCCACACCTAGAATTTGATTTGGAGGGCTGCACTATCTTTGGAATAATTGTCGGCCGAATCTGCATTGAACTTAATAGGAGAAGCCCATTTGTTGGATAATTGGAAGATTGATGGGCCGGCTTGGGGAACAAGAAATCAATCCAAAGTTGATTGGAATTAAGAGTTTTTTTTATTGGGATTGACTTGGACCGTGTATTTATATGTTGGGACAGCAGCTCTTTGAGAGGACGTAACACCTTGAGCAGACTGAGGCAGAGCTCCGGTAGCAGCAATTCGAAGCATCGGGAGCAACACTTCCACATCACCGTTCTTCGTTCTTAGTTTAATTCTTTCGATTTTAGTTTTATTTATGTTAAAGAATTCCTTTAGTATTGTTTTTATGAATTTTAGTAGCTAAGTTTTTAATTATCTAGCTAGGGATTGAGATTCGATTTTGGATATTGTGAGACCTAAACGTTTTTATTAATTCATGTTTATTCAGACATTTATCTTATCTCCGTGTTTCGCGTTTATTGTGATTAGGCAATTTCGGGATAGTGCACGATCTCTAGGTTGTTTAATTTGCATATTGCCATTCATGATACTTGAAGTGTAGTAAAGTTGATTGATAAATTGTGGTAAATTAGTGACAGGGTTTTAGCGATAAAATTCCTCGTTCACTAAGGGATTTGATAATCTAATTTAAATCTTGCGTGTGTCACGACTTGGTTGATTAGGGTTGGTGTTTTTATGGTTCTTAATGCTGCGAATTCATTAAATCCTGTCGAGTGTCTCTAGGGGTTGTGAATTTGTTAGGGAAGATAACTGTCGAGTGTCTCTAGGTTATCCGATTAATTAAGTAAAAACGAGGTTGAGTCGAGTGTCTCTATCAACTATAGCCAATCTGTCTGAATAACTTGAATTTATCCTTGAGTCGATGATCAATATAACAATTCGAATCGAATATCCCTGGCTAGGTAATTTTCCATCTGATTGACCTAATCCTACGTGACTTGCTTGATAGTTTTAATTAGTTTTTAATTCTTGTTATTTATTTTAATCGCATACTTAGGTTAGAATAATACTCAAAACCCCCCCTTTTAATTGTTACTTTCCGTGAATTACTTGGAATTGTTAGAAATAAGTCAACCAGTCTCTGTGGATCGACCCTGTTTATGCTATACTCCGTTGTTTAGTTGTGAATAGGTTTATATTTATTTTTGACGGATTCGACACCTGTCAAATTTTGGCGCCGTTGCCGGGGACTGTGTTTTTAATCGATTTTATTTCTTTTCATGAACAAGAGCATTCACGGAAAGGACGATCATCCAACAATGTTTGCGAATGCACAACAGTTCAACAATTATGCAAACATTCCACAACAGGTTAACGAGGTCAACTCTTCACCTTTTGATGAACTTAAGAATATGATAAGTGTTTTGGCTTCTAACCTTGGTGTAGGTGTACCCCAAGTACCGAAGGTCTGTCAATTGTGTGCGAGCACGTTGCATCCCACCGACGCGTGTCCATCCCTTCAAGAATCCCCTTCCGAAAATGTGGACCCATTCGGATATCAACCTCCGATGTACAATCCATACTCCAACATGTACAATACCGGATGGTATGATCACCCCACTATGAGTTATGCACCGAATCCACCAAACTTCCAAAACTTCGTACCTACACCTCCACAACCCCAACAACCAATCCCTCAACCGTACCCATCTTTCAACCCACAAGCTGATCGGATTGAAAACTTGGAGACCTCAGTTAAGAACTTGGAGACCCAATTGTGTCAAATTGCAACCTCATTGAGCAGATTAGAGAATCAACGGAAACTTCAATCACAAACGGAGGAGCAAAGGCAAAACATGAGTGCAATCACGATCCTAAGTGATGAGGAACTATCTTCCCCAGTGGAGAAGACCAAAACTCGCCAGAACAGAGCAGAAACTGATCAGACGAGCGATTTGACCGTTAAGCGTGACCACGCCTTAAGCTCCAGTCGCGACAGAGAGGCAGAAATTAAAGTCCAGCCTAAGCCATGGGTGGAACCACCTCCGTTTCCAGAGCGCCTAACCCAAATGAGAAAACAGAAAGAGGAACAAGGCATTCTTGATACATTTCGAAAGATTGAGGTCAACATTCCTTTGTTGGATGCTATCCAACAAATTCCACGCTACGCGAAGTTTCTTAAAGAACTCTGCACCAACAAACGGAAACTAAAAGGTAATGAAAGGGTAAGTGTTGGAGAAAATGTCTCCGCGGTTTTGCAAAAGAAATTACCACCGAAATGCAGAGACCAAGGTATGTTTTCAATTCCATGTAAAATAGGTAACCTTGGCATTAAGAAAGCTATGTGCGATTTGGGTGCGTCGATTAATGTTATGCCTCTATCTGTTTATACTGCGCTTAATCTTGGTCCCTTGAAAAGTACAGGTATTATAATCCAACTTGCTGATCGATCCATAGTGTACCCGGAAGGAGTGTTGGAGGATGTGCTCGTACAAGTCAACGATTTGGCTTTTCCTGCTGACTTTTTCGTGCTAGATATGGAGGATGATAAATCCTCTAAGCCTTCTGATATTTTGCTTGGTCGTCCATTTTTAAGCACTGCTAGAGCCAAAATAGACGTTTATAATGGATTGTTAACTCTTGAATTTGACGGTGACATTGTTAAATTTAATGTTTACGATGTTATGAAATATCCTGATAAATTGTCTAGTGTGTTTTGCGTTGATGTGATTGAAAACCCAAGTATTGAAATTCTTGAGCCTAACAACGTGGAAAAGCTAAGTTTTGAGCCTCTTCAAAATTTGGTAGTTGAAAATTTTGAGACTAAGCCGAAACATATTGGTTTGCATGATGATATCTATGATATGGTTATTCCATTAGAGTATCTAAGTATAAAGGCTTCGAATTTGAAACTACTTGATAACTTAGCTAAACTGAATTCTTTCGTTTTGCAGGCACCTATTGTGGGACTCAAGAAATTTTTGGATAATCTGAGTTATACCTTTAAAGGTGGAGGAAAATTTGCAGATTCAATGCCTACACGATCTGAATTTCTGGATGAGCAGTTTTTCGAGACATGTGACCGTAAGGCGTGGCCACGCTCTATGGTCATGCGCTGGTATGCTGATATTATTGATTATTTAACTACTACCTTCCTCAGATCTCATATCTTTTTCGAGTTCAGGACTCTTAGTGATCGTGGTAAGCATTTCTACAAAAAGTTGATGGAGTCTTTGATGAGAAAGTATGAAGTCATGTTGCGAACCTCCACGACTTACCATCCCCAATCTAGAGGCCGCAATGGACTAGAAGAGTCAGCTCCACACAGTAAAGGGGATTTGTGTGGAGGTTATACCTCCATTTGAGAAGGACTTTAAAAAGTCTTGTCGAGCCTAAGACATAAAACAAGGGCGCTATTGGGAGGCAACCCAAGTTTTGGCGGTTTAGACGCCATTTTCTTCCCTTAGTTTCTTTTTCTTTTGTTTTTTCGGTTTTCGTGGTGTTTGTGTTGATTTTCTCCCCTTTTATGTCTTGCAGGCTCGTGCAACTTGGTCCAGATAGTGCTGATATGCTGCTGATAACTGCTGTCAATTTTCTGATAACGTGACCCTTGAGCATGGTCACGCCTAACAGCCACGCCGTTTCTAGAATTTCAAATTAAAATGGAAATTTTCATGCCCAGATGCCCTACCTCCCCAACCTGAACTTCAGGGAAGTCCTCCTTACTCTAGATCTTGATTTTTCTTATGCCTTGGGGACAATGCATGATTTAAGTGTGGGGGGATTAGGTCCACTAGTGCTAGAACTGAAAATTTTTTTTTGAAATTTTTGTTTTGTGGCTGAAATTGTGATTTTATTTCGAACTTGAGGATGATGATAATTGTGGTGACTTTACCCCTTTTTTGAATGCTTTCTATTAGGTTTGATTGTTGAATTTTGCTAGAATAAGTTAGGCTTATTGAATGCATGAAATTTGTGTGAAATTTGACGAATTAGTATAGTAGTATGGCCTCATTCTTCGCGCACCATTGAACGAATTAATGTGCTTTGCTTAGATAGAAAAATATATGTTTTTCAAATAGGTCTAAAAGTTGATTAGAATGCATCTTAGCTCCCTTCGAGGCGAAATTTTTAGTTAACAATTGATTTGGGAAGTGACTTAGGCGATCGTTGTCGGTGGTAAGCCTTTTCTTGATCTTTTCACAAATAAAATTATCCCGTTTGACCCCGCTGAGCCTGAATGTTGCGCAAAATTTCTTCTTAGCCACGTTACAAGCAGATGCACAACATTATTATCCCTACCCTACTTTGAATCACACTTTGCTTGCTCATTTTGGGTATGGATTTTTAGATGTCTTTAGACTCCTTATTATCCTTGGTGCTAAAAAAAAAAAAAAAAAAAAAAAGTAGAGAAATTGAGCAATGTTGAAAAGAAAAAAAAAAAAAAAAGAGGGAAAAGGAGTCAAAAGAAAGAAAAAAAAAATGAGCTGAAAGGAAAGAATAGAAAAATTGCAAAGAAATAAGAAAGTGAGTGTGTTTGATATGAAAAGGAGGGAAATTAGTTGTTTAAAGCAATGTAAGGGAGTCCGGTGGACGAAAAGGAAATTACGACGGGTTTTATTGTAAAGTGTGTAAGCTTGGTGTGTTAAGCCACTAAATTCCAAATTTTCCTAACCTTTACCAAAGCCTTACATTACAAGCTCAAAAGACCTAATGATTCCGAGTCATTAGTTAACTACATTAGTGGAGATTGGAGTGAAAGATGCATTCGAAGTTAATAATTGGTACTTAGGCGAAAATCGTAGACTAATCAATCTAGTCTTTGTACATTATTTCGTTCAATTCACACTACATTACACGAGGGTATGCTATTTATACGAATTTGTTGAATTTTGTGCAATTGAGTAGTGTGTTGATGAGCTAGACTTATTTAGGCGAGAATTCGGTGATTGCCTTTGTGATTGTGTTTGATAGGTGGTATTGTTTCCATTTGATTTTCATGATTCCTCGAGGACGAGTAATGGGCAAGTGTGGGGGAATTTGATAACTCGTTATTTCTTCATCTTTATAATTGGATTTTGCCTCTAGTTGTGCTTTAATTGATACTATCTTGAAAGAATTGAGGCTTTGTTATTTATATTGTAGAATCGGGACTTGAATATAAAATTGCAACGAAATTGATCATTTTTAGAAGGAAACCAGTGCGTACGAGAAGAGGCTGGAAAACTGGAATTGAGCGTGCTTGTTGCTGCATAAAGATTAAGCAATTGGGAAGAAAGTGGAGATTTTTGGGCTTTAGCTTTTGCATGCATGCACGTGAGATTTGGTGGGCTTGTTTCATAATTTGGATGAATTGTTTTAAAGGGAATTGGGGCTGCGTACATTGCGAATGTTGGAGAAACAATTTAGTTTGTGTTGGGGCTGAATGTTGTGAATTTAATATCATGCTTTTAATGAGTGGGCCACACCTAGAATTTGATTTGGAGGGCTGCACTATCTTTGGAATAATTGTCGGCCGAATCTGCATTGAACTTAATAGGAGAAGCCCATTTGTTGGATAATTGGAAGATTGATGGGCCGGCTTGGGGAACAAGAAATCAATCCAAAGTTGATTGGAATTAAGAGTTTTTTTTATTGGGATTGACTTGGACCGTGTATTTATATGTTGGGACAGCAGCTCTTTGAGAGGACGTAACACCTTGAGCAGACTGAGGCAGAGCTCCGGTAGCAGCAATTCGAAGCATCGGGAGCAACACTTCCACATCACCGTTCTTCGTTCTTAGTTTAATTCTTTCGATTTTAGTTTTATTTATGTTAAAGAATTCCTTTAGTATTGTTTTTATGAATTTTAGTAGCTAAGTTTTTAATTATCTAGCTAGGGATTGAGATTCGATTTTGGATATTGTGAGACCTAAACGTTTTTATTAATTCATGTTTATTCAGACATTTATCTTATCTCCGTGTTTCGCGTTTATTGTGATTAGGCAATTTCGGGATAGTGCACGATCTCTAGGTTGTTTAATTTGCATATTGCCATTCATGATACTTGAAGTGTAGTAAAGTTGATTGATAAATTGTGGTAAATTAGTGACAGGGTTTTAGCGATAAAATTCCTCGTTCACTAAGGGATTTGATAATCTAATTTAAATCTTGCGTGTGTCACGACTTGGTTGATTAGGGTTGGTGTTTTTATGGTTCTTAATGCTGCGAATTCATTAAATCCTGTCGAGTGTCTCTAGGGGTTGTGAATTTGTTAGGGAAGATAACTGTCGAGTGTCTCTAGGTTATCCGATTAATTAAGTAAAAACGAGGTTGAGTCGAGTGTCTCTATCAACTATAGCCAATCTGTCTGAATAACTTGAATTTATCCTTGAGTCGATGATCAATATAACAATTCGAATCGAATATCCCTGGCTAGGTAATTTTCCATCTGATTGATCTAATCCTACGTGACTTGCTTGATAGTTTTAATTAGTTTTTAATTCTTGTTATTTATTTTAATCGCATACTTAGGTTAGAATAATACTCAAAACCCCCCCTTTTAATTGTTACTTTCCGTGAATTACTTGGAATTGTTAGAAATAAGTCAACCAGTCTCTGTGGATCGACCCTGTTTATGCTATACTCCGTTGTTTAGTTGTGAATAGGTTTATATTTATTTTTGACGGATTCGACACCTGTCAGCTAGGGGACGTAAAGGTGCGATGCAACGGTGATGGAGGCGACGTTGCGGCACATGGTGCCGACGATTAAGACGGTAGCTTGGCAAGAGACAATGGTGTTTGCTTTCCTTTATCTGTCGGCTGGGGAATTTGGGTGGGGATTTGGGAAGGAAACTTCAACTTCCAATTTTAATTTTGAAAGACGTGCTCTGATGAGTGGTTGAAATTTTATTTATTCTTTTAATAATGAAATTTTGAGATGTTGAAAATTCATTAAAATTGATGAGATCTAAAATCACACTCGAATCAGAGCCGTCCACGTGTCAACACTTCGCTGACCGAGGGCCAAGACGCTCGCATTGATGGGCTCGTGGGCCTTCCCAGCCCACTCATTTGCCAGCTAATACAGACCATTGAGCCTCGGACAACTATTCGGGTAAAGGGCCGAAGCCGACAGGCTTGGCGCTCGCATCTCGGCCCTCAGGGTTACCCTCCTCAGGGAAGCACCCACACGGGGGACCCCATGCATGATGCTCGGGATTTTGGCGCTCAAGGGTCATCTACCGTGGGGAGCCCATCCGTACATTCTTCGAGCGTCACCATCGCTCGTGAATGATCCTACTCCTCATGCGACGGATCCTAACCTTCACAAGGGGATTTTAGGCCTTCCTCTCACGCGACCCTCGCCAACAACCTCTGACACAAAGGTGGTGCGCACCTTGTACCTGACACGCCGCCTCCTTTTCAGAAACGTCATTTTCACACCCTCACAGGCTGCCACGTGTTAGGGCAACACAGGTTTGGGACCACACGGTCAATTTACCCATTTACCCCCATCCCTAACATATAAATAGGGGGGAACCCATGCATTCTCCCCCAAGTCATCATCTGCATACAAATTGCACACATTGTTCTGGGTATTTCCCACTGATCTTCTCAAGCTTCGCATTCACCATGGTAACATTACCCTTGTAGCTTGCATTCTTGGTGTTATCCTAGCTGGAAGAACCCACGCTTAAGAGGAAACCCAGATCCTGAGGCCTTCACGCCTGTGATGGTCTTTCCATTCATATACAAATACTAAAGTGTTGTTGCATTTTCGGAAACCTGATTTCCAGCACCATAAAAAATAAATTGGAAATAGGTACTTATTTTAAAATCTTATGCATTTTACTCATTTTTTGTCCTATTAACAACTATATTATTATTAATAACGTTTTATAAGTATATTATATTTAAGTATCCAAAAGTAAAAAAATTATATTATATTTTTTTTAGTAAGTATATTATATTGTCATCTAAATATATTTAGAGCTTATTTTTAAAATAAGATCCCATATTATCTAAATTCCAAAAATATCTTATAAAATTATTTAAACAAATTTAACCAAACACCCTCTCAATTTAATCACAAAAAGATAAATATTTGTCAATTTCTTTCCGTATAGACCATTAAAATAATCAATACTTATGTATGTATGACTTGAAAATTATTAGAAATCAATATATTCTCAATTATGATATAATTGTCATTCATTCATACATTGATTTATACACTAGCACAAACTTACAACAACAAATAATAAAACTAGAAATTAATAAATGATTCTTTTCAATCATATATACATTTAAAGTTTTATTATTAGTGTATGTATAATTGAAAAGGATCATTTATCAAGTTCTAATATTTATTATTTGTTGTTGTGTTTGTTGAATTTTGTATTAGTGAGTAAATGTATGTACAATTGAATTAATTTTTTTTTTTTTTTTTTATGTATAGTATGTTAAAAATATAAGTAGGTATATAAATCATGTATCTGATTTTAGTGTGTCAGTAGACATATGAATGAATTAGAATTTGGGGTTGATTTGTACTCATTGAGTGAATATTCAGAAGCTTTGGCTATTTTATGTCTTTTGACTGAAATTTTAGTGAGTTTTGAGTATGAACTTTTGTAGAGGGGATGTTGATTTGATGATTGGCTCATGAAGGTTTGTACGTTTTATGTCTGTTTGGTTCACTTTTTGTGCTTCAAATTTTGCATCCAACTTGATATTTGGTTTTACATATTTAATATTCATAAAGTGTTCTGCAACTAATACCATAACTTTTTTGAAAAATTTGGTGGAAACTTAGATACACCATTATTAAGTTATTTTGATCTATTGCAATACCTGAATTCAAGAAACAGAGATGTGTTTTTTCTTATGTTTATGATAGATGATGAAACTAATGCAGTTGATAACATTGTTTTTAGAGAGATTGTGGTGAGGAAATTATTGTATTGGCATCTCCTTTAATTTTTTGAAATGTGTGACTTTTCATTGCTCCTTCAATACTTTCATGCACGCTTTGTCATGAATATTGTGAATGAATAGAAACATGCACATCACCATTTGTATTATTTTTATGTCCTTATTTAGGAGTATATCAAGTTGATTATGGTCTTCTGGGAGAGGTGTTTGCACTGAACACACTTTGACGTGTACTCGGTAATGTCATTAAATAACTAATAGAGCACACGAGAGTTTTAAAGATGTTGCTGTTGATGCAAAAAGAGATTTGGGTGTGAAGGAAGACAAGGTTTAATTTATTGAATTTTTTTAAAATTTTACGAGTTATTTTGTTTGGATTGATCTATCATGGTAAAACCAAATGAATTGGTTTTCATGAATATTTATTTGAAAATTCAATTTTGTGAAAAAATAATGATGCATAAAGTTGAAGCACCATAGTTTGGTTTTATTTCCTTGCTTTTATGCCCTTCAAAGTAATACTACACGAGGTGGAAAGTGAATTCTGATTGCACTACAAGACTAAGTATATATTATGTTTTGAAATATATATTTTTGCTTTAGACGTGATATCAATTTGTAAGGCCATATAATGGTTTGAATACAAATAAAAGTTATGATATATTCTTTTTAGTTTGAAAGTAATTTTATTCTAGGTAATATATACAAAAGGCAACTTACATCAGATTTTACTTATGGATGCAACGTGTGTCAATTGCTAATATATATATATATATATATATATATATATAATATACAGCTAGTAATGTATATAAATTTAATTAACTTGATCATTATATTTTATTATATTAAATTAAAATTTAAAAAATATAAATTAAATACAAAGTAAAATTTATTTAATAGTTATTCTCGTTACTTTGATAATTGTAATAATCAGATTTAATTGACTTGACCATTATATTTTCTTATTTTAAAAAAGTAAGTTATGCTATGCAAAATTAATTTAAAGATTTTATTTCAAACTTTTTAAAACCAATTGTATTATCCATCAACCAATTAAAACAATTAGCATTATATTTTGGATTATCACATAAAATTTAGTTCTAATTATTATATGTTCAGTGACCATGGTCATTGATTGCTAATGATCGTTTTGATCATACTTGTAGTAGCCACATAAATATTGGTGGTTAACTTGGTCACAATTGTTATTATTTTATAGCGACTATATTATTCGTCGCTATAAGTTATCATTTTGGTTGCAAATCCATGAACGTCATTTACTATAGTACAACGACCATCTACAACAACAAAAAATTAGTTGGTCACAAAAAATGTTGTGCAACTAAATTCTAGCAACCAAAGAAATTCTGGTTGTTATAAGTACATATATAGTGACAATTTTTAATTTGTCGCTGTGAATTTGGTGGCTGAAACACAATTTTCTTGTAGTGATTTCTCTTTGTCTACACCAATTTTGGAGCAAGATCACCAGTCCCTTTCAATTCAGAAAAGACCTCATCTGATCTCGTATTAATAATATAGTTCTCAAGTTGATTTTCAAGTATTGATATTTGCAAGAGCACTCTACTAGATAAAATTCGGTTAACTGAACTCGACATTTTTTGTTGAAAGAGACAAATAAATCAAGGGGACTCAAACAAACTAGGCACTAGCAACTGTGAGTTTACCTCTATAAAACGGTTGAATCGATTCGTATCCTCTTGGAGGCGATTTGAGGAGTTTGATTATGTTGTTGTGTATATACTGGAGATAAGATGAAATATGAGTTGAAATATAACGGAATTTGATTGGAGGAGTTTGAATTATCAATTGGTTGGGTCTTGAGTTGGAAATTAAAGTCTAGTTAAAATTGAAACCTAAAAATTTCAATTTGTGTGGTCACAATTATTAATAGTTTATTATAATGACCCCACTAATGCTAATTTTAATTTTGGTGAGGGGTATCAATAATAAAAAATTTCATAAAATTATATATACATATAATAATAAAATTTCAACCCAAAAAAATATATACATATAATAATAAAAATAAAAAATAAAAGTTGAGGGGGGTGAAATTGTACCCTCTCAAGACAAGGTGGCTCCGCCGCTGACCGTTATTATATATTATTATTGTTTTTAGAGAAAATTGTATTTTTAGTCCAATAGGAAATACGTTGATTTTTTATTTTTTTTTATCCCGTAGCTTTTAAATCGTCCTACACTTTTAGTTTTTCGACAAATTAGTCCCAAAGTACAAAAAATTCAATATTAGTTCCAACTCCATTAATTTTTTCGTTAGTTACCGTTAGCGTCTTTAGATATTAAAAAAATAATATAATAATTCCTTTTTCTATGTTTAGAAATATATATTTATAATATTTTTTCTTGAAAAAATACATATCAAATATTAGGAAAAATCTAAAAGAATACCAACCACATAATATGCATTTTATTTTTATAATAAATAATAAATTATAACATCTTAAAATATAAATATTAATCTAAAATTATAAAATAAAAAAATAAAAAACATTATACATAATGATGAGACATAAAACCACGCTCGTACCAGAACCGTCCACGTGTCGCCATCTATCGGCTCAAAGATCGGACGCTTGCATTTGATGGGCTCGCGGCTTAACCCAGCCCCCTCACTTGTTAACCAAATACAGGCCCACGGGCCTCAGCCAACTGTCCAGGTAAGGGGCTCAGGCTTAGCAGCCTGACGCTCGCACCACTGCCCTCAGAGCCACCCTTCCCAGGGAGGCACCCACGCAAGGGTACCCGCTTTCTGACGTTCGTATAGTTGACACTCGATGGTCATCTACCGGGGGAGACCCATTCGTGCGCCCTTCGAGCGTCACCAACGCTCGCGTATGATCTTCTCCCTTGTAGGGCATCTGTACTCCAGCAAGACTGACCTTGAGCCTTCCCAACGCACGGCCCTCCCCAACAACCTCTGACACCATGACAGTGTGTACCTCGTACCTGCCATGCCGCCTACTTTTCAGAGCCGTCGCTCTCACGCCATCACAGGCCACCACGTGTTAGGGCAACACAGGTTTGGGACCGGTCAAGATT
This sequence comes from Lantana camara, assembly GCA_037501455.1. NCBI lineage: Eukaryota > Viridiplantae > Streptophyta > Magnoliopsida > Lamiales > Verbenaceae > Lantana > Lantana camara. The sequence continues at coordinate 10,044,797 of CM074857.1, read as the reverse complement.
CCCAAACCACCCTTACCCCTAATATATAAATAAGGGAGAACACCTGCACTCTCTCCCAAGCGATCTTCTTCCACAAGAAACCCTGCACTTTTTCTGGACTATTCCACTGCATCTTCATCTTCTTCTTCAAGCTCACTGCATTTCACCATTTCATACTGCACTCCCATTGCATCAACTGGTGTTATCCTAGCTGGAAGAACCCACGCTCATCGGAAACCCAGATCCTGAGGCTCATCCGCCTGTGATGGTCTTCCCTTCATAAATAAAATCTCAAAGTGTTGGTTGCATCTTAGGAGTTCATATCCTGCACCATCACATAATAACATAATTAATAAAATAATCTTCAATATACATAAGATTGCATTTTAAAATAATTAACGTTTAGTTAAAATTGAAAATAACTGAAAATTTATATATATTTTATTCAACAATATAATATTAACTTGAAAAATTATAAAGTAATTAGTAACCATACATATTTAATGAGAATTAAAATAATTTCAAAAATTTAAAACACTATAATAATATAACATACAATTATATTTATACTATAAGTTCATTAATATAATATTTAATTAGAATTAAAATTAAGTTTTAACAATATCATATTTAATTAAAAATAAAAGTTAATATTATAATAAAAAATCATTATAATAATATTTGATTATATTTATATTATATAATAATTTTAAATGTGTGTATTTGAAAAAATGCAATTTTCTCTTGTTTTTATTATTCGTCTGAATTATTTATTGCTTATTAGTTTTCATTAGTGTATGGCTAATGTAGCTATGGATATTTTTATTAAGAGATTAAATATAAATATTATTTGTAAGAATTTATTCATCATATAACATTCAGAATTAATAAATTTACGCCCAATTTCAGAAAATGAAGGTTTCGAATTGCAGTACCTAGGTGATATGGGGAAATATAATATAGACAACCATACTATTGTATTAAAAGTGAAATCAAACCTAATTCATGTTACCTTCAACTGCATGCATGATATATTAGGATCTTTTTTAGTTCATAGGAATATAACCTATCTCATAATTAACAACTTTTTTTTTTTTAGATATATGTTTGTTGATCGACAACAGTCATTTTAAACCACAAGTGATATCTATGGTTCCAAATTATCAATGTGCTATATATTTTTCGTAAAAGTCTCACCACGTTTCCATGTATTTAATTGTGACAATCGACCCTTATCCTCCCAAACATTGATTGGGCTACCTCGGTGTCACTCAAACGCGTTCAAATAATTTAATGCATAATATTCTTAGAATATATTCGATAATAATGTATATTTGCTCGAGCAGAGTTCTCTTATTTTATTTTCTAATTTTTCTTTTATATCTAAGTATCTAACCTAATGCTACTTATATAGAAGAACAGTCTTTACCATAACCGATTATTTGCTTAGACTTCCATATCCCTATGTTTCCTTTTTCTATTTGTCACGTTAGTATTAGTCTTTCCAAATATTAGGAGACATCCTGCCATCCGAACTCCATCCAGAACTAGTAACTACTATTACGTTGTCCCTAGATCCAAGTACCACATCCGAAGCTAATCGCTGTGTTCTTAAGGGGTTGACTCCATCACTTAATATCATCTCGAAAATAATCAACTAACTCCTCTTGTTTAATTTATCTTCAAACATTCTCAACAAAAATTGTTCCCATGATTAGATGGAATAAATCAAGCACCACCTACTGGTGCGTCTTAACTATATTACTTTAACTTAGTTTATTATTATTAGTAGGAAGAGTTTTATGTCATGATTGATCTGATTAATTCTCCATCAATACAAAGATGTCGCTATTCATTTCATTAAGAAGAAAAAACAAATGGTCCTAGCACGTTGTGGACGAGTGTGGATCGCAAGCAATTTTAGAATAAAGAGAGAATGCTGGGTCGTACGGGTTACCTGTATATAACCCAAAAAACTTTGTAAAGGTGAGCGGAGGACCAGTGGAGTTGAAGCATTAATTGGAATTGGAACCACCTCGTGCCAAAATATTTAATACCAAGTCTATTCTCAAAAGATATACTTCTAAGTCTATTGGTAGATTTGATTTAACTGCCCTGGCATATATACTGGATTTGTGTATAAAATCCATAACATTCATGATCATAGAAAGAAATCCCTACTTAAAGCACCCTTTTTCCAAATAAGTCTTTTCTTTAATTTTATCGGAAAATTCTAACCTAAATCCATATTACATTTGCTATTTAATTTGTCATTCTTTCTAAATTTTTCATCAATTGCACGATACTCCTCCGCTCATTACACCAATTTGGCCGAACCAGACTCGAACTAAAATTTCCCGAGTACATAATACATATATCACTTATTTAATGGTGGTAATATTCGTGATTTTTTTTTTTTTAAATATGTATTTGATCTTATATACAATTCGACCTTTTTGTATGGTTATACTAGAAATGCATGGAGCTGCTAGCCCTCGGACTCTGATCTCCGCATTTCATGACTCTCTTTGTCTCTCCGATCTGAGTGCTCACGGCGTACGTACACACAGATATAACTATGGAGTGTGGTCTCCACATTTCATGAATACTATAGTACTCTTTCTTTCTGTCTGTCTGTCTCTCGCACACTACATGTACCAAATAAATTAAATAAATAAAAACCCTAACCTGATTAGTTCACTATTGGGTCGATAGCTCCACGAATGACAAATTAAATATCTAATAGACTAATAGATCTGAGTTACTATTGTTCTCTTTAATTAGTGGTGTTTTTTATATTGTTCTACTTATATTTTGGTTATTAGTTCTTAGTTTATTATAAATGCTTTCAAAAATTTTGCTCGGTTTCCTTTAGATTTTATATTTCAGATTCACCTTAATTTATATTATTTATTAAAAAAAGAAACACGAGAGGTCGTATATGACACCTTTCACATATGCTTTTTGATTAATTTGCAGTACGTACTCCATTTAGTGAATGCAAATTTTATTTATATCTACACTCCGAAAGTGATGATCCTATAGTTATATATAAATGACAACCTCTTAGGTGTACAAACTCTACGTCCCCAATTTCAAATTTACATACAAATAGTTTTCTTTTATTAAATATAGATTTTGTTTAAATTTTTTTTTTTTTGGAATATCAATATATGTTGCCTGGAGTTCATCTTAAGTGGCTTGGAGCAATTAGCTTTATTGTAGGTTTAGTTAGGACAAAGATCTTGTCCGCAGCTTGTACTAGGTAAATTTTGTCTTTCAATCCATTGAATCTCATAGTTCGATTTATGCTTTATCTTTTATTTAATTAACATACATATATACATAATGTATATTGATAGACGGTTACGATTATAAGAGAAAAAATAATTAGATATCCTCATAATCTCAACTGTTTATCAATAAGTGATGTGTAATCGAATAAAACAAGTGAATGAAACACATGATTGAAACATAAATCCTGATATTATTTCGAATGGAACTTTGCACGTCTTCCCTACAAGCTATGATTGTGGATTGAAATTAAATGGCTATTATAAACCTACACCTCCTACTCCCAGGCCCACGCCTTCTCAGCTCGGAGGCCTATAAATTGAGGCAAGATATAAGTCGTAGAATCATAAAAAACTAAGCAACATATATATACTCTAAATCTCTAATATATTCACTTGTAGTTCACAAGAGAAAAATGGGAGTACGCACAGCCTCCCTGCTCATAACTACACTGGCCACGGTGATTGCTCTGTCATCATCATTCAGGTCATCCGAAGCCGCCGGAGTTGCCCTCTATTGGGGCCAAAGACCCACCGAAGTGTCCCTCAAGGCCGTCTGCGATACCGGGTTGTTCTCCTACATCAACCTCGCCTACGTAACCTTCTCCGCCAATGGCCCGGTTCTCAACTTGAGCGGCCATTGTGATTCCACCGCCGGAACCTGTGGCGAACTCAACGATGATGTTCTCTACTGCCAGAGCCAAGGCGTCAAAATCCTGTTATCAATTCAAATAACCCCGGGCAATCACGGAGGACTAAGTGCATCTCAGCTGGCGAGCTATATCATGCAGAACTTCTTGAACGGCAACGGCTATGGCCCCCTCGGAAACGTCTCTTTAGACGGCGTGGATTTCCACGTCGAAACCCCCGCGCCGGCGGACGAACGCTACTGGAACAATGTGGCCGACACACTGTATAGGTACAGCGAGTCTACCCGTAAGATTTACTTGGCTGCAGCGCCGCTGTGTCCCTACCCAGACAGGACCCTGAATTTTACCATTCAAACCGGGATTATCGACTATGTCTCGGTCCAGTTCTACAACAATCCGACCTGCGATTATGGCAGCGGCGGCCCTGGCGGCCTCAACAATGTTTTAGAGGGCTGGAAGACGTGGAGCTCGGCGCTGCCGGAAAGCAGTCAGCTTTTGATTGGCTTGCCGACAAATCCTGATAACGTTAAAAGCGGATATATACCTCCTGAAGCAGTAGCTCTGTGTGTTTTGCCACAGATTAGGACATCTTCAAACTATGGAGGATTCTTGCTGTGGAACGTGAGCTTCCTCGACAACTCAGAATCTCTACCGTGTACGCTCCCTAAGCTGCAGGCGCCCCTTATCAAAATGATCTCTGATAATTGATCAGTAACATCGGAGAACGCGAATAATAAGCATGTCGGCGGCGATTCTGGCATTCGTTAATCCTGGCTTAGCTTAACGAGTTAAGAACTAGGGTTACTGCTAAAATAAGTCAGATTTAAGCTCCATGCATATTGTATTGGGTTGGAAGAATAAAATCTTCAGCTCTTTTTATGGATTACATATGGATCATCTCTATTACATTATCAATTACTCCACGCGAAAATATTAATATATGGAGAATTATATTACAACTGATATGTCTGGCGAAGATATATGACATAATTCATAGACCCCGGGACGTTCGATCATCAATGTTTAGTTACAAAAATGTGTGTTTCCGCAAAATGAACTTTACGATGTTTATGCCCAAAAAAGCTAAGGTTGCGGTCAAGAAAAATGTCCTTAAATCTCACGATTTTAAAAATCCGAACCCTACCTTTGCATAATCAAATAATTAGGTCTAACTTGGACAATCTTGTCAAATGAAATGAATAATTTTTTAGAAAAGAAATTTTAAATACCAAATGATAAAAGGAGTTGATGTGCTCTAAGGTGGTATTGCCACATCAGTTAAAATGTTAAGTAGAACTTTTCCGGTATCATGCACGCATTACAAGGTTGTTTTCGGCGTGAATCAACAGGGGGTTGGTCCAAGTGGTTAATAGGTTCAATCTCCAGGATAAAGTTTCACTACAAAAGAATCTACAAAATCCGACGGATAGGCCCGAGGAAATTCCGACGGGAATGGGTCCGTAGGAAAACCCTCCCTCGGAATCAAAATTCCGAGGGAAAACCGACGAAATTCCGAGGGAAAATAAAATTGAATTTTTTAAATAAAATAAAATATTTCGGAATAGTGTAATTTTTTTTCTTACTTAGATTATTTTTAAAAAATCCGACAGGATTTCCCTCGGAATCCCGTCGGATTTTTAAAAATAAAAATATAAAATTAAATAATCCAGACGGAATTTCTCTCGAAATCCCGTCGGATTTTTTAGAATAAAAAAATAAAATTAAACAATTCCGACGGGAATTCCCTCGGGATCCCGTCGGATTTGTTAAAATTAAAAACAAAATTTAATTTTTTCCGACGGGATTCCGAGATTTATTAAAATATAAAATAAAATTAAACAATTCCGACGGGTTCCCCTTTGAATTCCGTCGGAATTTATTAAAAAGAAATAAAAAAAAAATATTTTACACAGATTTAAGAGTATTCATTCAGATCTAATTTATGAAATAACATTACAAATACACACTAATCTAAACAAAAAATATCTATAATCTATTACATATTCCTGGAGCATATAATCGAACGTATAAGAAAGCACAATTTTGGGAAAATACTAGCTGCTTGTACAACAAAAATGTCCACACCATCATGAACCTTCTGTCAAGATGCACATCATTGTGTTAGAAAACTGCAGTCCTTATAAAGATATAGAAAATAGTCCCTTTAAATGTAAACTTTAGCTGTAAAAACAATGAGTTTAGGAGGAGTTCCTTTAATCAAAGAAACATGTAAAACAAAGTGTCCATTCCAAGAAAAACAAAGTTCTATTTAAACTGCATTGAAAGAATTTAGGGGACAAGAATATGTATTACAACGAGATGTAAGCAATTAAAGCAAATATTTGGCAAAGAAAAAAAATCATTACTTCCAGTTAGTGAGCAAAAATATATTACTTGTGTAAAACTACAATCATTTGCAATTTCGAATCCAGGTTCTTCTTTCAGTACCACCATACTATCATGATAACCACCACTAAAGAGCATGTAGCACCCTTACACGTGGAGGTGCCACACCCCCGCACTATAGGTCAATCCATATACGAAATGGGCAATCCGTACATGAACTAACCTACAGCGAACGGGTGACAATGCAATAACAACAAGCTAGGCGGGATTGACTTACACATGCAATAAATAACGCGGAAGCATAAACTAATCACTATCAAATATTTCCATTTATCATGTCATGACATTTCTCATTCACCAATTAAAATATATTCTAACTTTACATATCAATACATTATCATCTTCTGAAATATATAACAATTAACATTAAATATAATTCCTGGGAACAATAAATAGACAAGTAAATAAAATGCACCATGCCTGACTCGATTACAAGGACTGGACTCGACTATTTCCCGCCTAGCGTGTACGTGCAATAGCCTAAAAGGTGGACGCGTCAGTCTGTGAAGACCGAGTGAGGGGTTTAAAATACATATTAGCGCAAATAGCATGCAAGTTATATTCTCGGGTAAAGATTTATAAAAGATAAATGTATAAGTTCAAGAATGAAGTATTCTTCGCCCGAGAATACAACTATCACTATTAAATACTTGTCATTTTCATGCAATCAATACATGGCCACGGCGAGTAAGGGTAGTGTCCAACCGTACCCCAAATATACATGAAACATGCTTGCTTGATTATAATTCAATAGGTGATCATGCAATTCAATTATCGTGCAATCGTGCAATAGTGTAATCAAGTAACATATGCATGGAATGGAAATCATGCAATAACCCGAGGACAATCCGCAGTGCCGGACCCCGTCCCCAGTCTCCTTCTCCCTCCAATGATGGGAAGGTAGCTAGCCTTCGCCATCCACGACGTGTTGAGCATAGGGTACATGAATCCCTAAGCCCGGAACTCCTTCCTCCACTAATCTCCTAGCGGATTCAGGGGTCATCCCAATTGTGGTGAGGATAGCGCCAGAGTTACCCGTCAGCCCTTGCTTTCCCGGTTGGCTCTAGTCACTATCCTCGGGCCCAATGTGAACGGTCATGCTACTCGCCTAAACATGCACGAAACATGGCTTGTTTGCTTTTCATGAACATGACTTGAAATGATAAATGATTTCATGGAAATTATAGATATAAATACCTTTGGCCGAAAGATCACATAAAGAGTATACGGGTTCTATATATCTAATAATTAAACCTCACCTGACAGGCGATACAACGACTCGTGAATGCGTGAACGTGCTCATGCTCGACCATCTCCTCCCTGGAGAGTAACTGAACAAGAAATGGGACAATGTACGTGCATGAGACCACAATTCAAGAACATTACCCCATATAAGACGCCCGACGTGATCAAGTACGAGACATCATGCAATAAACAATGTAGCATGCAAATATCATGTTTTGGCATGTAATTGATCATATAATCATAAATTGGGGTTAAATAATCCATTGGAATTGGATTCCAAAATTCCAATTTTATGCAGAATGTTTCTGCACCTCCAGAGAGCTGGGAATGGCCGTTCCAGGTTTTAGTACAAAATGGGAAGACCGTTCTAGGTTTTAGTACAAAATGGAAAGGCCGTTCCCTACTCCCGAAGCTGCTCCCCGAAGATGGGAATGGCCGTTCCGGCTTGTGGGACAAAATAGGAATGGTTGTTCCCGTCCTCGCCACCATGCATTCTATTCAAACTATGGGAACGGCCGTTCCCCATTAACAAAGGGAATGGGAAGGGCCGTTCCCGTTACGCAGAAGATGCAGAAGAACAGGGGATGAAACAGGGGAGACACGAACACATCTCCAAAGTTCATCATACTCATAATAATCAACTCCTAATGCTATAATTCATGAAAAGGAACATATATGCATGCTTTTGGTACAATAAAACTCAATATAAACACACAATCCATGCTTCAATCTCCATAATTACCAACTTTAGCTCATATATAAACTCATCATAAAATCTCATAATTCTCAAGATTTATGCATGAATTTCAAGTCTAAAGCTTAGAATCATAATTCTAACATCATGTAAACAAGTTATCACATGGAAATCATAACCCTAACTTCAAGCTCTAATTCAAGAGTTCACCTATGTAATCATATCTATACCTTGAATGAAAGAAATGGAAGAAGAGGATGAATATGGACACTTGAGCTTAAATTCCCTAATTTTCTGGGAAAGAATTGATGAATTTGATGAAATCTTCCCTTGCCTTCTTGAAGGTTGTATGTAGCACCCTTAATGCAAAGGCACCACATCCCCCGCACTATAGTTCAATCCACATATGGAATGGGCACCCATATATGAATCAAGCCTATAGCGAACGGGAGACAATAAAAAACACGACACTAGATAGGCGGGCTAACCCTCATTCCATACAACAATGTATAAAGAAAAGAGGAAACATACTCATATACATTCAATCCATTCATACCCTGTTCATTATTTCCATAACATGCAATTCAAGTTCTTACTGTTAAACCATAATATACAAAAGCTTTCACATGTTTCTTAACTAAACAAGTACAAGATACCAAAATGAGAATGAGGTGCTAGACTCGAACAAAAGACTCGAGCCCGCCTAGCACTTTCCTGCAATACCTGAAAATGTGAGGTGTCAGTCTACCACAGACTGAGTGAGGGGTTTAAATAAATATAAGCATACGTATCATGCAAGCTATAATCTCGGGTAAGATTTTATAAGAAACACAATATCAGTTCAAGGATAAAGAGGAATTCCCGGCCGAGATTACAACTAAATCAATTTAGCAATTTAATTAATTGTCAATTCAATCCGTGGCCCGACGAGTGAGGGCATTCTCCAACCTTACTCCAAAAGTGTACAATCATGAGCATTTCCATTTATTAAGTGAGCATGCAAGTTATTTAAGTGCAATCATGTAGCAATTTCATGAACCCTTCTTCCTCCTGGTGAAGGTGGGCTTGTAAGACCCAACCTTCTAATCATGTTGTACCTCGGGAACATGACTCCCACACACGGGATTTCTTCCTCCACCAAACCTCCTGGTGGATTCAGAGGTGATCCCAAATTGGTGAGGATAGTGCAAGAGTTACCCGTCAGCCCTTGCTTTCCCGGTTGGCTCAATACACTACCCTCGGGCCCCATGTGAACATGCTTTACTCGCCCAATCAATTAGTCAATCCGTTCAATCATTTCATGAAATCATTTAAAATCCATAAAGTTTGAAAGCTATAGATATATAGATACTTTTGGTTAAAAATGCCACGTAGGGTTATACGGGTTCTATATATATCTACAAAATAAACCTCACCTTTACCGAACCACCAAAAAGCAAGAAGAAACCCTAAGGAGCGTGCTCCTCATCTCCCGGACCATGGTCTGTGCAACAAGGGACAAGTGTACGTGAGAGTCGACTCGAATGAACCAATTAAGACGAACGGCATGTTCAATTAGTGTCAATCATGCAATAATAATTAAGGAATGTTAATTAAAAGAATAATTATCGATAACCATGTTTATAACTCATATAAGTCACATACGGAAGCCAAAGAAGTGAAAAGAATGCAATATGAAAGGTTTTGGTGAAGTTTAGGAAAACTGATAATTTTCGAAAAATGCACACCTTGTAGAAAACCCGACATAACTTGAGTTCTAGAAGTTAGAATTGAATTTTGTTTATTGGATATGAAACTAGACACATAGACCTTTCCAACGGTATATGACACGTTTTCTAATTCAAAACGAGGTGAAAATGGCGTTGATCCGAAGTTGGACAAAATGCAGATTCTAGTGGGGTCGCGGCGCGACCTAATATTTTTTCGAATTTTTCATGCAATTTTCCAAAAGTCGAAAGTTGGCCAAAATGTGGTCGCGGGAGCGACCGTTTTTACACATAAACAGGTCGCGGGCGTGACCATATACCCAGCAGCAACAAAACAGGGGAAAACAGGGCAGTTTCGAGCCAAAAACAACCAAAACAACCATGCCACTAAATTCTAACCATAACAATTGTTTCATATCATTAAATACAAATTATACTTCAACCATCCATCAAACTAACCAAGAATTATGCATCAAAGTGACAATAATTATCATGAAAACCCCATAAATATACATATGCTTCCAACCTTCATGAACTTTCATGTTTCCATGCAATTTTCATTCCTTTTCACTCCTAAGCATGCCTTTAGTTCCAATATGCATGAATTCATCAACAAATCCCTAAACCCTTCATAATCACATATTCAAGAATTTCACAAAACCACCAAGTTCTACCTTGAATCAAAGAAGGAATGGATGAAATGATAATATGTTGTTGATGATGATCCTAACTCCTCAATTCCTCAACTTTAGCTTGAATTTGAGATGAAATTTCCTTCCCCTTCTTGTGGTGTAAATATCGGTATCTACTAGGTGTAAATATATGTTCTTTTGCTCTCTTGGATGAATGGAACATAATGGAAGAATTTGGAGAAATTCATGATATATACTAAGTCTAGCATGAAAATATGTGATTCATCTCTTTTTGCACAAAAGTCCCTCATTTATTTAAATTAATGCAATTAAGTATAATCTCTAACAATTAAAGCAATTATCTCCGAGTCATGATATTCACTTAGTTACACAATTTCACATAAGGGATCAATTAAGGATCATATAATACACTTAGGTCACTTATATCGCTTATTTCATATAATTCATATAAATGACAATTCATATAATGGTATGGAACATATGCAATTAATATGATGAATCTTGTAATTAAATGAATAAAATAATTACATCTAAACCTCCCAACTCCCGAAGACCCGCTCGTGGAGTGCTTACCTGAACTTTCAGAATTTGGGGCGTTACAACTCTCCCCCCCCCCCCCCCCCCCCCCTTAGAGGAATCTGGTCCCCAGATTCACTAATCGAGAGTAAACAACTCTGGATGGAACCTCTTCATTTTCTCTTCCTGCTCCCAAGTCATTTCTTCGGTTTTATCACTCCGCCATAATACCTTGACCATAGGAATTCGCCGATTTCTCAATTCTTGATACTTCCTGTCTAAAACTTTAATCGGTTGCTGAACAAAAGACAGATTCGGTTCCAACTCAACCTCTTCAATAGGGAAAATTTCTGTTTCATCTGGGTAATATTTTCTGAGCTGAGATACGTGAAAAACATTGTGAATCCCGGTAAGATTAGGAGGTAGGTCCACTCGGTAAGCCACTTCTCCAACATTGGAAAACAATGAGGTGTTTGACATTCCTAGAAAGAGAATGCTCAAAGTGGGGATGATTTATGAACTTTTAAGAATATTTAAGTGGATAATGGAAAATTACTCCAGCAACAAAAGTGTCCAATAACTCTCAAAATGTGTGTGAATTTCCGGACAAAGGTCGCAGGAGATAGCTGACGTGGCGCCTGAGTGCTGATGTGGACGTATACAAGTGGCATATGACTCATTCAAATGCTAATGTATATGTCCACATCAGCACTCCGACCCCACATCAGCTATCTCCGGCGACCTTTGTCCTGAAATTGATACATTTTGGGGGTTATTGGATACTTTTGTCGCCGGAGTAATTTGTGTCCTAAAATTGCTATTGGGGGTCACTTCATGTCCCGATTTTGTAATTTTCCCATATACTTAAGCAACGACGCACACCAGACAGTGATATAAAAAGAATCTACTTTATATCGTTGTCTACTCTTTATCTTTTATGCTTTTTATCTTTTATCTTTTACTTTTTGTACATTAGCCTGCCTAATGAGTTGTAACGCATTATAGGCATTTGTAATAATTGTCGATTGACTATATAAAGGCCTTAATGTTGTTTATGTAAAATAAACTTGAATGGAAAAAGATTAGTTTTGATCAAAACTCTCTGAGTTTTTAAGAGGCCTTTGAGCTTTTTCTTTTCTGTTGGTTTCAAAACCTGAATAGCAAATCATTAAACAAATCCACACAAAAATAAACAATCCAAACAAATCTACCCATGTCTACATCAACATACTACATGAAGAAAGACAAACAGGTAACATGGAGTGCTTGAAGACAGTAGATGAAAATACGCAAACTGGTAACATTATAAACTTTGTTTTGAAACTATTATTTACAGTTTTTACATATTTAAATTAATACTCATAAATGGAAACAAGTTTGATAGATCAAGTAGAACACTTCGAAACAACCGAAGAATATGGATATTTTTCTCAAGATATTATTTTGGATAACAAAAAATTAAATAGAGTTAGTAGAAAAGAACTAAACTTAATTGAAGAGCAAAATATAAAAACAACCTTAAAAACGAAATTGAGTAGAAAAAATATTATACTATATGAAAAATTTACATGCGAAACACTTATTGAAATTTCTATTACAAAAGGAACATAAGTTATTTCATTGATATATAAGACTGATATAATTGAAAAAATAAATAAACCAAAATATACTTCTAAAGAAATAAGATATATACATATTTCTACAATATAAATATTAATTAAAAGCACATTTGCTGAAGGAATAAATTCACCTATAAAAATAGCAATATGTGATGATAGAATCATGAATATAAAAGATAAAATAATTGGAATAATTGAAGGAAATCTATATAGCATATACAAAACTACTTTTTAATGTAGCATTACATTACGCTATACCTCTTGTAATAGAAAAATTAGAAAAGTCATTAAACATCGCTTATATATTTGACAGACAAGATTTAATGGAGAACGACTATCCTTTTTCAATAACATTCCATCGGATACGCACTAACAAATAGTCATCATAGTATACAATTTAAGAATACTGATAAAATATACATGGAAGATCTTTTTCGAGAAGTTTCTCGTATAAAATATATACCTAGGACATCTATTATACAACATATTAATACTGATGTGTTTCAAAAGAAAACACCTAGACTCTTAAAAAGTACAAGTACACGATTTACATATTTACCACAAATTTAAGAAATAACGAAACTATCTATACTTTTGCACGAGCATCTACTAGTAATATTAAAGACGAAGAATCTTCAATTGAAATAACTGAAAACGAATTCACACATCTAGCCGATCAAACGGCTAAACTTACCACAGTTTTAAAAGAAATCCTCTGAATCTCACTTTGGTATCAGAGCCCGTATACGATTTTAAATATATTAAAATGAGCCAAAAATTAAAACAATGGATAACTCAAAGTTTAGAACAAATAGAAGAAGATATGCAGATAAGTAAACAACGGATAGAAAAATATGAAAAAAAAGAAAGCTTCGAAAGAGTTTGGAGAGAATAAAATAATTTTTTACTATTAAAACAATATAAAAAAATCACTCTTAATTTAATATATACTTAAACTATGGATAAAACTAGAATATCAACAGATAGCATAACAATTGACAGACTTTTAACAAAAACTGTTATGAGCTCTAAAAATATTAAATATATGGGAAAGAATTTAAAAACAGCTTTACAAAAAAAATATATATATAAGAAAATTTTCAAAAGAACATTAAATAGAGATGTAATAAACAAAGATGCAATTGTACAAACTATAGAAAAACAAAGTAAAATAATAAATAATATAAATATAAATTTTGTAGGAAAAATACAAGAAAGAGAAATAAATTGACCTTTTTGAAAATATTCATAAAATTTGGGTCTTATATGAAAAATATATAAAAAATAAAAAACAAAAAGAAAAGGACAAAAATTTATGTTAAAAACGCTTTTGGTAAAAACGGAAAACACTATTTTTGAAATACATAAAAAAAGTACACTAAAATTGTACTATACCTTAAAATACACACCAAAAATAAAAATTCACCTAAGAAATCCCTACTTAAAGCACCGTTTTTCCAAGTAAGTCGTATCTTTAATTTTACCGGAAAATTCTAACCTAAATCCATATTTTATTTGCCTTTTAATTTGTTATTCTTTCTAAATTTTTCATCAACCGCACGATACTTGTCCTCTCATTATACTAGTTTCGCCGAACTAGACTCCAATTAAAATTGCCCTGTACATAATACATATACCACTTGTTTAATGGCCGGTGGTAATATTCGAGATTTTTTTTATATGTATGGTTATATAGTGAAAGTTTGTCGGAGAGCATTAATTATCCAACTCATTGTAAACCACATGTGACCATTTAAGGTTCCAGAATAATTGATTGGAGTGGCGAGTGGGTACATTTCCCTCCACCTCGTACACTGACCTTAAAAGGATGAAATCCTAACTCCTAACTTCCAAAGGATCGACTCACTCTTCACCTCGCCGGCATATATATATACCAGAAATGCATGGAGCTGCTAGCCCTGGAACTCTGTTCTCCACTTTCATGACTCTTTGTCTCTCGGATCTGAGCGCGCACGACGTACATACACACAGATATAACCATGGAGTGTGGTCTCCACATTTCATGAATATTATAGTACTCTTTCTTTCTGTCTGTCTCCCGCACACTACATGTACCAATACACAAATAAAGGAGGAAATTACAATTTTGGTATACCAACTCACTCCAATTCGTAATTAGTATAAAAAAATTTTCGATAAAAAAATTAGCCCATAATTCTAAAATTTCACAATTTCATGTACTATTTGACTCGAATAGATATGACCTGCCGGAAAACCCACCCGAGGCTTGCAAAAACCCACTACGTGGCAAATTCTCCAACGAACACGTGGAGATCCGGAAAGTTTTCCGACGGGTCATTTCTATTTAGGTCAAATAGTTTATAAAATTGCGAACTTTTAGAGTTACGTTATGAGCTAGTTTTTTTTTTTCGGAAATTTTTTTGTACTAAAATTATGAATTAGGGTGAGTTGGTATACCAGAAATGCAATTTCCTCTAAATAAAAATAAAAACCCTAGGCCGGTTAGTTCACTATTGGGTCGATAGCTCCATGAGTGACAATTACATATCTAATAGACTAATAGAACTGAATTACTATTGCTCTTTGTTAGTGTTTTTCATATTTTTCTACTTATATTTTGGTTATTAGTTCTTAGTTTATTATAAATGCTTTCAAAAATTTTGCTTGCTTTCCTTTAGGATTTATATTTCAGATTCGCCTTAATTTATATTATTTGTTAAAAAAAGAAACACGAGTGGTCGTATATGTTAACTTTCACATATGCTTTTTGATTAGTTTGCAGTACTCCATTTAGTGAATGCAAATTTTATTTATATCTACCGAAAGTGATGATCCTGTAGTTATTATATATAAATGACAACCTTTTAGGCGTGTACAAAACTCTACGTCCCCAATTTCAAATTTACATATAAATAGTTTTCTTTTTTTAAATATAGATTTTGTCTTTTTTTTTTTTTTTTTGGAATATCAATTTGTGTTGCCTGGAGTTTATCTTAAGTGTTTTGTAGCAATTGGCTTTTTTGTAGGTTTAGTTAGGACAAAGATTTTGTCTACAGCTTTTACTAGGTAATTTTGTCTTTCAATCTCTTTGGGCATTGAATCTGGTCATAGTTGGATTTATGTTTTATCTTTTATTTAACTAATATACATACGTCATGTATTATATTGATAGACGGTTGCGATTATAAGAGAAAAAATAATTAGATATCCTCCTATCTGAATTGTTTATCAATACACTTGATGTGTAATCGAGTAATATAAATGAATGAAACACATAACTGATCGACATAAATCCTGATATCATTTCGAAGGGAATTTTGCACGTTTTCCCTACAAGCTATGATTGTGGATTGAAATTAAATGGCTATTACCTACACCTCCTACTCCCAGCCCCACGCCTTCTCGGCTCGGAGGCCTATAAATTGAGGCAAGATATAAGTCGTAGAATCATAAAAAACTAAGCAACAAATATATACTCTAAGTCTCTAATATATTCACCTGCTGATAACTACACTGGCCACGATGATTGCTCTGCCATCATCATTCAGGTCATCCGAAGCCGCCAGAGTTGCCCTGTAACAGCCCGGATCTGGGGGTAAGAAGAAATAGGATTAATAGCGAATGTTTATATAAACTACGTGCCTTTATGTTTTAATTTCTGTCAAAATCCTAATATTAGACTCACATCACTATTCATTCATCGAGCCTAAACATTCACATATTCCTCATGAAACCTTAGAAAGTTAGATTTCATATTTTTCGAATTCATATCCTAGCTTTTGTTATCTCAAAATACGCTTTGCAAATTGTTTATGAAAAATTACATTTAGGTCCCTAGCTTCTAACCGTAGAAATTTACCGGGACACTTTTACCTATCCAAGATTGGGCTCATATGAATCCTTGCAAAATTTTATGAATTATGATATCATTCCCAAACCCTAATTCTCATTAGAACTTCTGTAGTATCTAAAATCGGCCGTAAAACCCTAGTTTTGCCCTAATTCATATATTTTCAAATTTTAATGTTTTCCTTATCCAATCTAATAACCATTACGATCCTTGAATTATTTTATGAATTTTAAAACCTTTTCCAAACCCTAGTTCAAATTATAGCTCATTTTATAAATTTTTCCTAAAATACTATTTCCGCCGTAAAAACTAACTTTTAAACCGTACGACGTTTGATATCCAATATTATACTCAAAATAATCCTCAAATTATTTTATGAATCATGAAAACTTTCTCGGAAATTAATTCACATCCTAGCTTCGTTTTATGTATTTTCTTCTATTTTTCGAAATTCCAAAAGCTTACTACTTTAAAGTTAGACGTTTAAACGTTAAGTGTTTATAATCATCGAAAAGCTCTTTCGATTCTCTTTCTTTTACAACTTTTCTCATTTCAAACTAAAATCTGAATATTCTCCTACATTTTTATTATCATTTTCACCCTATTTTAGAATTAATTTTATTTAATGTATTTATGATGTATTTATGATATAATTATGTATACATAAGCACTTACCTCACATATACACCTAAATACCCTAATAAATGCATCTAGCTTACTCAACACCATGACTCACTACCCTAAACTATAGTAAATTGCAACATAAGCCCCTAAATCACAACTATAAATACCCTAGAGAGCATAACATAAAATTCACACCAAAATCATCTCTTCCACTCTCAACCTCACGGCATCAACATCCCTCTCTCTCTAAGGTGTGCTTTCTTTTATTATTTCATGCTTTATATTATGTTTTTAGTATAATAATAATAGTAGCATGCTTAGATTTAATTAAATTATGCTTTAGGAATTTATTTTATGAAATATATGCTAGCTATTTATGCTAGTTTTAGGAAAAATGTAGTAACATATATGAATTTTATTTAATTAAATGCATGAGTTATGCTATGATATGATATGAATATGTATTTAAATAATTATGGTCTTGTTTGATTAAATTCATGCCTAGATTAACTTATTTAGAATTAATTTTATGATTAAAGTTACATAAAGTGCTACATTATAAGATTAATTATGTGTTATGGACTTAGAACTTATTAAATCTGATCATGAGCTTGTATGAACATATTCATGAGCTTAAGAACACATTCATAATGTTCTTGAACAAATTAGGGTGTACGTGTGATAGTGTGTGTATGTGTGTGTTCGATTTTATGTTATAAAGTGTTTAATTCATAAGAAATTGAATAGTAAATGTTTTCAATAGTAATTTTGACTTTTTGGTCAACCCATAACTAATTAATTTCGAAAATTATTTAAAAATAATTATAAAATAGATTTTGGAATTTTTAAAGAAAGATTTTATCCAAATTATTCCAAAAATCAGTAAATTGTAAAATAATTTCAAATCAACCTACATTGTTGAATTAAACCCTAAAAATTATTTCTAATATTCCAATTAGGGTCATGATGTGAGTAATAAATATTTGAATGGTTAAAGAATTCATGAAACCCGATTAATTAATTAAATTCCCGTAAACAGTTAAAATTAGGGTTTACCGGGAATTCTTTAACATGTTACATGTTATGTGCCTTATGTGCTTACCTGATTAGAACAATAAGATCTAGTGTGTTACATTATGTACCATATGTGCCTATTTGGTTAGAATAATAATAACTTAGTCCTAAGCCTATAGTAGTTAATACTTTCAGGCGAAACTAGGACCGAACGATGGAATCTACTTGACTACCGGTATAGGTGAGGGTTAAAACGTTTTCAACTAGAATCATGCCTATAAATACGTATCTATATAAAAACTATCTTCAATCCTACCTACTATTTATGATTTACTATCCCATATACATAATATCATATTACAATACCCTCCTTTTTGGGAAATTACTTTCATGTTCATGTTACAGTATCCCTTTCAGAGGAAAATACTTTCATGCCGGAATCAACGTTTTACTAGGACGTTATATATCTTAAGTCCACTTTATCAAAACGTTGACTCCGGGTTATACAAGCAAAATATTATTCTTGATTCATGTTATAGGCCCCGGCTGTATCCGTAGCGAGCAATTACCCGAAAGGTATCGGGCCGAGAGTATTGTTGGTGCTGCGGACTGCCACCACCTCTTGGTTGTGGTTTACTGGAGGTTAGTTATTCCACGCCAAATTAAAGGGGAGTGATAAGAGCTCCCGAATTCGTGTTATAGCCACTAGGGGTAGCTCCCCAACGGCACCGGAGTTAAGGAGATATTATCTTATTGGTTTTATTGAAGTATCGGTACCGTGTACTGTACCGTTACTGTTTTACCATATTACTTACGGAGTTACGGATGGAGAGGCCTAGCTTGCGGGCATTAAAGTTATTATTACAAACGGTTCATATTTCCACAAAGATTTCCAATTACCCCTATCCCTACTTTTACAATTATTATGAACCGTTTCATATTTGTCATATCATATTGCTAATATTTTGATCAAGGTCGTCTTGATCATACAAATATATATACATATACATATTCTATAAACTATCATACCCCCTTCACTTAGTCACTTTGACTAACCCCTCTCGCCTACTTTAAAATGTATGATTTCAGGGATCGAAGGAACGACAACTAGAGGTATCTTGAAGCAATACAATAGTAGGATTTGATCTGATCCTGAAAATACACAATCTTGAGCCTAGTGCCGATATAGACAAGCCATCTCCTACTTCATCCTGTTGTACTCTTTTGCAAATTCCTTGCTCGTTATACGTTATTCTCCCCATTATTAGTAAAGTTTAAATCCTTTATCTTCCGCTGCGATGTATCATGTACTTTACTCATATATTATCTTGACCGTTTGTCGTAGTATTTTCTAAGTGTTAGGTCTAACCTGCACTTGGGGAGTATTGCGGTGCGGGAGTCGTAGTACTAGGGGAGGTGCTACATGCCCTCTATTGGGGCCAAAGACCCACTGAAGTGTCCCTCAAGGTCGTCTGCGATACCGGATTGTTCTCCTACATCAACCTTGCTTAACTAATATTGGGCTTTATTTTATTGATGATTTCATATAATTATGTTGTTGCCTTA